>OX637697.1:23470649-33470649 GCA_951802165.1 Adalia decempunctata
CAAGTAGCAGCAAGGAAAACTAATCAAAAGTGTTTTCAGTTCATTTAAAACTCATTTATATTTATGGCCAATGAATATTTTTTTAAATTGTGAAGAGAACTTATTTATACTATTTTATCCCTTTTATTACTCTTGCAACATAATAATTTATTGTTCATATAGTATTCAGTATTTTAGGAAATTATTATATGTATATTGTATTATAAAAATAAAATAAGTTTTATCGATTCACATTTTGATTTATCCATCCATGAGGTTAGCAAACCTCAAGCACATTTTCGCGCACTTGTGTAAATCTTTATCCAATGGATCTGAAAGATGAGGAATACAAAAATAAAATGAATTCAAAGAACAGAGACAGGCAAGGCGTCAATTGACGATATGATTCTGGTGCATATCACCTCAATTTTTTATATTCAAATAATAAATTTGAGTTCACTACTATGTTATGTATGTATTCAATTATAAATATTCATTGATTGAAGAATAATTTGAAGTCATAGCGGGACATTTTGAAATTGAAAGAAAAATTTAAAGTTCTGAGAAAATTGAAAGCTATAAAGTACAAATGAATATCAATGATCGCCAGGAACTACACTGCGCAAAAAAATTAACGCACATTATGGAAATCTCAAATTTATTCTACAACTGAAGGTGTTCTCAATGATAATTATTTTTATCAGAATTATGCATGCATATGTTATCCACTTTCAACGTTTTTCTTCAATACAGATGTTTTCTCCCAGCAGGAATAAAAAAAGATGATATTATCAGATTTTGAATGTATTGGCTCCATTCTAAAATCAGTTGTTCTCGATCAATTCTAGTGATCAATAGTTTTTCTTTCATTTGATTTTCTACACTCGATCGCTATGCAACGCGAAACACGCAATTTGACCCAAGAGGAATGTGCCCAAGCGGTAGTTTTGCGAGAAGAAGGGTGGACATACACAAGAATTGCAGAAAGGTTTGGAGTTTCCCATACAAGTGTGTCCAGAATGTTGCAGCGATTCAGGGAGACAGGTATGAATGTCCGAAGACCAGGACAGGGTAGACCACGGGTAACAACTGCCATTCAAGAACGTTACTTAAGAGTTTCTTCGTTGAGACAACGGTATGCAACCGCTCGCATCCTTCAAAATCAGCTTGAGCAAACTCATGAGGTGCAAATTAGCACTCAGACAATAAGAAATCGCCTCAGAGAATATGATTTAAGGCCTCATGTCGCGGCAAGAGGCCCAGCTCTTACCCCAGCCCATCGAAGGGCGCGTTTGGATTTTACGAGAGAGCATATCCATTGGGAAGAGGCCGATTGGGAAAGAGTTCTCTTCACAGATAAGTCTAGATTCTGCCTCTCCCATTGTGATCGACGTTCCCTTGTATACAGACGTCCACATGAAAGACATGCTCAGTGCAATTTCCTGAATACTACTGGTTTTGTGGGAGGATCGATTATGGTATGTTGATAATGGAGCTATGAATGCTGATAAGTATATAAGGAACATTCTTGAAGAGCATGTAGTGACATTTGCCTCATACATTGGTGAAAATTTCATTTTGATGGACGATAATGCCAGACCCCATCGTGCGCGCATCGTTCAGGAGTACCTTGAAGAGGTTGAAGTCTCTCGAATGGAATGGCCAGCAAGAAGTCCAGATCTCAATCCGATTGAGCAGGTTTGGGACAACCTCAATAGAAGGCTGTGAAGTTCAGAAAATCATCCAGCTACTCTTAATGACTTAGGAATCCAACTCGGAGAAATCTGGGAAGGATTAGATCAGAACATTTTAAGATCACTCATTTTGAGTATGAACCGTCGTTGCCGAGCTGTAATTACCGCAAGGGGTGGAAATACCAAGTATTAAATCACTTATCAGCATTTCAGTATTTTGAAAATTATTCATTTCTCTTCTTTCATATAAGATTCATGGAAATCCTGAATTTTGTTTCCATTTAATGTGTCTTGTTTCGTTCAAAACCTTCCCGAGAGAACATAAAAAATAACTTATAAAGTCAATGTAGAGTTAACTTTCATTAAAATTGAGATTTTCAGAATGTGCGTTAATTTTTTTGCGCAGTGTATTTGTAGTGAAAGAAAAGGTGCATAAAACAAACTGAAAATATTCTAAAGCTGTGTTTAAAAACTCACATATTTTGTGTTGACCAACAATAGGATAAAATATGGGCAGTATTATGGGGTTCTCGCATATAAGGACAAAAGGACTGCCACTCTCTCCATTAGGATACTGCTTCCTGTACACGTCTTGGTTCAAACAATCCTCTACTTCTACACATCCTAGCAGACAGCTAGTAGGATAGCTTGTGGGGAACTTCAAACTAGGATCTACAAAAATTTACCCAATTATGAGTTTTCCAAATGTTTCATGATGTATGAAAATTACCATTGTAATATTCCCTATAGAATTTTTCGACATCATGAACTTCTTCCGGTTCAGGCTTGTGTGCTGCAGCAGCTATCCATAATACCCCTCTGTGATTTGTTGGCCAGTTTCTACCTTCATGTCTGAATAAATTTAGTCAGATTTTCATTATAAAATATAGTGGGTACTCACTTTTTTACTCCTGCAATGAGTAAACTTGCATAGGGTTGATGCATACTCAAGCATAAACCTTGATCAAAACCCTCTGAAAATAATTTGGTCTTGAATGTAAGATCGGGCATTAACGAATCTTCTTTCTTAAGATCTGGTTCAACACCTGCTGGCTTGGCATGCCTCATTTTGAGCAATATATTTACCATTTCATCATGTAAATTCTACAATTGTTTAATATAATATCCAGATATGTTACAAACATATCAAATGAAAAGGTAACTTACTGCAACAGGTTTATACTCTGATGATTTTTGAAGGTTCTTGAAGAGCTGCTCCACATTTTTTAAATGTTTTTTACAATCTTCCAACATTCTTTTTCTCAACCTTTCATCTTCTTCTGTAGACTCTATTACTCTTCTTGTAGCAAAATCTAAAGCTATAACCATTGATTTTTTCTTCTCCTTTTCCTCCCTTTTTATTTTGAAATAATCATTGTCATCATCATAAATCTTATTGGCTTTAGGGGCAAAGTTTGGTACTACTTCATTACGACCTGATTCATTCAACTAGAAGAAATCAAGCTTTAAAAATAAGCAAGTCTTCAGTATGTGAACATACATAGATACCACAAAAGAAGCAAGGTCCAGGACCTTCATCCAAACAGTGTATTCTACCACAATTCAGGCAATTGTTCATAAACCCATGAACTTGTCCCTGACAAGTGCACTCAGTTCTCCCTAATAAAAGAAGAAACAACAATAATTCCTACTAGTCTCAATGAACCAATAGTTTACCTTTTTTAATTTTTTCTTTTTCTTTGAATTGTTTCATATCTTGAAATTTCTTTTTTCCTTTCGAAGCATTTTTATTTTTACTAGTAGAAGCTTCCTCCGATACTTCCCTTTTTTGCGAAGAATATCCATTAGACTTGGAATTGTTCGAATTTATTTTGGAATTGTGCGTTTTCATGTTGGAATTGTTCGATTTCATGTTGGACTTAGTACCTTTATTGCCAAATAAAATTTCTCGAATAGCATTATAAGCTCTCTGATGAGTAGTGTTCTGAAGATCCATAATGTCATGTGTGAAATCTTCAAAATCAGGCTCTGTTTGGATACCCAACAGATAGCTAACGAAAAAGATTTTAGGTTTGGATAAGCCTATTGAAAATGTAACTTACTCCAATATGTTTTCCTCTGGTTCATAGCTCAAAATTGTTGTAAGATGTTTTTTTATTTCTTTCTTTCGTGATTCCATTTTAATCGATTTAACCTAACTTTTCTGACATCCAAGAGTGTGGTTATGTTTGTTGTAGTCACAAAAAACCATGGTAACACAGAAGAAGGGTTAAATTTTATTAGGGCTGTTTCACACGAGGAAAGTTTCACATATACCGCGTTCCGTATTTCCTGTTCGGAGCGGAGCGAGCGGTAACAGATACAAACGGAAAATATACGATCCCCTACTCCTAGTAGTAACGAGCGATCAAATAAATTCGTGTTCTAGTGTATTAAGCCCACCAAAATTCAACTCGATAGTGTTGAAACTAGAACTAGACAAATAATACATACTTGGTTGATCTCGCAAGAAAAGTATTTTTTTTTCTGAAATCCTAGTTAGAAAAAGCAGGATAATTCAGGGGGCCCTGAAGCCGCTAGGAAATTGAATGATAATGAATAATATTTCAATAGTATATTCATCCTTAAGTACAAATTTTGCCTTACTTAAATAATCATAAATAAATAAATAGTATATTATTTACGAATGAATTTATACACACATGATACAAAAATGATCAAAATGAAATGAACTATATGAATATAAATACTGAATTATTGAGTATTCAAATAACAAGAGTACAAACATTGAGTTTAAATATACATATTTGTATATTTAATCTCAATTTATGGTACAAATCAGAATATCGACCTTTGAAAATAGTGCATATAGCTTGTTTCGAATGAATGAAATGAATACAAATGTTAAATTGTGACATGATCATGAAGGGTACAGCTAAGCTAAGACCTAAAGTCAAAAGTTGTTAAGCCAATTTTTGGATCTCCAAGCCATTAAATGAATATTCAACAGTTTATCCAAACTTTAAGAATAAATTAAATTGATATTTGAAGACACGAACACATTCAAAATGATATTTCAAACATCTCTGAAACATTTCTATTCAGCTACACAAATTGCTTTTCCAGTTTTTAATCCAAGTAAAAAGTGACAAACTAGTAACATTTGACATTATAATACCACTTATCTCATCCTTTAGCTACGAATATACAGGGTGTCCACTGAAAAGGAAGCACTTCCCCATTATTTACCAATATTATAATGATTCTCGAAGTTTGGTCAGACAGTTTTTATTTGGACACCCTGTGTTAGAATATGAATAGAGACCTTTCAAAATACCACAAATGGAACATATATTGTAAGATGTAAGCTCTATAAATTAGGTACACGTTCCATTACATTTATATGTACTAATGTACTCATGTCTGTACCTGGCATATCACAACGTCTTTTGTATAAAGATTTGTAAATTTTGTGAATTGAATAAAAATGAAAAAAGTTGTTATCACAATATTAAGGTAGCCTTTTCGAGAACTCTACTAAAGCATTGTATACCTGTATACAACGACCAAAGTACCTTTGGCTTCCATTAGCTGATAATTGAGTAAAAACTCTTCGTGTTTTTTTACAGCTACCTTTCTCCTCTTCACTTCCCTTTGTCGTTGATATTTGAGAAGAAAGCTTCTAAGGGAAGAATTGGATCTTCTGTCGAAATCGTATAATGATTGGGCACTCTCCTACTATTTGAAGGTACTGATTTAAATCTTTCATATTCATCCTTCATTGAAGAAGTCAAATCAGAAACTCTTTGGGAATATTCAAAAGCGTCATTCTTCAAAATATCAAGAGCAGGGTAGAGAGTAGTAATTTCATCTTCTTTCCGATCAGTTTGAATCCCCTCTGTGTTATATTCATGAATATCTGTATTCACAGTCGTGGTTTCGAAATTCTCTTCTGTTTCAGTCGGAATTTCAGGTTTATATTCGGAATCACCTGATTTAACCGAATTTTGAATTCTGGATTTCAGGGGGTTCAACTGTGGTCTTCTTCTATGAGCATACAGGTTTGGTTTTATCGAAATCTTAACAGTGCTGGTAGAAGCTTCGGTGGTGGATTTCGTTCTTCCAAATGGCCTAAGTCTGGGGTTTACAGCCTTCACATTCTTTTCTGTAATAACCTCATTGGTTGTTGAATGTGATGCACTATACCTTGGCTCCTTTGGTGTAAACCTAGATCTGGTAGTTTCCTCGTAAGCTTGAGTTGTTGTGGAGGTAGTGGAAAGTGGTCTTCTAAGTCTTGTAGGAAACCTAAGTCTTACATTGCTTTCATTTGATGCTTTAGGTACTTCTGTACTTGTCGTAGATGTTGAGGAATATTGGTTCAGCCTCTGGCGATAATCTTTGACGCTGAATCTAGGCCTGCTAGATGCGTTGTACTTAATAGGACGTCTTCTGTTGGATTTGGTAGGTATAGTTGTTGGATTTGAAGTAGTAGTAGTAGGCTCTGGTGTTGTGGTTATCTTTGAGATTTCATCGACGAAGACTTCTTCGGGAACGCTTTGTGTAGTGTATTCCAATTCGTTTTCTGGTATATTGATCGTTGTCAAGGTCGTTGGTGCTTCTGTGGTCGTTGAAGCGTAGTTATGGGTTCTAATATCGTTATTGTCAGTTTCTTTCTCGTAAATTTTTGAGCTATCCTGATTTAACGAAGCAACATCGTCTTCTTGTGAAGCACTTTCGTATGATGAAGCGTAACCAGTTTGTACAGATTCTGTCTTTTCCTCAGTAGCTTTATCCTCGTTATCATCGTTGACATGATGATTTGTTACTTTGTAAGAAGGTCTTCTTCTTGTCTTAACTTCATGGCTCTCTGTTTGAGTTTCCATCGATTCCTTTTGATTATCATCATACCCTCTATATCTTTCGGTTGTGAAGTATTGTATTATTGGTAGGACATCTGTGAATTCTTCTTTGGATTCTTCGGTAGGTTTATTCGTCGTATATTCCTCTGATTCGTATCTATTGGGTCTTAATCGTTTCCTATACGGGCCATTACGTTTTTCACCATGGTGTGGTCTTTTCCTCTGCCTATCCCTTTGCCTATTCGAATGATAAACTTCTTCAGAGCTTGGTCTAGGTCTTAGAGGCCGTCTAGGTCTGTGAGGTTTCTCAGTTTCGACCTCCATAACATCTTGATGAGTTGTAGTTTCTACACTTTCACTTATAGGATCAGTTAGAAGCTCAACAGGTGTTGTGGTCCTAGGTAATGTTGGTCTTCTTCTTCTGTGGGATTGTATCCTAACTGGTTGTTCAGTAGTTTGGTCCAATTCAGTTGATTTCTCAGTTTCTTGAGAGTACTGACTGGATGGGGATTTAGTAGTAGTTTCTTCTGTAGGTTGTGTAGTTGGGTAGTATCCAGGTTGGCCAACGATAGGGTAATGCGTTGAAACTTCCTTGACATCGAAGAATAAAGAGTTGCGAGTGTAAGATTCTGGATGCTGTTTGACTGCATTCGATAACTGGCCAAAAATAGTGGACACTTCATTTTGTGTAGGTGATGTAGGGACTGCTTTTTCTGGTCTGTAAGGTGTAGGTAGGAAAGGGGGTACATCTAGTTCTACGTTAGGGACTTGGTCAGAGGATGATGTATTTTCTTCCCATTTTCCTTCAGTTACCTCGTAAGTAGGAACCCTTGGATAGTCTGTGACTGGTCTCCTGGCCGCATGGTTAATCTGGCCGAACTCCCCTTCCACTTGGATGAAGTTTTGCGATGGAAACTTCTGGAATTGTTGTATTTGTTCTCTGTGTCCCTGGGCGTTCTGAGAAACCTGAGGTTTTTGTTTACCGAAACCAAACAGGTTGGAGTCATAAGAAGGTAGCTGAAGGATAAGATCGTTAGGACCAAGGACGTTATGCCCTATGATAACTTTATCGTTTGGGGTTCTAATGTCAGGGTTGATGTTGTGCTTCTGTGCTTGATTCACATCAGCATAATTTTTGAAGATTGGAGGTGGTGACAGGTTTTGAATGCTGTCCACTTGGTAGGATGGTATGATCTCGTTGACGTGCTGTTTCTGGAAGATGATATGCTGGATTTGTTGATTTCCTTGTTGGTATAGGGTGTTCGGTGGAAAGTGACTGGAAAATTCCATGTGGGGGTGTTTGACAGTGAAAATTTGTTGACCTTCGTTTGATAAGCCCGGTGATTCCCTCGTTTTGACGTTCTTTCCTTGTGAGAAGAAGGAATAGGATCCTGAAAAATTGGCCCGATAAGTAGAATTTCTACACAAGTTGAAAAAACTCATTCAATGTAATCAGCAACAAGATCACCTGAAACAATTGAAACAATTGTACCAACCTGGAGAAGGTGCTGGTACATAAACCTCATTCCTGTTGCTATGAGAGGTGACCAACTGCCCATATCCTGGTTTCTTCACCCTTTTTCCAGGGTTATACCCATGGTTCTTCGTGGGATTTTTTTTGTGGGCACTGTGATGGTTGTGATTTTTGTGCATAGGGTTCAGTGGAATGTGAGGTCCATGGCCTCCGTGGTTGGGTAAAACATAGTATTGTGGAGCATGCTTGCTATGTGGTGGTAGCTTTCCTAAAAAAAATGAATTTGATATTCTGTTATCAATTTTTTGATATAAAAGAAATAATATGATATTCGAGAACACTGAAAGAAATAGTGTAATTTTTTGGTGATTTGTCCCTTGATTGAGTTTTGATCTTGGCTTGGGTTTAATTTAATAAGTCGCCAGCTTCAGTGAAGAGGTAGATTCCAAATTGAAAGATTATTTGAAGATCTTTGAAGGGAACAAATGTAATTTTTTCTGGTGTGTTAAGTGAATCAAAAACCGATGTACGAGGATGTATTGATATCTATCAGTTAGCCTAGACCAGTTCCATGCACAAACAAAATATTGCGATACCTTATCAACGAACGATAACTTATAAGAAGTGTCAGTGTAGAGTTCGACGTCAAAAAAGTAAACCAGAGTTTCGCAATAAATTAAAAAAAAAAGATGTCAAATGAAATTGTAAGAATCGAAAAATTTGAGTATCGAGCCATCATCAAGTACCTGTATTTAAAAGGGTTAAGAGGTAAGCCGATTTACGAAGATATACTTAATACCCTTGGTAATCAATGTCCTTCGTATGCGACCGTGAAAAATTGGACTTCAATTCAAAAGAGGTAAATTTTCCATTGAAGATGATGACCGATCGGGAAGACCAGTTTCTGTGTCAGTCCCCGAAAATATCGTTGCAGTTCATGACATGATTTTATCAGACCGTCGAATTGGGCTAAAACGGATATCTGAAGCACTGAAGATTTCATACGAACGCGTTCATCATATAGTTCAAGTCAATTTGAGAAACATTTCTGCAAAATGGATCCCCAAATGTTTGAATGTTGACCAAAATCGTGCAAGGGTAGAAGCATCGCTTTCTATCTGTGCTCGATTCGAAAACGATGTAGACTTCTTAAACCGAATTGTTACTATGGATGAGACTTGGGTACATTTCTACGATCCAGAAACAAAGCAACAATCGATGGAATGGCTACACTCTGGTTCTCCAAGACCTAAGAGGTTTCGTGTCCAATATCTGCTGGAAAAGTTCTTGCTTCAGTTTTTTGGGATTGCCATGGGGTAATCATGATTGAATTTTTGGATAAGGGTAGAACAATAACTGGAGATTACTATTCGACATTACTGACCACTCTAAGGGAAAAATTAAAGAGAAAAGGCGCGGAAAGCTATCCAAAGTTATTTTGTTTTTACAGGACAAGGTCCCTGTACACAAACCTCATGTTGCCATGTAAAAATTCGTGATTTAGAGTTAGAATTACTAGAACACCTCCCCTTATTCACCAGATTTGGTTCCGTCCACCTATCATCTCTTTCCTCAACTGAAAAAAGTTAAAAGGTCGTACATTTTCGATGAGGTTAAGAAAGCTGTGGAGGACTGGTTTGCAGAGCAAGAAGAAACATTTTTTTGAAGGTCTAGAGACGTTGCAGGTTCATTGTAATAAATGTATTCAATTAAGGGGAGAATATGTTGAGTAATAAAATATTTTGCCATTGAAATTTTGTTTGGTTCTATAGTAGGCTAATAATTTTTCAATATATCCTCGTAGGTACTGAGGCACATCTCTATTGTATGTTCTTCCCAAAATAGTGATTGAGTAGTCAATAAGAATTAGTTTTTCGATGCACTTTGACTAAATACATACCTTTTGGGTAACCAGGATGGACCACATTTATAGATATAGTTTTTAAAGCTTTTTGGTCAAATCTAGTTGAGTTGCTCGGAGTTGTTCCAGGTGTTGTGGTAGGTAATGGTTCGGCCTTAACAGTTTCCTTCAATATGGGATTTTGATAATATTTTATCTCGTCTGGATAACGGGATGTTGAGGGACGATTGCTGCCCAAAATTGGCTTCCATCCATCTGCTCCCATTGAAATTTGGTGCTAAGAAAATTGGAGCATTGTTTTATGGCGTGTAGCAAAATCTTCAAAATTCAAGTACTCGCATATACTGAATTAGTAGTTAGTACCTTTTCTAACAACCGATCTAGCTTGTTGAGGATGCTAAATTCGACAAAGGTTTTTACTGTGAAAGATATAGATCTCGAAATATGAAGAAGGAAATATTTTGGAGAAAGAAAGTAATCAAACTATTTCCATTATTTGTAACTCAAAAAATAAAGTCTTCTCTCGAAAACACCGTAGCGTGCGGTGAAAGTAACAAGCTAGAAGGAAACTCAATCTGTTGGAACAATATGCCCATTTGTCGAACAAAATGAATGTAAGATTGTAAGTGAATTAATTTCTCACAGTCCAAACACACAATGGAATCAATTACAATATAGAAAAAATAATTATCTATCAGCGGCGAAAGTGATGACTTCTTTACATCGAAGTACTTCTGTCTTACCTGCATTCCATCTGTACCAGCTGTCCGTCCCATCAAATGGCACAGAAGCACCGTGATAACTGTAAATGGAAGTGAAATTTGTATTAGTTAATCTATGTTATTCGATTGGTTGATCAGTCAATCATATCATTTCGGAAGTACCTGATTGAGGCGATACAGCCTAATTAATGCTAGATTGAAGAATTAATGTCGATGTGAAAATTATCATTTATGATCGTTTCTATATCAGTACTCTTCAATTAATTTTTATGCAGGTATATGTACTAATGGGCATTTAAGTAGACTCCAATGTTTGCAAAACACCAGAATTTTGTTAGGGATATTCTTAATGAGATGTATGCAAAGCCAAACTACACTGCGCAAAAAAATTAACGCACATTATGGAAATCTCAAATTTATTCTACAACTGAAGGTGTTCTCAATGATAATTATTTTCATCAGAATTATGCATGCATATGTTATCCACTTTCGACGTTTTTCTTTAATACAGATGTTTTCTCCCAGCAGGAATAAAAAAAGATGATATTATCAGATTTTGAATGTATTGGCTCCATTCTAAAATCAGTTGTTCTCGATCAATTCTAGTGATCAATAGTTTTTCTGTCGTTTGATTTTCTACACTCGATCGCTATGCAACGCGAAACACGCAATTTGACCCAAGAGGAATGTGCCCAAGCGGTAGTTTTGCGAGAAGAAGGGTGGACATACACAAGAATTGCAGAAAGGTTTGGAGTTTCCCATACAAGTGTGTCCAGAATGTTGCAGCGATTCAGGGAGACAGGTATGAATGTCCGAAGACCAGGACAGGATAGACCACGGGTAACAACTGCCATTCAAGAACGTTACTTGAGAGTTTCTTCGTTGAGACAACGGTTTGCAACCGCTCGCCTCCTTCAGAATCAGCTTGAGCAAACTCATGAGGTGCAAATTAGCACTCAGACAATAAGAAATCGCCTCAGAGAATATGATTTAAGGCCTCGTGTCGCGGTAAGAGGCCCAGCTCTTACCCCAGCCCATCGAAGGGCGCGTTTGGATTTTGCGAGAGAGCATATCCATTGGGAAGAGGCCGATTGGGAAAGAGTTCTCTTCACAGATGAGTCTAGATTCTGCCTCTACCATTGTGATCGACGTTCCCTTGTATACAGACGTCCACATGAAAGATATGCTCAGTGCAATTTCCTGAATACTATTGGTTTCGGGGGAGGATCGATTATGGTATGGGATGGAATATCTTTGACTGCTCGCACAGACCTAGTGCCCCCTAGTGGTCGTTGATAATGGAGCTATGAATGCTGATAAGTATATAAGGAACATTCTTGAAGAGCATGTAGTGCCATTTGCCCCATACATTGGTGAAATTTTCATTTTTATGGACGATAATGCCAGACCCCATCGTGCGCGCATCGTTCAGGAGTACCTTGAAGAGGTTGAAGTCTCTCGAATGGCCAGCAAGAAGTCCAGGTCTCAATCCGATTGAGCAGGTTTGGGACAACCTCAATAGAAGGCTGAGAAGTTCAGAAAATCATCCAGCTACTCTTAATGACTTAGGAATCCAACTCGGAGAAATCTGGGAAGGATTAGATCAGAACATTTTAAGATCAATCATTTTGAGTATGAACCGTCGTTACCGAGCTGTAATTAACCTAAGGGGTGGAAATACCAAGTATTAAATCACTTATCAGCATTTCAGTATTTTGAAAATTGTTCATTATTCTCCTTTCACATTAGATTCGGTGAAATCCTGAATTTTTCATCCATTTAATGTGTCTTGTTTCGTTCAAAACTTTCCCGAGAGAACATAAAAATAAATTATAAAGTCAATGTAGAGTTAACTTTCATTAAAATTGAGATTTTCACAATGTGCGTTAATTTTTTTGCGCAGTGTAGTAACGACGTTGAAAATAAGTTTAAGATGATGCTTGTTAATACAGTTGATTTGATTCCTTGCCTTCATTTCTGAGGCAGTGTTCAAATTTTGGCTGTCTCTACCCTCGCTAATTCTTCTATGTCGCACAGGCTGTTTCGTCCTCTTTCCTGTAGAATCTGCATTCTTCATTTTTGCTAGACCCTAGCTTGCCAACATGGCTCGCTTTTACTGAGAACAATTTCTGATAGCCAGAATTTTGCCCTGCCAGATTTTTCCTCAATGTTAAAAATGTATTCGTAAGTGTTTTTACCTTAGACTTAGACTATAGAAAGAGAAGACCTTTCAATAATAAATAGTGAAGCTAATTTTCAAAATAATCAGAACTACACTGGGTATCTGTACTACTCTATGTACTATTCTATGCTCCTAGGTACTACGATATACGAAAATACGGAATCGAAATGTAGTAGAAATTTTTGCAACGTTGTGACATTCGTTGAATTTTCTAATAAATAAACTCTCAATCAAAATGAAAAGTACCTACTTTAGATTGAAATTCATTTACTCATTTTTGCGTGGATGTCAGAAATGAGTATTTGTTTCGTCAAATATTGTGTATTCCTCACATTACGCATACTAAAGTATCGGAATGCTCGCGCGGCGAAATGGCTCGGCCGTTTTTGCTTCAAATATGAATGGTCACGTTTTCTGAATGTGTGGCCCGTTCATTCATTAATTTCCTTCCGCTATTTGAATTTTGTGTACCTAATGACGTTTTGAACAGTGTTGTCATCCGGATATCGCGTAGGAAAAGTGGAATTTAGATTTATTTCTGAATATTATTAGTAAAATACTCTGAAAATGGTTCGTATGTGTCTTGTTTGTGGTAAATTTGACTATTTGAATCCTTATTTGAGTTTACGCAAGTATGTTTTACTCTTACTAAGTAACAATGGCGTAGATTTTCGAATTTCACTTTTCAAATTCCCTTCTGATATTGAGAGGAGAGAAATCAATTCTGAATTTAGCTGACTCTGTTCACCTAACTCAGAATCTGTTCCAATATTCGGAACATTGTAGGAATTCGTCAAAAAGAGTTAATTCACTTATAATTTTATTTCCATTATTCAATACCGTTAACACCACGCCACTGGACCTTTCAAAGTTATATTACGCAATGTTGCCACGGCTGTATCTAATGATATTGCTATCTTCGTTCTACTCATTGAATACTGACTAAATTCTGGCTTCACCAATTCTCAAATTTATGAATGAGATGCTATGGCTCCTCTTTCTATCGTCTAAGATTTTTACCTAGACCACAGATCGGTACAGCTCCACAAAAGGTTAATCTATAAGGTTTTTCGTATCTTCTGATTCTTGAATGTCTATAAGAATCCAAAACAGCTACGAAATATCTTGAATCTCGAAATGAAAGACCAACTAGCTAACTTTCAAACGATTCTATCTTATGTAAATTTTTATTGACTGTAAATTATAACTGTGCAGTATAATGCACATTTGAATATTCACTACTCACCATTACATAATTCTCGTATTATTGCTTTCGTGAAGAGAATAAATATTAATGAGAACCAATAATCATGAAAGTGTGATGAGTTAACGAATTGTTACTCTCAGAACTGACTTCCGAAAAGAAACAACTATGCAAAGCATAGCAAATATTTAATGGTGTCATCGTAGTTACTATATTTTTTGTTTCTTTATAATTTTTAATTTTTGTCTGTTTTTGTTTGTTTTTAAATATTGCAGTACCTAAGTCAATTCTTATGAAGAAAAACTTACCGAAAAGGGGCACAAGTTTCCATCGCTCTGATGGCATTATATTCTGAAAAAAAAAAGAACAAAATATATCAGCAATTTATTAAGTGTATGTACAGGGTGACAAGAAAAACTTCGGACAAATTTTGCTGCAGCCAAATAATTTTTATTCTCTTGGTTTCTCTACACTTTCCTGTACTAATATGTGAATTTTCAGTTTGATATAATTTCATTTCACAGAGTTTTAGAATATCAAACAAACGTAGCTAGGAGCATAGAATATTCTATGCTCCTAGAACGTAGTGCGATTTTGGAGCTGTTTCGTCAAGGTAGGCGTCAATGCGAAATTGTTCGTTTGCTCAATGTGCCTCGACAAACCGTGTCCGATGCAATTCATCGTTTCAAGGAGCTTGGCCATGATGGTCGTCGTCCAGGAAGTGGTAGAAAACGTACACCTAGCAATCGAAACATCGTCAAGAAGCGAGTCAATCGAAATCCGAGGGTTTCCATGAGGAAAATAGCCTGTGAGACCGGTATCAACCGCGAATCAATCCGTCAAATTGCCAAAAAGGAGCTCAACCTCAAGCACAAGCTCCAAAAAGTTCAACTCCTCACGGAGGAAAACAAGCGCGTACGACTCCAAAGGTGCCGCCAACTCCTTTGTCTCGCCGCCGGTCAGCAATGGGAGCGAATTCTCTTCACAGACGAGAAGGTTTTCACCGTAGAACAATCCCACAACCACCAAAATCAAAAGGACAGAGTCTGGTCCGTAGAGGCTCCCGGTACATCGGCCATCGTCGAACACCATCAGAATCCGAAATCCGTCATGGTCTGGGGCGGAATATGCGGCAGTGGTAAAAATCCCTTAGTTTTCGTGGATCAAGGGGTTAAAATCAATCAAGAAGTCTACCGCTGCGACATCCTCGAGGCCGTAGTACTTTCGTGAGCCGAGCAGCACTTCGGCGATACGCATTGGACCTTTCAACAGGACTCCGCTCCGGCTCACAGAGCGAAAATGACGCAAGAATTTTCCTTGTTTCATCTCATCTGCAGAATGGCCGCCCTACTCACCGGACCTCAACCCAATGGACTACGGCGTGTGGTCGATTTTGGAGCACAGGGCTTGTGCTAAAAAACACAAGAATTTGGAGTCGCTGAAGCAATCTCTGCGCCGGGAATGGAACCGATTAACGCCCGAGGAGCTGCGGCCCATTGCCGAAAATTTCAAGAAGCGTCTGAAGCTGTGTATCGCCGCCAAAGAAAGCCACTTCGAAACGGCTTAAATATATTATTAACAAATGTTGAAACTATTATTATTTGATGTTGTTTTGTTCAATTTCTTCTGTTTAATAAAGTTAAATGAAAAAGAGTTTGTCCGCGGTTTTGTTGTCACACTGTACTATGTGTAAGGTGTATAGTCTTTGGAACAAGCATATTGAACTCGCTTTTCAGGAGGAAATAATCTTATTTGTTGCCTGTTGGGTCCCATGGCTATGGTTTGGGATTTCGCAACAGTCTTCTTTGTCTATTCATAGGAAAGGAGAATTTTTCACTACAGGAATGAGGAACATATAAGGCATAAGCGTAGCTATGGAAAGGCTAAGAGGGCAGAGCCAGGAAAATTATTTAAAAATTATATTTGGTCAATTTGGAGTACTTAAGCCATTTTATTGAAGAAGAATTTGAACAAAATTCGTGTAGACGAAGGTCAGTGAAGACAACCTTGTACTAGAAGAAGAAATAATTTCTAAACTTGTTAACAGGTACACACGCAGCATTGCGTTTTGTTTTTGGTAATTACATACCTACCGAATAACAATTAGATTCAACTTCTGCAAGCAACGGTCAATTATATTTATTCGGTCTATAAAGTACGTTTATTGTATTGATGAAAAGAGAAAGTGGTCGAAACGGAAAATGCTCTTACTTGGCAGTTTCTCATTCTTATTTGCATACCATTTTCGAAATAGTAGCTAATTTTGGGCATGAAATTCACGGAAACTTATGTTGTTGACGTGAATCGTTCATTGTATAGATTTTTTATAGCGTTGGAGCTCATTAGGTATTTTGAAGATGTTAACTATATGTGGCAGGTTCTCGCAAGACTTTTAAATTTTGATATATTGGTAATATACAGCGTGTCACATAGAAAAAACAAGATTTTGGAAATGTCCTTTAGGACTCATCAGTTTTGTTCTTGGTGGGTACATTTTTTACATAAAAACCATCATCATATCAGTTCACCCCTCGGTTCACCCTTATAATCGTCAATACCAACCTCTAGATAAGATGGGTCGTGCCATATGTTTTTGAAAAGGACTTTTCCTTCTGAAAATGACAGTGGACACTTTTTCAACATTCCTTTATTCGTTTACGTATTATTCGGCGCTGAATAAGAAACACTTCCCAATTTTTCTGGAGCATAAAATGTTACCGATGTCATTGGGACAAGGCAGGAGAGTAAAACTCAATAAAAAAAGAGATAAGTTTAACATGACACCGTATCTTTATTTGGGTCTCAAGGGGAAATGGTAGACGTCCGAGCTCGCGAGCTCCCTTCAAAAGTTGGGCTTTTTATTTCCATGATATCTCAGTTCTTATGCGGCGTAGACCAACAATTTTTTCTTTAAATTAAAGCTCAATAATTTTTCTAGGATGTGTATTACTCGCTTTTCCGTTTTACTTCGTATATTAGGATAAAACCTGGTGAGCTGTAATTTCATAAAAATCTGGACGATTTCATTTCCATGATATCTCCGTCAATTTCCGGGATAAATGTATGAAATTCTCAGTATACATGCAGAATAATATTTTGCAGAATGTGTATTAATCAGTTTTTCTGTTTATTGTCCCCCTGAATTTTTAAATAAATTATAAAGTAGGAACTTTATTGGTCATATTTTCAACCAGGTTTTTCTCCTAATATACGAAGAAAAACGGAAAAGCGAGTAATACACATTCTGCAAAATATTATTCCGCATTCATGCATTTATCCCCAAATTTGACGGAGATGTCATGGAAATAAAATCGTTTGTTCAGATTTTCATGGAATTACATCTCACCAGGTTTTTTTCCTAATATACGAAGAAAAATAGAAAAGCGAGTAATACACATCCTAGAAAAATTATTAAGCTTTAATTTAAAGAAAAAATTGTTGGCCTACGCCGCATACGAACAGAGATATCATGGAAATAAAAAGCCCAACTTTTGAAGGGAGCTCGCGAGCTCGGACGTCTACCATTTCCCCTTAAAGGCCTGGTTTCGCTAGTGCGTCGAACGCATGCAGTGACTGCGTGCAGCGAATGCTTGCGTCCGCTGCGTCGTCGGAGTGGTTTCACTAGGTGCAGCGAAAGGACTGCAGCCGGCAGTATTATTTGTGTCCTGTGAGTCGTCAGTGATAATTTGTTAGAAATGGAGTATTTACTTGCGCTTGTTTACACAACCTTATAAGAAACGACTCAGAAAGGGTTAGCAAGAAACATGAAGACGAAAATTTAGTGAATTTAGATGGTCCACTAAAAAATTGTATACCATTTGCAAGGAGAGGAGGCTTTGCTAATGCAGATGGATTCAAAGTTCGAGATACATTCAAAGAATATTTTGTTTCTGAGGGTCAAATTGCTTGGCAAGAAAGAATGGTTACAAGAACGTAGAGCACGAAATTATGAATATAAAATCGTACAAAACTGTTCAAATCAGAATTCGAAATAATTTTTTTTTTAATATAACTTCATTTTACCTGTGTTTCCCTCCATTTCTGTAGCGATCATTTTCCATATATTATCTTTGATATAATTATTCTCATAATTCTCATCAGATGCATCATACAAGCATCTATTTTGAGAAACTAATTCAGTTTCATCTCTTCGTCCATCGTGAAATTATCCATACTTATTTTTCCTTCTTGACGCTGCAGCAACTCGCACAGACTGGTACCCACAGAACATCTAATAAAAGAAATGCTACCTCCCTACTAAACGATGGCAACACCACTGACAGTTCAAACCACAGAAATGGCTTTGAGCCGCCATTTAAAAGTGGAGAATTGAAGATAATACAGAAACCTTCTTTACCAACTTGAAAAGTTTTGGCTTTTGAGCTTTATTTAAATTATGATTTTGTTTTGCAAATTTTCACTTCCCATGATTTTCGTTGACTTCGAAAGTAACGAAAATTCATGGGAAGTGAAATGTTCTTGTTATTTCGAATAAAACTGAGCTATCATAAGATCCATTTATTTAGCTTCACAAAATTGTTCACATTTCAACATATTCATTGGAAAGTTAGAAATATATCTTCTCTGACATTATTATTTATCACAATCATTCATCGCAACTGTTTAGGTATCTCATTTTCATTGTTTCCATACAGGTCACCGTCAGGTGGATTTGTATCTTCTCAAAAAAACAAACATTTTTGTTTTTCTTACTGCCAGGTAACGTTCATTGATGACACTTAAAACAAACCAAAATTTTAGATAAACCAACATCTTAGAGATGCATTCAGTCAGGTAATCAATAACGCTGATCATCAAAGCATGATTGGAGACTCGATTACTTAATATGCCAGTTCTTCTTTCAAATGAGAATGATTCTAAATAGTTAGTGCTTATCTTTGAACATTTTTAAATATCTGGATAAGATACAGACTTCAAATAAACAGAATTGGCAGATCATTATATTTCGAGTCAGTTAACTTCATAAGAACTTGATCCAACAAAACTTCAAACAGAGACTTTGTATCGCAATTAAATTCTCAATCAGAAAATATAAGAGCTACAACTCACCTTTCAAATAGAATTCTCTATAACTGATGTATGTTCTGGAGGTTCTAGAGAAAATTATTCAAGATAATCATTCATCAAAAATAAAAATTCCGACATGCTATAATATCGTTACGAGTTGTGAGAAGAAAATAAACCTGAAAAAGAATAATTCGATTATATCCTCTTAATCCCTACATCACAATTTATGTAATTTTTTTCCATTCCACTTGTTTACATCACTCCACTTATTTTATTCATACGTCAAAATTGTCATTTCAAATTTCAATCCACTTCAACGTTTGTCGTAGCTACATCATACGATTCGGCAGCCATTTAAAAGTGGAAAGGACGTATGTGTATTATGGATCGTGTTGCCGGTCTTACCTACTAGCGCTTCATCCCCCTGCTGGTACCCCAAGCAGTCAGCCGTTTGGCTGATGCAGTACTGTTGCGTCGGACGCAGAAGCGAAACCACTTCTTCGTAGTTCCGAAGTAGCAGTCTATTCGAAAGACGGTCCAGCAACTTTCTGAAGTCGCTGCATGCGTCGGACGCACTAGCGAAACCAGCACTTAAGAGGCAGTATCACCTTTTGAATCGTGGTAAATCTCCATTCAAAAGTGGTCTCTTTATTCCACGAGTAAGTACCCTAATTAAAGACGTAGAGACTTGATTTTTTTTTTATTGAAGCTGAAGAACGTCCCGAGGACAAATAGTTTTCTTTTTTTCGATTTAATTAGTTTTTCAATTAAAAAAACCGGGGTAATCGTTAGATCTGGGGTTATTGAATCTGTTATTTGTTTCATGTTTACAAGCTATATTTTTGAACTAATCATCATAAAAATTTTTGTAGTTTATAGAAGATTAAATTGCTGAGGGCAAATAGTTGCGATTTTTGCAAAAAATGATGAATAACCGTCGAAAAAAAATCATTAAGTGTAGTTTCCAAAACGCTCAAGTTCAACCTGTTTTTTTTAATTGAAAAACTAATTAAATCGAAAAAATCGCAACTATTCGCCCTCGGCAATTTAATCTTCTATAAACTACAAAAATTTCCATGATTATTATTTCAAAAATATAGCTTGTACTAATGAAAAACGAAAAACTTATTCAATAACCCCAGATCTGACGATTACCCTGTTTTTTTAATTGAAAAACTAATTAATTCGAAAAAAAGAAAACTATTTGCCCTCGGGACGTTCTTCAACTTCAATTAAAAAAAAAAGTCAAGTCTCCACGTCGTAAATTAGGGTACTTACTCGTGAAATAAAGAGACCATTTTTGAATGGAGATTTACCACGATTCAAAAGGTGATACTGCCCCTTAAGACCCAAATAAAGATTATAAGATTAAAGCCGGGTTTCATAAAAGTTGATCGGGTGATCAAATGCTTGATCGAGCGATTCTGTGATAAAAAATCTGTAAATTTGAAATTCTATTGGTCGATTTGACAAAAACCTCAAGGTATTCTGTGAATCACTCAATCAACGATCTTTGTGAAGCCCACCATTAGGCTTATAAAGTTCAGTATATACAAGAACTGGGTGGCAACATTGTCGCATCTGGGGTTCGGAAAACCCAAGAGTTATTGTTGAAAAGCCTTTTTATCCTCAACGTGTGACTGTTAGGGGTCATTGGACCTTACTTTTTCGAGAATGAGGCTGGAAAAACAGTAACGGTGAAAGGATTGCTCCATCGAGAGATGGAAACCATTGCTCTTCTACGGGAAAACCCTTTAGTATCCTCATACTATGTATATTATACTACATATTCTCCGAAAATTCAGTTATTGACGACACAATCATCATTTCAAACCCATTATACAGGGTGACTGGTGACGTAAGGGACAACGGCTAAGTGGAGATAGAGGACCTCAAACTGAATGAGAATTTGGGTTTCAAATGTCCCATAAGGGTATTCGTTTCGGAGATATAGGGTGATTTATGAAAAAATGCTAAATCTATGAATTCCCATATCTTCGTTAATATGATATGTGGGCTGAAGGACTCCGGTCGATGGCCTTTGACTATGGTCAATAAAGTACTGTTATTATTATTATTATTATGATATGTTTTTCGTTGATATTTCACATGTTTGTTCATACAGGAATTTTCTGTCAGCATAGGAAAAAAAATTTGAAAAAATTGCTGGCCCGTACTCAAAAATTTCAATTTACATGTCAAGTGAGAAATATCACACGGTATATGAGATAAAATAAAATCGAATAGAAATTTGGAAAGAGGGAAAAAGACTGATGAAATATCTGTTTTTTGTTTGACTGGCACAAATTTTCTTTCGTTTCTATGATATGTTGAAGTAAGAATATTACAATATTTTTATATTCCCATCACGAAAAATAATATCCTTGATAAAACAAAAACAGAGCTGTTCTCACCACGCCCTGCACATGTCGCCAAAGATAAATAAAATTAATCAGAGAGGTATGATTTTGCAACATGATGGTGCACCTCCTAATTTTGCAAATGAAGTAAAGAATTTTCTGAATAGGGAGTTTCCTGACAGGTGGATTGGTCGGGGAGGTTCTAGGAATTGGCCTGCTAGATCACCCGATCTAACTCCTCTGGATTATTTCCTATGGGGTCATCTTAAGGATACGGTGTATAAAGAAACAATAAATGTATGGAGGTGAACGGCTCTCATTTCGAACATTTGCTTACTTGATTTTTTTATGAATTATATTTGCGACTTTTCCTATTTTTGTGTTTGAGTATCCAACTCTTTCATCACCCCATCTACAACAAATTTTATTTTGAAATTTTATATGGCATCGAAATATTAATTGATAAAAATAGATTTCAAGATTTGAAGGAATATTTTGATGCCAGGCTCATTCTAGCTCCTCGAATTCAAGGTTTTTTCTATCAGTAGTACTAATTTTCATGATTTGAATATAAAAATATTGTAATATTCTTACTTCAACATATCCTAGAAACGAAAGAAAATTTGTGCCATTCAAACAAAAAACAGATATTTCATCAGTTTTTTTCCCTCTTTCCAAATTTCTAGTTGATTTTATTTTATCTCATATACCGTGTGATATTTCTCACTTGACATGTAAATTGAAATTTTTGAGTACGGGCCAGCAATTTTTTCAATTTTTTTTTTCTTATGCTGACAGAGAATGCCTGTATGAACAAACATGTAAAATATCAGCAAAAAACATATCATATTAACGAAGATATGGGAGTTCATAGATTTAGCATTTTTTGATAAATCACCCTATATCTCCGAAACGAATACCCTTATGGGACATTTGAAACCCCAATTCTCATTCAGTTTGAGGTCCTCTATCTCCACTTAGCCGTTGTCCCTTACGTCACCAGTCACCCTGTAGATCAGTTCGAACAAAGTTATGAGGATTGTTCCTCACTAATTAATCATGTAAGGTACTAATTGTTGAACGTTTCTTCCTTACAATAGTTTCCAATGGATTACAATAATTTCATCGGCGTTATGCATCTAAAAACGATGCCATGCACTGATAATTGCGAGAAACTCGGATTCGAAACAACGATAAACATTGTATTTGCACATGAAAACTATCTAGGGAAAATAAATTCATTTCATTTGAAACTATATGGTTTTCTTTTCTTGGGCTCAATTCATGCGTTCAGTATATCTGCATAATAAGCGCAATATTTGCAACATCAGCCATTATTCCCATTTTATAAACACTAATACAATAAGTTCAAAAATTTAAATATCCTTGTTTTTCAAATGAAAGATGAGATAAAAATGGAGCAGATTTTGTCATTTCAGGAATCAGTGTCGATGAAACCACGTGGAGTTTGTAATCAAGACTTTCATCGCTCGTAGTGATTTTCACCTTGCATTATCTACAAAACAAAACCTAATTCACGAACGGATATTATGGACATCCCGATATATGAATAACTTCTACTCTACTTTCGTTTTTATCGGTAGCTAATTTCAGTTACGTGCCTCAACTTCAGATTTTGTTTGACCCCCATTCTAACATACGCAAATACTGCGGCATGCATACTTTATTACAGTTTTTACTTTCGATTCCTGCCAGTTTCTAGAATGTTTAATCTGGAATTAATGGTAGATACGCTTCTTGAATAAATACTTTTGCCAATTAATTTGCTTGATGAGATTTCCAGTTGAAACCTGGGAGGCATACTTTAGCCATTTTGGTATCTAATTTTCTTGGCTTTTTTGTAGTGCCACCTTCCACAATCTCCACAGTGAGTCGGACATTATCCTTAGAAGCCTTTTCGGCAGAAAATTGGATGAAAATATGCATCGTGACACGTCTGATTGAAAAGAATGCTTAATAATAAATGATTCACCTTTTCAAGAATATATAATTGTTATATTGTCGATAGTTAAAATACTTATACAGGGTGGCCATTTGAAAACGAAACAGACGAGATTACAGACGAAATAAATTTTTTCGATAGAAATGCTCGGACAGGTCGATTTCTGTTTCGAGGGGGACAACTTAAGATGTAGGTTACGGACGCATAGCACTTCAACCCTTGCTACTACAACCCTCACCCCCAATTTTTGAATAGGGAAGATGGGGTGAGTGATATCTCATTTGAAAGGTATTTTTATACTGATTTCAGCACAGTAATTGTTTTTTAATTTTATGCATTAGTTCTCGAAATATTCTTAACTAAGTATTTGAAAATGAAGTGATGGTGTTTTCATGGCACTTGTAGTCTTTTTTTGTGAAAAATCGACATTTTGAGCTTCAAAACAACCATGACTGTGGCTTCGTTCCTCCAATCCACTGACATAGAAATCTTTAATCAAGATGTCGATTTTTCACAAAAAAACACTAGAAGTGCCATGAAAACACCACTTCATTTTCAAATACTTAGTTAAGAATATTTCGAGAACTAATGCATAAAATGAAAAAACAATTACTGTGCTGAAATCAGTATAAAAATACCTTTGAATTGAGGTATCACTCACCCCATCTTCTCTATTCAAAAATTGGGGGTGGGGGTTGTAGCAGCAAGGGTTGAAGCGCTATGCGTCCGTAACCTACATCTTAAGTTGTCCCCCTCGAAACAGAAATCGACCTGTCCGAGCATTTCTATCGAAAAAATTCATTTCGTCTGTAATCTCGTCTGTTTCGTTTTCAAATGGCCAGTCTTTGTTGTTGCTGCATCGAGTAGAGAAAATGTTCTCCGAAATCTATCGACGAATATGCTGCTCTAATGACTGATTATGTCAATTGTAAACCATAAATTTCACGAAGTGCTCTATAAGTGTGACGAATAGAACACTGATTTTTAAAATAAATTTCAACAATTTGTAAACGTTTTGCGGCGTGAGTCAATCCATGATAATTTGTCAATGCTTACTGAACAGAAATCTCTAAACAGCATGGCTTCTACCTTCTGTCAAATCACAGTTATCCCTATCGAACATTCTATAACTAAAAAAAAAAATACCCAATACATACATATGCATACTTACATCTTTCTGTGAGTTAAGAAATTCTAAAAAAATATTGATTGTGGTGGCATTCATGCTCTAGCTAGCCCCTACACTGCACCAATAAAAATAAAGTTTTCATATATATACTAAGAAAA
This sequence comes from Adalia decempunctata, assembly GCA_951802165.1. Classification (NCBI taxonomy): domain Eukaryota; kingdom Metazoa; phylum Arthropoda; class Insecta; order Coleoptera; family Coccinellidae; genus Adalia; species Adalia decempunctata. The sequence goes on from OX637697.1 coordinate 23,495,224, forward strand.
GCATAAAACTTTGGAAGTGGCTTTCAATAACACAGGTTTAAATCAAAATATTTTGGAATAAAACCAGAATTTTGTTTGAATTTCAGGGTGAATTCGGTAAGTTTCCTTCTGAAGTTTCATCCGAGGAGCAATATGCTTAAACAATTACCTGATGGTACTTACTTCAAGCGATGCTGTGATTTCTTTGTATAGATCTTTCATCAATTATGATTATGATGAGCATGAAGAAAACATTTAGCGAGAGTAAGGCTTTCACTGTATTTTAAACCTCGAACATAAATAAATTGGTACATACATAAAGAAACGTGGAGAGCCATCTGCAATGCACAACAATGGCACCGTTGTTTGACTCCAATACAGAAATGAGAAGCGAAAGGATTCTCTCAGATGTCTCTAGAATTGGAATTTAACTAGATTTTTTTGCTTTAGAATTGCAAAGGTTTCTTTCGCTGCATAGTTCTTCAATTGAATGGGCAATTTGCAAAGAATTAAATATTAATTTTGAGTGGTTCCAAAGACATTGTGGTCCAGTGAAAAGTGTCTTAAGGGGCAGTATCACCTTTTGAATCGCGGTAAATCTCCATTCAAAAAGTGGTCTCTTTATTTCACGAGTAACTACCCTAATTTACGACGTAGAGACTTGATTTTTTTTTAAATTGAAGTTGAAGAACGTCCCGAGGGCAAATAGTTTTCTTTTTTCCGATTTAATTAGTTTTTCAATTAAAAAAACCAGGGTAATCGTTGGATCTGGGGTTATTGAATATGTTTTTCGTTTTTCATGAGTACAAGATATATTTTTGAAATAATCATCATGAAAATTTTTGTAGTTTATAGAAGATTAAATTGCCGAGGTCAAATAGTTGCGATTTTTTCCAAAATATGATGAATAACCGTCGGAAAAAAATCATTAAGTGTAGTTTCGAAAACGCTGAAGTTCAACCTGTTTTTTTCAATTGAAAAACTAATTAAATCGAAAAAATCGCAACAATTTGCCCTCGGCAATTTAATCTTCTATAAACTACAAAAATTTTCATCATGATTATTTCAAAAATATAGCTTGTACTCATGAAAAACGAAAAACATATTCAATAACCCCAGATCTAACGATTAACCTGTTTTTATTTAATTGAAAAAATAATTAAATCGAAAAAAAGAAAACTATTTGCCCTCGGGACGTTCTTCAACTTCAATTAAAAAAAAATCAAGTCTCTACGTCGTAAATTAGGGTACTTACTCGTGAAATAAAGAGACTACTTTTGAATGGAGATTTACCACGATTCAAAAGGTGATACTGCCCCTTAAGGGGGTCTATCGCCAAAATAGGTAGCACTCTGAGATTTCGCTTAGTACAAAATTCCTGATTTTCTTTTGCCAGGATTCGGGAAAAAAAGAAAAGACTATTTCAAGTGGCGAAATTTTAAGGAGGCCTCCTGGCAAAAATCAAACATAGGGGTCTGCTAATTTCGACCAGAGAATCTGTGACCAAATTTCGTGAAACCTGTATGTCTGCTAGGAGTTATAATCTAGGAAATCTGGAATCTATCTTAATAAATCAAACTGACGTCGATAAAAATACCTAACTGTAACAAGTTCCAATCTGAATGTGATCCAGGCGTCCTTGTAACATATCTGCACTAATTTTCCGGCAGAAGTGAATGTCACCTCATTCCAAGAAAATCTGATACTCTCTAAATAGTTCGAAAAATTCTCATAATTTCCATAAGCCGTCGAGTTTCACACCATTGGGCAGCGACGGATATGTTATGTACTCGCTTATTAATGCTCAAAAACATACCTGTGGCGTTATGAAATTCATATTACGGATCATTCTTCTATGATGAATGGATTATTATTCCACCGAAGTAATAAGAACGGAGAGACTAAAACGTTATATTAACATTTCTCCACTTTGAATGCGGTGAATGTATACAAGCTTGCCTGCTTGCAGAGAAGATGCAAAAGATGTTCATTACGATGAAAGTTAATTAGATATTTGAGGGCAGCAGCGACTAGCGAGGAACTACACTGCGCAAAAAAATTAACGCACATTATGGAAATCTCAAATTTATTCTACAACTGAAGGTGTTCTCAATGATAATTATTTTTATCAGAATTATGCACGCATATGTTATCCACTTTCAACGTTTTTCTTCAATGCAGATGTTTTCTCCCAGCAGGAATAAAAAAGATGATATTATCAGATTTTGAATGTATTGGCTCCATTCTAAAATCAGTTGTTCTCGATCAATTCTCGTGATCAATAGTTTTTCTTTCGTTTGATTTTCTACGCTCGATCGCTATGCAACGCGAAACACGCAATTTGACCCAAGAGGAATGTGCCCAAGCGGTAGTTTTGCGAGAACAAGGGTGGACATACACAAGAATTGCAGAAAGGTTTGGAGTTTCCCATACAAGTGTGTCCAGAATGTTGCAGCGATTCAGGGAGACAAGTACGAATGTCCGAAGACCAGGACAGGGTAGACCACGGGTAACAACTGCCGTTCAAGAACGTTACTTGAGAGTTTCTTCGTTGAGACAACGGTTTGCAACCGCTAGCCTCCTTCAAAATCAGCTTGAGCAAACTCATGAGGTGTAAATTAGCACTCAGACAATAAGAAATCGCCTCAGAGAATATGATTTAAGGCCTCGTGTCGCGGCAAGAGGCCCAGCTCTTACCCCAGCCCATCAAAGGGCGCGTTTGGATTTTGCGAGAGAGCATATCCATTGGGAAGAGGCCGATTGGGAAAGAGTTCTCTTCATAGATGAGTCTAGATTCTGCCTCTACCATTGTGGTCGACGTTCCCTTGTATACAGACGTGCACATGAAAGATATGCGCAGTGCAATTTCCTGAATACTACTGGTTTCGGGGGAGGATCGATTATGGTATGGGGTGGAATATCTTTGACTGCTCGCACAGAACTAGTGGTCGTTGATAATGGAGCTATGAATGCTGATAAGTATATAAGGAACATTATTAGAAGAGCATGTAGTGCCATTTGTCCCAAACATTGGTGAAAATTTCATTTTTATGGATGATAATGCCAGACCCCATCGTGCGCGCATCGTTCAGGAGTAGGTACCTTGAATAGGTTGAAGTCTCTCGAATGGAATGGCCAGCAAGAAGTCCAGATCTCAATCCGATTGAGCAGGTTTGGGACAACCTCAATAGAAGGCTGAGAAGTTCAGAAAATCATCCAGCTATTCTTAATGACTTAGGAATCCAACTCGGAGAAATCTGGAAAGGATTAGATCAGAACATTTTAAGATCAGTCATTTTGAGTATGAACCGTCGTTGCCGAGCTGTAATTAACGCAAGGGGTGGAAACCAAGTATTAAATCACTTATCAGCATTTCAGTATTTTGAAAATTGTTCATTCTTCTTCTTTCACATTAGGTTCGGTGAAATCCTGTGTCTTGTTTCGTTCAAAACCTTCCCGAGAGAACATAAAAAATAAGTTATAAAGTCAATGTAGAGTTAACTTTCATTAAAATTGAGATTTTCAGAATGTGCACAATGAAGAGGAGACATTTTTGTTCATCAAAACCATAATGAAATCATTTCATCCCTCTGCCCGAAAACCCCAATCTCTTAAATTCAAATAGGGACGACGGGTCGTGCTATATGTTGTTGAAAATGGGTTTTGAGATTTGATCATTCATTCACCACTTTTATAAAGTATCCCGATTGATCAAGGTTTAGGTTAATCAAGTTTTTTAATTAAATCTGATGCAGGTTGGTACTCGTGAAATGTCAAATAATTCTCAGAGACGTTGCCAGTGCTAATTTCTATTCACTCTTTTTCAAATTTGTAAATAGAGTTAGTTTTTTTGAGGTTTAACTGTGACACGGGTTTCGTAGTACTACAATAGTATACTATGGTACTACTACATTTTCATACTGGAGTATTTCAAGTTGTGCAAAAAGACATTAAAATGTCTTCTGTAGGGTTATTCTTGAGAATTTTGAAATGTGCGAAATTCCAAAAGTCCGTCTGTTCGTTTAGAAGTTTTTCTGTGGGTTATTCGAGTACTTTTATTATTTTTTCGAATGAACTGTCACAAAGTGACGGACTATTCTGTACAGGGTCACCCAAATTGCTTGATTTTGGCTGTTTCTGGTACTTCTAGGCTAGATAGGTGAAAATGTTGAGAAAAGTCTTGGTCTCGATTTTCGTGAAAACTCCATAACTGAAAGCTGTTTCATGATTGATATCTTCATTTGTTTTCAAGATATAACGAAAATTTGATAATTTGGCGATTTCGAAAATGTGCCATAACTTCTTCATTTTCTGAAATATCTAAAAACGGCAAAAACTTTCTACAGGCACTTTTTCATTAGCAATACGACACCGAATTCAGTTATTTTTTATCTCTTGTACAAAGGGTGAAAAAAAAACAACTTTCTTATTTTAAATACGAATGGTATCTTTTTTCGATCTTATGTTATGCAAAAAGAAATCAGCTCTTCGAAAATATAATGATACATATGTCGATATTTTATTTTCCGACCCTCACTTTCATAGAACAAAGTATAACAGACTGAACTTCAAGTGAAAATTCCACTTTTTTGCTATTTCTGTCTCAAATATGGAAATAATACATCGACATATATATAGGGTGTCCCGGAAAATGTGGGAAATCTCTCGGATTCAGATAAGACACGGTAAAAAAATTATTTTTCAGAAATTTACTTTCATGAAGTTTTAATAGATTATTTATAACTAGCGTATTTATATTCAATCGCTGCAAGCTTTAGTGAGAGTACATTTCTAAAAAATAATTTTTGTTAACGTGCCTTTCTATGCCAAAACTGCATGTTTAAGGATCTTTGTAATTTTGTTTTTCGAAAACGGTTCATTTTATCGACAATAAACAAGAGTACCTTTTTTTAAGCCTAATGTTCAAGCTATCCAAATTTGTTTTTTCCACTCCTTATCACACAGGGTGTTGAAAATGTAAGCATTAAAATGGACTACCTAGTCCGCCCCTGGTAAACTGAAAGAGCTAATTTAAATTTAAGGACAGTATTTTAAGAGGTCCTTACTACTGATCATCATATCAATTTTTTTTTAATTATATTGAGTAGTTTGAGATTTATTCCAGTAAAACGGATTACCAGTGACGTCATTCAGGAGGCCGTATCTCCGTAGGGAGGACCGCTGGGAAAAAAAAATAATGGGAACTTGTCATCTTATTTTTTATCTGAATACGAGAGATTTCCTACATAACCTGAAATTACGAAAGAAATCACTCCTCTTCGTTTGTACCACCAATTTAGGAACCCCTGTATAGTATACAGACGTGCTGATTCCACACAACTAATAGTAAGTACCAGCCAAATGCACTTTATTTGTGATGAACAGTCATAAAAAAAGTAACGTCACAGTTAAACTCCAGATTCTTGATATCTTTTACTTAAAACTTCATCTCCAATTCAATACCCTTAATATTTTGTTTTTAAATTTTAAATTGAACAAGGTAGCATGTGCAAATACCCGATTTTTGAAAAGTGTTTTTGATTCTCTAACCATAAATACTAATAATTCTGAAATTAATTGTATTAACAGTAACAAAATCAATATTTCCCACAAAACGAAAAGAACTTAGTTTCAATCTAGCAGCAGCAAATATTCACAATGCAAAATACATTTTTTCAGTCTGGTTCATCGTCCTAGTTCTCGAATCATTTTTAATCCGGATATAATCATATAGAATCATCTTCAGATCAAGGAAATCCTATACCTACTGACAGACTGTAGATACATACCTACTTTATACGGTTATAAAACTCTTCGACGAATCAAGAATTCATTCACAAATGCATGGTAATTTCGGATTTTTAATTACCCCTGATGATATATGTCATGGTTACGGAGGAGATGGACGAAAATCGGATCCAGTTTTTCTGTAACTTCATGTAACGGAAATCAATTCTATAATGCGTGTCTTTGATTCTTATATGTTGGGAGTAGGTCTATAGGTATAATAGGAAAGGATATAATTTGGTCTTTTCTTTTGGGTTGCAGAATGAGCAGGATGAATAACCGAAAATTAGAAACTACGATTCTCGGCATGATGGTTTTTGTTCAAAAAGGAGTAACCACATATGAAAGAAATTCAATACAAAATATTAAATCATATTCTAAGACTTTGCATCACTGGCATATATAATATTTCAAAATATAAGCGCAGCGATATCATGAAAAACAAGACGGACTTTAGTCTAGCAGTCAGATATTTTCAACTGGATAAAATTCCGAAGTTATTGAAATTCTGTGTAATGGGGTTTTCTCGTAGAAACCTTACCTCGAGCGCCAGCTATTCTTTTTGCTTATAAGGTAGAATAGCAAACCTGCCAGGATAGCTGCTTAGCCGGAGACAGAGTTCGATTGTATCTAGGGTGTTAGCGATAACTAAGAAATCGAAAATAGAGCAATTCACACAATTTATTCAAGTGGTAGAATAGAAATAGTGTTACAAATGCAATGATGTCAAGAAAATATCAAATATGCAATAATAAGAAAATATCAAATATTCACTAATATCAAGAAAACATCAAATATGTATTAATCCCAATAAAATATCAAATAAACAGGTAAAGAAAAATGGTTCAGTTTTGTCTGACTGCGAGCATTCATTCAAAAGAAATATTTCACGGTACGAGTCAGCCAGAATAGAAGGGGGGGGGGGGATTTGAATTAAACGGAGAATTTAAATCTGCAGTTGCAAAATGTGAAACGGATATGAAAATGCACAGTGATTACGTTTTGTCCGATATTCTTTCAGTCCGAAAACTCAAAAGAGTTGTATTGTCTACTTAGCTTGTTTCACGTCTAGAAAGGTCGGGTTTGGCCAGGTTAAATTTAAATGGTCAAACAGGACGCACCGAACTAGGGGCGCGAAGGATCGGTCCAAACAGGATATTATGCGACTGCACGTTCTATCTATAGCATTGGTTTGCATGGGCCCTCCAGTCTGACTATGAGATTACTCGCCATAAAGGACAGACACTAATCGGGCACCGACTTACTCGGATAAAATAATATTTTGCAGAATGTGTATTACTCGCTTTTCCGTTTTTCTTCGTATATTATGAAAAAAACCTGGTTGAAAATATGACCAATAAAGTTCTTACTTTATAGTTCATTTAAAAATTCAGGGGACAATAAACAGAAAATCTGATTAATACACATTCTGCAAATTATTATTCCGCATGTATACTGAAAATTTCGTACATTTATCCCGAAAATTGACCGAGATATCATGGAAATAAAATCGTTTGTCCAGATTTTTATGAAATTGCAGCTCACCAGGTTTTTTCCCTAATATACGAAGAAAAACGGAAAAGTGAGTAATACACATTCTAGAGAAATGATTAAGCTTTGATTTAAAAAAAATTGTTCGTCTACGCCGCATACGAACTGAGATATGATAGAAATAAAAAGCCCAATTTTTTAAGGGAGCTCGCGAGCTCAGACGTGTAGCACCTCCCCTTAAGGGAAAGATCGAGGGATAGAAGCCGAAGAGTGCTGAAAAGCTCCTTACTTCAAGTCAGTGATTTTAGAGTGCCTCATTTTTATTTAAAAAAATGTCATCGCGAGACAAGGGGACATGTCTTGTGCACTTAAAAAAATACATCCTTTCTTAGCATGGCCCTAATACTAATTGCGTGAATATCTCGAATAGTCGAATAGATTCAGATATATTTGAAAATATATTTAAGAGAATCGAGAAACACTCCGTATTATAGAAACTTAGAGCTTTTGATCTGTATAAACTTTTTTCATGGAAAAACCGCAACAATTAAAACCTTTTTCCTAGAGAACAATCTAGAGAAATCTTCTGTTCCAGTACCAAAAGCATCCCAGAAAACCTCAAGTACTCACCAAATCTAATCGAATCACTTGTCACACCGCCAATTTCTCACGCTATTAGTGGAAAGTAGGTGTCCCGATAATTGCACTTCGCTTGAACCAATTGACGGTATCCTGGCTAAGTCTTCACTTCTGCGAAAATGCACTCAACAACTCGACTATCAGGTAGCGGTCAGTTAACTGCATGACAGCTTGCCTCCGTGTCCTGGGTAGTCTTGAGATTCTCGATGGGGGCCCCTTCTCTTCTTCGGCACGCGACTTCTGATGCCCGATTTCACGTTCTATCCGCCGACAATTTGTTTATGAAAATGAGTTCTCTGGTTCTTTGATGGTGTTAAAGAGCCTCGTTTTAAGTTTACAAAAGGGACCATTTATATATTTTTGCCGCCATAAAAAAGAGACAATTTAAATTTTTCCTTTTGTCACCCTCGGCAGATAAACGACAGAGGCTAAAGGTGCAGACACATTGTTATCACGTCACGTCACATCACGTCATCTTCCCAAAATGTGCAACTACGATAATGCATGAAACTTAGAGCATAGGAAGAGAGACCCACCTTTCAATAATAAATAGTGAAGCCAAATCATCAGAACTAAACTGGGTGATTGTACTACTACGGAATCAAAATGTAGTAAAAATTTTTGCAACATTGTATCTGCTGTCACGTTATACCACTGATAACACGCAAGATCTATATTCCGCAAATTTACATTTTCTGAATGCACGTGATATCACGTCTAATATTTTGTGAAATGTCATTCTGACATACATTTGAAACCGATCTGGGTGCTCATTCAATAATTCTTGAATTAATTGATGGAATTCCCCCACTTCCTCTGTTCGTTGATTCATTTGGTAAATCGAATCCCTTCTATGAGAATCACCAGCAACTGTAAAAGCAGCTATATTTTCCATATCTTCTTCCCATTTCCTCGCGTGAGCTCACATGACGTAACAACAATTTGTATGCACCTTTAGGCTCCTCAAGAATCGTTAGGTACTGCTGTTGCTGTATTCTTTTTCTCAATCAACATTAATTCAAAACGAATTAATTTTGTATACAGGGTGACCGAATAATTCCGTTTTGCGAAATCTTTTCAATTGGAGGTTTACAAATTCTTCTCTTTAGAGAAGGTGTACTATAAAAAACTCGATGAAAGTGATGAAATTTATTATATGTAATTTACTTTGAGGCAGTAATTTAATTCTTGTATTCAATCATTCTTTATCCACATTCAGTAGCACTTCTTTCTTGCCTATACAGGGTGTCTCTGATTTGATGCCAAAGATTTCAAAGATACGATGATTCCTTGTTCAAAATAAAGGGTAGTTTGTTATATAGATGATGCGTCAAAAGTCGAACATTAGGGAGATATCGCAGTTCAAAAATGGCGGAAAAATGAAATTTAAAGAAAATCCTACGCAACGACACGGATAGAATTAAATTTGGATAGCCTGGTTTAGTACGAAACTTTTTCATCTTCATTTTTCTCGTGAAATGTACAGTGTTGAAATAAAAAAATAAAATGTAAATCATTACGTGTCGGGAATAGGAGCATTATTTTTAACTGATCTACATTTTATTTTTTCATTTCAAAACAATACATTTTACGAGAAAAATACAAGAGATAAAAAAGTTTCTAACCAAACCATGCTATCCAAATTTAATTGTATGCAAGTCGTTGCGTAAGTTTTTCTTTGAATTTAGTTAACAAAAATGATAGCGGTAATGTCTATGAATTTAGCAGTGCCACTTGCGAGAAAATCAATAAAACCTATTGCATTAATTGTCGAATAATTGTCGAGAATTTGTCGTGAAAGAAAAAAATTGGTCGCGTCCTTAGTTTTTTTTTTCTGCGGGGTGGCTTTGCTAACTTAACGTTAAGTTAGCAGAACCACTTTCTCAATATCTACCAAATATCATGAAAATGGTTATAAATAATTGTGGAGTAATTGTCGGAGTCCATAAGAAGTAAAAAAAACACAAAAAATCCATTCCTTCTTGTTTATTTTACGTCTTTTTCCCGCGAGTTCGAGATATTTCTGGAATTATCGCATTTTTGGCAACAGCGCATTCGTAATTGACTCCTTTTCTATTGCATTAATTGTCGAATACCTGCCTCGAATATGTCGTGGAAGAAAAAAATTTGTCGCGACCTTCGTTTTTTTTCTACTAGGTGGCTTTGCTAACTTTGAATTAATTTAGCAAATAATGGTCGAATATCATCACGATGATCATAAATGAATCTCGAGTAATTTTTGATGTTCAAATAAAGTAAAAAACACAAAAATTTAATCTTGTCAGCAATTTCCACTCCATTTTCTAGCGATTTCCCTATTTTTTTGAAAATATCGCATTTTTGGCAACAGCGCATTCGTTATTGACTTTTTTTCTATTGCATTGATTGTTGAATACCTGTGCCGAATTTGTGGTGAAAGAAAATAAATGTCGCGTCCTTAGTTTTTTTTCTACGGAGTGGCTTTGCTAACTTAACGTTAAGTTAGCAGAACCACTTTCTCAATATCGACCAAATATCATGAAAATGGTGATAAATAATTGTCGAGTAGTTGTCGAAGTTCATATGAAGTATAAAAGGACTTAACGTTAAGTTAGCAAGCCACCCCGTAGAATAAAAAACTAAGGACGCGACAATTTTTTTTCTTTCACGACAAATTCGGGACAGGTATTCGACAATTATTGCAATAGAAAAAAGTCGAAAACGAATGCGCTGTTGCCAAAAATGTGACATTTTCAGATATCTATATTTGTGTGTTTTTTACTTTATTTGAACATCGACAATTACTCGACAATCTTTTATGATTATCGTGATGATATTCGACCACTATTTCCTAAATTAATAAAAAGTTAGCAAAGCCACCTAGTAGAAAAAAAAACGAAGGTCGCGACAAATTTTTTTCTTTCACGACAAATTTGAGGCAGATATTCGACAATTAATGCAATAGAAAGATAGTCAATTACGAATGCGCTGTTGCCAGAAATGCGATAATTCCAGAAAAATCTCGAACTCGCGGGAAAAAGACTTAAAATAAACAAGAAGGAATGGAATTTTTGTGTTTTTTTTACTTCTCATGGACTTCGACAATTACTCGACAATTATTTATAACCATTTTCATGATATTTGGTAGATTTTGAGAAAGTGGTTCTGCTAACTTAACGTTAAGTTAGCAAAGCCACCCCGTAGAAAAAAACTAAGGACGCGACAAATTTTTTTCTTTCACGACAAATTCTCGACAATTAATGCAATAGGTTTTATTGATTTTCTCGCAAGTGGCACTTCTAACTTCATAGACATATAGCGGTAGTCTCTTTCAAATCTCCTCCACTCGTTCCGAAAATATGAAAAAATATCAAGAAAGTGTGTTTTCATAATAGTAATACATACTTACATAAAGTTACATCATTCTATCGCTTTCCGTTTTTAAGATACAAAATAAAAACATCATTTTTCCGCCATCTTCGAACCGTGATATCTCCCTACAAATGACTTTTGATCATTGATCCAACTTCTATACAACAAACTACCCTTTATTTTGAACAAGGAATCACTCTCTGAAATATTTCGCATCAATTCAGAAACACCCTGTAGATGTAGAAGCAAACGATAAATAAACTATGGGAAATATCAAAATATTCAATCGGCATTATCGTAACTGGAAAGTCATAAATCTTGATATTTATCCTAGGTCGACGATGACATACATTTAATTGATGAACCTCTATTGAACAAATTATACAAAGCTTCTCCATATGTCATTTTCTGTAGAGAAGGTATCGCGAAAATTTCTCCATCGAAGCAATATAATTGTTCCCAACATATTCCTTCTCTTTTAATGCGGATAATCGATAAGCGATTTTTGAAAAAATTGTAATAGCCATACCGAAGGAGAGAGTATTATTTTAATAAAGAGTAATGATGTTCTCACAACATATGGTATTCATAAAATGAGAGTATCAAGAAATTATCGGCTATTTAAACTTTAATTCCCAAGCAACGAGTAGGAAAATGTTTATTTAACCATTTAAGCAATCATTTCCTAGTTATAAATAAGTTCTTACAAACGGAATAGCAACAAACAAGTACCTCATCGAAAATAGACATGAAATTTCATTCCATTCTAATATTCGGTCAGGAGAAATTAATGGTATACATGAATATCAATAGATTTAATTGTAATACTTTTATTATTCGTGAAAGGAATATTAATAAATGTAAAAACTAAGATGTATAGATACAAGAATACAAGAATACAAGAAATATCGAAACTAGAGTCAGTTTCATAATCAGGTTCCTTCATTCAATAACGAAGACTACATTTCTCTTCAATTTTCTATCACAAAAGCGGATGTAAAATTATATGAAACAGAATGAAAAATGGTGAAAATAAAAGTGTGGAACACACCCTCTCCATTCAAAGTTGAATGACCTTAATTTAAATCACAACTGATTTTCAACAAGTGTCAAGTCAACTGTCAGGTGTTATAAGTTATAAACAACAATTAATTTGGAAAGATTTATCTTAATTGTTGGTTAATGAACATGTTGACTTGAATGGTTAAAAACTTTTGAAGGTTTGAGAAAACCTCCAGAACTGATTCTAATTTAAATAAACGGGATAAATATAAAAATATCCTTTACAGACCAATTTTTAGGTTAGAAATCCTAGCCCTTTTGATACACCTGTTGATTCGTTGAACCTGTTGATGAGATTTATGTAGAAACGATTGAAAAATGATTCACCCTTGGAAAAAGATTGAGAATGAAAATGGTTTACCTATTTATTTCAAGTAGGTTCAGAAATATTTCATTTTGAACCATGTAATTCAATTTTACATTTCTTCAGCGATGTTACCAAAGAGAAACAATGGAATCACCCTAAATTTTCGGAGATTAAACAGAGATTAGATGAGTGCAACTATGTACGATATTCAACATACAGAGTGGCCCTCAAATTCAGAGCATTGCAACAGGCACTATCAAGTAATAATATACACTTTGATTTACAGAATAACAACTCTTTTTTTGCAGTGGATCATGTGCCCCTCACTTTAGTCGGGGGCGTTTTTGAAAGGCATAAACTAGGTTCAAATGAAGGTGCCTTATTTTTAGATTGCTATGACTTGGAAGCAATACTGCATGATATATATTTTGCTTGTGATAAACAGAACCAAGGTAGTATAGATGTTGAGACGTCAACAGAGTTGATGTTGAATTTGCTGATAAATGTTTATGACAGGTAATCACTACTTTGGAAAACATTAGTGTAATGGATTTTCTTACCAGAAGATGCAATTTCTAATCATACAATTTTTTTTTTCAGTGAAAAAACTGGGAAAATTCAAGTTTTATCAGCTAAATTAGTACTAGCTATCCTCAGCAGTTATAAACCTTCTGATTTATACAGATTCCTCTTTGAGATGACTGCAGATCATAATTACTGTGTTACTAGACTAAGATTGCAACTTTTATTAAAGAAAATTACAGAAATTGTTGATTTTCTTCATGAGGATTCCAATTTTGGTCGTCATTTGATAAGTGCATCATTAGACTGTTGTTTCTCCCAAGTGAGTATTTCTAAAATCAATACCTCATTTTGATATTGAAAACTTAAGACAAATATTGAAGGGCAATACACAAATTATAAAATTTTCTTTATTCTTACACTTGTTTGAATTGTTTTCGAAAAATCTTCATTGATTGATTAAATCTTTCTTGGATATCAGTTGTAAAACTGATTCATGAGAAAAGTTATTAGAAAAAATCAATTTTTATGAATTGAACTGTATTTGAATGATATGTATATTTTTTTTCCGTGTGCATGTTAATAAATCTAAGCATTGAATGAAAAAAAAAATCAATTAAAATCAGTGCTGGGAATTTTTTTCAATTATTATTGAATTTTCTTGAACATTTGTAGTCTCCAGGAATGATAGGAATAACAGAGGGATTTTTTATGTCTTGGTTGAAAAAGGGTTCCCAAATACTTTCATGGTTGCCGATTTTATCTAAAATAAAACTGGCTGAAACAGGTACAAAACATTTCATGTTTCTTTTGCTGAGTTTTACAATTCTCATTTTCCAGTACATCATAACACTAAATGTTCTTCTTGCAAATTGAAACCTTTTACTGGTTTACGGTATACATGTTTGAAATGCACCAATTATAAACAGTGCCAAAAGTGTTTTTTCACTGGAAAAACAGATGGGTCTCATAAATTATCGCACTCCATGAGGGAATATTGTGTGGAGGTGAGTTTATACATAAGATTTACTTTTCTATCTTGAAAACTATGAATTAATGGAAAATTTTAAGTAACCTGAAGATTAATATAGTCATTGAGAATAATAAAATAGAATATAAAATTCTTCCAGGAGAATGGCAAAGAAGAGAAGAATATTTTTCTGAAAAAGATAATTGGTATATTAATATGTTCATCTAATAAAAAGAGATCAAAAAAGACTGATTCAGAAGAGGATTCCAAAGGGTTAGATTTTTTTCAATTTTCAAACGGAAATTTATTATATTATTTTGCTACTTCGTTGAAAGTTAAGTTCTGTTATTTTAGAAAAGACAATAAAATTTTCAACATTGATCCTCAAAATGATGAAGCAATTAGTGAGATTTCTGATCTATCTTCACCATTAGGTCAGCTACAAATTATAATTCGTCAATTAGAAAAACAAAATAGGTAAGTCCTTTCATAAAAATTCATTTTTAATTTTTCCAATAACTAACAAGCGTGCAAAAATTAAGAGAAAAATCTAATCTTGTTGTGACAATAACTTTTTTTTTCAGGGAAATGAATAATATTCTATCTTCTGGCAACAACAGTGCTGAAGAGATAAAAATATATTTGAGGTGTCATAAAACACAAGTGTCCAATCAAATAAATAAACTGAAGGTATTGAAGGTAGGTCAATGCAATTTTTTTCTTTAAAAAATCCACAGTTTTTTTCATGTTTAATATCCAATTGACTGCACAAATCCATAGCTAATATTGAACTTTTCAGGAATATCTGAAACTCTCAGATAACGAAACTTCAATAAAAAATAAGGACAAAATAAATCTCCAGTCTACCCCTAGAGTATTGAATGGTGCAAAAGCGAGAATTCTGTCCAAAGAAATGGAATTTCTAAGTCCCATCGTTCAATCCGATGAGAATTGTAGTGATTCCGATCGCATAAATACTAGTACTGTTAACACCCTGGACTCTAAACAGAGTAATTTATTCCCAGAAAATACAGTGTCAAATACGGCGCACTATACTTTGGGCGATATTAGCAGTTGGATTGGAGGTGAGTTGTGAATATTTTGGTGAAAGTGGTTACTTTTCTACTATTGTACTATTTTTTTACAGACAACCCATCCCAGTGTCCAGATATATTCACAAATAAATCCAGTTTATGTTTAGGACGAAAAATGCATACAGATTTAGACAAGGCTTTAGTGAAACTTGAGCAAATTCTTGCTAATAATTTTTCACTGGATGGTGAGTGGAGTAAATAATCAGCAAACATTTGTAGCTTCTAAATCCTAATTTTTTCCAGAATCTCTGGTTAACTACGACAATGGACAACTCAAATACGCAGTATCGGAAGTGGAGGGAATGTTAACATCGTTTATTGACACAGTGGAAACCAGCAGAGGGAATTCTGATAATGGTTCCACCAACAAATTCTGAATTTTTGTTACAAATAAATAATTCTCAAATATGTGCAAGAAATGCTACCAAAGTTTGAATCGTAAATGAAATTATGAAAGAGCATTTTTTTAAGAAAAGTTTATATTTATCACAAATATATCATCGAATCAAATTGTATATTTAAAGATTGGAGTATATTTATATGATTAAAGATAGATACTTTCATATTTGAAATATTCTTTATCCTCAAACACTTCAATTTTGGTCCTTTGATCTGAAGAAATCCAACCATTGCTACGAGGAAAGGATGCTTTGTTATTCCTCAAAATTTCTATCTATTTTGGATCAAAATTCTTCAACTCGTTAGTCTAAGGAAGGAAATAAAATATAATGCATCCACTGAAATGAATAAATTATATTATTTATAGTTTCAAAGTCAGCAGAACCGAGTTCGTAATCACAAGTTCCATCAGTTGTAAATAAACATTTATTTAATGTAACAATTCAATAACATGCATATATTATATATTAAAAATTCAATAAATATGTAGTGTATAAAAGGTAAAATTTGGAATAAGCAATTATCAAAATATATATATTTTTATTGCACTATAATCATGAAACCCGAACAGAATGTACTGAATGATCTGGTTAAACAGTTTCTTGAATCAATATTATCAATCTACAACTACCGATTCACAGGGTGAAAAAATTGTTTAGGTGGAACATAACATAAAATAAATGGGGTAAAGACAGTTAACTTAGTATCACATATTAAACTAACTGATTATTCAAATTTATTGATACAAATGGAAATTTTTATTGGGTGGTAATAGTCAACGATTTAAGTAGGTTAATAACCACAGGGTGAATCATTAATTCACCTTGTCATGTTTGATTTTGCATATTAAACGCGAATTGCTCCAATGAAGAGAATTATTTGTCCATTCAATTATTCGTTTGGCCCTTTATGGTAAGTATAGGTAAATTAATGAAGTGGAAATAATTGAACTAATAAAATAAACGCTTAACAATTCAAATTGGAAAAAAGGCGAAAATTTTTCAGTTACGTTTCGATGAATTAATGAGATATTTGCAGCAATGTGTTAAAAGGTGTTTTTCCCCTGGTGTGTCTAGGCTTGAAGCCATTTCTCTTGTGTAGATATCCAACCCATACTGACCCTCTTCTGGGAAACTAATGTTGAAAATAACTATATCGTCGCTAATGTGATGACTGACGAACTTGGACAACCTCTTTTCTTCCACACCGTTTTTGTGCAGTGTGGCCATGAAGTCTGTGAGCTGACGGGACATTCTGAACTGAATTTCAAGCTCTCTCCCGGCAAAAACCAAGGCATCCTGAAAAATTTATTTCACAAGGTGAATTAGAAGAAAAGGAAGAATATAAAAGTAGTGGTTACCTGGTGTGTGATGGGTACCAGCCCAAAGAGTCTTGTGGCTTTTGTTGGGCCCCATTCCCCGCTCGCACAATCTGGCAAGGGTACCATGACCGTCTGGAGGTCTTCGCAGCATATTTTGAATTTGCAGACACTCTTGAACTTCATCGGTTCTCCTGTTAGGTACTCTTTCGGCGTTACTGCGTTAGCGAATATATCCAACAGGAAGGCACCACTGCATGGTGCGTGCACTCTGAAGGCAACAATGTTACCAACTACAGACTGTAGAAAAAGAAACAGAATCATCAGATAATGTGCAGACATTATTTTTAGCTTATTGTATATTACTGGTAGCTTTTTTTGGTAGTTCAATATTTTTATATTTTCTGTAGGTATATACTTTGAATCGAAAAAATGATCATACCTGCATCACGAATCTCTTCAATGAAACCCCTTCAAAACTGTCGCCATCACTATCGTAAAACTTCAGATTGTAGTGGAAAATTAAACTACTCTGCATGTGATTCGGCATTGCTATCCTCACTGTTGCTGCACCTAAAGCAAAAGTATGGCGTTAGTATTAAGGACTGAACGAGAATAAATTCGCTATCACAAAAGCGCTTATATCTTTTGAACCACTGAACTGATTTCGAAATTCAAACTCATTTTCGAATCATCTTCTAATTCAAATGAAAACTGTTTTTACAATGAAAATCCAAAACTATTTTTTACAAAATTCATGGATTTTTTCTGGAATTCTTCCCATCATGCTTCTTATAGTGTTCTCAGTCACTTTCTGGGATGCTGTCTTCAACTTTTGCTTGAATTCCGCTAATGTTTTCGTTGATTTCTTAGTCTTGTTCAATTCTCTTTTTATCAGGGCCCAATATCTTCCGATTGGCCTAAAGTTCTGGGCAATTTGGTGGATTGGCCTCTTTGGGGACAAAAACCACCTCATTAGCTTCGTACCATTCCTTGGTAGCCTTGCTGTAGTGGCATGAAGCTAAATCTGGCCAAAAGATTGTTGAGACATCGTGCTCACGTAAAAATGGTAAAAGTCGCTTCTTCAAGCATTCCTCGATGTACATCTTCGAGTCAACAGAGCCTTGGCCAACGAAAAATTTGCTCCTTTTCCCAAGTGCAAATTGCTTGCCAAACCAGGAATTTTTCAGGAAACTTTGCTTGTTTCTTCACGCGAAATTGTTCGTCAACATTTCCACGAGAATCTGCAGTATAAAATTCCTGACCAGGAAGTTGCGAGAAATCAACCAAGACATAGGTTTCGTCATCCATCACGCAACAGGAAAAATTTTTCAAGAATTTTTTTTTTAAATTTCTTTGCTCTCGATTTCACTTCTTGATTCTTCACAGCGTTCCTGTCTGGCACTTTCTGCACTTTGTATGTTCTAAGCCCACAACTCGACTCGATTTCTGAACGGTTGACTGCGAACAACCCACTATTTGGGCCACTTTCCTTCCTGAAAGGTTAGGATTCTTCTGGAAAAGGCTGATGGCTTTCTTCACTTTTTAACACCTACTGGACCTGAGCCTTTCTGTGGACTTGCAAAAGACCAATATAAGGCAGCGGTCCAACAATGGGAGTTGCACAACAGAAAAACCTGGACTCCTGGACTTACTCAGTCCAAGAAATTCAAGATGATTTCACCGACCTATTCCATTAAGCTCCTAAAGCTGTCACGAGATGAGGTTCGGGTGATGGTAGGCCTACTGACAGGGCACTGTCGGTAAAAACATCATTTGTACCGTATGGGAAAGTCAGCAGAGGAGATTTATAGACCCCGTGGATCAGAGGCAGAAACAGCTGAACACATGGTATGCAAGTGTCCAAAGCTGACTGGTCTAAGAGCCATTCATATGGGGAAACCGGTCCTGTATACCCACGAGGTAAAGACCAAGGCTCCTAAGATTGTTGTGGGTCTTGAGTAGGGTAGAGACCAAAAGATCTATGTGGTCGCAGTTCTCGGAAGGCTAAAGGAGCCGTAGGTACATACCTAACAACCCCAGTTTAAATAATAATAATAGTATGTCGTTAAAATCTGAAACACTTACCGGTGGAATCTGTAAACATAACGGCTTTGGTATCGCTATCGGAAAAATAGAGTCCATATCTGAAAAACAGTGAACGGACGAATGGCAATTCTTCGAACTCTTGAAGCGTGATTGGATTTTTGAGGAGCTGCCAGTCTGATTGGAGAGGGAAGAATTCGTAGATGAATTCTTTTGGATCTGTCAGGAAGTAATGGTCGTCATACTCGTACCTGTAGAGGAAAAACATTGATGAATAACGCATCTCAGCGAAAGATATTCATTATTGAGTGTCAAAGACAGCTAATCTATATACAGGGTGGCCATTTGAAAACGAAACAGACGAGATTACAGACGAAATAAATTTTTTCGATAGAAATGCTCGGACAGGTCGATTTCTGTTTCGAGGGGGACAACTTAAGATGTAGGTTACGGACGCATAGCGCTTCAACCCTTGCTACTACAACCCTCACCCCCAATTTTTGAATGGGGAAGATGGGGTGAGTGATACCTCATTTGAAAGGTATTTTTATACTGATTTCAACAAAGTAATTGTTTTTTCATTTTATGCATTAGTTCTCGAAATATTCTTAACTAAGTATTTGAAAATGAAGTGGTGTTTTCATGGCACTTGTAGTGTTTTTTTGTGAAAAATCGACATTTTGAGCTTCAAAACAACCATGACTAGATTTCTTTCTTTGGGGCCACTTGAAGAGTAAAATTTACTCTACACAGCCCGATTCCATAGAAGATTTAAGAAGACGTATAGTGAACGAATGTCGTCAAATCACTCCAGAAATGGTGCAAAATGTGCGCCATCGTTTCGAACAAAACTTATTTCATTGTATGGTAGCTAATGGTGAACAATTTGAATATTTAATTAATTGATGTGAGTTTTTGATAAATTATTTACTTTACTTTGAAAAGTCTTATTTCTTAGATCAATACTTCAAATCGTTCTGATACCGTACAGTTGGAGAATGATTTCAGTGAATAAAACAGCTATTCGAACATCTGACCCTAGTAGCATTAACACGTACGGTATGACTTCATTTGCCCAGTGGTAGATGTTTTGCAATTTCAAATACAAGTACGGAAATTTTGGTGTTTCGGAATTACGAAATGTCAATTATTCGCAAAAAATTAATTTAAGTGATAAAATTAACTAACGCATGAATATTTCGAGAACTAATGCATAAAATGAAAAAACAATTACTGTGCTGAAATCAGTATAAAAATACCTTCCAAATGAGGTATCACTCACCCCATCTTCCCTATTCAAAAATTGGGGGTGAGGGTTGTAGTAGCAAGGGTTGAAGCGCTATGCATCCGTAACCTACATCTTGAGTTGTCCCCCCCCCTCGAAACAGAAATCGACCTGTCCGAGCATTTCTATCGAAAAAATTTATTTCGTTTGTAATCTCGTCTGTTTCGTTTTCAAATGGCCACCCTGTATATAAAAGAAAGATGTTGGTTACACCATTTATAACTCGAGATCGGATGGACTGTTTGTTATGAAACTTCATATATGGATTCGTCTACGGTCTGGTTAATATAAAATACAATAAAACTTTGAAAAAATCAATGAAAATTTTACTAATACAGGAAATGCTTTTCCTCCCTTTGAGTAAGGCCACTAGAAGTCGCTACAGTTACAGTTACGCTACCACTTATTCGTTTGTACTTCATTTGATATTCTCCGCGTTAGATGGCGATATAAACAAATAGTATGTACAGTGACTATATTCCCTCTATAGTCACTGTAATAGTGTGTAATTTGAGTTGCCTACAACTCTGCGCTGTTGGGCAAAACCAAAATGTCTTAGCGTAGGAGTACAGATGTCTAAAATGATTAGATTTCGTTGAGATATGAGAAAAGTTTCGTTCTTACCACTTCAGATGGCGCTATTCACACATTATGACTGATGATTATTAGTTATTTGTATAGTTTTATTTATTCCAAATAACGTAATCGTGAGGGTTCTATATTTGACATTATCACAATTAAATGGCGATGAATTTGTTGAGGCTTTAGCGGCCATCCATTGATGTCATCTGTTCTTTTTTCGAGCATTTCGGTCGTCGTGGTTTGAAATGGTCGAAAAAAGAACATATGATATCAATTACTGTGTAATTTACATAGGGCTTATAGTACCATGAAAGGCTATTAACAGATCCAGAAGCGGATGAATATCACAGTGAATTTTTTTCGAAATGTCAAGTAAATCGGATTTTGGCGATGAGTTCCAATCGTGAGATGTCCATTCTCATCTTTTCTCATAATTTTTAAAATGTTTTTGAATTTCTGTTTGGGTAATAAATATATTTGCTTAAATAATTGAATCCAAAATTGCCATTATTAGTGATTGACATATTATGACATATTATTTTTGTGCATCTGTTCTGTGTGATAGCTTTTATCCATGGAAACATTTGACAGTTCAAAAATCAGAGAACCAAACCGTTGATCTCCGATCACCGGTGATTACGATTTGTGAAATCCACCGCAAGTATCATTTAGGCGGAACAAAGTTCGCCGGTTCAGCTAGTAGAGGATAAAGAACGAATTTAGAAGGATGAAACCGTTTAGAAATGGCCTAGTTAAGATTTTTAATGATTCCTGGGATTCCTTGAAAAATGAGGGACCAAGAACACATCCTTGTAGTATTCCACACATTGAATTTTGATGGAAAACTTCCCATTTCTTCAGTACTGGAGAACGATAACAACCAGATTCTTATTCATTCATCTAGATTTTCTGATATTTTGTGTTTGAAAAACCGAAATTATTTCTTACCTCAGGCTGTCAGATTTGGTCTTGTTTCCAGCCTTTGGAGCTTCTTTAGCGTTCACCAAATGCCTAGCACCCCAGTTGCACTGTACGAACCTCCATGCTCCAGCTACATAAACTGCGTTCCAGGAATTCCTAAACCTGTTGTCTTCGAAACGAACTCCGGGTTGATAACCTGCTGATTTCGAGTATCCTTTGATGACCACGCAGTGTAAACCTGCGTAACTGAAAAGAAAAAAGGTTTGAGACTCAAATCTCTTCCATGGTATCATTTGTTAAGAGTAATTTGAAGATGTTATTCTTCTTGGAAAAGGTATAAAGTTGCAATGGAGTAGTTGCATCTTTCAATGTAGGTGGAGGTGCTAACTTACCTGCACAGTCTTTTGAATAATACATGGTAGCTTTCTGTACCATTCTTTATCCCCCTTAGAAGACCCATAGGCGTGTCTCCTCTGAGATTATCGTCAAAAGACATCGTGTTCAGATTCTTCACAGTTATCCATCTGAATATAGTTCTGAAAAATCATTGAATTTAATTCAAATATGTTCAGTGTGTTCCAGAGAAAAAAGGTAATTCAGACATTATGACACTCATAGATTATTCGACTCAGGAATACAGTTTCAGTATTCATAAAAAGTAAAGAACGAATTATGGAAAGAAAAGAAGAAGGCTACAATATAGAACTAAGACATGAAAATAGAAAGTCAACTAGATTAAAGAAATTTCTGATAAAATGTGTTTAAAAACTTGGAAGTCTAAATCTACTTTCAAGGTGCAATGAAGATGAACCAGAAATGAGAAAATACGTGAAAGGGAAAAGTGCAAAGAGCGATTTAACATTGCTGAGGAAGTTAGCGAAATATTTAGCTTTCATCATCAAGACTCAAGAGCACCCATGTTATTTTTTTTCTTCACTAACCTGGCTTTTTCTATGTCAGATCCACACCTACCCACCAACTGCCTCACCAGATCAGTGAAAGACTTCTGATCCTCCTGGGCCACGGAGATAGCGATCTGATCCACGTTGCTGAACTCGACGGGATCATTGTAAACCTGGAACTTGCTGAGGGCTGGTGGTGCAGGAGCTGGAGCTATGCTAGGGTATGGTTCCACCTCTTCGTAGGAGATGCCGTCGCCTTCCATGTACAAGGATTCGGCCTGCATGAATTCGCTACGTTTTTCGTTTATCAGCTCCAGCATCTCGTGACTCTGCTTCTCCACCAATGCCGCTGTGGCAGCTCTGGAAAGAAAAAAGTATTGAAGCATTGAACTCTGAGATATAATGATTAAATTTCGAGACTGTGGGGTCATTTCTTTCGAAAGTTATCAAGTTTAATTTACGGTTGAAAGTTCGAAACTTAAAGAGATTGTTGCAAAAAGATTACAATCTAGTTCCCATGAACAAGCGCGCAAAAATGATTGAAAGGTTTACAGGGTGGAAGAATAAAGGGTTTTCCAATAAGAGGTGTTATTTTGAGTAGCCCGCTATTTCGGTAGATGTCACTTTTGAAGCTGTCATTTTTTGACATTTGGCAAGTAGAAACTACGTCATAAATAAAAATAGAACGATACAGGCTTCAACAACGCATTGAAAGTATTGAAATTCACTATAAAAATGGTGAAAATTTGGAGGAGACGGTTCGTGAAACACAAATCTAATATTTTTGTTATGTCGTGAAGCACCTTGTCGAAGCGTAATACAGAAATTGGTGAAAAGATTTGAGCTGTTGGAAGAAGTTAGTGATGTGAAGAATAAAACCTGTGCACGATGCTCAAGAACAGCCGAGAATATTGCAGCTGTAGCCGAAAGTGTTGAAGAAAACCCAGGTTTGTCCATTTCTCGTCGTTCTTTGGAATTGGGCATTCCACAAACGTTATTACACCGTATTTCGCATACATATTTGGGTCTTAGGTGTTATAAACTTCAGTTAGCACAAACATTCAAGCCGGCTGATCATCAACGAAATAGTGTCTTCGCTGATCCGATCCTTTATCTAAAAAAATGGCAGTTTTCTTTGAATGTCAAAATAACACCTCCTACTGAAACACCTTTACAAAACCATGGCTTTCATTCTTTTCAAATTAATTCTCCCGAATGACAAAAGCTCTTGTGTTCATCATTGAAATTCTCACCATCTTACTTTTTCAATTGTGATTTTTTTTGGATTATCATTGACTTATTTTAGTTCTTGGCACATAGGTAGTTATGAAATTCCTTCATTTTGAGATTTCACAAAGGGGCAAAAACATCTAACAGTCATGTTGAGTTGGAAATGTGGTAAAAACTGAAACTCGGAATTTTTCACGACCTCCGATTGAGGGAAAGTAAAAATATGTTTGTTCATTAATCATTACAATGAATATGTACAGGGTGTCCCAAATTCGATGATCACTGAGAGAATCTCGAGAACCATAAGGGTTAGAGAAAAAATGTTCAAGGACTCCCGATCTCTTTTTTCAAAATATGTAATCAATTGCCAGCAAACAGATCCGAGATATCTGAATTCGTTCTTGAGTTACAGGGCGTTTCTGAAAAATTGCTGTTTCAAATATTTCGCTATATTTCGTTTTCTGTTGGAGATATCACGAAAATTCCAAAAAGTTTTCTTTTATAATGTCCATTGCCTATACGCTGCTTCCATCTGATCCGAAAAATTATTCGCCGTTCAAGTGCTAGAGATAAAAGTTTTTGTTTTTTAAATGGGACACCCTATATTTTTCATCATTGCTTCTTAGCCGCAGATTCACAGAGTATCATTCTGTAACCGGTTTCTCGAAAATCTAATCTGTTTTAGATATATTGAGTTTTTCGTCTTCACTTGAATTGGAACAGCCTGTGTATAAAGATTTTTCTTTTATTTAGAGATATTTTGTTTTGATTTTTCGTCTAGTTTGTTTTTTCGAATAAACTGATCTTCTTGAATGAAAGAAATATTATAGAAGATTACAATATTTCCAGAAAATTTCGATTCTATAAAATGGAAAACTTCATTTGAAAATAAATCTAATTTGTCTAGTGTGTAGTGAATAATTTTAACCAAATGATTATCTTGAAAGGATGAAATCATCAGATACAATTCGAACATTTATTGTATTTTTTTTCAGAATTCATTTGTATTAAAGTTATATTCGATTAATGTTAGTTTTTCATAGAATCGAAAATAAAATATCTCCAAATAAAAGAAAGATCTTTATATACAATTCAATAAGAGACGAAAAACTCAATATCTTTGAAACGAATGAGGTTTTCGAGATGGGTGATACTCGACTCGGTGAATCAGCGGCTAAGAAGCAATGATGAAAAATATAGGGTGTCCCATTCAAAAAACACAAACTTTTCTCTCTACCACTTAATGAACGGCGAATAATTTTTCGGATCAGAAGGAAGCAGCGTATAGGCAATGTAAATTACAAAAGGAAACTTCTTGGAATTTTCGTGATATCTCCAACAGAAAACGAGATATAGTGAAATATTTGAAACAGCAATTTTTCAGAAACGTCCTGTCTCTCGAGAACGAACTCAGATATCTCGGATCTGTTTGCTGGCAATTGATTATTTGGAAAAAAGAGATCGGAAGTCCTTGATTATTTTTTCTCTAACCCTTATGGTTCTCGAGATGCTCTCAGTGATCATCGAATTTGGGACACCCTGTACTGTATGAATTAAAAATCACCTTTCTTTGAGTTTTATAGTTAAATTAATGCTGAAACACATGACTATGGTTGGTTAGGTACACAAAACTACCCTTGAACTTGATCCCTTGTTTTATCGATACCGTTGCTATAAGTGATATAACTTCTATACTCCACGACAAAAAATAGTAACAACAAACAAATTTTATCTTGTAAATTAGAGATCTAGGAGAGCAAGAGCAGAAATCTTGACAGAAATCTTCGTAAAGTTCTGAATAACGAGATAAATGTTTTGCATTGTCTTCCAGCTTGTATCCAAGACACCTTTCAACGAGAAAGCGCATAAATGAATAAAAATGGAAGTAATACGAAGATAAAAGATAATATGCTAGTATGATATCTGAAAACCCTAACCTGGAAACTCAATCAACTATGAGGAAAAGCATCATGAAGACAGTTTGATGCTCTATTATCTGTGAAGAATTATAATTAAATGCGAGGTCTCTATATAATTACTCTACATGCAATTGACTCGTTTGATGGCTCGAATTCGTTCCATTGCTGATTTTGCTCGAAATACAACAAAAGTTGTTTGAGTTACCTGGCGGAAAAATATCGCTGAAATGAAAGTGCAATAAAATGTCGAATCAGATCTTTTTCTATCAATTTGAACATGGAATCAGCCAACTTACCTTTCGTGCTCCAGCATCTTTCTCGTCAAAGATTCCTTTTTCTTGTCCCTCCGCAAAGTCATGTTTTTCTCCAGATCGTCCTTCTCCTGTTGGTGCCTGAGTGTTAGGATATTCTGGTCGTCTCTTTTCCTCTTCATCTGCATCTCCCTCTCGAAACGATGCGTTAACCTTTCTAGCTCTTTTTCCCATTCGTCCTGCAAGAAAAAATAGTTTGATTTATTGGTCAAAAACTTTTATTTCACTGTTTTGATATTACTTACCTTAATTTCGTCTTTTATCCGTCTCTCCTCTTCCTCTCTTTGTCTCTGGAATTTTCTGTACAAATCGTCTTCTTCTTTTCTATGTTTCATTTCTAGTCTTCTCTGTTCATCTCGGTCCTAGGAACAAATAAAACGATTTATTGAAGATGATGATGCCAAGATGAAATATGGCTATTCAAAGTATCAATGAGGACAGTTTATCACCGATAATACTGGTTGAGGTCTTTTGTAGTATCCCTGAATTTAAAGGTTGTACCGGTTTTTCCTCAGAAGAAAAATTCAGAAATAAACAGGGTGTTTCTGAATTGATGCGAATGATTTCAAAGAATGATTCCGTGTTCAAAATGAAGGGTAGTTTGTTGTATAAATGCTGGGTCAAAAGTCAAACGTTAGGTTCAAAGAATCAAAGATGGCGGAAAATAAAATTTGAAGAAAAACTTACGCAACGACTTGGATAGAACTAAATTTGGATAACCTGTTTCGTTTTGAAACTTTTTGATTTCTTGAAATATTTCTCGTGAAATGTACACCCTGTAAATGTTACAAATTATAGTTCTTAGGAATAGATATGATAAGGATTACTCAGGGCAGGTGTTAGAGTAAAGCAGTCGTCACAAGCGCTTGGAGAAATATTCAAGCGATAATTAAAGCATTGAGTTTAAATATACATATATTTAAACTCAATGGTAAAAGTGAATTGAAATTGTACAGTTTTTCAGATACGAAGTTCCCCCTTTTTTTTCTGTCAATATTCGGAATTAGACGATAGTGGAAAATTTAGAGAAATTTGAGATGTGGCAGATCATTTCGAGTTTTCATTTCAGCACTTTCTATCAATCAATTCGTCATCAACAACTTCAACAAGTACTTCAAAGATTGTCCATCCAAGCAGAAAAAATCTGTGTCAATCCCAAACAGCCTGAACTACTGAAAACCCGAATATTTCACTGCATCATTCAGAAATCATTCATTCATATTTTACACCTGATATATTGTCATTGAAAGATGTAATATTTTTACACCTACGGTAGCCCAGCTGGCCGCAAGGATTCCTCATCCCAACATGGACCATCGAATTCGTCGAAACCACCTACAGCATTCGAGGAGCTTATTTCTGTATATTCTATATAAAGGTATTGTACGAGAAGAAATTGAAGATTCCTGAAACTGTGACTTAAGTTCTCGAAGGAATCCGTTATTTCTGCTGTTTTCTAGAATTCACCAAACGCGGATAACCTACGCATTAAAGGCTCAAGTCCTTAAGTGGACATCCAGAGCAATCATTTTCATATACTGAAAACTTTTTAAACTAAGGTCCCTAAGGACCTTTTGTCCTTCCAAGTCACTTTTTCTTTCTTTACCTCTCCCAAAATCTTACATTTTTGGATTCCCCATCGAATGAACTGCTTTCCAGAGATATTTGTGTTATTATAGTCATGGTCACAAAGATGGCCATAAGACTAATGAAATATTCCACTTTTTATTTTTCGATTTTTCATTTTCGAGTTCTGTTCTCGAGCTCACACCACTCAAGGTAAGGGTGCTGTCAGTCCGCAAAATGGCTTTTATTGAAGATTCGAATAGGAAGTTTAACTTCAAAATTTAATAACAAGGTTAGATCCTCCCCAAATATATTTTTTATTGGCAAATATGGTGTTTTTAGGGGTCATACCCCTTTGTCATTTTTCACCCAAAATTTGAAATTTTTAAAATCGCTCATATTTTGCACAGAGATAATTGGCACTATGCTGATTTATAATAAAAATAATAATCCCGGTTGCTGTAAGAGGGACGGACGATATGACAGTTTGAAATTTCCGATTAAAAAAAATGCCATTTGACAGGTCAAAATCTAAACGGTGATAGTTAGGGCTTTGAAATATTTTTTATTGAATGGAACGACCTCTAAAACCTACATTTTGATACCAAAATCACTCATGTAGCCCCCATAGGTCATGAAATATTCCACTTTTTATTTTCCGATTTTTCATTTTCGAGTTCTGTTCACGAGCTCACACCACTCAAGGTAAGGGTGCTGTTAGTCCGCAAAATGGCTTTTATTGAAGATTCGAATAGGAAGTACAACTTGAAAATTTAATAGCAAGTTTAGATCCTCCACAAATATATTTTTATTGGTAAATTTGATGTTTTTAGGGGGTCATACCCCTTTGTTATTTTTCACCCAAAATTTGAAATTTTTAAAATCGCTCATATTTTGCACAGAGATACTTGGAACTATGCTGATTAATAATATACATATCAATCCCGGTTGCGGTAAGAGAGACGGACGACATGACTGTTTGAAATTTCGGATTTTTCAAAAAATGCCATTTGACAGGTCAAAATCTAAACGGTAATAGTTAGGGCTTTGAAATATTTTTTATTGAATGTAGCAACCTCTAAAACCTACATTTTGATACCAAAACCACTCATGTAGTCCCAATAGGTCATGAAATATTCCACTTCTTATTTTTCGATTTTTCATTTTCGAGTTCTGTTCACGAGCTCACACCACTCAAAGAAAGGGTGCTGTCAGTCCGCAAAATGGCTTTTATTAAAGATCCGAATAGGAAGTACAACTTAAAAATTCAATAACAAGGTGAGATCCTCCCCAAATATATTTTTTATTGGCAAATATGGTGTTTTTAGGGGGTCATGCCTCTTTGTCATTTTTCACACAATATTCGAAATTTTTGAAATCGCTCATATTTTGCACAGAGATACTTGGCACTATGCTGATTTATAATAAACATAATAATCACGGTTGCTGTAAGAGGGACGGATTATATGACAGTTTGAAATTTCCGATTTTTCAAAAAATGCCAATTGACAGGTCAAAATCTAAACGGTGATAGTTAGGGCTTTGAAATATTTTTTATTGAATGGAGCAACCTCTGAAATCTACATTTTGATACCATAATCACCCATGTAGCCCTCATAGGTCATGATATATTCCACTTTTTATTTTTCGATTTTTCATTTTCGAATTCTGTTCTCGAGCTCACACTACTCAAGGTAAGAGTGCTCTCAGTCCGCAAAATGGCTTTTATTGAAGATTCGAATAGGAAGTTCAAGTTAAAAATTCAATAACAAGGTTAGATCCTCCCCAAATATATTTTTTATTGGCAAATATGGTGTTTTTAGGGGGTCATACCCCTTTGTCATTTTTCACCCAAAATTTGAAATTTTTGAAATCGCTCATATTTTGCACGCAGATACTTGGCACTATGCTGATTAATAATATACATATTAATCTCGGTTGCGGTAAGAGGGACGGACGATATGACAGTTTGAAATTTCCGATTTTTCAAAAAATGCCATTTGACAGATCAAAATCTAAACGGTGATGGTTAGGGCTTTGAAATATTTTTCATTGAATGGAGCGACCTCGAAAACGTACATTTTGATACCAAAATCACCCATGTAGCCCTCATAGGTCACATGGGCGTACCCAGGGGGGGCCAGGGGGGGCAGCTGCCCCCCCCCCCTTGAAGATAAAATAAGTGTTAATTTTCCTGGTTTCCTGACAATAAACCTGACCGACCATCTTCTCAGGTATGAGCTGCCCCCCCTAGCTGAAATCCTGGGTACGCTCTTGATAGGTCATGAAATATTACACTGTTTATTTTTCGATTTTTCATTTTCGAGTTCTGTTCTCGGGCTCACACCACTCAAGGTAAGGGTGCTGTCAGTCCGCAAAATGGCTTTTATTGAATATTCGAATAGGAAGTTCAACTTTAGAATTTATTAACAAGGTTAGATCCTCCCGAAATATATTTTTTATTGGCAAATATGGTGTTTTTAGGGGGCCATACCCCTTTGTCATTTTTCACCCAAAATTTGAAATTTTTAAAATGGCTCATATTTTGCACAGAGATACTTGGCACTATGCTGATTAATAATATACATATCAATCCCGGTTGCTGTAAGAGGGACGGACGATATGACAGTTTGACATTTCCGATTTTTCAAAAAATGCCATTTGATAGGTCAAAATCTAAAAGGTGATAGTTAGGGCTTCGAAATATTTTTCATTGAATGGAGCGACCTCGAAAACCTACATTTTGATACCAAAATTACCCATGTAACCCCCATAGGTCATGATTCATAACTATCTGTCCGTTGACGTTAGAAGGATGAAAATTTCTGGAACTGTTATTAAAGCCATATTCTACATTTTCACGATTATGTTGACGAAAAAGTTGTACAGAGCATTCACAAAAATATGCTGAATTTTGATTCGAGTTTTCATCAAAACTCCCTTATTTCGAATGAAATCAGTAAATGACGTCCTATCAGAAAATTTCTTTGGTTGGATGGCTTTTCTATAGATTCCATAATGCACTAGCATTTCACCATTCTCTTTCGCAATCAAATACATAAAAAATTGCTGAGATAAAAGAAGAAATGCAGATTTTCCGTTTAGTTGTAGTGCTGTTTTTTTATGTGCGTTTTTGTGACTTGCATCAGAATTCCATCTGCTTTTAACACCTTGCGACTTCTTCCTTTGGGGCCATGTGGAAGAGAAGGTCTATACTCTGTTCAAATATAAGAGACATCAAAATAAACAAAGTCGCGCAGAGGTAGGATGGGCTTTCTTCAGGTAGAGACTTTATTTCAGGGCTCCAGGGTCGGATCGAGGATAGTTCACACAATCATATAAACTCAAATTCATTTATTCAACATATTCAAATTACAAATGTCATAAGTTTGAAAAAAATAATGCAGCGTCCAAAATAATATATTATGTATTACCCTATTAAAAATTATTCAGAATTTTGTTGGTCTTCTTCTTTGTCACTTTCATCCAGATTCACCAGCACTCGCTCTATTGTTGACTCCATGATATTATCGAGCTGACACATTTTTTCTTCGACATCAGTTACAACATGATGTATGCATTTCTTCCATTTCTCAGCACCAATCGAGCCTATAGCTCCCAGAAACAAATTACGAACCTCAGCAATTTTAAATGAGGAGTTCTGAGCAGCTACTTTTCCTTTTACTTGAGCCCAAATGAGCTCGATTGGATTCAGCTCGCAATGATATGGTGGGAGTCTCAATACTGTTCTTCTCATTGGCCATTTCATCTATAATTAATTTTTCATACCGCCCTCTATTTGCCTTGACCAGAGCAAGAAGTTCCGCCTTCAAAAGATCATTTTCGAAGGAAATATTTTTACTGAGCAACCAATTTTTGACATCTTCCTTGCGGGTTGAAGACGGAATCGATTCCATTTTTCTCGAATGATAACTGGCGTTGTCCATTAAGATGACAGCGTTATGATCCAGAGTTGGCAAAATTGTTGAGAACCACTTTTCGAACGATTCCCCGTTCATTTCCTGATGGTAATCTCCGGATTTTTTCGATTCGAAAAACCATAGGCCGTTCTCTACAAATCCGTCTTCTCCCCCTATATGACATATAATCAGTCCTTTTCCACTTGGGTTTTTGAGACCAGTTGACAGACCTTCTCGAAAAGCCTGTCTGTTGGACCCAATCGATTCATCGACCCATTGAATTTTTTGTACATCCCGCATTTATCCATGTCTCGTCAAGGTAATAAATTTTTCGGCCTTGCTCCCTAAATTCTCGAATTTTCTTCAAATAATTTCTCCTCCAAACAACTATTTCGTCTCTATCAATCAATAAACTATTACGACCACGTTTTTTGAATTTGAATTTCATTTTTTTCAATAATTTATAAAATGTTGTTTTTTTAAAATTCGGCAGGCTGTCATCCTTATTAACAACTTCCAAAACCTTCGAAATTGTAGGAATTTCATCAAGAAAAAAAACCGTGAACTATTCTCCTAATTAAGTTCATGTCGAAATCGTCTATTGAATCGATGCTTTTTAGCGACTGGGATTTCTGCTTAGGTGGAATCAATAGATGATTTCGTTTATATTATTTTTCAGAAATCTCGTCGGAAACCGACAAAGGGTTAAGTACAATTCAAACAAATATTTATAACCGGGACAAATTGAGGTACCTACTTCAGATATATATATATGTACCTACTATCGACATTCCGTTCTAAGCTTTAAGTACGATCCTGGCAGTCTTTTGGGGGCGTGACAAGAATTGTAGAAAAGATCCTTTGACCAATAAGCTGTTAGTATGCGCAAAACAAACCGATTTGGTTTGTTTGTTTACATTCTCTTATATTTGAACAGACTATAGGCAAAGAGCCCAGCGTTGATTCAAGTCCTCAAAGATGGAATTCTTGAGGTTATCGAGGACATAGGGCAGCTACATTGCTATTTGGTTATGGAAAATTTCATGAAAAGGATATGGACCTGTAGTCGTAGCGTGGTGGTCATTTGGCTGATGTTATTTTCGATTATTAACGGCATACCTTCCTCTTTTTTATGAAATAAACATCCAATCGTTCATCAAAAAAATGCGTTTTTCTTTAAACAACAAAATCCTATTGGAAAACGCTTCAATTTAGTAGAACATCATTGGGCGATGTTTCAAAGTCTCTCGTCGAACTTAGCAACTTCGCAAAAGTGCCAACGTACTGTTCGTTTTTCTAACTTCTGTTCTCAAGCTATTGTAAGGCGTTACCAGGAATTATCGAGGATTACGCAAGGAAGATCCCACGGAGTTTTCCATTCTAACTAATTACAGGACTTTTCGTAAGCAACTCAGAGGGAAAGCTACCAATCTAAGTCTTCAGCGTATCATCAACGGTGTGTAATAATTGAAAAGTTCATTGTCTTTGTGGAACGACCAACTGACCCTGTTCAGACGTTTAATAATAACCGCAGTTCCGTGTATTTCCTCTCATACCCGAGCATTTCCTCGTTCTTACAGTCATAGAGGAAGACCGGCGATCGATTCACAGAGCTGCGCGATCCCACGGACAGTCGTTTAGCATAGAATGGAATACCTAACTGATTCTGGCCAGGTACAGTAAATATGTTCCTGTTCCAAGAGAAATCGTGGAATTCTTCGATATTTCCCCGCTTTGAGCTTTAGGATTTGCGGACTCAGGTCATCAGCTACCACGCTATAAATATAAAACACTCATAGTCAGCGATGTTTCTTTAGAGGATGGGCAAAAAAGTATGTATCTATAAGGTGAAATTTAGAGTATACTACCGTCTGGGGGGGGGGGGGCACGTGCCCCCGTGCCCCCCCCCCTAAATCCGCCTATGATTAACATCACTGTGTTATGAATGATCACCCGATCATCGTCCTTTTCTAGATTTGCAAAAGTTAGGTACCTCAATAATGAGGTGAAACTTAGACCTAATTCTCCTATAAGAAAGGCCTTTCAAAGGTCGAGATGGTGAAAAATGTATTCTTTAGATGTTGTTTGAACAAACGCAGCCGAGTTTTATACCCCAGCATTGATTTTAAGAAAGTTATCAACAAAATAAAATTGACATTATTCTTGATTCTTGTGATTACCCATCAATTCATCTTATATCTTTGGGTTGATTTTTTTTTAATGAATTCTTGATTAGAATCAACAATTGATGTCGTCAAGCCTTGAACTTTCAGTTCAAGAGGATAATAAACATTAAATCTTCACAAGCATGCATATGAAAATTATGTGAAAGCAATGCAATTTTCTTCCATGGCGAAAAATAATATATTTCAACAGGGATCTCTTGTACTTTTCATGCAAATAACTAGAAAAGGAATCCTTTCTATCAATTCATATAAACGATAATTATTTTCGTCCATCACATCTTTTCCAATTCATTCATTTTTCGAAAAAATTCACATTCTGAGAAATACGCTAAAAATGTAGAAAGGGCAACATAGTGTTGACTTGGAACATAAAAATATTTTGAAAAACGTCATAACTTCGATACAGAGTGGAATGTGTCAAATTTCCAAGGCCAGAGTTGTGATTTTATAATTGTGAATGGAGTATATATTGTTCAATGAGCGGTTATGTATGTCATAACATAAGCAGATGAATTTTGCAGCCCGGGCCGTCAGGCGAATTGAACACTATACTTTATCTTCGACTTCTTCAGTAAAATTCGAATTAATCTGCATTTTCAAAATTGACAACAATTGTCAAAAGCTGTGGTCAAATATCGAATCCCGTAGAACGTCAGGCATTGACGTTTTCCAAATGCAATTTTTGGATATTCAGTCCTAAGAAAATGTAGAAATGGATGGAGAGAATGTTACCTTGATGTCTGAAATGGATTTCCCAATTGACCAGACTTTTTTATTCATTTCGTAAGCTACATTTGTCCTATTTGTATTAGAGTGAGTTATAGGCGTGAGTTATTATCACCTCACACTATTGGTTTATAGAGACTATTACAGATCAAAATCAGTTGAATAATGGATATATATTATTCTATGGGAATAGATAAAACGCATTTGAATCAAGATTGAAGCCATTTTTTTCTTTGAAAGATAATTTTCTATGACATTCATGTTTTAAAAATAATTTCCGGCATATGTCCACCACGACTAGCTCTAAAGAACCGCATTCGACCAGACCAACTTTGGACCACTTTTTCGAGTCATTCAAGATTATTTGAGCAATAACACGAGTTACATTGGCTTCCAAAGCTTCTATTGTTTCTGGTTTATCAGCATAAATCAATGACTTGACGTAAACCCAAATAAAATAATCCATGGGAGTTATGTCGTATAATTTTGGAGGCCAATTAATTGGACCATTTCTCGAAAAATTGTTATCGCCAGATCTTTCTTTCAATAATCAGTTGTTACGTTAGCAGCATGAGGTGAAGTACCATATTGTTAGAACCAAAGCACTTCCGGGTCGATAACATTCAAATTTTTAAACAGATAATCATTAATCAAGATAGACCAAGATCTTTACGCAAAATTTTCCATGTGATGACTGCACAGAGTCCAACTTATTGTGAACATCGAACAATAGAAAAATATGAATCTTCATTAACAATATCACTTACAGCAGCGATA
The DNA here is from genome assembly GCA_951802165.1 of Adalia decempunctata. Lineage (NCBI taxonomy): Eukaryota > Metazoa > Arthropoda > Insecta > Coleoptera > Coccinellidae > Adalia > Adalia decempunctata. The sequence continues at coordinate 23,530,514 of OX637697.1, forward strand.
TTTTCTTCTATACGTATACTGTTATTTGTCTTGTTGTTGTTGCATCGAGTAGAGGAAATGTTTTCCGAAACCTATCGATAGTTCGACGAATACGCTGTTCTGATGAACTACACTGCACAAAAAAATTAAACGCACATTATGGAAATCTCAAATTTATTCTACAACTGGAGGTGTTCTCAATGATAATTATTTTTATCAGAATTATGCATGCATATGTTATCCACTTTCGACGTTTTTCTTCAATACAGATGTTTTCTCCCAGCAGGAATAAAAAAAGATGATATTATCAGATTTTGAATGTATTAGGTCCATTCTAAAATCAGTTGTTCTCGATCAATTCTAGTGATCAATAGTTTTTCTTTCGTTTGATTCTCTACACTCGATCGCTATGCAACGCGAAACACGCAATTTGACCCAAGAGGAATGTGCCCAAGCGGTAATTTTGCGAGAAGAAGGGTGGACATACACAAGAATTGCAGAAAGGTTTGGAGTTTCCCATACAAGTGTGTCCAGAATGTTACAGCGATTCAGGGAGACAGGTATGAATGTCCGAAGACCAGGACAGGGTAGACCACGGGTAACAACTGCCATTCAAGAACGTTACTTGAGAGTTTCTTCGTTGAGACAACGGTTTGCAACCGCTCGCCTCCTTCAAAATCAGCTTGAGCAAACTCATGGGGTGCAAATTAGCACTCAGACAATAAGAAATCGCCTCAGAGAATATGATTTAAGGCCTCGTGTCGCGGCAAGAGGCCCAGCTCTTATTACCTCAGCCCATCGAAGGGCGCGTTTGGATTTTGCGAGAGAGCATATCCATTGGGAAGAGGCCGATTGGGAAAGAGTTCTCTTCACAGATGAGTCTAGATTCTGCCTCTATCATTGTGATCGACGTTCACATGAAAGATATGCTCAGTGCAATTTCCTGAATACTACTGGTTTCGGGGGAGGATCGATTATGGTATGGGGTGGAATATATTTGACTGCTCGCACAGACCTAGTGGTCGTTGATAATGGAGCTATGAATGCTGATAAGTATATAAGGAACATTCTTGAAGAGCATGTAGTGCCATTTGCCCCATACATTGGTGAAAATTTCATTTTTATGGACGATAATGCCAGACCCCATCGTGCGCGCATCGTTCAGGAGTACCTTGAAGAGGTTGAAGTCTCTCGAATGGAATGGCCAGCAAGAAATCCAGATCTCAATCCGATTGAGCAGGTTTGGGACAACCTCAATAGAAGGCTGAGAAGTTCAGAAAATCATCCTGCTACTCTTAATGACTTAGGAATCCAACTCGGAGAAATCTGAAAAGGATTAGATCAGAACATTTTAAGATCACTCATTTTGAGTATGAACCGTCGTTGCCGAGCTGTAATTAACGCAAGGGGTGGAAATACCAAGTAAAAAATCACTTATCAGCATTTCAGTATTTTGAAAATTGTTCATTTCTCTTCTTTCACATAAGATTCGGTGAAATCCTGAATTTTTCTTCCATTTAATGTGTCTTGTTTCGTTCAAAACCTTCCCGAGAGAATATAAAAAATAAGATATAAAGTCAATGTAGAGTTAACTTTCATTAAAATTGATATTTTCAGAATGTGCGTTAATTTTTTTGGGCAGTGTATTATGTAAACTATAAATTTCACAAAATGCTCTATAAGTTTGGCAAAGAGAACACTGATTTTGAAAATAAATTTCAACAATTCGTAATCGTTCTTGCTGCGTGAGTCTTTCCCTGAAAATTTGTCAATGCTCACTGAAGAGAAATGTCAAAACAACATGGCTTCTACCTTCTGTCAAATCCCAGTTATCCCTATCGATAATTCTATCACTCTAAGAAAACACCCGATATTTGGATTGCTCTTAATTGTTGGCATCATGTGGTCAAGACGGTTTAAGTTTTCCAGGCGACATTTTTCAGTTGGCGGTACAGTCAACCTGATCGAATCTCGATTGATGTCATTGATTCCTTCGTCCCACGACTTTCACTATAGACGACCACGACAATAACCACGAGGTTACGGTCTTGTTCTTGCCTTTAACCTAGTAAGGTACCTACGCAGCTTCTCTCTCTTACCTCATCGTGACGTAATCCATCAATGGGTATCGTCGATTAATAAAAACCAGAATCTATAGAGATTGTATCAGCTGATGCTGAAAGGACAAGGAATTTTGCGATTTGAAGAAGAGAATACGGAATTTGGTGGTACTTGACTACTTAAATTGATAATTTATTGAATCTATAAAAAATAATGACAGAACTTTTTCGTCCCTCCTAAGTGTTGGCAGAACTCTTTGAAAATTCATTAAGAACAGCTGTACTTAGGTATGTCATTTCAGTACGCTTGAAATTTACAGGAAATAAAGAAAATGTGTCTAGAAAGCGAATTATAACCATGACAGAAATTTTTTACATCACAAACCATCTGCCAGAACGAGAAATGTTGCCGCGCAAATGCGAGCGAAAAGAGCTTATTCATATTTGCAAGTCAGACCTAGAGCGCATATTGGGCATTTACGAGACTCATCAAAAGTTGATAGGAAGCTAAAATTCTTTTATGAAATTATAGAATTTGTTTTCAGTTTCATTTACCTGATCCGATGATAAGGGTATTCGCTATATACTCGTAATACTAAAGCTCACTGTGAATATACTGTCTTTTACTACTCTTAATCTACCCAACTTTTGGGATTTTAAATGCCCTGATGGTTTATTTTTTACCCATTGATGTGACTGAGATCTTCCACTTCTTTGAATGTTTCGTAAGTCACACAGGTATACTCAAGACCTCCTCAATCCATTCGAAAAATTCTTGACGAAACATATTTTGAGGATGCGTAGGAAGAGCATATTTTCTTGAATAGTTTATTACTAAATAAATTGTTGTAATGTTAAAAATAAACACCTTTAATTCCTTCAATTGACAATAATACATGCCCAATATGCGCTCTAGGTCTGACTTGCAAATTAATATGAATAAGCTCATTTCGCTCGCATTTGCGCGGCAACATTTCTCGTTCTGGCAGATGGTTCGTGATGTAAAAAATTTATGTCGTGATTATAATTCGCTTTCTAGACAGTGAGATCTCCTGTCACTACAAGCTTGTTTAAAAACCCCCGAAAACTCGATTCTTTTGAATGTTTCCTATAGGAATACGGGCAGCATAAGTTCGACTTCCTGAAAAAACAGGTTCTGTGGCACTGCCCTAACATGAAAATCATATCAACCATCCCATTTTTTCCAAAAATTCATACTGATTCACTATATTCGAAAGTATCTTTGAACTCTAACGGCCGTATTCGCCGTATACTATTAAGCCAAGCTTAAAGCTTAAGCTCGCTTAACTTTATGAATTTGTATGCTCCGTATCCATGAACGCCTTTAGGCTGGCTTAACTCTAAGCGGCCATATTCGGCAGCTTTATATTTTAAGCCAGGCTTATGCTGACATCATAACGCCACTTTTTTGATATTGTCAAAAATATAAATATTAGTATATGCCCTTTTGGTATTAGGAGGTGAAGAAGTATACCAATGATGGAATTAGAAGATGAAATCCTTCTGGAAGATGATAATGGCATATTAGATGTTATTGATTTCGCCGATTTCGGATTTCCACAAAGAATTTTCTGGAGGCCCAACTATTTCGAGGAGATGGATGATATATGGCCTTTAATAGAAGATTCCGACTGACAAAGTCTACAACACTATACGTGCTGGAGCTCTTAGAAGAAGCTTTAGAATTCGAAAACGAATTGTATACAAAACATTTATATCTTTTACCTTCTTTAATCAATACAATGTATAAAGACAAAACACAATATTACTAGAGTAATGCACAATGGCATTCCCCCACCTCCAGTGTGTCTGAATATGGAGGAATTGGAATATTGAGTCCAACAAGGAGACACACCCCGATTAATCCTCAGAAAAATTTATTGCATCATTTCAGAAATTTTATTATAGACAATTTCTTTGGAAATCTGTTATTAAAAGTATATGTAGTAAATAGGTAGTAGTATTTATAAATATAATCATGTTGAAATGCTCAGTGAAAATGATTTCCAGTTTCCTAGTCGATCATGGCGATGTCTCCCTTCCAGAGTATGTGTTTTCTGCGCTATTATCGTCTACTATATATGTATTCCACTTCTTTATCTGGGTCTCTATTCAGACTAGTGCTTTCATCTCCATCATCATCGAATTTGTTCTCAACACCCACAAATGTATTTTTATCGATATTCGACATTGAAAGACCGCCAGTCTCATCCCTGTCTATCTTTGGTAGTGGGCCTCCGCCAGTAGTAACTTCCTTCTTTTCTTCCGCCAAGGTTTTTCTAAGCTCTTTTTTCTATCTTCGTAGCATTTCTTCAAAGAAACCATACTGCGTAATATATCACTATACCAGTAGATGAAGATGCGTTGAACTCTTCTGTGATCTGCTGCTAGGTCTTTTCCTTTTTCTCTCCAGAAGCCTTATTGGTTTTCTCATCCTCTATTATGGATATATAAATGAGAACTTTGAAATCGAAATCACGATCCAACACTTTCAATTATGACTTTTCACGTTTGACACGTGAAATATTTTTGAAACGCTTGAGAAAAGCAATGTTGCCCAGTTTTTTTCACGCTTAGCTGAGCCACGTTTATCCTACTGCGGTACATAACGCATGAGTTTAAGCTTGGCTCAAGTTTTAAGCGCGCTTACGGAAGCTTCGCTTAAGAGGGAAAACGGCGAATACGGCCGTAAGTAGCAATAACTTGATTAATTATTTTTTAAAAGCTGATAAAACTGATATAATTGGTTGAATACGTGATCAATATGTATTGCTTGTATACGGAAAAAAAATCATTTTATGATGATGCTCAGGGGGTATGATTCTGGGAAGGTTTTAAAGTTGGTCAATAATTATTCATTCAGTTTTATTTCAATGAATGACCTCTTTTGAATGTCCGTTAGTTTTTATGTTATTACTTATTTGAATGAAATTTTCAGTTACGATGATATCATTTTTCGTGTCTGCTGGATTCGGGAGTGAAAATAATGCTAAGGTTACTTCTGAGAGAATTTAAGGTATCCAATTGTCTACATTATTGTGGAAAAAAATACAGGGTGTTACGTTTGAAAAAATTGAGAAATACTAATTTTAAGTTCTTCATATTTGGACCTCAATAACGGACACCCTGTATAAGACAGGTTGATCATTTAGGAACGAAGACAAGTCACATCCTTCAATTAAAATAAAAAACTTTTAGATCAAATTTATGTTACAATCGCTTCTGGAAATCGTCAAAAGAATTTTACTGAATTGCTTTTTCCTCACCTTTTTGAAGTTTTCTTCGAATAAGAACTGTACCGTTACAAAAATGTCTCAAATATGTTGCATCATGAAAGAGGTAATGAAGGTCATTGAAAATATGTGATAATATATGGGGTGATCCCTTAAAAAAATCATCCATCTGTTGAATAACATTTATCGGGGACACCCTGTATATCACAAAATAATTTCCTGAGATGCAGAAATGAAGGTACAAGAGGTTTACTTTCCAACGAAATCTCTGAGATCTGGTTCGGCAGCTATGGAAGATTTTCGCATTATTGCAGGACCCTGTAGAAGTATTTTTTCAAAATTCTCAAAAATCGCGAAAAAATCCGGCAAAAAGTGCAATTTTAAGATCGGCGATCAAAACGAGTAGTAGCAAAACTAATCCGATAGAGGCGTCACCGTGCATTTTATGGAATATCTCCATAGAACTATAGTTCTACTTATATTTCTATGAATATCTCTCTCCTTATGAATGAAATGTACAATGGCGCTCACTATTTGAAAATCACTGAATTATGAAATTAGTGAATATGTAGGTAAAGCAGAAATTATTTCTCGCTTTATATTTGAATTTGGCCATTCTCTGCCAATTCCGTATTTCAAGTTGATTTTCTGAACGAAATTATCTGGAGATTCACTTTTAATCGGAAGTTGAACTATTTTCATGGGTCTTTCGTTTGAAACAGAAGCAAAAGATGGCTTATTTTCTTCTATTTTTGAAAGAAAAAAATTAACTTTCGAAATTAAATCGATTTCACTTATTTCATTAATCTCCTCAACCCTAGGTGGCTATCACCCCCAATTCCTTAATAGGGGGTGTACAGGGGCGCAGCCAGGGGGGGTCCGAGGGCCCCCCCCCTGAGATTTTTCTGCATGCAAACTTCTCTACCTGTATATCAGTAGATACAGTTGAATTTAAGCACATCTCCAATTTTTTATTTAGAATAGCTGAATGGTATTCATGGATACAGTCAATTTTCAGAACCTAATGGAGCAGAATCAATTAGGTTCTGAACCTAATTGATTCTGCTTTCCAGCAAAAACATAATGATCAACCTTTTGAAAATGACACTAGGTACACATATATACAGGGTCTTTCACGAGGAACCTCACCCATATTTATACGGGAAACTACTGAACGTATTTTCATGAAATTCAGCACTTATAAGTATTTCACGATGCTGATGAAATCTAAAATATTTTCAAGGCATGAGCACCTCCGGTTTTTCCGGAAATGACGTCAACTTCCGTTTTTCAAATTAGAACACCATTTTTTTATTGCAGAAATAGATTCCATAGAAAATTTCAAGTTATTTTGATGTAACATTTTTCAGTTTATGTTGAAAAATTCTCTCTGAGCGGGAAAATTCGAAAAAAAAATCGAAAATAGAGCTCCGCTGAAACAAGAATAACTTCGAGGTTTTTGGATGGAAAATTTTCATTTTTCGGATTTTTCAAGATGTAAGATTGATGTATCCACTTTAAAAATCGAGATTGCGATTCATGATACAGGGGGTGAATAAATCGCTTTCAAAGTTAGGGATGACAAAATCGTGAAAAATCAATTTTTTCAAATTAGAACCCCATTTTTTTATGGCAGATATTGAATCTACATTAAAAAATAATGTGAGTGTATGCATCACACCCTTTCCCTAAAGTGGATATTTTCTGAGTTATTCACAAAAAACTGTTTTTTGTCTTGAATTTTCAGCTATTTCTTTTCCCTTCACGCCAAAAAGATGAAATTTTCAGGAACTGTTACTTAAACCATGTTTTAGATTTTACTACCCTAATATGCAAGAGAAAAAAGTTACGGGTTGTTCCTAAATAGATGGCGAATTTGGATTCGAATTTGTATCGGAAACCTCTTTATTTCAACTAATCGGCCATCGGTTTTCTCTCCAGTGATAAATAAATAATTCCTTATGAACCATATGCAAAAACTTACCATGTTTTATACTCTTTTTTTTTAATGATAGATATCATTAATTACATGCTACTGAATAAAGAGGAATTTGGCAGATGTAATTAATGATATCTATCATTAAAAAAAAAGAATGTGAAACATGGTAAGTTTTTGCATATGGTTCATAAGGAATTATTTATTCATCACTGGAGAGAAAACCGATGGCCGATTAGTTGAAATAAAGAGGTTTCCGATACAAATTCGAATCCAAATTCGCCATCTATTTAGGAACAACCTGTAACTTTTTTCTCTTGCATATTAGGGTAGTAAAATCTAAAACATGGTTTAAGTAACAGTTCCTGAAAATTTCATGATTTTGGCGTGAAGGGAAAAGAAATAGCTGAAAATTCAAGACGAAAAACAGTTTTTTGTGAATAACTCAGAAAATATCCACTTTAGGGCAAGGGTGTGATGCATACACTCACATTATTTTTTAACGTAGATTCAATATCTGCCATAAAAAAATGGGGTTCTAATTTGAAAAAATTGATTTTTCACGATTTTGTCATCCCTAACTTTGAAAGCGATTTTTTCACCCCCTGTATCATGAATCGCGATTTCGATTTTCAAAGTGGATACATCAATCTTACATCTTGAAAAATCCCAAAAATGAAAATTTTCCATCCAAAAACCTCGAAGTTATTCTTGTTTCAGCGGAGCTCTATTTTCGATTTTTTTTTCGAATTTTCCCGCTCAGAGAGAATTTTCCAACCAAAACTGAAAAATGTTACATCAAAATAACTTGAAATTTTCTAAGGAATCTATTTCTGCAATAAAAAAATGGTGTTCTAATTTGAAAAACGGAAGTTGACGTCATTTCCGGAAAAACCGGAGGTGCTCATGCCTTGAAAATATTTTAGATTTTATCAGCATCGTGGAATACTTATAAGTGCTGAATTTCATGAAAATACGTTCAGTAGTTTCCCGTATAAATATGGGTGAGGTTCCTCGTGAAAGACTCTGTATTGGAAGGATATTTTAGAAATGATCACCAGATTTCAGAAAAGATATTGTGAATTGGACATTTTTTATCAACCAGAAAGAGAAAGACAGAAATAACAGTATTCTCAGCAAAAACACCAAGAAATCCCTTCTTCAAAGGTATTCTGAATGTGATGCGAATATATTTCCAAATAAAAAGAGGATTTTACAAATTTTCTTAACTTTGCCTATTTCAACCGCATCAGCTGAGAGGTCATTTTCAAATTTGAAGTATTTGAAGAATTATCAGTAGTAATATCACAAGAGGTTGAATTTCTGTGATAAGTCTATCGATTCATTTTCAAACGAAAATGAGTGGCTTGGAAACATCACGAGTCCGTAGGACCAGTGGTGTTTCCTTAAAGCAACTCATTTGAGTTTGGAAATAAGAGATAGACTTATAAGGTTAATTCAATCTCGATTCTCGAGTGAAATTTTATAAGACTATTTCCAGAATAAAATAAAAGGTCAGAAACTCCATATTCGAGAAAAGCAAAGAAAAACCCATGTTGACGTCTACAATTTATATTTATTAGTTGTCAAACCATTCGTATCCATAGTTCAATCACAGATTATTCGGTAGTTCAATCGTTGAAAACACCGAAGTTGTCAGACCAATCATAATTCAGAGACAGTATTTTCGCGATAATACGAGCTGTCTTTGGACTGTGATTGGTCAGTTTTTGAAATGAGTGGAATAGTTACGGAAATTCAATCTCTTGTGATATTACTACTAATAGTCTGTAAGATTTCTACTAAATTAGAGTGTTTTCCAATAAGAGGAGTTATTATGACATTCGTAGAAAAATGCGAGTCCGGAAATAAAAGATCGACTTATGAGGTAAATTCGATCTCGAATGAAATTTTGTAAGACTATTTCACGAACAGTTTAAAAGGTAAGAAACTCCATATTCGAGAAAAGCAAGGAAAAACTTATGTTGACGTCTACAATTTATATTTATTAGTTGTCAAACCATTCATATCCATAGTTCAATCACAGATTATTCTGTAGTTCGATCGTTGAAAATACCGAAGTTGTCAGACCAATCATAATTCAGAGACAGTTGGTATTATCGCGATGATACGAGCTGTCTTTGGACTGTGATGAGTATTTTATTAGGTAAAAGTCATTTTTTTCAAATAAATCATTGAAATGCCATATTTTTTTTCTCCTTGAATATTTGCATCGGGCCCCCCTCCCCCCCGAACGAAAATTCTGGCTGCGCCACTGGGGGGTGAGATTTACCCCAATTGAAAGATCACTTGTCCCTCTAATTGCAAATTTTTATTGATTCCTGAAGTAGTTACAGGAGGTGACAATTTGAAAACTTCCTAGGCCAATTATGTCTGGACAAGGATGTTTTCAAAGAAAAAGCCGGAACAGGTCAATTTTTAAAGGGAGGGGGACATATTTTGAGCAAAATTGTAACCGAAATCTCTTCAACCCTAGGTGTAGGGGCTATCACCCCAAAATTCTTCATAGGGAATAGAGGGTGAGCTAAACCTCAATAAAAATTTGCAAATCATAGTATTCATGTAAAGGGTCAAGTGATATTTCAATTGAGGTATAGCTGACTATTGAGAATTTAGGGGTTACAGCTCCTACACCTAGGGTTGAGGAGATTTCGGCTAACAATTCTACTCAAAATATGCCCCCCTCCGAATAAAAATTGACCTGTTCCGGAATTTTCTCTGAAAAGATCATTGTCGAGACGAGACATAATTGGCCTGGCAAGTTTTCAAATTTTTTACCCCCTGTAACTATTTTAAGGACTCAATAAAAATTTGCAAACCATAGTATTCATCTAAAGAGACAAGTGATTTTTCAATTGATGTATAACTCACGCCCTATTCCCTATTGAGAATTTAGGGGTGATAGCCCTTACACCAAGGGTTGAGGAGATTTCGGCTTACAATTCTGCTCAAAATATGCCCCCCTACGAATAGAAATTTTCTCTGAATTCATCCTTGTCGTGACATAATTGGACTGGCAAGTTTTCAAATTGTCACCCTGTATAATAATATACAGGCTGAGTCTTTGACTTACTTTCCATGAATAATAGTTCGAACTTGTTTGCAAAAATTATCAAAAATACAATACAACTTTTATTCCATTCAATTCTACATAAAAATAATAGTTTATCTAGCACAATTTCGAGAACGACAGTGAACAAGAAGATCGAAAAAATCAATTAAATATTGTAATATAACAAAATGAACTGGAAATTTCAATATGGAAACAAGATGGACTAACTTTCCAGGAACAAACTCCTTCAGATTGTCATATTACCCAAACTACGAGCTTCCTTAGATCAAGTACAACAATCATACCTTCTTCCTCTGCACCTCAATCCTATGCGTCTTAACAAATAACCAAAAAGAAACGACTCTATCGAACATTTCATTCGCGAAATCACAAACAAACTGATAACGTAACCAGGTCCTTTCCCTTTCACTGGACCAAAAGTAATTGCTTCAATTTATTCGAATTAAGTTAGTGACTTTACAGACTGCAATTAAGACCCGTTTTGATTGAATGCAGACGATAAAAACGGAGCAGGATATGCAGAATCATGCTGTCCCAATGAACTTTTCGAGTTGTTTCATTGTGTTTATCGGTGGATTCAGGTTTAATACTACAACAGACCTTTGCCTAAACCTTTACATTGCCTGATTTTCAATGGACTTGACATATTTGAAGGAGTGGAAACACCACATTCCAAGCTGTCAATTTTGTATAGTAATGCTTCGACTAGTGCATTTTATAGATATGATTTCAGACTACATGCAACCTCTATACTCATTCGAAAAACCATTCAAAACACAGCTCGACTGGAACAGATGGGACTCGAGTATATAATCACAATCATCTGCAGAAATAGTCTGGTACACAGACGGTTCTAAGACAGATGAAAGAACATGAGCGGGAAAACACGGAGTGAGGCCAAGAAGGGACTACATAATACCTCTCGGCAAACACGCCACGATATTTCAAGCTGAAACACATGCCATTAGGACATGCATACAGAAGAACCTGGAAAGTGGCTACCAAAGAAAACACATCCACATTCTCTGTGACAGCCAGACCGCCATCAAAGCTCTCAACTCGACACAGATAAAGTCTAGACTCGTCTGGGAATGTCTCCAGGACCTTCTGGAGCTGGCCAAACACAACAAGGTCACTTTGATGTGGGTGCCAGGTCACAAGGGAATGGCGGGCAACGAAAAAGCAGACCAGTTAGCAAGACAAGCATCTGAAACGCCATTCACAGGGCCAGAACCTGTGCTTGGAATCAGCAAAAACCGATGCAGGACCCTGATTGAGGAGTGGATAAAACAAAGACACCGACAACACTGGGAACAGAGCGACGGGCAAACACACAGCGAAGCCATGGTAGGACACACAAGCCAAACCTTGACGGCTGCCTTTTTTAATCTAAACAGAACAAAGGCACGTATAATATTAGGTCTACTGACGGGACACTGCGGCCTTAGAAAACATCTGAACACCATAGGAATACAATTGGAGAACCCGTGGATTGCAGACTCTGCGGTGAAGAGGAAGAAACAGCCTCTCACATAATTTTTGAATGCGACGCCCTGGGAAGAAGGCGCCACAGAATCTTCGGAGAAATCAATCCGGAAACGGGAATGAATCTGAAAAACCTCATAAACAGGCTACTGAAGCTGATAAACTACACGAACCTACTCTCGTGAGGAACCACTGACGAAAGAGTGATACAATAGACCCAAGTTGGTCGCAGTGTCACAGGGAGGCCAAGCGCTAACCCAGTCTCTTGTTCGTCAGCTTATCAATCAATCAATCAAGTGCATTTTTAGATTTGGGAATTGGAAGTGATACGGAAGTACCCATCAACATCACAATACGATGTGATGTATACTCAAGATATAAATCTCACTTACCAGATAGCAATCTATGGGTTTCTCTCTGGACTGCCTGTAGGACTTTTGGAGTTCGGTCTGTTTGAGGGCGTGGGCGATGTGGAGGGCGCTAGCGTCGAATCGTCCATATTGGTAACCTGGGGAGTCGTTGTGAATGTTGTTTGGGGGGTATGTATTGGGGCTGTATTGGGACGAGTTTTTCTCGACATAGTTGTGGGGTAGGGGGGAATGGGAACCAACGCCGTTCACCGTTGTCCTTACGTGAATCGCTGTAAAAAACAAAAGTTAATTAGTTATTTGTCATCCTCTCAATATAAAGCCTGAATATCGGCAAATGTTTGATACGACTGCTCCAGAATGTAGGGTGGAAGTTTGAGAAAACTTTATAGCATTGTATGGAAATTGGCGGGGCTCAATTTTAGCATTGGTTAGATTCAACTCAACAAGATACTGCACATTGTCTCTTTGAAATGGGGCATATGCTCCAGTTGGGTGATATTTCATTTTCAAAGTCGAATTTACCTAAACGGATGAACAAATCTAAAAAAAATATCTTTTCAACCACATTTCGCACGACTCCATCGTATCTATTCAAATTTAAGGGCTTGGGGTTGGCATGCAGAGGGATGAATTGATATAAAGTATAAAGATGATTTTATGTGAAAAAATGTCCCCCTCGAGAACAACATCGACGGGTTCCAGGTTCCAGCGATATTACAAAATCTAATTTTTTTCTATTAGAAAACGTCTTTGTTTCCTTTTCAATGTGACCCTGTATTTTCAAGAGGAAGGACCCCGCACTTTTCTCATAGGAAATGGCGTTCCGTCAAATGTTCAAATAGCATATTCTAAAACTAGTTGCAGAATGGACTCCTATTCCAATACGAATGCGAAATTCGAAAACGAGCGACGAAGGAGCGAGTTTTCGAACGCATGAGTGTTGGAATTGCATTCTGCAACGAGTATTAGACGATATTTTCTCTATTTCACTCAAATTTTGTGAAATTCAATGAAAAAATTCAAATTATAGGTCCTAGTGACTTTCATATTGTATCTTGGCAGTTGGTGTGAATGTTAGGAAGTACGAAAATTGACATTTCAAATTGACTTCTGCTGAAATTTAAAAGGATCGGAAGTCATTGCTGACAACCACAAAACGAAAAATGTTACTGAAAACGATGCTGTAATGAATTCATTACAGCACTGTTTTTAGTACTGTAATGAACACATTACCGATACTGAAATAGACAAAATTTTGTTATAATGTTGTACTCGACCTACTGATCAAAAGTGTCCATGGTCCCAACTCAATCCTATCACTAGTTTTTGGGATACAGTGTTGAAGTTGAGAACTACCCACTTTTACTACGCTCGATCTCGGAACATAATCGAATGAACTTCAATTATTCTCAAGAATAATTTCATTTCATCCTCAGGGAGCAACCATATAGAGGAATATGACCGAAAACCGTTACGAATACAGGGTTATCCATAATTGAATGCATGCCCGATTTTGAAAGTATAAAATGTGTCAGTTTCAGAGCGAGAATGTTCGCAAAACGAACTATTTCAATAGATATATTAATGTTACATCGAAAAAACCTGAAATACCCAGAATTCATACTGGGTGATCCATTATTATAGAAACTATTCACAATGAGGGTTAAGTGGGCACCCTGTATTTTTGGGTTGATTTAAGATCTTTGTTTGATTTTTTCAGAACATATCACCATGGACTTCAAAGAATACAGGGTGATTCAGTCATAAAATAAACTGTAAACCTCACGAAAATACCCAAAAACCACTTTTTTTTCACCACCCTCTATTTCAAGATTAACTCCGTTGAGGTGGGAATTTTCTTTCACCACTGTACTTGATATGAAAATACCAATACTGCTGAGAGTTTTCATCCACTTCCTATGACCAGATTTTTTTTATGTAATATGAAAATTATTTATTTATGTTATTCTTTTCTTATTCCAGCATAAAAAAATGAGGTCATAGGAAGTGGATAACAACTCACAGCCGTATTGAGGTTTTTATATCAAGTACAGTGGTAAAAGAAAACTCCCACCTTAACGGAGTGGATCTTGAAATAGAGGGTGATGAAAAAAAAGGTGGTTTTTGGGTATTTTCGTGAGGTTCGCAGTTTATTTCATGACTGAATCACCCTGTATTCTTTAAAGTCCATGATGATATGTTCTGAAATCTAAAAAACACCTTAAATCAACCCAAAAATACGGGGTGTCCACTTAACCTTCATCGTGAATAGTTTCTATAATAATGGATCACCCAGTATGAATCCTGGGTATTTCAGGTTTTTTCGATGTAACAACAACATATCTAATGAAATAGTTCATTTTGCGAACGTTCTCGCTCTGGAACTGACATATTTTATACTTTCAAATTAGGTCAGGCATTCAATTATGTATAACCCTGTAGTCGTTACGATTTTCGGTCATATTCCTCTATAGGATTGTTCCCTGGGGATGGAATGAAATGTTTCATGAAAAAAATTGACGTTCTTTCGATTCTGTTTCGAGATACGCGCGTAGTAAAAGTCGGTAATTCTCAACTTCAACGCCCTGTATCTCAAAAACTAGTCATAGGATATAGGATTGAGTTGGGGCCATGGACACTTTTGATCAGTAGGTCGAGTACTACATTATACCAAAATATTAGAACATTTGACGGAACGCCATTTGCCTTAAGTAAAGTGCGGGGCCTTTTTTCATGTTGGTATACAAAAAAATTGGTATGGGTACTTTCGTGAAAAGATTTTGAATCTGTTATTCATAGAGTGAGCGTAAAGGAATCTACCAATTTCTTTTCTTTTTGTGTGGATTTGTATGATAGTTTGTTTTTTGTTATCACTTTCAATTTTTCATTTCTTCAACTTGAAATAGTAAAGCAAGGTTTTAATAGCTGAACTCTGAACTTCTATTATGGAAAACATTTAAAACTCAATTTAATCAATTATTTCAATGACGAATATAAAATTATTATGTTCAATAATCTTGTTACATACATATGGCTATTATCGTATCTTTTTGAGAAGTAACTACCTCAATACTAATCAACCTATGTATTATGTATCTACTAATTTCATCAGCTCTCAACTTTAAAACAAATTACTACCAGGTTGAATCATTATTATTCGAAACCAAAAGCGGGTCATGATTTATGTATGTACAACGCCGAAGTATAGTTCCAACAAATTTCTTGAGCACGAACTCCCGGTTGTTTTAGTATCTTTGGTTTTATAGTTATGTTAAAAGATGTGTTAAGTCGGACGTTGGCTCATCATTAGCACCAATAAATCACTCGGATTATTCATGCAAAATGAAGAATCTTCTGCGATATATGGCTTTTGTAATTCGATATTCAAGAACTACACCGAAAAGGATGTTCAACGACATGCTTTTGCATGTGAGAGTTAATATTTCAAATTTAATTGAAACATTATCGTTTGATATTTCTATACTCCATTTACTTTTATAAAGTATCCCGGTTGCCAATGACATTCTGACAAATTTCACCGTGTATATTTTGAAAATGTTATGTTATAAACATTTTTCTGTCAGATAACTATGCAACGTACTCCTCTCTACGTAGAGGTCGTAGTAATTATATATTTATCAAAACGTTTATTTACTTTGGGAAAATAATTAATTTTAGATAATATATGTGAATTCAATAATTCCAAAGACCTGGCGAATGTTGAAGAAACATTTTTCTCTTTTGGTACTGGAAATTTTTCACTTATATAAACATGGTTGGAAGATTCAGTTATGCTATTTTCTTGTACGAAAATCAAGAGTCGAGTGTTGAATATTAACTAAAGAAAAATTGACAGAATAGTCCGTTAATTTGTGATAGTTCATTCGAAAAAAAGAATAAAATTACTCGAATAACCCGACAGGAAAACTTCCATACGAACAGACGGACTATAGAATTCCCCACTTTCAAAAATTCTCAAGAAATAAGCGGATTAAGCCTACAGAAGACATTCAAATACCTTTTGGCACAACTTGAAATACTCCAGTATGAGAATGTAGTAGTACTACGAAACCTGTGTCAGATTTAAACCTCGAAAGAACTGACTCTATTTACAAAGTTCTTGGGAATCTTTGTGAATTATACACAGAATTGGAAAGAACATATGTATTTCTAAACTGGGATGAAGCTTAGCATTGGCAACGTCTCTGAGAATTATTTTGACATTGGCGATATTTCAAAAGTGTCAACCTGCGTTAGTTTTGAGTGGAAGACTTGATAAACCTAAATCTTGGCCAACCGGGATACTTTATTAAAGAGAATGGAGTATGTATAATGCCTTCGTTTGATCAAACAGCGAAATACACATTCAAAAAAGTTTACAGCCTAAATACATACAGAAACAATATTTTTATCGACATTGCTAACACAATGTCGGTTTGGTTAAAAGCTGGAGTGGACAAAAAAAATGTTTTTGCAACTTTATTCAGGCGATACCAGAAGATAATAAGTTTGTGGCATGCTCAATACTCAGGATCGAGATGACAAGAAAGATAATGATCATCATTACCAGCAGAAACGTAATACAAATAATGTGCAGCATGAAGAATACTTGCAATAGATTAGTAGATTAAAGAAAATGAAGAAGAAATTTTAGACAGGAGGTCTCATATAGATTATCTAACAAAAAAGATATATCCAATGGTAGGAGCTGTGAAAAGATGTTCTTATCTATTAGAACATTCGTCAAGAGCATTAGGTACTTCACAAAAGTTTTAGAGAATCTCAACTGAGATATTTGATTCCATGATGGGGAAATGCTCCAAAATTTACAAAAAAAACAATTTATTAAGTTCATTTACAATTTGGACTTCTGAACACCAACGGCTCAGCTATATTCTGGTATGTCAACATTAAATATAGATGAACTGAAAAAACTGGAACAGACAAAGCTAGTTCACAAAATAAAGAATAATTTATAGAGGACACAGGCTTCTTTATCCGTCAAAAAAAGCATGATAGTTAGTTATATAGTTATGGTGAAAAGGGGTTACAGTCCACTGCGACCTTAAGGTCTATTGTGCCCCCTGACAGAGCTGTCATCGTCGCGCCTCCTACAGCTCGCCCTCCAGTTCCAGAGATTTGATGAGATCCAGTATCTGGGACGGCTTCAAGGAGGATAACTCCCCACTTCTATAAGTTTCTGGTCCAAAGCTATCTTTCCTTTGGCTTGCAATGGCATAGCATTCCGTAACCAGGTGAATAGGAGTTTCTTCCTCCTCCCCACAGAATCTACACTCATCAGTGTCCGATAAACCCATTCTCAACAGATGCTTCTTTAGGCGACAATGTCCTGTGAGAAAGCCAGTGAGTAGGTGAAGTTGGTTTTTACTGAGATCCAGATATTTTTGGATCTAGCAGTTTCAAAGTTCCGGAGGAACTTTTTGGAGTGATCCATCCCTGAGAGATTCCGCCAGAGTTTTTCTCTTTCGGTTTTTTCCTTCAGCATAAATTCCTTCTTATAGGTGCATTTTCCTATACCACAGAAGGGTTCTGGGCCATTCTTCTTGCCTACCTCATTGAGTTTGTTTCGGCACTCCCAAATCAGCTTTGAGTCAATGACGTAGGAGTTCAGTGCTTTAATAGCAGCTTGACTATCTGTATGAATAGCTATATCGCACTTCTGATAGTTTCTTTCTAGATGTATATCTGGACATCTTCCGATTGCAAGTATTTCCGTTTGAAGGACGCTTGTACAGGAGCCTAGCGATAGTGCACACTTGGTACTTGTCCCATAAATCCCAGCGCCAGCTCCTGTAGTAGTTTTAGAACCATCTGTATAACATTTCATTGTATTTTCTTTGAGATTGTAGTTGGTGTATTCCCTTTCCCAATCCTCTCTTTCACTTAGCATTGAAGTTCTTCTCAGTGCTTACTCTCTTGATCATTACATCACTAGGAAGGTTTGCAGATGAGGTGTAGTCATTCAGAGAGGACCAAGCTCTCCGAAACCTGACTCCCTCATTGCCTGCTCCTTCTTTAGATACTCTGAGGATGGCCTCATAGGCTACCCAATCAATCACTAGATGTAGAGGTGTGAGGTCTGTGATGATCTCAAGCGCCCTGGTTGGGCACGTTCTCATAGCTCCCGTGATGCACACACAGGCAAGCCTTTGTACTTTGTCGAGCCTTTCCTCGTACTTGCCTGACAAAAAGCATGATTAAAATGTAAAAAATAAAATTGATTTCATAAAATTATGCAAGAACAAGTATCGGACAAAATTCTCCAATATTTCGAGCTGTCAAGGCACAATGAAATCCCACTCTGATATAAAAGTAACCTCAAACTTGGTATACGAATGCAGAAAGGCCCTGCGCACGCTTGGCTCACATAACACTCTCAATGTTGTCTGGTGCCCAGCGCATGCGTCTATCTCTGGTAACATAAAAGCAGATAACTTAGCCAAAAAAAGGGCTCGCTCGACGTTTACTGGACCGGAACCCGCGCTTCCTATCTGTCATACCTATATCAAAAACCTCTTCGAGAGATGGATTGATAAGAAATTCTCCTCTGAGTGGAACACGAAAACGGATCGCAGGCAGTCGAGACTCCATATCAAGGGGCCTTCTTCGAAGCCGGAGGTCAAAAAGCTCTTGATTCTCGAGAGGAAGCAATTGTCTCTGGTGACTGGTGCTCTAACTGATCATCTGTTCAACAAACATTTAAAAAGAATGGGTCTAACTGAGTGTTCCCTGTGCCGTTGGTGCAAGAACGCGGATGAAACGACGGAGCATATACTGTTCACGTGCGGCAACTTATCTACACTGAGGTTAACACACCTAGGGAACCCTACACCTTCCATCGCCATGGTGAGGGAGACTCCTACTTGTCGGCTCGCGGCATTCTTGTCAGCGTGCCTTCGGGTTTGAGTACTGGAGAGCCAGTATTACACAATTGCGGTATGAACAATGGGCCATAAGGCCTACGTTCGGCCAACGAAGGGCACCGCACGAGAATAAAAAGAAATGTAGGCTGTGATATACCAGCTTGTTTGCTGCTTAGGGGTCAGGAATAAATGAATAAAATAGAAACATAACATCTGCTAAATAAGATGTTCAGGACTTTTCTATAATAATGGAATCATATCACCTGAAGTGAACTGAAAGAATGCGAAAACCATTCTTTGCTGTCGACTGTATCAAACAGGATGGACATAGCATTCTGTTCGCTGAAGCAGAGGTCTTTCCAACAAAAGTTATTATCCAAGAATGACTATGGAGGCCATCGATTTATGGCCACGAAAATATCATGAACAGAAAATAGGGGACTTCTATTGTTCGTATTGCATGGATGCCCACCATCTGACTACGCGCGACAGAAAAATATATGAAAATTAACCTTTTGAGAAAGACCAAAAATGTGATATAGCAGTACATAGCAGAAAACTTAATGAAGTAGGCAAGGACAACAAGATCTCTTTAGTCTGGGTACCTGGTCACTCAGGAATCAAAGGAAACGACCAAGACAGGGAACATAAACGCCACTTACCAACCCAGTACCTTTATCTGGTATAGGCAAATGCACCTATAAGACAGAGGTTTTGCAGATGGAAGAAACTGAAAGAGATGCAGTCTGGAGGAACCTTCCAGGAATGGATCCTTACAAAATTAGGCAAGAATAACAAGATCTACATAGTTTAAGTTCCTGGTTATTCGGCAATTAAATGCCAACACACTTGCCAGAAAAGGAGTACGAACTCCTTTCACAGGACCACAACTTTTCTATGCTTTAGGCAGATGTACCTATACAGCCTGTAGGCTACAGGAAAAAGTTTCAGGAGAAGGAAAAACCGAGAGGGAGGCACTCTTGTGGAATCTTTCTGGGTTAGATCATTCCAGTTTCTTCAAAACTTTAATACTGAGAGATATAAGATGTATCTTAAGCAAGAGTATGCTGACTGGAATCCTTACAGGGCATTATCACCTCAGGAAGCACCAAATGAGAATGGGTCTAACAGAGGACGAAGAGTGCAGATTCTGTGCCAGCTACGGCAAATAATGCTTTGGACAAAAAACTCGTAGAAGTGAGGAACAATATACCCGAAAGCCATCCCAGATACTGATGGAGTTCATAAGAACTTTGGAACTGGAGGAAGAGCTGTAGACTACGTAATGTTGAGAATAGCTCTAATAGGGGACACAATGAACCTTAAGGTAGCAGTGCAATGGAAACCTCTTCAAATCCTTGTCGCAACATGAGAGTCCCACCAAACGATTAGACTTAGGACCCTTCTCCAATGGCAGGGAAGGTTTTTCCCTTTTGTATCCCCTTTTACTATAATAATAATAATAATAATAATAATAATAATAATAATAATAATGACCGCACGGGTGTGGTTTGGTTTCTGCCACGCCACATGGGGGGTGACGTCCCCACGGCCCGAGTTACCTGGGCCACCAAGGGTAAATGGTGGCAAACCCATGAACGAGAAGTGGAAACCGATATCATGGCAGAAGATCGAGATGCCACTCCACCTGCTGGCTCGACCACCGTGAGGAGGACTGCCCGCAGGGGAGCTCGCAACGCACGTATCCAGTGTAGCCGCGAAATGAATATTGAAGTAATGCGAGCTTTTCATTACGTTAACAATTGCGAGGACAAACCACTTCCTGGATGGAGAAGAGAAATCTTCAAGGGACCGAATTATCCCGGAATATCGCGGGATGTGCACAGCAGGCTGTGGATTTGCAAACCTGTTACATCGTGCGGAAATTTCTGAACTAGTGGGAGGAACTGAATTGTTTTTTCACTGGTTCATAGAAGAATAACCAGCTCGAGCTGAGAACGGGAGACCGATGAAGAATAATAATAATACCACGGGTGTGGTTTGGTTTCTGCCACGCCACATGGGGGGTGACGTCCCCACGGCCCGAGTTACCTGGGCCACCAAGGGTAAATGGTGGCAAACCCATGAACGAGAAGTGGAAACCGATATCATGGCAGAAGATCGAGATGCCACTCCACCTGCTGGCTCGACCACCGTGAGGAGGACTGCCCGCAGGGGAGCTCGCAACGCACGTATCCAGTGTAGCCGCGAAATGAATATTGAAGTAATGCGAGCTTTTCATTACGTGAACAATTGCGAGGACAAACCACTTCCTGGATGGAGAAGAGAAATCTTCAAGGGATCGAATTATCCCGGAATATCGCGGGATGTGCACAGCAGGCTGTGGATTTGCAAACCTGTTACATCGTGCGGAAATTTCTGAACTAGTGGGAGGAACTGAATTGTTTTTTCACTGGTTCATAGAAGAATAACCAGCTCGAGCTGAGAACGGGAGACCGATGAAGAATAATAATAATAATAATTTATTAAATCAAATACCATACAGGTGTAGATTCAGTCAAAATACATACAAGCATGTAGAAGAAAACAAAAATAAAAAATATTAAATTTGAATTACAATTTCTCAAAATTACTCTCTTGTAAGAACTCTCCTATATTATAATAACTTTTATCAATAAGAAAAGATTTAAGTTTTTGTTTTTGCACCTTATTTGGCAATGATTTAAATTTTTCTGGCAACTTATTCCACAATGTCAGCAAGCTGTAAGTTACATTTTTCTGTAAATATGAATAATTGGGCTTATCCTCTTGAAGAATATTTTTTCCTCTTGTATTATAAGAATGTTGGAGTTGAAGGTCTTTGAAATCATTATAGTTATTTACTATGAACATCACTGACTCATATATATATAGACTGTACAGTGTTAAGATGTTGAATTTCTTGAATATGTTCCTGCAAGTTTCATATTGATTCATGCCAAAGATGATTCTTAGGCATCTTTTTTGTAAGAGAAAAACTCGCTCCGCTTCTGTAGATCTTCCCCAGAAGATGATTCCATATCTAATCCTAGAATGAACGTAGGCATGATAGGCAGTCAGAGCAGCATCCAGCCCTATCATCCGTATAGTTCGCAATGCATAGCCGTAGCGTGCTATCATTGGTGAAATCTTCTCAACGTGACTACTCCAGTTGAGGTTACGATCTATATTCACTCCTAAAAATGACAGGTTTTCAACTGACTCAACTGCACAATCTTGGAATCTCAAGTTTAGTTGTTCATTCTTTTCCCTGAATATTAAAAGTTTTGTTTTTTCCACATTTAGCATCAAGTTGTTATTAAGGAACCATTCATTCATATTTTTCAGATCAGTCTCAAGACTTTTGATACATGCATTTTGATTCTCAGCTTTACATATTATTGATGCATCATCTGCAAACATTATGACATCGTTGTTGGTAGTCTGAACTAGATCGTTGGCATAGATTATGTAGAGCAATGGTCCTAATATGGAACCCTGTGGTACACCGTTTAATACTTGTTTGGAATCAGATCGTATTATATTCCCATTTCTTCCTCTACTTATTGTCTTTTGGGTTCTTTTGGATAAATAGGATTCAATGAGCTTCAGTGCTACCCCTCTAATACCATATTTCTCCATCTTCGCCAACAATTTTTCATGGTTGACTCTATCGAAGGCTTTTGACAGGTCCAGACAGAGGGCCGCTGTAGCATTATTTTGATTTAGTGACCTGATGATAGAAGTAAGTGCTTGATATATTGCATTCAATGTTGACTTTCCCTGTCTAAAACCATATTGTTGTTTCACAAGTATGTTATTTGCTTCAAAAAACTGCATTAATTTGTCAAAAATTATACGCTCAAATATTTTGTTTACATTAGATAGCAATGATATTGGCCTATAATTATCAATATTTTCTTTACTTCCTTTTTTATAGATAGGTTTCACCATTGCTTCTTTTAATCTTTGTGGATACTTTCCTGTTTGTAGAATCTGGTTTATAATGTGAGTAAGTGGAGTTTTTATTATTGATGCACACTTCTTGAGCAGTTTTACTGGTATGTTATCATTTCCCACTGAATTTTTATTTTTAAGTTGTAAAATGTATTGGTATGTTTCTTGCTCTATAAGTGGACTTAAAAATATGCTATTGTTGCAGGATTTGATGTTACTGTTGTCCGCATCAGTACCACTATTGCTTCTATTTGAACCTATAAAATGTTTGTTAAATTGATTGAGTACATCTTCCTCATCTTGGTGAGGAAATGAATTGAAAATCAAGTCATCATTATTATTCTTCTTGTCTGTTATAGTGCTAACTAAGTTCCATGTAGCCTTTGTTTTGTTTTCAGATTGAGTTATATAGTTCCTATAACTTATCATTTTAGCCTGTTTAACAACCTGCTTCAGTATACCACAGTAGCTTTTGTAATAGTCGAGTGATATTATTCCTTCTTGTACTTCTCCCCACATTGATCTTTTTCGGTTGCTTGAAATTTTTATCCCTGTTGTTATCCATATTTGCATTGTTCTCCTCATTGAGCACTTTCTTTCTGGAAATATCAGATTCAAATACATTTGCATAATCTCAGAGAAACAGTTGTACGCTTCGTCTGGATCCAAACGCTCCAATACACCCTGCCAAGATACATCCTCCAGACTGCTGAAAAACTGCTGCATTTTAGAGTCAGTGAAAGTCCTTTTTCTAATACATGTTCTTCCATTGGGAACATTATTACATTTAACTGCTATGTGCTGAGCCATATGATCTGACAAAAGAGAATTTATATTATAATTATTTTCAAAAGTTGGAATGTTGGTAAATATATTATCAATTAATGTTTTTGTTGTCCGTGTAATTCTTGTTGGTTCAGCTATTGTTTGCTGCAGATCATATGTGCAAAGGATATCTACAAAATTATTTTTTACATGGCTGTCTTCCAATAAGTTGATATTAAAATCTCCACAGAGTACAACATCATATTTATTAAATTTCATATTTATTTCATAGAGTATTTGTTCAATTTTATGAAGAAATATCTGTGCATCACCCAAACAGGTCCTGTAGACTGTCAAAATTATCATTTTCCTGGTATTACTGATTGCACATGATACCTCTATTTCCTTCTCCACACTCAAGTTAGTGATCCATTGTACGTTGTCAAAGTCGGTAATATTATCACGGATTAAAATAGCTGTTCCCCCGTGTATAAAATTCTCTCTTGCATAACCTGATATTATCCTGTAATTAGGAATCTTCAAAAATTGAATTTCATCTTTATTTATCCAGTGTTCACTGAAACAAATTACGTCTGGAACCTTTGTGAGTGAGTTAATAAAAAGTTCGACTTCGGGAAGTTTGTTTTTGATACATTGAATATTCTGATGTAAGATATTCAAGCAGTTACCGGCTTCACCTCTCTGTTGAAGTTTCGTCTGATGTGTAAAAAATGGTTGATTACTACCCCCTTTCCCCACATATTTTCATTCATTCATTTTCCTCAGCTCAATTGCCTGAAATTCAACGAGAAACCAATGACTTGATGCTCACCTTCCACGTCCCCCCTTCCTGGCCCCCTTATCTGCTCATTGACGAAACTGGTAGACTTGGGAACATTCAGGGCCGATCTGATACCAACACTCGACCCATCCAGATGTCCAGGTCCGATCTTGGGCACGTGGCTGTTGCAGTACACCTCCTTATCCTCCTGCCTGTGCTGATTGTTGTAGTAAGTCTTAAGAGTCAACTTGGTACCGCACACCGCGCACTTGAAACAGCCACTATGGAAGAAGGTGAAGTCCTTCAGGGGTCCGACCCTGTCCACCTGATAAACCGTCTCGTTGCACCTCAGGCACGTACTCTCGTAGAAATTCGGTCTGTACATCGCTTTGTAGGTGCTCTGAATCATTTCGTCGTCGGCACGGACTGTTTGGTCTCGATGGTCGCTGTATCATGTGGATGACCGCCGCTCATTGACACACTTCTTGCGGCTGGGTCGGTGGATCCGAGTGAGCTGCGGAAGAAACAATGGGTTCGTTAGTGTGCGCTTTCGCTGAGAGCCTATTCACACGCTTCCTTTGGTAGAAGGATACATTTCTTGGAAAATTGTCGAAACAACATTGTAAAAATGATCGGACTAGTCAATTTTGACTTCGAGTTCGAATACCCGAATTTCAAGATCAATGAAATATCATTTCACTCAATCTGAACCACTGCAATCATTTCTGAAAGCGTTAAAATGTGTAACTCTGTCGCTTGAAACTAAAGGTGAATACAGACTATTCTGACGTGACGTGATTCCACGTCACGTCAGATGGTATCAGTGCTTTCATTGGCCTAATATGAACGTGAACGTCAAAATGTGAGTGATATAGAAATTCAACACATCGTTCTGTGCGTTCACTTTCATATCAGGCCAATGGGAGCACTGAGGGTGCCTGACGTGACGTGGAATCACGTCACGTCAGAATAGTCTGTATTCACCTTTAATCGAACCTAAAACCATAGACTTCTTCGTTCCTTATAAATCTGTCAACATCCACCAGCATCCAGACAAAAAAAGGACCATTTCACAATTTCAGTAACTATATGAAAATAAGTAGGTACCTATAAATGACTACTACGTGAGAATAAATACCCTACTGCGTACATACAACACATACACGAAGCAAGCAAACAAGCAGATATATCTCCCAAGCCAGCACCAACCGTGACTATTTCTTTCAGTGCAGTGGCGCACCGAGGGGGGGGGCTGTCGGGCTGCAGCCCCCCCCCGAGCTCACCGAGCTGTGACAAAGAAAAGTAATTCAAATATTTCCATCTTATTGTTTTTCTAAAAGTAATAATAATTATTTTAGAACAGAATGGAAACTTAAACATTTCCGTTACAGATAGAAATAGGGATTGATATACATATACAGGAATACAGGGTGTTTCATTGGTGAATGAACATACGTTAACCTGAGCTGGAGCTAGGCGAGTCCAAAAAACCGTCTAATCAATTCCACAACCGAGATACAGAGTGGTTTATGTATTCACCAAAAATTTCAATTCCTCATAACTTCTGAACCAACTAGTATAGCTGGTTGATATTCGGAACGTATGATTCACTTCTACAGGTCGATCGATTTACTTTTGAATTTCCAAAGAATTTCAGGTCCGTATTTGAAAAATATGGGACTTCTTCCAAGCTGGGATTCTCCCTGTATATTGAAATTTTGGGATTTTATTGAGATATTTGAAAAGAGAAGAAAATTTTCAATGGGGTTTAGTAGATTTCATTGTCCCGCACGTCATTTTGCTCAAAGAGAGCTTAAGGGAAAGATCCAATTGAATATTGGAATTCCTCAAAATTCTCAGAAAAATCGTTATTATGATCAAATTGATCTCCAGAAGGTACAACGATTGGATCCAGGTGATGAAATTAGAAGAACTAACTTTAGTAGCTGGATTTTACGAAATGAAAGAATGGTCAACAGAATTTTATGATGCAATGAAATACGTAATAATCCAGACATGATCAAAAAAAGTATCAGACATATTTTTTGAAGAGGGCAAGAATGTGTATTGAACAAAATGGTGGTACTTTCGAGCACCTTCTGTATTTCACGTTGAGTTTTTATGTTTCTTCAGTTATTTATTCATCTTTATTGACTTCAACTAAATTTTTCTCGATGAATAATGTTTTTCCGGAAATAGCTCCAAATGATTCCACAGAATATTATGAAATTCGAACGTGCAATTAGTGGGACAAAAAAAATTCAATTAGATCATAATGTACGATTTTTCTGAGAATTTTGTGGAACTCCAATATTCAATTGGAAATGACGTGCGGGACAATGAAATCTACTGAACTCCATTGAAAATTTTCTTCTCTTTTCAAATATCTCAATCAAATCGTGAAATTTCAATATACAGGGTGTTGAATCTCAGCTTGGAAGAAGTCCCATATTTTTCAAATACGGACCTGGAATTTTTTGGAAATTCAAAAGTAATTCGATCGACCTGTAGAAGTGAATCATACGTTCCAAATATCAACCGACTATACTGGTTGGTTAAAAAGTTATGAGGAATTGAAATTTTTGGTGAATACATAAAGCACCCTGTATCTCGGTTATGGAATTGATTAGACCTATCATATATCGGTTTTTTGGACTCGCCTAGGGTAGCTCTAGCTCAGGTTACCGTATGTTCATTTACCAATGAAACACCTGGTATAATAACGAATGCGGCGCATTTTTTAAATTATACAACTGACAAAAACCTGATTACTCTTGAGCAGCCCCCCCCGAATAAAATTTCTGGGTGCGCCACTGTTTCAGTGTTTACTTTGTGGCACATTTTTCCATCTTAAACCTTTAATTTTTTCTTTAATTTTCGATCTGGTAAGAATTCTCCTCTCTTAGAAAGTTCTATGTATATTTAACAAAGCTGTTGTTATGGTTATGAGAACTAGAAGGAGAAGGATGTCAGTAATAATTTCAGGTGTTTATACTCCATTCATTTTTATAAAGTATCGCGGTTAGCCTTGTTTTAGGTTCATCAAGTTCTTTCACTTAAAACTGACGAAGGTTGGCACTCGTGAAAATCAAGCGACATTGCCAAGTCTACTTTCCAAGCAACTCATTTTCGTTTGAAAATAAATCGCTAGACTTATCAGTAGTAATATCACACGAGATTGAATTTCTGTGATAAGTCTATCGATTCATTTTCAAACGAAAATGAGTTGCTTGGAAACATCACGAGTCCGGAGGACGAGTGGTGTTTCCTCAAAGCAACTCATTTGAGTTTGGAAATAAAAGATAGACTTATGAGGTCATTTCCATCTCGTTTGAAATTTCATAAGACTTTTTCACGAACAGAATAAAAGGTCAGAAACTCCATATTCGAGAAAAGCAAGGAAAAACTTATGTTGACATCTACAATTTATCAGTTGTCAAACACCATTCGTATACACAGATTGTTCTGTAGTTCAATCGTTGAAAACACCGAAGTTGTCAGACCAATCATAATTCAGAGACAGTTGGTATTTTCGCGATAATACGAGCTGTCTTTGGACTGTGATTGGTCAGTTTTTGAAATGAGTAGAATAGTCAGTAGTAATATCACAAGAGATTGAATTTCCGTGATGAGTCTATCGATTTATTTCCAAACGAAAATGAGTTGCTTGGAAACATCACGAGTCTGGAGGACGAGTGGTGTTTCCTCAAAGCAACTCATTTGAGTTCGGAAATAAAAGATAGACTTATGAGGTAAATTCAATCTCGAGTGAAATTTTATAAGACTATTTCACGAACAGAATAAAAGGTCAGAAACTCCATATTCGAGAAAAGCAAGGAAAAACTTATGTTGACCTCTACAATTTATATCTATCAGTTGTCAAACCATTCGTATCCATAGTTCAATCATCGATTATTCTGTAGTTCAATCGTTGAAAATACCGAAGTTGTCAGACCAATCATAATTCAGAGACAGTTGGTGTTATCGCGATAATACGAGCTGTCTTTGGATTGTGATTGGTCAGTTTTTGAAATGAGTGGAATAGTCACAGAAATTCAATCTCTTGTGACATTACTACTGAAACTGCAACGAGCGCCACAAGAAAAAGTTGCAAAAATTTCTACTACATTTTGATTCCGTAGTAGCACATCTCCTCTTTCTATATATATATAGTCTAAGGAAAACACAATTCGCAGTCAACATAAAAACATTTTTAAGTTGAACTGTTTCATAAGCTAATGTTCACACATACAAGAAAGTCCTAAGTTTCACTTTCAAGTATAATCCACATTAATTCCTTCGTGAATATTTTCGTTTATGAGATATCGATGTGTATACATGAAATGTTACAGACCTTATTATGCTTGTTCTGCATACACTATCTACCAGAAGTAATTTTCCTTCCATTATTTTGTTTTCACCTCAAATTAAATTGTGTGTTTACTCAAAACTATTCTGACAGCTACTGTCACTATCTTGTTTAAGCAGGGAAGGTCATTTATATTCAGTAGGTATGCTTCCAACCATATGCTTCCTCTAATTTAAGGCCAATATCAGGGTGATTGATGTTTTGGGAGGTAGTATTTTCGATGATTTCGAATTCACAGACTCTTGATAATGTTTTGTATCAAAATTATCTCTTA
Organism: Adalia decempunctata; assembly: GCA_951802165.1. Lineage (NCBI taxonomy): Eukaryota > Metazoa > Arthropoda > Insecta > Coleoptera > Coccinellidae > Adalia > Adalia decempunctata. The sequence goes on from OX637697.1 coordinate 23,559,702, forward strand.
TTGCAAAAAATCCAGCTCAAAACGACTATATGGTGTCTTCTTCATACTGAGCATCAATTTCATATCCGCTTTTTCTCCTCCTCGAAGAGCTCTTTTGGTCCAGATTCCAGATTTCACAAACTCATATACAAGTTGACCACATATGTATCGCAAAAAAAATTCCCTGTAGCATTGAGTTTAAATATACATAGAGACACAGCCCAGTTCAACGATTTGATGCAAAAATTTTTGGCAGTTTACTTGCAAATTTGCCAACTCAAGTGGCGGCACATAGTAGCTACTAAAGGAACTATCGAGCAAATTATATTCTGCTTCCTACTCATTTATAGAAATCTGTATGATATTTATTTTCCTCTAGTTCTATGAATCGTAGGCAGGGTCGGATTCGTCCAAACGGTGTGATTCAATAATGATGAACTATTAGCCATGAATTTCTCCAAAGGAGTGTTTTCAGGTAGGAAATGAGGGGTGAAAATGTTTATTGGAGGGACATAAAAGAAACGTACTTAATCGATAAAAAGAATTTGTCTTTCTCGTACTCTCTTGAAGATAACTGAAAACCACATAAATCCAAACTCCTTCCAGAAAATGAAGGTTAAATTGGCCACGCAGATTTTCATCAGAACTTTATATTTGGCTATGAGATCAGTCATTGCAACTGGTGAGCTGAGGTCGAGAAGTGCCAATTCAACTGCTCAGTTCATTCTGAAAATAAATGATCTTTTCGACTGCCTCAATTCGAATGGAAAATTTGAGGGAAATTATCAGCCATCAGCAATACAAACTCTGACGGAATCAGTGGAATTCTTTAAGTCTTGGACAGTTGGGAAAAATATTCCCTATTGTATAAGATATATTATTGAATTAGTGTCCTCCAAATTATAATCTACTGAGGGTTTTTTGCGGAAATAGGACAATAGATGTGAAATAAAGATTATATATATATTATCACCAAATATATGAGATAATCTTTATTTCACATCTATTGTCCTATTCCCGCAAAAAACCCTCAGTAGATATTCCCTATTGTTTCAACGGTTTGATACAAACCATCAGTAGCATCCTTCAATTGTGGGAGGAGACGAAGGAAACATTTCCATATTTGATAAAAAGTCGGCTCAACCAGGACCCAATATTCATTCTCCAAAATAAGACAGCGTAGGGGTTATGATCCAAACCCCTCAGCTCGATGTTTCAGATTTGGGTTACAGTCGGTCATGACTGGTTGTCTTGAAAATTGTTCCGATAATTCTAACTGCCAAGAAGACAATGATTTCGACCTGTGTACAATGGAGAATCTAAAAGTAGGCCCATTGATGTGGTTGATTGGACAGATTCGACCATTTCTTCTGCGGATTCGGGCAACGGTGAGCCTAGTGAGGGTAAAGGTAAAGAAGGGACAAAGAGTTAATTGAACCCCTAAATACCCTAGAATCAAACTCAATCGTAAGTTTCTCGGGGTATTTGATGAGGAACATCGCCAAAAAAAACAAATGCAAGTAAGTGCGAAAAAGCACTGCTCATTGATGATTTGAATAAGCTTGGTAATGATTGGATATTTGCAAATCGAAATCGGATACATTTGAGAATTCCCTCGACCGATTTCAAACATTTGATGAGGAAAGCGCTGTTGGTCATAAAGAAAATTATGGTCAAAAAATCAGAAAAGATATGACTTCAAAGGTATATTTTAGGAAAATTTAAAAAAATGAATTTATAGAAGATTGGAACTCTCCGTTAACTCCAGAATGTGAAGAGCACAGGATTCATTTGTTGAGACAACTGATTAGAGTGAAGCTGTGCAGGAGACAGAAAAAAAAAGAGAAAGGAATCTCGACACAGAAGCATTCCACTGCTAATAAATAATTAAATATTTTTAAAAATTCATAGAAAATCTATTTATAAAAACTTGTGAATAAAGGAAAAATTTCATGCATTTATTTTTTCATACATATTTTAATTCCTGAAAGATCAAAAATAATTGTCATTTTATTGCATCCAAAAAATTAGGTGTGATGAAATACTGAACATCCAATATTTCTTACGCCGGCCCTGACCGTCATCGCATTCGGCTTCGGAAATATTGCCTTATAGTTCAGCTACTTACCGCCAGATGCAGGAGTAAAATATTACGCTTCTCTGAAACACACTTATCCATCTATGAACCGGTGAAGGAACTACACAAAATTTAGCTTCAAATCGTTGAACTGGGCTGTGTCTCTATGTATATTTAAACTCAATGCCTGTAGATAGAGTGCAGCGTGAGAAGAACGTCTATAGGCTGGAGATGCCGCAAGCCAAAACGAAATCGAAGTGAAAGTAGCAATGACCGTATAGTAGATCGGACTGTATTTTATCGGAAATTCCTTGCGTTTTTGAGCCAGTCTACAATGCAGAATTGCTATCCAATGACGTTATTACAGTGGCATTGCTAGATGGTAGCCTAGGGCCTCATCATTCTTGTCGGCATGGTCAACAGAAAAACCGCATGTGTAGAAATTCAAAAGTAGGTACCGAATGAGAATGCAATTCAGTCATATATGTCCCATATGTGGCTAATTTCTCATATGTGGCTGCATAATTATATGACTTAAGACGTCTTAATTTCCGTTCAGTGTGGCTCACAATGTGCAGTCTGGTCAAATTTTCCGTAAGAGTTTTTCCGGAAGTAGCCGGACCATAAACAACACCAAACAGTCACAATTTGATGATAGAGAGGCTTTTCAACAATAACTCTTGGGTTTTCCGAGCCCCAGATATGACAATTTTGCTTGTTGACGAAGCCACCGAGGTGGAAATGGGCCTCATCACTAAAGATAATTTTTCGATAGAATTCCGGATCATTTTCATGCATTTCAAGGAACCAATCAGCAAAAACACGACGTTGTTGATGATCGGCTGGCTTTAGTTCTTGTGTAACTGGACTTTATGAGCCTTAAGACTCAAATCTTTATGCAAAATAAGGTGTAATGACGTTTGTGGAATAGGAGAATACGAACACAGAACATCTAAGTGAGGGAAGTGTCGACAGATGGAATGAAGGAACCCAAAGTGGACACTTCCCTCACAGTTTCTGCTCCGAAGTCACATTGTCACATTTAACGAACGCAACTAATGAGACACAAACCAGTTCATTGATTTGATGCATAAATTTTTGGCAGTTTACTTGCCAATTTGCCAACTTAAGTGGCGGCACATAGTAGCTACTTAAGGAACTATATTCGTCCGATCCATTTTGTCACTACTCATTTATCGAAATCTGTAGGAGATTTATTTTCCTCTAGTTCTATGAATCGTAGGCAGGGTCGGATTCGTCCAAATTCGTTACAAACGGTGTGATTCAATAATGATGAACTATTAGCCATGAATTTTTCCAAAGGTGCGTCTTCAGGTAGGAAATGAGGGGTGAAAATGTTTATTGGAGGGACATAAAAGAAACGTACTTAATCGATGAAAAGAATTTGTCTTTCTCGTACTCTCTTGAAGATAACTGAAAACCAAATAAATCCAAACGCCTTCCAGAAAATGAAGGTAAAATTGGCCACGCAGATTTTCATCAGAACTTTATATTCGGCTATGAGGACAGTCATTGCAACTGGTGAGCTGAGGTCGAGAAGTGCCAATTCAACTGCTCAGTTCATTCTGAAAATGAATGATCTTTTCGACTGCCCCAATTCGAACGGAAAATTTTAGGGAAATTATCAGCCATCAGCAATACAAACTTTGATGGAATCAATTGAATTCATTAAGTCTTGGACAGTTGGGAAAAATATTGCCTATTGTTTCAACGGTTTGATACAAACCATCAGTAGCATCCTTCAATTGTGGGAGGAGACGAAGGAAACATTTCCATATTTTATAAAAAGTCGGCTCAACCAGGACCCAATCCAGAATTCATTCTCCAAAATAAGACAGCGTAGGGATTATATGATCCAAACCCCTCAGCTCGATGCTTCAGATTTGGGTTGCAGTCGGTCATGACTGGTTGTCTTGAAAAATGTTCCGATAATTCTAACTGCCAAGACGACAATGATTTCGACCTGTGTACAATGGAAGAATCTGAAAGTAGGCCCATTGATGTGGTTGATTGGACAGATTCGACCATTTCTTCTGCGGATTCGGGCAACGGTGAGCCTAGTGAGGGTATATAAGGGATACAGAGTTAATTGAACCCCTAAATACCCAAGAATCCAACTAAATCGCAAGTTTCTCGGGGTATTTGATGAGGAACATCGCCAAAAAAAAAAACAAATGCGGTAAGTGCGAAAAAGCACTCCTCATTGATGATTTGAATAAGCTTGGTAATGATTGGATATATATTGCAAATCGAAATCGGATACATTTGAGAATTCCCTCAACCGATTTCAAACATTTGATGAGGAAAGCGCTGTTGGTCATAAAGAAAATTATGGTCACAAAATCAGAAAAGATATGACTTCAAAGGTATATTTTAGGAAAATTAAAAAAAAATGAATTTATAGAAGATTGGAACTCTCCGTTAACTCCTGAATTAGAAAAGCACAGGATTCATTGGTTGAGACAACTGATTAGAGTGAAGCTGTACAGGGGACAGAAAAAAAACAAAGGAATCTCGACACAGAAGCATTTATAAAAAAATTAAATATTTTTGAAAATTCATAGAAAATCTATTTATAAATACTTGTGAATGAAGAAAATAATTGCATGCATTTATTTTTTCATACATCAGTATTTTATATTCATGAAAGATCAAAAATAATTGTCGTCTTATTGCATCAAAAAATCAGGTGATGAAATACTGAAAATCCCACATTTCCATATGCCGGTCCTGATCGTCATCGCATTCGGCTTCTTACCGCCAGATGCGGGAGTAAAATTTTTCGCTTCTCTGAAACACACTTATCCATCTATGAACTGGTGAAGTAACTACACAAAATTTAGCTTCAAACCGTTGAACTGGGCTGTGAAAAACATATTCAATAACCCAAATATTGCAGAGATCTAACGATTACCCTGGTTTTTTTTATTGAAAAACTAATTAAATCGAAAAAAAGAAAACTATTTGCGCTCGGGACGTTCTTTAACTTCAATTTAAAAAAAAATCAAGTCTCTACGTCGTAAATTAGGGTAGTTACTCGTGAAATAAAGAGACCACTTTTTGAATGGAGATTTACCACGATTCAAAAGGTGATACTTCCCCTTAATGGCTGAGCATATCTCGTACACCTTTCCAAGCTACGATCCTACTTTGAAATCTTTAGAGGTTGAGTGAAAAACTACATGCTTCCACTCTCTTGTTAATTCAATTGTCAATACAATACTGAGTAATAAATACTACTCAAGGCTCTGAATAATTGTTGCAATAAAATTAGAAAAAGAACTCCCAACTCACATGCAGAAACTGATGAGATACTTATTAGAGACCGTCGTAATCACGTTTACTAAATGACTTGATCGGTTTAATTGGTATATTTGCCGTGATTTCAAATATCTTCATGTCATGGATATGCATTGCGGGCAAAGTAGCCATGAAAACACGCAACCGTTAGTTCTCGTTCGTCTGAAGATAGAGACGAAAGAAATGCGAATTCAATTAAGCTCACTTCCTCGTATGTTATGTAGGTACCAGAGGTAAATACAAGAAATAATATCGTGTTGGCTCCAAACCTGAAGGTCTGTAGCTCGAGGCTCGCATCCGAAAAAGTTTTTTTTAAACCTAGCTTGATGTCAGCATATACATTTGTTTAGGAACACCCTCTAGAGCTCGTTCAGTAAATACATATTCGTTCACTCCGTCCTTCTGTGTGGCTATATAGAGGAGAATGGAGCATTTTCAACTCCACCCAAAACATGGACCCTTAAAAGGAACTAAATCCATCAGCCTCAAGGCATACTTCAATACCACGTCAATATGAGTTTCTTTCATAATATTGAATAAGTCACTTTCTTCTCTTGGTTGCAGTCGATCCTTTTATTCAAAGAGTTCTTGATAAATTGGCATAGGAGAAAATGAAGATGATTCATACAAGATTTCTAATTCAGAAACACAGCTAGAAAAGTGAAAATGTTGACTATTTTTCAAATAAGGTGTACTTTATTTATGGATTCTTCGACAGTTCTCAAGTATCAATTAGGAATTTCAAATAATACCAAGATAATTATTCCAAAATTTACTCAATTCGAAGGCAATGTATGATAGAAGACACTCAATAACGGCAGATCTATAAGTCCATCTTTCTCAAGTGAATATTAGGCCTTCTTGGGCGATAACTAGGTAATTATGAATCATTATGCATTGTATACTCCATTCACTTTTATAAAGTATCTCGGTTCGCCAAGATTTTGGTTTACCAAGTTTTTTTGTTTAAAACTGACGCAGGTTGGTACTTGTGAAATGTCAAATAATTCTCAAAGACTTGCTAATTTCTGTTTACTCTTTTTAACTTTGTAAATGTACTTCCTTTAAGGTTTAACTGTGACAAGGTTTCGTAGTTCTACTACATTTTCATACTGGAGTACCTATTTCAAGTTGTGCAAAACGTTATTTAAATGTCTTCTGTAGGCTTATTTCTTGAGAATTTTGAAAGAGGAGAATTCCATAGGTCCGTCTGTTCGTTTAGAAGTTTTTCTGTCGGGTTATTCGAGTGCTTTTATTCTTTTTTCGAATGAACTATCACAAAGTAACGGACTATTCTGCCCATTATTTTTCAGTATTTCAACACTCGATTTTTTTCTTTCCGTACAAGAAAATAGCAGAACTGAATCTTCCAACCATGTTTATATACGTGAAATATTTCCAGTATTAACATAGAAAAAAATTTCTTCAACATTTGCCGGGTCTTTGGAATTATTGAATTCACATGATATTTTCTCAAATTCATTATTTTCTCAATATAAATAAACATTTTGATAAAAACGTAATTACTGCGACCTCTGTGTGTAGATGACAACGTTGTCTAGTTATCTGACAGGAAAATGACAATAACCTAACATTTTCAAAATATACACGGTGAAATGTGTCAGAATCACATGGATATATTATAAAAGTGAATGGAGTACAATCATATGAACGCCTATAAATATAATTAATTGTAGAATCTCTTTGTCGATTTCACCGAAGCAAATTGTTCAATTAAAATCAATTCTGCTTGCTCTCTGATTCTTAATGGAAAATTAGGAAAAGTTGCTTTGACTTTCGTGTGTCATTGTGCTTCGCAAATATATTTTTATAATATTCACCGGAAGCAATCAGAAACATTGAAGGATCTCTTTTAGTCAACCCCTTTGACATATGGGAAAATTGTATGAAAAGACCTGTACCTAAAGATAATTTTTGGTGGTGTACTGAAAAAATATCTCTGTAAGTGAAGTCAAAAAATTATAATAATTTTGTCTCAACAATTAAGTTATAGAGGTAGCGAAATCAATTATGAATTGCAAGATTATTAAAATTTCATTGCAAAATTGGAATAATCGAACAGGAAGACATTTTATTCGTTACTGTCCTATTCATCTTGAATTAGGAAAAATGAAAAGGACCCCGCACTTTTTGTATGTAAAGTGGCGACCGGTCAAATTTTCTGAAAGTTTGGTATGTTGTTGTACCCGACTCAGTGACCAAAAGTGTAAATGGGCCTAAGCCAATCCTATGACTAGTTTTCGAAATACGGGGTGTTGAAGTCGAAAATTGCCTAGATTTTCGGATTTATTTTTCACTTATTGAAAGTTAGATTCCTGTTGCATGCAGACGTTTACTGCATGTTCTAGTAGTGAAATTAGTGGATACGTATGATTAAAAATATTTTTATTTACAAGGTGAGTCACGAATTTATGGGAGTAGTTTTTTGCCAAAATTCACTTTTTCTACTGTGACGTCAGGAAGGCATATTTTTGAAACGTTCTCTTCGATATAGTATTTGAACGAGAAAATATTGCACAGTACACATTTTTTATACAAAGTGTTCCACAGAGAGAACCACTAGACATAATTATTTATTTTAAGGATTTATTCGAAACCCTGTATTTATGGATTGATTTTTTGGAAAAGTTACAACAAATTTATGTGTGTCTCTAATCTCCAAAATATTCAAGGTGGTTTATTGATAGGAAGGTATTCTATTTTGGGATAAGTACGAAAAACATGAATTTCCTCGGTGGAATGCAACTCGTGTCATGGGCTATTCGAATCACCCCCATGTATTCTATGCTATTTTTCACGGTTTTCGAGTTATGAATTTTTTTATGAACTTTGAGAATTTTCGACTTGACCATCTTAAAAAAGATATTAAAAAAGGTACAAGACTTCTCTGTGAAATTCTTTTTGTAACTTGATCTCCATGAATTGTACTTCATTTATACATAAAATAACCAGATTCGTAACTTTGATAAAAATTATGGAAATGTTGGTCTCAAATGGAAAAGTTAGGTAAATTTGATTATGATCTGAATTTTCGAATCAAAATTAAAAATGTCAAAAGGCTACTTTACGGTTTCTTAGCATGCTTAAAAACTGCGCTCAACAGTCAGCTTTTAGATTCATTGATAAAAAATGGTACTAAACCCTCTACTTTTGCTAGAATTAGCCTTCAAAGTCATCGAGGTGGAAAAAATCAAAGAACTAGACATTAACCACAAAATTATTTTTGCCATGACAGAAAATGCTGAAAATTAATGAAAATTAGCTTTGGATGTTGGTCAAGAAAAGTTCTAGATAAAAAAGGAAAAAGGTCAATAAATCACACATCATAATGTAAATAGAAAGAAATTTATTTATAAAATTTAGGTGTTCAAAGTGGCCACCTCCAGTCTAAATACACATTCTACACCTTCTTAGAAACGTAATTAATTATGAACTGTGAGATTTTCAAAATTTCATAGCAAAATTGGAATTACCCAAGGACAGATTCTGTCATATTCATCTCGAATAACCAAAGATTGAATTTTCTAATTCATTCGAAAATTTAATAATTTTGTTTATCGAAATCAATTTTGAACCTTGATATTTTTGAAATTTCATAGCGAAATTGAAATTACTGAAAAGCAAAAAATTTCAAATCGAAAATACAGGAAAAAGTCATGTTCTTTCACGATCTCCAATTTCTTGCGGCCATAAGGGGCTTTAATGGCATGGTTCTCTTAATCCCACATATGCTATACGTATCTGTTTGACTTTGAAATGAATCGTATGCTAGAACTAAATTGAATCGCGATCCACTAATATCTGGTTAATTTATTGATTAACAGATGATTAGAAATCAATTTGGCGCATTTCGACATAAAGTGTGGTAGGCCTACTGGCGATACCACTTAAAAACAAAACGCGCCGAGCACTCCTACACCTACAGGGTGGTGTGGAAATGAGTGCATGAACTATCGCGTTCATCGGAAAACTTAAATACTCGCATGAATGCCTTATTCGATTTTAGGTTATGCGTTTTCAAGTTCTTTAAGCTTAATAATTTACAACTGTTACTTCTGACTAATAAATATTTAACGTGGTCATAGAACTTCGAAGTGCTTTACTTCCCTCACTCAAACACGAGAATCGGAGTGCAGTCCAAAGCCTGATCGCACATAAGGACGAATCTAAGTTCATTCATTTTCAGAAAAATTCATTGAAGTATCTTGACATTTGCATCCTCGTCATGACAGTTATTGAGTATCGAAACAACTGAACATTAGGAACGCCCACCCCACATTTTTTCAGCATTGTATGTTACAATCATATCCAAAAATAGTCAGCATTAATGAAAATGAATGAATATGCAATCAATCCACGATGAATATTTTATTCAATTCGCGAAGGTTGAAGACAATATGTAAACAACAGCCAGATACGGGTTTGCCCTATGGGTATCACGTGGGATACCTTCATAGATACCCTGTCTATAATTTACTGTAAAGTTCACATTTTTGTTTTTCAAAAAACTATGACAATACGAAATCATTTTGATTGTCTTCCTCATAATATGTATTACAGGAAAAGATGAACAGTTAAACAAAATAACGTAACTTTTACAGAAAAACTCTGTTTTTAGAGGAATATGATGGAGAAAACTTCTTGTTTTAATGTCCCCCCCAATTTTTAGATGCAAAGTGATATTGAGAAATTGGCGATTGTTACAATAATCAAAAATTTCTGTGTTGTGTTATTGGAGTTGCATGCTTTGAAACAACTGTTTTATTTAAAAGATAATGACTACTGAGTTTTATTGAAAGGTTAATTTTTCGAGTAGATAAGGTACCTACCAAATGGCATTAGGTATAATTTATAATTTTTTAAATGCGAATGAGAATTTGCTATGAATTTATTTTATTCAAAAGAAAATCATTAAATAATATGGACCTTTGAATAAAATCCTTTCATATGCATGATTTTGTTTTGTCCATTTCGAATAAATCTTTGAATCAAATTCTTCTTTTGTGTCGACCATAAAGTGGCTCAATCGTTTTGTTTTTTAATCACAAAAAATAAAAATTCAGGTACTTAAAAGAAGCAACTTCGCGAATATTCAGCCTGCCTACTTGATGTGGTCGTTCACCAAGTTTTCTCATTGAAACTAAAGTATCAAAATGAGATGCCCAGTTTTTTATGGTCTGAAAGATTCATTGTGTCGGTGTTCAAGTTCACGCTCTCTTAGTTACAACATTTCGACGTTTACTCATATAAATTTCAATTATTCCGAAGGTATGTTCTATTGTCCCATGAATTGAGTAAGTGATGGTTCATTCTCATGAATGAAAAGTTCAAAATTGAATAATTCACCCAAAAAATAATTCGCAGTATTTTCTTCAAAATTATCCATTTTTCAAAGCAGTATAATATGTTTCTGGAAAACAAACAAGTCGAATCTACCGTCAGAATCTGACAGGATTTCGGTATATCCTCAACATTCTCTCACCTTATTTATCCAAACCGTCTCAAGGCTCCAACGACCAAATGTCCTTTTGCGTACTTCGTTGAAGCTTCTACAACGCACTTTCCATCGATTTCCACTTTTTTCGGCACAAAACAGACCGAAATTGTTCACGCGAACATCGTAGTCGGAGACTTCACTGATCGAACAGGCGAGAAGCCATGTTGCATTCTGGATGGTGGAACAAGTGAACGACGATTCTATCGCACAGGTTGCTCTTGGGATAGCGCTCAATCTGATAATTCTGTCTCTGTTCACCTGTTTTTCGTGAGAGGGGAACTTTCGGTCGCTCTCGGAAACATACTCGGATTTTATTAGCCGATTTATTAATAGGCATCTATTATCTGTAGGTAGGTACCTGTTATAGCACCATACGAAATAAAATCGGCACGGAAGAGCATTGCTTCATAGCAAGGATGATATGGGATCAACTTTTAGCAACCTCATGGTTGCTAAAAGTTGATCCCATATCATAAAGATATGACATGCATTATAAAATCAATTTTCTACTTATATTCAAAAAGAAAAACGCAAGTGAAGTGAAATCTTGGAATATCTTCAATGATATTTTATTATTCTCAGAAGTTACTCTCCAAATGTATCCGTGAAGTTTCCAATAATTCTCATAATCAGTCTTTGAATCTCCAAAGTTACTCTTCTAATCTGTCGTTGAAGTCTCCAAGTTAAGGCGAGTTTATACAGCAACAAAAATAAAATAAGAACTAAAATAAAATAAGAATGGAAATAAGCTAAAATAAGGAATAAGAATAAGAGATGGTCAACTTTATTCTTATTCTTATTCCTTATTTTAGCTTATTTCCTGTATAAACGCTGTCATTGAAATGCATGAAGTGGACATTCTTATTTTATTTTAGTTCTTATTTTATTTTTGTTGCTGTATAAACTCGCCTTTACTCTCCTAATCTATCGTTGAAGTCTCCAAGTTACTCTCCTAATCTGTCGTTGAAGTCTCCAATTTACTCTCCTAATCTATCGTTGAAGTCTCCAATTTACTCTCCTAATTTATCGTTGAAGTCACCAAAGTTGATGGGGCTTTATTTGCATACTACCCGAAAATGAAAAAAATTTGCCCCGGGTGAGGATCGAACTCACGACCTTAAGATTATGAGACTTACGCGCTGCCTACTGCGCTACCGAGGCCATTGGTTCTAATGGGTAAATGTATGAATTTCTTTTTTTCAACATTTGTTACTATGAAAATAGAAGAAAATTTTTTTGATTGTGTAAAAAAATTCGTGGTCCGGTAGGATAGCGGATAGTTCTTACATTCTAATGTCGCTATCCTACTTGTCCTCGAATTTTTCTGAAGACTCCATGTCGGTAAGCGTGATTTGTCACTTGTTAGATGTCATTGAAGGGAACCGAGACCAGTCCTCTCACGAAGTCAAATCTGAAATCGTGAAATCACGCTTAAATATTAATGGAGAGGCAACCGTATGGAACGCACCTTTCATCATTCACATCGAATCAGAGGAAATCAAGTGATTACGAATCTGTATGCTTTTCCAAAAATTCTATGATCAAAAATTTTCTGTGGAATTTTATCTCTATGATTGTATATCGTACTTCTATCGAAGTTTTTATTATGAATTGAAACGAATTTCTTTGGAAATTTTGATTCAGATTCCTTCATTTATCTTCTATTTATGAAATATTCAGCAAATAGTACTGGAGTATCATTGCAATATGGTAAGATAGTAGAATATGATTTCAAATGGTCAGTGTTAAACATTTTATTTTGCAGTCTGTAGCCGAATTCCTCAAAGGGCTTCCTTCGCACGATGAAAATAACTTCACAAAATTCCATGTAGATAATAACAATCGATCGAGTTTGAAGAGGCCATCAGTATATATTCCTACCAAAGATTATCCTGCTTCGCAAAGTATGTAATCAGAATCTAACCAAAAAAACCATAAGTATTCATATTGTCTTGAGGAAGTTGAGCTAGAAACTGTTAAATATGTTATCATTTGCATGGCAGACAATTATTACATTGTTTGAAATGTACAAATCATATTTGACCAATCTAAGAATATCTTTCAAATTATAACTATGTGAATAGTAACAAGGCATTTAACAGTTTCAGTATCATCGATTAAATCTGCAATTTCCTTTCAGTTATAGTAACAGAAAAAACCACAATTCTTCTGAAATATATGCAGCAACACTGGGACAAAAAGGTGAGTTTCAAGTTTTTGGAATTTTATAAACAAATAAATATATGAATTGAACCGTCCTCATTCCATGCTTTCTGAACTTTGTCAACTTCCATGCTGATGAGCTTTTGATCTTGCTTTTATTTTTGTGCTTCTCCTAACTAGGTTTTAATGGAACTATTTTTTTTAGCAGGCTACCCAGAAAAGAGACCACCTGGTTGAGAATGAAGAGCCTTCAAGAAAACGACAAAGGGTTGACTAAACAGATGATTTGAACTTTATTATCTTGTTGTATAAAATTCTCTAATATAATTTCTAAGATTACCAGATAATCTGCATCTTGTTTTTATTGTTCATTCATTTATCGTATTATTAAGTTTATATGATGATTTGTATGAAATATTTGTAATATTATTTAGAAATAAACATTGTCCCAATCGGGACATTTCTTTGTATGTCTTAGTTTATTAATGTTTTCGGAGGAACTACGTTTTTTACAAACTCGATCTAAAATTGATGATACTCTTAGGACTTTATTGAGAAACTGATGCTACAACTCAAACTATATCTTATCATCAATACATTATGCACAAATTTACAATTATTTGATGCTTATCACATTTTTTGACAAAGGGACAAAAAGTTGCATCTTACAACACCAATCAGTAGAAATTATCTGAGAATATCACTGTGAACTTTATTTTTAATCGCTAAGTGTTCGGGTTGCCAGGAGATCCTACAACATCTATGATTTCCCCTGGATTCAAAAGCTTGCCATCGTTTTCCGAAGAGGACAGCAATTGGGGTGGAATATTCAGCGTCTAAAATAAAGTAAAAAAATTAAATTCAGAATTTAAATGCAACAATTCGCTATCACCTTTCCAGGATTCAAAGCTTCATACTGATGTCTCAAAGATTGCAGTTCAAATTCACAGGAAGCAAGTGCTGATTTCAGTTCCATCAGAAGTACCATGTCGCTTCTTAGTTCATTGAAATGCATACAGACCTCTTCTGTTGGAGTTGGATTCAATTCTACAAATATCGAAAAGGAAACATCATCAAACATTAAGATTAATGAGTTTCACTGGATAATTTTTGTTTATAAAGGCTATTACTGTATCTTCTTCAAGCAATTAGAAATTTATTAAACTCACCTAATCCCATGTCCTGTATCATCTGTTCTATACCCTTGGATTTCTTCTGTCCAACATTAGCAGGTAATTTCATTCTTTGTGATCTTAACGAAACACCACTGTTTTTGTAATCTGGAAATTTGATCCCAGCTGTTTCTATAGCCTGTAAAATATGCTGTTTGAAAAAAATTAAAGACAATAGTTAGTGACCATACTGAACTCTGAAAATTGAAATAAATAACAGTAACCAATATTCAAAAAACCTTGGATCTAATAGATCCTGAAACCAATTATAAATATTCCACAAATCACATATTTCCTATAATAGACTTTACTTACAGATGTGTCCACTCTTGAAGGACGAGACGGATTTGACAATTTTTTCTTGGGTAATTTTTTGTCAATTTTCTTAGGCGTTTCAACTTGACTATCTGCTTGACTGATCAATTTTTGTAAGTCTTGAGTTTTACGTTCACGTTCCTTCTTTCTAGCTTCTATCTTTTTCATTTCACTAAGAAGAAATTGTTCTTCTTCAATCTGGAATAAATCAATTTCAATAATTTGTTCGATCCAAATGCTCGAAATTCCAGTGTATCAAGGAATCATATTTATCAGCTTATAGTGGGGTTAAAAGTGCCCAATAAAAAATACCTGTTCCGTTGTTCTCTCATGGAGTCTCTTCAATTGTTCCTTCCTGCGCTTTTCATGATCTGCATCATATGTATAAATCTTTTTATCCCCATTCATCTGAAACAAACCTATACCGTACAACTGTTTATTTAACAATTATAATAACCCTTTACCTTTGCTAATGTTCCTATCACTTTGAAATACCTTTCTTTCAAGTCCTCCACTGACCTTTTAGTGGGAAACTTTTCTCTGTCAAATCTATCAGCCATGATTATAAATCTGAGGTCAAATCTACCTGCAAGATCCATTAGATGATCCGTTTCTTCCTTTGACCACTTGTCATCTTTTAGGTAATGTTGGTATTCACTTTCAGTGTAAGTTGGAATCTCAATTTTCTAAAAAAAGGAAAACTGAACTCTCAATGGAAATAATTATGAAATTCAGCAAACAATGTTTTGAAAATTAAATTCTTTCTAATCCTCGAAACCTGACTAACAATCCTCGTAAAATATTATAATTCCTTCTCACTTTGTTGAACTTAGCGAATGGATACTCCTTAGGTTCATCTGACGGTCTTCTCCAATGGTAAAATGTGGCCCCATCTGTCCTAGCTGGGTTTTTGAACTCCATCCAAGCCCATTTTCTTGGCTTACGCATTGTCAAATCGATTTTTTGTTTGTAACCTGGAAAAACAGATGTGAATTATTCGCAATGAAAATTATATCATGAACAAAATATCTGTTGAACTTAAGTCATTATAAATATTTACATGTATCTGTAGGAAATAAGGATGGAGCGTCTTTAGTGTCATTATACAAGAGGGCGAATACTTCTCTGTGCATTCCTTCAGGACGTTTTGGGGCTTTTGGTATAGTTGTGAATTTTTTTTTTGGCTTATCACCTCCTAGGATAAATTCTTTAGTCAATTCTGGAGTTGGAGGCATCTCCAGCTCCATAATATCTCTTATATCAGCCATTGTTGCTAAATAACAAATAAAATAATTATTTCATTATAAGGAGATAAACAACAAACTTACAGGTAACTAAGCCAACCTAAGAACTTTTATTTCAAGTTGTATTGTAACAACCTGAATATTATTATTATTACTCTAAAACAGAGAATTCAATGGTGAATTAATTAGGATACTGATGTATCCTAGTCCAATTATTCAGAGTTAGATACTTTTCTCGAAGTGACAAAGATTATAAATATTAGTAAATATTATAAACAATCAAACATATCATTTTTTAATTTATAATCATAGAAATAAAAAAATAACCTTAAATTAAAACTAACATATAGAAAGAGATGAAAAATTTTCAACCAATAACATGCTCTAAATATTTGCTTTTCTCTCTTCAAGTTGAGCCACGATCACAGATTGCATCGAATGCTGCAATCTGATTGGTGCTCGAGCATGATCCACATTCAAGTTTAATACCTACTTCTGTGGTTCTGCGTAGACACGTAGCTAATTTGACATATCATCAGAATTCTCCTATTATAAATTCTATGGACGTTGGTGTCGTGTAATTAATATTTTGTTCCATTAGTTTAAACAGATTAATTTTTGTGTGTATTTAACTTTTTGTTTTTCATATTGAAAGCTATTCAGAACACTGGTAAGATTCAGATACATACAATTTAATTGTCGCCGCGAAATTATTTGCATTTAAAGAAATCCTTTGCTACGTGGCCGGAATTCGCCGCTGATGACGACAAAGGCCTATTTGTTCTATTTTTCACTATAATTCCATCAGATTTTATGCTGTTTTCAAGCAGTTATCATATTAGGGCCTCTACTTCATGAAAAACTCTTTTGATTCCTTACAATTTATGTATTTAAGTTCCATTGTACAGTCATTGTTGAATGAAATTAATTTATATCTTGCCGATTAAAAATTAATCTTCTAGGCAATTCTAAGCGTTGAAAAACTGTAGTCAGTGATTTTTTCTTTCCAGTAACTGCCATGGATTTGGGAACTCTGCAAATTCCTATGATCTTTGCTGCATTTTTTGTAATAGCTAGTGTAATATTAGGTCTTATTTATAAGTTTGGTATGAAAGAAAAAAGCTATGAAGAGGCATTGGCTGAACAACGTCATAGCACTCAAAGTTTGCTGGGATTGAAGCAGAAACCAAAAGAAAAGAAGAATAAAAAATCATCAAAAAAGGTATGTTTCATTTTGACCTTTTCTGTAGAGCTCAGGCAAGCTTCAAATTCCAAGTACTGTATTTTTCAGACAAAAGAGTTAGATTCTGATAATAAAAAGAAAAATCCTGCAAATCAAGAAATTAAGACAACTTCTAAGACTGATAAAACTTGGATTCATCACTTCTTTCTTTGTAACTTATATTATTTGTTTCAACAAATCATTTATCTTATCTTTTCTATTACCAAAGTCTCCACCTTCTACATAATGGTTTGCCTTTTTGCACCATCCACCACTGGGTGGATTAATGATCCACTTCAAAAACAGAATGATGAAACCAAGGTATCTTTCCTACAAACATAAAAAAAATGTTTATACATGTAACTTTGTTTTACAGAATAAAAAGGATGCCATTGAATCGATTTTGAAAAATGATGATAATATTGCTGATACACCAATGCCTGTAAGTACATGATAATGTGATTTGCTTTATAAGCAGTTTTGAGATAAGTGCAAAGTGCTTCATATTTTTAATTATATAAAAGGAAAGCTATCTCTATGAGATTGTTTTCATCAGTATTCCAATGTTTCATTTGGTTATAGCTTCAGGAGGTGGTCAAAGAAAAAGTAATTGTACAAAAGAAAGTCGAACCTAGCACTACTTCTAATAAAAGTAAATCTAATGTGATTAAAAAAGATCAACCAAAAGCTGTTGCTACTAAAAAAGAACTTCCAAAGAAGGAATTGAATGGTGTTAAAAAAGAAGAACCTGCTCAAGAGAAGGAAGTTATTAATTCTGTTGAAAAAATCGTGAATAAGGCAGGTAAAGAAAACATCGAAGAGGTTAAAATATCTGCTAAAAAGGAAGAGCTGAAAGAAGTTTCTAAACCAGAACTTCAGAAAATTGTGCAAACTAAACCATCAAAGTCAAATCCAATTGTACAGAACTTGGTGGAGAAGGAAAATGTAGAGAAAGTGAACCCAGTTCCTAAACCACCATTGGCAAATGGCTACATTGTAAATCCACCCAAAGACAAGAAAAAGAAGAGGGAATTGAATGCCCTTCAACATTTGGGTGAGTGTATTTGGATATACAATTTTATATCTTGTTGTGTGTTGAAATTGAAGAAACATGACTGTTTAAAAGAAAAATTTTGAATATTTTCCTATAAATTACAGCACAAGGAGAACCTGGACTTCCTTTCATTTTGAATATTATTAATAGCACAGAACTCTCACATGCTGACGTCCAAGTTCTTATAAATCTGCTGTTGAACAAGGAAGCAAATGCTCCGAAAGTATTAGACGATTGGAGTGAGGTGAGTACTGCCAACTACAAAAATAAGATCATGTGTGATTAGAACTCCTTAGATTTTATTCATATCATTTGAATTTGAAGATAAAGGAATGATTCCTATAAAGGAAAAGCATTTTCATTGTTACGTTCCAGGGCAAGTATGATCCCGTACAGAAACTGAAGAAACAACTTGCTGAAAAAGAAAAAGCCCTCATAGATGAACAAGAAGCATTAGCAGGTGTCCAAATGAAACTCAAGGAAGTCCGAGGTGAACAATTGGCTGACAGAATGTCATTCAATCAGAAAATGGTACTTCTTGAAGAGCAACTTCAGAATCAGCAGATGGATCTTCTTGCTTGCAATAGCAGGTTCCATGCTCAGGGACAGCAATTACAACAGACTCAGGTCCAACTGAATGAGGAGAGAATGAAGTTGCATGCTCTCAGGGAAGAACTGAATGCAGTCCAAATGCAACGGCAACAATTAGAGATGCATATCGCCCAAGAGGTAAAATAATCGCAGCTAGTTCTCTTTCTTTGAACATACGGTATATCTTTGTGATTTGGTTGTATGACAATGTTTATTTACAGTCTGAAGTTATTATCGCCCAGTTGAGAGCAGATATTCAAGAATATTCAGCACGTAATGAGCAAATGTTGATTGATATAAACACCATTCAGAAGGTGGCTGCAGATAATGAGGCATCCTATATTGCACGACTCAATAGTATGACACAAGAAATAGGAGATAAATCGAGACAATTAGAGGTGAGATTCAGTGGATCCTCCATTGCTATTATTACACGATCGGTTTTTTCTAGGATTTGCATATGGAATTGGCAAACAAGAACGATATGCTGTATAGACAAGAGGGTGAGCTCAAGTCGGAAATTGCTCAAATGAACGCAGTTCTACAGCAGCAGGATGAGGAGATCAGGAAATCGGATCAGAACAATCAAGAAATCCTGGAAGAATTGAACAATCTGAGGAAACAAAAGACCATATCAAACAAAGTGATCGCACAGGTATGTTGAAAATCAGAGTTTTTTACTCAAGAAAAATTATAACTTGTATGTTTTCACAGTTGAAAGGAGAAATTGAAAAATTGCAAGAATACCAATCACAGCAAGAAGCTTCCATCGAAAATAATAAAATTAATGAAACAGAAGCTCTTAACTGGAAAAACGAATTGGCGTTTGTGAAAAATCAGTCCAAAGAGAAAGAAGATACACACAAGTCAGAGATAGATTCCAAATTGAATATGATAGGTAAATTAGAGACTGAATTAGAGGAACAAAAATCTAAGAATAGTGTAAGTATATAAAAACATTTCAAATAAGTTGTATACAAAATACTGATTTGGAACTTATGGATTTGAACTGAAAAAACTTCCCTTACAGGAATTAAGAAACAAAAATTATAAGATAATGGAGGCGCTTAATGCAGCAGAGGTCAGGATAAAAACCATTCAAGAAGAAAATACAATAAAAGAGGTGAGTATTAAACAACAGAATTTCTCTGGAGATATGGCTTATGATTCAATTTTCTAGAAAAATTCCTCAGGGGAAAGGACAAACGATATAGAGTCCCATAAAAAGTTCCTATCTAGATTGCTTCCTGAAGTGAATGGTTTGGAAGATATTTCTTCGGAAAGATGGGAAGAGGAGTGTTCTAAATTAGTCAGCCAATATTTAGAAACTCTAAGAACGAATGCTAGAGATTCTTCAGAAAATTTGAAAGGAAAAATAGAACATTATCAAAGTGTTATCAAGGAAACTGTGAGTATTCTCAATTGGTCGATTGGTTGAATCAATCAATTTAATTTCAATGAAAACATTTTTTATTGACTCAGTCATCCAAAATGAAAGATATCCGTGTTTTTCAGGAGGATATGCTAGCTAAACTTCGATTACATATAGATCAAGAACAAATTAGTTGGAAAGCTCAAATTAAAAATAAAGATTTAGAATTAGAAGCACTTAAACAGAAATTAGAGAAGGTAAGACATAAGTGATATTTTTTCATGTTGATATTCAACTGGAAATTTCTTTTGCAGTCTCAAAACATTGAAGCCATCAATGGATCCTCTTTTGAAGATCAGTGAAATTAAATTTTTATATTTTTATCTTATGTTAAGCAAAACTGAATCCTTTGTTGAAATGTAAATTTTGTATTAGTTATATTATGTGAAAAAGATTTCAATCGAATAATTGATTCTTTTGAGTTATCAACCAAATGTATGAAATTTACGGATTGAAATATTAGGTTTACTGAAACTTTTTAATTTCAAGTCATTTATAATCATTCCCTATATTTTTATATTTGTGCAATAAAAATGCTCATGTCTAATATGTAATAATTTATATTCTATATATGTTTGTTAATTTAGGATATTGTATGTCCCAGCCAGATTATGTAATGAATAAAATAATACTGCTAATTTTTTGTTATATCCACCACCAACTTTCCATATGGTACTTGCAGTGAGTAATATACCTAGAGGAACAACGCCCTTGGACGAATTGAAGCTTAAAACTTTGGCGGCACATAGTAGCTACTAGCTACTACTAGCTATTCATTTACAGAAAACTGT
This sequence comes from Adalia decempunctata, assembly GCA_951802165.1. Lineage (NCBI taxonomy): Eukaryota > Metazoa > Arthropoda > Insecta > Coleoptera > Coccinellidae > Adalia > Adalia decempunctata. The sequence continues at coordinate 23,580,581 of OX637697.1, forward strand.
AGGATATTTATTTCCCTCTAGTACTATGAATCATAGGTAGGGTAGGTTTCGTCCAAATTATATATACAGGGTTGGGATAAAGTTTGGCACCAAATTAATATCTTCAAAACGAAACGGGCGATATTTTTGAAATTTGGCAGCTGAGTGTAATGGACCACAATGCATCTGATGAGCATATTTTCATTAATGAGATACTTCCGGTTTAACCGGAAATGACAAAAAAAAATTCATTTAAATGGGACGCCCTGTATATTTCTGCAGATTCTGAAAGTGCCCCTTGTTTCGGATCTGTCCATATCGGGTTCCATGCTTTTCATGACGTATTTTTTATGAAAATCTATAAAGAGAAGAAATACAGGGCTTTTACTAGTAGAAGAAATTTATTGAAAATAATTAAAAAAAAATCATTTTAAATGTTTGAAGTGCTTGCCATTCACTCAGCTGCCAAATTTCAAAATTACCGTCCGTTCCGTTTTAAATATATTAATTTGGTGCCAAACTTTATCCCAACCCTGTATATGTATATTCGATATCACATGGAGCAAGATATGAAAAATAGATTGGACAGATTTCATTCAGGCGTCGTTTTACGAATGTAACGTTGCTTTCACGAGGTTTACAATGTTTACATCATAATATCAGTTGAAATAATATGTTATCATTGCAGTATACAGGGTGAGTCTTTGACTTGTACATATATTTTAACTGTAGATTCTTGATGCTAAAGGAAACCTTTTTTCCGAATTCGGCTCTGTTAAAGAGATATAGCCATTTGAAAAAAAAAGTTGGGCTTAATACGTGCCTGGAACAATTCTCTGCAAACACCTCAAAGGACTTCTGGGACACCCTGTATATCTTCGTTACAAACTGAGTGAAAATGAGATCATAATAAATGAATCACGCATTCGTGCCCAGTCTGCATAGGAAATAGTGCTTTATAGTTCAGCTACTCACCGCCAGATGCGAGGTTAAAAAATTTCGATTCTATGAAACACAACTGCGCTACTATGGACGGAAGAAGGAACTACAACTAAAAGTGGCTTCAATTCGTTCATTGACGTTGCCCCTCTAGGGATATTTAAACTCAATGGTACTTGGAATGTTCATGTAATGCAGTGAATCAAGAAGCTCTTTGTTAAGCAGATTTGGTTTGAATTTCACTGAATAAAAGAGACATGCAATAAATAATAAAATCTTCAATTAGTTCGCTGTACTGATCTGTTCTTACTTCTAACGAAACCGTTTCATAATTTTATCCATTCAGAGCCAATTTTGATCATTTGTTTCAGAGATTAAAGTTGCTACCTGGATTATTGAAAATTTTGAGTTCGATAGAGCAAAACTGATATTTGAAGAAATTCAATTATTGAAACAATCCCATGTTCTCTGTTACCGTCTAGCCTACCACTGTGATAGACTATACAGGGTCTTTCACGAGGAACCTCACCCATATTTATACGGGAAACTACTGAACGTATTTTCATGAAATTCAGCACTTATAAGTATTTCACGATGCTGATGAAATCTAAAATATTCTCAAGGCATGAGCACCTCCGGTTTTTCCGGAAATGACGTCAACTTCCGTTTTTCAAATCAGAACACCATTTTTTTATTGCAGAAATAGATTCCTTAGAAAATTTCAAGTTATTTTGATGTAACATTTTTCATTTTGGTTGGAAAATTCTCTCTGAGCGGGAAAATTCGAAAAAAAAATCGAAAATAGAGCTCCGCTGAAACAAGAATAACTTCGAGGTTTTTGGATGGAAAATTTTCATTTTTAGGATTTTTCAAGATGTAAGATTGATGTATCCATTTTAAAAATCGAAATCGCGATTCATGATACAGGGGGTGAAAAAATCGCTTTCAAAGTTAGGGATGACAAAATCGTGAAAAATCAATTTTTTCAAATTAGAACCCCATTTTTTTATGGCAGATATTGAATCTACGTTAAAAAATAATGTGAGTGTATGCATCACACCCTTTCCCTAAAGTGGATATTTTCTGAGTTATTCACAAAAAACTGTTTTTCGTCTTGAATTTTCAGCTATTTCTTTTCCCTACACGCCAAAAAGATGAAATTTTCAGGAACTGTTACTTAAACCATGTTTTAGATTTTACTACCCTAATATGCAAGAGAAAAAAGTTACAGGTTGTTCCTAAATAGATGGCGAATTTGGATTCGAATTTGTATCGGAAACCTCTTTATTTCAACTAATCGGCCATCGGTTTTCTCTCCAGTGATAAATAAATAATTCCTTATGAACCATATGCAAAAACTTACCATGTTTTACATTCTTTTTTTTTAATGATAGATATCATTAATTACATGCTACTGAATAAAGAGGAATTTGGCAGATGTAATTAATGATATCTATCATTAAAAAAAAAGAATGTAAAACATGGTAAGTTTTTGCATATGGTTCATGAGGAATTATTTATTTATCACTGGAGAGAAAACCGATGGCCGATTACTTGAAATAAAGAGATTTCCGATACAAATTCGAATCCAAATTCGCCATCTATTTAGGAACAACCTGTAACTTTTTTCTCTTGCATATTAGGGTAGTAAAATCTAAAACATGATTTAAGTAACAGTTCCTGAAAATTTCATCTTTTTGGCGTGTAGGGAAAAGAAATAGCTGAAAATTCAAGACGAAAAACAGTTTTTAATGAATAACTCAGAAAATATCCACTTTAGGGCAAGATTGTGATGCATACACTCACATTATTTTTTAACGTAGATTCAATATCTGCTATAAAAATATGGGGTTCTAATTTGAAAAAATTTATTTTTCACGATTTTGTCATCCCTAACTTTGAAAGCGATTTTTTTACCCCCTGTATCATGAATCGCGATTTCGATTTTTAAAGTGGATACATCAATCTTACATCTTGAAAAATCCCAAAAATGAAAATTTTCCATCCAAAAACCTCGAAGTTATTCTTGTTTCAGCGGAGCTCTATTTTCGATTTTTTTTTCGAATTTTCCCGCTCAGAGAGAATTTTCCAACCAAAACTGAAAAATGTTACATCAAAATAACTTGAAATTTTCTAAGGAATCTATTTCTGCAATAACAAAATGGTGTTCTAATTTGAAAAACGGAAGTTGACGTCATTTCCGAAAAAACCGGAGGTGCTCATGCCTTGAAAATATTTTAGATTTCATCAGCATCGTGAAATACTTATAAGTGCTGAATTTCATGAAAATGCGTTCAGTAGTTTCCCGTATAAATATGGGTGAGGTTCCTCGTGAAAGACCCTGTATATACCTATAACAAATTCACATTTCAAACATTGAGATGAAAAACCATTATGTTTTATATAAAAGAAAAATTTATTGAGAAAAAGTTAAAAAATACAATAAGTATTAAAGGTGTTACAATGTCTCACAATGAAGTAAGAATCCTCCTACTTCAAGGAGAATGCATCGAAAAAAGTTCTGAACAACCTGCGATTGCAGGAATGATTGGCAATTTTCTCCTTATTTACCATGATAAATTTCATTTCAAAACGAACAATTGTACTATGTTTGTTTTTTGGGAAAATGTTGATAGAATTTTTCATAGAACCAACTCAAGTCTTGTAGGATACTGATAAACCATTGTTATAACGAATAACTTGAAAAATCAGTCATAATTGGAATGGAAATAGCTGATGCAAAAGAATCTTTTGATTACAGATGTCTCAAAAGAATCCAACATATCTGGAAATATTAATATACCCTCATTACTTTCTAAATTCACTAATATGCACAACCTGAAATATGAAAGAACACACAAATAATTAAATGCAAAATCAATAAATATAATTACTTCTTCAATAAATTTATGTATACTCCACAAGCATAAAAAACTTTGATGAATCACAATTAAATGGAAGGTCAATGATTTCACTTAAACGTCCAAATTTCTTAATTTCTCTAAAATCACATTGGGGTGTAGTCCAACTGCACGTATAAATGCCTTACACCAACAGAAGCAAAAATCATTTGTGCATGAGATGTAACATATTTTGGGTCAACGTTTTTCGATACTTCTAATTTAACACCTCCAACGTAAACCTCACTGCAAAGCGTCCAAAAGTGGGGTTCTTGTATTGAATACACACCAGGTAAGCTCACAACTTTCTGGTAACACTGAGGTAATACATTATCAAGGGAGGATGGTTGTCTCTGCATTAGAATCATAACAGAGTCTTTTATCAATGACAAAACACTGAGGGCAATAAGTATAGCTATAAACATTGAACATATGGGATCAGCAATCATCCATCCAAACATATACATCAGTATTGCTGATATAATAACCCCAACACTACCCAGTGTGTCTGCCAAGATATGAAGAAATACTCCTTTCATGATTTGGGAGTTTTCTGTTGTTTCAACTTCCAACAAATGATCATGGGAATTATGTCCATGAGAATTATGGGAATGTCCGTGAGAACCACCATGGGAATGTCCATGGGAACCTCCATGAGAGTGACCATGGCCATGTTGGAAAGCGTATATCCCAACTAAATTAACTAAGAGTCCTAGAACGGATACCAAAAGCAACCTTTCATGTTTGACCTAAAAAGTTTTTTCAGAATAAAAATTTAAAACTTAGTTCTTCTTGAAAAGACATCACTTACCTCAGGAGGTTCAATTGCTCTTTCCACCGCTTCAGACATGATGAAAAATGAAATAAACAGTAAGAATAATCCATTGACAAATCCAGCAAGAACTTCAGCTCTAACATAACCATAAGAATATTTATCGTTAGCTTTCCACTTTGTTATGACTGATGCTGCAAGACCAGCTAATAGTCCTGTACAGTCAAAAAACATGTGGAACGAATCCGAAATTAAACCTGAAATATATTTTATTTGTGTAATAAAATGAAAAGTATATGTATATACAATATTCACCTAAGCTATTAGTCCATACTCCATAAGACAGTTCTACAAAAGCAAAAGATAAATTGAGCAATAGGAACAAGAATAAATTCCTAGAATTTCTGTCTGAAAATATAAGCCGTATCCAGCTATGTATTTTTTCTTTCACACGAGAACCTAGTCCTCTATGTAAATTATCTTTATGTGAAAGGGGCAACATGATTCCTTTTGAAAATTGAAGAAATATGTTAACGCCGGTTGTCTACGTGTCTCGAGATACTTTAGCGAAATTAATACAGTTATTAAAGGTATGTATCTTATCCTCACACAACATAATGAATTGAAATTAGGGAATAAATAAAAATTAATGAAAAGGGTAATAATTCTGTAGGAAAATCATCCCGAGCCTTCTTTTCAATTACAATAATTATTAAAACAATTATAAACAAAATGTCAATCAGATGATGAGCCTGGAGATCTCATGTCAGTTTCTGACATCTACACGTTGCTCCCACAGAACAATAATATACTGGGATGGTCTTCCTCATTCGTTCATGTTGTGGAAGTCAAACCAAATAAGAATTTTTATTAGTATCCATATATAATAAGCTTCTAACAAATAAAATTTATAAATTTTCATATATATAGTTCAGTAACTACAATCATTGATACGATGATTTTGTTTTTCAAAGGTCTGAATTATTGGATTCGGAAAAATAAGATTAAAATCTGTGGTTCTCGTGTCAAAAATGATACCTCTGACAAATGCCAAAATCTTCATCAGCACCGGCCATCTTACATTTCTTTTCGTTGTAAGTTGCATCGAATTGAACGTGGTTCAAAATGGTGAGTAATACTTTTTTTGAAATAACTTACAATTTTGTGTTATATTTTGTTTTGTGTAGATAGATTATATTTTTAATGAAAGGATATGATTATGTTTAGTTTTTTTCGTATTCTTTGTTTCAATCACGCTATTTTCTCACTTGGAGGTTAAAAAGCCACGTGAGATGTTTACATGATGAATATGTTTAATCAAGACATTGCTATGATTGTTAAAACTGATTTAATGAGTCTGATTCTGTTGATTCAATTATCTGACTTCAATATAATTGGGATTTTGTTTAATTTTGACTCGTGTTTTATAGCCTCCCAAGAAGGACGCCAAAGGTGGGGCTAAACAGCCCCAGAAAACCCAAAAGAAGAAGGAAGGATCAGGCGGTGGAAAGGCCAAGAAGAAGGTATGTTTAATTCGGTTCTTTTGTAAATTTTTGTTTTCCCTAAGTGATGACAACATTCGAGCATGAAATCTATGATTGCCAAAACTGATTTAATGAGTCTGACATAATGATAAATTGAGCTTCAGTAGAATTTGATGTATTCATTTTACTCATCACCAACTTTATTTTGCAGAAGTGGAGCAAAGGAAAAGTTCGCGACAAGTTGAACAATCAAGTGCTCTTCGACAAAGCTACCTATGAGAAGCTTTATAAAGAAGTTCCATCATACAAACTGATTACTCCATCAGTTGTATCAGAAAGGCTAAAGATTAGGGGATCTCTTGCAAGGAGGGCGCTCATTGAGCTTACCCAAAAGGGTTTAATCAAACAGGTTGTGCAACACAGAGCACAATTGATATATACCCGCACCACTAAAGGTGATGACCAAGCTGCATAGAGTTAAGTGAATAAAAATGTAAAAATCAAACAGTTTTTTTAATTTCAGTATGCCCCTTATTTCATGTTTTCATCTGTACAAGAGTTATTTCCCTATACTTGGAGAAGTCTTATTTCTCTATATGCAAGATTTGCTCAGCACTGTTGTATTTCGTCATGATCACAGATTCTTTGAAATTAGAGAAAATAATTGTCAATTATTTATGAGTATAGTTTTCAAAAACCAAGTTAGAATTGCCAAAGTATTTTTACATTAATAATAATTTGTGCGTTTGAGGACCAGATGCATCCACTATGCTAGTAAATTAAAAAAAAAATGATGTAAGGTTTTTGAGATCACTTCAAAGACTACATACACTTTTGTCTTGAGATTAGGTTAACCCTTAGTTTTTGTGAGATCGTGTGGAAAAATAATAACTATTTTCGCAATTCTACTTGAATTCTTCATTTGCATAAATGAGTTAGACAAAAAAAATCGACATTATCTGGAATACTAGCAGTGTTAGGCAAATTCAGTGAGGTGTTAGTGTGTAGCCGGCATTAATTTAATTACTTCTGAAGCTCCAGAGAATACAAGATCAATTTCTTATATAAAAAACTATAATCAATGCGTTGTCAACATAAATCAAACTTTAAAATGAAGATTTCTGTTTCTTTACAGGAAAAAGGCTAGAACTTTTGGTTGATGTATTTTTCTTCTTGCAAAAATATACATAATTTTTTTAACAAATGCAATATTATTGTACAAGCATGAAGACTGTTTACTGGTCTATTGAAATATCCAACCAAGGTATCAACTCTTTGTAAAACGTTGAAAAGTAAACTACAATAAATTCCTCAATGAAAAAAACATTCAAAAATAAACAATTTAATTCAAATGTAAAAAATAATTACAGAAAATATTCACTAAAATCTTTCAAGCACTCCTGTATAAGTATAGAAGAAACGAAAGATTCCCTAGATCATTCAATATATAAAATTATGAACACGTTATCATTAAGACAGTTAAGCAGTACTTTCATTAAGTTCTGGTGGTACTATTCCACAAAATGTATTGAGAATCGTAAGTAATTTAGAAGCACCTCTGAAAAATTAGAAGACTTGTTTTCAGATATACCTTTAAAAATGCTCAGACTATAAAATTCATTATGAAACAACTGAAACTCAAATTCCTAATTAATCAACTAAGCATCTTTGTACGTTTCTAACACAAATTTTTTATACTCTTCTGGTTTTTGCCATTTTTCTGCAGCTAATGTGTTGAGAGGACTATCTACATTGGGCTCTCCCAACAAAGCTTGAATTGAAATTAGAAGCGTTCTAACGTCATAAAGAGCCGACCATCTGTCTTTCAGAATATCCAAACAAATATTGCCTCTTGTATCTACATTTGGATGAAAACATGGAGTTATGAATGTGACTGACGGTGCTGAATAAGGGTATGAACTTGGGAATATCAATTTTAGTTTATACTTCATATTTTCGTAAACAGTGTCCTTTGGGCCTGTAATGGTGCCTATCCAACTGAAGAAATTATCTCCATCCGGAAAGGCTGAGATGCTCTTGTCTTGAGACATCATTAGGGACATCAACTCTTTGTGCAATCTATAAACAAAAAATTGGTAACCTAAAAAATGTTTTCCATTTCAACACTAACCTTTTCGAAACAGCATGATTATCAGATGATGTTGTTTTCGAATTATCATTTTGCTTGGCATTATCACTTGTAGATTGCAATGAAGGATTGTAATTTTGAGCCATTTTTTATATGAAATTGATATTATCCTAACACTAGCAGAAATTCGTTAAATTTGATTTGACAGAAGAAATTTCAATCCAAATTTCGAGTAGCTCAACCAATCACAATCAAAAACTCAAAAAGGGATTTGTCTATGAAAGGGATGACGAACCAAAGAGTCCATAGAAATTGTCAGAACTTCACGTTTATCTATGACTCTAACCTTAGACCAGCTGTAACGTCAAAATAAAGCAAATCTAAAATCTTTGACATGACAGAACGAAAACAAGAATTGTTGTTGGGATAAAATTATCTGTTTTTGTTCTGTTGTACCTTAAAAATGACGATAGAAGTTACTTTAAAATTGACCAAGGGTCATGTATTTCTTACTGGAGAAAGTGTTGAATGTAGTATAAACTTTTCACACCAACTATCAGCAAACCATGCAATTTCCCAAAGCAACAGTAACACCGTTGAAAATCTAGCATGGGGATCAGTTCAAATATATTGCCATTGTTTCACAAGTCCCAAGATAGATAAAGACAATAAGTTACATTCGAATGATACAACGATGTATGCAGACACTTCCTTGACAATAGCTCCAGGTTCAGGGTTAACTGTGTTTGCTACAAAACCTAAAATTCTATTTTGTGATTTGAAATTATATCCTGGGCAAACAAAGACATGTAGGTGTTTAATATTTGGTCAAATAAAGTCTCATTAGGAACTTTTTAGATACCTATAGAGAAAAAATACCGATTGATGCTCCTCCATCATACAGAGGCCAATTAGTCAAATATTGTTATAAAATTACTGTGGGTTCACAAAGAGTCAATCACCCTGTCAAATTATTAAAGGTTCCTATTAGAGTGTTACCACTTGTAGAGGTTTCAATGTCGGATGCTGGTGAAATTTATAATGAAACAACGGAGGAATTGACTCCAACAAATCCATTTTTAGAAGTTCGTCAGAATGAAAATCCTTTGAACTTGGCCCTGCAAACTCTTCAAGTGAGTAATAATTTTCAATAAATAACTAAAAAATCTTAAACATTACTGAGCAATATTTAATATTAGAAATTGAATACTGGCTTGTATGAAATTTTGGCCTCATTTTTTGATTTCATAATGCTTTGTATAAATAATGTTGTACTCTAATGTGCATTTGTATTTTCAGAATATAACGGCAAGAAGAAACCCAAACTTTTACATGATATCAAATAAGAGGGGCAAAGTAGCACGTTTCTGCCTATTCAAACCTGCCTACAAGCTTGGGGAAGATATTGTTGGGTCTCTTGATTTTACAGTGGCTACTGTTGAATGTATGCAATTATCTGTTGCATTGCAATGTCAAGAGGAGGCTTTAGGATTGCATGAAACTAAACTTCACACTTTTAGCAGACATCATGAGGTTTGTTATGGCTTTCAACACACCCAACTCGTGTTGCCCATACCATTACATGTAACACCTGCTTTCACTACCAAACTAGGTGAGATAACCAGATTATTATTAAATTAAATAAATTATTAAACATCATATGTTTTGTGTATTAAATCAGTTATGAAGTGTCAATATCTCTCATTCGTAGTTAATCTGAAATGGAATCTGCACTTTGAATTCGTCACAATAGTATCCAACAAACACGAAACGGTGAAATCACCTAGTAATTGGCAAGCACCATCAGAAGTGGCTATTGAAACAATGGTGTGGACACTTCCCATACGACTCTATTCTACAACACCAGCACACGTAGCCCAAGGAATCCAGGGCAATAATGTTCATACACTTTTCATCAGATAATCTGTAAGATATTCGTTAAATATTTTTAATTCTACCTTTAATCAGTGTCAGATGGTTTATCTTGAATTTATGTGATACATTGTGTAAAACTTTGTCATCTCTTTACTTTTTCTGTCATGTTTTCTAGGATCCCGTACATCTGATGATATCATCTCCCTAAATTTGAGAATTTCACTGTATAATATTCACAATTTCATTATTATTTTTATAAATGTATGTTACTTGTTAATTGATCTATTCTCGTTATTTAATAAATTATTTACGATATATGTTTTTAATTTATATACCTGAGTCCTGATCGACATCAATTTATATAGTACCCATCGAATTTTATTAATAACAAGCAGGGCGACCCAGCTTCGCCCGGTGAGAAATTTGTTTCACGCGGCGGTTTCATCTTCAACACTTCAACCCGCCATATCTTTTGATGTACTCGTTGTAATTGTATGATGTGAAGGGCAATTTCGTTCTAAATTAAATACTGGGGATAAATAACGTATTAGGTTGGATGAGGATCAATACCCAATTCATAAAAACACACTCCCAAATAGTGCATAATTTTGGAAAACATCTGATTACCATAAACAGGTAATAGCAAGTCAATCTTGAGAGATAGATATATGCTATCGCGGACTTTTTTGTAGAACTATTTGAGGGGTACATTTCCATCATACATTGTATCCACGTAAGTCTTACGGTTTCTGCAGCGCACGTGAAAATAGCTGATTATGGCTGATTTTTTTGTAATTTTTGAAGTTATAGTAGGTATCCTCATTTTTTTCGGGTGAAAAGTATAGCCTATGTCACTCAGGGATAATGTAGCTTTCTAAGGGTGAAAGAATTTCTGAAATCGGTCCAGTAGTTTTTGAGCCTATTCGTATCAAACAAACAAAAATACAAATCTTTCCTATTTATAATATTAGTATAGATAGCAATAAAACCTTTCAAAATAGTCTTGACCAATATGAGATCTGAACCCTGAATACATTAAGCTTAAGTTCTTGGGATATCTCAATGAAAGTGTCATTGCATTATTGCGCGCAAATTTTGAAATCAAAAAAGAAAGCCAGATGCGATCAAATATGAAATAATATTTCGTTAAAATTTGCGTTAACGAAATTATCTTCCCACTTTTGTTAATACGGTCCTGGCATTAATTTAGTGAATTCAGGGACACCACTATCACTACTATCGAATTCTAGGGATATTTGTGCAGAAAACATTGCCGGTAAATTGACATTTGTTGAATATCTGACAGATACTGTGAAGTGTGAAGGAAAGGAAAATCTACCAGAGGAGTAGAGAATTTTTCAAGGTGTATAAAGGAAAAACATTTGGTTTGGTGGAAAATGGCAAAAACTTATGATTACCTTTTCAAATTACTTCTTATTGGCGATTCGGGTGTAGGCAAAACCTGTGTTTTATTTCGATTTTCTGAAGATGCTTATAACACTACCTTTATTTCTACTATAGGTGAGTCACAATTTATTTTTTATGTCAAGAATTTCAAAGTTAATTGTTATCATATCTCCTTTTCTCTTGGAGTAACTTGTATCCAATTTGAAGAGGTGAACTTATGATATTTCTGAATTCAAGCCACTTTGAAATATTCAACCACACCTCTTTTTTGTGAGAAATTGAGGGAATTTAAAATAATCATTCATTTTTGACATCCCAATGGAATGAATGCTTTATTAAGTAATATTTGTGATAATGAACTCATCTCAATTTTTTATGAATTGATGCCCAACTAATGATTTATCATAACATGTATGAATAGAACCATAAAATTTGTAATTGCTGTCTTTGTACAAAGATTAATTGTTTGTATTTTTTCAGGTATCGATTTTAAAATTCGAACAATAGAACTCGATGGAAAAAAAATCAAGTTACAAATATGGTAGGGAATACTTTTCTTTCAAATTCCATCAATTTATGATGTTTCTGTTTGCAGGGATACAGCTGGTCAGGAAAGATTTCGTACCATAACAACAGCTTACTATCGTGGAGCTATGGGTATTATGCTAGTATATGACATAACTAATGAAAAAAGTTTTGAAAACATAAAAAATTGGATAAGAAATATCGAAGAAAATGCATCAGCCGATGTTGAAAAAATGTTACTTGGAAACAAATGTGAACTTGAAGAAAAAAGACAGGTATCAAAAGAGCGTGGAGAGCAGTTAGCAGTAGAATATGGAATCAAATTCATAGAAACTAGTGCTAAGGCTAGTATTAGGGTGGAAGAAGCATTCTACACATTAGCTAGGGACATAAAAGCCAAAATGGAAAAAAAATTGGTGAGTTTTTCAAAAAATTCATTCATTAACTATCCAAGCAATAGAAACATATGAAGTATCATTTTTACACAAATAAAAAATGAAAAGAAATCATAACCGTTTATTCCCAAGGACACAGTATAAAAATGTATCATTTGCTATAACAACTCTCTCTATCACCAGCTCTTGAATGAGTGGGAGGAGAAATATCAATCGGGTAGATGGCATTTCATCTTTCTGTTGAAATTTTCAACTTAACAGTATTTATATTTCATTGAAAATGGATTTATTTGAGCTCTCGATATTATAAATAACAAAACTCCGTCTCAAATCTATGGTTCAATTATTCACAAAAAAGACTGTTTCGACTGTTTTCAAAATTGAAACTATCATCCTTAATTAATTCTGTATGTTCAGTCATCAAATTAAAATAGTGCTTAGAAATGTTGCTAAAAGTTTGCAGTAATTGAAAATCTATGTTTCTTTTCTTTTTGAATGTATTTGAATTCCACTCAGAACCGTCTTGTTTATATATTTTTAATGGTGATAATTGCCATTAACATTTTCAATTAGACTATTTAAGTTTGATGCTGACAAATTAATTGAGTTCCTACCAATGTGACTAATACATGTAAATATTTACCGTTCTATTTCAGTGAAATTACTGAATTCGTGTCAATGACACCTTTGAACATGCTGTACATTTGCTATTACTGAAAGGTTCCCTTTTTTCCTAAAAGTTGATTGATGTGAAATAGATAATAAATTTATGGTACACTTTTTATAAAATCATATCAATACTACTTTCAAATTATGTCAGATACTTCTTTACATTAATTGATTTCCATACTCGATCATGGCTCTTCTTGTTTTCATTAATTTTTTTTTCATTTTACGCTCCTGTGCGGCTTAAAGAAGGTAAAGATACTTTTTGGCATGGATATCAGTTTGAATCTGCATGCTTTTCTTTAATTGTAAACATGAGATGTGAACGCCACTTTCCTGTTGCAAACAATTTCCAGTGGGTTTAAAGAATTCTTTTATTATTGAAAAAAAATAATTTAGTTTGCTGTAGGAATTCGAGAAATCAAGTAAACTCTAAAATTCTGAATAAAAATCTCTAAGGACTATTGAGTTCATCAATATTTATCATAAATATATACACTATACAATGTGATACTAATTTAGTTTGAATGTCTCTAGAGAGGTTAAAGTAGTATAAAGAAACTATAATGAAAACTTTAAGATTTGAAATATTTGGAAATTACATAATTTATAAATAATTATGTAAGTTAGCAAGTTGGCCAGCACAAAATTGAAAATAATATATACGGAGCGAGCCAATGAAAACTTTACAGTCCCATTTCTAGGCTTGGGAATGGAAAAATGCTTGAGCTTGTCGATTTCCTTTACAAAGTCTGTCTGTCATTTTCATCCCTGTAACTTCGTGCCCTACTGGGTGGATGCACCACACCCTGATTTTGTATAGGGGTGAGGGGTTTGCGATACCCCACTTTAAGATCTCAAGTGCTAACTGTCCCTATATTTTCGCTTTAAAATATTTATCAATCACGAAATGACAGCTTGAATAGTGATTTTTATTGAATATCCCTTATGTATAACATCTTATAATTATTATGTGATGCTTGAGCAGATTTATCTTTATTTAATTTGTTTTACTTGTGATTATTTGCTTTTAATTTTCTTTAGTTGAATATCTAGAATTTTCTGCATATTTGCACCGTTCCTATTCAATGATTCAGCATATGAATTTTCTGATAAATAGGAAGCAAGCAATCCACCGAAGGGCGGACATCAGCTGAGAGCGACAGAGCCACAACGAAAGCCAACCAACTGGTTGTCTCGATGCACCTTATTGTGACCATTTAGAATGTTTGAAGAAGAAACAATCTTCCAATGTTCCACATCCACAGTTTTATTATTTGCATAAAAACCGAAATATTTTTTCAAAAAAACGAAAAAGTCATAATAAGAACTCTAAAATATTAGTTTCTTAGTTTGAGGATCGGATTGTGTGTTTTCACAGTGTTGAAGGTACATTAAGATTCCATTTTAAATTATGTCTGTCATCATATAGAAAAATAACTCAATATTAGTATTCAATAGTTAATGGGGTGCAATTTAAATTCATTGTTTTTTTGTGCAACATGGCGGTCTTTGGAAAATGGTTCTGAAAAGAATTGCAGAGTATTGAAAATATATTACTATGATTTTTGTAACTTGGTTGTTTGAACAAAGGTTGTCTTAATTGAACTGTACTCCAATGAAATTCTTATGTAAGGAAAGTGGTATGCCAATTTAAATATATATGATAATTTAATGTGATTTGAAACTTGATAAAAAAGCACAACCTATATCTCTGTCATGTTTCTGCTTCAGTAAATCTCTCAAACTATTACCCTTCTTTGTATCACAAAAGAGATGGGTTGAAAATGGATATCAAGTTGATGAACATTGGTGAGGTTAAATGATCAACGCTCATGAAACTGAAAGAGGAAACATTTCCGTGTATATTGTGCTTTGCTTTCTATATAGTAGATAATACAAGAACATATTTATATTCTGTGTGCACATCATTTGACACTCATTTTAACGTTTATATAGAAACTAAAGGAAGACTCGGTGAAAATCATCAGGATTAACTTTCAGAGGTGGTCTTCTAGATATAAGCAATTATTGTTGAAGTTAATTTATATACCTATTCAAAATTATTTTTGTTCGACTTACGGAAACATCTGATATTAAGTTACATATTTTTTATACATGAAACTTTATTTATGAATATATCAATGGTCAATAAATTCAACCATCTTTAGTTAGGGCTCAACTAGCTGACTCAATAGTTTTTAGTAGACAAAAATTGTATTTTGCCCAACAGAGTTATAGTTTTATACATTTTATAAATTAATGCATTCGGAGATCCAAATTGACAGCACATAAATATGTATCAAAAATTAGATGGTCAGCTTTTTGTAAATAAATATTTAATTTTAGGAATTTTCTTCAATTTTCCTATAGATTCAATCTCTTCATGTAAAAGGAACATCGTTTTTTTTGTAATGAAAAAATATATTTGATGTAAAAACATTTTATTGAAATGAATAAAAATATACATAAATGAATGATAAATGTTCAGATAAAACAAGATTACATTGGCAATACAATCTATCAATAATTCAATCATAAGAACTTAACATTCAACAAAATCTTCATACAAATCCCATCTCGTGTAACTCATTCTTCATTTTCTCCACATTTCCTTCCCATATGGCTTCTAATGGTTCACGAGTCGATCCAAGAGGAAGTTTAGAAATGATACACATTGCAGCTTTAAGTGCAGGTACAGTATCACCTGAAAACATTTTTCTTTTCTGAACTTTACTGCGTAAGCCCCCGTTTTTCTACCAGGAAAACTTTGTTGTAAGACACTTCTTTTTTTAATTCTCATTGTTAGTATGAATCCTAGAGTGCTACATAGTTGAAGGTTTGAAAACACTCACCATAAGAAAAAACACGATAGAGGGCTTTTGCTAACACTGCTTGTGTTTTTTGAGCTGTCAGAATTTCACCCTTAGTTGTTGAGAAGCAAATGGTTTCTACTAATTTTGCGAATAGATTTGAGGTATTTGCCATGATGCATGAGAATCCACTGGCAGCAGCACCCAGAATTACCTTAAACAAATATTATTTCTTCATAGAATAGACCATCTCAAGATATCTTTCACTAGTTCATTTTGTAAAATGAATTTTCCAATCTCATCCTCACTATACTAAATTTTTTACCTCATCTGTACCCATAAAAACAGTGAATTGCTTCTCGTTGACGTGAAAACTAGACAATGCTGACTGAAGATCATTTGTACTGTGTATCAATCCAACAAAAGAATCGACTTCTCCAGTAATATCAAGCAAAAAATTTGTCATATTTACTGAAAATAGTTTTTCATTAGTTGCACACATTTTGTTCAGTTGGAGAACTCACAATCTAAGTTTGTATATTTCGGATGATGATGATACAGAATTGGAATTTCCGTTGTTCCTTCAGCTACCAATTTGATATATTTCACAAGATCCAAGTGATTTCTAGGTCGGTTATAAAGATCGGGTAACAAAACAATAGCACCAACCTTGTTCGTTTCACAATGGTTTGCCTAAAATTTAGGATTAGTATGATAAACAATTTTTGTGGATGTGAGGAACTCACTAATTCTATAACATCTTTTAATGGCACACCACCAACTTGTACCATTAAAAATTGTCCATTTTTTTCACAGTGTTGAACCCATTCTTCTGTCAAAGCCTTTCTTTCTTGTAATGTGAGAGACATTCCCTCGCCAATTTGGTCATTCACTATAATTTCCAAAAAATAATTTAATTTCCATTAATAAAAAATATTTTTCAAACTCACGCAAAACTCCTTTGACTCCACAAGCTTTAAGGAAACTTGAATACTGACTTATGACTCCATAATGTACTTCCATTGACCTTAATGAAATGGAGTGATAAAATTAATTAACCAACCTAAAGTTAGGTGCTTTTGAAGGATTGTTCAAATTCATAGCTAGAGTGGTCCCTATTCAGGTAATGAATCCACTCAACAATGCTTGCCATTGATGTACATGAAAACCCTCAACCAACTTAGGTGAATGTTGAATTTGTTCATTCATTATGAAATTTTATACACACTTGGAATGTTTTACAACTTAATACCAAATTTCAACTCGAACAGATTTGTAATTTCTGACATATCTATGCATTTACATATTTAAAAGGTTGCAGAAAATCATTTTAAATAATACTCACTTGCTCTTTCTAAATGGAGTAAATACTGGGCATAGTAATCCACGAAAAGAAAATCTTTTCTGAAAATTTTACTCAAGTTAAATAGAGTTGTGAAAAGCTTCATAAACTTACATGAACTTTCAATTGCGGTTGGGTATGTTGCTTATGTTTCTTAGAAGACATATGTTTTAAGATTTCAGATTTACCACACTTATAATCTTTCTTACAAAACTTGCAATAAAAGTATATATCCCCATGCACGCTTGGCGATAACCAAGGTTTGAAACTAGGAACATCATTCCATTTTGCTTGATATTTTTGTAAATATTTCTGAAAATACATGTCAATAATATTGCATTTCTTCAATGTAAAACATCGTTTTGAAATAGAAGAATGAATACGATATCCTCGAACCTGAAAGTTCGAGATTCATTACAGTTACACTTACTCTTTTTCCACTCGGAGTGGTTGATAGCCTTTTCTTTTTGGTTGGAAGGAATTCTTTATCATCTTCAGCTTCAACATCTGACTCGCTTTCAGAATCTGGAGCAAACACAGCAAATAGATCTTTAGCAGTTTGGGGTTCTTCAGTCTTATTATCTGCAACATTGTCTTCCTCCAATTCCTCTTCAATTTCGTATTTAGATACTTTTCGAGTTTCCATGATTTTCAGAAATACTAAATCCTGTTTCCAAATTTTTTGCTTGACAACATAACCCACAACAAAATGTTTTGGGTATGAGACCATAGATATAATGACATCTGTCTATGGAGGAAACTTTAGTTTTCATCTATGAAAGTGCCGCGTTCCGCGACGGACTTACTTTCAAACTTACATTAATTCAATAATTGTGACTGATGCTCAATTTGAAAAAATAGTTAGCATTAGAAAACAAAAGTGCACGGTATTTTATTCGGCGAAATTAATTTAGTTCTGAAATTCAAAGCATGTCCAGAAAATAATTATTTGAAATTTAATATAATTTTTTTTCTTGAATGGAAATTTTTGTAAATATACAAGCACAGATTTTCAGTTATTTTCAAATTTATATTCACACAAATTTTAAAATACACTTTTAGTTCAACAAAAAAAAATTAATTTGCTTTGGTTCAATCTTATTGGAAGAAAGTATAAAACTTATACAATAAATTTTTAAAACATGTGAATTTTCATAGATAAAAACAAACATAAACATAAAAACAAGCCCGGTAGTCTGCCCTAGTGTAATGAAAGATTGATGTAAAAAAGACTTCATTTTGAATCGGATCAGTTTTGAAATAACACTTATAAATTATATAATCTTATAATTCTTCCACTAAATTGTTTCCTCTATAGTGAACAATTCCTTTACGTAGTAAATCAGTACGGATATTGTATACAGGATGTGTTGTTTTCTGAAAAAAATAAATAGAAAATACTGGTCACTTGCTCAACATCTTTGTACTTACAATTTCGTTTCTAAAACTGCCTAAAATTTGATTTTTCGATTCAAAATGCTGGGCTATGGATAGACCACTCAATACATAACAAGTATGGTACTCATCTCTATGCTTTCCTGGTTTATCAATCAATCCACCTTTAGAATGCTGAGCACAAATTAAAATGTACTCCTGTAGAGCCTTATTATCAAAGAGATAATTTTTGGGAGGATTATCTGGAAAGAATCATATTCAATGAAAATGAAAAATATGTTGTGAATAGACTTTACCTAATAAATTGTGTATTAATGCAAATGCTGCACCCTGCCAAAATGAATAGCAGCCATCAACTAACTTGTTTGTTCTTCCTTGAAAACCCCCTTCAAATTTCATTTGTCTATGAACCAACCATCTCTGTAAAGTAAATCTGAATAAAATTTACATCTCATTAAATGCTTTGGAGGGTTTTTTCATAGCTTCAAAAATAATCTCTACTCATCACTGAAAACTCAGCAAAACCTATGAATTTGGGACACCCTATATACATGTCTTACCAAAAGTGCTGGTATATCACACAGATGTTGCTTTCCTAAAATTATTAAAGCTGCTAATCCACAGAATGCATATCCTCCATGTGCTTCCATGTCTGGACAACCCCCAAAACCTCCCTCATAAGTTTGACAGCTGAAATAACCATTTATGACAAGAGGAAGTTATTCAAACTTAGCCATAACGTTGACAATATAATGGAAATTATTTATCAGTAATGAGAACAGGCTAAGAAGTTTTCGTAGTTTATCGAAATTACTGATCTTAGGCTGGAAATATAATAAAGGGGCCAGGAGTTGCAAAGAGGAGAGTAATATAAAAGATAGTGGTGAATATTATCAAGTAAATTGCTGGAACGCACTAATATTTGTTTGAATTTGCCAATAAGAAATTGTTATATTTTACACACACGCTCATACCTTATTACCCATTCAGCAGTGTTTTCACATAATTCATCAGAAATAACATTGGTTAAACTAGCTACAGCAAGGGCACAGTAAACTCCTCTTATGTCAATTTCACCATCAACATGCATACAGAATGATCCATTTTGTTGTTTGAGAGACCATAAGAACTCTAATAATTTTTCCCTGAAAGTTTCATTTGCTTGTGAAAGAACAGAATTGTTGAATAATGGTGATCGAACTTACCTATTGATAACATTATATGCTTCTTCAGTGCCAATTATAATTAAGGCATTTATAGCAGCATAAGTTGGAGCTAAATGAGAAAGTTGCCCAGGACCACCTCCAAACCCTCCTGTGGGATTTTGACATCTACAATGATATTTAATAAAGATTAATACGATACAAAAATATTGCACATGTGTCTCTCACTTGGCCAGAAATTTTGCACAAGCACTTTTAACATTAGCAGAAATTTTTATGTCTAATAGAGATAATGAATGCAACACCCAATAACAAATCCAGGTTCGACTCGCATCCAAAGCCTAAAAATGCTCAGAGTTCAAAATATATTTGAACGATAAAAGAATATATGGTACCTCATATCCTCTAGAAACTCTTACTAAAGTATTTGTTAGAAAAATAGAATGCTTATGCCTCATGAGATCAGGTATTGATTGAACGTTATTCGGAGGGTTGTGAAAAGATGAATATTTATTGAATACTTCCTCCTCAACTTCTTTCTGAAATTGTTTAAGGTCCTGATCAGAAGTTAGAATAAATTTATATTATTCACCTGTTCTAAAGATGAGAGTGTCTGTAAATCTTCATCATTAAATCTCAATGTTTTTAAAAATTCTATATTTCTACAAGAAAAAATTATATTGGACATTATGATTTGGTAATCTAATATTTGAACCTCTGCTTAAAAAATACTGATGTGAAAAACATCAACAAAAAATAAATGGTTAAATCCATAGAAGTTTCTAATCCACAGAGCGAAAAAGGATTATGTTTATGTTAAGATCATTATTTAAAGGCCTCTTGCAACGACAGAGAATTTTCTGTCAAATTCACTGACCGAAAATTCTCTGCCGTTGCATACTACTTTCGGTAGAATTCTCTGTGGAATTCCATTGTTCCATCGTATGCATCGGCAGAGAATTCTCGGTCAGTGAATTTGACAGAAAATTCTCGCGAGAATTCTCTGTCGTTGCAAGAGGCCTTAAGAAAACATTTCCGAACACATGTGTTCTGTGGTTAAGTTAAAAAAGTTCTTCCAGCAGAAGTCTGTGGTCCAGTTTAAATAAATAACATAACCTCTGTTCTCACGTTGTCACCAGCCACCGCTATATTTAAAGTTGTATGTTTGATTTATTTCTAAATATGGGAGATTCGAAGTACCGAATTAAAGAATATGGATTGGAAGAGGTTCATATAATTCATCAAATGATAAACTGTCAGTCTGATGATTTGGCTTTCAGATTCCATCCATGTTTGAGGAAAAATGTACGTTGGAAAGTTTGATGAAGAAAGTCAGAATAGTTGTTGTGAGATATGAAGAAAATGAGATGGAGTTCGACATAATTGGTTTGCTCCCAGGATTTGCTAATGCTTTCAGAAGAATTATGATCAGCGATATTCCTAGCATGGCTATTGAAAAAGTTCAAATTGTGAACAATACTTCAATCATAGCTGATGAAGTTTTGGCTCACAGATTTGGACTAATACCCCTTAGAGCTGATTCTAGATTGTTTGATTTCAAAAGTGAATGTGAGAAGAATTTATTTACTTTTCAAAATAATTAATTTGGTTGGATTCCGTTGAAAGTACAAAACTAATTTTTTTAACAAATTACCACCAGAGTTATTTTATTATATGGCTGTTTGACGATACAAGAGATTAGAAATATTTCGAATTCATATATTCTATATATATAATTCATATATTCTATAAGTTTTCCTATTACAGCTGATTCAGATGAGAAAGATGAAAATGTGCTTGAATTTGAAATAAAAGTAAAATGCACTTCCGTTAAAGACAATACAAAAAATTCATTGTGTGCAGAAGATATATACAAAAATAGTAGTGGTAATGTTAATGCCTTTATTGATAAATCAGAAATCTTTAAACATCCTAGATTGTTTTCAGTGTATTCAGGTCAAATTAAATGGGTTCCTATTGGTAACCAAAAGAAAACATTGCAAGAAAAGGCTGTTGGACCAATTGAAAGTGATATTCTCATAGCTAAAATGCGGCCTGGTCATGAAATAAATTGCAAACTTATTGCTGTGAAGGGTGTAGGTAGAGATCATGCTAAATTTTCTCCTGTTGGTAAGTTGAAATAATATGGTCTAATACATTCATTGAATGCATATTGAGTATTTTTTATCTAGTTGCTGCATTTTATCGATTACTACCAGAAATAAAAATTGTTAGGGAAGTATCAGGGGAAGCTGCAGAAAGATTGAAAAAATGTTTTTCTCCCGGAGTAATTGAAATAAAAAATGAGGGAGACAAAAGTATTGCAGTGGTGAAAGATGCTAGATATGATTCAGGGAGTAGGAATATTTTCAAATACCCAGATCTTACAGATGCTGTAATTATGAATAAAATAGGAGAACATGTAATATGTGAGTATGATTTTTTCAATGGGAGAGTGTAATATGATGTATCACTAATTTCTTATAGTTACAATTGAATCTGTTGGAGCTCTGAAACCAGATGATATATTCAGAGAATCTGTGAAATACCTGAGGAATAAATGCTTACATTATTTGCAAGACTTGAATTCTTAATTGGCAAAATTTGCATACATTACTGTTTTACTATATATATTGTGTAAATAAATGATTATTTGTATTTGATATTCATTATTATACCTCATTTAATCTTTTGATTGATTTTTGAAACTTAAACTTCTCCATTAGATCATTACTTAAGTCTTGCTCTTTTCCATGCAGAAAGTTTGGAGTGAACAACTATTTTTGTAGAAATTCAGGATAAATACTGCTCTGTTCAGTATACAAAGATGGTTTCTTGCCAGAAAAAGGTAAAAAAAGGGGAATAATTTTTTATTGAGCTTTCATTTCTATTTTAATATTTTTCCTACAGACATATGGCTGGTAAGCCAACAAATGCATCTTTTTTGGGCTCCAGTTCATTTTGATGAAATTATTCAGAATTGGGGTCCATGTCAAATTCATTTGAAGTATTTTGTCTGCACCAGAATTATCACATACGTTGTTGCACATGACAGTACCTTGAAAACTTTTCAATTAATAATGGAAACAATTTTTATTAATTATACATTCCACTTTGATAAAATGAAGAAGCCATCAGAGCAATGTATCTACTAACCATATTCACTTTTGCTCTTGCATACTTACAGAATGGAAGAATGTTCTGTCCAATACAAAGAAGCCAGCAGCTGTAAATTTCAATTTCGTGTTGAAAAACCTCAATGCAAGAAACTGGAAGTATCAAGAATATCTCGATCACAAACTGGAAGTAGTTCAGTTTTTTTCTCCCTAGTTTCTTACTACATTTATTCCACATGTCATGTATAATTGTGATGGATTTATTTCCCTGGAATGAAGTTCATGTTTTACGAGAAATCAATATACAGGGGCGCGGTGTTTCATATATCTATTCAAAAAACAGATTTAAACTTCAAATAGTTTGAATGACGAATAATCGAAAGAATAAACTATCATGATGTAACAGCTTTGTTAGGGGGCACAATAGACCTTAAGGTCGCATTGGACTGTAATCCCTTCGCACTAGCTGTAATAACTATCATGCTGTAATCTAGTAAACCGTCAATATTTAAAATCTTAAGATGGTCATGAAGAATCTTTTATTTTTTACAAAGAAGCATACAGATATGGAAAATGTAGTTGGAAACACTGGGGTTTCAGTACAAAATTCGAGCAGTCTTCTAGTCCAGTTGAACAGTGGAAGAATCGAAACCTCAGTGCGATTCGATATCGAATAAGCGGCTGGTCTAGTTTAATAGCAGTTTCGATCGTAGTGGGGATGCCTGGATCTCTGCTGCTGGTATTGATGCAGGCCGGCAGGCGGTTCTTCAGGATTAGCATCCATACCTCGGGGTATTCAAGTTTTAGAACATACATTTTTATTTCAAAAAACGTGGAAATTATTGTCATATGGAGTAGCAGATGTAATTTTAGATGATACTGTTGGTACATCGAAAAGACTTGCATTAACTACTATACGGACATTATTATGGTACGCAACCATCATTGAAAGTCAATGTCAGAAATAGAGTACCCGCGTATGCTACAGGTCATGAATTGGCTTTGCAAAGTTACCTGACAGTCTATACACCAAACGAAGGAGAGATGGGATTTCCAGTATACAATAATTTAGTCGAAGAATATAATGCAGTTGATACTGTTGGTCAAACAATATTAACAGAGGAACCCACCTTCGGAGATGCCCTTTTAACACCAGGACATCCTATTGTACACGATGCTGCTCTTTATGAGTCTAGTGGAGATGTTGTTGGACACATGACAGGTTCACTTGGTGTTATACCCCGTATGTTAAAATATAATAAAGATATTTTACATGATAACCCAAGTCAAGTATCCGGTAATATGAGATTTGTGATTAAAGATACTGGAGCTGTTACCACGGAAGCTTTCGATAAAGAAAGTTTATATTATAAGTTTCCAATGGAGCAGTGTGGAACCTATTCCATGTTACCTGGTACAATTAGTGGATATCATTCTCAAAAGTCCATACATGTTGGAATTCGAGCTGTTCCTCAATTAACAACACTGCTAATGAGTTTGCTCCACAAGAACGGCCGATGCACAAATATATTGGACTGTTAATGCTTCTATTGTATTGGAACAAAAACAACCATTTAATTATATTCATAATCAGCCCTATGACTCTGCCGATAGTGTACGTTATGCCGCCATGGCAATGTATCTACATAAGTATACTAATGCACAAGGACAGACAGCATACACACAGATATTGCAAAGTTTGGATTACCCATTTGTAGCTGGTAGACCAGCTATTAAAGTATCCAGTGATCAGCAGATCAGCCATTAACTAGAGCAGCTGATAGTGATGGTGTTGACTCAAGAGAGTTTAGTACTATTAAGGACTATGCTATTCAAAATTTCCGGGATATTAGGGCTCTGTGTGAAAGACTGGAAGTAGTTGAAAAAGAAAAAAAAAGCACTTAAGCATAAGAATTGAATAAAAAAAACACTGTATATGTTTAATTATATAATAAATCTACTATTGCACATGGATGTGGTTTCTTTGACAAATCTTTCAAAAATTCAGCACTTTTCCAATAGTAAGCAATGATTCTATCCTTAAAAGCATAGTGTCTGACAAATGCAGGTTCTGAATTTGATAAAATAATTATAGGTGTTCTTTTGATATTAGCTTGTGGTTTACATTTAACGTTTGCTGATAAACAATCCCCGGCAAATAACATTTTTAAATTTTCAAGTTCACTACTTTCATAATTAGGCTCATTCCAAAAAATTACTCTACGATTATGACAATCTTGATAAGCAAAAGTATTATTTTTGTTTGGATTATTCATTTGTCCACAATTTAAAAAATAATCCCTTACCCCATCAAAAAACCAGTTTTTTCCCGCAGAAGGCGGACTAATAATAATCATAGTATTCAATTTAGGAACCCTACATTCTAATATATTACGTAAGTCGTTTTTGAATTCCCCAACCTTGTTTCCTAATTGAAAATCTAGAAAATGATTAATTAAAGGTATAGTTTCGTCATAAGTATGATAGTATTTAAGAAGGTTATCCTCACTTCGTGCTGACCAAATTTTAATAGTTGAAGGATTATTATAAAATTCTTGGAAATGAGTGATAGACCAGGAATTAATAACTCCTGCACGAAGGTCAATAGCGTTCTTACATTCTTTAGAATCTAATCGAAACGTATTAATATCTAAATTTGTAATATATTCCGGTGTATATACAGCATCAGAAAGCGGACAAATGGCCAGTCGAGACAGCAGGTTATAAATTTCATTTGCTACTCTGAATCTTCCTCCGCTTGGTATCTTGATATCTCGTTTTTTCCTTG
Organism: Adalia decempunctata; assembly: GCA_951802165.1. Taxonomy (NCBI): domain Eukaryota; kingdom Metazoa; phylum Arthropoda; class Insecta; order Coleoptera; family Coccinellidae; genus Adalia; species Adalia decempunctata. The sequence continues at coordinate 23,606,229 of OX637697.1, forward strand.
CTCGAGGAGTTCCAGTATCTTTTGAAATGATTCTGACTTTTCCTTGATCGTCAGTTGAGCACGGATCTAGGCTGTTCTCCAAACATCTTGCGGCTTCTCCTTCATCTTCGCCTGATATTCCAGCGTTGGATATACCTGCAGCCGCAAAGTCAGGTCCCTTATCGGTACCATTGATGATACATGCCGTGACTCTCCGTTCTGGGCCAAAGTGATACTTTGTGCAATTTTCCCAATCGGTGTCTCTGAACGTTTGGAGGTATCGAGGCTTCCGAAGAAGTCGTCTAATGTCCTCTTGGGCTTCCGGGAACTTTTTGAAGGCACATCTACAAGACCGGTTGGAGTAGGAACAGGCATGGACTGTATGGACGTGATCTCCGTGTTGACAAACAGCGATAAACTGTCCTCTATAACTTGATCGCGCTTTTGCAGCCAACTTGTCAGCCATTTGATGAGCTCGTACCGATCCATTACAAGCGAAGACATCTGAGTAATAAACGGTACTGTCTTTCCACACCGTTTTTCTAAGTTGGCGGGTGACCCGACAGACCATTGGTGATAGTTCTTCCACCACCGCTTCACTAACTGTTGAATGAGATTCTGATCCTGAGGGTTGAATAGGTCCTTCGAAACCAGTTCCAGGTTTACTCTTCTTTCCTGTTGGTGTACCTTCATTTGTAGAGGGCCTTTTTCCATTTACTGTACCAGTCCCAGTAGTAGCTGTATCCATAGCGTCTTGTACTGGTGAATTGAATCCTGGTGGCTGCATAGACGAGTCCGAATTACCTGCAACAGGAGGAGTAAAGTATTTACCTCGTCTAACTAGCGCTAAATTATATTGCTCCATAGCATATCTTTTTTGTCCTTCATTCATACTGTCCCAATTAGGGCGTTCATACGGAGGAGGTTTATTGTAGTTAGACATAATTAGCGTAAATTACTCCTCCTGTTGCTTTTTCAACTGCGTGTTTTGCAGCGAGTCCAACTGATCCGATACCTGCCTGCAATTTAGATACAGGGTTACTTCCGTAGATCGTCTCGTACGTAAAATCGCCAATAGCCTTCTTATCGGCTGTGTAAATATCCTCAGGAGTCTTTGGCAAACTGTAGGCCCTGTCGTGATCAACGGCGATTGCGTCTGCACTTGTTCTTGGCGGTTTAATACTATTTCCCGGTCCAATGATATCACTAAAGGGTAGGACGACGCCGTCGTTATTTTCACTATTAGATGCTGCAATAGCTAATACACCTCCTGCAACAACAGTACCAGTAGAAAATGCAGAACCAACCCCTGTAGCACCAGCTGCAACACTTGCACCAGCAGTAGAAACACCAACTTCGCCAGCTTCGAGTAACGGTGCAGTTTCAAGTTCACTTGTACTAGGCACAAAATCACTTTGTTCATTAGGTGTAGAAAATGATGTTTCTTCTGATTATGTTGTTTTCGAGAACTGGGTGCTCTGGTTAGCAGCGACGACGACGACGACGACACGTGTAGATAAGAACCGGACCTAGGTGACCTTGCTAACCGGCATAATTATATCGATGTAATCATGATATACAGGGTCTTTCACGAGGAACCTCACCCATATTTATACGGGAAACTACTGAACGTATTTTCATGAAATTCAGCACTTATAAGTATTTCACGATGCTGATGAAATCTAAAATATTTTCAAGGCATGAGCACCTCCGGTTTTTCCGGAAATGACGTCAACTTCCGTTTTTCAAATTAGAACACCATTTTTTTATTGCAGAAATAAATTCCTTAGAAAATTTCAAGTTATTTTGATGTAACATTTTTCAGTTTTGGTTGGAAAATTCTCTCTGAGCGGGAAAATTCGAAAAAAAAATCGAAAATAGAGCTCCGCTGAAACAAGAATAACTTCGAGGTTTTTAGATGGAAAATTTTAATTTTTGGGATTTTTCAAGATGTAAGATTGATGTATCCACTTTAAAAATCGAAATCGCGATTCATGATACAGGTGGTGGAAAAATCGCTTTCAAAGTTAGGGATGACAAAATCGTGAAAAATCAATTTTTTCAAATTAGAACCCCATTTTTTATGGCAGATATTGAATCTACGTTGAAAAATAATGTGAGTGTATCCATCACACTCTTGCCCTAAAGTGGATATTTTCTAAGTTATTCACAAAAAACTGTTTTTCGTCTTGAATTTTCAGCTATTTCTTTTCCCTTCACGCCAAAAAGATGAAATTTTCAGGAACTGTTACTTAAACCATGTTTTAGATTTTACTATACCCTAATATGCAAGAGAAAAAAGTTACAGGTTGTTCCTAAATAGATGGCGAATTTGGATTCGAATTTGTATCGGAAACCTCTTTATTTCAACTAATTGGCCATCGGTTTTCTCTCCAGTGATAAATAAATAATTCCTTATGAACCATATGCAAAAACTTATCATGTTTTACATTCTTTTTTTTTAATGATAGATATCATTAATTACATCTGCCAAATTCCTCTTTATTCAGTAGCATTTTGTGTTTACTATTAATTTGGTGATAATTCGTATTAAGTTATAAAATCGATCACTATGCCTAATTTTACCAATGAAGATTATTTAAATCTCATTCTACTTCATGGAGAATGTAATAAAGTTGTCGATAGAACGATTCGACTGTTCATTGAGAGGTTTCCTGACCGACCCAGACCAACGAGAGATACCATTAACGGAACCATGACGAACTTGAGAAATGTCGGATCTTTCGTTAAGAAAACTATGCACAGAGAAAAAAGTGTAGTAGAAGATGAGAACAACGAAATTACAGTTCTTGCATATTTTCGTGTGAATCCTCAAAATTCTCTCAAAGATGCCGAGATTGATCTGGGATTATCTCAATCGAGTGTTTGGAGAATATTAAAAAAACATAAAATGCACCCATATAAATTCAATAGGGTACAGCATTTGAAGGAAACTGATTTCGTTAGGAGAACAGAGTTTTGCGAAGCTATGATGATTCGATTTCAAGAGAATGAAAACTTTTTGGACTGTATAATTTGGACAGATGAATCTAAATTCACAAAGAATGGTTCTATCAATAGGCATAACAGTCATTATTGGGATGAAGAGAACAACCACCACTTCAGACAATGGAACTTTCAAGAGACCTGGAGTTTCAATGTTTTTTGCGCCATCAAAAAAAATGTAATTCTCGATGTTCACATTTATGATGGGACTTTAACTGGTAAGATAGAACACTACACATGTTTGCATTATTTAAAGAATGTTCTCCCTTAGGAGATAGATATTCTGACATATTGACTCAAATAATTGAGCCGCTAGTACAGAACCATAATGACTTATGGTATAAACAAGATGGCGCGCCTCCACACAATTCACTCAATGTGTCAAATATCCTCTACAGGCTATTTGAAGATCGATGGTTGGCGAACAATGGTCCACATCTTTGGCCACCACGTTCTCCCGATTTAACTCCTTTAGACTATTATGTTTGGGGTAGGATAAAAAATATTGTCTACTCAACTCCCCTGACTGATAAAGAGGACTGCATAGAACGAGTCAGAAATGCGTTCAGGTTTGTTTAGATTTTTAGATTCATAGTTTTGAAACTCAATTTGGTTTTTAAACACTTTTGCAGATCTCTTCCTCCCGATGAAATAAGAAGAGCAACGCACGAAGCATTCCTGAGACGTATAAATAAATGTCTAGAAATTAACGGTCAAAACTTTGAGCATCTTCTCTAGTTATAACTGCGAGAGTTTGCCATGGTTCTCCTAATAGTAACTTGAAGTCGGTTTCAAGAAGGGGTGAAAAATCTACAGCATGGTTCAAATAACAGTTCCTGAAAATTTCATCTTTTTGGCGTGAAGGGAAAAGAAATAGCTGAAAATTCAAGACGAAAAACAGTTTTTTGTGAATAACTCAGAAAATATCCATTTTAGGACAAGGGTGTGATGCATACACTCACATTATTTTTTAACGTAGATTCAATATCTGCCATAAAAAAATGGGGTTCTAATTTGAAAAAATTGATTTTTCACGATTTTGTCATCCCTAACTTTGAAAGCGATTTTTTCACCCCCTGTATCATGAATCGCGATTTCGATTTTTAAAGTGGATACATCAATCTTACATCTTGAAAAATCCCAAAAATGAAAATTTTCCATCCAAAAACCTCGAAGTTATTCTTGTTCCAGCGGAGCTCTATTTTCAATTTTTTTTTCGAATTTTCCCGCTCAGAGAGAATTTTCCAACCAAAACTGAAAAATGTTACATCAAAATAACTTGGAATTTTCTAAGGAATCTATTTCTGCAATAAAAAAATGGTGTTCTAATTTGAAAAACGGAAGTTGACGTCATTTCCGGAAAAACCGGAGGTGCTCATGCCTTGAAAATATTTTAGATTTCATCAGCATCGTGAAATACTTATAAGTGCTGAATTTCATGAAAATACGTTCAGTAGTTTCCCGTATAAATATGGGTGAGGTTCCTCGTGGAAGACCCTGTATACGCCATGGTTATCAAGGTCCGATACTGTATCCTCTCTCCTGTCTTCGCGGATCGAAGATCGAACTCAGTCGCAATCCGAACTTGGATGCGATGGACCATACTGTTTGAAGATAAATTAGATTCCGCGTGAATATGTTTACTGTTCAAGAGAAAATTCAAATAATAAAATGGTATTTCGGTGGTCAATCAATTGCGGAGACAATAAATTCGTTTATTGTTGCCTTTGAAGATAGGCCGATACCTTCACGTTTGGCTATTTCCAAAATAGTTAAAAAATTCGAGCAATGTGGATGTTCACGAACATGCCGTCATTGCAGGATTGATAGACCACCAGTGAAAATCGTTCAGTGAAAGAAGTTGATGTGTATGCTGCTGTTGAAACCACCTTGTTCAAGTAGACAAATTGCTGAACAAGTCGATTTGGGCAATAGAACTGCTCGGAATATTTTGAAGAGAAAGGGTTACAAATGTTATAAGGTTCAAACAAGTCAAGAAATTTTTCCAGAAGACCATTTCAAAAGAATGGAATTTTGCGAAAGGATGATGGAATAAGAGAATGCATGAGAGTAGTTCATTTCTGAGCAATATCTTATTCACGGATGAGTCATCGTTTTCCTTGCATAGAAAACATAACCCATCCGTAGTAAGATTAAGATATTGGTCTAGGGAAAATAAGCACCTGATTCCTGTGCGTACCCAATATCCTGAAAAACTTAATGTTTGGACAGGAATGCTGGGGAATTACATAATAGGGCCATTTATCATCGATGGCAACCTAAATGCTGCAAAATATCTGGAGCTTTTACAGAATCAGATTATTCCGACAGTTCGACAGCTACCTATTAACTTCGATGATGTCTCTGGTTTCAACTGGATGGCTGCCCGAGTCATAATGCAAGAATTGTCACTGAATATCGGAGGACAACATTTTCTGACCGTCTCATTTCAACAAACAGAACGATCAAATGGCCCCTCAGATCTCCAGATTTATCTCCCAATGATTTCTTTCTTTGGGGATATCTGAAAAATATGGTGTATGGGCAAGAAATTGAAAGAGCGACAAATATTACTGAATTAAGGTCCAAAATAATCCAACTTTGTGCCAAAATCTTCTCAGAAATATGAGATTATCTCTTTACAATAGATTTGGCTACTGTTTAGCACAACAAGGTGGATTATTTGATCATTTATTAATTTGAATTTGTCGATCTTCAATATCGAATTTGTTTTTGTTTTCCATTTTTTTTATTTTCATAGAATATTTTTGTTTTTTCAATTTGTTATTATAGGTACGTAGAATGTATTTTTGTTTTCCGTAGAATTTATTTTATTTTCAAACCACTTATGGTGAAAAAGACCTGAGCACTAATTTTCAAAAGAAATTATTTGTGTCATTCATTGAGGCAAATTAATTCCTCCGATAAGAGTGGAATAAAATTGTCGTATTCATTTTCAACGGACATGATAACGCCAATCGCTTCGCGCGTTGGGAGTGTTACTGATTCAGTGATTCCTTCCTCTAATCTAATTCGATCCGAAATCCTAGATCGTTGCGCTCTGGCATCCCCACTACAAACTGCCATAAAACTAGACCAGCCGCTTATTCGATATTGAATCGCACTGATATTTCGATTCTTCCACTGTTCAACTGCTCGAATTTTGTACTGAAACCCCAGTGTTTCCAACTACATTTTCCATATCTGTATATGCGTGTTTTTCTGAAAGAGTTTAAAGCAACTGAGCAACAGTTCTAAAAAATGCGAAATAAAAGTAACAAGTTCAGAAAGATATGGACATTCAAAGTTTCCAACAAAAACCGTACTAGATAACAGAATCATCTTAATTGCTAGTCAATATATATTCTATACGAAAGCAATATGTTTTATTCGTTCTTTGTGAGATGATTTGAAATAATTGTGTTGTGTTCTCGGCGTCCATGTTTTGAAATAAGATTTCTCTCTATATTAATATTTTTGAAAATCTCACACGACCAAGGGTTGTATTATATAGGAATATGATCTTCGTCATCTTGAAAGTTTTGTATACAACTATTTTAGAGTTTAAATTCATAATTGGTAGGAGGCACGCGGTTTTTTTTGACGAAATCGCGGTTGCAACTGGTAGAAAAAAGAATTGGAGAGACTATAATATTATCTTACTTCGATCGCCAAGGAGTGCCACGATTTTATCATGATCGCCGAGATGTAAGACTGATATATGACCCAAATCGAAGATCTGCATACAGACCTAATATTACTGCTGAAATCTAAATGAGTAGCTATGTTATACAACCCATTTATAATGTTGATTATGATAACAAGATTGGTTAGCAGTATATTGAATGAAAACATCTTCGAAATTTCCTCTGTTGTCTCAATCAAACAAAAGTGGCATTTTGATAATTCCCGAATTTCGTGAATTCTGTTTTCCAATTCGGCTTCATTCAATGCCATCAAAATTTTGAGATTATACCACGTTTCGTTTTTTTCGAAACTTATATTCTTTTTTATTGACGTGAATCTCCTCTTTAACGACAAGAACTTTTCTCTCATGGTTTGATTTATTTCCTCGATGAAGCAGTATTCGAAAATTATTACGAGGTGTACGTAACCCCAGAATATTGTATGCTCAAATTTACTGTCGAAATCTGTAAAAACATAACGTTCAACTAGAAATACACATAGGATTCCCATGAATGGTGTTATGTAATTAATCCATGCAGAACAGCGGAATTTAAATGGGGATGGCTTCTTTTTGATTGTTGTTAATAGATTTTCCATAATTATATTCTTCTGTTGGTACCATAAAAATTTCTGAATTATAAAACATAATTCCACTTGTCTACAAAACATTGATGAATATTTGAAGACTCCTGGAAAACAAGTACAATTTTCACATTAGATTGTGTGCGAGATTGTTGTAAAAAAATACTGCTTGCTTAAACTGTGAAGTACCATTCTACTTAAATTCAAAATTTGTCAATTGATTTTTTGGCGATGCTTAGAATGATAATCATACATGCATGCGGTTTCGAGAGAATATTCTTTGGTAATGCAGAGTGCATATTCTGACATGTTCATAACTTGCAGAAACTAAGAAGAACTAAGCGAAATACGCAACCTCATACTTTACCTTTGTAATCTGAAGATTTCCTAATTGTAGAATTGCTGGGAATTTGCAAAAAATCTTTAGCGGTGAAAAGATATTTAACAAAAAACACGGCGGCAATATAACGTAGAATATTTCTTGGAAATCCTACATTGAATTGTATCATTCCCCCTAGTATTCCCACTATTTCCATCCAAATAAATGATGGGAATTTCTTAATGTTTTCCCCCATAACTAACTTGTAATATTGAATGGTGTTTCTGTAATGAATAACAGAAACTAGAATATTTGTTTATAAGTCTTAATTGGAGTGCAATTCAAATATTATTTCTGCAATTATACAATCGATGAAGAGCGCTATTGACTTCATTAAATATTAATATGTTAATAGGCAGACTTTGCTAATTACTTTACATCCATTGAATCTAAGTACTTATATCATTTAAAACGAATACTTAATTGATAGTGGCCAATTTCTGTAGAGTGATCATGTTTTGCAGAACCTTCAAAGCCACATACAGTTTACAGTAGATATCAGGAAATGTTATTACCTGAAATAAGTAAATTAATGTATTGTGTTACTGAAGCAAGAATAATTCATATTCCAATCATTAGGATCTTTTTTGGGATATCATTTTCACCAAATGTAATTGTAATTGAAAAAGAAACCTACTCAGTTTTTTCATAAGAGTTATTTTTGAGTCCGAGCACTGGCGCCCGCGGCATGCACTACGGGTTGTTGAGGATGGTGTTATTCAGTTCATGTCCAAACATGAATGCAAGGCCAGAACACAGAAAATATCATAAAATAGTAAAGGGTTTGACTAATAAAAGTTCTCATTCAATATGTTTGTATGATTTATTCAACTTGGAAATATAAGTCACATATAAATTTGGATTGTACCACCGTTTCAACATTCTGGGAGTTAATTCCAAATCAAAAAGATAGGAGAAAACATTTTTCAACTTAGCCCCTAATAAAAATAAATAAATGCCATCTTTATGTACAGTTAATTTGAGAATGAATTTGATAGATGGTATTTGATGAAGGCAATGAGCTGTCCTGCAGCGGTAGATCTTCTGTTCTCACATTTCCATAATATGATAATATATCACAGTTTAATATAAATATGAAAATAATATTGTTCCAATCAAACAGTTTGTAGGATGGTTTTGTGAAAAGCACAGTGTTGAATTTCATCTCTTTGTTCATCGGATTCTGTGAGATTCATGTATTCGATGTTAATCTATGTCGGAGTGGTTTCACGAAGTGCCAACTGTCTTCTGGACCTTTCTGGAACAACTGGAAAAACCCTCAATGAATTCTACAAACTTCATTGATTCTTCAATACGATTAAAAACAATGTAGGAGGAAGCCATGCCAAATTATTAAAAATCGAATGAGACCAGAAAATGAAAACAAATAAGAGATGGACCACTCAAATCTGTGATTTATAGCAGTAACCTTAACCTACCTTTGTATTCCATTCTGCACCATTTTCTTTCCTTTCTTTAGCTTCATCTCTTTGTCTTTGTTCAACTTTTTGTTTAGCCGCCGTTGCCTTATCGATGTCATTCACTTTCAGTCCCAAAGTTACATCTCTCCACACTTTACGAGATTCATTTTCTTCCTGCTGACTGATGGGTCTTACCAATTTTTTTACAATTTCTAATTTATTGACGTCTATGACAAAATCTTCGGCTAGTTGCTGAAAAAGAATCTCAAAATTAAGAAATGCATTATGAGCATTATGAGGTAGGAAGAAACATGTATCAAAACATAAGTAACATACAAGAGTATTAACACACACCTTATCATTGGATTTAGCTTCCATAACACCATTCCATTCTCCGGTGATAGTTAAGAAGGACTTTTTATCCTCTGGGCCGAATATTTCCGCACTCACCCTGTGCTTCTTGTTACCATAAAACGGTTTTGTTATGAATTCGATATTACTGTAGTACCCGGTCTTTCGACAATTTATTACTATTGATCCTCCTAACTCTATCCAGGGTACAGTTAAAATTGAGCGTCCATAGCCATTGGGAAAAGTAACAGTGTATTCTTCGTCATGATCTAATACTGAAACGACTCCCTGACCAATGTTGTACACACATACTGATAGGCCGAGAAACTTAGATTTTGTGTACACATGGGCGTTGAAACTGATACGTTTGTTGTAGTGTTCTGCGTAGAATGCTGAAACTATCGAAAAAATGTTCAGTGTTAATGTTAATTACCTTTATAAAACTTTTGATTTGGAAATTTTCATTCAATCTCGAATGAAATGAAGCTTACTTGGTGGATGATGAGAAACTTGTTCCGCCACGAAAACTAGTTGATTCTTATTGCACCATGATATTGGCCCATCGGATACAGCATCTTCAGTAGGTGTCAGTTTACCATAAGATTTCGGAATGTTCCAATGACAACGGAAAATTTCGCCTATTATCGGATTATAAGGTTTTTTAGCAACGGCGCTTTTTCTTCCAGCATGGAATGAACCCAGATACCACTTCACCACTTGAACCATACGATCCCTAGGATCTTTGGCATCTGCAATACTATCCAACAAGTATGATTGATTTGATTATATGATAATTGTAGAACGCATACATTCGCAAATGAAATAGCGGATAAAAATGTGAACTTAAATGATTTTAAATATAAAAACCAGAATTTAAGATGACTTTCGTTCGCTCTTACATTCAAAATTACAAGTAATTTTATCAGAGTTGAAGATTATGCAAAACAGTTTACTCAAAAAAAAAAAAAATGAAATTGCGATAGATTCAATTTGTCTTTGCCCAAATCAACATAATACACAACAGATAGATTACCTTATGAACAGGTCAGGATGTGCGAAATAATCTGCATACATTTCAAGCAACGATCGCCTTTCCAATATGAATGTTGGTAGTACTACCTTGGTCAAGTCCATACCTATCTTAACTTGAGACAGAAGATGTCTAATCACAGAAACGTTACTATCAATTTCCAAATTTTCATCACTATCGTCATCGTATAAAGCTGAAACACAATGATCTTCTGTATTGAAAAAAAAAAAACTAACTGTGGATTGACAAAGATTATGCTCATTGATTAATCAAAAAACTATGAAAAACAATGGACAAAATCCTATTTTATATAGGTATCCTCATAAGAATTAGCTTAAAATTTCTACACTGCGCAAAAAAATTAACGCACATCCTGAAAATCTCAATTTTAATGAAAGTCAACTCTACATTGACTTTATAACTTATTTTTTATGTTCTCTCGGGAAGGTTTTGAACGAAACAAGACACATTAACTGGAAGAAAAATTCAGGACTTCACCGAATCTTATGTGGAAGAAGAGAAATGAATAATTTTCAAAATACTGAAATGCTGATAAGTGATTTAATACTTGGTATTTCCACCCCTTGCGTTAATTACAGCTCGGCAACGACGGTTCATACTCAAAATGAGTGATCTTAAAATGTTCTGATCTAATCCTTCCAAGATTTCTCCGAGTTGGATTCCTAAGTCATTAAGAGTAGCTGGATGATTTTCTGAACTTCTCAGCCTTCTATTGAGGTTGTCCCAAACCTGCTCAATCGGATTGAGATCTGGACTTCTTGCTGGCCATTCCATTCGAGAGACTTCAACCTCTTCAAGGTACTCCTGAACGATGCGCGCACGATGGGGTCTGGCATTATCGTCCATAAAAATGAAATTTTCACCAATGTATGGGGCAAATGGCACTACATGCTCTTCAAGAATGTTCCTTATATACTTATCAGCATTCATAGCTCCATTATCAACGACCACTAGGTCTGTGCGAGCAGTCAAAGATATTCCACCCCATACCATAATCGATCCTCCCCCGAAACCAGTAGTATTCAGGAAATTGCATTGAGCATATCTTTAATTGTGATCGAGATATTCTTGATAATGGGATATTTGTTGAAACATTATTTGGGCTGTTTCCATTATCTCTGCGGTTTGTTGTTTCCGACGTTTCGGCAAGCATTCGCCTGCCGTCTTCAGGGTGTGGGTCCTGAGAAGGACCGGTTTTTGCCAAACTTGATCTGTCTGGACTTGTACGCACCATACTTTTTCGATTTATGAATTACAGTGTTGGGATTCGAACGCGGGTTATAAGGATGCAATTTCGAAATTCCAGTCACTCTAACCACTAGTCTACCGGAGCAGGTAATTATTATACTATTCAAGTTATATATGAAGTATTATTTCCTGGTAGAGGTCACCTTGACCCGATCAGATGCGAAGTTGATATACGCAGTAGGTTAAGTTCGGTCAGGTTAGGTTAGGTTAGGTTGGGTTAGTGTTAATTGCTACCCTGAGCCGAGTTCATCCTTCTCAATTCAGATCTTATAATTGGTGCCCAGACATCCTTTATTTCCACAGAGGGTGTACTAATTGGGTTGGGAGTTATGGCCATGAAGGCTGCTTCTTTCAATTTCCTCCTTCTCCATCCTTCTTCCTTTGATATTATGGAAGCTTCATCCCATCTGATGTTGTGGTCCTCGTTCCAAGCATGTTGGGCTAGCTTAGATTTTTCGGTTTCTCCCAGTCGAGCTAGTTTTTGGTGCTCTTTGATTCTAACCTCAAGGGGCCGTTTAGTCTCTCCAATGTAGGACCTGCCGCATTCACACGGAATTTCGTATACGCAATTTTTGGTTGTTTGATTTTTGTTGTCAGGTTTCACCTTCGTGAGCTTACTCCTGACCGTATTTCTGGTCTTGAATGCTGTTCTCACATTGTATCTGTTGCCAATCCTTCTTATCTTCTCGGATAGCCCCTTCACATATGGTATGACAGAGGTTATCGTGTCGGTAGCATCATTGTCTGTTTGTTGAGGCTCTGTTCTTGTTTCTCCTGGTACTCTGGCAACCTCGAGGATCTTCCTAGGGTAGCCATTTTTCTTGAGGGTTTCTGTGATGTTGTTGAATTCCTCATTACGATCTTCTGGATTAGAGCATATCCTGGTTGCTCTGTCGTATAGGCATCTGGCTACTCCCAATTTGGTGCTGAGGTTATGGTTAGACTCGTAGTGGAGATATTGGCCTGTGTTCGTTGGCTTCCTGTAGACTGTGGTTCTGGGATTTCCATTCTGCTTATGAATCAGTACATCGAGGAATGGTAGTTGGTTATTTTCCTCGATTTCCATCGTGAATTTGATTGATTCCTCTACGCTGTTCAGGTGTTCTAGGAATTTGTCTAGGTTTTCTCTCCCATGTTGCCATATGACAAATGTGTCGTCTACATATCTGAGCCATAGTTTCGGTTTGAACACATATTGTTCCAATGCTCTCTTCTCGAAATCTTCCATGTATGCATCAGCCAGAGGTGGAGAAAGTGGAGAACCCATCGCCATACCGAATTCTTGTTGGTAGAAGTTGTTGTCTACTTGGAAGTAAGTGGAGTTGATACATGTTCCGAGCATTTCCATTATTGCGTTTATACTCAGAGTGGTTCTCTCAGCCAATTCAGTGTCCTCCTCGAGTTTTTTCCTCACAATTTCGAGGGTTTGGTTGGTAGGAACATTAGTGAACAGACTCTTGATGTCGAAACTGACCATGATGTCCGTATCGGATATATGCTGTTGGCGCATGGTCTCTATGAAGTGATCTGTGTTTTTGACCATTGATGTTGTGTGTCCTCTGAGTGGAGACACTATCTTCAGGAGGTATTTGGCCAAGGGATGACATGGGGAATTACGTGAACTGACGATTGGTCTTAACGGGATATTGTCTTTGTGTATTTTTGGAAGACCATACAGATGTGGAGGTTTGCTGAAGTGTGGTGTCAGTTTTGATCTTGTGAGGCTGTCAGGGAACTGATCTTTGTACTTATGCAGGACTTTGTAGACCTTGTTCTCTACTGAGGTAGTAGGGTCTTTCTTCAATTTCTTGTATTCTCCTGCTTCTAGAACCTCTTGGATTTTATCATTATATGTCTCCACATCCAGAATAACCGTCGCATTCCCTTTGTCTGCTGGGAGTACCTTTATGGAATGATCTGTTTGGAGTTCTTTCAAGGCTCTCTGTTCCGCTCTGTTGATGTTGTATTCTGGTCTCTTTGTTGTGGAATCCAGTATTGTTCTTATTTTCCAACGATATTCCTCTGCTTTTTCAGGTTCCCTCATCCTTAGCGCTGTTTCCTCTGCTGCCAACAATATCTCCATCTTAGGAATGGTCTTTGGTGCTACAGAGAATTTCATACCCTTGTTGAGGAGGAAGGTTTGGTCCTCACTAAGAGTCTTGCTCGAGAGGTTAATCACAGTTTTGGTGTGATCATTTGGTGTATATGTCTGCGAGTTTCTCATTAGTTTTTCCATTTTCTTCCTCTGTATTGATTTTTGTTGTTCGTTGGTTCTCTCGTAGCTCCTTCTGACAGCTTCTATGATGGATTCATAGTCCGTTGCACTAGTTATTTCCTGTATTTTGTTCCTGATGTTCGTGCATTGTTGTGTCAATGTGGCTTTGTTGAACCGATGTTGGTTGAGTCTTTCTCTTATCAGTGCTAGGCTCGCCCTATTGGAAATCCTGTCAGCCCTCCTGCCGCTTATTGGGAGTTTGACTCTGAGGCCTTTGGGAATCAGGTTACGATCTCTGGCTCTTAGTGAGGACCAAACCTTCCTCCTCAACAAGGGTATGAAATTCTCTGTAGCACCAAAGACCATTCCTAAGATGGAGATATTGTTGGCAGCAGAGGAAACAGCGCTAAGGATGAGGGAACCTGAAAAAGCAGAGGAATATCGTTGGAAAATAAGAACAATACTGGATTCCACAACAAAGAGACCAGAATACAACATCAACAGAGCGGAACAGAGAGCCTTGAAAGAACTCCAAACAGATCATTCCATAAAGGTACTCCCAGCAGACAAAGGGAATGCGACGGTTATTCTGGATGTGGAGACATATAATGATAAAATCCAAGAGGTTCTAGAAGCAGGAGAATACAAGAAATTGAAGAAAGACCCTACTACCTCAGTAGAGAACAAGGTCTACAAAGTCCTGCATAAGTACAAAGATCAGTTCCCTGACAGCCTCACAAGATCAAAACTGACACCACACTTCAGCAAACCTCCACATCTGTATGGTCTTCCAAAAATACACAAAGACAATATCCCGTTAAGACCAATCGTCAGTTCACGTAATTCCCCATGTCATCCCTTGGCCAAATACCTCCTGAAGATAGTGTCTCCACTCAGAGGACACACAACATCAATGGTCAAAAACACAGATCACTTCATAGAGACCATGCGCCAACAGCATATATCCGATACGGACATCATGGTCAGTTTCGACATCAAGAGTCTGTTCAATAATGTTCCTACCAACCAAACCCTCGAAATTGTGAGGAAAAAACTCGAGGAGGACACTGAATTGGCTGAGAGAACCACTCTGAGTATAAACGCAATAATGGAAATGCTCGGAACATGTATCAACTCCACTTACTTCCAAGTAGACAACAACTTCTACCAACAAGAATTCGGTATGGCGATGGGTTCTCCACTTTCTCCACCTCTGGCTGATGCATACATGGAAGATTTCGAGAAGAGAGCATTGGAACAATATGTGTTCAAACCGAAACTATGGCTCAGATATGTAGACGACACATTTGTCATATGGCAACATGGGAGAGAAAACCTAGACAAATTCCTAGAACACCTGAACAGCGTAGAGGAATCAATCAAATTCACGATGGAAATCGAGGAAAATAACCAACTACCATTCCTCGATGTACTGATTCATAAGCAGAATGGAAATCCCAGAACCACAGTCTACAGGAAGCCAACGAACACAGGCCAATATCTCCACTACGAGTCTAACCATAACCTCAGCACCAAATTGGGAGTAGCCAGATGCCTATACGACAGAGCAACCAGGATATGCTCTAATCCAGAAGATCGTAATGAGGAATTCAACAACATCACAGAAACCCTCAAGAAAAATGGCTACCCTAGGAAGATCCTCGAGGTTGCCAGAGTACCAGGAGAAACAAGAACAGAGCCTCAACAAACAGACAATGATGCTACCGACACGATAACCTCTGTCATACCATATGTGAAGGGGCTATCCGAGAAGATAAGAAGGATTGGCAACAGATACAATGTGAGAACAGCATTCAAGACCAGAAATACGGTCAGGAGTAAGCTCACGAAGGTGAAACCTGACAACAAAAATCAAACAACCAAAAATTGCGTATACGAAATTCCGTGTGAATGCGGCAGGTCCTACATTGGAGAGACTAAACGGCCCCTTGAGGTTAGAATCAAAGAGCACCAAAAACTAGCTCGACTGGGAGAAACCGAAAAATCTAAGCTAGCCCAACATGCTTGGAACGAGGACCACAACATCAGATGGGATGAAGCTTCCATAATATCAAAGGAAGAAGGATGGAGAAGGAGGAAATTGAAAGAAGCAGCCTTCATGGCCATAACTCCCAACCCAATTAGTACACCCTCTGTGGAAATAAAGGATGTCTGGGCACCAATTATAAGATCTGAATTGAGAAGGATGAACTCGGCTCAGGGTAGCAATTAACACTAACCCAACCTAACCTAACCTAACCTAACCTGACCGAACTTAACCTACTGCGCATATCAACTGCGCATCTGATCGGGTCAAGGTGACCTCTACCAGGAAATAATACTTCATATATAACTTGAATAGTATAATAATTACCTGCTCCGGTAGACTAGTGGTTAGAGTGACTGGAATTTCGAAATTGCATCCTTATAACCCGCGTTCGAATCCCAACACTGTAATTCATAAATCGAAAAAGTATGGTGCGTACAAGTCCAGACAGATCAAGTTTGGCAAAAACCGGTCCTTCTCAGGACCCACACCCTGAAGACGGCAGGCGAATGCTTGCCGAAACGTCGGAAACAACAAACCGCAGAGATAATGGAAACAGCCCAAATAATGTTTCAACGAGCATATCTTTCATGTGGACGTCTGTATACAAGGGAACGTTGATCACAATGGTAGAGGCAGAATCTAGACTCATCTGTGAAGAGAATTCTTTCCCAATCGGCCTCTTCCCAATGGATATGCTCTCTCGCAAAATCCAAACGCGCCCTTCGATGGGCTGGGGTAAGAGCTGGGCCTCTTGCCGCGACAAGAGGCCTTAAATCATATTCTCTGAGGCGATTTCTTATTGTCTGAGTGCTAATTTGCACCTCATGAGTTTGCTCAAGCTGATTTTGAAGGAGGCGAGCGGTTGCAAACCGTTGTCTCAACGAAGAAACTCTCAAGTAACGTTCTTGAATGGCAGTTGTTACCCGTGGTCTACCCTGTCCTGGTCTTCGGATATTCATACCTGTCTCCCTGAATCGCTGCAACATTCTGGACACACTTGTATGGGAAACTCCAAACCTTTCTGCAATTCTTATGTATGTCCACCCTTCTTCTCGCAAAACTACCGCTTGGGCACATTCCTCTTGGGTCAAATGGCTTGTTTCGCGTTGCATAGCGATCGAGTGTAGAAAATCAAACGAAAGAAAAACTATTGATCACTAGAATTGATCGAGAACAACTGATTTTAGAATGGAGCCAATACATTCAAAATCTGATAATATCATCTTTTTTTATTCCTGCTGGGAGAAAACATCTGTATTGAAGAAAAACGTTGAAAGTGGATAACATATGCATGCATAATTCTGATAAAAATAATTATCATTGAGAACACCTTCAGTTGTAGAATAAATTTGAGATTTCCATAATGTGTGTTAATTTTTTTGCGCAGTGTATTTCTGATAGCAATTATTACTCATAGAATCGAGTTATATGTAGTAAAACATATTGAGTGACAAGAATCGCACAGTATTAATGAATTAATTACAACAATTTTTTGTATATGTCTCTTAGAATTAGATTAGATAGCCCCTTTTGATCCAGCGATGACAAACCAAGATCGTATTTATAATTGTCACCCTTATGGCTATTTCTCTGAAGGAAAAACAAGCCTTCAAACTCAACTAATCGATCTTATTTATCATAAACTGAATTCATTATTACAGTCTATTATTATTTTTTTGTAACTTTCTCTAGTACAATTATAAAAGTGAATCACAGAGGCGATCCATATCAACGTTTATTAGTTTAAATATTCCATCCCATCACAAGATTACTTAACTTCATCTAGTTCTAGAAAATATTTATTTATTCAACATGTGGGCGATTTAATCAGTAACTTGGGTTGTTTATTCATCCGAATAGTCTTCCAATTTCATTCGTAGTTCCTCAAACTTGCGGTCTATATTACCTCACATAATTTAAATCACCGAAATTTTAGAGGATAACTGCTTGGAAATTCCAAGGTGAAGGTATTTCCACTCGTATCCGATGCTTCGCTAAGCTTAATAAAGCTGGTGATAGTTTTAATCTAAATTTGTGGATATGCTGAATTATATGAAGGGAGGTTTCTTAAAACACAAAATTTTTACATTTCAAATTCTTTGGCTATCGATTTCGACGCAGGCCATCTGAAATAACAGTACAATAATTTTCTTCTCCCAAATTCTACAGGGTATTGAAAGAAGCAATAATTTTAAGAAACCTCCTCATTTAATTAAATTATCTAATGGCACTTATGAAGAATAAAACACTCATTGAAGATAAGTTAAACCAGCTTGAATGAAAACTGAATCCAAAATAAAATTACCCACTTATGGCATGTACTTACTATCATCATCAATTTGTTCTATATTATCAGGTTTACCAGAAGCTTTTCTGACATCATTTGGGGTTTGCTGCCTGATCTGCACTGGATTTGTTACATTATCACCATCGCTTTCGAATGTTTTTAAGCCACTGGAAGAAGAAAACGAATCCTCAACACTCGTAGATTTAATCAGATATATTATCGTTTTACCATTTGAGAATAACGAATTTTCTACGGGACTTCTTGCAGTTGATTTTGTGATGAGATGAATGCGCAGATTTTGGACCGCATAAAGGTACAATGGGTATGTTGGGGAAAGATTCAAAAAAATACATGTTTATGAAGATGTGAGTTGTATAATGGAGAATGATGGGAGATTGTGGACAGAAACTTCACGATTTTTTACAATTGGGAATTTTGATATGATATGACAGAAGGGAAAACATAGATTTTTCGATATATTTTCCGGATGAAACATAAAATAGCATCATATAATTATAGACCAGCTACAGGTTTTTTTTGTAAAGACGGAAATTTTTTAAATGAAATGAAAACCCATCGGTTCCTCTCCATTAGATAACTATTTGTTTTGAAGGTGAAAAGGGATAAATATTCGATTTTTTTATAGATATAATGATACGACTAGATTTCTTGAGAATGTCGTATCAGATGTGGGTAGAGAAAACCCTAATGAGTTTCGAGAAAATATGCAAGTAAGTTAGACCCAAAGAACCCTCCAATCAATATTTAAACATCCAGAAGGTTCCCAAGTCGACCAAAACCGGTCGATCATGGTCTCGTCCTTATTAGGACTCAACCGGATCAAATATCTAATTAGGCACTGGATCATATTCCCTTTAAGGCCCGGTAAATTCAGTAACGAAATAAGAATGAACTCATTCGTTGTTCGGGAATGTCATGTACTGAATGTAATGAATTGTGCTTTGAAAAATATGTGATACCTAGTCAACTGTTGAATTGTAATCAACATTTCAACATTTCCGTACAAGAAAATAGCAGAACTGAATCTTCCAACCATGTTTATATACGTGAAATATACACCTCCACAAGAGTTAGTGATATCGTATTCAATCGTTTTTAAAAGTATGTAATCTTCGAGAAAATCGCTGTAAGATCAATAAAAATCAGTATGCGACAATTCGTCAATCTGGTCGCCTTTTTTCTAAAGTTTGGTTCTTTGCATATGCTTCAGGAATGTTCTTATTTTGAAATGAAGTCAGTTTATCAACGGCTTCGATTTGAAACGAGTTTTCTGAAAATGCCAAGACGTAAATTATCAAACGCTGAGGCTAATAGGGCTATCGGAATGCTACAGGGTGGCCTAACTCAGGTTTTTGTAGCGGAAAGACTTCAAGTCAGCCAAAGTGTGATATCTCGACTTTGGAATGGGTCCAGGGAGACAGATTCCGTGTTGGAAAGACCAAGGCTTGGTGGGCGTCGAAAAACAACACCTGCTCAGGATCGTTTCATCACCGTTTCGGCGAGAAGAAACCCTACATCTACGTGTAGAATGTGACGGAATACTCTTCAAAATGCAGATGGTGTCCAAGTTTCCATCGAAACCATCAGACGACGTTTGAGAGAGGTGAATCTAGGTTCTAGACGTTCATTAGAGGAGTTCCATTAACACGTGACCATAAGCGTCAAAGACTGGAATGGGCAAGGAAACATATCAATTGGAACGATCAATGGCGTAGTGTCCTTTTCACTGATGAATCCAGATATAGACGACTTTCACATTCCCGAAGAATAAGGGTATGGACAATCCCACGAATACCCCGTAATCTTCGCTATGTCCAAGAAGTCCATCCATTCCGAGGGGGTTGTGTTATGGTATGGACCGGGATATGTTTCAACGGGCGCATAGATCTACACATTTGTCCTGGGAATATGACCGCCTTACACTATAGGGAGCATGTCATTGACAATGTTGTGCCAAATTTTCACGCTGCTATTGGTAAACTTTTCAATTTCTAGACGATAACGCTAGACCGCACCGTGCAGTCATAGTTGAGAATGCGCGCGAGGAGCTTGGTATTCCACATTTACCGATACCTCCGCACTCACCAGATTTGAATTTCATAGAACATGCATGGGATATGCTCCAAAGAAGATTAGATAATCATCAACCTACCCCAGAATCCTTAAAAGATCTGAGAGAGCTTCTGCCCCGTTTATGGAACCAAATTCCTCAAGAAATGTTCAACAACCTCGTGTGTAGTATGCAAAGAAGATGTGAAGAGGTTATTGATGCCCGTGGAGGCCATACATTGTATTGATATTCTTAAAATGCTTGAATTCTCTGGGAATAAAATTTCGTTATTTTACTCGATTTTTCTTAACCACCCTGTATACGTTGCAGACCTACAGGCTAAAATTAATTTGCAACTTGAAATCATATTAATATGAATTTTCATCACAAAAATCTTATCTTAACTATATTTTTTTACAATTTAAGTCAATATCCCTAACTCATGTGAAGCAGTTCATTTCCAGTATTAACAGAGAAAAAAGTTTCTTCAACATTCGCCAGGTCTTCGGAATGATTGAATTCACATAATGTTTTCTGAAATTCATTATTTTCCCGAAGTAAATGAACAGTGAATGGGGTATAGCTACCCTTGCGAAATACTACAGGGAGAGTCAGCTTTCAGTAGAGAAACTTCAAATATTCGATTATTATTTACTTCTAATGCACAATCTTCTGAAGTGGATAGTGTATACTCCATTCACTTTTATTTAATCACATAGGAGGTCATGGTTTCGTTTTCAGGAGTTGGTGCCCCTGATGAAAAGCACAGAACATAGGATGAAAAGTCAGTGCGCGAACAGAAAATATCGTTAATGACAAAACGACGTTGCCAGTTTCTTTGTTTACATCAAAGTAAAAGTATCAAAGATATTCCACATTTTGTTAGGTTTACAAATTGTTCGCAGATTTTTGGTATTTAATCGATATTTGCAGGTGAGTTTTTCGTCGAATATCCAAGATTAACGTATGTTTATTGTTTTTAGCACCAGTTTGGAGAGTGAGGACGATTTTCAAGACCAGGGCGAATGTTTACATTTCGAGGTTGAAGGGGTACACGGGAATTTCGCCGAAAAAGCTGTTATTTGGACAAATATCGCAGTAGATGGATCGGATGGCCATCGAGAGGTCGATTAGGATGATATTTTTCAGGTTTTCCAAGAAATTTGGCGATATCTGAGCAGATTTGCAAAAGTTAGGTACCTCACTAATGAGGTGGAACTTAGACCTCATTCTCCCCTAAGAAACGCCTTTCAAAGGTCGAGATGGTGAAAAATGTATTCTTTAGATGTTTTGTATCCTAACATTGATTTTAAAAAAGTTATCAACAAAATAAAATTGACATTATTCTTGATTCTTGTAATTACCCATCAATTCATTTAAAATATTTGGGTTGATTTTTTTTAATGAATTCTTGATTAGAATCAACAATTGATGTCGTCAAGTCTTGAACTTTCAGTTCAAGAGGATAATAAACATTAAATCTTCACAAGCATGCATATGAAAATTATGTGAAAGCAATGCAATTTTCTTCCATGGCGAAAAATAATATATTTCAACAGCGATCTCTTGTACTTTTCATGCAAATAACTAGAAACGGAATCCTTTCTATCAATTCATATAAACGTTAATTATTTTCGTCCATCACATCTTTTCCAATTCATTCATTTCCCGAATAAATTCACATTCTGAGAAATACGCTGAGAATGTAGAAAGGGCAACATAGTGTTGACTTGGAACATAAAAATATTTTTAAAAACGTCATAACTTCGATACAGAGTGGAATGTGTCAAATTTCCAAGGCCAGAATTGTGATTTCATAATTGTGAATGGAGTATATGTATTCGAAGCATTTTTAATTTGTGACGTTAGTTATTTCTTTTGTGAAGTAGCGCTAGTTGTTCTATCATTTTTATTTGGATTCGAATGCCATGCCAATATCTCAGATTGAATGGTTGTAGTGCATTCCGACAATTGTTTGTAATTGAAATTGTAAAAATATATAAATTCTTTTACTCCTGGCTTAGAAAATAATTTAGAGTCAAACATCTGCCTTAGCAGATTAATTTTTGTTTAAAAGAAGTTGTTCTTCATTTTGAAACTAGTTACTAGGGGCTCTGTGATGAAAAGCTGTCATCTGCTGTGACAAATAGGATACATATTCAAGACCCTGATGCAGATTGGATTTAATATCAAATATTTCAAAGTTCTATCAGAACAATGTGCTGTTATGAAAATATTTTTCGGCCGATTTTTCCATTAAGAAATAGTCCTGGTCAAAAATAAAAAATAACTCAGGGACATTACAACTACCAGCTCAATGGTGATAAATAAATCAAGAAACTCACCTACGACTATTTCTTCTAAAATTATTGAATATCCTAAACATACTGACGTTCTAAATTACCGAAAGGTGATATCTAAAAGGACCACTTCGATTCCGGCTGAATTGCTATAAAACTACAATAACATTTAACAGATACATTGGGATCCCAAATCCCGGAAGCACGATTTACGATCAGATTCAAACATGACGAATGCCATCGTTATCGGTGCTTTCACCCCTTTTCGTGGATAAAGACAGGGTGTGCGAATCGATAGTTAGTCTGCGACCGTCGGCGTTCATTTAAGGACGGAAAAAAGATTAATTTTTCCCGGATTGCGTTAAGGCTCTGATGTGTACGGTAGGTTGAGTTTTCGGCTATTACGGATTTTGGTTAGAGTGACATCGGAAAGGAATTTCATTTTGCGCAAGTTCCGTCCCTCAGACGGTCCTCGAACCCCTACCAGCGGCGGGTCGATTAGAATCATGCGGCGTGAATCGGGGAAAAACTATCAACGTAAATAATTAATGCTGATAAACTTTCGATAGAAATACGTATACAGTGTTGATACTAAGTCGGTCCAAGAACTGAAAATTATCTAGTGAACTAGTTTTATCATTACTTCCTGCGAAATTTCACATATCCTGTATTATTTGATCGGAAAATTGAACCCACTGGTAAACGATTTTTAATTTCTTTGTCGTATGAAAACTGACCGCCTCAGAAGGAATTGAGAATTTCTTGGTCAAAATAACAGAAAATACGAGGATGTATTGATATCTAGTTATCCTAGACCAGTTCCATGCATAAACAAAATATTGCGATACCATATCAGCGAACAATAACTTATTAGAAGTGTCAGTGTAGAGTTCGACCAGAGTCACGCAATAAATAAAAAAAAGATGTCCACCGAAATTGTAAAAATCGAAAAATTGGGGTATCGAGTCATCATCAAGTAACTGTATTTAAAAGGGTTAAGAGGTAAGCAGATTTACGAAGATATGCTTAATACCCTTGGCGATCAATGTCCTTCGTATGCGACCGTTGAAAATTGGACTGCAAGCTTCAAAAGAGGTAAATTTTTCATTGAAGATGATGACCTACAGGGAAGGCCAGTTTATGTCCCCGAAAATATCGATGCAGTTCATGACATGACTTTATCAGACCGTCGAATTGGGCTAGAACGGATATCTGAAGCAGAAGATTTCATACGAAGGCGTTCATCATATAGTTTACGTCAATTTGGACAAAATGTCTGCAAAGTGGATCTTCAAATGTTTGAATGTTGACCAAAAGCGTGCAAGGGTAGAAGCATCGCGTTCGATCTGTGCTCTATTTGAAAACGATGTAGACTTCTTAGACCGAATTGTTACTATGGATCAGACTTGGGTACATTTCTACGATCCAGAAACAAAGCAACAATCGATGGAATGGCGACACTTTGGTTCTCTAGGACCTAAGAAGTTTCGTGTCCAAAAATTTGCTGGAAAAGTTCTCGCTTCAGTTTATTGGATTGCCATGGAGTAATCATGATTGATTTTTTGGATAAGGGTAGAACAATAACTGGAGATTGCTATTCGACATTACTGACCACTATAAGGGAAAGAATTAAAGAGAAAAAACGCGGAAAGCTATCCAAAGGTATTTTGTTTTTACAGGACAACGCCCCAGAACACAAATCACATGTTGCCATGCAAAAAACTCGTGATTTAGGGTTAGAATTACTAGAACACCCCCCTTATTCATCAGATTTGGCTCCGTCCGACTGACATCTCTTTCTTCAACTGAAAGAAAGTTTAAAAGGTCGTAAACTTTCTTCCAACGAGAAGGTGATAAAAACTGGAGGACTGGTTTGCAGAGCAAGAAGAAACATTTTTTTTAAAAGGTCTAGATACGTTGCAGGTTCGCTATAATAAAGGTATTCAATTAAGAGGAGAATATGTTGAGTAATAAAATATTTTGACATTGAAATTTTGTTTAGTTCTATGGCTAAGAATTTTTCAATATATCCTCGGACTAGGGTTGCCAACTTTGAGCTATTGAAATAAAGGACATGAACGACTCGAGAATGGTGGACGGGGAAAGGCTTAGCAAAAAAGACTGCAAAGTCCTTTGACACCTTTCAAAACCTCAAAGGACATGTTTTCAGAATAAAGGACTGTCCTTTGAAATAAAGGACGGTTGGCAACCCTACCTCGGACAGATACAAAAGTTTTGTTCGATTATGTCTGGAATTGATACTTCAAAGTGAAATCATTACTATAAGGAAACAGGCCTGTGTGTGCATCACGGGAGCTATGAGAACGTGCCCAACCAGGGCGCTTAAGATCATCACAGACCTCACACCTCTACATCTAGTGATTGATAGGATAGCCCATGAGGCCATATAGTCCAGTAAAGGAAGGGCTGAAATCACTTTTTCTCGGAAAGTGCTGCATTTTGGATATGTTGATTGTTATGAAGTAAGAAACATATGGTCAAAAATGCATCGAATTTCCTAGTTGAACATTATCATTGGGTTAATATTACAGATGCCCAAAGTAGGAGAATCTTCCTTCCAAATTCCGAAGAAAATTTTCACTTCATTCTCCATTTCATCAATCACAGTTATATTGCTTGTTTTTAAAATATTAATTCCTATAGCAGTGAAAGTTAATATGTGAGCACGTAAAGCTCTGCTGAAAGCATGCCCTTCAGACATTCTCTTCACTGATTGTGCAGCGTAAGATAAAGCCAATGGCTCCCACATATGACATAAATAAATGGAATCCTCCTAATCTCACAGCAATATTCCTAAATTTAGGATTGTCCGACTGTACAATGATGAAGTTGGCTTTGAAATAAAGAGGCTGATCGAATGTTACAAAAGTTGTTCTACTTTTATTTCTCTCCGTTTCTTCTACTGCAAAGTGCAAAGTTGTGTGTAATGTGGTCAAACTGGATGGTGGTGCATTGATGAATTGGAGACAATTAACATGCGACATCGTATATGTAAAGTCTTGTGATAAAGTTTCATGAAAACCGTTCCATGTCGGAATACTTTCTATTTCAAGAGATTTCGCAGAAAAATATGCAACATAACATTTTGGGACTTCGGGTTGTACTTTTATATGAAGTAAATATATTATCAAAAAAAAACACTCATTTGCAGTGGCATTTATTTAGTGGAACTAACAAAAGAAATAGCTTCCATTTTGCTTAAGTGCATGATAAAGATAAATCCCAAGGAAGCTACCATAGTAGATATTCCTATTCATTGAACTAATGCCTGTTGAACTGAATAAGGGAAAGTATAAGAATTTGAATAATATAATATCTCCTGAGGAATTCACAAAGATAAAAAGGATCATTAGGACCTTCATTATATAGTTATTATGAAAAGATACTAATCCTAATTTCAGATGGGACAGAAAAAATAACTATACAATAATCTATCATAGTAAATATTCAGAATCTCGTCAACGAGTTACTTGAGGAAATGAAAATGGAATTTTTTCGTGGCAATTATTCATTTCAATTCATCACTGAAATATCGACCTCAAACTAATGAGTTTAAACCAAATAATTACATAGTGTTATTGAGATTATTCCTTCTTTGAAATAAACCAAGAATTTCAAATCACTACCTCCAGACAATTTATCTCGAATCCTACCCTGTTCAAGAGGTTACGATGTTTACGACCGCTTGCCATTGCACTAGGCGCGAAATTTCAAATTCACTGCTATCGCCGCGTTAGAGAAATACCTTGCTAATCAGTATACAAAATCACTTCGAGAACAGGAAAGTACATATTTTCGTCTAAAATTTTCCGCTCTACAACTTTTGCTTGAAACTTTTTTCTCATAAACCTTCCGGTTCGCGAAAATTTCAGGAAAACCGTATTTTTTTCTATATTTTCACGAATTTTTCAATGTTCCTGAAAATTTTGACACCTGCATTTTTGACCATATGTTTCTTACTTCATAACAATCAACATATCCAAAATGCAGCTCTTTCCGAGAAAAAGTGATTTCAGCCCTTCCTTTACTGGACTACATACTCAGAGTATCTAAAAAAGGAGCAGGCAATGAGAGCGTCAGGTTTCAGAGAGCTTGGTCCTCTCTGAATGACTACACCTCATCTGCAAACCTTCCTAGTTATCAAGAGAGTAAGTACTGAGAAAAACTTCAGTACAATTCTAAGCAAAAGAGAGGATTAGGAACAGGAATACACCGACTAAAATCTCAAGGAAAATACAATAAAATGGTAGGTATACAGATGACTCTAAAACCGCTACAGGAGCTCGCGCTGAGATTTATGAGACAAATACCAAGTGTGCACTATCGTTGGGCTCCTGTATAAGCGACCTTCAAACGGAAATACTTGCCATCGGAAGATGTCTAGATATAAATCTATAAAGAAACTATCAGAAGTGCCACTCACTGGCCCAGAACAGAACCCTTCTGTGGAAAATGCACCTATAAGAAGGAGTTTATGCTGAAGGAGAAAACCGAAAGAGAAAAACTCTGACAGAATCTCCCATGGATGGATCACTCCAAAAAGTTCCTCCGGAACTTTGAAACTGCTAGATCCAAAAAATATCTGGATCTCAGTAAAAACGAACTTCACTTACTCACTGGCTTTCTCACAGGACATTGTCGCCTAAAGAAGCATCTGTTGAGAATGGGTTTATCGACACTGATGAGTGTAGATTCCATGGGGAGGAGGAAGAAACTCCTATTCACCTGGTTACGGAATGCTATGCCATTGCAAGCCAAAGGAAAGAGTGCTTTGGACAAGAAACTTTTAGAAGTGGGGAGTTATCCTCCTAGAAGCCGTCCCAGATACTGGAGTTCATCATATCTGGAACTGGAGGGCGAGCTGTAGGAGGCGCGATGATAACAGCTCTGTCAGGGGGCACAATAAACCTTAAGGTCACAGTAGACTGTAACCCCTTTTCACTATAACTATAAGTAAACAGGAAAAAAACAATTAAAAAAAACATCTGCACTCACGTAGGCGATGATACGGAGCTCACACCAGTGGGGTAGTCGTTAGCGTCAAAGAAATCGTCTTCTCCCTCGCTGCTTGAATAAGACATGTCCGGCACTGCCAAGGAGGTAGGAGATGCTGAAACGAAGAATTTGAAGATTATTATTATTATTTGAACTGGGGTCGTTATGGCTCAGTTAGCCTTCCGGGAACTGCGACCATACAGGGTGATTTACGGTGGATGGCACATAAGATGTTTCTGGTGAACCAGATATCGGATCGGTTTGAAAATTTGCATGAGTGCATTATCGGACATTCTCTACCCAACTAAAATATTTTCATCAATGCGGTGTTGCGACTTCCATTAGAAAGTAGTAGCAACTTTGCTTTTTCAAATGGAACACCTGGTATATTATATTATTTTTGGAATCTCCAACAACTTCTTGACAACTTTTCCTTACATTTCCCTATACCTATCTGTTGCCGTTTTCGAAATATAAATTAATTTAAATTTTTTTCGCCGAAAATCATGACTTCTAAAAATGCTGATAACTTCGGGTTGAGGGACACTATGACATTGAAATTTGGTTTGGAGTTAGATGATACATGACTGCTTCCAACACATCAGCCTGATCTACGTTACTTCAATACAGGGTGGTAAAAAATACAGTCTTTTCGGTTGCTTGAAAAATAGACTGAAAGTTGTTTATTTCAGATAGAACGCCCTGTATGTTATTAGAAATTCAAAAAGCTGATAAAATTTGATTTCATTCAGACAAATCAAGATCAATCGAAAGCCGTAAGACTTTTACCAGATAAACATATATTATCATGACAGGTCGTGAACCCTATCATCATCCGAGCATTTAAACGCTATTTAATTAAGGGAACACCTGTCTCAAAGAACCGTAATTTTTCAAACTATACTAGTTAATAGGGGGAAACTTAATGTATGAAGGATGAACAATGTTTGTATAATCAATTGCTGCTGACATTTTGTTAGTTCTCATTTTTTTAATGCACGTTTGAAGGTACATTCCTTATTATGTACTGCTTTCACAGCTTTATGAAACTTACATGGCCGATTCCACCACGTCAGGAAATCGAATGAAAAAAATGAGTCGATGTATTCCATCACAATCATAACCTGTCAATTCCACACACCGCTATCGATCGAAACATATCAACATAGTCAAAAAAACAATACTTTCAGATGAAACCGACACAAAAACCACAATTATTAACACTTCACAGCAAAAAAATTACGACAATTACACAAAATTAAAAAGGACCCACGGCAGATCCATCGATTATAAAAAAGAAATCAAGCCATGTAACAAGCAGACCATTTCGTTGTCTCAGAATCATTCTACTGCGGGAATTTTCACAACAATGATACACATGCTGGTGTGGACAAAATTTTATCAACGATGACGTGTATCAAACCGAGAAAGAACAATGCACTCAAGTATCTCATTCGACTGTGGCAGAGGAACCGGAAAGGAACCAAGGCGTGCGACAGATGTCGATCATTTTCGTCTAAATATAAATAATTGAATCCCGGACAAAATTAGATAAATATCGAAATAATTCCGTCAGAACGAGAATTGGTTAATTGATATAAAATTACGTTAGGCATCGGTTTTCTCGTTTGAAATACAGGGTGCCTCAAAGAAAACAGCACCTACACGCCATACAATTGATTTTTTCAAAACCCAACGATTCCGTCAAATCTTTTGCATTTTTCAAATAATTTCGGATTCATCTAAAGAAAATAAATATCTCACCCAGATTTCTGCTCTGTCTTCTTGTATTTTCTAGGCATTCTGAGCCTAATTCCACACCTTGCACTGGTCCTTCAGGTACCATAGTTTCTAAAAAGGAAAGACCTAATTTCAGGAGAAATTAATAAATATAGTAACTCAAAAGAGAATGAAGCTAGACTAAGTTGAAAATCAAACAGTTGTTAAATAATATCATCTTGTATTCATATAACAAGCGGTATTAGCTTTATTCAAAAGAATGAAGCTAACAAAGTTCCTTCATAGATGTCGCAGCTGGCGTTGATGATAACCACTTGGGACATCTATGAATTAGTAATCAACTTCATTCTTGACATTATCAAAGGACCAAATATTTATATTTTCTTCTTTATTTTGATAGTACAGACGTTTCGTCCTACTTTAAAGACTTCATCAGTGTACAAGGCAAACAGTTTTTGGAGGTACCAGTTTATGGGAAGAAGGAAAGTTGTTCAGTTGCTTTTCATTAATAGTTTATGAAAAATATTCCATTAAGTGTCAATTAAAAGTATACTCCATTCACAATTATAAAATCACAACTCTGGCCATGGTTTCGTTTTCAGGAATTGGTGCACCTGATAAAAATTCTGTGCGCGTACAGAGAATATCTTTAATGACAAAACGGCGTTGCCAGTTTCTTTGTTTACATCAAAGTAAAAATATCAAAGATATTTTAACATGGGTACAAACGGCAAATTTGAATAGGACCAAAAATCGATTTATGAGCATGAATAAAGCAAAAGTAAGTAGTAATCGCCTTTTTTACACTTGATAACGAAGTTTTTTTTAGGTGTCTGGCCGTTTGGAAAGATTTCAAACGAAATTACGGTCCCCCAGAAGTTTGGTTAGTTTCGGTATCGTTTTTGGTGCTCAAAATTTATTTGGAATGTGTACCTAAATGGACAAAAAAGGCTTCCTTATACGATCTTTTCACGAAAGCGACCGGAAAATATGGTTCAGGTAGGATTTTCGAGGAATTATGAGGAAAGAACTTGCAGAATGAATTTGCAAGATTTTCGTAAGTAAACGGGTTTTGGATGGCCATCATCGGTCTCTAAATGATTATTGTTGATCGTTTTCACGTTTCAGAAAAAGAACCACTTCGTATAAGTCCATTTTGAAGAAATTTGTGTATGTAACATTCAACGGTAGGTATTTGCTCTTAATCGAAAGAATATATTATATCTAGTGCTACTTCTTTCAAAAGAGACACAAGCTTTTAATGCTGTAGGGGCCCTATAATGTGGAGGAGTTTGTGTCTTATTTTAGAACAGGTGAATGATAAATGTGAAGCATATGTTTGACCTGTTCCATATTATTTGTACAAACCTACTGTGGTTGTAATGTATGAATATTTTTTAAACTAATAAATTACTATACAGTCAGAATATTTTACTCCTTGTTCATAAGATCAAATAAATGAAATGTATATCTTCTACTCTTATTTTTATTAAGTTAGCTATTAAGGTTATGTTCCAAGAAAAAGTTCCTGTTGCATCAGAACTCCCTTCAACTATTTGGATTCCATTATTCTTGATTCAACAATTGATGTCAAGTCTTGAACTTTCAGTTCAAGAGGATAATAAACATTAAATCTTCACAGGCATGCATATGAAAATCATGTGAAAGCAATGCAATTTTCTTCCATGGCGAAAAATGATATATTTCAACAGTGATCTCTTGTACTTTTCATGCAAATAACTAAAAGGAATCCTTTCTATCCATTCATATAAACGTTAATTATTTTCGTCCTCACATCTCTTCAAATTCATTTATTTTCCGAATAAATTCTGAGAAATACGCTAAGAATGTAGAAAGGGCAACATAGTGTTGACTTGGAACATAAAAATATTTTGAAAAACGTCATAACTTCGATACAGAGTGGAATGTGTCAAATTTCCAAGGCCAGAGTTGTGATTTTATAATTGTGAATGGAGTATATGTAATTTCTAAGAAGTAATGAAATAGGTCTTTGCCCCTGGTTATATGAATACTTCGGTGACTGACATTTGGGTCAGAGGAAATGTAGTGGGATTGGGGTCTAAGTGAGAACTAACTAGGGAAACTGTTTCTAACGAGAATATTGTGATCTACCTGCATTGATAGGCGCTGTTGAATGTGTAGTGGATCCAGGTACTATTTGATATAGGCCCAAACCATTAACGGGATGGGCGGTATTCTGAATA
Source organism: Adalia decempunctata (assembly GCA_951802165.1). Classification (NCBI taxonomy): domain Eukaryota; kingdom Metazoa; phylum Arthropoda; class Insecta; order Coleoptera; family Coccinellidae; genus Adalia; species Adalia decempunctata. The sequence continues at coordinate 23,637,837 of OX637697.1, forward strand.
AAAAAAAAATGCTGTACTCGGTTTTGTATATTATTTCATTTGTAGATTGGCATGCATTATGATTTGTCATAATCGCAAAATGAATAAAAGAGGAAAGTATGCTTAGTGCAGACACACTAATGTCTGGTTCCAAGATGTAAACCAGTGGCGTTACCTATGAAAGAGTCAAGGGAGACTTCAATCAATTTTCTGTGCCTACCTAAACCTATCATTGCATACAGAATTCTGATGGCTATAAACTAGAACTCACCTTAGCTATTTGAAGTAATACTATAGAATGCTTAACATTATCCAACATTACCTAAAAAATACAACATAGTTAAATGTTCGGGTTTTGAAATTCACACACAACGTCAAAAGTATCCCAACAAAAAATCATTCCATTGAACCTAGGTATTTTTATTGCTGTGTTAAAAAATCACATGCATTTAGGGAATAAGAAAAAGCCAAAATCAGATCTTGAGTACTTTATATGCCAATAATTTTACCGATACACTTCCGGTTATTACGGAGGTAATTCATTTTTTGGATTCCCCGTCGAATTTTGACGTGTCTTCACTGATCTTCCAAAGCTTTCTAGAGTTATAAATACAGCTGAAGGATTGCAGATATCGAGGAGTGTATACAGTGGAAAAGAAACTACATAGTGGACGTCTAGCGTAGGGGAGGATCGCTATTTGGTGTAATATACCAGCTAACAAAACATTCCTTCAAAAACTCTGAGGTGGAACCGAAACTTTTGGCGTTGTGTGTATCAATAGGTAATTAAATTATAGCTTAGGAGTTTCCATTCCAGCGTATCAAACTTTGGCCTCCCCTATACTTCAGCTCAACGTCACGTTTAAAGAATTTACTATGACTAGAAGTTCCAAGAAATTTAATGAAGGAAAGTTCTCATTCTTAGTACTCACATTAGCTTGCTCTAGAATTGTTTGGCACTTAGATTTCTCCTCAGGATCACTCATTTTGATGATATTTTCTTCGAGTATCTGAAAGAAACATCGATTATTACCATAACATTCATAGCAATCGAAACATTTTTCCAGTTGCAATAAAAATTTCGTCATGACGAGTACATGGCATTCTCATTTGTTCCGCCTTGAAATGTTTACGTGACTGGGTACTGTTAAATGGAAGTTCTAACAATGCTCAAGTGTCCCAGGAGCCACGAGAGTCCTTTATGTTGAAACAACACTCGTTCTGTGAGATACGACAATGAAAGATTTCCCGGGGCACCACGAACGTAATATCCCCTCAGGAAAGCGGAAAGGAATCTTTATGTATCTAGGAAACTGAATGATATAAGCGACCGTATCAACGTTTTTCTGTTAGAGTTACATTTTAAATCCAACATTCAATTAAGAAAAGCCTATCGGGCGACAAGAACGCCAGAGATTTAAGGAACAGATTTAAATTGAATTTGTGATAATCCTGGACTTCCCAACAGGATGGGAGTGAAAATGTTTTGCAAAGACACTATTACTGTTCAGACATAAACGGTTAGAAATTTCAACATATACTGCTCCACAAGAGTTATGGATATTGTATTCCATCGGTTTCAAAAGTATGTAATCTTCCAGAAAATAGCTGTAAAATCATTCAAAACTCAATAACAACTTGAATCGATCCAATAAAAATCAGTATGAGACATTTCTTCGTCAATCTGGTCGCCTTTTTTCTGAAGTTTGGTTCTTTGCATATGCTTCATGAATGTTCTTATTTTGAAATGAAGTCAGTTTATCAACGGCTTCGATTTGAAACGAGTTTTCTGAAAATGCCAAGACGTAAATTAACAAACGCTGAGGCTAATAGGGCTATCGGAATGCTACAGGGTGGCCTAACTCATGTTGTTGTAGCGGAAAGGCTCCAAGTCAGCCAAAGTGTGATATCTCGACTTTGGAATAGGTTCAGGGAGACAGCTTCCGTGTTGGAAAGACCAAGGCTTGGTGGGCGACGAAAAATAACACCTGCTCAGGATCGTTTCATCACTGTTTCGGCGAGAAGAAACCCTACATCTATGTGTAGAATGCTACGGAATACTCTTCAAAATGCAGATGGGGTCCAAGTTTCCATCGAAACCATCAGACGACGTTTGAGAGAGGTGAATCTAGGTTCTAGACGTTCATTAAGAGGAGTTCCATTAACACGTGACCATAAGCGTAAAAGACTGGAATGGGCAAGGCAACATATCAATTGGAACGATCAATGGCGTAGTGTCCTTTTCACTGATGAATCCAGATATAGACGATTTTTAGATTCCCGAAGAAAAAGGGTATGGACAATCCCACGAATACCCCGTAATCGTCGCTATGTCCAAGAAGTCCATTCATTCCGAGGGGGTAGTGTTATGGTATGGGCCGGGATATGTTTCAACGGGCGCACAGATCTACACATTTGTCCTGGGAATATGACCGCCTTACACTATAGGAAGCATGACATTGACAATGTTGTGCCAAATTTTCACGCTGCTTTTTGTGAAACTTTCCAATTTCTAGACGATAACGCTAGACCGCACCGTGCAGCCATAGTAGAGAATGCGCGCGAGGAGCTTGGTATTCCACATTTACCAATACCTACGCACTCACCAGATTTGAATTGCATAGAACATGCATGGGATATGCTCCAAAGAAGATTAGATAATCATCAACCTACCCCAGAATCCTCAAATGATCTAAGAGAGCTTCTGCCCCGTTTATGGAACCAAATTCCTCAAGAAATGTTCAACAACCTCGTGTGTAGTATGCAAAGAAGATGTCAAGCTGTTATTGATGCCCGTGGAGGCCATACTTAGTATTGATAGACTTAAAATGCTTGAATTATCTGGGAATAAAATTTCGTTTTTTTACTCGATTTTTCTTAACCACCCTGTAAACGCTGCAGACCTACAGGCCAAAATGAATTCGCAACTTGAAATCATATTAATATGAATTTTCAGCACAATAATCTTATTTTAACTATATTTTTTTTCAATTTAAGTCAATATCCCTTACTCATGTGGATCAGTTTATATTGTCAATTGAAATTTGTTCTGACAAAAAAAAGTTGTGTACCCTGTATGTTTTTGAACTATTTTAGGCGGAGTAATCAGTGCTAGGGTATCAACTTTGGCGCTGAAAATGTTTTCGTAACTAATTAGATATTCTAGTTCATCGAGGACACCCTGTACCGCTCGCATTTGAGTTAATTCATCCACGATTGAAGCTTCTCGATCAAAATTTGTTAAATTTACTTGTGACTCGAGTTTTGAAGGTTATCAAGGTCGCTGTTTGTGATAAATCCGAAAATAAAAGAAAGCATAGAAAATTATTATTTCTATATTGCGTATTTCGAAAAATTCATGGGGGAACCACCTTTGCCGAATACAGACCGATATTGCTTCCTGTCGATATTTCGGGATTTTCCTGTTCTTCCGCAAAACAATCTTATCTGTATGTGCTCGATCCCAGCTGCGTAGTTTTATTAACGAAAGTTAACAGGACCCGATATAGTAGGTTTAATTAAGTTCTTGGCAGTCTGTCATCAATCATGGATACAATTTTGACGAGATAATGGAAAAGCTTTTCAGATTTTGCGAAACAGATAACTCTCTAAAAGCCAGAACCGCTGCCACGATCATGTGTCAGGTATCGATTCGACTGATGGCATTGCGGAAAAATGAAACGCCTAAGTGCAGTTTATTTCTTCGCACTGTGGACCTTCCTGATCTTCTTCGTTTTCAGGGTGAGTCCATTTTATCGTATCCTCATCAGTAGTTATAGAAAAACAGTGCGACAATTCAAGAACTCACAATGGGCTTTGCAGTACTAACAAAACATGATGTTGAAAAAATTTCCAAAACCGTTGTTAGGATAATAGCCCGGGAGCCAGTGATAGTTTTTGGTGACCAATTTTAACCCTGGCCATAAATTGTATATAGCTTAATTTGTATTTGTCTTATAGCATAGTGTCCGTCAGCTGGCGCACCAGTGGTGGGTTTGCCAACGGGAGCAGCGAAAACACGTAAAAAAAATATTGAGTTTCAGTCATTTTAACCCTGCTGAAATTTACAGAGATGGTAGTTATATAATTATTCGAATAAAAAAAATCGTCCGCTGGCTGTACGTTGGTGGAAAACCAGTCCGCTGGACATGGAAACTTGTTTTCCACCAAAGTACAGCCAGGCGGACGATTTTTTTTGTTCGAATAATTATATAAACTACCATCTCTGTGAATTTCAGCAGGGTTAAAATGACTGAAACTCAAAATTTTCTTTACAAGTTTTCATGTCCAGCGGACGTTTTCATGTACAGCGGACGGGTTTTCCACCAACGCACAGCCAGCGGAAGATTTTTTTATTCGAATAATTATATAAACTACCATCTCTGTAAATTCCAGCAGGGTTAAAATGACTGAAACTCAAATTTTTTTTACAAGTTTCCATGTCCAGCGGACGGGTTTTCCACCAACGTACAGCCAGCGGACGATTTTTTTTTATTCGAATAATTATACAAACTACCATCTCTGTAAATTTCAGCAGGATTAAAATGACTGAAACTCAATATTTTTTCACATGTTTTCGTTGCTCCGTTGGCGAACCCACCACTGTTGAGCCAGCTGACGGTCACTTTGGCTAAGAAAACAACCAAATTAAGGTCGGCGTTTAAAGCGAGTAGGAAAGATCAGCCGATAGAGGCGCCACCGTCCATTTTAAGAAATATCTCCACAGAACTTACATTATCACAATAAGTTCTATGAGTATCTCTCCAATCATGAATGAAATATACAATGGCGCTCTTTATCCGAAAATCGCCAAATTATGAAATATGTCAATTTGTGGGTAAAGCAGGAACTTTTTCCCGCCAAAATTTGAAATTGGCCATTCTCAGCCAATTCCGTATTTCAAGTTGATCTTCTGAACGAAATTATCAGTAGATTCACTTTTAATCGAAAGTTCTTCTATTTTCGAAAGAAAAAAAAATAACTGTGGGAATGAAATCGCTTAAAATTATTTCAACAAGAACCCTAATCCTTTCTGAGTTCACCCACAAAATTTCAGTTCTCAAAGTGAAACCGTTTTCGAAATCAACTTGAAATGAAAACACACTACATTGAACGCCCACCTTAAGCTATATACAAATTATGGCCAGGGTTAAAATGACTGACTAAAAACTATCACTGGCTCCCGGGCTATAAGGAGAGGCAACTAAAATATCATAAAAGGGAATCCACTCCCTAGGCTCTATCTACCCCAACTAAAAAGTTTGAATTGTGATACATCATGGAAATGTCGATAAATATGCTATCCAGTGGTGTGAATATAATAATTGTTCAAGATCAATCAGTAATTATGAAATCAATAAAGGCCAATAAAACTTTGAGCCGCCTTTATTTTGAAACCAGATGTTAATAGTCTATAAGTGGTTTTGCAAAAGAGGCATAATTTAAGTTTTTATTCAACAAAAAATAGTAGGATTGAAAATATCGCATATACTAAAGTTTTATTGGTTTTTGGAGCATTTTTAAAGGTTTTCAATCATGAATCCCAAGTTAGGGTTTGCTTTTCAATAGTTTTATTTGGGGTAGGTGGGATGTAGAGGGTTTTGAACATTTTTTTATATAATATTTTGTTTGTGACGTAAAGCATATTGTATTTTTTCGAACTGTCACACAGTAAACAGGGTAAAGCAACCGTGTTCGATAACTATAATTTGGATCTAGGGGAATGACTCAAATTAAGTATAGGTTGCTCAGAAAGTGGCACCAACCTGTTTCTTCAAAAAAGAATGTCTAATTTTCATAACATATACTGACACTTCACGAATTGATTGATTGAAAGAAGAGGTGGTAATAAGGACTATTGAATTTGGATTCAGTTGTGTAATAACTATAATTAAACAAAATAAATAATCGATAAATTCAGATTTTCTTTTAATTTATTCTATTTTGGCTCATCCTGCATAAAGCAAAGAGTAAGAAACAAAAATTTTCTATCAAATATATGGCAGTACAAATAGAGGAAAATACAGGGTGTTCCTAAATTGAACGTACAAACGAAAAGGGGAGATTCCTTAGTACGAGGATGTATTGATATCTAGTTAGTCTAGACCAGTTCCATGCATAAACAAAATATTGCGATATCATATCAACGAACAAGAAGAAGTGTCAGTGTAGAGTTCGACGTCAAAAAAGTAAACCAAAGTTACGCAATGAATTAAAAAAAAAGATGTCCACCAAATTGTAAAAATCGAAACATTTAAAAGGGTTAAGGCGAAGTATCACCTTTTGAATCGTGGTAAATCTCCATTCAAAAAGTGGTCTCTTCATTTCACGAGTAACTACCCTAATTTACGACGTAGAGACTTGATTGTTGAAGAACGCCCCGAGGGCAAATGGTTTTCTTTTTTTCGATTTAATTAGTTTTTCAATTTAAAAGAAAAACAGGTTGAACTTCAGCGTTTTGGAAACTACATTTAATGATTTTTTTTCGACGGTTATTCATCATTATTTGGAAAAAATCGCAACTATTTGCCCTCGGCGATTTAATCTTCTATAAACTACAGAAATTTTCATGATGATTAGTTCAAAAATATAGCTCGTACCCATGAGAAACGAAAAACATATTCAATAACCCAAATATTGCAGCAGAGATCTAACGATTACGCTGGTTTTTTTAATTGAAAAACTAATTAAATCGAAAAAAAGAAAACTATTTGCTCTCGGGACGTTCTTCAACTTCAATAAAAAAAAAAAAAAATCAAGTCTCTACGTCGTAAATTAGGGTAGTTACTCGTGAAATAAAGAGACCAGTTTTTGAATGGAGATTTACCACGATTCAAAAGTTGATACTTCCCCTTAAGAGGTAAGCAGAATCACGAAGATATGCTCAATACTCTTGGTGATCAATGTCCTCCGTATGCGACCGTGAAAAATTGGACTGCAAGCTTCAAAAGAGGTAAATTTTCCATTGAAGATGATGACCGATCGGGAAGGCCAGTTTCTGTGTCAGTCCCCGAAAATATCGATGCAGTTCATGACATGATTTTATCAGACCGTCGAATTGGGCTGAAACGGATATCTGAAGCACTGAAGATTTCATACGAACGCGTTCATCATATAGTTCACGTCAATTTGGAGATGATAAAAATTTCTGCAAAATGGATCCCCAAATGTTTGAATGTTGACCAAAAGCGTGCAAGGGTAGAAGCATCGCGTTCGATCTGTGCTCGATTTGAAAACGATGTAGCCTTCTTAAACCGAATTGCTACTATGGATGAGACTTGGGTACATTTCCAGAAACAAAGCAACAATCGATGGAATGGCGACACTCTGGTTCTTCAAGACCGAAGAAGTTTCGTGTTCAAAAATCTGCTGGAAAAATTCTTGCTTCAGTTTTTTGGGATTGTCATGGAGTAATCATGATTGATATTTTGGATAAGGGTAGAACAATAACTGGAGATTACTATTCGACATTACTGACCACTCTACGGGAGATAATTAAAGAGAAAAGACGCGGAAAGCTATCCAAAGGTATTTTGTTTTCACAGGACAGGGCCCCAGTACACAAATCTAATGTTGCCATGCAAAAAAATCGTGATTTAGGGTTAGAATTACTAGAACTCCCCCTTTATTCACCAGATTTGGCTCCGTTCGACTATCATCTCTTTCCTCAACTGAAAAAAAGTTTAACAGGTCGTAAATTTCCTTCCAGCGAGGAGGTAATAAAAGCTGTGGAGGACTGATTTGCAGAGCAAGAAGAGACATTTTTTTTAAAGATCTAGATACGTTGCAGGTTCGCTGTAATAAATGTATTCAATTAAGAGGAGAATAAGTTGAGTAATAAAATATTTTGACATTGAAATTTTGTTTGGTTCTATAGTAGGCTAAGAATTTTTCAATATATCCTCGTATCTCGAGAACGAAACGTTTGCGACTTTTTTTCTTAAACTTACTTAAGGAATCTCCCCTTTTCGTTTGTACGTTCAATTTAGTAACACCCTTTTCATCTCATGTCCAGAACATAGATTTTTTATTTCTTGAAAAACTAAGAGGGCCAAGATTTTTGTGGATGTGTGTAGTTTACATCACATTAAAGGAAATAATCTGAAAACAAAATCTCATTATCACGTCTTTTACAGGTGAAAGCTCCCAAATATGCTGCCAACCAAACGAACTCGACAAGTGACGACATCAACTCATTCACATTCAACGAGATTCCAGATTCATTCAGATACGATCAAGATGTTCCCGAGCAGAAGAACGAATATTTCAAAACCGCCAAATCTGAATCTACCGAAACGAACCTATCAGAATCAGAAGTGACGAAAACCCACAAGCATTTCCCCAGTGTTCGCTCAGTGTTCACCCACTGGGACATATCCCTGAACCTTTCGCTCATCTCCACCGATTCCTGTCAGCAAATAAACGAAACTACTTACTCCAAAGACACGAACAAGATAACCATTTTCCCCAAAACGGCGTTCAACACGTCGGAATTCACAAATATCCTGAAAATTCCAAATTCGACTTACGGGGCCAACGTGGAGGACCTGGACGGGATCATATCGAAAACAATTCAATTCCACCGGAGTTCGAGCACGAATTCCAGCTTACTGACCCTTTATTTTTTAATGAACACGAACGGAACGGGACTGGAGGATGAACCGCATCAAGATAACGTTATTTTTAGATGTTACTTCGCAATCAACGACACAGCCGTGATTGAGGAGATTCTTCCGAGGGACGAGATCTTTTGGTGGATGAGGAAACCTAACAGAAACGTCTCCCTCACATTCCGCTTCTTCGGACCCTACGATTCCGGCGATTTCAATCTCAGGAGAATCGTGGAAGACATCGATAAGTTCGTGGAACCGAGTTATTGCTCGTCGAAAATACCGTTTTTTTACAGTTTGGTGATCAGTGGGGATTTGAAGAGAAACGCCCTTTTTCTTTCGTTCATTAACGCCAACTACATACTCTCCACTTTTTCTCTTCTCCTAATATTCTTGACTGCAAAATTATCCATGGAATGGCGTCAAAGGAGAAGCAACATCATATTGATCAATTTCACGGTTGCCATATTCTCGCAGATAATCCTACATTTTTTATCCGAATTCACGGAAGTTGACGAAGGGTTGTGTACATCTGTCACCGTGTTATGTCACTATTTCACTTTGGTGCAGTTCCTATGGACGACTACCATCGCGTATATGCAATATAGAAGATACGTGCAGGTTTTCGACGATAAAGATGGGTTTTTCATGATCAAACTGATACTATTTGCTTGGGTCACGCCGATTGTAATCATATCAATATCTCTGATCGTTGTTTTATCGATCGGTGAAAACTCGAAAAATTGCGCGGACAAATTCAAGATGTGCTCCCTCATCAACACCTATTTACTGAAGTACTGTGTAGCTGTACCGCTACTTTTCACGCTCATGACCAACTTCATATTTTTCATCATGATTTTTCGACATTTGCTCAGCAGAAAACTAGAGTATGACCAAAAAACAGGCGCACTGTTAGAAGCAAAATTGGCTTTCGTGCTCTTTTTCTTGCTGGATATCAATTTGATAGTCGCCATCATAGCGGATATGTTCAGTATCGATATTCTCGCCTCGATTTTTGTAACTAGTCATTCCTTACAGGGTGTTTTGTTGTTCGTCGTTTTCGTTGTAAGAAATAAGTGTAGTAGAAAGATGTACGTTCGTTGGATCAAGATTGCTTATTATAGGTGTGTACTCACAAAATTTTGATCCAATTCATGTGATAATATTTAAGATATTCATACAATAAAAATAGAATACAATAGAAAATACTAATAATAGTAAGATATGATTTTGTGAAAGACCATTAGAATAGAGGGTTAAATATGATAAAATAGTGAAGCCTGTAACCTATTTTGATTCATGATAAAAAAAATGTGATTTCGTCAAATTGAATAAAATTCCTCTGTTTCAGCTGCAGTAAGGGTTACAAAAGTTAACTAAACATATACTATTTAGAAAAAAATTACAGAGTAAATTAATATGCTTGATCTGTGAATACTGAAGAGCAAATAAAAATAAAAATGATAAATGTGCAGTGAAATTCTTGCAGTTTGTTTCATTTTATACATACTCCATTCACTTTAATAATGTATCCGTGTTGGCCCTGACATTATGACACATTTCACAGTGTATATTTTGAAAATGTTAGGTTATGGTAATCTTTCTGTCAGATAACTAAGCAACGTTATTCTTTCTACATAGAGGTCGTATTGATTACGTATTTACTATTTATCAATATGTTTATTTGCTTTGGGAAAATAATAAATTTGAGAAAATATCATGTGAATCCAATAATTCCAAAGACCTGGCGAATATTGAAGAAACATTTTTCTCTGTTAATGCTGGATATATACTGTTCCACAAGAGTTAGGTATCGTATTCAATCGTTTTTAAAAGTATGTAATCTTCGAGAAAATCGCTGTAAAATCATTTAAAACTCAATAACAACTTGAATCGATCCAATGAAAATCAGTATGAGACATTTCGTCAATCTGGTCGCCTTTTTTCTGAAGTTTGGTTCTTTGCATATGCTTCATGAATGTTCTTATTTTGAAATGAAGTCAGTTTATCAACGGCTTCGTTTTGAAACGAGTTTTCTAAAAATGCCAAGACGTAAATTAACAAACGCTGAGGCTAATAGGGCTATCGGAATGCGACAGGGTGGCCTAACTTGGTTGTTGTAGCGGAAAGGCTCCAAGTCAGCCAAAGTGTGATATCTCGACTTTGGAATAGATTCAGGGAGAAAGGTTCCGTGTTGGAAAGACTAAGGCTTGGTGGGCGACGAAAAACAACACCTGCTCAGGATCGTTTCATCACCGTTTCGGCGAGAAGAAACCCTACATCTACGTGTAGAATGCTACGGAATACTCTTCAAAATGCAGATGGGGTCCAAGTTTCCATCGAAACCATCAGACGACATTTGAGAGAGGTGAATCTAGGTTCTAGACGTCCATTAAGAGAAATTTCATTAACACGTGACCATAAGCGACAAAGACTGGAATGGGCAAGGCAACATATCAATTGGAACGATCAATGGCGTAGTGTCCTTTTCACTGATGAATCCAGATATGGACAATCCCACGCATACCCCGTAATCGTCGCTATGTCCAAGAAGTCGTACCATTCCGAGGGGGTAGTGTTATGGTATGGGCCGGGATATGTTTCAATGGGCGCACAGATCTACACATTTGTCCTGGGAATATGACCGCCTTACATTATAGGGAACATGTCATTGACAATGTTGTGCTAAATTTTCACGCTGCTATTGGTGAAACTTTTCTATTTCTAGACGATAACGCTAGACCGCACCGTGCAGCCATAGTTGAGAATGAGCGCGAGGAGTTTGGTATTCCACATTTACCAATACCTCCGCACTCACCAGATTTGAATTGCATAGAACATGCATGTAGTATGCTCCAAAGAAGATTAGATAATCATCAACCTACCCCAGAATCCTTAAATCATCTGGGAGAGCTTCTGCCCCGTTTATGGAACCAAATTCCTCAAGAAATGTTCAACAACCTCGTGTGTAATATGCAAAGAAGATGTCAAGCTGTTATTGATGCCTGTGGTGGCCATACATTGTATTGATAGTCTTAAAATGCTTCAATTCTCTGGGAATAAAATTTCGTTGTTTTACTCGATTTTTCTTAACCACCCTGTATACGTTGCAGACCTACAGGCTAAAATTAATTAGCAACTTGAAATGATATTAATATGAATTTTCATCACAAATATCTTATTTTAACTATATTTGTTTGCAATTTAAGTCAATATCCCTAGCTCATGTGGAGCAGTTTATTTTACGTATATAACCATGGTTGGACGATTCAGTTATGCTATTTTCTTTTACGAAAATCAAGAATCGAGTGTTGAAATTGTACTGAAAAATAATGGACGAAATAGTCCGTTACTTTGGGACAGTTCATTTGAAAAAAGAATAAAAGTACTCGAATAAACCAACAGGAAAACTTCTAAACGAACAGACGAACCTATGGAATTCCCCACTTTTCAAAATTCTCAAGAAATGAGCCTACAGAAGATGTAATGAAAATTGATAAACCTAAATCTTGGCGAACCGGGATACTTTATGAAAGTGAATAGAGTATAATAACCCCCAACTCCTCAAAGAAAGATGAGAATTGAAGAGAATACGGGAAATATCAAAACAACTTACATTTTCGTTGTACTTCGAGAAACAGAACTCTTACTAAGTCGGCCAACATTTGTGCCAATACTAGACTTCTTATTTGGGGAGAAATAAATATATAGCTACAAGAAATTGGTATTAGAGGTACATTTAGTCCTTAAAGGTGGAGATAAGGCTATAATTACTGAAGTACGTGCAATCTTATCTATACAGTTCCTATGAATTGCATATTTACCCACTAACTCATTTTGTCAATGAACTATCATCACTCAAATAGACCAAAAGAATGAGTTGAAGACGAAGAACGATTTCGATCATCGATTCTTATTTTCTTGACATGCGAATTCATAGAGACGAAATGACACAGCCCTCGTTAAAATGGAACGAGCGCTCGAAAACATTCATCATACTAATACGAATAGAGTTTCTTCATTCAGAAATATTTGATCAATTGGAATTGGCAGGTTCATTCACCGATTATTCAGATGGAAGTTTATTTCAGGATTAACTGAGTAGAGTTATCGGTTATTAGCTTCCACATTGGAATTAAACTGCTCCACATGAGTTAGGGATATTGACTTAAATTGCAAAAAAATATAGTTAAAATAAGATTTTTGTGATGAAAATTCATATTAATATGATTTCAAGTTGCAAATTAATTTTAGCCTGTAGGTCTGCAGCGTATACAGGGTGGTTAAGAAAAGTCGAGTAAAATAACGAAATTTTATTCCCAGAGAATTCAAGCATTTTAGGACTATCAATACAATGTATGGCCTCCACGGGCATCAATAACAGCTTGACATCTTCTTTGCATACTACACACGAGGTTGTTGAACATTTCTTGAGGAATTTGGTTCCATAAACGGGGCAGATCATTTAAGGATTCTGGGGTAGGTTGATGATTATCTAATCTTCTTTGGAGCATACCCCATGCATGTTCTATGAAATTCAATTCTGGTGAGTGCGGACGTACTGGTAAATGTGGAATACGAAGCTCCTCTCGCGCATTCTCAACTATGGCCGCACAGTGCGGTCTAGCGTTATCATCTAGAAATTAAAGGTTTCACCAATAGCAGCGTGAAAATTTGGCAAAACTTTGTCAATGACATGCTCCCTATAGCGTAAGGCGGTCATATTCCCAGGACAAATGTGTAGATCTGTGCGCCCGTTGAAACATATCCCGGCCCATACCATAACACTACCCCCTCGACGGATGGACTTCTTGGACATAGCGACGATTACGGGGTATGCGTAGGATTGTCCATACCCTTATTCTTCGAGAATTGATATGTTGCCTTTGACGCTTATGGTCACGTGTTAATGGAACTCCTCTTAATGGTCGTCTAGAACCTAGATTCACCTCTCTAAAACGTCGTCTGATGGTTTCGATGGAAACTTGGACCCCATATGCATTTTGAAGAGTATTTCGTAGCATGCTACACGTATGATGTAGGGTTTCTTCACGCCGAAACGGTGATGAAACGATCCTGAGCAGGTGTTGTTTTTCTTCGCCCTTCAAGCCTTGGTCTTTCCAACACGGAACCTGCCTCTCTGAACCTATTCCAAAGTCGAGATATCACACTTTGGCTGACTTGGAGCCTTTCCGCTACAACAACCTGAGTTAGGCCACCCTGTAGCATTCCAATAGCCCTATTAGCCTCAGCGTTTGTTAATTTACGTCTTGGCATTTTCAGAAAACCCGTTTTAAAACGAAGCCGTTGATAAAGTGACTTCATTTCAAAATAAGAACATTCATGAAGCATATGCAAAGAACCAAACTTCAGATAAAAGGCGATCAGATTGACGAAATGTCTCATACTGATTTTTATTGGATCGATTCAAGTTGATATTGAGCTTTAAATGATTTTTCAGCGATTTTCTCGAAGATTACATACTTTTAAAAACGATTGAATACGATATCCCTCACTCTTGTTGAGCAGTATATTTACATGTTCTTGAAAGTAGAATAATCGGATTGGAATTGCTGAGCATAGCTAGAGAACACTGGTATACAAATGCTGGAGTACCATTGTTCAAAATTCATACCTTTTACAAGGGCGTAGCCAGCGTGGGGCAGGGGGGGGGGCAGCTGCCCCCCCCTGGAAGAAAAAATGAATTAAATTTGCCTTTTCTTTTTATCCCAAAATTTCACATTTTGAACGACCTTTGACCATGACCATGGTTTGCCCCCCCCTGTTATAAATCCTGGCTACGCCCGTGACCTTTTATATTATATACCACAAAGTTTATATATAGGATGGGCTTACTCGGTTAAGAATAAGACCGAGATTTTCTGTGCGCTATGCGATTCTATGGCTGTTACAAAAATCCCACAAGCATATACCTGCTCAGTTCAACAAGATACCTGCCTTCAGTCGCATTGTTTTTACACGGCTTAGCTCGAAGCCCTTAACAAATACTTTCCACGTCGTCGGCCTATAGTTCGCCAAAGTGAATTCTGTGATAAGAACTTTTACCCTGCACAACACCACACGAGTCCAAAACAGAAGCAGATACGTAACTTTCAGTCTGAACAACCGTAAGTACCATTCCTTCAGTGTTTACTTTGTGGTATTTATTTCCTATCAAACATCCATTTTTTCTTTAATTCTCGAGGCGATAAGAATTGGTACAACAGTCCATTTCTTCTCTCCAAGAGAGCTCGTGTATATTATTCAACCATATAAAGGGTTTTCCAATAAGAGGTGTTATTTTGAATAGTCCGCTATTTCGGTAGATTTCACGTTTGAAACTGTCATTTTTTGACAAGTAGAAACTACGCCATTAATAAAAATGGAACCATACACGCTTCAACAGCGCATTGAAATTCACTTTAAAAATGGTTAAAATTTGGCAGAGACAGTTCGAAAAACTCGAACATGTTTGGGTCGTCGTGAAGCACCTTGGCGAACCGCAATACAGAAATTGGTGGAAACATTAGATACGTTGAGACAAGTTAGTTATGTGAATAATAAAACCCGTGCACGTCGTTAAAGAATAGTCGAGAGTATTGCTCCTGTAGCCGAAAGTGTTGAAGAAAACCCAGGTTTGTCCATTTCTCTTTTTTTTTTTAATTTTCTCGAATTAGGCATTTACCAAACCGTATTTTGCAAAAAGGTTTGGGTCTTAGGGCTTATAAAGTTCAGTTAACACAAGAACCCAAACCTTTTTGCAAAATACGGTTTGGGTCTTAGGGCTTATAAGTTCAGTTAACACAAGAACTCAAGACGGCCGATCATCAACAACTTCGTGTCCTTGGAAATGCATGAAAATGTTCCGGAATCGAAAAATCATCTTGAGTGATGAGGCCCTTTTCCACCTCGGTGGCTACGCCAAAAAGCAAAATTGTCGCACCTGGGGCTCGGAAAAACTATCCTCAACGTGTGACTGTTTGGTGCTGTTTATGGTTCGGTAGGGTCATAGAACCTTACTTTGTCAAGAATGAGGCTGGAATGGTGAATGGATTGCGCTATCGAGAGATGATTAATGATTTTTTTATGGCCGGAATTGGATGGTATTGATCTGGACAACGTTTACTTTCAACAAGACGGTGCTACGTGCTACGAGAGTGTTATCTCTCGAAGAGGTGATCACAATTGGGCACTGAGATCTTGCGACTTCTTCCTTTGGAGCCATGTGGAATATGGTATATCAACTTTCTTACACCATTAGAGGAAAAGTTTGATGTTTTGAAACGCAGTTTATATGCGACTTAGGAATATCATGGATTGAGAAATGACACTTATGCAGATCGATTATCGATCCTATAGGAACGCGATCTAATAATCTAAACTTTGGCCAATATAAACACATCGATCAAAAACAATAACGAGGTGCTGGCAGAAGTGAGAAATCTAAACTAAGAGTTATTTTTACCGATATTATGGATTCGTTAACGAATTTCAGCTGGCTCAAGGTTCGATTCCGATCCTGATCAACCGTTTCGGATTAATCCAGCTAAGTGGACAAAGTGATAGGTGTTATGTTCTTCTCCTATTCCCTCTATTTGACGGGAACTAGATAACGAAACACAAATGTTGAAGAGATAATTATAATGGATTGTATGTCAGATACTTCAACGAAATTACAAAAATGAAAACACGGGGGTGATTATTTGCCCGAGTTGCGAGAAAGAAAAATGTGCCATGGCTAGGACCACTCACTGCGGGAATCGCTTCGTAGTGTATATCTCTTTATTTCTGGTGAGTAGCTTTGATTCTTAGTTTTTCGAATATTGTAATTGGTCATCTTCGGTTAATTGTTTAAATTGTGTTGAAAGCAGCATGTACATACAATTCATTACCTCAGGTTAATGTTAATTACAGTAATCAGTGTCATACCGCACTTGAAATGTTTCGAAAATGGATATCGAATTGATCAGTCAAAATACAGGGTGTGTATGAATAATTCCGACAAAGTTTAGGAGGTGATTCCTTGTCAAAAAATAGGGTGGGTCTTTCATATAAACTTTTCTTTTTTGAGACCCCCCTGCTTAGTTACTGCCCTCTAAAGATGGAGCCCGAATAACATTTTTCATTTTTTTTTCTGATAAGAATAAAATGAGGTAGACTTTTTATGCGAGCGAGAAGACATACAAAAAAAATTAGGTGGTGTTCCTGTACAGGGGTACAAAAAGTCACCCCTAAACCTTGTTTCGCCAGAATTCGACCTTATATTTTACAATGAAAATAACAATTTTGGATAGCTTCATAGGTTTCTTCTTATTTCTTGCTGAAGTTTACAGTTGTCAACGTATAATACGCCTGAGTCGTAGGGGCTGGAATTATTCTCGACCTTAAATTTATCCATTAAGCGAATTTCAAATTAACATTTTTATCGAGAATTGGTACAAATATTAAACAAATGTTCCAAATCAAACACTTTTAGACTAATTAAATATCATATTTAATAGGTAGAAGGTACATGCCGAGAGGCCAAATGTAATTAATTACAAATAGAAGAAAAAATTTTTATATTTCGATTGTTGATAAATTATTTTTTTCACAAAAATTGTGAACTTTAGCAAGAAATCACAAGAGACTTCATTTGTTGAAGAATAGATCAAGCTATCTTAGCTATCCAAAATCAATTTATTCATTTTTAAATGAATATGGAAAAAATTTCTCGGGAAACAAGGTTTTTTTTTTGACAAGGGATCTACCCCTAAATTTTATCACAACTATTCATGTACACCGTGAAAGCATCAAAATGTGCCACTCAAAAGCTCTAACGTAAAGTCAGAGGATCTTCTGAGCGCTCGTACATCCACCTTATAGGTAGATTCGATCTTGCCTGTCCAAGCAGAAAAAAATTAATAGCTGTTAAAAAAATTGACAATGTACAAACTGAATTTCAACCATCAGTTACAGACATATAGGGAATATTTTTTCAATAATTGACTGGATTTCATAATATAGTTCTGGATGAGCAATCTGAGCGAAATTTTGCGTCTTTCTTGAATATGCTATTCTCCATTTGAATACAGATTTTCATCTCGATCGCATACGTAGATTCGTAATAGTCGAAATTTGAGATCCGAACCTATCCCGAAACGTTTCTAGGGTTTTAAATTCGACACTCATCTTGTTTATGGTCGGACAGAATTGAATTTGAGCACGGACTCGTTATCATCATCGAATATTCCTCTATAATTGAGTCGTGCTAAATCCGATTGTGATTCATTTATTGTAAAATATTGTATATCGGTTACTCTCTAAAACGATATATCTGAAACTAGCTGTCCCGGCGAACTTTGTTTCGCCTAAATGATGTGAATTTCACAAATCGTAATCACCGGTGATCGGATATCAACGCCTTAGTTCTCTGACTTTTGAACTGTCAAATCTAGTTGGTGCTAGATCAAGCTCCGATCACCGGTGATAACGCTTTCTGAAACCCACCGTTGAAGTTGTATAAACTAATCATTGCTATATTTTTCAAGCAGGCGATAAAATAGGCAAAATATACAAAATTTTAGTACCATTGTTATTCGCACGAAAAAAATTCTCCTCATTTAAGTGGTATCTAATTGTTGAACATATAACATTTTGTTTTAAATGGTTTACAGTTTTGTCATTGCAGTACCTATTTGGTAATGAATGACAACACGAATGCAAATATAAATCCCGATAGAATTGTATGGATGAGAAATAGTTCCAATGATGAATTACCTCTGATCACTCGATCACTGTATAAACCACTTTATTTCTGCCAATACAACGCTGAAAATTTGAATTGAAGTACTTTGTCTATGTTTAATTCTTCACTTCAGAGAATACAAATACGCTTAGACGTTTTCTTATTTTCCTTCTTGACTTCTTGACGTTCACCAGAATGAATTCAAATATTTGAACCAACTAATAAAATTAGAACTTATTTTGTGAATAGCGCTTTCTGAATTGGAAAAATCGAAACTTTTCTAATATTCTCAATGTTGACTAATCAAAATCTAATTAGTGCTCACACCATTATTTTAAACATCTTAGCCTTTTGGTCTCAGCTTGAAATAATTGGTAAACATCTCAGTTGGTGGAGCAGCAAGATTTCCATGTTTCCGTGGTCTGTCACACAGAACAGAAACAAAAATAATATGTCAATTACTAATTATGGCAAACATATTCATTCCCAAACAGAAATTCGAAAACATTTCAAAAATTATGAGAGAAGATGATAATGGACAATTCACGATTGAACCCGATCGCCAAAATCCGATTTACTTGACATTTCGATTAAAATTCACTGTGATATTAATTCGCTTCTTGATCTGGTAATAGCCTTTCATGGTTTCATGGTACTATAAGTTCTATACATCGCCATCTAATGGTGATAATATCAAATAATGTACCTTATTCTGTTTTGAATATCTTAAACTGTAAAAATAACTAATAACCAGTTTAGTATAGTAAAGAACAATCAGTCATAATGTGTGAATAGCGCCACTTGAAGTGGTAAGAACGAATTCTCCCTCATATCTCAACGAAATCTAATCATTTTAGAGATCTGTACCTACTCCTACGCTAAGACGTTTTGGTCAACAGCGCAGAGTCCGAGGCAACCCAAATTACACACTATATGTTTACATCGCAATCTAACGCAATCTAAGCTGTAGCGTAACTGTAACTGCAGCGACACCTAGTGACCTTACTCAAAAGAAGGAAAAGCATTTCCTGTATGAGTAAAATTTTCATCGATCTTTTCAAAGTTTTATTGTATTTTATAATAACCAGACCGTAGACGAATCCATATATGAAGTTTCATAACCTACAGTCCTTCCGATCTCGAGTTATAAATGGTGTAACCAACATCTTTCTTTTATATATATAGATATATCCGTGTGAAAGAGTGGGTATGAAAAAGAGCTTGCTACATATTGCAAATAATAAAAATTAATCGATTAGATATTTCTTTGGCGATGTTTTTTCGATTTTCATAGAGTGGCCTGCTCGATCTCCGGACCTCTAATCTCTAGATTTTTTCGTTGGGGCTTTTTAAAATCACGTGTTTATTTTGGATGACCAATATGCTTGCAGGGATGGAGACAAATAATTTATACAAAATTTGAATACTTGGAGAAAAAGGTGACTCACTAATTTATTTATAGGCGTGCATGTTGTCATGAGGTGGATAATTATTCTGAAATTAGTCTAAAGTAAATAAATTTAACTATCCTTTTATTGTGAATTGATTTATTTCTCGTTTTCTTTGATGTTTTCCACTGAACTTAGTAGGTTTACGAATTCTCGATAACATTGTCTTTTGAAATCTGCCAAAATATATAGGGGGTCTCAATTGCATCATTGCACAGGGTGGGCATGGAAATTTTTAATCCTTCTATTTTCGACAAATGAAAAGTACTTATGATTTCTCAAATGTAAGCGTTGGTCGAAAGTTCTCTTATCTTGCTACAAAATTTTTGCTCATTTCAAAAATGTATCATAATATACTCCATTCATATGAAGTAATCCGGTTGGCCAAGATTTAGGTTCATCAAGTTTTTTTACACAAGTCTCACGCAGGTTGTCACTCGTGAAATATCGGCAATGTCAAAATAATTCTCAGAGACGTTGCCAATGCCAATTTCTACTCTCAATAGTCTCAACTTCGATATAGTCATCACGCTTGGGAACTAAAAATTGCCGATGGTAGTTTTGAAGAAGAAGACACAAAGTATCTGCCTATTCTGACAGTAACCCTGACACTTTGGTATCAATAATTTATCACCACTTATCCAACTTTTTCGACGTATGTGAGTGAAAACCAAGGTATTATATTTTATATGAATAGATATTCATTTTTTAGCTGCACATGAACACAATAAGAAATATTTCAAGTGAAAGAGACGACAAAGAATTTCCTGCTATTTTATTCTTGATTTCCGTACAAGAAAATAGCATAACTGAATCTTCCAACCATGTTTATGTACGTGAAATATTTCCAGTATTAACATAGAAAAAAGTTTCTTCAACATTCGCCAGATACACTGCGCAAAAAAATTAACGCACATTATGAAAATCTCAAATTTATTCTACAAGTGAAGGTGTTCTCAATGATAATTATTTTCATCAGAATTATGCATGCATATGTTATCTACTTTCAAAGTTTTTCTTCAATACAGAGGTTTTCTCCCAGCAGGAATAAAAAAAAAAGATATTATTAGATTTTGAATGTATTGGCTCCATTCTAAAATCAGTTGTTCTCGATCAATTCTAGTGATCAATAGTTTTTCTTTCGTTTGATTTTCTACACTCGATCGCTATGCAACGCAAAACACGCAATTTGACCCAAGGGGAATGTGCCCAAGCGGTAGTTTTGCGAGAAGAAGGGTGGACATACACAAGAATTGCAGAAAGATTTGGAGTTTCCCATACAAGTGTGTCCAGAATGTTGCAGCGATTCAGGGAGACAGGTATGAATGTCCGAAGACCAGGAAAGGGTAGACCACGGGTAACAACTGCCATTCAAGAACGTTACTTGAGAGTTTCTTCATTGAGACAACGGTTTGCAACCGCTCGCCTCCTTCAAAATCAGCTTGAACAAACTCATGAGGTGCAAATTAGCACTCAGACAATAAGAAATCGCCTCAGAGAATATGATTTAAGGCCTCGTGTCGCGGCAAGAGGCCCAGCTCTCACCACAGCCCATCGAAGGGCGCGTTTGGATTTTGCGAGAGAGCATATCCATTGGGAAAGAGTTCTCTTCACAGACGAGTCTAGATTCTGTGATCGACGTTCGCTTGTATACAGACGTCCACATGAAAGATACGCTCAGTGAAATTTCCTGAATACTACTGGTTTCGGGGGAGGATCGATTATGGTATGGGGTGGACTAGTGGTCGTTGATAATGGAGCTATGAATGCTGATAAGTATATAAGGAACATTCTTGAAGAGCATGTAGTGCCATTTTCCCTATACATTGGTGAAAATTTCATTTTTATGGACGATAATGCCAGACCCCATCCTGCGCGCATCGTTCAGGAGTACCTTGAAGAGGTTAAAGTCTCTCGAATGGAATGGCCAGCAAGAAGTCCAGATCTCAATCCGATTGAACAGGTTTGGGACAACCTCAATAGAAGGCTGAGAAGTTCAGAAAATCATCCAGCTACTCTCAATGACTTAGGAATCCAACTCGGCGAAATCTGGGAAGGATTAGATCAGAACATTTTAAGATCACTCATTTTGAGTATGAACCGTTGTTGCCGAGCTGTAATTAACGCAAGGGGTGGAAATACCAAGTATTAAATCACTTATCAGCATTTCAATATTTTGAAAATTGTTCATTTCTCTTCTTTCACATGAGATTCGGTGAAATCCTGAATTTTTCTTCCATTTAATGTGTCTCGTTTCGTTCAAAACCTTTCCGAGAGGACATAAAAAATAAGTTATAAAATCAGTGTAGAGTTAACTTTCATTAAAATTGAGATTTTCAGAATGTGCGTTAATTTTTTTGCGCAGTGTATTTCGAATTATTGAATTTACATAATATGTTCTCAAATTCATAATTTTCCCGAAGTAAATGAACCGAATATTACATGAAAACAAATTCAATACTTTTGTCTTGCTTCTCGATTTACTGTTGAATTATAAGTAGGCTGGCGGAACCATATCGACCGTTAAATATGCATTATAGTTCGTGAACTCCACATAATTCTATGGGAACTCAACCTTCTGGGATAGGATTCGCAAATATTCAACGGTCGCTATTGTCCTTTTAGTTTCATAGATATTAACTTGGTTCCGCACATACCTTTCTTTACTCGATTTATTTGCAGGTAATATCTCACGCCAAATACAGTGGTACTTCGGAAACATCTACCAAGCCCCAAAACCACTCAATACCAACGCCTACACCAAAAACCGGACCACAGACGAATAGAAGCGAGATAGCAACGAGAGAAGAAAGCTACATCCATGACTTCAACGATTCAACCATTGACGATCCAAAATTACACCAAAAAATCTCCACAAAATTCGAAATTCAAAGCTTACTGGGAGAAGAAGCCAGTTGTGGACAGATGAAAACGAACGGAAAATCCATATTTAATGTAGAGAAGAACAACTGTCAAATATTCCTGGATAATCTGGATGAAAACAGTATGATAATTTCGACGTATCTCGAGACGTTTTGTCGACAAGACGAGTATTTTTACTACCGGAACAAAGTGAAAAAAATCGTCGACAACGCTTCCAACGTATGCGAACTAACGAAAAGAAACGGCGACAAATACATCATCAGTACGAAAAATTCGAATATAAGTTTGAGAAGCGATCTGTTAGTCGATATTTGCGAACATATGAAACTCTGGAATTCGACGAAAATCTCAAACGATTCGGGCAGTTTGTTTTGTATAAGCATCTCGGAATATTTGTTGGAGAATTATTCGAAAAAATGCTGCGTTAAGAGTTTCAGGTTCGTACCAAGAGGCGCTCTTAAAGTGGACGCTGTTATGATGTGGATTGAAAAAGATGGCTATTCTTACCTCATCCAGGCGTTCTTCTTCTTGTCAACGATTTGTTTGTGTATAATCTTTATTAGCGGCATGGTATCTAGGAGATACAGGTCAGAGAGGGGTAACCAGATTTTGATACACTTCGCGTTTTCAATATTCGCCCAATTTGTTTTGCACATTATTGTTTGTAAGATTGGCGTGAATCTGGTTTGGTGCGAATTACCCAGCATGATCTCTCACTATTTCACGCTGGTGGAATCATGCTGGACTTCTATTATAGCCTACTTGCAATTCAAGAGATTCGTGAAGGTTTTCGACAACGAACCTAATCACTTGATTTTCAAACTTTGTATAATAGCCTACGTTTTCCCAATTCTTCCTGTAACCCTCTGGATAATCTACCACGATTTAAACGAAGAACTGGTTAATTACCTAACTTTCGGTCTTCCGGAATTTTCAATTCTGTTAATTAACTCTGCGCTACTCATACTGATAATGAGGAATATAGTCTTCGTCAAGAACGAATACATCGAACACAAGAAGAGCCTGACGATGGAGGTCAAATTGATTTTTTTCTTGTTTTTCGTACTCGACTTCAGCTGGTTCGATATCATTCTGGCGCATTTAACATCGAGTAAAATTTTTATTTATCTGTTTTTGTTGACACAGTCTCTGCAGGGTTTCATGCTGTTTTTCGTATTCGGTATCATGAACGATCATAACAGATTTATTTATAAGAAGTTCTTGATGTTATACCTAAAGAAAATTTTCAGGCGATGAGAACTAATTCTTTGTGAATAAGACTTAATAAAGATGAAAAAAAAATTGTTTTATTTGTTGATTAATTTCAACTTTTTTGTTTATTCCAATTGTTGCTTCTGAATACACCGTTAATTTTTTTTCGAGATGTGATAATTTCTACACGTGATATTCGACTTTCAAAACGAAAAATTACCAATTGTCCAAGAGACAATGCAAGAGGGGCAAGATTCGATGAAAAAAACGAGATAAATTCAACAAAGGCTCGAATTGAGCCCCGCCAACTTCCATAAAATTGTATCGTGTGTTTTTTTGGGAGTGAGAGAACTTTGAAATGAAATTAAGGTGGGCGTTCAATGTAGTGTGTTTTTATTTCAAGTTGATTTCGAAAACGGTTTCACTTTGAGAACTGGAATTTTGTGGGTGAACTCAGAAAGGATTAGGGTTCTTGTTGAAATAATTTTAATCGATTTCATTCCGACAGTTAATTTTTTTTCTTCCAAAAATAGAAGAAAATTAGCCAACCAATGCTTCTGTTCTATTTCAACAGAAAGACCCATGAAAATAGTTCAACTTCCGATTAAAAGTGAATCTACTGATAATTTCGTTCAGAAGATCAACTTGAAATACGGAATTGGCTTAGAATGGCCAAATTCAAATTTTGGCGGGAAAAAGTTCCTGCATTACCCACATATTCTGTGATTTTATAGTTTGGCGATTTTCGGATAGAGAGCGCCATTGTACCTTTCATTCATGATTAGAGAGATATTCATAGAACTTGATAGTGATAGTGCATGTTCTATGGAGATATGCCATAAAATGCACGGTGGCGCCTATTCGCTTTAAACGCCGACCTTAAACTCATTTAAATTAAGATTGAAGCCAAATTTTTGTTAATGAATGATAATTTTAGGACATTTTCGTTTTAAAAATCATTTCCGGCATATTATATCCACCACGACTAGCTCTGAGGAACCGCATTCGACCAGACCAATTTTGGACCACTTTCTCGAGTAATTCAGGTGTTATTTCATGTCTATAAAGTTAGCAGTGTCACTTGCGAGAAAATCAATGCATTAATTGTCGAATAATTGTCGAGAATTTGTCGTGAAATAAAAAAAATTGTCGCGTCCTTAGTTTTTTTTTTACGTGGTGGCTTTGCTAACTCAACGTTAAGTTAGCAGAACCACTTTCTCAATATCTACCAAATATCATGAAAATGGTTATAAATAATTGCGAGTAATTGTCGAAGTCCATATGAAGTAAAAAAAAACTCAAAAAAACCATTCCTTCTTGTTTATTTTACGTTTTTTTCCCGCGAGTTCGAGATATTTCTGGAATTATCGCATTTTTGGCAAGAACGCATTCGTTATTGACTTTTATTCGATTGCATTAATTGTCAAATACCGGTCCTGAATTGACGTCAAAGAAAAAAAATTGTCGCGACAAACTTATTTCTTTCACGACAAATTCAAGGTAGGCATTCGACAATTAATAATAGAAAAAAAAGTCAATAACGAATGCGCTGTTGTCAAAAATGCGATAATGGAGTGGAAATTGCTAAAAAGATTGAATTTTTGTGTGTTTTTAACTTTATTTGAACATCGACAATCTTTCATGATCATCGTGATGATATTCGACCACTACTTGCTAAATCAATAGACAGGGTCTTTCACGAGGAACCTCACCCATATTTATACGGGAAGCTACTGAACGTATTTTCATGAAATTCAGCACTTATAAGTATTTCACGATGCTGATGAAATCTAAAATATTTTCAAGGCATGAGCGCCTCCGGTTTTTCTGGAAATGACGTCAACTTCCGTTTTTCAAATTAGAACACCATTTTTTTATTTCAGAAATAGATTCCTTAGAAAATTTCAAGTTATTTTGATGTAACATTTTTCAGTTTTGGTTGGAAAATTCTCTCTGAGCGGGAAAATTAAAAAAAAAATCGAAAATAGAGCTCCGCTGAAACAAGAATAACTTCGAGGTTTTTGGATGGAAAATTTTCATTTTTGGGATTTTTCAAGACGTAAGATTGATGTATCCACTTTGAAAATCTAAATCGCGATCATTGATACAGGGGGTGAAAAAATCGCTTTCAAAGTTAGGGATGACAAAATCGTGAAAAATCAATTTTTTCGAATTAGAACCCCATTTTTTTATGGCAGCTATTGAATCTACGTTAAAAAATAATGTGAGTGTATGCATCACACCCTTGCCCTAAAGTGGATATTTTCTGAGTTATTCAAAAAAAAACTGTTTATCGTCTTGAATTTTCAGCTATTTCTTTTCCCTTCATGCCAAAAAGATGAAATTTTCAGGAACTGTTATTTGAACCATGCTGTAGATCTTAAAGTCCCATCATAAATGTGAACATCGAGAATTGCATTATTTTTGATGGCGCAAAAAACATTGAAACTCCAGGTCTCTTGAAAGTTCCATTGTCTGAAGTGGTGGTTGTTCTCTTCATCCCAATAATGACTGTTATGTCTATTGAAAGAACCATTCTTTGTGAATTTAGATTCATCTGTCCAAATTATACAGTCCAAAAAGTTTTCATTCTCTTGAAATCGAATCATCATAGCTTTGCAAAACTCTGTTCTCCTGACGAAATCAGTTTCCTTCAAATGCTGTACCCTATTGAATTTATATGGGTGCATTTTATGTTTTTTTAATATTCTCCAAACACTCGATTGAGATAATCCCAGATCAATCTCGGCATTTTTAAGAGAATTTTGAGGATTCACACGAAAATATGCAAGAACTGTAATTTCGTTGTTCTCATCTTCTACTACACTTTTTTCTCTGTGTATAGTTTTCTTAACGAAAGATCCGACATTTCTCAAGTTTGTCATGGTTCTGTTAATGGTATCTCTCGTTGGTCTGGGTCGGTCAGGAAACCTCTCAATGAACAGTCGAATCGTTCTATCTACAACTTTATTACATTCTCCATGAAGTAGAATGAGATTTAAATAATCTTCATTGGTAAAATTGGGCATAGTGATCGATTTTATAACTTAATACGAATTATCACCAAATTAATAGTAAACACAAAATGCTACTGAATAAAGAGGAATTTGGCAGATGTAATTAATGATATCTATCATTAAAAAAAAAGAATGTAAAACATGGTAAGTTTTTGCATATGGTTCATAAAGAATTATTTATTTATCACTGGAGAGAAAACCGATGGTCGATTAGTTGAAATAAAGAGGTTTCCGATACAAATTCGAATCCAAATTCGCCATCTATTTAGGAACAACCTGTAACTTTTTTCTCTTGCATATTAGGGTAGTAAAATCTAAAACATAGTTTAAGTAACAGTTCCTGAAAATTTCATCTTTTTGGCGTGAAGGGAAAAGAAATAGCTGAAAATTCAAGACGAAAAACAGTTTTTTGTGAATAACTCAGAAAATATCCACTTTAGGGCAAGGGTGTGATGCATACACTCACATTATTTTTTAACGTAGATTGAATATCTGCCATAAAAAAATGGGGTTCAAATTTGAAAAAATTGATTTTTCACGATTTTGTCATCCCTAACTTTGAAAGCGATTTTTTCACCCCCTGTATCATGAATCGCGATTTCGATTTTCAAAGTGGATACATCAATCTTACATCTTGAAAAATCCCAAAAATGAAAATTTTCCATCCAAAAACCTCGAAGTTATTCTTGTTTCAGCGGAGCTCTATTTTCGATTTTTTTTCGAATTTTCCCGCTCAGAGAGAATTTTCCAACCAAAACTGAAAAATGTGACATCAAAATAACTTTAAATTTTCTGAGGAATCTATTTCTGCAATAAAAAAATGGTGTTCTAATTTGAAAAACGGAAGTTGACGTCATTTCCGGAAAAACCGGAGGTGCTCATGCCTTGAAAATATTTTAGATTTCATCAGCATCGTGAAATACTTATAAGTGCTGAATTTCATGAAAATACGTTCAGTAGTTTTCCGTATAAATATGAGTGAGGATCCTCGTGAAAGACCCTGTATAGTAAGCAAAGCCACCTAGTAGAAAAAAAAACGAAGGCCGCGACAATTTTTCTTCTCCACGACAAACTCGAGGCAGGTATTCGACAATTAATGCAATAGAAAAAGAGTCAATTACGAATGCGCTATTGCCAAAAATGCGATAATTCCAGAAATATCTCAAACTCGCGGGGAAAAGACGTAAAATAAACAAGAAGGAATGGTTTTTTTGTGTTTTTTTACTTCATATGGACTTCGACAATTACTCGACAATTATTTATAATCATTTTCCTGATATTTGGTAGATATTGAGAAAGTGGTTTTGCTCTAACTTAACGTTGAGTTAGCAAAGCCACCCCGTAAAAAAAAACTAAGGATGCGACCAATTTTTTTCTTTCACAACAAATTCTCGACAATTAATGCAATAGGTTTTATTGATTTTCTCGGAAGTGGCTCTGCTAACTTTATAGACATTCTTATTTCAGCAATAACACGAGTAATGTTGGCTTCCAAAGCGTCTAAGTATTGTTTCTGGTTTATCAGCATAAACCAAAGAGTTGACATAACTCCAAAGAAAATAATCCATTGGAGTTATATCGCATGATCTTGGAGGCCAATTAATTGGAAATAATGTTATCGCCAAATATTTTTTTCAATAAATCGATTGTTACAGTAGCAGCATGAGGTGTAGCCCCATCTTGTCGGAACCAAAACACTTCTGGGTCGATAACAATCACATTTTTAAACAGATAATCATTGATCATCGATCTGTAATGAGCACCATTCACTGTAACATTAGCTCCAGAGCTAGTCGTGGTGGACATAATATGTCCATATTTGACCTGTTCATCAACATATCGGACGAACCATCTTCCCTATTCAAATTTGAGAAGTCGGGAAATGATGATGGTTTTATGTAAAATGAAGCCCCTCTCATTACAAAAATTGACGCGTCTGATACATTTTCCAAATTCTTGATTTTTCTACTAGAAAAGACCTGTTTCCTCATCAGTGTGACACCCTTAATAGTCCATTTGAGTCGTGTGAAGAGAGTCTCTAATTTTTGTCTATCGCTCAGACATATGGACCAATAGAAACACATAACAAATCTGATGGTTCAATAATTCATGAATTACCTGATAGGGTTTGTTGTCCTGCTAATAACCAGATGAGGAAATATGGAAAGCTTGATTTTGATTCGTCATCTGATAGATAAGAATGATTATTAATTGATAGGTTCTTTATCTTCTTCACCATATTGTGTTCAATCAGCAGAAGAGTCACACACGATAATGAAAACACCCCTCATCGTACTCTTATCGCTTTTACTACGTTCTGTAAGTCGAGGATACATTAATTTAACAGTTTTATTAATTGGAATTCTTACAGGTTGCCTCTCGTAGGAGTGATTTCGATATTCTCAACACGAAAGGTCTTTCTGGAAATAGACTCATACTGAACGTGAATGGAAAAGAACGAAATCATTCCGCTCCCTTCGAGTATAGTATTGAAAATAGCACAGAAATACCAGAAGCCAGAAATCAGTACATTCTTAATGTGACACAGAGAACAAGTGAAGTACATCGAATTTCAACATCAACTTCCCCACAAGTTTCACTCGATAAAATTGAAGGTGACAAAAACAGCCAATTATTTCACTGCCTGACGATTATTTGTACAACAAAAAAGAATCAGGACATTTGTATTCCACATGGAAAACTCAGGAGACGTAGGGTACCGAAGTGGTTTGCCATACACAAATCTTTTCTGAACAAAATGTGCGACTATCTGAAATCGAAGAAAAAAATTGAAATGGAAATAAATTTACTACACGCTAAAAACTCTACCACAATTTCGAGCACAAAACGAATGAAAAGGAGATGTTGCAGATACCATTTCAAATTTTATTTCAAATATTTTCCAGTTATGCAAAACTATGTGGACGACCTGCTTCAAGCTATAGAACAAACTCTCATACTTTCATTAATATTAGACTTGGGTTTCATTATGTCATTTATATCTCTGATTTGCTTCTTCATTTCCATGATTATATCGAGAAGATTGAGAGAAGAGACAGGGAACAAAATACTATTACATTTTTGTATCTCGATATTTGTACAAATCATACTGCATATTCTGATTTGTCAGTTCGACATGAATAGTTCAACATCCAAACTGGCGAGTATAACTTTTCAATATTTCACTTTGGTGGAGTTTGTATGGACCACAGTTATAGCATTCATACAATACAGGAGGTATGTAACCGTTATTTATTGCACTCCAAATTATTCAGTCTTAAAAATATCCACCAGTGTTTATATAATTTCTGCTGTTCCAATAGCAGTCAGAGTGATATGGGATCAATGTAATATCAAATTTATTACTTATCTCACTTTTACGGGTCCACAGTTAATAGCATTGATCATAAACCTTATTATTCTTATAATGATATCTAAAAATATTCTGTGTACGAAATTTTGGAGCCCCCACCAAAAGAGAAGTGTCTCAGTTGAAGCTAAAGTTATATTTATGCTATTTTTGATACTAGATTTAGGCTGGATTGTAGCAATGTTAGCTCTTTTCACTTCAAACATTATTTTTGCATACATTTTTATCTTCAGTCAATCTTTACAAGGATTCGCGTTATTTTTCATTTTCATCATAATCAACAGACATAATCGTCAGATTCTGAAGGTGAAATGGAGGCATTATGTTAGTCAGAAAGCTGAACTAAAATCATCGTTCAAAAAGCAAGAGTTGGATCCTCCTAGTTTTGAGGAAGCAATTTGATCCATGAAATGAATAGATTTGATCAAATGGTTTATTCACTCTTCTGAATTCAGTCAGAACGTTTTTTATACTTTTTGGTATAGGTTACTTTAAGACGTATTCTTTTAATTGTATAATACAATTGCCTGATTTGAGATGTATGTTTAATTGAATAATAATTTCGATCAAGTACACCTGATTTTGATTATGCCTCAGGCAAAATATAGATAGATAGACCTTTTCATCATGAGTTATTGTTATATTCAATAATGCATCCAAATAATGCCTTCAATCCAAAAAAACATTCCAACTTTTCAGAAAGAGCATTGAACAATTTCAATAGAGAATTTTTCCAAT
The DNA here is from genome assembly GCA_951802165.1 of Adalia decempunctata. Classification (NCBI taxonomy): domain Eukaryota; kingdom Metazoa; phylum Arthropoda; class Insecta; order Coleoptera; family Coccinellidae; genus Adalia; species Adalia decempunctata. The sequence continues at coordinate 23,668,820 of OX637697.1, forward strand.
TGGGCATTGTAATTTTTAATTGCTTCAAATATCTGAGTTATCGCCCAATAAAAAGGGGACAACATAAATACTGTTATCATATGCAAATATTCCGATCCAATTTACAATATGATAATATTTATCAGCTAGAAATTACTATCGACTCCCAAAAAAAGTTTCCTGATTTTGATACACATTGTAGCTCAACGACTTGAACAAGATTTCTACATAAAATTTGTACCAAACCAATAATATTCGTAAGTACGAGTATACTTCATTCACTTTTGTATTGGCGCTTGGCCATGAAATTCTGAAACTTTTCACCATGTATATTTTGAAAATCTTATATTATAGTCATTTTCCTATTAGATAAATACGCAACGTTGTCCTTTCAACATAGAGGTCGTAGTAATTACGTATTTATCAAAATGTTTACTTACTTTGGGAAAATAATGATTTTGAGACAATATTATGTGAATTCAATAAATCCAAAGACCTGGGAAATGTTGAAGAAACTTTTTTCTCTGTTAATACTCGAAATATTTCACGTACGGAAATATCAAGAAATCAAGAATCGAGTGTTGAAATTTTCCTGAAATATAATGGACAGAATGGTTCGTTACTTTCTGATAGTTCATTCGAAAAAAGAATGAAAGTACTCGAATAACCCAACGGAAAAACTTCTAAACGAACAGACGGACCTATGGAATTCCCCACTTTTCAAAATTCTGAAGAGATAATCCCACAGAAGACATTTAAATACATTTTTGCACAACTTGAAATACTCCTCTATGAAAATGTAGTAGTACCACGAAACCTGTGTCACTTAAAAGAACTCGATTAAGAAAGTTAAAAAAGAGTAAATAGAAATTAGCATTGGCAACGTCTCTGAGAATTATTTGTCATTTCACGAGTACCAACCTGCGTCAGTTTTAAGTAAAAAAAACTTGATAAACCTAAATCTTGGCCAACCGGGATACTTTATAAAAGTGAATGGAGTATACAAGCGCTTTAGAGATAGCTTGATATATTGACATTTGTCATCAGCAAAACAATTATACCTATATGTATACATAATTATAATGTAATAAAACTTTTGGTATTCGGTTAAACCTTATGTCCACACTAATTAGGTCTGCAGGATGGATTGATTATCGTAGAGTCAGTAGATACGACGCAACATTTTATTCAACATGATAATTAATATTTCGAAAAGAGATATTAGGTCATAAGATTTGAACTTCACTGAAAGATTTGATTGAAGATGGATCTTCAATATTTTTTTCTTTAAACAAAAACTTCAATTAGCTGGATTAAATGAATCATTTTAGATTGTGTACTCAAATATGCGAGAAACATTTATGTAATTCAGTAATGCAGTATGCATTTTCTACGCGATTGTTCAGATGGACGAGAGCTTAATAATTTTTTTTATCAGTATTCTCGAAATATCAGTAGGTAACGATTAATTTATCATAAATATGGAAGTAAAATAATGATGGAGTTTGTACCAAGACGAATGACCCTTTGGATGATGGAACACCTATCAGAAATGTATCAATTGAAACAGAGAACCACCAATTGCTTCACACACGCGTTAAGAGTATATTACTGATTACTAAACCAACCTTTATTTGTTCAATCATCAGCTGAAGATATGCATCTGCTTCTGTGACCTTGTACTGAAAATCTTTGATCGTTGGAGGAGGCTGATGAGTATCCCACTTCATCTGAAATTTTATTCAAATTAAAAAAGGGAAACCCACAAGTTAGGTACGATTTGAATTCGTAGATCCAGTAAAATTTCGATTGCTTACCCTATTGCCATGTTTGAAGATAGTGTCCTCCAAAGCTTGGACCCATTTCTCCCTCTCTTCTGCATCTCTAGCTTGAAAATGGAATGTTTTATGGTCAACGGTAATGGTAAACGTACTGTCGTCTTCATCGTCAATGCCTATTATGGCATTTTTTAGTCTTACACATCCTCTTCTAACTCCCCGCATCATCTTCTCTTTCGACTGAAAATAATGAAAACGTACTTTTTAAAGAATGAGACCGGAATATTCGCGGATTTTCCTTGTGATAATTTATCTATTCTATTTAAAGTCAGATTGGTATTGTGAAAGGAAATCGTTGATTATTTCGAATATCTAAAATTATTGATATTTTAGTGTTGTTCTTCTGGATCCATACGCGAGAAAATAGGTATACACTTTCTCAAATTCAGGAAATGAAAACTCTTCCATTATGAGGCAGAGAGTTTTTGTACAGGATTTCAACAGACGACGGTTCATATCAACATTAGGTCTATAAACGCTTCATTTGAAATACACTGCGCAAAAAAAATTAACGCACATTATGGAAATCTCAAATTTATTCTACAACTGGAGGTGTTTGTTCTCAATGATAATTATTTTTATCAGAATTATGCATGCATATGTTATCCACTTTCAACGTTTTTCCTCAATGTTTTCTCCCAGCAGGAATAAAAAAAGATGATATTATCAGATTTTGAATGTATTGACTGCATTCTAAAATCAGTTGTTCTCGATCAATTCTAGTGATCAATAGTTTTTCTTTCGTTTGATTTTCTACACTCGATCGCTATGCAACGCGAAACACGCAATTTGACCCAAGAGGAATGTGCCCAAGCGGTAGTTTTGCGAGAAGAAGGGTGGACATGCACAAGAATTGCAGAAAGGTTTGGAGTTTCCCATACAAGTGTGTCCAGAATGTTGCAGCGATTCAGGGAGACAGGTATGAATGTCCGAAGACCAGGACAGGGTAGACCACGGGTAACAACTGATCAATTATGGTATGGGGTGGAATATCTTTGACTGCTCGCACAGACCTAGTGGTCGTTGATAATGGAGCTATGAATGCTGATAAGTATATAAGGAACATTCTTGAAGAGCATGTAGTGCCATTTGCCCCATACATTGGTGAAAATTTCATTTTTATGGACGATAATGCCAGACCCCATCGTGCGCGCATCGTTCAGGAGTACCTTGAAGAGGTTGAAGTCTCTCGAATGGAATGGCCAGCAAGAAGTCCAGACCTCAATCCGATTGAGCAGGTTTGGGACAACCTCAATAGAAGGCTGAGAAGTTCAGAAAATCATCCAGCTACTCTTAATGACTTAGGAATCCAACTCGGAGAAATCTGGGAACGATTAGATCAGAACATTTTAAGATCACTCATTTTGAGTATGAACCGTCGTTGTCGAGCTGTAATTAACGCAAGGGCTGGAAATACCAAGTATTAAATCACTTATCAGCATTTCAGTATTTTGAAAATTGTTCATTTCTCTTCTTTCACATAAGATTCGGTGAAATCCTGATTTTTTCTTCCATTTAATGTGTCTTGTTTGGTTCAAAACCTTCCCGGGAGAACATAAAACATAATTTATAAAGTCAATGTAGAGTTAACTTTCATTAAAATTGAGATTTTCAGAATATGCGTTAATTTTTTTGCGCAGTGTATATTGGGCGCTGAAATGTTCGGAAAAAGATCGCTTTTTTATGTTACCTCAGCTTCCAGAGATACTCGGACCGAATTAATACAAATACAGTATCACATTGTACGTTATCAATATCACAGCGTTAGCCCAACCAGTGCCGTAGATGTCGGGTATTCTGATAGGAAATTATCTTCTTAAAATGAGTTTTTATATGGAATGGTAAAATCTTGCTGTATAATGTGGAACACCTTTTATAGCGGTTGACATGTAAGTGGGTATGTAAGTATTTACTTAAATGGAAAAACAGATAGCAGTAAGACGTAAAATACCAAAGTTCAGAAAGTGTACTTGAGAAACTAGTCAATTTGTAAACAAGTTATTCTTCAATATCTTCTTCAAGGAAGAATCATTGAATCAATTCATTCTAGCGAGTTTATTTATTTACCGAGGAAATTCCCTGTTTGAAAATTTCTGGAAAGATTATTTGGATGAAAAAAATATTGTTTCTGAATTCCTTTCTGAGCACTCGTTCTTAAACCAGGCTCTATCATGTCGTCACGATTTCTATTTTTCGAATTTTCAGTCGGAAATACGATAAGGTTCGACTTACTGATGACGAATTCGTGATCAAATTCAGTTCTGTCCGTCCGTAAAATCTGTCGAATAGGAAAACTTAGAATCTTGAAATTTTATTTTCCAGAAAACTACCAAACTACAAATTCGATCGAGATGAAATTTTGCACTCAAATAGAGAAGAACATATTCAAGCTGCGTGTGAAATTTTGTCTAGATTGCTCAACCAGAACCATATAAAATGTTTGGAAAAGTGCGTATTTCTTTTTTTTCGCTGGATTCTTGTTTTTACTTGTTCCATGAACGACGGAACCCATGAAGTGATCAAGAAAATATTAACCTTCAAATATTCGAATGATAAATTTGTCCTGGAGTGCAATAACCTATACTGTAGGTTTCTGTCATTGCGTTACGTCATACATGCACCATGTCCATTAATAATGAGTATTATTGAATGAGGAGCTTTAATGAAGCGTGAAAAATGATGTCACCATCATCAGCTGAACTAGGCATCAGCAAGCACTGACGAAATTGTTATTCCTACAACCATAACTGGTTATAAACTTGGGAAATCGAAGTAAAAAGACAAAGAAATGATGCAATCAAAAGTGGAAAATTATTAGAAAGTTATCTGTGACAGACAAAAAGACAAAAATGCGAATAATCCAATAAGGATTCTTGAGGAGCGCCACTGGTGGAACTTCTTAATCATCAGCTATTTTTTCTGTCCCCGTTTTCGAGAAAAATGCTAAGCAATTCTTCCAAATCTTCGGGAACAAGAGAATTGCCAAAAAAATTAAGTGTGAGTTCTGCCATATTTGGAAGAACTCATAATTCATTTATGAGTTTGATCTATCAAAACTGTATTTTCAAAAAGAAGCCTTTGCGGGAATCATGGTCATGAGACCTTTTCATTTCCTAGTAATCATCATTTTTCATTTGAACCTCCAATTTAGTTTCACTCTGTATAGACGCTTCAAGATCCCCGCAAAAATTGAACATGCATGTTCAAATTCATAATGTAAATGTTTTCAAGAAACTGAAATATTTAAACCAACCTATCCAGTCTAAATAATGGAAATTACCAAATCCTTATCGAGTTTGAAGTGTTTTCCTATCAGATCCAATGACTTTTCAGACTTTCCCTGTTAATACCAAAACAGAACGTCTACAAGTTACTCAATGAGTAATAAATTCGACAGAACTTTTGCGTTGTATTATCTAGTCACACAAGTGAGCTTTGTCAACAATTTCTCATAATCCGCAACATTTTGGATGTCTTTATGAAAGGGAAAATACGATCAGCCGTGTACTTAGTGATATATTGGCTTCTACACCTATGCAATCAGCTTATCTAATTAATGAGGGTGTACGGTAATCTTAAAATGATCATCAAATAATGTTTTTTACTAGAATACTTAGAATAATTGAAAAATAGTTCAATTTTTCACAATGATTCGCAAATTCTAGACTAGAAGGGGCTGTCTCTGAAATGGATCTTACACCTAGGGGGGAAACTGATTTACAGACATCATTTTTGTTATGCTTTGGATGCATGAGTGATTCTCAATTCATGCTTTTTTCCATGTAATCATGATTGCATCTGCAGTGATGTTTTTTAACAAATTGATTTATTTAGTCAACTTTATATTTATATGACCAGAAAACTTTTTAGTATTTAGTTCATCTCACAGGAGACTTGTTCTCGAATATCAATCAAAAGTCTTCAAAAAAAACCTTCATAATTTCAGAAGAACTGTTGAAATTTTGTTTTGCTTTTAAATTCTAAAATTCTCCTCTGCCAGAAATGAATAGGACTTATTTGGAAATTATGCAGGATTTACAGCTTGTTTCAGAGAAGATACAGTTCAGGTCAACACAACAAACCTATCAGAATATCAATTATGAAATCCGTTAATTGGTATACCAAGGTCAAAACATTGGTCATGGGTTTAATCAAAACAAATAACACCAAAAGGTCTCTTTCGTCGTGAGATAACATTGTTTACTTATGTTTATTTCGAAATGACTCAATTCTTGTTGGGGTTAACTAGTTGACACAATTTGTACTTACAGTGTAATACGAAAGTAGACCGGAATTATCGTCCAGTACAAACCAGCGATATTGCCAGCCTTTCATGACATTTGTCCATTTGCTGAGGGAACCCTCCATCGCAATTTTTCTCAAAACATAGCAGTCACAAGCAATAATTACAAAGATAACTGACCCGGATTACACTGACATTTGAATTATGAACCTATATCTGCTTTGACGTGAAGCGACATGTGACAGATAGTTGACAAACGTCAACAAACCAAGTTCGCCAACCAAATTAATCCATGTCCCCCATGAGAGGCAAGTGATTTGTTAGTTGCCTAAATCTGGGATTCAGGGGTGATACATTCCAAAACCGCAGACACTAGGCGCATCCACCATGTTGTCCATTTTGCCCATTTATTATTGGTGGCATACTTTATCATTATGAAAAGTGTTTTCTGTTTTTTTCATCTGTCCAGTGATCAGTGTACAGAAAGTTTCTTGATAATGTATCCAGGTATTACGATACAAGAAGTTTTCTTGTATCAGATCCAGGGATATATACACTCAAATTAAACTTCGAAGATCAGTGTTCTTCTGTCTAAAGCATAATTAAGATTTTTAAAGATTACTTTCAGAATAATTCTCTGCTACAAAATGCGTAGGCAAGCTTTTAAATACCTTACATATCTATTTTCTGCCTTCATTCTTCTTAGAATCAAACAACATTATTTTTCTTCTGTATATTTATTACAAAAGTAAAAATATGCATAGACCTACTTATATTACACTGTACAAAAATAAAGCATCAATAAAAAACATCATGAAAAACCCATGAATTTCTTGGATTCATAAAATAGAATACTTAATTCCAAATTCAAAATTGAATTAACAACTTCAACCACAATATTTACAGAGGAGTAGTCGGGTATTAAAAATATAAATAATGACGAAATTAAAATAGCCAAGATGAAAATAAATTATGGGGAAGAGAATTAATATTTTTGGATCAATTTTTTTAAATACTGCTACGTTTACTCTCATTCAGGTTGACTAGCCTCCTTCTCTAGCTGCTTCATAACCGAAATCTTATCGGCGGTTGAATCTTCTTCTGAGTCATGAGGGGTTGTATCGTTTTCTTCTGCAGCTTTCACGAAAGCTGCTGATAAGTTACCATCTAATCTGCTGACACTTTTGTTGCTCACGTCGTACATGAAGATTTCTCGATTTGCCTCTCCAGATCTACAAAGAAGAATGAAAAAGTCAGCAATATTCAATGAAGATATCTGAAAAAATTGAAGATACCGTACAATTTTTATTGGAACCAAATGTCTATTTCTGCGAATACTTGAATATAAAATAATTGTAAGGAATCTTACCCAGTAACTAGAAGAATCACAGCTTGCTGATCACTCTTCCTCTTCGCTTCGTTCTCTAGAAATTTCCTATAATTTTCTATATTAGGATTCCTCAGCAGTTCTCTCAAGTTTTCGTCCTTGACGAAATCGTAATCTTTTTTCTTGGCATCTCTCGTAGGCCTACTCGGTTTATAATCGAAGTTGATTGGGGCCAGGACTACCACACTGCTAATCTTTTTGCCCTTCAATTCAGGCACATCAGGAATTGGAAATTGTGCCCCACTAACTTTGAGCGGCAGATAACGATTATACTTATCGTCGTTTAGAGCCACCGGGCTCACCTGCTTAGCATCTTCATCAACGTAAGAATTTCGGACCTGTTGGCCTTGCTCGGTAAGGGGGTCATAATGGACCACTTTCATCTCAACTTCTGGTTTCTCTCTCACTTCGTGACTCTCAGATGCGGCTATTTCTTGATCATCGTCACTTTCTTCGGTGAATGATTTATCTAAAATATCGCCTTCTTTTGTAGCGTACTGGGGAATTTGGTCGCTTCCAGCTATTTGCTGGGCCCCACCCGCATTGAAGAAATTGGCGAGTTGGTCTGGTGGTAGGGCGCTCAGAGGGATGTCGCCCACTTTATCGTAATCTAGTACTGATATATCGGCGTTGTTCAGAATTCCAGAAGACAATAATTGCTGTCTCAACTCCTCAGGTACTTCATCTGGTAGCTGGGCGTTCAATACTTTCGGATCCTTAGTCGTTGTGGAGGGTTTTTCAGGTTCAGCAGTGGTAGTACTTTGTTTAGTTTTAGCGGTTACACTGACCGTCCTTTGCGTAGTCTGGTAGGTCGTAGAAGGTCTCTTAGTGGAGTAATCATCAGAATTCTGATGGTAATTTTCACCATTTCTTATATTCTCTTGTAGCTGATTAGCTTGACGATACTGTTCTTCTAGATTATTAAAATTGTTGCTGTAAGTTCTCGTACCTCTTTCTTGGGGCCTTGTTGTCTGTTTGTGAACATTGGACTGCGCTACTTGGGGTTGCTGATGAACAAAGTTTTGCTGAGATCCCTGCGATCTACCAGCTGTATTCTGATTATGAATCGGCTGTGGGGCTGGTTCAACTGAAGAAATATGTTGTTCAAACCTTGGAATAGCAGCTATCAATTGACTACCCCCAGGGGCAAGACTCTGCACCTGCTGGAACGTGTTCAGATGAAAATCTTGCTGGATAGAATTACCGTTTGTTTGTGGTTGGATCTGACCGAATGACGTTTGAGGAAACTGACTGATGCTTGGGGAGCTCTGTGGAATCTGCTGGAAGGTATTCTGTTGGAATTGGCCAAAATCGTTTTGGAATTGGAACGTAGGGAAATTCAAAACTTGATTCGAATTGGTCTTAGGAGGTTGTTTTTGAGGCTGCTGATTCTGATGTTGGTTCTGAGGCTGCTGACTGAAACTTGGGAATTGTTTGACCGGTTGTGGCTGCGGTTGCTGCTGTTGAAACTGGAAAGTTTGTTTTTGAGCCGTCTGGAAATTTGGTTGTGGTGCTGTCTGCACCTGTGGTCTCTGGTTGAACTTTGATTGTTCATTAAATTGTGGTTGATGCTGAATGTGTGGTCCATCTCTGAAGTTTTGGAATTGAGGTTGTAAAGCAGGAACGTCAGGAATAGTCTTGTAATTTGGAATAGGGTTTGGTTGAACATTGGCAGGTTGATTGAATTTAGGTTGTTCAGGGATTTTTGGAGACGAAGAGAAAGAATGTTGTGGACGGAATTGAATTTGTTCTCTCGGTTTCTGGGAGTTGGTGTTCTTGAAGCTTTCGAATGGTGTATAAGGCACTGGTTTTCTAGGCTGGTCAAATTGTGGTAGAGTACTGTATTGGGAATTGAACTGAGGGAATGGTAACTGGGAAGGAAATGATGCTGGAGGTTTGTTTTGAATTGGCTGTTGTTGGTAGGCTGATTTAGGTATCGTTGAATATTCAGAAGGTCCACCTTGAGGTCTCGAGAATTGAGTTGCTGGTGGCGTTTTGTAAGTATTTGAAAACGGCCTGTAAGCTTGGGGCTGTCTTGGGAAGGACACAGGTCTGATATTAGGGACAGGAGAAAATGGAGGTCTTCTATTTTCGAATGAGTTTTGTCTCTCAAAGCCATTTTGTCTATCAAATCCATTTTGTCTGTCGAAACCATTTTGTCTATCAAAACTATTTGGTTTATCAAAACCATTTTGTCTATCGAAACCATTTTGTTTATCGAAACCATTGGAGGAGAAGGATAGTTGCCTTCCTTGAGGATGAGCTGGGAATGCTGGAAAACTGTGCTCTGGCTGAGAGGATGATGGGAACTTCACATCTTCGATGGGTCTATTGTAATCTTCTGGTTTGCTCTGTCGTTTGTGATAATCGAAGCTTTCTTTTCCAAAAGTGACTTTAATGCCACTTGGTCCATGGTATACTTCAGAGTCTGGTTTTATGATGGTTCTCAGAGTTGTAGAAGGTGGTGGGGGTTGTGTCGCAACTGGTTCTGGGTAATACGCAGGTTGTGGCTCCTCTTCCTCTTCTACTGTAGCTTGAGTCGGGGACAAAGCCGGAATTGGCTTATCGTAAATAATGCTATCTTTTCCATATCCATTAGGATTCTTCTTGTACTTGACGTAAAAAACATGCACTTGCTCCTTCTTCTTTTTTGGAGGTGGCGTTGGGGGAGGTGTAGGAGGTGGTGGAAGTGTTACATTGGATTCCTTAATGATGATTTCAATGATAGGCTCTGGTTCTTTTATATACACAGGTTTCTCGATTATTTTAGCCCGTGGCGGATAATAGGAATGGTGAGACAAATGGTTGTGTTCCGTTTGTAGATCATCGATCGGATTCGATTGGTCATAGCGGCCATCTGCGTGGAGGGATAAAGTGTTAGTATCGTACAGAGGATCTCTTTGAGAGTAATGGACTAGCGGTTCCATCTGGACCGCGTAAGGAGGCACAGGAAGAGAACGAGATCTACCTTTGTAGTAAGACGAATAGGACCTGGGACCAGAATGGAATTGCGGTTGGTAATAATGGGGACCATTGGATATCCTTCGTTCGGAGCGGTAGTTGTAGGGTCCGGAATAATGGTGGGCTATTTGATATTGCAGGGTTCGCTTCCCTCTCGAATCTTCTTTCGGCTTTGTTTTGTGATCTTCTGCGCTTTGGGCTAAAGCTGCAAGACAACACAGCACCTGGAATAGAAGAAGACTCATAAGTATCTTAACTGCCAGCAAGCTATGAAAAACATACAATCTTTTCTTAAACAGTGATACAAAATTTTTCTTGGATCGTTTTCAATAATTCTACTAATAAAAAGGAACATCTAATTGTATTGAAAGGATAATTACTTTCAGTTATGTGTGAGAATCTTCTTTCACAAAGAATCCGTTCAATTTTACTTTCGTTAAGTCTCGCATACATCTGAATCCGTTGTTATCTCGTGGTGAATCGTGAGAATAAGAACTTGACCTTTCTTCGCTATCTTTCATTCATGGTAATTCGAGTAGCTTCCTTTCGGATTTCGCCGTTGAATTATGCGATATGCTCTATCAGTGGACTAGACAATTTCACCATTTAATTTTTCGGGCATTCACGTGTTGATTCTTTCATTTTATTTATGCTGTATATAGAGGATTATCTACATTGGATGGCAAGTTAGACGTTTACGAAGAATCGGAGATTATTTTAAAAATTAGTTTTCTCCATTAGTCAGTTCTGCTGTATCGATAACATTTTTAGCAGTGCTTCTATTGGAAAGTGGCGACATATTGAAAACGGATTACCCTGTGTATTATTGCATGGTTATTTTGCTTGTCGATTTTTTTGTTTAGTGCTTTTAAATTAATTTTTTTTGCTATTTTTCGTTCAAAATGAATTGTGATCAATACGATATTTGACTTTAATTTTTGGTAGAGTTAACAAATATCTTGTCACCTGTCTATTAATGATATCCAAGGAAATTCGTTCTTCGTTGATCCTGTGAAATATCGTCAGTTTGTTATGATACTGATAGATGAAAAAATGGTGAAATGTGCAGATTTTTCATATGGATCACCTTTATATTATTGAGGGCGAGGTGTAGGAGGCGCTATGATAACAGCTCTGTTAGGGGGCACAATAGACCTTAAGGTCGCAGTGGACTGCAACCCCTTTTCGCTATAACTACACTGTGCAGAAAAATTAACGCACATTTTGGAAATCTCAAATTTATTCTACAACTGGAGGTGTTCTCAATGATAATTATTTTTATCAGAATTATGCATGCCTATGTTATCCACTTTCAACGTTTTTCTTCAATACAGAGTTTTCTCCCAGCAGGAATAAAAAAAGATGATATTATCAGATTTCGAATGTATTGGCTGCATTCTAAAATCAGTTGTTCTCGATCAATTCTAGTGATCAATAGTTTTCCTTTCGTTTGATTTTCTACACTCGATCGCTATGCAACGCGAAACACGCAATTTGACCCAAGAGGAATGTGCCCAAGCGGTAGTTTTGCGGGAAGAAGGGTGGACATACACAAGAATTGCAAAAAGGTTTGGAGTTTCCCATACAAGTGTGTCCAGAATGTTGCAGCGATTCAGGGAGACAGGTATGAATGTCCGAAGACCAGGACAGGGTAGACCACGGGTAACAACTGCCATTCAAGAACGTTACTTGAGAGTTTCTTCGTTGAGACAACGGTTTGCAACCGCTCGCCTTCTTCAAAATCAGCTTGAGCAAACTCATGAGGTGCAAATTAGCACTCAGACAATAAGAAATCGCCTCAGAGAATATGATCTAAGGCCCCGTGTCGCGGCAAGAGGCCCAGCTCTTACCCCAGTCCATCGAAGGGCGCGTTTGGATTTTGCGAGAGAGCATATCCATTGGGAAGAGGCCGATTGGGAAAGAGTTCTCTTCACAGATGGGTCTAGATTCTGCCTCTACCATTGTGATCGACGTTTCCTTGTATACAGACGTCCACATGAAAGATATGCTCAGTGCAATTTCCTGAATACTACTGGTTTCGGGGGAGAATCGATTATGGTATTGGGTGGAATATCTTTGACTGCTCGCACAGACCAAGTGGTCGTTGATAATGGAGCTATGAATGCTGATAAGTATATAAGGACATTCTTGAAGAGCATGTAGTGCCATTTGCCCCATACATTGGTGAAAATTTCATTTTTATGGACGATAATGCCAGACCCCATCGTGCGCGCATCGTTCAGGAGTACCTTGAAGAGGTTGAAGTCTCTCGAATGGAATGGCCAGCAAGAAGTCCAGATCTCAATCCGATTGACCAGGTTTGGGACAACCTCAATAGAAGGCTGAGAAGTTCAGAAAATCATCCAGCTGCTCTTAATGACTTAGGAATCCAACTCTGAGATATCTGGGAAGGATTAGATCAGAACATTTTAAGATCACTCATTTTGAGTATGAACCGTCGTTGGCGAGCTGTAATTAACGCAAGGGGTGGAAATACCAAGTATTAAATCACTTATCAGCATTTCAGTATTTTGAAAATTGTTCATTTCTCTTCTTTCACATAAGATTCGGTGAAATCCTGAATTTTTCTTCCATTTAATGTGTCTTGTTTCGTTCAAAACCTTCCCGAGATAACATAAAAAATAAGTTATAAAGTCAACGTAGAGTTAACTTTCATTAAAATTGAGATTTTCAGAATGTGCGTTAATTTTTTTGCGCTGTGTATATAACTATGTATATGGAATTACTGTAATGAAAACACACTTTCTTGATATTTTTCATTTTTTTTAGAACGAGTGGAGGGGGTTGAAGGAGACTATCCCTATCATTTTTTTTTAACAAAATTTAAAGAAAAACATACGCAACGACTTTCATAGAATTGAATTCTGATGGCCTGGTTTGGTTGGAAGCTTTTTTATCTCCTGTATTTTTCTCGTAGAATGAATCGTTTTGAAATAAAAAAATGAAATGTAAATCATTACGTGCAATTCATTTTGAAAACAGAATCTGCTGCTTTCAACAGCAGTTTCTTTTTTTACTTATTTTGAAACAAACTCTCCAAATTTAATACTATTCAATTTGTTGCGTTTTTCTTGGAATTCAGTCAACAAAAATGCTAGGGATAGTCTACTTCACCTTCCTCCACTCATTCTGAAAACATGAAAAAATATCAAGGGAGTGTGTTTTCATAAAAATAATATTTCCAAAAATATCATAATTCTATCACTTCTCGTTTTTAAGATACAAAATAAAACATCTCCCTAACACCCTAACATTAGACTTTTTTTTAACTACCATTCATATTAAAAGGAATCAGGAATCACCCTGTATATATTATAATTATGCAAATTCGAAAATAAGTTGATCATAACTGGAATGGAAGTAATGGAAGACAATTTTCAAGTTTTTATGAATTTGTCGATTATTTATGGTTAATGTGATTAGATTGAATTGATGTAGAACAATGAGATCTATCCGGATTTCAACCAAGTTAAATGAGATAAAATTTACATTATGAAATACTGTCTAACCGTTTCCTTAGGCTCATTTTTGATGGCGTCTCCTTTTGAAGTTACAGGCTATGGTAAATTTTGTTCCAGTTTCAATTTCGATCCATAACTAATTAAATTATTATGTAATCGCACAAATTCGTTCTCGTTAATAGGTTGTAAATCGAAATATATTTCGATGAATCTTCCGCATGTTATTGCTATAATTGGATCACGCATTAACCATGAATAGGCTCATTCATTGAGTACTCGAGTTATCTGTCATGAGAAATTGAGAAATGATTAGAACTACATATAATGGTTTTCAGGCTGACACAAATACGTTGAGATTTTAGTACGATAGTACGTATATGCACTTTCACTAGTGGTAGTTGACGACCTATGCAGTAAAAATCATGCTTCCATTAGGGTAATTGTCGATGGATTGATTTATTTTAAGGATGGATTGCTGAAAGATGAAAAGAAAGAATATAAGTGGCTGAGTTTGATTTCCTTTTTTTTTTAATTAAAGTTTATTGTGCTTCGATTTCACAGATCATTAGCACTACGGAACGGTTACATCTAATTTATAGTTTATAATAAGAAATTTATATCAAACTAAATAAATTCAAATTGTGTTGATCAAATTGATGAGTCGCAGAAATTTTATGGTATTTTCCAGTTCGATCACGAGTGCTGCATACAGGAGCATTTTCTCTGTTCAAGACATGGGCGTGCGTGAGCCTGGTATGACCTAGTCGTAATCGAGAAATTTTGACTTGGTGTAGCCGATTATTGGGAAGGGTCATCATTCTAAGAGGGTCAGGTTTGATTTGTTTTAGAAATGTACTATTTTGTCTCCAATCTGATTTCCACAAACATCCAACATTATATGTTGCAGTGATTTTTATATCTTCCCCCATATGGGCGTAAATTAGTCTATCTACATTCTTTGAAGACCATTTAGCCGCTGAGTCTGCTTGTGTGTTTCCATCAATTCCAGTGTGTGATTTTCCTGATAATTTGAAAACGGCGGATTCCATCCAGAGGAAAGGGTACACTATTCATTAACAAGTAGTAGTTTTCTGGTTTGAAGAGTGCGTTTAACTGGAAGATTTACTCAAGCAAAAAATAGTGACGACCACAAACGATTCAATCAAATCAAGGTGAACAGTCTCTCAATGTCAGCCAACAGAAGAAACTGAAAATATCGTTCCACTTAACGATTTTCTCCACTGACATTATTATGGTTTCCAATGGAATGTAAGGCGGTATTCGATCTTCACAATCGTCACTCTGAATAAGGCGATGTGAAACCGTATTTCAAATGAGACGAGCGTAATTTCTACCCAACCTATTCGATCAGATCATTGTCGTAATTGTGAATCATTCGTTTTATTTCGGTGGAAGTTATGTTTAATTCAGTTGAGGTATGAATGGATAAAAGTTTGTCAGATCGTATCTTGGAAGGTAATTTGTCGACGAGACACTTTCGTTTATTGGTGAAAATTTGGTGACATCAGTGGTCTTTATGGATGTAAAGAATGCACAAAATGGGTGATATCTGTTCTTTTCAACCTAAAGGGTTTATAATTTTTTGTGACGTCAACTGCATTCCGCTATCTCCTTTTGTTGATGTTGAAAAAAAACATTTAGGAGAAACTTTTTAGATAGCAATCCAGAAGCGTACTCTGAATTTCCAAGGGTCTTCTTTGCTGAAATATAACAAGTTGTGTTTTTTCTTAGGAAATAATAGCAAGAATAGAACAGCCCAGTATTTTGCAATAAATGAGTTTTGTGATGGGTTTTTATCCTTGTAACTGACTATATCACTGATTGAAGGATAATAAAATACAGGGTGTTTCTAAATTCATGCGAAAAAAATTAGGAGGTGATTGCTCGTATGAAATAAAGATGGGTCTTTTCTATAACAAAACTTCCTCAGCCCACCCCTTTCCGAGATATCACCCTCAAAAGGTGGTGACTAAAATTGACTTTTTATTTCTTTTCTCTTCAGCTATTGGTTTTCGGAAAAAAATTAAGAATAAAAAATTGTTTGTATTTATGTTTAAGAGCACATGAACTCAATTTGTAAAACATTTTCAAGCGGAATCTACTTCCGGTTCTACCGGAAACTAATGTGAACTTCGTTATTTCAAATGCAACACCCTGTGACATATTTGAATTATTCAATTAATTCTGCACTGAAAATTATCTTAATAAACCTATGATTAGACAAATAAAACTGGATTTATTCCTGAAAATACAAATTTTATTCGATAACATCCAAACTACTGATTTTAAAGACATGAAATGTTCGGAACACTCAAGCTCGTTTTTGACGAGCAATCGATCGGAATTACAAAATTATATGGTTCACATTTGAAAAAAATGAGATTTCATAGTTTTGTTGAGGCTAACTTTGAAGCCCTGTTTCAGACACCCTGTATAATATTTCCTCATAATTTATACAAGAAGCAGTATCAGCGTACTTTCTTTTGTTCCACTGTTACGAAAAATTTTTGTACAATGAGAGATTTTCGAGATATAACACTAATTTGTGACAATCTTTTTGTCAAAAAATTTGAAAATCAGGCTATAACTAAACAATCGCTCGATGTGGTTGCGCATATCATACATCAAATCATTGCGGAATTAATCGAATAATTCAAATATGTATAATAATAATAATACTATATTCAGATTGTATAACAACCAAGTCAAAATAAACAGACAAATATCTTAGCTTCCAACAGTAATTTGCATTTGGAATAACGTTCACATTCGTTTCCGGTAGAACCGGAAGTAGATTCCGCTTGAAAATATTTTACAAATTGAGTTCATGTACTGTACAAAAACAAAATTTAAAATTTGTATCGCAATTCCTTCTTCGAATACGTCTAATGAAACACTTGGAGAAATCACCCTGCATAAGGTAGCAGGAATATCGAAAAAATACACGTGATGAGGCCTTCACGAAAGCACGAAATTTATAATGTTCAAGATTCTAGCTTCATTAAAAAAAAAAAAATTCCCCACTATTTAAGGGTTAGGAAACATTATTACAACAATGCGGAAATTGAATTATATTCCATAAATAAGCAACATGAAGTGAAACAATTGTAACTACCTCGCATCAATAATTTCATTCCATGAGCAAATGAACAAGTTTAGTGATAAGATCTTCTAATTCTTTATTTGGTTTCAACATAATAGTCATTTCGCTGAAAGCATACTTCCATATCAATAGTTTCGCAATGATATACAGTGTGATTTCAAAGGAGTTATTTTTAACATGAGATAGACTCATGAAACTAAATTTAAACTCAGTTTATCTATTTCTATTCATGAAATTTTTTTCAAACTTGAAAATTGTCATCTCACAGATCGATAACAAATTTTAACTCGATTTATTGAATGTGTAGATTTTGAAATATTGCGAAACGACATTTTTAAAATTGTTAACTTCGAAACTATCAGGCCGATCTTCCATCTTTTCGAACCCAAAACAAAAGGAAAAGCTCAAACGGAATGTCTTTGAAGATGCATTCAGCACTTAACTAGATTTTATGAGATGTTTCCACTTTGAACAAAATCCACACAGTAAACAAAATGGAAAGAATGCTAATGATTTGAATCAGTTTCTCTGATGATTTCTAATACATTAATGGTTTGACGTCTGATCAATTACTTGTGACTTGCAGCTTCAATGATTTTTATTATTATTTAGGTATTTCTAAACAAGCATTACGTTCCCAACTGGAATGTCATTAGAAGCGGCAAAAAATACCTACTACTTTGTTCATATTTTTCATGAATATTCATTATCCACAATTCCGCAACAGAGTTTTGACGAATTGAAAAGCTCATTGCATGCCGATTCACCAAGAAAGATATTGAAGTTCTTACTAAGCTATTTTTAAATGATATATCGTAGTAAATTCTTCTTTTTATGTTTTCATTTATTACTGAAGGTGTAAATTTATTGTTATGAATATGAATAAACATTATTATCATATTATTATTATTGTTCCTATCAGTAATAAATACTTCCTTCATTTCGTGAATGAATAGGTATAGATAGGTACAATTATTACCATTGTAAGTTTTGCGAGTTATCTATGAAAATTCAATATTGCTGTACCATCAGATCCGGAACTGGCCTATGCCAATCTACCTACAAGGTGAATCTCCTTAGTCCTTACAGGGTAGATCTTCCCATAAGGTGAATGAACTAAAGCTTTTAGTGACCCAATATTTAGGGCGATTTTGAAATATGTGAGATATCTTTAATTCTTTAGGTACTCTTTAGTCATTAGAAAACGCTGACTCCAGTCGGTTTCAGGCTCATCAATAGGCTTTAAATTCGCCTTCTATAAATAATAAAGGTAATAGACTGAATTCTGCATAACATTATCCATTCGTCGAATATAAATCTATTAGTTAAACACGGAAATGAACAGCGTTATATCTTATATGCATGCTGAATTTCAAAACAATCCTACCGGTACTGCTGATGGAAAGAACCTATTTTCTCTTTCGTGCTTCATTGAAGAATGAACATCTGTAGTTTGATAGGTGAAAAGTAAGGTTATCTAAGTATGTATTGGGTAGTCACGCATAAGCTATTATCTTTTACAGCAGGCGATTCGTCACATTGATGGATTGGATACAGAGTGAATTTATTAAGATTACATAATGTACTTGTATGAGTTGTATGGTGTTTGAATTATCTTAAGTTGGATTATCATTTCGAAACTTGAGAATTGCAGATGTTCCATAATTTTTACTAATTCCCAGATAGATAATACGTTTCGTAAATCTTTCTACCGTCTTTATATAGACAACATGCTGATGTCCTTATAGAATGCTTGTGACATCTCATTGATGTGGCAATTATAGGCTTCAAACTCCAAGAAAGAACATCTTTTCATTAAATATTAACTATATAATCAAGGAACAAGAATATATAGAAACTTAAAAGTATTGTGGCGAAGAAATATAATTTTGAACAATAAACTCATTAACCATGTGGCTATAAAGATCCCATGAGAACACTTTGAGATATATTCCGCTCCTGAATGTAACAACTAGCTGATAAGTACTTATGAAGTATCTTCTATAAAATAGGTAGTCAATGATTCATTTTTATGGACTGCTGCCATCATTTACTGCTACTTATTATCAAATTCTTTCTTCGAAGCTTATATGGAGGTAATGGTGTCTCAGTTGGCTTTTACAGCATTTAAAATGAGCTAATGCATTTGTGGGCCAGATTGAATAACTCTTTTTTAATGAAGAAATGTTTGAATTCATATCAGATGCTTCTGAGCCTCGTGCGTTGACATTACAGGTAGATTCGTCCTTGCCAGTCTAAATTATCAATTGGGAAACACTTTTGAAAGCTGATAACTGACAACAAATGCACAAATTGAACTCCAACCGGCTCGGATCAATAGTTGAAGAAATATAGGGAATTCTATACGGTTCTGGTTTTGAGTGCCAAAATTTGCTAGAAGCATGAGTACTTCATTCTCTATCTAAATGCAAAATGTCATCTCGATGGAATCCGTAGTTTTGAAATTATCAGGAAAACAAAATTTAGGCTATATTTGGAGAACCCCAATCGAAACTTGCCAATCCAATCCTGAAAATTTCAAGTTTCAAGATTTTCTGTTTGGGAATTGATTTGACCTAATCAATTGAGACCATTTCCAGCACTTTATTCGAAAACTACGAACATAGCGACGAAAAGATAGGCTTCGTTAGCAGAACGAGCCTAAAAAGTCCAAATTTGAAACACAGCTGTCACTTGTCAGTTTCGAAGAAAATAGTGATTCTGGTGAATGGCGCATTTAGTTTGATTCAAAATAGTATGAAAATTTTCTAGACTATTCTTGGTTTTTTTCCTAATTTTTATTTCTTCATTTCAAACTAATTTAAGTTCGTGGACAGAATTGAACTCACATAGAAAATCCACCAATTCTCTGAACCAATGAATCTATTTTTTTAGAGTGAACTTTAAATTGAAATAAAACACATTCAAAATTGGATTGGAGCGAAATTTTTCTTTAATTTGAAAAATTCTTTTATGACATTTATGTTTTGAAAATAATTTCTGGCATATTTTCACTAGGACTACCTCTGGAGCTAATGTAACAGTGAATGGTGCTCGTTTCAGATCGATTTCCCATGATTATTTGTTTAAAAATTGAATGGTATCGACCCAGAAGTGTTTTGGTTCCAACAAGTTGGTGCTACACCTCATGCCGCTACCGCAACAATTGATTTATTGAAAGAAATATTTGGCGATAACATTATTTTGAGAAATGGCCTCCAAGATCATGCGACATGACTCCAATGGATTATTTTCTGTGGGGTTATGTCAAGTCATTGGTTTATGCTGATGAACCAGAAACAATGGACGTTTTGGAAGCCAACATAACTCGTGTTATTGCTGAAATAAGGCCTGAATTACCCGAAGAAGTGGACCAAAATTGGCCTGGTCGAATGCGGTTCCTGAGAGCTAGTCTTGGTAGACATATGCCGGGAATTATTTTTGAAACATAAATTTCATTAAATTATCTTTCAAATAAAAAAAATTGGATTCAATTTCAATTTATGTGCCTTGTTTCAATTTAAAGTTGATATATTTGAAAAGGATGTACATGAATCTAATATTCTACATCATGAAGGATTTTACATTATCGGCCATGTCTTCGGAGTTACTTCCTCTGTGATGTCGTACAAGCCTCATGGCAGGTTGTATTTCGAATAAGATGACTAGTCGGTTTATAATTCTCGCACATGAATCAAGAATAGGCCCAAAGATCAATAAGGACTTCTGGTACAAAATCCTGGCCAGCCCATTAATATGATTCAAATACAGCAGATTTATTTTTCCTCAGATACTCAAAATCAATTCATAACTGTCAAGCTTAGTTCTCCATGTCCAATGAGCCCCAATGATCATCCTCAATCACAGATTATACAGAAAAAGGAGATTGACAGCATTTTGCTTACGCCCCACCTGAGCCAGTTGCATTCTTGCATTCCAATGAAAATGAACCTTTTCCGGCTATAATTTCATAAAGTTTCCTTCCTGTTTGTTTCTGATATAAAATGTTCTAACAAAATATTTCTGGATTATCTGTTTGAGAGTCAATTCGCCCTTTTGACACTGAGCCAAATCTTCTAACAATTGCTGTTATAGTTTCTCTAAACCAGCCTTCGATAAAAATGGAGATTCACGAAGATACATCCGGAAATGAATAAAGCATGAGGAGGTATTATTGGCTTTCGTCTTGCAATTCAAACGAAAGTCCTTGTACTGATCTAGGACAACCTGACTTCTATTTCTTGCTCAAAACATCGCTGGTGAATGACAGTGACCTCATAACGCATTTCAATCAGATCTGGCTAATAAGAATCTGAATTTATTATATGAAATGAGAATGAGGAAGCAATGTGAAAGAAGATATCATCAGAGATAATATCAGAAATTTCACAATTGTTGATAGATCCACAGGGTTAGAGAAGATTGGGCTTTGGCACTAAAAAGGCCCATTCAATTAGTTGCCAAAACAATTATTCAGGGGGAAATCAAAAATTGGGCTTTTTATTTCCAATTGAAGCTTAAGGGGAAGTATCACCTTTTGAATCGTGGTAAATCTCCATTCAAAAAGTCGTTTCTTTATTTCACGAGTAACTACCCAAATTTATTTATTTTTCTTTTTTCGATTTAATTAGTTTTTAAATTAAAAAAAACAGGTTGGACTTCAGCGTTTTGGAAACTACACTTAATGATTTTTTTTCGACGGTTATTCATCATTTTTTGGAAAAACACGCAACTATTTGCCCTCGGCAATTTAATCTTCTATAAACTACAAAAATTTTCATGATGATTAGTTCAAAAATATAGCTTGTACCCATGAAAATCGAAAAACATATTCAATAACCCAAATATTGCAGAAATCTAACCATTACCATGGTTTTTTTAATTGAAAAACTGATCAAATCGAAAAAAAAAACTATTTGCCTCGGGACATTCTTCAACTTCAATTTAGAAAAAAAATCAAGTCTCTACGTCGTATATTAGGGTAGTTCCTCGTGAAAAAAAGAGACCACTTTTGAATGGAGATCTACCACGATTCAAAAGGTGATAGGTACTTCCCCTTAATAATTTCTCTAGAATGTGTATTACTCCCTCTTCCGTTTTTCTTCGTATATCAGGGAAAAAACCTGGTTGAAGATATGACCAAGCCCCTACTTTATAATTTATTCAAAAGTTCAGGGGGCAATGAACAGAAAAACTGATTAATACACATTCTGCAAAATATTATTCCGCATGTATACTGAAAATTTCATACATTTATCCTGAAAATTGACGGAGATATCAAGAAAATAAAAAGCCCAATTTTTGAAGGGAGCTCGGGCGTGTAGCACCTCCCCTTAATAATGAAACGAAGCATCAGATTTTTCAGAACATCACAGAAATTAAGATATATGTTGATTTCTCATTGGCACTATTTATTTTACAAATAGATATTTGAAAAATAAATGACAATGTGAAATTTGGGAAAATTTTCAGCTAAAGAACTCCTGCTGATTTCCCTGATTCCTGCACGAAGATATCACACTCCACCAACCCCTTTGTTCAACTTACACCAAAAGTAATCCACATTTTGACCATGGTAAAAATCACTAAGTTCCACTTAAGTCACATTCACTAGCAATCTCACAATTACGAGTAACTAGGAGTGCAGGTGCATCGCGATATGGAAAAGTACGCAGCACATGTATCAGTAATCGACTGAGAGACTAACGAAGACCAAGAAGAAGCTGTGATCTTCTTTGTGGAGAAAGAGAAGGGAGGATAGTTCCATACCATTCAAGAAAGGGGCAAAATATAGAAAGTTGAACTGCCGGCAGCACCTCACCATCGATCGTCTACGGAATAAGGAGCGACCTTCACTTAAACCATTATCTGTATGTATACTGCTTAACCATTGGAGACGTGTTGAACGCTCTTCGACGATTCGGTGAACAGGCCCACTAAATCGATTCATGTTGGACAGCTTGTACTCAGATAACGTGATAGAATTCCGTCTTCAACAATTTAGATAAAGGATTTGTCTTATTCCTATAAGGAAATTATGGACTACTGCTAACGAAAACCAAGATATTTCTTCAGGCTTAACCCCCAAGATTCCCTGACCTAAATCCAATCGACCACACTTGGGATCATTATAAAGAACCCTTGATGGCAGATGTCCACACTCCTCAACTCCAAAAGCTTCAACAGCTCCAATTAAGATCTCTTACTATAACTTTGTCAACGAATCTTACAGAGAAGATGCCAAGCAGTTATTGAGGGGTTTTCCAGTAAGAGGTGTTATTTTGAATAGCTGTAATTTTTATTAAATTTGACAAGTACGAGGATCTATTGATATTTAGTTAGCCTAGACCAGTTCCATGCATAAACAAAATATTGCGATACCATATTAACGAACAATAACTTATTAGAAGTGTCAGGGTAGAGTTCGACGTCAAAAAAGTAAACCAGAGTTACGCAATAAATTCAAAAAAAGGTGTCCACCGAAATTGTAAAAATCGAAAAATTGGAGTATCGAGCCATCATCAAGTACCTGTATTTAAAAGGGTTAAGAGGTGAGCAGATTTACGAAGATATGCTTAATACCCTTGGTGATCAATGTCCTTCGTATGCGACCGTGAAAAATTGGACTGCCTGTTTCAAAAGAGGTAAATTTTCCATTGAAGATGATGACCGATCGGGAAGGCCAGTTTCTGTGTCAGTCCCCGAAAATATCGATGCAGTTCATGACATGATTTTATCAGACCGTCGGATTGGGCTAAAACGGATATCTGAAGCACTAAAGATTTCATACGAAGGCGTTCATCATATAGTTCACGTCAATTTGGACATGAGAAAAATTTCTGCAAAATGGATCCCCAAATGTTTGAATGTTGACCAAAAGCGTGCAAGGGTAGAAGTATCGCGTTCGATCTGTGCTCGATTTGAAAACGATGTAGACTTCTTAAACCGAATTGTTACTATGGATGAGACTTGGGTACATTTCTACGATCCAGAAACAAAACAACAATCGATGGAATGACGGAATTCTGGCTCTCCAAGACCTAAGAAGTTTCGTGTCCAAAAATCTGCTGGAAAAGTTCTTGCTTCAGTTTTTTGGGATTGCCATGGAGTAATCATGATTGATTCTTTGGATACGGGTAGAACAATAACTGGAGATTACAATTCGACATTACTGACCACTCTACGGGAAAAAAGTAAAGAGAAACGACGCGGAAAGCTATCCAAAGGTACTTTGTTTTTACAGGACAACGCCCCAGTACACAAATCTCATGATGCCATGCAAAAAATTCGTGATTTAGGGTTAGAATTACTAGAACACCCCCCTTATTCACCAGATGTAGCTCCGTCCGACTATCATCTCCTTCCTCAACTGAAAAAAAGTTTAAAAGGTCGTTAATTTTCTTTCAACGAGCAGGTAATAAAGGCAGTGGAGGACTGGTTTGCAGAGCAAGAAGAAACATTTTCTTTAAAGTAATGAGTAATGAAATATGTTGACAATAAAGTTTTGATTGGTTCTATAGTAGGCTAAGAATTTTTCAGTATATCCTCGTAGAAACTACGCCATTAATAAAAACGAAACGATTAACGCTTCAACAACGCATTGAAATTATTAAAATTCACAATAAAAATTGTGTAAAATTGGCAGAGACGGTTTGTAAAACTCGAACATTTTTGGGTCGTCGTGAAGCCCCTTGTAAAATCGCAATACATTGGTGAGAAAATTTGAGCTGCTGGGACCAGTTGGTGATGTGAAGAATAAAACTCGTGAACGTCGCTCAAGAACAGCCGAGAATATTGCTGCTGTAACCAAAAGTTTTGAAGAAAACCAAGGTTTGTCCATTTCTCGTCGTTTTTTAGAATTAGGCATTCCACAAAGATTTATTACACTGTGTTTTGCTTAAAGATTTGGGTCTTAGGCTTCTAAAGTTCAGATAACACAAGAACTCAAGCCGGCCGATCATAAACAACGTCGTGTCTTTGCTGACTGGGTCATGAAATGCATGAAAATGATCCGAAATTCCATCGAAAAAACATCTTGAGTGATGAGGCCCATTTCCACCTCGGTGGCTCTGTCGACAAGCAAAATTGTCGCATCTGGGGCTCGGAAAACCCAAGAGTTATTGTTGAAAAGCCTCTCTATTCTCAGCGTGCGACTATTTGGTGCGGTTTATGATCGAGCGGGGTCATTGGACCTTACTCTATCGGGAATGATGCTGTAGCAAAAGTTACGGCGAATGGATTGGGTTATCCGGAGATGATAATTTATGGTCGGAATTGGATGGTATTGATCTGGACAACGTTTACTTTCAACAAGACGGCGCCACGTGCCACATAAGCAACGAAATCATTGATCTTTTACGGGAATAGTTTCCGGACCGTGTTATCTCTGGAAGAGGTGATCACATTTGGCCACCGAGGTCTTGTGACTTAACACGTCGCGACTTCTTCCTTTGGGGTCATGTGAAAGAGCCCAGCGTCGATTCAAGACTTCAAAGATGGAATTCGTGTGGCTATCGGGGACATAGGGCAGCCAAGGACATGGTCCTGTAGTCGTGGTGGTCATTTTGCTGATGTTATTTTTCATTATTAACGGCATTATTAACTTTCCTCTTTATAATGAAAAAAATAACATTTATCTAAAAAAATTGATTTTTTCTGTGAATTTCAAAATAACACTTCGTACTGACAAACCCTTTGGATGCACCTGATGGTCGTACTACCTTTTTAACGAGGATGAATTTCTGAAATTTCTTTCTTCGCAAATTTCAATACTTTTCCAAATATTGCTTTTTTATGACAACTTCAATTTTTCTCGGGATTTCGAGAGAATCCATTAAAATTTCTTTCTCGATATCGATAGCAGATACGACAAAATTACAAGAAACCATAGAAATAATTAGTTCCCCCTTATAATTTAATTAAATTAATAACAGTGGTCACCAACAAAAAGTTCTCTCTTGAAACAGAGGACGGTGTTCCAAAAAAATATCACCCTGTAGATTAACGAACGGAAAGGTCATGTCACAAAGTGTACCTAAACTATAAATTGTGATATCTGCAAATCTTGTGAGGTTTAGACACTATGAGGAAAAAACTCGAAAAAAATTTCAACTTCAACACCCTGTGTCTCTAAAATGAAACGTTGGCGGTCCCATGTTTATTCGGCTGTTATTCCATAAAATTATTTAAGGAATCTACTCTCTTCGCTTTTACCTCTAATTCAGGAATGAGGAGGTGATAGATCCTGTTGTCTAGCAAGTTCTCATCATTTTATTTCCAAAATTCCAGGATAGGTATACTCCATTCACTTTTATTTAATCACATACGAGGTCATGGTTTCGTTTTCAGGAGTTGGTGCACCTGATGAAAAGCACGGAACATATGATGAAAAGTCAGTGCGCGCACAGAAAATATCGTTAATGACAAAACGACGTTGCCAGTTTCTTTGTTTACAACAAAGTAAAAGTATCGAAGATATTCCACATTTTGTTAGGTTTACAAATTGTTCGCAGATTTTTGGTATTTAATCCATATTTGCAGGTGAGTTTTTCGTCGAATATCCAAGATCAACGTATGTTTATTGTTTTTAGCACCAGTTTGGAGCGTGAGGACGATTTTCAAGACCAGGACGAATGTTTACATTTCGAGGTTGAAGGGGTACACGGAAATTTATTTGGAAAAGCTGTTATTTGGACAGATATCGCAGTAGATGGATCGGATGGAGCCTCGAGAGGTCGATTAGGATGATATTTTTCAGGTTTTCCAAGAAATTTGGCGATATCTGAGCAGATTTGCAAAAGTTAGGTACCTCACTAATGAGGTGGAACTTAGACCTAATTCTCCTATAAGAAACGCCTTTCAAAGGTCAAGATGGTGAAAAATGTTTTCTTCAGATGTTGTTTGAACAAACGCAGCCGAGTTTTATACCCCAACATTGATTTTAAGAAAGTTATCAGCAAAATAAAATTGACATTATTCTTGATTCTTGTAATTACCCATCAATTCATCCTATATCTTTGTGTTGATTTTAGTTAATGAATTCTTGATTAGAATCTACAATTGATGTCGTCAAGTCTTGAACTTTCAGTTCAAGAGGATAATAATAAATAAACATTAAATCTTCACAAGCATGCATATGAAAATTATGTGAAAGCATTGGAATTTTCTTCCATGGCGAAAAATAATATATTTCAACAGTGATCTCTTGTACTTTTCATGCAAATAACTAGAAAAGGAATCCTTTCTATCAATTCATATAAACGTCCATCACATCTTTTCCAATTCATTCATTTTCCGAATAAATTCACATTCTGAGAAATACGCTAAGAATGTAGAAAGGGCAACATAGTGTTGACTTGGAACATAAAAATATTTTGAAAAACGTCATAACTTCGATACAGAGTGGAATGTGTCAAATTTCCAGTGCCAGAGTTGTGATTTTATAATTGTGAATGGAGTATATGTCTAATTTTGGAATAACTAAAACCATGAAATAAGAAGTGATTGAAGCACATAATAAAGTCTGCTCTAATCCGTGTCCGAAGAAGTATTCTCGAAAGTAAGAATCTTGCATGAATTTTCCCATAATCGTTTTTTCCCTATTCCTTTCAAATGATCGGAAATACCCATTAAAAGTTTCGATTCACAATTTCACGACCAATTTTCCGTAATAACCGTTTGGTTGTTGAGCAGCTTATGCCACGAAATATCAGTTCGGCTAATATTCTGATTGTCCTCTTTTTTTTAATTGCGCGTAGAAAGTGCAAGTAGCTTCGCTTAAGTGTATTGTACAGTTCGAGAGGCCTTCGGTTCTTGGAGCGTGACCGCTTCCTAGACAAGACGATTTCAGAGATTATTGTCGAGGTTTTATGTAGGAAGCGATCCGATAGATTGAACAGAATGCTCACGTTTTGGCGTAGGCGATTTTGAGATTGTCAAATGACATAATGAGATCCGATATAGTGAACAGAATCGATGTTGGGCAATTTTGGACCGGTGCAATTAGATCTGTGTGAATCTGCTACGATTTCTTCATGGGACAGACCTTCGAATATAGTTGGTACACATTCTTCATCTAGATGAGCCAATATTTAATTGAGTGAATGCTTGAATTTGACACTTTCCACCAGCCATCTCGATTGGCTCGAATATTTCGTTGAATATACCCGTGGGATAAAAAATAAATAAATTAAGACTACCTGAAGGTGCTCCAAACATCATTATAATTAACTAATTATTGGTAACTTACATTATGAGATGGTGAAATCTTCAAAAGTCTAAAACAGTAGTATTAGCCAAATGAAGTATCAAGCATAATTCGACTAGTGGTTCCATGAATATGGCAGTTCAAAATTTAGTTTTCCTGCAATTTTAAAACAAGGAAATCGATCAAGATGAAATTTTGAACCAGATCCATATCAAATTCAAGAGAATCATGGGAACAGAATTACCAATGTTCTGTTGCAAAAGAGTCTGAATCATAGGCGATTTATTTGATAGTTGCGGTAATTTTCTGACAGCTGTAACAAATTTTCCAATAGATTTCTTAAACTGACAAATGCAAATCCACCTACAAGGTGGATCTACTTACATGTGGACTAAAAAGCTTCTGCTTTCATCTGGCGCTAGAAATATCTACTGATATAGCGTTAAAAAATTCGTAATTCTTCATCAATATGAAATTGTAAATATAAATTGATTTTCGAGAACGTTGAAAAGAATTGACAGGGGCTTTTAATCGGACAAGTGACAATTTGAACATCCACTTAATTCCATCAAATAATTGGCTTCAACATCTGACTCTTCAAGTGTCATTGTACATTTCCCCATGCATGAATTTGTACCAACCCCATGAATCATTTACGATAAGCCCTATGTAAATTACACAATAATTGATGTCATATGTTCTTTTATCGACCATTTCAAACCACGACGACCGAAATGCTCGAAAAAAGAACAGATAACATCAATCGATGGTCGCGAAAGCCTCAACAAATTCATCGCCATTTAATTGTGATAATGTCAAATATAGTACCTTCACGATTACGTTATTTGGGATGAATAAACCAAAACTATAAAAATAACTAATAATCATCAGTCATAATGTGTGAATAGCACCATCTGAAGTGGCAAGAACGAAACTTTTCTCATATCTCAACGAAATCTAATCATTTTAGACATCTGTACTCCTACGATAAGACATTTAGGTTTTGCCCAACAGCGCAGAGTTGTAGGCAACTCAAATTACACACTATTACAGTGACTATAGAGGGAATATAGTCACTGTACACACTATTTGTTTATATCGCCATCTAACGCGGAGAATATCAAATGAAGTACAAACGAATAAGCGGTAGCGTAACTGTAACTTTAGCAACATCTAGTGACCTTACTCAAAAGGAGGAAAAGCATTTCCTGTATAAGTAAAATTTTCATCGATTTTTTCAAAGTTTTATAGTATTTTATAATAACCAGACCGTAGACGAATCCATATATGAAGTTTCATAACAAATAGTCCATCCGATATCGAGTTATAAATGGTGTAACCAACATATTTCTTTTATATATATAGATTCATTGTCGAAATTGGAAAACCCCTCAGACCCTAGAAAGAGGAGATTCAGCATCTCGCTCATAAATTCGAGAATTGGCGAAACCAAAATTTAGTCAGTATTCATTGAGTGGAATATAGCATAAAGGATAGCAATATTATTAGATGCGGCCGTGGCAACATTGCGGAATCTAACTTCGAAAGGTCCATTGGCGTGGTGTTAACGGTATTGAGGAATGGAAATAAAATTACAAATGGATTTACTATTTTTGACGAATCCATAGAATGTTCCGAATTTTGAAACAAATTCTGAGTTAGGTGAACAGATTTAACTGAATTCAGAATTGATTTTCGTCCTTTCAATATCGGAGGGGAATCTGAAAAATGAAATTCAAAAAATCGAAGAATCTACGCCATTGTTGCTAAAACATTCAGTAATAAATCCAAATTCTACTTTTCCTACGCGATATCCTGATGACAACACTATTCAAAACGTCATTAGTTTAAACAAAATTAAAATAACGGAACGAAATCAATGAATGAACTGGCCACAGCTTCAGAAGACGGTGCTGTCATAACGTGCCCATTTATTATCTGAAGCAAAAATGGCCGAGCCGTTCGGTGAACATTCCAATACTAGTATATGTAATGTGAGGAATTCACAATATTTTGAAGAAACAAATACTCATTTCTGACATTCACGGACAAATGAGTGAATGATTCCGTAGTACCCAGTTGTGTTGATAATTTTGAAAATTGGCTACACTATTTATTATTGAAAGTTGCGTCTCCTCTTTCTAAAGTCTATTGAGGGAAGGTTATGTCGCTCTTATCAGTTGTTTCAATGAGCCTTTCATCCATTAAATTCGCTTTTAATAATCCTTCATTTAGATGATTTAACAGTGGACAAACAAACCCTCATTATATTGCCATAAACTAGTGTTGTTCTCGACTTCTCGTATTACTCCTTGCGACATTTTTTTCGGTAATGCAATTCACAAATTATGGAATGGTCATCGTATTTCTTCCTATCTTTATTTCAACATCCAGGTAATCTTCTATAACTCGATTACTTAATACTTATATCATTACAGAACTTTGGATTACTAATAATCTGCAGATTATTTGAAAGGTGAATGTAATATGAGGATAGACAAATTTTTGTCACTCTTCCTTTATTGTCTATATACCTAAATATTTCTGTTTAATTTGGAAGACAGTGTTAGGATGAGAAATGTGTGGTGAAATTGACCAACTGTACAATATAAATATTCAACAGCATTAGTATTCAGAAGTAACATCCGAAAGTTAAATGATTTATGACATCGATTCAATCTTTTGATTAAAACCTCCTACTGCATTTAATTATTATTAGATAAAATTCGGAATCTTCTTTAATATTTTGTCTATGATATGAATCATTCATATTCGTTTAAATAGAAAGGAAGGCAAAAGGTAATTTTGAGCTATAAAAGTGTCTGATTGAACTAATTGGCTCTGGAAAAGTTTTGTGCTCAAAAAGTATCACTTTTCAAGAAACCTGATATTCTCCATTCACTTCTTTTCTTTTTTGTCTGTTGAAGAATTTAAGGATATCGGGGACAAACTCGGGGACAAATATCGAAGTATCGATTTGTTCAATCTCAACAATTATCGTTCTCACGTTTATCCTTGACTTGTTTCTGTACACAATGAAAATCTATTAGTCCATGGTGCAGAAAGTGAAATCCATATCAACAAAGTATTGCACATTAGGTATATTCTTGATGGAGGTACCCATTCTCATGAGCAAATTGTCCATAATTGCAATAGCAACTCCTTTTTCAAATGGGGCATTGTATTCTTCTAAGGAGTGTGTACATTACAATTTATTAATTGAGTGGTGAATTCAAACATCACTTTCTCACACTGGTTATGCAACAATTGGAGATGCGAGAACAGTTTTTACTCTTCGACCTATTTACTTGTTAGACTGGCGAGTATGCTCACTAATATTGAGACATATTTTGAAGTTAAAGCTATACTTTTTGAATAAAACAGGATTTTGTTCAAATTGACACCGACGCATCCGCCAATTTGCAAAAAACATTTTATGCTTCAAATACCAATTGTTTTTTTTTCCACTTACACATCCTCATTAAAACCAGAGATCGTTTCATTTTGTCTCCCTTTTTTGGAAGTATTTAAAATTCTTCTGAAGTGAGTTAGTATGAATGAACCTCATTTGAATATAGAAGAATTAGATTTCTCACAATTTCACCATGTAACTACCAATCTACCAAGGAAATCTCGGCTATAAAAATCCAAGAATTCGGCAGCGCATCTTGTATCACTGACAGTGAAACAAATCTTCAAGATAATCAAGATGTTCAGGTCAACTTTCATCCGATGTTACTCAATTTCACACCATTAAAAAAGGATTTCGTGTTTAAAAATCATACCGGAAAGTACTTCAGTTTTCTTGTTGACTATCTCACTGCTAAATGTTTTCTTCTTCACTTTGAGGATGTAATAGATTATTTAGATCTCACGACAGATTTATGTGGTATAACACCTTAGTAAAGATTCGAATTCAACCATGAAATAAAATACTCATTTGGCTTTTTTTGTGGTTGTTTTGGTGTAACAAGTTTTATCAGATCCAGAAAATCAGGTTGAATTGAAACTCTTTGAAATTCCTTTCCCAGTTTAACTCGATTATTTGGTTTTCTTTCGCCACAAATATGTCTTTCTTTATTATATAATCCAATTATACTAATTTAGTAAATTTGTGATAAAACTGTAAATGTTGTTTGCTCTGAAAGTGCAAACTCGATATGCAAATCCGTTTGCAATATTATTTCATCGACTCACACCATTTCACTTCAGCGTCAGCCAATTAAGTTAACTTGGGAATTTGATGAGGTGCTTGTTCCACTGACACGGATATTTGCAGTTTTCAAAACAGTGGTACTTCTTGTATGAATAATTAAAGTTTATTTTCTGATTGACAGAAATATGTTTTGGGATTTCATAGCTGTAGAACGTTATTCATATTGGAAAGTGAAGAATAATTAGCCATAATTTCTTCTGAAATAATACCCAGATGAAGATCGTGTCTAATTCGATGAAAATATGGGAAATGAATTGTCCACTTATTAATTCATCCACCTTGGCATGAAGAGTTGATGAGATCGCTATGCATATTAGGTATTATGAAATAATAAAAAGCTCCTATGAATAATTGATGGACATCAGAAGATAGGAGGAGTTTTTAAAGATTTTCCTGTTCCTGTTACAGCATATTTCTTCATTCATCTATTACTATTTTCTACTAGTCTACTAGGATATTCTGAAATCCTTACCGTGTGGAAATCTCAAATCAAATAAATTCATTATCTCGGTTACAGAAATAATGAATAATGGAAAAAAATTAAATCATGTGATTATCGACATTGATATAGTATATCACATTACTAGCAAGGTAAGAGGGTTTTTACTCTTTGAGCCAGTAAAACCCGTTACCTTGCGTGTATTGTTTTATATTTTATTTGTTTCTCATTTGTAAGAAGGTTAGATAAATTCCAAAAAAATCTCAATAATTTGTCGCAAATGTCGTAAGCTATGGAAGCGTTGCCATGAACATGTCTGTTTATTTTTCTTCACATTTGTTTGAAAATGAATGTACCAAAAGAAATTATTGAGGCAGCCAGCAGTGTAGCTTCAAGTTTATTACCTGCAAAATCAGCTTCAAGCTACGAGCGAGAATACGACGACTTCAAAAAGTGGTAAATCAAAAATAGTGTGATTGGGGTAACTGAAGATGTTTTGTTGGTCTACTTGAATCAACGATCAGCTAGATTCAGCCCTAATACTTTATGGGCAAAATGGTCTATGCTGAAAAGCTGCTTGGAAATGAAAGAAAATGCCCCTGTTCGCAGGTTTGTTTTCTTTAAAAAATTTATTGAAAAATATGACGTTTAGTTGTCATTTGCAGATTTCAAAAGGTAATAGCGTTTCTGAAACGAAAAAATGAGCGTTATACGCCAAAAAGTCCAAGGTATTAGGCAAAGAAGAGGCTGAACAATTTCTTCTACATGCTTCTGATGACCAGTGGTTGCTGGCGAAAATTGTTACAATATTTGGGATTTTTGGATGTTGTCGATGTGATGAAATTCTCTCCTTAAACATGAATGATGTAGAAGATATGGGAAAATACGTTATTGTGACATTGCGGCAAACAAAAAATTTAACAACAAGAAGATTCACCATAACCGATGATGGCTGCAGCTTCAAGCCCTGCATGTTATACAGAAAATATGATGTAAATCTTCGGCCTCCTGGAACAGAAAGCCTAAGATTTTTTTTGACATACCGACATGGAAAGTGCATTTTCCTTAATGCTGGCCAGCACACTATTGGTGGTGTCCCAAAGCAAATAACGAAATATTTAGGTTTAAAAGACCCAGAGTTATACACCGGCCACTCTTTTCGCAGAACTGGAGCCACTATGGTTGCGGATTCGGGTGGAGATATTTTAGCACTAAAGCGTGCAGGAGGGTGGAAGAGCACCGAAATTGCGATGAGTTATGTCGATGATTCGGTCAACGAAAAAATCGAAATGTCTAGCAAATTATTTGGTAGTAAGGACAGTACAAATGTTCTGCAGTCCTCGAGTTCAGCAGTTTCTGAGTCAACAGATGGTTCATCATCATCAGTATCAACGCTTTCATCATCAAAAATCTGTGTTACTGGAAATAACAATTGTACCATGATTTTCAACACATATAACGATAAAACAAAATTTCTAATGTAAATAATACTACTAACTTGTAAAAATTTTGCAAGTTAACTGTCAGTTTTACAAGTTAGTGACTTGATAAAATAAACTTTCTTGATTAATATTGTGTTTTTGGAAACTGACGTTTACAAATGAGGAACAAATAAATAATAGTCCCTGTAGCATACCCAAATCATATTACTGAACTAATTAACTTTCGAGATGTGATAGAAAGAAAATGAAATAAAAAAACAATGTGTTTTCCAGATGCTACCATTAAAACTGCATAGAACACTTTCTGTGGAAATGTTTCTTTGGAACACCTTCGCAAATTGTTTTGTGCAGATAAGTTGTAATTTATAAATTGTGTAATTTCCAAATCATTCGACAGGAAGGCGAGAAATATTCGAATGGCTAGCGCTTAACCAAACAGTCTCATTATAACAATATTCGAGACTAAATGACTTATTGCATTTCATTTTCCTTCAATGACTGGACAAGCAATCCAATCAAACATTCCGAGGACCAAACTGAGTGAGTCTACAAAAATAGATGTCTTGGCAATGTCATTGACATAAGGAATTTCCTCGGAACAAACGGATCACAATCTTTTTCCATTACCGGACGAGGAGGAAGCGTTTAAAGAAGAGCAGATTATTCAATTAATATTTGTCATACGCTCTTTTCAGGTGCAGAGAAAGTGAGCATCATCAAGGACGGGAGAAAGTATTCTGTACATTCCCGCATCGACCGTACCACCCAAGGAATACCAACGAATTCCTTCGAGCTGAGTTGCACCATGAATGTTTAAACATTTTGTTATTTTATTTGAATATTACGAAAGTTCGCCGATTGTCAACATTCAAAGAAGAACAAAATGTTCGTTACTCAATCGAGACTTTCTCTCAATGAATCTGCACCGGCTGTCGATGTGGATGGGTCACTTGATTGATGTTGGATATAATAAGGTGGCGCAATGTGTATCTCGCATATTATGCTGCTTTGCTGAAATGGCACAGCCTGCTTTGTTATAGCCATGAACAGACTGAAAGAAGTTTTTCCATCTTGACAAAATCGACATAAACATGAACACCAAATACACCTATATTAACAATACTAAAATGGTAACTCTGCGCACGGACCCGAAGGAATCGGTCGAAAAAGTGTGTCCAGAATAATCTTAAGATCGCCGCGAAGCTTCGATTTAGTGGAAAAATTTTTATACGGTCAAAAAGAGGAATAATCGATTCACACGTGGGTGAAATTTCGATTCTCTAGGAGATATGGAAGTATTCTTTGAAAATCAGGCAAAATCTCGAAGAAATCTGGCAAAAAGGGCAATTTTAAACTCGATACAACTTTTTTCACAGATATCCTGGCCGTTATGTAAATACAAGGATCGAAAGAAGAAAAGTCAATGCAAAATAGCTTCGTATTAATATCTTCCATAATTTTCCCATTTCTTCAGGAAAATTGATCAAACTTCAACATTTCGCCTATAAAAGTAGCCGATTTGCAGAGATCTACCGATAATCTACTTAAAAGGTAGATCTACTAGTATTAAATCTAAAAGACTCAGATTCAGATGAAACACTGACAAACACATGATGAATCGGACCATGCCATTATACTCCATTCACTTTTATAAAGTATCCCGGTTGACCATGACATCCAGACACATTTCACTGTGTATATTTTGAAAACGCAAGGTTATAGTCATATTCCTGTCAGATAACTAAGTCACGTTGTCTTCTTTACATAGAGGTAGTACTGTAGTAGTAATATAATGAATTTGAGAAAATATTATGCGAATGAAATAATTCCAAACACCTGGCGAATTTGAAGGAACCTTTTTCTCTGTTAATACTGAAAATAAACTGCTCCACAAGAGTTAGGGATATCGTATTCAATCGTTTTTAAAAGTATGTAACCTTCGAGAAAATCGCTGTAAAATCATTTAAAACTCAATAACAACTTGAATCGATTCAATAAAAACCAGTATGAGACATTTCGTCAATCTGGTCGCCTTTTTTCTGAAGTTTGGTTCTTTGCATATACCTCATGAATGTTCTTATTTTGAAATTAAGTCAGTTTATCAACGGCTTCGATTTGAAACGAGTTTTCTGAAAATGCCAAGACGTAAATTAACAAACGCTGAGGCTAATAGGGCTATCGGAATGCTACAGGGTCGCCTAACTCAGGTTGTTGTAGCGAAAAGGCTCCAAGTCAGCCAAAGTGTGATATCTCGACTTTGGAATAGGTTCAGGAAGACAGCTTCCGTGTTGAAAAGACCAAGGCTTGGTGGGCTACGAAAAACAACACCTGCTCAGGATCGTTTCATCATCGTTTCGGCGAGAAGAAACCCTACATCTACGTGTAGAACGCTACGGAATACTCTTCAAAAAATTTCCATCGAAACCATCAGACGACGTTTGAGAGAGGTGAATCTAGGTTCTAGGCGTCCATTAAGAGGAGTTCCATTCACACGTGACCATAAGAGTCAAAGACTGGAATGGGCAAGGCAACATATCAATTGGAACGATCAATGGCGTAGTGTCCTTTTTACTGATGAGTCCAGATATGGACGATTTTCAGATTATCGAAGAATAAGGGTATGGACAATCCCACGCATACCCCGTAATCGTCCCTATGTCCAAGAAGTCCATCCATTCCGAGGGGGTTGTGCTATGGTATGGGCCGGGATATGTTTCAACGGGCGCACAGATCTAGGTACACATTAGTCCTGAGAATATGACCGCCTCACACTATAGGGAGCATGTCATTGACAATGTTGTGCCAAATTTTCACGCTGCTATTGGTGAAACTTTTCAATTTCTAGACTATAACGCTAGACCGCACCGGGCAGCCATAGTTGAGAATCCGCGCGAGGAGCTTGGTATTCCACATTTACCAATACCTCCGCACTCACCAGTTTCGAATTGCATAGAACATACATGGGATATGCTCCTAAGAAGATTAGATAATCATCAACCTACCCCAGAATCCTTGAATGATCTGAGAGAGCTTATGCCTCTTCTGCCTCCTCAATAAATGTTCAAAAACCTCGTGTGAAGTATGCAAAGAAGATGTCAAGCTGTTATTGATGCCCGTGGAGGCCATTCATTGTATTGATAGTTTTATAATGCTTGAATTCTCTGGGAATAAAATTTCGTTATTTTACTCGATTTTTTTTAACCACCCTGTATACGCTGCAGACCTACAGGCGAAAATTAATTTGCAACTTGAAATCATATTATTATGAATTTTCATCACAAAAATCTTATTTTAACTATATTTTTTGCAATTTAAGTCAATATCCCTAACTCATGTGGAGCAGTTTATTTCACGTATATAAACATCGTTGGAATATTCAGTTATGCTAGTTTCTTGTACGGAAATCAAAAATCGAGTGTTGAAATTTTACTGAAAAATAATGGACAGAATAGTCCGTTACTTTGTGATAGTTCTTTTGAAAAAAAAATAAAACTACTCGAATAATAATAATAATAATAATAACCTTTATTGATCCTTCAAGACATAAAACATTCATGTATAGGATAAGTCAGAAAAAAAATATATAGGAAGAAAAACATACTGGAAATGAGAACAGATTACCTACAATAATAATCAGCAACATTATAAAAACAATCCTTAATTAATTTAGCCTTAATATTTTTCTTGAATTCTTTGAGCTTTAGAGATTTAATGCATTTCGGTAGATGATTAAATAATTTGATACACCGATAATGTGGTGAATACTCGAACCTTGTCGTATTATGTTTGGGGATATGGAATACTTCCTCATTTCTGGTGCTATAGTGGTGAAAGCTAGAGAGTTTTGTGAAGCTTTCCTCATTCTCCTTAAAATACACCAGGCACTTAAAGATGTATATACATGCCACCGTTAGAATCCCCTTTTCAACAAAGGTCGGACGACAAGAGGATCTCGGAGGTATATTAAAGATCATCCGTAAGATTCTCTTCTGAATTAAGAATACCCTATTCACGTCAGTGGAGTTCCCCCAGAGCATGATATTATAGGATAGGTGGCTGTAAACCAAACTATAATAAATGTTGATAATAGCACTCAAGGGAAGTGAGTTTTTGACTCTACTTATTGCAATAACCCGACAGAAATAACTTCCAAACGAACAGACTATTGAGAGTAGAAATCAGCATTGGCAACGTCTCTGAGAATTGGCATTGCCTATATTTCACGAGAGCAAATCTACGTCGGTGTCAACTGTCAAGTGAAAAAACTTGATAAACCCACATCTTGTCCAACCGGGATACTTAATAGATGTGAGTGGAGTTTAGCTCCCTTTGAACAATAGATAGGTTCTTGTTACCGACCAGAAATGGATCGATCATGATTTCGTCCTCATTTGGACTCGTCCGGATCGATTATTCCAAATCGATAGTTTAGTGAAGTAGCCACTTTTCCCTATGAAGCTACAACGTAGATGAGATTTTCGTATGATACTAAAAATATCACTTTGTTTGAATAAATAGTTCTATTTCAATCGATTTGGACTTCTAGGTTTTCTTGAAACCCCTCAGAGTTTGGTTGAATAAATTGAAAAATCTAAAAAAAAAGTATTTACTTTTTCAAACAGTCTGGTATTTTCGGAGAAATTGATATACTTATTCAGCAATGATAGTTTATAGTTTGGTAGGGTAGGAGGGCTAAATTCATCTTCGACCTCAATGTCTATTGCTGTTTTTTCTACAGCGATATGATTTCAAACTACATACAACCCCTATTCTCATTCGATAATCCATTCAAAACACAGCTCGACTGGAACAGATGGGACTTGAGTATAGAATCACAATCATCTGCAGAAATAGACTGGTACACAGACAATTCAAAGACAGATGATGGAACAGGAGCGGGAATAAATGGGGTGAGGTCAAGAAGGGATTACATAATACCTCTCGGCAAACACGCCACGATATTTCGAGCTGAAACACATGCCAATAGGACATGCACACAGAAGAACCTGGAAAGTGGCTACCAAAGAAAACACATCCACATTGTCTCTGACAGCCAGAGCGCCATCAAAGCTCTCAACTCGACACAGATAAAGTCTAGAATCGTCTGGGAATGCCTCCAGGACCTTCTGGAGCTGGCGAAACACAACAAGGCCACTTTAATGTGGGTGACAGGTCACAAGGGAATAGTGGGCAATGAAAAAGCAGACCAGTTAGCAAGACAAGCATCTGAAACGCCATTCACAGGACCATAACCTGTGCTTGGAATCAGCAAAATCCGTTGCAGGACCCTGATTGAGGAGTGGATAAAACAAAGACACCAACAACATTGGGACCAGAGCGACGGGCAAACACACAGCAAAGGCATGGTAGGAGACACAAGCCAAACCTTGACGGCAGACTTTTTGAATCTGAACCGAACAAAGGCACGTATAATAGTAGGTCTGCTGACGGGACACTGCGGCCTTAGGAAACATCTGAACACCATGGGAATACTTAGAGAACCCGTGGATTGCAGACTTCGTTTCCTTCGATTCCTTAGTGACCAGGAATCCAGATCTAGAAGCCCTTATTGTTCTTGCCTACTTCATTAAGTTTATCCATCAATGATGCTGTGTAGCTATTGAAAAAGTTTTTCATTATTATCAATCTTATACCTATCCTTTGGGTTTCTCGATTAATCGAATAATGTCAAATTTTGAGAGTCTCCAATTTATTTATTGATCATTGAATTAGGAACTGTCACTTCTAATCCCTAGTAATCGCTAACGATATGATCGCAACTTTTCAAAAATTGAAAGTGAAAGGATATCACGCCGACAGTTAGAGCAGGTATCGTTTAAAAAATGTTGTCGAGATGAAAGTGGTATCAACCCGTTCCAAATTCCTTGTTAATGATAATCCGATGTTTGGCTTGCAGATAACGATGACCTGCTGAGTTAGCTGTTATAAGAATTGGAATAATAATCATTAGATGATGCAGCAGTTCATTTCCATACTTTTACTTTCGAACGGGTGTTTGCACATGGATAACAACAACATCAAGATCGTTTTCCAAACAAACAATAATGATTTTTTATAAATATAGGTTTCCTTGACGTAATGGTACCAGCATTTTATGGAGGAATTGCCTCTTCAAGCTATGCCATGCTGCCCTCCAATGAACTGTTGCATAGTTCTCGTAGATTTTCTGTTGTAGTATAACTTTATGACAATGAAATGCTTTTTTTCCAGGAAATGCATAAATTCAGCAATTGCAAACGCTGTTCTCAATTTGTATTAATTTTGAATAGACACCAAACCTAATATGACCAAACTGCATCCACTTCAGCTGAAAAAGTATTGTCTTCATGTTGCAGACACATTATTGCTAACGCTTCATTAGTATTCAACGATTTTGGACCTAACATATTTAATGTTGGAAGGGCTTATTCAGGGGTTGTAAAAGTTGAAGAATTCAATAAGAATCAATGAATTTGGCAAAGTATGTGGAGTCATTTCAGGAGTAATCATCTACAAAATAATGGGAATAAGGTTCTACTCCAGTTGCTTCTACAGGATATACCAAGTTTTTGTGTAATGTTCAGTTCCTCAGTTAAACGTTCAGGAAATTTT
This sequence comes from Adalia decempunctata, assembly GCA_951802165.1. NCBI lineage: Eukaryota > Metazoa > Arthropoda > Insecta > Coleoptera > Coccinellidae > Adalia > Adalia decempunctata. Next base: position 23,709,749 of record OX637697.1, read on the forward strand.
GTACACAAGTTCTTTATGAATGGATAAATAATATAATGATCTTTGGGAATTATGATTCCGCTGTTTTTTGGGATATCTTCTTCATCTTATTTTTATAAGGGAAATTCAGGCCAGCTTATGGAGTTTGGAATGAGTCTGCTACAAGGGAGTATATTAATTCCATTACTTCATCGGGGTGAATTAAACTTATTTGTTGAGATATGTTATTCATCTATAGGTATGAGATACATCCATGCATGATGTGCATGCAAAATCTCACCTTCTATTTCATTTCAAATTATGATTTAATATTCGAACAGGAATCCAAAAAAATTTCAAAATAGGTCGTGGTATATAAAAATATCAACAACCATTTATTTATATCTATCAACTTGAATGAACTATCCAACTGTTATTTTTCGAAGCATTCCTATTTCAGATAATCCAGTTCAATTCAATCGAAAAGCAAATTAACATAAATTGACTTCACAAATGGAATTTCCCATACAGAAAAAGTGATATCACTGGTCACATTCACAAGCTATCATGAGATATTTTGTCATATATTTGGTGACACAGGCAAAAGGTATTACACCGGCAGAACTAAAGAGTTAATTGCCAGGATGTGATATTTTGAGAAATAGAGAAATATTTGTTGGTAATTTGTGAAAGTTCAGAATGCATAGGTATACATACAATAATTCCAATACCCACATCTTCTCTTCATGACCTTCTCGATGGTAATGAATGATTTGATGTAGTATAGCCCCAAAATTCCTCACAAATGTCTCGAAATAAATTGAAAATTCCAATAAAACGGAGAAAAGAGGTTGTTGTGGTCTTCACAGTTAGGTGAAGTTGCACCATCTTGTTGCGGCCACAAGTTCCGAATATGCACACATCGTCAAAAGACTTATCAACTCTCAACTTGTTGAATGTTACATGACAATTTTTTGTGTGTCGAATCTTCACCATCTTTCCACTTAAATGAAAACAAACTATTTCTACTTCGGTAGAATAACGAGAGATGTAATATTGAGAACCCAAAATAAATCATCGATCAATTTAGTTTTTTTTTTCAAAATTTCCTATTTTGTCTCATCCTAAAAAAGGCAAAGAGTATCTAATAAACAAATATTTTCTATCGAATATATTGGAGTTGGAATAGAGGAAAATATTCATCTCATTCCCAGAAAATATACAGGGTGTCCCAAGTTCGAGTGCCTATTAGACGTTTCTGGAGAACTGGACTTGTTTGAAATCTGATAATTGGGACCATGATATTGTTCGAAATTATCTACAGACCTGATATATTTTCAGAGCCATAGCACTTCCGGTTATACAGGGAGTGAAAATAAATTTGATCAAAAATTTTTTTTTTCAATCTTTTCGTTTTTGATATGATTGAGTATTCAATGCTGAATACATTTCTATTAAAACCATTGTATTCATTCGAATAGTTTTCAAAATATCGAAAAAAACCTGAAAAACAGTCAAATATCCATAGTCAGTATCATGTTCATTTTTCTAATTCTGACAACACCAAAGTAGAAGAATGTGAGAAGGTCATGCATCTTCTGAATTTCATGAATATCATCACAGGGTGTTTCAAATTTTGTGTCAAAAACTGTAATCGAAAATTGGCCATAACTTCTGTTTTTCAAATTAGAACCCTATTTTTTTTATTGCGTTGGATTTTGCGAAGAAAAATAATGATAGCACTCTAAAATGCTGTTGCTTCGAAATTCAGTAATTCCTGAGTTATTTGAGCTTTTCTCGATTCATGTTGTACGTAGAGTCAAATTCATCGAATCTTATTAGATTCGATAAATATTCTCATGAAACCATAGTAACAACTAATAATTGGACCTGTCACTGGCGAATTATTAATGGGTTCATTTATCTTCTATGGTCACAGAATATTCTCATGCAACATATCGATGACTATTTTTATGAAACCATTGAACAAAATCGAAAAGTTAAGATAAAACCTAAATAAGACGTCTAGACATCTTAAACCTAAAATATGACCTGTCACTTGTGAATTATAAATGGGATAATTTATCTGCTATGGTCACAGAATATTCCAAAGTAAAAGATTAGATAAATTTGATTCTATAACTCCATTCAAAATTATAAAATCACAACTCTGGCCTTGGAAATTTAACACATTCCACTCTGTATCGAAGTCATGACGTTTTTCAAAATATTTTTATGTTCCAAGTCAACACTATGTTGCCCTTTCTACATTCTTAGCGTATTTCTCAGAATGTGAATTTATTCGGAAAATGAATGAATCGGAAAAGATGTGATGGACGAAAATAATTAACGTTTATATGAATTGATAGAAAGGATTCCTTTTCTAGTTATTTGGATGAAAAGTACAAGAGATCACTGTTGAAATATATTATTTTTCGCCATGGAAGAAAATTGCATTGCTTTCACATAATTTTCATATGCATGCTTGTGAAGATTTAATGTTTATTATCCTCTTGAACTGAAAGTTCAAGACTTGACGACATCAATTGTTGATTCTAATCAAGAATTCATTAAAAAAAATCAATCCAATGATATAAGATGATTTGATGGTTAATTACAAAAATCAAGAATAATGTCAACTTTATTTTGTTGATAACTGTCTTAAAATCAATGTTGGGGTATAAAACTCGGCTGCGTTTGTTCAAACAACATCTAAAGAATACATTTTTCACCATCTCGACCTTTGAAAGGCGTTGCTTGTAGGAAAATTAGGTCTAAGTTCCACCTCCTTAGTGAGGTACCTCACTTTTGCAAATCTGCTCGGATATCGCAAAATTTCTTAGAAAACCTGAAAAATATCATCCTAATCGACCTCTCGAGGCTCCATCCGATCCATCTACTGCGATATCTGTCCAAATAACAGCCTTTTTCAACGGAATTCCCGTGTACCCCTTCAACCTCGAAATGTAAACATTCGTCCTGATCTTGAAAATCGTCCTCACGCTCCAAACTGGTGCTAAAAACAATAAACACACGTTAATCTTGGATATTCGACGAAAAACTCACCTGCAAATATCGATTAAATACCAAAAATCTGCGAACAATTTGTAAACCTAACAAAATGTGGAATATATTTGATACTTTCACTTTGATATAAACAAAGAAACTGGCAACGTCATTTTGTCATTAACGATATTTTCTGTGCGCGCACTGACTTTTCATCATATGTTCTGTGCTTTTCATCAGGGGCACCAACTCCTGAAAACGAAAGCATGACCTTCTACGTAATTAAATAAAAGTGAATGGAGTATACGTACAACATGAATCCAGAAGAGCTCAAATAACTCGGGAATTACTGAATTTAGGATCAAGAGCATCTGAGAGTGCTATCATTATTTTTCTTCGCAGAATCCATCGCAATCATAAAAAAGTAGGGTTCTAATTTGAAAAACAGAAGTTATGGCCGATTTGCGATCACAGTTTTTGACACAAAATTTAAAACACCCTGTGATGATATTCATGAAATTCAAAAGATGCATGACCTTTCCATATTCTTCTACTTTGTCGTTGTGAGAACGGTTTACACTCAGAATGTTCGGAATAAGAAAAATAGACATAATAGTGACTATGAATATTTGACTTCTTTTCAGGTTTTTTGTCGATATTTTGAAAACTATTCGAATGAATACAATGGTTTTAACAGAAATGTATTCAGCATTGAATACTCAATCATATCAGAAACGAAAAGATTGAAAAAAAAATTTTCAGCAAATTTATTTTCACTCCCGGTATAACCGGAAGTGCTCTGGCTCTGAACATATTTTAGGTCTGTAGATAATTTCGAACAATATCATAATACCAATTTTCAGATTTCAAATAAGTCCAGTTCTCCAGAAACGTCTAATAGGCACTCGAACTTGGGACACCCTGTATTGTTTTGTTATTGGGAAACCTGGGGGAGCCAAGACTTTTGAGGATGTAGTTCTCCACTAGCGGCTCAATTCAGTCAATTCTATACCTCCAAATATCTTTCTCCTAATTCTACGTTTTCGAATTATAATAAACATCCATTCAGGTATGATGGCAAATGTCCATTGTAAATATGAACGTCAAGAATTGATTTTCGTGAATTCGTTGGGACTAGGAAAGTTATGGCTCGAGCAATTTTTCTGTATTATCATTATTGTCAATTATTTTGGATAGACGATGGCCACCTTATACACGTTCCAGAGGGTCAGAGAAATGCTTTTTTCGATTGGTTAAAAATATTTCATCCAATAAAAAATCAATTTCTCTCCTCTCTCTCTCTCGATATACTAGTACCTACATAAAATAACATAGGGAATTATTGCAGAAATCCATCCGAAACAAATGGACTCCAGAACTTTCGAATGATTAAATTTGTACGAGTAGAATGTGATATTTCGTCAGTAATGAACCCATTATCGCTTGTATATCCTGAGATAATAGGCGCTTTGATTCAGATTGGCGATTTCATCTTTCAACGATTCTTCTTCTTCGGTGAATTTGTGATCGTTGAAATATGGTGAACTCAATTACCCTTAGAAATTGATGTTCGCAATTAAGGTTCTCGATTTCTTCAATTACAATTCGATTCACGTCTCTGAATTGAAAATTTATCCAGGTTGAATCATTTTTTCAGTCTATTAGGTTGAAGTTTGTTCTTATTGATCTTGAATATTATAAATTATTCGAAAATTTCTTCGATTTATCCAGTTCATAATCTTCGAGGAAATTTTCTCATCATTAATACGGCTTGCTTTATTTTAATGAAGATGAATTATTGGAGTAGATGCAGATTTTGATATCGTTCATTTCTCAAACACCTTTCAGTTGTTTCAGGACTGAGGAAACCTTTTTAATTTCAAGAGAAATCTGATCGACAATCAGAATAAAATGAAAATTTTTTGACAGTTCTAACAACAAATCAAATTTTATGATTTTGTATCATATGGAACCATTTCAGCCAATCATGTCAACATTACATCGAAAACTACATCCAATGCAATTTTCAATCCCAATGATAACACGATAGAGTCTTATAAAATTATATAATAGTTCCATGGCAACATCATTCCAAACAAATTTCAAAATGTCACGTTTTGGTAATGTTAAAAATATAAATGAGCTTATCAAAGAAAACATTCCCAGAAATACTTCCAATAGCCACAAATATATTTGGGGAATATTTATGGAATTTTGCTACGAACGATCATACGAATTGAATGAACGCAGAAGCTTGGAAGAATTGGCGTTTATACTCAAAGATTGGACTGTCAATATGAGAAAAAAGACGGAACAGAATTCAAAGAAGCAACGGTAAAGACAAGGTGGGATGTTTCGAGCAAACTCTTACAAGAAAAGTATTATAAGGACTACAACATTATGATTGACCCGTTTAATAATATAATATTTAAACCAGCCCGAGATGCCCGCGATGCAATCAGAAAAAAATTGCAAGCAGACCCAAGTAAACGTAAATCCAGTTCAGTTTCGTTAAATTTGTCTGAAGTTAACAGAATAATATTGCTATGGGATGAAAATACTCCTGAAGGTCTTATGCGTAAATTTTATCAAATTGCTGCAGTAGAACTAGCGTGGCGAGGAGGAGAGGCAGTTGCTTGTTTGGTGAATTTTTTTCAAATCGAGAAGAATAACGATGGTTCTCCAACAAGTCGCATTGAATAAAATCCGGTATTCAGTAAAACGTCCCAAGGTGGTTCTAAAAGCTGTACAAGTAGTAAATGGTTGGTTTCCAATAGTGAGAGACAAAGCTGCCCTGTACGTCTTTTTCATAAACTAATATCAAAACGAGGCAAAAATATTACATCACCACGACTATTCTTGAAACCAAATCGATATTGGAAAAATGAAACTGACAAATGGTACGATAATGTACCTGTTGGAAGGAATACCATAAATAAATGGACTAAATATGCTGCCGAAGCAATTGGTTTGAATGTCAAAGACAAAAAGATAACGAATCATTCAAATAGATCAACAGCTGTCAGTCAATTAGCAAAAAGTGGTGTAGAGGAACAACAATTGGTGAAGATTACTGGTCATAGCAATCAAAATTCTATCAAACCATACCTAAACCTCGATCAAGAACACCACAACAAGATAATGAATATTATGCGTGGAAATAGATCTTCTATACAAGAGAACAGCAACGAATCTAATGTTGAGTTGAATTTTACGAATTGCACTTTCACTAATTGTACTTTCAATAAATAAATAAATGTTTTGTTGTGTTGAGTTATACATTTTTTCCGTCAAAAAATTTTCTGCCGAATATTCCTCGGACATTGATAAATGCCTCATAATTTTATAACCAATATCTCAAGCTCGTTGCTTGGTAACAGCCCTCAGCCTTAGGCTTCGGGCTGTTACCAATGAACGAGCTTTCGATGGTCATAAAATTATCTCGTCTATTATCAAGGTCCTAGGGATATTACTACTGATAAGCTCAATGTATTTATATTTGTTTTTTACATTTTTTCGAAATGCTGCAGCCAGGAATCAGAAATCAGCAATATTGGAGTAGAATCTATCACACGCTCTCTTGAGCTTTTTGAGTTTCCCTATGTTTGTTACTCCAGATCCTTTATTTTTGAGTAATGTATTTGAGTTTATGTTCTTTAGAGATGGTGAATAAACATTATTATTATTAATACCTTTTTTTTTCTTGGTACCTCTGAAAAGGAAGCCTGGGCAACTTCGAATATTCCTCAACTTTTAGTTTGAACAACTGAATGCTTTCCTATAATGACTAACACGTTTTACACTTTCTGAGTCCAACAGAATAGGATCCAGTACGGTACCTATTGTGTAACAATAATGAACTTTCTCATTTGTTGGCTTATTACATGTATGCATGGTCACTGAATATTGTAGATTATAACATACGACCTTCTGGCGACAAAGGATCCTTAGATTCGAGTATTTCCTGTCTAGCGACTACTTCCTTCTGTAATTTCTTTATAATCGATGGTTCCGTTCTTTGGAGTGGTGATGCATCTAAAAAACGAGTAGGTAATATAGAATAAGTTTCCGGCTCTGTTGTCTTTGGTTGAGTTTCTTCAAAGGACAACTCTTTGTAATAGAAATGGATTGCCTGTTGTTGCTGGGAATGACTAGTCTTAAAAGTCGTGAATTCGAAGAGTATTCTGGATGCCTCCCTGGATTTTGAATTGTTTGAAACATCATCAAAATCCATGTATACTCCATTCACTTTTATTTAATCACATAGGAGGTCATGGTTTCGTTTTCAGGAGTTGGTGAACCTAATGAAACGCACAGAACATATGATGAAAAGTCAGTGCACGCACAGATCGTTAATGACAAAACGACGTTGCCAGTTTCTTTGTTTACATCAAAGTAAAAGTATCAAAGATATTCCACATTTTGTTAGGTTTACAAATTGTTCGCAGATTTTTGGTATTTAATCGATATTTGCAGGTGAGTTTTTCGTCGAATATCCAAGATTAACGTATTTCTATTGTTTTTAGCACCAGTTTGGCGCGTGAGGATTTTCAAGACCAGGACGAATGTTTACATTTCGAGGTTAAAGGGGTACACGGGAATTTCGTTGAAAAAGCTGTTATTTGGACAGATATCGCAGTACATGGATCGGATGGAGCCTCGAGAGGTCGATTAGGATGATATGTTTCAGGTTTTCCACGAAATTTGGCGATATCTGAGCAGATTTGCAAAAGTTAGGTACCTCACTAATGAGGTGGGACTTAAACCTAATTCTCCTATAAGAAACGCCTTTCAAAGGTCGAGATGGTGAAAAATGTCTTCTTTAGATGTTGTTTGAACAAACGCAGCCGAGTTTTATACCCCAACATTGATTTTAAGAAAGTTATCAACAAAATAAAATTGACATTCTGACATTGCTCGGTTGAAGGAATAAAGAATATTACATCTTTGGGTTGCTTTTTTTTAATGAATTCTTGATTGGAATCAACGATTGATGTCGTTAAGTCTTGAATTTAAGTTCAAGAGGATAATAAACATTAAATCTTCACAAGCATGCATATGAAAATGATGTGAAAGCAATGCAAACTTCTTCCATGGCGAAAAATAATATATTTCAACAGTGATCTCTTGTACTTTTCATGCAAATAACTAGAAAAGGAATCCTTTCTATCAATTCATATAAACGTTAATTATTTTCGTCCATCACATCTTTTCCAATTTATTCATTTTGCGAATAAATTCACATTCTCAGAAATACGCCAAGAATGTAGAATGGGCAACATATTGTTGACTTGGAACATAAAAATATTTTGAAAAACGTCATAACTTCGATACAGAGTAGAATGTGTCAAATTTCCAAGGCCAGAGTTGTGATTTTATAATTGTGAATGGACTATAGGTACCAAATTTTGGTTTTTAATTCAAAATCAATAGCAGTTTTAACACAGCTGTAGGTGGCTATATCCACGGTATTACAGTATAAACAACTTATTTGAAATCAAAGAGATGCACTCTGGAGGAAGAAATATAGCTCTTCTTTCCATTTGCCTCTTTTCCTAGTCACTCTTAAAGGAAAACGGGCTAGCCGAGAGATGTGATTTACACCACTGCAGGATAATGACAAACCGGTTTTTGACTTGTCAGCCTTCATCAGTGCCACATAATCCTATGCCTAGAGACGATATATCTCTATTTTATTCACTTTTCATGGTTGGCCGGATTTTAGGCTGCGTCACTAGGGTTCAATGGATTCAATTCTGTTTATACAGGGTATCCAATGTGAGGAGGATTATTGGATCTCCATTTCCAAGTATTCTAACACCTACTCAAAGAGAAATGGGAATATGTATCCTCCGCTACATTTATTTATTCTATCGCAGGTATCGATCAATTTGTTATGATAATTGTTATCTTCGTGACATTGACATTTATACCAATTAATCAGTGCTAGTCAAAGAGACTTAAGATAACATGCTGTTGATGCTCGGCGTAGCATGACATATTCGCAAATTCCGCCATATTTGAACGCATAATCTTTCAGTGCCATATGACAGACAGTGATGGTTCTGAAAGCTTCAGAGACAAATTGATTTTTGATCGTAGGTACCTACGTGCTTGTTTTGAAGTAGTCGAGATATGATTTACGGGAAGTTCTGGATTAATTTCATAGTGTTGCTTGGAATAACAGCTTTTGATCAGATAAATCTTGTAAGTTTCTAGGGCATTTTTAGGAATGAAAATTTGTTCTCTTTTCCAATTTTAAATTTCTTGTTCATTCTCTGAGGACAATCAAACATTCTCCAATTTACTAATTAGTTAAAAGTTTCTGTTAATTTGAAGTATATGGAAATTTATTTGAAACTGTCCAATCAAAATGAGATCTTCACAGAATTCCGTGTATTTCCTCATGAATGTGCGAAATTCCCACAAAAGAACCAAGAAAATTTCATGAGAAATAGTTTCAGTTGTCAATAAAATACAAAGACATCAAACTGCAGCAGCCAAAGTGAGGTCTACACTACAGTCTTCAAGACCTGAAGAAATTTAAGATATTCGAGAAATAAGTTTCCCAATAAATAAATTATGATTGAGCGAAAACACACTTATAATTGTGTGAAAATACTCAAATCATTCACCAAAAAACATCATTGAGTATATAAGTAGCTTGACTACATTCAGAAAAAAGTCAAATCACCTATTAATAATTGGACTTGAGTTTTTTCAAACCAGATCGGAGAAGTTGCAAGCTCATTGAACACAAATTTGAGTTCGTATAGGTATTAGGTACATTTGACATAATTTCCTTTTTAGTTTGACCTTTTTCTTAGAAGAAATTGTGATAGGGAACTCGATTACAATACACTCGACATGAAAACACATATACTCCATTCACTTTCATAATGCATCCCAGTAGGCCTTGAAATTCTGAAACATTTCACCGTGCATATTTTGAAAATGTTAGGTTAGAGTAATTTTCCTGTCAGACCACTAAGCAGCGTTGTCTTTTCTACACAGAGGTCGTAGTGAAAGTATTTATGAAAATGTTTATTTTCTTTGTGAAAATAATGAATTTGAGTAAATACTATGTGAATTCAATAATTCCAAAGACCTGGCCAATGTTGAAGAAACTTTTCTCTGTTAATACTGGAAATATTTAACGTTTATAAACATGATTGAAAGATTCAGTTATGCTTTTTTCTTGTACGGACATAAAGGGGCAGTATCACCTTTTGAATCGTGGTAAATCTCCATTCGAAAGTGGTCTCTTCATTTCACGAGTAAGTACCCTAATTTGCGACGTAGAGACTTGATTTTTTTTAAATTGAAGTTGAAGAATGTCCCCAAGGGCAAGTTTTCTTTTTTTCGATTTAATTAGTTTTTCAATTATTATTATTATTCATCATTTTTTGGAAAAAATCGCAACTATTTGCCCTCGGCAATTTAATCTGCTATAAACTACTTAAATTTTCATGATTTTCATTTAAAAAATATAGCTTGTACTCATGAAAAACGAAAAACATATTCAATAACCCCAGATCTAACGATAACCCTGTTTTTTTTTATTGAAAAACTAATTAAATCGAAAAAAAGAAAACTATTTGCCCTCGGGACGTTCTTCAACTTCAATTTAAAAAAAAATCAAGTCTCTACGTCGTAAATTAGGGTACCTACTCGTGAAATAAAGAGACCACTTTTGAATGGAGATTTACCACGATTCAAAAGGTGATACTGCCCCTTAAGAATCGAGTGTTGAAATTTTACCGAAAAATAATGGGCAGAATAGTCGTTACTCTGTGATTGGAAAAGATAATAAAAGTACTCGAATAACCCTACAGAAAAACTTCTAAACGAACAGACGGCCCTATGGAATTCCCCACTTTTCAAAATTCTCAAGAAATAAGTTTACAGAAAACATTTAAAAACCTTTTTGCACAACTTGAAATACTCCAATATGGAAATGTAGTAGTACTACGAAACCTGTGTTACAGTTAAACCTCAAAAGATTTAACTCCATTTACAAAGTTGAAAAAGAGTGAATAGAAACTAGCATTGGCAACGTCTCAGAGAATTATTTCGCGAGTACCAAGCTGCGTCAGTTTTAAGTAAAAAAACTTGATAAACCTAAATCTTGGCCAACCAGGATACTTTATAAAATTGATTGGAGTATTATAGACTCTAAATAGTCTAACTTCTTTCAGCCCTGCAGCTCAAGCTCGGAAAATTCAGGAGTATACTGGCCTGACCTCGATAATGGTACATGCAGTGCATCGATACCAAGCTGTACCACCCCCGAAGGATACTTAGGAATACGATGCTGTGATGATGGTAGAACAACCGCCATACGTTGTACTAAAAACGACACCAATAGAGATCCAAGATGCCTTGGAAATATGAGAAGTACCGTTGACAACGTAGATATAGAGTTTTGTTATGAATTCGTTAACGATACTGTATATCCCTTCAATTGTACTTCCAGAACCGGTCTAATGATACCTCCAAAATTTGAAATTTTATCATTGATAGGTGGAAATGATACTGGTATATGGCTACCCATCGAGAAATACTTGGATACTTTCCGATATATCACTGTGAATCCTTTTTATATGGATCCAATTGACCAAGTACCAAAAGCCAATTCCTCCAAATGTCTGATCCTGATAGAAGGCGTCATTAAGGCAGTTTCTTGCCAAGAACGTTACCTCGGTATCTGTTTGGACTTTCCACGGATTGTTTACCGATTGCAGTCCAATAATGATCTTTACACTCTTTTGTCACAAGTGAAAGAAGATTACTGCACGAGAAGTGAATATGAGTCAAATGATTTCTGTTCCTACTTTAAGCAAGGGTATCATCTGAATTTGGAATATTTCTCAAGTAGAAATTATGCCAACACTCCCTTCATCATACTTCAAAAGAGTAACTTGAGGCTTATCCTTCAAATTAGAACGGACGATATGCCAAGGACGGATGGAACAGTCTTTCTCCACGCATCCTTGAGCAGTCCAGACTGGGACATATTCATGAATAAATCGTTCACTTTAACTCATTTCGATGCATCTGAGGAGAGCATTTATAAAATCCCAAAAGTAAACCTAATCGCAGATAGTAACTACATTGTTATAAACGAAAGTAACCCTATGAACATCAAATGGACTGAAAGAGATGATAGTGCCCACTCTATCTTCTGTTTCTCCACCATTGCACCCAAACATCATCTGGAAAAGATTGAGGTTTTGGAGAGATTTCAGATCGATGTTACGAAAGAATCTGGAGCATTTTGGTGTGAAGCTTTCGACCATGATTTGAACATAATCAGTAGCAATTATGTGACTTTCGGAAATCAAACTGTACCGCACTATACCTCTAATATGAAACTTTCAGTTGGCAATGTTCCAACTTGTGATCATGATGCGATACGGGACAGAATCGATAGTTCTTTCATCACCAGTAAAAGGGATAAGAAATTCAATATCTACACCGCAATTGTCAAGGTTCTAAAATGCAATCCAAACACGACCAAAGTTTATATCACAACATATTGGTATCCCAAAAAACCAGCTCAACGAATAGATGACATAGAATCAGAGTACGAAGAGTTGAAAACGGAAATGAATATGATTTCGAAGGGGTTTAAAGACGATTTATTGAACATCTCAGAAATAGATTTTTTGAGACATTCTGATTTCTGTCTGAAAGAAACATTTCCTGTGGGAGGTTCTTCCTATGTTTGGCCTACAACACCATCGAGCTCATACACTACTTCATGCTCATATTTTTTCAATGGGAATAACACGGAAGTAATGCAAAGAGACTGCTTCTTTAGTTCTTTAGGTTCATATTGGTCAACATATATTAGGAACAGTGAACCAATTACGAACCTTACCCAACTGCTTGAAGAGATACATAAAAGAGAAAATTTATGCAAATCTGTTGTTCTTAACAACCTCAATATGGTGATAGAAAAATATCACCAGAATTTCTACGAACATGATGTTCATTTAGTATCGAAGATCTTGAGCCAACTGAATAGAATGGATTCAGATTTGGAAGGGGATATAAAATATTTATCTTTGTTAGTGAATAACTTACATTTTATAAAAACAGATGTATTGAAAGTTTCGCAAGAAAAATATCAGACAACTGATTCAATCATGAATTCTTCTGACGCTTTGTACTTAAGCACTGAAGGAAGCCTAAATCTAACAGAAGCGAAACATTGCTACTACACCATTGATTTGAGGAAACATCCGAAAGCGACTGGGGTGATTTTGAGGATTTCTGGAAACAACCACGAAACGTTGCTTCGCGAAACCGATGCATTGCCGATAGAGCCGACCAAAGGTGATGAATTTGAAGCTGCAATCTTCTTTGATGACATATTCTTGAATAAAATCAGACAACACAAGAAAATGACGTTCTTGAAATTCTCAGTCTTTTTCGACAACTATCTTTTCGATGTAAACCATCCATCTGTCACCACAAAAAGTATTTTCAAAGTGCTGCTCCCGAATGATATGGAGATGTCCCCAAAGTCCTTCATGACCATCAGCAATCAGAAAGGTGGAGCAATTTGTGCTTGCTGGAAATACGCCAATATAGATGAGAAGATTCTGGAAAGCAAATGGTACAGAACTGTTAAATATGAGAATGCTTCCCATTCTTTCTGTATTTTCGAAACTGAATCTTACTGCACAATATTCAGTGCAGAGTCTGTAGATTCAGACGCGTATGTTTCAGTCATTCTTATTCATTATCCCTACCCATTAAGAGATCCAGATATAATCATCACAAAAATATCTGAACTTCTGACCATTTATTTCAGAATTGAAGCATTTTATTATGAGCTAATATCCGTCAAATGTAAAGACCTTCTAGACCAAATAATTGAAGTTAAGCTTGGATGGAGGTTGGAATCTCCAGCTGCTACAATACCAGAAATTGAGAAAGAATATAGAGATTTGAAACATTCTATCCAGAATATATCGGAAATTGTTTCAACAAACGATTTAGTAGAGTGGATGGATTTGAAATATTTACGACACAAAAGGTACTGTTTGAATGACGTTTATAAACAGGATGGTTCAGCATTCATATTTAAAACAATAGGAGTGGATGAATATACGTCTTCTTCCCCTAGTTGCTATAAGAATGGACGCAAATTTCTCCGGAAATGTAGACCCACATTTGAATCGGGTGCTCTTTGGGAAGACGTAGATCCCCAATTTTATGACTCTTGTTCTTCTAATGTAACCGAAGGCCTTGCGTATCTTCTGGAACATTTCTCAGACCAAGACGCCAACACAGTACTCAATAATTTGGAACAAATAACTAATTCATCCACCTCGAACTTCAATTCTGTCGATATTTATCTGTTATCTGAACTTTTCTTCCTGATAAGTCATTCTGCAGATTCGCAGAAACTTGACATAAGGAGTTTATCTGCATTAACGAGCAATATTCAGGAATTGAATAGAGATGCTTTGAGAAACGCACAGATACAATTCAATGCTACAGATAAAATTTTGGGGTCATTGGACAGAATACTGTTGCAGTCAAATGTTACAACACCCCATAAAAATACTCGCTTCTATACGGTAGAATTGAACAACGTAAAGCGTTCTGAAGGGATGATTCTTCAACGTGATGGAAGCGACTACAATATATCAATAATTCCTGGAGCATTGGACAATCCTCATTCCCTTGAGAGATACGATAATTTTGTAGCAGGCGTTTTTTTCAATGATTTCCTCCCGAATAGTACCATTATTGTGTCATTTTTTTTCGAAGATGTCCTTTTTGTTGACTCCAAATGGAAACATCACGTATCCTTGATATTCGGCATTTTGCTACCGAACCAAAATGTTTCTGGGAATATAGAACTAGTTTTCAAAAATCGAGAAGGAAGAGAGAAAGCTTGTGCCTACTGGAATTACGGGGTTGAAAATAGCCTCAATATAAGTGGAAGATGGAAGAACGAAAGTACACCTAACGAAAAATTTGAATTTACGACATGTAGATACAATCATACAACACATTTCGCCATGCTAATAAACGATGACAGTTCTGATCCTGAATATCTAAAAGTTGTAACGAATATTGGATGCTGCCTCTCCATAATAGGACTTTTAGGTATACTCATCACTGGTATCATCTTCGAAAGGTGGAGAAAAAATTTGGGCAACATTATATTGATGAATTTCGTCTTGACAGTCATTATTCAAATTTGTCTTTATTATTGCTCTGGTTATATTCACAAAGTAATAAATGAAAGCGATTCTTGCATCCTGATTGGTGCGTTACTTCACTATACAGTCGTTTCAGAATTCTGCTGGATGCTTGTCATAGCAATACTGCAATTTAAACGATTTGTGCAAGTACTGACAAGACCTCCAAAATTTGTGCTGTTGAAAGCATTCCTAGTTGGTTGGGGTGCTCCTGTTATCCCAGTGTTGTTTTTATTATTGAAAGATTCAAAAAATTACACAAGTTCATTGACTGGGTTATGTTATCCTTCGGGTGCTGGATTATATTTCGGAGTTTGGCTTCCTATATTTGTGATAACAATAATGAATTTAGTAATTTTTACCCGCATAATGTATAGTATATGCCACAGAAAAACCGAATGTGTTGATACTGTAAGTAACGAAATGATTTTTCAGTGGAGGTTAGCTGTTTTGTTGTTTTTCATGTTAGGTTTGACTTGGACTTTTGCAATTGCCAGTGAATTTGTTTTGAGGGACATATTCGCGTATCTGTTTTGTATCACTTCAACTTTACAAGGCTTTATAATGTTCCTATTCTTCATAGTATTCAATGAAAGAACGAGACTTTTATATTCGGTATTATTCCAAAAAATGTCTAATAAATAGTTATGCCTACTTTATGTTTTTGTAAGAGTGTTCTTTGAATGTACAAATACATATTTTTCCTGTCATTTCTCATTATATTAAACTTTGTTGTATTGTGAATCCATTGAAATAAAACAATTTGAATTTTCTTTGTTTGGTTTATTTCTCTTATCTCAGAATCGCCAATATACAGCATGTATTAAAAATGATAGAAATATTAAATAAGTTCAGAATAGTTTGACAATAGGTCACAGTGAAAAAATATGAATTTTTTCATAAAGATACATTAAAAATTTAAATTGAATTTTTTCTTTTAAATTGAGACGTCTTGATTTTGGATGATAACTATGTTACTAAACGTGTTGGACATACTAGAGGATTTAGGGAGTTTTTCAACCATTTAGAGTTCAATATCAACCTCGAACGGAGGGGGCATGCCTCATATGATTCTTCCTCAAATCCGCTAGTGAGTCCTGGTAATTTTTCTGTGGAATTCCTCAGAAGAAGCAGATTTCAAACCACGTCATTTCATTTGATCATACTCAAGAGCGTAGTAAGTACCAAGATGAAGTATAAAAGTTATGGAAAATATTAGAACAAAAATGTTCAAGGTTCAATTTGGAATGAATAATTCAAATATTCGAAAACAAGATTACAGGGTGTTTCTGAAATTTTTAAGTGTCATTCTACGTTAGAAAAAAAGGATATTGGTTCCTTGCTTAACAAAATGACCAGAAAACAGAAATGCCTAAATGCCGCTGAAATAGATTTGGGATAATGTTGTTCTAGCGTTAGGATAATTTTGAAAAAACATAAGATGCATCTTATGCATGCATCCTTAAAAATTTTATTGAGGACAAGATTCCAAAGGGGCTTATGTTGTGAAAAGGATATTGTTTTGTGAAAAAATGCTGATTTCAGTTCAAGAACATGAAAACTTTTCGAACATTTGGACTGACAAAATCGCTCTCGTCATTACTTCCTAGATATTTTGCGACAAATTTGAAGTTTGAAACTTACAAGCCGGCTTCAATAATAGTTCCTGAAAATTTAATCCTTCTAACGTTGAAGGGGAAAAATAATGCATTTGAGAAAAAAATTATGCGAATTCAATAATTCCGAAGACCTGGCGAATGTTGAAGCAACTTTTTTCTCTGTTGATACTGGAAATACACTGCTCCACAAGAGTTAGGGATATCGTATTCAATCGTTTTCAAAAGTATGTAATCCTAGAGAAAATCGGTGTAAAATCATTTAAACCTCAATAACAACTTGAATCGATCCAATAAAAATCAGTATGAGACATTTCGTCAATCTGGTCGCCTTTTTTCTGAAGTTTGGTTCTTTGCATATGCTTCATGAATGTTCTTATTTTGAAATGAAGTCAGTTTATCAACGGCTTTGAATTTGAAACGAGTTTTCTGACAATGCCAAGGCGTAAATTAACAAACGCTGAGGCTAATAGGGCTATCGCAATGCTACAGGGTGGCCTAACTATGGTTGTTGTAGCGGAAAGTCTCCAAGTCAGCCAAAGTGTGATATCTCGACTTTGGAATAGGTTCAGGGAGACAGGTTCCGTGTTGGAAAGACCAAGGCTTGGTGGGCGACGAAAAACAATATCCCTAACTCATGTGGAGCAGTTTATTTCCAGCATCCCTAGTTCATCATGAACATACGTTTTACGAAATGTGCTCTGAGCTTTATTATTATCTACCTGGCGATCATTCACTTACATTCATCACATTACAAAACATGAATTACATACAATCAATGCGGTCATTACAAGTAATGAGTGATTTTGTTTTGAAGACAAGCGAATCAAATTCGCAAATATTGCGCTAGACACAGCCAGTCTGAGGTAAATAAGAAGGGACCTATTCATTATTGCAACGTTTCTTGCTCCTTCAAATCATATTTACGAAATATCATTCCTGAAAGACGTTTATTACTGTCGTTAAAGATTACCTCAGTCCAGATAAAACACGCTAAGATTACGTAAGCGTCAATGAAACATTCTCCTTCAAGTTGATCTTCAACCGGTCCATCGGCGGCTCTCAATGGGTAGATTCGGATTTTTATTGAAGAATTGGCGCTAGGTACATTCACCGATTTAGTGGTTATTAATCAAATCGAGAATATACAGTGAAGGACTTGTGAAAGATAATGAGTCCTATGAATAAAGCCAGTTAATGTTTCAACACTTCTGACTGCCGACAACTAACATGTGGCATCGCAGCACCAAATTAGCTTTAGGTTATACAGTCGGATACTACAAGATAGTTAATAAGTAAGCGATTCTTTCAGTGAATCCAAGATAAAAAGTTCACACAAATAAAGATCTCCATAAATATGAATAATTTTCAGGAACTGCGCCAACGTTCTAGAAAAACGCTCTTACTTGTCGATTTTTTATTGAAGAGAAACACCTTTTCCGGTATTTATTATTTTTACTCCCGAACGAAGGTAAAAGACTTCTTTCAAAAGCTGTTACAACTCACTTCACAATTATTCACTTCAGAATATATTTCCTCTTTTCCACTCAGACGTCGACCAGACCAATTTTGGCCTTATTTCAGCAATAAGAATAACTCGAGTTATGTTAATGGCTTCCAAGGCGTCTTTTGTCTTTGTCTTTTTATCAGCATAAACCAATGACTTGACATAATTCCACAGAAAATAATCCATTGGAGTTATGTCGCATGATCTTGTAGGCCAATTAATTGGACCATTTCTCGAAATAATGTTATCGCCAAATCTTTCTTTCAATAAATCAATTGTTACGGTAGCAGCATGGGGAGTATCACCTTCTTGTTGGAACCAAAACACTTCTGGGTCGATACCATAAAAAATTTTAAACAAATATTCATTGGTCATCGATCTGTAACGAGCACCATTCACTGTGACATTAGCTCCAGCATCGTTGTTGAAGAAATATGGACCGATGATGCCTCCAACAGTCCAACGTGTAAAGAACACCATACATTATATTCTTCAGGATGCAATGGAACCTGCAGAACTCCTTGAGGATTGTTTTCATTCCATATAAGGCTATTTTGCTTGTTTACGTAGCCGCTCAACCAGAAATGAGCTTCATCACTAAACACAATTTTTCGATTAAAAAATGGATCAACTTCAAGCAGTTCTAGGGCCCAATCAGCAAACACACGACGCTTATTATGGTCAAGTGGCTTTAGTTCTTGAACTATTTGGATCCTGTATGGGTGTAGACCAAGATCTTCACGCAAAATTTTTCTTGTTGTGGATATTAAGAGTCCAACTTGTTGTGAACGTCGACGAATAGACAAATCTGGATCTTCCTCAACACTATCACAGCGACATTTTCTTCTGTACGTACATTTCTTTGTCTTGTTGTTGTTGTTGTTGCATCGAGTGGACTGAGTGGAGAAAATGTTGTTCGAAATCTATCGATAGTTGGACGAATGAGCTGTTCTGATGGACGATTATGTAAACCATAAATTTCACGAAGTGCTCTTTAAGTTTGGCGAATAGATCAATGATGAACAGCAATATCAAAACAACATGGCTATTCTACCTTTTGTCCAAAAACAATTATCCCTATCGACAATTATATCACATGGTTCGAACATTGAATGTACCTATGTTTTTTCACAATAAAGGTTCAATTTTCGAGAAAAAACCACAGTAATTCATTTTACTCCTGATAGCTGCAAACCTATTTTCAAAAAAAGTTGTAGAAGCAGCATGCTATTCAAAATTTCTCATTGATTCGAACAAAATACCATGTACTTTCCAAATGTGAATAGGAATCTGACCATAATTCAAAATTAAAGAAGTGAGTCAAAATGCACTTGCAAGATTTGACCTAGAGATACATGCATTGCAAGTGAAATAAAGGCTTTGTAAAACAAAACGAAAATGAAACATTCCTGTTTCCATAATGCCGCAAATTTTCATTCAAACCTCATTGCGAATTCCGATCCTGTACCATTACTAATACAGAGCAGAAGTGAATGCTCTTCGCGTTTAACCTTTCATGATAAAGAATAAATTCAAGATCTGTTATGTTAGGAAATTCATTATGTACATCTCCGCAATACTTTATCTCCAAAATAGAATGTTTCTTCGTGACACAGCATTGCAATAGCTCCTTCTCTACTGATTGCCAGCCTCTGCATGTCCCCCATTCTAGTTTCTCAAAAGATTCATTAAAATATGAACGTTCTTTCGTCATCTCCAAATGAGCTTCTATTTGTTTTTTCCGGGTAATTTGAATTGTGACTATGCAACTACGAGGCTACTTACCATGTGGGAACAAAACAAGAATCTGCATAATTTTGGCCCATTATATCAGCACAGAAGGGTAATTAACCATGCTCCCATTTCGTATATCTAATTATATGACAGAATTTGACGATGGGATTCACGATATTAACATAATCTCATGAGGAGCTGACTGGGGTAATTCTCATAGCTGATAGTTGACTAATTGTTCTGTTGTTGCAGCAAGATTATACCCTAATTTTAAAGGTGTGATCAATAAGTTTTCGTAAGGCACAGCAACATACAGGACATTCCTCAATAAGTGTATCAACGGTCAACTGTAGATTTCTCTCGATTTTTTCCTCTTACAAGGTGTCAAAAATATACAGGGTGTCCTGAAAACAATGGATAAGCCTGTAACTATAGATAGACACTGTCGTGCTCTAACTTATTCCAAATTTTGACCTCAATGAAAATTCCACGGTTTCCGAGATATTCATGGTTTTCGTATTTTTAGAAAATTTCCAAGTGCGATTAGTTTTTCTAGTGCCATTTCTACAAATGGAGAGGTATGTCGATATGTTTTTTTTTAATTTCACATGAGATAGTTCAGCTATCGGAAACAAAGACTTAAATTCATCAAACTAGTGTAAAAAGTTAGAAACTCGTGAATTACAAAGAAAAATTGAAAACTAAATGAAATTTCCTTCAAGTTTGATGAGCTACAGTGTAAAAAAAATGTAGAACGCCCCTGGTAGACATCATCTTCTCGTGACTACTTGATTACCAAATAGTCGAAAAATTTCGAAAAACTGTTTTTGTTGTAAACGTTATTCTGAGCTCATGTGTTAAAATCAGGAGGCCATTTTTGTTGGAATCTAGTGGGAAATTACGAAAATTATATTTTTTAAATTTTATTCAACTTCTAATGACAATAGTTTTGAAACTGACTGTGAACGAATTTTCATAAAAGTGTTGTTATTGTTCTAGTGTTCTACTGGTACTTTTTTGAAATTTTTGTACTGTTATATTTGAATTGACTAGCTTTATGATTTGGATATTGTTTGTGTTTGTGATACTTATTATGAATAAATGTTCGATATAAACAATGAACTTATTGTTTTATTTTGCATTCTTCATTCATTTCCAATGAATAGTAATTTGGTAATAGTATTGAAGTTCTTTGAAAGATTCATACTTTTGCTATTGAAAAATAACCATAAGGTTAAACAAATCAGAATAGCTAGGTATAATCATACATTTACACATGAGATCAGAATAACGATTACAACAAAAACAGTTTTTCGAAATTTTGGTAATCAAGTAGTTACGAGAATGAAAAACTACAGAATGCCTAGTCTTATGATACCTTTTTGGAATCTGCAATAACTGAGCAAGTTTTTAAGATGATGTCTACCAGGGGCGTCCTACTTTTTTTTACACTGTAGCTCATCAAACTTGAAGGAAATTTCATTTAGTTTTCAATTTTTCTTTGTAATTCAAGAGTTTCTAACTTTTTACACTAGTTTGATGAATTTAAGTCTTCGTTTCCGATAGCTGAACTATCTCATGTGAAATTAAAAAAAAAACATATCGAAATACCTGTCCATTTGTAAAAATGGCACTAGAAAAACTAATCGCACTTGGAAATTTTCTAAAAATACGAAAACCATGAATATCTCCGAAACCGTGGAATTTTCATTAAGGTCAAAATTTGGAATAAGTTAGACCACGACAGTGTCTATCTATAGTTGCAGGCTTATCTATTGTTTTCGGGACACCCTGTATATATTTTTTTTCAGATTTTTGCTAAATATCGGGTACCGTTTGAATTACAGAATTGAGTTTCTGTTCCCACATTGTCACTAATAATAGCTACTTTAGGGTACTTTATTGCACTTTACTCGGTTTTATAAGACGTGCCAGTGGCGGAGATATTGGATTTGCACAAAGGTTTCAGTCCCCAACTTTTACACCACTGGGCATTGGACTAAATTTGCATTTGCACAGCAAATTCTGAAGCGTTTTGTTTCAAATAAAAAAGGTATTCCTGATTCATTACTCTCAATTGAACCGTTTTAGAGATAACTGGCATTTTATGATCAGAAACAATTTGCTAACGCATTGTAAATTTCTTGTAATTGAAAAAATGAGTAGGTAGATAATTAACTATGGTCACTAAAAATAATGAAAAATTTTGTTGAAATTCATAAACTTGTCAATCATAACTACTCATTTTTCCAATTACCAGAAATTTACAATGCATATGGGATAAAACTTTTGTGCAAATTCAATATCTCCGCCACTGGCACGTCTGATAAAACCGAGTAAAGTGCAAGAAAGTAGCTATTATGAGTGAAAATGAGTGTAAAAAAATCTTAATTCTGTAATTCAAACGGTTTCTGAGATATGTATTGGCAAAAAACTGAAAAAAATATAAATTTTTGACACCCTGTATCTCTGAAACGAAAAATTGTAGGAAAAGAAGGCAGTTCAATTGCCTGCATGAGTGTATGCTGAAACCGGGACAACAACTGAAAACGTGAAAACAATAATATTTACAAAGTAAATCGTGCGCTTTCGTTTAAATTGAAATAAAATGCTAGAGGGGTAGTGATATCGAATTCATTTTTTTGACCCGTCCGAGCGTTTTTTCCATCTCGAAGATCCAAATTCGGCGTGTGAAAGTTATTGATGGAATACTGAGTCACTCTGCATAATAATAAAGCCATAAAAAATACACTCATGTAGAAAATTGAATTGCCTTTCCAACAAGGTGCTGCTCGACCTCTTTCCCCTATTCAAAAATGAGAGCTGTTAGGGGTTGCAGCTAGAGGGGTAGTGATATCAAACTAATTTGAACACATTTATCCCTCTTTCAATAAAATTTGACCTGTCCGAGCGTTTTTTCGTTATTCAATCCCAAAACTCAAAATTCGCGGTGGAAAGTTTTGGATGGTCCACCCTGTATATACGACAGTTTCAAGGTGTGCACTGGACCTGCAGTGATTGCTTGGCACCATCAAACCTCTTGGTCTTTGCCGGTGGCCTTCAGATAGTCAACGAGGAATCGTTTATCAGGTCCCTAATGAACACAAATTGACTCGATAAAATTTGCAAGCATGAATTCACAAAATACGTATATTGGATTATACAAAAATTGAGATTTATCTGATCATCCTTCTCGTACAGTGGCTCCTCTTTCTCTGCAATAGCACTCGAATTCATCTAGAACTTCCCTGAAGGGATGTTTGGACCCACCCTCTATTTTCTCTTGGACCATCTTATTAACGATGTCCAAATACCTTTGCTCTTCCTGCTCGCTCATTTTTTGCTCCCTTTCTAACTCCCTTTGTTCTCTCTCCTAAAACTCAAATGAAAAAAGTGTAATTGGAAAGAGTAGTACCTAAATTGAAATTTATGCAAAACAGGGACTACCTTGAGTATCCTATTGTACTCCATCTGTTTACATAGATCATCCCTATATTGCAAGGTTTCTTCCTTCTTCAATCTTTCTGCCTCTTTATCCAAACAATGATTTATATCAATCACTTTATTCATGAAATCAGCGACGTTTCTTTCTTCTGCTTTCTCTCTTTCTTCCTTCTCTTTCCTTTCCTCCAGTTGACGACCTCTTATAGCATAAACTTCCTGAAAAGAGAATATTAACAACCCTTAAATGTCATGGCCAAAGTATTCTCGAAACGTCACGAAAACCTTCTTTTCAGAAGTGCCAAAAATAACACATTTCTACGAAAAACCTGAAACTCACATTACGGAGCCTGTCTTTGGCAGCCTTAGCCTTACATTTGGCCTCGTCTTGCTTTCGCAATATTTCGTTCTGATCCGCCTCCAGGACCTCTTGTATCTGTCGGTCCTCTTCGATTCTGGATTGTTTCAAGTCTGCCAAGTATTTTTTGTAGGTGAACATTTCTCTCTTTGCCTTTATTCTTGATTCTGTATCGGTTTGTTGTTCTCTCGCCAATTCGAGGTCATTCAAATGGGCAAAAGCTCTATTAAGTGCATCGAGTTCCTTTTGTCTCTGCACGAGGAATTTCTCTCTGAGTGCAATTTGGTGGGTCAGGTCCTTCTTACGCATTTGCTTCTCGTGGTGGATCCGCATTTTCTCTGCGAAAAGGAAGGAAAATATGAAAATCTTTTTACTTAGGAATCTCCTGTAATATGAGGGCAAATCTCAGCCTGGGATCATTTCATTGTGAGACTTGCATACCCTGTTGTATCTCTTCCTTCAACTGCTGCATGTTCCTCTGTATCTCTTCACGATCCTCTTCTTTAACGTGTTCGATTTCTTTCATCAGTAGTTCCTATGAATGTCCAAATTAGTAGAGCCTAATTTGCATCAGAATTCTGGGAGAAAATTATAATAAAGAAAGTTTTTCCAGGCTTGCAAAAGGCATAATAAGATTATGATCATATACGTTTGATATCACCTACGAGACAAAACAAGTCAACTGGACGTATGTCAAAGTGACAAAATAGTCAATTTATTCAATTGCAATCGAAATTTCAGTGAATTTTTCCAATAGAAAAAAATGCGACCATCCGAAAATATCTGTAAAATATGTCGTAGTTTGATGCCAGAACACTGTCAATTCAACCCATGCTACTATCGAGTCCCCTACACGTGTGTGCCCAAAGGAAAAGCAGTCTGGAGGAGAGTTGCACCAAAAGGATGTGGAAATAGGAGTGCTTTGCTTGTTAACGTAATTTCAAGACTTGAACTCACTGCGCCACACAGGTTTCTACCTTTTATGCCTTTCGCATAGCTGAATCTGTACATGTTGATTGTTGATGACGTTTTAATTTGTAAAGATTAAAATAAAACCAATGTAACCTTTACCTTTCCTCTTATTTGTTGATCCCAAGTGTTTACCATGTCTCTAATATCATTACCACGTCTGATAGCATCCTGCTCTTCTCTTTGTATCTGCAGAAGAATTGTACTGATTTAACCTGCTGCATTGATAGCCTTTACTGACGACTTCTTTCTTCCAATTTTTTAATGATGCCCGATAATTACCTTTCCTTTTACATCTTTCATCATAACTTTATGGAAGAACATATCGATTTCCCTTTCTGATTCTCGTTTGGCTTCGTTTTCTCTCATTTGCTGAAGATTCACCATTTTTGATTCAATGTTATGCAGTTTTTCTAAAGCAGGCCTCAGCAGTTCATTTTGATCTCTAGTGAATAATGAAGACTTATTATAAGGTTAGCTTTATGATACCTTAAGACCAATAGGATGTGGATGGACAATATAATACGCTCATTTCTTTTGGAACTTTACAATGAACCCACCTGTATTGAAGAAACCGTTTTTCTTCAACAACTTTCAGCCTTTCGACTTCCCTTTTGGCTTTGATCTTTTCCGCTCGCTCTTTCATCTCAGCAAGCTTACTTTCCTTGCCTCTTTGGGCAACATCCACCGTCTCGAAATAAAACTGTTTTTCTTCTATACTGAGCATTTCTAACAACCTGCAGCAAGTGATAATGGTATTCACGGAGACAAAATGAGTCTTTTAAAAACTCACCTTTGGCGTCTTGATTCTAGAGCCTCATCAGCAGCTTTCACTTTTGCCTCCACCCTCAGTCTTATATCTCGTTGAAGGTCTTTTTTGTCGTAGTGATTGAAATACTGAACAAAAATTTTATCGGCCATTGCATCTCTTTTGAACATCTTCGTCATCTTGTCTAAGGTCTCTTTCAGCCTTTGTTTATAGTGTAGGAGGCGTACACTGTAGTTCGTATTTGGTGTTCTTGCATTCTGTTAAGTGGTCATTGAAATTTGTCGATTCAGTAATTATTGTGATGAGGGTAATGCAAGATACAGGAAACATTTTTTGATATTTTCGAAAATCGCAAAACACACTCAAGATGAACAGACAAAATGGGAAGCTGTCAACAATCTGAATTTTTGATGATGCTCAAACTCCACGTGAATGTATGGAGAGTTTGGTCAACTTAGGTACTTTCTTTACTGAATTAATGAAATTTTTAAAATCAATTATTTAGTTCATTTTATTTCAAACTCTATACGAATCAAGATGGAATTGGTGAACAAATCCCTCTCTTCAAAAATAATGCAACGGAAAAATTTTAATTTTTTTTCTCTTGTCGAACATATGATCACAACTGAAAACATCAAATTTGACATGTGAATGAATTTATCAGAGAAAAATCTCAAAATGACTCACATGTGCGAATTTGTAAGGCTGCTGGCATGGCATAGTGATGTCGTGCAATTTTTTCGGCCATGGTGTTGGCTTACTCTTCTTGGGTAATTCTAAAGGTCCTCCAAACATCTTTATGGAACCAATTCACTCAAATCAACAGAGTTAATTTTCAACATGCGGAAGTTTGGAGTATATTCCAAGACGTTTCCAAGGAGACTAATCTGATGTTATGTCGATAAAAGGTGTTGCTATTCACTTTGCTATTGTCGCATATTCAAATTTGAGACAAACATTTACTTTCACTGTTCCAGTTCAACATGTTTGTTCCTTATGCCAGATATTCATCATCGAAATGTCAGGAATGACGATATATTGATGTTGGAATGTGATTAAATGATATTTGTCTATACCTGAGTTAAAATTTTTCATAACAATTCACAGTTTTCGTAATTTCAAGACGAAGGAAAAAAATACGTTGAGCCTACATCAATCTAAAGGTCACATTATGAAAATTAATTCAAATAGGTAATTATATGCTGGTGTTCCCTTGTTGAAACGATCAGTGTTCATAAAGACTAAAGGTGCATTGACCACACCTTTACTTTCCTCATAGAAACAAGATGAAATTTAGTAACGAATGCAACGAATTATACTCAAAAACAACGCAGTTGCTTGGAAATTAGGTCATCTTGTATCTATCTCACGAAGTGGCTACTACAAAAAATAAGAACCGGTTGCTGGTTATGTTCATCTATGCCTGCATATTATTGTAAAATGCATTATACCTTTCGTGGCTTACTACTTGACTGAAGAGATACCTAAAAGCTCCTATTACATTATAATGGGTGTTTCATGAATAACTGAATAAGCTTTCAGTTAAAATGCAGTACCATTTGAGTGATCTGAATCGGTGTTCGAAATTTGTCCTTACTTGTGAGATACAGTGTGTTTTATGCGTTTTATCGAAAACTTTCAACCTTGAACACATTAATAGATTTCCAAAAAAATTTCTAGGAGAGAATATTTGAAAATTCATGATGAAATGCACCCAATGTTCGGTGGCTTTTTGCAACAAATCTGGCATACAGCTTTCCGTGTCCTATGTCCTTAGACCATAGAAAGAGGAGACACAGCATCTCATTCGTAATTCGAGAATTGGTGAAGCCAAAATTTAGTCAATATTCAATGATTGAAACGAAGCATAAAGGAAAGCAATATTATTAGATCCGGTCGTGGCAACATTGCGGAATCTAACTTTGAAAGTTCCAGTGGCGTGGTGTTAACGATATTGAGGAATCGAAATAAAATTACAAGTGAATTAACTCATTTTGTCGAATTCATACAATGTTGAATATTGAAACAGATTCTGAGTTAGGTGAAATAGTCAGCTTAATACAGAATTGATTTTCCTCCTCTTAATATCAGATAGTGAATCTGATAAGTGAGATTCAAAAAATCGAAGAATATACGCCATTGTCACTTTGAAATGATAATAGTAGAACATACCTCTGTAAACTCAAATCAGGATTCAAATAGTCCAATTTACCAGAAACAAGACATATACGAATTGTAATATTCAGAAATGAATCCAAATTTCATTTTTCCTACGGGATATTCTGATGACAACACACAACACTGTACAAAACGTCATGAGCTAAACAAAATTAAAATAGCGGAACGAAATTAATGAATGAACTGGCCACATTCATAAAATGGGGCTGCCATGAAAAAATAAATTTTGCCGCTCTTATATTAAAGATATGAGATGTGTCGCTAAGTTGATATCAACTTAGCGAAACAACTATCCGAAAAACTTTTTCAGCCGAAATCAAACTAGCTCATCTTTTTCAATGATTTATCCGTAAATTATCCGTGAAGAAAAAAACGTCGCCACTCTTGTATTTTAAAAAATATTGGATGTTTAGCTAACTTGATATCAAGTTGGCGAAACAACTATTCGAAAAATGGTTTCAGCACGAAACAAAATAGCGCATCTTTTTAAGTGATTTATCCGTGAATAAAGAAAATTTTTATCATTCAAGGTTTCGAAGAAAAATGACAAAATCTGATTGATCGATCAGCAGCCGACGGAACATGATTCATGCATTTTTCTCGAAAACTACGCAAGCAATATTGTTGATATTTGAAAAGAAGATGAAGCTTTTCATCTTTGATTTATCCGTGAAGAATAAAATTTTGCCGCTTCTGTTTTCACAAAAATATCACGTGTACTGTTAAGTGTCCAACAAATTACCAGGTGACATGCTGAAAAAATTATTTCAGCAATCAACAGATAATTTAATTTTTTTCAATGATTTATCTGTAAATTATCCGTGATGAAAAAAACATCGCCATTCTTGTATTTCAAAAAATATTGGATGTTTCGCTAACTTGATATCAATTTGGCGAAACAACTTTTCGAAAAATGGTTTCAGCACAAAACAAAATAGCGCATCTTTTTGAGTGATTTATCCGTGAATTATCCGTGAAAAAAGAAAATTTGTGTCATTCAAGGTTTCGCCGAAAAATGACAAAATCTGATTGATCGATCAGCAGCCGACGGAACATAATTTATGCATTTTCTCGAAAACTGAGAAAGCTATATCGATGAAATTTGAAAAGAAGATGTTGCTTTTCATCTTAGATTTATCCGTGAAGAAAAAAATTTTGCCGCTCCCGTTTTTACAAAAATATCACGTGCGCTGGTAAGTGTACATGTACATCAAATTACCAGGTGACATATTGGAAAAATTATTTCAGCAATCAACAGATAATGCAATTTCTTTTAATGATTCATCCGTAATTTGGCAATTTGATGTACACTTACCAGCGCACGTGATATTTTTTCAAAAACCGGAGCGACAAAATTTTTTTCTTCACTGATAAATCAAAGATGAAAAGCTACATCTTTTCAAATATCAACAATATTGTGTGTGTAGTTTTCGAGAAAAATGCATAAATCATGTTCTGTCGGCTGCCGATCGATCAATCAGATTTTGTCATTTTTCTTCGAAACCTTGAATGATACAAATTTTCTTTTTTCACGGATAATTTACGGATAAATCACTTAAAAAGATGAGCTATTTTGTTTCGTGCTGAAACCATTTTTCGAATAGTTGTTTCGCCAACTTGATATCAAGTTAGCGAAACATCCAATATTTTTTAAAATACAAGAGTGGCGACATTTTTTTCTTCAGGATAATTTATGGATAAATCATTGAAAAAGATGAGCTAGTTTGATTTCGGCTGAAAAAGTTTTTCGGGTAGTTGTTTCGCCAAGTTGATATCAAGTTAGCGAAACATCCAATATTTTTTAAAATACAAGAGTGGCGACATTTTTTTCTTCAGGATAATTTATGGATAAATCATTGAAAAAGATGAGCTAGTTTGATTTCGGCTGAAAAAGTTTTTCGAATAGTTGTTTCGCCAACTTGATATCAAGTTAGCGAAACATCCAATATTTTTTAAAATACAAGAGTGGCGACATTTTTTTCTTCAGGATAATTTATGGATAAATCATTGAAAAAGATGAGCTAGTTTGATTTCGGCTGAAAAAGTTTTTCGGATAGTTGTTTCGCCAAGTTGATATCAACTTAGCGACACATCTCATATCTTTTAAAATATAAGAACGGCAAAATTTATTTTTTCACGGATAAATTACGGATAAATAACGGCAAAATTTTGAACTATTCCGAGTTTGATTCGCTAAAGTTGTTTTGCTAACTTTATGTACATCTTTAAATGGGAGGCTTTCTGTAACCAGGTGAACAGGAGTTTCCTGCTCTTCCTCACAGAATCTGCACGCGTAAGTTTCTGATAAGCCCATTCTCTTGAGAAGCCTCCACAGCACAGTACAGCAGCCTGTCTACCCCCTCTCAGTTCTACCTATACTGCAGCACTGATCACTACTACCAAAGACTTCCTCTCTGCTTCTACCACACCTAAGGCTCACTCTAGTTTGTTGAGACGTTCTAGGTCACCCTTAGGCCGTGGAGACATAGTTTTCGAGGAGCTGCAGGTCATTCTGTACCACAATTAACTGTATAACAGTGATATACCCCTTTATAGACAACATTAAGATAAAAACCTCCGAATCTTATTATTATTCGAATTCGTATTACTCTGTTAAATAAAAATGATGATGAACACCCAGTATTCAGAACTCTGACATTAAGGTAATGTGAAGCTGCACCTTTGACATCTTCCAATTATTTAAATGGCAATTTCACTAACGACAAGAGCGATTCATGAACACTAGCAATTCCCTGGACAATTCCAAAACTATATTAATTTTGCTGCTCATGATAATACAAAGTTCCAATAACAAGCCACGTCATGTTTTATCCGATCGTGAATTTTTAACGAGTTATTCGTGACCCACTTCACAAAATGACCAACGAACGCTTTTCTTCATTTCGATAACATCTATTTTGCTACCCCCTAGACTCGTTCTTTCGGATGTAGATTCTATTTTTGCAGCCAAATTTGCTGTAGGTAATTATTTTGCGCATGTTAGTTCAGGGGTGATCGAAGTCATCGTAAAGGCTGAGGGAGTAATAATAGTGTACAATTTACCCTCAGAATGAACGGTTTGAATGAATATTGAACATGTCCAGTCTCATAGCAACCAAGATAGTTGTTGCGGTGTTGTTTGGGATCATCAGGTTCTGCTCCGGGATTCTACCGATCAAACTTCACTGCTGTCTGAAGAAATGGGAGGGTGGAGAAGATGGTGTGAATTTCATCAACGAAAGACGACATGCTCAAGTGACGTGTTTGATGGCATGCTGTCAATCCTTCGGCGGAGGAGTTCTATTCGCCACTTGTTTTCTGCATATGATGACCGAGGTGTATTACTCAGTGGAGGAATTGAAAAGGTATGGACACCTCAACACGCACTATCCTATGAGCCAACTGACAATCTCCTGCGGTTTCTTCCTGATTTACTTCTTGGAGGAGATATCGCATTGGTTTATCAGTAAAGTACCGGCAGAACCTATCAGAAAAGCTGAACAACCAAACAGAATAACTCCCGTTAAAAATGGAGTAAACAAAACGGCGTTTACAATCCCACAAAAAGACAATTTTTTCAATCAGGATAAAGCTATAATTCCTTACAACTCTTCTTCCGTTGAAAAGATACCACCAAAGGATACTCCTGTATCTTCTGCTTCATCCAGAAGGAGTGTACGCTCTAGAGTTTTCGAAGATGTGGATGACGTTCGAGAAACCAAAGAACTGGAGGAAGTGTTGAATACAGTAGGATCAAAGTCGCAACAGCAAATTCTAAGATGCGTTCTTGTTGAACTGGCCCTATCTCTTCATGCAATTTTCGAAGGTCTAGCCATTGGCTTGCAAACTTCTACTGGAAACATATGGTACCTCTTTACTGCAGTTTCAATCCATTCCGCAACTATTCTTTTTTGTATCGGTGTTGAACTGGTTTTGGCCAAGACCAAGAGAAGTGTAATGGTATTTCATTTTTTCATATTGGCTATTGCTAGTCCCTTCGGTGTGATTTTAGGGTTGCTCATTACTTTAAAATCGGATATGGAAACTGAGATAAAATCTGTGGCTATTGTTCTACTGGAAGGTTTATCAGCAGGTACAATATTGTATATAACATTTTTCGAAGTGTTGAATAGAGAGAAAGAAAGGAGAGTTTATAGACTCAGAAGGGCGCTTTTTATTTCGGGTGGTTTTGTAATGATGGCCCTACTGAAATGCGGAGAAACATATTTGTGAATTTAACTATTATATTGGGTTTCATGTAATTAAAATTACGTATCTTGTTGCAGTTTTTCAAATAAAAAATATTTTTTTACACTTTATAGAATGAATCGAAAGGTTAGTGAGATATTTTTTCCTGAGTAAAGAGAACAGATATTACATTATAGTTATATTGTTATGAATTTATTCCTGTTATTTTAGAGATATCAGTGATTTATCGTTAACAAACTAAAATCCAAGAGTTTAAATAATGTACCCAATTGAATTCAATTAAGATTTGGAAATTATGGTTGTATTATTCATGCCAAACCTATTCTGATTAGAACTTTTGTGATATTATTAGAACAAAAAATGTTCATTAAGGGAAAGTATCACCTTTTGAATCGTGGTAAATCTCCATTCAAAAAGTGGTCTCTTTATTTCACGAGTAACTACCCTAATTTACGACGTAGACACTTGATTTTTTTTTTAATTGAAGTTGAAGAACGTCCCGAGGGCAAATAGCTTTCTTTTTTTCGATTTAATTAGTTTTTCAATTAAAAAAACAGGTTGAACCTCAGCGTTTTGGAAACTACACTTAATGATTTTTTTCGACAGTTATTCATCATGTTCATGGTGTTGTTAAAGGCGGAAACACATTGTTTTCACGTGATGTGATAACAATGTGTTTCTGCCTTGAGAGGCAGTATCACCTTTTGAATCTTGGTAAATCTCCATTCAAAAGGGGTCTTTTCATTTCACGAGTAAGTACCCTAATTTACGACGTAGAGACATGATTTTTTTTTAAATTGAAGTTGAAGAACGTCCCCTTTCTTTTTTTGGATTCAATCAGTTTTTCAATTAAAAAACCAGGGTAATCGTTAGATCTGGGGTTATTGAATATGTTTTTCGTTTTTCATGAGTACAAGCTATATTTTCGAAATAATCATCATGAAAATTTTTGTAGTTTATAGAAGATTAATTGCCGAGGGCAAATAGTTGCGATTTTTTCGATTTAATTAGTTTTCAATTAAAAAAAACAGGTTGAACTTAAGCGTTTTGGAAACTTTACTCAATGATTTTTTTCCGACGGTTATTCATAATTTTTTGAAAAAAATCGCAACTATTTGCCCTCGGAAATTTAATCTTCTATAAACTAAAAAAATTTTCATGATGATTATTTCAAAAATATAGCTTGTACTCATGAAAAATGAAAAACATATTCAATAACCCAAATATTGCAGAGATCTAACGATTTCCCTGTTTTTTTTTTAATTGAACTAATCAAATAAAAAAAAAAGAAAACTATTTGCCCTCGGAACATTCTTCAACTTCAATTTAAAAAAAATCAAGTCTCTACGTCGTAAATTAGGGTAGTTACGTGAAATAAAGAGACCACTTTTTGAATGGAGATTTACCACGATTCAAAAGGTGATACTTCCCTTTAAATGTTCAACACAGCAAGATCAGGTGAATTTTCATCGAGTCCTTGATCCACTCGACTTGCTACTGAAACTGTTGAGGTCTTCTTTGAACCTTTCAGTTTCAGGACATAGGCCACGTATCTTCGAACGCGGTCAAAAATATCAAAATTCGAAAATTACTTGACTATTGTCCATTCAAAATTATATCCATTTGAAGGATATGTTAGGGATTTGATGCAATCTGTCAAGTGTGCTCATTAGATCAATATTCTATTGTAAAATGCATGTGTATAGAAAAACACACAAGGAACTGAAGAAATGAGATGCATATTTTTCTGATGTCATTACAACACTGGAGAAAAATGATAAGAATTTCCTAAGTTCGAAAATATCGATTTGCAATGGGTCTTCAATTAGATACCCCAGTAATTCATTTACCAAAGAAACTGAGTTATTTATAATTCATGACAAAAATCGATATGAGACGAATACTCAATGGTATTATATTTATGAAAAATATCTTCGAATAAAAAATTCAAATCATAATAACTGTACTTCTAGACAAATATACTTTATTAATGACCCCGAATGATCATTCCATCCTCTTGCTCCTTCTTTTGAGGTCAAGGAGACTTGTGGTTTTTCCTTCACAAATAGATCGTTTAGAAAAGTTAGCAGTGGTGAACTTTTTTTTCTATAATTCAACACTTAATCGTTTTGTTGTACATCAATAATTTTGAGATCTTACAAATAAGTAATAAAGGATCACGGCGTCAATTTCTTTCAATCTTAAAGATTTCATGAGTGATTCATTGGTTTTATATACAGGGTGATTGCTCGTATGAAATTAAGATGGGCCTTTTTTTATAACAAAACTTTCTATTTTTTCTCTTCAGCTGTTTGTTTGGGGAATAAAATTGAGAATAAAGAATTGTTCTAAGTAAAACAAGGATTTCAATTTATAATTTTATTTAATGAAAGTTCATCTCGACAAAGAGATTGGGATATAAAATAACGTGAGGGTTGCTAATTTTAACGACGTATAATGTAGCAGGAATATAAAAAAATACCTGTGATCAGTCCTTTGCGAGTGTACGAAAATTGCAGAATTTCAAGATTCTAGCTTTTCTGAAATTTTAGAAAAAAAAATAAAATGTTGGTGATCGAACCAAGATCAACTTTGGCGTTCTTTCTTAAATCGATATAACTGAAAAAATATCATGTATACATATTGGGAATAAGAACCATTCATGAAATTAAAATTTATTCTTTATTAACTCACAACCATATCTGGAAGAACAAAATATTTATAGCGTAAGAAAATAGTGCTTCATTTAAATGTCTGCAGCTTGAAAACTGGGCTGCATCCAAATATATCCAGTGCCTGTCATCGAACAGAATGCATTGTAATACCTGCCTGGTGCCCTACAGAAAAAGAACTCTGGGCATTTACATTTGAAATGGATCTGAAATTCCTCCTTGCATACTTCGTTCCAAACGCAGATTCTCTGAAACAATCATGAAAATCAGTACTTTTGGTAGAATAACGACTGAAAAATCTCATTACACTTTCAAGTTCTTGAGAAGTTTCAGTGAAAGATCGTTTCTTTTCAAGGGTAAACTTTTGTTTAAAATGCTGAATTTTTCAATCTGCCTTCTGTGTCTCTTTCATGCATTAAATCAGTGAAAACAAGTTCTAAACTGAATTGGATTATGTCGCAAATTTGCATTTAAAAAGAGACAATAATCATTTTCCAACTGGGTAATATATTTTCGCAGCTCAGTACTACACAGATTATGAATGAGTTAAAATTTTATAGGCAAAGTATTTTCAATTAGATGTTGTAATATGGTATCACCAAGGCAGTTTTAAATGATTATAAAATTGATAAAGAGGTAATTTATTCATTCTCTGGATACATGAAATATTCTCTGAAATTGAATTTATTCAGATTATGCCAATTCTAGAATACAATAAATCTTATTATGCAATAGGAAGTTGATGATTATTTTGCAACTCCATATTAAATTCACTTCTTATGTGGGCAATGATTTCTATAGATATCTTGCAGATTGTTGTGTAAGGATATACAAATACTGCAAGTAATGAAAGTAATGAAAATGCGAATCCACTTTCCTCTCAGGAAATTTAGAAAAATGTCTCTCGAAGACAGACTGATTATTGTTTACACATACTGATCTCCCAAACAATAAGATTGAAGTTTTGTGGATTTCAGATAATATACTCCATTCTCTTTTATAATGTATTCCTGGTTGTCCATGAAATTCTGACACATTCCACCATGTATATTTTGAAAATCTTAGAGGTTATAGTCATTTTCCTGTTAGATAAATAAGCAATATTGTCCTTTCTACATTGAGGTAGTAGTAATTACGTATTTATCAAAATGTTTTATACACTGGGAAAGCAGTGAATTTGATAAATTATTATGTGATTTCAATAATTCCAAAGACCTGGCGAATGTTGACGAAAGTTTTTTCTCTCTTAATACTGGAAATATTTCACGTACCTATATAAACATGGTTGGAAGATTCAGTTATGCTATTTTCTTGTACGGGAATCAAGAATCGAGTGTTGAAATTTTACTGAAAAATAATGGACAGAATAGCCCGTTACTTTGTGATAGTTTATTCGGAAAAAAATAAAAGTACTGAAATAACCCAACAGAAGGACTCATAAACGAACAGTGGAATTCCCCACTTTTCAAAATTCTCGGGAAATAAGCCTACAGAAGAAATTTCAATTCCATTTTGCACAACTTGAAATATTCCATTATGAAAATGTAGTAGAACTATGCGAAACCTGAACTAACTCCATTCACTAAGTTAAAAAAGAGTTAATAGAAATTAGCATTGGCAAAGTCTCTGAGAATCATTTGAAATCCAACGAGTACCAACCTGCGGCAGTTTTAAGTAAAAAAACTAGATAAACCTAAATCATGGCCATCTGGGATACATTATAAAAGTGACTCTCCTAATCCAATGGAAATCTATCGATGATAGATGATCTCCCAAAAAACACTATTTATATTTGGGATCTGTGGATTTCTGATGTGTTTTAGTCGAAAAGGTTTTTGCTTTTTGAGCACTTGTTCTAATAAAACCAAAGCTATATAATTTCGTCATATCTTCAGCTGAGTGGGAGAAAATGTTTGGGATAGAGTGTAAAAGCAATTAACAGAAATCAGAAACCTATATGAAAAGAACCATTGAGTATTTGAGAATACTCAATGATAGAACTAGATACTAAAAAATCCAAGATTCCATGTTAACTTCACGAATAATGAGGATATAGGTATGTGATTTGTCTGTTCTCTTTCAAACATTATTTGATTTCAAATTATGAATTTGAGATTAGTATTTGATAGCATACGATAGAATGGCCAAGATTCTTCGTGCTCACTATATTAAATTAAAACCTTAATATTCTTTCCCAAATTTTACAAAATTCCCTCAGACTCAATAAAGTTCGCCAAATCTTCCACTGAATTTTACCCAAACTTCTCAAACCCTCAACATTCTTTTAACATACTGTCAATTCTGATATGAAATGAAAGCACTCACCTCGGTCAGGTATCTAGTCACAGACTCGTCTGAAATACTTCTCCTTGTTAACACCCTAGGATTACCTAATTTCAGACCGATCAACAGAATCAACAACAGTCCGAACTAGAAAAGAAAATGTGAGAAGATTTTCCGATAAACCTTTCATTTCCTACCTTATTTCGGAGACCGGACATCCTATTTGGAGTGTTAGCATGGAGACGATTATCGATTTAGTTCAAACATACAGTGACATCTCACGAAGGGTATAGTTGTTAGGAATATAACTCCACAGAGGTTACTATTTTCGGAAAAATTTCGTCTTTCTGGAGCGTGATTTTTTAGTTGGTTGGATAAAAAATTAGAGAAATGGCTGAAATACTTTCTCAAAACATTTTCACTAAGGAACTATACAGGGTGATTCACTGTTGATGGCACATTAGAGTTTCTGGTGAACCAGATATAGGATCGGTTTGAAAATTTGCATGAGTGCATTATCGGACATTCTCTACCCAACTAAAATATTTTCGTCAATGCAGTGTTGCCTCTTCCATTAGAAAGTAGTAGCAACTTTGCTTTTTCAAATGGAACACCTGGTATATTATATTATTTTTGGAATCTCCAATAACTTCTTGATAACTTTTCTCAACATCTCCCTATACCTATGCGTTGCCGTTTTCGAAATAAAAATTAATTTCAATTTTTTTCACCGAAAATCATGCCCTCTAAAAATGCTGATAAGTTCGGGTTGAGAGACACTATGGAATTGAGAGTTGGTTTGGAGTTAGGTGATACATGAATGCTTCTAACACATCAGTCTGATCTACGTTACTTCAATACAGGGTGGTAAAAAATACAGTCTTTTCGTTTGCTTGAAAAGGTGACTAAAAGTTTTTTATTTCAAATGGAACGCCCTATATATTATTAGAAATTCAGAAAGCTGATGAAATTTGCTTTCATTCTATGTATATCATGCTCATACCTAACTAGTCACTAGCATTTATTTGTCAAAATGTCCCTTCAGAATGGTATTTTCATTCGGCATTTGGTAGGCAGGCCATAATTACAATTTGATGGTACCTTATGACATTCTCATTATAATAAATGCACCAAGAAACTTGAAAGTCAAACTATTCACATATATGAAATGAATTATAATTAAAGAGTAGAACAATCATGTGGAATATTTCAAAGTATCTTCGAATCACTGGCCGTTCACTTCCAAGCACTTCAAAATGCGGGTGTTGACTGCTCTCGTCGTGGCAGATCGTATTTCTTTGAAATCCAAATCTTCAAATGGTTGGGTAATCCTTTCCATCAATTCATCTAACGAATGCACGGGTGTTTTGTAAACTTTTTCTTTCAAAATTCCCGAAATATAAAAATCTAATGAACTTAGATCGGGTAATCTTGCTGGCCAATTCCATGGTCCCAAGCGCCTTATCCACCGATCGTCAAAAAATCTCTCCAGTTCATAATAATGAACGACTTCATGAGCACTGCGTTTGAATAGTTTTCTTCCATCGTTTCGAGGGTATTTGCAACTTCTGAGATGACGAAAATGTCGAAATTCAAGTTTCTTGGTACCTTTATTATTAGGAGAATGTCGCAAGGTACTGTGGAATAGTAATCATGGCCTGCCCACCAAATACCGAATGGGAATACCATTCTGAAGGGATATTTTGACAAATAAATGCTCATAAGTCCGAAATTTGACTAGTTAGATAAAGGCATGATAAACATGCAATGAAAGCACATTTCATCAGCTTTCTGAATTTCTAATGATATACAGGGCGTTCCATTTGAAACAAACAACTTTCAGTCACTTTTTCCAGCAAACGAAAAGACTGTATTTTTCGCCACCCTGTATTGAAGTATCGTAGATCAGGCTGATGTGTTGAAAGCATTCATGTATCACCTAACTCCAAACCAAATTTTAATGCCATAGTGTCTCTCAATCGGAAGTTATCAGCATTTCTAGTGGTCATGATTTTCGGTGAAAAAAATTGAAATTAATTTATATTTCAAAAACGGCAACAGATAGGTATAGGGAAATGTTGAGAAAAGTTGTCGAGAAGTTTTTGGAGATTTCAAAAATAATATAATATACCAGGTGTTCCATTTGAAAAAGCAAAGTTGCTACTACTTTCTAATGGAAGTGGCAACACCGCAATGACGAAAATATTTTAGTTGTGTAGAGAATGTCCGATAATGCACTCATGCAGATTTTCAAACCGATCCGATATCTGGTTCACCAGAAACGTCTAATGTGCCATCCACCGTGAATCACCCTGTATACATCTAATGCCTCAGTCAAAATCTTCTGCATCTTTGTCACGTCAGAAAACAGAAACGCAGAAATCATATCTTCGGAAGGGATTGCCTTGTTGAGTTTACTCACAATGTATATGGCGATAAATCAATTTTCTATTAAGTCAAAAAAGAAATCTTTCGTTCGAGCATTGGTACTGAAATTTTACTAATTCGGTTTGTAGCTAATAAATTTTCAATTTCTTCAACTCAAACAGTTCAATACTTCTCCAATATTTATCTTTTGTGGGTTAATATTTATTTATAACTATCTGTGACCTGCGGTTTCACTCGAGTGAAAATTCGATTTATAGAAATGAACACACATATGCTGACATTCATTCCTCATAATACTGCAATTGGGATAGGTAATGTTTTCTTTCTATAATGCCCTAGGGTTAGAATTAGATATGGAACCAAGTGAATAGCTTTAAGAAGGAACCGAACTTCACTGAAAATACCTTCAAGATTTTTGCCTATTTTGAAAACGTGATGATCATGCCATGAAGATCGGAAAATTCTTCATATTTGGAAGCCAAGCAACGTTGGCTGGACTACGTCATTTCATACCTAAAAAGGTATTTGAACAAACGCACAGCTCGAAACTTCAGTTGTTTTTTTTTAGTCTCTTTAGTTCTTGAGTATTGACTTTTTTATATGGGAACTAAAAAAAGTGGATTGAAAGGGTTTTTCGGTTGGAATGTTCAAAAAGGCGCTTGTTCTCTCAGTTGACTTCCCATTTGGAATTCGAAATCAAATCCAGTCCATTCAACATCATCATCTGAACCCGCATTGATGGAATGCGATGAATACCAAAACCACAATTTCGAATTAGGTCAAGGTGTCCAACAAACCATGGCAATCATCGTCAGATAAACCTCTCTGTCATCATGAATTCCGGCACAACCAGGAAAAATGTCGAAATTCGGAAAACCCAGTGACTATCGCTGGAGACCGAGCTGCCATCTAGGTGTGATTCGTGAAAAAACTATTGATCCTCCCAGATTTTGGAGTAACTGAAATGTTGATGAAAACAGATTCACAGTTGATCGGCTGAAGCGAATGATGTCCACTTTCATCCATTTTCTGGTAGTTTTAGTGAGTTTTGCATGTTTTTCCGAAGCTTGGCCGTCTAGAATCGACGTGGGGGAACAAGAGCTTTACGATGAAGTGAAACAGCTTTTGGCTTTGGCAGGAAATGAAAGGGTGAGTGGATTTTGATGTATCATGAATGACGGTTTGACAGTGTACCTAATACAGGTGTAGTGCTATATAAATATTGGGTTTTATCAAATCTACTTGAGTTATCCATGGCCATATCATATGAAGCTTTTCATCCAAGCTGTGACAGGCATGCAACCAATGATACACTCATCTTGTGAAGGAGAGTCATTGAAGAATTCTTGCATTTTCTCTCCCAATATGTGAAACACAATTAATAAAAACTATTTGTTTGTTGAAAGTGTTTCTACAATATGAATTGTAGGTACACTAATTGTCAGGTGCAAGTTTTTAAACAAATGTGATGTTTCCGAGCCTCCATTAGCGAAAATCTTCAAAATTATTCATTCCAATCTTTGTATTTCGAATTGTTTTTGTCATAATTGAAGTTAGTAGCGATTCTTCTGATTTTTTTCTGTACGAGAGTAAACATACGGTGATGCTGTCTTTTTTTACACTTTGTTTACAGTTCAGGAAGCTTTTGAAATAATTAGTACTGCTTACAAATTGTCACATGGGCACATGGGCTATAATTAAAAAGAGCCAAAAGTCACATACGATGGTCAATTTTTCTCGAAATGAATGTTTTGCTCAACATTTTGGTCCTTTGGGTCCGTTCTGAATTGACTACTACCTATGGTTGATAGATTGTGTTTCAATCCAAGTGGAATGGAGCAAGGGGCAGTACAGTAGGAATAACGTTTCTGAAGATGATCCAGTCATTCTATCAGGTGTTTTTTTTGGGGATCTTGGAGGCTGATAAATTGGGCCATTTCTCGAAATATTGTTATCGCCAAATCTTCCTTTCAATAAATCAATTGTTACGTTAGCAGCATGTGGTGTAGCACCATATTGTTGAAATCAAAACATTTCTGGGTCGATACCATTCAAATTTTGAAGCAAATAATAATTTATCATCGATCTGTTATGAGCACCATTCACTGTAACATTCGTTCCAGTATCGTTTTTGAATAAATCTTTCATTTTGCACTTGAACCAACTTATCTCCGAAACTTTAGTTAAAATTATCAATTCATATCAGCAATATGGATGATATTAAAGTTTCATAACAAATGGATCCGTCGAACCAATAATTCCATATTTATATTTATATTTCTTCTGGTGGAAATCGTATCGAACGCTTTGCAAGCGTGTTGGCATTCTCTTTAGGGGATTAGGAGATATTATGTATTACCCCATTACCATTACCATTACCATAAACGTCACCAGATGATAGCTTTGATGTAGGATTCTTCATGTTTCCTGACATTTAAATAATAATTGTCCATTCTCCACTGAGGAATTTTTTTTCCAGAATAAGAAAAATACGAAATCATTTCATTTCTATTTCCCTTCTAGCGAAATAAGCATTGGAACTTGAAACCTCGTTATGTGTGTGTGTTCACTGTGTTCAGACCTTCAGAGTGAAAGTTCTCAATATTATTGACTATTTTTTGTGTTTTTGAATTTCAGGACTTCAAACTCTTATTGAAGTTAAGTTCTATAATTAATCACGTGGCTGTTTTTTTCCGAAAGGTGCCTCTCTTAATATGAAAAAATGCGGGGTAGTATTTGAGGACCGCTGATAGAATCTCGACGATACAATTGACAAGTTTCTTTGTTTTCACTTCTATCGGCAGTCCCCAATGGCCCAATAAATGCCCCGCATTTTTTTCCTAGGCGAATATAGGCAAAATTTCAAGTAGGTATTTATAGGTCTGTTTTCGCTCTTTCAGAAACTTGTTTTCCTACATTTAAAAAAACTTCCTATCAAAATCGGTTCGACAACAAAGAAGGGTCTAAGTTCTTAAAACTCATATTGTACCTACTTATGCTATAAAATTCCTCACTGTTTCATTTTTAATACCTTTTTATATGTTGTTCCACACATCCACCCTAATTTCATATTCATCCAGTAAGAATTGTTTGGAAAATAAATATGCTACATGCTAGTCCTAGGACGTTATCCTCTTCGTTGAAATAAATATTGTTTTTTAAGTTTTTGTTTGAGTGAATAAAAATTCCCGGCACTCACAAAGTCAATTGCCAAAATTTCCCCAAATGTTCCCCAAAGTTCAAAGTGTTATAATTTTTTTGCCATTTTTCTAGAAATTTCCCATTTTTCTCATTAAAATCTTGAATTTTTTTAAATTTAATGCTCGAGGTGCCTATAAAATGATATATTTTTTTAGTCTAGTCTTGTCTTATTCAGATTGAATCATAATTTCATACGATCGGCTTCAAAAAACCTGACAGCGTCGAATCAAACAACAACAAAAAATAATGCTGTGTCCACTTTACAAAGTGAAATAAAAAAAAATCACATAGTGTTGGGTTTTAAAAACTTCTATAGTTAATACTCTTTGCAATGGTATGTAACATGTACCGTTAATAATCAGATAACTCAACAAAAAGCTATGTTAGATTAATTATACCTGTTCAATGGAATAGTTTTGTCGTCACCCTCTTAAGGCATCCTCGAAGACAAAACGGTTTTTTGATGAGTTATCTGATTATTAATGGTACATGTTACATACCATTGGAACTTTGAAACTGCTAGATCCAAAAAATATCTGGATCTCAGTAAAAACCAACTTCACCTACTCACTGGCTTTCTCACAGGACATTGTCGCCTAAAGAAGCATCTGTTGAGAATGGGTTTATCGGACACTGATGAGTGTAGATTCTGTGGGGAGGAGGAAGAAACTCCTATTCACCTGGTTACGGAATGCTATGCCATTGTAAGCCAAAGGAAAGATAGCTTTGGACAAGAAACTTGTAGAAGTGGGGAGTTATCCTCCTTGAAGCCGTCCCAGATACTGGATTTCATCAAATCTCTGGAACTGGAGGGCGAGCTGTAGGAGGCGCGATGATGGCAGCTCAGTCAGGGGGCACAATAGACCTTAAGGTCGCAGTGGACTGTAACCCCTTTTCACTATATATACTATACTATATACATACCATTGCAAAGAGTATTAACTAGAGAAGTTTTTAAAACCATTTTAAAACCCAACACTACGTGAATTTTTTTTTATTTCACTTTGTAAAGTGGACACAACATTATTTTTTTTTTTCATTTTAATGTTTGATACGACGGTGTCAGGTTTTTTTGAAGACGTTTGTATGAAATTATGATTCAGTCTGAATAAGACAAGACTAGACTAAAAAATAAATAATTTTATAGGCACCTCGAGCATTAAATTCAAAAAAATTCAAGATTTTAATGAGAAAAATGGAAAATTTCTAGAAAAATGGCAAAAAAATTATAACACTTTGAACTTTGGGCAAATTGTTATTTTATTAGGCGCAACAAGTAGCCAAGAGCATCACCTATCCACCAATTTACCCATGGCTACTCACCCTTCAAACACCCTGTATATCGAAAATATCGACATTTCCTGAGAAAAGCTTGCATTAACATGATTATCATTTGAAAGTTAGTGATGAGGCTTCTACATCTTCTCTTCAAAGGGGTACTTGTAGCTGGACTATCCATTGGCTGTCATGCCAGCACGAATAAAAATCAGTTCCAATTCTGGCTGGAGAGACATCCCCTTATATCTAGCATATTTATTCATTACTGAGGTATTTCCAAAGTGTCTCACGAATTTCATTCATTCCAAATGTGAACACGAAGCTTGTGCAAAGCGTTTCAACCAGAAATGCGCAACACCTGAACGAATTTCGTGGTTTAAATGGCGCTCAAGAGCAATCCAGTTGAAGATACGTCATCAAGGTTGAACAGCACCTACGCCACTGCCACTATGGCTACGGCGTGGTCGTTCACCTCACCTTGAATTTGGATACCGGTCAACCATTTCACGGGACTCTAAAATTGAAATTTACTTCAAACAAAACATTTCCAAATATTTATTCCACCATGCATTGTATTTACAATGAGCTAAATCGGACATTCTTAATCTCAATCTCGTTCTCATACGACTGACAGCGTATGCATGGTTAACCAGGTTTGTCCCGTCCCGTGTTGCTTTTATCTTCTCATCCGGTTACCGCTTTTCAAGTTCACTGGAAAGTCTCTCGAACTATTCGCTATTCCCCGTGAGTGCAAGTACCATGCGGTAGTTTGTTTGGGTTTTCTCGGTAAAGTAATGAAATTGGTGGGATGAGAAATGGAAGTGAAACATCCATATGTGCTGGCAGCTATAGTTACCTCATTCTTGGTTATTGTTATTATTTTCCTGACCAGCTCCACCAGAGAGGAGGTAAGGTATCAGTCAGCATTTCCAGGGTATTTACGGATGTGAAGAAGCATTCGTAAAATCAGATTGTGGGAGATGAAATTTATTCAGAGCTCAATATTTTCCGTTTCTAGATCAGTGTTATAATTGTTTTAATTTATACATTAAGATCAG
Source organism: Adalia decempunctata (assembly GCA_951802165.1). Classification (NCBI taxonomy): domain Eukaryota; kingdom Metazoa; phylum Arthropoda; class Insecta; order Coleoptera; family Coccinellidae; genus Adalia; species Adalia decempunctata. The sequence goes on from OX637697.1 coordinate 23,754,598, forward strand.
TCGAGCGAAAGGTATTGAAAGGAAAGTTACTTTTACTGCTAAAATCAGGAAAACACCGTTGATGCTTCATCTTCCTCGATGCGTGGAGCATGAAATAAAATCAATTGAAGAGAAAATTTTATTATAGTTGAGAATTTTGTTTTGTTCCGGTCAATAGAGACCTATTGGGTGACGGAAAAGAGATCTTATAATATGGGCAAATTTTCAAAAGTTGACTTTTATAATTAACTGTTTTCGGAAGTCTCATTGACGATTTAACATGTTGAAGTTGCAACATTTTTCACAAAACATATTCATTAAACGTAAGGATAAGTTAATCAGTAACTTCCATACAATTACAAAATCAGGATTCAGAAATATGACGTACATTCTGAGACCTCTAGTGTTGAACACATTAATTGTCAAACATCTGAGATTTAGATGCACATCGTGATTTCTGCTTTTTATCAACATTCAATTAAGAAAAACATGTTTGTGTTAATTATCATTCCCATAGTTTCAATTTGAATCCTGATTCGATTGGAATCATCAGCCAGAAAGAGTCATCAATGATGTTGTTACTGAAGTTGCTGTTTTGAGCCTGTTGCTTTAGAATGCCTAATATTCACCCCTAAGAAAACTATCAGAAGCTTCTGATGTTAACAGGTCATCTGTATCCAGAATTCCGAACAAATACAATTACCACCCCATATTAAATTAAGCTCGTGTGAGAGTTGACTGGAGATGACTTTGACAGGCGTCTAGAATTTTGTGAAAAAATGTCAGAGCTCCTTAATGACCTTGGCCCACAGCTTCAGTACAATATTTGCTGAGATGTACATTCTTCTTGAATGGGCACAACTTTGATATTGGAGCAATCACACCACTGATCCATTTTTCTTCAGAAAACCTTGAAAGTTCATCAGGATATGCTCCAAAACTTGATATTTCCTCGAATACATCAAAATGATGACAACCTGCTCGAAAATTATGTCTTTTTCCAACAAGATGGAACATTTTCGGTGTGACTATTTTTCCGAGCGTTGGATTGGTCATAAGGGTCCTGTAAAACCGCCTGTCCAGTCACCAGAACTGATGTCTCTTGATTTTTTTCTGAGGGGTCTCCTCAAATCTATCAAACTGAGCCTACCAGTTTAGAAGATTCATTACGACAACGAAGAATAAAGGAGTGCCATCAATTAACACCAAAAGACTTTCGAATCGTATGTTCAATATTCGAATCACCTTGGTATTATTATATGGAAGGGAATGGAACTCAGTTCCAACATTCATTTCAATAATTTTTCTATGTTTGTACAGACTGAAAATATGATTGTTTTTGCAAAATTACATGATCTCCGAAAATCTTTCTGAAAAGAAAGTTCGAAGATCTTCAAAATGTTATGTAGTGAGAAGAATAATATTACTTCTAGGCGAGAGTGGTAGATGATCGTCCAGATATTCCAAAAGCAGTCAAGGATTGGCCGCAAGGAGACTTGAAATTGGGACAAGTATCAGGAGTGTCTGTCAACTCAGCATTGCAACCAGTCATTTTTCATAGGGTTGACAGATTGTTCGATCAGTAGTAAGTAAAGAGTGTTTCATAACCATATCTCAAAAATTATAAATGCAATAACCTGAAGCTCTTAATTTTTGCGCACTTTTTTGGTTGAAATCTCTGATGGAATTGTCAAAATGAGCCTGTATTAAAAGTCCTCAAAAGGCAGTAGTACATACTGTTTCAAATTTACCCGTCATCAATGAATTTCATTTGAATACTTCAGTACGTACCGTTTTTGCAGTTGACGTCGAAATGAAGTCAGCTTATCTTAAGCTGTTAAACTCTATCAATAATTATGCTCCATGATTAGTTGTTTTTGTTGTTGATGTATGTAATCGCTCAGTTCGCAGCTAAGGGGGAACAGGGTTGGCATTGCCCATCACGCTTTATCAAAAACTAGCCCACCTATTCCATTCACTTTTATAATGTATACCTACCAGTTGGGCATGGAATTCTGACACATTTCTCCGGGTATATTTCAAAAATGTGAGGTTATGGTCATTTTCCTGTCAGATGAATACGCAACATTGTTTATTCTACATAGAGAGGTCGTAGTAATTACTTATTTATCGAAATGTTTATTTACTTTGGGGAAAATAATGAATTTGAGAAAATATTATGTGAAGTCAATAATTCCAAAGACCTGGCGAATGTTGCACATACTTTTTTCTCTGTTAATAGTGGAAATATTCCACGTATATAAATATGGTTGGAAGATTCAGTTATGCTATTTTCTACGGAAATCAAGAATCGAGTTCCTATTGTAATTTTACTGAAAAATGATGGACATATCTAATGATCCGTTACTTTGTGATAGTTCATTCGAAAAAAGAATAAAAATACTCGAATAACCCGATAGAAAAACTTGTAAACGAACAGTGGAATTCCTTTTCAAAATTCTCAAGAAATAGGCCTACAGAAGACATTTAAATAGCACTTTGCACAACTTGAAATACTCCAGCATGAAAATGTAACACTACTACGATACCTGTGTCAAGATTTAACCTTCAATGAAGGAACTCCATTCACAAAGTTAAAAAAAATAAATGGAAATTAGCGTTGGCAACTTCTCTGAGAATCATTTGACATTTAACGAGTACCAACCTGCGTCAGTTTTGAGTAAAAAAACTTGATAAACCTAAATCATGACCAACAGGGATACATTATTAAAGTGAATGGAGTATACAGGGTGGCCAAGAGATTGACGTCAAAAAAGAAAAAACAGGTCCCTCGTGTCATGGGCTATTCGAATCACCCCCATGTATGTTATGCTATTCTTCACGGTTTTCGAGATATTAATTTTTTTATGAACTTTGAGAATTTTCGACTTGACCATCTTAAAAAAGATATTAAAACAAAAGTATAAGACTTCTCTGTGAAAGTCTTTTTGTAACTAAATCTCCATGAATTGTACTTTCATACATAAAATAACCAGATTCGTAACTTTGATAAAAATTATGGAAATGTTGGTCTCAAGTGAAAAAGTTACGTAAATTGGATTATGATCTGAATTTTCGAATCGAAATTAAAAATGTAAAAAGGCTGATTCATGGTTTCTTAGTATGCTTAAAAACTGCGCTCAACAGTCAGCTTTTAGAATCATTGATAAAAAATGGTACTTAACACCCTACTTCTACTAGAATTAGCCTTCAAAGTCATCGAGGTGGAAAAAATCACGCAGCTCGTCTTCACTCGAACATTCTCGGACTTTAACAATTTCTTTGAAATAACCCCAAACGAAAAAATCGATGAGATTAAGGTTAGGTGAACGGGGGGACCCCTTGATTGGTCGACTGCGTCCGATACATCTGTTCGGGTATCGTTCATTCAAATGATTACGCAGTTACGCACTTGCGGAGTGACACGGGGCGCCGTCGTTTTGGAATATCATAGTTTGACGAAGTGGCCCCCCACGTTCACCTGACCTTAATCCCATCGATTTTTTCGTTTGGGGTTATTTCAAAGAGATTGTTTACGCCCGAGAATGTTCGAGTGAAGACGAGCTGCGACTGAAGATAAGAGAAGCCGAACGTGTCCTAAGAGAGAACAGCGCAGGTTTTATGCGATTGAAAGAAAATTTTTTAAGAAGGTGTAGAATGTGTATTGAGGCTGGAGGTGGCCACTTTGAACACCTACTGTAAATTTTATAAATAAATTTCTTTTTATTTACATTATGATGTGTGATTTATTGCCATTCCTTTTTCTTTTTTTTATCTAGAACTTTTCTTGACCAACATCTAAAGCTAATTTTCATTAATTTTCAGCATTTTCTATCATAACTTGATCAGAAATATCTTAAAATGGAAAAAATAATTTTGTAGTAAATTTCTAGTTCTTTGATTTTTTCCACCTCGATGACTTCGAAGGCTAATTCTAGTAGAGTGTTAAGTACCATTTTTTATCAATGATTCTAAAAGCTGACTGTTGAGTGCAGTATTTAAGCATACTAAGAAACCGTGAATTAACCTTTTTACATTTTTAATTTTGATTCGAAAATTCAGATCATAATCCAATTTACGTAACTTTTTCACTTGAGACCAACATTTCCATAATTTTTATCAAAGTTACGAATCTGATTATTTTATGTATAAAAGTACAATTCATGGGGATTAAGTTACAAAAAGAATTTCACAGAGAAGTCTTGTACTTTTTTTAATATCTTTTTTACGATGGTCAAGTCGAAAATTCTCAAAGTTCATAAAAAAATTCATAACTCGAAAACCGTGAAAAATAGCATAACATACATGGGGGTGATTCGAATAGCCCATGACACGAGGGACCTGTTTTTTCTTTTTTGATGTCAATCTCTTGGCCACCCTGTATATTAAATGTATTAAAAAAATCATCAAAACCTCATTTTTCTTCTGTTTTCAAAAGCTGTAAATAGAATTTTAGAATCGACTTATACAATTTATAGATTCAGATTCTGTAGTATTTGAAAGGATCAATCGAATTTAATAGAAGAGCTCATAATGAAACTCAAATTTCTTTATTCTCCTTAGATTCTGCGAATTGCGCTTGGCGGTTCTCTTTGCAATGATTCCGATCAGAAGTAGTCATTATAGGTCATTATCGAAAATTTCCAACTATTGCAGTGAAAAATACCTCACGTCAATCTCATCTATTATTTCCGTTAATGTGCAGGAAGTAATTTTTCAACTCGAAGAAGGAATTTCCAGTTTAATAACTATGTTATATGACAGCGAGAGAAAAGAATCAGACACAAGTCAAAACGAACATTTTGTAGAAATTGTGAAAATATTTTTTTAAACTCTCGATGAAATCATTTTGCTTTCTCTATTCTTCCTGAGAAAAACATGACAGCTTTGAACATCAGAATCGTCCTTGAAGAATATTAAAAATCCTCATTTTCAGCTCTTTCAACTCAACAAATCATTACCAACATATCGAAGCACCCATAAAGGAATCCACAGTTCTTACGTTGGATCCAAAGACAGGAGAGGTCCTTGGACGATGGGGTGACAATTTTTTTTACTTACCCCATGGATTAACCATAGACAGACATGATAATTTATGGATTACAGACGTTGGTATGCATCAGGGATTCAAGGTGAGGTTAATTCCAAAAATAAATATTGATTATTTTCTCAAAAATAAGTAATAATGGGTGAAAGGTAACTCACAAAATTAATTTTTATATTTTAAAGAAAAAAATGCTCGAATATGTCATTTTTTATTTTAAATTACACAACTTGTGAGCCTTGAAATCATTTTAAACTATCAGTAACAAAATAAGCGCTTTTAATAGTATTTATTTTCCTGTTGTGGTGGTTCCACCAGTGGTGTACTTTGGAAATTAGATCTCTGCTAGTCCAATTTCCTCATTAATTTCTAGTTCAAACCTGGAGAGCTGGAACCTACACTTGTATTTGGAGAGAAGTTCATACCTGGCTCGGATGAAAACCATTTATGTATGCCCACATCATTCGCGATAGCAAGTACAGGAGAAATTTTCCTAGCTGACGGATACTGTAACAGTAGAATACTTAAATATAACGCACTTGGAAAGTTGTTGAAAATTATACCTAGCAGGGATGGTAAGTTAGGAAATATTGTATATATTCAATTTCTGAGAACATTATTTTTCAGAGTTCCTACCGCTCCAGATCCCTCATGGAATTACTTTGCTGGAATCCCTCGATAGGATATGTATTGCAGACCGGGAAAATATGCGAGTTGTTTGTCCGAGAGCTGGACTCTACAACTTCCAGGGCAAAAAGGATCCACCTTTGATAATACAAAAACCCGACATGGGGAAAGTATATGATGTATCAGCCAAAGGTGAGGCCCAAAAAAATATAAAAAATTACGCCCCCGGGTGGGCTCGAACCACCAACCTTTCGGTTAACAGCCGAACGCGCTAGCCAATTGCGCCACGGAGGCTATGGAAATTCTCCAAAACTTTGTCTAATATAACATAGCTTCAAAGAGAACATTCCACGTTTTCATCATTTTCATTTTATAATTACAAATCAATAATTCAAAAATGAAACAATTCGAAGAAAACAACATTTCAGACCATTTTCAACATCTTTATGTTCTAGGAAATTTGATATATGCGGTAAATGGGCCCACATCATCTTTAATTAACATTGAAGGACTAACCATTGACCCTGAAACTGAGGAAATAATCGACAGATGGTCACCACCAGGGGTAAGTGAATTATATAAAAATTAATATGAAAATTGAGAAATAGGTGTTGCAGTCACTTAATTCTAGCCGTTATGGAAATTAAAAAAGTAATTCCGATACCGGGAATCGAACCCGAGCCTCCTGGGTGAAAGCCAGGTATCCTATCCACTAGACCATATCGGATGTGTGGTAGTAAAGGGGCTTTTATAGTACAGTCGCCTAGGCATTATCTACGCAATAATATGAAGAAAATGAATAACAATACTAGCGTTCAAATGAATTCGTCGTCTAAATTCACGAATCAAGTTTTGCGTACAAGATTTATGCGCTGTACAATATCTACAGCATACAGCACCACAAATAGGATAAAAGATTATGGATACGCATGAAGATATGAATTTTTACAATGACTGTACTTATTGAAATGGTGGATGCGCTTTACTCAATACCCATAATGTGAAAGTTTGTTGTTGATTTCTTTGATTACCAAATAATTAGTATATCGCTCTTTCAGGGATTTGGACAACCCCATGCAATAGCAGTTTGCCCCAATGGTTCAAGTTTGTACGTTGCTGAAATAAATCCAAATAAAATTTGGAAATTCGAGCTGGTCCCACCAAATTGAATAAAAACACTTATTTTGATTGTTTTATTTTTAAAATGTATAGGAAAAGAGTTGCAACAAATTTTAAGTTCGATGTGAATGATATGAAATTAATAGGAAATGTATCATTTTAATTACTGTTGATTTTTATTATTCAATAAAGAGAAATTTTTATTTTGATATTAAGTCTTTCATTTCTCTAGAAAATGGTTTCCCTTAAAAATATTTTATAATGCATTGTAATACTTACGCAGCAAATTAAATGAATTGATACCTGGAGATTCAAAATGCCAATTTATGCACAGACTCAGAATTAAACAATTTCCAATATGTATATGCGTGCATGCACCTGAAACAATTCCCGCTAATGTAAGTCGTCTGAGACTCAGAGAGTCAATGAAAATGATTAATCTAGTGGAAACCTGTTCGTTTCAGGTTTTTCATTATCACAGCTGGTGCTGGTGTGGTTCGTACTTCGTTTTCATATTCCGATATTGTCGGTATAAAAAAATACCAGTGGATAATGGGAAGGTAAAGGGTCAACTAATTTACTGAAAACAAACCTCCATTCAATCTTTCAAATGTTGTCAAGGATACAAAATACCCAGTCATAAATTATCCTTCAATCGTTATTGATATCATTGTTGATATTCAAAAAGAATGTTCAACATTGAATTTTCGACATATTGGCGCTGCTATCTTCTATGTGAAGAAATCTTCTCAGTAGAAAACTGCTAACTGCTTACAGCAAAACGTTGAGCGACCAGTAGATGGCGCAGGAATAACTTCTCATTTTTCTCAATAGGGGTCACGCTTTTTTCCATTACTCAATAGCGCCGTGAAATATTGCGGATAATTCAGGAACTAAGACAAATACTACAATCAAGAGTGCCGATTTGATCTACAATTTTCGGTCACGATTTTTAGTAAGTATTCGTTACACCAGGTTTTCCATGCATCTATCTGCCCCCTATGACAAAAACCACAAGTTGTTAGTGTAATGATCTACATTGATGATCTACTATTGCGCGCTCAGAATAAAATACAGAAAAAAACACATTTTTCGTATAGAAATGTAGTTTCTTTCAAAAATAACAAATTTTCTGTGAACCATGGCTACAAATGTGGTAAATCCAGGAGTTTTTTTGTGGTGAATGTACCAATAGATATGTTGAAATATATATCGGTAGGTAATTTATGTCATTTCATTGCTCAAAAATTGTCAACTTTTTATCGGAAACATGGATACAAAATTAAAACATACAATGTCGAACAAATCATTTACTATAATCCTAGTATAAAATAAAGACTATTAGGTACTATGCTATAATTGCTATAAGATATCTACTATCTACATATCTAATAAAATCCAATCAGTGCTTTCTGTTGTTTTCTATAAATCCCTCATCATATCGGTCACAGTTTAAAATTTTATACTAACTTAGACTACTTGAGGTCTGTGGACGAATTTGATTCTGTTTTTTTTTTTGGCAGCCTGTATACGTCACGTAATCGACCTGAAGAATAGAGTATACTTGAATGATGAGGACGAATAATGTTTTGAAGCCATCAAAGAGGAAATAGGAAAAGAATGCAATTCGTTATGTAGATTGTATGTGTTTATCTTTGCTGACATATTTCTACTTACATATACTTAGATTAATTCTTCCAACTTTTTCATTCTTATTATTATATTACTACATACATCAAACTTCATTTTAGTTTTTTTGTGTGGTTTTCTTAGGTGTAGTAATACGGTTAAGTTATTGTAATTCTTTTGAAGAAAATTATACAGCTGGAGTGAGTCAGAGAATAGCACTAGTTTATTCTACTTCATGTGCTGTGAATGATGTACCGGCAAGGAACAGTGTGATAGCAATGGTCTTTTGAACATTCTACAATCTAGGAGAAAGTCAATCCCATAATTCCTTCATATTTGTCCTGTTTACGCTAAATAACTACGGAAATTTCATACTAATGGGTTATATGTTTTGTATGTCGAGTAATAACTTAGCTCGAGCATGAAATCAATAAGGTGATAGTTTATCTTGACCGGCACTATCTGACACTTTGTGGGCGATTTTTGATATTAAACCTGAAGTTACCCAGGTGATAATAATATGAACCTACAACTACGAGGAGAAAGTTGATACGCCATGATAAATCGTGTCATTACAGTGCACTTATACGGATATGTATGTGTGGTCGGAACAGGTTAAGTCGACATAAAATATAAATCAAGTGGAAGAAAAAACACCTATATTTAGATTGAACAAAATCGTGAATTATTCGACTAAGACAACACGAAGCGACCATGGGGATTTTATGAGACATGTAGGTACTAAGCAGGATGATAGAAAGGAAAATGGAATGAATTCATGGAAATTATTATGAAATATCCTGAAACATGTTTAATTCAAATTTTGAGGTGTCATTCTACGATAGGAAACAAAGAATTTTGGTTCCTTGCTTAACAAAATGACCAGAAAACAGAAATGCCTAAATGCCGCTGAAATAAATCTGGGATAATGTTGTTCTAGCGTTAGGATAATTTTGAAAAAACATAAGATGCATCTCATGCATGGATCCTTAAAAATTTCATTCAGGACAAGATTCCAAAGGAACTAATGTTGTGAAAAGGATATTGTTTTGTGAAAAAATGCTGATTTCAGTTCGAGCTGTTCTGGCTGTTCAAGAAGATGGAAACTTTTCGAACATTTGGACTGACAAAATAGCTTTCGTCAATACTTCCTAGATATTTTGCGACAAATTTGAAGTTTGAAACTTACAAGCCGGCTTCAATAATAGTTCCTGAAAATTTAATCCTTCTAACGTTGAAGGAGAAAAATAATGAATTTGAGAAAAAAATTATGCGAATTCAATAATTGCGAAGACCTGGCGAATGTTGAAGAAACTTTTTTTCTCTGTGAATACTGGAAATATACTGCTCCACAAGAGTTAGGGATATCGTATTCAATCGTTTTTAAAAGTACGTAATCTTTGAGAAAATCGCTGTAAAATCATTTAAAACTCAATAACAACTTGAATCGATCCAATTAAAATCAGTATGAGACATTTCGTCAATCTGGTCGCCTTTTTTCTGAAGTTTGGTTCTTTGCATATGCTTCATGAATGTTCTTATTTTGAAATGAAATCAGTTTATTAACGGCTTCGATTTGGAACGAGTTTTCTGAAAATGCCAAGACGTAAATTAACAAACGCTGAGGCTAATTGGGCTATCGGGATGCTACAGGGTGGCCTAACTCAGGTTGTTGAAGCGGAAAGGCTCCAAGCCAGCCAAAGTGTGGTATCTCGACTTTGGAATAGGTTCAGGGAGACAGGTTCCGTGTTGGAAAGACCAAGGCTTGGTGGGCGACAAAAAACAATACCTGCTCAGGATAGTTTCATCACCGTTTCGGCGAGAAGAAACCCTATACGTCTACGTGTAGAATGCTACGGAATACTCTTCAAAATGCAGATGGGGTCCAAGTGTCCATCGAAACTATCAGACGACGTTTGAGAGAGGTGAATCTAGGTTCTAGACGTCCATTAAGAGAAGTTCCATTAACACGTGACCATAAGCGTCAAAGACTAGAATGGGCAAGGCAACATATCAATTGGAACGATCAATGGCGTAGTGTCCGTTTCACTGGTGAATCCAGATGTGGACGATTTTCAGATTCTCGAAGAATAAGGGTATGGGCAATCCCACGCATACCCCGTAATCGTGGCTATGTCCAAGAAGTCCATCCATTCCGAGGGGGTAGTGTTATGGTATGGGCCGGGATATGTTTCAACGGGCGTACAGATCTACACATATGTCCTGGGCCTTTATTCTTGAAAACCAGGGAGTAGAACGATCGAGAGAACGGCGACGTGGCCTTACTGATTAGTAGGGCCACGTCACCGTTCTCTCGGTCGTTCTACTCCCTGGTTTTCAAGAATAGAGGCCCTGGGAATATGACCGCCTTACACTATAGGGAGCATGTCATTGACAATATTGTGCCAAATTTTCACGCTGCTATTGGTGAAAATTTCTCGACGATAACGCTAGACCGCGCCGTGCAGCCATAATTGAGAATGCGGGCGAGGAGCTTGGTATTCCACATTTACCAATACCTCCGCACTCACCAGATTTGAATTGCATAGAACATGCATGGGATATGCTCCCAAGAAGATTAGATAATCATCAACCTTCCCCAGAATCCTTAAATGCAGACCTACAGGCTAAAATTAATTAGCAACTTGAAATCATATTGATATGAATTCTCATCACAAAAATCATATTTTAATTATATTTTTTCGCAATTTAAGTCAATATCCCTAACTCATGTGGAGCAGTTTATTTTCATCAATGTTGAGCTCTGAGTCATCAATGAAGTAAGAAAGGTTGTGCATTCAAACGATCATTTATAACATGTAGGTTCTGGCATCAAATCATATTCCTGAGTCGTTAAAGAATGCATTGGTATTCAAAACATATATCGAGTGTCAAATGAATAATTGAAATAACGCCAATTACCATATCAAACTGTCGGCCAACTTAATCAAAGCAAGAAAATATTTATTTTTTCAAATGATAGTAACTCCTAAACGAAAACGAATCGGATCTATGTTCATAAAAAAAATGTTCAAAAGAAGCACATCTACCTTCTGTCAAAGTTTGTCATAGAGCTTGTAGAACACCCTATATATGATAAAAGTATCTGGAGAAGTTTTCTATCTCATTTTGGGTTATAGGTTGAGAAAGAATTCTTTATGAAGTTCTTTTTCCTAATGAAAATAGCGTTATGCGTACAATAGTGAAATACAGAATAAAGATGAGATTCTCGCTGTCTGCAGCATTGAATCCGATTCAAGATGAGACGAAGAAGCTGCGGATCTCGCCCTTACGAAGTGTCGAAGCCGTTACTCACGGTCAATTCCAAGTCACGATCTCTTTCTCCCGGCGAGAGAATTCATGTTCGACCCGTGGTATGTATTTAAATAAGATAAAACGAAAAAAATGGAAACACCTCACGTCTCACCGTAACCGCCACTTAAGCTACAGATAATGTCTTATTTATAAGAGCGGCCATGTTGGGAAATAATATAGCAGGCGAGCTCCGCTATTTATTGCCTATTCTACTTTATCCACATCCTGCGAGCGCCATAATGCCTTTTATGCTTGAAATCTCGAGGAATCTTGAATAGATCGCGAAGCACAGGAATCCTGTAGTATGGTAATAGTCTCTTCGGCTGAAAACATGTCCAATTGTCCAACTACTCCGACACAAAATTGTTTAAATAAACCTGAACATAAATAAATTTTCTCAGGAAATTTCAATCTTCTCTTTATGAGCTCAACTGAAAGTATACTAACATGTTTGAAATGTAATTAGGTGAAACATAGATAGTATAGCAAGGCCAAGGATCGAATCGTGAAGGTTTTTTCATGTTGACATTTTTTGTTACTTAAATATTGTAGTCGTTTTTTTGCATTTTTTTTAAATTTTACAACAAACCAGCTGTTGGAGGAGATCCAAAGTAAATGTTTAGTTGTTTTTAAAATGCCTAAAGCACGTGTACGCGGAATTTAACGCCAGCTAATTCAATTTGAAAGATGTCGAATTATTCGTCTACGGGAGGCGAGGTTGTCATTTCGAGAAATCGCTAACCGTACGAACAGAAATCCAACTAGTGTTATGAGATGTTGTCAAGCGTGGTTTGATAATGCCTAAAATCGAAGAAGAGTAGGCACCGGATGTCGAAGGGGCACAAATGAAGTTCAAGATCGACGTCTAAGACTCTTGGCCATTAAAAACCTATTTCCGACTAATCGTTCTTTGGCTGATGAGAAACTTTTGGACTGCAGCATTATTGTTAAATCTATGTGTCCAGGAATGTCCTGTTGAGTTTGGGGCCTGTTTTATGGAGCAAGGAAAGAAATGACTGTTTCAACTTTTTAATCTTTTTGACAACTACAATTGTTTTATATAACTAGATAACTATGAACATTATCATATAGATCCAACAATTATAGACCACATCTTGTGTTAACTCTGACGGTTGAGCATCGCAGGCAACGATTACAGTGGTGCAGAGAACGTCAATATTGGAATGGCACCAAGTCGTATTTTCTGATGAATCTCGATACTCCTTGGGTGCACAGGATGGCCGAAGAAGGGTGAGACGACGCCTGGGAGAAAGACGTGAATCTCAGTTTGATGTTGAACGTCATGTACACCGGACAGTAGGCAATATGGTAGGGGGAGCTATTGTCCATGCAAGTAGGTCACCTTCAATATTTATTCGAGGTATAATATCAGCGCTGTGTTACCTTCAAGAAATAGTGGAGCCATATGTTCTCCCCTACCTTAACCGGTTCGAGAGTCCAATGTTTCAGCAAGATTATGCTCGACCTCATGTTGCCAGTGTTAGTTTAAACTTTTTTAAAGCGACCCATCATGTGAAACTTTTGCCATGGCCGCTCAGATCCTCCGATCTTTCGCCAATAGAACATGTTTGGGACATCATAGGTAGAAGGCTTGGAAATTTACCCCAGCCCCCACGGACTTTGGCGGCTCTGAGATATGAAGTACAGGTAGCTTGGGATAGTATCCCTCAAGAAGAAATAGACCATCTTAATGCATCATTGCCAAGACGTGTTGGGGAGTGTGTAGATAATCACGGGGGACAAACACATTACATATTAACAAATTTATTAAAAAATTGTAAACCCGTCGTTTTTTTAACTGCAAATTTTAATCATTCACTCCTTGCTATAATATCTATGTTTTACAAAAAAAAAAATTAATTTCAACAGTCCCGTCTGGGTGTTGCAGTTTCTTTGTCAGTTAGTATATTTCAATACATTGCTTCACAAAACCATGTTTATTGATCACTGAAATCTTATAACGCTTTTATTGAAACACCCGTTATATGAAATTTCCATTTCAATAAATAGTCAGAATTATATTCGACACTTTCATGGTGTGATATTGTTGTTTTGAAATTTCAAATATGCCAAGTATTTTACTCCAAAATATGTGGAATCCTTGAATTCTTCCATTTCAAACACGCAGCCTGTCGCTGAACTGAGGTGTCAGTCGGGAATTCAACCGGAGTTGATAAATACCAACGAGATATTCCGCGAAGAATGCTGATTAATTTTGGTCAACCACATAGCCAAACCCTGATTAAGATATTCGACCAATTTTCAAGTAGGCACTTCCACGAAGTTATAAAACTGATTGTCCTGGTTTTCTAACGAAGTATCTAATAAATTCGCCGCAAATGTAACAAAAACAATTTGACTCCAGCTTACCTGACTCCAAGGTTTTCGTTTATCTGTTCGATTTCTACAAGTCTGTGACCCTTTCTATTGAGTTTTGTCCTGAGATTCCTGGAGTTTTATTGCATCTGCTTCACTCGTAAAAGTCTAATATATAACAGACAGGTTATAAACGGCTTGCACCTTTTTTAGAGAAAAAAATCAAGAATGTTTCTACAAGAATGAACTGAAGAAGTAGCGGGTATAGGATGAATTTTTTCAAGCACAAGTGAAACTATCGAGATGCCATATTTCATTGTCAAATGAAGTTCCTATACCATTTTTAGGGTATTATAATTAATTTATTGGAAACGAATAATGAATAGAACATTCATAACCAGTCAATATAACTACTTAGATTATAATAATCCTTCGAGGAAATTTGGATGTAGATTTCTGCCAAAAGTTTGAAAGCTCAATTCTCCGAAATTTTTCCTAAACATGTATTAAATTAGTGCTGCACCATAAAATACGAGGCCTATAAAAATCAGGGAGAACTTGCAATAAAATTCGAAAATCAGAGGTTACCGCCTGACTTTAATAGCCAACTATAAAAAGCCAATAATTCTTCGGAAGATATAAAAGAACTTTTTTTAGTTCAACGGGCAGTAAAACTTCTTCTGGGGGATTGGGTTAACGTCAACATTCTTCAAATAAAATCGGTTCTATCGGAAAACAATAAATCCAAGTCTTCCTCGTTGAAAAAAAACCTAATCTATCAATCGTAAAACCCTTTATTTATAGCATATTGATGAAGGTTTTTTCACATTTTTTCTTCGATCCCACATTTATATACTAACTGACAAAGAAACTGCAACACCCAGAAGGAACTATATAAATTTAAAATATTTGTTGGTAAAACAAAGCTAGATATAGCAAGGAGTAAATGATTCTTCTTCTTATTGCGCCGTCTCCCTCCGAAGGTTGGCGATCCAAACGGCAATTGTTGTCTTGGAAACGGCAGCTCGAAAGATTTCAGCCGATGTGTGACCAAACCATCTTCTGAGGTCCTTCAGCCAAGAATTCTGGCGCCTTCCCACAGATCTTTTCCCTTGTATCTTCCCCTCTATTATAAGGCGAAGTAACTCATACCTTCCACCTCTCAATATATGTCCCAAATATCGCATTTTTCTCTCTTTTATGGTGTTAAGTAGTTCTTTATGTTTGTTCATGCGTAGAAGTACTTCGACATTGGTAATTTTCTGCATCCATGAAATTCGCAGCATCCTACGGTAAATATACATTTCGAAGGCCTCTACCTTTTTCTCCGTTTGTGCGTCCATTGTCCAGCTCTCGCATCCATACAGCAACACTGAGAAGACATAACATCTGACCATCCGAGTTCTTAGTGCTAGACTGAGGTCTGATCTTGTGAAAAATGTCTTCATATTAATGAAGGTCTTCCTCGCTTGTTCAATCCTCGAATGTATTTCGCTTTTAGGGTTGCACTTGTTGTTAATATTGGCTCCCAAATATTTGATGGATGATACCTGTTCAATTGTCTGCCCCTTTACGCATAGATGTACATTTGGTGTAGATAGTGTTTTTGAGAAGATGAGAACTTTGGTTTTGGATATATTGAGGTTTAGGCCATATGCTTCGCTGCGACTTACGACGGAATCTATTAATTTTTGTAGCTCTTGCATGCTGTTTGCTATTATTACGGTGTCATCAGCGTATCTTATGTTGTTAATTATTGTTCCGTTAACTTTTATTCCAGCCTCAGCTTCTTCCAGTGCTTCTCTGAATAGAGACTCCGAGTACAGGTTAAAGAGTATTGGTGACAAGACGCAGCCCTGACGGACTCCTCGTCTGATTTGTATATCCTCCGATGTCATTTGATCTATTTCGATTGTTGCTGTCTGATGCCAATAGAGTTCAGAAACCACGTGTATGTCCTGTTCGTCGATCCCCGTTTCTCTTAGGATTTGCATCATTTTCTCATGACTAACGCAGTCGAATGCCTTTCGATAGTCTATAAAACATGCATACATATCGACATTCATATCTCTGCAACGTTGCGCCAGTACATTTAAAGAGAAAAGAGCCTCTCGCGTTCCCATTCCATTTCGAAATCCAAATTGGGTGTTATCCATTTGGTACTCACACTTTTTATATATTCGTGCATGGATGACTCTGAGAAAGGTTTTAAGAACGTGAGACATCAGACTTATTATTCTGTAATCATCGCAATGTGTGGAGTTTGGTTTTTTCGGTAGTGGTACAAATGTTGATCTCAGCCAATCTGATGGTATTTTTCCTGAGTTATATATTTCGTTGAACAATGCTGTTAACAGATCTAGGGTTTTGCCCTCGTTCTCTGCGATCAGTTTGAGTACCTCAGCATTGATTTTATCAGGGCCGGTTGCTTTTCCCTCTTTTTGAGCTTTTATTGCGTGTATGACCTCCTGTTTAGATATTATGGGACCTTTTTCATTTATTTCCTTATTTATGGATGGTGAAGCATTTGGTCTATCATCGTCGAAGAGTTTTTGGATGTATTCTTTCCATCTAACAAGTTTCTCCTCTGTCCCTACTATCAGTTCGTTATCTTCACCTCTTAAGTTTGTTTCCTGTCTTTTTCGCCGCTTGCCCGTCATCTCTTTTATTTTCTTGTGGACGTTGAAGTAGTCATATCTTTCCTGGAGTTGTTCAATTTCCTGGCATTTTGCTGACATCCATTTTTCCTTGGCCTCTCTGCACTTCCTTCTGATGATTTTATTGTATTTTTTGTATTCAGTTGGATTGGTTTTGTTGACCCTTCTTTCACCCATCAGATCCATGATTTCTTCCGTAATCCATTCCAGCTTTTTGTTGTTTTTCGTGAATCCTATATCTACTTCTTGTATCTTAACAATTTTCTCTTTGATGGTGTTCCATGTTTCTTCAACATTATCCACGCTTATTGGGTTCGTCGTATTACCCAACTCTTTCTCGATTACGAGACTTATTTCTTGTCTTTTCTCAGGGTTTTTCAGCTGCTTAGTATCAATTCTACTTGTCACCCGTCTCTCAACCTTCAGAAATCTCTTCATTTTAAAATCCATAACAACCGGGTTATGGTCGCTATGAATGTCTGCTCCTGGGTATGTTTTTACCGATTTTATATTCTTTTTAAAGTTCGATCCCACCAGGATGAAATCAATTTGATTTCTTATAATTCTGCCGTCTTTTTCTGCAGGTGACTTCCAAGTATACAGTCTCCTAGGATGTTGTTTGAAGAAAGTGTTGGCTATTAAAAGGTCGTTCTCTACACAAAACTGTGCCAGTCTATTTCCTCTATCGTTTCTTGTACCAAGCCCATATGAACCCACATTGTCACCCTCAGCACCGCAACCAATTTTGGCGTTGAAGTCTCCAATTACCATCGTTATCTCTCCTCTCTTCGTCAACCGTAATATCTCATCTATTGCGCTATAAAACTCTTCAGTTTCTTGGTCAGACTTGTCATTTGTCGGGGCATAAACTTGAACTATATTCATATCTCTGTGGGTTGTTCTCAGCTTCAAGAACGCTGTTCTATCATTCAGAGGGATGAAGTCTATAACTGATTGTGCTATTCTATTTGAGACCATTATTGCTGTTCCATATTGATGTTTTGGATCAGTTCCTCCAGAGTAGTAGATGTATCCTCCCTTTGTCTTCTGCTTCCCTGAGCCAGGCCATCTTACCTCGCTCAGCCCCAAAATGTCTATTTTCATCCTGCACATCTCGGCCTCAGTGTTTGCCAGTTTCCCAGACTGGAATAAGCTGCGTACGTTCCATGTGGCAATACGTACTGTCTTGTCATAAACTTGTAATTTTACTTTGCTTCCTTGATTCTCAATGGTAGGCGACGGGGGGATTCTTAGCACCCTCTCCCCAGTAAATGATTAAAATTTGGAAAAAAAAACAAGGGTTTACAATTTTTTTTTAATAAATTTGTTAATAATGTGTTTGTCCACCGCCATTATCTATACACTCCCCAACACGTCTTGGCATTGATGCAATAAGATGGTCTATTTCTTCTTGAGGGATACTATCGCAAGCTATCTGTACTTCATGTCACAGAGCCGCCAATGTCCGTGGGGGCTGGGGTAAATTTCCAAGCCTTCTACCCATGATGTCCCAAACATGCTCTATGAGCGAAAGATCGGGGGATCTGGGCGGCCATGGCAAAAGATTCTGAGTCGCTTCAAAAACGTTTAAACTAACTCTGGCAATATGAGGTCGAGCATTATCTTGCTGAAATATTGGATTCTCGAGCCGGTTAAGGTCCTCGAACAATTCTGGGTACCAAATCGGGAAATGACACGGCCAGGAGAAAACTCTTGCAAGATTGTCAATGTGTCACATGTCGTCAAGATCAATAGCTTCCAAATGAGGCACAAGAAACTGTGTTATCATAGCACAATAACGTTCGCCATTCACCGTTGTATTTTTTGACAATCAGAAGGCGTTGTTGTTCCATGATCCTTGTTCACTAACTCCTATCTGTCAACTTTCGATCTGTCACGTCATTATTATGTGACATTATGTCAGAAATGACAATGAAGTGTCAGACGTTTTTCGAATTTGCTCTTGCTTTTTTGCTGATTTTTTGCTAAAAACAACCACTCTAATCTATGGGAGATGATCCCCAACATAAGGGGCCTGTAGCGTTCCTCGAACACCTGAAGAACAGAAGAATCATCACTTGGAAGATCGGACCTGATCGAAAGATCCTCCCGATCCATGAGAGAGTTAGGACTTTGTGAAAAGGTTTTTTAGCAGGTGAAGTATTTTTTTTTCTACTGTTTCTTTCTCGTTTTTCTTCTTTTTTTCTTGTTACAGATATAATTTCAAGATATTTGCCTCCAGTTCGATGAAAAGGCATATTTTCAAGCACAAGGAGCTCTGTAACATAGATAGCAGCATATTTTTTGAACAAATTCAGTATCACCACACATACACGGGGAGACAGAGTTTTTTCAGAGGTTTTTATCTGTTCTCGTGTATCATACGCAGAATTGTATGGTACCCCGTTTACATTCCCCCTGCTAACACTTAGATTTGGAGCAGGAAAAATATTTTATTCTTTTATACAATCTGTTCCTTGTCGCCATTTCTTCACACTTGCCATATGCCATATATTGTTTGATTTAAGAAAACAGTATGTAATTCTCTCTTTCAAAAGAATATATATATATATATATATATATATATATATATATTATGACATTCAAACATGGCGCGCCATTCAAATCTGTACCACCTTTTATAACTTAGTCTGGATATTGGAATTGTGGCATTTTCAAATTTCAGACAATATTTGCCGTTTTTTGTGATCTAGAAAGTTGTTCCGAATGGTTAATGTTGAGTTATGGTTTTATTTTTATCTGAACAAATGCTCTTCTTGCTATGTCTATTACATGATTGAGGGCAATTCCTAGACATATGTTTTAATGTTTTCACAACCTGATCAACTCGTTTCATTATCGGATTAAAAAATCTCAATTTTTAATTAACCCTGAAAAACACCTCCTATTTTAGTGATTAAAGGCGCCAGATAATAACCAACAATGTTACAACCAATCCGAAGACACGCACAGAATAATACGCAGCGTTAATTTCAGTATTCGAATAGCTTCCTTCGGTTCGAGATTACATCAACTCCACCCGGCCTGGGGCTGGAGCCTGAGGGGGGCCGAGGGGGCAAGGGGGAAATGTTCCTTCTCAATAGAGACGTATCTGTCAGTTCTTTATGGTCGGCACAGGACCTTATCCGGTCTACAATCTGGCTCGTCCACTGGCAGCGACATGGGCGCCCGCAGAGGGGGGCCAGGCCAGTAGGAGCCGTGGCCCCCTTGGGAATACGTGAAATGTATCAACATTTTGTGAAGACTTTTTCGTTGAACCTTCTACGAACTAGGTTTATGCTCTTACTTTTTCCGAGAAATCTTTTTCCCTATGTCTAGTAAATTTTGGATCAGCCTTTCTGAATATGAGAGAATGAAAAATCGCAAAACGTTAAGTTTCTTAGCTTTCGGCTCCTCCATTTCTGATTCAAATTTTATGATTATCTGAATAGAACAATATCTGCGTTTTGGGTAAAACGTCAAATTCAATGTTTTCGAGTATAAATTTGAATACTACATTATCGGACGTTTCAGGAAAAGGCTTGATATAATAGGGATTAGATTCTACCGATATCAGTGATACTAATAACCATATGGTCTCATATGGATAATTCATCATTCAATAAAGCTAAGTCCAAAATGGAGTTGAAAGTTGAAAATAATAATACCTGAGTTCTTGGGAAAACTTCTTGAAATAATCAAGATTTGAATTGCGCGCCATTTTTGACAGACATAATGTCACATAATTATGACGTGACAGATCGAAAGTTGACAGATGAAAGTTAGTAAAAAGGGAGCATTACAAGGTAGAACATCGCATCCAGATTGTCAAAAATTAAGTAGGCAAAGTAGTAACGGTGAAAGTCAAAACGCTGTATCAATGAAATACCACCACATGTATTCAATAACGTTATTGAAAATTTCGTCGAAAGTTTACGCATATGCCAGCAAAGCCGTGGCGGACATTTACAAGATTTGCTTCAAACATATACTGCTCCACAAGAGTTAGGGATATCGTTTTCAATCGTTTTTAAAAGAATGTAATCTTCGAGAAAATCGTTGTAAAATCATTTAAAACTCGATGACAACTGTAATCGATCCAATAAAAATCAGTATGAGACATTTCGTCAATCTGGTCGCCTTTTTTCTGAAGTTTGGTTCTTTGCATAGGCTTCATGAATGTTCTTATTTTGAAATGAAGTCAGTTTATCAACGGCTTCGATTTGAAACGAGTGAAAATGCCCAGAAGTAAATCAACAAACGCTGAGGCTAATAAGGCTATCGGAATGCTACAGGGTGGCCAAACTCAGGTTGTTGTAGCGGAAAGGCTCCAAGTCAGCCAAGTGTGATATCTCGACTTTGGAATAGGTTCAGGGAGACAGGTTCCATGTTGGAAAGACCAAGGCTTGGTGGGCCACGAAAAACAGCAACTGCCCAGTATTGTTTCATCACCGTTTCGGCGAGAAGAAACCCTACATCTACGTGTAGAATGCTACGGAATACTCTTCAAGATGCAGACGGGGTCCAAGTTTCCATAGAAACCATCAGACGACGTTTGAGAGAGGTGAATCTAGGTTCTAGACGTCCATTTAGAGGAGTTCCATTACCACGTGACCATAAGCGTCAAAGACTGGAATGGGCAAGGCAACATATCAATTGGAACGATCAATGGCGTAGTGTCCTTTTCACTGATGAATCCAGATATGGACGATTTTCAGATTCTCCGAAAATAAGGGTATGGACAATCCCACGCATACCTCTTAATCGTCGCTATGTCCCAGAAGTCCATCCATTCCGAGGGGGTAGTGTTATGGTATGGGCCGGGATATGTTTCAACGGGCGCACAGATCTACACATTTGTCCTGGGAATATGACCGCCTTACACTATAGGGAGCATGTCATTGACAATGTTATGCCAAATTTTCACGCTGCTCTTGGTGAAACTTTTCAATTTCTAGACGATGACGCTAGACCGCACCGTGCAGCCATAGTTGTGAATGCGCGCGAGGAGCTTGGTATTCCATATTTACCAATACCTCCGCACTCACCAGATTTGAATTGCATAGAACATGCATGGGATATGCTCCAAAGAAGATTAGATAATCATCAACCTACCCCAGAATACCTTCAAATGATCTGAGAGAGCTTCTTCCCCGTTTATGGAAACAAATTCCTCAATAAATGTTCAAAAACCTCGTGTGTAGGATGCAAAGAAGATTTCAAGCTGTTATTGATGCCCGTGGAGGCCATACATTGTATTGATAGTCTTAAAATGCTTGAATTCTCTGGGAATAAAATTTCGTTATTTTACTGGATTTTTCTTAACCACCATACGCTGCAGACCTACAGGCTAAAATGAATTTGCAACTTGAAATCATATCAATAGATGAATGAATTTTCATCACAAAAATCTTATTTTAACTATATTTCTTTGCAATATAAGTCAATATCCCTAACTCATGTGGAACAGTTTATTTCACAAATTGTATATTTTCTGAATCAATAAATATTTCAATACTTCGCTACAGAAAATCATGTTTAATTGAACACAAAAATCGTACGCATTGAGACACCCTTTATAAGCCAAGTTCCTCAAATTCAATATTCTAGAGTGATAATTTGAATACTTCAATATCGTAGGTTTTAGGAAAATGGCTTGAGATAATAGGAATTTGATTCTACCGATATCAATGAAACCAAACAATTTTATTTATGAGTAAAAATGTTGCTGATCCCCCCTGGAACTTATTTCTGCGGGCGCCCATGGGCAGCGGTATCTCAACTAATTTCATACATCCAAGAGAATGGATTTATCTTGTACTTCTTCTAATTCACGTGACAGAATATCAGGAACTTCCAAACTGGGAAAAAACTCCTAATTTGGTTCTCCCAAAACGTGGGAAGATGAAAGATCGTGTTTCTCCACTAATTGCTTTTCCACCACTTGACTATAGAAACAGTTTCTGGAATTGGATCCTCAATTTGTTATCATTATTTCTGATAGCTTCGAATGTATAACTAAAACTTTTCCAACAAAATTATTTCGATGACTAAGAATTCTAATTTGGTTTTGATGAGGATGATTTTTTAATTCACAAGTCAATTATGAAGCATATTTACTATTGTTTCGGGACCACTGAAACTCACAGCGGTGATTATTTGATATATGACCTATTGTGGCGAACGAAGATATCATAAAAATTTCCACTTTAACAACGCAAGTTATAATAGTGTGACTTTAGGGACGCAGCATATACACCCCAATCTTTGTAAGCTTGATCTCACGTTTTAAACTTCATTTCATGAATTAAACATTGGACTCCGCGTGGGTTTCATTATTAAGACCTTGTAGGTTGAAGGAATATTTATTGCTATATCTCTTTCTAACGTAAGGATAAGCAGATGGCGGACTGCAAGTTGTGGAGAAAATGGAAATGTCAAGAAGGATGAGAGAAGATTTTCGATGATTGGGCCTTGTAAACATAATATATAAGGCTACTTGGAAGGTTTCAAAGCAGCACCAAAACAAATCAAATCCAAAAAAAGGAAGATTTACAGTACGAATTGTTGGGAGATCCACCATATTCACCGGATTTAACTCCTTCCGACTTCCATATGTTCCCAATTGTGCAAAGGTTCTCACCAGGAAAGCTTTTTTAATCAAATGAAGAATTAATTTCTACTGCGAATCATTATTTTGAAAGTCTTCTCGATGGCTTGCATAATTTTAAGAAGAAAATGCCCCATAATCATTGGTTCGCAAACGTTTCGTTTACACGATACAAGGTGTTTTTTTCGCAAGTTTCTTCTCATACTATCTTTATTCCACAAGATATTCAACTGACATTTGGCAGAGATATTGCAATTCAGTAATTGTATTGTAATTCTAGAGTGATATTTTTTCTGACCCTTGATTTCCTTTTTTGATGACTCACTGTTAGTTTCTTGAGGCCAAAAGAAACCTTTTTTCATTTTCCATTTTTCCGAATTCGGCTCTTTTAAAAAGATATAGCCATTTGAAAAGAAAAATTGGGCCAAATACGTGCCTGAAACGATTCGCTGGAATTGATGCAAAGTTCATATATTTTCTCAATTCAAATTAGGTTACTACATTCAGGAAATACTCAAGTAGGTACTATCCTTATTGAAATAAAAATGTTACAAACAATATATCTCTTAACCAAAACACTTAGTTTTATCTGATTATATCCGCAACTAAAAAGACATTTCTACCATCAGAATGAGTTCCTTTTTCGATTTTCCTTGAGATTAGTTTGTGAAGACTAATAACTTGTTCATATTTGCCTCGATATCCCAAAAATATCTCATGGAAAGAGGTTTTTCAATCATTATGTGATTGAACAAGATATATCAAACCACTGACATTGATCAAACTATGTAATTCGTATTAAAAACAATGATCTTCTGTGAATATCTCACAGAACTTTCGAGGAGATATTGCCAGCTTGTTGATTTTTACATTGAGGTAAAGAATGTTTTTGGTAACCTCGTTCAAAGATCTATGAATTCTTTCATCCATCGAAAATCAACAACGCCGCAAAATTTCACGACGCATGCGTATAGCGAAAACCGGCGGAGGACTTTGGTAATCACAAAAACCGTTGGAGGCGCTGCGAACTATAAACAAACAATCAATCATGGAGCGTGATCATTATAGGTGTTCTTCGATACAGTGATGTTTATATGAAGACATTCAGTGAATTAATGTAATATTAACCGTGTACTGTCGATTTTATGAAATTCACGTGTATAAATTGGAATATGTATTTGTTTGTGCTGGAGTTTTGAACTATAGTTGGTTGCTGCAAAGAATCATCGCCACAGAATATTTAGTGCTAAGTATCATTTTATTTTTCACTAATTTCAATTAATTACGTGGTTTGTATAGACACTCATCATTAATATCCGAATTTTGTATTTCATTGACATTTGGACCGGTTACAATAAATTTTTAATAGAAACTGTGCGTTTTTCCATCATTCAGATTTCAGTCTCGACAAAGTTGATAAACATTCTGACAATATTGTTAACTTGTGAAGAGACCAGAGGAGAAATAATATTCGATGATATTTCATTCAGGAAAGCATCCAGATTATTCTTCAAATTCATGACTTTTCTCGAATTTCATCGTATGAAATTAGAAATAACTCGAAAACGACGCGTTTGATGGAAAAACATAAGAATACTTTTATTTTCTAAAATGATTGATTCTTTCGAAAATATGAAACGTTAATATTTTTCAAGTGGTTTTATGGTATTTTTGCGAGGATTTATGAGTCGGCTAAGTAACTTGTAGTTTTCATACCAGGAGGAATATGGGATACCGTCATTTGGGGTGCCTTGATACATTTTTGAAATTCAATTGCTTGTAGTTTTGGAATGGATAGACCTAGGAAGTTCGTAAGCCCCTCAATAGCTTAGTCTCGATCTCTAGTTTATTTAGCCAAAGTGCCAAACCGTTATAACTTTCAGTTGAGGTATAATTAAATGAAATGTTGGTGTATCAAATCACCCCATAGGTTGGGGTTATTTGATACACGTATTTATTTCTTGGAAAATATCATCTTACAAGCTTCAAAAAGTGACGATTGTTTTTTCTCAAGGTTGAATTTGAGAAAAAAAGCATTAAAAGCTTAATTTACTCCAAACTTATGAAAAATCAAAAGAATGATAAGTTACCCCTTTATGCCGTAACAAAATAAAAATTTTCCTCTTAAACATCAAAAGGAAATTTGAAAAAATGCTTCAACAATAAAAATACATATAACTATAAAACATCAAAAGGAAATTTGAAAAGTCCTCTCCTAGGTTTTTGTGGCATAGGTAATCGCTACTTTACTTCGAATGAGTAGACAAAACTTGGGTCTTTAACATGAGGCCACGTAAATGTATCTTTCGAAACTTGGTAAGGTCTCAAAAATGAAAATTCGACTGCCTTGTTGTATTTTCTTGGCATTTTGCATGTGTATCAGGTTACCTCAGCCTGGAACCAAATTTGTTATTTTATTTGCAAAATTTATAATTAAAATTTTTTTTTGGAACTTTGGAATATTGCTCACAGATATATAGGCCTACCTACCGTCAAATTTCATGAAAAACAAACTTATACAACCGTAGCTACAGGTCGAAGTTTACGGACCACCAGAAATACTACTTTTTTTTTGTTTTGGTTCAAACCGGCACTGAAGCCCGTGTTTTAGCGTTGTGGCACCAAAAAGGGTAGGTATTACTCACATAGTTGCTAGTCGTAATCAAGACAAACGCACTGTGAAAAAGCATGGCTTATATTTCAGACATATCAAGAAAGGGAAATGCGTCAAATCCTATGAAAACACCCCGACGTAAGTCACCCCAATTGACCGGTATGTTTTGATTGAGGAACATGTACCATGGATAAAGTGAAACGAAACCGAATTTCGAAAAATGGTATAGAATAAAAGTGTTTCGTTTGATGAGAGGAATCCACAGATAAAATATATAAGTCGAAGTCTCACCCTGTATATGTACATATAACCGATTTTGATTGAAAAATTTCAAAAGATTCTCTCGAAATTCTCAGAAAAATTGAAATTTTCAAAAAAATCCAGTTAAAAAAAAATCTTAAGGTGGGCGTTCAATGTAGTGTGTTTTTATTTCAAGTTGCATTTGGAAATGGTTTCACTTTGAAAACTGAAATTTTGTGAGTAAACTCAGAAAGGATTGGAGTTCTTGATGAAATAATTTAAATCGATTTCATTCCGAAAGTTCATTTTTTTTTCTTTCAAAAATAGAAGAAAATGAGCCAACTCATTCTTCTGTTATATTTCAACAGAAAGACCCATGAAAATAGTTCAACATCCGATTAAAAGTGAATATACAGATAATTTCGTTCAGAAAATCAACTTGAAATACGGAATTGGCAGAGAATGGCCAAATTCAAATTTTGGCGGGAAAAAGTTCCTGCTTCACCCACAAATTCGCTTATTTCATAGTTCGGCGATTTTCGGATATAGAGCGCCATTGTACATTTCATTCATAATCAGAGAGATATTCATAGAACTTGATAGTGATAATGCATGTTCTATGGAGATATTCCATAAAATGGACGGTGGCGCCTCTATCGGATGAGCTTTCCTGCTCGCATTAATCACCGACCTTAACTATTTGAGTTTCGGGATCTTGCGTAACCGAAACGTTTGCGACCCCTTTTTTCTTACAATTATACAAGGAATCTCCTCTCTTCGTTTGTCCTTCTAATTTAGGAACTCCCTGCATATTAGATGGAATGCTATCTTTAAAACCAAAAACTCTTAATTCTGAAAATTTAATGGATTTTCAATTGCAAGAGGTTATTCTGAATTACTTAAAACTGATCTTTGGCCATTCAAGAGTGATGCATTGTGTGAATCAGTTGAGGAAATCAAGACTGAAAAAAGAAGCCAGACGTAGTACTGATTGGAGAAACAGGAAGGGACCACTATACCCTCAACAAGTGCCTATTTGTTCCATCTTCAGTCTGCATCCTCCCCTAATGAAGTTGTTAACATCCAGTCCAGCTTCCCTACCCGTATCTGAGCATTGACAACAGGTGGAGGAAAAACATAATAATGACTAATTGAACCAATCTTCTAGGAAATAAATCATAGGTCGGTAAAACGAAAGGCATTTCTGGACCAGTTATCTCTATAATTACGCCGCTTTCGCCCATGCCGAGGCTCTTCGTGGATAATTATTGCCAGAAAATAACATATTGTGCAATGAGAAACGAATGCCAACAGATTACAATTTTTTTCTACCCGTCATGAATTCTCTGCGGAGAATCATTTGTGACCCTGCTCTTGGGTTCTTCAAATAATGACTATGTAGCGCCAGCACAACGATTTCTTCATTAGTTGTTGCTATCGCCGTTTTTGAGACAGGTTTACAACTATTCGGCAAGGATTATTATTATTATTAATACTTTATGTGCATTAATACATACTCTCATGTTTAGCATCTTCAATGTACAAAAAAAATATATAAAGCAATATATATATATATTCTTTTGAAAGAGAGAATTACATACTGTTTTGTAATATCAAACAATATATGGCATATGGCACGTGTGAAGAAATGGCGACAAGGAACAGATTGTATAAAAGAATAAAATCTGTTTCTCGCTCCAAATCTGAGTGTTAGCAGAGGGAATGTAAACGGGGTACCATACAATTCTGCGTATGATACACGAGAACAGATAAAAACCTCTGAAAAAACTCTGTCTCCCCGTGTATGTGTGGTGATACTGAATTTGTTCAAAAAATATGCTGCTATCCATGTTACAGAGCTCCTTGTGCTTGAAAACATGCCTTTTCATCGAACTGGAGGCAAATATCTTGAAATTATATCTGTAACAAGAAAAAAAAGAAGAAAAACGAGAAAGAAGCAGTAAAAAAGAATACTTCACCTGCTAAAAAAACCTTTTCACAAAGTCCTAACTCTCTCATGGATCGGGAGGATCTTTCGATCAGGTCCGATCTTCCAAGTGATGATTCTTCTGTTCTTCAGGTGTTCGAGGAACGCTACAGGCCCCTTATGTTGGGGGATCATCTCCCATAGATTAGAGTGGTTTTTTTTTAGCAAAAAATCAGCAAAAAAGCAAGAGCAAATTCGAAAAACGTCTGACACTTCATTGTCATTTCTGACAATGATGAAGTGAAACAAATAAATTAATTTCAATTCTACCTTCACTGCAAATTATTTAAGAATTCTTCGATTTTGTATGGACAGATCTCCAATATTAGTTTTTTTGTTTCTCGTCTAAATTCTTTTTGTATCTTAGCAGTTTTAGCACTTGTTTATTCCTCATTCAGAACATGAAATCAAACACAATTCAATTTGAATTCCACCCCAGAGTAAGTATCAATAATTAACCAGAGCAAATTTAACGATCAAAAATATTGGGAGTAAAGCCTTTCAAAGGTATGAAGTTTTGGTAGGACCATTGTCATGGATCTCAAACTTATTCCAAACAGATTCCAATTAAATACCTGAAAACTTGTTTTTTCTCAAGAATTGTTGTTTTTTCAAACATCATATAACTGTTCGACTAATTTTCTTGTAAAATATTCATTTGCGTACTTCCAGAATAGATTCTCAGTCATGGTCTGCAAAAAACGATGAATTTCTCATTAGGCTTCATTGTCTTTTGTAACAGTCTAATGTGGTAATGTCCACATTGTCTCCGATTAACTCAAAGGACCCCGCACTTTCCATATGGCAAATGGCGTTCCCTCAAATATTTTGGTGTAATGTAGTACTCGACCTACTGATCAAAAGTGTCCATGGCCCCAACTCAATCTTATGACTAGTTTTTGAGGTACAGGGCGTTGAAGTTGAGAATTACCCATACTTTTACTATGCGCGTATCTCGAAACAGAATCGAATGAAGTTCAATTTTTCTCAAGAAACATTTCATTCCATCCCCAGGGAGCAACTATATAGAGGAATATTACCGAAAATCGTTACGAATACAGGGTTATCCACAATTGAATGGATGCCCGATTTTGAAAGTATAAAATATGTCAGTTCCAGAGCGAGAACGTTCGCAAAATGAACTATTTCGCTAGATATGTTGTTTCATCGAAAAAACCTGAAATACCCAGAATTCATACTGGGTGATCCATTAATATAGAAACTATTCACAATGAAGGTTAAGTGGAAACCCTGTATTTTTGAGTTGATTCAAGGTGTTTGATTCTTTCAGAACATATCATCATGGACTTCAAAGAATACAGGGTGATTCATGAAATAAACTGTTTACCTCACGAAAATGCCCAAAAATCACCTTTTTTTTCATCACCCTCTATTTCAAGATTAACTCCGTTGAGGTGGAAGTTTTCTTTCACCACTTTACTCGATATAAAAACGTCAATACGGCTGAGAGTTTTTATCCACTTCCTATGACCAGTTTTTTTATGCTGCAATAAGAATAGAATAACATAAATAAATAACTGATAATACGATAACATAGTTCGCCGGAATAAGTACTTCTTAAAAGATGTTTCAGAGTTTCTTATTGATTTCCTGTACAAAGGGAAAATGAAAATTTTAATTAATCAGACACATTCCGAATCGAATTGAATACGAGCCTTGAAAAAGAACCACGAACGGTTCGAAACGTTGGCAATGTATTAAACGTTTCAAATAAATAAGGTTGTCCAAATTCCTGAAAACATTTATTGAATATATAACCATGGACGGTAACGATCAACACAATAAATAAATAATTTTCATATAACATAAAAAAAGATCTGTTCATAGTGTTGAGAGAAAACTTCCACCTCAACAGAGTTAATCTTGAAATAGAGGGTGATGAAAAGAAAGGGGTTTTTGGGTATTTTCGTGAGGTACACAGTTTATTTCATGACTAAATCACCCTGTATTCTTTGAAGTCCATGTTGATATGTTCTGAAAAAATCAAACAAACACCTTAAATCAATCCAAAAATACAAGGTGTCAACTTAACCTTCATTGTGAATAGTTTCTATATTAATGGATCACCCAGTATGAATTTTGGGTACTTCAGGTTTTTCGATGTAACAACAACATATCTAGTGAAATAGTTCATTTTGCGAACGCTCTCGCACTGGAACTGACATGTTTTATACGTTCAAAATCGGGCATGCATTCAATTATGGATAACCCTGTATTCGTAACGATTTTCGGTCACATTCCTCTATATGGTTGCTCCCTGAGGATGGAATAAAATGTTTCTTGAGAAAAATTGAACTTCATTCGATTCGAAGTGAATGTCCTAATATCTGGGTGATCCATAATAGGTAAAAGAAAACTCTACCAGATAAATAACTTAGGTGATTATTAATACCTCAACATGTTTCGAGCTCTATGAAGCTCATCTTCAGGAGTAATCACACATAAGTGAAGTTGAAAACAATTGAGAAAACATAAAAAAGCTCATAAAACAAAATAAAATTTTGTGAATTTCCTGTGAATCGTGCCTGAAGATTTTAATGTGAGTTTTTCATGACATTCTGCCTTTTTGCATAGCTTTTTAATGCTAATGATCTTTTAGAGATTTTATGTTACTGTAGTTTTACTATTTTGTATTGACCTTTTTCACCCAATTTTATTCTTTAACCAGTTTTTGTTCATTTTGTTTTATTTTATATTCCGTCATGTCATTTTGCTCGTTAAGTCACATTGTTTTTTCATTTTTGTAGTTGTGTTTTATTTTGTTTTTTGAGCTTTTTTATGTTTTCTCAATTGTTTTCAGCTTCACTTATGTGTGATTACTCCTGAAGATGAGCTTCATAGAGCTCGAAACATGTTGAGGTAATAATAATCACCTAAGTTATTTATCTGGTAGAGTTTTCTTTTACCTATTATTCATTCGATTCTGTTTCGAGATACAAGCATAGTAAAAGTGGGTAATTCTCAACTTCAACGCCCTAGGATTGAGTTGGGGCCATGGACACTTTTGATCAGTAGGTCGAGTACTACATTTTACTAAAATATTAGAACATTTGAAGGAACGCCATTTGCCATAAGGATAGTGCGGGGTCCTTTCACAATAAATCATTTCAAGTACTTACTACGTTCAATATCAAAGTGTATCCACTCCGTTCGAAGTTTATTGGCCCCCATAGCACTATGTTTTTCGCAAGAGGGAATAAATCTGAATCGGCATCTATGTAAACCATTTCGGCATGTTCCAAGGATTGTTCCTGTACCAGTTGTACCGCCTTTATACCGAAGAAGTGCCGATCCCAACACCGCAACTTTCAACCAAGGCCATGATATATTAACACAAGTTAAGGCTGTTTCGTTTCGACGTAGAACGAACACTGACGTATGATATATACCTTGTAATTCATTACGGATTGACAGGTTTATTTGGCCGAGGAACCCATCATTTTTTCTTCGTGTGGTTTCTTAGGAACTGTCAACGGCTTGTTCCCGGTCTTGAGGCGAAGCAATTTGCTGGATAGTCGTGAAAAAATGTGAAAAGGGTCAAGGTTCTGAGAACCTCGAAGTCGAGATCTAGATGTGCCAAGAAATCGTTGATACATATCTAAAAGCAGTACATAATTCCATATTTTTAATAAAATCGAGTTACTAAATTCACACACCTCTAGAGGTCTTTTCTAGTAAAATGAATTAGTGCGAATTTTTTTCTTTATTGTGAAAAACACCCAAACATTCAATGTTAAAAATATTGCCCCCCGGTAGTCACTACACTTCCATCTTCTGACACGTTAATCTATAGGGTATAATCAACACAAACTTTACCAGTATATGGAATTTGGCGGGGCTCAATGTTCTAAACTAAAACTATCTTCCGCCATTATGCAAACAGTTTCATGCACAATAATTTCAATAAAAACACCGAATACCATTATTTTTCAGTCTACAAATAATATTTATAGGTATTTTCAAAAAATATAGGAATAATAGTACAAGGTGCGGCACGAAGGGCGGACGTTTTTCAGATGGGCATAACTTTCCCCCACTGAGGACGAGAGAAGTGGGGAAGGTGCCGTTAGACTCGTGTGTTCCTAGCATTTATTTACCAGTTGTCGTCATGGAGCCTTGGACGGTGGAGCATCGTGTTTTCGCCTATGATAGTTTCGTCCGAAATAATGAGTCAGTCACGGTCGTGCAGCGTGAGTTTCGTCGCCATTTCCACATTCATCGGAATAGAGCTATTCCCTCTCGAAACACCATCCTTCGTTGGGTTGAATCACTTCGCAGACGTGGTGAACTGATCAACAGAAGACCAAGAGGACCTGTGCGAACAGTTCGAACGCCTGAAAATGTTGAACGCGTTCGACAAGCCATTCTTCGCAGTCCGTCGCGATCTGCTCGGAAACATGCTGCTGCACTTCGCCTCAGTGATCGTTCGGTGAGGCGAATTTTGCATATGGATCTTCGCTTTCACCCCTACAAATTGGCCATTGTGCAACAGTTACACCCCGGACGTTATTCGCCCTCTCTTCCCTGGTCGCCTTATTTCCAGGTTTGGCGATATTCATTGGCCTCCCCGGTCCCCAGATTTATCCATATGCGATTTTTTCTTATGGGGACACCTCAAGGCTAGAGTATACGAGACCAAGCCCCGAACTCTGGACGAATTGAAAAGGGCTATTCGCGTGGAAGTTGCCCAAGTTGAGAGAGCGATGTTGAAGAGAGTCAACGCGAACTTCCAAGAGCGCCTCCAGCACTGCATCACCGATTTCGGCCACCACATGCCTGATGTGATTTTCCACACTTGACTGTCTCAAATGCTATTTCCTTGAGAATCTGATTCCGTCAATAAATGTGTTTTTGAGTAAAAATTAACGCTTTTATTATTTTTTTAAAACCATCCATCCTCCGTGCCGCACCCTGTATATAACATTACTAGCAAGGTAAGAGGGTTTTTACTGGCGAATGGAGGATATAACTGACGAGCCGCAGGCGAGTCAGTTACCTCCTTGAGCCAGTAAAACCCGTTACCTTGCGTGCATTGTTTTATATTTTATTTGTTTTTCATTTGTAAAAAGGTTAGATAAATTCCAAAAAAATCTCATTAATTTGTCGCAAATGTCGTAAGCTATGAAAGCTTTGCCATGAACATGTCTGTTTATTTTTCTTTACATTTGTTTTGGCGAAAGCGAAAATGAATGTACCAAAAGAAATTATTGAGGCAGCCAGCAGTGTAGCTTCAAGTTTATTACCTGCAAAATCAGCTTCAAGGTATGAGCGAGAATACGACGACTTCAAAAAGTGGCAAAACAAAAATAGTGTGATTGGGGTAACTGAAGATGTTTTGTTGGTCTACTTGAATCAACTATCAGCTAGATTCAGCCCTAATACTTTATGGGCAAAATGGTCTATGCTGAAAAGCTGCTTGGAAATGAAAGAAAATGCCCCTGTTCGCAGGTTTGTTTTCCTTGAAAAATTTATTGAAAAATATGACGTTTAGTTGTCATTTGCAGATTTCAAAAAGTGATAGCGTTTCTGAAACGAAAAAATGAGCGTTATACGCCAAAAAAGGCCAAGGTATTAAGTAAAGAAGAGGCTGAACAATTTCTTTTACATGCTCCTGATGACCAGTGGTTGCTGGCGAAAATTGTAACATTATTTGTGAATTTTGGATGTTGTCGATGTGACGAAATATTCTCCTCAAACATGAATGATGTAGAAGATATGGAAAAAACGTTACTGTGACATTGCGGCAAACAAAAAATTTAACAACAAGAAGATTCACCATAACCGATGATGGCTGCAGCTTCAAGCCCTGCATGTTATACAGAAAATATGTAAATCTTCGGCCTCCTGGAACAGAAAGCCTAAGATTTTTCTTGACATACCGACATGGAAAATGCATTTCCCTTTATGCTGGCCAGAACACTATTGGTGGTGTCCCAAAGCAAATAGCGAAATATTTAGGTTTAAAAGACCCAGAGTTATACACCGGCCACTCTTTTCGCTGGAGCCACTATGGTTGCGGATTCGGGTGGAGATATTTTAGCACTAAAGCGTGCAGGAGGGTGGAAGAGCACCGAAATTGCGATGAGTTATGTCGATGATTCGGTCAACAAAAAAATCGAAATGTCTAGCAAATTATTTGTTAGTAAGGAGAGTACAAATGTTCTGCAGTCCTCGAGTTCAGCAGTTTCTGAGTCAACAGATGGTTCATCATCGTCAGTATCAACTCTTTCATCATCAAAAATCGGTGTTACTGGAAATAACAATTGTACCATGATTTTCAACATATATGACGATAAAACAAAATTGTAAATGTAAATAATACTACTAACTTGTAAAAATTTTGCAAGTTAACTGTCAGTTTTACAAGTTAGTGACTTGATAAAATAAACTTTCTTGATTAATATTGTGTTTTTGGAAACTGACATTTACAAATGAGAAACAAATAAAATACCTATCGGGTGTTCTTTTTAGAGTGATAAAATTTTCGATAGGGATAACTGTGATTTGAAAGAAGGTAGAAGCCATGTTGTTTTGACATATCTATCCAGTAAGCATTGAACAAATTATCATGGAAAGACTGACGCCACAACGTTTCCAAATTGTTGAAATATATTTTCAAAATCAGTGTTTTATTGGCCTAACTAGTAGAGCACTTCGTGAAATTTATAGTTTACATAATCGTCCATCAGAGCATCTTATTTGTCGAACTTTCGATAGACTTCGGACAAACATTTCTCTAATCGATACAGCAACAACAAAAAGACAAAGAACTGTAGTAAAGAAGAAAATATCGCTGCTCTAAGTATTAATGAAGATCCATATTTGTCTATTCGTCGACGTTCAGAACAAGTTGGACTCTATGCATCCACCACATGAAAAATTTTGCGTAAAGATCTTGGTCTAAACTAAACCCATATAAGATCCAACTGGTTCAAGAACTAAAGCCACTTGACCACAATAAGCGTAGTTTGTTTGCTGATTGGGCCCTAGAACAGCTTGAAGTTGATCCACTTTTTTACCGAAAAATTGTGTTTAGTGATGAAGCTCATTTCTGGTTGAACGGCTACGTAAACAAGCAAAATTGCTGTACAGGGTCTTTCACGAGGAACCTCACCCATATTTATACGGGAAACTACTGAACGTATTTTCATGAAATTCAGCACTTATAAGTATGTCACGATGCTGATGAAATCTAAAATATTTTCAAGGCATGAGCACCTCCGGTTTTTCCGGAAATGACGTAAACTTCCGTTTTTCAAATTAGAACACCATTTTTTTATTGCAGAAATAGATTCCTTAGAAAATTTCAAGTTATTTTGATGTAACATTTTTCAGTTTTGGTTGGAAAATTCTCTCTGAGCGGGAAAATTCGAAAAAAAAATCGAAAATAGAGCTCCGCTGAAACAAGAATAACTTCGAGGTTTTTGGATGGAAAATTTTCATTTTTGGGATTTTTCAAGATGTAAGATTGATGTATCCACTTTGAAAATCGAAATCGCGATTCATGATACAGGGGGTGAAAAAATCGCTTTCAAAGTTAGGGATGACAAAATCGTGAAAAATCAATTTTTTCAAATTAGAACCCCATTTTTTTATGGCAGGTATTGAATCTACGGTAAAAAATAATGTGAGTGTATGCATCACACCCTTGCCCTAAAGTGGATATTTTCTGAGTTATTCACAAAAAACTGTTTTTCGTCTTGAATTTTCAGCTATTTCTTTTCCCTTCACGCCAAAAAGATGAAATTTTCCGGAACTGTTATTTGAACCATGCTGAAGATTTTTGAATGGTATCGACCCAGAAACATTTTGGTTTCAACAAGGTGGTGCTACTCCTCATGCTGCTACCGTAACAATTGATTTATTGAAAGAAAGATTTGGCGATAACATTATTTCGAGAAATGGTCAATTAATTGGCCTACAAGATCATGCGACATAACTCCAATGGATTATTTTCTTCGGGCTTATGTCAAGACATTGGTTTATGCTGATAAATCAGAAACAATAGACTCTTTGTAAATCAACATAACTCGTGTTATCGCTGAAATAGGGCCTGAATTACTCGAAAAAGTGGTCCAAAATTGGTATGGTCGAATGAGATTCCTCAGAGCTAGTCGTGGTGGACATATGCCAGAAATTATTCTTATGAAGCATAAAAGTCATTAAATTATTTAAAAAAAAAATTGGCTTCAATCCTAATCTAAATGTATTTTAATTCAACTCAAAGTTCTAATACTCTAAAAAAACACCCGATACAATAATTTTAGGAAAAAAGCAAAATTCTTGCAAAGCCAAGTCCTTGAGAATGTCGATTGAACGACTCTGGTACAAATTTTCGGTTTGATCACTAAGGGGTCGTTTATACTGGCCCTTAACTTAAACTTTTCCCTTACCCTAAGAGTTGAAACATAGAAATTTCATGCTATGGTTTATACTCGAACTTTAACTTATTCCCTTAAAGAGAACAAATTTTAAGGGCATAAGTTAAGGGCATAAGTTACGGGCCAGTATAAACGACCCTTAAGGCAAAGACTAGAACTAAACTCTGTCCAAGGCTTCTAGGCTATCCCACTTCTTACTAATTGAAATGTCACCCCAGAGTAATTAAACTGACACATCCTGTTGATTGTCGAGGTGAAATTCCTTTGAAGACATAATTTCCATTACTTTTCTAATTTCTGAACCAAGAAACTAATTAAAGTATATCAAAGACGTCAGTCAACACCTGTCCGTGTAAAATATTAGAACTATTCTCTCGAAAATGGCGTGGCAGCGTATGAAATGAGATATAGAAACTACAAAAGGAACAAATAAGTGAGACCTTTAAGCCGAGAACAATAGACGAAGGAACAATGATTTAGAATCAGTGACAGCTTTGTGATCCGTAAAACGGGTCAGGTTCTCCATTTCCTTCTAGATGGATGAGGGTATTCAATCTTGGTGCATTTCATTTCATTATCTGCCACCATGCTCCAGAAATGACAATGGGTGCACAGATTTCGTGAGACGAGAACGTAGAGGTAATAAAGTTGGCTCACAATGAGTGTAAAGGTTGCTCGTGAGTGTCTGGGCATACATAAAACCAGATCACATTTCTGGTGTTTTCTTTAGACCTATTGATAGGAAAACCTGAACCAACATTCGAACACCTGTTCACATGGGAAATTTCGGATGTGTGGTTCAAAATGAACGAAGAAAAAATACGAGGATGTATTGATATCTAGTTAGCCTAGACCAGTTCCATGCATAAACAAAATATTGCGATACTATATCAACGAACAATAACTTATTAGAAGTGTCAGTGTAAAATCGACGTGAAAAAAGTGAACCAGAGTTACGCAATAAATTTGAAAAAAAAGATGTCCACCGAAATTGTAAAAATCGAAAAATTGGAGTATCGAGCCATCATTAAGTACCTGTATTTAAAAGGGTTAAGAGGTAAGCAGATTTACGAAGATATGCTTAATACCCTTGGTGATCAATATCCTTCGTATGCGAACGTGAAAAGTTGGACTGCAAGCTTCAAATTTTCCATTGAAAATGATGACCGATCGGAAAGGCCAGTTTCTGTGTCAGTCCCCGAAAATGTCGATGCAGTTCATGACATGATATTATCAGACCGTCGAATTGGACTAAGACGGATATCTGAAGCAGATTTCATACGAACGCGTTCATCATTTAGTTCTTGTCAATTTGGATATGAAAATTTCTGCAAAATGGATCCCCAAATCTTTGAATGTTGACCAAAAGCGTGCAAGGTTAGAAGCATCGCGTTCGATCTGTGCTAGATGTAGACTTGTTAACCCGAATGATTACTATGGATGAGACTTGGGTACATTTCTACGATCCAGAAACAAAGCAATAATCGATGGAATGGCGACACTCTGGTTCTCCGAGACCTAAGAAGTTTCGTGTCCAAGAATCTGCTGGAAAAGTTCTTGCTTCAGTTTTTTGGGATTGCCATGGAGTAATCATGATTCATTTTTTGAATGAGGGAAGAACAATAACTTGAGATTACTATTCGACATCACTGATCACTCTACGGAAAAAAAAAATTAAAGAGAAAAGACGCGGAAAGCTATCCAAAGGTATTTTGTTTTCACAGGATAGCGCTTCAGTACACAAATCTCATGTTGCCATGCAAAAAATTCGTGATTTAGGGTTAGAATTACTTAAACACCCACTTTATTCACCAGATTTGGCTCCGTCCGACTATTATCTCTTTCCTCAACTAAAAAAAAGTTTAAAAGGTCGTAAATTTTCATCCAACGAGGAGGTAATAAAAACTGTGGAGGACTGGTTTGCAGAGCAAGAAACATTTTTTTTGAAAGGTCTAGAGGCGTTGCAGTTTCGCTGTAATAAATGTATTCAATTAAGAGGAGAATATGTTGTGTAATAAAGTATTTTGACATTGAAATTTTTTTTGGTTCTATAGTAGGCTAAGAATTTTTCAATATATCCTCGTAATTTTCGACGTACTTAAGAAGGAAGTACTGCGAATTCAATAAATTTTTGCAGTTCTCTCGAGAAGCACTCTGTAGATTCGAAACTGTCCAGACTTAATGAAGCCGAAACCGGCGACGCGGAAATTGATCCTCAGATCGAAAGTGCCACATCATTATCTCTAATGCCCTACAGTCACGTCCTTTTTTAAAAGAATCTAGAGCCCCATGCTAGCGAAAGATAACAAAACACGCCCGAAAATGTTTTATCATCGTCATCAGAGGGATAAAAATAATTGAACATTAACCAAGAGAGAGAACGAACAAAAAAGTTGATGGCTCTATCTACATCAAGAGATAATTGGTGACAGGTAGGCAAGATGGTGGATTGGTGGATGATTAGGCATTGTGCAGGGCCGGATTTCAAGTAGGTATATCCGGGCATGGACATGCTTATCGCGTACAAAATTTTTGCCTATTCTGATTTTACTTCTACATGAACAAAGGTCTGAAAGTGGATATGAATTCAGAATTATAATTTTCAGAGCATTATGAAGGCTTTGCCATTAGGGTCGATGTAATTTGAAAGCATATGGCAATCATATTCAAAATGGTGGAATGCCACTAACTCTGATCTTTGTTCAGTTTAATATCATGTTGAAATCCACTCTTCGTCACTTGAAAATGATAAGCTTAGTGAAGGGTTTTTCAATGAGAGGTGTTATTTTGACATTCAAAGAAAAATGACATTTCTTTAGATGAATGACCGGATTTTTATTTCATTATGAAGAGGGTCACTGAAAATGTAAAATAATATCAGCCGAATAACCACTACGATCAAGACTACAGGACAATATCCTTTTCGTGAAATTTTCCATAACCAAATTGCAAAGTGGCTGCTGCCCTATGTCCTCGATACCCTCACGAATTGCATCTTTGAGGTCTTGAATCGACGCTGGGCTCTTGGTGTAGATCTTCTCTTTCACATGGCCGCAAAGGAAGAAGTCGTAAGGTGTTAAATCACAAGATCTCGGTGGCCAATTTTGATCACCTTCTCGAGAGATAACTCGGAAACTTTTCCCGTAAAAGATCAATGGTTTCGTTGCTTATGTGGCACGTAGCGCCATCTTGTTGGAAGCCTGAAGACCCAAATCTTTATGCAAAATACGGTGTGATGACGTTTGTGGAATGCCTTATTCCCTAAACGACGAGAAATGGGTTTTCTTCAAAACTTTCGGCTACAGCAACAATATCCTCGGCTGTTCTTGAGCGACGTTGCACAGGTTTCATTCACATCACTAACTTGTCCCAACAGCTCAAATTTTTCCACAAATTTCTGTATTGCGGTTCGACAAGGTGCTCCACGATGACCCAAAAATTTTCGAGTTTTACGAACCGTCTCTGCCAAGTTTTCACCATTTTTATAGTGGATTTTAATAATTTCAATGTGTTGTTGACTCGTGTATCTTTCCGTAGTTTCTACTTGTCAAATGTCCAAAAGTGACATCTACCGAAATAGCGGGCTATTCAAAATAACACCTCTTACTGCAAAACTCCTTATAAGGCCTTATACATGATATATGATAGAAGTTACAGTTACAGAGGAAAGTGCCAAAAAAAAAATAAGAAGAACGACTTCTTATGTTACCTTATTTATACTGTAACATTCCAAGTTTGTAAATCCTAAGAACATTATGAAAAAGAGAAAAGGGGCAGCTCTAAAGAGCTGAGGGTAGAATTACGTTAAAGGGGGTTTTATACTTATATTTGTGATGTGATCGTCTAGATTGGTAGAACTCTATGTTATGTCGTAGTAATTCGGATTCGTAATAACTCAGATTAGTGAAATATAGGATGGGAAATAATGAGGTAAAATAGATAAATAATACA
Source organism: Adalia decempunctata (assembly GCA_951802165.1). Taxonomy (NCBI): domain Eukaryota; kingdom Metazoa; phylum Arthropoda; class Insecta; order Coleoptera; family Coccinellidae; genus Adalia; species Adalia decempunctata. Next base: position 23,795,109 of record OX637697.1, read on the forward strand.
CTAGATTGGACATAAAGACGGAACAAGAGCCTTTATTCGTCCAGCACCATATAGTTCGGGGAACCATAGCCATATGAAGGAAAAACGAACGAGAATCAATTGAAACTCGAAGCAAAAAACCTTCTAGCATTACAGATGATATGTTTACAATCCATAGAACAATTATTAATAGGACGAGCACTGGTGATATGTACAATATGGAGCTTCCTATACTCCGGTAAGGTTATTACTGGCACAATTGTGATAAAAAGCAGAATCCAATACATCCAAAGGTTATAGGCATATAGAGTGTGTCACAGTCACTTTATTGTTGCGCAGAGCTTTTACAGCTCCATGTGTAAGAATCCTTCCTTCCAAGTGTGTGTGTGTGTGTGTGTGTGTGTGTGTGTGTGTGTGTGTGTGTGTGTGTGTGTGTGTGTGTGTGTGTGTGTGTGTGTGTGTGTGTGTGTGTGTGTGTGTGTGTGTGTGTGTGTGTGTGTGTGTGTGTGTGTGTGTGTGTGTGTGTGTGTGATTCTATTCGCGTTGGTTTGGAACTCGACAATAAACTCTTTAGATTTCCTGTTAACTGATGTACGGTGGACCCGGGGCGAAGCAATCCGGCCTAAGATACTTGCCCGGCTCACCAAGGCCAATGACCAAGGCTTGTTTTACTGGGGACGTTCGTCTACAGAACTCTCAGAGAGAAGTTTCCTCCACTATGCTAGGGAGGATGTTTTCCTTAGGCACAGGCGATATAAACAGTTTACCTTAGACCTCCAAACCATGTTTCCCCTGTACGTGAAATATTATACTAAAAGCAACAACTCCAATGCGTATACCATAATGTCGAGTGAATAGTTAAATGTGCAGTAGGCATTACGAACAGTATAAGAATATTCCAAATGGGTTGGTAGCAGAAGAGAGTTCCACAATATTCAATAGAAGTGCAATAATCAGATAGAATAAGCTTACATGAGATTAAATCCTGTGAAATGAAACAAAGTTATTTAAATGTACATACCAGATAACAAAGAAGCGTCTTTAAAATATACTAAAATGGCGGATTCCTAGAAGAGGAACTCCATTTCAAAGGAACACTATTGTGAACCAGAATATGAAAGTGAAAACAGACCGCAGCCGAGTGAAAGTGAAGTAAAAGAGAGCTCTTCCATTCGTTGTCGTTTCGGAGGTTAGTTTTTCTTCCACAGAATCGTATTTCTTCGATGATCACAGAATAACGAGTTTACTTCTTGGTGGATCTTCGATATGATTAAAATCTCCTATTTATAAAGATGCGAATTGCCTAAAGTATTGCTTGAAGTCGTACTAATATTCATCATTCATAGAATTATAAAATAATATCAAATAAGTTCATTCAACGAAGTTCCACGTTTCGACAATAGACGTTGCAAAGTTGGAAGCCATGGTGTCTGGCAAAGGTGCATTTTATTTTATTGTAGGGTAGGAAATTCAGATATGTTACAATACTCCGAATAATTTTGGTATTTCGTAATTTTTTTCTACTTTTTGTTGTTGTTCACCGAAATCTTATTATGCCAACCTAAAGAACTCGACATAAACATATTTCAAAAAGAAATTGGCTCCTCCTGAAGAGAAAACACTAATTTAACATCCTCAACTTTTGCCGAGGAGTTCACTTTCTGAAACAACGATCTCATTTGGATGCTAAATTACTGTTTGACGATTGAAGATTATTCATGTTCCATCCTCATCACGAGAACATGTATCGGAATTGTTTAAACAGAAATCTTAATGACGGTATTATGCAATCACGCGTGTTAACGATCTTATCCATATGTTGAGAGAGAACTCATTGTGTTGATATATTGGGTATCATTAATGTTTTCTTTGACGCAACAAATTCAATCTTCACTTCAAAATATTACCGTTTCGAGAGATAAATTTAATGGAGGAAAAAACGCATTTACTTGAAACAATGATTAATTAAGAATCCTAATTTTATCTCAATTATCACGCAGGTTCCTCATTTCGTTAATTTGAAATAATATAAGAATCTCTTAGGAAAATAAACTTCACCCGAATAAGAATAAGCGAGGATTTAAGGCGCTCAATCGACGTAATTTCGGAATTTTTCCAGGTGGAAAGTTATATATAGGACACCCTGTATGTTCCAAATGTAAATAAATTCAGCTGCTACAGCGCCTTGTTTACGATTTTACGTTTCATTCATGTTTCCTCGCAAGATGCATAATTTAAAATTAAATACGAGTATTCTACATCCCTCCATAACTTTTGTTGTTGTATTTCCAATTTAAAAACAATCCCATTGTTTTTCCAAGCAGTGGCGCCTAATTCATTCATTAAAATCTCGCAATACTTCCGAGTCAAAATAACATTTAGCATGCCTCATTGCCAGGTTTAGGGTTACATACGATGCAATAAAACGGAATTGTGCAAATGGTTCTTTCAGACGCTACAAAACACATTTGGAGTTCAGGGTTGCCATCAAACTTAACGAATGACGAAAATAACTGTCAGCCGTGTCGTAATGTCGGCATAAATAATATGCGACTTTCCACGAAAGTACAACTTGACAAGTTCGTATCTTCTCACTCACTAAAGAAACGACGTGAAGTAAGGAGGTTTTGAGAGCCTTGTAATTATAGATCCACCTTGTATGGGCAGATTCGCATTCAAGAAAAGAAAAGGAAAATATTCTTTTGACAACTGTCAAAAAATTATGACAGCAGCTGTCAAATAAATCCTCCATGATCCCAAATCTGATGTCATAGAAATATCAGATGATCCTTCAATTGGGTGTATCACCTTCCACAACCTCAATCAACAAATATACATTTTTACTCTACTCACTTTTTTATATCCTGGTTCGCCAAGATATAGATTTATCAAGTTTTTTCATACGTAATACCACTAGAGATGGAATTTTGCCGGCAAAATTTCTCGATTGATATGAAAGTTTGTTGCTCGGAAAATTCGCGAATGACAATTGTATCAAAATCACGAGCCGTCAGGCGAGTGATTTTGGAAAAAATGTCATGAGCGAAATTTCCGAAAAGCAACAAACTTGAATATTACAAGAGAGAAATTATACCTGCTTGAATTTCATCTTGAGTGGAATTCGGCTTGAGTATTCCACGAGAAAATAGGGTAATATGTTCACAATTGACGTGTATTGCGCTATTTGGCAAATTAGAATTCATCATAGATTAACTAAACCACTAAACGTTGTTTGTTCTCTCTATGATATTCATTTCCGAAGCTATCTATGAATTCGAGAAACGTCAAAAATTTTGTCGCTGAAAAACCAACATGTTGGTTTTGCCGACTTGAAAATTTTTTCGGGATGAAACGATCGTTGCTACGGAAACTTCCTCACTAAAAATGGAAAGAGTGGAATAATCATACGTAATACCACTAGAGATGGAATTTTGCCGGCAAAATTTCTCGATTGTGATATGAGAGTTTGTTGCTCGGAAAATTCGCGAATGACAATTGTATCAAAATCACGAGCCGTCAGGCGAGTGATTTTGGAAAAAATGTCATGAGCGAAATTTCCGAAAAGCAACAAACTTGAATATTACAAGAGAGAAATTATACCTGCTTGAATTTCATCTTGAGTGGAATTCGGCTTGAGTATTCCACGAGAAAATAGGGTAATATGTTCACAATTGACGTGTATTGCGCTATTTGGCAAATTAGAATTCATCATAGATTAACTAAACCACTAAACGTTGTTTGTTCTCTCTATGATATTCATTTCCGAAGCTATCTATGAATTCGAGAAACGTCAAAAATTTTGTCGTTGAAAAACCAACATGTTGGTTTTGCCGACTTGAAAATTTTTTCGGGATGAAACGATCGTTGCTACGGAAACTTCCTCACTAAAAATGAAAAGAGTGGAATAATCACTTGAAACTGACGCAAGTTGGCACTCGTGAAATATCGGCAATGTCGAAATAATTCTCAGAGACGTTGCCAATGCTAATTTCTACTCTCAATAGTCTCAATCTCAATATAACCATCACGCTTGCCGTGCTTGGAAACTAAAAACGCCGGAGGTTGTTTTCAAGAAGCAGAGACAAGGTATCAGGAAGTACTACGAGGGTATATTGAAAAATTCTTAGCCTTCTGTAGAACCAAAAAAAATTTCAATGTCAAAATATTTGATTTACTCAACATATTCTCCTCTTAATTGAATAAATTTATTACAGCGATCCTGCAACGTCTCTAGACCGTTAAAAAAAATGTTTCTTCTTGCTCTGCAAACCAGTCCTCCACAGCTTCTATTACCTCCTCGTTTGAAGAAAATTTACGACCTTTTAAACTTTGTTTCAGTTGAGGAAAGAGATGATAGTCGGACGGTGCCAATCTGGTGAATAAGGGGTGTGTTCTAGTAATTCCAACCCTAAATCACGAATTTTTTGCATAGCAACATGAGATTTGTGTACTGCGGCGTTGTCCTGTAAAAACAAAATACCTTTGGATAGCATTCCGAGTCTTTTCTCATCAATTTTTCCCGTAAAGTGGTCAGTAATGTCGAATATTAATCTCCAGTTATTGTTCTACTCTTATCCAAAAAATCAATCATGGTTACTCCATGACAATCCCTAAAAACTGAAGCAAAAACTTTTCCAGCAGATTTTTGGATACGAAACTTCTTAGGTCTTGGAGAACCAGAGTGTCGCCATTTTATCGATTGTTGCTTTGTTTCTGGATCGTAGAAATGTACCCAAGTCTCATCCATAGTAACAATTCGGTCTAAGAAGTCTACATCGTTTTCAAATCGAGCACAGATCGAACGCGATGCTTCTACCCTTGCACGCTTTTGGTCAACATTCAAACATTTGGGGATCCATTTTGCAGAAATTTTTCTCATTTTCAAATTGACGTGAACTATATGACGAACGCGTTCGTATGAAATCTTTAGTGCTTCAGATATCCGTTTTAGCCCGATTCGACGGTCTGATAAAATCATGTCATGAACTGCATCGATATTTTCGTGGACTGACACAGAAACTGGCCTTCCCGATCGGTCATCATCTTCAATGGAAAATTTACCTCTTTTGAAGCTTGCAGTCCAATTTTTCACGATCGCATACCAAGGGCATTGATCACCAAGGGTATTCAGCACATCTTCGTAAATCTGCTTACCTCTTAACCCTTTTAAATACAGGTACTCGATGATGGCTCGATACTCCAATTTTTCGATTTTTACAATTTCGGTAGACATCTTTTTTTTTTTCAATTTATTGCGTAACTCTGGTTTACTTTTCTGACGTCGAACACTACACTGACACTTCTAATAAGTTATTGTTCCTTGATATGGTATCGCAATATTTTATTTATGCATGGAACTGGTCTAGGCTAACTAGATATCAATACATGTGTAGAATTGAAATCTTCCTATTTTGTTCGTCTAGAAGTTTTTCTGTCGTGTTATTCAAGTACTTCTATTCTTTTTTCGAATGAACTATCAAAACTATCACCAGGAGTTACCTACTACGTTTTCCAAATAGACATCAAACTTGTCAGTAACTTTTCTTATTTTTCGACAAAATTTGCGTATCGGGCAATCAAATAAAAACTTATAGCAAATTAATTTTGTAGTAGGTGCCATAAGAGTCTGTCATAGAAAACAAATGTTTAATGGCTTCTAATCGCTGACCTGCTCATCAGTGGCCGTCAGGAGTTGTCCTGATCTTTAGAAGTCACCGATAGTCTAATGAAAATATTCTATTTCCCCTCTTTTCCAAACGGAAAATACAGAATGGCTGAGTTGATCATTCCTACGCCTCCAACCTCCAAATTTAGATCCCCTCCAATTTATCAATCATCACGTACGTGTGTTTGTGACATTAAATAGGACAATCCACTATTTTCTGTATTCATGCCAAAAGAATCGTCATAAATTTATCCGGACGTTTGAAATCAGCAGACAGGCATCCTAGCATAACACTTTCTGTTCTTAATGTCATGCCACACATGAAGCCATATCCAAGAAGTTTTTGTATACGAAAATACCTGGCACTACTCCTTAAGCAGGGAAAGAAATATGGCAGACGATTTTGTTATGATAAAGCTGGATCGTAAATTTAATGGGGACGTCGATATTTTATTGCTTATTTGAATCTTGATTCTTGACATTCCTGGTGAAAATGCATAGATAATTCATGCTGATTCGAGATTTCTGCCAGATAAGATGATCGATTTCAGTTGTTATTCTCAGAGTTATGTGAAGAATTTTCAATAAGATCCCAAGAGATTTTTTCTGCTTTGTTCTAACAAATTCTCTTCGGAAGGGAGGTGCCCAGATGAATTTATATCGATAAAATTGATGACCATAATACTCCAATCACTTTTATGAAGTATCCAGGTTGGCCATGACATTCTGACACATTTCGCCGTGTATATTTCGAATAAGTTAGGTTGTAGTCATTTTTCTGTTAGTTAACTGCGCAACGTTGATTTCTTTACATAGAGGTCGTAATAGTTACGTATTTATAAAAATGTTTATTCGATTTGGGAAAATATTGAATTTGAGAAAATAGAAGAATGTTGAAGAAACTTTTTTCTTTGCTAATACTGGAAATAAACTGCTCCAGATGAGTTAGGGATATTGACTTAAATTGCAAAAAAATATAGTTAGAATAAGATTCATATAAATATGATTTCAAGTTGCAAATCAATTTTAGTCTGTAGGTCTGCAGCGTATACAGGGTGGTTAAGAAAAATCGAGTAAAATAACGAAATTTTTTCCCAGAGAATTCAAGCTTTTTAAGACTATCAATACAATGTATGGCCTCCACGGGGATCAATAATAGCTTGACATCTTCTTTGCATACTACACACGAGGTTGTTGAACATTTCCCGAGGAATTTGGCTCCATAAACTGGGCAGAAGCTCTCCCAGAACATTTAAGGATTCTGGGGTAGGTTGATGATTATCTAATCTTCTTTGGAGCATATCCCATGCATGTTCTATGCAATTCAAATCTGATGAGTGCGGAGGTATCGGTAAATGTGGAATACCAAGCTCCTCGCGCGCATTCACAACTATATCTGCACGGTGCGGTCTAGCGTTATCGTCTAGAAATTGAAAAGTTTCGGCAATAGCAGCGTGAAAATTTGGCACAACATTGTCAATGACATGCTCCCTATAGTGTAAGACGGTCATATATCCAGAACAAATGTGAAGATCTGTGCGCCCGTTGAAACATATCCCGGCCCATACCATAACACTATCCCCTCAGAATGGATGGACTTCTTGGACATAGCGACGATTACGGGGTATGCGTGGGATTGTCCATGTCCTTATTCTTCGAGAATCTGAAAATCGTCCATATCTCCTCTTAATGTACTTCTAGAACCTAGATTCGCCTCTCTCAAACGTCGTCTGATGGTTTCGATGGAAACTTGGACCCCATCTACATTTTGAAGAGTATTCCGTAGCATTCTACACGTAGATGTAGGGTTTCTTCTCGCCGAAACGGTGATGAAACGATCCTGAGCAGGTGTTGCTCTTCGTCGCCCACCAAGCCTTGGTCTTTCCAACACGGAACCTGTCTCCCTGAACCTATTCCAAAGTCGAGATATCACACTTTGGCTGACTTGGAGCCTTTCCGCTACAACAACCTGAGTTAGGCCACCCTGTAGCATTCCGATAGCCCTATTAGCCTCAGCGTTTGTTAATTTACGTCGTGGCATTTTCAGAAAACTCGTTTCAAATCGAAGCCGCTGATACACTGACTTCATTTCAAAATAAGAACATTCATGAAGCATAGGCATGCAAAGAACCAAACTTCAGAAAAAAGGCGACCAGATTGACGAAATGTCTCATACTGATTTTTATTGGATCGATTCAAGTTGTTATTGAGTTTTAAATGATTTTACAGCGATTTTCTCGAAGATTACATACTTTTAAAAACGTTTGAATACGATATCCCTAACTCTGGTGGAGCAGTATATTTCCAGTATTATCAGGGAAAAAAGTATCTTCAACATTCGCCAGGTCTTTGGAATTATTGAATTCACATAATATTTTCTCGAATTCATTATTTTCCCAAATTAAATAACCATTTTGATGAATACGTAATTACTACGACCTCTAAGTAGAGAGGACAACCTTTCTTAGTTATCTGACACGAAAATGACTATAACCTAACTATTCCTGCCAAGTGAACGGTTCAGGTAAATTTTTCTGAACTTTCCGAATTCTAATTCCCTTAAAATTAATTTCTCTATGCTGGGGAATTCCCATATGGAGTTGTCATTTCTGTAGGTGCGAAAAGAATTCGTCAGCTGTGGAGCTCATCATATGTCACATATTTTTTTCATTTTCATATTCAGTTCATTGATTATAACGATCGTCAATACTAGATTTCGAAATACTGCCGAAATTGAATTTCAAAAATCAATAACTCCGAAAAAATTGAACTGATCACGTCGCGTTTGGTCTTCAAACGTGTACTCAGTGGTTTCCGTTGGATTCGCCTTTATGGTCGAACCACGACTTAATTTGAAACAGCTCGAGAGCAGTCACCGATAGAGGTGAAGATACCCTCGAGAAGAAGTCGAAGATCTCGAGTTTAAAATTAAGTTGTTAGCGTCGGTACCGGCTTGGATTGTTCGTTGAGGCAAGACAAGATTTGTGGTGAGTTATTATGAATTTCACGAAAGCGCTCGCCGCATAATGCCGCCATTGGCGGCAGTGTTCCATGGAGGTTCAATGAAATATCTGGTGCAGATAATAGAGCAGCCACAATTTAGTTCTAGAAAACCTAAATTATCCATTCACTTTTTATAATCACTACAACGGTTCTTAAATCCGTTCATCTGAAATAGGAACTTGAGAACTATTCAAAATCATATTTTTATTTTAAACTAGCGACCCGCCGGCTTGGCACGGATGCAGTGCTGATAGTAAATACCTTCTACCTACTACAGAATGTCCTTATAAACAATGTTAACAGTTTTTTGTCATTATACAATACCAACATATTTTGTTTAGAAGTTACTCAGCATTTTATATCTGTAATATCTTCGGAAATGTTCATTTGAATTACATGCTGTAAAGGGCCATATTGATCTATAGTTCATCTAAGAATTATTGACATCTCGGGCCCGTTCAGTGATATTTTGAGTTGCAGAATTCAGGTTGGTGTTGGAAATAACACTGACATTTTCTTCTGTCATTAATGTTTGGATTTGGAATAAATTCGGCAAATAATTGAGCAAGTGAAATAAATATCTTTGGAATGAGGCTCTTGGAGAGTGAAGGTACAGCTTATAAATGGAAAGGCTTTCCATAGCACATATAAAAAAACTAAATAAGAGAAGATTAGTCGAAATATATGGGATGTTGCTGACATAAAATCTCTCAATATGAACAAGACGAGGTATTCTTATGTTTCTTCATAGATGCATAGAATACCTGGTGTATCGACTCCTTACTAAAAATCGTGACCAAAATTTGTAGATCAAAACGGCATCCTTGATTTCAGATTTTGGTCTAGTTCCGGAATAAATCCGCAATATTTATCGGTCGTGGCGCTACTGCAGCAACGACAAATACCGCGACCCCTTTCGGGAGAAATGAAAAGCCGCACAAAATATCACATTTTCGATCGACAAGAAAGTCTTGAACAAAATCTATTCAGTGCCAACACCAGGTATTTCTATGCATCTATGTTTTTTCTATAAAACGCGTCATTTTCGAGTTATTCCTAATTGTTTACGAAATTGTCGAAATTTGAGGAAAAAGTAATGAATTTCCTAACAGGTTAACAATGTTGACAGAATGTTTATCAACTTCGTCAAGACTAAAATCTCCATGATGGAAAAACGTTTGATGTAGAGATATGTAATAATAAAGTTCCATGAATGTGGGAAATAAAATTAAATTTTAAGAAGCATGAAATCATATATTTTATACGCAAAGTTTCTTTTGAAAGTTTATTGTAACCCGTCCTTCGGGAAAATATCTATCTGAACAATATCCTTTTGGAATTTTAACTCGACACTACACGGTTAGTATAACATCAATTCACTTAATGTCTTCACATAATCATCACATATCCGCATTATTTTCTGTAAATAAATAAAACGAAGTCCATGACGCAGGTTATCGCTATACGCATGCATCGTACATGGGACCTCAGATGGAACTAATGTTGGAGACACAGAACAACAGTTTGTCTTGCGTGCCGGCTACCTCGCATTGCGTGGTAGAAAATCAACGATCTGGCATCGTCTTCTTCATAGTTCTGTGAAATATCACAGGAGATGGGTTAGGTTAGGTTAGGTCATTGACCTCGAATCCTATGACCTAGGTTAATGGAGTTGAGTTTGGAGAGTGAGAAAACCATTTTTTATGAGATAGTTTTGGGATAACCTGGAAAATATGAACCAATTATTAGTGTTAACAAACTAATCTTCAGGAAAATCGAAGAAGGAATCTAATATCACCTCAATTTCAATCGAGAAATATGAACTCTGCATCAGTTCCAGAGTATGGTATCAGGCAGGTTTTTGGCCCATTTTTTTTTCAAATGGCTATTCGGAGTGGTTTCTTTTGGCCTCAAGATTCTACAGTTGAAATATATGTACAAGTCAAAGACTCGCCTTGTATACGAACAAATAAAATTGCTGTCTGCAGTTGTTCTACGTTGCAGGAATGATTAATTTAATTTAAATTCTCCCTCTACGGAATGACAATTTTTCCTGTACAATTAACATGCAATAAGGAACTATGTAAACTTTCCAAACATAAATGGAAAAAACTCATTGTAAACCTTCTTCTGACCGGAATTAGGGATTCTGTCCTTCCTTTCACAGTTTTACTGCCCGAAGTCATGGTCGCATATCCGTGACTACTATAATAACTGTTGAATGTGACCAAGCATTAAAGTCATAAATTAGAGACATGGTTTTTGTATTCTAAGGCTGCACCTGCTATTTATCCGATTACTGTGGAAGATTAAACTGGAAAATGAGGAAGGTTGTTTCCTAGAGTCAAGAATATTTGTCACACGATTAATTCGTGTCTTCGTACAACGGTAACGGTTCAGTTAATTAAACATTAAGATTATCAGTTCCGGAATTTCTAACAAAATTGTCTGCACGCCGATAATTCTTTCTCTTATTATCATAGACGTTATTAATACTGATGTGTTATGTTTTGATCCTATGAATCTTAATGAAGTAGGCAAGAAAAAATGGTCTCTTTAGTCTGGGTTCCTGATCACTCAGGAATCAAAGGAAAGGAAGAGGCCAACACACTAGCCTGAAAGGGAGCACAAAACCACTTATTGCCCAGAAACTTTCTGTGGTGAGGCCTTTGACTATACCCTATATACGAGTAGTATAAGGGTGAGGCCATTGCACCTATAAAAGAGGAACTGAAATAGAAGCACTCTGGAAGATTTTGGAACTGTAAGAATCAAGAATTATTTGTTTCTCAGTAAGAATAAGATACGCTTCCTCACTGGCTTCCTCACAGGACATTGCGGCCTATGATAAGAATGGACTTGACCAGTGCAGCTTCACCTGGTTTCTTCATGTGAACATTTTTTGTTACTTAAATATTGTAGTCGTTTTTTGCAATTTTTTTAAAATTATACAACAAACCAGCTGTTCGAGGAGATTTAAAGTCGATATTTAGTTGTCGTTAAAATGCCTAGACCACTTGTACGCGGAATTTATCGCCAGCTCGATCTTTGGCTGATAAGTGGTTAGGAGAAGGTATTTTGGACTGCAGCATTATCGACCCCATCTTATGTTGATCGTCATGTACACCGGACTGTAGGCGTTATGGTATGGGGTGCTATAGCACATGCAAAAAGGTCACCTTTAGTTTTTATTCGAGGTAACATGAGAGCGCTGCGTTACCTTCAAGAAAGTAGGTAGTGGAGCTATATGTTGCCCCTTACCTTAACGGGCTCGAGAATCCAATATTTCAGCAAGATAATGCTCGACCTCATGTTGCCAGATGTTCCGCTTATAGAGCATGTTTGGGACATCATGGGTAGAAGGCTTGGAAATTTACCCCAGCCCCCACGGACTTTGGCGGCTCTGAGACATGAAGTACAGGAAGCTTGGTATAGTATCCCTCAAGAAGAAATAGACCATCTTATTCGATGTCAATGCGTATTGGACAAACACATTATCAACAAATTTATTAATGAAAAATGGTAAACCCATCGTTTTTTCTCCAAATTCAAATCATGTACTCCTTGTTATACTACATAATTATACTCCATTCACTTTTATTTAATCACATAGGAGGTCATGGTTTCGTTTTCAGGAGTTGGTGAACCTGATGAAAAGCACAGAACATATGATGAAAAGTCAGTGCGCGCACAGAAAATATCGTTAATGACAAAACGACGTTGCCAGTTTCTTTGTTTACATCAAAGTAAAAGTATCAAAGATATTCCACATTTTGTTAGGTTTACAAATTGTTCGCAGATTTTTGGTATTTAATCGATATTTGCAGGTGAGTTTTTCGTCGAATATCCAAGATTAACGTATGTTTATTGTTTCTAGCACCAGTTTGGAGCCGGAGGACGATTTTCAAGACCAGAACGAATGTTTACATTTCGAGGTTGAAGGGGTACACGGGAATTTCGTTGAAAAAGCTGTTATTTGGACAGATATCGCAGTAGATGGATCGGATGGAGCCTCGAGAGGTCGATCAGGATGATATTTTTCAGGTTTTCCAAGAAATTTGGCGATATCTGAGCAGATTTGCAAAAGTTAGGTACCTCACTAATGAGGTGGAACTTAGACCTAATTCTCCTATAAGAAACGCCTTTCAAAGGTCGAGATGGTGAAAAATGTATTCTTTAGATGTTGTTTGAACAAACGCAGCCGAGTTTTATATCCCAACATTGATTTTAAGAAAGTTATCAACAAAATAAAATTGACATTATTCTTGATTCTTGTAATTACCCATCAATTCATAATATATCTTTTGGTTGATTTTTCTTAATGAATTCTTGATTAGAATCAACAATTGATGTCGTCAAGTCTTGAACTTTCAGTTCAAGAGGATGATAAACATTAAATCTTCACAAGCATGCATATGAAAATTATGTGAAAGCAATGCAATTTTCTTCCATGGCGAAAAATAATATATTTCAACAGTGATCTCTTGTACTTTTCATGCAAATAACTAGAAAAGGAATCCTTTCTATCAATTGATATAAACGTTAATTATTTTCGTCCATCACATCTTTTCCAATTCATTCATTTTCCGAATAAATTCACATTCTGAGAAATACGCTAAGAATGTAGAAAGGGTAACATAGTGTTGACTTGAAACATAAAAATATTTTGAAAAACGTCATAACTTCGATACAGAGTGGAATGTGTCAAATTTCCAGTGCCAGAGTTGTGATTTTATAATTGTGAATGGAGTATATCTATGTATTACCAAAAAAAATTAAATTTTAACATCTCCTTCTGGTTTCAATTTCTTTGTCAGTTAGTATATTTAAACTAGTCTGACCGGTGTGTGGTCACCTTTAACCCACCTTTTCTGTTCCTTCACGTACTTGGCCGCATCGTGCCGATACCGCCAATGGATGCTCCAATCTGAAAGTTTTTTCACACAGAGTTATGTCTCAATAAGCGGCGGTTCCTTTGATGTTTCGGAATGATCCGATTTATACTTAGTACAATCAATATCCTTCAGAAATTACTCCGCGTTTCCTTTATCTTGGGTCGATTTGCCAGTCATTCGAGAAGAAGGTAATTATCGAGACCATTGGTAAGAAAGAAGCCATTTCAGGATGGTGTGGTTTTTAGCATTAAGGATAAAAACCGGGTTTAATATTTTTATTTTCGAGCCTCCATAAAAGTAATGATGGGATATTTCACGCTTTAATGTCAGTCGAACGAATAGTCGTATTTGAAACATACAGGGTGTTGCAATGTCGCATTGAAGAGGATACAGAGGTTATTATAGAAAATCATCGACTGCGTCCGATCCATCTGTTCGGGTGTACAATGAACGATACCCGAACAGAGGGATCGAACGTAGCGGACCAATCAAGTGGCCCCCACGTTCACCTGAACTTAATCCCATCGATTTTTTCGTTTGGGGTTATTTCAAAGAAATTGTTTACGCCCGAGAATGTTCGAGTGAAGACGAGCTGCGACTGAAGATAAGAGAAGCCGAACGTGTCCTAAGAGAGAACAGGGCAGGTTTTATGCGATTGAAAGAAAATTTTCTAAGAAGGTGTAGAATGTGTATTGAGGCTGGAGGTGGCCACTTTGAACACCTACTGTATATTTTATAAATAAATTTCTTTTTATTTACATTATGATGTGTGATTTATTGCCATACCTTTTTCTTTTTTTTTATCTAGAACTTTTCTTGACCAACATCTAAAGCTAATTTTCATTAATTTTCAGCATTTTCTATCATAACTTGATCAGAAATATCTTAAAATGGCAAAAAATAATTTTGTAGTAAATGTCTAGTTCTTTGATTTTTTCCACCTCGATGACTTTGAAGGCTAATTCCAGCAAAAGTAAAGTGTTAAGGACCATTTTTTATTAATGATTCTAAAAGCTGACTCGTGAGCGCAGTTTTTAAGCATACTAAGAAACCGTGAATTAGCCTTTTTACATTTTTAATTTTGATTCGAAAATTCAGATCATAATCCAATTTACGTAACTTTTTCACTTGAGACCAACATTTCTATAATTTTTATCAATGTTACGAATCTGGTTATTTTATGTATAAAAGTACAATTCATGGAGATTAAGTTACAAAAAGAATTTCACAGAGAAGTCTCGTACTTTTTTTTTAATATCTTTTTCAAGATGGTCAAGTCGAAAATTCTCAAAGTTCATAAAAAAATTCATAACTCGAAAACCGTGAAAAATAGCATCACATACATGGGGGTGATTCGAATAGCCCATGATACGAGGGACCTGTTTTTTCCTTTTTGACGTCAATCTCTTGGCCACCATGTATTTTCAGATTTCAATTTTTGCTTGTTCGAGAAGAAAACATCAGTTTGACAACGGCTATCATGCCTCACACGTTCAAAAAGGTGCATTCATTGTCAGAAAATACGTAGGATATAATAGTTTCAGGAATAAAAAAATAACACGTCCACATTCAATAAAAACATGTGTGGGTATGTGTGAAACAGCCTTATTCTTCAGCGACCATCGTATCCCAATACCAAGAACCCGAGCCATATGGCCAGAATAACAAAATAGCCATTGTTTCCTGGCAGAGCTAGACGTTACATTAGGTCGTAATAATGCTATTTTATTTCGGAATACCTGAAACATACAAAAGAATAAAGACTACTTATACGGATTGATGCTGAAAAGCGGAAAGGACATTGACGTATTTTCAGGCCTTTGGACGCTGACAGATGTTAGCACTTTACTTTCGAGACGATGATCACAAAGACGGACTCTTCTGAAATTCACCTTCATCCATCATTAGGGGGATTTTCGGATTAGCTATGGTCAGATAGGCGTCTGCTCGGTAAAATCCTAACATGTATATTATGAGCAGCAGAAGACGAAGAATCGAGTTACTAAGAAAATAATGCTCTCGGGCGACTATTTGTTTGGGATGTAGCTACTGTAGCTGAAGATTTATGTAAGCAGGGTTCATAGCATATCTGGTTTCTATTCAGAAATTTTAGTAGCTTCTTTACTTCCATGTATTAGGAAAATTCAGAGAAATCTCTCGATACAATCTTTGTAAAACCGTCGGATCCATTAATATACAAGGTGTTTCAGAAATGTTCTTCCACGGAAAGAACATGAAAATAAGTTCAAACCACTAAATAATATTATTTCCGAACAGGAACCCTTGGATGGTGCAGCTCCTGGAAGCTGACCATTAAAAATGATTTTTGCACTCCTCAAAACTCTTGATTATCACGTAGTGATATTTGGTATGTGATATTTGGCCTGTGTATTCGTGAGCCTTTTCACTACTTGGTTCGAATATTCTCCTTTTATTCAGAGACGAAACTGACAAGAGGGTGTTTTGTGTCTGCCTTAATCTAATATTTATCTGAAATCTGAACATTCAGTGATTTGCTATTGGATATAACAAAATCTCCAGTTTGGACGAACATTGTAACTAGGGAATCTAGGTCATAATTTCATACGAGTTATAGAAAATTGAAGGTTAATCTGAGGCTTAGTAAAGGCAGAAGTCGATCTTAAGTTCCCTGAAGAAGTCATGAAATCTTCCACACAAATATTTTTTTAAAACCGAAATATTGAAGGAATATCTGTGTGAAAGATTTAATGACTTCTCCATGTAAATTTAGATGTATACTCCATTCCCTTTCATATAATGTATTCCGTTTGGCCATGATTCAGATTGATCAAGTTTTTTCACTTAAGTTTGACGCAGGTTGGTATTCCTTAAATGTCACATGATTCTCAGAGACGTTGCCAATGCCAATTTCTATTTACTCTTGTTTAACTTTGTAAATGGAGTGAGTTCTTTAAATGTTTAACTGTGACAGGTTCCGTAGCCCTACTACATTTTCATTCTGGAGTTTTTAAAGTTGTGCAAAAAGGTGTTTTAATGTCTTCTGTAGGCTTATTTCTTGAGACTTTTAAAAGTAGGGAATTCCATAGGTCCGTCTGTTCGTTTAGAAGTTTTTCTGTTGGGTTATTCGAATACTTTTATTCTTTTTTCGAATGAACTATCAGAAAGTAACGAACCATTCTGTCCATTATTTTTCAGGAAAATTTCAACACTCGATTCTTGATTTCCGTACAAGAAAATAGCATAACTGAATCTTCCAACCATGTTTATATACGTGAAATATTTCCAGTATTAACAGAGAAGAAAGTTTCATCGTCATTCGCCAGGTCTTTGGAATTATTGAATTCACATGATATTTTTTCAAATTCATCATTTTCCCAAAGTAAATAAACATTTCGATGAAGACCTGATTACTACGACCTCTATGTAGAAAGGACAAAGTTGCTTATTCATCTGACAGGAAAATGAGTACATATAACCAAACATTTTCGAAATATATATGTCGCAGTCGGATTCTAAAATCCGTCAGTTTGCAAAATGACTAGTCACTTTGTAAACTGACGAACGTTTTCTAAAACGCTTTCAAGATACAGATCGTTTCACAATCGGCCTGAAATTTTCAGTTGGTTTGTAAACCGCATATAACGTATCAGACGGATTGTCATATCTTACATCCTTTCAAACGTTCCACTCGAAACTACTTCAGTTTCATGTTTTTTTTAACCAAGTGCAACGGCTGACGTTCACGCAATTTTATAAATTGATTGCGGTCCTCTGGCATTTTGAACCGATGTTTTTCGAGGGAGGAACTGATACCGAACAGCTCACTCAATTCTGTAGAATTCAACGTTCCAATTGAAAAAGCAATACCTAACATTAAGTGAAACACTAGCGAATTCCTCAGAGTTGGGCGGCCAAGGCTTCAAAAAATGTGCTTGCCGCCCGAACAAAAATCAGTGTAATACAAGGAGATGCTTTTGTTTCGAAGCATATCAAAAATGCAACAGCAGGTGCCATTGGAGTGGCCCCTGCTGCAATAAGCAATAATGGTTTTATTTTTTTGTGATCTTTCGATAATAAAATATTAAAATAATAAGTGTGAATATTATTTTTCCTTTATTATTTCTGTATCCAGAATAATGAAGTACAGCTGATTATACGGTGCGGTGGAATAAGTGATACCCCCCCCCCCCCTATTAACTACTCTATTTTTATATCTTAGGAAAAAAGCTCAAACAGTTCAATTTTTATATCAAACGTAGGATGTTATGACATAAAAGTTACGAACCTGACATAATCCCTCTTCATGGGGGTGTCACCCCATCGATTTTTTTAAAAGATAAAGTGCATTTGAAACCTATTGAAACACTGATTTCAAAAATGTATAACACTTTGGTTACTGTTTAAGTTTAAAATTTATTTAGTTTTCAGTACACCCTTAGTTGTTACTTGTAATTTATTACATTGAATGATTAAATTCAGTTACCAACATTCACAATGTAGGGAAGATTTATTTGAAGACAAAACACTTCCAAGCCTCCAATGGAAAAACCTACCGTCAAGCCAACACAATTCATTGAATTCATGCAAGGTAAGATTAAAACTCTCCAATAACTCAGACTCCGTTAATTTTTGAACCAAAGTGTTATGGATTTTTGAAATCAGTGTTTCAATAGGTTTCAAATGAGATGTCACATGATGCACTTTCTCACTTAAAATAATCGAAGGGGTGACACCCCCATGAAGAGGGATTATGTCAGGCTCGAAACTTTTGTCATAACATACTAGAGATATAACATACTACGTTTATTATAAAAATTGATCTGTTTGAGCTTTTTTCTTAAGATATAAAAATAGAGTAGTTAATAGGGGGGGTAACACTTATTCCACCGCACTGTACAAATTTAACAGTTATTCAAGTTGCATTAAGACACGTAACGTTTTCAGAATACGCTTCAAATGATTTGACAATCCGTCGGATGCGTTGTTCGCAGTTTACAAACTGACTAAAAATTTCAGACCGATTGTAAAACGATCTTCATTCAAGAGCGTTTTAGAAAATGTTCGTCAGTTTACAAACTGCCTAGTCATTTCGCAAACTGACGGATTTTGGTATCCGACTGCGACATATACATGGTGAAATGTGTCAGAATTCCATATAGCCAACCGGGAAACATTATATAAGTGAATGGCGTATACTATATCTGAGTATTTTAAGAGCAGAACATCAATTTTGAGTTAGATCTCAAAAAAAGAACAAGTATGTACCCCAAAAATCATAGTTCAGTATGAATACTATCCAAAAATCAGATCCAATTCCTTCATCTGGAGACTTGCCACCAAAGAGAGTTTCAAATGGTGTAATTTTTTTGAATTTTCGAAAATTTCTAAAACCAAGGAATTTTTCTCAACCGCCACAAAGTTCTCTATCCGCAGGTACATATTATCCATCCATTACGCCACACCCTGTATAAAAACTAGGACGTAAAAAAATTATACCGATACAATTTTTTTTCGTAGCCCAACAGAAGCATTATTTGAAGTTACAGTACTTCAAAGTATCGGTGTCAATTGACCCATCAATATCC
The DNA here is from genome assembly GCA_951802165.1 of Adalia decempunctata. NCBI lineage: Eukaryota > Metazoa > Arthropoda > Insecta > Coleoptera > Coccinellidae > Adalia > Adalia decempunctata. The sequence continues at coordinate 23,814,218 of OX637697.1, forward strand.
CTGTAACCTGTAACTTTCTCTACAAAAAAAGGTTCAAGAAAAGAACAAGAAGTTCTCTTGACCATTTATACCAGATTCTATTGTTGGCGAAGTCAACCCTTACACGATCATTGTACTCTCTGGACAGGTAGCAAATTCCTAGGACATATAAAAGAGGTTCATGTAAAAATTTACATTTTTTGGGAAGCATTGATTCTTGGAAGTTTCTTCCAGAATTGCGAAAAAATTCAGAGGTTGTTCTTCATACACATTTAGGTAAGAGCTGAGAAATCTGTTCAGAGTCAAAAACATAATGAAACACTGACAAGCCATACTTAAATTTTTATAATTGAGTAACAATTATTGGTGCTTTCGCCAGCTTTCAAAGATATTCGACAATTGTCTCGTGTTCTCGAACAGTATGTGATGCCGGCTTTACACTGAAGAATTAGCATATTTAATAGTTCAAGTTTCTCATCTCATTCATATGATATAGATGACCTGAACTGGATCCATAAAAATACCCCAACTCTTTTTCTCATTGATGAAGGTAATAATCTCCACCCAACCATATAGGGAGAACAGGAATACCCATTTCAATACTTCCTCACCAAGGACCGCAAGTATCACATTGAGGATTTAATGGTGCGTAAAAATAAGTTTTGCCAGCGATTACGAAACGACACCTGTTGATGGAAGAAGTTGAAAATCGAGTTCTTGGCAGAAAAAACACAAAACATCAATGGCGAGGACTCGGATTTCTCATCCGATCTTGTTACTAAACTTCACACGTCTTGTCGGATTAAGTGGACTCTCCATCTTGAATTTTTATTGGTCGAATATGTGGAAACCGCAATCCAATTGAACGAAAGAGCGTTACCATTATGAATAATTGAACGAGTTGCCTAACGGGATGGGAAATTATATACAAGCCTTGAAAATTCTGTCAAGGGCTACATTTTGCCGAAGAATTTTAAGTTTTTCATGCCAGTCATTGACACTTGACACTAAATATGTTCTAAAAAAGAGAGAGAGATATTGAAAAAGCATAGTTCATAGTGTGGTGAGCTGTTTTTCCTCCAGCTCCAGAGCTTCAATGAACTCCAGTAACTGAGAGAATTTCAAGGAGCCTATATATCCTCATAAATCCTATATTTCTCTTGTCATAAATATTCCTTGCACAGGCTTGCTATGGCGAGGTATTCATCTAGAATCTAGATGAACAGCAGTTTCCTCTTCATCCTCACAGAATTTGCCTACGTCAGTTTCTGACAAGACCATTCTTCAAAAAAGTTTAAGACCATTCTTCAAAAAAGTTTGAACTAACTCTTGGATCTCTCTTGGATTCTCGAGCCGGTCAAGGTAAGGGAGAACATATGGCTGCACTATTTCTTGAAGGTAACGCAGCGCGGCCATGTGACTAAAGGTGACCTACTTGCATGTGCAATAGCCCCCCATACCATAACACCCACAGTCCAGTGTACATGACGACTGTGGACTGTGGTTCACGTCTTTCTCCCCGACGTCGTCTAATAGTGCCCATCCACGGGGGACACCGAATCGGAAACATTGTATACCGATCTGCAATAAATCATGGCCAATAAAATGTGCCGCTTGGGTTTTGACAAGAGGTAGACGGATTATGTTGCTAGAATTTGCCAGCGTTGCCACTTATAGGCCTTATTTTTAAGATATCTGTTGGAATATCCTGTGCTTTTTACTTTCCACAGGCAGGTTTTCTGCCTGTACAATTCTATGAATCCTGTTAAAAATTCTTTCATTTTAAGCAAAGTTGCTTCTGAATTTCAACTAGAAGATGTTCTTAAATCGACTGCCCAGTGCTGCCACACGCGTAACTCAAAAATGAGCTGAAAAAATTCGTAAGGTAAAATTATGAAAGAAACCAATAACGGGAAGTCAAACATACCTTTTTAATTGAATAAAAATGTCACACACCACAATGAATTTATACAGAAAATGAGGAAGCTATCAGTAAGGAGTCTGAAGAAAGACTGAGTATAAAATGAATGTATAATTCTTAGCGGAAATCACAGATGCAAACACAACAAAATCTTGATTACCCAAATTCGACCGTCTTCTCATAATAATAAGAGTGAAAATAGCGTACCTACCTGTACGAGCACCACCAGTCTAGGTACAAAGGGTGCCAATTGTAAATAGATGTTTTTATGACATCTAATGCCAGCATAACCAATTTTGCAAAACTGATAAGAATTCAACTAGGTACCTGGTGCAATAATATTAAACAAAATCGGAGATGCTGTTGAAACTTTCTGAATTCCCTAATTCTACGGAAATTTTCGTAGAAGTGACTGACACAACTACAAAAATTCCGATGTTCTTCATGGGAACTGATAGCATCTGCAATGGCACGCGCCGGATTTTATGGCTCTTTATTATCTTTGCCGCTTGTGTCCGGTTCGGTTGCCTCGTGAGTGGAGACCATAACGCTTCTTCGGCCATCACCCAAGAAAAAGTCGAGAATCATCAGCCATGACCCATTCCTCATTCCAATGTCGACCTTTTCTGCACCACTGTAATCGTTGCCGGCCATGCTCAACCGTCAGAGGTAACACAAGATGGGGTCGATAATGCTGCAGTCCAAAAGACCTCATCCGGCGGTAAACCGTTAGGACAGTTACATGAAGGCCTTGTTCTCTTAACCACTCATCAGCCAAAGATCGAGTTTTCGCAAATCGGTCTCTAATGGCCATAAGTGTTATGGTCACCATCCACGAGGCTACCGAGACGGGCGTTATATGGCCTTTTATGACACTTTATGAGCCCTTGACCAATCACGGATACTCTTTTCGCACGTGGCCTTATAAACTATCATAAAAAGCCCGTCCCGGTAGCCTCGTGAGTGGATACCATTAGACGTCGATCTTGAACTTCACTTGTGCCTCTTCGACGTTCGGTGCCTACACTTCTTCGATTTTGGGCATTATCGAAGCACGCTTGACAACAGTAGTTGGATTTCTGATCGTACGATTAGCGATTTCTCGAAATGACAACCCCGCCTCTGTAGAACAATAATTAGACCTCTTTCAAATTCACTTAGCTGGCGATAAATTCCGCGTACACGTGCTCTAGGCATTTTAACAACAACTAAACATTGACTTTGAATCTCCTGGAATAGCTGGTTTGTTGTAAAATTTGAAAAATTTGCAAAAATCGACTACAATATTCAAGAGACAAAAAATGTTTACATGAAAAAACCTTCACGAATCTAAATTTTTTCTTTGTCAGTATAGTATACACAATCTTCATGGGCGCCCGCATGGGGGGGCTAGGGGGGGCCATGGCCCCCCCTGGGATTTTGATGGCCCTTACGTTTTTCGGCACGACACCTCAATATTATCCTCTAATCTCTATTTTGGCCCCCCCTGAGAAAAAATTCTGCGGGCGCCCATGACAATCTTGTATACGCGTTAATGAACACTCGTAGCTTATATAGATCTTGTTACCGCATTTCACGCGTCTTATCAAACCAAACAAATGTCCAATAAACACCTTCTCCTCGCGTCTACTCCGCTCGCAAGAAAAATAAAGAAAACAGAACAAATACTTGGGACTCGATTTATAAAAGAACCAGACCGAGCGGTACATGTTTGTATAGCGAAGATGGTAGTTAGAGTTTGTTTTAACGTCTACAGTTTCAAACGGCAGCCCACTGTTGTTTACCTTGCAGGTTATCAGAACCTCAAATATTGACTCAGGGATTCTCTGGGCACACAGAACGGGCGCATGATAATGACTTAATTAGACAAGGCAGTCAAGGCCGTAGCCAGAAAAAAATTTCGGGGGGGGTCCGTCCGAGGCCGTAGCTAGAAAAAAATTTATTCGAAGAATTTTCGGTGAAATGATTATCTGGCATTTCTGAAAAAATAAATTTCGGGGGGGGTCCGGACCCCATCCGACCCCCCCCTGGCTACGGCCTTGAAGGCAGTCCCCATTAAGGCAGGAATCTTGGGAGGCATGCTGCCGAATTGTTCGAAGAACTTTGCGAAATTTTAAAGAGGTAATTTAGGGTGGGGATCATACAGTCAATGGCGATTTCAGGGTCGGATCTTGCAGGGTAAGAATTTGGAAAATCGACATCAATATTCGGTTAATTGTCAAATTATAAACACAATATAAGTAGCAGCTTCTACGACTGTAAGGAAAATAGTATAGTTTGGGGGTAAATACACTGCGCAAAAAAATTAACGCACATTATGGAAATCTCAAATTTATTCTACAACTGAAGGTGTTCTCAATGATAATTATTTTTATCAGAATTATGCATGCATATGTTATCCACTTTCAACGTTTTTCTTTAATACAGATGTTTTCTCCCAGCAGGAATAAAAAAAGATGATATTATCAGATTTTGAATGTATTGGCTCTAAAATCAGTTGTTCTCGATCAATTCTAGTGATCAATAGTTTTTCTTTCGTTTGATTTTCTACACTCGATCGCTATGCAACGCGAAACACGCAATTTGACCCAAGAGAAATGTGCCCAAGCGGTAGTTTTGCGAGATGAAGGGTGGACATCCACAAGAATTGTAGAAAGGTTTGGAGTTTCCCATACAAGTGTGTCCAGAATGTTGCAGCGATTCAGGGAGACTGGAAGTGGTATGAATGTCCGGAGACCAGGACAGGGTAGACCACGGGTAACAACTGCCATTCAAGAACGTTACTTGAGAGTTTTTTCGTTGAGACAACGGTTTGCAACCACTCGCCTCCTTCAAAATCAGCTTGAGCAAACTCATGAGGTGCAAATTAGCGCTCAGACAATAAGAAATCGCCTCAGAGAATATGATTTAAGGCCTCGTGTCGTGGCAAGAGGCCCAGCTCTTACGCCAGCCCATCGAAGGGCGCGTTTGGATTTTGTGAGAGAGCATATCCATTGGGAAGAGGCCGATTGGGAAAGAGTTCTCTTCACAGATGAGTCTAGATTCTGCCTCTACCATTGTGATCGACGTTCCCTTGTATACAGACGTCCACATGAAAGATATGCTCAGTGCAATTTCCTGAATACTACTGGTTTCGGGGGAGGATCGATTATGGTATGGGGTGGAATATCTTTGACTGCTCGCACAGACCTAGTGGTCGTTGATAATGGAGCTATGAATGCTGATAAGTATATAAGGAACATTCTTGAAGAGCATGTAGTGCCCCAAACATTGGTGAAAATTTCATTTTTATGGACGATAATGCCAGACCCCATCGTGCGCGCATCGTTCAGGAGTATCTTGAAGAGGTTGAAGTCTCTCGAATGGAATGGCCAGCAAGAAGTCCAGATCTCAATCCGATTGAGCAGGTTTGGGACAACCTCAATAGAGGGCTGAGAAGTTCAGAAAATCATCCAGCTACTCTTGATGACTTAGGAATCCAACTCGGAGAAATCTGGGAAGGATTAGATCAGAACATTTTAAGATCACTCATTTTGAGTATGAACCGTCGTTGCCGAGCTGTAATTAAAGCAAGGGGTAGAAATACCAAGTATTAAATCACTTATCAGCATTTCAGTATTTTGAAAATTGTTCATTTCTCTTCTTTCACATAAGATTCGGTGAAATCCTGAATTTTTCTTACATTTAATGTGTCTTGTTTCGTTCAAAACCTTTCCGAGAGAACATAAAAAATAAGTTATAAAGTCAATGTAGAGTTAACTTTCATTAAAATTGAGATTTTCAGAATGTGCGTAAATTTTTTTGCGCAGTGTAGTTTGGTAAGGGGAGTTACATTTCACTGCGACCTAAACGTCTACAGTTCCCACCCATCAGAGCAGTTTTCGCAACTGCTCTATCTACATCTCTCCCTCCAGCTCCAGAGCTCCACTGAACTCCAGGCCCCTGGGAGGGAGGGCTCCAATGAGGCTAAATCCTTGTCCCTCCTATATTTCTCTCTTGATGTCCCAAACATGCTCTATGGGTCGCTTAAAAAAAGTTTAAACTAACTCTGGCAACGTTAGGTCGAACATTACCTTGCTGAAATATTGGATTCTCGGGACGGTTGAGGTAAAGGAGAACCCATGGCTCCAGTATTTCTTGAAGGTAACGCAGCGCTGTCATGTTACCCCTAATCTATATATATAAAAGAAAGATGTTGGTTACACCATTTATAACACGAGATCGGATGGACTGTTTGTTATGAAACTTCATATATGGATTCGTCTACGGTCTGGTTATTATAAAATACAATAAAACTTTGAAAAAATCGATGAAAATTTTACTTATACAGGAAATGCTTTTCCTCCTTTTGAGTAAGGCCACGAGATGTCGCTACAGTTACAGTTACGCTACCGCTTATTCGTTTGTACTTCATTTGATATTCTCCGCGTTAGATGGCGATATAAACAAATAGTGTGTACAGTGACTATATTCCCTCTATAGTCACTGTAATAGTGTGTAATTTGAGTTGCCTACAACTCTGCGCTGTTGGGCAAAACCAACATGTCTTAGCGTAGGAGTACAACAGATGTCTAAAATGATTAGATTTCGTTGAGATATGAGAAGAGTTTCGTTCTTACCACTTCAGATGGCGCTATTCACACATTATGACTGATGATTATTAGTTATTTTTATAGTTTTATTTATTCCGAATAACGTAATCGTGAAGGTTCTATATTTGACATTATCACAATTAAATGGCGATGAATTTGTTGAGGCTTTCGCGGCCATCGATTGATGTCATCTGTTCTTTTTTCCAGCATTTCGGTCGTCGTTGTTTGAAATGGTCGAAAAAAGAACATATGACATCAATTACTGTGTAATTTACATAGGGCTTATAGTACCATGAAAGGCTCTTAACAGATCCAGAAGCGGGTGAATATCACAGTGAATTTTTATCGAAATGTCAAGTAAATCGGATTTTGGCGATGAGTTCCAATCGTGAGATGTCCATTCTCATCTTTTCTCATAATTTTTGAAATGTTTTTGAATTTGTGTTTGGGTAATAAATATATTTGCGGAAATAACTGAATCCAAAATTGCCATTATTAGTGATTGACATATTATTTTTGTGTATCTGTTCTGTGTGATAGCTCATATCCATGGAAACATTTGACAGTTCAAAAATCAGAGAACCAAGCCGTTGATCTCCGATCACCGGTGATTACGATTTGTGAAATCCACTGTAAGTATAATTTAGGCGGAACAAAGTTCGCCGGGCCAGCTAGTAAAGACTAAAGGTGACCTACTTGCATGTGCAATAGCACCCCATACCATAACGCCTACTGTCCGATGTACATGACGCTGAACATAAAACTGAGGTTCACGTCTTTCTCTCCGACGTCGTCTAACCCTTCTCAGCCAGCATGTGCACCCAAGGACAATCGAGATTCATCAGAAAAGACAACCTGATGCCATTCCACATTCCAATGTTGACATTCTCTGCACCACTGTAATAGTTGCCGGCGATGCTCAAACAACAGAGGTAATAAAAGATGGAGTCGATAATGCTGCAGTCCAAAAGACCTTATCCGGCGGTAAACCATTCGAACAGTTACAGGATGGCCTGGTTCTCCTGATCACTCATCAGCCAAAGATCGAGTTGTCGCAAATCGGTCTCTAACGGCCATAAGTCTTAGACGTCGATCTTGAACTTTATTTGTGCCACTTCGATGTGCCACTTCGATGTGCCTTCTCTCTTTCGATTTTGGGCAATATCAAACCACGCTTGACATCATCTCATAACAGTAGTTTGCTTTCTGTTCGTACGGTAGCGATTTCTCGAAATGACAACCCCGCCTCCCGTAGACTAATAATTCGAAATCGTTCAAATTTCGAGTACACGTGCTCTAGGCATTTTAACAAAACATCGACTTTGGATCTCCTCAAACAGCTGGTTTGTTGTAAAATTCAAAAAATTCGCAAAAAACGACTACAATATTCAGTTAACAAAAAATGTTGTTTATAAATGGCAGAGATGCTGATTTTGATCAGCCACCACCATTGCACCACCCCTCTAATTTCAACAGTTAAGTAGAGTGCTACAGATAACTTTTCCAAAATTTCAAATGGCCATTCCAATGGGACTTTTTCTTGTCCTGATCAATAAAATATGGTATAGAAGTAGTGTATCATTTTCCTGTGAAATTTGCTGCATCTTCAGCGGTCGCTATGTTAACACCAGTCTACTTATAATTCAACAGTGAATCGAAGAGCAAGACGAAAGTATTAAATTCACATGTAATTTTCATGTGAATAGCGACATATGATACATTTTTCAAATCAGCAAAAGAGAGTTAAGAGAACTTTTGACTATAGTTCACATTTGAGAAATCATAAGTCCTTCAGATTTCTCGAAAAAACTGGACTAAAAAATCGAACCATATACTTTAATTAATCCTAAAAAAGTACCCGTAGAATGTAACCACAGATTCCGAATGTGAGTTCAAACTAGCGAGTTATTCAGCGTTATTGAAAACAATTATTGACAATTTCTCAATTTTCGTTAAAAACTCAAAATCAATGAAATATAGGCTGGATATGTTTGCAGATGCAGATTCGAATTGGTCAGGAAAAAAGAGCTCGATAATGTGTTATCAGTTTTCTTCTAACTGCTATAGTTCTTGAGATTCCTTCATTAGACAACGAATTTTGCCCACCCTGTACTTAATAGGAATTAGTTACTGGTCCATTAAAATTTTATTTCTCCTTCGATTTTTTTATGATGCGAACGTAAAGTTCTGGAAGGATTAACCTGAGTGCATAAACAGGAAATACGCCTACAGCTAATTTATAAATTTGCCGTAAAGGCTGCCAATTATCACAATCAACTGTTTTACAACCGGAAAATCAGTTGCGAAATGAGCAGAACCGTTGGCTAGCATGCAGTGGAAAATTGCTTCATTTCGAGATGAAATATGTCGTGCCTGTCAATCTCGGCAAATTGAAAAGTTGCCCCGATAATTTAAAATGAAGTGATCGTTTCGCGAGATAATTCATCATGTGGTCGTATTTAAATGCAACTCCGAATGAATTTGCATAAGAGGCAGTATAGAGAAAGCTATCTTGTGTAGGCAAGATTGTTTCCCAGATAAATTTCATATTTTTAATTCGCAGAAGGCGCAGGTTTTTGGATCAGATGTGATGAATGTCTGAAGGGCATTAAGCCCTTCTTTATTTGTGGATAAAAAAAGGCTACTGAAGCAAGTATAGTCCATCCAAGAATTATTGACATCTCGGGCGGCTTCAGAAAATCGAAATTAAGTTGGTAATGCCCGTTCAGTGATATTTTGAGTTGTAGAATTTAGGTTGGTGTTGGAAATAACACTAATATTTTGTTGTGTCATTAATGTTTCGAATAAATTTGGCAAATAATTGAGCAAGTGAAATAGATATCTTCAGAATGAGGCTGTTGAAGAGTGTACAGCTAATAATTGGAAAGGCTTTCCATAGCACATATAAAAAGAAATAAGAGAAGATTAGTCGAAATATATGGGATGTTGCTGACATAAAATCCTTTATTATGAACAGAATGAGGTCTGCCCAGATGAGGAAATAACAGTTGTGGTTGTTGAAACAACAGTAGGAATATTTACATTTCATATTTTGCACCTTCATTGTTCACAAATATTGAAAGTTACAATGTCATACAAAATTCTTCATATATTAAATAAATCCAATCGTTAAGTTTTGTTTCTATCTTGATATCTATTACAATTTTCCCAATCCATTCAGTTTGCAGGTAATCGTATGTGATAATTGGAAACATTTTCATGTTCAGATTGCCGTACTTTGAAAAAATACCATTTAATTTTCAGGTTATTTCTATATTTTTTATTGCTATGATGAAAGCACAGAAAACTTTTAGTTACTTTTTTGTAACTGAAAATAAAGCTGCGACTTGACTTCCAAGGCTTGCTCTGATGTCAATAATTCCTGGATGGACTATATGTACGAGGATATATTGAAAAATTCTTAGCCTACTATAGATCCAAACAAAATTTCAATGTCAAAATATTTTATTACTCAACATATTCTCCTCTTAATTGAATACATTTATTACAGCGAACCTGCAACGTCTCTAGACCTTTCAAAAAAAATGTTTCTTCTCGCTCTACAAATCAGTCCTCAACTGCTTTTATTACCTTCTCGTTGGAAGAAAATTGACGACCTTTTAAAATTTTTTTCAGTTAAGGAAAGAGATGATTGTTGAACGGAGTCAAATTTGGTGAATAAGGGGGGTGTTCCAGTAATTCTAACCCTAAATCATGAATTTTTTGCATGGCAACATGAGATTTGTGTACTGGGGTCTTTTCTCTTTAATTTTTTTCCGTAGAGTGGTCCGTAATGTCGAATAGTAATCTCCAGTTATTGTTCTACCCTTATCCAAAAAATCTATCATGATTACTCCATGGCAATCCCAACAAAACTGAAGCAAGAACTTTTCCAGCAGAGTTTTGGACACGAAACTTCTTAGGTCTTGGAGAACCAAAGTGTCGCCATTCCATCGATTGTTACTTTGTTTCTAGATCGTAGAAAAGTACCCAAGTCTCATCCATAGTAACAATTCGGTTTATGAAGTCTTCATTGTTTTCAAATCGAGCACAGATCGAACGCGATGCTTCTACCCTTGCACGCTTTTGATCAATTCAAACATTTGGGGATCCAATTTCCAGATATTTTTGTCATGTCTAAATTGACGTGAACTATAATATGATGAACGCGTTCGTATGAAATCTTCACTGCTTCAGATATCCGTTTTAGTCCAATTCGACGGTCTGATGATTGATGAAATCATGTCATGAACTGCATCGATATTTCCGGGGACTGACACAGAAACTGGCCTTCCCGATCGGTCCTCATCTTCAATGAAAAATTTACCTCTTTTGAAGCTTGCAGTCCAATTTTTCACGGTCGCATACGAAGGACATGGATCACCAAGGGTATTAAGCATATCTTTGTATATCTGCTTACCTCTTAACCCTTTTAAATACAGGTACTTGATGATGGCTCGATACTCTTATACTAATATTTGCAATTTCGGTGGACATCATTTTTTTCATTTATTGCGTAGCTCTCAGGAAGAAGGATTCCAAAACCATGAATCAACATTCGATATTGCATTCTCAATTTCTGCACGACAACTCATTAAAAAACCTTCGTTCCTTTCTTGAATTCACTTTCCGTCTGCTTGACTGTAAGCATGCCAACTATCAATCAAGCACATGGATCTACCAATAGGTATGTAAACATTTTAATGAATGCAAATTACCATTGGACGCGATACAACTAATAATGACGGAGTAGAAACAAACTGACAGTGTTTGTATTTCTCCTTATTGAAGAAATGATTTTAATGTATCTAATCGAATAATGCTCAATTAAAAGCAATTACTGGAATTGATGATGTAATGATGTTCTTATATTCTTGAGAATATCTAATTGGATGTTTATTATGGAATTCAAACATCCCGATACAGCTATCTTGCGGAATGGCGTTGAAAAAAAATCTGATGATATGCAAATAATATTATAATTATCTACTAATTTGGTACATATCTAATTTGGAAATGGATCGAGATGGGAGGTCTAGAGAAAGTTGAAACCATAACTGGAATCTGAATCAATGTCTCTAGTAGAAATGAACCGTTACCATCCAGCTTCTTATATGATGATTGAAGAAACATTCTAATTACCACAGTGTCAAATACAAGTTAAATCGATATGTATTATAATAGGAAACTACTCGTACTAATTTTCGTATGCAATCTATTCAGCAAAGATATTTTAAGGTGTTTGAACTTCCGAAAACAAATCTCAACAACGATAGTTGATAGTTCGAATAAAAGACCCGATATCGCATTATTAGAATCTATAAAAGGAACTGTAATATAAATTCATAATTTGTCCACTGGACGTCATTTTTTAGTTCTTTCTTTTTAATTTTCAGGTTTTTTCATAGAAAATTAAAAAAGTTTCAAAAAAATCATATAGGGTGTTTGACAATAAATGTTGAATTTCGAAAATTCTGCTTCTCCATTTTTCAAACTATAACCCCATTTTTTAGCAACACCATTACTTATACTTATACCAATACTTATGTTTTCGTATTTGGATTTAGTATAAGAAAAAAACACTTGTAGATGTTTTAAATGTGGTGTTTCTCAAGGAACCGTAATTGGGCCCTTATTATTCTCCACCTACATAAATAATTGCTCTATTTCCAAACAAAAAGTAAGATAATTAGCTTTGAGGATGACATTGCACTTCGAACAAGACAAGATTTCGGACAATTTAGGACTATTGCAAAAGTGCACAAAAGAATTTTCTAAAAATTAAAAATTCTAGCGAATCATCGTTTTGAAAAAACGAATTTGAAGTCATAAACGATTTCTTTGATAGTTGCTGTTAGCATTTCGATGTCGCAAATGCGAATCTACCCACAAGATGAAATTATAGATAACTAGCTGGCCCGGCGAACTTTGTTCCGCCTAAATGAATTACTTGCGGTGGATTTCACAAATCGTAATCACCGGTGATCGGAGATCAACGGCTTGGTTCTCTGATTTTTGAACTGTCAAATGTTTCCATGGATATGAGCTATTACACAGAACAGATACACAAAAAGAATATGTCATAATATGTCAATCACTAATAATGGCAATTTTTGATTCAATTATTTCCGCAAATATATTTATTACAGAAATTCAAAAACATTTTAAAAATTATGAGAAAAGATGAGAATGGACATATCACGATTGGAACTCATCGCCAAAATCCGATTTACTTGACATTTCGATAAGAATTCACTGTGATATTCACCCGCTTCTGGATCTGTTAATAGCCTTCCATGGTAGTATAAGCCCTATGTAAATTACACCGTAATTGATGTCACATGTTCTTTTTTCGACCATTTCAAACCACGACGACCGAAATGCTCGAAAAAAGAACAGATGACATCAATGGATGGCCGTGAAAGCCTCAACAAATTCATCGCCATTTAATTGTGATAATGTCAAATATAGAACCCTCACGATTACGTTATTTGGAATGAATAAAACTATACAAATAACTAATAATCATCAGTCATAATGTGTGAATAGCGCCATCTGAAGTGGTGAGAACGAAACTTTTCTCATATCTCAACGAAATCTAATCATTTTAGACATCTGTACTCCTACGCTAAAACATTTTGGTTTTGCCCAACAGCGCAGAGTTGTAGGCAACTCAAATTACACACTATTACAGTGACTATAGAGGGAATATAGTCACTGTACACACTATTTGTTTATATCGCCATCTAACGCGGAGAATATCAAATGAAGTACAAACGAATAAGCGGAGCGTAACTGTAACTGTAGCGACATCGAGTGGCCTTACTCAAAGGGAGGAAAAGCATTTCCTGTATGAGTAAAATTTTCATCGATTTTTTCAAAGTTTTATTGTACTTTATAATAACCAGACCGTAGACGAATCCATATATGAAGTTTCATAACAAACAGTCCATCCTATCTCGAGTTATAAATGGTGTAACCAACATCTTTCTTTTATATATATAGATTTGACAATGAATAGTACCTAAGAGTTATGTATTACAAGAGCCTAAGAGGTTAAACAATTAAAAGTAACAGCAATTGTAGTGTAATAGTAGAGTTAAATATATCGAGAACAAACCTTATAAATTGAAAGTAATAGTTCGAAATGGTTTTAAGTTGAACAACCATTAAATACTCTTTTCTTGAAATCCTTAGATAAATGATAGTAAGAAAGAAAATAATCATTTGCAGTAAAAAATAATTAATTTGAGGAAAGAAGTTTGAGTCAATGATGAACTCAGTAAGGAGAATAAAAGATATTGACAAAGAGGACCAAGGGCGGATATAGCTCTTTGCCGGCAAAATTTCTCGATTGTGATATGAAAGTTTGTTGCTCGGAAATTTCGCTAATGACATTTGTATCAAAATCACGAGCCGTCAGGCAATTTTGAAAAAAAAGTCATGAACAAAATTTCCGAAAAGCAATTAACATGAATATTACAAGAGAGAAATTTTACCTGCTTAAATTTTATCTCGAGTGGTATTCGGCATGACTATTCCACGAGAAAATACGGTAATATGTTCACATTTGACGCGTATTGCGCTATTTGGCAAATTAGAATTCATCATAGATTGACTAAACCACTAAACGTTGTTTGTTTTCTCTATGATATTTATTTCCGAAGCTATCTATGAATTCGAGAAACGTCAAAAATATTATCGCTGAAAAACCAACTTGTTAGTTTTGCCGGCTTGAAAATTTTGTCGAGATGAAACGATCGAATGAGTGGAATAGTCATCCGAAAATACTGAATTTGAGGCACTAGGCTTGGGTGAATGATGAATTTTCAACATAGTTAAGGGAAAAATAGATGTCGGAAAAGCAAATTCCGATGTTTTCAAAAGGTTCACCCAAAAATTCAGATACACCACTCGAAAATTAGCCTAGTTTTTGTTTTCAATAGTTGGGAAGTCCATGAGGATTGTAATAAGGGTGTTTTTTCATTTTCAACCTGTAGATCTGAAAGAGACTCATAGGATTCATAGGCAAAGTGTTCTCGAAGGAAGAGATTGAGTCACTGACATCACTTTTTCTGTAGTTTTGGAGTTGTCATTCAAGAGTATCCAGTTTGGCCACCCACTACTGATCAACTATTTATTTAATTATATTATCGGAACCTTGGGGATTCAAAATTTGGCGATGGTCACAAAGGTTCTAAAAGAGAATAAGAAATTTTTCCGTCACGTTTTAGTCAAGCCCAAATTCGTCGTCATAGTACCCGAGCAGAAAGAATTCAATAAGATTAATTGTACGTTCCTCAGCATCCATTTACAACTAACATTACCTAAAGAATTATAAAAGGTCACTGCTCTTCGTCCACCTTCACCTGCCCACTGGTCCACAATAGAAATCTCATTGTAAGGCCTATATCTATTTCCAGCGGGCATCTTCTTCAACAACCAATCAGCGAAGGACGAAAGGAACACCCCAAAAATCAAAAAGAGAGAGACAGAGAGACGAAAGTGTGTTCTTCAGGTGCAACATCTGCAATATACAAAATAAACGAAAGAAGAGGAAGAAAAAGGAAGAACTGAGGGTCCAGAAAGGCCGATCAGGTACTTGCCGGCCTGTCAGACTCCCAAACACAACTTAATCCTTGGCGTCCGCGAGATCTCTCAATAGAGCGTGAGCAACCGACGAGAAAAGAGTGTGCACCGTGCTTTATCCAATCGCATCCTCGAAATCGTGTTTCTCGTGTCGTGTCGCATGTTGATTTTTTGTTCTGGTGACTTTTAACGTGTTGTGCTCTGATAAACTGCCCATGGAATACCCTTAAAAAAATATGTGACTAGGCCTAGAACTCAAAATAAATTTATACGGTGTGTATTCGTTTAGTTTTATATTTTAAGCGCACCATTTGAAATTTTTATATTTCTGCGTTTTTGTAAATTGTTTAGGAAATTATCTTATCGTATCCTTGTAAAGGGGTATCTCTGGAATCACTTTTCTGATTCAAAAATTAATTCTATTCAGATGCAGATGTTTTGCTATTCTAATTGTCTAAAGAGTAACGCACAAAATTGAGTATTTACTATTTTGTCAATTTTTATTTTGAATTGAGCAACTTTTCATGTATAATTACGGTGTTGTCATGGAGACGAAGGGTATTGTTGAGTTTTTTTAAATGTCACTCCCCGACTTCTTGTGCCAGAAATAGATAGACCATTTGTTGCTGAGGATGATTTGGTCGTTGATGGTTTTTTTTTATCAATATATCAATTATTATAGGTGTCATTATTTTTTTATTATTGACGTATACTTTAGAAGTGATTGATGTTTATGAAGTGATCACAAAAAAATGCTTTCTTCGTAGGATAGTAATTGATCAATTAGTTTCCTTTTTTTCGATTTAATCAGTTTTTCAATTAAAAAAAACAGTTTGAACTTCAGGGTTTTGGAAACTACACTTAATGATTCTTTTTCGACGGTTATCAATCAGTTTTTGGATAAAATCGCAACTATTTGCCCTCGGCAATTTAATCTTCTATAAACTACAAAAATTTTCATGATGATTAGTTCAAAAATATAGCTTGTACCCATGAAAAACGAAAAACATATTCAATAACCCAAATATTGCAGAGATCTAACGATTACCCTGGTTTTTTTAATTGAAAAACTATTTGAATCGAAAAAAAGAAAACTATTTGCCCTCGGGATGTTCTTCAGCTTCAATTTAAAAAAAATCAAGTCTCTATACGTCGTAAATAAGGGTAGTTACTCGTGAAAAAGAGAGACCACCTTTTGAATGGAGATTTACCACGATTCAAAAGGTGATACTTCCTCGAGTACTTCCCCTTAATGTACAAATAATTTAGGGCTGCTATTTAAAAAACTCCATTTGGACCGTAGATGACTAGTTGTACACGTTTAATTGAAAGTTATAACTTTGACCACGAAGTCTTCATCAGTCAGTCTAACCCTCGGTCTAACCTTATCGTTTAGGTTTAGGCATTTGGGTAAAATGTTAACGCACTTGTTCCTTTTGCTCGTATGAATAGTGTCGTCTATTTCGGAGTAAAAAAATAACCTAAATAATTATTTCTTTTCAATGGATATAAAATAAAAGTAACATAGGTAAAGGTATTAATTGTTCTTGTTTCCTGTTCCTGTTTGTCCATTCGTAGAATAGAATTTGTGTTCTTTCGATACTGTTTTCGATTTTCTGTATTCGTCGTCTATTTTGTATTTTATCTCCTTTTATTTGCTGCTTCTATTTTCATTTCATTGGAATTATTTACATGTTCTTCCATCATACAGTTTCGTATTACTCTCCTGTTTTCTTCCTCGTCATAGTTAATTGTATGTCTTATGTCATTATTTTCTTGTGTCTTCATTTTGTTGTTATCTCTTTTGGCAATTTTGTGATGAACTCCACAAGTTTTTTCTGATTTTGTCGATTCTTGTGTACCATCTTAAGTAGTTTGATCTTGTTTCTGTTCATCACTAGAATGATTTTACTTGCTTTTCTTCTTGAGTCTTTATGTGTTTGTTGCATGTTGGGTTCTCATCCATTGCCATTCCTAAGTATTTTACATTGTTCAGTCACTCTATTTCTTCGTCGTAGGCCTTGATTTTTTAGTTTCGCTTTGATTCTATTCCATTTATTTTGGAACATAATGCCTTAGCTCTTAAATTCGTTGATTCTAATCTTCCATTTTTCCCTCTTGTTTTTGTTATCATTTTTTTTGCACTTTTTTCAGTTTTTCTCGACGCCAATGTTGCCGCTTCTCATGCGTAGAGACAAATCTAATGTTTTCCCTTGATTTTTGGGGATGTCACCGGTCATAGTAACTAGTTTTGTAGGTTTCGAATAGTGGCACCTATGCAGTGCTAATTTCTGCCTGAACCATTTTGTAAATAAGTCTATTGTGCCAAACTCTGTCGGTGACACTTTTCGTTGCTTTATATTTTTACAGATCCCTTCGGAGGCTCCATGTCTCAACTATTTCTAATTATAGAGCCGTTGAACTCGACTGACCTCATGCGGGCAAATTCTTACAATTCAACTCTCCCACTAAGTATAAGTGGATTTTTCTTCACCTTCCTAATTTCAGTCACTGTCATATTATGAGGTTGGGAGCATGTTTTCGACTTTACGATCTCAGCTTCCGAAATGTAACGAATAAATTAGTGATGGCAACTATAAAACTATAATTGGACGGAAACGGATACGATAAATCTTTGACAAAATCATTAAAATATCTGTTCGAATCTTTGGGACTCCCTTCAGATGTGAGGGGCCGAAATTTCGTAACTTCTGGTGCAAAGAAATTAACTTTCTCTCCGAAGGGACGTTGAATAATGGCAGCTTTTCGGAAACATTAACAGACATCACGGAAAGGTCGGATGAATAATGGCCTAACGTCAAGCTTTCAAGAGTTATTTGTAAATTCTACACTTTTTCAGATAAATCACGTAGTCAGAAAGAAGTGGTCATAAATCATATGCATCGTGTTCAGATACTGGGGAGAAAGATTTCTGTGTGGTGAAAAAAAACCGTTGTCTCCGTTGATATCGTATGAAATAAAACATTAAACGGCGATAAAAGTGAAAAGGTCGAAATCAGTGTTTCGAATTGCTAAATCAGTTCAAGGGTTAAAGAGTGAATGAATGAGCATTTAATTGATTTATTCATTATTTAGATTTGTTAATTCATTCGAAGGTTTCATGAGCAATTTAATTCACTTTCTTATAACGCAAATATATTCGATGGAAATTTCGAAAAACCTGATGTTTCGAAGCTCCT
Organism: Adalia decempunctata; assembly: GCA_951802165.1. Classification (NCBI taxonomy): domain Eukaryota; kingdom Metazoa; phylum Arthropoda; class Insecta; order Coleoptera; family Coccinellidae; genus Adalia; species Adalia decempunctata. The sequence continues at coordinate 23,832,499 of OX637697.1, forward strand.
AAGAAGTACAGGATTGTTGGCATAGACTAACGACTCTCAAATTCTCTACAAAAAAAAAATGGAGGGCATTCAATTATTGCATTTCTGAAGATTAGAGACTCAACAAACTTTTGTCCAAATTTCGAAAAACTTGATGTTTCTAAGCTTCTAGAAGTCCAGGATTGTTGTCATGGACTAGCAACATGGACATGGCATTCAATTGTTCCATTTTCACAGAATCAACAAACTTCTGCCCAAATCAAACAATTTTGGGTTATCCGAGATCAACAAATGGAAGGTTTTCAATATCCTTAAGGCGAATTGAAAATTTATAGGTGCAACCTTCTACAAAATTATTATGAATGCATGTCCTTGATGTGGAATTGAACTCCACTATTGAATCAACGATATACACTGCACTAGCAGCGATTTATTTGAACTTGTGTATTTTTTATGAGAGACATGTTCAGTGTCACGTATACCTTGGTAAAATTTGAGGGAACTAAAATTACTGAATTCACTCCTCGGTTTGCATAGATCAGAACACTCACGGTCGTATGTTTGGTCGGTGTGTCGGCTTGAAGGTACTGCGAAAATCGGTGCAGGATTTCTGTTCAAATCCAGTGAGTTTCTTTGAATATATCATGGCCAAAAAGTACCTCATTTTACTGGAATACAAGAATTCATCGATAGAAAATACTCAAATGTCAAAAATAACATTGACTCGATTTTGATTCAACCAAATAATTATTTTTTTTTCAATTTGAGACCAATTTCCAATTTCAATTTCGCCATTCGCCTCTTTTTTGAAACGTTTTACATCTTCTTAGTTGAAATTAGGAATTTCAAAATTCAGCTTCACCACTGTTAGAAAACAGTTTCGCGTTTCTATATTTACAACTCGATTTACAATAATTATTTTCATGAATACGTTTTTTGTTTCTCAATAGAGTAACCATTCTTATTATTCCAAAAAGACCAATTAAAAAAAAACACGGTGCATATAAATAGTTGGGAAAACATTTAGGGGGTGATTCCTTCTCAAATAATAGGGTGGGACTTTCATATAAATTTTTCTTTTTTGTAACCCCCTTCTTGGTTATAAGCCCCTAAAATGGCGTCCGAAAGAAGTTGTTTGATTTTTTTTTAAACCCAAAAAACTGACCAGAATAAAATTAAGCTCACATTTCATGCGAGAGAAAAGACATTCAGAAAAATGTTGGGAGGTGTTCCCCATTATTGCAAAGGGTAGAAAAAGCAACACCTGAACCTTGTTTCCGTATTCATATTTCACAATAAAAAATATTTTTTTCTCGAAAACGTGAACTTCAGCAAGCAATCACAAGAGACCTTATTTGTTAAGAATGTATCAGACTATCCAAAATTAATTTTTTCATATGTAATACCACTAGAGATGGACTTTTGCCGGCAAAATTTCTCGATTGTAATATGAAAGTTTGTTGCTCAGAAATTTCGCGAATTACATTTGTATCAAAATAACGAGCCGGCAGGCTAGTGATTTTGAAAAAAAAGTCATGAGCGAAATTTCTGAAAAGCAACAAACTTGAATATTACAAGAGAGAAATTTTACCTGCTCAAATTTCATCTCGAGTGTAATTCGGCATGACTATTCCACGATAAAATAGGGTAATATGTTCACATTTGACGCGTATTGCGCTATTTGGCAAATTAGAATTCATCATAGATTAACTAAACCACTAAACGTTGTTTGCTCTCTCTATGATATATTTATTTCCGAAGCTATCTATGAATTCGAGAAACATCAAAAATTTTGTCGCTGAAAAACCAACATGTTGGTTTTGCCGACTTGAAAATTTTTTCGGGATGAAACGATCGTTGCTACGGAAACTTCCTCACTAAAAATAAAAAGAGTGGAATAGTCATCGTAAAATATGAAAGAAAGTTTCTCGCCGAAGAGGTTTAGAGGTGACTTTTTCTACCCCTTGGAACACCAAAAAATTTTTTGTATGCCTTATGGTTGGCCTAAAATGTCTGCTTAATTTTATTTCTGTTTGTGGTTGATTTAAAAAAAAAATAAAAAACTGTTTCAGGCGCCAGGCGGACCCAAAAATGAAAAGTTTCTATGGCAGACTCACTCTATTTTTTGAAAAGGAATCACCCCTTAATATTTTTCGAAACTATTTACATATTTATAATTTAAATTTTTTTTTACAGAAGTCGAAATTTTTCCTAGTTATTTGGATGTGTGTAACGTCCTCAAAATTCTCCAGATTTTCAGAAAGAATCTAATTTTGTAGAATTCATTGGTAGAAAAATAACAAACTTCAAATTTTCAATAGAAAAACTGATATTAGAAGAACACAATTTCAGTAAGCAACCTGATCAAACTATCAGCGTATTGAGTAAGAGAATATTCAATAAAAATAATAGCATTTTATTGATACAATTGTTACAGAGCTTTTACAAGATATAACAAAACGTCAAACGTCAAAAGTATGTATATATTAGTAAATGCATTATTTCAATTTTTTCAATGAAGTACACAAACAATATTTTTCACCTGCAAATGCAGGTATCAAATTTCGAAGGAAAATTATGTTCCATTCATTTATTTAACTTCACTTTACATACACAAAAAGTAATTACATGTAAAGGTGTTCAACTAGAGACTGAATTCACAATCTAATAATATAAGATATAAGGAAAAACAAAACAAAAATAAAATGAAGATGATAAAGTCAAGGAATAAAGTAGCATATCACATTAATTAAAGGCGTTCATAATAAGGATGGCTATATGCACATCAAAACTAGAAGGGAATTAACAGACAGCATTGGATTGGCGTAATGAGGTTCAAAAACACTATTAAATTTACTCACTACACATGAATGAACATCATAATGATTATTGCTTCAAGCTATCAAACATCGAAAGTAACAGTTATTATCGACAGTCGAGCCCACATTTTTCCAACTGTTGTGAAATGAGCTTAGTTTAATCGCAATTAAACGATTGCGAATCTAAGAAGTTATGTTGCAACTTCAAATAGATTCATTTATAGTTTGCTGGTACAATGTAGGGATATGAGCTGCATATATATCACGATTAATATACAAGGTCAATCGTGTCTCGAGTTCAAACGATTCAATTCAGAGTGGATGTTTACTCATTTTTACTTGCCGAAGATTTCAGCTGTTGATAAGACTTTTTTCAGTGATTTATGCGTAAATTATCCAAGGTGGAAGAAAATTTGTAGCTTTCAAGGTTTTGCAGAAAAATGACAAAATCTGGTTGATCGATGAGCGGCCGTCGGAACGTTCATGAGGCATTTTTCTCTAAAACCATGTTGATATTTGGAAGTAAGAAGTAGCTTTCCATCCTTGATTTATCCGTGAAGAGAAAAATTTTGCCGCTTCTGTGTTTAAAAAATATAACGGCCTCTGGTTATAGTGTATATGTCGCAGTCGGATTCTAAAATCCGTCAGTTTGCAAAATGACTAGTCATTTTGTAAACTGACGAACGTTTTCTAAAACGCTTTCAAGATACAGATCGTTTTACAATCGGCCTGAAATTTTCAGTCGGTTTGTAAACCGCGTATAACGTATCAGACAGATTGTCATATCTTACATCCTTTCAAACGTTCCACTTGAAACTACTTCAGTTTCATGTTTTTTTTTTAAGCAAGTGCAACTGCTGACGTTCACGCAATTTTATAAATTGATTGCGCTCCTCTTGATCCGAAAAATATATTAGCTACCATTATAGATAGAAAAAATGGCGTTTATCAAATAGGTACTGATGAAAATGGCATTTTGAACCGATTTTTTTCGAGGGAGGAACTGATACCGAACAGTTCACTCAATTCTGTAGAATTCAACGGTCCAATTGAAAAAGCAATAACATTAAGTGAAGCACTAGCGAATTCCTCAAAGTTGGGCTGCCAAGGCTTCAAAAAATGTGCTTGCCGTCCGAACAAAAATCAGTGTAATACAAGAAGATGCTTTTGTTTCGAAGCATATCAAAAATGCAACAGCAGATGCCATTTGAGTTGCCCCTGCTGCAATAAGTAATAATGGTTTAATGGTTTTATTTTTTGTGGTCTTTCGATAATAAAATATTAAAATAATAAGTGTGAATATTTTTTTTCCTTTATTTTTTCTGTATCCAGAATAATGATGTACAGCTGATTATACGGTGCGGTGGAATAAGTGTTACCCCACCCCCCTTATTAACTACTATATTTTTATATCTTAAGAAAAAAGCTCAACCAGGTCAATTTTTATATTAAACGTAGTATGTTATGACATAAAAGTTACGAAACTGACATAATCCCTCTTCATGGGGGTGTCACCCCTTCGATTTTTTTCAAATGAGAAAGTGCATCTTGCGACGCCTCATTCGAAACCTATTGAAACACTGATTTCAAAAATGTATAACACTTTGGTTACTGTTTAAGTTTACAATTTATTTAGTTTTCAGTACACCCTTAGTTGTTACTTGTAATTTATTGCATTAAATGATTAAATTCAGTTACCAACATTTACAATGTAGGAAAGATTTATTTGAAGACAAAACACTTCCAACCCTCCAATGAAAAAACCTACCGTCAAGCTAACACAATTCATTGAATTCATGCAAGGTAAGATTAAAACTCTCCAATAACTCAGACTCCGTTAATTTTTGAACCAAAGTGTTATGGATTTTTGAAATCAGTGTTTCAATAGGTTTCAAATGAGATGTCGCATGATGCACTTTCTCATTTAAAAAAATCGAAGGGGTGACACCCCCATGAAGAGGGATTATGTCAGGCTCGAAACTTTTAGGTCATAACGTACTACGTTTAATATAAAAATTGATCTGTTTGAGCTTTTTTTTTAAGATATAAAAATAGAATGGTTAATAGGGGGGGTAACACTTATTCCACCGCACTGTACAAATATAACAGTTATTTAAGTTGCATTAAGACACGTAACGTTTTCAGAATACGATTGAAATGATTTGACAATCCGTCGGATGCGTTGTTCGCAGTTTACAAACTGACTAAAACTTTCAGACCGATTGTAAAACGATCTTCATTTCAAGAGCGTTTTAGAAAATGTTCGTCAGTTTACAAACTGCCTAGTCATTTCGCAAACTGACGGATTTTAGTATCCGACTGCGACATATATATCTATAACTAGCTGGCCCGGCGAACTTTGTTCCGCCTAAATGATACTTACGGTGGATTTCACAAATCGTGATCACCGGTGATCAGAGATCAACGGCTTGGTTCTCTGATTTTTGAACTGTCAAATGTTTCCATGGATATGAGCTATCACACAGAACAGAGACCCAAAAATAATGTCATAATTTGTCAATCACTAATAATGGCAATTTTGGATTCAGTTATTTCCGCAAATATATTTATTACCCAAACAGAAATCCAAAAACATTTTAAAAATTATGAGAAAAGAAAAGAAGAAGAGAATGGACATCTCACGATTGGAACTCATCGCCAAAATCCGATTTACTTGACATTTCGATAAAAATTCACTGTGATATTCACCCGCTTCTAGATCTATTAATAGCCTTTCATGGTTCAATAAGCCCTATGTAAATTACACAGTAATTGATGTCATATGTTCTTTTTTCGACCATTTCAAACCATGACGACCGAAATGCTCGAAAAAAGGACAGATGACATCAATCGATGGCCGCGAAATCCTCAACAAATTCATCGCCATTTAATTGTGATAATGTCAAATATAGTACCTTCACGATTACGTTATTTGGAATAAATGAAACTATAAAAATAACTAATAATCATCAGTCATAATGTGTGAATAGCGCCATCTGAAGTGGCAAGGACGAAACTTTTCTCATATCTCAACGAAATCTATTCATTTTAGACATATGTACCCCTACGCTAAGACATTTTGGTTTTGCTCAACAGCGCAGAGTTGTAGGCAACTCAAATTACACACCATTACAGTGACTATAGAGGGAATATAGTCACTGTACACACTCTTTGTTTATATCGCCATCTAACGCGGAGAATATCAAATGAAGTACAAACGAATAAGCGGTAGCGTAACTGTAACTGTAGCGACATCTAGTGGCCTTACTCAAAAGGAGGAAAAGCATTTCCTGTATAAGTAAAATTTTCATCGATTTTTTCGAAGTTTTATTGTATTTTATAATAACCAGACCGTAGACGAATCCATAAATGAAGTTTCATAACAAACAGTCCATCCGATCTCGAGTTATAAATGTTGTAACCAACATCTTTCTTTTATATATATAGATTACCAGGTCACATAATGAAGGAATTATTTCAGCAATCAACAAATAATTTAATTTTTTTTCTGTGATTCATCCGCCACTTTAATATTTAAAAAAATTTTAGATGTTTTGCTAACTTGATATCAAGTTGGCGAAACAACTATCCAAACAATGTTTTCAGCAGAAAACAAAGTAGCTTATCTTTCTCAGTGATTTATTCCTAAGTCATTCAAGGTTTTGTAGACGAATGACAAAATCTGATTGATCGATCAGCGGTCGTCGGAACGTTTATCAGGCATTTTCTCGATAATTTTTCAAAAAACGAAGCAGCAAAATTTTTCTCTTCACGGATAAATCAAGGATGGAAGGCTTCATCTTTCTTTCAAATTTCAACAATATTGAATTCAAAATTATGAGCTATTCCGAGTTTGATTGGAGAGAGTTGTTTTGCAACTTTACATGGAACATTTAATATTTCTCGAGAATCAAAAGACCATATTGTTAAGCTTCACGAAGTCCCTCGCCAATAAACAGAACCAAGTTCAATCCTGCTGTCTTCAAAGAAGACGGTATCTCCAACTGTAACAGCATTCAGTCACAATTTTCCCGTGAAATAAATTTTTCAAGATCACTGAAACGATTATCCTCATTCCTTTATAATCGTTTCGTATGAAGTAAATCTGACGCCGAGTTTATTTTTCCAGGTATGTGGTGGATCCTGGTAGCAGTGGCGGCGATGGTAGGTGCAGTAGACGCTATGACATGCGAAGAAGCAAGGATGAAATGCGCTTACAGGGTGGGATGCGGGAGAGCTTTGCAGATGTATGCTTTGGACTGTTCCACCGTTTTGCAAGGACCGCAACCGACGCACTGTCCAGAACTTTGCCAGCATTCCCTGCTTGCTCTTCTGTCCACTGAAGAAGGCGAAAACTTGATGACGGTAAGCAGATCAGTTGATTTATACTCCATTCACTCCAATAAAGTATCCCGGTTGGCCATGAAATTCTGACACATGTCACTGTGTATATTTTGAAAATGTTAGGTCATTTTTCTGTCAGATAACTACGCAACGTTGTCCTCTCTACACAGATATCGCAGTAATTACGTATGTATCAAAATAATGATTTGATGAATTTTAGAAAATATTGTGTGAATTCAATAATTCCAAAGACAAATGTTGAAGGAACTATTTTCTCTGGTATAGGAAATATTTCACCTATTGAAACATGGTTGGAAGATTCAGTTATGCTATTGTCTTGTACGGAAATCGAGTGTTGAAATTTTACTGAAAAATAATTGACAGAATAGTTTGTAAGTTTATGATAGTTCATTCGAAAAAAGAATAAAAAGACTCGAATAACCCGACAGAAAAACTTCTAAACGAACAGAGAGACATATGGAATCCAACTTTCAAAATTCTCAAGAAATAAGCCTACAGAAGACATGCAAATGCCTTTTTGCACAACTTGAAATACTCCAGTCTGAAAATCTAGTAGTACTATAAAACTTGTGTCACAGTTAAACCTTAAGTGGAGTATCACCTTTTGAATCGTGGTAAATCTCCATTCAAAAGTGGTCTCTTTATTTCACGAGTAAGTACCCTAATTTACGACGTAGAGACTTGATTTTTTTTTAATTGAAGTTGAAGAAGGTCCCGATGGCAAATAGTTTCCTTTTTTTCGATTTAATTAATTTTTCAATTAAAAAAACCAGGGTAATCGTTAGATCTGGGGTTATTGAATATGTTTTTTGTTTTTCATGAGTACAAGCTATATTTTTGAAATAATCATCATGAAAATTTTTGTAGTTTATAAAAGATTAAATTGCCGAGGGCAAATAGTTGCGATTTTTTCCAAAAAATGATGAATAACCGTCGGAAAAAAATCATTAAGTTAAGTTTCCAAAACGCTGAAGTTCAACCTGTTTTTTTTTATGAAAAACTAATTAAATCGAAAAAATCGCAACTATTTGCCCCCGGCAATTTAATCTTCTATGAACTACAAAAATTTTCATGAGTATTATTTCAAAAATATAGCTTGTACTCATGAAAAACGAAAAACATATTCAATAACCCCAGATCTAACGATCACCCTGGTTTTTTTTATTGAAAAACTAATTAAATCGAAAAAAAGAAAACTATTTGCCCTCGGGACGTTCTTCAACTTCAATTAAAAAAAAATCAAGTCTCTACGTCGTAAATTAGGGTACTTTCTCGTGAAATAAAGAGACCCCTTTTCAAAAGGTGATACTGCCCCTAGACGCATTGTGCGTTTGGAGACCGTTTAAAAGAACTAACCTCGTTTACAAAGTTGAAAAACAGTAAATAGAAATCAGCATTGGCAACGTCTCTCAGGAGTATTTGACATTTCACGAGTCACAACCTGCGTCAGTTTTAAGTAAAAAAACTTGATAAACCTAAATTTTGGTCAACCGGGATACTTTATAAAAGTGAATGCAACTTGTTTCATTTAAATTCAATTTCCAAATTTGGCTCATGATTTAAAGAGCCAACCTTCGCAATTCCTAACTCAAACATCCTTGATTGCCCCAGCTGCCGACTTTAATGAAAGATCCTTCATATCAACAGTGCTTACGCCTAAGATGGCGTAAGGACACAGTAACAAAGCCTACACAGAACACAACTGATTCTCCCAACTGGCACAAGCTACAAGCTTCTGGGGGGTATCTTTGGGAGACCTAGGAGTTATAAGTTATAATCATAATCTTGTGGAAATAGTCCATATTGGCCAAATAGTATATGATGTATGGTTTCTGATCTTCATAACATATCCTGCACATGTCTGGTAGTGGTGGTGACCTTTTCCCTATTACGAACTCTTGGTAATTGCTGATGCAGCTAACTGGGTCTTGTATAGCCATCAGGAATCTTCTGTTTCTGGAAACTGCTATTCTTTCGGCAACCCTTTGGTGGTAGCTCTCTTTGTCGATGCCAACTGATTCAGTTCATGATGATGCCATTCATGAAATTCTATCTCCGACCATGTTTCTTGATCTTTAGCATCGAAAGGAATTGGCATAACCACGGTGGTGGTAACTTACAGCGAGTGTTATCAGGCTGAAATACTTGAAATCGAAAGGTACGTAGATGTAAGCCTGGAAAGAAACTATCAAGGGTATGACATGGTGATCTATTCTGATAATTAAGATGCTATCAAAACGCAGAACTATGACAACGGCTCAAAGCGGATATGAAGGAAACCAAATTGATTAGACAAGAACAACTAGGTCTCTTCAGTTTGTGTTGCTGGTCACTCAGCCACATACTGGCCTTTATCTGAGGTATAGGCAAAGGCGCCTATATGAGGGAGTTTTTGGAGAAGAAAGAAACTGAAAGAGAAGCACTCTGGAAGAATCTTCCAGGAATGGATCATTCCAAAAAGTTCCTTTGGGATCTCGGAACTGTAAGAACCAAGAACTACACTGCGAAAAAAAATTAACGCACATTATGGAAATCTCAAATTTATTCTACAACTGAAGGTGTTCTCAATGATAATTATTTTGATCAGAATTATGCATGCATATGTTATCCACTTTCAACGTTTTTCTTCAATACAGCAGGAATAAAAAAGATGATATTATCCGATTTTGAATGTATAGGCTCCATTCTAAAATCAGTTGTTCTCGATCAATTCTAGTGATCAATAGTTTTTCTTTCGTTTGATTTTCTACACTCGATCGCTATGCAACGCGAAACACGCAATTTGACCCAAGAGGAATGTGCCCAAGCGGTAGTTTTGCGAGAACAAGGGTGGACATACACAAGAATTGCAGAAAGGTTGGGAGTTTCCCATACAAGTGTGTCCAGAATGTTGCAGCGATTCAGGGAGACAGGTATGAATGTCCGAAGACCAGGGCAGGGTAGACCACGGGTAACAACTGCCATTCAAGAACGTTACTTGAGAGTTTCTTCGTTGAGACAACGGTTTGCAACCGCTCGCCTCCTTCAAAATCAGCTTGAGCAAACTCATGAGGTGCAAATTAGCACTCAGACAATAAGAAATCGCCTCAGAGAATATGATTTAAGGCCTCGTGTCGCGGCAAGAGGCCCAGCTCTTACCCCAGCCCATCGAAGGGCGCGTTTTCATTTTGCGAGAGAGCATATCTCCATTGGGAAGAGGCCGATTGGGAAAGAGTTCTCTTCACAGATGAGTCTAGATTCTGCCTCTACCATTGTGATCGACGTTCCCTTGTATACAGACGTCCACATGAAAGATATGGTCAGTGCAATTTCCTGAATACTACTGGTTTCGGGGGAGGATCGATTATGGTCTGGGGTGGAATATCTTTGACTGCTCGCACAGACCTAGTGGTCGTTGATAATGGAGCTATGAATGCTGATAAGTATATAAGGAACATTCTTGAAGAGCATGTAGTGCCATTTGCCCCATACATTGGTGAAAATTTCATTTTTATGGACGATAATGCCAGACCCCATCGTGCGCGCATCGTTCAGGAGTACCTTGAAGAGGTTGAAGTCTCTCGAATGGAATGGCCAGCAAGAAGTCCAGATCTCAATCCGATTGAGCAGGTTTGGGACAACCTCAATAGAAGGGTGAGAAGTTCAGAAAATCGTCCAGCTACTCTTAATGACTAAGGAATCCAATTCGGAGAAATCTGGGAAGGATTAGATCGGAACATTTTAAGATCCCTCATTTTGAGTATGAACCGTCGTTGCCGAGCTGTAATTAACGCAAGGGGTGGAAATACCAAGTATTAAATCACTTATCAGCATTTCAGTATTTTGAAAATTGTTCATTTCTCTTCTTTCACATAAGATTCGGTGAAATCCTGAATTTTTCTTCCATTTAATGTGTCTTGTTTCGTTAAAAACCTTCCCGAGAGAACATAAAAAATAAGTTATAGAGTCAATGTAGAGTTAACTTTCATTGAAATTGAGATTTTCAGAATGTGCGTTAATTTTTTTGCGCAGTGTATTTGGATCCCAATAAGAACAAGATACTTGCAGGACATAGTCGCCTTATGAAGCATATAAGAATATGAGCTTGTCAGAAACAGATGAAAATTCCTGTTCACCTGGTGACAGAAAGCCTCGCCATTGAAAGCCTGCGCAAGGAATGTCTTGGACGAGAGAGTTGTAGCAGGAACGTAGATTTAACCTCCTTGAAGCTCTCTCAGATACTGGAGTTCTTCGGAGCTCTGGATCTGGGGGGCGATCTGTAGATAGCGTAGTTCCAAAAACAGCTCTGATAGAATATAGATCTTTAAGCTGCTCCTCAATAAATTATGATCCCCTATGGTTGTGGCTTCGCATCATTTCAAATCTAACCCTTTTTTCTCTTGCAGTGCGAATGCAGTGACGAATTCTGCGCGGACCAGAAGCGGAGAACTGAAGTCTGCAAGCCAATGGTCATGAGCCAGGCGAAAGAGCCAGTGCTGCCCTGCAGGGTGGCCCAGTGGATATGCGCCGCAGACGCTCAATGTTCTATGGCCCTAGAATACTACAACCAACTGTGCCGGTCGATGTTCCATGGCAAAAAGTGCACTTCGCGTTGCCACAATTCCATATCCATATTGATGAGACAAGAAAAAGCGGCAAAACTAACAAATTGCAGATGTGACGGGACTGAAGAGTACGACTGCAAAGCCATACAGAAAAACATGCAGAAACTCTGCTTTCGGAAGCATAAGAGGCCGCATCACGGTTTCAAGAATGAAAGTGCGCCTGCCGTGCATCACAGCGTTAAAAATAACAATCACAGGGATAGACCTGCGACCAAGCATAGAAAGACGACAACGACGACAACTACTGCTCCCAGAGTGGTAGTAGTTCAAGAACCCAACAATTCTGTGCGATCTGGACTTGATTTGTTCGTGTTGTCTCTCAGTGTTCTATTCCTTCTCACAACGTGATGATGAGCAGAAGTGTTTTGAGTATTGTCGAATTTATAATGGTTCCTTATTGTAACAAAGTAAGGGTAAAAAAGTTAGGTACAAATATTTATGATAAATATAAAATGACAATAATGGAATCTTCTAGGCAGTATTGAAAAAAGCTTGTAAAGACTGTATTGAGTACATACTGGTTGATTTTTGTCTTAAAATTCATATTTTTCGGAAGACTATCTGTGATATGCTCAAAGTATTGAAATTTGTGTGTTTTCTCGTTTATTTACTATAGCTTCGATATTCTTGCCTCTTCATAATCTCATAGCTCTATTCTCTTCAACACTTCATATGTAAATACTACATTCATCACTCTTTCACCAAACAGAATTTTGAAGGAATATAGCTGTTACTGCTGCATCGAATATTCCAAAAATATGAGTTTATAGACCACCAAAAAAAGAAGTCAATTCATCATCAATTACTCCAAAGTATTATTCACCATCCTGATATCAAAAGAACTTCTTCAAAATGAAACTGCTTTGAAGAAATCATCAACAGACTCAAACTTTCAGATACGAATTGAAAAGTGAAATGCATCAAGTAACTATTGATAAATTCCAAGGAATATAAAAAATTATTATACTTATTCCTTCAAGAGTCATTTTTTGAGTACGAAATACCTCAGCCAAAGAATGATCTTCGAAAGTTTTTTGTACATCTATTCAGTTCGTTTTTGAACTTTTGAAGTTTCATCCCTTACTACATTAATCAGAAAGCACATATTTCTTCATTATCTAAATAAAATCATTGGGTATTAAGGAATTGAGAGGGTACTTAGTTCAGAACCAAACACTTTTTTGTATTTTGAAATTATATCTACCTCGTATCATTTGCAGTATTTATTTTATTTATTGCATTTTGCATATACTTTAACAGTATGACTAAGTAAGTGGTTTGTTTATCGAAGGTCCAACACATCCACAAGCTTTCGCTGTAAATAACGCTTTAAGTTATTCAATGTGTTGCCTTCAATAAACAACCAATTCATCACAATTACATAAATATGGCACTTAAGTACATATTGTAAATATACCTATTAAAACCATGTACCAACAACCAGTGACTATTAAATTATACGTATTGGACAGATGGTGATATACCTCTACTTATAATTTATTAATTAGAACCAATCTTTTTGTAGTCTTCTCGTATTGTATTGTAAAAAAATGTTGATGTATTTGTATAGAATTTTATTTCATGTTAGTTCATCAATTTAGAACTTGTTGGACTGGTTTCTATGAATGTGAATATGTGAGAAATGGAAATACCCATTTCCTATTTTGAATAAAACGTATTTTTGTTGAAATTGTGGTTTGAGTTTTGTCTAACCTGCAAAATATGTGAAAGTTTTTCTGGAATGACAGCTAGAAACGGCAAGCGTTAAATAGCCAATACTTTTTCTCAAGCCATCTCAAGTGATATCAAGGCGATATCATAAGTCAAGCTGTCTATTCCACATCAGGAGATTTACAACTGTGTTGATCACCCACGTTTCTTCTCCTTATAAGGTAAGTAATGTTCATTTTAGCATAATTCCAAGGAAAAAGTTGTCGTCAAAATTTAAAAAGTTTTTCCATACAATTTTTAGAATGTGTTAAAGTCATCATTAAATCGATTGTTCTAGTAACTAAATAGTATATTCTAAAACTAGTTGCAGAATGGGCTCGTATTTCAATACGAATGCGAAATTCGAAAACGAGCGACGAAGGAGCGAGTTTTCGAACGCATGAGTGTTGGAATTGCATTCTGCAATGAGTATTAGACGATATTTTCTCTATTTCAATCAAATTTTGTGAATTTCAATGAAAAATTCAGAGTAAAAATCCTAGTGACTTTTGTATTGTATCTTGGCAGTTGGTAATTTTACGAATATTGACATTTCCATGTGTCATGTGTTGAAATTTGATAGGATCGGAAGTCATTGTTGACAACCACAAAACGAAAAATATAACTGAAAACAATGCTGTAATGAGTTCATTACAGCATTGTTTTTAGTACTGTAATGAACTCATTACGATACTGAAATAGAGAAAAGTTATTTCTAATAATGAACAAGTTCTGAATTCCTGGACTAAAATTAGATTATCGCGGTTACAAACGAAGACACACCCTTTAATTTGTCTGTACCCCATTCAATTTCATAATGTATCCCGGTTGGCCATGACATTCTGACACATTTCACCGTGTATAATTTGAAAATGTTAGATTATAGTCATTTTCCTGTCAGATAACTGCGCAACGTTGTCCTCTCTACATAGAGGTTGTAGTAATAACGTATTCATCCAAATGTTTATTTACTCTGGGAAAATAATGAATTTGGGAGAATATTATGTGAATTGCAATGATTCCAAAGACCTGGCGAATGTTGAAAATACTTTTTTCTCTGTTAATACTGAAAATATTTCACGTACAAAAACATGGTTGGAAGATTCAGTTATGCTATTTTCTTTAACGGAAATCAAGAATCGAGTGTTGATATTTTAATGAAAAATGATGGACAGAATAGTCCGTTACTTTGTGATAGTTCATTCGAAAAAAGAACAAAAGTGCACGAAAAACCCAACAGAAAAACTTCTAAACGAACAGATGGACCTATAGAATTCCCTACTATTCAAAATTCTTGAAAAATAAGCCAACAGAAGACATTCAAATACCTTTTAGCACAATTTGAAATACTCCAATGTACTACGAAAACTGTGTCACTGTTAAACCTTGGAAGAACTAACTCCATTTACAAAGTTGAAAAATAGTAAATAAAAATTAGCATTGGAACGACTCTGAGAATTAATGGACATTTCATGAGTACTAACCTGCATCAGATTGAAGTAAAAATATTAAATAAACCTTAAGATCTTAGGGGATTTTTCATGAAAATGAATGAATTATACAGGGTGTTTCAGAATAAGGGACCGTAAATTTGGGAACTTAATCCTCAGATGATTTTATGATATAAAGTTCCTATGGACTATAGGTCCCTGACGCACTGTTTCTGAGATACGGGGTGTTGAAATTAAAAAAAAAAATTGGTTTTTTGGAATTATTTTCTACACCGCACACGATTTTGTTTTGCGTTTTGGTAGGTCATGGGTACGTACACATTTTTTCCTACACAAAATGATGTTCAATTTTCACCAGTGGCGTCCGTACGGATTTCTGTCCGAATAAATTCGGTGAAAAAATTGGTACCCCAATGATTTATCTTGAATTTTAAATTATTTTCGTAATTACCATACAATTTTCAATAAGAATGGATTCTTAAGTTTTTTACTTGCGACGAATACTTTCTGAGAAAAAAAATAAAATGCAATTTCATCATGTGTTTAAATGCGTACTCGTTTTCATAATAAGTTTCCGTGAATTCGGGGTCTTAATCTTCAGATGATTTTATGATATAAAGTTCCTATGGACTTTGGCTCTCTGACGCATTGTTTCTGAGATACGGGGTGTTGAAAATAAAACAGAAAAATTTCTAAAACCAACTTTTTTTTTTATTTCAACACCCCGTATCTCAGAAACAGTGTGTCAGGGACCTATAGTCCATAGGAACTTCATATCATAAAATCATCTGAGGATTAAGATCCCGAATTTACGGTCCCTCATTTTGAAACACCTTGTATTTAGCGATGTCAAATATTCCGTACTGCCCCAAAGCGTAAGGCCACGCGGCACAAATTTTATCAAGATATAAGGGTGAGCGCTATTACCCGGTGAACGCTAATACCCAAGTTTACCCTGAATAGGACGACCAGAAGAGAACATTTGTTTTCTTGCCAAACTGCAGACCTGAGGCAGTGGCGTAGCTAGATAGTCCGGGGCCCTGGTGCAAAAATCGAAGAGGGGCCCCTTAATGAATTGTTTTCGAGTCAAAATATAAATACTTCGAAGAAGCAAAGTTACTTACTGAAGGTACAGTTGAGGAATATACTTGAATAAATTATGTTGTTATTTATGTATTTGAGTAGGTATATATTAAATTCATTATATTAATGTTATATTAATGTGGATGAAAAAAAGGGCTTTAAAAACATTTTTTATAGATATTTACTATATGAACAAATATTCACAAAAAAATTGTCATTGTCACCATGACCTAGCCTTATTTTTTTATTGATACATTAGATTATTTGGTGAAATCACAATAAGAAAAAATTAGTCGAGGAATGAATTCAAATTAATTATTGGGGATTCGAACCTAGAGGTCAAGTCTAGATTTGAAGTCATTTATTCTCTGGGAAAAATATGTTTACAACCTCTTTCTAGACCTACTCTTTGCGAAAGATTCAATGACTTCACTAAAATCTAGACTTGATGCAGCTTCATTTTCAATTGATAGGTATAAGCCATAAATGTCCCAGTTGAGCTTGGCTTGGCAAATAATTTTATATCTTAATTTGCTGAAAGATCTTTCAGCTTCTACAGAGGTGACAGGAAGATTGTATGGAACAGTAATATTGCTGTGAATACTTCTGTTAGATCGCATTCCAGCATTCCGTATTTCCTTATTATTTTCATATACAATTCATGAACTGTCCATGCCTTATTCAATTCAGGTAGAAATAAGTGATAAATATTGAGAACTTGAATTTAAAAGTTGGTCCCTTTCATATCGCAATATTCACTTTGAAATTGGTAGAAGCTTTGAATTACAGTTTTTTCGTCTACCTATATCTAGTGGGAATGATGGTGAAAATTCAAAATTTTGTTGACTGCAGTCATACACCCGAAACTTGAATTCAATCAATCAAATCTTTATTGTACTACAGGCTTAATACAATAGCGTGTACTCGTCAATTTTCAGCATAAATAACACATTATTAAAATAAATATGGACATAAAATGAACTTACAGTCTAGACTCTAGAGCAAACTATACTCATATCACAGATAGGTTTGTGTCGCAGAAAAACTCTGAGAGCGAATAATACGCTTTTGTTACAAGGAGCGCCTTCAATTCTCTTTTAAATTTAATGAAACTTAATAGTTTCCAATGATTTGGCAGTTTGTTGAAAACTGCAACCGAAATATAAGAAGGCGACTTCTAAAATTGAGAAAGTATTGTATCGAGCACTCTATTGAAAATATTTATTTCGGAAAATTCTCCCCTGCTTCGAAATCGGTAATCGGAAGCTAATTCATCGAAATATTTTTTATCTTTTTTTTGTCTCTTTTCTTCGAAATGGGGATCTTTACCTATGCTAAGACATTTTCTCTAGCCTTGCACTTGAAGGACTCGAAGTCACTCCTATAAATTTTTTTCTTTGTATTCGTCTCTTCTAAAGCTCTGCATATACGTCGTCCAAAGTGACATCGCATTTTTGTAATACTTCAGATGCATAATTGATATCATTGAGAATGCGGTGCATTAAATCGCCGAGGAAAATAAATTCAAAATTCAACATTTTTTTTCTGCTTGTTTTCGCTCTTATTTGCAAGAATTTATTCTGCTATTTCAGCTAATGCACGAATCATACGAATGATATGAAAAAAATGAAATTTGATTGCCGAAATTATGTTAACCCTACTGTACCATCTAGTCGGATTTAGTTTTTTTAGATAGGTGTCCGATTCACCAGTGAATTTTGGCCATAAATCCCTAGATTTGATGATATTTCGGAAAAAAACATTTTTCAGCAACTATGAATATAATAAAAACAATGTTATTCACATAATAGATCACAGAGAAACATCACAGTTTGAATTTTTTTAAAGTTCAAACGCGATTTGATGGTCAGCGCTTGGGGGCCCCCTGAGGTCGGGGGCCCTGGTGCACTGCACACCCTTGCACCCACGTAGCTACGCCGCTGACCTGAGGAACTCGAGTCGATAATTTTTGAAAAGAAAATTCAGAGACCTTCAAAATGAGTCGACACTCGCCGTAATCGAATTCTAGGGGGGTATTTCAGGATGTTTTTTGAGGCTCAAAAGTACGACAATATGTGTCGAGGTGGCTCCTTCTCATGGGCCATCCTGTATGTTTCTTGATGATCCCAAGAGTTCTTGGCCATCTCTACTCTCTACAGTCTGAGACATATAGAAACTCTTCCAGGAGTAAATATTCTTAGAAATGAAGAGACTGTATTAGGAAGTATCAAGTGCGGTAGCTGCAAAAAGACCTGGTGAGACTAGTGGCACTCTGTTTATACACGGGGATCCTGTATCACTCGATGCAAGGGGCGACCAATGTCGACATAATCTCCTTGACATATGTATTTATTCATGAATATCCGGCTCGTTCTCGGCATCCATGTTACGCCATTCCTCCGATAAGGACCATCAAGTTCCGAGCCAACGAGCGAGAATCTCCGCGGCCATCAAGTAAAGTCACACTTTCGAGAACTCAACCTCGTCTATTATGCATTTTAATCCCAATCATTCTTGCAACGGCCAGCATCTTCGGTGGTCCTGGCTCAATTAAGGCAGAGTATTATACACGGAAAATATAGAGGTCGGCTGGCTTGGCCAGCCCGGGAATAATAAGCGTAAAACCTATACACTCCTGTCCTTCGGATGCGTCCGTGTCCGGTTAGGAAAATAACGCGTAATACTGGTAGACCATTGTCAATTTCGGGGGTAATTTGTGGAGAGGTGTTCTCAGACCGCTCACCAAATGGTTTTTTAATGTTTTCGATTGGATAGTCTCGTCCTTGTCGCGCACCAATTTCCGTCCATTGATGGGACCGGTAATTCGGGAACTTTTAGGTAGCAGGTGCCTCGAGAAGTCATTATCCTTTGGGAATAGAGCGAAGACGGAATGGAAAAAAGACGATCTGAGTGAATAGTTCCAAGTGGTTATTCCAGAAAGTGAGTTCTGAAGATATTTCGAAAATTACTGTACCAACTGGTTATCAAGATGAAACGGGTATCATTTCGTTTAATTCGGCAGGAGTTATACCTAATGTTACAGCCTGGAATTATTTGCAACAACTTTCAAAGCTAATATCCACGCAATTGCTCAGTGGAAACCGTAAACTATTACCTGAGTATGTGGTTATAGTTATAGTTAGTAATGGGTTACAGTTCACTGCGACCTTAAGGTCTTTTGTGCCCCCTTACAGAGCTGCTCTCACTACACACTTAACAGCTAGTCTTCCAGTTCCAGAGATCTAATGAAATCCAATATCTAGGAAGGCTCCAACGAGGCTACTTCCTCACTCCTCCAAGTTTCTTGCCCAAAGGCATCTTTCCTTTGGGTTGCAAAGGCAAGGCATTCCGTGACTAGGTGAATAGGAGTTTCTTCCTCCTCCCCACAAAATGAACACTCATCAGTGTCCGATAAAGCCATCGTCACCAGATGCTTCCTGAGACGACAATGTCCTGTAAGAAAGCAGGTGAGGAGGTGTAGCTGGTTCCCACACCTACTGAGATCCAGATACGTTTTGGCTCTTGCAGTTTCAAAGTTCCGAAGGAACTTTTTGGAGTGATCCATTCCTTGGAGATTCCGCCAGAGTGTTTTCCTTTCGGTGTTCTCCTTCTCCAGAAACTCTTTCTTATATTTTCAACGGTAGTGAGCCACCATTTCTATGTTGGGTCGAAAATTAACAGTGCTGTGCCTAAGGTGGCGTGAGGACACAGTTAAAAAGCCTACACAGAACACAATTGATTCTCCGAACTCGTACAAGCTTAGAAGCTTGTAGCATCTAAGGGGTCTCCTCGGGAGATCTTGGCGTTATTAGTATCATCAATATCAATCTATAAACCATTATACGATATTTTCTTTAAGATTGAAGTGGGAGTAGTGTGCAGTTTTGCGCAGAGGCTATATCATTAACTACATAAATATGTAGGTTACTGGTATCTAAACTGACAGCCTATGTGTTACGAGGATGTATTCATATCTAGTTAGCCTAGACCAGTTCCATGCATAAACAAAATATTGCGATACCATATCAACGAACAATAACTTATTAGAAGTGTCAGTGGAGAGATTTCGACGTCAAAAAAGTAAACCACAGTTACGCAATAAATTAAAAAAAAAAGATGTCCTCCGAAATTGTAAAAATCGAAAAATTGGAGTATCGAGCCATCATCAAGTACCTACCTGTATTTAAAAGGATTAAGAGGTAAGCCGATTTTACGAAGATATATGCTGATTACCCTTGGTGATCAATGTCCTTCGTATGCGACCGTGAAAAATTGGACTGCAAGCTTCAAATGAGGTAAATTTTCCATTGCAGATGATGACGGATCGGGAAGGCCAGTTTCTGTGTCAGTCTCCGAAAATATCGATGCAGTTCATGACCGTCGAATTGGGCTAAAACGGATATCTGAAGCACTGCAGATTTCATACGAACGCGTTCATCATATCGTTCACGTCAATTTGGACATAAGAAAAATTTCGGCAAAATGGATCCCCAAATGTTTGAATGTTGACCAAAAGCGTGCAAGGGTAGAAGTATCGCGATCGATCTGTGCCCGATTTGAAAACGATGTAGACTTCTTAAACCGAATTGTTACTATGGATGAGACTTGGGTACATTTCTACGATCCAGAAACAAAGCAACAATCGATGGAATGGCGACACTCTAGTTCTCCAAGACCTAAGAAGTTTCGTGTCCAAAAATCTGCTGGAAAAGTTCTTGCTTCAGTTTTTTGGGATTGCCATAGAGTAATCATGATTGATTTTCTGGATGAGGGTAGAACAAAAACTGGAGATTACAATTCGACATTACTGACCACTCTACGGGAACAAATTAAAGCGAAAAGACGTGGAAAGCTATCCAAAGGTATTTTGTTTTTACAGGAATGAGAGTGCAAATGCTCCGAAAAAAGAGGCTAACAACGTTAATTCAAAGGAAGTGGTTAAAAATGCAAGAAACCAATTGTCTTCTACTTCGATGTCTGAAAATGTAAACAATCGAAAACGACGTAAATCAGATAAGGAAAATAATTCAGGTGCGGAGATAAACACAACATCTGTTCATAACAATAACAAACCTGAAATAAACATAAATGACGTACCTGCTTCAGTTCGGTCTAGGTCATTTTCCCGAGTTGAGAATTCAGTTCAGATGACATTGGGCCCTGAAGAAAATGGGAATAAATTCACTACTGAATTTACTCGGGTTATTAGAAGAAAGAATAAAAGGGAACAAAAGATTGGGAGATCAACCAAGGATAACTCAAATGGCTTACTCGCTGGTATAGCCCAAGAAAAAAAAGCCTGGTTCTATATCGGAAAAATAAAGAATAAAGAAGCTACGATTGATATGATTCGGGACTACCTGAAGGATGAAGATCGTTCTGAAACATTCGTTATTGAAAAATTGATCACCAAAGGGGAGTACTCTTCTTTCAAATTGGGAGTTCCATTCAATCTTAAGGAGAAGTTGGATAATGAAGATTATTGGCCCGCTGGAGTATGCTTTCGAAGATTCAACTTTAGTAAAACTAAAAGCCTGAATAATTTTTTATGAGGAATCAAGTCGAAGGAAAACAGTTTACTGTTCTTCATCAGAATTTGTGTTCGATTGGAAATTGTGTAGACCAACTAGATGAACTACTGAGTTGTGAGGGGGAATGTGATGTGTTATGTGTGACCGAACACTGGAAAACAGTGGATCAGTTGAAAACTCATTGTCTGCAATCATACAAACTGGCAAGTTGTTTTTGTAGATTGGATGGACAGCATGGAGGAAGTGCGATTTACATAAAGGATCACATCAGAGTGAAACCACGTGAGGATATTGTAAAAATGTCTATCGCTAATGTTATTGAATGTTCAGCAATTGAATTAAATATTAATGAAAATAAGGTTTTAGTGATGAGTATTTACAGACCTGACAAAAGTCTGTATGAGTTTTTCAAAACTATCGAAGATATTTTAAATTATTCGATCACTGAAGTTTCCACAATGTTTGTAGCAGGAGACTTCAACATAAACATCAAGAAAAATGATACATACTCGAAGCAATTTTTGAATTTGATGTCTTCTTATGGTTTAAAGCCTTCAATACATGATTTTACCAGAATAACACCGAATTCAGAGAGTTGTATTGATAATATTTTCACAAATTGTAGGAATTATATTGCAACAATCATAAATAGTCATATATCTGATCATAATGCGCAGAAACTAAGTTCTGATTTGAGAAGTTCGAATGAAAATGAGGGATATTTCAGGAGAATTTTTTCTGATTCTGGTAAATTGCGGTTTAGGACTCTGTTGGAGAGCGTAAATTGGGATATGTTGTATGACTGCCCCTCAGAATATGTTAATGAGCAATGGTCAATATTTATGAATGTTTTTGTACCGATATTCAATGAATGTTTTCCGAAAAAATTTTGTAAGCATAAGAGAGAGCTCAGTGTCAATGATCCTGAAATAGATTCATGTAAAAATAGGTTAGATATTCTTCTGACTTTGAAACAGAAAAGTTCAAGATTTAATTTAGAATATAAAAACACCAAAAGAAGGTACGATACACTTCTGAGAAATCGCAGAGCTCAGGCTTATGCGGAACGAATAATAAATTCCGATAACTCTTCGAAATCACTTTGGAAGATAGTAGGAGAGATTACAAAAAAAAGTGACAAAGATAATAATAATAATATTAGAATACCTGGTAACTTAGACAACATCAAAAACGATATCAACAGGTACTTCATTCAAATTTCTGATACATTGTCTGTAAATGGAAATAACTCATCATCTTTCACATGTAGTTTTGAAAAGCATACAAGTTCAATGTTTTTGAGGCCTGTTGATGAGTGTGAGATTATGAGCGTTGTGAGAGGTATGAAGAACAAGATGAGTAGCGGATTTGATGATGTTCCCATAGCAAGTATCAAAGTTTGTGTTGATTTGATTGTCAAAGCCTTGTGCCATATACTGAATAATTCTCTGTTGCATGGGATTTTCCCTGATGCACTGAAAGTTGCTGTTGTAACACTGATTTTCAAAAAGGGAGATCCTACATTCCTTGGAAATTACAGACCTATTAGTGTGCTGTCATCATTCGCGAAAATTTTTGAAAAATGCATATGCAGTAGAATTTTAGAATTTTTTAATAAGTTCTCTCTTTTCTCCAGTTTTCAGCATGGATATTTGAGGGGTAAAAGTGTTAATACAGCATTGTTCGTTTTCATTCAACGTATATATGATATTCTAAATAGGAAAAACATACCATTTGCCGTGCTTGTTGACTTAACAAAAGCCTTTGATTGCATGAATCATAAAATATTGCTTGAAAAGTTGGAACAGTATGGAGTAAGAGGAATTGCACTGAAATTGATTCGTTCTTATCTTTCAGGCAGACAACAGTTTGTGAAATTGAAGAAAAATGGTAAAGTCTATCTTTCTGATATTCTGGAGATCATTGTGGGGGTACCTCAAGGCAGTTTACTGGGACCTATTCTTTTTTTGATTTATGTGAATGATATGGGAAATTTAAGAATATTAAATGAGACATCAGTAGATTTAGTAAATTTCGCGGATGATACGAATGTTGTTTTGGAGGGTGATAGTCTTGAAAGTGTAATTGAGCTTGCGAATGAGGTGATGCATGCTTTGAATGAATGGTTCCTGGATAATAATATGGTAAAGAACGAAGCGAAAACACATTACATGAATTTTCATAGCGGAGGTGAGGTGTGTGAGGTAGTATGCATTGATGGACAACAAATTCCACACTCGTCAACAGCTAGACTGTTAGGGTTAGTCATAGATAATAATTTGAACTGGAAAGATCATATAAATGATCTCTGTAATAAATTGAGTGGTGT
Source organism: Adalia decempunctata (assembly GCA_951802165.1). Taxonomy (NCBI): domain Eukaryota; kingdom Metazoa; phylum Arthropoda; class Insecta; order Coleoptera; family Coccinellidae; genus Adalia; species Adalia decempunctata. The sequence continues at coordinate 23,856,370 of OX637697.1, forward strand.
GAGTTACTCCATCCGTATTCTTAAAGATTATTTGACAGATCAACATCTAAAGAATATATATTCGTCATGTTTCGAAACACATATCCGTTATGGAATTATATTTTGGGGAGTCAGTTCAGAAGTCAGAAGAGTTTTTATCATGCAGAAGAGAGTGTTAAGAATAATTTTTGGGTTATCTTTTAGGGAATCTTGCAGGGGAATATTTAAAAAATTCAATGTACTTACATTGACTGGATTGTATATATATGAGGTATTATTGTATTTTCGAAGGAACAATTTGAATAGGGGTTGCACCTTTCAGCACAGATATGAAACAAGGCGAAATGATCTGAGTTTTCCAAAACACCAGTCATCTTTCTATGAAAAAAATCCATTCTATATGGGAATAAGGCTTTTTAATAAACTTCCTATCCACTTAAAAAGTATAGAGCCTGTTGGTAAATTCAAGAAAGATTTGTTCGCATTTTTGGTAGCACTTGAGCCGTATGATTTGAAGGATTATTTGGGTTGAGGGGTTCAATTCTTCAATTTTTCTCTCAGTTTTTCTTGTTTTTTAGTTTTTCATCATACATTCTTATTTTTGACACCATTTCCATTCTGTAATTAATTCTGTAATTGGTTCTGCAATTGGAAATAAAGTGATTATCTATCTATCTATCTATCTATCTATCTAACGGAAATCTCATGTTGCCATGCAAAAAATTCGTGATTTAGGGTTAGAATTAGTAGAACACCCCCCTTATTCACCAGATTCGGCTCCGTCCGACTATCAGCTTTCCTCAACTGAAAAAAAGGTTTAAAAGGTCGTAAATTTTCTTCCAACGAGGAGTTAATGAAAGCTGTGGAGGACTGGTTTGCAGAGCAAGAAGAAACATTTTTTTGAAAGAGCTAGAGACGTTGCAGGTTCGCTATAATAAATGTATTCAATTGAGAGGAGAATATGTTGAGTAATAAAATATTTTGACATTGAAATTTTGTTTGGTTCTATAGTAGGCTAAGAATTTTTTAATATATCCTAGTATAAAAGCGTTAACAACCAAGCTGTATTAAAATATGCAAGTCAGCCATAGTATACGATTGAGATCTGCCTTCTCAATGCTTGTGGAAAAGAGCAAACTGCAACTAACGAAGAAACTTATTCCCTATATAGCCCAAATTGGAGCAGTGGGCTCTTTTTTTTAACCCAAAACCAGTGATTGGAATGGCTCATTCACTGGCTGAAGAGAAAATGCAAAAATGGTTTCAATTAAAGGTTCTTAGAGGATTCGTCCAACAACTGGTCAATCTCACAATGCCATAAAGGATATATCAAACAACAGAACCAATTTTTGAAAGAATTGCAACTTCCAAAGTGTTTCCACTTCATTTGAAAGAACATAATTTAGGCCAAACAATAGAGAAGAATGACACAACTAAAGCACTGACTTAAAGTCACGAGGTTTTGTTCGCTTGTTCTTTTATCGTTCAAGATCCATCTGGTAGGATCTGAAATTATAAAAATTATGGATTTTTAAAAAACTGTCTCTTTTTTTTCTGCGTGTTTTCGGTGGAAAAAAAATGATCCGGTCAACCAAAAAATCTTTTTGAATGTTATTCAATTTCTCACAAAGGTTTTGTTAATTGTACAACAGTTTCTCCAAGTCTTTCTGAGATATGTGAAAAACAAACAAGCGATAATTTTCACACTATATCTTGTTCAAAAAAGTTTACCTAGCGATTTTTCTGTGGCAGTACAAGATTGCTGCATATTATCATCCATGGGGATTTTAAAAACCGTTTTTTCATCAACAACACAAATTTTGATTTTTTCTAAATCTACAACTGTTCTCTGCCTTCAGACTCTATTTGTTATATCGGTCGTGTTTTTCTAGAGTGAAATATCATTGAATTGAAATAAAACACATGTAAATTAAGATTGAAGCCATGTTTTTTACTTTATAGATAATTTTATGACATTTATGTCTTAGAAATAATTTCCGGCATATGTCCACCACGACTAGCTCTGACGAACCTCATTCGACTAGACCAATTTTAGACCACTTTTTCGACTAATTCAGGCCTTATTTCAGCAATAACACGATTTATGTTTGCTTCCAAAACGTCTGTTGTTTCTGGTTTATAAGCATAAACCAATGACTCGACATAACAACCCCAAAGAAAATAATCCATTGGAGTTATGTCGCATGATCTTGGAGACCAATTAATTGGACCATTTCATTGATAGGGTAGCATCATGACTTGTAGCACCATCTTGTTGGAACCAAAATTCTTCTGGGTCGATACCATTCAAATTTTGAAACCAATAATCATTGATCTGTCACGAGCACCATTCAATGTTACTTTAGCTCCAGAGCTAGTCGTGGTGGAAATATGCCGGAAATTATAATTAAAACATAAATGTCATAAAATTATCTTTCAAATAAAGAAAATTTGTCTTAAATCTTAATTTAAATGTGTTTTATTTCAATTTAAAGTTCTATAAATCTAGAAAACACGATAATTGATTCAAAGCTTCTTGAAAGAGTCATAGAAACTTTCTCACAGATGTTGCTTTGATATTTTGCATGTTTTAAAGGAACTTCTGAGTGAAAGTTTTTATGACGCCTTCAAGAAACTTTGGATCAACTATTTCAACAACAGGCTTTCGAAATCTGTAATTTTTTCGAACAATTATCAATATTCTCTGGTCATTACGTACTAACTACATACTGACTCCTTCTATTGGCAGTAAAGCAACTCGAGTTTTTTATATCATGAGTGAAAGCATGTGTCGTTCTCATCTCAAAAACTGGGTAACCCGTGCCAAATCCACTTCCGATGTTCTAAGCCTCCTCCAGAACCGCCCCTGACATTGGGTGTATTTCCGGGGGCGAAGAGGGCGAGACGTAGCGCCACACACGATGCCGGCCACACGGCGGACCACCCAACTAGAACCCCAAAGCAAAGCGGGGACTCTCTAGTTCTTCGTCATCGAGGCACCGGCGATGCTTCAAGGAATCGCGAATATTCTATGTAATCAGTGCTTCAGATTGTGGACTTGGACGGCCACCCTTCCACGATCAGCTGTTCCAGCCATCTAAGACAACAAAGTAGCTGAGGCTGAGGCCGGAGTGGCCCAAATGAATCCGCATTATCAAAATCCGAGAAGTTTGCTTGATGAGGTGTGCAGGTGCGGATTAGCTCTTCGAGAGATTCATTTTATGGGTTGATATAAATGGTGTTTCACCTTGAACTTGAGAAGCATATAAAGGGTGGTTCAAAAAGAGCGCAAGATTTGAATTACGCGCCATGTTTGACAGTCATAACGCAGTGGCGGATCCAGCTCTCGAGAAAGGGGAGGGGGGTTACGGTCAGGTGGATTACATACCCGCCAATTGATTTTTTGGAGACAAATCAGCATCCCCAAAATAAAATTCTGATGAGGTCTAACACAAACAAGAAGTTTATTTGATTTATTACAAAAACAAAAACTTGATGAGAATAATAACAAAGGTGTAACTAAATAGCAAATGGAATTTTTCTATTTCTCCTTCTTGCGAAACGAGTGATGACTTCCTCTACATCAACAGATTTGCTATTATGGATATGAAGAAGTGCTAGTCCAATAAGTCGTTCTTCTGCTGCCATCGAAGCTCTTAACCATGTTTTGAGCCTTCTCAGAGTGGAAAATGACCTCTCTGCCGTTGCCACACTAACTGGTAGTGTTGGGAGTACGCTGTGAAATTTTCTCAGAATAACAGTTATCTAGGAGATTATATATCGTCTGTGGAATCTTCTTCTCTCGTTGCCATTTCATCTTCCATAAGCGATATTCATTCGTAACGATTGAAACAGGAGGATTGTCTAATATCTTCATTTTCATTTTTTGAATAACGACTTCGGGGGTTGAGGAATTCTCCGAAAACCTTGGACCCTTGGACGATCGTAGCGTCGAATGTGAGATTCCCGTATTGCGTGCGTATTAATTAAGGGGCAGTATCACCTTTTGAATCGTGGTAAATCTCCATTCAAAAAGTGGTCTCTTTATTTCACGAGTAACTACCCTAATTTACGACATAGAGACTTGATTTTTTTAAATTAAAGTTGAAGAACGTCTCGAGGGCCAATAGGTTTCTTTTTTTCGATTTAATTAGTTTTTCAATTAAAAAAAAACAGGTTGACCTTCAGCGTTTTGGAAACTACACTTATTGATTTTTTTCGACGGTTATTCATCATCTTTTGGAAAAAATTGCAACTATTTGCCCTCGGCAATTTAATTTTCTATAAACAACAAAAAATTTCATGATGATTAGTTCAAAAATATAGCTTATACCGAGGCTTATACTCATGAAAAACGAAAAACATATTCAATAACCAAAATATTGCAGAGATCTAACGATTACCCTGGTTTTTTTAATTGAAAAACTGATTAAATCGAAAAAAAAACTATTTGCTCTCGGGACGTTCTTCAACTTCAATTTAAAAAAATCAAGTCTCTACGTCGTGAAATAAAGAGACCACTCTTTGAATGGAGATTTACCACGATTCAAAAGGTGATACTGCCCCTTAAAGGGCTGAACGAGATGATCGAAGTAGCAATGGACGTTTGAGGAATAGGTCTTCAAACACTAAATAAGTCAAAACTAATCAGTGAATTGCAACTTAGCTTGAAATGGACAAATTATTTTTCCAAAATTCAGATTTTTTTCATTATTGGAACTAATTACCCTCCAATATTCACTTAAATATGATTCAATTCAATTTTTTCAATCGAAACATTTTTTATCAAACATAAGATCCCCCCCTGGATCCGCGCTCGTCATAACGTCACATGATGATGACGTGACAGATCGAAAGTTGACAGATGGGAGCATCAGCTATCATAGAGATCGTCCAGGATCTCGTCATTTCCTTTCAAAATGCGAAATTTCATTTGGAACTGTAGTTTATATATACCCAAAAATGCATTGAAATTGATATGGACCGTGTTATTTTTTTTTTTTTCATTTTGCCCATATGTCTATGTAATTGTGAATTTTGAGCCGGTCTCAAAGGATTATGTACTGATGAAGCATTCGTGGTCAAAATTAGTTCTGTATCTGTCCATTTATTCCGAAATGAGAAGTCCTAGAGAATTTTTAATTTTCAATATACATCGATGCAATGAATAAAATAGGATCCTCAATGAATCGTTAGCATCGTGCCAGTGGAAGATAAGGGAACTTTTATAATGTATCCCGGTTCGCCATTCTGACACATTTCACCGTGTATATTTTGAAAATGTTATGTTGTAGTCATTTTCTTGTCAGATAATTTCGCAATGTTGTCCTTTCTACATAGAGGTCGTAGTAATAACGTATTTATCAGACTGCTTATTTACTTTGGGAAAATAATGAATTTGAGAAAATATTATGTGGATTCAATAATTCCAAAGACTCGGAAAATGTTGAAGAAACTTGTTTCTCTGTTAATACTGAGATACTGAGAATATTTCACGTATACATAGTTGGAAGATTCAATTATGCTATTTTCTTTCACGGAAATAAAGAATCCATAGTTGTAATTTTACTGAAAAATAATGGATAGAATAGTCCGTTACTTTGTGATAGTTCATTCGAATAAAGAATAAAAGTACTCGAATAACTCGACAGAAAAACTTCTAAACAAACAGACGGCCCTATGAAATTCTCCACATTTCAAAATTCTCAAGAAATAAGTCTACAGAAGACGTTTAAAAACCTTGAAATAACATGAAATACTCCAGTATGAAAATGTACTAGTGCTAGTACCTACGAATCCTCTATCACGTTTACAAAGTTAAAAAAGAGTAAATAGAATATCATTGGCAATTAATTATTTAACAAGCGTCAATTGATGAATTCAATAAACCTAAATCATAGCCAACCGGGATACTTTATAAGAGTAAATCGAGTGTACGAGCTAAAATCCTCTAGTGGCTCTACGTTATCAAACCTATATTCTTATTTATCTCTGAGCTTAATCAGCTTAATCTTAATCTTTGAACACGCATGATATAGAGACCCAATTATGACCAAAAAAATGACCTACAAAATTCAAATCATTTCAAGATATCACGAAAACGAACTTTATTGTTTCAAAATGTTATCTACTGCCTATACTGCCTAAAAGTAGACCAATAAATAACCATCATCTTATCACCGCTCTTGAAGATATCTATTGTTGTCCAATCCCAAAATTGACTGAAATTTCATACTGGGAGAAACCTTTGTAGGTGGCCTGAAGACATATTATATTGGCGTCATTAACTTTAAAAAGGTCATTAAGGTTCTACTGGGAAGATGTTGCAGCCGACTCCCGAAATCTTGCAGACATATGGTTCGTTAACTGAAACAAATAACACAATTCATAGGCTACAATGGGAGGCTCTGTTGGCGAGATTGGTTCATTTTGAAATGTCATTTTCAATTAGTTGACTGATGGCATTCTTCGTCAAGGGATTTCGTCTGTTTTATTTCAATCCCTTCTCCAAAGCAAGACATTTTTATAGTTCGCGACAACTTTCTTAGTACAGATTTTGAGATCAGTTTATTGAAACTGTAATTGTACTGAATACATTTTAACATGGCAGTAAAAAACATGTACATTCTTCGTTGTTACTCAATAAAGTGTGTATAATTTTCATTTTCCTAAAAAGCAATGAGGTTATATAAGTTGCATTTGAATCTCCAAACAGCACAATTATTTCAGAATTATTTTCTTTATGCTTTCCACAATGAGAAGCATATACCTTGAATTTTCTGAAAAATATTTCATTTTTCGTATTTTCACTCTGATCCAATCGAGCTAGATTCCACAAAAATTAAGTGTCCCACATTGGGGTGAAGAGAAGTTTTGAAAAATAATCTTTTCCAATAAAGAAAATGGTTTTAGGTATTTGAGATCAATCAATTATTTGGCAGTAAGAAGAGGTTTTCAGTGAAGTATGCTAGTGTTTTTGGGGAGCTTCACAAAGCGAAAAGCGTGCCTCACGAAAGCCTATTTCGAAAAAGTAGAGAACTGTTGGAAAAATTCAAATGAGACATCTTGTTTTCATTCACGTCTAGTACGCCCCTGCCTTGTATACTGTTACTCCTCTCTCCACTGTAGTACGCAAGTTCGACTTAAGTCAAGAGTGTAGTGGACTGTGGAGGTGACTTGATCCCTTCTCTTCATTATGAAATGTTTGTTTACTTTGTTCTGCAGTAGTCTAGATAAAGGTCGCGAAGAATCAAGGACATTTCTGGGGAAAATAAAAAAGTTTTCTGCTAGTCGGTTTAGGACTGTCCTTTGGGAGTCGCTTGAACGTTTACGGTATTTTAAAATTCTCGAGGGTCATGCATATTCATGAGAACTAATCCGACTTGATTGCGGTTATGATTTTAATGTGGATCTGATCGAAATTTCGCTTTGTAATTGGATGTCTATTTCTTATTGGTCTTAGATACCTCCCAAGTAGAACCTTCGATTGGCTTGGGCTTTCACGCTAGTCGTGAATAAGAGCAAATCCGATCAGAGCGTAAAATAAATATGTAGGTACACACAATCAATTTTACAATTTCATGAAAGCAACTATACAGTGCGCATCAAAATTATGGAACAAGGGTAGATGGGGATGGCACAGGGCGCAACAAAAATCCTTCAAAAATGCATAAAAATTTGGTAAAAGTGAAACAAAAATTTACCTGTTTCAGGATTTTGTTGCAAAATATTTTTCTTCTGAGAAAATGACTTTGTTCCATAATTTTGACGCGCACTGTATAAAGAATTTGAGATTTTAGTGAGATGTTTCAATATTCTGTAATCTCTTGCCACGTCCTGAATAAATAGAATATCTTCTTCGGAAGCACATTTTAAGAGTAGTATTTAATTTTGTCTGATGTATTTTGGTTTTCCTAATTCTTTAAATTAATTTTGTGGGACTCCCACAAGACTCTATTGGAACATTATGGTTTCGCAAAAGATTGTCCGAATCTTTCAAACTTTTATGTTCTGTGAAATTAAATAGAGAGTTATGGTAACCCTGACTCAGAAAATATTCAGCCTTAAAAGGGGTTACCCACATAAGCATTCACTTCACAAATTGGACAAAATTCGAGCAGGGTTTGCCTAAATATGGCCGTTCGAAATTTTGATGTTGATAAAATTTTGCATTGAAAATGGCATTAAAGCTACATGCAAAATTTTGTCCGGATAGCAAAACCAGAACCACAGAAAACTCTAGCGAATCATCGAAAAAAGTCCCAATATTTCTGTAATAACTTTGTATTTTTGATATTTCGATTATATAGCAAGTTTGCTGTACCAACTTTGGTTTCAACCTATTTCTTCATTCTTTTAGATCCACTTCAGCAGGAATAAATTGTCATTAGCCATAGATTGTGGAAAAAACTTATATGGCATGGTTATAAGATTAACAAAAATTTATAAACTAAAAAGAATTTTACATATACTTACAGGGTGCGTCGAAAAAAAGTTATGAAAAAAAAGGTAGTTTTTTCAAATGGAACACCCTGTATTTCATGGCATAAATCTTTCGAGGACAACAAGAGCTTTACACTTATACCTCATTTATTTAATTTCATCACGGCGTTGTCACATAATTCGAATTTTTAGGATATTTTTGGTTTTGAGGAGTTAGTGGTATCAGCTTCATCATTCGGTAAACATCTGAAGTTTTTTTTCTAATATAAATTTTCCAATTTACTCAAATTAAATATGCGATAATTCGATTTTTCCAAATGGACCACCCTGTATTTTTCCTGAAATTTCTTTTTCAAAAAGTCTACATTTTTTACAAAGTTTGTCCCATATTTTAACCGTTTTTTTTTTGAGATATTTCACATTCTTTAAAAAAACGATTACTCTGTAAAAACTGTAGACATTTGAAAAACAAATTTCATGAAACAGAAAATTACAGGGTGTTATCGCATACATATGCTCCTCCGAACTCGGTGCAAGTTACAAGCTTCGAAGCTTGTAGTTTCAGAGGGGTCTCCTCAGGAGACCTAGGAGTAATCAGGATAAACTATATATCATATCATATTTAATTTGAGTAAATTGGTAAATTTATAGTAGACACTCTGTATGAAAAAAAACCTCAGATGTTTACCGAATTATGAAGCTGGTTATTGTGAAAATTTCGTTTATCTAGATTGAAAACAGTGGTTGCTATAAAAATTTTGATGAACCCCTTAAAACACTAAAAATATGAATTATGTGGCAACGCCGTGATGGGATTTGAAAAATGCGGTATTAGTGTAAAGCTACTGTTGTCCTCGAAAGATTTATGCCATGATCATGACCTGGTGTTCTATTCAAAAAACCACATATTTTTCCGTAATTTTTCTTGACGCAACCTGTATACCTATGTAAAAGGGGTCCGTGAAGTTAGCGAAAAGTTGGAAGCACTAATTCTGAAACTATGATCAATATTTAGTGCTTAATTAGTGCCTATTAGTGCTTCATCAATCTCTCATTCCACCATTATAGTTTTTGAGAAATTGACAATTGAAGTTTTTGGTGCTGACTTCACGCTCAGCACCAACATGTTGGAATTACTATGAAATTAATATGCAATATTTAGTGCTTAATTAGTGCCTATTAGTGCTTCATCAAGTTCTTATGTCACCATTGTAGTTTTTGAGAAATTGACAATTGTAGTTTTTGGTGCTAACTTCACGCTCAGCACCAACATGTTCAAATTACTATGAAATTAATATGCCAATATTTAGTGCTTCATTAGTGCCTATTAGTGCTTCAGAAACGGCTGCGATATCATTTTTAGTTTTGAAGTAATTGAGTGTTGTTTTTAGCCAAGCGTGAAGTTAGCGAAAAAGTTGGAAGCACTAATTCTGAAACTATGTCAAATATTTAGTGCCTGGTTAGTGTGAATTAGTGCTTCATAAAGCTATCATTCCACCACTGTAGTTTTTGAGATAAACGCAATTATATCTTTTTATACTGCGTCGCCATCTATGGGCGGACTTGGGCGAGTCGTTCCGTCTCGTAGATTCGGCTCTATTACGTCGTAATATTCATTGCCTAAAGGGGCTCACGGACGCACGAGTTGGGTTGCCAAGCCAATTTCAATATCGAAAAAAGAAATTAATTTGTGGAGGCAAAACCATTCTCTGCAGTATATTCATGTATCGATTATATGAAGTGATGAAATCATTTACGAATACTTTTCGAGTTTTTGTGATGAATAAAAGAATAGAGTGAATAAAAGAATAAAGAGAAATGAATTGCTCGTGCCATAACAACAAGACTAGGTACAGATAGTAGGTATTGCTTTTTTCTCAATTGTAGTATAAGAATTCCAACAGAAAAATTTGAAATGCGATAAAAAAATGGGTGTTCCTAAATTGGAGATACAAACAAAGAAGGGAGTTTCCTCAAGTTATATTGTGAAAAAAAGTCCAAAACACATGAGAACGCATACTTCACGGACCCGTTAAAGGTTGAATATTTGTCAAGTTTTTTTTCTTAGTATCTACACTTCACAAGATATTCAACTGAAATTTGGCATATATATTACAATTGAGAGTTTACACCATACGACATGTACTAAAGAAACCTCCCCTCTTCGTTTGTACCTCCAATTTTGGAACAACCTGATAATGGAGATATATTAGGTAGTTTAATTTATATTAATGATATATATATATATATATATATATATATAGGTATATGAAAATTGAACTGTCTCAAAACGTACATAAAAAAATATATTTCGGGTTCTTTATACAAAAAATATATTATTATATGATTAAAACTTATTTAAATAGTGTACAATAGCAAATGTGGGTTCACTAAAATGTCGTTTCTAACTAAATTGTGGTCTTTGGATAGGCCATCATATTCTTCCCACTGCCCATCATTTCTTCTGCAATAGGAATTTAATGGCCTATCGCCTATCCCAATTTCTATACAGTGGGCTTTGAAATTAGCAATTCTCCGTAATAGATAATTTTTGTCATTGATGAATAGATTTAATTGGATTTCATCAATACTTACTGATGCTCCGATATCACAGTCGATTAACAGAAAATCTGCGTACGTTCTTTTAATTTAAAAAAAATTGTGACAGCTTTTGGGCATTTAGAGTTTGAAGGGGAATTGAAATCTATAGATTCATATAAATATTTGAATCCCCTTCTTTTCAGTTGATGAAGAATTACCGGGATGAAAAAATATTTTTTTATTTTCACGAAATTTAGACAATTATCGCAAGAATACTGATGTATCGAAGTGGGATCACTTTTCAATAAATGAGTCGCAATATAAGTAATGTTACAGTTAACATCAATTATATATAATATACTCCGTTCACCATCTCATTCACCTTGAAAATGTTATATTTTTCGAGCACCTCGCACCGAAGTTTGTAGGTACTTCGTTTGTTCCCATTTTTCGGAAAAAAATTAAGGAAATTGAATAAACTAGAATCTGAGTTTTGAGTATTCAGAGCAAAATTGTCACTGTCACAATGTGCCGATGCAAAGTATCACCCTGTGGATTTGCCATCGAAATTGACATGTCATTTGGAGTAAACTCCCATTTGTAATATCTACGCCAAATTTCAGTTGAATATCTTGTAGATACTATGGAAAAAAAAAACTTGAAAAATATTCAAACTTTAACAACCCGTATCACGAAAACGAATCTTTCTTCTTCGTTTGTACCTACCTCCAATGTAGGAACACGCGTTTTTTTATAGCACTTCAAATTTTTCTGTTGGAGTTCTTATACTTTAATTGTAAAAAAAGCAATACCTACTACCTGTACTTACTCTTGTTGTTATGGCACGAGCAATTCATTTCACTTTATTCTTTTATTCACTCTATTCTTTTATTCATCACAAAGTCTCGAAAAGTATTCGTAAATCATTTCATCACTTCATATAATCGATACATGAATATACTGCAGAGAATGGTTTTGCCTCCACAAATCAATTTCTTTTTTCGATATTGAAATTGGCTTGGCAACCCAACTCGTGCGTCCGTGAGCCCCTTTAGGCAATGATAATATTACGACGTAATAGAGCCGAATCTATGAGACGGAACGACTCGCCCAAGCCCGCCCATAGATGGCGACGCAGTATAAAAAGATATAATTGCGTTTATCTCAAATACTACAGTGGTGGAATGATAGCTTTATGAAGCACTAATTCACACTAACCAGGCACTAAATATTTGACATAGTTTCAGAATTAGTGCTTCCAACTTTTTCGCTAACTTCACGCTTGGCTAAAAACAACACTCAATTACTTCAAAACTAAAAATGATATCGCAGCCGTTTCTGAAGCACTAATAGGCACTAATGAAGCACTAAATATTGGCATATTAATTTCATAGTAATTCGAACATGTTGGTGCTGAGCGTGAAGTTAGCACCAAAAACTTCAATTGTCAATTTCTCAAAAACTACAATGGTGACATAAGAACTTGATGAAGCACTAATAGGCACTAATTAAGCACTAAATATTGACATATTAATTTCATAGTAATTCGAACATGTTGGTGCTGAGCGTGAAGTCAGCACCAAAAACTTCAATTGTCAATTTCTCAAAAACTATAATGGTGGAATGAGAGTTTGATGAAGCACTAATAGGCACTAATTAAGCACTAAATATTGATAATAGTTTCAGAATTAGTGCTTCCAACTTTTCGCTAACTTCACGGACCCATGTAAAAGTATTTTTGGTTTGTAGATTTTTGTCAACCTTATAACCATGCAATTTAATTTTTTTTCGCCACGGTTTAGTTTGGGCGTTATTTGAGCCGTACACCTTGCTGACGCACCCTGTATAGGGTAACTGCGTGTATCATTCTCATCTTCCTAATAAACAAAAAGTAAACACCCTGTTTCTAACGATCAATTACATTTGACGTGTAATGAAAAAAACACTTCGGCAAACCAAACAATTCTTATCAGAGTGATTACAACATTATCTTATGAACGAGTGGCCTTTTTTAGTTTTACAAATATTTTTTTGGACACTAGATTGTAGATGATTCCATGTGAGTATACGTCGCGGTCGGCTAAATGTGTTAAGCTGCTAACTCACATAGAGTCAGTTTTTCAGGAGGAACAAAAAACCGCATTAATTCCTATCTAGATGCTTATACGATGACTGATTTGAACAAAACAGAACTCAGTATTAGTTTTACCTTTTTTCAAACGAAATACTCGTAAATTTTTCTTAGTTTATTTTCTACAGCCGTAAAATAGAGTTAGCAGGTTTGAAATTTTCGTTGAGGAATAAAAACTAGGAGATAGCAGTATGTCCAATTTATTATTTTCATAACAAAACCGAAAACATAAAATTATTCACAATAAAAGCAAATATTTAAAAAAAGATATTTTCTGAACAAAGACAATCGATGATAATCATCATTCATGTGGCAAATTGTCATAAAAACTATGGTAGTCAGCTGGCAAGTTTGACTTGAGATCTTGAAGATCAGAGTATTTTTTGGAAGATATTGGAATTTGATTTTCATGAAGAGCATCTAGTTCTATCCATGTCTTTGTGCTCACATGCTGTCGCCGCTGGGGAAGACTTGTTCATTCATCACAAAAGCGCAGTTAAAAAAAAATATTTCACCCTCAGGCGTATACTTGAGACCACGAATGTCGGTAAACTGAAATTTCAGAAAATATAATGATATGATAGGATGAATGATACATTGTTTATCCTGATTACTCCTAGGTCTCCTGAGGAGACCCCTCTGAAACTACAAGCTTCGAAGCTTGTAACTTGTGCCGAGTTCGGAAGCAGTTGTGTTCTGTGTAGGCTTTGTTACTGTGTCCTTACGCCACCTTAGGCACAGCGCTGTTAATTTTTGACCCAACAGTGAGAATGGTGGCCCCTTCCATGCCTAGAAAATTTCTTTCCTAGCTCGGGGTTGAACTTCGGACCTTTGGGTCCTAATTCCAATGCTTTACCACTGAGCCAAGGGCACTCACAATAAATTTAAAATTATTAATAAACAAAGGCTTTTTTATTAATAATAAGTTATTCAGAAATAATTACCTTAGGTTCCCCAGGTTTTCTTCCCGGTTTGATACTTTTCACGGTCTGAATGTTCTTAAAGGATTTGAAGAATTTATGGTCAACATATTTCACGTTGTATTAAAATATACCTACTATCATATTCATAAAATGTTTGCTGTAATAAATGTAGTCTTACCTTTCGTCACAAAAATCAACACTATATACCACAAAAATTGACTTTCAATAATGGAAAATAAAAAAACTTCGAGCAACACGTGCAACTGTTACGTGGAATTTACGGGAGATAGCAGCTCTTCTTCGCACATTGGACAATATGTAGTTAGCCGGTATACGTGCGTCGAGATTTATACAGTTTCTGCGCTAAATAGGGAGTAAAATGGTTTACAGATATATGTCGGAAACTATCTAGTTACTGCATCTAAAAAAAACGCAAAACCGTTAAAATTGGTGTTAGCCGGTTAACGCTTTTAGCCGACGTATAATTGTGTTTATGTTAATAAAATTAATGCTCTTGGTAATAAGCTTGAAATGATTATACTGTATTGATCAGTACAAAAAAAGTTAAGCAATTTTTTTACTCTAAATAGTCTAAATGAGGGTGATGCCCCCATTTACTATCCTTCATTGTCCGCTGGCACTTTAGAGCACTTATCAGTGCTTTCTCAATTAAGCCTGAACTAATTTCTGAGAATTATTAGTGTACCTGTTCGAAGCATAGTTTCGAAAGAGAACATCAAGGACAAAATTCTTCTCGAGTTACTTCCTCAAATCATGAGCCATTTTAAACTCCAAAAATAGCACCCCTTTTACTTTGGAATGTCATTCCCGACAAAAACAGTAGGTGGTGCGATCAATCATCCAAAATGTCATTATTTCGAGAGTCGTTTCCTTAAATTCTAACAAATGAGTGACGGAGGGATTGATGTAACCCAGTGTCTTTCTGAAGGTTTACATCTCACAGGCTCCGTCAAAACTATTCCGGACGCCTCCTTAGATGGCGATATGTAAAGTAGACTTTCTCATTCCGGATCATAAATCCTTTCAAAAGGCATAAACTTATCTATGAAGCACGTGTGGTGGATAGAATGACTCCAGCCTGCCGCGTATCTTGTCTGGCTACTTCATTCTTGGCCACATGGACCATGAGTGGAGAATATAAGGGACTGTCAGAGTGTGGATAAGTAGTAGCTGGTTTTAATCATCCAAAATATTTTTATATGCGTGTCTCTGATATCAAGAATTCCTAGATCCCAAAATACCTCACATCAAACGGAGTTTTTATGACGGTCACATTTGTTGGAGGTTGTAAAAATGCTGCTTCCTTTTCTGTATACGTACCAAGAAATAAAAGTTATCACTTCAAACTCCGGAAATATGATCTTTATAGCATTATTTTGAGATGCACTTTTTCCATGCTATCAACTTTTGAATCGTAACAAATCTCTACTATACATATATTTTCGATTTCGCGGTCTCCTTTGATATCGTGACCAAGAATTGAAGATCAAATCGACACTCTAATATAAGGACTGAACGAGAATGAATTCGCTATCACAAAAACGCCTATATCTCTTGAACCAATTGAGAAAAAATATCAAAATTTGATCATAGTTAGCTTGGTTAGGAACGTCAGAAACATGTGGAACATTTACTTCATAGATATTCCAATTCTCTGTCGCAAAATGTCAAGCGAAGTGAAACACGAGAATTTATAGTGCAACTTTTTCAAAAAAAAATCAAGTCGAGTTGTGGGCATGCGAAATCAAGAACAAAGAAATTAAAAAAAGATTTCTTGAAAATTTTTTCCTGTTGTGATGGACGACGAAACCTATGTCTTGGCTATTTCTCGCAACTTCCTGGTCAGGAATTTTATACTGCAGATTCTCGTGGAAATGTTGACGAACAATTTCGCGTGAAGAAACAAGCAAAGTTTCCTGAAAAATTCTTGGTTTGACAAGCAATTTGCACTTGTGGGAAAAGGAGCAAATTTTTCGTTGGCCAAGGCTCTGTTGACTCGAAGATATACATAGAGGAATGCTTGAAGAAGCAACTTTTACCATTTTTACGTGAGCACGATGTGTCAACAATCTTTTGGCCTGATTTAGCTTCATGCCACTACAACAAGGCCACCAAGTAATGGTACGAAGCTAATGAGGTGGTTTTTGTCCCCAAAGAGAAAGAATTGGGCCCTGGTAAAAAGAGGATTGAAGAAGACTAAGAAATCAACGAAAACATTAGCGGAATTCAAGCAAAAGTGGAAGACAGCATCTCAGAAAGTGACTGAGAACACTATAAGAAGCATGATGGGAAAAATTCCAGAAAAAATCCATGAATTTTGTTAAAAATAGTTTTCATTAGAATTAGAAGATGATTCGAAAATGAGTTTGATTTTCGAAATCGGTTCAGTGTTTCGAAAGATATAAGCGTTTTTGTGATAGCGAATTGATTCTCGTTCAGTCCTTATGGTATCCACTCACGAGGCTACCGGGACTGGCTTTTTATGACAGTTTTTAAGGCCACGTGCGAAAAGAGTCTCCGTGATTGGTCAAGGGCTCATAAAATTCGCGATCGCGTCGTTGCGTTGATAAGACGGTATGAGTGTCGATCAACGTGTTTATCCGTATATATGCGGTGAATGTACTAAAACCATAAAGAAAAGTGGGCTGAAATGTAAAACTTGCCCTAAAATATATCACCGTAGTTGTGCTTCTAAAATCAAAAAGTGCTGTAATGAGGAGATCTCCACTTTATTCGATATGGTGACCGATGAAGAGGAGTCCCTGAAAGGCGATAATTTCGATTCAAATATCCGTATTACCGCAGAGTCCACGGATCGTGACCTATTACTGAAAATAATACGAGAACTGGAAGATAAGAATCGTTTGATGGAAGAAAATTCCCAATTATTAAAATATAAGATTACCAAATTGGAAGATGAAATCTTGAAAAATGATCATAGAGTATGCAGCCGATGTGATAACAATTCTACACGTACTCAGAAAGAAAAAAATATCAAGCCTGATAAGAATAAAGTAAACACCAGCGGCATTGGAAAGGTTGAAACTTATGCTAACAAAGCGAGTACTTCAACTGGGCATCCTAAGCCGATTACTAAGGAGGGTAATGTTCATTCTGATCCCGCAGTGAGATCGCCCAATACGGGTGTTCACGAAACAAAATTTAATCAACCAATATTATCTACTGGTAACATCACATTAAATGAGGTTAGTGAAGCAATTAAGAATGCTGAAACTAAGATGCTCAATAATAAAATCGTCAACAAAAACTCAAATCTTGCTGGCGATACTGAATGGAAGTCTCCACAATCCAGAAAATCTAAAAGGAAAAATCGACCAGTTTTAGTGGTCGGTAACTGTACTGATTCACCTACAATTCAAGGTGTTGAAAAACTTAGAGCCCTCCATGTCTCAAGACTAAGTCCATCTACAACTGTTGGAGATCTTCATGCTTTTCTTGCTCGTAAGTTCACTTATGTGAAATGCGAACCTTTGCAATCACGATATCCTGATACCTATGCCTCCTTCAAGATTTTAATACCGCATGGGGAATTCGAAAAAGTTAAGGATGCGGCAAATTGGCCTAAGAATGCAAGCATCAATTATTTTTTCCCGAGCCGAAAGAAGAGTTCCGATCGTTGAATATGGTTCCTGAAAATTTCAAAATTATACATGTGAATGTTCAATCTCTATCAAATAAGATGAACAACTTGGAATTCTTATTTGAAGAGGAACGCCCCCTTATTGCTAGCGTTGTTGAACACTGGTGCAACAGTGAGAAATTACAATACATGTCTGTAAATGGCTATGTTCAGGTGGCCTCTTTTTGTCGCGAAACCTATATTCATGGAGGTGTTGTTATATATGCAAGAACGGGTCTGCAAGTGAAAGATGTTGGGATCTCCAAGTACTCACTGGAAAAACAGTTTGAATTCTGTGGTGTGAAAGTGACTCTTCGAGACATTAGCTATTGTGTTGTAAGTGCGTATAGGGTTCCGAATGGCGATTTCATCCTATTTCTTGACAGGTTGACTTTTATTTTACAACACTGTATTAAACTTGCAGATGTTATATTTCTTTGCGGTGATCTAAACGTTGATTACTTGAACCAATCATGTACACGTAAGCGGCTTTTGGACGATATGTTATATTGTTTTGATTTGAGGGTTACCTCTCTTGAGCCCACCAGAGTTTTCACAAATGTGAACAATTTCACTACTGTTTCTAAGATTGACTACATCCTGACTAATACCAATATGAACTACAGATCTGAAGTCTTTGAGGGTCACTTTGGTGATCACAGGGTTCTTATGTTGGAACACCTATCAGAAATAAACAATATTGGAAAATCTGATTGTGAACGAGTATTGGTCAGGAATGTATCTTCTCAGTCTTTAATCGATTTGGTCGATTATTTGTCATGTGTGAGTTTTGACATTTTATATTCATATTCGGATATTGATAACTATTTTTCTGAATTCGTAAATATTATAACTTATTGTATAGAAAGAACTTGTCCTATGAGATTTTCTAAGCGTAATTTTGACAAAAAAAAAGTGTGGATTAATAGTAACATAAGGGTTGCCAGCAATGAATTAAAAAATTTGGCATGGTTGAATAAAAATTTAAATAATCATACCTCCAATGAAATCTATAAAAAGGCCAAAATTAATTTTAAAAATTTATTGAAGGAAACTAAATTGAACTATTATCGGGGTATGATAGAAGGATCTACAAATAAAAATAAGACTGTTTGGAATATTGTGAATAGTACAACTGGTCGAAAAATTAATTCTCGTCCGAACATCAAGCTCAACCAGGCTGGCAGACTGTGCTCTGAGCCTACAGAAGTTGCAAATATGTTTGCCGACTATTTTTGCTCGGTTGCAGAGGACAGCCTTAAAAATCATTTTGGTAGCTCGATCTCACTAACTTGTACTGCCTCGAAGTTGTTATCAAGTACATTTTTCTTTTTTCCTGTCATCAGGGAAGATGTAATTAATACTGTCACGTCCTTCAAAAATAAAAAAAGTACTGGTATTGATAATATTTCTGTTCGGGTTTTGAAAGCTACAGTAGACATTGTTGCGGATCATATTGCACATATGATAAACTTATCTATAAACACAGGTAAATTTCCTTCACTGTTGAAATCAGCCTCGATTATCCCTGTGTTCAAAAAAGGCGATCCTTGCAATATTGTAAACTACCGCCCCATTTCAATTCTGAGCGTCTTTTCAAAGATTTTCGAAAGAATTGTATATACTCGAATGATGTCGTTTTTAACTCGTTTCAAAATTGTTACTGACTGTCAGCACGGGTTCCGGGAGAATAGATCCACTGAAACGGCTGCCCTTTCATTTGTAAATTTTGTTTATAAAAAATTAGATGATGGTCATTTTGTGGCTGGTCTATTTTTTGACCTTTCACGTGCCTTTGACGTACTTACTCCTAGTTTCATGGAAAGTAAGCTTCACAATCTTGGATTTCGCGGTGTTTTTCTACGGTGGATCGTCAGTTTCATTACTGATCGTTCATCGTCGGTGAAGGTTGGGGGATGTGCTTCACAGACTTATAAGATGGGACTGGGAGTGCCGCAGGGCTCTGTTCTGGGACCGCTATTGTTTCTTCTTTATATTAATGATCTACCTGATCATATTGCTTCCGATATTTTAGTAAAGTTGATCATATTTGCTGATGACACGTCAATGGCGGTCTCGGCGCACAGCCTTGGGGCACTCTTGTCCTTATGTAGTCAGCTTATTGAAGGTTTTGAGAATTGGTGTCGCTCCAATGCTCTCATATTGAACACTGAAAAAACTGAGTGCATTTACTTTCGTATTAGAAACCCTACTGCGGAACGTTTAGAGGTTAATTGTTTGGGCAAGCAAATGACCTCCTGTGAATATGTGAAATTTTTGGGAATATACTTAGATTGCTCTTTAAGATGGGATCAGCAGGTTATGGCAGTTTGTAAGAAGTTGGGGAGTTCTTATTATGCCATTAGTAGGGTGAAAAACTCTCTCCCAATTCATTCTATTATTACCATTTATTATAGTTTAGTCTATAGCTTTATGAATTATAACATTTTGCTGTGGGGTAATTCTGTAGATTCTAACAGAGTTTTTATAGTACAAAAAAGAATATTACGTCTTATTTTCAATTTGGATTCTCGTGAATCATGTAGACCTACCTTTAGGAAATATGAACTCTTCACACTCTCGAGTTTGTACATATATAGATGTTTACTTTATGTTAAAGAAAATGAAGATACTATGGTTAGGTTATCAGATTTCCATTCTTATTCAACCAGAAACGCAAGTACTTTGTGCATACCTTCTCATACTACTACTAAATTTGAATCATCTTGTGTTTATCAGGCAATAATTCTCTATAATCATGTACCACCAGCTATTAAATTGTTGGGTAAAACAAAATTTAAAAAATTAATTAAATGTGAATTGCTGAGAAATTGTTACTACAGTGTTGGAGAATTTTTGGCTGATGACCGGTTTCTGGTTTAGGTATTTCAATCTTGAATAATATTTAATTTGTACTCACCTTGACTTGTCCAATACATATTTTTTTCTGTGTCTTAATGGATCAATAAAGCTTATTATTATTATTATTATTATAAAAGGCCATATAACGCCCGTCTCGGTAGCCTCGTGGATGGTGACCATAAGATTGTATGGAGTGATTTTTTAAGGCTATAGGAAAAAAACATAAAATTCAGAAAAATGCAGGAAATCTTGTCATATCAAATGGAAGCTCTCATTGTGAATCTTCTGTGGGTACAAAGGTTGTACAAGTTCCTATCAAGGATGTATTCAATGCGTTCTTGCCGTTGAAATTTCCATATAAATATAAACCATTTAACTTTGCTAATTTGCATTCACACCTTGTGGGCTTGGCACACAAGCCCATTCGGTGTTGATTTACATACCTAATAGCTTGATTTGAACCTCGGTCGAGTGGCTGGCTTTAATGAACTATCATGCGCAACATCAATATGTAGGCTATAAATCTGGAAATAAATACTCAAAGGTCGTTGATGCGGGAAAATGATGACAGTTATTACGCGAAATTGTGTATATAGTCGTTAGGTATTTTGTTTTATAGATGAAAGTTTGAATAATGATAAACAACCTTCGCTTCTAAAGCCTCATCAATACATACAATCAAGTGAATCAAGAAGACAGGATATTTTAAAATATCTTCGCACTACTTCGTAGTTAGTTTGAATATATGTATACATAATATACTCCATTCACTTCTATAAAGCATCCCGGTTGGCCATGATTCAGGTTTATCAAGTTCTTGTAGTAAAGTAAAATAACTTTGGGAGATGTTGCTATAATGCAATTATTTATTATTTACTCTTTATCAAGTTATTTCTTTTATTTTAAGGTTTAACTGTGACACAGGTTTAGTAGTACCGTTACATTCTCATACTGAAGTATTTCAAGTTATGCAAAAAGGGTATATAAAGGTCTTTTGCATGCTTATTTCTTGAGAATTTTGAAAAGTTTTCAACTGTTCGTTTAGAAGTTTTCCTGTTGGTTTATTCGAGTACTTTTATTCTTTTTTCGAATGAACTGTCCCAAAGTAACGAACTATTTTGTCCATTATTTTTGAGTAAAATTTCAACACTCGATTTTTGATTTCCGTACAAGAAAATAGCATAACTGAATCTTCCAACCATGTTTATACAGGGTGTACCGGAAAATGTGGGAAATCTCTCGGATTCAGATAAAACATAAAAAAAAGATGACAAGTTCCCATAATTTTTTTCCTAGCGGCCCTCCCTACGGAGATACGGCCTCCTAAATGACGTCACTGGAAATCCGTTTTACTGGAATAAATCCCAAACTATTTAATATAATTCAATAAAAATTAATATGATGAACAGTAGTAGGGACCTCTTAAAATACTGCCCTTAATTTTAAATTAGCTCTTCTAGTTTACCAGGGGCGGACTAGGTTGTACATTTTAATGATTATATTTTCAACACCCTGTATGATAAGGAGTAGAAAAAAACAAATTTGGATACCTTGAACATTAGGCTAAAAAAAAGGTACTCTTGTTTATTGTCGATAAAATGAACCGTTTTCGAAAAACAAAATTACAAAGATCCTTAACCATGCAGTTTTGGCATAGAAAGGCAGGTTAACAAAAATTATTTTTCAGAAATGTAAACTTATTTATCTACTCCCATATAGAACAATATATCCATTATTCAACTGATCTGTAATAGTCTCTATAAACCAATACATAGTGTGAGGTAATAATAACTCACGCCTATAACTCACTCGAATACAAATAGGAAACATTAAATTACTCACGAAATGAATAAGAAAGTCGAATCGTTTGAGAACTCTATTTCAGACATCAAGGTAACTTACTCGCCATCCATTTCTACATTTTCTTAGGTCTGAGTATCAAAAAATTGCATTTGGAAAACGTGAATTTTTGACGTTTTCTATACGGGATTCGATATCGATTCGTTTTTCGACCACAGAAATCGCTTTTGACAACTGTTGTCAATTTTGAAAATGCAGAACAATTCGAATTTTACTGAAGAAGTCGAAGATAAAGTATAGTGTTCAATTCGCGGTAATGGTCATAACACACTTGATGAATTACACCCCTCGCTTGACGTCTCGGGCTGCAAAATTCATCTGCGTGTGTTATGACTTACATTACCGCTCATTGAACAATATACTAATTATTGCTGTCATTTTCAGTTCATATTTTATTCGGAACAGACTCCAAGTCAAAAACCTGCCAGTCAAGCGAGAATCTTAAGATGCCGAAGCCCGAGAATATTGTCTCGAAGTGATTCCATCAATATTCAATAAAAAAGAGTTCATAAAATGAGATCGAGAGATAGAGAGGGCTAGATAGAGTCTCGCTCTTCTTCTCGGGCGAAAATGAAGACATCAAGAAAGACAGGTTGTTTGCCCGGGGCGGTCCAGGTCCCGGATCGAGTAAAATAGCAGTCGGCAACTGACAGTGGCGGACTTTCGCACCATACTTTTGGTGTTTAATGTTTATTGCTCTTTTCACAGTTGAAACTCCAATTAAATAAACCGCTTCGCCCAAAAAGCGCAAGAAATTTCGGTTGGACGATGAGATTATAAACAAGCACTTACTGGGGGGAAGGACCTTTTGAGCACTCGTTCATGTCCAATGATTGAATAGTTAGAAGTTCAATTTCATATCAATCAGTAAAAAATTCGTGCAAGATTTCGTCTCGAACTGATCTGTAGTTTTGAAATTATCAGGAACATCAAATTGTGGACAGCCATATAAACGAAACACGTGGTGTAATTTGGTCCATGATATAACTTACTCACTTATAGAGATTCGAACCTGAGTCTAGCCTGAAAAGATTCTAGGTGTTTCTGTTGAGGAGTTTTTGTGTTTACAAACGGACGACTAGAATTAAATTTGGCCAAGTATTCGCTATCAGGGAGTCGAACCTTATCGTTTTCGAGTTTCGCTCGTTCCTGGATCAAAACTGGAAAGATTCTAAAACTGATCGCTAACCAGTAGAGACATCTATAACTCAGGAACTTTACTATGCAAGTTCACTGCCCCCTATTGACACTAGCATAAACTGAACCTTTTCTGGTTACATGTTACATTAACAAGCAGTTTTCTATCTCCATTTAGGTACTCGTTTTTTGTTCGAATTCAAGTTTAGGAAATCTGGTTCTGATATGAACGATATCATCAATGATGATATGATGAAATAAATAAATAATATCCGCAGTTCGTTCATTAATTATTACCATTTGATTTAAGTTCACATAACCTCTTTTTTAAATTCAATTCAAACCCAAAGATCAAGTTCCTCTTTGCTATACTTGGCGTAATTATCTAAGAAATCAATTATCTTCAATCTATGCAATTAATCCAGTGGAAGATATGCACAAGGTTGTTCCAGCATTGCATTCAATTGATAAATTGATAAAATGCAACGCAACTCTACATTGTAAAAACTACGTTTCAGCAGCGAACTACTCAACAAATATGAAGGGAAGAAAATATATTTTGCAAAAACAGTTCGAAGGTGTTCCTAAAGAAACCGACGTGAAGATAATTGAGGAGGAATTGCCACCACTGAAAGACGGAGGTAATAAGATAAATCAAATACTTGATTCTTGGTCTCCATGACCAGCATTAATTTATTTTTTATTTTCACGGTTTTGTAGAATTTTTGTGCGAAAGTCTCTATATAAGTGTGGATCCTTACCAGAGGGCCTACTTTCAGAAACCAGGAGATGTTGTTCTGGGATCTCAAGTTGCTAAGTGGGTAAAATTTTAAATTAATATTTGTGATTGTCTTGGTTTGAGGATTAATTTTTAAGCAGCGCTGAAATTGTATTAAAAAAATGTAGAACTTTCAAGATAAAAACATTTTCGAGTAGGAAATTGCCGTTAAAAAAATATTATGTCCAATAAAGTACATCAAAATGTTAAATTTTTATGCATTGGTTTAGATATTAAGGCAATTTCAAAAAAATCTACAATACCCCCAATATTTCAATTAAATTCTCTTCTCCAGGATCTTGAGCAGCAAAAATCCAAAATATCCCATAGGCAGACATGTAGTATCTTATTATGGATGGAAAACACATCACATCCTTGACGATAAACCTCAAGGTATTCTACCGACTTACCTTATACCTGACACTTTGGATGTGCCTTTGTCCTATTACCTCAGTCTATTGGGCATGCCTGGGTGAGTTAAGTCTTAAAGGAATGTCCCCGATGTCACCTACTTTTATTTTTAGAGTCACAGCATACTTCGGTTTCTTGGATATTTGTCAGCCCAAGTCAGGAGAAACTGTTGCAGTAACAGGAGCTGCTGGGGCTGTTGGAAGTATCGTTGGGCAAATTGCAAAGCTTAAAGGATGTAGGGTTATAGGTTTTGTAGGGTCGGAAGAAAAAGGAAAATGGATAACGGAAGACCTTGGATTCGATGGATATATAAATTATAAGAAAGGGGATTTTGGTAAAGAACTGAAGAAACTGGCCCCTAAGGGCGTTGACTGCTATTTTGATAATGTAAGTGGGAAGTGATTCTTCATCATGATAAGTCGAATGAAATTCTTTTTAGTCTGTTGTGAACGAACTTGAATGAATATATAATAAATTAATATGTAATGTTTTAGGTTGGTGGTGAAATATCAAGCCAAATCATGAGACAAATGAACCAATTCGGTAGAATATCAGTGTGCGGAGCTATCTCTGCCTACAATGAATTGGAAACAGCTAAAGGTAAATCCTTCCCCCTGCATATTTTTTTTATAATCATGTGGTGAAATAAATCACCAACTTATAACGATGTATTCATATACTCCGATTCAAAATCATTTCAGCATCCATCATCCAAGGGTCAATGGTATTCCATCAGTTGAAGATGGAAGGATTCCATGTAATGAGATATGTGGATAAATGGGACGAAGCAGTAAATTCAAATGCTCATTGGTGGAAGGAAGGAAAACTGAAGAACAGAGAAACAGTTACTAAAGGATTTGAGAATACTTTTAAAGCTTTTGTTGAAATGTTAAAAGGTGCAAATTTCGGAAAAGCCATTGTTGAGATTTGATTCAGAATAAAACTTTTTTTGAAAAATTCCGTGTTTTATTGCCATTTTATCACAAAGTGTTCGAATCATCCACCATTTCATTGAAAATAAGTCAATTCAAAGTAAAAATAAAATTGATTGTTACAGATTCTCACTGTTTAATCTATCAACAATCATGAATGACATAGATTAACTATGACAGTTCCTGTCAATGTGATAAATTCAATAGAGTGGTCATATCAGCAAAGTTACGTTGATTCCATATCACCTTTCTCATATTTTTCAATCATGGCTTTAACCACAATACATTTGGTCATATAGCATGGACAATATTCCGGATGTTGAATTTCATTTGGATCCTGCATGGTAACTTCCAAATTATACTTTCTGAAACTATCTTCAGATGCTTTCAAACTTAGTTTAAATGCTACAGGAGCACCTGGCTCAACTTCAATTTCGGTTGGTAGAACTATTGTTGTCTGTTTCCAGTGTGTTTCTGGGTCCTCAGGACCAGTTGATAACGTTACAGGTTCAAGGTCTTTGGAAGGAAATGTGCAGGCAAACCATAAGCATATTCCTTGATATTTACCTATTTTATTGCAAACAACTAAATGCTCTGCTTCAATTATTTTCAATTCTTCTTGTGTTGTTTGCTTCAAATCAATCCATGTGACTATTTCTGGATCTGACAGTAAACAATCTCTTTCAACAGCTGACACAAGAGGTTTTTTTGATGCTTCATTTCTTAATTTTTCTCCTAAGGTATTCATTGAAATTCCATCTAAATCATTCCATTTTTCATAATATAATGGAACACTAGAAGGAAAGGTAGAAATCAACAATTGATAAACATTAAATTCTCCAGAAATAACTTAAGAAGCATATTCCAAAAGAGTATTATATTTTTTGTCTCAATATTCAGTAGCCCTACCTAACTGGTGCTGCAAATAGAGTTGCTGTTTCCGGAAACATTAACCCTTCTGGTTTCAAAAACTGGTCCCTTGCCACCAAGACAGAATTCAGCATACCTTCATGGAATAAATAGAATCCCATCCATTCAGATACTATAACATCTACTTTGGAAGGCAGGACTAAATCTTCAATTTTTGAATGAATAACCTACAGACAGAAAATCTAATACCTACTATACTCTTAAATCTATTTTGACTCACTTCAATAACATTTTCGAAGTTGTTCTCTTTGACGATACTTTTGGCAATTTCAAAAATACCACTAGCTTCAACAGCGTACACCTTGGAGGCACCTGCTTGGGCACAATATATTGATAGAATTCCGGTGCCACAACCAACATCTAAAACCGTTTTTCCTTTCAAAACATTTTTGTTGTCTAAGATTGCTTGTCGATAAGCCTGATTTCTTGGTGCATCAAGAAGCATGAGCTGATGAACCTGTGGATATCTGGCAATAAATTAATAAGCCCATTGAATAGAGAATGCATATTAACTCAACCTGTAAATCATTGTAACTTTCTATATAATTCGAATCCATTGTACTGTGATTGAAAATTGTTTTAAAACATATTTGAAAATAAGGAGGTTAATTCAAATTTTGTGCGGTGATATGCGATCGACTTTCTTCTTCTTTTTTTGTAAAACCAGTAATACAAAAATGGTAGTAAAATTGAATTAAGAACGATTGAAGTATTCTAATTCGAATAAAATTTCTTTCTTCTCCAATATAAATTCCGCGAGAAGCGAAATCAAGATAATTCAATTCTGGATAAAATTCTCTCTGAATGACGTTTAATTCCCAAAACATAACCCTGAATTTTTGCTTACCTTTTGTGTTTTCGTTTTATCAATTGATCTGTCTTTGTATTAATAATCAAACATATATTAAAACTCAAAATGATGAAGAAGAGGAATAAGTATGTGTTTATTCAAAAGAAAATCGTGAAACTATTAGTATATCTTACTTTGTTATATAGGTATAGATATGAGAAATGTGATGAAGAGAGTGAAGAAGAAACAGAATTATTCGTCAAATCTAGGACACCTATAAAGGAAACACCTTGCGTTGAAAAAACTGTTCAAGAAGGAGACACCTTACAATCCATAGCTATTCGATATTGTTGTACAGTAAGAACACTAAATTATTACCATATGCAGCGCATTTATATGTCTTAAGAATCTACATAAACTGCCTATATATTGTAAATAATGTTTATGCCGAAACCAATATGAATTTGCAATTTCATCAAGATATTACATCAATGAATGCAAGCTCAAATATTTTTTTCTGATCGAACACGTTTTGTATGTCCTATTATTGTACTTAACTCAATCATATTCAGATTTCTCAGAAGTCCATGTTTATTCATAACAACTTCTATATGATATCCTT
Source organism: Adalia decempunctata (assembly GCA_951802165.1). Taxonomy (NCBI): domain Eukaryota; kingdom Metazoa; phylum Arthropoda; class Insecta; order Coleoptera; family Coccinellidae; genus Adalia; species Adalia decempunctata. The sequence goes on from OX637697.1 coordinate 23,884,369, forward strand.
TTACTTTTAGTAGATTATGTAGATTTTGAATATATTAACTATAAAGGTCTTCATTTTCTCCTATTATTTCAGATCGAGGATATTAAGAGGCTTAACAACATACATAAAGAAAATGAAATATATGCAAGAAATACTATAAAAGTACCACTAAAACCATTCTCAGAAGCTCTAGCAGGGGTCCATATAAGTGGTTCATCAACTCCTGAGGATAAATTGATTGATATTGAATCTCCAAAAATCAATGTGATTAATCTCAATTCGAAAATAAAGGAAAAGTTAACTACTGGTGAAACAAAGGTGAACGAGATTATTTTCAACAGCCAAATTGCACAGAAACCTGCTGATGCTAATTTGGACGAAGTTGAAGTAATAGATGACGAGGAAGTGCAGCTTCTACCAACAAAATCATCTGACGTTGTTGGAACCTTATTGAATTGTAATGGAATTGATGGAGACATATCATTTGTTGGACTTGTTATATTCATTGTTGTTTTGATATTTGCTGTTCCTCTAATTTATGTATTTTATATAGCGGAACATCTTGAAAGCTATCATCACCACCAGACATGACATATTTCATTTACTTTTTTCTAATGACCTTAATTGTGATACCACGAAGAAATGATAGAGATGTGATTGAAAAGTCGAAGCAGTACTAAATCAGAAGATCAGTTTCATAGTATCTTTCACTATGAATATGCAAGGGTTGCAAATTGAACCTTTTTTCTCATCATAGAAAATATGTATTTAATTTTATCAGGTTGTTATTTATATTTATTAATGTTGTTATGTTTAGTTAATGTATAATCATATTTTATATGTGGAACCAGTGAAAATTAGACTATTTTTACAATAGAATAACATACCTTTTTTATTCTTTGTTTTATTCCCTTGTTACATATTATTTTCAGGTATTTCTTGAAGTAGATTATTGTTAAAATAGAGTATGAGGTGGTTAATCATTTTGAACGCCACATACGGTTCTTCATCCTCGAAATTTTGAACATGTTAAAACATTTGTGTTCATCTGATAATTTCAAAACTATGCATTGGATCAAAATGAAATTTTGAGTTCTATTGGTGAATGAGTTATTTAAGTTAAATGCAAAATTGAGTAACCAGGACCATTGACTCCTTAAACAATGCCAGGACCATATAATAGTCAGAGTAGTACAGAGAAAAAAAATTCGATTAATTTCTTGAAATGGCACTAGAATACTAATTCGTTAATGCGAATCTACCTACAGGACAAGGTGGATGAACGATTGCTCAATAGCTCCCGATATATGTCAGTACTTTTATTGACCAACTTTTTTAATTCTTGTTATCACACAATCTCCAAGAAATTTCGTTAACGCCTTATTGAAGGTCCTTAAGTATACAGCTAATTTGAACTCGATCAGTTCATTTGTGGTTCTTTGATTTTGATGAATCAATTAATGGTGTTCTACTCGCAAATGGACGCGAGATTTAAGCTTTCAGAGAACGCAATAAACGCAAAAGTAAGCGAGTCAGTATTTACTTTTGCGCATTTTGCATTTGAAGGGACACCGTGAAAAAACTGACAGCTGAAGCGTTTGTGATGACAGTTGGTTCTATAAGGCTGGATTGGAATAGAATTTCACTCATTTCTACTTTAATTCCATTTATTAGATGAAATGTTGTTGCATGAAATAGATACATTATGTTGTCATTCTATCTTCCTTCATCTACTACTAACTGTATATAAGCACTAAAACCTTACATTCTATAAAAATATTTGGTAATTTTCCTCCAATGGAACAACAAAATTAATTTGTACTGAATTGTTCCCAAAACTAAGGCTGTAACACATTCTCTCTAAAAAAAATATGTATAAAATTATTTGAAATTTCTGAAATCATTAATATTATTGAATATATAAGGATTCTTATATCAATATGTATATGTAGAGAATAATAGACAATAGAAGAATAATTATAGAAAATGACACGATTTTGTGAAATATATATAACTGTAGAGATATTTCTAGATAAAGTTAACTAAAATATTCTTCAAGTGTGTGATAAAAAAAATCGTGGATAATGTATACAGAAGTTTTAATGAATGAATGCCCTCTCTTGATTTATGGAATGTATTCTAGAAACAAAATCCTACAGTGATGAGTGGGTCAGGTAGACAGTGGATCAGCTTAATAGTTTCCTCTATCTTGGGTATTGTTGTGGACACTGCAAAAAAAAACAAAATCGTGAAAAATATATGAAAAATACATATCAGACATTTTAAGGTAAGAATATAATTTTCGTTTAACAAGGCAACTAGTTATACAGGCATTTATTTTCCTTCACTGGTGATAAAAAATAACACAAGTAGAATTTTATAATGGGTAAGGTAGATATTCCAGGCGTACAAGTTATCCACGTGAGAGACCATTAAATGGACCCAAAACAGCCAAGTCACTTTTGTGCAGCCTCTAAGGTTGTACTATCCATGTCAAGGCATAAATGAGTCCAAAGGTGCTCAAATCGAGAACCACTATTACATTTTAATTGAGAATATTCATTTGAGAACAATTTTCAGGGGAGATATAAAAAGATGGTGGTGTTTCGAATTTGAAACGATTTGTCTCAGTTACTGTGTATATTTTGCAGGATACCTGTAATTTATATTCTTCAATTCCTTTACAGAATGTAACATAGATGGATAGAAACTCTGGTTTTTATACATTTCTATCGAACCATAGCATAAATGTAAATGTATGTTAATATAATGATTTCCATGCCATACCCTGAAGCGAATGAACAGCTTTGTGGGATGATTAGTGATTCCTTGTTACATGAAACAGAACAACAAAATCACTAGTCTTCCACACAAGTCAGCTCTTATCAGTTAGTAGCAGAACAGTCCACAATTCCAGGTTAGTCAAGGAGCTCCTAGAAGACTTATGATCTATGGTGGAAAATGTTTTCTCTAGTGCATATAGCCTTCATAGAGATGTAAAGAATACATCTACGGTTTCATAATGCTTGTCACTGAATAATTCAAAACGCTTGTCTTGACTCGAAGAAAAAGAATATATATACAGGGTGTTTGGAGGGTGATTAGCCATAGGTAAATGGTGGATAGGTGATGCTCTTGGCTACTTGTTGCGCCTAATAAAATAACATTTTGCCCAAAGTTCAAGGTGTAATAATTTTTTTACCATTTTTATAGAAATTTCCCATTTTTCTCATTAAAACTTTGAATTTTTTCAAATTTAATGCTCGAGGTGCCTATAAAATGATTTATTTCCTTAGTCTAGTCTTGTCTTATTCAGATTGAATCAAAATTTCATACAAACGTCTTCAAAAAACCTGACAGCGTCGTATCAAACTTCAAAATGAAAAAAAAATAATGTTGTGTCCACTTTACAAAGTAAAATAAAAAAAAAATTTACATGGGGTTGGGTTTTAAAATGGCTTTAAAAACTTCTCTCGTTAATACTCTTTGCAATGGTATGTAACATATCTTTAATAATCAGATAACTCAACAAAAAACCGTTTTGTCTTCAAGGATGCCTTGAAAGGATGACGACAAAACTATTCCATTGAGCAGGCAAAATCTTTTCTCTCATTCTACCACAGCTAAATATAGCGTGCTATCTCTATCATCGGCTAACAATACTCCCAAGGGCGTCGCCAGGGAGGGGGCAGCTGCAACCCGTGCCCCCCCCCCCACCCCAAATAGGATAGAAAAAATGAACTGATTTTCGTATATTATGCTATTATTTCATAAGTTTTCAAGGGATTTTTGAGCTCAAAAGCTGGTGGGTAATCACTACATTTCAAGTCATTTCATAGGCCTGCATTAAAGGTGCAGTAATGCAGTTTTGAGTTCACTCAACATTTCGGTGGTTCATCAACATATTCTGTAGAAAACTAAAGATAGAGAACTTCAACTCATTTATTTTAAATCTTGTTCGAATTGTTGGCCATTATTCCTAATACATGCGTAACATCTCTCTCTTATTTCCGTTGTGGTATAGCTTAGTCCAATTTCTTGCTTCATTACACGGGCGTAGCCAGGATTTATAACAAGGGGGGGCAATTCATGGTCATGGTCCAAGGTCGTTCAAAATGTGAAATTTTGGGATAAAAAGAAAAGGCAGATTTAATTCATTTTTTCTTCCAGGGGGGGGCAACTGCCCCCCCTCCCCCCCTGCCCCACGCTGGCTACGCCCATGCTTCATTATCACAAATGCATTATCTATTTTTTCTATTAATTGCTCTCTTGTGTCAATGGCCAACAATTTGAACAAGATTTAAAATAAATGATTTGAAGTTCTCTATCTTTAGTTTTCTACAGAATAATGTTGATGAACCACCGAAATGTTGAGTGAACTCAAAACTGCATTACTGCACCTTTACTGCAGGCCTATGAAATGACTTGCAAATGTAGTAATTACCCGCCAGCTTTTGAGCTGGGGGGGCATACGAAAATCAGTTCATTTTTTCTATTCTGATTGGGGGGGGGGTCATGGAGGACCCCCTCCCTGGCGACGCTATTTTTAGCTGTGGTACAATGAGAGGAAAGATTTTGCCTGCTCAATGGAATAGTTTTGTCGTCATCCTTCAAGGCATCCTTGAAGACAAAACGGTTTTTTGTTGAGTTATCTGATTATTAATGGTACATGTTACATACCATTGCAAAGAGTATTAACTAGAGAAGTTTTTAAAGCCATTTTAAAACTCAGCACTATGTAAATTTTTTTTTTATTTCACTTTGTAAAGTGGACACAACATTATTTTTTTTTCATTTTGAAGTTTGATACGCCGCTGTCAGGTTTTTTGAAGACGTTTGTATGAAATTTTGATTCAATCTGAATAAGACAAGACTAGACTAAGGAAATAAATCATTTGATAGGCACCTCGAGCATTAAATTTGAAAAAATTCAAGGTTTTAATGAGAAAAATGGGAAATTAGTAGAAAAATGGTAAAAAAATTATAACACCTTGAACTTTGGGCAAAATGTTATTTTATTAGGCGCAACAAGAAGCCAAGAGCATCACCTATCCACCATTTACTCATGGCTACTCACCCTCCAAACACCCTGTATATACACAGAAACTATTTGCACTAGATAAATGGTAATGAAATTATTAATTCGTTATATGATTAATTTTATGACATATGAAAATGAAATAATTAGATTTCTCACCTCTGTTGCAATAGATACTGTGCCATCTGTATCTGGTTGGGTGATCCAGTTATTGTGATAATGCGATCGTTTGATCCTTGAAGTGGTTCATCGATAGTTATGCCAGCTCCAGAGTCTTGACGAATTTTTCTAATGCGGCCACCTCCTTTTCCAATGATAGCGCCAGCAAGCTGTAAAATTAGAATTGAAGGTAAGTACTTCACAAAAGATACATTCAAATGAACTACTTAAAAGAGATATGTTTCAGGATAGTCCATTTCTTGTTATGATTATAAAAGGTAACAATTCAGTTGGAGAAGTCCATATAATAATAAACGTTGGAAGTAATTATTAAACTATCAATTTTTCAGTAACTATCAGCACAGATGAAAAAGTGATTTAGGAACTGGATAAACGATATCGATCAGAAGTTAGTTTCAACAAAATACAAAGATCGAAACTAATCATACAGAATACTTACGTCTTTAGGAATTGTAACTTGAGTAGAGTTTTTCGACCCTCCACTGCCTCCCATTCCACCACTGCCGAGTCCGTTTTGTATGGGGCTGCTTCCCAACATACTACCTCCTGGGGGTGGCCTGCTCATTGGGGTACTCAAAGGGGTTTCCCAGATATCACTGCTCCTGAAAGTTCCACTTCCGTTTAAAGATGGACGTCCTCTGCCAAAACTGTCGCGGTTTCCACTTGAGGACCTTTCGTTGAATCTGAAATATAATGGTTAACACGGTGAAATTTAATGCATAAAATGTTCAAAGGTTAAAATTTATAACTATGATTAAACATTGGAGAATTCTTGTGGATACAAGAATCTAGTAAGGATCCAGTAAAAAAGCTGTAATTGGTAATTACTGGGGAAATGTATAAATAAAGAAAACGGAAATCGATAGAATTAAACTTTCTGCATTTTGAGAAGATATGAAATGATAAGATGAAAACTGACAACGATTATAATATCGATATTATTTGAAAGATTGGACATTCTTCTCCAATGCATCTTATTTAATAGTGTTCTAACAGTTTTGCAGTTTGAGTTTGAGTTTGAAAGTTTCATAATAATGTGCCATAGTATATAACATTACTAGCAAGGTAAGAGGGTTTTTACTGGCGAATGGAGGATATAACTGACGAGCCGCAGGCGAGTCAGTAAAACCCGTTACCTTGCGTATATTGTTTTATATTTCATTTGTTTCTCATTTGTAAAAAGGTTAGATAAATTCCAAAAAAATCTCAATAATTTGTCGCAAATGTCGTAAGCTATGGAAGCGTTGCCATGAACATGTCTGTTTATTTTTCTTTACATTTGTTTTGGCGAAAGCGAAAATGAATGTACCAAAAGAAATTATTGAGGCAGCCAGCAGAGTAGCTTCAAGTTTATTACCTGCAAAATCAGCTTCAAGGTACGAGCGAGAATACGACGACTTCAAAAAGTGGCAAAACAAAAATAGTGTGATTGGGGTAACTGAAGGTGTTCTGTTGGTCTACTTGAATCAACTATCAGCTAGATTCAGCCCTAATACTTTATGGGCAAAATGGTCTTTGCTGAAAAGCTGCTTGGAAATGAAAGAAAATGCCCCTGTTCGCAGGTTTGTTTTCCTCAAAAAATTTATTGAAAAATATGACGTTTAGTTGTCATTTGCAGATTTCAAAAGGTAATAGCGTTTCTGAAACGAAAAAGTGAGCGTTATACGCCAAAAGAGGCCAAGGTATTAAGTAAAGAAGAGGCTGAACAATTTCTTTTACGTGCTCCTGATGACCAGTGGTTGCTGGCGAAAATTGTAACAATATTTGGGATTTTTGGATGTTGTCGATGTGACGAAATTCTCTCCTTAAACATGAATGATGTAGAAGATATGGGAAAATACGTTATTGTGACATTGCGGCAAACAAAAAATTTAACAACAAGAAGATTCGCCATAACCGATAATGGCTGCAGCTTCAAGCCCTGCATGTTATACAGAAAATATGTAAATCTTCGGCCTCCTGGAACAGATTTTTTTTGACATACCGACATGGAAAGTGCATTTCCCTTAATGCTGGTCAGCACACTGGTGGTGTCCCAAAGCAAATAGCGAAATATTTAGGTTTAAAAGACCCTACACCGGCCACTCTTTTCGCAGAACTGGAGCCACTATGGTTGCGGATTCGGGTGGAGATATTTTAGCACTAAAGCGTGCAGGAGGGTGGAAGAGCACCGAAATTGCGATGAGTTATGTCGATGATTCGGTCAACAAAAAAATCGAAATGTCTAGCAAATTATTTGGTAGTAAGGAGAGAACAAATGTTCTGCAGTCCTCGAGTTCAGCAGTTTCTGAGTCAACAGATGGTTCGTCATCATCAGTATCAACTCTTTCATCATCAAAAATCTATGTTACTGGAAATAACAATTGTACCATGATTTTCAACATATTATATGACGATAAAACAAAATTTTCTAATGTAAATAATACTATACTAACTTGTAAAAATTTTGCAAGTTAACTGTCAGTTTTACAAGTTAGTGACTTGATAAAATAAACTTTCTTGATTAATATTGTGTTTTTGGAAACTGACGTTTACAAATGAGAAACAAATAAAAATGTGTTCATCTCACCTTCCTCCGCCTCTTGAAGGTGGGCCACCTCTGTTATTGGACATTCTGGAAGGTCCACCGCCACGACTGTCGTTGTTTCTACCGCCTCCGAAGCTACCACTACCTCCACCTCCTCCTCCACGTCTGTCATTTCCACCACCGTTTTGGTTTCCACCCCAGCCACCATATTCGTCTGAGTAAAAGTCATCGTAATTGTGGGGATCGTAGTTGTTGACTGCACCTTTAACGGGGCTCTGCAAGCAAGAGAAATGTACCGTGAAACACTTGATAGGCTGATAATTACTTAATTGAGAATTCAAGTTTTCTATAAACAATTAAAGAGTGGTTGAAATGTATGTTCAAATGAATGAAAATTTGCACTTACCCCTTTTATGAGGGTGACAATTTCACGAACAGTGTCAATACATTTGTCTGGATGTCCTTGAATTTGTATGATCCTGTCAGTACTTTGCGGTGCTGCATTTGAAAAAATCTTGACACGGGCTCCAGTTTGCTGTAACAAAAATATATTGTAGAATGAGGAATTGAATGTTGTATGGTGAAAAATATCAAAATTCACCATCTCAAGAGAGGGGATAATTTGAATTTAGAAGTTTTTCAAGGCAACGCAAAAACTCGAAGGAAATGAAAAGATAAGTGCCGTTGACACTTCATAAGTTCAAAGACAAGTTCCGCTACCGACTGTGGCCTACAGATAAAAATAAATACGATAGAAACTTCCAGCAACTTTCAACTGGATCTAAGGAATCATTTCTTCCATCGCTATTTAATTAAGTTGTAATGGGTTTTATTGGTTTCGCTAGTAAATCTTTCCGGATCTAAACAAGGGATAAGGAAGGGGAAAAGTGGAAGAAGTTATTTGTTTTATGGCGTAATCGTGCTGAAAAATTGAGATGAATTGCGGTTTTTTCGTTGGGGGAAAACTCATCGATATCTTTTGAGTTGGCGGTTCGTTATTAATGGGCTTTCGAGAGGTCTACCTTTGTCGAACTCAAAGAAGGAGTTATAGGACGGCCGCCGTGAGACAAATGGACTTCTTTTAAATCTATTAAAGGGACCCAAATCCCCACCGCGTTGCGATTGTTTTCTGGATCGGACGCCAGTTATACAAGAAGAATAAAATTTGCTGAAAATTTTCATTAGCGGTTTTGATCACGAAATTCATATCAATTTTGTTTCGATATTGGGAGACAAAACCGAAAAAAGCTTGAAGAAAACCGGAAAATTCAATGTAAACTTGAAATGACTAATATTTCAACCAAACTACATATACTCCATTCACTTTTATTTAATCACATAGGAGGTCATGGTTTCGTTTTCAGGAGTTGGTGCACCTGATGAAAAGCACAGAACATATGATGAAAAGTCAATGCGCGCACAGAAAATATCGTTAATGACGAAACGACGTTGCCATTTTCTTTGTTTACATAAAAGTAAAAGTATCAAAGATATTCCACATTTTGTTAGGTTTACAAATTGTTCGCAGATTTTTGGTATTCAATCGATATTTGCAGGTGAGTCGAATATCCAAGATTAACGTATGTTTATTGTTTTTAGCACCAGTTTGGAGCGTGAGGACGATTTTCAAGACCAGGACGAATGTTTACATTTGGAGGTTAAAGGGGTACACGGGAATTTCGTTGAAAAAGCTGTTATTTGGACCGATATCGCAGTAGATGGATCGGATGGAGCCTCGAGATGTCGATTAGGATGATATTTTTCAGGTTTTCCAAGAAATTTGGCGATATCTGAGCAGATTTGCAAAAGTTAGGTACCTCACTGATGAGGTGGAACTAAGACCTAATTCTCCTATAAGAAACGCCTTCCAAAGGTCGAGATGGTGAAAAATGTCTTCTTTAGATGTTGTTTGAACAAACGCAGCCGAGTTTTTTACCCCAACATTGATTTAAAAAAGTTATCAACAAAATAAAATTGACATTATTCTTGATTCTTGTAATTACCCATCAATTCATCTTATATCTTTGGGTTGATTTTTTTAATGAATTCTTGATTAGAATCAACAATTGGTGTCGTCAAGTCTTGAACTTTCAGTTCAAGAGGATGACAAACATTAAATCTTCACAAGCATGCATATGAAAATTAGGTGAAAGCAATGCAATTTTCTTCCATGGCGAAAAATAATATATTTCAACAGTGATCTCTTGTACTTTTTATACAAATAACTAGAAAAGGAATCCTTTCTATCAATTCATATAAACGTTAATTATTTTCGTCCATCACATCTTTTCCAATTCATTAATTTTCCGAATAAATTCACATTCGGAGAAATACGCTAATAATGTAGAAAGGGCAACATAGTGTTGACTTGGAACATAAAAATATTTTGAAAAACGTCATAACTTCGATACAGAGTGGAACGTGTCAAATTTCCAAGGCCAGAGTTGTGATTTTATAATTGTGAATGGAGTATACAGGGGTGTCTTTCGACTCAGCAAAAAATTGGTTGGACATACCGTAGTAGCTTTTGTCAAACTTATCATGTTTCAGTTTCATCCGATATTACGTAAGAAATATCGACGAAGAAAAACAAGCAACTGACCCGCGAATTAGATTCCACAAGGTTCGAATCGTGGGCGTAGATACGTCAAGTAAGTTTGACGTAAGTCGAGGAGGCATAATGGAAAAATATAGCGGCCTTGTCAAAACCAATCGCAAGAAGGAAATAGCGGATAATTTACGTGTTTTTGACATGTTTGTTCGATTTGGGATGAATAAGCATTCCACACACGGGAGAAATTCATTTTACATCGAAAACAAACGTTACGAAAACAAGTGAGGCGAAAAGTTTTATTATGGGGTAGTTTTCGTAGTCGACTAGTGTGGATAACAAGTCAGAATTTACGAGTCGGACCGGCCAGGCTCCCTGTTGAGTCTTTTCCACGAAATCGGCAAGAAACTTTCGTTGCTGGAAGGTAGCAAACACGTCTGTCTTTGGCGTTTGTAGCTAGGAAGTTTCACAGTATTTTATGGGAATAACACTATTACCGGTTTTTCACTGCTGAACTAATGAAAAAATTTCCTATTGTTGCCGTTACGAAATGTCTAAGAAAATAATAAAGTGAAAACAAAGTTGTGCACTGAAATAAAAACAACTTGTTTTTTCAGACATCACTTTGTCCTTTCGCTGCATTGTTTTCTTACGAGTTAATGATTTCACTTATTGTGGCAGAACGAATTTAAAAATTGAGCTTTTCATCGATAGGTAATTCGAAATAACCATTCGGGTGTGAACCTTTATCCTTTATTCAACATATCTTTGATGAAATTAACACAAGAACATTTATTCATTGGTTATAGACAGCGAAGTTGCTTTTCAAATTGTTTTATTATCGAAAAATGCTTCATACACAATACTACCTATTGGTTTCTGCTGTTATATCTGCGCCATTGGTACTCAGAAATGATAAGAGTAGAACATATACTCCATTCACTTTTATAAAGTAGCCCGGGTGGCGCTGGAATTCTGACACATTTCACCGCGTATATTTTGAAAATGTTAGGTTATTCTCATTCTTCTGTCAGATATGGACGCAACGTTGCCGTTTCTACATATAAATCGTAGATATTACGTATTTATCAAAATGTTTATTTACTTTAAGCGCGTTCGGCAATAGCATCCGAGAGCGGACGGATTTTTTAGTCACGTGATAACAGATTGTACAGATTTGTCAGATTTTTCTGTAATAAACGAACGCTACGGAGCATTTTGATCGATTTTTCTGTTTGACGTATGTAACGCCTTACCCGAGCCAGATATTAAATTAGAGCTTAAAGGTCTATTTGTCAGTAGAGGTAGTCTGGGTACTATTTTAATTCTTTTGTTATAGTTCTCAACATTTCTACCCCTTGGTTGAGATGATTCAATATTTTGAATCATTATTTTTTTATCAAACAACATTTTTTTATTTATTACTACACAACAAATAACATGAGACACGAAAATTCAACAGACTGTTCAAGAATATTCGAAGCGGAATAAAAAATCCATTCACAAAGGCCGAAAAGTAATTTCTGTTTCTGTTCTGTGGAAAAAAATCCGTTTCCTCCGTCGAAATACACCGAGCAAAACGATCTACATCCGATTGATCAGATTTTCTTGCCGAACGGTCCAGATGTGTACTCCCCTCAATCTGGATGTAATAAACGAACGGTTCAGATCAATCCGACCAGTCAGATGTCATTGCCGAACGCGCTTTTTGGGAAAACAATGAATTTGAGGAAATATTATGTGAATTCAATAATTCCAAAGATCTGACGAATATTGAAGAAACTTTTTTTCTGTTAATACTGGAAATATTTCACGTGTACGAGTATAAACATGATTGGAAGATTCAGTTATGCTATTTTCTTGTACGGAAATCAAGAACCGAGTGTTGAAATTTCACTGAAAAATATTGGACAGAATAGTCCGTTACTTTGTGATAGTTCATTAACCCGATAGAAAAACTTTTAGACGAACAAAACAGACGGACGTATGGAAATCCCCACTTTTCAAAATTCTCAAGAAATAATAAGCTTACAGAGGACAATTAAATACCTCTTTGCGCAACTTGAAATACTCCAGTATGAAAATGTATTGATACTACGAATCTTGTGTCACAGTTAAAGCTTAAAAGAACTAACTCCATTCACAAAGTTAAAAAAGAGTAATCAGAAAGTAGACTTGGCAATGTCGCTTGATTTTCACGAGTGCCAACCTGCGTCCGTTTTAAGTAAAAGAACTTGATAAACCTAAACCATGGCCCACCAAGATACTTTATAAAAGTGAATGGAGCATACCTGTGTAAACTCAAATCAGGATTCGAATAGTCCAATTTACCACAAACATGACATATACGAATCATTTTTCAACGTATTTTGCTAATGATATTCAGAAATAAATCCAAATTTCATTTTTCCTGCACGATATTCTGATGAAACACTGTTCAAAACGTCATAAGTTACACAAAATTAAAAGGGCAGAACGAAATTAATGAATTAACTGGCCACAGGTTCAGAAAACGGTGCTGCCATAAGTTGCCCATTCATTATCTGAAGCAAAAACGGCCGGGCCGTTTCGCGAACATTTCGACTATGTACATATTTGTAATGTGAGGAATTCACAATATTTGAAGAAACAAATACTCATTTGACATTCACACACAAATAGGTAAATGAATTTCATTCTAATAGTATATAACATTACTAGCAAGGTAAGAGGGTTTTTACCAATGGAGGATATAACTGACGAGCCGCAGGCGAGTCAGTTATCTCCTTGAGCCAGTAAAACCCGTTACCTTGCGTGTATTGTTTTATATTTTATTTGTTTCTCATTTGTAAAAAGGTTAGATAAATTCCAAAAAAATCTCAATAATTTTTCGCAAATGTCGTAAGCTATGGAAGCGTTGCCATGAACATGTCTGTTTATTTTTCTTTACATTTGTTTTGGCGAAAGCGAAAATGAATGTACCAAAAGAAATTATTGAGGCAGCCAGCAGTGTAGCTTCAAGTTTATTACCTGCAAAATCAGTTTCAAGGTACCAGCGAGAATACGACGACTTCAAAAAGTGACAAAACAAAAATAGTGTGATTGGGGTAACTGAAGATGTTTTGTTGGTCTACTTGAGTCAACTATCAGCTAGATTCAAACCTAATACTTTATGGGCAAAATGGTCTATGCTGAAAAGCTGCTTGGAAATGAAAGAAAATGCCCCTGTTCGCAGGTTTGTATTCCTTAAAAAAATTAATTGAAAAATATGACGTTTAGTTGTCATTTGCAGATTTCAAAAGATAATAGCGTTTGTGAAACGAAAAAATGAGCGTTATACGCCAAAAAAGGCCAAGGTATTAAGTAAAGAAGAGGCTGAACAATTTCTTTTACATGCTCCTGATGACCGGTGGTTGCTGGCGAAAATTGTAACAATATTTGGGATTTTTGGATGTTGTCGATGTGACGAAATTCTCTCCTTAAACATGAATGATATAGAAGATATGGGAAAATACGTTATTGTGACATTGCGGCAAACAAAAAAATTTAACAACAAGAAGATTCACCATAACCGATGATGGCTGCAGCTTCAAGCCCTGCATGTTATACAGAAAATATGTAAATCTTCGGCCTCCTGGAACAGAAAGCCTAAGATTTTTTGTTTGATATACTGACATGGAAAGTGCATTTCCCTTAATGCTGGCCAGCACACTATTGGTGCTGTCCCAAAGCAAATAGCGAAATATTTAGGTTTAAAAGACCCAGAGCTATACACCGGCCACTCTTATCGAAGAACTGGAGCCACTATGGTTGCGGATTCGGGTGGAGATATTTTAGCACTAAAGCGTGCAGGAGGGTGGAAGAGCACCGAAATTGCGATGAGTTATGTCGATGATTCGGTCAACAAAAAAATCGAAATGTCTGTGTTACTGGAAATAACAATTGTACCATGATTTTCAACATATATGACGATAAAACAAAATTTTCTAATGTAAATAATACTACTAACTTGTAAAAATTTTGCAAGTTAACTGTCAGTTTTACAAGTTAGTGACGTTTACAAATGAGAAACAAATAAAGTATGTTTCACGTTGATTGAGAGTTTATTTTTTAAAAAATTCAACGAACGTCACAACGTTATAAAAATGTCTACTACAATTTGAAGCTGTAGCAGTAGAGTTACCCAGCTTAGTTCTGATGATTTTAAAAATAGGCTTCACCATTTATTATATGGTCCAAGGAGCTTACTTTCAGGTGTATCTTACAAAGTGGATGAAAGAAGTCTAACAGCTTTTAGTGACCCATTTTCATGGAATATTTTTTCTCCAATATGAACAGTGGAAATAATGAAGATACGATCTTACTTTGTTGACATATCCTGTATGTGAAAGAGTATAAGAAGTTGGAAATAATACAGCATGATGAAAAGAGGTCTCAATGAAATGCTGTTTTCATAAAACTGACAAAAGGGTCAACAGACAGAATTCATTCATATTTTCATCGAGGTAACGGAAAAGAAAACAATCGAAACAAATGATGGAGTCGTCCTGGCAACGACACGTTCTTCGAATTCTCGACAGGCATACACCGTTCGAATTGGTAGTTTTTAATTTCCGCAGTTCCAATTTTGAAAGAATGAAACTACTGTACGTTTGTCCTTCCAACATTTTTAATTAAAATGCTGGCGGCAATAAAATGGACCGCCTTTGAAACGGACGTGTAGTGGGCGACTGGGCGACAACTAAAACGCATTCTTGAACTACGGCCTCGTCATCTGATTGTTGAAAAATCGCAGCGATGAATAGCGACGAAGCAGGAAGCAGACGAGAAGTCAATTTTATTTAATTAATTCCGGAAAATCGAAAAAAAGGAATAACGGGTGTACTACCCCTCCATTCCCCCTCATCCGGGATTTCCACCCCGCTTCCATTCGTTTTTATTGCCGGCTTCGGCTTTAAAATGAAAATTCTTGTTATTTTTTCGATGCCAACGGCCAGACAACCCATAGACTATGAAAACAGGAGATCGTTCATAATTCTGAATCGGGAGAGCGGAAATATGCAAACAATAGTTTTATGTTTGTTGGATTCTTTTATTAGAAAATATAATGCTGAACATAAAGCTCGAATTCACCGCGAGTTCTTCGAATTTGATTGCGTTGAACAGTTTTGCGAAGTTCGTTAAACTATTTTTTAGGTACAAGTGTAGATTAAGGCGGTTTTTCTAACGGTGAGTACATTGCCCTATCGTTGGAAGCCGCAGTTAGATATGCGGGGGATTTGAATGCACAAACCCAAACTTTTATGGAATCTTGCAGTTTTTCATTTATACTCCATTCACTTTTATAAAGTATCCCGGTTGGCCAATATTTAGGTTTATCAAGTTTTTTTTTTGCTTAAAAAAACTGACGCAGATTGGCACTCGTGACATATCGGCAATGTCGAAATAATTCTCTTAGACTTGCCAATGCTTATTTCTACTCTCAATAAAATCATTGAGTTTAAATATACTTAGAGGTACATCGCCCTTGAACGAGTTGATGCAAAAGTTTTTGGAAATTTACTGCCAACTTTAGTGGCGACACATAGTAGCTATTCATTTACAGAATTGTGTAGGATATTTATTTTCCTCTAGTTCTATGAATCATATGCGAAATTAATTGTCGTTTGTTGCATCCAAAAAATCAGGTGTGATGAAAAACTAAACAACCCTTATTTCTATACGCCGGTCCTGATTCTCTTCGCATTCGGTTTGGGATATAGTGCTTTATAGTTCAGCTCTGCTCACCGCCAAATGTGAGGGTAAAAATTATCGATTCTCTGAAACATAATTGCCCCTCTATGAACGGGTGAAGGAACTACAACTAAAATCAGCTTCAAGTCGTTCAACATCGATGTTCCTCTATGTATATTCAAACTAAATGATAAAATATAATTCCACATCTTGCTTTTGACTCGAATACAACAAGATAGATAGTTTTCATGGAGAACAGCCTGAAGCTGAACCGCATCCCAGTTTGGAAATATGTTCTTCCCAATTCATTGAAGCATTCACATAGATCCCCCAAGAACTTTGTAAATAGAGTTTGTTCTTTTAGGATTAAACTGAGAAAAAGGATTTGCAGTACCACTACATTTTCTTACTGGAGTATTTTAAATTGTGCAAAAAGGTACTTAAATGTCTTCTGTAGGCTTATTTCTTGAGAATTTTTAAAAGTGGGGAATTCCATAGATCCGTCTGTTCGTTTAGAAGTTTTTCTGTCGGGTTATTAGAGTACTTTTATTCTTTTATCGAATGAACTATCACAAATAAAGGATTATTTTGCCAATTATTTTTTCAGTAACATTTTAACACGCGATTCTTGATTTCCGTAAACGAAAATACCATAACTGAATCTTCCAACCCTGTTTATATACGAGGATGTGTCTTATCTAGTTAGCCTAGACCAGTTCCATGCATAAACCAAATATTGCGATACCATATCAACGAACAATAACTTATAGAAGTGTCAGTGTAGAGTTCGACGTCAAAAAAGTAAACCAGAATTACGCAATAAATAAAAAAAAAGATGTCCACCGAAATTGTAAAAAGCGAAAAATTGCAATATCGAGCCGTCATCAAGTACCTGTATTTAAAAGGGTTAAGAGGTAAGCAGATTTACGAAGAAATGCTTAATACCCTTGGTGATCCATGTGCTTCGTATGCGACCGTGAAAAATTGGACTGCAAGTTTCAAAAGAGGTAAATTTTCCATTGAAGATGATGACCGATCGGGAAGGCCAGTTTCTGTGTCAGTCCCGAAAATATCGATGCAGTTCATGACATATTCTATCAGACCGTCGAATTGGGCTAAAACGGATATCTGAAAGCACGTTCATCATATAGTTCACGTCAATGTTTGAATGTTGACCAAAAGCGTGCAAGGGTAGAAGCATCCCGTTCGATCTGTACTCGATTTGAAAACGATGTAGACTTCTCAAACCGAATTGTTACTATGGATGAGAGTTGAGTACATTTCTACGATCCAGTAACAAAGCAACAATCGATGGAATGGCGAAACTCAGGTTCTCTAAGACCAAAGAAGTTTATTGTCCAAGAATCTGCTGGAAAAGTTCTTGCTTCAGTTTTTTGGGATTGCCATGAAGTAATCATGATAGATTTTTTGGATAAGGGTAGAACAATAACTGGAGATTACTATTCGACATTACTGACCACTCGTCGGAAAAAAATATAGAGAAAAGACGCGGAAAGCTATCCGTCTTTTGTTTTTACAGGACAACGCCCCAGTACACAAATCTCATGTTGCCATGCAAAAAATTCGTGATTTAGGGTTAGAATTACTAGAACACCCCCCTTATTCACCAGATTTGGCTCCGTCCCACTATCATCTCGTTCCTCAACTAAAAAAAAGTTTAAAAGGTCGTAAATTTTCTTCCAACGAGGAGGTAATAAAAGCTGTGGAGGACTGGTTTGCAGAGCAAAAAGAAACATTTTTTTTAAAGGTCTACAGACGTTGCAGGTTCGCTGTGATAAATGTATTCAATTAAGAGGAGAATATGTTTAATAGTAAAATATTTTGACATTGAAATTTTGTTTGGTTCTATAGTAGGCTAAGAATTTTTCAATATATCTCGTACTTGAAATA
This sequence comes from Adalia decempunctata, assembly GCA_951802165.1. Taxonomy (NCBI): domain Eukaryota; kingdom Metazoa; phylum Arthropoda; class Insecta; order Coleoptera; family Coccinellidae; genus Adalia; species Adalia decempunctata. Next base: position 23,902,267 of record OX637697.1, read on the forward strand.
TTTCCAGTGTTAACAGAGAAAAAAATTTCTTCAACATTCGCCAAGTCTTTAGGGTTACCTATTGAACTCAAATCATTTTCCCAAAGTAAATAAACATTTTGATAAATTGTAATGGTGTTTTTCCCGTAGAAACCTTACCTCGAGCGCCAGCTATTCTTTTTGCTTATAAGGTAGAATAGCAAACCTGCCAGGATAGCTGCTTAGCCGGAGACAGAGTTCGGTTGTATCTAGGGTGTTAGTGATAACTGAGAAATCGAAAATAGAGCAATTCACACAATTTATTCAAACGGTTGCAATAGTGATACAAATGCAATAATGTCAAGAAAATATCAAATATGCAATAATAAGAAAATATCAAATATTCACCAATACCAATAAAACATCAAATATGCATTAATCCCAACATATATCAAATATACACAGTTAAAGAAAAATGGTTCAGTTTTGCCTGACTGCGAGCATTAATACTGCGAGGTTTAATACGGATCTCGAACAGCTATTTTGATAGACTCAACGAAGATACAGAAAAATAGGACTGAAATGAATTGGATCGGTACTTACGATTTCGGTGCACTACTACTCACTCGGTAAAGAAAAGAAAAATCGAGAATTACTGAAGTCGCTAAACTTTCAAATCAAAGAAAGGATAATTCGGAAACGCAAAAGAAAATACTCTACTCAAGCCGGAGCAAAAGTGAATAATGGATCACAGCAAGCGCAGAAATGCTACTTTTCTAGAAAAGTACTCCGGTAAAACATCTTCGAATCTGGCTTATCGTACGTATAAACTAGAAAAACGGCGTTATCTACATTCTACGTGGTTCTTATGACTCTTTTTACTAGGTTCTCTGCATGTAAAACAATATCGAACGAACCATATTCGATCTTCTCGGTTTAATTCTGAACGGAAATGAAATGCAGGAATTTGAAATAAAAATCCGGAAAAATTAATTTGAAATGAAGACCGATTTCATGATCGGAAAATCGAACTTCATTACAAAATACGTAATTACTACGACCTCTATGTAGAGAGGACAACGTTGCTCATTCATATGACAGAAGAATGTCCATAACCTAACATTTTCAAAATATACACGATGAAATGTGTCAGAATGTCATGGCCAATCGGGATACTTTATAAAAGTGAATGGTGTATATGTACAGGGTGGGCAAAATTGGTGCTACATGAACTAAAACTTTTTAACCCGAGGAGATAGAGGAAAATGAATGGCACCTTATAGTCCTCTTTCTTCGAGAAACTGTTAATGCCATCAACTGCATTCCTCTATCTTCTTTCGTTTCCGAGTTATAGGCCGAAATTGCAATTCGGGCAATTTCAACTTTGGTCATTATCTCCGTTTCTGTTCATGCTAGGATGTTGAAATAAAAACATTATACAGGCACTTTTCTGATAGCAATCCAGTGGCGTACTCTGATTTTTTCTAAGAGGTTTATTTGCTGAGTTATAACAAAAAGTTTTAGTTCATGTAGCACCAATTTTGCCCACCTTGTACATGTTTTACTCGTTGATAAAATTCAGCCAAATGGTTTAACTAAATGCTAACTTTGATGGCTTCTGCTGCGATGCCATCAGACAAAGTGTTGTGGGGATTGTGGGAAATCAGAAAGGCATAGATAATGTTATTGTATCACACCAGGGCCTCTATTCTTGAAAACCAGGGAGTAGAAAGATCGAGAGAACGGTGACGTGGCCCTACTAATCAGTAGGGCCACGTCGCCGTTCTCTCGATCGTTCTACTCCCTGGTTTTCAAGAATAAAGGCCCAGGAGAAGTGGTAGCATCTGCCCCACATGAATAGTCGACGAGGATCCCAAATTCTAGAGTCTCCTCATACCTGAGGTATAATATGGGTCGACTAGAACCGACCCAACTCCGGTTCCTTTTCTCCTACACGGAGAACAATGAAAATCGGTCTTACGCAACGGATTTTCCCACTCTCCCCTAGCCCGTCTTCCTCCGGGGCTCCTGTTTTACGACACTTCTTGATTATGCGTCCTGCAATCCATTAAAGTGAGTAGATGTCGCGCAGTAACTGAGTAACATCGTGACCGATGTGCATGTCGCACTGAATACACGACATTTCCATCAACATGCAAGTAATTATATTCGAGGGGTCCCTTAAGAATCCCGTTCGGGTTAACGATACAGAGTCGCCTCCGGCACCGCCAAGATTCGGGAATCCGGTCGAGTATCTCTGGAAATTGAGGCCGGGAAAAACCCGGAATAAATGAGATTCTTGGATCATTGCCGCCGCCAGACGGTTTCTCGCCGCCTTTCATGGTTTGCTGAAAACTCGGATCGAGCTGCCGGAACTCGGAAAGGTTTTTTGCGATCTTGAGAGGACCCGGATTCTTTGAGGACGCTTTGATTTGACGCGAGCACCTAAGGATGGTGGGACAGGGATTTTTTTTAATTATGTCGAGTTCGGGGGTTTGAATTGGAGCATCGTTCAACCTTTAACATTAATTATGAGGTATTCCGAGAGTGTCAAGGTGAAGGAGGAACTAGAAACCATTTAAATATATCAGAAAAAAATGGAGTGCGGTTAGGATTCTTGACGAAGAGGTTCTGTACTACCATTTTCAAAATCTAAAATGCTAGTTAACATTTTGCACTGTTTCAAATACTTTGAGTGAACAATTTTGGTAGAAACAGAAACTGGAGCCTCCAACCTGATACTACTAATGCTGTATCCTACAACTGATATGTGAAGTACAGTTTCATTTAAAGAAAACTTGGATGATTTCGGATTGAAAGAATGCTATTGTCTGTTTGGACAAATTTAAGAATACTTTCAAGTTGTCTTTCTGTTCTTTTTTAATTCCTTCAGCAATATGTCTTTTTTTCCTGAACCACATCGTCGTTACAATAATGTCCTCAAAAAATGCTTACATTGTCTCTAGAAGATATTAGAAAAAATTGTCGGAATCATTGTTTTGATTTGAGAATAAATGAGTTGTGTTGAGAAATATTTAGTCTCCGAAATGTTAACTTGAGACAAGTTGCATTATTCATCTTTATTATTCCACTTCCTCTTCAATTCATTGTAGAATTGTAGATAGACACAGTTTCAAATAAACGAACATCTATTCGGGGAAAATTGTTACCTTGCCCTTCTTCACTTGGATATATTTTTATGTTGATACATATTCATTGATTTGTTTACGTTGTGAAAAGTTATTCTCTCAAAAAAAAATAGAGAAAAAATATTTGAATAGGGCAAAGCTGGAGGTACAATATGTAACTTTGCCCACCCATAATTTCATTTTTCTATTAGTTTTTGTAACTTATACTATGAAAACCATTTCCGTAAACTGATATGCAACATGGGAATGCATCTATTGTAAAATAACAAATTGAGTTCGCCTTATTTCTTATGTAAATCCAAAAAACAACCACAGAAATATTCCGATACATTTTATCTATTTCATTTTTGTACATGAGAAATGAACTCATTCCAATATCTTGTTTCTCATTATTCCAATCACACGATGTTCAAGCAATTTATATGCACTTTTATACGATTATTTTACAGCTTACGGCCTTATTTTATCTCTATCGGATATGTGATTTATCGAAATATTGGTAGATTTTCAAAAATAAATAACTCGGTAACCAATGGACAGATTTTGCCCATTTATGATATTAGAAGATTTCAGGTTTTTTAATGGGATTGAGGAATTTTTTTTGCTTTTGTTGGAACAATTATCGGAGGTAATATCCCAAGACTATGACAAATAGCCGACTATTATTTTCGACCTAATTCTATCGAGAGCGTTTTGTATTTCGACAATTTGATAAGACCATATGAACATTAATAATCTGAATAACTCCCGAGAGCTTTAGCTCGAGGGAGTTATTCTTTGATTATTAATGTTCATTTGGTCGAATTCAATTGTCGAAAAACAAGTTGCTCGAGATGAATTAAAGAAAATAATAGTCGCTTTTTGTCAAAGTCGAGTGATATTCAGGAAGATTATTTCAAGAACACGCTCCGAATGCTGGCATCCGCGGTCATTTGTATTTTAGACCGAGCGGTCGGACTCATTTATAATTATTTTGCAAAAAAAAATGGCTATCTCAACCAAGTTTTGAACTCGGGAACCTCCGTACATTTTCAATTCTGAATGAATGTTATGCCAAATTTTGACACTTTAAAATAGCCGCTGATATTTCTTTGTTTACCTAAATAGTCGATAATATTGCATATCGTGTGACTGAATTTGTGAATTTTCATTGGCGGAGCCATGTGTGAATGAAATAATCTATTATAATCAAGCGGAGTTTGAGCTTCATCTGTCATTTAGTTCGTTTTCAGAGCTCAATTTCTCACAATGGATGAACATATCGAAAAAAGATTCCATCTTGAATTTCGCATTGCAAATGAAACTTCGAAAGCGGTGGAGATCTTGAGGAAAATTATATCGCTCTGAAAGGCTATGAACGTTCTCAATTGAACTTGACATCGCTGAAGTAAAGGAAATGGTGAGTGAATATCCTCTTCAAGTTTGAGGGCAATAGCTGTTGAAATTTTTGTGTCTCGAAGTGATTTGTACCATTTTAAATGTCGCTTCAGAATCTCCCTATCATTATGCGAAATGTTGCAGTCAAAAACTGAATATATTTCTCAGAATAACCACCGATAAGAATCTTCTTCACATTAGTAGTAATAATGGATTTTCGAAAATGAACATGCCTCTTTATTCGGAAATGTATTTCAACGTTTTAGGAATATTTTGATATCGTACATCCTAAGAAATCAAGGAAACCCCTTTTAGCATCACTTTCGTGTCTGTCTGTGACAGTAAATTTTCTTTGAAACTACATATCTGAACAGAAATAATTTGGAACCAATCAAGCAGTTGGATGTCCGAATAACGAATATCTATTTTAATGTATGTTTTTGTTTCTACTGAAGAAATGATAGAACGAATCATTTCCCTTGGCGAATTTCCTGCAAATGGAACGATGCACAAGTAAAAAATTGATTAAAAAAGGAATTACCGATACAATATAAAGGGACCTAATTTCTTTCGGGTTATATCACTATTTTAATGAGCAGAGTATGAGATTTCCTACTAATTGTGATGAAATCAGTCGAAAATAAAGATCAACATCCAATCGACCGATAAAATTAAATATCCACGCAACCAAAGCCGATTTATTCCCTAACGAATCCCAATCATACCCAAAACAGACTCCAAATTCAATCACCTGTTAATCCTCAACACAAAACTCACTACTTAATCCCGTCTCTGGGTCACATCGCTCTCCTCGACGAACCAGAAACGTCCCCGACCGACGTTTCGGACCACAACCGTCGACATCATCAGGAACAGGTACGTTGACGATCGCGATCGCGTACCGAAGACCGGGCGGGACACGAGCGGCGAGTGTCGCGTCCTCGACCGCGGTCGCAGAAAGAAGAAAACGCCGTGCCGTGTCGACCGAAGTCGGCACAGGCGCCCGGCGTCGTTATTGATTGGGGGGACGGCGGCCGCCGATGGAAACGGCGACGTGGCGGCACGGCACGCGATGGCGGATCGGGCAGGTGAGAGTTGTGCCGAGCTCACCTGTCGTTAGGGGGTGGATCGGATATACAGGGCGACCCAGGTGTGCGTGCGAGCCCCGTAACAGTTTTTTTTTCAAACGATACCTTGGCTTAGACAATGATGCACATTATAAAAACTGTCGTCCACAGATTAATCCACAATGATTTGTTTTCTTAACCTGTGTCAATGTAAAGGGTTTTCCAATAAGAGGTGGTATTTTGAATGGCCTGCTATTTCGGTGGATGTCACTTTTGATCTGTCATTTTTTGACATTTGACAAGAAGAAAGTACGCCATTAATAACAATGGAACGATACACGCTTCAACAAAGCTATGAAATTATGAACATTTTCTATAGAAATGATGAAAATTTGGCAGAGAAGGTTCGTAAAACTCGAACTTTTTTGGGTAGTCGTGAAGCAACTTGTCGAACTGCTATACAGTTTAGAGAAAAACTTTGAGCTGTTGGGACAAGTTAGTGATGCGAAGAATAAAATCCATGCACGTCGCTCAAGAATAGTCGAGAAAATTGCTGCTGTAGCCGAAAGTATTGAGGAAAACCAAGGTTAGTCCATTCCTGGTCATTCTTTAGAATTGGGCATTCCACAAACGTCATTACACCATATTTTGCATAATAGAGATGTTGACTATTTTTTGAAGATGATTTTAATTTGTAGATAAGCCCTATACAAACACGAAAATATTTTCATGGAAAAAATATAGCAAATACCAATAAAAAATGCGTAAATAAAAATAGTTTTCAAAATTCTCGCTGAAACGCTTCGTACTGTTAAGTGATTATGATTACGTCACTATACGGTAAACAGACTTCGCCTACTGTCAAAGCCAACTGATCTCGTGTGATTTCTTGCGAACAAATCGTTTTCGTAATAACAAATAATCGTTAAAAAGTTCGTGTTCGTGATACAGTTAGGTTATAGGTTAGCTTGTTTACCGAACAGTGACGTCACGTATTCTGCTTGGTGTTTGCAGTCACGTGATAATCGGTAATAGAAAACACAATTTAAATCAGTTTTATTTAATTTAATGAGAGTAATTAGATTACTAAAATATTTATTTAGTATTTCAAAAACTTCCTTCAATGTGGAAAACCTAAATTTATATGAATTAGTGACATGTGTCAACATCCCTATTATTTGGGTCTGAATTATCGTCAATCGCTTTGAAAACCAGCAGAAAATCTCTTTTCAAAGACTCTTTCATCCAGCGAACAGCGAGACTGTGGTACTCATTGCCTAGGGAGGTTTTCCTAGAGGCATATAACCTACAGAAATTTAAGAACATCAATTCCTATCTTCTTTCCATTGGTTCTCACGATGTACCCTCTCGTGGGAACAAGAGCATAAAAAAACGATATTCTACGCTATTCTACACTTACTTGACCTTTTCAAATGAAATACCCTAAAGTTTTTCAAAACATACGGTCGATATTGAATTGAAATTCAACATTCGAAGAATCACTCAGATGTCGTATTTTGCGCCACCTCCATAGAAACAGAAATATCAGCAGAAGACCATGTCGACAACTTGGATAAAAAAGAAGTTGAGGAGCATGAACCTACTCCTGGGTCAGCGAAAAAACGAGTCATTGGTGGGAAGGAATATCGAAAACGCGCGCGTTGCCGTGGTCGTATTCATGGGTACCTTCGTGGTCCGTTAAAAATTAACGAGTTCGGTAGATACCGGATAGATATGCGGACCTTTCGTGATGTCTTTGGAAGGAATTAAACGCTGTATTATTGATTGATGTGCCACTCAGAACAAAGGTCGACCGATGCATTGGATACAGCGAGACAATTGCGTCTCCTACAATTCACAGGATTGATAGCAAAAGCTGGATTATTAAGACGATTTTGACTGAGGGAGTTCCGGATTTTATCTAGTCATTGCTAAAGGTCGCTGATAGGGAAATATCATCAGGTGTTTTTTGGAGTGATACAACTTCAAATTGAAATAAAACACATTTAAATCAAGATTGAAGCCAAATTTCTTTTTCATTTGAAATGTAATTCCATGACCTTTATGTTTCAAAATAAATTTTCGGCAAATGTCCACCACGACTAGCTCTGGTGAACTGCTTTCGACCAGACCACTTTTCCGAGTAATTCAGGCCTCATTTCAGCTATAACACGAGTTATGTTAGCTTCCAAAGCGACTATGGTTTCTGGTTAATCAGCATAAACCAATAACTTTACATAACCCTAAAGAAAACAATCCATTGGAGTTATGTCGCATGATCTTGGACACCAATTAATTAGACCATTTCTCGAAATAATGATAACACCAAATCTTTTTTCAATAAATCGATTGTTACGGTAGCAGCCTGTGGTGCAGCACCATCTTGTTGGAACCAAAATACTTCTGGCTCGATACCATTCAAATTTTGAAACAAATAATCATTGATCATCGATCTGTAACGAGCACCAATCACAATAGCTCCAGCATCCTTTTTAAAGAAATATGGACCGATGATGCCTCCAGCGTGAAGAGCACACCATACAGCGCATTTTTCAGAATACAATGGAAAATGCAGAACTTCTTGAGAATTGTTTTCACTCCGTATACAGTAATTTTGCTTATTTACGTAGCCGTTGAGACAGAAATGAGCTTCATCGGTATACACAATTTTTCGATAAAAAAGTGGATCAACTTCAAGCTGTTCTAGGGCCCAATCAGCAAACAAACGACGCTTATTATGGTCAAGTGGCTTTAGTTCTTGAACCAGTGGATCTAGTATGGGTGTAGACCAATATCTTTACGCAAAATTTTCCATGTGGTGGATGCACAGAGTCCAACTTGTTGTGGACGTCGACGAATGGACAAATCTGGATCTTCAGTAACACTATCACTTACAACCGTGATATTTTCTTCTGTACGTACAGTTCTTTATCTTGTTGTTGTTGCATCGAGTAGAGAAGATGTTTTCCGAAATCTATCGATAGTTCGACGAATAAGCTGCTCTGATGGACGAATATGTAAACCATAAATTTCACGAAGTGCTCTATAAGTTTGGCGAATAGAACACCGATTTTGAAAATAAATTTCAACAATTTGTAAAAGTTGTTGCGGCGTGAGTCTTTCCATAATTTGTCAATTTTTACTGAACAGAAATGTCAAAACAACATGGCTTATGCTTTCTGTCAAATCACAGTTATCCCTATCGAAAATTCTATCACTCAAAAAAAGCACCCGAGACTTCTGGAATTATCAGGATATTTTAACGGGTTGAGGTCAGTAATTACAAGGCTTATTTTGAAAAAAAATGCCGACATTTCGTCAACAATCAGTTGTGGTTTAACTGCGAGTGAGCATGTTTTTGTCTATGTGTTTTATGCATCGTAAAATAAAATTTTTACTTTTTAAATGTGACCAAGAAGGCCAACTGAAAATGTAGGTAGCTTCCAATTTATTTTAAAATTGTGTTTTTATAGTTATATTGTTTGTGTTAGGTACTTTGTTGTTGATGTTTCAGAGCTCCGAAAAAGATTTCAAATAAATCGAAAAGTCGGCATTTTTTCCAGATAAGCCTTTGGATTTACTGACCTCAATCGGTTGAAATATTCTGATATTACTGAAGCAGGTCATCATACAATTTTAGTAACTTCTCGAAATGATTATTATAATGAATACGGGAATAATTTCTAGGGCAAAATCGTAACACGCCTAACTTATATAATTTGGGGATCGAAAAAACTACGAAACAAATTAGGACCATCGCTACTCGATGTGAATACTCTCCCTGATAGAGCCCCCATTAGTCTCTAACCTAGCGTCGATAACCCAGAGAGTCCGAGCCCAAAGTGGCAATCTTCCTTCAGCTATTCATTTAGATTTCCCGTAAATCTGGAGAAGGGTCGAATGCATTAAGCAATTTCGCCGTTCCTATTTGTCCGGATATCGGTTTCAATCGAATCACACCGTGGGGCGTTCATTTGTACGAGATTTCCTTGATTGACCGACTTTTATCGCACACACACCGACGCCCCCGAGACCGCCGCCAGTTGTTACGGATAAAGAAAACCGCCACTTTGATGCCGTTCAGAAGGCGGAACGTAACGAGATCTGCGGGGTAAATTGGCGAGAATGCGGAAAATTCACGAAAAACGCCTTCTGCTTTGTGTCATAAATTCACAGGTCACGGGGACACGGGGGGAAAAGAATTGGTTGAAGGTCATTCTTTTGTGGAGAGGAAATTTTTCTTTCATGTGTAATGGTCCACTGTGTATCCAAGCGCGGATCCAGGGTGGGGGGGTCATGGGGGTCATGACCCCCCCTGGACTGGACGAACCCTCAAATCTTGTGTTTGATGAAAAAATGTTTCGATTGAAAAAATAGAATTGAATCATTGAATATTGGAGGGTAATTAGTTCCAATAATTGAAAAAATTTGTAGAAAAATATTACAAACCAGCTCAATTGATTTGAGAAGAGCTACGGATGCCATAAAATATACGATGAGTGTGTTACGAGAAAAAGGGAAAAAGCGGACGTAGTTTTCCGACAGCTTTTTGAAGAGGCACAGGAAGTAGCTGAGCAGCTAGATGTGCCCTAGAATAGTCAAAATACGAATACACAGAGCCAATAATCAGCCTGCCCAGTCTGCAGACGAGTATTTCCGCAGGTCTTCTGGAGTAATGAATTTATTCAAATTAGGAGTTTTTATACCTAAGGTCGTTTATTCAAAACATGAAAATGAATATATTGAAATCGTTAATGAGTTGGTAAATCCGTACAAACTTCTATTAGACAATCCTCCTGTTTCAATCGTTACGAATGAATATCGCTTATGGAAGATGAAATGGCAACGAGAGAAGAAGATTCCACAGACGATATATAATCTCCTAGAAAACTGTGATTCTGAAATGTATCCAAATGTGAGAAAATTTCTCAGTATACTCGCAACACTACCAGTTGGTGTGGCAATGGCAGAGAGGTCATTTTTCACTCTGAGAAGGATCAAAACATGGTTGAGAGCTGTGTTATCCACCTGACAGTGACCCCCCCCCCCTTTCTCGAGAGCTGGATCCGCCACTGTGTGTATCCGTCGTTAGCTCTGAAATATTCTAGGCGCGAGAATTTTTTTGAGTTCACAACATACACACATCGTCTAAAGTATTGGCCAACCCTATACACTCTCAACTTGTTGACAACATGACAATTTATTGACTATTTTAACACTTGATAGGATAAGGTCGAATTGGGCTTAAACGGATATCTGAAGCACTGAAGATTTCATACGAACGCGTTCATCATATAGTTCACGTCAATTTGGACAGGAGAAAAATTTCTGCAAAATGGATCCCCAAATGTTTGAATGTTGACGAAAAGCGTGCAAGGGTAGAAGCATCGCGTTCGATCCGTGCTCGATTTGAAAACGATGTAGACTTCTTAAACCGAATTGTTACTCTGGATGAGACTTGGGTACATTTCTACGATCCAGAAACAAAGCAACAATCGATGGAATGGCGACACTCTGGTTCTCCAAGAGCTAAGAAGTTTCGTGTCCAAAAATCTGCTGGAAAAGTTCTTGCTTCAGTTTTTTGGGATTGCCATGGAGTAATCATGATTGATTTTTTGGATAAGGGTAGAACAATAACTGGAGAATACTATTCGACATTACTGACCACTCTACGGGAAAAATTAAAGAGAAAAGACGCGGAAAGCTATCCAAAGGTATTTTGTTTCTACAGGACAACGCCCCAGTACACAAATCTCATGTTGGCATGCAAGAAATTCGTGATTTAGGGTTAGAATTACTAGAACATCCCCCTTATTCACCAGATTTGGCTCCGTCCGACTATCTTCTCTTTCCTGAAAACTGAAAAAAAGTTCAAAAGGTCGTAATTTTTTTTCAACGAGGAGGTAATAAAAGCTTTGGAGGACTGGTTTGCGAAGCAAGAAAATTTTTATTTAAAGGTCTAGAGACGTTGCAAGTTCGCTGTAATAAATGTATTCAATTAACAGGAGAATATGTTGAGTAATGAAATATTTTGACATTGAAATTTTGTTTGGTTCTATAGTAGGCTAAGAATTTTTCAATACATCTCGTATGTACTTATATTGCAGTCTAAATAGAGGAAGATATTCATTTCATTTCCAGAACGTAGATTGTTTATTTCATGAGGATTCTAGGGGGTCCAAGTCTTTTGACGATGTATGTAAATTAGCAGATAAGGGCAAAAGAAGAACCAACCAATAACACCACACCTGCTCTTTCCAGAACTTCCAAAATCTAGAAAGGCAACCAGAGGTTCGGCGAACGGACCTTCAAAGATTTGTGGTCGTGTTTTTACTGCTGAGATAGAGATAATTCATCAAACCTAAACAACTTTTATTTGCATAAACACTCTTTGAGTTCTAAGGTATGAGAAAAAGTGGACTGTCATTCCCGAACAAAGAAGAGTTAGAGAACTCACTGGTGCAATAACTTTGTGGGTCAAAGGAAAACCTACAAATATTTCACAACCTGCGCCTTTTTCCAGGTTGTTCGTATCTAAATGGGGAATATCAAAGCCGGTGAAACACCAGTTGCAAAATGGGAAAATAACGATGTTGATTCGTATTTCCAGAAGCCCCCGGTTTTTTACTAAAGGTCTGTTCCATCGTAATTGGGATCGTCCAAAAAGTTGAATGGATCCTGTTCGCAGAGGGATTCTGTGATGTGGGTACCATCTCTGATTTCTTCTGATGAAAGATTAGAGCCGTTAGGTTCAAACGGGGATTAGATCAGAAGCTTCCTACGCTCGGGAGTTTCATATTTTCCAGAATGCATTCACTTCATGAAACCGAGGAGTTTGTCCGCTTTACAGAGTGCCACTCTGGGCCAGTTGAATGAAAAGTATGTTTTCTGTTTCGTGCTTTTCATTCTCGTTATTATTATCCGAATATTGTTTATAAATTCATACTTTTCGGCCTTCCTGGAAATTGAATGCATTCTTGCACTTATTCACCAGTGTGTATTTAATCTACCTCTCTTTCGAAGGAAGTAAATAGATGAACGAAATTGTAGAACAACATTGCTGAAAATAACTGGTCATACGAGGATGTATTGATATCTGGTTAGCCTGGACCAGTTCCATGCATAAACAAAATATTGCGATACCATATCAAAGAACAATAACTTATTAGAAGTGTCAGTGTAGAGTTCGACGTCGAAAAAGTAAACCAGAGTTACGCAATAAATTAAAAAAAAAGATGTCCACCGAAATTGTAAAAATCGGAAAATTGGAGTACCTATATTTAGAAGAGTTAAGAGGTAAGCAGATTTACGAACATATGCTTAATACCCTTGGTGATCCATGTCCTTCGTATGCGACCGTGAAAAATTGGACTGCAAGCATCAAAAGAGGTAAATTTTCTATTTAAGATGATGGCCGATCGGGAAGGCCAGTTTCTGTGTCAGTCCCCGAAAATATCGATGCAGTTCATGACATGATTTTATCAGACCGTCGAATTGGGCTAAAACGGATACCTGAAGCACTGAAGATTTCATACGAACGCGTTCATCATCTAATTCACGTAAATTTGGACATGAAAAAATTTCTGCAAAATGGATCCCCAAATGTTTGAATGTTGACCAAAATTGTGCAAGGGTAGAAGCATCGCGTTCGATCTGTGCTCGATTTGAAAACGATGTAGACTTCTTAAACCGAATTGTTACTATGGATGAGACTTGGGTACATTTCAACGATCCAGAAACAAAGCAACAATCGATGGAATGGCGACACTCTGGTTCTCCAAGAGCTAAGATTTTTCGTGACCAAAAATCTGCTGGAAAAGTTCTTGCTTCAGTTTTTTGGGATTGCCATGGAGTAATCATGAATGGTTTTTTGGATAAGGGTAGAACAATAACTGGAGATTACTATTCGACATTACTTATCACTCTACGGGAAAAAAATTGAAGAGAAAAGACGCGGAAAGCTATCGAAAGGTATTTTGTTTTTACAGGACAACGCTCCAGTACACAAATCTCATGTTGCCATGCACAAAAATTCGTGATTTAGGGTTAGAATTACTACAACACCCCTCTCATTCACCAGATTTGGCTCCGTCCGACTATCGTCGCTTTCCCCAACTGAAAAAAGGTCGTCAATTTTCTTCCAACGAGGAGGTAATAAAAGCTGTGGAGGACTGGTTTGCAGAGCAAAAAAACATTTTTTTGAAAGGACTAGAGACGTTGCACATTCGCTGTAATAAATGTATTAAATTAAGAGGAGAATATGTTGAGTAATAAAATAATTTGACATTGAAATTTTGTTTTCTCGTATCACTATACTATAAGTTCTATGAATATCTCTCCCCTTATGAATAGAATGTACAATGGCACTATCAATTCGAAAATCGCTGAACTCTGAAATTTGTGAATATGTGGGTAAAGCAGGAACTTTTTCCCGCCATATATTTGAATTTGGCCATTTTCTGCCAATTCCTTATCAAGTTGTTTCTCTGAACGAAATTATCTTTAGATTCACTTCTAATCGGAAGTTGAACTATTTTCATGGGGCTTTCGTTTGAAATAAAACAGAAGCATGAGTTGGCTCATTTTCTTCTATTTTTGATAGAAAAAAAAATGAATGTTCGAAATGAAATCGATTTCAATTATTTCATTGAGAACTCCAATCCTTTATAAGTTTACCCACAAAGTTTGAGTTCTCAAAGTGAAACCATTTTCAAATACAACTCGAAATAAAAACACACTACATTGAACGCCCACTTTGATCAGACCTAAATGTCGATCAAGAACATCACAACAAGCTCATAAATATTATGGGTGGTAATATCCCTTTTGCAGAAGAAACAGCAACGAATCTGATGTTGAGTTCAATTTTGATAATTATTGTACATTCATTAACTGCACTTTTCATAAATAAATAAATGTTTCGTTGCTTGATAACAGCCCCCAGTCTTCGGGCTGATTTTTTGTGGAATACTAAATTTCATTCGAACTCCGAATAACTAATTTATTCCTTCGGATAAACTGAACTCTCCTCATGCCAAGTGCATCCGTGTAACCCTTGCAACATTCGTATTTCGATATCGTTCAACCGTACACTTCAATCCCTCCAAAGAAAACAAACCACTTGAGAACCAAATCAGATTGTTCGTGTGGATTGGGGCGAAAAACCGATATCGGAGAAGAGCTCCCGAATATTACCGAAAAACACTGCATCTAAGGCCAATCTTTTCCGGCGATAAAATCCCCTCCATTTTCGAAGGAAATTCAATTTCTGTTGCTAAAGTAGAAAATTGCCGCGTGTCTCTCTCACGGCGAGAAAGCCGGGGATGAAACTGCGAATTTTCCGCTTGTTGCTTCCTAATAATTCACAGGCTTTTCGTTATGCTCATAATCCGGACCTACTGCGTCTCCATCCTGAAGTTTGGTCGTGAGAAACCTTCGACATTTTTTGTCACTCATGAAAATAAGAAATGCTCGAGACAACCCGTTGGAATTCAAACCTTTGGTAAAATGCAAAAATTTATTTGCCTCACCCTGTAGAACATACCGGACGCTGATGTAAGTGATAGAGTTTATGAAAATCCAGATTTGTCTATGCGTCGACGTTCACAACAAGTTTGACTCTGTGCATCCGCCACATGGAAAATTTTGCGTAAAGATCTTGGTCTACACCACTACGAGATCAAACTGGTTCAAGAACTAAAGTCACTTGACCATAATAAGCGTCGTTTGTTTGCCGATTGGGCCGAAGAACAGCTTGAAGTTGATCCACTTTTTTATCCACTTTTTTAATCGTCGTCCAGGAAGTGGTAGAAAACGCACTGTCAATACACCTAGCAATAGCATCATCGTCAAGAAGCGAGTCAATCGAAATCCGAGGGTTTCCATGAGGAAAATAGCCTGTGAGACCGGTATCAACCGCGAATCAGTCCGTCAAATTGCCAAAAAGGAGTTCAACCTCAAGCCATACAAGCTCCAAAAAGTTCAACTCCTCACGGAGGAAAACAAGCGCGTACGACTCCAAAGGTGCCACCAACTCCTTCGTCTCGCCGCCGGTCAGCAATGGGAGCGAATTCTCTACACAGACGAGAAGCTTTCACAGTAAAACGATAATCCCACAACCACCAAAACGACAGTCTGGTCCGTAGAGGCTCCCGGTACATCGGCCATCGCCGAACACCCTCAATATCCGCAATCCGTCATGATCTGGGGCGGAATTTGCGGCAGTGGTAAAACTCCCTTAGTTTTCGTGGATCAAGGGGTCAAAATCAATCAAAAAGTTTACCGCTGCGACATCCTCGAGGCCGTAGTACTTCCGTGGGCCAAGCAGCACTCCGGCTCACAGAAGAATGGTGTAAGACCCATTTTTCTTGTTTCATCTTATCTGCAGAATGGTCGCCCTACTAACCGGATCTCAACCCAATGGACTACAGCGTGTGGTCGATTTTGGAGCACAGGGCTTGTGCTGAAAAACACAAAAATTAGGAGTCGCCGAAGCAATCTCTGCGCCGGGAATGGAACCGATTAACGCCCGAGGAGTTGCGGCCCATTGCCGAAAATTTCAAGAAGCGTCTGAAGCTGTGTATCGCCGCCAAAGGAAGCCACTTCGAAACGGCTTAAATATACTATCAACAAATGTTCAAGCTATTATTATTTGTTGTTGTTTTGTTCAATTTCTTCTGTTTAATTGAGTTAAATGAAAAAGAGTTTGTCCGCGGTTTTTCTTGTCACACTGTAAATGTGTTTTATTTCAATTCAAAGATCTATCAATCTAAAAAAACACCCGATACTCAGTACTATAATGTTTATTATGAGACCAAGTACCAGCCTCTCTGTCATCCAAATTGAGTGACATAACGTTGTCATTAAGCCGTGCCATCAGATAAAAGCTGTTTATGGGGCTCTCCTCTATTATAAGGCCTTGAACGTGAATGCAAAGGTAACATTGCTATTATCAATGGAAATGTTGATCGAATGAACCCAAAAGCACCATTCTTTTTCCTTCCTTATTTCCTCGTCAATACACTCCCCCCAATTATTCCGCAGCATATTTCTCCCCATATTCGAATGCCATTCTAGAGCATGCGACCGAACCAAGCATAACTTCCTTTCATTAATAACCGTAACGGCTTATTCATAATAGACCCTCACCTCACTCTCGTCGAATGCACCCCGATACATCTTTCCCCGGGTCGCTTTGTTTGCGCATATTGTTCCTAATCATTACCTCATAACTTGAGCAAGTACCGAACGAGATCGTTCAGAATGGGGAAGGATAATTCGTGCTGAGCAGTGAATTTAATCAGTAACATATCCGTCCGTTACGTGTACCCTTTTATGCTAATAGATTCGACCGGCTCTGCGATCACCTGAGGAAATTGCGGGCATGGAAAGGGCCTGCGTGAAGGTAGTAGCACACGATCGACGTTTTCTTCTTCCAGACGCAAAAAAATTATTTCTACTTCAACTGCGACCACATATCTTTTGTTCTCTCCCATACTCATCTATTGAAAGCCAAGGAGGTCGTCTATGGTGTTGATAAGATCAACAACATCCCTAGGAGCCTTGGACGTCACCTTGTGGTTATCCAGGATCGGTTTAACCATATGAATCATTCTTAGACCTGCCAGCTCTGGACACCGCATACCATGTGTTCAGCTGTTTCTGCCTCTGATCCACAGAGCCTACAAATCTCATCTGCTGACTTCCCCATACGGTACAAATGATGTTTGAACCGACAGTGCCCTGTCAGCAGACCTACCATACCCCGAAGCTCAGCTAGTGACAGCTTTAGGAGTTTACTGGTAAAGGTCGGTGAAATCACGAATTTCTTGGACTGAGTAAGTCCATGATGGTCTCTCCAGAGGGTTATTCTGTTGTCCAACTCCCATTGTTGAACCACTGCCTTATATTGGTCTTCTCCAAGCTCACAGAAAGGCCCAGGTCCAGAAGGTGTTAACCTTGATGCACTTTTCGCGAGTCCATTGGCTTTTTCATTTCCTTCAACACCACAATGCCTTGGAACCCATAGTAGAATCACTTTATTGCCTCTGGCCAGTTGCTTTATGGTGTTACGACACCCCCAGGTCAGCAGAGACCTCTAGCAATGTGCTTCCAGGGACTTCAGCGTGGCTTGGCTGACAGTGGTGATGAAGATATGTACCAGGTAGGAGTTACCCGTTAAGTTGAAAATTCTGCGCTAACAATTCTTCTTAAGAATTGCCCATTCTTCGGTTCATTATTAGTCATCTCAATGGTTTTTTTCAAGAGATGAACCCTTGAATATCCATTGCTTTACGGAGTGTGTGCTGAGCATTATGTGGACTGGAAATATGGGTGTGCCGTGTGCTCATTTCGCCCGAAGCTAGTAATTGTTGATTTAAGATTGCCTTCAGGAAGGGAATTTGCATATTTCGCACATGGTGGTAGAAGCCAACTGGGGTTAAAACGGCGTGAAATATTTATATAGGAAAGCGGCGGGGTGAAGGGTGGAAATGCGTGCACTGAAGGCGATGCGTAAAAACCCTCAGCAAACGTCGATTTCAATCTGGCTTTCCATAGGGAATATACTGACCGCAATGGGTATTCGAATTCAAACATCCACAACTTTGTTATACAATCGAATATTAAAAGGTTTTCCAATAGGTGTTATTTTGAATAGCACGCTATTTCGGTAGATGTCACTTCTGTAGCTATCATTTTTTGACTATTGAGGTAGAAACCACGCCATTATTAAAATAGAAATTTTCTTTGAATGTCATATTAGCCACCTTTCAGTGGAATAGTATATAACATTACTAGCAAGGTAAGGAGTTTTTACTGGCGAATGGAGGATATAACTGACTCGCCTGCGTCTCCTTGAGCCAGTAAAACCCGTTACCTTGCGTGTATTGTTTTATATTTTATTTGTTTCTCATTTGTAAAAAGGTTAGATAAATTCCAAAAAAATCTCAACAATTTGTCGCAAATGTCGTAAGCTATGGAAGCGTTGCCATGAACATGTCTGTTTATTTTTCTTTACATTTGTTTTGGCGAAAGCGAAAATGAATGTATCAAAAAAAAATTATTGCGGCAGCCAGCAGTGTAGCTTCAAGTTTATTACCTGCAAAATCAGCTTCAAGGTACCAGCGAGAATACGACGACTTCAAAAAGTGGCAATACAAAAATAGTGTGATTGGGGTAACTGAAGATGTTTTGTTGGTCTACTTGAATCAACTATCAGCTAGATTCAGCCCTAATACTTTATGGGCAAAATGGTCTATGCTGAACAGCTGCTTGGAAATGAAAGAAAATTCCCCTGTTCGCAGGTTTGTTTTCCTTCAAAAATTTATTGAAAAATATGACGTTTAGTTGCCATTTGCAAATTTCAAAAGGTAATAGCGTTTCTGAAACGAAAAAATGAGCGTTATACGCCAAAAAAGGCCAAG
Organism: Adalia decempunctata; assembly: GCA_951802165.1. Lineage (NCBI taxonomy): Eukaryota > Metazoa > Arthropoda > Insecta > Coleoptera > Coccinellidae > Adalia > Adalia decempunctata. The sequence goes on from OX637697.1 coordinate 23,921,242, forward strand.
GTATTAAGTAAAAAAGAGGCTGAACAATTTCTTTCACATGCTCCTGATGACCAGTGGTTGCTGACGAAAATTGTAACAATATTTGGGATTTTTGGATGTTGTCGATGTGACGAAATTCTATCCTTAAACATGAATGATGTAGAAGATATGGGAAAATACGTTATTGTGACATTGCGGCAAACAAAAAATTTAACAACAAGAAGATTCACCATAACCGATGATGGCTGCAGCTTCAAACCCCTGCATGTTATACAGAAAATATGTTTATCTTCGGCCTCCTGGAACAGAAAGCCTAAGATTTTTTTTGACATACCGACATGGAAAGTGCTTTTCCCTTAATGCTGGCCAGCACACTATTGGTGGTGTCCCAAAGCAAATAGCGAAATATTAAGGTTTAAAAGACCCAGAGTTATACACCGGCCACTCTTTTCGCAGAACTGGAGCCACTATGGTTGCGGATTCGGGTGGAGATATTTTATCACTAAAGCGTGCAGGAGGGTGGAAGAGCGCCGAAATTGCGATGAGATATGTCGATGGTTCGGTCAACAAAAAAAAATGGAAATGTCTAGCAAATTATTTGGTAGTAAGGAGAGTACAAATGTTCTGCAGTCCTCGAGTTCAGCAGTTTCTGAGTCAACAGATGGTTCATCATCATCAGTATCAACTCTTTCATCATCAAAAATCTGTGTTACTGGAAATACCAATTGTAACATGATTTTCACCATATATGACGATTTTCTAATGTAAATAATACCACTAACTTGTAAAAATTTTGCAAGTTAACTGTCAGTTTTACAAGTTAGTGACTTGATAAAATAAACTTTCTTGATTATTATTGTGTTTTTGGAAACTGACGTTTACAAATGAGAAACAAATAAAACCCTTTATGTTGAATGGATGTGTTTTGCTTTGGATTCAACTCACTTCTCCGAGGAATTTCGGCAATTTCACAGCATTGAACGTGAATTTATACAGAAAATAAGATAGGAATGAGAATAAAATAAGAATTGGTTTGAAGACAAAACAAACAGAGGCTGCACGAAAGAGTATAGAGTAGTGGAATTCCAGTAGCCATCTTAACAAAAATCCAAGAATTTTGAGGCGATTCCAACCATGGAGGAGCCACAATTATCTAAAGCTGACACAGGAAGGAGTTAGAGCTCCGCTTCGCCATTATCTCGCAAACTTATATTACAGTTACATGTTTCCCTCGTGGATCCGACACATGTCAGTTACCGAATAAAAATGACACATTTCCCTTTCGAAAATAGCATAATATCCCGCCGACATTGAAGGTACAGGATAAAATCTGGAACATGTTGAATTTTCCCCTTAAAGGGGATGTTATTGACAACTCGGAAGATGAAAGGCTGGGTAGAGGAAATAACGAGAAAATATGCAGATATCTTATGTCAGCCAAGGATGACGGTACAGGATGAGATCTCGCATGAATGATATTGATTTAAGTGCGCGAAGGTTTGAAGCCCCTGGAAACGATATATAAGAAACGCCAAAGTGTGAATTCCGAGACGAATTCCGCAAGTATTTTTCAAAGTTTGCTCCCGAGGGGAACACGGGGATATATCAGAGAAGCCAAAATGTGCTCACATATTCCGAATTCACTTCCCTGCCATTAACTCGAGTGGCAATAAGAGGGGGGATGAATTTTTTATACCCAGAGAAAACCATTTATCCTTACCAGCATATTTCGCAATAGAGAATGTTGTTCTAGTTGTATTTTCCAAACTACGAGGATGTATTGATATCTAGTTAGCCTAGAGTGCCTAGACCAGTTCCATGCATAAACAAAATATTGCGATACCATATCAACGAACAATAACTTATAAGAAGTGTCAGTGTATAGTTCGACGTCAAAAAAGTAAACCAGAGTTAAGCAATAAATTAAAAAAAAGATGTCCACCGAAATTGTAAAAATCAAAAAAATTGTAGTGTCGAGCCATCAAGTACCTGTATTCAAAAGCGTTAAGAAGTAAGCAGATTTACGAAGATATGCTTTATACCTTTGATGATCAATGTCCTTCGTATGCTACCGTGAAAAATTGGACTGCAAACTTCAAAAGAGGTAAATTTTCCATTGAAGATGATGACCGATCGGGAAGGCCAGTTTCTGTGTCAGTCTCCGAAAATATCGATGCAGTTCATGACATGATTTTATCAGACCATCGAATTGGGCTAAAACGGATATCTGAAGCACTGAAGATTTCATACGGAAGCGTTCATCATATAGTTCACGTCAATTGGGACATGAGAAAAATTTCTGCAAAATGGATCCCCAAATGTTTGAATGTTGACCAAAAGCATGCAAGGGTAGAAGCATCGCGTTCGATCTGTGCTCGATTTGAGAACGATGTAGACTTCTCAAACCGAATTGATACTATGAATGAGACTTGGGTACATTCCTACGATCCAGAAACAAAGCAACAATCGATGGAATGGGGACACTCTGGTTCTCCAAGGCCTAAGAAGTTCCGTGTCCAAAAATCTGCTGGAAAGGTTCTTGCTTCAGTTTTTTGGGATTGCCATGGAGTAATCATGATTGATTTTTTTGGCTCTCGGAGAACTCAAAAACAGGAAGGCTGCAGGAAACGACGAAATCTGTAATGAATTTTTGAAGTATGGAGGAGAACGACTAGAAGACGAATTAGAAACATTATTTAATATACTACTGAAGACTGCAAGGATACCATCGGAATGGAAAACTAGTACAACTGTCCCAATATTCAAAAAAGGTGAGAAAAGCAATCCTGAAAACTATAGAGGTATAACCTTGCTGAGCTCAGTACAAAAATTATTTACCAAGATTATTTTGGGAAAACTGCAACCGTACCTGAACATCAATGAAGAACAGCAGGCATTCCGTAAAAATCGGTCAACAACGGATGCTATATTTATAATTCGTCAGATAGTCGAGAAAGCTATCGAATTCAATACGCCGGCGTTTATGTGCTTCGTGGATCTAAAAAAGGCATTCGATCGCGTTAGGCTGAAAGACGTGATAGCAATTCTGCAGTTGAATAATACACCAAAACAATTAACGAAGCTGATCAAAGATCTATACACGAACACGAAAACAAGAGTTCAAACAACATCAGGTGTAACGAAGGAAATTAGAACACCAAATGGTATCCGACAAGGAGACTCCCTAAGTCCTATGATTTTCAATCTAGTAATGAACAAAATGATTGACAGAGTTAAAAACATGAAGGGTTATACTATGAGTGGCAAAGATATTACCATTTTATGCTACGCGGACGATGCGGTCTTGATCGCCGATTCAGAGGACAATCTACAAAGACTCCTTCACGCCTTTTCGGAAGCGGCGACGACCTTGAATATGTTGATATCAACGGAAAAAACAAAATCTTTGGTGATATCGAAAGATCCCATTAGGTGTAAGTTGGTGGTGGACGATAAGATCATAGAGCAGGTAATGAACATCAAGTACCTGGGTGTAGAAGTAACGAGCGATGGAAATAATTATAAAGAAGTCAGGCAACAGGTTATGAAGGGGGCACGCATATCTGGATATCTGAGAGACGTAACATGGAAGAATAGATACCTCAGGACAGAGAGCAAAGTAAAGATCTACAAAACGATGGTAAGGCCCGTATTGACTTACGCTGCGGAGACACGAGCTGACACGAATAGGACTAAACAACTATTACGTAAGGCCGAAATGAGTACACTGAGGAATATAGTTGGAAAAACCAGAAGAGATCGCATAAGGAACTCGGCGATAAGGGAAGAATGCGGAGTGGTGGACATCGGGAAATTCGTCAGAAAGAGACGCAGAGAATGGAATGATCATGTCGGTAGAGCGGGCTGTGAAAGACTTATAAGGATAGCACGAGATCGAAAACCCACTGGAAGGAGAGACATAGGAAGACCGAGGAAAAGATGGCTGGAGAGCTGGGTATCCACTTCGGTAGAGACACCGTGAAGAAGAACAGGTTACGACCTAAATAAAAGAGGAAGAAGAAGAAGAAGATTTTTTTGGTAAGGGTAGAACAATAACTGGAGATAACTATTCGACATTACTGACCAGTCTACGGGAAAAAAATTAAAGAGAAAAGGCGCGGAAAGCTATCCAAAGGTGTTTTGTTTTTACATGACAACGCCCCAGTACACAAATCTCATGTTGCCATGCAAAAAATTCGTGATTTAGGGTCAGAATTACTAGAACACCCCCCTTATTCACCAGATTTGGCTCCGTCCGACTATCATCTCTTTCCTCAACCGAAAAAAAAAGCTTAAAAGGTCGTGAATTTTCTTCCAACGAGAAGGTAACAAAAGCTTTGGAGGACTGGTTTGCAGAGCAAGAAGAAACATTTTTTTGAAAGGTCTAGAGACGTTTCAGGTTCGCTGTGATAAATGTCTTCAATTAAGAGGAGAATAATGTTGAGTAATAAAATATTTTGACATTGAAATTTTGTTGTATAGTAGGCTAAGATTTTTTCAATATATCCTCGTATCATCATCAATGCTCTTGAATCTATTTCATGTCTTCTGATGCTGATTAACAATTTACATCTTATAACTTTAGGAGTGGTTGAAAATAATGTTCCTTATTGGACAAATAAGTCTATTGAAGTAACAACGAAAGAAATTCGAAGATGATCCTTAATTTTTCCTACTACTTCAATACCCAACATCCTGTGTTTGTTCAAGCTCCAGTTACCGATCGTGATTTGTATCGTGGCCCCCCGAGAGAAGAGCCCTAATTTCGAGAAAGATATAGGTAACAGAAATGTGATAGGAAGCGAAGGCAAACCAATACAATTATTCTAGTTGCCTGGGCGCGCGAGCGCAGCCAACGTGGATTCTTTCCGTGCCGATTTATTTATAGCGAGCTCATGTACAATACGGAAAGCTAGGGGTTGCGAAGAGAGGAGTCACGTGTTGCGAAAGGTGAATTTCATCCCCTTTTGGCCTTCGAGGACGGAGTTATGCGGAACAGGGAGGAAGTCAGTACGTAATGTCGCTGGGTGTGGTGGAATAGAAGAAGTAGTTGTTGAAAACATCCGGATGAAAGTGTTGAAATAAACCTGTACCTGATTAAATTCACACAATGATTTGTTAGAAGATGAAGCCAATGTGTTGATTATTTCTCAAGTTCTGAAATAGACAAATAAAAACTGATATTTATAATAGGAAATGTGATTGATAATCAGAAATCTAAAAGCTGTACGTATATAATATTCCCTGCATTTGAGGTCAAACCTTCGAAACAATGAAAAGAATAGAGACATAGTTCTCAAATAGTAGATCATGGATGTTCAACAGAACATGGTAATCAAGTGATGAATTGGAATAATCCAAGGATTCTGAAGACAGAGCCTGATAATGTCAGGAAAAGAAAACCTGCATTTTGCTGGATATTTGGTTAAAGTTGTTAGAAAAACGACAATTTTGACAAAACCAGCTGAATAAGAAGCTACCAGGAATGATTTTGAATATATTCCCTTGTTGTCTGATGAAAGGGTCTCCCAAAACTACAGTAGCAACCCTAGTAGTGAGAAGCAGATTTGAAACATTTCCAGCGTATCAAAGTACAGCTCTGTGCCCCGTACAACAGGTAAATTTAGGAAACCATATTATTTCATCGTTTCGGTGAAATCAAAGCTCTTGTAATTCAGAACCTGCCACAAATTTCATAACAGGGTTTTGTTTACAGGAAAGTTGAAATGGAGAGGTGCATCCTTAAAAGTTCAGCCATGATGTATAGTCGAAGTTTTAATTGGACTATGGCAATTCTTCTGGCGTGATCAGGCTACGGTTGATGGCGATGGAATGATGTAAAAACGACGAGATATGTTCGTGGCTATCTCTAGAGTCTAGGGGTTGTTCGAGAGGAAAAAAAGTTGTTTTTATCATCGAATTGAGGTGATATTTGGCGTAAATGTGTTTTGGTAGTTGGTTGGGCAGGTCGGTACTTTTGAAACAGATATTATTAGTGAAGATTCGTCCAGTTCTTGGGTTATTCTGTGGATTTTTCCGGGAATTCCATTGCAAATATCACCTAGTCATTCAGTTTGCCATTTATCCATATGTTCTGGTGAATCTTTCAACGATAGCTGATATCTTAAATCGAGAGCTAAGGCCTTACATTATGAATTCCAATCAACCCCTTGCATAGTTTAATATTCATTTTAACAAAGCGAAATCCCCATAATCCCCGAGTTAAATATAAATGAGATTAATCCATTCTAAGTGCGATGTGATTGCGAGCAAAAGAGGCAGATTACTATGGGCCTTTCAGCATTTCTTGGGTCTTCATTCACAAATGAATCAGGGAAGACTTTCTGGAATGGGAAGATAATTTCGAGGGAGCATCGACAGACCTAACTAATCAATTTTGATTAACAAGGCCGAGAATTCAACAAGATGAAGGGTAGTATCCATAACTTATAAAAAATTCTAATTTAATTCACAACCATTGAACTTTTTAACGCACTGAAAAGAAAGATACTTTCCTACAATGATAGAAAATCCCCATGAAAATAGAAAAACACCGAATTTATACAAGTTGTATATGAATTGTTTCGAAAATAAGGGGGTTTATTCCTTGTCGAAAAATAAGGTGGGTCTTTCGTATAAACATTTCTTTTAAGAGCCCCCTTTGCTTAGTTACAGCCCCCTTGAAATAGCGCTCGAGAAACAGTTTTTATTTTTTTTAAGAACGAAAACAACAAAAATAAAATCAAGCAGACATTTCATGCGAGCTAGAAGGCAATCAAAAAATTGTTGATGGCGAACCCTTATTATTGTAAGGGGTAGAAAAAGCCATCCCTAACCTTTGTTTCGCAAGAAACTTTTTTCCATATTCACATTTTACAATGAATAATTAATTTTAAATAGCTTGATCCATTCTCAACAAATAAGGTCCCAAGAAATTTCTTGCTAAAGTTCGCGGTTTTCGAGAAAAAAAAAATTGTAACCAGCCTTTACGTCTCAGCCGTATTATCTGTCGATAAATATTTTTATTTCCAAACGTACGATAACAACGTCAGTTCTCGACTGACAGGATCATCGAAAAGTTCTATTTCTCCGCCTAGGCGGAGAAATATTTACTTTTCCCTCCGGCGCGGCGGCAGGAAAAGTGTTGCTACGAAAAAGATTACTTGGTAACCATGAACAATATGAACATAGATGTATAGAATACGAAAACTTCCGATTCAAACATCATTTTTTTTTTGATAAAGTTACATTAAATGTACAATTTTCATGAATTTGAAAACGTTTGGAAATAAAATAGCATCGGAGAAGAAGTGACTTTTCGTGGCTCGCTTTCAATTATCCGCCTCACTCCGTTCGGTGGATAAACTCAAGCTCGCCACGAAAAGTGACACTTCTCCTCCTAATGAAATAATATACTATTTTCTCAAAAACCGTAACCTTAAGGGGCAGTATCACCTTTTGAATCGTGGTAAATCTCCATTCAAAAAGTGGTCTCTTTATTCCACGAGTAAGTATCCTAATTTACGACGTAGAGACTTGATTTTTTTTTAAATTGAAGTTGAAGAATGTCCTGAGGGCAAATAATTTTCTTTTTTTCGATTTAATTAGTTTTTCAATTAAAAAAACCAGGGTAATCCTTAGATCTGGGGTTATTGAATATATTTTTCGTTTTTCATGAGTACAGGCTATACAGGGTCTTTCACGAGGAACCTCACCCATATTTATACGGGAAACTACTGAACGTATTTTCATGAAATTCAGCACTTATAAGTATTTCACGATGCTGATGAAATCTAAAATATTTTCAAGGCTTGAGCACCTCCGGTTTTTCCGGAAATGACGTCAACTTCCGTTTTTCAAATTAGAACACCATTTTTTTATTGCAGAAATAGATTCCTTAGAAAATTTCAAGTTATTTTGATGTAACATTTTTCAGTTTTGGTTGGAAAATTCTCTCTGAGCGGGAAAATTCGAAAAAAAAAATCGAAAATAGAGCTCCGCTGAAACAAGAATAACTTCGAGGTTTTTGGATGGAAAATTTTCATTTTTGGGATTTTTCAAGATGTAAGATTGATGTATCCACTTTAAAAATCGAAATCGCGATTCATGATACAGGGGGTGAAGAAATCGCTTTCAAAGTTAGGGATGACAAAATCGTGAAAAATCAATTTTTTCAAATTAGAACCCCATTTTTTTATGGCAGATATTGAATCTACGTTAAAAAATAATGTGAGTGTATGCATCACACCCTTGCCTTAAAGTGGATATTTTCTGAGTTATTCACAAAAACCTGTTTTTCGTCTTGAATTTTCAGCTATTTCTTTTCCCTTCACGCCAAAAAGATGAAATTTTAAGGAACTGTTACTTAAACCATGTTTTAGATTTTACTACCCTAATATGCAAGAGAAAAAAGTTACAGGTTGTTCCTAGATGGCGAATTTGGATTCGAATTTGTATCGGAAACCTCTTTATTTCAACTAATCGGCCATCGGTTTTTCTCTCCAGTGATAAATAAATAATTCCTTATGAATCATATGCAAAAACTTACCATGTTTAACATTCTTTTTTTTTTAATGATAGATATCATTAATTACATCTGCCAAATTCCTCTTTAATCAGTAGCATGTAATTAATGATATCTATCATTAAAAGAAAGAATGTAAAACGTGGTAAGTTTTTGCATATGGTTCATAAGGAATTATTTATTTATCACTGGAGAGAAAACCGATGGCCGATTAGTTGAAATAAAGAGGTTTCCGATACAAATTCGAATCCAAATTCGCCATCTATTTAGGAACAACCTGTAACTTTTTTCTCTTGCATATTAGGGTAGTAAATTCTAAAACATGGTTTAAGTAACAGTTCCTGAAAATTTCATCTTTTTGGCGTGACGGGAAAAGAAATAGCTGAAAATTCAAGACGAAAAACAGTTTTTTGTGAATAACTCAGAAAATATCCACTTTAGGGCAAGGGTGTGATGCATACACTCACATTATTTTTTAACGTAGATTCAATATCTGCCATAAAAAATGGGGTTCTAATTTGAAAAAATTGATTTTTCACGATTTTGTCATCCCTAACTTAGAAAGCGATTTCTTCACCCCCTGTATCATGAATCGCGATTTCGATTTTTGAAGTGGATACATCAATCTTACATCTTGAAAAATCCCAGAAATGAAAATTTTCCATCCAAAAACCTCGAAGTTATTCTTGTTTCAGCGGAGCTCTATTTTCGATTTTTTTTTCGAATTTTCCCGCTCAGAGAGAATTTTCCAACCAAAACTGAAAAATGTTACATCAAAATAACTTGAAATTTTCTAAGGAATCTATTTCTGCAATAAAAAAATGGTGTTCTAATTTGAAAAACGGAAGTTGACGTCATTTCCGGAAAAACCGGAGGTGCTCATGCCTTGAAAATATTTTAGATTTCATCAGCATCGTGAAATACTTATAAGTGCTGAATTTCATGAAAATACGTTCAGTAGTTTCCCGTATAAATATGGGTGAGGTTCCTCGTGAAAGACCCTGTATTTTTGAAATAATCATCATGAAAATTTTTGAAGTTTATAGAAGATTAAACTGCCGAGGGCAAATAGTTGCGATTTTTTCCAAAAAATGATAAATAACCGTCGGAAAAAAATCATTAAGTGTAGTTTCCAAAACGCTGTAGTTCAGCCTGGTTTTTTCATTTGAAAAACTAATTAAATCGAAAAAATCGCAACTATTTGCCCTCGGCAATTTAATCTTCTATAAACTACAGAAATTTTCATGATGATTATTTCAAAAATATAGCTTGTACTCATGAAAAACGAAAAACAATTTCAATAACCCCAGATCTAACGATTACCCTGTTTTTTTTTAATTTAAAAACTAATCAAATCGAAAAAAAAGAATACTATTTGCCCTCGGGACGTTCTTCAACTTCAATTAAAAAAAACTCTCTACGTCGTAAATTAGGGTACTTACTCGTGAAATAAAGAGACCACTTTTGAATGGAGATTTACCACGATTCAAAAGGTGATACTGCTCCTTAAGCGCGAATTTACAAGAGACCTTATCTGTTGAGAATTGATAAAGCTTTCTAAAATCAATTTTCTAATAGTGAAATATGAATAAGGATAAAACTTTACTAAACAAGGTTTAAGGGTGGCTTTTTCTACCCCTTGCAATCATAGAGGAACACCACCAAACATTTTTTGGTGAGCTTTCTCGCTGGCGTGAAATGTCTGCTCAATTTTGGTCTTGTCAGACTTTTGGTTTTTAAGATAGAAATTAAGAACTATTTTTCGTGCGCCATTTTCAGGGGGCTGTAACGAAGCAGGGGAGGATCAAATAAGAAAAGTTTATATGAAAGACCCACCCTATTTTTCGACAAGGAATCAAACCCTGTATTACCTCTTGACCGACTAAGAATAAGATTATGATAGCATTTTCAATTCGTCGACGATCGATGAAAAATCAGCGATTTTTCCGGAAGCCGTATCGAAATGTCCGATAACTTCCTTTATCCCTCTTCCTCGGGGAACACTGCTCACGGTCGAATATGGCTCATTGATGACGTTATGTTCGAAAACGTGAATGCCATGTGGAACATTGCTTTAACCACTGGAAAATAGGCTACGCTCAGTTTGACAAACCCCTATCCGGAATAACAACGGCGGTTCCGAACTAATTCCGGGAGGTTTCGCAGAAAGGCTGGAGGATATTGTGTTTTCTGTTTTACCGCTATTCGTTAGTGCGGGGGAGATTATTTTTAGTCGTTTGACGGGCGTTGTTTAATGGAAATTCACGACGCGTTATTAGGAAAACTAATTTCGACAATTACTAGGAAATAGCGCACAATGTCCTCTTCACATTTGAATTTTACACGAATTCTTCGTCAGTAAATGAAGGGTTTTCCATTAAGACCTTTCATTTTGAATAGCCCGCTTTTTCATTTTTGATTTTTTAACATTTGACAAGTGAAACTACGCCATTAATAAAAATTTCATGAAAGGTATATGGTCCTGTAGTCGTGGTGGTCATTTGGCTGATATTATTTTCCATCATTAACGGCATATCTTCCTATTCATAATGAAATAAACATCCAATCAATAAACATCTCAAAAAAATGGTATTTTTCTTTGAATGTAAAAAATAACACCTCTTATTGGAAAACCCTTTATAAGCCAACCCACTAATGTGTTAAAACAGTTTGTTTACCATATGTCTAAAAGCTTGTTTGGAGCCTTAAAGGCTTGTTCGGACTAGGCCAGTATTTTAGTCGAGTGGAGAGTCGATTCGCCCACTGACTACTCTACTACAGTATCAAAGACTCTTAAACAGTATAAGGTAGTAAGTAGGTACATCATCCTGTGACTCTACTCGACTCGATTGCTGGCGTTCGCACACGGGAAATTACAAAATCATTCGCTACTCGACTAATCTACTGGCCTAGTCCGAACAAGCCCTAAGGGCTTGTAGTAGATTAGTCGAGTAGCGAATGATTTTGTAATTTCCCGTGTGCGAACGCCAGCAATCGAGTCGAGTAGAGTCACAGGATATGTACCTACTACCTTATACTGTTTAAGAGTCTTTGATACTGTGGTGGAGTAGTCAGTGGGCGAATCGACTCTCCACTCGACTAAAATACTGGCCTAGTCCGAACAAGCCTTCAGCTTGGTTCATGACGTTTTGGATATGTCAAAACTGAGCAACACCTACTAACTGCTGAAGTCATATATTGATAAACACTGGCAACTTAGTTTCGCACTAACTTTTGTTCATCAACTCCTTTTTTGGACAATGCTGAAATGAACATCGACAGTAAATTGAAATTTAAAGATTGTGGGACAAGCATGTACAGAAAGATTTCGGAGAGAACCAACGTTTGAATACGTATGAAACCTTGTGTCACTCTCTGAATAAATTCCATTCGCAATGACAAAAAGCCAATATCATCCATACAGTCAATTCCACGGCACTAATAAGTCATAATCGCATTACAGCCTATCAATAAATTCCATTATTCGCAATTCGCCGAATTACCGAATAAAACGAAACCGCTCCACGTGGAATTTCCAGAATATATTTTCCACGTAGGCAAGTGCATAAAATTACACAACAGTTTTAGTTAATATCCCATGTGTATGGGGTGTAAAAAAGCGTTCGTGTCTGACGTTGAATTATCATCGCTGCAAATTATTTCATTTTCGAGGTGGGGTTATAAAATCGTGAAAATTACGGAGGCAACGAGAGAATATTCCAGTTTTCCGATATTACACCGACGGCCGTTGAAATTTAATTCGAATTATTCCACGGTTTTTCGTGCCCCTATTTTTATCGAATTGGGTACGAACATGACTAATGAAAATTATGGCATTTATAACATGATGGCCACGCGTGAACTGTATCATATCATGTCTACAGGGTGTGGCAGGAAGTGTTAGGAAAATCGCAACTTTGTATTTATTTATCTTAGAGATGTTTTATTGTTGGTTGTAAAATATCGATTTTTTTGGTATTAGCAATGGCCTATTCTATGAAAAATTATTCGGACTTCTACTTTCGTTTGGATGAATTATTTCGTCCAGATCAGGATCTTGAAGTAGCTATAAGAAGAGCTGGTTTCAACTAGAACTGTATTAATTTTTTGTGGTGCACTTATAAGAGATGGATTTTACAAAAAATCGCTTGAATATAACAAATGTATCTGAATTCGTGAGTGTGTGAAAGTATCCTTTAAAATGGTCTTGGTGTTAGATTGACTGTGCTTAGGGAAATTGAAGGACTTGCAGATGTTGGCTTGGCAATCTGCAACTCCTGTGTCTTCTCACAGAAAGATTTAGAAAACGATCTTCTACTGCAGTTGTAGCATATGGTAGAGCACTCCTTGGTCTGGGACGAACAGTTCCTTGAGAGTACTCATGGTATAATAATTTGGCCAATATTGAAGAAATTGCCACTTGCACTTGTGTTCGAACAGCCTGAAGCATCCCAAGAACTCTGTTTGCAGCGATATCGGATAAAACTTGTCTTGGCATAATGAAAATTCAATTTTTGATAACATACGAGGATGTATTGATATCTAGTTAGCCTAGACCAGTTCCATGCATAAACAAAATATTGCGATACCATATTAACGAACAATAACTTATTAGAAGTGTCAGCGTAGAGTTCGACGTCTAAAAAGTAAACCAGAGGTACGCAATAAATTTAAAAAAGATGTCCACCGAAATCGTAAAAATCGAAAAATTTTAGTATCGAGCAATCATCAAGTACCTATATTTAAAAGCGTTAAGAGGTAAGCAGATTTACGAAGATATGCTTTATACCCTTGATGATCAATGTCCTTCGTATGCGACCGTGAAAAATTGGACTGCAAGCTTCAAAAGAGGTAAATTTTCCATTGAAGATGATGACCGATCGGGAAGGCCAGTTTCTGTGTCAGTCCCCGAAAATATCGATGCAGTTCATGACATGATTTTATCAGACCGTCGAATTGGGCTAAAACGGATATCTGAAGCACCGAAGGTTTCATACGAAAGCGTTAATCATATAGTTCACGTCAATTTGGACATGAGAAAAATTGCTGCAAAATGGATCCCCAAATGTTTGAATCTTGACCAAAAGCGTGCAAGGATAGAAGCATCGCGTTCGATCTGTGCTCGATTTGAAAACGATGTAGACTTCTTGAACCGAATTGTTACTATGGATGAGACTTGGGTACATTTCTACGATACAGAAACAAAGCAAAAATCGGTGGAATGGCAACACTATGGTTCTCCAAGACCTTAGAACTTTCGTGTCCAAAAATCTGCTGGAAAAGTTCTTGCTTCAGTTCTTTGCCATGCAAAAAATTTAGGGTTGGAATTACTAGAACACCCCCCCCCCCCCCTTATTCACCACATTTGGCTCCGTCCGGCTACCATCTCTTTCCTCAACTGAAAAAAAGTTTAAAAGGTATTAAATTTTTTTTGAACGAGGAGATAATAAAACCTGTGGAGAACTGGTTTGCAGAGCAAGAAGAAACATTTTTTTTAGAAGTCTAGAGACGTTGCAGGTTCGCTGTAAAAAATGTATTCAATTAAGAGGAGAATGTGTTGCGTAATAAAATATTTTGACATTGAAATTTTGTTTGGTTCCATAGTAGGCTAAGAATTTTTCAATATATCCTCGTAGAATGGTTTGATTTTATTTAGATATGTTATTCCTGAAAATACAGACTGAAGTGAGAATCATTCAAATGTGCATTCTTGACCCATATGGACAAAAAATTATTGAACTGGAAAAATTCTTGTTTCACGATGGACAGTAGACGTTTCTGTTATCGTTATCAAAGTCGAGTGTTCAGATCAGACAGAAGGCAGAACTTGTCAAAATATACAACTTCGCCAAGAATCACGAAGAATTCAAGATAAAGTTATCATCACTAGAAGTCGTATTCGTTTCAATAAAATGAAAAATACGGATCTGTTACCTACACGTAAATAAGAAGCAGTGAGTACCACTTTCTTGTGTTCATGTCGATTTTCATGAATTCCAATCATTTTTGGAAAAAACAAAAGTTGCAAGGAAACTAAGACAGAGAAAAGTTGCGTCATTGATTCTCTTCAAGGACGAATATTCGAATGGATTCTCGAAATATGAAGTGGACTGCGTTCCACGAAAACATAAAATTACCCAAATGCAGCTTAGATTTATCGCGTATCATCCCGAATAACTGACGATATTGCAGGTAAAACGCCATTTTTTATGCGCCTCTTCCCTCGGGGGGGAGCGAAGCCGAAACTGTTTAAAGGTTCAGAGCGTTCCTCGCAAGAATCTCCACTAGGGCTGCGAAGGGTTCTCGACGAATACAAATCGATGAATTTCCGATCAGATGACTCAACGAGAAATGCGGGACCCTGCCTGCCATCCTCGATAAATTGAGCAACGGTTCCCCAAGGACCCAGTGTACACATCCAAGATATCCTATCAGATGACATGAGGTATGAAGCGCGGTATAATATTCCGCCATCCCTCTTATTGAATATTTGTGTTAGCATTACGGAAGCCCGACCGATTCTACGTCGCGGAGTTCAGATTTCTAGTTATCCGAAGTTTTCATGGAAGAAAACACGAAAGGTCTTTGTGAATTGAGATTGTTTGTTTCTCCGGATTTTCTGACGAAATTATACTTGTTTTCATAAAGCCGGGAGAAGTTTCTGTTGAATTCCAATTTTTGTGTTGCGAAAGTAGAACGAGAAATGGAGCTTATGCGAATTCTGAAATAATTTTTCTTTCTTCTTCCATACAAGATGTTTTTTCGTACAGAATGTATGAGCGATACTAAGTTTTGGCTGTTTGCCAATATCATCGATATTGACATATCCAAAACGTCATGAGCCAAGCTTAGGGATATGGTGAAAAAATTAACAAATTAGAGATTTTGTTTTGGTGTCACATACTTTTCGATATGTGAATCGGTCCGATTTGGAAATACAGTGCGCGTCAAAATTATGGAACAAATTCATTTCCTTATAGAAAAAATATTTGGCGAAAAAATCCTGAAACAGGTCAATTTTTGTTTCACTTTTACCAAATTTTTATGCATTTTTGAAGGATTCTGCACCCTGTGCCATCCCTATCAACCCTCTGAATTTTCTGAATGGGGAAAGTGGGTCATGTGGTACTTTTTTGGCAAGGTCTTTGTATCTTCTTCACAGGTAAAAATTTTCAATAAAAAATTTCTTTTTTGAAAAATTAGTTAGTTCAAAGAGGTTTTCAGTATGTGCACTTTGTCATGGCTCACTTACTTTGAGACGATGGTACCTAATGGTCACCGAATGAAAGTCGACCATTACAGTTTTGTTCATGCACAACTTTCAACCCCCTCACGTGAAGAATTAGAATGTGTGAAACACTGCAGTTATGATCTTAAGGGGCAGTATCACCTTTTGAATCGTGGTAAATCTCCATTCAGAAGTGGTCTCTTTATTTCACGAGTAAGTACCCTAATTTACGACGTAGAGACTTGATTTTTTTTTTAATTGAAGTTTGAGAACGTCCCGAGGGCAAATAGTTTAATTTTTTTCGATTTAATTAGTTTTTCAATTAAAAAAAAACAGGGTAATCGTTAGATCTGGGGTTGAATATGTTTTTCGTTTTCCATGAGTACAAGCTATATTTTTGAAATAATCATCATGAAAATTTTTGTAGTTTATAGAAGATTAAATTGCCGAGGGCAAATAGTTGCGATCTTTTCCAAAAAATGATGAATAACCGTCGGAAAAAAATCATTAAGTGTAGTTTCCAAAACGCTGAAGTTCAACCTGATTTTTTTAATTGAAAAACTAATTAAATCGAAAAAATCGCAACTGTTTGCCCTCGGCAATTTAATCTTCTATAAATTACAAAAATTTTCATGATGATTATTTCAAAAATATAGCTTGTACTCATGAAAAACGAAAAACATATCCAATAAGCCCAGATCTAACGATTACCCTGGTTTTTTTAATCGAAAAAAAGAGAACTATTTGCCCTCGGGAAGTTCTTCAACTTCAATTTGAAAAAAATCAAGTCTCTACGTCGTAAATTAGGGTACTTACTCGTGAAATAAAGAGACCACTTATGAATGGAGATTTACCACGATTCAAAAGGTGATACTGCCCCTTAAGTAGGTATGTTATTAGTACGTTTCTTCTGAAGTTGAAACTTTTCGATAAAATGTTTCAATTCAAAGAAAGAGCCATGACAAAGTGCACATACTGAAAACATCTTTGAACTAATTAAAAAAAAAAATTCTTGAAAATTTCTGCACGCCTGTAAAGAAGATACGAACTTGCCAAAAAAGTAAAACATGAACTACTTTCCCTATTCAAAAAATTTAGAGGGTTGATGGGGATGGTACAGGGTGCAACAAAAATCCTTCAAAAATTCATTATGTTAATTATTACTATAGTTCTGTCAATAAAGTTATTATTATTATTATTAATAAAAATTTTGTAAAAGTGAAACAAAAATTGACCTGTTTCAGGATTTTGTTTCCAAATATTTTTCTTCTGAGAAGATGAATTTGTTCCATAATTTCGACGCGCACTCTATAGTCAACCAAGTAACGGCCTAATCAATCAAATTAAAGCAAACAGTATCATGCAGTTTTATGCAACTTTCTGATGACCTGCCCCTTTTTATGGTAAATTTCTGGTTCTCTGGTCCACAAATACTACGATCTTTTTTTCCAATTCAAGTCGCGATCGATATCAATGAAACTACTACGAGATAGAAGTCGACGACCCGATCGACATTCTGATGTATGCACCATAAATATATCACAGCAGGAAAACCGGTATCGAGAGAGTCCATTATCGATAAATTATGCGAATTATTTTATCTGTTATTTCCTCCATTGGACGCGCAATTCCAATTTTTACGACGGTGTAGAAAAAGCCTCAGATGGTCACTCACCTCTCTGATCTCCTTTATCTTCTGTCCGCTCTTGCCTATGACGCAGCCTGCTTGACTCCTGTGGATCAGCATTCGCAAGTCCAATTCTTTTGAGTTTCCCGCTGCATGCTAAAAACAAACACAAATTAGATAAAAGACGATCAGGGGGCCATCAGCGGTCCAGAAGATGCGTTTTATCTCCTTTGAAATTAAAAGGGATTCCAAGTATTACAATGGCGACGAGTGGTGGTCAGGTACCTGCTCCACCAAGATGCTGAGTGTGATATTCCACAAGTCGATAACATAGTTTTCTAGAATAGGTCTTAAGACTGTTAGAACCCAAATAGTGAATGCTCATTTGGCACCATACTCTTCTCACTTTTTCCATAATTGCACTAACAGTGTAATTCATATTTGGATCAATATTCAGAGTTTTTCCATGATTCAAAATTTGAACCAACAATCTGTCTTCGTCGTAGAAGTGGATATTTCTTTGATTTGGTATAATTATTAATGAATAACTTTCTGTCGAAAGATTCCGATGAATAATGCAAAAAAGTCCAAAACCAAACAGAAATATCCGGATGCTGTATAATTGAATAGATTATTTTTTCAGTTGGGACTGAATGCCGTTATGTAATTATGACGGCTTTATTCGCCAATCGCCCACGCCTAAAATCTCTGTATCGCCCGTTTCAATCAGACTCGCAATTTCTCACGAATTAAGCGTCGGAGCTTTCTCCACGATACCCCTCAAAGGAACCCCTTTTTAATCACTTCCATTCCCTGGTTCGCGAAAAGCCACTCAAAAATTTCCTCGCGCAAATTTCCCGATAATCTCCACCGCCAAAGAACATAAATTCAACTTGTCGCAGGAAGTTTAGGTCCGAGGAAGACCCCTAATTTCCGTTACGGAGTTATTCAAACAATTTAGGACCGGAAGTCGAGCATCCCGTCCTACACTCTTCGCAAACATCTTTTCTTTCCATTTGAATTTTTCCGTTGTAAGGGAGGCGACTGAAACGGGAACGGAGGCGTATTCCGACGTGAATTCCGATTTACACGAGGAAATTTCGTTCGAAAACCATTGCAATATCATATTCCGGAAAAATTAGTAGCTCTGATAGTTCAGAGGAGAGAGCACTTGACCGATGATCAAGGGTAGCAGGTTCGATGCCCGCTGGAGGCAAAACTTTTTCCGGATTTCAAAATTCGTATGCATGACCTCTCAATTTCAGCAATAATAGATGCTAACTACAATTGAAGTTACAGTAACATTGAGGTATAGTAGAGACTTTGAAAAACCTGCAGCCTGTCCATTGACACAGGTATTTGTTGCCGATAGAGCAAAATGTACATGAACAATTATCGTGTGCGTCATAATACACTGCGCAAAAAAATTAACGCACATTCTGAAAATCTCAATTTTAATGAAAGTTAAATCTACATTGACTTTATAACTTATTTTTTATGTTCTCCCGGGAAGGTATTGAACGAAACAAGACACATTAAATGGAAGAAAAATTCAGGATTTCACCGTATCTTATGTGAAAGAAGAGAAATGAACAATTTTCAAAATACTGAAATGCTGATAAGTGATTTAATACTTGGTATTTCCACCCCTTGCGTTAATTACAGCTCGGCAACGACGGTTCATACTCAAAATGAGTGATCTTAAAATGTTCTGATCTAATCCTTCCCAGATTTCTCCGAGTTGGATTCCTAAGTCATTAAGAGTAGATGGATGATTTTCTGAACTTCTCAGCCTTCTATTGAGGTTGTCCCAAACCTGCTCAATCGGATTGAGATCTGGACTTCTTGCTGGCCATTCCATTCGAGAGACTTCAACCTCTTCAAGGTACTCCTGAACGATGCGCGCACGATGAGGTCTGGCATTATCGTCCATAAAAATGAAATTTTCACCAATGTATGGGGCAAATGGCACTACATGCTCTTCAAGAATATCCTTATACATATACTTATCAGCATCCATAGCTCCATTATCAACGACCACTAGGTCTGTTCGAGCAGTCCAAGATATTCCACCCCATACCATAATCGATCCTCCCCCGAAACCAGTAGTATTCAGGACATTGCACTGAGCATATCTTTCATGTGGACGTCTGTATACAAGGGAACGTCGATCACAATGGTAGAGGCAGAATCTAGACTCATCTGTGAAGAGAACTCTTTCCCAATCGGCCTCTTCCCAATGGATATGCTCTCTCGCAAAATCCAAACGAGCCCTTCGATGGGCTGGGTTAAGAGCTGGGCCTCTTGCCGCGACACGAGGCCTTAAATCATATTCTCTGAGGCGATTTCTTATTGTCTGAGTGCTAATTTGCACCTCATCAGTTTGTCCAAGCTGATTTTGAAGGAGGCGAGCGGTTGCAAACTGTTGTCTCAACGAAGAAACTCTCAAGTAATGTTCTTGAATGGCAGTTGTTACCCGTGGTCTACCCTGTCCTGGTCTTCGGACATTCATACCTGTCTCCCTGAATCGCTGCAACATTCTGGACACACTTGTATGGGAAACTCCAAACCTTTCTGCAATTCTTGGGTATGTCCACCCTTCTCCTCGCAAAACTACCGCTTGGGCACATTCCTCTAGGGTCAAATTGCGTGTTTCGCGTTGCATAGCGATCGAGTGTAGAAAATCAAACGAAAGAAAAACTATTGATCACTAAAATTGATCGAGAACAACCTATTTTAGAATGGAGCCAATACATTCAAAATCTGATATCATCTTTTTTTATTCCTGCTGGAAGAAAACATCTATATTGAAGAAAAACGTTGAAAGTAGATAACATATGCATGCATAATTCTGATAAAACTAATTATCATTGAGAACACCTTCAGTTGTAGAATAAATTTGAGATTTCCATAATGTGCGTTAATTTTTTTGCGCAGTGTATGTTGATTCTTGGGTCATTTTGGACAACGTTCTTTGCGTTGACGGTTGATTACCTAACTTACTTTGCACACCTAACAACCGCTGAATGTATTCACACATTTTTTGAACGAGATCTGTCTAGTACTATGCATTCGATATACAAGTCGTTTTGGAAATACGCTCCTGGCGCATCGAGTGCTCTTTATCGTTTCCCGATTCAAAGAAAAACGTTTCCATTTGATATGCTGAATATTTCAGTACGTCATCAAGTGGGAGGAGGAAACTGAAACGTTCTCAATTTATACGGAATTGCGAAAAGAATGTATCTGTGATGTGACGGTTACGTCAAAAGACGCTTGGATTCGGAAAATTCAGATGGCGTCTCCAGATTTTCTGACTGGGAATGCGGAGATCGAGTCGTTTGCTGATACAGGAAGCAACTCCAAAAATTTCAAGCATAGCTACGACAAATGCTCCCAGTACCGATGAAGCCATTCGTTCTTAATACGTTGCTTCTATTCCGACTCTAAATTGAGCTGAGAGCACTTATAAATTAATTACAGATAACACACCACAACAAGAGATTGTTTTTCCACCTCGTCAAAAGCTTATATAAAAGCTTCACGTCAACAGAAAGATAAAATGATACAAAAACGTCATTTTCCTGCGAAATTTGATGACCTAAGATAACAGGTTGAAATAACATATTTATTACAATATTTCGCGACGAAAGAGAAGGTCTTCGAAGGAAAACAGATTGGAGTTATACAACTCTCAATTTCAGATCGGGAGCAATCCTATCAGTTCGTCCAATAAATATTGTGATGCGTCTCAAATTTCCTCATCTGACATTATGTGGACCTATCCTGTTTCGATCTTAGATATATCGAAATATTTCTGATGTTCATTTCATGACATCATCCAAAGTCCAGATACTGGGTTGGGCTCGAAATGAGATTTGTTGTTTTTCTACAAGCTATGTGTTCCCAATAAAAGAGCTATTCTTGATTTTTTTTCTCACGAATGCAACCCATCCTGAGAAATAACTCATTTCCTGACACTTCCAAAAAGTTAAATTTAAGTTAGAGAAATGATACCTGTTCCTTATTGCTTAACTGTTGACAATAAAGAGTAATGTTTGATATAAAATCATTTAAGTTTTAAGGCGGCCATACATTGAGGGTGAAAAAGTAATGCCATCTAAGGGCTGTTTTCTGTTGATTTATGAAACCCCATTACATAAGCAGCTTTTCTCTTCCACATATCGCACCTTTTTAACTAATACCATACTTTATGCCTCAACAACTTCGGCAATGAATTCTTTATCAAACTTCTTCTCCACCGACGAATGCCGAAATATTAACAGGCCAGAATCCGTGAAACATGAAAATATGAGACATGAGAATTATGACGAAACTTATTTCAGTAATGGCCCACAAACTTTACTGGCTCGTAAATCCCGCTGGCCGCAAACAGAAAAAGAGAAAACAAAGTCGTAACTAACAATAAAATCAACTTACTTCCTCAAGGTTAGGTACCACATCGTTGATTATATTGCAGATGGTATCCAAGTCAGAAGATAGGGTCAGTATCCTGAAAGATGAGTTGAATTAGAGATGGTTTTAGCTGCTGAAAAATAATCATGGGAATGGAACTGAAACTAAATTGAGCAATATACAAGATTTCATAAAATTTAATTAAGATATAAATTCGGCATAATGTACAAGAAATGAATGACTGAAAATTTATATTTTATTTGATTGAAAATGAAGTTTCAGATCCGTTTCAAGTATGTGGGATTTAATCAACAATTCGAGATTTATAATGTTGCTTCATGAATCTTTCCGAGGAAATATTAGTGTGCCTCAGATTCACTTAAAACCCCAAATGGAAGAACCATCTTAGCAGAGACATTTGTGTACAGATGAATTCTTTAGAGCCTCTCGGGGAATCAAATAGTTTCCTCACATCTCAAACATGATCTGTCAGATAATGATGGGAGCAGAGGGAGGAAGAATGTATATTGAGAAGGTGTAGGGAATTCTTGCTAATCAATGCAGAAACTTGAAATATCTTTAGAAGATTTATTTAGGTGGAACCTCAATTTGGGAAGGTAAGAAAGGAAGTCAGTGGTTTTAACTAGCGAACAGGGGATGATGAAATGATAGTTCAACTGGTAAGCATAAGAACAATGCAACGATTCTGAGGAATTCCCCATGGTTCTCCACCATCAACGATTGGAGGCTCTTTAATCGCTGATATACATAATAGGAGGAGTTTAGATGAATTCTCATCTTGGGTGGGAAAATTCAATATCTTCGTTAAATTGGGACCTGTAAAAAACTGTCATGATTAATTATTAAAAAATGTCCGCAACCTAAGGCGAAGCGTTAAACGCTAGGTTAGGGGGACGCCACTTATGGGACAAAACTGACATAAACTGGTTGCACCACAGAAATTGTCAAAACAAGGCAGAAATGTGAGAATTAATAAAAAGAGCTCTGAATTAAGTGTTAAAAAATTAAGCTGTTCACAAAATCAAGACTAATATGTATTTAAAAGATATGATAAAAATGCATCGTCAATGGTTATGGAATATCCTGCTGCTTCTTCCCTGGAGATATAATGGCATCCATGATCACTAAAAATTAAGTTGAATAGTTCTTTATGACCACACATTTTGAGAATGTCTACTCTGCTCTAGATTCTGGTTGTCCTACTCCTGGATTCTGAGCAGCACCTGCTAGCATGAGTGTATCAGATATAAATGATTCCTTCAGCCCTTTGCAGAAGTCCAAAACAGTGCAACAGAGCTTTTTGTTAGGGAGAATTATCTAGTTCAAAAGCAACCATGTTCTTTCTTCTTTTTGGAGAGATGAAGGTTCTACGTTGGCAGCTGGACAGCGAAAGGATGTGTGGTCAGATGCTGACAGCATGCTAGATGTCCTGCTATGTTCTTCCTAGAATCTTGGATGTATTGGATACTCAGATGTACTGGGCATACCATACACCAGTTTGATTGGATGGATAATGCAAGTTTGAAGGTGGGTTTGGCTTGACAAGTCTTCACAAAATGTCAAAGGTGTGCAGCCTGTCAAGAACCAAGCATGTATCAAGCATCCAGGGCGTTTGGAGACTTCTCCAATAGTTGAGGTGTTTCCTAATGGATCTTCTAAGATGCCACCATCCCTCTTTGGTAGGATCCATACCATTTCTGATGACACTGCTGCTTCTGGAGCCTCGGCAGGATATACCCATACCATTGCGACCTTCTTGATCAGGTGAAGAGAAAAAAAATATAAAGAATGAGAAAAACACTGATAGGCGTGTCTTGCAGTGCAACCAGGGTCGGAGTGAGAACAACTAAATAGAGTGGAATTTATGTTTACCGTTCAGGGCCCGGACAATCAGGGACCGTTATGGAGGCTTTGTACTGTTGATGGGAGTTGTTTCAAAATGGCGGGCATTGGCGGGCAGTCACGTGAATGGGCACAGGCACAGCCGGGGGACAGCCGAGGGACAAACGAAGTCATTAGTTAACGTAGTTTGTAACAAGTTACTTGGAGGGTGCTGTAATCTTAAAATTATAGACAAGGGCGGACGCAAGTGAGAGGTAGTCGCACTCGCGTGGGCTCTGTTGGTTATGGTTTCATATCAATGTGTGAGGACATGTCTTGGAGGAAGATCGATCCCAAGATCCAAGTCGATAAGCAGGTTGGCACTGTGAGTTTTGGTGAATACAGAACCAAGAGAATATATCTCTCGATACTGACTGAGTATTATGTAAATAGCTCAACAAACGATTCCAAACGAATATCTAACCTCGTATTTCGCCCGTGGCAATGACAAAGTATATTATCCGTTTGGGACGAGGCCTCATCAGAATTCTAAAAATGTCTCCATCTGTATTCACCAAACGTTCACCTGCGTTATGATAAATGAGGTGTCTCTACTTAACCGTACTTGATAGTATGCAAAGGACCTCATTTGTTTCAATTCGTTCCATTGTGTAGCGAGAAGGTCCCAACGAAAAGGCTGGGTTAGAAATATTAGCAGATTATGTGTGAATCAATTAGTGACACAAGTCGCTCATTCAACTCGTTAATTATGCGGACAAAAGACTTTTGTTTTCGGCGAGTGAGGTTGATGATGTATCTCGCAATCTTGGAATTGTTAGCCGGGCCGCACAATGGGCCCGTTTTAACTTTGATCGCGGTGACCTGACCGAAGACAATACATGTATTGAATAGTTGTCTGCTAATAGATTCGGTATTCTATTAATAATTATTCTGGCAAAAGAGACACGATAACGAATTGGTTCAATAGCAATCTCACCACCTGCTTCTGTTTTTAATTATAAATATGAGTGTTTTTTTTATTTTAAGTTTGAAGTTTCGAAATTCCTATATTGATCTTCACATTCTTTGTTGTTAGATTCTACTGACCATTTCGTTCTTCCAAACACATTATGCAGCGAATGTTGGTGTTGAATTGAGAAAAATTGGTAGCTGGGATCTCCACCTGTAGAGCAAATGCAGCAAATCACTGTTGAAACAGCGGTACGCCGAATAAGGAGGTCTAATCTTTATTTAATCATTATTTACTGTTGTGTGCGAAACGGAACATTAAATGCGGTTATTTCATCTGTTATGAATTTCTATTAAGGGCCGCTACATTCGTAGCTGGCTGGGAAAGATGTCCCAGTGGGAAATTCCGCGTAATAAGTTTCGGATCTTTCCGGTATAATGAATGTTAGTCCGTTTAATTTGCTGGTATTTTGCAGGTGGGGTTGAGGTCTCCTGAAGATCGTGAAAAACCGATGTAATGATGAAAGCGTGATTGGGGACGAATGATAGTCTCAAGCATGAAAAAAATACTACTGGCTGTTTTAATTTTTGTTTTGTTATATACTGACCGACAAAGAAACTGCAACACCCAGAAGGAGCTGTTTAAATTTAATTTTTTTTTTGGTAGAACAGAAAGTATTGCAAGGAGTAAATGAATGAATTTGGAGAAAAAAATCTTGAAGGATATTTCACGTAAACATTTTTTGTAACTTGAATATTCTAGTCGTTTTTTGAAAATTTTTTACATTTTACAACAAACCAGCTGTTCGAGGAGGTCCAAAGTCGATGTTTAGTTGTTGTTAAAATACCTAGAGCACGTGGACGTGGAAAATGCATCGCCAGCTAAGTGAATTTGAAGAGGTTGAATTTTTGGTTTACACAAATGAAGTTCGAGATCGACGTCTAAGACATATGGCCATTAGGGACCGATTTGCGGCAACTCGATCTTTGGCTCATGAGTGGTTAGGAGAACAAGGTCATCTTGTTACTGTCCGAACGGTTTCCGCCGGATAAGGTCTTTTGGTCTGCAGCATTATCGATCCCACCTTGTGTTACCTCTGACGGTTGAGCATCGCCGGCAACGATTACAGTGGTGCAAAGAACGTCAACAATGGAATGTGGAATGGTATCAGGTCGTCTTTTCTGATGAATCTCGATTCTCCTTGGGTGCACATAATGGCCGAAAAAGGGTAAGAAGACGTCGGGGAGAAAGACTTGAGCCTCAGTTTGATGTTGAGCGTCATGTGAACCGGACGGTAGGCGTTATGGTATGGGGTGCTATTGTACATGAGAGAAGGTCACCCTCAGTCTTAATTCGAAGTAACATGACAGCGCTGCGTCACCTTCAAGAAAAAAAGAGCCATATGTTCTCCCTTACTTGGAACAGCTCGAGATTGAATATTTCAGCAAGATAATGCTCGAACTCATGTTGCCAGATTTAGTTTAAACTTTTTCGAAGTGGCCCATGTTAATCTTTTGCCATGGCCACCCAGATCCCTCGATCTTTCGTCCATAGAGCATGTTTGGGGAATGATGGGTAGACGGCTTGGAAATTTACCTCTGATACTCTGATACATGAGGTACAGGTAACTTGGGATAGTATCCCTCAAGAAGAAATAGACCATCTCATAGCATCAATGCCGAGACGTGTTGGGGAGTGTATAGATAATCGCAGTGGTCAAACAGATTATTAACAAATTTATTAAAAAAAATTGTAAACCCTTCCTTTTTTTCTCCAAATTTTAATCTTTTACTCCTTGCTATAAAATCTATGTTTCACAAAAAAAAATTCAAACAGTTCCTTCTGTCGTCTTATTAAAGCTCCATTCGAAACGTGTTAAAATAGTTCGACAATTTAAAATGGCAAAAACTGATTAAAAAATGTGGCAAAGCTTCAACGCGGAATGACAGGCGAGTAGTCCATTTAATAAGTTTTATTTTCAGAGACAAAAAGCCCCCAGCAAATGGGATTCTGATGGACCAACTCGTTATCGTAATCCGCCTCCTCAGATATTAACGGGATATAATCTGCCTCATCTTTCCGAAATGTAGGATAAGGCAACAAGGTAGAACGAATTCCGCGGACGAGAAAAAGGAAAACGCATTTAATTTTCCGTGAAATTACGAGTTGAATTAGCAACCTGTTGCCGTCTTTTCGTGAATCGGCCAAAAACGAATTAACAAATTGAATCGAAACTTGTTATATAAATGTCATTAGGGACGCCCCGAGGCACGATGACGGGTCAAAGCTGGCTTTGATGAGTGACGAGTTTGGCGAATTCCAAGCGAAAGTTCATAAACTGGGGTAACATCGATCGCGCTTCGTTAGAGCGGATGAAGAGACGACCGAATCTGGCATGTATGACCGGAATTCGAATGCTCGAAACAGTCGGCCGCAGATCCATTTACCCGTCTATCCGGATACACAGGATCGGTTTCCGTTTGAGTTACGGCCAGATGAAAAACCGAGAAAATCAATCGGCGATTATCCGATTTTTCGCAAATCCTGAAGTATCGATTTTGGGGGAAATTGGCGTATGTCCAACAGAATTCTGATGATTTGGTTCAAAATGAGTATGCAAGGCGACTTTTTGACATGTGAATATTTTTCAGGTGCCTCTCACCCTAAACCATTTTCTAAAATTCAGCTTCGTTTGAAAGAACATCCATGTAAAAACACTTTTCATCACATATTTTCGATTTTTAAGGGTGTTTCAGTAAGAGCGTCAAATTTGAATTGCGCGCCATGTTTGACAAAGTGCACATACTGAAAACCTCTTCGAACTAACTGATTAAAAAAATTTTTTTTTTTTTTAAATTTCTGCACGCCTGCAAGATGCCAAAAAAGTACCACATGGACATTACCCACTTTCCCCATTCAAAAAATTTAGAGGGTTGATAGGGATGGCACAGGGTGCAACAAAAATCCTTCAAAAATGCATAAAAATTTGGTAAAAGTGAAACAAAAATTGACCTATTTCAGGATTTTGTTGCCAAATATTTTTCTTCTGAGAAGATGAATTTGTTCCATAATTTTGACGCGCACTGGGTAATTCCCAAGTATATTTTCTAAATCAATAAATATACTGCTCCGCAAGAGTAAGGGATATCGTATTCAATCGTTTTTGAAAGTATGTATGTAATCATTGAGAAAATCGCTGTAAAATCATTTAAACTCAATAACAACTTGAATCGATCCAATAAAAATCAGTATGAGACATGTCGTCAATCTGGACGCCTTTTTTCTTTGCATATGATATGATATATTGTTTCTCCTGACTGCTTCATGAATGTTCTCATTTTGAAATGAAGTCAGTTTATCAACGGCTTCGATTTGAAACAAGTTTTCTGAAAATGCCAAGACGTAAATTAACAAACGCTGAGGCTAAAAGGGCTATCGCAATGCTACAGGGTGGCCTAACTCAGGTTGTTGTATCGGAAAGGCTCCAAGTCAGCCAAAGTGTGATATCTCGACTTTGGAATAGATTCAGGGAGACAGGTTTCGTGTTGGAAAGACCAAGGCTTGGTGAGCGACGAAAAACAATACCTGCTCAGGATCGTTTCACCACCGTTTCGGCGAGAAGAAACCCTACATCTACGTGTAGAATGCAACGGAATACTCTTCAAAATGCAGATGGGGTCAAGTTTTCATCGAAACCATCAGACGACGTTTGAGAGAGGTAAATCTAGGTTCTAGACGTCCATTAAGAGGAGTTCCATTAACACGTGGCCATAAGCGTCAAAGACTGGAATGGTCAAGGCAACAATTGGAACGATCAATGGCGTGGTGTCCTTTTTACTGATGAATCCAGATATGGACGATTTTCAGATTCTCGAAGAATAAGGGTATGGACAATCCCACGCATACCCCGTAATCGTCGCTATATCCAAGAAGTCCATCCATTCCGAGGGGGTAGTGTTATGGTATGGGCCGGGATATGTTTTAACGGGCGCACAGATCTACACATTTGTCCTGCGAATATGACCGCCTTACACTAGAGGGAGCATGTCATTGACAATGTTGTGCCAAATTTTCACGCTGCTATAGGTGAAACTTTTCAATTTCTAGACGATAACGCTAGACCGCACCGTGCAGTCATAGTTGAGAATGCGCACAAGGAGCTCGGTATTCCACATTTACCAATACCTCCGCACTCACCAGATTTGGATTGCATAGAACATGCATAGGATATGCTCCAAAGATTAGATAATCATCAACCTACCCCAGAATCCTTAAATGATCTGAGAGAGCTTCTGCCCCGTTTATGGAACCAAATTCCTCAAGAAATGTTCAACAACCTCGAGTGTAGTATGCAAAGAAGATGTGAAGCTGTTATTGATGCCCCTGGAGGCCATATATTGTATTGATAGTCTTAAAATGCTTGAATTCTCTGGGAATAAAATTTCGTTATTTTACTCGATTTTTCTCAACCACCCTGTATACGCTGCAGACCCACAGGCTAAAATTAATTTGCAACTTGAAATCATATTAATATGAATTTTCATCACAAAAATCTTATTTAAACTATAAATTTTTGCAATTTAAATCAATATCCCTAACTCATGTGGAGCAGTTTATTTCAATAATCTACTACATAAAACCATGTTTTATTGAACACTGAAATCTTGCGGTCTTATTGATTGGCTCTTCAGGAAAAGAATGTTAAATTTGACTGTGGCAATCGAATAATTATTCAACGAAGAGGTTTTCGGAAAAAGAACCCTGGAATGCGTTGCATCCCGTTGAGGCAAACATCCCAGGCGGGGGAGGTCCCGGAAATTAGGTCGGCGAACCGCCAAAGTGGCCAATTACATCACCCGTTCAATGCACACACTACCAAGATCCTGTTTTCAATTAAAATTTCAATCTTGAACAACACTCCCGCAATAATTGATGCAGCAGGAGAGACGGATCTTAATCACGAAGCTGCGCAAATATTTGTCGACGCAATAATTCAGCTGGCAAATTATAAATTCTTGGCGCACTTCCCGCCTTTTAAGCCATTAGTATAATACCCAAGGAAACTCCGCTGGAAATCGGCTCAAGATAATAAAGCGGACGGGGAATTATCTTACCCCCGGTTTATGAGCATATTGCGGCCCCCATATCCTCCCAAGGATGAAACAGGTTTCTGACCATCCGGGGCGAAGGATGCAGCAGGGCTGAAACGTCCGCAGGAGGAATTAAAGCCGCTCAGTATCGAATTCTCGGGGGTCATTCGACTTCCTTTATTTTTTCACGTGATATCCGCTTTACGTTCACCGGACTTGAACCTAGTGATGCACTGTCTTGAATGGATACGAAAGGACCCCGCACAAATGGCATTCCGTCAAATGTTCTAATATTTTGGTAAATGTAGTACTGGACCTACTGAGTACTGATCAAAATTGTCCATGGCCTCAAATAAAACCTATGACTAGTTTTTGAGATACAGGCAGGGTTGGCATGTTTTAAAACATTCGTTTTAAAACAGTGTTTTAAAACAGTGTTTTAAAACATGTTTTAAACACAAGCCTCTGTTTGTGTTTAAAACATATTTTGCCAATTCGTTTCTTTATACTCTTTCGAGTGAATTGTAATGTCGTAGAAAAGGAATAAGAATTATCAACTTCCTTCAGGAATAGGGAGAGTAATTTTTATTGGCGATTCATTGGAAGGTAGCGCTACCTAGAAATATCTTCTTGATGAAATTTGTCTTAATGAACGAACTGCAGTTGAGAAAAAATTATGAGTATTAATAAATATTGGCCCAGTTATCGAAATGTTGGCTTTTTTTTGTGTAAATGAATATAAAATTGTGTCTTCATTTTGAAATTAGTAGTTTTAAATTTTTTCACTTCTTAGACAAGAGAACCTATTTTTTTGCCATTTGTTCTTTGAAATTCACCTCGGCGTGAAATAAAATGCAAAGGAAAAATATATTCAATTCAATAGCACTTTATTGTTTCTCATCACATCTTTTGTCACCTAATAAAGATATTATTGATTCAAATTTAATCAATTATAATTGTTTTGGAAGAGTTAATTCATAGCAATGTTGCCAGAACTTTTGTTTTAAACATGTTTTAAATGTCTGAAATCATGTTTTTTGAATGTTAAAAAAAACATGATTTAAATCAAATAAAACAGTTTCAAATAAAAAAAACACGATGTTTTGTTTTAAAAAAAAAAAACATGTTTTTGCCAACCCTGGATATAGGGCGTTGAAGTTGAGAATTACCCATTTTTACTACGCGCGTATCTCGAAACAGAATAGAATGAACTTCAAATGTTCTCAAGAAACATTTCATTCCATTCCCAGGGAGCAACCATACAGGGGAATATAACCGAAAATCGTTACGAATACAGGGTAATCCATAATTGAATGCATGCCCGATTTTGGAAGCATAAAATATGTCATTGTGAAATGAATATTTCACTAGATATGTTGTTGTTTAATCGAAAAAACCTTAAATACCCAGAATTCATAATGGCTGCTCCATTATTATAGAAACTATTTACAATGAAGGTTAAGGCGACACCCTGTATTTTTGGGTTGATTTAAGGTGTTTGTTCAATTTTTTCAGAACATATCATCATGGACTTCAAAGAATACAGTAATGAATTAAACAGTGAACCTCACGAAAATACCCAAAAACCACCTTTTTTTTCATCACCCTCTATTTCAAGATTAACGCCGTTGAGGTGGGAGTATTCTTTCACCACTGTCCTTGATATAAAAACATCAATACGTCTGAGAGTTTTCATCCACTTCCTATGACTAGATTTTTTTATGTTATGTATGTAAGCAATTTGAATTATATGCCCCCTATATGAATTGATATTAAATGCTGAGGCCATAGCGTAGACCTAATGTACAAACACTCTGTGATCTGAATCGATGGCTTTCGATGGTCCCTCTCTACTCTCTCTCCAACAACAACGCCGCATCTTAAGAGACAAGGTCAAGTTTGTAAAACATAACATAACCTGAATGTACATTGTGTACCATTACTGCTCACTGATAAATTGTGAATAAACAACACGTGAACCACCCTGAAGTATTTTATTATTTAACATGTATATAAAAATTATTCTATTTTTATTCCAGCATAAAAAAAATCTGTGGATAAAAACTCTCAGCCGTAATGATGTTTTTATTTCAAGTATAATGGTGGAAAAAACTCCCACCTCAAAGAAGTTAATCTTGAAATAGAGGGTGATGAAAAAAAAAGGTGGTTTTTAGATGTTTTTGTGAGGTACACAGTTCATTGTATTCACTGTATTCTTTGAAGTCCATGATGATAAGAAAAAATCAAACAAACATCTTAAATCAACCCAAAAATACAGGGTGTCCACTTAACCTTCATTGTGAATAGTTTCGATATTAATGGATTACCCAGTATGAATTCTGGGTAATTCAGGTTTTTTCGATGTAACAACAACATATCTAGTGCAACAGTTCATTTTGCGAACGTTTTCGCCCTGGAACTGACATATTTTATACTTTCAAAATCGGGCATGTATTCAATTATGGATAACCCTATATTCGTAACGATTTTCGATCATATTCCTCTATATGGTTGCTCCCTGGGGATGGAATGAAATGTTTCTTGAAAACAATTGACGTTCATTCGATTCAGTTTCGAGATACGCGCATAGTAAAAAGTAGGTAGTTCTCAACTTCAACGCCCTGTATCTTAAAAACTAGTCATAGGATTGAGTTGGGACCATGGACACTTTTGATCAGAAGGTCGAGTACTACATTATACCAAAATATTAGAACATTTGACGGAAAGCCATTTGCCATAAGGAAAGTGCGGGGTCCTTTGAGAAAAAATTGGACCACTTCGGATTTACCTGAAATGGGTTTCAATTATGATTCATGGAGTAAACTTCTTCAAGAAATCAATTCAATACTAATTCTTGATTGATTTCCGCAGAACCGACTGAATTGAGCGCTTAAGCTCCATCCGACCATTGAACAAGAAGATCGCCAGCGCATTATCTTACCCCAGTTTATGAACCTACAATAATCCCGCATGATCTAATATGGGATGAACAAGTTCCCTGACCATTCGACCTCGTCCTGATATCGTTCTGGACAAAAGCGGCTTATTAAGCCGACCTCCTTTGTCTTCTGGGCCTCGTTACGGCTTCAACTGTTTAGTTGTGATTGTTAATGGTGGTGCAGATTATTCGATATCAAGATCGTTCGGTCTAAGGGTCAGCGAACACTTGTTATGGCGTTTAGAGAGATGGCGTGGGCATCCTGCTTGAATACTGACCTGACTTCTGAGTTTCGTTATGTTCGAGCCTCCCTTACCAATAATGGAACCGGCCACCTGAAAAAAAAAACAAGAAAATCAATTCCATTTTTCATTGCAGAGGAGAATGTGAAAAAGAAAACAATGGGATAGCTTTCTTCAATTCAATGATTATAAGAGATAATCGAGATCTTATGACAGATTGCTACACTCAGGCCCGGATCTAGGGGGGGGCAAGCGGGTCGCTTGCCCCGGGCGCCAGCTCAAGGGGGCGCCAAAATCAACCAGAGGTTAAAAAAAATTTATTTTGGATTTTCTCGGAAAAAATTAATACCCTAGTGCTAAAATTTTTCGCAACAGTGTAATAAAAGAAAGTACGCTGATACTTCTCCTTGTATGAATTATGAGGAAATATTATACAGGGTGTCTGAAACAGGGTTTCAAAGTGATCCTCAATTAAACTCTATGAAATCTCATTTTTTTCAAATGCATGGGAACCATATAATTTTGTAATTCCGATCGATTGCTCGTCAAGAGCTAGTGTTCCGAACATTTCACCTATTCAAAATCAGTAGTTCGAATTTCACGACTAAATAAAGCAATGTTGTCTAAACATCCGGTTTATCAAGATAATTTTCAAGTAGGCTATGTCATTAGTAAGAATATGTCAGTTTTAAACTAAGTTTTTTTCATTTAGTCATCATTCATTATCTGCTTTGTTTATTTGTTACATTCGCCGCGAAAAGAACAGACTTTTGATATATCATTCTAGTGTAACTTTTCATTATTGCTTGTTTTGCATAGTGCTCGATCAATAAAAATGAGTGAGAGTGACAATTTGAAATAGACTAGCATACCATTGATTTTGACAGAATTTCACGACTGAAGCCAGGTTTGGCTCAGTCAAATTCAGTGGTATGCTCGTCTATTTCAAAGTAGGCTATGTTAGGAATTGTCATTCTTACTCATTTTTATTGATCGAGCACTATGCAAAACAAGCAATAATAAAAAGGTACACTAGAATGATATATCAAAAGTCTGTTCTTTATTTGCGGCGAATGTGACGAATGAACAAAGCAGATAATGAATGATGATCAAAAAATCTTAGTTTAAAACTGACATATTCTTAATCTTGACATAGCCTATTTGAAAATTATCTGAATAAATTTGATTTTTAGACAAAGAGACCTGGCTTTAGTCGTGAAATTCGAATTTTATTCAATAACGGCAAAATTACTGATTTCAAATGTTTGGCACACTCTAACTAGTTTTTGACGAGCAATCGATCGGAATTACAAAATTATACGGTTACCATTTGAAAAAAAAATGAGATTTCCTTTTTATTGAGGCTCACTTTGAAGCCTTGTTTCAGACACCCTGTATAATATTTCCTCATAATTTATACAAGAAGCAGTAGCAGCGTACTCTCTCTTGTTCCACTGTGGCGAAAAAAATTTCTTACAATGAGGGATTTTGGAGATATAAACACTAAATTGTGACACTCTTTCTGTCAACAAATTTGACAATAACTCAACAATCGCTCGAAGTGGTTGCACACATCATACATCGAATTCAAACATGTATGTATAAATATACAGGGTGCTTGAAATAACGAAGTTCACGTTCGTTTCCGGTAGAACCGGAAGTAGATTCCGCTTGAAAATATTTTACAATTCAAGTTCATGTACTCTAAAACAAAAATACAGAATCTTGAAGTCGTATCGAAATTCCTTCCTGGAATACTTCTAATGAAACACTCAAAAAAATTACACTGTATCTTCATTTTCAAAGCATTCAGTTCTCATATCCAACCTTGGGGAGGGGGGCGCCATCATGAATTTTTGCCCCGGTCAGAAAAAATCGTAGATCCGGGCCTGGCTACACTAAAACTATACTGCTCCACAAGAGTTAGGGATATCGTATTAAATCGTTTTCAAAAGTATGTAATTTTCGAGAAAATCGCTGTAAAATCATTTAAAACTCAATAACAACTTGAATCAATCCAATAAAAACCAGTATGAGACATTTCGTCAATCTGGTCGCCTATTTTCTGAAGTTTGGTTCTTTGCATATGCTTCATGAATGTTCTTATTTTGAAATGAAGTCAGTTCATCAACGGCTTCGATTTGAAACGAGTTTTCTGAAAATGCCAAGACGCAAATTAACAAACGCTGAGGCTAAAAGGGCTATCGGAATGCTACAGGGTGTTGTAGCGGAAAGGCTCCAAGTCAGCCCAAGTGTGATATCTCGACTTCGGAATAGGTTCAGGGAGACAGGTTCCTTGTTGGAAAGACCAAGGCTTGGTGGGCGACGAAAAACAACACCTGCTCAGGATCGTTTCATCACCGTTTCGGCGAGAAGAAACCCTACATCTACGTGTAGAATGCTACGGAATACTCTTCAAAATGCAGATGGGGACCAAGTTTAAATCGAAACCATCAGACGACGTTTGAAAGAGGTGAATCTAGGTTCGAGACGTCCATTAAGAGGAGTTCCACGTGACCATAAGCGTCAAAGACTGGAATGGGCAAGGCTACATATCAATTGGAACGATCAATGGCGTAGTGTCCTTTTCACGGATGAATCCAGATATAAACGATTTTCAGATTCTCGAAGAATAAGGGTATGGACAATCCCACGCATACCCCGTAATCGTCGGTATGTCCAAGAAGTCCATCAATTCCGAGGGGGTAGTGTTATGGTCGGGATATGTTTCAACGGGCGTACAGATCTACACATTTTTCCTGGGAATATGACCGCCTTACACTATAGGGAGCATGTCATTGACAATGTTGTGCCAAATTTTCACGCTGCTATTGGTGAAACTTTTCAATTTCTAGACGATAACGCTAGCCCGCACCGTGCAGCCATAGTTGAGAATGAGCGAGGGAAGCTTGGTATTTACCAATACCTCCGCACTCACCAGATTTGAATTGCATAGAACATCCATGGGATATGCTTCAAAGAAGATTAGATTATCAGCAACCTACCCCAGAATCCTTAAATGATCTGATAGAGCTTCTGTCCCGTTTATGGAACCAAATTCCTCAAGAAATGTTAAACAACCTCGTGTGTAGTATGCAAAGAAGATTTCAATATATTTTTCAATAATAAGCTGTTATTGATGCCCGTGGAGGCCATTGTATTGTATTGATAGTCTTAAAATGCTTGAATTCTCTGGGAATAAAATTTCGTTATTTTACTCGATTTTTCTTAACCACCCTGTATACGCTGCAGACCTACAGGATAAAATTAATTTGCAACTTGAAATCATAGTAACCTGAATTTTCATCACAAAAATCTTATTTTAACTATATTTTTTTTGCAATTTAAGTCAATATCCCTAACTCATGTGGAGCAGTTTATTTGCTCGAATAGGATATATTCGAGCACACTATAGCAATCACAGCATCAAACAGAAAATTAATGTGGTCAAATATCTTGTCGGTAGAGGTGTGAATTTTTGTAACATTTATACCCAACTTGTATAGAATTGCAAAAATCTTTGATGAATTTGACCCCACCTCTGCATTCTACAATGTTCCTTCTAACACAATTTTTTCAAGGATAAAATCTCCACAGAATGGCAATTCAGAGGTAGTTTATCAGATCCCTTGTGAAGACAGTTATAATATAACATTATTGGTCAGACGAGATAACACATTAGGGAGAGACTCAATGACTCAAACAGCACAAATACACTGCGCAAAAAAATTAACGCACATTATGGAAATCTAAAATTTATTCTACAACTGAAGGTGTTCTCAATGATAATTATTTTTATCAGAATGCATGCATATGTTATCCACTTTCAACGTTTTTCGTTTTCAGATGTTTTCTCCCAGCAGGAATAAAAAAAGATGATATTATCAGATTTTGAATGTATTGGCTCCATTCTAAAATCAGTTGTTCTCGATCAATTCTAGTGATCAATAGTTTTCCTTTCGTTTGATTTTCTACACTCGATCGCTATGCAACGCGAAACACGCAATTTGACCCAAGAGGAATGTGCCCAAGCGGTAGTTTTGCGTTCCCTTGTATACAGACGTCCACATGAAAGATATGCTCAGTGCAATTTCCTGAATACTACTGGTTTCGGGGGAGGATCGATTATGGTATGGGGTGGAATATCTTTGACTGCTCGCATAGACCTAGTGGTCGTTGATTATGGAGCTATGAATGCTGATAAGTATATAAGGAACATTCTTGAAGAGCATGTAGTGCCATTTGCCCCATACATTGGTGAAAATTTCATTTTTATGGACGATAATGCCAGTCCCCATCGTGCGCGCATCGTTCAGGAGTACCTTGAAGAGGTTGAAGTCTCTCGAATAGAATGGCCAGCAAGAAGTCCAGATCCCAATCCAATTGAGCAGGTTTGGGACAACCTCAATAGAAGGCTGAGAAGTTCAGAAAATCATCCAACAACTCTTAATGACTTAGGAATCCAACTCGGAGAAATCTGGGAAGGATTAGATCAGAACATTTTAAGATCACTCATTTTGAGTATGAACCGTCGTTGCCGAGCTGTAATTAACGCAAGGGGTGGAAATACCAAGTATTAAATCACTTATCAGCTTTTCAGTATTTTGAAAATTGTTCTCTTCTTTCACATAAGATTCGGTGAAATCCTGAAGTTTTCTTCCATTTAATGTGTCTTGTTTCGTTCAAAACATTCCCGAGAGAACATAAAAAATAAGTTATAAAGTCAATGTAGTTTACTTTCATTAAACTTAAGATTTTCAGAATGTGCGTTAATTCTTTTGTGCAGTGTACAATCTAAGAAGCATCA
Source organism: Adalia decempunctata (assembly GCA_951802165.1). Classification (NCBI taxonomy): domain Eukaryota; kingdom Metazoa; phylum Arthropoda; class Insecta; order Coleoptera; family Coccinellidae; genus Adalia; species Adalia decempunctata. Next base: position 23,958,905 of record OX637697.1, read on the forward strand.
AACAGTGAAAACCGAGACAAGACCGTGAAATTTATAAAGAAACGGACAAAGAACGAGTAAGTCCAAGTGAGTGAACATTTTGATTCCTCATCTGAAAAAAATTGGCGAAAGAAAAAAGGAAACTTTTGAAACACTCTCAAAATTTCCGAACTTCCTTAACCTTGTCGAAGAGGGCATATTTCTCCCCCTGGTCGATATTCTCAAACGGCTTACTAGGGTCAAAGTTATCGCCACTTTCAGCCGATAACGTCCTGGGGCATTGATATCGAATAATGGCCATATTCATCAGCGGAGAAGAGGACTTGCTTCAGTTGGCGCGACGACCTCAAAATGCTGGCTGGTCTCGCCGTTTCCTGTGATGTTCGATTCGGAGGACCTTTGGAAAGGACGTTTCGCCTGTGGTGGATCGTTTCGAAGATGCAGCAACGAGGAAACCCCAGAGGTCAGTTTCGGCAAAGGGACCAACGCCGAATGTAATTAATCGAGATAACTCGATATCGGAATCCTCAAAGGAAAAGGTCTGGGGGGTTTTAAATGACGGTAGATCCCATAAAATTCGCATTTTATGGGACAGCCGCTGCCGCCTAGAGTTCAATTGAACATAGCTCAACTTATTAAGTGCATTATTCCGGTCGATACAAGAAACAGCTCTTGAAAGTGAGGGATCTACTTAAACGAGGTAAAATAGATGTATCGAGTGTTTTTTTTTTAGTGATAGAGCTTTAATTTTTTGACAGTTTTAACAACAAATCCAATTTTATGATTTTGTATCATATGGAACAATTTCATCCAATGCAATTTTCAATCCCAATGATAACACGATAGAGTCTTATAAAATTATATAATAGTTCCATGGCAACATCATTCCTAACAAATTTCAAAATGTCACGTTTTGGTAATGTTAAAAATATAAATGAGTTTATCAAAGAAAACATTCCCAGAAATACTTCCAATAGCCACAAATATATTTGGGGAATATTTATGGAATTTTGCTACGAACGATCATGCGAATTGAATGAACGCAGAAGCTTGGAAGAATTGGCGTTTATACTCAAAGATTGGGCTGTCAATAGGAGAAAAAAAGACGGTGAAGACAATGTGGAATGTTTCGAGCAAACTCTTACAAGAAAAGTATTATAAGGACTACAATATTATGATTGACCCGTTTAATAATATAATATTTAAACCAGCCCGAGATGCCCGCGATGCAATCAGAAAAAAATTGCAAGCAGACCCAAGTAAACGTAAATCCAGGTCAGTTTCGTTAAATTTGTCTGAAGTTTACAGAATAATAATGTACCTGTTGGAAGGAATACCATAAATAAATGGACTAAATATGCTGCCGAAGCAATTGGCTTGAATGTCAAAGACAAAAAGATAACGAATCATTCAAATAGATCAACAGCTGTCAGTCAATTAGCAAAAAGTGGTGTAGAGGAACAACAACTGCTGAAGATTACTGGTCATAGCAATCAAAATTCTATCAAACCAAACCTGAACCTGGATCAAGAACACCACAACAAGATAATAAATATTATGCGTGGAAATAGATCTTCTATACAAGAGAACAGCAACGAATCTAATGTTGACATAATTTTACGAATTGCACTTTCACTAATTGCACTTTCAATAAATAAATAAATGTTTTGTTGTGTTGAGTTATACATTTTTTCTGTCAAAAAATTCTCTGCCGAATATTCCTCGGACATTGATAAATGCCTCATAATTTTATAACCAATATCTCAAGCTCGTTGCTTGGTAACATCCCTCAGAAATGAGCTTCATCATTAAACACAAACGACGCTTATTATGGTCAAGTGCCTTTAGTCCAACTTGTTGTGAACGTCGACGAATAGACAAATCTGGATCTTCCTGAACATCATCACTTACAGCACCGATATTTTCTTCTGTACGTACAGTTCTTTGTCTTGTTGTTGCATCAAGTAGAGAAAATGTTGTCCAAAATCTATCAATAAGCTGATCTGTTGGACCATTATGTAAACCATAAATTTGATGAAGTGCTCTTGGCGAATTGAACACTGATTTTGAAAATAAATTTCCACAATTTGTAAACGTTGTTGCGGCGTGAGTCTTTCCATGATAATTTGTCAATGATTACTTTTTGGTAGTAAGAGTAACCCATCATAATAATATTTACCTATTCTCACTCAGTTCCAAAGATTCATCATTGAGGAAATGAATCGAAATGTATTATTTGTAACATTTGAATGGGAAAGTGAGAGAATCGATAATTATGAAATAAAGGCATCTGCCACATGTTCAAATTACACATACATACATACATTAAGTAAGTTCTTAATTGCTGCTACTGTACAGATAATAACAGTAATTCAGTTGCCAATAGGTTCAAATTACATCCGCCCGAATATTCAAAATAGTAGTACACATTGTATGTATGAGTCCAACAAGTTCGAAATTGCTTTCCCCATAATTCTCGTGGCGAACCCTATAATCTTTTATCACGCATGGTTTCTGTTGACATATGTGGACAGAATGCTATTAAAGCATCATCACAAACCACTGTACGAAAATACGTCGTAATTTAGATAAACAGATGCCATAAACGGTCGAAATTCATATTTTTTTTCAGCATTTTTCACCATTTACTTTGCATTCACAAAATCTATGTTTCAATGAGAGGGCAAGATTTGAATTTCGCGCCATGCTTGAGAGCCGTAATATCACACGATTATGACGTGACAGATGGAAAGTTGACAGATGGAGGTTAGTAAACATGGAGCATTGCACGGTAGAACAAAGCGTCCTGGTTGTCAGAAAATGCAGTAACGGTGAATGGCGGACGTTATCGTGCTATGATTACACAGTTTCTTGTGCCTCATGGAAGCTATGGATCTTGACGACATGTGGTTTCAGCAGGACGGTGCCACATGTCATACCGCCCGTGAAATATGGACGATCGTGCATGAGTTTGCTATTGGTCATTTCCGATTTGATGACAGGTTTATGCCAATAACCCTGCAACTATCGAAGCGTTGAAAGCCGAAATAAGAATCAATGAAAGCAAAAACTGTTAAGTCAGATTAAAACAATGGAATACGAAAACCTACAAAAAGGCCACTTCGATTCCTCGTAAATCTTCCAGCTAGAATCCATTGAACCGTTTTATTCGAACCGTCAGAAAACAAACCGAACAAAACAGAAAAAAAATAACGTCTCCGAATTTATAGCGACATTTCATTCTCATCTTGGCACGAACATGAACCCTCTGTAAATTCGAGAGACCTCTAAATTTCCTCTTTCATATTGCAGCATTGCCATTTCCATCGCGTTTTTCCTTTATTTATCACGATAGGGCTTTCGACGTGGCCAATTTCATTTATACCTTCATGTAGTATTTCTATGAGGAAACATTAAACGCGCAATAAAATATATCTCGATTATTGTCAGGAGAGGTTATGAAAGCATAAAACGCGAAGGAAAACGTGCTCGGGTAAATAAAAACTATCGTTTCCCGGGTTATTTTTAGGCAATTTATTCGTACGCTTTGATAGTGTACCCTCAAAATCGGTTTATTTTCGTATCGCCGCCATACAGGATGTGAACAGTGAACACTGCTAATTTATGTGAAACATGCCCCTCGTATTCGAGCACTGAATGACTAGGTAACTCCCGAACAAAATAGGAAATAGATTGTGTTGGTTCTCATCCATAGTTTCGAAATTAAGACAAATTATCAGGTAACTGGATATATTTGTAAGAATATTGTCAAACAATTGCCGACGTTTCGGGAGCTACTTGTCCCTTTTTCGAGGCTAAAAAATAAAATAATACATAAAAAAAAACCTAATGATAATGTATGTTAGGTCATACACACCTGGTTCGTGTATATTCTCAAATATTTTGTGTTGAGAAGAGAAAATCCGACTAACAATCTAGGAATTATGCGATTAACAAAAACGTGTTCGAGTGTAGCTTAACCTAAAAGATGCTTCTTATGACCACAGAAAAGTTCAATCACTTAGTCAGTTCTTCTTATTTATGTTGGGTATTAATTCTTTTTCTTTATACAATCAAGACAGAACCGTCAAAAACATCATTCATGTTTTCACATATAGTCATATACAGGAAAACCATCTCTTCCCCAGTGACCCCCCACATCTATATACCATTTAAAGTCTGTCGACTGTCAGTCACTCGGGGAGAAAGGGTCCACCCTTGACAACAAATGTTCCACAGTACATACAATTCCACAAAACTAACGCATCAAAGACGGCAACAATGTCAAATTTCATTGTCGATTATACCGTGGTTGTACCACATCAAAACAGTCACACTCGGCTGTTTGCTTACTCTAACAAATTCACAACCTTGAAATCAGTCAATGTCTTATAAAAACTTATACTAAGTAAACCATCTCCCCCCCAGTGAACTCCTACGTCTATATACCATTTAAAGTCTGTCGACTGTCAGTTACCAGGAGGGAAATGTTTCCACAGGAAAAATGTTATATTGGAAAGAATACTTCGAAAACAACGTATTTTCATCGAATCGTATTGAAAATATGAATAATCCAACATTCATCTGGAGAAAAAAAAAATAATATTAATTTTGTGCGGAATTTGTCACCAAGACATAATTGCCAACATCACAACGAATAACTATGCCCCGCAAAACATCTGTGAACGATTATGATTGGGTTATTTTCGTATATACCGTGCAAGAATTTCCCCATCATCGACTAGAAATATCGAGGATAATTTGATTCCGAAATGTTGGCATCCTGCCCGACAAGGTTTATGTATCCGAATATCTGAAATCGAGCGAACAATGAAATTGAAATATTCCCGGCTTCAATCTTGGTAATTTCCCCTTATTTCTTCGGCGTTTAGAACGTTCTTTTCATTTGTGCGTGAATGTCAGAAATGAGTATTTGTTTCTTCAGATATTGTGAATTCCTCACATTACGTATACTAAAATACCGGAATGTTCGCTAAACGGCTCGGCCGTTTTTGCCTCAGATAGGTAATGAATAGGGATGTTGACTATTTTTTGGAAATTTGTAGAGATGCCCATATAAAAACGAAAAGAATATTTTCGTGTAAAATATAGCAAATACCAATAAAAAAAGTTTTCAAAATTCCCTCCGAAACGCTTCATACTGTCGCGTGATTATGATTACGTCACTACACCGTAAACAGGCTTCGCCTTCTGTCAAAGCGAACTGATCTTGTCTCCATTATGTTCAAAATTGTAGAATATCGTTTTCGTAATCTATACTAATATTACAAAGAGGAAAGATTTGTATTTTTGTGTGTTTGATACGAATAGGCTCAAAAACTACTGGACCGATTTCAGAAATTATTTCACCCTTAGAAAGCTACATTATCCCTGAGTGACATAGGCTATACCCGAAGAAATTAGGGATACCTGCTATAACTTCAATAATTACAAACAAATCAGCCAATCCAACTTACGTGGATACAATGTATGACGGAAATGTACCTCTTAAATAGTTCTACAAAAAAGGCCGCGATAGCATAATATATCTATCTCTCAAGATTGACTTGCTATACCCTGTTTATGGTAATCAGATGTTTTCCGAAATTATGCACTATTTGGGACTGTGTTTTTGTGAATTGGGTATTGATCCTCATCCAACCTGATACGTTATTTATCCCCAGTATTTAATTTAGAACGAAATTGCCCTTCACATCATACAATTACAACGAGAACATCAAAATATATGGCAGGTTGAAGTTTTGAAGATGAAACCGCCGCGTGAAACAAATTTCTACCCTGGCAAAGCTGGGACGGCCTGCTTGTAACAAATAATCGTAAAATAGTTCGCTGGTGATAGGTTTTACTCTCTTCTGATCTTCGTTAGTTCGTATTCGTAATGACACATAGGCTACAGTTAGGTTAAAGGTTAGCTTGTTTACGAAACAGTGACGTCACGTATTCTGATCCGTGTTCGCAGTCACGTGATAATCGGTACTTGATAACACAATTTAAATCAACTTTATTTAATTCAATGATTATATTTGAGCTCAAGTATAAGAGAGAAATAATTCCTGAAGATGCCAGACACTCGATCTGGCGAAACGTCGAAATCTAATAAACCACGCCGGCCGAAATGCTCGAAACAAGACCTGTCAGAAATATTCACATTTTTAATATTACACCTACATTGTTCACAAATATTGAAAATTACTATTCTTCATATATTAAATAGATCCATTCGTTAAGTTTTGTTTCTGTCTTGATATCTACGACAATTTTTCCAATCCATTCACTTTGCAGCAACACGTTTCAAATTATCAACTACTTTTTTTTGGTTTAGTGAAGAGTCATATTGAACATGCTTTTTAATCAACCATGATGGTCCTATATTTGATCGTTCGAAAATTTATCGATACAAGATGAATATAATATACTGGCATACAGATTCACACGATGGTAATCGTATATGATAATTGTTCATGTTCAAAGTGCCTTACTTCGAAAAAATATCATTTAATTTTAAGGTTATATTTATTGCTATCATGAAAACATTGAATTTCAACAGTATTTCACGAAATTTGACTGAAATAGAGAAAATATCGTCTAATACTCGTTGCAGAATGCAATTAGGCAATCCAAACCACGTGGCGCCCTGCCTCCAGAAAACCTACAAATTTTCTGACAGGTCGCTGGCTTGCAGTAAATATGAGGAATTTTATTATCTTATATGCATTTCATGAGTGAACGAGTGAGTTTTTATGATTTCTAATATCAAAAAGTATCCTGAAGTATCACTGACGAAGAAAATTTCACTCAATCATATGATTAGAACTTTTAGTATTGGGAGCCCGAAGAGATTGAAGAGAAAGTATTGGAGACGGAATATTAATCAGAGCTCTGTCCCTGTAACTTCTTTATCCTTTTATATGATATAAATTTAAATATTCATCAGTTTTACATTTCACATGAACTGAATACTGCTTATTTCAGTGCCTACGAAGACACATTCACTTTAGTTTCTTATCTTCGATATTGTCAAGTCTTGATGACTGCTGACCCAATTTCCTTTTGTTTCCTGATAAGTCACTTAATATGTGTATAATACACCAAGTTAAACACACTGGGTGTTCCAAAATATTCAAGAAAATCCTCATAATTTGAACGACTTGCACATCCAACTTTGCCACACATTTATGGCATTTTTTATTGAAAATGCACTTAATTGAAATAATTTTCACTGGTCTGATATTCCTAAGAGTAAGATTGACTAGAAATATCGAAAAAATTTCCACATAAAACAAATTTTCAAGCAAATAAACGGTTTTAATGTCTACATGAACAAAGCTAAACTTGGTTTGTTTGACCACCAGCTGACCTCGAAAAAATATTTGACAGGTCGTTGGATTCCCTAATTCCAACTAGTTTTAGAATATACTATTTTGTAACTAGAAATAAAGCTGCGAGTGGAATTTCAAGGCCTGCTTCGATGTCAATAATTCTTGGGTGGACTTCGATATTTATTCCGTCTACTTGATAATCACAAGACATAAAAAATCCTGCCCGAAATGAATGAGTTTTCTTGGCGCAGTTCCCGTCTGAATGAGTGACGAAAAGGCTGATTATGAAAGATAAAAATGCGAACTGCCGGCTGTCGCTTCTGGAATGACCCCTCGGCCGATTGTTCCCCTTGAAATGTGTCATCGGCAAAAAGGCTGCATTGCATATTTCATGTCCGTTTTATGTATTCTAATTGTGAGAGAAATGAAGGAAACAAAGAATGCTGGAAGGGGTTAACCGGAAAAAGGTTTTTCGCGGACTACAAAACGCCAGACAGATGTCGCCTCAGGCAATGAGACGGCGGAGTGCACGCTTCCAGGCACGGCCGATATATGCCGTTTTCGCTGGCAACGCCGTATTTCCCCACAGGATATATCCTTGGTGACACGCAACGCAATATCGGGGACACATTGGATTTTTTTCTGTGAATATTTGACCTTATGCGGGAATATATTATAAGGCACCGTCGAACCACGAGTTGTGCCTTGCAAAAGTAATAAAGGGTTTTACAATAAGAGGTGTTATTTTGAACATCCCGCTATTTCGCTAGATGTCACTGTTGAAGCCGTCATTATTTGACATTTGAAAAGAGGAAACTACGTCATTAATAAAAATGGAACGACACTCGCCTCAAAAACGCATTGAAATTCACTATAAATAAGCTTTTATAAAAAAAACATTTTGCGCAAAAAAATTAACGCACATTATGGAAATCTCAAATTTATTCTACAACTGAAGGTGTTCTCAATGATAATTATTTTTATCAGAATTATGCATGCATATGATATCCACATTCAACGTTCATCTTCAATACAGATGTTTTCTCCCAGCAGGAATAAAGAAAGATGATATTATCAGATTTTGAATCTATTGGCTCCATTCTAAAATCAGTTGTTCTCGATCAATTCTAGTGATCAATAGTTTTTCTTTCGTTTGATTTTCTACACTCGATCGCTATGCAACGCGAAACACGCAATTTGACCCAAGAGGAATGTGCCCAAGCGGTAGTTTTGCGAGAAGAAGGGTGGACATACGAAACAATTGCAGAAAGGTTTGGAGTTCCCATACAAGTGTGTCCAGAATGTTGCAGCGATTCAGGTATGAATGTCCGAAGACCAGGACAGGGTAGACTACGGGTAACAACTGCCATTCAAGAACGTTACTTGAGAGTTTCTTCGTTGAGACAACGGTTTGCAACGGCTCGCCTCCTTCAAAATCAGCTCGAGCAAACTCATGAGGTGCAAATTAGCACTCAGACAATAAGAAATCGCCTCAGAGAATATGATTTAAGGCCTCGTGTCGCGACAAGAGGCCCAGCTCTTACCCCAGCCCATCGAAGGGCGCGTTTGGATTTTGCGAGAGAGCATATGCATTGGAAAGAGGCCGATTGGGAAAGAGTTCTCTTCACACATGAGTCTAGATTTTGCCGCTACCATTGTGATCGACGTTCCCTTGTATACAGACGTCCACATGAAAGATATGCTCAGTGCAATTTCCTGAATACTACTGGTTTCGGGGGAGGATCGATTATGGTATGGGGTGGAATATCTTTGACTGCTCGCACATACCTAGTGGTCGTTGTTAATGAAGCTATGAATGCTGATAAGTATATAAAGAACATTCTTGAAGAGCATGTAGTGCCATTTGCCCCATACATTGGTGAAAATTTCATTTTTATGGACGATAATGCCAGACCCCATCGTGCGAGAATCGTTCAGGAGTACCTTGAATAGGTTGAAGTCTCTCGCTTGGAATGGCCAGCAAGAAATCCAGATCTCAATCCGATTGAGCAGGTTTGGGACAACCTCAATAGAAGGCTGAGAAGTTCAGAAAATTATCCAGCTACTCTTAATGACTTAGGAATCCAACTCGGAGAAATCTGGGAAGGATTAGATCAGAACATTTTAAGATCACTCATTTTGAGTATGAACCGTCGTTGCCGAGCTGTAATTAACAACGCAAGGGGTGGAAATACCAAGTATTAAATCACTTATCAGCATTTCATTATTTTGAAAATTGTTAATTTCTCTTCTTTCACATAAGATTCGGTGGAATCCTGAAGTTTTCTTCCATTTAATGTGTCTTGTTTCAAAACCTTCCCGAGAGAACATAAAAAATAAGTTATAAAGTCAATGTAGAGTTAACTTTCATTAAAATTAAGATTTTCAGAATGTGCGTTAATTTTTTTGCGCAGTGTATAAACACTCATCCGCAATTTTTAAGCCGCCATCTTGAATTCCTCAATTTTGAAGAATCATGATTTCCGACCCAGAAAACCCCATTATTACAAAACTCGTTCGCCATGTTGTAGCCGCCATCTCGAATTTTCCAATTTTGAAAGAAGAATCATCACTGCCGAACCCAAAAAGCCCCAGATACTAATTTTGAATGGAATCGGATCATAATTAAAAAACCCATTCGCCATTTTTTTAACAAATATTTCATGATGCATTGTCACCAGAATTAGATACACCTGCCAAATTTCAAATCAATCGGACGATTAGCCTAGAAGTAAGTACCAGAAACAGGCAAAATCAAGCAATTTGGGTGACCCTGTACAGTCAAAACCTAACTCTGATGTTGATTTCTACTCCTACGCGAACAATTTGGAATGAGGCAACTGAATGGTAGCCTCAGAGGAGCTTCAACTTCATAAAGTACCAATTAATGCACAATTAGACCGATTCGAACCGGTGTGATTCAGTGTGTTCAATTATAATATAACCGCAGAATTTCATATTGCAGATCAGGTCACAATATTGCAGTCTCATTTTACGAATACCACGCATTCAATAATAACGTGCGAATTATAATTTCCTTATGAAAATTCATCGGCATTAATGCAGGTAATGAATTCTGAACGCAACATGTATGGGTTTTCAGAAAATCCATATCAAGCATAATATTCATCCCAAGGCAATCAACAAAATATTGTGCATTATTCGAGAAATAATTGCGAAGTTTGTAACTGTTCATCACTTTTTTCATGGTTATACATTAATGTAGAATGTACGGGTAATTCTCATCGAATTCCAAAATTTAAGTCCACCGCTATTGATACAGATACCCATGTAATTATTATCGATGTTAGGTTTTTATTTTGACGCTAGGTACCTTTTCTTCCATCACCCTGAAAAACGAGATATCATTAAATGCAATTAAAAAGTAATTACTAATTTTATATCATGAAAATCATTCCCTCACGTTGTCCCACTATCCCAGTTTCCTGCTGAAACTCAATATTTTCATCCTATTCAGTAATTTTTTGTGAATCAAATTTTAGTCAAATATTGTAATGGTAATTTTCGTTATATTCAAACAACAATTCAAGCCACGACAAATACTTATTGAATAACTATGGGATTTCAATGTATTTCCCTTTGAATAAAATAATTCCCTCACCTTGTTACAAATATTCGATCTATGGTCATATTGAGCGAATTCTATGAAAGTAGCTTGAGTTTTTCTAGCCAGTCAATGCGCGAATTATGTTACTATGGTGATTCTGATTAAACTTCAACTCGGTTTCGGGCAATAGTGTATTCAGTTACAATTATTACTATATTACTTTTCCTCACATCATTCCCCCATTAGACATTATCCAAAAATAAGGTGAGTATGAGTAAAAGATACATTATATTTGGATGCGTTTTGGGGGGTAGTGTTCATAGTTCAAAATGTTTTCATAAGGTCAGGGCTATGTATCTATGTTATCTTAGTTTTCGTGTTATTTCGTCATTCCCTCACCGTCATTCCCTCATTTCAAACTGAAGTGAGGGAATGACGGTGAAGGAATGACTTTTAAACTAAGATAACTCAGATTTTTATTTCTTTTGTCATGTGGTACGTGAGTTTATCGTTTTTTCTCGTTTAAGGGGCAAATAATGGCAAGAAAAAAGAAATTGTCCGATACAGAGGCAAAATTAAAAAAGAAAGAGTACGATAAGAAACGCCGGGAAGAAATGAAATCTACTCCTGATAATTTAAATGACTTAAATCTGGGGACAACTATATGAGTGAAATATAGTATCATATGTATTACAAAACTGCCAAAAAAAAAATTAAAAGTTATTGAAAATTTTTTTGAGAATTCATTCCTGAATAATTTTGGAATTTCATGAGAATTACCCGTACACTGCGCAAAAAAATTAACGCACATTCTGAAAATCTCAATTTTAATGAAAGTTAACTCTACATTGACTTAATAACTTATTTTTCATGTTCTCTCGGAAAGGTTTTGAACGAAACAAGACACATTAAATGGATGAAAAATTCAGGATTTCACCGAATCTTATGTGAAAGAAGAGAAATGAACAATTTTCAAAATACTGAAATGCTGATAAGTGATTTAATACCTGGTATTTCTACCCCTTGCGTTCATTACAGCTCGACAACGACGGTTCATACTCAAAATGAGTGATCTTAAAATGTTCTGATCTAATCCTTGCCAGATTTCCCCGAGTTAGATTTCTAAGTCATTAAGAGTAGCTGGATGATTTTCTGAACTTCTCAGCCTTCTATTGAGGTTGTCCCAAACCTGCTCAATCGGATTGAGATCTGGACTTCTTGCTGGCCATTCCATTCGAGAGACTTCAACCTCTTCAAGGTACTCCTGAACGATGCGCGCACGTAGGGGTCTGGCATTATATCGTCCATAAAAATGAAATTTTCACCAATGTATGGGGCAAATGGCACTAGCTCTTCAAGAATGTTCCTTATATACTTATCAGCATTCATAGCTCCATTATCAACGACCACTAGGTCTGTGCGAGCATTCAAAGATATTCCACCCTATACCATAATCGATCCTCCCCCGAAACCAGTAGTAATCAGGAAATTGCACTAAGCATATCTTTCATGTGGACGTATGTATACGAGGGAACGTCGATCACAATGGTAGAGGCAGAATCTAGACTCATCTGTGAAGAGAACTCTTTCCCAATCGGCCTCTTCCCAATGGATATGCTCTCTCGCAAAATCCAAACGCGCCCTTCGATGGGCTGGGGTAAGAGCTGGGCCTCTTGCCGCGACACGAGACCTTAAATCATATTCTCTGAGGCGATTTCTCATTGTCTGAGTGCTAATTTGCACCTCATAAGTTTGCTCAAGCTGATTTTGAAGGAGGCGAGCGGTTGCAAACCGTTGTCTCAACGAAGAAACTCTCAAGTAACGTTCTTGAATGGCAGTTGTTACCCGTAGTCTACCCTGTCCTGGTCTTCGGACATTCATACCTGAATCGCTGCAACATTCTGGACACACTTGTATGGGAACTCCAAACCTTTCTGCAATTGTTTCGTATGTCCACCCTTCTTCTCGCAAAACTGAATGGCAGTTGCAAGGGCGGATTTACGGGGGGGGGGGGTACTGGGGGTAACTACCCCCCCATGAGCATCAAAAACCTAAGAAAAAAGTGGTGCACAAAAAAAATTATACATTGTGTACCTGATTTAATGGTTTTCAGTCGTTATTAACCCCCCCATGATCGTTATTACCCCTCCCATGAAAAAGAGCTATATCCGCCCTTGGGTAGTTGTTACCCGTGGTCTACCCTGTCCTGGTCTTCGGACATTCATACCTGTCTCCCTGAATCGCTGCAACATTCTGGACACACTTGTATGGGAAACTCCAAACCTTTCTGCAATTCTTGTGTATGTCCACCCTTCTTCTCGCAAAACTACCGCTTGGGCACATTCATCTTGGGTCAAATTGCGTGTTTCGCGTTGCATAGCGATCGAGTGTAGAAAATCAAACGAAAGAAAAACTATTGATCACTAGAATTGATCGAGAACAACTGATTTTAGAATGGAGCCAATACATTCAAAATCTGATATCATCTTTTTTTATTCCTGCTAGGAGAAAACATCTGTATTGAAGAAAAACGTCGAAAGTGGATAACATATGCATGCATATTTCTGATAAAAATAATTATCATTGAGAACACCTTTTTTGCGGAGTGTAGATTATAAAGTTCTGTAATGAGTATCTTTGTGATTATGAGTGCAGAAATACATGCATACCACCATAAACTGAATTCACTTCAATCACTAAACGATACCACATGGAAATAAAATAGAGATGATGGAAAACAGAAACGGCAACTTTGCTTATAAGATAATGAACATAATGTAAAAGAGGTCACCACAAAAAAGTGAATTTGGCAATTTTTTCCCGCATATAAAAATTTTCGATTTTAATCTCGTCGGAAGCAGAAATTATTCATGTTATTCTAGGGGATGCAACGAACCCATCTAGTTAACTACGGAATTGTTAACATTCAAATGCAATTCTGTGTTGATTCGAACTGCAACCTTCCTCACACTAGAACGAGTTGAATTTGTCTGCAACCGTGAAATCAGATGTAATTTCAAAGTTTCCCCGATTACACAGCAAACAAGGCGTATCATCACGAATGCTTCGTAACGAGTTTTGATAAGAATTATTAGTTCAGAAGTGGAGGAGCTTGCGTGAGATAATTTCGGAAGTTGTACAAAAAATAGTTTGTTGATAACTATAAAATTCTCGAGTTCGAAATGCACTAAAAATAGCTCGGATACGACATCGAACCGCTCTTAATGATACCATAAAATCTTTATCAGAAAATATATAATAATGTTCATATTACAACATCAAAAAGTTAAATAGTCATTATTGGGATAATGACCTCAGATAAGAGGATTTTCCTCGTAACTACTGTATCTTCATAAATGATGCGATGTTCTCATCACATAATTTATCTATTCATTATCGACAATCCACTTCAAGTTTTCACATTTTGAAGTACACTGCGCAAAAAAATTAACGCACATTATGAAAATCTCAAATTTATTCTACAACTGAAGGTGTTCTCAATGATAATTATTTTTATCAGAATTATGCATGCATATGTTATCCACTTTCAACGTTTTTCTTCAATACAGATGTTTTCTCCCAGCAGGAATAAAAAAAGATGATATTATCAGATTTTGAATGTATTGGCTCTATTCTAAAATCAGTTGTTCTCGATCAATTCTAGTGATCAATAGTTTTTCTTTCGTTTGATTTTCTACACTCGTTCGCTATGCAACGCGAAACACGCAATTTGACCCAAGAGGAATGTGCCCAAGCGGTAGTTTTGCGAGAAGAAGGGTGGACATGCACAAGAATTGCAGAAAGGTTTGGAGTTTCCCATACAAGTGTGTCCAGAATGTTGCAGCGATTGAGGGAGATAGGTATGAATGTCCGAAGACCAGGACAGGGTAGACCACGGGTAACAACTGCCATTCAAGAACGTTACTTGAGCGGTTTGCAACCTTCAAAATCAGCTTGAGCATACTCATGAGGTGCAAATTAGCACTCAGACAATAAGAAATCGCCTCAGAGAATATGATTTAAGGCCTCGTGACGCGGCAAGAGGTCCAGCACCCCAGCCCATCGAAGGGCGCGTTTGGATTTTGCGAGAGAGCATATCCATTGGGAAGAGGCCGATTGGGAAAGAGTTCGCTTCACAGATGAGTCTTGATTCTGCCTCTGCCATTGTGATCGACGTTCCCTTGTATACAGACGTCCACATGAAAGATATGCTCAGTGCAATTTCCTGAATACTACTGGTTTCGGGGAAGGATCGATTATGGTATGGGGTGGAATATCTTTGACTGCTCGCACAGACCTAGTGGTCGTTGATAATGGAGCTATGAATGCTGATAAGTATATAAGGAACATTCTTGAAGAGCATGTAGTGCCATTTGCCCCATACATTGGTGAAAATTTCATTTTTATGGACGATAATGCCAGATCCCATCGAGCGCGCATCGTTCTGGAGTACCTTGAAGAGGTTGAAGTCTCTCGAATGGAATGACCAGCAAGAAGTCCAGATCTCAATCCGATTGAGCAGGTTTGGGACAACCTCAATAGAAGGCTGAGAAGTTCAGAAAATCATCCAGCTACTCTTAATGACTTAGGAATCTAACTCGGAGAAATCTGGGAAGGATTAGATCAAAACATTTTAAGATCACTCATTTTTAGTATGAACCGTCGTTGCCGAGCTGTAATTAACGCAAGGGGTGGAAATATCAAGTATTAAATCACTTATCAGCATTTCAGTATTTTGAAAATTGTTCATTTCTCTTCTTTCACATAAGATTCGGTGAAATCCTGAATTTTTCTTCCATTTAATGTGTCTTGTTTCGTTCAAAACCTTCCCGAGAGAACATAAAAAATAAGTTAAAAAGTCAATGTAGAGTTAACTTTCATTAAAATTGAGATTTTCAGAATGTGCGTTAATTTTTTCGCGCAGTGTATTAAGACCAATATTTCAAAAACGAAACCAAACAAAATCAAACTGAGAATAGTCACACCCAGAAGGAGATAGTAGAGCAAGGAGTAAATGATTAAAATTTGGAGAAAAAAAAAACGAAGGGTTTACCATTTTTTTCATGAATTTGTTAATAATGTGTTTGTCCACCGCGATTATCTATACACTCCACAACACGTTTTGCCATTGATGCACTAAGATGGTCCATTTCTGCTTGAGGGATATTATCCCAAATTACCTGTACTTCATGTCTCAGAGCCTCCAAAGTCCGTGGGGGCTGGGGTAAATTTCCAAGCCTTCTACCCATGATGTCCCGAACATGCTCTATGGGCGAAAGATCGGGGGATAAGGGCGGCCATGCCAAAAGATTCCCATGGGTCGCTTCAAAAAAGTTCAAATCAACTCTGGCAACAGGAGGTCCAGCATTATGTTGGTGAAATATTGGATTCTCGAGCCGGTTAAGGTGAGGGAGAACATATGGCTCCACTATTTCTTGAAGGTAACGCAGCGCTGGCATGTTATCTCGAATTCTTTCTCCCCGCCGTCGTCTATCCCTTCTTCGGCCATCATTTGCACCCAAGGAGAATCGAAATTCATCAGAAAAGACGACCTGATGCCATTCCACATTCCAATGTTGACGTTCTCTGCACCACTGTAATCATTGCCGGCGATGCTCAACCGTCAGAGGTAACACAAGATGAGGTCGATAATGCTGCAGTCCAAAGGGTCTTATCCGGCGGTAAACCGATCGGATGTTACAGGATGGCCTTGTTCTCCTAACCACTCATCAGCCAAAGATCGAGTTTTCGCAAATAGGTCTCTAGAGGCCATTTTGCCCCTTCGACGTCCGGTGCCTACCATTCTTCGGTTTTGGGCTTTATCAAACCACCCTTGACAACATCTCATAACAGTAGTTGGATTTTTGTTCGTACGGTTAGCGATTTCTCGAAATGACAACCCCGCCTTCCGTAGACCAATAAATCGACCTATCTCAAATTCACTTAGCTGGCGATAAATTCCGCGTACACGTGCTCTAGGCATTTTAACAACAACTAAACATCGACTTTGGATCTCCTCGAACAGCTGGTTTGTTGTAAAATTAAAAAAATTGCAAAAAACTACTACAATATTTAAGTAACAAAAAATGTTTACATGAAAAAACATCTACTCCTTGCTATAGGTACTATCTGTTTTACAAAAAAAAATTAAAATTCAAACAGCTCCTTCTGAGTGTTGGGAATTACAAAATTGGCTCTATTTCAAGTAAACGAGCACTGGAAAATGGATGTTGTACGAAAAATTAAATCACAAGGTTGCCAGTGTACTTACAAGAACACTGATATCATTTTATCGTTGCTTATTCCAACCGCAAACAAGCAATACGATTCCCCGATCACCTCAAGAAACTGATTAATTTCAAATCGAAAAAAAGTCACTCACCTTGCTTGGTATTAATAGACGCACTTCCTCATCTCCTCTGCGAGTTCTTTTTTGTGGGGATCCCATGTCACCGTCAGCCTCTCGCTTCATGGCTACCTCTGCCTGTAAGGAAAGAGGAAAACAATTATGACACCAGTCTGAGAGCAATAAGCTGCAGGATAATTCAATTAGGATTTTATGCTTGAAGGTGATTGGCCTAATCAGGGTATCGATTGCCAGGGAAATTCATTGGAAAGATTGCGGGGCCTGATAGCCCCACGTTCGAGGCACTGACACGGGAAAGCCATAGGGGATGGCACGTTTTTCAATCAATATACCTCATTTTCCAATTAGGACCAACAGAACGAGATACTCTGAGATATCACAGGATCTTGAGGACGGAAATCAGATACAAACTCGCTGGAGTGTCTTGATGGAAATTGATTCGAGCGTTAAAAGTTTGGAACACTCATTTTCATCGAATTAATTATCTATTTCACATCGCATACTACGTAGTGATAACATTCGATTGAATAATAATTTTCACGAATTTTTCAAATCGATGGATTCTTAGAGTTCTTTATGAACTACAAGAAGGCCGTCCCAGCTTCGCCCGGGTAGATATTTGTTTCACGCGGCGGTTTCATCTTCAACACTGCCATATCTTTTGATGTACTCGTTGTAATTGTATGATGTGAAGGGCAATTTCGTTCTAAACTACTACTGGGGATAAATAACTTATTAGGTTGGATTAGGATCAATACCCAATTCATAAAAACACTCCCAAATAGTGAATAATTTTGGGAAACATCGGATTACAATAAACAGGTAATAGCAAGTCAATCTTGAGAGGTAGATACATGCTATCGCGGACTTTTTGTAGAACTATTTAAGAGGTACATTTCCGTCATACATTGTATCCACGTCAGTCTTACGGTTTCTGCAGCGCACGTGGATATAGCTGATTATGGCTGATTTTTTTGTAATTATTGAAGTTATAGTAGGTATCCTTAATTTTTTCTTGTGAAACGTATAGCCTATGTCACTCAGGGATAATGTAGCTTTCTAAGGGTGAAAGAATTTCTGAAATCGGTCCAGTAGTTTTTGAGCCTATTCGTATCAAACAAACAAAAATACAAATCTTTCCTCTTTATAATATTTATTTACTTTTTTGGGAAAACTGTCTTTGTAACTTTGTACTACAAATACTAAAAATAAATTTCTGTGGAACAGTAAAACTTTAGGAATGGGCGATGATAACAGCTCTGTTAGGGGGCAACCTTAAGGTCGCAGTGGACTGTAACCCCTTTTCATTATAACTATAAGAAATGTGCAGAATGGGTTAGATAAGTGAGTCAACATTATAGATTTCTCATATTTGAAAAATTGGAGAAAAAAAATGGAAACTTTTAGAACAGTCTTGAAATTTATGAACTTCCTTATTTTTTGTGGAGAAGTATATTATCTACAAAGAATGGTTTGAAGATGTCATGACACTGATGCAAATATGAACACTGATGTCCCTAATGTTTTTAATCTTCCACTCATAATTGCAAGACTTGTGAACGGCCTACGATGAAACTTCGAGGTCCATTTTCGTGATTGAAAAATGCCCGAAGGTTCTCGTGGAACGGGAAGCGAAATTCGGCGCTCCTGCACCCCTCATATTCCAGAAACAAACTGAACCAGTTATTCCATCCGCGGCAGTTCAATTTGAGTTTTTCCCCCTTCACTTTGGTCGAATAAGTCAAATAAGACTTTCGACTTGGAGTTTAATCAAATTTTGTCCGTTGAAAGTTTTATACCAGCGATGAAAAAGTTTTCCAGCTCCTCCACATGCTCCAGCTTCTCGGCTGATCCATACCGGAAGCTATTGACGAAACTCCCGAGTTTTCCTGAGCCCGGAGTAAGGAATTGAAAGTAAGTTTTTCCATGAAGCAAAAAGCTGATGAAGTTAGTAGTTGAGGAGAATTAAAAAATATATCAGGTTACCAGACTTATTCCGGAAGCAAATGTTATTCTACTTCCAAATTGTCAAGTTTGAAACTGTTTCAAGGTTAACTTATACTTCAGATATGGACAAATCTGGAATTTGTGCAGTGATAAAATTCTATTTTTTTGGATAGTTTCTACGCAACTGAATTTAGAGCTCGTTCATTTCCGTTAATCCAAGCATAAATGAACTTTCTTTCGAAAGAAAAAACTGTAGGTTCCTTGGATTTACCACCATCAGATTTTTTGCATGTTCTAAATCAGATTTCTTTTCGCACTTTTTGTTAGCTGTTTACTCGAAGAGTCGAGTAAACTACCCGACTTGAGCTAATTATCTCACTCTAATTAATTTACCATTGCGGACTAGCAGAAAAGCGAGCTAAACAATTTTCCATTCGACGAACTCGAAGAAAAAAGGAGTAGGTACAGTTTCAACAAGGTGCAAAATGGGTTTCCAATTTACCTCATTAAAGACGAATGAATTTCTGTTGAAGTAGAAGTTTAATCGGTTACGAACAAGAATTTCTTTACACTGGACTTGAAACTTTATCGAAAATATTCAATGAATCTTTTTCGTCCTACAGGTACGTTTTACCTGAGGAATACGTTATCTCTTCATATTCTTTAGGAAACGGTAGTATGCCGAGCCAAAAACATAAAATCAGAAAGTCAGCATCAGCGGGAATAGATATTCCTTAAATATTTTCATGGTCATTTTGGTTATCCATTAACATGGATAACGGGAAGATTTCTTAGGTACCATCAAGGGTAGGTAGTTTCTCGTCTCGTTTTCCGGTATAACTTGTGCAGAGCCTGGTGTTATACATTCTACGACTACCGTGTTAATAATAAGCGTATTCAATTCTGCATAATATGTACGAATTATATTAGAACCAAATCGGAGAAATCGTCAAGATATTTGGATTTGAACTGCGGGGAAACTTTCCACGACACTACTCATAAAAAATAAAATTTTCAAGTTTACGCAGATCCATTGATAATTCCCATTCGAGTCTACTCTATGAAAATGAAATGTATCCATCGAGCCAATTTTGAGTTAGAATGTTCTAAAATTAGCATTGAGAAGCATAGGGCGAATGAAAATACTGCACACCCTTAAGGGGTAGTATCACCTTTTCAATCGTGGTATATCTCCATTCAGATGTGGTCTCTTTATTTCACGAGTAAGTACCCTAATTTACGACGTAGAGACTTATTTTTTTTTCAAATTGAAGTTGAAGAACGCCCCGAGGGCAAATAGTTTTCTTTTTTCGATTTAATTAGTTTTTCAATTAAAAAAAACAGGGGTTATTGAATATGTTTTTCGTTTTTCATGAGTACAAGCTATATTTTTGAAATAATAATCATGAAAATGTTTGTAGTTTATAGAAGATTAAATTGCCGAGGACAAATAATTGCGATTTTTTCGATTTAATTAGTTTTTCAATTAAAAAAACAGGCTGAACTTCAGCGTTTTGGAAACTACACTTAATAATTTTTTCCGACGGTTATTCATCACTATTTGCCCTCGGCAATTTAATCTTCTATAAACTACAAACATTTTCATGATAATTATTTCGAAAATATAGCTTGTACTCA
This sequence comes from Adalia decempunctata, assembly GCA_951802165.1. Classification (NCBI taxonomy): domain Eukaryota; kingdom Metazoa; phylum Arthropoda; class Insecta; order Coleoptera; family Coccinellidae; genus Adalia; species Adalia decempunctata. Next base: position 23,979,744 of record OX637697.1, read on the forward strand.
TGAAAAACGAAAAACATATTCAATAACCCCAGATCTAACGATTACGCTGGTTTTTTAATTGAAAAACTAATTAAATCGAAAAAAAAGAAAACTATTTGCCCTCGGCACGTTCTTCAACTTCAATTTAAAAAAAAAATCAAGTCTCTACGTCGTAAATTAGGGTACTTACTGAAATAAAGAGACCACTTTTGAATGGAGATTTACCACGATTCAAAAGGTGATACTGTCCCTTAATTTCTGGTAGTTAAAATGGCTCTTTAGGGTTGATTCGTCGATGGAGTGCGTTTAGTAACATTAATAACATTTTGAGCAGTAGTAAACATATGTTTTTGGAGATATCTAAGTTGAACAAATATCATATTACGAAGTAACCCACCAAGTTTAAGCACGTTTCAAAAATAAAACGGAAGACTAGCGATTCTGTGAGATATTCACCCAGCCCATTTCTTGGAAATAACGTATTCATAACTTTCGAAAGAGTTGTTTCGATAGAATCAAATGTGCTGCAAGTTTAGAATGAACGCACACTATTCACAGGAATACACATCTTATTTCCAGACCTATTTTTCTCTTTGTGGCTTTCTACACATCCAGCGGCGTAGATACGTGGGTGCAAGGGTGTGCAGTGAACCAGGGCCCCTGACCTCAGGGGGCCCCCAAGCGCTGACCATCAAATCGCGTTTGAACTTAAAAAAATTCAAACTTTGATTTTTCTGTGATCTATTATGTAAATAACATTGTTTTCATTATATTCAGTTGTTGAAAAATGTTTTTTCCGAAATATCATCAAATCTAGGGATTTATTGCCAAAATTCACTGGTGAATCGGACACCTATCTAAAAAAACTAAATCCGACTAGATGGTTTAGTAGGGTTAACATAATTTCGGCAATCAAATTTCATTTTTTTCATATCATTCGTGCATTAGCTGAAATAGTAGAATAAATTCTTGGAAATAAGAGCAAAAACAAGCAGAAATAAAAAAAAATGTTGAATTTTGAATTTATTTTCCTCGGCGATTTAATGATATCAATTATGCATCTGAAGTATTACAAAAATGCGATGTCAGTTTGGACGACGTTTGCAGAGCTTTAGCAGAGACGAATACAAAGAAAAAAATTTATAGGAGTGACTTCGAGTCCTTCACGTGCAAGGCTAGAGAAAATGTCATAGCATATGGTAAAGATTCCCATTTCGAAGAAAAGAGACAAAAAAAAAGATAAAAAATATTTCGATGAATTAGCTTCCGATCCCCGATTTCGAAGCAGGGGAGAATTTTCCGAAATAAATATTTTCAATAGAGTGCTCGATACAATAATTTCTCAATTTTAGAAGTCGCCTTCTTATATTTCGGTTGCAGTTTTCAACAAACTGCCGAATCATTGGAAACTATTAAGTTTCATTAAATTTAAAAGAGAATTGAAGGCGCTCCTTGTAACAAAAGCGTAATATTCGCTCTCAGAGTTTTTCTGCGACACAAACCTATCTGTGATATGAGTATAGTTTGCTCTAGACTGTAAGTTCATTTTATGTCCATATTTACATATTTTAATAATATGTTTTTTATGCTGAAAATTGACGAGTACACGCTATTGTATTAAGCCTGTAGCACAATAATGATTTGATTGATTGAATTCAAGTTTCGGGGTATGACTGCAGTCAACAAAATTTTGAATTTTCACCATCATTTCTACTAGATCCTAGGTAGACGAAAAAACTGTAATTCAAAGCTTCGACCAATTTCAAAGTGAATATTGCGATATGAAAGGGACCAACTTTTCGATTCAAGTTCTTAATATTTATCACCTATTTCTACCTGAATTGAATAAGGCATGGACAATTCATGAATTGTGTCTGAAAATAATAAGGAAATACGGAATGCTGGTATGCGATCTAACAGAAGTATTTACAGCAATAATACTGTTCCATACAATCTTCCTGTCACCTCTGTAGAAGCTGAAAGATCTTTCAGCAAATTAAGAATAATATAAAATTTGCGGAACACTATGAGCCAAGCCCAACTGGAACATTTATGGCTTATACCTATCAATTGAAAATGAAGCTGCATCAAGTCTAGATTTGAGGAAGTCATTGAATCTTTCGCAAAGACTAAGTCTAGAAAGAGGTTGTAAACATATTTTTTCCGAAGGAATAAATGTCTTCAAATCTAGACTTGACCTCTAGGTTCGAATCCCCAATAATCAATTTGAATTCATTCCTCGAATAGTTTATTCTTATTGTGATTTCACCAAATAATCTAACGTATCAGTAAAAAAAAATACGGCTAGAAGGTCATAGTGACAATGACAATTTTTGTGTGAATATTTGTACATATAGTAAATATCTATAAAAAATGTTTTCAAAGCCCGTTTTTTCATCCACATTAATATTATGAATTTAATATACCTACTCAAATACATAAATAACAACATAATTTATTCAAGTATATTCCTCAACTGTACCTTAAGTAAGTAACTTTGCTTCTTCGAAGTATTTATATTTTGACTCGAAAACAATTCATTAAGGGGCCCCTCTTCGATTTTTGCACCAGGGCCCCGGACTATCTAGCTACGCCACTGTACACATCGTATATCAAGAATATTGCCTAACAATCGAATTTGGAGACTAGAAATGACGATAAAAATAGAAGATGCCATGCTTTTTTTAAGTTAACGATATTTTCAACAATATCAGCAAGATTTAAAGATAACTGTTCACAAAGAAATGCATTCAGTTAAAAGAAAAAGTAAAAACATCATAATGGAAATTATATAATAAAAACTAATATATATGAAAATAGAAACTTCCTTCTTAGAATTCGACCAAACCATTAACTGACACAAAAATGACAATCCATCGTACGTCAATAATCACGCCATTTTTCAATAGTACCACTTGATTTCCGCGTTCATTAAAATGTAACTCGAATAGTCCCTGTTCTGTTGGCAGTGCAAAAGTTAAGACAGTTGTCTTGCGCATGTGTAGATGGTTAAGGCACTTCTGCAGTGTTTGAATATGCACGGTTGCAATTTACCTACAGTGTTTACGTGCGAAAATTAGGGGTAGGTACACGGCAAAGGTTATGCAGTCGAGTCAAGATGGCCGTACCATGAACAACATTCATCACGTTGCCGAACCAAGAAAGTACTTATTTCCTCTCAGTGTTCTGTCGCAAAATTACCAAGGATGACGAAATTCAACAACAACAACAAGGTGAAAGCGCCATTACAGAAAGATGTAAGGAGTTTGCTTCTGTTCTGTAACTCTAATCGACAAAAAAAAGTGATTGATAGTGATGGACAGTATTAATGGCTTCCGAAGAGTTTTGTACAGATTTTGCAGCAATGTGAGGAATATGTCGTTTTAGTCTTCGACTTCGATGAAGGTAATACACAATTTTTTATTGAAACTACTTTGATGAATTCGTGGTGTGATAATATTGTGTGTTTGCATTTGTGTGTCTTCCGATTGATGCATTCTGGTTGACGAATTTTGCTGCCACAAACATTTGGCAGATTTCACTTCACTAATTATTAACATGTGGAATATGAAAAATAAATTATCGAAATATAATATAACCAAGCATAGAGTTCTGCTATCCTCAGTAGTATACAGGGTATTTCTGTATAGATGCGAAAGATTTCAAAGGGTGATTCCTTGTTCAAAATGAAGGGTTCTTTGTTGTATAAAAAATGTTGGGTGGAAAGTCAAACGTTGGGGAGATATCGCTGTTCAAAGATGGCGAAAAAATGATCGAAAATCGGATAGCCTGAGGTGGTTAGGAACTTTTCCATCTCTTGTAATTTTCTCGTAAAATGTACCGTTTCCAAATAAAAAATAAAATGTGAATCAGTTCTAAAATAAATTGCCCTTTCCCGACACGTAATGAATGAAATTTTATTTTTTTATTTCAGAATGGTGCAGTTCATAAGAAAAATATAAGGAATGAAAAAGTTTTCAACCAAATGAGGTTATCCGAATTTAATTATATACACGTCGTAAGTTTTTCTTTAAATTTAATTTTTCCGTCATCTTTGAACCGCGATATCTCACTAACGTTTGACTTTCTATCCAACATTTATACAGGGTGTTTGGAGGATGAATAGCCATAGGTAAATGGTGGATAGGTGATGCTCTTGGCTACTTGTTGCCCAAAGTTCAATAATTTTTTTACCATTTTTTTAAATTTAATGCTCGAGGTGTCTATAAAATGATTTATTTTTTTAGTCTAGTCTTGTCTTATTCAGATTGAATCATAATTTTATACAAACGTTCTCAAAAAACCTAACAGCGCCGTATCAAACATCAAAATGAAAAAAAATAATGTTGTGTCCACTTTACAAAGTGAATTAAAAAAAAATTACATAGTGTGGGGTGTTAAAAACTTCTCTAGTTAATACTCTTTGCAATGATATGTAACATGTACCATTAATAATCAGATAACTCAACAAGAAACCGTTTTGTCTTCAAGGATGACTTAAAAGGGTGACGATAAAAACTATTTCATTGAGCAGGTAAAATCTTTTCTCTCATTCTAACACAGCTTAAAATAGCGTGCTCATTTTATAGGCACTCGAGCATTAAATTAAAAAAAATTCAAGATTTTATTGAGGAAAATGGGAAGTTTCTGAAAAAAAAGGCAAAAAAATTATAACACTTTGAATTTTGGGCAAAATGATATTTTATTAGGCGCAACAAGTAGCCAAGAGCATCACCTATCCACCATTTACCTATGGCTACTCACCCTCCAAACACCCAGTGTAACAAAGTATCCTTCATTTAGAACAAGTATCCATTTGAAATCTTTTGCATAAATCCAGGAGCACCCTGTATAAATAGTTATTCTCTTTGTTAGAGCATTCTGTTTTCATTGAAATTAATGTAGAAGTGAATTAAATAACCTATTTTTTCTGTACTTCATTTTCTTTAGGAATCTGTGACATAAACCCCTGTCATCAGAATGAAGCCGACATAAACCTTACTTCCTTGCTGATTCATAGATGTCGAAGCTGGGTCTCTGTTAAGAACCAGTAGAATTTTAACAACGAATCAGTGGCGACATCTATGAATTTGAAAGGAACTAAGGATATTTTTGACTTTCTATTCAAACGGATTGAACTTCTTGTTATATGAATACAAAAACAGTTCCTGTTTCAAATCCGATCTGATCCTTATGAACATTTTATTGATAAGGTAAGATGAGTTTAAATAGCAGAATAAGATAAGAAGAAAAGAATAAGACCAGAAAAGGTATAAAATAAGAAAGAAAAGAATAGTAGAAATAGTAAACGAACAGAAGATGGATAACTTTTACCTTTTTAGTTTTTGTTCATCTTATTTCGTTTGGAAACTGATAATATGCATAACCAGTAGAATTTTAAGCAGGAATCAGTGGCGACATCTATGAATCTGAAGGGAACTAAGGACATTTTTGTCTTCATTCTATTCAAACGGATTGAACTTCTTGTTATATGAATACAAAAACAGTTCCTGTTTCAAATCCAATCTGATCCTGATAAACCTTTCATTGATAAGGTAAGATGAGTTTATATAGCAGAATAAGATAAGAAAAAGAAAAGAATAAGACGAGAAAAAGAATAAAATATGAGAGAAGAGTCTATAGTAGAAATAAAAACGAACAGAAGATGAATAACTTTTACCTTTTTAGTTTTTTTATCTTATTCCATTTGGAACTGATAATATGCATAGCCGAAATCGCATAGTCTCTTGTATAGGTGTCGCCACCAGTAAGCAGCTCAAAACCAGGTTAAAATTGCTGGTTTCAAACTTAGAAACTAGTGGTGACACCTATAGCTATAACTATCTAAGGTGGGCTTACAGAGGACATAAAATTAAAATTGGGAGCAAAATACATTGATTCATACGGATAACTGAAATAAAGAAGAATTAAGGGACGATTATAGGCTGGCGAATTGTAAGTTTCCAAATAAAATATGATAAAATGTCCTTAAATGATTCAAATTGCTAGTTTTGAACAGAGAACCAATGTACCTAAGTTTCGTTTCGGTTTCATTTTCATTGAATTCGGGATTTCTGTATAAATGAAAATAAACTATCTTTTTGAATTGATTTTAGAATAAAAATCACTGTGTTCCAAATTGTTCCTTTTTTCATCATATCCTTTCATCGTGATTCGGTAAAAAACCTGAGACTCCAAACCTGAGCAACTGGAATCTCCAAATCTCCTTACATCCATTTTTACTCATTTATGAGAACTCTAGTAACCAACATACCATCAATATCTCCTGGACCCATATAAATAAATATAAAAAGAGAACATATGCATTTCATCTTCATTTTATGTCATTCCCTCCCTTCCTCGTGAAAGTAAAAAATCCAACTGGCAATTTTTTCATCATTCCATATCTAGATTCCGCAGTCTAGATTCTTTCATTGAAAAACTATTTGAAGGTTTAAAAAAAAGTTATTCCCAACGAACAACGTGGCTCTTTTAGGTTATACTGGGTGCGTCAGCAAAGCGTACAGCTAAATAGCGCCTAAACTACCGTGTCCAAAAAACTTATATTGCATGGTCATAAGGTTGACAAGAATCTACGAACTAAAAATATTAAGAAAAAGATACGTAAAAAATATGTAGTTTTTAGGATGTATTTCATGCCATAATTCTTTCAAGTACAACAAGAGCTTCACACTTATACCTCATTTTTAGTGTTCGAATCAGAATTCTTATAGCAACCGCTGTGTTCAATCCAGATAAACGAAATTTTTACAGTTGTTAGCTTAAACTATCAGCTTCATCATGCGGTGAACATCTGAAGGTTTTTTTTTTGTACAGAGTGTATAATATAAGTTTGCCAATTTACTCAAATTACATATGCGATTACCCGATTTTTTCAAATGGAACACCCTGTATTTTTCTGTTTCATGAAATTTGTTTTTCAAATGTCTACATTTTTTACTAATTAATTGATTTTTTTGAGAATGTGAAATATCTCAAAAAACGAAATATGGGACATACTTCGTAAAAAATTTAGACATTTGAAAAACAAATTCCATGAAAGAGAAGAATACAGGGTGTTCTATTTGAAAGAATCCAGGTACGGCAAATTTAATTTAAGTAAATTGGAAAAAAAAATTCAGATGTATACCGAATTATGAAGCTGATACCTTGCTAACTGCTGTGAAAATCTAGATTGCACACAGCGGTGCTGCTATAAGAATTTTGATGAACCCTTTGAAATATCCTAAAAGTACGAAGTATGTGGCAACGCCGTGATGAAATTTAAAAAATGTTGTATACGTATAAAGCTCTTGTTCTCGAAAGAAATGAAATACAGGGATTTTTCCATAACTTTTTTTTACGCTCCCTGTATATGTAAAATTATTTTCATTTTGTAGATTTTTGTTAACCTTATAACCATGCCATATAAGTTTTTTCCCACACGGTACAGTTTAGGCATTATTTCAGCCGTACGCCTTGCAGATGCACCCTGAAGTCAGTGTTCCGAAAGATTGGTTTTGAGCTGCGTTCTAGAATGCACGCTAGATTGCACAATATTGTTATAGGGTTGCTATGACTACGGTGTACTTTATCAATGTAGTGGTCCTTTGGTCCATTGTGTGATGGCATCTAATGATTAATATCTAAATACCGAAATTCAAGGAAATCAGTTAACAAAAAGTACGGATCAACTCAATTAACTTTATTCACTTATTCTGCGTCGACAAATCACTGCATACCCAATGCTGAACGAGTGGTGTTTCAACTTTTAAGCACAATGTTGGATGTTCATCAGTTCGAAATAACACAAAAACTTCCACCAATTCCACATCGACCCAATACTTTTATAACTGTATCAATAGTTCAATCGATAAGAATAGTACGTCGACAAATCACTGCATACCCAATGCTGAACGAGTGGTGTTTCAACTTTTAAGCACGATGTTGGATATTCATCAGTTCGAAATAACACAAAAACTTCCACCAATTCCACATCGGCCCAATACTTTTATAACTGTATCAATAGTTCAGACGATAAGTATAGATGATAACGAATATGAAGATTAGTAAATTTATAACAAACTGTCTCCTGAAATAATCAGATGTAAGATGTCGAAATATAGAAAGTGAATACAAAATAATAAGAAAGAAATATAGGTATCTTCCTGCACAATTTGGAATATAAAGAAGAGTAATTACCTTATACATGGAATTGCTCATATTTAATTAAACGTCAAGAGGGGGCCTATCGCTTAACACTAATTTATTCCTAATAACTGGAACCCAAAAGAGAGACCTTAAAATAAAAAGTGATTAAACTGAATAGAGGAAGACAAATTAAAATTTACTTTTAACAAACAGCTGATAGCACTGGTAAAATACTGATGATGAAAAGACCATAGGTCATAGAACATTATCATGGTGCAAAAATTTGACAGATATTGACAGTACACACCATAGAATCATAAATAAAGGTGTTTAGTTTGCTGAATATGAAGTAAAATGATAGTTAGTGAGATTAAAAATTGTCATGAGTTCTGAAATTCTAACATTAATCGAATAATTCAAATACTAGTCAAATTAAAAAATTTTAATGATTTCCAAAGAAGAATCATATACATATAATCTCAACTGTCATAGAAATGGAATTTCTATGCCTTCCGAGCGTGACAGACAGTAAACAGACCATTGTTGCCGTCCCTACAGGTTATTTGACGATAAATATTTCACCACAGCGGCAACACCGGCACAAACAATAGTTCTCACGATGTTCTCTGAACATTACAGGATATTCCTTTTCGTGAGAATCACAACATAAAAAAAAACTAGCGTGGAAGACACAAAAACAAACATATTTATCCAACAAGTCAAACGAATCGCCAGTAATAAAACCAATCATCTATTGATATTTAACGAAATCCGGAGCTACAAATTAAATGAATCATTTTAAATGAATTCAAAAGAATCATTTTAAGATCCGCACAGATATGAACCCATCAAATTTGGCCATGCCAGATGAATTCAGTAGTTTTTGAGACAGAAAAATAGAAAATCCCTTCCAAGAATTCATAGCAGTATGGAATTTCATGAAATCTGTACCAATAAATAAAAAAAATAAATGAGTGTGTGAAAAACAATTGAAAAACGGAGATTTCAGAGTAGGTTTTCAACTTATTTGGTTTTTCAACGTTATTGCGTTCAGCCGCCATCTTGAAAATGGTGGAAAATCTTTTAATCAATATCTCTAGAACGTCGTGGTTGAAGGAAATTTTATTTAGAATATTTCATTTTCTTTGGTCCATTGTCAAATGACAGAGTTGAATCAGAAATGATGAAGTTGATAGCGAAAAAGCTCAAAATTTTGGGAAGTTATTATTTTTCGGTCAAATTTATCGAAAAAAGTTATTCGGTCTGATATTCGAGAAGATAATTAACATATTCATCAAAGGAGTTAGGTACTCGATTTTCCAGAAATTAACCGCCAAATTTTGAAATGTTGCGACCGTTTTGACAAAAACTCGATCGAATGGAAATGGCAAAAGAGTTGATTCTTTGAGCAGTTTCTGTATGTAAAAGAGGAATCCTATCCGTTCAAACGAATTTTTCACAGTATGATACAATATTTCACAACGAGTTTCAGGGTCGGAACCACATAAATTGAAATAAGCAAGTTGAAAATTCACATTTTCATTTCATTCTCATTCCTTGTATGAAGGTTTTCATGGAAAAGTGAATGTTACATTATTTCTGTTAAACTCGGCTTTAAAAACCAAAGATTCCTTGATACACTTTTCGACTTTTCATTGCATGCGAAACTTTTAGGTTAGATTAAAGATATGTAATGTCACATGTGTATCAGAATATGAATCAATAGTCTTTTATCCTTCAAATAGAATATTATAATATATTCAAGATAAGGCGGTGATAAACTAGCTGAGTAATAATGCATCATTAGTTTTAAGATTAGAATATTTTCACTACACGTGGTTACGGTGAAAATTTCCCTCATTTTCCTGCGATTTCATATATCAAGCATGCTTTTATAGGAAACGAGTGATGAACGTTAAAAATAATGAATATATACAATGAAAAATCACCCCAAACATCTTAAAGCTCTGCGGAGAAGATTCCTAGCAATCGAATGCGAAGCACAAGTTTTTCCGATACTACAAATTCACACAAATACTTAACTCTCGAACCTTCACGAATGCACAATTTTCCTTTGAGAAACTCACTGGATGGCACTCAGCACAAAGCGAAAACTCGAATATAAAATTCAATTCTTTTCACTTTTCAGCTTGGCGCATATGAGACCTCGAACAGAAATGAACAGAAATGCCGGTATACGCCGTTCAATCGTTGAATGGTACCAGATAATCAAGTTAAGCGTATGTTCCCCTCTACCCGACAACACACGGGAACAGGAGGCCAGCTTGGAATTCTTGCTTCGCGGTTCTAACTTGAATGGCCTGCAGACCTCCTCAAACGCTAATCAGTTTTTTGTGCCCTTGCGGCTAAAAGAGTACAGCCGACCCTGAGAGCCTTGACGATGACTTTCGCTTTTCAAGTAGGGCCCTTCTGGGAATTTGCTATATGCGAATCCTCTTAGTGAATTCTTGAAATATAGGCATAATAACTATCGAATCATGTTTCAGTTATGGAAAAAGGAATGAACACGAATTCAACATCACTTGGATTTTACAGCAAAACTACTCTTTTCGAGCGATTCAATCGATTTTTGATTTGACAGTAATTAGTGCATTATTATTTCGATCTCATTATGCAATAGTCCTGAGGAAAAAAAAACCTAACAGTAAGTTAAATAGAAAAAGGACTATCGGGTTTAATGTTTAATGACTAGATTGTTAGATAAGAAATCATATTTCATTTACTTATATGCGAAATGTTTCAATCAGAAACTGAGAATTGAGAAAATACCAAAATGGAAAGAATCTTCGTTATCATTCATGAACCCATATCATATGTATAAAATAGTTTTGCACATAAGCCACCCAAATAGGTCAATATACTGCAGTGTCAGGTAGGTACACGAAGAGGTTTTGGTTGACGAGGGTAAGAAGGCTAGGATTGTATTTACTGTTTATATTCTAGAAAATTCACATTGAAAAAGAATTCTACCTGCACTGAGTTGTCCTTGAAGAATTTGAATATTTCCTCCGGGTCAATACCCTGTCAAATAATTATCCATTACAATTTTTTTCTTCTTTGGGGATGAAATACTTTACTGCGTTTCATGAGTCGATTTATATCGAACTCAGAATGTTGGGCGCATCCACCATATTGTACCTTGATTTTCCATTCTGAATGGAGATGACTCCAATCTTTCCAATAGAATTATTGAAAGAAAATAATGAACGAATTGAAATTTTTGATTTATAACTTTTATGCTTTGACTCTGGACTTCTAGAAAAAACTTTTTGGGGTTTGATGAAAAACTGGTCAGTTTCATTGCCATTCTAAATAACCATAACATCATGTTCGAATGCCAATTTGATGTTTCTGGAGAACTGGGTATATTTGAAATCTGACATTTTTAATTATGAGATTGCTCCAAATTCTCTGTTCAGCTAAAATATTTTTGGAGCTTCAGCACAGAAAGAGAACTGAAAGAAAAGGGAGGGAGAAATGCGGAGTGACTATTATACAGGATGTTCCTAAATTGGAGGTACAAACCAAAAGGGGAAATTGATTGCCTAATTTTAAGAAAAAAATTTTCGAGATATAGGGAGTACAAGGGAGTATACTCGATTCACTTTCATGAAGTATCCCGGTTGGCCAAGACTTAGGTTTATCAAGTTTTTCACTTAAAACGCAGGTTGGCACTCGTGAAATGTCAAATGATTCTCAGGAACGTTGCCAATGCTAATTTTTATTAACTCTTTTTTAACTGTGACACAGGTTTCGTAGTACGAATACATTTTCATAATGGAGTATTTCAAGTTGTGCCAAAAGGTGTTTAAATGTCTTCTCTAAGTTTATTTTTCGAAAAGTGGAGAATTCAACTGTTCGTTTATAAGTTTTTATGTCGATTATTCGAGTACTTTTATTCTTTTCCCAAATAAACTATCACAAAGTAACGGACTATTCTGTCCATTATTTTTCATTAAAATTTCAAAACTCCATTCTTGATTTCCGTACAAGAAAATAGCATAACTGAATCTTCCAACCATGTTAATATGAAATATTTCCAGTATTAACAGAGCAAAAGTTTCTTCAACATTCGCCAGGTCATTATTGAATTCACATATTTTCTCAAATTCATTATTTTCCCAAAGTAAATAAACATTTTGATAAAAACGTAATTACAAGGACATATATGTAGAAAGTACAACGTTGCTCATTCATCTGACAGAAGAATGACTACATTTTCAAAATATACGCGGTGAAATGTGTCAGAATTTCATGGTCAACCGGGATACTTTATGGAAGTGAATGAAGTATATTTGAACGATAAAATTAAATTATGAAAGCAGGTGGATTGGACGAGGTGAACAACAGTCATTGACCCAGACTAGAATAATTTAGCTTCCTTGTCATACCGAGTGGATTTTTATGATAATTTCCATTTTTCTGAGGAATTCGAGAAAATCATTTAATATTTTTTTCGAAATCGTTAGCAGATATGATGAAACAGATCATGAAGTCCAGCACAACAACAGAGCTTCTTTTTAGAACTATTCAAACTAACAATTGCTCACCAGAAAAAAGTTCTGGAGGAAAACAGGAGACAGTGTTTCAGAAATAATATAGTCCTGTGGATCAGCAATCGAAATTGGCATGTCATATGGGGTAAACTCTAAATTGTAAAATCTATGCCAATTTTCAGTTGAATATGAAATGCAGATACTATGATTCCTTCAAGACCTTTTGAGTTATTGAAAAAAAATTGTAGTACTTTTTCTGATTGTGTTACTTCATTTGAAAGCTACAAATGATTCGCAAAATATCAACTGAGGTTTTTCGAGAAAAATATCAATGTAGATGCATAAACAGCTTTGTCAAATTTTCATATCAACGAGGATAATGCTATCTGTCGAGTCGTTCCTACGTGCCTAGTGAATAATAAACTAGGATTGTTACGATACATCAAGACGTTCACAATGGCATTATTATTCCGCTCCCGTTTCCGAGTTTACAATTTCACATGATGTTGAAGAATGTCTACAACACGAGAAATGCCCCTACTGCGTACGTAATGTCGGAACCTCGTTTTGCACCCTTTTCGAGATATAGTTTCGAGGGGGGTTCTCGAATCGGTCGACATAATATTCAACGTTTGAATCGGGAACGGCAAACGGGATTTGAAGTTGAACGGATCTCGAGTAGGGTACGGCGTATTTGTTCAATAATTTACACCTTCTCGGTCGCTGAAGTTCGACGCCAAACCAGATTTGAATTTACACTCGTTGATGGATTGGGAAAATATTGGAATGGTGTGTATTCCCGAGTATGAACAGGTGTTTACCCATGGATCCATCTCGACCCACACGATATCGGGGAGTGTTCCTCGTAGAAAAACAAGGAGTGAGTTGGATTGATGGTGAACTTTCAGCAAACAAAAAAAAACTTGTGGTCGATCGAAAGAACGTTTCAATAATCCGCGTTCGCTTACAATTATGCCGACTTTATTTATTGTAAAAATGCGAAAACAGTGAAGAGCCACGAAATAGAATATGATTAAAATTTAATCGAATCCAAAAGCGTCAATAAACTAATGATAAACATTTCTATAACGACTATGTCCACGAGTAAATTTTGTATTTTTGCCCGAAAGCCTAATTTATTCTTTTTTATGGGAAAGCACATAACTTGTCTTATTTATATTGGTTCACAGAAACTTCTATTTTCAGAAGATAATTTCATATGAACATGGGAATGACAAAGGAGATCAGTGCTTTAAAAGTTTCTTGACTATATCCGAGTGAGAGGTCCAGGTACTAATTAATTATAGGAAATGATCGATCTTTTTTTCAACTTCAATGACCTGTATCTTTGAAATGAGGCGTTTTTGGCATATAACTCATAGAAACATGGAATGCTATTGCCAGATCAAAAACTGGGTAGACATGTCAAGTTGGTGGAACAGCAGGATTTTCATGTTTCCATGGATATGAGAAATTTTGGGCGAATTGCTAGGTGAATCGGATTTTCAATCGTGACTTGTTAATTTTTATCTTTTCTCTTCATTCTTTTGAATGTTTTTCAATAGCTGTTTGTGCAATAAATATATTTGCGGAAATTATTGAAGCCAAAAGTGCCCATAAACAGTAACTGACATAAGGGCCAATTCTGTAAACAACTGTTAAATTTTAAAGCATGGTTAAAAATTAAACTATCCGCTTACTTCATTTCACTATTCTGTATGCTTCATAAGCTTTGAAATATTAACGGAAGACGCTTAATTTTAGCCGATATATGTTAAAACGTGCCTTTAATTTTTAACCAGTTCTTATAGAATTGACCCTATTTTATTTCTGTGTGACATCTTATATCCATGGGTACATAAAAATTCCGCTGTTCCACCAACTGGGATGTTTACCCATAATTTTAAGCTGAGCATCAAGTCTAATATCATTCCGTTATAATGTAATTTCTATGGTGTATAGCAATATGTTGATATGAAATGAAACTGGGAGAAAGTGGACCAACCTGTATTTGGGGGAGTCTGGTGCTACTTCAAAATCTACAAAATAGTCTGGGATGGTTATTTCAGAGTAGTATCTATAGTTGCTCAAATAAGATATTGAAAGTCCCATATAAGATGCTAGAAGCATATGAAATGCTACCGAATAATTGACAAAAAAATTACTAATATTTCTGTATTAACAAATCTAGGTTCCTGGACGATTGCTCTGAAATCTGCTGTCGATGTTTTTTTTTTGAATTCTTTAATACGAATCTATACTCCATTCACTTTTATGAAGTATCTCGGTTGGCCAAGATTTAGGTTTATCAAGTTTTTTTTACTTGAAACTGACGCAGGTTGGCACTCGTGAAACATCGGCTAGGTCAAAATAATTCTCGGAGACGTTGCCAATTCTAATTTCAGTAACTTCTATTTACTCTTTTTCAACTTTGCAAGTGCAAGTGGAGTTAGTTCTTCTAAGGATTGAATGTGAAATAGGTTTCGTAGTGCTATTACATTACTATACCGGAGTATTTGAAGTTGCGCAAAAAGGTATTTAAAGAACTTCTGTAGGCCTATCCTTGAGAATTTTGAAAAGTGGAGAATTCCTTAGGTTCGTCTGTTCGTTTAGAAGTTTCTCTGTCGGGGTTATTCGAGTACTTTCATTTTTTTTTTGGAATGCACTATCACAAAGTAACGGACTATTCTGTCCAATATTTTTCAGTAAAATTTCAACACTCGATTCTTAATTTCCGTATAAGACACTAGCATAACTAAATTTTTCAGCCATGCTCATATACGTGAAATATTTAGAGTATTTACAGAGAAAAAAATTTCTTCTACATTCGCCATATCTTTGGAATTATTGAATTCACATAATATTTTCTCAATTTCATTACTTTCCCAAAGTGAATAAACATTTCGATAAATACGTATACTCCATTCACTTTTATTTAATCACATAGGAGGTCATGGTTTCGTTTTCAGGAGTTGGTGCACCTGATGAAAGCACAGAACATATGATGAAAAGTCAGTGCGCGCACAGAAAATATCGTTAATGACAAAACGACGTTGCCAGTTTCTTTGTTTACATCAAAGTAAAAGTATCAAAGATATTCCACATTTTGTTAGGTTTACAAATTGTTCGCAGATTTTTGGTATTCAATCGATATTTGCAGGTGATTTTTTCGTCGAATATCCAAGATTAACGAATGTTTATTGTTTTTAGCACCAGTTTGGAGCGTGAGGACGATTTTCAAGACCAGGACGAATGTTTACATTTCGAGGTTAAAGGGGTACCCAGGAATTTCTTTGAAAAAGCTGTTATTTGGACAGATATCGCAGTAGATGGATCGGATGGAGCCTCGAGATGTCGCTTAGGATGATATTTTCAGGTTTTCCAAGAAATTTGGCGATATCTGAGCAGATTTGCAAAAGTAAGGTAACTCACTAATGAGGTGGAACTTAGACCTAATTCTCCTATAAGAAGCGCCTTTCAACGGTCGAGATGGTGAAAAATGTCTTCTTTAGATGTTGTTTGAACAAACGCAGCCGAGTTTTATACCCCAATATTGATTTCAAGAAAGTTATCAAAAAAATAAAATTGACCTTATTCTTGATTCTTGTAATTACCCATCAATTCAACTTACATCTTTGGGTAGATTTGTTTTAATGAATTCTTGATTAGAATCAACAATTGATGTCATCAAGTCTTGCAGCATACTGTTGACTTGGAACATAAAAATATTTTGAAAAACGTCATAACTTCGATACAGAGTGGAATGTGTCAAATTTCCAAGGCCAGAGTTGTGATTTTATAATGGTGAATGGAGTATAATTACTACGACCTCTATGTAGAGAGGACGGCGTTGCCTAGTTATCTACAGGAGAATGGAGTATAGCGACTCGCTATTCTAAATTCGATCATTAATAAAATACTTATTCTTTAACTTCAACTTGCCTGAAATATTGCGAAGCAGCCGCATGAAAAATGGTCCAGAAACCCTTCGAATTACATCATAATATCTCATCGCTCGGCGGATAATATGTAGGTTTCCATCGATCCGACCGGCTAAGACGATTTATTCTCCCCGTGGTAAATAAATTCATCATTCCAACAGATTCCTTCCGTCGAATTTCCCAATTTTCGTCATGGTCAGTGGAAAGAAACATCCGTCAAGACGTAGAGAGACATGATGCGATACGGATGACCTATATCGCGATCCCAGCACAATGGGGAAAGAGGGTTCCGTCCCTGTCATTTATAATTCACCGTTTTCTATCAGAGAGCCCGATATTTTGGACCTTTCGGTCCCGCGTTCGCCAAATTATTGGGTATGATTGTCAACTAACGTCGAATTATGAAAGCTATATCGGCCGCAATGGCGACCGGAACGATCGCTTCACCCCAAAAGGACGTGTTATCAGAAATAAATGAGGCACGTCTCATGTTACAGGGCGGATCGACCAAGAAAGATTCGTAATTGAAAACGTTGCGAATGTCAGATACTCAGACATCTGCAGGAAGATCCTAAAGTCAACATCAATAAGTCTCATTACCTGAACATATTCCAATTTTCGATTGAATCACTCGAAAACAATTGCGGCACTTTGAAGTTTCTAGTTGCTCAATTTGAATAAATTTTTTTCAGTGTATTTGAAAATAATTGTAGTGTTTTGGAAAGAATGAAGTACCACGTTGAAACTGTGGTTTTTCTGAATGACAGTGTTTCTTTCAAAGTGTCTATGTTACAGTTTATTTTGAAAATTTTCAGCAAGAATTGGACAGTCTTCTGCCTTCCCCCTGATGTGTATTTTCATGACCAGTGCAATTCAATGGTGAAGAATATGACGACCTTGATGATTTCCCAAAAGTTGAAAGGAAACACATGGAATTGGGATAGTTCAATGTGATATTATATTGTATACTAGCTGGCCGGCGAACTTTGTTTCGCCTAAAATCCGTAAATGATACCTACCTATACCAAAGCCATCTTTATCTTAAGAAGGCCGTGCCTATACTTACTGTGGATTTCACAAATCGTAATCACCAGTGATCGGAGATCAACGGCTTGGTTAGATATCTGAACTGTCAAATCGAGTTGATTATAGATCAAGCTCCGATCACCGGTGATATGCTTTGTGAAACCCCCGTTAAAATTGTATAAACTTACCATTGCTATTTTTTAAAGCAGGAGATAAATTAGGCATAATAAAAGTTCTGTCAAATGTAATCTGTCAATAGTCATCTGTCTATTGATAAATATCATATGTCATCTGTCAAATGTCATCTATCATCTTTTCCATGGATATGAGCACAAAACAGAAATAATATGTCAATTACTAATTATGGGCAATTTTGAATTCAGTTATTCCCGCAAATATATTTATGTATTACCCGAACATAAATCAAAAACATTTCAGAAATATAGAGAAAAGATGAAAATGGACAACTCACGATTGATGCTGATCGTCACAATACGATTTACTTTAAATTCCGGTAAAAATTCACTGTTCCACCAACTTGAGATCTTTAACCGCTTTTGATCTGATAATAGCCCTCCATGTTATTATAAGTTCTATGCAAATTACACAATAATTGTATACATCGCCATCTAGTCTACTTTTTGTCAGGCAACCCAAAATACATTCATACATCATAATTAAAAATTGTTAAACATAGTATTATTATAAAATTATTCTATAATATGTTATTTACTCGTTATTTCTGATTGAATTTTTAAATTTTCGATTTACTCGATATAACTCAACTTTTAGTCCAAATGTCAAAACCTATATAAGTACTCTATGATTGCTCGATTGGTCGTAAGAAAAAGGAATGCCTTTTTTTCTTTTCTGTAGGATTTTTTTGGGAATATTTTGTTATATAAACCTTCCCCTAACAATAATAAACACAACAAAAAAAGAATTGTCCAATTTGGTGCGATCGTTTGAATAATAAAGCATTTTGAAGTAAACCATAGATTCTCTTTTATTAATATAGATATTGCAGCCTATAAATATCCAATAAAAATCTTTGAAAGTTTGAATTCTTTTTCATCAAGCAAATTGTGCAGTTGATACATAGTTTTTTGAAACAGTATCTTGTTGGAACCGAAACACTTCTGGGTAGATATTATTCAAATTTTGAAACATATAATCATTGAGCATCAATCTGTAACGAGCACCAGTCACTGTAACAGTAGCTCCAGCATAGTTTTTAAAGAAATATGGACTGATGATGCCTCCAGCGTGTAAAGCACACAGTGGCAGTGCAGTTTTCAGGATGCAATGGAACCTGCAGAACTTCTTGAGGATTGTTTTCATTCCATACACGGCAATTTTGCTTGTTTACGTAGCCGTTCAACCAGAAAGCTTCAGAACTAAACACAATTTTTCGGTAAAAAAGTGGATCAACTTCAAGCTGTTCCAGGGTCCAATCAGCAAACGAACGTCTTCTATTATGGCCAAGTGGCTTTAGTTATTGAACCAGATGGATCTCGTATGGGTGTAGACCAAGATGGATGATGGATGCACAGAGTCCACCTTATTGTGAACGTCGACGAATAGACAAATCTGTGTCTCTAAGTTTAGCGAATAGAACAGTGATTTTGAAAATGAATTTCAACAATTTATGAACGTTGTTGCGGCGTGAGTCTTTCCATGATAATTTGTCAATGCTTACTGAACAGAAATGTTAAAACAACATAGCTTTCATCTAATGTCAAATTACACCCGATATTTCAATACTCTAGGTCCTTCCTTCCGGAAGCTATAGCCCAATTTTGTTGAAGATCATATCCGGCCAAACTTCGAAAATCACAGGCATTTGGGTAAAATGATCAAGCTCTCGTTTTAAGAAGAAAAAAGTGAGAATCAGTATTTATGGGCAACTTGTGCGCAAATCAGGCAATTGATTTAAATGTTGTTTTCGAGTCCTGAAGATTCAATTGCAAAAACATCCGCAGAATAAGTTGGTGTTCCAACTTGCAAACATCTTAGATTAAATATTGATGTTGACTCATAGTCTAGGGACATACGCTAGTGGAATTTCACTTGTTAATTAGTTCGAGTTAGAGCTCTAATTTCGCTAATACACATATGTAACTAAACTATCTAATTGGTACTTCCAAATGAAAATTAATGAGTTTTCGAGGAAATTACCCTAGAAGAAATTCTAGTCTAGTTTTATCACTGCAATCGAAAAAAAAAAACGTGGTAAACGATTTGTTGAGGATTTTCTCAATGATTTGAAATAAATCTTTTACTCAAAGAATAAGTTATGTGTGATGATTTCCCAATTATTTAATTTTTTTCCAGAAAATCATGACAGCAAAATATGTATCAGCCAGTTCGCATAATGAATCATAGAAAGAGTAATTTTTTGAAACCTATTTTCACTGTATTGACAACTTTTTTGTAATTATTATAGAAACACTTTCAATACTGTGGAGTTGCTCTAGAATACTGACAACAATCCTATAGATAGGTTGAAGTGGTTCTTCCCATTTAGACATTCCTTCAATACTGTGAATTTTACAGAAGAGGTAAGAAATCTTCTTCTCACTGCTTTCAGACTTTCTAGGAAATATGGGTATTATTTGTGAAACACCCAAACGAACAGGTATACAGAATTCTATTGCCTTGCTTCTAAATGAGAAGGCATTAGAGAGGTAGATGAAACTTTAAATGTCTTATGGAGAGACGGAGTTTTTACAGAGACCTATGCTCTTATACCATTCAATATTCATTCGACCACCACTTGAATAGTCCATGGTCATACTTAGAATTGTATGGCGCATAATTTTTTACATTTCCTCTGCTAATACTTCAATGAATCAGTCGAGTGAATCACACTGTATATTTGGGCAGATTTCTTCACAATTCACTTTCGAATGTCACTAGTTATTGCTAGGAACTTCAAACCTGAGAGTATCTTTACAAGTATGTATATCGGAAAAACTAGAAAACTTTTTAATCTGAGTAAGATCGTATTTGTGAAATTCACCCAGAAATATTTTTGTTGTGAAACAAGCTGAACAGAAAAAATTGAAATACCTGCTTTGAATTCTTCTCAATCCTTGTACATACCTGAAACAAAAACATTCAATTAATAAATCGTTAGTGAAGGCGAGAAAAAAAAAGAATTCTAATCATGAACATATATGTACGAAAATGTGGCAATGAAGAACCAGTATTACCAGTGGGTCGAAAATGGTAAGTAGGACGCGAAACTACGTTTTATCCATATCCAACAGTTGTAGTGACAAAGATAACAATACGTCCATCAATCTAAAGGAATGCAAGAATGTTGCACGGAGGCAGCATTGATTTAATTGTTTGTTTACGTTGTTCTTCTTAGGGAATGTTGAGTCATTATGTAACACTCCTTTCGTTACAGTTAAATCGATGATTAAAGGATTAATCCATATGAATATGGAAAAGTATACAGGAAATGAGTATGAGATTTACTTATGACGGGTATAAGAAAACTAATCATTTCAAGTAATGACACACCTTCATGGGTAATTTGAACGATGAAACTTGCAGTTATTAATTTTTTTCAAATCGTTGGAGTCAATTACACAAAAAAATATCTGCAATCATTTTCAATTCCAGGTTATTCCTGAGGGTCCCTTTCCATATCATACCTTGAGGAATATGCAGAATAATGAATGAGAGGACAATCCGGCTCTACTACCATTTTGTCGTGGTGTTCGATTCTACTAAATTGATGCGGTTCGACTCTCTGATGAAGAATCCGAAGTCGAATTCAATTGACTAGCTTGAAGTCAGTACTTTTGGTGTTCTATTCTTGTCTTAAATCTCACTATAGGGGAAATATGCGGGGATTCCAAGTATCGGGTGATCTTTGGGGCCTAGAATGTTGTAGCATTACTCATACCTGAAGAATCTTCGGACAAAATAGTCTGTAAGGCGCTCTGAATTTCTTGTACATAGGTACCTAGTGGTCGATTTCAGCAATATTTCAAAGAAGTGCACGAGAAGGAAGTATGGACTGATCTCTTTTTATTTAGTTCTGCTTTCACCGTTCTTATCGTTCAGGATCTCATAAAAGAGGAGAATTTGCGAAAGATACACAAGCAGCATGCTCCACAAAATTTTTCCCTTATAAATATTTCTCAATTTAAAATTTTTAACTCACCAAATGATGTTTCATCGCTCTGAAATCTCTTAGCGGCCATGCGGAATGGTATTTTCACATGCAATATGAATGCTTCGATATTACTTTTAATGGACACAAGACGAACTCGATATTTCAATAATTCAAATAAATCAAAAGTGACAAGTGTCAATAGAGCCACTAATCAAGTTATGTCTGAACACTCTGAACACATGGTGTATGTAAGATGTCTAAACACATGGTGTTTGCACTCGTCAATTATTGAATGCAATGATATTCAACCAGATTAAAAATATAGGAAATGTTTCGTGGCGGTGCCGCTATGTCATTTCAGTGTATTTTCCGTTGTCAATTTGATTGATGTATTTAACAGCTGATCTTCCAAAGTCAATTATGACATGACCACAGAAAGACATTTTTTTATGTAATGAAAGTCTTTTTCTCAGAACTGAATCAAAATGTCCAGAATATATACACAAATTATTGCTTGACAAAATTATCGACTATCAACACAACACGTTTACCAGAATAAATTCAAAAATTTAAATAACCAATAAAAATCAGTCATAATTCGTTAATAGCGCCACCTGAAGGGGAAAGAACGAAACTATTCTAATATTATATAAAAAGGAAACTTCGTGTCTGCTCCAAAAAGTTTTAATAGAACTAATATACTCAATTTTGGCTAATCAAGATCTAATCACTGCTCACAGCCTCACACCATTATTATAGGTGCATAAAATACCTGGTGTTGGCACTGATTAGATTTTGTTTAAGACTTTTTTGTCGATCGAAAATCTGGGTTGGGGTCCTACTTTTCATTTCGCCCGAAAGGTGTCGCGCCCTTTTCTATTGCCGCAATTTTGCGGATTATTCTAGAAGTAGGACCAGTAATGAAATCTAGAGTACAGAACTTAGAGTGTCGTTTTGATCTACACCTTTAGGACACCAGGGTTTCTATGCATCAATACCATTATCTAGGAGTAAGATGTCTAGAATAATGGTGTAGGCACTCGTCAATTTTTGAATGGAATGACGTTCGACCAAATCGAAAATATTAGCAATGTTTCGTGGCGGCTCCGCAATATCATTTCAGTGTATTTTCCGTTGTCAATTTGATTGATGTATTTAACAGCTGATCTTCCAAAGTCAATTATGACATGACCACAGAAAGACATTTTTATGCGATGGAAGTCTTTTCCTCAGAACTGAATCAAAATGTCCAGAATATATACACAAATTATTGCTTGACAAAATTATCGACCATAAACACTCCACGTTCGCCAGAATAAATTCAAATATTTGAAATATCTGATAAAAATCAGTCATGATTTGTGAATAGCGCCACCTGAAGTGGAAAGAACGAAACATTGCTAATATTCTCAATTTGGTCGAAACAAAATCTAATCAGTGCCTACATCATTATTCTAGACATCTTATCTAGGAGTATAGAATATTTTATGCTCCTAGCATAGATGCATAGAATACCTGGTGTAACGACTCCTTACTAAAAATCGTGACCAAAATCAGTAGATCAAAACGGCATTCTACATTTCAGATTTCGGTCTAAGTTCCGGAATAATCCGCAATATTTTGCGGTCGTGGCGCTATTGCGGCAGTCGAAGTAGCGCGACCCCTTTTGGGAGAAATGATAAGCAGGACAAATTCTCAGATTTTCGATCGACAAGAAAGTCTTGAACAAAATTCAAACAGTGCCAACACCAGGTATTCTATGCATCTATCTCAGAACACAGATGCATAGAATACCTGGTGTATCGACTCCTTACTAAAAATCTTGACCAAAATTTGTAGATCAAAACGGCATTCTAGATTTCATATTTTGGTCTAGTTCCGGAATAATCCGCAATATTTATCGACCCTGGCGCTACTGCGGAAACGAAAAATAGCGCGGCCACTTTTGGGAGAAATGAAAAGCAGAACAAATTCTCAGATTTTCGATCGACAAGAAAGTCTTAAACAAAATCTAATCAGTGCCAACACCAGGTATTTCTATGCATCTATCACAGAACTAATATAAATCAAAATGTCAATACACGTTCACCAGAATAAATTCAAATATTTCAAATAACTAATAAAAATCAGTCATAATTTGTGAATAGCGCCACTTGAAGTGGAATGAACGAAACTTTTCGAATAGTCTCAATTTTGGCGAAACAAAATCTGATCATTTTCTGACGGAAATCCATTGTGAGGTGGAATGGAAATCTAATCAGTGCATATACTATATTTCTAGACATCTTATTGCTTCTGTGCATGCGTACATTTTCAACGTAAGCCACTTTTTTCGATAATTCTCCTAACCACAATTAGGTATAGACATTTGGCTAAGATGTCTAGAATAATGGTGTAGGCACGCGTCAATTTTTGAATGGAATGACGTTCGACCAAATCGAAAATATTAGCCATGTTTCGTGGCGGCGCCGCAATATCATTTCAGTGTATTTTCCGTTGTCATTTTGATTGATGTATCAACAGCTTATTTGCCAGAGTCAATTATGACATGACAGCAGAATGGCATCTTTTTATAATGAAAGTTTTATACTTTTTCTAAGAACTAATATACAGCAGGATGTCAAGAATATAAACACACAAAATTATAGACCATTAACACGCCACGTTCGCCAGAATAAATTCAAATATTTGAAATAACTAATAAAAATCAGTCCTAATTTGTGAATAGCGCCACCTGAAGTGCAAAGAACGACATTGTTAATATTCTCAATTTGGTCGAAACAAAATCTAATCAGTGCCTACACCGTTATTCTAGACATGTCACATTTGGCCTAATCGCTCTGGTCCTTAGACCATAGAAAGAGAAAAGCGCCTTTCAATAATAAATAGTGAAGCCAATTTACAAAATCATAAGAACTAAACAAGGGAACTGTACTACTACGGAATCAAAATGTAGCAGAAATTTGTGCAACTGTGTGACGTTCTTTGAATTTTCTAATAAACAAACTCTCAATCAAATGTAAAGTAGTTCAGATTGAAATTCATTTACTCATTTGTGCGTGAATGTCAGAAATGAGCATTTGTTCCTACAAATATTGTACATTCCTCACATTACATATACTAAAGTATCGGAAAGTTCGCGAAACGGCTTGGCCGTTTTTGCTTCAGATAATGGGCACGTTATGGCAGCACCGGTTTCAGAATCTGTGGCCAGTTCATTCATCAATTTTGTTCCGCTATTTTGATTTTGTGTCATCAAGATATCGAGTAGGAAAAATGAAATTTGGATTTATTTCTGAATATTATTAGCGAAATACGTTGAAAAATGGTTCGTAGGTGTTTTGTTTGTGGTATATGGACTATTTGATTTGAGTTTACACGGGTATGATCTAGTATTATCATTTCTAAGTAACAATGGCTTAAATTCTTCGATTTTTTGTATTTCACTTTTCAGATTATTTTCTGACTCTGTTCACCTAACTCAGAATCTGTTTCAATGTTCAGAACATTGTATGAATTCGTCAAAAAAAGTTAATTCGCTTGTAGTTTTATTTCCATTCTTCAATACTGATATCACCACGCTACTGGCCCTTTCAAAGTTAGATTCTGCAATGTTGCTACGGCAGTATCTAATGATATTGCTATCCTCCTCATCCCACTCATTGAGAACTGACTAAATTTTGGCTTCACCAATTCTCGAATTCATGAATGAGATCCTTTGTCTCTTCTTTCCATGGACTAAGCTCTGGTCGTATGAAAAGCACACGAAAATGAAATCCAACTAGAAAAGTGGAACTTCAGAAAATAGAGCATAATTTAGAGTGGTTCTCCACCACCGAGACCCTCAAAACTTCCCGAAATTCACCGCAGAAAAAGGTCGATCAATCCAGCAGAAGCGAACAAACTCCAAACTATCTCTTCCTCTCGTGGCATCGGACCGAAATCAACCGAAATTACGGCTGCTCAGCTTCACCTTTATCACCTTACTCCTGAACCCCAACAATATGCCTGTTTATATTAAATTTTCCCGAACTAATGTATCCGCAGAGAATATTAAATACGAAACCATGGGGTTTCTATAATAGCCCGCAGGATTGAGTTACCTAGCTTCAATTAACGTGCCCTCAAACGGGCTTCCACATCGAGAGTTTGCTCATTAATTCCTTTTGATATTTGCTGCCTGGATGTATTGGAGAGCGCTGGATAGCAGCGAGACCTTCTATGGAGAAAGATTGCTGAATTAAATGGGAAACGTGGAATTTGTGCGTGTGAAAAGGTGACGTTTCGGAATGAATAAGGATTCATAGATATGAAATCAACGAGAAAAGAGCCAATTGAATCCGAAGTATGAGAGCCTCAATATTTCGGTTTTAACACGAATCTCCCTGTGAGACACCCATAAATAATATTGTAGGCAAAGGGGTATTCAAAACAGACGAGGGGCTTTGGACCAGTAACAACACTAATCGCTGTATACTCGTATCATCTATTTCAGATGGACATTGAAATTCTTAGAATATTTTACGTCTTTTTGGCGACAATAGATAAGGAATAGTTTCTCGCCTGTGACACAGGGGACAATAATCCAAGTTTATCCGAAAGTCAAATGCAGAGCTGTCTCTGTATGCAGAAAAACTACTTTAGAGAGGAAAGTGGATAGACTGCATTTTTATAATTGATTAAGACAATAAAGAGGTGATGCCTGTCCATGATGTCCTATCAGAAATAAACGGATCCACATGAGTTAGGGATATTGACTCAAATTGCAAAAAAATATAGTTAAAATAAGATTTTTGTGATGAAAATTCATATTAATATGATTTCATGTTGCAAATTGATTTCAGCCTGTAAGTCTGCAGCGTATACAGGGTGGTTAAGAAAAATCGAGTAAAATAACAAAATTTTATTCCCAGAGACTATCGATACAATGTATGGCCTCCACGGGCATCAATAACAGCTTGACATCTCCTTTGCATACTACACTCGAGGTTGTTGAACATTTCTTGAGGAATTTGGTTCCATAAACGGGGCAGAAGCTCTCAGATCATTTAAGGATTTTGGGGTAGGTTGATGATTATCTAATCTTCTTTGGAGCATATCCCATGCATGTTCTATGCAATTCAAATCTGGTGAGTGCGGAGGTATTGGTAAATGTGGAATACCAAGCTCCTCGCGCGCAATCTCAACTATCGCTACACCGTGCGGTCCAGCGTTATCGTCTAGAAATTGAAAAGTTTCTCCAATAGCAGCGTGAAAATTTGGCACAACATTGTCAATGATATGCTCCCTATAGTGTAAGGCGGTTATAGTCTCTGGACAAATGTGTAGATCTGTGCGCCCATTGAAACATATCCCGGCCCATACCATAACACTACCTCCTCGGAATATGGATGGACTTCTTGGACATAGCGACGATTACGAGGTATGCGTGGGATTGTCCATACCCTTATTCTTCGAGAATCTGAAAATCGTCCATTTCTGGATTCATCAGTGAAAAGGACACTACGCCATTGATCGTTCCAATTGATATGTTGCCTTGCTCATTCAAGTCTTTGACGCTTATGGTCACGTGTTAATGGAAATCCTCTTAATGGACGTCTAGAACCTAGATTCACCTCTCTCAAACGTCGTCTGATGGTTTCGATGGAAACTTGGACCCCATCTGCATTCTGAAGAGTATTCCGTAGCATTCTACACATAGATGTAGGGTTTCTTGCCGAAACGGTGTTGAAACGATCCTGAGTAGGTGTTGTTTTTCGTCGCCCACCAAGCCTTGGTCTTTCCAACACGGAACCTGTATCCCTGAACCTATTCCAAAGTCGAGATATCACACTTTGGTTGACTTGGAGCATTTCCGCTACAACAACCTGAGTAACCTGAGAAAGGCCACCCTGTAGCATTCCGATAGCCCTATTAGCCTCAGCGTTTGTTAATTTACGTCTTGGCATTTTTAGAAAACTCGTTTCAAATCGCAGCCGTTGATAAACTGACTTCATTTCAAAATAAGAACATTCATGAAGCATATGCAAAGAACCAAACTTCAGAAAAAAGGCGACCAGATTGACGAAATGTCTCATACTGATTTTTATTGGATCGATTCAAGTTGTTATTGAGTTTTAAATAATTTTACAGCGACTTTCTCGAAGATTACATACTTTTAAAAACGATTGAATACGATATCCCTAACTCTTGTGGAGCAGTATATTTTCAAATTATGTGAAGTACCTATGCTGAACTAACCAACTGATATCGAAATAATGTCGAATAAAATTAGAAGTAGGAAAAAACCATTAATTAAATTTGGAAAATTGTTGGGACATTAAAAATGTAGATGATGATAACAAATGAACAGTGTTCATAGGAAGAGCCTTCAAAACTTTTCACGTACCCTGTTATTTTGCTTCAAATACCGTCCAAATATTTTCCTTACATCCCCTCAGTAGGGTATCTATCTAATATTGAAGAAACACGTAACGTTCATAAATAATAAAGCCATCCGTAGATTCAATTACGATAAAGCAAAATGTAAGTTTTCCGAATGTTATTTTACGAGGAAACTACTTTCGGAGTGAATAATTCTAACATATTTCTGGATTCCTTGCTCTATCTGTAGAGATTCAGGATGCATCACAATGAATACACGATATTGTTCATAACAATTCCGAATCGAATGGCTCTTTGGAAAGATCCTAGAGCAGAATATTTGTTATTTTTCCGGTTCCACCATCGCTTTTTCCCGATATTGGAAACCACGAGTCTACACTGCGCTAAAAAATTAACGCACATTCTGAAAATCTCAATTTTAATGAAAGTTAACTCTACACTGACTTTATAACTTATTTTTTATGTTCTCTCGGGAAGGTTTTGAACGAAACAAGACACATTAAATGGAAGAAAAATTCAGGATTTCACCGAATCTTATGTGAAAGAAGAGAAATGAACAATTTTCAAAATACTGAAATGCTGATAAGTGATTTAATACTTGGTATATCCACCCCTTGCGTTAATTACAGCTCGGCAACGACGGTTCATACTCAAAATGATCTAATCCTTCCCAGATTTCCCCGAGTTGGATTCCTAAGTCATTAAGAGTAGCTGGATGATTTTCTGAACTTCTCAGCCTTCTATTGAGGTTGTCCCAAACCTGCTCAATCGGATTGAGATCTGGACTTCTTGCTGGCCATTCCATTCGAGAGACTTCAACCTCTTCAAGGTACTCCTGAAGCTAAGAGCTGGGGCTCTTGCCGCGACACGAGGCCTTAAATCATATTCTCTGAGGCGATTTCTTATTGTCTGAGTGCTAATTTGCACCTCATGAGTTTGCTCGAGCTGATTTTGAAGGAAGCGAGCGGTTGCAAACCGTTGTCTCAACGAAGAAACTCTCATGTAACGTTCTTGAATGGCAGTTATTACCCGTGGTCTACCCTGTCCTGGTCTTCGGACATTCATACCTGTCTCCCTGAATCGCTGCAACATTCTGGACACACTTGTATGGGAAACTCCGAACCTTTCTGCAATTCTTGTGTATGTCCACCCTTCTTCTCGCAAAACTACCGCTTGGGCACATTCCTCTTGGGTCAAATTGCGTGTTTCGCGTTGCATAGCGATCGAGTGTAGAAAATCAAACGAAAGAAAAACTATTGATCACTAGAATTGATCGAGAACAACTGATTTTAGAATGGAGCCAATACATTCAAAATCTGATAATATCATCTTTTTTTATTCCTGCTGGGAGAAAACATCTGTATTGAAGAAAAACTTCGAAAGTGGATAACATATGCATGCATAATTCTGATAAAAATAATTATGATTGAGAACACCTTCAGTTGTAGAATAAATTTGAGATTTTCATAATGTGCGTTAATTTTTTTGCGCAGTGTATAAAATTCGATGGAAATTTATGGAGGTTCCAATGAACCGATGTTGAGTTGGTGGAATTAATTTAGTATATTATACCCAACAATGAACATGGTTATTATTAGTACAAATAAACAAACTTCAATAATCCCTGGATATTTATGTTTCCAGGTACTTGATGTATAATGAACGAACTAAAACAATATTTCATTGAATATTGGACCGGAATAAATAAAATTGGAATAATTGAGTATAGCATTGGGATCAAACGTGGTATGTAATAATATTGTTCCCATTCGAAAATGAGCGTGTTTTAAACAAAATGTGGGGTTCTGTCGAACTCGGTCTCCAAATCAACATATTTTTTTCACTCATAATGAATAATTTAGGGTCGAAAGCTCAGTGAAAAATAACAATATATTCCAGAATTCCACAGATACCATCTGTTTCGTTATTTCCTAGCATATTCGTGACTGGAACCCAAGGTTCGTCGCACGATAATTTTGCAATTGTGAAAAAATGAGACAAAAACGTATATGTCACGAGAATTGTTGTGTATTTAGTATCCCATCAAGCTAGATTATTTTCACGCTAACCAGAAATCATCGTGATATTTAGAACGTCAACTGCTCACCGAATCCACTCTGAAAGTTGACACATTTCCCCCCGTTCATTCGAAATTGAGCACGGACTCAAATGACAAATGGTCGTGTATACCGACTGTTAAATGGACGTGAAATGAAACAGCTTATTTCTTGATGTGATGTATATTTGGTTCGGATCATTTCTTTCTGTCGAGGATAATCCTAATTTTGATGTCAGTAGCGATCTGTCATACTCCAATTAGCAATATGATTTACAGGGTTGCCCACATAAAAAATTCCGGAAAAAGACGGAAAAGGCCCATTTTTATTTGGGGAGATTGCAAAGGACTCCGCACTTTCCTTATGGCAAATGGCGTTCCGTCAAATGTTCTAATATTTTGGTACAATGTAGTACTCGACCTACTGATCAAAAGTGTCCATGGCCCCAACTCAATCCTATGACTAGTTTTTGAGACACAGGGCGTTGAAATTGAGAATTAGCCACTTTTACTACGCTCGTATCTCAGAACAGAATCGAATGAACTTCAATTTTTCTCAAGAATCATTTCATTCCATCCCCAAGGAGCAACCATATAGAGGAATATGACCGAAAATCGTTACGAATACAGGGTTATCCATAATTGAATGCATGCCCGATTTTGAAAGTATAAAATATGTCAGTTCCAGAGCGGGAACGCAAAATGAACTATTTCACTAGATAAATTGTTGTTACATCGAAAAAACCTGAAATACCCAGAATTTATACTGGGTGATCCATTAATATAGAAACGAAAATTCCCAAAAAGCACCTATTTTTTTCATCACCCTCTATTTCAAGATTAACCCCGTTGAGGTGGGAATTTTCTTTCACCACTGTATTTGATATAAAAACATCAATACGGCTGAGAGTTTTTATCCACTTCCTATGACCAGATTTTTTTATGCTGGAATAAGAATAGAATGACCAGATTAGGGGGTGAGGAAACAAAAGTGAGGTTTGGGTATTTCCGTGAAGTTCGCAGTTTATTTTATGACTGAATCACCCTGTATTCTTTGAAGTCTATTGTGATATGTTCTTAAAAAAATCAAATAAACATCTTAAATCAACCCAAAAATACAGGGTGTCCACCTTACCCTCATTGCTCGAGAGTAATCAGGTTTTTGTAAGTTATATAATTTAAAAAATGCGCCGCAAGCGAAAACCTTCTTAAGTAATGGATATATCGCATTCGTTATTTTGGAAAGACATTATAAAAAAGCTCGCTTTAAAAAAAGCATATTTTATTTTTTCACAAATACTAAGTGAAGGGGGTAAGAGGACGCGCCTAAAACTTGATTAATCATTCTAGAGAAATAAAAAATGTCATGAGCGAAATTTCCGAAAAGCAACAAACTTGAATATTACAAGACATAAATTTTACCTGCTTAAATTTCATCTCGAGTGGTATTCGGCATGACTATTCCACGAGAAAATGTCTAACATGGTCACATTTGACACGGATTGCGCTATTTGGCAAATTACAATTCATAGATTAACTATACGTTGTTTGTTTTATCTATGATATTCATTTCCGAAGCTATCTATGAATTGGAGAAACGTCAAAAATTTTATAGATGGAGAACCAACTTGTTGGTTTTGCCGGTTTGAAACTTTTATCGAGATGAAACGATCGTTGCTACGGAAACTTCCTCACTGAAAATGGAATGGGTGGAATAGTCATATGTAACACCACTAGAGATGGAATTTTGCCGGCGAATACACTCGAGATGAAATTTAAGCAGGTAAAATTTCATCTCGAGTATATTCGGCATGACTATTTCTCGAGAAAATGTCTAACATTAAGTAATATAGTCACATTTGACACGGATTGCGCTATTTGGCTAATTAGAATTCATAGATTAACTAAACGTTGTATGTTTTCTCTATGATTTTCATTTCCGAAGCTATTTATGAATTGTAGAAACGTCAAAAATTTTATCGCTGGAAAACCAACATATTGGTTTTGCCGGCTTGAAAGTTTTATCGAGATGAAACGATGGTTGATACGGAAATTTCCTCACTAAAAACGGAAACATGAAATAGTCATTCAAAAACGCATCGTTTTCGGAAGAAAGGTCCTGTTCGTAAAATAAGAAAAATTTGTTTAGATCATCAGTGTAAGACTCATCAATAGTGTTCGTTGGCAATAAGCTGCACATAAATGACGACAAAACATCTTTGTGTTTTAAGAATCGATTGTGAATTTGTGCTATAAAATTGTCAAGAAATGGGATAAATATTGAAATTCGAAAGTAAGTCTCTACATTTTCGCATTCTACATTACATCGTTTTGTTTGTCTTTTTGCAATTCGAGGCTTTATCAGTGGAACTTCACATTCTTTACATTTGTCTTCTACTTTCAATAACAGCCTTTCGCAATGGCCGCAACGCAGCGACAAGCAGTGACACGATGTTCAAGGCCAAAACACACAGTTTTGCATATCGAATAGGATGCGCGTAAAAATATCAATCCCTATTTCTATCTCTAAAGGAAATGTTTAAGTTTCCATTCTGTTCTAGAATGATGATTATTACTATTAGAAAAATAATAACATGAAAATATTTGAATTACTTCTTTTGTCACAGCTCGGGGGGGGGGGGGGGCTGTCGGCCGACAGCCCCCCCCCTCGGTGCGCCACTGCTGACACCATTGAATTCTGAGTAACAATGTGCTCAAGAAATTGAAAAGAAGAAAATGAATTTTCGGCCTTTCGAAATTTTCCCGAAAACCTCAATTTTTCGACTGTTCTGATCAATGTAGGTCACCGTGTATAATACAAATTGAAGGTTGTCTGCGGATGCAGAAAGTTCGTGAAACCCAATTCGTATGCATCCCTCAAGAACAAATCCCTTCACACTGACATCATTATCATTTTTATTGTTAGTTATCTCGATCTTACTTATTGCAATATGAATACAATGGTAGGCGATTCTTTCGAATCGGAGATACGAAATTGTGTATTATGTGTATGCAAATGTTGTTTTTCTCTCCACCTAATTTGTGTTTTTGATTATCGAAGAAATCTACATAAAGATATCGCAGTGAAATCTGGAGGACGATACGAGCAAGGATTTTGAATAACTCGCCCAGTCTTCGTGGATTACATTAATCAGACAAAGGATATGAGGAATTGAATAAATGAAGGGAAGGCTCAGTATAAGGGCTTAACCAACTTGTGATGAAATTAACACAGAATAATTGGGATATTCGACTGAAACTCAATGCAGGTGCAGTACACATATTACCTTCAATAATGGAATTCCATCTCGACAATTTTCCAACTTATATCAGACAAAAAGTTTGCAGTTTCGCGTTGGATAATGCCTATGGAATGCTCTGAAGTTGTTGGCTTGATAGCATAAACCTTCAGACTGATCTCATGAAAAAACAACGGCGTTAAATCGTATGAGCGAGGTGGCTATTCGACTGGGCCATTTCTAGAGATTATAAGGCTACTGAACTTCTCCTTTAACCTTCAATAGATCAAGTATTTTACCAAAAGTGTGGCATATGGCACAGTCTTATTCAAACCAAATACCAATGATATCAAGTCAACCATTTCTGCGAAAATGTTTCATTTATTCCTCGGCTATTTGGGAACAGCAATTTCAAATTTTTCATATATGTATTTAAAAACTACATCGTAATAAAAGATATCACACCTAAGAGATGCATAGAAACCCTGATGAAACCTGAAACACTGAAAATCGTGACCAAAAATCAAATCGGCACTCTTGAATGTAGTATTCGATCTAGTTCTGCAATATTTCACGATCGTGCGTTATTTTTTGTGTGAAATTCGTTATGATATGTTTTTAGGCAGATGACAGATGTCCTTATTGTGTTAAGTAATTGATGCATAGAAACCCTGGTGTAACGACTCCTAACTAAAAATCGTGACCAAAAATTGGAGATCAAAACGGCACTATAGATTGTTGATCGGGCCCTAGTTCCGAAATAATCCGCAATATTTAGCGGTCGTGGCGCTATTTCGGCATTGAAAAACAGCGCGCCTCCTTTCGGGAGAATTGAAAAGTAGGACCCCATCACAGATTTTTGTTCGACATGAAAGTCTTCAACAAAATCTAATCAGTGCCAGCACCAGGTATTCTATGCATCTATGTTCTGATGGAATATTTGACATATAATACCATAACACAATGAAGACATCTGTCATCTCACCGAAAATATAATCTTTTTCACACAGAAAATATCAACACCACCATGAAATAAGGCGGATGATTCCGGAACTAGAACAAATACTACATCAAGAGTGCCAATTTTTGGCCAGGGTTTTCATTGAGGTCGCCCGTAAGAGCGAGTAGGAAAACTAATCCGATAGAGGCGCCACCGTGCATTTTATGGAATATCTCCACAGAGCTTACATGATCACTATAAGTTCTATGAATATCTCTCTAATTATGAATGAAATGTACAATGGCGCTCTCTATCTGAAAATCGCTGAACTATGAAATTAGTGAATATGAGGGTAAAGCAGGAACTATTTCCCGCCATATATTTGAATTTGGCCATTCTCTGCCAATTCCGTATTTCAAGTTGTTTTTCTGAACTAAATTATCTGTAGATTCACTTTTAATCGGAAGTTGAACTATTTTCATGGGTCTTTCGTTTGAAATAAAACAGAAGCATGAGTTGGCTCATGTTCTTCTATTTTTGAGAGAAAAAAAAGAACTTTCGAAATGAAATCAATGTCAATTATTTCATTAAGAACTCCAATT
This sequence comes from Adalia decempunctata, assembly GCA_951802165.1. Classification (NCBI taxonomy): domain Eukaryota; kingdom Metazoa; phylum Arthropoda; class Insecta; order Coleoptera; family Coccinellidae; genus Adalia; species Adalia decempunctata. Next base: position 24,014,711 of record OX637697.1, read on the forward strand.
CTTTCTGAGTTACCCACAAAATTTCAGTGTGAAACCATTTCCAAATGCAACTTGACATAAACACACTACAATGAACGCCCACCTTAAGGAGTCGTAACACCAGGATTTCTATGCATCTCTATCGAAACCTAAGACTTTCTATGGCATGGGATGAAAACATGTATTAATTTTGAATGTCAAATAAGATTGTGGTTATGAACTAGCAGGACAAATACTCAGATTTTATATCGACAAGAAAGTCTTAAACAAAATCTTATCAGTGCCAACACCTGGTTTTCTATGAATCTATGGCCTTAACTAACGTTTTGACTTTGACAGATCATGAAAAACATTCGAGAGCGCGAAACAAAATTGTTATATACTCATTAGAAGTTTCGATATAAAGGACCTCCTGCTGGGACAGAAGTTTCTAGTCTTGTAAAATTATATTTTGAAGATTTAAAGCAACTGAACAACATTCAATACGAAGATGTTTCGTAAAAATAAGGGGATTAAATTTGTTTGAAGTGAACCAGTTAACCACTCGAACCACGAGACGAGACGAATTTATACGAAAACTTCCAAATCCTGAAGGACTCCTCCTTCCAAGATCACCCATAACCGAAATATGAATAACCCATCCTTTCAAATGTCACAGAAAAGAGTCCACGGAGCGTGAACTGTCGTTTCACGTTTTGAACGCAGCAGTTGTATCTTTTCCGGCCCGTTGAGCACACCAGACCGGCTTCCAAATTAATTTCTACGCGCCCGTTGCTTTCCGCCCATGTTTCTTCGTCATATTATTATTATCTCGAAGGTTCTTTGATAGTTGTCCCCCATCGATGATCAAAGCTATTCGCGGAACGGCCTGAATCACGCTGCTTTCATTATTTGCAATATTCCGGGTTTTCACTGGTTTTCTATTGATTGGCGTGATCCGTAATGGGGAAAATTGCATCGGCGATCTCCAGTTTCAAGATTTCCCTAATGAGCCTACAATGCCAGCTCACAATCATCCTTCAACGATATTACGATCACAGAAATCCTATGATTCGTAGAAGCATTGAGTTTAAATATACATACATAGAGGTACATCGCCCTTGATCGATTTGAAGCTGATTTTGGTATAGTTCCTTCACCAGTTCATAGATGGATAAGTGTGTTTCAGAGAATCGAAAATTTTCAACCTCGCATCTTGCGGTGGGTAGCTGAACTATAAAGCACTATTTCCAAAGCCGAATGCGATGACCTCTGAGTGGAACACGAGAACAGATCTCAGGCAGTCGAGACTCCTTATCAAGGGGCCTTCTTCGAAGCCGGAGGTCAAAACTTTCTTGATTTTCCAGAGGTAGCAATTGTCTCTGGTGAATGGTGCTCTTACTGGCCATCTGTTTTACAAACATTTAAAAATAATGGGTCTAACTGAGTGTTTCCTGTGCCGTTGGTGCAAGAACGCGGATGAAACGGCGGAGCATATACTGTTCACGTGTGGCAACTTATCTACATTGAGGTTAGCACACCTAGGGAACCCTACACTTTCTATTTCTATGGTGAGAGGGACTCCTCCTTGGCGGCTCGCGGCCTTCGGGCCTGAGTCTCTCTAGTATTATACAAATGCGGTATGAACAATGGGCCATAAGGCCTACGTCCGGCCGACCAAAGGCGCCGCACAGGAAGAAGAATAAGAAGCTACTTTGTGTCGCCACCAAAATTGGCAGTAAAATGCGAAAATTGTTTGCATCAAATCGTTTCAGGGCGATGTACCTCTATGTATATTTAAACTCAATGGTAAAAGGTCCCTGAGGAAGTTCAGAAACTGAACGAAAGCTAGGATAACTTCAATAAAGAATTCTCAATAAGACCCAGTAATTTGACTTCTTTTCCTATATCAATTATCAAAAGAATAAATTCGTACACCGTTGAGGGTCTACGTCCCTGGAAAAAAGGGAGTCAGAAACTATTTATTTTTTTCTGGTTGATGAAGGGATGTATGAGTGTATAAAGATAAAAATAATAAAAAAAGTATTATATGAATATTGAATGAATGAAAAGGATATTTCCCATCCTTTTTGGTGGAAATATTACAAAATGTAACATTTCCACCATCAAAACGAACAAATATTTTTGTGTTTTTTCATTTCAGTATTGAAGTCTATCATTTAGTTAATCAAACGGCTATCTCATTTTTCTTTCAGAATATACAGTTTTTTGGTAAAAAATATTTCAACAATGTGTTGTTTTCGCGAAATTTATTTCCTTGATTTTTTTTTATTCGAAATGATAAATATCCATTTTTATCGAAGACATTTTATTAAGGTTTGTTTTAGCCGTCGATTAGTAAAAATTAATAAATTGTAACATGGAATTGAATTTATTTTAAATGACACGCCCCGCAGGTATCTACTCCCAGATGACTGGTGAAGGAGAGAGAGAGAGCGAGTGTTATACAGTCAGTGTGAGATCTAGTTCAGGGTAGGATTTCTTGTTAATATTCATTGTGCCCGAACATTTGTTCTATTAAGCTGAATAATCCAATAAATAAAAATTAATGCATTGCACCGCCATCTGGCGGTATACGTTTCCTATTTTGAAGGCTGAAGACTCTTGATGCAGACCGAGCCGTATAGTGCGCGCTTGCCATTATTGCACATCTGGGGCAAATGCTTTGATCTGAACACGACGTGAAGAGAATTACCAAAATTTTGAGTTTTCGATGAAAAATGCAGTTTTGAAAAGTTTATTCTGGAAAGAACTGGTGTAATTTCGAACATAATCGAAAAGTCTTCTATACGTATCCACAGATGCACTTTTGATGCATATTAAATGCAGATCCGAATTCCCAGCATAATGCAACACCTAAGTGCTCAACTATTTGCAGCACTACCTTCTGCCATATGCATAGAGATGCTCATTTTCTTGCATGAAAATTAGATACGGTCCTATTTTCCACCATACTGCAGCGGCGTTAGAGGCGACGAACAATGAGGCTACGGCCCCATTCTCTGCCTCCGAAGTGAAAATGAGAGGAACTGCGGAGGTTGAAATGGTGCCCGAGTGCCATTACACAATGCCAAGATTCACAAAACGATTTTGTTCGTTCATTCGTGCGCCCCGATCCCAAGGCTAATTCGAAATTGAATTATCTCTCCTTCCTTCTTTATGGGGGTTATCTTGAGAGTAAGTCCCATCAGGGCTCTATTCTCCTGTCTTGTTCGCAATTCCGGTATTTAGTTTTCCGATTATTCCTACGCCGGAAGACTTTGCTAATTGGTTCGAATTAATTTCACCGGAATTTCATCTTCTGTCCCATTTTTCCAACCGGACCTGTATAGCCCTCTCTCATTCCATTCCCACAGTCAAGAACAGGTATTTTAGGAAGTTTTTACTGTCATGATAGGGGCTGCTTCAATTGCAATTGAGAAAGATAATTGATTAGGAAATTGTGAACACAGCTCTTATCATGGGAGTCATTTGATATATCCTTTCCAATTTAGAAAAATATACAGCTCCAATAGATAGATATCAGAGTTTCTTACAATTTATCAGATCTACGAGGATATATTGAGAAATTCTTAGCCTACTATAGAACCAAACAAAATTTGAATGTCAAAATATTTTATTATTCAACATATTCTCCTCTTAATTGAATACATTTATTACAGCAAACCTGCAACGTCTCTAGACCTTTAAAAAAAGTTTCTTCTAGCTCTGCAAACCAGTCCTCCACAGCTTTTATTACCTCCTCGTTGTAAGAAAATTTTTTTTAAACTTTTTTTCAGTTGAAGAAGAATATGATAGTCGGACGGAGCCAAATGTGGTGAATAAGGGGGGTGTTCTAGTAATTTTAACCCTAAATCACGAATTTTTGCATGACAACATGAGATTTGAGAACTGGGGCGTTGTCCTGTAAAAACAAAATACCTTGGGAAAGCTTTCCGCGTCTTTTCTCTTTAATTTTTTCCTGTAGAGTGGTTAGTAATGTCGAATAGTAATCCCCCGTTAATGTTCTACCCTTATCCAAAAAACCAATCATGATTACTCAATGGCAATCCCAAAAAACCGAAGCAAGAACTTTTCCAGCAGATTTTTGAACACGAAACTTCTTAGGTCTTGGAGAACCAGAGTGTCGCCATTCCATCGATTGTTGCTTTGTTTCTGAATCGTAGAAATGTACCCATCCATAGTAACAATTCGGTTTAAGAAGTCTACATCGTTTTCAAATTGAGTACAGATCGAACACGATGCTTCTACCCTTGCACGCTTTCGGTCAACATTCATTCCATTTTGCAGAAATGTCCAGATTGACGTGAACTATATGATGAACGCGTTCGTATGAAATCTTCAGTGTTTCAGATATCCGTTTCAGCCCAATTCGACGGTCTGATAAAATCATGTCATGAACTGCACCGATATTTTCGGGGACTGACACAGAAACTGGCCTTCCCGATCGGTCATCATTTTCAATGGAAAATTCACCTCTTTTGAAGCTTGCAGTCCAATTTTTCACGGTCGCATACGAAGGACATTGATCACCAAGGGTATTTAGCATATCTTCGTAAATCTGCTTATCTCTTAACCCTTTTAAATACAGGTACTTGATGATGGCTCGATACTTCAATTTTTCGTTTTTTTACAATTTCTGTGGACATCTTTTTTTAAATTTATTGCGTAACTCTGGTTTATTGATATGGTATCGCAATATTTTGTTTATGCATGGAACTGGTTTAGGCTAACTAGATATCAATAGATCCTCTGTTATGTATGTTCTAATCTAAATGAAACAAATCTGAAATAGAAACCTACCCCTGTGCGAAGCAGTATCGGTAGGATCTTGTTAATGGCACCAATGTCGAATACAGGGACCTTCAATGTGAAAATACCTCAGAGAACTCGATTCAGCAACTAGATGGCGAGAGGTGCCAAAATTTACCATCAGGAATATTGAAACGTGACAATTCATAGAGCACTAAAATTCGAAATGGAATATATAGATATCAAAGACGAATTAAGATTTTAAAAATAGAATCACTCAAAGACAATATGAATAGGATAAAATTCACGAAATCCTCTTAGTTCCTTTCATATGGGTATCCCAAGAAACATCCTGAATACATATTAAAGGAATTAAAGCTAGCGATGCAAGAAACATGTGAAAAGGAACCCGAGTAACGATCGATTCTAAGAAATATCTTGGCAACCGTGGGGTTGACAAGTCTGGAATTTCACGTGTCGATGAATTCCAACGGGGTTGCTTCCCGTATTCATCCACTCCCGAACATAATTCACGGGATATATGCCGCGTCACACTCGCAAGGAATTGGCAACGGTGTAACTGTGAGGTCAGGGGCCACATATCGCTCCTGGAATGTTGATTTATGCCAAAGACTACCGTTTTAGTGTTTTTCGTTTGAATATCCCGACCAGTAACATATCTCCTATGTGCTGATATCGCAAAAAAATGGATAATATGGAATACTTTTTCGTTTTGACATAATAGGGGGTTCCAAGGGCTGACAAATTGATGGGTATATTATTTCTATCCATTTCGATCCCAAATCTGAACAATTTAATGCGAAATCTTAATAATTTGATTTTTCTTACGAAAATAAACATCCAGGTTTCATTAAAGTGGTACCAGACTTGATATGAAGAAATCCATCATAGCTGAGATCATCATGTCAATTTGCTTTCCAAAGAATTTGTCTGCATTATGCATGGAACCTTGAGTCTAATAGGATCGTAAGATAATTACTTCTAATAAACAACACTGATTGGTTTTTTCCATTGGATCAATGTAATGCTACTTCATAGGCTCATCAGACAAATTGACTCAGGTTATTCTTGTGTTACCATACCATTATTATCAATAGAAATATCTGAGAAGGATGAAAGGTAAATTAGCAATCGATTGATCATCGCCAATAATGAATGATTTCTTCAGATGGAGAAGAATTTTTGAATCTGGAAGGTCAAATGATGTAAATTGTACAGCTTCCATGATAGAATGTCTTGATGAATACAATTATCATCTTTGAATATGAGAAACGGAGGTACGTAACTGAGTTTTCGCTGTTTTTGGATGAAAATGCAAGTTTATTGAGAAAAATGGTTATAAATGGATCATTCAAGGGTTGCCCGTTGTTAGCTACAACCTTTTCTAGAGTAGAGCACCAATACCGTTAGGGCAGTGGTTCTTAACTGGTGGTCCCTTGAAGCACCTGAACTGGTCCCGCGAAGTCATCCATTTATTATTTTTCATTGGATGTAATGTGAAAATAAAACAGTATTTGCAGAAAACGATTGCATATATAAGAGGATATATTGAAAAATTCTTAGCCTACTATAGAACCAAACAAAATATAAATGTCAAAATATTTTATTACTCAACATATTCTTCTCTTAATTGAATACATTTATTACAGCGAACATGCAACGTCTCTAGACCTTTCAAAAAAAATGTTTCTTCTTGCTCTGCAAACCAGTCCTCTACAGCTTTTATTACCTCCTCGTTGGAAGAAAATTTACGACCTTTTAAACTTTTTTTCAGTTGAGGAAAGAGATGATAGTCGGACGGAGCAAAATCTGGTGAATAAGGGGGATGTCCTAGTAATTCTAACCCTAAATCATGAATTTTTTGCATGGCAACATGAGATTTGTGTACTGGGGCGTTGTCCTGTGAAAACAAAATACCTTTGGATAGCTTCCCGCGTCTTTTCTCTTTAATTTTCACCCGTAGTGTGGTCAGTAATGTCGAATAGTAATCTCCAGTTATTGTTCGAACCTTATCCAAAAAATCAATCATGATTACTCCATGGCAATCCCAAAAAACTGAACCAAGAACTTTTCCAGCAGATTTTTGGTCACGAAACTTCTTAGATCTTGGAGAACCAGACTGTCGCCATTCCATCGATTGTTGCCTTGTTTCTGGATCGTGGAAATGTACCCAAGTCTCATCCATAGTAACAATTCGGTTTAAGAAGTCTACATCGTTTTCAAATCGAGCACAGATCGAACGCGATGCTTCTAACCTTGCAAGCTTTTCACTTTTGGTCAACATTCAAACCTTTGGGGATCCATTTTGCAGAAATTTTTCTCATGTCCAAATTGACGTGAACTATATGATGAACGCGTTCGTATGAAATCTTCAGTGCTTCAGATATCCGTTTCAGCCCAATTCGACGGTCTGATAAAATCGTGTCATGAACTGCATCGATATTTTCGGGGACTGACACAGAAACTGGTCTTCCCGATCGGTCATCATCTTCAATGGAAAATTCACCTCTTTTGAAGCTTGCAGTCCAATTTTTCACGGTCGCATACGAAGGACATTGATCACCAAGGGTATTAAGCATATCTTCGTAAATCTGCTTACCTCTTAACCCTTTTATATACAGGTACTTGATGATGGCTCGATACTCCAAATTTTCGATTATTACAATTTCTGTGGACATCTTTTTTTTATTTATTGCGTAACTCTGCTTTACTTTTTTGACGTCGAACTCTACACTGACACTTCTAATGAGTTATTGTTCGTTGATATGGTATCGCAATATTTTGTTTATGCATGGAAATGGTCTAGGCTAACTAGATATCAATACTTCCTCGTATATCTAATAATTCCAATATGGGAAATGAGCCAATCAAAATTGAAGCTGGGCTTCGGTAAGAATCCCGATCTGGGCTTGTGCAAGAATATTAAGAACAAGCAGGCCGTCCCAGCTTCGCCCGTGTAGAAATTTGTTTCACGCGGCGGTTTCATCTTCAACCTGCCATATCTTTTGATGTATTTGTTGTAATTGTATGATTTGAAGGGCAATTTCGTTCTAAATTAAATACTGGGGATAAATAACGTATTAGGTTGGATGAGGATCAATACCCAATTTATAAAAACTCACTCCTAAATAGTGCATAATTTTGGAAAACATCTGATTACCATAAACAGGTAATAGCAAGTCAATCTTGAGAGATAGATATATGCTATCGCGGACTTTTATGTAGAACTATTTAAGAGGTACATTTCCGTCATACATTGTATCCACGTAAGTCTTGCGGTTTTTGCAGCGCACGTGAAAATAGCTGATTATGGCTGATTTTTTTGTAATTATTGAAGATATAGTAGGTATCCTTATTTTTTTTTGGTAAAAAGAATAGCCTATGTCACTCAGGGATAATGTAGCTTTCTAAGGGTGAAAGAATTTCTGAAATCGGTCCAGTAGTTTTTGAGCCTATTCGTATCAAACAAACAAAAATACAAATCTTTCCTCTTTATAATATTAGTATAGAAGTATAGATAAAAATATTTTACTGATTCTGTCTCTCTCTGAAATGTATGTCATCCATAACTTCATGTGAATACTTTCGATCATAATCTTACAATTTCATCTGATATTATTCAATCGATTTATTTCGTTTTCTTAGTGAGAATAAACGTGATATCACACACAGCTAATGTTAAAAAAATTGACCACTTGCATGTGGATCCACCTCCGTAACCTTCCTCCAATTTTTCCTTGAAAAATCAGATTTTTTCAAACACATCAAGATTTTGCTACTGGAAAGATTCACATCTGTCCAAACCCTCTCAATCAAACCGCCCCTTATCCGTCGTTGAAAATTCTATAACACTTCCTCGAGTTGGGTTTAACAAGTGTCTGACTCGGAATTTGGCAAAGATTTCCATCAATTCCCGACGGAGCACATTTTCATCACCACCAGGGGCGTTTGATGTAGAAACTCCAGTCAGCGTCACGAATTTTCATCAGAATTCCGTTGTTTGATCTCGAGGAAATAATAATCGGTGAAAGGTGGTGGCAAGTCACGTGAAAATGTCGTTTGGGATTGATTACGAACTTATTGGTCTACACTCTGCACGAACTTGATTGAGTATCAAAGTGACCATATTGAATAGACGTCTCGGGGTTCTCAGGAAGTCTCTGCTTATATCGGAATTAATTTGAAGACCATGCAAACAGTGGCTTATCGGAGATCGAGTTAATGTGACGAATTGAGAATCGATTCAGGATATGAGTTTGTATTGGGAAACGTCTATTTCTGCTATGGCCAAATACTGCTGTATGATATGGAGTATATCATTCACCTCTATAAAGTATCCCGGTTGGCCTAGATTTAGGTTTTTCAAGTTACTAGCTGGCCCGGCGAAGTTTGTTCCGCCTAAATTAATGATACTTATTACTTACGGTGGATTTCACAAATCGTAATCACCGGAGATCAACGGCTTGATTCTCGGATTTTTGAACTGTCAAATGTTTCCATGGATATGAGCTATCACACAGAACAGATACACAAAAATAATATGTCATAATATCTCAATCACTAATAATGGCAATTTTGGATTCAGTTATATCCGCAAATATATTTATTACCCAAACAGAAATTCAAAAACATTTCAAAAATTATGAGAAAAGATGAGAATGGACATCTCACGATTGGAACTCATCGCCAAAATCCGATTTACTTGACATTTCGATAAAAATTCACTGTGATATTCACCCGCTTCTGGATCTGTTAATAGCCTTTCATGGTACTATAAGCCCTATGTAAATTACACAATAATTGATGTCATATGTTCTTTTTTCGACCATTTCAAACCACGACGACCGAAATGCTCGAAAAAAGAACAGATGACATCAATCGATGGCCGCGAAAGCCTCAACAAATTCATCGTCATTTAATTGTGATAATGTCAAATATAGAACCTTCACGATTACGTTATTTGGAATAAATAAAACTATAAAAATAACTAATAATCATCAGTCATAATGTGTGAATAGCGCCATCTGAAGTGGTAAGAACGAAACTTTTCTCATATCTCAACGAAATATAATCATTTTAGACATCTGTACTCCTACGCTAAGACATTTTGGTTTTGTCCAACAGCGCAGAGTTATAGGCAACTCTAATTACACACTATTACAGTGACTATAGAGGGAATATAGTCACTGTACACACTTTTTGTTTATATCGCCATCTAACGCGGAGAATACCAAATGAAGTACCAACGAAAAAGCGGTAGCGTAACTGTAACTGTAGCGACATCTAGTGGCCTTACTCAAAAGGAGGAAAAGCATTTCCTGTATAAGTAAAATTTTCATCGATTTTTTCAAAGTTTTATTGTATTTTATAATAACCAGACCTTAGACGAACCCATATATGAAGTTTCATAACAAACAGTCCATCCGATCTCGAGTTATAAATGGTGTAACCAACATCTTTCTTTTATATATATATATATAGATTTCACTTAAAACTGATGCAGATTGGCACTCGTGAATTGTCAAATAATTTTCAGAGACTTTGCCAATGCTAAATTCTATTTATTATTTTTTAACTTTATAAGTTCTTTTAAGGTTTAACTGTTACACAGTTCGTATTTCTACTACATTTTCATACTGCAGTATTTGATGTTGTGCAATAAGGAATTTGAATGTCTTCAGCAGGATTATTTCTTGAGAATTTTGAAAAGTGGGGAATTCCATAGGTCCATTCGTCCGTTTAGAAGTTTATATGTTGGGTTATTCGAGTACTTCTATTCTTTTTCCGAATGAACTTTCACAAACTATTGGACTATTCAGTCCAATAATTTTCAGTAAAATTTCAACAACACTGGATTCTTGATTTCCGTATATGAAAATAGCGTAACTGAATCTTCCAACTATTTATATTTATATAGGGTGAGTCTTTTACTTGTACATAATTTTAACTATAGATTCCTCTCATAACTTTTTTCCTATATCATTTTTCGAAATTCGGTTTCGTTTGGAAGATATAGGGTATCGAAAACCCATTTAAAAAAACACTTTTCTTTTCATATATTCGAAACCGTTTTTTCAAATAAATTGTTCATATTTTCGGAAGAATCAATCATTTTTTTAGATAATAAAAGTATGCCTATGTTTTTTCAATAGAAAGCGTCGTTTTTGAGTTATTCCTATTTGTATACAATGAAATCTGAAGAAAAAATCATGAATTTCAAGAATAATCTGTATTCTTCCCTGGATGAAATATCATCGAAAATTATTTCTTCTCTGGTCTCTGAACATGCTAACAATGTTGTCAAAATGTTTATCAACTTTGTCGAGACTAAAATCTAAATGATGGAAAAACGTTTGATATAGAAATATACTAAGAAAAGGAAAATGAAAAGAAGGTTTCTTTTGGCCTCCAGAACCTATACAGTTAAAATATTTGTACAAGTCCAAAGACTCACCCTGTATAAGTGAAATATTTCCAGTATTGACAGAATAAAATGTTTCTTCAACATCAGCCAGGTCTTTGGAATTATTGAATTCACATAATATTTTCTCAATTTCATTATTCTTCCAATGTAAATCAACAATTTGATAAATACGACCTCTATGTAGAAAGGACAACGTTGCTGACAAGACAATGACTATAACCTAACATTTTCAAAATATACACGGTGAAATGTGTCAGAATGTCATGGCCAACCGGGATACATTATAAAAGTGAAAGGAGTATAAATTTCGAAGCCCTTGAGGCGTTTATTGTTTATCCGCCCTTCAAAACACTTCCTCCTCATGTTCTAAAATGTTGAATCGATAGGAAAAATTCGCTTCTTCCCCATGCGTAGATCTTCCTGATGTCTGACTTCCTTAATGGAGTATTGGGTTAAAGACTTCACCCCGGACGTATTCGCGAAGTTCCCTGACCGGATTAGAGGTTTCCGGTTTCGTGCTCTGCCCTTGCATGAAATTTAAACCGATTCCAATGGTTACCTCCAAACCGCACTCTTCAGATTAACTCGCTCCATCGGGACCTTTTAGAAGCCTACTATTCTTCGCCTGCAGGAATGATCCCTCGAGTAAGTGTTGGGTATGAAATATTATTCCAAGCAGTTCGTTGGGTTTTGGAGTAGATTCCAGTGGCGTCACTGAAAGGGATTGGAGAAGGGTGTGGTTTGTCTCGTTCCATCTCTTTCGAATTTCATTAAGGTGGGCGTTCAATGTAGTGAGTTGTTATTTATTGTATTTTTTGAAAATGGTTATTTGGAGTGTCAGTGTAGAGTTCGACGTCAAAAAAAACCAGAGTTACGCAATGAATAAAAAAATGTCCACCGAAATTGTAAAAATCGAAAAATTGGAGTATCGAGCCATCATCAAGTACCTGTATTTGAAAGGGTTAAGAGGTGAGCAGATTTACGAAGATATGCTTAATACCCTTGGTGATCAATGTCCTTCATATGCGACCGTGAAAAATATGACTGCAAGCTTCGAAAGAGGTGAATTTTCAATTGAAGATGATGACCGATCAGTAAGGCCAGTTCCTGTGTCAGTCCCCGAAAATATCGATGCAGTTCATGACATGATTTTATCAGACCGTCGAATTGGGCTAAAACGGATATCTGAAGCACTGAAGATTTCATACGAACGCGTTCATCATATAGTTCACGTCAATTTGGACATGAGAAAAATTTCTGCAAAATGAATCCCCAAATGTTTGAATGTTGACCAAAAGCTAGCAAGGTTAGAAGCATCGCGTTCGATCTGTGCTCGATTTGAAAACGATGTAGACTTCTTAAACCGAATTGTTACTATGAATGAGATTTGGGTACATTTCCACGATCCAGAAACAAAGCAACAATCGATGGAATGGCGACACTCTGGTTCTCCAAGATCTAAGAAGTTTCGTGACCAAAAATCTGCTGGAAAAGTTCTTGGTTCAGTTTTTTGGGATTGCCATGGAGTATTCATGATTGATTTTTTGGATAAGGATAGAACAATAACTGGAGATTACTATTCGACATTACTGACCACTCTACGGAAACAAATTGAAGAGAAAAGACGCGGAAAATATCCAAAGATATTTTTTTTATAGGAGACGCCCCAGTACACAAATCTCATGTTGCCATGCAAAACATTCGAGATTTAGGGTTAGAATTACTAGAACACCCCCCTTATTCACCAGATTTGGCTCGTCCGACTATCATCACTTTCCTCAACTAAAAAAAGGTTTAAAAGGTCCTGAATTTTCTTCCAACGAGGAGGTAATAAAAGCTGAGGAGGACTGGTTTGCAGATCAAGAAGAAACATTTTTTTAAAGGTCTAGAGACGTTGTAGGTTCGCTGCAATAAATGTATTTAATTAAGAGGAGAATATGTTGGGTAATAAAATTATTTGACACGTGTATTTTAAGCAAAAAATGAATTCAGAGTAGCTCAAGGCTTTTCGAGAAACCTATTATGATGACAAGGTGGATCGAACATGTGTGAACGAACGCTTAAAAGCTCCTGACAGGATAGTGCTTTCAGTGACTCATTTTTGTATATTTAATTAGTAAAACAGTGCACGGAATACGTAGCGGACATTAAAAAGAGCAAAACCCTTTATACCTGTGCAGTAACTAAACAAAAAAATCTAATTAGTTTCCCTAATATCGTCAGCATGCATAAATATTATATGAAGTTAATGGAATTTTGCTATCATGACTCGCTGGCCTTCGAAGTTTAATTTCGTTCGTCAATCGTCAATAGGATTATTTTTGTCGGTCACAGGAAATGGCTTTTTGAAAGCTCGGTAATTCGATTTCCGATACGAATTTATCATTAAAGAGTAGAGCGTGTTGTTCTGGCTGACGAACCGAGTAGACGCAGCTAGGCTAATAGGATGTTGCTTCTGAATATGTTTTGCGCCCGAGACAACGAAAAATGATGGGAATTTCTGAGAAATCAACATCATTTTCGGGTCCTGTGATTTAAAAAGCACAGCGATCGACAGAAGATCGGCGGAAATCATAATACTCATTTCATGGAATGCTGTTACGAAACAAAGAGGTGGAAAACCATCTCTACTGGCGTGGCAATTCAGTATCTGGACCTATCGTCAAACATCGTTCAACGGAGACCGCTCTGTATCAGCTGACTGAAGTCATCCAGAGAACTCTGAATAACAAAGAAATCGCCATGTGTGCCTTCCTGGATGTATCTGGGGCCTTTGACAACACAACACATGTGTCTGTCAGAGATGCACTTGCCCAGTGGGCACGCGCACGTAGAAAATACGTTGAAAAGATGTTACATAACCAAACGTTGAAAAACAGTGAAAATGTCGCGGGAAAAAACGTTTTCTTGCATCGAGAATTTAGTTATAAATAAACGTTGTCTTTCAACGTATTCAATAAATATAAATTGGGCGCAATATTAACGTTAATTTATAACGTGTATGTATATTATTTTACCATACAAGTTTACTGTCAAACCGATAACGTATAAATAACGTTTATTTCCACCATATCATATATACTTCATAAACGTTGTCTTTCAACGTATTGATTAAATATAAATTGGGCGCAATATTAACGTTAATTTATAACGTGTATGTATATTATTCTACCATACAAGTTTACTGTCTAACCGATAACGTATAAATAACGTTTATCTCCACCATATCATATACCTATACATAAACGTTGTCTTTCAACGTATTATTATAATATACCTTGTGCTCAGTCTGAAAGTTAATTTATAACGTGTATATATATTATATTACCCTACGAGTTTATATGTTCAATCATTAACGTATCAATAATGTTTATTTTCACCATAACGTATATCCTCATTAACAGTTGTCTTTCAACGTAATGACTCAATATATTTTGAGCATAATCTGAACATTGTATTGAAACGTTGACCTATATTATACAAATTTCATAAAATAATGTATAATGTTCCTTGAACAAGAAGTCATTATTATGATAAACATCTTTCAATGGAAAAATATAAATCTTGCATAAATAATTCAATTGTTGAACTGAAACGTATGGGTATTTACCTATAAAGAATATATGGATTCTATATTTGAGTTTTCACAAATAGGTTCTAATAAATCATAATTGAATCGAAAGTTACCTTGTGTTTTCAAATTGGTGAACCTCAAGAAAAAAAAACATTTCTGATTATTATGAAAAATATATTATAAAAGGAGATATTCACTACAAGAGATCAAAGAAACAAAAATAAAATAAGAGTTTGTCTATTTCACTTTCTTCAGCCTTGCCGAGGCGAATTTCAGCCATTCTTTCATGACTGTGCAAAGTCGAAACTCATCAATTTCCTTGGTAGGGAAGGAAATCTTAACAGCCTCTATAAATATGAAAAAGAAAATCAGACACGAGCATTCTATTCTGAAATTTATATGAAAAATTTTTTCTGGTTAACACATCTATATCTAATAAGATTTTATTTCTTTTAAGAAAAGTATTTTAGAAAACTAGCATTTTCATACCATTCATGGAAAAAATTGGAGAAACAATATATAGATATTTCGAAAATACTAGCCCATAATTAATGATAAATAGTCAGTAAACTTCAATATAATTCAGATTCAGAGACTGGTGTATGGTGATTGCAGAAACAACATGAAGTATATTATTATTCAACCAAAAACTTATTGGGGGTGATGTCCTTAGATGCCTTGAAATGATTGATCTGGGGAGAGTCTATACAAGATATCCGTATACAATGCCTTCTACTTTCATTCGTGGGTGTCTGAATGAAAATGAAAGTCTAACAACAGCATTCTTGAAATAAATCACAATGTTACTCAATGTTGGTCGGGGTGTTAACCAAAAAAAATCATATTTCATAATAATTTTAGACAGTTTTATGTTAAGCTCCTTTACAGAAATACCTATATTCACCGCCTCAGGTGACTGATATAAGTTCTCAAATGGAACTGTTCATTCATTTTAAAATATCCCTTTTGCATAATATTAATGGGCAAACAATGCATGTATGTCAATGCAACCATTTATTGAAAATGAAAATAATAAGATTATTGGTTACCCAAAAGAGTCAGCCTTGGTTTAATATCAACTTGTATTTGCCATTATACGGAACACCATTACTCATTTTCAAATATAGATGTCAATATGTGCCTCATAAACTAGATTAGGATACTAAAGTATATTTTTTTTATTTACCCAACAGCAACTCCTTGGTTTTGTATTTTTCGAAGGCTATTTTGTCTCTTCCTTTCCAATTAAAAAGTTTGGCCACATCGTCAGCAATGAGGTATCGGAGCATTCGTCTGGTCAGGCCCTCTGACCCAGACCCTCCAAGACATGCCAATCTCCTTACCTGGAACAGATATGATTTATATTTACTACAGTGACAGGAAGATTTTTCTACAAATATTCAATTGAATATGATTTCTAAGAACAGTTCTACTGAAATCTTCATCTTTCCAACCTCAAAATGCACTAAATTAGTGCATTAGTGCAGTAAATTACCCTTATTTTTTAAATATAAAAAAAGTTTTTCCATCTCATCGAAATGTCAATATAAATATTATTCTGCTTGAAATAGTATTGCTACAAATATTGTTGTGTTCTTACCATATATTCCCAAACCATTTTATCAGCTAGTTTCTTCTCAAACTCTTGAAAACTGGAAAGAGTTTGAAATGGAAAAGTTTCAGACATGATACACTCTGGTGGATTCAAGTGTTCCGAGCCTGCCAAACTCGTTCGTCTGTTTATATCAGCCAGAATGATTGAGAGTTGGTCTACACTTGCCGATATCTTTGACAGAGCATTTAAAACAACACTCTCAAATTCTGAAAATATTAAAAAAAATATATAAAATATATATTTGTAATCAAATTAAAAAAAAAAGACTAAGTTATTTTGAGATGCTATAGGTTATTGAGTTTTTTTTTATTGCTTTGAGGTGTCAACAGACACATTATGGAGTCTTGGTTTTTAATATGTACTTGCTATCAATATATTATGAAGGAACACATTCAATTTACCTGCGTTTCGTGAAAGGGAGACATGTCTACCACCATCATTTGCAATGGTAGATGAAAATGAAGAGGATGTCGGAGACTTTCCTCCATCTCCACTTCTACTAGTAGAAGCTCCTTCAGTTGCCAGCGAAAGCGTAGAGTATGAGGATACTGTTGGAGACTTTCCTCCATCTGCACTTCTACTAGTAGAAGCTCCTTCATTTGCCAGGGAAAGCGTAGAGTATGAGGATACTGATGCAGCACATAAGTCATCCTCACGACGTGGTTTTTTAGCAGGAACAGGTTCAGAATCAGTGCTGGAGTTCGAATCATTCAAAAGTCCTTTTTGAGTCAAAGTTCTGACTGATTCTGCAGATTCATAATTATCTGCTATGATTTTATTTAATTGTTTCTCTGCTAACTCATAAGTTGCTGGAAACAGATCAGATGTGAACAGAATTTTACCAGTTTCAGGAAAACCTTACCACATGTGAAGCGGGTGTTAACCTTATAAGTGGGCCAACTTTTTTTGAAGGGGGTGAGATCTTCCACAAATTTTCTGAAGGGTACTTTATTAGTACGTATTGGCCAATAACATTTTTTCCCATTTTTCAGCAGCCAAATTAATGGCACAATAGATATTTCCCCTGTGGATTCCATTTCGGAATTCAGGAACTCCACTACCGCATACATTGCTTCACTGATGGAAATCACAGAATTTATAGTGGTTAAGAGGAAAAGCGGCAAAACCTTCTTTGAAAGGCATAATCATGCATTTGTGTGAAATGTCACCCAAACTGAATGTTTTTGCTCGAGATTCATCAATTTTCTTAATATAAAATATGCCCAATTTGGAAGATTGCAATGGTTCACTATATAAATCATCATAATATGTGAAAGGCTCACCACCAAGTACAAACGCGTCTTCAATGTATCTTATGAATTTGATAATATACATTTTTTTAGAATTCAACATAACACAATTGTCAGGCTTGTGAATAGATAAACATGTCTCATTAAATTGCAACTTTTCACAATTGTAAGAAATTAATTTACCCTGTGCATTATACAACTTCTTACATAGGTTTTTTGGTTCATGTTTAGAATTTTTTTTAAGATTGACATGTTCTGCTGAGACATATTCATGCTCATGGATTCTCCTATGCAGCTGCTGTAATGGATTATTTGAAGAGTGTAATTTCCTTTTCAAAAATGTCATGTAATTTTCAAAAGGAAAACAAGAATATTGATTGATTGTACCGTACAACTTTATATCATCAACCAAGTGCACCAAATTATGGATATTGAATACAACAAAATCTCTACCAAACACTTCAGCAGATTTTACAACAAATTTTTTTAAGCTTTCATCAGCAACAGATATATATTTTGAGATCAAGTTCTCATCTGTCAATATGAAAATAGCGCAATGTAATAATAAAACTAATTTGAATTGGATAGTATTCACAGCATTATAGAAAATGACTGGAAAAGTGTATAAAATGAAAAGTTTGAATTCTGTTGCTTTCCACCTTCGTATTTCTTTGAAGGTTCTGCATTTTCTAGGGAAATCTGATGTAATATACTCATGGAGAATGATAGTTTTATCATCAATTTCTTTCATTATTTTCTGGGATAACTTCACTGGAGAAGTGGCAAAAAAATAGTTCACTAATAGTCGCTTCACTACACCCAGGAATAGTAGATGCATGGGATCTATAGGAAACTGTGTTACCATTTTAATGTTTGCTCTAAGAAGAGGACTTTTTCCTTTGATATATGTAGGAAGTGGTTCAGTTATGAAGTCTTGGTCCAACTTAGAATTAAACAATTTGAGATTGTTTTGAGCATATATAATTCTGTGATTTTCATATTCACCAGCAATGTGGCATTTCTCACACCCTAATTTTGACGTATGACCTACAGTTTGGCGCAAGTAGCTCCTAGCAGGAGCATCACAAATGAAGAAATGTATATCGAATGTGTATACTTTTTCATTGTAATTTATTCCACGTTCTTTCAACGAAATAATTTCATCTATGAAATTTTGTAAATAAATTTCTAAAGGATCTGGTTTGCCAGTACCGCAAAATAAAGCAATGGTGAATGGAGAATTAT
This sequence comes from Adalia decempunctata, assembly GCA_951802165.1. Taxonomy (NCBI): domain Eukaryota; kingdom Metazoa; phylum Arthropoda; class Insecta; order Coleoptera; family Coccinellidae; genus Adalia; species Adalia decempunctata. The sequence continues at coordinate 24,033,571 of OX637697.1, forward strand.
CTTTCAAATCCTGACACATGCCCAAAATAGGATAGAACTCTGTAGAACTGCTTTTGAAGAGAGGCAAACCATCAATATTGATTTGTAATGAAATTTTCTTCACATTTTCTTTTATACCATATTGACATTTTTTCAAAATTGTATTTTCAATTCCGAAATAGTGCATGTTCCCATTATTCAGTTTTACAATTTCTGTGTGCCTCGGGGTCCCCATGAGTGTTCGAAAATCTTTAGGTATAAAAGGTAAAACTGGTTTTAGTATATGTAATAATGCAGTTGTAGAATTACGGGTTACATTATATGTATTGACCCATTCCCTCAGTTTATTCTTCAAATCGATAGCAATATCTACAGATTCTTCTAGTTCAATATCACTATCAGAATCAAAATCAGTTTGGTCTGTACCGATCTCCAGAAAATCAGTATTGCTACTAACATTATCAACCTCTCTATTATTATGTGAATCCAATTCGGAACTGATTAACGGGATTTTTAAATCCATATCATTATTGACAGCTAATATTGAACTAGAAGATTCCCCTACTCCATTGTTTATTTGATTTTGTAAAAGTTTGGTTTGGCGTTTTATTCTACGCTGCAACTGCCTTTTTCCCACTAATTTATTTTTGAACATTTCACCTTATGAATGAGTACCTACGAAGTTACCGCTTTCCGTTTAACCACTTAAAATTTATGACAAAAAGAGTTCGCCAATGTTTTGTATATCCTAAAAAAGATGATATTGTCAGTAATGCTGGATTTCCATACATCCGTCATCCGATGATACGATCGTCCGATCATCGTTGTGATTGGTTGAAATATTCAATTTTGAAAATTTCTGCCAATCGCAACGACGATCGGACGATCGTATCATCGCATGACGGTTGCAAGGAAATCCAGCATTATCTACTCATTTTCACAAGAACAAATAACTAAAATCATCGAATATACAATGCAATCAACATTTTGTGCATTATTTGATGATCAAAATGGATAGAAGAAATTTCTTAAATAATTAACAAACAGGAAGATCGAAAAAAAATAATTATTGAAGATTATTTGCATATCATTAGTTGTTGAATGATTGTTTGGGCTATTGTCACGATTTATTATATTGATGCTGATCTACACTGTGTTCCTAAAGTATGGAATTTTAGCTAAACTGGTCATTTTAAGAAATAATCCTGAAACATGTCGATTTTTGATGTTAATTTACCGTATTTCAAAAAAATAATAACGTCACCGTCATTTCTTTTTAATGGAACACCCCCATTTTGTCTCAATTTTCGGATTACTCTAGCTGAGCTGATTCCAATTGGTACAGGGTGGACAAAAATACAATAGTTTTTGTTTGTAAACAGCTCATTTGGTAATCCTGTTGTTTAATCATGTAGAATTAGAAGGTCGATTTGCGCATGCGCGAACCGGATTTTGTTGCCAGATTGTGCAAATCAATTCCTTCAGAGTGAATTGTAATGTCATAGAAAAGGAATAAGAATTATCAACTTATACTGCGTTCAGGAATTGGAAGGGTAATTTTTATTGGCCTCTCAATGGCAGGAATCACCACTAGAAAATATCTTCCGCATTTTTCGATGAAATTTGTTTTAATTCCATTAGAAACTAAATTATGTGTTAATAAATATTGGCTAAGTTGAATTAATCAACTACTGATCAGAAGGAGCGTAAATTTTGAAATTAGTGATTTGAAATTTTTTCGCACCTTAGTGGCATGAAATAACATGCGAGGGTAAAAATCCAATTCAATTTCACTTAATTGTTTCTTAATCTCGTCTATCGTCACGTTATAAAGATATTAGGAAATTCTAATTTGATAAATAATTAAATTCTAATTTAATAAATTAGAATTCAATTCTAATTCAATGAATAAGAATTGTTTTTGGATTTAACACTATATTGAAAGAAAATATATGATTTTTAATAATTTATTCAGGGTTGCTTAGTTCGAAGTGCTAATGAAGTAAAGAACTAAGCATAGAAAACCATCACTCATCAAGCACCTAATTAAAAAAAAATACATCATATTTGTTTGAAAAAAAGTTCCAGCATGCTATAACATTGGAATTACAATAGAGCATTTATAAAAAAGTTTAAATTACTGCCAGAATTGGTCGCGGAAAATTACCGTACTGTCAGATGAATGCGGTTCTATGACCTTTTCTTCAAATACCGGAATAATCGCCCGATCTGGCAACGTTGCGGCGAATTTGACGGACCCCCCCTCCACTACCCAAATTCTACTTGATTAAACAACGTCAGGATTACCAAGTATTATTGATAATATTGTTAATTTACCTAATAAAGAATGTTACGCGTTACTTTATGAGCACACACAAAACTATTGTATTTTCGTCCATCCTGTACCAATTGGAATCAACATGTGATACATTTTTTGAATCAGCTCAGCTAGAGTAATCCGAAAATTGGGACACAATGCGAGTGTTCCATTTCAAAAAAATGACGGTGACGTCATTACTCGAACGTAATTCACCCTGTATATTAGATTATTATTTTAAAATACGGTAAATTAACATAAAAAATCGACGTGTTTCAGGATTATTACTTAAAATGACCCGTTTAGCTGAAAATGAATTTGTTCCATACGGACACAGGACACAGTGTATATCGGTATACATCTTCTACCAATTTCAAGGAATTTCTTCGAATAAAGCAGAAGAGAATTATTCGAAAATAATTCAATTTTCATGAAAATATCAAGATTATTATCGATATCCAAAATGCAGATGCAAATATTAACCAATATTTTATAATTGGCAATCAATAAAATACAACTTGAGGAAAAAAGCGAATTGAAACAGAATACTCACCTAAAATAAAACCGACGCTTGGCAAAATCAAATTGGTGGAAAATGGAGGTAGAACGGGCACACCCAGAAGTATAGTGATTCAACTGAAATTTCCAAGCATTTGCATCATAGGTGTTTGAATGATTATTATAGTACTCACCAACTCAAATGTAATTAACAACACTATTATAATAATTTATACAATATTCCAATATAAGCGAAACTCTGGAACTCAACACACTGAACCATCAACGAAACTAACGAGAGTATAGACCTGTTGCTTGCGAATGGCGGTTGCATTTGCGACCACTCAAGCACTCAGCAGTAGGCGCAGAAGCACACGCAAAACGCAATGTCATAAGTCAATCAGAGAGAAGCAGTTCCCGCGCATTCCCGAATGATGCGCCCGTCACAGACGAGTTGCGCTGTTGCGCATGCCGCGAAGAGTGTCGAAAGCTGATTTTGTTGCCAGATTGTGCAAATCCGTTCTTTGAAGGTGGATTGTAGTGTAGAAAAGGAATATAAATTATTATTGCGTTGAGGAATTGGAAGAGAAATTTTTTTGGTGATTCATTGGAAGGTAGCGCCACCTGAAAATATCTTCCTCATTTTCCGATGAAATTTGACAAATTTGTGCTAATTCACGAACTCTATTTGAAAATAAATTATGAGTGTCAATATTTATTGGCCCAGTTGTTAACACATGTCAGCTTTTCTTTTGTGTAAATCAATCTATTGAAATTTTTTTCACCCCTTTGAATTTTACCTCATTAGCGCGTGAAATGAAATGTAAAGGAAAAATATATTCAATTCGATTGCACCTTATATTGTTTTTCATCTCAAGTATTGTCACGTAATAACAGAGTTCTCTCTGCGTAAAAATTACTATTGATACCATTTTCTGCCAAAAATTCGAAAATTACAGACATTTGGGCAAATTAATATGCTCTCAGTTCAGCTCAACAAAAGCGCCAAAAATATCCTAATATGTAAAATAAAGAATAATTTGGTGACAAACTGTTGGCTGTTGATGAGTAGAATTTTCAACCTTTAATGCTGGATTTCCATGCATCCGTCATCGGATGATACGACCTTCCGATCGTCGTTGTGATTGGCAGAAATATTCAATTGAAAATTTCTGCCAATCACAACGACGATCGGACGATCGTATCATCGGATGCATGGAAATTCAGCTTAATGCCCTATTAAACTTAACGATAGACAGGAGAGGCAGAAAAACTGTCATCTTATCAAAATCGTGTCCAGAGTAGTCGATGCTTCTCAAACTTTTTGGAATTGTGACCCATTTTTGAAGTAAAATGAATATCAACAGAAGAATAAAATGTTCACAACTGCTGGTGGAGCCTGGCGAGGCACTCGGAACGTGTTTTTCGGCACGGGTAGACATAAATCAACTTTTATGAACCTTCCATCAAATCAATCAGAAATTTTGGAATTGTTCTTAGATAACGTTTAGTTGTGAACGTATTCGTATTGTTGACTGGATACATATTTTCAACAATTCAAATAGACTAGAAAGTTGAAGAATGGACGTTAAAAAAACGTTCAGAACACACGTTAAAATTCGATTTCAAAATAGAGTATTTTCAGATGAACTATTCTTCGGGAAGTAAGAAAAGTACGTTAAACATACGTAAATCATTAACGTATTCATATTGTTTACTAGATACGTATTTTAAACGATTCAAATTGATGAAAAATAGTGGAATTGTTATTAGATAACGTATAAATAACATTTTCCATAAACGTATTCGTATTGTTAACAGGATACGTATTTTCAACGATTTAAATAGACTAGTAGTTGAAAAATTGACGTTAAAAAAACGTTCAGAACACACGTTAGCAGTCTTTTTCATAATAACGTTTTTTCAGATGAAATATTCTTCTGGAAGTAAGAAAAGTACGTTGAACATACGTAAATCATTAACGTTTCCATATTGTTGAATTGATACGTATCTTAAACGATAAAAATTGATGAAAAATAGTGGAATTGTTATTAGATAACGTTTAAATAACGTTTTCCATAAACGTATTCGTATTGTTAACAGGTTACGTATTTTCAACAATTTAAATAGACTAGTAGTTGAAAAATGGACTTTAAAAAAACGTTCAGAACACACGTTAGCATTCTTTTTCATAATAACGTTTTTTCAGATGAACAATTCTTCTGGAAGTATGAAAAGTACGTTGAACATACGTAAATCATTAACGTATCCATATTGTTGACTGGATATGTATTTTAAACGATAAAAATTAATGAGAAATTGTGGATTTGTCATCAGATAACGTTTAAATAACATTTGCCATAAACGTATTCGTATTGTTGACTGGAGACGTATTTGAAACGTTTCTAATGAACTAGAAGTTGTGGAATCGTTACATAAGAACGTTAAAATAACATATTTCATAAACGTTATAATAATTTCGGGAGGAAACGTATAAGCACTCAATTTTATAACCGATTATTGTAAAATTACGTTTAATATATGTTATTGAAACGTATTTAATTAACGTTATAAATCATAACTGAAATGACAACGTTGAAAAATCAACTGATAACGTATTTTTCTACCAATCAACGTTAAAAAAACATTTATTCAACGTGTGTGTGCCCACTGGGTGAGAGGCGAGGAGTGAATAATACCATCTTAAGATGGACGTATGAGGTGTTAACGACGAGGATAGCTGAGACATCGATGGGCGAGGAATCCGTCTTCGTCAAAGCTACTCGTGGAACACCTCAGGGTGGGGTGCTATCCCCCCTCCTATGGAGCCTGGTAGTGGATGAACTTCTACACAGGCTAACGGAGCTTGGCTTTGAATGTGTAGGCTATGCTGACGACATAGTCCTAATAATTAGAGGCAAATTCGAAGGCACTCTCTGCGACCTATTGCAGAAGGGCCTCAGAATTATTGAGCAGTGGTGCTTGTCAGTGGGGCTGAACATCAACCCAAGACCACATTGATTCCGTTCACTCGGAAGAGGAAACTTCCAGCCATGAAAACGTTAGTATTAAACGGAAATATCTTGGAGTGGGGGTCTGTAGTCAAATACCTAGGAATAACACTGGATAGCAAACTTCTGTGGAATAAGCATGTTGATAATGCTACTGGCAGAGCTACAAGAGCTCTGATGGCATGCAGGCGTCTATGCGGCAGGAATTGGGGCTGTAACCCAAAAATACTGTACGTCATGATTGTAAGACCTATAGTCACATATGGGGCAGTAGCCTGGTTTGCAAAGACAAGTCAGGCAAGTACGAGGAAAATTCTCGACAAAGTACAAAGGCTTGCCTGTGTGTGCATCACGGGAGCTATGAGAACGTGCCCAACCAGGGCGCCTGAGATTATCACAGACCTCACACCTTTACATCTAGTGATTGATAGGGCAGCCCATGAGGCCATCCTCAGAGTATCTAAAGAAGGAGCAGGCAATGAGAGAGTCAGGTTTCAGAGAGCTTGGTCCTCTCTGAATGACTACACCTCATCTGCAAACCTTCCTAGCGATGTAATGATCAAGAAAGTAAGCACTGAGAAGAACTTCAGTACAATGCTAAGTAAAAGAGAAGATTGGGAAAGGGAATACACCAACTACAATCTCAAAGAAAATACAATGAAATGGTATACTGATGGTTCTAAAACCGCTACAGGAGCTGGCGCTGGGATTTACGGGACAAGTACCAAGTGTGCACTATCGCTAGGCTCCTGTACAAGCGTCCTTCAAACGGAAATACTTGCAATCGGAAGATGTCTAGATATACATCTAGAAAGAAACTATCATATATCGATATAGCTATTCGTACAGATAGTCAAGCTGCTATTAAAGCACTGAGCTCCAACGTCATTGACTCAAAGCTGATTTGGGAGTGCCGAAACAAACTCAATGAGGTAGGCAAGAAGAATAAGGTCTTTTTAATCTGGGTTCCCGGTCATTCGGGAATCGTAGGAAACGAAGAGGCCAATAAACTGGCCAGAAATGGCGCACAGACGCCACTCACTGGCCCAGAACCCTTCTGTGGTATAGGAAAATGCACCTATAAGAAGGAATTTATGCTGAAGGAGAAAACCGAAAGAGAAAAACTCTGGCGGAATCTCCCAGGAATGGATCACTCCAAAAAGTTCCTCCGGAACTTTGAAACTGCTAGATCCAAAAAATATCTGGATCTCAGTAAAAACCAACTTCACCTACTCACTGGCTTTCTCACAGGACATTGTCGCCTAAAGAAGCATCTGTTGAGAATGGGTTTATCGGATACTGATGAGTGTAGATTCTGTGGGGAGGAGGAAGAAACTCCTATTCACCTGGTTACGGAATGCTATGCCATTGTAAGCCAAAGGAAAGATAGCTTTGGACAAAAAACTTGTAGAAGTGGGGAGTTATCCTCCTTGAAGTCGTCCCAGATACTGGATTTCATCAAATCTCTGGAACTGGAGGGCGAGCTGTAGAAGGCGCCATGACGACAGCTCTGTCAGGGGGCACAATAGACCTTAAGGTCGCAGTGGACTGTAACCCCTTTTCACTATAACTATACCTATAACTATCGTCAAACATCTTGGTTATGATTCAGGGATTGATGGCTGATGGAAAAATATACTAACTGACAAAAACTGCAACATCCAGAAGGAGCTGTTTTGGTAAAACAGATAGAGCAAGGAGTAAAAATGATAAAATGATTTTCATGTAAACATTTTTTGTTACTTAAACATTGTTCTAGGGTGTTAGGGGAGATCCAAAGTCGATGTTTGGTTGTTGTTAAAATGTTTACTAAAAAAAATTGTAAACCCTTCATTTTTTTCCCAAAATTTTAATCATTTACTCCTTGCTATACTTTCTATGTTCTAGCAAAAAAAATCAAAATTTGAACAGCTCTTTTTGGGTGTTACAGTTTCTTTGTCAGTTAGTATATTTATTCAAAATGTACTGGATTACATGCCTCGAATTACCATCTCATTGAAACCCTTAACATTGCGAGTTTTCGCATATAATTCTCATACCCAGATAAAACATTCATTTTATATTCGCCGAGTTGCGAATGGGTCCGCTAAATGTTAAAACAATAATAAAAGTGGTACTCGAGTTGGAAAAGAAACTTACCGTTTAAAATATAGCGAATTCCGCTTCGTTCCCTCCAAGGGTTGCTCAATGTGCTTCTGAAATTAAGAGTTCCATTTTAAATGAAATATTCAAATGGAGAACTGGGAAATGAATTAAAACTTCTGGCCCTAATTAGGAGCAATATCAAAATGTTCATTCAATTGGGAAAAGTGGCACTGGGGAAAATTTGTTAATTTCCTGTAATTATTCGAAAAATATACAGAATGAATAGAAACTAACGTACAAAATTCATATCTCCCGTATACTCCATTCACTTATAAAATGTATCCTGGTTGGCCATTATTTAGGTTTATCAAGATTTTTAACGTAAAACTGACGCAGAGAAACGCCAAATAATTCTTATAGACGTTGTCGATGCTAATTTCCATTAACTCTTTTCTAACTTTATAAATGGAGTTGATCCGTTCAAGGTTTAACTACTACACTGCAGTATATCAAGTTGAACAAAAAGGTATTTGAATGTCTTTTGTTGGCTAGTTTTTCGAGAATTTTGCAAAGTTGGGAATTCCATAGGTCCATTTAGAAGTTTTTCTGTCGGGTTATTCAAGTACCTTTATTCTTCTTTCGAATGAACTATCACAAAGTAACGGAGTATTCTGTCCATTATTTTCCAGTAAAATGTCAACACTCGATTCTGGTTTTCCGTAACAGAAAGTAGCATAACTGAATCTTCCAACCATGTTTGTACACGTGAAATAAACTGCTCCACATGAGTTAGGGATATTGACTCAAATTGCAAAAAAATATAGTTAAAATAAGATTTTTGTGGCATGGTATGCTTTGCGGATGACGCAGTTATTCTGGCAGAAACAGAGGACGACTTACAGAGACAGGTACAAAAGTTCTGTCGGATCGGCAGAAGGTTCAACATGTCCATATCTATTGAAAAAACGAAGTGCATGACATTTTCGAAGGAACCATCACGATGTAAAATAGTTATAGATGACAAGATAGTGGAACAAGTGATGAAGTTCCGCTACCTGGGAGTGGACATATCCAGTGAACATAATCCGATAGAGTACATCAAGTCACAGGTCAACAAGGCCTCGGTAATATATGGCATGTCTAAGAGATGTTGTGTGGGCAAACAAGCATATGCATGTCGATGGAAAAGTGCGGATATACAAATCCTGTGTAAGACCTATCCTAACCTATGGTATCGAGACCCGAGCTGACACTAATAAAACAAAGAGTATCCTAAGAACAGCAGAGATGAAAACTCTCAGAACTATAGCAGGAAAAACACTAAGAGACAGAGTTAGAAACAGCGATATAAGATCTCTCTGTAAGGTGGAAGATATAGCAAGATGGGGCAGGAAGAGGAGGATATATTGGCGAGACCACGTAGAAATAATGGACCTTAACAGATTGGCATACATCGCTAAGGACGGGAAACCAGCAAGCAGAAGGCCATTAGGGAGACCGCCAAAACGGTGGAAGGATAGCTGGAGTTCAATCTCCCAGGAAGCCGCAACCCACTGAGGAGACCTTCATAATGAACAGATCTTAAGGTCTATAAGAAGGAAGAAGAAGAAGAAGAAGATTTTTGTGATGAAAATTCATATTAATATGATTTCAAGTTGCAAATTAATTTTAGCCTGTAGGTCTGCAGCGTATACAGGGTGGTTAAGGAAAATCGAGTAAAATAACGAAATACAATGTATTGCCTCCACGGGCATCAATAAATGCTTGACATCTTCTTTGGATACTACACACGAGGTTGTTGAACATTTCTTGAGGAATTTGGTTCCATAAACAGCGCAGAAGCTCTCTCAGATCATTTAAAGATTCTGGGGTAGGTTGATGATTATCTAATCTTCTTTGGAGCATATCCCATGCATGTTCTATGCAATTCAAATCTGGTGAGTGCGGAGGTATTGGTAAATGTGGAATACCAAGCTCCTCGCGCGCATTCTCAACTTTGGCTGCACGGTGTGGTCTAGCTTTATCGTCTAGAAATTGAAAAGTTTCACCAATAGCAGCGTGAAAATTTGGCACAACATTGTCAATGACATGCTCCCTATAGTGTGAGGCGGTCATATTCCCAGGACAATTGTGTAGATCTGTGCGCCTGTTGAAACATATCCCGGCCCATACCAAAACACTACCCCCTGGAATGGATGGACTTCTAGGACATAGCGACGATTACGGGGTATGCGTGGGATTGTCCATATCTGGATTTATCAGTGAAAAGGACACTACGTCATTGATCGTTCCAATTGATATGTTGCCTTGCCCATTCCAGTCTTTGACGCTTATGGTCACGTGTTAATGGAACTCCTCTTAATGGACGTCTAGAACCTAGATTCACCTCTCTCGAACGTCGTCTGATGGTTTCGATGGAAACTTGGACCCCATCTGCATTTTGAAGAGTATTCCGTAGCATTCTACACGTAGATGTAGGGTTTCTTCTCGCCGAAACGGTGATGAAACGATCCTGAGCAGGTGTTGTTTTTCGTCGCCCAGCAAGCCTTGGTTTTTTCAACACGGAACCTGTCCCCCAAGACCTATTCCAAAGTCGAGATATCACACTTTGGCTGACTTGGAGCCTTTCCGCTACAACAACCTGAGTTAGGCCACCCTGCAGCATTCCGATAGCCCTATTAGCCTCAGCGTTTGTTAATTTACGTCTTGGCATTTTCAGAAAACTCATTTCAAATCGAAGCCGTTGTTAAACTGACTTCATTTCAAAATAAGAACATTCATGAAGCATATGCAAAGAACCAAACTTCAGAAAAAAGGGGACCAGATTGACGAAATGTCTCATACTGATTTTTATTGGATCGATTCAAGTTGTTATTGAGTTTTGAATGATTTTACAGCGATTTTCTCTAAGTTTACATACTTTTTAAAAACGATTGGATACGATATCCCTAACTCTTGTGGAGCAGTATATTTTCAGTATTAACAGAGAAAAAAGTTTCTTCAACAATCTCCAGGTCTTTGGAACTATTGAATTCACGTAGTATTTTCTCAAATTCTGTATTTTCCCAGAGTGATTGATTCATGAAAAAACAAAAAATTAAATGTTGAAACCGTACGATGGGTCAACACCCCTTCCCCTAACCACAAAGCAACTGTCAAATGTCGGTTGCCAACACAAAGCTGTGAATCTCCAACAAAGACAACCTTCATTTTGGAAAGTATCAACTGTCCAGACATAAAGCACTTCAAAATGAACCTAGCATGATGTTAATTTCAACCAACACGTTGCAAATTCCATTTTCTCGATGAATGAAGGAACATCAGCTCATCGAAACGCGAAAATGAACTGCTTGAATTGTGTACAAGGTAACTAAGTATCAACAATGGGCAGCGACCTGACACATTCCTCGTTCAACACACACTATCCCTAAATAGAATCACTTCATTATATCGGAAACACTGATGAGGTAAACAATGTAGGTAGGCTTTCTCCTCGCCCCCTACTAACCCCCACTCCCCCAACCACCCCCAATCAGCAACTCGTTCATTGTCCAAATTGAATACACGGAAGCGTAGCGAAAAAGGAGGGCAATAAAACAAACGGGGCAGGATTTTTATTTGCCGCAATTATGAATTTTGATGCAGGCAGGTTAACAAGCGAAAAAGGCGATATTTTTTACAGCGAAACGTTTCCTACAAAACGTCGAAGCTTCGGTCTCGTTTTAATTAAGGGATAATGGATAGCGCGCCGGAAATGAAGGTGGAAAAAATGGACGATGAACAATGCAAGAGGAAAAGGATGGAAAGCTCCAACGTCGTATTGGCACCTCTGATTTATGGCGATATGGAGGACACTTTAATTAATTTGTGAGAAATGTGAGGTGATTTCTGAATGTAATGATAGTCATACATCAAGATCCGATTAAAATACGAGTATGTTTTTACATATCCAACCAGAAAAATTCATTGTTGAGTATCAACACTTCTTCCTGCTATTCGATAGTATAACAAACGTCTTAACTGCTAAATGAAGGTGTACGATTCAGGATTTGAAGCTATTCTACCTATACTGAACTATACTAAAATGGTAAATATGTGGACCGATCCGAGGAAATCTGTCAGAAAATTAAAATCAGAAGGACCAAAAAACTCGCGAAAAATCCGGCAAAAAGGGCAATTTTAAACTCGATGAAACTTTTTTCACAGATATCCTAGCCGTGATGTGAAAATACAGATCCAAAGAGGAAAGGTCAATGTAAAATAGCTTGGTATTCATATTTACCATATTTTGTCTATTTCTTCGGGAAATTTATCAAACTTTGACATTTCGCCTATAAAATCAACCGATTTGCAGAAATCTACCGATAAGAATAACTACCTAATAAGTAGATCTAGGGGCTCTACTAGTACACTCCATTCACTTTTATGAAGTATCCCGGTTGGCCATGATTTTACTTTAAACTGACGTAGGTTGGCACTCGTGAAAGTAAAATAATTCTGAGAGATGTTGCCAATGCAATTATTTACTCTTTACCCTTTTTTAACTTTGTGAATGGAGTTAGTTCTTTTAAGGTTTAAATGTGGGACAGGTTTAAGTAGAACCACTACATTCTAATACTGGAGTATTTCAAGTTGTGCAATAAGGTGTTTAATTGTCTTCTGTAGGCTTATTTCTTGAGAATTTTGAAAAGTGGGGAATTCAACTGCTCGTTTATTAATTTTTCTGTCGGGTTATTCGAGTAGTTACTTTCATTGTTTTTTCGAATAAAATATCACAAAGTAACGGACTATTCTTTCCTTTTTTCAATAAAATTTCAACACTCGATTCTTGATTTCCGTACAAGAAAAGCATAATTGAATCTTCAAACCATGTTTATATACGTGAAATATTTCCAGTATTAACAGAGAAAAAATATCTTCAACATTCGCCAGGTCTTTGGAATTATTGAATTCACATAATAATTTCTTATATCATTATTTTCCCAAAGTAAATAAACATTTTGATAAATACGCAATCACTACGACTTATATGTACAAAGTAGGTTGCTCATTCATCTGACAGGAGACTGACTAGAACCTAACATTTTCAAAATATACGAGGTGAAATGTGTTATTCAATAATTATTTGTGATAACCTTTATTTTTCATTGTTATAATTATATTTTCTGTTATTTTTCTAAATGAGATTATTTATTCCACCACCTTCTATGACGAACCCTTTCACCCGTAGATTGGCATAATCTGCGGAAATAAAAAAAAACCTCAAAGTTTGCACTATATTTATTATGTCGTTATTTCAGACTATGTGAAGTTGCTAATGCGAAATACTTCCAAACACCATTTGCCACGGTCATACGTGACAGGATAAGTGCACAGTGGACTACTTGAATCTAATAGACAAAAAGTCATTCATATGGACATAGAAGTACACATCCTCGTACTTCTATGTCCATATGAATGAAATTCGGAATATACGAGGATGTATTGATATCTAGTAAGCCTAGACCAGTTCCATGCATAAACAAAATATTGCGATACCATATCAACGAACAATAACTTATTAGAAGTGTCAGTGAAGAGTTCGACGTCAAAACAGTAAACCAGAGTTACGCAATAAATTGAAAAAAAAAGATGTCCACCGAAATTGTAAAAATCGAAAAATTGGAGTATCGAGCCATCATCAAGTACCTGTATTTAAAAGGGTTAAGACGTAAGCAGATTTACGAAGATATGCTTGATACCATTGGTGATCAATGTCCTTCATATGCGACCGTGAAAATTGGACTGCTAGGTTCAAGAGAGGTAAATTTTCCATTGAAGATGATGACCGATCGGGAAGGCCAGTTTCTGTGTCAGTCCCCGAAAATAATGATGCAGTTCATGACATGATTTTATCAGACCGTCGAATAGGGATGTTGACACATGTTACAAATTCATATAAATTGAGGTTTTCCACATTGAAGGTAGTTTTTGAAATACTATAATAATATTTTAGTGATCTTATTACTCTCATGAAATTAAATAAAATCGATTTAAAATGTGTAATCTATTACCGTTTATCACGTGACTGCAAACACGAATGAGAATACGTGACGTCACTGTTCTGTAAACAAGCTAACCTATAACCTTACTGTCATCACGAGTACGAACTTACGAAGAACAGAAGAGAGTAAAACGTATCACCAGCGAACTATTTCACGATTATTTGATATTACGCAAATGATTCGTTCGCAAGAAATCACACAAGATCAGTTCGTTTTGACAGACGGCGAAGTCTGTTTACCGTATAGTGACGTCATCATAATCACTTCGTTTCAGCGGTAATTTTGAAAACTATTTTTATTTACGCATTTTTTATTGGTATTTGCTATATTTTTTCCATGAAAATATTTTTTTCGTGTTTGTATAGGGCTTATCAACAAATTAAAATCATTTCCAAAAAACAGTCAACATCCCTATTGGGCTAAAACGGATATCTGAAGCACTGAAGATTACACACGAACACGTTCATCATAATATAGTTCACGTCAATTTGGACATGAGAGAAATTTCTGCAAAATGGATACCCAAATGTTTGAATGTTGACCAAAGCGTGCAAGCATCGCGTTCGATCTGTGCTCGATTTGAAAACGATGTAGACCGAATTATTACTATGGATGAGACTTGGGTACATTTCTACGATGGAATGGTGACACTCTGGTTCTCCAAGACCTAAGAAGTTTCGTGTCCAGAAATCTGCTGGAAAAGTTGATGCTTCAGTTTTTGGGAATTGCCATGGAGTAATCATGATTGATTTTTTGGATAAGGGTAGAACAATAACTGGAGATTACTTTTCGACATTACTGATCACTCTACAGGAAAAAATCAAAGTAAAAAGACGCGGAAAGCTATACAAAGGTATTTTGTTTTTACAGGACAACGCCCCAGTACACAAATCTCATGTTGCCATGCAAAAAATTCGTGATTTAGGGTTAGAATTACTAGAACACCCCCCTTATTCACCAGATTTGGCTCCGTCCGACTATCATCTCTTTCCTCGACTGAAAAAAAGTTTAAAAGGTCGTAAATTTTCTTCCATCGAGGAGGTAATAAAAATTGTGGAGGACTGGTTTGCAGAGCAAGAAGAAAATTTTTTTTTTGAAAGGTCTAGAGACGTTGCAGATTCGCTGTAATAAATGTATTGAGTTGAGAGGAGAATATGTTGAGTTATAAAATATTTTGACATTGAAATTTTGTTTGGTTCTATAGTAGGCTAAGAATTTTTCAATATATCCTCGTATATGGTCCTAAACTGATACTTGTGAATAGGGCAAGAACTCTTCGTTTCACCGCTAGAAATAATGGGTATCTATGTGTTTGTACCAAAGGGTGTTTGAAAGGAATACTCAAAGGCGCGCGCATAATATAGAAACATCCAGTCAACCAGAACTAAGAGCTTTGGAATCTAACTACCAGTGCATAGAGCTCACCTGGCAAAGCCCCAACACCATAAACTATAAAGCAACTGGCCAGAGGCAACAGAGGTAAGAGGGAGTCATCTCCTATGGGTGCAAGGGCACTGTGGCATTGAGAGAGATGAGAAGTCTGATACAGAAAAACTTATTGAAAAGTAAATGGTTAGTGAAAACTAAAGAATATGAAAGTTCATGTCCCATCCGCTTATACCTTAAACTCGTGGAAAAAAGATCCACAAATCCAAATGTAATAACAGAATAATGAAAAATGCTTCGTCTTCATTCCTTTCACAAATATGAAGCACACTAAAGTTAGTTCCAGAACAAAAGAAATCTGAAGTTTGAAAAAAGCCTACAAGTCAATGGTAAAATATAGAAAACAAAGCCTGGATCAGAAATATCGTAAGACAATAAGAAATCTCCCATCCACCACATAAAATAAGGCACACTACAACAGGAACCTGTTGCAGCTTGCCTACGGGCACAATATGTTCAAGTCCCTACCTTCTGAAAGAAGAACTCCTGAAGACACCTGCACGATATGACATCTAGAAGAGAACTGACCACTGGTCACCACAATTCCACCAACTTATTGGCGACTTAATGTTGCCACCATTATATCCTAAGGGTACGTGGTCACAATTGATTGTTGACGCGGTAGCCATAGCGACATTTTGGAATACAAACAATTCCCAGCACATTAGATGAAATTATTTGTGCCCCTTCCAAGAGTGGGGGGAGAATGACGATTGAAAAAAAGGGGGGTGACTTGTAGAGGAAGGGTAGTTGAGGGGCAGTGTACATATCGAAATTATAGGTCACTAAATATTTCACGAAAATATTATAATATAATTATGTATAATAAAAGCAGACTATTTCCTGGAGAATCCTTAATGTTACATTTGTAAGGTCATCCATCTGTTTTGAATGTTTTATTCAACGGGCAAATTATGCTCAGATGTTTGTTTGGTGAACAAGGTTTTCCTCAAGTTTCAGTAGAAACCATAATCTATTCTCAATTAACTTTTAATAGGACTTGAACCATGATGAAATTCTGTTTCAAATAGGCACAAAATAAAATATTCATTATAGGTAACTTTTATAAGAAATGCTCCAAATATTATTGATTGCCTCAGGACACATCATATCTATTCAGTAATGAGAAACAAATTTATCTCTAAAGAAACCTCTGACTTTTCCACAAGAGTTTTTTAATTCAATATCAGTTCAAACCAAAAATGGAGTCTATTATATTACATTATAGCTATTTCTGCGATTGATTGTATGGTCATTAATCATTACTACAAGTACTGAGGACTCCGAAACTGTCCCTGAGCTCAATTCCGTTAACATATTTCAGTCTTCTGATTTCAAAGAAATATGCAAATGGGTTTTGATAGAAAGCAGTCCCGAGCAAGCTATTAGATTCCGGAAATAATTTCCAGTTATCGGATATTTGCTGTTAATAAGGTTTCCTGGTCGATATAGTACTAAGCATTCTGCAACCACAAAGTGTTGATTGATATTGAAGGGAAGATGTTCTCTGGGATCTTCGATATGCACCTAAATTGTACAGATTCGGAATTGAATTAGTTCCTGTTCTTGCATCAATATCTGGAATTGAAGATACACATTTCTGGAAAAGATTTCCTCTCGAGTTGGTAGAGATGAAATTGGAATTCAATAAATCACTATATTAAATATTCTTTAGATGTTCAATCACTGAATCTTCGGGCATTTAGTTCAACAAATCTGTAATTAAAATACTAAACTGAAATACACTGCGCAAAAAAATTAACGCACATTCTGAAAATATCAATTTTAATGAAAGTTAACTCTACATTGACTTTATAACTTATGTTTTATGTTCTCTCGGGAAGGTTTTGAACGAAACAAGACACATTAAATGGAAGAAAAATTCAGGATTTCACCGAATCTTATGTGAAAGAAGAGGAATGAACAATTTTCAAAATACTGAAATGCTGATAAGTGATTTAATACTTGGTATTTCTACCCCTTGCATTAATTACAGATCGGCAACGACGATTCATACTCATAATGAGTGATCTTAAAATGTTCTGATCTAATCCTTCCCAGATTTCTCCGAGTTGGATTCCTAAGTCATTAAGAGTAGCTGGATGATTTTCTGAACTTCTCAGCCTTCTATTGAGGTTGTCCCAAACCTGCTCAAACGGATTGAGATCTGGACTTCTTGCTGGCCATTCCATTCGAGAGACTTCAACCTCTTCAAGGTACTCCTGAACGATGCGCGCACGATGGGGTCTGGCATTATCGTCCATAAAAATGAAATTTTCACCAATGTATGGGGCAAATGGCACTACATGCTCTTCAAGAATGTTCCTTATATACTTATCAGCATTCATAGCTCCATGATCAACGGCCACTAGGTCTGTGCGAGCAGTCAAAGATATTCCACCCCATACCATAACCGATCCTCCCCCGAAACCAGTAGTATTCAGGAAATTGCACTGAGCATATCTTTCATGTGGACGTCTTTATACAAGGGAACGTCGATCACAATGGTAGCGGCAGAATCTAGACTCATCTGTGAAGAGAACTCTTTCCCAATCGGCCTCTTCCCAATGGATATGCTCTCTCGCAAAATCCAAACGCGCCCTTCGATGGGCTGGGGTAAGAGCTGGGCCTCTACCCGCGACACGAGGCCTTCAATCATATTCTCTGAGGCGATTTCTTATTGTCTGAGTGCTAATTTGCACCTCATGAGTTTGCTCAAGTTGATTTTGAAGGAGGCGAGCGGTTGCAAACCGTTGTCTCAACGAAGAAATTCTCAAGTAACGTTCTTGAATGGCAGTTGTTACCCGTGGTCTACCCTGTCCTGGTCTTCGGACATTTATACCTGTCTCCCTGAATCGCTGCAAAATTCTGGACACACTTGTATGGGAAACTACAAACCTTTCTGCAATGTATGTCCACCCTTCTTCTCGCAAAACTACCGCTTGGGCACATTCCTCTTGGGTCAAATTGCGTGTTTCGCGTTGTATAGCGATCGAGTGTAGAAAATCAAATGAAAGAAAAACTATTGATCACTAGAATTGATCGAGAACAACTGATTTTAGAATGGAGTCAATACATTCAAAATTTTTTATTCCTGCTGGGAGAAAACATCTGTATTGAAGAAAAACGTTGAAAGTGGATAACATATGCATGCATAATTCATTATAAAAATAATTATCATTGAGAACACCTTCAGTTGTAGAATAAATTTGAGATGTCCATAATGTGCGTTAATTTTTTTGCGCAGTGTAGTTCTAATGAAATCCCTTTTCTGCTTTTTTTCAAGATCCTTCATCAACTTCGTATCTCTGAGATGAAGTCGATATCTTGTTTCAAGAAATAGTCCTCTCAAAAGATTTAGACAGCATGACACTCAGCTGTTAAGTGGCAAGTATTGTTTATTGCTCCAACCACTAGGACTGCAAAGATTTGGTCGAAAACTGAACGAATATTATCGAACAACCATACAATTCCCTGATATTATAAATAATACAGATTTTGTATGTAGAGAAATAACAATTTGGAGACAGAAATGATAAGTGACTAATAAGTCCATCATCTGATCATTCATCTCCAATAACTTCTGTCTGCGGAAAAATATTATCCATAGCTAATCGAATCCATTCCGTTTTCCCCCAATAAACTGCTCGGAAACCAACAGAATTCGGCCACCATTCCGATTCCCCTTAAAATATGCAGAAACATTCCCTCTAATGCTTTCATTTCATTCCAAATTTTGCATTTCAAATTGAATTAGAGGCTGAAAAATCGGAATCATTTTTGTTGGCGCCAAATCTTCGAACAATTACCCATTAGGATATAAGAGGTAAGTGCCAATTCGCTATCTGACTTTCTCCCGGGAACTGGAAGTCTTCGGAATTGGAATAGCGAATTTATGTGCACCTTTCTGGAGGCCTCGGAATATTTCAGCCTTTCGCATACAGGTTCGGAAATATAAGATGGAAACATAGCCAATCCAGCGCTGAACGAGTGGATGAATATTGTCTAGTGGACCAGTAAAATGATAACCCTCTGCATTATGTAGCTATACGAATAAATGACTGACCTCACTAGTCACTGAATGGCATAGGAACTGCATCGAGACTCGGGAGAGCTGAAAGCCCCCCTCTCCAGTCTACTATGCCATTGAGTGAGGTCAGTCATTTATTCGTAGTCACATCGCGCAGAGGGTTTTGATTACTTTTCTGGTCCCCTTGACAATATTCATCCACTCGTTTAACGCTGTATTTGGCTATGTTTCCAACTTATATTTCCGAACCTGTATACGTTGGAGGTTGGCCATGTACAGGGTGAGAAAGTGATCCACAATATTCTATGGAAAGACATGTGCAACACACTGTTGGAATTATTGAATGGGGGCTATTGCTCATCATGGCACTCTAACAATCTAACACTAAAAGACATTAAGGAAACAAAATTATAATTAATCCATTATAACTGAGTTTTTTCCATGTCAGTATAACTCTACGAAATCGTTTTTCTTGGACGAATTCTTAACATTCAAACGTGCTGGTAAGAAAATTGGATCTAATATATCGGTTTTTTTTTGAGTGATATAACTTTAAACTGAAATAAAACACATTTAGATCAAGATTGAAGCCTATTTTTTTCATTTGAAAGATAATTTTATGACATTAATGTTTTGAAGATAATTTCAGGCATATGTCCACCACGACTAGCTCTTAGGAACAGCATTCGACCAGACCAATTTTGGACCGCTTTTTCCAGTAATTCAGAATTCAGGCCTTATTTCACCAATGATACGAGTTATGATGGCTTCCAAAGCGTCTATCGATTCTGGTTTATCAGCATAAAGCAATGACATATCAACGAACAATAACTTATTAGAAGTGTCAGTGTAGAGTTCGACGTAAAAAAGTTAACCAGAGTTACGCAATAAATAAAAAAAAGATGTTCACCGTAATTGTAAAAATCGAAAAATTGGAGAATCGAACCATCATCAAGTACCTGTATTTAAAAGGGTTAAGAGGTGAACAGATTTACGAAGATATGCTCAATACCCTTGGTGATCAATGTCCTTCGTATGCGACCGTGAAAAATTGGACTGCAAGCTTCAAAAGAAGTAAATTTTCCATTGAAGATGATGAACGATCGGGAAGGCCAGTTTCTGTGTCACTCCCCGAAAATATCGATGCAGTTCATGACATGATTTTATCAGACCGTCGAATTGGGCTAAAACGGATATCTAAAGCACTGAAGATTTCATACGAAAGCGTTCATCATATAGTTCAGGTCAATTTGGACATGAGAAAAATTTCTGCAAAATGGATCCCTAAATGTTTGAATGTTGACCAAAAGCGTGCAAGGGTAGAAGCATCGAGTTCAATCTGTGCTCGATTTGAAAACGATGTAGACTCCTTAAACCGAATTGCTACTATGTCTGAGACTTGGGTACATTTCTACGATCCAGAAACGAAGCAACAATCGATGGAATGGCGACACTCTGGTTCTCCAAGACCTAAGAAGTTTCGTGTCCAAAAATCTGCTGGAAAAGTTCATGCTTCAGTTTTTGGGGATTGCCATGGAGTAATCATGATTGATTTTTTGGATAAGGCTAGAACAATAACTGGAAATTACTATTCGACATTACTGACCACTCTACGGGAAAAAATTAAAGAGAAAAGACGCGGAAAGCTATCCAAGGGTATTTTATTTTTACAGGACAACGCCCCAGTACACAAATCTCATGTTGCCATGCAAAAAAATCGTGATTTAGGGTTAGAATCACTAGAACACCCCCCTTATTCACCAGACTTGGCTCCGTCCGACTTTCATCTCTTTCCTCAACTGAAAAAAAAGTTTAAAAAGACGTAAATTGTCTTCCAACGAGGAGGTAATAAAAGCAGTGGAGGACTGGTTTGCAGAGCAAGAAGAAACATTTTTTTAAAGGTCTAGAGACGTTGCAAGTTAGCTGTAATAAATGTATTCAATTAAGAGGAGAATTTGTTGAGTAATAAAATATTTTGACATTGAAATCTTATTTGGTTCTATAGTAGGCTAAGAATTTTTCAATATATCGTATGCCGGAAATCATTTTTAAAACATAAATGTCATGAAAGTGTCTTTAAAAAAATTGGCTGCAATCTTCATTCAAATGTGTTTTATTTCAATTTAAAGTTCTATCACTCTAAGAAAACACCCGATACCAAATGAGATACCACGAAAACCTACAAATCAAAATTTTATGGAAGAAAAAAGTAAAGAATATAAACTGATGCATCCAAAAGTCAAGCTAAGAGATGGGGCATTTTCAAAAATGTAATTCACGATGATTTTCAACACCTTTTAAAACTGACTGCGACGAACAACTACGTCGCAAAATACGAAATATACTATACGAGAATGTGAACACAATAAATGTGAATATGTTTCCACTTTTTTCTCTCATGTTTTCGACATACTTCCAGAGCAACCCTTGACAGTTTCAACTCATCATGCTCGTAAACGAAGCGTACAAAAACAGTGGAAAATGGATATACTGAAATTTATGGAACATTATTTTCCCCCAGGACGATCAGGACTGAATAACTCATCTCGTCCTGCTTGAAACACGCGGAAGGACGCTTTTATAAATCGCGATGATGTGGAAGCTTCTTTCCCAGTTTAATTAATCAACTCGTAAAATCACTGAGCGTACTTGAATTGCAGATGTTAGAAAGACCCTCGAACCATCTCCGGGAAGAATTTTTATTCAATTAATTCTTCGCTTCCATTTATCGAATTTCCGTGACATTGGACACGAAAAGAGGGAAGTTATTCGGAGTTTGATGGAAATATCGAAAGACCGGCGAAAATGAATTGGTTCAGCTTTAGGAGTCAACACAGCATTGAGCAGTCGATAATGAATAGCTTGAAATTACCAATCATAGCTACACTCCAAAATGTATTTTTGGCGTTTACTTACAAAGGGTTTTCCAATAAGAGGTGTTATTTTGAATAGCTCGTAATTTCGGTAGATGTCACTCTTGAAGTTGTCATTTTTTGACATTTGACAAGCAGAAACTACGCCTTTAAAAAAATGGAACCAACCATATAATCTACGACAACGCATTGAAAAGATTAAAATTCACTATGAAATGGGTGAAAATTTGGCAGAGACGGTTCGTAAAACTCGAACATTTTTGGGTCGTCGTGAAGAACCTTATCGAGCCTCAACACAGAATATGGTGGAAAAATTTGAGCTGTTGGGACAAGTCAGTGATGTGAAGAATAAAACCAGTGCATTTAGCTAAAGAACAGACGAGAATATTGGTGCATAGCCAGAAGTGTTAATGAAAACCCAGGTTTGTCCATTCCTCGTCGTTCTTTGGAATTAGGCGTTCCACAAACGTCATTACACCGTATTTTGCATAAATATTTGGGTCTTAAGAGTCTTCAGCCTTCAAAATAGGAAACGTATACCGCCAGATGGTGGTGCAGTGCATTAATTTTTATTTATTGGATTATTCAGCTTAATAGAACAAATGTTGGGGCACAGGGAATATTAACAAGAAATCCTACCCTGAACTAGATCTCACACTGACTGTATAACACTCTCTCTTTCCTTCACCAGTCATCTGGGAGTATATACTTGAGGGGCGTGTCATTTAAAAGAAATTCAATTCCATGTTAGAATCCACAATTATTGTAAGAAACAATTATTTTCACTAATCCACGGCTAAAACAAACCTTAGTAAAATGTCTTCGACAAAAATGGATATTTATCATTTCGAATAAAAAAAAATTCAAGGAAATAAATTTCGCGAAAACAACACACTGTTGTAATATTATTTACAGAAAAAAGGTATATTCTGAAAGAAAAATGAGATAGACGTTTGATTAACTAAATGATAGACTTCCATACTGAAATGAAAAAACACAAAAATATTTGTTCGTTTTGATGGTGGAAATGTTACAAAATAACCAAAAATGATGGGGAATATCCTTTTCATTCATTCAATGCTTACATACTATTTTTTTTATTATTTTTATCTATATAAACTTATACATCCATTCATCAACCAGAAAAAAATAAATCATTTCAGACCACCTTTGTTTCAGGGACGTAGACCCTTAAGGCTTTTGAAGTTCAGTTAATACAAGATCTCAACCGGCCGATCAACAACGTCTTGTCTTTGCTGATTGGATCCTTGAAATGCATGAAAATGAATTCCTTCGGAAATCATCTTGAGTGATGAGGCCAATTTCCAGCTCGATGGCTTCTTCAACAAGCAAAATTATCCCATCTGGGGCTCAGAAAACTCAAGAGTTATTGTTGTAAAACCTTTATTGACAACGTGTGACTGTTTGGTGCGGTTTATGGTCCGGCGGGATCTCACTTTTTGGAGGTTGGAGCAACACTTACGGTAAATGGATTGCGCTATCGAGAGATTATTAATGATTTTTATGGCTGGAATTGGATGGTTTTGATCTGGACAACGTTTCCTTTCAGAAAGATGGCGCTATGTGTCACACAAGCAACGAAACCGTTAATCTTTCACGGAAAAGTTTCCGGACCGTTTTATCTTTCGAAGGAGTGATCACAATTGGCCACCGAGATCTAGTGATTTAACACCTTGCAACTCATTTCTTTGAGACCATGTTAAAGAGAAGGTCTACGCCAAGAGCCCAGCGTATATTCCAGACCTCAAAGTTGAAATTCGTGAGGCTATCGAGGACATAGGGCAGCAACTTTGCGATTTGGTTATGGAAAATTTCATGAAAAGGATATGGTCCTTTGGCTGATGTTATTTCCCATTATCAACGCCATGCCTTCTTTTTTATAGTGAAATAAACATCCGATCATCTAAAAAATAGCATTTTTTGTGAATGTCAAAATGAAACCTCTTATTGGAAAGCTCTTAACTCATATTGCCCTTTTTTGTACGAAAATTTTTTAGGATAAATTATTTTAAAACCCAAATCCTTTGAAAGCGACATCTGTCTTTGCTTTGAATGAATCTCCATCATTTTCAGCCAGAAATGTATGGAAAAATAAGACAAACTGATCGCAGAAGACGGATCATTCTCGACCACAAAAATCAAGCTCTCATACATCTCAAGCAAAATCGTTCTCAAGATGGCAAAATATGGAACTTATGGTAATGGGTCATCCGCCATACAGTCCTTGCTACCCAATGAATTCGTTTCTTTTTCGCAGATCAAACGTTTCTCGCCGCCTGAAGAAGCTGTAGATGCATTCAAATCTCACCTTTCCAAGGTACCTACCTTAATCGAAATGGAAATAGTGTTTCAAAAATCGGTTCGAACAATAAAACCAATCCCGAATATAAATATTTGTTGAAATTTGTCTATATCAAAACTTGAGTAGAAAAGCTCGTATCGTTGAGAAAGTGACATCGCACTACATATTCGGTTGATCGTTCCACAAAAGTGAATCGATTTATGTTCGAACATATCACTGGAACGGATGTTAAACGCATACGCCGAATGGTTTATCGATTTGTTTAGGAAAACCGTTATGTTCAGCTAACAAAAATACCCCGAAAATAGCTTTCAATATTCGTATTATATTTGCGGTTCGCCTCGCATATCTGATAAATATGAATGAAGCTCAACATGGAAAAGGGAGGATTCGTTCCTAAATTTCTTCTGGCATATAAATGTTTTTGTCGAACGTTAAGCGTTGATGGAACCTTAGGGCCTGACAGAGCACTCGCTTATTCCCGGAGTTGAATTTTTTTGTTCGCAAGGATGAGTTATGGGTGTTATGGCTTTTGCACGGGATACGCAGGTATCTCTGTTGGGTTCCGGTAAATTCTTCAAGTATAGTCCATTCACTTTTAGAATTCTGACACATTTCAGCGTGTATATTTTGAAAATGTTAGGTTATTGTTATTTTTCTGTCAGATGAAAGAGCAACGTTGTCGTAGTATTTACGTATGTATCAAAATGTTTATTTACTTTGGGAAAATAACGAATTTGAGAAAATATTATGTAAATTCAATAATTCCAAAGACCAGGCGAATGTTGAAGAAATTTTTTTCTCTGATAATACTGGAAACATTTCACGTATATAACCATGGTTGGAAGATTCAGTTATGCTATTTTCTTGTACGGAAATCAAGAATCGAGTGTTGACAGAATGGTCTCTTACTTTGTGATAGTTCATTCGAAAAAAGAATGAAAGTACTCGAATAACCCGACAGAATGAATTTATAAATGAACACTTTTCAAAATTCTCAAGAAATAAGCCTACAGAAGACATTTAAATACGTTTTTGCACAACTTGAAATACTCCAGTTCTAGCCTTCAGGCTTGAATTAGATGTTGTAAATTTGTTGGTTACGAATTATTTTGGGAACTTTTGAATTTTTTTGTGTTTTCTGAATTATACTTTATTTCGTTTGCGAATTGCAAACTGAGTAAACTGTTTCACATTTTTTCACTTGGTGTACATAGTGATAGATTGGATCTGTGCTGGCAATCCAGTAAGATAACTATCTGGTTCATTGTGAGGATTTTCGTAGTTACATTCAATTTATAGTATACTGTATTTTGAGTTCAAGTCGAGGTAATGGTTAACGTACACGTACTCTCCTTATTAGCTGAAATAGTACAATGAATGTCTCTTTTGCTGAATGGTTTCTAATTCCAAAGGCTAAAACAATGTATACTCCATTCAATTTTATTTAATCACATAGGAGGTCATGGTTTCGTTTTCAGGACTTGGTGCACCTGATGAAAAGCACAGAACATATGATGAAAAGTCAGTGCGCGCCCAGAAAATATCGTTAATGACAAAACGACGTTGCCAGTTTCTTTGCTTACATCAAAGTAAAAGTATCAAAGATATTCCACATTTTGTTAGGTTTACAAATTGTTCGCAGATTTTTGTTATTTAATCGATATTTGCAGGTGAGTTTCTAGTCGAATATCCAAGATTAACGTATGTTTATTGTTTTTAGCACCAGTTTGGAGCGTGAGGACGATTTTCAAGACCAGGACGAATGTTTGCATTTCGAGGTTAAAGGGGTACACGGGAATTTCGTTGAAAAAGCTGTTATTTGGACAGATATCGCAGTAGATGGATCGGATGGAGCCTCGAGAGGTCGATTAGGATGATATTTTTCAGGTTTTCCAAGAAATTTGGCGATATCTGAGCAGATTTGCAGTTAGGTACCTCACTAATGAGGTGGAACTTAGACCTAATTCTCCTATAAGAAACGCCTTTCAAAGGTCGAGATGGTGAAAAATGTCATCTTTAGATGTTGTTTGAACAAACGCAGCCGAGTTTTATACCCCAACATTGATTTTAAGAAATTTATCAACAAAATAAAATTGACATTATTCTTGATTCTTGTAATTACCCACCAATTCATCTTATATCTTTGGGTTGATTTTTTTTAATGAATTCTTGATTAGAATCAACAATTGATGTCGTCAAGTCTTGAACTTTCAGTTCAAGAGGATAATAAACATTAAATCTTCACAAGCATGCATATGAAAATTATGTGAAAGCAATGCAATTTTCTTCCATGGCGAAAAATAATATATTTCAACAGTGATCTCTTGTATTTTTCATGCAAATAACTAGAAAAGGAATCCTTTCTATCAATTCATATAAACGTTAATCATTTTCGTCCATCACATCTTTTCCAATTCATTCATTTTCCGAATAACTTCACATTCTGAGAAATACGCTAAGAATGTAGAAAGGGCAACATAGTGTTGACTTGGAACATAAAAATATTTTGAAAAACGTCATAACTTCGATACAGAGTGGAATGTGTCGAATTTCCAAAGGCCAGAGTTGTGATCTTATAATTGTGAATGGAGTATACTCAATCAGCTTTCATTTTTGTAATTTGAAAATTTTTGAAAGCTTCCAGTTGGAAGCCACATCTTAAATATCAAGATATTCCTGATAGTGACCATTTTATGTATTCCTATATCAATTACTTTTGGTAGAGACCTGTATTCAAGGCTTCTGACCTATTTCTTGAAGAAAACTGCTGTTGAACCTTCGGCACAACATTTAGAACTGAAATCTGAAGATGATACTAGTACGAAGTAAGTAGCAAGCATAACAGATCCCACAGCTCTACATCTAGTGATTGATAGGGCATGAGGCACTCCTCAGAATTTCTAAAGAAGGTGAGGAGAGGATCGAGAGTCAGAGAGTCTGGTCCTCTCTGAACAACTACATCTCATCAGCAAACGTTCCTAGTGATCTAATGATCAAGGAAATAAGCACTGAGAAAAACTTCAGTAGATAAAATGCTGAGCAAAAGAGGACTGGTAACGGGAATACACCCACTATCATTTTGAAGGAAATACCGTAAAAAGGTATTAGGGGGCACAATGGACCACAAGGCCGTAGGAAACTGTAACCCCTTTCTTACTATAAACTTAACTGCGCCAAAAAATTAACGCACATTCTGAAAATCTCAATTTTAATGAAAGTTAACTCTACAT
Source organism: Adalia decempunctata (assembly GCA_951802165.1). Classification (NCBI taxonomy): domain Eukaryota; kingdom Metazoa; phylum Arthropoda; class Insecta; order Coleoptera; family Coccinellidae; genus Adalia; species Adalia decempunctata. The sequence continues at coordinate 24,061,410 of OX637697.1, forward strand.
TGACTTTATAACTTATTTTTTATGTTCTCTCGGGAATGTTTTGAACACATTAAATGGAAGAAAAATTCAGGATTTCACCGAATCTTATGTGAAAGAAGAGAAATGAACAATTTTCAAAATACTGACATGCTGATAAGTGATTTAATACTTGGTATTTCCACCCCTTGCGTTAATTACAGCTCGACAACGACGGTTCATACTCAAAATGAGTGATCTTAAAATGTTCTGATCTAACCCTTCCCAGATTTCTCCGAGTTGGATTCCTAAGTCATTAAGAGTAGCTGGATGATTTTCTGAACTCTTCAGCCCTTTATTGAGGTTGTCCCAAACCTGCTCAATCGGATTGAGATCTGGACTTCTTGCTGGCCATTCCATTCGAGAGACTTCAACCTCTCCAAGGTACTCCTGAACGATGCGCGCCCGATGGGGTCTGGCATTATCGTCCATAAAAATGAAATTTTCACCAATGTATGGGGCAAATGGCACTACATGCTCTTCAAGAATGTTCCTTATATACTTATCAGCATTCATAGCTCCATTATCAACGACCACTAGGTCTGTGCGAGCAGTCAAAGATATTCCACCCCATACCATAATCGATCCTCTCCCGAAACCAGTAGTATTCAGGAAATTGCACTGAGCATATCTTTCATGTGGACGTTTGTATACAAGGGAACTTCGATCACAATGGTAGAGGCAGAATCTAGACTCATATGTGAAGAGAAGGCTGAGCCTCTTGCCGCGACACTAGGCCTTAAATCATATTCTCTGAGGCGATTTCTTATTGTCTGAGTGCTAATTTGCACCTCATGAGTTTGCTCAAGCTGATTTTGAAGGAGGCGAGCGGTTGCCAACCGTTGTCTCAACGAAGAAACTCTCAAGTAACGTTCTTGAATGGCAGTTGTTACCCGTGGTCTACCCTGTCCTGCTCTTCGGACATTCATACCTGTCTCCCTGAATCGCTGCAACATTCTGGACACACTTGTATGGGAAACTCCAAACCTTTCTGCAATTATTGTGTATGTCCACCCTTCTTCTCGCAAAACTACCGCTTGGGCACATTCCTCTTGGGTCAAATTGCGTGTTTCGCGTTGAATAGCGATCGAGTGTAGAAAATCAAACGAAAAAAAACTATTGATCACTAGAATTGATCGAGAACAACTGATTTTAGAATGCAGCCAATACATTCAAAATCTGATAATATCATCTTTTTTTATTCCTGCTGGGAGAAAACATCTGTATTGAAGAAAAACGTTGAAAGTGGATAACATATGCATGCATAGTTCTGATAAAAATAATTATCATTAAGAACACCTTCAGTTGTAGAATAAATTTGAGATTTCCATAATGTGCGTTAATTTTTTTGCGCAGTGTATACAACTAGCAAGCATACGAACATCTAGAAATGTGAGAAGATGGTCCATCGATGGACCATCTTCTTGATAAGCTTCTTTATGTTTTGTATAACTTCACGTTTGAGATAGTAGAAAAAGTGTTTAGTATAATTTTGTCCACTAGAACCTCAGACTTCCACTGAAATTTATAATTAACTGCAGGGGAAAAATAATGCGAGACGAATTTAGTAATATGAGTTGAAATTTGGGGGCACGGCAGTGGCCCCGCCAAGTCGAAGCAAACACTGCCGTACTATCTTTACCCGAACCATTTCGCCGCATTTTCAAGTCCCTATTTGAGAACCTGCGGATGAGACCAGAACGCCGAAATTTTCGTCATCCAGTAAGCTATAATCACGTACTCAAAATCCAAAATTTCAAGTGTGTAGGTCATTTAGTTCCGAAGTTACGCGAAAGCAAAGTTTTGCATTTTCGGCCCTAATTCACTCATGATCATCAAAATAGAACTAGTACTTCCCATAAACTCAGAGAGCTGAAATTTGGTACATGATTAGGGTTTAATGGCCACATGAAGGGAAAATTATAAAAACTAGGATAATCGAAAATCTGTTGGCACGTCACGTGAGCTCACGTGCTATCACGTCATCTTCGCAAAATGTGCAACCACAATAATGTATGGAGGTTTATGCGCTTGGAAACACATTGTTATCATACTCAATATGTGAATATAAATTGAAAAAAATAATAATCGGGTCATCAGTCTTATAGACAGTGATATTTTTACTGTCTCATTTATTGTTCAAGGAAACGATAGGTTTTCGAAAGCTAGGCCGGAACAATAAATGAGACAGTAAAAATTATCACTGTGTATATGACTGATGACCCGATTATTATCCTTTTTTCAATTGTTATCATTTCACCCATTCACGAAGTTAGCATCTGCTGTCACTTGATAGCACACCAGAACTACCCGCAAATTTACATTTTCTAACCGTAAGTGATATCACGTCGGATATTTTGTGAAGTGATTGATGAAGTGAAAATGGATGAAAATTTGATCGAACTTGTCAGGCTTCATGAAGTGATCTATGATCATTCTTCATCAGAGTACAGGGATCAGAATGTACGACAACAAGCTTGAGTGCTGGGTGCTCATTCAACAATTGTTGTACTATTTGAGGTAATCCTCCCACTTCTTCTCTTCGTTTATTTATTTGGTGAATCAAATCTCTTCTATCAGAATCACCAGCAACTGTAATAGAAGTTATGTTCTCTTTCTCTATATCTTCTTTCCATTCCGTCTTCGGAAGCTCTTGCTTGATGAAGAAGAAACTGTGTTTCGCTCTGTATCACTGAATATGAATATGCTATGAAATTTATGTGCAATATAGAACGTATATTGCTCTTCAGAAAAAACATCATCAGATGGGTCTGCGGTGGTTAGATTGGGAGAGAAAAAATTGAATCCGAAAAAGAATCGGGTAAGAGATGGGCTATATGGACAAGTTTGGTATCAAACTATAGGTTTTCGAGGACGCTGAAATCAATAAAAAATAATCGGAGGCTCTATCTACCATAGTTCAAAACCGAAAAAAAAATAATGATTTGTAATAAAAAAACTACTCTTAAAAAAAGTGTCAAATAAGAAAATCTAATAAAATAGATCAATATGCCCACGTTTCTACAAAAAGAAGTGAAATCCCACCAAAAACATTCTGTAAAAACTAGCCAAGTCTCGATGGAGCTGCTTATTTATCTCTAAAAAGTAATGAAATCTAGAAAAAGTCGAGCCAAGTTTAAGGCTCCTTACTGCGATTTCTTTATTATTATAGTTAATGTTGTGTGACTTGGCCGTTGAAGGGTACACAAAGGTACAAAACCAGGTGCTCCATGACACCATTGCACAAATCTGTCGCCAGAAACGCAACCCATTGACGATGAAAAATTGCCACTTGGAAAACGTTCATTCAATTGTAGGCTTGATAAAGCTGCGTATTCAATAATACGAGCCTGAAACAAACAGTATAAAAAATTATTTCCAGTACAGAGGGACCTCTAATCATTGATAGAAGACCGTCTGTACGTCTATTTTATTTTAGATCGGTGGTCGATTTGACGCTCCAAAAAGAAGGGAGCAGAAGTCAGCATTGTCAATGCTGAATGTATATATGTGTTGCACAATCAACAACAGCCTAAAATGAGACACTACCGTCCAATTACCAATACCAGCTTGGGCTATTATCTCGCTTAACAAACATTGGTAGTTACAACAGATATAGCATTACGTGTAAACAAAATTAACTTGTACCCACCAACGTATAAAGAATGTTCAACGGCCAAGTCACACAACATTAACTATAATAATAAAGAAATCGCAGTAAGGAGCCTTAAACTTGGCTCGACTTTTTCTAGATTTCATTACTTTTTAGAGATAAATAAGCAGCTCCATCGAGACTTGGCTAGTTTTTGGTGGGATTTAATGTTTTTCCTTTATAATGTTTGTATTTCATTTGAATTCATGCAAGTACAATGGGGGTTTCACAACTTCCTAAAGTGAGAGTATTCGAATTATCCTTCTAGAGTTGCAGGAAATTACTCTTGTATAAGAACGCGAGGCGTCTTCCGTTAACCAACATCCTCCAATCACATCGGCTGCTCCAAATTCCAAATTTCTAATAATCGATGCGCACTCTAAACTTTGCATTTCGTCGAACAGCCCCAGCTCAACAAGTTGCGCCTTCCAAACCTACCCTCCACCATGTTGTACATTTATCAAAGTAACCACATCGCGGAAATTGCATCCAAATGGTATTGGAATTTCGTATCCGCTAAAATCCAACACACCGAATATGCGGGACGGTAACATGGTAACAAACTAATTCGTAGACAGATACACATATCGGAGAGCGAATATTTTCGCGTTAATTGGATGTAGCTGCAGTAAAAAAAATTGCGCACAACCAAGGATCGGTATATTAATTATCGGCTGATGATGGTTCAGCAGGAATTGAGCGATAGGTATGATTGATTAGGAATTTCATAATTAATCGGATCGAACGGTAGTTTCGTTGAATTTAACATAATCAGCTTCCACATGATCTAAGCTGTTGAATGCTCATCTATTAACCGGGAGTTTAAAAAGAGTTGAAACAAAATTATACACATTTTTTACGATTTTGCCGAAACTACTGGTAACATTGTAATGAAATTAATTTCTTACATGAAATGTTCAATTCAAAAAATTTATTAAAAATTTGGGGCATCAATAACTTAATACTTCTCTGGCCTGCATCTCTCTGTTGTTGATCTTTACACGGATAAGCAGACCAGGGAGCAGATTCGGGCCTAGGAATTTTCAGATTCACCCAGAAACTAGAAAATATTCTAGTTTCATTTTCTCGAAACAGGGGCATAATTCATACAGGGTGTTTGGTAATTCGACGTGAACCTTGGAAAGGGATATACTAGACGTCATTTGCAGTGAATTGCGCCGAGTAAAGCATGGTCCGAAAATCTATGGTTACGAAGATATGGCGATTTTTCAACTTTTTTGAAATTTTCTGCTTCGTTATCGAAAATAATTAATTTTGTGAAAACTACTCGACTCTCAATATTCAATGAATATTTTTTTGAAAGCTGAGGAGATGGTCCTCATTTCTTGCGAAAAAGTATTCACCAAAAATTCAGATAACCCGAGATATACAGGGTCATAAATGGCTGCACCTGTTTTCCTCATAAAATCTTGATAAAACAATTGAGAATTACTCGAAAAAAGTATTATGAACTTGGTGTACAAATGTAAGGAAAAACTTCCCTGTTTCATCAGCTTTCCAAAAAGGTACATATGTCAATAATTCCTTCATGCAATCTAAAAATATGGCCGGAAAACCAAGCAGACAACCGACTTTTTCGAGTCATTTAGTGATCGAACCATGGCCCGCTTACGGCTTACGAATCGGGCCAAGTGAAATAAAGGATAATAGGATATCTGAATGACTCGAAAAAGTCTGTTGTCTGCTTGGTTTTCCGGCCATATTTTTAGATTACATGAAGGAATTATTGACATATGTACCTTTTTGAAAAGCTGATGAAACAGGGAAGTTTTTCCTTACATTTGTACACCAAGTTCATAATACTTTTTTCAAGTAATTCTCAATTGTTTTATCAACATTTTATGAGGAAAACAGGTGCAGCCATTAATGACCCTGTATATCTCGGGTTATCTGAATTTTTAGTGAATACTTTTTCGCAAGAAATGGACCCATCTCCTCAGCTTTGAAAAAAATAATCATTGAATATTAAAAGTCGAGTAGTTTTCACAAAATTAATTATTTTCGATAACGAAGCAGAAAATTTCAAAAAAGTTGAAAAATCGCGATAGCTTCGTAACCATAGGTTTTCGGACCATGCTTCACTCGACGCAATTCACTGCAAATGACGTCTAGTATATCCCCTTTCAAGGTTCACGTCGAATTACTAAACACCCTGTATAAAAATTTTTTGGTTAAATGACTTATTTTTATGAGTTCTACCATCTGTCAAAAGAAAAGCCTCACCTTTGAATACTCCATTCGCTAAAGTATCCCGGTTGGCCATGATTAGGATTATCAAGTAGTATTTTACTTAAAACTGACACAGGTTGGCACTCGTGAAAGTCAAACAATTCTGGCGACATTGCCAAGGCAACTTTTTATTTACTGTTTTTCAACTTTGTAAATGGAGTTAGTTCTTTTGAAGTCTAACTGAGACACAGGTTTCGTAATACTACTACATTTCAAGTTGTGCAAAAAGGTATTTAAGTGTCTTCTATAGGCTCAATTCATGAGAATTTTGAAAAATGGGGAATTCTATAGGTCCATCTGTTCTTTTAGTTCAGAAGTTTGTCTGAGTTATTCGAGTGCATACTCTTATTCTTTTTCCGAATGAACTATCATAAAGTAACGCACTATTCTGTGCGCATTATTTTTCAGTAAAATGTCAACACTTTTTTCTTGATTTCCGTGAGAGAAAATAGCATAACTGAATCTTCCAACCATTTTTATATACGTGAAATATTTCTAGTATTAAGAGGAATAAAAGTTTCTTCAACTTTCGCCAGGTCTTTGGAATTATTGAATTCACATACTATTTTCTTAAATTTATTATTTTCCCAAAGTAAATAAACATTTTGATACAGCGGCGCACCCAGGATTTTCTTATGGGGAGGGGAGCTGAACAGAATTGAAGAATTATTCTTGCTATCTTACAGGGAGTTTCATTGGTAAATGAACATACGGTAACCTGAGCTAGAGCTACCCAAGACGAGTTCATAAAACCGATATATGATAGGTCTAATCAAATCCATATCCGAGATACAGGGTGGTTTATGTATTCACCAAAAATTTGAATTTCTCATAGCTTTTGAACCAACCAGTAAAGTCGGCTGATATTTGGAACGTATGATACACTTCCACAAATCAATCGATTTACTTTTGAATTTCTGAAAAATTTCAGGTCCGTATTGGAAAAATTTGGCACTTCTTCCAAGCTGAGATTCAACACCCTGTATATTAAAATTTGGGGATTTGATGGAGATATTTGAAGAGAGCAGAAAGTTTTCAATGAGGTTCAGTAGATTTCATTGTCCCGCACGGCATTTTGCTCAAAGAAAGCTTCAGGGAAAGATCTAATTGGAATTCCACTAAATTCTCAGAACAATCGGACATTGTGATCAAATTGAATTTTTTTGTCTCAATAATTACACATTCGAATTTCATAGTATTGTGAGGAATAATTTCAAGTTATTTCCGGAAAAGCATAATTGATTGAGAAAATTATATTTGAAGTCAACAAAGATGAATAAATAAATAAAGAAACCTAAAAACTTATCGAGAATTACAGAAGGTCCTCGAAAGTACCACGTCGGCTAAAAGCGTTAACCGGCTAACTCCATTTTTAACGGTTTTGCGTTTTTTTTTAGATTCAGTAACTAGATAGTTTCCAACATATATCTGTAAACCATTTAAGTCCCTATTCAGCGCAGAAATTGTATAAATCTCGACGCACGTATACCGGCTAACTACATATTGTCCAATTTGCGAAGAAGAGCTGCTATCTCCCGCAAATTCCACGTAAATGTTGCACGTGTTAAAGTGTTGCTCGAAGTTTTTTATTTTCCATTATTGAAAGTCAATTTTTGTGGTATATAGTGTTGATTTTTGTGAAGAAAGGTAAGACTACATTTATTACAGCAAACATTTTATGAATATGATAGTATATTTCAATACAACGTGAAATATGTTGACCATAAATTCTTCAAATCCTTTAAGAACATTCAAACCGTGAAAAGTATTAGACCGGGAAGAAAACCTGTGGAACCTAAGGTAATTATTTCTGAATAACTTATTATTAATAAAAAAAGCCTTTGTTTTTTATTACTAATTTTGAATTTATTATGAGTGCCCTCGACTCAGTGGTAGAGCATTGGAATCAGGACCCAAAGGTCCGAAGTTCAATCCCGAGCTAGGAAAGAAATTTTCTAGTCTCGGTAGGGGCCACCATTCTCACTGTTGGGTCAAAAATTAACAGCGCTGTGCCTAAAGTGGCGTAAGGACACCGTAACAAAGCCTACACAGAACACAACTGCTTTCGAACTCGGCACAAGTTACAAGCTTCGAAGCTTGTATTTTCAGAGGGATCTCCTCAGGGGACCTAGGAGTAATCAGGATAAACAATATATCATTCATCCTATCAGATCATTATATTTTCTGAAATTTCAGGTTACCGACATTAGTGGTCTCAAGTATACGCCTGAGGGTGAAATATTTTATAAACTGCGGTTTTGAAATGAATGGACAAGTCTTCCCCAGCGGCGACAGCATGTGCGCACAAAGACATGGATAGAAATAGATGCTCTTCATGAAAATCAAATTCCAATATCTTCCAAAAAATACTCTGATCTTCAAGATCTCAAGTCAACCTTGCCAGCCGACTACCATAGTTTTTATGACAATTTGCCACATGAATGATGATTATCATTGATTGTCTTTGTTCAGAAACTATCTATTTTTAAATATTTGCTTTTATTTTAGATAAATCATTTTATTAAGAGTTTTTATTTCGTGTCATCACGGGTTTTGTTATGGAAATAATAAATTGAACATACTGCTATCTCCTAGTTTCTATTCCTCAACAAAAATTTCAAACCTGCTAACTCCATTTTACGGCTGTAGAAAATAAACTAAGAAAAATTTACAAGTATTTCGTCCGAAAAAAGGTAAAACTAATACTGAGTTCTGTTTTGTTCAAATCAGTCATCGTATAAGCATCTAAGTAGGAATCAATGCGGTTTTTTGTTCCTCCTGAAAAACTGACTCTATGTGAGTTAGCAGCTTAACTCATTTAGTCGACGACCACCATTTTGCTCAATACACATTCTTGCCCTCTTCAAAATATGTCTGATACTATTACGTATTTTATTGTAGGCGACTTCGATACGTTGCATGAGGATCTCCTCACTTTCTATTTCAGATGAATATATTCTTTCAAATAACCCCAAATGAATAAATCAACAGGATTGAGATCTGGTGATCTAGCGAACCAGGCATGAGGTCCACCTCTGCCAATCCACATATTTCGAAAATTCTGATCTAAACATTGCCTGACCATTACTCTGAAATAGGATGGAGCTCCATCATGCAGAAAATGCATTCCTGCAATGTCCGTACGTATGGTGTGGCGTTTATAATAATCGATTGATTGGACCACACGTCTTTACGGGTGATCTTTACTTAGATTTCCCCAAAAAGCATCTTCCTGCATCACTCTTTGGTACGGAAATTGCAGAAATGCATTTTCAGCATGATGGAGCTCCACCCCATTTAAGAGTAATGGTCAGACTCAGACAACGGTCTATTGGTATTATGTATTGGGGAAGTGAATATGGAATAGATACTTCAAAAATGACAGAGTTTAAAATCAACCAAAAGAAGACAATTTGATTACGTTTGACGTTTGAAAATGAACTGAAAAAAATTGAAAATGTTGGTATCTTAGGGGGGGGGGAGCCTGCAGCCCCAAAGCCCCCCTTGGGTGCGCCACTGTTTTGATAAATAGGTGATTAGTACGATCTCTATGTCTATTTACATAGTTTCTACAAACGACCACGTTGAGTACGTATCTGACAGGGGGAAATTATAACCTGACATTTTCCAAGTATACGCGGTGAAATGTGTCAGAAGTTCATGGTCAATACGGTTCGTCCCAAGTAGTATTGAACTATTTCAACATTAGATTTATCAAGCAAAATTTCAAGTGATCTTGGACATCATTCAATTTTACACCAAACGTCGTGAAGAGAAAACGCCAAAAAAAGACAATTTTCATATCGATTCATAAATTGCATACAAAATAGACGATTTATGGAATCTTGTTGTTTGCCATCAATCAAAAGCGATACCTATTTCAATTTGAGTGGAGCGAAAGAAACCAGTAAAATCCTCCATCTCGGCTTCTAGTCTAATTGACATCGATTTCTTCTAATGGTACGCCACAATTCGTAATATTCATCGCATTACATCGGGTTACTACCAGAAGAAAAATGACCAAGTTTTCAACCTGTCGTAACTCAAAAGCACAAAGTAACAAGCAGATCGTTACCAACATTATATGATTGTTCAGCCGATACGAAACAAATAATGCGATGTTATACACCTTACCTAATTGACTAATTCATTATTGTGATGTGTACCTACGTACACGTATGTAGGTAGGTATGATGTGTCACTTATTGCAATCAAACTAATTCAGTGGGTAAACACTCGTGAATAAAATGTTTGTGGTAGGTTGGTTCAGACGAAATTATTAATTCGGAATCGATACAAAATGGAGCTTCTTGGCTGTAACATTGATTCCATATTATTGACATATTGTGACAGCGTTTCACCCTCCACTATGTTGATTCTGTGACATTTGTATCCGAAACATTACGTGAATTATTACGAAGAGTACTGAATGAGGAGCCCCTTACCCAATTCAGAGAACGCTGGGGCTCTGCCTACACTAAAATTATTGTAACCCATATAGCTCGCTCACATACAGAATTTAATAAGAGTTGTAAATTCATGCTGGAACTTGTGATATCGTCCTGATATCTCGTGACGTGAAAGAGGCTTCCGTGGAGATGGGGTTTATAGTGAACGGTTCCTAGTGAACGGTTCCTATTGAACCTATCGATAGGTGGTTAGGCGAACACGAAAGTTAGGACCGTGCCCATTACGTCTCCAGTATAACCTAAGAAATGCACAGGGACAAAGACTTAGTTATGAAGGATACCATAAAAACCCCTTTTCAACAAAATAGGATCTTGACTTTGGCCAAGGACTGACTAATAAATCTTCGACTGGTGCTTTCACTGGAATATCTTGTACAGGGTGGCCAGATTTCGATGTTTTAGTACTACAAACTACAACTTCTCAACTATAAAAGTTAGAGAAAAAGTAATACATGTCATGTCTTCTTTTTTCGAGAATCATTAATTGCTGAAAACCCTAAGTTGCGTCTAGTTTCCGAGCTACAGGGCGATTTTGTTATTAAGTCCGTGTTAACTTCCGTGTTATAGCATCTACGTTCTCGAAATGAACACATTTTAAGGGCGCTTTTTTACTGCTTTTCATCGGTGCTATTTGATTTTTTGTATCTGCTCAAATTTCGGAGCTATAACAAGAATTTTTCTTTCAAATGAAAACTATAGTGGGAAATGATATTTCCAAATTGATCTCTCTTAAAGATTTCAAAAATATATATCATGATATACTTCTGAGTTCACTTTATATCGAAAATTTCGAAAAAACACTTTTCGATCAACAAAATAGTAGCAGGCTTCGATTTACTTCTTTCAAAACTGAGGCGGTCATAGAATTTCATGTCTTATTTATTTCCACTTGTCAAATGCAATTCAGTTTCATCATTGTTGTATTGTCTGTCGCTTCTAAAATTCTTATTTATATCACATCATGCTTTACGAGAATTATTCAAAACAAAATATGCTAGAATGTTTTATACAAGCAAATTATGATGCTGATAATGCATCTCAAATATATTTTGATAGATATCCTGACAGAACTCAGCCACAGAAAAGTATGTTCACAAGGCTAAAGAATAATCCAATGGCTTTTGTTTCATTTAACTTTAAATGCTTTTTATTCTTCAATTCAGCAGATAAATCATAGAATCAACAAGTTTGGTCTGCGTAATAATAAAGCTAGAATAGCCTGAATGAATTTAGCAGCTTACAATTATTGTGAGATATTGAATTCTACGACCTTGTAAGAACTTTAAAAGCGCCAGACGATACAACAATGATGAAACTGAATTGAATTTGACAAGTGAAAATAAATAAGACATGGAATTATATGACCGCCTCAGTTTTGAAGGAAGAGAATCAAAGCCTGCTTGGATTTTGTTGATCGAAAAGTTTTTTTTCGAAATATAGTGAACTTGGAAGTATATCATGATATACTTATATTTTTGAAATTGTTGACGAAAGACCAATTTGGAAATATCATTTCACACTATGGTTTCCATTTGGAAAAAAAAAATTGTTATAGCTCCGAAATTTGAGCAGCTTCAAAAAATCCAATAGCACCGATGAAAATAACAAAATCGCTCTGTAGCTCGGAAACTTGGGGTTTTCAGCAATTTCTGTTTCTCCAAAAAAGAGAACATGACTTTATCTTACTTTTTCTCTATCTTTTATAGTTCAGGAGTTGTAGTACTAAACCATCGAAATCTGGCCACCCTGTACATGATATTCGCACTATCGGGTTTTGGTTCAAGGCAGGACCAACGAAAAGCTTCTAAATCACACAGCTATTGCGATATTCTTCAGTTGGGGATGATGATATTCATTGGGCTCAATGTAAACCAACCTTTTCAACCTCAATCACGTAAATCAGAAAATATAAAATTCTAGGAAGTTTCACAAAAATTTTTAAATATTCGTGTAAAAACAGATCCGACCTGCTGGAATTTCAATTTTTACGTTATTTTCTATTTTTTTTTTGACAAGTAAGTGTCGAATTCTTTTCCAGTTGATTTTTTCAACTGACAAATACGAATCTGCCTACAACGTGGTGAAAATTTGGCAGAGACGGATCGTAAAACTCGGATATTTTTGGGTCGTCGCGAAGCACCTTGTCGAACCGCAATACAGAAATTGGTGGACAATTAGATATTCGCTGTTGGGGCAAGTTGGTGATGTGAAGAATAAAACCCGTGCACGTCGCTCAAGAACAGCCGAGAATATTGCGGCTGTAGCCGAAAGTGTTGAAGAAAACCCAGGTTTGTCCATTTCTCGTAGTTCTTTGGAATAAGGCATCCGACAAACGTCATTTCTCCGTATTTTGCATTAAGATTTGGGTTTTACGGCTCATAAAGTTCAGTTAACATAAGAACTCAAGCCAGCCTTTCATCAACAACGTCGTGTCTACTGATTGGGTCGTTGAAATTCATTAAAATGATCCGGAATTCCATCAGAAAATCATCTTGAGTGATGAGGTCCATTTCCACTGCAGTGGCTTCGTCAACAAACAAAATTGTCGCAGCTGGCGCTCGGAAAACCCAAGAGTTATCGTTGAAAAGCCTCTCTAATCTCAACGTGTGACTGTTTGGTGCCTTTTATGGTCCGGCGGGGTCATTGAACCTTACTTTTGCGAGAATGAACCCGAAGCAATTCTTACGATGAATAGATTGCGCTATAGAGTGATGATTAATGATTTTTTATGGCCGGAATTGAATGGTATTGATCTGGACAACGTTTACTTTCAACAAGACGGCGCTATGTGCCACCCAAGCAACGAAACCATTGACATTTCACGGGGAAAGTTTCCGGACAGTGTAATCTCTCGAAGAGGTAATCACATTTGGCCACCGAGATTTTGTGATTCAACACCTTGCGACTTCTTCCTTTGGAGCGTTGTGAAAGAGAAGGTCTACGTCGATTCAAGACCTCAAAGTTGGAATTCGTGAGGCTGTCGAGGACATAGGGCATGTAGTCGTGGTGGTCATTTTACTGATTATTTTCCATTATCAACGGCATACCTTCCTCTTAATCATGAAATAAACTTCCAATCATTTATCTGAAAAAATGGCATTTTTCTTTGAATGCCAAAATAGTACCTCATATTGGAAAGCCCTTTATTTATGAGGTGAACAAAATGTTGAAAATTCCATAAACCCAAAATGCTTTCGGTTGAATTCAATAAATAACTTGTGTATAAATCTGAGTGTTCCTCGCAAGCCCCCCAAGATGTGAAACTACATCGTGACAAGCATCGTGTTTCTGGATTGTCGCCATGAATTTTTAAAATGTTGATTCGAGGGGCCCTCAACCATTGTATCATCCGCCAGTCAATTTTTTTTCAAGAATTGAAGGGGAAAGGGCCTTCTTTCCACTAATAACAGTATTTCACCTTTGTAGAGTTCGGTTCTTCTTTCCCCCCATGCATTATGGAAAGCTAGTTATCAATCATGTGGTCTACTTCTCACACTCTTATTCGATGCATAACGAGGTCAAATTATATGCAATGGCAAAAGTACAAGACGGAAAATTGAGTCATTATGGGTAATTCCGAACAGAGGAGGTAGATTTGCATGTGTGTTCTCGTTTGTATGTTTCATTAAGGTTAAGTTTTCGATTTATTTCGAATCAAACGTTGATTACAATCAGATTTTTCCAGGAGCACAGTGTTCTAGCTGATACATGTTGAGAATAATGAGTACGAGGATATATATTGAAAAATTGTTAGCCTACTATAGAACCAAACAAAATTTCAATGCCAAAATATTTTATTACTCAACATATTCTCCTCTTAGTTGAATACATTTATTACAGCGAACCTGCAACGTCTCTAAACCTTGAAAAAAACTATTTCTCCTTGCTCTGCAAACCAGTCCTCCACAGCTTTTAGTACCTCCTCGTTAGAAGAAAATTTACGACCTTTTAAACTTTTTTTCAGTTGAGGAAAGATATGATAGTCGGACGGAGCCAAATCTGGTGCTTAAGGAGGGTGTTCTAGTAATTCTAACCCTAAATCACGAATTTATTGCATGGCAACATGAGATTTGTGTACTGGGGCGTTGCCCTGTAAACACAAATTACCTTTGGATAGCTTTCCGCGTCTTTTCTCTTTAATTTTTTCCCGTAGAGTGGTCAGTAATGTCGAGAAGTAATCTCCAGTTATTGTTCTACCCTTATCCAAAAAATAAATCATGATTACTCCATGGCAATCCCAAAAAACTGAAGAACTTTTCCAGCAGATTTTTGGATACGAAACTTCTTAGGTCTTGGAGAACCAGAGTGTCGCCATTCCATCGATTGTTGCTTTGTTTCTGGATCGTAGAAATGTACCCAAGTCTCATCCAGAATAACAATTCGGTTTAAGAAGTCTACATCGTTTTCAAATCGAGCACAAATCGAACGCTATGCTTCTACCCTTGCACGCTTTTGGTCAACATTCAAACATTTGGGGATCCATTTTGTGGAAAAATTTTTCATGTCCAAATTTAACTGCTTAAATTGCGCTATTTGGCAAATTATAATTCATCATAGATTGACTAAACCACTAAACGTTGTTTGTTTTCTTTATGATATTTATTTCCAAAGCTATCTATGAATTCGAGAAACGTCAAAAATTTTATCGCTGAAAAACCAACTTGTTAGTTTTGCCGGCATGAAAATGTTGTCGAGATGAAACGATCGTTGCTACGGAAACTTCCTCACTACAAATGGAATGAGTGGAATAGTCAGTGTAAAATACAACGATTCAGGCGATCAGAAAATCATTTTAAAGGGTTTTCAATTATCTGCAAAGGCTCTATTGACCCCGAAACAATTCCCCCAATATTTCGTGAAATTGGAAAAATAAATTAAAAATAACGTCTTGTTTAAACAATTCGACAAAGCGATTTTGAACGAATTATTTTTTATATACAAGGCTATTTGCGTCTTTAAATGGGGGAAAAATATCAATTTGGCGTATTTTGAGATAAATGACATGACTATCATAACCCTCTTGTGTTTGCGGATGAGGCCTTTTAGATTAACCTCATTAATGGTTTTTTGAAGCTAAGCCATCCCTCATACGATCATTCGGATTAGATGGAAGCAGCATGTTCAAATCTAAACCGACGTATTGCGACGAATACACGTGGGAACATTCATTCCACTACAGAATGAGCATCACAATCCCTGCATTTGGCAAGAGTGAAAATTGATATTTCTCTGCAGGTATAGGTACATAAAAGCTTCAAAGGATTTTCCGATGGTATTCAATTCAGACTGGCATCCGGATGTTTTTATAAAGGATTCAATTACACTGGAAAAACCGATTGATAGCAGGATACTAGAGGAAATAAAATGAAAAATAGCATTTTCATAATGGTTCGTTATCTGAAATATCCTATTTTCGTTCTGTAATAGTGCTAATTTGGTAGATTCAACAATAGGGATGCGTTTTAGAACTCGAAACAATATTAATCGAGAGCAACATGAATATAATAGGGTACATATTCGAAAATAATAGGCTTTTATTTCCGATATTTATGGCTCTATTCCGATTTTCAGAGTGGAATGGAATTTTGTGGTCCATTGTTAAACTGTCCCAATAAAAAATACAGTGAAAACAGAAGAAATTTGAGAGATTCTCATCAGATCAAATTGTATAATTATCTTTTTAATGAATCCATAAAAATACAGATGCTCTTCACAAGAAAAGATTAGGACATTGAGTTATGAGGATAATAAGAAACACTTCACACTCCAGCGAATCTCAAAGTCAAATTAGATATTGACAGTAACAGGAATGAAATGAAATTTTGGTCATTTAAAAAATAACACCTTGTCATGATCTTTGAAGTATTTTGATACCAAATCTTCACCATTCTTAGTTTTTTTTTGTTAATACTGAATATAGCTTGACACTGAGTATCGTTACACCCAGTATGTCCTTATTGTTCCAATGGAATTCTTACTACCAACAGTTTTATTGTCAAATGCCCTATAGTTACCTAGTCTATCGAGTTCGCCCCAACATTTCTGCGAATCAGCCAATAAATTAGTACATTCAGCCGATATATCTCTTTGTGCGTACATGGCAGTTGTTAAATCATTCGTAAGAGGGATTACCTGAGATGTAACGATCTCAGTTGTGATGTAAATGGCGCCCATCAAGAACCAACAGTGGCATTGTCCGTAAATCGACCTATTCAAATGATTATTCAACACATCTACGGAAGCTCTCGCCTGTCATGAGTGACATTCCGTGAAGAAACTTCATAACGGAGACGAGACGAGTTGATAGGTACTTGATGGGTGTAGGAACCCAGAATGAATTGGTGAATTCATAAGGAAAGAGCGCTTTGAATGGGAATTGTGGGAAACATTTATCATATCGTATATGCCTTCACTTTATTGGACAAATTTGCGAATGAAGTACCATTTCAATACTTAATTTAAAACGACAATGAAGACATTTTTCTAGTATTCAATCACCACAGCCAATTATTTTGTCATTTCTCATATTTCCTGAGATTTCTCAGCGGTTGCGAAATGGTGGAGGTGCCGATATTAATTCGAATAGAACTTTCTTCAAACGTCGACGATTCAATTAATTTGGATTTTCGAATATTCCAAATTCTTCTGGAATGTGTATAATAGACTCCTTCAGATTCGAATGATAAGTTTCCTAATAATAATGTATTCACAATACCAAAAATACAGTATGTACGAGGATATATTGAAAAATTCTTAGCCCTTGGCTCATTGGTAGAGCATTGGAATTAGGACCCGAAGGTCCGATGTTCAATCCCGGTAGGGGCCACCATTCTCACTGTTGGGTCAAAAATTAACAGTGCTCTGTCTAAGGTGGCGTAAGGACACAGTAACAAAGCCTACACAGAACACAACTGCTTATTTATTCCGAACTCGGCACAAGTTACAAGCTTCGAAGCTTGTAGTTTCAGAGGGGTCTCCTCAGGAGACCTAGGAGTAGTCAGGATAAACAATATATTCATATTCATATTCTTGCTCTGCGAACCAGTCCCCCACAGCATTTATTACCTCCTCGTTGGAAGAAAATTTACGACCTTTTAAACTTTTTCAGTTGAGGAGAGAGATGATAGTCGGACGGAGCCAAATCTGGTGAATACGGGGGATGTTCTAGTATTTCTAATCCTACATCACGAATTTTTTGCATGGCAACATGAGATTTGTGTACTGAGGCGTTGTCCTGTAAAAACAAAATACCTTTGGATAGCTTTTCGCGTCTTTTCTCTTTATTTTCTTCCCGTAGAGTGGTCAGTAATGTCGAATAGTAATCTTCAGTTATTGTTCTACCGTTATCAAAAATTCAATCATGATTACTCCATGGCAATCCCAAAAAACTGAAGCAAGAACTTTTCCAGCAGATTTTTGGACACGAAACTTCTTATAGGTCTTGGAGAACCAGAGTGTCACCATTCCATCGATTGTTTCTGGATCGTAAAAATGTACCCAAGTCTCATCCATAATAACAATTCGGTGTAAAAAGTCTACATCGTTTTCGAATCGAGCATAGATCGAACGCGATACTTCTACGCTTGCCCGCTTTTGGTCAACATTCAAACATTTGGGGATCCATTTTGCACAAATTTTTCTCATGTGCAAATTGACGTGAACTATATGATGAACGCGTTCGTATGAAATCTTCAGTGCTTCAGATATCCGTTTTAGCCTAATTCGACGGTCTGATAAAATCATGTCATGAACACCGATATTTTCGGGGACTGACAGAGAAACTGGCCTTCCCGATCGGTCATCATCTCCAATGGGAAATTTACCTCTTTTGAAGCTGGCAGTCCAATTTTTCACGGTCGCATGCAAAGGACATTGATCACCAAGGGTATTAAGCATATCTTCGTAAATCTGCTTACCTCTCAACCCTTTTAAATACAGGTACTTGATTATGGCTCGATGATCCAACTTTTCGATTTTTACAATTTCGGTGGACACCTTTTTTTATAATTTATTGCGTAACTCTGGTTTACTTGACGTTGAACTCTACATTGACACTTCTTATAAGTTATTGTTCGTTGATATGGTATCGCAATATTTTGTTTATGCATGGAACTGGTCTAGGCTAACTAGATATCCATACATCCTCGTACCACAGAAAGGTTCTCGGCCCGTAACTGGCGTTGTTTGCCCTCTCTGGCAAGTATATTGGCCTCTTAGTTTCCTGAGTGACCAGGATCCGGGCTAAGAGACCTTGTTGATCTTGGCTACTTTTCATTCAAATTCCTTCGCAGAATATACACTTACTTTCAATGATCTTCGCTTCATGTTTTCCCTAGTTCCTTTGGACAACAGGGTTTTAGACTTGCCGAAATGTGGAATTTTGGACCGATAATTTTGAACTGGCTGATGAATTCGTAGTCAAATTGACTGGGAACCCAGATAAAAGAGACCTTATTTTTCTTGTCCACCTCATTGAGGGTGGATGCTAGTTGAGTTTTTTGAATGACAACCCTGACTTTCTGTGCCAGAAATAGATAGACTATTTGTTGTGGAGGATTATTTGGTCAATGTTTTTTTTTATCACCCTTCTTGACTTGAAATAATAATATCAAAATTTATTTGTGAAATGAATAACAGTTTCGTATACACAATAAGTTATTTTCTACAGATAAACAGTTGAGAGCAGAGTCTTGCTTAAAAATAAGCTCGATGGGTTGCACAAATGGTAGAATTGCTTCCGGATGTTTATTTCTATGGTTGTTATGACACCGGAAAACCAATTTTCACGATGTTCTCTTATAATGCTGATGCGTGCTTCCTTGCATATAAAATATGGATTCCCAGTGGTCACACACAT
The DNA here is from genome assembly GCA_951802165.1 of Adalia decempunctata. Taxonomy (NCBI): domain Eukaryota; kingdom Metazoa; phylum Arthropoda; class Insecta; order Coleoptera; family Coccinellidae; genus Adalia; species Adalia decempunctata. The sequence goes on from OX637697.1 coordinate 24,080,653, forward strand.
CCAATATAATCTATTTATCGCGACTCATCGGTTGACGATGGTATCGCGTGTCTTTTTGATGGTATCCCGGCAACCGTTCTATCACAACGGCACCAAATCCTCCCCCCTTCACCCTACCCTCGTTGGAAAACGTCTATAAATTTTTAATACACGAAGCTCATCATTTATTCACCTATAAAATGATTATTGGTTGGGGCGGTATACCTGTATTGACAACTCTTAGGAAACTTTGTTAATTTCTACGTTTTATTAGTTTTCATTTGGCATGTTGGTGCATGGAAAAAACAATTTAATGGCAACAGTAAAACATAGCTGCTTTTTGGCTCAGTAACACGCCATCTCATACTTTACCGAACCGCTAAATGAGAGACGTTCAAGTCGATCAGTCGCTAATGGTTTTCTCATCTGGGGACTGGATATTGGTATCGGTCATTTTATATTAATGGAATGATGTGGATAATGTGGATATCTGTTCATTGATTTCGAATTTGTAATCTTTGCATAAAATATAAAGCATCAAATGACCCACGCCATGCGATGCAGGTCATGCCGAAGTAAATGACCAGCGAGCACTAATCGGTTTCTACTGGTTCCAGTAAATTGATTCGAAAAACATTACTAGGAATCGAATTAATTTAAAATTTCATAGAAATTGTAGATTCGAATTGAAATTTCAGTACAACCTACAAGTTTGTACGTAAAAATATTACTAGATCAATGAATATTTTGGAAAATTGCTCGGACACGTCAATTTTGTTCTGAGGGGGACCTTTTTTAACATAAAAACCATCTATTCTTTACAAGATCTGATTATTAGTTTACGTTTTTTTTCGGCACAGAAACACCTTTCAATTTATCTAGAGCATGAAATGAATACCAATGTCAAGGTTTGAAGGCAGGACAGTAAAATTCTGTGAAAAAACGGGACGAAGGGGGCTCAATTCGAGCATTTGTGAGATTGAACTCTACCTACTCCATTCCATTCACTTTTATAATGTATCCCGGTTGGCCATAATCTAGGTTTATCAAGTTTTTCACTTAAAACTGACGCAGGTTGAAAATACTCGTGAAATAATAGTATATTCTAAAACTAGTTGCAGAATGGGCTCCTATTCCAATACGAATGCGAAATTCGAAAACGAGCGACGAAGGAGCGAGTTTTCGAACGCATGAGTATTGGAATTGCATTCTGCAACGAGTATTAGACGATATTTTCTCTATTTCCCTCAAATTTTGTGAAATTCAATGAAAAAATTCAAATTATAGGTCCTAGTGACTTTCATATTGTATCTTGGCAGTGTGAATGTTAGGAAATACGAAAATTGACATTTCCAAATTGACGTCTGCTGAAATTTGAAAGGATCGGAAGTCATTGCTGACAACCACAAAACGAAAAACGTAACTGAAAACGATGCTGTAATGAATTCATTACAGCACTGTTTTTAGTACTGTAATGAACTCATTACGATACTGAAAGAGAGAAAATAATTTTCAGAGACGTTGCCAATGCTAATTTCTATTTGCTCATTTTTAACTTGTAAATGGAGATAGTTCTTTAAACTGTGACGCAGGTTTCGTAGCACTACAAAAATTTCATACTGGAGTATTTCAAGTTGTGCAAAAAGGTATTTTAATGTCTTCTGTAGGCTTATTCCTGGAGAATTCTGAAAAGTGGGGAATTCCACTGTTCGTTTATGAGTTTTTCTGTCGGGTTATTCGAGTACTTCTATTCTTTTTCCGAATGAATTATCACAAAATAACTGACTATTCTGTCTAATAATTTTCAGTTAAATTTCAACACTCGATTCTTGATTTCCGTACAAGAAAATATCATAACTGAATCTTCCAACCATGTTTGTACACGCGAAATATTTCCATATTAACAGAGAAAAAAGTTTCTTCTACATTCGCCAGAACTTTGGAATTATTGAATTCACATAATATTTTCTCGAAGTCATTATTTCCCAAAGTTAATACACATTTTGATGAATACGTAATTACTAACACCTCTATGTAGAAAGGACAACTTTGCATATTTATCTGACTGTAAAATGACTATAACCTAACATTTTCAGAATATACACGGTGAAACGTATCAGAATTTCATGGCCAACCGGGATACATTATAAAAGTGAATGGAGTATAAACAGGAGACTTATCTAGTTGTTCTGATCGAATTTTCTAGTCCTGTATTGTCTCTTTGGTAATTATCCAATGCGCAAGGTTAATTGGGCGATATTTCATTTTCAAGGTAGAATATCACGAATGGCAAAACAAGTCTTATTCTCAAAAAAACATTTTTGAAGATAAGTTTTTATAACAACACTCATCCGCCATTTTGAAGCCGCCATCTTGAATTCCTCGATTTTGAAGAATCGTAATTTCCGACCCAGAAAACCCCCATATACCAATTTTGAATAGAATACAAAACTCGTCCGCCATATTGTGACCGCCATCTTGAAATTCCCAATTTTGACAAAAGTATCATCATTTTCGAAGCCAAATACCCCCAGATACTAATTTTGATTGGAATCAAATCATAATTTCAAAACTCATCCGCCATCCAAATACTTCATGATGCATTGTCAATAGAATTAGATACACCTGCAAAATTTCAAATCAATCGGACGTTTAGAAGTGTGTCATATTTAACTTGCAAGATTTGATTACAGACAGACAGACAGACAGACACCGGGACAGGTGAAACTAAATAAAAGCTTATAAAAAATTCCCCCGTCATATTCAAAGAGAAAACACACCACCCATTTTTTCTATTCCAATTTAAGGGGTTGTTTTTCAATGTGAAACCGTGTATACTTTTTCCGTTGTTGAATAAGGTTTTCTCTGCATTAAAATCCACTATATCTCCCTTAATATTACTTCCAACGAGTATTTGAATATGACATTGGCTATAAAAGCTCTTAGAAGAGCTCTTAGAACTCGTAAGTAGATTCGCATCTGACAGTTCAAGAGCCCAATTGAAGAGAAATATACAGCTGTCAAACAGAATGACAGCAGCTGTCGAAGAAAATGGCTTTGATGCCAGATCTGTTGTTACAGAAATATTGGGAATTTTCATTCGATAATTCGCTTGACTTTTATACCGTTCTAGTCACGCGATTTTGATAAAATTCATGTTGCTCATAAACCTCATTCTCTATCTAAATTCAAAATTTCATCTCGATCCAACCAGTAGTTTTGTAATACATAATCGACGAAACAAAATTTCGAACTGGCATATTTACAGGTCTAGGCCCTATTTTGAAATTTCTAGGTTTTTCCATTCTAGAGTCACCGTTATCACGGCCGGACGGATATAATTCAATTCGACCACGGATTCATCATCAGTGAGACAAACTTTATCGGCTCAACATTCGAAAAATGCAGACATCGTGACATGATACAGGTTCACAAAGGTGCATTAGCAATAGAAAAATTGAGATTTCCTCTGAAAAATGTACTTTTCTCTATTTTAGTATCGTAATGAGTTCATAACAGTACTAAAAACAGTGCTGTAATGAATTCATTACTGCATCGTTTTCAGTATTTCAGTTACATTTTTTGTTTTGATGTTGTCAACAATGACTTCGATCCTATCAAATTCCAGCAGACGTCAATTTGGAAATGTCAATTTTCGTATTTTCTAACATTCACACCAACTGCCAAGATACAATATGAAAGTCACTAGGACCTATAATTTGAATTTTTCATCGAATTTCACAAAATTTGACTGAAATAGAGAAAATATCGTCTAATACGCGTTGCAGAATGCAATTCCAATACTCGCTCCTTCGTCGCTCGTTTTCGAATTTCGCATTCGTATTGGAATAGGAGTCCATTCTGCAACTAGTTTCAGAATGTACTATTATCAAATTCCAAATTATTATCGAATAAGCTAAAGACGAAAACACGTGGAGCAGACGGATTATTCTGAGACGTCCCTCGGTTCATTGAACATTCGTTTAGAGTAGAGGAAAAACAGCACGCTTCCTCCCAGTATTTACCACACATAATTTGATTAACATCACAATGCCCCTGGAGAAGAAACGCCAAACCGAAATCTCTTGATGTACAGCAGAAAAGGTTCAATTTATTATTCCGACACAATAATGGCCATTCCGTTTCGATGGAAACATTTGAAAATTCGTTGAAAATTCCCAGTGAAGTGCTTTTATCGCGGAAAATTTAATAGCTTACATGCATTTCCATTTGCAAGACTCGCAGGGCTTGGATACTACTTGAATAATAAAGAGCCGAATTGGATTGTGAACTTATGCAGTGGGGCACTCTGGAGATTGTAAATTTTTCTGCTGAAATTTTCAATGAAAATTTTGGAGGAATATCTGGAGTGGTTATGGAAGTAATATGGATTACGTAAGTTATTTGGAATGGATGAGCATGTTTTCAATAGATTTTCCGACAATATTCTCAAAACTTCAGGACCGTTTCACTGAGAATAAAAATACAACATGATTTCATTTTTATGGTAATACCCTATTGGTTTTTATTCGTATTTTTATAGTTTTGTGAGTGAGTGGGACGATTGGGACCATTCTCTGCTCAAAATCAAAAAAATACGTTCAAAAATAAGAAAATTCTGATTCTCCTTCATTTTTCTGGGGTGTATGATATCATCAGGGTCTTTCCCAAAAACATTTCCGGTCTATAACGGAATAGTCTCGGTAGGTGGTTGCATGTCGACGAATTTATTTATTAAAGTGCACCCCTCACTGATCGAACATTCAAACATGGAAATAAGTCGAAACAAATTGCACGTTAATAGCTTGTGTTCGATTGACAAAAAAAACCTTCAATATCGGAATTTGTATCAACCATGTAACCGGGCAACCACTCGATTCATCAGAAATACATTACACGGTAAAAATATTGAGTTGGCATCATATGATGGCAATTCATTAGTAGGAAGTTTTTTTATTAACATAAATATTCATGTTTTTTTACGAGAAAACAATGTAAGCGGTTTTCAGGAGGTGATCTCTTGTTTAAAACCATTTTCGATATGAAATTCGATATGAAAAAGTGTCCTACGTTAAAAAGTAACGTATCAGAAATCGCAATAGACAATAAAATTGAGAATTCAAATTTGGAATAACATCGTGTTACAACACTTTCAGTTGCAAAAAATTTAGGGGGCATTCCTTGTCAGAAAATAGGATTTGTCTTATAAAATTTTTGGATAGATTGATCCATTCTTGACAAAAAAGGTCTCCTTTGATTTCTGGCTAGTCGTAAAGTTGTTGTTTACGATCGATGAATATTTCTTTATTGCTATTTGTGATGTTTTTATTGTATGTGGCCTTTCGGCATGTACCTTCGAACTATTTTATATACTTATTTGATTTGTGAAAAGTCTAGAATGGTATGTTTTGTTACATTTATTCGATATTTGTACCAGTTCTCAATAAAAATTTCAACCTTTCAGCCTCATAATGAAAAAATTTAAGGTGGACGTTCAATGTAGTGTATTTTTATTTCAAGTTGCATTTGAAAATGGTTTCACTTTGAGAACTAAAATTTCGTGGGTAAACGCCTAAAGGAATGGAGTTCTTAATGAAATAACTGAAATCGATTTCATTTCGGGAGGACATTTTTTTTTCTTTCAAAATTAGAAGAAAATAAGCCAACTCATTTTTCTGTTTTGTTTTAAACTTGAAAATAGTTCAACTTCCGATTGAAAGTGAATCCGCAGATAATTTAGTTCAGAAAATCAACTCGCAATACGGAATTGGCAGAGAATGACCAAATTCAAATGTATGGCGGGAAATAGTTCCTACTTAACCTACATACATATTCACTAATTTTATAGTTCCGCGATTTTCGGATAGAGAGCGCCATTGTACAATTCATTCATAAGGAGAGGTATCCATAGAACTTATAGTAACACTATAAGTTTTATCTATGGAGATATTCCATAAAATGCACTGTGGCGCCTCTATCGGATCAGTTTTCCAACTCGTTATGAACGGCAGTAAGAAAATATTGAAAATAATTGCATCCTCTGCAATGAGCACCCTCTCGCTTGCAAAAACTGTCAGCTAAATTTTATGTTGTGTCAGTTTTTTGGTTTTCAAGAAAAAAATTAAAAACTTTTTTTCGGACGCCATCTTTAGGGGGCTGTAACTAAGCAGGGGGGGACTCAAAAAAAATGTCTATAGGAAAGACCCACCCTATTTTGTGACAAAGAATCACCCCCCAATGCTAATGCTCTGCTTATAGTCGGAAAACGGCCCAATTTCGAATAATTCCCCTAGTCAAAATTTTCCAAGAGCTATCGATCGATAGGTCACTGTGTCTCACCCTGTATACAGGGTGATTTTTTTAAGTGTTTCATTAAACGTTTCCGAGGAAGGAATTGCGATACAATTTCAAAATTTTGTATTTTTGTTTCAGAGTGCATGAACTCAATTTCTAAAATATTTTCAAGCCGAATCTACTTCCGGTTCTACCGGAAACAATGTGAACTTTGTTATTTCAAATGTAACACCCTGTTTATTAATACATATTTGAATTCCTCGTTCAATTCTGCAATCATTTGATGTATGATATGCGCAACCACATCAAGCGATTATTGAGTTACAGCGTGATTCTCAATTTTTTTGACAGAAAGATTGTCACAAATTAGTGTTCATATCTTCAAAATCCTCCATTGTAAGAATTTTTTTTGTAACAGTGGAACAAACGAAAGTACGCTGATACTGCTTATTGTATGAATTATGAGAAAATACTATACAGGGTGTCTGAAACTATAAAATCTCATTATTTTCAAATGGGAACCATATAATTTTGCAATTCCGATCGATTGTGCCAAACATTTCATGTCTGTAAAATCAGTAGTTTTGCCGTTATCGAATAAAATTCGAATTTCACGACTAAATCCAGGTTTCGCTCAGTCAAATTCATTGGTATACACGACTTTTTCAAAGTAGACTATGTTAGGAATTGTCATTCCTACTTATTTTTATGGATCGAGCACTATGCAGAACATGCAATAATAATTAGGTACACTAGAATGATTCATCAAAAGTCGGTTCTCTATTTGCGGCGAATGTGACAAATAAAAAAAAACAGATAATGAACGATGACCAAATAGTGCTGGATTAATGAAAATAAGTAAGAATCACAATTCCTAGCATAGTCTACTTTGAAAAAGACATGCATACCAATGAATTTGCCTGAGCGAAACCTGGATTTAGTCGTGAAATTCGAATTTTATTCGATAACGGCAAAACTACTGATTTTAAAGACATGAAATGTTCAGCACACTAGTTTTTGACGAGCAATCGATCGGAATTACAAAATTATATGGTTCCCATTTGAAAAAAATGAGATTTCATAGTTTTGTTGAGGCACACTTTGAAGCCCTGTTTCAGACACCCTGTATGGTAATTTCTCATAAATCATACAATAAGCAGTATCAGTGTACTTCCTTTTGTTTCACTGTTGCAAAAAAATCGTACAATGAGGGATTTTGAAGATATGAACACTAATTTGTGACAATCTTTCTGTCAAAAAATTTGAGAATCAGGCTATAACTCAACAATCGCTTGATGTGGTTGCGCATATCATACATAAAATCATTGCAGAATCGAACGGAGAATTCAAAAATGTATGAATATACAGGGCGTTGCATTTGAAATAACGAAGTTCACATCGTTTCCGGTTGACCGCCAGTAGATTCGGCTTGAAAATATTTTAGAAATTGAGTTCATGTATTCTGAAACAAAAATACAAAAATTTGAATTTGTATCGCAATTCCTTCCTCGAATACGTCTAATGAAACACTCGAAAAAATCACCCTGTATGCACCTTTTTACTTTATCATCATTAGTAACCTTTCATAAAGGTATGCCTACCCGCTGCATATTTCAGGAGCAAAGGATGAGCTATTGAAGTCAATTTGTTAATATTCAATACAACATCAATTAATAATCACAATAAATCACAAGAAGAGATGGTGAGAATTAATCAAGAGGTCCGAACTCGAAAAGGCCCCCCCTCTAACAACTTATGAAAATTTAATGCACATTTCATTGGCGTTTAGCGAACCATATTAGCAGCCGGTATTGAAATATTATGGTAACGTACTAAAATTCGATTATTCCAGGGGCCATTATTCTCGTATGATTGCATGAAAAGCACTCTTGATAATTGGAAACAAACAAGTTGGACGTCTAACGGCGCGTTGGCACCATACAACATCGCCATCAATCAGCCAGCGAATTGAATGAAAATGATACGCGGACAAAAACGGATTGGCATTAAGCGTACACGTCTCAGAATTTTCGCGTTTTATTTTCGTCTTTGTTGCGGCAGATCTGAGAAAGAGACTATTTTCCTTTGTTGATTCATGAATAGAATATTCAATGGGTTGCCTTCTCTATTATTTGCACTGCCCACTTCGGTAGATATCATTTCTTCAGAATTTTTCAATATCCTAAATACAGGGTGTGTCTCAGATCCTCGAAGTCGAAAGAATCATTTTTTCATTTTCCATTTTCACGAACCTGCCTCTACTAAAAAGCCAATTTTCGAAACAATATTTGGCAAGTTTAAGCCTGCCACGATTTTTTGGTTCGAATGTCAACCCCAACAACCACAAAGTACCAAAACATACATACAAAAACCTCACTACAAGTCATCTGAAAACCTGCATTTCTTCAATTTCAATGTATCTACAGGGTCTTTCACGAGGAACCTCACCCATATTTATACGGGAAACTACTGAACGTATTTTCATGAAATTCAGCACTTATAAGTATTTCACGATGCTGATGAAATCTAAAATATTTTCAAGGCATGAGCACCTCCGGTTTTTCCGGAAATGACGTCAACTTCCGTTTTTCAAATTAGAACACCATTTTTTTATTGCAGAAATAGATTCCTTAGAAAATTTCAAGTTATTTTGATGTAACATTTTTCAGTTTTGGTTGAAAAATTCTCTCTGAGCGGGAAAATTCGAAAAAAAAATCTAAAATAGAGCTCCGCTGAAACAAGAGTAACTTCGAGGTTTTTGGATGGAAAATTTTAATTTTTGGGATTTTTCAAGATGTAAGATTGATGTATCCACTTTAAAAATCGAAATCGCGGTTCATGATACAGGGGGTGAAAAAATCGCTTTCAAAGTTAGGGATGACAAAATCGTGAAAAATCAATTTTTTCAAATTAGAACCCCATTTTTTTATGGCAGATATTGAATCTACGTTAAGAAATAATGTGAGTGTATGCATCACACCCTTGCCCTAAAGTGGATATTTTCTGAGTTATTCACAAAAAACTGTTTTTCGTCTTGAATTTTCAGCTATTTCTTTTCCCTTCACGCCAAAAAGATGAAATTTTCAGGAACTGTTACTTGAACCATGTTTTAGATTTTACTACCCTAATATGCAAGAGGAAAAGAGAACAACGAAATTACAGTTCTTGCATATTTTCGTGTGAATCCTCAAAATTCTCTCAAAGATGCCGAGATTGATCTGGGATTATCTCAATCGAGTGTTTGGAGAATATTAAAAAAACATAAAATGCATCCATATAAATTCAATAGGGTACAGCATTTGAAGGAAACTGATTTCGTCAGGAGAACAGAGTTTTGCGAAGCCATGATGATTCGATTTCAAGAGAATGAAAACTTTTTGGACTGTATAATTTGGACAGATGAATCTAAATTCACAAAGAATGGTTCTTTCAATAGGCATAACAGTCATTATTGGGATGAAGAGAACAACCACCACTTCAGACAATGGAACTTTCAAGAGACCTGGAGTTTCAATGTTTTTTGCGCCATCAAAAATAATGCAATTCTCGATGTTCACATTTATGATGGGACTTTAACTGGTAAGATAGAAAACTACACATGTTTGCATTATTTAAAGAATGTTCTCCCTTAGGAGATAGATATTCTGACATATTGACTCAAATAATTGAGCCGCTAGTACAGAACCATAATGACTTATGGTATCAACAAGATGGCGCGCCTCCACACAATTCACTCAATGTGTCAAATATCCTCTACAGGCTATTTGAAGATCGATGGTTGGCGAACAATGGTCCACATCTTTGGCCAACACGTTCTCCCGATTTAACTCCTTTAGACTATTATGTTTGGGGTAGGATAAAAAATATTGTCTACTCAACTCCCCTGACTGATAAAGAGGACCGCATAGAACGAGTCAGAAATGCGTTCAGGTTTGTTCAGATTTTTAGATTCATAGTTTTGAAACTCAATTTGGTTTTTAAACACTTTTGCAGATCTCTTCCTCCTGATGAAATAAGAAGAGCAACGCACGAAGCATTCCTGAGACGTATAAATAAATGTCTAGAAATTAACGGTCAAAACTTTGAGCATCTTCTCTAGTTATAACTGCGAGAGTTTGCCATGGTTCCCCTACTAGTAACTTGAAGTCGGTTTCAAGAAGGGGTGACAAATCTACAGCATGGTTCAAATAACAGTTCCTGAAAATTTCATCTTTTTGGCGTGAAGGGAAAAGAAATAGCTGAAAATTCAAGACGAAAAACAGTTTTTTGTGAATAACTCAGAAAATATCCACTTTAGGGCAAGGGTGTGATGCATACACTCACATTATTTCTTAACGTAGATTCAATATCTGCCATAAAAAAATGGGGTTCTAATTTGAAAAAATTGATTTTTCACGATTTTGTCATCCCTAACTTTGAAAGCGATTTTTTCACCCCCTGTATCATGAACCGCGATTTCGATTTTTAAAGTGGATACATCAATCTTACATCTTGAAAAATCCCAAAAATGAAAATTTTCCATCCAAAAACCTCGAAGTTATTCTTGTTTCAGCGGAGCTCTATTTTCGATTTTTTTTTTCGAATTTTCCCGCTCAGAGAGAATTTTACAACCAAAACTGAAAAATGTTACATCAAAATAACTTGAAATTTTCTAAGGAATCTATTTCTGCAATAAAAAAATGGTGTTCTAATTTGAAAAACGGAAGTTGACGTCATTTCCGGAAAAACCGGAGGTGCTCATGCCTTGAAAATATTTTAGATTTCATCAGCATCGTGAAACACTTATAAGTGCTGAATTTCATGAAAATACGTTCAGTAGTTTCCCGTATAAATATGGGTGAGGTTCCTCGTGAAAGACCCTGTATAGTCTATACTAATACAGGGTGACAAGAAAAACTTCGGACAAATTTTGCTGTGGACTGGAACAAAAGTATTTCAGCGCAGCCAAATAATTTTTATTCTCTTGGTTTCTTTACACTTTCCTATACTAATATGTAGATTTTCAGTTTGATATAATTTCATTCCACAGAGATTTAGAATGTCAAACAATCATAGTGCGATTTTGGAGCTGTTTCGTCAAGGTAGGCGTCAATGCGAAATTGTTCGTTTGCTCAATGTGCCTCGACAAACCGTGTCCGATGCAATCCGTCGTTTCAAGGAGCTTGGCCATGATGGTCGTCGTCCATGAAGTGGTAGAAAACGCACTGTCAATACACCTAGCAATCGCAACATCGTCAAGAAGCGAGTCAATCGAAATCCGAGGGTTTCCATGAGGAAAATAGCCTGTGAGACCGGTATCAACCGCGAATCAGTCCGTCAAATAGCCAAAAAGGAGCTCAACCTCAAGCCATACAAGCTCCAAAAAGTTCAACTCCTCACGGAGTAAAACAAGCGCGTACAACTCCAAAGGTGCCGCCAACTCCTTCGTCTCGCCGCCGGTCAGCAATGGGAGCGAATTCTCTTCACAGACGAGAAGCTTTTCACCGTAGAACAATCCCACAACCACCAAAACGACAGAGTCTGGTCCGTAGAGGCTCCCGGTACATCGGCCATCGTCGAACACCGTCAAAATCCGCAATCCGTCATGGTCTGGGGCGGAATTTGCGGCAGTGGTAAAACTCTCTCAGTTTTCGTGGATCAAGGGGTCAAAATCAATCAAGAAGTCTACCGCTGCGACATCCTCGAGGCCGTAGTACTTCCGTGAGCCAAGCAGCACTTCGGCGATACGCATCGGACCTTTCAACAGGACTCCGCTCCGGGTGAGCGGGAGCGAAAATGACGCAAGAATGGTGTAAGACCCATTTTCCTTGTTTTATCTCATCTGCAGAATGGCCGCCCTACTCATAGGATCTCAACCCAATGGACTACAGCGTGTGGTCGATTTTGGAGCACAGGGCTTGTGCTAAAAAACACAAAAATTTTGAGGTCGCTGAAGCAATATCTGCGCCGATAATGGAACCGATTAACGCCCGAGGAGCTGCGGCCCATTGCCGAAAATTTCAAGAAGCGTCTGAAGCTGTGTATCGCCGCCAAAGGAATCCACTTCGAAACGGCCTAAATATATTATTAACAAATGTTCAAGCTATTATTATTTGTTGTTGTTTTGTTCAATTTCTTCTGTTTAATAAAGTTAAATGAAAAAGAGTTTGTCCGAGGTTTTTCTTGTCCAACTGTATTATAAAGAGGAAAGATTTGTGTTTGATACGACTTTACTCAAAAACTACTGGACCGATTTCAGAAATTCTTTTACCCTTAGAAAGCTACATCATCCCTGAGTGACATAGGCTATACTTTTCACCCGGAAAAAATCAAGGACACCTACTATAATTTCAATAATTACAAAAAATAGGTAACAAAATCAGCTATTTTCACGTGCGCTTCAAAAACCGTGAGACATACGTCAGAAATGTACGTACCTCTTTAATTAGTTCTACAATAAAGTCCGCGATAGCATGTATCTATCTCTCAAGATTGACCTGTTTATGGTAATCAGATGTTTTAAAAAATTGTGCACTATTTGGGATTGTGTTTTCATGAACAGGGTATTGATCCTCATCCAACTCAATACGTTATTTATCCCCAGTATTTAATTTAGAACGAAATTGCCCTTCACATCATACAATTACAACGAGTACATCAAAATATATGGCACGTTGAAGTGTTGAAGATGTAAACCGCACGACCGCACCAAAATGCGTCACCGTGGTAGGTAGTTGGGTAGGAGAGAACACTGAAGTGTGAGAGGGGGGACATGCATATCAATAAAAGAGTAGCCGCGTGAAACAAATTTCTACACGGGCGAAGCTGGTACGGCTTGCTTCCCTGCTTGTACAATCGTATTTTTGGTTCTGTGCTGGTCATTGTCTGCCACGCACGTCGTCTTTATATATGAATCGACCTTTATGTGTAAATCTAGAAAAGCAGATTCAGTAGAGGAAAATTGTCAGATCAGAATGGACGCAAATGTCTTCCTCATGATAGGGAATTCGAATATTACAGAAAGCTTCTGGAAGAAGCCATGGACAAATATACAGGGTGTTTCAGAATAAGGGACCGTAAATTCGGGAACTTAATCCTCAGATGATTTTATAACATAAAGTTCTTATGGACTACAGGTCCCTGACGCAATGTTTCTGAGATACAGGGTGTTGAAATAAAAAAAAAATTGGTCTTATGAAATTATTTTCTACACCGTACACGATTTTTTTTGCGTTTTGGTAGGTCATGAGTACGCATTAAGACACATTTTTTCCTATACAAAATGATGTTCAATTTTCACGAGTGGCGTACGTACAGACTTCTGCCCGAATAAATTCGGTGAAAAAATTGGTACGCCAATGATTCTTCGCGAATTTTAAATTATTTTCGTAATTACCACATAATTTACAATAAGAATGGTTTCTTGAGTTTTTTACCTGCAACGAATACTTTCTGAGAAAAAAAAATAAAATGCAATTTCATCATGTGTTTAAATGCGTACCTACCCATTTTCATAATAAGTTTCAGTGAATTCGGGGTCTTAATCTTCAGATGATTTTATGATATAAAGTTCCTATGGACTATGGCTCTCTGACGCATTGTTTCTTAGATACGCGGTGTTGAAAATAAAAACGATTTTGGTAGGATATGAGTACGCAATAAAACACATTTTTTGAATTTCGTGAAAAAAGCTACGCCATTGCTTTTGATGAATAAAAGTTTAACTATATTCACTTATCACTTATGAAAACAGAACTGCCTACCTACTACCACTAAAACTAATAATGCAAAATCGTACGGTGTAGAGAATAATTTCATAAAACCAATTTTTTTTTTAATTTCAACACCCCGTATCTCAGAAACAGTGCGTCAGGGACCTATAGTCCATAGGAACTTTATATCATAAAATCATCTGAGGATTAAGATCCCGAATTTACGGTCCCTTATTCTGATACACCCTGTATAGCCCAGAACAACGGATCGATTTTGTAACATACAAGAGCAAATACAAATCTCATTCTATTATAGCCACCAAATTTAATCCTATTATATCCAAATGAAGAGTTCCAAAAAAGTAAGACTTACTTTTTTGGAACTCTTCATTTGGAAATTTGAAATAGGGCTTTGGAACTTTTTACTACTTATTTAATCCTATTATAAAAATGTAGAAAATTCATTTTTCCACAAAACCGATTCTACCCATTAAAAAGGAGTGTTGACTAGTCAGTAGTCATTTACGCAAAGATCTTCTGCATTTGATCTCAATGCTAAGTTTAATGGAGACAGGCATTAGTTCGAAACATAACCATCATAATGAACAACTCATACTCGTAAGCAGTACCAGGTAGTACTTAATTCAGTTCTACATTTGTAGACTAACACAACGATTTTTTTTATTAAAAGAAATGTAATCCACTTAGTATTGATTCAATCGGCAATCCAATTTTTTTAAGCGGGAAAAATATTCCAAACAATGACGAAGCTCTATTACATATTCCTTCAAAAAGGTTTTAATCTCAAAAATAATCGCACCACAAATAAATCTCCTCATCGCAATAGGTTTGCAAATATTGGTTATCAATTTCTGGAAGAAAATGCATTTTCAACCATGTCCGGGCATTCTAACCTCAATAGCGAAATTACCCGCTAATAAATACCGTCGAATCACTATTGCAGACAAAAGAGCTTCATTGATTATATTTTGCATAAGATTCTCACACCTAAAACACCCGTTTTTAATGCATGCGGTTTATTTTCAATCCCTATCGAAGGACCAAATTTGAAGGGCACCAAGCAAACAAGCTACCCGGCTTATATACGCATTAATTCATCAGGAGAAAAATCTGATGATTCAAAGCCACACCTTGAAATCTTCTTCAAGCTGTACTCACCCAATGTAGTATTTATCTTAGAAGTTGAAAGAAAAGTCACAAATTTTAAGGTTTTCACAAAAATGGCGTCAACAGACCTTAATTAAATGGGCTGTTGATAATGATAGTGGAATGATAGGAGAAAAACGCATGCGCAGCATCCCAGTCTATGATAAGAATGTATATGAGCATCGGTTATACCCCTAGCGACATCTCTTAGTGAACTATCTAAACAGGGGATCAGAAAGAAAACTGACAATTCTTCAATTCGAAAAAAATCGGAATAATTCATTAGATATCTTCACTAAAGGAAAACCGGTACTGCAACTAAAAATTATTTATTTTTCTGCTGCTACACATTTCTTAATCACTATTTAACATTCCTGAAATATGCAGTTATTGAAAAGTATGTTCGTTTTTTCTCTGTGCGAACGGAAATCGTAGGAATTGATCAATAAACCTAGTCGCTTCCACTCCTGTTGAAAATATTTCGCATATGAATTAGTGGCGAGAAAAATGTATAAATATTTTCATTCATTACACTACTAGGTATTTGATCAATATTGTGTTAAATGGAATTTCTTTGCAGAAACTAGCAACTCGAAATAAGGACATGAGTTCAATGCTGGGAAATAAAACAATAAAATACTTATTTGATTAAATAAAAATACAATTTACAACAATTACAATTTCTAGTCCTAGGACGTTATCCTCTTCGTTGTACAATTTACAACGCTATTTTACATATCACATTCAACTTAAAATTAATTCAAGGTGTAGTGTGCTGTGAGATTTCTTTGAGTTGATGTTGAATGTACAAAAGTTGTCTGAAATTTTAATGTACACCAAACATCAGCTCTGTCGAAGTTCATAGCACCTAGACACAATTATAATGAACGATCATCATAATATTTTATTTTTCCCTTGTTCTTTGATATATTTGATCAGCTCCTGTTCTTGTTCTAAAATTTCACTCCTCCTTGCTTCTAGTTCAGTCTGGAGTTCGTTTGATTCAGTCATAGCATTTTCTAGAGTTTTCTTCAACATTTTTCGTTGTTTCCTCAAATGATCTCCCTGGATTGATGTAACATCCCAATTAGATGTTTCAGGTCTCCTAGACAAGGTAAATGCCTGTGATCATTGGATCTTCTGGATATTCATTTCATACTTGACCAAAAAACATTTTTGAATCCCATGCTCCACTAGCGCTTTACGAGACAACTTTTTCAACAAGTTCTAGCAGAACATTTTTTCATCAAATAATATGAAGATGAAATTATTTGTTAAGTAGGATTCATTAAATTTACGCAAAGTTAAGTTCTTAACTGTAAGGGCATTTATAGGAATTATTGTGGAAATAAAGTAACATTTTTCCCTAAATAAAAAGACCATCATACTGAAACCCCCAAGAATCATTTCATAAGACTACCTACCATGCTTTTTCAACATTGTCTCCCTCTAATTCATGCAGTCTCGTGAGTTTTGTCTCAAGATCTACGCTATTACACAATTTTTCTATCACAGCCGACATCGCAGTTGATAATAAATTATTGTTGTAAGTCACTAGCTCATTTTTTACCCTAAAAAGAGGAGCTTTCTCTTTCGCATCTTCTAACCTGAAATGAAATGGAGCATTTATGAATTGTTACCGAAAATATTTCTTTGTTTGAATACATCGTATATCCAGATTATGGAGAAGAAATCAGGCCGGGACTGGTGCAATATGAATAGAAAAGAACATATTTGCACTAATCAAGACCTAATCTCCAAACCAAATGATAGAAAAAATATTTTACAGAAAATGAAGACGCCTGACCAAAAGGTGAAATATTGAATGTAGTGGGTGTATCAAAAGAAAAAAACCGTTACAAAGGCATTTCAATCAACAAAGGCCGTTGACATCTCACCTCACACATGACGCTAATTTATCGATAAGATTTTTAAACTCCGCACGAGCTTCTTCAGGATTCGCTCTATATTTAGACATTTTCGTAAGAAACAATTTCGTCACCAAGTAAATTCAATATTTTGATAAAAATTGGAAAGCTCAAAATTTGAACAAGTTCAAACTTCAAGTTCAGGTCACAGAATATATTTATAATACACATGTTTTATCAAACACAGAATTTTTAGTTAATGCTGTTGCAAATGAACTAATATGGGTCGTAGGTCGAAAGGAGTGGATATATATGTTCTGTGGTTTTATTGTTCTGTGTTGTGATCTCCTGGAGTTCGAATGAAGTAAGTCAACATGGCAACACTGATTGTGGGAAACGTTAAAACTTATATCTTCATTCAAATCAAAGTAATCAAACACATTACTGCGAGAAAGATCTGTCTCGAATATAGGGGTTAAATTTCATTGAATGCTCTTGACAAAGTTGTCTAAGAGAGCTCTTGTACTTTGTACGTATGCATATCTATTAAAAAAAACGAAGAACGTTGCGCACACCTCGTCGAAATAAAATACGGCGTTGCCTTCTAGTTTTCATAGCATGTACATATAATTCGTCATGATTATTTGGATTCTAGCTAAAAATTCAATCCAGAATCTACCACTAACTGGAAACGAATATTTTTTTGTGAATTTAAATTTTATGTTTGAATTTAAGAACAAGATATTTAATTTCAGTGATGAATATTCTTGAATGACCTTGCCCCGACGTTCATTTGTCATTTTTCATCATTTCACCTTGAGAAATATTCAACATGGCCACTTGACAGTGACGTTTCTGTTTACATAATTGCCAATATTTTAATATTCAATGATAGAAAAAAATAATATTCGACAATATAAAAGAAAAGTAATCAGATAATTGAAAAGTGCATAATATCTATTGTGATATCAGGTGTTATCAGATAATCATTATCGTGTAGTGAAACATATGATACTAAAAATGATAATAACCTAGTTGAAAGTCCTGAAAGTTCAATACAAAAGCTGAATGTATTTGCTATGTTTTGCTCGATACGTCTTCAAGTAGCTATTGGTCTTCATAACTAAGTAATGTAAGTATTCCTGTGAAAACTTTAGTATTTAAAACTTCCTAACTATGTTTATTCAAGCTGACATTTCAGTAGAAAGTTCCCTTTGTCTATCGTTGGTTTTTGCGACCTAAATACCATTGAATGCGATAATCTACATATAATTTTCAATATTTCAGCTAACTCAATACGAATTAATATCATATGCCAAATAATCTGCATTTCAATTAAAAGTTTCCATTGCTTGTAAGTATCATAATAACAGAAAATACTGAAATACATCATTTACTTCGATTTATTTTGAGCGAAGTGAGGAAAGACAATGATTTCTTCATGTCGTAATATAATGATATACATTGTAATCCAAAATTTGATTCGCTCATAAGACCCAATTATACACTATTTTGGAAGTCCATGAAAATGAATATTGGAATATCGAAAATTGATTCAGATTCGTGAAATTATTCCATTGAAACGTCAGATTTGAATCATATGTAGGTGTATTTAAAGTTTAGCATTCACTTTATTTTTATTATCTATCTTTTGCACGGAAAGCTATATACTGAAGCAAAAAATTGCATGAAATGGAGCTGTAATAAAGAAATCAATTTTGATGAAATTTAACTAATTTTTCGAATACAATTCTTCGTTATTTGGGATAGTTTGTTTAGGTTTCATAAGAAATATCTTTTTATGAGTCATGCTAAAATAAAAATAACGTGATAGGTTTTTCAAGGTAACTTTAATATTAATATTTAAGAATAATGTTTTATGTGCAGTTGTATTCAACTTTTTCAATTCAACATCAAAAGTCCATCAGAAAAAAATGGATGGGGTTGCTTATTTCTTTAGAGAAAGGGGTAGTTGTTGGAATTTTAAAATGAAAATTTTTCTCTATTCTAATCAGTTACAATATGATTCTGTAGGAATACATAAAATACTGATCAATAATTATTGCTCCTTTTGAACAAAGTGATCACAAGATCAAGAAACCACAGTATAATCATTTGTTTATTCAGTTAGTAAGTAGTATTAATACTCCATAGCAGTCTTCATTGTTTTCTTGAATTTTCTGGTTCAAAAACATTGCCAGAAAATGACCTCTCCTTGTGGAATATAGATGTGACTACTTGAAATTTCATCAGAGTTTTCATTATACTTAACATGAGGAGGACACTTGAATATACAGTCGATAGAAAGTATACTGCTCCACAAGAATTAGGGATATCGTATTCAATCGTTTTTAAAAGTATGTAATCTTCGAGAAAATCGCTGTAAAATCATTTAAAACTCAATAACAACTTGAGTCGATCCAATAAAAATCAGTATGAGACATTTCGTCAATCTGGTCGCCTTTTTTCTGAAGTTTGGTTCTTCGCATATACTTGATGAATGTTCTCATTTTGAAATGAAGTCAGTTTATCAATGGCTTCGATTTGAAACGAGTTTTCTGAAAATGCCAAGACGTAAACTAACAAACGCTGAGGCTAATAGGGCTATCGGAATGCTACAGGGTGGCCTAACTCAGGTTGTTGTAGCGGAAAGGCTCCAAGTCAGCCAAAGTGTGATATCTCGACTTTGGAATAGCTTCAGGGAGACAGGTTCCATGTTGGAAAGACCAAGGCTTGGTGGGCGACGAAAAACAACACCTACTCAGGATCGTTTCGGCGAGAAGAAACCCTACATCTACTTGTAGAATGCTACGGAATACTTTTCAAAATGCAGATGGGGTCCAAGTTTCCATCGAAACCATCAGACGACGTTTGAGAGAGGTGAATCTAGGTTCTAGACGTCCATAAAGAGGAGTTCCATTAAAACGTGACCATAAGCGTCAAAGACTGGAATGGGCAAGGCAACATATCAATTGGAACGATCAATGGCGTAGTGTCCTTTTCACTGATGAATCCAGGAATGGACGATTTTCAGATCCTCGAAGAATAAGGGTATGGACAATCCCACGCATACCCCGTAATCGTCGCTATGTCCAAGAAGTCCATCCATTCCGAGGGGGTATGGTATGGACCGGGATATGTTTCAACGGGCGCACAAATCTACACATTTGTCCTGGGAATATGACCGCCTTACACTATAGGGAGCATGTCATTGACATTGTTGTGCCAAATTTTCACGCTGCTATTGGTGAAACTTTTCAATTTCTAGACGATAACGCTAGACCGCACCGTGAAGCCATAGTTGAGAATGCGCGTGAGGAGCTTGGTATTCCACATTTATCAATACCTCTGCACTCACCAGATTTGAATTGCATAGAACATGCATGGAATATGCTCCAAAGAAGATAAGATAATCATCAACCTAACCCAGAATCCTTAAATGATCTGAGAGAGCTTCTGCCCCGTTTATGGAACCAAATTCCTCAAGAAATGTTCAACAACCTCGTGTGTAGTATGCAAAGAAGATGTCAAGCTGTTATTGATGCCCGTGGAGGCCATACATTGTATTGATAGTCACAAAATGCTTGAAATCTCTGGGAATAAAATTTCGTTATTTTATTCGATTTTTCTTAACCACTCTGTATACGCTGCAGACCTACAGGCTAAAATTAATTTGCAACTTGAAATCATATTAATATGAATTTTCATCACAAAAATCTTATTTTAATTATATTTTTTTGCAATTTAAGTCACTATGCCTAACTCATGTGGAGCAGTTTATATTCAGGGCTTTGAAATTAAACAACAAAAATCGTTTATTCTTTATAATGTCCTCTGGAGATATGTTAGATTCAAAATGATAGATACAAATTGCACAATGCTAATTTGATTTAAAATCACGTTTTGCTTTAATTTGTCGGCGCATTGTTTTTCTGAGAAATCGTTTAATAGTCCTGGCAAAATAGTTTTCCACAAACTGCGTGACGTCTGAAAAGAGTGTTGAACCTGAAAACGGAATCATCTTTCACATTCCGATCGATCTCGCGAAATAAGTGTCTCCCAAACGAATTTCGTTATTATAATTGGTCGAGAGATCATTCGATCGGAATGCGGCATACGCGACAGGTGAAGTAAAAGTTTCTTTTCACTGTCATCTCCTCCGTAACGTATTTACGAGAGAACGTTTAAATGCGTAACGTAAACAAACCACCGTTCGGGAAACGGGGCCACGGGCGGTACCGCATTCCGAGCGTCCCCCTTGGCCCCCGAGTGCTTTCACGGAGCGCTCTGGAATGTCGGAGACCGCTTTGAGACACTGTGCCGCCGCCCGCCACGCGGTTGTTCCTTTCCCCGGAGGCGGTCACGTCTTGACTCCTCGCCGCCGTCGATTCGATAATTGTCCGGAATTCGTACGTAATTTAGGTTGACGAACACCCTGTATATTCAAATTATGAAAAATCCAATTTTGTGCACTTTTGCAGGGTATCTCCTCTGGAAGGATATTCATAGTCTGAAGAGGTAAAGAAAAACACACTAATTTAGTTTTATAAAAATCTCTTGGCGATCGATTTCGGCATACATGCCATCATCAGGCCAGCTGAAACACACATAAAATTACAAATTAGTCATATTCTTGCATGGGGAATCTGTTCTACATGACCTAACGAGATACAAAAACAACAAGGGATAACGTGAGTGACCTCAAACATGGACTCACCGTCAATTATGAAGAAATATTGATAAAAGAGTCATATATGTATCATCCAATAAAATCCTCATCAAAATCTACTGTCGGATGTTAATTTATTCTCCAAGAAGTATCCGATTAAAAACTCACACATTCAACAGAAAAATCGTGTGATCGACAATGTGAGGTTAAATGAACGGTTCATCAAGTCGCTGTCAGTGTCAAATCATCATAGAGTTTGTCATTATCATAGAAAATGTTTTCTTACGTTGAATATTTTTCTTATAGGCATTTAAACATATGCCTTCCAGTAAATTCTGACATGTCATTCAGAAGGTGAATATTATCCCTATTTTTAAGGATCTCATTCTACATGACCTAACGAGATACAGAAACAACAAGGGATAACGTGAGTGACCTCAAACATGGACTCAATGATATTCATAGTCCTTTAGTCCTTCAACACTTTATTTCCTTAATAAAAATAATAAATAAAGGGTTTTCCAATAAGAGGTTTTTGTTTTGACATTCAAAGAAAAATGTATTTTTTTTTAGATGAATGATCGAATGTTTATTTCATTAGAAAGAGGAAGGTAAGCCATTAATAATGGAAAAAAACATCAGCCCAAGTGACCACCACGACCAGGACTACAGGAACATATCCTGCTGCCCTATTTACTCGACAGCCTCACGAATTCCATCTTTGAGGTCTTGAATTGACGCTGGGCTCTTGCCGTAGACCTTCTCTTTCTCATGGCCCCTAAGGAAGACCTCGCAAGGTGTAAAATCACAAGATCTCGGTGGCCAATTGTGATCACCTCTTCGAGAGAGATAACACGGTCCGGAAACTTTTCCATCAATAACTCTTGGGTTTTCCGAGTCCCAGAAGCGACAGTTTTGCTTGTTGACGTAATGACGTAGCGACCGAAGTGGAAATGGGCCTCATCACTCGAAATAATTTTTCGATGGAAATCCGGATCTTTTTCATGTATACTCCATTCACTTTTATAAAGTATCTTGGTGGGCTATGGTTTAGGTTTATCAAGTTCTTTCACTTAAAACGGACGCAGGTTGGCAATCGTGAAAATCAAGCGACATTGCCAAATCTACTTTCTATTTACTCTTTTTTAACTTTGAAAATGGAGTTAGTTCTTCTAAGGTTTAACTGTGACACAAGATTCGTAGTACCACTACATTTTCATACTGGAGTATTTCAAGTTGCGCAAAGAGGTATTTAATTGTCGTCTGTAGGCTTATTTCTTGAGAATTTTGAAAAGTGGGGAATTCCATACGTCCGTCTGTTCTGTACGTCTAAAAATTTTTCTGTCGGGTTGATGTACTATCACAAAGTAACGGACTATTCTGTCCATTATTATTCAATAAAATTTCAACACTCGGTTCTTGATTTGCGGACAAGAAAATAGCATAACTGAATCTCCCAATCATGTTTATACTCGTACACGTGAAATATTTCCAGTATTAACAGAGAAAAAAGTTTCTTCAATATTCGTCAGATCTTTGGAATTATTGAATTCATATAATATTTCCTCAAATTCATTGTTTTCCCAAAGTAAATAAACATTTTGATAAATACTTAATTTCTACGATTTATATGCAGAAACGGCAACGTTGCGTTCATATCTGACAGGAGAATGACCATAACCTAACATTTTCAAAATATACGCGGTGAAATGTGGCAGAATTCCAGGGCCAACCGGGCTACTTTATAAAAGAGAATGAAGTATACATACCTATCAACCCATATAACCTAATCAGCAAAGATGATTGACCGGCTTGAGATCTTGTGACTGAACTTTATAAACCTTAAAACTCAAATCAGTATTCCAAAGAACGACGAGGAATGAACAAACCTGGGTTTTCAGCTACAGCAGCAATATTCTCATCACTAACTTTTCCAACAGCTCAAATTTTTCCACCAATTTCTGTATTGCGGTTCGACAAGGTGCTTCACGAGTACCCAAAAATGTTCGAGTTTTACGTCTCTGCCAAATTTTCTCCATTTTTATAATGAATTTCAATAATTGCAATGCGTTGTTGAAGCCTGAATCCATTTTATCAATGGTCTAGTTTCTACTTGTCAAATGTAAAATAATGACAGCTTCAAAAGTGACATCTACGGAAATAGTTAGTTATATAGTTATAGTGAAAAGGGGTTACAGTCCACTGCGACCTTAAGGTCTATTGGGCCCCCTGACAGAGCTGTCATCATCGCGCCTCCTACAGCTCGCCCTCCAGTTCCAGAGATTTGATGAAATCCAGTATCTGCGACGGCTTCAAGGAGGATAACTCCCCACTTCTACAAGTTTCTTGTCCAAAGCTATCTTTCCTTTGGCTTACAATGGCATAGCATTCCGTAACCAGGTGAATAGGAGTTTCTTCCTCCTCCCCACAGAATGTACACTCATCAGTGTCCGATAAACCCATTCTCAACAGATGCTTCTTTAGGCGACAATGTCCTGTGAGAAAGCCAGTGAGTAGGTGAAGTTGGTTTTTACTGAGATCCAGATATTTTTTGGATCTAGCAGTTTCAAAGTTCAGGAGGAACTTTTTGGAGTGATCCATTCCTGGGAGATTCCGCCAGAGTTTTTCTCTTTCGGTTTTCTCCTTCAGCATAAATTCCTTCTTATAGGTGCATTTTCCTATACCACAGAAGGGTTCTGGGCCAGTGAGTGGCGTCTGTGCGCCCTTTCTGGCCAGTTTATTGGCCTCTTCGTTTCCTACGATTCCCGAATGACCGGGAACCCAGATTAAAAATACCTTATTCTTCTTGCCTACCTCATCGAGTTTGTTTCGGCACTCCCAAATCAGCTTTGAGTCAATGACGTAGGAGCTCAGTGCTTTAATAGCAACTTGACTATCTGTATGAATAGCTATATCGCACTTCTGATAGTTTCTTTCTAGATGTATATCTAGACATCTTCCGATTGCAAGTATTTCCGTTTGAAGGACGCTTGTACAGGGGCCTAGCGATAGTGCACACTTGGTACTTGTCCCGTAAATCCCAGCGCCAGCTCCTGTAGCGGTTTTAGAACCATCAGTATACCATTTCATTGTATTTTCTTTGAGATTGTAGTTGGTGTATTCCCTTTCCCAATCTTCTCTTTTACTTAGCATTGTACTGAAGTTCTTCTCAGTGCTTACTTTCTTGATCATTACATCGCTAGGAAGGTTTGCAGATGAGGTGTAGTCATTCAGAGAGGACCAAGCTCTCTGAAACCTGACTCTCTCATTGCCTGCTCCTTCTACGGAAATAGCGGGCTATTCAAAATAACACCTCTTATTGGAAAACTCCTTATCTAATGATTTATTAAAAATCCTAAACTTTTTCGCATATTGCGTTTTCCATGGAATTCACAGATTCATCAGACACATTTCATTTATTTGAATCAAACAAATTGCTCCATATTATGCCATTTATTGACCATTATGTGAAGAAAATGCAAAAATATCTCTTGATTTATATTTTATTTGCCAAACACAGATACACAGAAGAATTTCAAGATCTTAGAACAAAAAACGATTTCTAGTACAGCTACCTAATAACTCACTCTGATACAAATAGGAAAAATGTAGCTTACGAAATGAATAAAAAAGTCGGGTCAATATGGAACTCTATTTCAGACATCGAGGTAACGTTCTCGCCATCCATTTCTACATTTTCTTAGGTCTGAATATCCAAAAATTGCATTTGTAAAACGTACAATTATCGACGTTTTCTACGGGATTCGATATCGATTCGATTTTCGACCAAAGAAATCGCTTTTGACAACTGTTGTCAATTTTGAAAATGCAGATTAATTCGAATTTTACTGAAGAAGTCGAAGATAAAGTATAGTGTTCAATTCGCGGTAATGGTCATAACACACTTGATGAATTACACCCCTCGCCTGCTGCAAAATTCATCTGCGTGTGTTATGACTTACATTTCCGCTCATAGAACAATATACTATAAACAAAATATTTTCTGATAAAATCTATTCCACGATTTCCTTTGGTTTATATTTTTTCAAATTATGCGATACTTGTATTGAATATCATTATTTGGTTTCAGATGATGTTGCCTTTACTGCTATCGCCATGGGTACTCCAGGCGATAAAATTAAAGGAAAGGTAGTAGAAGACGAACACCTGGATCCTCCAGAACAGCCGACCGAAGACACTCCTCCTGTTATCCTTCCAGCTGCACAGGCCGTCGAAGAAATGGGTTTCATCTCTGCACCATCACCCCACTTACAACCTCTCTCAAATGTAAATATTCTGCCACAACCAACAGCGTCACATCAAATTCTTGGCAAACCTGAGATATTTTCTACAGGTAACTTAGAACAAGCGCGTATAGAAGATTATTACAGTCAAACGAAGTTCTATCCCAGCATTTATGAACCCAGTACGTCTTATTCACTCAGTTCAAGCCAAAAGCCATCCAAAGTATTCTACAGTTTAGAGGAACCTGGCCCATCAGGTCTACAATCACAAAAATCAAAACCGAGTACAAGTCTGACAAAAATAAATGTGAAGAAAAAAGTAAAACCTTCATCAAATATTCAGTTGCCTAAGAAAGTATACACCTGTCAAGTTTGCCAAAAAAGTTACTCTAACGTGGATAAGTTGAACAAGCACCAACAAATTCACTCGACTGCTTCGCCATTCAAGTGCGAGCACTGTAAGAAGTCATTCAGTTCAAAGTTTAAATTAGTAAGACACATGTTAATTCATTCCGATAGAAAACCTTTTAGCTGTACAGTATGTGAAAGAACATTTCATAGAAAGGATCACCTAAAGAATCACATTAAAGTCCATAGTCCCACAAAGAAAATATATACATGCGAAAAAGAACACTGTAAAAAAGAATATACCTCCCTGCTTAGTTATAAGAAACATCTGGCTTTACATGCGGCTCAAGAAGGAAGTCTGGAGTGTCAAATATGTTCGAGTGTTTTCAGTACAAAAGACGATATTTTGTTTCATCTCAAAATACATGCAGGCAGTCGCACCGTCAAGGATCCCAACGAAAAAAAATACAGATGCGAACATTGCGACCGAAAATTCTTCACTAAGAAGGACGTAAGAAGGCACTTGGTAGTTCATACTGGTATGAGAGATTTTTTATGCCAGTTCTGTCCGCAGAGGTTCGGCAGAAAAGATCATTTAGGCAGACACATCAAAAAATCTCACTCGAAGAATTTGCCTCCAGAAGATCTGGATACATCTTCGGAATCGACAAGTGTGAAGGTTGAAACGATTGTTAAATCGGAGTTAACTACTCCCGAATTCGAGATACCTCAAGAAACAACTGAAGAAATGTTCATTGGCGGCCCTGAAATGATTCAGTTCACTTTAGGGGAAGGTACTTCGTCAATGATGAAATATGAACCCAAATTTGAGGATGCATCAGCGGCTGAAACTCAGTTTCCTCAGGGTCCTCTGACTTCGGATATACTTGGTTATTGTTTGGAAGATGTACCAGAATTTGCTCCTCAGAGTTACATAGATCCATTCTTGGAGGAAAATGTCAAAGATGATTTTACTCTGATGTTGTCTTCTCCCTCGCAAAGTGAGTTGATACAAATATTCGATATGCAATCATCAGCTTCCTCTTCCACTGTACCAGAGCCGACTGTTTCAGATAACAGCGGTTTGCTGACTGAAACGGAAGTTTTGAGTAATCCGGAGATTCAGAGGTTGCTTCAGCCTTCGGAGGAAGCCAATTTACCACTACCTGGATTCAGTCAAACATTTCAATCACCTCCACCTCCTCATCCTCCTCAACAACCTCCTTAAAGTAATTGGCATAACTCCTCAAGATTTTTTGATTTTCAACAATTTGTTCATGATTCGATACAAGGCAGAATGTAGGGATTATCAATTGCCTTCTATTATTACTTTATTGAATTTTAGTTATATTGTCTAGAAACCCATCTGAAGTCCTAACTCTCGACTTTATTAGATGAAATACTTGATGTTTTACAAAATTTAATACCTCATAGTGTCTCTGGTAGGACATTGGCACTAATATCAAAATGACACAACGAATTCTTACGTTTTTTATATATTCAGGACAGATATCTCATACTTATCTTACATATTTAATGAAGAATAAATGCAAACTTCATGCATATCAACTCATACAAAGAAGCCATCACAAAAAGTAGAGTTCTGGATAACATAATGTCCTGCACTCATTCAAACGTTATTTGAATTGCTTCCGTTTGGTAACAATATTTTTCATCTTTATCCTACAGCATAATCTACAAATGCTAAAAATGTTTTGAAGACAATCTCTATACGTACCTCTAATCAGCAAATGA
Organism: Adalia decempunctata; assembly: GCA_951802165.1. Classification (NCBI taxonomy): domain Eukaryota; kingdom Metazoa; phylum Arthropoda; class Insecta; order Coleoptera; family Coccinellidae; genus Adalia; species Adalia decempunctata. Next base: position 24,108,668 of record OX637697.1, read on the forward strand.
CTGAAATTGAAAAGTTCTAATATCTTCAAAAAAATAATCCAAACGGAATATTAAAATGTCTCAAATATTGGTTTAACAAATTACTGCTGAATGTTTGTCTTTCTTTTTTTTGTGCATCCATTTTCATTATACGTTAAGGAAAACTCAGGGAAATCGTCCACATTGTGGTTGAAAGATAGTTTTTTTGTAATCCAACTCAGGAGTGAAATTCTAAGTTCTTTTCGATGTTTGCAACAGTGTATTATTTATTCAGAATTAATCTTATTATTTTCGAAGTTTTATTATACAAACATATCAAGAAAATCTCAGTGGTTCACACAAGTATGAGAATACATTTTTATTTTCATATTGACGGAATGTTAAGATATTAATTTCGTTCAGAGTATTTTTATATTTTCATTTTCATATTTACTCCTGAAAATTGTTTCTGTTTTGTACATATTTGCGTTTAATCTATATTGTAGCAGAGTTCATGTTTCTTGTTTTCTATCCAATGTGAAATGAAATATAAAACACTGCCTCATAAATTCACATTATTTCCATTAAAACAAGCAGCTGCAATATAAAGGGATGAAACTGTATGTGAGTGTATGTTGTTAATTATTGAATATTTAGAGATTTTAACATTGTTCTAACCCCTTCTAATTATCTTTGTTAACGTTGAAAGGTCTTCGAAAAATGTTGCTTATCTCATGAATTTTAGGTTATGGATTCAAACCTGATAGGACCTTCGGATGGTCAACTATTTTATGCCTGTTTGTATGTTATTTATATTTTATAGTACCTACACTGTTGGATTTTTATAAAGATTTATTTATGTTACCCACTTAAAATGCATTTTAGTACAAAATTACATATATTGGGGGCAATCTGATCATTTTAAAATTGTATATTATAAAAAGGTGTGATAAAAATGATCGTTTGTCTGAAATAAAGTAATAACGTTTTGGACCCATTTCCGTTACTAATAAGAGATCTACCTCATTTTTGCAACAATTCATTGCTGTAAGATCAGCTAGTCATAGAGATAAGATTGTAAATTTATTTAGTTTTATATTACACTAGTTTAACCGAATTGTGTATGTATATAAAATATTATTGAAGCATATGTACAGTATATATTTTTATACAAATTATAGTATTATTTATATTTTAAATATGTTTCTTAATTGCCCTCAAGTACTTAATTGCAACAGATACCTGCAAACTGGGATATATCTTACCAAAAACTGTTCAGGATTTCAGTGAAGGCTCCTCAGTTTCGAAATTTGAAATAACAGAACATTAAAATTAGATCGGGGATTTTATGTTCCTATAAAGAGCAAATAACTAAACAAACTCGAGTAAATAGAGGTTTTCGGAAATTACGGATATATGTTTACTTAAATTTTATTAATTCTGAAAAGAAACATCTTGATGAAATTATCGTCCCTTTGGAAAACAAAAGAATGAACTAGGTTTTCTTGTCTATGCAAAATTTTTGAATACGCATATCTAGGTTCTTCAAAGCAAAGGAATTAGTCAATTAATTCAACATTTATTTGGCTTGGTGTCACGTTAATATCAGTACATATTCATACAAATGTAAATTTTCCAACAATTATACATAATATGATCACATGAATGGTCGCAACAAAGTACATAATATAATACACAATTTTAACAGCTATAATATATAATAAAGCTTACCTTAGGCACAGATATATATTTATATTTACATATGTAAAGATATTAAAATGTGGAAAATATGTGGCTTCTAAACTACGAGAAACCACATTTATAAAATGACGGACGTTTTGAATTTCAACATTTCCTTATAACAATGAGAATCTGATGTATGAGAGTGTTTTGGAAAAATTCTTGTACCATTCCTTATATCGATAGCACCAATACAATTCTGTCTATAAAAACTATAAATGTTTCATTGATCTCTTGGAGAAAATAACTTCTTAGTTTCACTCTCATACCTCGTACAATCAGTGTATTTTGACGATATCAATATTTACAATAAAAGTGAAGTTTGATCCAGTAATTAATACCAAAGCCGTATATCGCTGACGTAGTACAAGGACAACATAATTTGGGTAAGATAGTCCCTCATCAGAGTTAACTACATTCATGATAATGAATATCTAAAGTTCGAGGGAAGCACAATATTTTTTCTTCAGATACCCAGACATTTGTCAGCTACGGTTTTCACCCAAATTACCCATCTCAAAATTTAGCCTATATGATTTCACAAATACTATAGTTATATCTTCAAAGACATAAACTGAATTTTATCCATTCTTGAAATACTTTGAAAAAATAATCTTTTATATATACATCCGAAAAACTAGGTTTGATTGGACAAAATTCAGAATTTCAACAATTAACAACATCCTACATTAAAAATTCATTGTATAAAAAAACTGGTTTCGGTGTCACTCCATTCATCCAAAACTGGTCCAAAAGAATCGTTCAAAAATTGATCAATCTCTTTGAACATGTGTATAGTCGTCAACTTCGTAAATTCGTGAGTCTCATCTGGATATGCCTGGAAATACAGTGTGATAAAATTTGCAAGGAGGCATTTTTCATTGTTAAGAGAAGTAGTACCCTGTGTAATGAAAAAGAATTATTCCATCTTGAAATTCATTTTTTAAAACGCTGATGTGCAGTTCGAAAGGGGAGCGTAGTTGACAGTCTTTTTGGTCAATCTACGAATTTTATAGTTTTTTTTTAACCAATATAGTGTAAGACCACGTCGTTGAGGAAAAATTCTATCTAAAACGTTCCAAGGGGGAATTTGCTTTAAAATGGAGTAATTTTCGGGAATTGAAGGGAGTTCCAACAGTGGCGTGAAGTAGAGAAGAACAACGTGTGCATCGCGGGGGAGGGAAAATGCGAATTGAATCGTAGGGAGTACCTATGCTAATTGGAAGTGAAGTTCTGTCGGTTCTTCGAATCTCAATGTAACTTAGAGGTAATTTGTAAGTGATTAATTTTTTATGTGATTAACAGCAGGTGTTTACGTGAGTGTTTGGTCTGGTACGAGGGAAATTTTTATAATTAAATGGGAATTTTCGATTTAGAAAGATACTACGTCACTCTACATTTATATTTCCTTTTTTTTTGTATTGTTGTTTCCTCATATTTACTGTTTGTTTATTCATTGAATGTAAAAGAGACAATTTTTAAATTCAATATATTCTTGATTTTAATGAAAATCTCCTTTCATTTCCTACGCTCTCAGAGAAGAATTTAATTTTCATATGACCTTGAGTTTGCCCACGGCACCGGGCACGAGTCCAGATTCCTTTTCGGCTGGAAAAGTGTGCCAGGCTTGAGAAGGTAAAATTTCGTATTTGCGGTAACAGGTGTGTTGAAAAACACCCAAACACACCCGCAGGTATTACAGAGAAGTCTTGTTTACCAGGTAATGTAACAGAACAGTTAACAACAAGTAAAGACTTACTAAGTGCTGGAAAATGACATCGCGTTGGACAAGGGCCTTGGCAAACATGAAGGAATGTTGTGGAGTCACTGTGGAATCGGAAGTACCATGTATAAGAAGAAATCGTCGATCTAGAAGGCTTCCTGCTTTTGAGATCAAATCGGCGTTCTCATATGCTTGAGGGAATTTGGTTGGGAAGCCCAGAAACTTTTCTGCATAATAGGAATCTGCAATAAGAATGAAAGAATCAATATATATATCTGCATTCGTGATATCAATACTACTTGTGGGTTTTAACGCCAAAAACTGTGTGAAACCGAAAGTTTCTCGAGAGAGTACTCACTGTAGTTCATCCAATTCGTTATCGGAGAAAGACTAACAGAACAGTTGATCACTTGATGGAAGTCCTGTATCATCATCATCGCTGAAGCATATCCTCCGTATCCCTTACCGAAAGTGCAGATTTTACCGCGGTCTATGAACTTGAAAGTATCACGAAGATAGGTCAATACGTTCAGCTGGTCCTGAATTTCGATAGTTCCAAGTCTTCTTTGTATCTCGCTCCTCATTTTAATGCCTTGATAACCGGAACCCCGGGCATCAATCTGAGCCACCACGTAGCTTCTGGTACTTGCTAGGTACCAGGCCCAGTTGACCTCCCATTTGGAGGACACTGCTTGTGAGAATGGTGATGCGTCTCTGAAAAAAAATCAGATGGGGCTTTTAATGATGTTGTTATAGGAAATAGAGGCTAGTGTTAAGTTGAATTGTCATGTACCTAGTAGCTCAATCTCAAGCATGTTACCGAAGTCATAAAATCAAATAAATTACTGTTGATTCTGCGTTAAGCTTGTGTAGTTTCCTCATTTTGGTGAAACGAATGGGTGCAGTTTTGTTGGGATTGACTTTGAGATCAACAATCTTCAGCCTGTTGGCTTGAAATTTGAAAGTATGATAAGGTGTACAGGCAGCTTTGTGGTCTGTACATAGCCAAATCCAACAGAAGAGGTTGTAGTACTCCTCCTTGCTGGTGTCCTTCAGGCTTATCTGAGCCTTATAAAGAAGAAACTGATTCGGTGTAAAATTTTTCATAGCCTTGATAAATTGAACTAGGGTACTTGAAGCTAATTCTGCTCTCAGTTCCCCTTCACCAGTTGTTGTGACTCGAATTGAGTTTAGCAAGAAAACATTATATGTGGTTTATAGCGTTGTCTCGCAATATGTATCGTTTTCTTCTGAGGTCATCATCTGAAGTATAAAATGGATCTATTCCCACCAGACTCTATGAAAGTACCATAGCGTTAAAGCCTTCAGTTACTGATTGACTGAAAGCTGCTACTTGATACGTGAATATTCAGATTTAGATTCGCAAGATCAGAAGGGTTCTTGTCCTGCATCGTACCTACTTCGAAGAAAATTCATACTTACACCATTAGCACCATCGGAAAAGCCACATCTTCATATTCTCTCAACACAGGCGGCAAATACAACTTGACTTGAGCCTTGTAACCGAATTCGATCTCCACCTGAATCTTCTTGATATGTGGCTCAGCAAACTTCTTCACCTTCTTTCGCAATCTGGTACCGGTGTCCAAAACTGTCATTCTCGCGTTTTGGGCAGTTTCAACTAGGAATACTACTGGAATATCTGGTCCCAAACATTCTTGAATGTAATATTTGAAAGATTTACTGAATATCACATTATTGTACTCGCATTTGTAGTCCGAGAGTAGGCTGTTGTTTAGCATTGTTTCGTTCATGTATTCTGCGAAGTAGGCGTAGGTTATGTTGGGGTCTATCCTAGGCTGGCATGTGAGACAAGTCCAAGATTGACTGGAGTTCATGTCGCCTAGTTTGAAGAGGTGGCGTACACCAGGCTGGTTTTCGTTGGTAGCGATGGCGTACCTGAAAATTGTTTCGTGTTTTATTAACATTTGTCTCCAGATTTTATCTATCAAGGGTATTGTATACTATAGCCCAAGCGATAGGAAACCCAAAGGAGATCAAGAATCTGCGTCACTTAGACCAACTGGGGCAAAATACCATTCTTGATGAACGTGGGAGTGAATTTGATAAATCTGAATGAAAATAATAATGAAAACAGTACTCACAAAATATGTCTCTCTTCGTCCCATCCCAAAATCTTCGTTATTTCGAAGGCACCATGAGTCAGTGGCACGACATTGCTATTAAATACTTGACAAGCGTGCATGTAATGCCCATTAGCACCATCTTTTACAGGGAGTCTCACAAGAGCCTGTGTTCCATTGTAGGAATAAACTGGATGAAATATGGGTTCCGTCCATCCGATATGTTCTTTTTCCACATGAAACTGCAATTAACAACAGAATAGATGAAGAATTAAGAAGAGCATGGGCAATTTGCCAACGCATTATAAATTTCTTGTCTAAACATTTCATTTTCCCATTCGAATATTCGAAATGAATTATACTGCTCCACAAAAAAAGTTCAGAGATTTTAAGACTGTTTCGAAAGTTTCCATTTAATTTAAGGTGAAAATAGTCCCTGTCCCTAAGTAGTATTCAATGGATTAGACGAGAATTATCAGAAAATTCTTACTTACATCTGTACAGTTATAACTATTTTGAGCATCGCAGCTGACCATCACTGATACATTCTGATTTCTGTTCAGCCAAACCAAGTTGACACCGTTTTCAGCGTAGAAACTTGCATGTGTAATGTAGCTGCCTGGATCAACACTAGCAGTGGGCTTCAGTTCTACAGGAAACAGGTACTTGGGAGTTGTTAAGTTTACTATCCAAGCTTTCACTTCAGGATTCGGAGTATCAGGCTGAAAAAAGCAAAAATGTCCCAGTATGAACATCCGTGCAGTGAAAGACAATGCTATTTCTGATCAATGGCCATACTTTTGAACATGAAGCATTTTGAAGTACAACCTCGATTTGTAACGTTTTCCTAATCCACTCAACATGAATATTTTAAGAGATAATTTCGTAATTGACACTTGGAAGTGCGGCAAACTTGATATCAATCAATAATACGGTTTTCGTTTTCCCTGATGCTGATGAGATTATAGCCTCGTTATAATTCATTCAGGTAATCGATACTACTATATTCTAATCCCTTACGAAACATGAGAATATTTCGGCATAAATTCAAAAGCTTATCGCATCCTTCGAAGCATATTGTGTGCTACAGGTGGAAGCTCTTCTAATGAGATTTTGATTACATTGTTGAGGTGTTATTTATTATTCGTGATGTAACTCTTGCTGCAGGAAATGAGATTAAAACTGTCTGGTTGATAAATGAACCTTCGGCATCTTGAATGTTGCGGGTTATAGTAGGTAGCTTTGTGTATTATATACACTGGAGAATCTTGTAGAGTCTTTATGGTTTTTTGTCTGATATTGTTCTCAGAACCATCGGGTGTTTTTTTAAAGTGATAGAATTTTTGTTAGGGATAACTGTGATTTGACAGAAGGTAGAAGCCATGTTGTTTTGACTTTTCTTTTCAGTAAGCATTGAAAAATCATTATGGAAAGACTCACGCCGCAACAACGTTTACAAATTGTTGAAATTTATTTTCAAATCAGTGTTCTATTCCCCAAGCTTATCACTTCGTGAAATTTATGGTTCACATAATCGTCCATCAGAGCTTATTCGTCGAAATATCGATAGATTTTTTTCTACTCGATGCAACAACAACAACAAGACAAAGACTGTACGCACAGAAGAAAATATCGCTGCTGTAAGTGATAGTGTTGAGGAAGAGCCAGATTTGTCTATTTGTCGACGTTCAAAACAAGTTGGGCTCTTTGCATCCACCACACGGAAAATTCTGCGTGAAGATCATGGTCTACACCCTTACAAGATCCAATTGGTTCAAGAACTAAAGCCAGTTGACCATAATAAGTGTCGTTTGCTTGCTGATTGGGCCCTTAAACAGCTTGAAATTGATCCGCTTTTTTTTTATCGAAAATTTGTGTTTAGTGATGAAGCTCATTTCTGTTGAGCCCGCTCCACACTCACGGCGCGAATCGCGCCAAGAATTCTTGCCGTGAACTTGGGCAAGAATTCGCGGCCAAGAAAGTCATCCACACTCACACAAATATTCGCACTTCGGTTCGCGGCATCCTCGCTGTCTACGAAGAGTTTTCGCCTGTTGAGCCAGCTATAAAAACGGTTTATTCTGATAATAATCAAGAAATTCTCATTCCACTTATCTAAATCTGAATCTATTTTAATTTCACTTCATTGCTACATCAACCATTCATTTCAAAAGCGAATAAAGTCAGTGAACAAGCATTACTGCGCAGGTACCGCGAACGCCTGTGAGTGTAGATGGAACATTTGTGCTTAGGCGCGAAGCCTTTGTCGCGGGAAAGGAGACCGCAAACTCACGGGGAAGGCCGCGAAGCGCGAACGTTACACAAGAAAGTCATCTACACTCACGTTCGCGGTATTGGCCGAAGTTCTTGCCATGAGTGTGGAGCGGGCTGTAGAAGGGCTACGTAAACAAGCAAAATTACCGTATATGGAGTGAAAAGAATCCCCATGAAGTTCTGCAGGTTCCATTGCATCCTCAAAATTGCAGTGTATGGTGTGCTTTACTCGTTGAAGGCATAATCGGTCCATATTTCTTTAAAAACGATGCTGGAGCTAATGTTACAGTGAATGGTGCTCATTACAAATCGATGATCTATGATTGTTTGTTTCAAAATTTGAATGCTATCGACCCATAGGTGTTTTGGTTCCAACAATATGGTGCTACACCTAATGCTGCTACCATAACAATTGATTTATTGAAAGGAAGATTTGGCGATAACATTATCAATCGAGAAATGGTCCAATCAATTGGCCCCCAAGATCATTCGACATAACTCCAATGGATTATTTTCTTTGGAGTTATGTCAAATCATTGGTTTATGCCGATAAACCAGAAACAATAGACGCTTTGGAATCCAATATTACTCTTGTTTTTGCTGAAATAAGGCCTGAATTACTCGAACAAAGTGATCCAAAATTGGTCTGGTCTAAAGCGGTTCTCCAGAGCTAGTCGTGGTGGACATATGCCGGAAATTATTTTTAGAACATATATGACATAAAATTATCTTTAAAATAAAAAAAAATTGGCATCAATCTTAATGTGTTTTATTCCGATTAAAAGTTCACTCTAATCACTCTAAAAAAACACCCGAAACTTTCGATGTCTAGATATCTACAGGGTACTGCAATAGTGCCAAAATCTTCCATAGCTGGCGAACCAGACATCTCAGAGATTTCGTTGGGAATTAGACCTCTTGTACCTTCATTTCTGCATCTCGGGAAATTATTTTCTGATAGACAAGGTGTCCCGATAAATGTTATTCAACAAATGTATGATTTTTTTAATGGATCACCCCATATATTTTCACGCATTTTCAAGTATCCTCCATCACTTCTCTCATGACGCAAAACATAAGAGACATTTTTCCAACGGTACAGATCTTTTTCAAAGAGAACTGCAAAAAGATGAGGGAAAAACTGTTCAGTAAAAGTCTTCTGACGATTTCAAGAAGCGATAGTAACATGAATTGGATCCAAAAGTCTTTTAATTGAAGGATTTGCCCTATCACTGTTCCTGAATGATCAACCTGTCATATACAGGGTGTCCGTTATTGATGAGGTCCAAATATGAAGAACTTCAAATTATTATTTCTCTATTTTTTCAAATGTAACACCCTGTATTTTTTCCCCAATGATGTAGACAATTGAATACCTCAAAATTTCTCAGGAGTAACCTTGGGATTATTTTCACTCCCGCATCCAGCAGTCACGAAAAATGATATCGCAATTCTGAAAACTTCATTCAAATAAGTGATTACATAAAAACTAACGGATATTCGAAAGAGGAAGAGGTCAAACAATGAAATAAAACTAAATGATTAATTATTGACAAACTTTAAAACCTTCTCAGAATCATACTTCCTGAGCATCAACATAAAAATGATATTTTTTTTCCGTACAAGCAAAACATATTAATCACGTATTCAAACAATTAAGTATGTAGGTATATCAGTTTTTATCGGCTTTCCAAAAAAAATATTAATCAAGTTATTGCTACTGAGAGCTCAAAGATACTTTCGAATACAGTGAATCAACATGAATTTTTGGAAAAATGGGATGGTTGATATGATTTTCATGTTAACACAGTGCCACGGAACCTATGCTGCCTAATATCCCGATTGGAAACATTCAAAAGAATCGAGTTTTCGGGGGTTTTTCATCACGCTTCTAGTGACAGGAGATGTCAAAGTACATCGATTATTGATTAAGTTATTGTTATTTAGAGCTCAAAGTTTCTTTTGAACATAATAATTCAGTTATCGATTTCGAACAGCCTGTCTATCGAAAATTCCCATGATGAGTAATGCTGTGTTGAATAATACGTCCAAAGTTTCATTTTGTCTATTTTTAACGTCCGTTAGTTTTTATTATGTTATTATTTCAATTAAATTTCTAGTTACTATATCATTTATCGTGCCTGATGAATGAGGGAATTAAAATAATCCTAAGGTTACTTCGGAGAAAATGTAAGGTATTCATTATTCAATTGTCTACATTACTGTGGAAAAAATACAGGATATTACATTTGAAAAAATCAAGGAATGATAATTTGAAGTTCTTCATATTTGGACCTCAATAACGGACACCCTGTATATGACAGATTGATCATTTAGGAACGGTGACAAGGCAAATCTCTCAATTAAACAACTTTTGATCGAATTCATGGTACAATCGCTTCTGGACATCGTCAGAAGACTTTTACTGAACTGCTTGTCCTTTTGCAGTTTTCTTAGAATAAGATCTGTCTAGTTGGAAAAATGTCTCTAATATTTTGCGTCATGAAACAGGTAATGAAAGAAGAATTCTCTGAGATGTCTGGTTCGGCAGCTATGGAAGATTTTCGCACTATTGCAGGACCCTGTATATTCTCTTGGTGAAATTGAAAATCAAATAAGATGAATTGTATCCTGACAGTATACTACCAACCTACCTTCGGAAATCTGAAGGACCTTATTTCAGGATATATCCCGGCTGTATTTCCGCTATCGTACCACGTGAATTTATACTCCCCAACGTTGGTGTCGTTGAAACTCAAGTATAATAAGTACACCCCATCCGGGGAAAACCACAATGTATGGGGCGTCCTCAGGATCTCGTTCTCGTAGAGCCAATCCGGAACGCCATTGTACATCTCGTTCAACACTCCCGACATGGTGATTCTGCACACTAGATTCTTATCAATCTTGGGTTTGTAATAAACGTCGTTGTTGTGAATAAAAGCAACTCCGGTACCATCGGGTGACCAAGTGGCGTATTGTAGATGTGGGGCGTTCAGATCCAGCTCCTTGTTCGATAAGGGCTTTATTATCCTGAAAGGGAAATTGCATTTGTCAGATGGTCCCCAAGGAACTGCGAGATTGGTGTGTGTTAAGACTTTTTGACGTTGTATTTTATTCGTCAGGATTTTCACTCTACATTATACAACTAAAAGAAACGATGTGATACAAAACGTTTATAAGAATGGAAATCAACCCTTATTTTCTATTTAAAAAAAATAGACGATTTGATGTCTCAATCTGAAAGATTTATTTTCTTTAGTTGAAAATATAACAAACAAACTCTGCTAACTAAAAGGAATAATCAAAAACAATGCTATTTCTTCGAGTTCTCAATTCATAATACACTGCGCAAAAAAATTAACGCACATTATGGAAATCTCAAATTTATTCTACAACTGAAGGTGTTCTCAATGATAATTATTTTTATCAGAATTATGCATGCATATGTTATCCACTTTCAACTTTTTTTTTCAATACATTTGTTTTCTCCCAGCAGGAATAAAAAGAGATGATATCAGATTTTGAATGTATTGGCTCCATTCTAAAATCAGTTGTTCTCGATCAATTCTGGTGATCAATAGTTTTTCTTTCGTTTGATTTTCTACACTCGATCGCTATGCAACGCGAAACACGCAATTTGACCCAAGAGGAATGTGCCCAAGCGGTAATTTTGCGAGACGAAGGGTGGACATACCCAAGAATTGCAGAAAGGTTTGGAGTTTCCCATACAAGTGTGTCCAGAATGTTGCAGCGATTCAGGGAGACAGGTATGAATGTCCGAAGACCAGGAGAGGGTAGACCACGGGTAACAACTGCCATTCAAGAACGTTACTTGAGAGTCTTCTTTGAGACAACGGTTTGCAACCGCTCGCCTCCTTCAAAATCAGCTTGAGCAAACTCATGAGGTGCAAATTAGCACTCAGACAATAAGAAATCGCCTCAGAGAATATGATTTAAGGCCTCGTGTCGCGGCAAGAGGCCCAGCTCTTACCCCAGCCCATCGAAGGGCGCGTTTGGATTTTGCGAGAGAGCATATCCATTGGGAAGAGGCCGATTGGGAAAGAGTTCTCTTCACAAATGAGTCTAGATTCTGCCTCTACCATTGTGATCGACGTTCCCTTGTATACAGACGTCCACATGAAAGATATGCTCAGTGCAATTTCCTGAATACTACTGGTTTTGGGGGAGGATCGATTATGGTATGGGGTGGAATATCTTTGACTGCTCGCACAGACCTAGTGATCGTTGATAATGGAGCTATAAATGCTGATAAATATATAAGCAACATTCTTGAAGAGCATGTAGTGCCATTTGCCCCATACATTGGTGAAAATTTCATTTTTATGGACGATAATGCCAGACCCCATCGTGCGCGCACCGTTCAGGAGAACCTTGAAGAGGTTGAAGTCTCTCGAATGGAATGGCCAGCAAGAAGTCCAGATCTCAATCCGAGTGAGCAGGTTTGGGACAACCTCAATAGAAGGCTGAGAAGTTCAGAAAATCATCCAGCTACTCTTAATGACTTAGGAATCCAACTCGGAGAAATCTGGGAAGGATTAGATCAGAACATTTTAAGATCACTCATTTTGAGTATGAACCGTCGTTGCCGAGCTGTAATTAACGCAAGGTTAACGCAAGGGGTGGAAATACCAAGTATTAAATCACTTATCAGCATTTCAGTAGTTTGAAAATTGTTCATTTCTCTTCTTTCACATAAGATTCGGTAAAATCCTGAATTTTTCTTCCATTTAATGTGTCTTGTTTCGTTCAAAACCTTCCCGAGAGAACATAAAAAAAAGTTATAAAGTCAATGTAGAGTTAACTTTCATCGAAATTGAGATTTTCAGAATGTGCGTTGATTTTTTTGCGCAGTGTATTTAAAATCTGGAATGACATTAATTAACAATTGACGAAACAAGTTAAAATTAAATGAAACAAAGAAAAGAAAATAGAAAGTGGTTTCTTGAATATAATGATACTGTTCATTTTTACACGTTTCTCAATAAGAAGTGTTATTTTTAATATCCCGCTATTTCGGTAGATGCCACTTTTGAAGCTGTCATTTTTTGACATTTGACAAGTAGAAACTACGCCATTAATATAAATGGAACGATGCACAATCAACACGGCACTAAAATTATTGAAATTCACCATAAAAATGGTGAACATTTTGCAGAGACGGTTCGTAAAACTCGAACACTTTTGGGTCGTCGTGAAGCAACTTGTCGAACCGCAATACAGAAATTGATGTAAAAATTTGAGCTGTTGGGACAAGTAAGCGATGTGAAGAATGAAACCAGTGCACGTCTGCAAGAACAGCCGAGAATCTTGCTGCTGTAGCCGAAAGTGTTGAAGAAAACCCAGGTTTGTCCATTCCTCGTCGTTCTTCGGAATTGGGCATTCCACAAACGTCATTACACCGTATTTTGCATGAAGATTTGATCTTAAGGCTCTTTACTGATTGGGTTCTTGAAATGCATGAAAATGATCCGGAATTCCATCGGCATTTTTCCGTTCCCTATACAGTCAGCGCGACAGGTCGCTCTCACCGTATAGCAAACGGAATGCACAATGGAACATTCCGTTTCCTAGCAGATATGCGCGATGTGCTCACTGCCCTGTTAGTCTTCTAGGTGCCGATGGGACAAATTGCAAATTATCAATAAAGTTTTCTTACTTTCTGTATAGCTTTATTAGGTAGAGTCTGCCACATTTTTCTTCTGTGAAAATTTTTGTATTCGCGGCTTTTTTTCAGCAAAACTCTCGAAAGTCAACCATATTTTAATTTTTCTTGAATCAAACATACTCGTTTTTGTAAAATGCAATCATAAAAACAATCTGGGAGAAATGAGAAAATATGATGGTATACCAACATAAACATGACCGAAAATCGTATTTTTTTCAAAGTATTAATACCCTCCCGAATTTTTCAGAATCGGTTGATATGACGTAGACCATATGCATTCATCGGATATAACTTTGCTCATGTTACAAATAAACATTTGATTTTTCGAGGACCATTTAAGAAGGATGTGCTGAATACTATCATCCAGCTGCTTGACGAATAGAGTTCGGAAGTTTCAGTTGTTGCCGATATAATATTCTTAGTTGTGATGGAGTGTTTTTTTGTGCAAACATTTAAAAATATCCGTGGCTTTGAAACGAACAAGGGGGAAGTGACATCCTTAAACTGTGCAAAATATTCTTGGCATCAAGAGAACATCATAATCGCAAATACCTATAAAGATGTGATTCTACCTGACGATTGGTGTGATACTTTTACTGGATACCATTAGTCTTGTTACAATGAATTCAATGTGAGGAAGGAGTATTTTCATTGTCCTTTTTTATTAGATTTGAATAAAAATGTCAGTAAACAATTTGAATTATACACAATAGTTTCATTTCAATAATAATCGAAAAAAGATTCTGAAACAAAACCATATTCAACTAGACTGGATTTGCCGCATTTTATATGGTGGACAGTTGTTTTTTCTATGAAACGAATCTCTCTAAAATATAAATTCATTATTGTCCGACAAATATGTATTAATGAATTTAAAAAGTCAAAAAAATCGTCGATTTTCATCTGTCGGACAAGAAAAACGCCACATTTTTTTGTCGGACAATTGCATTTTCATATTTCATATGGTTATATGTTATATCAACCGATTCTGAAAAAATCAGGAGTGAATTAATAATTAAAAAAAATGCAATTTTCAGTCATGTTTATATTGGTAGACAATCATGTGTTCATGATTGCATTTTACAAAAAAGAGTACAAATGATTAAAAAAAGTGAAAATATGGTCGACTTACGAGAGGTTTGCTGAAAAAACACCGCGACAACAAAAATCTTTACAGAGGAAAAATGTGGTAGACTCTACCTAATAAAGCTATACAGAAAGTAATTTGTCCCATCGGCACCCAGAAGACTAACTGTATATAGGAAACGGAAAAATGCGTCCTGTAGTCCTGGTCGTGGTGGTCATTTGGCTGATGTTATTTTCCATTATTATTCCTCTTATAATGGAATAATGGAATAATATGCGATCATGAGATAAAATGATGGCATTCTTCTTTGAATGTCGAAATAACACTTTTTATTGAAAAACCCTTTATTTGAATAGCTCTAAAGGACGAATTCTTGCTGTGGATAATTTGAATTTAGTTTTGAAACATTTTTCTGGATGAAATTGATTTCATGGTTATTGAAAGCTCCAATGCATGTATAATTTTGTATGGCATTTGGCCAATTCAAACCAAAAAATCCCAAATTTCAATGTCTCAGCTTATTCTTATTCAGAATGCTCATAACTTGAGTGGAAAAAATGAGAAACTGAATTTTCTCAAAGTGTCCTGTGTAAACGCCACTGAGTGTTTTGTAAATATTAGACCGCTAATGGATCGACAGTCACTTAGTCAAAATCAGCCGTACATTGAAGAATATCGATTAAAAAAAAATATTTCCTTTCCCAACATGAACTTCCATGAATAAATTATATTTTTCATTTAATGCTCGTGAAAATGTGAAACCCTACAAAACGCACGTTATTAATACAATTTGATTCTGAAAATGAGAGAGTATTTAAGATATTATTATCTGAAATAAGAATTCACTTACCTAGTGTGTATTTCATAAATATAATATTTTGCTAAAGTTGTATATTTATAAAGTTTCTTGACATCACATATGAGGAGGACATGTTTCAAGGTGCTCGAGATCTTATAATCCACTGCATCATATTGTCTCTGAAAATAAATTGTGTAAAATTGCGAACTGTCCTAGGAACAAAAACACGGCGCCTTCGCCATTTTGTTAATATATCTCGACATGCTTAAAAATACATAAACATATACTTTATTCTAACTAGACTCGGAAAGTCGATAGGAAAAGATGAAATTTTAAATAGAGCGTCCCAAAGTGCTGAAGTTGAGAAAAATTGGGCAAAATTCGAGGCGAAGAAAGACTACTTGTATCGAAAACAGAAACGTTTTTTTTGGAAATGTACTTTAATTTGCTTGATCCTTTCTTGATTTTGAATCCCTTCATTTTCTAGTATTATTTTTTCATGGAAAATCATAGTGAAAGGAGCTAAGACCTATGTTTCTAGGACATTTGATCTTTTTCTGCATTAGTACAATTTTTTTTGCAGTATACTTAGACCCCGAAAACTAGAGATGAAAATATGAATTTTTCTTCCTGAATAAGGATTTCTATAGATTGTCCATGGTCATGCGTAATCGAAAAAATGTGGCCAAACAAAAATAGAAATGAAACATGCAATACATAATACAAATATGAACGCTACTCACGAATGTGGAGTTCGTCATGATGACCTTCGTAGTCAAGTTTTCGGCATTGTACAAACTAATACCACCTTGTGAATCGGTGAATATAAATTCGGAATCTGTAACATAAAAAAATCCAGTATAAATCTCGACGTTGAGTTCTTTCTAGAAATTGCGAGAGTGCCTTTATCGATTCTGAATTTGTACGGGTTTATTTATTCACTTTGAGGTGGAGTTCCAATAACTATGCAGCTTTGGTTTTGGAACTTTGGTTCCGCCACCTGCATTTCACCAGGGGAGGTTTTGATGCGTGATATCCTGAAATAGCAGATTTGGAACTTTCAGGAGTTCTGGCGTTGAAAAGTTTTTGTCCTTCAGAAATTAAGTAATGCTTGATGTTCAAGAAGGAACTTGAACTTGTAACATAACACAATTCGGAATTCGATAATAGGATCAAATTAAGATAATATGAAGTGGATACAGATGAAACAACTAACATTTGCCTCAATGAGACCGAAGAAAAGTAAAAACTTGAATGCTGTCAGATAAAAACAAACAAATAAAACAGATCTTCGTTGATTTGAAAAAAAAAATCAAATTTTGAAATTTTCCGAATGTAGTTGAAGTTAATAGCTCTTATGCTTTTGTGAAGCACATAATGAGATTAACTGATGAATTTTTCTCGAAATGCTGGAAAGAGTTCAAACAATAATACAATAAACAGGACAATAATCGATTATTGTTGCAGGATGGCGAATGCGCTGGTGATTTCGATTCTATGGATTCAATAGCTTGTACTCCTTGTAACTTGTACAGAGTTCCAGGATACTCTCAATAAGAATATTAGAATTGTTGGTTTTCGATTCACTGAACCCAGAAAAATTTGGATGTTTGTTATCCATTTGATCTATACAGAGAATGGATTTCTGGTTAAAACTTTCTTCACAATAACGCAACATTTAGAAGGATAAAGCAGTAAAAAAACTTTGGTCAAAATGAGAGAATTGAAAACTATGCAAACATTAGTACAAAGAGACTTACATAAGTTTAGTTTTGTAGATGTAATAACTTCCAGAATTCTGATATTTCTGCACTTATAATAGTTGCAGAAATAGATTACTAGATTAGAATAGAATGGGAGCAGCCAGATATTATTAAAATATACAATGTTCTGGAAAACTGAACTATGATAGCTTCTTTTCACTAAGTAATGCTTGGACTTACCATTGAGTTTAAATATACATAGAGGTACAACGCCCTTGAACGATTTGATACAAAAATTTTTGGCAGTTCACTTGCCAACATTAGTGGCGGTACATAGTAGCTACTGAAGGAACTATCGAGGGAACCATAATCTGCTTTCTATTCATTCAAAGAAATCGGTAGGATATTCATTTTCCTCTAGTTCTATGAATCAAAGGCAGAATAAATTGTCGTTTTATTGCATCCAAAAAATCAGGTGTGATGAAATACTGAACATCCGCTATTTCTTACGCCGTTCCTGATCGCATTCGGCTTCGGAAATAGTAGACCAAGAGCCAGTGACCAATTTTCATATGTCATTTCATGACTCACCAAAATTTACTTGTTTAATATTCAATATCTGCTCGAAAATAAAAACCACTTCTGCCAGCCCATAATGGCCGGAGTAGACTACCATAAGCGCTCAAAGAGGAGGAAAATTAGGTTCAACTATGTCATAGTATCATACACAAAACATTCAGGAATTGTAACTGATAATATATTGAATCTATAAAAAATAATGACAGAACTTTTTCGTCCCTCCTAAGTGTTGGCAGAACTCTTTGAAAATTCATTAAGAACAGCTGTACTTAGGTATGTCATTTCAGTACGCTTGTAATTTACAGGAAATAAAGAAAATGTGTCTAGAAAGCGAATTGTAATCATGACAGAAATTTTTTACATCACGAACCATCTGCCAGAACGAGAAATGTTGCCGCGCAAATGCGAGCGAAATGAGCTTATTCATATTTGCAAGTCAGACCTAGGGCGCATATTGGGCATTTACGAGACTCATCAAATGTTGATATGAAGCTAAAAATCTTTTATGAAATTATAGAATTTGTTTTCAGTTTCATTTACCTGATCCGATGATAAGGGTATTCGCTATGTACTCGTAATACTGAAGCTCAATGTGAAAGTCTTATACTCTCTTTTACTACTCTTAGTCTACCCAACTTTTGGGGTTTTACATGCCCTGATGGTTTATTTTTTACCCCTTAATGTGACTGAGATCTTACACTTCTTTGAATGTTTCGTAAGTCACATAGGTATACTCAAGACCTCCTCAATCCATTCGAAAAATTCTTGAGGATACAAATTTTGAGGATGCGTAGGAAGAGCATATTTTTCTGAATAGTTTATTACTAAATAAATTTTTGTAATGTTAAAAATAAACACCTTTAATTCTCTTAATTTATTCCTTTAATTGACAATAATACATGTCCAATATGCGCTCTGAGTCTGACTTGCAAATATGAATAAGCTCATTTCGCTCGCATTCGCGCGGCAACATTTCTCGTTCTGGCAGATGGTTCGTGATGTGAAAAATTTCTGTCGTGATTATAATTCGCTTTCTAGACACATTTTTTTAATTTCCTGTAAATTTCAAGCGTACTGAAATTACATACCTAAGTACAGCTGTTCTTAATAAATTTTCAAAGAGTTCTGCCAACACTTAGGAGGGACGAAAAAGTTCTGTGATTATTTTTTATGGATTCAATATATTATCCATAACAATTCCTGAAAGTTTTTTGTGTGATACTATGACATAGTTGAACCTAATTTTCCTCCTCTTTGAGCGCTTATGGTAGTCTACTCCGGCCATTATGGGCTGGCAGAAATGGTTTTTATTTTCGAGCAGATATTGAATATTAAACAAGTAAATTTTGGTGAGTTATGAAATGACATATGAAAATTGGTCACTGGCTCTTCCTCTATAGTGCTTTAGTTCAGCTACTTACCGCCAGATGCGAGAGTAAAAATTTTCGCTTCTCTGAAACACACTTATCCATCTATGAACCGGTGAAGGAACTACACTAAATTCAGTTTCAAATCGTTGAACTGGGTTATGCCTCTATGTACATTTAAACTCAATGCCAGTCAATTCTATAACTGAAACTTGGGAAAAAATGAACCACAAACATGAATCGCAAACGATTCCTTTTCGAGATACGGGGTGTACTAGACAGTATTTGAACGAAAATGATGACAACAGATTGATTGAACAGGACTGGTCCTAGTTTCGAACGGCCCGTTTCCCAGCCACAAATAGGTTAGATTTCTCTTTATACTAAATTGATTTTTATAACATTTTGGATCTTTCTGAGGATTTTTCGGAAACCGTAGCAGATAATACAAAACTACAACACAGCATCTTTCTACAATTTTTCAAGCTAACAGTGGCTCACCAAAGAAAAGTTCTGGGGGAAAACAGTGGATAGTATCCCAAAAAAATATCACCGTGTAGATTTGCAAATGAAATTGGCATGTCACATGGTGTAAACTCTAGTTCGGAAAATCCATGCGAAATTCCAGTTCAATATCTAGAATGATGCAGATACTATGAAAAAAACGAAGCGCTTGTGAAACCTTGTTTATAGAAACTTTTTCTTGAAATTATTCGAGAAATCGCCCCTTTTTGATTCTAATCTCCAATTTAGAAACGCCCTGTATACAGGGTGGGCCATCCGTAACTTTCCATCCCGAATTTTGAGCTTTGGAATGGAATAACAAAAAAACGCTCGGACAGTTCAAATTTTGTTGAAAGGGGGACAAATAAGGGTGTTCAAATGAGTTTGATATCACTACCCCTCTAGCTGCAACCCCTAACAGCTCTCAATTTCGAAAAGGGAAAAGGGATCGAGCAGCACCTTGTTGAAAGGCAATTCAATTTCTTGCATTACTGTATTTTTTGGATCTTTGAGATGGAAAAAATGATCGGACGGGTCAAAAAATGAATTCGATATCACTACCCCTCTAGCCGCTACCCTAACAGCAATTATTTCAATTTAAACGAAAGCGCACGATTTACTTTATGAATATTAAGGTGCAGACACATTGTCATCACGTCACGTCACATCACGTCATCTTTCCAAAATGTGCAACCACGATAATGCATGGAACTTAGACCATAGGAAGAGAAACACACCTTTCAATAATAAATAGTGAAGCCAAATCATCAGAACTAAACTGGGTGATTGTACTACTACAGAATCGAAATGTAGTAAAAATTTTTGCAAAATTGTATCTGCTGTCACGCTATAGCACTGAAAGCACGCAAGATCTATATTCCGCAAATTTACATTTTCTGAATGCACGTGACATCACGTCTGATATTTTGTGAAATGTCATTCTGACACATTTGAAACCGATCTGGGTGCTCATTCAATAATTCTTGAATTAATTTATGGAATTACCCCACTTCCTTTGTTCGTTGATTCATTTGGTAAATCGAATCCCGTCTACGAGAATCACCAGCAACTGTAAAAGCAGCTATATTTTCCATATCTTCTTCCCATTTCCTCGCGTGAGCTCACATGACGTGACAACAATTTGTATGCACCTTTATTGTTTTCATGTTTTCAGTTATTGTCTCGGTTTCAGCTCTGTATAATAATAAAGCGATGAAAAATAAAATACACTCATGCAGGAAATTGAAATGGCTTTCCAACAAGGTGCTGCTCGATCCCTTTTCCCTATTCAAAAATGAGAGCTGTTAGGAGTTGGATCTAGAGCGGTAGTGATATCAAACTCATTTGAACACCCTTATTCGTCCCCTTCAACAAAATTTGACCTGTCCGAGCGTTTTTTCGTTATTCCATCCCAAAGCTCAAAATTATGGGTGGAAAGTTATGGATAGCCCACCCTGTTAAATACGCCAAGAATCTCCTCTATCTGATAAAATAGTTCCTGAATTGTTGAGATTAAAATTCGAGTTCAAGTCGAGGCGAACAGTTCGATCGAATATCCAGAATAAATTTGCACCTCTCTGTTCCCAATATCGCCAATCACACCAGTTCCCTCGGGTTCGAACTGAAAAATGGGAACAAAGCTAAGCGCCTTATCGTAATCACCTCAGATGGATGTAAAATTCTATTCCGGTTCAGCTTCTCCGCTCATTCGAACGAAGTAAGCGTTGTCTAGGTTACTCTATTGATTACTTATCAAACATTTTAACCCAGATCTCGGGGTATTCCCGTTACGAATTATTATCTGTTATTGGCTTTGAGTATTGTCTCATTTATTGCAGGGTTGTTGGTGACGTAAAGGGATTTGAGAAGATCCAGTCGAGATGCGGTGGGGCTTACTTCTCCTCTGATTAACTCCAATTTCATGCGATTCTCAGGAGATTGATGCTTAGTATGAGCCTATGTCGGTATTGTCTCCAGATTTATCTGGCTATTGTTGGCTCGAGATGGCAAGCAAGCTTATATAGACACTATTTACGTGGTCTGTATAAATGATTTGAATTAAGTAATAGTAACAAAACGAATATTATGAAGTTTATGCTGTTCTCCTCAAAATCATTCATTAAGAAGATGATGCTTTTTGGCAGGTGGAAGTCAGTTCGTCATCAATACATAGTATAAAGCAAAGTCGCTATCGCTGTCTTTGTACATATATTCTAACTGTAGATTCTTGATGCTAAAGGAAAACTTTTTTTCATTTTCCATTTTTCCGAATTCGGCTCTGTTAAAGAGATATAGCCATTTAAAAAAAATGTTGGGCTTAATACGTGCCTGATATTATTTTTTACAAACACCTCAAAGTTCATATTTTTCGATTGAAATTGATGTTATTATTAGATATTCTGGGTGATACATTTAAAAAATACTCAAGCACTAACCTTATTTGAATAAGAATGTTATAAACACGATATTTCATAACAAAACAATTAGTTCTGTCCGATCATTTCGGCAATTGAAAAGCTTTATCTCTCACACCAAAATAAGTTCCTTCTTCGATTGTCCTGAAGATTAGTTTATAGACACTAATAATTTGTTCATATTTCCTCGATCTCATAAAATATTCTCACTAACCTATCCTAACTCCATTAACCAAAGTCATATGTTTCGGTGTCGATGACCTAACCATACCCATCCTCAATGATATTCAATTCACCCACAGAACTCTAGAGAAGACGATGCCAGATTTCCGATTTTCTCTTAAACAATGCGAACTCAAGAAAGCAGTACGTCCCCTATCGTTAGCGGATGAACTAACACAATCGCTAAAGGCGTCTAGGCGTTGCTCTTTGAAAATGCCAAAAGAGTAGTTCTGATTCTCGCCAATATAGCGCTGCGTTCCTAATTTCAGTCGCCAACGGCCTACTCTTCCCTTCAGAAGGCCGTGGATGTAGCCATTGTAGCCGCGACGCAAGACCGTTGTTCTGTGCTCCAACCAGTCCAACTAAAACGTTAATCAGTGATCTCATATACGAAGTTCACGCTTTATTTATTTACAGAGAATGAAGCAAACAGGTGATGATTATGTAAATAACTTTCAGTGAATTGATGTAATAGTAGTGTCGTTCTGGTGTCGAGTTATATGGTTTCGATAGATATTTTGCCGAAGAACCGGTAACAATGAATTTTGAATAGAAACTGCCTATAAAATGTATAATTTCATACTTCTTACAATTCAATTTTATGTCCCACGAATGTGGAATTTTATTATTACATATTGCTACATCAAACGTTTTTTCATCATAGAGATTTTAGTCTTGACAAAGTTGATAAACATTCCGACAACTTTGGTAACTTGTTGAGAGACCAGAGAAAAAATAATTTCCGATGAGATTTAACTCAGGACAGCATTCAGATTATTCTTGAAATTCATGATTTTTTCCTCTAATTCAATCTTATACAATTAGGAATAACTTGAGAACGACGCATTTCATTGAAAAAATATAAGAATACTTTTGTTTTTTAAAATAATTAATTCTTTCGAAAACGTGAACCGTTCAGCTTTTTTAAGTGGTTTCATAGTATTTTTGCGTGAATTTATAAGTCGACTATACTGTAACTTTTTTACCAGGAGAAATATGAAATAAGTTTCAATTGAGGAATATGCACCATGAATAGAGTAAACAATCAACCAAAATTCAGTTCATTCGAAATATCGGTTCCGAATATATGGAAAGAATAGGGTTAATTTCATGGATTTCTGACACCCTGTACCTTCCAAACGGAACCGAATTTTGAAAAATGGTATGGGAAAAAAGTGTTTCTTTTGATGGGAGGAATCTATAGTTAAAATATATGTACAAGTCAAAGACTCACCCTGTATATGCTTGAATCTTCAAAACTACGCAACGGATTCCGAAACGCTTTTTTTAATAGATAAAGTGATTCAAGAGGAAGGTTTATGTATGATTCTGGCATAATATTGTAGAGAAACACTGATAAATTTACAGGTTTCTAATGTGATGTCGTAAATAAACACACTTTTTTGCGCTTACATTGCAAACGCTGACTGAAC
Organism: Adalia decempunctata; assembly: GCA_951802165.1. Classification (NCBI taxonomy): domain Eukaryota; kingdom Metazoa; phylum Arthropoda; class Insecta; order Coleoptera; family Coccinellidae; genus Adalia; species Adalia decempunctata. The sequence goes on from OX637697.1 coordinate 24,132,265, forward strand.
CCCACGAGATAAATCAAAATAATGTACTCGGTATTGTACACCTAAAAAAGGGCAACAAAGAAGTCCGCGACGGTATATGTCTATCTCTTAAGGATAACCCACAATAACCATTTTGTATCCTTCACATTTTACGGGAGAAAAATGTCTTATATAGGAAGTTATTTTAAGCAATACAGCGTTAATCCACATCCAGTTTAAGTACCTCAATAACGTTGTCCATTCAATATAGATCAATATGGCCCTTTACAGCATGTATTTTAAATAAATAATTCCGAAGATATTACAGATTTAAATTGCAGGGACATAGCGGTGCGGTGCCGGCAATACCGATCCGGATGGCAGCGTGAGCCTGTAAATATCGTCGAAGGCCGTGTTTCTCCCAATCGCTCTTTCAAGAGTAACTTCTAAACAAAGTATGTTTGTATTGTCTAATGACAAAAAAGCTGTAAACGTTGTTTATAAGGACATTCTGTAGTAGGTAGTAGGTATTTAGTATCAGCACTGCATCCTTGCGAAGCCGGGGCGGGTCGCTAGTTTGAATAAAACCAATTCTCAAAACTATGCCGACTAGCTTCAACTTTAATTTGCAGTCTTCTTCAAGGCTCTACAATGAGAAATGGAGCATAATAAATCTACATGTTCCAAAGGGAATCATCCCTTGAACATCAAGGAACATAAACTCAAGAATTTTGATTGTTGTTGCTAGAAGTTTTGAAAAGTGGACTGAGAGAAGTTTCGGGTGTTTTTTTTTCAGAGTGATAGAATTTTCGTGATTTGACAGAAGGTAGAAGCCATGTTGTTTTGACATTTCCGTTCAGTGAGCATTGACAAATTATCATGGCTACTAGGATTAACACAGCTTGTTGCATAGCCCAACGATCTTCTTTAGTTGTATGATTCAATTTTCAGCTATTTTCGTTTCCAAGCTCCGCACCAACCCTGAGAGATGAGGCCTTTTCCATTTGTGTGAAGAGTTTCTCAGCATTTTAATCTCTTTTTCTTCATTTGTCTCCAGTGATTTTCTCCGGTATTATAGATAACGCTTCTTCAACAATCTTCAATATCTGAGTATTGTTGTGCAGGATCTGGATTTTTGCGTCACACATGACAAGACATGACACATGAAAGATGTCATGCCAACTGTTACTATAGGTCTTTCTTTTACCGAATAGTTAGTTATGGGATTAATCTCCTGTGATGGTTTAAAACCTTCAGCTCGCGAAGAAGATTGTTAAGGTGTCTCCAATAAGAGGTGTTATTCTAACCATCAAAGAAAAATGCCTTTTTTTAGATGAATGATCGATGTTTGTTTGAAGAGAAAGGTTTGCCGTTAATAATGGAGAATAACATCAGCCAAATCACCACCACAACCACTACTACAGGAGTACAGGACCATCCATATCCTTTTCATGAAATTTTCCATAACCAAATCGCAAAGTGGCTGCCCTATGTCCTCGATAGCCTCATCACGATTTCCATCTTTGAAGTCTTGAATCGACGCTGGGCTCTTGGCGTAAACCTTCTCCTTCACATGGCTCCAAAGGAAGAAGTCACAAGGTGTTAAATCACAACATCTCGATGGCCAGTTGTGATCACCTCTCCGAAAGATAACACCGGAAACTTTCCCCGTAAAAGAGCAATGGTTTCGTTGCTTATGTGGCACGTAGCACCACCTGATTGAAAGTAAACGTTGTCCAGATCAATAACATCCGATTCCGGCCATGAAAAAATCATTAATCATCTCTCGATAGCGCAATCCAATCACCGTAACTTTTGCTCCAGCCTCATTCTCGAAAAAGTAAGGTACAAGGATCCTACCGGGCTATAAACCGCACCTAACAGTCACACGTTGAGGATAGAGAGGCTTTTCATCAATAACTCTTGGATTTTCCGAGCCCCAGAAGCCACCGAGGTGGAAATGGGCTTCATCACTCGAGATGATTTTTTGATGGATTTCCGGATCATTTTTTTGCACTTCAAGGACAAAATCAGCAAGGACAAGACGTTGTTGATGATCGGCCGGCTTGAGTTCTTGCGTTAAGGGGAAGTATCACCTTTAGAATCGTGGTAAATCTCCATTCAAAAAGTGGTCTCTTTATTTCACGAGTAACAACCCTAATTTACGACGTAGAGACTTGATTTTTTTTTAAATTGAAGTTGAAGAACGTCCCGAGGGCAAATAGTTTTCTACTTTTCGAGTTTTTCAATAAAATAAAACAGGGTAATCGTTAGATTTCTGCAATATTCGGGTTATTGAATATGTTTTTCGTTTTTCATGAGTACAAGCCATATTTTTGAATTAATCATCAATTTTTGTAGTTTATAGAAGATTAAATTGCCGAGGGCAAATAGTTGCGATTTTGTCCAAAAAATGATGAATAACCGTCGAAAAAAAATCATTGAGTGTAGTTTCCAAAACGCTGAAGTTCAAACTGTTTTTTTATTGAAAAACTAATTGAATCGAAAAAAATAAAACTATTTGCCCTCGGGACGTTCTTCAACTTCAATTTAAAAAAAAATCAAGTATCTACGTCGTAAATTAGGGTAGTGACTCGTGAAATAAAGAGACCACTTTTTGAATGGAGATTTATCACTATTCAAAAGGTGATACTTCCCCTTAACTGAACTTTATAAGCCTTAAGACCCAAATATCCATGCTACAAACGGTGTAATGACGTTTGTGGAATGTCCAATTCCAAAGAACGACGAGGAATGGTCAAACCTGGGATTTCTTCAACACTTTCGGCTACAGCATCAACATTCTCGGCTATTCTTGAGTGACGTACACGGGTTTTATTTTTCTCATTCCTAACTTGTCTGCACAGCTCGAATTTTTACCAATTTCTGTATTGCAGTTCGACAAGGTGCTTCACGACGCGACGACGCAAAAATGTTCCAGTTTTACGAACCGTCTCTGTCAAATTTTTACCATTTTTATAGTGAATTTTAATGAATTTTAATAATATCAATGCTTTATTGAAGCGTGTATCGTTGCATTTTTATTGATGGCGTAGTTTCTACTGTCAAATGTCAAAAATGGCAGCTTCAAGAATCAAGAGTGACATCTACCGAAATAGCGGACTATTCAAAATAACTCCTCTTATTGGAAAACCCTCTGAACTGAACATAAACAAGGGGCTAACAAGGCTCGCCCCTAATGAAAGGTAGAAAAAATGTTTGAAATGAACCAAGCTTTCATCTGACAACCATAGTCATAGAGCTTGGAAAACCCTGTATTGCCTGTATGGATTAAAATCTCGTTTGAATGAAAATATCATGAATTTCCTGGAAATGGGAAATCTAAAATGAGAAATGGAGTAGAAGATTATTATCCTCTGCCTACTACGAGGAGGATTTATCAATTCAACATCTCACGGGATATTGTGTGAAGCTCCTCCTATCTTGTCATCGTTCAGAAAAGGAAAATGGAACCATATGAAACATAAATCTTCGCGAAATTTGTAGTCTTCATATCAGTCGTAAAGATATTCAGGACAGTTTTGATAGACGTTGCTAGTAAATGCAAAGCATGTAGGTGGTGAAAAAAAAGTGGCTTTTCTTGTAGACATATTAAGCAGTAGAAAGCCCTGACATTTTCATGGGTTGTTTTTCGATATTCGCTTGGTTGTGAGTGATGTTGATGTGATGAAGACAAATTTCAAATTGATACAAGGTTTTTCTACAATTTGCATCGTCTTACCTGAAATCCAAGTTCCATTAAATTTGGCGGGTTCTGGAAGCCTCAATATAATATCTTCTAAGGAAGGCTTGATTCCTTTATTTCTAGGACCCTCTTCTGGCGGTGAGACTAAGACTATGCTGAACAGTATGAGACCTAGCACAGCCACTATGACGAGTAGGGCTATGAAGATGCCTCTCCAGTTCCTTTCATTTGGTGACGTGACAGCCAATTCCTGGAAAGAAGTCAATATCAATATTGGATCCAATTTTCGATTATTGTAAAGGGGGTTCCCGTTCGTATCGCGTCAAGTGAAATTTGTCGTGAATCTAAACGATTTCACGAGTAACAAGCTCAGAAGGTCGACTATTGGGTCCATAATCTTCACGAAAATACCGTTGAGCTTGGTTTTTGAATTTAATGTGTAATATCCAAACATGATTGGAAATTGAATTTTAATAAGTTGGCATATTCAGCATTAAAAATATGGCTGCTATGACGAACATATCTGCTCTATTGGGAAACCCTTCGCAATTCAATTGAGCTTTCTGTTCACACTCGCACAAAATTACTTAATTTTAAAAGATAAGCCTCTTTCTATAAAAATTGTTGTCGGCTTTCCAACATGCATATGCGAGCGGAATAATGCGTGGAGGTCCCTTATTTTATCTTTTACGTTCTCTTCTAGCTAACCTTGGACATGAAGGCGAATCCATATAGGTCCAATTCTCGCAATTGGTATGGAAGAAACTCATAAACTCCTCATAAACATACAGAGCAGATGAAAAGTCAACATAGCAGATTTTATAGCAATTTCTCCTTTGACGACAACATTAGTTTTGCATATTCTCTGAGAATTATGTATCATGAAAGTCGTGAATCCGAATAAGTAATAAAAATTTCTTTATGAAACTAGTTAACTATTTGATGTGATGCTGTATGCATTATTTTTTGTATTCGCTTCGTATGAATTATTGAGATATAAAAGAAAAATAAAACTTTGCGTTTAATGTGTAATTCGTGAAGTGCAAAGCTGATTAAATTGCATTTTAGTTTTTGTTGGTACGCAGAGTTTAAAACGAATAACAATATAAAAAGGTTTAATGTTTTCATGTGTTCTCTCAACACTCTCTTTGACCATGTTAAACATGATCATCTGAAGTAGGGAAAATCATATATATCTGTCTAAGCAAAACAGTGCCCACTCTGACTGATTGAATTAAAGATTCCTTTGAAATGATTCACATTGACAGAATTCCAAACGAGATGATTTCCAGAATTCAAGATTATGTGTGGAGCATGTAGATCTCTTGTTAATCATCCTATCATGAAAATTTCCAGTTTCTAGGTTCCTCCATTCGAGTGTTATCGAGTTTACGGACGGACTAAATTGAATTTGAACATGGATTCTTCATCAGTGAGACGGGACCATTTCCCGCTCAAAATTCTAGAAATTCAGACATGATATAGACGCAGTTTCAGAAGAACGAGAGTTCAAAAACGCAATTTCGAATTTCGTACCTTTGCGATTCGCAAAAACATAAGCATATTCGTGTTTTTGTGAACAAGCCTTAATACGGTGTGGCTTCTATGAAAGAGTGTAAGATACCAGGGTATACAACTGCTTCACGTAATTGGATACACTCATATTTCTCAGAATATTCGAGGAAGTTTCCGTTTAGCTTAATGAGTTTCACAATAACAGGTTTAAAGATTTAAAGGAGTTGTTACAACAGAATGATCAGGGACGGATTCAGCTTTAGCGTCGCCCATTTTTTGGAAAAAATCGGGATTCGTTTATTCGAAATATGGTTTCAATAATTTTTTCGAATAAATTAGCATTAAATCAAATGAAAAGCAGATAACGAGAGAGATATGCAATTAATTTTTTAAGGGTTCCGATTTTCCATGGGAATAACGGATCCCTGAAAATAATACATCCGTGTATTCATCAGAACCCCAAATTATCTGTAGACATATTATTTCAATAATCTATTATGGCATGTTCATGTTCAGAATAAACATGGATTACTTGATTTATGTCTCTATTCTCTCATATATTTCAAATAGAATATTGTCAATACGAGACTTAGGACATTCTTTAATATTTAAGAATTTGAGATTAATTACGCAGAATCCACCGAAATCTGAAATAAAAATGAAATAGGATATTTTTGAACGATTGGCCTTATGGACAATAGAATACTATTCTGATCATGTATAAAAAATGTCCTGTGTGTGCACTGAAAGTCTCACAATCAATTATTCGTGATACACCCTGTAGACTATCACTAAATCTGCTTTTATACAGTGTGCTGCTGGGCAATCAATTTGGTTCAAAAGTCTCTAGACGATGAGGTTTTATGAAGAATAAATGATCTTTCTTAGAAATCGGATATTGCAGACAACAACTGTTTTACGAAATGTATTTACCATCAGAATCATAATTCTTCCTTTTTACGTTTCGAAAAACTAAGAGGATATAGCATCCAAAACGTCAACTTTGTGAGAAGTAGTAAAAATCTATTTCAATTTATTTCATTTCATTTTGGGAATGCTAATTTCTCAAATTCTTGCTGTCTCGAAATTAATTTGGTCACGGATTCTCGAGACAAAATTAGGAAACCCATACTCTGTTGGAAATTCAGCCCCCCGATTTTGCAACATTCTTTTCGTTTTATTTCAAAATCAGGTAATACGAAAAGCACTTAATTGGATACACAGGGAGTTTTATGATGTCCGAAGTCTTATTATAGTATTGTGGGGCGATGCACCCCCCTCTTTAATTGGAATATTATTGTTCGCTGTTTTTTAATTCACAAGTGTAAATAAGGGTTATTGGGACACAATGTCTTTGGAAGCAGTAAACATTAATTATGTGTTTGAATTTCTTGAAAATTGTTAAGGCGGAGTATCACCTTTTGAATCGTGGTAAATCTCCATTCAAAAAGTAGTCTCTTTATTTCACGAGTAACTACTACTACTAATTTAAGACGTAGAGACTTGGTTTTTTTAAATTGAAAGTGAAAAACGTCCCGAGGGTGAATAGTTTCCTTTTTTTCGATTCGATTGGTTTTTCAATTATAAAAAACAGGTTGAACTTCAGTGTTTTGGAAACTACACTTAATGATTTTTTTTCGACGGTTATTCATTATTTTTTGGAAAAAATCGCGACTATTTGCCCTCGAAAATTGAATCTTCTATAAACTACAGAAATTTCCATGATGATTATTTCAAAAATATAGCTTGTACTCATGAAAAACGAAAAACATATTCAATAACCCAAATATTGCAGAGTTCTAACGATTACCCTGTTTTTTTTTTAATTGAAAAACTAATTAAATCGAAAAAAAGAAAACTATTTGCCCTCGGGACGTTCTTCAACTTCAACTGAAGTCTCTACGTCGTAAATTAGGATAGTTACTCGGGAAATAAAGAGACCACTTTTTGAATGGAGATTAACCACGATTCAAAAGGTGATACTTCCCCTTAAACCGTTAGAAAGCCCGACCATTCAATTGAAAAACATACTTGTCTCTGAATATTTTTTCATAAAACGAACGGTTTGTGTGGAAAATCTAAAAATTCTGAAATTGAAAAAAATGGAGGACTATTTAAAGGGGCGAAATCCAGGGATCTGTACCTCCGAAAGAAGTGGCCTCCTGGCAAAATCAAAAATAGGGATCCTTTTATTTCGTCTCGAGAATCTGTTACCAAATTTTGTTGCATCAATCAATTGTTAAAAAATCGACTGGTATCCTTGAAAAAAAGTGTTTGTTTATCTATTATAGGCTTATTCAATCATGTTGAATTCTTGAATTAAGATTTCTATATCTACTAATGAAGACGTGCTTGACGACAATCTAATCATGATGCATTCAAAATGCATTCGAGTTTACATCTATTCTACTTGAAAATCAGCAATTACCTCAACATAAGCATAAGGAGCATTGATTGTCACCTTATTCTGCGACTTCTGCTTTTTCAATTTGCAAGTCTTCTTTATCCCTTCAGTGGCAGCCATAATTACCACGAAGTCTTTTTTTTTCTTCGACAAATCACTCGACATTGACATACATAAACGATCTAAAGGGCAGGCACCACAAAGACCCTTCCCAAAAATATTCTTCCGAAAGATATCACCAACCGTCAGACTATCAAAACATCGGTCTATAAAAAATACGCAAGCATCGTTGGCTAAATACTATATAAATACGATTAAGTGAGTAAGCAGGTGTATAAAAACTACACGTAAATATTGCATAGGAACACGGATCTAGACTTATGATTATGAGCACATTTAAAGCTTCCGTCTAGTCGATACTAATCTTACAGGCACATTAATAAATACGACGTAAAAAATTGGCTCGGCTCGTGGTTTTCTGGTATTGCGGACGATGCATTCGAGACAAGGGTAACACCCGAACTGTTTTCCTGTCAGATGGGCGCCAATAGAAGCGGAGAGCCAGGAGGGATCGAAATGAACTCCAGGGGAGGTTTCCCCGTTTCTCCCGTCTGTGGAAGGATACGGGAGGAAGGGTCATTGTAGGTATGTTGGGGCGAGATGAACACGTTGGGGGTTGGAGGTTATAACTGGATTGATTTAAGGGTTGGGTGATTGATTGTCGACGGTTGGATTTTTAAAAATGAATAGGTTCTTTATTGGCCTTGTTATTGCTGCGTGCCAGCGGGAGCTGGGGAAATGTTTTCGTTCTCGATGAAAATGGGGTGCTTTTGTAAGTGTTTTAGTCGACAATAGCTGTTTCAATGAAACGCTAGTTGTTCAGCTCGTATGATGAGTGGATGACGATTTCAAATTTTTCCAGATATAGTCTTTCGAACGCTGATCATCCTGCCTTGCATTGTTTTAAAATTTCTTTCATATCAAATGAATCGAAAGATGGATCACTTAAGGGGCAGTATCACCATTTGAATCGTGGTAAATCTCCATTCAAAAAGTGGTCTCTTTATTTCACGATTAAGTACCCTAATTTACGACGTAGAGACTTGATTTTCTTTTAAATTGAAGTTGAAGAACGTCCCGAGGGCAAATAGTTTTCTTTTTTTCGATTTAATCAGTTCTTCATTAAAAAAAACCAGATTAATCGTTAGATCTGGGGTTATTGAATATGTTTTTCGTTTTTCATGATTACAAGCTATATTTTTGAAATAATCATCATGAAAATTTTTGTAGGTTATATAAAATTAAAATGCCGAGGGCAAATAGTTGCGATTTTTTCCAAAAAATAATGAATAACCGTCGGAAAAAAATCATTAAGTGTAGTTTCCTAAACGCTGAAGTTCAACCTGTTTTTTTCAATGAAAAACTAATTGAATCGATAAAATCGCAACTATTTGCCCTCGGCAATTTAATCTTCTATAAACTACAAAAATTTTCATGATAATTTTTTCAAAAATATAGCTTGTACTCATGAAAAACGAAAAACATATTCAATAACTCCAGATTTAACGATTACCCTGCTTTTTTCAATTGAAAAACTGATTAAATCGAAAAAAAGAAAATTATTTGCCCTCGGGACGTTCCTCAAATTCAATAAAAAAAGAAACAAGTCTGTACGTCGTGAATTAGGGTACTTACTCCGCTTACTCGTGAAATGAAGAGACCACTTTTGAATGGAGATTTACCATGATTCAAAAGGTGATACTGCCCCTTAAAGCACGATGGAAAGTCACGAGCTTTTAAAAGCTCGTTTATTTCCCAGTCAAGCATTCAGCTGGATTAAAGTTCTGACAGCTGTCAAAATGTTGATAGCATCTGTCGAAGCAATTGTCAATGATACCTGATCATTGTGTTTTAGGATATTGGTATTTTTCTTTTGATATTTCGTTCTTGTGTAATGTTTCGCTATGAAGTCATAAAAGAACTTACAGAACTAAATGGGTTGTGTATTTGAAATTTATCATTATGGTTAATAACAACGACTGCTTTGTACATATGAAAATTCAGTGAAAATCTTCATGAGAATGATAGAAAAATTCAATTTTCAATCTTCAAATGATACGATATTCAAATCTTTTGAGTTCCTTCCTATCTCATTCTTTCTTCTTACTTCATAAATTCCCAAGAGAAATTACAACTGAATTGGGATATCAGCATCTGTATGAGCCATGTGTTACAATTTTTTTTGAATCACACAACCATATGAAAGCAGAATATCTTTTCTGTATCTCATATGTCAGCAATATTATGTGTTCGGAAAATTAATGGATATCATTTTAATTTCTGAGTTGATTTTCATATTCCGGTTTGGTATCTGGGGAGACCACCTTTATCCCTCCTAGCAAATTTCAGAACCAATAGTTCGAAGTATCCTCCATTATCTAGAATGTTCGAGTTAGACAATCATCATGAAGATATTCCTGATTTCTTTTTGGGTGGAATCTTTATTGAGACAGCTTTATATTCTGTTTTTGTAAGCAGTTATTAATATTGTTTCATATTATGAGTTAATACCACTGTCTATTCTTGTAGGGAACTAAAATAGAAAATTATGCTATTAAATATGTTGAAACAATTATACTTTTTTGGTTGATTATTTTCAAAATTATTTTTGATGTATTTCTAACTTCTCACGGATATTTTGGGAGCATGAAGTGCCAAACTATTACTATTTTGAGTGTAAATTCGTGAATAAATCGCCATTTTGGAAATTGCTTTACGTTTCATCGGATACTGGCGACTCCACCATTTTGCAACTGGTGTACAATTCATTTCGAAAAAACTCAGTTTCTAGAGTATTGGTTTTGAGCTACTCTTGATGAACTTAGCTTATGATATTTATGTGAATTCTTCCTAGGTATGGGTGAATGCTTATGGTGAGGCAATTCTGCGCTTACGCATATTGTAATTTTGAATGCTTCCAGTTTTCTTAGAATTTTTCATAATTTTACAGCAAAATCCGAAGGGATATCCATGGAGCGTGCACAAAGTGAAACAAAGATGCTCACTGAGGACAACAACAAAATAATAATTTTCAAGGACGATTTTTCTATTTGAAATTATATGATTTTAGGAAGCTTAATCTGTTTTTCAGTTAGATGGTATTTCGGAAAAATTAAAGTCTTCCAAGACAATTCATATAAATTTCTGTGAACATATCTCAACAATTTTGAGGAGTTTTTTCAATATTCTCGATGGGTCACGAGGTACTTCCGGTTGAACAGCGATACTGGTTGCCATTGAGGAGCTGTGAAGAAAATTTGTTGTCTTTAAATGAAATACCCTGAATGCTCTCAGTGGGCAACGAATGAAGAGTATGATCTTCAATATACCATATAGAGAAAAGTATCGTTGAAATTTCAAGTACTTTTGATAGATCATTTCTTATTCCAGATTTAATGACCGAATCGTATTTCCAATTTTATGTTAGATTTGGACAAAGTATACTACCATTCAGATGTTTCACTCACCCATCCTATGAATGAAAGGATAAAAGTTCGTGAATCAGGTTTCAGAGGGAAGTTAACTGTTTCAATATTGCCTGAACAACCCCTATCGGAATGTATGAAAGCTGAAGCTCACAGCAGTTGCAGTGGAGAGCTTTGGAGTTACTCAGTTTCAGATTTCCACCGCTAGATGGAGCGTGAGCGAGGAAAAGGATGGAACAGGATCAAATATTCCAAACACTTGACCTCTTTCAGTTGGAATTTGAATCCATGCGAGAAAGTTTTCCTCTTCAAGTATCAGATTGGCTGTATGATGCGAATATCTATTTTCAGGGATCTCGAACTTTAGAATTTACGATGAAATATTTGAATAGCTTCATCTCGTATTTTATATTGGAAAAATGGGTCTGGTAATGCTACCGTGAAGTCGATCAATATCCGATATTTTTTATATTACACGCCCGAATGACTGGAATCATTAGAAACTCATCTATATCTTTTTATCCATGATCTGATTCAATTGGAAAAATTATAGTAACTATTTTCTACCTTCTAGGTAGATTCGCATCTTCCAGAGCAAGGAATCAATTGAAAAAATTTTGGCAGTTGCCAACAGTTTTCTGATACCTTCCAAAATTTTTTTAAAAGGAATTTAGCAAGATGAGATTGATCAAAATGCAATTGTGCATTAAATACAAGTCAAACAGAAATCATCTTAAAAGCACTGTAACAACATGCTATCATCTATCAATCCAACTTCGAATTGATTCAATGATGATCCTTTTTCGAATTTTCTATGGAAAATACATCGATCTGATCGCTAAACATTGAGTTTTCAATTTTCTACAAAATTTCTATTGTCTGTGGAACGATTTTTCCAATACTTCTTGATGTATGAGAAAGAAACCAAACATGTAGTGATTTTTTTTACACTATTTCTTGTTCGAGCAATTCCTCAAAGCAATTTTGCTGGTGTTCTCCAGGGTTTTCATCTAGAAACTATCCTCTCCGAGTTAGAATTGGCTTTATGCGTCTTCATTTAAGTGAGAGGAAAAACCTTTATAGCTTGCCCTACAAAATTTCCCAGACGAAAACAACGTTCACATAAACATAGTCCTTTTACCCCATTTTACGATGCTCTGCTACTTTCCTTGACTTAACGCTCCAACGATATATGACAATGCATTAAAATAATGTCAAATATAGGGTGTTTTAATTATTAAACTGCAATATTTGAATTACGCGCCATGGTTGACAGCCATAATGTCACATGCTTATGACGTGACGGATCGAAAGTTGACAGATGGGAGAAAAGAGAAAACATGGTAGAACAACACGTCCTGATAGTCAAAAAAATGCAGCAACGGTGAATGGCGAACGTTATCGTGCTATGATAACACAGTTTCTTGTGACTCATTTGGAAGCTATTGATCTTGACATGTGATTTCAGCAGGACGGTGGCACATGTCATACCGCCCGTGAAACATTGACGATCTTGCACCAGTTTGCTCCTGGTCCTGCCATTTCCTGATTTGGTGACCAGAATTGGCCTCCACTCCCGTGAGATTTAACGCCTCAAGGGGTAGTATCACCTTTTGAATCGTGGTAAATCTCCATTCAGAAGTGGTCTCTTTATTTCACGAGTAAGTACCCTAATTTACGACGTGGAGACTTGATTTTTTTTTGAATTGAAGTTGAAGAACCTCCCGAGGACAAATAGTTTTCTTTTTTTCGATTTAATTAGTTTTTCAATTAAAAAAACCAGGGTAATCGTTAGATCTGGGGTTATTGAATATGTTTTTCGTTTTTCATGAGTACAAGCTGTATTTTTGAAATAGTCATCATGAAAATTTTTGTAGTTTTTAGAAGATTAAATTGCCGAGGGCAAATAGTTGCGATTTTTCCCAAAAAATAATGAATAACCGTCGGAAAAAAATCATTAAATGTAGTTTTCAAAACGCTGAAGTTCAACCTGTTTTTTTTAATTTAAAAACTGATTAAATCGAAAAAATCGCAACTATTTGCCCTCGGCAATTCAATCTTCTATAAACTACAAAAATTTTCATGATGATTATTTCAAAAATATAGCTTGTACTCATGAAAAACGAAAAACATATTCAATAACCCCAGATCTAACGATTACCCTGTTTTTTTTTATTGAAAAACTAATTAAATCGAGAAAAAGAAAACTATTTGCCCTCAGGACGTTCTTCAATTTCAATTTAAAAAAAAATCAAGTCTCTACGTCGTAAATTAGGGTACTTACTCATGAAATAAAGAGACCATTTTTGAATGGAGATTTACCACGATTCAGAGGTGATACTGCCCCTTAAGACTTCTGTCTGTGAGGTTATCTGTAGTCACAGATTTATGCTAATGAACCCGCAACCATCGAAGCATTGAAAACCGAAACAAGACAATGTATCAATGAAATACCACCACATGTATTCAATAACGTTATTGAAAATTTCGTCAAAAGAGTACGCATATGCCAGCAAAGCCTATCTACACGATATTTTGTTCCATACATACGCTCTTATTCAAACATTCAACATGTTTTAATTTTTCAGTATCCACATTGACGACCACAAAATGCTAATTATTCTGACGCCATTTCATTATGTCCGACACTTTTGAAATAGATTGACTCTAATCATAAATCACTCAAATTATAATGTGAGGATGAAATGCTGTGCACTTTAGCGAACGCGTTTGTCACCTCCAAAGCCGATCTATGCGAATTTTTTACGAGCGAATCTATATGGAAATGAAATGAATAAAATCCGCAGATGGGAAGACAGCGACAAAATGAATTTTTCACGTTGAGCATAACAGGGGTTCAACGAGATGAAATTTCACGGTAATCGATGCATGCGATGAATTCCATTAGCTAGGCACACACGAAAGGGAAATCTGTAAGATCTGATCGGCAGTCCAGATCCGTAACAGATCTGGACTGCGGATAGGATCGCTCCCGCTGATCTGGTCCGTCGCGGATCAATGAGATATATGATCCGCGACGGACCCGATCAGCGGGAGTGATCCTATCCGCAGTCCAGATCTGTTACAGATCTGGACTGCCGATCAGATCTTACAGATTTCCCTTTCGTGTGTGCCTAGCTATTAAGATGATTGAGACCGGCGGAAACCGTGAACAAAACAGACATGTCGTTAACGTAAATTGTGTCTGATGTTAGGTATCGCGAAAATTGTTTTTCGAATCGACTTCTCCCGGCTTCTCTCATTTTTAGGGTTTCGTGCATCTGATTAATATAAATTCTATAGTCCGTTCAAATATAAGAAGGAGCTTTGTAAACAAACAAATTCGTCTGGTTTGCGCACAATAAAGCTGCTATTGGTGAAACTTTTATAAAAACGCACCCTTAAGCTAAGCGTCCACAGGTCCGCATCGGACGCATCGGACGGATCGGATCAAACGGATTTCGGTATTCTTTGTATAGAAACTCGTGCAAGCCCGTCCACAGACCCGCACCGGACGCATCGGAGCATCGGCATTTCTGCAATGGAGATCCGTAAATCCGATCCGTCCGATGCGTCCGATGCGGACATGTGGACGCTTAGCTTTAGACCGCCCTAAGATAGTGCCAGGGTCGTACTCGGAACGGACTGTGGATAGTAGGATAGAAATGATTCAATAATTTGAGTAGAAATTCTCACATTAGAACTTTTTTACCTCAGAAACTCTAGTACAAAATTTCTGTTATGATTTGCAACGGTCATAAACATTTTATATCCGACGTACCCTATTTTTTTCATTTTGTTTTGTTTTTATATTATTATCTACTAAATAATTTCTTTTTCGGATGCTCGAGATTGCGGCAAGGAAATTCCAGAAAACACCAGAGTTTTAGAGATTTGGGTCGGAATCTTGCAAGATTCCGACAAAGTAATTCCGGGAAACACCAGATTTGGGTCCTTTCCCCTAATAGGTGAAAGCCATCTTGATTTGCATAAATATCGAATTTTTCAATTGACAAGACTCGTAAAAGATCTCTGTTCAAATTTATAATGGTCATTTACTTGTAATATCCGAAATATATTTAGTTTCGGTCCAAAATTTTATATTATTTTGTACGAAACTCTTTGTCGGCTGCGCAAGATTCCGACAAGGTAATTCCGGGAAACACCAGATTTGGGTCCTTTCCCTTAATGGTTTCAAGCCATCTTGATTTGCATAAATATCGAAGTTTTCAATTGACAAGACTAGTTAAAATACCTAGAGCTACTGTGAAGGTCTAGCTGTTCAAAGTGTTTAGATTTTGCTGTAAAAAGTGTATTGTGTTGGAAAATCTTTTGACAAAGTGTATATAGTGTTTATAGAACAATGTCGAATTCGGAAACGGATACTGCATCTGATGGTGATATGTGGGGACCACCACGAAAAAGTTCCAAAGGGTAGCCTTCTCTACTGAAGAGAAAGAGATAATTTTGAACATTTTTCGAAAAGAATTGGAAGAACATCCTGATTTATCGAAAAGAGACTTAGTAGGAATTGTTTCAAAATCCTCAGGGGTGAGTGATTCAGCTGTATTCAGAATTCTCAGAGAGTATAAAGAGAATAAAACATTGACGCCACTTAAGGAGAGCGCCCAGTCGTTAAAAATAATTCGGTTGACGATTTCGATATGAACCTTATCAAAAGAATTGTCCACGTTTTTTTTTCCGGAATGAAATCCCAACGATTTCTAAAGTACTAGAGATCGTGAATGATGACGACAGTTCGATTCGACTCTGGACGGAAAGTACTTTTACGAAGGCCCTCCTACCGCTGCGCGAAACATGTTATTATTGCTCCTTCTTACATTTGAACAGAGTATAGAGAAGCAGCGCATAAGTTAATCGAAACTATATTTCGTTGAAACCGTTATCTATGGACAGAAAATCAGGATACGAATGTAGAGGGCTCTAGTTTGAAATAAGTGGGGGGCGGGTTTCGTGCATTGTGTATACTCCATTCACTTTTATAATGTTTCCCGGTTGGCCATGACATTCTGACACATTTCATCGTGTATATTTTGACAATGTTGAGTCATAGTAATTTTCCTGTCAGATTAATAACCCACTTTATGTCTTCTCTTCATAGAGGTCGTAGTAATTACGAATTTATCAAAATGTTTATTTACTTCGGGACGATAATGAATTTGAGAAAATATTATCTGAATTCAATAATTCCAAAACCTGGCGATTGTTGAAGAAACTTTTTTCTCTGTTAATACTGGAGATATTTCACATATACGAGGATGTATTGATATCTAGCTAGCCTAAAGCAATTCCAAAACATATTGCGATACCATATCAACGACCAATAACTTATTAGAAGTGTCAGTATAGGGTTCGACGTCAAAAAAGTAAACCAGAGTTACGCAATAAATTTAAAAAAAGAAGTCCTCCGAAATTGTAAAAATCGAAAAATTGGACTATCGAGCCATCATCAAGTACCTGTATTTAAAAGGGTTAAGAGGTCCTAAGCAGATTTACGAAGATATATGCTTAATACCCTTGGTGATCAATGTCCTTCGTATGCGACCGTGAAAAATTGGATTGCAAGCTTCAAAAAGGTAAATTTTCCATTGAAGATGATGACCGATCAGGAAGGCCAGTTTCTGTGCTAGTTCCCGAAAATATCGATGCAGTTCATGACATGATTTTATCAGACCGTCGAATTGGGCGAAAACGGATATCTGAAGCAATGAAGATTTTATACGAACGCGTTCATCATATAGTTCACGTCAATTTGGACATGAGAAAAATTTCTGCAAAATGGATCCCCAAATGTTTGAATGTTGACCAAAAGCGTGCAAGAGTAGAAGCATCGCGTTCGATCTGTGCTCGATTTGAAGACGATGTAGACTTCTTAAACCGAATTGTTACTATGGATGAGACTTGGGTACATTTCTACGATCCAGAAATAAAGCAACAATCGATGGAATGGCGACACTCTGGTTCTCCAAGACCTAATAAGTTTCGTGTCCAAAAATCTGCTGGAGAAGTTATTGATTCAGGTTTTTGGGATTTCCATGGAATATTCATGATTGATTTTTTGGATAAGGGTAGAACAATAACTGGAGATTACTATTCGACATTACTGAACATTCTACTGGAAAAAATTAAAGAGAAAAGTCGCGGAAAGCTATCCAAAGGTATTTTGTCTTTACAAGGCAACGCCCGAGTACACAAATCTCATGTTGCCATGCAAAAAATTCGTGATTTAGGGTTAGAATTACTAGAACACCCTCCTTATTCACCACATTTGGCTCCGTCTGACCATCATCTCTTTCCTCAACTGAAAAAAAGTTCAAAAGGTCGTAAATTTTTTTCCAACGAGGAGGTAATAAAAGCTGTGGAGGACTGGTTTGCAGAGCAAGAAGAAACATTTTTTTTGAAAGGTCTAGAGACGTTGCAGGTTCGCTATAATAAATGTATTCAATTAAGAGGAGAATATATTGAGTAATAAAATATTTTGACATTGAAATTTTGTTTGGTTAAGGCTAAGAATTTTTCAATATATCCTCGTATAAAGATGGCTGGAAGATTCAGTTATGCTATTTTCATGTACGGAAATCAAGAAGCGACTGTTGAAATTGTATTGAAACTTAATGGACAGAATAGTTGGTTACTTCATGATAGTTCGTTCGAAAAAAGAAAAACCCAACTGGAAAACTTCTTAAAAAAGGCGGGGACCTATGGAATTCCACACTTTTCAAAATTCTCAAGAAATATGCCTACAGACGACATTTAAATACCTTTTTGCACAACTTGAAATACTGAAATGAAAATGTAGTAGTAGTACGAAACCTGCGTCACAGTTGAACCTCAAAAGAACTAACTCCCTATACAAAGTCAGAAAACAGTAAATAGGATGTGCTACCCAAGGACCTATAGAAACTCGAGTGGAGTGCTATCGAAGGACATTCGTCACAGTTTGTCATTGGTGCATACACCTAAAGGAAACACAATTTCTTTATTAATTTTTCTTTTGAAATAAAAAAATCTCGTGTTGGCAAAATAGATTGTAGCCATTCCTCATGAATTTTTCATAAATCCCCATTAATTTTTCCTCATTCAGGTCACAGTCCAATGAAATTCTTAGGTCTTGTTTCAATATTCGTATGCAAATTTCCATGGAGAACCGAGGGTTAGTTAGAATTCAGTGGGAAACGGACATATTCAACTACATGCATATTTAAGTGGATTCGTAATGAAGGCTATTCAGAACGGAAAAACGGAAAACTCTTAGTCTGCCGAAAGATTGAAAATTTCAAAAATGTGATCGTTAGAATTGAGAAGGAAGGGAAATGCTGCTTACATCTTAGACAGCTCGATGCAGAAACGTGGATTGAACTCAACGTTTGGTGGAAATACATCTGTTATATGTACCCCATAATGTATAAAACATCTACATACTCAAACTCAGTGGCGCACCCAGGATTTAGTTATGGGGGGGGGGGCTGAACTGAACTTCTTGCTATATACAGGGAGTTTTGTTGGTAAATGAACATACGGTAAATGAACATACGGTAACCTGAACTAGAGCTACCCTAGACGAGTACAAAAAACCGATATATGATAGGTCTAATCAAATCCATAATCGAGATAGATTTCATAACTTTTGAACCAACCAGGTTGATATTTGGAACGTATGATCCACTTCCACATATTGATCGATTTACTTTTGAATTTCTCAAAAATTCCAGATCCGTATTTGAAGAATATGGGACTTCTTCCAAGCTGAGATTCAACACCCTGTATATTAAAATTTTGGGATTTGATTGCGAAATTTGAAGAAGCAGAAATTTTTCAATGGGGTTCAGTAGATTTCATTGTCCCCCACGTCATTTTGCTTAATGAAAGCTTCAGGAAAAGATCCAATTGATTATTGGAATTACACTAATTTTCAGAAGAATTGTACATTGTGATCCAATTGAATTTTTTTTGTCCCACTAATTGCACATTCGAATTTCATAGAATTCTGAGGAATCATTTCAAGTTATTTCCGGAAAAAAATTTTTAGTTAGGGAAAATTTATTTGAAGTCAACAAAGATGAATAAATAAATAAAGAAACAAAAAAACTGGAAAATACCATCAAATTTCTGCATCAACACAATTTGAATTCTATATTTAGTTTCATATAAATTTTTGACATATAAACTAAACTGTAAATGTAAATGAGATGTAACCGGAAAAACATTATTGATTAATATTATTATGAATGATTATTATTGATTAAGGAAAATTTATTTGAAGTCAACAAAGATGAATAAATAAATAAAGAAACATAAAAACTGGAAAATACCATCAAACTTATTCTGCAACTCATCAATTCGATTAACACAATGTGAATTCTATATTTAGTTTGATATAAATTTTTGACATATAAACTGTAAATGTAAATGAGATGTAACCGTCCCGTAGTGCTAATGATCTGCGAAATCGAAGCACAATAAACGACGCACAAAAAACTTAACGTGAATTACAGTAGGTGCTCGAAAGTACTACCATTTTGCTCAATACACATTCTTGCCCTCTTCAAAATTTATCTGATACTTTTTCTTATCATGTCTGGATTATTACGTAGCTTATTGCAAGTGACTTCGATACGTTGATTGAGGATCTCCCCACTTTCTATTTCAGATGAATATACTGAACATTTCAAATAACCCCAAATGAAATAATCAACAGGATTGAAACCTCTGCCAATCCACATATTTCGAAAGTTATGATCTAAAAATTGCCTGATCATTACTCTGAGATGGGATGTAGCTCCATATTACTTAAATTTCCTCCAAAATCATCTTCCTGTATGACTCGAAGGTACGGACATTGCAAGAACGCATTTTCAGCAAGATGGAGCTCCACCCCATTTCAGAGTAATGGCCAAATTCAGACAACCGTCTTTTGTGTATTGTGTATTGGGGAAGTGAATATGGAGAGTTTAAAATCAACCAAGAGGAGACTTTTTTGATGAAGTTTGACGTTTGAAAATAAACTGAGAAAAATTGCTCGAACTGGTACTTGATAATTCAAAATGAGATAGGAATATGAAAAATTGTTTGCATAACTTCAAACAGAAAGGTGTTTGAGGAATAATACAAACTATAATTGGAAAATGAAATCCTACATATTCTATTAATTAATTTTCCTTTGCGTATATTTGTGCGGACTATAAAACATCGTGATAATGATTATGCATGTGATTTCACAAAGTCAATTATTGCATGTAACAGAATGTGACATTACTAGATATAGAATTTGTACTCAGATCAATCGTAACTGGAAATGAATTATGTCTATATGTATTTCTTAGGATGATAATCGATTGAACGACAAGAAATCACGCAAGATATTTTATTTTTGTTCAATGTTTGAAACGGTTTATTGTGCCCTGATATCATCAGGCCCGCCGCTTGCTGTGTGAGCGCCCGCGTGCAAATACTGTTATGCCGCCCCCAATAGGGCGCTACATCAAGGGCGTATCCAGAGAGCAATTCGGGGGGGGGTCGTGGCAAGTTTTAGCGAGGGACCTGAACTGATCTTGAGTGAAAAGGGGGGGGGGGTTAGATCGTTTCCATTCGAAGATTTAGTGTGAAAAACTCTTTCCTGGGGGGGGTTTAATTACCCCACCAGTAACCCCCCCCCACGTGAATACTCCCCTGCGCTAAATATGCTGAGTCTTCTCTAGAAAGGGTACCCTCATTATGGTGGGAAAAAAATAAAAAACCTATTGAATTATTGTTATATATACAGGGTGATTCAAGGTGGATGGCACATTAGCCTTATCTGGAGAACCAGACTTCAGATCGGTCTGAAAATTTAATGGAATGTATTATCGGAACTGTTCTACCCAACTGAAATATTTTCGTCAATGCGGTGTTGCCACTTCTATTAGAAAGTAGTAGCAACTTTGCTTTTTCAAATGGAACACCCGGTATATTATATTATTTTTGGAATCTCCTACAACTTCTCGACAACTTTTATTGACATTTCTCTATACCTATCTGTTGCCGTTTTCGAAATATAAATCAATTTCAATTCTCTTCACCAGAAAACATGCCCTCTAAAAATGCTGATAACTTCGGGTTGAGAAACACTATGGCATTGAAATTTGGTTTGGAGTTAGGTGATACATAAATGCTTCCAACACTTCAGCCTGATTTACGTTACTTCAATACAGGGTGATAAAAAATACAGTCTTTTCGGTTGCTTGAAAAAGTGACTGAAAGTTGTTTATTTCAAATGGAATGCCCTGTATATTATTGCAAATTCGGAAAACTGATGAAATTCGCTTTAATTCTATGTATATCATGCAAATACCTAACTAGTCAAATTTCGGACTTATGAGCATTTATTTGTAAAAATGTCCCTTCAGAATGGCATTTCCATTCAGTATTTGGTAGACAGGCCTTGATTACTACTTGATGATACCTTGTGACATTCTCCTTATAATAAAGGCACCAAGAAACTTGAGAGTCAAACTATTTATATGAATTATTATCAAAAAGTAGATCAATCATGTCGAATACTTCAAAGTATGTTCGAATCGCTGGCTGTTCACTTCCAAGCACTTCAAAATGCGGGTGTTGACTGCTTTCGTCGTGGCAGATCGTATTTCTTTGAAATCCAAATCTTCAAATGCTTAGGCAATCCTTTCCGACAATTCATCTCTCGAATGCACGGGTGTTTTGTAAACTTTTTGTTTCAACATTCCCCACAGATAAAAATCTAACGGACTAAGATCAGATATTCTTGCTGGCCAATTCCATGGTCCCAAGCGCCTTATCCACCGATCTTCAAAAAGTCTCTCCAGTTAATAATAATGAACAAATTCATGAGCACTTCGTTTGAATAGTTTTCTTCCATCGTTTCGAGGGCACTTGCAACTTCTGGAATGAAGAAAATGTCGAAATTCAAGCTTCTTGGTGCCTTTATTATTAGGAGAATGTCAAATAGTAATCATGGCATGCCTACCCAATACCGAATGGAAATACCATTCTGAAGGGACATTTTGACAAATAAATGCTCATAAGTCCGAAATTTGACTAGTTAGGCATGGGCATGATAGACATAGAATGAAAGCGAATTTCATCAGTTTTCCGAATTTCCAATAATATACAGGGCGTTCCATTTGAAATAAACAACTTTCAGTCACTTTTTCAAGCAACCGAAAAGACTGTATTTTTTCATCACCCTGTATTGAAGTAACGTAAATCAGGCCGGAGTGTTGGGAGCATTTATGTATCACCTAACTCCAAACCAAATTTCAATGCCATTGTGTTTCTCAACCCGAAGTTATCAGCATTTTTAGAAGTCATGTTTTCCGTTGAAGAAAATTGAAATTAATTTATATTTCGAAAACGGCAACAGATAAGTATGGGAAAATGTCAATAAAAGTTGTCGAGAAGTTGTTGGAGATTCCAGAAATAATATAATATACCGGGTGTTCCATTTGAAAAAGCAAGGTTGCTACTAATTTCTAATAGAAGTGGCAACACCGCATTGGCAAAAATATTTTAGTTGGGTAGAACAGGTCCGATAATGCATTCCATAAAATTTTCAAACCGATTTGAAGTCGGGTTCTCCAGAAACGTCTAATGTGCCATCCACCGTGAATCACCCTGTATAATTATATTATTGTTATTTATATATACACCCTCATCATAACTTGGGGCATGTTGTAACACGTTACAACAAGCCCCGGGATTTTGTTACAACTAACCCCATGGTAGGATTTTTAACATTTATCAAGATCACTATTTAAACAATTTAGCAATCTTAAAAACTGTTACACATTATCAGAGATGGATAAATTTGAGTGCAAATAGGATACAGAAAGTTTGAAATTAGTCGATAATATTAATGCAAACCAAAATTTTACAACAGTACAATTTTATATTACCTGGCAAAAATGAAGCACGAGCACACTTCCGGTCACTTCGCAGGCTGACAGGATACTTGATATGGCAACATTATGCGGCGTGGTTTATTGGTAAAATCGAGTCAAAGAAATACGCCAATAAAGTTTAAGATCCTATTGAAAATAGCCTGTTACTACTTGCCCCTGTAACAACAAGCCCCTCGCTCCCCTACATCAGGATGTCAAGAATATAAACATACATTATGGCTTGACAAAACTATCGACCATTAACACGCCACTTTCGCCAGAATAAATTCAAATATTTGAAATAACTGATAAAAATCAGTCATAATTTGTGAATAGCGCCACCTGAAGTGGAAAGAACGAAACATTGCTAATATTCTCAATTTGGTCGAAACAAAATCTAATCAGTGCCTACACCATTATTCTAGTCATCTTAAGTTGGACAACCGCCCCCCCTTTTTTTCTTTCCCCCCCCCCCCCGCTTATAACGTTGTTTGTCCCTTCCAAAAAAAATTTCAATATCACTGGATGTGCCGCCCCCCTGGACTTGCCGCCATTGTGCCGAGCACGCCTTGCACGCCCGCTTACGGCGGGCCTGGATATCATGGGATATAGTACCTAATTTCTCTTACGTTGAAGAAGCCATAGATGGTGTGGTTTCATGTTTCATGAGAGAATAATCCACTATTCGCTATATCAACTCTGAATATATTCGGATTTATTTCAATCACATTGTAGGATTCTTCAGATTACGTGGATATGTATTTGAGTTTTGCAAACATACTGAATTTTTGGCAGACCTAGGATTGGAAATGCCACAAATTTTTTCTTTGGGTGAAGTACTGTGAGGATAGTAGGACATCTGATGATTCGTTGAAAAAGGACCAACTGTATGTTTTGTGATAATGTTATTCCATTTGATCCAGCCCAGAGTAAGTGGTATAAGGACTAACTCTACAATCCTTAACCTAAACAAACCCCACATTTTGGTCGAGAAATTCAATGTGAAATTGCCACTCCACACTTTCCGACCAAAATATAAGATTTATTTGTAGAATTAGGCCTTGTATGTTTGGCTTGGCTCTACATATGAGAACTAAAGGGTTTTCCAATAAGATATGTTATTTTGAATAGCCCCCTGTTTCTGTAGATGTCACTTTTGAAGCTGTGATTTTTTGACATTTGACAAGTAGAAAGTACACCATTAATAAAAATGGAACGATACACGCTTCAACAACGCATTGAAATGATTAAAATTCATTATAAAAATGGTGGAAGTTCGTAAAACTCGAACATTTTTGGGTCGTCGTGAAGCACCTGGTCGAACCGCAATACAGAAAGCTGTTGGGTGATGTGAAGAATAAAACCTGTGCACGTCGCTCGAGAACGGCCGAGAATATTGCTGCTGTAGCCGAAAATGTTAAAGAAAATCCAAGTTTGTCTATTCCTCGTCGTTCTTCGGAATTAGACATTCCACAAACGTCATTACACCGTATTTTGCATAAAGATTTGGGTATTATAGCTTATAAAGTTCAGTTAACATAAGAACTCAAGCCGACCGATCATCAACAACGTCGTCTTTACTGATTGGATCCTTGGAATGCACGGAATTTAATCGAAGAATCATCTAGAGTGATGAGGCCTATTTCCACCTTGGTGGCTTCGTCAACAAGCAAAATTGTCGTATGTGGGGCTCGGAAAACCCAGGGGTTATTCTTGAAAAGCCTCTCTATCCTCAACGTTTGTTGCGGTTTATCGTCCAGAGGGGTCATTGGCCTTACTGGAACAACAGTTACAGTGAATGGATTGCGCTATCGAGAGATGAATAATGATTTGTCATGGCCGGAATTGGATGGTTTTGAGCTGGACCACGTTTACTTACAACAAGACGGCCCTACGTGCCACACAAGCAACGCAACCATTGATCTTCTACAGGAAAAAATTCCGGACTGTGTTATCTCTCGACGAGGTGATCCCAATTGACCACCGAGATCTTGTGATTTAACACCTTGCGACTTCTTCCTTTGGGGCCATGTGAAAGAGAATATCTACGCCAAGAACCCAGCGTCGACTCAAGACCTCAAAGATAAAATTCGTGAGGCTATCGAGAACATAAGATAGCAACTTTGCGATTTAGTTATGATAATTGAGGTTATGATCCTGTAGTCGTGGTGGTCACTTGGCTGATGTTATTCAACATTATTGATGGCAGACCTTTCTCTTTGTAATGGAACATCTAGTCATTTATCTAAAAAAATGGTATTTTTCTTTTAATGTCAAAATAACACCTTGTATTGGAAAACCCTTTATTCACCAGTTTTTTTGTGTGTTATTTTCCCACCCCTTTTTTTGGTAGTAGCAATTTTTGAGCCTGCTTGTGTATTCCTGTTGCCATACTGAAAATTTGCTCTCGAAAAATTTCAATAACTCCATACCTATACTTCAGCAATTCCATGTAATCCATTCTATTCCCAGTGACTCCCAGGCAAATACCTATCCTGTAGACATACACGCAAAACGAATATTTCTCCGTCATTTGCATTTAAGCAATTCGCCCCACATACCGTCGAGTTCCTCAAAAGGCCCATTAGAATTCGCATAATAATATAGTTTATTTAGACTATTTAGAGATATACACTTTCGTGTGTGTCTCACATAATTGATGTGGAGATCCCAGTTTTGACAAAACGCGATAACAAAGGGGCGAAAATGCAAATGAGAACAACCCGCTGAATATTACCGCAGAATGAAATTCGAATAGACCTAATTTGGCTTGGAAGCAAACTTTACCTCGTTTTGGCGATCCTTCTTGCTACCTCCTCCATGCCCTCCGGCACCAGTACTTTGCACTGAGTTCATGTTCTTTCACTGGTCATTTAATTCTTCTTTTCACATAATTTGTGCCATCCTGTCTGGATTTTGAGGAAATGATATCACCAGGTTCAAGTGGATAATTTTACCTCTTTCACTCACCAAATATCGGCAATACAGAGTGAGTGAAAACAACTAACCAAAAATAATCATAATATTTGTGGAGAAATGCTCGAATGGGTCCATTTTTAAGTTGATTCTGGAAATTTTTCGTTATTGTTCACTCACTCGGTGAAATAGATAAGACATAACATGTTATTACTAATTCAGAGAAAATGAGCAGAAAATCATCATTATAGGAATGTTGAAAGTGAACACCTATAGAGTCTACAATCTGCATACCTGTTGGAGTATGATGTCTTTCATTTATCTATACCCTATTCACTTTTAAAATGTATCCCGGTTGGCCATGAGATTCTGACACATTCCACCGTGTATATTTATGAAAATTTTAGGTTACAGTCATTTTCCTGTCAGATGACTAAGCAACGTTGTCCTTTCTATATAGAGGACGTAGTAATGACGTATTCATCGAAATGTTCATTTACTTTGGGAAAATAATGAATTTGAGAAAATATTATGTGAACTAAATAATTACAAAGACCTGGCGAATGCTGAAGAAACTTTTTTCTCTGTTAATACTGGAAATATTTCACGTATATAAACATGGTTGGAAGATTCAGTTACGCTATTTTCTAGTAAGAAAATCGAGAATCGAGTGTTGAAATTTGACTGAGAAATAATGGATAGAATAGTCCGTTACTTTGTGATAGTTCATTCGAAAAAAAATTAAAGTACTCGAATTACCCAACAACAAAACCTTTAAACGAACAGTGGAATTATCCACGCTTCAAAATTCTCAAGAAATAAGCGCAACTTGAAATACAGTATGAAAATGTAGTAATACTACGAAACCTGCGTCACAGTTGATTCTAAAAAGAACTAACTCCATTTACAAAGTTAAAAAAGAGTAAGTAGAAATAAGCATTGGCAAGCTGTGAATCATTTGACAATTAACGAGTACTAACCTGCCTCAGTTTCAAGTAAAAAAACTTGCTGAACCTAACTCATATAATTCTACTCATTTCCAATGAAAATTAAATATAAAAAAAGATCTCTCAAGGCCTCCCATTCTTTCTTATGTAGCGTCAGGAACTACTGAAAATTACAGAACCTTGTTTGTTTCTTTGTATATTCTTTTGAGCTTCGTAATAAGGGTTTTTTTAATTGAATCTTCGAGTCTGTTTCATGATTTTTATGTGTTTGAATGAGATAATTTTGTTTATTTTGATAAGGAGGATATTGCATTCTTCTTCAGAAGCAACGATTCTTAACTGAGACTGTTCATATTTGAGTTTGTTGGCATTCGTTGGAAGTGAATCTCTTTTTATGTTTTGTGTACAGATTGTCCAGAATATCTGCGGTAACTAATTACAGTGTACACCATTGTTAGTTCCAGAAACCTATTGAAGTATGAATGTTTAGAAGCTATCAGAAAAAATTCCGACAGCTACTGTCAAAGAAATGGCCCATGATCTGGGTTCTGTTACATAAACATTGAAATTTTTGTTTTCGGTTAAGCCATCTGAAAAAAAAATTGCACACAATACGTAATTCCCCAATTTCATATAGATCGAATCTGTAGTTCTAAAATTATCGGGGAAAAAATCATATCACATTTCGACAAATGAGCTGTTACCTATAGAAAATTACTCTAATTTTGACACCTTATAATTTCCATAATTCACATTTTATCGAAAAACTTTGTAATGAACGTGGGCAACGTGGCATTATTTTCAATCAGACCATTCACAGTAAGTATTTTGACACATTAATTCCAGCAACACCGTATGTAATCATGTTACTGAAGTTGGTAAAATTATACCTTACTTGAAAAGCAGCACACATATACCGTTTGATAATGAAGAAATACTGCTCACACGAGGCGTTGAGAAACCTATAAACTTCCACTTCATTCCATGGTCCTTCGAGCAGAATATACGATAGGTTCCGATATAGGTGTGACAAAAATTCACTTGAGTTTTAGATCTATTTGAAATTTGGCATATTCAATTCAATGGATACCTGAAAAGAATATTAATTAAAATACAGGGTGAGTCTTTGACTTGTACATATATTTTAACTGAAGATTCTTGAGTTCAAAAGAAACCTTTTTTCCATTTCCCATTTTTCCGAATTCGGCTCTGTTAAAAAGATATAGCCATTTGAAAAAAAAATTGTGCTAATTACGTCCCTGGAATGATACTGTGGAATTGATTCAAAGTTCATATTTCTCGATAGAAATTGACTTTATACATTTAGGTAATACTCAAGTACTAACCTTATTGGAATAAAAATGTTGCAAACACGATAATTTCAACAAAAACAGTTAGTTTCATCGGATTATATCTGCAACTAAAAAGCCACATTTATTTCACCAAAATAAGTTCCTTCTTCGATTTTTCTGCAGATTAGTTTGTAAACACTTGTTCATATTTGCCTCGAAATTCCCAAACAATATCATGAAAAAAGGCTTTTCATTCAGATTTATTATTAAACAACCTAACCTAATCTAATTTGTATCGATTCTGTGAATTTTTGCACAGAAATTTCAAGAAGATGTTGTCAGCTTGTTGATATTTTCATTGAGGTTGAGGATTTGTTACGAAACATAGTATAAATCACGATACATTTGTGTACCGTGGTATAAATATCTATGAATTCTGCCGTTTCCATCATAAATCGACTTTGCCGCCAAATTTTCCACGCATGCGTAGAGCGAAAACCGAAAGATTGGTTATGTGGAGGCCAACCATAAACAATAACAAACCAGAGTCTCTGAGCAAACTGTAAACATTATGTGAAGTTCTGAATATATTCAGTAAATTATTGTTCTAATGTGATTATTATGTGAAGTGAATTAATATAATTTCAACCGTGTCGAGTTTATAAAATTCCAAGAGGATGTTGTTTAGATAGAAACACCGCCACAGATTATCAGGTATCGTATTATTTTTCATTAATTCCAATTTAATAATTAGTTTGTATCGAGATTCATCATTCATATCCGAATTTTGTATTTTATCGACATTTAACTTCAATATGGACCGGTAAATATGAATTTTCAATAGAAACTGTGCGTATTTAATCCTCCTTGGTGTTCAATTTTATCTCCCACATTTGTGGGATTTTATTATTAAAATATCTCGACAAAGTTGATAAATATCGTGACAACATTGTAAACTCGTTTAAGATCAGAGAAGAAGAAGATTCTCGATGATATTTAATTCAGAGACGCATTCAGATTATTCTTGAAATTAATGATTTTTTCGTCAAATTTCTCCGGGTAAAATTGGAAATAACTCGAAAACGACGCGTTTTTTTGAAAAAAAATATAAATACTTTTAGTTTCTTAAATGATTAATTCTTGAAAATATGAACCGTTTATTTTTTTAAAGTGGTTTTATGGTGATTTAGCGTGCATTGATGAGTCGACTACCCTGTAACTTTTATACTACTAAAGATATTGAATAGGTTGTGATTGAGGAATATGCACCATGAATAGAGTAAAAACTCAACCAAAATGCAGTTCATTCGAAATAACGGTTCCGAAGATATAAACAAAAAAGTGTTTTTTTCATTAATTCTCGACACCTGTATCTCCCAAACCAAATCGAATTTTGAAAAATGGTATAGGAAAAAAGTGTTTCGTTTGATGAGAGGAATCTACAGTTTAAATATATGTACAAGTCAACGACTCGCCCTGTATACACCTGACCTCAAGCTCGATTAACAAAACAGCTACTTGTATCTTTCATTTATTTCAAATTATTCCTTATTATCTTAAACAATGGTAAACTGTCCTTTCTGTATCGCATATTGATACATATCTTCAGGGACGTTAAAGTTACAATGACGCTGCTTTAGATAGCATTTATTCGGAGAGAAAAATTAAAATGAAACTACTTAGAAGAAATAAGAAAACAAAGTTTTGCATCTAGAGAATGGCTCCAGACCGAATGAGAAAACATCGAAGTTGTTTGGAGCTTATTTAATGTCCATTCCACTTTGGCATTTAGAGTGCGAGGAAATTGAATAGATGTCTATGTAACTGATAGAAGGGAGTCGATATGAACCTCTCATGCAATCCTCCAAGGCTTTAGCGGATTAATCGAATTAGGACTACGTCTTGGCTTTCTCATCCTCTGGTAACACATTTTCTCAGATTGAACCGGATTATCCTCTCCTCTGTTTCCGAAGAAAAAAGGTTTCTATTGAGGGAAACCAATGCGGAGGAACATTAGGCTTTAATTGACGAGTTCTGGAGTATGTTCTCAGTGCATCGGTTGACTTTGAGTTCGCAAGAAAGTTGAATTTTAGTTCGGCGGGCTTGTATTTACAAGGATACTTGAAAAGTTCGAAAAATAACATGATTTAATGAGTCAGAATATGCACTGCGCAAAAAAATTAATGCACATTCTAAAAATCTCAATTTTAATGAAAGTTAACTCTACATTGACTTTATAACTTATTTTTTATGTTCTCTCGGGAAGGTTTTGAATGAAACAAGACACATTAAATGGAAGAAAAATTCAGGATTTCACCGAATCTTATATGAAAGAAGAGAAATGAACAATTTTCAAAATACTGAAATGCTGATAAGTGATTTAATACTTGGTATCTCCACCCCTTGAGTTAATTACAGCTCGGCAACGACGGTTCATACTCAAAATGAGTGATCTTAAAATGTTCCGATATAATCCTTCCCAGATTTCTCCGAGTTGGATTCCTAAGTCATTAAGAGTAGCTGGATGATTTTCTGAACTTCTCAGCCTTCTATTGAGGTTGTCCCAAATCTGCTCAATCGGATTGAGATCTGGACTTCTTGCTGGCCATTTCATTTGAGAGACTTCAACCTCTTCAAGGTACTCCTGAACGATGCGCGCACGATGGGGTCTGGCATTATCGTTCATAAAAATGAAATTCTCACCAATGTATGGGAAAATGGCACTACATGCTCTTCAAGAATATTCCTTATATACTTATCAGCATTCATAGCTCCATTATCAACGACCACAGGTCTGTGCGAGCAGTCAAAGATATTCCACCCCATACCATAATCGATCCTCCCCTGAAACCAGTAGTATTCAGGAATTTGCACTGAGCATATCTTTCATGTGGACGTCTGTGTACAAGGGAACGTCGATCACAATGGTAGAGGCAGAATCTAGACTCATCTGTGAAGAGAACTCTTTCCCAATCGGCCTCTTCCCAATGGATATGCTCTCTCGCAAAATCCAAACGCGCCCTTCGATGGGCTGGGGTAAGAGCTGGACCTCTTGCCGCGACACGAGGCCTTAAATCATATTCTCTGAGGCGATTTCTTATTGTCTGAGTGCTTATTTGCACCTCATGAGTTTGCTCAAGCTGATTTTGAAGGAGGCGAGCGGTTGCAAACCGTTGTCTCAACGAAGAAACTCTCAAGTAACGTTCTTGAATGGCAGTTGTTACCCGTGGTCTACCACCCTGTCCTGGTCTTCGGACATTCATACCTGTCTCCCTGAATCGCTGCAACATTCTGGACACACTTGTATGGGAAACTCCAAACCTTTCTGCAATTCTTGTGTATGTCCACCCTTCTTCTCGCAAAACTACCGCTTGGGCACATTCCTCTTGGGTAAAATTGCGAGTTTCGAGTTGCATAGCGATCGAGTGTAGAAAATCAAACGAAAGAAAAACTATTGATCACAAGAATTGATCGAGAACATCTGATTTTAGAATGGAGCCAATACATTCAAAATCTGATAATATCATCTTTTTTTATTCCTGCTGGGAGAAAACATCTGTATTGAAGAAAAACGTTGAAAGTGGATATCATATGCATGCATAATTCTGATAAAATAATTATCATTGAGAACACCTTCAGTTGTAGAAAAATTTGAGATGTCCATAATGTGCGTTAATTTTTTTGTGCAGTGTATTTATTCTTCAGCATGAACTCATTTGAACTCAACATATTTTCTCGGCCTTTTTCCAACTTATTTTCTGAAGTGAAGCAATGAAAATACGTATTTAGAGTACATATTACGTCTCCATTCTATGAAAAACGAGAAACGAATTCGTTTCAGTACAGAACTAAAAGAATATATATTTTTTTAAGTTCCAATCGATTTCCTCACTTTTTCATCATCGTATAAGCCAACAAGTTCGTTTGGAGTTTGAGTGAGTTTGACAGAAACTACATACTTTCAGAACTTATACAAATAAAATGTATTTGTCCATTTGAAATTCTCGCCATATATCCCCAAACGAGGACCAACCTGATTGCATCGTTTACGTGCAGAGCATTAGCTGGAATATTTTAAATTGGTATTCCATGAGCTCAAAGAGTACTTTGTGCATGCTCGGAGTTTTAATTTGATGGGGAAGTTAAATTTGTTTGGAGACAGTGGAGAGACTCTGCTTTTAAGAGGAGGGACTGATAACGTAACAGGTTTTCTTCGGGATGAAGTCGGAATCTAGAAATCATTCGGTGATATACAGGGTATATGGAATTAGTAATGATATCTAGTTATCCTAGACCAGTTCCATGCATAAACAAAATATTGCGATACCATATCAACGAACAATAACTTATAAGAAGTGTCAGTGTAGAGTTCAAAGTCAAAAAAGTAAACCAGAGTTGCGCAATAACTTAAAAAAATAGATGTCCACCAAAATTGTAAAAATCGAAAAATTGGAGTATTGAGCCCTCATCAAGTACCTGTATTTAAAAGGGTTAAGAGGTAAGCAGATCTACGAAGATATGCTTAATACCCTTGGTGATCAATGTCCTTCGTATGCGAACGGGAAAAATTGGACTGCAAGCTTCAAAAGAGGTAAATTTTTCATTGAAGGCCAGTTTCTGTGTCAGTCCCCGAAAATATCGATGCAGTTCATGACATGATTTTATCAGACCGTCGAATTGGGCTGAAACGGATATCTGAAGCACTGAAGATTTCATACGAACGCGTTCATCATATAGTTCACGTCAATTTGGGCATGAGAAAATTTTCTGCAAAAAGGACCCCCTAATGTTTGAATGTTGACCAAAAGCGATCGATCTGTGCTCGATTTGAAAACGATGTAGACGTCTTAAACCGAATTGTTACTATGGATGAGACTTGGGTACATTTCTACGATCCAGAAACAAAGCAACAATCGATGGAATAGGGACACACTGGTTATCCAAAACCTAAGAAGTTTCGTGTCTGAAAATCTGCAGGAAAAGTTCTTGCTTCAGTTTTTTGGGATTGCCATGGAGTGATCATGATTGATTTTTTGGATAAGGGTAGAACAATAACTGGAGATTACTATTCGATATTACTGACTACTCTACGGGAAAAAATGGGGGGAAAAGACGCGGAAAGCTATCCGAAGCTATTTTGTTTTTACAGGACAACGCCCCAGTACACAAATCTCATGTTGCCATGCAAACAATTCGTGATTCAGGGTTAGAATTACTAGAACACCCCCTTTATTCACCAGATTTGGCTCTTTTCGACTATCATCTCTTTCTTCAACTGAAAAAAAGTTTAAAAGGTCGTAAATTTTCTTCCAACGAGGAGGTAATAAAAGCTGTGGAGGACTGGTTTGCAGAGCAAAAAGAAACATTTTTTTAAACGTATAGAGACGTTGCAAGTTCGCTGTAATAAATGTATTCAATTAATAGGAGAATATGTTGAGTAATAAAATATTTTGACATTGAAATTTTGTTTGGTTCTATAGTTGCCTAAGAATTTTTCAATATATCCTCGTATATATGCTAAATTTCAGTTGGAAATTGAAATGCAGATTCTACGAGAAAAAAAATTCAAACAAATTTAAACTTAAGCACCCTTTATCTCGGATAAAAACCGCTTGGGGTACCATTTTTATGCGACTTTTTTGTTCGCAAAACTATACAAGAAATTTACCCTTTTCGTTGGTGCCTCCAATTTAGGAACAACCGGTATATTATGTATGACAGAACAGTAACATTTAAAACTTTGTGACGATAAATCGATCAATTTCCTTCATTTAGATCAAAACTTGCTGAAATCATATTTTCTCGATAAATTACCATTTTGTGTTATTCTAACACCTGCGCATTCGCCATTTAGTTCATCATTGAGCAATTCTTCAATTAGGATCTCATCCACGACACTTGGGGAAGACATTCGCATTATTCACCTTCCAACTTACTCTGTGATAATTATTCTTCCACGTCTTTTCCAATTTTCCGAAAGAATCATCGAACGTTCCTATCACGTGGAAAAAATTTTTCCGGGAAGGCAAGAGTTAATAAAATGTTCACGGTCTATTCCAGCTGAGTGATGAAAGTAATTCCGCACAGTGAACTGATTTCATTTCGTACCTGAAAGTAACAGGGTTTTATAGAGGCTCGACGTGCCCGGCAGATTGGAGAGAAAAATCGCGTTCATTTTCATCCTGAAAGGTAATTCTCGAACTTAATTCGGACCCTGTTATCGCAAATAATTTGGAATTGTCGGGCCGTTTTTATAAATTAGCTCCATGATTGGTTTTCAACACGAATTGTTCCTGATTTAACGGACATCAACTTCACGTTTTCCATCATTTTATTGAAAATATATCTACTAGTGTTATAATGATGAATGTCAGTTTTGTTAGCTGAAATGTATGTCGTTTTTTGAAGACTTCTTTATGATAATTATTTTAAAATGAATTCGTTGGTCTAGCGTCCAATCTGTGTATATCGCTATTGAAAAAAAATATTTCAAATTTTTGAAAACTTTTATTCTCTCTGAAAAATTCTGCGTTTCAGTGTAGTTAAGCACTTTTTTATGTACAATTAATTCAATGGTATCGATATATTTTCCTGAAATAATACTGATCAATATTTATTTATAGAACAATATTTTATTCCAAACGGGATCTGACACTCGTAATTTTTGTGTATTTCAGTAGACCTCAAGGTTGACATTCCAAAGTTGTACAAAACTTGACATTCTTCCTGAAATTTTCACTATCTGAATCAGAATTTCATATTAACAATTAACTTCAGAAAACATTCCAATTCTGTTCTTCACCACTTGAATACACGAGGAAACTTGAAATCTCTAAATTTCGAAGATGATTTCAGTATAATAACAAGCTCTACTGAAATATTGGGGATGTCTCCTTCCAAATACTAAAGAAGTTATGTGTTATCAGTAATAATGATGCCATTTCACTCCAAATATTTACACCCTATTTGACATTTGGCCACCAGCAAAATATTTTTTTACAAATATCTAATAATATGTGAGGATTTCAGAAAAACTGCTGACACAATCGAATTCTACGTAAAAAAGTGGTTCGGGAAAATTGGTTGGAGAAGAAGGAGTTATTGCGTTTTTTCAAAATGCACATTTGCAAAAATCACTCTATACTACTCGAAAAAAAAACATGCTGTTTTCACCATGGAAATTAACTTCCCTCCTATCTGCAGCTTATTATTTATAGATATACTTATTTATTGCCTTTTCGATGACCAGGGAGTATAAATAAAAATACTTATCATTCGATAAATAAAAGTTCAGACACCCTTGTCTGCATTTATGATTTTGTTGTGTTTTGCAGTTTGACAAAATCGGATCTTCATGAGAGTATTTCGTTTCATTCGAGTTTGGTGATATCAGAAACAAAGCCACAATCGATGGAATGGCGTCACTCTGGTTCTCCAAGACCTAAGAAGTTTCGTGTCCAAAAATCTGCTGGAAAAGATCTTGCTTCAGTTTTTTGGGATTGCCATGGAGTAATCATGATTGATTTTTTGGATAAGGGTAGAACAATAACTGGAAATTACTATTCGACATTACTGACCACTCTACGGGAAAAATTTTAAATAAAAGACGCGGAAAGCTATCTGAAGGTGTTTTGTTTTCACAGGACAACGCCCAAGTACACAAATCTCATGTTGCCATGCAAAAAATTCGTGATTTAGGGTTAGAATTACTAGAACACCCCCCTTATTCACTAGATTTGGCTTCGCCGACTATCATCCCTTTCCTCAACTGAAAAAAACTTTAAAAGGTCGTAAATTTTCTTCCAACGAGGAGGTAATAAAAGCTGTGTTTGCAGACGTTTGCAGAGCAAGAAGAAACATTTTTTTCGAAAGGTCTAGAGACGTTGCAAGTTCGCTGTAATAAATGTATTCAGTTAAGAGGAGCATATGTTGAGTAATAACATATTTTGGCATTGAAATTTTGTTTGGTTCTATAGTAGGCTAAGAATTTTTTAATATATCCTCGTACGATTGTATTTCCTACATTCATTTCAAGTGATTTTCAATTGAGCAATATTTTGGTAATTCTTTGACAATGTCATCATCCCCATTCTACTAATAATATAGAACGAACATTGTGTTCGTCAGTTTTGTCCAAATATGATAACAGGCCACAAACCATAAAATGTCGATTATGTCAGAACAATTTCTTGGACATACCGCCCCACTAATGGATATTCACCACACGATGACGTAACAAAACACAACTCATTAAGTTGTGCCTTTATCAAACTAAAACTTGTACAACGAAAACCAACGGCCGCATTTTCAACACCAGACCCCACGTCAATATTTGCGATGTTGGAAAACCATCGACATCATGTTTGTTCCAATCGACGAAATGCAAAGGCCGATTGATCTTTCGTAATTTGTGCAACGCATCACAGCGACATATCGGTAATGATGAAATCCTGCCGCATGAAAAACTACGCTCGGTATTGTGAGTGATTAGTCGTGTGTGCAGAAAACTTTTGATGCGAATTATTTCGCAAATGCAGCCTTTATGTCGACGTTTTCTCTCTCTTTTTCATGAAAAATCTGACACTGGGATTGGAATGACGACATATGAGTATGGAATATAGAGTGGAATCGTAATTATTGATAATAACTTTTGTCACAACGAATTTTATGGGTCTAATATGATTTCATGCCCACAAAATAATTTGATGACATGTTAACTATTACATCCAAGTGATTAGCAATAATCCTATTTTTCAATGGTTGTATTCATTAGATAATAAAATGAACATTACTTGACCTATGATTTCCATTCATTGCAAATGATAATTCGAAAGGAATATCCAATCACATGGATCTCATGAAATATCTGAAACACTGAGGAATTATCAATATTGTATTTGTCATCAAAGGACAGCTGGTGACTTGCTAGCCTACGTCTCACACATATTGCAGCTATCCATTGAAAAATATGGTGGAACCTAAGCCTCAGCTGTGTTCTCTGATAGCTAGCTTTCTCACAAGCAGGCCTCTCCATGTAGTGGTCGATGTTGTTTCATGTGATACTCTACCTATTCATGCTGGTGTTCCACATGGATCAAGTCTTTATCTAGAAAAGCTGATCTCACTATACTCAATTTTGTCAAGAGTAACTTTTAGAGTAGCTTTAAAACCATCCATTTCAACTGTTGGTAACAACCTTTCTTGGGAATGTCACCTGAGATCAATTGACAAAAGTGCATCCCAGAAACTTGAGTTTCTGTTTCGTGCCAGAAGCTGTTTCCCTCCCTAAGAAATGAGTTCCAGAGCATCGAAAACAAAATGTTTGTGTACACTTTATCTGCATTGGCAGCAGCAATCTAGGCACAAGGTAATAAGCAATTTCAGATGAATCCCTAATCATACCAAAATGAGGCAGGTTTGGTGAACCATTGAAATATAATAACCGCTTGGTCTTTAGTATGTTCTCGTCATCATCTCGCCACACAGTGGCGCACCCAAGGGGGAGGCTTTGGGGCTGCAGCCCCCCCAAAGACCCAAAGATTCCAACATTTTCAATTTTTCTCAGTTCATTTTGAAACGTCAAACATTATCAAACAGACTTCTTTTGGTTGATTTTGAACTCATTTTTGAAGTATTCCATATTCACTTTTCCAATACATAATATCTACACAAAAGACGGTTGTCTGAGTCTGGCCATTACTCTGAAATGGGGTGGAGCTCCATCTTGCTGAAAATGCATTCTTGCAATGTCCGTATCGTCGTATAATACAGGAAATCTAAGTAAAGATCAGTGATCACCCGTTAGCCGTCTTGGCAGGACGTGTGGTCCAATCAATCGATTTTTATAAACGCAACACCATACGTACGGACATTGCAGAAATGCATGTTCAGCATGATGAAGCTCCTCCGTATTTCAGAGTAATGGTCAAGCAATTTTCAGATCAGAACTTTCGAAATATGTGGATTGGCAGAGGTGGACCGCATGCCTGGCCCGCTAGATCACCAGATTTCAATCCTGTTGATTATTTCATATGGGGTTATTTGAAATGTATATTCATCCGAAATAGGAAGTGGAGAGATCCTCAAGCAACGTATCGAAGTCGCTTGCAATAAAATACGTAAATATCCAGACATGATAAAAAAAAGTATCAGACAGGGCAAGAATGAGTATTGAGCAGAATGGTGGTACTTTCGAGCACCTTCTGTAATTCACGTTAAGTTTTTATGTTTCTCTATTTCTTCTTTGTTGACTTCGAATAAATTTTTCTCAATCAATAATGGTTTTCCGGAAATAACTTGAAATGATTCCTCAGAATACTATGAAATTCGAATGTGCAATTATTGGGACAAAGAAATTCAATTTGATCACAATGTACGATTCTTCTGAGAATTTTGTGGAGTGCCAATTTTCAATTGGAACTTTCCCTTAAGCTTTCTTTGAGCAAAATGACGTGCGGGACAATGGAATCTACTGAACCTCATTGACAATTTTCTGCTCTCTTCAAATATCTCAATCAAATCCCAGAATTTTAATATACAGGGTGTTGAATCTCAGCTTGGAAGTCCCATATTTCTCAAATAGGTACGGATCTGGTCTTCTTGGGAAATTTAAAAGTAAATCGATCGATATGTGGAAGTGGATCATACGTTCCAAATATCAACAGACTATACTGGTTGGTTCAAAAGTAATGAGGAATTTAAATTTGTGGTCAATACATAAACCATCTACATCTACATCTCGGTTATGGATTTGATAAGACCTATCATATATCGGTTTTTTGGACTCGTCTAGGGTAGCTCTAGCTCAGGTTAGCGTATGTTCATTTACCAATGAAACTCCCTGTATAAAGCAAGAACAATTCTTCAGTTCAGTTCAGCCGCCCCCATAACTAAATCCTGGGTGCGCCACTGTCGCCACAGATACATAATGTATCTTCAGAAGGAAAAAGATTTTTATGTAGAAAAATACAATTGGCAACGAGGGCCCCGACGAAGTATCGAGGCACAAGATGGCGCCACATTGTGCAGCTTTAACAATGGCAAAGCCATAACGAGAGAATATAATATTTTTTGTTTCAAAGTCATAGAATTCATATATAAAGTATATCCCGGTTACCTCCGGCTAAGAACGGGTACAAATCTCATTTAAATTTCCCCTTCAGAACTTTTTTCGCAAGGTATTATGCGGAATAATTTGCAGTAGGAATAATTCCAGCCTAGTTAGGGAGTAGAACGATAATAACCTCAAATGAGCGTAATTAAACAAATGCTCTTAGGTTAGGAGAAATATTCGCTGATGTTGTAATTACTCTTATTATGCTACCATGTCCGAAGTGTGTTTTTAATTAACTAATGAAAAACATGGATGAATTAATGTTTTGTGGTGATTCATATAATTTGCAAATAGAAATTTCAGTCGAAATAACCACAGTTTGATGACCAGTGGAACAACGCTGTATTGCAGATAGTGGCATTGATTTGAGATTTTGTTTAACTTTCGATTTCTCTTGAAATATTCTGAAACCTCAAGTTTTTAGCAATTCAGGAAATCCACAATTAACTGAGACAAATTCGTCTTAATCAAAATTATGTACTTTTTCGAACACCGTTATCATATTACCCTAAAAAACATAACCTTCTTCACAAAGCAAATAGCGTCACGACCGCGAAGTATTGCGGATGATTGTAGAACTAGACCAGAAACTACAATCAGATGTTTTTCAAATTCCAGGTGTATATACAAGGTGACAAGAAAAACTTCGGACAAATTTTGCTGTGGTCTGGAACAAAAGTATTTCAGCGCAGCCAAATAATTTTTATCCTCTTGGTTTCTCTACACTTTCCTGTACTAATATGTGAATTTTCAGTTTGATATAATTTCATTTCACAGAGTTTCAGAATGTCAAACAAACGTAGTGCGATTTTGGAGCTGTTTCGTCAAGGTAGGCGTCAATGCGAAATTGTTCGTTTGCTTAATGTGCCTCGACAAACCGTGTCCAATGCAATTCGTCGTTTCAAGGAGCTTGGCCATGATGGTCGTCGTCCAGGAAGTGGTAGAAAACGCACTGTCAATACACCTAGCAATCGCAACATCGTCAAGAAGCGAGTCAATCGAAATCCGAGGTTTTCCATGAGGAAAATAGCCTGTGAGACCGGTATCAACCGCGAATCAGTTCCTCAAATTGCCAAAAAGGAGCTCAACAAGCCATACAAGCTCCAAAAAGTTCAACTCCTCACGGAGGAAAACATGCGCGTACGACTCCAAAGGTGCCGCCAACTCCTTCGTCTCGCCGCCGGTCAGCAATGGGAGCGAATTCTCTTCACAGACGAGAAGCTTTTCACCGTAGAACAATCCCCCAACCACCAAAACGACAGAGTCTGGTCCGTAGAGGCTCCCGGTACTTCGGCAATCGTCGAACACCGTCAAAATCCGCAATCCGTCATGGTCTGGGGCGGAATTTGCGGCAGTGGTAAAACTCCCTTAGTTTTCGTGGATCAAGGGGTCAAAATTAATCAAGAAGTCTACCGCTGCGACATCCTCAAGGCCGTAGTACTTCAGTGGGCCAAGCAACACTTCGGCGATACGCACTGGACCTTTCAACAGGACTCCGCTCCGGCTCACACAGCGAGAATGATGCAAGAATGGTGTAAGACCCATTTTCGTTGTTTCATCTCATATGCAGAATGGCCGCCCTACTCACCGGATCTCAACCCAATGGACTACAGCGTGTGGTCGATTTCGAAGCACAGGGCTTGTGCTAAAAAACACAAAAATTTGGAGTCGCTGAAGCAATCTCTGCGTCGGGGATGGAACCGATTAACGCCCGAGGAGCTGCAGCCCTTTGCCGAAAATTTCAAGAAGCGTCTGAAGGTGTGTATCGCCGCCAAAGGAATCCACTTCGGAACGGCTTCAATATATTATTAACAAATGTTCAAGCCATTATTATTTGTTGTTGTTTTGTTTAATTTCTTCTGTTTGATAAAATTAAATGAAAAAGGGTTTGTCCGAGGTTTTTCTTGTCACACTGTATATCTCCATCTCGTAAAATAGAAATGGTAAATCTTCACAAATAGTGAAATCAAGAGTGTTAATCTTTTCGAATTGTTGTTTTTACGTAATACCAACATATGAATACCCAAAAATACAATTCGCCTCGTATCATTGTATCGATTTGTTTCCCTTTGAAAAATATACAGCATTCGTTAATTTCAATTCGGTATAGGACTCCAACGAATAGAATAAAGATTCATGCAGATTCGAAATATGTGTATTCACCTGTCAGTTTGAATCAGAATTGTCGAAGTTTGCATTGAAAATTTGTTCGTCGTTTCATTAAAAAAAAGTGGACACATTCAGCAATTTTTTTTTGGATGGAAAGCCTATCAATAAATATAGCACTGACGTGAATTCAGGAGCTTGTGAGCGCTGGTTTATCTACCTTATAGCATTTTCCACTTCAAGACACTAACTGACGAAATATGAAATCTGTCAAAAAAATCGTCAATGATCCCAGTTCTGTTTTTAAAGGGATGCTGAGATTATATAGTATTGTGCAAGCAGAACGAGCGCTCGTAACGAGTCTGTATTAAAACTAGACTGTTTTATAGCAGATAATGAATAATCTGATAGTCAGGATGATAGCTCATATCGGTAGTTTTTCGAAAATAAAGTCTTCAAATACTGCTATCCAAGGCAATCAAGTTATACAGTTATATGGGTGCATAATAAATCTTGATAGTAATTTTATCGACTGAAATGCACAATGCGCTTTAAATTTCCATTCGAGGATGATCATCATGACACGAAATTCAAACAGACCTTTTAGAACGTTTTTTATAGGAGAGCGTGAAATAAAAAATATTCATTCATTGCTCAGTTTGAGTAATGAACTGAAATGATTCCTCATATTTCGTTGATGATGAGAAGGGTGAAATGGTGATCATAAGGATGGTAATATTATCTTCCAACGGTCTCATTTCAACAAAATATTTTCAATTTCCGTTTGGTGTCTTCAGGGCATTTTCAAATTGACGAATTTTCAGGAATTGCTATTTCCATTAAATCGAAATGGCTCTGTGATATTCAAAGTTCCATGACAAAGACATGCTGAAATTGCCTGGAATTAAGATTCAATTACTCTGTGAATTGACTCGGAAGTGGAATCTGTGTACTAAATTGTAGGGTGATGTTCCAACATTGAACTTTTAAGAGCCTATTATCCAGTTGGATCAACTCCCAGAGCCCAATATGGGACTATTCCTTTTATTTTGGAAGCTCGTACAGTGAATACGTGAAAAATAAATCAATTTTAGAATGTCGAGTACATAATTAATACATTTTTGCGAGCTTGGTCCTAGGAACGAGAGATCTTCAAGACCATAGCCAATTGAAACACGTGGAAAATCTCTCGGATTCAGATAAAACATAAAAAAATAAGACGACAAGTTCTCATATTTTTTTTTCCTAGCGGCCCTCCCTACGGAGATACAGCCTCCTAAATGACGTCACTGGAAATCCATTTTACTGGAATAAATCTCAAACTACTTAATATAATAAAAAAAAATGATATGATGAACAGTAGTAAGGAACTCTTAAAATACTGCCCTTATTTTTAAATTAGCTCTTTTAGTTTACCAGGGGCGGACTAGGTTTTACATTTTAATGCTTACATTTTCAACACCCTGTATGATAAGGAGTAGAAAAAATTGGATAGCTTGAACATTAAGCTAAAAAAAAGAACATTGTTTATTGTCGATAAAATGAACCGTTTTCGAAGAACAAAAATCAAATACTCTTAACTATGGAGTTTTGGCACAGAAAGACTCATTAAAAAAATTATTTTTCAGAAATTTACTCTTATGAAGTATTTAATAGATTATTTATAACTAGCGTACTCATATTCAATCGTTGCAAGCTTTAGTGAGAGTACATTTCTAAAAAATAATTTTTAATGTGTCTTTCTGTGCCAAAACTGCTTAGTTAAGAATCTTTGTATTTTTTTTTCGAAAACGGTTCATTTTATCGACAATAAACAAGAGTACCTTTTTTTATTTTTTTAGCTCGATATTCAAGAGATCTGAATTTGTTTCCTTCTACTCCTTATCATACAGGATGTTGAAAATGTAAGCATTAAAATGTACAACCCGCCCCTGGTAAACTAACAGAGCTAATTGAAATTTAAGGGCAGTATTTTAAGAGTTTCTTACGACTGTTCATCATATCAATTTTTTTTTAATTATATTAATTAGTTTGAGATTTATTCCAGTAAATAGGATTTCCAGTGATTTCATTTAGGAGGCTGAATCCCCGTAGAGAGGGCCGCTAGGAAAAAAAAATTATGGGAACTTGTCATCTTATTTTTTTATATTTTATTTAAATCCGAGAAATTTTCCACATTTTCCGGGACACCCTGTATAACTGGGTGAACGCTCTGGATGTGAATTAATAAGTGTGTGAAAACAAATAGTCATAGCTTTTTCATTTATCGAATTGAGATCATATGCTGGAGAATTTTTCGGAAAATCTGTGGTGAATTCGGATTTCTTTCCAGAAAAATTATTGCTAGAAATCTCTGCATTGCAGGAGAGTATAATGAGATGTATAATATATAAATAATAATTTGCCACAAGCTAGTGAACATACTATCTTTTTCCTTGTGGAAGTTTCAGGCCAATTAAGTTTCATCTCGTATTTTTCTCGAGAAAGGAGTATGAAATGGTACTCCTGAGGGATAACTCCAAGGAATTTGTTAATTAGAAGAGTTTGCAACGTGAGAAACAGGAAAGTGAAGTCGAGTATACCCTCTAAAAATTCAGCTTCAAAGAAAGGACAAGTTGTAAATTTCAGTTAATTTGTTGTTTTGTATTCGGAACCGGAAGTGCAATCGGAATTTAACTCGAAAGAATCTCAGAATTTTCACACAAAGTTTGAAAATGGCACGGGGAGATGGAAAGAATTTGTAATAATATTTGAAGAGATGGGAGGATCTGCACTGGAGAAATGAAATAATGGATCACAAAAAACACTGAGATTCGCATTCGACAGCTCAAAAAACCAATTGATACATATGTTGCCAGCTGTCAAAATATTTGACAAG
The DNA here is from genome assembly GCA_951802165.1 of Adalia decempunctata. Classification (NCBI taxonomy): domain Eukaryota; kingdom Metazoa; phylum Arthropoda; class Insecta; order Coleoptera; family Coccinellidae; genus Adalia; species Adalia decempunctata. The sequence goes on from OX637697.1 coordinate 24,176,503, forward strand.
CTGTTGAAGAAATCGTTCATGATCCCCGATTTGTTTCAACAGAAATATTGGGAATTTTTATAGCTGGTTTATCAGCATGAACCAATGACTTGACATAACCACAAAGAAAATAATCGATTGGAGTTATGTCCTATGATCTTGGAGGCCAATTAGTTGGACCATTTCTCGAAATAATGTTATCGCCAAATATTTCTTCCAATAAATGAGCAGCATGAGGCGTAGCACCATCCTGAACAAATAATCATTGATCGTCGATCTTTAAAGAGCACCATTCACTGTAATATCAGCTCCAGCATCGTTTTTAAAGAAATATGGACCGATGATGTAAAGCGTGTAAAGCACACAGTGCATACAGTGCATTTCAGGATGCAGTGGAACCTGCAGAACTTCTTGAGGAGTGTTTTCACTCCATTTACGGTAATTTGGCTTGTTTACGTAGCCGTGCAACAAGAGATGAGCTTCATCACTAAACAAAATTTTTGTATGAAAAAGTGGATCAACTTCAAGTTGTTCTAGAGCCCAATCAACAAACAAACGATGTTTATTATTGCCAAGTGGCTTTTGTTCTTGAACCAGTTGGATCCTGTATGGGTGTAGACCAAAATCTTTACGCTAAATGTTCCATGTGGTGGATGAACTGAGTCCAACTCTTTGTGAACGTCGAATAGACAAATCTGGATCTTGATTATCATAATTTTTGTTTTAATAAGAATTGGTTTATCAGTCCATTCTTCTCTCCATGAAAGCTTCACGTATGGTTAGCTCCTCTTATGGAGCCTGGTAGTGGATGAACTACGATATAGGTTAAAGGAGCTTGGCTTCGAATGTGTATGCTATGTTGACGACATAGTCCTAATAATTACAGGCAAATTCGAAGGCGACCTATTGCAGAAGGGCCTTAGAATTATTGAGCAGTGGGGCTTGTCAGTGGGGCTGAACATCAACCCAACCAAGACCACATTAATTCCGTTCACTCCATGAAAACGTTAACATTAAACGGAAATCTCGGAGTGGGAGTCTGAAGTCGAATACCTAGGAATAACCCTGGATAGCGAACTTCTGTGGCATAAGCATGTTGATAATGCTACTGGCAGAGCTACAAGATGGCGTGCAGGCTTCTATGCGGCAGAAATTGGAGTTGTAACCCAAAAATACTGCGATGGATGTACGTCATGATTGTAAGACCTATAGTCACATATGGGGCAGTAGCTTGATTTGCTAAGGCAAGTCAGGTAAGTACGAGGAAAATGCTCGACAAAGTACAAAGGCTTGCCTGTGTGTGCATCACGGGAGCTATCAGAACATGCCCAACTAGGGCGCTTGAGATCATCACAGACTCAACACCTCTACATCTAGTGATTGAAAGGGTAGCCCATGAGGCCATCCTCAGAGTATCTAGAGAAGGAGCAGGCCATGAGAGAGTCGGGTTTCAGAGAGTTTAGTCATCTCTGAAAGACTACACTCCATCTACAAACCTTCCTAGTGATGTAATGATCAATAAAGTAAGCAATGAGAAATACTTCAGCACAATGCTAAGCAAAAGGGAGAATTGGGAAAGGGAATCATAGAACTTATAGTACATGGAATGCCATTAGCCATGCTGCTCAGCTTAAAAAAATGGATACACATCTCCAGTTGGAGGACTACTGAAATTTCCATGTTGCCATGGTTACGACTTGTCATACAGAACAGAAACACAGAAATACTATGAATTTAATCGTCAAGATCCGATTTCCGATTCACTTGGCAATTCGGCCAACATTTCTGTGTGTCTGTTCTGTATGACAAGTCGTAACCATGGCAACATGGAAATTTCAGTATTCCACCAACTCGTGATGTTTAGCCACTTTTTGATCTGGTAAAAGCATTCCATGTACTATAAGTTCTATGAAGGGAATACACCGACTATAATCTCAAAGAGAATACAATAAAATGGTATACAGATAGTTCTAATACCGCTACAGGAGCTGGCGCTGGGATTCACGGAACATGTACCAGGTGTGCACTATCGCTAGGGTCCTGTACAAGCGTCCTTCGGAAAAACTTGCAATCGGAAGATGTCTAGATATAAATCTAGAAAGAAACTATCAGAAGTGCGATATAGCTATCCATACAGATAGTCAAGCAGCTATTAAAGCACTGAGCTCCTATGTCATTGACTCAAAGCTGATTTGGGAGTGCCGAAACAAACTCAATGAGGTAGGCAAGAAGAATAAGGTCTTTTTAATCTGGGTTCCCGGTCATTCGGGAATCGTAGGAAACGAAGACGCCAATACACTGGCCAGAAAGGGCGCACAAACGCCACTCACTGGCCCAGAACTCTTCTGTGGTGGAAAATGCACCTATAAGAAGGAATTTATGGTGAAGGAGAAAACCGAAAGAGAAAAATTCTGGCGGAATCTCCCAGGGATGGATCCAAAAAATATCTGGATCTCAGTAAAATCCAACTTCACCCACTCACTGGCTTTCTCACACGACATTGTCGCCTGAAGAAGCATCTGTTGAGAATAGGTTTATCGGACACTGACGAGTGTAGATTCTGTGAGGAGGAGGAAGAAACTCCTATTCACCTGGTTACAGGATGCTATGCCATTGCAAGCCAAAGGAAAGATAGCTTTGGACAAGAAACTTGTAGAAGTGGGGAGTCCTCATTGAAGCCAGATACTGGATTCCATCAAATCTCTGGAACTGGAGGGCGAGCTGTAGGAGGCGCGATGATAAAAGCTCCGGTAGGGGGCACAAAAGAACTTTAGGTCGCAGTGGACAGTAACCCTTTTCCACTATAACTATAAATGATTAACAATGTAAGTTGACTTGTCTCATTTCCTCACCTCGTTTCTGAGTCAGAGTGATGGTTAATTGGCTCATTTCATAAATTAACTTTTTGAATAAGATAATATAAACAGAAAACATTGAAACAATTTCTTTGTTTTCTTTTCCGTATTCTCTTTTCAGCGAAAACACAACTTCAAATGGAGGCTCGACTCAAAAGGACCATTATTCAAAGCCAGTTGACGATATTTCATGCCCTTATCCCAAACAAAAGCAAAAAATGTAATTAAATGGCCTTGTTTGTACCCCCCGCATTAAGAAAGCAATCCTGCGATCCGGAGAAGATTTTAGAATTTGGAACTTGGCCAATATCCGAAAAACTGACAAACATTATAGTCCCCTCCTTATCAGGACGTCCATTCCAGAAATTTATTCAGGACGTACGCGTTAATCTCTGAATAATTCAGTAGCTGGGAGTGCGTATTTTGATGTAGTAAATTGATACCGGCGTTTAGAATCGAAGATAATGGGGTTTATTGCAAGAGGACGGTTTGCATAGGCGCTAAATTGAGGCCAATTTATGCGGCCCAATTTGAATCTGAAGTTTTTGGCTTCGTTACAAGGTTGCCCCGCTATCGATTCTGGGTAAATCTGGGATGGAGAAATAAGTTCTCAGTTTTTGTGGAGGGAATTTCAACTTCTCGTATATTTTGTCAGGTAGTGGAAATAGTTGGGTTTCTACCGTTGGAAATGAGGATTGGAAATGGGGAGAAACTAGCGAAGACGGAATCGCAGCCATATTAAATTGCCATTGATTTGAACTTTCCGACGTTTATCTGATTATTATCCAGAACGAGAATTTTTGTTCTTTTTTATTTATAAGGTATGAGACAATTCACAATATATGTAGATGAATGACAAGAATTCGTTTAGTTTAGAAGGATTATATTTATCACTAGCTGGCCCGGCGAACTTTGTTCCGCCTGAATTATACTTAAAAGTTGTATAAACTTACCATTGCTTTTTTTTCAAGCAGGAAATAAATTAGGCAAAATTAAAGATCAAAATATACAAAATTCTGACAATTTTCTGATTCACATGGAAAGAATTCTCTTTATTTAAGCGAAACCTAATTGTTGAACATATAACTTTTTGTTTTTAATTGTTTTACAGTTCTCTTTTTGCAGTACCTCATGTGACTGTGAATAGCAGGAGTATAATCCATATTATACCTTTCCTCTAATATGAATCAAAATGTCAAGAATATGAACAAAAATTATTCCTTTGAAGAACTTTCGACTATTAACACAGCCCGTCGACCAGAATAAAAAAATCAGTCATTTGTTAATAGCCCAACCTGAAGTGGCAAAAACAAAACTTTTCTAATATTCTCAAAATCTAATCAGTGGTCACACCATTATTTTAGACATCTTAGCTATGCTGCTAAGCTCAAAATAATGGGTAAACATCTCAATTGGTGGTCATTCGACCAGATCCAATTAGGCAACCCATGAAACATTATTGTATATCATAAGTGAAAGCCCGATGAGCAAACGTTTCAAAATTATTGACGCTTACAATACTGTCTCTGTGCGAACAGAACCACGAATATAATATGTCAATTACTAATTATGGGCAATTTCGGATTCAGTTATTTCCGCAAATATATCTATTACCCAAACAGAAATTCAAAAGCATTTCAAAAATAAAGAAAAAAGATGAAGATGGCCAACTCACGTTTGAAACTGATCGTCAAAATCAGATACTTGATCTTTCGCTAAAAATTCACTGTTCCATCAACTTGAGATGTGGAAGGAAAAGCATTTCCTGCATAAGTAAAACTTTCATCAATTTTTTCGAAGTTTTATTGTAATTTATAATAACCAGACCGTAGACGATTCCATATATGAAGTTTCATAACAAACAGTCAATCCGATCTCTAGTTATAAATAGTGTAACCAACATCTTTCTTTTATATATATAGATTATTGATTGGAAATTAACGTCTGTGGAATATACAGGGTTATCATAATAATCCGTGCATTTGATGTTTCTCGGCTTCTATGAGGAAAAGATTTCTGAAATTTGGCACACGGTCGTTTTTCAAAGGGGGAAATCATGCTAACATATTTTCATCGAAATTGCACGGTAATACCGGAAGTGACCATCAGCTTTGGTATTTCAAATGGAACTATCTATTTTTCTAACCAGAAATGGATTCCTTTCTGAATTTTACACATTTTTTATCTGAAACATTTCTACGTAGTCGTCAGGGTTACTAATATATAAGGACTTCTTTGAGAAAATGACCAGTTGCAGTGGTCCGCGAAAAGTATCATAGCATGCATGCTATCCATAATAAAGAAACAAATGAAGGATTTTACTAAAATTCAATAATTTTGCTTCGTATTGCATGGCTATCGAATCATGTTGTTGTATTGGAACTGTCACAGTAAATTCATATTTCTGAGAAATTTCAAACTGCAATAACTTCATGTTTTCAAATGGCTATGGCATGCCCATATTTTTTGTACAGAAATTGACAGAAAACATTTTTTCCAAGGGTTCTTTATGTCCATCTTCAATCGTTTTCTAGAAATCTCATGTTTCATATGAAATTGTCTGATTTATCCCCTGAATTGATGTTCTTGGTTGGCTATGAGAGGCTCCGTTGCTAATGATACCGAAGTAAGTGCTTTTGTTCTTTCCGAATTAATCTTTGAAGGATTGGTAAACCGTATCGATGAAACATTCAGAGAAATAAAATCAACTGATTTAATGAAGGCCACGACTGAAGAAGTAAAAACCAGACTGGAATTGTGATTGACAGAGAATGGGAAAAAAATAGAACACTTGTTATGAAAAATATACTCCGATTTGTTGTGAATTGTTCTTTTTATTGGTTTTGTCTTTCTATATCACAAATAGATGAAGAAAATCAGCTGCATGCGATTTATATCTTGAATTGGACAACATTATCTGAAAAAATCGAAGAAATCTGTACATATTCTCTTTTGAATAAACAAAACAGGAATTTTCGATGTTTGCAAGATGAATTAGAAAAGTTAAAGAGTTATTCAAGAAAGTCATAGGTGGTACACCAGATGGCAAATTCTCGAAATTATACAATTACATTCCTCGTAATAACAAAATGATGAAAACACTAGCTCGTTTGAATAAACAAAACGACGATTTTCCATGTTTGCAAGATAAATTAGAAACGTTAAAGATTAATTCGGATAGAAAAACAGCACTTACTTCGGTGTCATTAGCAAACGGAGCCTCATAGCCAACCAAGAACATCAATTCAGGGAAAAAATCCGACAATTTTATATGAAACATAAGATTTCTTGAAAACGATTGAAGATGGACTTAACGAACCCGTGGAAAAAATGTTTGAAATTAAATTTTATATATATATTATAGGCATGCAATTTGAAATTTCCCAGAAATATGAATTTATGGTGACAGTTCCAAAAGAACAACATGATTAGATAGCCAAGCAATACGAAGCAAAATTATTAAATTTTCGTAAGATCCTTCATTTTTTTCTTTATTGTGGATAGCATGCATGCTATGATACGTTTCGCGGACCTCTGCAACTGGCCATTTTCTCATAGTACTCCTTATATCTTCTGGTTAGAAAAATAGGTAGTTCCATTTGAAATACCAAAGTTGATGGTAACTTCCGGTATAACCGGAAGTGCGATTTCGATGAAAATAGTTTAGCATGATTTCTCCCTTTGAAAAATGGCTGTGTGCCAAATTTCAGAATTCTTTTTCTCATAGAAGCCGAGAAACGTCTAATGCACGCATTATTATGATAACCCTGTATAGGAGAAAATCATTTTTAATCGGTATTTGGACTCATTTTTTATTCCGGAAAAAAATGTCACTTCGAGCGGGAGTCGAACCACGGATCTTCGGATTACGGGTCTCATGTGTTTCCAATTACACTATCAAAACTACTCATCTTTCATTGTCTGCTCGGTATCAAAACATCGAATTCCGGAAAGACGAATAGTTTTGATAGTGTAATTGGAAACACATCAGACCGGCAATATGAAAATGCGGCGAAGTGAAAACTTTTCCGGAATTCATAATTTGTCTCAGTCATTGTATTCTCTTGTAGCTTCAACACCCATTATCGTTGATGAAATCTGAAAAAATCATTGAATCACGAGCTTATGTTGGTGATCTAGTGATAACAATTAGAGGCAAGCATGAAGGCACTATCAGTGACCATATGCAGATGAGCCTAATAATGACGCTCTCCACTAGACACAAGCAAGAAAAAGTTTTATTTTCAGGTAGTGAATAACACAATATAATGCGATAGGAACAAGAGCTAAAGAAGTGTATCAGTTTAAGACACATTGACTTGTAATTCAACCAAATCAGAACAGCTACAAGCTATACTCCATTCACTGTTATAAAGTATCCCAGTTGGCCATGGCATTCTGACACATTTCACTGTGTATATTTTAAAAATGTTAGGTTATAGTCATTTTACTGTCAGATAACTACACAACGTTGTTCTTGCTACATAGGGGTCGTAGTAATTACGTATTCACCAAAATGTATATTCTCTTAGGAAAACTATTGAAAATTGAGAATATTATGTGGATTCAATAATTCCAAAGACCTGGAAAAATTTGGAGAAACTTTTTCTCTGTTAATACTGGAAATATTTCACCTAAATGAACATGTTAAAATATTCAGCTATGCTATTTTCTTGTACGGAAATCAAGAATCGACTGTAGAAATTTTTTATTTATTATTTTTTATTAAAATAATGGACAGAATAATCCGTTACTTTGTGAAAGTTCATTCGGAAAAAAAATGAAAGTACTCGAATAACCCGACAGAAAAACTTCTAAATGAACAGACGGATCTAAGGCATTCTTCACTATTCAAAATTCTCAAGAAATAAGCCAACAGAAGACAGGTAAATACTATTTTGAACAACTTGAAATACCCTAGTATGAAAATGTAGTGGTACTACCTACTACGAAACCTGTGTCTCAGTTTAACAACAACTCCATCTACAAAGTTGAAAAATGGAAAATAGAAATTTGAATTGGCAACATCTCTGAGAATAAGTTCGACATAGCCGACGTTTGACGAGTGTCAACCTGCGTCAGTTTTATGTAAAAAAAACTTGATAAATCTGAATCTTGGCCGACTGAGATACTTTATTAAAGAGAATGGAGTATACAAGGGGAGTTGACACTCAGCATCACGTACTCAAGAGTCCGTTCCCACTTGTTAACACGCCAGACGCATATCTACTGTTTCAACTCAATAGACTCCACGTGTAAAGAAGGTATACTTTCTCGCCGTGGCTTCTCATGCTTTCGTCGCCTGTTTTAGATGAATGGGGTAAATCGAAAAAGTTTGATAGTTCCTACAAATAAATAATTCGTTGAAAAAGAACCAGCCAGCACGTGAAATAATTCAATTGTGAAAGTTTTTCCAACTCCACCGAATATAATTCAAAATAGAGTAAAAGTTCACACCAAAGTTAGCAGAGTGGAAAAAAGATGATGGATCTCAACATTTTTTGGAAAGATTTTTTTGTTCAATATGAAATAATGATTCCATTTCGCGTGTAGCTCTGTTTATTTCCTCCAACATCATTTAAAATCTCAGGAGGCATGGACCTAATAGCAAGCGTTATTCGATCATTTATAGGCATTCAAATCAAGGGAGTTAGTTTTGAACACAATGCTCTCCACATTGGGCTTTTCCACACTGTATAAAGTCCTCGCAGTGTGAAACAGTTGTCCAGGAATTACCGAAATTCATGTGCGGAAACACATGTCCAACCAGATCCTGTCGAAGCATTAACATACGAATAATTTGGAGCATCAACAAGCATTCGAATCGCCCATACATGGTAGAACGGTTCATATTAATTCACTGGTAAAACAGAAACGCGAGCGTTGGACTGTGTTCATAGGTCTGTGCTGATTGACAGCCATACACAGAGCAAACATTCCGGTCCGTAATATGCACATATCAATAACAACACTTTATGACAAGACTGTGAATAACAACAGGATATTGACTCGACTGGAGTTCCGAGATTCAGGAGAATATTGACTGGAGAATTGGGCAAACATTGAATTGCCAAATTGTGTTTGTTTTACTTCCACTCAGAATGTTGCTCGTATAAAGGATGGGTATATCCAGGTCCGACGTATCTTGTTCAAGTGTGTAGTGGAAGTAGATAAAAGATGTTTTCCATTTGCTGATAATGTTTGCACACACTGAACTATATGGGAGGTGATATACGTCCGAGCTCGCGAGCTCTCTTCAAAAATTGCCCAATTTTTTTAATTTTATATCCATGATAACTCAGTTCGTATGCGGCGTAGACCAACAATTTTTTGTTTAAATTGAAGCTAAATCATTTCTCTAGATTCTAGAATGTGTATTACTCGCTTTTCCGTTTTTTTTCGTATATAAGGAAAAAAAAACTGGTGAGCTGTAATTTCATAAAAATCTGGACAAACGATTTTATTTCCATGATATCTCCGTCAATTTTTTGGATAAATGTATGAAATTTTTACTATACATGCGGAATAGTATATTGCTGGGTGTGTATTAATCAGTTTTTCTCTTTATTGCCCCCTGAATTTTTAAATAAATTATAAAGTAGGAACTCTATTGGTTATACATATTTTCAACCAGGTTTTTTCCTAATATTCGAAGAAAAACGGAAAAGCGAGTAGAACACATTCTAGAAAAATTGTTGAGCTTAGATTAAAAAAAAAATGTTGGTTTACGCCGCATACGGATAGAGATAGCATGGAAATAAAACCCCCAATTTTTGAAGGGGGCTCGGACGTGTATCACATCCCCTTATCTATCCTTTAGATACAGGGTTAGTCTTTGCTTTTGGTAGGGCTCGAATACCGTTGCGGTAGAAGTTTTCATGTGGTACTTTTTTGGCAAGGTCTTCGTATCTTCTTTACAGGCGTGCAGAAATTTTCAAACATTACTCCTGAACGATGCGCGCACGATGGGATCTGGCATTATCTATATATATAAAAGAAAGATGTTGGTTACACCATTTATAACTCGAGATCGGATGGACTGTTTGTTATGAAACTTCATATATGGATTCGTCAACGGTCTGGTTATTATAAAATACAATAAAACTTCGAAAAAATCGATGAAAAGTTTACTTATACAGGAAATGCTTTTCCTCCTTCTGAGTAAGGCCATTAGATGTCGCTACAGTTACAGTTACGCTACCGCTTATTCGTTTGTACTTCATTTGATTTTCTCCGCGTTAGATGGCGATATAAACAAATAGTGTGTACAGTGACTATATTCCCCCTATAGTCACTGTAATAGTGTGTAATTTGAGTTGCCTACAACTCTGCGCTGTTGGGCAAAACCAAAATGTCTTAGCGTAGGAGTACAGATGTCTAAAATGATTAGATTTCGTTGAGATATGAAAAAAGTTTCGTTCTTACCACTTCAGATGGCGCTATTCGCACATTATGATTGATGATTATTATTCAGTTTTATAGTTTTATTTATTTCAAATAACGTAATCGTGAAGGTACTATATTTGACATTATCACAATTTAATGGCAATGAATTTGTTGAGGCTTTCGCGGCCATCGATTGATGTTATCTGTTCTTTTTTCGAGCATTTCGGTCGTCGTGGTTTGAAATGGTCGAAAAAAGAACATATGACATCAATTACTTTATAATTTACATAGGGCTTATAGTACCATGAAAGGCTATTACCAGATCCAGAAGCGGGTGAATATCACAGTGAATTTTTATCGAAATGTCAAGTTAATCGGAATTTGGTGATGAGTTCCAATCGTGAGATGTCCATTCTCATCTTTTTTCATAATTTTTAAAATGTTTTTGAATTTCTGTTTGGGTAATAAATATATTTGCGGAAATAACTGAATCCAAAATTGCCATTATTAGTGATTGACATATTATTTTTGTGTATCCTGTTCTGTGTGATAGCTCATATCCATGGAAACATTTGACAGTTCAAAAATCAGAGAACCAAGCCGTTGATCTCCGATCACCGGTGATTACGATTTGTGAAATCCACCGTAAGTACCTATCATTTAGGCGGAACAAAGTTCGCCGGGCCAGCTAGTCGTCCATAAAAATGAAATTTTCACAAATGTATGGGGCAAATTACAATACATGCTCTTCAAGAATGTTTCTTATATACTTATCAGCATTCATAGCTCCATTATCAACGACCACTAGGTCTGTGCGAGCAGTCAAAGATATTCCACCCCATACCATAATCGATCCTCCCCCGAAACCAGTAGTATTCAGGAAACTGCACTGAGCATATCTTTCATGTGGACGTCTGTATACAAGGGAACGTCGATCACAATGGTAGAGGCAGAATCTAGACTCTTTCCCAATCGGCCTCTTCCCAATGGATATGCTCTCTCGCAAAATCCAAACGCGCCCTTCGATGGGCTGTGGTAAGAGCTGGGCCTCTTGCTGCGACTCGAGGCTTTAAATCATATTCTCTGAGGCGATTTCTTATTGTCTGAGTGCTAATTTGCACCTCATGAGTTTGCTCAAGCTGATTTTGAAGGAGGCGAGCGGTTGCAAACCGTTGTCTCAACGAAGAAACTCTCAAGTAACGTTCTTGAATGGCAGTAGTTACCCGTGGTCTACCCTGTCCTGGTCTTCGGACATTCATACCTGTCTCCTTGAATCGCTGCAACATTCTGGACACACTTGTATGGGAAACTCCTAACCTTTCTGTAATTCTTGTGTATGTCCACCCTTCTTCTCGCAAAACTACCGCTTGGGCACATTCCTCTTGTGTCAAATTGCGTGTTTCGCGTTGCATAGCGATCGAGTGTAGAAAATCAAACGAAAGAAAAACTATTGATTTTGTTTTGTTTGTTGCCAAATATTTTTCTTCTGAGAAAATGAATTTGTTCCATAATTTTGACGCGCACTGTATACTAAATTATCGGAAGGTTCGCGAAATGGGTCGGCCGTTTTTGCCTCAGATAATGAATGGGCACGTTATTGCAGCACCGTTTTCTGAATTTGTGGCCAGTTCATTCATTAAGTTCGTACAGCTATCTCAATTTTGTGATACTAATGACGTTTTGAACAATGTTATCATCAAGATATCTCGAAGGAAAAGTGTAATTTCGACTTATTTCTTCATATTATTGGCAAAATACGTTGAAAAAATGGTTCGGATGTGTCATGTTTGTGGTAGATTGGACAATTTGAATCATGATTTTTACTCTTATCATTTCTAAGTAACAATGACGTAGATTCTTCGATTTTTTCAATTTCACTTTTCGGATTCCCTTCTGATACGAGAGGAGGAACATCAATTCTGTTCCAATTTTCGGAACGTTGTATGAATTCGTCAAAAAGAGTTAATTCACTTATAATTTCATTTCCACTCCTTCATACCGATAAGACCCTTTGACTTTACCCTCTACTATACAGGGTGGCCAAGAGATTGACTTCAAAAAGAAAAAAACAGGTCCCCCCTGTCATGGGCTGTTCGAATCACCCCCATGTATGTCATGCGATTTTTCACGGTTTTCGAGTTATGTATTTTTTTATGAACTTTGAGAATTTTCGACTTGACCATCTTAAAAAAGATATAAAAAAAGTACAAGACTTCTCTGTAAAATTCTTTTGTAACTTAATCTCGATGAATGTGTACTTTTATTCATAAAATAACCAGATTCGTAACTTTGATAAAAAATATGGAAATGTTGGTCTCAAGTGAAAAAGTTACGTGAATTGGATTATGATCTGAATTTTCGAATCAAAATTAAAGATGTAAAAAGGCTAATTCAAGGTTTCTTAGTATGCTTAAAAACTGCGCTCAGCAGTCAGCTTTTAGAATCATTGATAAAAAATGGTACTTAACACTCTACTTTTGCTAGAATTAGCCTTCGAAGTCATCGAGGTGGAAAAAATCAAAGAACTAGACATTTACTACAAAATTATTTTTTGCCATTTCAAGATTTAAGTTATGATAGAAAATGCTGAAGATTAATGAAAATGAGCTTTAGATGTTGGTCAAGAAAAGTTCTGGATCAAAAGAAGAAAAAGAGGTATGGCAATAAATCACACATCATAATGTTAATAAAAAGAAATTTATTTATGAAATTTACAAGAACAGATGGATCGGACGCAGTCGACCAATCAAGGGGCCCCCACGCTCACCTGACCTAAATCCCACCGATTTTTTCGTTTGGTTAATTTAAGAGAAGCCGAACGTGTCCTAAGAGAGAACAGGGCAGGTTTTATGCGATTAAAAGAAAATTTTCTAAGAAGGTGTAGAATGTATATTGAGGCTAGAGGTGGCCACTTTGAAAACCTACTGTAAATTTCATAAATAAATTTCTTTCATAATGTAAATACATTATGATGTGTGATTTATTGCCTTACCTTTTTCTTTTTTTTTATTTAGAACTTTTCTTGACCAACATCTAAAGCTTATTTTCATTAATTTTCAGCATTTTCTATCATAACTTGATCAGAAAAATCTTAAAATGGCAAAAAATAATTTGGTAGTAAATGTCTAGTTCTTTGATTTTTTCCACCTCGATGACTTTGAAGGCTAATTCTAGTAAAAGTGGAGTGTTGAGTACCATTTTTTATCAATGATTCTAAAAGCTGACTGTTGAGCGCAGTTTTTAAGCATTCTGAGAAAGCGTGAATTAGCCTTTTTACATTTTTAATTTTGATTCGAAAATTCAGATCATAATCCAATTCACGTAACTTTTTTACTTGAGACCAACATTTCCATACTTTTTTTTCAAAGTTACGAATCTGGTTATTTTATGTATAAAAGTACACATTCATGGAGATTAAGTTACAGAAGAATTCTACAGAGAAGTCTTGTACTTTTTTTTTAATATCTTTTTTAAGATGGTCAAGTCGAAAATTCTCAAAGTTGATAAAAAAAATTCATAACTCGAAAACCGTGAAAAATAGCATAACATACATGGGGGTGATTCGAATAGCCCATGACACGAGGGACCTGTTTTTTCCTTTTTGACGTCAAACTCTTGGCCACCCTGTATAGTCTAAGATAACACCACGCCACGGGACCTTTCAAAGTTAGATTCTGCAATATTGCCACGGCAGTATCTAATGATTTTGATATCTTTTATGCTATCTTCGTTCCACTCATTGGAAACTGACTAAATTGTGGCTTCACCAATTCTCGAATGTATGAATGTTATGCTGCGTGTCCCCTTTCTATGGTCTAAGATCCCAAGAAATTGTTCTGATACCTCACGAAATAGTCCGGCATTGCCGACAGACACAACTCGGGAAAGAACACATGAAATTAATGACCCGTAGGGTTGCTGGATATTCCTGAGGATAACTTTTGATGAATTCTGCAAACTCCGCTCCATACACTTCCAGTTCCCCACCTCGACGAGGATCTCAAGCGTCCTAGAAGAAGCGTTAAATACCCCTCGAGGAATGCAGCGTCACAAAGGCGGGTTTGTTCAACAAGGCAAGGTTTCTGTGAAGCTCGCTGAAGCTAATGCTCTGAATAATCCAACGACACTTGCGAAATGCTGAACGACAATTTTCACGAAGAGCTAGGGCTATTTCTAGCTTGTTCGATTTGGAAATATAGCAGGAGTATGTTGGAAAGATCAAGGATGTAATGCGAATTTCATTGCTTTCCTATTCTACGTGTTTGTGACGCTTCAGGTTCGGATACAGCGAAATAATATCGTAAAATGGTATCAATTTCGAGGGATCGAATTCTGAGAGGCAGGGTAGAAGCAGGAAGACCACGCCAAAGGTAGGAGAATACTTCATAAAGATGATTCCAGAAAGGGCATTCCACGATATGAAGAGCAAACAAACCGGAAAAAAATATGCTTCCATGTCAAGATAATACTTTTTTTCATCATCATTTATTCGCCAACATTCCCTGCATAATTTCGAGAACTATCGTTCGTCACCCTATCAGAGTTCTTCTCATATTCTTCCTCGTATTCTTCCCCATGCTGGAACCCCTAAGTTTCTAATCTATGAAGTGAATTCGTTCAGTGACAAAAAAAGACAGAAAACAAGCAGATACATCTCTTCAAGTCAGATCAACCGTGAGTACCATTTCTTTAGTGTCTACTTCGTGGTATTCTTTCCCATACATTATTTTTCCTTAATTCTCCTGATGATAAGAATTGGTACAATCCATTATTTCTCCAAGAGAGCTCTTGTGTGATTAACAACTGTATATTGCCGTCGTTTCGACGAATTATTTCGAGGCGAGAACACATTGACGGTACGGTAATTGAGAAACTTTATTACAAATCATATTTCAAAAAGATAACGTTTCAGAAACCAAAGTTGGATCTTGATTTCGTTTGCCCAAATAGAAAACAAGAAAGATACACGAAGCGCCCTACAGTACATTCTTCATAAAACATCCCCATTCCCAAATCTAACGAGTAACGATCTCTTTCGTAACAAATTAACTCATTCCCAGTTCCCCTAAAATTCTAGCTGGTATGAATTCATCTCTGAATACTGCTTTCATTTTGTGAGCAGACCTTTCAGGAAGCTGCTTCATACTTGAGCAGGTCTGAAAAGAGTTCATCACGGTTATAGCGCAGTGAAAAAGCGGAAGCAATAATATTTATACAATGCGTTTTTTGGAATGGAAAAAGCAATGTGGATTCACCTTCAGAATAACAACATTGAATGAACAACAAGTTCAAGAATCGTTTCTTTTTCGAATATACAACCAAGATGTTCGATATATAAGTGGAAGAAACGTATACAAAATTGGGGTCGAGTATATCCGGAAAGGATACGAATAAAATTTTCATGCTTCATTCGCTCCTATAAAAAATATCGCTCAAATATGGGGGACAAAGTATCATCGAAGTGTTTTGCGGCACACTGTTGAATTATGGCTAACGTATGAGAATTTATGATGTTTTGAAGAAAACATGCAGCTGAATGTATGAGTCCCTTTCGTATTTCCGTATACACATATATGAAATGTCTTTCTGGGGAGGATATACGAGTATAATGGATATTGTAACATTTTCTACCCTGAAGATGAATATAATCTATTGTGTATTATTCTCTATCTATATGATATGATATGCCAAGAACGATTGTCAATTTGATATAATAGGATGCTTGAGACAATCTTCCGTTTCCTTCCGTTGAAATTCGAATAGATATCTATCAAGCTTTGGGGTGACATCATGAAACGCGAAATGGCGAATGCGCTGGTCAACAAATCAAAACTCCAAACTTGTTTGATATTTAATCGAGGTGGTAAAATTTCTTCAGGTTTTTATTTATTTACTGGGTGTTTCTAAATAGAGACCCAAGTTTATATTTGCATATAGTTAATAAAGTTTCGCAATAGAGAGGATAAAACTTCATATCCATAATTTATACTGTGAAAATCTAACCAGCTGCTATTTTTATGAAGTGTTCCCTGGGAGTTGGTGTTCATGGCTTATCCATACTGAAACCGGTTATGGAAAGATTGATTCAAAACTGAAAAACTTGCCAAAACTTTCCGTTTCTTTCATACTGTTTTTCGAACATTGTCCAATTTTTTCGAACTGTTCTATCGATTTGCTTTAAATTCTGCAGAAGGGTTCTTTAGTTCAGGTCGAAATATCAAGTAGATATGAAGTTGAAAATGTTAGGCCCGTACTGGGAAAAATTGATTTTCGAAAAAACTATAATCGATTTTCTTTCTGAGAATTTTTGAAATCGCTTTCGTTTTCCTTATACAGTCAAATAAAAAAATATATAGCCTAAATTCAAAAAATAATTAATACTTTCAATTTAAATTTGGTGATATTACATAAATATGTGAAGAAGGACACTTGGTCGATGGCCAATTGTATAGATACAATAAAAAACTGTTACTACTTCTATGTGAAAAATCACTATTTTCAATTAAAATCAAACACCGTTGACATCAGTTTCGCTAGAGTTGTACGAATTATAATTACGAGGATGTATTGATATCTACTTAGCCTGGACCAGTTACATGCATAAACAAAATATTGCTATACCATATCAACGAAAAATAACTTATTAGAAGTGCCCGTGTAAAGTTCGACGTCAAAAAGGTAAACGCAATGAATTAAAAAAAAAGATGTCCACCGAAATTATAAAAATCGAAAAATTGGAGTATCGAGGCATCATCAAGTACCTGTATTTAAAAGGGTTAAGGGGTAAGCAGAATTACGAAGATATGCTTAATACCCTTGGTGATTAATGTCCTTCGTATGCGACCGTGAAAAATGGGACTGCAAGCTTCAAAAGAGGTAAATTTTCCATTGAAGATGATGACCGATCGGGAAGGCCAGTCAGTCCCCGAAAATATCGATGCAGTTCATGACATGAAGATTTCATACGAAAGCGTTTATCATATAGTTCACGTCAATTCGGACATGAGAAAAATTTCTGCAAAATGGATCCCCAAGTGTTTGAATGTTGACCAAAAGCGTTCAAGGGTAGATGCATCGCGTTCGATCTGTGCTCGATTTGAAAACGATGTAGACTTCTTAAACGCAATTGTTACTATGGATGAGACTTGGGTACATTTCAACGATCCAGAAACAAAGCAACAATCGATGGAATGGCGACACTCTGGTTCTCCAAGACCTAAGAAGTTCCGTGTCCAAAAATCTGCTGGAAATGTTCTTGCTTCAGATTTTTGGGATTGACATGATTGATTTTTTGGACAAGGGTAGAACAATAACTGGAGATTACTATTCGACATTACTGACCAATCTATGGGAATGAATTAAAGAGAAAAGTCGCGGAAAACTATCCAAAGGTGTTTTGTTTTCACAGGACAACGCCGCAATGCACAAATGTTGCCATGCAAAAAATTCGTGATTTAGGGTTAGAATTACTAGAATACCCCCCTAATTCACCAGATTTGGCTCCGTCCGACTATCATCTCTTTCCTAAACTGAAAAAAAGTTTAAAAGGTCGTAAATTTTTTTCCAACGAGGAGGTAATGAAAGCTGTGGAGGACTGGTCTGCAGAGCAAGAAGAAACATTTTTTTTTGAAAGGTATAGAGACGTTGCAGGTTCGCTGTAATAAATGTATTCACTTGAGAGGAGAATATGTTGAGTAATAAAATATTTTGACATTGAAATTTTGTTTGGTTCTATAGTAGGCTGAAAATTTTTCCATATATTCTCGTATATTCTTAGAATTTTGATTCATTTTATCAAAGCCTCGTCCAGTTCTCTATTCCACTTCTTTGAAATTCACCAAATACCGAATATTCCCGTCTCTTCTATTATTGAGAATGGATATTTCTCTTCGTGAGGTTTTCCGATAAATCTCTCTCGACGACATAGTCTATTGCCTAAATTTCCGATCTCAAATAAAAAGTTATAAAGGATATATTCAGCACAGTCTCATCGCGAAGTATATGTGTGTGTTTACAGTTCGATCATTCGAATAAAAACGATGGTGGTATATTCTACTTCATATACGAATCCCTGTGCTCGCCCTGAATATAAAGTTCGATTCTTGCGACAATTTCGTATTCTGATAAGATCCCAGAGGGAGTTGAGTATTTATGGCTGAGAAAAGGACTGCTTTCGATACCTCGATGAACTAAGAATTCATCAAAATTCATTTTATTGCCTTCGCAGCATTCATAGAAACTTATTTCGACGTGAAATTGACTTGATATCTTGTTTCAGCAGAATTTGGATGAAGTATGAAAGCTCCAAGAAGCAACTCTCAAAAAGTCAAAATCAACTGAAAAAACTGTATCTACTGAAATGAGAAACAGATTCAAAATGACAAATCGGATACATTTTCCTCCGAGAAAATTGTTCTCGTTTTTTTTTATATCGTTTCTCTCCATTACTCCTTTCTTCGGAGAGCAATCAATGAAGACATGATTGAGGTATAGAAGCATCCATTCGCCTTGTCGACTTGGCACAATCCATGATGAAAACTACCCTTGGGATCACGAACTCTGTTCTCACAGTTCAGGATCCATTAGTCGTATTTTACGAAACACGCAATATAAATGTCTGTCTGACGATGAGAATCATCGAGGGATTATTTTAAACGCCTATTAATAGACGGTCTTTCAACTAGGATTTTCCGATGAAATATGGTTGTCAATAGCTAAGCCTCAATCGTATATGATCGCTCATTTCGAGAGTTGAAACTTTCCAAATTGCGGTGGAAATGGATATGTTTACGACGATTGAATTGAAATTAGTTGTTGTATGCGGATTGAATATCAATCTATCGGTATTATTTCTCAATAATTCTCAATTCAGTTGATCGTTCTGAAAAAGGCGTTTTAAAAGCTTCATGAATTTTTTAACCATTTTGGTGATAGAATTTAACGAAAATGAACAATATACAAACACTCTTGAAATCACTACTTCGGATCATCAAAACATTCTGAAAGAGGGGGAAAGCTGAATCATTTCGTATTTCATTAATATTGTAGAGAGAAAAGTGTCTATGAAGTTAGCAGTGCCACTTGCGACAAAATCAATAAAACCTATTGCATTAATTGTCGAGAATTTGTCGTGAAAGAAAAAAATTTGTCGCGTCCTTAGTTTTTTTTTCTACGGGGTGGCTTTGCTAACTTAACGTTAAGTTAGCAGAACCACTTTCTCAATATCTACCAAATATCATAAAAATGGTTATAAATAATTGTCGAGTAATTGTCGAAGTCCATATGAATTAAAAAAAACAGAAAAAATCCATTCCTTCTTGTTTATTTTACGTCTTTTTCTCGCGCGTTTGAGATATTTCTGGAATTTTCGCATTTTTGGCAACAGCGCATTCGTAATTGACATTTTTTTTTATTGCATTAATTGTCGAATACCTGCCTCGAATTTGTCGTGAACGAAAAAAATTTGTCGCGACCTTCGTTTTTTTTCTACTAGGTGGCTTTGCTAACTTAATATTAATTTAGCAAATAGTGGTCGAATATCATCAGGATGATCATAAAAGATTGTCGAGTAATTGTCGATGTTCAAAGAGAGTAGAAAACACAAAAAATTTAATCTTTCTAGCAATTTCCACTCCATTTTTTCGCGATTTCCCTATATTTCTTAAAATGTCGCATTTTTGGCAACAGCGCATTCGTTTTTGACTTTTTTCTATTGCATTAATTGCCGAATACCTGTCCAGAATTTATCGTGAAAGGAAAAAATTGTCGCGTCCTTATTTTTATTTCTACGGGGTGGCTTTGCTAACTTAACGTTAAGTTAGCAGAACCACTTTCTCAATATCTACCAAATATCATGAAAATGGTTATGAATAATTGTCGAGTAATTGTCGAAGTCCATATGAAGTAAAAAATACACAAAAAATTCCTTCCTTCTTGTTTATTTTACGTCTTTTTCCCGCGAGTTTGAGATATTTCTGGAATTATCGCATTTTTTGCAACAGCGCATTCGTAATTGGCTTTTTTTCATTTGCATTGATTGTCGAATAACTGTCCCGAATTTGTCGTGAGAGAAAAAAAATTGTCGCGTCCTTAATTTTTTTCTATACGGGGTCTTTGCTAACTTTATATCAAGTAAGCATAACCACTTCTTCAATATGAGTCGAAAAACATAAACATGATTATGAAAAATTGTCGAGTAATTGTCGAAGTCCATTTCAATTAAAAAAAAAATGTTTTTGAAGTTAGCAGTGCCACTTGCGAGAAAATCAATAAAACCTATTGCATTAATTGTCGAGAATTTGTCGTGAAAGAAAAAAAATTGTGGCGTCTTTGTTTTTTTCTACGGGGTGGCTTTGCTAACTTAACGTTAAGTTAGCAGAACCACCCCGTAGAAAAAAATTAAGGACGCGACAATTTTTTTTCTTTCACGACTAATTTGGGACAGGTATTCGACAATTAATGCAATAGAAAAAAGTCAAAAACGAATGCGCTGTTGCCAAAAATGCGACATTTTCAGAAATATAGGGAAATCGCGAAAAAATGAAGTGGAAATTGCTAGAAAGATTAAATTTTTTGTGTTTTCTACTCTATTTGAACATAGACAATTACTCGACAATCTTTTATGATCATCCTGATGATATCCGACCATATTATTTGCTAAATTAATATAAAGTTAGCAAAGCCACCTAGTAGAAAAAAACGAAGGTCGCGACAATTTTTTTTCTTTCACGTCAAATTCGAGGCAGGCATTCGACAATTAATGCAATAGAAAAAAAGTCAATTACGAATGCGCTGTTGCCAAAAATGCGAAAATTCCAGAAATATCTCAAACGCGCGGGAAAAAGACGTAAAATAAACAAGAAGGAATGGATTTTTTGTGTTTTTTTCACTTCATATGGACTTCGACAATTACTCGACAATTATTTATAACCATTTTTATGATATTTAGTAGATATTGAGAAAGTGGTTCTGCTAACTTAACGTTAAGTTAGCAAAGCCACCCCGTAGAAAAAAACTAAAGACGCGACAATTTTTTTCTTTCACAACAAATTCTCGACAATTATTCGACAATTAATGCAATAGGTTTTATTAATTTTCTCGCAAGTGGCACTGCTAACTTCATAGACATGAGAGAAAAACCATTTGTGACACTGAAACTGCTCGCTCAAAATAATACTGGTGGCTTATAGAAATTTTTCATTGTCTTGTCAGAATCACCCACGGATTATTGCAGGAGAAATATCCATGCAATCAATCCAGATTAATACTTTTCCAGGAGAAGTTCCATTTATAACTTGTTCTTTGGATGTGGTGATCAGTCAGTTCGACAGAGATCAATTCAGTTTTAAATGACCAACATGAATCATCCAAGGATTACAAAGCTTTGACGAAAGCTTCTATGAAGGAGTAAAAAACCTTTATTTTGAAAAGGAAAATTTCTTCAGTGCCACATTGAATGAAGGATTTTTAGGATTGATTTCCTCACTAATACAGTTAAATCTAAATGGTAATTACAAATTACACCCAAACATGGAATACATATTAAACAGTCCACCAAGACATTTCCAAAAGTTTTTCCGGAAAACATCGAGGTCAGTTTCAATTTGAATTCAGATTTAATCTGCTCTGCTGGAATTATTTAAATATGTTCTTCAGCAAGATACATAAATCGTTTAAAAATGGAATCAATTAGTTCAAATGTGACCTAACAAAATCTTGTTGACAAAGAACAGTTGAATATTTACGTGCAGAAATTTATTCCAAATCGATGATGAAGGAAATGATGAAGAATATTTTTATTCTTCGTTTTGAAAGAAACGACATTGCCTACCCTCAAATAAACTGCTCCACATGAGTTAGGGATATTGACTTATATTGCAAAAAAATATAGTTGAAATAAGATTTTTGTGATGAAAATTCATATTAATATGATTTGAAATTGCAAATTAATCATAGCCTGTAGGTCTGCAGCGTATACAGGGTGGTTAAGAAAAATCGAGTAAAATAACGAAATTTTATTCCCAAGAATTCAAGCATTTTAAGACCATCGATTCAATGTATGGCCTTCACGGGCATCAATAACAGCTTGACATCTTCTTTGCATACTACACACGAGATTGTTGAACATTTCTTGGGGAATTTGGGTCCATAAACGAGGCAGAAGCTTTCTCAGATCATTTAAGGATTCTGGAGTAGGTTGATGATTATCTAATCTTCTTTGGAGCATATCGCATGCATGTTCTATGCAATTCCAATCTGGTGAGTGCGGAGGTATTGGTAAATGTGGAATACCAAGCTCCTCGCGCGCATTCTCAAATTGTGGCTGCACGGTGCGGTCTGGCGTTATCGTCTAGAAATTGAAAAGATTCACCAATAGCAGCGTGAAAATTTGGCACAACATTGTCAATGACATGCTCCCCATAGTGCAAGGCGGTCATATTCCCAGGACAAATGTGTAGATCTGTGCGCCCGTTGAAACAGATCCCAGCCCATACCACAACACTACCCCCTCGGAATGGATGGACTTCTTGGACATAGCGACGATTACGGGGTATGCGTGGGATTGTCCATACCCTGATTATTCGGGAATCTGAAAATCGTCCATATCTGGATTCATCAGTGAAAAGGACACTACGCCATTGATCGTTCCAATTGATATGTTGCCCTGCCCATTCCAGTCTTTGACGATTATTGTCACGTGTTAATGGAACTCCTCTCAATGGACGTCTAGAACCTAGATTAACCTCTCTCAAACGTCGTCTGATGGTTTCGATGGAAACTCTGACCCCATCTGCGTTTTTTGAAGAGTATTCCGTAGCATTTTACACGTAGATGTAGGGTTTCTTCTCGCCGAAACGGTGATGAAACGATCCTGAGCAAGTGTTGTTTTTCATCGCACACCAAACCTTGGTCTTTACAACACGGAACCTGTCTCCCTGAACCTATTCCCACTTTGGCTGACTTGGAGCCTTTCCGCTACAACGACCTGAGTTAGGCCACCCTGTAGCATTCCGATAGCCCTATTATCCTCAGCGTTTGTTGATTTACGTCTTGGCATTTTCAGAAAACTCGTTTCAAATCGCAGCCGTTGATAAACTGACTTCATTTCGAAATAAGAACATTCATGAAGCATATGCAAAGAACCAAACTTCAGAAAAAAGGCGACCAGATTGACGAAATGTCTCATACTGATTTTTATTGGATCGATTCAAGTTGTTATTGAGTTTTAAATGATTTTACAACGATTTTCTCGAAGATTACATACTTCTAAAAACGATTGAATACGATATCCCTAACTCTTGTGGAGCAGTATAATTAGTAATGCTTCATTCGCAGAGAGCAAAAGACTCATCAGGCAAAATTTGAACAATTAATTGAAGAACTCATTCAGAACCCATTACCTAAGTGAAGCTTCAATCGACGATTCTATTGAAAAAGTTGAGTATGCTGGAAACTACTCAGGTTGGAAAGGGAGTCAAAGAAGACTGCAATAATTAAATTTTTAAATTTCGCATTCGGTGACTTGGCAGCGAATGAAAAGCACAGACGAGGAAATTAATTCCTACCAGGATACAGTCATCAGAAAATGAAAATATTTAATTATGTTTGACTCGTGCAATCAAACGGATTTTTGAATTCGGTGTTTTCATTATTCATAAGCCTCATAGATTGTGGCCCCTAGGTCGACGTAAAGATGAAATGAAATCTTATTTATATTCCCCGATCATTGGAGAAGCAATAAAAAATTAATATATCGATATTAATGAGCAACTAATTCGCGCTGCTAGATAATTAATGAAGATAAGTGGAGGCTGGAAGTTGATTTTCATGGTGAAAACAGCATATCTTTGCTTGAATTACCTTTTTTCTATCAATCCAATTTTCTTAGAACACTTTTTTCAAGTAGAATTACATTATGTCAAAAAAATTTCTGAAAACCTTTCATGTATGATAATATGATATTTATAATATTTTGCTGGCAGGTGTCGAATTAGGTGTAAAATGTTCGGAGTGAAATGGCATCATTTATACCAGAAGCATATACCTACTTTCTTATTTCGGAGAGGACATCATTATTATTTCAGTAGAGTTTGAAATTCTGATTTGAAAAATATGCCATACTTGTGATTAGAGAGAAATCATCTTGGAAAATTAGAGATTAAAAGTTTCCTCGTGTCATTGAAGTGGTGAAAAACAGAACTGGAATACTGTTTGAAGGTGATGGTTAATGTGAAATTCTGAATTGTGAAGATTTCAATCAAGTTTTGTACACAAGGTGTTTCCAAATTAGACATGAACCTAAGGACGTCTTACTATGACTCATTTTCTGTCGTTTGCGCCATATTTATTGATATTCAAAAATCAACAGTTTACGAAATATTTCAGTTCTTTTGATTTTCAATCGATATTTTCTACGTTGACCAAATTTGATGATAAGTTTAGAATATTTCCATGAGAAAAGTATATGATATGTATGAAAAAAATAGAACTATCCTGTTTTATTTTTTGATAAAGCATTACATACACGTGAGAGAATACACAAAGGAGCGAGAAGATTGAGAGTAACAAGAAATCAGAGAGAGTAGGTGCTTGTATAGGGAATGGTGGAGGTCATTTCGAACACAATTTATGAATAAATTTTCTACTGAAATTTTGAGTTAGATGCAATAAAAAAATTTTCATTTCGTTACTTTCCTTTCTTTGCTTCTATCTCCTTTCTCAAATCAGAATTTGCTGGATCGAAACTCATGCCTGCATTCTGACAAAAACCTTTTCAGGAAATGAAGGAGAAATTTGACAAGATTTTAAAATCATTTTGTCATACATAATTTTGTGCAGGCAAATTGATATTGAAAATTCACTATTGTTTTCCTCATATACCAAATTTTGAATTACGAGGATGTATTGATATCTAGTTAGCCTAGACCAGTTCCATGCATAAACAAAATATGTATTGCGATACCATATCAACGAACAATAACTTATTAGAAGTGTCAATGTGGAGTTGGACGTCAAAAAAGTAAACCAGAGTTACGCAATGAATAAAGAAAAAGATGTCCACCGAAATTGTAAAATTTGAAAAATTGGAGTATTGAGCCATCATCAAGCATCTGTAAATACGTGGTTGATGACACAGAAACTAGCTTTCCCGATCGGTCATCATCTTCAATGGAAAATTTACCTCTTTTGAAGCTTGCAGTCCAATTTTTCACGGTCGCATACGAAAGACATTGATCACCAAGGGTATTAAGCATATCTTCGTAAATCGGCTTACCTCTTAACCCTTTTGAAAAATTGGACTGCAAGCTCCAAAAGAGGTAAATCCCCGAAAATATCGATGCAGTTCATGACATGATTTTATCAGACCGTCGAATTAGGCTAAAACGGATATCTGAAGCACGGAAGATTTCATACGTACTCGTTCATCATATGGTTCAAGTCAATTTGGACATGAGAATAATTTCTGCAAAATGGATTCCCAAATGTTTGAATGTTGACCAGAAGCGTGCAAGGGTAAAGCATCGCGTTCGATGTGTGCATGTTCGATTTGAAAACGATGTAGACTTCTTAAACCGAATTGGTACTATGGATAAGACTTGAGTACATTTCAACGATGCAGAAACAAAGCAACAATCGATGGAATGGCGACACTCTGGTTCTCCAAGACCTAAGAAGTTTCGTGTCCAAAAATCTGCTGGAAAAGTTCTTGCTTCAGTTTTTTGGGATTGCCATGGAGTAATTGATTTTTTGGATAAATGTAGAACAATAACTGGAGATTACTATTCGACATTACTCACCACTCTACGGAAAAAATTGAAGAGAAAGGACGCGGAAAGCTATCCAAAGGTATTTTGTTTTTACAGGACAACGCCCCAGTACACAAATCTCATGTTGCCATGCGAACAATTCGTGATTTAGGGTTAGAATTACTAGAACACCCCCCTTATTCATCAGATTTGACTCCGTCCGACTATCATCTCTTTCCTCAACTGAAAAAAAGTTTAAAAGGTCGTAAATTTTCTCCCAACTTGCAGAGCAAGAAGAAAATTTTTTTTGAAAGGTCTAGAGACGTTGCAGGTTCGCTGTAATGTAATAAATGTATTCGATTAAGAGGAGAATATGTTGAGTATTAAAATATTTTGACATTGAAATTTTGTTTGGTTCTATAGTAGGCTAAGAATTTTTAAATATATTCCCGTATACTAATTTTTTTCCAACATTGATTACATTATTGTTTCGCTTTTGTCATTCATATTTAATCCTCTTCTGATGACCATTCAACTCTTTCCAGTTTTAGGGAGGAAGTTTCTTTAGCAACGATCGTTTCACCTCGACAAAACTTTCAAACTGGCAAAACCTGCATGTTGGTTTTTCAGCGATAAAATTTTTGACGTTTCTCCAATTCATAGATAGCTTCGGAAATGCATATCATAGAGAAAACAAACACCGTTTAGTTAATCTATGAATTGCTAAATAGCGCAATCCGTGTCAAATGTGACCATATTACTCAATGTTAGACATTTACTCGTGAAATAGTCATGCCGAATTCCACTTGAGATGAAATTTAAGCAGGTAAAATTTCCCTCTTGTAATATTCAAGTTTGTTTCTCTTCGGAAATTTCGCTTATGACATTTTTTCCAAAATCACTCGAGCAACAAACTTTCATATTACTATAGAGAAATTTTGCCGGCAAAATTTCATCTCTAGTGGTATTATATATGAAAAAATATTCCAAGAATTATTATCAAACTTGGTCAACATGAAAAAAATTGACGAAGCATTTGGAAGAGTGAGAAAAAATTTTAAAACACTAGAAACTATTGATTTTAGGTTATCAATAAATATGGATCGAACGACAGCAAATGAGTGATTATAAAACCTTCTCCAAGGTTGACGTCTTGACGTATTTTTGAAATAGTAACCTCAAGCTTAACAAAAATATAAAAAATGTCTAGTGTCGTAATTCCATTTGAAATAAAATATTGTTCTATGACATATTGGGGAGCATTATTTTGGGAAAGTACACCGGTACCATTCAATGGTACATTAGAAAGTTCTAAAACTATGTGTGCACAAAAACGCAGAATTTTCTACGAAAAAATTACAGCCACTTTCCAAAAATTCACATTCACAAAAAACACTGTGATGAGACGATGTGACACCGATATCTAGTTTATAAAAAGCTCTTTACATTGAAATATGTCCAATTTGGCTCACTGTGTACTCTCGGTTGAAAATTTACATGTCCCTCTCCTGAAAAACTCAAAAATTTCTTTCGAACTCATTCTTCTTTATGTTACAAAATGGCGAATGCAGAATATTCAAAGACCCAACTGTATTTGGTATGCCATTTGAATTGATACAGTAAACAACTGAGAAACTAATGACATTTGGAAAAGGGTTCCTTCAAGGAGGGTTGAGAATACCACAAGTATTGTTGAACTCAGTTTACGATTATCACAAAGCCGTATTCCCCAAAACACGGATTTTGGTTTATTCAAATAATCTCTCGAATATGTTGAACTGAGAGGACTCAGCTTCTCAACATAGTTTTAAGTACCATTGGTTGTTTCAAAATTTCAGAAGTAAAATTGATAATTTGTCGATAGCTCTCACATTGTCACCTTCGAATAAGAATACAACAAAAGGATATAATTTGGTGTAAGTTGAATACGCAATTTTTTTCAATCATGAAAGCATTATTCATTCAATTCAGCATATTCCGAATATTTTCATCTTCGAACCAAAAAATACCCATCAAACATTCCACAAAATTCCCTAGCAAAAAAAAAGATTCGATCTTCCAAATTTGTGATTTTTTTTTCGATTTCAAAATCATACATTCACTTCCGCATTCTCCCAAACATAGTTAACCTTGAACCTGGCGATTTACTTTACCAACACTCCTATCAAACTTCAGCCTACGTTCGTTGTTCGCGAGTGGGACCGTGCAAAACACGCTCTGTCGACGAGTTCACGAGCCCAAATCTTTATTGGCGCGAGCACGCCGAACGCCCGAACGACTGAGCCCGCTCTGAAACCGGCGATGCGACGAAGTCCAATTGCCGGCGTAGGCGTGGTATCCTAGGATTGCAGAGAAGATGCTGCATGCGTTAACAGGACGCGCTTTCGAAATTTCCTGATGAACCCGGGTTTGAACCGACGAAATCTTTGGAAATGCACTCGAATAACGAAAACAGGTTTCGTCTGGTGCAGTTCGATGGACTTTTCCAATCGAAGGGAAAAGATAATGGGTTTATTGTCCTCGGAAAAAGCGAATTGCCTGAGATAGTTTCATCTGATACCAAAGTTGGGGAAGATCCTAGAGATAACAATCTCATAAGGGATGAGCGGAATTCTGTAGACATAATCTAACAATCTGAGGAGTTTGTAATTGCACCTATGCAGGGTGAGTGATTTGTACATATATTTTAACTGTAGATTCTTGAGGCCAAAAGAAACTATTTTTTCATTTTCCATTTTTCCGAATTCCGCTCTGTTTAAAATATATAACCATTTGAAAAAAATGGGCCAAATATATGCCAGATACGATTCCCTGCAAAGACCTCAAAGTTAATATTTCTCGATAAAAATTAAGTTGATACATTTGGGGAATACTGAAGTACTAACCTCGTCTGAATGAGAATGTTAAAAACATGATATTTCTCAACAAAAACACTCAGTTTTGTCCGATTATTTCTGCAATTGAACCGTCATATTTCTCCCACCAAAATAAGTTCCTTCTTCGAATTTCCTGAAGATTAGTTAGTAAACAGTAATTCGTTGTTCATATTCTCTTCGATATTCCTGAAATATCTTGCATAGCTTTTCAATTCAATTCAACCTAACCTAACCCATGTTCATCTCAATCAAAAATCTATGAGAGAGCTATCACATTTATGAATCGAACATTATGTTCTGTGTCTCAAAAGTGAGTGTGTCTGTGAACAACGCATGCGTATAGCGAGGATGGGGGATATTTCTGGAGCTATGTTGTTATAAAAATAGAAAGTGATTATTTTAGTGTTTTTCTTCGATCTCTTGATGATTATGTGAAGACCTCCAATGAAATAATATTACATACTTAATACAATAATATTACGTGTCGTGTCGAGTTCATAATACTGTTTAGATAGAAATATCGCCACCGATTATTTAGTGCTAAGTACCATTTTCTTTCTCATTCATTTCAATTTAATACGTGGTTTGTATCGACATTCATCGTTCATATATCCGAATTCTGTATTTCATTGACATTTATTTTCAATATGGACCGGTAAAGATAAATTTCTTATAGAAACTATGCGTTTTAAATGTTTAATTTCATTATAGTCGATGTTCAATTTTATCTCTCACATTTGTGGAATTTTTTATTTCATACATCTAATATTCTGTCATATAGATTTTAGTATCGACAAAGTTGATAAACATTGTTTATTTCCAAACGTACGATAACAACGTCAGTTCTCGACTGACTGGATCATCGAAAAGTTCAATTTCTCCGCCTAGGCGGAGAAATATTTACTTTTCCCTCCGGCGGCAAGAAAAGTGTTGCTACGAAAAAGATAACTTGGTTACCATGAACAATATGAACATAGATGCATAGAATACGAAAACTTCCAATTCAAACGTCATTTTTATTTGATAAACTTACAATATAAATGTACAATTTTCATGAATTTGAAAACGTTTGGAAATAAAATAGCATATTTCATTCGGAGAAGAAGTGACTTTTCGTGGCTCGCTTTCAATTATCCGTCTCACTCCGTTCGGCGGATAAACTCAAGCTCGCCACGAAAAGTGACACTTCTCCTCCTAATGAAATAATATACTATTATCTACTCCCATGGAATAATATATTATCCATTATTCAACTGATTTTGATCTGTAATAGTCTCTATGAACCAATAGTGTGAGGTTATATTATTAACTCACGCCTATAACTCACTCTAATACAAATAGGAAAAATGTAGCTCACGAAATGAATAAAAAAGTCGGGTCAATGGGGAACTCTTTTTCAGTCATCAAGGTAACGTTCTTGACATCCATTTCTACATTTTCTTAGGTCTGAATATCCAAAAATTGCATTTGGAAAACGTGAATTTTTGACGTTTTGTACGGGATTCGATATCGATTCTATTTTCGACCACAGAAATCGCTTTTGATAACTGTTGTCAATTTTGAAAATGCAGATTAATTCGTATTTTACTGAAGAAGTCGAAGATAAAATATAGTGTTCAATTCGCTGTGATGGTCATAACACACTTGATGAATTACACCCCTCGCCTGACGGCTCGGGCTGAAAAACTCATATGCGTGTGTTATGACTTACATTACCGCTCATTGAACAATATACTACCACTTGATTAGAGACCAGAGAATTAATAATATTCGATGAAATTTAATCCATCGAAGCATCCAAATTATTCATGAAACTCAGAATTTTTTCGTATATTTTATAGTATACAATAAGAAATAACTCGAGAACGACCCGTTTCATGAAAAAAATCATAAGAATACTTTCATTTTGTAAAATGATTGATTTTCCCGAAAATATGAACCTTTTTTTTTTCAAATTGTTTGGTTATTTTTGCGTGGATTTATCAGTCAGCTACGCTGTATCTTTCATACCAGGAGAAATATTCAATAAGTTTCGATTGAGGAATTTGCACCATAAATAAAGTTAACAATCAACCACAATTCAATTCATTTGAAATAACGGTTCCGAAGACATGAACACAAAAGTGTTTTTATCATGGATTTTCGACACCCTAGCTGTATATTTCACGAGACGAAACCGAATTTCGAAAAATGGCTGCAGTTGAAATAAGAATTGAAACGGCCTCTCTGGTCAGCTCGCCCCTCTCTTCTCGTTTTTAGCACTCTTAAACCAGTTCTCCTCAATACTTCAGTTCTCTTAGTCCAAACACAGTTCGCGTGAACGAACGTCAGTTTCGTATCAATAGAGTGAATTTTTTTCCTTGAGAATAGGACTCTAATTAGTAAAACAGCTACACGAAGTCTGGAAGTCAGAAAAACAACAGATATTTCTTTCCAGGTAGCATTAACCGTGAGTACCATTCTCTCAGTGTTTATTTGTGGTATGTTATTTTACCAATCACATACATTTATTTCTTCTATTTTCGTCTTGATGAAACTCGGAATATCAGTCCATTTTTTTCCTCCAAGAGAGCTACGTAAAATTAGCAATTTTTATTTATAATTGAATCATTGACGTGTGTAGTCTGAAATTCACTTACCTACGAAAAGATTTCACATTTTTTCAAAAAAACATCGACTAACACACATATAGATTTCACATAAAACACGTCTTGAGTTAGTAGGAATTTGATTTCACCAATATCAATGGTATTTTTAGTTAGATTGATGATTCCTCATTTGGTCCTTCCTGTTCGAGTTCAAAATTGAATATGACATTTTTGATGTTTCTGGAAAAAAAGTCTTGAAATAATCGGAAATTGTTTTCACCGATATCAATGATACTCTCAACTATTTGGATAATTCATCATTTCATTTTTTAATTTCATTCAGGTGATGAATCGAAATCAATAAGCCAATCGCTTCCAGAAGTCAATTTACCCAGATAAATTAAATTATGACTTCAATGGCCAAACCTGCACCGAAATCATCTTCGAATCTAATTCAATTTCCTCATTCTCCATCTGCTTCAATTGATCAAGTTTTTGGTGAAGTCGGGGATGCAAATCGGTCCCTTACAAACCATTACCTTCCGAATGGACTTATTGACTTAATTACTGTCGGTATTTACAACTTATCGAAATCAGATTCGAGAATTCAATTCCGTTCGGTAGAATAATTCCTGTACGGAAATTCAGGTCTGGGATGCGTATTCATCATCGAGAGCTCATAAAATTCTCCACTTACGGGGAGGTGCTATACGTCCGAGTTCGCGAGCTCCCTTCAAAAATTGGGCTTTTTATTTCCATGATATCTCAGTTCGTATGCGGCGTAGACCAACATTTTTTTTTTCAAATCAAAGCTTTATTATCTCTCCAAAATGTGTATTACACGCTTTTCTGTTCTTCTTCGTATATTAGGAAAAAACCTGGTGGGCTGTGATTTCATGAAAGTCTGGACAAAAGGTTTTTCATTTCCGTAATATCTCCGTCAATTTTCGGGATAAATGTATGAAATTTTCAGTATACATGCGAAATAATATTTAGCAGAATGTGTATTAATCAGTTTTTTGTTCATTCCCCTTTGAATTTTTGAATAAATTATAAAGTAGGAAGTTTATATAGACCAATATTACAGATATATACCAGTATTACCTACCGATATTGTTAATTTGAAAGCACGAAAATGAACAAATTGTAACGAGAATAATAAAAATATGACTTTTTATCTCAAAATTATATTTCCTTCGAACTGACATTCATAATCAAGGATAGGGAGATCAAAATATCAATCATTCCCAACATTCTCCCCCCTTAACAATTTTATGGAATATTGAAATTGTTAAGCTCAAACTCTCATTAATAACTATAACGTTTCAGTGCTACAACAGTTTCTTCCTTCTCTTCCAAGTCTTCTCCTTCCTCGAAACTATCTTCATCGAGGCTTTCTCGTCAAGTCCAGTAACCACAATCACACAGTTGTCAATATTTTTCACGCTTTCGTCTGTATTATTAGAAATACCATCTACAGCTAGTTGCATCGTTTCAATATCGTTTACAATCTTTTCGCTGACGTCATTCTTCTCAAATCTTTTTATCACGTTCACGGTCAGGAAATCCTTCTTCAATTTATTTTAAGATGTCGAGTCCAAGTAGAACTGTACCTCCTTGCTGTTTTTCAGTACACAAAGCGTTTCTCTTCCTTTAGCTTCATTCATGAAGTCGTAGAAACTCTCTATGTTTTTCTTCAGTTCTTTCCCTGGATCCGAATCATTGTTTCTCAATTCCAGCTTAGATTCCATAACCTCGAGTGGCAGACGGAAACATAGGCTGCTAGCATCTTCTCTTGAATCATCTTCGTTATATTCTTCCTCAACATCTTGCTTTAAATTTAGCGTATTCTCATCTTTGCAAACATTAATCACCTTTCTGCGGGCATTTGTCGATTCCAAATACTAGTTGCCCGGTGATTCATCCTCAAACTCTTCTTTCTTGAGGAAGAATTCGCACTTACATCTGTATTTTATTAATTCTTCCCGGAAAAATTCAACTCCATTTAATTCTTCTTCAAACGCTGCGTCGTCGATGTCTGAAGATAATAATGATGTTCTGATATTTCCATCCGCTCTGAACAGTCTTTCGCTTTTATCTTCTAATTGTCTCAATACTGGTAACAGATGCTGCTCATTTGTGGCCTTATCTAATATCATCTGGTCCAACTCTCTGCAGCATTTTGAGAATTGTTTTCTCATCCATTCTCATTCCTTCTTGATAACATTCATTTCCTAGCTTCTAAAGTCCTGTCACGGTCGCCAAATGTTAATTTAAAAGCAGGAAAATGAACAAATTGTAACGAGAATAATAAAAATATGACTTTTTATCTCAAAATTATATTTCCTTCAAACTGACATTCATAATCAAGGATAGGGAGATCAAAATATCAATCATTCCCAACAGATATAGTTCGATGCCAGGTATGAAGACAAGGGCCACCGATTAAGATTAAACACCCAAGTTTGACATTCCTGTTGTTCGTTGCTATTTAATTAGAATTTAAATGTTTAGAATTCACATAGGTATCATGTTTTGTTTGTTTTGCCGTTAGAATCAAATTTTTAATTTGTCAGCTGTACACAGTTTTCATCTTTGAATAAGTTTTTTTTTCTGAGTTTATCAACCCTGTATATGCATCACTGAATAAACTCTTTATTATTATTATTATTCTTCATCGGTCTCCCGTTCTCAGCTTGAGCTGGTAATTCTTCTATGAACCAGTGAAAAACATTTCAGTTCCTCCCACTAGTTCAGAAATTTCCGCACGATGTGACAGGTTTGCAAATCCACAGCCTGCTGTGCACATCCCGCGATCTTCTGGGATAATTCGATCCCTTGAAGATTTCTCTTGAAAGATTCCCTTCCGTCTTCTGAAGTTCCGGATGCCTCCCGGTGAACTCGGAATAGGTATCTCCATCCAGGTAGTGGTTTGTAATCGCAATTGTTCACGTAATGAAAAGCTCGCATTACTTCAATATTCATTTCGCGCCTCCACTGGATACGTGCGTTGCGAGCTCCCCTCCTCTGCATTTTCAAAATTGACAACAATTGTCAAAAGCGATCTCTGTGGTCGAAAATCGAATCGATATTGAATCCCGTAGAAAACGTCAAAAATTCCCGTTTTCCATAAGTAATTTTTGGATATTCATATCTAAGAAAATGTAGAAATATGGCTGGCGAGAACGTTACCTTGATGTCTGAAATAGAGTTCCCCCTTTACCCGACTTTTTTATTCATTTCGTAATCTTAATTTTTCCTATTCGTATTACAGTGAGTTAAAAGCGTGAGTTATTATTATAACTCACGTTGTTGGTTTATAGATACTATTACAGCTCGAAATCAGTTCAAGAATGGATATATTCTTCAAATGATTTTGATCTGTAATAGTTTCTATAAATCAATAGCGTGAGTTATAATAACTCACGCCTATAACTCACTCTAATACAAATAGGAAAATTTAAATTACTTACGAAATGAATAAGAAAGTCGAATCGTTTGGGAACTCTATTTCAGACATCAAGTTAACGTTCTCGCCATCCATTCTACACTTTCTTGGGTCTGAATATCCAAAAATCGCATTTGGAAAACGTGAATTTTCGACGTTTTCTACGGGATTCGATATCGATTCGATTTTCGACCACAGAGATCGCTTTTGACAATTGTCAATTTTGAAAATGCGGATTACCTCATTCGAATTTTACTGAAGAAGTCAAAGATGAAGTATGGTGTTTAATTGACCATATTCACCGTCGCCATATTGTTGTGCGACAATACTAACTACCCAGGGTTCTCAAAATCGAATAACGAAAGTCACTAAATTCTTAGGACCGCGAAAGTTAATTCGAAATATTTTGGTGTCAGTTTTTTATTTTTAGATCTATTTCTTGCCGAACAATTACTGACACAACAACCATGGCCTCCACTATACTGATATCTACCCATATTTCCTGGATTTCATCACAAAATACTGAACCAAAGTTATCTCATCTCTGGAAAATATGAAGGTTTTAATTTGAAGGAAAACCGTTGCTATCTTGTATAAAATCTAAAAACACATCCTCCACACAAAAATTTTCTTCGAACACGATCATCTCTGGAAAATATGAAGGTTTTAATTTAAAGGAGAACCGTTGCTGGGTCATTTTTCGGTTTTCTCAAATCCCAGACGGCATCCTAAAATATTTGGAAAGTGGTATCTTGTAGAACATACTAAAACACATTTTCCACAGGAAATTTTTTTTCGAACACGTTCATCTCTGGAAAATATGAAGGTTTTAATTTGAAGGAAAACCGTTGCTGGGTCATTTTGCGGATTTTTCAAGTCCCAGACGGCATCCCAAATAATTTGGAAAGTGGAATCTTGTAGAACATGCAAAAACACATATTCCACAAGAATTTTTTTTCGAACACTCTCATCTCTGGAAAATATGGAGGTTTCCAGATCATTTTCCGGATTTCCCAAGCCCTGACGGAATCCCAAAAAATTTGGAAAGTGGTATCTTGTAGAGCATGGTGAAACACATCTTCCACAAAAAAATTTTTCTCGAACACGATCATCTCTGGAAAATATGAAGGTTTTAATTTAAAGGAGAACCGTTGCTGGGTCATTTTTCGGATTTCTCAAGTTCCAGACGGCATCCCAAAAAATTTGGAGAGTGGTATCTTGTAGACTTGTAGAGCATGCTAAAACACATTTTACACAGAAAAATTTTGTTCGAACACGTTCATCTCTGGAAAATATGATGGTTTTAATTTGAAGAAAAACCGTTGCTGGGTCATTTTTCGGATTTCTCGAGTCCCAGACGGCATCCCAAAAAATTTGGAAAGTGGAATCTTGTAGAGCATGTATAAACACATATTCCACAAAAAAATTTTTTTCGAACACGCTCATCTCTGGAAAATATGGAGGTTTCCAGATCATTTTCCGGATTTCCCAAGCCCTGACGGCATCCCAAAAAATTGGGAAACCACCAATTTTATATAACCTCTCATACCACATACCATACTAATAATCTGATAGTATTTTTGATAAACTCAATATTTTTCCGTTGGGAACACTGGATAGTTGGTATTGTCGCACAACAATATATCGACGGTGAATATGGTCAATTCAGGCGAGTGGTGTAATTCATCCGTGTGTTATGACTTACATTACCGCTGAATGAACAATATACTATTATCAAGTTCAAAATTGCTCTTTTTTGACGGATTTTTTCGCGAATTTTCGAAAAATACTTTAGTTCGCCTAAAAAATCGAAATTTTACCCACTTATGAAATCTATTATTCCTCTTTTCTACTGTATAAAGATTTTCCCACTGTATCGCAGCTTCGCTGAGATTTTCAAGAATTTTTTTATGATCCCATTGCATTCCGATCACGGAGAGGGTACAACCCACACAGATTACTGTTTCACGTTTGTATGGGCAGAGTTCGGATGTAATTACAGTTGAATAAATTCCCCTTGAATTTTGAGCCAAATCGAAATACCGTAAACAAATTGCGTGGGGGAGGTTATCAGCCTGTTGCATTTCACATTCGCGCCCGGAGCTTGCTTGCTGCGGAAAATGGTTGTCATGGAGAGTGTTGAGGTGGGTGTAACCAACCCTGGAACACTGAGTTTTCCGGCCGCTACCCTTGATACTGTTCGCCATCTGTTGGAGGGTGTTCGAAGGGTTACTTTTCTGGATCAATATTTTCGCAGACATCTTCTCTTATTACAGAGGTACAGAAGTGCAGATTCCATTCATTTTCGTTGAATTGAAGGAATCTCATCGTATGGAAGAATTTCATAGGAAAATTCAGATAGATAAGTTTGAAGATTTTCACTGTAACATGATTGTTAACCCTTACGAAGGTAAATTAATTCCGTGTATACCTAAAGAGATTAAATATGCAGGGTGCCACATTGAAAAAACAGAGGTCTTATTTCTTGAGTGGGACATTTTTTCACCAAAAACCATCAAGTCATTTCATCATATGCGCGGCAACCCCAACCCATTGAATTTGAATAGGGAAGATGGGTCGTGCGATATGTTGATGGAAAGGTCTTTTCCTTCTGAATATGACAGTATTTTTTTGACAATTGTCAATTTTTTTGACAACTGCCTTTTTTTTGTTTCCTGAACCTGCAAACACGAATCTATAGGTACAATGTGGATGAACGAGAAAATACTCGAATATCTACATTGTTTCATCCCTTTAAATTACACATTTCACATGGGAATTCGTATGTACACATATACTCCATTCACTTTTATAAAGTATCCCGGGAGGCCAAGTTTTAGGTTTATCAAGTTTTTTCACCAGAAAAAATCGCAGGTTGGCACTTGTGAATGACATAACGTCAATTAATAAATGTCGGAGACGATGCCGGCGTTTATTTTTCATTATTAATTATCAAGCCTGGAAACTAAGAATGCCGAAGGTAATTTCGAAAAAGCAGAGTTGAAGTTAATTTGGTATCGACAGTTCATGACCAACATTTTCGACGTATAAGTGAGTGAAAACCAAGGTTTTATATTTTATATGAATTTATATTCATTTTTTAGCTGCACATAAACACAATTAGGAGGATTTTAAGTGAAAGAGACGACAAAGAATTTCCTACTATTGGGGAACCCAAAAAGACACTGACTGAAGACTTCATTTGGAAGAAAGATCTGCAACGACAAATTTGGAATTATAATTTGAAAAATGAACACGTTTCGATTGATACACTACTCACTTTTGCGAAAGAGCTGCCTTTTTCAACAGAACCCTCTAGGCAGTGTGAAAGACCTAACATTTGGCTTTTCTAGTATTGCAAAAATGTCGAATACCCTCCTTATAAAACTAGTACTGTATCGAAGATTTTCTACGATCAAGGAGATTCAACTGAATCAAACAAAATGAATTATATTATGGATATGGAAGTTGCTGCAAACCACCTAGATAGAAAAATAACCAATTGGGAAAGGCTTTCTCTTTATAAGGGACATAAAGCTTCTTCGTAAACCTGAGGATCTCAAAAATAATTGCTTGCAGGACCAGATATGGTCGGAAGACCTTCGTTGTCAAGGACCAAATGTGGGTTATATACTATGTCCTGATGATTGTCTATCTCCTTTTCGGTTGCAGATTTCAAGATATTTTGTCAGTGTCAATCCAAAAGAAAGATGAAATGTTGTTCCTCAAGGAGATTCTGTCCGTTATGAATATGTCAGCCTATTCTTTGAAAAAAATTACAAAATCTCTATACTTATTCAGAGGTTTTTATCGTTGTGCTCATGTATCATGGGTAAAAATGTATGGTATCCTATTCAAATCTGTTTTCCTAATATTGTAATTGCTTTGAACATGCCATATTGTATGATACATTAAAGAATCTAATGCTCTTTCTCAAAAAGAAACATAAACATGTAACGATGTTAGAAATTATTGTTTTGTGATGGAGAATTGTTGAAGTTTTTTTTATTATGTATCAAAACCAATTTCTTTATTGTGTTACCGTTTTCTCAAGTTTTGTATCCAATGATTATATGCCAGTTGATATGATAATTAAATTTAAGACATTTAACACCCACCTGGAGATTGAATATTTGAATTGACTTCGAAGTATGTCCATAAAACATAATTCCATATCTTGCTTTTGACTCGAATACTGTATGATAGATGGTTTTCATGCAGAATTTATCCAGATATCTTGTCATTACACCCAAAGATAACAGACTGAAGCTGGTGCATCCCAGTTTAGAAATACGTTCTTCTTGATTCGGTTTACCTATCATTCACATAGATTCCCACGAACTTTGTAAATGGAGTTAGTTCTTTTAAGGTTTAACAGTGACACAGGTTTCATAGTACAACTACATTTTCATACTGGAGTATTTAAAGGGGTGCAAAAAGGTATTTCAATTTCTTCTGTAGGCTTATTTTTTGGAAAGTGGGGAATTCCACTGTTCATTTATAAGTTTTTCTGTGGGGTTATGCGAATACTTTTATTCTTTTTTCGAATGAACTATCACAAAGTAACGGACTATTTTGTCCATTATTTTTCAGTAAAATTTCAACACTTGGTTCTTGATTTCCGTACAAGAAAATAGCATAACTGAATCTCCCAACCATGTTTATATAGGTGAAATATTTCCAGTATTTAGGCGAAAAAGTGTCTTCAACATTCGCCAGGTCTTTGGAATTATTGAATTCACATAATATTTTCTCGAATTCATTATTTTCCCAAAGTAAATAAACATTTTGATAAATACGTAATTACTACGACATAAATGTAGAAACGGCAACGTTGCTGGTTCAACTGACAGAAGAATGACCATAACCTAACATTTTCAAAATATACACGGTGAAATGTGTCAGAATTCCATGGCCTCCCGGGCTACTTAATAAAAGTGAATGGAGTATATGTTGCCTGACACACAGGTGATATACATCATTTTTCATTCACGAAATCGATGGAAATTTTCCATCAGACACTGTTTTCCATTTTATATTCCACTGGAAAATACGATTGGACCAGTTTCAATACAGCCAGAAAGATTACAAAGATTATAGTGTTTATGTGCAGAATTTCATACCGTAGTGAAAAACTTTATGTTCATTATATTGTTCGCGGATGACGAGCTCCAGAACAGGCTCTTTTCTAGGTTTCCGTTACAATAAAATGTATATTGCCCTGGTGAGCTCCCCCATTTTACGTTGGATTCAAGAGATATCGGAATATGTTGTATATTTCCAGGTCTCAAAACCGTTGTTCGTTTGAAGAGGAACGCCGTTTTTGCGTTCGTTAATTTCTATGATTGATCATCGTTGATCTCTTACCACAGAAATAACTGCATTCTTAAATATTCCTAATTTCCAAGCTGAATTGAGAATTAACTATAGCTTGATATGCGTTTTTCCACAACTATTGAGAAAGCTGTTCATACTCTATCTGGTTCATAAAGCATTATGACATCCAAAAGTCACTTGTGATTTATGGTCTATCAAACTTCAATCTGACAACCACTATTTTTTTTTAGCAGAGAATGCTGTGAAATCTCATTGATTCATTTAACTTCATAGATATGCGATTCACTTTTATATCCCGGTTGGCCTTGACATTCTGACACATTCCACCGTGTATATTTTATTTATTTATTTAGATAATCAGGAATACAAACAGGTGACAACCACCCAACACAGTATCCACTATTTTGAAATACAAAGTAAAGTGAACAGTAAATTTTCTTACGTGTAGAAATAGGTACACAGTTAACTAATCTAATAGAACAATTTTATAGTAAAAAAAAAAATTTAAAAATATAGTTATCAAAGTAAGCATAAGTTTTAGTGAAACAATATAAAAAATGAAACACATGGTACCGAGAAGCCAGCAAAGAAAATGAACAACAAAAAAAGAGAAGAACACCCTATTGACATAAGTATATATTTTTTTGAGTTTTTGTTTTATTGAATTTTGACTAAGATAAAATTTTGAAAATATGAGGTTATAGTCATTTTTCTGTCAGATAACTAGGCAACGTTTTCCTTTCCACATAGAGGTCGTAGTGATTACGTATTCATCAAAATGTTCATATACTTTGGGAAAATAATGAATATTATAAAACATTATGTGAATTCAATAATTCCAAAGACCTGGCGAATGTTGGAGAAAATATTGTCTTTGTTAATACTCGAAATATTTCAAGTATAAACATGGTTGTAAAATCCAGTTTTGCTATTTTATTGCAAGGAAATCAAGAATAGAGTGTTGAAATTTTACTGAAAAATAATGGACAGAATAGTCCGCTATTTTGTGATAGTTCATTCGAAAAAATAATCAAACTACTCGAGTTTACCAACAGAAAACTTTCTTAACGAACAGACCGACCTATGGAATTCCCCACTCTTCAAAATTCTCAAGAAATAAGCCTACAGAAGACCTTTTTGCACAACTTGGAATAGTCCAGTATGAAAATGTAGTAGTTCTACGAAACCTGTGTCACAGTTAAACCTTGAAAGAACTAACTCCATTTACACAGTTGAAAAAGTGTAAAAAGAAATTAGTATTGGCAACGTCTCTGAGAATTATTTGACATTTCACTGGTAGGTACCAACCTGCGTCAGTTTTACTTAACAAAACTTGATAAACCTAAATTTTGGCCAGCTGGGATGCTTTTTAAAAGTCAATGGATTAGAAAATACTCGTAAATTAATAACAATCGACTGTATGGGTCTCTTAAACAAACCAAATACAACAAAAGTCAATTTTCTTTTTGCCTGCAGAGCTTCATATCCTCCTTTTCGTTTTCAAGATATTAAATTGTTTACATACTTTATCGCAATTCTGTGTTGTACGCCTAACCGCATATTCGTAGCCAACTTCTACAAAAACAGTCAAGTTTTATTTGAGGGATCAGAGTCTTTCGTAATATCGTAATATTACAATGAGAGTGAATTTTCTAGGAAAACAATATTGAATTTCATTTCATTTCGCTGTACTTGTTCAGACGGGAATTTATGAGTCTCTTCGGTAGATAAACCAATAAATTACTGTACACCACGCTCTTTTGTCTAGAACTAGAACCAACGTGAAAAGCAGGGTAATTGAAATATGTAGCCCCAGGTGAAGTCTTGTAGTTTATGAAAAACTCCAATAATGAGGTAGACAGTATTTGCCGAAGGACTCAGTTCTGTGAAATCCATATTTTGTTCGAGGAGGAATGTAATCGAATAAAATCTTCTCTGAAATCGCCATCGAAGTATACAGGGGAGTCTAAACTTAACACTTAACATAAGTATTCCGTTTCTAATATACTACATATTTGAAGAAAAGGACACGAACACTGAAGATGAATGATACTGGGTTATTCTTCAATTCTTTCAGGAATTTTTCGAACATAGCTCGCATTCTTTACGAAAAGAGTATGCTGAGTATGCTTCACACTATGTTCAGATGGCGGAAAATGATGTTTTTATTTAGTATCTTGAAAACGGAAAGCGAAACACATTCTTGATAAGTTTTGATATTTTTAGAATCAGTGAAGGGGGTTGAAGTAGACTACCAATATCATTTTTTTTCAACTGAATCTAAAGAAAAACCTACGCGACTTGAATACAATCAAATAAGCATAGCCTTAAGCTGAATACAGATTACTCTGACGTGACGTGTAAGGACGTCACGTCAGACGTGTACTGTGCTCCCATTGGCCTGATATGAACGTGAACGCACAGAACAATGTGTTGCATTTTTATATCACTCACATTTTGACGTTCACGTTCATATTAGGCCAATGGGAGCACAGTACACGTCTGACGTGACGTCCTTACACGTCACGTCAGAGTAATCTGTATTCAGCTTTTTTCGGTTAGAAACTGTTTCACCTCTTGTATTTTTCTCGTAAAATGTGCCGTTTGGAAATTAAACAATAAAATGTGAATCGGATCTAAAATGCATTGCTTTTTCCGATTCGTAACGATTTACATTTTATTTTTATATTTTGAAACGGTACATTTTACGAGAAAAATACAAGAGATGGAAAAGTTTCTATCCAAACCAGGCTACCTGAATTTAGTTCTATCCTAGTCGTTGCCTAAGTTTTTCTTTCAATTTAATTTTTCCTCAATCTTTGAACCGGGATAATTAATATCTCCCGAACGTTTGACTTTCGACCCAACATTTATACAGGGTGATTCACGGTGGATGGCACATTAGACGTTTCTGGAGAACCAGACTTCAGATCGGTTTGAAAATTTAATGGAATGCATTATCGGACCTGTTCTACCCAACTAAAATATTTTTGTCAATGCGCTGTTGCCACTTCTATTAGAAAGTAGTAGCAACTTTGCTTTTTCAAAAGGCAAACCCGGTATATTATATTATTTTTGGAATCTCCAACAACTTCTCGACAATTTTCATTGACATTTCCATATACCTATCTGTTGCCGGAAATATAAATTAATGTAAGATAAATAGGCTATTTATCTCAGTTTGAATTTTGCCGCGCATCGCGGCGGTCAAACAGAGTAGACCGCGTGTCTTGACAGAGAGAGAAAGAACATACTGTCAGAAGAGAATTAAAAGATTGCGTCGTAAATAAAATTAGTTGATAAGTGGAAGAATAAACTTTTATTGTCGTTTCTCTTATTTTAGGTAATAATAATATAATATAATAATGTACATTCTAATCATGTCTAATATAAAAATAAATCTCTTATTTTAGAGCAACACAAGTTTTGGTTACTTGTCAACTACCTACCAAGCTGAAGATACAATATCTTATAAAACGACAATATTCGTTTTTCAGTATCCTATGACACGGGTATTGAAAGTAATAAAACAGGAAGATGGAAAAACTACAATTTGAGTTCACAATAATTCCAGCATCAGACGGGAAGTCAAGT
This sequence comes from Adalia decempunctata, assembly GCA_951802165.1. Taxonomy (NCBI): domain Eukaryota; kingdom Metazoa; phylum Arthropoda; class Insecta; order Coleoptera; family Coccinellidae; genus Adalia; species Adalia decempunctata. The sequence goes on from OX637697.1 coordinate 24,220,312, forward strand.
GTGTATGCCATAACCTCAATCACAACAGAGGAAAATGAAACTTATGAAGTACCAAAGGAATTGCAAATAGCCTCACTGCATACTGAGTTGACTAAACACTCAGCATTCACAAAAGTGAAAAACAGCATAAATAAAAGGTACCAATACAGAAAAGTCTGGATAACTTTAACAGAGAAGCTTAAAGAAGTTTACATAGATGATGGTAACATACAATTTTCTGACCAATATTTGCAACTACTGGATCAAGATACCAAAACAGTAAATAACACAATCTCAAGAACAGAAGATTCGAACACTTTACAAAAAATTCTTGAAAAGCTAGTCGAAAGAGAAAAAAATCAAGACAATGATGATCAACAAAATTTGAATAAAATAGCTAATAAATTTGTTTTAGAAAAATTCACAAGTAAAACCAATAATGCAAACCAGTGGATAGAAGTTTTTGAAAGGGAGTGCACACGTTTCAAAATAAATTCTGATGTAAACAAGATTGAAGTATTGAGGCTGTTCATGGATAAGTCATGTGTGGATTCGTAGAGCTCAATGATTATAAAGTTTACACTTGAAGCAAAATGGTATATTTGGAAAGAAAAATTCTGCGAATCTTTCGCAAATAAAGGCTGGAGCCCAGTTAAACACGCTTTGTCATTCAGATATAGAGACGGCTCCTTATTGGACTACGCTATAAAAAAAGAAAAACTTTTATTGGAAATGAGAGGTTCTATAGAAGCGGGTACTTTAGTAGATCTTGTAGCAGCTGGCTTACCAGAATTCATTTTGAACAAAATTGATAGAGAAACGGTAAAAGATACAGTGGATCTCTTTAATGAAATAAGCAAGTACGAACACACAGTAAAGAGAAATAATAACATCGGGTATGAAAAGAAAAGTAATACTTATGTAAGACCTAATGCCTCAAATGTGGAAAAGAAGCCATGCAGTATTTGCACCAAGTTGGGTAAAGGTACAAGGTACCACATGGAAACAGCTTGTTATTTCAAAAATGTAAATAACAACAACCACAGAAGTATAAGACATATCAATAACTCTGAGATTGAAGTAGAGTTGAATCAAGAAGATCAAAAAAACGAATAAATACACCATTAATTAAGGTCAAACTGTTATTGAACAATAAAAAAGAAATAAATGCTATTTATGATTCTGGTTCGAACGTTTCTTTAATCAATTCCCATTTACTCAAAATAACAGCAAAAAATAGGATTTTGAACACAGATAATTTAGTAACAATTAATGGTGTAACTAAAACAATTGGTTTGACGTCTTTAAAAATGAAAATTTTTGATATAGAAAAGGATGTAGATGTATATATTATAGATGGTGAAAAATTTAAATATGATTTTCTAATTGGATTAGATATAATGAAAGAATTTCAATTAATACAAGATGAAAATTTAAAAATAAAACAAAAAAAAGAAGCAATAAACAATGAAATAGAGAAAAACAGTCCTGAATCACATAACATGAGTTTTGATGAAGACAGGCAAGTTAATTTTAATGAATACTTTATAGAAGAAAACTTTCACATAAAAACTAATCATTTGAGTAATTCCCAGAAATTTGAAATAGAAAAACTGATTAAGAAGAATAAAACGTTATTTGCAAAAGATAAGTATGATATTGGCACAGTTAACGAATACGAGGCAAGAATAGATTTGTTCACAGATAAATATTGTAGTAAGAGACCTTACAGGTGTAGCATGGAAGATAGAATTGAAATTGAAAATCAGATATCAAGATTATTAAAAAATAAATTGATAGAAAAATCATACAGCCCTTTTGCTGCACCTGTCACTTTAGTGTTTAAAAAAGAAGATCAGAGAAAATCTAGACTGTGCATTGATTTCAGGGATCTGAACAAATTAGTTATACCCCAAGCACAACCATTTCCACTGATAGAAGACTTGATGATAAAGGCAAGAAATTGCGAATATTTTTCTACTCTGGACATAAACTCAGCATTCTGGTCAATCCCTCTCAGAATTGAAGACAGACAAAAAACAGGGTTTGTAACACAGTCTGGACACTATCAATGGACTTGCTTACCATTCGGCCTGAAAACGTCATCGGCCATATTTCAACGAATACTCAGCAATATATTGAGAAAATATAGTCTTACAAGTTTTGCTGAAAATTATATTGATGATATCCTTATATTTTCCAGAACTTTCGAGGAACATATACAGCACTTAACAGAACTATTTGAGGCAATACAGAAAGAAGGGTTTAGATTGAAATTTACAAAATGCACATTCGCTGATAAAAAAGTAAAATATTTAGGACATATCATTGAAAATAATACAATTAGCCCGATAAAAGACAACATAAAATCTATAAGGGATTTTCCTACACCGAAAACACAGAAGAATATTCGACAGTTTTTAGGTAAAGTCAACTTCTACCACGAATATATACCGAAAAGTGCAATATTGTTGGAACCATTACACAATCTGCTGAGAAAGAATCAAAAATTCGTTTGGACGGAAGACTGTCAAATAGCAATGAATAAAATCAAAAATTTACTCTGCTCACAACCGATTCTTGAAATTTTTGACCAAAATTTGCCAATTAGCATTTACACTGATGCCTCCATAGAAGGAGTTAGTGCAGTTTTAAAACAAAAACAACCAAATGGAAAAGAAAAACCAGTGGCTTTTTTTTCGAAGAAATTAAATGAAGCACAGAAGAAGAAAAAGCCTATATATTTAGAATGTCTGGCAATTACACAAGCAATTAGGTATTGGCAGTACTGGTTGATGGGAAAATCATTTATAGTCTATTGTGATCATAGACCGTTGGAAGATTTAAATATAAAATCCAGACCTGATGAAGATTTAGGAGAACTTACATATTACTTATCGCAATATGACTGCAAAATAAAATACCATCCAGGGAAAAACAATACAGAAGCTGATTGTTTAAGCCGAAACCCGGTATTAGAAGCTCATGAAAACTCTGAAGAACAACTTAAAATAGTAAATTTAATCAAGTTGGAAAAAATTATTTCGGACCAAAACCAGAATATGGAAATAAAGAATAATCAAAACAAATTAATAAAAAAACAAAACGTTTTCTTCATAAAGATAAAAAACAAAGAAAAAATAATTCTATCTGAGGAATTTAGCATAGAATTTATAAAAACAGTTCATAAAGATTTTTGCCATATTGGAATCGAACAAATGAGAAAAATGATAAGCTCACATTACACAGCGAAAAACTTAATGAAAAATATAAAGATGACTTGCAGAAACTGTGAAATATGTATAAAGAATAAAACAAGAGGTCAAAATAAATTCGGTTTAATGTCTCACTTAGGTCCTGCTACAGAACCCTTTGAAATTGTTTCAATAGATACAACAGGTGGTTTTGGGGGTTCAAGATCTAGAAAAAAGTATATGCATCTACTAGTGGACCATTTTACTAGATATGCATTTATATTAACTTCAAAAACTCAAAATGCTCAAGACTTTATAAAATTAGTCTCAAATATTACAAATTGAGAGGACATTGGAATGGTGCTTTCGGATCAATACCCAGGGATCAATTCGAAAGAATTTAAATCATTTTTAAAGGATAAAAAAACGACATTAATATTCACAGCAGTTAATGCACCATTTTCTAACGGGTTGAATGAGAGACTGAACCAAACATTGGTTAATAAAATTAGGTGCAAAATAAATGAAGAGAAGAAATTTGCATGGACAACAGTAGCACAAGAATGTGTAAAGAAATATAACGAAACGGAACATTCAATTACTAAATTTGCACCAAAATATTTATTGTATGGAACAGATGCCAGAATCTTACCAAAAGAACTAAAACAGGAATATAAAGAGAAAAATTGGAAGGAAGACAAACAAAAAGCCATAAATAATACACTCAAATCCCATAATTACAATAAAAAACTGTTTGATGAAAATAGAAAACAAATTCATCTGGATGTAGGGGATTCAGTATTCGTAGAAAATGGGAACAGATTAAACAGAAAGAAGTTGGATGAATTGAGGGTTGGTCCATTTAAGATTACTAGGAAAATTTCTGAATCCATATTTGAAATCGACACGGGCCACAGAAAGTTTGAGTCTAATCTGTTTCACATCACAAAGCTCATACCGGTGAATGAGGTGGAACAATAAAAGAAAAAAAATCTATCACTTGGTATATCTTTCCCGTAGGAAATTTTCTTCCTCTGGGGGGGGAGATGTAAGATAAATAGGCTATTTATCTCAGTTTGAATTTTGCCGCGCATCGCGGCGGTCAAACAGAGTAGACCGCGTGTCTTGACAGAGAGAGAAAGAACATACTGTCAGAAGAGAATTAAAAGATTGCGTCGTAAATAAAATTAGTTGATAAGTGGAAGAATAAACTTTTATTGTCGTTTCTCTTATTTTAGGTAATAATAATATAATATAATAATGTACATTCTAATCATGTCTAATATAAAAATAAATCTCTTATTTTAGAGCAACACAAGTTTTGGTTACTTGTCAACTACCTACCAAGCTGAAGATTTAATTGATTTAATTTAATTTCAATTTTTTTCACCGGAAAACATGACTTCTAAACAAGCTAACTTCGGGTTGAGAAACACTATGGCATTGAAATTTGGTTTGGAGTTAGGTGATACATAAATGCTTCCAACACTCCAGCCTGATTCACGTTACTTCAATACAGGGTGATAAAAAAATACAGTCTTTTCGGTTGCTTGAAAAAGTGACTGAAAGTTGTTTATTTCAAATGGAACGCCCTGTATATTATTGGAAATTCGGAAAACTGATGAAATTCGCTTTCATTCTATGTATATCATGCCAATGCCTAACTAGTCAAATTTCGGACTTATTTGTCAAAATGTCCCTTCAGAATGGTATTTTCATTCGGTATTTGGTAGGCAGGCCATGACTACTATTTGACATTCTCCTAATAATAAAGGCACCAAGAAGCTTGAATTTCGACATTTTCTTCATTCCAGAAGTTGCAAATACCCTCGAAACGATGGAAGAAAACTATTCAAACGAAGTGCTCATGAATTTGTTCATTATTATTAACTGGAGAGACTTTTTGAAGATCGGTGGATAAGGCGCTTGGGACCATGGAATTGGCCAGGAAAAATACTCGATCTTAGTCCGTTAGATGTTTACCTGCGGGGAATGTTGAAAAAAAAAGTTTACAAAACACCCGTGCATTCGAGAGATGAATTGTTGGAAAGGATTGCCCAAGCATTTGAAGATTTGGATTTCAAAGAAATACGATCTGCCACGACGAAAGCAGTCAACACCCGCATTTTGAAGTACTTGGAAGTGAACGGCCAGCGATTCGAACATACTTTGAAGTATTCGACATGATTGTTCTACTTTTTAATAATAATTCATATGAATAGTTTGACTCTCAAGTTTCTTGGTGCCTCTATTATTAGGAGAATGTCACAAAGTACTATCGAGTAGTAATCATGGGCCATGGCCTGCCTACCAAATACTGAATGGAAATACCATTCTGAAGGGACATTTTGACAAATAAATGCTCATAAGTCCGAAATTTGACTAGTTAGGTAAAGGCATGATATACATAGAAAGAAAGCGAATTTCATCAGCTTTCCGAATTTCTAATAATATACAGGGCATTCTATTTGAAATAAACAACTTTCAGTCACTTTTTCAAGCAACCGAAAAGACTGTATTTTTTTATCACCCTGTATTGAAGTAACGTGAATCAGGTAAGTGTTGGAAGCATTCATGTATCACCTAACTCCAAACCAAATTTCAATGCCATAGTGTTTCTCAACCCGAAGTTATCCTCATTTTTAGAGGTCATGTTTTCTGGTGAAAAAAATCGAAATTGATTTATATTTCGAAAACGGCAACAGATAGGTATAGGGAAATGTCAAAAAAAGTTATCGAGAAGTTGTTGGAGATTCCAAAAATAATATAATATACCGGGTGTTCCATTTGAAAAAGCAAAGTTGCTACTACTTTCTAATAGAAGTGGCAACACCGCATTGACGAAAATATTTTAGTTGCGTAGAACAGGTCCGATAATGCATTCCATTGAATTTTCAGACCGATCCGAAGTCTGGTTCTCCAGAAACGACTAATGTTCCATCCACCGTGAATCACCCTGTATATCAAACTATTTTTTAATCTGAACATGGAATAACTCGTTGAAATCTTTTGCATCAATTCAGAAACACCTTGCATAATAATATCATAAAGGTACTTTCTTCCCTGAATCTATGTAAAAAATTCGTGTTATTTCTCGGTCGACGTGAAGCGTCATTTTGTCTTTTCGTCACCCATCCTCCGCTCCCTCGATACATCCTTTTTTCAGTGGCTATTCAATTAGAGCATGATTGAAATGTTTTCCATCCCCAAAAGATGAGCGACTTTTCTAATCCCGTGATCATTATTTTCTTCTGTAGGCGGGAGTTGACTGTTAGCCGCATAAAAAGTCAAATACATGTTTCAGAGAATTAATTAACGAAGATTTGAAGCGATATGCTGGTTTTAGCCGGGAAATATTGATCTTCGTTACGAGCCAATCATATTTTCCGGCTTCTAGGATGACTTGATGAATTGGAGTGGAGACTCCACCTAATGAAATTATGAAATTCAATTTTCTCCGCAGTCCAGGTTGAACTATCGCCGTTGTAATTGGAGGTTCTTCTTTATAAGTTCAGAATGAGCTCAACATGCCACTGACGACATTAGCATGCTGAGTTTTAATCTTCCATAATCTCTCACTGTGAAGGAACCAATTAGTTCCACTGAAACACTGCATTTGGAATCCTTGATTAAAGAAGTTGGAATCTCTGGTGTCGGGTATATTAGGCAATTAAATTGTCCGTTGAATGGTTGTCGAATTGTTCGTTGAATGTTAGTTCTCTCGAATAAGTGAATCGTAATTACATCCTAAATACAGGGTGTTTCAAACAGAGGTCACCCCTTCATTAGGATAGGTAGAGAACTGATAAATATACTGCTCCACAAGAGTTAGGGATATCATATTAAATCGTTTTTAAAAGTATGTAATCTTCGAGAAAATCGCTGTAAAATCATTTAAAACTCAATAACAACCTGAATCGATCCAAAAAAAATCAGTATGAGACATTTCGTCAATCTGGTCGCCTTTTTTCTGAAGGTTCTTGGCATATGCTTCATGAATGTTCTTATTTTGAAATGAAGTCAGTTTATCAACGGCTTCCATTTGAAACGAGTTTTCTGAAAATGCCAAGACGTAAATTAACAAACGCTGAGGCTAATAGAACTATCGGAATGCTACAGGGTGGCCGAACTCAAGTTGTTGTAGCGGAAAGGCTCCAAGTCAGCCAAAGTGTGATATCTCGACTTTGGAATAGGTTCAGGGCGACAGGTTCCGTGTTGGAAAGACCAAGGCTTGGTGGGCGACGAAAAACAACACCTGCTCAGGATCGTTTCATCATCGTTTCGGCGAGAAGAAACCCTATATCTACGTGTAGAATGCTACTGAATACTCTTAAAAATGCAGATGGGGTACAAGTTTCCATCGAAACCATCAGACGACGTTTGAGAGAGGTGAATATAGGTTCTAGACGTCCATCAAGAGCAGTTCCATTAACACGTGATCATAAGCGTCCAAGACTGGAATGGGCAAGGCAAAATATCAATTGGAACGATCAATGGCGTAGTGTCCTTTTCACTGATGAATCCAGATATGAACGATTTTCAGATTCTCGAAGAATAAGGGTATAGACAATCCCACGCATACCCCGTAATCGTCGATATGTCCAAGAAGTCCATCCATTCCGAGGGTGTAGTGTTATGGTATGGGCCGGGATATGTTTCAACGGGCGCACAGATCTACACATGTGTCCTGGATATGACCGCCTTACACTATAGGGAGCATGTCATGTCAATGTGTGCCAAATTATCACGCTGCTGTTGGTAAAACTTTTCAATTTCTAGACGATAACGCTAGACCGCACCGTGCAGCCATAGTTGAGAATGCGCGCGAGGAGCTTGGAATTCCACATTTACCAATACCTCCGCACAGTCCGCACTCACCAGATTTGAATTGCATAGAACATGCATTCATCACAAAAATCTTATTTTAACTAGGTATATTTTTTTGCAATTTAAGTCAATATCACCCATGTTGAGCAGTTTATTTGGGGTTTGCTCAGAAAAAAAATTTCGTCACGCCGTCCGTTCATTTTTCACGATTTTGCCGAAACTACTGGCAAGAGTGTAATGAAATTTCATACGAATATGTTTTGGAATCTGATACATCCCATGAATTTGTTTTCGTATCGGATTCTCATAGAGGGTGCTAAATACACTTTCCTAACAAATAGAATCAAGCATAACTTCTTTAAGGTTAGATTCCATGACGATTCTTAGTTGGGTTGCTGTGAAAGTTCAATTTTTCATCACTGCAATGAAGGAAACCCTTCGTTTTTTGGCCCTGAAGCAGTTGTTCACAAGCGAAAAAAACAAACAACAATTGCTTTGCCTAACTCCCAATACTGAAGAAAGCTATTTTTGCGTTTTGAAATACCCCAAATTGAGCGTTTTCGAAAGTTTGTGGCCTTCCTTCAAGCAGACGGTCGTCAACATCGAAATCACCGTCTTTGAAGAAGAACAGCATCTTCGTGAACTTTTTGGGGTTTCCATTCGCTTCTGGCACAAAATCTGATGTTTTCACACAATCAAAAGTACATCACGCCAAAATAAAATCACTAATGTGTTGAAAGAATTTGTTAACCATATTTCTGAGCTTGATTCATGACATCCCAATCCTCTTGCTATATTCAGCGGACAAAAATGAACGAAAGGTGCAAGAGAAAATTTCATTTGGCTGCACTCTTCCGTCTGTTCATAGAGGTTTCTCGGAAAATGAAAGCTCTTTCATTATTCACCATGCTAACTTCGCAATTCCCAGATAGAAGACATTGGAACATCTCTGGAAATATCTTCGTCTCCAACGAATATTTTCATTTTCTGAGACATTCCGTTCAAGCAACTGCTTGTGAAAGCTAAATCCCAGGAAGAAATTATTGTCAAGGTTGAATAAACATCAACTGAAATATCCGGGAACGAATCATGAGACATCGGTTGGATTGGAAGCATGTGGTGGGATGTATTGAAGGAATCTTATGGGATCCAATGGATTCATCCTTTGTAGGTGTCTAGATACTGCGCAAATTATTCACTGCGTTCTCGAAGTGAATGAGGAATCAGGGATTGGAGATGAAACGAATTACGTCGTCCAATGTTATTTAGAATTCCATATTTGATTATACAGGGCTTATGCTTCCGTTTCACTCTTTTTACAGTTTCACAGTTTCACAAGGACAAAATGCACGCTATAAAAACGTTGAGTTAACCCCTATAACTGGTATAGGTCGGTGAAATCATCACGAATTTCTTGGGCTGAGTAAGTTCAGGAGTGTTTCTCCAGAAGAATAATCTGTTGTCCAACTCCCATTGGTGGACCACTGCCTTATAATAGTCTTTTTCAAGAGCACAGAAAGGTTCAAGTCCAGCAGGTGTTAACCTTGAAGCAGTTCTGGCAAGCTCTTCGGCTTTTTCATTTCCTTCAACACCACAATACCCTGGCACCCATAGTGGTCACTCTATTCTAGAGTTCATAGTGCTCAGAATATCGAGACATTCAGATCATTTTTAAGTCACGAAAGTTGGAACGATGTTTCTGAATTTATTTGTCCTAATAGTGCATTTAATTGTTTTTCACAGATTCTACTCTATTACTATGAACAATCATTTCCTGTGAAAAAGTTCAACTCTAGTGTCACACAAACCAAGATTGGCAGTCCTGAATTGAGTGATCTCAAAGATCAGGTACGTCGTTTTGGTGAATTTGCCAAACAGGATGACCAATTCAAGGAACAGTATAGATTTTATAATAGACTTTATAGGGAAAAACTGTCTGACACCCATAAAGAGTATTGTGATTCACAAATTTCTGAATCCAGTAATAAAACTAAGACTACATGGCATATCATCAATAGAATAAAAAAGAAACACATTAAACAGAATATAAATATAACGGAAAATGGCATCAGAATACCCGATGCTACTGTAACTAATAACTTTAATGCTCATTTTCTAAATTATCCATCAGTACCGGGTGATTTTGATAGTGCATTCACGAATGGTAATGTTTGCTTCAATGATAAATCGCTGTTCATGAATCCTGTATGCGAGGAGGATGTTTTACTCTTGATTTCTAGGCTCAAGAATACAAATTCAGCGGGATTTGATAATATCTCTAACAAGATAATAAAAATATGTAAATATGAAATCAGTAAACCAATTACTTACATTTTAAATCTTTCACTTGAGAATGGCATTTTTCCTGAGAAACTTAAACTTGCCATAGTTACACCTGTTTATAAGAGGGGTGACTGTAATTCGTATGAAAGTTATCGTGCTATAAGTATCCTATTTAGTATAGGCAAAATTTTTGAGCTCAAAATGAACGATTTCTTAGTTTCTTTTTTTGAAAAGCATTCTCTACTGTCAACTGCTCAACATGGATTTACGAATAATTGTAGTACTGAGACTGCACTCTCTGAATTTTACAGACAAATTGTAGCGGATGTAGATAAAGGTATGGAGGTTGTAGGACTGTTCGTAGACTTTTCATGAGCTTTCGACTTTGTCAATCATGAACTCCTTAAATTAAACCGTTATGGCGTTCGGGGTGTTAGCTTGGATCTATTCAGGTCCTACCTAACGGGTAGATCTCAGTTTGTTCGGATTGGAGGAGTGGTGAGCACTGTCGAGCACATTACTGCAGGAGTTCCTCAGGGATCGATTATCGATCCTAAGTTATACGTCATTTATAGCAATGATCTCCCGGCTTTTTCACGAATGAGATCACCATTATGTCGCATTATATGTTACGCAGACGATACAAATATTTTGATTTCGGGTTCTGATATTGAACAAGTTAAAATGACCGTTGCCAATGTTTGTAATGATATATTTGAGTGGTCTAGAAAAAATCGTCTAGTGGTCAACTGTTCAAAGACCCAAGCAGTTCATTTTTCTCTGAGAGCACCGCTGCAGGTACAGGATATGATTCGGACTCCTGACTGCGAGATCAAATTTGTCAATCATACCAAATTATTAGGTATCATTATTGATTCTCGGTGTAGATGGACCGAACATATCGATTTTTTATGTGGAAAACTTCGTAGTGGTTGATTTTCTCTTAGATTCATGAAAAACCATTGCAACAAGGAAATACTAAGAATGATTTACTTTGCGAGCATTCATTGTCAGCTTAGATATGGTATTCTAAATTGGGGGTGTGCTACAGATGTTAAGAGAGTTTTTGTCCTGCAGAAATATGCAATTAGAATAATAGCTGGGATTCCTTTCAGAGAATCATGTAGGCCAGCTTTAAGAGATCTTAAAATATTAACTTTGGTAGGAATTTACATTTATGAAGTATGTTTATATGTATATAAAAATAGATCTTTATTTGTTAATGATAATAGTCATGCTTATGATACCAGATGTAAATACCTGTTAGTACCTAAAAATCATAGTACTACATATTATCAAAGAAATCTACATTTTGTTGGTTGTAAAATTTTTAATGCACTTCCTTTTGAAGTGAAAAATTCATCAAATGTTTATTTATTTAAGAAAAAAGTTAAAGCATTGCTTTTAAATAAAAATTGTTATGATTTAACTGAGTTTTATGATTGAGTTGTAATTTGAATTGACGTTTTCTCCTGTTATATGCCTTTGTATTGTATATTGAACCGAAGAAATAAAGGAATTATTATTATTATTATTATTATTGCCTCTGGCCGGTAGCTTTATGGTGTTACGGCACTCCCAGGTCAGCAGAGATCCCTCACAGTGTGATTCCAGGGACCGCAGCATGGCCAGGCTGTCCAAGGTAATCAAGATATGCGCCCCTTTTAGGTTCATTTTAAGAAACTCCTGAGCGCATACGTAAACAGCCAGTATCTCGATCTGTAAGATAACGGGGTTCCCTTCCCAGGGATTAAGAGATCCTCAGTTTAGGTCCGTACATTCCAATGCTAGTGCTCAATATTCATCGCCTGATTTTTTGAGAAGACAATACTGAATGAATCATATCTGGGTCATATTTTCTTTCAATTTTCAAGATGAACAGTTCAGTAGATATTTCAGGGAATATCCGAAAATTGGACGTCCCTATATCGTGTTTTCTGGGTTACTTGTCAGTATACTACTGCAGGATAATATTATGCTCGTACAGTAAAGTACCAATAACATTTTGAGCATTCAATGTTTTACTACATGGAAGCTTTCATACATTTTCCGCATACGCCCGTTCATGGCTATTTTATCATTCAATTTATATTGATCATTCTACTTTATAACTGGTCCACGACTCATATTCTAGCTCCTTCGGATACTTCTCGATTGAATATTCAAGTCCAACAAAATGAATATTTTGCAAAAATGAGTTTTTGTACAACTGTCATTAAAAGTGACACTTTCAATGACAGCAAACAATGTTGAAATTGATTATTTACATTTTACGTGGAAGCGTATTAAAACTATTTTCAACATTAGTGTTAAGAATATTTTTAGCACTCAATTTTCTTATGATGAAATCAGCAATTGCAAATTTTTATTATCAATATTAAACAAACATTACTCATGAACGTTAATATTAATCGTAAGACTAGAACAATTACTAACATTAATGCCCTGTGACGTTAGGGAGCTTCGCAACACATCATTAGAATCCTCAGCACCATCAGTACCTACTTGTAGAAACCGGAAGTACAATATTGGATGATGATGATCCAAAATCTGTTGAGTTTGGGAGAATTTTTTCAGCAATGACATTTCTATATGCAATGGAATGATCAACATTGCCCTCGACTACCGTCGTAGACTTTCATCCACCACGTTTTTTTATATCCGTAATATTTGCTCCTGATTCTGCTAGCAATGAAGCGGAGGATCTTCGAAAACAGTGTCCTGTATATTGCTTTGGTTCTGGCAGTTTGAGGAATTCGGCAACAATAGATGGAATTTTCCCAAATGTATTGATACCAACTGGATTGGCAGTGCATTTATTATTCATGTATTTCAGGACAAAACGACGATGTTTGATGACAGAAGGACGCAGTGCAAAGTACTTATGAAAATAGTCAACATACTTCCCAATAATAATGAAAGAACGACTGACTTTCGTTTTTGTGTTTGGAAGTTGTATAACCAATGATTTATTGGTTATTTCGATGACTTCCACTGATAAATTACACAATTCTCCACGCCGACGGGCTCCAAATAATCCGAAAATAGTTGCAACCTTAACCATCAAGTATTTCTCATCTTGTGCCTCATTTATAAACTTTTCAACTTGTTCTCGAGTGAGAATTTTCGATTTTTTGAGACGATATCCTTCACTTTTCCGTTTTAAATATGCTATTACCTTAAAATATTTACTAACATCCACACCATTTTTAATAAGGGCGCTTGACTTAATCATTGAAAATTTGCTCCACAAAGTTGATGAACTCCATATTTTTGATTTTTCTTCTAAGTATGCCAGGAAAACAGGTTCACTGAAGTTCCCTGCCACATTTTTCAATTTACACCAGGCCAGGAATCTCATTTGTTAGTAATCATAACGATGGCAACGTTTGCCATTCACAACAATCTTTTGATTATTTGAATATTAAAATGCAATTTGAAGTTTATTTTATTGTTATTGCAAATTCGCCCAGTTCATTATCAAAATAGGACAGTTGTACAAAAAACATTGTATTGTATTTGTGTTAAAAGTTATTTTATGTTGTTAGTGAAATTGTTCAATTCGCCTCGCTCATTTCACAAACTTCTTCACTCACAAAATAAAACGTCACTTTTAACACTCATATCATACATTTTTGATGCTCACTTCACGAAATATAAGAGCACTAAGAAACATTGAATCTACAGGCCCACTTAATACTAGAAGGACTTTGACAGTCGACAAATTTCAAAACGAAATTCAATGACATAGATCCACACATGATTCGTTTCAATTATACAGGATCTTTGATCTTCCAAAAAAGATCATTTATTGTTATAATACTTCTTCTACCTCAGCAGTATCCAAATCAAATTAAGTATATAATATCTCATTGTTTGCTTTGATTATATCACTAGATTTATAGTTTTTGGAAAAGCCTTAGGGAATCAATTGTTATCTAAGAGAAAATCATTTTCATCAAAATTATGTACTTCTCAAACACATAAAACAAATATCTCTGAAAATAATTCCACAAAACTAGCCTCGATCGTAAAATATTATGAATATTTCAGGAGGGGATCTACAATTATTGGCCACGCAGCGGGTTTTCTGTACATCTATCATACCTTGAGATCTTGAAGAAGGCAGATTCTATTATATGACGAGAAACATTCAAACTTCAACACTCTGTTACTGAAAAACGGGTTATGTCTGCCAATTTTGGAACATCCTAATACATTGACCAGAAGAAATTCATTGCATGAATACATTATCAACACAAAATCATAATGGAAACCGTGGAAATTTCTCTAATTTGTCTCTTATCATAATTTCGCATTCAGAAATATGCGAAGTCCGAAGGAACGAAAGCAGAATATTTTAATTCGAAGCGAAAGCTTCTTTCCGATTAGATATGGATGGAATTTCAAGAAATGGAATCGATTTTCTGAATTTCCGCTAAAAAAACAGGACATTGAATCGAAAGCAATGGAAAACGTTATATCTGCACTGAACTGAATTGTTAGAATTCACATGAAATGTGAAATTGTGATAGCAGTCGATTATTTCATACGTAGGAAGGGTGTGGAAAGAGAATCACCGTGTACTTAGACCGATTTGGATCGCCACGAGAGGTTTTCACCCTTCAAATTCTCTTGAAATTGGAGTTGGAGTAACACTTCAAACGAAATATTTTCCTTTTAAGCACCTAGAATTTGAACCCTTACTGGAAGCTGTTCAGCAATAAATTTGGAGGATTTTCAATGTATCCATCGAAATTCTATTGAAGACCAAAATTGTTAACACTCCTTGAGTGGTTCTTCGGAACCACATATATCCGAAACAATTATTTGAGCAGTCTAAAGCTAAAGGGACTGGCAATTTTTCTCAGTTGACATTTATTCGAAGAACTTTGTTATGAATGTGGTATTATTTCCGTTCCACTTTTATTTACAATTTCAGAAAATTTGCCTGGTGCATTCGCCATTTCGCAAGCGATATTTCGGATTAGGTACATTTCTTTATTTTATCCTCAGGTTTGTTTAATAAGAGTGAAATTTCGATGAAGTGAAAAATCTCAATTCTTTCCAGGTTGATTACTATAAAAATGAATGATTCCGAAACTTCAATCGTTGTGATTTCGTATAAATTTCCTCGCATACTGAATCAAATTCTGGAATGTGATCATTGTACAAATCACTTTCAAGTTGTCATTTATCATCCTGCAAATCGTCCTTCATTCTTTTCCAACAGTTTGCTATTTCACTTCATTTCTCTCGGCACATTTCAATAGCAATTCCCCATAGGTAGATTTCCAAGATTACGATGTTGTATCGTTTCTTTTAATATCGATGTCCATGACATTTTCTACGAGAATTCAGTTAACTGTATAAAAAGATATCGAAATAAAAAGGCTAAATTATATTGGCGGATATTTTCCAGCACCAATAATGCAAACTCATAAGCTAGCTAGGGGCGAAAATTCGAAATTGAACTCAGAAACCAAGAAAAGATTTATTTCTCGAAAGATAAGCTGGGGACAATTTTCACCACAAATGAATTATTGTGTTTAAAATTAAATACAGCTGGCGTTGCAGAAGGAGTGAATGGAGAAAACAGAGGATAATTCTGAAGATGAAGCGACGTTGAAAATTTAATCCAACTAGAGTTTAATTCAATTATTATTGAGTGTGATATAAACATGTCGGTGCAGATGCCACAAGTTCTAAAAGATTATGTTTTCTGCATCGCTTTTGTAAGAGAAAGTTAGCTATCTCCAATTTAATTAACTTTAGATGAAATTTGAGATTTTGAGAATATATAGGGATGATGATTTTTGCTATTATACAGGGTGAGTCATTGAATGGTACCATATTTTTTCAGTAGATCATAAGGTTGTGATAACCCCAAATTTTTTTAATGGATTTTCAACAAAGCCGAATTTCGAAGAATTGTTTTGGAAAAGAGTTCTTATATTCAAAAGGGGGAAGAAATTTACAGTTGAAAACACGTTCAAGTCAATGATATGTTTATTTCCTTGTGGACTTGGGGGAAAAAACCAGAAGTTTTCAGACCCTTCCGGTTCGAAATATAGTTATTCAACAGCCCCATTCGACCTTGCCTAACAATTTATAAGTGATCAATATTCCCCCCAAAAAATTCTGCGTATCCCAACATTGAATTGACAGCAGAATACCCTCTCAGCAGAATAACAATGGATGAAAAAACCCGGCCCCCAAAAAGCTTGATGCTGACGTGAAAGCAAGAATGAATTGAAGGGAAAATCAAGCAGAAAAGTAAACAGCTATTTTATGGCGAGTAGATGATTGGTTTTTTCGTCGGCTAAAGTGGCCGATGTAACTAAACTCCTGGTTCTAAAAGACACGAACAGTTATATCAGGAACTTTTCCTTGAAGGTCAGCGAATGTGAGAGCTCAGACATAATTTATTGGGTATAAAATGTCTAATAGAGAAAATTAGAAGGGTTGCAAAATTGGTCATGTAATTTTATGGCGGCTCGTAGCTCATGTTATGGATAATTTCATTAAAGACTAATCTTTTAAGAACTTTGAGGTTATAGGAGGATTTCAGCGAGAATTTCATTCGCTTGGTACCTGTACGAACATAATTTTTACATCCAATTCTTACAATTGATAATTTACTATACCCAATGAATTAACACCCAAATTTATCACTTCAACTCAACAGAAGTTCTAAGCAACAATTTCAGCGCTTTTTTTCACCAGAAAAAAATTATTCGAGTGTTACCTGCGTAAACAATTATTTGAAAAATTGTTATTTTGTGCATTTCCATTAACCGAACTATTATCCAGAATTGAAGTTGATGAAATTGAAATACAAATCTGCCAATTTATAAACTGCAACTCATAGCACAAAACAATATTCGAAGGCGTTCTGAAGAATTGCCATAGAAAATGTTTTACGCAGTTTTCATGGCACCTTCTGGGAAACCTGATGTACTGCTGTTGTTTTCATTTCCTTACCATCACGTCCAGAAGGTTAATAAGTTCAGTACAATTGTAATCAGATTTGTGAAAAAGGACTGAAAGAAAATAAATTCGCTATCACA
The DNA here is from genome assembly GCA_951802165.1 of Adalia decempunctata. Classification (NCBI taxonomy): domain Eukaryota; kingdom Metazoa; phylum Arthropoda; class Insecta; order Coleoptera; family Coccinellidae; genus Adalia; species Adalia decempunctata. The sequence continues at coordinate 24,237,665 of OX637697.1, forward strand.
AAAACGCTTATATCTTTTGAACCACTTGACCGATTTCGAAAAACAAACTCATTTTCGAATCATCTTCTAATTCTAATGAAAACTGTTTCTACAATAAAAAAACCGAAACTATTTTTTAGAAAATTCATGGATTTTTTATGGAATTCTTCCCATCATGCTTCCTATAGTGTTCTCAGTCACTATCTGGGATGCTGTCTTTCACTTTTGCATGAATTCCGCTAATGTTTTCTTAGTCTTCTTCAATTCTCTAGCTTTTTACCGGGGCCCAATATCTTCCGATTTGCCTGAGTTCTGGGCAATTTGGTGGATTGGCCTCTTTGAGGACAAAAACGACCTCATTAGCTTCGTACCATTTCTTGGTGGCCTTGCTGTAGTGGCATGAAGCTAAATCTGGCCAAAAGATTGTTGACACATCGTGCTCACGTAAAAATGGTGAAAGTCGCTTCTTCAAGCATTCCTCGATGTATATTTTCGAGTCAACACAGCCTTGGCCAACAAAAAATTTGCTCCTTTTCCCACAAGAGCAAATTGCTTGCCAAACCAGGAATTTTTTAGGAAACTTTGCTTGTTTCTTCAAGCAAAATTGTTCGTCAACATTTCCACGAGAATCTGCAGCATAAAATTACTGACCAGGAAGTTGCGAGAAATCAGCCAAAACATAGGTTTCGCCGTCCATCACGCAACAGGAAAATTTTTTCGAGAAATTTTTTTTTAATTTCTCTGCTCTTGATTTCGCTTCTTGATTTTCCACAGCGTTCCTGTCTGGCACTTTCTGCACTTTTTATGTTCTAAGCCCACAACTCGACTTGATTTTCTGAACGGTTGACTGCGAATAACCCACTATTTGGGCCACTTTCCGTCCTGAAAGGTTAGGATTCTTCTGAAAAAGGCTGATGTCTTTCTTCACTTTTTTTGGGCTATAAAACCCCTTTTTCCTCCCGGTTTCTTCCTTGCGGTTAATTGTAAGATCTTCGTTGAACCGCTTTTGATACCGTTTCCTGACGAACGCGAGCCTCTTTTGCGATTCTTTTGAAGCTCCATCTTTGATTATTTTGAAAAAGTTTCACTATAAATTCTCGTGTTTTCACTTCGCTTGACATTTTGCGACAGAGAATTGGAATATCTATGAAGTAAATGTTCCACATGTTTCTGACGTTCATAACAAAGCTAACTATGATCAAATTTTGAATTTATTCTCATTCAGTCCTATTATAATAGCAAGGCACACACGAAAGGGAAATCTGTAAGATCTGATCGGCAGTCCAGATCTGTAACAGATGTGGACTGCGGATAGGATCGCTCCCGCTGATCTGGTCCGTCGTGGATCAATGAGATATATGATCCGCGACGGACCCGATCAGCGGGAGCGATCCTATCCGCAGTCCAGATCTGTTACAGATCTGGACTGCCGATCAGATCTTACAGATTTCCCTTTCGTGTGTGCCTAGCTATTGAATCAAATGAATTTATTTTTCGCTATTTAGATTTTGGCAATGAACATGATGAGGATCACATTTCTGAATTTAAATAGAATGACGCGAGCTTTCAAACGATGTATAAAAGCCCATACTTCCTTTTTGAAAAACTGGGGGTTGTCCTGTCTCTCGAAGAGGGTTGGAAAAAGTGTACTCATTTTTACGTAGAAGTTCAAAGTTTTTCAGGATATTTCATGAATATCCAAAGTATATATATAGTTATAGCAAAAAGGGGTTACAGTCCACTGCGACCTTAAGGTCTATTGTGCCCCCTGACAGAGCTGTTATCATCGCGCCTCCTAAAGCATCCTCCAGTTCCAGAGATTCGATGAAATCCAGTATCTGGGACGGCTTCAAGGAGGATAACTCCCCAATTCTACAAGTTTCAGGTCCAAAGCACTCTTTCCCTTGGCTTACAATGGCATAGCATTCTGTAACCAAATGAATAGGAGTTTCTTTCTCCTCCCCACAGAATCTACACTCATCCGTGTCCGATAAACCCATTCTCAACAGATGCTTCATTAGGCGACAATGTCCTGTGAGAAAGCCTGTGAGTAGTTGAAGTTGGTTTTTACTGAGATCCAGATATTTTTTGGACCTAGCAGTTCCAAAGTTCAGGAGGAACTTTTTGGAGTGATCCATCCCTCGGAGATTCCGCCAGAGTTTTTCTCTTTCGGTTTTCTCCTTCAGCATATACTCCTTCTTATAGGTGCATCTTTCTATTCCACAGAAGGGTTCTGGGCCAGTGAGTGGCGTTTGTGCGCCCTTTCTGGTCAGTGTATTGGCCTCTTCGTTTCCTACGATTCCCGAATGACCGGGAACCCAGATTAAAAAGACCTTATTCTTCTTGCCTACCTCATTAGGTTTGTTTCGGCACTCCCAAATCAGCTTTGAGTCAATGACGTAGGAGCTCAGTGCTTTAATGGCAGCTTGACTATCTGTATGAATAGCTACATCGCACTTCTGATAGTTTTCATTTAGATTTATATCTAGACCTCTTCCGATTGCAAGTATTTCCGTTTGAAGGTCCCTTGTACAGGAGCCTAACGATGGTACACACTTAGTACTTTTCCCGTAAATCCCAGCGCCAGCTCCTGTAACGGTTTTAGAACCATCATTGTATTTTCTTTGAGATTGTAGTTGGTGTATTCCCTTTCCCAATCCTCTCTTTCAATATATCCACAGTTACTGGAATAATGAATTTATTCCGTTCGGCTTTTCCACACTGTATATCCACAGATACTTTTTAGTGTCCTTAGAAACAAACGACGTGCAATCAGCATTCATCTCTGGTTTCAAACGAGATAACACTCCGTGAGGAATTGTAAAGATAACAGCATATTGGATAGGGCTGTTTCGACATAACACTTTCCCTATCTTATTGGCCTTATCGACCCACCTCAAGGGCTAAAAAACTGCAGGTTTCAAACCACACGAGTGGAAAAAGGATAGTGACATGATCCCTACAAGATGCATGTTTTTCAGAACAAGCTTTGGCGTGATATATTGGAATCGTTTCCACTTGAAATAGATGGGGTAAATGCGTGTGGGGTAAATGACAGTTTGTTATCGTTGGTGTGATAAATGATTCATCATCATATTGACTGCATCCGGTGTCTATATTCTCCAATTCAACGTGAGTGTTTATGGAAATTGGCCTGTCGAAAACGTATGAGGAAATACTACAATTGTGATCTTTAACGTTTTTATTCCATCTAGTACAGGATGCAGCCAAATAAATCCCACCAAAAACATTCTGTAAAAACTAGCCGAGTCTCGATTGAGCTGCTTATTTATCTCTAAAAAGTAATGAAATCTAGAAAAAGTCGAGCCAAGTTTAAGGCTCCTTACTGCGATTTCTTTATTATTATAGTTAATGTTGTGTGACTAGGCCGTTGAACATTCTTATACGTTAGTGGGTACAAGTCAATTTTGTTTACACTTAATGCTATATCTGTTATAACTATTAATGTTTGTGAAGCGAGATAATAGCCCATGCTGGTATTGGTAATTGGACGCTAGTGTCTCATTTTAGGCTGTCGTTGATTGTGCAACACATATGCATTCAGCATTGACAATGCTGACTTCTCCCTTCTTTTTGGTGCGTCAAATCGACCACCGATCTAAAATAAAATAGACGTACAGACGGTCTTCTATCAATGATTAGAAGTCCCTCTGTACTGGAAATAATTTTTTATACTGTTTGTTTCAGGCTCGTATTATTGAATACGCAGCTTTATCAAGCCTACAATTGAATGAACGTTTTCCAAGTGGCAATTTTTCATCGTCAATGGGTTGCGTTTCTGGCGACAGATTGGTGCAATGGTGTCATGGAGCACCTGGTTTTGTACCCTTGTGTACCCTTCTACGGCCTAGTCACACAACATTAACCATAATAATATAGAAATCGCAGTAAGGAGCCTTAAACTTGGCTCGACTTTTTCTAGATTTCATCACTTTTTAGAGATAAATAAGCAGCTCCATCGAGACTTGGCTAGTTTTTACAGAATGTTTTTGGTGGGATTTCACTTCTTTTTGTAGAAACGTGGGCATATTGATCTATTTTATTAGATTTTCTTATTTGACACTGTTTTTTTAAGAGTAGTTTTTTTATTACAAATCTTTATTTTTTTTTTCGGTTTTGAACTATGGTAGATAGAGCCTCCGATTATTTTTTATTGATTCAGCGTCCTCGAAAACCTATAGTTTGATACCAAACTTGTTCATATAGCCCATTTCTTACCCGATTCCTTTTCGGATTCAATTTTTTCTCTCCCAATCTAACCACCGCAGACCCATCTGATGATGTTTTTTCTGAAGAGCAATAGACGTTCTATATTGCATCTAAATTTCATAGCATTTTCATATTCAGTGATACAGAGCGAAACACAGTTTCTTCTTCATCAAGCAAGAGCATCCGAAGACGGAATGGAAAGAAGATATAGAGAACATAACTGCTATTACAGTTGCTGGTGATTCTGATAGAAGAGATTTGATTCAGCAAATAAATAAACGAAGAGATGAAGTGGGAGGATTACCTCAAATAGTACAACAATTGTTGAATGAGCACCCAGCACCCAAGCTTGTTGTCGTACATTCTGATCACTGTACTCTGATGAAGAATGATCATAGATCACTTCATGAAGCCCGACAAGTTCGATCAAATTTTCATCCATTTTCACTTCATCAATCACTTCACAAAATATCCGACGTGATATCACTTACGGTTAGAAAATGTAAATTTGCGGGTAGTTCTGGTGTGCTATCAAGTGACAGCAGATGCTAACTTCGTGAATGCGTGAAATGATAACAATTGAAAGAAGGATAATAATCGGGTCATCAGTCTTATACACAGTGATAATTTTCACTGTCTCATTTATTGTTCCGGCCTAGCTTTCGAAAACCTATCGTTTCCTTGAACAATAAATGAGACAGTAAAAATATCACTGTGTATAAGACTGATGACCCGATTATTATTTTTTTTTCAATTTATATTCTTAAGTCGATATTCACATATTGAGTATGATAACAATGTGTTTCCAAGCGCATAAACTTCCATACATTATTGTGGTTGCACATTTTGCGAAGATGACGTGATAGCACGTGAGCTCACGTGACGTGCCAACAAATTTTCGATTATCCTAGGTTTTATAATTTTCCCTTTATGTGGCCATTAAACCCTAACTATGTACCAAATTTCAGCTCTCTGAGTTTATGGGAAGTACTAGTTCTATTTTGATGATCATGAGTGAATTAGGGTCGAAAATGCGAAACTTTGCTTTCGCTTAACTTCGGAACTAAATGACCTACACACTTGAAATTTTGGATTTTGAGTACGTGATTATAGCTTACTGGATGACGAAAATTCGGCGTTCTGGTCTCATCCGGAGGTTCTCAAATAGGGGCTTGAAAATGCGGCGAAATGGTTCGGGTAAAGATAGTACGGCAGTGTTTGCTTCGCGCTCGACTTGGCGGGGCCACTGCCGTGCCCCCAAATCAAGGCTTTTTGTTCTTTTGAGCCGGTGAAGAACCAGAGTCAATAATACACCGAATCTGCAGAAGGTCTTTGATTCTATAGCTCAGTGCCCTTAACAACTTTTTGTATTGTATTAGGTGTAACATATCCTTTATTAATTTAAATAAAAAAATTGGTCATTAGATATTTTTGACTCAATGAAGAGAATATAAATACATGCTTATCAGAAACTGTTCTTTAAAAAATCTAAACAGAAATGAATTTCAGAAATTATAAGAAACATCGTTTTGTGTTAAGCAGAACAGTCTATTCTTCCAATTACCGTAGGTAATCTTCGAAAATCAGGTGCCCCCATCATGTGCCCTAAATTTATTTGCGGTAACTCTGATGTTGCCGATTATCGCTTCCTAGAAAGTCGTAAAATTCCTTTTACTGTTAATGCAGCACTCGAAATTTTCCTTATCACCAAAGGAACTCGAACTTAACAAGTTAACTTCAAGTCTGGATATCTACAACGCATCCTGAAATTGCTGTTCCTCCACTTCATATAAGTGGAAGAAATGTAATCGTCTCATGTATCCAGAAATGGATATTTATTGTGAGTTGACTTTGTAATGCGAACGGAACAGATTGCTTTCCTTGATTCGTTTGTCGGTTTACGCGGGTAGAAAATTATGGGATATATTTTTCATGCTGGATGCCGCAAAAATAGTACAGATTCTGGAGATTACATTTGTTATTGAAAAAGCAGCTGGATGAGTTTAGCCTCGTGCAAACAAACGAAAAACTTCCATTTGGATCCAGCAAAAAACGTAATTCATTCCCTCGAGTCCTCCAGACAGAAAAATAAATATGTATTGCTTAAAGGGCATTTTTTTGAAAGAATATGTTTTCTTGGTTGTGGGAGAATATCTTTGTATTTTCAAATTTAAGTTGTGTATTTTTTCGAAAAGAATTAGTGGTTTTATTTGTTTCTCTTTTGTAAACGTCAGTTTCCAAAAACACAATATTAATCAAGAAAGTTTATTTTATCAAGTCACTAACTTGTAAAACTGACAGTTAACTTGCAAAATTTTTTTTTACAAGTTAGTTGTATTATTTACATTAAAAAATTTTGTTTTATCGTCATATATGTTGAAAATCATGGTGCAATTGTTATTTCCAGTAACAAAGATTTTTGATGATGAAAGAGTTGATACTGATGATGATGAACCATCTTTTCACTCAGAAACTGCTGAACTGCAGAAATTTCGGTGCTCTTCCACGCTCCCGCACGCTTTAGTGCTAAAATATCTCCACCCGAATCCGCAACCATAGTGGCTCCAGTTCTGCGAAAAGAGTGGCCGGTGTATAACTCTGGGTCTTTTAAACCTCAATATTTCGCTATTTGCTTTGGGACACCACCATAGTGTGCTGGCCAGCATTAAGGGAAATCCACTTTCCATGTCGGTATGTAAAAAAAAATCTTAGGCTTTCTGTTCTAGGAGGCCGAAGATTTACATATTTTCTGTATAACATGCAGGGCTTGAAGCTGCAGCCATCATCGGTTATGGTGAATCTTCTTGTTGTTAAATTTTTTGTTTGCCGCAATGTCACAATAACGTATTTTCCCATATCTTCTACATCGTTCATGTTTAAGGAGAGAATTTCGTCACATCGACAACATCCAAAAATCCCAATTAATGTTACAATTTTCGCCAGCAACCACTGGTCATCAGAAGCATGTGAAAGAAATTATTCAGCCTCTTCTTTACTTAATACCTTGGCCTTTTTTGGCGTAAAACGCTCATTTTTTCGTTTCAGAAACGCTACTACCTTTTGAAATCTGCAAATGACAACTAAACGTCATATTTTTCAATAAATTTTTTAAGGAAAACAAACCTGCGAACAGGGGCATTTTCTTTCATTTCCAAGCAGCTTTTCAGCATAGACCATTTTGCCCATAAAGTATTGGGGCTGAATCTAGCTGATAGTTGATTCAAGTAGACCAACAGAACATCTTCAGTTACCCCAATCACACTATTTTTGTTTTGGCACTTTTTGAAGTCGTCGTATTCTCGCTCGTACCTTGAAGCTGATTCTGCAGGTAATAAACTTGAAGCTACACTGCTGGCTGCCTCAATAATTTCTTTTGGTACATTCATTTTCGCTTTCGCCAAAACAAATGTAGAAAAAAATAAACGACATGTTCATGGCAACGCTTCCATAGCTTACGACATTTGCGACAAATTATTGAAATTTTTTGGAATTTATCTGACCTTTTTACAAATGAGAAACAAATAAAATATAAAATAATACACGCAAGGTTACGGGTTTTACTGGCTCAAGGAAGTATCTGACTCGCCTGCGGCTCGTCAGTTATATCCTCCATTCGCCAGTAAAAACCCTCTCACCTTGCTAGTAGTGTTATATACTATTGAAATTCAAGTTTCAATGATACATCCGTAAATAATTCGAAGTTTTATTGAGTGGGACATTTTTTAATAAACTCTCGACATCTCCACCAACCTACCAGCATATCTTTGTCTTCTACTTGTAGATCTATCACTTTATCTATGAAGAGGGAAGAGTTTTTAGGGAAACTGTTTCCGTTACCAGCAAATGGTTTCAGAATTTCGAAGAAAAGCCAATCGTTTTTGTATTCATTCGTATGACATTCTGTTCCGAAATTCACCAGTAACAGTTTATTGCTCGTATTCGAATGAATTGATTGGATATTCATTAGTATGTCAGAATTCATTGAAACTAGTACCAAACGAATTGAATGAATAGGTGACTGTAAAACAAGAGTAACCATTCAGCGGATATGCAAAATATCCAATAAATTTTCAGAAGGGTAAAACAGGTCCCTACATAAAAATTCATAGTTTCATTCATACCAACTGTGAATGGATGTAATGAAATATTTTTATGAATTCCGAATAGATATGAGGAATATTCATGAATTGTTATGATTTTAATCAAGCTCTAGAATGCGTCAGTTTTCAGTCAGACATCGCAATTCCATCGTTTTGATACGAATCAATAACAGAATTTGATTAAATAGTTTCCTGCAAAAAATATTTAAACCAAGAGAGCTTTTCATGAAATCAGGTAACTATACAGGGTGATTCACGGTGGATGGCACATTAGAGTTTTCTGGAGAACCAGACTTCAGATCGATTTGAAAATTTGATGGAATGCATTATCGGACCTGTTCTACCCAACTAAAATATTTTTGTCAATGCGCTGTTGCCACTTCTATTAGAAAGTAGTAGCAACTTTGCTTTTTCAAATAGAACACCAGGTATATTATATTATTTTTGGAATCTCCAACAACTTCTCGACAACTTTTATTGACATTCGTTATTTGATAGGCAGGCCATGATTGCTATTTGACATTCTCCTAATAATAAAGGAACCAAGAAGCTTGAATTTCGACATTTTCTTCATTCCAGAAGTTGCAAATACCCTCGAAACGATGGAAGAAAACTATTCAAACGAAGTGCTCATGAATTTATTCATTATTAGTAACTGGAGAGACTTTTTGAAGATCGGTGGATAAGGCGCTTGGGTCCATGGAATTGGCCAGCAAGAATACCCGATCTTAGTCCGTTAGATTTTTATCTGTGGGGAATGTTGAAAGAAAAAGTTTACAAAACACCCGTGCATTCGAGAGATGAATTGTTGGAAAGGATTGCCCAAGCATTTGAAGATTTGGATTTCAAAGAAATACGATCTGCCACGACGAAAGCAGTCAACACCCGCATTTTGAAGTACTTGGAAGTGAACGGCCAGCGATTCGAACATACTTTGAAGAATTCGACATGATTGTTCTACTTTTTAATAATAATTCATATACATAGTTTGACTCTCAAGTTTCTTGGTGCCTTTATTATTAGGAGAATGTCACAAAGTACTATCAAGTAGTAATCATGGCCTGCCTACCAAATACTGAATGGAAATACCATTCTGAAGGGACATTTTGACAAATAAATGCTCATAAGTCCGAAATTTGACTAATTAGGTATAGGCATGATATACATAGAATGAAAGCGAAGTTCCTCAGTTTTCCGAATTTCCAATAATATACAGGGCATTCCATTTGAAATAAACAACTTTCAGTAACTTTTTCAAGCAACCGAAAAGACTGTATTTTTTTATCATCCTGTATCTAAGTAACGTGAATCAGGCTGGAGTGTTGGAAGCATTTATGTATCACCCAACTCCAAACCAAATTTCAATGCCATAGTGTTTCTCAACCCGAAGTTATCAGCATTTTTAGCGGTCATGTTTTCTGGTGAAAAAAATTGAAATTGATTTATATTTCGAAAACGGCAGCAGATAGGTATAGGAAAATGTTAAGAAAAGTTGTCGAGAAGTTGTTGGAGATTCCAGAAATAATATAACATACCGGGTGTTCCATTTGAAAAAGCAAAGTTGCTACTACTTTCTAATAGAACTGGCAACACCGCATTTTAGTTGGGTAGAACAGGTCCGATACTGCATTCCATCAAATTTTCAGACCGATCCGAAGTCTGGTTCTCCAGAAACGTCTAATGTGCCATCCACCGTGAATCACCCTGTATAGGAAGGAAATCTACCTGATGAACAATCTGAATTTAATTCCATCATAAATTATAAAATTCGACAATTCGCCTTGTTCTAAATTTAAGAATCATACATTCAAATACATATTACATGGTAATCCATTCGGTTTTAGCAGGGTTCAACAGGTGATAGAAAAACTTATTTGAAAAAGTGTGCATTTCATCATTGAAATTTCAGAAGACTGTACCCCTTCAAAATTTGAGACGAGTGCGATGCTTGGTCCTCCTTATTTCGATGTATTTCCTGCCGAACCTTCCTGAGCATGTAACATACACATAGTCAAAAGCAAATGAGCGTTCCACCACAAGTATTTAGTGAAACTGTGCAAGATCTACCTCCAATTAAATTGAATTACGTCCAGGGACGAAACTCGATGATTAGATTGATAACACAGGGCTTTAATTGACCAGAGCGAAGGTCCCTTCTGAATCTACAGACATTTCCCAACACGAGTCTATTAATGGAATTAGAGCAGTATTTGTCGCGTCGAACTCAAACACAAAGGTGGAGGAAGCCAGCTTACAGAAATTAGAAACAGAACATTCACCTAAGAGAAATATGAAGGATTCTCCCATAAAAGGTTATTTGGAAACTAAGACGTAGAAAACAATCTTAATACAGCAACTTCCAAGAGTCCTGCAGTTTCATTGTTTTTTATGCTAGCCACATTAATTGTCAAAGCATTTACAATTTTCTTTTGATCAATTTCACTATTCATTCCTTCGAATTCAATCTTCGACATCGGAATAATTTTGGTGTTTTTTAAACTAAAAAGTGCAACAATTGTGATTTCGTAATGATTAAATTCAGTACCTACTTCAGAAATGTGGAATTTCGTGAACGAATCGGAAATGATAAGTTCTACACATCTCTTGAATAGAACATCATTCATTTTCATTCAGAAATACACTGCGCAAAAAAATTAACGCACATTCTGAAAATCTCAATTTTAATGAAAGTTAGCTCTACATTGACTTTATAACTTATTCTTTATGTTCTCTCGGGAAGGTTTTGCATGAAACAAGACACATTAAATGGAAGAAAAATTCAGGATTTCACCGAATCTTATGTGAAAGAAGAGAAATGAACAATTTTCAAAATACTGAAATGCTGATAAGTGATTCAATACTTGGTATTTCCAACCCTTGCGTTAATTACACCTCGGCAACGACGGTTCATACTCAAAATGAGTGATCATAAAATGTTCTGATCTAATCCTTCCCAGATTTCTCCGAGTTGGATTCCTAAGTCATTAAGAGTAGCTGGATGATTTTCTGAACTTCTCAGCCTTCTATTGAGGTTGTCCCAAACCTGCTCAATCGGATTGATATTTGGACTTCTTGCTGGCCATTCCATTCGAGAGGCTTCAACCTCTTCAAGGTACGATCCGCGCACGTTGGGGTTTGGCATTATCGTCCATAAAAATGAAATTTTCACCAATGTATGGGGCAAATGGCACTACATGCTCTTCAATAATGTTCCTTATATACTTATCAGCATTCATAGCTACATTATCAACGACCACTTGGTCTGTGCGAGCAGTCAAAGATATTCCACCCCATACCATAATCGATCCTCCCCCGAAACCAGTAGTATTCAGGAAATTGCACTAAGCATATCTTTCATGTGCACGTCTGTGTACAATGGTAGAGGCAGAATCTAGACTCATCTGTGAAGAGAACTCTTTTCCAATCGGCCTCTTCCCAATGGATATGCTCTCTCGCAAAATCCAAACGCGCCCTTCGATGGGCTGGGGTGATAGCTGGGCCTCTTGACGCAACACGAGGCCGTAAATCATATTCTCTGAGGCGATTTCCTATTGTCTGAGTGCTAATTTGCACCTCATAAGTTTGCTCAAGCTGATTTCGAAGGAGGCGAGCGGTTGCAAACCGTTGTCTCAACGAAGAAACTCTCAAGTAACGTTCTTGAATGGCAGTTGTTACCCGTGGTCTACCCTGTCCTGGTCTTCGGACATTCATACCTGTCTTCCTGAATCGCTGCAACATTCTGGACACACTTGTATGGGAAACTCCAAACCTTTCTGCAATTCTTGTGTATGTCCACCCTTCTTCTCGCAAAACTACCGCTTGGGCACATTCCTCTTGGGTCAAATTGCGTATTTCGCGTTGCATAGCGATCGAGTGTAGAAAATCAAACGAAAGAAAAACTATTCATCACTAGAATTGATCGAGAACAACTGATTTTAGAATGGAGCCAATACATTCAAAATCTGATAATATCATCTTTTTTTATTCCTGCTGGGAGAAAACATCTGTATTGAAGAAAAACGTTGAAAGTGGATAACATATGCATGCATAATTCTGATAAAAATAATTATTATTGATAACACCTTCAGTTGTAGAATAAATTTGAGGTTTCCATAATGTGCGTTAATTTTTTTGCGCAGTGTATATTCATGAATCGAAGAAATGATGAAAAAATATAAATTTGCATTCAAAATAGGTAAGATCTTGTTGAAAACTCGAATAGGAATTCAATATTATTTTGTGAATAACCTGTAGAATTTCTTCATCTGAGTCAGACTGAAGAATGTACAATATGGCTCCAGTAACACTTCCGCTATGTTCCAACTCCTAGTCCAGACATGTTTCCATGTTGAAATTTTCAGTCGTCCTAGCAAAATATTCAGTGAAATTGATATATACGCAAATAGAAAGGGATGTGGGAGGAAATTGAATCGGATTCGAATATTCGGAAAATAATGATTCCAATTCAGGGAATATCACATTCCATCAAAATACAACCATTAAAGCGAATATCAATGACGAGATCAGTTGACGTGACCTTAACAGAGAAAATACTGGATTTTAATTCCAAGTTTCAGTGATAAGGATCGATGGGGGTTTGACATTGTGGTATTGGAAAACTTTTATTATTACGGTTCACCATACGCCATTGTGATAAGTTGACATGGCGAACTTTCCTTGAAATTTCCACTACCTATCTATTTTCTGCCACATTCTCCCCATGGCATTGTATTCTAGATGAAGACTCGTTCATCTCCTGACTTGACAAAAACGTATTTTCCACCACGAAAGGATTACCCCACATTCGGTGTCGTTATCTTATTATATTCCATCATATCACGGGGAAAATAGGTCAGCAAATGGATTCGGCTTCTTTTTTTTTCAGTTCCTGGGGAATTCCACCGGCTTTTCCAGATATTTCTCACAGCTTTATGGGAGAGATAGCCAGACCGTATGAATTCGTAATATCCAAGTGGGTATAGGGACATTTCTCTTCGTTGATTCAGTATAATTCTCCCAAAGAATACGTTTATCAAGTCGATGGGTTATGGTCTAATTATCTGACCATTGTGATAGCTGATGGACCGTACGGGGTTCTCCAAATTTTAAACTCACTGAATATCTTTCAATCCCTTTTTTATGAAAATGAAATTTCAGAAAACAGATCCACATGGTCCTTTGCGAAAGACTCTATCGATCTCAAATATTTTCTGTTCGGAGTTGTTGCCACTTCTATCAAAAATTACTGACAATTTGAATATTATTTCTGTCTCAATACATCTCATGTAGGTTATTGAATTTGAAAATACATAGGCATATTTCATAGTTTTATTATGTTTCGGAAAAGCCTTGGATTTTGTACTACCCTGTACGATGAGGAACGTATTTCATCATAACTATGTAATTTTTCATTATAACTATGTAAATCATACATGGGATAGTGGTAATTCATAACTGAAATTTCTGCATTCTAGGTTAACAAGAACCGAAGTAATGAACGTTGAATTGAAGCTATGTGTCAATTATAAATGAGCTCCCTTAGAGAGAAGAATGAACTGCTGTACCAATTGTCATCACCAGGAGAATTAAAGAAAAAAGTATACGTATGAAATAGAAACAAATAGCACTTGACTTGGTCTGACTTGACGAGATGGATCTTTGTGGTGTCAAAATTAGACAAATATGAATTTTCAACACTATGTTCTGCACAGAAAAATGAGTGAACCCATCAATTCCCCAAAAACTTCAGAGCTTTTTGATCAGACAAAAATACCATATAAATGGCCCATCGAAAATATTGACGAAATATTCTCTACATTTTTGATATCTCATACAAGAATAGGAAGTGAAACTTCCAGATTCAATCATAACGTTACATCCTCTCCAAATATATTTTTTATTGACAAATATGGTGTTTTTAGGGGGTCATACCCTTTTGTCATTTTTCATCTGAAATTTTAAATTTTTCAAATCGCTCATATTCTGCACAGAGATACTTTGGGCTATGCTGATCAACATTATATAAATAACTAGTGGCGGCGATGAGAGGAACGGAAGTTATGACAGTTTGAAATTTCCGATTTTTCAAAAAATGCCATTTGACAGGTCAAAATCTAAATGGTGATAGTTGGGGTTTTGAAATGTTTCTTATTGAATGGAGCGACCTCGAAAACCTACATTTTGATACCAAAATCACCCATGTAGCCCCCATAGTTAATGAATTTTTTCACTTTTTATTTTTCGATTTTTCATTTTGGAGTTCTGTTCACGAGCTAACACCAATCAAGGTAAGGGTGCTGTCGGTCTGCGAAATTGCTATAATTGAAGATTCGAATAGGAAGTACAACTTCCAGATTCAATAATAACGTTAGATCCTCTCCAAATATATTTTTTATTGACAAATATGGTGTTTTTAGGGGGTCATACCCCTTTGTCATTTTTCACCCAAAATTTGAAATTTTTCAAATCGCTAATATTCTGCACAGAGATACTTGGGGCTATGCTGATCAACATAATATAAATAACTATTGGCGGCGATGAGAGGAACGGAAGTTATGACAGTTTGAAATTTCCGATTTTTCAGAAAATGCCATTTGACAGCTCAAAATCTAAACGGTGATAGTAAGGGGTTTGAAATGTTTCTTACTGAATAAAACGACCTCGAAAACCTACATTTTGATACCAAAATCACCCATGTAGCCCCCATAGGTAATGAATTTTTTCACTTTTTAATTTTCGATTTTTCATTTTGGAGTTCTGTTCAATAACTCACACCACTCAAGGTAAGGGTGCTGTCGGTCCGCAAAATTGCTATTATTGAAGATTCGAATAGGAAGTACAACTTCCAGATTCAATAATAACGTTAGATCCTCTCCAAATATATTTTTCATTGACAAAAATGGTGATTTAAGGTGGTCAAACCCCTTTGTCATCTTTCACCCAAAATTTGAAATCACTCATATTTTGCACAGAGATACTTGGAGCCATGCTGATTGATCAACATTGTATAAATGACTTTTAGCGGCGAGGAGAGGGACGGAAATTATGACAGTTTGAAATTTCCAATTTTTCAAAAAATACACATATCTCCATTCACTTTTATAAAGTATCCCGGGAGGCCAAGTTTTAGGTTTATCAAGTTTTTTCACCAGAAAAAATCGCAGGTTGGCACTTGTGAATGACATTACGTCAATTAATAAATGTCGGAGACGATGCCGGCGTTTATTTTTCATTATTAATTATTAATTATCAAGCCTGGAAACTAAGAATGCCGAAGGTAGTTTCGAAAAAGCATAGGTGAAGTAAATTTGGTATCGACAGTTCATGACCAGCTATCCAACATTTTCAACGTGTAAGTGAGTGAAAACCAAGGTTTTATATTTTATATGAATAGATATTCAATTTTTAGCTGCACATAAACACAATTAGGAGGATTTTAAGTGAAAGGGACGACAAAGAATTTCCTACTAATGGGGAACCCAAAAAGACACTGACTGAAGACTTTATTTTGAAGAAAGATCTGCAACGACAAATTTGGAATTATAATTTGAAAAATGAACACGTTTCGATTGATACACTACTCACTTTTGCGAAACAGCTTCCTTTTCAACAGAACCCTCTATGCAGTGTGAAAGACCTAACATTTGGGTTTTCTAGTATTGCAAAAATGTCGAATACCCTCCTTATAAAACTAGTACTGTATAGAAGATTTTCTACGATCAAGGAGGTTCAACTGAATCAAACAAAATGAATTATATTATGGATATGGAAGAGGAAGTTGCTGCAAACCACCTAGATAGAAAAATAACCAATTGGGAAAGGCTTTCTCTTTATAAGGGACATAAAGCTTCTTCGTAAACCTGAGGATCTCAAAAATAATTACTTGGAGGACCAGATATGGTCGGAAGACCTTCATTGTCAAGGACCAAATGTGGGTTATATTTATATACTATGTCCTGATGATTTTCTATCTCCTTTTCAGTTGCAGATTTCAAGATATTTTGTCAGTGTCAATCCAAAAGAAAGATGAAATGTTGTTCCTGAAGAAGATTCTGTCCGTTATGAATATGTCAGCCTATTCTTTGAAAAAAATTACAAAATCTCTATACTTATTCAGAGGTTTTTATCGTTGTGCTCATGTATCATGGGTAAAAATGTATGGTGTCCTATTCAAATCTGTTTTCCTAATACTGTAATTGCTTTGAACATGCCATATTGTATGATACATTAAAGAATCTAATGCTCTTTCTCAAAAAGAAACATATACATGTAACGATGTTAGAAATTATTGTTTGGTGATGGAAAATTGTTGAAGTTTTTTTTATTATGTATCAAAACCAATTTCTTTATTGTGTTACCGTTTTCTCAAGTTTTGTATCCAATCATTATATGCCAGTTGATATGATAATTAAATTTAAGACGTTTAACACCCACCTGGAGATTGAATATTTGAATTGACTTCGAAGTATGTCCATAAAACATAATTCCATATCTTGATTTTGACTTGAATACTGTATGATAGATGGTTTTCATGCAGAATTTATCCAGATATCTTGTCATTACACCCAAAGATAACAGACTGAAGCTAAGGTGCATCCCAGTTTAGAAATACGTTCTTCTTGATTCGGTTTACCTATCATTCACATAGATTCCCACGAACTTTGTAAATGGAGTTAGTTCTTTTAAGGTTCAACAGTGACACAGGTTTCGTAGTACCACTACATTTTCATACTGGAGTATTTGAAGAGGTGCAAAAAGGTATTTCAATTTCTTCTGTAGGCTTATTTTTTGGAAAGTGGGGAATTCCACTGTTCATTTATGAGTTTTTCTGTAGGGTTATGCGAATACTTTTATTCTTTTTTCGAATGAACTATCACAAAGTAACGGATTATTTTGTCCATTATGTTTCAGTAAAATTTCAACACTCTGTTCTTGATTTCCGTACAAGAAAATATCAAAACTGAATCTTCCAACCATGTTTATATAGGTGAAATATTTCCAGTATGTAGGCGAAAAAGTGTCTTCAACATTCGCCAGGTCTTTGGAATTATTGAATTCACATAATATTTTCTCGAATTCATTATTTTCCCAAAGTAAATAAACATTTTGATAAATACGTAATTACTACGACATAAATGTAGAAACGGCAACGTTGCTGGTTCAACTGACAGAAGAATGACCATAACCTAACATTTTCAAAATATACACGGTGAAATGTGTCAGAATTCCATGGCCAACCGGTATACTTTATAAAAGTGAATGGAGTATACAGTAAAAGAGATTGGGGTCTCTGAAACATTTTTTCCTTTCCCATTGAACAGATTACAAATTATTATACATTTTCAAAAATCTGTCAATGCTGTGGTTTCAGATGAGTTTATAGGACAAAGTGGGCCAATTTCTTCGTCTGCATGTTTGGAAACTTTTCGCACCGTGAAAGAGAGACGAACCATCATTTCTTTATGAACTGACTTCCAAAATGAAGTCTTTAAGCAATTTTGGAGAAATCTGTTGATTATGTAAAAACATGTGCTCTTTTTCATCTGCAATTGTTTGTATATACAACAACTGTTATGAAATCTCTCAATTATGCCATAAACGCATAAATCACAGAAAAATGTCCCAGTCGCCATTTCATTGGACCGGCTCATCCGCCATTCTGTTCCTACCGATATGTATGAATGCTTGCTAATAGAAAACTATTCAGTTCTTTCAGAAACGTATTTTTCAGTGTAGAGAGAACACTTCATCACACTTAACCAATTGAAGTTTTACATACGCAATATTTGAGTTTACAAAGCAATCCTTAATTTTTTTTGCGATTTTCAAGAAAAATGCATATATAGGTATTCTTTCGATATCAATATAATTCAATTTTGCTTCAAAATGAAACATTCTCTTAGTAGTTCCGTAGGGAAACGGAAATTCAAAGGACCTACTCGAAAAATATATTTCTGAAGACATCAACAAAATGAGTAAGTTCCTCAATTAAAAAATTCACTGGCATCCGAGTATTCTACACCAGAAAGTGTTTTCAGTCCCAAACATAAATGAACAGACGTTCTAATGGTTTATTTATGTAGAAAGGAAGTGCTCGGGGACGAATTTCTTCAGAATGCTGTTAAAAATTCCAGTCACGGTTAGAAACTTCTCATCCATCGAGAAAAAGGGGCTAGTGACTAACTCGAAGTCAACACAATATTCAGACTGTACATCAAGAACGATGACGTTGTCAAGTTCCTAGGAAATTACTTCACTTGGGGCGAATTTTCAACTTGTTTGCAAGGGTGAAGGTCTGCTAATTCTTTAAGAGGAGATGTTTCTCATTTATGATTTATTTGAACTCAGTCCTTTTGTTCCTACGTATTTTCAGGATTTCTTTTTTCGATCAAGCTAATTCTGAACGGAGTGAAAAATGCGTGAACTGCTCAGAATCATGTGGCTAAATGTTCTGTATCTTTTGGGATGTCGAAGTTGATCTTGATTTTGTCCATTCTACATTGAATCTGTCAAGTTATTTCTATTCATAAAATTTACAAGAATGGTTACTAAGTTTGGGCAAGATTTTTAATTATCTGGTCCGGCAAACTTTGTTTGGCCTAAATGCCCTAAATGATACTTACGGTGAATTTCACAAATCGTAATCACCGGTGATCGGAGATCAACGGCTTGGTTTTCTGATTTTTGAACTATCAAATCGAGTTGATGCTAGATCAAGCTCCGATCACCGGTGATTACGCTTTGTGAAGCCCATTGCTCCTTATTCTGGTAATAGCCTATCATGGTTCTATGAGTTCTATGCAAATTACACAGTAATTGTATATACATTGCCTACTAATGGTGATAATATCAAATATAGTACCTTCACGGTTACGTTATTCTGAATGAATAAAACTGGGAAAATAACTATTTTTACCGATTTTTTCGAAGTTTTCTATAATTTATAATAAACAGACCGTAGACGAATCCATATATGAAGTTTCATAACAAACAGTCCAACCGATCTTGAGTTTTAAATGGTGTAACCAACATCTTTCTTTTATATAAATAGATAGAAGATAGATTTGTATTCATTAACAGCGAGACAAACATATAAATTTCCATAGAGACGATATAGCAATCAGTTTATGACATAATAGATATTCGCGTAGAAATTCATACCGAACTATCTGAATATTCGACCTGACTAATCTCTGAGGCTAACAGCTGAAATCATGAAGGTATCGGTAATAGAATCAGAATCAGAGTTCATTAACTATGCGGGTTGAATTGATTCCATGGATTATATTCTATAAGTTCTGCTTATGCATTCAGTCCTCGGTGGAACTAATTTCAACTGAGTGGAACTAATAGAATCAGACAACCATCCGCAATATCGTGGTGGCTACTTTTCATTGTGACTTTGTGTATGGCAAATCACCTACATGAATTTCATTTCTGTTGGCGCATTCTCTAGTAAACTGCTCCACATGAGTTAGCGATATTGACTTAAATTGCAAAAAAATATAGTTAAAATAAGATTTTTGTGATGAAAATTCATGTTAATATGATTTCAAGTTGCAAATTAATTTTAGCCAGTAGGTCTGCAGCGTATACAGGGTGGTTAAGAAAAATCGAGTAAAATAACGAAATTTTATTCCCATAGAATTCAAGCATTGATTTTAAGACTATCTATGCAATGTATGGCCTCCACGGACATCAATAACAGCTTGACATCTTCTTTGCATACTACACACGTGGTTGTTGAACATTTCTTGAGGAATTTGGTTCCATAAACGGGGCAGAAGCTCTCTCAGATCATTTAAGGATTCTGGGGTAGGTTGATGATTATCTAATCTTCTTTGTAGCATATTCCATGCATGTTCTATGCAATTCAAATCTGATGAGTGCGGAGGTATTGGTAAATGTGGAATTCCAAGCTCCTCGCGCGCTTTCTCAACTGTGGCTGCACGGTGCGGTCTAGCGTTATCGTCTAGGAATTGAAAACTTTCACCAAAAGCAGCGTGAAAATTTGGCTCAACATTGTCAATGACATGCTCCCTACAGTGTGAGGCGGTCATATTCCCAGGACAAATGTGTAGATCTGTGCGCCCGTTGAAACATATCCCGGCCCATACCATAACAGTACCCCCTCGGAATGGATGGACTTCTTGGACAGAGCGACGATTACGGGGTATGCGTGGGATTGTCCATCCCCTTATTCTTCGAGAATCTGAAAATCGTCATTCATCATTGAAAAGGACACTACGCTATTGATCGTTCCAATAGATATGTTGCCTTGCCTATTCCAGTCTTTAACGCTCATGATCACGTGTTAATGGAACTCCTCTTAATGGACGTCTAGAACCTAGATTCACCTCTCTCAAACGTCGTCTGATGGTTTCGATGGAAACTTGGACCCCATCTGCATTTTGAAGAGTATTCCGTAGAATTCTAAACGTAGATGTAGGGTTTCTACTCGTCGAAACGATGATGAAACGATCTTGAGCAGGTGTTGTTTTTCGTCGCCCACCAAGCCTTGGTCTCTCCAACACGGAACCTGTCTACCTGAACCTATTCCAAAGTCGAGATCTCACACTTTGGCTGACTTTCTGCTACAACAACCTGGGTTAGGTCCCCTATTAGCCTCAGCGTTTGTTAATTTACGTCTTGGCATTTCCAGAAAACTCGTTTCAAATGGAAGCCGTTGATAAACTGACTTAATTTCAAAATATGAACATTCATGAATGCAAAGAACCAAACTTCAGAAAAAAGGCGACCAGATTGACGAAATGTCTCATACTGATTTTTATTGGATTGATTCAAGTTGTCATTGAGTTTTAAATGATATTACAGTGATTTTCTCGAAGATTACATACTTGAAAAAACGATTGAATACGATATCCCTAACTCTTGTGGAGCAGTATATTTAGATGTAGGTTCGTTTGTTACCAATATTCGGTCTATGTGTTCGAAATAATGAGTTAGATTTGCAACTGAAGAATGGAGAGAGAAAAAAAATATCGATAGTGAAGTCCTTGTTGCTTCTACTGCCTGCATGGTGCATATACAATTTACATGATTCTACGCTATTCGAAGTTTTATGGCTATAGAGTCTGCATACAAATTCCATGCAGAAACATTCATTGTATTACTGAAGAGAAGTCGACTCCAATGGCCGATGTAACAGCTCAATATATTCAATCAGAGAGTTGATAGCCATGTGGGGAACTGAAACTTTGTGGAATTCAATGCGTTATCGATTCTGCGAAATTCTTTGTGTAACTACCAGATGAAATTAGTGAATTGTGGAATGGCTGAGCCTATAAATGAAATTGTTGCAAATAGAAACGGTTATGGGATTCAGTGGAATTCAATCACGATCAGCAATGGTTTTCAATAAACTCGCACTTAATTCGTTCATGGGCGTCCCAGATCAGTAACGCCATTTAATACCAGTGGAAACATTCGAGGAATTAGGTACTAATTTCTCTGTTGGATTCGGTCCCCACTTCATTGAACCTCATTTTTAATGAAGAGTATATGATGGAATTCAATTTTTAAAAACTTCAATGAACAACAATTGATGCTTCCCAGGGTGGCTTCGCAGAGTTTTATATTGCAATTATCATCTGGAACCTTTGAAGCAAAATATGTATCGAACAAAACTACTTGTTTGGCATCAATTGGCATCATTGCGTTGCTTTGTTCACCGAGCACTTAAGATTCCATTGTCAGAAGATAAGTTGAAGAAATAATTCAACATTATTAAACAGATCGCTGTGAATAATGGGTACGATCCGGGTATAGTGGATAAGATAAAATTTGATATAGAGGTTAGACAACCCTAGCTTACCAGTCAAGTAATGTTAGTTCCATTGGGAGATATTTCTCCTTGCCGTATGTTGGTCACCTTTCTGATGGGATATCTCGTGTCCTTGGGGATCGGTTGAGGGAGTGAAAGTTTCCTTTTCGGGCACTTGTTCGTTGGGTTCCCTTTTGGTGAACTCAAAAGATGGGGTCAGTAAGCTGGATTACAGTGGCGTTTATCGATTGAGTTGTTCTGATTGTGAGGTCTCTTATGTTGGTCAGACCAGAAGAAGACTCGAAAAACGAATCAAGGAACACATAAGGAGGCCTCAATCGTCAGCTTTCGGTCACCATTTAAATTTCTCCAAGCACCAGTTTAGTCCTAACCGTAATTCTAAAATTTTACACAACATCACTAGTAATAGATACAATATTTAAGTGAACCATTTTGAAGATCTAGAGATTGTTCGTGAGATGCGCTTAAATGATAGTGGTGTTAACACTCAGGTGAATCTCAATAGCAGTTTTGTCCCATTGTTTAAGAGATTGTGAGTCGGTTTCTTTTTGTAGTTGAGATGGTTTGATGTGTTGTGGGTTGAATGAAGCTCCCTGACCCTAACTTGTAGTCTGAGTCAAGAATATTATTTTTTGTAAAGAATTTTGTAATTTTCACTTACTTTATACTTTATTGTGTGACCTGTTTTGTTTATTTGACATGTTGAGCTGATTGTAATTGTTTTCTCGGCGTCTAGGTTGCAATATTGGTTTTCATGTTTTAATAGTCGATGTTAGCTCATCACCGCTTGTTGTACGCCACTGCTCTTTAGATTGTGTCGTGATTGCTTTGACGTTGACACTTGACGTTTGGTTTCAGTGTTGCCACCTTGACGTTTGTTGAGATTTGTTTAATTTTGCCGGGACTGTCATTCTGTTCTGTTGGTAATTGTTTTAAGAGATAGCGTCGTTCCCTATGGAAATTTTCTTTTGGAGATTGTTTTGCGAGATTTTTCGGTTCCATGATATTGGATTTGACTGTTTTTCCTTGGCCTTTTGTCTCGCTGTACCTGCTCTCATTGATGCCTGCGTTGTTATTCCTGGACGGGTAATTTTAATTTTTTGTTTGCTCTGATTTTGTAATTTTAAATTGTCAGTCTCATTTTTAATAATAATTTTTATATTGTCCTTCCAGGGAACCCTGATGATGACTCTGTAAGTCGAAAGCGCTTGGTTCCAACTCACTGATTACACGCTGAAGTATTAATTTGTTTGATTTAAAAACTACTTGCAGTATGTTAATGTATGGATTATTTATTCCAGTTTGTTATTCGAAAGATGTGGACTATACTTTCTTGAACTACTTGTAACCAGCAATTCCCTCATAAATCTCAAATGGCTAGAGTGATTCTGAACGTTTTGTAATTGTCGATTAAACGTAGAGCTCTTGTTCAAAATTCAAATATTTCATCTTCTTATACCATCAAGTTCATACTGCAGATTGACTTCGTCAATAACAAAGTAAACCGAGAGCTCAGTGGTTAACCTACTCTCGGTTGATGCTGGCTGGAATGTGCGCTTATTTGCGGATAACTCTATTCTTGAACTGTAAATCACAAAGTCAAAGAGATTGGCGTAAACCACTGATGTGCTGATCTTCTACATTGACGACGAAGTCCATTCACAGTATCGACCTTTTGGCATCAAATATGAATCGAAATGAAAATATGAATTCTGAACAGTAATTTCATAATGATAGAAAGTTTGAATAAGAAGTTCAAGATGGGACCTACAATGAAGGAGTCTGTTATATTGTGATTTTTTTCTTGAAATAGACGAAGGTTATTGGGAAACTCCAACTACAAGAAGAATATTCCTGGAAAAACTGAATGAATAAATATTGAAATTATGATTCACTTTCATAATGTATCCCGGTTGGGATTGATTTATATTTATCAAGTTTTTTACTTGAAACTGACGAAGGTTGGTACTCGTTAAATGCCAAAAGATTCTCAGAGACGTTGCCAATGCTAATTTCTATTTTTTCTTCTATAACTTTGTAAATGGAGTTAGTTTATTTAAGGTTTAACTGTGACATAGGTTTCGTAGTAATACTACATTTTCATACTGGAGTATTTCAAGTTATGCAAAGGCAGAAGGTATTTAAATGTTTTCTGTTGGCATATTTTCTTCAGAAATTCCACTGTTCGTTTATAAGTTTTTCCTTCGGGTTATTCGAGTACGCTCATTCTTTTCTCGAATGAACTATCACAAAGTAACGGCCTATTCTGTCCATTATTTTTCATTTAAATTTCAACACTCGGTTCTTGATATCCGTTCAAGAAAATAGCATAACTGAATCTTCCAACCATGTTCATATACGTGAAATATTTCCAGTACAAATTAACAGAGAAAAAAGTTTCTTCAACATTCTCCAGGTCTTTGGAATAATTGAATTCACATAATATTTTCTCAGATTCATTATTTTCCCAAAGTAAATAAACATTTCGATGAATACGTAATTATTACGACCTCTATGTAGAAAGGACAACGTTGCTTATCCATCGGACTATAACCAAACATTTTCAACATACACACGGTGAAATGTGTCAGAGTTTTATGGCTAACCGGGAAACATTATAAAAGTGAATGGAGTACATGTGTTACGGGCAATAAAAATAATTGGGAATTATTCATAATGCCCGGGCAATTCGAAGAGTACCCAAAAGGTAATGACAAAATGATAAATTATGTTGCAAATATAACATTGCCCGGTCATTATGTATAATGCTAAAAGTCAAGTGGACAATAAATTTAGTAAGATGGTCTTGGCATACAAGTATGAATTCATATTGATCATCAGCTGGTGACTGCATGTCAATTAAATCGACTTGACATCTTGAATTCACATTCTTACTTAGTATCGGTCTAATAACTTGTTTTTTTTGCATGTCATACATAAATTCAGATATGTAACAATCATTTCCATTGTTATGTTTGAATTTAGCTCTTTTTCCATGCGGTTTCGACCAACCTGCACAATTACTATATGTGCATCATGTAAGAATTATCTCTTCCCGATGTACGTAAAATCTTATCTGCTATTTACCTTCCTCTATAGGAACTGTCAACTTTTCCTTCTCCAATAGTCATTACGTCAAACCTGCGTGAACGCTGATAATCCTCGCGTTTTCATTTACCACTTTGCCTCTAGATATTTTAACCGTTTCTATTAACTCAAGTATTGTGGCTTTGTGAGAATTTGTGTATTTTGAGCTTTTGATGAACATAATTCATCTAGACGTTCATTAAAACGATGCTTCATGTCACTGACATCAGTTAGTAACTGTTCCTGCATTTCATTTCATAAAAAAAATCACTAACAATAAATAAACAGAACCCAAAGTAAATTTGAGACATACATCAATGAGATAAATGCTAATTGGCCAGCCAGAATCACACCACACGCACGTGGTTGTCCCATTGCTGTCAATTAATCAAAGTGCCCAAGAAATAAAAGCGGTATTTATAATGACCGGACAATATGAGAAATTATCGTAAAGTTATTCACATCTATCAAATTGCCCCATTTTAATGGTCATTATTCATAATAACCAGGCATTATGAATACTGACCTAAATAATTACATTGCCCGTAACATATGTATAGTTCAAAAACTGAAGACGAAGATCAACACTGAAAAACCCTCCCAATGATTTCGATCCATTCTTCAGCATTATAATGAATTATTCAGTGCTTCTCTCATGCTCATATATAGGCCCTTCTCCAGTGATGTGTGCCTATATTACGGAAACTTTGTTTGACTTGGCGGAAAACTCAAATTTACCGTGTTGTTCTGTAATTGGAAGAATTGGTAACAAGGTCTTCCATGAGCTGAAAAGCCGGCAGTTTGTTTCGGTTGCATGACTGCAGAAGGTTACCGAAATGGCCGAATAATGAAGTTTCAAGAGAGATTATCAGAAACGCAATGCTCGGAAAGTTCTGTAGCCCGAAGATATTTCCGTGCGGATATAAATTGGACTTAGCAGTGGGGGTATTGCATCGGAAATTGGAAATCCAATTAATTGTTTTTTCTTTCTTTGTAACGCAAACAGTTTCAGGAGTCAGCACGATTCTAATAAAGATGGAGGATCTCGTTTATGTAAACGGTACATGAGTAGGTTTCTATTACATTAGATTCATTGGGCTCATAGATATCTGAATATTATGATCTCTGATTTGGATATTTGATATTATTATTGATACCCCTTGTTCTCAGAAACATAGGGTAGAGCAGTACATTATGTTAAGTATTTTATTTGTTTCTCATTTGTAAACGTCAGTTTCCAAAAACACAATATTAATCAAGAAAGTTTATTTTATCAAGTCACTAACTTGTAAAACTGACAGTTAACTTGCAAAATTTTCACAAGTTAGTGGTATTATTTACATTAGAAAATTTTGTTTTATCGTCATATATGTTGAAAATCATGGTACAATTGTTATTTCCAGTAACACAGATTTTTGATGATGAAAGAGTTGATACTGATGATGATGAACCATCTCTTGACTCAGAAACTGCTGAACTCGAGAACTGCAGAACATTTGTACTCTCCTTACTACCAAATAATTTGCTAGACATTTCGATTTTTTTGTTGACCGAATCATCGACATAACTCATCGCAATTTCGGTGCTCTTCCACCCTCCTGAACGCTTTAGTGCTAAAATATCTCCACCCGAATCCGCAACCATAGTGGCTCCAGTTCTGCGACAAGGGTGGCCGGTGTATAACTCTGGGTCTTTTAAACCTAAATATTTCGCTATTTGCTTTGGGACACCACCAATAGTGTGCTGGCCAGCATTTAGGGAAATGCACTCTCCATGTCGTTATGTCAAAAAAAATCTTAGGCTTTCTGTTCCAGGAGGCCGAAGATTTACTTGTTTTCTGTATAACATGCAGGGCTTCAAGCTGCAGCCATCATCGGTTATGGTGAATCTTCTTGTTGTTAAATTTTTTGTTCGCCGCAATGTCACAATAACGTATTTTCCCATATCTTCTACATCATTCATGTTTAAGGAGAGAATTTCGTCACATCGACAACATCCAAAAATCCTAAATATTGTTACAATTTTCGCCAGAAACCACTGGTCATCAGGAGCATGTAAAAGAAATTGTACAGCTTCTTTACATAATACCTTGGCCTTTTTTGGCGTATAACGCTCATTTTTTCGTTTCAGAAACGCTATTTCCTTTTGAAATCTGCAAATGACAACTAAACGTCATATTTTTCAATAAATTTTTTAAGGAAAACAAACCTGCGAACAGGGGCATTTTCTTTCATTTCCAAGCAGCTTTTCAGCATAGACCATTTTGCCCATAAAGTATTAGGGCTGAATCTAGCTGATAGTTGATTCAAGAAGACCAACAAAACATCTTCAGTTACCCCAATCACACTATTTTTGTTTTGGCACTTTTTGAAGTCGTCGTATTCTCGCTCGTACCTTGAAGCTGATTTTGCAGGTAATAAACTTGAAGCTACACTGCTGCCTCAATAATTTCTTTTGGTACATTCATTTTCGCTTTCGCCAAAACAAATGTAAAGAAAAATAAACAGACATGTTCATGGCAACGCTTCCATAGCTTACGACATTTGCGACAAATTATTGAGATTTTTTTGGAATTTATCTTTTTACAAATGAGAAACAAATAAAATATAAAACAATGCACGCAAGGTAACAGGTTTTACTGGCTCAAGGAAGTAACTGACTCGCCTGCGGCTCGTCAGTTATATCCTCCATTCGCCGGTAAAAACCCTCTTACCTTGCTTGTAATGTTATATACTATATTTGTTCAATTCATATAAAATAAGCAAGTTACCTAAGATAGGATATATTGACAGTTGCAATTAATATAAAATATAGGAGCGTCAAAACGTGTCCGAAGTTTTCTTAAAATGAAAAGGTATAAACTTAATATAACAACACATTATTCCTTCAGCAACACATCAGATTAAACATTAATTTCATAAGGGCGATTCCTGTGCAAGAAGTTTACAATCTTTATCATAATTTTTTTGACAGCTGCTCAATTCGAGAATTGGTGAAGCCAAAATTCGGCCAGTTATCAATGAGTGGGATGAAGAAAGCACAAACGATAGCAATATCTTCAGATACTGCCGTGTCAACATTGCAGAATCTAACTCTGAAAGGTCCAGTGGCGTGGTGTTAACGGTGTTCAAGAATGGAAATTAAATTTCAATGAATGAACTCTTTTTGACGAATTCCTACAACATTGAAACAGTTTCTGAGTAAGGTTAACAGAGTCAGCTGGATTCAGAATTGATAACCAAATGTTCCTCTCAATATCAGGAGGGAAATCTGAAAAGTGAAACTCTGAAAGTTAAATTATTTCTGTCTGAGGCAACTTGTAGACAACGAAACAATTTTTGGGATCTGTCAAAAAACATCCCCACATCTCTGAAAGAGATTTTCATCTCATACTGAATTAATATGAGAACGTGGAAATGTGAGTACTGCATCAAGTGGATAAGTTGGAAAAAAAGTTACACGAGTGGAAATTTATTGTCGCGAAAATCCAGAACGGAAATATAATGGAATTGAAATGGTTAATGAAATTCTCGAGGGCGTTAGCTTTATCAGCATCGAAATACACCGTTGCTAAGTAACAAACCTGGATTCCTCTGATGTTGATTACATAACGTTCTGCCGACGTCATATGTTTTGATGTTTGGTGAAGTGCCATTCACTTCTCTGACCACTACTCTGCTCTCCGACGTTGTGGTCTGATAATGTAAAACGGCATGTTTGGTTCACAAATTCGTGGGCAATAGGTGGGATATTCTGTCAGTTTCTTGGCACCTCAGTATAATACAGAAATGTCATGAGCATTGGCCAATTTAGAGAGGAGAAATATAAATATTTAACATTTTTTGTATTCGATTCTGCTTTGAATTTCTAGGATATGAAAACCATAATCATGACTGAACAAGAAGTGGGTTTGATTTTTTTGCTCAATCATCGTAGAATGGAATTTCGAAGTCAATATTTCAAATAATTTCTATGGCTTTGGAATTCGTTGTTGAATTTATGTTAACTAATGAACCCATAAAAACAATATTTTCGAATGCTTTGCAACTAAACAAATTTATCCAAAATATGTTCATTCAAGAAAGAATCAATTACCAATAACGTTTTCTCTGGAGTTAGTATAACACTCTTTATCCGTCTTACTAGATGTTTCTAATCAGTAATTGAAAATACGAAGCAATATCTCTGTAAAAAAAGAGTTGACAGTTTGTTTGGACTTTCAAATCACTCTGGTAACTTCGAATTCGGTCAAAATGAATTCAATCAATTCAGAAGAACTTGGATTTGGCATTTCAGATTAATATTATTACTTTTTCGTTACCAAACGAATCGAAAGGAATTCGTGATATAAAGGTTTTCTTCCACCACGATTCAAAATGTGAATTTCGTAATTTTAGACTAGCATGGGCATTTGGGCTGTCTGAAATTGATACAGCATTCTTTTTCTGATACAAAACTGTGGAAACGGAATTTTTCGTATTTCGTTTATGTTTATGCTGTTTCCGCTTACCTAAATAATATTCCAGTGCTTTTATTAACTGAAAATAGAATGTTACCTAAGCATGAAAAAAAGTTACAGTTCGAAATTTGATCCTTCGAGAAAATATGTTCTTATTTGAAAATATCGAAGATATCCTAGAATATGCTCTGAGATATTTTTCTTTAATTTTTATATTTTGCATACATAAATAATGTCTGGAGCAAACATCCATCTGACAAACAAGTTAAAATCGGGAGTAAAGTCTGTTATCCTCACTAAAATAATTATAATGGAATTTAAAATTCATATACAGCCATCCCACCCTTGTATTCCATCGAAAATATACCACACTCATTAATATTCATAACTCGTTTCACTTTCAACACTTTCTAGTGCAGTCAATTCGCAGGCTGAAGTTTCAATAAGATTTCATATCAAACAACCCCATCGCCTTCGCCATTTTGTAAAACCAACAAGACTGAAAGCACTAAACTTTTGTGAAAATAGAATATTCTAGCTTTTCAAAAGAATAAATATCGAAAAATAGTTCATTTCAACATGTGTAGTATGTTATTCAAACAAATTCTTGTATTTGGGGTTTATTAAGTTTAATCAGAACGCTTCCTTAAAAATGAGAGCTGCATTATTTGAACTTGAGACACAGAGAAGGATAATTACAACCTGTTTCAAAGTACAGGCCAAGCCCTTGACTGTGTGTAGATTCTTGTCTGCTTGACACTAAATCTTCACCAAAATTGAGTTCATTGAAAGTGAAAGCTCCGAAGAAATAAACATACATTTTTGACAACTTGTATCTTTGAAGCTAAATTTTGAAAAATGAGAGGAATTCACAATTTAAAAAATGTTTATATAAGAGTAACCCTCTATAATGAAATTTTATTCTAATGACCATGGTTTTAAGGCTATTCATGCAGTATCTAATTCATTTTTGAGATGGATGGATGCCTTCAAAACGATTTGATAACGAATATATCAGTCGATTTTCATTTCTCGTTTTCACCCCTTTGTTTTTTTGTATGAGATTTTTACAAAATGCTTCGTCCACGCCTTGGGAAGATTGAAGAATGATGTATTTCCTGTTGCCTCTCCATTATACGAGGATGTATTGATATCTAGCTAGCCTAGACCAGTTCCATACACAAACAAAATATTGCGACACCATATCAACGAACAATAACTTATTAGAAGTGTCAGAGTTCGAAATGAAAAAAGTGAACCAGAGTTACGCAATAAATTAAAAAAAAAGATGTCCACCGAAATTGTAAAAATCGAAAAATTAGGGAATCGAGCCATCATAAAGTACCTGTTTTTAAAAGAGTTAAGAGGTGAGCAGATTTACAAAGATATGCTTGATACCCTTGGTGACATGACATGATTTTATCAGACCGTCAATTCGACTGAAACGGATATCTGAAGCACTGAAGATTTTATATGAACGCGTTCATCATATAGTTCACGTCAATTTGGACATGAGGAAAATTTCTGCGAAATGGATCCCCAAATGTTTGAATGTTGACCAAAAGCGTGCGAGGGTAGAAGCATCGCGTTCGATCTGTGCTCGATTTGAAAACGATGTAGACTTCTTAAACCGAATTGTTACTATGGATGAGACTTGGGTACATTTCTACGATCCAGCAACAAAGCAACAATCGATGGAATGGCGACACTCTGGTTCTGCAAGATCTAAGAAGTTTCGTGTCCAAAAATCTGCTGGAAAAGTTCTTGCTTCAGTTTCTTGGGATTGCCATGGAGTAATGATAATTAATTTTTTGGATAAGGGTAGAACAATAACTGGAGATTACTATTCGACATTACTGACCGGAAAGCTATCCAAAGTTATTTTGTTTTTACAAGTAAACGCCCCAGTACACAAATCTCATGTTGCCATGCAAAAAAAATCGTGATTTAGGGTTAGAATTACTAGAACACCCCCCTTATTCACCAGGTTTGGCTCCGTCCGACTAACATCTCTTTCCTCAACTGAAAAAAAGTTTAAAAGATCGTAAGTTTTCTTCCAACGAGGAGGTAATAAAAGCTGTGGAGGACTGGTTTGCAGAACAAGAAGAAAATTTTTTTTTGAAAGGTCTAGAGACGTTGCAGGTTCGCTGTAATAAATGTATTCAATTAAGAGGAGAATATTTTGAGTAATAAAATATTTTGACATTGAAATTTTGTTTGGTTCTATAAGGACTGAACGAGAATAAATTCGCTATCACAAAAACGCTTATATCTTTTGAATCACTGAACGGATTTCAAAAATCAAATTCATTTTCGAATCATCTTCTAGTTCTTATGAAAAATGGTTTTACAAAAAAAAAACAGAACTAGTTTTTACAAAATTCATGGATTTTTTCTGGAATTCTTCCCATCGTGCTTTTTATAGTGTTCGCAGTCACTTTCTGGGATGCTGTCTTCCACTTTTGCTTGAATTCCGCTAATGTTTTCGTCGATTTCTTAGTCTTATTCAATTCTCTTTTCACCAGGGCCGAATATCTTTCGATTGGCCTGAGTTCTGGGCAATTTGGTGGATTTGCCTCTTTGGGGACAAAAACCATCTCTTTAGCTTCGTACCATTCCTTGGTGGCCTTGCTGTAGTGGCATGAAGCTAAATCTGGCCAAAAAGGCAAAAGATTGTTGACACATCGTGCTCACGTAAAAATGGTAAAACTCACTTCTTCAAGCATTCCTTGATGTATATCTTCGAGTCAACAGAGCCTTGGCCAACGAAAAATTTGATCCTTTTCCCACAAGTGAAAATTGCTTGCCAAACCAGGAATTTTTTAGGAAACTGCTTGTTTCTTCACGCGAAATTGTTCGTCAACACTTCCACGAGAATCTGCAGTATAATATTCCTGACCAGGAAGTTGCGAGATCTCAGTCAAGACATAGGTTTTGTCGTCCATCACTCAACAGGAAAAATTTTTCAAGAAATCTTTTTTTAATTTCTTTGCTCTTGATTTCGCTTCTTGATTCTTCACAGCGTTCCTGTCTGGCACTTTCTGCTTTGTATGTTCTAAGCCCACAACTCGACTTAATTTTCTGAACGGTTGACTGCGAACAACCCACTATTTGGGCCACTTTCCATTCTGAAAGATTAGGATTCTTCTGAAAAAGGCTGATGGCTTTCTTCACTTTTTTGGGCTATGAAACCCCTTTTTCCTCCCGGTTCCTTCCTTGTGGTTAATTGTTAGATCTTCGTTGAAGCGCTTAACAACTCTTGATACCGTTTCCGGACGAACGCGAGCCTCTTTCGCGATTCATTTGAAGTTCCATTTTTGATTATTTTGAAACAGTTTCACTATAAATTCTCTTGTTTTCACTTCGCTTGACATTTTGCGACAGAAAATTGGAATATCTATGAAGTAAATGTTCCACATGTTTCTGACGTTCATAACAAAGCTAACTATGATCAAATTTTGATTTTTTCTCAATTGGTTCAAGAGATTAGGTGTTTTTCTGATAGCGAATTTATACTCGTTCAGTCCTTATTAGGGTAAGAATTTTTCAATATATCCTCGTACATGCCATGAGGTTCGATTTTTTTCTTTCCAAACAAATCGACAAAAACCAGAGTAGAAATAATCAGCACCGATGCATTCACCATTTTGCAACCAAAAAGAAATCATTGGGATACTATCATAATTTTATTCCTGCTACCAACGGGAGACATTCAGAGTTCTTTTCAATCGTTTCTTCATTCAACTGAATAAATTTGTGATCCCTTCAGATTGACGGAGATATTGAGTAGTAGGTACTACAGAAATCTTTGAAATGAAACAATACTCAATCCAGAGAAAATTACCAGATGTAATGAACCAAGCCAAAAATGTGTTTAAAACCCAATTTGGTTAATGTTTCAATATTCAGTTCTTCGGTTTCTATATTTCCAAAGGGCGCATGCCCAGATGCCAAGGCACATGTTTTCATTCATAGACAGTGTCGGGTCCGTAAATAAATAAAAAATGAAAGTTTACTTACCCTTGTACGTCCAAGAAGAAGAGCATCCATTTCTCCTTCGGGTTTGACTGAGACAACCGCAGAAACCGGTTTCAGATCAGGTTCAACATTCGCCATATAGAAACAGCACCGTTAAAACACTCGTTCTTCTCACGATCCAAAAATATATTTTTTCTTTATATCACGTTACGAATTTTCAGGATGAATATTTGATTTCAAAATTTAAAGTTTTGGATATATTTCGGTATGGAAAATAGATTCAGGCTGAATAACGTTTTTCTATATTGGCACAAACATTCGCGACTCTATTGGAGCGTTATGGACCCACAAAGAACATGTATAAATATGACATTCATTAATAACTATTTACGATATGCAACATTTAATTCTCTAATTGAGCACATTCATCTAACAGATAAAATACATAAATAGAAATCTGGAGGCTTGTAACATCCAACTAGGTGACTAAAAATGGTCCCTATAAAAATTATCAAAAATACTACAAAAGTTATGTATACTCTCCTTCTGTTTTCCTCTCAGATCGAGAATCTCTTAATGTACTTCCGGATATGTTAGCGAATTGATCGGTTTCGAATATTTATTTAAATTTTTCGTTTATATCCGTAATTCGAAAGTTTTTCGAAAACGGAACCCCCACATCGCGAACTTTTATCGAGGAGGAGGAGGTATATCCCGGACATACGTACTCCCGAGCGTTTGGGACAAATGTGATGAAAACCGAAGGCTTTGGGCTTTTCCGTTAAGATCTCTGTTTATCAACGACTTGTGCCGCCTCTTGCGGAAACTTGGCGAACCAAGAAAATATTGATTACATCTTCGTTATCTTCTCTCAGGCGTTATCTAAGAATTTAATTGATAGCATGGGGAATTCCGATGGTTTACACAATTCTATCAACTAAAGTCTCCTTTGGTTGAGAGACATGTATTGACAGGTTTATACATTTGGTACAGAAATCTTCTTCAGTGTGATCATTGATTTTTTCAAACAGAACAGTAGGACTCTGTGGCGAGTGAACGAAGCAAACCAACTCACGATCGCTGCATGTTGGAGGAAATTCCGTTAGGGGGCGTATAATTGGAAGGGGTTTTCGTCCTTAGATAGCTTAGGGTGGTCCAGCTGAAGAAAACTGTGTCCTAATTGAGATCAAAATGTTCATTAATCGAGATGACACTCAATCTCGAAACTCTAAAAGATATTTCTCTTTTTGGGAAACTAATGTCAGTGTATGAAGTAGCAAATATGAACCAATAATAACAGTAAAGTTATAACCTTTTCCGGCAGAATTTCTGGAACCAACTCTATTGGAACAGAATACTTTTTTTGCATTTCTGCAACAAAAAAGAATAACTCAGCTTTACTCCCTGGGAAAACAGAACCTTCCAGGTAAATACACGGTAATTAAAAACAAACAGAACGTTATTTGAAGGAAATTTTCCAGGGAGTTCATATTCAGAAATTCTTCTTTATTCATGGAGTATAAATCGACCATGAAGCATTAGAAATTGGCGAATAATACGGAATTAAAATAAAATGATTCCGTTATGAATATTCAAAGGAAGAACTCATTTCACTGCTGAAATTATTCTAAACTCCATTTTATTCACGCCATTCATAAAATAATTTATTCATGTCACTTCATAATACTCTATTTCCTCAACATAAAGTTTGTCAACTCCATTGAAATTCTGTAACTTTGTCAAGATTTACTTAATGGGTTTCTCATCCCCTATACAGCAATCTGACATAAACTGTTTAAAATATTAATTTCATATCATTCCATCTACTTTCTATTAATCTATTTCTTCGTATGTGAACATTCTGTCCTTTCTACAAACCTTGGAATGTCCGGATATGTGTTTTCACCCTGTGATTGGTAACATTGAAATTATTCGAGAAGATTATTGGACAATTCATTGTTTTGATACAACTGAAGCCCAAAAATCCCAAATTTTTATATCGACGTAAATGCAACTAAAATATAGATTGAAAGTCTAATTGAGTTGCTCTGAGATGGCTAAATGAGGCCGAGCCATGGACAGCATCAACTCTGTTTGACATCAACGGCAGTTATGTTCATATCAATTCTGATTCATGTGATTATTTGTCAATTCCTTCAATGGAACAATCCACTTTCTTAATATAGAATTCTGAGGTTTGAAATTCTTAATTTTGAGCTTTTTATTCTGAACATTGAGGTGGAATACCATTAACGTATTGAAATAATCAATATTTTTCGTCATGAAATAATGAATTTTGTCGCTACATAACGTAGAACTGTTTTTAGGTCTAAAATCATACCACATCCCTTATTCATCAACTTGCGGAAGCAACTTTGGTCGCTATGGGGATATTTAGGAGAGACACTTCTTCTTTCAGACAAAACAATTCAGACAGAACAATTCTTCACCTATTACTCTTCATTTTTGAAAGCCCACTGTTAAGCCATTTGCAGCAATCGTATTAATTTTGAGGAGGGGTTTTGTTGAATATGGCTTTTCGAAATTCTGTTTTCTTGACTGTTAAATATACTCGGAGAGAAGAGTGGACTGGTGTACCAATTTTTATCACCACGAGGATTGGAGAACAAATTTATGTATGAGAGTGAATAATACCACAAACTAAACAGTGATAGGATAATACTCACGGTTAACCTGACTTGAAGAGATGTATCTGCTTGTTTTCTTCCACTTGGATGCGTTGGTTTCGAACTCATTTTTTAGCAGGCAGGTGCTAGATCGCACTCATGCCAGTAACTGACTCGAGCGTCTGAGAGTAAAAGGGAGTTCTCTGTTGGAGGAATAAAAGTATGAATTCTGAACACCGATAATTTTAAAACTACGAATTCGATCGGTGCCATATTTTGCATTTAGTTGTAGAATGGCTTTTTCACGCTTTTAGCGAAATTCTATTTGGATCGCTCAATCAGAAACAAACAGATTATGTTTTTCTGTGAAAAAATATCCGGGAACAATTTTTTCGACAGCGAAAATTTTCATTCTGACGAAATACCATGCAAATTTTGTTGTTTTATTATTTTCTCACCTTGAATTTCCAATTAACACTCCCGCATGTACGATTTTTTCTACCCTGGGTAATATGATACATACAATTACTGCAAGCTGGTTTCAAATTACTCCTAGATGACTGCACCTACAGCTTTGACGTGACTTAATACCTAAGGGAGATGAATCTCATTTCACAGGTAGGTTGGTTCAATTTGAAATTGTTGCGTGATATTTCCTTATATATCCTGGGATTTTAATTAAAAATTAAATTACGTAGGATACTGTGTACACGAAATCAATTTTAATATAACGAATATTTACAAAAAATTTCAGACAAGAAGACTAATTTGATGTTATAATAAGGAAGAACTGCTTAGCTTTCACTCTATCTAGTTATTCTTCTCATATTCCATTTGAACTGTTGAATTAAGTATCGATTCCATGAGTATACTCCATTCACTTTTATAAAGTATCCTGGTTTGTCATGAAATTCTGACACATTTCACCGCGAATATTTTGAAAATGTTAGGTTATGGTCATTCCTCTGTCAGATACGCCCGCAACGTTGTCATTTTTGTATAAAAATCGTAGTAATTACGTGTTTATCAAAATGTTCATTTAGTTTGGAGAAATAATGAATTGGGGAAAATATTATGTGAATTCAATAATTTTAAAGACCTGGCGAATGCTGAAGAAACTTTCTCTCTGATAATACTGGAAATATTTCACGTATATGAAAATGGTTGGAAGATTCAGTTATGCTATTTTCTTTTACGGAAATCAAGAAACCAGTGTTGAAATTTTACTGAAATATAATGGGCAGAATAGTCCGCTACTTTGTGATAGTTCGTTCGGAAAAAGAATCAAAATACTCGTATAAGCCAACAGAAAAACTTCTAAACGAGCAGTTGGATCTATGGAATTTCCCACTTTTCAAAATTCTCAAGAAATAAGCCTAAAGAAGACATTCAAATACCTTTTGCACAACTTGAAATACTCCAGTATGATAATATGGTAGTACTACGAAACCTGTGTCAGAGTTAAAGCTTAGAAGAACTAACTCCATTAACAAAGTTAAAAAAGAGTAAATAGCAAGTAGCCTTGGCAATCTCGCTTGATTTTCACGATTTTTAACCTGCGCCAGTTTCAAGTGAAAGAACTTGATAAACCTAAATCATGACTAGCCGGGATACTTTATAAAATTGAATGGAGTATGGATATCAGGTACTGAATAATAAAGATGGGTTGCTGATTAACCTGCAATTTCAATCACAGAATGGCATCGCTCAAAAATACAGATTCTTCGTCGAATGTATCTGAACGCTCTTGAATAAGAATGCTCGTTAGCCTTTATCTAGCTCAATTTGAAAATTCGTTGTTTACTGAAGGGATCTCGAGAGAACTATAGCATCTAGAAGAAAAGACATTCTCGAATTATTTTTCCCTGACTAATCCGAATCTGAAAACAGATTCAGCATGTAGTTCATAGATTTTGAGTTATGAATGAAAATTGAAAAACTGTCATTCACATGTATATTACATGAGAAAAAAATTTACATTTGTCTTGCTTTTTGATTCAGTAATGAATTATAAGTAGGCTGGCGTTACCAAGACGACCGATGAATATGCATTATCTGTTGTGAACTTGAGCCTCTATGATTGGAATCACCGAATGGTCAATAAATATTTCTATGTTTAATAGGTCATCGTGTGTTCCTAAGATCAGAAATAGAGGCTCGAGCTCACAAAAAAAAAACAGTCGCTATGGTAACACCAGCCTGCTTATAATTCATCAGTGAATCGTAAAGCAAAAGAAATGTATTTAATCTGTTTTTCTCATGTAAAATTCATGTGAATAGCGTTATATCATACATTTTTGGAATCAACAAAAGCTTTGTAACGAGATAAGAGAACTTTCGACTTGAATTACTTCTAAAAAAGGCCTGTAGAATGTAACAACATATTTCGAAAACGAGTTCGAAAAGCGAGTTATTGAGAATCATTGAAAATGAAAATTTCTCAATTTCCGTTCATAACTCAAAATGAATGATAGGCTAGATCTGTTTACAGATTTGGATTAGCCAGGAAAAAAGAGCTCCAAAATGCGTGATTAGTTTTCTTCTAGCTGCTACAGTTCTCGGGATCACTTCAGTAGACAACGACTTTGACAACTCTGTACTCATAACTCTCTTCTTCATATGTAGAAAGTTTCTTCTAAAAACTGACAAGTGCAAAAATAATTCCTATCCACATTTCAAGGTCACTGCTTGCGGCGACTAGCCTCTTAAGGGTGTTAACTGGTTATAGTCGCCTGAATGACAAGCATCGATCGTTAACAGCCAATTTTCCCACAAAGCAGCAACGTTAGCCAGTTATTTCCCTGATTAGCCTATTCCGATGCAACATCAATATTTACAGTCGAACGATTGGAGTATTTTAATTACCCTCTGAATCATCGCGTTACATGTGATTAGAGACATAATAGAGCTGATTTAATTAGGGATATGCTGGAATTATGCATATACGAGTATTGCAAAACATTTTGGGATTCGCTTGCGTTGTCCAGTCAGTGCCATCAATTTTGAATTTTCAATTAAATGAATAATTCACCAGTATGTGGAGTGTTAATTTTTTTGGATAAGTTTCTGTTAGAGAAACGAAAATGAAATTAATTCAGAAGAGGATTGATATAGTTTTGTTTTGTTCACGACTCCCCGGTACTTTGTGATCGTAACGTATGAGAAAAGTTGTCCATTGGGAAATGACGTTATTCCCAATTGATAGAACACATTCCATTTATTCATTCAGATGATAAAGCTTCCATTTCGGTAATGGAAAATGGCGAAAATTCCATGTGGATTTCCTGGTCTACAATATTTCACTTCGATATTGAAAATATAACGGAATGCTGACTCGTCTGGTTCAAATTCGATCAAAATTTAGCGGAACGTATACAAATTGGATAACAGTCGATTTTATCCATCAGCTGATTGAGATTCGGAGCAAAGCTACGTTGATTAAAGTGAGGAATGAAGACTGAATTTCCGCAAATTAATCGGAGGTGATGCGTTCATCAGTTTCTAATCAGAATGTTGGGTCTTCTAATGACCAGGAGGTCATTAAGTTGGGTTCTCAAAATTAATTGAATTCTCATTAAAAAATTATCACAGTACTTACAGAAGGAATGAATCTGAAATGATTAAATCACAACTTCATTTCACGTTGATGTATGGGACTTTTGTCAAAGCCAAATGCAACCATTCTTTAATTATCTTCGACATTCATTTGATTTTCCATTGGAGTTGATGTAAATAACCTCCCTATTAGACAACTGACAAAGAAACTGCAGAAGGAGCTGTTTAAATTTTAATTTTTTTTTTGGTAAAACATAGATAATATAGCAAGGAGTAAATAAATTTGGAGAAAAAAAAGTTAAAGTCTTGAAAAAGGTCCAATTATTGGTCTACGGGAGGCGGAGTTGTCATTTCGAGAAATCGCTAACCGTACGAACAGAAATCCAACAACTGTTATGAGATGTTGTCAAGCGTGATTTGATAATGCCCAAAATCGAAGAAGAGTAGGCACCAGACGTCGAAGGGGTACAAATGAAGTTCAAGATCGACGTCTGACACTTATGGCCATTAAGCTACGATTCCACCAAAACCGTGTGCCACACAAATGTTTACGAACATTTTGTGCTGCACTCCAGTAGTTCGCGTACAAGCTGTGAACACATTTAGCGTCCGTTTCCACCGGTACAGCTGTGTGTAACTTTTGTGCGCGCACAGTGAAGCACACCGTATGCACGAACAAGTTCTCATTGTTTCGCTTTCCGTCAATAGTTGAAAATATGGAGAATCAAGAAAATGCTGTGCTTTGTAGTGCGACTTTACAGGGTGTCCCAAATTCGATGAAAGTTTTTTTTTTGTAATTTCTATTGCCTAAATAAAATATCTCCAAATATAAGAAAAATCATTTTATTTAAGCTGTCCCAATTCAAGTGAAGACGAAAAACTCAATATCTTTGAAACGGATCCGATTTTCGAAAAACAGGATGGTACTCGGTGAATCTGCTGCTTAAAAGCAATGATGAAAAATATAGGGTGTCCCATTTAAAAAACACAAACTTTTCTCTCTAGCACTCGAACGGCGAATAATTTTTCGGATCAGATGGAAGCAGCGTATAGACAATACAAATTACAAAAGGAAACTGTTTGGAAATTTCGTGGGATCTCCAACAGAAAACGAGATATAGCGAAATATTTGAAACAGCAATTTTCCAAAAACGCTCTGTAACTCGAGAACCAATTAAGATATCTGGGATTTGTTTGCTGGCAATTGATTATTTTGATAAAAGAGATTGGAAGTCCTTGAACATTTTTTCTCTAACCCTTATGGTTCTCGAGATGCTCTCAGTGATCATCGAATTTGGGACACCCTGTACCGCGATAAAATTATCTTCCACTTTCACAGAATCTCTGTGGAACCGCAGTCAAATTTTTTAGCCAACTCTTTAGCTGCATCATGTTTCTTATTTCTGTTTTATAATATTCATTATTCCAATCCCACAATACAGGATATATTTCTATTTCTTTAATAAATTGGATTGTTTTCTCGTTATTCCAATCCATATTCGCGCACACATAAATGATTTCACTCTCGAAGCGGAAGCAAAACTGAGTTCGCAAAAACATGTGTGTGTGCGTCAACCCGAGTCCATCGCTGGAAGGAGTGCACGACAAAAGTTTGCAACTGTGCGTGAACTTTTCAAGAAAGTACGCGCACATTTTGTTGCTGTTCACGTTTACATGCCCACCGCGACGAACATTTGTGGCGTACACTGTGCACCTCTGTGCCGCACAGTGCATCACTCCAGTGGAATCGCACCTTAAGAGATCCGATTTGCGACCACTCGATCTTTGGCTGATGAGTGGTTAGGAGAACAAGGTCATTCTGTAACTGTCTGACGGTTTACCGCCGAATAAGTTCTTTTGGACTGCAGCATTATCGACCCCATCTTGTGTTACCTCTGACGGTTGAGCATCGCATGCAACGACTACACCGGTGCAGAGAACGTCAACATTGTGTGGAATGGCATCATGTCGTCTTTTCTGATGAATTTCGATTCTCCTTGGGTACACATGATGGCGAAGAAGGGTTAGACGACATCGGGGACTTCGGGGAGAAAGACGTGAACCTCAGTTTGATGTTGATGTTGAGCGGACAGTATAGGCATTTATGGCACGGGGTGCTATAGACCAGTCCAACAAAACAGCTGATTACCTTTTCAAGATGGCTGCTGGGACAAACAAATAACAATCATTTGGGATCAGTATTTCTGTTACTCTATTATTGCTACCTATCATTTTCTCTGAAGTTGAGTGTTGTGATACCAATTTTTGAGCGAATAAACATTGTGTTATATCTAAGGACTATCCTAATTGAGTAATTATTTCGTAAAATTGCAAACTGATGACGTAGCTGTAGCACAAAGATATCGCCAAAAACTTCTACGTATAAAGAACGTGAACGTGAATTTCTTATGCAATTTGTGAATATAGGAAAAATGCAATTCAAAATTACAGAATGTAAACTGATTTATTGTTTATAATATGATAAATACACATAAAAAAGTTCGGGTATGTACATACATTGAGGATATTTTAAATTAGAATACAAAACTAACAAATATCAGGTACCTCTAACTGTAATAAAATGTTTTTAACATACAATAGTATTTTTTTAATTTCTTCTCTGTTTAATCAGCTCTTTGAATAGCTGATAACTATCTCCTCAACAGGAAGTCCATTTAGTTGTATTTCATGGGTGAAATTGAAGTAGCAGGAATTTTATAGAATTTCTCAATGCCAAGAGATCTTTCACTTCCCCAATTAACCACACAACAGAATAATAGCATACTTTTATAATAAAAAATGAATTAATTGCGTGAAAAAACACAGAGTGAAAAATCGGTTTGTTGTTTGTTTGTCACAGCAGCCTCTTTAACTGTTGATCGTGACAGATCGTTGGACTGGTTTATTGCACATGCGAGTAGGTCATCTTTAGAACAGTATAGACACTAACTTAGTGTCTATACTGTGACACTAACTTAGTGTCTATACTGTGCCTTAAGTCTTTATTCGAGGTTACATGACAGCGCTGCGTTACCAAGAAATAGTGGAGCCATATGTTCTCCCTTACCTAAATCGGCTCGAGAATCCAATATTTCAGCAAGATAATGCTCGACCTCACGTTTCCAGAGTTGTTTTTCCATGGCCGCCCAGATGCCCCCGATCTTCCGCCCATAGAGCATGTTTGGGACATCATGGGTAGAAGGCTTGGAAATTTACCCGAGCCCCCACGGACCTTGGCGACTCTGAGAGATGAAGTATAGGTAGCTTGGGATAATATTCCTCAAGAAGAAATAGACCATGTTATTGAATCAATTCCAAGATGTGTTGGGGAGTGTATAGATAAACACAATGGACAAATACATTATTTACAAATTTATTAAACAAAATTTTAAGCCCTTCGTTTTTTCTCCCAATTTTAATCATTTACTCCTTGCTACACTATCTATGTTTTACCAAAAACAAAATGAAATTTAAACAGCTCCTTCTGAGTGTTGCAGTGTCTTTGTGAGTTAGTATATTTTCAAAAATGAATAAAACGTTTTTCATCTCGGTATATCACAGGACAATGTAGATTATGGGGCAAGGGACTGTGATATCAGAGCACAATATTCCATTAAGATTTTGACAGATAACAGATAACGGAGCGAAACAAGAGTTACTGCCCGTGAAACTTGCGAATTTTGCTGCCGACTCAACGTATCTTCTGCGTATCTTAAGTTGCAAGTCACGTCATTATCTGCCTCCATTATTTCGAAATCTTGGAGACATTCAATTTACAGCAAGGGAAGGAATAATGCAAGTTTCAACTTTCCCCCATAATTAAAACGGATGTTGTATAATGAATTACGACAGTTTTGTATTTTATTATCTCAGCCATGTCCGAAAGAATTTTTTTCATCCCGAGATTTTTGTACATTATGATCAATGAAGAACTGGCATCTGAATAGGGTAATGATGGTCAGCGGTCAATGGGGGCCAGTACGTAAATTATACTGAAACAAAATTTCAATATGTACAGTTACAATCGTGCCATATCACTCGAAAATTTTTTGCGGGTTTCACTCTTTTCGAAAGAAAAACAATGGAAAAATTTCTATGCATATTTTTCATGGTCAAACATGAATGTGGCATATACGTTTCTCAGTGTTTGTATTATTCTCTACCCCTTTCCGTCGTGATTTGCATGTTATGAATATTAATGGCATGATTAATTTACGCGAGAGATAACATTTTGTTGCTTTTTTAGAATTACTTCCAGACAATTTAATATTCTCCTGAAGGATGGATTTCGTTTTAACCCGACTCCTCCAGAAGGAAAGTAATTTTTTTAAGTGTACGAGGATGTATTGAAAAATTCTTAGCCTACTATAGGGCCGAACGAAATTTCAATGCCAAAATATTTTATTACTCAACATATTCTCCTCTTAATTGAATACATTTATTACAGCGAACCTGCAACGTC
The DNA here is from genome assembly GCA_951802165.1 of Adalia decempunctata. Taxonomy (NCBI): domain Eukaryota; kingdom Metazoa; phylum Arthropoda; class Insecta; order Coleoptera; family Coccinellidae; genus Adalia; species Adalia decempunctata. The sequence continues at coordinate 24,281,946 of OX637697.1, forward strand.
TCTAGACCTTTCAAAAAAATTTTTCTTTTTGCTCTGCAAACCAGTCCTCCACAGCTTTTATTATCTCTTCGTTGGAAAAAAATTTACGACCTTTTAAACTTTTTTTCAGTTGAGGACAGAGATGATAGTCGGACGGAGCCAAATCTGGTGAATAAGGGGGGTGTTCTAGTAATTTTTATCCTAAATCACGAATTTTTTTGCATGGCAACATGAGATTTGTGTACTGGGGCGTTGTCCTGTAAAAACAAAATACCTTTGGATAGCTTTCCGCGTCTTTTCTCTTTGATTTTTTCCCGTAGAGTGGTCAGTAATATCGAATAGTAATCTCCGGTTATTGTTCTACCCTTATCCGAAAAATCAATCATGATCACTCCATGGCAATCCCAAAAAACTGAAGCAAGAACTTTTCCAGCCGATTTTTGGACACGAAACTACTTAGGTTTTGGAGAACCAGAGTGACGCCATTCCATCGATTGTGGCTTTGTTTCTGGATCGTATAAATGTAAGTCTCATCCATAGTAACAATTCGGTTTAAGATGTCTACACCGTTTTCAAATCGAACACAGATCGAACGCGATGCTTCTACCCTTGCACGCTTTTGGTCAACATTCAAACATTTGGGGATCCATTATTCGGAAATTTTTCTCATGTCCAAATTGACGTGAACTGTGTGATGAACGAGTTCGTATGAAATCTTCAGTGCTTCAGATATCAGTTTTAGCCCAATTCGACGGTCTGATAAAATCATGTCATGAACTGCATCGATATTTTCGGGGACTGACACAGAAACTGGCCTTCCCGATCAGTCATCATCTTCAATGGAAAATTTACCTCTTTTGAAGCTTGCAGTCCAATTTTTCACGGTCGCATACGAAGGACATTGATCACCAAGGGTATTAAGCATATCTTCGCAAAGGCTCACCTCTTAACGCTTTTAAATACAGGTACTTGATGATGGCTCGATACTCCAATTTCTCGATTTTTACCATTTCGGTGGACATCTTTTTTTTAAATTTATTGCTCTACACTGACACTTCTAATAAGTTATTGTTCGTTGATATGGTATCGCAATATTATGTTTATGCATGGAACTGGTCTAGGATAACTAGATATCAATACATCCTCGTATGTATTTTTGATACACTGCTTACCTGAGCATTTAATAGTATACAGGGTGTTTATGAATTGATGGATTGATGCGAAAGATTCCAATGGTGATTCCTTGTCCAAAATAAAGGGTAGTTTGTTATAAAAATAATGGGTCGAAATTCAAATGTTAGGAAGATATCGTGTTTCAAAGATGCCGGAAAAATCATGTTTTTATTTTAAATCTTAAAACGAAAAGCGAAGGAATGATGATAATTCACTGAGGTATTACTATTATAAAACACACTCTCTCGATATTTTTTTATATTTTCAGAATAAGTGGTGAAGGTTGAAGTAGACTAGCCCTATCATTTTTGTTAACTAAATTTGAAGAAAACCTTAAGCAACGACTTGCATAGAATTGAATTCGGATAGCCTGATTTAGTTAGAAACGTTTTCATCTTTTGCATTTTTCTCGTGAAATCTACCGTTTTGAAATAAAAAAATCCAATGTCAATCAGTTCTGAAATAAATTGCCCTTTCCTGGCACGGAATGATTTACATGTTAATTTTTTTATTTCAAAACGGTACATTTTACAAGAAAAATACAAGAGATATAAAAGTTTATAATCAAACCAGGCTATCCAAGTCTTTGGGTGAATTTTCCTTAACTCCTTTTTTCCGCCATTATTGAACCGCGATATCTTCCTAACGTTTAACTTTCACCCAATATTTATATAACAAACTCCCTTTATTTTGAACAAGAAATCAGTCTTTGAAATCTATCGCATCAATTCAGAAACACCCTGTTTATTCAAAATGAATATGGTAGGTATTGAATATTATAGTGGTTGAGATTGGGGATTTGGATACTTGTGCTAGGGGGAATTCTGTCAAGGCGTTACGTTAGAGCCTTATGAATCCTATTTTAACTACTATTTTATCTGCCGAAAAGGTTGTTCATCCTCTTCGTAAATTTAAAAATTGAAAATTAGAATTGTGCATGCAAATTTCCAAATCGTTCTCGCAGCGATTTAATCTACCAATATTCCGCCCATGATCTAGTTCAGGGCTTGAAGAACCCTTCGAAGATTTTCCCCTTGGAAGGCGGAAAACAAAGGGTGACCTCCTGATATCTGAACGATAAACGGGTGATTTTCATAACCTCCTTCCGCTAACGGACCGGCATTTCCTGTTCAATGTCGTGCACGAGCTCGGCACACAAAATTAACGGGCAATTCGGTGCAGACGTCCCTTTCATTATTGCTTCTGAGCCACGCCTGTTGACAGTTCATCCGATAGGATTGAGATATTGACAGTCAGGTAGAATTGGAACTGATCCCGTTAATCCTCTATTTTTATTCCGCTCCTGCAGCAAGTCAGAACGTGAGTTTCGTGTGCTGATTCAAGCTGGATACGGAGAGTTATATTTGAGATTTTAGTTTAGTATGCGCTATGAGTTTTGGCGAATGTAATGCCAGCCATGAAGTACCCCATTTCACGTCATAATATCATGTCTTATTCTTTGGATAAAAGCAATTTTACATCCCGAATGTATGAATGGACCTCGATCATATGCCCACATGCGTATAATATATCAAAATGAACAGCGACTGTAATATTTGAGGATTACTAGAGAAAAATGTAGTGAAACTACCGTCCAAAACCCCTATCCAGTATCCAGTAGTCCTCCGAGGCTCCGATTTGCAGTTGGCTAGTCCAGACTTATACTTTATCAACTTTTATGATGTATCCCGGTTGACCATTTAATTCTGACACATTTCACCGTGTATATTCTGAAAATGTTAGATTATAGTAATTTTCCTGTCAGATAAATATGCAACGTTGTCCTTTCTACATAGAGGTCGTAGTAATTACGTATTTATCAGAATGTTTATTGACTTTCGGAAAATAATGAATTTGAGAAAATATTATGTGAATTCTCTAATTCCAAAAATATGGCGAATGTTGCAGAAACTTTTTTCTTTGTTATCTAATACTGGAAATATACTGCTCCACAAGAGTTAGGGATATCGTATTCAATCGTTTTCAAAAGTATGTTATCTTCGAGAAAATCGCTGTAAAATCATTTAAAACTCAATAACAACTTGAATCGATCCAATAAAAATCATATCAATTGGAACGATCACTGGCGTAGTGTCCTTTTCACTGATGAATCCAGATATGGACGATTTTCAGATTCTCGAAGAATAACGGTATGGACAATCCCACGCATACCCCGTAATCGTCGCTATGTCCAAGAAGTCCATCCATTCCGAGGAGGTAGTGTTATGGTATGGGCCGGGTTATGTTTCAACGGACGTACAAATCTACACATTCGTCCTGGAAATATGACCACCTTACACTATAGGGAGCATGTCATTGACAATGTTGTGCCAAATTTTCATGCTGCTATTGGTGAAACTTTTCAATTTCCAGACGATAACGCTAGACCGCACCGTGCAGCCATAGTTGAGAATGCGCGCGAGGAGCTTGGTATTCCACATTTACCAATACCTCCGCACTCACCAGATTTGAATTGCATAGAACATGCATGGGATATGTTCCAAAGAAGATCATCAACCTTCCCCAGAATCCTTAAATGATCTGAGAGAGCTTCTGTCCCGTTTATGAAACCAAATTCCTCAATAAATGTTCAACAACCTCGTGTGTAGTATGCAAAGAAGATGTCAAGCTGTTATTGTTGCCCATGGAGGCCATGCATTGTATTGATAGTCTTAAAATGCTCGAATTCTCTGGGAATAAAATTTCGTTATTTTACTCGATTTTTCTTAACCACCCTGTATACGCTGTAGACCTACAGGCTAAAATTAATTTGCAACTTGAAATCATATAAAAATGATTTTTCACCACAAAAATCTTTTTTTTACTATATTTTTTTGCAATTCAATTCAATATCTCTAACTCATGTGGAGCAGTTTATTTCACGTATGAACCTGAACATGGAAGTTTAAGTTATGCTTTTGTACGGAAATCAAGAATCGTGTTGAATTTTACTGAAAAATAATGGACAGAATAGTCCGTTACTTGCTGATAGTTCATTCGAAAAAAAAATAAAAGTACTCGTACAACCCAAAAAAAAAACTTCTGAACGAACAGTCGGAACTATGGAATTCCCCAATTTTCAAAATTGTCAAGAAATAAGCCTACAGAAGACTTTCAAATAACTTTTTGCACAACTTGAAACACTCCAGTATGAAAATGTAGTAATACCAAGAAACCTGTGTCACAGTTAAACCTTAACAGAACTTAGTCCATTCGCAAAGTTAAAAGTGACTAAATAGAGATTTGCATTGGAAACGTCTCTGAAAATTATTTGACATTTCACGAGTATCAACCTGCGTCATTTTTAAGTAAAAAAAACTTAAATCATGGCCAACCGGGATCTGCTGTTGAAACAGGCATATGAGTATATGGTCCTAAATTGAGAGTTTCTGAGCCAATAAGGCAAGAACCCTCCGTGTCACAGAAGGAAATGATGGCTAACTTCGCGTACTCTGCCAGTATGCTCAGAGCTCACCTTGGAATGCCTCAATGTCATAAAGCAATTGGCCAGAGGCAATAAAGGGACTCTCTTATTGGTGCCGGGGCACTGTGACATTGAGGGTTATGAGAACGCTGAAGCACTTGCGAAAAGTGCACCAAAGTTTGAGACCGTTGCTATATTACCGGTGCTTTGAGCCTATTGTTTTTTCAGGGAGCTAACCTTGGCTAAGAACCTTCCTCTTTTAACCGGGCTAGGGATCGGCAGTGATAGCTGTGAGCTACTTAATCCCCCCACAGCTATCTCAGGCAATAAGAAACAACATCATTGACCAGGTCGTGTATTGCTTGAGAGTCAAGAATATATAAAAACTGTGTAAGACCATTGATGACATATAGGGCGGAGACCAGAGCCGAAACGTCTATAACAAATAGGTTACTACGAACAACTGAAATGAAGACCCTAGGAACAATAACGGGATACACAGTAGCTGACAGGCGGAGAAATTTTTCCATTAGAGAGGAGTGTCAAGCATACGATGTGGTCAGATGAATAAGAAAGAGGTAGGGTGAGAATGCGCACAGAATGAGCCAAGGAAGAATGGCAAGATCACCAGGGATAACAAACCCTTGGAAGAAGACCCTTCGGACATCCACCAAAGCAATGGCGAAACAGCTGGCAATGCACATCACTGGAAACATAGACCGGAGAACACAGGCGGTACGCCTTTTCAAGAAGAAGACATAAACCCTTCTGAGACCTTGAATAGTTCTTCTAGAGGGCAGCATAACAACAATAAGAGATGCAAAACATAACACTCCTCTGGAGAGGATCTCCAGGACTAAGACAAGTGAAATGATATGTGCGGTTCTCTTACACAAGGAAGCTTATCCAGTTAAGACGGATGGAGCCCCATTGTATTGTGGGACTGCTATAAGGGCACTATCTGTATGAGTGTCTCTTGTATCCAATGGGCAAGTCAGGGACCATGCAGATCTTTTGTTCTCTCGTGGGTATCCAGGACCTGTTTTCCCATATGAATGGTTCTTAGGCCAACCAGCTCTGGACACTTACATACCATGTGTTCAGCTGTCTCTACTTCTGATCCACAGAGCCTACAAATCTCATCTACTGACTTTCCCATACTGTACAAATGATATTTGTACCGACAGTGCCTCGTCAGCAGACCTACTATCACCCAAATCTCAGCTTGTGGCAGCTTCAGGAGCTTACTGGTATAGGTCTTTGAAAGCATCAAGCATTTCTTAGACAGAGTTAGTCCTGAAGTGTTCCTCCAGAGGGTTATTCTGCTATCCAACTCTCATTGTTGGATCGCTGCCTCTTATAAGTCTTTTGCAAGCACACAGAAAGACTCAGGTACAGCAGGTGTCAACCTTGATGCCCTTTTTGCACTCTGATCGGATTTTTCCTTTCCTTCAACACCATCGTATGGTAGTAATAACAACACCCAAAAAATGAAGTTTGTTTGCATGAATTGCACTCTGCTCACAGCTACTTAGGTTTGGGACGAGACTCTAGACCTCCCTACATTGGACAAACTTTGTTAACAACGAACGAATACGAAGTGACGTCTGGTACATCCTCTACATTCAATTTCCCATAAGTTTCCTAGAAATCCTAGAATTCAGGTTCATTTCCCGCCGTTGATTGTTTGAAATGAGAGTTCGTCGCACCATCCCTTAAAACTCCAATTCGGTCAGTTCTCCCAAGCGAACAATTCTCCCCGTTTCTTTAACTTCGGACGAAACTAACTGATGATCCTCCTAATTCCCTCATCCATCCCTCCCAAGGTTCATTCGACTTGAAGCCTGTACATGTTCGGAAAATTTATCAGCCATACAATTTCCACATTTCGTAATTCCTTCTCGTTTCGCATTAATGATCAAATGAACAAATCTACGCGAACGGAGCCGGTTTGCTCGGCAGCTTTCAAGCATCCATTCAGAAAGTTTGATATTAAGGTGGGCGTTCAATGTAGTGTGTTTTTATTTCAAGTTGATCTCGAAAACGGTTTCACTTTGAGAACTGAAATTTTGTGGGTGAACTCAGAAAGGATTAGGGTTCTTGTTGAAATAATTTTGATCGATTTCATTCCGACAGTTAATTTTTTTTCTTTCAAAAATAGAAGAAAATGAGCCAACCCATGCTTCTGTTTTATTTCAACAAAAAGACCCATGAAAATAGTTCAACTTCCGATTAAAAGTGAATCTACTGATAATTTCGTTCACAAGATCAACTTGAAATACGGAATTGGCAGAAAATGGCCAAATTCAAATTTTGGCGGGAAAAAATTCCTGCTTTACCCACAAATCGACGTAATTCATAGTTCGACGATTTTCGGATAGAGAGCGCCATTGTACATTTCATTCATTATTATTGAATAAGGTGAGAAATAAGTTTTGATATAGCAAGTATGAAGATATTTGTTATTGGGTATTCGGACCATAGACTATCTGATTCGGACTATTCATAAGCGTATCATGGAGTGTGATATGGGGAACGATAAATCTATAATCTATCTAATATATTCAGAGGAGCAATATTTATTTATATATTTGTATTGGCTTATCTCAGATACTGCACTAACGATTTTGATGAAATTTGGTATGTATATGTAGAAAGGATATTTTATCATTTTATCTAGGATAGGTGTCTGAGAAAATGCAATTTTACGCGAAGAACGGACAAGTTATGTGAGTATGATCTGATTTGATTCGAAATTGGCGTGTGGGGGTTTTGGGGTCAGAGATTATGATTTTTCTTATCAAATTTCACAAATTGAAGATGGCGGCCTGATAATAATAATAATACAATAACTTGTGTGATTATGGCCCGATTTGATTCGAAATTGGTATATAGGGGTTTCCGGGGTCGGATCGGATATTATGATATTGTTGTCAAAATTCGTGAAATCAAAATGGCGGACCAATTTTGTTACTATGGTTTATTTCGATTCAAGATTAGCATGTGGGGGTTTTCGGAGTTGGAGATTGTGATTTTTTGTTAAAATTCACAAATTCAAGATGGCGGCCTGTTAATAATAATATATAGACAACTTTTGTGATTATTGCGCGATTTGTTTCGAAATTGGTTTGTGGGGGTTTTAGGTGTCGGTGATCATGATTTTCTTGTCAAAATTCGTGAATTCAAGATAGCGGACGCGTCTTGTTATTATGTTTCAATTCGATTCAAAAGTAGTATGTGGGGGTTTTCAAAACTCACGATAAACTTGAAATGTTCGTTATCGAAATAATGTCTTTTATTTTATAAAAATACCAATAAACGTAAAACACAAAACAATTTGATCTACTCCCATAGAATAATATATCCATAATTCAACAGATTTTGATCTGTAATAGTATCTATGAACATAGATGCATAGAATACCTGATGTTGGCACCATAGAACTCACTATAAGATCTATGGTTGGCACTGATGAGATTTTGGACATTCTTGTCGATCGAAATCTGTGCTGGGGCCTACTTTTCATTCCTCCCGAAAGGGGTCGCGTTATTTTCCATTGCCGCAGTAGCGCGAGCTATAAGCGTGAGTTATAATATATCCTATTACTCACTCTAATACAAATAGTAAAAATTAAATTGCTTACGAAATGAATAAAAAAGTCGGATCGATCGAGAACTCCATTTCAGACATCAAGGTAGCATTCATTTCTACATTTCCTTGGTTCTGAATATCCAATTGCATTTGGAAAACGTGAATTTTAGACGCTTTCTACGCGATTCGATTCTCGACTACAGATATCGCTCTTGACAACTGTTGTCAATTTCAAAAATGCAGATTGATTCGACTATTACTGAAGAAGTCGAAGATAAAGTATAGTGTTCAATTCCCGGTAATGGCATAACACACTTGATGAATCACACCACCCGCCTGACGGTTCGTTGTGCAAAATTCATCTGCATATGTTATGACTTACATTACCGCTCGTTGAATAATATACTTATTATTCATGGTGGGAAGAGAAATTAATGTTATTTAGAATGAACCGTGAAAACTCATGTATTGAAAACAGTTTTTTGTGAAAGTTGAGGAACGAGTTTTGTTGAAAAACTTCTCAAACTAACACATAAGTCGCAAACGAAATTAATATAAATCAATCTGCACTAAGAATTCAAATATGTATAGGCAAGAGATTTTCAAAATATTCACTATGGAAATAATATTGTACCAAAGTTTCCTCTGTCACTGGCGCTGGAATAATGAATATTCTACCGTAAAATGAATATACCAATACCCCTTTATAGTCGTGTTGCCAACGCCTTCATCTAAGCATCCTTGGAACTGATGGTAATTTGTGACGGATATAACAATGTTGAATTTTATTCCAAAACATATTATTTTGGAATAATTATTTCATGAATCATTTCTTCCTGAATAATTTCCAAATCAAATGATAATTGATTTTCTAGGACAACGAATACATAAAATAAATTCCAAACTATCGGCAACAGTGTCAACGTTAGTTAGTCTATGGTCAACGTTTATAGTTTGACGGACCGTCTAGCGATCGTGTCATATAGTGGAAGGTAGTTTTGAGTATTTGGATGTTTGGAAACTTCGCTGAGTATTCTATGAAATGGACGGTGGCGCCTCTATCGGCTGATCTTTCCTACTCGGTTTAAACGCCCACCTTAAGCCATTTGCACTTCGCAAACGAGCAGACCATTAGGTAGGGAAATGTGCGTTCTGATTACAGAGGATGGAGAGACATTAAAGTAGTTTCAGGACGTATTTGAATCGACTTTTACCGAAGTTTTGTAACGAGAGAAATCTGGATGAAGCTTCGAAGTGAGCTCATTTCTTCTCTAATGAAGGTACGCAGTCATTTTCGCGTATTTCACTCAAGATGAAGTTTGGAGTACGAATTTGGAAGCTGAAAAGAAATGGAGTACTGATTGAATACAAGGACACACATTGAAAAGTGGAAAAATCAAGTTTTCAAAAATCCGTCAATTTTGTTCAACCTTAACCCCCTTGAATTGAATATAGCAGATGTGTCGTGCGATATGTTGTTGAAAAGCTCTTTCCCTTCTAAATGTAACACTAAACTTTTGTTTGATAATTGATCATACGCTTACGTAATATTCGGCTTCGAAAAATAAAAATAAAAAAACGATTTTCGTTCTATAATTTTTAAATCTGACAGTTTAAAACTTAAATTTTCGACAAATTCGATTTCACAGCTGAAAATCTCAACTATGATAGTAAGAGCTCTGTATTATTCTTTACTAGCTGGCCCGGCGAACTTTGTTCCGCCTAAATGATACTTACGGTGGATTTCACAAATCGTAATCACCGGTGATCGGAGATGTCAACGGCTTGGTTCTCTGATTTTTGAACTGTCAAATGTTTCCATGGATATGAGCTATCACACAGAACAGATACACAAAAATAATATGTCATAATATGTCAATCACTAATAATGGCAATTTTGGATTTAGTTATTTCCGCAAATATATTTATTACCCAAACAGAAATTCAAAAACATTTTGAAAATTATGAGAAAAGCTGAGAATGGACATCTCACGATTGGAACTCATCGCCAAAATCCGATTTACTTGACATTTCGATAAAAATTCACTGTGATATTCACCCGCTTCTGGATCTGGTAATAGCCTCTCATGGTACTATAATTACACAGTAATTGATGTCATATGTTCTTTTTTCGACCATTTCAAACCACCACGTTTGAAATGCTCGAAAAAAGAACAGATGACATCAATCGATGGCCGCGAAAGCCTCAACAAATTCATCGCCATTCAATTGTGATAATGTCAAATATAATACCTTCACGATTACGTTATTTGGAATAGATAAAACTATAAAAATAACTAATAATCATCAGTCATAATGTGTGAATAGCGCCATCTGAAGTGGTAAGAACGAAACTTTTCTCATATCTCAACGAAATCTAATCATTTTAGACATCGGTACTACTACGCTAAGACATTTTGGTTTTGCCCAACAGCGCAGAGTTGTAGGCAACTCAAATTACACACTATTACAGTGACTATAGACAGGCCCGCCGCTAGCTGTCTGAGCGCCCGCGTGCAAATACTGTTATGCCGCCCCCAATAGGGTGCTACATCAGGGGCGTATGTATCCAGAGAGCAATTCGGGGGGGCGGGGGGTCAAGTTTTAGGAGGGACCTGATCGTTTCCATTCGAAGATTTAGTGTGAAAAACTCTTCCCTGGGATAATTTTTAATTTTGAAAAAGATCTTTCTCCAGATGCAACTGAAACCGGCAATGTTAGTAGTATTCTTAAGGGTCGTTTATACTGGCCCGTAACTTATTCCCTTAACTTATGCCCTTAAAATTTGTTCTCTTTAAGGGAATAAGTTAAAGTTCGAGTATAAACCATAGCATGAAATTTCTATGTTTCAACTCTTAGGGTAAGGGAAAAGTTTAAGTTAAGGGCCAGTATAAACGACCCTTTAGTGCTATTGTTATATTCGGAAATGTAGAAATTAAGTCATTGCCAAAAATATATTGTAACAGTGATTGTGGATCCTTCGATTGGTGTTCTGCAAAATGCGATTTTAGTACAATAATTTCATTAAACAAATCAAAACCGTCAATGTCTGATTCATTAGTAGCATCATCTTTAAGCTTCAGATTCAAGTCTTGACAATACTTCATCAAATCAACATTGGAATAGTCGAATAGGTTGTCGCTAAGAAACCCAAACACGTCGCAAAATGTTGTCAACTCTTCGAATCTATTTTTCAAGGAATTGATTGTTTGATCCTAAAATAAAACTCCACTCGGTATTTGGTTTTTGGGTCGGATAAAACTTCATCACTGTGTTCATATTGAAATTGTGTTGGTTCTCTTCTTGGTCTGATTTTATTGATTGGTGGAAAATCTGTTTCTACATTGAGTTCGTGGGCCACTTTGGAAGATTCTGCTAACACAATTTCAAAATGTTCAGCCGTACTATATTGTTTGAACTTATCAATCAACGTCTCCAACAAATTCATGCAAATTTGGGTATTCATGGTGGGGCTCTGCATCATTTTACTCAGGGCATTAATTTCATTCAGAATAGCAAACCAAATTACTACCGAGCAAATAAATCTATAATTTTGTACGTTTATGGCCAGCGAATGAGCTTTGTGGGAAGTAGTACTGGTAACAGATATGGTTTTTTATGACATACAATAATTGGCATAAACGATACGGCGACACTGAAAATATTCAACTACTACTACTACTACTACTACCTGGTTATTATATTGGGAAAAAGTGTTATATTGGGAAAAAGAACATCTGCAAATTTTTCTCGTAGAATATTCAACAAAATCAGAGATGCCGTAGGAACTTTCTAAATCGATGGGGGGGGAGGGGCACCTGCGGAACTTCGGGGGGCGGCAGTGCCCCTCCCGGAAATATACCTGAAAGAAACACTGCAGTGAATACACTGAATTCCGTGGATATACGGAAATTATCGATGTTGGCCGCCTGTCCCCCCGATCCTTCAGAGAAAAAGTCTCTCTAAGGGGGATGGGGAGACCTTGCCGCCCCCAATGTTGAACGGAGTTGGAGAAATTTCAAAGCAGTTGGCAAAGTTTCGATCGCATATGGCAATATTTCTATGTTTCTATGACAGTTGGCAAAATTTTAAAGCATTTGGAGTTGGACAACCGCTCCCCCCTTTTTTTCTCCCCCCCCGCTTACCACGTTGTTTGTCCCCTCCAAAAAAAAAAATTAATTTTACTGGATTTGCCGCCCCCCCGGACGTGCCGCCCTTGTGCCGGGCACGCCTTGCACGCCCGCTTACGGCGGGCCTGACTATAGAGGGAATATAGTCATTGTACACACTATTTGTTTTTATCGCCATCTAACGCGGAGAATATCAATTGAAGTACAAACGAATAAGTGGTAGCGTAACTGTAGCTGTAGCGACATCTAGTGGCCTTACTCAAAAGGAGGAAAAGCATTTCCTGTATAAGTAAAATTTTCATCGATTTTTTCGAAGTTTTATTGTATTTTATAATAACCAGACCGTAGCAGAATCCATATATGAAGTTTCATAACAAACAGTCCATCCGATCTCGAGTTATAAATGGTGTAACCAACATCTTTCTTTTATATATATAGATTGAATTCAGCGTCCTCGAAAACCTACAGTTTGATACCAAAGTCACCCATATACTTCTCATAAGTGAAGAGTTTTTTTGTTTAACTTTTTCGATATTTCATTTACGGGTATTATTCACAAGCAGTACAAGCACATACCACTCAAAGTAATAGTATATTCTAAAACTAGTTGCAGAATGGGCTCCTAGTCCAATACGAATGCGAAATTCGAAAACGAGCGACGAAGGAGCGAGTTTTTGAACGCCTGAGTATTGGAATTGCATTCTGCAACGAGTATTAGACGATATTTTCTCTATTTCACTCAAATTTTGTGAAATTCAACGAAAAAATTCAAATTATAGGTCCTAGTGACTTTCATATTGTATCTTGGCAGTTGGTGTGAATGTTAGGAAATACGAAAATTGACGTTTCTAAATTGATGTCTGCTGAAATTTGAAAGGATCGGAAGTCATTGCTGACAACCACAAAACGAAAAATGTTACTGAAGACGATGCTGTAATGAATTCATTACAGCACTGTTTTTAGTACTGTAATGAACTCATTACGATACTGAAATAGAGGAAGGTATTGTCTTTCCGCAAAATGGCTATTTATGGAAGATTCGAATTGTTCGAACCACTTCCGAATTCAATGACAATTTTAGATCCTCCCCAATTTTTTTAATGAGTAACATGGTGTTTTTAGATCATTTTTCACCCAAAATTTGAGATTTTTCGAATCGCTCATATTTTGCACAGAGATACTTTGCGTTATGCTGATCAAAATAATATAAATAACTAATGGATGCGATGAGATGAACGGAAGCTCTAACAGTTTGAACTTACAATTTTTGAAAAATTTTATTTCACAGGTGAAAATCTGAACTATGATAGTTGGGGCTATGTAATATTTTTTATTGAATTCAGCGACCTCTAAAACATACATTTTGATACCAACGTCACCAATATAGGTACCTCCCATGAGTGAAGAATTTTTCTGTTTAATTTTTTAGACATTTCATTTTCGAGTACATACCATTCTTATCTATGGGTGCTTTCAGTCTGCAAAATTCAAACTATTGATTTGGCGTATATTTAAAATGAATGAACATCTAGTATACCAGGCTTCGAAACGTCAATTAGCCGCCTTCCAAACTTCGTTCGAAATGAGTGAAATTTATTATGAAGACAATCCAGGCTTAAGTTGTCTCGAAGGATAAGGGTGATTTTCCAAGAGACAAAAAATCGTAATTTGACGTGAAATCCCTTCAGACGGGCTTGTCAGAAGAATGAAACGTGTTGAGGATTATCTTTTATTCAAGTGTGCTACAATTCGGTTTTCTACGGTTCCTAGAATACGCTGGGGACTTGCTCTCAAGTGGAGATAAAATGGAGATCAATGAGGAAACTTCTGTTCAATTTAGTTCCTATTGAATGCTCGAGATGGTGAAAGTTTGTTGGAGATGATTCGATGAATATTCTGGAGGGCTAATAAAATATCGATATTTTTTTAATATTCTGCAATTACCCAGTCATTGTTTTTTCATTGGTAAGAATCTTCAATATTAAATTATAGGACAGTGTGCTATAGGGTTGTCCCATAGACTAATAAATAACTTTAAATCTGTAATTTTTACTCTGAGGTTTGTTCCTAATCAGAAGATATGAAGTATCTTCACCAATAATTATACATTTTAAGGCTGATCTGTGAAATTATCTCGTGCTAAAGAATATTTTCATTATCGATCCACATTATGGAATGTGTGAAATGTTCAGTTCTACTGTTGGATTAACAAATGTTGAATTCAACAGGATCACATAATTTCAACGATGAATATTTTTCCATATTTATCTGGTCACGAATGAGTAATCCATGAATTTCCAACAGCAAAGCTTTGCCATTTTTTCTCAGTTGAAAATTCAACCTGATTATTCATGGAACATGAATGTGGTATGTTCAATTCCACCCTAGAAATCCTAGAATATTCATTTGCTCCCCCCCTCATAATGAACATATAAGATAGTAACAAGGGGTGATGATCCCTGACTCATTAAGGATTCTCTTGTATTTGTTGATTAGGTACTTGTAAGACATGAAACGCAAAATGGCTGCCAGAACAGATTCATGAGGAACTCCACATTCCCCCAATGTCACTATGGAGTTTTTTGTAATCTCCAGGAATTAAGGTGTTCCCCTTAAGATTTGGATTACTTCGAAATTGAGCATCCAACAAATTACACCTAGTTCTTGTCAAAAGTCATCGAAATTGATCCAGCAAAGAGAGATGTGCACCTGGATTATGTGGTTTTAGAATATTATTTCAACGGGTGATTTTTCAACCATTTTCTTTTTGGAACACAGGTCCCACACGTTTTGTGTCACTGTCAAACATCTTCAGTTTGGTCTATAATTTAACCATAAATCGTCTTACAAACGAACCACGCTGGAAACTTATTGAATTTTATTATCAAAATGCGTGCTCTGTTAAGAAAGTTCATCGCACTTTCCATTCTATGGTCACTGGTCAGTTCAATGGACCCACTGAAGCAACTATTCGGGATATTGTGACTAAATTTCGCACCAAATTTACATTGTTGGCCACCAAACCACCAACACACATACGTACAGAATTCTGGATTTTGGAGTGAAAATCAGCCAGCATCATAGCAAGATCTACCAATGCATCCAGAAAAAGTTACTGTTTGGTGCGGACTAGGGGCTGGTGGTATGATTGGACCGTACTTCTTCGAGGATGATGCGAATCGCAACGTAACTGTGAATATAGATTGATAGAGTTTTGACTTGACCTTATACTAGTTTGAATATGACGATTGTTGGGAATAGGTCATTTATAAAGGGAAAAACCAATTACTCTACGGCCGACGTTTCGGCATATATTATGCCATCTTCAGGGCTGAAGTAAAACGGTCCTCTTTTGTCAAAAACAATGATTCGTCTTTTCGATATTTTAAAGAATCAAAATGAGCTGATGTAGGCTGCATTCAAACTTGCTTGAATTCGTACAAGAGCTCTCCTGGAGAGGAGTATGGACTGCTGTACCAATTCTTATCAGCACGAGAATAGAAAAAAATGTATATATAAAATAGAAATGAATACCACAGAGTAAACATAGTAAGACATGGTATTCACGGTTGGTCCGGCTTGAAGAGATATACAGTGTGTTTCGGTATGATAATTTGAGGGCATCAAATATACCTAATTTCATCGACAAAAACACCCACATTGGGGAGTTTACCCCCCTATTTTTCGAATAACCGCCATTGTAAATTAATTTTTTTCTCTAGACATAAATGTAATAAAGATAATACTACCACCTTTTATTAAAGTAGAACAATATGAAAACATTCAACTCAAAAATGTCATAAAAAAATTCTTCAAAAAAATGTTGCCAAGAAATTCACTGAATGATTTAGTAAATCCTCAATAGTACACAAACTAGTATATTGAAGTATAATTTTTTTCAATGAACTAATTAATACGCAAGGATATCAGCTACAAAACGACACCCACATCATTTCTGTCTGTTACATAATTTCAGAGTTATTGCTGTTTGAAAATTGATGAAATAAAATAAAAACTCAGTACTGTACTTTTGATTTTTAATGATCAAACTAGCAAATTTATCCTAAAAATTGCTCAAAATGGCCGTCTCTGCTTCGTAGACAGGCAGTGGCCCTAATGACGACTTTTCTTGTGGCCCTGAAAATCAATGCAGTGGTGGAACAGTTGCTTGGCCACCAAGCTCTCCGGACTTAGCACCGCTGGACTATTTTTTATGGGGACGGGTGAAGTAAAGGGTATATTCCACAGTTCCAAACACCAGAGAAGAACTGGTGCAAAAAATAATGACTGTTGCAAACGAAATAAGAGCAGACACTGCATTAATTTCCAGGGCCACAAGAAGAGTCTTCATAAGTGCCAGTGCCCGTCTACAAAGCAGAGGCGGCCATTTTGAGCAATTCTTATGATAAATTTGTTAGTTTGATCATTAAAAACGATCAAAAGTACAGTACTGAGTTTTTATTTTATTTCATCAATTTTAAAAAGGGTCATGTTTCAAACAGCAAACAGCTGATATCCTTGCGTATTAGTTCATTGACAAAAAATTATACTTCAATGTGCTAGTTTTTGTACTATTGAGGATTTGCTAAAAAATTCAGTAAATTTTTTGACTACATTTTTTCTTTAATTTTTTTCATGGCATTTTTGAGATGAATGTTTTCACATTGTTCTATTTTAATGAAAGGTTGTAGTATTATCTTTCAAAAAACATATTTTTCACATTTGTAGGACCTTTATGTCCAGAGAAATAGATATCATTTGAAAGACACAACTAAAATAAAAAAATTAATTTGAAATGGCGGCTATTCCAAAAATAGGGGGTTAACTCCCCAATGTGGGTGTTTTTGTCGATAAAATTAGGTATATTTGATGCCCTTAAATTATCATACCGAAACACACTGTATATCCCTTCAAGTCGGACCAACCGTGAATACGATTTCCTACTGCGTTTACTCTGTGGTTTTCATTTCTATTTCATACATACATTTTTTTCTATTCTCGTGGTGATAAGAATTGGTACAGCAGTCCCTTCTCCACTCCAGGAGAGCTCTTGTATTTCATTCCCACCCTATAATCGACAAAATAAAATAGAGGTTATCGTCTCTAGGACATAGCATAATGAATGATTTAATTAGATGTCTGCTAGTCCATTTCCCTCAATTATAATTAACATATTCTCATATTTTGTTTTAATTCTGTTGATCACACGTTCTTGATATATGAACAAAACTGTATGGTCAAAACAATAAAAACATTAATTCTGCTTTGTTCCCCATTTCTAGCGACCTTATTCAAATAAAATTCGCAATAATGCTGCCTTGCTGTGCGCTATCTGAATCGAGGAATAGCCCCTATGCGTTTCCTCCTGAAACCAACAAGCAAACATTTGCAACCTCTCTGTGCCCTTGAATACGAATTAACGTTCTACATTGTGTCGAATACCGCCTGTGAAAACCGCAATATCCTGGGCCGCAGAATGTGACTGCTCTCGGCCTGAACCCACAATACCAATTGTATACGAGCAGAAGAATAAAACAGGCTCCATTTTTCTTCGGCGTGTCAGTTTCTGGCATGAGTAATGGATGGGCATTGAATGAACGCGTTCACCAGTGCCTATGCCAACTCAATTATGAATTTATTTCTTATTCTCAGTAAATAGCGAAAATGTAGAGTACATTAGCGTTTATTGCTCTGCCTCTGCCAAATGGAAACTTATACCAATACTCCAGATATTAAGGCTCTTTTTGAATGAATTTATCACCAAAACTATATTTCTTCGATATTTTCCATCTAGAGAATTTTTATTTCTTTCTCGACTGGAATGATGCCAGTAAGATGGAACTTGAACTAATTTTCGGCCCAACTCGTTCATAATCTACTTTTTGGAATTCCTTGCCTGATGAAGCATTAATTTGGCGTAATTTTTCGAATATTTCGTTAGATGGAGTGAAATTTTTCCATGAACTGATATTTATCATAAGCTTTCTTGAAACTGCACTGAATTTGGACCATTTCGATCCAAGTATTGGGTGTTTTTTCATATGTAACACCACTAGAGATGGAATTTTGCCGGCAAAATTTCTCGATTGTGATATGGAAGTTTGTTGCTCATGACATTTTTTCCAAAATCACTCGCCTGACGGCTCGTGATTTTGATACAAATATCATTCGCGAAATTTCCGAAAAGCGACAAACTTGAATATTACAAGAGAGAAATTTTACCTGCTTAAAGGACCCCGCACTTTTAGTAGGTAAAGTGGCGACCGGTCAAATTTTCTGAAAGTTTTGTATGTTGTTGTACCCGACTCAGTGACCAAAAGTGTCAATGGGCCCAACCCAATCCTATGGCTAGTTTTTCAAATACGGGGTGTTAAAGTTGAAAATTGTCCAGATTTTCGGATTTATTTGCTGATTATTAAGAGTTACATTGGATTTCTGTTGCATACACACGTTTACTACATGTTCTAGGTATGAAATTAGAGGATACGTATGATTAAAAATATTTATATTTACCGGGTGATTCACGAATATATGACGGTAGTTTTTTCCCAAAATTCAATTTTTCTACTGTGACGTCAGAAGGGGATATTTTTGAAATGTTCCTTCCGATTTAGTATTATGACGACAAAATATTGCACAGTGCATATTTTTTATACAGGGTGTTTCACAGAGAGAACCACTAGACATAATCATATTTTTTTAGGATTAATTCGAAATCCTGTATTTTTGAATTGATTTTTGGGAAAAGTAATACCACAAACATGTGTGTGTCTCTAATCTCCAAAATATTCAGGGTGATTTATTCATAGGAAGGTATTCAATTTTGGGAAAAGTACAAAGAACATGAACACCCTGTATTCGAAAATTTCCTCGGTCAAATGCAACTATTTTATCACTATATATTGACTCCCACAACATCTCCCGAGGTATGAATTTTAAATCCGATACTATGACCAGTTTTCGAGATACAGGGCGTAAAAGCGAAGAATAACTTATTTCATCATTTTTTTTTTCATATTGAAAAGCCGGATTGATTTTATTTTGCGCCCATGAGTTCAGTATGAGTACAGATCAGATGCACAAGGAAAGGTTCAGCTAAAATATTTACTGTTACAGGGTGATCCACGAATAAATCACAATAGCTTTTGCAAACACTTGATAATTCTACAGTTTCATCACAGAGAAATTATTTCATGAAGTTAATACCTAGTCGTTCACAATTTTCAGTCTGAAATACTTTATAATAATTTTCATACAGGGTAAGTCATAAATAATATGCTTTGAAATAATTGAAAGGAGAACTTTTCTGTTGAATTTTGAATAACTGTCTAACATTACATCAAGTGAAGTATTTCAGACTGAAAATTGTGAACGACTATAGGTATTAACTTCATGGAATAATTTCGCTGTGACGAAACTTTAGAATTATCGAGTGTTTGCAAAATCTATTGTGATTTATTCATGAATCACCCTGTAACAGTAAATATTTTAGCTAAATCTTCCCATGTGCATCTGATCTGCTCTCATACTGAACTCATGGGCGCAACATAAAATAAATTCGGCTTTTCAATTAAAAAAAAATGATGAAATAAGTTATTCTCCGCTTTTACGCCCTGTATCTCGAAAACTGGTCATAGTATCGGATTTAGAATTCATACCTCGGGAGATGTTGTAGGAATCAATATAAAGTGATAAAATAGTTGCATTCGACCGAGGGAATTTTCGAATACAGGGTGTTCATGTTTTTTGTACTTTTCCCAAAATTGAATACCTTCCTATGGATAAACCACCCTGAATATTTTGGAGATTAGAGACACACATATGTTTGTGGTATTACTTTTCCCGAAAATCAATTCAAAAATACAGGATTTCGAATTAATCCTAAAAAAATATGATTATGTCTAGTGGTTCTCTCTGTGAAACACCCTGTATAAAAAATATGCACTGTGCAATATTTTGTCGTCATAATACTAAATCGGAAAGATCATTTCAAAAATATGCCCTCCTGACGTCACAGTAGAAAAAGTGAATTTTGGAAAAAAACTACCGTCATATATTAGTGAATCACCCGGTAAATATAAATATTTTTAATCATACGTATACTATAATTTCATACCTAGAACATGTAGTAAACGTGTGTATGCAACAGAAATCCAATGTAACTCTTAATAATTAGCAAATAAATCCGAAAATCTGGGCAATTTTCAACTTTAACACCCCGTATTCAGAAAACTAGCCATAGGATTGGGTTTGGCCCATTGACACTTTTGGTCAATGAGTCGGGTACACTAACATACCAAATTTTCAGAAAATTTGACCGGTCGCCACTTTACCTACTAAAAGTGCGGGGTCCTTTCATTTAGAGTGGAAGTCGGCATGACTATTCGACGAGAAAATAGGGTAATATGTTCACATTTGATGCGTATTGCACTATTCGGCAAATTAGAATTCATCATAGATTAACTAAACCACTAAACGTTGTTTGTTCTCTCTATGATATTTATTTCCGAAGCTATCTATGAATTCGTGAAACGTCAAAAATTTTGTCGCTGAAAAACCAACGATCGTTGCTACGGAAACTTCCTCACTAAAAATGAAAAGAGTGGTCATATCACATAATTCTATACCTATAATTTGATCCTTGAAATTAATAGTGAAACACCTAGAAGGCTCTGACTAGGGTCAGTGAGACTATTGAGCATGTGCTATAGCGGAGAGTGGGAAAATAGGGACATCGTGGCGATCAGCGGATGCAGTTTTGTTATTTGTCTCTGTTTGTATTGAGTCACATACAGTATCCATGGATACAGAATTACATGTCCCTTCTCTTCTCCCTAGGCATGCGTATATGCGATGACTGACCCTGGATTTAAGGGGAACGATTGCTACACTTTTGTATACTTATTAGCCACTACGCTCAAATTATAGGTATAGAATTATGTGGGTCATATGTAATACCACTAGAGATGGAATTTTGCCGGCAAAATTTCTCGATTGTAATATGAAAGTTTGTTGCTCGGAAATTTCCGAAAAGCAACAAACTTGAATATTACAAGAGAAAAATTTTACCTGCTTAAATTTCATCTCGAGTGATATTCGGCATGACTATTTCCCGAGAAAATGTCTAACATTAAGTAATATGGTCACATTTGACACGGATTGCGCTATTTGGCGAATAAGAATTCATAGATTAACTAAACGTTGTTTGTTTTCTCTATGATATCCATTTCAGAAGCTATCTATGAATTCGAGAAACGTCAAAAATTTTGTCGCTGAAAAACCAACATGTTGGTTTTGCCGGTTTGAAAGTTTTTTCGAGATGAAACGATCGTTGCTACGGATACTTCCTCATTAAAAATGAAAAGAGTGGAATAGTCAGAGTGAAATAAAACACATTGAAATCAAAATTGAAGCCAAATTCTTTTTATTTGAAAGATAATTTTATGACATTTTTGTTTTGAAATTAATTTTCGGTATATGTCTACCACGACTAGCTCTGTAGAACCGCATTCGACCAGACCAATTTTGGATCACTTTTTCGAGTGATTCAGGCCTCATTTCGGCAATAAGGTTATGTCGTCTTCCAGAGCGTCTATTGTTTCTGGTTTATAAGCACAAACCAATGACTTGACATAGCTCCAAAGAAAATAAACCATTGGAATTATGACGCATGATCTTGGAGGCCAATTAATTGAAACCTTTCTCGAAATAATGTTATCGCCAAATCATTCTTTCAAAAGATCAATTGTTACGGTAGCAGCATGACGTGTAGCACCATCTTGTTGGAAACAAAACACTTCAGGGTCGAAACCATTGAAATTTTGAAACAAATAATCATCGATCTGTTACGAGCACCATTCACTGTAACATTAGCTCCAGCATCGTTTTTGAAGAAATATGGTGCAATGATGCCTTCAGCGTGTAAAGCACACCATACAGTGCATTTTTCAGGATGCAATGGAACCTGCAGAACTCCTTGAGGATTGTTTTCACTCGATATAAGGCAATTTTGCTTGTTTGCGTAGCCTTTCAACCAGAAATGAGCTTCATCATTAAAGAAAATTTTCGATAACAAAGTGGATCAACTTCAAGCTGTTCTAGGGACAACTCAGCAAACAAACAACGCTTATTATGGTCAAGTGGCTTTAGTTCTTGAACCAGTTGGATCTTGTATGGGTGTAGACCAAGATCATCACGCAAAATTTTCCATGTTCTGGATGCACAGAGTACAACTTGTTGTGGAAATCGACGAAAAGACAAATCTAGATCTTCAGTAACACTATCATTTACAGCAGCCTTATTTTCTTCTGTACGTACAGTTCTTTGTCTTGTTGTTGCGTCGAGTAGAAAAAAAGTTGTCCGAAATCTATGGATAGTTCGACGAATAAGCAGCTCTGATGAACGATTATGTGAACCATAAATTTCACGAAGTGTTCCATAAGTTTGGCGAATAGAACACTGATTTTGAAAATAAATTTCAACAATTTGTAGACTTTTTTGCGGTGTGAGTCTTTCCATGATAATTTATCCATGTTAACCGAACAGAAATGTCAAAACAACATGGCTTCTAACTTCTGTCGAATCACAGTTATCCCTATCGAACATTCTATCACTCTTAAAGAAACAACGGATTAGAGTGTTCAGAATTCATATTTGATACCACAAAGTTGATACTGCCAATGGACTTCATCGGTAACAAAGAAGATACACACATCAGTCAATCAGTGGTTTACCCACTCTCTTCAACTCTGTGGTCTACCTACACGAATCCAGAAGATCAGCAGATATGTCTCTTCAGCCAGCATCCCCAGTGTGTAGAATTCAATTCAGTGTTCACTTTGTTGTATATCATTATTTTAATCTCATACAAACATTCATTTCTTCAATTTTCGTTTAATAAGATTTGCTCAATCAGTCCATTCTTCTCTCCAAGACAGCTCTATGTAGATAAGTATTTATAATTAACAATGAGATTTTAGGATTGAGATTCCTCTGCAAACTTTTGTTCGCCTTCATGCTGGAAATTACCTAAATCCCTCTTGACTTTTGCTATTCCAATACTCCTAGAGATCCGTTTAGCATTTGATGAGTTCGGATTATGCCATGTATAACATGCCAATTCCAGTACGAAGGGTATCTCATTCATGCAGATAATTATGTTGATTTACTCCAGCTATTTGGATATCTGGATCATGTCCAACATTCGGATGAACTTCCCGAAAGCACTTACTGCAGCTCATTGGCTAAAATTTGTGTGTTCCTTTCAAGTCTAACCGCACAGGGCTGATAGTTCGTTGATTAGTGTACCTATTAGATGACTTAGACACGCACAGTTCGATTTAACATTATTGGATATACAGATGGATTGCTGTAACCTAATCTCTTCAGAGATTTATGTATTTCGGATAAAGGTAGATCATGGAATTGGTTTGAATTTAGGAGATTAGAGTTGAATTGTTTCACCATAAACTGGATAAATATATACAGGGTGTAACCAAATGAGTATACTCCATACTCCATTCACAATTATAAAATCAAAACTCTGGCCTTGGAAATTTGGCACATTCCACTCTGTATCGAAGTTATGACGTTTTTCAAAATATTTTTATGTTCCAAGTCAACACTATGTTGCTCTTTCTACATTCTTAGCGTATTTCTCAGAATGTGAATTTATTCGGAAAATGAATGAATTGGAAAAGATGTGACGGACGAAAATAATTAACGTTTATATGAATTTTTTTTTTTTTTTTTTTTTTTTTTTTTTTATACGTCCGTGTGAGGGGAAAACCCTTTATGGGCACCGAGAGGGTCCGCACTCTCGGTAGTGTGAGAATCCAGGATCTTGTTTGGCTACTCACTAAAAACCCCTCACACCTTCAATGGAGGAGTTCTTCATCCTGCCCTCGCAGCGTCCCTTAACAAAAGAGATGAGCTGCAAGTGGCTTCTAGAGTTCATGGGACCTGATGATATGGAGTGACCCGAGCAACACTGCTTTCTGCATTCTGTGCGCCAATACCTCGGCCAGTGATCTGCAGACCGGGATAATCTTCAGTTCATCCACATAGTTAGCTCTCATTCCACCGAGACATCCTATGATAAGCACGACCATCCTAATTTTATGACCTGGGTATAAAGTTCCAAGCTCGAACATAAGGTCTTTGTATTTTTGCCTCTTCTGTTGTTCCTTCATCACAACATTATTTTCAGCAGGGGAGGAGAATTCCACGACAAATAACTCCTTCAGCTCCTTGTCCAGCAGAAGTATGTCTGGCTTAACAGCATTGATCTGTCGTGTTGTTGAGACAGGATAGTTCCAGCATATCCGAGCTCTTTCGTTCTGGACCACCGCTTCAATCTCCAGAGGCACATATGGTAGCACCGGTTCTTTGTCTATCCCATACGCGGCTCTCAGATGGAAGTATAAAATCCGGAGTGCCGCGTTGTGTCTCTCTACATACCCCGATGGAGCATGGACTCTGCAGGCGGAAAGGATGTGCATAATCGTTTCCTGTTGCCCATGGCAAGCCCTGCAAGTTGTTGGGGTGTCCATTTTCATGATGTTCTTTTTATACCATCTCGTATTCAGTACTCCATCTTGACACGCCATCACAAATCCTTCTGTCTCTGACTTAAGGCTAGCTGACTTTAGAAAGGCGAAAGACAATTCTTCAGACAGGTCCTGGTCTTTTAAACTCCTGAAATATATGGAGTGCAAGGTCTTACTCATATGATGTTCGAGTAATGTATCTGACTGAGACTTTCGGATCAGTCTTGCTAGGCTTCTTTGGTCCGCTTGAGTGATCGGTGCTCCAGCGAGCTCAGGATTGATCGATACGCCGGTTATGCTGAGCTTATCCAGGGCCCTTTGTGCAGCTCGGAATAGGAAGGCTCCATGGTTCGCAATTTCATGCTGAGCGACAAATTTCAGAAGCGGATCTTCACTTCTTAGAATCCTTACTGCCATTTCCAATGTTTGTTGATAGTGTTGATATTCCAAACATTGCAATCCTCTACCTCCCTGGCTTCGAGGAAGGTATATCCTCTGTATTGAACTGTTGGGATGTAGGCTACGATTCATGTTCATCGTTTTCCTTGTTAACCTATCAAGATCGAGGAGCTCGTTTACCGTCCAGTTCACCACTCCGAAAGAGTAGGTGAGAATCGGGATGGCTAGCATATTTGTAGCAGATACTTTGTTCTTTCCCGACAGCTGCGATTTCCATATGTCTCTCAGCTTCTTTTTGTAGCTGGCTGTTAAGGCATTCTTTATCTGGGTTGTCTCCAGTACACCCCTCTGTTTCATTCCAAGAAACTTGTAAGTTTCTCCGTCTTCGAGGTGTCGAAAAGTCATTCCATCTTCCAGTCGAATATCTTCTCCTGCGTCTTCAGCTTTTCCCCTGCGCAGATGAAAAACAGCACACTTGTCCAAACCGAATGACATTCCCATTGCTGAAGTGTAGTCTGAAACGATATTCAGTAGTTGCCGCAGTGCGGACTCGGAGGGAGCGTAGAGCTTCAAGTCGTCCACGTACAAGAGATGCGAGATCAGGTGGTTCCTTCTGCCTGGTGGTCCGGCCTGGTATCCTATCTTGCTCTCCCTTAACTCAATTGTTAGTGGTATAAGAGTTATGCAGAATAATAACGGGCTTAGCGAATCTCCCTGGAAAACTCCTCTCCTGTATCTCACCCATCCTGTATAAACGGTTCGACCCTCTGCTCGGATGGCAAACTTCGTTTTCCACAGCGCTATGATGTTTTCTATCGCGTGGACGATGTTGGGGTGGACTTTCAGCATTTTTAATAACCGTATGATCAGTTCGTGCGGCGAGGTGTCATATGCTTTCGCGTAGTCTAACCATGATGTGTGTAGGTCGCGCTTGTAGTGTCTGGCGTCTAGACATACGCTCTTGTCTATGAGCAAGTTGTCCTTGCATCCTTGCACTCCTTTCTTTGCTCCCCTCTGTTCGTAGATGCTGTTCCACACTGGTCCAATAACCCTCAGTATTTGATCTTGAATTACACTTGTGAGGATCTTATACAGTGTATTGAGGCAAGTGATTGGGCGATAGTTCTTGGGTTGCCCTAAATCACCTGATTTTGGTATCAGCACTGTTCTACCCTCCACTAACCATGACGGAATGGGCTCATGGCGAGTCAGCATCCCGCTGAATAATCTTGCCAGGTGTTGATGTGTAGCTGGAAAACTCTTCCACCAGTAGTTTTGAATACCGTCCAGTCCAGGTGCTGTAAAATCACGCTTGTTCTTAAGGGCTTTTTTAATATCTTCGGTTGATATTTCAGAAAGTTCATCGTTCTGCTGTTGGTTTTGATCACACATCTGCTGGAATCTGAGTAGTGCTGGAGTATCCCTGGTTTCTGCTTGTTGTTCATACAGGCTTTTCCAAAATTTTTCGACCTCTTGAGGTGATGGTGGGTTTTGTGCCTTTTGTTGTTGGGACTGAAATAATTTCGATGGTTCTGCGGTGAAGGTGTTGTTATCTTCAATCCATTTTTGCCTTTTTATCAGTTTCTTTCGCGCTGCAGCAAGTGATCTTATTTTATCTACAGCTTTCTGCTTCAGTAGATGGACTGTGGGCAAATCCACTGCATGATGTATGGAACGAAACTCCTCGATCATATCCTTCATTTTCTTGCTTGATCCAATTTTGCCTCTCAGAACATCTATGATACATTGGTACCAAGATGCCTGCTGCCTCATTGATTTTATTTTGATGTCAAGCCGACTGAGTCTTAACCTATGCTTATCCTTCTTCGTAGCTGAACTTTTCGGTGGACATAGAAGTGAAGCGGCCGCTCTCACTGCAGCCACCACATCTTCTAGTGAACAGGTCTCGTTAAGATGATCTTGAATTATTTTGTCCACTACGGCTAGATCTTCAGCCTGAAGTCTTGTTTTTATTCGGGTGGCCTTGACCAGTGGGTCTCTAACAGCAGCCTCAAATGCTTCCTTTATATTGACGATTGACTCCGGAACATCTCTCACTTGTTCCGCTCTTGGCCTTGCCCTCAGGGCTATTGCTTGGTGTTGTTGGTTTGGAGCACCTGTCACCTGCTCTTCACCGTGTTCTATTTCTGGAACATCTCTCACTTGTTCCACTCTTGGCCTTGCCCCCAGGACCATTGCTTGGTGTTGTTGGTTTGGAGCATCTGTCACCTGCTCTTGACCGTGTTCTATTTCTGGAACATCTCTCACTTGTCCCGTTCTTGGCCTAGCTCCCAGGGCTATTGCTTGATGTTCTTGGTTTGGAGCATCTGTCACCTGCTCTTCACCGTGTTCTATTTCGGGAACATCTCTCACATGTTCTGTTATTGGCCTGTTGGAGCGTGTACCAGTCTCGGTTCGGCTCGCAATGTTTCTCACCAGGTCAATCGTCAATTGCTGATGTTGGCTCGAAGCATCTGTCACCTGCTCCTCAGCTAGTTGTTCCGTCCTTTCTTGCTCTTGAGACCGCCATAAGATTCCTCTTCTTTTGAGATGACTGATCTGATCTCTGAGGTTTTGCTGCGTCATGAAGTCAAGGTCCGGATAATTTTCGCACCACAGACCATGAAGCCTATTCATGTACCCTCGTCTTTCAGGTCTTGATCTTCTGTATAGCGCAGTCAGCAGGCTATGCTGCTCGGGCGTCCACTTGTGGCGTCCTCTTTGTGCCGTCCTGTTTCGGCTGCCGGTTCCGACTGCGGGCTGCTCTCTCGAGCGTTGAATCCCTATGCGACCGACAACCTGAACTCTCTCCTCGTCAATGTCTTCCTCGTCTAAAGGCATAGCTTCTTGTATGGCAGGCGCCTGCCTTCTCAGCATCCTGCCGTTGGTGGCCCGCATGCTGTCACGTCCAGCACCAACTCCAGACGCGCCCTGACGATCCCCAGGCAGCGACTGTTTTCCGAGGCTTAGCTGATATCTGTCCGACATCGGTTGAGAGTGACCGGGGTCCGCGGGATTGTCACACCCGTATACTACAAAGTAGTACCCCCCGTGCGGGTTTGCCACCATTTACCCTTGGTAGCCCAGGTAACTCGGGCCGTGGGGACGTCACCCCCCATGTGGCATGGCAAAACCACACCACACCCGTGCGGTGATATGAATTATTATTATTATTATTATTATTATACATTTGACAAGAGTTTAGAAGAATTCTATAAACTCAAATAAAATTAAAAAAGAAATGCACATAGCTAGACAAAAAAATAAAGTATAAATTACAATTGAAAATAGAAAGGAATAATATACAAAAGCAAAAAAGGAGAAAAGAACTTCATCTCAAGTTTGGCGACGATCGACTCTGCATCCACCTGTCAAATCGGTTTTTGAACGAGTTGACAGAGGATGCCTCCACAATGGCAGACGGTAGACGGTTCCATGTAGAAAACACTCTGTTGGTCAGGAAGTGTTCTCTCTGAGTCGTCCTGAAATTCTCCCTTCGCAGCTTGTATCTATGGCCACCCAGACGTTCGTCATCATTCAGAGTGAACATTTCACCCAGATCTGCGTTAAAAAGACCGTTCAGAGCTCTGTAGGTGATAATGAGGTCACCTCGGGCCCGTCTGTCTGAAAATAAGGGGAGATCCATAATAGAGAGCCGTTCAGGATAGCTGGGTCGCAGTACACCATAGGGTAATCTAGTCGCAGGACGCTGGACACTCTCGAGCAGCTCCACATCGCGAACCAGAGACGGAGACCAAACTGCCCCGGCATATTCCAGGATTGGGCGCACGTAGGTAGTGTATAGAATTCTACAGGAGGTCGGATCGCAACGGGGAAATGATCTGCGCAGCAGATAAAGAATTCTCTTCGCCTTGTTAACGGTGTGCAGGATGTGATTGGACCAAGAGAGATCATCGGAAACCACGACTCCAAGGTCACAATGAGAGGTTTCGGCAGAAATCGTATGGCCGCCGAGAAAGTAATCGTTACCAGGATTGTTTCTTCCCATGTGAATGACCGAACACTTCGAAAGATTTAGGGGCAAACACCAGTTCAAAGACCAGTCGTAGAGGGCATCGAGGTCCCTCTGAATGACACCAGGGTCCCCAAGCGGATCACCAAAGATTTTAGCATCATCGGCAAAAAGCGAACAATTAGATAGAATGGTTCTTGGCAAATCCGAAGTGTAAAGAAGGAAAAGAAGTGGGCCTAGGACCGAACCCTGGGGGACCCCACTTACCACTGATCTCGTGGTCGATAGAGAATCTCCCACGCGAACGCGAAAAGTGCGGTCAGAGAGGAATGACCTAATCCACTGAAGTAGGGAACCCCGAACACCCACCAAACTCTCGAGCTTGAGAAGTAGACGCCTGTGTGGAACGCGATCGAACGCACGAGAAAAATCGAGGTAAACTACGTCAACAGGAACACCCCCGTCTAGCATTCTCGACCATTCATTCACACACAACAGAAGGTTCGTCAACACAGAACGGCCAGGCAAGAAACCATGTTGTTCCTCTGGAATTAACCTGTTATCAAGCGCGAATTGAATGATTTTATCCAGGATTATCCTCTCACATAATTTTGCGACAATGGGTACCAAACTGATAGGGATAGGACGGTAGTTTTTGGCGTCCAATTTATCGCCCGATTTGAATATAGGGGTAATAAACGCCATTTTCCAACAGGCGGGTAGGGAGTGAGAAGAAAAAGATTTGTTGAACAAAATGGATAATGGTTCAGCCAGGAAAGATGCACAGTGCTTAAGGACCTTCGAGGAAACTCCATCTGGACCCGGAGAAGAAGAGACGTCTAACTGTTGGAGATGATTCAGAATAATGGCAGGAGTGAATTCAACGTCACTCAAAATAGCAGCTGGATTCCCAGCCAACAGCCTCAGCAACAGAGGAGGCTCCAGAGAAAATGAGGACTCAAAAACGTCGGCTAGCTCCTCTGCAGACGTCAACGGCGAAGAGGTGACATCGCCATGCTTGTCTCTGACTAGTGGAATGGAGACCTTCGTTTTAAGGGATGACCTCAGATATTTGAACATTCGCTTACGATCACCAGAGGAGACCAGTTTGGACTCAAATTCAGACTTAGCTCTTTTGATCACGTCTGACAGGTAATTGGAGTATTCTCTATGTGCTTGGTAGATATGAATAGACTTATGACGCATATATCTCTGCCAAATCGCTTTTTTATGTCTAATCATCTTGAGGATGGTATGATTGATCCAGGGTTTGGCAGGAACGCTGACAATTGTCTTAGATTCGGAGCAACCATCAATCATAGCCTTGGTTGTGTCTAGAAAGATGTTCCACATCGCATCAACGTCGGCACAAGGAGACAGAATCTCACTCCAATCAACATCAAGAGCTTCAAGTAGAAGGTCAAAGTTTACCGTCTTGATCACTCTCGTACTTTTGGTACTTGAAGAACCCAGAGACAGTTGTATTTTGGATAAGAGGGTCACATGGTCAGACTTACCGAAAGGAGGAAAGTAGTCAAGTTGCGATACCAGGTCATTGCTGTTGACCAGAATAAGATCGAGAAGCGATGGGTTTTGGCCATTTCGAAACCTGGTGGGCTGCGTTACTAACTGGATGAAGTTGTTATCGCGAATCATATCAACATAGGGCCTAGAGGATGAGTTACACTGTCGTCCACCCGATAATGGCCACTGTAAGTCAGGTAAATTAAAATCGCCGCAAAAAAACACATTAGCCTCCGATGAGGAGAGTTTAGCAAGAGAGTCGCAAAAGTTGGTATCGTGCTGACATTCACGGGGTCTATAAATACAACCAATGGTCAACACAGTAGAATTTTTATCAGAAATTTTAACAAATATATTGTCAATACCAGGATAACAGAAGGAGAATGAACTTAGAGTGAAATCTCTGCTTATATCTTCGCTGCAGTAGATACATACTCCCGCGTGACCACTCGTGGTTGTACTGTCACTGCGAAATATGGAATAACCAGGTATTGACACGGATACATCGGCTACACCGGGGTGAAGCCATGACTCTGAGATCAGTATAAATTTGGGGTGGCAGTTTTTAACGAAGGATTGGAGTTCAAGAAGTTTGGAGTGCAATGATTGTATGTTGGTATAGGCAACAGTCCATTCCGTGAGTGTAGAATTTAGTTTTTTGAAGGTGTTTTAGAAGTGGGTACTATAGTGGGGACACCCCTTACAAACTTAATGTCGATGTTGGTCTCTCCTGAACTTCTTCTATGTTTGAGCTCTTGCCTCAACATGTTGAGTTCGGACAGTTGTCTGGGCGTTTTATCATCGGATATGTAGACCTTCTGGTAGGATGGATTGTCGAGTACTACTTTCCAGTTACGCAAGATTCGTTGGACGACTAGCGGGTTTGAAAAGGAAACCTTGATCGGTCTAGGCTTGGAGCCACCAGACCTGCCGAGACGCCTGTGATCCAAGCGGCACTCATTAGCAGACGGAAAAATGATAGTAATAATGTTAGAAACAGCAGCACCGTTGCCGGCTGATCCATCTTCAGGTATGCCCCTCAGTAAAATGTTGTGAGATCGGTGAAGCCGGTCAAGCAATTCGGACTGATCACCAGACGCGTTAGCAGTTTCACCAGTTGGAGCGTTCTGGTCGAGCTGATCAACCCTGTCGACAATTGTCGACATGTCGAATTGATAGAAATGATTCCTTTTCTAGTTATTTGCATGATAAGTACAAGAGATCACTGTTGAAATATACATATTATTTTTCGCCATGGAAGAAAATTGCATTGCTTTCACATAATTTTCATATGCATGCTTGTGAAGATTTAATGTTTATTATCCTCATGAACTGAAAGTTCAAGACTTGACGGCATCAATTGTTGATTCTAATCAAGAATTCATTTAAAAAAATCAACCCAAAGATATAAGATGAATTGATGGGTAATTACAAGAATAATATCAATTTTATTTTGTTCATAACTTTCTTAAGATCAATGTTGGGATATAAAACTCGGCTGCGTTTGTTCAAACAACATCTAAAGAATACATTTTTCACCGTCTCGACCTTTGAAAGGCGTTTCTTATAGGAGAATTAAGTCTAAGTTCCACCTCATTAGTGAGGTACCTAACTTTTGCAAATCTGCTCAGATATCGCCAAATTTCTTGGAAAATCTGAAAAATATCATCCTAATCGACCTCTCGAGGCTCCATCCGATCCTTCTACTGCGATATCTGTCCAAATAACAGCTTTTTCAACGAAATTCCCGTGTACCCCTTGAACCTCGAAATGTAAACATTCGTGCTGGTCTTGAAAATCGTCCTCACGCTCCAAACTGGTGCTAAAAACAATAAACATACGTTAATCTTGGATATTCGACGAAAAACTCACCTGCAAATATCGATTAAATACCAAAAATCTGCGAACAATTTGTAAACCTAACATAATATGGAATATCTTTGATACTTTTACTTTGATGTAAACAAAGAAACTGGCAACGTCGTTTTGTCATTAACGATATTTTCTGTGCGCGCACTGACTTTTCATTATATGTTCTGTGCTTTTCATCAGGGGCACCAATTCCTGAAAATGAAACCATGACCTCCTATGTGTTATAACTAAAAGTGAATGGAGTATATGTGAGTTTTCAGATGATGATTCCTTGTCGGAACAAAAAACTTAGGCCTTTCCTCGAAAAGCTACTCGCTTTCAACACAAAGTGCTGTAGTGTTAAAGACATGGCTTTTTTGGGCATGTTCTACCAATAAAAGGACACCTCAGATCAATAAGGAATCAATAAAAGTAAGAGATTTATCTTCCTGTGAGAAAACGAGTGAACACAAGCCTCCAGGGTGATATGTTTTCCTCGATAAAACTCCAATTCTGTTATTGTCAGGCCATATTATTTTATTTGTCAATGTTTGCCGAACGTGCCTTCGAACCCTATAAAATATCCTCAGGATAACTGAAGCTGGAGTCTCGTGACTTCCACGAATTCGAGAATAAAGGAGTCAAGAATTTAACCCGGGAAATATCATTTGTTGAAGGATAAAAGGTTTACGGCACTTGCCATTGAAAAATTTCACCATTTTGAAATATTCGAAACAAAGTTGCCTCTTTTTCTTAACAGGAGATAGAACTCATCAAAATAAACTTTTTCGCCAAAGATTAAAATAAAATTGAAATTAAGGTGGGCGTTCAAAATAGTGTGTTTTCAGTAGCAATATCACAAGAGATTGAATTTTCGTGACTATTCCACTCATTTCAAAAAATGACCAATCACAGTCCAACGACAGCTCGTATTATCGCGAAAATACCAACTGTCTCTGAATTATGATTGGTCTGACAACTTCGGTGTTTGCAACGATTGAACTACAGAATAATCTGTGATTCAACTGTGGATACGAATGGTTTGACAACTGATGAATATAAATTGTAGACGTCAACATAAGTTTTTCCTTGCTTTTCTCGAATATGGAGTTTCTTACCTTTAAGACTGTTCGTGAAAAAGGCAACTCATTTTCGTTTGAAAATAAATCGATAGACCTATCACGGAAATTCAATCTCTTGTGATATTACTACTGATAAGTCTATCGATTTATTTTCAAACGAAAATGAGTTGCTTGGAAACATCACGAGTCCGGAGGACGAGTAATGTTTCCTTAGAGCAACTCCTTTGAGTTTGGAAATAAAAGATAGACTTATGAGGTAAATTCAATCTCGAGTGAAATTTTGTAAGACTATTTCACGAACAGTCTTAAGGTAAGAAACTCCATATTCGAGAAAAGCAAGGAAAAACTCATGTTGACGTCTACAATTTATATTCATCAGTTGTCAAACCAATCGTATCCATAGTTCATTCACAGATTATTCTGTAGTTCAATCGTTGAAAACACCGAAGTTGTCAGACCAATCATAATTCAGAGACAGTTGGTATTTTCGCGATAATACAAGCTGTCTTTGGACTGTGATTGGTCTGTTTTTGAAATGAGTGGAATAGTCATTTCAAGTTGCATTTGAAAATGGTTTCACTTTGAGAACTGAAATTTTGTGGGTAAACTCAGAAAGGATTGGAGTTCTTGATGAAATAATTCAAATCGATTTCATTTCGAAAGTTCATTTTTTGCTTTCAAAAATGGAAGAAAATAATGCTTCTGTTTTATTTCAAACGAAAGACCCATGAAAATAGTTTAACTTATGATTGAAAGTGAATCTAGAGATAATCTCGTTCAGAAAAACAACTTGAAATACGGATTTGGCAGATAATGGCCAAATTCAAATATATGGCGGGAAAAAGTTCCTGCTTTACTCACATATTCACTAATTTCATAGTTCAGCAATTTTCGGATA
Organism: Adalia decempunctata; assembly: GCA_951802165.1. NCBI lineage: Eukaryota > Metazoa > Arthropoda > Insecta > Coleoptera > Coccinellidae > Adalia > Adalia decempunctata. The sequence goes on from OX637697.1 coordinate 24,316,518, forward strand.
GAGAGCGCCATTGTACATTTTATTGATAATTAAAGAGATATTTATAGAACTTATAGTGATAATGTTCTATGGAGATTTTCCATAAAATGCACGGTGACGCCTCTATCGAAAACGTTTTCCCTGCTAGCTCTGAACGGCGACCTCGAATAGATACTCATACAAACGGATACGGTCCAGCTGTTCCATCAGTCCTTGAATGCCACACCTTAAGGGGCAGTATCACTTTTTGAATCGTGGTAAATCTCCATCCAAAAGTGGTCTCTTTATTTCACGAGTAAGTACCCTAATTTACGACGTAGAGACTTGATTTTTTTTAAATTGAAGTTGAACGTTCCGAGGGCAAATAGATTTCTTTTTTCGATTTAATTAGTTTTCCAATTAAAAAAACTAGGGAAATCGTTAGATCTGGGGTTATTGAATATGTTTTTCGTTTTTCATGAGTACAAGCTATATTTTTGAAAAAATGATCATGATAATTTTTGTAGTTTATAGAAGATCAAATTGCCGAGGGCAAATAGTTGCGATTTTTTCGATTTAATTAGTTTTTTAATTAAAAAAAACAGGTTGAACTTCAGCGTTTTGGAAACTACATTTAATGATTTTTTTTGACGGTTATTCATCATTTTTTGAAAAAAATCGCTACTATTTGCCCTCGACAATTTAATCTTCTATAAACCACAAAAATTTCCATGATGATTATTTCAAAAATATAGCTTCTACTCATGAAAAACGAAAAACATATTCAATAACCCCAGATCCAACGATTACCCTGGTTTTTTTAATTGAAAAACTAATTAAATCGAAAAAAAAAATTTCTGACGGTTATTCATCATTTTTTGGAAAAATCGCAACTATTTGCCCTCGGCAATTTAATCTTTTATAAACTACAAAAATTTTCATGATGATTTTTTCAAAAATATAGCTTGTACTCATGAAAAACGAAAAACATATTCAATAACCTCAGATCTAACGATTACCTTGGTTTTTTTTAATTTAAAAACTGATTAAATCGAAAAAAGGGAAACTATTTGCCGTCGGGACGTTCTCCAACTTCAATTAAACAAAAAATCAAATTTCTACGTCGTAAATAAGGGTACTTATTCGTGAAATAAAGAGACCACTTTTTGAATAGGGATTTACCACGATTCGAAAGGTGATACTGCCCCTAATTCAGCTTATTTGTGTTTGGAAACAGGAATATAAACGTTTCCTCAACTCAACTTTTCTTGCTTAAGGGGGAGTATCACCTTTTGAATCGTGGTAAATCTCCATTCAAGAAGTGGTCTCTTTATTTCACGAGTAAGTTACCTAATTTACGACATAGAGACTTGATTTTTTCTAATTGAAGTTGAAGAACGTCATGAGGGCAAATAGTTTTCTTTTTTTCGATTTAATCAGTTTTTCAATTAAAAAAACCAGGGTAATCGTTAAATCTGGGGTTATTGAATATGTTTTTCGTTTTTCATGAGTACAAGCTATATTTTTGAAATAATCATCATGAAAATGTTTGTAGTTCATAGAAGATTAAATTGCCGAGGGCAAATAGTTGCGATTTTTTCCAAAAAATGATGAATAACCGTCGGAAAAAAATCATTAAGTGTAGTTTCCAAAACGCTGAAGTTCAACCTGTTTTTTTTAATTGAAAAACTAATTGAATCGAAAAAATCGCAACTATTTTAACTCGGCAATTCAATCTTCTATAAACTACAAAAATTTTCATGATTTTTATTTCAAAAATATAGCTTGTACTCATCAAAAACGAAAAACATATTCAATAACCCCAGATCGAACGATTACCCTGTTTTTTTTTATTGAAAAACTAATTAAATCGAAAAAAAAAAACTATTTGCCCTCGGGACGTTCTTCAACTTCAATTTAAAAAAAATCAAGTCTCTACGTCTTAAATTAGGGTACTTACTCGTGAAATAAAGAGACCACTTTTGAATGGAGATTTATCACGATACTGATACTGCCCCTTAAGAGCTCGCGTAGTACTTTTCACCCTTTGGTAGCAGATCCGTAATTTTGATTTAACATTCGTATTTGATGCCCAATAACCTCGCCATCTATAAAGTTTTATTTAGGAAATTTTGGGTGAATTGGATTATATTATTGTGTTCTACCTCCTGTTCAAAAAGAAGGCTCTCCTTTGAAAACACCCTGTAGATACACAGAATCTCTTAAATATAAAATTCTCCTGTCTGTACTTTGTGGCCGAACTCCTCCGAAACGGCTGGACCGATTCTCGTGAAATTTTGTGTGCATATCGGGTAGGACTGGGAATCGGCCAACATCTATTTTTGATCCCCCTAAATGTTAAGGGTGGTCCACCCATAACTTTTTTTTTCAATTTTTTTGGACAAAATTTGTTTTTTTTTTATGATACAGCACACAAAAATACATGCAACCCTAAATTTTCACCCCTCTACCTAACCAAATGGGAACGTGGTATAACAAAAACTGCTTATTTATTGCCGCTAAGGCGGAACGGAGTTCGCGGGGTTAGCTAGTATTGATATAAAATTTGGTAAAATTTTGCCAGACAATAACATTTTAAATTCTTTCCAATAGTAGGAATTCATACTTTTGAGCATTTTTGAATGCTTGGGGTTTCACTTTCCTACCCAATTACTCGTTCAGATTTATGAAAAACAGTGAGTCTGATTAAATGCATCAATGTTTCCCGTTTGTGCCTCATTCATTTTGTGCTGGTCGACTGACTGCTTCAATAAGAATTTCTTACTGCATCACAATTTCCGTTTTCGATAAAATATGATTCGAACATACCTACAATTCAAAGTGAAACGTTTTATTTCCCCTACGGTTGACGTGCCGACTCTATATCTAATATGTACGAAGTTCGTACATCCATAAAATATTCAATTTCTGTTTATTGGGAGAGAGAGCGTGGAAGGGAATAGGAAACATTCCAGAGAAATCAGAAAGGCGTTCATAAATTTAGGTCCTCCATTGGGAACTAGGAGCAAGACCGGATCGCAGGGTCAATTCGAAATTTGTGATCCAGAAAAGACAATGTCAACTGCAAGCATGTAAAAATTGATTCGTATTTCGGAAGTCAAATTATGTATTTATGTGAAAGCTGTCCCAAATAAGGGGTTTTGTGTCTTTTCCCATTTATTCAACTTGACCTGATGTGAAAATCTGGATTATTAATGCCGAATACTTCGCTTCGAGCTTAGAATTTGAGTGGTAAGTCTGGGTGATCAAATTAGATTCTGTCCGTCTGTCCGTTCTTCCTGCCAGTTGCAAATTCCATAACTTTCGGAAAGATAGACCTTGAGCCTTAACATTTTTGGGGTACTTTGGAAATCTGAGTGTCAGTTGTTCTGGTGAATGAGCAAAATCGAATTTGAGTCTCGAAAATATAAGTTTCTGAAATTTAATTTTTCCACTATTTTGAGACTCTGATTTCGAAATGAAATCAGTTGATAAACTGTATAAAAGCGACTTCTGAATGAACACCAAATTTTGATGGAATCGTATGACCACAACAATAAAAAAATCAATTACAAAAATAACTTAAGAAATAATCGCTTAGTTCATATGAAAAATTAAGGAATCAATCTTTGTTCTGCTAAAAGGAGAGGAGATCGTGACATCTGTTCGATAGGAGCAGAACATATTTGACCAAAAGTGTTGAAAAAGAGGTAGAACAAAAATGACAATTATGACCAAAACAATTCCATACACAAAAACTGGTATAAATAGTTCTAAAGATTCATTACTGATGAAGAGGTCTGATTTAAGCTACGAAACGTCACATTCAGAATTGAGCTTCATCATTCATTTCGTTCTGATATTATTTTTCAGTGCCTCAAAAGTTGCTCGTGCATGACCAATAGTGTTCATCTTATTAAGAAGGCGCATTTTCTAGAATCAAAAATGTTTTATTGATTATGTTTCATATGAAGGGAGAGAGTACCCTAAGAAGCTTCAAGAAAATATGGAAGTTCCTGCCTAAGAACCCTTCAATGACTTTCTGTATGTGAATACAAAATGGTGAATGCGACGGGTACAAAAATTCATCGATTTGCTTCGCTAACGATGCAAATACAAGTTCAAGAAGTTGCTTCCTGTATTTTCTTCATCGATTCTGATGTCGAAACATATTGCTATGTTAATAGTATATTCTAAAACTAGTTGCAGAATGGGCTCCTATTCCAATACGAATGCGAAATTCGAAAACGAGCGACGAAGGAGCGAGTTTTCGAACGTATGAGTATTGGAATTGCATTCTGCAACGAGTATTAGACGATATTTTCTCTATTTCTCTCTAATTTTGTGAAATTCAATGAAAAAATTCAAATTGCAGGTCCTAGTGACTATCATATTGTATCTTGGCAGTTGGTGTGAATGTTATTAAGTACGAAAATTGACATTTCTAAATTGACGTCTGCTGAAATTTAAAAGGATCGGAAGTCATTGCTGACAACCACAAAACGAAAAATGTTACTGAAAACGATGCTGTAATGAATTCATTACAGCACTGTTTTTAGAACTGTAATGAACACATCACGATACTGAAATAGAGAAAAACAATTTACGAATTCAACTTCTATTTGGTTCGCAGCAACTTCAGAAACACAGGGAATCGATTACGCCTTTTCATCATCTGTAAAACGATTTGTCGATAACAGATGACTTCAGCGAAGGGCGTTGAAGCTGGAGAATTCTTTGATGGAATTCACGCCCTTTTCCGTTTTCCTGTCTTCCAGACAGATTTCATTACTGAGAGAAAGGCTGGATATTCTTCTAAAATCTTAACCGGAAGTAGAAGTTTTCGGAAAGTATTCAATCTGGCCAAAATAAAGAATTCGTGGTAAACTCAACATGTAGTAAATTTTTCTAGCATGCCATTTGAAAAAAAAGAAGTTAATTGCTTTTACGGGTATAACTATTGACGAAAATATGAAAATAATTTGAATTTTTTCGACAGATCTCACGGAAATATGAATTTCATAAAAATATTTTGGGTAATTCTCAGTATAATTTTGGGTAAGAAAGATTGACTCTGTATACATTATATTCACAAAAAAATATATTCACATTATCACTTCTCCTTCAATTGCCTTGACCTTGAGAACGCCAAAATCTTTCATATTTTCCATTTCATGTCACATATCTCACCCTGGGATCTATAATATTCGGCTGTATATTTCGTATAATCGCAAAAACGGCATAAATTGTGCTTTCTGATTGTCTACGCCACCAATTCTCATTTGGATTGTTTATTCGATGGATTCGCACATATATTTTCCTTTGAACATTCTCTTTGTCCGCTTTTATAGCGTGAGGTCAAATCTGGTTGATCCCTGTCCTGAAAGTTGAAATTTTATGGAGGATATTGAATGTGAACTGGGTTCGATTTTATGTCAACACATCTAATGAATTTATCCTTGATATATATATCCTTGAAAACTAATTATTCTTGGGATCTAGTTGTTATAGGAAAATTTTGTTTTGATTCATATGATTACTTATGATTAGTTTTCCAGTTTTTGGGATTTTATTGATGTCGATCACGATTATTCATGTCGAAAATTTCCAATTTGTTTTGTGCAACAAATTGGCGAATGCGCCGGCTAAACATTCATTTATTTCGTTTTCAATCAACAAATAAACTCAAAATGGTTGGTAATGTGTAAAATAAACAAAGATACATATGTTCAGTGTGAATTTTTTATATCCTGCCCGCTTCTGAATGCGACATTCCCATTTTAATGTTTCAAAAATTAAAGAAAATAATCGATATGTTACGAAGGAAATTTTTACGGGAACTAAGTATGTCCCCCTCGCTCAGGGTAAATACGCAAATAAAACCTGAAATTGTCTGGAAACTAAAAGGAAGTGGAAGCAAGCTTAATGGATTTCAGACAAGAGGTTGAACACACGGTTGGTGAGCCACTCACAGTTGCTATCTACAATAAAATGGCGTAAATTATTACCAACCTTTCGCACTTGTCTGACTCTGAAACTGATAAATATTTCGGGGTTGGGACAACTAGCATGCCCTAATTTCCACAACCGTTGGTTCAGGACAAGGGTTTCCGAATGAATATTCAAACTATGCTCCGACAAATACCAGCAATCAATGCGATAGAATATAATTATGTGAAGGGTTTTCCAATAAGGGTTGTTATTTTGAATGGCTCGCAATTTCGGTAGATGTCACTTTTGAAGCTGTCATTTTTGACATTTGACAAGCAGAAGCTACGCCATTGATAAAAATGGAACGATACACGCTTGAACAACGCATTGAAATTATTAAAATTCGCTATACAAATGGTGAAAATTTGGCAGAGACGGTTCGCAGAGACGGGGTAATTGGCAACCGAGTTCTTGTGATTCAACACCTGGCGACTTTTTCCTTTGGGTCCATATAAAAAAAGGAGTCCACACCAAGTCATCGATTCAAGACCGCAAAGATGGAATTCGTGAGGCTTTCGAGGAGATAGGGCAGCCACTTTGCGATTTGGTTATGAAAAATTCCATGAAAAGGATATGGTCCTGTAATCGTGGTCGTGGTGGTCATTTGGCTGATGTTATTTTCCATTATTAACCTTCCTACTTTGAACGAAATAAACATCCGATGATTTATCTAAAGTGGCATTTTTCTTTTAATTGACTGGCAGGATTGTTCAACTATCCCTCGCATAGTTGGAAACTCAGAGACGGTGGTTTCACAAAGCTTAATCACCAGTGATCGGCGATCAACGGCTTGATTCTCTGTTTTTTTAACTGTCTGATCGAGTTGATTCTAGATCAACCTCCGATCACCAGTGATTAAGCTTTGAGAAACCCAAGTTGAATGTTCTAAATAATATAAATGCCTAATTTTGTAGATAGTTAATGAAAGTAAAATTGAAGAAGTGCAGGCATTCAGATGAAATTTTGATTTTCTTGAATATTTATTTATTTATCTTATTTTATCGCAAAGACACCTAGTTTGAAGGAGTTAATGACAAATGAGCAACAGGAATTTATGAAAAATTTCGTCTATTTTGAATTTTATTCCATTTTCAAATCATGTACTCATTGCATTGAAAAATCTGTTTCAAAGACTTCCTGACCATATTGGACTTTCATCATTAAAAAATTTCAAAAATTGAATCTATTTCATATTCTTTCAAATCTTTGAAAAAAATTTCAGGAAAGTGTTGATATTCACATTGTACGAGGATGTACGGATATCTACTTAGCAAAGACTAGTTCCAGGCATACAGAAAATATTGCGATACCATATCAACGAACAATAACTTATTAGAAGTATCAGTGTAGAGTTCGACGTCGAAAAGTAAACCAGAGTTATGCAATAAATTACAAAAAAAAGATGTACACCGAAATTGTAAAAATCAAAAAATTAGAGTATCGAGCCATCCTCAAGTAGGTACCGGTATTTAAAAGGGTCAAGAGGTAAGCAGATTTACGAAGATATGTTTAATACCCTTGGTGATCAATGTCCTTCGTATGCGACCGTGAAAAATTGGACTGCAAGCTTCAAAAGAGGTAAATTTCCCATTGAAGATGATGACCGATCGGGAAGGCCAGTTTCTGTGTAAGTCCCCGAAAATATCGATGCAGTTCATGACATAATTTTATCGGACCATCGAATTGGGCTCAATTTGAAAACGATGTAGACTTTTTGAACCGAATTGTTACTACGGATGAGACTTGGGTACATTTCTACGATCCATAAACAAAGCAACTATCGATGGAATGACAACACTCTGGTTCTCCAAGACCTAAGAAGTTTCGTGTCCAAAAATCTGCTGGAAAAGTTCTTGCTTCAGTTTTTGGGATTGCCATGGGGTAATTATAGCAAGGCACACACGAAAGGGAAATCTGTCAGATCTGATCGGCAGTCCAGATGTGTAACAGATCTGGACTGCGGATGGGATCGCTCCCGCCGATCTGGTCCGTCGCGGATCATATATCTCATTGATCCTCGACAGACCAGATCGGCGGGAGCCATCCGATCCGCAGTCCAGATCTGTTACAGATCTGGACTGCCGATCAGATCTGACAGATTTCCCTTTCGTGTGTGCCTTGCTTATGATTGATTTTTTGGATAAGGATAGAACAATAACTGGAGATTACTATTCGACATTATTGACCACTCTTCGGGAAAAAATTAAAGAGAAAAGACGCGGAAAGCTATCCAAAGGTATTTTGTTTTTACAGGACAGCGCCCTAGTACACAAATGTCATGTTGCCATGCAAAAAATTTGTGACTTAGGATTAGAATTACTAGAACACACCCCTTATTCATCAGATTTGGCTCCGTCCGACTATCATCTCTTTCCTCAACTGAAAAAAGTTCAAAAGGTCGTAAATTTTCTTCCAACGAGAAGGTAATGAAAGTTGTGGAGGACTGGTTTGCAGAGCAAGAAGAAACATTTTTTTAAAGGTCTAGACACGTTGCAGGTTCGCTGTAATAAATGTATTCAATTAAGAGGAGAATATGTTGAGCATTAAAATATTTTGACATTGAAATTTTGTTTGGTTCTATAGTATGCTCGTATTGTCATGTTAAAGAAGGCAATATATTTTCACAGAATTCTCATTTTTTCGCGAAAATTTATTCCAGTTTTCATTAAAAAATATCAAGTTACATTAGCAATACACCAGCAACTGATGGTGACCAAATAACTGAATCGGCAAAATGTGGATGGCATAAGAGAATTTGGCAAAATTTCAACTAGAATTTTCTCCACATCCGAATACAATAATGAAATGATATATGCGAAGGGAATATATGGAGAACATAGCGACGTTTTCATCATCATATTGCGAGCATTCTCATTAATCTCTGTCGTTAAGCATCAGAGGCGCCAACAGCGTCCATAGCAAGACGTTAAACGTTTTATTGAGGGCATAAGGAATTTCAACTCACATTCATTCCCTAACAAACAAATGAGACTGTTATGATTGTTATGAATATATGAAATAACATTACATTTTTACGTGTTCAATCTTTCACAAATAATTCTAATTAAACATGGAGATGTCCAATATTGTGTTTTCGTTGATTTAAATTTTAATGGGATGTTTGCGTGTTTCAATTTCTTGTTGCTCAACTTTGGCTGGTGCTTGTGGATATTCTCAGTTTCTTCTAGAGGCAGCAAAAAAACCATCCTTAACTTTTCTCATTTTTTAGTCACCACTGAAATGAATATTAAATTTATTATGCAGATTGAAATCCCTTCAACGCCTCCAATATGTGATGCTCGCAGTTTCCAGAAATTCCTTATGTGCACTATTTCTTGCTCATTAAAATTCTCAATGCGCATTCCTAACTTGAATTGTCCGAGTTCAAAGAGAATCATCATCTGTGGAACTTCCAGCTTCGTAGCGTAGTTGAATTACAGATGAGTTCGTTATTAAATTGAGTTTCTGATTTTGCTGGAATGAAAACTCTTTTTGCAAATGAGTTTCATGAAAATTTCCATGATGCAGGGTGTCCCATTCAATGGGGTAGAAAGGACTCGAGCATCTCGAGAATCATAAGGGTTAGAGAAAAAAGGTTCAAGGACTCCCGATATCTTTTTTCAAAATAATCAATTGCCAGAGAACAGATCCGAGATATCTGAATTGGTTCCCGAGTTACAGGGCGTTTCTGAAAAATTTCTGTTTCAAATATTTCGCTATATCTCTTTTTCCGTTGGAGATATCACGAAAATTCCAATAAGTTTTCTTTTGTAATTTCTATTGCCTATACGCTGCTCTCATATGATCCGAAAAATTATTCGCCGTTCTAGTCCTATAGAGAAAAGTTTGTGTTTTTTAAATGGGACATCCTATATTTTTCATCATTGCCTCTTAGCCGCAGATTCACAGAGTATCATCCTGTAACCGTTTTTTCGAAAATCTGATCCGTTTCAGAGATATTGAGTTCTTCGTCTCCACTCGAATTGGGACAGCCTGCATATAAAGATTTTTCTTTTATTTGGCGATATTTTTTTTTGATTTCATGAAAAACTAACATTAAACGAATGAAAACTCTAATACAAATGAATTCTAAAAAAAACTACAATAAATGTTCGAATTGTTTCTGATGATTTCTTCTTTTCAAGGTAATCATTCTGTTAAAATTATTCACCACACACTAAACAAATTAGATTTTTAATTAAATGGAATATATTTATTGACAAATGAAGTTTTCCATTTTATCGAATCGAAATATTCGGGAAATATTGTAATCTTCAATGATATCTCTTTCATTCAAAAAGATCAGTTTATTCAAAAAAGCAAGCTAGACAAAAAATAAAAATAAAATAGCTGCAAATGAAAGAAAAATCTTTATATACAGGCTGTCCCAATTCAAGTGAAGACGAAAAACTCGATATCTCTAAAACAGATCAGTACTACTACGGAATCAAAATGTAGTAGAAATTTGTGCAACGTTGTGATGTTCCTTGATATTTCTGATAATAAATAGACTCTCAATCAAAATGAGAAGTACTTCAGATTTTGAATTCTTCACATTACATAAACTAAAGTTTCGCGAAACGGCTCGGCCGTTTTTGCCTCAGATAATGAATGGGCACGTTATGACAGCACCGTTTTCTGAATCAGTAGCCAGGCCAGTTCATTTATAATTTCATAGCGCTATTTTTATTTTGCGTTGCTAATGACTTTTTGATCAGTGTTGTCATCACGATATCGCGAATGAAAAGTGAAATTTGGATTTATTTCTGAATATTATTAGCAAAATACGTTCAAAAAATGTTTGGTATTTCTCTTATTTGTGTTAAATTGGACTGCTTGAATCCTGATTTGAGTTGAGACAGGTATGCTTCACTCTTATCATTCTCAGGAACAGTGGCGTAGATTTTTCGATTTTTAGAATTTAACTTTTCAGAATCCCCTTTTGATATTGAGAGGAGGACATCAATTCTGAATTTAGCTGACTCCTTACTCAAAATCTCTTGCAATGTTCGTAACATTGTATATATTCGTCGAAAAGAGGTTATTCACTTGTACTTTCATTTTCTAATACCGATAACACCCCGCCACTGGAGCTTTCAAACCTAGATTCTGTAATGTTGCTTCGGCAGGATCGCATGATATTGCTATCCTTTATGCTACCCTCGTTCCACTCATTGAAAACTGACCAAATTTTGACTTCACCAATTCTCGAATTTATGAATGAGATGCTGTGTCTCCTCTTTCTATGGGCTAAGGTTCTAACTCTTTCCACACATAGGTTGTTGAAATTGAAAAAAAAATCTCGTTTATATGTTATAATTCCAAAATGACTGAAGATATTTTGATGCGATTCAAAACAGAAAAACAACTTGCTGAAAGTTGAAATTTATGTTTCTTGCATAATTCAGACATTTTCAGTGGCGTATCGTGAATGAATTTCCAATATTTTAGCAACAACAGGTACAAGATCCAAGACAATTTTTCTGACAACATCTGTCAAGTTTTTGACAGCTGCCAAAATTTTCTTGAATTGGAAAATGAAAGGCTGCCTACAGAGCGGATGGGCTCCAAGATTTTCCCTTTCTCAAAACTCTTCGAGTAGTCCACTATGCGCTGTTATTTTACGAAGAAAAATGGCACAACAGCTTCAGATCCCATTCGGTAATCGATATCGAATGTCAACGTAAATAATTCAACACAGCCTTGTCAACCTTGTGAATCATTAAATGCGTTATTTTAGGAAGCCCAATCGAATACTCAATTTTATTCGAACCATTAACTTATCAATAATTTATTTTGCCGAAATTGAACATTTCGACATATTTAAGGTCCATAATCTGACCATATTTATTAGTGTAACATTCCTTCTTGATATCACGCGAGGTCCTGGGTATAAATTTACATAAGTAGCGTGGAAACATGAACTCTACTCCATAGTTCTCTCAATGTTTTACGAAATGCAGGTTCTGAAGTGGATTTATTTGGTACCCAGGCTTTTTTCATCAAGAGTAATGAAAACGTGTAATGCGACTGCACGACTTGTTTCCACATAGATCATTATGATGGAAAGTCTGCGCACATAAATTTCAATAATCATAAATACGAATGAGATCCGACGGAAAGCTTGAGATGGAAAGCACTAAATTTTATGTGAGCAGCGTGCCCTTATGGAAAACCAACAGAATCAAACTGAAGGTTGGACCCCAATTTTTTTATCCTCTGGGGCTTTCGAACTGAGAAAAAAATTGATGGGTTTGATTTATGGGTAGTTTCGAGAAAATCGGTTGCTATATTCTTGGATTTATCTCGCTTACTCTGCTCATAGACGAATAAAAAACGATAGAATTTCAGGTTGAGTGGACAAAAATCTTCCAAAGTTATGATATTCATTTAATTTTCTGAGGAATATGAAAAAAGGGATTTCAGTTCAATATATCTACATTTTGGCAATAGGATTTTTGGTCGATGGCCGTTAGCTTTTGAAGGAAACTATCTGAGTCTGATTCATATGTCGGAGAGGTTGGTTCACTGACTTGAGTCCAATGAATATCACCGTCCTTAAATAATGAAGAACGAAATAGATCTATTGGTCTCTATGATTTCAAGGGGTTCTTTTATTGATCTTCCTTGAACCTTAACCCATCAGCGTCCCAATATCAGGTAGAAAAATACTCGTATAAATAGAAACAGAAGCTTTCTAGGAATCAAGTTCCTCTTCTTGGTCGAAATTTCATTCGGCGAATGAAGTTTATTACGTCGTTGTTCTTCGGGTTCCTGTGATAACATTCACGATTGGGTGATTGTCCCTGTGCATTGCTTGAATCATCTGCGGAAAGTAAAAAGCACGGTACTTCGTGCTTCGTGTCGCTTCATTTCCTATTGATAGGTTCAATAGCTGTCGAATGTCTTTATTCATTTCTGTAAGTGTAGATTACGAATCTACATAAAAGTTCGATGAACGATATTTCAAAAGCTCATGACTCCATGATCGAGCTTTATTAATTTCTCGAATTTTATTAATTTTGTGTGATCCTATGCTTAACGTAAAGGGTTTTCCAATAAGGGGTGTTATTCAGATATTCTGAGAAAATGCCATTTTTTAGAAAGATGGTCGGATGTTTTTTCCATTATAAAGAGGAAGGTAATGAGGATAAGACTGTCAAGTTGTTTTTTTTTCTCTGAAGAAGACTGTTGACGAGGATCTCACAGGATCGACAAGTTTTTTAGGTGTGACTGTTGATACTTGCCTCCGGTGGGACGTTCACGCTGGCCGGCTGGCTGGAAAATTGTCCGGAAATATATGTTTACTCAAGTCAATGTCGAAAAAGTTGTCAAGTGAGGTTTTGAGGATATCTTATTTTACTCTGGTTGAATCGGTTCTCCGATATGGAATTTTAGCATGGGGAAACTGTTCTTCTCGAAACCGCATTTTTGCTCTTCAATGGAGGGCTGTTAGACTCGTTGCTGGTTTGAAATACAGGAGAGATTGTAAATCCGCATTAATTTCGTACAAGATCTTGACTTTTCCTAGTCTCTATATTTTTGAATCTCTAATACATGCTCACAAAAATAAAAATAACTACATTCGAACTGGAAGCTGTCATGAGTATAGTACTAGAGGTAGAAATCTTTTAAAGCACGATTTTTGTAGATTGACTTCATCCCAAAAGGGTCCGACTTATATGTCAGTAAAATTATATAATGAAATTCCAGTTCCATTCAGGGATATGCCTTCAAACCATTTCAAGAATGTTATAAGAAATAGATAGATAGATAATTAATTTCTTTGATATTTGGCCTAATGATGGTACAATGAAATAATGTTGACGATATGTTTCATTGTATCATCATCAGGTAGAATATCAGAGCAATAAATTCTACTAGTCTTCCTTAAGTGGTTTGATTAACAAAACATTTCGAATCCTTTTTGAGGTGTTAAATGAAGGGAGAAGTTTCGACTCATTTATCTCAGTTTCAAAGTGAATAACGAGAAACAGTCTCATTTTTCCAGGCACATTTCCTCAGATCCTTTTCGTTAACTCATTTATCGTGAAAGGTCAATTTGGCTGAGGAATCTTTTTCATCGTGATTAATCGGGAAACGATTTTGTCTCATTTCATTCTCTGAACACTGGAAGAATTTTTTCAGTACATTCTGATTTAAATGCAGGATCTGAATTTATAGATTTTGATAGCATTTGTTGTTTAATTCGAGATTTAACCACGCTTGCAAATTGGCGAATGCGCCAGGGCCAATAGTTCAGCCACCCAAATCCCCAATCGAAATGAACCGTGTGATATTCCTGCAGCCTCCCAAGATTGGAAACTGAACTACTCCTAGATATGAGTTGTCAGAAGCACATTGGGAAGAAGAATTATTGTTGAAAAACGAGTTGTTCGCGGAAACGTATAAATCAAAATTCTAAGAGCAAATCATATTCAACACAGTGTAAACAATCTTTCGAGATAATGTGTTATAGAGAAGCTGTCGTCATCGTTACCAAGTGAAGCGAAGCTTGTAAAACCAACATCTGTAACAAAATCGGTCAAATAGATCGGGAAATGTGCGAAAAAGTGATAAGTAAAGATATCGTTCAATGAAGCATCTATTGATTCGATATTTTGTATAAAATCTGAGAACCTAAATGGTTAATTCCATCCAAAATGAGTGCTCTCTCGAAAAAAAGGTTCGTTTGAAATGAGAAAAGAGCATCATTCATCTGAATCCCATGAGATACCAGATTTGGCATACATCCTCATATTCCATCCTTATCAGGATATTTAGGACACAATCTCATTACTTTGAGAAAAGTCCAATCACTTGATGCAAATTCATGCTCTGCTCGCTTCCCCAATATCGATCCCAACAAATTTTCTACGACAAAATCGACAGAATATCGTGAACAACATTACTTTGATATCCTGGATTGAAACTGGAAGTTTTCAAAAGACTGATATATCAAGAAGGGACTCTTAAATCATAAATATATTCTAGAAGCATCAATTCGCATCTAGTAAAGAGCGGGTATAGCTCTTTTTCATGAGAGGGGTAATAACAATAACAATCATGGAAGGGGTAATGATTGCATATTCCTAATCTATGCCCTCGAATTAGTAAATCTAGCAACTTTGGTGGTGATCCGTGAAAAAAATGTTTCATAATATGTAATACCACTAGAGATGGAATTTTGCCGGCAAAATTTTTGATTGTAATATGAAAGTTTGTTGCTCGGAAATTTTGCGAATGACATTTGTATGAAAATCACGAGTCGTCAGGCGAGTGATTTTGGAAAAAATGTCATGAGCGAAATTTCCGAAAAGCAACAAACTTGAATATTACAAGAGAGAAAGTTTACCTGCTTAAATTTCATCTCGAGTGGAATTCGGCATGACTATTCCACGAGAAAATGTCTAACAATTCTAACATTATGAGTAATATGGTCACATTTGACACAGATTCCGCTATTTGGCAAATTAGAATTCATAGATTAAGTAAACGTTGTTTGTTTTCTCTATGATATTCATTTCAGAGGCTATCTATGACACCAACATGTTGGTTTTGCCGGTTTGAAAGTTTTTTCGAGATGAAACGATCGATGCTACGGAAACTTCCTCACTAAAAATGAAAAGAGTGGAATAGTCATATGAAATACCAATAGAGATGGAATTTTGCCGGAAAAAGTTCTCGATTGTAATATGAAAGTTTGTTGCTCGGAAATTTCGCGAATGACATTTATATCTCTTCTGACGGCTCGTGATTTTGGGGAAAATGTCATGAGCGAAATTTCCGAAAAACAACAAACTTGAATATTACAAGACAGAAATTTTACCTGCTTAAATTTCTTCTAGAGTGGTGTTCGGCATGACTATTTCACGATAAAATGTCTAACATTATAAGTAATATGGTCATATTTGACACGGATTCCGCTATTTGGCAAATTAGAATTCATAGATTAACTAAACGTTGTTTGTTTTCTCTATGATATTCATTTCTGAAGCTATCTATGAATTCGAGAAAAGTCAAAAATTTTGTCGCTGAAAAACCAACATGTTGGTTTTGCCAGTTTGAAAGTTTTTTCGAGATGAAACGATCGTTGTGCTACGGAAACTCCCTCACTGAAAATGAAAACAGTGGAATAGTCATCGAAATACGCTGAATATGGAAATTTTGCCGAAATATGACTTTCTCATATAGCCACCAAAGTAACTGTATTTTCTAATTCGAGGTCGTAGATAACGAATCTGTAATTAGTTCCTTCCTAGGTTTGATACTTCAGGAAATTTTCAACTTTTTGTGTAAAATTTCTGATATTTTAGTCATTTTTTGGTAGTGATCCGAGACAAATTTTTTTCATCAAAATACGCGAAATATGAAAATTTTGCCGAAATATGATTTTCTCATATAGCCACCAAAGTTACTGTATTCACTTATTCGAGGTCGTACATAACGATAACGAATCTGTAATTAGTTTCCTCCTAGGTTTGATACTTCAGGATATTTTCAACTTTTGTGGAAAATTTCCGAAAATTTAGAAATTTTTTTATGGTCACTACTCGAAAACTATATTTTATAAAAAATATCTGATTGCATATTCTCAATCTACGCCCTCGAATTAGTAAATCCAGCAACTTTGGTGATGATCCGAGAAAAAAAATTTTCATCAAAATACGCGGAATGTGGAAATTTTTCCGACATATTATTTTCTCAGATAGCCACTAAAATTACTGTACATACTAACTCGAGGTCTTAGATTACGCATATGAGGGGTTATAACGATCATGGGGGGGTAGTAACGATTGAAAACCATTAAATCAGGTACACAATGTATGAAATATTTTATGTGCACCACGTTTTTCTGAGGTCTTCGACACTCATGGGGGGGGGGGGTTGTTACCCGAGTACCCAAACCCCCCCTTAAATCCGCCCTTGTATCTAGTATATTTAAAAATTCCACAGTTTTTGGAATAGAACTTTAGATTGAGATTAACTGGACTTGCAAATTGCCGAATGCGCCAGTGTCAAAAGTTCAGGCTTCTATTAATATCCTGCCAAATAAAGTGTATTTTTCTTGGAATACGATTAAACTCATAGGGATCTTCTGGAAATCACCTAGAGAACAATAGGAATTATCGATAAAGAGCATGCTGTAAATGGTAAGACATTTCCTAATCGAGTATTTTCCAGGAGACGTAATCAAAATTGGCAGAACAGACCGTGCGATTTATCACACATAAAGCATTCGTTTGAGGCCATGTGTTATTGGGAAGCTGTCGCGAATGCTACCAAGTGAATAGAAGCACTTAAAGGCAACATCTGTGCCATTATCGATGAAATAGGACCCCAAATACGAAGAAGTGATAAGTGAAGATTTTTGTCAATGTTGCCTGGACTCGCTTCTGAAATCAAGGATAAATGGGGAGAAGCATATTCTGTAACAAGAACCAACTATTGAATTTTCATTTTATACCGCCATAAAATACGAATCGCAAATGGTTAAATTGAATTTAAATAAATCAAGTTATTTATTCAGAGATTAGTATCGATAATGTATGATATTCATAGTGTGTGTACAATAAATTACTGATTTTGAAATAATTCCCGTAACAGTCTGTTTTGTGGAGGGAAAATAAATTACATAGACATAGAAGGGAAAGTTGCTGAAAATTTACTTCCAGTAATTGGAGAAAATTTGCCGGAGCAATGTCTGATGGGTTCAGGGACGTGGGGATTGGTGTCCCGCAGGGTTCCATACTGGGGCCGGTGCTGTTCACCGTGTATATGAACGATCTGTTTCGGAATGTACACTCGGATAGAACGTGCTGTTACGCTGATGATACTGTTTTCGTCAACAGATCAAGATCTCACCAAGAACTCCTGAGAAAGTCGATTAGAGCGGAGGCGGATACACGCTCGTGGTTTGCATCCAACCGCTTAGTCTTCAATGCAGACAAAACCCAAAAATTAATTTTCACCAACAAAGATCCGAATGAAGACTCTATACTCTACCTGGGACTGCACTTTCAATCTTCCCTAAGCTGGACTGCACACATTGAAAAACTCTGCAAAAAGCTCTCAACTGCCATATTTGTAATACGTCGTATGGGAGAGATAGCTGACCAAACAACAGCAAAACATACCAACTACTCTGCATTCCATAGTGTTGCTATATATGGTATTATTCTTTGGGAGCAGAGTAGTCAAGCAGAAAGGGTCCTCGTAAAACAGAAGAAGGCTCTAAGAACATTGTTCCATATGCGAAGTACGGAAAGCTGTTAAGAGGTATTTAAAAGAGAAGGCATACTCACCATCACCTCTGTCTTCATATTAACTTGTGTAGAATACGTCCATGCCAACAGAGAGAAATACACAAAACACTCGCATTTTCATTCCTACAACACCCGGGATAAAAATAAATATGCTCTACCCCGTCTTCGGATAAAAAAGGAGGAACTGGGTCCAAATTTTTTGGGCCTAATTTTCTATAACAGATTACCGGATGAAATAAAGAGCCTGGAGGGGGTGCAGTTTCATAGGAGAGTAAAAAAGCTGTTATTAGAAAACACCATTTATTATTGGCATGAATTCCTCGACTGATTTCTTGTATACTCGCAATATTTAAGTGTCTATATACTCTATTGTATCAGTTTTGGTCTGTGTCATATTTTTAGTAATTGTTTGTTTTTATATACATTGTTTCAAATATTTTCAAATTTTTTGAATTTTTCTGTGCATGTATATCTTCATGGATTTACAGTTGTACATATTCTTATTTGACGTGTCATGTAATTATTTTGATGACAATAAATGAATGTTGAATGTTAAATAGCGCAAAAGCTTATATAGGGTAAGTCTTTGGCTTGTACATAAATTTTTTAACTATAGATTCCTCTCATCAAACGAAACCCTTTTTTTATGTCATTTTTCGAAATTCGGTTTCGTTGAAAGATACTGGGTGTCGAAAATCCATGAAAAAAACACTTCTCTTCAGAACCGTTGTTTCAAATGAACTGAATTTAGGTTAATTGTTCACTCTATTCATTCACGGAGCATATTCCTCAATCAAAACTCATTCAATATTTCTCCTGGTATAAAAGGTCAGTGTTACCGACTCAAAAATCCACGCAAAAACACTACGAAACTTCTTGAGAGAAATAAACGGTTCATATTTTCGAAAGGATCCATCAATATTGAAAATAAAAGTATTCCTATGTTTTTTCAATAAAACGCGTCGTTTTCGAGTTATTCCCTATTGAATACGATAAAATTTGAAGAAAAGATTATGAATTTCAAGAAAAATCTGGATGCTGCCCTAGATTGAATATCATCGAATATTATTACTTTTATAGTCTCTGAACAAGTAAACAATGTTGTCCGAATGTTTATCAACTTTGTCAAGACATCTAAATACATTAAATTTATTGGTACCGGCACGTATATGGCCCAATTTTTTTTCAGATGGCTACATCTCTTTGACAGGGCCGGATTCGGAAAAATGAAAAAAAGTTTATTTCGTCCTCAAGAATCTACCTTTAAAATATATGTACAAGTCAAAGATTCACCCTGTATAATTTCAGGTTACTGCTTGGATCATTTTTCCGACGAATAATTTCGAAATAAATTTTCAAATTATTGAACATTGAACTATTTACCAAGAAAAATAATGTACAGAATATTCTGATGGTTTGATCGACTGAATCGACTTGAAAGAAGTGAAAGTAAATCGAAAATTTCATGAAAAAAAATTGGAAAACATGTACCTCATATGCTCTTCCTTGGCCACTGCCACCTTTGATCCTATGCTCAGGTGAGGGCCTCAAGTTGTTGGTGTCTATGTGAACGTTCGTCTGCATGATGCACTCCCAAAGTTACGTAAAGAGAGTAACAGGTGAGAATCGCAACGCAACACGCTAAATGTTCGGCAACATCGCACAAAGCTTTCAACTACACTACTGAAAGCTCAGCTTGCCGCCTCGAGTTTCAAGAACGCTATGTGGGAGATTTTGGCGCAGAATTCAGTGATGGCCATGCGGATGCGGATGATCCCCTTTCTTCCTGGACGTGACAATTTCCGCTTGTTTTTGTATGTCGAAAAATGCATGGGAAAATTCTGAAATGAACTCTTTTCTCGGGGGTCCAAAATGTCCATTGTCTTTTCAGAATATTCTGCTACACCTTATGCGGCTAACGTACGAATTGATTTATTGAAAGAAAGATTTGGCGATAACATTATTTCGAGAAATGGTCCAATTAATTGGCCTCCAAGATCATGCAACGTAACTTCAATGCATTTTTTTCTTTGTAATTATGTCAAGTCATTGGTTTATGCTGATAAAATAGAAACAATAGACGCTTTGAACGCCAACATAACTCGTCTTATTACTGAAATTCCTAAGAGCTGAAATCGTGGTGGACATATGCGGCTGAAAATATTTTTAAAACATAAAAGTCATAAAATCGTCTTACAATAAAAAAATTTGGCTTCAACCTTAATTTAAATGTGTTTTATTTCAATTCAAAGTTCTATCATTCTGCCATAAAAACAACCGAAATATATATTCAAAAATGAGCCTCTTTTTCAAGGCCATTTACTTTTGATTCCAAAGCCTTGAAAACTAAAATCCGTGTACGATGACGTAGTCAAACCTTTCACTATAGTACGAATTCTTGAGATTAAAGTAAAAATCTTTGGTTAAACAGTGTGTTTCATTTCTCCATGATGGGTATACCGTTATTTAATCTATCTCTAGATTCAGCACCCCAATAATTCCACATCCTGTATTGCATCATTTCGAAATTTGCCTTCTATATAGTCTAATAAAATATCAAAGGAAACTACAAAAAAGGAGAAATACTAGAGACCTTTTTCACTCTCAGATTGGCAATAATGGATTGAGAATCGTTTGGTGTCAATTTTTTTTGGACATGGCTGTATCCGTAATTTTTTTGGTAATTAATCCCAACAACTCCGGCACTTGTTGCTCATTTATGGCCGTGAAATTATTTCAGATTAATCATGAAAATGAGTAATGACATCGATGAAGCTTTTCGGGCTAGAAATCCCGTACGTGTGTGGTCGCTTTAGTTCATAAGTTTTTTTTTTTTAATTAAAGTTTATTGTGCTTCGATTTCGCAGATCATTAGCACTACGGGACGGTTACATCTCATTTACAAATATAAGTCAGAAATTTATATTAAACTAAATAAATTCAAATTGTGTTGATCAAATTTATGAGTTGAGAAATTTGATGGTATTTTCCAGTTTTTCGGCTTCTTGTCCTAGGGCCTGTTGTAAGGAGTCCACCATACCAGTTTGGCAGTTTGTCTGAAGTTGGGGCAGTCAACAGGAATATGTTTGACAGTCATAGTTCGATCACAAGTGCTGCATACTGCCCATACTGGAGCATAAGTTGTTTTCCAACATACAGGGTGAGTAGCCATAGGTAAATGGTGGATAGGTGATGCTCTTGGCTACTTGTTGCGCCTAATACAATAAAATTTTGCCCAAAGTTCAAAGTGTTATAATTTTTTTGCCATTTTTCTAGAAATTTCCCATTTTTCTCATTAAAATCTTGAATTTTTTTAAATTTAGTGCTCGAGGTGCCTATAGAATGATTTATTTTTTTGGTCTAGTCTGGTCTTATTCAGACTGAATCAATTTCATACAAACGTCTTCAAAAAACATGAAAAAGGAAGATAGTGTCCCTAAGTTGGAACAAACCAGATAACATATCAGAATTGGACTAGTAGAGATCTAGTTTCCGAAGCACACCACCAGGTGGCACCACCACAGGAAGACAATGCATTACCGGTTTCTGGCTAGGGCGCTAGGGCGCAATATAAGTTCTGCCGCTTCAGTTGGCATTCATCTCGGGATAAGACTACATGCATCTGATGACGGCCAACAAGCCAGAAACCGGTAATGCATTGTCTTCCTGTGGTGGTGCCACCTGGTGGTGTGCTTCGGAAACTAGATCTCTACTAGTCCAATTCTGATATCTTCAAAAAACCTGATAGGGTCGTATCAAACATCAAAATGAAAAAAAAAATTATGTTGTGTCCACTTTACAAAGTGAAATAAAAAAAATTATATAGTGTTGGGTTTTAAAAACTTCTCTATAGTTAATACTCTCTGCAATGATAGAGAGAGCACGCTATTTTTAGCTGTGTTAGAATGAGAGAAAAGATTTTACCTGCTCAGTATGGAATAGTTTTGCGTCACCCTTTTAAGGCATCCTTGAAGACAAAACGGTTTTTTGTTGAGTTATCTGATGATTAATGGTACATGTTACATACCATTGCAATATTGCAAAGAGTATTAACTAGAGAAGTTTTTAAAACCATATTAAAATCCCACACTATGTAATTTTTTTTTTCGGCAACCGTCCGGGAAGTACCCACTTCCCGGACGCTTTTTCTTTGAGAAAGTAGCATTTCCCGGCCTAGGCCGGAAAGTACGTACTTCCCGGCCTAGGCCGGAAAAACACGTCGTTGTTGTCATTGTTATGATCATCACAATAGCAACGAAATAACGGATGACAGTTCTGTTCTGTGTTCTGTTTAATTCAAATATGAATCAAAATCAATAAAGAGATGTGTCATCTCATTGATTTGTAATTCTTCACGGTTGCCGAAAAAATATTGTACGCAACACGCCCGGAAATAGTTTTTTTGGACTCACAGACTTCCAGGACTCGCCTCTGGCTCGTCCTAGAATCTTGTCTGTTCGTCCAAAAAAACCCTATTTTCCGGACTTGTTACGTAAATTACTATTATTTTACTTTGTAAAGTGGACGCAACATTTTTTTTTTCATTTTGATGTTTGATAAGACGTTGTCAGGTTTTTTGAAGACGTTTGTATGAATTCATGATTCAATCTGAAAAAGACAAGACTAGACTAAAAAATAAATCATTCTATAGGCACCTCGAGCATTAAATTTAAAAAAATTCAAGATTTTAATGAGAAAAATGGGAAATTTCTAGAAAAATGGAAAAAAAATTATAACACTTTGAACTTTGGGCAAAATGTTATTTTATTAAGCGCAACAAGTAGCCAAGAGCATCACATATCCACCATTTACCTATGGCTACTCACCCTCCAAACACCCTGTATATCTAATTGTGAAATGGAAAATGGCTTGATTTATATGAAAACTTTTAAGTGTCTGTATACGTACTGAAATACAAAAAATATCATTATTTTTTACTTACTCTTTGATTATTTCTCAGTACTGGCGCACCCCAAGCCGACAATGGGCTGCATATACCGACACGAAAAAACAGAAACTTCCTTATTTAAAATAGACCTTTGCTGCTGTAATCGTTGTTCTGCCCAAAATAAAATTCCATGAGTGAAAAAATTAAAAAATATTTATTTTCAAAATGTACAAAACAACATTGATATTCATAAATAATTAATAATTGAGGATTCTTCTGCTTTCTTGAGATCACCACCTCCATTTTTCAAGTCTGGATTTAGTAATAGCTTGCATAGCTTTTTGCGCTTTCTCACTAGCAGCTGTTGAGATTCTTAAATTGTTCTGCCGCACACTTCCATTTATTATTGAATCGTGTTCTAAAGCTCCAGAAACACCTGAAACAAACATAACCTCAAGGATCACAAAAAATAAGGAACCTAATCAAATAAAAACTGTAAAATGATTCAAATAGAGAATGAAATAAACTGAAACACACTGCAACAAAGGAATAATCCGAAAAAGGCCTCACCTTTACTAGAAAACAATTTGCCGAGTATAAAATCATCTTTAGCCAAGTCTTGTTTGGATTCCTCACTTTTGAATTTCTTCTTCTCTGCTTTCACCAATCCTTCAACTTTTTCCCCATCAACTTTCCCACTCTCATCTATTACAACTTCTCCTTTCTTATGCTTCTTTTTATCTTTAGATTTTTTACTTCCATGTTTCAATTCCACTTCTTTCGCCTCTTTTTCTTTTTCTCTCTTTAGTTTTTCTTCTAGAACTTTCACGTCCAGCTTCCCTTCCATTATCTTGTTATAAAGCTCAGCTTTGGTCTCAGCAATATCCAAAGCTTTTGTAAAACTGCAGGATGCATCCCTATCATCAACTTTATTGGAGGTGTCTTCAGGTTTTTCCTTTGCCTTTTCACGATTCAAATCCAAAAGTTCTTGGGCAGACAACTTTTTGAGTTCTTCCTTCTTTTTCAGTTTCTCCAACCGTTCTTCCTCAAATTGATTTTGATATGAAGATTTACTGCATTCAGGTTGTTGATTTGTGATTTTTTTCGCTAGCTGTTGTGCTAATAACTTCATTTTCTCTATTTTATCGTCAGAAAACACTATTTCACTTTGATTCACGTCTGGTTTCTTCTTTTTTTTCTTTTCCAATAGTCTTTCCTGTATTCTCACTCTTGAATCATGAAAAATGTTGGTCGTTTCAGGATTTGATTGAGCTGTTGGTTCTTGTAAAGAAAACAGATCGAAGAGATCGGAGGATTTGAAAGCTCTGTGAGTTTTGGGATCTATCAAGATCTTATTACTAAGCAGTTGCTTCCAGATCTGACGCTGATACATTTTTTCTTCGATAGTGCCAGCTGAGATCAATCTGTAGATAGTAACTTGTTTGTTTTGACCAATTCTCCATGCTCTTTCCCTTGCCTGAGTATCTGTAGCAGGATTCCAATCAGGATCATAAATAATAACTCTATCAGCACCTGTTAGGTTCACACCCAGTCCACCAACTTTCGTAGTCAAAAGAAATACTTCATATGTTTCATCCTACAGAGAAATTATTCATAAGATTACTCAATAAAATCATTCAAAGTCACTCACTTTATTGAACTTATCTATCAATGTTTGTCGAGAACTGATGGAAGTTGTACCATCCATTTTTAAGTATGTATAGTTTTGCTCTACCAAAAATTTTTCGAAAATCTTGATCATTGCTCTTCCCTGGGAAAATAATAGAACACGATGTTTTTGTTTCTTCCATATTTTAAGAAGAGCTGAAACAACAATCATCTTCCCAGATTTCTTATAGTATCCAAATTTATTTTCCTTTAAACTGTCTGTCTAAAAAATAAAGAATTTTGTGAAGTATGAAGAAAATTAGAAAGAAATTTCCAAACCTCATCAGGTAATTCATCATCGTAAATGAATATATCTGGATGATTACAGATTTTCCTCAAAGAAGTGATTGCCATCAACATATTAGCTCTTATGTAATTATCAGAACTATATTTCTTTGTCCCTCTGCCAAGAATATCATTCACGTGCTCACTCTATGAACATAAGTGCCATTAGTGTTTTCCCAGTCAAACCAGAATAAGAAAATGTATTGTTATAGAGGGCTCATTTCGTTATAGTAAAAAATATAAAAAAACGCCATTATAATTCACCAACTGTTTATTGGCAGGAGCCAAGGTTTTTCAAATTATATTTTCTTTTAATCCAATCAGCCTCATAATTGTATTTAGTTTGCTTATTTTTATCGAAGGATTCTTTCTTAAATAGGTTCAAAAGATTTCTTTTTCACTCACGGAATGAATCCCTATTTTTTGAATTAAAATAGAATAGAAGATATTTAAGAATGAAATGAAATATGACACCAATCACCTTTGGGGCATGCTTTTGAGTAACAGCTATCAGGAGAGGCGAAACTGATCTTTATAGTCTACTTGACCCAAAGCAAAGTTCAATTCTGCAATAAACAACAGCATGAAAATGAACATAAACTGAAATGAAAATATTAATAATATATAAAACATATTATATTCAGTGTAGAGCATGATTAAAATAAAATTTCTGTGCTGTGCAATGAATTAACATTTTTCTTAATTGTAAGTTTAATTTAGTGAGAATATATCCATACCATCAGATAATCCTTATAGAGCATCCTCTGGTAATCACTTAATGAACAAAATAATACTTGCTCACTTTTAGTGGGCAACTCAATATTATCTTGAACTTCAGCCTTTGTTCTTCTTAACAAAAATGGAGAAATTAAATTTTTTAAGGCAGTAGCCACTGATAATGCTGTCGCTTCCTGTAAAAAAACATGAGCTATTGTAGAAAATTTATTGGTCCTTCGTTAAATTAAATTTGGATATGTTATCTACATGATGACGCATGCATATGACTTTCCTATTGAAAATTTCTGTTCTGACCTGCATAGGAGATGCATTTGAAAAACCTCCTTGAATTATGGGATTGTTGAAATGTTCCATGAAGGTGTTGAGTTCACCTAAAATTCCAGGATTTGTGAAATCAAAAAGACTCCATAATTCTTGCAAGTTATTCTGCATTGGGCTACCACTCAGTAAAATCCTATGGGGAGTTTTTATTTGTTTGACAGCAACAGTAATTTTTGCAGTAGCATTTCTAATTTTATGCCCTTCATCCAGAATAAGAAAATGCCATTGGTGATCCATCAGGTTTCCCTTGTATTTCAGAATTCCAAGATAAGTAGTTACCAATATTCCATTGTTCTGGTTTATATCTCTTATTAATACAGCTTTGTTACCTGCAATTTATAGTGTGTTTAATAATTATCGATTTGAGAAAAAAAATTGCTTTATGTTCTCATTAATTACCTTGAAATCTTCCCGACTGATGTAAAACAGCCACTCTGAATTCAGGTGCCCACTCATGAAAATGCTGAACCCACTGATGTATAACAGTGGCAGGACAAACAATTATTGATGGTCCTTTACCAACAAAGCTGCAAACAAGGTGAATTATAGATGACAAAGCGCAAATTAACAACATTCATTTACTTACTTTCCAAAAGGCGTATGGATTCGACTATAATCCAAAGCATATAAGAATGAAATGATTTGCACAGTCTTTCCTAAACCCATTTCATCGCCAAGTAATCCTCCTGATGGTTTCTGGTGCAATGACCATAACCATTCAACACCTTTCTGTTGATATCTTTAGAGAAATTTTTGATAATTAGAGTGTATTTCCATGCATTCATTTACTCACTTGTATAATTTGTTCCAATACTTTGTTGGAACCCTTAATCCTCCTGGGATTTTAATATCACTAACAATATTTGCTGAGGTAGATGCTGTATCATGGTTGTTTTCCATTTCTAGATGTTTATAATATTGATCCAATCTATCATTATAATCATCCATTAGTCCATCATCTTTTACTTTCTCTGAATCCCACATTTGCTTACTTTTATTGTGTCTAACAGATTTATGGGCACTAGCATTTTTATTACATTCATAATCTGAATCTGATAAAGAAAGAATTTTCAAATAAATATAACAATTGAATCACGAAAAAAAGTATCACAATCACAATGTTTCAGTGAATGCAATTGTACTGCAGTTAGATTATTCAATAAATTATAAAGTAGTACCTTCTTCAGAAGGAACATATTCACTACATGAACTATCACCTTCTTCTGATCTTTTAGGATCAGTTTGGACTTCAGATATCTTAGTCTTTTTTCTTCTAGTCCCTTTGAAATTTGGGTTTTTTCTTTTCAACTTTGTACAAATCTCATTCTGATCTACATTTTGTGCAGTGAAATCTTCAGATTTCTCTTTTATTATTCTTTTCTCATTTTGAAGTTTCCTCAATTCTTCTTGTTTCTTAATGTAATTCTCAAGAATAGTAATTTCTTTAGATTTGGGTTTTGCTTCATCAACGTCATTATCAATCTCATTTTCCTGTGTTTTATGTGATGTTTCCTTAGCAAATTCATTGAGCTCATTTAATGCTTGATTTTCCAGAGATTCTTGAGAAGCACTCCAAACATTTATACCTTCCGAGGCAAGTAATTCCTCGTTCTGCGCTAAAGGTTCTACAATTTCTAAAGACATATTTCTGAGGACCTGATAGCATACTATATTTTCGTTTATATAAATCTTCAAAGTGGTATTACTTTTGTATAAAGATATTGAGTATCATTGATAAAATAACGGAATATATCTCATAATTCTTAAGACTATTGAATATATTCGAGAAAATACCTCGGATTGTAATTATTTTTCCCATTCGAATTTCTAAACAGTAAACATAACCTCATAATTCCCAAACTGTCAGAAACAAAGCAACTACCAAGCATAGAATAACCAATATCATTCGAAGGAGATTCTGTGGTTGTACCCACAGAACAACGACATAACCCTCAAATCAAAAAATAACCTAATTAAATTTTTCCTGAATAAAAAAATCAGTTTTCTTGAGTGTTAAGGAACAGCAATAATATGGCTTTGAGGCAGGTCTTTAACAATTGGAGCAGAATGCTGGGTGGTTTAGAATCAGTGTCAGTTATACAGAATAAATTGATTCATTGTACTTGTTACAATATGAGAGATGTTGTGGACAGAAAAGAAATGCTTCGTTCCTTACCTAAAATTGATGAAGGAACCGCCGGTGAAAAGGCTGACGAAATGGACATTTTACTAAAAGAGTCAGTCAAGATATCTAATACCTATTCAACAGTAATTGAAAAATATCAATTTCAGGAAACAGAATGTATTTCCAACTAAGGATACCCCTAACCAGTTATTCAATGGTATACGGTTTCGAGATTTGCCAATTTTCAATATCAAATCTTCTCCAAATAATACCATAATCACACTCACAAATAGTAAAGGTTAGAAAGATTGTACAGAATCTAGTGTTTCATACACAAAGTTAATTTATAATTTGTAGGAGATCCCCAAATGCTTAGAACTTGTGGTATTGAGGGTTTTAAAAATACACGAAAGGGAACAAATATTGCTGCTCAAGCTACAGCTATCACAATTGGAACGGTATAATGCTCATATAGTAGAATTTCTTGTTAATCAGTTTATTGTCTCATTTTTAGAAAGCTTTCAATAAGGGAGTTAAAACAGTTAGGGTCAGAGTTAGAGGAATTGGTCCAGGTAGAATGGTAAGATCATAAAGATACCATATTGTCGTTAATATTAAGACATGAATTCGATCATACGCGATTTACCTATAACAACTATTTCATTGAATTTCAGTCTTCTATCAAAGGTCTTCAAATGGCAGGACTACAAATTGTTTCGATAACTGATAGTACACCAGTCTCTTGGAATCCACCTAGACCTAGAAAACAAAGAAAATTGTAATAAGCTCTAAACCAAATAAATTATACATATTTTAGAAATGTTCTCATTTCCATTCTTAATCCAGTCTTGATAATCCAGAATCCACAATAAATTCTGTGACATCATTTATTCAATCTGTGATTGGGCCAAGGTCAACAATATATCTGTCAACTGTCAAGTTGACAGCCCAATTGTTGGTTAGGCGGTGATAGTGGTATTTACAAAAATAAAGGACTTTTGAAGAAATCACGAGTTTTCTTTAATAGTGATTGTGTGAGTGTATTAGGATTTTTGTTACATATCATGGACCACCTCATAGTGAAATTGTGCTGGGGTAGATATGTAAGTTATCCTATAATTTGTGTAATTTCAATAAAACCACACCAGTTCAAATCTACTTATGTTTTTTGTTGATGTATATTATTTCTATAAGATATCAGAATTACGGCATTCTTATTTGTTATGAGAAGAGGAGTTTGAGGATTTTCATTCCAGTATTCACAGGATGTAATTGAATTGATTATTCAAAAATCAGGTAGGTAATTTATCTTTCAAAACGAACTCGTATTTCAAATATATTGCCAAGTTCATAAGGTAAATCAGCACTGGCCCTTGAATTTAATTCAGAGCTTTCCCTTTGCATACCTTCAAATTATTCGGCGAACAAATTATGTATTTGGTATGTATCTCATTAATTCAGGACATCTTGGATCCTTTTTCATTTCTATCTAATATCTGTAGATTCGTCTAGTGATAATAGTGGTAGGAAGGTATATCATTATTCAAATTTCATCTTATGCAATATAATCTAATGAAAAATATAGCTACTGAAGCATCATTCTGAATTGAAACTTTTGTCTATAACTGAAGGAATTTTAAGTATTTCAGGTAGGTGCCTAGAAACTCCATTTGCGTTTTATTTTTGATATTTGAAAAGCTCTGTTGGTTTTTTGAGAAACACCAAAGAAGGCATAAATGACATTATGGTGGATGCGCTTCGTGTAGATTCACGAAGTCCGAAATAGGAGTAAACTGTACCTGAAGGCGTTTTGTCGCACATACTGGCGACCATAAAGTCTAGTTTGTACTTACACAATTTCTTCTTCATTTAAGAAATACATAATAAGAGATGTGTACTGAAAAATGTATCAAATCGTGTACCTGAGGTTCGAAGCTTTTAAGGACTGAACTAGATTAAATTCGCTATCACAAAAACGCTTATATCTTTTGAACCACTGGACCGATTTCGAAAATCAAACTCATTTTCGAATCATCTTCTAGTTCTAATGGAAACTGTTTTCACAATAAAAAAAACCAAAACTATGTTTTACAAAATTCATGGATTTTTTGGAATTCTTCCCATCATGCTTCTTACAGTGTTCTCAGTCACTTTCTGGGATGCTGTCTTCCACTTTTGCTTGAATTCCGATAATGTTTTCGTTGATTTCTTAGTCTTCTTCAATTTTTTTTTACCAGGGCCCAATATCTTTCGATTGACCTGAGTTTTGGGCAATTTGGTGGATTGGCCTCTTTGGGGACAAAAACCACCTTATTAGCTTCGTATACCATTCCTTGGTGGCCTTGCTGTAGTGGCATGAAGCTAAATCTGGCCAAGAGATTGATGACACATCGTGCTCACGTAAAAATGGTAAAAGTCGCTTCTTCAATCATTCCTCGATGTATATCTTCGAGTCAACCTCGGAGTCAACAGAGCCTTTTCCTTTTCCCACAAGTGCAAATTGCTTGCCAAACCAGGAATTTTTTAGGAAACTTTGCTTGTTGCGAGAAATCAGCCAAGACATAGGTTTCGTCGTCCATCACGCAACAGGAAACAATTTTCAAGAAATCTTTTTTTAATTTCTTTGCTCTTGATTTCGCTTCTTGATTCTTCACGGCGTTCCTGTCTGGCACTTTCTGCACTTTGTATGTTCTAACCCCACAACTCGACTTGATTTTCTGAACGGTTGACTGCGAACAACCCACTATTTGGGCCACTTTCCGTCCTGAAAGGTTAGGATTCTTCTGAAAAAGGCTGATGACTT
The DNA here is from genome assembly GCA_951802165.1 of Adalia decempunctata. NCBI lineage: Eukaryota > Metazoa > Arthropoda > Insecta > Coleoptera > Coccinellidae > Adalia > Adalia decempunctata. The sequence goes on from OX637697.1 coordinate 24,347,561, forward strand.
TCTTCACTTTTTTTGGGCTATGAAACCTCTTTTTCCTTCCGGTTCCTTCCTTGCTGTTATGCTGTTAATTGTAAGATCTTCGTTGAAGCGCTTAACAACTCTTGATATGACTCCATTTTTGATTATTTTGAGAAAGTTTCACTATAAATTCTCGTGTTTTCACTTCGCTTGACATTTTGCAACAGAGAATTGTAATATCTATGAAGTAAATGTTCCACATGTTTCTGAAGTTCATAACGAAGCTAACTATGATCAAATTTTGATTTTTTTTCAATTGGTTCAAGAGATATAGGCGTTTTTGTGATAGCGAATTTATTCTCGTTCAGTCCTTACGTGCTGTAATTCGTATCTATCGCGGTTACCCGCGGTTACCCCTTGTGGCACTGAATCATTTCCTTGATTTTCTTTTTATACTGTTTTTTCCAAATTTCAACCAGATCCTTTACTTATTAGTTGAAGTTATTAGTTTTTGAAACGATACATTTCGATAGGAACAAGCACTCAAAAATATTAGTCAAAATATCAATAGATCACAGTGGAGTATTCTGTGAAAAGTTCTGGGAAAACATTCTTCTTGCGTGCCATATACCCGAAAATTTTCATGGCTGCAGATGCAGAAGAGAAAAGGGATATCAAAATCCATGATCAGAACATATAGAAGTCTTCACCAAACATCAGACACTTCAAAAAGTCAAGCAGAGAAAAATTAACGAATCTATAAAATTCAAGACAGAGATTTGACGGGTTCTTGTCGACACGTAGCTCTCGCATTCCCTACATAGTTGTGAACGGTATTTGCCTTCCAGTTGGTGTACAACATGAATCCATCGGAAGCGAAATCATACGAATTAATAAATATTTCCTAGCAGGTGTGTGCGTATTGTCGTCCTGTAGAATGTCATTTCCTGTCGTGAACCGAGTATGTGACCGAATGTTATCATGGGCGTAGGGTATCGACCAGCATAAGACTTGAGAAATGAACAGCATAATATATTTTTAAATTAGAAATATGTAGATATATCTTTCCGATATAAGTATGGAAATTTGTGATGAACACTGTTTCAGTTCTATACAAATTGAAAAAAATATTCCAACAGCCATTTGTAAAAAATGATTGTTAAATTTGTGTAGAATTGTTTCATTATAAATATTTATTTATCGGAATTATATAAATACATATGTAGAAGTTTGCCGAATATTATGTTTGTTTCTAATTCAACTATAGGAGCCCTATCAAGTGAGACTCTTTTGTATTGGATAATCTATTTTTTATGCTGGTGGTTCATCCATATAGGTACGCACAAGAGTGTAACACACAGCCAATTTTATACAGTGTGACAAGAAAAACCTTGGACAAACTGTTTATCATTTAACTTTGTTAAACAGAAGAAATTGAACAAAACAACAACAAATAATAATAGCTTGAACATTTGTTAATAATATATTTAAGCCGTTTCGAAGTGGCTTCCTTTGGCGGCGATACACAGCTTCAGACGCTTCTTGAAATTTTCGGCAATGGGCCGCAGCTCCTCGGGCGTTAATCGGTTCCATTCCCGGCGAAAAGATGGCTTCGGCGACTCAAAATTTCTGTGTTTTTTAGCGCAAGCCCTGTCCTCCAAAATCGACCACACGCTGTAGTCCATTGGGTATTGGGTTGAGATCCGGTGAGTAGAGCGGCGATTCTGCAGATGAGATGAAACAAGGAAAATGGGTCTTACAGCATTCTTGGGTCATTTTCGCTCTGCGAGCCGGAGCGGAGTCCTGTTGAAAGGTCCAATGCGTATCGCCGAAGTGCTGCTTGGTCCACGGAAGTACTACGGCCTCGAGGATGTCGCAGCGGTAGACTTCTTGATTGATTTTGGCCCCTTGATCCACGATTTACGAGGGTAAAACTGACCCTCGGTTTTACCACTGCCGCAAACGAAGGAGTTGGCGGCACCTTTGGAGTCGTACGCGCTTGTTTTCCTCCGTGAGGAGTTGAACTTTTTGGAGCTTGTATGGCTTGAGGTTGAGCTCCTTTTTGGCAATTTGACGGACTGATTCGCGGTTGATACCGGTCTCACAGGCTATTTTCCTCATGGAAACCCTCGGAGTTCGATTGACTCGCTTCTTGACGATGTTGCGATTGCTAGGTGTATTGACAGTGCGTTTTATACCACTTCCTGGGCGACGACCATCATGGCCAAGCTCCTTGAAACGACGAATTGCATCGGACACGGTTTGTCGAGGCACATTGAGCAAACGAACAATTTCACATTGACGCCTACCTTGACGAAACAGCTCCAGAATCGCACTACGTTTGTTTGACATTCTAAAAATCTGTGAAATGAAATATCAAACTGAAAATTCACATATTAGTACAGGTAAGTGTAGAGAAACCAAGAGAATAAAAATTATTTGGCTGCGCTGAAATACTTTCGTTCCAGACCACAGCAAAATTTGTCCGAAGTTTTTCTTGTCACCCTGTATGTATATGGAATGAATCACCCAGAATTCTACAGAAATATTTGTCCAATAAAGAAATTTATTTGCACATGAAAGAATGTGTTTCTGTTGATAAAAATTATTGTTTGGTTCGAAAAAGTAATACCATTGTTTTCTGTAGTGTTGATTTTATAATTCAATAAACAACATTTTCAGTGCAATATTCTCGACTTATTCGAAGAAAATAACTCTTGTGGGAATATAACGTCAATGAAAATACCATTTCTAAAGTACTTATAGAGCAAAAATATGGAAAAAAGGTTCCTGCACAGTAATTATAGAAAGTGGGCCTCTTAGTCGAATTGGTTGAAAATAACATTTGTAGTTTATGAAGAACTGATTGAATATCTCTGTGAGCTCAACGAGATCTAATAAACTGTTTCTGAGAATCAGGGTGTTGAATATGCAAGGCAGTGAATTGTTACTTACCTTTTGAAAATAAAAAAAAGGAGAATAATAAATACAATTTCCAATATAGACGACACGCGTTGATGTAAGAGTTTAAAGATTCCTTATACATACAGGGATCAGTGGCGGCCCGTGACAGTTTAAGGTGGTGAGGCACTCAAAAAAAAAAAAGATTTCTTGCCGTGGCGTTGCCGAGACAAAGGATAAAACATGAGGAATTTCATTGGGGAATAATGTCATACTTTCAAATGGTTCGCCTCATATATACGTAATTTGCTCATTCGATAGTGTTCTTTCATCCCTCCAAAATTCGTTTTAATACATAGCTACCTATCCTCAAAACTTTATAGTGCTCGGTTAATAATTCTTTGTCGCTAGCATACTTGAGGTCATTTATTTCGATGAACTTTTTGCTTCGTAAAATTTTCACTTGGGCGTATATAAAAACTGATTTTTGTGGGTCGAAATGAGCGAATGGAATACCTATATGGTCAGACATTTTGGAAAAAATAATCTTATTTGCTGAAATTCTTCAATTTTCAGACCTTCTCAAGAACATCCTCTTCAAGGGAATCGCTTTCCAGCATATCACCAAACTTGAAACACCCATTAATCAGAAAATTGTAGTTTACTTTACTTTGATAATGAAGTGAAAAGTTCCCCTTGTCCATAAATTTTTCGTAATATGCACTAAAGCATAAAAGAATATAAAGGGGTTGCCATTATAGAACAAATCGACTCAATTCTAGTATCGCAACAAACATTTTAGGTACAAGAGCAACAACTTTTGCAGTGAAATTATCTCTTATTTCGAACTGACGTAAGTACATAATGAGATTTTCTATTTCATCGCACTGTACTATGAGTTTTCTAGTGAACTCTCTTCTTCGTCAGTTGCGTAATAATCTGAAATCATCAAATTCCAAAAAAGACACTGCTCGTGATATGATCATTATGGCTGCATTGTTCAATTTGTTTCTATCTTTCGTTTGAACAAATATGCCCTTGCTAGTAACACCCCATCAGATAGAAGTCTGTATCAAAAATATTCTGAGTAGTTGAGCTTATTTCACGATCGCCTTTTTATAAATATACTGATTGCTCTAAATTTGAAAATCGGGTTGTATTTGAAGATGATATAGAAACGAAAACGCTTATTTCAGAAGAAATCACAGATCACACGACAAGGAGTATTCCAAAAGTACACACATATGTAAAAATAATTCAATAAACGTCCTGATTAAGTGCAATTTTCCCTCTACCAATCGAAATTTCAATACCGTCTCTACGAGCCGACTTCTGAACGAAAGGGCGAGAGGCTAGCCTCACATCTATCTTTAAACGCGCCAAGTTTTCTCCTACCAAAGCGGACCGACGCACCAGTCGATGCTCGAAGCGTACGTGCTAGACGAAGAAGCACGTGAGGCCAGCCTCCAACAGTTTACTTTTTAAAGAGCAAGTGAGATGGAACATAGGAATGGGGAGATATGAAACTCGGAACCTTTTAGCGCGTTCGGCAAGTATATATCATGTCTTATAATATGGGACGGGGTCTGGACGGGGTAAATGAGTGATCGGATATTTTTTGCCGAACGCGCAATCATTCATGTTGAATCTAATTGTGACAGGAATGATAGTGATGAAGGAATGATATAATTAAATATTCGATTAATACGAGTATTTTTTCAAATTTATTGGTGAGGCACTGCCTCACCTGCCTCATAGGACGAGCCGCCACTGACAGGGATATTATTTTTTACTAACCAATGTTCATTATTTTGGCGAATAAAAGTGAGGAGCAAAAAATGTCTTTGTCTTTCGGCAAAAAAGCCTTCACTCTTCACTCCCAACGCCTTAATTTTTTTGACCTAATCCGTTTGAGAACTGGGTGTAAATGACCTTCTGATGTTTATTTCTATCACGCTAATTTTCACGGTTTATAATTATGTAATTTCGTGAAGTCTAAACAAAACGCTGAATCTGTTTCCTATGCTATGTAGGTCAATGAATTGTTTATATTTTATGTCATCAATGAAGTGATTCCTCTTACATGAAGTTTATCCTGATCCTGATGGCATAACCTGCATTTAGTAAAATTTTCAGGAGAAAAGAAAATGAAAAATGACCTTTATTGAACCTCTCGTAGATTTCATATCAGTAATCCAATATTACCACTGACGAGCTATCGTGAGAGACACAGTTTTGTCATTTCAAAAGATCAAAGATGTGCCTGTAGGAAAATCTCAAGAAGTGGATCTCATTTTTTCAGCAGTTACGTTTTTACTTAGGATAGGGGACGAGGTAATTCCACTCGTAATTCCAACAGGCTGAAACCATATGCCTCACAGATCGCGATGTATTTAATTCGAAATATACATACATATACATAAATTGTTTCCTATGAGAAACTATTAAGGGGAGGTGCTACACGTCCGAGCTCCCTTCAAAAATTGGGCTTTTTATTTCCATGATATTTCCGTCAATTTTCAGGATGAATGTATGAAATTTTCAGTGTACATGCGGAATAATATTTGGAGAATGTGTATCAATCAGTTTCTCTGTTCATTGCCCCCTGAATTTTTAAATAAATTTTAAAGTAGGAGCATTATTGGTCATATTTTCAACCAGGTTTTTTTCCTGATATACGAAGAAAAACGGAAAAGCGAGTAATACACATTCTAGAGAAATGATTAAGCTTTAATTTGAAAAAAATGTTGGTCTACGCCGCATACGAACTGAGAAATCATGAAAAAAATAGAAAGCCCAATTTGCATGGAGTTAGTTCTTTTAAGGTTTAACTGTGACACAGGTTTCGTAGTACTACTACATTTTTATATTGGAGTGTTTCAAGTTGTGCGAAAATTTCTTGAAAATTTTGAAAAGTGAGGAATTCCATAGGCCTGTCTGTTCGTTTATGAGTTTTTCTGTTGGGTTATACGAGTACTTTTATTCTTTTTTCAAATGAACTAACACAAAGTAACGGACTATTCTGTCCATTATTTTTCAGTAAAATTTCAACACTCGATTCTGGATTTCCGTACAAGAAAAAAGCATAACTGGATCTTCCAACCATGTTTATATAGTGAAATATTTCCAGTATTAACAGAGAAAAAATTTCTTCAACACCCGCCAAGCCTTTGGCGTATGGCAATATTGAGTTCACACGTTGCGTACTTACCTTCTGTATAAAAAGTACCCGGAATTGTAAAAAAAACACATAAATTCAAATTTAATCATCTATATTTATTTTGTCTCCTTCAAAATAGTCCCCATTGCTTACAATACAACTATGATATCGGCGAACCCACTTTTCCATGCACCGCTCATACGCCGTCAAAGGTATGGCCTTCAGTTCTCGTTGCGAATTTGTTTTGATGGCTTCAATGGACTCAAAACGCGTTCCACGTAGGGGCAATTTGAGTCTTGGGAATAGAAAAAAGTCGCACGGAGCTAAGTCAGGTGAATACGGCGGTTGTTCGATGGTATTTATTGAGTTTTTGGTCTTGTATTCCTTAATAATTATGGCTCGGTGCGACGGCGCGTTATCATCATGCAAAATCCACGAATTGTCTTTCCATAAATCTGGCCGTTTACGACAAACATTCTCACGCAAACGCCTCAATACACCCAAGTAATACTCCTTATTCACTGTCTGTCCTTCAGGAAGAAATTCTGAGTGCACAACACCACGATAATCGAAGAAAACAGTGAGCAAAACTTTAATTTTCGATCGACTTTGACGTGGTTTTTTCGGATTCGGCTCGTTTGGTAGGCGCCATTCGGTCGATTGTTGAGCTGTTAACGTGTCATACTCATAGACCCATGTCTCATCGCCACTTATGATTCGTTTCATGAAATTTGGATCACTAGCAGCTCGAGAAACCATGTCTTCAGAGACCTGCTTTCGATGCTCTTTTTGCAAAAAATTCAGCTCTTTTGGAACGAGTTTTGCTGCGACGCGTTTCATACACAAAACATTAGTCAAAATGTTATGAACGGTCATTTTATCAATGCTCAACTCTCGAGCCAACTCTCTAACACTTGAATGACGATTTTCGAGCACTAAATTCTTGATTTGGATGATGTTATCGTCGGTTGTTGACGTTGAAGGCCGTCCAGAACGGGGCAAATCTTCGACCACCTCACGACCGTCTTTGAATGATTTGTACCAATCGTATGCTTGTGTTTTTGACATACAATTATCACCAAAGGCTTTTTTTAACATTTTCAATGAATCGGCACAAGAAAATTCGTTTGCAAGACAAAATTTGAGGCAAACTCTTTGATCAACTATTTTTTCCATTGTAAAATTCGCAGAACACTTTTGAGGTCGACTGATACTGACAGCTGTTGTAAACACACTAGTTGACAGATCGCGCTCAAATTTGGCTTGGTAATAAAGGAAGGTCCTACCAACTTTAAGAAAAAAAAAATTACCGATTCCTTTTTGGCGGTTCATTTAAATAACATTTTCCGGGTACTTTTTATACAGAGAGTATCTGACAGGAAAATGACTATAACCCAACTTTTTCAAGATATACACGGTGAAATGTGTCAGAATGTCATGGGATCTTGTCCGCCGCAGTTGGTAACACCCTGTATATAGACCTGCTGCAGATGCGGGGTGATCCTGGAATCAAATTCTCCAAAACTCAATCATTACAATTTTAATTGTTGGATATTAAGGTATTACCTACTGTCTGAGTCTGAGTTCTTTGAATAATGTCTCTACTTGAATAACTAACTAAATGTGAAAGATAGTTCCTAGATAAGAACCTCGATGCCCGTTCCAGCAAATACGTTTTGTGGATTGTTTGAACAAGAAATATAAAAAGAGAAATCACCATATATTTTTCTCCAGGAAATAACCTAGGAATCGTCTCGCAGTAAAGCAAACTTGCAGTAAATTGGGAAACCAAAATAAACTGCTCCACATGAGTTAGGGATATTGACTTAAATTGCAAAAAAATATAGTTGAAATAAGCATTTTGTGACGAAAATTCATATTAATATGATTTCAAGTTGAAAATTAATTTTATCCTGTAGGTCTGCAGCGTATACAGGGTGGTTAAGAAAAATCGAGTAAATTAACGAGATTTTATTCGCAGAGAATTCAAGCATTTTAAGACTATCAATACAATGTATGGCCTCCACGGGCATCAATAACAGCTTGACATCTTCTTTGCATACTACACACGAGGTTCTTGAACATTTCTTGAGGAATTTGGTTCCATAAACGAGGCAGAAGCTCTCTCAGATCATTTAATGATTCTGGGGTAGGTTGATGATTATCTAATCTTCTTTGGAGCATATCCCATACATTTTCTATGCAATTCAAATCTGGTGAGTGCGGAGGTATTGGTAAATGTGGAATACCAAGCTCCTCGCGCGCATTCTCAACTATGGCTGCACGGTGCGATCTAGCGTTATCGTCTAGAAATTAGATAGTTTCACCAATAGCAGCGTGAAAATTTGGCACAACATTGTCAATGACATGCTCCCTATAGTGTAAGGCGGCCATATTCCCAGGACAAAAATGTGTAGATCTGTGCGCCCGTTGAAACATATCCCGGCCCATACCATAACACTACCCCCTCGGAATGGATGGACTTCTTGGACATAGCGACGATTACGGGCAATGCGTGGGATTGTCCATACCCTTATTCTTCGAGAATCTGAAAATCGTCCGTATCTGGATTCATCAGTGAAAAGGACAATACGCCATTGATCGTTCCAATTGACATGTTGCCTTGCCCATTCCAGTATTTGGCGCTTATGGTCAAGTGTTAATGGAACTCCCCTTAATGGACGTCTAGAACCTAGATTCACCACTCTCCAACGTCGTCTGATGGTTTCGATGGAAACTTGGACCCCATCTGCAGTTTGAAGAGTATTCCGTAGCATTCTACACATAGATGTAGGGTTTCTTCTCGCCTCGCCGAAACGGTGATGAAAAGATCCTGAGCAGGTGTTGTTTTTCGTCGCCCACCAAGCCTTGGTCTTTCCAACACGGAACCTGCCTCCCTGAACCTATTCCGAAGTCGAGATATCACACTTTGGCTGACTTGGAGCCTTTCCGCTACAACAACCTGAGTTAGGCCACCCTGTAGCATTCCGATCCCTATTAGCCTCAGCTTTTGTTAATTTACGTCTTCGGCATTTTCAGAAAACTCGTTTCAAATCGAAGCTGTTGATAAACTGACTTCATTTTAAAATAAGAACATTCATGAAGCATATGCTCAGAACCAAACTTCAGAAAAAAGGCGACCAGATTGACGAAATGTCTCATATACTGATTTTATTTAATCGATTCAAGTTGTTATTGAGTTTAAAATGATTTGACAGCGATTTTCTCGAAGATTACTTACATACTTTCAAAAACGATTGAATACGATAACGATACTAACTCTTGTGGAGCAGTATATTCGTCGCTAAGGAAATCCGGGAAAACCCCTAAAAAGAGACCATTCTTCAAAGGATCGTAATTTGCATAGATTCAAAGCTGGAGAAACAATATTGCGGAAACTGATTGACAATAACATGTCGTTCAACTGCGAGTAAGATGATTTCTGTCCAAAGTGTAGTTTTTGCACAATCGTGTTTCAAACATTTCAAATAAATACGCCCATTTAAGGAAATCGTCGTATTCAAATTCTGTAAACATCTAGAAGTGGATATCGATGTATTAGCTGGATTTCCACCTGGAATGTGGCAACTGTGTTGAAAAATTTCACTGAAATTAGTTGAAACGCTTGAGAGTGCGCTCATTATCAGTTTCCCCCTCATAAAATATGAAGTATCAATCCATCGATTGAATAATTCTCGAGTGGAAGGATATGGCACTCCAAATCAGGAAATGCGTGGCCATATTACAGGATGTTCCACGGGTCGCACTTGCACCTGCCAATTATTCCTTAACCCGTGCGCGCTCTACTGATGCCCAGCCACCGGATCCCTTATCGCTGGCCCCGGAATCGAAAGACAGGGTATCCAAAATAAGGCGAAAATATTTTATTACAATTTATAACGATTAGGGAGCCCCCCTGTATCCCCCACGGCGCCTGCGCTGCCATCAGCGAACACCGCACACTATCACATTCCGCTTTGTCCGTCAGCGATACTGGCTCGAACCTCCTGGTCCAACATAACCGCGAAGGCGACCAATTTTGACGTTTACGATACCACTGGGCTACCCCGACCCCACGGAGATGGCTAAAATAGACCCGGTGCTCTTGGATTAGGCGCCGTTCGACGCTCGCTCCGGCGATTTTCGCGATCATGTTTTCGAAAGTCGAGAAATAGTGCGGCTTTTTTCGTACTTGTGCTTTTTGGAAGTTTTTGTGATGGTGTAGTGTGCCATGATGGTGGAGAAGGTGGAAGGTTTCCTGATGTATAGGAAGCCGGTCTACAGGATTTTCCAGTACTTGGAAACGTGAGTTTGGTTTGGTTAATCGATACGCGGATTCAATGCGGCATTCTTGTTTGTTTACATCACGGTCTGGGACGATTTTCCAGCTGGTGCGGTTCATTTTCCGATGGGTTTCGTTCCCAGTAACGCGAATTCTGGGAACTGCTGGGATTTATCCTGTTCGGTCTCGGTTAATTTGAATTCATGTTGGAATTTCTCATCGTTCATTTGAAATTGAACCCATCAAAAGGATTCTCAATTAAAATTAATTTCTCGTGTTCAAATTAATAATCAGGAGTATAATGATAACCCTCAGTATGGAATTTTTTGTGTCAGAATATATGATCTGCATAATTTATATTCGAATGTGCCTATCTTTTAGAAGGATCCAAAAATAATCATGGAGTTTTTGATCAATTCATAACTTGCATCAGAATGACTAATTATCAAATGAGATAATTGGGATATGCCAAATCTCATTTGATCATAACAGAGAAGTTCATTGGGGAATTCATTATATCATACTGATTTTGTTTTGATTTTTACTTTTTAGATTCAAATTGAAATAGGCTATCATATTTTGATTCCTGTTATGGTAAATTGTTGATAACTGCAAAAACTCGATCACATTATGATCAAAAATTACCAATAAATTGCAAATAGAACAATTTGTGGTAATCTTCTTTCAAATTTACTTCGGAAATCTCAAACCCGATTGAATTGAGAAGAAATTTCTTGCTTGAGTTCATTGCATTATATTCTTAATTTGCATTCTTATTACCTATCTTACTAACAAACGGTATTCATCAATTAAAATTTTATGTTTGCATGAATGGTAGGAATTTATTGCATGGACATGTAAAATTTTCGATGGGTCACATTATACAGGGTATTCCTAAATGAGTGTATCAACAGTAATCTTTGATTTCTCATGTGCCTATCTTTTAGAATTATCCAAAAATAATCATGGAGTTTTTGATCAATTTATAACTTGCATCAGAATGACTAATTATCAAATGAGATAATTGGTAAATGCCAATTCTTATTTGATCATAACAGAGAAGCTCATTGGGGAATTCATTATATCATACTGATTTTGTTTTAATTTTTAGATTCAAATTGAAATAGGCTATCATATTTTGATTCCTGTTATGGTAAATTGTTGATAACTGCAAAATTACATTATGATCAAAAATTACCAATAAATTGCAAATAAAACAATTTATAGTAATCTTCTTTCAAATTTACTTCGGAAATCTCAAACTCGATTGAATTGAGAAGAAATTTCTTCCTTGAGTTCATTGCATTATATTGTTAATTTGCATTCTTATTACCTATCTTACTAACAAACGGTATTCATCAATTAAAATTTTATGTTTGCATGAATGGTAGGAATTTATTGCATGGCCATGTAAAATTTTCGATGGATCACAATATACAGGGTATTCCTAAATGAGTGTATCAACAGTAATCTTAGATTTCTCATGAAAAATAACATTTTTGTTCTCTTCCATTTTTTCCTAGGGATCTTCGTTTCCGAGATACAGGGTGTCAAAAAATTATATTTTTTCAGTTTTTTGATAATATCTCAGGAACCTTTTGAAATACAAAACTGATGTTTTGTACACACATTGTCACTAATAATAGCTACTTTCTTGCACTTTTCTCGGTTTTATCAGACGTGCCAGTGGCGAAGATTCGGAATTTTCCCAAAGGTTTTACCCCCCTACTTTGGCAACACTGGACAAATTTGCATTTGAATAGAAAATTCTGGTGCGCCAATGTGTTCTACATAAGAAGAGTATTCCTGCTTCATTGCTCTAAACTCTAAAGTGAACCGTTTTCGAGAAAACTGGCATTTTATGATCGAAAACAATTTGCTAAGACATTGTAAATTTCTTGTAAGTGGAAAACTGAGTAGTGATAATTAACAAGTTTATTAATTCCATAAAAATTGACAGCTCTGATTTTGAGTTTAAGTTATTTTTCATTATTTTTATCGACCATAGTTAATTATTACTAGGTACTCATTTTCCAATTACAAGAAATTTCAAATGCATGCGTTAGCAAATTGTTTTTGATCATAAAATGCCAGTTTTCTCGAAAACGGTTCACTTCAAAGCAATGAACCAAATGTACCTTTTTTATGTAAAACACTTTGGTGCATCAGAATGTGCTATGCGAATGCAAATTTGTCCAGTGGTGTGAATGTTGGGGGTAAAAGCGTTTTAAGAATTCGATATCTCTGCCACTGTCACGTCTATAAAACCGAGTAAAGTAGCTATCATTAGTGACAATGTGTGTACAAGAATTCAATTCAGTATTTCAAACGGTTCCTTAGATATTAGCAAAAAACTAAAAAAAAATAAATTTTTGACACCCTGTATTTCGGAAACGAAGACTCGGAGAAAAAAATGTTATTTTTTCATGAGATATCTACAATTGATCCTTGATACACTTATTTGGGAACACCCTGTATACAGAGAACTTCGCAATTTCGTTTTCAGTGTGGGAAAGCATTATTTATGCTTGCTGAATTAGAATAAACAATGCATTTCGGAGATTTTTCTTCAATAGAAATCTACACACCAAATAAGAGTTGGCATTTTCAAAAAAAAATCAAGTCTCATACGATTATGGGAAATTATGTGATGACTTTCAATTTGTCCTTTAAAAGCACTTTGCATAATGCATATTATTCGAATGTTCATATTTTCGAAAATGTGATAATTGACACATTTTGATTTATTCGAAGTTATCAATTATTATGATTATGAAGCGACGTTTCTATTCAAATATTTGTTTAAACGATGCTTCAATGCAATTATGGCCAAGAACTAATTGAATCATCATTTGGCTCGAACTCTTATGTAGTTAGCACTGTGGCTTCATTTTGGACCTGATTAATTGATTTCTACAAGAATCCTTGCACAAACGACCAACTGAAGAAAAGCAGAAATTGGAATTATGACCTTGAATCTAAACAGAATTTTAGATGAATATACAGGGTGAGTCTTTGACTTGTACATATATTTTAACTGAAGATTCTTGAGGTCAAAAGAAACCTTTTTTTCATTTTCCATTTTTCCGAATTCGTCTCTGTTAAAAAGATATAGCCATTTGAAAAAAAATGTGCTAATTACGTCCCTGAAATGATACTGTGGAATTGATTCAAAGTTCATATTTCTCGATAGAAATTGAGTTTATACATTTAGGGAATACTCAAGTACTAACCTTATTGGAATAAAAATGTTGCAAACACGATAATTTCAATAAATACAGTCAGTTTCATCGGATTATATCTGCAACTAAAAAGCCACATTTATTCCACCAAAATAAGTTCCTTCTTCGATTTTTTTGCAGATTAGTTTGTAAACACTAATAACTTGTTCATATTTTCCTGGAAATTCCCAAACAATATCATGAAGAAAGACTTCAAATCCGATTGATTGTTAAACAACCTAACCTAATCTAATTTGTATCGATTCTGTGAATTTTTGCACAGAAATGTCAAGAAGATGTTGTCAGCTTGCTGATATTTTCATTGAGGTTGAGGATTTTTTAAGAAACATAGTATGAATCACGATACATTTATGTACCGTGGTATGAATATCTAGGAATTCTGCCGTTTCCATCATAAATCGACTTTGCCGCCAAATTTTACCACGCATACGTAGAGCGAAAACCGCAATATTGGTTATCTGGAGCCAACTATAAACAATAACAAAGCAGTCTCTGAACAGTCTGAACAAACTGTAAACATTATGTGAAGTTCTGAATAGATTCATTACATTCAGTGGATTATTGTTCTAATGTGATTATTACGTGAAGTGAATTAATATAATTTCAACCGTGTCGAGTTTATAAAATTCCAAGAGGATGTTGTTTAGATAGAAACATCGCCACAGTTTATCAGGTATCGTTTCATTAATTTCAATTTAATAAGTAGTTTGTGTTGAGATTCATCATTCATATCCGAATTTTGTATTTCATCGACATTTAACTTCAATATGGACCGGTAACTATGAATTTTCAATAGAAACTGTGCGTGTTAAATCCTCCTTGGTGTTCAATTTTATCCTCCACATTTGGGGAATTTTATTATTAAAAAATATCTCGACCAAGTTGATAAATATTGTGACAACATTTTAAACTCGTTTAAAGACCAGAGAAGGAATAATATTCGATGATATTCAATTCAGAGACGCATTCAGATTATTCTTGAAATTAATGATTTTTTCGTCAAATTTCTGCGGGTAAAATTGGAAATAACTCGAAAACGACGCGTTTTATTGAAAAAAAAGAATACTTTTAGTTTCTTAAATGATTGATTCTTTCGAAAATATGAACCGTTTATCTTTTCAAAGTGGTTTTATGGTGTTTTAGCGTGTATTGATGAGTCGACTACCCTGTAACATTCATACTAGTAAAGATATTGAATAGGTTTCGATTGAGGAATATGCACCATGAATAGAATAAAAACTCAACCAATATTCAGTTCATTCGATATAACGGTTCCGAAGTTATAAACAGAAAAGTGTTTTTTTCATGGATTTTCGACACCCTGTATCTTCCAAACCAAACCGAATTTCGAAAAAAGTGTTTCGTTGGACGAGAGGAATCTACAGTTAAAATATATCTACAAGTCAAAGACTCACCCTGTATACATAATTCGCAAATTCCTGCAAAGCTGTTTTCTTCCATGTTGATTATAATCCCCATGCATCTTCAATTGTTTGCAGGAACATGTTGCAACTGAGTTAGGAAGTGATTATGCAGATCCCAAATCAAGCTGCAAGCTAAAGCATGTAATTACCACTCATTACAAAGTTTGTAGAACTTTCGTAACGACAGCGTTTTCTAGAAGTTGGGGAAACTTTGTTGTTTTTGTTTGGAAAATCAGCGAATGACATTAAGTCGTCAGAGGCTGTAGAAAAGCGTTTTAAGAACTACCTATACTTAGTAATCGCAATAATGGAAATGTGCACTACATATGTGTGTGAAATCTGGAAATATATGCAAAAAATTTAACATTTACCACAATTACCAATCTGTTGAGTCCTGTGAGCGAGGCTGGTACGAAACGTGAACCCGGATATGCTACAGAATAAAATAATTTCAGCAGAATTCAGCCAATTTCCCAAACCAAATGAATACATTTTCTGCAATTGCCTGTGTGTAATTCTGACTCGGCTGTCCCATTTGCTCGTTGTCGCCACGAAAAGTCAGAATTACGCTGAGAAGACTCTCAACTTTTCCCAGCCAACTTTTTACTCCTCTTTGCACCATTGCTGGAGTTACAGGTGCACAGGAAAGGCGTTAACGGACAAATTAACTCTCCACAATCCTCGTATGTTCTCTCAGCCTCCAGGCCCATATGGACGCTTGGGTGATCTTGGGGCTTGAGCGGAGGGTAAAATATTTCTCGGTTAATTATGGGAGTGGGTAATTATCTCGATGATAGCCTCCATGAATTATTCCTTTCTGGAGTTCACACTTTCAGTTTCTCGGGTAGCAATTATTTCTGTAATTTACCGTTTTGTTGAACCATAAGAAGTGAAGAACTTTGAATAGGAAGAAAGCAGCGATTTCTAAGCTTCCTTTTCGATTGAATGGAACTTGTAATTTGCAGGCATCAACCTTTCGCATGAAGCATGTGCTGCTGATTACAGTATTTATGTTTTGCCTTCTTGTTGCTCGGTTTGAGAATTAACTTTTTATGAAAATTTGCTTCCTACACATGCACAGTGAAAAAAGTACCCTAACATTGTTTCTTACTGAGATTGAGGCATAGGATTTCTTGAGAAGGTTCAAGAATGGACACATTTGAAAAAATGCTAGAGGCATAAAGTCCTTTCCAAAAATTACGCGATATTTTTTTGAATATTGAGGATCTATATGAAATAGACTGATATATTATGGACAATATAATGAAGTTTTGCACAGATAGATGTGGTTTCTCGTTTCATCGAATTCCTTCATAAATTAATACATAGTGTCAACCTTTTCGTTTCTCTTAGATAATAAAAACTGCAATTCTGTCTGGGTATAACCCACGTTAAACTCGTTGTTTTTCGTTGTGAATGAGTTGAATCAGTCGCCACTTTATTGAAGAACAGGTTTCGTTATTGTTGCATCGGATGTTTCACCCACAAATTTGAATATTTCGGCATCAAACTCTGGGAATTCGGTAAGAACAAACATTCTTTCACTAAAGGGTTCGGACAAGTAGGTTTGTTGTCATTTTTTAGGTTTCATTTCTTGTCATTGTGGCTATGGCGAAGGCAAACCTCAAAGTAATACATTTCAGAATACTAAAAACTTTTTTTCTTTGTTGGTACGAGAATGTATTGATATCTGGTTAGCCTAGACCAGTTCCATGCATAAACAAAATATTGCTATACCATATCAACGAACAATAACTTATTAGAAGTGTCAGTGTAGCGTTCGACGTCAAAAAAGTAAACCAGAGCTACGCAATAAATTGAAAAAAAAAGATGTCCACCGAAATTGTAAAAATCGAGAAATTGGAGTATCGAGCCATCATCAAGTACCTGTCTTTACAAGGGTTAAGAGGTAAGCAGATTTACGAAGATATGCTTAATTGCTTAATACCTTTCAGGGGCGGTTTTCAGGGGGGGGCGACAGGGGCGATCGCCCCCCCCTAAACTTTAATTTTATTAGGTTAACATAATAATCGAATGAAATAGGTCTGACTGGCATGACCCCTGATACCTGAAAAGTAAATATATTCAATATACAGGGTGTCCCAAGTTCGAATGCCTATTAGACGTTTCTGGAGAACTGGACATATTTGAAATCTAAAAATTGGGATTATGATATTGTTCGAAATTCTCTACAGACCTTAAATATTTTTGGATCCTGAGCATTTCCGGTTATACAGGGAGTGAAAATAAATTTGCTCAAATATTTTTTTTCAAACTTTCCGTTTCTGATATGATTGAGTATTCAATGCTGAATACATTTCTGTTATTTTCAAAATAAAGAAAAAAAAAATGAAAAAAGTAAAATTTTCATAGTCGTTATTATTTTCATTTTTCTTATTCTGAATATCCTGAGTGTAAACCGTTTTCACAACGTCAAAGTAGAAGAATGTGGAAAGGTCATGCATCTTTTGAATTTCATGAATATCATCACAGGGTGTTTCAAATTTTGTGTCAAAAACTGTGATCGAAAATTGGTCATAACTTCTGTTTTTCAAATTAGAACCCTTTTTTTTATTATTGCGTTGGATTCTGCGAAGAAAAGTATTGATATCAGTGGTATCACTCTAAGATACTTTTGCTCCTAAATTCCTGAGTTCTTTGAGCTTTTCTGGATTCATGTTGTACGTAGAATCAAATTCATTTAATATTTTACTTGAGAATATTCTCTGACCATAGAAGATAAATGATCCCATTAATAATTCACAAATGACAGGTGTAATAAAATTATGAGTTGTTACTATGGTTTCATGAGAATATTCATCGAATCTGTTTAGATTCGATGAATTTGACTCTACCTACAACATGAATCGAGAAAAGCTCAAATATCTCGGGAATTGCTGAATTTAGAAGCAACAGCATCTTAGAGTAATATCACTATTTTTCTTCGCAGAATCCAACGCGATAATAAAAAATAGGGTTCTAATTTGAAAAACAGAAGTTATGGCCTATTTTCAATCACAGTTTTTGACACAAAGTTTGAAACACTAGAGCCGGGTTTCACAAAAGTTGATCGGGTGATCAAATGCTTAATCGAGCGATTCTGTGATAAAAAATCCGTAAATTCGAAATTCTATTGGTCGATTTGACAAAAACGTCAAGGTATTCTGTGAATCACTCAATCAACAATCTTTGTGAAACCCACCATAAGTGATGATATTCATGAAATTCAAAAGATGCATGACCTTTCCACATTCTACTACTTTGATTTTGTGATTACGGTTTACACTCAGGATGTTCAGAATAAGAAAAATTAACATGATATTGACTATAAATACTTTACTTTTTTTCAGGTTTTTTTTTCGATATTCTGAAAACTATTCGAATGAATACAATGGTTTTAACAGAAATGTATTCCGCATTGAATATTCAAGCACATCAGGAACGAAAAAAATTGAAAAAAAATTTTTTGAGCGAATTTATTTTCACTCCCTGTATAACCGCCTCTGGAAATACTTCAGGTCTGTAGAGAATGTCGAACAATATCATAATCCCAATTTTCAGATTTCAAATAAAGTCCAGTTCTCCAGAAACGTCTAATAGGCACTCGAACTTGGGACACCCTGTATATTTTTATTCACCTCATTCAGAATTTTTGTTTTAGCATTATCATTGTCGTCCCATTGAAAAAAATCCCCACGAACTGCTTTTTTATTTTTTCACTTCGCCCCCCCCCTCAGTATATAAATAAAACCGCCACTGATACCTTTGGTGATCAATGTCCTTCGTATGCGACCGTGAAAATTTGGACTGCAAGCTTCAAAAGAGGTAAATTTTCCATTGAAGATGATGGCCGATCGGGAAGGCCAGTTTCTGTGTCAGTCCTCGAAAATATCGATTCAGTTCATGACATCATGATTTTATCAGACCGTCGAATTGGGCTAAAACGGATATCTGAAGCACTGAAGACTTCATAGGAACGCGTTCATCATATAGTTCACGTCAATTTGGAGATGAGAAAAATTTGTACAAAATGGATCCTCAAATGTTTGAATGTTGACCAAAATCGTGCAAGGTAAAAGCATTGCGTTCGATCTGTGCTCGATTTGAAAACGATGTAGACTTCTTAAACCGAATTGTTACTATGGGTGAGACTTGGGTACATTTATACAATCCAGAAACAAAGCAACAATCGATGGAATGGCGACACTCTGGTTCTCCAAGACCTAAGTTTCGTGTCAAAAAATCTGCTGAAAAAGTTTTTGCTTCAGTTTTTTGGGATTGCCATGGAGTGATCATGATTGCATTCTTGGATTTTTTGGGAAAAAATTAAAGAGAAAAGACACGAAAAGCTATCCAAAAGTATTTCGTTTTTACAGGACAACGCCCCAGTACACAAATCTCATGTTGCCATGCAAACATTTCGTGATTTAGGGTTAGAATTACTAGAACACCCCCCTTATTCACCAGATTTGGCTGCGTCCGACTACCATCTCTTTCGTCAACGGAAAAAAATTAAAAGGTGGTAAATTTTCTTCCAACGAGGAGGTAATAAAAGCTGTGGAGGACTGGTTTGTAGAGCAAGAAGAAACATTTTTTTTAAAGGTCTAGAGACGTTGCAGGTTCGCTGTTTTGTTTGGTTCTAAACTAAGCTAAGAATTTTTCAATATATACTCGTATCATTTTACTCATGAAGTTGCAGTTCGGATGGAGAACTGGCGATTTGATATGAGTTTATTTCTTTATCTACTTCGACTCATTCTAATGATAGGAAGTTGAATCATCTAAAGTAGTCTGATAGAAGAATAAAGCAGTGGGGAGTACAAGTTAATGACAATATCCACTTAAATTTTCGAAACATTCGGTCGATAGTGTCGTCATAATGCGCCTTTGTAACGAATACTGTTTTGAGATTTTCCAGCAAAATATCTTCCCGTCGTAATGAATAGTGAACACATCCTGTATGAACATTTCGATTTCAATATACAGCGTGTGCAGAATGGGCGTTTCCAGTGATTTTCAGAAAAATCATTTCGGTAATATTTGAGTATTTGACCCTCAGAATCTCGTAACAATTTTCCTTTTTTTTTCTGTTGTCTATTTTTCGAGAAAAAATTATTGAAAATACCAAAACGAACGTCAAATTCAAACGAGTATAAATGGCGGCAATCATAATTTCATTGGTTGGAACAGTACAACGTTGCCTGGTCGCCATCCTCCTAACTATCCGTTCTTCTCTATCACGGAAGATTCGTTCTTATCATGGTTCTAATTCTGTGATCACAACGATGGCTGTTGGATTGAAGAGGTTATGGTGATACCCATCGAATTTATCAAGAAGCCATGTATGCTTCATAAGTTTCTGTGGTTTTATTTCTCCTATTTTAGACGACAAAATAGAGTTAGCGGCAACTACGCCTTCTTGATAGCTTCCATCACAAATTAGATTGGTCATGGATGTGTACGTCATCACGGCAGTGTCCAATGAGGTTCCGAGGATAGCTACGTCATCATGGCGCTAATTCGAATTTCAATAGTTTATTAATGATAATAATAGAAAAAATGCGCTAAATTGAAAGTGAAAAATTGGTGAGGATTATGTTTTGGACTACTCTTAATATATTTATGTAAAAAAAATGGAATTCTTGATGTACTGGAAACGCCCATTGTATGGAAGTCTACTTGTTGATCACATTTTTCGATTTTTGTCAAAAATCTGGAGTTTTATGAGAAATGACAAGAGTCAAGAAAGTTAGGAAACGTCATTTGGTGCACAGGAGTTTTGGGATGTGCGATGCTTTTCATAATCTTATATAGGGTGTTCTTTAAGAGTTATAGTAAATTTTTAGGTCAATGCATTGCAAGGGTTGTTCGTTTATAAGACGATTCATGGTTGAATTGAAGACCAAACAGAAGATGTTTGACAGGGACACAAAACTCGAAACGTGCGTGAGCTCTCAAAATCTGTGTTTCCAAAAAGAAAATAGTTGAAAAATCACCTGCTAGAAGGTACTATTAGCGATTTGCGTCGTGAAAAAGCCTCTTATTTAAATCTATTGCTTGGATCTTTGGTACTAAAATTCGTATAATTGAAAAACGACTTTCAACATTTGAATGTCTACCAGTAGTCCAATTTCCAACAGCCGTGCAATTTTTACACAGACGCCTGATGGATCATAACCATATAAAAATAAATTACTATATTTTATTCTGGATAATTCTATCCCGAAGTTTCCGGTGTGCCCCAGACAATTGTTACGAGTCGGCACAAGAGCGCAGAACGGTCTTATCGTACTTCCTGTATCACCCGACACACGTAATTTCCCTAATTATCTTTGTTTAATATAAAGAAGCTACGCATCACAATCTGTATGTACCGAAACTGTGTTTACACTAAAACATCGTTCAAAACGTCTGATCAATCGTGCTCGCTTAAAGGTCATTAAACCTATTTAGTTGCCGCGATAAAACACAGTGAAAAGTATAAACAAACATTGCAAAAGTGGTGTCATCGATTATTTAATGGTAAGAAAAGTCAAACAAACCCACGCCGCGGATGGCAGAGGAATATCCCTAGACCGGTTCAGGAATTGCCAATAAATTAATCATTTGACATGGCGTTTGAAGAAGAAAGGGGAATTCTTGTTTTGAACATTCCGTGTATGTATGCTGATATGTATCTTTTGATGTCGCAGAAATATAACTAACCCTTCACGCGAACGAGCATAGGGATAATTTATGAGGTATGTTGCGTTGGAAATGAATTTTTAAATACCACACTGGATTAGTTGAATGTCAAGTCTGAGGAAAATGTTGCTTCTTTTACATTGGTAGCTTTTGAATTGAAGTTTTTCTCGTTTTGTTGGGTTTCCTTCATCCGATAAAAAAGGACCTCTCTAGGATCTCTCGCATGTCTTTTTGGTTCAGTCAAATTTCTCCTCGTCAACTTGACAGAATTGGTTGAAATTTTGATCAATTACAGCGGGAGTTCAATAAAAAAAATTTGGGCTTGTGTGCGCCTGACATGATTTTCTGATGTGAATATGAACACCTCAAATCTGTTATTTATTGACTGTAATACTGTAATACCATTGAGTTTAAATATACATAGAGACTCAGCCCAGTTCAACGATTTGATGCAAAAATTTTTGGCAGTTTACTTGCAAATTTGCCAACTCAAGTGGCGGCACATAGTAGCTACTAAAGGAACTATCGAGCAAACTATATTCAGCTTTCTACTCATTTATAGAAATCTGTAGGATATTTATCTTCCTCTAGTTCTATGAATCGTAGGCAGGGTAGGATTCATCCAAATTATATAACTCCGTTACAAACGGTATGAATCAATAATGATGAACTATTAGCCATGAATTTTTTTAAAGAAGTGTTCTCAGGTAGGGAATGAGGGGTGAAAATTTACTGTTTCAACGGGTTGATACAAACCATCAGAGGCATCCTCCAATTGTGGGAGGAGACGAAGGAAACATTTCCATATCTGTTAACAAGCCGGCTCAACCAGGACCCAATCGAGAATTTATTTTCAAAAATGAGACAGCGTAGGGGTTATGATCCAAACCCCTCAGCTCGATGCTTTAGATTTGGGTTGCAGTTGGTCATGACTGGTTGTCTGGAAAAATGTTCCGATTTTTCAAACTGCCAAGATGACAATGATTTCAACCTGTGTGCAATGGGGGAATCTGAAAGTAGGCCCGTTGATGTGGTTGATTCGACAGATTCGACCATGTCTTCTGCGGATTCGGACAACGGTGAGCCTTGTGAGGAGGATATAAAGGATAAAGGATTAATTGAACCCCTAAATACCCTAGAATCAAACTCAATCGCTTATTTCTCGGGGTATTTGATGAGGAACATCGCCAAAAAATATAAATGCGATAACTGCGAGAAAGCACTCCAGACAGAAAAAAAAAGCCAAAGGAATCTCGACACAGAAGCATTCCACTGCTAATAGAAAATTAAATATTTTTAAAAATTCATAGATCTATTTATATAAACTTGTGAATAAAGGAAAAATTTCATGCATTTATTTTTTCATACATCAGTATTTTAATTCATGAAAGATCAAAAATAATTGTC
Organism: Adalia decempunctata; assembly: GCA_951802165.1. NCBI lineage: Eukaryota > Metazoa > Arthropoda > Insecta > Coleoptera > Coccinellidae > Adalia > Adalia decempunctata. Next base: position 24,370,619 of record OX637697.1, read on the forward strand.
GTTTTATTGCATCCAAAAAATCAGGTGTGATGAAATATTGAAATTTCTTACGCCGGTCCTGACCGTTATCGAATTCGGTTTCGGAAATATTGCCTTATAGTTCAGCTACTTACCGCCAGATGCGGGAGTAACATATTTCGCTTCTCTGAAACACACTTATCCATCTATGAACCGGTGAAGGAACTACACAAAATTTAGCTTCAAATCGTTGAACCGGGCTGAGTCTCTATGTATATTTGAACTCAATGGTAATACTAACCTTATTGGAGCCAAAATGTTGGAAAACGATATTTCGTAAGAATAACACTTGAATTGCGTTCAATTATGTCTTGAATTGTAGAGCCATGTTTCTTCCCCAAGCTATGTTTGTAAACATTACTAATTTATCCACATTTTCGCAAAATATCCCAAAGCAAATGTTTTTCATTCATTCATCTGGAATATTTCATAATTCAGTACAAGAACAATGCAATTTCTATTTTTATATGACAAAAACCATTTAGATCAAGTTATATTATTGGATCCCTTACCTGATTTTTATAAGAACTTGAATCAAATGCTTCTATGATTTCCGAATTGTAAGTAGGAATTTTAGGTCGCTTGTGCTTTTTATGTACATTGTTAAATAAACAGATTTCTGTTTTAGGATGAGCCGTATAATTTTTAATGACGATTATTTATAAATCTAATATGCACTTTATTTGTATCCTGTAATTTCTTCTCAACATGTATAAATAAATAATGAATATTTAATAAAGGTTGCCGATTATTCAATTTTTTGCTCTACATCTCAGCCGTCTTAAAGGTGACTCTAACGTTGCCTTACGACTATGTATCATCTATCTAGATTCTAGATTCTAAGGCCTCAGACTTATTTCAAACTAACTTGTATTACAAGGTGATTTCAGTTTTGTCGGTGTCGGTTTTAAAACGTTGGAATTCACACTGTGTAAACATCATTAGGTATTGATTATAATTCAAAGATCAAAATGACAAAGTTGCTGCATTGGCTGTGGCCAGTTCCTTCATTAATTTCGTACCGCTCTTTTAATTTGGAATTATTTCTGAATATTATCAGCAAAATAAGTTGAAAAATGGTTCGTATGTGCCTTGTTTGTGGTGAAAAGGACTACATATTTGAATCCTGATTTGAGTTTACACAGGTATGCTCCACTCTTATCATTCTAAGCAACAGTGGCGTACATTCTTCGGTTTTTAGAATTTCACTTTTCAAATATTCTCTTCTGATATTGAGAGAAGGATAATTTGGTTATCAATTCTGAATTCAGCTGACTCTGTTTACCTAACTCAGAATCTGTTTCAATGTTCGGATGAATTCGTCAAAAAGAGTAAATTCACAGGTAATTTTATTTCAATTCTTCAATACCGATAACACCACGCCACTGGATCTTTCAAAGTAGATTCTGTAATGTTACCACGGCAGTATCTAATGATATTGCTATCCTTTCTGCTATATTCGTCTCACTCATTGAAAACTGACTGAATTTTGGCTTCACCAATTCTCGAATTTGAGAATGAGATGCTGTGTCTCTTCGAAAACGGAATGTTTTAAGAATAAAAACTTTTTTTTTCCCAACTGATCGGCTCTTCAAAAAATACGAGGATATATTGAAAAATTCTTAGCCTACTATAGAACCAAACAAAATTTCAATGTCAAAATATTTTAATACTCAACATGTTCTCCTTTGAATTGAATACATTAATTACAGCGAACCTGCAACGTCTCTAGACCTTGCATAAAAAAATTTTCTTCTTGCTCTGCAAACCAGTCCTCCACAGCTTTTATTACCTCCTCGTTGGAAGAAAATTTACCACCTTTTAAACTTTTTTTCAGTTGAGGAATATGATGATAGTCGGACGGAGCCAAATCTGGTGAATAAGGGGGGTGTTCTATTAATTCTAACCTTAATTCACGAATTTTTGCATGGAAACATGAGATTTGTGTATTGGGGCGTTGTCCTGTGAAAACAAAATACCTTTGGAATCTTTGAATAGCTTTCCGCGTCTTTTCTCTTCAAATTTTCCCGTAGAGTGTTCAGTAATGTCGCAGAGTAATCACCAGTTATTGTTCTACCCTTATCCAAAAAATCAATCATAATTACTCCATGGCAATCCCAAAAAACTGAAGCAAGAACTTTTCCAGCAGATTTTTGGACACGAAACTTCTTAGGTCTTGGAGAACCAGAGTGTCGCCATTCCATCGATTGTTGCTTTGTTTCTGGATCGTAGAAATGTACCCAAGTCTCATCCATAGTAACAATTCGGTTTAAGAAGTCTACATCGTTTTCAAATCGAGCACAGATCGAACGCGATGCTTCTACCCTTGCACGCTTTTGGTCAACATTCAAACATTTGGGGATCCATTTTGCAGAAATTTTTCTCATGTCCAAATTGACGTGAACTATATGATGAACGCGTTCCTATGAAATCTTCAGTGCTTCAGATATCCGTTTCAGCCCAATTCGACGTTCTGATAAGATCATGTCATGAACTGCATCGATATCGGGGACTGACACAGAAACTGGCCTTCCCGATTGGTCATCATCTTCAATGGAAAACTTACCTCTTTTGAAGGTTGCAGTCCAATTTTTCACGGTCGCATACGAAGGACATTGATCACCAAGGGTATTAAGCATATCTTCGTAAATCTGCTTACCCCTTGACCCTTTTAAATACAGGTACTTGATGATGGTTCGATACTCCAATTTTTCGATTTTTACAATTTTGGTGGACATCTTTTTTTTTTAATTTATTGTATAACTCTGGTTTACTCTTTTGACGTCGAACTCTACACTGACACTTCTTATAAGTTATTGTTCATTGATATGGTATCGCAATATTTTGTTTATGCATGGAACTGGTCTAGGCTAACTAGATATCAATACATACATCCTCGTATGCACCGTTTATTGTTTTCAAGTAATCTTAAAGTTTTTTTTTTTCATGAATGCCCCCACTGAATTGTCGTCAATCCGTTAAATGAGTCTGTTTTGTCCTAATGAACTCTACATTGAACAAAAAAAAAAAAATTTGTCGCCAAATTAGAGAAAAACAGAACTGAAAAAATACCATTCTTTAGGACGACTGAGAATTTTTTCCTACAATTTTTCGAGAAATCTTGAGTTCACGTTGACAAAAAAGCTCAGGTGCAATTAAATTAAAAGTGATTCCTACGTTGGCATTTGGGACTGTATCGACCCATGGAGTCCCCGGCGTTGTTCTCATATTATCCAGACCGTGATGAGGCAGCAGCAGACAACTTTACCTGATCGCCGTCACATTAGCTTCCAACTTGACCTAAAAATTACCAGTTCGAAATCGTCCTTTTCCTCGCTCATCCATTCCTAATCGCCATTGATTGCACACAAACCAGAACCGAACGCAGGTCAGATATGTAAATCAGCTCCTCTAACTAGATGGTATCAGTGAATAACGATCGGGTTACCGGCATTATATCGATCAAACCCTTTCTCGCTATTCGAAAATGCACGGCAGGACGGACAGACTCCATGCGATATGGACCTACCGGATCCCGGTTTCGTGCATGCGATTCAGATGCAAACAAAGGTTATCTCGCGAGATCCGATTGGCTGGCCTGATTTATACCGAGTGCGCGAAATGAGACGACGGCGGAACAGCTGAATGGGGGAGGCGTCGTTCGGCATTCGAACCTCGCACGAAATGAAGCTTTTTTACGAGCCTTTCTTTCTGAGCTAGGTTCGTCAATCCCTTCGGCCAATATTGGGAGCATTTTACCCGCGTTTTCACAGAAATTGTCTAATCTATTCAGTTTTATTGAGTATCCCGGTTGGCCATGATTTAGGTTTAACAAGTTCTTTCACTTAAGGTCGCCGTTCAGAGCGAGTAGGAAAACTAATTCGATAGAGGCGCCACCGTGCATTTTATGGAATATCTCCATAGAACTTACATTATCACTATAGGTTTTATGAATATCTTTATCCTTATGAATGAAATGTACAATGGCGCTCCGTATCCGAAAATTGCTGAACTATGAAATTAGTGAATATGTGGGTAAAGCAGGAACTATTTCCCACTATCTATTTGAATTTGACAATTCTCTGCCAATTCCGTATTTCAAGTTGTTTTTCTGAACGAAATTATCTGTAGATTCACTTCTGATCGGAAGTTGAACTATTTTCATGAGTCTTACGTTGAAATAAAACAGAAGCATGAGTTGGCTCATTTTCTTCTATTTTTGACAGAAAAATAGGAACTTGAAATGAAATGAAACCGATTTAAATTATTTCATTCAAAACTCCAAACTGAGTTTACCCACAAATTTTCAGTTCACAAAGTGAAACCATTTCCAAATGCAACTTGAAATAAAAACACACTACATTGAACGCCCACCTTAAAACTGACGAAGGTTGGCTCGTGAAAGTCGAATATTTCTGACAAACGTTGCCAATATATTTACTCTTTTTTTTCACTTTGTAAATGGAGTTAGTTTTTTCAAGGTTTAACTGTGACACAGGATTCACTGCATTTTCATACTGCAGTATTTCAAGTTGTGCAACAAGGTATTTGAATGTCTTCTGTAGGCTTATTTTTTGAGAATTGTGATAAATAGGGAATTCCATAGGTCTGTCTGTTCCTTTCGTTTAGAAGTTTTTCTGTCGGGTTATTCTAGTACTTTATTCTTTTTTCGAATGAACTATCACAAAGTAACGGACTATGATGTCCATTATTTTTTAGTAAAATTTCAACACCCGATTCTTAATTTCCGTACAAGAAAATAGCATGACTGAATCTTCCAACCATGTTGATATACGTGAAATATTTCCAGTATTAACCGAGAAAAAAGTTTTTTCGAAATTCGTCAGGTCTTTGGAATTATTGAATTCACATATTATTTTCTCAAATTCATTCTTTTCCAAATCGAATAAACATTTTGATAAATACTCATTTGCTAAGATCGCTATGTAGAAATGACAACGTTGCGTTTGTATCTGACAGAAACATGACTATAACCTAACATTTTCGAAATATACACGGCGAAATGCGTCAGAATTTCATGGCCAACCGAGATATTTTATAAAGGTGAATGGACTATAGGTGGCTACATATGTTCAAGTTAGATAATTTTTGTTGGGAAACTTTCCCTGTAAAACGACGATTTGAAGTTCCATCTCTTTTTCATATGTTTTATATACATACAGGGTGAGTCTTTGACTTGTACATATATTTTAACTGTAGATTCCTCTCATCAAACGAAACACTTTTTTCCTATACCATTTTTCAAAATTCGGTTTCGTTTGAAAGATACAGGGTGTCAAAAATCCATGAAATTAACACTATTCTTTCCATATATTTGAAACCGATAATCCGAATGAACTGAATTTTGGTTGATTGTTTACTCTATTCATGGTGCATATTCCTCAATTGAAACTTATTCCATATTCCTTCTAGTATAAGAGTTACAGCCTACTCGTCTCATGAATTCATGCAAAAATACTATAAAATCACTCGAAAAAGATAAACGGTTCATATTTTCGAAAGAATCAACCATTTGAGAAAATAAAAGTATTCCTATATTTTTTCAATAAAACGCGTCGTTTTCGAGTTATTCCTAATTGTATACGAACAAATTCGAGGAAAAAATCATGAATTTCATAAAAAAACTGAATGCAACCCTGAATTAAATATCATCGAATATTATGTATTCTCTGATCTTAACAAATTAACAACGTTGTTAGACCAGGGTCGATAATTTTTGAAACAAAAAAAAATTACAGTAGGATGAAACCCATTAAAAAAGGAGGGGAATATGATCAAAATGAGAGGAAAAATAAATTACGGTCGATCCGAGTTCGGGAAGTGGGAGGGGGTGAGTTTTTAAGGGTAAAAAATGGTTTTCCTTGATTTGCGGCAAAACTACAAGTCCTATGGAAAAAAGTTAGAAGGCAAAGTTGTAGGTAATAAAAAGATCTACAACTTTTGTATTCGCAATTTTTTCACATAACCTCAAAATTTATATGAAAATTTCAAAAAACCAAGTTTTAGGTTTTTTATTTATATCTTTTTCAAAAAAAAAATTTTTACTACGAAATTTGGTGAAAACTTACCTTATTATATCCCGAATACACTGTAATTTATTTGAATTAAAATATTCATGTTTTCGTCTTATTTTAACTTAATATCAAAAAAGCACCCTAATTTTCAATCGAAAATTCTGACGTCAAAATATCAGCTTTTTTCAAAAAGTTTGGGGGCTTTTTGTTCGTTGAAATATCTACTTTCTGATGGTGTGAGAAAAATATACATTACTATAAGGAGTGTTCTCAGAAAATGCAAAAAATTGAAAAAACTCAAATTCGAAAAAATTTTTTAATCACTATGTACAATTTTATCAAAAAAATGTGATTGCTGCATTTTTTTTAGGATAAAGAGTTTATTTATTTAATTCGAATTACATTCATGTCATAGAAAATCTTATACAATATAAATATACAGGTAAATCGTACTATTGAATTTAGATACTTAATTCTAATTACTCATTTAATTTTTTTTTCAAAAACGTTAATCTTGTTATTCATAAATACCTTATCTGAAATTCTAATCAGTTATTCATTAGTTTTTGTCTCTTCGAAGGCATTTCTTCATCGTCAGATTCGAAAAACCTTTCCAACTCTAGTTGATCGTCGAAATCTTCAAGACCATCATTTTCGTCTCCAATGTTATTTTCAGTCTGCATTGTTTCCTCTTCCACAATTTCATCTGAATCATTTACTTCCTCATAGATTTTTTCTTCTATATTGGAGCAATTTTCAGAACCATGACAATTAGTGCATAAATTTGTGCATTTTAAACCATGTTTTTGGCAGCCACATTTTAAACTGTTACATCCAGTTTCACAGCTGCAGCAAATAGTTTCGAGCAATACTTCCGGAATTAAATCCTTTTCTGTAAATTTGGGCATAATGCCACGCTGATGTTGCTTCCAGCCCCAATCTGTTGCTGTCAATTCGTTACCCAACCAAATTTGAAGTTGATAATATGCTCTGTAACAATGTTGTTCCGCTGCTCCTTCTGTGGGTGGGAGGCTTGCCAATGTGAAAGATGAGTTAATTTTTGCCAATTGATATTTTTGAAACCTCAATCAACGATTTATGAAACCCACCATTAGAGTAACTCAGTCCCCACTTCTCTATGAAATAACTTACAATGGGTTAAAAATTAACCAAAGGTCACTCAGGTATATGAATTATCTTAAAACAGCAATAAATAGTCATCTAAAAATATTATTTAAACAAGATTCTACAACTTTTTCAAAATATTGTAGATGTCTTATTAAATATTAACTTTATTAACTTATTTTTTTGTTAATTATAGAAGTATATTTCAATTTGCAATTTTTTCGTTTATAAATGAAACAGGAAATCTTACGTTTTTTGAGTAATTAAAGAGTAAATTTTAATAAATACCTCAAAATTGTACATAATGATTAAAAAAAAATTTAGAATTTGAGTTTTTTCAATTTTTTGCATTTTCTGAGAACATTTCCTATAGTAATGTATATTTTTTTTACACCATCAGAAAGTAGATATTTCAATGAAGAAAAAGTCCCTAAACTTTTTGAAAAAAGCTGATATTTTTACGTCAGAATTTTCGATTGAAAATTAGGGGACTTTTTTGATATTAAGTTAAAATAAGGCGAAAACATAAATATTTTGAATCTAATAAATTACAGTGTATTTGGGACATAATAAGGTAAGTTTTCACAAAATTTCGTAGAAAAAAAATTGTTTTTGAAAAAGTTATAAATAAAAAACCAAAAACTTGGTTTTTTGAATTTTTCACCTACATTTTGAGGTTATGTGAAAAAATTGCAAATACAAAAGTTGTAGATCTTTTCATTACCTACAACTTTGTTATTTAACTTTTTTCCATAGGACTTGTAGTTTTGCCGGAAATCAAGGAAAACCATTTTTCACCCTTAAAAACTCACCCCTCCCACTTCCCGAACTCGGATCGACCGTAATTTATTTTTCCTTTCATTTTGATCATACTCCCCTCCTTTTCTAATGGGTTTCATCCTACTGTAATTTTTTTTTCATTTTTTACCATTTTTAAAGGTTTGGGCCTGGTCTATGTCAATGTTTATCAACTTCGTCAAGACTAAAATCTACATGATGGAAAAACGTTCGATGTAATAATTGAATTCTGAGAAGCATGAAATGAAATTACACAGTCTATAAGCACAGTTTCTATTGAAAATTTATTGTTACCGGTCTTTCAGGAAAATATCTATCTCAACAATATTATCCTCTTGGAGATTTCAATCGACACTACACGGTATGCACATCACAATCATTACCTGTTTGCTTTATTATCTGCAAGTAAATTTAGATAGATAATTAAGGTTATCCCGTTTAAGCGTCTTTCATTATCATAGACTGGCCTGCGGTTCGAGACACAGAAACAGAACAACCACAACACAACCTAGGAGCATAGAATAACTGGAGGGAAGGCTTCATACTCTCGACAGATCATTTTGAACTGCCAATAACGGCGGAGGTTAGAGTTTCGTGTGACGCCCGATAGATAACGCTGAGTTTCTTTATTCAGTAACGTCAGATATTTTGTTCTATGGCCCTACAATTGCAAAGAATATAATGTGGCTGTCATTGTTATTGATACATTTATGCTTCTTTTTAATTGAAAATGGCCATAAATCATAACATAGACAATATTGATGACATACAATCGCTTCATTCTAATCAACTTTTTATGCGCAATTTTATGGGAAGTCTGTGATCGGTAATAAATTTGTCAAAACAATATCCTTATCGGAAAAAGCGAACATTCAGGTAAGAATTATTATTATTATACGGGAAGACTGAGGTTTTATCTGTTCTCGTGTATTATACGCAGAATTGTATGGTACCCCGTTTACATTCCCTCTGCTAACACTTAGATTCGTAGCGGGAAACAGATTTTTCTTCCTATATTCAATCTGATCCTTGTAGCCATTTCTTTACACGTGCTATATGCATTATATTGTCGGATTTACGAAAAAAAGTATGTATTGCTTTCTTTCAAAAGAATATATATTATGATATAGTAATAAATGGGACCTAATAAGTAATAACAACGAATAACCATTAAAGATAATTTTATTAAGGATAGCCATGTTGTAGGAAGAAACGACGTTGTCGCCATCTCGTGACCTTGCGGCGAACTGACAAGTTCGGACGTTTTTGGCAGTTCATTTTCGTAGGGAAGCCTTCTCTCCAGTTATTCTATGCTCCTAGACACAACGGGCACAACGGCCTGTCCCGCCTGTCTGCCTTGCGTGCCGGCTATATCGTAGCGCTATATCGGCAAGAATCAGAACTCGTTTGGCACGCCTAGACGCCTTTAGCCGTTAGCGATTGTGATAGTTCATCCGCTAACGATAGGGGACGTACTGCTTTCTTGAGTTCGCATTGTTTGAAGAGAAAATCGGCAATCTGGCATCGTCTTCTCTAGAGTTCTGTGCTTAGACAGGTTCTGTGCACGTCCTTCTAAAGACTTTAGTCTTTAGATGGCCGTGTTCTGTGGAATATCATATCATAGAAGATGAGTTAGGTTAGGTCATTGACCTCGAATCATCTGACTTAGGTTGATGGAGTTAGAATAGGTTGGTGAGAAACCAATTTTCATGAGATCGTTCCAAAATATCGAGGAAAATATTAACCAATTATCAGTGTTTATAAACTAATCTTCAGGAAAATCGAAGAAGGAACTTATTTTGGTGGGAGAAATATGGCTTTTCAATTGCAGAAATAATCGGACAGTGTTTTTGTTAGGAAATATCGTTTTTGTTACATTCTTATTCGAATAAGGTTAGTGCTTGAGTATTTTCTAATTGTATCACCCAGAACATCTAATCACCTCAATTTCAATCGAAAAATATGAACTTTGAAGTGTTTCCAGAGAATGTATCCAGGCACGGACTCAGCACAATTTTTTTTTTCAAATGGCTATATCTTTTTAACAGAGCCGAATTCGGAAAAATGGAAAATGAAAAAAAGGTTTCCTTTGGCCTCAAGAATCTATAGTTAAAATATATGTACAAGTCAAAGACTCACCCTGTATAGTGATTTCGATCCCTCATATGTTTTGAAGGCAATCTTGAATGAATCGAAATCTTCAAGGAATATTATCCTGAAGTACCTCCAGGAAACAACTTGCTTATAATTTTGAAAATCCAGGTCCGGCTCTGGAAATTTCGGATGTTTTTGTCTTTCGCAAGAATTTCTCCCTGTGTTTGATGTTTTGAATGTTCGATGAGGAATATTCAAACCTTAATATTTATTTATCAATTTATATACACTTTACATCCAGGAAAAGGTAGGTAGCTAAATGGAAAGGTTTTCAATCTAAAAATATGAAATCTCTAAGGAAAAGCAACAAAAACAATAGAAAAAAATGAAATATAAGTAAAGGTATAGAGTAGCATATCACATTCAATTAAATTGGGTTCTTGATGCAGCAACAAATTGAGCCTCATTTCACCCATGCCAATGTTAAAAAATCATGAACCTATACTCTCTGATAATACCGCATTGCAAATGTCCAACATGTGAGGGAGAAAGATTGCGAAAAAGTTTTTTCTAATACTAGTGTAGGAATTTCAATTATACTATAATGAATTTCAGTTATTTAGTAAGTAAGTGTCTCTACACATCATATAGTATTTTCATAATTTAGTGACGTTTCCAGGACCGGCTCGCAAAAACTTCCCCTTTTGATTTGTAAGATTTGTAGTATTGGAACACCCTGTTCGGCGGATTATTATCATTTTTATTAAATCCCGGAAATTTTCGATCCCTAATGTTACTTCAAGACAATATCAACTGAAAATATCAATTGATTCTTCGTGACTCACCCTGTATAGGAAGAGAAATATACAAAACAACCCTAAACCATTCATGACCATAAGGTTGTCCGAATTTAAGGTCAATTCACGTGATTCAAAAAGGCCGAAATATGAACAAAAATACAATATCCTAAACAGCACCTATCAAGATTTAGAGTCCTTACATTATAACTGTCAAAAACCTGAATAGCGTCACGAAACAACCAGAAATAATATTACTTTCCGATACAAAAACGAACATCACGTTGAAGGGTAGTCGAAATTGCACGTCTGAAAGTTGGATTATGTCCAGCGACTTCACTGGTGGGCTTGCTCATCAAGAGACGGTATCATCTCGAACACAAAGAAGTAATTTGATAGCATATTTCTGCGTATTCCAGTATAAATAGATGGATTATTCACGAAAGCGAATATAGTTTTGGTTCAGTCCCCCCTGTTATTATTTCTGTCCAGTTCAGGATTCGTAATCACTGATTATACAGTTTTCCTAACCCAAAATGAATAAGAATGATAATAAACCTTTTTACGGTTGAACAACACGGTTTCAAGACGTTTATAATGATCAGCTCTAAATATCTTGACAGGTGTTTTAAACATATTTAGAGTTAGATGACTTTTCCATAGATTAGTCCGATTTGTTGACTCTCTGTATGTTAAGATGAATTTCATTTAGAGATTCTTCAGCATATTCATTATAACTTATCCCTGTTGAACATCATACTGGTTTTCTTTCACCTTTTGAATGAGGATTTTTTCTTTATTTTCTGCTTCACATCATATTAAATGCATTCAATATTTGTTAATCCAAGTGAGGAAGAATGAATGAACCACATATAAAATTCCGAACTTGTCTACCAAAAGGATACTATATTCCACTGGTTGGCAGCTATATCAACCCGTTCATTACAATATCAAAAGACCCCTCGAACATGCCAGATGGCACGAGTCACTCGAGTACGAAGAAAAAACTAGTTTTTGTCGAGGGTGAAAGGATTGGTGAATGCCATTTGGGCAACGTACTTTTAAGTTTGATGAAACTGACTCCAGGACAAGCTGTGTAGGGTATCCCAGAGTTGATGTAAGAAACTGATAGATTAGATGATATTAGAGAAAATGAGACCAAACATGAATACAAACTCATTTCGGTGAAGTTGTGATAAATTATTCGTTATGTCGGTGCCACTCGAAATAGTTCGTTGACAGTTAACTTTTGATTTTTCTTGCACTTTTCAAACATCAATAGGAGGTTTACCGACCCCGAAAGTAAGCAACGAACCTTTACGTTTCGCTGATAACTTAAGAAAATGCACAGGGACAATAACTTGAGTGTTGTCACAAGAAACTTCGTGTGTCTCGTGATTTGCACAGGGAAAATATTGTATCCTCCTGATGTATTCATATCTCAGTGGAGTTTTCTTCTTGGGAAGCTCTGTATAAATAATTAGGGTGAAAGTCGGCTCGATGGTTATGTGGCGAATAATGTGTGAACGCAGAACCATATGCTTAAATCCTGATGATACTTGACTACAGGGAGGGTTCTAAAGAGCATAATGGTGAAACCTTTCAGGATTTCTGAATTTCTCGGGATATAATGAAGAAACCTAATCGACTTTATAATTTTCCGTAAATGGGATTATTTCTCCCCTTCGCTGGGATATACACAAACGCCTAGCCTCTGCCCCCGAGTGAATCATGACCCAAATGGGGTAACGACCCTCTGTAATATTACAAAGTTTTATAAAATGTGGGGCGTCCATACGAGATCATGGGAATTTTCTCATGGCGTGCTGTTTGGACAAGGTTGAGCGCGTCATTCACGAACTTTCGTTAATGCGATTTTGGTACATGGGTTAGTGAACATACAGTAGGTATGGGAACATTTGCAATTTCAGTGGGGTGTCCTTTAACGATTCGTATTCGATATACGGTAATAATAATAATTTATTTGGTTCAAAACGAGCAATTTTTTGTAAGTCATGAATAGTGAGAATTCGTTGGAATAAGGAAAGATGTAGGGGTGCACTAGAGGTGAGCTGCAATAAGAGACTACTTGAAAAGTTTAGAAGGGCTTCATTGTAGGATCAGATGGAATCCAGTGAATGTTGGAAATATTGTGGATGCCACAACAATGCGCAGTGGACCAGACATGAGAAATTGAAAATTTACCAAACGTTTTGAAATTTTAAGGATATCATTTTTATACAGGGTTATTCCAAATCAGACGTAAACCTTGAAGGATGTGATGAAGGATGACTCCCTTGCTGTTGTTTGAGCCATATTTATTGGTGACCGAAAATCAACAGTTTTCGAGATATTTGGGGTCCTGTATTTTTCAGAAAATTCTAACCTCTCTTAATTTTTCTTCAATTTGGTCTACATTGACCAAGTTCGAATATAATTTTGGATTATTTTCATCAGAAAAGGTTATGATATGTATGAAAAAAGCAAAACTATGCTGTAATAGATGTTGAAAAAGAATTGGAATGATTTGAAAATTGGCACATACAGGGTGATTCACGGTGCATGGCACATTAGACGTTTCTGGTGAACCAGATATCGGATCGGTTTGAAAATTTGCATGAGTGCATTATAAGACATTCTCTGCCCAACTAAAATATTTTCGTCAATGCGGTGTTGCCACCTCCATTAGAAAGTAATAACAGCTTTGCTTTTTCAAATGGAACACCTGGTATATTATATTATTTTTGAAATCTCCAAAAACTTCTCGACAAATTTTCTTAACAATTCCCTATACCTATCTGTCGCCGTTTTCGAAATATAAATTAATTTCAATTTTTTTCACCGGAAATCATGACCTCTAAAAATGCTGATATCTTCGGGTTGTGAAACACTATGGCATTGAAATTTGGTTTGGAGTTAGGTGATACATAAATACCTCCCACACATAAGCCTGATCTCCGTTACTTCAATACAGGGTGGTGAAAAATACATTCTTTTCGTTTGCTTGAAAAAGTGACTGAAAGTTGTTTATTTCAAATAGAACGCCCTGTATATTCTTAAAATTTCAGAAAGCTGCTTTTATTCTATGTATATCATGCCTATACCTAACTAGTCAAATTTCAGACTTATGAGCATTTATTTGTCAAAATGTCCCTTCAGAATGGTATTTGGTATTTGACATTTTCCTAATAATAAAGGCACCAAGAAACTTGAATTTCGACATTTTCGTCATTTCAAAAGTTGCAAATGCCCTCGAAGCGATGGAAGAAAACTATTGAAACGGAGTGTTCATCAATTTGTTTATCATTATTAACTTGAGAGACTTTTTGACGATCGGTGGATAAGGCGCTTGGGACCATGGAATTGGCCAGCAAGATTACCCGATCTTGTCCATTAAATTTTTATCTGTGGGCAATGTTGAAAAAAAAAGTTTACAAAACACACGTGCATTCGATAGATGAATTGTTGAAAGGATTTCCCAAGCATTTGAAGATTTGGATTTCAAAGAAATACGATCTGCCACGACGAAAGCAGTCAACACCCGCATTTTGAAGTGCTTGGAAGTGAACGGCCAGCGATTCGAACATACTTTGTATTATTCGACATGATTGTTCTACTTTTTTATAATAATTCATATGAATAGTTTGACTTTCAAGTTTCTTGGTGCCTTTATTATTAGGAGAATGTCAAGGTACTATCAAATAGTAATCATGGCCTGACTTCCAAATACCGAATGGAAATACCATTCTGAAGGGACATTTTGACAAATAAAAGTTCATAAGTCCGAAATTTGACTAGTTTCATCAGCTTTCTGAATTTATAATAATATATAGGGAATTCCATTTGGAATAAACCACTTTCATTCACTTTCAAAAGCAAACAAAAAGACTGTATTTTTCACCACCCTGTATTGAAGTAACTTAGGTCAGGCTGATGTGTTGGAAGCATTCATGTATCACCTAACTCCGTACCAAATTTCAATGCCATAGTGTCGCTCAACCCGAAGTCATCAGTATTTTTAGAGGTAATGATTTCCGGTGAAAAATATTGAAATTGATTTATATTTCGAAAACGGCAACAGATAGGTATAGGAAAATGTTGAGAAAAGTTGTCGAGAAGTTGTTGAAGATTTCAAAAATAATATAATATACTAGGTATTTCATTTGAAAAAGCAAAGTTGCTGCTACTTTCTAATGGAACAACACCGCATTGACGAAAATATTTTAGTTGGGTAGGGAATGTCCGATAATGCACTCATGTGAATTTTCGAACTGATCCGATATCTGGTTCACCGGAAACGTCTAATGTGCCACCCACCGTGAATCACCCTGTATATGAAGTTAAGATTAGTCAATTTCTAATATTTTCAATTTGTGTATGACAAAATGATTTTGAATAATTGCCAAATTTCTTCTTTCGTCTGAATGCAATCACCAGTTTTACTTCAGCAGACTTTGATTGAAATGGATGGAAGCAAAGAAATATAATAACGAAAAAGTTATAATCTGACGGCTCAATATCAGAAATTTTGTAAAACTTCAGTTATACTCAAGTAGTGTCGCTTCAAAAACTCTTGAAGGACCCCCTATACTCAAGGAAATCAATGAACTGTGCTATAAAAAAATCCACTTGAACAATGCTCAACGAAATAAAGAAATTCGACGTCCCATTGTTATTTCGTCATTTGGCATGATTACAAGCCACTGCTTGGAATAAAGTGACAATAAATTGTGAGCGTATCAAAATGTCTGAACTCATAACCTTGATATTCCTTCCCATTCTTAATTTTTTCAATGTTCTATTGTTGGTTTAACGAGCTGCTTTTCACACCTCGTAAATTTCGCTGGTTTCGTTTCATTACCGCTCACAATACGCGCACAAGCCTTCCTTCTGTGCCCTATTCATGAAATAAGAGTACCACTTTGACTATCGTGTTTTGTCTATCCGTTTTATCGCCGTAGGGTCGGTTGTTGGAAAGGGCTTCGTGTCGCTTTATATCCTATCATGTGTGATGGAGCTCTTGACTGAAAGGGTTTGGGAATGAAAAAAGGATCGAGCACTGGAAAATGCGTCCAACATTGTATCATAAGAAGTCTCGGTTAGAGGGATTTGGATGCTATTTTCCCCAAAAGGGAATTGTTCTCATGGTTGAAAACACTTTCCCATTCGATGAAACCCTTGGATCCTCTCAAATTCGCTGGTTGATGATTATTGGGTAATCTTACATACCCTTCGATAATTTTACACCCAATACTTGGGATTTTTTACAGGGTGTCACACTGAAAAGGAAACAAAGATTATTTTGAGTAGAAAACTCATGATTGGTTGAATAATGTGTGTTTATTTGAGGATAGTTCATTATATTCTCAAGAAAATGAGCGAAAGAAGGATGTGAGTTTTTTATTGAATTATGCGATTATGATTTATCGCGAATTTATTCACATATTATTAGTTTGAACTTCAAATATAAAAAATCTATCAAAGGTTGAATGAATTATGTTTAATCAAAGGAAAAAATTCAATTAACAATTTTTCACACGGGTACCTAGATTTATTACAATAAATGAATGTATAAGAGATATAAAAACCAAATTAAATCATCAATCAAAAGGTTCGACATTCCTTCACGAGGTCGAAGAATATGTAGTATGTAATGCTTCTTGAGCAATTCAATTATTATATAGGAAAGAACTTGATAGATCGAGTTCAAATTAAATGACCTGGTTTTATTATTGCTCATAATCATCATAGGTGTAATATGTTCTTGTTGAAGGCTGTTATTTAACTAAGCTTACGAATAAAATGATTGATTCTTGGCATTGCGTTCTTACAAAAATTGTATCCATATAACATCCGGATATCCTTTGTATTGTAGTATTAATTATTGAATTCGATAGAAGCCGTTTGGACCAGAATTATTGAAAAAGAATTACCTATATTACTGTGAACAAATCCGGAATCATGGACGATTTGTACGACAGTCGCTGTCAATTTTTTTGACAACGACTGTCAATAGAAGGTCGTGGCTTCGTAAATATGAAAGAATAGGAGTAAGCGGAATATGTGTTTGAATACAGCAACTCACGGGAAAAATAATTTTCCTTCGAGAAAACCATCCTATATAGCACAGTTTTCTTTTATGAGAGACGATGTAATCAAGTTGAGTAGCTAATAAACTCGTTTCATCTATCAGCACCAGGGTCAATACCCAGCTTGGCTGAGCTGAGAGATGATGTACGTCCACTTTATTAGCTAATTTAATCAGGAGTAAAACAGGAGTATCGGTCTGTGTATTATCTGGAAAATTGGAGGACGTTGAACGATGTTCTTGTTATCGGAATCGATTTTTGCGACACGAGCTCCGTGGTTTTCACAAGACCTTGAAGGAAACTCATGCTCAGTATTTGAGTTTACTGGATTCTGCAAAATATTTATCAGGGTGGCTAATGTTTCAAAAGCAGTGTGTGTTTTTGTACCATTTTATATTGAAAGTAGATTTTGAGTGAATTCGTGGGAATTTAGTTTATTAATGAAATATGTATGGTCTCCATATGTAATTTTCTGTCTCTATGACAAAAATTGGTCTTTGACTACTCCAAATTCCTATATTCTATTCTGTTATTGGCTTATTTTTCGGAACTGGCACAACAACAAAAGCCATCAACAGTGTGGTCGAATTATTCAATAATTAAAAGTATGTTACGATCCAATAATAATGTAGACATTCCAAAATATTTCAAACTAATTACATTTCTGAAACAAAATGGGAAAGGTTACACTCCCAAGAAAGCTGCGATTTTTACGAGTACCCAAATTAGTGATTTTTTCATAATGCACCCGATGAAGTTTATTTAATGGCGAAGGTTTTTGTTGTATTTGGGATTGCAGGAGCTTGTCGAATTTGTGAAATCAGCCAGGTAACATTAGATGATATTGAAGATTCGGGAAAGTTATTAATTGTGAAACTGAAGCAAACAAAGAATGATGTAAACAGGAGATTTGTAGTTACTGAAGAATATATTAAATATTACCGAATGTACATAGCCCTTCGTCCAGCAGCAGCAAAAGGTCGCCGCCTGTTTTATGCACATCGCAATGGAAAATGTATCAATCAGGTTGTGGGTAAAAATCAGTTTTATAAGGTACCTGAAATAGTAGCTAATTTTCTTCAACTTAAAAATGCTAACTCATATACAGGTCATTCATTTCGAAGATCGTCTGCTACACTTTTGGTTGAATATGGGGGAAACTTGATGACATTAAAGAAACATGGCGGTTGGAAGTCATCAACGGTCGCTGAAGGGCATGTTGATGAATCGGTGGCACACCGAACAGAAATTGCTAATAAAGTGTTCAGAACGTGTGGCAGTTCTGAAATAACACCCGATTTGCGACCAGGTACATCAACAGCAGTTGTGTCCATGTCAGAGAATAGTATATAACATTACTAGCAAGGTAAGAGGGTTTTTACTGGCGAATGGAGGATATAACTGACGAGCCGCAGGCGAGTCAGTTATACCTCCTTGAGACAGTAAAACCTGTTACCTTGCATGTATTGTTTTATATTTTATTTGTTTCTCATTTGTAAAAAGGTAAGATAAATTCCAAAAAAATCTCAATAATTTGTCGCGAATGTCGTAAGCTATGGAAGCGTTGCCATGAACATGTCTGTTTATTTTTCTTTACATTTGTTTTGGCGAAAGCGAAAATGAATGTACCAAAAGAAATTATTGAGGCAGCCAGCAGTGTAGCTTCGAGTTTATTACCTGCAAAATCAGCTTCAAGGTACGAACGAGAATACGACGACTTCGAAAAGTGGCAAAACAAAAATAGTGTGATTGGGGTAACTGAAGATGTTTTGTTGGTCTACTTGAATCAACTTTCAGCTAGATTCAGCCCTAATACTTCATGGGCAAAATGGTCTATGCTGAAAAACTGCTTGGAAATGAAAGAAAATGCCCCTATTCGCAGGTTTGTTTTCCTTAAAAAATTTATTGAAAAATATGACGTTTAGTTATCATTTGCAGATTTCAAAAGGTAATAGCGTTTCTGAAACGAAAAAATGAGCGTTATACGCCAAAAAAGGCCAAGGTATTAAGTAAAGAAGAGGCTGAACAATTTCTTTTACATGCTCCTGATGACCAGTGGTTGCTGGCGAAAATTTTAGCAATATTTGGGATTTCTGGATGTTGTCGATGTGACGAAATTCTCTCCTTAAACATGAATGATGTAGAAGATATGGGAAAATACGTTATTGTGACATTGCGGCAAACAAAAAATTTAACAACAAGAAGATTCACCATAACCGATGATGGCTGCAGCTTCAAGCCCTGCATGTTATACAGAAAATATGTAAATCTTCGGCCTCCTGGAACAGAAAGCCTAAGATTTTTTTTGACATACCGACATGGAAAGTGCACTGCTGGCCAGCACACTATTGGTGGTGTCCCAAAGCAAATAGCGAAATATTTAGGTTTAAAAGACCCAGAGTTATACAGCGCCACACCGGCCACTCTTTTCGCAGAACTGGAGCCACTATGGTTGCGGATTCGGGTCGAGATATTTTAGCACTAAAGCGTGCAGGAGGGTGGAAGAGCACCGATGAGTGATGAGTTATGTCGATAATTCGGTCAACAAAAAAATCGAAATGTCTAGCAAATTATTTGGTAGTAAGGAGAGTACAAATGTTCTGCAGTCCTCGAGTTCAGCAGTTTCTGAGTCAACAGATGGTTCATCATCATCAGTATCAACTCTGTCATCATCAAAAATCTGTGTTACTGGAAATAACAATTGTACCATGATTTTCAACATATATGACGATAAAACAAAATGTTCTAATGTAAATAATACTACTAACTACTTAACTGTCAGTTTTACAAGTTAGTGACTTGATAAAATAAACTTTCTTGATTAATATTGTGTTTTTGTAAACTGACGTTTACAAATGAGAAACAAATAAAAATTATATCGAGATTATGAGAGAATCTTTCAGTAAAAGCGTTCAATCATATTAGATTCTAATTGAATGGGCTTCCTAGCGGTTCGTCATGATGGCGAAGGGAAAAGAAAGTTGAAAAATTACCTTTTTTACCTGAATTTCTTGCGTGACCTTCATTTAATCCAATATCGATAACTTTTCAAGCCTACTTTTTGTGACGGCTGCCCGTTGACGGAATACCTGATGGAACACCGATATCGAAGTTTGTTCTATGTAAAGCATGTTTGCTCCATTCTTGAGATGTGTTCCGGTAAACACCGAGCTATCGTGTTGGTTCCGGCAGACGGAAAACTTATCAGGGAGCGAGCCCTTATCTGGCTTCGTGTCCCCGTTCTCGGCTTCCGTTACAGGAAATTAACTTGGAATCCGTGCCTTCCTACGTATCTCTGTCGAACTGCACTCCGTTTGATGGGAATGAATATGATAAACGCGATTTTGAGAAAATATACATACAAATATACGAGGATATATTGAAAAACTCTTAGCCTACTATAGAACCAAACAAAATTTCAATATCAAAATATTTTATTGCTCAACATATTCTCCTCTTAATTGTATACATTTATTACAGCGAACCTGCAACGTCTCTAGACCTTTAAAAAAAAATGTTTCTTCTTGTTCTGCAAACCAGTCCTCCACAGCTTTCATTACCTCCTCGTTGGAAGAAAATTAACGACCTTTCAAACTTTTTTTTCAGTTGAGGATAGAGATGATAGTGAGACGGAGCCAAATTTGGTGAATAAGGGGGGTGTCCTAGTAATTCTAACCCTTAATCACGAATTTTTTGCATGTCAACATGAGATTTGTATACTGGGGCGTCCTGTGAAAACAAAATACCTTTGGATAGCTTTCCACGTCTTTTCTCTTCAATTGTTTCCCGCAGAGTGGTTAGTAATGTCGAATAGTAATCTCCAGTTATTGTTCTACCCTTATCCAAAAAATCAATCATTATTACTCCATGGCAAACCCAAAAAACTGAAGCAAGAACTTTTCCAGCAGATTTTTGGACACGAAACATCTCTCTGGTCTGGACTTTGACGTCGAACTCTAAACTGACACTTCTAATAAGTTATTGTTCGTTGATATGGTATCGCAAAATTTCGAGTTGTCTGCTCCGAATTCGGAGCAGTCAATCGTTGGGTTACAACCTCCGAACGAGATACTGGAGATGCAAACCGCAGTTGTAGGAGAAGTGTTAGGTGTAATTCCTATTGGACCTGGATTACTCTTAATTTGTACACATCCGAACTTAAGATCCGGCAAAAATGCAGGAGGTGATTCATTGTCTGAAAACATTAACATTTTGTGAAGAAACATGGGGTCGAATATGCGCTTTTTTTGATATATGGGGTGTCAAAAATGGAAATTTTTTCACTTTTCCGTTGATAAAATTGAGTGGGCCAGAGATATATCTTCAGAACTTTCAATATGTATGTAAATAATCTTTCATTGTTCTGAATAAAAATAAGATCATTCGCCAAATGTTTCATTTTTTTGGAAACTTCATTCAGTGTGAAAATACTGTTTATCTTATTCGAGTCGAAGAATTTTCCGCTTCATCGGCGTACGCTGGGCCAACGGTTCGGAAAATGATGCACCACAATGTTCGAAAGATGTAAAGAGAAGTCTGTGACCTTAAATCTCCTAAGGATAGCTCACAATATACAATTTTCTTTCTGGAAAGTTTATTGATCATATGTTTTACTTTCGGAGATCTTCGGACACAGTATCAATAAATATCATTTAATTCAGATCAAGAATGTCCATCTCAATGTTAAATGCTTCACTCATACTCTTCTCACTTTTATAAAGTATCCCGGTTTGCCATGACATTCTGATACATTTCACAGTGTATATTTCGAAAATATAAGGTTTTAGTAATTTTTCTGTCAGATAACTACCCATCATTGTCCTGTCTACATAGGGGTCGTAGTAATCACGTATTTATCGAAATATTTATTTACTTTGGAAAAATAATGAATTTGAGAAAATATTATGTCAATTCAATCATTCCAAAGACCTGGTGAATGTTGAAGAAACTTTTTTCTCTGTTAATACTGCAAGGATCGAGTGTTGAAGTTCTACTGAAAAATAATGGACAGAATAGTCCGTTACTTTGTAGTTCATTCGAAAAAAGAATAAAAGTACTAGGATAAATTATTGATTCCAAATTATCAGGATTACTATCAGAACAAGCAGATTTTAATTTTACATAGCACTTCCTGATAATTTATCTCTGCTTCCTCAAAACCACAGCAT
Source organism: Adalia decempunctata (assembly GCA_951802165.1). Taxonomy (NCBI): domain Eukaryota; kingdom Metazoa; phylum Arthropoda; class Insecta; order Coleoptera; family Coccinellidae; genus Adalia; species Adalia decempunctata. Next base: position 24,392,743 of record OX637697.1, read on the forward strand.
TTTTAGTTTCCAAGCGTTATGATTATATAGAGATTGAGACAATTGGCAGTAGAAATTAGCATTGGCAACGTCTCTGAGAATTATTTTGACATTACCGATATTTCACGAGTGCCAACCAGCGTCGGTTTTATATAGAAAAACTTCATATAAACCTAAATCTTGACCAACCAGGATACTTTATAAAAGTGAATGGAATGTGAATGACGTCCCATATGCTGTGAGGGATTAAATGCTTCATTTTAATGGAGGAATATAAAATTAAATTCGAGCTGTTTCCGTCGAATTAAAAAAGATGTGTCGTAAACTATCTAAAGTGAAGTACAGCTGGAGCAGTGTGTGACCAACTGGCATTCTATTCTATGAACGATGGATGTTGGAGCAGTGGCGGAACCAGAAATCTGCCATGAAGAGAAGGTTTTCGGAGGCAATGATGATTGACGAAATTTTGTAATGTCGCACATTTCCCACAATCATTACCTGAGATTCCAACGATTTGTCTCAAGAAAAAAAAGAAGGGTTGGTGTAAATCGATGTTCCTCCGATATCAAGCATAATGCCAACGTTCTGACGAAATAGTTTGTATTCATGAGAAGTCAACGGCAGACAATAAGCTATGCGAAAGGCGAAGAGGTATGTGGACGGCAAAATGAGGAGGCGAATAGACGGACAGAACCGACTTCAGCACTTTGTGGAGATCCATTGATTATTACTCATCTACGAATTCAGTTTGAGAGACTTCGCATTCTTGTAATGTTCAAAGTGGAGATGATTGTATGCAAGTATATGTGAAGTTTGATGTCCGCAGATATACTAACTGACGAATAAACTGCAACACCCAGAAAATCTGTTTAAATTTTGTTTGGTGAAACATAGATTGCATAACAAGGAGTGAATGATAAAAATTTGGAGAAAAAACGAAGGGTTCACAATTTCTTTCAATAAATTTGTTAAAAATGTGTTTGTCCACCGCGATTATCTATACACTTCCCAACACGTCTTGGCATTGATGCAATAAGATGGTCAATTTCTTCTTGAGAGATACTATCCCAAGCTACCTGTACTCCATGTCTCAGAGCCGCCAAAGTCCATGGGGGCTGGGGTAAATTTCCAAGCCTTTTACCCATGATGACCCAAACATGCTCTATGGGCGAGAGATCGGGGGATCTGGATGGCCAATGTGAAAGATTCACATGGGTCGCTTCAAAAAAGTTTGAACTAACTCTGGCAATATGAGGTCGAGCATTATCTTGCTAAAATATATGATTTTCGAGCCGGTTAAGGTAAGGGAGAACATATGGCTCCACTATTTTTTGAAGGTAACGTAGCGCTTTCATGTTACCTCGAATAAAGACTGAAGGTGTCATACTTGCATGTGCAATAGCACCCCATATCATAGCGTCTACTGTGCTGTGTACATGACGCTTAACCCCAAACTGAGGTTCACGTCTTTCTCTCCCACGTCGTCTAACCCTTCTTCGGCCATCATGGCCCCCAAGGAGAATCGAGATTCATCAGAAAAGACGACCTGATGCCATTCGATATTTCAATGTTGATGTTCTCTGGATTTTGGCAAAATCAATTAAGTGACAAGGTTTAAAGGGCGGCAAGCTTCTGCCATTTGTACTGATGGGAAAGTTGAGCAGCAGTATGATCTTAGTTCAACCTATTGAGTTCCCCATTCTCCTTTCAGTATCCCATTCTTCGTCCATTCAGTACTTCAAGGCCTATAAAGGTCACAAGGATCAAGTTCGGGTATATCGAGTTCAAGTTTGTCTGAACCCGACCTGTCATTCAATGTCAAGTTAATCCGTCTCTGCTCCCCGAGAACTTCGAGTCGGTCGTGACAATTTGAGGCGGCCTCAATGCCAACGATTGATTATTAAGTGATTGGATAGAACACTGTCACTTTGAATAATGCTCAACGAAAACTGATAACGGTTTCAATACCGATCTATTGTGGTTGAAGATCTCTATCGTCACTTCGGCTTTCACTCGCGATAAGTTCAATTCCATTTGGTCTGTGTCTATGGAATATTGTTACATATTGACATAGCCAACTTTCAATTTCAATATTTTTATTTCAATGAAAACAATTCGAGAAGTATTTATATGGGGTACATATCTTTATATATAAAAGAAAGAGATGTTGGTTACACCATTTATAACTCGAGATCGGATGGACTGTTTGTTATGAAACTTCATTTATGGGTTCGTCTACGGTCTGGTTATTATAAAATACAATAAAACTTTGAAAAATAGATGAAATTTATACTTATACAGGAAATGCTTGTCCTTCTCTCGAGTACGGCTACTAGGTGTCGCCACAGTTACAGTTACACTACAGCTTATTCGTAGGTACTTTATTTGATATTCTCTCCGTTAGATGGCGTAAACAAATTGTGTGTAATTTGCGTTACCTACAACTCTGCGCTGTTTACCAAAACCAAAATGTCTTAGCGTAGGAGTACACATCCCTAAAATAATTAGATTTCGTTGAGATATGAGAGCAGTTTCGTTCTTACTACTTCAGGCGGCGCTATTCACACATTATGACTGCTTAATATTAGTTATTTTAATAGTTTTATTTATTCAGAATAACGCAATCGTGAAGGTACTATAATTGATATATCATCATTAGATTGTATATACAATTACTGTGTATTTTGCAAAGAACTTATAGTACCATGGAAGGCTATTACCGGATCAAGAAGCGGGTGAATATCACAGTGAATTTTTATCGAAATGTCAAGTATATACGATTTTGGCGATCAGTTTCGATCGTGATATGTCCATTCTCATCTTTTCTCATAATTCTAAAAATGTTTTTGAATTTCTGTTTGGGTTATAAATATATTTGCGGAAATCACTAAATCCAAAATTGCTATAATTGGTAATTGACATTTTATTTTTGTGTTTCTGTTCTGTGTGACAGCTCATATCCATAGAAACATGGAAATCTTGCTGCTCCACCAACTGAGATGTTTACCAATTATTTTAAGCTTAGCACCAAAATACTAAGATGTTTATGGTGTTAGCACTTATAAGATTTTGATTAGCCAACATTGAGAATACATATTAGAAAAGTTTCGTTTTTCCATCTTCAGAAAGCGCTATTCACAAAATAAGTTCTAATTTTTATTTGTTTATGCAAATACATATTTGAATTCATTCTGGTGAACGGGTTCTGTTAATAGTCGATAGTTCTTTCAAGCAATAATTTGTGTTCATATTCTTAACATTTTGATTCATATTAGTTTTGAGGAAAGGTATAATATGGCTTATACTGCTATTAACAATTACAAAGCAGAGTCAAATTTTTGATAGGAATGGAAATCTCGCTGCTCCACCAACTGAGATTTTTACCAATTATTTTAAGCTGAGCACCAAAAGGCTAAGATGTTTATGGTGTAAGCACTAATTAGATTTTGATTAGCCAAAATTGAGAATATTAGAAAAGTTTGGTTTTTTCACTTCAGAAAGCGCTATTCACAAAATAAGTTCTAATTTACATCAGATCAGAGATAATTAATCATCGGAACGATTTCTCATCCATATAATTCGATCGTGATTTATATTTGCATTCGTGATGTCGTTCATCACAAGATAGGTACTCATTGGGAGAACTGAAAAGCATTCAAAACAAAAAGTTATATGTTCAACAATTAGATACCGCTTGAATAAGGAGAATTCTTTTCCTGCGAATAACAAAGGTACTAAAATTTTAATATTTTGCCTAATTTATCTCCTGCTTGAAAAAATAGCAATGATTAGTTTATACAACTTTAATGGTTGGTTTTATAGAGCGTAATCACCGGTGATGGGAGCTTGATCCACCATCAACTCGATTTGACAGTTCAAAAATCAGAGAACTAAGCCGTTGATCTCCGATCACCGGTGATTACGATTTGTGAAGTAAGTATCATTTAGGCGAAACAAAGTTCGCCGGGCCAGCTAGTAAGATAATCTATTCCATTCACTTTCATAAAGGATCCCGGTTGGCCATGAAATTCTGACATATTTCACCGTGTATATTTTGAAAATGTTAGGTTACAGTCATTTTCCTGTCAGATAAATACGAAATGTACTCGTTAAACCTCAAAAGAAATAACTCCATTTACAAAGTTAAAAAAGAGAATAGAGCATTGGCGACATCTCTCAGAATTCCATATTTGACTTTCACGCGTGGGCCAACCTACGTCAGTTTTAATTAAAAAAACTTGATAAACTTAAATCCTGGCCAACCGGGATACTTTATGAAAGTGAATGGAGTATAGTTGAATCTACTCATTTACAACTTTGCGGCTATAGAAATTGTCCAAATAATTGATGAACTATGAGAGGAAGATGGACACATCTATTCTCAGTGGTAATTTCTCTAGGAAATTGACAATAAATAAGACAATTTTATTACTATCGAATGCTCACTCAACACAACGGAACATTTATTTATTTATTGAAAGTACAGTAAGTGAAAGTAGAATCATGAAAATTTGACCTAATATTAGATTCGACCAATGGAATGATGATTAATTTCAAGAAAATACAGGCGAGATACTTTCAAGCCTCATTCTATGTTTATTTGCAAAATTTTTTGTTATGGATGAAACTGTATTTTTTTACTGCAAATAAACTTTATCGTTAGTGTTCTTCACTAAAGAAAATCCAATACCACGTATAATATTTATGATCATGACTTAAGTATTAAGTATGGTTTTATAGAATTTTGATTGCTGTGACCAGTAATTTTCAGTAATTGTTCTTTTTTACATACCACTTTTTGCCAATTCGCTTACAGCATTCGATCTATTCTAGTGATTTATTTTTTTATTCCAAAACGGTACATTTTACGAGAAAAATTCAGGAGACGAGAAAGTTTCAAACCAAATCTTGCTATCCGAATATAATTCTATCCAAGTCGTTGTGTAAGTTTTTCTTTGAATTTAATTTTTCCGCCATCTTTGACTTTTTATCCAACAATTATTTAGCAAACTACCCTTTATTTTGAATCACCCCCTCAAATTTTTCGGACCTGTTTTGAAACACCCTGAATTTGGGTATTTTATTTAATTTCAAAGGAATCTACGAATGAAATTGTGTCCAATGAACTATTCTTTAAGAAACAGTAAAGACTTAATTTGACATATTGAGTGGTAACCTTGAAATGTGAAAAAGCATATTCGACGACGTTCTTGTTAACCTGCTTCATTTACTCAATTACCGAATGTTCTTTTATTCGAATTTCTATGGTATTAACAGTATTCAACTGATCTTACAGATTTATCTGACTTTTCGTGTATTTGAAAGAGGTTCCTTTGAATTTTGTGTTTCTACTGATGCGAGTACAACGCAGTACAGTACAAAATAGCCCTTAGTCCGACTGCGAACAACTGAAATGTTCATCGCCGCCAAATTACCCTCCTCGTCACAATGACAAAACATCGGAAAACAGCGAAAACGCAAAGAACTGCAGAAAACGAGAAAACTCTGTCGAGCTCCCCTCGCTCACACCACACCACACCCTCATTCAGATCGATAATAGTCGGGCAGGTTCGGGATATGGCAGCATCTCGTTCCCTATGGGAAAACGAATAGCCTCCCCCGCGTCCCAATCTGATCATATAGGGCGAAATTCGATTCGTCAGATTCCTCTAACCAATATCACTTTGAATTTCAAGGCTGATTTGCGTTGTCGGCTCGTTGGACTGTTGGAGAGCTTTCCTTCAGGCAGCATGCAACGATTTGTTTGCTCATCGTGATGTTGGATTGGAAGAGCCAAATGCAGAAATGGCAGTTTCGGGCGACAACCCTGTAGGCTTCGCCACCATCGCTTGATGCAGATCTGTTGACACGTCGCTAACTCGGTTGACAATTTTGAGCCGTGATAATATTTCGAATTGTTCGAACGAGAAATAGAGTAAGAATTGATCACCTTGTTTTTTCGAATAACTCGAAAAGTATTGAAGAAATCGTGTCGCATACAGGATTGAGAAAACCAAAAACTGATCTTTTACCATTGGAGAAGTTGTTCTCACATGAAAAAACTACGTTCAAGGTCTCCTGGCTTCATATACACCCAATTTCTTACCTTTCGGATCATTCACATTATTGCTTTAAAATGCTGGCAAATGGATGATTTCTTCATATTGAAGTAATCAAGTAATACTCATTCTTTGGTACGAAGTACCTATATTGTTTACACATCAGCAAAATGACATATACTGTAAGAGAAATCCTAATGATGACACTTCAAAATGACGGTCTTGCCAGGTGAAACAATAAGAATAATAAACTTAAAGATATATTTGTTATCAAGACCCCACGAACTATTTAAACTCCTGAAATGTTGTGAGAACTGACAGATAAGTAATAACACTTTTCGTAGAATTGGTACGTGCCCGCTGTGTAGTTTTTGCACAATCGCGTTAAAAACTATTTAAGCAAATCTTTGATTCGTACAAGAACATAAAAAATACAAGAAGAACAATAAGATTCAAATATCTCAAGATAAGATTAACGCAAAATAATGCCTATGAAGCTCCTGAACTAGTTACTAGTTGATTGAAATTTCGATATATAGGGCTAACTGTGATTTGACTGAAGGTAGAAGTGTTGTTTTGTCATTTCTATTCAGAAGGCATTGACGAATTATCATGGAAAGACTCACGCCGCAACAACGTTTACAAATTGTTGAACTTCAATATCGAAATCAGTGTTCTATCCGCACTACTCATAGGGCACATCGTGAAATTTATGGTTTGCATAATCGTCCATCAGAGCAGCTCATTCGAAGAACTATCGATAGATTTCGGACAACATTTTCTCTATTCGATGCAACAACAAGCTCAAGAGCTGTATGTACAGAAAAAATATCGCTGCTGTGAGTGATAGTGTTAATGAAGATCCAGATTTGTCAATTCGTCGACGTTCATAAGTTGGTCTCTGTGCATCCACCACATGGAAAATTTTGCGTAGAGATCTTAGTCTACACCGAAACAAGATCCAATTGGTTCAAGAACTAAACTCACTTGACCATAGTAAGCTTTGTTTGTTTGCTGATTGGGCCCTAGAACAGCTTGAAGTTGATCCACTTTTTTATCGAACATTTGTGTCCAGTGATGAAGCTTATTTCTGGTTGAATGGCTAAGTAAACAAGCATAATTATTATTATTATTATATATTTGACAAGAGTTTAGAAAAATTCTATAAACTCAAAGAAACTTAAAAATAAATACAAATGCACAAAGCTAGACAAAAAAAGTATAAATTACAATTGAAAATAATAAGCAATTACAAAAGCAAGAAAGGAAAGAAGAACTTCTTAAGTTTGGCAACGATCAACTCTGCATCCACTTGTCAAATCGGTTTTTGAACGAATTGCCTTATATGGAGTGAAAACAATCTTCTAGAAGTTTTGCAGGTTCTATTGCTTCCTGAAAAATGCTGGAGGCATCATCGGTCCATATTTCTTTGAAAACGATGCTGGAGCTAATGTTACAGTGAATGGTGGTCGTTGCAGATCGATGATCAATGATTATTTGTTTCAAAATTGGGATGATTTCGACCCAGAAGTGTTTTGGTTCCAACTAAATGGGGCTACATCTCATGCTGCTACCGTGACAATTGATTTATTGAAAGGAAGATTTGGCGATAACATTATTTCGAGGAATGGTCCAATTAATTGTCCTCCAAGATCATGCGACATAGCTCCAATCGATTTTTTTGTCAAGTCATTGGTTATACTGGTAAACCAGAAATAATAGACGCTTTGAAGGCTTACATAACTCGTGTTATTGCTAAAATAAGGCCTGAATTTCTAGAAAAAGTAGTCTGGTCGAATGCGGTTCCTCAGAACTACTGGATATAAGCCGGAATAGTATATTCTAAAACTAGTTGCAGAATGGGCTCCTATTCCAATACGAATGCGAAATTCGAAAACGAGCGACGAAGGAGCGAGTTTTCGCATGAGTATTGGAATTGCATTCTGCAACGAGTATTAGACGATATTTTCTCTATTTCAGTAAAATTTTGTGAAATTCAATGAAATATTCAAATTATAGGTTCTAGTGACTTTCATATTGTATCTTGGCAGTTGGTGTGAATGTTAGGAAAAACGAAAATTGACATTTCCAAATTGACGTCTGCTGGAATTTGATAGGATCGGAAGTCATCGTTGAGAACCACAAAACGAAAAATGTAACTGAAAACGATGCTGTAATGAATTCATTACAGCACTGTTTTTAGTACTGTAATGAACTCATTACGATACTGAAATAGAGAAATTATTTTTGAAACATAAATGTCATAAAATTATCTCTCAGATTGAAAAAAAGGGTTCCAATCTTAATCAATGTATATTCGAAGAAGATAATGACAGGAATTTGGACTAAATTGTCTTCATTAGTGTGAAATTTTCTACAAAATTTTGCCGACGTTTCGGAGTAATTCACTCCTTTATCAAGGCTACAAAGAACACATAAATGTAAAATACAGGGTGGCCATTTGAAAACGAAACAGACGAGATTACAGACGAAATACATTTTTTCGATAGAAATGCTCGGACAGGTCGATTTCTGTTTCGAGGGGACAACTTAAGATGTAGGTTACGGACGCATAGCGCTTCAACCCTTGCTACTACAACCCTCACCCCCAATTTTTGAATAGGGAAGATGAGGTGAGTGATACCTCATTTGAAAGGTATTTTTATACTGATTTCAGCACAGTAATTGTTTTTTCATTTTATGCATTAGTTCTCGAAATATTCTTAACTAAGTATTTGAAAATGAAGTGGTGTTTTCATGGCACTTGTAGTGTTTTTTTTGTGAAAAATCGACATTTTGAGCTTCAAAACAACCATGACTGTGGCTTCCTTCCTCCAATCCACTGTAATAGAAATTTTCAATCAAGATGTCCATTTTTCACAAAAAAACACTACAAGTGCCATGAAAACACCACTTCATTTTCAAATACTTAGTTAAGAATATTTCGAGAACTAATGCATAAAATGAAAAAACAATTACTGTGCTGAAATCAGTATAAAAATACCTTTGAATTGAGGTATCACTCACCCCATCTTCCATATTCAAAAATTGGCGGTGGGGGTTGTAGCAGCAAGGGTTGAAGCGCTATGCGTCCGTAACCTACACCTTAAGTTGTCCCCCTCGAAACAGAAATCGACCTGTCCGAGCATTTGTATCGAAAAAATTTATTTCGTCTGTAATCTCATCTGTTTCGTTTTCAAATGGCCACCCTGTATGTGTCCAAGACACACGACAAATTGCTTACCTCAACTTTTTTGAAAATTATTTTGAAATTCGATATCTGCATTTGTTTGGTTGTGTCAAATTAGATGAAGACTGAAAATTGTAATTTTGAGGTTATGGTAAATTTAACATCCACTTGTTTCTTTTTCTTTGCTTTTTGAGAGCGAAATGTCGCGCACCCCAGAGACATCTCCGAACAAATCAGCAACCGACAAAACTCGCAACAGTCGAAACCTATACAGACAAACAAGGAACTAACAAAAAAAACAACGGAAAATCAATGATTAACAGAATACTACAACGGAAAGTCACGAATTAAAATAAGTAATAAATTAGTAACAAATAAAAATACACGAATTCGGCCAAATCAAATTAAACTATGATAAACAGTACTCAAGTTCTGCGTGTCCTCTCTAAAATTTACTTAATCAATGTGTTTTATTTCAATTTAAAGTCTCTGAAAAAAGCACCTCATACTATGGTAGAGTTCTTCAATGCCGTGAAGAGTGCAATTTTTTCGACAAATATTTCACACTCAATGTATAAAACCTTAGAAATATGGATTAAATCTATTACAATAATTATTAAGGTGAATCCACGTTCCCAGATTTCGTAAACGCCTCTGGAAGTAAATATGTACATCTTGTATATTTTAGATCCTCACCTGAGAAGTGGGAAGTGACTAAAAATGCGCTCGAAGAGTCTTTCATTTCTTAAAACATAGTACACACTCAATTGTTTGCTACTCTTAGTTCATCCGTCTTCGAATTCCTCATCGATCATTACCTATCATTATATTCTTTCTGCGGTTCAATTCATCAGTTTCCCATGACAATCAACCCGCTATCACATTGTTGCGGTTAGGCTACCAGTTTATCTACGATGGTACCATCTTCGCGTCAACATTGAATAATAACGGTTGAAAATTATCTAGCCTCAGACAGGAAATATTCTATCTAAATAAACCGACACCCAACTTTTATGAATGAGGTCAGTTTCAACATATCGCAACTTTTGTGATATACTCTTCGTTGGAACACTTGACGTGCACCAGCAGCTGATATGAATCATTAATGTGTGTTGGTTTTGAAATCCTTTATTATATCGTGGAGAATATAATTATAGCCCACATAATTATTATCTTTTATCCGTCACCGCGATATTGCCTGTGTGACCGTAGGAAAGCCATAACTGTTCCATTGATATTTATTAGCTACTTCAATTCCCCATTGTTTTTCATTGTCAAGTGTTATCAAGTGATTCAAAGATCGATTACGATTTGTTTGAACGAAGAATGTCGAAAGTTTTCAGCGAAGTTTTTCGTGTGTTGTTTTCGTAAATACAGGGTGGCCAAGAGATTGACGTCAAAAAGGAAAAACAGGTCCCTCGTGTCATGGGCTATTCGAATCACCCCCATCTATGTTATGCTATTTTTCACGGTTTTCGAGTTATGAGTTTTTTTTATGAACATTGAGAATTTTCGACTTGACCATCTTAAAAAAGATATTAAAAAAAAGTACAAGACTTCTCTGTGAAATTCTTTTTGTAACTTAATCTCCATGAATTGGACTTTTATACATAAAATTATCAGATTCTTAACTTTGATAACAATTATGGAATTGTTGGAAGTGCAAAAGTTACGTAAATTGGATTATGATCTGAATTTTCGAATGCTAATTCACGGTTTCTTAGTATGCTTAAAAACTACGCTCAACAGTCAGCATTGGCCACTTTGAACACCTATTGTAAATTTTATAAATAAATTTCTTTTTATTTACATCATGATGTGTGATTTATTGCCATACCTCTTTCTTTTTTTATCTAGAACTTTTCTTGACTAACATCTAAAGCTAATTTTCATTAATTTTCAGCATTTTCTATCATAACTTGATCAGAAATAAATATCTTAAAATGGCAAAAAATAATTTTGCAGTAAATGTCTAGTTCTTTGATTTTTTCCATCTCGATGACTTTGAAGGCTAATTCTAGCAAAAGTAGATAAGTACCATTTTTTATCAATGATTCTAGAAGCTGACTGTTGAGCGCAGTTTTCAAGCATACTAAGGAACCGTGAATTAGCCTTTTCACATTTTTAATTTTGATTCGAAAATTCAGATCATAGTCCAATTTACGTAACTTTTTCACTTGAGACCAAAGTTACGAATCTGGTTATTTTATTTATAAAAGTACAATTCATGGAGATTAAGTTACAGAAAGAATTTCAAAGAGAAGTCTTGTACTTTTTTTTAATATCTTTTTTAAGATGGTCAAGTGAAAAATTCTCAAAGTTCATAAAAAAATTCATAACTCGAAAACCGTGAAAAATAGCATAACATACATGGGGGTGATTCGAATAGCCCATGACACGAGGGACCTGTTTTTTTCTTTTTGACGTCAATCTCTTGGCCACCCTGTATACTGAGATATGGATCTGTGTTTATATCGACGAAGTACAGGGTGTTTCTGAAATCTGAATTGATGCGATAGATTTCAAAGGGTGAATCCTTGTTCGAAATGAAGGATAGTTTGTAATATAAATGTTGGGTCAAAAGTCGAAGGTTCGGGAGATATCGCGGTCAAAGTTGGCGGAAAAATGAAATTCAAAGAAAAACTTATGCAACGAGTTGGATAAAATTAAATTCGGATAGCCTGGGTTGGATAGAAACTTTTTCATTTCTGTTATTTTTCTCGTAAAATGTACCGTTTTGAAATAAAAAAATGAGATGTATTGCTGTTTGCAAAATGGCGAAGGCACTTGAATAGAGTAGGATAATTTTTTAATTATCCTGACGGAACACCAAATGTTTTTTCGCTTTTATTGATTTAATCCCTTCTGTTTTACGTGTTTTATCATCGAAATACATTCATTTCCAGTTCTCTGTTCTACAGTGTGTTTCAAGTTAAATGACGAAAATGTATTATTTTATAAAGTGATTTTCGAAAACTTTTGTATAAATGAGGTACTCCAAATGCTCTATATCTGATTGAGCATCATTTGGAGATTCACTTTTTGCATAATTTACTGCGATACCAAAGAAGAACCCAAAAATAAATACATCATACAGGACGAAATCTTGTGTGTCCTGTGTATACTCCATTCACAATTATAAAATCACCACTCTGGCCTTGGAAATTTGACACATCCCACTCTGTATCGAAGTTATGACGTTTTTCAAAATATTTTTATGTTCCAAGTCAACACTATGTTGCCCTTTCTACATTCTTAGCGTATTTCTCAGAATGTGAATTTATTCGGAAAAAGAATGAATTGGAAAAGATGTGATGGACGAAAATAATTAACGTTTATATGAATTGATAGAAAGGATTCCTTTTCTAGTTATTTGCATGAAAAGTACAAGAGATCACTGTTGAAATATATTATTTTTGCCATGGAAGAAAATTGCATTGCTTTCACATAATTTTAATATGCATGCTTGTGAAGATTTAATGTTTATTATCCTCTTGAACTGAAAGTTCAAGACTTGACGACCTCAATTGTTGATTCTCATCAAGAATTCATTAAAAAAAAATCAACCCTAAGATATAAGATGAAGTGATGGGTAATTACAAGAATCAAGAAGGATGTCAATTTTATTTTGTGATATTCTTAAAATCAATGTTGGGATATAAAACCCGGTTGCGTTTGTTCAAATAACATCTAAAGAATACATTTTTCACCATCTCGACCTTTGAAAGGCGTTTCTTATAGGAGAATTAGGTCTAAGTTCCACCTCATTAGTGAGGTACCTAACTTTTGCAAATCTGCTCAGATATCGCCAAATTTCTTGGAAAACGTGAAAAATATCATCCTAATCGACCTCTCGAGGCTCCGTCCGATCCATCTACTGCGATATCTGTCCAAATAACAGCTTTTCCAACGAAATTCCGTAAATTCCCGTGTAACCCTTCAACCTCGAAATGTAATTATTCGTCCTGGTCTTGAAAATCGTCCTCACGCTACAAACTGGTGCTAAAAACAAACATACGTTAATCTTGGATATTCGACGAAAAACTCACCTGCAAATATCGATTAAATACCAAAAATCTGCGAACAATTTGTAAACCTAACAAAATGTGATACTTTTAGTTTGATGTAAACAAAGAAACTGGCAACATCGTTTTGTCATTAACGATATTTTCTGTGCGCGCACTGACTTTTCATCATATGTTCTGTGCTTTTCATCAGGGGCGCCAACTCCTGAAAACGAAACCATGACCACCTATGTGATTAAATAAAAGTGAATAGTATAGGTATCATACTGAAGTTGTTCAATTTAAATCAATCTTCCACGGAACGCTTGGGGCATATTAGGTGGAACCCATTGTGGAAATCCTCGGGCAAAGCAAAGTATAAATTTGTTTCTAACTTTGACGAATCTATCATAATAACTTTAACGTGATATCAAATTCACTGCTGTCAGATTAACCTACTACTGGTTTTTCTGACGTAATTCTCTAAGTCCTCTTTCCAATAGTTCATTGTTAAACTCTTATTCATATCAAACTCTGAGAAAAATATGAAAAAATAGCTATTTTCAATGAACCACGAAAGAATCTTTGAATTGTATACCCAGCGCATTCGCCAAATCGCAACTCCGTTGCGTTTTTTCGACTTTGTTATATTACGAACATTTTTTCTCTTAGAGAATTGTAATTCACTTTATAAACTCGAAATATTCTTCGTTGAATGACAAAAATAGAGTATCTTCATCTCTGGCTTCATTTCGAACGTGTTTATAGTTTAAAACGTGATGGTCAGTTTCTCTTGAAATTTATTTTTGTTCTCAAATGCGATGCACTGTGCTGAACGACAACGTCATTGCTGTATCCTGTTTTATTTTGTTGTGGGGGTCTTCTCTCGTCGTTTATACTGACACAGATTGTCCACTCTGTACTAGCAGTTAATGCCAGAACTCCAAGAAGAAAATGTAATATTTGAACAAAGGACCGTAAACGCTTTTCTCAAATATACAGTGCGTTACTGTGTTGAAACCATCAACAAAAAATAACGATCATCCTTTTCAATTCTTCAACCTCTGGAGATATTTCAACCAAATTTGGTTTACAGCATCATGATGTATGAATGGCGTTTATACGAATAATATAACAGTGAATTTTTACGAACTTGAATAAAATAAAACAAGATTTTCGGTTTGAATGTGTCTTTGGTCACACCAACAAAACTTAAACCTTCATAAATCACCAATATAAACTAATGGCGTTCTGAAATTCAACAAGCACGCATATTACTGTAAAAATTAATATGTTATTTAGAAAACCATTCGGAAATATGTCGTAAGTAAGAATGTTCACACGGAAATGCAGGTATCTTGTCACATTCACTGGCTCAAAGCTCCGTGTGATTATTTATAGACCTCTCACGAATTAATCGAATTATAAATAGCTTGTTTGCATATTGGGCAACTCTTAATGATCATCATATTTCACGATGTGTTCTCTCACTTCGTTTACACGTAGGTATGGAGAGGACGATAACCCAGCAAATGCCTTCATCTTACTAATAGCTTTGTAACAAATGACACTCATCAACACGATTAAAGATCATCAATACAATGTTCTGAGTTCCCATTCCAACATATTTCATATTTCGTTCCATTTAGGCATCGAGGACATTTCAAATTTTTATCTATTGTTTCACTATCGATCTCCTTCCCTTGAGCTTTCACAGAATGCGACTAATAGATGTAAGTATGAATTGGACTGTTGTTATTGCATCTAATTTTATCCTTTATCAAAGACATTGCCAGGCCATTGAGATATCAAAAGCATTCCCCAATACATGAACGAATTCATTCATGAAAAAGGGGTCATGCTGCCTTCAAACCGGTCCAGGTAGTCGTAACCAGAGTTATCTTCTATCAATATCTCGGCATTTACCCACACCATGGTATATGTTGGATTGCTTTTTATTTGTAAAATGATAATAATTTGGAAGGTGACCTTTTGACGATCTTTTTATTTTGACAACCTTTTATGTCATTCTCACTCTTTTGTTATAACCACGACAACATACTTCAAAAATTATAACATGTACACTATGATAAAATAAATTAAAACAAGTCCCAACATTCTCCGGCCCCAAGCTTATTTCTCGTACACTATGATAAAATAAATTATAGCAAGTCCTAACATTCTCCGGCCCCCAAGCTTGCTGGAACCTTCAATATTCGACCAAAACTTGATCTTTAGACTGGTTTTTTATTCTTCTCTTCTTTTTTCTTTTTCTTCTGTTTCGATTCTGTAGTTTTCGAAGATGATTTGGCAGCAACATTTTTCGTTTTGCTAGAATTTTTGGAGGTGGAAATGCTTCTTTTTTGAAATCTCCAGATGCTGCAGTCTTATTTCCCTGTTGGGTTTTTCCCTTATCTTCTTTAGGTTCCAGTTCGCAGGGCATCTTCTTTCTTGTGGGCGGTTCGCAAGGAGCACTTCTTTTTGAAGGAATCCTACAAGGCTGTTTCTGGTTGGGAAATAGTTTATCGAAAATTGTCTGCCTGACGCAGCTTCCTCTCACATCACAGTCAACTATTGATCGTTGTTTCTTCACCATGAATGAAGAGCGTTCCACTATTCTCATACAACTCTCCTTAGAACAACTGCCAATTTGAATTTCTTCCTTGTCCTCTTCCAAGGCCCATGCATCGAGGGAATCCGAGGATTTTCGCTTGGGACAAGTGAAATCATCTCCATCTGGAAGAGGTTTCATTGTCTTCTCCCTTCTGAATAGACATTTGACGTCCTTTTTCTCTTTCTCATGCAGATCAGAACACATAAGAGCATGATGTTTTCGCGTGCATTTAACACATTCAACTGTAGATTTACAAGTTCTAAAACTGTGATTGGGTTTCAGACATGAAAGACAACCTCTTTTCTTTACTACAGTTGTCCTTTTTTGTTCTAACGTCATTTTTTGTGCTCTTATGCAATACTGACTATTATGAGTGTTTGAATCGCAAAATATGCAGTAATTTCTGTCTTCTATCCTATTTATTTTTTCTAATTTTGGGAAGTTAAAATGCTTCGGTGTTTCTCTTGTTTCATTTTTAACCTCCGTTTTTGCTTCTGTTATTTTTTCTAATAAATAATTGCATTTGTTTTTGTACTCTATTACCTCAGTGCAAAAATTCATTTCCTCTGTAATTTCTTTACTGAAATCTTCGTCACTGGGCTCTTCGTAACAAAGCAATTCTTTTATAATGTCGTCTAGGAAAAATACCTTTTCTGCTTTGCTTGACACTTGTTGCAGTAATTCTTTTATTTTTACCATGTCGTCCTGTTCTACCTTCTCAATATCTTGAAAATGTTTCCTTGCAGCGTCCTTGACAATCCTCCTTTCTGTTTTCAAGGACTGCATGCTCATCTTCAAATTTACCAGGGATGCCAATTATGTTGGATTGCTTTTTATTTGTAAAATGATAATAATTTGGAAGGTGACCTTTTGACGATCTTTTTATTTTGACAACCTTTTATGTCATTCTCACTCTTTTGTTAGAACCACGACAACATACTTCAAAAATCATAACATGTACACTATGATAAAATAAATTAAAACAAGTCCCAACAGTATAATTTTATTTCTGACTTCCATCTGCGCCTGGATTGGTCGAGGATATCACTCATACGAGTACCTACTTTTGTGTGAAAAGAATATAGGTAAAGAATTGTCCAATGAGAGCTGTTATTTTGAATAGACTTTTCTTGGAGCTGTCAGTTTTTGACATTTGACAAGTAGAAACTACGCCATTGATAAAAATGGAACGATAGTAGGATATAACGTTTCAACAACGCATTGAAATCATTGAAATTCACTATAAAAATATATGAAAATTTGGCAGAGACGATTAGAAAAATCGAACATTTTTGGTTTGTCTTGAAGAACCTTGTGGAACCGCAATACAGAAATTGTTGGAAAAATTTGAGCTGTTGGGACAAATTGGTGACGTAAAGAATAAAACCCGTGCACATCGCTCAAGAACAGCCAAGAATATTGCTGCTGCCGCCGAAAGTGTTGAAGAAAACCCAGGTTTCTCCATTGCTTGTCGTTCTTTGGAATTAGGCATTCCACATACGTCATTACAC
This sequence comes from Adalia decempunctata, assembly GCA_951802165.1. Taxonomy (NCBI): domain Eukaryota; kingdom Metazoa; phylum Arthropoda; class Insecta; order Coleoptera; family Coccinellidae; genus Adalia; species Adalia decempunctata. The sequence goes on from OX637697.1 coordinate 24,410,100, forward strand.
TGTATTTTGCTTAAATATTTGGGCCTTGAGGCTTATGAAGGTCAATTAACACATGAACTCGTGTCTTTGCTGGTTGGGTCCTTGAAATGAAAGAAAATGATCCATCGAGGAATCTTCTTGAGTGATGAGGCCCATTTCCACCTCGGTGGCATCGTCAACAGTCAAATTTGTCGCATCTGGGAGAGTTATTGTTGAAAAGCCTCTACATCCTCAACGTGAGACTGTTTGGTGAGATTTATGGTCCGGCGGGTCATTTGACCTGACTTGTATGAGAATGAGGCTGAAGCAAGTGATTGGTTTGCGCTGTCGACAGATGATTAATGATTTTTATGGCCGGAATTGGATGGTACTGATCTGGACAACGCTTCCTTTCAACAAGACGGGCTACCTGCCACACAAGCAACGAAACCGTTGATCTTTTACGGGAAAAGTTTCCGGACCGTGTTATCTCTCGAAGAGGTGATCACAATTGACCACCGATATCTTGTGATTTAACACCTTGCGACTTCTTCCTTTGGGGCCATGTGGAAGAGATGGTGAACGCCAAGAGCCCAGAGTCGATTCAAGATCTCAAATATGGAAATCGTGAGGCTATTGAGGACATAGGGCTGGCACTTTGCGATTTGGTTATGGAAAATTTCGTGAAAATGATAAGGTCCTGTTGAAAAAAATACAAGAGCTTTCTTGGAGAGAAGAATGGACTGCTGTACCAATTCTTATCACCACAAGAATTAAAAATTAAAATGGATATGAAATTGATGGTATCGGCCGAGGAACAAAATAAAACAAAACTATTCCTTCAGGTTTCGGCTCCTTCATTGGGCCTTCTTCAGGCTGAAAATAGAGAAAAATTATAAACAAAAATACAATATACAAATTAAAAAAAATTACAATGATATGAACAATAAACAAGGGAACAACCAAATGAATAAATAGAATTAAGAAACAGGTCGACAAGAACAATCAAATATGGACATATAAGACTCAACGTCAAGATGTGAACAGATAAATACAATTATGAGAAAAAATCCCAAACTTACCATCGGAATACAAGCGACAATTAAAAAAATAAATGATATGGATGGATGAAATAGAAATTTATATCACGAAGTAACCACTGAATGGTACGGTTGATCTGACTAGAACAGATGTATCTGCTGGTTTTCTAGTTTCGTGTAATTTTTTACCGGGTAGAGTCCTTATTCGACGAAACGAATTCACTTTTATTCACGAACTCCGATTTGGGGAAGAAAGCGATGGTATGTATGTGGCGAGCTTGTCATATGACCGTTGCGACTAGTGGCAGATGTATAGTTGAGGGAATAGGTAGGACCTTTTTGAGATTCTAGTTGAACTACAGAGAAAGTGGGTAAAGTCATTGGCCTGGTTCTTCTTTGTTACCGAGGAAGCCCATTCGCAGTAGGAGCAGGAAACCTTGTGGTATTAAAAAACAAAAAATATGAATTTTGAACACCTGTAGTCGTAGTCGTGGTGGTCATTTGGCTGATGTTGTTTTCCATTATTCACGCATACCTTCCTCTTTATAATGAAATAAACATCCGCTGATTTATTTAAAAAAAATGGCATTTTTCTACAAATGTCAAAAAATGACAAGGTTCGCGCATTGACAACAATATGCGAAGTGACCTTTTTTTCATTTTCCTTCGTTACCATGACACCGTGCGCGAAGCAGTGTGCGAAATACTTACTTCGCACACTGCATGTTAACTATGGGATTTTTATATTTTAACCTTTATGTTACTCAATCAAGCAGAAATCCAAGAAATCATTTATTTATTGATGTATAGCAATAATTAAGGCTTTCAAATTGTGAGAAAATTTAACACTACCTAATATTATTTATTGTTTACAATGTTAACATTAATGGTGCAGCCAGTGCACGAACGTTTGTAGAAAAAATTTTGTTTGCGTCTCATGCGCGAAATACTTTAGTGATCTCTACTATTTTTTTTAACTCGGCTGCGCCTCGTTAAAAAAAATCCGTTCTTGATCACCAAAGTAGCATTTCGCGCACTAGATACAAAAATAACTATTTTCTTCGAATGTCAAAATAACACCTCTTATTGGAAAACCCTTTAGTTTTGCATGAAATGTGTTTTAATTTCAAGTTGCATTTGAAAATGGTATCACTTTGAGAACTAAAATTTCGTGGGTAAACTAAAAAAAGATTGGAGTTCTTAATGAAATAATTGAAACCGATTTCATTTCGACAGTTCATTTCTTTCTTTCAAAAATGGAAGAAAATCAGCCATCTCATGCTTCTGTTTTATTTCAAACGAAAGACCCATGAAAATAGTTCAACTTCCGATCAGAAATGAATCTACAGATTATTTCGTTCAGAAAATCAACTCGAAATACGGAATTGGCAGAGAATGGTCGAATTCAAATAATAATATATAGCGAAAAATAGTTCCTGCTTTACCAACATATGTACCAATTTCATAGTTCAGCGATTTTCGGTTAGAGAGCGCCATTGTAAATATTTCATTCATAATTACTTCCATTTATGGAATATTCCATAAAATGCAGGGTGGCTTAACTATGAATAAAAATAGAGGATATCGTCCCTAGGACCTAGCATAATCAATGAGGGAAATTAGATCTCTGCTTGTCCATTTCCATCATTAACTATGAATTTTATTCTAAACTTCCGGCTCGGACTGTACCAGTGTCAAAAATCTCAGTCTACTCGGTAGACGGAATCGACCTCGAGGAAGTCGTAGCATGAGTAATTTCGCCTCGCAGTGCATTGGTCTGCCCACATTCGTCGTTCGGACACAAAAAAATCTGCGTGCTCGCCAAATAAGGGACAGGAGGTGTCATAAAATATCTCAGCGCACTGTCCGCGTATTCCTTTTTCGAAAATCGAAACTTCCAACTGACCAGCTTTCCACTGTCAGTCGCGTGCGTGCGATTTTAACGTTGAAAGTTTGAATGGACAGGTGCGGGTCAGCGAGTTGGTATGATTCGAAAATAATTGACCAGAGTAGAGACATACGTGCAAGGTGGTTCCAAGTGGTCGCATATATTTTGAATAATATTAAAACGGTCTTGCGGCATATGTGAAATTTGTAACTGAAATTTTAGCGGATACTGAAAACGCATAATGACAGAAAACGAGATGCTAAGCCTAATTTAGCCAATGCCTTCGAACATTTTATATTTATATTTAACCGGTCAAAAACTATACATTCATTGCAGACGGGGACAAATGAGAAGTACTAAACATATTAATTAATGATTTACTCGGACAAAAACTCTACATTCATTGCAGACAGGGACAAATGAGAAGTACTAAACATATTAATTGGGAAAATTGAAATAGAAAGATTGGATACACACAATACAAGGAATTCTTTTTAGGAAATTGTGACGCCTTTTTTAACTTCTCTGAGAGGTTGATAAGAGCTAAATATCTTATCTAATAGTTCGCCACCAGAGAAGTCCTGGCGATGTCCTACGTGGATATTCTCAAATTGGTCGCACTGTGAGCATTGTGTTGGCGAGTACTTTGGGATCTTCTGATTGACTTCTTTTATTGAGATCTATAGGAGCTCGCATGAAGATTAGATTGGGTCATTAGCAGGGAATAGGGTGAGATGATAATATATCTGTATGAATGTTGAGAAATAATGAACTTAATCTTAAAGCCAAGTCATGTAAAATCATTGTTGTGTGAATCATCTAACTGAATTGTTATAGAATGTAAGAATTAGGATGAAATACTGACATCATAAATTATTCTGTGCTGTAACAGAGGAATTGGCATATGGAAAAAAACAAAAACACATATGGAAATTGAGAGAAGGGGAAAATATACTATATATGTTAATTTCCATATTTTGTTAAAATATTTGTCTTCGTCGCATAAAAGAATAGAATGTACTATGTGTCAATGGCCTAGTTGTCCAGACACGATAATTCAAATTGAAAAAAAAAAAACACAAATGAACTTTATTAAGGTCGCCGTTCAGAGCGAGAAGGAAAACTAATCCGATAGAAGCGCCACCGTGCATTTTATTTTCATTTCAAGTTGTTTTTCTGAACGAAATTATCTGTAGATTCACTTTTAATCGGAAGTTGAACTATTTTCATGGTAAAACAGAAGCATGAGTTGGCACATTTTCTTCTATTTTTGAAAGAAAAAATGAACTTTCGGAAAGAAATCGATTTAAATTATTTCATCAAGAACTCCAATTTTTTCTGAGTTTACCCACGAAATTTCAGTTCTCAAAGTGAAACCATTTCCAAATGCAACTTGAAATAAAAACACACTACATTGAACGCTCACCTAAATGATTAAATTCATCATAATGGCCCTTATTTATTATATTATTGCATATTTATGGTATTTTTCCTATCCTATCTATTTTTTTCTGATATTAATATCTCAACAAGTACTGTGTGCTTGAGTAGGTAGGTACATCAACAAAAATGAAAATGGTGAGTTGGAAAAAACTTTCATAAGGTCAGATTTTTCTGTTCCCATCCCAATTATCTCAGACTACAAATTGAATGAATAGAAATTGTGAAAAACAGAGAATTTGAATATTTGCGAGAAAATAATGATTTTTTAAGCACAAATTGCAAAGCAGCACAATTCCCCATGAAAAAATTTCAGTGTCATACAAAAGTCTTTTGGAATCAAAAATTTGAAAGATCAACTTTTCTCTGGGAATATTGTAGTATTGAACGAATCAATAATGAAATGATTGTGATAATATACGAACAGAATTCAATGAATTTACCTCTGAAAGTAAACCAGTATGAAATTTTACTTACGTATTCATTATCTTATTTAGATATCAGATAATATCACTTCGCGGACACATATACTCAACAGATGAACTATAGTTGAGATTAAAACGAGACGAAGATCTTTCCCCAGATGCGAGTCACAAGAGCAGAAAATGGATGAAGTTTTTAGTTAAATTGAGAATTTCGCTTAGGAACATCACATAGAGATATCTGAGAGCTCGTAATCTGAATTTCTTATTCTAGGTGCACTCAGGATATCCCTGAGAGCTTGTAATGGGGCGCTCTTATTCTTGTTGCATTCATGATGTTTTTGAGAACTCGCAGAGAGAATAAATTGAGAATTTCACTCACCAACATCACAAAGCCATATCTGGGACCTCGCAATATGAATTTCTCATTCTTGGTGCATACAGGATATCCCTGAGAGCTCGCAAAGGAAAGCTCTTATTCTTGTTGCATTCGTGACATCTTCGAGAGCTCGCAAAGGGAATAAATTGATAATTTCGCTCAGGAACATCACATATCTTTTTTTTTTTGAGATCGCAATAGGAGTTCGCATAAGTGTCGCAATGTAACCTCTCAGAGATCTCTCAGATAAATCTGTGTTTCTTGGGATCAGTTTGGCAAAAAACATTACTTAGGCAAAATTTCATTGATTAGGTTTAGTACCTGTCTTTTTCTTTTCAGTAAATGTTTTTGAAGTCAGTGTTTTTATTTTTTCTTCAATAATTTTAAGAGTAGGTAGGGAAAGGAATATCCAAAGCTTTGCGGAACTGGACGTTTTATGCGATTAGCTAGGCACACACGAAAGGGAAATCTGTAAGATCTGATCGGCAGTCCAAATCTGTAACAGATCTGGACTGCGGATCGGATCGCTCCCGCTGATCTGGTCCGTCGCGGATCATATATCTCATTGATCCGCGACAGACCAGATCGGCGGGAGCGATCCTATCCGCCGTCCAGATCTGTTACAGATCTGGACTGCCGATCAGATCTTACAGATTTCCCTTTCGTGTATGCCTTGCTAATGGATACATTCATATGGTAGTTGCTACTGTCTGATAGCAGCTGGTGTTCAGCTAATGTCATTTCGTTTGAGTGCCTCTCACTGAAACGATCAACCGGAAGTGGAACGAATTATAGAGAAGCTATTTATTCCCTATTATTATTAATTGAGGTTATCGCTCGACACATTGGCAATAATTATCTGAAATAAATCGATTCAAAAATAATTTTGCAATCAAACCAGCTTGTTTACATGAATAAATGTTCCAACTAGCCTGATATCGCGTCCGAAACAACCCGGGAAGTTCAAATTGATCGGTAACAGGTTTTTTCTACCTGATTCATGCTTTGATTATTAAAGATAAATATTGATACTTTAACAAACGTTCGATTTCTGCGTACCAAATGCATCCTTTCCAGAGATAAAGTTGAAACGAAGGCGACGTCATCTGTCACTCGCAGTGTTTGTTGTTACAGGATAGTGTTATTTTTAATTTGAGGAAACACAATGGGTGCATTATCGAGAGACGGGCGATAGCCGTGGCAGTTCGTTCTGAAATGATAATGCTGTTGTGCAACGGAAGCTGCCAATAGCTTTTCTTGGTTGCAACGAATGGGTGATAATAGCGGAGCTTTATGATTCTATAGGAAATATCAATCCTGGAGATGCATTGTGCTAAAGGTTTTTTGTCCACGGCTATTGAATACAGTGTACATAATCCATCTTCTACTTCAAGCATTTTGACATCCCTAAATCACTTGTGATTGATGTGTCATAATTCACTGGTCCATAAAGATTCAATGTCATAACAGCAAAATATTAATAGAAACCTATTTTTTTTTCTCAATCTAATAAAATCCTTAGAGCTTGCAATAAAATGTTAATTCAATTTGAAACTTGAAAAATATCCGTAAATCGTTGACAAAGCGTTGTATTCGCGTATTATGGCTATAATTCACTCGCTCGTTTGGTGAATTTTATCCTCGTGGATAGAAGCTATCATAAAATACTTCAATTGTATTCATTTTATGGTAAAACATATTATCCGACTATAGACTGTACTAATACCAAATTAGATTTTGGAGAGAACCCGAAAATTGTCGTGCTTCTTTGATGCAGTTAAGACTTTCAAGTTTGTGAAAGCCTGGTTTCCTGGTTTGTCCAACGTTATCGGGAACCTGGAAACGCATAAGATCGCTTTCTGACTGCGTCTACCCGTAGAGAGTCTTTGGGTACATGTAGAATCATGCAACAGCGGCTTTCGAAGACTTCTGGTGTTTTGGTTTCGATTGAAACAGTGCGTCGAAGAATTTGAGATGTTAATATTGTTAATCTACATCGTCGACTACAGAATTGTTGGTTTTTGATCCTACCATGAATGCGCAGATATACATAGTGTAAGTCATGGATCATATGGCCGATGAGGCGATGAAGCTCTGAAAATTCATAGTATTCCGCATTTGGTCGCTAGACCTCAATATCCCAGGGAACAAGCTTGGGATCAGCTACAAAGAGCTTTGGATTCTCATCAATTACCTCCACATATACTTCAAGATCTCAGACGGTTTTTGCCGCAACTCTGGAGAGTAATCGATCCAGTCTAACTGAAGGAAAATGGAACATGAAATGTATTCGAATAAACATCCTTTATAAGAAAATATTTGAACACAAGTTGTCTCATATGACAATAAAGAACCTCAAGTGAGAGAAGGTACGAGGTCATATTGAAAAATTCTTATAGCCTACTATAGAACCAAACAAAATTTCAATGTCGAAATATTTTATTACTCAACATATTCTCCTCTCAATTCTTCTTCTTCTTCTTCCACATATAGTAGGCCTTAGGCCTGTATTTTCCAACCTTCAGTTCTCCTGAGATATTGAGGACCACGATTCTATCCATCTCTTTGGAGGTCTTCCTAAGGGGCGTCGTGTAAGTGGTCTACCATCCCTAGCGATTTTGGCTAGCCTTCCTCCAGCCATTCTATCCACATGATCATTCCAGGCTCTTCTACGTTTACGTCCCCACCTGACAATGTCTTCTACCTCACATTCGTGCCTTATATCTGTGTTTCTTTTTCTGTCCCTTAATGTGTAGCCTGAGTTGTTTCTAAGTATTTTCATTTCCGTTGTTCGAAGGATATTTTTCGTTTTTTTGTTGTCAGCTCTTGTTTCTATAGCGTATGTCAATACCGGTCTAACACAGGTTTTGTATATCCTAACTTTCGCCTTTTTATTCATAAAAGTGTTATTCCAGATGATGTCCCGCAGTGCACCTGAGATTCGGCTGGCTTTATTGGCTTGTCCATTCACTTTATTCGTTCTATCTTGACTCGAGGTGATCTGTATGCCTAGGTAGTCGAATGACATAACTTGTTCGATAATGTTATTGTCCAGAGAAAGCTTACATCTGACTGGTTCTTTCGAGACGACGAGGGTTTTGGTTTTTTTGATGGATACTTTCATGTTGAAATATTTGGCTTTTACATAGAATCCGTATAGGAGCCGTTGCAAATCGTCTTCGTTCTCTGCTACAATTAGGGCATCATCGGCGAAACAAATAATTTTTATTTTGCCTGTTGTTAGTGTATATCCTCCCTTTATAGTGTTAACGTACATTTATTACAGCGAACCTGCAACGTCTCTAGACCTTTCAAAAATAATGTTTCTTCTTGCTCTGCAAACCAGTCCTCCACAGCTTTTATTACCACCTCGTTGGAAGAAAATTTACGACCTTTTAAACTTTTTTTAAGTTGAGGAAAGATATGATAGTCGGACGGAGCCAAATCTGGTGAATGAGGGGGGGTGTTTTAGTAATTCTAACCCTAAATCACGAATTTTTTGCATGGCAACATGAGATTTTTGGGTACCTACTGGGGCGTTGTCCTGTATATACACAAATTACCTGAATAGCTTTCCGCGTCTTTTCTCTTCAATTTTCTCCCGTAGAGTGGTCAGTAATGTCGAGTAGGAATCTCCAGTAAGTGTTCTACCCTTATCCAAAAAATCATGATTACTCCATGGCAATCCCAAAAAACTGAAGCAAGAACTTTTTCAGCAGATTTTTGAACACGAAATTTCTTAGGTCTTGGAGAACCAGAGTGTCGCCATTCCATCGATTTTTGGTTTGTTTCTGGATCGTGGAAATGTACCCAAGTCTCATCCATAGTAACAGTTCGGTTTAAGAAGTCTATATCGTTTTCAAATCGAGCACAGATCGAACGCGATGCTTCTACCCTTGCACGCTTTTGGTCAACATTCAAACATTTGGGAATCCATTCTGCAGTAATGTTTTTCATGTTCAAATTGATGTGAACTATATGATGAATGCGTTCGTATGAAGAAATCTGATAAAATCATGTCATGAACTGCATCGATATTTTCGGGGACTGACACAGAAACTGGCCTTCCCGATCGGTCATCATCTTCAATGGAAAATTTACCTCTTTTGAAGCTTGCAGTTCAATTTTTCACGATCGCATACAAAGGACATTGATCACCAAGGGTATTAAGCATATCTTTGTAAATCTGCTTACCTCTTAACCCTTTTAAATACAGGTACTTGATGATGGCTCGATACTCCAATTTTTCCATTTTTAGAATTTCGGTGGAAATCTTTTTTTTTTAATTCATTGCGTAAATCTTGTTTATTTTTAACGTCGAACTCTACACTGACACTTCTAATAAGTTATTGTTCGTTGATATTGTATCGCAGAATTTTGTGTATGCGTGGAACTGGTCCAGGCTAACTAGATATCAACACATCCTCGTATTTATTTCAGTCGAGGAAAATTGGAATCTATTAATCATTTTCATTGTGCATCAAGGTACTGTTCATCAGGTAGTGAAACTGTTAAGTATGCAACTTTGTGTATCCGTTGACACTGGGCAATCCTCTGTATACATGTATATTAATTGTTACTGGCATTGTGAAAATGATACTTGTTTTTGTAAATAAAATGTTCAACATAGTCTATTACACCACCACCTATTTCAAAATAAGCACCTGTGATGAATCAAACCTTCTGAAATCGCAGGGGAAATCTCTGAAAGTCTGCTTCCTGGGTGGATTTCCACATAACTGAGTATAGTATACTCAGAAATAACACCTATGTTCTATCTCCAACGAGGTGTAGGAAGTTTCACTCTCAACGAGTGCATACACCATAGGTATTTATTTCAGTTGTTCTCTGGTGCGGACGCGCTTCACACCGATGCGGTTGACTCTGTAGTAGAAGCTCGACCGCTACGCGCGCAACATGTGCACTCCCTTTTACCGATAAACAGCGTGCTCGCGGGTTTGGTACCAAGTCGCTGATGACATTGACGTTTGATTGATTCGTTTGTTTGGTGCGCTTAGATCGTTGTTCGAACGGCTACATGGTTTGTTTTTTTTTACGAAACGGCACTATGTGGGCTTGAGTTGAAAGAATGAAGGATCGTGTGGAAAGGAGTGGTTGTGGTTGCTTCAATTGTTTTTGTTGGGATATACGGTTCACCTTTGATTCATCCGGAGCGGATTGAAGGTGGCCATGGATAGTTGGTAACTGGTTGATGGAACGGGTGATTTCGTATGGGGTGGATGAACCACGTTTCCTTGGTTGGATGGATTATTTTCGATGAGGAAGTAACAGTTTTGAGGACTTGTTCCGAAGTTAAAGTGAATAATGGAGAAATTTACGCACAATTTAGTTCCGAATTTCACAAAGCAAATTTGAGCTTATGCTGAGTTCCTGATCAGTCTTGAATTGACTTCGTTACTCTTTAATAAAACTTTCTTCGAGAAAAATATAAAGTGGTTTCCTCGAAACTCTATGGAAGTTTTGAATGCAATACCTGAAATCTGAAATCGTATTTTCAAAATAGGCGTACCATGTACCATGAAGAAACCACGGAAGAAACATATTATTACCAAGAAATTTTATGCGAAGCATATCTGTATATCGGGTTTCGTATTTCTCACTCTATTTTTGCTCTTGACAGGTTGGAAATTTAAAATTGTATCGGGTGTTTTTTTTTAAGAGTGATAGAACTTCAAATTGAAATAAAACAAGATTGAAGCTAATTATTTTTATAACAATAACACACTTAAATTTAGATTGAAGCTAATTTTTTTTTTATTTGAGAGATAATTTTATGACATTTGTTTTCAACATAATTTTCGGCATATGTCCACCACAACTAGCTCTTAGGCATCCGATCAGACCAATTTTGGACCTCTTTTTTGAGTAATTCAGCCAATTCAGGCCTCATTTCAGCAACAACCCCAGTTGTGTTGGTTTCCAAAGCGTCTATCGTTTCTGGCCATTGACTTGACTTAACCCCGAAGAGAATAATCTTGAGCTTATGTTGAGTTCATGATCCTTGAATTGAGTTCACCACTCTTCAATAAAACTGTCTTCAAGAAAAATATAGTGGTTCTCTGGAAACGTCATGGAAATTTCGAATGAAATTCCTGAAATCTTCTTTAAAGAAAAACTTCATACGTATTTTCAAAGATCTCTAAAGGTGTACCATGTACCATGAAGAAACATATTGTTTCCATGAAAATTTAGGCGCATAATATATCATGTTGATCGGGTTTCTTTCTTATTTCCCACAAAATTTTTGCTCTCGAAGGTTGGAAATTTGAAATTGTATCGGGTGTGTTTTTAGAGTGATATAACTTTAGATTGAAATAGAACCTCGAATAAATCACATTCAAATTACGATTGAAGCCAATTTTTTTTCATTTGAAAGATAATTTCATGACATTTATGCCTTAAAAATAATTTCCGGCATATGTCCACTTTAGCTCTGAAGAAACTCATTCGATCAGACTAATTTTGGACCACTTTTTCTAGTAATTCGGTCTTTATTTCAGCAATAACACGAGTTATGTTGGAATCCAAAGCGTCTATTGTTTCTAGTTTATCATCATGAACCAATGACTTGACATAGACCCAAAAAAATTATCCATTGGAGTTATGTCGCATGATCTTGGAGGCCAATTAATTGGACCATTCCTCGAAATAATGTTATCGTCAAATATTTCTTTCAATAAATCAATTGTTACGGCAGCAGTATGAAGTGTAGCACCACCTTGTTGGAATCAACACTTCTGAGTCAACACCATTCAAATTTTTGAACAAATAATCGTTGATCATCGATCTGTAACGAGCACCATTCACTGTAATATTAGCTCCAAAGCTAGTCGTGGTGGACATATGCCGGAATTTATTTTTAAACATTAATGCCATATAATTATCTTTCAAATAAAAAAAAATTGGTTTCAATCTTAATTTAGATGTGTTTTGTATGAATTTAAAGTTCCATCACTCTAAAAAAAAACACCCGATACTATAAAACTTTCCAATAGAATATCTTTCAAATGCAGATATTTAGGATCTTTCTTCAAGGAAAGATAATGATGAAAGGTTGAAATATTTGAATTAACCTATTATTTTGGAAAATAATAATATTTCTGTATAAATCACAACGTTTTTCCGAATTTCATCTGAAAAGATCTCAATGAAAATACACAAAATTGCATACAACCACGAATTTTTAGACAGTTTGTTCGACCTGATCGTACAAGACCATTTTACAATCATTTTGGCAGAATAATAAGGCTCTCTTTCCCAAAGAACAAGTGCTGTTCCTTGTTTTAATTTTATTGTAACGGCCTAAATTATGAATCGCATAAAGTCAAGGTCGAATAGTTCAGAATTTAAAATTGACAATATAGATAGCAAATAATGAACCTTACTATAAATATGAAATTGTTATATTGGGCGACTTATCGCGAATTAGAAATTTATCTGCTTTTGAATAGGTCGTTAACTTTTTTCTTCGATTACGATTAATTAATGATTTGTGTACATTATCTGTATGAGTATACGAGCGATAAATGGCAGATATTTGTCAAGATTTTTTTTCGAGTCTACGATACGAATGGACGATAAATATCCTAATCCAACTTACTATGTAGGTACATAAAATTAGCAAAACAGCACTCGCGAGTCAAACTTGGAATAGCTCAAAATTTTGCCGTTTTTCGTACGTAATTTATCCGTGAAAAAATAAATTTTGTCGCTCTAATATTTGAAATATATGCGATGTGTCGCTGAGTAAATATCAACTTAGCCAAATAGCTATCCGAAAAATGTTTTCAGCTCATCCATTTCAGTGGTTTATCCGTAAATTGTACGTGAACAAAAAAACATCGCCATTTTTGTATTTGAAAATATAATATATGTTTTGCTAACTTGACATCAACTTGGCGCGACAACTATCCAAAAAATGTTCTCAGCAAAAAACAAAGTAGCTCATCTTTTTCAGTGAATTATCCGTAAATTATATGTGGTGAAAGAAAATTTGTATCACTCAACGTTTCTTGGAAAATGACAAAATTTGATAAATAGTTCTGAGGCCGTCGGAACGTATATCGAGCATTTTCCTCTTAATGGTCGATATCCTACTAATCCTCGATTTTCGATTAAATTGAACTTCAAATCTCGAGTTCGAGTTTGTACTCTGGAGATTTTTCTGTCATGCAAACTTATGTTTATAGTATAGTATGTATGGGTGGCTTATATATATCTTTATTTGCCTCTTGAATAATGCATGTTAAACGTTAAAAAGGACCCTTATAAGTATCGTCTCTATGCTCTTTACAAATTCATGATCGATTCTAATCTGCCTGTGTACATCCGGTAAGTCAGGAAATCGCCATTCTAACGGTACATTCATGTGACACATTTGCATTAACACCTTAACAATGGTGTGGCAAGAGATTCTCCAAGATTTTGGTATGCAAATTTATTGATGATTCGTCAGAGGTTTCAGGAATGGGATCAACCGATGACTGTGCATGCTACCGATGGATCTATGCCGAAATTACTAAGTGAGGTTCTTCCAGAGAATCTATTGCAAGAAATGTTAGGTTCATGGCGTTCACAATTAAAGTTGTAGCCGCCTGTTGGGTCTTATTCTCATCGTTTTTTTGCTTCCGCTTGTCTGCTTTCTTCTGGTTGTGGATCTCGAGGAACTATTAGAAATCTACGTAATTCTTCAGAAATATTCTGCCGAGGTAACCATTAGACCAGAGAAGAGGAGCTTCTTCCGTTAGAATCACACTGTATATAGTTTTTAATGGGATATATGTTCCATCCTCGGATCACTGGCCGCCGTGATGAGTTTATCATTTTGTATTCAGAAAATTACAGTCCAGGGAGCTCCTGGTGTTCTTCTGATTGGTGGCAATTTCCTTTTTTCTCATCTCCGTGTTTAATGGAGGCAAATCAATCGTTGTTCGTTTGTTGATTGCGTGGGAAATCGGTGTCGTATTCCTTCTGTTGTTGATGGGATAGGTAGGCGTTTTTCCTATGATGTGAGGTCATATGGTATATATAGATTTTGTGATGGTAAATATTTGAAAAGTTGTGAAACCTGGTGATTTTGCAGGGCTCTGCATTGATTCATTTTCTGGAATAGTGAATTTATATTCATGCTATTTCGACTATGACACAGTTCAGGACCACATACTCCTATGCCTGTTCCCTCGGCAGATTTTGATCACTCGGTGTCATCTGCTAAAGTTTATCATATACTTTTGGTATAGATTTGTCCAATTTTGCGGTGATAATGTTCATGCTGAATTATTAAACATCTCAAATCGATCATTTCCTCGACTTTTCTACTTCTGCTGCATTTCCGAATATTGGAGGATATTCAAGCATTTCCACAGAATTCCATGAATTTCCAAACAACTCCAAGCATTTTCACACAATTCCAAGCAATTCCACACATTTCCAAGACATGTCATTTTTTTTTAAATGACTGATGTTTAGATGGTCCATAAGATGAAATGTTTCTATAATGGAAGCCATGATTGCAGAAGATAGCGGTTTGATAACTTGATAGGTGACAATTATATAGGTATAAATAACAAAAAAGTTCAAACAATTAACAAAAGTGTTCAAAGAAAAACTCGGTACTTTTGCGAAAACTATCAGCTCCCGCTGAGCACAGAAAAAACATATTTTAATAACGAAACTATCTGAAAAAAAAACTCATCATGAGGCTAAAAAGGTAGAATGTATGCTCACCACTATGTCATTGTACCTAGGGAAAATCAAAGAAATAGACAGGGTCTTTCACGAGGAACCTCACCCATATACATACGGGAAACTACTGAACGTATTTTCATGAAATTCAGCACTTATAAGTATTTCACGATGCTGATGAAATCTAAAATATTTTCAAGGCATGAGCACCTCCGGTTTTTCCGGAAATGACGTCAACTTCCGTTTTTCAAATTAGAACACCATTTTTTTATTGCAGAAATAGATTCCTTAGAAAATTTCAAGTTATTTTGATGTAACATTTTTCAGTTTTGGTTGGAAAATTCTCTCTTAGCGGGAAAATTCGAAAAAAAATCGAAAATAGAGCTCCGCTGAAACAAGAATAACTTCGAGGTTTTTGGATGGAAAATTTTCATTTTTGAGATTTTTCAAGATGTAAGATTGATGTATCCACTTTAAAAATCGAGATCGCGATTCATGAGACAGGGGGTGAAAAAATCGCTTTCAAAGTTAGGGATGACAAAATCGTGAAAAATCAATGGGCGCGTTCATCCGACTAAGCAGCTACCGCTACCGCTCCTTCAAACGTCAAAACCATATGATTTTTTCGATTCGTTGTGTCAAAATAACTAACTAATTTGACACAGCGGATCGAAAAAATCATATGGTTTTGACGTTTGAAGGAGCGGTAGCGGTAGCTGCTTAGTCGGATGAACGCGCCCATTTTTTTCAAATTAGAACCCCATTTTTTATGGCAGATATTGAATATACGTTAAAAAATAATGTGAGTGTATGCATTACACCCTTGCCCTAAAATGGATATTTTCTGAGTTATTCACAAAAAACTGTTTTTCGTCTTGAATTTTCAGCTATTTCTTTTCCCTTCACGCCAAAAAGATGAAATTTTCAGGAACTGTTATTTGAACCATGCTGTAGATTTTTCACCCCTTCTTGAAACCGACTTCAAGTTACTATTAGGAGAACCATGGCAAACTCTCGCAGTTATAACTAGAGAAGATGCTCAAAGTTTTGACCGTTAATTTCTAGACATTTATTTATACGTCTCAGGAATGCTTCGTGCGTTGCTCTTCTTATTTCATCGGGAGGAAGAGATCTGCAAAAGTGTTTAAAAACCAAATTGAGTTTCAAAACTATGAATCTAAAAATCTAAACAAACCTGAACGCATTTCTGACTCGTTCTATGCAGTCCTCTTTATCACTTTATCAGTCAGGGGAGTTGAGTAGACAATATTTTTTATCCTTCCCCAAACATAATAGTCTAAAGGAGTTAAATCGGGAGAACGTGGTGGCAAAAGATGTGGACCATTGTTCGCCAACCATCGATCTTCAAATAGCCTGTAGAGGATATTTGACACATTGAGTGAATTGTGTGGAGGCGCGCCATCTTGTTGATACGATAAGTCATTATGGTTCTGTACTAGCGGCTCAATTATTTGAGTCAATATGTCAGAATATCTATCTCCTAAGGGAGAACATTCTTTAAATAATGCAAACATGTGTAGTGTTCTATCTTACCAGTTAAAGTCCCATCATAAATGTGAACATCGAGAATTGCATTATTTTTGATGGCGCAAAAAACATTGAAACTCCAGGTCTCTTGAAAGTTCCATTGTCTGAAGTGGTGGTTGTTCTCTTCATCCCAATAATGACTGTTATGCCTATTGAAAGAACCATTCTTTGTGAATTTAGATTCATCTGTCCAAATTATACAGTCCAAAAAGTTTTCATTCTCTTGAAATCGAATCATCACAGCTTCGCAAAACTCTGTTCTCCTGACGAAATCAGTTTCCTTCAAATGCTGTACCCTATTGAATTTATATGGGTGCATTTTATGTTTTTTTAATATTCTCCAAACACTCGATTGAGATAATCCCATATCAATCTCGGCATCTTTGAGAGAATTTTGAGGATTCACACGAAAATATGCAAGAACTGTAATTTCGTTGTTCTCATCTTCTACTACACTTTTTTCTCTGTGTATAGTTTTCTTAACGAAAGATCCGACATTTCTCAAGTTTGTCATGGTTCTGTTAATGGTATCTCTCGTTGGTCTGGGTCGGTCAGGAAACCTCTCAATGAACAGTCGAATCGTTCTATCTACAACTTTATTACATTCTCCATGAAGTAGAATGAGATTTAAATAATCTTAATTGGTAAAATTAGGCATAGTGATCGATTTTATAACTTAATACGAATTATCACCAAATTAATAGTAAACACAAAATGCTACTGAATAAAGAGGAATTTGGCAGATGTAATTAATGATATCTATCATTAAAAAAAAAGAATGTAAAACATGGTAAGTTTTTGCATAAGGTTCATAAGGAATTATTTATTTATCACTGGAGAGAAAACCGATGGCCGATTAGTTGAAATAAAGAGGTTTCCGATACAAATTCGAATCCAAATTCGCCATCTATTTAGGAACAACCTGTTACTTTTTTCTCTTGCATATTTGGGTAGTAAAATCTAAAACATGGTTTAAAAAAACAGTTCCTGAAAATTTCATCTTTTTGGCGTGAAGGGAAAAGAAATAGCTGAAAATTCAAGACGAAAAACAGTTTTTTGTGAATAACTCAGAAAATATCCACTTTAGGGCAAGGGTGTGATGCATACACTAACATTATTTTTTAACGTAGATTCAATAACTGCCATAAAAAAATGGGGTTCTAATTTGAAAAAATTGATTTTTCACGATTTTGTCATCCCTAACTTTGAAAGCGATTTTTTCACCCCCTGTATCATGAATCGCGATTTCGATTTTTAAAGTGGATACATCAATCTTACATCTTGAAAAATCCCAAAAATAAAAATTTTCCATCCAAAAACCTCGAAATTATTCTTGTTTCAGCGGAGCTCTATTTTCGATTTTTTTTTCGAATTTTCCCGCTCAGAGAGAATTTTACAACCAAAACTGAAAAATGTTACATCAAAATAACTTGAAATTTTCTGAGAAATCTATTTCTGCAATAAAAAAATGGTGTTCTAATTTGAAAAACGGAAGTTGACGTCATTTCCGGAAAAACCGGAGGTGCTCATGCCTTGAAAATATTTTAGATTTCATCAGCATCGTGTTGAATTTCATGAAAATACGTTCAGTCCCAAACAACACACACACATCTAAATGACATCTAATCGATATCAAAAGTGATCTAAAGCCATCTTGCTCTGAATTCTGATTGAAATTAGATTATCTAAATAAGATGTTTTCTATACATGATGTCTAGAAGACATCCTTTAGATGCATTATCTAAGACCTGAAAAATTTTTTATATCCTGCAGACATCCAAAAATTTATAGCTTTTTGATTACACGTTTAAAAGCCGTGTATTAAATATCAAATTTTCAAAATCGTGGAGGGGGATTTTATTTAACGTTTAATGGACATCTTTTGTTTTACGTATATTAGACATCAACATTTGGCTCTTTTTTGTCATCTAAAATACATCGATAAAACATCTAACTCATATGGTCATAAAACACTAGATTGATTGACATTTTTTAGATATATACTGTATATATTGTCTTTAAACGTACGGTTTTGTATGTCTCAAATATGTCGAAAACTGTAGTTCAATTCGACCACACGTTTTTCAAACGTTTATAAGATTTCTAATTGATACTATCGAAAAAAGAATAACTTTTCGACGTGTAATCGATATGCCATGCCACATCGATTTTAGACATCATTATTCGACATAATTTAGTCATCTAGAATACATATATAAAATATCTAACTTCAAAGGTCAAAGAATTGTGAATTGATTAACATCATTAAGAAGTGATATTTATATAAAGTCTCTCAACCAATGATTATAAATGTTTTTAAGATGTTGATGGAAATATTTCATTTCGACCATACGTTTTCAAAATGTTTATAGAATATCCATTTGATGCAATAGAGAAATGAGCAATTTTTGACGTTTTTCAGATATGCTTGACACGTAAACTACATTCACATATTTTGGCTGGAGGTTATCATTTCCAGCATTCAGCATTTATTATGTTTTTTTCAAATGGCGCACTAGGTATATTTTTTCACATTTCTATTGTAAATATCAATTTTAGTACAAACATGTGTCACTTGTTAACATAATATATTATGTGATTTTTTTTATTATTTCAGTTTCGTCCTAAATGAGTGAAAATGTCATCGTTGAATTTTCATTCCAACATCAGGAAAAAAATTGACCCCCCCAAAAAAAGTCTAAAATTTCCCAGTTTCTTCAGCCTTCAATATTTTCGGAATGTTAATCTTTTTCTTCAGATGTAAATGCATTGGAAACAAAGTATTATTAGAAAGGCCATTTTTTCTGCTTGATTCGATACCTACATAACACATCAGAATCGCATTTTTAATTATCAAGAGATAATACTCTGAATCTGGCAATCTTGTCAGATGACGCATATTGTGCTCTGGAAATAAAAAATTAATATAAATTCTAATATTTCGGTACGATCGGAAATACTTTAGACAATTTATCTAAGTCAAATTTAAAAAAACGAAATCGATAACTTGAATAGCACCTTTTCAAATGTGAGCGTGTTTCCATATTCTCTCAAAATATAAATATAATCACGATGAGAAAAGAGAGCGAGTTGCGAACATCTATATCGGGCTCGATCACGTGGTAACGAACCGCCGATGTTAAAGTTCATACAGGGATAGCGGATAGGGTTATAGGTAGGAAGACATTTGAACTCGATCATCTCGTTAGAACACTGCTTCGTCAAAAGGTCAAGTCGAATAGTGATTGTTTTCGCTTTCACCTTAGCTTAGTGAATATAGTATTTAGTGATTAGTGCTGTCACAATTGAAGAAGGTGAGTGCAAATGTTGCGTATTGGACCTAGTTGTAGTAAGTATAATTTCTTCATCATTTAGCTCTTGAAATGAAGCTGGTTCAGGTCTGGGCTCACTATTATAAAAATGAGATTTATTTATAATTTTCGAAAACTAGCCTGCATTTTTGGATACAAGCAAAATCTAGGTATTATGGTAGATCTTAAATGAAAATATCTTCCATAAATGGATCATCTATTAAGATCTATTGAATGATGTTTTTTAGATAACCGTTCAAAAGTGAATAATATGTAATGTTGAATTATATAGGAACCTACTATTCCCGGTGTAGTACCTAAAATGTGTTCCTCCGAATAATGTCTTGACACTGAGATATGCTTATTATTATAAAATTGGAGATGATCTAGAAAAGTCGATTGAATGATATCTTTCAGATAACCGTTCACTAGTGAATAACTTTTGATTTGGTACTACTCCCTGTAAATTATACCTATAACATGTGTCCTACTGGAGAATATGTTGATTAATTATTATGAATTAGGTAGGTATATTGTGATAAGAAATTTGAAACCTTTCATAGAATGATCATCTGAAGGAGTCTATTGAATGATATCTTTTGAATAACCGTTCCATTGAACTGTTATGTCTGTTATCACTATTTTGAATACTCTGTTTATTTAGATATTATCCCAGGAATATAATACCTGGAATCCACTCTTTCTGAAAATATGTTTATAGTTCACACGATGATCGGTTTTGAAATCTTTTTCGAATAGTTAAGGATAAATAAATATTTCAAGATCATCTGAAATTTCAAATTATAGAATTTCATAATTTGCGTTGGAGATTTCGTAGGGCTGAAATTATAACAGTCCCTATCATAGTAGTAATATTTTTCTGAATAAATAACTTGGTAAGAATATTATCTAAGAAATCTATTGATAGACCTCTTTGAGATATTGGTTGAGTAATGAATAATACTCAACCACTCGACTTGAAAAACTTGCTGAAAACTATTACCATTACACTTCAAAAAGTCGAGCACAAAATAGATTCTATCAGGATTTGAAGAATTATTGATTAATTGAATTTCCAGAGTTAGAAATCTTCGAGGAAATGTTTAGATGTTTTTCAGATCATCTTAGACTTCAAATGTAATTTGTAACTCGATGTTCGAATTAAAAACTTTCGTATGAATTGAACCATTAGAACCCCAATTATAGCAGTAGGTATAAGCGTTTTCCATATCTGTGTAGAATGTTGCCCTTTTTCAGATATCGTTTCAAAATAGGATATTTATTCAATATAAGTACTCAATATAATATACAATGTCAAAAAATGTAGCATTTATATGAATAGATTTAATAAAAAATATTGCAATTTTATCGATTTTGGAATTATCAGATTATTCACAGTTACTTGTTGACATTTCTTGATCATCTTGAATTCAGAATATCATTTATCATTTTTCTGATGTTGTATTGGAAGGTCATATTATTACGAATAGGTAGAAATCTCAAAAAAAATACACTATGTATTCATAAACTTTCAATTCTTTCGATTTCTTAGAAAAAACTGAAAGCAATATAAAAGTATATCGTTTGAAAAAACACTAAAATAATTTTCTGGAAAACTTTGCTATTCTTTTGTTCTAAGATATAGCATTTGTTGTGATTGTTTTTAAATGTTGTACTTAATTTCAATAAAATAAAAAAAATCACTTATTTTGATTTGTGTGTTGGTTCCAGATGCTGTTTATAATCTGTTCGAGAGTGAAACACGTCAGATCTCAACGACACGACCATAAAAAGGGCAATTCAAGACTGGTTACGCCTTGCAAACCAACGATACGAATATGAAACAACGAAGAGCAAATCCTCACAAAGTGCCAGTGCCTACGACACAGTTAAATATATATTTATTTAAACAAATTGTCTCGAATACATTGGTCATTGACACAATTTATATTTTTGATACATTTGAATTATGTTCATTGATTTTTTTATTATTATGAATATACCTTTTTATTTTTTCATATCGGAAGTTGTTTTTGCTTTCCTTACTGCTATGAGAGATTTCAACTGTGTAGATAATAATATATTATATCTGATTAGCCGGGCCGCACACCACAGAAACATGAAACGAGAAACAAAAAACATAAAACAGTTTTCATTGATAAAATAAATTTGTATGTATTCTTCATACTCACAATCTGATCTAATGGATGCAATAATATTTCAAAATAATAATTTAAATTTATATCTGCATACTTTTGAAGTCTCTCACCAAATCTCCTTAGGATAACCATGATCTTGAAACTATCAAATGTCAATTTTCTTTGAATTTTTAGACCATATAACCCTTCTTCGAAAAATCTGATGGAATAAATCAGTAACAGGTCATTAATATGACGTTTTTCAACATCATCAATATTGTTTTGGAATTGACAATAATTAGATGTCAAAAACTATACAATACAAAGACTCTTTAGGGACATTGAACAAACGTTCATCTTATGTCATCTAATGAACGTGTACAATATCACCAACTATCTTCAAAAATAATATTCCGTCTAATAGACGTCCAATTTCGATCATGACGACAATGCTCCAAAAAAGGTCTATGATGTTATATATTTTAGAGGTCATGTGTGGATGTTTTTTGGATCATCCATATATTATCAGATTGTTGATCGAAAAAAAACGACAAAAATCTAATGAAATATAGACATAAGCGAGTCATAACAATAACATAAAGCGTCAAACGTCTATTACATGTCAAACGTGATACTAAGTTAGGATAAACTAAAAAAAGACAGAAATTTCACTTGTTATAGAAATACTTCTTTTTACGTAAAATAGACGTCTAAAAAAGTGATATTTTTCAACGTAAATCTCGCGGACATTTTTACGTCGAATCTAGGTTAGAAATTCAATACATTTTGATGTTTTATAGATCATCTAATAATCTATTTCATGTCGTCTATAAAATGTTCAAAAGATGTTTGTGTGTTGTTTGGGGTAGTTTTCCGTATAAATATGGGTGAGGTTCCTCGTGAAAGACCCTGTATATCACTACAGTTTATCGCATTATGTATTTGGATCTCTTAAATTGTTTATGGGCTGATTTTAAATTTTTTTCAATTGGAAAGGATGCGTACCAATTAACCCAATGGGAGCATAAAACTCGGATTTTTGGTCCATTTTTTCGATGTGAGCATTTTTTTGGCCACTTTGTAGCTTTCTAGGAATTTTACTTGAAGCTTTTCTTCGTTTATTTCAATTACTCTATTCTGCAGCTTTTTTATGTATCTGGTTAAGAAGTTTATCTTATTTCTTTAACGAAAGGATTTTTGAAAGTAACTGAAATGCTGGAAACATTTATTTGTTACAATTCATTTGGTATCTCCACCAATGAATGATATCCGGCAAGCCGTAATTTGTTCGTGTCTGCAACAATCAGCAACGGCTATTTTTAACATATTCAATTTTTCCAATTTACAGCTTAGTGTACTGCGAATCGACAAGTGGATGAGTAGTTTCGTGACTAATAGGGAACTGTTCAATTTTTACATAGCTTCCAATTATCAGAAATACCGATCCTGTTCCTCAGCTACATTTTAATATAATTCAATCTATGTATCATTGGAGAATTCCACAACGAAATGCCATTATCATATTTCGGAATGATGAAAATATGAAACAATACTTTCTATTTTTCGCAGTAATTTGAAACTGTATAACAGTGGAGTTTCTCAAGTTCCTCGAACCGTAAATATACCAGTAATTCGCAGTAGCGTGTTTTATCCTGAAGTCACTGGAGTGCGATGAGTTTTCCACTCTGATGGAATAGGTACCTCATTATTTCGAGCTAGGAGATACTTCGAAATCATATTTTCTGTTCGTATCAGTCATCCTATCAGATTGGAAACATTATTGTTGGAAAAATATGAGAAATTCAGTCCTTATTGTGGAGAACGCATCAAATTGAATTATTGGGAATAGTCACTAGTTGGTATCTCAAAAAATGTTACTGAAAATAACATTAAAAATAATTATTATTTCTGTCACGCTGAATTTTATAAATACACTTTACCACGAATTATACGTACGTCAATCTCTAATATATATTTTCTTTTCGAGGACTCCACTGATATACCCTTTTGTAATTCCTTCTGGGTTTCGAAGATATTTCCATGATGGCATCTTTGCATACGAACGAGCTTATTACTTCCATTATAATGAAATGTTCGCTCGGTATAGCTGTTTGTATTTAGAGGAGTCAACGGTTAAGCTGCTTCCACATTTCCATTAGATATTTATTCTACCTATTGAACTTCACCGGTCGAAATATGGAAAAATAAAAATCGGTTTGTCAGAAAACGCAGAGAAATGATATTTTCGGTATTTACTATTCTGTAGGAAAATTCTCGAACATGTCAATTTTTATTTCAAAGAAGGCAAATTTTCATGAGGGGTTTGTTGAAAAAATCTGAATTTATCGATTATTTATTTTTGATTAATTATATACTGCGCAAAAAAGTTAACGCACATTATGGAAATCTAAAATTTATTCTACAACTGAAGGTGTTCTCAATAATAATTATGCATTCATATGTTATCCACTTTCAACGTTTTTCTTCAATACAGATGTTTTCTCCCAGCAGGAATAAAAAAAGATGATATTATCAGATTTTGAATGTATTGTCTCCATTCTAAAATCAGTTGTTCTCGATCAATTCTAGTGATCAATAGTTTTTCTTTCGTTTGATTTTCTACACTCGATCGCTAAGCAACGCGAAACACGCAATTTGACCCAAGAGGAATGTGCCCAAGCGGTTGTTTTGCGAGAAGAAGGGTGGCATACACAGGAATTGCAGAAAGGTTTGGAGTTTCCCATACAAGTGTGTCCAGAATGTTGCAGCGATTCAGGGAGACAGGTATGAATGTCCGAAGACCAGGACAGGGTAGACCACGGGTAACAACTGCCATTCAAGAACGTTACTTGAGAGTTTCTTCGTTGAGACAACGGTTTGCAACCGCTCGCCTCCTTCAAAATCAGCTTGAGCAAACTCATGAGGTGCAAATTAGCACTCAGACAATAAGAAATCGCCTCAGAGAATATGATTTAAGGCCTCGTGTCGCGGCAAGAGGCCCAGCTCTTACCCCAGCCCATCGAAGGGCGCGTTTGGATTTTGAGAGAGAGCATATCCATTGGGAAGAGGCCGATTGGAAAAGAGTTCTCTTCACAGATGAGTCTAGATTCTGCTTCTACCATTGTGATCGACGTTCCCTTGTATACAGACTTCCACATGAAAGATATGCTCAGTGCAATTTCCTGAATACTACTGGTTTCGGGAAGGATCGATTATGGTATGGGATGGAATATCTTTGACTGATCGCACAGACCTAGTGGTCGTTGATAATGGAGCTATGAATGCTGATAAGAATATAAGGAACATTCTTGAAGAGCGTGAAGTGCCATTTGCCCCATACATTGGTGAAAATTTCAATTTTATGGACGATAATGCCAGACCCCATCGTGCGCGCATCGTTCAGGGGTACCTTGAAGAGGTTGAAGTCTCTCGAATGGAATGGCCAGCAAGAAGTCCAGATCTCAATCCAATTGAGCAGGTTTGGGACAATCTCAATAGAAGGCTGAGAAGTTCAGAAAATCATCCAGCTACTCTTAATGACTTAGGAATCCAACTCGGAGAAATCTGGGAAGGATTAGATCAGAACATTTTAAGATCACTCATTTTGAGTATGAAGCGTCGTTGCCGAGCTGTAATTAACGCAAGGGGTGGAAATACCAAGTATTAAATCACTTATCACCATTTCAGTATTTTTAAATTTGTTAATTTCTCTTCTTTCACATAAGATTCGGTGAAATCCTGAATTTTTCTTCCGTTCAAAACCTTCCCGAGAGAACATAAAAAATAAGTTATAAAGTCAATGTAGAGTTAACTTTCATTAAAATTGAGATTTTCAGAATGTGCGTTAATTTTTTTGCGCAGTGTAGATATTCCACAACAGAACCCAAATTAAATAGTTCGTATTGCCACCTCTTTTTTCGATCAACTGCCCAATATACCTGGGCATCCCACGAATCACGTCATCAATTTTCAGGCATATCGTTCCATTCTTTCTGAAGGGTACACTCAATTCCTAAAGAGTTGAAGGTGAGTTTTGGCAGTGGTTTCGGCCCTTTTTCAAATATTCAAATGTTGTGCAATCTGGTGGTTCAACAAAGCTTCTTGATGTATGGTTACTATTCTTGCCCGGTCAAACTGAGAAATTGGATGTCCCGGCATTTTCCACAGAATATTCTCAATATTACAACTCTAGCTATCTGCTGAAAACTGATTCACTTTGAATACACCTGTATTCTCCTGAACAAAAAACATTTTTTGCTGGTTTATAGTCAAACACAAAAAATTGTCATGTTACATTCAACATGTTGGGAGTTGATAAGGGGCAGGGGGCAAGACAATTTGTGTATATCGACAGCCTCTTCCACTGGGGGTAAACAACTCCATAATGAAAAATTCCGATTTCTCTGGAATAATATTTCAACTTTCTTCATTCAAGGACGAATGTCTTATTCATTTATGAAGCTCAAGCCGTTATTGGACACTTCGAATTCTCAAGAGATGAGTGATAAAATCTCTCGAATAATAGAACAAGCAATTATTCCCAACCATTTCCTCAATAAAACAAATATAATGTTGGTCGTAAATCAAAAGAGAAAATTGAAAACTTTTTTTGAAATTCCTCCAGTCCAATCTCGTGAAAGTGGCTCTTTCTTATGTGTGCAGTCTGTCAATTGGGTCATTGGGTGTTTCTGAAACCCGAAACAAAAGATTTCCTGGAAAAAAGGACAATCCTCTCGTCCTCATCGAAGCAAACGCGGTTTTACATAACCGACAAGGTGTTTTGCTTTCTATTAATGCGTCTTTGGGTTCCATGAAATAATTCATTTAAAATGCAGATTTTGTCGTGGGCGACAATTACGCGGCCGTTGAGAAATATTTCCCAGATTGAGCCGTTCCCGATCGGCGTTGAAATTTTCGTGCGATAATTCGAATTTAATACCAGAAATACCGGGAGATAATTGAGGTTGATTCGAGATAGCGAATTTATGGATTTCGAGTCGATTGATCGGAGTTGGAAGCGAAGGACCTTGTGGGAATCGTGCATGGATTCCGTGACTCGTAAAAATAGTTCTTCACTCATTTTGTGTATGTTATTTTGCTCCAGGGGATCCTTCGGAGTGGCTGGGACGAGATTTATGGAACGAGTGTAGTTTCGAGCAAAAATAAGATTGTTATCGATTTATGGAAGATTAAATTACCGGAAGGTATTGGTTCTCGGTCCTGATGGTCCTCGAATTGACGATTATATTTTTTACCATTCCTCAAGCGGTCAAATTTTTCTCACTATGGAAATCATTAAAATTTCGTGACGTGAATAATTGTTCTAATGTGTTTCTGATTTTTGTTTCTTTTCGTGATCGCGAATCAGCAGAATGTGAAGTTCCTTATTTTTGATTTATCGGGTGTTTTTTGCAGAGTGATAGAACTTTAAATTGAAATAAAACACATTCGAATCAAGATTGAAGCCATTTTTTTTATTTCAAAGACAAATTTATGATATTCATGTTTTCAAAATAATTTCCGGCATATCTCCACTTCGACTGGCTCTGAGGAACTGACTTCGACCAGACCAATTTTGGACCACTTTTTCGAGTAATTCAGGCATTATTTCAGCAATATCACTAGTTTGGCTTCCAAAGCGTCAATTGTTTCTGGTTCATCAGCATAAACCAATGACTTGACATAACCCCAAAGAAAATAATCCATTGGAGTTATGTCGCATGATCTTGGTGGCCAATTAATTGGGCCTTTCTCGAAATAATGTTTCGCCAAATCTTTCTTCAATAAATCAATTGTTGCGGTATCAGCATGAGGTGTAGCACATTCTTGTTGGAGCCAAAACACTTCTGGGTCGGTACGATTCGAATTTTTAAACGAATAATTATTGATCATCGATCTGTAACGAGCACCATTCACTGTAACATTAGCTCCAGAGCTAGTCGTGGTGGACATGTGCAGGAAATTATTTTGAGAACATAAATTGGATACAATTATGTTTGGCTTCAGTCTTAATTTAAATGTCTTTTATTTTAATTTAAAGTTCTATCACCAAAAAAAACACTTGATAGGAATATGAAATACTTCAAACAATTCTGAATCAATCTACAAATTTTAGTGGCCCATATGCACTTACTGTTAGGAACTTATATAAGTTCCTAACAGTAAGTGCATTTTTTATCATCCGGTATGTTTATTGTTTAAGGGGCAGTATCACCTTTTGAATCGTGGTAAATCTCCATTCAAAAAGTGGTCTATTTATTTCACGAGTAACTACCTTAATTTACGACGTAGTGACTTGATTTTTTTTTAATTGAAGTTGAAGAACGTCCCGAGGCAAATAGTTTCCTTTTTTTCGATTTAATTAGTTTTTCAATTAAAAAAACCAGGGTAATCGTTAGATCTGGGGTTATTGAATATGTTTTTCGTTTTTCATGAGTACAAGCTATATTTTTGAAATGATAATCATGAAAATTTTTGTAGTTTATAGAAGATTAAATTGCCGAGGGCAAATAGTTGCGATTTTTTCCATAAAATGATGAATAACCGTCGGAAAAAAATCATTAAATGTAGCTTCCAAAACGCTGAAGTTCAACCTGTTTTTTTTTAATTGAAAAACTAATTAAATCGGAAAAATTGTAACTATTTTCCCTCGGCAATTCAATCTTCTATTAACTACAAATACTTTCATGATTATTTTTTCAAAAATATAGCTTGTACTCATGAAAAACGAAGAACATATTCAATAACCCCAGATCTAACGATTACCCTGGTTTTTTTGATTGACTATTCCTTTCTTTTCATTTTTAGTGAGGAAGTTTCAGTAGCAACGATCGTTTCATCCCGAAAAAATTTTCAAGCCGGCAAAACCAATATATTGGTTTTTCAGCGACAAAATTTTTGATGTTTCTCGAATTCATAGATAGCTTCGGAAATAAATATCATAGAGAGAACAAACAATGTTTAGTGGTTTAGTGAATCTATGATGAATTCTAATTTGCCAAATACGCAATACGCGTCAAATGTGAACATTTACCCTATTTTCTCGTCGAATACTCATGCCGAATACCACTCGAGATGAAATTTAAGCAGGTAAAATTTCTCTCTTGTAATATTCAAGTTTGTTGCTTTTCGGAAATTCCGCTCATGACATTTTTTCCATTTTGATACAAATGTCATTCGCGAAATTTCCGAGCAACCAACTTTCATATCACAATCGAGAAATTTTGCCGGCAAAATTCCATCCCTAGTGGTATCACATATGAAAAACTAATTAAATCGAAAAAAAGAAAACTCTTTGCCCTCGGGACGTTCTTCAACTTCATTCAAAAAATACAGGGTGGCAATTTGAAAACGAAACAGACGAAATAAATTTTTTCGATAGAAATGCTCGGACAGGTCGATTTCTGTTTCGGGGGGACAACTTAAGATGTAGGTTACGGACGCATAGCGCTTCAACCCTTGCTGCTACAACCCCCACCCCCAATTTTTGAATAGGGAAGATGAGGTGAGTGATACCTCAATTCAAAGATATTTTTATACTGATTTCAGCACAGTAATTGTTTTTTCATTTTATGCATTAGTTCTCGAAATATTCGTAACTAAGTATTTGAAAATGAAGTGGTGTTTTCATGGCACTTGTAGTGTTTTTTTGTGAAAACAAAAAAATTTGATTAAAGATTTCTATGTCAGTGGATTGGAGGAAGGAAGCCACAGTCATGGTTGTTTTGAAGCTCAAAATGTCGATTTTTCACAAAAAAACACTACAAGTGTCATGAAAACACCACTTCATTTTCAAATACTTAGTTAAGAATATTTCGAGAACTAATGCATAAAATTAAAAAACAATTACTGTGCTGAAATCAGTATAAAAATACCTTTCAAATGAGGTATCACTCACCCCATCTTCCCTATTCAAAAATTGGGGGTTAGGGTTGTAGTAGCAAGGGTTGAAGCGCTATGCGTCCGTAACCTACATCTTAAGTTGTCCCCCTCGAAACAGAAATCGACCTGTCCGAGCATTTCTATCGAAAAAATTTATTTCGTCTGTTTCGTTTTCAAATGGCCACCCTGTATAGTGAAATAAAGAGACCACTTTTGAATGGAGATTTACCACGATTAAAAGATGATACTGCCCCTTAAGAGGTCAAGTGATACTAGGTTGCTGATTCAATATGAAACTGAAATATTTTCTGCAATCTTATGCCTTGAATAAATCATCCAAACCTATCGGCAAAATTCTTTGAGTTGAAATTCAACTGTATAAGTAATATCTTGTTCTTGGGGCAATGAGTCAACAAGGATTGGAATCATCGAACACAGTTATTGTGTTCCATATCAATATTTGTTGTAATGGTTGATTTAGACCTATTCTTGTCCTGACTCGCAAAATTGCTATCCAGATTATGGGTATAAATGACACAATAGTGGCATTATATTTTTATGTTATTTGTATGCATTTCGGTAAAGGTCTTGGTACACTGTTATGAGTAAAATATCAAAAGTCGCATGTGTGAAAAAATCAATTCAAGGTCTTCAATGCTGTTGTTTGTTTCGTCAATGGTACAAAAAAAGACAGAAATCTGCACTTATCTGAAAGCTATTTACAAGCAAACCTTTCGTTTTCTAGATACAGGGTGTCAAGTTTTTTCATCATTGTATCTGCATTTGGGAATATATTCAACTGAGATTTGGCATATAAACTGCTCCACATGAGTTAGGTATATTGACCTAAATTGCAAAAAAATATAGTCAAAATAAGATTTTTGTGTTGAAAATTCATATTAATATGATTTCAAGTTGCAAATTAGTTTTAGCCTGTAGGTCTGCAGCGTATATAAGAAAAATAGAGTAAAATAACGAAATTTTATTCCCAGAGAATTCAAGCATTTTAAGACTATCAATAGAATGTATGGCCTCCGCGGGCATCAATAACAGCTTGACATCTTCTTTGCCCACACACGAGGTTGTTGAACATTTCTTCTCCCAGATCATTTAAGGATTCTGGGGTAGGTTGATGATTATCTAATCTTCTTTGGAGCATATCCCATGCATGTTCTATGCAATTCAAATCTGGTGAGTGCGGAGGTATTGGTAAATGTGGAATACCAAGCTCCTCGCGCGCATTCTCAACTATGTATGGCTGCACACGGTGCGGTCTAGCGTTATCGTCTAGAAATTGAAGAGGTTCACCAATAGCAGCGTGAAAATTTGGCACAACATTGTCAACGACATGATCCCTATAGTGTAAGGCGGTCATATTCCCGGGACAAATGTGTAGATCTGTGCGCCCGTTGAAACATATCCCGGCCCATACCATAACACTACCCCTTCGGAATGGATGGACTTCTTGGGCATAGCGACCCTTATTCTTCGAGAATCTGAAAATTGTCCATATCTGTATTCATCAGTGAAAAGGACACTACGTAATTGATCGTTCCAATTGATATGTTGCCTTGCCCATTCCAGTCTTTGACGCTTATGGTCACGTGTTAATGGAACTCCTCTTACTGGACGTCTAGAACCTAGATTCACCTCTCTCAAACGTCGTCTGATGGTTTCGATGGAAACTTGGACCCCATCTGCATTTTGAAGAGTATTCCGTAGCATTCTACACGTAGATGTAGGGTTTCTTCTCGCCGAAACGGTGATGAAACGATCCTTAGCAGGTGTTGTTTCTCGTCGCCCACCAAGCCTTGGTCTTTCCAACACGGAACCTGTCTCCCTGAACCTATTCCAAAGTCGAGATATCACACTTTGGCTGACTTGGAGCCTTTCCGCTACAACAACCTGAGTTAGGCCACCCTGTTGCATTCCGATAGCCCTATTAGCCTCAGCGTTTGTTGATTTACGTCTTGGCATTTCCAGAAAACTCGTT
Source organism: Adalia decempunctata (assembly GCA_951802165.1). Classification (NCBI taxonomy): domain Eukaryota; kingdom Metazoa; phylum Arthropoda; class Insecta; order Coleoptera; family Coccinellidae; genus Adalia; species Adalia decempunctata. Next base: position 24,441,803 of record OX637697.1, read on the forward strand.
TCAAATCGAAGCCGTTGATAAACTGACTTCATTTCAAAATAACATTCATGAAGCATATGCAAAGAACCAAACTTCAGAAAAAAGGCGACCAGATTGACGAAATATCTCATACTGATTTTTATTGGATCGATTCAAGCTGTTATTGAGTTTTTCAATGATTTTACAGCGATTTTCTCGAAGAACATACTTTTTAAAAGGATTTAATACGATATCCCTAACTCTTGTGGACCAGTATATATGACAATTTAGAGTTTACACAGTGTGACAAGCCAATTTCGATTGCAAATCTTCAGCTTGATTTTTTCCTATTTTCATCTAGATCTTTTTTTGGTGAACATAAGATACTTTGAAAAATTGCAAAAATTGTTATTATAATAAACTTTATGGTCTCTTGTAGTCTTGACGTATCTTCTACCGTTTTGGGGAAATTTTAATGTTTTCTCTCCTAATTCTCAGAAGAATCAAAATGGTTATAAAAATCCAGTTAGTATAAAAATAAATCTAAACTATTCAAGTCTGGAGATCTGGCGGGCTATGACTGATGTCCAGCTCGTATAATCCAATTGTTTCCATAATTTTCGTTCAAAAAATTCCCCAGAACACCCTCTCGAAAAAGAAACGTTGGCAGTCCTTTTTTCTTAAAATCAGCAAAGCATCTCCCTTCTTTATTTGCTTCTCCAGTTAAGGAACACCCTGAGAAAGTTCTTACATTTGTATGTCACTAGTTTTCACATGTGAATATTTATTTAAAATCGCAAGATTTCTTAAAAACATGAAGTATATAACTGACAGTCGAATGTACTAAATCTCCACAAATGGTTAACCAACTACCCACCAACATGAAATATCTTTCGAACTGTTAAACATTCATTCAACTCAAGCCCACATATAATATTTGTTCTTGCTAATTGTGCGGACACTCAACAGAATTTTTGCAAACATTACAATGCTTCTCGTCATTGCTTTCCCAACATAAAAATGATTGAATCTGCCTTTCGGTTTCTGATTCAGTGCATTTTGTTAAAAAAATACTGAGAAGTGTATGGATAAGAAAATCGTGTTCATTCTCTTCCAAATTCAGAGAAACATAATAACTAGAACTGAGGCTTCTTTACGCTTTCTAATCACAGGCCACATTCATTGTGTTCCACTTTAAGTGGCGACAATTTTTTGTATTTCATGAAATATCCAAATTTATGGATAATCTAATCCTCCAATTATTCATCCATAACCGGCAAAGCGTGAAACAAGCCTCAGACCTCCTAAAAATCCCCGTCTAACACCTGGACTGCTCGCAGAAACGAGAACCCTTCGAAGATGATACCCACCAACGATTTCGCCTTCTGTCGCGTCCTCCCGCCTCCGTCGAATTTCGGTCAGTCCGACATCAGAAAACGGTGTAACGGGATGGTGACTTCGAAACGGTCGATGATCTATGGGAATCAGGTGGATCTCCGCAAGAAAGAGAAAGGATTCAGGCACCTCCACATCAGGCCGAGTAGTTTATTGTGCACCAGCAGTCCGGAGGATATTTATAGCAATAATGTGCAGCAGCAGAGCTACACGTGGAAATTTCACAGGCCCAGGCCGAAATCAGTAAGGTATTGTTTGGGTTTTTAATTGTGGTGTTTGGAAACTAGGTCTCCGCCACGCTTTATCCTGGGTGAATCAGATCGAAACGTGTGACGCAGTATTTAGAGATGATTTTCGGTAATTTGTCATTGTGGTTAATCACAGTTATACAGCAGCACCAATTGAACAGGTTGTGCTCAATATTGTGAAAATTAGATCTTCAGAATTCAGTTTTCATATCAATATATTTGTTGTTTTTTAAAGTGTTTTTAAATTTAAATAGAACAAGATTGATGGCAAATTCATTTTTATTTGAAAGATAATTTTATGACATTTATGTTTTGAAAATAATTTCTGGCATACGTCCACCACGACTAACTCTGAGGAACTGCATTCGACCAGACCAATAGTGTACCACTTTTTGGAGAATTCAGGCCTTATTTCAGCAATAACACGAGTTATATTGGCTTCCAAAGCGTCTTTTGTTCCTGGTTTATCAGCATAAACCAATGACTTGACATCTCGCGTGACATAACCCTTAAGAAAATAATCCATTGCAGTTATGTCGCATAATTTTGGAGGCCAATTAGTTGGACCATTGCTCGAAACAATGTTATCGCCATATTATTTGCATAAATCAATTGTCCCTGTAGCAGCATGAGGTGTAGCACCATCCCAGGCAACTCAAAGATATCATAGAGACATCCCTGCGACTTCTTTTTAAAGTTGTGACGCCTTTTGTGACTTCTTTGAGAGGTCGCCGGGAGCTCTATATCTCCTCCAAATGTTTGCCACGAACGAACTCCCAGAGAGCTCTTGGCGATATTCTACGTGGATATTCTCAAACAAGTCACATTGCGAGTTCCTAAATAGGTCGCTTTGCACATGTACCTAGAAACAGGTTGCATTGCGAAATTCATAAGGTATTCTTGTACTGGTCTCAATAAGACCTGTCTTATTTCTATGATGAGAATCTGTATATTAGTGTTAAAAGTTATTCATTATTTTCAGCTGCAACAGAAGGTATTCTACGAGGATATATTGAAAAATTCTTAGCCTACAAAATTTCATTGTCAAAATATTTTATTCCTCAACATATCCTCCTCATAATTGAATACATTTATTACAGCGAATCTGCAACGTCTCTAGATCTTTAAAAAAAACGTTCTTCTTGCTCTACAAACCAGTCCTCCACAGCTTTTATTACCTCTTCGTTGGAAGAAAATTTACGACCTTTTAAACTTTTTTTTCAGTTGAGAAAAGAGATGATAGTCAGACGGAGCCAAATCTGGTGAATAAGGGTAATGTTCTAGTAATTCTAACCCTAAATCACGAATTTTTTGCATGGCAACATGAGATTTCTGTACTGGGGCGTTGTCCTGTAAAAACAAAATACCTTTGGATAGCTTTCCGCGACTTTTCTCTCTAATTTTTTCCCATAGAATGGTCAGTAATGTCGAATAGTAATCTCCAGTTTTTGTTCTACCGTTATCCAAAAAATCAATCATGATTACCCCATGGCAATCCCAAAAAACTGATGCAAGAACTTTTCCAGCAGATTTTTGGACATGAAACTCATTGGGTCTTGGAGAACCAGAGTGTCACCATTCCATCGATTGTTGCTTTGTTTCTGGATCGTAGAAATGTACCCAAGTCCCATCCATAGTAACAATTCGGTTTAAGAAGTCTACATCGTTTTCAAATCGAGCATAGATCGAACGCGATGCTTCTACCCTTGCACGCTTTTGGTCAACATTCAAACATTTGGGGATCCATTTTGCAGAAATTTTTCTCATGTTCAAATTGACGTGAACTATATGATGAACGCGTTCGTATGAAATCTTCATCAGTACTTCAGATATCCGGTTTAGCACGACGGTCTGATAAAATCATGTCATGAACTGCATCGATATTTTCGGGGACTGACACAGAAACTGGCCTTCCCGATCATCTTCAATGAAAAATTTACCTCTTTTGAAGCTTGCAGTCCAATTTTTCACGGTCGCATACGAAGGACATTGATCACCAAGGGTATTAAGCATATCTTCGTAAATCTGCCTACTTCTTAACCCTTTTAAATACAGGTACCTGATGCGGCTCGATACTCAAATTTTTCGATATTTACAATTTCGGTGGACATCTTCTTTTTTTAATTTATTGCGTAACTCTGGCTCGAACTCTGGTTTACTTTTTTGACGTCGAACTCTACACTGACACTTCTAATAAGTTATTGTTCGTTGATATGGTATCGCAATATTTTGTTTATGCATGGAACTGGTCTAGGCTAACTAGATATCAATACATCCTCGTAAAACAAGCGAATAGCTCCTTTATTCTTTATTATTAACAAATTGCAACAGAAAAGTATTCAAAAAATTAATTCAAAACATTGTGTTTCTTTCTTCCTCTGGTTACAATGTTTCAACCAATCTTGAGAAAAGACTCCTCTGTTGTCCTCCACCTCTGCTTCATTACATCTGGAAGGATAAAAATGACATGAACAGTAATTAACTTCAATCAGGTCAGTTGTTTATACATTCATCAGAATGCGAAAGAATATTGTGTCAAGTTCTTGTGGAGCACAATTCGAAAAAAAAATAGGATTTCAACAACAAAAATTCAATGCCCATTCATATAATATAATCTTGAAACTGAATGAGATAAAATTCCAAACACTTCCTGTGAATGTTTCAAATCATCGCAATTCTCATGGAAGTGTTTTGTTTCATTACTAATGGGGTTGCAACCCTGGTTCCTGTGTCCACAGGAACTTGTAAACCATGCCCATTAGGAATCACCAATACTTTATTAGCTTGAATTTTGAAATTATTCGACTCTACCAATCATTTTTGTAGAACTAGCTGTAAGGTGTTTTTGGGATTGAGATTAGTACCTAGTTGATGAATCATCAGTAGGTACTCTCACTGGAATCATCTCTAGACGAATCTCTCGAACAATGTTTGAAGAGTGTGGGATAGAATCGACACTTATGATGTGCAGGAGAGCTTTTGGAAAAACTTGGGGACTCAAACCGAAAGCCATGCAATGGCTTTACACAGCGGTAATAAGACCCAGAATAACTTATGGCTCACTCCTGTGGTGGCCAAAAACACCTCAAAGACAGGCAAAAACCAACCTTGGAAAAATCCAAAGGCTTGCCGGTCTCTGCATCACGGGTGCAATGAATAGCACTCCAACAGCTGCTATGGAGGTCATCCTCAACCTTTCACCCCTTGACATACATGTCATGGGAGAGGCCAGGATGGGTGCATACAGATTGATCCAAACAAAAAACTGGAGAACCAGCACAACTGGGCACACCAGAATCACTCATGTAGCTGACGTAGCCGAGCTTAATATGATTTCAGACTACATGCAACCTCTATACTCATTCGAAAAACCATTCAAAACACAGCTCGACTGGAACAGATGGGACTCGAGTATAGAATCACAATCATCTGCAGAAATAGTCTGGTACACAGACGGTTCTAAGACAGATGAAGGAACAGGAGCAGGAATACATGAAGTGAGGCCAAGAAGGGATTACATAATACATCTCGGCAAACACGCCACGATATTTCAAGCTGAAACACATGCCATTAGGACATGCATACAGAAGAACCTGGAAAGTGGCTACCAAAGAAAACACATCCACATTCTCTCTGACAGCCAGAGCGCCATCAAAGCTCTCAACTCGACACAGATAAAGTTCAGACTCGTCTGGCAATGCCTCCAGGACCTTCTGGAGCTGACTAAACACAACAAGGTCACTCTGATGTGGGTGCCAGGTCACAAGGGAATAGCGGGCAACGAAAAAGCAGACCAGTTAGCAAGACAAGCATCTGAAACGCCATTCACAGGGCCAGAACCTGTGCTTGGAATCAGCAAAAGCCGATGCAGGACCCTGATTGAGGAGTGGATAGAACAATACACCGACAACACTGGGAACAGAGCGACGGGCAAACACACAGCAAAGCCATGGTAGGACGCACAAGCCAAACCTTGACAGCTGACTTTTTGAATCTAAACAGAACAAAGGCACGTATAATAGTAGGTCTACTGACGGGACACTGCGGCCTTAGAAAACATCTGAACACCATAGGAATACTTGGAGAACCCGTGGATTGCAGACTCTGTGGTGAAGAGGAAGAAACAGCCTCTCACATAATTTTTGAATGCGACGCCTTGGGAAGAAGGCCCCACAGAATCTTCAGAGAAATCAATCCGGAAACGGGAATGAATCCGAAAAACCTCATAAAAAGGCTACTGAACCTGATAAAGGACACAAACCTATTCTCGTGAGGAACCACTGACGAAAGAGTGATACAATAGACCCAAGTTGGTCGCAGTGTCACAGGGAGGCCAAGCGCGAACCCGGTCTCTTGTTCGTCAGCTTATCAATCAATCAATCAATTGGGATACATTGTCAGACTCAATATGAAGATTTTGACTTCGAATGTCCATGCACAATCGGCGCCTTTTGGTAATATACTGTTCCCAGTTTCAAAGTTCTGAATAGAAAACGCGATATGTGAGACAATTTCCAGGGAATATGACGAGATGAAACACATTTTCATACGAAGTCATCATGGAACATGAAAGCTCCGAGTTTTGCTCCTTTCATCTAAAATATTTCCCGAGTAAATCCAGCCAGCAAAATACTCTGTTTACAGCAATAAATTATCTCCCACAATTTGATCTCGCCTCCAATTTTCCGCTTTTAACTACAAAGTCATAGAATTTACTCGTTCCGAAATTAACATGAAGTTAAGTAATTGGTATTCTCACGGAGAATTCAATTATCTCCGGAGCAAAACGATCGAAGCACTCAGTGTCGCCTTGGCTGGTGTCTGCAGATTAATCCGTTGCCTTTTTGGAACGGAGATCACTTTTATATTAGGATATTTATATTCACGTCGTTGTCGAGACACGAAACGCCAATACTGATGTAAAATGGCGAAAAATAGATTGATAGTATCTCCTTTTTTGTACCTGATTATTGAAGGTGACGAACCGGTGAATTCGAATTCAGTGTGTTACTTCCTGTAATAGCAACGACTGAACTGACAAAAAGGTTTTCTTCGAAAAGGTGCGAAAACAATATGCAGCTATGAAAGGAATATCAAATACGCGAGTAGACGAAGGAACTTTGAACGATTTTTTTATTTATGTATTTATTTATTCCTGACCCTTAAACAGGTAAAAAGCTGCTATCAGAGCCTTCATTCACATTGCTATCTCTCATAAACCTAAACAACAATAATTGGCTTGTAAAATGAAAAAACAAAACGAAAAAACAAAACATTCGTTCTTTATATACAGAGAAGGGAAATGAAACAAGTAATGAATGAGTAGAAATACAAATTCTTCAGCCATCATGAATGTGTATCTGTATCCTCCAATTTCGATCTTTTTTCAGAGATTTTAAAAGGACTCCGCACTTTATCTATGGTAATTGGCGTTCCGTCAAATGTTCTAAAATTTTGGTATAATGTAGTACTGGACCTACTGATCAAAAGTGTCCATGGCCCCAACTCAATCCTATGAATAGTTTTTGATATACAGGGACTTGAAGTTGAAAATTACCCACTTTAACTACGCCCGTATCTCGGAACAGAATCGAATGAACTTCAATTTTTCCCAATATACATTTCATGACATCCCCAGGGAGCAACCATATAGAGGAATATGACCGAAAATCGTTACGAATACAGGGTTATCCATAATTGAATGCATGCCCGATTTTGAAAGTATAAAATATGTCAGTTTCAGAGCGAGAACGTTCACAGAATGAACTATTACACTAGATATGTTGTTCTTACATCGAAAAAGTCTGTAATACCCAGAATTTATACTGGGTGATCCATTAATATAGAAACTATTCTCAAGGAAGGTTAAGTGGATGGGTTGATTCAAGGTGTTTGTTTGGTATTTTTAGAACATATCATCATGGACTTCAAGGAATACAGGGTGATTCAGTCATGAAATGAGCTTTGGACCTCACGAAAATACCCAAAAACCAACTTTTTTTTCATCACCCTCTATTTCAAGATTAACTCCGATGAGGTGGGAGTTTTCTTTCACCACTGTACTTGATATGAAAACATCAATACGGCTGAGAGTTTTATCCACTTCCTAGGAACAGATTTTTTTTATGTAATATGAAAATTATTTATTTATGTTATTGTATTTTTACTCCAGCATAAAAAAAATCTGGTCATAGGAAGTGGATGAAAACTCTCAGCCGTATTGATGTTTTTATAACAAGTACAATGGTGAAAGAAAACTCCCTCTTATCGGAGTTAATCTTGAAATAGAGGGTGATGAAAAAAAAGGTGGTTTTTGGGAATTTTTGTGAGGTTCAAAGTTCATTTCATGACTGAACCACCCTGTATTCTTTGAATTCTATGATGATATGTTCTAAAAAAATTAAACAAACACCTTGAATCAACCCATAAATACAGGGTATCCACTGAACCTTCCTTGAGAATAGCTTCTATAATAATGGATCACCCAGTATGAATTCTTAGTATTACAGACTTTTTCGATGTAACAACAACATATCTAGTGTAATAGTTCAATTTGCGAACGTTCTCGCTCTAGAACTGACGAATTTTATACTTTCAAGAGCGGGCATGCATTCAATTATGGATAACCCTGTATTCGTAATAATTTTCGGTCATTTTCCTCTATATGGATGCTCCCTGGGGATGTCATGAAATTTTTCTTGAGAAAAATTGAAGTTCATTCGATTCTGTTTCGAGATACGGGCGTAGTAAAAGTGGGTAATTCTCAACTTCAACGCGCCCTGCCCTGTATCTCAAATCCTAGTGATATGATTGAGTTGGGGCCATGGACACTTTTGATCAGTAGGTCGAGTACCACATTATACCAAAATTTGAGAATATTTGACGGAACGCCATTTGCCATAGAAAAAGTGCGGGGGTCCTTTACAGTAACTTTTTTTACATAAAACACATTGGCGCATCATAATTTGCTGTGCCAATGCAAATTTTTCCTGTGGTGTAAAATTTGGGGGGAAACCTTTGTGCAAATTCAATATCTCCGCCACTGGCACGTCTAATAAAACCGAGTTAAGTGCAAAAAAGTGGTAATTATTGGTGACAATGTGTGTACAGAAACTCAATTCTATTTTTCAAAGGGTTCCTGAGATATTAGCAAAAAACTGGAAAAAATATTAATTTTTGACACCCTCCATCTCTGAAACGAAGACACGGAGAAAAAAATGGAACAGAAAAAAAAAATTTTGTTTTATGAGAAATCTACAGTTTGTTGATACACCTATTCAGGAACACCCAGGATTATGAGAAATTTAATGTTTTTATTATCTCAGCAATCGTTTTCAGAAATTGATCATAATTTCGAAACAATCTCCACTAAATGATATTTCTCCAGCAGTCATGATAATCTTTATTTACATAGTTAAAAATTCCACAATTAAGAATAGTATATTCTAAAACTAGTTGCAGAATGGGCTCCTTTTCCAATACGGATGCGTATTGGAATTGCATTCTGCAACGAGTATAAGACGATATTTTCTCTATTTCACTCAAATTTGTGAAATTCAATGAAAAAATTCAAATTATAGGTCCTAGTGACTTTCAGTTGGCGTTGGCAGTTGGCGTGAATGTTAGAAAGTACGAAAATTGACATTTTCAAATTGACGTCTGCTGAAATTTAAAAGGATCGGAAGTCATTGCTGACAACCACAAAACGAAAACTGAAAACGATGCTGTAATGAATTCATTACAGCACTGTTCTTAGTACTGTAATGAACACATTACGATACTGAAATAGAGAAAAAAATTTTAATGAAATAAGTTTTCCAAGATAGAGAAAAGTTGATTCTTGCTTGCGTCAAAATTTTTCCTACAATATAAGGTGAAATTTGATTTCAAACCATGGTGGTCGAATGTGTCAAGAATCTTTCTGACATATTTTATGTTGTGATAAAGTGGATGGTGGAATTTTTACAAGATATTCGGTTCTAGGAGTGCCCGAATGTTGTTTGCTCACAAAACTTTCCAGTATCCTGATATTTCGTTTCGAACCAGCCCGATAATCGACTTGCATGTAATGAAATTTTGATTGCATCCAAACAATAATTAAATCGAAGTACTCCATATTAATTGGATGACAACGCAATTTTACGATACCATCGAATTCCAGTTCAACTTGAAGTAGTACCAACTTTCAAACGGAATATACTACTACAATTTTCAAATTGACTGCTGCCTGCAGAATATGAAGCAATAAATTCCTTTTTTTTTTTACTTAAGAAATGCTAAATTCCACCGCACTATTAAAGCATGATAATTACCCATTTCAATCTACCCTTCATTCGTGTGAGGAAGTAGTTGTTTTATTGCACGTCTGTTCAGGCAGCTGTAACCAAGATCAAAAGAGTTTATAACACTAATCACTTAATGGCAGAACGGAAAAGGGAGATTAACCTAATGTAACCTACATAGATTATCAGTCATTTCAGCCATACGTATCCAATATCCCATGAGACACCCGTACGAATATTTGTCACGGAAGTCTAAGCACACACAACATTCAATAAACATACATAACAACACAGATATAATAGAAATAAACTGGTGGCTTTGGCGAGCATCTATGCAGAAGCATTTCCGGGATCTATTTGTGACGATGGGCTAGAGAACGTACTTAATTATTGAAAATTATCTTGTATTCCTGGAGTGGAGACATTTTATGCAGTGTTGAAGTTTTTACTGGCCTTGTTGATGGTTCACATATGTGCATACGTATCGGGTTTCTTGAAGAGCCACAACTTTCGAGTACCAACAATCAGTTGAATCTCTAGAGTAATGGAGTAATCTCAAACAATCTAAGAAATCACTACAGATCAGTTAGAATGAAAGTTGGAAAATGGACAGTTCGAGCAAAAGAGGACATCGAATTTTTTCAGCCAATGTGAATGTACGAGGATTTATTGAAAAATTCTTAGCCTACTATTGAACCAAACAAAATTTCAATGTCAAAATATTTTATTATTCAACATATTCTCCTCTTAATTGAATACATTTATTACAGCGAACCTGCAACGTCTCTAGACCTTTCAAAAAAATGTTTCTTCTTGCTCTGCAAACCAGTCCTTCACAGCTTTTATGACTTCCTCGTTGAAAGAAAATTTACGACCTATTAAACTTTTTTTTCAGTTGAGGAAAGAGATGATATTCGGACGGAGTCAAATCTGGTGAATAAGGGGGGTGTTCTGGTAATTCTGACCCTAAATCACGAATTTCTTGCATGGCATCATGATATTTGTGTACTGGGGCGTTGTCATGTGAAAACAAAATACCTTTGGATAGCTTTCCGCGTCTTTTCTCTTCAATTTTTTCCCGTAGAGTGGTCAGTAATGTCGAATAGTAATCTCCAGTTATTGTTCTACCTTTATCCAAAAAATCAATCATGTAACCATGGCAATCCACAAAAAAATGAAGCAAGAACTTTTCCAGCAGGTTTTTGAACACGAAACTTCTTAGGTCGTGAAGAACCAGAGTGTCGCCATTCCATCGATTGTTGCTTTGTTTTTGGATCGTAGAAATGTACCCAAGTCTCATTCATAGTAACAATTCGGTTTAAGAAATCTAAATCCTTTTCAAATCGAGCACAGATCGAACGCGATGCTTCTACCCTTGCACATCTCTTGGTCAACATTCAAACATTCGGGGATCCATTTTGCAGAAATTGACGTGAACTATATGATGAACGCTTTCGTATGAAATCTTCAGTGCTTCAGATATCCGTTTTAGCCCAATTCGACGGTCTGATAAAATCATGTCATGAACTGCATCGATATTTTCGGGGACTGACATAGAAACTGGCCTTCCCGATCGGTCATCATCTTCAATGAAAAATTTTCCTCTTTTGAAGCTTACAGTCCAATTTTTCAAGGTAGCATACGAAGGACATTAATCGCCAAGGGTATTAAGCATATCTTCGTGTATCTGCTTACCTCTTAACCCTTTTAAATACAGGTACTCGATGATGGCTTGATACTCCAATTTTTCGATAATTACAATTTCGGTGGACATCTTTTTTTTAAATTTATTGCGTAACTCTGGTTTACTTTTTTGACGTCGAACTCCACACTGACACTTCGAATAAGTTATTGTTCGTTGATATGGTATCGTAATATTTTGTTTATGCATGGAATTGGTCTAGGATATCAATACATCCTCGTAACTCCATTTGGCTTTCATTCCAGGAATTCAAAATGGTGATTCAAATAATTCCCATCAAGATTTTTATCGTTTTTCAGACAAACTGAAAGGCTGGATTAGTTATCGACCACACACTCGATCATGCTCTGATAGAAGCCGTCGTTTCATAAACGAACCGCAAAATTGAAATGATGTCATAGTCGAACACCTACCGCACAGTTTTCATTCTTTTTCATTCCATCTTCTCTAGTTGCCACAAACTCAATGTCTCGACGTATTGCTTCACGTCAGTTATCCAGCAGTTATCGAATGTGTGCCATGTTCAGCTAGGCATAGATCGCGCTCTCGTTTTCTTCAAGTGCCGATAGACAGCATGTCTCCACGTTCCTAGAGTCGAAACAACATTTGATCGTGCATGCCTACGGGCGATTGTTGCTGGTTTTGCGATAGGTATGTTGTTTTCTTATAAATACCGATCGACTGCTCGCTTGAGAAAGACCACTTCGCCAAATGTGATTGATTTTATTGTACGGTATAAAAATTTCCTGTTGGATTCCGTCGAATGACTGCACAAGACCTTTGTAAGACAATCCGCTTTCCATTGCCAACCCGTAGAACGCAGTTCATTGATAGAATGATAGATGCTCAAAGAAATCATACTAACTGACAAATAAACTACAACACCCAGAAGGAGCTGTTTAAATTCAATTTTTTTTTTGTAAAACATAGATGTTATAGCAAGGAGTAAATGATTATATTTTTGAGAGAAAAACGAAGGGTTTACAATTTTTTTTCATTAAATGTGTTAATAATGTCTTTGTCCACCGCGATTATCTATACACTCCCCAACACGTCTTGGCATTGATGCAATAAGATGGTCTATTTCTTCTTGAGAGATACTATCCCAAGCTACATGTGCTTCACGTCTCAAAGCCGCCAAAGTCCGTGGGGGCTGGGGTAAATTTCCAACCCTTCTACCCATGTCCCAAACATGGAAGAACATGCGGAAGATCGAAGGATCTGGCCGGTCATGGCAAAATAATCACATGGGTCGCTTCCAAAAAGTTCAAACTAACTCTGGCAACATGAGGTCGAGCATTATCTTGCTGAAATATTGGATTCTTGAGCCAGTTAAGGTGAAGGGGAACATATGGCTCCACTTTTTCTTGAAGGTAACGCAGCGCTGTCATGTTAAAGACTAGGGAGATCTACTTCCATATGCAATAGCACCCCATACCATAACGCCTACTGTCTGGTGTAGATGACGCGCAACATCAAACTGAGGTTCACGTCTTTCTCCCCGACGTCGTCTAACCCTTCTTCGGCCATCATCTGCACCCAAGCAGAATCGAGATTCATCAGAAAAGACGACCTTATGCCATTCCACATTCCAATGTTGACGTTCTCCGCACCACTGTAATTGTTACCGGCGATGCTCCACCGTCAGAGGTAACACAAGATAGGGACGATAATGCTGCAGTCCAAAAGACCGTATCCGGCGGTAAACCGTTCGGACAGTTACAGGATGTTCTTGTTCTCCTAACCACTCATCAGCCAAAGATCGAGTTGTCGCAAATCGGTTTTTTTAGAATAGAATAGAATAATATTTTTTGCAGAAATTATCGATACATAAGTAATATATGCACAAATAAAACAACAACAAGTCAAATTTTGCAGCACAGGCCTCAAACCCTTTCCTTGTAAACCCCACCGTGAGCAAAAAATTCATTCATACTGTAAGGTTCACAATCAATAACAAATTTTCTTACATTATTTCCAAATTGCTTACTTCCACGTATTTTTAAAAGAGTCGATGGGAGCGAGTTTAATAATTTTATGCAAGTGTAATGCACACCCTTCTGTGACATTGTGAGAGAACGGAGCGGAAAGAAATAAGGCATCATCCGTCTGGTGTCATTCAGGTTTTTAAAATTTTCAAAAAATTCGGGATGGTCGTGAATGAAACATATACACCTGAAGACATATAGCCCATGAACTGTCATTAACCCCATTTTCCTAAAGTTCCCCCTACAGGATTGTCTGTACTCCAGACTCAGTGAGATCCTCAATGCACACTTCTGAGCCACAAACACCCTATCAACATGCGATGTGCCCCCCCCCCCAAAACGACGCCATATGCAATGAGAGACTGAAATTGAGAACTGTAGACAATTCTCAATGTTTCTTTATCCACCTGATACTTCAGAACTTTCAAACTATATATGACAGAATTAAGTCTCTTACATAGTTGATCGATATGAGTACGATAATTGAGATTCAGATCCAGGTGGACCCCCAAGAACTTGGTGCTCCCCCGCACAGACACAGCCTCACACCCCCATTGAAAACCATCAGGAATCAGAAACCTGTTTCTATTCGTACAGAACACAACACATTCAGTCTTCTTCGTATTGAGACTTAGTCAATTCTCCTGACACCATATTTCTGCCTCCTTTAATGCTTTCTGGGCACCAGTCACAAGATGTTCTGAGTTTTGTGATCTAATCATAATATTGGAGTCATCTGCGTATAGGATTGCATCCATTGAGTGCACCTCTAGCGCCTGTGGGAAGTCATTGATGTAGACAACAAACAGAAGAGGTCCCAAAATGCTACCCTGAGGAACCCCCGCCCCAACAGTCCTCTCAGTTGAGTTGTATTTTTTGCCGTCAACTATGACAACCTGCTGTATTCTGTCTTGTAGATAGCTTCGAAATAACTCCAGTTGATTGTCTCTGATACCGTATGCTTCGAGTTTTTGTAGAAGACGAGTATGATTTACACTATCAAAGGCTTTAGATAGGTTTAATAAAACACATAGAGGTATCTCATCTGCTTCTATCGCATCAATAATTGCAGTTGTGAGTTTAAAAATTGCAGTTTCAGTGTTACAATTTGACAAGAAACCATGCTGAGATGGATGAAAAACATGAAACTTTCTGAAAAAACTAATTAGACGTGCTGCCAAAATCTTTTCAGAAATTTTTGAAAAAGAGCTGAGAAGGCTGATGGGGCGATAGATCCCCAAGTCTCCAGAATCACCCTTTTTATAGAGTGGTTTGACTATAGCAGTCTTTAATTTCTCGGGAAATACTCCATCCACAAAAGATCTATTTATTATTTGGCTGAGAGGTCCGACGATGATATGTGCAGCACTTTTTATTATACCCATGGGAACATGGTCGAAACCAGTTGAGGTCCCGCCCTGAAACCTGTCTATGCATGACAACACCTCCATCTCATCAACAGGAAACATGTAAAATGACTTCTCCAATCGCCTCATCTGAGAGATCTGTTCAGCACAACTTAAGGTTTTCTGTCCTGGTGAGCTATCAACAAAGAAATAATTGAAATCCTCAACAACGCTTTCAAGGTTTCCACTAGGCAACAAGGCAACTACAGATCTTTTAGTAGGATTTGGCTGAAGCTTATTAACTACTTGCCATGTGGTTTTCGATTTGTTTCGCGACCTTTTGATTATATTACCATAAAAAGTTTGTTTATCATCAACAATTGCTCTATCGTATTCTTTTTTTGTGTTTTTATATAATTCGGCAAATCTAGTGTCTGAGGTTGATATAGTCAATAAACTGTCCAACCGCTGTTTTAAAATATCTATTTCTGGAGATCTTATATATTGTTTTTGTAAAACCGGAACCTTTTTTGTTCTTAAAGGAAAACTATTGTTAAACGCATTCTCAAAGCGACAGGAGAAGTCATGATACATGCCTTTCACGCCCCCGGAAGAGCATAGCTCAGTATTGCCTCGAAAATCATTTTGGAGAACATTTAAAAATTCATCTACCGCACAGGCATCATAACTCCGGAAAGTCACAGTCTTATGAGCCTACCATCCTGGAGTATTTAAATTACATCTAAAAAGTTGTGCATTATGGTCCGAGATGTGAGCCTCGAGGACAGACGCCGAACCATGTTCAATATTCGTGAAAAACCAACTTCACCCACCATCCTTGTTGGCTCCCCAACAGTAATTCTCGCATTAAAAGTTTTAATGACCATAAGTCTTAGACGTCGATCTTGGTCACACTACGACTTGAGGAAAAAACCAGCCTTTTCATGGGATCGGTATATTTGAATTTGTTGTTGAGATAGGTACCATAAATTAATCAAATGCGCACAACTATCTGATCTCTATACTTTCTATACTGTGAACGGTATGAGTTCACCTGCCATTATTCTTCGCGCGAAGATAGAATCGGATGCTCCTCATGTTACCTCGTTTCTTCAGAATTCCAGGCCAACTGCAAGCAAGCGTTCACCGCCTGGCCATCCTATGAGAAACACACATCCAGTTATATTTATAAGTTACCTGTATAATTAATTATTTAACCTTGTTATTGCCGGTCGGAGCGCAAGAAGAACCGGTGAATGTATATAAGGTATTAATTCTGTCATAAATTTCAGGATTAAATGGCGTAGATAACCACAATGTTCTCATTGTGATTCTTTAATTGTTGGGAGTGATATTTTTCTCCTCTTCATTCATGCATTGTTTACGGTGCCGTTAATATTTAATGGGTTCTTCGAGTGATGTCTGGAAGAGCTTCCTCAAATTAACGGTCTCTTCTGGTGCATTCTCTCATTATCTTTCGGTAATTGGGCCTGGTCGTGTTTTTAGGAGTCTGTGTGTGATGATTTCGGGTTTATTTGTGATTTCGTCTGAGAGACGACGAGAACAGCTGTTTATAGAATGACATCTTTCCTCTGCGTTGATTGGACGATGCTGAAAAATTGTAAGTGGATTTATTACTTCAGGACGTTGTTCTTTGGTATAGAATTCAATTATTTTTGGTAACTTACCTGAAAATGATCGACGAAAACTTTGTCCGACTCCCGATCTTACGAATTTAATCTAATCGATATAGACATCAATCATAATGAGAATGTGTGGTTATTGCAAAAAGCACAGTCGAGTTGACTAAGGACCTGTTTCACCCCTTCCGGATTGAGTCTCGAATTAACTATTCATAGGTTATCCAACTGATATCCCTAAAAATCGAGTTTCACAGGCGACAGATATAATAAACTGGCTGATATTTTAACCTGGATCACGCCGTGGCTAATAAATTTTTATCCGGTGGTTAACCCTACTTTTTTCGTGACAGGCAAATCTAGGAGACGGGAGTGTGAACATGAATCTTTTCTTGTCATTTCTGCCAATTTTACAATATTTTCTAAATGGAATTTGAAAATTTAAGTGCAATCATCTATAATCCTTTTCTCTATTTCAGTATCGTAATGAGTTCATTACAGTACTAAAAACAGTGCTGTAATGAACTCATTACAGCATTGTTTTCAGTTATATTTATCGTTTTTTTTGTTGTCAGCACTGGCTTCCGCTCCTATCAATTTTCAACTTGGAAATGTCAATTTCGTAACAGGCACCAACTGCCAAGATACAATACAGAAGTCACTAGGATGAGGTTTTCATTGAATTTCAACAGTATTTCACGAAATTTGACTGAAATAGAGAAAATATCGTCTAATACTCGTTGCAGAATGCAATTCCAACACTCATACGTTCGAAAACTCGCTCCTTCGTCGCTCGTTTTCGAATTTCGCATTCGTATTGGAATAGGAGCCCATTCTGCAACTAGTTTTAGAATATACTATTAAGTTGTTACTGGTAGTTGTAGTTTGGTAAAGAGGTTACATTTTACCGTGGCTTTGACGTCTATTCTGTCTCCGACAAGAGTTGTTTCACAACTGCGTTGTCTACAGCTCGCCCTCCAGCTCCAGAACTCCAATGAGTATATGAGAGGGCTTCAAGGAGGCTAACTACTCGTTCCTCCTATTATTCTTTTATTCAATAAATCATTTGCATAGGCTTCAATGGCGAGGCATCTGTAACCATACCTTGGGCTGATTCTCGATAAGAAACTAACCTGAAACCCACATCTACATCATGTAACCAACAAAAGTAAAACGACAATTATGATGTGCAGGAGAGCTTTTGGAAAAACTTGGGGACTCAAACCGCAAACCATGCACTGGCTTCACACAGCGGTAATAAGACCCAGAATCACTTATGGCAAACTCCTGTGGTGGCCAAAAACAAATCAGAGACAGGCAAAAACCAACCTTGGAAAAATCCAAAGGCTTGCCTGTCTCTGCATCACGGGTGCAATGAATAGCACTCCAACAGCTGCTATGGAGGTCATCCTCAACCTCTCACCCCTTGACATACATGTCATGGGAGAGGCCAGGATGGGTGCATGGGTGCATACAGATTGATCCAAACAAAAAACTGGAGAACCAGCACAACTGGGCACACCAGAATCACTCATGTAGCTGACGTAGCCGAGCTTAATATGATTTCATATTATATGCAACCTCTATACTCATTCGAAAAACCATTCAAAACACAGCTCGACTGGAACAGATGGGACTCGAGTATAGAATCACAATCATCTGCAGAAATAGTCTGGTACACAGACGGTTCTAAGACAGATGAAGGCACAGGAGCGGGAATGCATGGAGTGAGGCCAAGAAGGGATTACATAATACCTCTCGGCAAACACGCCACGATATTTCAAGCTGAAACACATGACATTAGGACATGCATACAGAAGAACCTGGAAAGTGGCTACCAAAGAAAACACATCCACATTCTCTCTCAACTCTCAACTCGACACAGATAAAGTCTAGACTCGTCTGGGAATGCCTCCAGGACCTTCTGGAGCTGGCTAAACACAACAAGGTCACTCTGATGTGGGTGCCAGGTCACAAGGGAAT
This sequence comes from Adalia decempunctata, assembly GCA_951802165.1. Taxonomy (NCBI): domain Eukaryota; kingdom Metazoa; phylum Arthropoda; class Insecta; order Coleoptera; family Coccinellidae; genus Adalia; species Adalia decempunctata. The sequence continues at coordinate 24,460,345 of OX637697.1, forward strand.
AGAGGGAAACGAAAAAGCAGACCAGTTAGCAAGACAAGCATCTGAAACGCCAGTCACAGGGCCAGAACCTGTGCTTGGAATTAGCAAAAACCGATGCAGGACCCTGATTGAGGAGTGGATAAAACAAAGACACCGACAACACTGGGAACAGAGCGACGGGCAAACACACAGCGAAGCCATGGTAGGACGCACAAGCCAAACCTTGACAGCTGACTTTTTGGATCTAAACAGAACAAAGGCACGTATAATAGTAGGTCTACTGACGGGACACTGCGGCCTTAGAAAACATCTGAACACCATAGGAATACTTGGAGAACCCGTGGATTGCAGACTCTGCGGTGAAGAGGAAGAAACAGCCTCTCACATAATTTTTGAATGCGACGCCTTGGGAAGAAGGCGCCACAGAATCTTCGGTGAAATCAATCCGGAAACGGGAATGAATCCGAAAAACCTCATAAAAAGGCTACTGAACCTGATAAAGGACACAAACCTATTCTCGTGAGGAACCACTGACGAAAGAGTGATGTGGCACTGATCCGTCATCAGTGCCACATAACCAAGCCAGAAACCGGGCTGTCACTAACCTCCTCCGATGATAGCACGGTCCAACGGTTTACTTTTGAATTAGATCTCCACTAGTCTGATTCTCTCATTCATTTCGTTGTTCCTAATGGACTTAACCCTTTGGATTCATATTCTTACTGAGATCCGAATAATTCTTGTTCTGTAGTTAACACCGCGAGATCTTCTAAGCTTTTCATAGAGGTAAAATTGAAGATTCACAGTGTGTTCCCAATTCCCGTCACATAACTCATTCAAACGTGATAATTGCTGAAAATAAACAGAATTCTCTGTCCGATCGGAAGACATTTGTTGAGGTCACTGCACGCCTCTAATAATTCAAAACATACGCAGCCGCATTATTATTAGAGAGCGGTAAAATTAGATGCCACAGCTTGATCTTTGGCCAAAAAAAAATCCAACGGTCTTGACGAAATAAAAATACGGTCGGTGTTGAGAGTCATGCTCTTAAACACTCGACATGCCGTATCGAAGAGACTCGATTAGTAATTATTTATGAATCATGATGATTTAATGGTCTAGAGGAGTCATTTGGAAGTGCTCCTAGCGGGAATTCTCGTGAAATAAAACACCGGATAGATAATCAGAAGTGTCGTGCAGAATTACATAGTAGGTTCAGTCACTGATGGCAATCTTGAACGTTTTCACTCTTTCTCTGAACAAGCAGTGTGTACGAAACTCAACGTTGAGACCCAAGTATAATCGGCCAGGTACTGACGGTTACAAACAAAAAAAATAATGAATAAAATGAAGAAAAACTTTTCCAAACAAAGAGAAAGACACTTGCGAAAAAGCAAAGTAGAATATACAAAGCACTCAAGACCAAAGCTTCAATTTGTTCCTGTCAAAGGAGAGATATTTTGCTCTGACGAAGGTCATAACAAGACCGAAACCATAATCAGCATTTACTTCCCTTCCTTGCAAAATGGCATGACCAGTTCTTTTCAGACATGTACTTTGTGTATACATTTTTTTCTGTTCTGCTCCTTCTGAACTAACCACCAATTTGAATAAATATTTTTCACATGCCAGATGTTTTCCGGGAGCTCCTGAAAAACTACAAGGTGTTATATCACGCCTATATCGAATTTCAACTGTTGTGGAATTTCCGAGTTGTCACAGCCATTCAACGTAAATTATTTTCGGATTAGTTGCCAAACAGCCTTTACAAGAATGAGCTATGTGTATATTTTGTTGCCAAATTATATACCAGGAGGTTGTTAACTGATGTTGTTTACTATCGCGAACATTTTGACTAAGTGTTGTTTCCATTTAGATGACCACGTTGATTTTGTCTACCAGAAAACGTTTCTATTTGAAAGTGTCTCATCTGCAACCCTTCTAGAACTTCAACTATTCTTTTATAAGTGTATACAGGGTGTTACACGAATTCCAAAAATGATTAAATAAACAATTTATTTTAATTTGAGGGTATTTTGTCATCATGACTATGACATCAGCGAGTGACATTTTTACCATTTCAATATGTCTGTCATGACATTTTCAAACGATTCTCCATACTGATTCAATGAGCTTTGTTTCATTTCAAATCTCATCATACTTTCAGCAATTTTCAAATATGGGTCTTTAGTTTATATTGTGAAAATTGATTCATTTTGGTACCTACTTTTGTAGTTAACAGAGTTGGTTCAGCCAGGGCCGTATCTAGGTACTACTGCGCCTGTGGCAAGATTTTCTTCAGCGCCCCCAAATTGGCGTAGATTTTCTTCATCATGTTTCAAATTTTTTTTTTAGTTTTGAATAAACTAAATATGTATATATACAGGGTGTTTGGTAATTCGACGTGAACCTCGGAAAGGGATATACTAGACGTCATTTGCAGTGAATTGCGTCGAGTATAGCATGGTCCAAAAATCTATGGTTACGAAGATATGGCGATTTTTCAACTTTTTTGAAATTTTCTGCTTCGTTATCGAAAATAATTGATTTTGTAAAAACTACTCGACTCTAAATATTCAATGAATATTTTTTTCAAAGCTGAGGAGATGGTCCTCATTTCTTGCGAAAAAGTATTCACTAAAAATTCAGATAACCCGAAATATACAGGGTCATAAATGGCTGCACCTGTTTTCCTCATAAAATCTTGACAAAACAATTGAGAATTACTCGAAAAAAGTATTATGAACTTGGTGTACAAATGTGAGGAAAAACTTCCCTGTTTCATCAGCTTTCCAAAAAGGTACATAATGTTAATGATTCCTTCATGCAATCAACAAATATGGCTGGAAAACCAAGCAGACAACAGACTTTTTCGAGTCATTTAGTGATCGAACCATGACCCGCTTACGGCTTACGAATCACGCCGAGTGAAATAAAGGATAATAGGATATCTGAATGACTCAAAAAAGTCTGTTGTCTGCTTGGTTTTCCGGCCAAATTTTTTGATTGCATGAAGGAATTATTGACATATGTACCTTTTTGGAAAGCTGATGAAACAGGGAAGTTTTTCTTGAGATTTGTACACCAAGTTCATAATATTTTTTTCGAGTAATTCTCAATTGTTTCATCAAGATTTTATGAGGAAAACAGGTGCTGCCATTTATGACCCTGTATATCTCGGGTTATCTGAATTTTTAGTGAATACTTTTTCGCAAGAAATGAGGACCATCTCCCCAGCTTTGAAAAAAATAATCATTGGATATTCAGAGTCGAGTAGTTTCAAAAAAGTTGAAAAATCGCTATATCTTCGTTACCATAGATTTTCGGACCAGGCTTCACTCGACGCAATTCACTGCAAATGACGTCTAGTATATCCGTTTTCAAGGTTCACGTCGAATTACCAAACACCCTGTATATACATATATAGAAGAATAATCAGAATCGTAGTACAATTAACTATATGGGATAAGGGTATTATCGACTCATTAAAGCAAACTCGTGTTACTCTTTTTTCTCAGCCAAGCTTTCGCAATCAGTTTATTGCTTCATCATATATATATATATTATAATATTTTTTCATAATATTATTCAGATATTTTCGTCACAAATTCGAAATAATACACAATAATATGGATATTTACCTATTTTTATTGAAAACATTAAAATACTCATCTCAAATAAAATATTTAAATATAAAAATAATATGAATTCTAAAAACAAAACAGACAAACAAAAAATTTTCAACTGAAAATTCATTAACACTGCAAACGCAAAGTGAAATGTTTTTTTGGTTAGTTGACTAGAAAAACTAATCGTTAATCACAATCATATTATTAGGAATATGTTCAAAACCTCGCCTTTCTTGATTTTGCTTCGGCGAATATATCAATTAATTCAGAGTAATCTAAGGTACATGTCACTTCTTTCTCGATGGCGAGGATTGACATATTTGATAATCGCTAAAGGAACGTTCACATGTAGCAGTTGTCACTGGCAAACTCAGAAATATTCTCAACGCCGTTTCCAGATTGGGATAAATATTTTCAAGAGTCAGATCATATATACCTCTCAATATTTGTAATGGTCCCATTTCATTCAAGTTTTCTAAAATTAGGCTACTTTGAAATTTGAAACTTTCGATTTCCACTGAAAACTCATGTGCATTTAAATCCAAAGGATAGGTACTTCATTGCAAGATCTGCAACACTTTTCTGTAAATCGTCTACAGTCATAGTTTGAATAGCATTCCCATTCAAAAAACTGAAGTCGTCTGCCACTTCGTTCAGAGCAACGAATCTATTTTCAATCTGCATTATTACTTCATCAAGCACTTGTATCAGTCCAATTCTTAGTTTTGCATTTGCATCAAAAAGATGAGCTTCATCACTGGCTAGTTCTCCTGACATTCTGGGTTTTTTTCGTTTTATTGGCTCATTTAGTTTTGCTTCAATTCCAATTTTGTCTGCTTCAGTTATCGAAAGTTCCATTAATGGTGTAGAAAAGTTTTCTCTATAAGCTTCTAATTGTTTCAATAATCCAAGTATCATTCGTGAGCCTCTTGAAATATCATCTAGTTGCTTTTCTTGCAAAGATTGATTGATTCTATTTATTTTACCCAACAGAATATTCCAGAAGTTAAGATTGTATAATGAATTCATAATTTGAAATCAAATTCACTAGGGACGTTTCTTTCAGCTCGCGAAGAATTTTAATGATTTCATCTAATTGTGACTTCAAGGAATGTACAGCGTTTGCTTTTGAGGACCAGCGAGTATCGCAAGAACCCTTTAAAGTGTGGCGGACTTCTGTTTTGAGTAATTCCCACCTCGAAGAAAATCCAACAAAAAAGTTATATATTTGCTGAACAGTTGCAAAGAATGTTTCCATTTGTGGGATTACTGCAGTAACTAACTCTTCTTTTCCCTGCTTTTAACTGGAATGGCCTCATGATGCACGGTGCACACGGCCCGATTCAATCGGTCCAATACGGTAGAAGGTAGGGAATCTAGACGAGCCCTTTTCGGCTTGTCAGCGGACACATCTATGTACACGCGGTCGGTTTTCACATCCTACCTGGCGGAGTCGCGACATCGCTCCTTACGCAAAAAAATATTTTTGGCGTATACATGAAAACCGTGACATGTTATCTCGAATATTTTGTTGGCGCTTCTATATTTTATTCTTTGAATTTTTTTGGCGCTCAAATTTTTTTTTCATTTGATATTTTTTGGCGCCCCTGCGGACCTTGCGCCTGTGGCGGGGGCCACTTGGCCACACCCTAGATACGGCCCTGGGTTCAGCTGTTAGTTTATTTATCAAGTTTTAATCTATCTGTTTGAGATTAATAACCATATTTTGGTTTCTGCGAACTGATTGCGGAATAAGATTGATTGTATACTTACTATATTTAATTATAGTTTGGCGTGAGATATCTCATACATAACTTAAGCGAAGAAACCAACATCTGTCATAGATTGAATACAAGATAAGAGAATGTTTTGAGGGAACGCTATGTCGTAATTTGTTTGGGTCGCTCATTATTTGCTATTTCGAAGTGCTGCCAATAGATATGAGCATGACTTGAAGATATCTATGTGTTCTACAACAGCATAAACAATTAGATGGAAATAGTAACTTCAGTTGAGTTGTTCGATTGCGAAATGTGTCAGGTAGAGCCCAAAGCCTCTTCATCATTAACGTATGCTGTGGACGATGCTAGATGTCTGAATCATATAGGGATAGACTATACAGTGATGTTGTCTGGATGTGTTTTCTCAGAATTCCTTATTTTCTGATAACTTTGTCTGGACCCGTCTAGAGATTTTGAATTTTTAGCATGCTTGCTTTTTATATATTGATAATGGATATTTTTCCAACCAGTGGTCGGATCAGAAAGATTTTTTGTTAAATAGTTGTTATATTATGATGGTTTTAAGAGTTCAAAAAGAATCTTATTCCTATCAGCTATTTGGAAAGAATAATGGAAACGCTGAAGATTTTTTTCCAATTAAAAACGCAAATGCTTTGTTATATTGCTCAGGATATTTTCTCGCCCCATTAATTCGAAGTCTCTTTGATCTTCTGAAGAGGAGTGACGAAAATTTTCACGTCGAAATCTTCTCTTTTTTGGACCACACAGAAATCGATTTGGATATCTGCCAAATAATTAGTGGAAAAATGTTTCTTTCTTTCACAAACTTCGAGAACATGAATATCTAATCTTAGATTCTCTTCTGAATGTTGAAGAGGAAGTCACCGAAAAATTACTCCAGTGTTAAGATTCCGAGGCCTAGTCAAAATAAATGTAAGAATTCGCCTTGTGTATAAAAATGAATTATGTACATATATCGAGTGTTTCTTAGAGTGATAAAAATTCAAATAAAACACATTTAAATTAAGATTGAAGCAATTTTATTTTATTTGAAACATAATTTTATGACATTTATGTTTTAAATTAAAAATAATTTCCAGCATAAGTCCACCACGACTAGCTCTGAGAAACCGCATTCGACCAGATCAATTTTGTACCACTTTTTCGAGGATTTCTGGCCTTATTTCAGAAATATATCGAGTTATGTTGGCTTCCAAAGCGTCTATCGTTCTGGTTTATCAGCAGAAACCAATGACTTGGCATAACACCAAAGAAAATAGTCGTGGTGGACATACGTTATGTTTAAAACATAAAAATTATCCTAAAATCATCTTTCGAATAAAAAAAAATTCTGCTTCCAGCCGTAATTAAATGTGTTTTATTTCAATTTAAAGTTCATCGCTCTAAAAAAAATACGCAATAGAACATTTGACAAGTTTTCTGTAAGACCTAAGGTAGAAGAAAACAAAGCGGCTAGAATATCATCGCATTGAACTTATTATCTTCCGTGGCAGTGAACATCGTCACAAGGTTAGTTATGGTAGAAATGTTCATATAACGTTACATATTATTCAATTCAGTGAATGACGTGTTACTTGAATAATGTTTATGGTTTGTTTTCATGTACAGTTATAGACACTACCGTTTAGTACTTTTTAATTGGCAATTCTGCTTGTCCATCAAACAAGTCCAAGTCAATTTCGCGAAGAGTTAATTAAGTCCAGTTTTTTCTAGCCTTTTTGTAATTTGGATATAACTCATTATCGAATAAATGGATATTGACAGAATACTTAGAATGCCGTAAAAGCATGGCCTCAAAATGTGTGAATAACTATTGCAACTATCGATGTTAACTTGCTATGGAAAGAAATTGAATTGTAATTCAATAAATGAAAATGCTCATCGGAATAGTGGCAATTACGAAAGATTTATTTACTTTTGCATCCATCAGCAGAATGCTTCGTTCAATTCGAGTGCTGGCAGTGATTGACTTATCTCTAGGTCTAGGTTATTATCATTACGATTGTCGCAACAGAACTGAAAACTTTGTGTACTCATCTCCAGTGTAATGCTATCAAGTACAAACATTCACAAGCTATGATTACAATGATTAATACGGTAATACCTCTCAGTTATGCCAGCATCAGGTTTTTGATAAACCGATACCTGTGTAAATTGATGGGAGTTTATTCGTATAAAGCGGAATTTTGGTTAATTTGCATACGTTCTGGAGAACGGTACCGGTATTTGATTCGAATCGATAAGATGTGTTGTAGTTTGTGTTGAGAGTTTGAGATCCTAGAATGTGTCCTGAATTCCCCAATGTTTAATACCTCTACTAGAGTGAAATATTTGAGGTATTTTCTATTCGGCTTCTAGACCTTATTAACTATAATCTTGCATGCTAATTCATTATAATTAAGGTGATGAAATATCGATTAGTTTTTTTCTAGATCAAATATTTAGCATAAATATATCATGTTATTAATCAAGTCAAATGAAGGGATCACAATTCGAAAATTTGCAAATTATTTTCAGCAAAAGATCAATAGCAGAGTCGTAGTTCTGCTGCATTAATGAAGAATTTGTATAATTCATAGGTAGAGAGTAAAAAACTGCTTTCGATAGAAGAATATTCCTCATCAGGTAATGTGGAGCCAGTGTCGAAAAGTATTTTCTCCGTCTACCTTTTCGTCCTTTTTGAAGGGGTGGGGGATTTAACCTTATTTCTATTTGCGGTTGATACTAATATTAAGGAATTTGATAAACATCCTTGACCGTTTATTTTTTTTTCAGTGATGTATCCCCAACAACCCCCGTGAGTCATGGCTCACCTGTAAGGTGTGTCGCTCCAAGAAACAATATGGATAGTCCCAAGAAGTCCCCTCAGAGTCCTGCCTCTTCGGATAAGGCCACAGTCAAGGTACGAAAAAAAATATATCTCTGAAAAGGCAAATCTTTTATGGTGCATATTTCTCAATCAAAACTTCAATATTTGTCCTGGTATAAAAGTTATAGCGTAGCCTATACATAAATCAACGCAAAAATACAATTAAACCATATTTTCGTAAGAATCGATCATTTTGTAAAACAGTATTCCTGTTTTTTCTTCATAAAACGCATCGTTTTCGAGTTATTCATAATTTTGAACGATAAAATTTGAGGGCAAAATCATGCTCCTCAAGAATAATCTGGATGATTCCCTGGATTTTAAGTATCATCGAATGATCGTAGAAAAATAATATTTCTCTGATCGCATTGCAAGTTAACACTTCAGTTTGTTTTAAAAATTCATTGTTACCGATTCATATCAAAAATAAATGTCAATGAAATACAAAATTCAGATATATGAATGATGAATGTCGATACAAACCACGTTATTAATTGAAATTAATGAAAAATAAGAAGATTCTTAGCACTAAATATTCTGTGGTGATGTTTCTATCTGCACCATATCTCTTGGAATTTCATAAACTAGACACTACACGGTTAATGTTACATTAATTCACTGAAAGTCTGCATATATTCATCTTCTATATATAAAAGAAAGATGTTGGTTACACCATTTATAACTAGAGATCGGATGGACCGTTTGTTATGAAACTTCATTTATGGAATCGTCTTCGGTCTGGTTATTATAAAATACAATGAAACATCGAAAAAATTCATGAAAGTTTTACTTATGCAGGAAATGCTTTTCCTTCTTTTGAATAAGGCCACTTGGTGTCGCTACCGTTGATGCGTAGTCGTACAGTGAATAGACAAGCGATATTTGATTCGCATAGAACTCATGGTAACATGGAAGTCTATTGCCAGATCAAAAAGCGGGTAAACTTATCTCAAGTTGGTGGAACAGTGAATTATTACCGAAAGATCAAGTATCTGATTTTGACGATCAGTTTCAAACGTGAGTTGGCCATCTTCATCTTTTTTCTTTATTTTTGAAATGCTTTCGAATTTCTGTTTGGGTAATAGATATATTCGCGGAAATAACTGAATCCAAAATTGCCCATAATTAGTAATTGACATAATATTATATTCGTGTTTCTGTTCGCACAGAGACAGTATTGTAAGCGTCAATAAGTTTGAAACGTTTGCTCATCGGGCTTTCACTTATGATATACAATAATGTTTCATGGGTTGCCTAATCTGATCTGGTCGAATGACCATCAATAAATTTGAATATGAGTTCAACATAATTCAAAGTGTTTATAATTTTGCCGTGTCGATCGTACTATCGACATTTTAACATCTCGATTTGTCTTCTAACGAGCTTGATATCGTCAACTAAATTGAACAAATTGAAGATAGATTGACAGCTCATATCCATGGAATAATGAGAATCGCGTTGCTCCACCAACTGAGATGTTTACCCATTATTTTGAGCTTAGCAGCATAGCTAAGATGTCTGAAATAATGGTGTGACCACTGATTAGATTTTGAGAATATAAGAAAAGGTTTGTTTTTGCCACTTCAGGTTGGGCTATTAACAAATGACTGATTTTTTAATTCTGGTCGACGGACTGTGTTAATAGTCGGTTCATTAAAGGAATAATTGTTGTTCATATTCTTGACATTTTGATTCATATAAGAGGAAAGGTATAATATGGATTATACTCCTGCTATTCACAGTCACATGAGGTACTGCAAAAAGAGAACTGTACAACAATTAAAAACAAAAAGTTATATGTTCAAGTGCAACAATTAGTTACCGCTTAAATAAAGAGAATTCTTTCCATGTGAATTACAAAATTATTAAAATTTTGTATATTTTGAACTTTAGTTTTTCCTAATTTTTTTCCTGCTTGAAAAAAGCAATGGTAAGTTTATACAACTTTTAAGTATAATTCAGGCGGTACAAAGTTCGCCGGGCCAGCTAGTAGATTCATAGATCTTACGGTGTGTCGCTAGCTACCTCGCAAGGCACACCGTTATACTATGTTGTCCGAAAAACCAACAATCTGGCATCATCTTCTCGAAAGCTCTGTGAAATATTCATAGAAAATTTTTGTTTCGAATGCGAAATGGGTAAGGTGAGATTGATTGATCATAAATTGAGTGGAAAACCATTTCACTTCATTTCGCAGGGAAAATTATGGCTTTTTAAATACAGATATCATCGGACAAAACTAAGTGTTTTTGTTGAGAAATGTCGTGTTTTTAACATTCCTATACAAATGAGGTTAGTACTTGAGTATCAACTCAATTTAAGTCGAGATGTATATTGAGAGTTCGAGAAGTGCAGACGTGTTTATGAGGTATCTTTGACAAGATATTGATAATCATTGTGTATCGAGTGAAATAATTTCATTTCACACAAGTAAGTCCATAAGACTCTGTTTGCATATTGGGATTGTGTTTCTTTGATCAATGAAGGTTGATGTTCCTCCTGAAAGATTTGGAATAGTTATTAATTTTCTCTCGTGTATTACTTTCAATTCTTCCGCTTGTAGGCTTACTCGAGGATTTCCCAAAACCGGTTGACCTTGGGTAACTCCCTCTCTCGAGGCCGTCTCACTTCGGTATTCACCGCGTTAGTACACCCGACCTAGTCGCTGAGGAATAAACTGTTGATTTTTAAATTTGCAGATCGCGCGTCCCCGACCGCTCTCATTTCCCTTCCCAATATTCCTTCCGATCGTGGCCTTCCCCATCTGTCATAAGTCTTCTTTAGCGGCCCATTGAAGTGAAGAGTATAATTGTTATTCCTATTCCTATACCCTCAAAATCCATTACAATGTCGCGTCATTGTGTCACCTGTAGAAAACAGATAGGGACATCTCAGCTTTCCATTGCTTGTTTAAAATGTTTGAAACATTTTCATGCTGAATGTGTTGGTCTCTCAGTCGTCGAGGTTGAATTTTTTTCTGAAAGCGCCGACAAATGGGTTTGCCAAGTTTGTAGTACCCAGGAGAGAAGATTGCGCAGTAACTCTTCTACTTCGCGCCATGCTATCCTGCCATCTCCTCAGCCAGATAAGTCACAGTCTTCGACTGATGATAACATCGCGCCAATCACTGCACAGCATTTCAACACTCTTTTGGAAAATATTCAAAAAGTTGCTGCGAGTGTTGAGCGCATCGAAAAACGGCAAGACGACCTCTTCGGCCAATTAGCGAATTGTACGGCAACAATCAATGAGCATAGTGGTATACTTTCTAAACATCAGAACGCGATCGATGATTGTAAGTCGGTAATAGCCGATTTACATGAGGCCAACTCAGTACTTTGCGGTGAGGTTGCTGCTATTTCTTCGAAGTTGGGTGAAGTTTCTTCTTCTTTTTCGACTTCTTCCCGTCCTCCAGATCACGAGAACGTGTCTGAAATTCTGAACCGTGTCAAGAAATCTCACAACCTTATATTGTGTAACGTTCCAGAGGGGTCTGACGTCTCACTCGACACTGCCTGTGTGCGCGATATAGTTGAACACGTCCGGCGTGGTACTGGTCAATCTCTTATTAGTTGTAGTCGATTGCCAGCCAAAGACAACAGTAAACCGAAGTGGATTCGAGCTATATTTTCTTCCCCAGATTGTGTTACGGATATTTTGAGAAATAGATCTAAACTGAGAGGACATCCAAGTTTTCGTCATGTAGCAATTCACGATGATAAGACAAAGAAGCAGGTATCCGATCTTAACTCCCTTCGTGTTGAGCTTAGGCGTCGTCAACAAGCCGGTGAAATCAACATTACCATAAAATATTTACAGGGCGTCCCAACTATAGTACCTACATCTCAAACTCCTGCTAATTCCTCAAAAAACTAAATAATTTCGTGATTTGGCCGTTACTTTACACAAACATACAATCTCTTTCATCCAAGTTTCCTGAATTTTTGTCCTACGTTCAACTTCAAAAACCATTCATTATATTGATATCAGAATCCTGGATGCACCCGAACATTCCAAACAGCACATTCGACATACCTAATTACACCCTCTACCGAGATGATAGTGTTGTTGCCCCTGGTTACAGAGGAGTTTGTGTCTACTTGAGCAAGGATATCACTTCATCGTTCAGGGTCAACGAAATTCATAAGGATTGGACAGGCATTAACAACATTTTCTTCGAAATAACAAAGCAGAATTTTTCACTTTTCATCGGTTGTATTTATCGACCTCGACCTTGCCCCGAGGATTTTGAGTTGACTACTTTCCTCTCTCACTGCTCTAAGAAATATGATAACTTGTTCATTGCTGGCGACTTCAATTGTCCGGACCTACAGTGGCCTATTATTCATCAACCCTCACCCAACGCTCCATCGTTCCCATACGCTGATCTTGTTATCAATAATGGTCTCCAGCAGTTGGTTCTTGAGCCTACCAGATACAGGGCGGGACAGGTTCCTTCTTTACTCGACCTATTCATCTCTTCCGATGCCAATATAATCTCAGATATCGAATATTTACCTCCTATTGGTAAATCTGATCACGTTGTTTTATCCACACAAATTCAGCTCAATACGTTGGCTACTGACTGTAAACAGAGTAAGCTGAGGAACATAATTGACTACACACAGGCTAGTGAGATCATTTCAAGCCATGACTGGTTTTCTATTCTCTCTTCTCAATCGTCGGTGGAGGGTGCGTGGGCGGTATTCACTGATATAGTTAATGAGGCCGTGGCTGCTTGTACTACTTCCTCAATTCAGAAATTCAACTCTTTAAAACCATGGATTGATCAGTCCATTTTGGGTATGATCCGTCACAAAAAGTCACTGTGGCAACGTTATTTGCGCAGCAGATCGAATGAAGACTGTCTCAATCATCGAGCATTTTCCAACATTGTTTCATCGACGATTCAACAATCAAGGAAACAATTTGAATACAATTTGGTCACTTCTAAAAATAAGAAATCTCTTTACAAATACCTTCGTTCCTCTATGAACAGTAAGGTGGGAATACCGTTCGTACGTAACTCTTCTGGCGAGTCTTGCGAGTCACTTACTGAGGTGGCAGATGTGATGGCCGATGCATTTGCATCCGCTTTTGTGTTGGAGCCTAATTGTTCCTTTTCCGACCCGGCTTTTCCACGTGTTGTGGCCGATGTGGGGTGTATCGATGTGACTGGAGAGCTGGTCCTCGATTACATTTCCAAAATGAAAAAGAACACCGCTCCTGGTCGCGATGGTTTCTCTTCCCAACTTTTACATTCCTGCGCTGAGGCCTTGTCTGAGCCATTGTCCATTATTTTCTCATTTTCTCTTCACTCCTCAGAGCTGCCCCAAGATTGGTTGTCAGCTTCTGTTACACCTATCTTCAAAAAAGGCGATAAGTTTTCCCCTCAGAACTACCGACCAGTGAGCCTAACATCTAATGTTTGTAAGCTGCTCGAGAGAATTATTAGCGATAGGTTGATAGAGTTTGCCCTGCTCAATGGTATAATTCCGAGAGAGCAACATGGCTTTCTTCCGGGTCGCTCAGTCGTTACAAACCTGCTTACTTGTGTTGACGATTGGACGAGGTGGGTCGATTCTGGGGATCCGGTTGATGTTGTTTACCTGGACTTTGCACGCGCGTTCGATCGGGTGCCCCATCGCCGACTCCTGAAAAAACTTGAATATTTGGGAGTGAGGGGACCGGTGCTCTCGTGGATTCGATCATTTTTATCATCCCGTACTTTCCGAGTGAGGGTCGGTGAATGTTTTTCCTCTTCCGACATAAAGGTCCTCAGTGGAGTTCCGCAGGGTTCGGTGTTGGGCCCTGTTTTGTTCCTGCTTTACACTTCCGATCTCCCTCGTATCTTCCGTTCCAACTGTGCAATGTTCGCGGATGACACGAAGCTTTATAACCGTCCGTTAGTCAGCATTGGCCACCTCCAGGACGACCTGAATTCACTAACAGTGTGGTGTAGGGATTGGATGTTGCCCCTCAATATCGATAAATGTTGCGTGCTGCATATCGGCAGAGGAAATCCCAGAAATCATTACTTTATCGACCAGCAAAGGCTAGCCAACGTCTCCCAACATTGTGACCTGGGTGTAACCGTCACTGATTGCCTGAGTTGGTCCACCCATGTTTCGTTGGCTGTTTCAAAGGCAAAACAGTTGACCTACCGTCTCTCCAAGAGTTTTGCTGGATGTGATGTGGCCACGAGCCGGATACTCTATACCACATACGTGCGTCCGATCCTGGAGTACGCGGGCCCTGTCTGGTGGGCTAACCTGAGAAGGGATCAGGAGCTATTGGAGTCCGTGCAGCGGTGGAATACTCGTATTCCATTCGGAAGAATTCGACCCGATTATCCCGCGAGGCTGCGGTTGTACGATCTGACCTCCTTCTCCGAACGCAGAGCAAGAGGTGACCTGATAATTACTTATAGAGCACTTCACTCCCTCTTCGGTGCGGACATGGCGTACCTCTTTCCTCTGAATGTGTGCCGACCATTGAGAGGGCACTGCTACAAGCTCGCCAAGGAGAACTTCAGGACTACACCGAGAAGCAACTTTCTTCCCAATAGAGTCTTCGAGATGTGGAATCGGCTCCCTACTGAAGTTGTGCTGTCGCCGACAGTGAACTCTTTCAAGAACGCCCTGGATAGTTGGTCCAGTCGACAGCATTGAATTTATTTTAGAATCTAGTATTTTTTTTTTCTTTCTCTTTCTATTGTATAACTTCTCGATTTCTCAGTCATTGTGTATTTTTCAGTTTTGAGTTTATAGGTTTACCTCTACTCTTGTCAGTTTATAATAATAATAATAATAATAATAATTATGAACTTTGAGCTCTTTGCACAGAATTGTGTCAGGCACGTATTCAGATCAGTTTTTTCTTCAAATAATCTTCATGACAGAGCCAAATTCGGAAAAATGGAAGATGAAAAAAAGGTTTCTTTTGGCCTCAAGAATCTACAGTTAGAAAATATGTACAAGTCATAGACTCACCCTATATTTATTATACAGTTAAGTTATGTTCCTTTCCTTCTGAGTAGAGGAAGCCACTGGATACATGTGATATGATTTATATTATTTCAAACGAAAAGAGGGTACTTCATTATAAACTAGTATTTCATAAGAAAGAACAGAGCTTCATGTAATAACTCATTGAGAAAACCCTTTGAAAAAATTAGAGTCAGCCAATTAATTGCTGTCTAGAAAGTGTCTATTGCGTTTTTATTTCCAGTCCATAAGACAAACAGAAACGGAGATGAGGAGACTATAGTTGAAATTGCCCAAATGTAAATTTTAGGTTCAAAACTCGAAAACGAAAGAGAACGCAGGAATGCCTCGAAAAAAAAACAAATGTGACACTCACTTTTCTCTATAAGGTTAAGAAGTTGTAGCTCAGGTATCATTAATTTTGCCCACCCTGTACACTCACTACAAAATAATCAAGATTCAGTTCATCAACTTTCAAGTTTGTCAAGAAAAACGTCCTCAGAAATGAGATTCTTAGATTTTCGTTCCACTGAAAACCTCGCAGAATTCAAATGACTTCCCCATCACAAGGGCCTTCATCTTTAATCTTCCTTTCAGGTCTGTTTTCCGAGTGGCGGCTTCAACCTCGTCAAATATGGGGACTCCATAGACATTAAAGGAATAATTTCAATAGTTACCGACAGACTGTCTACTGTAGGAGAGAGATATTACAAGAAACTGTACGCGATGAGATTATGCCGGCTGTCGTCCAAAGAAGTGAGTGAAACTCTGGAAAAGAAATCGACGGAAACGTTTAACCCCTTTCTTCTTTTCAGTCCTACTGGCTGCATCAAGACATGACGATGCAGCAGGTGTACGAAAAATACATAAAAAAACACCCGAGCTCTGAGTGGAGGTACGAACTCCGGGTGAGGTATTTCCCCTCTAGTCTACAGGATCTGTGCGAGAGAGATAATGTAACGTTCTATTTTTATTACGATCAGGTAAGTGTGGCACTCGTAAAATGTAGATACGATAAATTTTCCGGATGCATCAGTCCGGATTTTAGTCCTTTCCGTAAGTGGCTCTTGGAGCTGTTACTGCGGATATGCCTGGTATAATTTCGATTTTATGTCAAGCGAGATCCTCTAGAAAACGAACCGCTCAGATTGGCGAAGTTTAAACTTACTATACGGGACTATTCAGACTACCATACCAATTTTAATCGAACTTCTCTAGCCGTCTAGAAAATCAACATTTCCCGCAAATGATTATTTGGCACAAAATATATTCACTAGAACCAAAAGTATATCACGCCAAGACAAAATAATTAATGTGATAACTATCGGCGAATGATAGAATTTTCGATAGGGATAACTGTGATTTGACAGAAGGAAAAAGCCATGTTGTTTTGACATTTCTGTTCAGTAAGGATTGATAAATTATCATGGAAAGACTCACGCCGCAACAACGTAAAAATAGTTGAAATTTATTTTCAGAATCAGTGTTCTATTCGCCAAAATTATAGAGTACTTCGTGATATTTATGGTTTACATAATCGTCTATTGGGCCTACCACACGTTCAAGCTTCACCACAGTTTGGCTTGCGCAGGCATCTCGTGCGTAAAGATTGAACACAACAAGCCAAGCCGTGGAGTTTGCGCGGTATACAGTTTTCCCAACCACACGCTCAGTGTTCAGTGTTCAAGCCGGTTTGCGCAAGCAAAACTGTGGTGAAGCTTGAGCGTGTGGTAGGCCTATATCAGAGCAGCTCATTCGTCTAACTGTCGATAGATTTCGGACAACATTTTCTCTAATCAATGCAGCAACAACAACAACAAGACCAAGAATTGTACGTACAGAAGAAAATATCGCTGCTGTTAGTGATAGTGTTATTGAAGATCCAGATTTGTCTATTCGTCGGCGTTCACAACAAGTTAGACTCTGTGCATCCATCACTTAAAAAAATTTGCGTAAAGATCTTGGTCTTCACCCATCATATAAGATCCAACTGGTTCAAGAACTGAAGCCACTTGCCCATAACGAGCTTCGTTTGTTTGCTGGTTGGATCATAGAACAACTTGAAGTTGATCCACTTTTTTATCGTGTTTAGTGATGAAGCTCATTTCTGGTTGAACGGCGACATAAACAAGCAAAATTGCCATATATGGAGTGGAAACAATCCTCAAAAAGTTCTGCAGGTTCCATTGCATCCTGAAAAATGCACTGTATGGTGCGCTTTACACGCTGGAGGCATCAAAGGTCCATATTTCTTTAAAAACGATGCTGGAGTTTATGTTACAGAATGGTGCTCGTTACAGATCGATGATCTTTAATTTATTTTAAAAATTCTAATGGTATCGACCCAGGCCCAACAAGATAGTCCTTCACCTCATGTTCATGCTACGTAACTCCAATGGATCATTTTCTTTGGGTTTGTGTCAAATCATTGGTTTATCCTGATGAACCAGACACAGTAGACGCTTTGGGATCCAACATAACTCTTGTTTTTGCTGAAATAAGGCCTGAATTACTCGAAAAATGGGTCCAAAATTGGTCTGGTCGAATGCGGTTCCTCCGAGCTAGTCGTAGTGGACATTTGCCCTCTTCAAAATATGTCTGATACTTTGTCAATATGATGTCAATATGATTAATTTGCATGAACGGGCTGAAGAGAATCCGTATGCGGTCAGGCATACGAAATTCCAATACAAATTTTCAAAAAACGTATGGTGTGGCGATTGTGTGGACCACACGTCCTACCAAGACGGCTTACGAGTGACGTTCACTTAGATTTCCTTCAATACATTTCCAGCATGATGGAGCTCCACCCCATTTTACAGTTATGGTCAGACAATTTTTAGATCAGAACTTTCCAAATACATTGCGCAAAAAAATTAACGCACATTATGGAAATCTCAAATTTATTCTACGACTGAAGGTGTTCTCAATGATGCATATGTTATCCACTTTCAACGTTTTTCTTCAATACAGATGTTTTCTCCCAGCAGGAATAAAAAGATATGATATTATCAGATTTTGAATGTATTGGCTTCATTCTAAAATCAGTTGTTCTCGATCAATTCTAGTTATCAATAGTTTTTCTTTCGTTTGATTTTCTACACTCGATCGCTATGCAACGCGAAACACGCAATTTGATCCAAAAGGAATGTGCCCAAGCGGTAGTTTTGCGAGAAGAAGGGTGGACATACACAAGAATTGCAGAAAGGTTTGGATTTTTCCATACAAGTGTGTCCAGAATGTTGCAGCGATTCAAGGAGACAGGTATGAATGTCCGAAGACCAGGACAGGGCGGACCACGGGTAACAACTGCCATACAAGAACGTTACTTGAGAGTTTCTTCGTTGAGACAACGGTTTGCAACCGCTCGCCTCCTTCAAAATCAGCTTGAGCAAACTCATGAGGTGCAAATTAGCAATCAGACAATAAGAAATCGCCTCAGATAATATGATTTAAAGCCTCGTGTCGCGGCAAGAGGCACAGCTCTTACCCCAGCCCATCGAAGGCCGCGTTTGGATTTTGCGAGAGAGGAAAGAGGGAAGAGGCCGATTGGGAAAGAGTTCTCTTCACAGATGAGTCTAGATTCTGCCTTTTTCTATTGTGATCGACGTTCCCTTGTATTCAGACGTCCACATGAAAGATATGCTCAGTGCAATTTCCTGAATACTACTGGTTTCGGGGGAGGATCGATTATGGTATGGGGTGGAATATCTTTGACTGCTCGCACAGACCTAGTGGTCGTTGATAATGGAGCTATGAATGCTGATAAGTATATAAGGAACATTCTTGAAGAACATGTAATGCCATTTGTCCCATAAATTGATGAAAATTTCATTTTTATGGACGATAATGCCAGACCCCATCGGGCGCGCATCGTTCACGAGTACCTTGAAGAGGTTGAGGTCTCTCGAATGGAATGGCCAGCAAGAAATCCAGATATCAATCCGATTGAGCAGGTTTGGGACAACCTCAATAGAAGGCTGAGAAGTTCAGAAAATCATCCAGCTACTCTTAATGACTTAGGAATCCAACTCGGAGAAATCTGGGAAGGATTAGATCAGAACATTTTAAGATCACTCATTTTGAGTATGAACCGTCGTTGCCGAGCTGTGATTAACGCAAGGGGTGGAAATACCAAGTATTAAATCACTTATCAGCATTTCAGTATTTTGAAAATTGTTCATTTCTCTTCTTTCACATGAGATTCGGTGATATCCTGAATTTTTCTTCCATTTAATGTGTCTTGTTTCGTTCGAAACCTTCCCGAGAGAACATAAAAAATAATTTATAATTAATTTTTTTGCGCAGTGTAGGTATGTGGATATGCAGAGGTGGACCGCATGCCTGGCCCGCTAGGTAACCAGATTTCAATCCTGTTCATTATTTCATTTGGGGTTATTTGAAATGTTCAGTATATTCATCTGAAATAGGAAGTGAATATTCATCTGAAATAGGAAGTGAGGAAATCCTCATGCAACGTATTGAAGTCGCCTGCAATGAAATACGTGATAATCCAGATATGATCAAAAAAAGTATCAGACATATTTTGGAGAGGGCAAGAATGTGTATTGAACAAAATGGTGGTACTTTCGAGCACCTTCTACAATTCACGTTAAGTTTTTATGTTCCTTCATTTATTTATTCATCTTTGTTGACTTCAAATAAATTTAAATGTTTTTTCCGGAAAGAATTCCAAATGATTCCCCAGAATATTATGGAATTCGAATGTGCAATTAGTGGAACCAAAATAATTCAATTTGATTATAATGTACGATTTTTCTGAGAATTTTGTGGAATTCCAATATTCAATTGGATCTTTCCCTGAAGCTCCCTTTGCGCAAAATGACGTGCGGGACAATGAAATCTACGGAACCCCATTGAAAATTTTCTGCTCTTTTCAAAAATCTCAATCAAATCCCAAAATTTCAATATAGAGGGTGTTGAATCTCAGCTTGGAAGAAGTCCCATATTTTTCAAATACGGACCTGGAATTTTTTGGAAATTCAAAAGTAAATCGATCGAACTGTAGAAGCGAATTATATGTTCCAAATATCAACCGACTATACTGGTTGGTTCAAAAGTTATGAGGAATTGAAATTTTTGGTGAATACATAAACCTCGGTTATGGAATTGATTAGACCTAGCATATGTCGTTTTTTTGGACTCACCTAGGGAAGCTCTAGCTCAGGTTACCGTATGTTTATTTACCAATGAAACACCCTGTATGTTCAAGCTTGATTTATGACGGTTAGGACATGTCAAAATCGACCAGCACTCCCTACTGACAAAAACAGCAGGAATTTGGTTGCGCACTGTTCAGCAAGAAAACATTCCAAGCACTGATAAAAATCTTCAGTAATTCAGAAAGGAATTATTCTCTTGTGAAATGCATTCTTGATTGAGAAAGACTCAAATCATCGAACAAATTATGAATGCAGTTGGGTTGGGTGTAATCATCACAAAAATACTGTCCAATAACGTGGCACAGTAAATTTCGCAACGTTCAACATATTTTCATATTTTTCTCATCTCACAACGTGCACAATCAAGCCTTTACCTCACAAAGACGCACAATTATCTCGACTGTGACATTTATTATCTGATTTATTCATTCTTTATTTCATTAGTTCCAGGTAGAATATAATCTATTCATTTTTAATTGAAGCAGTTGCAACAAATTGCCCGATTAATGACTTTCTCAACGCGAGTTTCGTAATGCAGTTTTCTTCCTATTTGGGAATCGATCGTCGACCTTGTACTTTTGACATGTTTATAAATAATGTTGTTATTATTGTTGATTCAAACTCGCCTGGCACTTCGGCTACATTATTCTGTGCCGCATTCCGTTCTCAGAAACTTGCAGGAGTCCAAGGACCTTGTAGGAGGGTATTTTTTTCCGAATTGGATACCTGGTTCAATTATCCCATCATGGGCTGATCCGCAGGAATTCGATCCATTCGATGTATTATCTTGGTACCTACACGAAAACAAGACAATGAAAAGCATTTGATTTTTCAAAATTAGTTACAATTTCCTATTGGGTTGTACTTTTCAGGAATATCGGAACACGAGATTTCTAATTGACATAACTGAAAAATCTAGCTGACGTATGAGGAAATTTATTCATTTATTGGGAAATTGCAGTATTTTCATCTTTCCAGGGGGAATTTGTCCCCATTTTTTCAAGAAAAGGCATGTACCCTCTCCACACTTTTGGGGCTTTTGCTTATGGAAGCCGGTCACATGACCATCGTGCGTTATGCTCCCCATACACTTTCATGAGTTCAAATATAATGGCTGTTTTTTTTAGAGTGATAGAACTTTAAATTGAAATGAAGCACTTTCAAATTGAGATTGAGGCCAAAGTTTTTTTTTATTTGAAATGAAATTTGTTGGAATTAAAGCACTATTGAGTCGATACCATTCAAATTTTGAAACAAATAATCATTGATCATCGATCTGTAACGAGCACCATTCACTGTACCATTAACTTCAGTATCGTTTTCAAAGAAATATGGACCGATGACGCCTCCAGCGTGTAAAGCACACCATACAGTGCATTTTTCAGGATGCAATGGAACCTGCAGAACTTCTTGAGGATTGTTTTCACTCATATTCGTCAACTTTGCTTGTTTACTCAGCCATTCAACCATCACTGAACACAATTTTTCGATAAAAAAAATGGATCCACTTCAAGCTGTTCTAGGGCCCACTGAGCAAACAAACGACACTTATTATGGTGAAGTGGCTTTGGTTCTTGAATCAGTTTGATCTTGTATGGGTGTGGAACAAGATCTTTACTCAAAATTTTCCACGTTGGGATGCACAGAGTCCAATTTGTTGTGAACGTCGACGAATAGACAAATCTGTATCTTTGTTCTTTGTCTTGTTCCATCAAGTAGAGAAAATGTTGTCTGAAATCTATCGATAGTTCGACGAATAAGCTGCACTGATGGACGATTATGCAAAGCATATACACTGCGCAAAAAAATTAATGCACATTATGGAAATCTCAAATTTATTCTACAACTGAAGGTGTTCTCAATGATAATTATTTTTATCAGAATTATGCATGCATATGTTATCCACTTTCAACGTTTTTCTTCAATACAGATGTTTTCTCCCAGCAGGAATAAAAAAAGATGATTTTATCAGATTTTGAATGTATTGGCTCCATTCTAAAATCAGTTGTTCTCGATCAATTCTAGTGATCAATAGTTTATCTTTCGTTTGATTTTCTACACTTGATCGCTATGCAACGCGAAACACGCAATTTGACCCAAGAGGAATGTGCCCAAGCGGTAGTTTTGCGAGAAGAAGGGTGGACATACACAAGAATTGCAGAAAGGTTTGGAGTTTCCCATACAAGTGTGTCCAGAATGTTGCAGCGATTCAGGGAGACAGGTATAAATGTCCGAAGACCAGGACAGGGTAGACCACGGGTAACAACTGCCATTCAAGAACGTTACTTGAGAGTTTCTTCGTTGAGACAACGGTTTGCAACCGCTCGCCTCCTTCAAAATCAGCTTGAGCAAACTCATGAGGTGCAAATTAGCACTCAGACAATAAGAAATCGCCTCAGAGAATATTATTTAAGGCCTCGTGTCGCGGCAAGAGGCCCAGCTCTTACCCCAGCCCATCGAATGGCGCGTTTGGATTTTGCGAGAGAGCATATCCATTGGGAAGAGGCCGATTGGGAAAGAGTTCTCTTCACAGATGAGTCTAGATTCTGCCTCTACCATTGTGATCGACGTTCCCTTGTATACAGACGTCCACATGAAAGATATGCTCAGTGCAATTTCCTGAATACTACTGGTTTCGGGGGAGGATCGATTATGGTATGGGGTGGAATATCTTTGACTGCTCCCACAGACCTAGTGGTCGTTGATAATGGAGCTATGAATGCTGATAAGTATATAAGGAACATTCTTGAAGAGCATGTAGTGCCATTTACCCCATACATTGGTGAAAATTTCATTTTTATGGACGATAATGCCAGACCCCATCGTGCGAGCATCGTTCAGGAGTACCTTGAAGAGGTTGAAGTCTCTCGAATGGAATGGCCAGCAAGAAGTCCAGATCTCAATCCGATTGAGCAAGTTTGGGACAACCTCAATAGAAGGCTGAGAAGTTCAGAAAATCATCCAGCTACTCTTATGACTTAGGAATCCAACTCGGAGAAATCTGAGAAGGATTAGATCAGAACATTTTAAGATCACTCATTTTGAGTATGAACCGTCGTTGCCGAGCTGTAATTAACGCAAGGGGTGGAAATACCAAGTATTAAATCACTCATCAGCATTTCAGTATTTTGAAAATTGTTCATTTCTCTTCTTTCACATAAGATTCGGTGAAATCCTGAATTTTTCTTCCATTTAATGTGTCTTGTTTCGTTCAAAACCTTCCCGAGAGAACATAAAAAATAAGTTATAAAGTTAATGTAGAGTTAACTTTCATTAAAATTGAGATTTTCAGAATGTGCGTTAATTTTTTTGCGCAGTGTATTTCACGAAGTGCTCTCTATAAATTTGCTGAATAAAACACTGATTTTGAAAATAAATTTCAACAATTTGTGAACGTTGTTGTGGCTTGTGGCGTGAGTCTTTCCATGATAATTTGTCAATGCTCACTGGACAAGATGTCAAAACAAAATGACTTCTACCTTCTGTCAAATCACAAATCGAAAATTCTATCACTCTAAAAAAAACAGCCGATGTCCAGAGGATCAACGTCATTTAACGAATTGAAGCTAGTTGTAGTTCATTACATCCAGGAGGTGATGGAACTACATGTTAGTTTGTATATTCACAAAGAAAATGTTAGCAGTTGCTTCATAAATTGATGAAGCATTTCAAAAATGAAATTGATTATCTTATGGATGCTCCGAATGGAGCATAATTCATTTTCCCTATCGTGTCCATTTTTGCCTCGTTCGACACGAATTCATTAATGTAGATACTCCGCCATCCTCCCACGTAGCAGTAAATTCAGACATCATCTGTACCATCACTTTACGTTCTCGATAATGTTCTGCATTACCCGAGATAAATCAAACTCTCGTTACCAACAATTGCTATTTACAACCTCGGTTTTTTCGTGCGAACGTCGATTCTTGGTTTATTATCTGCCGCAACGTAGCGTGCGAATAGAACCGTAAGGCTGGTTTCACATCGCGGACACCTCCGCTCGCTGCGGTATCTGGTCTGATTCATGGCGGTGGTACTAGCTTTGTCGACGTCTGAGTTTATCGAACATTATGTTTCTATTACGTAATGATCGAGCACATGGGGCCCTTGAACTGTATTCTATTCGTGAAGTGGTTACACGATTTGATGTAAAGGCTTCAGGTGCAGAGCCCTTCACAATTCGATAAAGGACGGTCATCAAGTGGCATTCACTTGAGCTAACTCAGCCCCCTTATGCTCATTTTGACGATTTCTACCAGCATTCTCCTGAGAGTCGATTCTCACTGCATGTCGTGAGATGACCAAGTCAAGAGATTCTAATAGGATCAAAGGAACCGCATTGGATCAACATCAAAGCATCGGTTGACTCGGATATAAACGAAAAAAAAAACTACTCTATTTGTCGAGACAAAACCGATAATTTGTTGATATGTTATACAATTATTATATATTGTTATACAATAAGTCATGTTTGTTCCTTTCTTTTTCCAGGTCAGACAAGACTACCTCTCACACCCACACTTGCGGATAGACCAAGAGATAGCCGTGCAGTTGTGCTGCCTGGAAATCCGCAAATACTTCAAGGACATGCCCCAGATCGCCCTGGACAAGAAGTCCAACTTCGAGTACCTCGAGAAAGAAGTGGGGATGCACAAGTTCGTGCCCCAGACCATACTGCACACCATGAAATCGAAATCGTTGCGCAAAAACATTCAGGCCCAGTTCAAAAAATACGTCGGTCTCAGTGTGGACGAGTGCATGTTAAAGTTCTTGGAGATACTGAAAGTGTACTATCAGTTCGATCAGGAAAAGTTCAAGGTGGAGCTGGGCAGCAGCTGGTCGGTTCCTGTCGAGCTGGTGATCGGGCCGGAGGTCGGAATCTCGCACACCAATTCTCAGGCGGCGGGCACGGCGAAAATCGCGGATTTCGATCAGATCCAGGCCATTCAAACTCTAGTCAGCGATTGCGAGGATCACGCAAAGGCCACTTTGCAGCTCAAGGTGGCTGGGGCGCAGGAGATACTGTTCTTCACTTGTCCGTCGTTGGAGGTGGCGGAAAGCTTGGCGGATCTTATAGATGGGTATTTCAGGGTCCAGACGGGTAGTCACAACTCGATATGGAGCATGAAAGGTATTGTGGCTGCTGCCCTTTGATCATTTGGTCATTTAGCTTGTAGTTACGGTAATCTTTGAAGTATCATCGATATGATAACGTATGATATGTTGATTTTCGGTTTCCTGTATCATTCTCCCATGCTGGTGTCCAAAAATCGCTCTTTACAGGACACCTTGTAGGTGTCGATTAATAGTAAAGAACCTTCGTGGTTTATTCTTTTTCAATTCTGAAATAAACTTCATTCATCGCCTTCAGACCAAGAGCAGAGAAATAATGCTCTGAATTTAGTATAGCTGATGTTTATGCCAGTTGGTTTCAGTAGCTGTGCACAATACACATACTTACTGAGGTCAATCAAGCGAACTGTAGAACAGGCGTCTCATACTCATACTTTGTTAAAGAGCCAAATGGAGAAAAGTAGTTACTGTTGACAATGGCGACCAATCTTTCATAGCGCCCATTCAATATTTCGTGTAGGCATCATTTTATTGCATGCATTATGTCATTTCACATCTTTGATTCATATTTTTTTCTTTCCAAGCAACTGTTTGGAAACAGTTTCCTTGTCCTTGTAAAGGTTAGTAATTTACTTCTTAGATCATTAATACTAAGTAGTATTGAATATAAGATAAAAATTGCAATAAGTAGATTAATTCTTGGTAGTACCTACATGTTATAGATTTCAAGTATTCTTTGGACATCAACATTACATTTTTTTTCTGCTTCCAGATTCTCATTCATCAAAGCATAAAAGTGGTAGTAAAGGAGTCAATCCTGATAATCCAACTGGAACTATGCTTTCAGAGGATTATGCTGAGATTGTTGATGAAGAAGGGGACTACTCTACCCCTGCAAGTAAGTGCGAGCAAAATCAATCATTCAAATTTGGAATTTATATTGTTATTGCCATTTCAAACTTCAAAATTTTTAAAATTGCATCCCCATATTATCCGATGCTTTGCCTCTTAAATTGATGTCAACATGGTTTCAATAAATACAATATATGACCTCTTTTTCAGCCAAGAACTATGAACTGGATAGGAGTCGAATAGAGTTGGGGGACATCCTGGGAGAAGGACAATTCGGTGATGTCCACAACGGAACGTTCTCTGGCAAGGAAGGCAATTTAATTCCCGTGGCTGTGAAAACTTGTAAGGGAGATGCCGATCTTGCCACAACAGAGAAGTTCCTCGAAGAAGCATGTGAGTATAAATCTCCTTCTAGACTTTTTTCGGCGAAATGTGGGATATGCTATTGAATCATTACCCAAATAAGGATCCGTTTGAATTCTATGAATAGAAGCATCGCTGATTCATGTTTTGGACCCGACTGTTTATGGTTCTTTTCATCTTAAAATGGATTGTAGACAATAGAGTGAATTCGGGGGATTTTATTGTTAATGTATCTAAGATATAATTTTTCATCGTCATCGACAAAGGTGGCAGTATAGGCGGGAATTTATGCCTACTTCGAAATATATGTAGTAATATAATTCGCCGGATATGTGTCGCTGTAGTGAACCATCTCCCTTCTTCATTTCACAGATATTATGCAGAAATTCGACCATCCTCATATAATCAAACTGATCGGCATATGTTCAGCCTCACCCGTATGGATAGTGATGGAACTAGCTCGTCTGGGCGAATTACGATCTTATCTACAGAACAACAAGACTCGCCTGGATCTTGCTTCTCTATTGCAGTACGCATTCCAATTGTCCACAGCTTTAAGTTACTTAGAATCGAAAAAATACGTTCATCGCGACATAGCAGCTAGAAACGTTTTAGTCAGTAGTCATATTTGTGTAAAATTGGCTGATTTTGGTCTGTCGAGATGGATGGGTGAAGACCAAAGTTACTACAAGGCCTCCAAAGGAAAATTGCCCATCAAGTGGATGAGTCCCGAAAGTATTAACTTCAGGAGGTTCACAACAGCCAGTGATGTGTGGATGTTTGGTAAGTTATTCGGGAATTGGCTGAAAAATTAGTTGTTATCATCATAAAATCGATATTTCAGGTGTATGTATGTGGGAAATACTGATGCTAGGTGTCAAACCATTCCAAGGTATCAAAAATAATGATGTCATAGGAAAAATTGAAAATGGGGAGAGGTTACCATTACCATCTAATTGTCCTCCCAGATTGTACTCCTTGATGTCTCAGTGCTGGGCTTATGAACCAAGCAAAAGACCTAGCTTCAAAGAAATCAAAGAGATTCTTCAGTAAGTATACAACCAACCCAGTTGTCCCGTTGGTTTAATTCCTCATTGATCTTACAGAGGCATTCTTATGGAAGAGAGATCCTGTCAGCAAGAAACTTTGAGGAGGGAGAATAGAAAAATGGCAGCTATGTCCTGGGGACCTACAGACGATCTACCACCTCCAAAGCCATTGAGGTATCCAATGCAAGGTAAGCTTTGAACAAAAAATTTCTCCTCACTACACCTTTCACAGTTGTAATTCAGAAATTCAAAGTTGAATTTCAGAAAAGGGAACATGTATTTCAGAATAGCAATATGTTATTCAGAAAACAGAAATTGAATTTCAGAAAAATTCAGACTAGGAAGTTGTAATTCAAAAAACTAAAGTTGTAATTCAGAATAGTGAATTGAAATTCAGAATTGGCAAATTCAATTTCAGAAAAGGAAAATTGTATTTCGGAAGTTATCAAATCAATTTCAGAAAATGTAATATGTAATTCAGAGGAGTATCGAGCTCAGTATCAAGTGATGCAACATGGGAATCTTTGACAATGTGGCATCGAACTTGTCTTGAGTATTTGGTATTTTAAAATTTGTTTTTTTCCTGATTTCGTTTTTGACTGTTTATACCTCTATGTTATTCTTGGAAATAAAGTTATTATTATTATATTTCTTGCTTCTATGAAGTTATCTACGTACTTTGAGAGTCTAAAATGACCTCAAGAATCATTGATATTTTTCGCCAACCATTTTAAATGAAATCATATCTCCATTTGAATTACAATTTCCTTTTTCTGGATTACAATTTCGTTTTTCTGAATTTTAAATTTCCAATTTCTGAATTTCAATTCACCAATTCTGAATTTCAATTTATATTTTCTGAAATTCGAATTACCGTTTCTGAATTACATGTCACTATTCTGAAATTCAAAAACCCTTTCTGAATTACATATCACTATTCTGAAATTCAAATTACAGTTTCTGAATATCAACTTACTATTCTGAATTACAATTTCCATTTTCTGAAATGCAATTTGCTTTTCTGAATTATATTTTACGTTTTCTGAATTACAATTGGAAAAGGTGTAGATGCCCTATAAAATTCTCAATTTCCATAAATAATAAATTATGAGACCTAACTTATTCCATCTATTCCAGGAGAAATATCCTCTTCTCTCGCCTCTCTGGACGTGGAGGAACCAGTTGGACCACAAACATACATCATAGCTCAAAATCCCGAAGTATTAGCACACCTGATGAAAGAAAACGAAAACAGAGGACTGACACCGGCAGCTTATACCACTCCCGCTTCGGTATTTAACACAGTAGCTGTAGTTTTCGATCAAAAAGAAGACGTCCCCGAACCGATCCTTAAAACCACCCCCATCCCTGTCCAAAACCTGCACAAATTAGATCCTGAAGTTCCCC
Source organism: Adalia decempunctata (assembly GCA_951802165.1). Lineage (NCBI taxonomy): Eukaryota > Metazoa > Arthropoda > Insecta > Coleoptera > Coccinellidae > Adalia > Adalia decempunctata. The sequence continues at coordinate 24,489,504 of OX637697.1, forward strand.
ATGACGAAAAACCAAAAACAGGTACTTTAGAAAGGACACCCTCACGTTCTGGAAGTACCGGTAGTGCTACTCCAAGCATGGGGTCTCTAGATAGACGAGTGTACGCTAAAACAGAGAATACATCTCCTAAAATGAACTCTCTGGAAAGGAACGCGCACTTGATTCATAGCAGTCATAGTAGCTTGGACAAATCTGGGATGTTCAGTCCGAAATTGGGTTCTTTGGAACGTAAAAATAAGACAGGGTCGCCCAAGATGGGGTCTCTGGAAAGAACTCACAGTTATACACCAAGTATGACGCCGAGAATGGGATCACTAGAAAGGAATGCACACATTTCCTATCCAGAATATTTCCCAAACTATCATCCCGAGCCAACAATGTACCAATTCAATGATGAATCTAAGATACTGCATCAAGTTGAAGAGAGTATCTACGATTTTGGAGGAGCAGATGTAAAAAGCTGCGCTCACAAGCAGCAATTTTTCGTTCAGAAACAAGACAACAAGATGCAAGAGCAAAGAATGCAGGTTCGAGTCAAGCACGGCTTGAGTTCGAAGTTTTTGTTTACTGCATCTTGCTTCAGTTTTTTTCATTTGGGAATGATTTTGTTTACTCGACGCATGGATATTAAAAGCATGTCCTATGAATGATGCGGTTTGCACGTCGTTTTTTATAATCACAGCATGGTTGGAATCGATGTTGTTATTTTGTAGATAGTTGAATTCACTATTTTCCCCAATAAGTTCTGTATACACATCTTTCCCAACATTCCTTTACTTGTTTTTGCTTTTTCCCTCAAGTTGAATTTTGTAATGAAGCCAGAAGTCAATGAGGAGGTAACTGAATATCTTTTCTTTTTAGCCAAATCAGTCGCTGTACGGAAATCAGTTACTAGAATCTCATCGTTATCACCCAGGAAATGTTTCCAGTTTTACTCATCACGTCTTGGATCAGAGATTGAGGCAGCAACAGTTGGAATCAGAAGAAGATTCCAGGTGGTTGGCTGAGTCAGAAAGTAGTCTGGTGAGTTGGTCACCTCAGAAAAATCATTGCTTTCTGAGAAGTATGAAAACCCCTTTTAATTTTCCACAGAAAAAACGTCTGAGTGTGACCGTACCAATACCGGAACCAGATTTCCAAAGCGATCTTGCCCAGTCTCTCACATCATTACCATCTAGTCCTTTATGTCTGAATTATAGCAGCTCTTCTCAGGCTTCCTACCAGCTCACTGAAAGCCTTGGAAGCATGACTCTGAGCGGAAACGGCTTGCATAGTGGTACAGGTTCTCAGTGCAGCAGTAAGAGTCATTCTCCAGCAGGCTCCTTGACAAGTACCATGACATTAATCACAAAACAAGATAGGAGTGTAACACCTCTGAGTGGGTCAGAAGGGAGTGATACAGAAAAAACAAAGGTACGCATTCATTCAGTTTGAAAACTTTGACCAAGAGATATGGACTGAGTTTTCGAGCATTTTTTGAATTTCCGTACGATATATTACTTTCAGAAAGTCACACCAACACCAACAGCTGATCTGGACAGAACAAACGACAAGGTGTACGATAGCACTACTCAAGTCGTGAAAGCGATAATGTCTCTGTCTCAAGGAGTTCAGAAAGCCTACGCTGAACAATATTTGGATTTGGTGAAAAAAGTGGGGTTGGAATTGAAATCGCTGCTGACGAGTGTAGATGAGATAGTGGTTTCGTTTCCGGTGTCTGCGCAGAGAGAGGTGGAAATGGCACACAAGGTCTTATCCAAGGATATGGCAGAACTGGTGAATACTATGAGATTGGCGCAACAATACAGTAATACCACGTTGGACACGGAGTATAGAAAGTGAGTGACAATTTTCAGGAACTTTAATCCAGTCGTCTCAAGAGGGTCTTATGCCTCCTTAATTTTTGATTACTCAATGATAATGATTTACCTTGTTTCAGGGGAATGTTGGGTGCTGCTCACGTATTAGCTATGGACTCGAAGAACCTATTAGATGTTGTAGACGCTATAAGGATGCGTTATCCCCATATAAACGAAAATATATTCAAAGCCAAAAATTGCATTTCGGAATCTGAAGAACTTAGTGGTTCTACAGATGCTTCAGAAAAGCAAGATATGACGAAGTCAACAGATAATTCACTCAGTTATCCAACTGACTTGCCTAGTTCACCAAAAGCAGTATCTTGTACCTTTGTTCCCATGCATTCTAATACTCAGACTTCCTCAACCTCTTCTAGTTTGAGTATGGGTCATGCTTTAGATAGTTAGTGAGAATATTTATGAGTATATTGTAAGTTGGAACGTCGGCAGTTTACAAGTTATACAGTGCCGGAAAATGAGGGCTTGAAAGATGTTAATGCTTGACAAAAATGAGTAACAGTTGATGGATTCCGACCAGCATTTAATATATTTTCCCTTGATCTCATTCTGATTGAATTTTGGAATCATATCATATTCAAGACCAGTTTTTCGAAATTCATTTGATCTGTCATCAAACCAAAAATTTCCTTGAGCCTGGTCTTTTCATATCATAATTTCAGTACGTATTTCTGGAAGTTTAAACTATGCCCAGTTGATTTGTACAACTTTATCATGCATAATAGTGGAAAATTATAGCTGTCTATCATTCCATTTTAAAAATATGATTTTTCAGTTGGTTAACGTAAAATTGGATATGAAATTGCTTCAACTTTGAAGGCTGCTATTTGAAGTTGTTCAATAAAAAAATAAGATTCAAGATGGAAAGAGTCACCTCAAAACCAATGTTGAATTCTCCAGCAGAAGCTCTAATTCTGAGCGAATATTTATTTAAATCGTTTGTGTTTCTAAGACTGCATAGGATATTTCTGTAATAGGTGTAAAGCTTGAGAAGCGGCATTTTTATTGACATACCATAATATACATTTATATTATAGTCATAGTACAATGATTGTAAATGAAAAGATTTTATTATAATGGAGTGGATGAATTTATTTGAAGTCTTCAATCGCTGTCCTGTATGAGTTGATTTGTTGAAGACGGACTTTTGTATATTTATATTTTTTTTTGTATAAAATGTAAATGTTTTTGTTTTCGTTTAGAGCTTATTGAATAAAACTAGTGAATTTTAATAGTCGTTTTTATTCCCTTCCGCTGAAATTATTGTTCTTTTGAGAAAAGCTAAGTAATATTTAAGAGTGTTGATCACTGTCTATAGAGAAATAACTTGTAATATTAATAACAAGGATTTGCCAGCATCAGTACTCAAATTAAGGACTGAACGAGAATAAATTCGCTATCACAAAAACGCTTATATCTTTTGAACCACACGACCGATTTCGAAAATAAAACTCATTTTCGAATCATCTTCTAATTCTAATGAAAACTGTTTTTACAATAAAAAACGAAAACCATTTTTTACAAAATTCATGTATTTTTTCGGGAATTCTTCCCATCATGCTTCTTATAGTGTTCTCAGTCACTTTCTGGGATGCTGTCTTCCACTTTTGCTTGAATTCCGCTAATGTTTTCGTTGATTTCTCAGTCTTCTTCAATTCTCTTTTTACCAGGGCCCAATATCTTTCGATTGGCCTGAGTTCTGGGCAATTCGGTGGATTGGCCTCTTTGGGGACAAAAACCACTTCATTAGCTTCGAACAATTCCTTGGTGGCCTTGCTGCAGTGGCATGAAGCTAAATCTGACCAAAAGATTGTTGACACATCGTGCTCACGTAAAAATTGCAAAAGTCGCTTCTTCAAGCATTCCTCGATGTATATCTTCGAGTCAACAGAGCCTTGGCCAACGAAAAATTTGCTCCTTTTCCCACAAGTGCAAATTGCTTGCCAAACCAGATATTTTTCAGGAAACTTTGCTTGTTTCTTCAGGCGAAATTGTTCGTCAATATTTCCACGAGAATCTGCAGTATAAAATTCCTGACCAGGACATACGTTTCGTCGTCCATCACTCAACAGAAAAAATTTTTCAAGAAATCTTTTTTAATTTCTTTGCTCTTGATTTCGCTCCTTGATTCTTCACAACGTTCCTGTCTGGCACTTTCTGCACTTTGTATGTTCTAAGCCCGCAACTCGACTTGATTTTCTGAACGGTTGACTGCGAACAACCCACTATTTGGACCACTTTCCGTCCTGAAAGATTAGGATTCTTTTGAAAAAGGCTGATGGCTTTCTTCACTTTTTTTGGGCTATAAAACCCCTTTTTCCTCCCGGTTTCTTCCTTGCGGTTAATTGTAAGATCTTCGTTGAAGCGCTTAACGACTCTTGATACCGTTTCCGGACGAACGCGAGCCTCTTTTGCAATTCTGTTGAAGCTCCATTCTTGATTATTTTGAAAAAGTTTCACTATAAAACACTTGAGGGCACTCAGCTCTGAAGCCAGCAAATAAACTCATATAATGTATTTATTCTGATTGCTTTGTTTATTATATTAATAAAAAAGTCCCACTTACTTTCAAAAATAATCATTCTTTCGTAGAATAGAAATGTATTGTTGATTTTTTTGATGATATTCAGAACAGAATTTCATCTGATGTATAATGGCCAAATCAAAAGCTAGCAAGTACAAACTCGTGCTCAGCTCAATCTAACAATATTTTGGTTCAAATCACTGGCGGATCCAGCCAGTTTGTCAGGGGGGGCATCAATAGAAAAATTTTTTTTTGCCAACGTTATAGGACTACTAATTAAGGGATTATCGTCCAAGGGGGGGCCATGGCCCCCATGCCTCCTCCCCCTATATCCGCCAGTGGTCCGAATATTAGCTTTGCGATGAAGATGTAGTAGATTTGTCAGCTGATTTATGAGGTTATTGGACTGTTAAATATTTTGTGATGTTCACAATGACATGGCAGTCTGGGACAAGAAAACGTGAAAAACATATTTATTCCCAATCCAAAGATCCACGCCCTTTCCTAACAAATTCTTCTCATAATCTCGAAGCATTCTTTATAGTCATCATGGAGAGCTTTCACGATTGATAGAAAGACTAATTTTTCTCATCAAGTAAGATTGATTTTCGAGTTTCTTTCCAGCATCTAATACAGGAACGCAACCATGGGATGAAGAAAATTAATTGCTTTCGTTATATTGAATTCCTGCAAGCGGTGAAAAGGGAACAGGAAACGAAATTCTGAGTAAACGAATCAAGATTTGATTCGGATAATTATTTTATTGGAAACTAAAAATAAACTACGAATTGCTGTGAATGAATAATCTCAGCGAGAAAAGCAATAATGAGAATTCATTGAATAGATGAAGCAAAACTCTCATTACAAGAGGCTCCGTGGATAGTGATTCTGCTTGATCGATTGAATTATAAGGTTGAAGATAATTAATTGTTCCGAAGCACGATTAATCATAAGAAAAGGATTTGAGGAGGGTGCTTGGGAACTGAGCAATCATGAAACCTCTTAAGGGTAATAAAATTATCCTCAATTCCTACAAATAATTGCCATATTTCTGGAGGAAATGATTGTTGTTTGGTTTACGATGATGGAGGTTGACTCAGATGATTATGAAAGATGATAATTATAAAGTTTTAACATTCACTATTATGTTGTCACTATTGTTTTGGGAAAGGATTTTTTCTTCAGGAGGCTTATAGGTCTGTAGCTTTTTTTTTCATTTCGAGAAATGGTTCAATTAATTGGGCTCCAAGATCATGCCACAAGATAACTGCAATGGATTATTTTCATTGGGGTTATGACAAGTGATTGGTTTATGCTGATGAACCAGAAACGATATTGCTGAAATAAGGCCTGAATTGCTCGAAAAAGTGGTCCGAAATTGTTCTGGTCGAATGCACTTCCTCAGAGCTAATCGTGCTGGACATACAGGGTGACTGGTGACGTAAGGGACAACGGGTAAGTGGAGATAGAGGACCTCAAACTGAATGATAATTTGGGTTTCAAATGTCCCATAAGGGTATTCGTTTCGGAGATATAGGGTGATTTATGAAAAAATGCTAAATATATGAACTCCCATATCTTCGTTAATATGATATGTTTTTCGCTGATATTTTACATGTTTGTTCATACAGGTATTCTCTGTCAGCATAAGAAAAACAAATTTAAAAAATTGCTGGCCCGTACTCAAAAATTTCAATTTACATGTCAAGTGAGAAATATCACACGGTATATGAGATAAAATAAAATCAAATAGAAATTTGGAAAGAGGGAAAAAAACTGATGAAATATCTGTTTTTTGTTTGAATGGCACAAATTTTCTTTCGTTTATATGATATGTTGAAGTAAGAGTATTAGGTACAATATTTTTATATTCAAATCATGAAAATCAGTACTACTGATAGAAAAAACCTTGAATTCGAGGCGCTAGAATGAGCCTGTCATCAAAATATTCCTTCAAATCTTGAAATCTATTTTTATCAATTAATATTTCAATGCCATATAAAATTTCAAAATAAAGTTTGTTGTAGATGGGGTGATGAGAGAGTTGGATACTCAAACACAAAAATAGAAAAAGTCGCAAATATAATTAATAAAAAAATCAAGTAAGCAAATGTTCGAAATGAGAGCCTCGAATTCAAGGTTTTTTCTATCAGTAGTACTCATTTTCATGATTTGAATATAAAAATATTGTAATATTCTTACTTCAACATATCATAGAAACGAACGAAAAATTTGTGCCATTCAAACAAAAAACAGATATTTCATCAGTTTTTCTTCCTCTTTCCAAATTTTTATTCGATTTTATTTTATCTCATATACCGTGTGATATTTCTCACTTGACATGTAAATTGAAATTTTTGAGTACGGGCCAGCAATGTTTTCAATTTTTTTTTCTTATGCTGACAGAGAATGCGTGTATGAACAAACATGTAAAATATCGGCGAAAAACATATCATATTAACGAAGATATGGGAGTTCATAGATTTAGCATTTTTTCATAAATCACCCTATATCTCTGAAACGAATACCCTTATGGGACATTTGAAACCCAAATTCTCATTCAGTTTGAGGTCCTCTATCTCCACTTAGCCGTTGTCCCTTACGTCACCAGTCACCCTGTATATGCCGGAAATTATTTTTAAAACATAAATTAGATGTCTCTGAAAAAAAAAACACGCGAGACTTATGCCAACATTCCTTCAGGAGTAGGTACCATCTTTATATATATATATAAAAGAAAGATTTATAACTCGAGATCGGATGGACTGTTTGTTATGAAACTTCATATATGGATTCGTCTACGGTCTGGTTCTTATAAAATACAATAAAACTTTGAAAAAACCGATGAAAATTTTACTCAAACAGGAAATGCTTTTCCTTCTTCTGAGTAAGGCCACTAGGTGTCGCTACAGTTACAGTTACGCTACAACTTATTCGTAGGTACTTAATTCGATATTCTCCCCGTAAGGTAGCGATGTAAACATATAGTGTGTAATTCGGGTTGCCTCCAACTCTGCGCTGTTGACCAAAATGACTTAGCGTAGGAATACAGGTGTCTAAAATAATTATATTTCGTTTAGATATGAGAGAAGTTTCGTTCTTACCACTTTAGGTGGCGCTATTCACACATTATGAGTTATGACTGATTATTATTAGGTATTTTCACAGTTTTATTTATTCAGAACAAAATAACGTAATCGTGAAGGTACTGTATTTGATATTATCACCATTAGATGGCGATGTATTTGAAATTACTCTGTACAGTGGTACCATGAAAGGCTATTACCAGACTAAGAAGCGGGTGAATATCACAAAGAATTTTTATCGAAATTGCAAGTAAATCTGATTTTGGCGATCAGTTTCAATCGTGAGTTGTCCATTCTCATCTTTTCTCATAATTTTGTAAATGTTTTCGAATTTCTGTTTAGGTAATAAATATATTTGCGGAAATAACTGAATCCGAAATTGCCATAATTAGTAATTGACATTTTATTTTTGTGTTTCTGTTCTGTGTACCATATCCATATCCATGGAAACATGGAAATCTCCCTGCTATCCATCAACTGAGATGTTTAACAATTATTTTTAGCTGATCACCAATAGGCTAAGATGTTTAAAATAATGGTGTGAGCACTAATTGGATTTTGATTAGCCAACATTGACAATATTAGAAAAGTTTCGTTTTTTCACTTCATAAAGCGCTATTCACAAAATAAGTTCTAATTTTTGTTAGTTACCTATTTCAAATATTTGAATGCATTCTGGTGTTGTGTTGATAGTCGATAGTTCTTTCAAGCAATAATTTGTGTTCATATTCTTGACATTTTTATTCATATTAGTTCTGAGGAAAGGTATGGCTCATACTTATATTTAGTCACAAAGTAGAGTCAAATTTTTGGTAAGAATTGCGTCAACTGGAAATTCAAAAATTGCGAGAAATGAAGAGGGTATGTATATTCCGAAGGACAATAGACAAGATAATAGATATCGAGGATGAAAATATGTTCTTTGAGTATCTTGAGCTGATGAGCTCAATTCTTAAATAAGAATAGGAGTTAGAAATGATATTCAGGGCTTGAAGTGAACGAAATAAAGAGATTCAAACATTTCACATGAAATTATTAAGTTATGATCGAGAGTATTCAAATGAAGTTATGAATGACATATGATTCACGATATATAACGATGTGTCAGAGACTGAATTAGTAAATTATTTTTAATCTCAATATTGCTGCACAAGCGCAGATCTGGATTCTTACGAATGCCCAGCTTCAATTTTCATTGGTTCATTGCCCATATTGGAATTATGAAATGACACTGCGGCGCCGCCAGGAATCAATTTCAGTATTTTCGATTTGGTCGATGTCAATGCATTCAAAAATTGACAAGTGCAAACACCATGTTTTAAGACATCTCAAGTAAGGCTCATATCATTTCGTTATATATAGATACTAAAAATCGTGACCAAAATTTGTAGATCAAAACGGCATTCTAGATTTCAGATTTTGGTCTAGTTCCGGAATAAATCCGCAATATTTATCGGTCGTGGCGCTACTGCGGCAACGACAAATAGCGCGACCCCTTTCGGGAGAAATGAAAGGCCGCACAAATTCTCGGATTTTTGATCGACTTAAACAAAATCTAATCAGTGCCAACACCAGGTTTTCTATGCATCTATCGTTATATAATGTAAATTCTATAGTAAATTCAAAATTGAGTTGCCGGCAACTCTGTGCTGTCTCAGTCAAGAAGGAAAATAAGAAAACGTCTTAGCGTATTTGTATTCCGTGAAGTGAAGTTGAAGTACCATAGAGAAAGTACTTCAATTCGAATTTTCAGCATTGTATTGGCAGAAATAAAGTTTATACAGTGATCGACTGATCAGAGGTAATTCATCATTGGAATTATTTCTCATCCATATAATTCGATCGTGATTTATTTTTGCATTCGTGGTGTCGTTCATTACAAATAGGTACTGCAATGAGAGAACTGTAAAGCATTTAAAACAAAAGAGTTATATGTTCAACAATTAGATACCGCTTAAATAAAGAGAATTCTTTTCGTGCGAATAACGAGGGTACTGAAATTTTGTATATTTCGCCTAATTTATCTCCTGCTTGAAAAATAACATTGAAGAGTTTATACAACTTCAACGGTAGGTTTCACAAAGCGTAATCACCGGTGATCGGAGCTTGATCTAGCATCAACTCGATGTGACAGTTCAAAAATCAAAGAACCAAGTGATTACGATTTGTGAAATTCACCGTGAGTATCATTCAGGCGAAACAAAGTTCGCCGGGCCAGCTAGTAAGGATTAAATGACTTGAGGTATAAAATTGCTTTCTTATTCTCAATGTCATGATTCTCCATCGAGAAGCTACTCTCGAAAACATTGAATTACTTCGAACTTTCAGTGAACACATTTCGCAATTTTTTGTTTCTGGAAAACGTGATTAGCATGGCAATGTTCAGGCTCTGAGTAGGAATGTGGCAATTTTCTTTCAGGGATAATATGGGTTACATTTACATTTCAGTTGACCAATGCTGCTCTATTGTGTTAACGAATACAATTCAACTTAGTCGGAATGAAAAAGGCTTTTAGTGAGAATGGTTTCCATTTTTACGTTCAAAAGACTGTGCACATTAGGACCCATGCCCCTAATGGAACAGATAAACCGAATAGAGAATTACCCATAATTGCTGGGGTAAACAGCGTTCGAATGGAAACTCTGAATAATTTCGAAGATATCGGCAGGTTTTGAAATATTCCGGTCGGAATGTTCGGATCTGTTCATTCTCGACTGAGATTTTACGGAAAAAATGCAAATATACACGCCGTGAAATATATCGCGGACGAGAACAGGCATATTGTTAGCAGGTTGTCTTTTTGGTATTTTATTTTCGATATTTGCTCCGTCTGCAATTACGTTACTGAGAGAATTTGAATACTTTCAGAATTTTCTGGTTGGCTGTGCTGGTTCTGAATATATATGGCATGTTCATATACTTCTACGAATCCTATAAAGCGTTCAATACAAGTGCGGTGAGCTTTGTTACAGAAACGACTTATCTCCAATGGAATACTAGTTTTCCAGCCATATCCATATGTGAGATCAAGGGAGCAGATGTGGATTATGACGAGTAAGTTAAATCTTGAACATTTTACATGAGTGAAATTGTACTGAACATGGCTGGATATACAGGATGTTCATGAACATGCGGCAAAAATTGAAGAGTTTATTTCTTAGTCAATTTTAAGGATATTTTATTCTTGGGTTATTTTCGATAAAGCGTTACAAAATTTCTCGATTGTAATATGAAAGTTTGTTGCTCGGAAATTTCGCGAAGGACATCTGTATCAAAATCATGAGCCGTCAGGCGAGTGATTTTGGAAAAAATGTCATGAGCGAAATTTCCGAAAAGCAACAAACTTGAATATTACAAGAGAGAAATTTTACCTGCTTAAATTTCATCTCGAGTGGAATTCGGCATGACTATTCCTCGAGAAAATGGGGTAATATGTTCACATTTGACGCGTATTGCGCTATTTGGCAAATTAGAATTCATTATAGATTAACTAAGCCACTAAACGTTGTTTGTTCTCGCTATGATATTTATTTCCGAAGCTATCTATGAATTCGAGAAACGTCAAAAATTTTGTCGCTGAAAAACCAACATGTTGGTTTTGCAGGCTTGAAAATTTTTTCGGGATGAAACGATCGTTGCTACGGAAACTTCCTCACTCAAAATGAAAAGATTGGAATTAGGCATTCTAAATCACGTGACCTAAAATGGCGTCTGCTGAGGGCAAACCATAGACAACAAGTTGTCTATGGGGCAAACAACTTTCTGAAGTGTCATAACACGTCATAAGGAACCTGGTGAATAAATTAGTTGTATGTATTTGTTGTTGTTGTTGTTGATAGACTTTTTAAGATGCAAAGTATTGTTTGCCCCATAGAACTTATAGTACATGTACTATGAGTTCTATGGTTTGCCCTCAGCCGCCATATTGAGAATTTGTTTTGACAGGTCATTAGAATGCCCCATTGTCACTTCAAATTACATGTAACATTTTTTAACCTAGAAAAATGGTTGAAAATGGCTACCTCCATTGGATTCAACCATGAAATCTTCTCGCCATAGAATGCCGAACTCCTTCAAAAACTCCAAAGTCGTTTGCAAAATCCGCAGAAAGAAGTTCCTGAACACGTTGAATGTGGTATGGCTACCCATACCACATTCAACGTGTTCACTGTTTTCAAAACAGTAGTCCAATTATTTACATTCAAAGTATTTGCAAGTTGTCGCGTAGAAGTATACCTGGATCTCTTTCTGTCATGTTCTAATAGTCCTTGGCTTTCTTGGACCTCCACTTTGCTTTAATGTTCCGGCAACCCTCCGGGATATACCCACTTCCCGGACGCTTTTTCTTTGAGAAAGTGGCATTTCCCAGCCTATTCGTTCGAAAAAACTCACGTCGTTGTTGTCATTGTTATGATCATCACAATAGCAGAATGACAGTTCTGTTCTGTTTAATTCAAATAAGAATCAAAATGATGACATGTGTTGTCTCATTGATTTGTAATTCTTCACGGTTGCCGAAAAAATATTGTATGCAACATGCCCGAAAATAGTTTTTCCGGAAAATAGGGTTTTTTGGACGAATAGACAAAATTCTAGGACGAGCCGGAGGCGAGTCTTGGAAGTCTGTGAGTCCAAAATACTTTTTTCGGGCTTGTTGCGTACAATATTTTTTCGGCAACCGTGAATAATTACAAATCAATGAGACATCACATCTCTTTATTATACATTTTGATTCTTATTTGAATTAAACAGAACAGAACTGTCATCCGTTATTTCGTTGCTATTGTGATGATCATAAGAATGACAACAACGACGTGAGTTTTTCCGGCCTAGACCGGAAAGTACGTACTTTCCGGACTAGGTCGGGAAATGCTACTTTCTCAAAGAAAAAGCGACCAGGAAGTGGTTATATCTCGGACGGTTGTCGAAAAATTACTATTTTCTCTGTTAATACTGGAAATATTTCACGTTCATAAACATGATTGGATGATTCAGTTATGCTATTTTCTTGTGCGGAAATCAAGAATCGAGTGTGGATATTTAACTGGAAACTAATGGACAGAATGGTCTTTGTGATAGTTCATTCGAAAAAAAAATAAAAGTACTCGAATAATCCAACAGAAAAACTTCTGAACGGACAGACGCACCTATGAAATTCCCTACTTTTCAAAATTCCCAAGAAATAAGCCTACCGAAGACATTTAATACCTTTTTGCACAACTTGAAATACTCCAGTCTGAAAATGTAGTAGGTACCTACTACGAAACCTGTGTCACAGTTAAACCTCAAAAGAACTAAGTAACTCCATTTACAAAATTAAGAAAGAATGAATATAAATTATCTTTGGCAACGTCTCTCAGAATTATTTGACATTTCACGAGTACCAACCTGTGTCATTTTGGAGTAAAAAAACTGAAGAAACCTAAATCTTTGCCAACCGGGATACTTTGTAAAAATGAATGGAGTATACACTCTCCGATACATTGAATTATAGATCAAGAGCAGTGAGGAATATAAATATTTATTCTTAGATAGAATTCAAAAAGAGCTCAGTTCAACCTTGACTTCGAAGATCTTTGCGTTATTGTTTGGCCATGGTTTGACTTGAAAAAGAGTAAATTGAAATTAGCATTGGCAACGTCTCTAAGAATTATTTGACATCATTTCATTCTTTTATATTGATTATAATGGTCTATAGATTGTTTGTATTTTCAGCTGGCCCGAAGATGGCAATACACGCCGAAATCGATCGCCAATAGAGTACTATAAAGATAGTGTGTTTTATTATATACCCTCACTAATATGAACATGAGCACACCTATGGAGAAATTCATCACCTATATTTGACATAACTCGAGTACCAACTTGAATCAGTTCTGAGCTTTATAAGAGTGAATGGAGTATACCACGCAGGATTTTTGCCCTATATCTTCGCAACCAAGCGCTTTTTTTCAAAAATAATCAAAGTGTGAAATATCCTTACAATAGTCCAAGGAATAACCTCTTGAACTTTTGGCGCATATTTACGTAACACGTGGAAGCGTTGGAATATGTATGAAAGATAGATAATGAAATTAAATTAAATTTTCATGTAATATTTTTTAAATATTCCGTCAATGGAAGCAACAAATTCCTAGAACAGAAAAGCGTAATTAATTGTCAGAAAATTAAAAATATACTTAATTATCTAAAAACTTCATACATCGTTCGAAAGCATTCCGAAAAAACCATGAATGAAAATATAATTCCATGCTGCGTAGGTTTATATTCCTACTGCACTCTAAGGGCCTCAAAACTTTTTATTTTTCTACTCATTCGATCAGAATGGAAGATGAATCTGGTTTGGACGAATTCATCCATGACGTTGTCTATTTCACTGGGGATTGTTATTCCTGTAGCCGTCAGTGTGAAGCTTGTGAAGCGTTGAATTTCACAGCTGAGGTGTTGAAGGTGAGTTTGATTGCATTATTGCATACCTACACCGCTTGTGAAATATGGATTGAGATCCTCACTCAATTTAATTGAAATGAAAACGATGAAATTAGGTATAGTAAAGTTGTACATATTTTCGGTATCCGGTTGAAAACGTTTACTCACGTTTTTATTATAATTACATAATCTACACTTCTTAATGAATCTTTTGATTTGTCGAGTAAAACAATTTTCAGCATCGGAAACCGTGCAGTTCTCTTTTTCATAAATGTAAATGGAATGATGTGGAATTCGACTGCTGTGAGAAATTTTTACCATTAGAAACTGAATATGGTGTTTGCTACAGTTTGAATTCTCTTCATACTAGGTGAGTGCAATTAATAAAGTCGAGAATATATCAAGAAAAAGAAGTACCTGAATATACGAGGATATATTGAAAAATCTTAGCCTACTATAGAACCAAACAAAATTTCAATGTCAAAATATTTTATTACGTTTCTAGACCTTTCAAAAAAAATGTTTCTTTTTGCTCTGCAAACCAGTCCTCCACAGCCTTTATTACCTCCTCGTTGGAAGAAAATTTACGACCTTTTGAACTTTTTTTCAGTTGAGGAAAGAGATGATAGTCGAACGGAGCCAAATATTGTGAATAAGGGGGGTGTTCTAGTAATTCTAACCCTAAATCACGAATTTTTTGCATAGCAACATGAGATTTGTGTACTGGGGCGTTGTCCTGTGAAAACAAAATATCTTTGGATAGCTTTCCGCTTCTTTTCTCTATATTTTTTTCCCGTAGAGTGGTCGGTAATGTCGAATAGTAGGTAATCTCCCGTTATTGTTCTACCATGATCCAAAAAATCAATTACTCCATGGCAATCCCAAAAAACTGAAGCAAGAACTTTTCAAGCAGATTTTTGGATACGAAAATTCTTAGATCTTGAAGAACGAGAGTGTAACCATTCTATCGATTTTTGCTTTGTTTCTGGATCGTTGAAATGTACCCAAGTCTCATCCATAGTAACAGTTCGGTTTAAGAAGTCTACGTCGTTTTCAAATCGTGCACAGATCGAACGCGATGCTTCTACCCTTGCACGCTTTTGGTCAACATTCAAACATTTTGGGATCCATTTTGAAGAAATTTTTCTCATGTCCAAATTGACGTGAACTATATGATGAACGCGTTCGTATGAAATCTTCAGTGCTTCAGATATCCATTTCAGCCCAATTCGACGGTCTGATAAAATCATGTCATGAACTGCATCGAAATTTCGGAGACTGACACAGAAACTGGCCCGATCGGTCATCATCTTCAATAGAAAATTTACCTCTTTTGAAGCTTGCAGTCCAATTTTTCACGGTCGCATACGAAGGAAATTGATCACCAAGGGCATTAAGCATATCATCGTAAATATGCTTACCTCCCAACCCTTTTAAATACAGGTACTTGATGATAGCTCGATACTCCAATTTTTCGATTTTTACAATTCCGGTGGACATCTTTTTTTTTTTTAATTCATTGCGTAACTCTGGTTTACTTTTTTGACGTCGAACTCTACACTGACACTTCTCATATGTTATTGTTCGTTGATATGGTATCGCAATATTTTGTTTATGCATGGAACTGGTCTAGGCTAACTAGATATCAATACATCCTCGTATGTAGAGCGAAATAAGTGTTTGAACTTCATTGAAAATGCCCAGATTTCAAAGTGTCGGATCGATATTTAACAACTGAATATCTGTTTTGAAAGATGGATTGATACTCCTCCAAAAAGTGAAATAATATATTCACCCTGTTGGTTAATGTTCCTCTTAATCAATTTCTGAATTGAATCTTCATTCTTAGAAAAACTTCGACTTCGTATATTGACTTGATATCTAACAGAAAAAATGGGGCTGGAGGACTTTATTTTCAAACTGTAAACGATGTGAGGGTAAGTACAAAAAAATTCATTTTTTATTTCATTTCCCATGATATTATATTATCTAACTTATTGTTTTTTTCATTTCCCATTTTTAAAGTTATAGTTGTTATCGACGCCTTATGACAGAAGAGCGGTTCGAAATCTAGTGAAGATAATTCATTTAACATTGAAAAACTGTAGGGAAGGATTTCTATTCAACACATTTCAAAGGTACATATTTTCTTGACTTTTTCAGATGTATATTCACGCTCAAGAAGATGTACCCTTCATTAATGCTGATCCAGACTTAGGAAAGGATATTCTTGTAGGCGAGTCCTCAAAGATTCTTTTCAATGTAATATTATGAAAACCTCGTATTCGCATACGGTCTATCAGAAACTTTCGATGTTTTAGATAGTAGAAATCGAAAACGATGAAAATGTGGAAACAATATCTATCGAGAAAAGAGGTTGTAGATATCCTTGGGAAGTACCCAGCTTCTTGAAAGTACATCATTTCTACAGTTATTCTTCTTGTGTCGTGCAATGTCGAACAGAAGCTCAATTGAAATTATGTGGATGTACACATCATCATATGCCTGTATACAGTGAGTATTTATGCTCACAAAAATCGATGTTCATGTAGGTTCATACAAAATAATATTGGTGTTATGATATTTCAGAACAAAAAGGATATTGCAATATTCAGGGCCTCAAATGTTTAACTGACCAAACCGGTAAGTATTTACTTGTTGGTTAAATACAAAGCTGATGTGTTGTACAAAGCTCATCTGGTGAAACGTTTACTGTTTGTGGTGTGAATATTTTTTATTCCCTCCCAATCATACAAAATGATATTCAATATAATTACGACCTATTGATATAATGATGAATTATAACACAACTTTCTGAGGGATCTGTGCTTGTATTTTTCGAATTTTGAGCCAAGAACGGACTCACTAATGACAAATCCGAGGTTGAGTTCCGTTATGTCCCACATTTCAGAAACACTATAACAAAAAAACCTGAAAGCTTGAAACTTCATATTTATCATAACCTAAGATCTTTCATTTTCAAGCTACTCTGAACGCACTTCACGCTGCAGGATTCGAAAAACCAGGACTTGTATGCGATTGTGTCCCATCTTGTAACGAACCAGAGTACAAAATTGTCTCTGAAACAAGGGGGTAAGTTGATTCTACACACTTTCACTTGCAGAAAGTGAGGACTATTCAAACTAGCAACAAGATTTCATTCGACTTAATCCTTTTTGTTTCTTTGAAGTTTTTTTTTATTAATGAAAACTCATTTTGGATCAAAGGAATATTTCAATTTGGAGATCGAAAGGTGTACTACTGAGTCAATTTGAGAGTTTGCTGTTTATTGTGTGACTTATTAAAATTGAATCCTCTATAATTTACAGTTATGTCGTTATTAATTCAGAAATCTTGTATTATTCCTCGGAAAAATGAAATCTCATCTCATTGGAGAATAATTCAATTTTTTTCAAATTCTGATATGGGTTTAAGTTATTAAGTTTTCAATAAATGTAAGTAAGTATACAGGAACTAGTGGATAATGAAATAGTTTCGAAATTTTCTAACTTAGCTTTTTCTTACTTCAAGAGGTCTGACCAGCATCAAAATTTGCGAACGTATCGAGAGTTGATGAAGACAAAATAATTTCATCACTTTGGCCTTTTTGTTCCAACCAGGCTAGACATAATAAAAAAAAGATTTTATTTAGACCCGAATCCTCCGCCAATTTGTAACTACTTATAGGAGGAAATTAATATTCCTGTTCAGAAAGGGCGGAAACGCTCGAAAAAGTCGATTTTCAACACTTATTCTGATATCTAACGATAATTATCTATACAGGGTGAGTCTTTGACTTGTATATATATATAATCTAATCCCCAATTATACCTTTCGGTGTTTGGGTCCCAAAATAACAAAATAATGTAAAATATTTAACTTGTACATATATTTTAACTGAAGATTCTTGAGGCCAAAAGAAACCTTTTTTTCATTTTCCATTTTTCCGAACTCGGCTCTGTTAAAAAGATATAGCCATTTGAAAAAAACACTGGGCTGAATACGTCCCTGAAATGATACTGTGGAATTGATTCAAAGTTCAAATTTCTCGATAGAAATTGAGTTTATACATTTAGGCCCAATTTGGGGGATAACTAATGTAGTCAAGTACTAACCTTATTGGAATAAAAATGTAAACACGATAATTTCAACAAAAACAGTTAGTTCCATCGGATTATATCTGCAACTAAAAAGCCACATTTATTCCACCAAAATAAGTTCCTTCTTCGATTTTTCTGCAGATTAGTTTGTAAACACTAATAACTTGTTCATATTTTCCTCGAAATTCCCAAACAATATCATGAAGAGAGACTTTTCATTCAGATTTATTATTAAACAACCTAACCTAATCTAATTTGTATCGATTCTGTGAATTTTTGCACAGAAATTTCAAGAAGATGTTGGCAGCTTGCTGATATTTTCATTGAGGTTAAGGATTTTTTACGAAACATAGTATAAATCACGATACATTTGTGTACCGTGGTATAAATATCTATGAATTCTGCCGTTTCCATCATAAATCGACTTTGCCGCCAAATTTTACCACGCATGCGTAGAGCGAAAACCGAAGTATGGTTATCTGGAGGCCAACGTTAAACAATAACGAACCAGAGTCTCTGAACAAACTGTAAACATTATGTGAAGTTCTGAATAATCTGAATGCATTCAGTGAATTATTGTTCTAATGTGATTATTATTTGAAGTGAATTAATATAATTTCAACCGTGTCGAGTTTATAAAATTCCAAGAGGATGTTGTTTAGATAGAAACATCGCCACAGATTATCAGGTATCGTATTATTTTTCATTAATTTCGATTTAATAAGTAATTTGTATCGAGATTCATCATTCATATTCGAATTTTGTATTTCATCGACATTTAACTTCAATATGGACCGGTAACTATGAATTTTCAATAGAAACTGTGCGTATTAAATCCTCCTTGGTGTTCAATCTTATCTCCCACATTTGTGGGATTTTATTATTAAAATATCTCGAAACAGTTGATGAATATTGTGACAACATTGTAAACTCGTTTAAAGACCAGAGAAGGAATAATATTCGATGATATTCAATTCAGAGACGCATTCAGATTATTCTTGAAATTAATGATTTTTTCGTCAAATTTCTCCGGGTAAAATTGGAAATAACTCGAAAACGACGCGTTTTATTGAAAACAAATAGGAATACTTTTAGTTTTTCAAATGATTGGTTCTTTCGAAAATATGAACCGTTTATCTTTTCATAGTGGTTTAATGGTGTTTTAGCGTGTATTGATGAGTCGACTACCCTGTAACTTTTATAGTAGTGAAGATATTGAATAGGTTTCGATTGAGGAATATGCACCATGAATAGAGTGAAGACTCAACCAAAATTCAGTTCATTCGAAATAACGGTTCGGAAGATATAAACAGAAAAGTGTTTTTTCATGGATTTTCGACATCCTGTATCTCCCAAACCAAACCGAATTTTGAAAAATGGTATAGAAAAAAGGGTTTCGTTTGATGAGAGGAATCTACAGTTAAAATATATGTACAAATCAAAGACTCACCCTGTATATGCATCGATCTATGTGAAGAAATCTTCCAACTTCAATACGTTCTAGTAATTTGATAATTTTCCTGCTGTATTTATAATTGAATCGCTTCTGTTCCTTAAAATTATTAGAAAATGAAAAAAATAGAGACTTAATATGGGTCGATAAATTACGACACTCATAGTTTAAAACAAAAAATTCAGTATATTGCTGAAATCTGATAAAGGCAAAAGAATTTGATTTGGAAGATTCTGGAGGAAGCTTAAAATTCAAAATTTTGGAACATCACAATAATTCCTGCCTTCAATGAGTTTCAAGAAGAACAACACCATTCAATTCCCACTTTTTCCATAAGAATACACTTTTTCCACAAGCCAATATTGAAAACGTATTGTTTTCGAAGAACGGTAAAACCTATTCTTCACGGAATAAATCCGAATGCATTTTTTACTTCCACCCGAATCGCAAAGGACCATAATGCCTCATGGGATCACCCCTACACCTATATTTTCAGAATATTAGTCCATTATTTCACCTTCATGCAGAAAATGGTGTATGAATGCGGGCAAGGCAAATTTAGTATTTATGAATTCAACTGAGATTCCTGAAATTATCCAGTCCATTTGAGAACTCGGAATTCACACAATTCGAAGCGTCGAAGCAATTAAACACAATCGGTCAAATACCCTAGATAGATCTGACCGAATGGACAACAAGGCCCTGAAGTTTGAATAATTCAAAACGAACGGACCTAAAAAATTCATCGAATCCTCAAGACAATTCACTGCATTCAGTAATATTTCAGCCCGCATCCCACCAACAGCGAAGTGAGTATTAAGTTGCAATCCCTCCCTACTCAACGTCTCAAGAGAATAGTTACAAGAACAACGATGGATTTAGTTGGTGAGTAATAATAATGCTTTGACATCATATTCTATTCCAAACATGTCAGTTTCAACTTGGAATAAGCGATTCATCAGGGCTCCAACTTCTTTACATGTTTGATGGTTCTTGTTCCCATTCAACTCCACGAAGTAAACAATTCATGGAATTACTCCATTCAGAAATGTCAACATGTCGAAAACAGTGAAATTCGGTTCTTAAAAGCAGCAGCTGCAGCCTTGTACCGATAATTGTGTTAGAGTTTAGCGAGAAGTATCTCCAAAGCGAATAGCGAGATGAAAATTTCATATTTCCGGGCTCGAGAAGCCTTTTTCTCGATGTACGAAGACGAGGGAAAAAGTTTTCTATACAACAGTGTGAAAGGGTGGCATATTGATATCCGATATGGTAATCATAGTGCTCGAGAGGCCTGGCCCCGTGAACTTTTATGAACTCGTTCTAAAGCGTTTCGTCGCTAGATTTTACACTGATGACTTCGGAACTTTCACACTCAAAATCTTCTATTTTATCGCGGCCAGAGGCCATCTGGGACGAATGATTTCATTATATTTTATAATTATTCAATAGAATTGATTCTAGAGATCAGTATTTATTAAAATTCATTGCATAACCTTCAGAGTAGCCCCTTCAAAAATGAAACACTAAAGCTTAAGAATAATACAGGGTCTATCAGTTCGGATCAAGTATTTTTCAGGAAAAAAAAAAACTTGCAATCGAAAGATGCATAAACATGAACCTGGAAAAAACTATCAAGGGTGTGCCATACTGATCCATTCTGATAGTCAAGCTCCTATCAAAGCACTGAACTCTTATGCCTTCCACTGGAAGCTGTTATGGGAGTACCGAAGGAAAATTGATGAAGTCGACAAAAACAGCAAGGTTTCTTTAGTCTGGGTTCCTGGTCACTCAGGAATCAAGAGAATTGTAGAAGAAACAGGGATTTAACCTTTCTGAGATCCTGAGGTTCAGTCAGTGGAGCTCTCTGGTCGTAGTGTAATTTGACCCCCTTACCAAAACTGGTCCTACAATTGATTGATCCCCTCGCATTTGTGTAATATATGAATTTATAAAATATAACAAAAATAAATAATACAAAAGAATAATAAAAATAAATTCTAATAATAAAGAAAATATCACAAGGAAAGAAATTAGAATTTTTTCCTCACAGCTTCATGTAGCGTGATTTTCTTTCCGCGAACGCATTTTCAGCTCCTCGAAATCTGTTTCGGAAGCAGTTTCTTTCCAAAGCTAAGATCGAGAGACCATAGAGACATTCCTGACTCATTGAGGAACTCAAATAATTTTTTATTATTTTCAATTTGCTAAAACTTCGTTCACATCTTGCAGATGTGGTACGTAAAGTGTAGTATCTTCTTAAAGCTATACTGACATTAGGCAACGCTTCTTGCAGATCTTGCCTGTGAAGAATATGAAGCAGGTCTAATGAAAATCGCTTTTCGAAAACCGCTAGTTCCTAACAAAAATCAACTGCAAGTCTCTTCAATATTTTTGCGCTAAAAGGGTCCCATTTCTCTGTAGATCCTCATTTGGCATGTATAAAAGAGCATGACTGTTGAGGAATTCGAAATGTAGACTCTGCGCTTTCTAAGCTCTTTCTGATTTCTTACAATAATCTGTCGAAAACAACCTTGATTTTCTTCGAGAATAAACCAACTGGATCTAGCGTTCTTGACTCATCCTTGCACATTTCGTCCACCTGCTTTTTCTTCTTGGAAACACGTTTATTTCTAAGAACTTGCTCCACATCCAATTCTTTTGAAAGAAGTGTAGCATCCGAGATCCAGTTTTCAATAGGTTTTTTCTTTGCAAAATCTTCACAAGACCGCATAAATGATAATGAACGTGAAATAATTATATCCCCTTTCTGAATGTCCACGTTGACCCTATTGATCTCTCGCAGAATAGGATCCCGAATTGTTAGGTTCAGGATGAATCTAAAATCCATCACAGCATGAAGCAAATGATCAGCTTCATACTTGGATTCTGCGACTAGTGAGGATTATTTGATTTGTTCCACAGTCTTCACAGCAACCGGTAAATTATTGAGGAAGGCATTAACAGATTGATGTTTAGCCCATCTTGTTTGGCTACTTCCTTTAAAATTTGGTTTCGTGCACATTTTCATAATTGTCCATCGTGTGGTTGAACTAACAAAAAAAGAATACCAAATAAATTTACTGCATCTGAACATGATGAAGCCAAATGGGCACCCACAAGATTTAAAGAGTGTGCTAGGTATGGAACTAATACTGCCAGCTCGTTCATCTGTAGAATTCTGGATTGGACTCCTTTATACATATATACCAGTCATATAAGATCCGTTGTTGTAGGATTGATTGCCCACAACATTTTTTGACATCTAAATCATCAGCTCGCAGTTTATCTAGAATTCGCTATGATACTATTCTCCAGTTTTTCCGTCAACTTCTAAGAAGTCAATAAAATTTTCCTTCATCTCTTATCCAGACTCTTTAAATATCGTATAACCTGGTTCATTTGTTCTGTGTGAGATAAATCTGGGGTGCAGTCGAACATAGTAGCGAAATAGTTGGGCTCCTTGATCTCATTAATAATGTTATTTCGAACTTTGGTGGCCATTAAATTGATAATTTCATTTTGTATAGTTTTGCACAGATATAGGATTTTTGTCCTTTTGTTGAGTGGTCAAGATGGCAGAGTCGGGTCATATCTAATAATAATACTTTCTTCCGAGAAAAACAAAAGTAAAAAGAAATTAACCTCTGGTTGTTTTTGGCGCACCCTTAAGCTGGCGCCCAGGGCGAGCGCCGCCCCCCTAGATCCGGGCCTGTTTATACTGATTACTCCCAGGTCTCCTGGGGAGACCATTCTGAAACGACAAGCTCCGAAGGTTTAACTTGTACGAGTTCGGAGAGAAGCAGTTGTGTTCTGTGTAGGCTTCGTAACTGTGTCCTTACGCCACCTTAGGCACATCACTTTTAATTTTCGACCCAACAGGGAAATGGTGGCCCCCTACGGAGACTAGAAAATTTCTGTCCTAGCTCGGGATTGAACTCGGACTTGCCGGGTCGTAGTCCAACACCTGAACCACTGGGCTAGGGGCTCTCAAAAAGATCTTTATCCGAATCAAAATGCAGTAAAAATTTTTGCAACGCTGTGGCATTCTTTCAAATTTCTAATAAATAAACTCTCAATCAAAATGGAAAGTATAGGCGCTTTAGATTGAAATCGGTTCCCTCATTTGTGCGTGAACTTCAGAAATGTAGTGCATTTTTTCATTACATAAACTAAAGCACCGAAATGTTCGCGAAACCGTTTTTCCCTTAGATAATGAAAGGGCACGTTATGGCAGCACAAGGGCGGATTTACGGGGGGGGGTAACTACCCCCCATGAGTATCGAAGACCTAAGAAAAAGGTGGCCCACCTAAAATATTTCATACATTTTGTACCTGATTTTATGGTTTCCAATCGTTATTACCCCCCCCATGATCCTTATTACCCCTCCCATGAAAAAGAGCTATATCCGCCCTTGTGGCAGCACCGTTTTCTGAATCTGTGGCCAGTTCATTCATTAATTTCGTACCGCTATTTTAATTTTGTGTTACTAATGAATTTTTGAACAGTGTTGTCATTACGATATCGCATTTCACTGCCTATAAGAAGTGAGATTTGGATTTATTTCTGAATATTATTTGGGAAATACGTTGAAGAAATAGTTCCTACGTGTCTCGTTTGTGGTTAATTGGGCTATTTGAATCCTGATTTGAGTTTACACAGGTATGTTCTACTCTCATCATCCTAAGCAACAATGGCGTATATTCTTCGATTTTTAGAATTTCACTTTTCAGATTTCCTTCTGATAATGAGAGGAGGAACAATTCTGAATTTAGCTGACTCTGTTTACCTAACTCAGAATCTGTTTCAATGTTCGGAACATTGTATGAATTCGTCAAAAAGACTCAATTCACTAGTAATTTTATTTCCATTCTTCAATACCGATAACACCACGCCACTGGACCTCTCAAGGTTAGATTCTGCAAGTATCTTAATGATATTGCTCTATCCTTCATGCTATCTTCGTTTCACTCATTGAAAACTGACTAAATTTAGGCTTCATCATTCTTGAATTTATGAATGAGATGCTGTGTCTCCCCTTTATAATATACAAGCAGCCCGTCCTAGTTTCGCCCGGAAAGAAATTTGTTTCTTTGGATGAGGATCAATACCCTATTCATAAAAACCCAGTCCCAAATAGTGCATGATTTTGGAAAACATCTGATTACCATAAACAGGTAATAGCAATCTTGAGGGATAGATATATACTATCGCGGAATTTTTTGTTGAACTATTTAAGAGGTACATTTCTGTCTTACACTGTATCCACGTGAGTCTTAAGGTGCATACAAACTTTTGTCACGTCACGTGAGCTCACGCGAGGAAATGGGAAGAAGATATGGAGAATATAGCTGCTTTTACAGTTGCTGGTGATTCTCATAAAAGGGATTCGATTTACCAAATGAATCAACGAACAGAGGAAGTGGGGGAATTCCATCAATTAATTCAAGAACTATTGAATGAGCACCCAGATCGGTTTCAAATGTATGTCAGATTGACATTTCACATAATATTAGACGTAAAATCACGTTCATACAGAAAATGTAAATTTGCGGAATATAGATCTTGCGCGCTTTTAGTGCTATAACGTGACAGCAGATACAATGTTGCAAACTATTTTTACTACATTTTGATTCCGTAGTAGTATAATCACCCAGTTTATTTCTGATGATTTGGCTTCACTAATTATTATTGAAAGGTGTGTCTCTTCCTATGATCTAAGTTCCATGCATTATCGTGGTTGCACATTTTGGGAAGATGACGTGATGTGACGTGACGTGATAACAAACTATTGTCACGTCATGTGAGCTCACGCGAGAAAATGGGAAGAAGATATGGAAAATATAGCTGCTTTTACAGTTGCTGGTGATTCTCATAGAAGGGATTCGATTTACCAAATGAATGAACGAACAGAGGAAGTGGGGGAATTCCATCCATTAATTCAAGAATTATTGAATGAGCACCCAGATCTGTTTCAAATGTACCTATTTCAGAATGACTAGAGACAAATTCAATTTTTTACATGGGTTTATTAGAATAGAATAGAATAGAATAGAATAGAACTTTATTAATCCTTCAAGACATATAAACATGTATAGGACAAGTCAACTATGAAAAAAAAGAAACAGAAAATATACTATCCCCCGCAAAATGCATCATCACCCAAGAATTCTCCTACAGTATAATATCCTTTTCGTAAAAGATTACTTTTTAAAACTTTCTTGAATAGCCTAATATCTAACAGTCTAATACTAATTGGGAGATGATTATACAATAGAATTGCCTGATATACAGGACTTGTTTCATACTTCGAAGTATTATGAAGAGGAACGCTAAGTGTAGTATTATTCCTTGTAGCGTAACTGTGAAAGCTGGAAAGCTTCACCACCAAATATTCATTTTCCTTTATGAAGATTAAACTTCTTAGTATGAAAAGAGAAGGTAGAGTGAGTATCTCATTCTCCTTGAAAATATCTCTGCAGGTATCCCTAGGTTTCAAGTTAAATATTAAACGTAAAATTCTTTTTTGCATTACAAACACCCTTTGAGAATCAATAGAATTACCCCACAATATAACATTGTAATTCAGGAAACTATAAACTAAACTATAATAAATATTCATTATTGACTGGTTTGGCAGTGTATCCTTTATCCTACTTATAGCATAAAAAGAGCTGGCTAATCTCCTACAAACAGATTCACAATGATTGCTCCATCTCAGTGAGCTATCCAAGTATACCCCTAAAAATTTCACATTATCCTTCGATACAATCTGATGGTTCATGCATTTGACAATTACAGGTTCACAATCGCTCATTCTATTACTGAAGCGAATGCATTCAGTTTTATCTAGGTTCAGAATTAAAGCATTCGATTTGCACCAGTCCAAGAACTTCAATATTAGTTTATTACATATTTCAGATAAATCACGCAGGTTTCTGGCTGAGACCGCTACAGAAGTATCATCGACAAAAATAATCAAAATTTCAGGATCTATGTAATTAGGTAGATCATTTATAAAAAGCAAAAACAGCAGCGGTCCCAAACTCGAACCCTGAGGGACTCCATTACACAATCCATATTTTTCGGACCAACAATTTCCAATCTTCACAAAAATTGAACGATTTCTTAAAAATGACATCACCCATTGGAGAAAAATACCACGAAAACCAACATTGTACAATTTTATGCCAAGAAACTCGAAGTTTATAACATCAAATGCTCGTGACAAATCAAAAAATATACCTGCGACAAACATTCCCTCATCTAATTTTTTATAGATAAAATCAACTAATGAAAATGCTGCTGTTTGTGTAGATCGCTTTTCTCTGAAACCGTGCTGACAGTCTGTAATAATCTGGAATCGAGTCAAGAACGAAATCATCCGACTATATATAATTTTCTCGAAGAGTTTTGAGAAAACACTCAATAATGAAATAGGCCTGTAATTATTGATGTCACAACGATCATGTTTTTTAAAAACAGGGATCACAGATGCTACTTTCAAAAGATCCGGGAATTTACCAGTTGTGACTGATAAATTGATAACATAAACTAGATGATCAGCGATATTATCCACAATTGACTTTAAGATAGATATGGGTACTCCATCAATACCAGTACTCTTTTTATTTTTCAAAGCTTTCACAACGCTAATGATTTCCTCTCTTACAACAGGATAAAAAAAGAAAGTGCTCCCCAATATTGCCGAAGTCGTACACGAAGATGACAAAGCATTCCCATAATAATTTTGGAGACTTCTTTCAGCAATCGAAGAAAAATGATTTGCGAACAGATTAGCAAGATCTCTCGATTCTGTATATTTTATACCAGCAAAGTTTATTTCAGAAGCTGATTTTATACCGCTCCTTCTACCAGTAATATCATTAACTATATTCCATACGGTTTTATTACTATTGCTTGAAGAGTTTATAACCTGCGCATAGTAGCTAGATTTAGTGCGCCAAAGAAGTTGTTTATAGTCAGTCTTTGCTGCTTTGTAGGTTACATAAGAATCATAAGTCTTCAAGTTTTTATTCAGCCAGTCTAAATTTTTCAGACTTCTGCTTGCTTCCCTCACTTCATTATTTATCCAGTTTTTCCCACTGAGATTTGAATGCCTTGGTTTAATTAATGGACAATTTATTTCCAAACAATGCTGTATCAATTGTGCAAATCTAATGAAGGCATCATCAATATTGGTGCAATTGTATACATCCACAAAATTTATAGTTGAAATGAATTTGGTTAAATTGGCCAATGTTTCAGAATTTATTTTCCTAACTACAACAGACTTATCAATACATTTCTCTTTCACAGTAGGTACTTTCATTACGTAATCAAGTGAAAGAACCTTATGGTCACCCAAAAAACCTTCGAAAACTTCAGTTTCAAAAAACTCAGACGAAGCATTGGTCAAAACATAATCCAACTTAGTTGAAGTTGTAATACCCTTGATATTAGTAAATACTCTGGTAGCAGCCATAGAAGTAACTTTCAATTCAAAACATTGCATAAGATCATCAAGAACATGTTTACGTGAGCAATTTGGCTGGAGATAATCAATATTGATATCTCCACAGACAAAGATAATATCAGAAATTTTGTTACAATGAGTAATAACAAAAGCAAGTCGTTCCAGAAATAAAGAAATATTTCCATTTGGAACTCTATATGTACTTATGACACTGTACCTTCTTCCTCCTAAGGAAAATTTCACTCCACACACTTCAAAATGTAACTCAACTGAGTACTTCGAAACACCGATATCGATCACAGGAAACCCGGATTTCACATATATCACTGTACCACCGTGTAAATAATTATGGCGACAAAAAGAAGCCGCCTGATAGTATCCATCCACAGCCATCGTTGACATCTTTTCCAGGTTACACCAGTGTTCTGCAATGCTCACCACCATTAGGAATGATATTGAGAAGCAAAACACTCAGTTTAGATTTGTACCGAAGAAAGTTTCACTTCAATCTTATATATAAAATTCTCCTGTTTGCACTTTGTGGCCGAACTCCTCCGAAACGGCTAGACCGATTTTCGTGAAATTTTGTGTGCATATCGGGTAGGACCGGGAATCGGCCAACATCTATTTTTCATCCCCCCAAATGTTGAGGGTGGTCCACCCCTAACTTTTTTTTCAATTTTTTTGTACCAATTTTTTCATTTTAATTTTTTTATGATACAACACACAAAAATACATACAACCCTAAATTTTCCCCCCTCTACCTAACCTAACGGGAACGTGGTACAACAAAAACTGCTTATTTATTGCCTCTAAGGCGTTCGCGGGGTCAGCTAGTAACTAGAAATATAAAAGGTTGTATAGTTTTGATAACCAAGACGGATTTAGTCTCCGAGACATTCGAAATTCGAAAAGTTACAGACAAATTTGGTGCCCAAAATACATCCAATTTTGATGGCTTATCCCATAAAAGGACCAAAAAATATTTTTTTTTTATGTAGAATCACCTTTAGAAGTTTGGACATCATTAATGCCACCCTGTTTAAGCTAAGTTGCTCAAATCCTAATTTGGGTGATATTTGGACGCAAAATCTGCAATTATGCTAAATTCTGCCAGACTCGGTACAGGAATAACACCTCGAAGGACCAAATCTCCAGACTGTTTAAACATGCCCAACTTTATTTGGGGGGTCTCAAAGGTGCGGTGAGCGCCCGTTGAATAATAAACAACCGACCTGATCGAACATAAACCACAAACCCTCCAGGTATTCCATTCATGCTTTTTGCAACACTCGTTATTTTATCAATCATGAAAGTCGCGATAATTCAGGAAAGGTGGAAATCTGCCGGGACTGCCTTCTTGAATCCAATAGGTACACAATGGGGGCTGCTTTGTGTTGAAATAATCACCCTTTTTCACCAGATTCTTCCCCGTTTCGAGATGAAAAAATCGGGCAAGGTATTCCTAAACGAAGTTCGACGTGGAATATTTTCCTCGAATTAACGAACTTTTATAATACTTTTTCTGTTCTTTTCAGTTTCCTTTGGAGGTACTGCAGGACTTTTCATTGGAGCATCCCTTCTCAGCATTGTGGAAGCGGTTTATTTACTTTTCTTGAGAAAACTTTAAATTACGACTCCGCGTTCTCGGGTGAACTGGAAATACCTACATTATGTATTCTAGATAAGCAATGCCGTAACTAAATATAGGAGTATCATCTTCGGAACTTTTGTGTGAATTCTATTCCGCTTCTATTATAGTTTTTCTTAGTCTGCAGTTTCATTGATTGAGAATAAATACACACATCATCAAAAGTCTTGGCCTCAAGAAATAAACAATCTATGTTCTAGAAATGAGATGAATATTTATTTTCCTCTATCTCAACTGCAATATATTTGATGAGTTTGTTGCACTTCATGCAGGATGAGACAAAATAGGAAAAATGAGAAAAAATCTAAAGGACCCCGCACTTTCCTTATGGCAAATGGCGTTCCGTCAAATGTTCTAATATTTTGGTATAATGTAGTACTCGACCTACTGATCAAAAGTGTCCCTAACTCAATCCTATGACTAGTTTTTGAGATACAGGGCGTTGAAGTTGGGAATTATCCACTTTTACTACGCTCGTATCTCGAAACAGAATCGAATGAACTTCAATTTTTCTCAAGAAACATTTCATTCCATCCCCAGGGAGCAACCATATAAAGGATGTATGTATGTAAATATAGTATTCTATAATTTAAAAACGGTAGGTAGATTAATTTACAGCAACTTAAATGATAAAGTGGAAAGGGATCAGCTTTCGAACTTAATATATAGTATCCCATGTTCTGAATGTGATATGGAGTATATTGGTCAAACTAGGCAATATTTAAAAAACAGAATGAAACAACACATCTATGACTTAAAAGATGTAAAAAATAAAGAAAAAACAGCCCTTTGCTCACATTATTTCAATAGGGGGCATTCTATTAATTTTAGTGATGTCAGGATTTGTGATAGGGAGAGAAATTTCAAGAAACGAAATATTTTAGAAATGTTTTATATAACTTTATTAGAATCCATGAATTTTAGAACGGATACAGAACATCTAGCCTCTCATTATAGTTCTATCATTTCAAAATATAAAGACCTAAAAAGAAAAAGTTAAGACTGTAATGACTAGATCAATATTATTTGATGTCTTGTTAGTCTTCTAGTTTTGTGTTTCTGTTATGATGCAGGCTACTATTTGTACTATTTGTACAATGTTTAGTTGCCTGTATTCCTTGTACACGATCGGTGATCTTCATCTGTGGTTTTATTCTTTTGTTGACATTATTGATTGTGAATGTTTTTAACGTTATATCATGGAGTTCTTTTGGTAACTGGCCTACTGTGTTTGTTTCGATAGCTTTATAGTTTTCTTATTGTTTCTTGATGCCATTCTTTCTGACGAATGTTTGTAGTTTTTACTTTCAACTCTTTAAGTTGATACATATTTTTGGTAAGTTATTTGATTACTTGAGTGAACTGTATACATGTATGTTTTCTTTTAATAAATTGCAGGCCTGAAGAAGCAAAGGGACACCTTTGCGAAACGTCGCCACGAATGTGAAAAAACTTGATCATCTGTTTTTTTCCTAGTCCTATTTCCTGCTATTTGTTGCTTTTTATTTAGAAAATGGAGGACGAAAATTTTTATGACAATTTCATATAAAGGAATATGACCGAAAATCGTTACGAATACAGGATTATACATAATTGAATGCATGCCCGATTTTGAAACTATAAAATACGTCAATTCCAGAGCGAGAACGTTCGCAAAATGAACTATTTCACTAGACATGTTGTTGTTACATGGAAAAAATATGAAATACCCAGAATTCATACTGGGTGATCCATTATTATAGAAACTATTCACAATGAAGGTTAAGTGGACACTCTGTATTTTTGGGTTGATTAAATGTGTATGAATCAGTTTTTCTGTTCATTGTCCCCTGAATTTTTAAATAAATTATAAAGTAGGAACTTTATTGGCCATATTTTCAACTAGGTTTTTTTTCTAATATACGAAGAAAAACGGAGAAAGAGTACTACACATTCTGCAAAATATTATTCCGTATATATACTAAAAATTTCAGACATTTATCTCAAAATTTAACGGAGATATCATGGAAATAAAATCGTTTGTCCAGATTTTTATGAAATTACAGCTCACCAGATTTTTTTCCTAATATTCGAAGAAAAACGGAAAAGCACAATATACAATATAGAGAAATGATAAAGCTTTTATTTGTTTCTCATTTGTAAGCGTCAGTTTCCAAAAACACAATATTAATCAAGAAAGTTTATTTTATCAAGTCACTAACTTGTAAAACTGACAGTTAACTTGCAAAATTTTTACAAGTTAGTAGTGTTATTTACATTAGAAAATTTTGTTTTATCGTCAAATATGTTGAAAATCATGGTACAATTGTTATTTCCAGTAACACAGATTTTTGATGATGAAAGAGTTGATACTGATGATGATGAACCATCTGTTGACTCAGAAACTGCTGAACTCGAGGACTACAGAACATTTGTACTCTCCTTACTACCAAATAATTTGCTAGACATTTCAATTTTTTTTTGACCGAATCATCGACATAACTCATCGCAATTTCGGTGCTCTTCCACCCTCCTGCACGCTTTAGTGCTAAAATATCTCCACCCGAATCCGCAACCATATAGTGGCTCCAGTTCTGCGAAAAGATTGGCCGGTGTATAACTCTGGGTCATTTAAACCTAAATATTTCGCTATTTGCTTTGGGACACCACCAATAGTGTGCTGGCCAGCATTAAGGGAAATGCACTTTCCATGTCGGTATGTCAAAAAAAATCTTAGGCTTTCTGTTCCAGGAGGCCGAAGATTTACATATTTTCTGTATAACATGCAGGGCTTGAAGCTGCAGCCATCATATCAGCATGGACTTCGAAGACTACAGACGGTGATTCAGTCATGAAATAAACTGTGAACCTCACGAACATAGCCGAAAACCACCTTTTTTTTCATCACCCTTTAATTCAAGATGAACTCCGTTGAGGTGGGAGTTTTCTTTCACCACTTGATATAAAAACATCAATACGTCTGAGAGTTTTTATCCACTTCATATGACCAGATTTTTTTTTATGCTGGAATAAGAATAGAATAACATGAATAAATAATTTTCATATCACATAAAAAAAAACCTGGTCGTAGGAAGTGGATGAAAACTTTCAGCCGTATTGAAATTCTCACATCAAGTACAATGGTGAAAAAAACTCTCACCTCAACGAAGTTAATCCTGAAATAGAGGGTGATGAAAAAAACAGTAGTTTTTGGGTATTTTCGTGAGATTCACAGTTTATTTCATGACTGAATCACCCTGTATTCTTTGAAGTCTATGATGATATGTTCTGAAAAAATCATTGTGAATAGTTTCTAAAATAATGAATCACCTAGTATGAATTCTGGTTATTTCAGGTTTTTTCATATCACTGAATATCTACTGAAATAGTTCATTTTGCGAACGTTCTCGCTCTGGAACTGACATATTTTATACTTTCAAAATCGGGCATGCATTCAATTATGGGTAATACTGTATTCGTAACGATTTTCGGTCATATTCCTCTATATGGTTGCTCCTTGGGGATGGAATGAAATGTTTCTTGAGAAAAATTGAGGTTCATTCGATTCTGTTTCGAGATACGCGCATAGTAAAAGTGGCTAATTCTCAATTTCAACGCCCTGTATCTCAAAAAATGGTCATTTGCCATAAGGAAAGTGCGGGGTCCTTTAACGATTACTTTTTCTGATTATTTGTTTTTGATTAATTATAGTTACTTTAAGACCTATTCAACCTGTAGCAATACAAGGCACATTAAGCCTTACTTGTATCCGCAACACACTTCGTCTCTCACAGAAAAGTCTCTCTTGAGTTGAGTTAAGGTTAATACCTATTATATTCATTCGATGCATAGAATTTTGACTCATACAACAACACTCCTATTCTAAGTATACATTTGGTGTTAATCTTAACTTAAAGTCTTCACAATACAACATACGACATTTGAAGATTTTTTTTCTACCAGCTCAACCAAGCCTAATCAGATATCATTAATGTATTTTCGTGTAGGGTTGCAGATCCAAACCTCATGAATGATGTTCGATTTAACCCTATTGTGAGGTTTGCATTCATGTCATGTTTCGAACCTGTAGCGGATTATTCTAGGAATCGATGACACATAAAGTTTCGCTACAGATTCGTACATGTCTATGTTGATCTGGATTTGCATGTCATAACATGCCAGTATGATCTCATATACTTACACGGTATTTAGAAACTATAGAGTAACATCGTAGAATTCGTAGAATATCAATAATATCGTTTAAAATGTATCGGGTGTTTTTTTTAGACTGATAGAATTTTCGACGGATAACTGTGATTTGACAGAAGGAAGAAGCCATGTTGTTTTGTCATTGCTGTTCAGTGAATATTGACTAATTATCATGGAAAGGCTTACGCCGCAACAACGTTTACAAATTCTTGAAATTTATTTTCTCTATTTCAGTATCGTAATGTGTTCATTACAGTACTAAAAACTGTGCTGTAATGAATATATTAGGTACAGCATCGTTTTCAGTAACATTTTTCGTTTTGTGGTTGTAAGCAATGACTTCCGATCCTTTTAAATTTCAGCAGACGTCAATTTCGAAATGTCAATTTTCGTACTTCCTAACATTCACACCAACTACCAAGATACAATATAAAAGTCACTAGGACCTATAATTTGAATTTTTTCATTAAATTTCACAAAATTTGGGTGAAATAGAGAAAAAATCGTTTAATACTCGTTGCAGAATGCAATTCCAATACTCATGCGTTCGAAAACTCGCTCCTTCGTCGCTCGTTTTCGACTTTCGCATTCGTATGGGAATAGGAGCCCATTCTGCAACTAGTTTTAGAATATACTATTCAAAATCACTGTTTTATTTGCCAAACTTATAGAGCACTCCGTGAAATTTATGTTTTACATAATCGTTCGTCAGAGCAGCTTATTCGTCGAACTATAAATAGATTTTAGACAACATTTCATCTACTCGATGCAACAACAAGACAAAGAACTGTACGTACAGAACAAAATATCGCTGCTGTAAGTTATAGTGTGAATGAAGATCCAGAATTGTCTATTCGACGACGTTCACAACAAGTTGGACTCTGTGCATTCACCACATGGAAAATTTTGCGTGAAGATCTTGGTCTACACCCATACAAGATCCAATTGGTTCAAGAACTAAAGCTACTTGACCATAATAAGCGTCGAAGAACAGCTTGAAGCCGGGGGGCCATGGCCCCCCCTTGGACCTCGAAATGGACAATAATCCCTTTATTAATGGTCTTATAAACTTGGTAAAAAATTTCTGTCCATTGATGCCCCCCCCCCCTGGATGAATCCATGACCCCCCCTGAAAAACGGTCTGGATCCGCCAGTGCTGTATAGAGAAATAAATTTGCAGTTTCCAAATCGTGTCATCAATAGAACAACCTCACTTTGGTCGATATTTCGACACCATTTCTCTCAAAAGAAGTCATGAAAGATTTCCCCAGAAAAATGATACAGATGGAAATCTTCAATAGAAATCGTCGAACCAAACCTCGATCCCACAGAATGACGCGTCGAAAGAATCGGTCATAATGCAGATCTCCGATGTCCTTCGTCCCATGCATCTCTCCATAAAATTCAGGAAACGGTGCAAGCGCTCTTCGGCCAAATCTGAAAATTTCATTTCACCCAGAGAATTTTCATCGCCTGCACATCCCTCTAAACAACCAAATTGCCCGATTCGGGCATTTGTATGTGTGCCCTAAATTCATATTTTTGCTTTCCTTATGCGGCCATCATCCAAATTTCATACATAATGTATTATATTCAATGCTTGAGGAGATGGCAGAGCGAATAAAGATGTAAATATGCGTCATTATATATTATGGAAATCGAATCGACGGAAAACATCAATGATTGATGCAGATTCCAATGTTCACGAGAAAGAGTATTTTTGTTTGGGAGAATATTTCGGAGGATCACTGAGGAAATACAGGATGTCGCCAAATGAATGCATATTTTCTTTGGTTACAAATTCTCGATACGTAATAAGAGGAACTCCCATTTTGATTTTGGTCCGTTCTCACCACTTAAGGTGGCGATATTCATACATTATGACTGATTATGATTAGTTATTTTTACAGTTTTATTCATTCAAAATAACGTAATCGTGAAGTTACTATATTTGACACGATCACCATTAGATGGCGATGTATATTCAATTACTGTCTAATTCGCAAGGAACTTATAGTACCATGAATTATGAAATGCTATATTTACCAGATCAAGAGGCGGGTGAATATTACGGTGAATTTGAATGTCAAGTTGATCAGATTTTGGCGATCAGTTTCAATTTTCGAAATGTTTTAGAATTTCTGTTTGGGTAATAAATATATTTGTGGCAATAATTGAATTCAAAATTGCCATAATTAGTAATTGACATATTATTTTTGTGTTTCTGTTCTGTGTCAGCTCAAATTCATTGAAACATGGAAATCTCGCTGCTCCATCAACTGAGATGTTCTCCAATCATTTCAAGCTGAGCACCAAAAGGATAAGATGTTATATGTCATATTGGAATTATCAAATGACACGTAATGCATTGCGGCGCCGCCACGAAACAATTCTAATATTTCCGATTTGGTCGATGTTAATGCATTTAAAAATTGAGTGATTACACCATGTTTTTAGACATCTTAAGCAAGGCTCATATCATTTCATGATAATGTTAATTCTATACTTAATTGAGTTGCCTGCAACTCTGTGCTGTGGACCAAAACAAAAATTTCTTAGTCAAGAAGAAAAATAAGATAACGTCTTAGCGTATTTGTATTCTGTGAAGTGATATTGAAGTACCATTGAAAAAGTACTTCAATTCGAATTTTCAACGTTGCATTGGCAGAACTAAAATGGTTTATACAGTGATCAGGGGTAATTAATCATTGGAACTATTCCTCATTCATATAATTCGATCGTGATTTATATTTGCATTCGTGGTGTCGTTCATCACAAGATAGGTACTGCAATGAGAGAACTGTTAAGCATTCAAAACAAAAAGTTATGTGTTCAACAAATAGATACCGCTTAAATAAAGAGTATTCTCTTCGAGCGAATAACAATGGACTTGAAATTTTGTATATTTGGCGTAATTCATCTCCTGCTTGAAAAATAGCAATGGTAAGTTTATACAAATTCAACGGTGGGTTTCACCAAGCGTAATCACCAGTGATCGTAGCTTGATCTAGCATCAACTCGATTTGACAGTTCAAAAATCAGAGAACAAAGACGTTGATCACCGATCACGGGTGATTACGATTCGTCAAATCATTTAAGCGTTACGAAGTTCGCCGGGCCAGTTAGTAATACATATGTTGAGAAGTGTTTTCTCTTCCTTCGTTCCTGACTTGAAGATCAGCATATTTTCATTATATCTTCGAGGAATAGAATTCTGCAAACATTTAATGATTTGCGCAAACAAATATAGGTGATGTGTTCGACGAAAACATAACGTTCATTTCAAGAACTCCCCCACTCATTGCAATTCACCTAGACAAACATTAGCATTCCCGATAAACATCCACTGTATCATATCTGTTAATTAGACACAATTAGGGAAGGGTAGATCTCCCATTTTGTGTAAGATATGACGAATTGGGTCGAAATGAGAGTGATATAATTAATCCTCTAACAAAACCCGCATGCACATGTGCTTCTCTGGTTACTCGTACTCGCATCAACATGTCGTTTTATACACAACAACTAGAAGCACGTTAATTATATGGCTGCTGCGAGAGTTGTCTAACCCTTCGGTGATCATTCGGTCAAAACGTCATTTCGAGGTCTGACCGAATGGCTGTTCTATGCGAAACCCGAACAAGGAATCAACTTGTTACGTTGGACAATTAAACGGCTAGAGGTTCAAATTTGGAGTTTACTCTACAACAGAATATTAATGATCATAACTTTACAATAGAACTTGATTAAAATGATTTGATGGATTGATTATGACGAGGCTCAAGCGATACTGGTATCTTTTGAAGCCCATGAGCATCAGTAATAGACAGATGACTGATGACACTGATGTTCCAGCATTTGACAGACCTGAAGAGCCACTCTAACAGCCATGGCTACTGAAACAAGAACAACTGCTTTCATATAGTTATTGGCCAAATTGAAGGATGCGGATAGGAAACAGGCTAGTTTATTTAGGACTTTGTTGATATTCATATCTCTGCTGTTCTGCTGCTTGTGGTCTATAAGGTCCTTTTATTTTATATGATTTAATTGTATGTAGTGTGTTTATGCTCTAACCATCTGTTAGTTATACGAGGATATATTGAAAAATTCTTAGCCTACTATAGAACCAAACAAAATTTCAATGTCAAAATATTTTTTTACTCAACATATTCTCCTCTTAATTCAATACATTTATTAAAGCGTACCTGCAACGTCTCTAGACCTTTCAAAAAAATGTTTCTTCTTGCTCTACAAACCAGTCCTCCACAGCTTCCATTACCTCCTCGTTTGAAGGAAGTTTACGACCTTTCAACTTTTTTTTCAATTGAGAAAAGAGATGACAGTCGGACGGAGCCAAATCTGGTGAATAAGAGGGGTGTTCTAGTGATTCTAACCCTAAATCACGAATTTCTTGCATGGAAACATGAGATTTGTACACTGGGGCGTTGTCCTGTAGAAACAAAATACCTTTGGATAGCTTTCCGC
The DNA here is from genome assembly GCA_951802165.1 of Adalia decempunctata. Lineage (NCBI taxonomy): Eukaryota > Metazoa > Arthropoda > Insecta > Coleoptera > Coccinellidae > Adalia > Adalia decempunctata. The sequence continues at coordinate 24,527,778 of OX637697.1, forward strand.
GTCTTTTCTCTTAATTTTTTTTTCCGTAGAGTGATCAGTAATGTCGAATAGTAATCTCCAGTTATTGTTCTACCCTTATTCAATACATCAATCATGATTACTCCATGGCAATCCCAAAAACTTAGGTCTTGGAGAACCAGTGTGTCACCATTCCATCGATTGTTGCTTTGTTTCTGGATTGTAGAAATGTACCCAAGTCTCATCCATAGTAACAATTCGGTTTAAGAAGTCTACATCGTTTTCAAATCGAGCACAAATCGAACGCGATGCTTCTACCCTTGCACGCTTTCAAACATGCGGGGATCCATTTTGCAGAAATTTTTCTCATGTCCAAATTGACGTGAACTATATAATGAACGCGTTCGTATGAAATCTTTAGTGCTTCAGATATCCGTTTTAGCCCGATTCGACGGTCTGATAAAATCATGTCATGAACTGCAACGATATTTTCGGGGACTGGCACAGAAACTGGCCTTCCCGATCAACTTCAATGGAAAATTTACCTCTTTTGAAGCTTGCAATTTTTCACTGTCGCATACGAAGGACATTGATCACCACGGGTATTAATTAAGCATATCTTCGTAAAACTGCTTACCTCTTAACCCTTTTAAATACAGGTACTTGATGATGGCTCGATACTCCAATTTTTCGATTTTTACAATTTCGGTGGACATCTTTTTTTTTTAATTCATTGTGTAACTCTGGTTTTCTTTTTTGACATCGAACCCTACACTGACACTTCTTATAAGTTATTGTTCGTTGATATGGTATCGCAATATTTTGTTTATGCATGGAACTGGTCTAGGCTAACTGGATACCTACCTGTATTTCTCCAAAGCGGTAACAAATGATGAGATATGTATGCAGTTACCGATAATAGATTTGACGTTCAAAGTGAACTTTTATTCAGTCCACTCAACAATATTATGAAGTGAGTTTCTTATGTGAATTCCAAATCTGTTCTATGTAGTTCTTTGCCCAAGGATTTTAGATTAATGATCAGGGTAATGTTGGAAGTTTACTATCCCAAGGATCTGAGTACCAGATCGTGATGGCTTCAATTGGAGACTGCGAAAGGTGTTAATAATTCAGGATCAGTCATCTCAATTTAACTCTGCTATCAATATCAAATCTGTACAATTTTAATACAGATTATTCATCAATCAGCTTTGTATCTGTTTCATTGAATTTAACTCTGAAGCCAGTTACCCATCCTTCGACTGGATCTCGTTTGTTTTTTCCTGCTTTAGAAGAAGGCTCGAATCAATTTCTAAATGGACCAATATCTCCTCGTGTTCAATGAAGTGTTTCATTCAAATATTTGTTTAACCTCATTATTTTTGCCACTGATCTGAGAGATTCGAATCCGAATTACCCTGAACATAATGAGGGCAGCCGCCAGCCGATTACGATCGCAAACCATGACCAAACAATAAGGCAAAGATCTTCAGAGTCAGGGTTGAATTGAGCTCTTTTTGAATTTTGAATTCTACCTACAAATAATTATTTATATTCTCCACTGCTCTTGAACTATACTTCAATGCATCGGAGAGTGTATACTCCATTCGATATTATAAAGTATCCCGGTTGGCCAAGACTTTGGTTTATCAAGTTTTTTTTTACTCAAAACTGACACAGGTTGGTACTCGTGAAATGTGGAATAACTCTCAGAAACGTTGCCAAAGCTAATTTTTATTCACTCTTTTTTAACTTTTTAAATGAAGTTAGTTCTTTTAAGGTTCAACTGTGGTTTCGTAGTACTACAACATTTTCATACAGGAGTATGAGTGCAAAAAGGTATTTGAATGTCTCTGTAGGCTTTTTTCTTGAGAATTTTGTGGAGTGTGGAATTCCATGGCTCCGACTGTTCGTTAAGAAGTTTTTCTGTCTATTTATTCGACTACTTTTATTCTTTTTTCGAATGAACCATCACAAAGTAACTGACTATTCTGCCCATTATTTTTCAGTGAAACTTTAACACTAGATTCTTGATTGCCATACAAGAAAATAGCAATACTGAATCTTTCCACAATGTTTATACAGGGTGAGTCTTTGACTTGTACATATATTTTATCTGTAGATTCCTCCCATCAAAAGAAACACTTGTTTGCCATAGCATTTTACAAAATTCGGTTTCGTTAGGAAGATACAGGGTGTCAAAAATCCATGAAATTAACACTATTCTTTCCATATATTCGGAACCAATATTTCGAATGAACTGAATTTTGGTTGATTGTTTACTTTATTCATGGTGCATATTCCTCAATTGAAACTTATTTCATATTTCTCCTGGTAAAAAAGTTACAGTATAGTCGACTTATAAATTCACGCAAAAATACTATAAAACCACTTGAAAAAGATAAACGGTTCACGTTTTCGAAAGAATTAATTATTTTAGAAAACAAAAGTTAAACAATATTTTTTCAATAAAACGCGTCGTTCTCAAGTTATTCCTAATTGTATAAGATTGAATTAGAGGAAAAAATCATGAATTTCAAGAATAATCTGAATGCTATCCTGAGTTAAATCTCATCGAATATTATTTTTCTCTGGTCTCTCAACAAGTTACCAACGTTGTCAGAATGTTTTTCAACTTTGTCAAGACTAAAATTTTTATGATGAAAAAAGTTGGATGTAGAGATATGTGATAATAAAATTCCACATTCGTGGGACATAAAATTGAATTCTAAGAAGCATGAAATTATACATTTTATAGGCAGTTTCTATTTGAAATTCATTGATACCGGTCCTTCAGCAAAATATCTATCGAAACAATATAACTCGACACCAGAACGACACTACTATTACATCAATTCACTGAAAGTCATTTACATAATCATCACCTGTTTGCTTCATTCTCTGTAAATAAATAAAGCGTGAACTTCGTTTATGCCGTGCTGACTCAAGGACTATAAACAAGAATTCTTGTTTATAGTCCTTGGTGCTGACTAACGTTTTAGGTTGGACTGGTTGGAGCACAGAGCATCGCGGGTACATCCACGGCCTTCTGAAGGGAAGAGTAGGCCGTTGGCGACTGAAATTAGGAACGTAGCGCTATATTGGCGAGAATCAGAACTACTCTTTTGGCATTTTCAGAGAGCAACGCCTAGACGCCTTTAGCGATTGTGATAGTTCATCCGCTAACGATAGAGGACGTACTGCTTTCTTGAGTTCGCATTGTTTGAAGAGAAAATCGGCAATCTGGCATCGTCTTCTCTATAGTTCTGTGGAATATCACAGAGAATGTGGTAAGGTTAGGTCATTGACCCTGAATTATATAACTTTGGTTAATCGAGGTTATGAAAAACTAATTTTTATGAGATCGTTTTAGAATATCGAGGAAAATATGAACAAATTATTAGTGTCTATAAACTAAACTCCAGGACAATCAGGAAGGAACTTATTTTGGTGTGAGAAATAAAGCTTTTCAATTGCCGAAATGATCGGACAGAACTAAGTGTTTTGTTAGGAAATATCGTGTTTGTAACATTCTTATTCAAATAAGGTTAGTGCTTCAGTATTTTCTAATTGTATCAACCAGAACATCTAATAATCACCTCAATTTCGATCGAAAAGTATGAACTTTGAGGTGTTTGCAGAGAATTGTTCCAGGCACGCATTAAGCCCAACTTTTTTTTTCAAATGGCTATATCTCTTTAACAGAGCCGAATTCGGAAAAATGAAAAATGAGAAAAAGGTTTCCTTCAGCATCAAGAATCTACAGTTAAAATATATGTACAAGTCAAAGACTCACCCTGTATACGTGAAATATTTCCAGTATTAATAGAGAAGTTTCTTCAACATTCGCCAGGACTTTGGAATTATTGAATTAAAAAAATATTGTCTCAAATTCATTATTTTCCCAAAGTAAACAATTATTTTGATAAATACGTAATTATTACGACTTTTAGATAGCAATTACCACGTTGCTTAGTTATCTGACAGGAAAATGACTATAACCTAACAACTTATCCACGGTAAAATATTCTACCGGGATACTTCATAAAAGTGAATGAAGTATATATGAAGAGAATTTCCTTCACGTATTTCCGTGTAAGGACGAAAAAGTTCATCATATTACTTTTCCATCATATTTCGCTACTTCTCAAAATGATTCAACTTTCTGAATGAATTCGTCTAAAAATATGTGGTGCGCGCGAAATTTGAGAGTTCTACGCTTTGTTACCACTACCCCCGTATACCTTCTCCGATATCTCCAGAAGAATCCCGTATTCTATGAAACTCCATTGACGCTGACGATATTTCACTCTCGAACATCAAGGATTACTTCAGCAACATCTCGAAACCACGATAAAATGATCTTTCCCTACGACCGAGAAGGTGAGCGTCCATTTCTATCTCGGACGTCACACAAAAGGAGAAAGGTCAAATCCTGTTTATTGTCGAGGATCAAATCCATGACGTCTCCTACGAATCTAGAAAGATTTGCAACGCTGAACTCGGCCCAGGCGAGGTTTTACCGGGGGCGTAGGAAGTATTTGATGCTTTTGTGCACACAAGTTGCTCTAATTTATCCTTATTGTTGCATTTAGGCAACAACAATACACAATTTGCATAACAGAAATACGACGGGCTTTATGCTGGCTCATTATAATATTTTCGGTGAAGTGGAAATAAGTTCCTAACTTTCTCTGCAGTCTTGTGCTTTAAGCTTGAAAGTTTGCGGACTGCCGAATATGGGGTACACTAACGAACATTTTCCGTTTTACATGACTCTCAATCCGGAATGTAAGGCCCAAAACCTTTGTTGATTAATTTGAAGGGGTTCATAACAAGGCCGAAATTTCACTGTTCTTCATGGAAGCTAACAGTCAAGTGCACTCGATGCTTCATGCCAGATTCACTGAGACGCAATCTCATCTTGAATATTATAAAATACTGTGAAGACAATTGAAATTCGTTTCAAATGAAGAGTGTTTCGATAAGAGGGGAGATTTGAATTGAGCGTCATGTTTGACATGAACATGAATTGGGGGTATTGTGTCTCTTCTGGAGTGGTATCACACCTGACGAATTTTCACGAGTGGTGTCCCACATGGGTCCGTATTAGGGCTGCCCTTATTCTTATTATACACATCAGAGTTACCAGTACCCTGCATTTTTACGCAGAACGCAGTACTAATAACTTCGATATTTCAGATGGAACATTCAATATATCATATTATTATTATTTTTTCTATTTGCTGTAGCCCCCTGATTATTGTTGGATCTATATAATTATGTTCATAGTTCATATTTTAATCTGGTTATATAAACAACTGTAGTTGTCGTTAGTGATCGAATAGATTTATAAAGTTGAAACAGTAAAGGCGAGTTTATACAGCAACTAAAATAAAATAAGAACTAAAATAAAATAAAATAACAAATAAGAGCAGAAAACATAGGTTTATAGAGATCACTAGAATAAAATAAGAAATAAGAATGAACCAATCAAATCGCAGATTTTTTGACAATGGGTGCGTTCATCCGACTAAGTAGCTACCGCTACCCACATAATTCTATACCTATAATTTGATCCTTGAAATTGAAAGTGAAACATCTAGAAGGCTCTGACTAGGGTCAGTGAGACTATTGAGCATGTGCTATAGCGGAGAGTGGGAAAATAGGGACATCGTGGCGATCAGCGGATGCTGTTTTGTTATTTGTCTCTGTTTGTATTGAGTCACATACGGTATCCATGGATACATGTCCATTCTCTTCTCCCTAGGCATGCGTATATGCGATGACTGATCCTGAATTTAAGGGGAACGATTGCCACACTTTTGTATACTTATTAGCCACTACGCTCAAATTATAGGTATAGAATTATGTGCCGCTACCGCTCCTTCAAACGTCAAAACCATATGATATGTTCGATCCGTTGTGTCAAATTAGTTAATTCGCGATTCAGGGGTAGGCAGCGCCCTCTACTACACGTGTATACGGGAGTGGGTAAGATTTGTAAACATTAGTTCTGACATAAGGTAATTTGCGAGGAAAAAATAAAATGGAAAGTGAAAACAGTGTTTTTCTGAGCATAAGCGAATATTTCCGATATTTGGAAGCAACTCCAAATAGTAGGAAGGCTTTTTGGGTCTGAAGGAATGAGTAGCGTTGAGATTATAAAAGAATTCCGATAGCTGAAGGAAGGTGTACTTAGGTTTTGTGTATTGAATAAGGTTTTAATCTTTATCAAGAAATATAGGTATGTAATATTAGTATTTCACCAAATATTTATGAATAAAATTCATGTTCTATTCTATAAAAACTTTTGTTAACATATCCTGATAACTTGATATCATTGGATTAAAAAAAAAAAACAAAAGGAGATAGTTGATACAATGAATTTATACATGGATATTGAAAACTAATCCACTGTCCACTACGACATTAATGTCTATATTGTGCTACTTATCATAACAGTATATTAAAGTATAAGTGGATATTAAGGTCTTTACTCTTTAGAGACGGAAATAGAGAAAGTGTTTTAATAAAGACCAGTTATCCACGAATACTTTACACAATTTTTTTATTGGTAAAATTTGAAATCATTTAAATACTGTAATAAATGCAATTGATAGATCAATAATTAAAAATCGACGTTGAGATTTCACATGTTTGTGATGATAGTTACCATGACACAACTTTAAAACACGTTCTGGTAACGAGCAAAATGAGGTACCTACCTATAAAACTACAGTTATTTCTAGTTTACAACTTTTGTACTTGGGAAAATAATGAAATGAGACTGAACCCCTGTTGGCTTTACTATTGCATCCATAAACGCAACAAAACGCATGTGATACATTTCAGGGCAGTTATCACTCATCACTATGTTCAAACGTATATAAAACAGAATCTGGAACACAATTCACTTCACTAAAATAGAAAAATTAACCGGTAATTAATGTAGAAATCGAAGTTTTCCATATACTAACTTACAAACCTACCCACTCCCGTTAATGCTGTTTCTGCCGCAAGGTGGCTTAGGAGATGAACTTGAATCGCCAAAATTTAATTTCCCATTAGAATCACTATGGAAAATATCATTAGTTAAATGGATGATGGCATTTTGATCGAGTTTTGAATCGGCTATTCCGCCTTTTATTCAAGGCGATAATCGCAGTACTTGTCATCAATAACAACATCGCTTCCATCATGATTTCCTGGTCATCCATATTAAATATATTATCAACGATGATTTGAAAAAATTTTCATTGAATTTTAGATTAGAAAACTAGTCGAACTTGTCAAAAGCGTCGATACGGAAAAGATTGGGGAGTGGATTTGGGTCATGCGCACTATCATTTTCCAAATAAAATAAGCGAAAAAGATAAAAGTTGACCATCTCTTATTCTTATTCTTATTCCTTATTTTAGCTTATTTCCTGTATAAACGCTGTCATTGAAATGCATCAAGTGAACATTCTTATTTTATTTTATTTTAGTTCTTATTTTATTTTAGTTGCTGTATAAACTCGCCTTTATTCCTTTCCTTGGTCTATAAAACAGGCCCCAAACCCAACAGGGCATTCCTGGACTCATAGATTTTACATTTGGCGATCCTGCCAGGAATCAAGAAGATTTTACTGATGTGCGTTCCAGTTCTGGTGAGACCAAGGATGAATACACGATTAGAATTTGAGAAAGAATAATTGATGATAAGGCAAAACAAATTTTCGAGCTTGACAGTAGAAAAGAAGGATTTTTGATGTCGAAAGAATCATTGAATCAAGATGAAGGGATAAAAGAGTTCACGGAGCAAGAAATAAAACGAAATGAAATCATCAAGATCGAAGAAGAAACGGTATTTAAGCAAAAAGAATCAGTCTGTGAAAATTTGAATTATCCTAAACGAGAACTGCCGAATGTTTTTTCGAGTAGATCTACATTATATACTGGTGGTTTTGAAAATGAAACGAGTGAAATTAATGCTATCATCTGTGTTTTTTGTGATGAAGGACATAATAGTCAAGATTTCATTAAAGTTCAGACTTTGTCGTTAGAAAAGAAGAGAGGTTAGCTCATCAAAAAGGATGATAGGGATGGACAAATTCTGAGGTCCATCACAAGCTTACCTAGAACGGAAAACTTCTTGGATCAGGTTGAAGCACAGAACGAAACTGAGAACAAGAATAAACTCACAGGTTTGATAAAGGATGTCGTGAACGTATAAAACAGCTGCTTCGTGAAATCGATAGAACATAAAAACAGAAAGAAAAATTCACGTTCTGAAAGCGAAAGAAGAGCACAAAAACACGAGTCCAAACATAGAAGTCGTGAAAGAGAATATGACGTTGACCATCGGGAGAAGAACAAACATGAAGATGCAGAAAGGAGGCATAGGCCCAAAAGACATCACAAGCACCATTGCTATACTCAGAAGATATGCGAAATCGACTAGCAAGATTCAGAAGTGAAATTATGAAGTGTTGAGGGAAAAAGAGATTGAAGGAGTATCGTCGAATTTTGAAGAAGCACTCAAGTATACACAACTTCCTTAGGCCGGAGGATGTTGGATCTACGGAATTATGTTCAAAGTTCATATTTTAATCTAGTAATATAAACAATTGTAGTTGTCATTAGTGGTCCAATAGATTTATAAAGTTGAAACAGTCATTCCTTTCTTGGTCTATAAAACAGGCCCCAAACCCAACAGGACATTCCTGGACTCATAGATTTTACAATTAATACTGTGTCAACTGCCTTATGCCTATCTCTAGCAGTTTTCGAGTAGTTGATTGATTTATTTCTTTTTTCTCGCAAAACATGGAACGCATTAAACATCCAGTACTTCGGTTCTTGAAATCCTAGAAAGCTGGAATTTCTAGTATGATCAAACAGTATCCTGAATATTTACGCATAATGAAATATGTCTCTAATTATTAAGGGTTGTTCAAAATCAAAGGCCCATCCGAGACATACTAAAACGACAAAAGTGCGTTTTTTGAAATAGAATGTATATTTGGAATGCGTTGAAAGCGAATCAAATGCTGAAAGTGAGCAGAAAATGCAACAAAGCATGAGTTCGCCTAAGCTGCATTCACTTTTCCCAAATGGTTCTGTTATTTTCTTCGAAATCAATACGTAGTTGTGCATCACCAGCAATAATAAAAGAAAAATGAAGTTCGGTTCTTTTGAATATATCTCTGCACCTTTTTCATCGTTCAGTGAATCTAAAATAAACTTCAACCTCCTCGATTATCTTCACAGTGCAGAAATACGAGTCTCCAGCGAACAGAGCCAAATCTCTCTGAATCTGCTTATGTTCAAAGAGATTGGAATATATATTATCTTGAAGTGGTTCAACTGAAAACAATAGGGGAGAGGATATAGATTATTGTTCCTTCGATTTCGGCACTTGCAGTCATTGAAATATGGGATACACCATGAATATATTTACACCAGGGAAAAATGTCCGGAGGAAAGGGATTTCTAAACCTTGGGATAACAATAGAGACATCTCCGCCAGGAGAAAAGCGATTATTCGATTCTCTTTGTATGGATTTCCGTCAAGAGGAAATGAAAGGTAAGCTTATGTTTTTTCGTTTTATCAAAAATTGCATATGAATTTCGGATATCAAGATGAAATCATGCCCTGCATCGTGTATTCATCGGAACACTTAATTTTAAGACTGTGTGAGCTCACGTCTGCTCTTATTTGCAGGTGCATGATGCTGTAACGAAGTTTGATTTTTCTCTATAATATCAAGATATACTTCAGGAAGATCTTTTTTCCTTAATTTCCTGAATGATTTGAATTATGAAGCAAACTGTCAGAAATGAACCAAATACAAAAAATTTATGATGTGAATTAGGAGTTGAATTCCTTTGTCGGAAATAAACCGAAAACAATGAAAAGGCTTTCCGTTTCATTCCACGTTACATTTTATGATTGAAAAATACCCTGAGACGCGTAAAAGAACTGCCTTGTATCACTGTATTAACTCTTTTTGGTGAATTGATATAATGTTCCGATATTTAAGAAGAGGTTTAAACTACAAGGATGTATTGATATCTAGATATCTAGTAAGCCTAGAACAGTTTCATGTATGAATAAAATATTGCGATACCATATCAACGAACAATAACTTATTAGAAGTGTAAGTGTAGAGTTCGACGTCAAAAAAATAAACCAGAGTTATGCATTAAAAAGAAAGATGTCCACCGAAATTGTAAAAATCGAAAAATTGGAGTATCGAGTCATCATCAAGTTCCTGTATTTAAAAGGGTTAAGAGGTAGGCAGATTTACGAAGATATGCTCAATACCCTGGTGATCAATGTCCTTCGTATGCGACCGTGAAAAATTGGACTGGAAGCTTCAAAAGACGTAAATTTTCCATTGAAAATGATGACCGATCGGAAAAGCCAGTTTCTGTCTCAGTACCCGAAAATATCGATGCAGTTCATGGCATGATTTTATCAGACCGTCGAATTGGGCTAAAACGGATATCTGAAGCACTGAAGATTTCATACGAACGCGTCTATCATATAGTTCACGTCAATTTGGACATGAGAAAATTTTCTGCAAACTAGATCTCCAAATGTTCGAATGTTGACCAAAAGCTTGCAAGGGTAGAAGCATCGCGTCCGATCTGTGCTCGATTTGAAAACGATGTAGACTTCTTAAACAGAATTGTTACTATGGATGAGACTGTGGTACATTTCTACGATCCAGAAACAAAGCAACAATCGATGGAATGGCGACACTCTGGTCCTCCAAGACCTAAGAAGTTCAAAAATCTGCTGGAAAAGTTCTTGATTTTTTTTTTGAGATTGCCATTGAGTAGTCATGACGGATTTTTTGGATAAGGGTAGAACAATAACTGGAGATTACTATTCGACATTACTGACCACTCTACGGGACAAAATTAAAGAGAAAAGACGCGGAAAGCTATCCAAAGGTATTATGTTTTCATAGGACAACGCCCCAGCACACAAATCTCATATTGCCAGGCAAAAAATTCGTGATTTAGGGTTAGTTTCACTAGAACAACCACCTTATTCACCAGATTTGGCTTCTATCGACCATCATCTCTTTCCCCAACTTAAAAAAAAGTTTACAAGGTCGTAAATTTTCTTACAACGAGGAGGTAATAAAAGCTGTGGAGAACTGGTTTGCAGAGCAAGAAAATTTTTTTTTGAAAGGTCTAGAGACGTTGTAGGTTCGCTGTAATAAATGTATTCAATTAGAGCAGAATATGTTGAGTAATAAAATATTTTGACATTGAAATTTTGTTTGGTATTAAAGTTGGCTAAGAATATTTCAATATATCCTCGTAACTCTGGCAACATGAGGCCGAGCATTATCTTGCTGAAATATTGGATTCTCGAGCCGGTTAAGGTAAGGGAGAACATATGACTCCACTATTTCTTGAAGGTACCGCAACCTCGAATGAGGACTTAAAGTGACCTACTTTCATGTGCAATAACACCCTATACTATAACGCCTACTGTCCGGTGTACATGACGCTCAACATCAAACTCAGGTTCACCCATTTCTCCCCGACGGTGTCTAGCCCTTCTTCGGCCATCGTGTGTACCCAAAGAGAATCAAGATTCATCAGAAAAAAATTGATGCCATTCCACATTCCAATGTTGACTTCCTCTGCACCACTGTAATCGTTGCCGGCGATGCACAACAGTCAGAGGTAAAGAAAGATGGGGTCGATAATGCTGCAGTCCAAACGACCTTATCCAGCGGTAAACCGTTCGAACAGTTACAGGATGGCCTTGTCTTCCTAACCTCTCATCAGCCAAAGATAGAGTTGTCATCAATCGGTCTTTAATGGCAATGGGTCTTAGATGTCGATCTTGAACTAAATTTTAAACCCTTCGACGGCAGGTGCCTACTCTTCTTCGATTTAGGGCATTATCAAACCACGCTTGACAACGTCTCATAACAGTAGTTGGATTTCTGTCCATATGTTTAGCGATTTCTCCAAATGACAATCGTGCCTGCCGTAGACCAATAATTAAACCGCTTTTAAATTCACTTAGTTGGCGATAAATTCCGCGTACACGTGCTCTTGGCATTATAACAACAACGGAGCATCGACTTTGGACCTCCTCGAACCGCTGGTTTGTTGTGAAATTAAAAAAAAAATTGCAAAAAGAGACTACAATATGTGAGTATCAAAAATATGCACATAAAAAAATAACGATCTTTTTCTCCAAATTAAATCATTTAATCCTTGCTATACTACCTATCCATGTTTTATGAAAAAATTGAAATTCAAACAGCTGCTTCTGAGTGTTGCAGTTTCTTTGTCAGTGAGTAGATTATTGAAAGGGACCTTCCCTCTTTCAATAGTCTTAGGGTTTTCCATTCTTTTTATTCTTTTTATTTTACTCTAAAAATATGCGGCAGGTGCAATATTTCAAACTCAGCTAAGAAGATATTTTCAGTTTGAGAATAACCCACTAACTGATCCGCTTTACATTATGGCATTTTCTGATGGGCAAGCCAACAGCAAGATTCCATACATACGCTCATAGGTGTGTTGGAAACTGGTACCGTAAACGATTATTCGATTAGTGTTCGTATAGAATTATGTTGTATATCAATATTCCCAGCCTTAAGCGTATACAGCACTCTATAGACAGCTAACGGCACATAACATGGTATCTCTGCAAGCAGTTTCCTCATACGGACAAGACTCGATTGTGATACAGAAGCGAAGGCGTGTAAATCTAGGGGATATGAGCTGATACGAAGGGGTCGAAGGTTAAAATTTTTCTTCGTTGTATTCTTGAATGCGAATCTACCTACAAGGTGGATCAATTTCGAGTCGGAAGAACGAGCGCGTTTATGTCTTATTTCTGATCCTTAGACCCCCATTTCTCAGAGAATTAACAGGAAACGAATGAATTAGACTTTCCCAGTAGTTCCTAACCTTTCACTTTCCCCATTTCGGCCTCATGAAAGTAGATGAGAAATTTTCACCCAGACCGAAGCACCTCATTTCGACAGGATAGCAATAATATATTCTTTCCTGGCTGAATCCTTCCATGTATCATAAGGATCTTGATGGAATAAGAAATTTTGGGATCTCATTTTATTATTGAGAGGGTTTCTTTAGTACCTCATTCATGGCATTGAAAGAGAAATACGTCTGGCTCTGGTATTCTTTATTTAATACATCACGAATTGAAAGGGAAGGTAATTTGTATAGGAGGATTCCAAAGATATGAGAGGCAAGGCTATTTTGTCGATTCAAAGATGATTAAATGAATGATCAAAAAAAATTGGAATACTAATTAAGGTATCGATCGAATCAAAATAATTTCGCTCAAATCAAAATCCGGCTAATGCACATAAAATTCTTTTCGATGAAACAGAGAACATTTCCAACATTGAACGTAAGTATCCAAGCATGGATATGGAAGCATTCGTTATCTATAAGCACAAAACTAACATGAACAGGAAAAATACACTACCATTGTTCATAGTGCTTGGTTGCCAGCGATCTGCAATGATAAAACTAAACCTGTCCGAAGCAAAAGGAATGGATCCACAAGGGCTGGGGCCAAGGCCGTAGCTAGAAAAAAATTTCGGGGGGGGTCCGTCCGAGGCCGTAGCTAGAAAAAAATTGCGGGGGGAGGGGGGTGTCCGTTGAACTGAACTATAGAAAAAATTTCGGGGGGGGTCCGGACCCCATCGGACCCCCCCTGGCTACGGCCTTGGCTGGGGCTATAGATACAGCGATAGATCCAATAACATCACCAGTTCGGAGCAGTCAATCGTCGAGTTACAACCTCGATATACCTGTATAGATGATTACCGCAGTTGCATGCGAATACTCTTATTTTGAAATTTTTTTGACAGTTCTAACAACAAATCCAATTTTATGATTTTGTATCGTATGGAACCATTTCAGCCAATCATTTCAACATTACATCGAAAACTACATCCAATGCAATTTTCAATCCCAATGATAACACGATAGAGTCTTATAAAATTATATAATAGTTCCATGGCAACATCATTCCAAACAAATTTCAAAATGTCACGTTTTGGTAATGTGAAAAATATAAATGAGCTTAACAAAGAAAACATTCCCAGAAATACTTCCAATAGCCACAAATATCTTGGGGGAATATTTATGGAATTTTGCTACGAACGATCATACGAATTGAATGAATGCAGAAGCTTAAAAGAATTGGCGTTTATACTCCAAGATTGGGCTGTCAGTATGAGAAAAAAAGACGGAATTCAAAGAAGCAACGGTAAAGACAATGTGGAATGTTTCAAGCAAACTCTTACAAGAAAAGTATTATAAGGACTACAACATTATGATTGACCCGTTTAATAATATAATATTTAAACCAGCCCGAGATGCCCGCGATGCAATCAGAAAAAAATTGCAAGCAGACCCAAGATAACGTAAATCCAGTTCAGTTTCGTTTAATTTGTCTGAAATTAACAGAATAATATTGCTATGGGATGAAAATACTCCTGAAGGTCTTATGCGTTAATTTTATCATATTGCTGCAGTAGAACTAGCGTGGCGAGGAGAAGAGGCAGTTGCTTGTTTTTGAATTTTTTTCAAATCGAGAAGAATAACGATGGTTCTCCAATAAATCGCATTGAATACAATCCGGTATTCAGTAAAACGTGCCAAGGTGGTTCTAGAAGCTGTACAAATAGTAAATGACTATTCTTGAAACCAAATCGATATTGGAAAAATGAAACTGACAAATGGTACGATAATGTACCTGTTGGAAGGAATACCATAAATAAATGGACTAAATTTGCTGCCGAAACAATTGGCTTGAATGTCAAAGACAAAAAGATAACGAATCATTCAAATAGATCAACAGCTGTCAGTAGTCAATTAGCAAAAAGTGGGGTGTAGAGGAACAACAAATGCTGAAGATTACTGGTCATAGCAATCAAAATTCTATCAAACCATACCTAAACCTCGATCAAGAACACCACTACAAGATAATAAATATTATGCGTGGAAATAGATCTTCTATACAAGAGAACAGCAACGAATCTAATGTTGAGTTGAATTTTACGAATTGCACTTTCACTAATTGTACTTTCAATAAATAAATAAATGTTTTGTTGTGTTGAGTTATACATTTTTTCTGTCAAAAAATTTTCTGCCGAATATTCCTCGGACATTGATGAATGCCTCATAATTTTATAACCAATATCTCAAGCTCGTTGCTTGGTAACAGCCCTCAGCCTTCGGCTTCGGGCTGTTACCAATGAACGAGCTTTCGATGGTCATAAAATTATCTCGTCTATTATCAAGGTCCTAGGGATATTACTACTAGGAATGAATTCATTAGATTTGTCGAAAGGAAGCAAATTCTCCTTTTGTATCGATCTTTTTAGGTAGATATGAACCGGGCTGTATAATATGCTGTTCGCCCGACAATGCACTTTGTTCTATGTTCTAGAGTAATTTCGAGTCAGTGATTTAGCGGTAAGATGCGCTAAAATAGCACTTACCGTGTTCATCAAACGAGAACCTATGTACGTTTCGGTAGGATGGAAATACGGCTTTGAATCTAATGGGATAATAGTTTTGATCGCTCCTTTTAGTTATAACCCGATTAAAATGTCGCCATGGCAGTTGCAGCCTCCGTAATGTTATCATAAACCGACAGCGATAATCTGCGTTAGCTGAGATTGCATTCCGCATTTCCACATTCTGGATTTGAATCACATCCCAACTTATGAAACTGTACCACGAGAATTTTAATATGGATTCCTTTTATTCGAGAATGCCTCAGGTACTCAGGAAAATTATGGCATTCGAACGAGTATAATGGAGAGTAATATATGGATGGAATTTACCGTAATATGTGAATGGGGTGACGAGCCGTATTGGAAATTCAAGGGAATAAACATCAAATGGAACCCAATATAAACTTCTTCTCAAGTTAAAAATATGCAATGAATATTTTTCATCACAAAACCCAAAATGTCTTACTCATGCAGGGTGTGACGTAATGAATGGATAATAAGGTAGAGGTCTATAAGAGATGTTCCACATTTTCGAATATTCAAAAAAATTATACCCTTTGCCACTGTTGGCAGAACTCCTTCCATTTGTGGTCCTGCCACCAGGAAGGGTGTCAAAGGGTGTAATTTTTTTTTCTGACCAATCACAAAGTCCTCTACCCTCAGGTACCATATTACCTATTCATTAACCCTGTTTATAGAGAGTTTTCCAGGAAAGATATCAGAGATATGATTTATTTACTGTAATAAAAATATTATATAAGAAAAAGTACAGTTCCTGGTTTTCATAAGCCCAAAGAAATTCCATTGATAGTTCAAGTTGTATGTGAAGAACATATGATTGTTCAGCAGGCCCGGATCTAGGGGGGAGGGCAAGCAAGGCGCTTGCCCTGGGCGCCAGCTCAAGGGGGTGCCAAAAACAACCGGAGGTTAAATTTTTTCAATTTTGATTTTCTCGGGAAAAGTATTATTATTAAATAAGACCCGACCCTGAAGTGCCAGCTTGACCACTCAAAAAAAAACAAACATCACATCTATCCAAAACTATAGGTACAAAATGATTTAATGGCCACCATTATAACATTATTAATGAGAACAAGGAGACCAACTATTTCACCATTATGTTAGACTGCACCCCAGATGTATTTCACACAGAACAAATGAACCAGGTTATACGATATTCGAAGAGAACGGAGTCTGAATATCAGATAAAGGAAAGTTTTATCGACTTCTTAGAAGTTGACAGAAAAACTGCGAATTCTAGATGAACTGCAAGCTGATGATTTAGAGGTCAAAAAATATCGTGGGCAATCCTACGACAACGGATCTAATATGACTGGCATATATATAAAGGAGTCCAAATCATAATTCTACAGATTAACGAGCTGGCAGTATTAGTTCCATGCCTAGCACACTCTTTGAATCTTGTGGGTGTCCATTCGGCTTCATCATGTTCAGAAGCAGTAAATTTATTTGGTGTTGTACAAAAACTGTATTTTTGTTTTGTTAGTTCAACCACATGATGGACAATTAGGAAAAAGGGCACGAATACAAATTTGAAAGGAAGTAGCCAAACAAGATGGGCTAAACATAATTTGCCGGGAGTTGTGAAGGCTGTGGAAGAAATCAAAGAATCTTCACTAGTCGCTGTACCCAAGTGTGAAGCTATTCATTTGCTTCATGCTGTGATGGATTTTAGATTTATCCTGAACCTAACAATTTGGGATCATATTCTTCGAGAGATCAATATGGTCAACGTGGAATTTCAGAAAGGGGATATAATTATATTAGGTTCATTAACGTTGATGCAAGGTCTTGCGAAGATCTTGCAAGGAATCAGTGAAAAACCTATTGAAAACTGGATCTCAAAGCTACACTTCTTTCAGCCCCGGTCGGAAGAAATCGTAGATCCGGGCCTGTTGTTCAGCATATGAATTTTGGATAGTTTTGAGGCTCTTTATTGAGTATCTGATTCGTTTTTCAATTGTGAATTTTTCAGAATTAATCTGTATCATTCTCTTAAGAATATAGGTACATACCAAGTAATCGAGAATATTTTGCCTGAGGTGCTGTTGAAGAGTTTTCACCGAAATCAATTAGAAATACTACTCACCTTTACTGGAAACTGTTTTGTGTTCATTTTTGATTTATTTTCTGCCAAATGCTCACGGTGAAATAGGTGTAATAAATCAAAACGAGATAGGTAATAATTATAATATTTATTTATACGAACAATTCGATTCACAAACTACATACATCCTCACTCTTAATTCTAGATATCACAGTTCATGGTAATAAGCCTAAAGGTACGAAAAACTACAAAGGGCTATCAGTCGAAAACAAAATTGAAGAGTTTCCTCTATTCAAATAATCATCATCCATGACTTCATCAACTCATACCTGCAAACGAAAAATCGTTCCATATTTTAGAAACATCATTTTGAGTAGATAATACGTTGAAATATTTACAATTATACGTTAGGCTATTACGATTAAATCCCCACGTTAAAACTAACAACTGATTTTCGTATTGTTCGTGATTGTTCTGTTCCATTAGCCGAGTCCGAGGGTGAAAAGAGAATGCACCCAATCGAATAATGTTGATCAATGCCATTTAGAGTTTTTCTAAATGAAAAATTATTCCAATCGCACGTCCTACATTCACGCGAATTTGTGTAGCCATAGCTTCAGCCCGCTTTCCGTGTTTTCAGTTTAATTCTTCCTGAAAATCTGGTATTGATCCACTTGTAAACTACTCCGAAAGAGATTAAATGATTGGAATTTCAAAGTTGAGCAGTACTGGAGCCCATGGATATTGTCCGGATCAGTTTTCAGTTTTCGTCGATTAATTTTTTCAGAAAAATTACACTTGCAAAAAGGTAGGTGGTTTTTTCAATAATTTCAGACAAGTATTTTCCACTATCATCGATATTCTGTTCACCACGATGTTTTTTTCGAAAGATAAAGGAAATTATTTCAATTTCCCTGCAGTTGATCGTTACTTTCTGCATGACTCAAGTTTTGAAAGGTACCTTAAGAACTTTTTTGATCTGTTGAGACTCAATTCATGAACCTATTTATTAATGATGAATTGAGAGAAGCCTTTATATCAGTAATTCATTGTAAGAGTGGTATAACTCCATATTTTTGCAAATTATTCCGCACGAAAGTGAATTTTCAATGATTTTCATACCAGGTGCTTTTTACTATTCGATGTCTGCCATTCTAATATTAGAGTTTTTTTGTGAAGTTTTGTTGTATATTCTAAAAATGATATTTTTATGAGGGGAATATATCAAACCTCTTTCATAATTCCTTAGAGATCTTTCAATATACATTGTTGTATAAACCTATTTTGATGTTATCGACGATTTTATTTAACGGAAAGATTTTTTAAAATTTCGCTTGTATTCCGATGGTAAGTTTGGGAATTGCCATTTTTAGTATTATTCTCATAATTGTATTTATCTGTTCATATTTTGACGTTGAGTCATATATATTTCCAACTTTAATTGTACTTGCCGACCTGTTGTTTCATTCTATTTATTCATTTTATTGTATCCTTGTTTATTGTTAATATCATTGTAAATTCATCTGTATATCGTTTTGTTGTTCTCTCTATTTTAGCCTAAAGAATGTCAAATTAAGTAGCCGAAACGTTGCTGAAGGAATAGTATTGTTTTATTCTGTTCCTTGACCGATACCATCAATTTCATAGATCTTTCAATTCTTTCATATTCCAAGTGAAAAAAACATCGAAAAAGGAAACAAAACGTAATTTTTCCACTTCTGATAGGTTGCCAGTGTGTCCATGCTATGAATTTTAACATAATAACATAAACTCCATTCACTTTTATTTAATCACATAGGAGGTCATGGTTTCTTTTCAGGAATTTGCGCCCCTGATGAAAAGCACAGAAAATATGATGAGAAGTCAGTGCGCGCACAGAAAACATCGTTAATGACAAAACGACGTTGCCAGTTTCTTTGTTTACATCAAAGTAAAAGTATCAAAGATATTCCACATTTTGTTAGGTTTACAAATTGTTCGCAGATTTTTGGTATTTAATCGATATTTGCAGGTGAGTTTTTCGTCGAATATCCAAGATTAACGTATGTTTATTGTTTTTTAGCACCAGTTCGGAGCGTGAGGACGATTTTCAAGACCAGGACGAATGTTTACATTTCGAGGTTAAACACGGGAATTTCGTTGAAAAAGCTGTTATTTGGACAGATATCGCAGTGATGGATCAGATGGAGCCTCAAGAGGTCGGTTAGGATGATATTTTTTAGGTTTTCCAAGAAATTTGGCGATATCTGAGCAGATTTGCAAAAGTTAGGTACCTCACTAATGAGGTGGAACTTAGACCTAATTCTCCTATAAGAACGCCTTTGAAAAGTCGAGATGGTGAAAAATGTATTCTTCAGATGTTGTTTGAACAAACGCAGCCAAGTTTTATATCCCAACATTGATTTTAAGAAAGTTATCAACAAAATAAAATTGACATTATTCTTGATTCTTGTCATTACCCATCAATTCATCTTATATCTTTGGGTTGATTTTTTTAATGAATTCTTGATTAGAATCAACAATTGAAGTCGTCAAGGCTTGATAATGAGGATAATAAACATCAAAACTTTACAAGCATGCATATGAAAATTATATGAAAGCAATGTTTTCCATGGTAAAAAAAAATATATTTCAACAGTGATCTCTTGTACTTTTCATGCAAATAAATCAAATCTTTTGCCATTCCATTCATTTTCCGAATAAATTCATATTCTGAGAAATACGCTAAGAATGTAGAAAGGGCAACATAGTGTTGATTAGGAACATAAAAATATTTCGAAAAACTTCATAACTTCGATACAGAGTGGAATGTGTCAAATTTCCAAGACCAGAGTTGTGATTTTATAATTGTGAATGGAGTATACTGCGTGTTCTGAAATATGACACAGACAGAAAAACTGAAATCGCTTATTTCAAATGAAACATTTCGGATTTAATGATTTTAAAGAATTATTCAGGATGTTTCAATTTGGTATAAGTGCATTCAGGTTCTTGAGTCGATGGTGATCTGTATTACCATTGAAATCTCTACGATTTTCGACGAATTTTAAGTTGGCCCTTTTCAAAACACATTTTTGCCAATACTTTCAGTAGTCCAAAATTGCCAGGAACATCGAATGTCGAAACTTAGATATCCCTTTCCTGAATATAGGCTCTGCATTAAAGAATTATCAAATTTGTGTTTTGTATTGTGAAATTAGGCTCAAATATCGTTTTTTTTTCATATTTCGCTGAAATTTCAAATGGTTCTGGATGAGCGATTTATACAGAATTTTGCATGTTGTTTGAATACCTGATTCCCCCTTTAAACCAAATCCATCATCTCAATCAAATAACAACATCGACATGATCAGGAAATCAAAGTAAAATTTTGTCCATGAACAAAATTACCACTGCATTCGACATCCAAAAAGAATTGAATTTATTTATCTAATTGTTATTCTTATTCATCTTATAGTTTTAAACCATAACCGGATGGAAATTCGATAATACAGACAACTTGACTAAAATGATATAGCCCCCGTTTGAGATGAACGATGGCTCAAAAATTTCTATTTAAAGACACTGCTTTGCGAACCAGTTCCTCCACCATTTAGCAACTATGATCAGAATATAATTATATTTTATGTTCTTTTATTACAGATATAATGAAGATGTTTCGGCAGATCTATTTCCAACACATTTCAACTAACTTTATCTGTGTATGTCTAACTATGTTACGGAATCTTCCAATTTAGCTTTCAACAACTTCCACTTGAAAATTTTTAATTTTTGAATATTGGAAACTTTTGTGACAATTAGAGAATGTTGAAGCGAATTTCAACGAAAAAATAGAGTTAAAGAAGTATTTTCTAGTTTCATATTTAGTAAAAGAATTTGACTTCCATTTCTTGCTGAGTTCATTCTAACTATTTATATCAAAAGTTTTTTATATTAAACTATTTTAATTATGTGTGTATTGTTCAACGATTCGAAATTTCATATTTTAACGTCTTTGTTAGTAAATAAAATTGCATGATTTTGATGAAAGAGAGTCCTTAACATTCCGCTACTTCCACAAAGAAATTCCTCCCTCCGGAATCATAAAATCACATCACCCTCCCAACAAGGAGATGACCATACTAATCTCCAGGGTGATCTGGGTCTAACTTCATCTTTATTGGTCGTGTACTTGAATGTAGGTTATACAGACCGGAGTGGGCATTCGCCCTGACCTAATAGCAACCTATTGGGGATTAGTCAGTCAATATGGATTAATAGGGAATAGAACTGCGTGGTATTATCGGGAAATTTTTCAGACCGAATGATCCGTGCACGGTTGCAAGGAGACTATTTGTAAGCCTCAATGACTGCCGAGTGTAACATATTGTTTCAACTTGGAAAGGGAGAAGAAGAAGCGATGGCTCAGTGAAATATAAATAGAAAGTATATCTCTTTCGGGAAACGAATTAGAGTTTTATATATCCCACGCTTTGTGGAATCCATAAAATGAAGTCGAAGTTTATAAGATCCAGTGCTTCCTACAGCTCAAATTGTCTTTGAAGTGGAAGTAAATATAATTTACTCTGCATAAAAAGTCAGTGTTCTCGAAACATTTATACCGTTTCATTTTTTCCGCCTTTGAATAAGAAACCTGGGATGATTATGCGTCATACAGGGTGCGGTCAATTGTGTCCCATTTTTCAGGAGAGCCCTGAAATGTTATGTGACCAGGGGTTTGGTCAGCTCCAATAGATACGGAAGGCATTTTGTCAATGGAACGCACATTCATACGAATTCCAAAGAAAACATTTTGGTTTGCTGTGAATAGGTCCATCACCTTTCAACACAAGTTGAAAATCTTCTCATGCACTAGCTACACAGAGTATTCCATGAGGAACTCGACATTCTTAACAACTTCAGAAAGTATTAATACGTTTTCATCAGAATAATAAATAACTCTCCAAATTGTTTCTTTTTAATGTCCAACAATCCTGCACAGAAAAATATTGAAATAAAAACTGACGATTAAATTAATAACAAAAATAACAGAACTAGGGCATTGGAGATCATTACAGATTTGACACATCGAGTTATTTCTTTGTGAAACATATCAGTATTCGGGCATGAGATTCTTCAGAAGTTTTTTGAATTTGCTCTTGCTTTTTTGCTGATTTTTCGCTAATAACAACCACTTTTATCTATGATCCCCCAACATAAGGGGCCTGTAGCGTTCCTCGAACACCTGGAGAACAGAAGAATCATCACTTGGAAGATCGGACCTGATCGAAAGATCCTCCCGACCCATGAGAGAATTAGGACCTTGTGAAAAGGTTTTTTAGCAGGTGAAGTATTTTTTTCTACTGCTTCTTTCTCGTTTTTCTTTTTTTTCATGCTACAGATATAATTTCAAGATATTTGCAGCCAGTTCGATGAAAAGACTTGTTTTCAAGCACAAGGAGCTCTGTAACATGTATAGCAGCATATTTTTTGAACAAATTCAGAATCACCACACATACACGGAGAGACAAAGTTCTTTCAGAAGGTTTTATCTGTTCTCGTGTATCATACGCAGAATTGTTTGATACCACGTTTACATTCCCTCTGCTAACACTAAGATTTGGAGCGGAAAACAGATTTTATTCTTTTATACAATCTGTTCCTTGTCGCCATTTCTTCACATGTGACATATGCCATATTTGTTTGATTTGAGAAAACAGTATATAATTCTCTCTTTCAAAATAGTATATATAACAAGAGGTGAAAAAACCCTAATAGAAAAGGTAAAACTCAACAGTGTTTGTCAGCAATTAAAGATTAAAAATCCATTTACTTCAATCGTTCTTCCATTTTCCATCATCGTTTCATCAGCTTGAAAGTTTTTCAGAATACATCTAGAAATTTGTAAAGAAGGCTCTCGAAACAGTAATAGTGATAAACATTTCAGAGCTTTTTACAGTATACCGAAGAACTATACCAAAATTCAACCCTATGTGAATTATTGACTGTTTTACCCAAAAATTGATTCCTTCTTGGAATGATGACTGAAAGTCTTGTTATTCTTCTCATTCGATCCTTAGATTCTCAGCTTTCATTAATTAAATATTAAAATTGCTTCTCAATAACCTCTTTCTTGGCTATTGTAAGTTTGAATATTTCCACATAATTCCCTCTTCTCTTCGTTTCCTGAGGTTCGAACTCAACTTTGAATAGTTCAACCCTAACAGAAAAGGTAAAACTCAACAGTGTTCGTCAGCAACTAAAGATTAAAAATCCATTTACTTCAATCGTTCTTCCATTTTTCATTATCGTTTCATCAGCTTGAAAGTCTTTCAGAATGCATCTTGAAATTTGTGAAAAAGGCTCTCGAAACAGTAATAGTTGTAAAAATTCCTGATACTATCAGAGCTTCTTACAGTATACCGAAGACCTATACCAAAATTCAACCCTATGTGAATTAATGAAAATTGAATTATCGATCGATTTTGACTGTTTTACTCAAAAATTAATTAATTCTTGGGATGATGAGTGAGAGTCTTGTTATTCTTCTTATTCGATCCTTAGATTAACAGCTTTCATTAATTTATTAATTAAATATTAAAATTGCTTCTCAATAACCTTGTTCTTGGCTTTTGTAAGTTTGAATATTGCCACATTATTCTCTATTTTCTTCGTTTCCGGTGGTTCGAACTCAACTTTGAATAGTTCAACCCTAACAGAAAAGGTAAAACTCAACAGTGTTTCTCCGCAACTAAAGATTAAAAATCCATTCACTTCAATCGTTCTTCCATTTTTCATCATCGTTTCATCAGCTTTCAGAGTGCATCTTGAAATTTGTGAAATAAAAATTTCTGATACTAACAGAGCTTCTTACAGTTTACCGAAGACCTATACCAAAATTCAACCCTATGTAAATTATTGTAAATTGAAATATCGATCGATTTTGACTGTTTCACCCAAACATTAATTCATTCTTGGGATGATGACTGAGAGTTTTGTTTTTCTTCTTATTCAATCCTTAGATTCTCAGCTTTCATTAATCAAATATTGAAATTGCTTCTCAAAAACCTTGTTCTTAGCTTTTGTAAGTTTGAATATAACCACATATTTCCCTCTTTTCTTCGTTTCCTGAGGTTCGAACTCAACTTTGAATAGTTCAACCCTAACAGAAAAGGTAAAACTGAAGACTAAAAATCCATTTACTTCAATCGTTCTTCCTTTCTTCATCATCGTTTCATCAGCTTGAAAGTCGTTAAGAATGCATCTTGAAATTTGTGAAAAGGGTCTCGAAACAGTAATAGTTATAAAAATTTCTGATACTATCAGAGCTTCATACAGTATACCGAAGACCTATACCAAAATTCAACCCTATGTGAATTATTGAAAATTGAAATATAGATCGATTTTTACTTGTTTACCTAAAAATTAATTCATTCTTGGGATGATACGTGAGAGTTTTGTCATTCAATTATAAGATTCTCAGCTTTCATCAATCAAATATCAAAAGTTGGAATTGCAATCAATAACGTTCTTGACCATTATAAGTTTGAATATTACCACATAATTCCTTCTTTTCTTCGTTTCCTGAGGCTCAAGCTCAACTTGGAATAGTTCATTTTGTGAATCAATCCATAGCAATATATGAGATATTCAATGAGCAAATATAATTGTCTTATAACTCTTATAACCAAGGTCTAGACCTTGTCGCGCATTCGCAATTTTGCAACGGAGAAAACTCAAAAATACAACAATGGACAGATTCTTAATCGCTGGTGACATATATGTCATTGTAAAAAATATTGGGCGTTCTAGATAGGACTCAAATTCGGCCAAATATCTTTTGCTTCAAATAATAAAGATCCATTTGTAATGATCGACAAGATTAAATCTGATCCAGATTTTACACTGAATTTTAAAATAGTGGTCTTTGGAAAGAGGACCAAGATGAAGATATCTTGTTAGATCTATTACAGCACGTCTGGAGAAAACTTTCGTAACTGTAGATGGATGAATAATATTAAACATTTAGACAGATAAGTTCCTGTCACAACATTGTACATCGCAAAGAGAATTGTATGCATTTGACACAGTGTTCCGGATAACAAATAAAATCCATATAGTAGGAGCACAACCAGAATAACAATAACAATCATTCTCTACAAGTAGAACTTTCAACAAGAGTTCCATCCGGCACGAACATCCCCGTTCACACTAGAATAAACGAATATTGTTAGTCACCTAAATTTTCACTTAGCGTCAATTCAATTACACATTCACCTACAATAAATTCGACGTGCTTGCTTAATCGCCCAGCCTCCTCATCCACAAATGTGTCGAGAAGATAAGGAATTGACTGAATCTCATGAAGTAACGGGGAACGGAGTTTGTGGTGCTGGAATTAACGCTTTCCAAATTGTGGGTGCTGTGCTCGCGTATTGGTGCTATCTGGGGAGTGTCCTCCATGATTTCCATGTCCCGTATCTCTTTGTATAAGCTGTACATGGAGGCGACACAACTGAGCTTCATGCGGCCACCCTTGAAGAGGTCTTGGGTGGAGTTGATGACTATTGTTGAGCGTACCGTTTCCAGGCCGGGGAGAGCGTCGTAGTAGACAACAGAATTTCGGACTTGAACGGCAGGTTTCTGATGAGCCTGAAAGAAATTATGTTGAATTCAATTGTTCGAGTAGAAAGGTACGAGAGAATACTTTTGGAGTGGGATTTGGGAAGGGACAAGTAGATGAAAACAGTGGCGGTTCGTCTTTTTCGACATAACTGCTGGAAACGACTGAAACCATTAGCTATGAACGGTATCGACTTCAAGTGATGTTGCCATCGATGGCACATGATCTGGCTCATCAGCAGTTCCACTCTTATGAAGACATGAAAAAAATGGCTTGATTCCTTGATAGCCTCAATCGATAAAAAAAATTTCTGTAACGATATTCAAGCTCTACCAGAAAGATGGGAACAAATTGTATCTAACAATGGGCAATACTTTGTATGATTCACTTGTATCCATTCTTTCATGATGAGGAAGCATTTTCATCAAAAAGCAGCGAGACTTTAGTTGGGCACCATAGATATCTCCAATTTTTTTGCGTCACATATCTTCCAGTTGTAGATATTTTCGAGAATGTGAACTGTTTTCCAACGAGAGGTGTTATTTTGAATAGTCTGCTATTTCGGTAGATGTCACTTTTGAGGCTGTCATTTTTTGACATTTGACAAGTAGAAACTACGGCATTAATAAAAATGGAAAATTTGGAATTAGTTATTGCACAAACGTCATCAAACTGCATTGTGCATAAAGATTCGGGTCTTAAGGCATATGAAGTTCAGTTAACACAAGAACTCAAGCCGACCGATCATCAACAACGTCGTGTCTTTGCTGATTGGGCGCTTGAAATGCATGAAGGTGATCCGGAATTCCATCGAAGAATCATTTTGAGTGCTGAGGCACATTTCCACCTCAGTGGCTTCGTCAACAAGCAAAATTGTCGCATTTGAGGCTCGGAAAACCCAAGAGTTATTGTTGAATAGCCTCTCTATCCTTAACTTGTGTCTGTTTGTTGCGGTTTATGGTCTGGCGGCGTCATTGGACCTTATTTTTTCGAGAATGAGGCTGGAGCAACAGTTACGGTGAATGGATTGCGCTATCAAGAGATGATCAATGAATTTATGGCCGAAATTGGATGGTATTGATCTGGGCAACGTTTAATTTCAACAAGACGGCGCTACGTGCCACACAAGCAACGAAACCATTGATCTTTCACGTGAAAGTTTCCTGGCAGTGTTATCTCTCGAAGAGGTGAACACAATTGCCCACTGAGATCTTGTGGTTTTACACATTTGAGACTTCTTCTTTGGAGCCATGTGAAAGAGAAGGTCTACGCCAAGGGACCAGCGTCGATTCGGGACCTCAAAGATGGAATTCGTGAAGTTATCGAGAACATACACTTTGAGTTTTAGTTAAGGAAAAGTTCATGAAGAGGATAATCTTTTTGTAGTCGTAGTCGTGGTGGTCATTTGTCTGATGTTATTTTCCATTATTAACGGCATACCTTCTTCTTCATAACCATTTCTCTGAAGAAATTGTATTTTTCTTTGAATGTGAAAATGAGATCTCTCATTGGAAAACCCTTTATGGTAGTTATACAATGTAACCTACGCGGGTAAAATTGAGAAAAACAAAAATCTGAATTATTGACAGAATACATCAACCTGAAGTCAGAAATATCGACAAATAAATGAAGTCATTTATTGCTCAGCTCCGATTCCACCACAAACGATTCAGCGCGAATCTTCACATATTTCACGGCGAAGACAAGCCCCTACATTCTAACGTGAACCTTAAATCATTGTCTCTGACAGTTTCTAAGCCTACGTAAAAAGCGTGGGATGTCCCTGTCAACAAATTTTTTTCGTATTGTTTCATTTCCACTTTCATCTATGTAAGGCTGAGCCTCGGCATTTCGGGGGTACTTTTTTTATTAAACTTTATTCGAGTATTGCGAAACCACGCATGTTGAACCTTTCTGTCTGAAATGATCATGAACCGATCTCAACATGGAATTGGCCGATGAGAATTTACTGTCTTCGCAACATTTCATCCTATTTTCCCATTCCAGAAAGAATCGTGATACTTTTTACCTATTTTTTTTCATGAATGAAGAACATATTGAATTCTATAATGAACGTTATTTGTCTGTGATTGACTTCAAAATACGTGAAAAAAGTAAAACTTCGAATTCAATGAGTTGAACAATTCCATCTATATAGAACGATTGATAATAAAAAACCATAAGCAAAAAAAATATAAATTTCTACACAAAATTTCAATTTATGCATGGTGCGGCCACTAGTTCTCCCACATTTGAAGGAGCTGTTAAGAAAATGAGCTGAATATACCGAGTCCTGCAATAGTGCGTTAAGCTTCTATAGCTGCTAAACCAGACGTTTTAGGAATTTAGTTGAAAAGCATTCCCTTAATTGTACTTTCAGTTCTGCAACTCACAAAATTATTTTATGATATACAGGGTGTTCCCAAATAAAATTATTCAACAAATTAGTGATTTTTTAAATGAAACACCCTTTATATTTTTGCATATTTTCAATGCTCTTCAATACCTCTACCATAATGCAAAATATTAGGTATATTTTTCCAACCGTATGGATCTTATTAAGAAAAAACTGCAAAATTTCGACGAAATAGTAGTTCGGTAAAAGCCCTTTACCGATTTCCAGAAGCGATAGAAACATGAATTCGATCAGGATTTCTTTCAACTCAAGAATTTGCCTAGTCATCGTTCCTAAATGATCAACCTCTCTTATACAGGGTGTCCGTTATCAATGTCCAAATATGAAGAATTTAAAATTGTTTTTTCTCGATTTTTTCAAATGCAACACCCTGTATTTTTTTTCCAATGATGATGTACACAGTTTAAAACCTTATATCTTTTCAGAAGTATTCAAAGGGCTATTTTCACTCCTGCGTCCAGCAGTTAGGAAGAATGAAATCAGAACCGAAAATTTTATTCGAATATTGTATAAGAAAACAAACGGGCATTGAAAAAGACAAAGAAAAATTGTGTCAATGATCCAAGAGATGTTCAAAGTGTCGTCCGCCTTCTCTGGAACACAAAGCGATCCGATCGTTGAATGTCCCACTAAACCTCGTCAGCATGGCTGGAGTAATGTTTCGGAAAGCAGTCATTATCCTCTCTCGCATATTGGAAGCTGTTGTTGGAACTACATCATACACGATTCCCTTTATGTATCCCCACAACAAAAAATCTATTTTGGTGAGATCCGGTGATCTAGCAGGCCATCTTGTCGGTCCGCCCCTACCAATCCATCTATTTGGAAACTGTTGGTCCAGTAAATCCCTCACAGGACGAGAATAATGAGCGGGTGCTTCATCATGCTGAAACCATATTTCATTCCGTATTTTCGTAGGTAACACTGCTGACATTCCGGGAAGAATGTTCTGAATGAAAGTAAAATATGCAGCTCCATCTAAATTTTCTTCAAAAAAATGAGGCCGATCACATGATTGCCGATTACTGCTCCCCAGACATTCAATGACCACCTGTGTGTATTGTTCATTTCCCTTATAATTCTTGGATTTTCTACAGAGTAATAATGAAAATTGTGCCTAATGACGGCTCCGGAATTGTGGAAGGTTGCTTCATCACTGAATAAAACAAATTCAAAAAATGTAGGGTTCTGTTCAATTTGAAAACTTGCCCAGTTACAGAAATTAAGACGATTTTCAAAATCACTATCGGTAAGCGCCTGATGCATCTGAATGTGGTAGGCATGATACTTTTTTTTTTGGGGGATTCTTTGAACTGAACGCTCACTTATATCACAGGCTACACCAAGCTCCCTTTGGCTTGTGTGTGTGGATTTTCAATTACATGCAGTAAAGCCTTGAGAGTCGAGCTCCTTGTTCCCGTTAGTGGCCGATTTTATTCTCGCTTCTTTTTTATACTTGACATCGCTTGTCTCTACAAATCTATTCAAAAACCTCCGAAAACTCAATTCACGTGGATGTCTTCTTTCGGGATATTCGACAGCATAGGATCAACTGGCTAATAAACAGTTTCTGTGGCACTGCCCCAACATGAAAATCATATCAACCATTTCATCTTTACCAAAATTCATCTCAATTTATTGTATTCGGAAATAACTTTGAGCTCTGAATAACAATATTTTGATGAATAATAATAATCGATGTACTTCATAACAGTTTCTGTGGCACTGCTGCGAAATGAAAATTATATGAATAATTTCATGAATAATAATTTTTTTGGATGCCGATAAAACTCTGTAATCGTTAGAATACACAATTTCACATGTTACCAATAATACCTATGAATGTGTTAGTTATTCGGACAAACATTATCATTTTCATGTTGAACTTCAAGGATTATGATTTTGGAAGGGTTTTAAAGTTTTTCAAAAATTGGTCATTCAGTTTAATTTCATTGTGTGACACATTTAAAATATCTGTTAGTTATTATGTTCATTATTCATGAAATTTTTGGTAGAAATGTAATTTTTCGTGCCTGCTTAACACAGGAGTGAAAATAATGAAATAATCCTAAGGTTACTTCTGAAAAAATGTAAGGTTTTAAACTGTGTACATCATCATGGAAAAATACAGGTTGTTACATTTGAAAAAGTCGAGAAAAAACAATTTGAAATTCTTCATATTTGGACATTGATAACGGACACCTGTATGAAAATGGTTGATCATTTAGGAACGATGACTAGGCAAATTCTTGAGAAATTCTGATCAAATTCATGTTTCTATCGCTTCTGGAAATCGGTAGAGGGCTTTCACCGAACTACTTTTTCGTAGAAATTCTGCAGTTTTTTCTGAATAAGATCCGTACCGTTGAAAAAATTTCTAATATTTTGCGTCATGATAGAGGTATTGAAGAGCATTCAAAATATGCGAAAATATATGGGGTGTTCCATTTAAAAAAACACTCATTTGTTCAATAATTTTATTTGGGAACACTCCGTATATTAGAAAATAATTTACTGAGATGCAGAATTGCAAGTTCAAAGGGAATGCTTTTCAACTGAATTTCTAAAACGTGTGGTTTGGCAGCTATGAAAGCCAATACCAACTACCCAGGGTTCTCAACGTCGAATAACGAAAGACACTAATTTCTTAGGACCGCGAAAGTTTAAATGGAAATATTTTGGTGTCAGTTTTTTCATTTTTAGATCTTTTTCTTGCCGAACAATTACTGACACAACAACCATGGCCTCCACTATACTGATATCCACCAATATTTCCTGGATTTTATCACAAAATACCCAACCAAAGTTTACCACCAATTTCATATAACCTTTCATACCACATGCCATACTAATAACACAGATCTGTGCTAATAATCTGATAGTATTCTTGATAAACTCAATATTTCTCCGTTGGGAACACTGGGTAGTTGGTATTGTCGCACAACAATATGGCGACGGTGAATATGGTCAATTGCAGGACCCTGTATATTCTCATGTTTTAGGCAATTCGAAGAGATTCTTAGGCCTTCTCTTCTAGAAAAATTCAAAAGGAAGAAGAAGATTCAGATAGTTTCAAAAATGATACTATAAAGTTTAAGAAGATGCTCAATCCAAAATTACTTTCATGCGGATACAAAGTGTCCGAAAGAGGAGAAATAGTTGTCAAGAGTTCCTTATCGATTAGTCACAAACTCAAGTAGACTCTCTCCTCCTATGCTTGATCAAGTTTCATTCAACTTCTTCACGAGGGGGAAAATTAGCAGGAATTGTTTCTGACTGTCAGAACAAGAGAAATCCTCATCTACCACCTTCATCACGCCAACCAATTATTATGGCAGTCGCCAGATTCGCGAAATTCAATTCGGCGGTCTGTATAAGGTAATGAAAATGCCTGAGCGACATTTTAATGAACTCTTTTGTGAATCCGCTCTCTGTCACGGCTAGAATGGTGTATGATAGATAACTAGGAAGCCGGACTGGGCCTAGCGTATATTGAAAGTAGATACCCTTGGGCTTCAGATGGCACTTCCGTATTTGAGAATGGCCATTTATTTCGCTGTCCAGTCCGAGCTTGGCTCACATTCGTTTCACGAGGATCCTGTCAACATTGAATGAAAACGAGTATCAGCTGGTACACGTCTCTTTATTTGCTGATGTTAATTGGAAAATGA
The DNA here is from genome assembly GCA_951802165.1 of Adalia decempunctata. Classification (NCBI taxonomy): domain Eukaryota; kingdom Metazoa; phylum Arthropoda; class Insecta; order Coleoptera; family Coccinellidae; genus Adalia; species Adalia decempunctata. Next base: position 24,560,019 of record OX637697.1, read on the forward strand.
AATTTTTGTGTGTGCATACATTGAATGCAGAATGTTTGTGTTTCCTATAAATAAAAATGACTAGCTGAATGTTGACTCAGTTTGAAGTTTACCTGTACATTCGATTGAGAGAATCGACGATTAGTTTGCACTCAGCCAATTTGCACACTGCATTGACTTATCATACAGGATGGCAAACATATCGGATACCTCATAAATGGCTGCCCATTTTAATATTCAAATTGAATTTTTTTTAGTGAACAAAACAAACTCTTTATTACACTAAAATACAGCTCACTATTCGGGATTCATTAAAACTTTTAAATATTTGACTAATTTAATTCTAACTTTCAAAAATCACGTCTTCTAAATGACCTCCACCAACGATTAGCAGACCTTTCAGGACTTATCGTGAACGCAATTCTAACTCGTTCAATATTTTCTGGTGTACGAACTGTTCTTCACGTCCCGGCTTCTTCAAATTTTGTACAGAACCCATAACTTAACATTTTGACGATTTGGCGCCGGAGAATACGCTCAACTTCTTCTATCGAATTGCATATTATGTAAGTTTATACACAAAACACACTTTGTTGCACTGAGTATTCCATGAAACTTCAAATAATGTCCCAAAGTCAAAAAATTGAATATTATAACTAATTGTCGATGTAATCTAACAACCATCTCGTAGAAAAATGACGTTTCACGAAATTATTAATTCGAAACAAAGATTCATAGAAACCCTGATGGGACGGCTCCTAACTGAAAATCGTGACCAAGAATTGTAGATCAAAACGGCACTCTAGATTGTAGATCCTACTTTCGGAATAATCAGCAATAATTCTCGGTCATGGCGCTAGTGCGGCAATGGAAAATAGCGCGATCCCTTTCGGAAGGAATCAAAAGTAGGACACCATCACAGATTTTCGATCGATAAGAAAATCTAACAGTGCCAATACGAGGTATTCTATACATCTATTATAAATCTTAACCCTGATGACAGGCGCCTACTTGATTAATAATTAACCCAAATCCCAAACACTACAGAAGATATTATTTATTAATAAATAAAAATGGTTAACTCTGTAGAACAGCCCAACAAGATATATTCATAAGTTTTTGCAATTCTAGTTTTGAATATGCTGAATGATTCCAGAATGGACGACATGGACGATCCTGCGGATCTGAGTGCTGTGACTTAGTGGACCCAGCTAGAGGGGTCTAAGAAAGAATTATCCAATTACAGCGTCGGTATTATAACCTGATGCCGAAATTACGTAAATGGTAGTTAAAAACAGTTGCAGGATATAAATATTCTGTGAACTGAATGAAGTAATTTACTTATAAACTTGCTCTTTCAATTTCCTCTTTAGAGATCTAATGATGATATAGATCAATGTCACCTGTCACCTAAGCTCACATGTTCTGAATCCCCATTCTACTAATGGATGGTTGTCCACTAGCTCTGTACATGGGGTCCCAAATTCGATGACCACTGAGAGCATCTCGAAAACCATAAGGGTTGGAAAAAAAATGTTCAAGGACTCCCGATCTATTTTTTCAAAATAATCAATTGCAAGCAAACAGATCTGAGATATCAGAATTGGTTCTCGAGTTACAGGGCGTTTCTGAAAAATTGCTGTTTCGAATATTTCGCTATCTCGTTTTCTGTTGGAGATATCACGAAAATTCCAAGAAGTTTTCTTTTGTAATTTCTATTGCCTAAACGCTGCTTCCATCTGATCCGAAAAGTTATTTGCAGTCCAAGTGCTAGAGAAAAAAGTTTGTGTTTGGGACAGCCTTTATATGAAGATTTTTCTTTTATTTGGAGATATTTTATTTTTGCTTTTTGGTCTAGTTTGTTTTTTCGAATGAAGTTATCTTCTTGAATGAAAGAGATATCATAGAATATTACAATATTTCCTGAAAATTTCGATTCTATAAAATGGAAAACTCTATTTGTGAATAAATATATTCCATTTAATTAAAAATCTTATTTGTCCAGTGGGTAGTGAATGATTTTAACCAATGATTATCTTGAAAAGAAGAAATCATCACAAACAATTCGAACATTTATTGAAGTTTTTTTTTTCAGAATTAATTTGTATTAAAATTTTTTATTCGATTAATGTTAGTTTTTCATTGAATCGAAAATAAAATATCTCCAAATAAGAGGGAAATATTTATATACAGGCTGTCCCAATTCAATTGGAGATGAAAAACTCATAATTTTTGAAACGAATCAGATTTTCGAGAAACCGAATACAGGGTGATACTCTGTCAGTCTGCGGCTAAAAAGAAATGATGAAAAATACAGGGTGTCCCATTCAAAAAACACAAAATTTTCTCTCTAGCACTTGAACGGCGAATAATTTTCCGGATCAGATGAAAGCAGCGTATAGGCAATGGAAATTACAAAAAGAAACTTTTTGAAATTTTCCAACAGAAAACGAGATATAGAGAAAGATTTGAAACAGGTTTATAGAAACATTGAATGAGAATTTAATTATTGGATAGCAGGAAATCATGAAGAATTTTTAAATCTCAACATTTTTTGTATTTACTGGAGAACCCCTATTGAAGATTAATTTAAGTTCATTGTCTCATTGGTGAGCTGAGATAATCTCAGTGAATCTTCGAAGAATTCTGAATATGAATCCATCTATCCACAGGTTTCATAAATATGACAACGAATTCAAAAGATAATGAAAAAAAATGTCACTACAATTCCCCAAGAAGAATGTCCGCAATATTGCACACTCTTTTCCAATCATTACCTCCATTTAATCCCATTCCGGAAGGAGACTCCATAAAGCCGGGGATAATGGGAAAAATTCAATCTACCTTCAAGATATATAGCAATACTTCTCTCCGAAAAAACGCATTCATTTTCTTCAACAGCCTCTTTCAACGAAGTATGTAAGAATTATCTTCTCCGGACCGCAATTCATCATATCCCGATGAAATAATAGCTCAGAGGGCCGAGCAGCACCAGCCGGCGAAGACTGGGGGGGAAGAGGGGGCTAATTATGGCTACCCCGCTAATTGGGTTCTAATTTGAAATAGGAGACAAAGGCCAGTCCTACCATCGCATTTAACAATTAATACAACGTCGAAATTATATTCGGTAACGATCTGAGAGTTCGTAGTTTCTGCAACTACGAGAATGGTGGTGTGTGTTTCGTGGCCTTTCAAACTGAGGTGAGAAACAGCAATAATGAGACTTGTTTGGCCGTCTGAGGTGGAATTATTCAGTAACTGCTAGTTACGCTTTCCGCTCCACGGTAAATAATTAGACGATAGCCTGATATCTGTTGGAACCAATTCGCTTTATCTATTCTGATTCTTTTTTTGCTCGTATTCAATTGAGCGATGATTATTAGCACTCCATCCTGGGTCCAGTCTGTTATGAAATTGTCTGAATTAAATAACTGTTGGTCAACAAAAATCTATACTGCTCCACAAGAGTTTGGGATATCGTATTCAATCGTTTTTAAAAGTATGTAATTTTCGAGAAAATCGCTGTAAAATCATTTCTCTATTTCAGTATCGTAATGAGTTCATTACAGTACTAAAAACAGTGCTGTAATGAATTCATTACAGCATTGTTTTCAGTTATATTTTTCGTTTTTTGGTTGTCAGCACTGGCTTCCGCTCCTATCAATTTTCAAAGCACGTCAATTTGGAAATGTCAATTTCGTAACAGTCACCAACTGCCAAGATACAATATAAAAGTCACTAGGATGAGTTTTTCATTGAATTTCAACAGTATTTCACGAAATTTGACTGAAATAGAGAAAATATCGTCTAATACTCGTTGCAGAATTCCAACACTCATGCGTTCGAAAACTCGCTCCTTCGTCGCTCGTTTTCGAATTTCGCATTCGTATTGGAATAGGAGCCCATTCTGCAACTAGTTTCAGAATATACTATTATGTTCGACTGCTTCATAAACACTTGATTCATGAATTCGTTTAGCGTACATAATTGACTACTTTATTGGACACCACTTTATTGGACTCAACTGTCACAGTCTTCTCTCGATTTCGCAATTTTCTTCGTTTCACACCACTTGTTATAGGCCGCATACAAATTTTCATAAGCACTTTTAGTGGGTAGGAGAGATTCTTTGGCACTTGCGGCTAAATCATTCACGCTTTCCTCTTCCGAACTATCCATTTTTGGGATTATTATGACGTTTGTCACAGAATTAACGAAGTAAAAAACTTTGTTCAGTGAGGTTGCTAAGGTCGCTGATGGTTACTAAGGTAAGATAAGCAAAAGCACACTCAATTTATTTCTTGAAATAAAGCGACGAATATATTAATTGTCATTTCAGAAAATAAAATGTCTGCATTGCAGTCAAACATAAAGCTTTGTTTGCAACTCGTACATAATTAAGCTTATGGACTTGCCAAATTATTGGCCTCGCTCGCTTTGCTCGCTCTGCCATAAACTTTGGACTCGTCCATAAAGACCTAATTTATGTACTTGTTACATAAATATCTATTAAAACTCAATAACATCTTGAATCGATCCAATTAAAATCAGTATGAGACATTTCGTCAATCTGGTCGCCATTTTTCTGAAGTTTGGCTCTTTGCACATGCTTCATGAATGTTCTTATTTTGAAATGAAGTCAGTTTATCAACGGCTCCGATTTAAAACGAGTTTTCTGAAAATGCCAAGACGTAAATTAACAAACGCTAAGGCTAACAGGGCTATCGGAATGCTACAGGGTTGCCTAACTCAGGTTGTTGTAGCGGAAAGGCTCCAAGTCATCCAAAATGTGATATCTCGACTTTGGAATGGGTTCAGGGAGAGATGTTTCGTGTTGGAAAGACCAAGGCTTGGTCTTGGTGGGTGACGAGAAAGAACACCTGCTCAGGATTGTTTCATCACCGTTTCGGCGAGAAGAAAACTTACATCTACGTGTAGAATGCTACGGAATACTCTTCAAAATGCAGATGGGTTTCAAGTTTCCATCGAAACCATCAGACAACGTTTGAGAGAGGTGAATCTAGGTTCTAGACGTCCATTAAGAGGAGTTCCATTAACACGTGACCATAATCGTCAAAGATTGGAATGGGCAAGGTAACATATCAATTGGAACGATCAATGGCGTAGTGTCCTTTTCACTGATGAATCAAGATATGGATGATTTTCAGATTCTCGAAGAATAAGGGTATGGACAATCCCACGCATACCCCGTAATCGTCGCTATGTCCAAGAAGTTCATCCATTCCGAGGTGGTAGTGTTATGGTATGGGCTGGGATAGTTTTTAACGGGCGCACAGATCTACACATTTGTCCTGGGAATATGACCGCCTTACACTATAAGGAGCATGTCATTGACAATGTTGTGCCAAATTTTCACGTTGCTATTGGTGAAACTTTTCAATTTCTAGACGATAATGCTAGGCCGCACCGTGCAGCCATAGTTGAGAATGCGCGCGAGGAGCTTGGTATTCCACATTTACCAATACCTCCGCACTCACCAGATTTGAATTGCATAGAACCATGCATGGGATATGCCACAAAGAAGATTAGATAATCATCAACCTTCCTCAGAATCCTTAAATGATCTGAGAGAGCTTCTGCCCCGTTTATGGAACCAAATTCCTCAAGAAATGTTCAACAACCTCGTGTGTAGTATGCGAAGTAGATGTCAAGCTGTTAGTGATGCCCGTGGAGGCCATACATTGTATTGATAGTCTTAAAATGCTCTAATTCTCTGGGAATAAAATTTCGTTATTTTATTAGATTTCTCTTAACCACCCTGTATACGCTGCAGACCTACAGGCTAAAATTTATTTGCAACTTGAAATCATATTAATATGAATTTTCATCACAAAAATCTTATTTTAACTATATTTTTTTGCAATTTGAGTCAATATCCCTAACTAATGTGGAGCAGTTTATTTCAGAAAACAATCCCTCTCCCAGGTTACAAAATACGGAAATTAACATATTTCCCTTTTCAAAATAACAATATTAAAACATAATCAGTTGAAGAGAATCAATACAACTGAAACTAAATATAATCCTGGAGGCAGAGCCGGAACTAGGATTCTAGCGCCTGTGGCAAACTTTCAAAATGCGCCCTTGAAGAAATTCATTTTTCAATAAATACATGTTTTTCATAATTGACATTTATTGATTATGTTTTGAACTTTTGAAGAACTTTTTATTCACAATAATCTCCCATATTTCTTAAAAGGTAATGAACAAAAACTCAATCAACAAAATGAATAGAAAACGATAAAAAAAATTTCCGCAATTCTCCAATTTTTTCAGAAGGACCCCTAAGAGCATCATTATTCTTAACGCAGTGAAGAATCGCATCCAAGATAACCTTTAAGATATGCCTCCATTTCTGTTTCTCATCCATGATCATTTTCTCCAAATGAATCCGCCAATATTCAAACTCCGTTCAAAACTTCGCAATTTTATGTAGTTTCCCTATGACTTAAGGGGCAGTATCACCTTCTGAATCGTGTTAAATCTCCATTCAAAAGTGGTCTCTTTATTTCACGAGTAAGTACCCTAATATACGACGTAGAGACTTGATTTTTTTTTAATTGAAGTTGAAGAACGTCCCGAGGGCAAATAGTTCTCTTTTTTAGATTCAATTAGTTTTTCAATCAAAAAAACCAGGGTATTCGTTAGATCTGGGGTTATTGAATATGTTTTTCGTTTTTCATAAGTACAAGCTATATTTTTGAAATAATAATCATGAAAATTTTTGTAGTTTATAGAAGATTAAATTGCCGAGGGCAAATAGTTGCGATTTTTTCGATTTAATTAGTTTTTCAATGAAAAAAAAAAAATTTTTTGGAAAAAATCGCAACTATTTGCCCTCGGCAATTTAATCATATACAAACAACAAAAATTTTCATGACTATTATTTCAAAAATATAGTTTGTACTCATGAAAAACGAAAAACATATTCAATAACCCCAGATCTAACGGTTACCCTGGTTTTTTAATTGAAAAACTAATTACATCGAGAAAAAGAATACTATTTGCCCTCGAGACGTTCTTCTACGTCAATTTAAAAAAAATCAAGTCTCTACGTCGTAAATTAGGGTACTTACTCGTGAAATAAAGAGACCACTTTTGAATGGAGATTTACCACGATTCAAAAGGTGATACTGCCCCTTAAAGAAATCTCATGACGGGGTAGTGATGCATTGAGATGTGGCCAGTCTCGATAACCTGTAGTCCAAAAATCTTTTTTTCCAGAAAAGAGCAAGCAGGGAAAGCAAAATAAAGCATCCATCCTCTTACAATAAATAAGCCAGTTTCTGTGCAACCTATCTCCATTTGGCAAAATCTTCAAGAACCATTTTTTATCAAAACGTCGATGACCGTCACTTAAAGGATAAAAGTCGAGATCATCGCCTAATTCAGGTCCCCGTTGAAGAAATATTTTGATATTATTTTTCGTAATTTGCCATATGTTGTAGGGTCATTGAAATCAACTATAGTCTGTTCAAATATAAGAGAATGTAAACAAACAAACCAAATCGGTTTGTTTTTCGCATTACTAACATATGATTGGTGAAACGGTCGGCTGTATAATTCTTTTCACGCCCCCAAAAGACTGCCAGGATCGTACTTAAAGCTTAGAACGATTTCACAGTTATCTTTTCCGGACAATAATGTCGAATTCAGAAACGGACACTGCATCTGAAGGTGGTATATTGGGCCCACCACGAAAAAGAACGAAACGTTCACATTTGTCTATTCAAATCATGTGTATTCCATTCAGAGAATAATATCAAGTTTATATGATTGTGTGAACTATCCTCGATCCGACCCTGGAGCCCTGAAAGCAAGTCTCTACCTGAAGCAAGCCCATCCTTCGTGTGCGCGACTTTGTTTACGTCGTAGTCGCTTATATTTGAACAGAGTATAGTTCAAGTGGTTCCTTAGTAACTCCTGATTCTTCGAAAGAATTTTTTTTCTGAATCGTACGAAATAGAATAGTTCAGTTATAATTAATAATAATAATAAATCCGTTTATTGTAAAGTCTCACAATATGGGACAACAAAAGGCCTCATTATCAGAGTTCCATTAACCCGGACTCTGCTAGGGTCGCAATTTAAATAACAAAATTAAAAATCATGAGCAACCAATAACAAAAAATATCAATATTCTCATCATACAACAAAAAAATCTTATTTAGAATACAGCAATCAATTAGAGAGAAAAAAAATAAAATTTACAAATTCCAGAAGCAGTCGTGAACAGAGATCAACAATTTTGAAATTATCAAACGAGAAAAAAAAAAGCAATTTTTAAGTTTGAAAATTCCGATGAAAAAAAAAATAATAAAAAATTTACTTGGAGTTGAGTACTTGAAGAAGTAGAAGGAATACTTTCTGCAACATAGGCGTCATTCGCGGAATCACTTCTTGTCCGGACAATAACCGCTTCACTCTTGAAGGAATTTGAGATATCACTTGTGTTTTTTTTTTTAATATTTTTTGATCTCTGATATTTCACATTTTGCGCCCCTAGGTCGTTTGCGCCCGTGGCAAATGCCTCCTTCGCCACGCCCACGGTCTGGCTCTGCCTGGAGGTAGCAAAGTTTTCTTAAAATTCTATACCAAAACGAGTTCTATACAGGGTGAGTCAGCTAGGCATACGGCTAAAATAGCTCCTAAACTATACCGTGTCGAAAAAAACTTATATGGCATGGTTATAAGGTTGACAAAAATCTACAAATTAAAAATAATTTTACATATACAGGGTGCGTCAGAAAAGTTATGGAAAAATATGTAGTGTTTTTAGATGGAACACTCAGTATTCCATGGCATTATTATTTCCAGGACAACAAGAACTTTACACTTATTTCTCATTTTTCAAATTTCATCACGGCATTGCCACATAATTCGTATTTTTAGGATATTTTTAGTGTTTTAAGGGGTTCATCAAAATTCTTATAGCAACCGCTGTGTTCTATCTAGATAGACGAAATTTTTACAGTTGTTAGCTTGGGGTATCAGCTTCATTATTTGGTGAACATCTGAAGTTGTTTATATACGGAGTGTCTAATATGAATTTACCAATTTACTCAACTTAAATAAGCGATAACTCGATTTTTTCAAATGGAACAGCCTGTATTTCTCGGTTTTTCGAATGTCTACATTTTTTACCATCAGAATGGATGATGCACCCTTTACAAAAAAAAAGAATTCAATATTTTTTATATTCAATATCTTCGACAGAGAGTACATTTATGTGTGATGAACCACTTCTGGCATATTCTGGCGATAGGGTCAATTCTATAAGAACTGGTTAAAAATTAAAGGCACGTTAAAAAATTTTAACATATATCGGCTAAAATTAAGAGTCTTCCGTTAATATTTCAAAGCTTATGAAGCATACAGAATAGTGAAATGAAGTTAGCGGATAGTTTAATTTTTAACCATGCTTTAAAATTTAACAGTTGTTTACAGAATTGGCCCTTATTTCAGCAATTATTGCGGCTTTAAGTTCCTCCAAATTTCAGGACGAAGTCTGTAGACCGACTTCTCTGTTGTGTTTTCACTAAAAAATATGACGGATCTGAAAAGTGTCGGAAATATAATATATCATTCATTGATTTTGTGGGTGGCGTTATTTAGTTTGGACATCCTGTATGTTTTTTTTTTCTGAAGCCAATTATTATTATCTGATGACAAACCGAGCAAAGACGTCCTTCAGGGAAGGAGTTTGTCTCAACCTTTCTCCAAGTTGTCGCGATATTTTTCTAATGAATTGAAATTAGGACGTTTCAGAACTTCCTGATTGGGTTTCCGAATTCCAGATGAATTTAGTGAATTTCGAGCAGCTGTTATATTCCAGATATAACTTCCAGATTCCGTTTTGTAGCGAAGTTTCACTCATTACCTCGATGGAAGTTTGAATACTTGATGCTCGATGAAACCATGATACTAATTTCAGGCAGCGTTCAAAGACTTTTCGCAGGAATTTTCACGCATTGGTTATTCATCAAGTGCCTCGAAGCCCAATTATAAGCCTCTGTAACGTTGCCCTGTGAAATACCACAGTGGCGCCATTTTCCTTGAATTATTCCATGCTCAAATTAGAGGTGTGAATGTGGGTTGTACAGCTTCACGTATTCTCTTCAAGAATAAACACATGGGAAGTTCATTCCGTAACCACAAGAAATATGTTGCTGAAACTTCTCTCCACATTATTAGCGACTATTATCAAAAAGTTCAATGTTGATTCGATGACGAAGTAAGTAGCAATTACCGAAGGTATCTGGTTCATATAAATGAGAAAAGTTCAACGAATGTTGATTAAAAGTTTCGAGTAGCAATCGAAGCCGAACTCGAATGGTCGTGTTGTAGGGTGTACATGAATATTTCAACTACTACAGTATGCAAACCAAATTGGTAGAGCGCAGTTTTTTAAAAGTGGTTTTGTTTGTTGTCTCTGGAATTTTTCATCAGTCGACAACATTAATTCAATTGGTTGGGAAACACGAATACTTGAAGTATTCTCAAACTCAAGCTCGCCACGAAAAGTGACACTCCTCCTCCTGATGAAATAATATAGGTACTATTGCACAACTGCCATTAAAAGTGACACTTTTAATGAGAGCAAACAATGTTAAAATTGATTGTTTACGTGGAAACGTGTTGAAAACATTAGTCTTGAAAATATTTTTTCTTATGATGAAATCAGATGACAAAAATTCAGCAATTGCAAATTTTTATTATCAATATTTAACAATCATTACTTATGAACATTAATATTAATCGTAAAACTAGAACAACTACTAACATTAATGCCCTGTGACGTTAGGGAGCTTTGCAACACATTATCAGAATCCTCAGCACCATCAGTACTTGTAGAAACCGGAAGTACAATATTGGATGATGATGATCCAAAATCTGTCGAGGTTGGAGAATTTTTCAGCAATGACATTTCTATATGCAATGGAATGATCAACATAGCCTTCGGCTACCGTCGTAGACTTCCATCCAACATGTTTTTTTATATCCGTAATATTTGCTCCTGATTCTGCTAGCAATGAAGTGGAGGATCTTCGAAAACAGTGTCCTATATATTGCTTTGGTTCTGGCAGTTTGAAGAATTCGGCAACAATAGATGGAATTTTCCCAAGTGTATTGATACCAACTGGATTAGAAGTGCATTTATTATTCATGATTTCAGGAAAAAACGACGATGTTTAATGAAAGAAGCGGGCAGTGCAAAGTACTTATGGAAATAGTCAACATACTTCCTAATTATACTGAAAGAACGACTTACTTTCCTTTTTGTGTTTGGAAGTTGTATAACCAACGATTTATTTGTTATGTCGATGTCTTCCACTGGTAAATTACACAATTCTTCACGCCGACAGGATCCAAATAACCCTAAAATAGTTGCAACCTTAACCATCAAGTATTTCTCATCTGGTGCCTCATTTATGAACTTTTCAACTTGTTCACGAGTGAGATTTTTCGATTTTTTGGACGATATCCTTCACTTTTCCGTTTTAAATATGCTTTTACCCTAAAATATTCACTAACATCCACACCATTTTCAACAAGGGCGCTTGACTTTATCATTAAAAATTTGCTCCACAAAGTTGATGAACTCCATATTTTGATATGTAATTGCTAAGTTCCCTTCTACATTTTTCAATTTAAACCAGCTCAGGAAATTGTTATATGCCATATCGTACTGCTGAACAGATTTGTTAGGTAGGAGTTCCAGATTTGCTCTTCTTGCAGACTCTTCAATAGTAACAGGAACAACCAAATCGTCACTTTTATTAATAATTGGACTCTCGACAAACATATTAAGCAGTTAAAAACCCAAGACGAAAATTGGACAGGAGTGAAATTCAAATGACAGCGTCTTTTTTCATTTGTTAGTAATCATAACGTTGGCAACGTTTGCCATTCACAACAACCTTTTGATTATTCGAATATTAAAATGCATTTTGTAGTTTATTGTCATTGCAAATTCGCCCATTTCATTATCAAAATAGGGCAGTTGTACAAAAAACGTTGTACGGTATTTGTGTTAAAAGTGATTTTATTTTGTTCGTGAAATTGTTCAATTCGAGCGCTCATTTAACAAACTTTTTCACTCACAAAATAAAACGTCACTTTTAACACTCATATCATAAATAATTATTTAGCAAAAAACATTGTTCCGATGGAACGAAAAACGCACTGTCACCAACCAATGATACATTTCAAATGTTGTCAGTCGATGTACGAGAAATCGACCTATTTCAATCAGGAACAGCTGAAAACCCTCCAGCTACTCATCAATGATAAACTTGCTCGAAGGACCATGGACGTTAAGTGTGTGTGACATTTATTTGAGGTTAATTGGGGTCGTTTGGAGAGGACTGCTTATTTTGCTGCCCGGGTTTTTCCTTTCTGACCCGATTTCCACTGTCAACAATACCAGTCGAGATTCAGTTCGACCAGCGTCACACAAAGTGAATTCCAAATGATGATTTTACAGACTTTTCTCTCAGTGATGGAGTGCTTTAAATTAATCATGAATCCAGACTATGGAGGAAATATACAGTATGGTGCAAATGAAAGGAATAAAAAATCGTCGGGTTTCAGGATTTTTCCTTGAAGTCGCCGGTTTACGAAATAACGAATTTATTCCTTTCATTTGCACCATACTGTATATCCTTGCTTTATGAAAGCTAATATCATTTTCATCAATTAATTCATAAATTCGATAGTTGGATGTGGCAATAGAGGTATTTTAAGAGGGTGAGTACCCGAGGTGGCCATCTTCATTTTCTAAAATTGTAACCTCGATTTTGAAGACACAGATTGGCCCAGCGAATTCTTAGCGCGATCCTTCGTGGAAATTCTCAAACAAATCACACTGGGACACTGGCGGATCCACCCTTTTTTTAGGGGGGGGGGGCATCAATAGACAGAAATTTTTTACCATCATTATAACACAATGTGATATATGTGTTGAGAAGTTTATCATTTTGTATATTTCATTTTAATCATATTCATATGTCGATTTTTCTATTGCAATTTCTGTACAATTTTCAGATTGAAGTAATACATTGTCGATAGTTTGATTGTTTTGTGTGTCCTCTTTTTTATCACTCCTTTTTGATTGCATAATTTTCTCGTACTTGTCGATGGATTTCCGTTCACCAGTCACGAGTTCATTATTTTTCACAGAAAAACATACACAAGTTCCGTTTGATTAGGGTCAGCCATTTTTCTGGAATTTCAAAATAGATTTGGACAATTTATTTAATATTTCATATTCAACCGATATTCAGAAAGGAGAAGCAAAGTTAAATTTTTGTTTGTGAATTCTCTGTCTGAATACTCTGAATAAAAGGATAGTATACAAGAACTTTGTGCTGTAACAGAGGAGTTGTTATACGGAAAGAAGCAAAAAAACTTTATTGATAATTTGATCCAATATAATGAGCCTTTATGCATATTACATTATTCTATAATCGTTTTATTTTCTCATCTTCTCTTTTCTATTTGTTAATGATATCTCAACAAGTCATAGAAACACACTTTCAATTTTTGGTCTGTGATCTTTCTTGGCCGCTTGAGAACGTCTGAAAATGCAAATGAAAAGTGAGAAAAAACTTTTATGTGGTCAGTTTTTTCTGAATCCACCACAATTATGTTAGAATTAAATGAATAGAAATTTTTAAAACAAAAAACATTCTAAATTAAATATGATGATTATAAAGGGTGTTTCAATAAGAGCACAAGATTTCAGTGTTCAATAAAACATGGTTTTCTGTAGCGAAGTATTGAAATATTTAATGATTCAGAATAAATACATTTAGGAATTATGTATGATGATATGATATGATATGATATATGATATGATATGATATATGATATGATATATTGTTTATCCTGACCTTTCAAATGACTGCCACGACTTTGCCAGCACATGCGTACCCTTTCAACGAAATTTTCAATACATGTGATGGTATTTCATTGATACAGCGTCTAATTTCGTTTTCGAATGCTTCGATAGTTGCAGGCTTCAATCTTTGACTTCAGAGAACCCCACAGCCAGAAGTCTAAAGGCGTTAAATCGCAAGAGCGTGTAGGCCAATTCTGGTCCCCCAATCGAGAAATTACAGGACCTGGAGCAAACTCGTACAAGGTTGTCAATGTTTCACGGGCCGTATGACATGTGGCACCGTCCTGCTGAAACCACATGTTGTCAAGATCCATAGCTTTCAAATGAGGCACTCTTATTGAAACACCCTTTATGAACCCGACCTGAGGGATTTTGTTGAGCCAAAATAATGGTTTGCATCCTCATAATGGACGCTTAATGAGAAAATTCGTAGGATCTGAATAACTTCATTCATATCCAAGAGGTAACGTCGAGCATCAGTGCATTGTATCGAAAATTTCCAGTAAATCATCCACCGCATTACACCATCCCTTTGTACCCTTACTTTCCGACGTAATCTCACCATTCGACAGGATTCCGAGGGGTTATTAACCACCAACAGATTCATCAAAAATTAATCCGCAGATCTCCACGCAGAACAATGGACGCAATTCGAGTTGACTGCTGTACGAAGCTGCAAGATTTTCTTATAACGGAAAGTGTCCGAGCGGGAAACGGGAATAAAAGGAGCCTTAAAGCCGTGTCAAGTTATAAGGCTTATCAATATCTAACAGAAGTCTATATGCCGACCCTTTTACGAGCCATCTATCAGGATAGATTTCATTGAATGATGGGTATTATCGGGAAATGTAAGCCTCTCTGTCTGCCATCCATTCCCCTGTACACCTTAGAGGGTAGAGGAAGGTTTAAATTTCTGCGAAATAGACTTGACGCTTTGCCAGCGAGAATTATTCGGGTTTTACAGCGTGCTTTTCGTGGCCCTACATATTAGCCATTCTGGAATACTGGTTCTACAATCGCAAGGGAACCAAAAGGCTATTGAGATACGAGAAGAGATATGTTTTTTTATTTCGATGTATTACCGATCGATTCGTCACGACAACTCTATATTGTAATGCGTTTCGAATAGTTTTTCCATTTTCTTCATTATTTTTGTTTTATTTAAGTACTAGGTGGCCCGGCGAACTTGACTGTGAATAGCAGGAGTATAATCCATATTATACCTTTCCTCTTATATGAATCAAAATGTCAAGAGTATGAACAAAAATTATTCCTTTTATGAACCATCGACTATTAACACAGCCCGTCGACCAGAATTAAAAAATCAGTCATTTGTTAATAGCCCAACCTGAAGTGGCAAAAACAAAACTTTTCTTATATTCTCAAAATCTAATCAATGGTCACACCATTATTTTAGACATCTTAGCTATCCTGCTAAGCTCAAAATAATGGGTAAACATCTCAGTTGGTGGAGCAGCGCGATTCTCATTATTCTATGGATATGAGCTGTCAATCTCTCTTCAATTTGTTCAATTTACTTGACGATATCAAGCTCGTTATAAGACAAATCGAGATGTTGAAATGTCGATAGTACGATCGACACGGCAAAATTATCAACACTGTGAATTATGTTGAACTCATATTCAAATTCATTGATGGTCATTCGATCAGATCAGATTAGGCAACCCATGAAACATTATTGTATATCATAAGTGAAAGCCCGATGAGCAAACGTTTCAAAAGTATTGACGCTTACAATAGTGTCTCTGTGCGAACAGAAACACGAATATAATATGTCAATTACTAATTATGGGCAATTTTGGATTCAGTTATTTCCGCAAATATATCTATTACCCAAACAGAAATTCGAAAGCATTTCAAAAATAAAGAAAAAAGATGAAGATGGCCAACTCACGTTTGAAACTGATCGTCAAAATCAGATACTTGATCTTTCGGTGAAAACTCACTGTTCCACCAACTTGAGATAAGCTTACCCGCTTTTTGATCTGGCAATAGACTTCCATGTTACCATGAGTTCTATGCGAATCACATATCGCCATCTAACAGCGGTAATATCACTTGTCTATTCACTGTACGACTATGCATCAACGGTAGCGACACCTAGTGGCCTTATTCAAAAGAAGGAAAAGCATTTCCTGCATAAGTAAAACTTTCATCACTTTTTTCAAAGTTTTATTGTATTTTATAATAACCAGACCGAAGACGATTCCATAAATTATGTTTCATAACAAATAGTCCATCCGATCTCTAGTTATAAATGGTGTAACCAACATCTTCCTTTTATATATATATATATATATATATATATATATATATTTGTCTGGCAGACGTATCCAGTCCCGGTACGTTCTTAAGGCGACCTAAGACCCACATGATCCGTATGTTTTTTACGAGTATATATGCAAAAAATGGGCTCTTTTAAAATATAACTCCCTAGGCACATTGAGAGGGGAAAAATTTTGTTTCATTCAAAAAAGTTGTATATCTGATAGTCCTGTTCAGACCCGATACATTGCGCCAACTTTTCAATCCCACATATACTGCACCGGCAAATACGATCAACGTTTTCGATCCCAGCACTGTTGCCAGATTGTCGGGATCAGTCGCTACGATTTCAATGTATAAAAGGGATTGAAAGAGTAGGTGTTATGGCAAGAATTTGTATATGTGTTAGTGAGTCGACGGGAAGACTAAATATCTTCACGAAGTGAACAATTTTGCTGTCTGTGAAGATGAAATTCCTCATTCTCATTTGTTGAATCAATTTTTTATAGTCACTGACTTCGATTTTCCGAAATATTAGTTTTAGGATTAGGTCACATTATTTTTCGAGTTACTCTCAACAAGCCCTTCCATTTGATGCCCATATTGTAGAAGTGAATAACTATAACTATTTCGAAATCTTGGATGGTCCGCCATATTGGATTAAGAATAACATCGCATTATGTTTCAATTTACTTTCATCAAGCCCTTTGACTTGATATTATATATTATAGGGCACAGGCATTTTGAATGAGCAATAATCCATTTTGCCTCATTAGATTATTATGCTGTTTGAAATGATTACGAATAGATCGTATAATTCGTACGAATGAAATTTTGATGCTTATCATTATCTACAAACTACTTTTTTTGATACTGTGGGAATAATTATCTCATTTTTCGACATTTCCACTCATTGAAACTTCAAGAATCTGATCTAACAAAAACTATTGTTTTCAAATTCTCTTAGAAAAACCGCATATTAAAGAAAATTAAACCGAAAACAAAAAATCTGACACATTTCATTGTTGTTTTCATGAATGAAATATTTAATATTTCTTCGCGGTTCGGCTGGAAGTTTGAATTATTTGATCGCATATATTATCACGTGATGTGAAAAAGGCTGAATGCTGGTGTAGCTTGACACTGTAAAAAAAATAGAATCAATTCTGGATGCCGTCATATATAACGAATTACATAAAGGGTGTCAGGATTAAACATTCTTCATATATTTCAGGAGGTGATTCTAAATATCGAAACTAGAAGATATTTCCATATCTACTCAGGTTCTTAATGCATTCCACGGGTGACCTCTAAAGTACTGTTAGTTGGTTAGTTCTGCACCAAAATTTATCGAATTTAAATGAAATTGATAGCATGGAGTTTTCTGGATGAACTTGATCGTTTGATTGTAAAAGAACTGATTGATTCTCATTAGCAGCAGAGATAATAGGGGGTGTCTCAAGAAATCAATTTAAATTTTTGAGTTGATGATCTAATTGAAATTTCAATCGAAGAAATGGGCTCCTAAAATATTTTCAAATTGAAAGCGTTACGTAACCCCTATCTCGGAATAAAAGTATTTTAGTGTGATGAAATGCATTCTAAGTAATTTTTTTTTCTATAGGATGGGGCTTCGTAGCGCCGTACCTCTTTTGCTCCGAAATGGTTGAGGAGACCATGTCTTCGACCAACATAATCGGTTATCAATAAACTTTGAAACGTGATTTCTTCTTAGGTCTTCGATACTCATTACACTCAATTTCACTTTTGATTCTCATCGGTGAAATCAAGAATCAGATTTAGAAGAATCACTGGTTTACTAAAAACAAGAGCCTTGTTATACAGGATGGCCATTTGAAAACGAAACAGACGAGATTACAGACGAAATAAATTTTTTCGATAGAAATGCTCGGACAGGTCGATTTCTGTTTCGAGGGGGACAACTTGAGATGTAGGTTACGGACGCATAGCGCTTCAACCCTTGCTACTACAACCCTCACCCCCAATTTTTGAATAGGGAAGATGGGGTGAGTGATACCTCATTTGAAAGGTATTTTTATACTGATTTCAGCACAGTAATTGTTTTTTCATTTTATGCATTAGTTCTCGAAATATTCTTAACTAAGTATTTGAAAATGAAGTGGTGTTTTCATGGCTTTTGTAGTGTTTTTTTGTGAAAAATCGACATTTTGAGCTTCAAAACAACCATGACTGTGAGTTTTTGATAAATTATTTACTTTACTTCGAAAAGGCTTATTTCTTAGATCAATACTTCAAATCGTTCTGATACCGTACAGTTGGAGAATGATTTCAGTGAATAAAACAGCTAGTCGAACATCTGACCCTAGTAGCATTAACACGTACGGTATGACTTCATTTGCCCAGTGGTAGATGTTTTGCAATTTCAAATACAAGTACGGAAATTTTGGTGTTTCGGAAGCACGAAATGTCAATTATTCGCAAAAAATTAATTTAAGTGATAAAATTAACTAACGCATGAATATTTCGAGAACTGATGCATAAAATGAAAAAATAATTACTGTTCTGAAATCAGTATAAAAATACCTTTCAAATGAGGTATCACTCACCCCATCTTCCCTATTCAAAAATTGGGGGTGAGGGTTGTAGTAGCAAGGGTTGAAGCGCTATGCGTCCGTAACCTACATCTTAAGTTGTCCCCCTCGAAACAGAAATCGACCTGTCCGAGCATTTCTATCGAAAAAATTTATTTCGTCTGTAATCTCGTCTGTTTCGTTTTCAAATAGCCACCTGTATAGTGTATAATCATTATTCGATTCTGGTACATCATTTACATCATTCCTAGCTTTCATTTCTATGAAATTCCAAAACTCAGCATATTGTGATAATCTCTTCAACTGAATCACACTCCATTTATATATTTATGAATTATACAGGGTGGTACTTTAAGTACGAAAGCTTTCAGGGAATGATTCCTAGCATAAGCTAGTGCGAATTTCCTTTGAATATTACATTCTTCCAAATATGAGGAAAAAATACTATTTTTCTCTTGGGAGCGCTGAAAATTAAATCCTTAGACGTCTGTCAGCTACATTGTAAAAATATTCATTTGAGAGTATTTTGATAACGCACCACTGGTTTCCAGTTGAAACCGCAGTATATCACGTGATTAGCCAGGTATATAATTGACGTATTCGATTTTGTGGACATGTCTTACAAATGAATATTTTTTCAATTTTTGTGTGATCTTTTGATGCTTTTCACGTTAGCCCGTATTCTAACTCAAAATCGTACATTCATCCCCAAAACCCGAAGAGGGCTCGAGAGATACGTAAACATTTTAAATATTCATTGATCTATCATGGGTTTGAAACATTCCTCTTTTGGTGGATTATGGCGAAAAGGTTGATCTATCATAAAGTAGTTTGCTGAGCTCTTCTAGTTCCTTAATGATCAAATGAAATATATTGTGTACCTACATGGGTGCCCACAGGCAGGTGGACACGCCTCCGTCTTGAGATTTTGATCCCTTTGTCATTTTTCAGCACAACAAACATACCGTCATAATATGATATCGACATTCTGAAAATGAATTTTGAAATGGAAAATGTAAAAAAGTTCTCTTCTGTCCCCCTTTGTGATTGTGCATGAACGAATCTTGTAAATCGGAAACAAGAAAATTTAGTATGTGACTGTAACTTCTTCTCTGTTCACAAAATGCCATTTTTTCAGCACGTAAAAAAGTCTCTCTTCTCACTTTCGAAAGGAGACCCCTACTCGAAGACACACGTACCTATACTTGGTAACACTTTGTTTACAGTAATATTCATCGGGTTTGTATAAGCTTCCATACCGGAGAATCTGCAGTTCATATTGATATCAAGAGAATCCAATATCAAATCTACGAGTCTATTCGAAATATTCACTAAGACCCATGACGACGTTCGTCCATACCGGGATCGTATAAGTACTCGAATAGTGTATTTGAGGTGTATGAACGGAAAACAGCGTTGCCATATTTAGGGACCCAATGCGTTGGTCAACTATACGAATTATATACAGCAAGTTGATGTCGACTGAAGCGCCCTCGCACTGGCCAAACACTGAAACTTTTCCATATATAATCACATGTAAAACCGACTTTTCAGACCCGGCTGAAAATGCACCCCTAGCATCCCCTCAGACCCCTCATAACTTTTCTATAGTCGAACGTTACCAGTCCCGAAGCCGGGTCTGAAAACGTCACTTTTGGACTGAAAAGTCGGTCGAGTATACCGATTTGGGTCTGTATGTGCGGTCGAACAAATCTATATATATATATATATATATATATATATATATTTGTCTGGCAGACGTATCCAGTCCCGGTACGTTCTAAAGGCGACCTAAGACCCACATGATCCGTATGTTTTTTACGAGTATATATGCAAAAAATGGGCTTTTTAAAAATATAACTCCCTAGGCACATTGGGAGGGGAAAAAATTTTTTCCATTCAAAAAAGTTGTATATCTGATAGTCCTGTTCAGACCCGATACATTGAGCCAACTTTTCAATCCCACATATACTGCACCGGCAAATACGATCAACGTTTTCGATCCCAGCACTGTTGCCAGATTGTCGGGATCAGTCGCTACGATTTCAATGTATAAAAGGGATTGAAAAAGCAGGTGTTATGACAAGAATTGGTATATGTGTTAGTGATTCGACCATTCGACGGGAAGACTAAATATCTTCACGAAGTGAACAATTTTGCTTTCTGTGAAGATGAAATTCCTCATCCTCATTTTTTGAATCAATTTTTTATTGTCACTGACTTGGATTCTCCGAAATATTAGTTTTAGGATTACGTCACATTATTTTTCGAGTTACTGTCAACAAGCCCTTCCATTTGATACCCATATTGTAGAAGTGAATAAATATAACTATTTCGAAATCTTGGATGGTCCGCCATATTGGATTAAGAATAACATCGCATTATTTTTCAAGTTACTTTCATCAAGCCCTTTCATTTGATATTATATATATATTACAGGGCACAGGCATTTTGAATGAGCATTAATCCATTTTGCCTCATTAGATTATTATGCTGTTTGTAATGATTACGTATAATTAGTACGAATGAAATTTTGATGCTTATCATTATCTACAAACTACCTTTTTTGATACTGTGGAAATAATTATCTCATTTTTCGAGATTTCCACTCATTGAAACTTTAAGAATATGATCTAACAAAAACTATTGTTTTCAAATTCTCTTAGAAAAACCGCATATTAAATAAAATTAAACCGAAAAAAAAAATCTGACACATTTCATTGTTGTTTTCATGAATGAAATATTTGATTTTTCCTTTTTCCATTTCAATATTTCTTTGCGGTTCGGCTGGAGGTTTGAATTATTTGAACGCATATATTATCACGTGATGTGAAAAAGGCTGAATGCTGGTGTAGCTTGACCCGCCCGGTACACTGTAAAAAAAATTAGAATCAATTCTGGAGGCCGTCATATACAGGGTGGCCATTTGAAAACGAAACAGACGAGATTACAGACGAAATAAATTTTTTCGATAGAAATGCTCGGACAGGTCGATTTCTGTTTCGAGGGGGACAACTTAAGATGTAGGTTACGGACGCATAGCGCTTCAACCCTTGCTACTACAACCCTCATCCCCAATTTTTGAATAGGGAAGATGGGGTGAGTGATACCTCATTTGAAAGGTATTTTTATACTGATTTCAGCACAGTAATTGTTTTTTCATTTTATGCATTAGTTCTCGAAATATTCTTAACTAAGTATTTGAAACTGAAGTGGTGTTTTCATGGCACTTGTAGTGTTTTTTTGTGAAAAATCGACATTTTGAGCTTCAAAACAACCATGACTGTGGATTCCTTCCTCCAATCCACTGACATAGAAATCTTTAATCAAGATGTCGATTTTTCACAAAAAAACACTACAAGTGCCATGAAAACACCACTTCATTTTCAAATACTTAGTTGAGAATATTTCGGAAACTAATGCATAAAATGAAAAAACAATTACTGTGCTGAAATCAGTATAAAAATGCCTTTCAAATGAGGTATCACATACTCCATCTTCCCTATTCAAAAATTGGGGGTGGAGGTTGTAGCAGCAAGGGTTGAAGCGCTATGCGTCCGTAACCTACATCTTAAGTTGTCCCCCTCGAAACAGAAATCGACCTGTCCGAGCATTTCTATCGAAAAAATTTATTTCGTCTGTAATCTCGTCTGTTTCGTTTTCAAATGGCCACCCTGTATAACGAATTACATAAAGGGTGTTAGGATTAGACGTTCATATCTTTCAGGATAAGTACCGTTATTTGGTTAGTTCTGCACCAAAATTTATCGAATTTAAATGGAATTTATAGCATGGAGTTTTCTGGATAAACTTGATCGTTTGATTGTAAAAGAACTGATTGATTCTCATCAGTAGCAGAGATAATATAATAGGGGGTGTCTCAAAAAATCATTTTCAATTTTTGAGTTGATGATCTATTTGAAATTTCAGTCGAAGAAATGGGCTCCTAAAATATTTTCAAATTGAAAGCGTTACATAACCCTATCTCGGAATAAAAGTATTTAGTGTGATGAAATGCATTCTAAGTCATTTTTTTCTATAGGATGGGGCTCCGTAGCGCCGTACCTCTCTTGTCGGAAATGGTTGAGGAGACCATGTCTTCGACCTATATAATCTCAAAAATTAAAAGTATTATTTTCCTCCACTGATGAGAATCGGTTATCAGACATGGGTGGATATAGCTCTTTTTCATGGGGGGGGGGGTAATATGATTGAAAACCATTAAATCAGGTACACAACAACATCCTCAAATAAACTTTGAAACGTAATTTCTTTTTAGGTCTTCGATACTCATTACCACCCCCCCTCTTAAATCCGCCCTTATCAGACGATTCAGTTTATCCAGAAACCCCCATGTACTGAATTTCATTTAAATCCGACAAATGATGACATAGTTATCGCAAATAAGTTGGACTTTGGAGGTCCTGCTTAAGAGCCTCTAGCACTGGTGTTTTAGGGCCTAAGTTGATATAATCTAACTTTGAACTCCATCCTCCAGAATCACCCCCTGAAATATATGAACGTTGAAACCAGACGCCCTGTATTCCTTTACAACGCCTTTATTATGGTTATGGAGTAAGAGGGCTTGAGTAATGCAACATAGTTCACCTAGAAGAATTCCACAACCACGATGGCTATCAGTACGGAATGGTAGATTTAATTAATGTTTTGATCTTATGAATGAAATATAAAAGAAGGAATGCTTTCGAAAATGAGGCAATAAATAATCAGAACACAATAAAGTATATTATCCAGCGTCGACTTTGGGATATTCCACCCTGATGAGTCCTAATAGGACGAAACTGCAGTCGGTGCGATTCTCAGTTGACGTTGGACCATTCGGTCTGGTAGGGTGAACAGTATCGGAGACCTAGTTCGTATTCACATTTCATTTGTCATTATTTATAATGGCAAATGATTTGTGTCTTATTTCTTTCAATTATATAGGTAGCTGCCTTCTCAGCCGATGATCCCATATCATCATTTTCTTTGTTAAAGTATATTAAGTAACGAAAAGAACTGAAAACTTGTACTTCTTTCAGAATGTCAATAACATCAATCTCAGTGAAGTATTAGGAGCTTAATGTATTAGGTAGGACCTAGACAAAAATTCATAACACTACTCTCCTTCATTCATCACATTGAAAAACACAATTGTATAACTTCTGAAATTCTTATGAAAATTCGATTCCACTTTCGATTCTCATCGGTGAAATCAAGAATCAGATTTAGAAGAATCACTGGTTTACTAAAAACAAGAGCCTTGTCATATGTATAATCATTATCAGATTCTGGTACATGATTTACGTCATTCCTAGCTTTCATTTCTATGAAATTCCAAAACTCAGCATATTATGATAATCTCTTCAACTGAATCACACTCCATTTATAAAAAAATTATGAATTATACAGGGTGGTACTTATAAGTGCGAAAGCTTTCAGGGAATGATTCCTTGTAGGCATAAGCTAGTGGGCATTTCCTTTAGATATTACATTCTTCCAAATATGAGGAAAAAATACTATTTTTCTCTTGGAAGCGCTGAAAATTAAATCCTTAGACGTCTGTCAGCTACATTGTAAAAATATTCATTTGAGAGTATTTTGATAACGCACCACTGGTTTCCAGTTGAAACCGCAGTATATCACGTGATTAGCCAGGTATAATTGACGTATTCGATTTTGTGGACATGCCAATACCCGAAGAGGGCTCGAGAGAAACGTAAACATTTTAAATATTCATTGATCTATCATGGGTTTGAACCATTCCTTTTTTGGTGGATTATGGCGAAAAGGTTGATCTACATAAAGAAGTTTGCTGAGCTCTACTAGTTCCTTATTAATCAAATGAAATATATTGTGTACCTACATGTGTGCCCAGAGGCAGGTGGACACGCCTCCGTCTTGAGATTTTGATCCCTTTGTCATTTTTCAGCAAAACAAACATACCGTCATGATATGATATTATATATATATATATATATATATATCGGTTTATAGCGTTCTGCGTCGCTTTCCGATTCCTAACCGCCAGTCTTCTCTGTTCATCCAAAGATTTTCCGGAATATCTCTCTCCTCTATTTCTTTATCTATCCCCTCTCTCCAGCTTTTCCTCGGTCGTCCTCTTCTCCTTCTGCCCTGTGGTGTCCATGTCAGAACCTGTTTGGGTAGTCTATCATTAGGCATTCTCTGTACGTGGCCATACCATATAAGTTGTTTAGTTTTTATGTCGTCGATTATTGTATGTTCAGCTCCCATTATTTCCCGAATCCTCTCATTACGAATACGGTCCCTCCTGGATATGCCCGCAGACCTTCTCCAAAAATCCATTTCTGTCGCGAGCAGCATATTTTCAGATCTCTGTTTAATCTGCCAGACCTCACTCCCGTATGTTAATATACTCTTGAGTATCGTATTATATATGCGCTGTTTGTTATTTTTCGATATCGATTGATCCCACAAGATGCCGTTCATCATGGATATCGCTCTTCTTCCCTGTATGTTTCTATCCTTTATAGCTGTGTCGAGAGTTCCATCATGGGTCAGTTTCATACCAAGGTATTTATATTCCTGACAATGGTTAATTTGTCTTCCATCTTCTAAATTTATCTTCTGTGGTATACCTCCAATGCACATAGATTCCGTTTTTTCGATGTTCACTTCGAGGCCCCAGTTCCTGTATTCCTCTATTAATTTTCTCGTCATATAAGTTAGGTCTTCTGGGTCTTGTGCTACTATGACTTGATCGTCAGCGAAGCACAATGTATACAGAGTTGTGTCATCATTTAGAGGGATTCCCATACCACTACATTTCCTCTTCCATACTTTAAGTGCTCGTTCCAGGTAAATTTTAAACAGAGTTGGAGAGAGGCAGCATCCTTGTTTCAGTCCCTTCGTCGTAGCAAATCCCTCCGAAATTTTATTTCCCACTTTAATTTTGGTCAGTGTATTTTTATAAAGATTTTGTACTGCCTGTATAAGACCGCTTCGGATAGTTGTTTCATGTAATGTCGACCATAGCTTGTTGTGGGGGACGCTATCGAATGCTTTCTGTAGGTCAACGTACAGTAGGTGCACTTCTTGGTTGAATGCGGCTTTCTTCTCGATAACTTGAGTAATGCAATATAAATGGTCTACTGTGGATCTTCCTACTC
The DNA here is from genome assembly GCA_951802165.1 of Adalia decempunctata. Taxonomy (NCBI): domain Eukaryota; kingdom Metazoa; phylum Arthropoda; class Insecta; order Coleoptera; family Coccinellidae; genus Adalia; species Adalia decempunctata. Next base: position 24,585,932 of record OX637697.1, read on the forward strand.
TGAAACCAGCTTGTTCTTCTGCTTCATAATCTTTGAATTCTTGTTCTATTTTATTTTTGAGTAGCCTCCCATACATTCGACTCATTGTGCTAGTTACTGCAATTCCTCTATAGTTCTCGCATCCATGATATGATATTGACATTCTGAAAATGAATTTTGAAATGGAATTTGTGATTGGGCATGAACGAATCTTGTAAATCGGAAACAAAAAAATTTAGTATGTGACTGTAACTTCTTCTTTGCTCACAAAATGCCATTTTTCAGCACTTAAAAAAGTCTCTCTTCTCACTTTCGAAAGGAGACCCCTACTCGAAGACACACGTACCTACTTGTTAACACTTTGTTTACAGTAATATTCATCGGGTTTGTATAAGCTTCCATACCGGAGAATCTGCAGTTCATATTGATATCAAGAGAATCCAATATCAAATCTACGAGTCTATTCGAAATATTCACCAAGACCCATGACGACGTTCGTCCATACCGGGATCGTATAAGTACTCGAATCGTGTATTTGAGGTGTATGAACGGAAAACAGCGTTGCCATATTTAGGGACCCAATGCGTTGGTCAACTATACGAATTATATACAGCAAGTTGATGTCGACTGAAGCGCCCTCGCACTGGCCAAACACTGAAACTTTTCCATATATAATCACATGTAAAACCGATTTTTCAGACCCGGCTGAAAATGCACCCCTAGCATCCCCCCAGCCCCCTCATAACTTTTCTATAGTCGAACGTTACCAGTCCCGAAGCCGGGTCTGAAAACGTCACTTTTGGACTGAAAAGTCGGTCGAGTATACCGATTTGGGTCTGTATGTGCGGTCGAACAAATCTATATATATATATATATATATATATATATATATATATATACGCAGGGGGGCTTCGGCCTTCGGGGAATGACGTCCCCGCGTACCCGAGTCGCCCAATCCACTAGGTTAGCAGCCTGTGGGTTATGTATTAGTAGCTCCTGTTACCAGAAGTCAAACGCAGGGCGGCAGGGGGCTGCAGACTGGCCCCCTTCGGAGTCGTCCAGAGGATCAGTCTGGTGGAGGACCCTACGGGGCGAGCGGCGTAGACCTCCGAGATGGCACCGTAAGGCCGTTACCTGAAACAAGGGAAATTAGTTTGGACGAGGAATTGCCGCGTCCCACTTTGAACCCACGACAGGATAGGCGAACGCGATGGTCGGAAGAAGATAATATTATACTCATGCGCGTTCACTTTATTGCTAAAGATATGGAGATGAGAACAGCCAAAAAGTATCGCCAACTTCTGACCGACATCTGGAATGATGTCAACCCGAGCAGACAGTCTTACGCAAACCTTTTATCCAATAGAGTGAGGTGGATACTTGACAATCAAAAATTCACAACTGAAGAACTTTACCTGATAGAAAGAAGCTGTATGCCGACAGGGGCGACAGAATGGGTTGACGACCCTGAGCTGACAATAGATGAGAGGACCACGCGTCGTGTGAGCCTTTGGCGCCCTGAGGACCCAATTGATCTTGAGACCAATGCAACATTTAAAAGAAACCTCATGTTGTACGGAGGAATTGCACCGGAGAAAAGACCGAATATACCAAGAATGAAAGGGTCCAAGGAGATGCTAAGGAAAGTGGAATCAGTAGACCGAGTTATAGTCGGCCACGTGGGCAGCAGCAAACCATCTCTGCATGACTTGGTGGACTACGTATACGCGGGAGCAGCGACGGTCTGCGAGACCCTGGGTCGCAAGCTAGCCTATGGAAAGCCCATGAGAATCCCTAAAAAACCACCGTGGACAAGGCGCCTGGAGGAAACCATAATTAAGTCGAGGAAGAAGATAGGAATATTCCACAACTACCTAAATACTGCTAACCCGTCTAAAAAACTGAAAAAGTCGGTTAAAAAAGCTGCATCTGAGTATCGCATAAAGATCAAAGACAAGGGCGTCGCGGAACAAATAAAGGTTGTGATGGACAAACTGAAGCAGAGGATAAAGGCCTTGGGAAGTAGACTCAGAAGGTACAATGAAAGAGTGCTGAGATACAAAAACAACCAACTTTTCTACAAAAATCAGAGACAATTCTTTCGCGATCTTGAAGCTGGACCGAATGCAGACTCTGAACCGCCGAAGCCCGAGGAGATGCACAGCTACTGGAAAAATATCTGGGCTGACGACGCGCCTTATAACCGGGGGTTTGTGACTGGAAACATCGAGTCCAACGTGCCCGAGCAGAGTATGCAGTCGATCCAAATCTCCGAACAGGATCTCAGCTGTGTACTAAAAAAGTTAAGTAATTGGTCAGCCCCAGGAGTAGACAAGATCCACAATTACTGGTGGAAGCATTTCTCAGGCCTTAGACCTTCCCTGAGATTTGCTCTCCAGGAGGCTCTGGATGACCCTACCAAGATCCCTGAGTTTTTCACCCTGGGAATCACTAATATGCTGCCAAAAGAGAACGGTACCTCGGACCCCAAAAAATATAGACCTATCACTTGCTTGCCTACTGTATATAAGATTTTAACTGGCACCATATCCCGTCACCTGTGGAAATACGTTAATGCAAACAATATACTTGCTAAAGAACAAAATGGCTGCCGTAGGGACGCAATGGGCTGTAAGGAACTCCTGGTAGTAGATAGCATCATCACCAAGCTAGCTAAAAGGAAGCAGCGCAATATATCCATGGCATGGATAGACTATAGAAAGGCCTTTGATTCCGTGCCCCATGCCTGGCTGCTAAGGGTGTTGAAACTATATGGTGTGTCCGAACAGGTAGTGAATTTGCTTGAACATCTGATGCAAACCTGGCGTACGAATCTCCTTGTAAAAACAAACAATGAAGAGTACAAAACGGCTGAGATAAAAATCAAAAGAGGCATCTTTCAGGGGGATACCTTGAGTCCCTTGTGGTTTTGTCTGGCGTTGAACCCCCTCAGCCAACTGCTGAATAACAACTCCTATGGGTACATAATCAACAAAGAGCGCAACGCCAGAATTAGCCACCAACTATACATGGACGACTTGAAGCTCTACTCCCGCAATGCAGAAGAACTTGGGAAGCTGCTCAGCATCGTCAGATCCTTTAGCCGAGCAATACGTATGGAAATGGGAGTGGAGAAATGTGCGGTAATTCACGTCAAGCGCGGGAGGATCACCGAAGGTGAAAGTAGAATACTCACCAGCGAGGATGCGCTGCCTCACCTCGGCCCTCAGGAAACCTACAAATACCTCGGCGTGCAGCAAGCGCTCGAAATTAAGTCCAAAGATGTGAAGAGCTCCCTGAAAGAAAAACTGTTGAAGAGACTGCGGCTTGTGCTACGGGCCAAACTGAACTCCGGAGCGCTGTTCAATTCAATAAACTCGTGGGTGCTGCCTAGCGTGGTGTACTCGTTTGGTGTGGTAGGATGGTCGCAAACAGAAATCGAGGAACTCAGCACAAAAATAAGAACAACTTTGACAAAATTTGGTGTCCACCACCCGCATGCCTCAGTTAACAGATTGTACATCCCACGAAAAGAGGGTGGCAGAGGCATGCAACATTTGGCGATTGTCCATGACAGAGTTTTAAAAAACTTGAGAGAATATTTCATCAATAACAACTCACCTTTCATGAGAACAATTCGCGAAGCTGATGAAAATATAACCCCCCTCCATTTGTCATCTGGAGCTGCACCACTGCTGAATGTCACTGTAGAGAAACTCCGCGAGGAATGGCACTCCAAAGCCCTGCATGGCAGGTATCCAAAGAACCTGAAACATAAAACTGTAAATGAAAAGGAATCACTAACTTACCTTATATCTGGTTACCTGTTTCCCGAAACTGAAGGCCGAATTCTGGCAGTGCAGGACCAGGTTGTTGGCACGAGAGCTTTCTTGAAGCGCATCGCGGGGCAGAACTTACCGACCGATCGATGCAGAAGATGCAACCAGGCAACCGAACACATTCAGCATATAACATCCTCCTGTCCTATATTAGCCCCAAGAGAATACCTGGAACGTCACAACGCAGTATGTAAAATATACCATCAGGCAATAGGACTATCAAAAAAATTAATAAAGAATTTAACACCAAATCATACTTACATGCCAAGCGACGTTCTTGAGAACGATAGATACAAGCTGTATTGGGACACATCAATAATAACCGACAGGCCGGTGAAGCACAACAGGCCCGATATCGTTCTGTTGGATCGGGAAAAGAGTGAAGTCAAGATCATCGATGTGACAATACCCGCAGATGATAACATTGAGAAGGCATACACTGAAAAACTTTCCAAGTATCACGACCTTGCTTTTGAAATGAAAGAGATATATAGGCTGAAATCAACATCTATCATCCCCTTGATACTGTCTGTGAATGGATTGGTCGAGTCGCATCTGCCGGAGAATACATCAAGGTTAGGGCTGGAACAAGATCTGATCAGCAAGGCGCAGAGAGAAGTTATACTGGGAACCACTAGAACTGTAAGAAAGTTCCTGACGAGCTCGTGAGGGTATCTTGGCACTCGTGCCCGGCACTCCCACGTAACAACCCGTCTACAAACGGTGAAGAATTTAAAAATAGTCATTAATGGTCATTGTCACCTCCAAAATATAAACTCAACAAGCGTTGTCACCTCATATATAACGCTCTCACCTCCGAAATCGGAGGTCACAACGTTTTGCCTTGTTTCTTAGCTTGTTAGACTCAGGAGACTTCAGGGATCAACATATCAAAAAATCGTTTTGAGGTCAGAACGCACCATATCTCTGTACTGTACAATCTTTTAGTTCAGCTATATACCACCAGCGCTAGTGCGCCGTCCTATATATGGAGAAATAAGTCGAAGAGACATTCAGTTCGTTGTCACCTCCGTAAATGGCAACACTGTAAACCATACTCGTACGGAGCAGGTGCACTGAGGCATGCATAAAAAAGTGTATCAAAACAACATCTGGCATTCTTTCGAACCATAAAATCGTCTGGTTGATGTAAAATGAATCGTTTGTGAAAAGTTCGGACCCGACTATGAGATAACTAAAAATGTTTAAACGGAACATTTGTTATTGTCGTTGTTAAAAGCTTCATTAGTTTCTTTCTTCTTTTATTTTGCAAGATTATCAGAGTTTGTCTAAGAATAAAAAAATTGCATATACCTGATTTCATTGAAATACACTAGTACGACTGAATACAGTATATTTTCCCCGAAACTGAATTACGAGCCGGTTTTCTGATGACGTTTATTTTTTTTCACCTACACGAATTGAGTTTTTTAGTTCTTAGGGCCTAATGAAATCATCCCAAAAAATAATTATAAATTCTTATCCTTATACATTGCACCAATATTTAGAAGATATACGAACTGGAGCTTCGTCGTCAAAGGTGAATAGTACCTACATAATTTCTCCGTTCCGTCGAATTTTGAAAAATAAGGAAAAAACTTTGTGACTGATTGCATTTTAAAAGTTTCCTTTTAAGATAAACTGCGAACATTTCTCCACAGAAACAGATTCAAGAGAAAGGTGGAAGGTGGAATCACCGTTCATTAACAGGTTCCTTGAAAAAAGTTGGAGACTTTCAATAATGAACACTTAATAATAAATAATTCTATTCGTATGTTGATTATAACATAAGCGTTAGGTTTTTTAGTAACATATTTTTCAAGATATATGAAAGTTTGCCTCTCGAGAGCACAATAATTTCCGAAAGAAAGTACTTGAAGATTCGATATTCACGAAGCGGCTTTATTTGCGAGCATCAAAATTATGCTTCCTCAAATTCTGAAATATGGTATCTTGGATGAAATATGTCGACTCAAGAGTTCATGCAGAATTTCAGCCGAACTTGACGAATAGGTTAGATGTGAAAATGAAACTTTCTTATAATACGATCCTCACAGAATTTCGCATCATTTCCTTTTCGGAATATACTTTTTGGTGAATTTAAATTCGATCGTATTTTAGAGTTATTCAGTGAATGATAATGGATGTAACTCCAAAACAGTCGCAGTCGAGCAGATTTAGTTCGAGAGAGAGAGTCTCACCATCAAGACTCCACAGCGAGCCAGAAAATTACTAGTGTTTGTTCCTTTCTTTCGAAAGTTGAATGGCTACGAATGATCGGCCCCAAAAATTTGAAATCAATAATCTCATCAAGAGCTTCATCTTACAAAAAAAGTATGCAGCCAAACAGCGTAAACAAGTAAACGAGCCTATACCTGTCAGCAAGCAACTGAATTCAAAATTTGGAATACAAATCAAATAGCTTTTGGTGTATGTAGCTTTTGAGTGCTCGTCTATCCACCTAGTAGGTAGATTCGCAATTTTCAGTCCGAAAATTTAATTATAAAAAAATGACTGGGGCCGTAAAAAAATTTACAGTGATATTGTTCGTGATTCCGACCTTAATATCTTGAAATTCTTTCGATAATCGCTAGAAATTTTCGAGGTTCTGGATATGTAATACATGAGCTTCCAAGGTCCCACCTCGAACGCCGAAGGGTAGTCTCGATAGACCATACACGGGACTCTTTTCGAGCATTCGTGCGATGCTGGATGCCCGAAAGTCCCGTAGAGAGTCTTCGTCAGTGGCCTACATTAGGTTATGAATTTATTGGGATGAAGGAATGAGTATATTTAGATAAAATTTTATACTGAAGCGAAGAAAATGGTCGAAATCATGTCTTGAATGTGACCTACTTTGGATGATTGGGTTTAACAAAAAATTGAATATAAATTATGTATCACATAGAAACAAACCTCTCAACAAATAGGTGTAAACAATAAATATATAAAATAATATAAAAATGAGTTTGAAAGAATTATTTAACGAATTTGTTATCCCACAAACTAATATTTTCTTCGACGCATTTTGTTAAGGAGTGTTGAGCTTTTTGTTTTTTTTTCGTCGAGCAAGCAGTAGGTTATACTGCTTGCTTTTTCCTTCGTCTTTCATCTGGAAACCGATTTCGGCTCAACACAAGCTTTTTGGTCATAAATTTACTAGGATGAAGACATGAGGATATTTAGAATAGATTTTATACCGAAGCGAAAAGAATGACTAAAACGATCTCTTTAATGGTATTTTTTTTTATTTTCGAGGGGTGTTCTATCAGTTGTTTTTATTGACCAAGTTACTTTTTTTGCATTTATACTATCGGCCTCCCACTTCTGAAACGAATTGACAAAATTAATCTTTATTCCCGTTGCTGTTGGAAAAATACACAAAGTAAAAAGCCGTTGAAAAGAAGAATCAGTGAGCTTAAAGTTCGAAATTATTAGAAGAGTTATGAAATTCAAAAGCTGTCGAAAGGGAAATTGTATTGTATTGAAAAAGAATGTCACTTGATTGAAATCTATGTGCGATATACGAAAGACAAGAATAAGAATCATCGTTGCTTGGAAAAATTTACGACAGTAAAAGTATGATTGGAAGACTATTCGAAAAATTAAGTGGGCAGAATTCCTTCGAAAATTACGTTCAATAAATAAGATCGTCCCACATTTTTTTTAAAGGATATAGTTACATCAGAACTAAATTAGGGTATAGTTATATCAGAACGGAATTTGAGAATAGTTTACAACATCCAATAACCCTGTCCAAATGATGATTCAGTTTGTGATAACAGAAAGTATTCCGTAGGGAATATCCCTTCTTTATCCCAATGAATAAAAAAATGAGAAGCTTAGCAATATGTCGATATGAATTGAATTCTTACATACAATCCGCATTCCCTCAGTTACCCGCCCAATATTATGTTGAGCTGGTTGAAGGAATTTATAAATATGACATTTTTTGGTTATGATATTTTATAGTACATATATTGTTCAATGAGCGGTAATGTAAGTCATAACACACGCAGATGAATTTTGCAGCCCGAGCCGTCAGGCGAGGGGTGTAATTCATCGAGTGATTTCCTTTGAAAATTAAATTATTTAAGGTTCACTGGTCGCAAGGAGTTTCGAATTTGACCACATATTCTTCACCATCGATTCCAACCTAATCGTTCAAGATCATTTCGGCTAAAAATTCTTCAATTGAAGATATTTTGACGAAACGATAAATATCGTTTCGAATCCACAACAACAAGAATACTCCCCGATCTCCGACTGCTTTATAGACATGAATCAACCTTGAAAAACCAAGCCACCTGCATTCAATATATGAATATTGAATTTCATATATTCACTTCACCTACTCACCTCCGAAATTTGGCAACACCGCCGGAGGTTATAACGTTCACACTACAAGAAATATAAGCGGAGGCTACAGCGCCTCGATTGTTCAAACAAAATTTTTTCAGCAAAAATGTTTTCCCCTCTCTCGGTAATTTTGTTCTTTGGCTTCCCCTCTCCATATATCAACCTTCACCCGGAGGTGAGGTCGCCCAGTCTACTTAACGGAGGTCACAGCTTAACAGGGGTTCATATATATATATATATATATATATATATATAACTATATGGGATAAGGGTATTATCGACTCATTAAAGCAAACTCGTGTTACTCTTTTTTCTCAGCCAAGCTTTCGCAATCAGTTTATTGCTTACTTAAGAATATATTCAGAGGAGAGAATATAAAAATATCAACTTATAATTCCAAAACGGTTAATAAATTATATTCCAAGCTCAAAGATCCAATCCCTATAAGATTACAAAGTGATGTAGTTTACCAAGTAAGATGTTTGGACTGCAGAGAGAATTATATAGGCCATACATCTCAATGGCTAAAAAGCAGATTAGCCATTCACAAAAGTGATGTCAAAACGAATAAAGAAAGATGTGCACTTGCAATACATGCCAACCAGAATGATCATCGAATAGATTTTGAAAACACTGAAATTTTAAAGAAAGAAGGAAATTACCATAAAAGAATCATACAGGAAATGATCCAAATTCATAAATTTGAAGCTTCAATAAATAAGAGAACGGATGTACAAAAATTAAGTAACATATATTCATACCTCTTAACGAAAATCAAGAATAACAATACGGATAATAGGTAGATAGAGTGGAAAAGAAATTACCGAGATCATTTCCAGTGATATTGATTTTTGATTAATAGTGACATACGTCTAATTTGTTTATAAAAATGTCTGAATTTGATACACTAGAACATTTCAAATTTTAAATTATTGTAAATTCAATTCCAATTTTTATTGATGTTTTAATGTTCTGTAGTAGCTGTTCATGGTTTCACTTCAATCTCAACTTTGGTAAGAAGATTGTTTTATGCCATTCTTAGTTGCTTTTGTGACACTTTTTATATTGTAGAAGCCCTGATGAAGCAATAAACTGATTGCGAAAGCTTGGCTGAGAAAAAAGAGTAACACGAGTTTGCTTTAATGAGTCGATAATACCCTTATCCCATATAGTTAATTGTACTACGATTCTGATTATTCTTCTATATATATATATATATATATATATATATATAGATTTGTTCGACCGCACATACAGACCCAAATCGGTATACTCGACCGACTTTTCAGTCCAAAAGTGACGTTTTCAGACCCGCCTTCGGGACTGGTAACGTTCGACTATAGAAACGTTATGAGGGGGCTGAGGGGATGCTAGGGGTGCATTTTCAGCCGGGTCTGAAAAGTCGGTTTTACATGTGATTATATATGGAAAAGTTTCAGTGTTTGGCCAGTGCGAGGGCACTTCAGTCGACATCAACTTGCTGTATATGATTCGTATAGTTGACCAACGCATTGGGTCCCTAAATATGGCAACGCTGTTTTCCGTTCATACACCTCAAATACACTATTCGAGTACTTATACGATCCCGGTATGGACGAACGTCGTCATGGGTCTTAGTGAATATTTCGAATAGACTCGTAGATTTGATATTGGATTCTCTTGATATCAATATGAACTGCAGATTCTCCGGTATGGAAGCTTATACAAACCTGATGAATATTACTGTAAACAAAGTGTTACCAAGTATAGGTACGTGTGTCTTCGAGTAGGGGTCTCCTTTCGAAAGTGAGAAGAGAGACTTTTTTACGTGCTGAAAAAATGGCATTTCGTGAACAGAAAAGAAGTTACAGTCACATACTAAATTTTCTTGTTTCCGATTTACAAGATTCGTTCAGGCACAATCACAAAGGGGGGCAAAAGAGAAATCTTTTACATTTTCCATTTCAAAATTCATTTTCAGAATGTCAATATCATATTATGACGGTATGTTTGTTGTGCTGAAAAATGACAAAGATATCAAAATCTCAAGACGGAGGCGTGTCCACCTGCCTGTGGGCACCCATGTACGTACACAATATATTTCATTTGATTATTAAGGAACTAGAAGAGCTCAGCAAACTACTTTATGATAGATCAACCTTTTCGCCATAAAAGGAATGTTTCAAACCCATGATAGATCAATGAATATTTAAAATGTTTACGTATCTCTCGAGCCCTCTTCGGGTTTTGGGGATGAATGTACGATTTTGAGTTAGAATACAGGCTAACGTGAAAAGCATCAAAAGATCACAAAAAAATTGAAAACATATTCATTTGTAAGACATGTCCACAAAATCGAATACGTCAATTATATACCTGGCTAATCACGTGATATACTGCGGTTTCAACTGGAAACCAGTGGTGCGTTATCAAAATACTCTCAAATGAATATTTTTACAATGTAGCTGACATATGTCTAAGGATTTAATTTTAAGCGCTCCCAAGAGAAAAATAGTATTTTTTCCTCATATTTGGAAGAATGTAATATTCACAGGAAATTCGCACTAGCTTATGCTAGGAATCATTCCCTGAAAGCTTTTGTACTTAAAGTACCACCCTGTATAATTCATAAATATATAAATGGAGTGTGATTCAGTTGAAGAGAATATCACAATATGCTGAGTTTTGGAATTTCATAGAAATGAAAGCTAGGAATGATGTAAATGATGTACCAGAATCGGATAATGATTATACACTATATAACAAGGCTCTTGTTTCTAGTAAACCAGTGATTCTTCTAAATCTGATTCTTGATTTCACCAATGAGAATCAAAAGTGAAATTGAATTTTTATAAGAATTTCAGAAGTTATACAATTGTGTTTTTCAATGTGATGAATGAAGGAGAGTAGTGTTATGAATTTTGTCTAGGTCCTACCTAATATATTAAGCTCCTAACACATCACTGAGATTGATGTTATTGACATTCTGAAAAAAGTACAAGTTCTCAGTTCTTTTCGTTACTTAATATTGTTTATTGTGTTTTGAATATTTATTGCCTCATTTTTGAAAGCATTCCTTTATTTATATTTCATTCATAAGATTAAAACATCAATGAAATCTACCATTCCGTACTGATGGCCATCGTGGTTGTGGAATTCTTCTAGGTGAACTATGCATTACTCAAGCCCTTTTACTCCATAACCATAATAAAGGCGTTGTAAAGGAATACAGGGTGTCCGGGTTCAACGTTCATATATTTCAGGGGGTGATTCTGGAGAGTGGAGTTCAAAGTTAGATTATATCAACTTAGGCCCTAAAACACCAGTGCTAGAGGCTCTACAGCATGACCTCCAAAGTCCAACTAATTTGCGATAACTATGTCATCATTTGTCGGAATTAAATGAAATTCAGTACATGGGGGTTTCTGGATAAACTGAATCGTCTGATAATAGGGCGGATTTACGGGGGGGGGGGGGGGGTAATGAGTATCGAAGACCTAAGAAGAAATCACGTTTCAAAGTTTATTTGAGGATGTTGTGTACCTGAACTACCTGATTTAATGGTTTTCAATCATATTAACCCCCCATGAAGAAGAGCTGTATCCACCCATGTCTGATAACCGATTATGTTAGTCGAAGACATGGTCTCCTCAACCATTTCGGAGCAAAAGAGGTACGGCGCTACGGAGCCCCATCCTATAGAAAAAATAATGACTTAGAAAGCATTTCATCACACTAAAATACTTTTATTCCGAGATAGGGGTTACGTAACGCTTTCAATTTGAAAATATTTTAGGAGCCCATTTCTTCGACTGAAATTTCAATTAGATCATCAACTCAAAAATTGGAATTGATTTTTTGAGAGACCCCCTATTATCTCTGCTGCTAATGAGAATCAATCAGTTCTTTTACAATCAAACGATCAAGTTCATCCAGAAAACTCCATGCTATCAATTTCATTTAAATTCGATAAATTTTGGTGCAGAACTAACCAACTAACAGTACTTTAGAGGTCACCCGTGGAATGCATTAAGAACCTGAGTAGATATGGAAATATCTTCTAGTTTCGATATTTAGAATCACCTCCTGAAATATATGAAGAATGTTTAATCCTGACACCCTTTATGTAATTCGTTATATATGACGGCATCCAGAATTGATTCTATTTTTTTTACAGTGTCAAGCTACACCAGCATTCAGCCTTTTTCACATCACGTGATAATATATGCGTTCAAATAATTCAAACTTCCAGCCGAACCGCGAAGAAATATTAAAAGGGAAAAAGGAAAAATCAAATATTTCATTCATGAAAACAACAATGGAATGTGTCAGATTTTTTGTTTTCGGTTTAATTTTCTCTAAGGGTCTACGTCCCTGAAAAAAAGGGAGTCAGAAACGATTTATTTTATTCTGATTGATAAAGGGATGTATGAGAGTATAAGGAAAAAAATAATAAAAAAATATTTTATAAGTATTGAATGAATGAAAAGGATATTCCCCATCATTTTTTATAATTTTTCTACATTTCCACCATCAAAACGAACAAATATTTTTGTGTTTTTTCATTTCAGTATTGAAGTTTATCATTTAGTTAATTAAACGTCTATCTCCTTTTTCTTTCAGAATTTGCCGTTTTTTGTAAATAATATTACAACAATGTGTTGTTTTCGCGAAATTTATTTCCTTGAATTTTTCTATTCGAAATGATAAATATCCATTTTTACCCAAGACATTTTATTAAGGATTTTATTAGCCGTCGATTAGTGAAAATTAATTATTTCTTACAATTATGGATTTTAACATGGAATTGAATTTCATTTAAATGACACACCCCGTAGGTATCTACGTCCAGATGACTGGTGAAGGAAAGAGAGTGTATTATACAGTTAGTGTGAGATCTAGTTCAGGGTAGGATTTCTTTTTAATATTCCCTGCGCCCCAACATTTGTTCTATTAAGCTGAATAATCAAATAAATAAAAATTAATGCACTGCACCGCCATCTGGCGGTATACATTTCCTATTTCGAAGGCTGAAGACTCTTAATATGCGGTTTTTCTAAGAGAATTTGAAAACAATAGTTTTTGTTAGATCAGATTCTTAAAGTTTCAATGAGTGGAAATGTCGAAAAATGAGATAATTATTCCCACAGTATCGAAAAAAGTAGTTTGTAGATAATGATAAGCATCAAAATTTCATTCTTACGAATTATACGATCTATTCGTAATCATTTCAAACAGCATAATAATCTAATGAGGCAAAATGGATTATTGCTCATTCAAAATGCCTGTGCCCTATAATATATAATATCAAGTCAAAGGGCTTGATGAAAGTAACTTGAAACATAATGCGATGTTATTCTTAATCCAATATGGCGGACCATCCAAGATTTCGAAATAGTTATAGTTATTCACTTCTACAATATGGGCATTAAATGGAAGGGCTTGTTGAGAGTAACTCGAAAAATAATGTGACGTAATCCTAAAACTAATATTTCGGAAAATCCAAGTCAGTGACTATAAAAAATTGATTCAACAAATGAGAATGAGGAATTTCATCTTCACAGACAGCAAAATTGTTCACTTCGTGAAGATATTTAGTCTTCCCGTCGACTCAATAACACATATACAAATTCTTGCCATAACACCTACTCTTTCAATCCCTTTTATACATTGAAATCGTAGCGACTGATCCCGACAATCTGGCAACAGTGCTGGGATCGAAAACGTTGATCGTATTGGCCGGTGCAGTATATGTGGGATTGAAAAGTTGGCGCAATGTATCGGGTCTGAACAGGACTGTCAGATATACAACTTTTTTGAATGAAACAAAATTTTTCCCCTCTCAATGTGCCTAGGGAGTTATATTTTAAAAGAGCCCATTTTTTGCATATACACTCGTAAAAAACATACGGATCATGTGGGTCTTAGGTCGCCTTAAGAACGTACCGGGACTGGATGCGTCTGCCAGACAAATATATATATATATATATATATATATATATAGATTTGTTCGACCGCACATACAGACCCAAATCGGTATACTCGACCGACTTTTCAGTCCAAAAGTGACGTTTTCAGACCCGGCTTCGGGACTGGTAACGTTCGACTATAGAAACGTTATGAGGGGGCTGAGGGGATGCTAGGGGTGCATTTTCAGCCGGGTCTGAAAAGTCGGTTTTACATGTGATTATATATGGAAAAGTTTCAGTGTTTGGCCAGTGCGAGGGCGCTTCAGTCGACATCAACTTGCTGTATATAATTCGTATAGTTGACCAACGCATTGGGTCCCTAAATATGGCAACGCTGTTTTCCGTTCATACACCTCAAATACACTATTCGAGTACTTATACGATCCCGGTATGGACGAACGTCGTCATGGGTCTTAGTGAATATTTCGAATACACTCGTAGATTTGATATTGGATTCTCTTTATATCAATCTGAACTGCAGATTCTCCGGTATGGAAGCTTATACAAACCCGATGAATATTACTGTAAACAAAGTGTTACCAATTAGGTACGTGTGTCTTCGAGTAGGAGTTTCCTTTCGAAAGTGAGAAGAGAGAGTTTTTTAAGTGCTGAAAAAATGGCATTTTGTGAGCAAAGAAGAAGTTACAGTCACATACTAATTTTTTTTGTTTCCGATTTACAAGATTCGTTCATGCACAATCACAAAGGGGGGCAAAAGAGAAATTATTTACATTTCCCATTTCAAAATTCATTTTCAGAATGTCAATATCATATTATGACGGTATGTTTGTTGTGCTGAAAAATGACAAAGGGATCAGAATCTAAAGACGGAGGCGTGTCCACCTGCCTGTGGGCACCCATGTAGGCACACAATATATTTCATTTGATTATTAAGGAACTAGTAGAGCTCAGCAAACTACTTTATGATAGATCAACATTTTCGCCATAATCTACCAAAAAAGGAATGGTTCAAACCCATGATAGATCAATGAATACTTAAAATGTAAACGTTTCTCTCGAGCCCTCTTCGGGTATTGGGGATGAATATACGATTTTGAGTTAGAATACGGGCTAACGTGAAAAGCATCAAAAGATCACAAAAAAAATTTAAAATATATTCATTTGTAAGACATGTCCACAAAATCGAATACGTCAATTATACCTGGCTTATCACGTGATATACTGCGGTTTCAACGGGAAACCAGTGGTGCGTTATGAAAATACTCTCAAATGAATATTTTTACAATGTTGCTGACAGACGTCTAAGGATTTAATTTACAGCGCTTCCAAGAGAAAAATAGTATTTTTTCCTCATATTTGGAAGAATGTTATATTGAAAGGAAATGCCCACTAGCTTATGCTAGGATTGCTAGGAATTATTCCCTGAAAGCTTTTGCACTTATGAGTACCACCGTTTATAATTCATTATTTGTTTATAAATGGAGTGTGATTCAGTTGAAGAGATTATCACAATATGCTGAGTTTTGGAATTTCATAGAAATGAAAGATAGGAATGATGTAAATGGTGTACCAGAATCGGATAATGATTATACATATAACAAGGCTCTTGTTTTTAGTAAACCAGTGCTTCTTCTAAATCTGATTCTTGATTTCACCGATGAGAATCAAAAGTGAAATCGAATTTTTCAAAAGAATTTCAGAAGTTATACAATTGTGTTTTTCAATGTGATGAATGAAGGAGAGTAGTGTTATGAATTTTGTCTAGGTCCTACCTAATATATTAAGCTCCTAATACATCACTGAGATTGATGTTATTGACATTCTGAAAAAAGTACAAGTTCTCAGTTCTTTTCGTTACTTAATATACTTTATTGTGTTTTGATTATTTATTGCCTCATTTTTGAAAGCATTCCTCCTTTTATATTTCATTCATAAGATAAAACATACATTATCTACCATTCCGTACTGATGGCCATCGTGGTTGTGGAATTCTTCTAGGTGAACTATGTTGCATTACTCAAGCCCTTTAACTCCATAACCATAATGAAGGCGTTGTAAAAGAATACAGGGTGTCCGGGTTCAACGTTCATATATTTCAGGTGGTGATTCTGGAGAGTGGAGTTCAAAGTTATATTATATCAACTTAGGCCTTAAAACACCAGTGCTAGAGGCTCTTCAGCATGACCTCCAAAGTCCAACTAATTTGCGATAACTATGTCATCATTTGTCGGATTTAAATGAAATTCAGTACATGGGGGTTTCTGGATAAACTGAATCGTCTGATCAAGGCGGATTTACGGGGGGTAATGAGTATCTAAGACCCAAGAAGAAATTACGTTTCAAAGTTTATTTGAGGATGTTGTGTACCTGATTTAATGGTTTTCAATCAGATAACCCCCCCATGAAAAAAACTATATCCACCCATGTCTGATAACCGATTCTCATCAGTGGAGGAAAATAATACTTTTAATTTTTGAGATTATGTTAGTCGAAGACATGGTCTCCTCAACCATTTTCGAGCAAAAGAGGTATGGAGCTACGGAGCCCCATGCCCCATCCTTTAGAAAAAAAATTACTTAGAATGCATTTCATCACACTAAAATACTTTTATTCCGAGATAGGGGTTACGTAACGCTTTCAATTTGAAAATATTTTAGGAGCCCATTTTTTCGACTGAAATTTCAATTAGATCATCCACTAAAAATTGAAAATGATTTTTTATCTCTGCTACTGATGGGAATCAATCAGTTCTTTTACAATCAAACGATCAAGTTCATCCAGAAAACTCCATGGTCTCAATTGCATTTAAATTCGATAAATTTTGGTGCAGAACTAACCAACTAACAGTACTTTAGAGGTCACCCGTGGGCTGTGGAATGCATTAAGGACCTGAGTAGATATGGAAATATCTTCTAGTTTCGATATTTAGAATCACCTCCTGAAATATATGAACGTTTAATCCTGACACCCTTTATGTAATCCGTTATATATGACGGCATCCAGAATTGATTCAAATTTTTTTTACAGTGTACCGGGCGCATTTAAACATTCCGTACTCGAGTTTGGCACCAAGCGCGAATAGCGCTCTGCCATTGGCCTGACGAACTCGAACTGAGAAACCAATCACACTTCGAATGCGAAACATAATCGTATAATAATAGGTGTAATAAGCGTAATTCAATTGAAGTTCGGTATTTATCATCTTATTCATCTAATTGAAAGTGGGATTATTCCAAGTGATGAATGAATCTTTACTGGTAATGTAGGTAATTTATATTCTGCAGCATCTAAATGGAATACTTTTGAGATGAAGAGTTATAAAGAAAGAACTTTTCAATTTTGAAGCAACGAAATGGAAACGTCTAGTTTGAATGGGTACAATCATTTCGTACGTTTTCTAAACACGAAAATTCGATTAATTCAATCACTTTCCAACTTTCCATAAAAATCCAAGATACAATCTGAGTATTATGGTGGGTTGGGTTGCAGTTCAGACTAAAAACATCTCTACCTCCCTTATTGAAAAATCAAATGGAGATGAGAATAGGTAATCAAAATGAAGTAATTTAATCAACTGATATAACACGCGCGAGCAGAGTGAGGACATTAATACCTATAGTTTGATTTATTTTTATTCTTTCTTTATTGAACCTCTATATTATGTGTGTAGGAAATCGTTGATACCGAAAGAAGTTATAAGCGATTTGAGTTATTTTTAAAGTTGTGAGTTTTCATAGGTTCTCGGCTTGTCTAGGGCTTGTTGAAAGAAACACAACTATTGCTGTTCTTTGTCTATATTTCGGACCGATTGGGTCCTTCGTCAAGACATGAGCAACTCGCTGTGAAGAAACCAGCTAAATAGCAGCTAATGTTCTGAAAAAGGAGCTAATAAAGGTCCGAAATATAGACAGAGAACAACAATAGTTGTGTTTCTCTCAACAAGCCCTAAACAAGCCGAGAACCTATGGAAATTCACGACCTTGGATGATACGGCTATACCCCTTGTATATTTTTTGTTTGTTATTTTTAAGTATAGATAGGTATTCCTATATGAATTCTAGATTTTTCAAGCAAGGAAAATACAGAAGAAAAACGACAGTGCAAGTGGGTAACGGTATTTTATGAAATAATCAAATATAATGAACATGAACATATATGCGGAGGAAATATTCAGTGGGATGATCCATGTTTAATAGCATTAGACTGATCCCTTTTCACATTTTGTGAGAGATGTCCATGGCTCAGAGATGCCGTTTCGCATTCTGAGTGTGATTGGTTTCTCAGTTC
The DNA here is from genome assembly GCA_951802165.1 of Adalia decempunctata. Lineage (NCBI taxonomy): Eukaryota > Metazoa > Arthropoda > Insecta > Coleoptera > Coccinellidae > Adalia > Adalia decempunctata. The sequence continues at coordinate 24,604,305 of OX637697.1, forward strand.
CAGTTCGTCAGGCCAATGGCAGAGCGCTATTCGCGCTTGGTGCCAAACGCGAGTACGGAATGTTTAAATGCGTACCGGGCTGGTCAAGCTACACCAGCATTCAGCCTTTTTCACATCACGTGATAATATTATGCATGCGTTCAAATAATTCAAACTTCCAGCCGAACCGCAAAGAAATATTGAAAGGGAAAAAGGATTAATCAAATATTTCATTCATGAAAACAACAATGAAATGTGTCAGATTTTTTGTTTTCGGTTTCATTTTCTTTAATATGCCGTTTTTCTAAGAGAATTTGAAAACAATAGTTTTTGTAAGATCAGATTCTTAAAGTTTCAATGGGAGGAAATCTCGAAAAATGAGATAATTATTCCCACAGTATCAAAAAAAGTAGTTTGTAGATAATGATAAGCATCAAAATTTCATTCGTACGAATAATACGATCTTTTCGTAATCATGACAAACAGCATAATAATCTAATGAGGCAAAATGGATTAATGCTCATTCAAAATGCCTGTGCTCTATAATATATAATATCAGGTGAAAGGGCTTGATGAAAGTAACTTGAAAAATAATGCGATGTTATTCTTAATCCAATATGGCGGACCATCAAAGATTTCGAAATAGTTATATTTATTCACTTTTACAATATGGGTATCAAATGGAAGGGCTTGTTGAGAGAAACTCGAAAAATAATGAAAAGAAGGATAGTCCCTAAGTTGGAACAAACTAAATACATGTGAGAAAAATAATGTGACGTAATCCTAAAACCAATATTTCGGAAAATCCAAGTCAGTGACAATAAAAAATTGATTCAACAAATGAAAATGAGGAATTTCAACTTCACAGATAGCAAAATTGTTCACTTCGTGAAGTTATTTAGTCTTCCCGTCGACTCACTAACACATATACAAATTCTTACCATAACAACTACTCTTTCAATCCCTTTTATACATTGAAATCGTAGCGACTGATCCCGACAATCTGGCAACAGTGCTGGGATCGAAAACGTTGATCGTATTTGCCGGTGCAGTATATGTGGGATTGAAAAGTTGGCGCAATGTATCGGGTCTGAACAGGACTATCAGATATACAACTTTTTTGAAGGAAAAAAAATTTTTCCCCTCTCAATGTGCCTTGGGAGTTATATTTTAAAAGAGCCCATTTTTTGCATATATACTCGTAAAAAACATACGGATCATGTGGGTCTTAGGTCGCCTTAAGAACGTACCGGGACTGGATACGTCTGCCAGACAAATATATATATATATATATATATATATATATATATATATATATATATAGATAATATAGATAATATGTACTTGGTGGACGAAATGGTCATTCAGGAGGAATATCCCATCACAAGTTTGTGTATTTTTTGTTTATGGACAATTTCATATTTCCCAATTTTACTTAGTTGGGGCAGATTTGACTGGAATTATTGAAATATGCAGAGAATATGATATCAGCAATTTTAAATATTTCATGGTCATTTTACTGCCAAACAAAGTCCCAGGAAACACAAAATCCTCCGCAAGATCTCTGAGAGGTTCAAATGCCAAATTGAATTGCGGGGTCCTAAAGTTGTCCCTGATATAAATAGAATAGAGAATTCTAATTGCTCCGTTCTGAAGATCTAAGATATTCTCTAAATGATATTTCAAATTCATCCAGAATAAGACATCTTACGTGCGAGCTCCCAAAGATATCTTGAATATAACGAGAATATAAAATAACTTGGTCAAATATACTTTTTTTTATTCTGAAACGTTTTCATGAAGCCTTGTGCTGCTTTGGGATTTCAACAGAACTTTTGAAAAGTGTTCCAAATAGAGCGCAATATCACCAGTTTCAGACTCGGTTTCAGATAGATACGACACCTGCTGAATTCATGTACATAGTTCAGCTTGTTTATCGTTCTTATTGGACAATAACTGAGGTTTCTTCAGAAATCATTCAATTTTTTAAATTCTGAAGACACCACAATGTACCACAATGGCATTACCTTAAAATGCTTGAATAATGGTGGAATCTGGGAAATCAGGAAGTTCTCCCCATCACGCCCCGAAAAAAATTAAATTTGCATAATTTCGGGAGCCGCCTGAATAATCTTCTGTCCCTTATGAAGTTTGCTGTCATGAATTCACCGTCGCGACGTTAGCAACGCCGACGCCAAGAAAACAATTACGTCCTCTGGTGTCAAATCCGACGAACGCGACCGCCTCGACCTTGGCGATGAGCAGAAATCACAGCATAGTTCACATTATAGACCGTATTTTCACTTTATGGTGCCATATATCTGGAGTGTTTCGAACTATTTGTGCCTCTACATAAATTCAACACTAACCCGAACTTGGCAAACAATGAAATTAAATTTTCGGCGATAAATCATACAGGCTGCTATTACTGCATGTTATATTTCGCTATCCGGCATTCGTACATAAAGTCGACAGATAAACAACGTGTTTTATGTATCGAAAGCCCAGATTGATGTCGGCTCGATGTTTCCCCGCTGCTGTTGCTCCTGATTGTATTCAGTTCATTCAGAAAATGAATAATGAAACGCATCTCAGTAACGTGCAGATGCGGTGGGAGTGAAAAAGAGATTGCGAGATGGGTAATGAATTTCCCGGTTTTTCCGATTCGTCATACTAGGATTGTAATGGAAGTCGGAAAATCTGTTCACTTTATAACGTGAATGGATTCTCGTTTCGTACCGAGCGGAGTTGATCCCTACCGCTAAATGCCATAATATTTTTGGTGTTTGTAGCCGAATAAACGAAAAAAAGTTCGATTCGACTGTTAGCTTTCCATTATGAGTGCTACTCGAGTTGCGACCTTTGTTGCATATTAATCTACAACCACCGACAATAAATTCGATATACTCAAAATTTCGAACATATTAAAACTTTCACTATAAATGTTTCGGTGCCAATTTATTCTCATCGAGTTCCACTATTGCATAAATAACTAATTGCCCTGATAGATATACAGGCTGTTCCTCCAGGATGTCCCTCGACTGAATTCCCGAAAACCAAAAATCAGCTCCCCTGAAAATTTTAACTTGGACAACTGTCGAAAGCCATTGCCCTCTAAACTTTCAAGAGTGAAGATATACAGAAAAGATATAACAATTCTTCATTTCATATGGAACACCCTACATATTTTGAGATTTCTCAGAATCTCCAAGGAATTTAAGATGGACTTTTTAGACAACTACGGAATACCAGAATTTAGTAATTTTTGGGTTATCATTCATTTTCCTGCGAAAATGAGTGATGGATGTTGTACAAAATTGTAAATATGTGTACATACAGTGTGGCGAAGCCAAATGGAATTAATTTATTATCTCGGTTACCCTAAATATTCATGAATAATCCTAAAACACGTTAATTTTGTAATTTTTTGACATTTGCCAAGTAGAAACTATGCCATTAATATAAATGGAACGATACACGATACTTGGACACCTTGTCGAACCGCAATATAGAAATTGGGGGAAAAAGGACCTCGCACTTTCCTTATGGCAAATGGCGTTCCGTCCAATGTTCTAAAATGTTGGTATAATGTAGTACTCGACCTACTCATCAAAAGTGCCCATGGCCCCAACTCAATCCTATGACTAGTTTTAGAGATACTGGGCGTTGAAGTTGAGAATTACCCACTTTTACTACGCTCGTATCTCGAAACAGAATCGAACGAACTTCAATATTTCTCAATGAACATTTCATTCCATCCCCAGGGAGCAACCATATATAGGAATATGACCGAAAATCGTTACGAATACAGGGTTATCCATAATTGAATGCATGCCTGATTTTGAAAGTATAGAATATGTCAATTCCAGAGCGAGAACGTTCGCAAAATGAACTATTTTACTATAGATATGTTGTTGCTACATAGAAAAAACCTGAAATACCCAGAATTAATACTGGGTGATCCATTATTATAGAAACTATTCACAATGAGGGTTAAGTGGACACCCTGTATTTTGGGTTGATTCAAGGTGTTTGTTTGATTTTTTAGAACATATCATCATGGACTTCATAGAATACAGGGTGGTTCAGTCATGAAATAAACTGTGAATCTCACGAAAATTCCCTAAAAACCACCTTTTTTTTCATCACCCTATATTCTAAGATTAACTCCGTTGAGGTGGGAATTTTCTTTCACCACTGTACTTGATATAAAAACATCAATACGGCTTAGAGTTTTCATCCACTTGCTATGACCAAATTTTTCTCAAGCTGGAATAAGAATAGAATAACATAAATTAAAAAAATCATATTACATAAAAAAAATCTGGTCATAGGAAGTGGATGAAAACTCTCAGCCGTATTGATGTTTTTATATCAAGTACAGTGGTGAAAGAAAATTCCCACCTCAACGGAGTTAATCTTGGAATATAGGGTGATGAAAAAAAGAGTGTTTTCCAGATGGTGGCAATGTTAGTTTCTTCAGAACGCTTTCGGAAATTGTTGTGTGCTGATGAATAGTAGTTTATAAATTGTTAAATTTTAGTTTGAATTTTTTGAATTTTAATGGGTGCGCTTTTTCTCTCAACGGAAGCGAGAGGAACACATGCAATTTCCTAAGAAGATTGATGTTTGTGCAGAACATGTTCAAAACAATATCATAGGCCTTATTAATTATTTCATTATCTCTCAAGAACAAAACTGAAGAGTCTATACTAGGAAAGACCTATGTTCTATTTTTAATGTGTTTCGACAATAAACATTGAAATTGGAACATGGAGGGGCACCACTGATGATAATAAAGAAAATTCACATAGAAATTTAACATTTCCATCAATCGAAAAGACGTATCGACATTCGAGAATTTATGATAAGTCAGAAATATTTCGTCCTTATAGATCAATGAAAATTTTATAGTCTCCGTATTCAATTCGTCAAGTCATAATTTTTCCGGGCATATAAAATCACCGCAAAGTATCGCTTTGTATTCAGATTTTATTGATGTTTAGGTTTGGCGAAGTGCCAACAGCTCAACGACATGATTCGACTGCATTCCTCAGTTTCGGATCAGCACAGAAGACAATTCGTTGGTTCTGCATCATCTGAATGGAACAATAGTGTTTATAAATATTGGAGAAGAATTGATAAAAAAATAGAGTCTATCGAATTAGTTTACACGTGATTATACTTATTTAAATAGATACATATGAATTGAAATAGATTTCTGGTATAGGGAAAGGTATCGATTCGGAATAAGGTGAATAAAAAAATAGTCGATATCGAAAGAAAGGTTGAACTTACATCTTCATCGTTTATGAGCCATGTGACATTCATGTAGGGATATGAACCAGGGGTTGTACAATTTGCAGTCATACGAGCTCCAGGTGTTACTTTGTGAACGTCAGATCTAAGAACTGGTTCTTCGTCTGGAATCTCTGGAATGAAAAATTGTTTCAGTATGTTTCGATTTCAAGTTATAGTAGAAATGTTGAAATTAGCCTCCATTGCGGGCTGCGGCCAACTAAATCCACACAGTATTAAAAAAATTCCATGTTTCCAAGGTTAGTTACCCATTCAGTTTTAATCATTTGAATAAAATTTTTTTATATTGGAAATGGAGAACATCAGGAATTCACATTTGCGAATTATTCATGTGGCAGTAGTTTGGAAACCATATCTGCGAAATACGAATATGTATACAATGCCCGTCAAAATTATGGAACAAATTAAATTTCTCAGAAGAAAAATATTTGGCAACAAAATCCTGAAACAGGTAAATTTTTGTTTCCCTTTTACCTAAATCGTATGCATTTTCGAAGAATTTTTGTTGCACCCTGTGCCATCCCCATTAACCCTCTAAATTTTTTGAACGGGGAAAGTGGGCCATGTGGTTCTTGTTTGGCAAGGTCTTTGTATCTTCTTTACAGGCGTGCAGAAATTTTCACGATTTTTTTTAATTAGTTAGTTCAAAGAGGTTTTCAGTTTGTGCACTTTGTCATGGCTTATTCACTTTGAGACGATGGTACCTGATGAAATTTGTCACCGAATGAAAATCGACTATTACAGGTTCGTTCATGCACCATTCAACCCCTTTCAACCGTCTCACGTGAAAAATTAGAATGTGTGAAACACTGATCTTCAGTTATGACCTTAAGTAGGTATGTTATAAGTCATTTCTACTGAAGTTGAAATTTTTCGTAAAATATTTCAATTCAAAGAAAGAGCCATGACGAAGTTCACATACCGAAAACCTCTTTGAACTAACTAATTAAAAAAAAATATTTTTGAAAATTCCTGCACACCTGTAAAGAAGAAACAAAGACCTTCCCAAAAAATTACCACATGATGACATGAACCACTTTCCTTATTAAAAAAATTCAGAGGGTTGATGATGATGGCACAAGGTGCAACAAAAATCCTTCAAAAATGCATGAAAATTTGGTGAAAGTGAAACTAAAATTGACCTGTTTCAGGATTTTGTTGCCAAATATTTTCCTTCTGAGAAAATGAATTTGTTCCATAATTTTGACGCGCACTGTATGTATTTCGAATATTTATCAATATAAATAATTTATTATTACTAGTTGATGCCACAATCAACAATAGTAGGAGATTCTTTCAGGAAATATTGCAGATGAAAAAAGGATATAAACCCATAACAAAGAGTATCCTAAAAAGCGATGGGGACGAACTAATAACAGACACATTTGAAATACTGAAAACATGGAAAGAGTATTTCAACAACCTTCTCAATGCCAATAACGGCACCAACTTCAGAGGCCACAACATACCAGACAGCGGAAATAGACGTAGAGGAACCAATTCTCCAAGAAATAATAGTGGCCATAAAGAAACTCAAAAACAACAAAGCCCCTGGAAGCGACACAATACCAGCAGAGTGCCTAAAATATGGAGGAACACAACTCCACAAAGAACTACATAAACTGGTACTAGCCATATGGAAATGGGAAGCTTTGCCAGACGAATGGAACGAAGGTACTATCATTCCCATCCATAAGAGGAGAGACCTTATGAAATGTACCAACTACAGGGGAATATCACTACTGAACGCAACATACAAAATACTCTCCAATGTGCTGTTGAGCCGTATATCTCCATATGCTGAGGAACAAATTGGCGACTATCAGTGTGGATTCAGACCAGAGAGGTCAACAGTGGACCAGATTTTCACAATCCGACAGCTACTGGAGAAACACTGGGAGTTCAATAAAGACGTACAGCTGTTCATGGACTTCAGACAAGCTTACGACACTGTGATACGAGACAGTGTCTGGATAGCTATGGAGAGTATAGGTATACCACAAAAAATCATCACCCATGCATAAACAATACCAAGTGTCGCGTTAAAGTGGGAAACCATTTAACGGAGGAATTTTTGGTCATGAGTGGATTGAGACAGGGAGATGGATTGCCGCCCCTAATCTTCAACATAGTCCTGGATATGGCTATCAAGAAGACGAACATCAACACGGAAGTATTTACTAATCTGGGGCCACAGATTATCCTGGCCTTCGCGGACGACATTGACGCGGTCGGAAATAGCACGATTGGAGTCAAAGAAAGCTTCCTGAGAATCGAGAAGGAATGTAAGAAGGTGGGCCTCAACATCAACGAAGAAAAAACCAAATATATGCATATGACCCGACAACCAACCAGGGACAGAATCGGCCATAATGGAACGATGGACACCTATAACTTCGAATGCGTCAGACGGTTCAAGTACCTTGGAGCCACGATATGCTCAGACAACGACAGCAAAGAAGAGATTAAAACAAGAATACACAGTGGCAATAGGTGTTTCTTTGCCATGCGAACCCTCATGCAATCCAACCGGTTTCGAGAATGTCAAAGCTGAGGGTGTACCAGGCTGTAATCAAACCGATCATCTGCTATGGCTGTGAGACTTGGACCCTTACGAAACACAACGAGCTTCTACTAAAACGAGCTGAAAGGAAGATCCTGAGAAGAATATTTGACCCCGTCAAGGATTCAAACACGGAGCAATACCGCATTAGGACGAATGCAGAGCTCCAGGACCTATACCAAAAGCCGGATATAGTCAAATTAATAAAATCCCAGTATCTGAGATGGGCTGTACATGTCCAAAGAGCACCTGACGACCGACTGATCAGGGTAGTATGGGAAGGAAATCCAGCAGGAAAGAGACCGCTGGGGCGGCCGAGACTTAGATGGAGGGACAACATCTTAAAAGACCTACAGGCTATGCAGGTATATGACTGGAAGGAGGCCATGATGGACCGGGACCGATGGAGGCAAATCGTTAACGCAGCCAATACCCACCAAGGGTTGTAGTGCTACTCAGAGAGAGAGAGAGAGAGAGAGAGTTGATCCACTTAATCCTCTGGTTTTATGAAGGGTATTGGTTGATTGGTTATATAGGAATTTCAATTCAACTCTATTAATTTGTCACAATTTTAAAAACGTTTCGGGTACGAGCCCTTCTTCAATCTGAAAAAAACATAAAAAGAATTCACGTTAGATAGAGATCTGTTACTTTTGGGGTTCAATCTAATATTTTTTTTCTCATCAGTCTTTTTACGTGTTTTCATTCTACATTTAAATCCTATATCATCAATCAATCAATACCCTTCAATAATTTATTATATTGATCATTGATGTCAGGAACTGGACAATGTAATTCAATTTTCCTTTTAATTTTTCATTTCATCAATACAATGGACGAAGAAAACATTCATGGAATAATAATTATCTTTTTCATTTGAAGATGTGCTTATCCTTCATTTTCCATTTTATAATTTGAATTAAATGCGTACAGTTTGATTTAACTCATAGTCATTGAAATATGTTCTAATACTCTAGTGACTCTTGAAAATGTTCTATCTTTGAAGTGCATTGGAGTAAATTTCCAAATGCTACTTACCGGTCCATTTACGCATAATATGGAACGCCACTGGTGAATCCATATGTAAAAAATGGTTTCCACCATTATGCATTATTCATGATCTGCACGATGCAAATTCGGATAGAATAGAAAATTTTACTCAATCGGTATTTTTCTTTCCCCAGCTTACGTAAAACCCATCGAGGGCCATCAGCAAATGCTCCGTGAACACATCAATGGTTTTACGTCCATCAAATCCAGCTAAAAGCTCTTTTGCATTTGCGAGGTTCACGCTGACTCTGCCCCATTCATGGCGAGTATTAATTTAGTAATTACTACGAGGGAAGAGAATGAGGTAACACAGATGAGAGGTGCTTTCGCACCTGGATAGGCTACCGATAAATATCCGTGTAATTCAATTATGATGGGATGGCGACAGCAAAAATTGTTAGCTTCTAATTAAAACCTCGTTTTCAGAGTAATCTGTATGTTCGAATATGTAATTATGCACCCGCATTAAAAATGAGGATAATCCCCCTAATTTGCCTTTAATGAAGAATTAGATGGTTTTATAAAAGCACAACAAAAGCGCTCGTCGTACATTCCATATACGGATCAGGTTTAATTTACGTCACGTATATCATCCCCCCTGTATACATACATGGTATCTCCTTCGTGTATATAAATAGCCACGAACAACAACGTAGCAATGACGTTTTTATTTCCAGGCAGTGTTTCAAACTGCAAACAACGTCAGTGGTGTCGATTTAATTCAGAATAAGGTTTCACACTGTATCTAATTCAATACACCAATTGTTATTTCGACATTCAAAGAATGTCTTCAGATAAATGATTGGATGTTTATGTCATTATGAAGAGGAAGGAATGTCGTTTATAATGTTAAATAACATCAGCCAAATGATCACCACGACTACAACTACAGGAACATATTCTATTCATGAAATTTTCCATAACCAAATCGCAAAGTGGCTGTCCTATGTCCACGATAGCATCCAGAATTCCATCTTTAAGGTCTAGAATCAACGCTGGGCTCTTGGCGTAGACCTTCTCTTTCACATGGTCCCAAAGGAAGAAGTCGCAAGGTGTTAAAACACAAGATCTCGGTGGCCAATTGTGATCACCTCTTCGAAAGACAACACGGTCCGGAAACTTTTTCCGTGGAAGATCAATGGTTACTTTGCTTGTGTGGCCCGTAGCGCCTTCTTGTTGAAAGTAAACGTTTTATAGATCCTTACCATCCAATTCTGAACATAAAAAATTATTAATCATCTCTCGATAGCGCAATCCATTCACCGTAACTGTTGCTCCAGCCTCATTTCCTAAAAAGTAAGATCCAATGACCCCACCGGATCATAAACCACACCGGATCATAAACCACACCAAACGGACACACGTTGAGGATAGAAAGGCATTTCAACAATAACTCTTGGGTTTTCAGAGCCTCACATTCGACAATTTTGTTTGTTGACGAAGCCACCGAGGTGTAAATGGGCCACATAAATCAAGATGACTTTTCGGTGAAATTCGGGATCATTTTCATGCATTTCAAGGACCCAATCAGCAAAGACACGACGTTTTTGATGATCGGCCGGCTTGAGTTCCTCTGTTAACTGGACTTATAAGCATTGAGACCCAAATCTTCATGCAAAATACGGTGTGATGAAGTTTGTGGATTCCAAGAACCACGAGGAATAGACAAATCTGGGTTTTCTTCAACACTTTCGGCGTTTGCAGCAATATTTTCGGCTGTTTTGGAGCGACGTGTAAAGGTTATATTTTTCACATCACCAACTTGTCCCAACAGCTCGAATGTTTGTATCAATTTTAGTATTGCGGTTCGACAAGGTGCTTCACGATGATCCAAAAATGTTTCACGAAGCGTCTCTGCCAAATTGACCCCATTTTTATATTGAATTTCAATAATTTAAATGCGTTCTTGAAGCGTGTATTGTCCCATTGATTAATGGCGTAGTTTCTACTTTTCTAATGTCAAAAAAAGACAGCTTCAAAAGTGACATCTACCGAAATAGCGGGCTATTCAAAATATCACCTCTTATTGGAAAGCTCTTTAGTTTGGAACTGTACTGGTCATGCTTGCAAAGAAACGTTTGATGAACTGAAAAATGCATATATGGTGTCACACTGAAAATTGAACGGAGGCCATTTTTTAGTGGAAAATCAGAGTTTCGGAAAATCGATCGCACCCCTGTAAAATTCCAGGTTTGTTAATCCTAGGAACATTATGGAAAGAGAAAAGGGGCAACCCTGCTCTGAAGAGCTGAGGGTAGATTTACGTTAAAGGGGGTTTTATACTTATATTTTTGGCTTGTGATGTGATCGTCTAGATTGGTAGAACTCTATGTTATGTCGTAGTAATTCAGATTCGTAATAACTCAGATTAGTGAAATATAGGATGGGAAATAATGAGGTAAAATATAGATAAAAAATACACTAGATTGGACATAAAGATGGAACAAGAGCCTTTATTCGTCCAGCACAATAGTTCGAGGAACCATAGCCATATAAAAACGAACCAAATCCAATTCCTCATTGGATTTGAAAGCAAAAACCCTTTTAGCATTACAGATGATATATTTACAATCCATAGAACAATTATTAATAAGACGAACACTGGTGATATGTACAATATGGAGCTTCCTATACTCCGGTAAGGTTAATACTGCCACAATTGTGATAAAAAGCAGAATCCGAAACATCCAAAGTTATCCAAAGGTTATAGGCATATAGAGTGTGCCATCTGATTATTAATGAAATTCCTACACAGTATCCTTGTAGTTCCTAGTGTGGGAATCCTTCCTTCCAAGTGTTATGTAGTATGAGATCCTAGCAGTCGCGTTGGTTTGGAAGTGACGATAAACTCCCTATATTTTCTGTTAACTGATGAACGATGGCACCTTCAAAGCACTCCTTGCTTATCCGGTACGCCAGGGCCCAAAGACGAGGCTTGGTTTACTGAGGACGTTCGTCTATAGAACTCTCAGAGGAAGTCTCACTGGCCACTGTTGTGGGGGATGTTTTCCTTGGCACAGGCGATATAAACAGTTTATCCAAGGCCTCCAAACCAGTGATGGTTGTACGTAAAATATTATACTAAAAACAACAACAACTCCAAATGTCTATACCATAGTGTCGAGTGAATAGTTAAATGTGCAGTAGGCCTTAAGAACAGTATAAGAATATTCAAAATGGGTTGGTGGTAGAATAGAGCTCCACAATATTCAATAGAAATGCAATAATAAGATAGAACAAGCTTACATGAGATTAAATCCTGTGAAATGAAACAGAGTTATTTAAATGGGGACAGTGTACATACCAGATAACAAAGAAGCGTCTTTAAAATATACTAAAATGACGGATTCCCAGAAGAGGAACTCCATTTCAAAGGAACACTATTGTGAACCAGAATGAAAGTGAAACGGACGAAGATGGGACGCTGAAGTAGAAGTAAAAAAGAGACTCTTCCATTTGTTGTCGTTCGGAGGTTAGTTTTCCTCCACAGAATCGTATGTCTTCGATGGTCACAGAACAACAAGTTTACTTCATGGTGGATCTTCGATATGATTAAAATCTCCTATTTATAAAGATGCGAATTGCCTATAGTATTGCTTGAAGTCGTACTAATATTCATCATTCATAGAATTATAAAATAATATCAAATAAGTTCATTCAACGTAGTTCCACGTTTCGACAATAGAAATTGCAAAGTTGGAAGCCATGAAGTAGTCTGGCAACGGTGCATTTTATTTCATTGCAGGGTAGGAAATTCAGATATGTTACACCCCTCAATTTTGTTCTAGTGCATGGAAACCCCAACCCCTTATTTTGAATAGGGAATATAGCTCGTGCGATATGTTCTTGAAAAGGTCTATTCCTCCTGAATGAAGACATATCGTTGGGAACGAGAGACTATCGGTTATAGTACGCTTTCCAATGATAATTACCATACGTAATCCAGTGGTAACACGTCATGATTTGCATTGGAGTTATGGATGTAGGCCACAATGGATTAATATTCCATTGTTAGGATACTACGAGTATATGCTTATTGTATTGCACCATAGAGTGCCTAAATATCGGTTAGGATAAGAGTGACATAGGACCAAACAGAAGCAATATTTTATCATAATTCATTTCTGCCGAATTCGATTGATTTTTGTGCTTATAAGTGTGAACTGTATTGGATAATGGCACAAAGAACTGATGAATGAATTTCTGGATTGGGTTATTTCGATTTCAAATTAAGATAATTATTGATATAACATCAAAATGAACAATTTTTTTTTGACGGCCTTATTTTTAATAGTAATTTTGAGTACTGGATAATGTTTTGGAACCGAAGCCGTACTTTTTCAAATGACCCCCTGGAGCACGGCAAGAGAGGGGGTTGCAACCCTCGATTTTTTCCGTTTGTCGCATGATTTTTTTACGGCGTTGCTGAATAATGGATTAGAAGATGTATGGCAACCGTATGAAACTGATGCCGTACAAAGTCAAATGACCTATTTTACCATGGAAATTTTCGGAAAATCAAAAAAATTTTCCGAATATATGGCGCCTCATTTTTGTACGGCACTGCCCGTTTTCCTATTATTTTCCATGGAGCTATCGATGGTAAGAATGCCGTCAAAAGTCATATGATCCAAATGTACCCAGTCTACCTGTCCTTTTGAATTGCCACCTGTATTCAGTTGGACAGCTTACAAGTGACGGCATAGTGCTTAATCTTTTTATTTTATGTCCTTCTATCGTTCTAGATAGGTCACCTTCTGGTTCAAATGATCCATCAATTTTCGACACGGGCCTGTAGTCTATTAGTCCACTTGAACAAACTAGAAGGAAACAGCAAAAGAAGAAGGGTTAAATAATCACTTAACAATTGTTGGATACTTTCGTAGATTCATCGAAAAGCCTTATATAGTTTTTTGTCTGCGAAAGAAGATATTCGCAGTTAAAAATTTCGACAATCTGAGCAATTCTCAACATGATAATATGGAGCAATGTCAACGAAATACTGGCTGGCTGAGGTAGACTGAATACTACAAAACTACATTAGAAAAATTTTGTTTATTTTGGCTTAGGAAGTCATGTCGAAATCCTTCGAGAGAAATCTTCAAAACATCGAGGTATCCAAGAAACTTCCGGGAAGGTACAGCAAACGGTAGCTCTGCTAACCTCCCACATCCTGTGAAAACTCCTGTGGGAAGAATTTGAAGCAGAGTCGAGGAGACCATTGATGGAAAATCACAAAAACTTTATTCGCCAACAATAATTGTAACAGTACCAATGAAATTTTGAAAAGTGAAAAATATAAGAATGCCCTTCATTAAAATGAAAATAAAAACTTTTCTCCTTGTTCCTCCTCCTCTATTGCTCTAGTGCAATGAAGTTACACATGTTACATATGGAAATATAGATTGGAATTTTTCGAGGAATTTTTACTGCTGAGGCAAATAGCTACAATAACTTAAGGTGAGCGTTCAATGCAGTGTATTTTTATTTCAAGTTTCATTTGAAAATGGTTTCACTTTGAGACCTGAAATTTTGTGGGTAAACTCAGAAAGGATTGGAGTTTTTAATGAAACAATTGGAATCGATTTCATTTCGAAAGTTCTTTTTTTTCTTCCGAAAATAGAAGTAAATAAGCCAACTCATGCTTCTTTTTTATTTCAAACGAAAGACCCATGAAAATAGTTCCGATTAAAAGTGAATCTACAGATAATTTCGTTCAGAGAAACAACTCGAAATACACAATTGGCAGAGAATGGCAAAATTCAAATATTTGGCCGGAATTAGTTCTTGCTTCACCTACATATTCACTAATTTCATAGCTCAGCGATTTTCGGATAGAGAGCCCTATTGTAGATTTCATTCATAATTAGAGAGATATTCATAGAACTTATAGTGTTGATGTGAGTTCTATGAAGATATTCCATAAAATGCACGGTGGCGCCTCTATCGGATTAGTTTCTGTACTCTCTCTAAGGGGCGACCTCAAGATACTGCCAATGAGTATTAAACTTGGTGAAACATATCGGGCATGGTCCTGTTTCTATATCATCCCTAGCTATCAGATTATTATACGAGAATTAGCCGATTACTCCCCAGTCTTCAAAGAACCAAAGTAGTAAAATCATTAACTGCACCCTAATAACTAAAATAAGTGCCTCATGTCCCATTATCCTGAAAACTTTCACGAGTCATGAACTGGATAACTCGATTATTTCATTCGATACACCGCAAACACATTCGCGGAAGAACCATCCAGTCGTTAACCTAGATTTCCTCTCTAGCATGTCAAAGGAGTTGTTATCAATTTTGCTAAAATGCTTTCGCAACTTCACTGGTCGTCGCATAGTTCGGATGTAATTTTCCGTCACCTAAATAGATCGAACCTGTGCCATTATGCACTTGAAACAGTTCGCTGATATTGATACATAATATCTCGTTCTCGAATCCATGCATTCGAGGTGGGTATGCACATAAGGATAAAGGGACATAACACTTCAATTGGAAGTCCTCGGAATGTATCGAGTAATATGCATCTCTGAAACAGGATACATCATACATATTGGGTAGATCCATGCATCATCTCGAAGAATGAATCTGTATCACTCTCCTATTGATTAGGAGCGCATGGTATCCCTTGGATAAGTCGATAAGCTGGATTACGAGGATATATTAAAAAATTCTTAGCCTACTATAGAACCAAACAAAATTTCAATGTCAAAATATTTCATAACTCAACATATTTTCCTCTTAATTGAATACATTTATTACAGCGAATCTGCAACGTCTCTAGACCTTTCAAAAGAATGTTTCTTCTTGCTCTGCAAACCATTCCTCCACAGCTTTTATTATCTCCTCGTTGGAAGAAAATTTACGACCTTTTAAACTCTTTTTCAGTTGAGGAAAGAGATGATAGTCGGACGGAACCAAATCTTGTGACTAAGGGGGGGTGTTCTAGTAATTCTAACCCTAAATCGCGTATTTTTTGCATAAAAACATGAGATTTGTGTACTGGGGCGTTGTCCTGTAAAAACAAAATACCTTTACATAGCTTTCCGCGTCTTTTCTCTTTAATTTTTTCCCGTAGAATGGTCAGTAATATCGGAAGGTAATCTCGAGTTGAATTGTTCTACCCTTATCCAAAAAATCAATTATGATTATTCCATGGCAATCCCAAAAAACTGAAGCAAGAACTTTTCAAGCAGATTTTTGGACACGAAACTTCTTAGGTCTTGGAAAAACAGAGTGTCGCCATTCCATCCATTGTTGCTTTGTATCGGGATCGTAGGTTTCATCCATAGTAAGAATTTGATTTAAGAAGTCTACATCGTTTTCAAATCGAGCACAGATCGAACGCGATGCTTCTACCCTTGCACGCTTTTGGTCAACATTCAAACATTTGGGGATCCACTTTGCAGGAATTTTTCTCATGTCCAAATTGACGTGATCTATATGATGAACGCGTTCGTATGAAATCTTCAGTGCTTCAGATATCCGTTTTAGCCCAATTCGACGGTCTGATAAAATCATGTCATGAACTGCATCGATATTTTCGGAGACTGACACAGAAACTGGCCTTACCGATCGATCATCATCTTCAATAGAAAATTTACCCCTTTCGAAGCTTGCCGTCCAATTTTTCACGGTGGCATACGAAGGAAATTGATCACCAAGGGTATTAAGCATATCTTCGTAAATCTGCTTACCTCTTACCCTTTTAAATACAGGTACTTGATGATGTCTCGATACTCCAATTTTTCGATTTTAACAATTTCGGTGGATATCTTATTTTTTAATTCATTGCGTAACTCTGGTTTACTTTTTTGACGTCGAACTCTACACTGACACATAAGTTATTGTTCGTTGATATGGTTACGCAATATTTTGTTTATGCATGGAACTGGTCTAGGCTAACTAGATATCAATACATCCTCGTAAATATTGGGAAGAGTTGAAGGCTCTGGTGCTCATGATTCAATGCTTCAGATATCAGCAATTTTTTTTAGAGAATGACATACCCCTTTGATAGGAGAAGAAATAGCTGATTGAGAGAAACTGACAAACTTCCTTGTCATTGTCATGGACTTGAACTGACTTGAACCAATTGGACAAGGGTGTTTGTTATCTTCTGTTCATAAGTCTTCTCTTGCAGTTTTCTTCCCTACTTTTATGTTCGTATCTTTAGCGCAGTTTTATCCTTCTTGCATCTTTTCCGAAGCTACTTATTATTTCATTTGAACTGGGGCCGATTATGGCTCAGTTAGCCTTCCGGGAACTACGACCGCATGTATCTTTTGTTCACTACCCTGCTCATTCATTGAAACCCAAGGAGGTCGTCATGGTGTTGATAAAACCGACAACATCCCTAGGAGCCTTGGCCATTACCTCGTGGGTTTCCAGGACTGGTTTTCCCATATGAATGGTTCTTAGACCAGCCAGTTCTGGATACTTGCATACCATGTGTTCACCTGTTTCTGCCTCTGATCCACAGAGTCTACAAATCTCCTCTGTTGACTTCCCCATACGGTACAAATGATGTTTGTACCGACAGTGCACTGTCAGCAGACCTTTCATCATCCTAAGCTCAGCTCGTGATAGCTTTAAGAGCTTATTGGTATAGGTGGGGCAAATCATGAATTTCTTGGACTGAGTAAGTCCAGGAGTGTTTCTCAAGAGGGTTATTCTGTTGTCCAACTCCCATTGTTGAACCGCTGCCTTATACAGGGTCTTTCACGAGGAACCTCACCCATATTTATACGGGAAACTACTGAACGTATTTTCATGAAATTCAGCACTTATAAGTATTGCACGATGCTGATGAAATCTAATAGTATATTCTAAAACTAGTTGCAGAATGGGCTTCTATTCCAATACGAATGCGAAATTCAAAAACGAGCGACGAAGGAGCGAGTTTTCGAACGCATGAGTATTGGAATTGCATTCTGCAACGAGTATTAGACGATATTTTCTCTATTTCACTCAAATTTTGTGAAATTCAATGAAAAAATTCAAATTATAGGTCCTAGTGACTTTCATATTGTATCTTGGCAGTATGTGGGAATGTTAGGAACTACGAAAATTGACATTTCCAAATTGACGTCTGCTGAAATTTAAAAGGATCGGAAGTCATTGCTGACAACAACAAAACGAAAAATGTAACTGAAAACGATGCTGTAATGAATTAATTACAGCACTGTTTTTAGTACTGTAATGAACTCATTACGATACTGAAATAGAGAAAATATTTTCAAGGCATGAGCACCTCCGGTTTTTCCGGAAATGACGTCAACTTCCGTTTTTCGAATTAGAACACCATTTTTTTATTGCAGAAATAGATTCCCTAGAAAATTTCAAGTTATTTTGATGTAACATTTTTCAGTTTTGGTTGGAAAATTCTCTCTGAGCGGGAAAATTCGAAAAAAAAAATCGAAAATAGAGCTCTGCTGAAACAAGAATAACTTCGAGGTTTTTCGATGGATAATTTTCATTTTTGGGATTTTTCAAGATGTAAGATTGATGTATCCACTTTAAAAATCAAAATCGCGATTCATGATACAGGGGGTTAAAAAATCGCTTTCAAAGTTAGGGATGACAAAATCGTGAAAAATCAATTTTTTCAAATTAGAACCCCATTTTTTCATGGCAGATATTGAATCTTCGTTAAAAAATAATGTGAGTGCATGCATCACACCCTTGCCCTAAAATGGATATTTTCTGAGTTATTCACAAAAAACTGTTTTTCGTCTTGAATTTTCAGCTATTTCTTTTCCCTTCACGCAAAAAAGATGAAATTTTCAGGAACTGTTATTTGAACCATGCTGTAGATTTTTCACCCCTTCTTGAAACCGACTTCAAGTTACTATTAGGAGAACCATGGCAAACTCTCGCATTTATAACTAGAGAAGATGCTCAAAGTTTTGACCGTTAATTTCTAGACATTTATTTATACGTCTCAGGAATGCTTCGTGCGTTGCTCTTCTTATTTCATCGGGAGGAAGAGATCTGCAAAAGTGTTTAAAAACCAAACTGAGTTTCAAAACTATGAATCTAAAAATCTAAACAAACCTGAACGCATTTCTGACTCGTTCTATGCAGTCCTCTTTATCAGTCAGGGGAGTTGAGTAGACAATATTTTTTATCCTACCCCAAACATAATAGTCTAAAGGAGTTAAATCGGGAGAACGTGGTGGCCAAAGATGTGAACCATTGTTCGCCAACCATTGGTCTTCAAATAGCCTGTAGAGGATATTTGACACATTGAGTGAATTGTGTGGAGGCGCGCCATCTTGGTGATACCATAAGTCATTATGGTTCTGTACTAGCGGCTCAATTATTTGAGTCAATATGTCAGAATATCTATCTCCTAAGGGAGAACATTCTTTAAATAATGCAAACATGTGTAGTGTTCTATCTTACCAGTTAAAGTCCCATCATAAATGTGAACATCGAGAATTGCATTATTTTTGATGGCGCAAAAAACATTGAAACTCTAGGTCTCTTGAAAGTTCCATTGTCTGAAGTGGTGGTTGTTCTCTTCATCCCAATAATGACTCTTATGCCTATTGAAAGAACCATTCTTTGTGAGTTTAGATTCATCTGTCCAAATTATACAGTCCAAAAAGTTTTCATTCTCTTGAAATCGAGTCATCATAGCTTCGCAAAACTCTGTTCTCCTGACGAAATCAGTTTCCTTCAAATGCTGTACCCTATTGAATTTATATGGGTGCATTTTATGTTTTTTTAATATTCTCCAAACACTCGATTGAGATAATCCCAGATCAATCTCGGCATCTTTGAGAGAATTTTGTTCTACTACACTTTTTTCTCTGTGTATAGTTTTCTTAACGAAAGATCCGACATTTCTCAAATTTGTCATGGTTCTGATAATGGTATCTCTCGTTGGTCTGGGTCGGTCAGGAAACCTCTCAATGAACAGTCGAATCGATCTATCTACAACTTTATTACATTCTCCATGAAGTAGAATGAGATTTAAATAATCTTCATTGGTAAAATTAGGCATAGTGATCGATTTTATAACTTAATACGAATTATCACCAAATTAAAAGTAAACACAAAATGCTACTGAATAAAGAGGAATTTGGCAGATGTGATTAATGATATCTATCATTAAAAAAAAAGAATGTAAAACATGGTAAGTTTTTGCATATGGTTCATAAGGAATTATTTATTTATCACTGGAGAGAAAACCGATGGCCGATTAGTTGAAATAAAGAGGTTTCCGATACAAATTCGAATCCAAATTCGCCATCTATGTAGGAACAACCTGTAACTTTTTTCTCTTGCATATTAGGGTAGTAAAATCTAACACATGGTTTAAGTAACAGTTCCTGAAAATTTCATCTTTTTGGCGTGAAGGGAAAAGAAATAGCTGAAAATTCAAGACGAAAAACAGTTTTTTGTGAATAACTCAAAAAATATTCACTTTAGGGCAAGGGTGTGATGCATACACTCACATTATTTTTTAACGTAGATTCAATATCTGCCATAAAAAAATGGGGTTCTAATTTGAAAAAATTGATTTTTCACGATTTTTTCATCCCTAACTTTGAAAGCGATTTTTCACCCCCTGTATCATGAATCGCGATTTCGATTTTTAAAGTGGATACATCAATCTTACATCTTGAAAAATCCCAAAAATGAAAATTATCCATCGAAAAACCTCGAAGTTATTCTTGTTTCAGCGGAGCTCTATTTTCGATTTTTTTTTTCGAATTTTCCCACTCAGAGAGAATTTTCCAACCAAAACTGAAAAATGTTACATCAAAATAACTTTAAATTTTCTAAGGAATCTATTTCTGCAATAAAAAAATGGTGTTCTAATTTGAAAAACGGAAGTTGACGTCATTTCCGGAAAAACCGGAGGTGCTCATGCCTTGAAAATATTTTAGATTTCATCAGCATCGTGAAATACTCATAAGTGCTGAATTTCATGAAAATACGTTCAGTAGTTTCCCGTATAAATATGGGTGAGGTTCCTCGTGAAAGACCCTGTATTGGTCTTTTCTAAGCCCACAGAAAGGCTCGGGTCCAGCAGGTGTTAACCTTGATGCACTTTTCGCAAGTCTATCGGCTTTTTCATTTCCTTCAATACCACAATGCCCTTGCACCCATAGTAGAGTCACTTTATTGCCTCTGGCCAGTTGCTTAATGGTGTTACGGCACTCCCAGGTCAGCAGAGATCCCTGACAGTGTGATTCCAGGGACCTCAGCGTTGCCTGGATCTCCATGGTGATGAAGATATGCGCCTCTTTGAGGTTCATTTGAAGACACCCCTGAGCGCATACGTACACAGCCAGTATCTCGGTCTGTGTAATAGAGAGTTCACTTCCCAGGGCTTAAAAGATCCTCAATCTAGGTCCATGTATCTCAATGCCAGTGCCTCTTTCAGATTTTGATCCATCGGTGAACCATATGGATGACTTTCTGTCCGAGCGATTCACGGAACTTATTGCACTGTGACGGTCAGCTATGACCGTTTCAAAGTAGAGATATCCTAGAATCGATAGTCATAGCATCTTGAACAATTTCCATATTTACAATCCACATAATCAAAACTAGAACGCTCGTATGTTTCCCATTCTTAGTCTCCTCATGTGCATACATCAGTAATCCATGTTAACCCAATATTCCAATTGACATTCGCAATTTCTAAACTGAATTTCTGAAGAACAGCACAGCTTCAAGTAGAACGGGAACACTTTGTGGCCCTTCATACCGTAATCCCGAATTTAAATTTCCATGAAAAATTTTCGAACGTGTGAAAATAAGGGGAATTCAGTTTTAAATTCATTCAGCATTCGGAAAATTTGCTGCTCAGCGTTTTTCCTATTCAGCTTTTCGCCAAACGTCTAGACGTGACGAGAAAATCGATCGACATCGGAAGAATGCATTTCATATGTTTATGGAAAATGGAAATGGGATCCTTCCACCTATGTTTGTATCTGGAGACAAAAAGGGGCGATAGCTTGAACTCTGCGCTGACAATCTCTCCACGGGTTGTTTGTCGTCTTGTCGGAACAAAAATGGTGTTTGCATGCGACTAATTGCATGGAAGTAATATGTTCTTTGCTTCACATTCAATTTTCGAAGATGACAGGAGTACGGAATGAAGAAGGGTTCGCCAAGGTGACTACTGCTCAATCTCTTTCCTCTTCGAAGAAAATAGGTTTTGATCAACGTTACTCCACAGTCTACAGGGTAGACAATAAGTCCAAATTTCTACATCTTCAGACATCTGTTTTCTTATCAATGTGACACCCTGTATACATCCGCATTAAGAGTGGAACTAAAGCAATGAGGTTGCGATGAAAAATACAAGTACCCTATGTTTTTTTTCTAAAACGCATCGTTTTCGAGTTAATCCTTAATTTATCGTATAAAACTTGAAGAAATAATCACGGATCTCGAATATCTGGATGCCTCCCTGGATTTAAAATAGCACCGAATGCACCACAAATTAACAATGTTGGCAGAATGTTCATAAACTCTGTTGAGACATTCAAATGATAGAAAAACGTTGATGGGAGATATACAAGGTGACAAGAAAAACCTCGGACGAATTTTGCTGTGGTCTGGAACAAAAGTATTTCAGCGCAGCCATAATAATTTTTATTCTCTTGGTTACTCTACACTTTCCTGTACTAATATGTGAATTTTCAGTTTGATATAATTCCATTTCACAGAGTTTTAGAATGTCAAAAAAACGTAGTGCGATTTTGGAGCTGTTTCGTCAAGGTAGGCGTTAATGCGAAATTGTTCGTTTGCTCAATGTACCTCGATTAACCGTGTCCGATGCAATTCGTCGTTTCAAGGAGCTTAGCCATGATGGTCGTCGTCCAGGAAGTGGTAGAAAAAGCACTGTCAATACACCTAGCAATCGCAACATCGTCAAGAAGCGAGTCAATCGAAATCCGAGGGTTTCCATGCGGAAAATAGCCTGTGAGACCGGTATCAAACGCGAATCAGTACGTCAAATTGCCAAAAAGGAGCTCAACCTCAAGCCATACAAGCTCCATAAAGTTCAACTCCTCACGGAGGAAAACAAGCGCGTACGACTCCAAAGGTGCCGCCAACTCCTTCGTCTCGCCGCCCGTCAGCAATGGGAGCGAATTCTCTTCACAGACGAGAAGCTTTTCACCGTAGAACAATCCCACAACCACCAAAACGACAGAGTCTGGTCCGTAGAGGCTCCCGGTACATCGGCCATCGTCGAACACCTTCAAAATCCGCCATCCGTCAAGGTCTGGGGCGGAATTTGGGGCAGTGGTAAAACTACCTTAGTTTTCGTGGATCAAGGGGTCAAAATCAATCAAGAAGTCTACTGCTGCGACATCCTCGAGGCCGTAGTACTTCCGTGGGCCAAGCAGGACTCTGCCCCGGCTCACAGAGCGAAAATGACGCAAGAATGGTGTGAGACCCATTTTCCTTGTTTCATCTCATCTGCAGAATGGCCACCCTACTCACCGGATCTCAGCCCAATGGACTACAGCGTGTGGTCGATTTTGGAGCACAGGGCTTGTGCTAAAAAACACAAAAATTTGGAGTCGCTGAAGCAATCTCTGCGCTGGGAATGGAACCGATTAACGCACGAGGAGCTGCGGCCCATTGCCGAAAATTTCAAGAAGCGTCTGAAGCTGTGTATCGCCGCCGAAGGAAGCCACTTCAAAACGGCTTGAATATATTATTAACAAATGTTCAAGCTATTATTATTTGTTGTTGTTTTGTTCAATTTCTTCTGTTCAATAAAGTTAAATGAAAAAGAGTTTGTTCGATGGTTTTCTTGCCACACTGTTTTATGATAAAATTCCACAAATGAGGCAGAAAAAATTGAGCATGAAATTATACATTTAAAACGCACAGTTAATGTTAAGAATTCATTGTTACCGGTCCATATCAAAGATAAATGTCAATTAAATTGAAAACTTTGATTCATGAATGATGAATGTCGATAGAAATCATGTATTGAATTGATCTCAATGAGAAATAAAACGATACTTAGCACTAAAGAATCGGTGACGATGTTTCTATCTGAACAATATCTTCTTGGAATTTTATAAATTCGACACTACACGGTTATTATTATATTAATTCAATGGAAGACTTCCACTTAATCATCACGAGATCGAAGAAAAATATCTAAAATAATCAATTTTCCCTTTCATAATAACAGACGCTGACGTTTGAGACACAGAACAACAATATGAAGTTTGGGATGGGTAGATCCATAGATCTAACGGTATGTCTTGTGAGGTAACAGGCGTCATTCCATTGATTGAAGACAAAATCAACAATCTGACATCGTCTTCTCAAAAGCTCTGTGATAGCTTTGTCACAAAAGATATTTTTTTTGGACAAACATGAGTTAGGATAGGTTGATTAATCACGAATTGAATGGAAACCCTTTCTTCGAAAGATATTCTTGGGAATTCCGTGAAAATATGGACAAATTACTAGTTTTTATAAACTAATCTTCGGGAAAATCGAGGAAGGAACTTATTTTGCTGGGAGAAATATGGCTTTTTGATTACAGATATAATCGGACAAAACCAAGTGTTTTTGTTGAGAAATATCGTGTTCTTAACAATTTTATTCCAATAAGGTTGATACTTGATGAGTATTCCCTAAATGTATTAATTCAATTTCGATCAAGAAATACGAACTCTGAGGTGTTTCTAGAGAATAGTATCAGGCACGTATTTGGCCCAAGTTTTGTTCAAAAAATTTTAACATAGGCGAATTCGGAAAAATTAAAAAGAGGTTCCTTTTAGCTTCAAGAGGCTATAGTTAAAATTAATGTACAAGTCAAAGACTCACTCTGCTTATCATTCCTACACCTTTTTCAGTTCTTTCATCTTATAAGAGATAGTAGCACACTTATTTTGTCCATCTAAAATAACTATTTGGGCGTGTTTCCTATTCTCTTTTAATGAATGAGTTTTCTGAAGCTTGTACATTTTGTGGACTAATGACAGGAATTGTTTTACAAACGAACTTGAAATTCCTGCCATCAGATGCCGTATCACTTAGCTTGAATTCCCAGTTGTTCGACAAACCTCTATAATCGAATATGAGCAGACTGTGTGAATAGAAATATGTTCAATACTTGGGAGAGTGCACTGTGAAAATCGATCGACACCAGAAAGCATGTATGCATGTATGTAATACCAAATATGTATCGTCATTGTGGAAAATTGGGTGAAAATTGAAGAGCGAAGAATTTCATATTACCTGCTACAAGCAGTGTGGAGGAACGCATATCCGTTTGGAAAAGTGGTGCATCTGCGGAAACTTCGCATTTGAAGATGCCCGAAGTTTCCCTCTCGACATCTCGCAGTGTGACTTCCCTCGAATTGGATCTTGAGACCTGAAAAGGATGTTGAAAGTTAATATTGGCATGAAATATGACTAGCTCTCATTCGTTTTTCCCCGGACTTCTTTCACCCCCATAATACATGAGGGTTGACAAACCGCGAATAGATCTTTCGGTCGAATGAAATATTTTTTATTTGCGAGGGTAATACTTTTGGAACATCAGATGGATGATTCTCGTTCCCACGTATGAATACGGATATTTTTTTTCGTTACAGCTATCACATTCCATCTCTTACGATACGTATGGCGAAATAGAATTTACGTGAATCATCCTGTGGAAAAGGCTAGGATTATATATCTTCGAGGCCAGACTTATTTCTTTTTTTGGAGTAACCAAATCGATTTCTTACAGTATCACAGTCTTCTTCATCACAAGCCACGACGTGAAAAATCCGACAGCTTCGAATTCTGATAAATGCATCGTGTTTTGATTCGTAAATGTACCTACCGGGTTTGCATTAGGAATGATGCAATTGGAAATGGTTACAATGGCAACACTATGTTTAATTTTTTACATTTGTTATGTCATTTCTTTTCAGTAGATTATGCCATTATGAGAAGATATACGCATCAACAACGTTCAGACATTGTTAAATTGTTATATTAAAATCAGTGGTCATTTGTGATTAACGGATTCATTATTTGTCATATTGTAGACAAATTTGAAAGTAAATTGTCTCTAGAGAGAACAAGAGTACCTACCAGTACAACACAAATTGATATGGTAGCAGCAACTGTCAGAGAAAATCCAAAGGACCCCACACTTTCCTCATGGCAAATGGCGTTCCGTCAAATGTTCTAATATTTTGCTATAATGTAATACTCGACCTACTGATCAAAAGTATCCATGGCCCAATCTCAATCCTATGACTTGTTTTTGAGATACAGGGCGTTGAAGTTGAGAATTACCCACTTTTACTACGCCCGTATCTCGGAACAGAATCGAATGAACTTCAAATTTTCTCAAGAAACATTTCATGACATCCCCAGGGAGCAGCCATATAGAGGAAAATGACCGAAAATCGTTACGAATACAGGGTTATCCATAATCGAATGCATGCCCGATTTTGAAAGTATAAAATATGTCAGTGACACAGCAAGAACGTTCGCAAAATGAACTACATATTTCATTATAGATATGTTGTTGTTACATCGAAAGAACCTGAAATTCCCAGAATTCATACTGGGTGGTCCATTATTATAGAAAGTATTCACAATGAAGGTTAAGTGGACACCCTGTATTTTTGGATTTATTTAAGATGTTGATTTGTTTTTTCAAAACATATCACCATGGACTTCAAAGAATACAGGATGATTCAGTCATGAAATAAACTGAGAACCTCACGAAAATACCCAAAAACCACCTTCTTTTTCATCACCCTCTATTTCAAGATTAACTCCCTTGAGATAAGAGTTTTCTGTCACCACTGTACTTGATATAAAAACATGAATACGGCTGACTGGCTGAGAGTTTTTATCCACGTCCCATAACCATATTTTTTTTTATGCTGGAATAAGAATAAGATAACATAAATGGATAATTTTTATATTACATAAAAAAATCTGGTCATAGGAAGTGGATGAAAACTCTCAACCGTATTAATGTTTTTATATCAAGTATGGTCAAAGAAAATTCCCACCTCAACGGAGTTAATCTTGGAATAGAGGGTGATGTCAAAAAAAGTCGTTTTTGGGTATTTTCGTGAAATTCACAGTTTATTTCATGATTGAATCACTCTATATTCCATGGTGATATGTTCTGAAAAAATCAAACCAACATCTTAAATCAACCTAAAAATACAGGGTGTCCACTTAACCTTCATTGTGAATACTTTCTATAATAATGGATCACCCAGTATGAATTCTGGGTATTTCAGGTTTTTTGATGTAACAACAACATATCTAGTGAAATAGTTCATTTTGCGAACGTTCTCGATCTGGAGTGACATCTAAATATATAAAAAAAAATGTTGGTTACACTATTTATAACTCGAGATTAGATGGACTATTTGTTATGAAACTTCATATATGGATTCGTCTACGGTCTGGTTACTATGAAATACAATGAAACTTTGAAAAAATCGATGAAAATTCTACTTATACAGGAAATGCTTTTCCTCCTTTTGTGTAACGCCACTAGATATCGCTAAGGTAACAGTTACGCTACAGTGACTATATTACCATAATGGTATTGCTATTCACACATTATGACTGATTATTAGTTATATTTATACATTCAAAATAACCATGAATTTGATGAGGCTTTCGCGCCCGATTGATGTCATCTGTTTTTTTTTTCGAGCGTTTCGGTCGACGTGGTTTGAAATGGTCGAAAAAAGAACAGATGACATCAATTACTATGTAATTTGCATAGGAGTTATAGTACCATGAAAGGCTGTTACCAGATCCAGAAGCGGGTGAATATCACAGTGAATTTTTATCGAAATGTCAAGTAAATCGGATTTTGGCGATCAGTTTCAATCGTGAGATGTTCTCATCTTCTCTCATAATTTTTGAAATGTTTTTGAATTTCTGTTTGGGTAATAAATATATTTGCGGAAATAACTGAATCCAAAATTGCCATAATTGACATATTATTTTTGTGTATCTGTTCTGTGTGACAGCTCATATCCATGGAAACATCTGACAGTTCAGAAATCAGAGAAACAAGCCGTTGATCTATGATCACCGGTGATTGCGATTTGTGAAATCCACCGTAAGTATCATTTAGGCGGAACAAAGTTCGCCGGGCCAGCTAGTATTTTATACTTTCAAAATCGGGCGTGCATTTAATTATGGATAACCCTGTATTCGTAAGGATTTTTGTTCATATTCTTCTATATAGTTGCTCCCTGGGGATGGAATGAAATGTTTTTTGAGAAAAATTTAAGTTCATTTGATTCTGTTCCGAAATACGAGCGTAGTAAAAGTGAGAAATCCTCAACTTCAACGTATCTCCAAAACTAGTCATAGGATTGAGTTGGGGCCAGGGACAATTTTGATCAGTAGGTCGAGTACTACATTATACCAAAAAAATACATTTCAGACAATGAAATATCGAATAACACACACTCGTTCATATTTGAAGAAGTATTATATTTATTTATTTCTGTAGTCTGAGATAAGAGCCTTTTGAAATATAAACAAATGTGTTTCAGGGAATAGAGGCTCACTTTTGATAGGAAAAAATGTGGTACTCTTTTTTCTAAACCAAGCTTTCGCAATACTTTATTGCTTCTTCAGGGTGTCTAAAATAAACAGATACAAAACATTAATACATTTACGTAAATTAAAATCATCTCGTGAAATACCGAAGTTGAGGTTATATAATGACAATTGAAAATGGTGTAACATTATATGGAAAGATTTTTCATTTTAAAATACAATATAAGTTAAAAAATAAATATTACAGTGCTGTTTAAGTTAAAATGTATTTTAAAATGAAAAATCTTTCCATATAATGTTACACCATTTTCAATTGTCATTATATAACCTCAACTTCGGTAATTCACGAGATGATTTTAATTTACGTAAATATATATATATTCTTATGAAATGGAGCTGTACAGATTTGATTCCAAATATGGCATGTGTCTCGAAAAGGCAACAAGGAACAGATCATTCAAACAAACATATTGATCCATTACCCGCTCCTAATCTCAGTATTAGCAGAGGAATGTCAAACGGGGCACCATACAGTTCTGCGTATGATGCAAGAGCACAGATAAAAACCTCAGCAAAAACTCTGTCTCCCCGTATAAGTGTAGGGATATTGGATTTGTGTACAAATATTCATATTGGAGGGCATCTTCTTCGAATGTAAATCCTTCTTCATTTCTTCAAAGGGGTTGACAAAGCATTTTGAAATAATCTGAAACAAAAACCAAAGGGAGAAAAAAGGAACAGCAAAATCCACTAATATATTCAAATTGTTTTGAAGGTACCAACCCATCTCAAAAATGAATCAGATACTAAATGAATAGAGTAAATGTATTAATGTTTTGTATCTGTTTATTTTAGACACCCTGAAGAAGCAATAAAGTATTGCGAAAGCTTGGTTTAGAAAAAAGAGTACCACATTTTTTCCTATCAAAAGTGAGCCTCTATTCCCTGAAACACATTTGTTTTTATTTATTTCTATCATAATCAACATTGATATATTCCACCCCTTAGAAAGATTCTAATTTTCCACTTCGAGAAACAAATTGAAAAAAAAATTGACAGCTGTCAAAAAAACTTGACATCTGCTATCACAGAAATCGTCTATGATACCGGATTTGTAACGGCAATGGAAATATTGGGTATCAAATTAGGGCGAAATGTCTCTTTCTAAAATCAACAAAACCCGTTGATGGCACCTGCTGAATTTCAAAGTAAATAAATCACTTCCTGCCGAAAAACCGCACCCAAGCCGATCTCGTTCAAGGAAATATCGAAATTCCTGAACAGTCCGAGGCAAAATGCGAGGTGACGTCAGAAAATAGGATGAAATAATGCCCTCCACAAAAAAGGAAATGACGGGCATTTCCCTAACAGTTGCAAAACTGGAGCGAAGTCGACGTTCCCAAAATCGGGGAATCAATCAAGCGAGGGTTCTTCTGATTCTTCCAGAATTCGCATCATCATAACGGCCCTCCCTTATGATAATGAGACCATCTTTGTGCCATGCAAATCACAGCGGACGTATCATATATGTATTCAAATTCATGCCATATTAAGCAAGCCGGGCCTATCCAAGGAAATTTCCTCTTCCCGAAATTCCAGGCAGGAATATATTGCATATTGATGATAAATAAATTAGGGCCAAGGCGTGGAATGCGGCTTGATGCGTTTACGTACAGGCGTTCTCTCTTCCTTACCGTGCCAGCCACCGATAAATTTTCAGTTCGAAAGTTCCAAATTTCTGTATTGAATTATGGCAACGAGAATTTATCGAAAACTTAGCTTAAGCACCTGTTCCCTGATGTATTACCACTCCCGCAATCACTTTGCTAAGATTGCGGTGTGGTATTTTCGTTAATTTGTTGAGAGTTGCCCTAACGAATTTATCGTTCGAGCGTGTATATTCCAGTATATCATCGCTGATTGTGACTGTCACCGAATCCTGTTCGCATAAATCAGGAACACGACCCAACTATGAACAGGCTTTCTTGCTATTTCTTCAATTTTTTCCAGCTGATCTATAGTTCAAAGTTACGAGCATGTATTGATATCTACACTCAGAAAATTTTCTTAGTAAAATTAACAGAAGCACTACTGTTGAGAGTCTAAAGTCTAAAGAAATTGTTAATCCAACAAAAAACTTTTCCGATTACAAAAAATTGCTGTACCTACAATAGAGCATTCATGTTATCCTGAATACGGTTTGTTAATACTATAAAACAAGAACTACTGTGATAACAATATTATTTTCATTAAGGCTACATCATACACAAATATTAAATGTATTTCCGTTCAATAGAATCGAAAAATTCTATAAAAAGAAGCCTGATTTTCTATTACCCCAATGGCACTAATTTAGTACAAATAACACAAATTATTTGTATAGAATATCTAAAGCATCATTATATTCACAACCGTTATTATAATTTTTACAATCCTATTGTTATTCATAGTTATACTACCCCAACAGTATTTTTCGTTGAAATGGAAATCATATACTATTACAGGGATAAAATATTCGTTATGCTAATAGTTAAACGTTACCAGAAAACATTGGCCAACAACAAAACTGATAATATTACACAATCCGCTGTTGATTTAACAGTCCTTCTTTGAGCGAATACCACGAACTGCTACGGATATACGCCAATAGCAGCAAGTTAATATTCACAGCGTTACTGATTTCGTACGAGTTTGGTCGTGAGATATGGTGATATTAAAAAAAAATAAGAGTGGAAGAAATAGTTTGAAGAGGGAACTAAAAGTGATATTCAGCAAAGCTGGAATTTTTGAAGCCGAAAAGCTTGCCAAGAAGTGTATTGGTAAGTACTGAAATTTCTTTCTCTTCGTTGAAATAGGTATTCAATCTGATATACAAATACAAAGATGGCAAATGCTGAATTGAGATTCAGTGAACTACATGCCAAAATTGATGAGAACAACGATCACTGAAAGATATCGTCTGTACATGTCGCAGAAATTTTGTTAAATAGTGAATTCGCCCGTCGGTCACTTTTTCGAAATAAATCCTTCTATTTCTTTTGGAATATTGTGATTCTTTTATTTTTTTTCAGATAACAGATTTACTTTTGAGACGTTCATATTGATAACTACTCGTCATATCAAGGAATTTTGTTCTGAGGAGCCACATATTTCTTGGAGGGATAGGAAAATTTTCGAAGAGCTTGTCCGAATTACGCAGAACTTGGCAAAATTGAGGTAGGTACATTAGACCAATGCCATGATTTGTTTCCGTTGCAAAAAGAATTTTCACGACCTTTATATTTTGTTAAGGCATCTCAAACTGATTCTCTAAGTTTCATCGCATGTTTATTTAAAACTGTTGAATTAAGCATTTTTAAGTTCTCGATACTAAATTGTGATATTTCTTTCAGATGGACGAAATGAAGGTATATTGCTGCTTCTGCATGCAGCCCTAGCACCAACATCTAGAAAACTTCAAAAATACACAATTACTGACTCTCAAGATGCATTAATGATCAAAGGTTCCAGTGCTGTGGAAGTGGAGACTAAACTTTTAGCATTGAAAAACAAAAACAAGGCCCATTCAACCACATATAGTCCTCATTTATGACGACAATGTATCCACAAAGATTTTCAGTGTGCTGTGACCAAATAAAATATACGTTTTTTTCCAATTTCGGCAATAAACAGTTGTTCCCAAATTTTTCATACTTGTAATTTGGTTATTTTCATGAATTATATTTTATTTTTCTGTTCCAATAAACTCATCATTATAAATTAGTTTGTTTAAACTGACCTATACCTAGACATCGAATAAACATATGATTAGATACTGAATAATAATATTTTCAGGAAGCTGACATCACAGCAATATCGTAAATTCAGCAACATTAACTGGATGCAGTTGTTCCATATGTCGGTTGTTGTATTTTTAACAATTTTACTGATATTCTGAATGGAGCAAAATATATTCTATCTAGAATATTATTTTGATAATAGTAAAAAGATATAGTATGAATATTACATTCTGAAAATATAATAAAACCCTCTATCAGCACAAAAATAATACTATTGGCGACAAAGTATGAATCTGTATATTGAACAATCTCACTTTCCATTGTATAGAGAGCAGTGTTATTGAAATCATTATATTATACCATTTCGATCTCCCTAACATAATATTTTTATTAACGTGAAGGAATATATTATTTATGTTATAGAAGATACTGTTATGGATATCTATATGTTCGTTAAACCTGACAACTGCAATATTAGCGGAAGAACTATTTTATTATAATGGTAACAGAAGATTCTTTATCTACAACACGTTTGCATTCAATGAGGCAGCTAACAAAAGTGCTTCTGTTAATATAATAGAATTTTAGATTGACCAAATAGGGATCTTCATTTTGTTATCGTAACATACATTTTTCGTTGCATTTACTAGAATAATTTTCTGAGTGTAGTTAGCCTAGACCAGTTCCATGCATAAACAAAATATTGCGATACCATATCAACGAACAATAACTTATAAGAAGTGTCAGTGTAGAGTTCGACGTCAGAAGAGTGAACCGGAGTGAACCAATAAATTAAAAAAAAGATGTCCACCGAAATTGTAAAAATCGAGAAATTGGAGTATCGAGTCATCATCAAGTACCTGTATTTAAAAGGGTTAGGAGGTAAGCAGATTAACGAAGATATGCTCAATACCCTTGGTGATCAATGTCCTTCGTACACGACCGTGAAAAATTGGACTGCAAGCTTCAAAAGAGGTAAATTTTCCATTGAAGATGATGACCGATCGGGAAGGCCAGTTTCTGTGTCAGTCCCCGAAAATATCGATGCAGTTTATGGCATGATTTTATCAGACCGTCAAATTGGGCTAAAACTGATATTTAAATCACTGAAGATTTCATACGAACGCTTTCATCATATAGTTAACGTCAATTTGGACATCAGAAAAATTTCTGCAAAATGGATCCCCAAATGTTTATGAATGTTGACCAAAAGCGTGCAAGGATAGAAGCTTTGAAAACGATGTAGATTTCTTAAACCAAATTGTTACTATGGATGAGACTCGGGTTCATTTCTACGATCCAGAAACTAAGCAACAATCGATGGAATGGCGATACTCTGGTTCTCCAAGACCTAAGAAGTTTCCTGTCCAAAAATCTGCTGGAAAAGTTCTTGCTTCAGTTTTTTGGGAATGCCATGGAGTAATCATGATTGATTTTTTTATGAGTTTTTTCATGTTGTGGTTCTCACGAAAACATTACAGGTTATTGTAATGTTCAGAGAACATCGCGAGAACCAAGGGCAAGCAGGTAGGAATTGGTGATCTTCTTGAATTTCTGGAGGTTATATGCCTCGGGGATCACCTTCCTAGGCAATGGGTTCCAAAGCCTTGCTGTTCGTTGGATGATCGAGTCTTTGAAGAGAGATATTCTGCAGGTCTCCAAAGTCACCACGAAGGGATGTGACGACTTAACTTGACGGGTTATTCTCGAAGAGACTCCCAGAGGGGGAACGATTGCTGATAATTCAGGAGAGCATCGCCCATGGAAATATCTATAAAATAGAGACAGATCTCCTACACTTCTACGGTGTTTTCGAGAGGTGAGCGAGTTTGTAAGCGAGGCATCACCGACGAGACGAGTTGTTTTTTTTTGTACAGGTATTTTTAGGTGCAGCACTCCAAATATGGGAACAGTATTCCAGTACAGGTCAAATCTGTACCTAGATCATGAGCAGCTGACCTGGGGTGAAATAGCTCTTGGCACGAAACAGAAAACCAAGCTTTTGGGATGTACTCTTAGCAACGGATCTCACGTGATTCTCCCAAGAATGCCTACTGCCGAAAGTAATACAAAGCATCGAAATGGATGACTTCAATGGTATGGTCACTCTCGAGAATTCAATGCTGGGCACAGTAAGATCGGCTTTTCTAGAGAGATGACATGCTTGTGTTTTGCTTGAGTTGAATTCCACCAAGTTATTAGATCCCCATTCAAGAATTGTTGCCATGTCCATATTTATGTTGTTAACGTTTCTTCCTCGACAGTTTCTGACAAACCCATTCTCAATCGTGATCAAGTGATCTTGAAGTATTTCTCGTGGATTGTTTGCTAAGTTTTATGAAAGAATTTTCAATCGGGATCCTAATGAACATTTTGTTAACCAGGACGCCAGATGTAGTGGAAAAATTCAGGAAGACTTGTTCGTTTCACAATCGAAAACACTTCCCAAAAAGAGACCTCAATGTCGAAGCTACCGATGATTTTTCTCATTCAATGAGAGATCAATGAGATGAATTTCAAAATTTGATTGGCCCTAGAATCATGAAATGACTTCAGAATGAGGAGATCGACAATTATGTCTCTTTTCAGCATGATGGAACAGCCTTTTGCTCGTCACTCTGTATATTCTGTCTCCTGAAATTCTTGTTAATTTTGCCTTCAAAAATAGAAACCTAGTATTTACGGAACAAATTGGTGGAGGCGTCGGTCTCGAAATTAATTAGCTTCTTTCATTCCGATGCGATTTCATTATAGCGGGATTTTACGATAAAATCAAGACTTGCTATCGAATTCTGGAAAGGACAGATTGAGAATATCCAAAAAGTGAGATATTTTAACGACGAAACTCCCTGCCATGATAATATCTGATTCGCAAACGACAAAACGAGAATGTGATCCGAAGTGGATGAGGGAAAATAGAGTAACGAAATAAAAATTCAGTTCTTAGCCCTGCAATAATGCTCCTTTCTGAAACCACATCACTTCCAAGGTGACGCGATCGTGCAAAGTGAATCAGAATGCCGGATTTAAGTTGGAGATTCCGTATGCACGAAACGGCGAATTTTCATCATTTTTATTCGCACACGACTCCAAGAAATGAAATCATTTGATACTTCCGATGGCGACATTTCCACCCCGCCTTTATTACCCTCTCAGCGCGCCCGAACAAAGAAAATGTTTAATATATTTCTCACACGTAGAAAATCCATGCAAATTTTCGGAGCGCTTTTTGAGCCACCCAAGAGGAATTTACTGCTGCAAGATATCGCGGTGGGATCGATATTGCAACGGCTTCTAATGATTGCGTAGTAAAGTTCGGATCGTATACTTTTATGGAAATGTGGGGCATTAGAATTCATTCTAAATGAAACGACATCTGGAGATTAGATATATCTGAGGTAGCGATGAGAAACCTACGAGAGGATATGAGCTGGTTTGCTCTGGATCCGAATCAATTATGGCGACATCTTCTTTTATTCATTTCGAACATGAACATTAAAAGATGGGGTGTTTTTTCAGAGTGATATAAGTTTGAATTGAAATTAAACACATTTGAGGGTCTACGTCCCTGAAAAAAAGGGAGTCAGAAACGATTCATTTTTTTCTGATTGATGAAGGGATGTATGAGTGTATAAGGATAAAAATTATAAAAAAATATTGTATGAGTATTGAATGGATGAAAAGGATGTTCGCCATCATTTTTGGTTATTTTGTAACATTTCCACCACAAAAACGAACAAATATTCTTGTGTTTTTTCATTTCACTATTGAAGTCCATTATTTAGTTAATCAAACGTCTATCTCATTTTTCTTTCAGATTCTACCGTTTTTTGTAAATAATATTACAACAATGTGTTGTTTTCGCGAAATTTATTTCCTTGAATTTTTCTATTCGAAATGATAAATATCCATTATTTAGTTAATCAAACGTCTATCACATTTTTCTTTCAGAATCTACCGTGTTTTGTAAATAATATTACAACAATGTGTTGTTTACGCGAAATTTATTTCCTTGAATTTTTCTATTCGAAATGATAAATATAAATTCTCCCTGATGACTGGTGAAGGAGTCTTCAGCCTTCAAAATAGGAAACGTATACCGCCAGATGGCGGTGCAGTGCATTAATTTTTATTTATTGGATTATTCAGCTTCATAGAACAAATGTTGGGGCGCAGGGAATATTAACAAGAAATCCTTCCCTGAACTAGATCTCACACTGACTGTATAATACACTGATTTTCCTTCACCAGTCATCTGGGAGTAGATATCTTACGGTAGCAGCATGAAGTAGAGAATAATCTTGTTAAAACTAAAACACTTTCGGAGTCGATACCATTCAAATTTTGAAACAAATAATAATTGATCATCGAACTGTAACGAGCACCATTCACTGTAACATCAGCTCCAGAGCTTGTCGTGGTGGATATATGCCGAGAATTATTTTTAAGACATAAATGTCATAAAGTTTTCTTTCAAATGAAAAAAAATGGGCTTCAGTCTTAATTTGAATGTGTTTTCTTTCAACTCAAAGTTGTATAGTTCTAACAAAAACCCGATACATCCAGAATATACCAAAATTGAATCAAGACTGCAGGAATATTTAGTTGGAAAAACTGTCTCTTTTACTCATACGTAGAGTCCATCCAAGAAGTATTGACATCCCGGGGGGCTTTGGAAATCGAATTAGGTTGGAAATGCCCGTTCAGTGATATTTTGAGTTGCAGAATTCAGGTTGGTGTTGGAAATTACACTGACATTTTGTTCTGTCATTAATGTTTCGAAATTTCGAATAAATGTGGCAAATAATTGAACAAGTGAAATAAATTATGTTTATAATGAGGCTCTTGAAGAGTGTACAGCTGATAAATGGAAAGGCTTTCCATACCATATATAAAAAAAAGTAAGAGAAGATTAGTCGAAATACATGGGATGTTGCTGACATAAAATATTTCATTATGAACATGATGAGGTCTGCCCAGATGAGGAAGTAACAGTTGTTGAGTTGTGCTTGTTGAAACAAGAATAGGAATATTTTACACCCTCATTGTACACAAATATTGAAAGTTACAATGTCATGACAAAATCCTTTATATATTAAATAAATCCATTCATTGAGTTTTGTTTTTGTCTTGATATCTATTACAATTCTCCCAATCCATTTAGTTTGCAGGTAATCGCATGTGATAGGTAATTGGAAACATTTTCATGTTCAGATTCCCTTACTTCGAAAAAAAAACAATTAATTTTCAGGTTATTTCTATATTTTTTATTGCTATGATGAAAGCACAGAAAATTTTTAGTTACTTTTTTGTAACTAGAAATAAAGCTGCGACTTGACTTCCAAGGCCTGCTCTGATGTCAATAATTCTTGGATGGACTATCGTTCCATTCATCTGTCATTTAGTCTAATGGATTATTTCAACTTCGAAGTTCATCTCGAGCGTGTTTTGCAATTTTCAAAGGCACCGATAATTGAATATCTTTTTTGAATTTTGTATCACTCTTCTGTTGACCGTGATGTCTCTCCTTCATCAGTTACACCGAAAATACAGGTAATATACTAAAATTCAGCGTTTTCGAAATTTTTGACCTTCCCTCAAGCTAACATCAAAATCATCGTCTTTGAAGCGACTAAACCAATCACGATACGTTGTTTCACTCAGACCAGCATGTCGTTAAACTTTTTAGAGGTTCAGCCACCATTTTCTTTGAAAAAATCATGAAAATCAACTCTTCCCGTGAATAACGATTAATTGGCACTGAATCAGATATATTCACTTAACCAAAAATATATGACGTCAAAACCAAATAACTTATGTGTTGAAAAATCTTGGACTTTCTGAGAAAACTGACTACAGACTGTCCCAAGTTCGGGTGCCTATTAGACGTTTCTGGAGAACTGGACATATTTGAAATCTGAAAATTGGGATTATGATATTGTTCGAAATTCTCTACAGACCTAAAATATTTTTGGAGCCTGAGCACTTCCGGTTATACAGAGAGTGAAAATATATTGGTTTAAAATTTTTTCTTCTAATTTTTTCGTTTCTGATATGATTGAGTGCTATATCACTATTTTTCTTCGGAGAATCAAACTCAATTATAAAAAAAAAGGGTTCCTTTTTGAAAAACAGAAGTTATGGCCAATTTTCGGTCACAGTTTCTGACACAAAATCTGAAACACCCTGTGATGATATTAATGAAATTCAAAAGATGCTTGACCTTTCCACGTTCTTCTACTTTGACGTTGTGAAAACGGTTTACACTCAGGATGTCCAGAATAAGAAAATTGAACATGATACTGACCATAAATATTTGACTTTTTTCAGTTTTTTTTCGATATTTTAAAAACTATTCGAATGAATAAAATGGTTTTAACAGAAATGTATTCATTATTGAATACTCAATCATCAGAAACGAAAAGGTTGAAAAAAAAATCGAGAAAATTCATTTTCACTCCCTGTATAACCGGAAGTGCTCTGGTTCTGAAGATATTTTAGGTCTGTAGAGAATTTCGAACAATATCATAATCCCAATTTTCTTTTTTCAATTGAGTCTGGTTCTCCAGAAACGTCTTATAGTCACTCGAACTTGGGACACCCTGTATAATACATAGTTTATTGTTTGACTTTCCTCTTCTAAACTAGAAGAAAATCAATTTACTCAAATCGATGTACTCAAAAACTACAATTATTTTGTTATACCATTACTTCTTCAGGTGGAAATGTCTTAATAATACTAGCTGACCCCGCGAACTCCGTTCCGCCTTTTGTTTTACCACGTTCCCGTTAGGTTAGGTAGATGAGGGATGAACATTTAGGGTTTTATGTATTTTTGTGTGCTGTATCATAAAAAAATTAAAATAAAATAATGTGTCCAAAAAAATTGAAAAAAAAAGTTAGGTGTGGACCACCCTTAACATTTAGGGGAATGAAAAATAGATGCTGGCCGATTCCCGGTCCTACCCGATATGTACACAAGATTTCACAAAAATCGGTTTAGCCGTTTCTGAGGAGTTCGGCCACAAAGTGCAAACAGGAGAATTTTATATACATATAAGATAAATATCTGAATGTATAGTTCAAATATCTTTCATAAATACTCAACAATTCAATTTAGAAATAATAGGAGGAATGAGATATTCAGACAATTATTCAGGAATTCCAAAAATTCTGGCTTGATGCTGATCCCATCGTGCCTCCATCCGATAGACTGATATTGGATGGTCTCGAAATAGTATCGCTCTATAATTGCTCAATAATTCCTTCTGAACCAATAATCCATTCTGAACAGCTCGCCCAGACAAAATCGAATTAAATTAAAATTAAAATGAAATTACCAATATTTCAAGAACATGGTCCTGTATTTTTGACCCGAATTCCTTGGAAATATTACACCATCTCTCACAAAAATGCCGTTGAGTTTTGCATGGATCGAAGTGTTATTCTTCGAGTCCTCCATTTATATTCATCCATTTTGAAAAGAATTCCGCGACAGTGCGCGAAGAATTTATCATTATAATATATGATTCCTGTCCACTTCAGACGAATATATCTAAAGATGACTTTTCCATTTATTTCGGAATCATACCATTGCATTGGTGCGAAAGAAAGCTTTCTTCCACCTTGCTATCGCCCCGAGCACGTCTACCCGAAAATAACATACGTATTGTCTGCGACAGTGATATCTAGTGTGTGAGGGGAAATCCATTCAACGTCAAACTCGGAAACAATGTTTCATGAAATCTACGAAGGTTTCACCCGTCAACATTTCCTCGAGTTGTTTGATTCAAACTTGTATAATTTCATCTAAAAGCAACACTTCTGAACATTAAACTTGGTTCCTCCATTATTTGCAATTAAACTTTGTTGTTGACTGGTTACTGCTGTCAAGTTTTCCTCTAAGAGTAGTCTTTTGGAATATGTCTTCATAATCTGTTTCTGTACGATGGCTGCTGATGGAGAACACGTCGGTTTTCACTTCTTTAACCACTTTGGAATGTGTTAATTAACGCGTAGACGGCTCCAGATCAGTCAATATTTGGCTTGAATTGAGTTAGGTATAGAATGTTGGTTATTGGAGAAGTTAGGGTTATGCTACATGTGAAAAGTTTCTGGCTAACAATTGTTCATTAGTGAATCTTGAATTGTAGAGAGTTCATGCTCTGAGTTCGACATGGTCATTGAAATTCTTGCTATCGCAATAATTGAAATGAGTAATTAATAGAAATGAAACCAAACAGCCACTGGCCTTGTTATGATCATTATGTTTCGAGACATCTCTTCTATTTATGACTCAATTCACTATGAATCTATTCGGTTGGCTTCTAGTCAGATTCTTCATCTATTCTCATCAGATGTTGTCAAAAACCGTTCACGAATATGTATAGTAAGCACCACTTCAAAATGATGTCGCTCAACTTTGGCATCGTACCAACGCAATGTCCGGCAGTACTTCGACGCAATATTTGCAAATCGGTGTAAAGGAAGGCAAGAAACGATCGAATGGCCAGCGCGATCCCCTGATCTCAACCTTATAGATTTATTTTTATGGGTATGCGTGAAGAGAATTGTATACAAAACTAATCCTCTAAATTTTAATGACCTGAAAAATCGATTAACACTTGTGATCAGGTCGATCACTCCTGAGATGTTGAATAATTTTGGATATTTTGTTTTGTTTTTTGGTGCGATGGTGCCAAGGCGATCAAGGTGAAAACTTTGAACACCTTCTCAATTAACCTTCATAATTTTTCTGCTACATTTTTTTTTTGACATTTCAGTTATTGACAGTGTACCAAATTTCGTCATAATCGCATAATACAATGATAACATTTCTGGATAGAGAATGAAGCAACCTTTCAATCGATGTATCACAAGTCCAGACTTTCTTTACTCCATTCACTTTTATAAAGTATCCCGGTTGGTCGAGATTAAGGTTTATCAAGTATTTTCTGACTCCAGGTGGGCACTCGTGAAATGTCAAATGAGTCACAGTGACGTTGCCAATGCTTATTTTCATTTACTCTTTTCTAACTTTGTGAATGGAGTTAGTCCTTTCAAGATTTAACTGTGATACAGGTTTCGTCGTACTACTACATTTTCATACTGAAGTATTTCAAATTGTGCAAAAAGGTATTTAAATTTCTTCTGTAGGCTTATTTCTTGAAAATATCGAAAAGCGGGAAATTATATAGGTCCGTCTGTTTGTTTAGAAGTTTTTCAGTCGGGTTATTCGAGTATTTTTATTCTTTTTTCGAATGAACCATCACAAATTAACGAACTATTCTCTCCATTATTCTTCAGTTCAATTTTCACACCCGATTTTTGATTTCCGTACAAAAAATATCATAACTGAATCTTCCAACCATGTTTATACAGGGTGAGTCTTTGAGTGGTACATATATTTTAACTGTAGATTCCTCTCATTAAACGAGACACTTTTTTCCTATACCATTTTTCAAAATTCGGTTTGGTTTGGGAGATACAGGGTCTCGAAAATCCACGAAAAAAACACTTTTCTGTTTATATCTTCGGAACCGTTATTTCGAATGAACTGAATTTTGGTTATGTTTTTTCTCTATTCATGGTGCATATTCCTCAATCGAAACCTATTCAATATCTTTACTTAATGAACTTCCTTAAGTCTATTCATCTGTATAGTCAAATTTGAAAATTTATAATTTGTTAATTTGTTCATTATATATTACACGTATTGTAAAAATAAACTGTAACCATGTCAATGGCCCAAGCAGTCGAGACACATGAATTTAATTAAAAAAAGATATCTCTACTAGTATGAAAGTTACACGCTAAAACACCATAAAACTACTTTAAAAAGATAAACGGTTCATATTTTCGAAAGAATCAATCATTTAAGAAACTAAAAGTATCCTTATTTTTTTCAATAAAACGCGTGGTTCTCGAGTTATTTCCAATTTTACCCGGAGAAATTTGACGAGAAAATCATTAATTTCAAGAATAATCTGAATGCGTCTCTGAATTAAAATTATCGAATATTATTCCTTCTCTGGTCTTTAAACGAGTTAACAATGTTGTCACAATATTTATCAACTTTGTCGAGATATTTTGATAATAAAATCTCACAAATTAATGTGGGAGATAAAATGGAACACCCAGGAGGATTTAATACGCACAGTTTCTATTGAAAATTCATAGTTACCGGTCCATATTGAAGTTAAATGTCGATGAAATACAAAATTCGGATATGAATGATGAATCTCGATACAAAATATTTATTAAATTGAAATTAATGAAAAATAATACGATACCTGATAATCTGTGGCGATGTTTCTATCTAAACAACATCCTCTAGGAATTTTATAAACTCGACACGGTTGAAATTATATTAATTCACTTCTTATAATAATCACATTAGAACAATAATTTACTGAATGTATTCAGAACTTCACAAAATTTTACAGTTTGTTCAGAGACTCTGGTTTGTTATTGTTTATAGTTGGCCTCCAGAGTCCAGATAACCAATACATACTTCGGTTTTCGCTCTACGCATGCGTGGTAAAATCTGGCGGCAAAGTCGATTTATGATGGAAACGGCAGAATTCATAGATATTTATACCACGGTACACAAATGTATCGTGATTTATACTATGTTTCGTAAAAAATCCTTAACATCAATGAAAATATCAGCAAGCTGACAACATCTTCTTGAAATTTCTGTGCAAAAATTTACAGAATCGATACATATCAGATTAGGTTAGGTTGTTAAGTAATAAATTTGAATGAAAAGTCTTTCTTCATGATATTGTTTGGGAATTTCGAGGAAAATATGAACAAGTTATTAGTGTTTACAAACTAATCTGCAGAAAAATTGAAGAAGGAACTTATTTTGGTGGAATAAATGTGGCTTTTTAGTTAGATATAATCCGATGAAACTAACTGTTTTTGTTGAAATTATCGTGTTTGCAACATTTTTATTCCAATATGGTTAGTACTAAAGTATTACCTTAATGTATTGAGTCAATTTCTATCGAGAAATATGAACTTTGAATCAATTCCACAGTATCATTTCAGGGACGTAATAAGCACAAATTTTTTTTTCAAATGGCTATATCTTTTTAACAGAGCCGAATTCGGAAAAATGGGAAATGAAAAAAAGGTTTCTTTTGACCTCAAGAATCTTCAGTTAAAATATATGTACAAGTCAAAGACTCACCCTGTATACGTGAAATATTTCCAGTATTAACAGGGAAATAAGATTCTTCCAAATTCGTCAGGTCTTTGGAATTATTGAATTCGCATAATATTTTCTGAAATTTATTATTTTCCCAAAGCAAATAAACATTTCGATAAATACGTTATTAATACGACCTCTATAGTCTATATGTAGAAAGGACAACTTTGCCTAGTTATCTGACAGGAAAATAACTATTGCCTAAAATTTTCGAAATATACGCGCCGAAATGTGTCAGAATGTCATGACGAAAGGGGATACTTTATAAAAGTGAATGAATTATATGTGAAAAATTGGGGATTGTCTCTGTCTTTCGAAAGGGGG
This sequence comes from Adalia decempunctata, assembly GCA_951802165.1. Classification (NCBI taxonomy): domain Eukaryota; kingdom Metazoa; phylum Arthropoda; class Insecta; order Coleoptera; family Coccinellidae; genus Adalia; species Adalia decempunctata. Next base: position 24,648,088 of record OX637697.1, read on the forward strand.
TTAAAGGTAGGAATTTTGAATTTGACGTGTTTCGGGATTTTCCATAAATAAGTACTACAGTGACCAAAAAAATGAATTCATTCCATTCGGCTTTTCCACACTCTATAAATAAACAAATAAAAATAGACCTGACCTGTCCTCAGAATCTCATACTCAATTTTATTTCTGGATCATTTGGACTTTCTGGATTCATCTAATGAAGGAATTTTCCAAACGATGAAGAATTCTTGGTTCTCTGAAGGTAGTTTCGTATTTTCACTATCCAGCCTCAACCAAAATCGCTACGAGTACATTGTTCCATTTTGTTGGCGATTTTGGCGAAACAGAAATTCCTTTCCCTCCCTTCAACAACATGAAATAGACCTGTGTATTCGAAATGTTGGAGCTGAAGGAGAAGGAAGTAGTTACCGGAAACCAATAGCCCTTAGAAAGGTATCGTGGCCGTGCTGAAATTTGAACCTCGCTTAAAGCTTTATGTTGGATTGTCTTAGTAACACAAGACAGTGTAACATCTCTGCCACAGGAAATTACTAGCCGGAAATTGAAGACGGAGGTGTCGGAAGTGGAGGACGATTTGATATAGTATATTGTTACCGAAATTGTACCTTCTATTAGCATATTCGGATAATAAAAGCTTTCTCGTGTGCCGATATGTGGAGATATTAATGAATTTTGAAATATCAGGTAATAATAATATTTCTTTATCTACTCCCATAGAATAATGCATCCATTATTCAACCGATTTTGACCTGTAATAGTCTCCATAAACCAATAGTGTGAGGTAATAATAACTCACGCCCATAACTCACTCTAATACAAATAGGAAAAATGTAGCTTACGAAATGAATAAAAAAGTCGGGTCAATGGGGAACTCTATTTCAGACATCAAGGTAACGTTCTCGCCATCCATTTCTACATTTTCTTAGGTCTGAATATCCAAAAATTTCATTTGGGAAACGTGAATTTTTCACGTTTTCTACGAGATTCGATATCGATTCGATTTTCGACCACAGAAATCGCTTTTGACAACTGTTGTCAATTTTGAAAATGCAGATCAATTCGAATTTCACTGAAGAAGTCGAAGATAAAGTATATTGTGCAATTCGCAGTAATGGTCATAACAAACCCCTCGCCTGACGGCTCGGGCTGCAAAATTAATCTGCGTGTGTTATGACTTACATTACCGCTCATTGAACAATATATACGTACTTTTATTTCAAATGAAAAATACAAATGTTGACAACAATGTATAATTTAGGTGAAATAACGTCACAAAAACTTACAGCACTCATTGGGCCCTTACAAAATATTCTGCCAAACTATAAGGCTCTCTCATTATCGAAGGGTTATTAATTTAATGATTCTATATTTGAAGGTTGATTCAGAATTTCTAAAATAAAGTACCTACTCTTGAGGTGGGCGTTCAATGAAGTGTGTTTTATTTCAAGTTGCATTAGAAAATGGTTTCACTTTGAGAACTGAAATTTTTTGTGTAAACTCAGAAGGGATTGGAGTTTTTAATGAAATAATTTAAATCGATTCAACTTCAAAAGTTCATTTTTTTCTTTCAAAAATAGAAGAAAATAAGCCAACTCATGCTTCTGTTTTATTTCAAACGATAGACCAATGAAAATAGTTCAACTTCCAATTAAAAGTGAATCTAGGTATATATAATTATATATTGAAATACGGAATTGGCAGAGAATGGCCGAATTCAAATATATGGCGGAAAAAAGTTCCTGCCTTACCCACAAAATCACTAATTTCAGAGTTCAGCGATTTTCGGATAGAGAGCGCCATTGTACATTTTATTCGTAAGGATAGATTTATTCATAGAACTCACAGTGGTAATGTTAGTTCTATAGAGATATTCCATATAATGCACGGTGGCGCCTCTATCCGATAAGATTTCATACTCGCTCTGAATGGCGACCTTAAGGATACTTCATTCATCTGGCTGTGAATCTCAAAGCCAAACAAATTCTTCTCAATTTATCGGACAAAAGTTCAGTGTGTTGATGCCAGTTGAGAAATCGATCAATGTGCACACCAAGAAATTTCACTCATTCAGATATCTGAAAATTTTACTGTGACCAACCACCAACCTATTATATTCGATTTCTGTTTATTAAACCCGTTTGTATCGAATAGATTGGTGTTATTTTTATTAAGAATCAGTTCATTTTCATCAAATCATATTTGAGCCTCAAGAAACAAATGTCAAGCTTTTCATGCCAGTTCTTCAAAATCCTCATCACCTACTATCTAATATTTCACAGCCATTCCCTGAATTTTCATTTAAAATATACCAAAGGTATCAAGTCATTATTTATTATATTAGGTATAGACAACAATAAACATTTCATATTGTTCAATATGGAAAAGTGTTTTACAAAATTCCGAAGTGCTGAAACCATACGATTTGTGTTGCGATTCAATATAGTAGCGGATCCATTTAAATTTAATTTCCATTTATCACTTACTGGCTTAATTGGGCCCTCAAAGTTCACAGAAGAATGCATTTTGTCCATAATTATTCATAAATAAATTCAATTCAATATGTTGGGAATAATTCATATTTTTGATCTCCCTATCTTTGATTATGAATGTCAGTTTGAAGGAAATATAAGTTTGAGATATAAAGTCATATTTTTATTATTCTCGTTTCAATTTGTTCATTTTCCTGCTTTTAAATTAACATTTGGCGACCGTGACAGGACTTTAGAAGCTAGGAAATGAATGTTATCAAGAAGGAACGAGAATGGATGAGAAAACAATTCTCAAAATGCTGCAGAGAGTTGGACCAGATGATATTAGATAAGGCCACAAATGAGCAGCATCTGTTACCAGTATTGAGAAAATTAGAAGATAAAAGCGAAAGACTGTTCAGAGCGGATGAAAATATCAGAACATCATTATTATCTTCAGACATCGACGACGCAGCGTTTGAAGAAGAATTAAATGGAGTTGAATTTTTCCGGGAAGAATTAATAAAATACAGATGTAAGTGCGAATTCTTCCTCAAGAAAGAAGAGTTTGAGGATGAATCACCGGGCAACTTGTATTTGGAATCGACAAATGCCCGCAGAAAGGTGATTAATGTTTGCAAAGATGAGAATACGCTAAATTTAAAGCAAGATGTTGAGGAAGAATATAACGAAGATGATTCAAGAGAAGATGCTAGCAGCCTATGTTTCCGTCTGCCACTCGAGGGTATGGAATCTAAGCTGGAATTGAGAAACAATGATTCGGATCCAGGGAAAAAACTGAAGAAAAACATAGAGTTTCTACGACATCATGAATGAAGCTAAAGGAAGAGAAACGCTTTGTGTACTGAAAAACAGCAAGGAGGTACAGTTCGACTTGGACTCGACATCTGAAAATAAATTGAAGAAGGATTTCCTGACCGTGAACGTGATAGAAAGATTTGAGAAGAATGACGTCAGCGAAAAGATTGTAAACGATATTGAAACGATGCAACTAGCTGTAGAAGCTATTTCTAATAATACAGACGAAAGCGTGAAAAACATTGACAACTGTGTGATTGTGGTTACTGGACTTGACGAGAAAGCCTCGATGAAGATAGTTTCGAGGAAGGAGAAGACTTGGAAGAGAAGGAAGAAACTGTCGTAGCACTGAAACGTTATAGTTATTAATGAGAGTTTGAGCTTAACAATTTCAATATTCCATAAAATTGTTAAGGGGGGAGAATGTTGGGAATGATTGATATTTTGATCTCCCTATCCTTGAGTATGAATGTCAGTTTGAAGGAAATATAAGTTTGAGATATAAAGTCATATTTTTATTATTCTCGTTTCAATTTGTTCATTTTCCTGCTTTTAAATTAACACAATACTTCCATTGAATTGCAATGAATATAAATGATTTTGTGTTCACAATGGAAACAAATCAAAGTTTGGATTTTTTTGTGATTTCCCCGTTCAACAATGGTTGCAAAGCGTTTTTCGATACTTTCCTCCGGGTCTTCACGATTTGCGCAAGAAGATTTTTGCTATTTAATCGCTGTTAGATTGGTCGAATATCGAAGATTCAAGTTTGTTTTTCTTTTAAGCTAAAATTTGGTATGTTTAATCATTTCTGGAAGCAAGATGGAATTTTTACTTTTCCAAATTATAGCCCCGAACGGAAAATAGATAAAAAACCTGTTAAATGGAGCAATATAATCTTGGATTGTTCGGTGGAGCGTTTTAAGGTGGATTACGATGATATTTTTCGGATTTCTGAAGAACTTTAGCGATTTTCGAGCGAATTCGGAAAATTAACGTCACCCAGAAAGACTGAAACTGAGACTGATTTAAGTTATTTGAAGGTTTTTTGTTAGGTTTTTTAGCGTCCCTCGAATACCTAAAAAACAGAAGAATCATCACTTGGAAGTCCGGACTTTTTTTTGAAGGTGAAGTATTTTTTTACTGCTTCCTTCTGTTTTTTTTTTTGTTATTGTTACTGAAATAATTTCAAAAAACTTACTTCCGGTTCTCTGAAACATGGATATCAGCACGTTTTTGAACAAATTCAGTATCCCGACACATACACAGTGAGACAGATTTTTTTCAGAGGATTTTATTTGTTCTTGTGTATCATACGCAGAATTGTGTGGTACCCCGTTTACATTTCTTCTGCTAACATTTCGATTTGGGGTGGTTAACAGATTTTATTTAAATGAAATCTGTTTCTTGTCGCCATTTTTTCACACGTGCACGTGCCATATGACAGATATTGATTTGTGAAAAAAATATGTATTGCTTTCTTTCAAAAAAAAAACGAGATTCTCCCTACTGAAAAATCTAGTTCAATAAATCCCGCTTACTAGTTTCTCGAAGAAAAGAATGTTTGAATAAAAAGAGTTTTTGTGATACGACGTTCACTAGTTCATTATAACTGAAAAACTTTTCGGATGATCACCCAGTAGCATGCAATGAATGAATTCTCAGAATATAGATTTTTTCCCTCCACTTATTTCCTGTTATTGCCATGGGATCGGCTTTTTCGGGTCACATTGTGAGTACCTACATTTTCGAAACGCCTCTCGGATGAAAGGCTATGCCGATATGATTGCTGTTTCTCTCAAGCATAAACTTCCTGATAAAGGCTGGATTTCGTTGAATAAACGGTTTTTCAATCATTTCTTCACGATCACACACGATATTCGGAAATAAGTCGAACGAAATAAAAAATGATCCTTCTATAATTCGAATCCTTTGATGTTGGAGGAAGAACAGAAATTTCACAACAAAACTGGCTTCGAGAATTTGCTTGCTGTAGGAATTTAATAGGGAGTACAAAGAATTTGATTGATTGAAATATCTGATGAAATACCGTGATGGAAATTAAACTTTGATTTCTCTGCCAATTTAGTATGAGAAAGGATTCGAGCTTTTGAATTGAGAAATTGAGAACTGATTGGAAAAATTATGAAAGCCTGAAGTTAGCAGGCTTGTTCAACATCCATTCATTTTGCTCGCGCGGAGGTTGTCATTTTATAGCATGACACCAAATTCAAACTCGACTAAATGCAAGGTTTTTGAAATATTCGAAAAATAAAATAGGAGTTTGTTTTCCATGTCCACCAAAAATATTGAACATACTAGATTCAATATCGAAAGGATTATTGGAAAAGTCGACATAAATTGGTGACATGGTTACCGAATCAAAAGCTTACACGAATTCCGGAGAATATTTGCCAATAAGCTCAATTTACGTGCGAAAACTGAAAACACATTTCGTCAAATTATATAAACATAATTCACAAGGTTCCACAGTCCGCATCCTGTTTGAATAATTAAATCATTCGCTCTCTTGCGTTTCATTTGTCAAAGCAGAAAGCAGAATGGAAAACTGGGTGAAGATTTTTAAATTCGATTTATCTGTTTCCTTCCCTCGGGTTTTTCATCCTTCGACTTAATGCGGATTTCTTTGAATATTCAGCTTTTTCTAGGAAGGTGATACCCTTTCTGCAATTAAAATTTGACTGGATGCTGAGAGAATTCAGAGAAACGGCTCGATAATATTATTTAATTATTATAAAACTTCCGAGGCGAATTCAGTACAAACCGACAGCTAGCAATGTTCTCATAAAGAGTTTAATAAAAGAAGAATTGATGACGAAATCGAATGTAACAATACACATAATACAAGGTAACAAGAAAAATTTCGGACAAATTTTGCTGTGGTCTGGAACGAAAGTATTTCAGCGCAGCCAAATAATTTTTATTCTCTTGGTTTCTCTACACTTTCCTGTACTAATATGTGAATTTTCAGTTTGATATGATCTCATTTTACAGAGTTTTAGGATGTCAAACAAACGTAGTGCGATTTTGGAGCTGTTTCGTCAAGGCAGGCGTCAATGCGAAATTGTTAGTTTGCTCAATGTGCCTGGAAGTGGTAGAAAACGCTCTGTCAATACACCTAGCAATCGCAACATCGTCAAGAAGCGAGTCAATCGAATTCCGAGGGTTTCCATGAGGAAAATAGCCTGTGAGACCGGTATAAACCGCGAATCAGTCCGTCAAATTGCCAAAAAGAAGCTCAACCTCAAGCCATACAAGCTCCAAAAAGTTCAACTCCTCACTCTTCACAGACGAGAAGCTTTTCACCGTAGAACAATCCCACAACCACCAAAACGACTGAGTCTGGTCCGTAGAGGCTCCTGGTACATCGGCCATCGTCGAACACCGTCAAAATCCGCCATCCGTCATGGTCTGGTGCGGAATCTGCGACACTGGTTAAACTCCCTTAGTTTTCATGACCGTAGTACTTCCGTGGGCCAAACAGCATTCGGCGATACGCATTGGACCTTTCAACAGGACTCCGCTCCGGCTCACAGAGCGAAAATGACGCAAGAATGGTGTAAGACCCATTTTCCTTGTTTCATCTACTGTGCAGAATGGCCGCCCTACTCACCGGATCTCAACCCAATGGACTACAGCGTGTGGTCGATTTCGGTGCACAGGGCTTGTGCTAAAAAACACCAAAATTTGGAGTCGCTGAAGCAATCTCTGCGCCAGGAATGGAACCGATTAACGCCCGAGGAGCTGCGGTCCATTGCTGAAAATTTCAAGAAGCGTCTGAAGCTGTGTGTCGCCGCCAAAGGAAGCCACTTCGAAACGGCTTAAATGTATTATTAACAAATGTTCAAGCTTTTATTATTTGTTGTTGTTTTGTTCAATTTCTTCTGTTTAATAAAGTTAAATGAAAAAGAGTTTGTCCGAGGTTTTTCTTGTCACACTGTATGTGTATATCAACAAGAGACAGAAGACAGGCTCGAGGTTATCAAAGTATAATCGTGCATCTGAAGATTGCCACACTTTTCATTGGAATGAAGCAGGCATTCTAGCCAGAGGAACTAATAACAAAAAGAGGAAATAAAAAGAATCAGCATTTATATATCTAACAGTTTATGATCAAACCACGTTTGAATACTATGACGGATTCTTATGGCATGTCTCACAAACTCAAGAATATGCCAGAAGTTTGAATTTTGTCACTGTTGATAGTTTTGAAAATAGAGACGGACTTAGTCTCCGAAACTTTGTATAAGAAAAGTGTCATTCATTATTATTGTTTTAATTTATTCTTTTATATATTTCCTCGGCAGGCAACAAAAAACCGAAAGATACTGACAAGTTTGTTGTCTGTTGTCTTCAAACAATATTTACAAGGTAAACTTCTACTGTCCAGCCATTCCTGCATCCTGCATACATCAGTTCCCTCTGCTTACAAATCAAAAAATTACCAAAGTAATCCACAAAGCTTGCTCACAGCGGAAGAAAATTTCCAAACCGAATTAACTCATTCGTTGTTCCAAACTGATTCCCTATCCTTGCCTGCGATGAATATTCATATTTTTCCGCTAGGATCCATTTGCGTAATTAAAATAAGTTTGAGCATTGCTAGTTCTCAAAGACCCGCTGGAAATTTTCACTGAAATATTTAATTTTGCCTCGATTCGATATTGCCAATTTAATTAACTCGCAATCGATAATTTCGAGTAGGATGAAATCGGGGAAGGTATCAATTTTACTGGAGCCTGATTAACTGGCAGGATAATGATCGTAACTTGAAGTTGATTTCTCCCTGCCTGATTGCGAAATTTTGGTGGATTTTGTTCACGGCTACGGTAAAATCTATTCTGTTAAGGGGATTAATACATTATTTGAGTTCATCAAAAGTTATCCATGAGTTTGTAAGTTTTTTCATGGTGTTTAAATGCTCAGCTAGATGGAATTCATTATTAAGGAGCTGTGTACCGAACGCAAACAGAATCTTTTCTTGGTTTACCTCCAGATCTAATATTATTTATGCATAAGTCATTTTGCCGATTTTTGGAGAAAGGTCAAGGACGGTTACGAAGTTAAACTTGTGGGGAACGAGTTGAAATTCTCCAAAGAACTGTGGGCTTTTTCAACAATGTGAATTGTATTTGCGAAGTTACGAGAAGACACCTACTCCTGTAGGGTTCTAGAGTGTAGGATAAATTAACCAAATATCACATGTGTTCACAGTGAGTATGTATAATAATATATTCGCTGTAAAAAAACAGTGGATTCCTGAAAAAAATTTAAAATATCGAATCTTTTGAGCCTTTTGAGACTATTGTTACGCTGGTGTCTGGTGGGGCATGCAGTCCTGTTTTCATTTCTAAAATGATATACTAGGAGCTAGTCACGATAACTGCAAAATTGCAGATGTCTATAAAGTTAGCAGTGCCACTTGCGAGAAAATCAATGAAACCTTTTGCATTAATTGTCGAATCATTGTCGAAAATTTGTCGTGAAAGAAAAAAAATTGTCGCGTCCTTAATTTTTTTTTTACGGGGTGGCTTTGCTAACTTAACGTTAAGTTAGCAAAACCACTTTCTCAATATCTACCGAATATCATGAAAATGGCTATAAATAATTGTCGAGTACCTAATTGTCGAAGTCCATAAGAAGTACAAAAAGCACAAAAAATCCATTCCTTCTTGTTTATTTTACGTCTTCTTCTCGCGAGTTCGAGATATTTCTGGAATTATCGCATTTTTGGCAACGGCGCATTCGTAATTGACTCATTTTCTATTGCATTAATTGTCGAATAGCTGCCTCGAATTTCTCGTGAAAGAAAAAAAATTGTCGCCTCTTAATTTTTTTTCTACGGGGTGGCTATGCTATCTTAAAGTTAAGTTAGCAGAACCACTTTCTCAATATCAACCAAATATTATGAAAATGGTGATAAATAATTGTCGAGTAATTGTCGAAGTCCATATGAAGTAAAAGAAATACAAAAAATCCATTCCTTGTAGTTTATTTCACGTCTTTTTCCTGCGAGTTCGAGATATTCTGGAATTATCTCATTTTTTGCAACAGCGCATTCGTTATTGACATTTTTTCGATTGCATTAATTGTCGAATACCAACCTTGTCGTGAAAGAAAAAAATTTGTCGTGACCTTCATTTTTTCTACTAGGTGCGGCTTTGCTAACTTTATATTAATTAAGCGAATAGTGGTCGAATATCATCACGATGATCATAAAAGATTGTCGAGTAATTGTCGATGTTCAAATAAAGTAAAAAACACACAAAAATTTAACCTTTCTAGCAATTTCCCCTCTATTTTCTCGCGATTTCCCTATATTTCTGACAATATCGCATTTTTGGCCACAGCGCATTCGTTTTTGACTTTTTTCTATTGCATTAATTGTCGAATACCTGTCCTGAATTTGTCGTAAAAGAAAAAAAATTGATGCAATCGAATAAAAGTCAATAACGAATGCGCTGTTGCCAAAAATGCGATATTTTCAGAAATACCTCAAACTCGGAGGAAGAAGATGTAAAATAAGGATGAAGTAAGGGATGGATTTTTTGTGTTTTTTTACTTCATAATATGGACTTCGACAATTACTCGATAGTTATTTATAACCATTTTCATGATATTTGGTAGATATTGAGAAAGTGGTGCTAAATTAACGTTAAGTTAGCAAAGCCACTCTGTAAAAAAAAAACTGAGGATGCGACAAATTTTTTTCGTTCACGACAAATTCGAAGTAGGTATTCGACAATTAATGCAATCGAAAAAAGTCAATAACGAATGCGCTGTTGCCAAAAATGAGATATTTTCAGAAATATAGGGAAATCGCCAGAAAATGGAGTGGAAATTGCCAGAAAGATTAAATTTTTGTGTGTTTTTTAATTTATTTGACTATCAACAATTACCCGACAATCATATATGATCATCGTGATGATATTCGACCACTATTTGCTAAATTTATATGAAGTTCGCAAAGCCCAATAGTAGAAAAAAAACGAAGGTCGCGACAAATTTTTTTCTTTCACGACAAATTCAAGGTAGGTATTCGACAACGAATGCAACCGAAAAAAATCAATAACGAATGCGCCGTTGCCAAAAATGGAATAATTCCAGAAATATCTCGAATTCGCGGGAAAAAGACGTGGAATAAACTAAAAGGAATGGATTTTTTGAGTTTTTTTACTTCATATAGACTTCGAAAATTACTCGACAATTAGTTATAATCATTTTTATGATATTTAGTCGATATTGAGAAAGTGGTTCTGCTAACTTAACGTTAAGTTAGCCAAGCCACCCCGCAGAAAAAAACTGCGGAAGCGACAAATTTTTTTCTTTCACGACAAATTCGAGGCAGGTATTCGATTATCAAGGCAATAGAAAAAGAATCAATTACGAATGCGCTGTTGCCAAAAATGCGATAAAATAACAAAAAGGAATGGATTTTTTGTGTTTTTTACTTCATAATATGGACTTCGACAATTACTCGACAATTATTTAAAACCATTTTCATGACATTTGGTAGATATTGAGAAAGTGGTTCTGCTAACTCAACGTTAAGTTAGCAAAGCCACCCCGTAGAAAAAAACTAAGGACGCGACAAATTTTTTTCCTTCACGACAAATTCTCGACAATTATTCGTCAATTAATGCAATAGGTTTTATTGATCTTCTCGCAAGTGGCACTGCTAACTTTATATAGACATGAATTGCGGAACCATTTGGTAGCTGATTATGAATCTGGGATAGGGTAGGGTACAAAATGTATTTGGTATCCTTCGGAGCTATGAATTTATATAGAAAATATATTTCCATCGTTCAGAGAAAACTGTATTTGTTTCAACTCAGGAAGCAACTAGTGCGTTCCAAACTGAAAACTGGAGAGTAACTCGAAAATTAGTCTTCATTAAAAACTTGCTCAGTACCAAGCCATCTCTCGGTCATGATCCTAAGCGTACACGAGAAGTTCATGAGCCCTTTTGTCGGAATTTCAAAATTTGGCCGAATAATAGAAGGATTTCAGCACCATCACTTCTCATCACGCGAAATCGCGTGCTTCTAGCTGGAGAGCGACGAATGGAGGATTTCGATCGAGGCGTCTGCTGAATTAATTCGATTCAATGAACACTTATATGCTCAATCGTAAATAAATTGGATGAAAAATTACCCCGAGGGTGAAGGGGTTTTTCATTATGAATACGTGGAAAAATGGTGATATAAAATTTAGTTCGCGAGGCAAAAATTGCACGACGAGCTTGTAATTGCAATAATGAATACTTGAAACTCTACATCAATTGTATTGTCCTCTAATTTTCGATCGAGATGGAAACGAAAAATTGTGATTCGCTAAAAAACCTACGCTTTGCCTAACGATTCCTAATTCCATCGAAGTCAATGAATCTAGGAATCGGTTGAATAAACCAACAAACTTTTTATATCGGCCATTCCACTTCCGAAACTCACATTCCTGCTGGCGGAAAATCAATTCAACCGTTTCCCCGAATAAGAAGGTTTTTCCATTAGACCGTCTTTATGTTGAACACTTCGTTACTCCCCACAACAATTCTTTCGCCGAACTAGAACAAAAACTTAGGCTAACGTTCCATGTATTTCTGACAGGAATGTGAAAAAACACTCGATTCTTCAGTAGGTTAGGAAATAAAAAGCCAATTAGGCACTGGGAAGATTCTAAGTGAAACAGAAATTCCGCCAAGAAAGAATAACAGTAAGCGGGAATTCAGTTTATAGTCCTCGTATCCCCTCTTGCATTTAAATTCCTATTTTAGAACGGGTATTTTCCAGATCGAAACTCCAATTGTTTCGGGAATAATCGTTACATATAGTCATGTAATACTGCTCCATAGTCCTTATATCACACAGTTAGTAAAATAATGGTACCTATTTGAACGATGTTTGTTTAGAGGTATATAACTTTGAAATGGAATGATACAATAGTATATTGTTCAATGAGCGGTAATGTAAGTCATAACACACGCAGATGAATTTCGCAGCACGAGCCTGCAGGCGAGTGGTGTAATTTATCAAGCGTGTTATGACCATTACCGCGAATTGAATACTATACTTTATCTTTCACTTCTTCAGAAAATTCGAATTGATCTGCATTTTCGAAATTGACAAAAGCGATCTCTGTGGTCGAGCATCTAATCGCGTAGAAAACGTCCAAAATTCCCATTTTCCAAAAGCAAGTTTTGGATATTCAGACCCAAGAAAATATATAAATGGCGAAAACGTTTTCTTGATGTCTGAAATATAGTTCCCGATTGATCCGACTTTTTTATTCATTTCGTCAGCTTCATTTTTCCTATTTGTATTAGAGTGAGTTATAGGCGTGAGTTTTTATTACCTCACACTATTGGTTTATAGATACTATAACAGATCAAAATCAGTTAAATAATGGATATATGGGAGTAGATAAAGATATAAGGAGAAAGAGAAATATCGGGAACTTGGACTCTATACAACTTTTATTTAAAAACTACGCCGACGTTTCGAGGCAGGTTTCCTCTTTTTCAAGACTGAAAAAACAATTATAAAATAAGGGAGAGTACAACACAAGTTTATCAACACTTACCTAGTCTAAAAATTCAAAAGTTACAGTCATGAGATGGTAAAAGGAAAATATCATCAAAGGTAACGTTGAGGAAGCGTCTATCATGATATAAATTAAGGTTAATACTGGTTCAACGGCGCAAATGTGAAACAATAAAGAACAGTCAGTAAATACACATGATCTATGGTTACAGAATCTATGGACTAGGAATTCATGATACTGAAATTATTGAACTATGGGTGAAATCTAAATGGTAGTCAACATTTACAACACTGAGTAGGTCAACAAAAACTCAAAACAACTGGCTATATAAAATGCTCAGACCCTGCACATCTTCTCTATGATTTACAGTTTCATTCTTCTTTATGAAAATCATCTGAAATTTTCACCTCATTATATTATACAAAAAAGGTACGCAAGAAACATCAGTGAAATGATTTTCATAAAGAAGAATGAAACTGTAAATCATAGAGAAGATGTGCTGATGTGCAGGGTCTGAGCATTTTATATAGCCAGTTGTTTTGAGTTTTTGTTGTCCTATTCAGTGTTGTAAATGTTGACTACAATTTAGATTTCACCCATAGTTCAATAATTTCAGTATCATGAAATCCTAGTCCATAGATTCTGTAACCATAGATCATAGTTTTTCAAGATTGCAACATTAATCCATAGCCTCGTTCCCGATATTTGTTTATGCATGTGTCTTTACTGACTGTTTTTTATTGTTTCACATTTGCACATTTGCACCGTATTAACCTTAATTTATATCATGATAGACGCTTCCTCAACGTTACTTTTGATGATATTTTCCTGTTACCATCTCATGACTGTAAATTTTAAATTTTTAGACTAGGTAAGTGTTGATAAACTTGTGTTGTACTCTCCCTTATTTCATAATTGTTTTTTTAGCCTTGAAAAAGAGGAAACCTGCCTCGAAACGTCGGCGTAGTTTTTAAATAAAAGTTGTATAGAGTCCAATTTCCCGATATTTTTCTTACTCCTTATATCTTTATCTACTCCCATTATTCAACTGATTTGCATCTGTAATAGTCTCTATAAGCCAATAGTGTGAGGTAATGATAACTCACGCCTATAACTCACCCTAATACAAATAGGAAAAATTAAGCTTACGAAATGAATAAAAAAAAATTAATAATAATTTGAAATTCTTCCTATTTGGACCTTGATAACGGACAACCTGTATAGGACAGGTTGGTCATTTAGCAACGGGGTCAAGGTGAATCCTCCAATTAAAAAACTTCTCGATCAAATTCATGTTACTGTGGCTCCTGGAATTCATCAGAAGACTTTTACTGCACTGCTTTTCCCACACCTCTTTGAAGTTTTCTTCGAATAAGATCTGTACCGTTGGAAAAATGTCTCTAATATTTTGCGTCATGAAAGAAGTAATTGAATATATGTGAAAATATATGGGGTGATCCATTAAAAAATTAATCCATTAGTTCAATAACATTTATCGGGGACACCCTGTATATCAGAAAATAATTTTCTGGTATACAGAAATGCAGGTACAAGAGGTCTACTTTCCAACGAAATCTCTGAGATGTCTGGTTCGGCAGCTATGGAATATTTTCGCACTATTGCAAAACCCTGGTATATCACCCAAAATCAATCATATCTTCTTTCATTTGAGCTTTCAAGCAAATATTCTCTTTTCGAATCGAATGTTGATGTACGTTTTTTATACTGATTTTGACAGAAACATTCTACAGGGTAATCTCAAAAACATGCCTAATTTTGATTCGAGTATTCATTCAAACATTCTCAATGAAATTTAATAATTATGTTGGTGAGCTTTTTATTCTCTTTCTCCGTCTAGTTCTTGGTCCGTCGCTACGAATATAATTAGCTGTACTGTTTGACAGTAAACATTTCTTATTCTTCTCTTTTCTTCTCGTCGTTCCGCATAACAGGAAGATTCGTTAAACTCAAGTTTACATAGGAATGTGAAAATCGTAGAGGAGCTCAACGGCATAACAAAATCGCCATACAAAAAATAACCGCATCCCATAATGAAAAGCGGAGAAAGCAGGGCAATTTTCCGGAGAGCATGAACTTTCCATCTTCCGCCTGTGGATGTATTTCGAGAGGTTAAATTCCGCGACCTAGAAAATTTCCCCATCTTCAAACTTCGCACTCCAGGTGAGTACTGAAGCTTCCGAATAATCGACTGGTTTTAATTCGATATGAAATAGGGGATCGTAGGAAGCTGAGATAGTTGCTATAACGACCTAGGTTGATATAAGCAACCATCCGAAAGTTAAAGTTTACATCAGCACTGCTTAACTTATCCAATTAAGGCTGTTCTCCTTTATCGACCTAACGAGCTCGAAACATGCATCACTGATAAAGAAAGCGCTCATTAACTGTTGACAACTGAATCTCCCTCCAAGCTTATCCAGCGTTTCTTTGAATTATTGAGGAGTCAAGGAACTCTTTCATCATTTAAGATTATTATTTTAAGGTTCCAGGAATTCATTTTTCTGCCTTATGCGCAGGATAAATAGAAGACTTCACGTTGATGGATCGGGTCTTCAAGTATTCGACAATTTTTATGGCGTGGCATTTTTCTTGTACCCAGAGATAGATTGGGTTGGGCAACAAGACGAAACATCTTCCTTATGTACTTTCAGTGCAGGATTTGAGGTTATTGTGGCGGTAATGGATTTGTTGCATTATAACGGGACTCTCAGATTTCGAAATGGCGCAGAGAACATACAATTTTTATCTTGGTCCTCTTTCTAGATGAAGCAGAACCTCAACCAGTATGTGGATATAGAAAATTTATTTAACCAAACAATGGTACTTTTCAACGCAACAATTCTAACAGATTCACAAATTGTTATAGCAATCAAAGTGCCATAAAAAAAGAATAACATAGTGGGTAACCTCATTTTAAGATCCAAACGATGAAGAATACCATACATAAAAAAACACGCAAAGAATATTTTAACAAAAAACTATCCGAAGTATGGGAAAGGGGGTCAAAACCGGGTAGCTTAGAAAAAACTGCAATAATTTTTTATTTATTCATGTTTATTGATTGACATTTGACTTGTTTATGCCGTAGTATAGAGCCAAAGAGTGAAATGAGTTAAACTTATAAAGAACCAGTACAAGATGAAAAAACCAACAAAAAGAATGATATTCTATTTTACGGTTCTGCCCCGAGGGTTGGGGCAAAACCGGGTACTGCGTATTATTCACAGTTAGCCCTTTCCAAAGACATTCCATTCGTTCTTTCTTCAACCCTATCCTCAAGAAATGATTGAGAAACATTATAATTATTGTCTGCTTTTTTCTAGTCCATTGTTTTAGAAACAACTTCCATAATTGCTTTTTCCATGTCATCCGTAGACCAATGTTGACGACTAGTCTTCCGATTATAGGTGCGCACCATATAACTGTGAAACTGTTATAAATAAACACTCTAACAAATTTCTAAAAAGTTAATGCATTGGTCAATATCCGTCTGGGGCATAAATGGGTACCGCCCGGTTGTGCCCCACGTGTGGTTTTCTGGTTTTGCCCCAGAGCTTATATTTTAATCATTGTTAAATAATAAAGAAAGAAATGAGAAAAATTAGGCTAATCTACAGAATTTCATACAGTCAAACAACCTACATATCACATTATGTATTGTCAATTACGAGTATCGTAGAATATAGTTAGATCAATCTGTAGGTAAGGATAAATATAGGTAAAATAAGATTACATACCGAAGATTCACGTGGTTCTACACAACACCGATAAATAAACACACGCACCTGTGGAAATACTTGCGTAGATAAGAGATATCAACGTATGCTACGAGAAGAAAATTTAAACAACGCAAAGGGGGTAGATTGGGAGTACCCGATTATGCCCCTATACCCAGTTTTGCCCCCCTTTCCCCATAAACAAATCTATTTAGAGAATGAAAAATAAGAAAGAGATTATATAGTTAAATTGAACATTTGCCTCTCACAATGACAAAAAGCTTTTCACCTAATTGCAGTAGACCACCAAAAGACAATTATTACCTATTAATCCTACAAATATGTTGGAGAAAAGAATGTACTGAATTACCAATTCTTCTAGAACGAAAATAAAATAAAAAATTCTGAGTATGAGGTGGAAAAATATACTACAGAGTAAAAACTGAAAGAATGGTACTCCCGGTTAATACTGACTTGAGAAATATATCTGATTATTTGCTGGCCTCGTGTCGTAAGAATCATATTCATTTCTCCCACGAATCTTATCCACTTTATGAAAACACCTAGTTTTTAATTGAAAATGTGCAGGCAAGTGCTTTGTTCGGATACGAATCTAACCTGCTGGTACTTGCGGCTAACTGGTTCGGGCTTGCGAATTTTGGGGTCTTGTCGATTGTGGCATAGCCCGATTCTTGGAAATCAAAGACTACATTAGTATTAAACGGCGAATCTCTGGAATAGTGACAGAATATTGGTATTTTGGATGTGAAGACTAAAGATTTTGAAATATTTAAAAGCGAGAATTTTAAGTATTTCCATGTTATCTTACTTGACATCACAATGAATCTTTTTTTATGGGGACTGTTTGGCAGGTGGTATCATTCTGTTGATACTGCATATCTTCAGATAATTCTCTAGAATATCAGGAAACAATTTATTTAACATTTTTCTGTATTCTTCTTCATTGATTGTTACTCTTTGAAGTTTTTCTTCAGAGAAATATGGACCAATCTTCTTCTTGAATTAAACTTTTGTTGTGGATGTTATGTTGTTTGAACCAATGAGTTTGGATTTTGATCACTCAAAAATCTGCTATTGTGGTTGTTCAGATAACCATCCAACCTAAAATGAACCTTATCGCTGAGTAAAATATTTCTATGGAATTTTTCTGTTCTTCAATGGCCAAATCAGAAAATTTAGAATGTTTCTGGTGGTCTTATAGCTTCAGTTCATGAGCCAATTGAATTTCGCGAGGTGTAGACTCAAATCTTTTCCTAGAATAATCCATGTTGATTTTGAAAAAAATGAAATTGCTTTCACACTAGCTGCTACCAAATCAGTATTTTCTTGTGTCCGTGCATTTCTTTGTCATACCGGTACTCTTTTGAAGTGTAAAAAGTTTTTTTATTGTCAGCAGTACGAAGAATAGTGAGCCCATTAACTGAATAATGTCGTGAAAGAATTCCTAAATTTCTCACAAATAACCACTGATTTTGATAAAACAATTCACCAATTTCTAAACGTTTTTGATGCGTGTATCTTTCCAAGACTATAAGGCATAATCTATTAAACATGAGAAACGTCTAAACGATGTTGCCATTATAATATTTCAAAATTTTAAATAAGGGAGCTTTATAAATTTTGAGAATCTCATATGAGCTCTTTCTGGTCAATTAAAATTAATCTTAAGTTTTGGGATTGCCTTATGATTGTTTATTGTTTTATGTGAGTTATCCCACGCAGTTTTTCTGGTGATTTTCTTCATTCCTGAGTCCTGAGTAAGGAGAAATATACTCTTAAAACATCAGCTTTTCATAATTGCCAATAAAGGCGTCAAATTAAAAGAAATGAAAAATAATTCATGATACTTCTCCTGGAGTAAACGTTTCAGAGACTAAATCCGAATTAGGATCATGAAATATTTGAAAAAATTTTCTTCTCGTCTGGTTTGTGCTTCGTTGTGCTGACTTCCTGTTAATTACGGTTCAACGCTATAACTTAGCGAAGATACGGCCATATTCTGTCGTCCATTAGGGAAATATTATCTTGACCTCTCTTAACCATGTTATCGCCTATGATTTGTTGCTATTAACGTCTAGTCATAGACCCTCCTGAACCTCGCTGACTATCCCCATAGCATCTACGAAAATAATAAGTCATCCCTCCAGAGACCTGCATGCCTGAAGAGACAGCTAAACCGGAAGATCCCTGATGTCTGGAATTTGCATATTAACTAACAGGCCTGGAGAAGGGACCCCAAATTATTGGCATTCACTATTTCGAAATGTTTCCATGAACGACTTATGGTTCCTATTAGATCTGCAAGATGGAGATGATAAGGAACTGTAGCATTCCTCCCGAAGTCGATACCGTTTATTAATCGTTCGAGGAATCGGATCGCATTCCTTTTATCCAGGAATCTGGTAATCAACTACATCGAGAATAAATATTAATATAACGTGGAATTTATGGGGTACTGAAATTGGAGCGAACTGTTCAACCAACGTCAACTCAATTGGGAAATTTTATCAACAAAAATGAATATTTAGAAATAGACCCATCCAATTTAGGTTCGAAACTAGGTACCAGCTGTTTTTTCATGAAAATGCCACTTTATTGTGGGAAAATGGTTTCGAATGAATCATTTAAAGTATTGCCCATTGTTAGCTACAAGTTTTTCCCATGTTTCCGGTAGAGCTAGAATACCATTACGGTTTAAGTGTTGATCTTTATGGCTCTCCACGACTGAAGCCATTTTTTGATCTCTTTATATGATATGAGTAGAGCTGCTGACGAGTCATCGACTAGAACAAGTGATAATCTGACGGCGCAGTATCTTGAGATTACGGTGAGTGGGGTAGGACGCCTCATTTGACCGATTCGAGCTGGCATTTTTCCGTTCCCTATACAGTCAGCGCGACAGGTCGCTCTCACCGTATAGGGAACGGAATGCACAATGGAACACTCCGTTTCCTAGCAGATATGCGCGATGTGCTCACTGCCCTGTAAGTCTTCTGGGTGCCGATGGGACAAATTGCAAATTATTAATAAAGTTTTCTTACTTTCTGTATAGGTTTATTAGGTAGAGTCTACCAACTTTTTCCTCTGTGAACATCTTTGTAGTCGCGGTTTTTTTCAGCAAACCTCTCGACCATATTTTCATTTTTTTTAATCCTACATACTCTTTTTTTGTAACATGCAATCATAAAAACAATCTGGGAAAAATGAGGAAACATGATTGTCTACTGAAAATCGCATTTTTTAAATTATCAATACACTCCTGATTTCTTCAGAATCGGTTTATATAACCATATGAAATATGAAAATGCCATTGTCCGAAAAAATGTGGCGTTTTTCTTATCGGACAGATGAAAATCGACGATTTTTTTGAGTTTTTAAATTCATTAATATTTGTCGGACAAGAATGAATTTATTTTTTAAAGAGATTCGTTTCATAGAAAAAACAACTGTCCACCATATATAATGCGGCAAATCCTTAGTCTAGTTGATTATTATTGAAATGAAACTATTGATTTCGATTGAAAGAGTATAATTCAAATTGTTGACTGACATTTTTATTTAAATCTAATGAAAAAAAAATGAAAATACTCCTTCCTCACAATGAATTCTTCGTAACAAGACGAATGGTATCCAGTAAAAGTATCACACCAATCGTCAGGTAGAATGACATCTTTATATTTGTGATTATGATGTTCTCTTGATGCCAAGAATATTTTGCACAGTTTGAGGATGTCACTTCCTCCTTTTTCGTTTTAAAGCCACGGATATTCCAAATGTTTTTCTGCCGTGTTGATTATTACGATTGAAAATCTTCTAAAACTTTTGAATAATCTTCTCATTTCGAATAGTAAATCGCGTCTAAATTTGCACCATTTTCATCTGTTTATTAGTGCCAAACAAACGAGTGTGATATTGAACAATTTTCGACTGAATTGCCGCCTAATTTCTCTCAACTAGGCTCAGAAAGAAGGTGAATCCTTATATCCCTATCCTTAAAAAACCCGACAGCTGTGTGAGAGCCTTATGATTCCGAATTCATCGGGTAAGTGCATTTTCATTTATTGGATTGTTCAATATCAATAAATAATCATCTGAAAGTGATTGCAAAAATTATCTGCGATCATCACTACTAAGAATATTATATCGGCCACAACTGAAATTGCGAACTTTATTCGTCGGACAGCTGGATGAGTATTCAGCACATCCGATAAATGCATATAGTCTATTCAAAACCAAATTGGAGCAGTAAATTCTTTAATTTTTGAATGAACGCCACATTTTTTTTGTCGGACAACTGGTGTACTACATTGTATTTTCAAGTTGGAGAGATAATAAGAAAAAAAAAGACATTATTGTGAATAATGAATTCATAATTTTTTATAAAAAATTATGAATACTGTTTTTTTTTTCTTATTCTCTCTCCAACTTGAAAATACAATGTAGTTCACCAGTTGTCCGACAGGAAGTGACATCCTTAAACTGTGCAAAATATTATTGGCATCAAGAGAACATCATAATCACAAATATAAAGATGTCATTCTACCTGACGATTGGTGTGATACTTTTACTGGATACCATTCATCTTGTTACAAAGAATTCAATGTGAGGAAGGAGTATTTTCATTTTTTTCTCCATTAGATTTGAATAAAAATGTCAGTAAACAATTTGAATTATACACTTTCAATCGAAATCAATAGTTTCATTTCAATAATAATCGAAAAAAGATTCTGAAACAGAATCATTGTATGCAACTAGACTAAGGATTTGCCGCATTTTATATGGTGGACAGTTGTTTTTTCTATGAAACGAATCTCTCTAAAATATAAATTAATTCTTGTCCGATAAATATTAATGAATTAAAAAACGCCACATTTTTTTGTCGGACAATGGCAATTTCATATTTCATATAGTTATATAAACCGATTCTGAAGAAATCAGGAGTGTATTGATAATTTAAAAAATGCGATTTTCAGTAGACAATCATGTTTCCTCATTTTTCCCAGATTGTTTTTATGATTGCATTCTACAAAAAAAGAGTACGTAGGATTAAAAGAAAATGAAAATATGGTCGACTTACGAGAGGTTTGCTGAAAAAACCGCGACTACAAAGGTTCACAGAGGAAAAATGTGGTAGACTCTACCTAATAAACCTATACAGAAAGTAAGAAAACTTTATTAATAATTTGAAATTTGTCCCATCGGCACCCAGAAGACTAACAGGGCAGTGAGCACATCGCGCATATCTACTAGGAAACGGAGTTTTCCATTGTGCATTCCGTTCCCTATACGGTGAGAGCGACCTGCCGCGCTGACTGTATAGGAAACGGAAAAATGCTTCCAGGTGAGACCGAGAGTTGTCATGTTGTTCATGGTGCCTCTGCTCGTATTGTGGCAGTATTTCGAGCAGTGCTCGTCCCAATCACATCAATTGAAGTCGCTCTAGGACCCCTAACTACTTGAAGAGTGAATCAAGGAGGAAATCATTCAAATTGAAACTGCTATGATGAAGAGAGTAATAGAAAACTTTCTCGAAAGACACCACATGAGCGTCGCTCGTCGAAGACGTTATTCGGATGATATTATTTTCGAGACATAAATGAAAAAACTTGATTCTGTAGGCTTTCAAAATAGAAGAGATTTCTTCCAATATCTTTTCTCGTATTTTTTTAACAGCTCCTTCAAATGTAGGAGAAGTAGTTGCATCTGAGAGCCCCGGCCAATTTAAGTATATTGACTTCAGAGCTGTGCCGAGCACTGATGGAAAGTGCTCCGAGCACAAAGCACTAAGCCCTTTCGAAAAGTGCTCCGGAATCTCGAGCACTAAGCCCTCATTTTTTCTGAAGTGCTCGCGATTACCAAGCACTTTAAGAAAGTAATTCGTTTATACGAGCACCGAGCACTAAGCACTTTTTAATATGACTCTTTGATTTTTCATCTTTTTCAGCCAATTGTCTGTAATTCTGGCTCCTTTGGCCGAAAATGATGGCATACGATCATGTAGAGAAAAAACATATGAAATTTCACACGTCAATATCTCCGGAACTATTCGACCAATTTTGTCCATTAACGAAGACGTATTACGCTATAAAAAACGGAATAAATATACAGGGTGACTGGTGACGTAAGGGACAACTACTCAGTGGAGATAGAGGAACTCAAACGGAATGAGGATTGTGGATTTAAATTTCCCTGTTCGTTTCAGAGGTAGGGTGATTCATTAATAAATGCTAAAATTATGAACTCCCGTATCTTCGTTAATATGACAAGTTTTTCCCCGATATTCAACAAGTTTGTTACTATCCGCCTTTCCATCAGCTCGAGAAAAAAAAATCGAAAATACTGTAGGACCGTATTCTAAAATTTCAATTTACTTCTCAGGCGAAAAATATCACTCGGAATATTCTCATACAGAATATTCGAACAGAAATTTGAAAGCAGCGAAAAAACTCAGAAAAGATCTGTTTTTTATTTGTATGACACAAATTTTTCATGGTTTTCCTGATATGTTGAAAACGAAATATTACAAATTTTTCTTATCCACTTGATGAAATAATAATCTTGATAGAACCAAAACAATGAATTCGAGGTGCTGAACGTAAGTCTGACTCATTTTGAATAATACTTCAAATCAGTTTGGTTGAAAAATAAGGAGTTCTGAGAGTTATTAAAATGGGTCAGTTTTATCTTCAGCACCTCGAATTCAGCGTTTTTGTTCTATCAAGGATATTATTTCATCGAATTTATAAATTTTGTAATATTTCGTATTCAACATATCATGAAAACCATACAAAATTTGTGTCAAACAAAAAACAGATCTTCACTGTCACCTGACAGTTTCGGGGAAAGTTAATTAAACTTCATATCTCTAAATTCCAACTCGATCGTTGCTGTATAGATCGTAGCACAAAACTAGCCAACACTTACTTCGCGAATGTGTCGAATGAGGATCCTGCTATTCCTAGTCAAATGTCTTCAAACACCAGAGACAACAGATATATTAGATCTCTTTCTCTACTCGAATCACGCGATAGCCCAACATTTTCAGGTTTCGACAAGTCCATGAAGGGCTTAGTGCTTAGTAATCCCTGCGGTGCTCGGGAGCACTGCGGTGCTTGGGAGCACTTTGCGGTGCTCGGGAGCACTGCGGTGCTTGGGAGCACTTTGAGGTGCTCGGGAGCACTTTGCGGTGCTCGGGAGCACTTTTTCGAATTACTAAGCACTAAGCCTTCTCAAAAAATTCTCGAAGCACCGAGCACTAAGCACCGGTTTAATAAAGTGCTTGCGAGCACAGTGCTTACGAGCACAAAAGTGCTTCGAGTGCTTTTACGAGCACTAAGCACAAGGCTTTGGCACAGCTCTGATTGACTTTACATTTAAGGTGTATTGGTTTGAAAAGTAGAAATCTTTCGAGGTTCATAACATTTGGTTCTAGTGTTTTTGATACGTTTTGCTTTTGAACCTTCTCATGTAACCTGATACACGCAATATCGTATGAATGAAATTTGTTAATGAATTGAGGAAAGATAAGAAATTCGAATGAATGGTTTATAATTCCTCGAAGACAATGCAGGAAGAGAAATGGATAAAACAGCATCCATGGAGAGAAGCCACTCTGCAATTCATGAAATTCAAAGGGTAGAAAGAACGAGGCAATTGTTTGGAGGATCACGGATGCCTCTTAAATGCGCATCGCCAAAGTTGAGCGACGTGAAACTTTTTATCCTCCAGTCACAATTAAAATAATTGAAGAAATACCTCGAGTTCAAGGGAGTTACCTTTTCAAAGAGATAAACTGTGCAGCCCAACTCACGGACTTAAGTTTTAATTAAATCGAATTTCTCGTTTCTTGAAGACAATTGGTGCGGTAGAACGGTTCATACAATTACACTATTCGCTGAGTAGTCATTGTTAATCTCGATACTGATTAAATTGAGTAAACAAATGGCGCAAAAAGCAGAAGTCGGAGTTTTCTCAGCTTCGCAGTTGTATTATCTGGAGATAATGGCTGTCGTCATTCGCAAGTGGTTCTTATAACAAGCTATGAAAAATGAAGCATCGTTTATTTCTAAAAAGATTCACTCATGATATGATTCACCTGCCTTCGTAGGTGAAAATCTATTTTCAAAGAAGAAGTTTGTATGTTGTCGATTAATACAGGGTGCGGCAACTAGTTCTCCCACATTTAAAGCAGATACGAGAAAAGATGTTGAAGAAATTTATTATTAATTTTGAAAGCCAACATAATCGAGTGTCATGAAAATGATTTCATCCAAATGACGGCCTCGGCGAGCGAAGCACATGTGGAGTTTTCCTTTACTCTCTTCAGCGATTCAATTTAGATGAGTTCCTCCTTGATTTCAAGTCCTCAAGGGTCCTAGGGGGATGTTTGAGGACCTCATTCTTGAGGCCGGCTTTATGAATCTCATTCCAAATTGGTTATTTCGAAAGTAGTCCAGGCCTCAATAGGACGTTATGCAACAAAATGAACAGGATGAATCCTCGACTTGTTTGAATAGATAGAATACTTCAACTGTAGATTCTTGAGGCCAAAATAACTATTTTTCATTTTCCAATTTTCTGAATTCGACTCTGCATGAAAGATATAGCCATTTGAAAAAAAATTTGGTCAAAAACGTGCCTGATACGATTCTCTACAATTACCTCAAAGTTCATATTTCTCGATTGAAATTGAGTTGATGCATTCAGGAAATACTCAAGTACTAACCTAGAAGGTTTAAAACACGATGTTTCTTAAAAGAAGCTCTTTTTGTCCGATTATTTCTGCAATTGAAAAGCCATATTGCCCCCACCAAAATAAGTTCATTCTTCGATTTTCCTGAAGATTAGTTTGTGAACACGAATAACTCGCACATATTTTCCTCGATACCCCAAAAACACCCAATGACGAATCGTTTTTCACCCAACTATTTATGATTAATCTAGACCAATAACCTATCCTAACCCATCTTCTATGAATATTTCCCAGAGATTTCGAGAAGACGATGCCAGATTGTTGATTCTCTCTTTAAACAATGGTATAACGGTGTTCTCATGAGAGGTAGCGCGCGCGCAAGACAAACTGCAAGATCTAAGAATCGACCCATCTCAAAAATTATATTGTGGTTCTGTGTCTCAAACGTCAGCGTCTGTAAACGACGTGTCGTCCGTAAATGGCTTATAGAGGAAATCATTTCTGGAGCTATGTTGTTTTAAAAGGGGAAGTGATTATTTTCGGTGTTTTTCATCGATCTCGTGATGATTATGTGAAAGACTTCCAGTAAATTAGTATAATATTAACCGTGTTGTGACGAGTTTATGAAATTGCAAGAGAATATTGTTCGAAAAGAAAACATCGCCACGGAATATTTGGTGCTAAGTATCATTTTATTTTTCATTAATTTCAATTCGAAACATGGTTTGTGTTTTGTATTTCATTGACATTTACTTTTTTAAAGGACCGGTAATGATAAATTTTCAACACAAACTGTGCGTATTAAAGATATAATTTAATAATCACTAGCTGGCCCGGCGAACTTTGTTCCGCCCTAATGATACTTACGGTGGATTTCAAAAATCCACTCTGAATTTTGAACTGTCAAATGTTTCCATGGATATGAGCTATCACACAGAACAGAATAAATATGTCATAATATGTCAATCACTAATAATGGCAATTTTGGATTCAGTTATTTCCGCAAATATATTTATTACCCAAACAAAAATTCAAAAACGTTTTAAAAATTATGAGGAAAGATGAGAACGGAGAATACACGATTGAAACTGATCGCCAAAATCCGATTTACTTGAAATTTCGATAAAAATTCACTGTGATATTCAACCGCTTTTTGATCTGTTAGTAGCCTTCCATGGTACTATAAGCCCTATGTAAATTACACGGTAATTGATGTCATATGTTTTTTTTTCGACCATTTCAAACCAAGACGACCGAAATGCTCGAAAAAAGAACAGATGACATCAATCGATGGCCGCGAAAGTCTCAACAAATTCATCGTCATTTAATTGTGATAAAGTCAAATATAGTACCTTCACGATTACGTTATTTGGAATAAATAAAACTATAAAAATAACTAATAATCATCAGGTCATAATGTGTGAATAGCGCCATCTGAAGTGGTAAGAACGAAACTTTTCTCAAATCTGAACGAAATGTAATCATTTTAGACATCTGTACTCCTACGCTAAGACATTTTGGTTTTGCCCAACAGCGCAGAGTTGTAGGCAACTCAAATTACACACTGTGACACAGTGACTATAGAGGGAATATAGTCACAGTGACTATAGAGGGAATATAGTCACTGTACACACTGTTTGTTTATATCGCCATCTAACGCGGAGAATATCAAATGAAGTACCAACGAATAAGCGATAGCGTAACTGTAACTGTACCGATATCTAGTGGCCTTTCTCAACAGGGTGAAAAGCATTCCATGTATAAGTAAAATTTTCATCGAGTTTTTCGAAGTTTTATTGTATTTTATAATAACCAGACCGTAGACGAATCTATCTATGAAGTGCATCCGATCTCGAGTTATAAATGGTGCAACCAACATCTTTCTTTTATATATATAGATTGGTGTTCAATTTTATCTCCCACATCTGCGGTAATTTGTTATTACATTCAAATCGTTTCTCCATCATTTAGATTTCAGTATCCACAAAGCTGATATACATTCTGACGAGATCCTTAAGTTGATTAGAGACCAGAGAAGTAATAATATACTACGATATTAACTCCAGGGAAGCATCCAGATTATTCATGACATTCATGATTTTTTCCTCAAATTTCATCGTACACGATTAGGAATAACCCGAAAACGACGCGTTTTATGGAAAATACATAAAGATACTTTTATTTTCTAAATTGATTGCTCCTTTCGAAAATATGAACCGTTTATCTTTTTCCAGTGGTTTATGGTATTTATGCGTGGATTTATGAGTCGGCTGCGCTGTAACTTCCATACCGGGAGAAATATTGAATAAGTTGTGATTGAGGAATATGCACCATGAATAGAGTAAACAATCAACCAAAATTCAGTTCATTCGAAATAACGATTTCGAATATAGATGAGGAAAAGTGTTTTTTTCATGAATTTTCGATACCTTGTATCTTCCAAACGAAATCGAATTTTGAAAAATAAATAGAAAAAAGTGTTTCGTTTGATGGGGGGGGATGATCTTCAGTAATTAATGTAATACAAGTCAAAGACTAACCCTTTATAATCGTAAATTTGTCTGACGATTCAATTTTCAGCTTTGCCTTGAAAACGAATAGAACTGGGAGTGAAGTAGGAATATCTGGTATTGTATTGTTAATTTCCAACAGCAAGAACTTATCTTCGTTTCAATTCACTTATATAATTGAAAACTGATGATTTGGCAGCAATACTCTATACGTGACTGTGGCTATCTACCGTAAATTGATTATTATTCATCTGCGAGTACATTCCTACACCATATAGACCGAACGGAATCCCACGAACTCCTAAGTATCTCTCCTGATGATTGGATTTGGGTTGAGGTTCATTTCGCGGCGAACAACTAAATTACCTC
The DNA here is from genome assembly GCA_951802165.1 of Adalia decempunctata. NCBI lineage: Eukaryota > Metazoa > Arthropoda > Insecta > Coleoptera > Coccinellidae > Adalia > Adalia decempunctata. The sequence goes on from OX637697.1 coordinate 24,676,268, forward strand.
CATGTTTTCGCGTAGATACGTGCCAGCGTGACGTTATTTGCACCGCAAGCAGGTATTCCAGAAATGATGTCTTCCAATCTCCCCCAGATCCTTAATTCTATCAAACGCGTTCAGTATATTGTCACAGTGATTGGACCGATTCTCGATGGAAGGAACTTCCTGTCTTTTTATAGAACACTCCATCAACACATTTCTGGTTGGAGAAGCAACGGGGATTTTGAGAACATACACTCAAGACGATACAGGTAGTTTTGAGGTCACAAAGTTGATGGGGGGGGGGGGGGTTAGGAAGATATACATTCATCCCCATATAATGATTTGACAAATTAACAGATCTCCATATATAAAAATAAATTCTTTATGAATCGTTCACTTTGAACAGCTTCAAATGAAGGGTTTTCCAATAAAAGGTGATATTTTGAAAAGCCCGCTATTTCGGTAGATGTCACTTTCGAAGCTCTCATTTTTTGACATTTGGCGAGTAGAAACTACGCCATCAACCAAAATGAAACGATACACGCTTCAACAACGCATTGAAATCATTAAAATTCACTATAAAAATGATCAAGATTTGGTTCGTAAAACTATACTCCATTCACTTTTATTTAATCACATAGGAGGTCATGGTTTCGTTTTCAGGAGTTGGTAGCACCTGATGAAAAATCAGTGCGCGCTCAGAAAATATCGTTAATGACGAAACGACGTTGCCAGTTTCTTTGTTTACATCAAAGTAAAAGTATCAAAGATATTCCACATTTTGTTAGGTTTACAAATTGTTCGCAGATTTTTGGTATTTAATCGATATTTGCAGGTGAGTTTTTCGTCGAATATTCAATATTAACGTATGTTTATTGTTTTTAGCACCAGTTTTTTGGAGCGTGAGGACGATTTTCAAGACCAGGATAAATGTTTACATTTCGAGGTTAAAGGGGTACACGGGAATTTCGTTGAAAAAGCTCTTATTTGGATAGATATCGCAGTAGATGGATCGGATGGAGCCTCGAGAGGTCGATTAGGATGATATTTTTCAGGTTTTCCAAGAAATTTGGCGATATCTGAGCAGATTTGCAAAAGTTAGGTACCTCACTAATGAGATGGAACCCTAATTCTCCTATAAGAAACGCCTTTCAAAGGTCGAGATGGTGAAAAATGTCTTCTTTAGATGTTGTTTGAACAAACTCAGCCGAGTTTTATACCCCAACATTGATTTTAAGAAAGTTATAAACAAAATAAAATTGACATTATTCTTGATTCTTGTAATTACCCATCAATTCATCTTATATCTTTGGGTAGATTTTTTTTAATGAATTCTTGATTCGAATCAACAATTGATGTCGTCAAGTCTTGAACTTTCAGCACAAGCATGCATATGCAATGCAATTTTCTTCCATGGCGAAAAATAATATATTTCAACAATGATCTCCTGTACTTTTCATGCAAATAAAGGAATACTTTCTATCAATTCATATAAACGTTAATTATTTTCTTCCATCCCATCTTTTTCAATTCATTCATTTTACGAATAAATTCTCATTCTGAGAAATACGCTAAGAATGTAGAAAGGGCAACATAGTGTTGACTTAGAACCTAAAAATATTTTGAAAAACGTCATAACTTCGTTACAGAGTGGAATGTGTCAAATTTCCAAGGCCAGAGTTGTGATTTTGTAGTTGTGAATGGAGTATAGAACATTTTTGGGACGTCGTGAAGCCCTTAGTCGAACCGCAATACAGAAATTGTTGAGGCAAGTTAGTGATGTGAAGGATGAAACCCGTGCACGTAGCTCAAGAATAGCAGAGAATATTGCTGCTGTAGCCGAAAAAGTTGAAGAAAACTCAGGTTCGTCCATTCCTCGTCGTTCTTTAAAATAAGGCATTCCTCAAACGTCATTACACCGTATTTTGCAAAAAGATTTAGGTCTTAAGGCTTTTGAAGTTCAGTTCACACACACCAGATCTCAAGACAACATCGTGCCTTTGCTAATTGGGTCCATGAAATGCATGAAAAGGAATTCCATAAAAAATCATTTCGAGATATGACACTCATTCACACATCGGTTGCTTCGTTAAAAAGAAAGATTGTCGCATCTGGGGCTCGGACTGTTTGGTCCGGTTTATAGTCCGGCGGAGTCATCAGACCATACTTTTTCGAGAATGAGGCTGAAGCAATCGTTACTGTGAATGGATTGCGCTATCGAGAGATGTTTAATGATTTTTTATGACCGGTATTGGATGGTATCGATCTGGACAACGTTCACTTTCTACAAGATGGGGCTACGTACGATGGGGCACACAAGTAACGAAACCATTGATCTCTTACGGGAAAAGTTTCCGGGCAAGTGTTATCTCTCGAAGAGATGATCACAATTGGCCACCGAGATCTTGTGATTTAACACCTTGCTACTTCTTCCTTTGAGGCCATGTGAAAGAGAAGGTCTACGACAAGAGCCCAGCGTCGATTCTAGGCCTCAAAGATGAAATTCGTGAGGCTATCGAGGACATAAGGCAGTCAGCAATAAACATCCGATAGTTCAAAAAAATATTGCATTTTTCCTTGAATTTTTTTCAAATTGTGGTTTTCACGAAAAGTAATATCCTGTAATGTTCAGAGCAATAATAAGAGTTATGTTGGCTTCCAAAGCGTATATTGTTTTGGGTTTACCATCATGATCATGAACCAATGACTTTTTTTTCAAGTTGTAGTTCTCTCGAAAGGAATACCCTGTAATGTTCAGAGAACATCGTGAGAACCATGGGCAAGCAGGTAGGAATTGGTGTTCTTCTTGAATTTCTGGAGGTTATATGCCTCGGGGAACACCTCCCTAGGCAATGTGTTCCAAAGCGTCGCCGTTCGTTGGATGAACGAGCCTTTGAAGAGAGATGTTCTGCAGGTCTCCAAAGTGACCACGAAGGGATGTGAAGACTTAACTTGACGGGTTAGTCTAGAAGAGACTGCCAGAGGGGGAACGATTGCTGATAATTCAAAAGAGCATCGCCCATGGAAATATTTATAAGATAGATACAGATCGCCAACTCTTCTACGGTGTTCTAGAGAAGTGAGCGAGTTTGTAGGCGAGGCATCACCGACGGGACGAATTGCCCTTCTCTGTACAGAATACAAGAGTTTTAGGATTTTTTTTGCAGCATTCCAAATATTGCAAAACCCTGCATCATTGATGAAATTCTTGACGATATTTTTTCCTCAGAGCCTTCGACCCTGAAATAGACCCATTTTCCGTTCTTATCTGAATGAATACCACGGGAACCCTCAAATATGCGACAACAAGCATTTTGTATTACTGAATATCCATTTCAATTGAAAATCCCCAACAAAAATGTGCGCATTGGTGGTTCGATACTCCGAAATCGTAAAATTATCAACGTGTCATTTCATCCATCCATTTCTTGGGCTGAGCACCACGCAAAGAACTGAAACGATCTCCATGAAAGGTTTTGTTGAACTCGAAATTGTATCTAATCGTGACCAGGGTGCCATTAAAAGTTCGCTAAACGTGACCGATGTTCGCAGCAAAAGCTAGTTAACAATATTGTTCACTCTGAGAGGGACATGATTCAATTCGACGTCAAACAGGAGAGGCGAGAGCAGCCATTCCTGCCGAGTTCAGAGAATATATCTGGTGTTTCTGTTCTGATGCCTCTGTGAAGATTCTCAGTCCTTCATAACAGGGTTCGAATAACAGCAGTCAGTTCGAAAAAATGGCAGGAATCAGACTCTAACTATTCAATCAGCATTTATTCTCTTGTTGGAAGAAATCTATCCCAATGATATAGACAAAAAGATGGCACATAAGTCATCTCAAAGCTGATTCAATGGCTAAATCAATTCAGGGGATTTCTGTACATCCTCAATTTTGTAATAGTATAGATTCTAAACGCAGAAATCGAACATTCTTTTTTTTATTCACAATTTACTCTATTAAATCTTTTTCGGGTAAATGTGGTCGAGAAATTAAATGGAAAGGCAAATGCAAGGGGAAGGACAAAGAAACCAAAGATTTGAAGGAAAAACTTAAAAAGGCTGAAAGGAAGAAAATGACTCTTCATTGAACCACGTAGACATTGACGACCACTGCGTCGATGATTATACTTTTGATAAAGATATCACAGAAAATAATTGTCTTATACGAGAGGAATTTGGCCGTACAACGAAGTAATGGTACCGATGCACTTTGGGCTCACTTTGGTGGCACTGGCTTGGATTCCGCATGTGAGAAATATTTAATCATCATTATCAACATCATGACTACCATTGCCCTCACGTGAGTGCAGTTGTGATCAAAAGCTTCTTTTTTTTCGAACTACACCTTTTTCAATTGTAATTCAGAAAACGTAAAATGTAATTCAGAAAAGCAAATTCAATTTCAGAAAATGGAAATTGTAATTCAGAATAGTGAGTTGATATTCAGAAACGGTAATTTGAATTTCAGAATAGTGATATGTAATTCAGAAAGGGTAATTTGAATCCCAGAATAGTGCTTTGTTATTCAGAAACGGAAATTTGAATTTCAAAAAATATAAATTGTAATTCAGAATTGGTGATCTGAAATTCAGAAATGGGTTCAGAAAAACGAAATTGCAATTCAGACAAAAAAAATTGTAATTCAATTTCTTGGTACCCAAACCACTTTCTCTAATATTATGTATGTAATTCAAATGGAGACATGATTTCATTTAAAATGGGTGGCGAAAAATATTAATAATGATTCTTGAGGTCATTTCCGACTCTCAAAGTACTTAGATACCTTCAAAGAAGTAAGAAATATAATAACAATAACTTTATTTCCAAGAATAACATGAAGGTTTATACAGTCAAAGCCGAAAACAGGAAAAAAACAAATTTGAAAATACGAAATACTTAAAACAAGTTCGATGCCACATTGTCCTAGATTCCTATGTTGCATCACTTGATACCGAGCTCGATACTATTCTGAATTACATACTACATTTTCTGAAATTGAATTGATAACTTCTGAAATACAATTTTCATTTTCTGAAATTGAATTTTCCATTTCTGAATTTTAATTCACTATTCAGAATTACAACTTTGTTTTTCTGAATTACAACTTCCTAATCTGAATTTCAATTTCGTTTTTCTGAAATTGAATCAACTATTCTGAAATTCAATTTTTGTTTTCTGAATTATATATTGCTGTTCTGAAATACATGTTCCCTTTTCTGAAATTCGACTTTGAATTTCTGAATGACAACTGTGAAAGGTGTAGTAAATTGTAACTCCAAAGCTTATTATTCTGACCTCAATTAATAGTCCTTTAATGCAAAATTATGATGTTATGCTCCCAATAGAGCTGTGATTTATTATTTAATTTTTTTTCCAAAAAGAGCTTAACTGATCGCTATTACCTCCTTTTCCCCTTCTGTTGGTTCTTGCCCTGTATGCTCTCTGATGGAATTTCCAACCAGAGCTAAAACTTGAAATTTAAGTCACTCATGATTGTTATCGAGCCTACTTCTCCAGGGAATATTATGAATAAAGATATAGTTTATCAGGATCTATTGACTTAATGATTTATTCAACTTCGTCATTTTTCTTGATGCTTCATTTCTTGTAAAATGTACACATTGATCACTTTTGATTTACTCAAACGTTTTAATGCAATGGTGGCTTCAAATAAGGATCAGATATCTCCACTCTCCAGTCTCGACGATTTCCCAAGCAGCGAATTCGATAAATTCAATTCAACAAATGACCGGAGATTTCCGAAAGAAAATAACCCTATAAATATCATCCATTCCTCTGAAAAGTAATAAAAACTTGAGCGGACCAAAACTATTCCGAACGGCCCACTTCCCAAGGATCTATGTGCTAAGGACCTCCCTCTGCATCCTCACACAGAAAGTGTTGATTGGGTGCGCCATGGAAAGACCGGATGATTCGTACATTGGGAATCGATCTGGGATGTTGACAATTCACTGAATACGTCCATCAGTATTTTACAGTTAATCTACCTATAAATCCCTTAGGGTAGGAGGCAAATCTCCAGTTCTAATTTAGCCAGTCAGTCAGAGACATTTCCTATGAATTGAAGTATCATTATTCTTTCATTTCGTATTTTATCACTAGTTGAACAATCTTTCCCAACAAAATCAAACTGAGACACAACACATTCAACTTTGTATGAAAGATATAGTCCTTTTCCAACAAGTTGAATACAATTTGATCCAATAACCAATTTCAGTATATTTTCATGTCGATGTTTTTCATATTGACTAAATCATTGTTCCCAATAGATAAGGAAAAAGCAGTCTGTTTTCCGTCGGAAAGAATATCACTTCATATTTTAGAGAACGAGATGATTTTGTCAATGAATTGGAGAAATGTGAATGTACCAAAGAAACCTTGATACTAATTCGCTGATATGGGATACTGATTTCAGTTACGAGGATGTATTGATATCTAGTTAGCCTCGACCAGTTCCATGCAAAAACAGAATATTGCGATACCATATCAAAGAGAAATAACTTATTAGAAGTGTCAGTGTAGAATTCGACGTCAAAACAGTAAACCAGAGTTACGCAATAAATTGAAAAAAAAAAGATGTCCACCGAAATTGTTAAAATCTAAAAATGGTAGTATCGAGTACATGTATTTAAAAGGGTTAAGAGGTAAGCAGATTTACGAAGATATGCTTAATACCCTTGGTGTTCAATGTCCTTCGTATGCGACCGTGAAAAATTGGACTGTAAGCTTCAAAAGAGGTAAATTTTCCAATGAAGATGATGACCGATCGGGAAGGCCAGTTTCTGTGTCAGTCCCCGAAAATATCGATGCAGTTCATGACATGATTTTTTCAGACCGTCGAATTGGGCTAAAACGGATATCTGAAGCACTGAAGATTTCACACGGACGCGTTCATCATATAGTTCACGTCAATTTGGGCATGAGAAAAATTTCTGCAGAATGTATCCCCAAATGTTTGAATGTTGACCAAAAGCGTGCAAGGGTAGAAGCATCGCGTTCGATCTGTGCTCGATTTGAAAACGATGTAGACTTCTAACACCGAATTGTTACTATGGATGAGACTTGGGTGCATTTCTACGATACAGAAACAAAGCAATAATCGATGGAATGGCGACACCCTGGTTCATCAAGACCTAAGAAGTTTCGTGTCCAAAAATCTGTTGGAAAAGTTCTTGCTTCAGTTTTTTGGGATTGCCATGTTGTAATCATGATTGATTTTTTGGATAAGGTTAGAACAATAACCGGAGAATACTACTATTAGCTATTAGACATTACTGACCTCTCTACGGTGAAAAATTAAAGAGATAAAACGCGGAAAGCTATCCAATAGTTATTTTTGTATCTAGTGCGCGAAATGCTACTTTGGTGATCGAGAACTGTTTTTTTAACGAGGCGCAGCCGAGTTAAAAAAAGTAGTCGAGATCACCAAAGTATTTCGCGCATGAGATGCAAACAAAATTTTTTCTACAAACGTTCGTGCACTGACTGCAACTTAAATGTTAACATTGTAAATAATGGATAAAATTAGGTAGTGTTAAATTTCTCACAATTTGAAAGACTTAATTATTGTTAAACAGTAATAAATAAAAGATTTCTTGGATTTTTGCTTGATTGAGGAACATGAAGGTTAATTAAATTGAAAATCCTATGTAGTTTACATGCAGTGCGCGAAGTAAGTATTTCGCACACTACTTCGCGCACGGTGTCAAGGTAACAAAGGAAAATGAAAAAAAGGGTCACTTCGCATATTGTTGTCTATGCGCGAACCTTGTCATTTTTTGACGTTTGTAGAAAAAGGTATTTTGTTTTAGCAGGACAACGTCCCAGTACACAAATCTCATGTTGCCATGCAAGAAATTCGTGATTTAGGGTTAGAATTACTAGAACAATCCCTTTATTCACCAGATTTGGCTCCGTCCGACTATCATCTCTTTCCTCAACTGAAAAAAAATTTGAAAGGTCGTATATTTTCTTCCAACGAGGAGGTTATAAAATCTGTGGAGGACTGGTTTGCAGAGCAAGAAGAAACATTTTTTTTAAAGCTCTAGAGACGTTGAAGGTTCGCTGTAATAAGTGTATTCAATTAAGAGAAGACTATGTTGAGTAATAAAATATTTTTACTTTGAAATTTTGTTTGGTTCTATAGAAGCCTAAGAATTTTTCAATATATCCTCGTACTTCACTATACCTTGATAAAAATTCTATTAGGTGTAAATCTTGTTAATTTAAAAGTTCTGATCTCACTAAATTTCCAAGACTGACTGAATTCGAATGGACTTCTTGAGAAAAAGAATAAGAAACAAGGATTAACTACTCCTCCAATTTTTCAAGAGTCCTGCGGATCTCGTTTTTTGATGACTCAACAAGTGATACAATCAATAGTGTTGTCAACGTAAAAACATCCCCGAGGAAGCCTACCTGGAGCCAGGTAAGGATTTACAACACTGCTGAGTGATCATCCACGTTTCTTCTCCCAATAAGGTATGTTTGATCTCGCGTTAATTCCCTAGCGAGTGGACTGTATTTTTCCAAGGTTCACACTGGTTCTTTAGAGCTAGACAGTTCCTCTGGAGGACACAATGAAGAGATTCTCGTAACAAAGTAACAAAAAGCAAAGTAGATTTTGACTCCCCTGTGGTATGCTGAGAGTGGACTTATCGTATGGGCTGTACGAAGTAGTAGTATTTGGTACTTGCAATTGTTCGTAACTGAACTAGGTTGTGTATATCGTTTATCTATTATTGCACTGTGTTGTTATATTGAAGGTCTGTACCTGCCCGACTTGCCCAAAGAGTATCAAACCTTTGGTGTGGGAGGCATTGAACCGCTTGGCCTCAGTATTAGCCTTGCGCAGAAGGGAAAAAGAGGACATATTGCAAAGCCAATTCCATGTTTAATTACTATTCAAATATACAGGGTGATTTTTTAAAGTTTTTCATTAGACGTATTCGAGGAAGGAATTGCGATACAAGTTCAAAGTTTCGTATTTTTAGTTTTAGAGTACATAAACTCAATTTGTAAAATATTTTCAAGCGGAATCCACTTCCGGTTCTACCGGACACGAATGTGAACCTCGATATTTCAAATGCAACACCCTGTATATTCATACATATTTGAATTCTTCGTTTAATTCTGCAATGATTTGATGTGATATGCACAACCACATCAAGCGGTTGTTGGTTAAAGCCTGATTCTCAAATTTTTTGACGAAAAAGTTGTCACAAATTAGTGTTTATATATCCAAAATCTCTCATTACAAGAATGTTTTTTCGCAACAGTGAAACAAAAGAAAGTACGCCTATACTGCTTCTTGTATAAATTATGAGGAAATATTATACAGGGTGTCTGAAACAGGGCCTCAAAAAAACCATGAAATCTCATTTTTTCAAAAGGGAACCATATAATTTTGTAATTCCGATCGATTGCTTGTCAAAAACTAGTTTCAGTGTTTCAAACATTTCATGTCTTTAAAATCAGTAGTTTTGCTGTTATCGAATAAAATTCGAATTTCACGACTAAAGCCAGGTTTTGCTCAGTCAAATTCATTGGTATGCACTTTTTCACAAGGTAGGCTATGTCAGGAATTGTCACACCTACGTATTTTTATTGATCAAGCACTATGGAAAACATGCAATAATAATTAGGTACACTAGAATGATATATCAAAAGCCTATCCTTTATTTGCAGCGAATGTGATAAATAAACAAAGCAGATAATGAATGATGACTAAATGAAAAAATAAGATTGAAACTATCATAACAATTTTCCTTACAACAAAAAACTTTGACAGAAATTTGATGATAGCTATTACAATAAATTTTCGAAATGTTGGTCCCCTTCCTCCAAACATTTATTGATCCTTCTAAGAACTTTGATTTCATTAAAGGTGTTGAATGTGAATTTCTTTCGTTGAAAATTCTGACTACCCTTTTAATTATTTTGTTACATTCACCATAAATGATTCAATATCCTCATGTGTCCAACCCAGTTTCCAGGTAGGAGTTTCCCGTTAAGGTATAGGTCTGTGTATTTTGGGGAGAAAACCTGGAGAGTTCACTTGATCGAGAATCATATTGAACATTTCTTATACTGACGTATTTATCATTCACTTGGTCAGCTGGATCAATCTGTATTACTCAAAATCAAGATGTGGCAACTTCGAAGTGAGATTGACGCTCTCTCACCTCAATTCAAAGATTATTATCGAAAACAGTTATCCAAAACGTTCAACATTAATCGGCAGTTTCCATCAGGGCGTTAATGTTTCATTACTCCGTCAGTATCGTATAATGCAGAACTGATTCCACATGTTAACAATCTAAATAGTATAATGAATCCGTTAACCGTTCAGTAATTGATGGAAACCCCGCAGATTCATCTCAAACATTGATAAACTTCTATTCCGCCGTTTACCCAGGATAGGACTTAACGCAATTTATGTCGATTACCACACGATTCTGTCGGAATTGGACGCCATATAACACCCAAAAACAAACAACATTCGATTTCTCATTCAATTAAGGTGGTGGCGGCACTGGAACGCATGCCTGCATCCGGATGTCGTCCTCCATTTTGTCACGTTTTGGTTTGTATAATTAGCACGACAATTTACATGATTCATTGCGGTTTAATGGCAAACGGGGCTTAATTTCAGCCTAGAAGAAATTTGCAATTCAGATTGCTCTCAATGTTTGATTAGTTTGAAAACAATGCACACTCTTTATTGATATCCGCCATTCTGTCGTTTCTAGATTTTCTGTGTTGTCCTCATTCGTTGCGAGCGTTGTCATTCATTCGCATTTGACTGCTATTCACAATATCATACATTTGGTAATTGCTCAAAATTTTATGGAATTTCAAAACCACAAAATTCATTTGAAATTTGGAAAACAGTGTGGCGACTCACTGTGCTCATCGTGCTTAACAATCTACAAAGACCGAGAGCTATTGCGCAAGTGCGCCACCCCACAGTGATCTTTCTTTACGAAATCATTTGGACTTAAACATTGTTCAAATCGTTGAAAATAACGGGATCCTTCACCATTTTGCAACAATTCAAAATTTGGCATAGATGAAATATACTGCTCCACAAGAGTTAGGGATATCGTATTCAATCGTCTTTAAAAGTATGTAATCTCTGAGAAAACCGCTGTGAAATCATTTAAAACCCAATAACAACTTGAATCGATCCAATAAAAATCAGTATGAGACATTTCGTCAATCTGGTCGCCTTTTTTCTGAAGTTTGGTTCTTTGCATATTATGCTTCATGAATGTTCTTATTTTGAAATAAAGTCAGTTTATCAACAGCTCCGATTTGAAACGAGTTTTCTGAAAATGCCAAGACGTAAATTAATAAACGCTGAGGCTAATAGGGCTATCGAAATGCTACAGGGTGGCCTAAACATCTACGAGTAGAATGTTACGGAATACTTATCAAAATACAGATGGGGTCCAAGTTATTGGTGAAACTTTTCAATTTCTAGATGATAAAGCTAGACCGCACCGTGCAGCCATAGTTGAGAATGCGCGCGTGGAGCTTGGTATTCCACATTTACCAATACCTCCGCACTCACCAGATTTGAATTGCATAGAACATGCATGGGATATGCTCCAAAGAAGATTAGATAATCATCAACCTACCCCAGAATCCTCAAATGATCTGAGAGAGCTTCTGCCCCGTTTATGGAACCAAATTCCTCAAGAAATGTTCAACAACCTCTCGTGTGTAGTATGCAAAGAAGATGTCAAGCTGTTATTGATGCCCGTGGAGACCATACATTGTATTGATAGTCTTAAAATGCTTGAATTCTCTGGGAATAAAATTTCGTTATTTTACTAGATTTTCCTTAACCACCCTGTATACGCTGCAGGCCTACAAGCTAAAATTAATTTGCAACTTGAAATCATATTCATATGAATTTTTTTGCAATTTAAGTGAATACTCGTAACTCATGTGGAGAAGTTTTTCGAACGAAGTGAGCCGATTTAGTTTGAAACCAGAGAATCAAGAGTACAAAGAGTCTGGTCCTCTCTACAGTGGCTTTATACAAGACAGTGGCGACAATAGGGTCATAGAACACGTTTTTGCACAAACATGGCGGATATTTGTTCACATTTGAGTGTCGTGCTGTTCGACATTTGACTCGATTTGGAGCTTTGTGTACTATGACATGACAACAAAACAATGAAAATCCGCCATTAGTGGTCGAAAACAGTCCGACCAATCAAAACATGAACGTCTATTGTCGCCACTGTCCTGTATAAAGCCACTGTAGTCCTCTCTAAATAACAACATCTCATCTGCAAGCCTTCCTAGCGATCTAATGTAGGAACTGAAAAAAACTTCAGTACAATGATGAGCAGAGGACTGGGAACGGGAATACACCCTCTGCAATCTTGAAGAAAATACCGTAAAATGATATACAGATGGTTCGAAATTCATGAAGGGGACCAGCGCTTGAGTGAACAGGGCAAGAACCAAGTTTAAACCATCGTTTGGCTCCCACTTGAGTGTTTGTCAGACAGAATTACTGGCAATTGAAAGATGTCGGGACATAAACCCAGAAAGATACTAGCAGAAGTGCGATATAGCAATGCAATCGGATAGTCAAACCGTTATTACAGCAATAATCAGCTCCTATGTCATTGTTTCAAAGTTGATTTGGAAGTGCCGGAGATAAATCAATGAGGTAGGCAAGAAAAATAATGTCTTTTTAATCTGAGCTATCGACGAAGAGGACTGGAATGATAGAAAGAAATGGCGGACGCAGAAACTAATAAGCTTGCCAGAGATGTCACAAAAACGCCAATCACTCTCCCAGAATCTTTCTGTGGTATAGGGAAATGCACCTGTAAGGAATGGTTCTTGGAGATGAAGAAAATTAAAAATAAACACTCTGGAGGAATCTCCCAGGAATACATCACCTCAACAAGTTTCTTGGGAATTTTGGAACTGCAAGATCCAAAGGGTATCACCGGCTTTCTTACAGGACATTGTCCCCTTAGGAAGCATTTGAGAATGGGTTTAGCGGACACTGAAGAATGTAGATTCTGTCATGGAATACCTTGCCATTGCAATGCAAGAAACTCGCAGGAGGGAAGAACTAGCCTTGTTTAAACCTTTCCAAATATCGGATTTCATTCGTTCTCTGTAAGGCCCGCTGTGAAGTGAGTGATGAGAACAGCTCTGGTAGGGGCACAATGGATCTCAAGATCGCAGTGATCTGTAACCCCTTTCTAACTATAAATAACAGTCACTATAACCGGACAATTTTAAAATTGTAGGTCATCTCTTTCGAAAGTAACGGATGTACTGAATTGAATTTAACCCAGAAATCAACAATCACCTGTTTCGATAGCCAAACACATCAAATCTTCCCCCAGCCATATGTGATACTCTAAGTTCAATTCCATGTCCATCCAGTATTTCCAATTTTATGAGATATTTTATCATGATTAATACAGCTTCATGCGAAATTATCTCGTACTTAAATCGGCATGAATAGCAGCGGATGATACACGATCGGCTAAACCACCTATCGTATTTATAATATAATTATGGATCTGGCTATGCCGATAGGGAACCATTATACCTACTACGGCGAATCCATTACGAATTCAATCAAACCAATGCTGCCCCAGGTACAGAAATATTAATTTCGAAAATTAATTCTATTACGAATGTAGTTATATTCGAATCAAATCGGAGATAGGAAACTGATAATGAACTACATCACGTTCGTTCATGTTCGGAAGGGTAGAATCAATGCAGGACCGTATAAACCATTCTTATGTGAATGTGATTTTCTGACTCTTGAATAGATCTGAAAGTCTTCTCAGGACTTCTTAAAAGATATATCGTGAGGTCCCCGAATTTCTAGACACAAGTAATTAATTTAAATATCACAAATAGGTGAGAGTGGCCCTGTCAAAGACGATCCTGAAGATCTGAGAGCCGTGACTCAGTCAGCTCAGCTAGTGGGGTCTATGAAAGGGGCATACATAATCCTAGCATATTTATTTGATTGTATTGATATCAAGTAGAAGACTATTCTGCAAGCTTGCTATTTCCATGCTTTCTTCAGTGATTTGATGATGACTTTATTGATATTCGTCACCTATGCTCTCGTTTCGAATGCTCTAGAATCTAGATAATATTCTACCAATTAATCGTTGTCAACCTGCTTTATATCGGTTTTTTTCAGAATTATTGAACTTTAAATTGATATAAAACACATTTGAATTAAGATTGAAGCCCACTTTTTTTATTTGAAAAATAATTTTGACATTTTTGTTTTGAAAATTATTTCTGGCATAAATCCACCTCGACTAGCGTTGAGGAACTAATGTTCTAGTGAATGGTGCTCGTTACAGATCGATGATCAATAATTATCATTACTCGCAACATTGTTCAACAGTTAATCCTAGGGTTTTTGCTTTGGGAAACCGACCTACTGTTGGCTCCTCCTTCGTTTTATCCCTTTGCTAGTGGTTTTGGAACTACTGCCTAATGGACCAATAAAATAATCATCCCTTGTGTCCAGTCAAATGTTTAACTAACCCTTATCACCTCATTATTTCCCATCCATTATTTCACCGATAAAAATTTGCGCGATGCTGAAACAAAACGTAATAACATAGAGTCTTACCAGAACGTTAAGTGATTACAAAGCCTGTCCAAAAATAAAGGTAGAAAATCCCTTTTAGAGTGCAAGAGTCCTACATAGTCCATATTAAGATTTTCCTTTTATATTCCCTTTGAAATAATGCTCGAGCTCTCTCGCTTGGGGCATTACACCAGGTGTATTACACTCGGTATTGTGAGGTTCCAATCTTCGATGTTTGATTACATGCAGATTGATGAAAAGGTTAAACTCAGAAAAAGATGTAAACCTAGAATGCCTCTAACTGATTTTGGTGTGTAAAAATTTTTGATATAATCTTGTTACAAAATAATGTTACACCGAAACTATCTCGCCGACATTGACGACAAAAACCCATTCAATTTCAGCGTCAGATCTACCATAAAGATTTCTGAAAACATTCCAAGCGTCTCCTCTCGGTCACTTAGATATTCTTGTCGTAAAATCCGCAGAAGCATTTCCAGGAATAGATTCAGTAGAGAAATCGCATTCGAGCTACTGTTCCATGTTGATAAAAACTTCCTATCTCCCAATGAGAGTTCATTTCCTCAGCTCAACGAAATCACATCTGTCTTTATCAAGATTCAAAGTTAGGCTGAGACGTGATTAATCTATCGGTCGAATTCTTCCCGAATGTTGTTATTCCCGACGGTTTGTTCGTTATCTGGCATTGTTAATGTAGGCTGTAGCAATAGGTTTTCCTCATCTAAATCTCTTCACCTAATAGGAGCCTGATGTCCAAGCTCATACTGTTAAGGGTTAACCGTTACTTTCTACACTGATTCAAAATCAATCACCTTCATTCACTCTACAGTGGTGAGTAAAAAATGAGGTATATGCAGTAAAGAAAGGCAACAAAATAGGAGTCGATAGAGCAGACAATTCTCCGACTTGAATAACCTCAGCAATATTTACACACTGAATGATAGCTCATGTCCCTCCCATAATACATACATAGAATACCTGGTGTTGGCACTGATTAGATTTTGTTTAAGACTTTCTTGTCGATCGAAAATTCGAGAATTTGTCCTGCTTTTCATTTCTCCCGAAAGGGGTCGCGCTATTTGTCGTTGCCGCAGTAGCGCCACGACCGATAAATATTGCGGATTTATTCCGTAACTAGACCAAAATCTGAAATCTAGAATGCCGTTTTGATCTACAAATTTTGGTCACGATTTTTAGTAAGGAGTCGATACGCCAGGTATTCTATGCATCTATATTCATACGAATCCAATGACAGCTGATATGTTAAACCTTTTGTTTATTTGAAAGATGAGATATTTGAAATTTTGGACCACTTTTCGAGTAATTCAGACCTCATTTCAGCAATGACACAGTTTATATTGGCTTCCAAAGCGTATATGTTTCTGGTTTATCAGCAAAACCAATGACTTAACATAACCCCAAAGAAAATAATCCATTGGAGATATGCCGCATGATCTTGGAGGCCAAGGAATTGCACAATTCCTCGAAATAATGTTATCGCCAAACCATTCTTTCTATGAATCAATTGTTGCGGTACATAGTACCAAATTTTGAAACGAATCATCATTGATCTCCGATCTGTAACGAGCACCATTCACTGTAACATTGGCTTCAGAATCTTTTTAAAGAAATATGAACCGATGATGCCTCAGCTTGTAAAAGCCACCATACAGGACATTTTTCAGGATGCAATGGAACCTGCAGAACTTCTTGAGGATTGTTTACACTCCATATACGGCTATTTTGCTTGCTTACGTAGCTGTTCAACCAGAAATGAGCTAAACACAACTTTTCAATAAGAAAGTGGATCAACTTCAAGCTGTTGTAAGGCCCAATCAGCAAATAAACGACGCTTATTATGGTCAAGTGGCTTTAGTTCTTGAACTATAGACCAAGATCTTCACGCAAAATTTTCAATGTGGTGGATGCATAAAGTCCAACTTTTTGTGAACGTCATCGAATAGACAAATCTTGATCTTCATTAACACTATGAATTATAGAAGCGATATCTTCTTCTGTACGTACAGTTCTTTGTCTTGTTGTTGTTGTTGCATCGAGTAGAGAAAATGTTGTCCGAAATCTGTCGATAGTTCTACGAATAAGCTGTTCTGATTGAGGATTATGTAAACCATAAAGTGCTGTATAAGTTTGGCGACTGATTTTGAAGATTAATTTCAACAATTTGTATTCATTTTATCGAATGTTTCTATGATTATTCTGCTAATTCTTTTATATGTTCATCGAATCTCAAATAAATTGCTCGATATGAGTTAGGGCTATTGACTTAAATTGCAAAAAATATAGTTAAAATATGATTTTTGTGATGAAAATTCATATCAATATGATTTCAAGTTGAAAATTGATTTTAGCCTGTAGGTCTGCAGCGTATACAGGGTGGTTAAGAAAAATCGAGTAAAATAACGAAATTTTATTCCCAGATTCAAGTATTTTAAGACTATCAATACAATGTATGGCATCAATAACAGCTTGACATCTTCTTTGCATACTACACACGAAGTTGTTCAACATTTCTTGAGGAATTTGTTTCCATAAACGGGGCTCTCTCAGATCATTTAAGGATCCTGGGGTAGGTTGATGATTATCTAATCTTCTTTGGAGCATATCCCATGCATGTTATATTCAATTTAAATCTGGTGAGTGCGGAGGTATTGGTAAATGTGGAATACCAAGCTCCTCGCCCGCATTCTCAACTATGCCTGCACGGTGCGGTCTAGCGTTATCGTCTAGAAATTGAAAAGTTTTACCAATAGCAGCGTGAAAATTTGGCACAACATTGTCAATGACATGCTTCCTATAGTGTAAGGCGGTCATATTCCCAGGACGAATGTGTAGATCTGTGCGCCCGTTGAAACATATCCCGGCCCATACCATAACACTACCCCCTCGGAATGGATGTACTTCTTGGACATAGCGACGATTACGGGGTATGCGTGGGATTCTCCATACCCTTATTCTTCGAGAATCTGAAAATCGTCCATATCTGGATTCATCAGTGAAAAGGACACTACGCCATTGATCGTTCGAATTGATATGTTGCCTTGCCTATTCCAGTCTTTGAAGCTTATGGTCACGTGTTGATGAAACTCCTCTTCATGGACGTCTAAAACCTAGATTCACCCCTCTCAAACGTCGTCTGATGGTTTCGATGGAAACTTGGACCTCATCTGCATTTTGAAGAGTATTCCGTAGCATTCTACACGTGGATGTAGGGTTTCTTCTCGCCGAAACGGTGATGAAACCATTCTGAGCAGGTGTTGTTTTTCGTCGCTCACCAAGCCTTGCTCTTTCCAACACGAAACCTATCGCCCTGAACCTATTCCAAAGTCGAGATATCACACTTTGGCTGACTTGGAGCCTTTTTGCTACAACAACTTGAGTTAGGCCACCCTGTAGCATTCCTATAGCCCTATTAGCCTCAGCGTTTGTTAATTTACGTCTTGGCATTTTCAGAAAACTCGTTTCAAATCGATTCCGTCGATAAACTGACTTCATTTCAAAATGAGAACATTCATGAAGCATATGCAAGGAACCAAACTTCAGAAAAAAGGCGACCAGATTGACGAAATGTCTCATACTGATTTCTATTGGATCGATTTAAGTTATTATTGAGTTTTAAATGATTTTTCAGCGATTTTCTCGAAGATTACATACTTTTAAAAACGATTGAATACGATATCCCCAACTCTTTTGGAGCAGTATACCTATTTGCCCACACTGGTATTGACAACGAAAGGCGAACCCCTCACTGTATATGACTTTATTCTGAATGGTTCAATTGAGCATTTAAATTCAGATCATTTCGTGGTGCACAGTCGGGAATGTTCATTATGCACCCTTCGTACCTTCTTTCATCCCTTATCTCGCATTACAAGTAATGCCTTGTTGACTTTCTTCATTAACCATTAATCTTTCTGTCCTCAGTTCCTCTCCATTCTACCCTGAATGAACTCGGAATCGGCTTGTTTATGTACAGCGTCGTAATATAATACGGATTGGATTGCGTCGCGATGCCTACGATAGTGTCCCGCTTGCTTAGATGTGCAATTCACACGTTATGCCTATCGGACTCCGGAGTCCTTTTCATTTCACCCTGGGACCTTTTCAGACATCTTTTTCGCCCCGATATGTCCGTTGCCGCCGCAAATTTCTCCCTAATTCGCTCTCCTAGATGTTTGGGATAACAGAACAATAGCCATTAAAATCCTTTCGTATCCTTAATGTCAATTCGTTGAAAGAGCAGTCTGCATGGGTTTTTCGACCCGAATTTGGGTCGAGAGGGTAACTGAATTCGATGAAAGGGATGGAGTTGTGTTGAAATTGTGACAATTTCGAGATTTGGGAAGCTCAGTGGGTACCAGTTGATTTGGGAGGGAATAATGTTCAATTTACGTAATTTGGGTTTATTTGAAAGTAACTCGATCATTCAAAACTCACGTTTTGACTCTACCCAACACGTTTTGGGTAGAGTTTCAGTTAACCAACTGAAGTGCGGTTCAATTTTATTCAATGAAAAATTTACCAAATCTCTGAATAGAAAAATAAGAGAGCTAATGGACTGCATATGAATATAAATAGTTATTGAAACCCAACACAAAGGAAAGGATAAATGCACCCAAATTAACAATCTTACCTATTTCAGCAAAACGATCAACCAGATCTTGTCGGTTACTCTTATTTCCATGAACAGAGTGATCGAGCTCGACAAACGAACATGGAATGAAGCTAACGTGAAAATTCGTTGCTAAAGATGTTAAATCAAAGCACACTTATCCTTGTGGTGTAAATAATAACAACGCCACTGGTAACAGTCTCTTTCGAACCAAATTCGCACAAACGAATGTTCTTAAATGAATGTAATGCGATGGAATCAAAATCACTAGAACTGCGAATCACAGAAAAAACTGAAGTTTTCCGAATTCGCGAAAGGAAACAGAAGAAATATTTAATTAGCGGAAGCAAAAGTGTTCACCATCGTTAAAATCAATGATTGCAGATAATTCTTGCAATCACTTTCAGATGATTATTTTTTGATATCGAATAATCCAATAAATGAAAATGCACTTACCGAAATGTGATGATGAATTCAAAATCCTGAAGGCTCTCACACAGAAGTCGGATTTTTTAAGGATAGGGATATGAGGATACACATGTTGGTTATGTTATATTTTCATGTATTTATTTATTAGTTGAAATTAAATTTTTGTTTTGATATTGGTATTTTTATTTCAACTACATGTTTAATACAAAATGGCTACTCATACAATGCACAACACTCTCTGATATTTTCTTCACATATTATTTTATTACTGTAGATGCATAGAATTCTATGCATCTATTTTCTTCTATAACATTCCACCATAGAAGAATATCAATAACATTTTGTTACCCTTGTAGGCAACCAACAATATAGACACTTATTCTATTAGCGACATTTCGGAAATTTTATTTCCTTCATCAGGCTACAACAAAAAGTAACATGTGACGAAACATTCAGGTTGGGTCCAAAAAGAACAAATGGTCAGGAATATAAACTGATATTACTGATAATATAGATGTTTCATTGTCTTATGAATTTCTCTTGGAGTACTTAACAGTTCTGGTCTTTCTTGGTTAGAGAAACAAAAAAACGAAAGCCAAACGAGCATCTGGCACAATTGAAATTCGCCATATCATCCAGAAAACTGACGGATGTTATTAATCCTTTTCCGTATGTACGAACCGAAGTCCCCACTCCTCCCCACCTAATTTCGTGGAACGATCTACAGAATACGGGCTATTACATCCTCTATGACCCAAAACCATTCCGTAATTTTCTCATGTTGTTGCAGCAGGTCCATTAACGTAGCTGGTAACTACGTCATAAAATCTGATTGGAAAAGTAACCGCAAACAACCACAAATTGTTTGTTGATTTTACGAATAAGAACGAGGGTCATTCCGGGGCAAATTGGAATGTTCCGGTTGTTCTTACCGGAGTTTACGAACTGATTCGATACGACGCTTTTTCGCGATGGGAGATGCCTAGAGTTGAGTGGTTTCGGCGAGTATGAGCTGAAAATAAACTTTTTGCGGTGGCTGATGGAACAAGGTGAGTTATGTACAATACGGGGAATCCATCAAGGGGAGATTTGTTTCCTGGGAGTATCGGTGAGTGTTAATGGATCCCGCCACGAACTTTCCAGTTTTTTCGCTCATTCCAATAAATGCTATCGGTCAGCCAGATTTAATCCATTGTGTTCCACTCATTGACTAACATCACCTCGATAAAAAGGGGCTTCCAATATACGGTGTGAGTCTTTGTCCCATGCATATTCAGTACTGTAGATTCATCTAATCAAATTAAACACTTTTTTCCCATTACATTCCTCGAAATTCGGCTTCATTTGAAAGATACAGGGTGTCAAAAAACCTTTCAAGGAATACTTTTCTGGCCATATCTTTGAAACCGTTGTTTCAAATGAACCCAATCGTGGTGATGAAATATTCGCTATGAATGAATGAATTAAAAATGCTCGGTTATGAATTGATGAATTTTCAATGTTCACGAATTCAGCAAATGCGTGGATATAAGCCTGGAAAGAAACTGCAAACAGCTTTGCCGAGGGGCACAATTCACCCAACAATATGAAACTTAAAAATAGAAGAGATACAGAAACAAATTCATGGGATGTATCAGCTTCCAAAACATATTCGTGTACAATAATTTCATCACAATACTGCCAGTAGTTTCAGCAAAATTGTAGAAAATGTGTATAATATTCTTCGATCTCCATCTTGAATACGGATGGCGTTGCGAAAATTTTCAACTGAGCCAACCTCAGTTATTTTCAGTTTTCTACATATCCTAGAGGGGGTCACCTTTTTTCGAAACACCCTGTATAATTCAGTTTGAGGAGAATCAAAGAAGAGATGTATTTTGGGGGTTGGAATATGGCTTTTTGGTTGTAGACATTATCGAACCTAACTTCGGCTTCGATAAGTTTTATATAAGAGTACTAGCTAACCTCGCGAACTCCGTTCCGCCTCAGAGGCAATAAATAAGCAGTTTTTGTTATACCACGTTCCCGTTAGGTGAGGTAGAGGGGTGAAAATTTAGGGTTGTATGTATTTTGGTGTGCTGTATCATGAAAAAATTAAAATAAGAAATATTGTCCAAAATAATTGAAAAAAAAGTTAGGGGTGGACCACCCTTAATATTTAGGGGGATGAAAAATAGATGTTGGCCGATTCCCGGTCCCACTAGATATGCACAAAAAGTTTCACGAACATCGGTCTAGGAGTTCGGCCACAAAGTGCAGACAGGAGAATTTTATATACATATAAAATATATTTGTATCCATCCAACAATTCATGATATAAGTGACCGTGGAAACCGTTAATGACTTACGTCAATATTAGAATTGTATAAATTTCAAATATTTGTGAATTAATCTAAATCAAACTGTAAATAGCAGAAAATTGGTGGGAAGATTGACTTTAATTGTCGTTTCTCTATTTACAGGTAAATATTTAATTTGATTGTATTTAAAATTGAGTTTGAAATAAAAAAACTCTATTTACAGAGCAACACTTGGAGTTTTCTTAACTACCAACTCAACAACATATTATAAAACGACAATTAAAGTCGTTTCTCTATTTACAGGTAAATATTTAATTTGATTGTATATAAAATTGAGTTTGAAATAAAAAAACTCCATTTACAGAGCAACACTTGGAGTTTTCTTAACTACCAACTCA
This sequence comes from Adalia decempunctata, assembly GCA_951802165.1. Classification (NCBI taxonomy): domain Eukaryota; kingdom Metazoa; phylum Arthropoda; class Insecta; order Coleoptera; family Coccinellidae; genus Adalia; species Adalia decempunctata. The sequence continues at coordinate 24,698,654 of OX637697.1, forward strand.
ACAACATATTATATACATACAGGGTGAGTCTTTGACTTGTACATATATTTCAACTGTAGATTCCTCTCATCAAACGAAACACTTTTTTCCTATACCATTTTTCAAAATTCGGTTTGGTTTGGGAGATACAGGGTGTCGAAAATCCATGAAAAAACACTTTTCTGTTTATATCCTCGGAACCGTTATTTCGAATGAACTGAATTTTGGTTGAGTTTCTACTCTATTCATGGAGCACATTCCTCAATCGAAACCTTTTCAATATCTCTACTAGTATGAAAGTTACAGGGTAGTCGACTCATCAATACACGCTAAAACACCATAAAACCACTTTGAGAAGATAAACGGTTTATATTTTCGAAATAATCAATCATTTAAGAAACTAAAAAAGTATTCCTATTTTTTTTCAATAATACGCGTTGTTTTCGAGTTATTTCCAATTTTACCCGGAGAAATTGGACGAAAAAATCATTAATTTCAAGAAAAATCTGAATGCGTCTCTGAATTTAATATCATCGAATATTATTCCTTCTCTGGTCTTTAAACGAGTTTACAATGTTGTCACAATATTCATCAATATGTCGAGATATTTTAATAATAAAATCTAACAAATGTGGGAGATAAAATTGAACACAGTGGATTTAATACGCACAGTTTTATTTGAAAATTCATAGTTACCGGTCCATATTGAAGTTATATGTGGATGAAATACAAAATTCGGATATGAATGATGAATCTCGATACAAACTACTTATTAAATTGAAATTAATGAAAACCAATACGATACCTGATAATCTGTGGCGCTGTTTCTATCTAAACAACATCCTCTTGGAATTTTATAAAGTCGACACGGTTGAAATTATATTAATTCACTTCACATAATAATCACATTAGAACAATAATTCACTGAATGTATTCAGAACTTTACATAATGTTTACAGTTTGTTCAGAGACTCTGGTTTGTTATTGTTTATAGTTAGCCTCCAAATTACCAATACTTCGATTTTCGCTCTACGCATGCGTGGTAAAATTTGGCGGCAAAGTCGATTTATGATGGATACGGCAGAATTCATAGATATTTATTCCACGGTACACAAATGTATCGTGATTTATACTATGTTTCGCAAAAAATCCTTAAACTCAAGGAAAATATCAGCAAGCTGACAACATCTTCTTGAAATTTCTGTGCAAAAATTCACAGAATCGATACAAATTAGATTAGGTTAGTGTTGGGTAGAATTTCAGTTAAACAACTGAAGTGCGGTTCAATTTTACATAATGGGATTTTTACCAGGTTTATGAATAGAAAAATAAGAGAGCTAATGGACTGTATATAATTATGAATAGTTATTGAAACCCAACACAAATGAAAGGATAAATGCACCCAAATTAACAATTGCAAGGTCTTACCTATTTCAGCAAAACGGCCAACCAGACCTCGTCAGTAACAGTACTTTTCGAACCAAATTCGCACAAACGAATGTTCTTAAATGAATGCAATTCGAATGAATCGAAATCACTAGAATTATGAATCACAAGAGAAAACTGAAGTTTTTCGAATTCGCGAAAGGAAACAGAAGAAATATTTAAATTAGCGGTAGCAGATGTATCCACGATTAAGTCAATCAATGAACTGAATTGAAAAATGAAATGAAACAAAAACATACGCAACATATGCGCGTTCCACAAACTGACGCATCTACACATATGGGATCTCCCTGGTATCGGAGAAATTGAATTAATTTCGAAAGGAATAAAAATGAAAAATTCAGAAAAGTTATCTGAACCGTTCACTTGGCGTGAACAAAACAGGCCGCCGTAAAATTGTATGAATTTTACAGAATATTGGAAGCAGTGAAATTAAATCTAAAATCTAACAAACTAATATCTAAAAAATTGAGGAGAATTTGAAGTGATCGCTTAAAATTAAATATCGATCGGAACCAAACGTGTTAGGGCTCTTGTATATTGACCGGCCGCGGTTTTTATAGACGCAACTCGAATCGTACCATCGGGTCCCGGATGCAACTCGATTATACGTCCGATAGGCCAAGTGGCAGGTTTGGAATCTATGCCCTTAATGAAAACTAAATCTCCAATAAATGGACAAGCGTTTTGTCTCCATTTATTACGCTGAATCAAAGTGTGGAGATATTCGTGTGACCATTGCTTCCAGAATTGTTGAAACAATTTTTTATGTTGTTCCCAACGTTTGATGGGCGTTTGAACATTGTCAAGCGTCAATTCGGGAATGGACAACAATGGGACGCCTATCAGGAAATGTCCAGGTGTTAAAAAGTCCGCGGATTCGGAGGGATCAGAGGACAAGGGGCAAATTGGTCTACTATTTAAAACCGCTTCAACACGAGTGAAAATCGTTGCAAGTTCCTCAAATGTACAAGCAACCGAATTTAGAGATTTGAGAAACAGACGCTTTGCTGATTTAACACCGGCCTCCCACAAACCTCCGAAATGGGGGGCATATGGAGGAATAAACTTCCATTTGATGGATCTCTTCGACAAATTATCGCATATATCGACATTATTTGATCTCAAGAACTGAGAAACCCCATCAAGATAGCGTGAAGCTCCGACGAAATTGCTACTATTATCAGACCAAATTTCTTGAGGAAGGCCTCGTCTAGCGATAAATCGATCTAAGGTCGATAAGAAGGCCTCCACGGTGAGGGACGAGACTAGTTTGCGCGTATTATTTGACCGATAGGAAAAGGGGCCAGCAAAGTCCACATCCACCTTACTAAAAGGACGTGAAATATTGACTCTGGGGGCAGGTAGAGGAGCCATGAAGGGTTGATAAGTTGTACCTCGAAACCTTGTGCATGTTATGCATTTTCGAATGCACTCTCGAACCAGATTTCGTAAAGACAAAATTCAATAATTTTGCCGAATTAAAGACATAGTCGTGTTAGGACCGGAATGAAGCGAGATTAAGTGAAATTGGAGACATATTAAACGTGACAATGCACAGTTTTTCGGAAGCAAAACTGGATGCTTAGCACTCTGTGGTAAAGAAGAGAATTGTAATCTACCTCCTACCCTGATCAATCCTGCAGAATCGATATAAGGATTCAATGTTCGAAATGATTTTTCGATTGATTTTTTTTGCAGTAAATTCTGGCGCAATTTATCGAAATAGTGTTGTTCAATAATAAATCTGAATGAAAGGTCTTTCTTCATGATTTTGTTTTGGAATTTCGATGAAAGTACCTTCTGTATAAAAAGTACCCGGAATTGTAAAAAAAAACACATAAATTTAAATTTAATCATCAATATTTATTTTGTCTCCTTCAAAATAGTCCCCATTGCTTACAATACAACTATGATATAGGCGAACCCACTTTTCCATGCACCGCTCATACGCCGCCAAAGGTATGGCCTTCAGTTCTCGTTGCGAATTTGTTTTGATGGCTTCAATGGACTCAAAACGCGTTCCACGTAGGGGCAATTTGAGTCTTGGGAATAGAAAAAAGTCGCACGGAGCTAAGTCAGGTGAATACGGCGGTTGTTCGATGGTATTTATTGAGTTTTTGGTCTTGTATTCCTTAATAATTATGGCTCGGTGCGACGGCGCGTTATCATCATGCAAAATCCACGAATTGTCTTTCCATAAATCTGGCCGTTTACGACGAACATTCTCACGCAAACGCCTCAATACACCCAAGTAATACTCCTTATTCACTGTCTGTCCTTCAGGAAGAAATTCTGAGTGCACAACACCACGATAATCGAAGAAAACAGTGAGCAAAACTTCAATTTTCGATCGACTTCGACGTGGTTTTTTCGGACCGTCTTTGAATGATTTGTACCAATCGTATGCTTGTGTTTTTGACATACAATTATCACCAAAGGCTTTTTTTAACATTTTCAATGAATCGGCACAAGAAAATTCGTTTGCAAGACAAAATTTGAGGCAAACTCTTTGATCAACTATTTTTTCCATTGTAAAATTCGCAGAGCACTTTTGAGGTCGACTGATACTGACAGCTGTTGTAAACACACTAGTTGACAGATCGCGCTCAAATTTGGCTTGGTAATAAAGGAAGGTCCTACCAACTTTAAGAAAAAAAAAATTACCGATTCCTTTTTGGCGGTTCATTTAAATAACATTTTCCGGGTACTTTTTATACAGAGAGTATGAACAAGTTATTAGTGTTCACAAACTAATCTGCAGAAAACACGAAGAAGGAACTTATTTTGGTGGATAAATGTGGCTTTTTAGTTGCGGATATAAAACGATGAAACTAACTGTTTTTGTTGAAATTATCGTGTTTGCAACATTTTTATTCCAATGAGATTAGTAGATACTCGAGTATTCCCTAAATGTCTAAACTCAATTTCTATCGAGAAATACTTACTTTGAATCAATTCCACAGTATCATTTCAGGGACGTAATTAGCACAATTTTTTTTCAAATGGCTATATCTTTTTAACAGAGCCGAATTCGGAAAAATGGAAAATGAAAAAAAAGGTTTCTTTGGACCTCAAGAATATTCAGTTAAAATATATGTACAAGTCAAAGACTCACCCTGTATATAAGACTAGCTGACCCCGCGATCTCGGTTCCACCTTTTGTTATACCACGTTCCCATTAGGTTAGGTAGAGGGGTGAAAATTCAGGGTTGTATGTATTTTCGTGTGCTATATCATAAAAAAATTAAAATAAGAAATTTCGTTTAGAAAAATCAAAATAAAATTTTGGGGTAGACCACCCTCAACATTTAGGGGAATGAAAAATAGATGTTGGCCGATTCCCAGTCCTACCCGATATGCACACAAAATTTCACGAAAATCGGTCTAGCCGTTTCGGAGGAGTTCGGCCACAAAGTGCAAAAAGGAGAATTTTATACATATAATAAGATTTTCGGTTTCATCCATTGGGCCAAGAATGGGATTCAAAATTTTTTAGATGATCCAATTAATTTTCAATACAGTATCGAAATTTTTTAGGAATGTTCAACTTGTTGTGATATAATCAAAAGTTCTTCAGTGTATTACAAATAGGATATTGCAAACATTTATCCCTCAATAAAATTTTGTTTGCAGATTCAAAATGCTTTTTACCAGAGCATTCCACAAATTCTGTCCCACGTTTTTCACTGCATGCCATTATAACGTGAAAGACTGCTCTCAACTCTATTTTCTGTTGCGACTGATAGCTACACGGGCCGTCAATTGTTTTTTCCACGTAGGAAAACAGGTTGATTGATAGGAACGAATACACAAAAGTTAGAAATGCCAATAATTAAATTCGAAAAATCAGATTTTGAAACAAACCCCATCGTTTCCCGTCGACCAAATTAATCAATTCTCCGCGCTCCCTCCCATTCTTCTGTTGTGAGTCTCGTTTGATCGATGAGCATGATATTTTTTCACTTCCTGGTGGACCTCTGGGCAAACCGGGCTCGCAGGAAATCGGCATTTCAGCACATATTATTGATTTCGGAATGAGGATTTCTGATATTATTTCAGAGTTATGAAAAATTCGTTCGGCAATGTTCGTTTGATGACCGATCGTCAATTTGTTTCACTTCCAAACTTTTCTGGGATGAAGAATCTTATTCAGTTTCAAAATGAATTCTGCAAATCTGCATTAAAAGTAAAGTGCCTGATCCTTCTGACGAATTCTTTCAACGTGGTTTAAAGAGACTTAAACAAGCTCGATTGACTCAAAAATTTACCTAAGTATCAAGATACTATAACGATATGATAATTTCATTAATCTGGCCGAATGTTCTGACGCGACTGACCAGGATAACAAAATTGATTTATTTCTATGGAACCCGAATCCTCCGCCAATTTGCAACGATGCGCGATAACATTCAATGTTCCGAGTCAAGAAAAGTGAAAAATGCCGACAAAATGCGTTATTAGTCTGGTCAAAAGCAGTATTTCGATAATCGATCTATTTATACCAAACTTGAAACAGCCGTACATACAGAGTGTAACAGCCAAATGGAATAAATTCGATAACGAATAAATGAGGGCGTGTTGGGAAAAACGCTCCGTCACGTCGGTTTGCAATTTTAAATGCGCCTATTTTTCAAGAAAATAAAATTATATAGGGTCTTCCATGTGACCTTGGCCAATACCAACTTTCTTATTTCAAATGCAATCCCCTGTATATTATTTATTTTTTGGATTTTTCAGAGAATTCTAGTCACAATTCATGCTTAATGGCCTTTACCTATCTTTAACTATTTCGGAAGTATTAAGTGTTCTCAGATTTGTTGCAAAAATCAACGTTTCAAATAAAAATTATTTTATTTCACAAATTCGGTACATTACACTTAAAACCTAATAAGTAATACTGATTATTTCTTAATTATTGAAAAAAAAACATTAATGTCAATGTATAGGAAACGTTCAAAATGCTCGCCGCGAACGTCTTGACAACATGCTACAGACAACGTGTTACTAAGGCTATGAGAATAAACAAATATGTTTTTGTTTTTTTAATTTCTTCTCAGTAATGGTTTTTGCTTACTTCCTTCTAATCAAGAGGTAAATGGGAAATGAGTATTGAGTGTAATGTATCGAATTTGTGAAATAAAATAATTTTCTTTCAAAATGTTGATATTTGTGAAAAATCTGAAAACAATTAATATTTCCGAAAAATTTGAAGATAGGTATGGGACATAGTACATGAATTATGTCTAGAATATTCTGAAGAATCCAAAAAATAAATAATATAAAGGGGGTTGCATTTGAAATAAGAAAGTTGGTATTGGCCACGGTCACATGGAACACCCTATATAATATTATTTTCTTGAAAAATATGCGCATTTAAAATTACAAATCGACGTGACCGAGCGTTTTTCCCACCACGCCCTCATTTATTCGTTATCGAATTTATTCCATTTCGCTGTTACACTCTGTATAAAAAGAAATACACACATAGGAACGTGGAAATGTCAATTCCGATAAAACTCAGGAAATTATTTCAGCATCCAAATCAAATACAGAACGTAGTTCTCTTGCATTGCTGAAAATCAAATTTGACATGACAATTCCGCGAATAGAGCATGTGAGTTTATTGTGCAGAAAGCTGTCAGCGGCCATTTTCAATCATAAGGCGTTTCACGTTAACAGCATGAAAGAGCATTCCGATGAGTATCGTTCTATCTGTGGGAGATTTGATGGAGAGAATAAAATACAGAGTTTTCACAAATTGGGGCTACCAATGAATAGGGTTAATTCCTTGCATCATTTCAAGAAAACAAGTGTCATAAACATGGTACCGCGAACGTTTCGTTTCTGAAATACAGGGTCATGTCCTGTCAGATCTCCAGACACAAATGCTATGGAGTTCTCTTCATACTAATTTGCTTTTGCTGACAATTTTGAATTTTCCAGTATTTACGTACGACAAAACTACAAGAGATCGTAAGGTTTAATATACGAGAATGTATATTGATATGTAGTTAGCCTAGACCAGTTCCATGCAAAAACAAAATATTGCGATACCATATCAACGAACAATAACTTATTAGAAGTGTCAGTGTAGAGTTCGACGTCGAAAGATTCAACCAGAGTTAGATAGATAGATAGATAGATAGCAATACGCAATAGATTAAAAAAAAAGATGTCCACCGAAATTGTAAAAATAAAAAAATTGGAGTATCGAGTCATCATCAAGAACCTGTATTTAAAAGGGTTAAAAGGTTAGCAGATTTACGAAGATATGCTTAATACCGTGAAAAATTGGACTGCAAGCTTCTGAAGACGTAAATTTTCCATTGAAGATGATGACCGATCGGGACAGCCAGTTTTTGTGTCAGTCCCCGAAAATATCGATGCATGACATGATTTTATCAGACCGTCGAATTGGGCTGGAACGGATTTCTGAAGCACTGAAGATTTCATATACGATCGCGTTCATCTTATAGTTCACGTCAATTCGGACATGAGGAAAATTTCTGCAAAAAGGATCCCCAAATGTTTGAATGTTGACCAAAAGCGTGCAAGAGTAGAAGCAACGCGTTCGATCTGTGCTCGATTTGAAAACGATGTAGACTTCTTGAACTGAATTACTATAAATGAGACTTGGGTACATTTCTACGATCCAGAAACAAAGCAACAATAATGGAATGGCGACACTCTGGTTCTCCAAGACCCAAGAAGTTTCGTGTCCAAAAATCTGCTGGAAAAGTTCTTGCTTCAGTTTTTTGGGCCATGGAGTAATCATGATTGATTTTGTGAGTATGGGTAGAAAAATAACTGGAGATTACGATTCGACATTACTGAGCACGCTATGGAAAAAAAATAAGAGAAAAGACGCGGAAATTGTGATCGAGATATTCTTGATAATGGAATATTTGTTGAAAGATTATTTGGGCTGTTTCCATTATCTATGCGGTTTGTTGTTTCCGACGTTTCGGCAAGCATTCGCCTGCCGTCTCCAGGGTGTAGGTCCTGAGAAGGACCGAAAAAGTATGGTGCGTACAAGTCCAGACAGATCAAGTTTGGCAAAAACCGGTCCTTCTCAGGACCTACACCCTGAAGAGGGCAGGCGAACGCTTGCCGAAACGTCGGAAACAACAAACCGCATAGATAATGGAAACAGCCCAAATAATCTTTCAACAAGACGCGGAAAGCTATGCAAAGGTATTTTGTTTTAACAGGACAACGCCACAAATCTCATGTTGCCATGCAAAAAATTCGTTATTTAGGGTGAGAATTACTAGAACACCCCCCTTTTTCACCAGATTTGGCTCCGTTCGACTATCATCTCTTTCCTCATCTGAAAAAAGTCTAAGATGTCGTAAATTTTCTTCCAACGAGGAGGTTATAAAAGCTGTGGAGGACTGTTTTGCAGAGCAAGGAGAAACATTTTTTTTGAAAGGTCTAGAGACATTGCAAGTTCGCTGTAATGAATGTATATAATCAAGAAGAGAATATATTGAGTAATAAAATATTTTTACATTGAAATTTTGTTTGATTTTTCCAATATATCCTCGTAACAACAATGCTCCATCTTACAATTCTTCAAACTGACAAAGGTTCACCGAAAAAGCTCCAAATTCTAATATCTACTCCAAATTTCAGTTGAATATCTCATGAATTGTAGATAAATAGAAATAACACTTTGATCTCCAAAACAAAACGTTTGCGGTCCCATTTTTATGCGACTCTTTTATCTCCATAAATCACACAAGATATCTTCTCTGTTTAATTGCACCTCAAATTCGGGAACATTCTGTATATCGAGAGTCAACTGCAACCATCACTGATGATAAAATAGGTGGATCAGTTAAGAACTCCAAAAACTATTATTCTGCTCAGAAACCGTTGCACTCGTATATGCTCGCACGATGACAAAATTCAGAAGTTCTAAAGTATGAAATTCCAACCGAAAATCTTTTGATCCCCGTAACGTATGAATATCGCTGGGGAATTCCATGGAAACTTTATAGGTAGCTTAAACTCTATTCTCTATTTTTCGAGGCTATTTGAATGTCCTACCGTGGATAGTTTGTTAATCTTCCTTCGGCCGGTCCGTCCGTTCCCATGTGAAGATAATCTCCGGAATATTGTTGAAATTCTTATTGTTCCCTATGAATTCGGGTGCTCGCTACGGAATTAGAATGGCCAATTCTCATGAAAATTCAATAAGAACGCCATTAATTGAATTCAAAGGTAACAAATTCGAACTGATTTCCATTGGGATTTGCTGCTTATAGGGGGTGTTCTTAATGGAATGATCAACCTTGAACACGTGATTCTATAACAGCAAAAAATATTGTGTTATCCTGTGTTTTTTTGAGAGTGTTAGAATTTTTGATAGGGATAACTGGTGATTTTAAAGAAAGTGGAGGCCATGTTGTGTTGAAATTTCTGTTTAGTAAGCCTTCACAAATTATCCTGGAAAGACTCACGCGTTTACAAATTGTTGAAATTCATTCTCAGAATCATTTTTCTATTCGCTAAACTTAAAGAGCACTTCGTGAAATTTATGGTTTACATAATCGTCCATCAGAGCAGCTCATTCGTCGAACTGCAAATTGAAATCATATTAATATAAATTTTCATCACAAAATCTTATTTTAAGTATATTTTTTTGCAATTTAATTCTATATCCCTAAATCATGTGGAGCAGTTTATTTGAGATTCGATAAACATATGAAAAAATTGAAAGAATAATCATATAAACATTCGATAAAACGAATAAAAATTATTGAAATTCATCTTCAAAATCAGTGTTCTAGTCGCCAAACTAATAGAGCCCTTTATGGTTTACATAATCGTCAATCAGACAGCTTATTCGTAGAACCTAGGGTAGAAGCTAGGAGCATAGAATTATATGCTCCTAGGTAGAAGTATCGACTGATTTCGGGCAACATTTTCTCTACTCGATGCAACAACAACAGCAAGACAAAGAACTGTACGTTCAGAAGAAAATATCGCTGGTGTAAGTGATAGTGTTAATGGAGATCCAGATTTGTCTATTCGTCGACGTTCACAACAAATTGGACTCTTTGCATACACCACATGAAAAATTTGGCGTAAAGATCTGGGAATACCTTCAAGATGCATCTGGTTCAAGAACTAAAGCCACTTGACCATAATAAGCGTTTTTTTGTTTGCTGATTGGGCCATAGAAGAGCGTGAGGTTGATCCACTTTTTTATCGAAAAATTGTATTAAGTGATGAAGCTCATTTCTGTTCGAACGGCTGCGTAAGCAAGCGAAATTACCGTATATGGAATGCAGGTTCCATTGCATCATGAAAAATGTACTATTTGGTGTTCTTCACATGCTAACATAGGTCCATATTTCTTTAATAACGATGGTGGAGCTAATGTTACAGTGAATGGTGCTCGTTACAGATCGATAATCAATGATTATTTGTTTCAAAATTTGAATGGTATCGACCCAGAAGTGTTTTGGTTTCAACAAGACGGTGCTACAACTCATGCTGATATCGAAACAAAAGATTTATTGAAAGAAAGATTCGGCAATAAAATTATTTCGAGGAATGGTCCAATTAATTGGCCTTCAAGATCATGCGACATAACTACGAAGGATTATTTTCATTGGGGTGAAATCAATGAATGCTGGTGTTCCGCAGGGATCAGTTCTGGCTCCAACACTATTTCTACTTTACATCAACGATTTTCTGGAAGCAACTTCGTGTCCAGTGCACAGCTTCGCGGATGATAATACCCTTCATACCGCCTTTTCTTCTAGGGCTCCAATACCAGCCAGACAAATCAGAAACGAACGAGGAAGAAATGTTAACAACATAAATATGGACTTGGCCACATTTCTTGAATGGGGATCTAATAACTTGGTGGAATTCAACGCAAGCAAAACACAAGCATGTCTTTTCTCTAGAAAAGCCGATCTCACTGTGCCCAGCATAGAACTGTCGGGAGTGACCATACCATTGAAGCAATCCATTTCGATGCTTAGTATTACTGTCGGCAGTAACCTTTCTTGGGAGAATCACGTGAGATCCATTGCTAAAAGTGCATCCCAAAAACTTGGTTTTCTGTTTCGTGTCAGGAGCTATTTCACCTCAGGTCAGCTGCTTATGATCTATAAGGCACAAATTCGACCTGTCCTGGAATACTGTTCCCATATTTGCAGTGGTGCACCTAAACATACCCTAAACCTCTTGGATTCTGTACAAAAAAAGGCAATTCGTCTCGTCGGTGATGCCTCGCTTACAAACTCGCTCACTTCTCTAGAACACCGTAGAAGAGTAGGAGATCTGTCTCTATTTTATAGATATTTCCATGGGCGATGCTCTTCTGAATCATCAGCAATCGTTCCCCCTCTGGCAGTCTCTTCGAGACTTACCCGTCAAGTTAAGTCTTCACATCCCTTCGTGGTCACTTTGGAGACCTGAGGAACATCTCTCTTCAAAGACTCGTTCATCCAACGAACAGCGAGGCTTTGGAACACATTGCCTAGGGAGGTGTTCCCCGAGGCATATAACCTCCAGAAATTCAAGAAGAACACCAATTCCTACCTGCTTGCCCTTGGTTCTCGCGATGTTCTCTGAACATTACACGTGAGAACCACAACTTAAAAAAAAGTCATTGGTTCATGATCATGATGGTAAACCAAAAACAATATATGCTTTGGAAGCCAACATAACTCTTGTTATTGCTGAAATAAGGTCTGAATTACTGCAAGACACTTCTTGGTCTTGTCGCATGCGGTTCCTCAGAGCTACTCGTGGTGGACATATGTTGGAAAATATTCTCGAAATATGATTCTCATAAAATTATCTTTGAAATAAAAATAAAATTGACTTTAATCTTAATTTACATTTGTTTTATTCCATTTCAAATTTCTATCACTCTGGAAAAAACAATTCGTCTCATACTTCGTCGGTATCAAAGAAGACCCAGCTTCCTGATTTACCCACTTTTTCCGAATCTGTGGTATGAGGGAACCACCCAAAACCTCACAAAAAAAATTGACCTGTTTTTATCACTCCTCTGCTATTTGTCTAGAAATGATCATACAGCGCTATCTCTTTCGTTCAACACGACCTTCAGTTCGCCACCCTATCACAATTCACTCCATATTCTTCCCCTCGCCGGAACCCGTATGTTTCGTATCTTCAAAGTGAATTCGTTCTGTGGTAAATGGACTCTATTCAGAAAACCAGCAGATAAATCTCTTCAAGTCAGACCAACCGTAAGTACCAGTAAGTTTGTTTTTATCTCATAAATTTTTTTTTTAATTTTCGTGGAGATGAGAACTGGTACAGCATTCCATTCTTCTCTCCAAGAAAGCTCTTGTATAATTAAAACTATGGATGAAAAGTATGAAACAACATCACTTCGCTTTCAAAACTTCCCAGATATACTTATATCCCATTTCCAATAATTTCTTTATATATCGTTTTTACTATCAACGTAATAATTCATTCCCTATAAAAGCTGCAGTAAAGAGGAATTCGGAGAAATTCTTCAGAGTGACCAAGACATAACCTGGGACTTTCAGACATGCGACTCGTGAACCACTTTATCAACCTGTCACGTAAGGAATGAATAAAAAACCAGAATTACTCTCCTTTTTCTGCAACAGTTTTAAGGGCCCAAATGTTCAAAGCGCCCCAAACGTGTTTTGTTTCCAGTATAACATTATATGTATAGCATTCAGGAGGATTTGTAAATAATTCAGGAATAAATAGAAAGTCGGCAAATCTGCCCTGGAGACACATGTCTTCAAATATTTATACGATTCCGGTTGGGGTTCCTTTAGGAAAAAGCATTGTGAGGATTATGATGCTTCTTGCTAGTTATCAGTCCGGAATATTGAGCACCTCGAGTTCGACTTTGAGGGCGTCTGACGTCTCTTTCCGTTTATCTAATAGACGCAGATGCTATCTTGAATACTTGTATTGGAGCCGAGTTTTCATCAGATGGGAAAGTTAGATCGACCACAAATCGGATTAGGCAGATATTCAAGACATTTAATAAGTCTGCGGTATGATATGTGGCATCACTGTTGACAGAACTATATGATTTCTGGTGAGGAGCCCTAGACCAATTTTGAGAACGCTGGGGATCTTCATAACTTCAAATTACTGTAACCCACTTTGCTCACATACAGCATTTAATGAGGTTCATGAACGTTCGGTGGGTTTGCATAGGATTTGGTACAAAAAAAACGCTCACCTCAATTAAAGATGACAATCAGCTATTGAGCTGTAAATTCCGCAACTGGCTGTGATATCGTCCTGATACAAGTGTCATGTTCTTCACGTAGAAGGTATACACAGGGGCAATCACTTGGTTGTGAATGTTATAACACAAAAACTCGCAAGGGCGGATATAGCTCTTTTTCATGGGAGGGGTAATAAAGATCATAGGGGGGTAATAACGATTGAAAACCATTAAATCAGGTATACAATGTATGAAAAATTTTATGTGTACCACCTTTTTCTTAGGTCTTCGATGCTCATGGGGGGGTAGTTACCCCCAGTACCCTCCCCGTAAATCCGCCCTTGAAAACTCGTGTTTCTTGAAATGGATCGATGACGTAATAACTCGATTCACTGAACAGAATCTTTTACTGGCCTGGCTGAGGGACTGAATTTTTAGTTGTGGGGATTTTATTTTTTCATTTATTTATTGCTGCTCTCAAACTGCAAAAAAGCTGGTATCAGAGCCTACATTCACATTATAATCTCTTATATACCAAAATAATACAATCATCTATATCAACATTGTGAAATATTGAAGAAACAAACATAGAGCAAAAATACAAACGAAAAGACAAAACATAAGTTTTCACATACGAAAAAATTAGCGAAGTTCAAAAACACTCTGAGGTCATGGCAATTGCGTTATTTCCAAAGGAATAGTGTTGAAAACATCAACATCGGCTATAAATATTGGAGAATTTTGTTCGATACATGCTCTTGCATATTTTTTTCTAACCATTGACGACTAATAAAGAAGCTTGTGTCCTCAATGAATTATTATTTTTTTTTGTAGACAAGCTTTGTCCCTTCCATTTTTTTCAGTTTATCTATATTTAATGTTGACGTACCAGAATATAGTTGAGCCGTTGGTGTGGAGTTCAAATTGTTAGTAAACATGATAGATTTGTTCTGTACCCTCTGAATTTTTCTTGATAAATATTTTGGAGCATTTCCCATTTTTTTCCTTGACCTCGAATACCGTTTGGTAAATGTGTTAATCTTTTGAGGCTATCTACGAAAGGATTCATTTCTTAATGTCTCCATAGGAGAGTGGAACTGCTGATGAGCCAGACGCCCAGACCTTGCGCAATTGACCCAAACAAGATCTGACGGCGCGATATCTGGGGAATACGGCGGGTAGGTAGGACTTTCCGTTCCCAGATAGGTTTTCAACGGATTCTGAAACGTGAGCCGGGCGTATCACTTATTCGTGCTTCTGCTCGTATTGGCGTCGTTTTTTGAGGAATGCTTGTCTCAATCGCCCCAATGGAAGTCGATAACGTTCTCCAGTGAAGGTTTAACTCGGTTTCAGCTGACCTGGTCCCACCAAATACACAGCATTACCTTTGTAGCGTCCATATTTGGTAGAAGCGACGACGTAGAAGCATGGCCAGGCAATCTCTATGATTTTATTTCCTTCGGGTTGCTGTAACAAGTGTAACACATCCATTTTTCATCACCCTTCACGATGCGATGAAAAAACCATTCCTATTTTGCTTTACATTTGTTTGTAACCCGCTTTGGCCACCGTTTTCTTCGCATGAAAAAGAAAAGAAAATCTATGCTTTCCGCAAATGACGACTATTTTGCACAAAATTAGACATATTCACACAACCAAAAGTATGTATATGACGCCAAAACGAAATTACTTATATGTTAAGGTGGGCGTTCAATGTAGTGAGTTTTTATTTAAAGTTGCATTTGAAAATGGTTTCACTTTGGGAACTGAAATTTTGAGGATAAACTCAGAAGATATTAGAGTTCTTGATGAAATAATTGAAATCGATTTCATTTCGAAAGATTTTTTTTTCAAAAATAGAAAATGAGCCAACTCATGCTTCTGTTTTATTTCAAACGAAAGACCCATGAAAATAGTTCAACTTCCGATTAAAAGTGGATATACAGATATTCTCGTTTAGAAAATCAACTTGGAATACGGAATTGGCAGAGAATACTCAAATTCAAATATATGGCGTGAAATAGTTCCCGATTTACCCATATATTCACTAATTTCATAGTCCAGCGAATTTCGAATAGAGAGCGCCATTGAACATTTCATTCATAAGGAAAGAGATATTCATAGAACTTATTGTGAAAATGTAAGTTCTATGGAGATATTCTATAAAATGCACGGTGGCGTCTCTATCGGATTAGTTTTCCTACTTGCTCTGAACGGCGACCTCAAAACAGTTTGTTTTCCATATGTCTAAGCTTGGTTCATGACGTTCTGGATATGTCAAAATTGACTAGCTACTATTTCGCTTTTTTCCCTCTTATTTCGCTGAAATTCACATTAAAATCTTATTGCCCTCTCGATTTATCTTTCAACGGAGACCGCTCTGTATCAGCTGACTGAAGTCATATAGAGAACTCTGAATAACAAAGAAATCGCCATGTGTGCCTTCCTGGATGTATCTGGGGCCTTTGACAACACAACACACGTGTCTGTCAGAGATGCACTTGAGAGGCGAGGAGTGAATAACACCATCTTAAGATGGATGTATGAGGTGTTAACGACGAGGATAGCTGAGACATCGATGGGCGAGGAATCCGTCTTCGTCAAAGCTACTCGTGGAACACCTCAGGGTGGGGTGTTATCCCCCCTCCTATGGAGCCTGGTAGTGGATGAACTTCTACAGAGGCTAACGGAGCTTGGCTTTGAATGTGTAGGCTATGCTGACGACATAGTCCTAATTATTAGAGGCAAATTCGAAGGCACTCTCTGCGACCTATTGCAGAAGGGCCTTAGAATTATTGAGCAGTGGTGCTTGTCAGTGGGGCTGAACATGAACCCAACCAAGATCACATTGATTCCGTTCACTCGGAAGAGGAAACTTCCAGCCATGAAAACGTTTGTATTAAACGGAAATATCTTGGCGTGGGGGTCTGAAGTCAAATACCTAGGAATAACACTGGATAGCAAACTTCTGTGGAATAAGCATGTTGATAATGCTACTGGCAGAGCTACAAGAGCTCTGATGGCATGCAGGCGTCTATGCGGCAGGAATTGGAGCTGTAACCCAAAAATACTGCGATGGATGTACGTCATGATTGTAAGACCTATAGTCACATATGGGGCAGTAGCCTGGTTTGCTAAAACAAGTCAGGCAAGTACGAGGAAAATGCCTCGACAAAGTACAAAGGCTTGCCTGTGTGTGCATCACGGGAGCTATGAGAACGTGCCCAACTAGGGCACTTGAGATCATCACAGACCTCACACCTCTACATCTAGTGATTGATAGGGTAGCCCATGAGGCCATCCTCAGAGTATCTAAAGAAGGAGCAGGCAATGAGGGAGTCAGGTTTCGGAGAGCTTGGTCCTCTCTGAATGACTACACCCCATCTGCAAACCTTCCTAGTGATGTAATAATCAAGAAAGTAAGCACTGAGAAGAACTTCAGTACAATGCTAAGTAAAAGAGTGGATTGGGAAAGGGAATACACCAACTACAATCTCAAATAAAATACAATGAAATGGTATACAGATGGTTCTAAAACCGCTACAGGAGCTGGCGCTGGGATTTACGGGACAAGTACCAAGTGTGCACTATCGCTAGGCTCCTGTACAAGCGTCCTTCAAACGGAAATACTTGCAATCGGAAGATGTCTAGATACACATCTAGAAATAAACTATCAGAAGTGCGATATAGCTATTCATACAGATAGTCAAGCTGCTATTAAAGCACTGAGCTCCTACGTCATTGACTCAAAGCTGATTTGGGAGTGTCGAAACTAACTCAATGAGGTAGGCAAGAAGAATAAGGTCTTTTTAATCTGGGTTCCCGGTCATTCGGGAATCGTAGGAAACGAAGACGCCAATACACTGGCCAGAAAGGGCGCACAAACGCCACTCACTGGCCCAGAACCCTTCTGTGGCATAGGAAAATGCACCTATAATAAGGAATTTATGCTGAAGGAGAAAACCGAAAGAGAAAAACTCTGGCGGAATCCCTCAGGGATGGATCACTCCAAAAAGTTCCTCCGGAACTTTGAAACTGCTAGATCCAAAAAATATCTGGATCTCAGTAAAAACCAACTTCACCTACTCACTGGCTTTCTCACAGGACATTGTCGCCTAAAGAAGCATCTGTTGAGACACTGATGAGTGTAGATTCTGTGGGGAGGAGGAAGAAACTCCTATTCACCTGGTTAAGGAATACTATGCCATTGCAAGCCAAAGGAAAGATAGCTTTGGACAAGAAACTTATAGAAGTGGGCAGTTATCCTCCTTGAAGCTGTCCCAGATACTGGATTTCATCAAATCTCTGGAACTGGAGGGCGAGCTGTAGGAGGCGCGACGATGACAGCTCTGTCAGGGGGCACAATAGACCTCAAGATCGCAGTGGACTGTAACCCCTTTTCACTATAACTATATATAACTATATCCTTAAAAGGTGCTGAATAATCCAACATTTTTTGTTTGAACGCTGGCGCAACTGAATGTCAAGTTAAGGGTGGTTCTACTTTGTAGCAAATAGAAATACTATCATCCCAACACATACATTTTTGGTTCCATCATGTTTCATGAGAACTTAGTGAAATTTCTGTCTCGCTCCGGTTTCATCTAATATTATCAAGTACGACCCTGTCCCAAAGACATGAGGGTTGGTCATCACGTTACGACGAATGTAGTTTTTAACGGAATCCGCCCATTTCAGGACCAGCCATCCCTTCTCTGAACCTTCGGACTTTAATATATGGGCTACACGCTCCCAAATAACGAAACCTAGAGGGAATTATACCAAGTTTTTGTTGCCGTTCCAAATCCTTCTTAGTTACATTCCCTCCGTGCTCTTTTAAGTCCGTTAATTGTTCCAGTACACAGATTCTCGAAAATCAGGAAGAACTGATTGAGACGAATACACAGAATGTGAATTTTTATAGTCCATGTTTGAAATCAAATCGGAGATCGAATTCAATGTTGGAATTTATAGGAGTGTCTAAGATCCACCCTGTAGAATCAAAATAGATCAGTCAACATTAGAATTTCAGATTGCTCTTGGCGCAGTGTTGTGCTGTCGTCCTGCAAACGTGCTGTCTAGTTTGTAAGGAAGTTATCGGTCAATAAATAACTTCATTACGTGTTCATGTCGTGCATTGGTGAATCACGAGTTCAAATCAGCATATTTCATTTTTATCACCACAAACCAATATCGAATTACTATTCAGATCGTTTTGAATTTATGATTTTACTTTATAATGGAGGATATCGCTACAAGGTGAAGATCTATAAGAGAAGGTCCTCAATAATTGGATGTTTCAAAAATTGAGAAGAATTGATTTTCAACTCTACGAAATAGTTATTTATGACATGAGTGTTGAAAGTGACGTTTTATTTTGTGAGTGAAAAAGTTTGTGAAATGAGCGGAGCGAATTGACAGTGAACCTGTTTTCCTGGTATACTTAGAAGAAAAATCAAAAATATGGAGTTCATCAACTTTGTGGAGCAAATTTTCAATGATAAAGTCAAGCGCCCTTATTGAAAATGCTCTGGATGTTAGTGAATATTTTAAGGTGAAAGCATATTTAAAACGGAAATGTGAAGGATATCGTCCCAAAAAATCGAAAATTCTCACTCGTGAACAAGTTGAAAAGTTTATAAATGAGGCACCAGATGAGAAATACTTTATGGTTAAGGTTCCAACTATTTGCGGATTATTTGGAGGCTGTCGGCGTGAAGAATTGTGTAATTTATCAGTGGAAGATATCGGAATAACAAATAAATCATTGGTTAGACAACTTCCAAACACAAAAACGAAAGTCAGTCGTTCTTTCAGTATTATTGGGAAGTATGTTGACTACTTTGCACTGCGCCCTACTGACATGAAACATCGTCGTTTTTTCCTGAAATACATGGATAATAAATGCACTGCCAATCCAGTTGGTATCAATACATTTTGGAAAATTCCATCTATTGTTGCCGAATTCCTCAAACTGCCAGAACCAAATCAATATACGGAACACTGTTTTCGAAGATCCTCCGCTTCATTGCTAGCAGAATCAGGAGCCAATATTACGGATATAAAAAAACATGGTGGATGGAAGTCTACGACTGTTGCCGAGGGCTATGTTGATCATTCCATTGCATATAGAAATGTCATTGCTGAAAAAATTCTCCCAACCTCAACAGATTTTGGATCATCATCATCCAATATTGTACTTCCGGTTTCTACAAGTGCTGAGGATTCTAATAATGTGTTGGGAAGCTCCCTATCGTCACAGGACATTAATGTTAGTAATTGTTCTAGTTTTATGTATTACTGTTCATAAGTAATGATTGTTGAATATTGATAATAAAAATTTTCAATTGCTGAATTTTTTAAATCTGATTTCTTCTCAAGAAAATGGAGTGCTAAAAATATTTTCAACACTAATGTTTAAAATATTTTTAACACGCTTTCACGTAAACAACCAATTTTAACATTGTTTGCTGTCATTCAAAGTGTCACTTTCAATGGCAGTTGTACAAAAAATCATATTTCTACAATCTTGAGTGTTATGTTATTTCACAAAACAATCGAAGAAAGTCTGCATCTTGGAGATTGCAGTTCACATAAAGTGAATGTATTTGCAGTTATCCACTATTAAGTATACGCAATTTTCAATTCTGAAATATACAGGACAACTCGAACATAAAGAGAGGACGTACTAAGAAATATCACACCTGAATGAGTTTTGCGAACTTGTAGTCTTGAGTGATCCAATCATAAGTTATGGGAATTGTTGCAGGTGCCTCTCCTATTATTTTCATTTCAGAAGAAAAATCACTTCTAAGAATACAAGGTCATGACATCTAAGAAATTTCTTTCGAAAACAGGTTTGTTGAATTTCTATTTTTGCATTTCTGGATTTTCTCAAATTTAACCCCCTTTATTTTTTTCCACAATGCCGAAAAATGGAGGATCCACAATTTTGTAGTTACCTTAGGGTTATTTCCACTCCTGCGTCCGGCAAAAAAAATAACATCGCAACAGACAATACAAGGCAATCCATTTAAAAAATCACCTGTTTGCTGAATATCCGTTTTTGGGAACACCCGGTATATTAAACAATAGTTTCTTGAAATGCAGGAACAAACCTAAATTCTAAGATGTTTGCTTCGGCAGTTTTGTGAAAAGAACGCTCTATTGCAAGATCAAGAACGAGGTCTTCAAACATTGCCTGAGACCCTTGATGACTTGAAAAAGGCAAACAAGAAGGAGATCATCCAAATTGAAACCGCTATGCTGAATAGAGTAATGGAAAACTTCCGCGAAAGACTCCACATGTGCATCGCTCGCCGAGGTCGTCATTTGAATGATATTATTTTCAAATTATAAATGAAATAAACTTGATCAGGTCGACTTTCAGAACAAAAGAGAATTTTTTCAATATCTCTCTTCGTATTTTTATAACAGCTCCTTCAAATGTGGGAGAACTAAATGCAAAACCCTGTAGGTATATTATTAATATCAATGCTAACCCCCATCGTCATTGCTACAAGCCTTGAAGTATCGATACATCGGAAGTAAACGCTATCGCCATCCCTATCAGCGCAAGATAATCTCGGGTCCCTTTTCCATTCTATCGATTCGCTCTATAAATGAATTGATAATGGTTTCTGGGTTTCCTTTCTGATCACCGTACAACGCTAGGGTCGACGAAAATTCCATCTATGCGTTGAACACAGAGGTTCAACTGCCATGTCAGCTGCCTAATTTGTCCTTTTCTGACCGTCACTGACCCTGTGTTAACCCCTGCACCAGCCCGTCCAGTCACTGCAGCTTCCGCTCATTTTTTTTATTTCCGATTGCTTTTCTTAGAACTGGACCACTTTTGTTACCGGAAACGGATTACTTCCTCCTGGAAACGTAACGATAATGATTCCTTCACGGATTTGTCAGAGATTTCAACTAATTATGTTGACGAATCCAGTGAAGCAGTTAGTGTTCTCAGAATTTTGTAGATAACAATCGGAAAATGAGTAAAAAACACGTTTGAAAACGTGTCTATCTTCTCATGCGTTAAATATTGGACGGCAGGGACTCAAGACTGAAAAATGAAGTGAATTCGTGGATCTACTCATTTGACTTATTTGGAAATAATAAGGTGAAAACGGGTAAATATAGCACTTGATTGGAAAGAAGAGATGATACCCTGATTAGTCTTAGAGGTACTCGCAATGAAGGAAAACGAAGGAAGATCCAACAGTTTTTGTTCCACAAAGCAAAAACCCTCGGCTTCGCCGTTAAACAATAGCAAATGTGGCAAGTAACGAGCTACAAGACAACAATCAATTTGTGGAATATTGAACAGATCATTCAGAACATATGAGCATATGTGACATTGTAAATGAAGTTTGTTATTTTAAGGCGAAGTGTATCACCTTTTGAATCGTGGTGAATCTCCATTCAAAAAGTAGTCTCTTTATTTCACGAGTAACTACCCTAATTTACGACGTAGAGACTTGATTTTTTTATAAATCGAAATTGAAGAACGTTCCGAGGGCAAATAAATTCCTTTTTTTCGATTCAATAAGTTTTTCAATTAAAAAAACAAGTTGAACTTCAGCGTTTTGGAAACTACACAAAATGGTTTTTTTTATGGTTATTCACCATTTTTTGGAAAAAATCGCAACTATTTGCCCTCGGCAATTTAATCTTCTATGAACTACAAAATTTTTTATGATGATTAGTTCAAAAATGTAGCTTGTACTCATGAAAAACGAAAAACATATTACATAACCCAAATATTGCAGAGATCTAACGATTACCCTGTTTTTTTTGATTGAAAAACTAATTGAATCGAAAAAAAAACTATTTGCGTTCTTCAACCTCAATTAAAAAAAATCAAGTCTCTACGTCGTAAATTAGGGACCACTTTCTGGATGGAGATTTACTACACGATTCAAAAGGTGATACTTCCCCTTAAGGTTCAACTGTGACACAGTTGAGCTCATTTCTTGAGAATTTCGAAAAATGGGGAATTGCATAGGTCCGGTCTTTCTGTTCCGTTCATTTAGAAGTTTTCTGTCGGGTAATTCGAGTACTTTCATTCTTTTTTCGAATGAACTATGGCAAAGAAACGAACTATTCTGTCTTTTATTCCTCAGTGAAATTTCAACACTTGATACTTGATTTCCGTAGAAGAAAAGAGTATAACCGAATCTTCCGACCATGTTTATATACGTGAGATATTTCCAGTATTAACAGGGAAAAAAGTTTCTTCAACATTCGCCAGGTCTTTGGAATTATTGAATTCACATAGTGTTTTCTCGAATGCATTATTTTTTCAAAGTGAATAAACATTTTGATAAATCCGTAATCACTAAGATCTCCATGTATAAATGACAACGTTGCTTAAGTATCAGACAGAAATATGACTATAACCTAACATTTTCAAAATATACACGTCGAAATGTGTCAGAATTTCATACTTTATAAAAGTGAATGGAGTATATTTTGTAGATTTTTCGATGATAATTCCCCATTTAATACTGTTTAGATCATATACATTTTGCGTTTAACAAATCTCTTCAATGACAATATGGCGAATAGCCAAATTCAACCTATTTCAGCCATTTATAATCTCTTCAAAATCAGTTGAATTTCAGCTATCATATTATTTTGCATGCAGCATTTTCCTGGAAAATGCATGCTGGCTTGATGTTTTCATGGAATGCTATTTGCTGATCATTGGCTCTCTTGATATAATCACCCTTGGATAAAACCGCAAAATCGAATTTCTCACTGATTTATGTTGTTGGAAAAGTAAATTTGCTTTTAGAGATATTAATAATCAATATATTCATCGTCTAGCTTTTGACGGGCTGGAAATCCTGAGGAAATGAAATTTGTGGACTATTTGCTCAAATAAAACTTTAAGTAGGTATAATTTTCCATTCTAAGAGGTACAGAAAAGAGATAACCTAACCTAAAAATCGAAAGAGATGGAATTTCCAAAGAAGCAATTTATCCTTATATGCAAGAAATTGTTTTTTGCGAAGTGACTCTTTCGGCTGAAAAAGAATTGTTTTGTGAATTCATTCGATGTTTGAAAATTGCTGAATATGTTGCGTATTCGTTCACCACTATATGTAGATTCCTCAAACATGAAATAAGACAAGATTTGAAAGCCTCATTCAAAAATGGGTATATGGTATGGAAAAAAAAATTAAGATTTATTATAAGTACCTATTCGAATTTCCTAAAATTTATGCTTTTCAGCTTCTTGTTTCGAAATGAGATCCGATAATGATTTCAGTTGCATAAGAAATAAGTACCTTAATTTTTCTTCAATACCTATTGGACTTATAAAATGAATTCGATAGATACTGGAGTATTTCAATATTACTCTAAAAGCTCTTTGATGAGAATCGATATCCTTCATAACAGTGATAAAACTTCATCAGATTGAATATTTTCAAAGACAGAATACTCTCAATAAGAAATACTCCGTGCTTTCTACAATTTAATAGCTCAGATCTGTTTTGAAACCTCAGCAAGCCAAATACTATTGAAATTGTTCCAGCCCATATGGATTTTTTAGTACATCCTGTATACATTCATCCCTCGCGAAACATTGTTGGGTTTCTAACTTCTGAAACCTCTGAAACGATTCCCAATATTATGAGTAGGAGGAAAATTTCCTTGACTAATGAAAAAATTGTATCTTTTTTGGAGACGAAATAAAAAAATCTCTCCCTTCGCTTGGAAGTCCATTCATTATTTTTTCAATCTTCAGTTCTTAATCAGATCCATCTTGCAGACTCTTGTCGGAATGTTCCAATTATCGCTCGAATAAAATCCCATCAATTACGTCTATACAGGAATAAACAAATACCGGGATTAGTCAGTTATTTATTGTCCAATTAACGGCAATTTGTCATGGACGTCGAGGGAGGAATTCAATGAAATTCACTAATGAATTCAAAGTGGATTAATCAGTGCAATGCACCTACTGAGATGAAAAATAAACGAGACTGAATCTCGATCCAAGTTCGATCCAGATTTTCTCGAAAAATATGAAAGAGACAATGCACATTAGGAAGCTAGAAAGCAAAAGGTCCTCAGAATGCTCATTTATACTAGATAGTAGATATTTTATGGTAATTCCAAATTTTTTTTTCTCATTGAATATACAGGGTGAGTCTCCGACTTGTTCATGTATTTTAACTGTAGATTCCCCTGATCAAATAGACATTTTTCCTCTTCAGTTTTTTTTTTAAATTCGGCTCGTTGGAAAAATACATGGTACCGTAATTTGATATTTTGCCCATATCTTATAAAACCTTTTTTTATCCAACTGAATTTTGGTGGAGTATTCACTCAACAATTATTCGATATTTCTTGTGGTATCAAAGTTACATCGTAGCAGACTCGTAAATTCACCTAAATTTATTCACGTTGATGAGTATCAGAGGACCAATTGCTGCGCCATCGATAATTGATAATCATCACTAACACTGGTCTATACAACTGCGATATTTTCTTCAGTTCGCACTGTACATAAACGTGTTTTTGGTTTAATGCAATGGGTCGATTAACATGACCCTCAATGGAAGAAGCCCGCGATGAACTCAGAAGAGCCCGCATTTTGATATAAAATAATTGCTAGCATTGTTCATTTGTGAGACGATTAATGGTTGAATTATAGACCAGGCTGAACATGTTTGACAGTGACACGTAGCACGAAACGTTCATAAGCGGTCAAAATCAGTGTTGCAAACAAAATAGTTGAAAAATTACCCGGTACTCTTATACTAGAAAACAATAACCGGTTCAAATTTTCGAAGGAATCAATTATTTTGGAAAATAGAAGTACCAATTCTTAAACTTCTTGGGTCAAACGTGTCGGTTTTGATTTAGTCATAGTTGTAAATGATGAAATTTGAAAAAAAATCATTGATTCCAAGTTTTTAATTAACATCATATCACAGAATGGTAACCAACTCTCTGATCGAACTAAATATTGTCAGTTTTATCCTGAACAAATTCAGTGAAATGTACGAAGATGTATTGATATCTAGTTAGCCTAGAACAGTTACATGCATAAACAAAATATTGCGATACCATATCAACGAACAATAACTTATTAAAACTGTCAGTTTAGAATTCGACGTCAAAAAAGTAAACCAGAGTCACGCAATAAATAAAAAAAAGATGTCCACCGAAATTGTAAAAATCGAAAAACTGGAGTACCGAGACATCATCAAGTATCTGTATTTAAAAGGGTGAAGATGTAAGCAGATTTACGAAGATATGCATAACACCCTTGGTGTCAATGTTCTTCGTATGCGACCGTGAAAAATTGGACTGCAAGCGTCAAAAGAGGTCAACTTTCCATTGAAGAAGATGACCGATCGGGAAGGCCAGTTTCTGTGTCAGTCCCCGAAAATATCGATGCAGTTCATGACATGATTTTATCAGACCGTCGAATTGGGCTAAAACGGATATCTGAAGCACTGAAGATTTCATACGAACGTTTTCATCACGTCACGTCGATTTGGACATGAGAAAATTTTCTGCAAAATGTATCCCTAAATATTTGAAAGTTGACCAAAGGCGGGCAAGGGTAGAAGCTTCGCAATCGATCTGTGCTCGATTTGAAAACGATGTAGACTTCTCAAACCAAATTGTTACTATGGATGAGACTTGGGTGAGGGTTGAACAATAACTGGAGATTAATATTCGACAATACTGACCACTCTACGGTGAAAAAATAAAGAGAAAAGACGCGGAAAGCTATCCAAGGGTATTTTGTTTTTACAGTACAACGCCCCAGTACACAAATCTCATGTTGCCATGCAAAAAATTCGTGATTTAGGTTTAGAATTACTAGAACACCCCCCTTTTTCACCAGATTTGGCTCCGTCTGACTATCATCTCTTTCCCCAACTGAGAAAAAGTTCAGAAGGTGATAAATTTTCTTCCAACGAGGAGGTAATAATAGCTGTGGAAGATTGGTTTCCAGAGCAAAAAGAAACATTTTTTTGAAAGGTCTAGAGACGTTGCAGGTTCGCTGTAATAAATGTATTGAATTAGGAAGAGAATATGTTGAGTAATAAAATATTTTGCCATTGGAATTTCTTTGGTTCTATAATAGGCTAAGAATTTTTCAATATATCCTCGTAACTGTTCCAAAGGGGATCATAAAATTCCCTTCATATTTGGTCAGGGCTATTGAAGGTGTATTCGACTGCAATACATTCTGAAGACGTGATAACTCATTATGAAATCAACTATTGAATGAACAATGAAAGAGAAAAAGACAGAAATTCTGAGATCTTTCGATGGAATTACCCACGAATAACCACGCTGATGCATAAGGATCAAAAATGTTCAAACAAAACACAGAAAAACTTTCAACGTAACCCAAATCGCCTGATTCAATTTACAAAGCCACATCTGCATGTTCTTTGATGAACATGCCTCACTTTCAGTGGCTTATCCAGCAACAAATTCGATTCTGCATCGCCTTGTACAGGACGACGAGTTCGCATCCCGAGCTCCGAGTCCTTAATCAATGAATTTAATTCACCATCAAAGACGATGATCATCTTCACAATTTCGGAACGCTACCGTCGCAATTTTCAATTTCGCCCGGAAGAAAACCCCTTTATTGGAATTTTCCAATGAAGACCGAGATTTTTATTTGCGTTTCGGTATCTGGAAATCTATTTGTGGCAGTCTCTTTCCAGTAATTCAACGGTTCAAATCTGCTCCGGCGATAAATCTCCCTTTATATGTATTTGCGACGACGGGCTCAGTTGCAACATCTCTGGCTATATATTTCTCGCCTCTCCTCAAGAGTGTCAGCTTCGTCACAAGTGTCGTAAATTCCGGTCTGATTTAATATTGTGCCCTATAAATTGAATTTTTCAGGAAGGTGCGTTTCGGCGAACGTTTTTCGTCTATGAAATGAACCGCAGTATATCAGATTGGTTGGATACATGTGTCGGTTGTTGCTTTATACCCATAATCGAGTATTCTGTACTCAGTCCGGTCAAAATCAGCATTTAGATCTAAAATATAACCTGAATTTGGGTGAAGGTCTTTGGTATACTAGAATAAGAATCCAGAGAACTGAATCCCAACGGATTATCTGTATGCAAAAAATTCAAACAGACAAAAAGTTCTAGACGCCTTGGAGGATAAGGATATAGTCATTGCTCTATTCCTAGACTTATCGAAGGCCTTTGACAGTTTGAGCCATAAATTTGTTCTCACAAAGATGGAGCAATATGGGATAAGAGATGTGGCTCTGAATTTATTAAAGTCATATCTTGAATCAAGAACCCAAGTAGTGGCGGTTGACAACAATGGTTTCCGAGAACTATCTGAAGAAAAAGATATGAAACTAGGAGTGGCCCCAGGGGAGTATTCTTGGACCGTTAATCTTCATTTTATTCGTGTGAATGATCTCCAAAACATATTTGATGATGGGGAAATCGATAGGTACACCCTGCATTTCGGACATACTGGAAAATCCTAGGAGGAAAGATGGATCTCAAATCTCTGGAAGACAATTTGCTGATGACATCATTATTTTGATTAGAGCAAGAAGTTTTTCTGAAACAACACACTTAACGGAGCAGATTCTTCAGAGGAGTGATCATTGGTTTACTAGTAATCAGCTATGCATGAACACAGAAAAAAATAAAAGCCATTATGATGAGGACATCTTATACATCCTTTGGCACTCCACAACAACTAGCAATGACAGCAAATGAAATAAGCTTGGAGAAGAGCACTAAATTTCTGGGAGTCCACTTAGATGAAACTCTTTCTTGGAATACACATATACATAGATGACTCTTTAGGAGTTTTGAGAAAATATCTGGACATACATGCAATAAAAACAGTATATCCGGCAGTTTTTGAGTCAAGGCTTCTTTTTGGCATAATGTTTTATAGGAGTAGAAAAATTGCAAACAAGATCTTCATAATGCAAAAAAGAGCAGTAAGAACAATGCTGAAAATGAGAATAAAAGACTCATGTAGGGGTAAATTTCAGCTGGGAATATTAACATCACCAGCAATTCACATTCAGGAATGTCTTCTCTTTGTGTTCAAACACAGAGAATATTATGAGGAAAAATCACTCAATACATATAACACCAGGACAACGCAATTGAAGTTTCCTATTCACAGATTAACCCATCCTGAGCATGAACCAAAATATTGCTGTGTAAAGTATTTCAACAAGATTTCACCGGAATTAAGAGATAGAAGAAGTGTTCAAGCTGTTACTGGAGATGGAACCGTATAACATTGAAGAGTTCCTAACTTAAAACTTAAAATGATTATGTAAATATTTGTTTAATTTGACCCTATTTCCATTTTATACTGTTTCATTTGGAAATAAAAGTTATTAAAAAAAATCATCCATATGCTACACTGATGAATCAAAATCTGCTGAAGGAACTGGCATAGGATAAAATGGTCCTAAACTGAGACTTGCCATGCCAATAGGGCAAGAGACTCCTTTAGTCAACTCGCTATTAAAACACTGAGCTCCTCTATCATTGACTCAAAAATGATTTGAGAGTGCCGGAGAAAACTCAATGAGGTAGGCAAGAAAAATATGCTCTCTTTAATTTGGGTTCCCGATCATTCGGCAATTAAAAAAACGAAGAGGCCAATATGATTGCCAGGGGAATGCACCTTTAATAAAGAGTTTCTGGAGAGGGGAAAAACCGAAAGGGAATCTCTTAAGAATGGATCGCTCCAAAAAGTTCCGAAAGATATCTGGATCTCAGTAAAAAGCAGCTACACCCCCTCACTGGCTTTCTCATAGGACATTGTTTCCTCAGGAAGCATGTGGTGTTAATTTTGTGGGGAGGAGAAAGAAACTTCTATTCACCTAATCACGGAATGCTTCGACATTACATCTCGAAGGAAATAGTCTTTTGGATAAGAAACTTGTAGGAGTGAGGAACCACCCTCGTTGAAACCTTGACAGATATTGGATTTCATTAGATCTCAGGAATTGAAAGGCGAGCAGTGCAAGTGATAACAGCTTTGTTAGGGAGTACAATAGACCTTGACAGATGGTCAATGAGCATAAGGAGCTCTAGAATCAGACAGCCAGTGCTCAATGCTCAACTGAGAATATCGCAATACTATTGTTAAGTCCAGGAATGTTCTGTTGAGTTTGGGCCTGTTTTATGGACCAAGGAAAGAAATGACTGTTTCAACTTTATAATCTTTCTGACAACTACTGACAACTACTACAATTGTTTGATATAACTAGATTAAATATGAACTATGAACATTATCATAATATAGATCCAACATCCTCCGGCCTAAGGAAGTTGTGTATACTTTAGTGTTCCTTCAAAATTCGACGATACTGCCTCAATCTCTGAACCCACTCCAAATACTCTCTCTTTCCCTCAACACTCCTGAATTTCACTTCTGAATCTTGCTGGTCGATTTCGTATATCTTCTCAGTGTAGCAATGGTGCTTTTGGTGTGTTTTGGACCTATGCCTTCTTTCTGCACCTTCATGTTGGTGCTTCTCCCGATGTTCATACCAATTTTTATTAGCCTCATATTTTAACCTAAACTGTTTGTCATAAATTTCCTGGAAAATATCTTTGAAACGTCCATCATATTTCTTGAGCATAGTGTTTTCAGTGTTCCAACAATTTGGATAACCCGTTTCCAAGGCGACTTGGAATGATGAATGTGTAACAATTGATTCATCAGTATTGAACATTTCCATTGCAACACCAGGTCCCATATAAGTACTGACTTCATATTTGATTACCTCACCTACTTCAGGTGTGAATACCATTTCCAACTTCTCTGCTGATGGAACCACAAAAGCTTTATACTGATCATCATGAGCATGATGACCAGTAATAATTGGTTTATTCCAACCTTTGACTAATGTAGATTTTCTCGAAGAAACATTTGGCAGTTCCTTTATTTCTTCTTCGATCTCTATAATTTCATTGCGTAATAATTCTTGCTCCTTGAATTCTTTTATTAATTCGTCTCTATTAAGTGGTTCTTCCGACATCAAAATTTCTTCTATTTTATTATCAAGTTCGAAAATTCTTTTCGCCTTATCGTCAATTGTTCTTTTCCATATTCTACTCTCGTATTCATCCTTGGTCCCAGAACTGGAACGTACATCAGTAAATATCTTGTTAATTTCAGTTCTCAGGGCTTCCCGTTTTAACTGCCAACCAAGCAACATCCTGGCAGGATCGCCAAATGCTAAGTCCAGGAATGTTCTGTTGAGTTTGGGCCTGTTTTATGGACCAAGGAAAGAAATGACTGTTTCAACTTTATAATCTTTCTGACAACTACTGACAACTACTACAATTGTTTGATATAACTAGATTAAATATGAACTATGAACATTATCATAATATAGATCCAACAACTATAAAACCACTGGCTAAAGGACATAAAGTGACTCACTTGGTGACAGGGGACTGGGACATTGGGGGTGATGAGAAAGTTGATGAATTTGCGGAAAGTGTTGAACCTTAACCTTTCTTCGGTGTTGAGAAGGATCATTTGTGGTCAGCGTTACAGCAATGAGAGATGAAAAACAAGACACTCTTCCGGTAAAGATTTCCAGGATTAAAAGAAGCGACAAGATTTGTAGAGTTTTCACCGTCTTACACAAAGAAGCTTATTCAGGTAACAAGAGCTTCTGTGCAGCAGTCCCAGAGCCATGACGTTCTTACACATTTCACCGTGTATATTATGAAAATGTTAGGTTATAAATATTTTCCTGTCAGAATGATACGCAAGGTTGTCCTTTCTACATAAAGGTCGTTGTAATTACGTTTTTATCAAAATGTTTATTTGCTTTGAGAAAATAATGACTTTGAGAAAATAGTATGTGAATTTAATAATTCCAAAGATCTCGCGTATGTTGAAGAAACTTTTTTCTGTTAATGTTAATGCTAGGAAGATTTCAAGTATATGAATATGGTTGAAAGATTCAGTTAGGTTATTTTCTTGAACGGAAATCAAAAATCGAGTATTGAAATTTAACTGAATAATGGACAGAATTGTCCATAACCTTCTAATAGTTCATTCGAAAAAAGAATACTCGAATAACCCGACAGAAGAACTTATGAACGAACAGAAATACAGAGGGACCTATGGAATTTCCTATTTTTCAAAATTCTCAAGAAATAAGCCTCCAGAAGAGACCTTTTTGCACAACTCGAAATACTCCAGTATAAAAATGTAGTAGTACTAGGAAACATGTGCCACAGTTAAACCTTAAAGGAACTAACTCCATTCACAAAGTTGAAAATAGTAAATAGAAATTAGCATTGGCAACGGCTCTTGGATTTATTTGACATTTCACGAGTGCCAACCTGCGCCAGTTTGAAGTGAAAAAACTTGATATAGCTAAATCCAGGCCAACCGGGTTACTTTATAAAAGTGAATGGAGTAAAGAAAGGCATCATACGATTTATAAGGTTGGCAAATGATGTCCTATAAGAAAAACGACCTCAGCATATTATAATGATATGCTCGCGTATCTGCTTATTCAGGGTGCTCTCATTGATGTCTAAACATCATGATAATTTGTCCTTCAACCTATTATTCGAAGGAATATAGTGAGAACATTACAGGATTTGACATCTTTTCATGAGTGTTTGAGCCTGATTTATATTTCTCAACGGTTGGTTGCATGTTACCGTTTCTAAACGCAGAAGAACTTGATGACTCTGTATATGTAACTGTGCTTTTTATGTGTTTCGATGGTTTTCTCTTGAACCAAAACCCAAGACAATGCGAGACCAGGTAGAAAAAAACATCGAGTAAACATCAAACACACTACCTGGTCCAAGGGTTCCCAGGTCATGATCCTATTCCATAAATTGGAGTGAGTACATTGTTGGTCGGTCCATACGTTCATCTCAAAAAACGCAAAGGTTTTTTGGGATTAAGTAAATAGGTGCCCCTGTGCATTGCTTCAAATATCCGCGGGACGTGAAATACATCGGTTCTCTTGCTTTCGTGTCCAATTCTACGCCAATTGATCAATAGGGTTCGATAGGGAGCGTTCAATGTTACCCCCAGTTTCAAGAAAGATTCCCTTAGACCTTAGAGGAAAGAGATGATAGTCAGACCGAGCCAAATCTGGTGGAAAAGAGGGGTGTTCTAGTAATTCTAACCCTAAATCACAAATTTTTTGCATGGCAACATGAGATTTGTGTACTGGGGCGTTGTCCTGTAAAAACAAAATACCTTCGAATAGCTTTCCGCGTCTTTTCTCTTCAATTTTTTCCATAGAGTGCTCAGTAATGTCGAATAGTAATCTTCAGTTATTGTTCTACCCTTATCCAAAAATTAAACAGGATAACTCCATGGCAATACCAAAAAAACTAAAGCAAGAACCTCTCCAGAAAATTTTTGGACACAAAAATCCGAAGGTCTTGGAGAACCAGAGTGTCGGCATTCCATCGATTGTTGCTTTGTTTCTGGATCGTAGAAATGTACCCAAGTCTCATCCATGGTGACAATTCGGTTTGAGAAGTCTACATCGTTTTCAAATCGAGCACAGATCGAACGCGATGCTTCTACCCTTGCACGCTTTTGGTCAACCTTCAAACATTTGGGGATCCATTTTAGAGAAATTTTTCCAATGTTGAAATTGACGTGAACTATATGATAAAGGCGTTCGTATGAAATCTTCAGTGCTTCAGATATCCGTTTCAGCCCAATTCGACAGTCTGATAAAATCATGTCATGAATTGCATCTTCAATGGAAAATTCACCTCTTTTGAAGCTTGCAGTCCAATTTTTCACGGTCGCTACGAAGGACATTGATCACTAAGGGTATTTAGCTTATCTTCGTAAATCTGCTTACCTCTTAACCCTTTCAAAAACAGGTACTTTATGATGGCTCGATACACCAATTTTCCGATTTTTACAATTTTGGTGAATATCTTTGCTTTTTCAATTTATTGCGTAACTGTGGTTTAGTTTTTTGACGTCGAACTCTACACTGACACTTCTAATAACTTCCAGCCTGGAACCAGAGTAACTGCCAAATTTCCGTCAACCAATATCGACATATTTCCAGATGTCTTCCGAAATTCGTTGAAATTTTAGATACTTCCTAGATTTATTATGAGAGGCTGTAAAAAATTCGCAGAACGACTGTGGAAGGATCCGGGAACACCCTCGGGTATCTTTATGATGTCGAGGTAACAAGAACTTTTTCAGATTAATCACGTCGAGTCAGATCGAACGGATCGGTTGAAAACCGAATCACGATTCCGACTCCAACCCGCAAGAGGGTTGATACGATTGCATCCAATATCGAGAATTTCGCCGAATTAATATCATTATGAAATGGGGAACAAAGCAGGGAGAAACGAATACATGGAATACGTAATGGTGCTCATATCATTGTTGATCAACGTTACGGCGTGTGTTCAGCATCCTCTTCGACCTGGGTATTCCGTTTGAGGCATCCTAAGTTCGCATACCGTCTAAGTGACTGTCTGACAAAATATTCGCCGCAAGCACTTAACCCCAATAATTAAATTTCGCGAGATGATATTAAGCATCTCAGGTAACTGCCTCGTGATACCTGTATAATAAATTAGACGTCAACAGCTGTTGTTTACTCATATTAATTAGTTCAAATATGTGCTCTATATGCTTAATTGGAAGAAAATACTATGATAAAATGAACGTCTTGCATGTTCATTCCGATTAACTTTGATACTCTCGAAGCGTTTTCCCTTCTGTTTATATAAAATGATTGTTGGCAAACTGACAGACGATTCAGTTATGCTGCGGTTCGATAGAATGAGGTGAAACCAGAATAAATAATTACGGTATAATTCCAAGGTTAATCATTCATCATTTTTGCTGAATCTTACTTACGCTCTACATAGTTCACAGAATTGAAAATGATTCCTTTTTTTATTTAAAGTTTATTGTGCTTCGATTTCGCAGATAATTAGCACTACGAGACGGTTACATCTCATTTACATTTACAGTTTATATGTAAAAAAATTATATCAAACTAAATATAGAATTCGAATTGTGTTGATCAAATATGTCTATAAAGTTAGCAGTGCCACTTGCGAGAAAATCAATAAAACCTATTGCATTAATTGTCGAGAATTTGTTGTGGAAGAAAAAATTTGCCGCGTCCTTAGTTTTTTTTCTACGGGGTGGCTTTGCTAACTTAACGTTAAGTTTTGTTTACTTCATATGGACTTCGACAAATACTCGACAATTATTTATAACCATTTTCATGATACGATATGATACGATATTGAGAAAGTGGTTCTGCTAACTTAACGTTAAGTTACCAAAGCCACCCCGTAGAAAAAAAACTTAGGACGCGACATTTTTTTTCTTCCACGACAAATGCGGGACAGGTGTTCGACAATTAATGCAATAGAACGAAAGTCAATAACGAATGCGCTGTTGACAAAAATGCGATAATTCCAGAAATATCTCGAACTCGCGGGGAAAAGTCGTAAAATAAACAAGAAGGAATCGCTTTTTTGTGTTTTGTTCACTTCATATGGCTTCGACAAATACTCGACAATTATTTATAACCATTTTCATGATATTTGGTCGATAATGAGAAAGTGGTTCTGCTGACTTTACGTTAAGTTAGCAAAGCCACCCCGTAGAAAAAAAATGAAGGACGCGACAATTTTTTTCTTTGATGACAAATTCGGGACAGGTGTTCGACGATTGATGCAATAGAAAAACGTTTAAAACGAATGCGCTGTGGCCAAAAATGCGACATTTTCAGAAATATAGGGAAATCGCGAGAAAATAGAGTGGAAATTGCAAGAAAGATTAAATTTTTTGTGTGGTTTTTACTTTATTTGAACATCGACAATTACTCGACAATCTTTTATGATCGTCGTGATGATATTCGACCACTATTTGCTAAATTAATATAAAGTTAGCAAAGCCACCTAGTAGAAAAAAAAACGAAGGTCGCGACAATGAATGCAATAGAAAAGGAGTCAATTACGAATGCGCTGTTGCAAAAAATGCGATAATTCCAGAAATATCTCGAACTCGCGGGAAAAAGACGTAGAATAAACAAGGAGGAATGGATTTTTTGTGTTTTTTTTACTTCTTATGGACTTCGATAATTACTCGACAATTATTTATAACCCTTTTCATGATATTTGGTAGATATTAAGAAAGTTGTTCTGCTAACTTAACGTTAAGTTAGCAAAGCCACCCCGTAGAAAAAAACTAAGGATGCGATAAATTTTTTTCTTTCACGACAAATTCTGGACAATTAATGCAATACGTTTCTTTGATCTTCTCGCAAGTGGCATTGCTAACTTTAATGACATTGATCAAATTGATGAGTTGCAGATATATGATGGTATTTTCCAATTTTTCGGCTTCTTGTCCTAGGGCCTCTTGTGAGGAGTCCACCAGTTTGTTCTCTTTAAGAAGTTGGGGCAGTCAACAAGAATATGTTCGACGATCATAGTTCGATCACAAGTGCTGCATGCTGGAGCATTTTCTCTGTTCAAGACATAGGCGTGCGTGAGCCTGGTATGGCCTAGTCGTAATCGAGATATTTTGACTTGGTGTAGACGATTATTAAGAAGGGTCATCATTCTAAGCGGGTCAGGTTTTATTTGTTTTAGAAATTCACTTTTTTGTATTCAATCTGATTTCCACAAACATCCAACACTTCATGTTGCAGTGATTTTTATATCTTTCCTCATATGGGCGTGAATCTGCATTCTTTGATGACCATTTAGCCGCTGAGTCTGCTTGTGTGTTTCCATCAATTCCTGAATGCGAGGGGGTACAAATAAATATAATATTTATACCTACATAAATTATCTATTTGTTGAAGTTTATAGTTAATTCCATTAGCCAAGGCGTTGTTGGTATACTTTTTCTGAAGAGATCGTATTTATGATAGTGAATCAGTGCAGAGACAGTAGTTCGTAAACGGAGTTTTTGCATTCAGAATGTAGAGGAGTGGTTGATATATGGCCATCATCGGTTCACCAGCTACCTATTGCAAAACATTTTTACAACGGTTGGGGTAACACTGATAGTCCAACATTGTTATCAGATGGATTTACAGCAGCGTCAGTATATAAAAAGTATTTTTCTTATATTTCCAAGTATCCTGCAAATGTCTTCCGTATTATAGAAGAGTGAACTTCTTTCTTATTGTACTTGATAAGTTTTAGTTGAGTGTTGAGTAAGGAACCAACTTCATTATGTCCGGAATTTCATAATCTAGATTTGTGAGATGATTCCTTTATTCTGAGGATGGCCTCATGGGCTATCACCAGGTGAACCTAGAGGTGTAAGATCTGCAATGATCTCAAGTGCCCTAGTTGCGCAGGTTCTCATAGCTCCCATGATGCACATGCAGACAAGCCCATATACCTTGTCTAGCGAGAAAAATTCGAAAAATTTTATTTGATAAAACCATATATTGAATTTCAATTTGATGGTTTTTCTCAATTTGATACTCCGAGTACGGTAAGGTATATAGCCGTCATTCGCAAAACTTCCATAATTCTTTAATACTTCGTAAAGGTGAAATTCCAGAGAGATTATTCCCCACGAATACCCTTTTTCAAATGCAAAGGGCGCTATCGAGTATAAACACTAATTGATAAAAGCAGTAAATTTCCAAGACACTGCAATAAAGCAGTTGGCGTTGTGGACGCTTGGGACTCTTAGGTCGAGCGCTTTAGAAGCACTTAATTTCATTATTTCGTCGTTGTTTAAACAACTTCCTTCTTCCTGGAAATCAAAACGAATAGGGAGTATTTGTAATTTATCTGAATCATTTAATGGAAATGATCCTACGCTTATTCGATTCGACCTACAACCTTTTAGTTTCTGTTTTTGTTCGTGACTGCTGATTTTTTTCGTGACAATTTGCTTTGGAAGATTCTCAACCTGAAAACAACATTTTTTTTTCTTATAAATCATGAGAGCAATACTTGGAATTGCATTGAATACAGCACTGTATCAGCTGACTGAAGTCAACCAGAAAGTTCTGATTAATATAACATTTCTGAATTCAACAAATGGAATAAGAATGCTATACAGGGTGATTCACGTTGGATGGCACATAGGACGTTTCTGGTGAACCAGATATTGGATCGGTTTGAGAATTTAATGGAGTGTATTATCAGACATTCTCCACCCACCTGAAATATTTTTGTCAATACGGTGTTGCCACTTATATTAGA
Source organism: Adalia decempunctata (assembly GCA_951802165.1). Lineage (NCBI taxonomy): Eukaryota > Metazoa > Arthropoda > Insecta > Coleoptera > Coccinellidae > Adalia > Adalia decempunctata. Next base: position 24,736,532 of record OX637697.1, read on the forward strand.
AAGTAGTAGCAACTTTGCTTTTTCAAATGGAACACCTGATATATTATATTATTTTTGGAATCTTCAACAAAATTTCTCGACCACTTTTTTTACATATCTCTATACCTATCTGTTGCCGTTTGCGAAATATATATTAATTTCAATTTTTTTTTACCGGAAATCATGACCACTTAAAATGCTGATAACTTCAGGTTGAAAAACACTATAGCATTGAAATTTGGTTTGGAGTTAGGTGATACATAAATGCTTTCTACACATCAGCCTGATCTACGTTACTTCAATACAGGGTGGTAAAAAATACAGTGTGTGCTTGAAAAGGTGACTGAAAGTTGTTTATTTCAAATGGAATGCCCTGTATATTATTAGAAATTCACAAAGCTGATGAAATGTGCTTTCATTTTTTGTCCATCATGCCTTTACCTAACCGGTCAAATTTCGGACTTATGAGCATTTATTTGTCAAAATGTACCTTCAAAATGGTATTCCCATTTGGTATTTGGTAGGCAGGCCATGATTACTATTTGACAGTACTTTGTGACATTCGCCTAATAATAAAGCCACCAATAAACTTGAAAGTCGAACTATTTATATGAATTATTATAAAAAAGTAAAACAATCATGCCGAATATTTCAAAATATGTTCGAATCGCTGGCCGTTCACTTCCAAGCACTTCAAAATGCGGGTGTTGACTGCTTTCGTCGAGGCAAATCGTATTTCTTTGGGATCCAAATATTCAAATGCTTGGCTTATCCTTTCCAACAATTCATCTCTCGAATGCACGGGTGTTTTGTAAACTTTTTCTTTCAACATTCCCCACAGATAAAAAGCTAATGGACTAAGATCAGGTGATCTTGCTGGCCAATTCCATGGTCCCAAGCGCCTTACTCACCGATCATCAAAAAGTCTCTCCAGTTAATAATGATAAACGTATGTATGAGCACTTCGTTTGAATAGTTTTCTTCCATCGTTTCGAAAGTAACTTCTGAAATCACGAAAATGTCGAAATTCTAGTTTCTCGGAACCTTTATCAGTAGGAGAATGTCACAAGATACTGTCAAATAGTAATCATGGCCTGCCTACCAAATACCGAATGGAAATACCATTCTGAAGGGACGTCTTGACAAATAAATGCTCATAAGTCCGAAATTTGACTAGTTAGGTATAGGCATGAATGGCATGATATACATAGAATGAAAGTAAATTTCATCAGCTTTCCTAATTCAAAAAGATTCACAGGGCATTCTATTTGAAATAAACAACTTCCCGTCACTTTTTCAAGCAAACAAAAAGATTGTAGTTTTTACCACCCTGTATTGAATTAACGTAGATCCGGCTGATGTGTTAGGAGCATTCATGTATCAGCTGACTCCAAACCAAATTTCAACGCCATAGTATTTCTCAACCTGAAGTTATCAGCATTTTTAGAGGTCATGATTTTCGGTGAAAAAAATTGAAATTAATTTATATTTCGAAAACGGCAACATATAGGTATAGGGAGTTATTAAAAAAAAAGTTGTCGAGAAGTTGTTTGAGATCCCAAAAATTATATAATATACCGCATGTGTTCCATTCGAAAAAGCAAAGTTGCTACTCCTTTCTAATAGAAGTCGCAACTTTGCATTGACGAAAATATTTTATTTAGGTAGAGAATGTCCGATAATGCACTCATGCAAATTTTCTGGTTCACCAGTAACGTCTAATGTGCCATCCACCGTGTATATTATTTGGATATGTCAGATGACGTTGGTCTTGAGTGAAGAAAATCCTCCCTCAAGCTAATGCAATCAGTTCGACCACTCGAAAACCGTATTTAACTGAATTATACTGCCCCCTTTCTGAACAATGTGTTCCCAAATCTCCTCAAAACCGAAAAAATCCCTTCAGACCGCGGCAGCTGAACAGAATAATTTAAAATTCCCAGTTCCTAAGTTTTTGCCCGACTGTGTGAATAACATCCATGGCTCTAGTTGAGTCCGAGTCCTCCACAATGTCGGGATTAATTTGATAATATACGACTGTACCATATTTTTAAATGGATCGCACTTAATTCGGGAGAATCAGATCCGAATCGCAAAATAATAAAATCTCTTATTCCCGCCCTATCGCCGGGCTTTCCGCAAATCTCCGAACCGGATATGGGAGAGCGTTAATCACGATATTGATAACTTCCTGCGGAAGATAGAAAAAAGTTCCCGCACAATCCCCGCAGAATAGATTCCCATCAGCGGCAAACAAGCTACATTCTCTAGATTGGGGTTATGTGTTGCACACTTCAGTCTCGGACACTTTTTTTGGCCGGCGATTGATTTATCTTCCGCGATGTCCCTGTTTTGGACTGGGATTAATTAATTTTGGAGCTCGTTATATGCTGAGAAAAGTGGTTGAAAGGGGCATGGAATGCGCTTGAGGCTGGCCTCTACAGGGACGTCTTTCATCTTCTAGGGCCACTAGAGAGGGTTCGAAACTTTTTTCAACTCTGGAGAAGGCCACTTGTCGACTTTGGATCTTGTTGTTGGAAAAGATAGCAATCGCACCAACGGCGTTATGTGCTTCAGATATGGGAAGAGTATTATAACTATAGGAGCTGTGTAGTTTCCAATTCAGAATGAAATGACAAAATAGTTATGTCATAAGAATCATAAAAACGATCAATATTGTACAAGTCGTACCTTTGGTAAAATTCCAAAAGCTGTTGCCACATTTTTGAATTTACCTTATCTTGAAAATTATACTGGACATTATTTTCGACGATTTTGGGGTTGATCTGTGTACCGTGAAAAGCCTTGGCGAATGGAAAAACAATACTATTGCTGCAGGTTCCATCGAAAATTCGAAAGAACAGAAAAAAAATGATATCAGAAGCAATTTTAGGTGCCCATAGCCAAACAGGATTACAAGTTTACCAAAAAACATCAATTATAGATGCGAAAACACTACAATCCTCTGGAAATACCAATGCAAATTCTAGTAATCGCTCTTATCCCATTTATAATAAATATTTTCGTACATAACGAGAATAAATTCGCTATCACAAAAACGCTTACATCTTTTGAACCACTAGACCGATTTCGAAAATCAAACTCATTTTCGAATAATCTTCTAATTATAATAAAAACTGTTTTTACAATCCAAAAACCAAAACCATTTTTTACAAAATTCAAATTATTTTTTCAGAAATGCCAGATAATCATTTCACCGAAAATTCTTCGAATAAATTTTTTTCTAGCTACGGCCTCGGACGGACCCCCCCCGAAATTTTTTTCTTGCTACTGCCTTGCTTCTTGATTCTTCACAGCGTTCCTGTGTGGCACTTTCTGCACTTTGTATGTTCTAAGCCCACAACTCGACTTGATTTTCTGAACGGTTGACTGCGAACAACCCACTATTTGGGCCACTTTCCGTCCTGAAAGGTTAGGATTCTTCTGAAAAAGGCTGATGGCTTTCTTCACTTTTTTTCCTTCCGGTTCCTTCCTTGTGGTTAATTGTAAGATCTTCGTTGAAGCGCTTAACAACTCTTGATACCGTTTCCGGACGAACGCGAGCCTCTTTTGCGATTCTTTTGAAGCTCCATTTTTGATTATTTTGAAAAAGTTTCACTATAAATTCTCGTGTTTTCACTTAGCTTGACATTTTGCGACAGAGAATTGGAATATCTATGAAGTAAATGTTCCATATGTTTCTGATGTTCATAACAAAGCTAACTATGATCAAATTTTGATTTTTTCTCAATTGGTTCAAGAGATATAGACTTTTTTGTGATAGCGAATTTATTCTCGTTCAGGCCTTAGTTATGCAATTTGAATAAACTTTTTCGATTTTACCATAACATTTTTTTATATATTCGAGGATGTATTGATATCTAGTTAGCCTAGACCAGTTCCATGCATAACCAAAATATTGCGATACCATATCAACGAACAGTAACTTATTAGAAGTGTCAGTGAAAAGTTCGACGTCGAAAAAGTATACCAGAGTTACGCAATAAATTTAAAAAAAGTTGTCCACAGAAATAATAAAAATCGAAAAATTGGAGTATCGAGCCATCATCAAGTACCTGTATTTAAAAGGGTTAAGAGGTAAGCAGATTTACGAAGATATGCTTAATACCCTTGGTGATCAATGTCCTTCGTATGCGACCGTGAGAAATTGGACTGCAAGCTTCAAAAGAGGTAAATTTTCCATTGAAGATGATGACCGATTGGAAAGGCCATTTTCTGTGTCAGTCCCCGACAATATCGATGCAGTTCATGACATGACTTTATCAGACCGTCGAATTGGGCTAAAATGGATAAATGAATTACTTAAGATTTCATACGAACGCGTTCATCATTTAGTTCACGTCAATTTGGACCTGAGAAAAATTTCTGCAAAATGGATCCCAAATGTTTGAATGTTGACCAAGAGCGTGCAAGGGTAGAAGCATCGCGTTCGATCTGTGCTCGATTTGAAAACGATGTAGACTTCTTAAACCGAATTGTTACTATGGATGAGACTTGGGTACATTTCTACGATCCAGAAACAAAGCAACAAGCGCTGGAATGGCGACACTCTGGTTCTCCAAGACCTAAGAAGTTTCGTGTCCAAAAATCTGCTGGGAAAGTTCGTGCTTCAGTTTTCTGGGATTGCCATGGAGTAATCATGATTGATTTTTTGGATAAGGGTAGAACAATAACTGAAGAATACTATTCAACATTAATGACCACTCTACAGGAAAAAATTTAAGAGAAAAGACGCAGAAAGCTATCCAAAGGCATTTTGTTTTCACAGTACAACGCCCAATGACACAAATCTCATGTTGCCATGCAAAAAATTAGTGGTTTTGGGTTAGAATTACTAGAACACTTCCCTTCTCCACCAGATTTGGCTCCGTCCGACTATCATCTCTTTCCTCAACTGAAAAAAAATTAAAAGGTCGTAAATTTTCTTCCAACGAGGAGGTTATAAAAGCTGTGGAAGACTGGTTCGCAGAGCAAGAAGAAACGTTTTTTTAAAGGTCTAGAGAAGTTGCAATTAAGAAGTTGCAATCAAGAGGAGAATATGTTGAGTAATAAAATAGTTTGACACTGAAATTTTGTTTGGTTCTACAGTAGGCTAAGAATTTTTCGATATATCCTTGTAATATTCGAAAAACACTCTATGAACGTGAAACTTCAGCCAGTACATTAGTTCGTATTCAGACTCCATACAACTTTTTCTACTCAAAGTAAAACCAACCTGTTATATAACGACAGAGCTGAATGCTTCTTGAAAAAGAGAATACTGCAAAATACCTCGAGGGAATGTGTTGTGTCAGAATTAACACACAAGTTGAGAAACTAGTTCCAACCTCTCAAACTCCTCAACCAGTTGAAGAGGAATTCCATGAATATTTCACTTTGCGATCGTCAAGAGTTTGTGGAGATCAATATTTTCAACACTATGTGGATACAATTCACTAAGCGGACGCTACTGAGTCTAACAGTAACAACCTTGGTACGAGGTTCAGGATTTGTTTTTGTTCAAATTCAAATTCAATTCAATTAATTCATGTGATCTTGAACATTTTTTCTACCATAATAAAAGAAAAATACACACAGATTGTGCAACTTGGTGGATGCGACGGTTATATCTTCACTCGTTATTTATTATGAATGATACGATATAGATCAGGTTTATGGTATTTTTTCGGGACAATCCGTTTTCCTTTCGAAATCCTTTAGGATGTTGTGTGGCAGAATCATTCGAATTAAGATTTTACTCAGTTCCGCATTAACGCACTGGCACTGAGAGAAATGATGAAAAATATTGTCCTTTCTTCCTCTCTATTCTCGTCGGAAAACAACTGCCTGGAGACGACCAAAGTGACACAATGAGAAAACCAGATTATTCCTTAAATATTTATGAATGCTCTTCTTACCTGCTGCTTTGACTGCCTGATTAGCATGTTGAATTAATTCGCGATATTTCATAAACATTATGCCGGAACGGTTATGCGTAATAATTTTTTGTTGTTGAGAAATATCCTCATGAATATGGATCTTGCGGACATTCTGAAGTGGTCCCCTCATCATGCTGGCACAATATGAAGAGATTATTCACCGAGATGATCTTGGGAGAATCTAGACTTCGGAGAATCTAGACTGGTTGGTTCTTTCACTGGTTTTTGGTGTCAAGGTTATTACTCATAATGTTTTCTTTCCATTTATAATTGTCAATTCTGAAAAATTGTATCCCACCAAAAACATTCTGTAAAAACTAATCAAGTCTCGATGGAGCTGCTTATTTATCTCTAAAAAGTAATGAAATCTAGAAAAAGTCGAGCCAAGTTTAAGGCTCCTTACTGCGATTTCTTCATTATTATAGTTAATGTTGTGTGACTTGGCCGTTGAACATTCTTATACGTTAGTGGGTACAAGTCAATTTTGTTTACACGTAATGCTATATCTGTTGTAACTACCAATGTTTGTTAAGCGAGATGATAGCCCATGCTGATATTGGTAATTGGACGCTAGTGTCTCATTTTAGGCTGTTGTTGATTGTGCAACACATATGCATTCAGCATTGACAATGCTGACTACTGCTCCCTTCTTTTTGGAGCGTCAAATCGACCACCGATCTAAAATAAAATAGACGTACAGACGGTCTTCTATCAATTATTAGAAGTCCCTCTGTACTGGAAATAATTTTTTATACTGTTTGTTTCAGGCTCGTATTATTGAATACACAGCTTTATCAAGCCTACAATTGAATGAACGTTTTCCAAGTGGCAATTTTGCATCGTCAATGGGTTGCGTTTCTGGCGACAGATTGGTGCAATGGTGTCATGGAGCACCTGGTTTTGTACCCTTGTGTACCCTTCAACGGCCAAGTCACACAACATTAACTATAATAATAAAGAAATCGCAGTAAGGAGCCTTAAACTTGGCTCGACTTTTTCCAGATTTCACTACTTTTTAGAGATAAATAAGCAGCTCCATCGAGACTTGATTAGTTTTTACAGAATGTTTTTGGTGGGATTTCACTTCTTTTTGTAGAAACGTGGGCATATTGATCTATTTTATTAGATTTTCTTATTTGACACTTTTTTTTTAAGATTAGTTTTTTTATTACAAATCTTTATTTTTTTTCGGTTTCGAACTATGGTACATAGAGCCTCCGATTATTTTTAATTGATTTCAGCGTCCTCGAAAACCTATAGTTTGATACCAAACTTGTCCATATAGCCCATCTCTTACCCGATTCTTTTTCGGATTCCATTTTTTCTCTCCCAATCTAACCACCGCAGACCCATCTGATGATGTTTTTTCTGAAGAGCAATAGACGTTCTATATTGCACATAAATTTCATAGCATTTTCATATTCAGTGATACAGAGCGAAACACAGTTTCTTCTTCATCAAGCAAGAGCTTCCGAAGATATATAGAGAACATAACTGCTATTACAGTTGCTGGTGATTCTGATAGAAGAGATTTTGTTCACATAATAAATAAACGAAGAGAAGAAGTGGGAGGATTACCTCAAATAGTACAATAATTGTTGAATGAGCACCCAGCAACCATGCTTGTTGTCGTACATTCTGATCCCTGTACTCTGATGAAGAATGATCATAGATCACTTCATGAAGCCTGACAAGTTCGATCAAATTTTCATCCATTTTCACTTCATCAATCACTTCACAACATATTCGACGTGATATCACTTACGGTTAGAAAATGTAAATTTCCGGGTAGTTCTGGTGTGCTATCAAGTGACAGCAGATGCTAACTTCGTGAATGCGTGAAATGATAACAATTGAAAAAAGGACAATAATCGGGTGATCAGTCTCATACACAGTGATAATTTTTACTGTCTCATTTATTGTTCTGGCCTAGCTTTCGAAAACCTATCGTTTCCTTGAACAATAAATGAGACAGTAAAAATATCACTGTGTATAAGACTGATGACCCGATTATTATTTTTTTTCAATTTATATTCTAAAGTCGATATTCACATATTGAGTATGATAACAATGTGTTTTCAAGCGCATAAACTTCCATACATTATTGTGGTTGCACATTTTGCGAAGATGACGTGATAGCACGTGAGCTCACGTGACGTGCCAACAGATTTTCGATTATCCTAGTTTTTATAATTTTCCCTTTATGTGGCCATTAAACCCTAACTATGTACCAAATTTCAGCTCTTGAGTTTATGGGAAGTACTACTTCTATTTTGATGATCATGAGTGAATTAGGATCGAAAATGCGAAACTTTGCTTTCGCGTAACTTCGGAACTAAATGACCTACACACTTGAAATTTTGGATTTTGAGTACGTGATTATAGATTACTGGATGACGGCGTTCTGGTCTCATACGGAGGTTCTCAAATAGGGGCTTGAAAATGCGGCGAAATGGTTCGGGTAAAGATAGTACGGCAGTGTTTGCTTCGCGCTCGACTTGGCGGGGCCACTGCCGTGCCCCCAAATTTCGAATACCAATAAAATGGCCTCTATTTGAATTACATATGTTATTTTATATTCATGGAATTGTTCTTATCCTATCTCTCTTTTCTTTGTTAATTCTCAACAAGTACTCGGATAGCACTTCATATTTTTAATCCAAGATCTTTCTTGTTTGCTTGAGTATATCTACAAAAATGAAAATGACAATTGGGAAAAATCTTTCATAAGTTCAGATTCTTCTATATCCATCAGAATTATTTTAATTACATATTCAGTATTTTGTTCAGATATCAACTAACCTCATATCTAATTATCTCCTCTCTATCACTGATCCTTTTTGATATTACGACAAATCTAAACATATTGAGCTTCGCGGACACATCTACTCAACAAATGAACCTAATCTAGTTGAGATCAAGGTACTAACACAGAACCGAATATGGACGATTTTTTAAGTTTCGTATAACCCTGAAAAAATCATTTTTTGCTCTTGATATTTTCAAGACGACTTTGGGATCTTGCAATGTGAGTTTTTCATTCTGCGTTCACTCAGGATATACTGCTCCACAAGAGTTAGAGATATCGTATTCAATAGTTTTTAGAAGTATGTAATCTTCGAGAAACCCGCAGTTAAATCATTTAAAACTCAAAAACAACTTGAATCGATCCAATAGAAATCAGTATGAGACATTTCGTCAATCTGGTCACCTTTTTTCTGAAGTTTGGTTCTTTGCATATGCTTCATGAATGTTCTTATTTTGAAATGAAGTCAGTTTATAAACGGCTTCGATTTAAAACGAGTTTTCTGAAAATGCCAAGACGTAAATTAACAAACGCTGAGGCTAATAGGGCTATCGGAATGCTACAGGGTGGCCTAACTCAGGAGGAAAGGCTCCATGCCAAAGTGTGATATCTCGACTTTGGAATAGGTTCAGGGAGACAGGTTCCGTGTTGGAAAAGACCAAGGCTTGGTGGGCGACGAGAAACAACACCTGCTCAGGATTGTTTCATCACCGTTTCGGCGGGAAGAAACCATAAATCTACGTGTAGAATGCTACGGAATACTCTTCAAAATGCAGATGGGGTCCAATTTTTGTGAAAATTCTCAATTTCGAGACGATAACGCTAGACCACACCGTGCAGAACTAGTTGAGAATGCGCGTGAGGAGCTTGGTATTCCACATACCTCCGCACTCACCAGATTTGAATTGCATAGAACATGCATGGGATATGCTCCAAAGAATTAAGATTAGATAATCATCAACCTACCCCAGAATCCTTAAATGACCTGAGAGAGCTTCTGCCCCGTTTATGGAACCAAATTCCTCAAGAAATGTTCAACAACCTCGTGTGTAGTATGCAAAGAAGATGTCAAGCTGTTATTGATGCTCGTGGAGGCCATACATTTTATTGATAGTCTCAGAATTCTCTTGGAATAAAATTTCGTTATTTTACTCGATTTTTCTCAACCACCCTGTATACGCTGCAGACCTACAGGCTAAAATTAATTTGCAACTTGAAATCATATTAATATGAATTTTCATCACCAAATTTTTTATTTTAAATATATTTTTTTTTAATTTAAGTCAATATCCCTAACTCATGTGGAGCAGTTTATATCCTCTATCAGAAAAATGGTAATATATCTCACTGAAAGCTTGACAAATTCTACAACAATATTGTTCTTCTAAAATTCCTTTATTCGAACAGCAAGGAATAGATACGTGCGAATGCTTTAAATAATTAGACCTTTAACTTGCTAAGTATAAGCATATTTCTTCCTCTATGATTCCATTAAGTAGGTACTTCTGAAAAGTGCTCTCTGGAAACTGAATTAATGACATTGACAAAATCACGAGTATCTCCGATCTTATTTAATTCAGAATTAGATTAGAACACTATCGTTCTCTTTCTCTATAAAATTCAACATAATCGTGAAAATAAAGATCCTTAAATGAAAAATTATGGCTGAATTTTGTTCACAATTTTTTACACAATATTATAAATATTGTGTGGCAATATTTCTCGAATTCGAAAAATGTATGATATTCCCACATTCTTGTACTTCAAGATTGTGAATACAGATTAAGCTCAGGATATTGAGAATTCAACCGTGGACTTAATTCGATGTCGAAATGAATGTGCCCTAGCCGCTTTATACTGGAAACGGAATGGTTGAATCAACAGTGTGGACGCACCCTTAGATTTCCAACCATGCGATGTTTCAAAGGAATTCCGAATCCGAAGAACTAGGTTAATCAACTAGTGTATCATCATTGGAAGGAAGTGAACAACTCTTACAGAGATATGTAAATCCTTCAAGAACTCTTTATGCATATGAAGCATTCGTATATCGGAGTTCATCTTCGAATATGCGAAAAAACCCCAGCTCTACTGGCCTGCATGCGCTTCTACGTTGCTGCAGTTTTACGATGGAAACGTTTGATAGCCGGCAGAACAACCATCCCTGATTCAAAGGACACGAGGTCACGAATACTCCCAACATCAAAGAAAACAGCGGAACGCAAGTTAGTTTTTCCAAGTTTTCCATATTTTCATTCCGGACGAAAATGAAACTACCAAACTGATAAGACCGAATTCAATCAAACTTCGAATATGTTTTCGACCGTAAAATATAGATCTAGTTCGGATCTGATGATACGGCACAATCTTCATATGGAGAATTCAAAACAAAACTATAATTTCGTTCTGGTTGACTGAATCTTCGTAGACGAATCTGAAGTTGAAATTCGAGTCGTATTCAGGCGTTTTGACAATGTTGCGATGCGAAACTGGAACATGAACGAGAATATTCTGATTGGGAGGAAGGATAACATTCAAATTTTCAAGCCATTTGTACAACCAGTTCGATAGGAATGTAGAGTTAAGAGTTTGGTCTAGCACGAGATCCGTTAACTTTTCAATTCTGAATGTCTTGAGCTTTTTAGACTTATTTGTCATTCTCTCTTTTGTATCTTATTGTTGCGCCTGGTGTATTATTTTTCATTTTATTCTCTTCACAGAGAATCTTCTCTTAACTTTGATCAATAGCTGATCTCATGTTTTTTTGTTTCGAATTCATAACGGGTGTTTTTTTCAATGTTCCAAGTTGACAACACTATTTGAACTGAAGGCCATTTGTCGGCTGTCAGGTGATTAATTTTTTTAATTTGGTTTGGCATATAAACATCAATAGACAGACGCCTGAACAACTCTTCCAAATTGTGAGAATTCATTCTGAAAACCTTGGTTCTGTTCGGAATATGTATTGCACTCTACATACATTATCGTTCTATGAATGCTGATTATACGAGGATATATTGAAAAATTTCTAGCCTACTATAGAACCAAACAAAATTTCAATGTCAAAATATTTTATTACTCAACAGATTCTCCTCTTAGTCCTCTTAATTGAATACATTCATTACAGCGAACCTGCAACGTCTCTAGACCTCTCAAAAAAATGTTTCTTCTTGCTCTGCAAACCAGTCCTTCACAGCTTCTATTACCTCCTCCTTGGAAGAAAATTTACGACCTTTTGAACTTTTTTTTCAGTTGAGGAGAGAGATGATAGTCGAACGGAGCCAAATCTGGTTAATGAGGGTGATGTTCTTGTAATTCTTACCCTAAATCACGAATTTTTTGCATTGCAACATGAGATTTGTGTACTGGGGCGTTGTCCTGTAAAAACAAAATATCTGTGGATAGCTTTCCGCGTCTTTTCTCTTCAATTTATTCTCATAGAGTCGGCAGTTATGTCGAATAGTAATCTCCAGTTATTGTTCTACCCTTATCCAAAAAATCAATCATGATTACTCCATGGCAATTCCAAAAGACTGAAGCAAGAACTTTTCCAGCAGATTTTAGGTCTTGGAGAACCAGAGAGTCGTCATTCCATCGATTGTTGCTTTGTTTCTGGATCGTAGAAATGTACACAAGTCTCATCCATAGTAAGTAACAATTCGGTTCGAAGTCTACATCGTTTTCATATCGAGCACAGATCGAACGCGATGCTTCTACCCTTGCACGCTCTTGGTCAACATTCAAACATTTGCAGATCCATTTTGCAGAAATTTTTCTCAGGTCCAAATTGACGTGAACTATATGATGAACGCTTTCGTATGGAATCTTCAGTGCTTCAGATATCCGTTTTAGCCCAATTCGACGGTCTGATAAAATCATGTCATGAACTGGGGAATGACACAGAAACTGGCCTTCTCGATCGGTCATCATCTTCAATGGAAAATTTACGTCTTTTGAAGCTTGCAGTCCAATTTTTCACGGTCGCATACGAAGAACTTTGATCACCAAGAGTATTAGGCATATCTTCGTAAATCTGCTTACCTCTTAACTCTTTCAAATACAGGTACTTGATGATGGCTCGATACTCCAATTTTAGGATTCTCACAATTTCGATGGACATCTTTTTCTTAATTTATTGCGTAACTCTGGTTCACTTTTTTGAGGTCGAACTCTACACTGACACTTCTAATAAGTTATTGTTCGTTGATATGGTACAGCAATATTTTGTTTATGCATGGAACTGGTCTAGGCTAACTAGATATAAATACATCTTCGTAAGTACGACTTCAAGCAATACTTCGGACAATTAGCATCTTTATAAATAGGATATATGAATCATAACGAAGGTCCACTATGATGTACCTCTGTTTTTCTGCAACCATCGAAGACATGCAATTATGTTGAAGAAAAACTAACCTCCGAAGCGAAAACCAATAGAGGAACACTTCCTTTTCCCTTCTTGATTCCATTTGCGTTTACTTTCATCATAATTCTTCTCAAGGGAATTCCTTTTCCAGGAATCCATCATTTTAGTATATTTTCGAGACGCTTCCTTTGTTAGCTGGTATGTACACTTTCTCCATTTTAATATAACTCTGTTTCTATACACAGGATTTAATCCCATGTAAGCTTATTTCATTTTACTAATGCATTTATATTGCATATTGTGGAACTTCGTTCTACTACTAGTAATACCCGTTATACAAGGTGCGGCACGGAGGGCGGACGTTTTTCAGATGGGCATAACTTTCCCCCACTGAGGACGAGAGAAGTGGGGAAGGTGCCGTTAGACTCGTGTGTTCCTAGCATTTATTTACCAGTTGTCGTCATGGAGCCTCAAAATGGAGGATCAAAATGAGAACCTCATTTTTTTCATGAGTGACGAAGCCCACTTTCACCTCAACGGCATGGTTAACCGGCAGAATTGCCGTTATTGGGCTAATGAAAATCCGCAACACTTACACGAAAGACCGCTGCACAGCCCAAAAGTTACGGTTTGGTGCGCTGTATCGCAAACTCGCATCATTGGCCCTTACTTCTTCGAAGACGTTAATGGTCGTGCTGTTACCGTGAACTCAGAGCGGTACGTCGAAATGATCAACAACTTCTTTATCCCCGAATTACGACGGCAACGTGTTCCAATCCGACGTGTGTGGTTCCAACAGGATGGGGCGACCGCCCACACAGCCAGAGCATCAATGGACGTTATTCGCCCTCTCTTCCCTGGTCGCCTTATTTCCAGGTTTGGCGATGTTCATTGGCCTCCCCAGATTTATCCATATGCGATTTTTTCTTATGGGGACACCTCAAGGCTAGAGTATACGAGACTAAGCCCCGAACTCTGGACGAATTGAAAAGGGCTATTCGCGTGGAAGTTGCCCAAGTTGAGAGAGCGATGTTGGAGAGAGTCTACGCGAACTTCCAAGAGCGCCTCCAGCACTGCATCACCGATTTCGGCCACTACATGCCTGATGTGATTTTCCACACTTGACTGTCTCAAATGCTATTTCCTTGAGAATCTGATTCCGTCAATAAATGTGTTTTTGAGTAAAAATTAACGCTTTTATTATTTTTTTAAAACCATCTATCCTCCGTGCCGCACCCTGTACATCCGATAAGAACTAGTGTACGTTGAACTATTCAATCGACATTATGGTATAGGCATTGGAGTTGTTGCTTTCAGGATAATATTTTACATGCTTTGGAGGTATCCTACGAAAGGATTGCTTCGTCCTGAGTTAGTGAACAGGAAATCTAAAGAGTTTATTGTCTACTTTCAAACCAACGCGAATAGGATTACACACATAGCACTTGGAAGGAAGGAGTCTTACACTTGGAGCTGTAAGAGCACTGGATAACAATAAGATGGACACACTGTTTATGTCAATCACCGTTGAACCACTTAAGCTGTACTGTATTTTGCTGTTGTATCATGATTGTTCAAGTATCCATCTTACTGGGGTATAGGAAGCTCCATATTGTACATACGACCAATTCCTGTCTTATTGATAATTGATATATGGATTATAACATATTATCTGTAGTATGCTAAAAAGGTTTTTTCGCTTTGAGTTGAATGATGAATTGGATTTAGTCCGTTTTTTACCCCTTCGATGGACCAATAAAGCCTGCTCCATCTTTGTGTCCAATCGAGTGTTTTATTTATCTTTTTCAGCTCATTATTTCCCATCCCAAATTCCAATAATCTGAATTACTACATCACATAGAGTCCTACCAACCATAGACGATCACAAGCCAGGCCAAAAATATAAGTATAAAATCCCCTTGAACGTAATCGTACTTTTAGGTGCCCAGGTTTTGCCTTCTTTTTATTTTTCGAATAATATTTCCTCACTTTCAATACGTGGAATGTAACAATCCTAAAATTTCGAATTCAATTAGAATAGATATTTTCAAAATTTGTACATGGGATTTCTTTTGTGATTGGAATTTATACTGGGAGCTTTTTTGGGATATGCAAAGTTAGAATTAATTTTTAACATATGAATCATTTCCAAAATTATGCATTAAGATCTATTATTTTAGTTATACCGAACTCAGAACTTCTCCTATACCATGAAGGGCGTTCCTTGGGATCAGGGTAGAGAGAGAAGACGAACATAAGGAGGACAAATGTGATGAAATACGCGAAAGGAGCGAAGCAATCCAGTAGAAAATTTATTCGAGGATGTCTGCAAATTGCACGTCCTCAAGTCCTTGGCATATCGGAATCACTTCTAGGCATATGCGAAACCACACGTCGAGCGATTAGGCGTTCGACTTGAGAATTTATTACTGCGATACTGGGTCGATAAAAATTTGAAAGAGGAGAAGGAGCTCTGGATTCGAGAGATTGATCGAATCTTAGGATTGGATTTTCCTCATTTCGCCAAATGCTTATCTGAACGATAATATATTGGAGAGCCAAGATGAATATTGACTTTAGGTTTCTTTATTCGTGCGTTTGCGAGCGGGATTTACGAAAGGAATTGAATTTTTTTAATTCACTTTATTGTCGAGTATTACCATCAGGTTAGATGAATTAACATCACACATATCACTAATATGCATTCAAGGAGTGAGTCTCAAACTTTAACATATATTTCAACTGTAGATTACTCTCATCAAACGAAACTATACGATTCTTTATAATTCGGTTTCGTTAGAAAGATACAAGCTATCGAAATTCCATGACAAAAATATTTTTTTTCACATTTCTTCGGAACCGTTTTTTATGAATTTTGGTTGAGTGTGTACCTACTCTATTCATTTCATGGTGCATGTTCCTCAATCAAAACTTATTCAACATTTCTCCTGGTATAAAAGTTACAGGAAGCCGACTAATAAATTCAGGCAAAATACTATAAAACTACTCGAAAAAAAAAGGATTCGTATTTTCGAAAGGGTCAATCATTTTTGAAAATAAAAGTATTCCTATGTTTTCCTTATGAAGCGCGTCGTTTTGGAGTTATTCCCTATTTTATCCTATAAATTTTGACCAAAATATAAATGACCCCAAGAATAATCTGAATGCATCCCTGGATTTTGAATATCATCGAATCGACGTGGAATTATTTTTTCTCTGATCGCAGCACAAGTTAACAATGTTGTCAGAATGTTTATCAACTTTGTCGAATTTTTTATTTGAAAATCACTGCTCTATTAAGTACTCTAATATCTCTATGATAGGAACACGTTTGGTGTAGAGATTTGTATTAATGAAATTCCACAAATGTGGTAGATAAAATTGAATTCTAAAGATCATGAAATTTCTCAGAGATCCTGATAAAAGTATTTTCGCGATTATTTCAGACTCTCTTTCAGTTAATCAATTCTTTTTAACTCATTTACATCTAATAAAACGTTTTTAATGTCCACCTGAAGTTCACAACCAATTAAACTTTAATTTCTAAAGATAAATGCTATGACGAAAAACCACGAGCTTTAGAGCACTATCTCATTCACCTCGTGGGTAGATTAACCTTTTAGGTAGATTAACTTTTCAGGTAGATTCGCCTTATAGACAGATTCGCATTTGCCAGTTCGAGAAAGTTTTCTAGTTCGAAGTTGTCGTCTTATGAAAATTTTTCCTGTTTTTTTAAACGGAAGGTATATAAGGCTGGATCAATAAATTTCTATACATTCTATACATATTGAGTCTGGTCCTCTCAGAACGACTACATCTCATCGTGGATCCTTCTCGGGATCCTTCCTTGTCGATCAAAAAAATAAGCATTGAGAAAAACTTCAGTATAATGCAAAACAAATGAGAAGACTGGAAACGGGAATACAGTCACTACGATCTCGAGAAAAATACCGTAAAATTGTATACAGATGGTTCTACAACCACGATGAATGGCGGCCGGCGCAAGAATCCAGTTTAAACTATCGTCAGGCTTCCACTCGAGTGTTTTTCATGCAGAATTACTGGCAATTGACAGATGTCTGGACATAAACCTAGGAAAAAACTATCAGAAGTGCGATATAGCCATTCACTCGGATAGTCAGCCTGCCATTAAGAGTCTTCAGCCTTCAAAATAGGAAACGTATACCGCCAGATGGCGGTGCAGTGCATTAATTTTTATTTATTGGATTATTCAGCTTAATAGAACAAATGTTGGGGCGCAGGGAATATTAACAAGAAATCCTACCCTGAACTAGATCTCACACTGACTGTATAGTACACTAATTCTCCTTCACCAGTCATCTATCTGGGAGTAGATACCTGCGGGGAGTGTCATTTAAAAGAAATTCAATTCCATGTAAGAATCCACAATTGTAAGAAACAATTAATTTTCACTAATCGACGGCTAATAAAATCCTCAATAAAATGTCTTTGGTAAAAATGTATATTCATCATTTCGAATAGAAAAATTCAAGGAAATAAATTTCGCGAAAACAACAGATTGTTGTAATATCATTTACAAAAAAAACGGTAAATTTTGAAAGAAAAAGGAGATAGTTATAGTTATATATAGTTATAGTGAAAAGGGGTTACAGTCCACTGCGACCTTAAGGTCTATTGTGCCCCCTGACTGAGCTGTCATCATCGCGCCTCCTACAGCTCGCCCTCCAGTTCCAGAGATTTGATGAAATCCAGTATCTGGGACGGCTTCAAGGAGGATAACTCCCCACTTCTACAAGTTTCTTGTCCAAAGCTATCTTTCCTTTGGCTTACAATGGCATAGCATTCCGTAACCAGGTGAATAGGAGTTTCTTCCTCCTCCCCACAGAATCTACACTCATCAGTGTCCGATAAACCCATTCTCAACAGATGCTTCTTTAGGCGACAATGTCCTGTGAGAAAGCCAGTGAGTAGGTGAAGTTGGTTTTTACTGAGATCCAGATATTTTTTGGATCTAGCAGTTTCAAAGTTCCGGAGGAACTTTTTGGAGTGATCCATTCCTGGGAGATTCCGCCAGAGTTTTTCTCTTTCGGTTTTCTCCTTCAGCATAAATTCCTTCTTATAGGTGCATGAATAGCTATATTGCACTTCTGATAGTTTCTTTCTAGATGTATATCTAGACATCTTCCGATTGCAAGTATTTCCGTTTGAAGGACGCTTGTACAGGAGCCTAGCGATAGTGCACACTTGGTACTTGTCCCATAAATCCCAGCGGCAGCTCCTGTAGCGGTTTTAGAACCATCAGTATACCATTTCATTGTATTTTCTTTGAGATTGTAGTTGGTGTATTCCCTTTCCCAATCTTCTCTTTTACTTAGCATTGTACTGAAGTTCTTCTCAGTGCTTACTTTCTTGATCATTACATCGCTAGGAAGGTTTGCAGATGAGGTGTAGTCATTCAGAGAGGACCAAGCTCTCTGAAACCTGACTCTCTCATTGCCTGCTCCTTCTTTAGATACTCTGAGGATGGCCTCATGGGCTACCCTATCAATCACTAGGAGTAGAGGTGTGAGGTCTCTGATGATCTCAAGCGCCCTGGTTGGGCACGTTCTCATAGCTCCCGTGATGCACACACAGGCAAGCCTTTGTACTTTGTCGAGCATTTTCCTCGTACTTGCCTGACTTGTCTTTGCAAACCAGGCTACTGCCCCATATGTGACTATCGGTCTTACAATCATGACGTACATCCATCGCAGTATTTTTGGGTTACAGCCCCAATTCCTGCCGCATAGACGTCTGCATGCCATCAGAGCTCTTGTAGCTCTGCCAGTAGCATTATCAACATGCTTATTCCACAGAAGTTTGTTATTCAGTGTTATTCCTAGGTATTTGACTTCAGACCCCCACTCCAAGATATTTCCGTTTAATACTAACGTTTTCATGGCTGGAAGTTTCCTCTTCCGAGTGAACGGAATCAATGTGGTCTTGGTTGGGTTGATGTTCAGCCCCACTGACAAGCACCACTGCTCAATAATTCTAAGGCCCTTCTGCAATAGGTCGCAGAGAGTGCCTTCGAATTTACCTCTAATTATTAGGACTATGTCGTCAGCATAGCCTACACATTCAAAGCCAAGCTCCGTTAGCCTGTGTAGAAGTTCATCCACTACCAGGCTCCATAGGAGGGGGGATAGCACCCCACCCTGAGGTGTTCCACGAGTAGCTTTGACGAAGACGGATTCCTCGCCCATCGATGTCTCAGCTATCCTCGTCGTTAACACCTCATGCATCCATCTTAAGATGGTATTATTCACTCCTCGCCTCTCAAGTGCATCTCTGACAGACACATGTGTTGTGTTGTCAAAGGCCCCAGATACATCCAGGAAGGCACACATGGCGATTTCTTTGTTATTCAGAGTTCTCTGGATGACTTCAGTCAGGAGATAGATACTTGATTAACTAAATGATAGACTTCAATACTGAAATGAAAAAACACAAAAATATCTGTTCGTTTTGATGTTTGAAATGTTGAAAAATTACCAAAAATGATTGGGAATATCCTTTTAATTCATTTAATACTTATGAAATATTTTTCTTAATATTTTTATCTTTATACACTCATACATCCTTTCATCAATCAGAAAAAATCAATCGTTACTGACTCCCTTTTTTTCAGGGACGTAGACCCTTTAAGCACTGAGCTCCTATGTCATTGATCCAACGTTGATTTGGGAGTGCCGAGGGAAACTCAATGAGGGAGGCAAATAAAATGAGGTTTCAAGACAGATATCAACAAGAGATGTTGATATCTACGGAGAAGCAGGCCAGGGGTTGGACTGAGGAATTTTCAGATTCACGTAGAAAATATTCTAGTCTCATTTTCTCGAAACAGGGGCGAAGTAATATAAAAAATTTGTAGTGCAATGATTATTTGAATGAGTCCTACCATCTGTGAAAATAAAAGCCTCACCTTCAAATACACCCTGTATACATATTGCTTCAGTTTATTCGAGCTGAATCGATTCAACTCATATAGCTGTACACAAATACAATCATTCCTTCTCATGAAAACCTCATAAAAATCACTGTAAATAAAGAAATATTTTTCTCCTCCATTATTGGGAAAAAGTTTCGCGTATTTAATGAGAACCAATTTCTTACAGAAACTCAAACCGACACGAAGATCGTATCTCATGTACCCACTTCGCCTATAATTTATGAAATATCTAGTTAATTTGGCTCTCGTTTTGCACAGTTTCAGTTGAAACTTCTGGCAAAATTGGTGTTCTTGCAAATAACCGATCGGCCAATTGAAGTTCGTAAATTATACCCTAATAAGGTGATTTCACGCGATGAAATTGGCCTGAAAGGGAGGGTTCCATTCAGGTCTGGGTATCCCTTTTCTTCGATGTTTCAATATGAGAATTATTCACTCTCAAATAATACCTAGCAGAAATCTGTATTCGGACAATCAGATGAATTGAATACAGGTTATTTGAACTTGTATGTTTTTCAGCCATAGTTACACTACTTACACGAGGGCTATGAGATTACATCGAGAATTCAAAAGAGCAGAAGAAAATAAAATAAGGAGCAATTTTTGTACGAACAACCAAACAAGATTATAATTTTACCAAAAAGCAACTACTGACACTGAACCCTAGAATCCATTGGACATAACGTTGTCATTATGACATGCCATCAGACAAAAGAAATTATATGAAGCAACACCAAATAGCACCTTGTTATTACTGGTTTTCCAGGTAGAAGAAAGGATATTGAAGACAATTAGTCAATAGAAAGGTTTTTTTTCAAAGTGATATCTCTCAAAACTATGATTTTGTAGGAGACAGTTTCATCATAAAGCGTAAACGTCAAGCATAATGAATACTTATTTTATTTGGATCTCATTAACATGTTCAGAAGTTTTCAAAACATAGTTGTGTAATACCCTGTAATCGCAACTTCAACGCTTGTACACATGAAGCGAAACTTTTAAGATACAAGGTTCCTGTCTGTTCCATTGTAACAAAAGGAACTTCCTTATCGGAAACGCTCGCTGAAACAAACTTCCCTGCGGATTTGCATTGCCAAAGAGTTCACTCCACACTCAGCGGAATATCCTAGAAAAATCATCTCCGTTCCGAGCCATTCCAGCATTGCCTTCATCAATACCTGCAAATTCCTCCAATTTGAATATTTCCAATCCTGATATCCCGAAATCCGACCTACGACATGAGTTTGCAACGCCAGCAGGATGAACATACTCAACCGAGACCTCATGCTCGTGTTTATATCCGTTGGCCCAAGAGAAAGGTATAAAAATTTGTGCGCAACGGTGCTTCAGCTGTGCTTCTGGCTGCAGTTTTAATTTGCGTATGTCAGGGAAACTTTAAGCAAATTTGTTTTGCCTAATTGGAGCGGACCAATTTGAATATCATTAAGCTGTTGAAAAATTAGTGAAAATACGATGTTGGTTCTCTCACACAGCCGGAAATGGACTTTAATAATTCATCCTTTTTCATAGTGTCCCTGTGACGCAGGATCGCATTCCTGCTCTTCGCAGGGCTTTATCTACGCCAAGGGTAGTGAGCTGAATATTTGTCGCAGTGGTTGGCGGAAAAAATGTTTTTTCCTCGATCATTATTGTTTTTGATGGCTTTCTGGCGCCCTAATGAAGCAACTATTTTTCTTCGTTTTATACAGAGAGAGAGTTACGATGCAAATAAATCAACTGAATCAACTGAAAATTGAATTTGAGGGCAATGTAATTCCCTGCAGGGAAACTGTTTCGACATAGAGTGTGAAAATAGTGTATATTTCTTTGAGAGGAAACTTTTGCTTTTACGACACAACACAACTCGAAAAAAGGTTTGCAATTCAAACATCATCCCATATCAGATAGGAAGTTTTTTCTTATTCAGAAAGTTCTGGCGAAGAAAGTAATAAGGCTTGCATGATTCACCCCACTAAATGATCCCAACAGAATAGAACTCTTCAGCACTTTTTTTCCGAATTTTTGAAACGTTTCGATATTACATTTCAGCAGTTTATTGACGAGCTCAGACCACTCAAGATAAGTGAGAATAGTATAACTTTCGAATTCAATAACAATTATAAAATATCCTCACCAAATATCCTTTTCATTGACAAATATGGTGTTTTTAGGAGTCTTACCTCTTCCTCATTTTCCACCAAAAATTTGATATTCTTCAAATCGCTCAAACTTTGCACAGGAAAACTTTGAGTTATTCTGATCAACATAATATCAAACACTATTGGCGACAATGAGAGAAATGGAAGCTGTGGCAGTTTGAAACTTCCATTCTCAAATAAATGTCATTTGACAGGTGAAAATCTGAACTATGATAGTTAGGGCTCTGGAATCAGTGGCGCACCGAGGGGGGGGGGCTGTCAGGCTGCGGACCCCCCCGAGCTGTGACAAAGAAAAGTAATTCAAATATTTCCATCTTATTGTTTTTCTAAAAGAAATAATAATTATTTCAGAACAGAATGGAAACTTAAACATTTCCTTTACAGATAGAAATAGGGATTGATATACATATACAGGGTGTTTCATTGGTGAATGAACATACGTTAACTAGAGCTAGGCGAGTCCAAAAAACCTATATATGATAGGTCTAATCAATTCCATAACCGAGATAAAGAGTGGTTTATGTATTCACCAAAAATTTCAATTCCTCATAACTTCTGAACCAACTAGTACCTATAGCTGGTTGATATTTGGAACGTATTATTCACTCCTACAGGTCGATCGATTTACTTTTGAATTTCCAAAGAATTTCAGGTCCGTATTTGAAAAATATGGGACTTCTTCCAAGCTGAGATTCACCCTGTATATTGAAATTTTGGGATTTTATTGAGATATTTGAAAAGAGAAGAAAATTTTCAATGGGGTTCAGTAGATTTCATTGTCTCGCACGTCATTTTGCTCAAAGAGAGCTTAAGGGAAAGATCCAATTGAATATTGGAATTCCACAAAATTCTCAGAAAAATCGTACATTATGATCAAACTGATCTCCAGAACGATTGGATCCAGGTGGTGAAATTAGAAGAACTAACTTTAGTAGCTGGATTTTACGAAATGAAAGAATGGTCAACAGAATTTCATTATGCAGAGAAATACGTAATAATCCAGACATGATCAAAAAAAGTATGAGACATATTATTTGAAGAGGGCAAGAATGTGTATTGAACAAAATGGTGGTACTTTCGAGCACCTTCTGTATTTCACGTTGAGTTTTTATGTATCTTCAGTTATTTATTCATCTTTGTTGACTTCAACTAAATTTTTCTCGATGAATAATGTTTTTCCGGAAATAACTCCAGATGATTCCACAGAATATTATGAAATTCGAACGTGCAATTAGTGGGACAAAAAAATCAATTAGATCATAATGTACGATTTTTCTGAGAATTTTGTGGAACTCCAATATTCAATCGGAAATGACGTGCGGGACAATGAAATATACTGAACTCCATTGAAAATTTTCTTCTCTTTTCAAATATCTCAATCAAATCGTAAAATTTCAATATACAGGGTGTTGAATCTCAGCTTGGAAGAAGTCCCATATTTTTCAAATACGGACCTGGAATTTTTTGGAAACTCAAAAGTAATTCGATCGACCTGTAGAAGTGAATCATACGTTCCAAATATTAACCGACTATACTGGTTGGTTAAAAAGTTATGAGGAATTGAAATTTTCGGTGAATACATAAAGCACCCTGTATCTCGGTTATGGAATTGATTAGACCTATCATATATCGGTTTTTTGGATTCGCCTAGGGTAGCTCTAGCTCAGGTTACCGTATGTTCATTTACCAATGAAACACCCTGTATAATAACGAATGCGATATATACATTACTTAAGAAGGTTTTCGCTTGCGGCGCATTTTTTAAATTATATAACTTACAAAAACCTGATTACCCTTGAGCAGCCCCCCCCCCCGAATAAAATTTATGGGTGCGCCACTGTCTGGAATTGTATTTATTTAATACAGGGAACTCGAAAACCTATATTTTGATATCAAAGTCGGCCATGTAGCCCTCATAATTAAAGAATTTTGTCAATTTTATTTTTTCGATATTTCATTTCAGAGTTCTATTCACAAGCTTAGACCACTTAAGATAAGGTGCTGTCGGTCTACGAAATGGCTATTATGGAAGATTCGAATAGTTAGTTTTAAATTCAATAGCAACGTTACATCCAAATATTCTTTTTATTGACGAATATGGTGTTTTTGGGGGTCCTAAAATTTGAGATTTATTAAATCGCTCATACTTAGCACAAGGAAACTTTGTGCTATGCTGATTAAAATCATATGAATAATTATTGGCGGCTCTGAGAGAAACGGAAACTGTGGCAGTTTGAAATATCCATTTTTTCAAAAAATGCCATTTGACAGATAAAAATCTCAACCATGATAGTAAGCTCTCTGGATTATTGTTTATCGAATTCAGCGACCACGAAAACCTACATTTTGATACCAAAGTCAGCCATATAGGCCTCATAAGCAGATATTAGATTTTTTCCTCAGCAGTCATGTATAGAACGTTTAGAAGAATCTCGTATAAAATGAAATATTCTTGTATATCAAGAAAGAGGAGTTTTAATATCATGATCACTATTTCTTGCAATGTGAATGGAAATTAAACAAATAATTTTTCTAGTAAGTACCTACCTCCTAATATGCATTTGCTATAGTTCTTCACAGCAGGATTCTTGGGAAATGGGTTTGAGTAACTGAAATATTTCGAACGTCATTTTCCCCAGCATTTCCATTGTTAATTACTGCTGTTCTTGAAACAGATGATTCTGGATTTTATACGACCAGTATCCTAATTAGGAAATGCTTGCTTTAAATTTAGGGGACTTAAATTTTGGGAACTTGATAATTCATTATAGGGGAATGTCTCTTGTAATTATTAGGTGGATGGTAAAAAATTCGGTTGAAAAATTTCGCAATTATGGTACAATTCACTCGAGGGATGATCTCTGTCGTTTTTCTGAGTAGAAAATTAATGGACTCATCCCCAGAGTGAGAGGCTCTCTATATCCACCTCACCGAAGAATTCCATTTTTCACTTTGACATAATTCATTGAGGCAGTGAGGCTTTTATAGGTAACTAGGGAATAGCATGAATGGATTGAAGAAAGACAATCTTCAATAATTCATCAAGTTTCAAAATGCCAAAATCATAAACCTACCTATTTCTTTCCACAGGGTGTCATAACGGCGTGAACAAAAAACAACAATTTTAGGATATAAGATCCGTGAATTCTTTCTGACAGAGGATACTCTTTTCGGGAATTTTTGACTCGGTCACTTCACGATTATTTGGCACAAAATCAGACAAAACAAAATCACTAAAAGTGAAATCAGATTGTTGGCGGCTGGCGAAAGTATATCATGGCGAGGCACACCAGAAAAAAACTCTAGATTCAAAGGGCTAGCCTCAAACTCAACGTAACATTTGGCTTTTAGGAGTGCGTCTTCTCGGGGTCATGTCGGGTCTCTATGATGTAAAATAACGCGCTAGACGAGGAAGTGCGAAGCCTGCCTCTACCGTTTACTGGGAGGTGAGGAAGTGAGATGTATTCATATATAGAAATCGTGAGATATGAAAACGTTGAACCAGGGCCGTATTTTATTCATCAGATAACGAGAAGAAATTACGATATAAATGAGTATGGAGGCAGATAATGAAAAGAATGTGAAATGATTTGTTTTATATTCAAATGAAATTAATTATTAATAAAATATGGTATTTATACTTGTAATTTTCGACACTTATTGGTGAGGCACTGCCTCATAAGACAAGCTGCCACAGTATTTGTCTAATCTTGGTTCATATGGATATGTTTAATCTAGTGGCAAACAGCGAGAACTTAGTTTCACATAAAGTATTTTCATTTCTCATCTTGAAATATCTCGACTAGTCTAGTACTAGTCGATTTTCAATAATAGTTAAATTATTGCCTCCTTTCTAGGATATAACCGAATGGATTCAATATCCAATATATCCAGCAAATCTTGTGATGATCCATTGAAGCAGAATAAGAAACTATGAATATCGTACAGACCTCTAGAATTGCTCTACAACCTACATATAAATCGAGATTTCGTCTTCCCTATCCGAGATCTTCCATGTAAGGATCATTAGGGCCCTTTCAAGGAGCATTTCGAGTTTGGACGGAATAGGGTCACCGGTTTCACCTCATTCTGGGACATCTTGAGTGAAATATTTCCATTTGCATGAGTTTTCCCAAGTTTGCTCGATATTTTTCACAATGGCCTGACATGCCTGGCCTTTTCGTTCTTTTGTGAATATTCCTCTTACGCACCCTGATTTATCGGGCCTCGGGACAATTTTTTCACTGAAAAGAATTCCCCTGGATTCGGAAAGGAACGTGACCATAACCTAAATCGCCCACGTGAATTTTCTGAGGAATGAGCAACTTTAAACACTTATTTTCTCCACACATAGTTCAGACCTGATGCAAAAATAATAGAACATTTTCTTCAATTTTTATTCAATGAATATTATGTCAATACTTCACTCTTATTATAAGTATCCTGGTTGGCCAAGATTCGGGTTTTTCAAGTTTTTATACTTGAAACTGACTCGTGAAATCTCAAATAATTCTGAGACACGTTGCCAATGCCAATTTCTATTCAGTCTTTTTCAACTTTGTGAATGGAGAAAGTTTTCTTAAAGTTTAAAAGTGACAAATGTTTCGTAGCACTACTACATTTTCATATTTTCGTATTTAAATTCATTAATTAATTTATTTTGTTGAGAATTTGGGGAAGTAGGAAATTCCATAGGTCCGTCTGTTCGTTTAGAAGTTTTTCTGTCGGGTTATAGTTATAGTGAAAAGGGGTTACAGTCCACTGCGATCTAGAGGTCTATTGTGTCCCTGACAGAGCTGTTGTCATCGCGCCTCCTACAGCTCGCCCTCCAGTTCCAGAGATTTGATGATATCCAGTATCTGGGACGGCTTCAAGGAGGATAACTCCCCACTTCTACAAGTTTCTTGTCCAAAGCACTCTTTCTTTTGGCTTGCAATGGCATAGCATTCCGTAACCAGGTGAATAGGGGTTTCTTCCTCCTCCCACAGAATCTACACACATCAGTGTCCGATAAACCCATTCTCAACAGATGCTTCTTTATGCGAAAATGTCCTGTGAGAAAGCCAGTGAGTAGGTAAAGTTGGTTTTACTGAGATCCAGATATTTTTTGGATCCAGCAGTTTCAAAGTTCCGGAGGAACTTTTTGGAGTGATCCATCCCTGGGAAATTCCGCCAGAGTTTTTCCCTTTCGGTTTTCTCCTTCAGTATAAATTCCTTTTTATAGGTGCATTTTCCTATACCACAGAAGGGTTCTGGACCAGTGAGTGGCGTTTGTGCGCCCTTTCTGGCCAGTGTATTGGCTTCTTCGATTCCTATGATTCCCGAATGACCGGGAACCCAGATTAAAAAGACCTTTTTCTTCTTGCCTACCTCATTGAGTTTGTTTCGGCATTCCCAAATCAGCTTTGAGTCAATGACGTAGGAGCTCAGTGCTTTAATAGCAGCTTGACTACCTGTATGAATAGCTATATCGCACTTCCGATAGTTTCTTTCTAGATTTATATCTAGACATCTTCCGATTGCAAGTATTTCCGATTGAAGGATGCTTGTACAGGAGCCTAACGATAGTGCATACTTGGTACTTGTTCCGTAAATCCTAGCGCCAGCTCCTGTAGCGGTTTGAGAACCATCTGTATACCATTTCATTGTATTTTATTTGAGATTGCAGTTGGTGTATTTCCTTTCCCAATCCTCTCTTTCACTTAGCATTGTACTGAAGTTCTTCTCAGTGCTTACTTTCTTGATCATTACATCACTAGGAAGGTTTGCAGATGAGGTGTAGTCATTCAGAGAGGACCAAACGCTCTGAAACCTGACTCTCTCATTGCCTGCTCCTTCTTTAGATATTCTGAGGATGGCTTCATGGGCTACCCTATCAATCACTAGATGTGGAGGTGTGAGGTCTGTGATGATCTCAAGCTCCCTGATTGGGCACGTTCTCATAGCTCCCGTGATGCACACACAGGCAAGCCTTTGTACTTTGTCGAGCATTTTCCTCGTACTTACGTGACTTGTCTTAGCAAACCAGGCTACTGTCCCATATGTAACTATAGGTCTTACAATCATGACATACATTCATCGCAGTATTTTTGGGTTACAGCCCCAATTCCTGCCGCATAGACGCCTGCATGCCATCAGAGCTCTTGTAGCTCCGCCAGTAGCATTATCAACATGCTTATTCCACAGAAGTTTGCTATCCAGTGTTATTCCTTGGTATTTGACTTCAGACCCCAACTCCAAGATATTTCCGTTTAATACTAACGTTTTCATGGCTGGAAGTTTCCTCTTCCGAGTGAACGGAATCAATGTGGTCTTGGTTGGGTTGATGTTCAGCCCCACTGACAAGCACCACTGCTCAATAATTCTGAGGCCCTTCTGCAATAGGTCTTCTGTCGGGTTATTGTAGTACTGTTATTCTTTCTTCTAATGAACAATCAGAAAGTAAGGGACAATTCTGTCCATTATTTTTCAGTTGAATTTCAACACTCGATTCTCGATTTCCGTAAAAAAAAAGAATAACTGCATCTTCCAAACATTTTTATGTACGTGAAATATTTCCAGTATGAACAGAGAAAAATGTTTCTTCAACATTCGGCAGGTCTTTGGAATGATTGAATTCACATAATACATTCTTGAATTCATTATTTTTCCAAAGTGAATCAAAATTTTGATAAATACATAATTACTTCGATTTTTATGTAGAAAGTACAACGTTGCATCTGAATGAAAAATGACTATAACCTAACATTTTTAAAATACGCACTGTGAAATTTGTCAGAATATTATGTCCAACCGGAATATTTCATGAAAGTGAATGGAGTATAAGCAAAGTACAGATTTGGAATGATTGAATTCACATAATACATTCTTGAATTCATTATTTTTCCAAAGTGAATCAAAATTTTGATAAATACATAATTACTTCGATTTTTATGTAGAAAGTACAACGTTGCATCTGAATGAAAACTGACTATAACCTAACATTTTTAAAATACGCACTGTGAAATTTGTCAGAATATTATGCCCAACCGGAATATTTTATAAAAGTGAATGGAGTATAAGCAAAGTACAGATTTCTTAATCTTCTTTAGAGAAATAATTCAATTTCAGCATGAAACTTTGCGTAGTATAAAGAGAATAAAATATTCGAGTGCTCTGCCAGAAAAAGAAGAAATAAATACAAATGCCATACTATCCGAATGAAAAGGCCAATGGTGACCTAAAAGAGCCATTTCCATGTATTGTTTCCTTCTTCGACCGAATGCCGGACTCTGAGACTCTGAATGAATATTTAAGTAGAAGAGGTCAGTTCCACGGATGGATCTTCCCATTCGAATTGAAATGATAAAAGGCCAAACACTTAGTAGGCCAAACGCGAATACCAGTCTTCCCCCCCTGAATATTTAGGTTTTTCCCGGTATAAAGTCCATTTTATGCATCATTCACACCTTCCCAAGCCGCCGAACAGAATATACATGGCCAATTCCCGAACGGCTCAGAATTTCCTGTAGTTTTTTACACACTCTTCTCGGTCACTCCCGAAGGATATGAAGGGACAAACACAATCAATCATGGCGCATCTCCTCGGGAAAGTCCTCAGTTTTCTCCGAAGCATGCTATCCTTTTAACCCCATTTTACGATTCCTTTTCCCTATATGAAAAACGTGACCGCAAATAATCTTGTTTATGTGTTTTCCCCATACAACAAAAACAAATCTTGATAATTCGATAAATCAACCTCTATTCGATTCCGAATATAAATGTTCGTCGTGATGCCATTCTTTCATGGCGAGGCAATCAGAAAATTGAATAAGGTGCTGGTTCGAACGTGAATGTGATTGTGGTTCGGAGTTCCACAATTCCGCAGGACAAACCTTGATGGTTCAGAAAATTCGGACACGTTTCTTCGAATTTATAAGAAAATCTTCATTATTTTATGCATCCTTCTGCAATAGGCATGCAGAAATGCAGCAAATTCAAGGAGAAGACGGTTTTCTATTGTTTGAACACGTTCCTACATGCAGCATTCAAATATTCCCTACGAAGTGCACATTATTTACAGGAACGGGTTTTCCCTCAGACCATAGAAAGAGCAGACAAAGCCTCTCATTCATATATTCGAGAATTGATGAAGCCAAAATTTTGTCAGTATTCAATGAGAGGAACGAAGATAACATAAAAAATAACAGTATTATTAGATACGGCCGTGGCAACATTGTGGAATCTAACTCTGAACTGTCTAGTGGTGTGGTGTTATAGGTGTTGAAGAATGGAAATGAAATTACAAGCGAATCAACTCTTTTTGACGAATTCATACAATGTCACGAGCATTGAAACAGATTCTGAGTTACGTCAACACAGTCAACTAAATTTAGAATTGATTTCACTCCTCTCAATATCAGAAGTGAATCTAAAAAGAAAATGAAAAAAAATCGAAGAATCTACGCCATTGTTACTAAGAGATGATCAGGATTCAAATAGTCCAATTTACAACGAACAAGACGATACGAACCATTTTTTCAACGTAATTTGCCAATAATGTTCAGAAATAAATACAAATTTCACTTTTCCTACGCGATATCTTGATGAGAACACTGTTCAAGTCGTCATTAGTAACACAAAATTGAAAAAGCGAAACGAAATCAATGAATGAACTGGCCAAAGATGCAGAAAACGCTGCTGCCATAACGTACCCATTCATTATCTGAGGCAAAAACGGCCGAGCCGTTTCGCGAGCATTCCGATACTTTGGTATATTTCAAGTGAGAAATTCGCAATGTTTGAAGAAACAAATATTCATTTCTGACATTCACGCACAAATGAGTGAATGAATTTCAATATAGAGTACTTTTTATTCTGATTGAGAGTTAACGTATTAGAAAATTTGAAGAATGTCACAACGTTGCACACATGTCTACTACATTTTGATTCCGTAGAAGTACAGTTACCCAGTTCAATTCTGATAATTTTGAAATTGGCTTCATTACTCATTATTGAAAGGTGCGTCTCCTCATTCTATAGTCTAAGGGGAGCTCGATATGATTTCAGACTACATGCAACCCCTATACCCATTCGATAAACCATTCAAAACACAGCTCGACTGAAACAGATGGGACTTGAGTATAGAATCCCAATCATCTGCAGAAATAGTCTGGTACACAGACGGTTCATGGACAGATGAAGGAAGAGGAGCGGGAATACATGGAGTGAGGCCTAGAAGGGATTACATAGTACCTCTCGGCAAACACGCCACGATATTTCAAGCTGAAACACATGCCATTAGGTCATGCATACAGAAGAACCTGATGGAAAGTGGATACCAAAGAAAACACATCCACATTTTCTATGACAGCCAGAGCGCCATCAAAGCTCTCAACTCGACACAGATAAAGTCTAGACTCGTCTGGGAATGCCTCCAGGAACTTCTGGAGCTGGCACAACACAACAAGATCACTTTTATGTGGGTGCCAGGTCACAAGTGAATAGCGGGCAATGAAAAAGCAGATCAGTTAGCAAGACAAGCATCTGAAACGCCATTCACAGGGCCAGAACCTGTGCTTGGAATCAGCAAAAACCGATGCAGGACCCTGATTGAGGAGTGGATAAAACAGAGACACCGACAACATTGGGAACAGGGCGACGGGCAAACACAGAGCAAAGTCATGGTGGGACACACAAGCCAAACCTTGACGGCTGACTTTGAATCTAAACAGAACAAAGGCACGTACAATAGTAGGTCTGCTGACGAGACACTGCGGCCTTAGGAAACATATGAACACCATAGGAATACTTAGAGAACCCGTGGATTGCAGACTTTGCGGTGAAGAGGAAGAAACAGCCTCTCACATCATCTTTGAATGCGACGCCCTAGGAAGAAGGCGTCACAGAATCTTCGGAGAAATCAATCCGGAAACGGGAATGAATCCGAAATACCTTATAAACACGCTACTGAAGCTGATAAAGGACATGAACCTACTCTCGTGAGGGAGCACTGACGAAAGAGTTAAAAAATAGGCCCAAGTTGGTCGCTGTGTCACAGGTAGGCCAAGTGCTAACCCGGTCTCTTGTTCGTCAGCCATCAATCAATCATCATCATAGTGTAAGGGTTTTCTAAAAGGAATGATACAAAATAAGATGGGTATGAAGACAACACTGTATTATGTTCTCTGACATTTCTTATGTCATTTGGGTTTGGTAGCTTATGCCATTCAATATCATGGAAAGTTACACGGTTCAACAACGTTTAGGAATATTGTTATATTGTTTTTTCAATATTTGTGGATACTGAGAGAAAATTACAAATGTCAAATTCTTTCAGACCAGAGTACCAGTTTGACAAAGAAATATGTGCATACAAGAGAATATCGATTTGGTAGCAGCAAGTAGGATTCAAGGAAATCCAAATTTACATCCTTCTCAACATTTAAATTCAGCAACATTGAAAATTTTGAGGAATGATTTGTGTTTACATCCTTACAAAATTCAACTGGTTCAAGGGCTGAAGTTATTCATCAACATTCTGATTTTACTGCTGAAGTACCTGAAAATCATGAAAAGTTTTATCGAAAAATTTCATTCAGTGATGGAACTCATTTAAGATTGGATGGCTATGCAAGCAAAGAGAATTGCATATTGTGGAGTGATGAAAATCCACATGAAACTGTTCAGACGTTATTACATCCAGATAAAGTCAATGTGGGTGTGCAATTCATGCTGGCGGAGTTATTATTCCATATTTCTTTGAAGAAAGTTTCTGAAGAGTAGTAAACAATGAAAAACGGTACAGCCCAATGTTGAATGTTTTTTGGTTGTTGTTGAGATAATCTTGAGGACATGTGGTTCCAACAAGACACTGTCACCTGCCACCTGCCATACAGCTACCCTGAGTGATTTATTGGAAACAAAATTTGATGATGGAATTTTCTGAAGAAATGGTCCAAGTACTTATCCTCCCAGATAGTGTGATTTTACATCTTGTAATTCCTTTTTTTGTGTGATATGATGAGCAACTAGTTCATGCTTTATTAATGCTCTGGTGTTCAGGAGAGGAATATTCTGTAATGTTCAAAAAACATCGTGAGAACCCAGGGAATGTGGTAGTATTTCTCAAATGCCTCGAAGAACACCTTCCTTTGCAATGAGTTTCAAAGCCTCGCCTAATTGTTCTTCGGATAAACGAGGCTTAGGGAAGAGATATTCTGCAAGTTTCCAAAGTGACCACCAAGAGGTGTAGATACTGAACCTGTTGGGTAAATATCGAAGGAACTGCAGCAGGAGGAACGATTGACGATCAGAAGAGCATCGACCATGAAAGCATCTATAAAATAGAAACAGATCGCTCTATCTTCTACGGTGTTCTACTAGAGAAGTGAGCAAGTTTGTAAAGGTGAATACAGACTATTCTGACGAGACGTGATTCCACGTCACGTCAGACGCGTACTGTGCTCCCATTGGCCTAATATGAACGTGAACGTCAAAATGTGAGTGATATAAAAATGCAACACATCGTTCTGTGCGTTCACGTTCATATCAGGCCAATGGGAGCACAGTACGCGTCTAACGTGACGTGGAATCACGTCACGTCAGAATAGTCTGTATTCACCTTTAGAGCGGCATCACCGACGAGACGAATTGGTTGCTTTGGACATATTCTAGCCTGTTTCAACAATTGAAAAAATGGTTTTTAAATAATGGGTTAATTATGAACACGGAAACAACTAATGTTCTTCTTTTTCGAACTAAACAGCAACGAATTGAGACCCCCAACAATATTACACTTTCACATAAAACCAGAAAACGCCACTCAATTTCTAGGGATCACTATACAAGAAAATCTAGTATGGATAGAACACATTGAAAAACTAGGGAATAAACTTAACTCAGTCGCATACTCCATGAGAGTTATACAAAAGTATGTAAATGGGGAATCAATGAGAATAATGTATTTGGCCAACTTTGAAAGCCTCATGAGATTTGGTATTGTTGTATGGGGAAGCCACTATAATATCTTGGAACTGTTCAGAATTCAGAAGAGGGTAATGAGGGTGATGTTCAGGTTAAGATATACCCAAAGTTGCAGGGGCATCTTCAAAAAGGAAGGGATACTGACAATATATGCTCTGTACATTTCTGAGACAATAATGCACATTTACAAAAACCAAAACCTGTTTCCAGAATTGGGTTCTTTTCACAATTATAATACCAGAAAGCTTATCATTAGTTATCCCAAGCATAGGCTTCACATAACAGAAAACCATCCAAATTTAAATTATGCAGGTATAAGATTTTTCAACAAACTTCCAGATGATGTGAAAACTATGGGCTTATTCAAGAGGAGGCTCAAGAATTCTCTGGTTGGGATGGAACCCTACTGTCTGAACGACTATCTCGGTAGATAGTCCAATTTAAATTGACGATGTTTCATTTTATGCTCTTTATAGATCTGTACACTGTATATGACATATCTTGAAATGAATTATATTATTATTATTATTTTCTTCATCGGTCTCCCGTTCTCAGCTTTAGCTGGTATTACTTCTATGAAGCAGTGAAAAAACATTTCAGTTCCTCCCACTAGTTCGGGAATTTCCGCACGATGTGACAGGTTTGCGAATCCACAGCCTGCTGTGCATATCCCGTGATCCTCTGGGATAATTCGATTATTATTTTTATTAATCCAACAATATCAGGGTACGTTTAGCTAAGGCACCCCAAACATAGAACCATTACTCTAGACTCTAGGACAGGTCGAATTTGTGACTTATAGATCATAAGCTGTTGACTGGGAGTGAAATAGCCCCTGGCATAAAACAGAAAACTAAGTTTTCGGGATGCACTTCAGCAATTCTCAAGAAAGGATATTGCCAACAGTGATACCAAGCATTGAGATGGATGACTTTAATGGAATGATTACTCCTGTCAAGCTTATGGTAAGTACAGTACGTGAGATCCAGATGAAATAAAAACGACTGAGCAATTAAAAAACAAGAACCATTGATGAAATATGGCAAAATTTCTGTGAAGTTGTGGTGAAAAATTGTGACGTGGAGTGGTGGTGGCAATTTGAATGGCCCTGACTTGACATCAGTGCTTTAGTTGACCCATTTTTTCAACCACTGGAATCATCACAGTTGCTCTCGAAAAACATAAATATTTCAGCGTTTTCCTTTCGAACTGCACGCGCTATGAGCCCACGGGCCAGATTATCGAATTTTCTGCCGGTTACTTCCCGATTGGCTGAACTATCCTCGAGCCCATCCGCGGTAATGGGAGCTGCAAACCGAACGAAAAAAGCCATTTTTCGTTAGCTTTCATTTCAACTAAATTAAAAATCAACAATGCGAAAATAATTCAATAATGGAAGACGAGGAGCGGGCTATTCGTTGGACGCGTCGAGCAAGCTTGTGATGTCCGCTCTATATGAGGAAATTAGTTTTATCCTACTTGGCTAACAATGTAGATTTGGACGGGGAGAACGAATGCAGTCGTGGAGGAAATATATGGATGACACCTCGATATAAGTGGCTTTAACCTCTTTCGTGTTTACTGTTTGTACGTTGTTCTACAAGTGAAATATTTGGGTTGTCTAGCCAGCATGCACGCCATGATTTCTAGGATTATCCAAACGTTTTTTCGGCTTTGCGTTAGTTTCGCCTTTGCATTGAAAACCTGATCGGCTTTGAAAGATACGAGGATATATTGAAAAATTCTTAGCCTACTATAGAACCACACAAAATTTCAATGTCAAAATATTTTATTACTCAACTTATTCTCCTCTTGAATACATTCATCACAGCGAACCTGCAACGTCTCTAGACCTTCCAAAAAAATGTTTCTTCTTGCTCTGCAAACCAGTCCTCCACAGCTTTTATTGCTTCATCGTTGGAAGAAAATTTACCACCTTTTAAACTTTCTTAAGTTGAGGAAGGAGATGATAGTCGGACGGAGCCAAATCTGGTGAATAAGGGGGGTGTTCTAGTAATTCTAACCCTAAATCACGAATTATTTGCATGGAAACATGAGATTTTTGTACTCGGGCGTTGTCCTGTAAAAACAAAATACACTTTTGGAAAGCTTTCCGCGTCTTTTCTCTTTAATTTTTTCCCGTAGAGGGGTCAGTAATGTCGACTACTTATCTCCAGTTATTGTTCTATCCAAAAAATCAATCATGATTAGTCCATTGCAATCCCAAAAAACTGAAGCAAGAACTTTTCCAGCAGATTATTGGACACGAAACTTCTTAGGTCTTGGAGAACCAGAGTGTCGCCATTCCATCGATTGTTGCTTCGTTTCTGGATCGTAGAAATGTGCCCAAGTCTCATCCATAGTAACAATTCGGTTTAAGAAGTCTACATCGTTGTAAAATCGGGCACAGATCGAACGCGATGCTTCTACCCTTGCACGCTTCTGGTCAACATTCAAACATTTGGGGATCAATTTTGCAGACATTTTTCTAATGTCCAAATTGACGTGAACTATATGATGAACGCGTTCGTATGAAATCTTCAGTGCTTCAGATATCCGTTTTAGCCCAATTCGACGGTCTGATAAAATCATCAAGAGTTTATCAGATACATCGCGTTCATTGATATAAATATCAACAACCGCCATGGATCCGACACGAACTTGCCAAATTCTTCATCCAGGGAACTAATGAAAGTTCAAAGAAATTTTTCTTACTAATGAAAGTTCCAACCTCATCGAAGTGGGTAGAAGTATTCCTTTTGGAGATAACATTTCTTTCTATGATAAAATCATGTTATGAACTGCATCGATATTTTCAGGGACTGACACAGAAACTGGCCTTCCCGATCGGGGAAGTCCAATTTTTGACGGTCGTATATACGAATAAGGACATTGATCCCTAAGGGTATTAAGCATATCTTCGTAAATCTGCTCACCTCTTAACCCTTTTAAATACAGGTACTTGATGATGGCTCGATACTCCAATTTTTCGATTTTTTACAATTTCGGTGGACATCTTTTTTTTTATTCATTGCGTTACTCCGGTTTACGTTTTTGACGTCGAACTCTACACTGACACTTTTTATATGTTATTGTTCGTTTATATGTTATTGTACTATTTTGTTTACGCATGGAACTTGTCTAGGCTCACTAGATATCAATACATCCTCGTATCATTTGGAAGTGACCTCGTAGATATCTAAATAGTTTTTTGAAAATTAGTAAATTTATAGCTCAAAATTTCAGCCCTTGAATGTTCCCAAATCATATATGTAACAATAAAAATAAACCTATGTATCGGGTCAATCGGGTGTTTTTTAGAGTGATAGAACTTTTATGTAATTGAAATAAAACACTTAAATTAAGATTCAGGATTGAATTTTTTTTTATTTGAAAGATGATTTCATGACATTTATGTTTTAAAAATAATTTTCTGAATATGTCCACCACGACTAGCTCTGAGAAACCGCATTCTACCAGAACAATTTTGGACCACTTTTTCGAGTAGTTCAGGCATTATTTCAGCGAAAACATGGGGTTATATTGGCTTCCAAAGCGTCTATTGTTTCTGCTTTATCAGAACGAACCAATGATGTGACATAACTTCAAAGAAAATAATCCATTGGAGTTATATCGAATAATCTTGGATGCCAATTAATTGGACCATTTCTTGACATAATGTTATCGCCGAATCTCTCTTTCAATAGATCAATTATTATGGTCAAGTGGCTTTAGTTTTTGAACCAGTTGGATCTTGTATGGGTGTAGACCAAGATCTTTACGCAAATTTCTCCGTGTGGTGGATGCACAGAGTCAAACTCGTTGTGAACGTTGTCGAATAGACAGATCTGGATCCTCATTAACACTATTACTAACAGCAGTACAGCAGAGATAATTTCTTCTGTTCGTACAGTTCTTTGTCTTGTTGTTGTTGTTGCATCGAGTAGAGAAAATATTGTTCGAAATCTAACCATATTTCTACGTATGATGGATGATTATGTAAACCATAAATTTCACGAGGTTTTGCGAATAGAACAGTGATTTTGAAAATATATAACAATTTGTAAACGTTGTTACGGCGTGAGTCTTTCCATGATGATAAGTCAATGCTCACTGAACAGAAACGTCAAAAAAAGGTGGCTTCTACTTTCTACCACTCTAAAAAAACACCCGAAACCTTCGTGATAGAAAAAAAATAAAAAAAATACGAATGCATTACTTTTCTGCTATTTTCATGAGAAATATTCGAACAAATATTCTGTGTACTAAGAACCTCAAAAATTCACAAGGAACAATGAAAACTTGGGGTAATACGTTCAGCATACACCAATACCATCAGGGTTTTTTTTAATAGATAGATAGAATTCTAGAAACAAACTGGATTCATCAACGGCGTCTCCTCTAAACCTTTTCTCACCAGAGAGCTTGTTTGTATCACGAAATAATCTTATACGTCCTCACCTATTTCAAAGGGCCTAACTGGACTCTGAAACTCGTCCATCTTGTTGTCAATCGTCTTAATCCTCTTCAATGTGTCTTAGGACGATCCCAAATGGATTTAGTATTCCTTCTCGTCAACCTACGTTACAAATGGCTTTTTTGTTACAAGAAACAGTAGTCCCTTGTACAAGGGATTGAGTGATATATCTCCACACTGAGGGTTTTTTTTTAGGTCTGCAAAGTTTTCTCCCCCAACTTTGGAAAGAAGACGAGGATACATTCAATTCGAGGAAAGGACCTGTTCGGTAATATTTTCGAACTTAATGTGGTCTTCGAAGGTATAGGAACATTGGCCATCTATTCGAATGTCTATTCAAAAGTTCTTCAATTGGATAGTTTCAATAAAACTGAAAACGGTGGCGAAAAACATTCATAAACTTCAGTGATGTTTAAAAAAATATTGAAGAGCTTCTACATGATGCTCTGCCTGGTAGGTTCATACATGTATTCTCTGTTTGAAAGCCCCCAGTCGAAAAATGCGTCAGATTTTGGTCCAATACTTCAGATAATTTGGTGGTAGGGTAGAATTTCATTATTATAAGCGATTCATAAGTCTGCAGATTGAATTTCTTAAAAAAAAT
Source organism: Adalia decempunctata (assembly GCA_951802165.1). Classification (NCBI taxonomy): domain Eukaryota; kingdom Metazoa; phylum Arthropoda; class Insecta; order Coleoptera; family Coccinellidae; genus Adalia; species Adalia decempunctata. The sequence continues at coordinate 24,775,799 of OX637697.1, forward strand.
TTAATTATACACGAGGTGAAATGGACTCCTAAATGGAATTGCCGTCCTACCCAATTGATTGAGTGTCATTAAATTTTCACTGGCATCGGTGGTAATTATAGTTCAATCATGATCGCGCCAATCAACTTGGGCATTGACTGTAGTGGTAAATTGATCTAATAAACGTTTCACATACCACTTGACCATCTGGAATTTCTGTCGGGTACAACTGTATCAGCATAACTCCTCATTTGAGGAAGTGTCAGGGAAGATATTTCAATGAATTAACACTATTCTGCAGAGAATGGCATTTTTTTAAACGGAAATATTATTAGGTATACTCCATTCACTTTTATTTAAACGCATAGGAGGTCATGGTTTCGTTTTCAGGAATTGGTGCTCCTGATGAAAACCACAGATCATAAGATAAAAAGTCAGTGCGCGCACAGAAAATATCGTTGATGACAAAACGACGTTGCCAGTTTCTTTGTTTACATCAAAGTAAAAGTATCAAAGATTTTCCACATTTTGTTAGTTTTCCAAATTGTTCGCAGATTTTTGGTATTTAATCGATATTTACAGGTGATTTTTTCGTCGAATATCCAAGATTAACGTATGTTTATTGTTTTTAGCACCAGTTTGGAGCGTAAGGACGATTTTCAAGACCAGGACGAATGTTTACATTTCGAGGTTGAAGGGGTAAACGGAAATTTCGTTGAAAAAGCTGTTTTTTGGACAGATATCGCAGTAGATGGATCGGATGGAGCCTCGAGAGGTCGATAAGGATGATTTTTTTCAGGTTTTCCAAGAAATTTGGCGATATCTGAGCAGATTTCCAAGAGTTAGGTACCTCACTAATGAGGTGGAACTTAGACCTAATTCTCCTACAAGAAACGCCTTTCAAAGGTCGAGATGGTGAAAAATGTATTCTTTAGATGTTGTTTGAACAAAAGCAGCCGAGTATTATATCCCAACATTGATTTTAAGAAAGTTATCAACAAAATAAAATTGACATCATTCTTGATTCCTGTTATTACCCATCAATTCATCTTCTTCTGAGAAATACGCTGAGAATGTAGAAAGGGCAACATAGTGTTGACTGGGAACATAAAAATATTTTGAAAAACGTCAAAACTTCGATACAAAGTGGAATGTGTCAAATTTCCAAGGCCAGAGTTGTGATTTTATAAGTAATGGTGAATGGAGTATACGCAACTAAGTTTCCGCTGTTTTTTGATGGAAATGCCAGTTTATTGTGAATAAATGGTGTATTGCCCATGGTAAGCTACACCTTGTTTTCTATATTTCAGGCAGAGCACGAATACCGTGACGGTAAAAGTGTCCATCTGTCGAGGCTCTCCATAAATCAAGCCATTTTATGATGCCTCCATATGGATGGAACTGCTGATGAGCCATGAACATGATGAGTTGATAATTTGAGGTATTTTCTCCCTTCTGAGTGTTTCCAGATAGGCTTCAAGGGTTTTAGCAACGTGAGGCCGAGAGTCGTCATGCTGTAGAATCACTTCACGTACCTCTGCACGTATTGTGCTAGTTTTTCGGGCAGTGCTCGGTTCTGTCGCAACAATTGAACTCTATACAGTTCCCCAGTAAAGGTTTCACTCCGTTCCAACAGCCCATAATAAATAATACCTACCTGATCCCACCAAATACACAGCATAAACTGAATAGCAATCTTGAGTCGAGGCGACGTCGTACAAGTAGGACAGGAAGGACAGTTCCCATGATTTTTTTCTCTTGGTGCTGCCATTCTTCATTACCCATCACGATGCGATAAAGTAACCCTTTTTTACTGCTGAAGAAGTTATTCACGGGTGAAAAAACGATGTTTAACATCCCTCGGCTTCAATTTAAGTGAACCCAAGTTCCCTGTTTCGAAAACCTTTCAAAACGCATCCATTTGCTTGGGAAAGGGTTTGCTGGTAACTCCCAAGACTGAAGAAAACTCTTCTTGCATTTGGCATAGATCCTCATCGAACAATACCTCCAATTCAGCGTCTTCCAAGGTTCTTGGTCTTCTTTCACGCGGACGGTTGTCAAAATCGAAATCACCGTCTAAGAAGCGACGGAACCAATCATGGCACGTTGTTTCACTTAGAGTAGAGTATCAGTAAACTCTTTGAAGCTTCCGATAGGCTTCAGCCGTCGTTTTCTTCGAAGAAAAGAAGACAATCAATAATTTCCCCAAATGACAATCATTTGGCATAAAATCCGGCATATTCCATACAACCAAAAGTATATAACGTTAAAACAAAATCACGAATGTGTTGAAACACTTTGTTTTTACTCAGTGACATTGAAAACGTTCCATTCTGTTTTTTGGCTTCAGATAGATGCACTTGGAGAATCTACAGCTGAATTTCAGAAAAAGGACAACAATTTTCAGAAACATTTACAAACATTTTTTTTCTCGGTTAACAATATCTCAACAAGAACTTGTCTGCTTGAGTATATCAACAACAATGCAAATGACAAGTTAGACAAATCTTTCATTAGTTCAGTGTTTTCTGTATCCATCCGAATTTCGAATTAAGTCTCAAATTGGCTGAATAAAAATTGTGAAAAACCAAAAATCCACATACATCTCGAGAAAAAATTAATCATATGAGATGAAAATGATTTTTCTTCCGAAGCAGTTCTGTTGGATTTTGAATTTCCAAAGCACAGCCAAGGCCGTAGCCAGGGGGGGGTCCGATGGGGTCCGGACCCCCCCCCCCCCCCCGAAATTTATTTTTTCAGAAATGCCAGATAATAATTTCACCGAAAATTCTTCGAATAAATTTTTTTCTAGCTACGGCCTTGAGCACAGCAAGTCCTCATGAAACTATTTCAGTATCCCACGAAAGTATGTATGAATTAAGAAGAAAAAAACAACAATCATCTAGGAATAGTATGATATTCAATTATTGAACAAATTAATAATGAAATTGTTGTGATTGCAATCAAGATATCTCTAGGAGCTCGTAATGGGAATATCTCATTCCTGCTGCATTCGGGATATTTGTGTGAGCTCTTAATAAGAATTTCTTATTTTGGTTACATTTCATATTCGGATATCCCCAGAATGTTGCAACAAGACTTTTCATGCTGTTCATATCATGGAAACTTCAAGAACTCGCAAAGGGAATTAATTGGGTCATTCCCTAAGTAACCGCACATATACTTCATCGATTTTCATAAAATACCCTGGTTTACCATGAAATTCTGACACATTTCACCGGGTATATTTTGAAAATGTTAGGTTATGTTCATTCCTCTGTCAGATACGCCCGCAACGTTGTCATTTCTGCGTGAAAATCGTAGTAGTTACGCATTTATCAAAATGTTCATTTACTTTCGAAAAATAATGAATTTGAGAAAATATTATGTGAATTCAATTATTTCAAAGACCTGAAGAAACTTTTTCTCTGTCAATACTGGAAATATTTCACTATATGAAAATGGTTGGAAGATTCAGTTAGGCTATTTTCTTTTACGAAAAATTGAGAAACGATTGTTGAAATTTTACTGAAAAACAATGAACAGAAAAGTCCGTTACTTTGTGATAGTTCATTCGGAAAAAGAATAGAAGTACTCGAATAACACAGAACAACGAACGGAACAGATGTACCTATGGAATTCCCCACTCTTCAATATTCTCAAGAAATACCTACAGAAGACATTCGAATACCTTTTTGCACAACTTGAAATACTCCAGTATGAAAATGTAGTATTACTACGAAGGGCGGATTTACGGGGAGGGTACTGGGGGTAACTACCCCCTCATGAGCATCGACGACCTAAGAAAAAGGTGGTGAATATAAAATATTTCATACATTGTGTACCTGATTTAATATTTTTCAATCGTTATAACCTCCTCCCCCCATGATCGTTATTACCCCTCCCATGAAAAAGAGCTATATCCGCCCTTGAGTACTACGAAACCTGTGTTACAGTTAGAGCTTAGAAGAACTAACTTCATTAACAAAGTTTAAAAAGAGTAAATAGAAAATAGCCTTGGCAATGTCCCTTTTCACGAGTGCGAACCTGCGTCAGTTTCAAGTGAAAGAACTCGATAAACCTAAATCATGGCTTACCGGGATACTTTATGAAAGTGAATGGAGTATAGCTGGAAACTCGCTAAAGCAAATTGCATGACACTCGCATTTTAACCTCTCGCGGAGAAAATTTTCACCCTCCAGCGTCTTAAATGCGACGTTGCCACGTAGCAGTTCGTGGCTTGTATAAAGACGGCTGTGATACGAACTGAGCTCTTCTGGAAAACATCGGCAGTGTACTTGACCTGGTTATTTTTATCCTGAACGTCGTATTCTCTCGAAATCTCGATCGCTCTCTAATATCAATATCGTTAAACCCGGAAATCATCAGTTCGCCAGCCACGTCAAGTCTATTACCCGAAATGGAAAGGACCTACTCACATCAACATGCAGATGGGGCATGACGAAGACTCTAGACGGAGGGGACTCCTTCGGGACGAATCTGTAGAATTCCTCCTCGTTCCTGTACCACTTGATGGTGTAAAGGGCCACGGACTCCAGGTCGTAATCGCACGACAACGTGATCGTATCGCCGAGCCTCACAGCCTCGGGGACGTTCATGTGCATATCCCGCAGCCCCTCGATACCTGCGAAGAAGAGGGAAAAAGGTTAGGAAAGATGTGATTGATGTGCTTTGATAGCTTTAATGGGGGGAATCGCCGTGGAAAGCGGCATTGATGATTCCTCATGGGTGGATGGTTATCGGCGAAAGGTGTTATGTTGGTTTTTTTATTGAAATGTTCGGTCGTTACGGACTCTGAAGGATCGTTTAGTTGAGTCGAAAGGCTGCGTTAAAATCTACGCCGGTGGTTCGTGTAGATATTACAAGTATCTTATTTACGACCTGGTTGATAGTATATTCCGCGATCGCAAAAGCATCAATCAACCGATTCGAAATCGATGATAATGTAAAATATCATTAACGATCAATGTTTAACTAAATGGTTAACAAGAGAAAATCGTTATCGGTATTCAGACGGATGTTCGAATCCCGAAAAAATTAATAATTTCCAAAAAATAAGTCACTTAGGTGGCGTAGTTGGCTAGCACAGCGGACCGGAAATTCGAAGACGCGAGTTCGACTCTCGCCTGAGGTGAAAACTTTTTTCATAATGATATTTTCGATAATGATTTTTATATATTTCACAGACGCTAATTTCCCAACTAATATATGGTTGGTTATATTTTCAACAGTTTCCATTAGTTTGTGGGATGCTTTATTAGGCCCCAAAGAATAGTCATTTTTGTATCTAGTGCGCGAAATGCTACTTTGGTGATCGAGAACTGAAAAAAAAAATAGTCGAGATCACCAAAGTATTTCGCGCATGAGATGCAAACAAAATTTTTTCTACAAACGTTCGAGCACTGGCTGCACCATAAATGTTAACATTGTAAATAATAAATAGAATTAAGTGGTGTTCAATTTTCTCACAATTTGAAAGCCTTAATTATTGTTATAAATTAATAAATAAATGATATCTTGGAGTTTTGCTTGATTGAGGAACATAAAGGTTAAAATATAAAAATCCCATATAACAACAACAACAACAACAACAACAAACAGTCTTTATTTCAAATCAATGGTTACAATAATAAATACTGATAGCAAATGAAATGAAATAGTGTCAAATAAGCATTTTAATTCATGAAATCATCAAGACAGTAAGGTTCCAGACTCAGTAGAAGCTTGAAAATTTTCTTCTTGAACAAGTTGAAGTTGCTTTCCCTCTGTATTACCCCAGGTAGACTATTGAAAAGTTTAAGGCACCTGTATTGCATTTGATTTTGACTTGTCGTCAATCTATATTTAGGTAGGTTATATGATGAGGTTCTTGTATTATATCTTTCCTTAAGGTTCCTATACTTGCTGAACAATTCTTGGTTCTTATGAAAAAATAGGAGGCATTCCTGAATATATATCCCATAGATCGTCAAAATTCCTTTTCGTCTGAAATAACCACGACATGATTCCCTATAACTCAGGTTACACATTATTCTGAGTGCCTTTTTCTGCAGGACAAATAGAGATGAAACATTACCACTGCCGTAAAAGGTTATTCCAAATCTAAGCTGTGACTCAATTGTTCCATAATACGCAGTTCTTAGTGTTGTGGAGTCAACATACCTTGAGAGAATCCTCAGAGCATAAACTGAAGAACTAGCCTTATTACAAAGTTGTTGTATGTGTGAGTGCCAGTTCAGTTCTTCATCTACATGGAGGCCAAGGAATTTAACACATCTTGATACTGTGTATTGTTCATTTTGTAACGAGGTACTCTCTGGTGGTTGTATTCCAGAATTTGCAGGATGAAACAGTACAATACCTGTTTTAATTTTATTCAAAATGAGGTTATTTCGGTCGAACCACATCTCAGCTTGCAGGAACACATCCTCAAGCAGCTGCCTCAGCTCCGGCCACAAGGACTTTATCAGCAGGAGGTTTGAGTCATCTGCATAATTTACTGTATTCACTTCATTTGTGTTACATTGTGAATTCTGTATGAAATCATTAATATAAATAATGAAAAAAATAGGACCAGCAATACTACCCTGCGGAACTCCTAATTTCAATTCGAGTGGTTGAGATCTTACATAACCATTGCTGGTAGAGATTTCCACAAGTTGTGCTCTTCCTCTGAAATATGACCGGATCCATTCCATCGCTGAGCCAGCAATACCATACTTCTCCATCTTCCTCAATAAAATGTCGACACTCAAACTATCAAAGGCCCTGGCAAGATCCAGGAACAATCCCAACGCTAAGTCTCCTTCCTCAAAAGCATCCACTATCCTCAAGAGAAACTGAAACACAGCTGTCTGAATGGATTTTCCTTTCAGAAAACCATGCTGATTATTGGAGAAAAAGTTATTCTCTATAAAGTATTGGACAAGTTGGTTACAGAATGCCAGCTCAAAAATCTTGGAGAAAGATGGCAAAATACTTATAGGTCTATAGTTCTTGTAATCATTTATATCTCCTTTCTTATGGATAGGCTTGACTATAGCAATTTTCAAAGCTTCTGGAAATATTCCATGCCCTAAGGAGTTATTCACTATGAAGTTTAGTGGTTTTAATATTTCATCCCTCGTTTCTCTAACAATGTTATTAGATATTCTATCATATCCTCTTGTTTGCTGGTTTTTTAACGATTTTATTATTAACATAAGTTGCTCTCCAGTAATTGAAACAGTTGACATTTCTGTGGTGTGTTGGTTCTCTGGTGTGGTGCCATGTCTTTCTTGCTTATTTCCTTTAGTGTTTATCAAGTTCGATGCTGCATTGACAAAGAAATCGTTCAGCTTATCTGCAACCTCAGGGGAACCCTCCATGGGAAATCTGGTATCATTACTTCCATTCTTCAGGGAATTAATTATTGTCCACACAGTTTTATTCTTGTGGTCTGACTTCTGAATCATTTCCTCATATAATTTAGATTTTTGTTTTATCAATAGCTGATCATATTGTTTCTTGACTTCTTTATATTTCTCTTTGAATTTATCATCTTTCATGCTGAGCAGAAGTAGTACATCTAGCTGATTTTTAAGGTGCGTAATATGTGGATCTCTGATGATTTTCTTTTGTTTACATTTCGTTGGTATTTTCACATTAGGACAGGCCATATTTAGATGTTCATTATATATTTTATAAAAAAGATTCAACTGTTCATCTACTTTATGTGTTTCCATTCTGTACAGTTCCAGCCAGTCTTGATCTCTCAAACTTGCTTTGAACTTCTTCAAATTTTCTGGGGAGTAAACTCTTCTATAACTGAATTTGGGAATTGATCTAGCTTGTCTGAGCGATATCATTTGTGCACTGTGGTCTGATATGTGTGTATGAAGTACCTCAGTGGAAAAGGGGACTTCAAGTCGGGTGTATATACCATCAATCGAAGATGCAGTTGTTGACGTAATTCTGGTAGGTTCAAAAATATTCTGATTAATGTTATAGGTGCTGAGAAAATTCAGCCATTCATTCTTCTTTCTTGTTTCTTTTAGCATGTCAATATTGAAGTCTCCAAGTATCATTATTTAATTTTACATGCAGTGTGCGAAGTAAGTATTTCGCGCACTACTTCGCGCACGGTGTCATGGTAACGAAGGAAAATGAAAAAAAGGGTCACTTCGCATATTGTTGTCTATGCGCGAACTTTGTCATTTTTTGACGTTTGTAGAAAAAAATCTTTCTCTATTTCAGTATCGTAATGAGTTCATTACAGTACTAAAAACAGTGCTGTAATGAGTTCATTACAGCATCGTTTTCAGTAACATTTTTCGTTTTGTGGTTGTCAGCAATGACTTCCGATCCTTATTTCAGCAGACGTCAATTTAGAAACGTCAATTTTTGTATTTCCTAACATTCACACCAACTGCCAAGATACAATATGAAAGTCACTAGGACCTATAATTTGAATTTTTTCGTTGAATTTCACAAAATTTGAGTGAAATAGAGAAAATATCGTCTAATACTCGTTGCAGAATGCAATTCCAATACTCATGCGTTCAAAAACTCGCTCCTTCGTCGCTCGTTTTCGAATTTCGCATTCGTGTTGGAATAGGAGCCCATTCTGCAACTAGTTTTAGAATATACTATTATCTATGACAGCGCATCCAGACTGTGCCCATTCAGCCATTTTGTGTCAGCGTTTCGGCAGAATTGAATAAACGTGGACTTTAAAAACGGGCGATTCCAGTTGCTACACAACGAATTATGTCGACGACGACACGAATTGAAATAAAAGCTTGTAAAAATGGCGTCCACATAATCCGAATCGTTTTAATTAACACATTGGGTGCATTGGTTCATTGGTGTATTTTTTGGAGAAGAAGTCTGTTTTGCTAAGGCAGGGCAGACAAGCACGAGGAAAATACTCGACAAGGTACAAAGGCTTGCCTGCAGGAATACACATATTGTGTATGCATCACTGAACCTATGAGAAGTGCCCGACTAGAGCACTTGAGATCTCAGACCTTCATATTGAGTGATCAATGAATCATGAGGCTGTCTTTAGAATATCTAGGGAAAATACAAGTAATGAGAGAACCAGCGAACCGACGTAGTGATGTTTAGGTATGATTAAACAGGCCTAATTCTCAAAAAAAAATTTTTGAAGACAAGCTTTTATAACAACACTCATCCGCTATTTTGAAGCCGCCATCTTGAATTCCTAAATTTCGAAGAATCGTAATTTCTGACTCAGAAAAACCCCATATACCAATTTTGAATACGAAAGGATCATAATTACAAAAGTCGTCCGCCATATTGAAGCCGCCATCTTGAATTTTGCAATTTTGACAAAAGAATCATCATTTCCGAACCCAAATACCCCCAGATACTAATTTTGAATGGAATCGGATCATAATTACAAAACTCATCCGCCATTTTGGAGCCGCCATTCTGTTTTTTTCTATAACAAATATTTCATGATGCATTGTCAACAGAATTAGGTACACCTGCAAAATTTCAAATCAATGGGACGATTAGAAGTTTGTCATATTTAACTTGCAAGATTTGATTATAGACAGACAGATAGACAGCGGGACAGACAGACAGACAGACACCGGGACAGGTGAAACTAAATAAAAGCTTATAAAAAGCAAGCAATGAGAAGAACTAATTGAGATTAACACGATGCTATGTGAAAAGGAAGAAAAATTGAACAAATAATAGATTTAAACCTACAAACAACAAAACGAACAAAAATATCCCGTGAACACCGAGTAAAGTGCAAGAAAATAGCTATTATCAGTGATAATTTGTGTACGAAAACTCAATTCTAGAATTCAGACAGTTCCTGAGATATAAGCAGAAAAAAATATTAATTTTTGACACCCTGTATCTCTGAAAAGGAGACCTGGAGAAAAAAATGGAGGAGAACAAAAGAATGTGGATTTTTTGTGAGAAATGTACATTTGATGTTATAGTTTCGTTTGAGTAAAACAAATGCTCCAAAATGGAATGAAGTCAAGTTTTTTCGACCAGTTTCATGTGTCAGGAAAAGAGAAAAATGAACACTTCTCTTTGAGATAGTTTTTGGCGAGGTTTTTTGGTAACTATTCAAGAAAGTTTGTTTTATATCGCAAATTGGCGTAGGCGCCGGTATAAAAAAAAATCAAGTTAATGATGACGTGGTGATATCGTCGTTCCGAATATTATGAGAATAAGCGAATTGTTATCGTCCATTTTTTTCAAATAAATAAAATAATATGGGGTAAAAGGACTTTCAACAACTTTTATTCCGTCACTATGCCAACGTTTCAAGGAAGATCTCCTCTTTCTCAAGGCTAGTTTAATTAGTTGACTAGCCTTGAGAAAGAGGAGATCTTCCTTGAAACGTTGGCATAGTGACGGAATAAAAAAGTTGTTAAAAGTCCTATTACCCAATATTATTTTATTTATTATGAGAATATTTGAATTGGATAGGAAGAACTGAAAAGTGCCATAGATGAGTTGCGGTTACAAAACTATAAAGTCAGTTTTTTCAAGACGTGGCAATGTACGTACAATGGACTCTGATTGATAATTGACTTGTTGTTCCGTTCGGTAGTACTAAACTTTCAAAGAACCCTTGGCAATGAATGCCTGACATTTTAAATGCTCTACTATTTTCAGATGTCTTAATTTTCGAGTATGAGCTAATGAGAAAACATGAAGATCGAAGACAAAATTTAGGAAGTAAAGGTGCAGACACATTGTTATCACGTCACGTCACATCACATCACGTCATCTTCCCAAAATGTACAACCACGATAATGCATGGAACTTAGAGCATAGGAAGAGAGGCACACCTTTCAATAATAAATAGTGAAGCCAAATTATCAGAACTAAACTGGGTGATTGAACTACTACGGAATCAAAATGTAGTAAAAATGTTTGCAACATTGTATCTGCTGTCACGTTATAGCACTGATAGCACGCAAGATCTATATTCCGCAAATTTACATTTCCTGAATGCACGTGGTATCACGTCTGATATTTTGTGAAATGTCATTCTGACATACATTTGAAACCTATCGGGGTGCTCATTCAATAATTCTTGAATTAATTGATGGAATTCCCTCACTTCCTCTGTTCGTTGATTCATTTGGTAAATCGAATCCCTTCTATGAGAATCGCCAGCAACTGTAAAAGCAGCTATATTCTCCATATCTTCTTCCCATTTCCTCGCGTGAGCTCACGTGACGTGACAACAATTTGTATGCACCTTTATAGCCACATTCAATAGCGTTTGAACGCTTGCTGGAATTAGTAAATTGCTCAGTCACTCATTCGAGTCTTGAATCCACCCCGAGACAATTTTTCGATCTTCTATCAGCACGATAATAACGATTCTATTTGGATGACCCTTTGTATATGAAAAAACATCAATTGAGTCAGTCACGAACAACAAGTTTTGAATATTTTTTTTTGAGGCTATTCCTATCATATAGCCGTCGTTTGAGTAGAACAAACCATCAAAATCGCTGATCACATTTGCGTCATCAAGAATCGATTCTCAAACGGTTCATTATTCAAAGTTATGAACGATATCTCCAGTCAATCGAGAGAATGAACCGGCTGTAGCGTGAATGATTGAAAGTGAGAGTTTCAACTTTTCTGTCTGATCTACAGGTTTTTAAGCGGATAATTCATAATATCGGTTTTCCGATGCTCTGCCGCCCCAGTTATTCTTCTCTGATAATTCCTTTGTTATAAAACACAAACCCACCATCAACAGCGGATGAATTTCGGTCCGCCACATCTGTTCCACCTACAATAATGAAATATCGCCACGTTACACAGAAAACCCGCAGAAAAAGGTTATCGATTGGCGTGTCAGGCCAAATCAGGACAAAAAGGAGTAAAATTGAAACTCTGGGACTGACATTCATCTCACGATTATACAATATAAACCCCATTGTAACCCTGCCTAAGCAATAAACGTCGAAATGTCTTGCTAAAGTGTCTGTGGAAATTAACAGATATTTTATAGCGTCCCAGGCTGCTGCAAAATGTCATTAAACCTGCGTTTTATCTGTTGTTCCCGTTGTAATCACAGTTAGATAATTCCCGAGCTACTGCCAACTGTGAAAGCGTTATGGAGCAAAACTGTTATGCTGTCTGTATTATTTTAATTCCCCTCTACTTTCGTAGCGTTTTGATTATCTCTGTTTGCACAAAATGTAATGATATTTTTACACTTGTGTTTGTATAATGGAAATTGAGATTGCTTATTCAGAAAGCGTCGAGTTCAAAGTCCGGTCCGAATCGCGCTTGCACCAGCCTCCCTCCTATTGTTGGGAGAACAACGATACGTGAAAATTTCGATTTGAATCCATTGGCAACAATGGTACGAGTATGGGAGAATGGATAACAATTCAGGGGAATTAGTTTCAGAATGGAGAGCAAAGACAAAAGGAGACTTGTAGTTTATGAATATTTCTGAGTATCAGAAAGAAAATAGGTACACTGCGCAAAAAAATTGACGCACATTCTGAAAATCTCAATTTTAATGAAAGTTAACTCTACATTGACTTTATAACTTATTTTTTATGTTCTGTCGGGAAGGTTTTGAACGAAACAATACACATTAAATGGAAGAAGAATTCAGGATTTCACCGAATCTTATGTGAAAGAAGAGAAATGAACAATTTTCAAAATACTGAAATGCTGATAAGTGATTTAATACTTGGTATATCCACCCCTTGCGTAAATTACAGCTCGGCAACGACGGTTCATACTCAAAATGAGTGATCTTAAAATGTTCTGATCTAATCCTTCCCAGATTTCTCCGATTTGGATTCCTAAGTCATTAAGAGTAGCTGGATGATTTTCTGAACTTCTCAGCCTTCTATTGAGGTTGCCCCAAACCTGCTCAATCGGATTGAGATCTGGACTTCTTGCTGGCCATTCCATTCGAGAGACTTCAACCACTTCAAGGTACTCCTGAACGATGCGCGCACGATGGGGTCTGGCATTATCGTCCATAAAAATGAAATTTTCACCGATGTATGGGGCAAATGGCACTTCATGCTCTTCAAGAATGTTCCTTATATACTTATCAGCATTCATAGCTCCATTGTCAATGACCACTAGGTCTGTGCGAGCAGTCAAAGATATTCCACCCCATACCATAATCGATCCTCCCCCGAAACCAGTAGTATTCAGGAAATTGCACTGAGCATATCTTTCATGTGGACGTCTGTGTACAGGGGAACGTCGATGACAATGGTAGAGGCAGAATCTAGACTCATCTGTGAAGAGAACTCTTTCCCAATCGGCCTCTTCCCAATGGATATGCTCTCTCGCAAAATCCAAACGCGTCCTTCGATGGGCTGGGGTAAGAGCTGGGCCTCTTGCCGTGACACGAGGCCTTAAATCATGTTCTCTGAGGCGATTTCTTACTGTCTGAGTGCTAATTTGCACCTCATGAGTTTGCTCAAGCTGATTTTGAAGGAGGCGAGCGGTTGCAAACCTTTGTCTCAACGAAGAAACTCTCAAGTAACGTTCTTGAATGGCAGTTGTTACCCGTGGTCTACCGTGTCCTGGTCTTCGGATATTCATACCTATCTCCCTGAATTGCTGCAACATTCTGGACACACTTGTATGGGAAACCCCAAACCTTTCTGCAATTCTTGTGTATGTCCATCCTTCTTCTCGCAAAACTACCGCTTGGGCACATTCATCTTGGGTCCATTCATCTTGGGTCAAATTGCGTGTTTCGCGTTGCATAGCGATCGAGTGTACAAAATCAAACGAAAGAAAAACTATTGATCACTGGAATTGATCGAGAACAACTGATTTTAGAATGGAGCCAATACATTCAAAATCTGATAATATCATCTTTTTTTATTCCTGCTGGGAGAAAACATCTGTATTGAAGAAAAACGTTGAAAGTGGATAACACAATATGCATGCATAATTCTGATGAAAATAATTCATTGAGACCACCTTCAGTTGTAGAATAAATTTGAGATTTCCATAATGTGCGTTAATTTTTTTGCGCAGTGTAAATTGTTTAAGTTAAATCTGTATTCAACTGCGGTTTTGATACACTATTATGGGAACTTATTACTGAAAAAGTTTTGTGATTACCTTAGCTGCCTCTGAAAACCCCCATACAACACGGTTAATATAGTGTGCATATTCTACTACAGCTTTAGATAAACCAGTTGTTGTGCAAATTTATCAATTGATCCTGGGAAATGTAGAACATTCAGGACTGTTCCAATTATGACGATGATTTTGTCCATACTGCCAGGTAGTAAAAAAATCTTCGATGATATTCTTGTATTCTTATGATAGAGAGATTCGTTTTTGAAAAGCAAGGATGTGCAATGAGATGGCAAGGAACATATCGATACAAAAAGATCAATATGTTTCCTGTTTCTGATCTCAGTTATGAAGAGTGTTTTTTTAGAGGTATAGAACTCCGAAATGGTATCAAACAAAGACGGGTGTGATATATTGCGCCGTCTTGTTGAAAACACAGCTCCTGCGCATTATTTTTCTTCAATTCATGAACGAAAAAGTCAGTCATTATAGCTCTATAGCGGCACCATTGACAGTTACGTTAAGGCCAGCATAGTTTTCGAAGAATAACCCATAAAGCACACCAAACAGTCAGTTTTTGTAGAAGATGTCTCAACATACACACGAAGATTATCATCACTCCAAATAAAGCGACACATTCCGCCGTGTATATTCTGAAAATGTTAGGTTATTGTCATGTTTCTGACTTATACATATTCAACATTGTCATTTCTACATAGAGATCTTAGTAATTACGTATTTATGAAACGCACTTTGAGAAAATAATGAATTTGAAAAAATGTTATGAAAATTCAATGATTTCAAATACCTGGCGAATGTCGAAGAAACTAATTTCTCTGTTAATATTGGAAATATTTCACTTATATAAACATTATCGAAATATTCAGCTATGCTCTTTTCTTGTACGGAAATCAAGAATCGAGTGTTGAAATTTCACTGAAAAATAATGGACAGAATAGTCCGTTACTTTGTGATAGTTCATTCGAAAAAAGAATAAAAGTACTGGAATAACCCGACAGAAAAACTTCCAAACGAATAGAACAGATAGACCTATGGAATTCCTTAATTTTCTAAATTCTCAAGAAATAAGCCTACAGAACATATTCAAATATCTTTTTGCACAACTTGAAATACTTCAGTATACTCCATTCACTTTTATTTAATCACATTGGAGGTCATGGTTTCGTTTTCAGGAGTTGGTGCCCCTGATGAAAAGAACATATGATGAAAAGTCAGTGCGCGCACAGAAAATATCGTTAATGACAAAACGACGTTGCCAGTTTCTTTGTTTACATCAAAGTAGAAGTATCAAAGATATTCCACATTTTGTTGGGTTTACAAATTGTTCGCAGATTTTTGGTATTTAGTCGATATTTGCAGGTGAGTTTTTCGTCGAATATCCAAGATTAACGTATGTTTATTGTTTTTAGCACCAGTTTGGATCGTGAGGACGATTTTCGAGACCTGGACGAATGTTTACATTTCGAGGTTGAAGGAGTACACGGAAATTTCATTGAAAAAGCTGTTATTTCGACAGATATCGCAGTAGATGGATCGGATGGAGCCTCGAGAGGTCGATTAGGATGATATTTTTCAGGTTTTTCAAGAAATTTGGCGATATCTGAGCAGATTTGCAAAAGTCAGGTACCTCACTAATGCGGTGGAACTTAGACCTAATTCTACTATAAGAAACGCCTTTCAAAGGTCGAGATGGTGAAAAATGTATTCTTTAGATGTTGCTTGAACAAACGCAGCCGAGTTTTATATCCCAACGTTGATTTTAAGAAAGTTATCAACAAAATAAAATTGACATAATTCTTGATTCTTGTAATTATCCATCAATTCATCTTATATCTTTGAGTTGATTTTTTTAATGAATTCTTGATTAGAATCAACAACTGATGTCGTCAAGTCTTGAACTTTCAGTTCAAGAAGATAATAAACAAGATTAAATCTTCACAAGCATGCATATGAAAATTATGTGAAAGCAATGCAATTTTCTTCCATGGCGAAAAATAATATATTTCAACAGTTTCAAACTTTTCATGCAAATAACTAGAAAAGGTATCCTTTCTATCAATTCATATAAACGTTAATTATTTTCGTCCATCACATCTTTTCCAATTCATTAATTTTCCGAATAAATTCACATTCTGAGAAATACGCTAAGAATGTAGAAAGGGCAACATAGTGTTGACTTGGAATATAAAAATATTTCGAAGAACGTCATAACTTCGATACAGAGTGGAATGTGTCAAATTTCCAAGGCCAGAGTTGTGATTTTATAGTTGTGAATGGAGTATATGAAAATTTGATATTACTGAGAAACCTGTGTCAAAGTTCAATCTCAAAAGAACTAAGTCCATTTACGAAGTTGAAGAAAGTAAACGTATTGGCAACGACTCTTAGAAGTTTTAGACTTTCACGAGTGCCAACCTGCGTCAGTTTTAAGTAAAAGAACTTGATAAACCTAAATCATGGCTAACCTGGATACTCTATAAAAGTTAATGAAGTGTACCGACCCCACTAAAAAATAAATTATTGATCAAATGGTCAAGAGTAGTTTTCACATATCACCCACTGTATATCAATGAATGATTATTTTATCCAAATTTTTAATTATAGAGACATAATAACTGATGCGGACATATCACATTCATATTAAATCTGATATTTAATTAAAAAACTATTCCAGTAGGCTGAATCATGGATTTTGCCTAAATGACGAGGGCATTAATTTAGCAGATTGATGCTGTAAATGAACCTGTGAAAAAACAAATATCAATTCACGTTTTAGAATAACTCGTGTAGGAAAATTGCGCTGAGTCAATATTGATAGCATCTGTATATTTTGTATATTTATGTTGGATGAACCAATTTGGATACTTCGGTTTTTGTATGTTTTTGCCAGTTAACCTGTCGTTGACGTATCATTATTTTTCTAGACGAAACCGATCAACTTTTTCGAATTGCTTTCAAATAAATTTCAACTTACGAAGTTTCAGTATGCAGGATTACAATACCTATCGAGTGGGAATAGTTTATGATAATTTCACCATTACTGCAATTCGTGCATGGGAAGGTTCATTTAGTTATCGATGCACTTATTGTACCTATGAGGTTTTATAGATTTTTTAAGTCTGATGTAAAGTGTACTTCATTGATTCAAACCCTAGGTTTTCTGACAGCATCTTCCAAAGCTGATCTTTCGGAGTTTCACTCAAGGTATTCGTGGGAAATTTCAACTCGAAATTCGATATTCCATCATGTCCTTTGTGTAGATTATGACAAATTCCGTCTAGGAATTTCATAGTGCAGTAGCGTCCCTGAAATCGTTATTCAATTCTTTATGATCTATAAATACAGCTCCTGGAAATCTTCGGCAGACGATGACAGTTACGCTAAATTCAAAACGGCAGTTTTATGATATTTTTAATTTATGGTCTTCGACAAATTCTGGTCATCCTCGAATGGGATCATCAAACGAAACGTCCAATTGTCGATAACATAAATCAAAAATAATCAAACGACTTTCGACAAGTCGTCCGTAAACATGGTCGGAGCATCGGCAAAACACAAGGAAGGACAGCATAATCGAATAACATAACCATACAGCAGACCGGGAGATTTCATCAAGCTAAAAGCAGATAAGGAGTTTATTTCTTCATCGGAGGAGCTGGAGCCATCAGATTTATTGAGGGATTTTATTTGGTATGGCAAGGACGAAATTTATAGCATGTGGTATTCTGGAAATACCGAAAAAGATCTGCGGAATTTTTTCGAGGTTTCAACCATCCACTCCGGCTTGATATACTCCTAGTGGGATTTATGGGCGGACAGTTGAAATACAGGGTGGGAGTTGCGGTAGAATGGTGTCTGGAATAAATGAAATAAAAAATAAAAAGACCTTTTTCAATTTCTTAGGTTTCATCACTCGAATTGATCTGAGGCAATGGAATTTCGGATGTGGAGGTACATATCAGTGGTACAGTGCATTCAAAAGCGGTCGAGTGGTTGTGGAATACTTGCCTTGCCCTGGACGTCCACCAACGTTTCCAATTGAACTGAACATAGCTATAGATAGAGAACATTCACATAGTGTTTCCCCATTACAGCGTCTTTTCAAATAAAGTGTCACAAATATAAAGTAGTCTTTTCAAGAGTAATCTTGTTATAAAAGTGAAAATTCTCGAACTCGTGATGATTATATGCAAGACTTTCAGTGTATTAATGTAATATTAACCGTGTAGTGTCAATATGAAATTCTCAGAGGATATCGTTAAAACATCGCCACAGATTATTTGTTGAAGTAATTTTTATTCAGAATAAAGAATTGTCATATTATATTCATAAATTTATTGACACCTTACTTTGCAAATGGTAGCAGAGCGTGGTTGAGGTTGAAGAACCAGAATAAGAGTAAAGAAATTTATAAATTGCAAGAGAGTTAAACTCAGAAGATGGATTCAAGTAAAATACAAATTGGTTTGCTTGAGGAAAAGTCAAACTGGTCAACCTGGAAGTATAAATTGTGCATTTTGTTAAGAGGAATTAATGGTGGTCTATAGTCCGTTCAAATATAAGAAGGAGCATTGTAAGCAAACAGAATCGTCTGGTTTGCGCACAATAAAGCTCTTATTGGTCAAACTTTCATAACAACGCTCTCTTCGACCGCCCTAAAAAGACTGTCAGTATCGTACTCGGAACGGACTGTGGATGGTACTGGATAGAAATCATGCGATACTATTTTAGTATCATGGATAGAAATGATTCAATATTTTGAGTCAGCAATTCTCACATTAGAAATTTTTTCCTCAGAAACTCTAGTGCAAAATTTCTGTTATGATTTGCAACTGTCATAAACATTTTATATCCGACGTAGGTACCCTATTTTTTTATTTTGTTTTGTTTTCATATTATTATCTACTTAATAATTTTTTTTTCGGATGCTCAAGATTGCGGCAAGGTAATTTCAGGAAACACCTGAGTTTTAGAGATTTGGGTCGGAATCTTGCAAGATTCCGACAAAGTAGTTCCGGGAAACACCAGATTTTGGTCCTTTTCCTATTGGGTGAAAGCCATTTTGATTTGCATAAATATCGAAGTTTTCAATCGACAAGACTCGTAAAAGATCTCTGTTCAAATTTATAATGGTTATATACTTTTATTATCCGAAGTATATTTAGTTTCGGTCCAAAATTTTATGTTATTTTGTACGAAACTCTTTGTAGGCTGCTCAAGATTCCGACAAGGTCATTCCGGGAAACACCAGATTTGGGTTCTTTTCCTTAATGGGTTAAAGTCATCTTGATTTGCATAAATGTCGAAGTTTCAATTGACTAGTTAAAATACCTAGAGCTACTGTGAAGGTCCAGCTGTTCAAAGTGTTTATAGATTTTGTTGTGGAAAGTGTATTGTGTTGGAAAATCTTTTGACAAAGTGTATATAGTGTTTATAGAACAATGTCGAATTCGGAAACGGATACTGCACCTGAGGGTGATATGTGGGGACCACCACGAAAAAGGTCCAAAAGGTCGCATTTCTCTGCTGAAGAGAAAGAAATAATTTTGAACATTTTTCGAAAAGAATTGAAAGAACATTCTGATTTATCGAAAAGATACTTAGTAGGAATTGTTTCAAAATTCTCAGGGGTGAGTGATTCAGCTGTATTCAGAATTCTCAGAGAATATAAAGAGAATAAAACATTGACGCCACCTAAGAGGAGAGCCCAGTCGTTAAAATAATCGATTCGGTTGACGATTTCGATGAGAACCTAATCCGAAGAATTGATTTAGATTCGAACACATGTATTAAGACTTTTCCATAAACTTGTTATATTTAAATATATATTTCACTTACATGTGTTGTATGAACTGCATTCGTATAATAATATCATTGTTCTCTTCAAACAATGATAATATTCAGTTGAAACTGAACGATTGTGTGAAATCTCCTCGATTCGACCCTGGAAGTAACTATACGAAGGCCCTCCTACCGCTGCGCCAAACTTGTTGATATTGCTCCTCCTTACATTTGAACAGAGTATAGAAGTTATCGAAGGTGTCAATAAATTTATGAATATAATATGACAATTCTTCATTCTGAATTGAAATTACTTCAACATTATTCAATGCTAATGGTCGTTTTATTTTTTATTAACGTGCTTGGTATCGACATTCATCATTCATATACTCGTATGTCAGTTTTGTATTTCTTCGACATTTATCTTCAAGATGTACTCGTAACGATAAATTTTCAATAGAAACTGTGCGTATATTAATGAATAGTTTCATGCTTCTTTGTGTCCAATTTTATATCCCACATTTGTGGGATTTCATTATTACATATCTCTCTACATAAAACGTTTTTCCACCATTCAAACTTTAGTCTCGTCAAATTTGATAAACATTCTGACATCATTTTTAACTTCTAGTGCGATGAATTTTCCTGCGATTTGACGCTATTTGAAATCCAGGTGAGCATCCAGATAATTCTTGAGTTTCGTGATTTTCGCAAATTTTCTCCAATAAAATTAGGAATAACTCGAAGACGGCTTGTTAAGATAAACGGGTCATATTTTCGCAAAACTCATTTATTTTAGAAAACATTGAATACTTTAGTTTTCTAAAATAAATGATTTTTTCGAAAATATGACCCGTTTATCTTTCTCGAGTCGTTTTATGGTATTTCTGCATGGAGTAATGAGTCTCTAACGTTGTAATTTTTATACCAAGAAAAATATTGATTGAGTTTCGATCAGTGAATATGCACCATGATAGAGTGAACAATCAATTAAAATTCAGTTTTTTTGAAATAATAGTTATAAATATAAAAAGAAGAGTGTTTTTTAATGGATTTCCGACACCATGTATCTTTCAAACGAAACCGAATTTTCAAAGATGGTATGAAAACAAGTTTTTTGTTCGAGAGGCATCTACAGTTGAAATATATGTACAAGGCAAAGACTCACCCTGTATATAAATTAAGCCTTCCTGTATAAGGCTGAATATGAGGGGGAATTTTGATGATATGGAATCCATAAATTACCGGTAATGTTGAAATTCCATCATAATTATGTTCACATGATGAATGCAAAACAAATTAAAACAAATGAAAATATTTTCAATGAAAACTATTTTATTTCCACTTGCAATAAACGTATCAATTGGGTATTCACTTGTTCCACTATTTTGATAACCCTACGTTTATTCACAAATAACGTAATTACAGTGTTCTAATTTCCAAGGGCTCATTTCGAATCGAATAAATCAGCATGCGCTGAAAAGTGCCACTTCAAATAAAATTGCGGATGCGATTAAATTCTAGTTGAAGTAGAAAAAAATTACGGTTACGATCATCTTGCAAATATCTCATTCAGCCCATTCAAAACCCCATTTTAAATTTCATTGCTCAAGAAGATCTGCTATACATAATTTAATATTGAGTAATGACGTGATATCGAGACCTGCTGTTTGGAAGTGCACCGTTAATAGCTCAGGTCATTAAAACTTTGCATGGCGGATATGGCTCAGATGAGAATCTCATGAAAATTCTGGAATACCTGCTCATGCTCAGTTTGTAAATATTTAATGAAAAAGTTTTGAAAGTCGACCTAAGTTCATACTAAAATTTTTATGCTTTAATTAGAGTTGGTTTCATTCATGTTGATTGACGAATATTCGAATATATTTCGTCACTTGACATCGAGGAACTTAAAGGATTCATCATTAATTCAGTCTCTTTATAGGAGTCGAATGTTTGTAGTGTATTAAATTTAAAGCAGGTTATTGCAACTCATGAAAACTTTCCAAGGTTCTTTGAGAATCCATTTGTAATCATTTTTTCATAATAAGGTTCCATTTTCATATAGAAGAAACAACTACATTCAAACCAAAAAATCATATTCAGGATGTTGAGAAATCATTATGAATATAATTTTCCTTACTTTCGAATAGACAAATAAATGGGAATATTGATATGTTTTTGTACAACTGCCATTTACCATTAAAATTGACACTTTTAATGACAGCAATCAATGTTAAAATTTATTGTTTACATGGAAAAGTGTTAGAAATATTTTTAACATTAGTGTTAAAAATATTTTTAGCACTCCATTTTCTTATGAAAAAATCAGATGAAAAAAAAATCAGCAATTGCAAATTTTTATTATCAATATTTAACAATCATTACTTATGAACAATAGGTATTTATCGTGAAACTAGAACAATTACTAACATTAATGCCCTGTGACGTTAGGGAGCTTCGCAACATATTAGAATCATCAGCACCATCAGTACTCGTAGAAACCGGAAGTACAATATTGGATGATGATGATACAAAATCTGTTGAGGTTGGGAGAATTTTTTCAGCAATGACATTTCTATATGCAATGGAATGATCAACATAGCCCTCGGCTACCGTCGTAGACTTCCATCCACCATGTTTTCTTATATCCGTAATATTTGCTCCTGATTCTGCTAGCAATGAAGCGGAGGATCTTCGAAAACAGTGTCCTGTATATTGCTTTGGTTCTGGCGGTTTGAGGAATTCGGCAACAATAGGTGGAATTTTCCCAAATGTATTGATACCAACTGGAGTTGCAGTGCATGTTTTATTCATGTATTTCAGGAAAAAACGACTATGTTTGACGACAGAAGGGCGCACTGCAAAGTACTTATGAGAATAGTCAAAATACTTCCCAATAATACTGAAAGAACGACTGACTTTCGTTTTTGTGTTTGCAAGTTGTATAACCAATGATTTATTCGTTATTTCGATGTCTTCCACTGATAAACTACACAATTCTTCACAACGACAGGCTCCAAATAATCCGAAAATAGTTGCAACCTTAACCATCAATTATTTCTCATCTGGTGCCTCATTTATAAACTTTTCAACTTGTTCACGAGTGAGAATTTTCGATTTTTTGGGACGATATCCTTCACTTTTTCGTTTTAAATATGCTTTTACCTTAAAATATTTACTAACATGCACACTATTTTCAATAAGGGCGCTTGACTTTATCATTGAAACTTTGCTCCACAAAGTTGATGAACTCCATATTTTTTATTTTTCTTCTAATAATGCCAAGAAAACAGGTTCACTGAAGTTCCCTTCTACATTTTCCAATTTACACCAGGCCAGGAAATTGTTATATGTACCTAATATCGTACTGCTGAACCGATTTTTTAGGTAGGAGTTCCAGATTTGCTCTACTTGCAGACTCTTCAATATCCACAGGAACAACCAAATCGTCACTTTTATTAATAATTGGACTCTCGACAAACATATTAAGCAGTTTTACCCAAGACAAAAATTGGAACGAAATTCAAATGACAGCGTCTTTTCTCATTTGTTAGTAATCTTGAAGTTGCCAACTTTTGCCATTCACACCAATCTTTTGATTATTTGAATATAAAAATGCATTTTGAAGTTTATTGTCATTGCAAATTCGCCCATTTCATTATCAAAATAGGGCAATTGTACAAAAAACATTGTATGGTATTTGTGTTAAAAGTGATTTTATTTTGTTCGTGAAATTGTTCAATTCGCTCTGCTCATTTCACAAACTTTTCCACTCACAAAATAAAACTCCACATTTAACACTCATATTATGAATAACTATTCTTCACGTTTCAGTTCAATATTTATGAACGAAAAGTTTGTGGAAATTAACTGATCCGAAAATTATGAGTTTGTCAGCATTGTATAGTGTTGGTGGTTCCAATAATTTATTCGTAATATCCTATTCGAGGTATTTATTCCAAGAAACAGGCCCGGATCTACGATTTTTTCTGACCGGGGCAAAAATTCATGATGGCGCCCCCATACATATATCAATTCATAAAAAAAAAACAAAAGTAAATAATACAAATGAATAATAAAAATAAAATCTGATAATAAGGAAAATATCGCAAGGAAAGAAATTAGATTTTTTTCTTGACAGCTTCACGCGGCGTGATTTTCTTTCTGGAACTCATCTATCAACTCCTCGAAATCTGTTTCGGAGGCAGTTTTGTTTTTTATAGATAAGATCGAGAGACCATAGAGACGTTTCTGATTCATTGAGGAACGCAAAATTTTTTTATTATTTTCAATTTGCTGAAACTGCGTTCACATCTTGCAGACGTGGTAGGTAATGTCCAGTATATTCTTAAAGCTATACTGACATTAAGGAAAGCTACTCGCAGATCTTGCCTGTGAAGAATTCGTAGCAGGTCTAATGAAGTCGATCTTCCACTGATTTCAGGAACCAGCTCTTTGAATATCGCTAGTTCCTAACAAAAATGAACTGCATTCAAGTCTCTTTAATATTCTTGCGCTAAAAAGGTCCCATTTTTCTGAAGATAATTTCCTTCGAGAATAAACCAACTAGATCTAGCGTTCTTGACTCAACTTCGCACATTTCGTCGACCTGCTTTTTCTTCTTGGAAACACGATCATTTCTAAGAATTGGCTCCACATCCAATTCTTCTGAAAAAAGTGTAGCTTCCGAGATCCAGTTTTCAATAGGTTTTTCTCTCATTCCCTGCAAGATCTTCACAAGACCTTGCATAAACGATAATGAACGTGAAATAATTATATCCCCTGAATTTCCAGGTTGACCCTATTGATTTCTCGCAGAATATTATACCAAATTGTTAGGTTCAGGATGTATCTAAAATCCATCACAGCATGAAGCAAATGACCAGCTTCATACTTGGATTCTGCGACTAGTGATGAGAATTCTTTGATTTTT
Source organism: Adalia decempunctata (assembly GCA_951802165.1). Taxonomy (NCBI): domain Eukaryota; kingdom Metazoa; phylum Arthropoda; class Insecta; order Coleoptera; family Coccinellidae; genus Adalia; species Adalia decempunctata. Next base: position 24,800,607 of record OX637697.1, read on the forward strand.
TCCACAGCCTTCACAACTCCCGGTAAATTATTGAACAAGGCATTAACAGCTTGATGTTTAGCCCATCTTGTTTGGCTACTTCCTCTGAAATTTGTTTTCATGCACTTTTTCATAATTGTCCATCGTGTGGTTGAAGTAACAAAAAAAAATACAGTTTTTGTACAACACCAAATAAATATTTTGCTTCTGAACATGATGAAGCCGAATGGACACCCAAAAAGATTCAAAGAGTGTGTTAGGCATGGAACTAATACTGCCAGCTCGTTCATCAGTAGAATTCTGGATTGTCCTTTATACTTTATGCCAGCCATATTAGGTCCGCTGCCGTAGGATTGCCAACGACATTTTTTGACATCTAAATCAAAAGCTTGCAGTTTATCAAGAATTCGCTATGATATTATTCTCCAGTTTTGCCGTCAACTTCTAAGAAGTCAATAAAGCTTTTCTCTATCTCATATCCAGACTCCGTTCTCTTAAAATATGGTATAACCTGGTTCATTCGTTCTGTGTGAGATACATCTGGGGTGCAGTCGAACATAATAGTGAAATAGTTGGCCTCCTTGATCTCATCAATAATGTTATTCCGAAATTTGGTGGCCATTAAATCGATAATTTCTTTTTGTATAGTTTCGGACCGATAGGATGTTTTGTCCTTTTTTTGAGTGGTCAAGATGGCACTTCAGAGTCAGGTCATATTTAATAATAAAACTTTTTTCCGAGAAAATCAGTGAAGAAAATTTAACCTCTGGTTGTTTTTGGCGCCCCCTTGAGTTGGCGCCCAGGGCAAGCGCCCCGCATGCCCCCCCCCCCTAGATCCGGGCCTGCCAAGAAACACTTGTTCTGGGCCAATATGGCAGAAATTTGATAATTATACCATAAGAAACCCTTCACAAACAACCCTAATTGATTTTATAATCAAGAACGTCTCCTTTATGCTATTCCATTTTCAGCAGCTCTGGACAACTTTGTGAATAGTCTGAGGAGCAGCGGGCGAATCTGTAACATTTCTACGACAGCTAATTAAAGTTGGTTTAATAATTCACTGATTTGTTGAGATGGCTTTAAACAGTTGATGTATACCTTTGGGTAGTTTAGATTTGAAAAGTTTCATATCTCGCTAACAATTCATAAGAATTCTCGCACTTTGCTAGATGTCTAATCTTAAATGGACTTTTCTGTCCCTAAAAAATCAAGACTTTTTGATTTACGGCCACTGGAATATCACGGTTTCATCCTCATCAAGATTTATGCCACTGAAAATGTGTTTTCTTGTTCCAAACTGAAACGGATCCCGGTTTTCGGAACTACTGGCGATAGAACCTATCTGAATACCGCAAAAATTTACTGTAAATGTAAATTAGAAGAACACTACGAATGCTAATTTCTAGATGAACGAATGAAATTCGAAGAGCCGAGAGAATGGGGAATTTTAATGGCGCTGGAAAGGGCTAATGATATGGAATATTTCTGTTTTGAACGACTCTATTCTCAGCTTTTTTAATATGGAGATGATTAGTTATCTTGCAGATGAATAGCGGAACATTATTTTCAGTTTCTATCTTTCGGATGAATAATTCATTCTCCTCTGTATAGAGCGAGAGCCTAATTGAACACTTTTGAATGGAAAGTCCTATTTGAAGGGTGTTTCAATAATAGTCCGGGTGCCCGTGGGACAAATTGTAAATTGTTAATAAAGTTTTCTTACTTTCTGCAAAGCTTTAGTAGGCGGAGTCTACCACATTATTCCTCTGTGAAAATTCTTGTAGTCTCGGTTTTTTTCAGCAAACCTCTCGTAAGTCGACCATATTTTCAATTTTCTTGAATCATACATACTCTTTTTTGTAAAATGCAATCATAAAAACAATCTGGGAGAAATGAAAAAACATGATTGCCCGACAAAAATAGTGTGGCTTTGAGCGTGTCTACCAACATGAACATGACTGAAAATCGCATTTTTTAAATTATTAATATACCCTCCTGATACTTTCAGAATCGGTTGATATGACCATATGAAATATGAAAATGCAATTGCCCGACAACAAAAATTTTGGGTTTTTCTTGTCCGACAAATGAAAAACGACGATTCTTTGAGCTACAAAACATAATAAATAATGTTCTAATTTTTTCTTATTCTCTCTCCACCTTGAAAATACAATGTAGTGCACCAGTTGTCCGACAAAAAAAATGTGGCAATCATTCAGAAATTAAAGAATTCACTGCTCCAAGACTATATGCATTTATCGGATATAACGACGATTTGGTTGGTCCTGTGGATATTGAAGAGTCTGCAAGAAGACCAAATCTGGAACTCCTACCTAAAAAATCTGTTCAGCAGTACGATATTGCATATAACAATTTTCTGGCCTGGTGTAAATTGGAAAATTAAGAAAGGAACTTCAGTGAACCTGTTTTCCTGGCATACTTACAAGAAAAATAAAAAATATGGAGTTCATCAACTTTGTGGAGCAAATTTTCAATGATAAAGTCAAGCACCCTTATTAAAAATGGTGTGGATATTAGTAAATTTTTTAAGGTAATAGCATATTTGAAACGGAAAAGTGAAGGATATCGTCCCAAAAAATCGTGAACAAGTTCAAAAGCTTATAAATGAGACACCAGACGAGAAAGACTTGATGGTTAAGGTTGCAACTATTTTCGGATTATTTGGAGCCTGTCGGCGTGAAGAATTGTGTAATTTATCAGTGGAAGACATCGAGATAACAAATAAATCATTGATTAAACAACTCCCAAACACAAAAAAGAAAGTCAGTCGTTCTTTCAGTATTATTGGGAAGTATGTTGACTATTTTCATAAGTACTTTGCACTGCGCCCTTCTATCATCAAACATCGTCGTTTTTTCCTGAAATACATAAATAATAAATGCACTGCCAATCCAGTTGGTTGTTGGTATCAATACATTTGGGAAAATTCCATCTATTGTTGCCGAATTCCTCAAACTGCCAGAACCAAAGCAATATGCAGGACACTGTTTTCGAAGATCCTCCGCTTCATTGCTAGCAGAATCAGGAGCAAATATTACGGATATAAAAAACATGGTGGATGTAAGTCTACGAGTTCTACGACGTTAGCCGAGGGCTATGTTGATCATTCCATTGCATATAGAAATGTCACTGCTGAGAAAATTCTCCCAACTTCAACAGAGTTCGGATCATCATCATCCAATATTGTACTTCCGGTTTCTACAAGTACTGATGGTGCTGAGGATTCTAATAATGTGTTGCGAAGCTCCCTAACGTCACAGGGCATTAATGTTAGTAATTGTTCTAGTTTTATGATTAATATTTATGTTCATAAGTAATGATTGTTAAATATTGATAATAAAAATTTGCAATTGCTGAATTTTTTTCATCTGATTTCATCATAAGAAAATGGAGTGCTAAAAATATTTTTAACACGCTTCCACGTAAACAATCAATTTAAACATTGTTGTCATTAAAAGTGTCACTTTTAATGGCAGTTGTGCAAAAAAGTTTTTTTGCAATTCCGGAAGTTTTTTTCCTGACAAAAATTATTCGTTTCAGTACAAATATTTCACTCGGAGGGCTAAATTATGTTTTAGGTTGTGTTTTACTACAAATTTTCCTAAATTGGAAAGATTCGATTATGAAGGTTCTCAGAATTTTTTATTCTGAAGCAAAAACGGTTTCTTCAGAAACAAATAGTTTGGAGTGAGATTTTTTTCATTCTCCTCAATATTGGCTCTATTATTCACACTTTTCCTGAATACTTTCCACACCTTTCAAACGAAGAGATAATCAGAATAGCTTACAGTCTTTTTGACCTAGAACTTTTCTGAACACTTGTTACTTTATATAGATAGTATTTTTCAGTAACCGATTGTTGGAACTGTTAAATAATCCCCAATGACTCTTTATCTCAGCTGGGTCAATGCCCATTCTTCTGCAGATTAAGGTTCAGCCGGTTGTGCTCACAAAGACAGCAAATTCCGTAGTCTAGAGGGACTAGACGAATGCCGAAAAGCACACAGGAGCTCAAAAACGGCCGAATTAACAGTAAATTATGAACTTTTAATTCCGGAGCCCATTATTTCTATCGTGTTTATCCTATCTGCGGGGGCTAAAATTATGGGCTTTCATTAAAGTTGGCTGCCACGGCCATTTTCAGCAATAAATATCAAAATGGCAATTTTCGTTCAATTATCCAGACCTTTTTTCAATAAACAACCGAAGGGAAAACTGGGATATAATGGGAGTGGAATTCAAGACAGAATTACAACGGATAAACTACCCTAACGACCGACCGGTCCGAATCAGACAGAAACGCCATTGTTGTTAGGATCACAATGGATTCTTATTTTCATTGAACGCGGAATTCGCTGATAAATTGAGTAAACATTTGTGCCTGCTGTTTCCCATTCATATCACGTCGGCCTTCTGGAATTAGCTGATTTCATGAACTGTATATCTTTTCGAGGGTATCCGGATGGTATACACTTGCGATGAATTGTGAAAGGGGGTTGGTTAATCAATTCGATTCGAAGATAATTGAATGTCTAACATTTTCTTTTCTTTGATATTCTGCTACAAAGTATTCCTACCTTATCATTTTTTCTCATCAGAGATTTGGGTCAGTGCTCACAAATTGACAAGAAGAATTTCAAGCTCGATTCCTCATTTATTTATTCATCTTTCACGTCCAACGGGCAAATGCCCAATTGAGTGTAATGTGTAAACAAGTTACAAATACATACATATAAACCTCAATGTATAATGATGCCTCCAGCAATCGTCAGCCGGTTAAACCAAAAAATACAAAAATAATTAGATTCAAATCAATTAAAACAAATGCTTCCTAAACTCACCCGTGAGTGCCTCATTGGAAGCGGGAAATACATGATCTGCTGTCTTTTTTTTCAGGAAAAATCAAACAAAGCAGGATTTCGACTGATTTTAACTTGACATTGAATATTGAGATCCAATTCACCATTCATCTAATGGAAATCGGATCAGTTTCAGTGTGATTTTTGAGCTATATGCACCATTATATTAGTTTGAATCAGGGCTAATTTTCTTGTAAAGCCATATCTACATAATATTCAGAAATGTTAGTTTTTGAAGTGAATTTCACAAAAACTTGTGAACCAAAAATACTATGAAATAACTTGGAATTCGCGATATAGTTGTCCCTGTAATCTATGGTTGGACTCAAGAGAATATGAAATGAGGAAATGCCCAATTTTTGCAAATTTTCTTCAAGATCTCAACTGTGAATCTGATAACTCAAAAAAATTAAAATTTCTGTTCTCAGAGTTTTCATTTCAATTTGAACGGATTCCGATTCCTGAAAGAAATATTGTATATAAAAATGACATTACCTACAGTATGTGAAAAAAAAAATGAAAAACTGTGACAAATTTCAAATAAAGTTTCTGAAGTATTTAATTCGGTAGAATGTTAGAATGTTCTTTTCACGAGACCTGGACAATTGCTTGATTTTGTCATTATCCATCAAAATGTGAAGTTTTAACTGGATCGAAACGTAATTTTGAACTTCTTAGGGTGACAACTATTGTGACCCCATATAAGTATCGGGTGTTTTTTTTTTGGGGAGATAGAACTTAAAATTGAAATAAAACACATCTAAATCAAAATTGAAGCCATATACTTATTTCTTTATTTGAAAGATAATTTTTTGACATTTATGTTTCATAAAGAATTTCTTGCATATGTTATGTCCACCACGACTAGCTCTGAGCATTTGACCAGACCAATTTTGAACCACTTTTTCGAGTTATTCAGGCCTTATTTCAGCAAGGATACGAGTTATGTTGCTTTCGAAAGCGTATATTGATTCAAGTTCATAAGCACAATCCAATGACTTGACATAACCCCAAAGAAAATAATCCATTGGAGTAATGTTGCATGATCTTGGAGACCAATTAATTGGACCATTTCTCGAAATAATGTTATCGCCAAATCTTTGTTTCAATAAATAAATTGTTACGGTGGCAGCATGAGGTGTGGCATCATCTTTTTGGAACCAAAACACCTCTAGATCGATACCATTTAAATTTTGTAACAAATTATCATTGATCATCGACGAATAGTCAAATATGGATCTTCAAAAACACTATCTTTTACAGCAGCGATATTTTCTTCTGTACGTACAGTTCTTTATCTTGTTGTTGCATCGAGTTGAAAAAATGTTGTCCGAAATCTATCGATAGTTCGACGAATAAGCTGCTCTGATGGACGATTATGTAACCCATAAATTTCACGAAGTGCTCTATACGTTTGACGAATAGAACACAGATTTTTAAAATAAATTTCAACAATTTGTAAACGTTGTTGCAGAGTCAGTCTTTTAGTAGAGATATCACAAGAGACTGAATTTCCATGATAATTCTATCGATTTATTTTCAAATGAAAATGAGTTACTTGGAAACATATCACCAGTCCGCATGATGGGTGATGTTTCCTTTAAGCAACTCATTCGAGTTTTGAATTAAAAGATAGACTTATGAGGTAAAAAATATCAGTTGTAAAACCATTCGTATACCCAGAGTTCAATCACAGATTATTCTGAAGTTAAATTCCTGAAAATACCGAAGTTGTCAGACCAATAATATTTCAGAGACAATTGGTATTATCGCGATAATACGAGCTGTCTTTGGACTGTGATTGGTCAGTTTTTGAAATGAGTGAAATAGTTATGAAAATTTTTTGACAGTTCTAACAACAAATCCAATTTTATGATTTTGTATCATATGGAACCATTTCAGCCAATCATGTCAACATTACATCGAAAACTACATCCAATGCAATTTTCAATCCCAATAATAACACGATAGAGTCTTATAAAATTATGTAATAGTTCCATGGCAACATCATTCCAAACAAATTTCAAAATGTCACGTTTTGGTAATGTTGAAAATATAAATGAGCTTATCAAAGAAAACATTCCCAGAAATACTTCCAATAGCCACAAATATATTCGCATTGAATACAATCCGGTATTCAGTGAAACGTGCCAAGGTGGTTCTAAAAGCTGTACAAGTAGTAAATGGTTGGTTTCCAATACTGAGAGACAAAGCTGCCCTGTACGTCTTTTTCATAAACTAATATCAAAACGAGGCGAAAATATTACCTCGCCACGACTATTCTTGAAACCAAATCGATATTGGAAAAATGAAACTGACAAATGGTACGATAATGTACCTGTTGGAACGAATACCATAAATAAATGGACTAAATATGCTGCCGAAGCAATTGGCTTGAATGTCAAAGACAAAAAGATAACGAATCATTCAAATAGATCAACAGCTGTCAGTCAATTAGCAAAAAGTGGTGTAGAGGAACAACAATTGCTAAAGATTACTGGTTATAGCAATCAAAATTCTATAAAACCATACCTAAACCTCGATCAAGAACACCACAACAAGATAATAAATATTATGCGTGGAAATAGATCTATACAAGAGAACAGCAACGGATCTAATGTTGAGTTGAATTTTACGAATTGCACTTTCACTAATTGTACTTTCAATAAATAAATAAATGTTTTGTTGTGTTGAGTTATACATTTTTTCTGTCAAAAAATTTTCTGCCGAATATTCCTCGGACATTGATAAATGCCCATAGAACATATAGTACATGGAATGCTATTAGCCTTGCTGCTCAGCTTAAACTAATGGATAAACATCTCAAGTTGGAGGAATACCGAAATTTCCATGTTCCCATGGATACGACTTCTCATACAGTATTGAAACACAGAAATACTATGAATTTAATCGTCAAGATCCTTTTCACTTGGCATTTCGGCAAACATTTCTGTGTTTCTGATCTGTGTGACAAGTCGTATCCATGGGAACATGGAAATTTCGGTATTCCTCCAACTTGAGATGTTTAACCACTTTTTGATCTGGTAATAGCATTCCATGTACTATAAGTTCTATGTAAATGCCTCATAATTGTATAACCAATATCTCAAGCTCGTTGCTTGGTAGCAGCCCTCAGCCTTCGGCTTCGAGCTGTTACCAATGAACGAGCTTTCGATGGTCATAAAATTATCTCGTCTATTATCAAGGTCCTAGGGATATTACCACTGATAATTTGTCAATGCTTACTGAATAGAATTCATCTCTATCGAGAATTCTGTCACTCTAAGAAAACACCCCATATTTAATTCGGGGTTATTTTGAATTATTTTTTCGAACTGTTGAGTCCCCATCTGAGTAGAACGAGGTCGGAATGAAGACTGTATTCCAGTTATTTTCTTCATGAATAAATATTTTGTTAAATGTCGAATATTCTGTGTATATAATGATGTCACCTAAATATTCCTTACCCCTACCTGAATGAACGAAAATCACATCTTAGTACCGCAAATTCTACCTGATGAACCCGATTCAACGTCTCCGCATTCAGCGGTCGAGCACCTAATTAAAATTTCAGCATCGTCTTGTATTCAGAAAGGAACGGTCCCTCCCATGACGATGTATACGAATGCCGTGGTGGTAAGATTTGAATAATTGAAAATATTCCCAATATTTCGCATCCCCGCATCAGCAGGCATCTAGCCTTCCCGAGTATAAACATCCAGTCCCAAAAAAATTGAATTCTTCCCGTAAAAACTTGCCCGCCCATTCGTCTCCCTTGGAGAACCCTCCAATTGAGCGAACCCATCGGCCGGAAATGGGATTTTCCCGTTGTTTTCAATGAAAAGGCGTCGATTTGCATGCACGCGACGCAACCGATGGAAGACGAGCCGAGCAGACAACAAACAGTATGGAAATTCTGTATGTTATCGCAAACGTGAGGCAGCACTAATTAAAGCGGTCCCAATTCGGCACAATAAAGTGAAACGACAAGTAATTACAGTAAGAAAACACTCTGTATAAATAGGCAATTCCGACTGTCCGGAATGGGGTGAGCCGGCAGGAACTGTCCTGCCGCTACCTAAGAGAATTACTTCGCAAATGAACAAACCATTGCTTGCCTTGGATTCATTTTCTGTTGAACGCAAAGCCCACCCTATCGTACACACGTGTGTTAATGGGGCTAGAAGTGATTTTTAGACTGAAATGGTCTTCATACAGGGTGTGTAGATTCCATGCAGTCATCGATCTATCTATAGGCTGTAGCAGACGTATCGAATCACGTGAATAACAAACAAACTGCCAGCAATAAAATGAATCACCTTTTGAAGATCCCATGAGTTTCAAGAGGCCAACAGACTAGGCAGAAAAGAGCGCAATCGCCACTCACTGGCCCAGAACCTGAAGGAAGAAACTGAAAGAAGCACTTTCAGGAGTAGATACTTCCAAATACTTCCTGCGAGATTTTAGAACTGCGAGATCCTAGGAATGTTCAAACTTCACATTTTTTCAATACCACAAAGTTCATGCTGCGGAGGGAATTCGTCGTAAACGAAGAAGAATAGGAACTTAGTGGTTATCCCACTATCTTCGATTCTATAGTCTACAATCGCCTATACTACTATACAGGGTGGCCAAGAGATTGACGTCAAAAAGAAAAAAACAGGTCCCTCGTGTCATGGGCTATTCGAATCACCCCCATGTATTTCATGCTATTTTTCACGGTTTTCGAGTTATGAATTTTTTCATGAACTTTGATAATTTTCGACTCGACCATCTTAAAAAAGATATTGAAAAATAAGTACAATACTTCTCTGTAAAATTCTTCTTGTAACTTAATCTCCATGAATTGTACTTTCATACATAAAATAACCAGATTCGTTACCTTGATAAAAATTATGGAAATGTTGGACTCAAGTGAAAAAGTTACGTAAATTGGATTATGATCTGAATTTTCGAATCAAAATTAAAAATGTAAAAAGGCTAATTCACGGTTTCTTAGCATGCTTAAAAACTGCGCTCAACAGTCAGCTTTTAGAATCATTGATACAAAATGGTACTTAACACTCTACTTTTGCTAGAATCAGCCTTCAAAGTCATCGAGGTGGATAAAATCAAAGAACTAGACATTTACTACCAAATTATTTTTTGCCATTTTAAGATATTTCTGATCAAGTTATGATAGAAAATGCTGAAAATTAATGAAAATTAGCTTGAGATGTTGGTCAAGAAAAGTTCTAGATAAAAAAAAGAAAAAGGTATGGCAATAAATCACATATCATAATGTAAATAAAAAGAAATTTATTTATAAAATTTACAGTAGGTGTTCAAAGTGGCCACCTCCAAACTAACTCGGAAACTGAAAATTTACTCGAAAAACTGAAAATTTAATTCAAAAGAAAAACTGAGAAAATTAAGGTGAAAATTAGAAAACTGGAAAATTCGGTTCGAACACTTCTTGACACTCGATCGGCGGAATCAGAATCAACTGATGGTCAGGGGAATATCTGGTTTTATTTTTCCGGATGGGAGGTGAAAAGGAATGCTCATATGTTCAAAAATTCAGACGAAGTCGCGTCGATTATAACGTCTTGATTCCGGCTTATCGGCCCTTCATTACAAAAAACGCGGTTATCTGCAAAGTCGCGAATATTTATAACACATCGTTTTCAAACATAAAAAAGCAATGAAAAACCGATCGGGATTATTTAAATTTTCGAGAACAATTTTTCATTAACCACTTGAATGAACGATACCCGAACAGATGGATCGGACGCAGTCGACCAATCAAGGGGCCCCCACGTTCACCTGGCCTCAATCCCATCGATTTTTTCGTTTGGAGTTATTTCAAAGAAATTGTTTACGCCCGATGTTCGAGTGAAGACGAGCTGCGACCGAAGATAAGAGAAGCCGAACGTGTCCTAAGAGAGAACAGGGCAGGTTTTATGCGATTGAAAGAAAATTTTCTAAGAAGGTGTAGAATGTGTATTGAGGCTGGAGGTGGCCACTTTGAACACCTACTGTAAATTTTATAAATAAATTTCTTTTATTTACATTATGATGTGTGATTTATTGCCATACCTTTTTCTTTTTTTTATCTAGAACTTTTCTTGACCAACATCTAAAGCTAATTTTCATTAGTTTTCAGCATTTTCTATCATAACTGGCTCAGAAATATCTTTAAATGGCAAAAAATAATTTTGTAGTAAATGTCTAGTTTGATTTTTTCCACCTCGATGACTTTGAAGGCTAATTCTAGCAAAAGTAGGGTGTTAAGTACCATTTTTTATCAATGATTCCAAAAGCTGACTGTTGAGCGCAGTTTTCAAGCATACTAAGAATCCGTGAATTATTCTTTTTACATTTTTAATTTTGATTCGAAAATTCAGATCATAATCGAATTTACGTAACTTTTTCCTTCAGACCAACATTTCCATAATTTTTATCAAAGTTACGAATCTGGTTATTTTATGTATAAAAGTACGATTCATGGAGAATAAGTTACAAAAAGAATTTCACAGAGGAGTCTTGTCCTTTTTTTCAATATTTTTTTTAAGATGGTAAAGTCGAAAATTCTCAAAGTTCATAAAAAAATTCATAACTCGAAAACCGTGAAAAATAGCATAACATACATGGGGGTGATTCGAATAGCTCATGACACGAGGGACCTGTTTTTTCCTTTTTGACGTCAATCTCTCGGCCCCCTGTATATTCTGTTGAAGAATTTTTAACGACGGGAGCGATGTGATGGATTGGTCAGCTGAAAGGAAATACAAGATGTGGAATTTCATGAAAGTGGGTGCTTCTTCTTTGTATGAGTTCAATTGTGTTTTGTTTGTTCAATACTTAACTTGTTTGTTATATACCGACACCATTTGTGATGTTGATTGCAAATAAAGATATTCATCTATCGATCAATAATAATAGTAATATAGTGATCTACAGGTAGAATAGAACCGACAGAAAAACGATGAATCTAAAGGCGCGTCCACACTTCTTCGGTGGATGATACGTGGTGTGTAGGCGCGGCTTAATGCTACAATCTGAATCAGGATTAGAAATGGTGCTGTCGCCACCTAAGAGTATTACCGGTAAAATAAACGAACTATCTACTATCTAGAATCTAGATAGAAATCCTTTCTGTTGAATGCAGAGCCAACACAAACGTGTGCAATTTGGAGCGGATGGAGATTTTGACGGATGGATAATCAAACGAAGAGGTAGGATCAGTGGCGTAACGTTCCTCAGCCAGGCCCCCCCCCAATGATTTTCCCCGGGCCCCACTCCATCTTCAGCTCCTACCACAATACACCTAATTACCCATTCTCTTGTACCATCTTTTAATTAATTATCAACGTCAATTCTATATTAGGTTTACCTCAATCCTCAACCATTTATTTCATATGACTGTTCAACTATTCATTTGTGGGTGAAACAACAGTAGTCTATTTTGCAGAAACTATTCTCAACCATTTATTTCATATGACTGTTCAACTATTCATTTGTGCGTGAAACAACAGTAGTCTATTTTGCAGAAACTATTAAAATGTCCAATAGGGGCAATAGGTAAACCAACCAACTGCATCAATTTTAACCGATATACTTTAACGATTTCGTTATAATTAACATTTTATAAGCTCTTTTACTTTATCATTCTATAACTATTATTTGAAATTAATTTTTACACCTAGACTGAATCCGTGTAATCATATCAAACATTTACAAGTTTTGGCTCTCTGATAAGCCTACCTCAACAATTTCGCTAATAATTTTAAACCTATAAATAAATTATTTCAAGAAGAAAACAGGATATGACTGAAATACATAATATTTTAATAAACAATAACGTTGGTTTTAATCAACTCTTCAAAAAAAAATTTAATGTTAATAGTGAATTGAAATATGTGATTTATGATTTTTTTTAATTCCATATCAACAAATACTGGGATTTCGTTTATAAATCTTATACAGGGTGAATTCTGTTGAACTGTACATACTTCACACAGAGATAGAGGACACTTTGCTGGTTTCAAAAATACCCCACATGAAAGGTCTCAAACGATTCGTTTGAATTATACAGGGGGATTTCCAGTTTTGGGTCATATTTTCAAAATGCTCTATTGGACGAACGAATAATCACAAATCCACCAAATTTGGTACGTAAGAGGACTGTACCGATTCCCATACAGCTGACTTATCAGATTATCAGTTTCCAGGACCGGACTCTATTTTTCTGATATTATCGGAATTTATGAAGAAAATCACCCTGTAGATGAAAAAGTCAATAAACCTGTCATGGCAGTTCAAATTGCACTGAATACTCTTCAATAAAGAGTAAAAAAATCACGTGGCACACCTACAGATTTAGAGAGAAAAAAAATTGAATATGCGTACTCGGAGATAAATTTTTTTTGGACGGCCTAATTCACAAAGAAAATCATACCCAAATGTATCAAAAGTTGAATATTAATGGTTAATACATGAGAATAGTTTAACGTCTGTAAATATAATTAAGGAAAGAAATAACGGCATGCAGACAATTGAATATTTTTGAAATTCCGGAAAAAGTCACACACCGTGCAGGAATCGAACCTACGTCTCCCTACTTTCCGGGCATGGGGCCTTGACCACTGGGCTAACGACTTTTTCCGGAATTTCAAAAATATTCAATTGTCTGCATGCCGTTATTTCTTTCCTTAATTAATGGTTAAGATCCTCTAGGCATTCAAGTATTCCAATCCAATATTCAGGGACGGACTCCCATTTCAGATTGGGTTTTTCAATAGATGATAGGTCAAAAGATTCGCCCTGAATATGGAACACTCCACAAAACTGTTACGGGAGACCGAACAACATTAAATAACCTACAAGAAATTGTCATAAAATCGCGAGGCACACAAATATATTTAGAAAAAAAAATTGAATAATCGTACTCAGAGATAATTTTTTTGGGCAGCTGTAGTTTCGTAGAAGAACTATACCGAAATGCATGAAAAGTCGAATATTATCAGGTTATATCCACTCCCCATGAAAGTATTCCATATTTCGAAAATGTATTCAGATGGAAGGAAGACATTTCGAGCATCTTTTGTGAATCTTTCATATTCCTTTTTTTTACTTTTTGAAATAGTGTTATTAAACAGTTTTATTTCTATCAATAGAACATTAATTTAATAGATTTCGATGCACTGACAAAAATTACCTGAATATTGGAATACTTGAATATCGAGAGAAACTGATAATATTCTCCTGTCTTCAACATTCGATACATTTGGGTTTTCCATGTGAATTGGGCCGTCCAAAAAAAATTATCTCCAAGTACGCATATTCTTTATTTTTTTCTCTAAATCTGCAGGTGTGCCACGTGATTTCATTACTCTTTATTGAAAAGTATTCAGTGTAGTTTGAACTGCCATGACAGGTTTATTGACTTTTTAATCTACAGGACGATTTTCTTTATAAATTCCGATAATATCAGAAAAATAGAGTCCGGTCCTTGAAACTGATAATCTGATAAGTCAGCTGTATGGGGATCGGCACAGTCCTCCTACGTATCAAATTTGATGGATTTTTGATTATTCGTTCGTCCAATACAGCATTTTGAAAATATGACCCAAAACGTGAAATCACCCTGTATAATCCAAACGAATGACTAAAGACCCAACATGTGGGGAATTTTTGGAACCGGCTAAGTGTCCTCTACCTCTGTGGCAAGCATGTACAGTTCAACAGGATTCACCCTGTATATTTGACGCATGAGGGTGATTTCCAGGAATAGTTTAGATAGGTAATTGAAATTGTCAGAAATGAATGCAGAAAGTTAATCAGAGAATTAATTAGGTACTATGAGTATTTCGTATTTTATTATAATAAATATTTCTATGATTTAATTGGAAATTGTATGATCTTTACCCCGCGGGCCCCTAGACCCCGCGGGCCCCCACCCAACGGGGGGTCTGGGGGGGTGTACGTTACGCCACTGGGTAGGATATGGAGCATCCAGTAAAATTTCCATGTGCGATAGTCAGGAAATTTATACGGTTGTAAACTGCGACTGTAAACCTCATTACAAGTTCTCAATCCCATATGGCACTTGGGCAATAATTCGTTATTACTACGTTTAGATGGCGATGCGGTCATTATGGAATTTTCATATTGATTTGTGAGAAACTAAATGGACGAAATTCCCCGACACAAAATGTGATATTTTTTTGGGATGCAATTTTTTTTTAATATTCTCATTACAATCTTATTGAAGTTGATAGTTTTATGGATGAGTTAAATTTAATATAGAGCTGTGAGCCCATGATTAATATGCATTTCTTATTTAATCCCATTTTGTTTGTGCGAAATATCTTTCAACAATTCTGCGAATATTTTCTGTTTGTGTCGTAACAATATGGAAACTATTCAGTGAGTATATAATTTACGAATGATTCCCAAATATCATGGTGAATTTTTTTCCATGGTTGATCCCTTTTCGTAGTTCGATGAAAAAATAAAGTGTGGTCTAGCTAAAATTTATTTGTCCGCTAAACGTCAATTTGAAGCCATTGCCA
This sequence comes from Adalia decempunctata, assembly GCA_951802165.1. Classification (NCBI taxonomy): domain Eukaryota; kingdom Metazoa; phylum Arthropoda; class Insecta; order Coleoptera; family Coccinellidae; genus Adalia; species Adalia decempunctata. Next base: position 24,816,025 of record OX637697.1, read on the forward strand.
ATAAACTGCTACAGTCATGAATGGAAATTTATTAACGTGATGTACAGTTCATAAATTTTGTATCTTGTGGTACCTAGCCACTAGGGGTAATATATTGGAATGGGCATTCAACTATTTAATCGGTCAAATGAGTGTGATTTACTGTATAGCTGTTTTCTATGTATTATGGCGAAACGAACAGAAATATTTCATGATGAAAATTCATTCCGCGATATTAGCAGATCATCTACACCTATATCAAAATTTTATGGCATTGTTATGTGTTGGTGTATTCGGCTATTTACAAAAATTATGACTGTCTGATGGCAATGATATCGGCGATATTGATTCACGCTGAATTTTCGACCCACAACTTATCCCATTCGATGATTTAATGAGAAAAAATTGATGAAGAGGAACAACAGATGGAAATTATTCATAAAATTATTTTTCAAGAAAAGTAACATTTGATAGCACCTTCAACCCATGCAACACAAACTTCTCCGCGACATCTCTGAGAGGTCACAATGCGCCTATTATTGCGATCTCCCAGAGATCGGTTTGTGAAGTTCCTCCTTAGCGAAATTCTTAATTGATTCTTTCTGCGAACTCCCAAGGATGTCACGAATGCAACCAGAATGAGTAATTCACATTGCGAGCTCCCAGAGTTATCTTGCAAATAAATATAACAAGAAATAGTTTTGTCAGGGTTATACCGAACGAAAAAACATCGTCTCTTTTTAGTTTGTGTGAAGCATCAGGGGAAAGATCCTCATCTCGTTTCAATCTCAACTAGTTCAAGTTCATCTGTTGAGTAGATGAGTCCGCGAAGCTTTATAATGTATAGATATATCGTTATATCAAAGAGGATATGTGATAGAGATAAGATATGTGTATCAGTGTGACTTGTTTGAGCATATCCATGTAGGATATCACCAAGACCTCTCTGGAAGTTCGCTGGTGACGGAGGAGATATAGAGCTGCCAGCAACCTTTGAAAGAGTTAACAAAAGGCGTCACAATGTCCTAATAATAATTCGCAGGGCTCTTTTTGAGATCTTTTCGTGCTGCCTGGAAGCTACCACAAGAAGAGATTTTACCCTTCGCACCTTATCTTGTAGATTGTGTGAAATTGAGAACGAATAAAGAGTCGGCTGTTAAGGTGCGTTCAGATTTTGTCGTCTCGAATGTTTTTCCCTGTTACTGGTCGAGACGATCTTGAAAATTTTGTGAGAATTCAGAACGAGTCAGGTAAAATTGAGTCTTGATTAGTTCTATCGTACAAGTTGTTGTTTGTACTTGTTATTCTCCATGAAAGTGCAGCCACAAAACAATCCAGTGGTTAGGGTTAAATTCAACCAGATTTTGAAGAATAGTCCTTAAAATGGTGAAATCAGCGAATGAAGATATAAACTGAATCCCCTACGTATATGAGCCAATCGAGTTCGCTTCACCATTTTCAAATTATTCAGGGAGAAAAGCTTCGCAATCTAAACCGTTCTTATGTTCGCAAAGTTGCTATCTACACAATCTGTCCAATGGTTTTTTTCTCATTCTTTTCTTTCCATACCCACTCTTCCCATTCAAGTAATCTCCTCATTAATATTCACTTTCAAGGCCCATTTCCCTTTCTGTATTTGTATGAGAAATGTAAATTTATTCATTGAGGTGTGATTGCAGAGATAAAATGGATGGAAAGTATGCAGCGAATTTCACTTTGGCGGTCACACGATTTCTTCACGATAAATTTTACCCCCCGATGATGGAGTCACACAAATTCTTCATTATTCTGAGTATATTTTAACCTCAATCGAGATAAGTGGGGATAAATAAATGAAGTTTATATGCTGAGTGAGAATTGGTACTGAGGGAACAGTCTGTTTCTTCCAATTCGAAGTGAGCAGGGTTGAATTAGGGACAACATTCACATTTAACCTGGAATTGGAAAATATGAAATTTTTAAATACAGTCCTGGAAACTACAGTCCTGGAAAGTCCAACTCAAACGAGCACGTTCCAATGTTTGCAAGCATGGGCCTTTACCTTGATTCGCCCAAAACATATAACTGTCAAGTGTTCACTTGTAGCTTGGTGACAAATTGCTTTCCTTATGAATTTGATCTCATAAAAAATATTTATGTAATGAGGATAATAAAAATAATCATTATGGTACCTACAAGTCGTGAATGATATTGGGCGAGTTGTAGCAGATGATATTTTCCAGCTGTTCAAGAATCAGCCAACTTAAAAGTCATGTTTTAATCATGCATTTGAAACCTGAGATAGTGAAACACTGATTCATTCTCATGGAATAATTTTTCGTTATATTGATTAAAATTTTTGTGGAGCTGGAAAGCCGTATATTCGAGAGCAATTTCAACTCCGGTACATGGAACAATAAACCAGACTTTATTGTCGAAACTAACCATTTATGAAGTTAGTATTGGGGCAAAGAACTACACAATCGCCACATAAACATCCATGTCTGTTTTATTGGCCACGAAAGCAGCATGTTGTTCATATTTTATGAGAGGAGCTGAAGTTGGATAAGAATGATAGCAGGAATCGGGAGAATCTTGTTTACTGTTTATGAATTTTCTATGCAATTTACCACCCCATATTGCACCATCATTCTGAAAAAGTATCTCGCAAAGCTGCGTAGAACGACAAAGAAATCCCTGAAGAGGGGAGGAAGAAGGTTTAATGTACTCCAGAATGTAGGCTCAAAATTTGTTTTAGATTCATTGTTAAAATTTTTCATGAGTATGTCTTGAAGTTTCTATAACATGGGTTGCGATGAAGCACTTTTGCAGAAATTTGTTTTGAAAGTTTCTATTTCTTTTCATAATTTTTTTAATATGAGAAATCCAATAACTTATCTAACCCATTCTTTTGTTCATTTCACAGTTTCAGGTAGAATAAAAACTATTCACTCAAAACATGTCAAAAATAAAGTTCAGTAAAGAAAATATGAATTCGACTCTACGTACGACAGAAATCCCCACAAAATCTCTTATAACTCAGAAAATACAGAATTTTGGAGCAAGATCAACTTAGAGTGCTATCATCATTTTTTTGCTGACACCAACGCAATCATAAAACAACAGGGTTCTTATTTGAAAAACAGAAGTTATGGCCCATTTTCGATCACAGTTTTCGAAATAAGATTTGAAACACCCTGTAGTGATATTTATGAAATTCAAAAGATACCGGACTTTTCTACATTCTTCTACTTCGAAGTTATGAGAACGGTTTACACTCAGCATGTTGAGCATAAGAAAAATGAATATAATACTGACTCTAAATATTTCTGTTTTCTTTTTCGATATTTTCGAAATTATTCAATTTATTTCTACTCCTTGTATAACCGGAAGTGCTCTTGCCCAAAAATATTTCAACCCAGTAGAGAGGTTCGAACAATATCATAATGACAATTTTCAAATTTCAAATATGTTCAGTTTTCTAGAAACGTCTATAGGCACTCGAACTTGGGACGCTCTGTAGCGTTAAAAATAATATAAAATCAGCTTAGGTGAAGCATCTCAAAATGTGAAAGCGATATAATCTATTCATGCTAGAAATCGAACGATTGATCCAGGAGGAGATCTAGTTATTTCTAACAATGATCGCATCTCGCGAAAATATGATCCCATTTTTCCTGGCACCTGGTGAACATGTTAACAAATAGTTCTCGCAGATATAAGAAAAAATGTTCTACTCACGGAATTTTGAATCTCTGTATCTTTCAAAACCAGCGGAATGTTGAAAAACGTTATAAAAAAATGAGTAGGAACTATTCCTGAACACGTACTCCATTCACTTTTATTTAATCACATAGGAGTTCATGGTTTCGTTTTCAGGAGTTGGTGCCCCTGATGAAAAGCACAGAACATATAATGAAAAGTCAGTGTACGCACAGAAAATATCGTTAATGACAAAACGACGTTGCCAGTTCCTTTGTTTACATCAAAGTAAAAGTATGAAAGATATTCCACATTTTGTTAGGTTTACAAATTGTTCGCAGATTTTTGGTATTTAATCGATATTTGCAGGTGAGTTTTTCGTCGAATATCCAAGATTAACGTATGTTTATTGTTTTTACACCAGTTTGGAGCGTGAGGACAATTTTCAAGACCAGGACGAATGTTTACATTTCGAGGTTGAAGGGGTACACAGGAATTTCATTGAAAAAGCTGTTATTTGGACAGATATCGCAGTAGATGGATCGGATGGAGCCTCGAGAAGTCGATTAGGATGATATTTTCAGGTTTTCCAAGAAATTTGGCGATATCTGAGCAGATTTGCAAAAGTTAAGTGCCTCACTAATGAGGTGGAACTTAGACCTAATTCTCCTATAAGAAACGCCTTTCAAAGGTCGAGATGGTAAAAATGTATTCTTTAGATCTTGTTTGAATAAACGCAGCCGAGTTTTATATCCCAACATTGATTTCAAGAAAGTTATCAACAAAATAAAATTGACATTATTCTTGATTCTTGTAATTACCCATCAATTCATCTTATATCTTTGGGTTCATTTTTTTTAATGAATTCTTGATTAGAATCCATCACATTTTTTCCAATTCATTCATTTTACGAATAAATCCACATTCTGAGAAATACGCTAAGAATGTAGAAAGGGCAACATAGTGTTGAATTGGAACATTAAAATATTTTGAAAAACGTCATTACTTAGATACAGAGTGGAATGTGTCAAATTTCCAAGGCCAGAGTTGGGATTTTATAATTGTGAATGGAGTATATACATTGTCATTAATATTAAATGTGCAATCACATCCAACCGAAATTATTAATCCCTCCCCCAACTTTCGGGAGCGTGATATCTATGTCGAGCTAATATGAGATGATTTCACTGACATGAAATCTGCTGTCATCGTGCAATAATTGCTGGAGGATATATCTAACGTTTCCATTCAGTAATTCCATGAAATAATTGCTCTAATATTGCGGCCGTGTTCCCCTGAAGATGGAACACGGCATCGGTATGTAGAGTTCCATTGTATTAGTCCTGTCACATTGTCTAAGCTCTCCCTTTCAGGGTATTAGCTAGATATTTGCCATCTTAAGGATTAACACAACTAGAGCTATAAATCTTGTTTGCTGCTACTGTTATTAGGGCCCCTCAATTCGGACGTTCTGGGTTTTTTTCGAACCGCGAGTTTAGAGTTCCCAGAGGAGGCTTTGTCATGAGAACAATGAAATAGGCCCTCACAGAAAACAACGGAAGTATGTATTACGAAGATTAGAGATTAGAGCTAGCAAATAAACTGAACTATTTCCTATAAAAAAGACGATTCTGTCCTAATTTGTATTTTATGAAACCAGCACTGTAAGGAATGGGGATGAAATTATAAGTAATGACATATAATCCACGATTATAATTATAGTTACATCACTAGCTATAGCATGTGGGACTTATCGACAAACTTTCATCTGATGGATTGCCTCCTCAGCTTGTTTCCTCACAAACAGGTCTCTCCATGTGGTGGTCCATGAAGTTCTATCTGACACTCTTCCTGGTGTTCCACAGGGATCCATTCTGGCAACAACACTGTTTCTGCTTCACGTCATGTCCAATGCACGGTTCTGATCATGATGCTGATCTCACTGAGCCCAATATAAGCTTGTCAGGATCAACCATACCATTAAAGTCATATATTTCAATGCTGTTGAGTAGTTATGTCAACACGGGTTCTGGATCAGAATATGATCATAACCTCACATTTGGTTTAGATGGTGGCGGAATGATAGGTTGATTTATTTATGGTGGATGCGCTTTGTGCGCATGTTGTGTGGTTATGTTTGAAGGGAGCTTTACGATGAAGACGCCATGACAGTTTGTTCAACGACATCTAGAGTTTGAACTTCGAAGACGCCATGACTTTTGTAGGGATCTTTACGATGTCAGCGCCACCTAGATCTTAGAGATGCAACTCAATGAAGGGATTGCGGGTTATGAAAAAAACGTCGCTGGGATTTGAACCCGCAGCAATTCATATGCTGTAGTTGACTTAGACCACTCGGCTATCCCGACTTACAATAGATTGATAGTTTTGTTTGGGGTATAGGTTAAAATTCTAGGAACATGGATTAGACACGTTTTGTTGAAAGTAAAGACGATATTCGTGTATATTCAGCCATCCCGGTATATTAATAGTTTTGTTTGTGTGGGGGACATAATTAAATCACCTGTTGACCTGTTGCAAGTTAATCCCCCAGGGACATCGACTAAGACACGTTTTGTTGAAAGGAAAGATGCTATTCGTGTCATAACGCGTTTTTTTGGGCTTTCTCCAATAATGTTATGGTACTTTATCTGACTGAATTCCCATGAGAAAAAAAAAACTTGCTAGTTTAGACCTTCGAAGAAAAACTATAAATATTTCAACAGGGAGTATTTTCAATCATTCTACGTTTTGGTTTTATACACGAGATTACGCTCATACAAAATATTTGGGTTGGAACACGCTTTTTTTGTCATTGGTGTGTTCATTATTAGGCTTTATCCTATTGGGTTCCGCGACAAAAAAAAAAAAAAAACTTGCCAGTTGAGACCATCGAAGAAAAAGTATAAATATTTCAACAAAGAGTATATTCAACCAAATCACGTTTTGGTTTTATACAAGACTCTCCAAGCATTACAACAGTCGCAAAAGTATCAAACGAAATAATTTTGTTACACATCATCAAACTATACATCTGAGAAACAGTAAGTTTTTGCACATCTTTTGTATTATGAATGTTTTTTAATTTTTCCCTATTTCGACTTGTTTCAGTAATGAACCAGAGCGTATTGCATCATCGTTCACGATAACGTTATCGAGTACCATCCGCTCAGTGAAATTGTAAGGAAATTAACGAACTTTTGAGAATTCAGTGTAGTATGAGCTGTAGCAATAACAAGATGAAAGTAGCCGTAGTAGATTTTCAAGGTTTCATTATTAATGGTAACTTTCAACCGAAAGAGATAAGCATAATAAGTAAAGGGAATCAAATTGCACATTTTATAGTGAAATCTGAGGTAGAATTCTCATCTTTGTCTGTGCGTGATCAGAAGCAAGCGAGATGGTTGGAAAATAATTATCACGGTTTGAAATATAATTATGGTAGTGTTGAACTTCGCGATGTTAGTACCATTTTCAGAAGATTACTCTCAGATATAGATGAAGTATATGTAAAGGGTGATCAAAAGAGAAAATATTTGTTAGACATGGGTCTACCATTCATGATTATTGATCTGCAGCAGCTGGAGCATTACAATCCCCCACCACCAAAATTTATGATGCAGCAACCGTTGTGTATGTATCATGATGGAAATGTGCCACGCATGTGCAGCATGACAAACTGCAAAGACCTATTCGATTGGCTTGGGAATGTTATTTCTTATTAAACAATTGCACAGAAAAGATGACCATAGATGAATTTTCACGAGAACTTGCTCTACTCAAAGATGCAATTAATTCTTACGAAGATCGTAAAAACATGATCAGTCAATTTGAAAAGCTCTCCTTGCAGCGACGCCGAACCACAGCATCATCATCATCATCATGTATCTGGTATTCTACAGTTTTCCGTAATAAATCTAGATTTCAACATCTATCTTCGATGTCATGTAAAAAAAAAATAAAAGAGTTGTTCTCAATAAAATATCTTGAAAAATATATTTATCTTTATATTTATCCACCACACCCCTTGAAACTTATTAGATCTAATCAAGATGCGAATTGAGCAGCATCACAGTGCTCTACCTGTAGAAAATTTAGATATTTTCGAAGATCAATCAAAATTCAATAGAAATGGGGATTTATTTCCACATAGTGGCAGATTTTTAATAGTAGGTCCTAGTGGTTGTGGAAAATCAAACGCACTTCTATCCTTACTTCTTCATCCTAATGGGTTAAGATTTGAAAATGTATATATTCTCAAAAAGTTTATATCAACCTAAATATCAGCTGCTCGAAAAAGTTTTAAAAAGCGTCCAAGGTATAGGTTATCACAGCTTTAGGGAAAATGATGATATTATAGAAACCGCAGAGGCTAAAGAAAATTCTGTATTCGTCTTTGATGATAAAATCAAGTCGTATTACTCTATGGGCAGACATAAAAAAATAGATGTTGCTTTTCTTTGTCAGACATATGTGTCAATAAATAAACATCTGATTCGCGATAATGCAAATATAATTGTTATATTCAGAAGTGATGATGTGAATTTGCGCCGTGATTTGTACATGAAAACAGATGTACTTTTACTTGCTGATGTCATGGAAAATTTCAGACAAACTGCTTTAGAAACTTACAAGCTTGATCAGGCATGGTACTACACTATGCCTGACTACAGCTGGGACTGTATGCTGAAGTACACAAAATGTAAATTACAATTACTTAAAGGTATTGATATGATCATGTTGGTGGAGCGGGGTATATGGGGTGGAATCAGTTGTTGCATGCACAGGTTTTCCGAAGCCAATAACCCCCAAATGAATAATTATGACATATCAAAGCCAGAGTCGTATTTGCTTTATCTAGATGTTAATAATTTATACGGTTTCGCCATGGCAGAATTTCTGCCATTTGGGGTTTTGAATGGTGTGATATGCCTGTTGATGTGACAACCATTCCTGATGATAGTCCCGAAGGATACATCCTTCAGGTGGACCTGCAGTACCCACAACACCTACACGATTTGCATAAAGACTTGCCGTTGTGTCCAGAGCACAGTGTTCCGCCTGGTTCAAAGCTACCAAAATTATTATGTACTCTCTCTGATAAAAAAGATTACGTAATTCATTATCATAATTTAAAAACTGTGCTTGAATTAGGATTGAAATTGAAAAAAATTAAAAAGGTTTTGAAATTTCAGCAATCTCCCTGGCTGAAACCCTATATAGACCTTAATACTGAATTAAGAGCAAAAGCAACTACCGATTTCGGTAAAAACCAATTCAAATTTGCCCCTAATTCAATTTTTGGTAAGACCATGGAGAATATCAGATTGCACAGGGTAGTACGTTTAGTTAATAAGTATGAAGGTCGATATGGAGCAAAAAATCTTATAGCATCTCCGAGATTCCATAGTCGCACAGTTTTCGGTGAAGATTTATTAGCCGTTGAACTTAAAAAGAATGAGCTTTTGTTCAATAAACCTCTATACATAGGTATGGCCATTCTCGACATATCAAAGGTGTGCATGTACAATTTCCATTATAACTACATGATGCTAAAAAGTCCTGGGGGTTGTAAAATCATGTACATTGATACAGACTCTTTTTTTTTATGAAATTAGTAGTTGTAACCCCTACGAACTCATTAAAAATGATTGCCACACTCATTTCGATACCAGTGATTACCCAAAGGATAACGTGCACAATATTCCATTGGTAAATAAAAAAGTACCTGGCTTAATGGAAGACGAGACTAACGGATTAATTATTACACATTTTGCAGGTTTGAGGGCTAAAATGTACAGTTTTAAAGTTCAAGGGCGGAAAGTCACGAAAAAATCAAAAGGAGTAAAATCTTGTGTTGTAAGAAATAAATTATCTTTCGATGATTATGTGAATTGTCTCAAACAAAATTCTAAGATTGTATTAAACCAGAATACAATAATGTCCTTTGCACATAAACTCTATTCAATTCAACAATCGAGAATAGCATTAAGCGCACATGATGATTGTTTCGTCTTTCATGAATTTATTCAGATTGGTCCATTTTTTTTTTATTCTGGATGTAGAATTGATTCATTCAGTGCAGTTCATAATTTTGTTTCTTATGTTCTTGGGTATTTCTTTGTTGATGGAGGAAGTATTTCATTGCGAAAGTTGTTGTTCTACCTATTGTTTTTTTATGTACATACAAGGTATTTCTGAATAACTCTGTCCTTCTTCACCATCGATTCCGATCCACAAAAAAAAAATGTCCTTACGACCAGATGGGACGGAACTGATGGAGAGACGGTAGCAGCTGATCGTGATACGCGCTGATACGTACACGTACCTACTATTTTATTACGATTTTACGAAATTAATAATTTCCAAATTTTTCTTTTCACTATACATTTAATATTAGTGAAAACAATTGATCAAGTGCTCCAACCGAGGATTGAGAGCTTCATTAAGGGAGGATACAGCCGTCCCGGACTCCTTTGTTTCCAAGATTCACTTACCATCTTACCAAGCATCCCTTATCTACCAAGGGTAAGTCGGAATTATCTTGTATGCTTACTTGTTTTGAATATATGAACTTTGATACTTTACGCAATTTTTGTCGATTATTGAACCCGCAGTGTTGCTTTCAAAAAAAATATTGAACCAGCTTCTCAAAAGAAATAAAATATAGTCCACTTCCGAAACATTATTGATCCTTACGTAGCCGGATATCTTATTGAAAAATATTGTTTGAGTGCAATACTGGGGGTTTTATTCGAATTATTTCCTCCATCATTGATTTTTCATTTATTGCGTTCTTGAGAAACATATTTCAGTCGATCGACTTCAGTCGATTTATTGATCATCTGTTTCAGGATTTTTTTTGTTACATTCTAACCTGAATTTATTTCGGTTTATTTACCTTCATTAATTTACAACGTTCGGACATCGAATTGTGTTGAATTGGGATTTAGTTGGGGAACTTTATAAAATTCACCTTGATTTCATTAATACATACCTACTATTGCCACGATGCCTGCTGATGAAGAAAAGGTTTTACGTTTTCGAGCTCTTCGCGAATTAGTTATTTCGAGTGTCAGTTCTCTGTATCATCAAGCTGAAAACGTGAGAGGCGATCCTGAATTATATTCGGGATTTAAAATTCGATATCGGGGTATCGAAAAATGGAAAAATGCATTTGAAAAACATCACGTTGCTTTGATTTCGGTCATATCTGGACAGGAAGCGGCTGAAGTTACATTGGCATCTGAATTGGAGATATATAGAGATTTTGAGGAGAAATGTCAATTTATAGAAACTGTTTATTACGAATTATTTGAATAACCTGAAGAAGAGCAGTTAAATCGTTCTTTGAAGAATATTGATAAATCTTCAAATGTCAAGTTACCAAAAATAAACTTACTTACTTTCGAAGGAGACATTAAAAAGTTTCCTAGTTTCATTTCAAATTTTAATTCTCTAGTACATGAAAATCAGAGCTTATCCAGTCTTGAGAAGTTTAATTATCTTGTTTCTGTTTTAAAGGGTCAGACTGTGAATCTCGTGAAGAATTTACCGTTGTTAGATGAGAACTACCTTATTGCATATAATTCGTTAATATCTAGATACCAAAATAAACGATTACTAGCTACTGCCTATTGGAAGGAAATTGATAATTTTCGACCTATTGCAAATGATAGATCTCTACGATATCTGCTCGATGTATTTCACGAAAATTTATCAGCTTTAGAATTATTGGGTTTTCCGGTAGACAAGTGGAATTTCATACTTATGCAAATGCTGATTGAGCGATTGGATTAATATACTTTGAAGGTTTTTGAAGGAGAGTATGCCTCTTCAGAAATACCATCTTATAATACAGTGCGTGACATCTTACTCAAACACTGTGTAGTTGTAGAGTCGATTTCTTTGAATTCGAAAACAAAAGAACGCCCACCTAATGAAAGTAAATCGAAATTTTCTTATAATAAAACTTCATTTTTGTCGAGCACCAATACTAAATCCACTACAAAAGGGGAATCTAGAGATCGATTAAATTGTATACATTGCAAACGCGATCATATCGTTTTTAATTGTCCTGATTTTCTGTCAAAAGATCCTAATAAACGATATGAAATCAGCAAAAATTTAAGAGCATGTATTAATTGCCGAGCTGATTCTCATGCAACCATCAATTGTTCTTCTACGAAAAGATGTCGTACTTGTAGTAAAGCTCATCATTCTTTACTTCATTTTTCTCCAAGGCCATCATCTAATTCGTTTGATATTCAAAGCACACCTTCTACATCTGCAGATTCTTCACAGGAGATTCAGTCATTCAGTAATTTCATTGCGCAGCCACAATCGACCATACCACAAGTTCTACTCTCCACTGTTAAACTAAAGATAAAAGATAGTTTCGGAAATTTTCATGTATTAAGGGGCATTGTAGATTCTGGTTCGCAAGTGACTTTCATTTCGAGAGCACAAGCCAAAAAACTCAGTTTGAAACCTTTCAAGGCGTCAATAAGCGTCCAAGGTCTGGATCGTATGAGTACAAAAGCTAATTTAGCTGTTGAATGTCAAGTTACTTCTATTCACAATATAGATCAATTAATGAAAATTAACGCGGTGATAGTCGATAAAATTTGTGATACTATGCCTACAGTTTCATTACCGTCTAATACCAGAAAACAGTTTTCAAATCTACTACTCGCCGACCCAGAATATTTTGAATCTGGAACTGTCGATTTATTACTGGGTGCAGATATTTTTCCATACATACTACAAAACGGTCGAATCGTTACTTCTCCCGGGGAACCTGTCGCCGTTAATACAATATTGGGTTGGATAATTATGGGGAAGGTAAATATGCCTCGATCTAAAAATGTTAATTCCTTTTTAGTTTTCCCTTCTAATGAAGAAGAATCACATCTCACCGATAATTTGCGAAAGTTTTGGGAGATTGAAGAAGTGCCTTCAGTTACATGTCACTCACCTGAAGATACATTTTGCGAGAAATTTTACGTACAGACTACGTTTAGAAATTCAATTGGACGCTATACCGTTTCCTTACCGTTCAAAATTACTTGTCCAGACTTTGGTGATACTAGATTTTTGGCATTAAAACGCTTCTTTACTTTGGAATCTAAAATTCTCAAAGATGCAGATCTCTATTCAAAGTATTCTTCTATTATACGAGAATATTTAGACAATAGCAAGGCACACACGAAAGGGAAATCTGTCAGATCTGATCGGCAGTCCAGATCTGTAACAGATCTGGACTGCGGATCGGATCGCTCCCGCCGATCTGGTCTGTCGAGGATCAATGGGCGCGTTCATCCGACTAAGCAGCTACGCCACAGCTCCTTCAAACGTCAAAACCATATGATTCGTTGTGTCAAAATTACTAACTAATTTGACACAACGGATCGAAAAAATCATATGGTTTTGACGTTTGAAGGAGCGGTGGCGGTAGCTGCTTAGTCGGATGAACGCGCCCAATGAGATATATGATCCGCGACGGACCAGATCGGCGGGAGCGATCCGATCCGAAGTCCAGATCTGTTACAAATCTGGACTGCCGATCAGATCTGACAGATTTCCCTTTCGTGTGTGCCTTGCTAATGATCACATGGAGATCATTCCAGTGTCAGAGCTTAAACTCAATCATAATATATTCTATTTGCCTCATTCTTATGTTTTACGGAAAGATTCTTGTTCTACTCCTGTTAGGATTGTATTCGATGGAAGTAGCCGCTATCCAGACAGATTTTCGCTAAACGACGCCTTATTTACTGGACCAAAACTACAAAATAATTTAGTTTCAATAATACTGCACTTTCGGTTGTATAGGTATGTTTTTTGCGCAGATATCCGTCAAATGTACAGAATGATTGAAATTTCGGCAGAACACAGAAATTATCTTCGACTTTTCTGGCGATTCTCGCCTCAAGATCCATTACGGGAATACCGATTGAAAACTCTGCCTTTTGGTTTAAATTGTAGTCCTTATTTGGCTATTCGCACTTTGCAGCAGTTAACTGAGGATTTTCCTGAATTCAGTTTGGCAAGGGAAATATTGGAAGACAATACATACGTTGATGATATTTCTAGTGGAGATGATACCTTAGAAGGAGCATCTTCAAAAATTGAACAACTCATCTCATTGCTTAAAAAAGGCGAGTTTGAGCTAAGAAAGTGGCAGAGTAATAATAGTGACCTTCTGAAGGATCTTCCGCCCGCACATGTTTTAGATACTGTACGACCTTTGGAATTAAACTCAAAAGATCATTTTCGGAAAATTTAAGGTTTAAATTGGAATCCCTCGTCCGATTGCTTTTTTTTTTCTACGTTAGATATTCCAACTTTATGCACAAAAAGGAGTATTCTGTCTTGTGTAGCTCGGGTTTTCGATCCTTTAGGGTATCTAACTCCCTGTACAATACGTTTGAAACTACTTATTCAATCTCTTTGGTGTCAAGGACAATCATGGGATAGTGTACCCGGAGACGAAATTTCTAATGTGTTCTCTCAGTTCAGACAAGAGATCAGTTGCTTTTCCACATTAAGAATTCCACGTTATGACGAATCAATTTTAACTCATAAATGCGATATACTGGGATACTGTGATTCATCCGAGTTGGCTTATTGTGCGGTAATTTATATACGCGTACACTATGAAACTCATTTTAAAACCTTCTTTGTATGTGCAAAATCGAAAGTTGCGCCCCTTAAAAGTCTTTCCATACCTCGTGAGAAAACGAGAAAAGCTATCGTCATGCTCAGAACGTCTGTTTTCATGTACAAATCGCTGTATTCGCCTAATGATCTGATTTTGAATGTTTGCCAAACGTTCTGAGCATGACGATAGCTTTTCTCGTTAATATGTTCATCCGACAATTTATTGTAAAATTGATCTATTGATGGTAGTGCCGTATCGTTTAACTTATCCCAATCTGTCATATAATCATAACAAAATGTACCCTTCCTTGTGAGGAGTTCAAACTCCTCATCGCGTAAACGACCAAATTCTTTTTTAAGGTTTTTAAAATTATCTAGAATTAAAGTAGAAGCTAATTCATCCAAACTAGCTCCCATAAATTTAAATGAGTCGATAAACCTAAATCTGAGATTGGTTTCCTGATGGTAATATGTAAATGAAATGTACTTTTCTTTATTGATGGGTAAAGTTGTGATTCTACCACGACGTAAAAGAGATTCAACTAAATAATGAGCGTCGTAATTAGATAAATTATGAAACACTATGGGTACAATAAAAAGCTTTCGAAAATTAAGGTTACATTGTTGATGCGCCCAGCCCCTAAATTCAGAGGAGAAATGATCATGATCCCTAACTATTACATCTTTAGAGTTAAAACGACATTCACAAATATGACAGTGTGTACCAACTTCATCTGGTGCACCTGTCATTGGTTCAATATGTTTAATTTTGGAATATACAAATGAGGCTATTTTATCTATCTCATCAGCAAACCAATCTGAGCAAGTCTCACCGCGAAAACTATCATAACGTGAACAACTATCGTTAAATGAGCATTTCAAATAAAAACCTACACTATATGCACATGTTCTTGATACTTGAACGATTTTTCACTTATTTTGTTATTGCATTGCTTAAGTAATGCCTCAAAGTCTGCATACAGAATAAAGGGACATTTTTGTTTATAAACGAAATTTCTAAATTCAACGTAATCATAATTTGGAAAAGTTGCTTTTTGATCATTTAATGTTTTACATATCTCAAAATGTTCATTCAATTTCATCTGAGATGAAAAATAATTCAAACACCTATCGCATATAAATTTCTTGGCTTTATCTTTTGAGAGTTGTCTTGCTAGAAGTCTTGAAATATTATTAATCAAACAGAAGTGATATTTAATTTCAGTATCTCCCGTTTCAGTTTCCAAAGTCTCGGCGTCATAGTCGCTCAATTTCGGAGAATATTTGTCTTGAACAAGGAGTAAATTAACATGATTCTGGGCAATATGATGATGTGTGAGTCTCAACGGTAAAATTGTATAAAATGAACTCATTTCATTTTCTTTCAACTCTAAACCATATACATTCACCGAAATGTTGTTCATTTTTTCAAATTTTGTAATTTGAGATAATTTCATAGGTAGTTCTAAGCCAGTAGTTTTGAGAACACTAGCGTAAAAAGGATAGCTCGCGGTACGGTTTGAATTAATTCTGGCTGGATAAAGATAGCTAACAATACTCCAAAAAAAAACATGCAATATCGTTATTCTGAACGTTAACACATGCTTTGGTTTTTGAAAATTTGATCCGGTAGTTTAATGTATTATATGTTCTCTCTTGTTTGACTTATTTCCCGAAGATAAGCAGTTGTTTTCCTGTTGTTTCACATGGCTATCCTACAAGAACTAATAACAAATGTTAATGAACATTTATGTGTGCCTAGGGTAACTAATTCCTTCTGCACGAGGTTTGCTACGTGCTTGAATAACCACATGTTTTCAATCAATAGCCTCAATCGCGTTTGGAAAATTCCATTTGTCACGAAAACCTTTTCCTGACGCAATCCACAATCTTTGGAAGGTTTTGGCATTACTATGGGTTGTAGGTCGACTTTCGATAATTTGACACTCGATAAATTTAATCTCTCGATAATTTGAAAATTGAAAAAAATCAACGTGTTCTGACACCCTCGATAAATAACTTTTGAAGAAATAAAAGCCTCTCCCATTACCCTTTCAGAGAAATGGAGAGTTAGCCCCGAGTTTGATGAAAAGAGAAATAGAAAAGTTAAAAAACACTTTGACGAGCTTTGCCAAGATGAACGACGATTGGACAGTGAGAGAAACTTCAAAGTGTGTGTTTTTTGTGCAACTCTTAGCATAGTTATTTCTCAGTTGAACCTAAGATTTGAATCAATGTCGGAAATCAGCAAACTGTTCTCAGTGCTGTCTCAAGCCTTTTTGTTACAGGCAGAAGACGCAGAAATCACAAAAAAAGACAAAATCCTAGTACATGAGTACGAAGAAGATTTGAGTGTTGACCTTTGCTCTAAGGCCAGATATTTAGAGGTTGTCAACGATCCGGCAACTAGCAGAACTTTTGTTTTTGAACAATTACTGGATAACGTCTAGCTTGCCGGACTTATGCACAACGTTTCTTCTCTTCCTGACTTTACCAGTGACAGTCGCCAGTGCTGGGAGAGATCTTTCTCCAAGTTGAAGCTCATCAAGAACTATTTACGAAATAGCATGAGTAGTAAGACCTAAGGGGCTATCGGACCAGAAATGTGACATAAACTCACTTTTGGTGTATGTGCGTCACAGATGCTGGTTCAGGAAACTGTGAAAGCGCCATCTAGAGTGGAGAAGCTCTGTGAAAGCGACATCTAGAGTGGAGAAGCTGCATGAATTTTGGTGTTATAGGAAATCTTTATTTTGATATCTAGAGTTGAGAAGCATGGATTTTTGGTAGAAACCGTTGATTGCGAGGTATAAAAAGACTTGATTGGGATTCGAACCTGCATCCTATGCATTTATAGTCCGGTGTTGTAATCGATTAGACTATGGATCAGGCCTATCGGTTTGAGGAAAGTGATCTCCAATTCATACACGATTATCAGGTATAAAATTCTCAACTTACTCGAATTCCCTCGGGCCTAAGAGAATGGTTTATTTTATTGGACGATTTTATTGATATGTTGGAAGGAAATGGCATTTGTGCCTGAACCAGCTTTTTGCCTGCATCTCACATAAACTTATCAGGCAGATGCATTCATTAGTGTGCTTTATCTTATTGACCTGAGATAAATATTAGGGATGCATTCGAGGGCACAATGATTTTTAAGCTTAATTAACGAAATAAATGTATCAATGGAAGTAGGGTTAATTTTATTCAAGAAATTTATCGATAAGTGGAAAGGAAAGGATATTCGTGTCTGAACACGCATTTTTGTCTGCATCTCACATAAACTCATCAGGCAGGTGCGGTCATTATTGTAGTTTATTCTATTGATTCCCGTGAGAAAAAAAAAACTGGTCATTTGAGAACATCGAAGAAAAACTCTTGTATAAAATTTCAAGTCTCAACTCGAATTAACGCCCTTAGACCCAAGATAAAGAAGAAGGGTTTATTTTATTGGAGGATTTCATCGATAAGTTGGGTATTTGGGTCGGAACACGCTTTTTGTCATTGGTGCGTTCATTATTAGGCTTTATCCTATTGGGTTCCGCGACAAAAAAAAAACTTGCCAGTTGAGACCATCGAAGAAAAAGTATAAATATTTCAACAAAGAGTATTTTCAACCAAATCACGTTTTGGTTTTATACAAGACTCTCCAAGCCTTACAACAGTCGCAAAAGTATCAAACGAAATAATTTTGTTACACATCATCAAACTATACATCTGAGAAACAGTAAGTTTTTGCACATCTTTTGTATTATGAATGTTTTTTAATTTTTTCCTATTTCGACTTGTTTCAGTAATGAATTTTCTTGCAAAAATTAATGCTGCATCACTAATTGCTGATAGAAAACCTACCAAGAAGCACGGAGAGCTGGAGAAAGATAATGCATACAAGATTCTGGTGTGCAGATTAGTCAAATCAAACTTTGGTGAATGTGTGCTTGTAGAATGCGAGGATTTCATAACTTTTCTACCAAAAAGGCTTACGGAAGTTTACAGGCAGCATACAGAAGAGTTATCTACAGGAAAATATTCTCTAGTATATCGAGGTGAAAAGAACACTGGGAAAAGCCAGCCAGCTGCATTGTTTGAAATAATTATACATTAGCTGCTTGTTTTATGTTTAATGTTTTTCATTCATTTATTGGATCAGAAAAATAAATAAAAAATCAATTTCAAGAACATGTGGTTTAATAACAGCTGGGACTGTATGCTGAAGTACACAAAATGTAAATTACAATTACTTAAAGATATTGATATGATCATGTTTGTGGAGCGGGGTATACGGGGTGGAATCAGTTGTTGCCTGCACAGGTTTTCCGAAGCCAATACCCCCCCAAATGAATAATTATGACATATCAAAGCCAGAGTCGTATTTGCTTTATCTAGATGTTAATAATTTATACGGTTTCGCCATGGCAGAATTTCTGCCATTTGGGGGTTTTGAATGGTGTGATATGCCTGTTGATGAGACAATCATTCCTGATGATAGTCCCGAAGGATACATCCTTCAGGTGGACCTGCAGTACCCACAACACCTACACGATTTGCATAAAGACTTGCCGTTGTGTTCAGAACACAGTGTTCCGCCTGGTTCAAAGCTACCAAAATTATTATGCACTCTCTCTGATAAAAAAGATTACGTAATTCATTATCGTAATTTAAAAACTGTGCTTGAATTAGGATTGAAATTGAAAAAAATTAAAAAGGTATTGAAATTTCAGCAATCTCCCCGGCTGAAACCCTATATAGACCTCAATTTGCGGAAAAATTAACTGGAACAGTCTCCAATCCAGAATCAAGTGGAAATCTCTTGGAAAACAAAAAAAGTAAAATCTCAAGCTCTTTTTTTCTGACCCCCACAACACCGGAGGAAGTATTGAAAGTTGTATCGGAAATGAAAAATAAAGCTTCACATGATATATACGGCTTCTCCGTGAAAATGCTGAAAGAGGTGGTCGATTGTCTGGCTGATTCTATATCAAACCTGATAAACGATTGCTTCCAGCAGGGATACTTTCCTGAGGAGCTAAAGATTGCCAGGGTAATACCTGTTCACAAAAAGGGCAACCAAGAGCTATACGAGAATTATAGACCAATTTCTGTTCTGCCGGTTGTGTCAAAAATATTTGAAACCCTCCTCAAGAGTAGAATGGTGAGTTTTCTAGAAAAAAATTCGCTGCTTGGCAGTTTCCAACATGGTTTCAGGAGGGGAAGGTCCACCGTCACAGCTTTGGTCCACGTTGTTGAATATGTCATGGAGGCACTGGATGATGCAGATGATGTGATGCTTACCTGCATGGACCTGAGTAAGGCATTTGACTGTGTGAACCATGATAAGCTTCTGCATAAGTTAGATTACATCGGTATGAGGGGCCCAGTTCTGGCTTTATTGGAGTCATTCCTTGAGGATAGACACCAAATAGTTGATTTAGGAGGGAAAAAATCTTCAAAAATGAAAATTACCGCTGGAGTCCCCCAAGGATCGGTGCTTGGGCCTATTCTATTCCTCATATATATCGATGACCTGATATATAATGTTGCTGCAGATACTGCGACACTCTTCGCTGACGATACAACGTTTTTGAACAGAACGAAAGACAGAAATCTACTCTTGAATAAGTCACAGAAAACCGTCCAACACGCCATCAAATGGTTCGGTTCTAATGATATGGTAGTGAACGAAGAGAAAACACAGGAAGTGATTGTGAGCACAAGATGTCACGAACCAGAAACTATTTCTCTGCTTGGGGTATCAATCAGCGGAAATCTGACATGGGCGAAACACATCGATGATTTGTGCCAAAAACTCTCCAAGGCATTATTTTCAATAAGAAGGATAAAAGTCTTGCTCACAGAAAAGGAAGCGCTACAAACTTATTATGCTAATTTTCACAGTAGGATGACCTATAGTATCATCCTATGGGGTGCATCTCCGGAGGCAGAAAGAATATTTCTCAAGCAGAAGAAAGCTTTAAGAGTAATTGCGGGAGTGAACTCCGTCACTAGCTGTAGACCCCTATTCAAGAAGTATGGTATACTTACTCTAACATGCTGCTACATGCTGGAATGTCTTGTATATGTGCATAAAAACCGGGATACTTTCCTAAGGCACTCATCGGTTCATAGTCACGACACCAGGTTTAGAAACAACTTAATTACCCCAAGACATAGACTGAAGAGGACGCAGAACACTCACATATACAATGGAATGAGAATATACAACAGACTTCCATTGGTCCTAACCTCACTGCCCAGTACAAAGTTCAGGTGTAAAGTCAAAGCGATTCTTGCTGAATGTGCATTTTATTCAATTGATGAACTTGCGACGTACCAGTTTAGTGGTTAATTTTTTATCCTATTTCGTCCTATGTGTAGAAGTTTTTTTTTATTGAATGTTTTAACTGTAGAGTCGACATACTTTAGAAGAACTCGTTGGGCTTTTGCTCGACTTTTTCTGTTTATAATTGATTATATCTATTATCATTTATTTTTTGACATTCCCTGTAATATTTTGAGGGTAACTAATAAATTTGAATTTGAATTTGAATACCGAATTAAGAGCAAAAGCGACTACCGATTTCGGTAAAAACCAATTTAAATTTGCCAATAATTCAATTTTTGGTAAGACCATGGAGAATATCAGATTGCACAGGGTAGTACGGATAGTTAATAAATATGAAGGGCGTTATGGGGCAAAAAATCTTATAGCATCTCCGAGATTCCATAGTAGAACAGTTTTCGGTGAAGATTTATTAGCAGTTGAACTTAAAAAGAATGAACTTTTGTTCAATAAACCCCTATACATAGGTATGGCCATTCTCGACATATCAAAGGTGTGCATGTACAATTTTCATTATAACGACATGATGCCAAAAAGTCCTGGGGGTTGTAAAATCATGTATATTGACACTGACTCCTTTTTTTATGAAATTAGCGGTTTCAACCCCTACGATCTCATTAGAAATGATTGTCACTCACATTTTGACACTAGCGATTACCCAGAAGATAATGTTCACAATATTCCATTAGTGAATAAAAAGGTACCTGGTTTAATGAAAGATGAAATGAATGGAAAAATCATTACACATTTTGCAGGTTTGAGAGCCAAAATGTATAGTTTTAAAGTTCAAGGGGGAAAAGTCACGAAAAAATCAAAAGGAGTAAAATCTTGTGTTGTTAGAAGTAAATTATCTTTCGATGATTATGTGAATTGTCTCAAACAAAATTCCAAGATTATTTTAAACCAGAACACAATAATGTCCTTTGCACATAAACTCTATTCAATTCAACAATCAAGAATAGCATTAAGCGCACATGATGATAAACGCTACCTTATTCCATCATCGTTTGATACGTTGCCTTGGGGGCATTATTCTCTTCAATCACCAACATCTCCAACGTCACAGCAATAGTGAAAACTTTGTATTCTTTTCAGAATGGACAATTTTAATCAGCAAGAACTGAATCAATGTAACAAGTTAAACTTTGTTATTCCTTTCAAAGTTTGCTCACTTCAAGATTCAGCAATGAATGTAATCATTCAAAGTGTTGGTTCAATATTTGGTGTGTTCCGGCTGAAGTTACCTGAACATATAACACGTGAAATTTTTAAGAAATTTAGCGTTTCCAAGTGGAATCAAATAAAATCAGATGTGCGCATTACAGAAGACCCCCTTCCAGAGGAGCCCCTTTTTCCTTCTCCTAGATACATCTCGAGTCATAAAGCTATACCATATATTATTGGTAAACTTGATTGGAGCGATGAATATGACAATGCGGAGCTGTGTGTGTGGCGAAACTATTATCGTATTAGGGAATTTAATTTGTTCTTTTGTAAAATTCATTATAAAATTTTTTTGAAAGAATTTAAAAGGGCAGGATGCAAGTCTGGGTTGTATAGCTTTCGCGACCACGCACACTTGTATATAAAGTCTGAAAATCTTCATCACCTATTCAGAAAAAGGGTTTATTGGTGTAACTTATATCCTTAGTCTAAAGGTAGGTACCTGATTTCATTGGTGGATACCTCCACCTGGACCACAAACCCACACAAACAAAACTATTAATATACCGGGATGGCTGAATATACACGAATATCGTCTTTACTTTCAACAAAACGTGTCTAATCCATGTTCCTAGAATTTTAACCTATACCCCAAACAAAACTATCAATCTATTGTAAGTCGGAATAGCCGAGTGGTCTAAGTCAACTACTTTTGATTGGAAACGCGGGTTCAAATCCCAGCGACGTTTTTTTCATAACCCGCAATCCCTTCATTGAGTTGCATCTCGAAGATCTAGGTGGCGCTGACATCGTAAAGATCCCTACAAAAGTCATGGCGTCTTCGAAGTTCAAACTCTAGATGTCGTTGAACAAACTGTCATGGCGTCTTCATCG
Source organism: Adalia decempunctata (assembly GCA_951802165.1). NCBI lineage: Eukaryota > Metazoa > Arthropoda > Insecta > Coleoptera > Coccinellidae > Adalia > Adalia decempunctata. The sequence goes on from OX637697.1 coordinate 24,838,748, forward strand.
TAAAGCTCCCTTCAAACATAACCACCACCAAAAGAGCGCACAAAGCGCATCCACCATAAATAAATCAACCTATCATTCCGCCACCATCTAAACCAAATGTGAGGTTATGATCATATTCTGATCCAGAACCCGTGTTGACATAACTACTCTGTTGAGAGGTGTCACCTTTCCTTGGAAATTAACGTGGAATCAATTGCATAAAGTGCATCCCAAAAAATTGGTTTTCTGTTTTGTGCCAGGGGCTATTTCACTTCTACTCGATTTCTTATGATCTATAAGGCGAAGATCCTTCTTACAGTTCTCTTTCCATGTACGGCACCTAAACATGTCCAGAAATTGTTGGATTCCGACCAAAAGAGAGAAGTCTCGTCGGTGATTGATTGATTGATTTGATTGATTGATTTGCTGACGAACAAGAGACTGGGTTAGCTCTTGGCCTCCCTGTGACACTGCGACCAACTTGGGTCTATTGTATCACTCTTTCGTCAGTGCTTCGTCACGAGAATAGGTTTGTGTCCTTTATCAGGTTCATTAGCCTGTTTATGAGGTTTTTCGGATTCATTCCCGTTTCCGGATTGATTTCTCCGAAGATTCTGTAGCGCCTTCTTCCCAGGGCGTCGCATTCAAAAATTATGTGAGAGGCTGTTTCTCTCTCTTCACCGCAGAGTCTGCAATCCACAGGTTACCCAAGTATTTCTATGGTGTTCAGATGTTTTCTAAGACCGCAGTGTCCCGTCAGTAGACCTACTATTATACGTGCCTTTGTTCTGTTTAGATTCAAAAAGTCAGCCGTCAAGGTTTGGCTTGTGTGTCCTACCATGACTTTGCTGTGTGTTTGCCCGTCGCTCTGTTTCCAGTGTTGCCGGTGTCTTTGTTTTATCCACTCCTCAATCAGGGTCCTGCATTGGTTTTTGCTGATTCCAAGCACAGGTTCTGGCCCTGTGAAAGGCGTTTCAGATGCTTGTCTTGCTAACTGGTCTGCTTTTTCGTTGCCCGCTATTCCCTTGTGACCCGGCACCCACATCAAAGTGACCTTGTTGTGTTTTGCAAGCTCCAAAAGGTCCTGGAGGCATTCCCAGACGAGTCTAGACTTTATCTGTCTCGAGTTGAGAGCTTTGATGGCGCTCTGGCTGTCAGAGAGAATGTGGATCTGATTTATTTTGTCGGTGATTCCTCGCTTACTTCTCTGGAACACCGTAGGTGTTCCCTGAAAAATTCCTACCTTCTTTTCATCGGTTCTCACGACGTCTCTGAACATAACACGATATTCCTCTCGTGAGAACCAGAGCATAAAGGGAGCAGCTAAAAACTTTCTCAGTTATTAGTTCCTTCTTGTTATTAAATAATCAAATCGAATATCCCATCACGGATTTCGTGAAAAGATGTAAGGATGCTCTGAGATACTACAGCCTTAACAAAACTGATGCAGAAAGATCCAAATTGAGAAAACCTTATGATGTTCTTTCAGAAAGCCACCCTGCTTGCTCTCTGTGGGGTAAGAAATCGTAATTTTCATTAGCTAACTCATTTCACGATCTTTCGAACACAGACCTCATCCCAAGGGAGCGTTCCAGAAATTCCTATCCCATTCAAATAACCCACCTACTCCTTTCTGCGTGAATTCGAACATAAATTAAATATTCTGATTTGAATTTCAGACCCTCACTCCGTGAATATTTCGAAACGAATTGTAATGTGAGCATGAAATAGGATGAAAGGCCAAATATTGATCGGATTAAAAAATCTTCATCTGTTTTTGATTTCATTTGCAGTTATATGCAATCAAACATAGGTTATGATTGCTCTTTTTTACTGCATTTTTACTGGATCATTTCGACTTTAAACACTGAGTGTAATTAATTTTTTTCAATTTCATTGGATGAAACAGCGTGGTGCCTAGCCGCAATATGGAATGCAGCATTGATATATTTGAGGTTATGCTGTATAATCATGAACGATTGTTTGGTCCGCGTACTTTTTTCAGGCCCCTTTGGTCACACTGTTTTATGTGACGAATAAATGACTCGACATTTTGTAGGTCACTTTATAACAGTTTACAGTCAACACGACAGCAATCCAGCGAAATTATAGAAATTTACTATTGAAACCAGAGCCCTATCAAGACCATTTGGCTAGGATTGCGTGCAGAATATCGTTCCCATAATCGGCCAAGTGGGCAAATAATTCGTAATGAGTTGAAGAACTCCTGAAAAGAGTTGGCGCAGTTAGATAATCCTAGAAATGATCATTTCGAAGTTATAAGAAATGAGGCTATTACTGAAGTTGTTTGCAAAAGTTTCGAAGAAAATCTTCGAAAATTCTGAAAAGAATCTTATAATTGCTCCTATACTCGAATCTGAAATGGGAAAAAGGAGGAATATAAACGAAATGTGAAGAGAATCTATGGAATTTACCATCCTTTTCAAAACGGATTCAGAATCTATTTTCATAGCTGTGACACCTTCTTGAAACTTCTCTTCTGTTTCAGTATTCAAAACTTGAACTGACTTCCATTAAAAAAGCATGAACTGACCAAAGGACGCCGCACTTTTAGTATGTAAAGTGGCGACCGGTCAAATTTTCTGAAAGTTTGGTATGTTGTTGTACCCGACTCAGTTACCAAAAGTATCAATGGGCCCAACCCAATCCTATGGCTAGTTTTCTAAATACGGGGTGTTAAAGTTGAGAATTGCCCAGATTTTCGAATTCATTTTTTAATTATTAAGAGTTAGATTGGATTTATGTTGCATACACACGTTTACTACATGTTCTAGTTATGAATTTAGTGGATACGTATGATTAAAAATATTTATATTTACCGGGTGATTCACGAATATATGACGGTAGTTTTTTGCCAAAATTCACTTTTTCTACAGTGACGTCAGGAAGGCATATTTTTGAAATGTTTTTTTCGATTTAGTATTATGACGACAAAATATTGCACAGTGCATATTTTCTATACAGGGTGCTTCACAGAGAGAACCACTAGACATAATCAAATTTTTAGGATTAATTCGAAACCCTGTATTTATGAATTGATTTTTGGGAAAAGTAATACAACAAACATATGTGTGTCTCTAATCTCCAAAATATTCAGGGTGGTTTATTCATAGGAAGGTATTCTATTTTGGGAGAAGTACAAAAAACATGAACACCCTGTATTCGAAAATTTCCTCGGTCAAATGCAACTATTTTCTCACTATATATTGATTCCCACAACATCTCCCGAAGTATGAATTCTAAATCCGATACTATGACCAGTTTTCGAGATACAGGGCGTAAAATCGTAGAATAACTTATTTCATCAATTTTTTTTTTCAAATTGAAAAGCCGGATTGATTTTATGTTGCGCCCATGAGTTCAGTATGAGTACAGATCAGATGCACATGGAAAGGTTCAGCTAAAATATTTACTGTTACAGGGTGATTCACGAATAAATCACAATAGCTTTTGCAAACACTCGATAATTCTACAGTTTCGTCACAGAGAAATTATTCCATGAAGTTGATACCTAGTAGTTAACAATTTTCAGTCTTAAATACTTCATAATAATTACTTTTCACAAAGGGTGAGCCATAAATAATATGCTTTGAAATAATTGAAAGGAGATATTTTCTGGTGAATTTTGAATAACTGTCTAACATAACAGCAAGTGAGCATAACCGCAAGAATTTTTAAATATATAAATATACAAGGTGATTTAGAAATAATCACCTACCAAAAATACACATTTCTTGCATGCGTAGATCATCCTAAATAAACTTTTTTTGTTGAAAAAAGTATATTTATAAAGTAATAACCGAGGTTATGACTATGATGAGATTTAAACTTTTCAATATACCTAGTTTTAACTCACTCAACACGAATATTGTGGACTGTGGAGTGTGGAGAACCTACCAATAAAAAAATATTCGTATTTTACCTACATAAGAATAAGGTTTATTGTCATCTTTTTGGGGGTGATTGCGCAATTAGTAAGCGCGCTCATAAAGATACTCAAAATTCACTAAAAAGTTCTTATTTCAATCAATTCAAAGCATAAGTATTTTCGGTATGGTTGGCTGTATGACTCATCCTGTATGAAGAGTAAACATAATGAAGTATTTCAGACTGAAAATTGTGAACGACTAGGTATTAACATCATGGAATAATTTCTCTGTGACGAAACTGTAGAATTATCGAGTGTTCGCAAAAGCTAATGTGATTTATTCGTGAATCACCCTGTATAACAGTAAATATTTTAGCTGAACCTTTCCATGTGCATCTGATCTGCTCTCATACTGAACTCATGGGCGCAACATGAAATCAATTCGGCTTTTCAATTTAAAAAACAATTGATGAAATAAGTTATTCTCCGCTTTAAGCCCTGTATCTCGAAAACTGGTCATAGTATCGGATTTACAATTCATACCTCTGGAGATGTTGTGGGAATCAATACATCGTGGGAAAATAGTTGCATTTCACCGACGAAATTTTAGAATACAGGGTGTTCATGTTTTTTGTACTTTTCCCCAAATTGAAAACCCTCCTATGAATAAAATCTCCAAAATATTCAGGGTGTATTTTGGAGATCAGAAACACACATATGTTTGTGGTATTACTTTTCCCAAAAATCAATTCAAAAATACAGGGTTTCGAATTAATCCTAAAAAAATATGATTATGTCTAGTGGTTCTCTCTGTGAAACACCCTGTATAAAAAATATGCACGTTGCAATATTTTGTCGTCATAATACTAAATAGAAAAGAACATTTCAAAAATATGCATTCCTGAGTCACAGTAGAAAAAGTGAATTTTGGCAAAAAACTACCGTCATCTATTCGTGAATCACCCGGTAAATATAAATATTTTTAATCATACGTATCCACTAATTTCATTACTAGAACATGTAGTAAACGTGTGTATGCGACAGAAATCCAATGTAACTCTTAATAATTAGCAAATAAATCCGAAAATCTGGGCAATTTTCAACTTTAACACCCCGTATTTAGAAAACTAGCCATAGGATTGGGTTGGGCCCATTCACACTTTTGGTCACTGAGTCGGGTACAACAATATGCCAAACTTTCAGAAAATTTGACCGGTCGCCACTTTTCATACTAAAAGTGCGGGGTCCTTTTCCTTGGGAGGTCAGAACTAGGAACCTCATTCTATGGATCACTAACTAGATCTTTGTTGAAAATAACTAAATTCAGAGAGGATTGAAATTTATTTCGAGAATTCGTAGTTGTGGTCTCTAGGCGAATACGTAAAAGCAGAATGTTTGAATGAACTGTTAACCAATGAACATTTGAAGAGCACCCTGGACGAAAGTAACAACAATATTCAGTTACAGAAAAAACAAGATAAGGCTACCATACAAACTGTGGTAGCATAAGCAGCCCATAACTCAATGAGATAGGCAAGAAAAATAAAGTCTCTTGAATAGAAGAGGACAATATGCTTGCCATTCACTGGCCCAGAACCTTTATGTGGTTTTGGTAAATGCGCCTATAAGGAAGAGTTTCTGGAGAAGTGAAAAATCGCAAGGAAAACACTCTTCGGAATCTTCCAGTGATGGATCAATCCGAAAAGTTCCTTCGGAACTTTGAAACTCCAAAATCCAATCTGGATTTCAGTAAGAACCAGTTTCAACCCCCCACAGGCTATCTTACAGGACTTTGTCACCTCAGCAAGCATCTGGTTAATATGGATTTATCGGATGCTTCAAAGTGTAGATTCTGTAGGAGGAGGAGGTGGAGGAACTCGTATTCGCATAGTCACGGAATTCCTTGCCATTGCAAGCCAAGAGAAAGTATCCGTTGGGCCAAAAACTTGCAGGACCGAGAATCTAGCCTCGTTGAAACCTTTCTGGATATTGGATCTCATTAGATCTCTGGACCTGAAAGGCGAGCTGTAAAGTGCGTGGTGAGAACAGTAGTGTAAGACCTTGTGGTCGGAGTGAACTGCAACCTCTTTCTGACTGTGAACGATATTCAAACTAAGAGCAACCTAAAAGTAACATCTAGTTTCTGTAGCTCTTATTCCTAGTTTTTAATTTCAGGAATAAATCACAATTTTGTAATCCTAACTTTTTCACCAAAACCAATAGCTGAAAAGAAGTAAAATAAGAACTCAATTTTAGTCACCACTTTTCAAGGGTGAAATCTGGGGAATGGGTGGGCTGCATAAGCTTTGTTATGGGAAGGCCCCATTTTAATTTTATACGAGAAATCACCCTGTGTATTCAAAAAAATGTACAAATAGAAGACCAAACCTGTATTGAAGAATAAAAAACGTTTCAGCGAAGAATAAATTGAGAAACACGTTGATGAAAAATATTTTGAAGAGAGATGTTGAATTCATATACTCCATCCACTTTAATAAAGTATCCCGGTTAGCCATGATTTAGGTTTATCAAGTTCTTCCACTTAAAACTGACGCAGGTTGGCACTCGTGAAAATCAAGCGACATTGCCTAGGCTACTTCTATTTACCCTTTTTCAACTTTGAAAATGGAGTTAGTTCTTCTAAGGTTTAACTGTGTGTTAACAAAGAAAAAAGTTCATTCAAAATTCGCCAGGTCTTTGGAATTATAGAATTCACATAACATTTTCTCAAATTCATTATTTTCCTAAAGTAAATAAACATTTTGATAAATACGTAATTACTACGATTTCAACGCAGAAACGACAACGTTGCGGGCGTTTCTGACAGGCGTTTCTGAGAGGGGAATGACCATAACCTAACAATTTCAAAATATACGCGGTGAAATGTGTCAGAATTTCATTGAAAACCGGGAAACTTTGTAAAAGTGAATGGAGTATAGTTTAACGGATTGAATTTGACCATGTATATGATGAAACTCTTGACTGAATAAGGACTGAACGAGAATAAATTCGCTATCACAAAAACGCTTATATCTTTCGAAAATCAAACTCATTTTCGAATCATCTTCTAATTCTAATGGAAACTGTTCTCACAATAAAAAAACCAAAACTATTTTTCACAAAATTCATGGATTTTTTTCTGGAATTCTTCCCATCATGCTTCTCATAGTGTTCTCAGTCACTTTCTGGGAAGCTGTCTTCCACTTTTGCTTGAGTTCCGCTAATGTTTTGGTTGATTTCTTAGTCTTCTTCAATTCCCTTTTTACCAGGGCCCAATATCTTTCGATTGGCCTGAGTTCTGGGCAATTTGGTGGATTGGCCTCATGGGGACAAAAACTACCTCATTAGCTTCGTACCATTTCTTGGTGGCCTTGCTGTGGTGGCATGGAGCTAAATCTGGCCAAAAGATTGTTGACACATCGTGCTCACGTAAAAATGGTAAAAGTCGCTTCTTCAAGCATTCCTCGATGTATATCTTCGAGTCAACAGAGCCTTGGCCAACGAAAAATTTTCTCATTTTTCCACAAGTGCAAATTGCTTGCCAAACCAGGAATTTTTTAGGAAATTTTGCTTGTTTTTTCACGCGAAATTGTTAGTCAACATTTCCACGAGAATCTGCAGTATAAAATTTCTGACCAGGAAGTTGCGAGAAATCAGCCAAGACATAGGTTTCGTCGTCCATCACGCAACAGGAAACATCTTTCGAGAAATCTTTTTTTAATTTCTTTGCTCTTGATTTCGCTTCTTGGTTCTTCACAGCGTTCCTGTCTGGCACAAGCACTTCGTAAGTTCTAAGCCCAACTCGACTTGATTTTGTGATCGGTTGAATGCGAACAACCCCTATTTGGTCCCCTTTCCGTCCTGGAAGGTTAGGATTCTTCTGAAAAAGGCTGATGCCTTTCTTCACTTTTTTTGGGCTGTGAAACCCCTTTTTCCTCCTGGTTCCTTCCTTGCGGTTATTTGTAAGATCTTCGTTGAAGCGCTTAACAACTCTTGATACCGTTTCCGGACGAACGCGAGCCTCTTTTGCGATTCTTTTGAAGCTCCATTTTTGATTATTTCGAAAAAGTTTCACTATAAATTCTCGTGTCTTCACTTCGCTTGACATTTTGCGACAGAGAATTGGAATATCTATGAATAAAATGTTTCACATGTTTCTGACGTTCATAACAAAGCTAACTATAATCAAATTTTGATTTTTTTCTCAATTGGTCCAAGAGATATAGGCGTTTTTGTGATAGCGAATTTATTCTCGTTTAGTCCTTAGAACCAAAGCTCGAAAAGACTAAATGAATTTGGGACTTCAAAAAAGTAATTATATCAAAAGCTAGAAATGTTGTGACGTTGAAGAACCAAGACGTATAGCTTGGAACTTTCGTGTCGTAGCATCGATAAAACAGGCGCGAAATTTTTCCCTAATGGCATGATTGATGGCAAGTCATGATGAGGAATTACGACTCAAAACTAAATCAGACGTTATGAATCTACTGTCGAGAAACAGCCGGAGTCCCATGCGTCTAGAATGTGCGTCTTTTGTATATTGTAAGCGCATTATCTCCGGAGATCTGATGGATGTACTCGTATCATCCCCAAGACCGACATCTGAAATATGACTCGTTTTCAGCGACAATATTTCAGTCATACGGCAGCGGTTCGATAAAATTCGCATATATTAGGGAAGACTGAAGCGTTACAAATAGGTCTGGTTCGTTTTGGGATAAATTTCATAAATAACGAAATACGTCGTCCATTTATTCCGGGTTCTAGATATGAGAGTGGATTTTGGACTTCTGCCATAAAGTATGGTACACATAGGTCGTTCCATATTTCAGCACTAACTAGAACTCCGACTCTTGACATCCTTATGTAATGTCATGGGGGTCGAACGTCATTTCGCATTTTTCTTGTATCGGCGACGTGATTTTTCGGGGGTTGTATGAATTATCTCGTACATCAACGTCAGGAGGGGTATTTTATATGATTGTGGACATTGCGATTCATGATATTCAGCAGATAAATGGAACGAAAGAATGTCTGATTCAGTTTAGGTGGATGGTTTCCAAGTTAGTTTTCATTTTTGGAATATTTTATTTTACAGGTTGTTCTTGAATTGGAGATACCAATAGGAGAGATTTCTTGCATAGTTTCAAGACAAAGAAGTCCTATAAACCCCGCAAACGTTTCGTTTCCGAGAGATACGGGGTGTAAAAGTATCAATTTTTTTCTAGTTTATTCATCAAAGTATCAACACTCCACAAGATATTCAACTGAAATTTGGCATAGATATTAATTGAGAGCCCATAGATCTACCTATTAAGTAGTTATCCTCATCGGTAGATCTCCGAAAATGCTCGAAGAAATTAGAGAATTATGGAGAATATGCTATTTTGCATTTAACCTTCTTCTTTCGATACAAGTATTCACATTCAGTTTTTATCGAGTTTAAAATTGCCCTCTTTGCTTAATTTTTTATCAATTTTCGCTGTGATTTCAAACTTCTTCTGGACTCACTTTATCGACAGATTGCCTCGGGTGGGTCAACAGTGATACCATTTCAGAATGAGAAGTATAGATAGATAACAATTTAGAAGTTACCCCAATTTCGATAGCAAATCTCAATCTCAATCTGAAACACTGTAACATGTATTCCATCAAAACTTTTTTTTTGGTGAGCCACTGTAAATAATATACACGAGCTCTCTTGGAGAGAAGAAGGGGACTGCTGTTCCAATTCTTATCGCCTCGAGAGTTAAAGAAAAAAATGTATGTTTGATAGAACGAATACCACAAAGTAAATACTGAAGGAATGGTGCATACAGTTGTTTATACTAAAAGTTACATATCAGCTTATGTCTGGTTTCATGTGGTGTTGGGCAGGGTAAAGTTCTTATCACACGAATTCACTTTGTTAAGGTGGCGAACTGAAGGCTGACGATGTGGAAACTAATTGGGGCTTCGAGCTGGGCCGTGTAAAAAACGATGCGACTGATGGCAGAGATCTTTTCGAACTGGGCAGGTATATGCTTGTGAGATTTTTGTTATAGCCATAGAAACGCACAGAGCACAGAAAATCTCGGTCTTATTCTTAACCGAGTAAGTCCATCCGATGTATGAACTTTGTGGTAAAAGGAAACAAATGTGTAAATTTTGAACACACTGTATATTTGAAAAATTCAAAGGAGTCTTTATACCAAACTTTATAGCTTCCAGTAGACTTTTTGTATCTGCTATCGATTTCGAGAAAAAAATTCGAAAGATTCCCTCGAAATTGACTATTTAACTCATTTCAAAAACTGACCAATCACAGTCCAAAGACAGCTCGTCTTATCGCGATAATATAAACTGTCTCTGAATTATGATTGGTCTGACAACTTCGGTATTTTCAACGATTGAACTACAGAATAATCTGTGATTGAACTATGAAAACGAATGGTTTGACAACTGATAAATATAAATTGTACACGTCAACATGAGTTTTTCTTTGCTTTTCTCGAATATGGAGTTTCTGACTTTTTATTCTGTTCGTGAAAAAGTCTTATAAAATATCACAAGAGATGGAATTTACCTCATAAGTCTTTCTTCTATTTCAAAACTCAAATGAGTTGCTTTAAGGGAACACCAGTCGTCCTACGGACTCGGGATTTTCCAAGCAAATCATTTTCGTTTGAAAATAAATCGAAAGACTTATCAGTCGTAATATCACAAGAGATTGAATTTCCATGATAAGTCTATCGATTTATTTTCAAACAAAAATGAGTTGCTTGGAAACATCAAGAGTCCGGAGGATGAGTGGTGTTTCCTCAAAGCAGCTCATTTGAGTTTGGAAATAAAAGATAGACTTATGAGGTAAATTCAATCTCGAGGGAAATTTTATAAGACTATTTCACGAACAGAATAAAAGGCCAGAAACTCCATATTCGAGAAAAGCAAGGAAAAACTCATGTTGACGTCTACAATTTATATTTATCAGTTGTCAAATCGTTCGTATCCATTGTTCAATCACAGATTATTCTGTAGTTCAATCGTTGAAAATACCGAAATTGTCAGACCAATCATAATTCAGAGACAGTTGGTATTATCGCGATAATACGAGCTGTCTTTGGACTGTGATTGGTCAGTTTTCGAAATGAGTGGAATAGTCAAGGAAATTCAATCTCTTGTGATATATCTACTGAAAATCTAGTTTGGAAGTTGCGATATGTTGTTGAGAAGGTTCTTTCCTTCTGAAAATTTCTTTGAAATTTTGTTTACGTAATATTTGAGTTTGAAATTTATTCGTCCCGATCGAATCGGCAGTTATTAGGAAAGCAAAATTTTCAATGGTGTTATTAGCGCATCGCCTGGTTGCATTTTGCCTGTTAACACACTCCAACCTGGTATTCGAGATCCGAAACTACCCTGAAAATTTCAAGTCTCCAGGATTATCCGTTTTAGAGTTATGGTGCTTATTGAACAGACGGACAGAACCCAATTTGACCAATACCAGCTCAAAATCTTGGGAATAAGAACATCGTGACTAGATGATAAAGCCCTCGTTTCAGTGAAACGAGCCCTCAAAAAGTCATAATTCATAACAGACAGTGCTGCAAATTCAGCCCCTCCCAAAATCATATTTGCAGGAATAATTTGCGCTCCAAAGGAGATGTCCGTCGCTCCTCGTCTCCAACAGCGAAATGCCACGAACTCCATAATCTCTCCTCGAAATGCGGAAGTTGAGTTATAAACGAATTCACTAGATAAATTTGTCAAATTCCTCTCTCCTGATTATTTCGAGATTGAAAAGAGCAGAAAAGTATGCCGTTCATAAACGTCATGTACTTCTGCTCAATTATGAAATTCCGGAGGACGTAGGAAAAAGACTGGGGATAACCGACATCCGGTCGTACAAATGAGACATTCAAATATCTTAACTGCCATTCCGGTACTTATTGGACGAATCAGAAGAGAATTTTCTCATTTCCAATCTTGTTATGAAATCTTCTCATTTCTCCCTCGGCTAGTTCAGAGAATTTAAAAATGGGGAAACCATTTAGTAGAATGAGATATTTCATTATTTTACTAAAGAAAACTGTTGCAGATTGACATGGGATTTTGAAGGAAAATAATCAGCAGTTCACACCGACTCGAAACAATTTTTTCGCCATTTGGGCACACTGTCAAATTGAGCAAGAGCTATGTCATTATGTCACGATTTTTCCTTTGTTAATTAACAACAACATATCACTATCGAAACAGCACTTCCATTCCACTAGGTCTTCCGCCTTTTTGGCATCTTTAAAGATACTAATACGTCCCAATCAACACAAAAATATCCCAAAGATAGCCCTGCGTCTTTTTTTGGGAACTTATGACGCCTTTTGTTACTTCTCTTCTCGCAATGTGAATTTCTCATTCTGGGAGCATTCAGAATTTCCTCGCGAGATTGCAAAGGAATGTTCTCATTTTGGTTGCACTCGTGACATCACATAGCGATATCCAGGAGATCGCAATAGGAGTTCGCATGAGAGCCGCAGTGTAACCTCTCAGAGACATAGCTCAGAAGTCTGTGTTTCCTGTTAAGATGTCTAGAATAATGGTGTATGCACTGATCAGATTTTGTTTCGCCAAAATTGAGAATTTAAGGAGAGTTTCGTTCTTTACACTTTCTATTAGTCATTTTAAATCTTTGAATTTATGAAGTTTTTTCAAGGAATAGGTACTGTATGATTATTTTGTTGGCGTTCTGATTCATATTGGTTCTGAGGAAAGGTATAAAATTTTCATTACATAAAGATGCCATTCTGTGGACATGTGATAATTGAGCTTGACAGATCAGCTGTTGATACATCAATAGACCAGTCCAACAAAACAGCTGATCACCGTTTCAAGATGGCTGCTGGGAGCAAACTATAAACAAACATTTGGGATGAGTATTTCTGCTTTCTGCCAGAAACATACCTTTTAATTGCTGCTAACCATTTTCCACTCCTCAACTTGGAGAGCTCATTCAGTCGTTTTTTATGGGCGAAATTCCTCTATTTCCACAATTTATCACACTGCAAGATGATGGCATGGTTGAAATTGAAAATTCCGAAAGCAAAAGAAACAAGAAACTATACCCTGAAATAGTGAAACACATTGTGGCGCCGCCACGAAACATTTCTAATGATTTATGTTTGGTCGAATGTCAAAGCATTCAAAAATTGACGATTGCATACACCAAGTTCTCAGACATCTTCGAAACATAGTGACAAATTCGTATGAACTGAATGACATTAGAATCGATCTAAATCAATATCCGTTGGATGCTCGAGATGGTTCTTTATCGCACATTATTCGATGAATTTCTGTCTCATTCCTCCATCCAAACCTCTTTCATGGCACTTACAAAGAGACTGAAATGGAATTCGTCAAATTTTCAGCCGAGAGCAATCTTGTTGAAGAATCTGCCTGTGTTCCCATCGGATTTATGGGGATGAACATCCGAATAAGAAAATATGTCGTGGATTCGGCTGCCTGTGGGAGTCAGAGTTGATTCGATTTAGGCGCCGCAATTTTCCTCATGCCGGGTTTTTCTTTTCATCAAGCTGCATTTCCGCATTGTTCCGGACAATTGAAGATAGATGCGGAAATATCCAAAGATATGGACGATATAACGTGAAGACAAGCGTCTTGAATAGACTTCCGTTGAAGAAGAATGAAGAAGGAAGAAAATAGTCAATGGCTCATCCGAATTTAAAATCACGCCGTAAAATATAGGGTCTTTCACAATAAAATGGATCGGTTTGTATACAGGAGAAACCTACTCGAATTTTCAAATAAGATCTGAATGAGGAAGACCAATACTTACTTTAGAGAACACGGAGGCTCTCCAAAAATTAAAGTTATTGTAACCCATATAGGTCGCTAATATACAGGACTAATACCTACCTTATTATTTGACAAGGTCTATTGGCTATAGAACTACAGAAGGAGCTTTTAGAACTGCAAAAAGATGGATCATTTGTTCTTATACCCTACTAAATCTAATAAATTATTCGGTGAAAATGTCGCCAATGATTTTATCAATAGAGGAACATCCTGTTTTATATAAACTGTGAACAGTTTTAAGATTCAATGCAAAGTTAGGCCAGAACTAGTTATAATTTCGACTCTGCTTGCTACAAAATTCATGGGATTATCAATATCGTCCAATTGGTTGAAACAACCATGCATTATATTGACGCAGAAGTGGTAAACACAAGATATGTTGATTAATACGAATTGGCTATTCGGTAAACCTTGGGGGCCATCGATTTGTACCGAATATTACCGAAAACGTATAGAATGGGCTAATGCTATTTATAGGACAAGAACGTTCGTTCATATCCTACAGGATATTAAATTTCAGTTATGAACCTAATTTCGAATTCTATTGGTTGTGCTCGTCGGGTGTATTCAATTTCTTATTTAATGAATAAAACATCATTTTCCAAGAGAAAATCGTAAAACTTATTATTGTTCATGAAACTTTCTGCAAAATAAATTGTACATGATTTCAGAAGATTATCTATCTCTTAGACAGATTTCTATTTTGAATAAGAAATGAAACTGATATGAAGATGACATCACTGAATACAGGGTGAGACTTTGAATTGTACACATATTTTAACTGTAGATTCATCTCTTCATAACGAAATGGTTTTTTCAATGAAAAAAAACACTCTTCTTTCAATATCTTCGCAACCGCTATTTCAACTGAACTGGATTTTGGTAGAGTGTTTACTCTATCCCTGGTGCATATTCTTCAATCAACATTTATTCAATATTCTTCCAGGTAAAGAAGTTACAGCATAATCGACTCATAAATCCACGCAAAAATACCCAACTATCAGTAGAAAAAAATTAGCGTTTTATATTTTCGAAAGAAACAATCATTTTCGAAAATAAAAGTATTCTTATGTTTTTTCAATAAATCGAGTCGTTTTCAAGTTATTCCTGATTTTATCGGATACAATTTGACGAAATAATCACGAATCTCGAGAATAATCTGGATGCTTCCCTGGATTTTGGTTGGCAATGAGTCAAAATTCATGGTACTACAAGGTAACAAAGTGGTCAGAATGTTTATCAACTTTGTCGAGACTAAAATTTAAATGATGGAAAAATGTTTGATGTAGAGATATGTAATAATAAAATCCCACAAGTGAGGGAGATAAATAATTAAACAGCAGGGAGCATGAAATTATATATTATAGTTTTCACACAATCATCAAGAGATCGAAGGAAAACACCTAAAATAATCAATTTCCCTGTTTATAACAACATAGTTCTAGAACAAATGTCCCCCATATTTGTTTTCACTTGCAACTCGCACCGGTTGTCGCTATACGCATGCTTCGTTCACAGACGATCACGTTCGAGACACAGAACAACAATATAAGGTTTCAGATGGGTCAATTCATAGATCTTGCGCGCCTGTCACTTCGCACCATTGTTTGAAGAGAAAATCAACAATCTGGCATCGTCTTTTCAGAAGCTCTGTGATAGCTCTGTCAAACGCAAAATGGGTTAGGTGGATTTATCATAAATTGGATGAAAATTCATTTTTGACAAGATATTTCTGGGACATTCTGTTCACAAACTAATCTTCAGTGAAATCGAAGAAGGAACTCATTTGGCTGGGAGAAATATAGCTTTTGAGTGCAGATATAATCGGACGAAACAAAGTGTTTTTGGTAACGAATATCGTCTTTTAAATATTTTTATTCCAATAAGGTTAGTACTTGAGTATTCCCTAAATGTACTAACTCAATTCCAATCGAGAATATAAACTTCGAGGTATCTGCATAGAATCGTATCGGGCACGTATTCGGCCCAATTTTTTTCAAATGGATTTCGGAAAAATGAAAGAAGAAGGTTTCTTTTGGCCTCAAGAATAAACAGTTGAAATGTATGTACATGTCAAAGACTGGCCCTGTACATCGAGAAATAATATGTAACAAGAATCCTTGTTCCATAATATTGGGTTCAAAACATCAGAGAGAAGGCATGGATTAAAATAGAAGAAGGCTCTCTTAGCCAAATAAAGTACGTCAATCCCTAGTTTTTAAGGAGGTATCAGATGAACCTAAACTGCCGACGCAACTTCGGTGCTAACCCAAGATAAAAAAGGGACGAGGATGTATAACTTACTCTAAACTTTAATCGTTATCTCCCAGCTTCAGATTTCGAGCAAAATGGGTATGAGTGAAAATGGGGCCACTTTCAGAAACTGTGAAAATTTTTACGTAGATAACAAGCATTAATCGGTGCTGTATACTTTCGCTACTGGCGCGGACTATAATCTTTCAATCTTCCGAATAATCCTTCGATTTCTGCCAAACTTTTCCCTCCTGAATTCCTGCAAACTCCATCACAATGATAACTGAAACTCAGAAAATCATATCGTAGTTTGCATGAGAAGAGTTCGCGTTGATTCGAATTGAATCGTAATTGAATTCCGGATTTTTGGACCAACTTTAATGCAATCGAGCTCCCCATTATTATTATTAATAATTCAATCAGGCCGCTTTGGACGTTGTGTTCCACAATGCCCCTTTCACAAATGTCTTTCGGTCGGTAATGATGGCAATTAATTACGAAAGTAGAAAAGTTTGATATCTTTAAACGTTTCTTCCAACCGTTCCGTTCTGATGGAATTCTCGAAAGACGCTTTATGTTTGGGTGCTTGGGAGTGACTGATCAGATTTCACCATTTCGACGAAATTGGGTTAGATTTTAATGTTATTCTTCTACATTGTAGGAAATCACCACATGAAGAAAAAATTATAGGGTTTTTCAATATGAGTTATAGTTTTTCGAATGGGAAATTAACCTCAATTGCTGCATACGAAATCCAAACCAAACCTACCCTAAAAAATTGAAATTTGTCGGTTTGTCAGTCAAGAGTTCACAATAGACAGAATTCTAAACTGCTCCACCTGAGTTAGGGATATTGACTTAAATTGCAAAAAAATATAGTTAAAAAAAGATTTTGTGATGAAAACTCATATTAATATGATTTCAAGTTGCAAATTGATTTTAGCCTGTAGGTCTGCAGCGTATACAGGGTGGTTAGGAAAAATCGAGTAAAATAACGAAATTTTATTCCCAGAGAATTCAATCATTTTGAGACTATCAATACAATGTATGGCATCTGGCATCAATAAGAGCTTTAAATCTTCTTTGCATACTACACACGATGTTGTTGAACATTTTTTGAGGAATTTGGTTACATAAACGGGACAGAAGCTCCCTGAGATCATTAAAGGATTCTGGGGTAGGTTGATGATTATCTAATCTTCTTTGGAGCATATCCCATGCATGTTCTATGCAATTCAAATCTGGTGAGTGCGGAGGTATTGGAAAATGTGGAATACCAAGCTCCTCGCGCGCATTATCAACTATGGCTGCACGGTGCTGTCTAGCGTTATCGCCTAGAAATTGAAAAGTTTCACCAATAGCAGCGTGAAAATTTGGCACAACATTGTCAATGACATGCTCCCTATAGTGTAAGGCGGTCATATTCCCAGGACGAATGTGTAGATCTGTGCGCCCGTTGAAACATATCCCGTCCCATACCATAACACTACCCACTCGGAATGGATGGAGTTCTTGGACATAGCGACGTTTACGGGGTATGCGTGGGATTGTCCATACCCTTATTCTTCGAGAATTTGAAAATCGTCGATACCTGGATTCATCAGTTAATCCATTAATCGTTCCAATTGATATCTTGCCTTACCTATTCCAGTCTTCGACGCTTATGGTCACGTGTTAATGGAACTCCTCCTAATGGACGTCCAGAACCTAGATTAACCTCTCTCAAACGTCGTCTGATGGTTTCGATGGAAACTTGGACCCCATCTGCATTTTGAAGAGTATTCCGTATCATTCTACACGTAGATGTAGAGTCCTAACCAAACTATAAACCAAAACATTCAAGAATGAAATTGCACCATCTCTTTCTTCTTCCATGGTGAACCTAATATTTGGTTGCCAGCTGTCTAGGTGTTTAAGGAAGACTGTTAGATGTTTCTCACAAAAGTACTATCTACATGTTATCTATATTCGAATGGTTTTGTTGAATTTGTTTCAATGGCATTCTTTTCGAATTTGTCCATGAGAAAATTGGCAAACTTGGAAGCAGATTATTCTTTAATGACTTGGCCAATCAAGGGTTTTTATAATATGCCTAATGACACCATCTTTGTTTATTTCTGGAAGTCGTAAATCCGCAGAGCCTTCGTATTATCTCACAGAGCTTCCTCTTGATCTTCATCGATAGATGAAGCTTCCACCAATGACCTAGCTTTCTTAAGCTTGGACGACGTAAGATCCTCCCTGAATTTTTATATTTCGATGGTTCTATAGTAACTCCCTCATCTTATCATCATATTCTGAAGACCATCGTTGCATTGCCTTCATCTGATGGCAATACAATCTAACCCCTACGATATCTTCAACAGTATAAATTGCGTATCTTCCTTGTGGTGGGCCTTAGAGACAGATGCTTCAGGAAATATCAGGAATTATTACATTGAATTATTATAATAACAATGTTATGAACTGCTCAGAGAGTCTACCTAAAGGTTTAATTAGATCCGAATAATTGAATGAGAATATGATCATAATATGTAAGCAGCTTTAGTCAAGTACTTTGGATACGCCAGTATTCGAATGGCAACGTAGAGAGTATAAGTGGATACTAGAGAGCAGTGGCTTCATCGCAATTTGGCCTACGGATAGATTCTAGGGGGAGGCGGTGCCAGCTATTATATGATTCTCGTGAATGAAAATGAGAAGCTACTATTTTGAATAATTTAATCCTTTATGATTTTGTGTCAGTACGAATAAGAAAAGGAAGACAAGAAGCCCTGGAAACCCGAGATATTCATCGGTCACTAGTGGAAATTTATGGGGCCGCATGTGATTTGCTCATCGGAATCTGATCCAACTGGCGCAATTTACAAGTGCTGGGACGCTACAGCAGCGAAAATAATGTGGCATAATTACGAATATAAATTATTTTAACAATTTTATTCGATTCACGAATGCTTCGAGGTTGGCTTTCTAAATTATATACGAATTGCACTGGGCAATATATTAAGCTCATTAAAAATAACTTACTACCATGAAATATGGACGTTTCATTTAGGCGTTGCACTGAGTAGCCCGAAACATAACGATGTCGACAAATGGTGTCGGCCCCCCATTTCAGTTTATCGAGCATAGCCCCATACATAGTAGTTTTAGCACGCTGAACATCCTTTGTGCCACTGTATTTATAACTGACGATAAATTCAGACTCAGTATAAGAAGGGGTGTATAAAACGTACGAGCAAAATAATTGGGTTAATTCACTCCAGTCTCTGCTGAGCTCTATCGTAAATCAAAAATGTATGGAATTTCTGAATCCTTGTGATATGAATGGCGTCTATGGTACACTGAATAAATCCAATGAGTTTCATAGCCAAATTTATGTCTCGCGGTATCCCGGGAAATGAGAAAAAGTTGGCTGCTCGTCATTACGGAAGGGGAGGGCTTTCGGTTTTGCTCAGGTACATACAGGGAAACTTTCACTGGTGGAATAAACTGACGACAAAATCGGAGTTGGTTTGTGGTACAACTTTAAATACTCCTGGGCATATTTGATCCTTATTCTTAGCTTCAACGCTATGAGATAATTTTATTATTATCAACTCACATACACTTCTCTTCTGGTCTTTTGGATGCCTTCAAAATATACTGATCCACAAGAGTTAGGGAGATCGTATTCAATCGTTCTCAAAAATATGTAGTCTTCGAGAAAATCACTGTAAAATCATTTAAAACTCAATAACAACTTGAATCGATCCAACAAAAATCAGTATGAGACATATCGTCAATCTGGTCGCCTTTTTTTTTTAAGTTTGGTTCTTTGCATATGCTTCATGAATGTTATTATGTTGAAATGAAGTCAGTTTATCGACGGTTTCGATTCGAAATGAGTTTTCTGGAAATTCCGAGACGTAAATTAACATACGCTGAGGCTAATAGGGCTATCGGAATGCTACAGGGTGGCCTAACTCAGGTTGTAGTAGCGGAAAGGCTCCAAGTCAGCCAAAGTGTGATATCTCGACTTTGGAATAGGTTCAGGGAGACAGGTTCCGTGTTGGAAAGACCAAGGGTTGGTGGGCGACGAAAAACAACACCTGCTGGGGATCGTTTCATCACCGTTTCGGCGAGAAGAAACCCTACATCTACGTGTAGAATGCTACGGAAATACGGATGCAGATGGGGTTCAAGTTTCCATCGAAACCATCAGACGACGTTTGAGAGAGGTGAATCTACGTTCTAGACGTCCATTAAGAGGAGTTCCATTAATACGTGACCATAAGCGTCAAAGACTGGAATGGGCAAGGCAACATATCAATTGGACCGATCAATGGCGTAGTGTCCCTTTCACTGATGAATCCAGATATGGACGATTTTCAGATTCTCAAAGAAAAAGGGTATGGACAATCCTTCGCATACCCGGTAATCGTCGTTACGTCCAAGAAGTCCATCCTTTCCGAGGGGGCAGTGTTATGGTATGGGCCGGGATATGTTTCAACGGAAGCACAGATCTACACATTAGTCCTGGGAATATGACCGCCTCATACTATAGCAAGCATGTCATTGACAATTGTGTGCCAAATTTTCACGCTGCTACTGGTGAAACTTTTCAATTTCTAGACGATAACGCTAGACCTCACCGTGCAGCCATAGTTGAGAATGCGCGCGAGGAGCTTGGTATTCCACATTTACCAATACCTCCGCACTCACCAGATTTGAATTGCATAGAACATGCATGGGATATGCTGCAAAGAAGATAAGATAATCATCAACTTACCCCAGAATCCTTTAATGATCTGAGAGAGCCCTGTTTATGGAACCAAATTCCTCAAGAAATGTTCAAAAATCTCGTGTGTAGGATGAAATGAAAAAAGTCAAGCTGTAATTGATAGTCTTAAAATGCTTGAATTCTCTGGGAATAAAATTTCGTTATTTTACTCGATTTTTCTTAATCACCCTGTATACGCTGCAGACCTACCACCTAAAATTAATTTGCAACTTAAAATCATATTAATATGAATTTTCATCACAAAAATCTTATTTTAACCCTATTTTTTTGCAATTTGAGTCAATATCCCTAACTCATGAGTTAGGGAAGATAGGTACTCAATTCTTCTCAAAAATTGTAAGTGAATGTTTTTATAACAAACTTCTTTCGAATAGATTTTTACGGTTTTTTAGTATAAATTTGCCAGTTTTTATTGGGGTTGTGTCGGGAACACAAATCAATTAAAAGAGATTCCGGTATCAGAGTATCAGGCAACTGTCAATATAAACGTTTTAGTGTAACTACTTTCAGTTGCATTATTAATTTTCTTTAGATTGAGTCTTGGAATGATAGGAGGAAAAAATCAGGAAGATGTTTGTGGAAACATCCTTTCTAAAATCCTATCAAAAGAATTGGGTCATGAGCTAAACTGGACGGGCCGCCGGCAGAAAGTGGCATTTTCGCAATTTTCCAATTTTACAAAAGCTATTTTAGGTATTATATTGGCACAAGGTAAAATTCATTTTTTTCTTACCTCATATTCCTCCTATTTTAGTAGCCATACGAAGAAACAAGGGCTGCGAAAATGCCACGCAGACTGAAGTTGAAACAACAAATAAAACATATGAGAGAGGAGCAGCCAAATTCAAAATGTATAAACCTCCGAAGAAATTCATTTTGTTTTATTATATTTTGATTTATATATACATATTTTATTTTATATTTTGTATGAATATTTCTGTTTCAGTTATATATTTTTTTTGTTTAATAAAGAATTTTTTTTTAAGCTAACTTTTCATTGGATTTTACAGTTTTACACCAAAACCGAAAATAATAGGATCAAGATTATTAAATTTTCAGCTTTTTTCAAAACTTTTACATATTGAATTCCGCAATCAAATTTAAGCCCGCAACGGACGGCGAGCGATAATATAATATATATTATAGCTTTGCATTGACATATGTCATTTTAGTATGGAAAAATATCGTAATATCGGAATATATATTATAGCGTCGTCCGCGGGGCTTGGTGCATTTTCATAGGGAGCGATATTGGTATAATATATGAGATATAATATATCGCTCGCCGTCCGTTGCGAGCTTTAAAGTTGCTGTACATCAGTACAAACTGCGTTTGGTATGCAACCATTGTATAGCGTTGCTGCATTTCAAATGCATCGAGGCTGAACAGTTTTTGTACAGTTACTACAAAACCTCGCTTCATATGAATTGCAGCAACGCTGCACAATGGCTGTATATGAATGCAGTTTGTACTGTACAGTGACTGTACAATTCAGCGGGACATATATGGTCCGTTTTGATACAGTTACTGTATTACCATCACCGCAGTGAAGTGCAGCAACGCTGTACAAATTTTGTACAGTTCCTGCGTTTCAGTATTTGCTGGGCATGTGGAGCAGTTCAGTTGTGCATCATTTTCACCAAACTGTTCGCCCAGAACTCGCTGATAAAAAAGACAATTCCTCGACTTTATCACATAGAAAGTACTTTTCCATACTGAAAAAGATTCTTCAAAAAAACATAGCCTCAAAATCCATACGAAACAAATGACATCTTATACAGGGCTCCCCATAAAAGGCAACCCATTTTAATATTTGTATCACTTTTCTTGTTAACAAATCAAACTGAATTAGAGCAAATTTTCTGGGATTTAGGATAACTTATCCTTATCCTGCTCATTTAATTCTAACATTAACAAATCACGTCTTCGAAATAAACTCCACCAACTTCCACCCATTTCTCAATATTAGCATTGAGTTTGAATCTACATAGAGGTCCATCGCTCTTGAAAATTTTGATGCAAACAATTTTGGCAGTTTACTGCCAATTTTAGTGGCGGCGCATAGAAGCTACTAGAGGTACTATCAAGGGAATTATAATCTGCTTGCTATTCGTTTACAGAAATCTGTAGGATTATTATTTTCCTCTAGTTCTATATGAATCATAGACAAAATTAATTGTTGTTTCATCGCCAAAAAATCCGTTGTGATGAAATACTGAACATCCCCCCCGTCGTGGTCGTCACGCATTCGGCTTAGGAAATAGTGCTTCGAAGTCCAGCTACCCACCGGAAGATGCTAGGTTAAAAATTTTATACACATATCCATCTATGAACCGGTGAAGGAACTTCACTAAAATCAGCTTCAAATCGTTCAAGGTCAATGTACCTGTAAAATTTGAACACGACTCCTTCAAATTACCCACGATAGAAACAAATTTGTACTGATTAATAATTCAGTGCACTGAAATCATCAGGGTTTCATATGAAGATAATCGATTTGACCGAAAAAGCATAGTCTTCTTTATTTTCATCATTATAACTTTTCATAATGCTCGATGGATACCTTTCCAAATATCATTTTGTCGTGTAAATAATAATAAAAACTGAAGAATGGAAGTTGACATCCAATCCAATTAAAAGTCCGCTTTCTAATGGAGAAATGTAATATAGGTAAAAGCACATTCAAACTGAAAACTTTGGCTGCTGCACTTATGAAATTGCTGGACGTAATAAAAATCACACTATTATAGTTGACTACAACTGAAACATTCGGAGTATGGTCGTGTTCCCAATCGTTGAGTTTTTGACATGAATTTCCTGCAGGGGAGAGCGATAATGAAAAGCCATCATCAATTTTCGGTCGTCTTCATAAGTACATCTTGAATGAAACATTGTTGAAGTCTTGTTATATTGCTTTATTTTCTACAGGATTTCTGCTCTTCCTCTCGTAGAGACGGGTTATGCCTTATTCATGGTTTCGGGGATGGATATCAATTCGCTTTATGTTTCATCTGATTGATTAATAATCGGAAAAATATGATAGATTGTAGATTGATGTTTGTCGATATCAAATTAATTCAATTCATATATTTTCCATTCGTTGTTTACTTATAATTCATGGTAGAAAAAATTTGATAGTTGAAGTTGGAGTTGAAGTTGAAGTTGAAGTTGAAGTTGAAGTTGGAGTCGAAGTTGAAGTCGAAGTCGAAGTCGAAGTCGAAGTCGAAGTCGAAGTCGAAGTCGAAGTCGAAGTCGAAGTCGAAGTCGAAGTCGAAGTCGAAGTCGAAGTCGAAGTCGAAGTCGAAGTCGAAGTCGAAGTCGAAGTCGAAGTCGAAGTCGAAGTCGAAGTCGAAGTCGAAGTCGAAGTCGAAGTCGAAGTCGAAGTCGAAGTCGAAGTCGAAGTCGAAGTCGAAGTCGAAGTCGAAGTCGAAGTCGAAGTCGAAGTCGAAGTCGAAGTCGAAGTCGATGTCGAAGTCGAAGTCGAGACGAAGTCGAAGTCGAAGTTGAAGATGAAGTTGAAGTTCGGATCTTGTATGCCAAGTAGATAGGGGGAAAATTGAATGTATCAGACACAGAAATTGACACACGGATCCTAGTACGGGATGAAATAAAACATCGAATTCATAACAACTAATAAGCTTTCAACAGAGAACCTAACGACCCCATTTATCTGTGAATCTTTTTTCAAATTGCAAACTATCCATATCTCCAAATGATGTAACTTCCGTCCGAAAGTTGTACATGTAGCTTTCCAATTCCATCGATACTTCTGAAAATTGTCGAGAGGAATCCGAGTTTTCGAAGCAAAAAGTGCACGGTGCAGAGAATGCACAAATTGGGGCGTCCAATCAGAACTTATCTGGCCCTAAAACCTCCGTCGCTACAGTTCGATAATTTTTCCGTAGAATCGGGCCAGATCCCAGATCGGGCTCAGCCCTCCCCCTCTCGGCAATTGATCTAAACGTTCGACTGTATAAGGTTAGCGAAATAAGTAATTTAAATAACAACAGCCCCGAAAGTTCTTGCAACTCAATTGAATGACGTTTTCAAGAAGCCCGGGATGAAGTTGGAGAAGTTTCCATTGCTATTACTGACGAGAAGGGGTCGATGAAAACTGAAAGGAACTTCCGTTATTTGGGGCCCTTTCAGTCCTGAATTTTTCCTGACAAGGTATGATGGGATCTTGCGAAAGATTCCTTTTGAAACCGAGAGGTAATTAGCTTAATGAAATCACATGACGGCAGATAACATTCTGAATGGTTGGACGATCTGAAAAGCACGAGTGGTGGGATTTGATGAATGGTTCTAATGGGAAATATGCAGCATAAGTGATAGACGAGGTGCCTGATATCATCGTCCGTGGTGTTATGAAGCGCTGAGACGGTTTGGCTGAAATATACAGGAGGGCAGAAGTACGTCGATATTTCGAGTAAACATTGTAGAATTAGGTGGAAAGAGAGCTCCGTAGAAAACAATTTCGATCATAAGGGCGAGTCAAGATGAAATCACAGTACAAAGTCTCTGAAATGCGTAATAAAAGGGCCATCTTCATTAGCAAAAACACCATGAAAAGGAAAGTGGAGATTTTCATAGTTCATAGTGCTTCGTTGCCCGCGAACTGCAATGCTAAAACTGAACCTGTTCGAAGTGAAGGGAATGAACCGAGTGGCCTCACCGGCGGTGGGGCTGCTATAAATACAACATTTCCATTTCGGAGCAGTCTAGACCACGACCAAGAAAACCCGGAATTTGAAGTCGGCAAAATTGTCGAATGTGGGACTAAACCAAAACAGGGGAGATCCAAAAGCGTCCCAAAAAGTAGCTGTTTGGTATGGATTTTAGGCTGCGTCGTCTTCGGCATATTTCAGTCAAAGGCGATCGCAATTTCTCGATTATTTTGGACTTCTTTTGGTCAGAATTGGTTGATTAGGACACATAGGTCATGTGGTTTCAGCAGGGCAATTTTTCTGGGATTTTTTTGGAATTGGAAGTACGAAAAATTATTCCCAAATAAGTATTTGACATTTGGACTTATCCACTTCCATATTATGAACATGTGAAATACAAGGTGACAAGAAAAACTTCGGACAAATTTTGCTGTGGTCTGGAACAAAAGTATTTCAGCGCAGCCAAATAATTTTTATTCTCTTGGTTTCTCAACACTTTCCTGTACTAATATGTGAATTTTAAGTTTGATATAATTTCATTTCACAGAGTTTCAGAATGTCAAACAAGCGTAGTGCGATTTTGTAGCTGTTTCGTCAAGGTAGGCGTCAATGCGAAATTGTTCGTTTGCTCAATGTGCCTCGACAAACCGTGTCCGATACAATTACTCGTTTCAATGAGCTTGGCCATGCAATCGCACCATCCTCAAGAAGCGAGTCAATCGAAATCCGAGGGTTTCCATGAGGAAAATAGCCTGTGAGACCGGTATCAACCGCGAATCAGTCCGTCAAATTGCCAAAAAGGAGCTCAAACTCAAACCATACAAACTCCAAAAAGTTCAACTCCTCACGGAGGAAAACAAGCGCGTACGACTCCAAAGGTACCGCCAACTCCTTCGTCTCGCCGTCGGTCAGCAATGGGAGCGAATTCTCTTCACAGACGAGAAGCTTTTCACCGTAGAACAATCCCACAACCACCAAGACGACAGAGTCTGGTCCGTATAGGCTCCCGGTACATGGGCCATCGTCGAACACCGTCAAAATCCGCAATCCGTCATGATCTGGGGCGGAATTTGCGGCAGTGGTAAAACTCCCTTAGTTTTCGTGGATCAAGGGGTCAAAATCAATCAGGAAGTCTACCGATGCGACATCCTCGAGGCCGTAGTACTTCCGTGGGCCAAGAAGCACTTCGGCGATACACATTGGACCTTTCAACAGGACTCCGCTCCGGCTCACAGAGCGGAAATGACGCAAGAATGGTGTAAGACCCATTTTCCTTGTTTCATCTCATCTGCAGAATGGCCGCCCTACTCACCGGATCTCAACCCAATGGATTACAGCGATTTGGAGCACAGGGCTTGTGTAAAAAACATAAAAATTTGGAGTCGCTGAAGCAATCTCTGCGCCGGGAATGGAACCAATTAACGCCCGAGGAGCTGCGGCCCATTGCTGAAAATTTCAAGAAGCGTCTGAAGCCACTTCGAAACGGCTCAAATATATTATTAAGAAATGTTCAAGCTATTATTATTTGTTGTTGTTTTGTTCAATTTCTTCTGTTTAATAAAGTGAAATGAAAAAGAGTTTGTCCGAGGTTTCTCTTGTCACACTGTATAATGGCTGGATTATAGATAACTAGATACATAGATTATGGACCATTTACACTAGGTCAGTTGGCGAGACAGTCCATTAAGCCAATACAATAATGGTTTCGTGCAAACAGAGATAATTCACTGCATTGGAAGGTTCTAACAACTGTTCTCAAGCCATTCCAGTGAAATAGAACGTTATCAATTTTTTTGAAACAGTGGTTTGGTGTACAATCTCGGATACTGTCCTCGTGTGAATGGTTCCTTGAAGTGATTGAAAAGAAACCAGTCTGGTTAATGAGGGCGTGTGAAAAATTGACCCATCTGAGCATTTTGTCCAATTCTTGAATGGGGGATATCGAAGGAAAAATGAATTTTATTCTGAATGCCGTTACAAAATGGCGAAGGAGCCTGGCCGTATTCAAATAATGAACTTTACATTATCGATCATCCTGGAGAGTTTCGTTTGGAAAAAGTGATCGAATTGGGCAATTGTCATTCTTCCCCGATACGTGTGCAAATTTTCAATCTATAGGACTTCTTTAAGATGGTGAAAACTACGTTGAAAGATTTCAGATACAGGTCAACGTTGTCCCATGAGAAGAACATTCTAAATTTTTTGAAGGTTGTTCAATAGTGAATATTCACTCTTTTGAAGAATTTTACAGTAACTACAAATCTTCAATACAGTCCATCCATGGGTAAATATTGTTCAAAGCATATCCTAGAATACTTCTGAGTTGGTAGAGAAAACTTAAATGACTATTTCACTCTTTCCATTTTGAGTGAGGAAGTTTCCGTAGCAACGATCGTTTCATCCCGAAAAAATTTTCAAGTCGGCGAAATCAACATGTTTGTTTTTCATCGACAAAATTTTTGACGTTTCTCGAATTCATAGATAGCTTCGGAAATGAATATCATAGAGAGAACAAACAACGTTTAGTGGTTTAGTTAATCTATGATGAATTCTAATTTGCCAAATAGCGCAATACACGTCAAATGTGAACATATTACCCATATATCTAATAATTCCTATATGGACCATGAGCCAATCAAAACTGAAGCTGGGATTTGGTAACAATCAAGATCTGCGCTTGTGCGGCAATATTGATAATTAAAATATTTTTTTAATTCTGTCTCTCTCCGACACATCCTATTATGTCGCGAAACGTATGTTATTCTTAACTTCATGTGAATAGTTTCGACCACAACCTCACAATTTCATATGAAAGGTTTCAATCGCTTTATTCCGTTTTCTCCAAGTCCCAAATATCATTGTTAACTCCTATTCATATTCTAAAAGTGAACTGAAAGTATTTAAGTGGCATTTTTTCATTCTCGATATCTATTTTCTTGTTGTGTTTCAGAATAAACATAACCTCTAAATTTCTCGCAATTTTTGCATTTCCAGTTGACGCAAGCGTACAACTCAATCGTTACCAAAGATTTGACTTCACTTTGAGGCTTTGGAAAGCAGGGGTATAATCCATATTGATGTTATTAGATATATGATATTACCCTATTTTCTCGTGGAATACTCAAGCCGAATTCCACTCGAGATGAAATTTAAGCAGGTAAAATTTCTCTCTTGTAATATTCAAGTTTGTTGCTTTTCGGAAATTTCGCTCATGACATTTTTTCCAAAATCACTCGCCTGACGGCTCGTGATTTTGATATACAGATGTCGTTCGCGAAATTTCCGAACAACAAACTTTCATATCACAATCGAGAAATTTTGCCGGCAAAATTCCATCTCTAGTGTTATTACGTATGACTATTTCACTCTTTCCATTTTTAGTGAGGAAGTTTCCGTAGGAACGATCGTTTCATCTCGATAAAACTTTCAAGCAGGCAAAACCAACAAGTTTGTTTTCTAGCGATAAAATTTTTGACGCTTCTCAAATTCATAGATAGATTTGGTAATGAATACTATAGAGAAAACAAACAACTATCGTTTATTTCTTGGGTGTGAAGGATCAATTCGAACAAGAAACACTCTTTGCTTCTAAGCCGACGTTTCGCTTATATTTGAAAGCATCTTCAGGGCACTATAAATATACAAAAAAAACATGTTGTTATCCACTATGTTTAAGAAAGTTGGAAATTGAAATTACATCGAAAGATTGCCTTTTACCACAGTGTATGAATGTATACGTAGAATTTTGAAACAATAAATAACAACAAATATGAAAATCACATAATGTGAAAATGTAGGAAAATTTTAACAGCCAGTGCGATATGATTAAATGAATTTGTTGAAAACAGACAGACAAAAATACCAAAGCTATAAGGTTTCTTTTGATCTATAATTTTCATTTCATTAGGGCTCCACACAGGTATACAATTACACATCGGAATACGAAACATCTATGTCTAATATTCCACTAATTGTTTTATTGATAAGGTCAGACAATGTGGTGCGACTTCTTTTGCAGGTTGCGTGGAAATCAAATTATTTCAGTTTTTGAATGAGATTAAAATATATGACGTTCAGATTTTCGATATCAGTCCTGTTGTTAACTGAATTGGAGTTTTTCTTGATTTCAATCATTTCACTCAACAGTCTTTTTTTGTATATTAATAGAAATTTACTAGGATCATCTAATATATTCTGATTTGAAACAAACAACGCGCAACGTTCAGAAAATCTATGATAAATTCTAATTTGCCAAATAGCTCAATCCGTGTCAAATGTGATCATATTACTCACATATTTTCTCGTGAAATAGTCATGTCGAATACCACTCGAGATGAAATTTGAGCTTGTAATATTCAAGTTTGTTGCTTTCCGGAAATTTCGCCCATGACATTTTTTTCCAAAATCACTCGCCTGACGGCTCGTGATTCTGATACAAATGTCATTAGTGAAATTTCCGAGCAACAAACTTTAATATTACAATCGATAAATTTTGCCGGCAGAATTCCATCTCTAGTGATATTACATATGAAAATTGTTGAACATCACTGAAACTACTGAAAATTCTGATTTCATTTTTGTTTTGGTATTTCACTTTGGAATCTTTGGCAGTGTTAATTGAAACTTAAAAGATATTCCCCTTGTTTCTCATCATAATGCTCCTGTTATTCATAGTCAAGAAAATATATTGATGAAACAGTGATTCATGACCTGAAATTCTGCCAGATTTTTCCACTCGAACATTAATTGGTCCAATTTTTTCGAAGCCGGCTGAAAACTAATTCCGCCTACGGTCATAAAGCGAAATGACAAAACTGGTCGATTTGAAATATATGGGATTAATGCTATCAACAGAAAGCACACACACACATAATTGAATTTACTGGATTGGCCCCGAAATAAAATAAACGGCGGAAAAAATAAAATATAATCGTCTCAAAAACAATAGGGAGACGCAGTAACATAAAAACCAGAACCAACTTGAATTTCAGCGGCCGTAAAATCGAAATTATGTACCAGAAAAGACATTATCGGGGCTCTTAGGAAAAATGGGTTACATTTTCGCCGCCAGCTGAATCCAACATAAGATGAAAAGACCTATAGAATAACGATGTATTATAATGGAGTCAGCTCTACCTCTAGGCCGCAAGTTGGATGATAATATCCTGAGTAATATTCCCGCATCTTCACTATATCGTAACTCCTTGAGGATTCTGATTATATTAGGCTATGAACTTTGATCGTATAAACTGTTAACCATAACAGCTATCATAGTAGGGGGCTTCTTAGACGTTTCCTGAGGGAGTAGGTGATACTTGAGCGATCTCCAACATTGGAAATCGATACTTATTCGACAAGCACTGAACTTGGCTCTTGCAGGAAAAAAAGAAGAATCCTTTCCTGATCTCGCAAGAATCAAATTATTCTCCGATATTCCTAAGCCAAGTTTGGAACCCTTATATTCGTTTATTCAATTTTTAATTCATGTTTTTTCTTGCTACACAGATCGTGGCGCATGTTGGGTGCCAACTAAACCCCTCAATCTTAAACATAACGCAAGTCAGCGTTTCTCAACCTGTGGGGCGGGAAAGCATTGAAGAGGGGGCGCAAAAATCTCAAGAAGAAAATATAGTCTAAGAAACGGTTCTAGCTTGGCAAAGAATTAGAATCACTTCACCAGGAGGGGCGCGATAAAATTTGTGATTGAAAATTGGTCGCTGGCTTAAGTAAAAATGTATTTAGCAGAGAAACCACCACTGGAAACTGGAAGATATCTCAAAGTTAAGATGTTGGTGGCTCAAGTGCTTCTCTCAATGGGTTCGGCATCCTGCAGGCGTACCATAACATAAAGATGATTTTCGGAATTTGGTCTAACTAAAAATGTAGTAGCCAGTAGGAATGAACAGAAAATATTCCTACATCAATGGGTCTAACCAAAGAATGCTATTACAGCAATGAGTCCAACCAGAGTGTCTAATGTATTTGGTCAAACCAGAGATGTCTCAAGTGTTCAGTCTACCAGAAGAGCTATTAGACTTTCAATATAAACCAGGAAAATGCCTATACAGGGTGAGTCTTTGACATGTACATATATTTTAACTGCAGATTCTTGAGGCCATGGGAACCTTTCTTTCATTTTACATTTTTCGGCTCTGTTAGAGAGATATAGCCATTTGAAAAAAATTGGGCTAAATACGTGCCTGATATTATTCTCTACAAACACCTCAAAGTTCATATTTTTCGATTGAAATAAATGTGATTATTAGAAATTCTGGGTGATACATTCAGAAAATACTCGTGCACTAACCTTATCTGAATAAGAATGTTACAAACACGATATTTCCTAACAAGAACACTCAGTTTTGTCCGATTATTTCTGCAATTGAAAAGCCATATTTCTAACACCAAAATAAGTTCCTTTTTCGATTTTCCTGAAGATTAGTTTGTAAACACTAATAATTTATTCATATTTTCCTCGATATTCTAAAACGATCTCATAAAAATTGTTTTCTCACTAACCTATCCTAACTCCATCAACATAGGTCATAGGATTCGAGGTCAATGACCTAACCTAACCCACCTTCTGTGATGTAGCCGCCACGCAAGACAAACCGTTGTTCTGTGTCTCCAAGGTTAGTCTTTGATTCTATGAACGACGATTACGCGATAACCTGCGCCATGGACTTTGTTTATTCACAGAAAATAAAGCAAATATATTAGTGATCATTGTGATGTGAAGAGTTTCGGTGAATACAGGTGATGAAACCCGTGTAGTGTCGACTTGAAATTCCAAGAGGATATTGTTTAGCTAGATATTTTCCTGAAGGACTGTCAACAATAAGTTTTTAATACAAACTGTGCTTATGAAATTTGCAATTTCATGCTCCTGAGAATTCAATTTTCACATTTGTGGGATTTTATTATTACATATCTCTACATGAAACGTTTTTCCATCATAGAGATTTTAGTCTCGATAAAGTTGATAAACATTCTGACGAAATTGTTAACTTACTAAGAGACCAGAGAAGAAATAATATTCGATGATATTCAAGGCAGGAAAGCATTCATTATTTTCATGAAATTCATTATTTTTTTCCTCCAATTTCATCGTACGCTATTTGGAATAACTCGAAAACAACGCATTTTATTGAAAAAACATAGGAATGCTTTTATTTTCTAAAATGGTTGATTCTTTGGAAAATTTAAACCGTTTATCTTCTTAAAATAGTTTCATAGTATTTTTGCGTGAATTTATGAGTCGACTACGCTGAAACTTTTATACCAGGAGAAATATTGAATGAGTTTTAATTGTGGAATATGCACCATAAATAGAGTAAACAATCAACCAAAATTCAGTTTATTCGAAATATCGGTTTCGAATATATGGAACGAATATAGTGTTGATTTCATGGATTTTTGACACACTAAATCTTTCAAACGGAACCGAATTTTGAAAACTGGTATTGAAAAAAAGTGTCTCGTTTGAGGAGAGGAATCTTCAGTTGAAATATATGTACAAATCAAAAACTCACCCTGTATAATATAGACAATGGTGGACAAGAATCGGCAACTTCTGAAATAGTCAAAAAATTCCTGAACTTCCTCAACTTTTGTGCAACAGTATATTTGAAACTTACTGTAGCGATATAAAATATGCGTTTTTCTTTTAACTTGCCAATGTTGCGAAACAGAATATTATTCATCCATGAGTGAATTTCGAAAACATGATGATTATTCAATTTCGTATCGGAATCCTGAAATAAAAATGCTAACGTTGCATTACCAGGCGCCAGTATAGTCGAAGCTTATCTTTGATGATATTGTGTGAAGAATTTCATTTCAAAAATGACTCATAGCTCTGGTGTGTTCGTTCAGTTCTTTCGCTACGTTAATCAAAACATTATCAGATATTACTCAACCGAATCCAATTCCATCCGAACGATTTGCTATTCGAGTGTGTGCCTTTCAGATTTTCATAGTGGAAGGCTTCCAGTCCAGGTCTAGTCATGAATACCGAGTACTTCAAGACGTCCAAGCCTGTGACGGATCAATTCGTAATTTAATATTCCACCTAAATCTTCTTGTGATGTAGGAGGAATCTGTATAATCTCTGAGCGAACTCGAAAACGATATTGCTTCTGAATGGAAATCAATGAAATTTACTGCTCTTTTGCTTCTTCAGATGAGATGACAGAAAATGTAAAAAATACAATCATTTCTTTCAGGAGGGAATATTTTTTATCAATTCGTCCTTAATTCAAAATAAAGGTTTAGTAGTTTCCTTTCATTTCTTGCGAGGGTATAACTTCAATATCCCACAAAAATATCATACTGAAACTGGAAAATTGTCTCAAAACATGGCGACATTTTTCTTCCAAATCTTCATGATTAAAAGTTTGGAAATATATTGAAAGGACAATTTCCCGGAATATCACTTGTAGATTGCAAGCATCAGCGTGATATAATCGTCTGAAAGCTACGTATCTTTCACTCAATTTCCCCATTTAATCTTTTCCTTGCACCTGAAGCTCCTCAAGTTACGCTCTTTCCACAGATTGTTTCATCCCCATTTTCTTTTCATCGTGAAATAAGGCAGATGAGCTCAACTCTATAGGTGCTTCAAGACCCTGATTGGACTCACTACATGAACGATGTACTATCAAATTACCGGGTTTTATGGAGCATATACCGCAACGAAGATTCAATACTTAGACAAAGGAAAAAGACTTTCGAACTTTGTCGATTACTACGTGATAACGTAGATTACGTAGAGGATATCAATAGATGCCATTCTACGTAATAACGTAGGTTACGTAGAATGATATCGATAGATATCATTCTTGTTTTCATCATCCATATCCGTGTTCTATTTCTGAATCAACTTCTTTGAGAGATGACTTTCCGCCAATCAACTGTGGCATCTACCAAATTGAAGCAGAAGATGAACCTCGGATGAACCCAGGAAAAATATCTGAAATACGCCTGATGGCTCTCCCAAATGTCCTGTATACTGCGCACTGTATAAAAAATTATGGAACAAATTCATTTTCTCAGAAGAAAAAGATTTGGCAACAAAATCCTGAAACAGGTCAATTTTTGTTTCACTTTTACCAAATTTTTATGCATTTTTGAAGGTTTTTTGTTGTACCCTGTGCCATTTCCATCAACCTTCTAAATTTTTTGAATAGGGAAAGTGGGTCATGTGGTACTTTTTTGACAAGGTCTTTGTATCTTCTCTACAGGCGTGCAAACTTCTTAAAGAATAAAATTTTTTCTTGAAGAATTTGTTAGTTCAAAGTGTTGTCCGTATGTGTACTTTGTCATGGCTCTTTCTTTGAATTGAAACATTTTATCGAAGATTTTCAACTTCAGAAGAAACTTACTAATAACATACCTACTCAAGATCATAACTGAAGCGCAGTGTTTCACACATTCTAATTTTTCACGTGAGGGCGTTGAAAGGGGTTGAAAATTGTGCATGAACAAAACTATAAAGCTGCGTATAATATATGT
The DNA here is from genome assembly GCA_951802165.1 of Adalia decempunctata. Classification (NCBI taxonomy): domain Eukaryota; kingdom Metazoa; phylum Arthropoda; class Insecta; order Coleoptera; family Coccinellidae; genus Adalia; species Adalia decempunctata. The sequence goes on from OX637697.1 coordinate 24,873,682, forward strand.
GCCAACCGAACCTATCGCGAACCGCTCGCGAACCAATAGCGGCATGTCGAACGTCTATAGAGCCGCTCGCAAACCGTTCGCGCCGATCCATCGATAGTCGGTTTTTTTCATTAACACAACGCGAGCCCAGTGTAAGTTTAGACGGCGCGTAGACAGGTTCGTCAGTTTTTACGAATATTATTATTTTTATCATGAAGTGGTCAGAGGAAGAAACTATTCAGCTTATTGATATTCACAAAAGTAAACCTTTATTGTGGTATCCTAAACACGAGGATCATTTTAAAAAGCATTTAAAAGAGGATGCATGGAGGGAAATCGCCGCTGCTATGGCGGAGAAGTCTATCGATGACTTTTCTTCCAAATAGGCCATCAATATAGTCGCACTACTCATTACCAGCATCGCATAATCTTCGGAAGATATAGTTAGTAGTTACTAGTAGACAAGTACGAACAATACTGCCGGTATTTCGGTAAGTTCGTTGTTGGTTCGCCGTCGGTATTGGTTCGCGAGTGGATCGCAAGTGTGTACGTGAAATTAACGAATATGACACGAACACTTCGCGAGCGGTTCGCGATAGGTTCGGCTCGTACATGTTCACGCAGCTTTATGGTCGACTTCCATTCGGTGACGAATTTCATCAGGTACCATCGTCTCAAAGTAAATGAGCAATGACAAAGTACACATACAATTTTCTTGTGAAACTGAGGCGAATGAGCAAAACTGTCACCAGTAGAAAATGGATGGTTCATTGAGGCAAATTCTATTTCAAACAGGGCCGTTACTAACTGTATATTTTCATATTTGCTGGTAGTGAAACCACAGAATACCTAACTACACAGAAGCGTCATTCCGCCTTCCCGCCAAAACTTTATTTGATGACGCTTGTGCCATGCTAGGTAGTACAAATGTCAACGTGAAATTCAAACTTCCTGCTGGACCCATAGAATTATAAATAAAGTATAGAATTATGTCACAGAATACCCTAAATTAGTTAGGTATTCTATGATTATCCGCTCAAAAATGACATATGTACTACCTAACAGGGAATGAAGGTCACGAAAATTTGCCCCTTGAAGATCAAAGTGCCGACGCTTAGTGACGCTTCTGTGTAGTTAGGTATTCTGTGGTGAAACTCCACAACTTGCGCCTTAGAGATTTCATAGTTTTTCCTTTACTTGGTTTTCCTTTGAAAATGATTTCTCCATAATGAAATTGACAATCGAATTGATTTAACAAACCAGGAGGACAATAAGTTCCTAATTAGTATTGATGATCCGATATTTCCCGACCATGATATAAAATCATCTTGAAGATAAGAAAATTTATGAGATACATAAACAGGAAATCATGTCTTGTCGTAACAAAGATTACTTCTTTTTTATTGTGCCGTTATTTTCCGAATATATGTCGATAAAGATTACAACTTTGCTAATAGACCATCTCAGATAGTTTCAGCTATATGGAATTGGGATTGGCTGTTAAAAATTAATTTTATTCCCGTGATTCTATTTCTTTCGTTCACAATAATGCAATGAGATCTATTCACAATCTAGTCACAGTTCCGGAAGGTTCTTCTACAGCCAATCGACCACATCATGCGATAATAATGATAAATATTGTATTGAATGCAAGACCGAAATTACCTCTAAGTCATATTTGTGTTTTGGTTGTTCTCAAAATGGTAAAGTTCAAGTTTATGAGTTTTGTGTGTGAGAAAAACTCGTAATACTGGAAGATGAATAACAACAGTCTTGTTTTCGTAAGATACAACTGCAGATGAATGACTCCCAGTCCAGTACGCTCTCGAAAAAAGTAAATATCCAGGTAGTGCTCGTTTTTATTGAAAATCCTCTCGACCCTTGCTGCATATCTGTCTTGGAATAAACTTCTCGACATCCAACCTCCAGCTTATTCATTTTTATTAAACAAGTTGCGAGTTTAGGGTTCCAATGAAAGGAGCGGGCAATTCTCAAATTAGGAGGAAACTTTTTCAGGAGAAGTATCAAACATTAAGTTTAATGCTTTCACATCTGTTAGAACTCTTAACTCCGTCGCACTGTGTTCCCTGCAAAAATGGAAATATGTTGGAAAGCTTTCGCTGGAAATGGAAAAGTTTAGGTTTGTTCCCCCATAGTTTTCCGAGGTGGATATTGCGCTACATTGGTCACTGAATGCCTCGGCGATTTTTTTAATGAAATTCGCGAACAACGCCACCAGAAGGACCATTCAGATTGAGGCAGGAGGATGATATGGAGACGATGAGAAAGGGTTATTTTAAATTGCAGATTCATTTAATGTAATTCACTCAATTATTTCTTGTTCTGAGGATGGAGGTTTTTCAAATCCATGCAGATGTTGAATCATAATTAATATACAGGGTGAGTCTTTGACTTGTACATATATTTTAACTGTAGATTCTTGAGGCCAAAAGAAACCTTTTTTTCATTTTCCATTTTTCTGAATTCGGCTCTGTTAAAGACATATAGCCATTCGAAAAAAATCAATCAAGCTAAATACGTGCCTGATATTATTCTCTGCAAACACTTCGAAGTTCATATTTTTCGATTGAAATGGAGGTGATTAGATGTTCTGGGTGATACAATTAGAAAATACTCAAGCACTATCCTTATTTGAATAAGAATGTAACAAAAACGATATTTCCCAACAAAAACACTGTCCGATTATTTCTGCAATTGAAAAGCCATATTTCTCCCACCCAAATGAGTTCCTTCTTCGATTTTCCTGAAGATTAGTTCATAAACACTAATAATTGGTTAATATTTTCCTCGATATTCTGAAACGATCTCATAAAATTGGTTTCTCACTAACTTATCCTAACTCCATCAACCAAAGTCATATGATTAGAGGTCAATGACCTAACCTTACCCAAACTCTGTGTTACATTCCACAGAACTCTAGAGAAGACGATGCCATCAGATTGCCGATTTTCTCTTCAAACAATGGTATAGGCGAACCATAGAGGCGAACTCAATAAAGCAGTACGTCCCCTATCGTTAGCGGATGAACTATCACAAGGACACCAGTTTTGTTCACTTTTCGCTAAAGGCGTCTAGGCGTGGCTCTTTGGAAATGCCAAACGAGTTCTGATTCTCGCCGATATAGCGCTACGATCTTAATTTCAATCGCGGTCCGCTCCGCAGCGATGTAGCCGGCACGCAAGACAGACAGTCCGTTGTTCTGTCTCTGTGTATCCAACCGCAGGCCAGTCTATGATACAATGAACGACGCTTAAACGGGATAACCTTATTTATCTATCTACTTGCAGATAATAAAGCAAACAGGTGATGATTGTGATGTGCAGACCGTGTAGTGTCGATTAAAAACTCCAAGATGATATTGTTGAGATAGGTATTTTCCTGAAAGACCGGTAACAATAAATTATCAATAGAAACTGTGCTTATAAACTGTGTAATTTCATTTCATGCTTCTCAGAATCGAACGTTTTTCCATCATGGAGATTTAAGTCTTGACGAAGTTGATGAACATTGTTAATTTGATAAGAGATCAGAGGAGAAATAATATTCGATGATATTCAATTCAGGGAAGCATTCAGATTTTTTATGAAATTCATGATTTTTTCCTCGAATTTGTTCGTATACAATTAGAAATAACTCGAAAACAACGCGTTTTATTGAAAAAATATATAAATACTTTTATTTTCTAAAATGGTTGATTCTTTCGAAAATATGAACCGTTTATCTTTCGAGTGATTTTATAGTATTTTTGCATGAATTCATTAGACGAGTAGGCTGTAACTCTTATACCATTAGAAATATTGAATAAGTTTTGATTGAGGAATATGCACAATGAATAGAGTAAACAATCAATCAAAATTCAGTTCATTCGAATATATGGAAATATACAGGGTGGCCATTTGAAAACCAAACAGACGAGATTACAGACGAAATAAATTTTTTCGATAGAAATGCTCGGACAGGTCGATTTCTGTTTTGAGGGGGACAACTTGAGATGTAGGTTACGGACGCATAGCGCTTCAACCCATGCTGCTACAACCTCCACCCTCAATTTTTGAATAGGGAAGATGGGGTGAGTGATACCTCAATTCGAAGGTATTTTTATACTGATTTCAGCACAGTAACTGTTTTTTCATTTTATGCATTATTTCTCGAAATATTCTTAACTAAGTATTTGAAAATGAAGTGGTGTTTTCATGGCACTTGTAGTGTTTTTTTGTGAAAAATCGACATCTTGATTAAAGATTTCTATGTCAGTGGATTGGAGGAAGGAAGCCACAGTCATGGTTGTTTTGAAGCTCAAAATGTCGATTTTTCACAAAAAAAACACTACAAGTGCCATGAAAACACCACTTCATTTTCAAATACTTAGTTAAGAATATTTCGAGAACTAATGCATAAAATGAAAAAACAATTACTGTGCTGAAATCAGTATAGAAATACCTTTCAAATGGGGTATCACTCACCCCATCTTCCCTATTCAAAAATTGGGGGTGAGGGTTGTAGTAGCAAGGGTTGAAGCGCTATGCGTCCGTAACCTACATCTTAAGTTGTCCTCCTCGAAACAGAAATCGACCTGTCCGAGCATTTCTATCGAAAAAATTTATTTCGTCTGTAATCTCGTCTGTTTCGTTTTCAAATGGCCACCCTGTATAATTGATATTCCGAATATATGGAAAGAATAGTGTTAAATTCATGGATTTTTGACACCCTGTATCTTTCAAACGAAACCGAATTTTGAAAAATGGTATAGGAAAAAAGTGTTTCGTTTGATGAGAGGAATCTATAGTTAAAATATATGTACAAGTCAAAGACTCACCCTGTATACTTACTGACGAAGAAACTGCAACACCCAGAAGGAGCTGCTTAAATTCAATCTTTTCTTGGTGGAACATTGATAGTAGAGCAAGGTTTGAACGATTAAAATTTGGAGAAAAAAACGAAGGGTTTCAAATTTGTTTGAATGAATTTGTCAATGATGCCCACCGCGATTATATATACACTCCCCAACACGTCTTGGCATTGGTGCAATAAGATTGTCAATTTCTTTATGAGGGAAACTTTCCCAAGTACCTACTTCATGTCTCAGAGTCGCCCAAAACGTTGGAGGCCGGGGAAAATTTCCAAGCCTTCTACCCATGATGTCCCAAACATATTCTATGGGCGAAAGATCGGGGGATCTGGGCGGCCATGGCAAAAGATTCAGATGGGTCGCTTCAAAATGTTTGAACTAACTGTGACAGCATGAGGTCGAGCATTATCTTGCTCAAATATTGGATTCTCGAGCCGGTTAAAGTAAGGGATAACATATGGCTCGACTATTGCTTCAAGGTGACGCAGACTTGTCATGTTTCCTCGAATAAAGACTAACTGACCTACTTGCATGTGCAATAGCACCCCGTACCATAACGACTACTGTCCGATGTATATGACGCTCAACTTCAAACTGAGGTTCACGTCTTTCTCCCCACGTAGTCTATTTCTTCTTTGGCCATCATGTTCCTACACCCAAGGAAAATCAATATTCATCAGAAAAAAAAACTTCATGCCATTCCACAGCCACATGTTGACTCTCTCTGTCCCACTATAATCATTGCCAGCGATGCTCAACCGCCAGATGTAACACAAGATGGGGACAATAATGCTGCAGTCCAAAAGACCTTATCCGGCGGTAAACCGTTCGGACCTCGGTTCGGACAGTGACAGAACGGCCTTGTTCTCCTAAGCACTCATCAGCCAAAGATCTAGTTGTCGCAAATCGGTATCTAATGGCCGTAAGTCTAAGACGTCGATCTTGAACTTCATTTGTGCCTCTGCGACACCAGATGCCTACTCTTGTTCGATTTTGGCCACGGTTTACATCTCATAAAAGTAGTTGGATTTCAGTCCGTACGGTTAGCGATTTCTCGAAATGAAAACCTCACCTCCCTTGGACCAATAATTCGATCTGTTTCAAATTCACTTAGCTCACGATAAATTCCAAGTGCCCTTGCTCAAGGCATTTCAACAACCACTATAAAAATCGAATTTTGATCCCCCCGAACAGCTGGTTTGTTGTGAAATTTGAAAAAATTGCAGAAAACGACTATAATATTTAAGTAACAAAAAATGTTCTCATGAAAAACCTTCATGAATTTTTTCTCCAAATTCAATCATTCACTATACTATCTATGTCTCACCAAAAAAAAATTCGCAATTCAAACAGCTCCTTCTGGGTATTGCAGTTCCTTTATCAGTTAGTAGGTATATGTAGATTGTTAATAGGCAAAATTCTTCATTGAATCTTTTTGAGAGTTCTAATGTTCTGTTTAACACAATGAAGCGTCCTTAAGATAGCCCAAATTTGATCAATTCAAGATTTCCTTTTTGAAAGCACCCAAAGATATTCCAATGCAACTACACAAGATATTCTTATTACGAGCACCCAAAGATATCCCCAATGGAACCAGAATGAGATATTCTAATGATTAACACCTAGAGATCTCCTGGAAGGAACCAGAATGAGAAATTCATTTTCCGAGCTCCCAAAGATATCGTGATATCCAAACGATAGGCGTCACAATTTCTTACAAAGAAGTCACAGAGCTATCTTTAGGATCTCTGTTGCCTAGATTATCATGGTAGGATCAAGATTGAAAAAATTGCTAAGCTAAAAAAAGATCAGCTCGGTTAATGTCAGACCTTTGGAAGTGCATACCGAAGTCTGGTGGAAAAAAGCGTAAGTGTTGAACTTATCCACAACGATGGCGTCATAAATTCAATTGGACATGAAAAGGTAGTGCCATTGTCACCCCGATTATGCCGCCACTTTCCATCTACGTAACAACCACAGAAAATTACGTTCCATACAATTGACACATCGGAAAACATCCCCTTAGTATCCGAAACGTATATCCATAAAAACACAGCGAATTGTTCCGTTATTTCACAGAAAACGCCCTGGCTGGTAGAGTGGTGTGCTGTTTGTTATGGTTTAACACCCTCGCCGACTGTGGAAATTCATGTGGAGCGATATATGTATCCCTTTTCACGGGGATTACTCCACACTAGAACGCTTTTAGCACCACTCGAAATCCCTCCAACGTGAATAAGTTTTATGGACGGCTTCATTAGTTAGTCAGTTTTTTTGGACATCATGAAATTTCAATTGAACGCATGCTGATGGTTCTGATATCGGCCCTATTCACTTCCGGACGATAATATATAACTTTTCGAGAGACTGAATAGGTTTAAATTGAGGGTTGATTCTTTTTCGCGTCGAGAGAATTTTCTCGCTGTCAGCAAGAACTCGTTCAACTGCACGAAGATGAACAATAGGAAGAAGTTTAAACCTACATTTTTCTTGAAAGAAATTCTCAACACTCGGGGAACTGATGAATATAAATTGAATATATCTTGGGATGTGGACACCTGTTTTCCTCTTTATAATTATGCTACTATACCAATGTTTTTACGGGAAACATTCAGGTTATATAATAATAATAATAATAATAATAATAATAATGACACACCCGCACGGGTGTGGTTTGGTTTCTGCCACGCCACATGGGGGGTGACGTCCCCACGGCCCGAGTTACCTGGGCCACCAAGGGTAAATGGTGGCAAACCCATGAACGAGAAGTGGAAACCGATATCATGGCAGAAGGTCGAGATGCCACTCCACCTGCTGGCTCGACCACCGTGAGGAGGACTGCCCGCAGGGGAGCTCGCAACGCACGTATCCAGTGTAGCCGCGAAATGAATATTGAAGTAATGCGAGCTTTTCATTACGTGAACGATTGCGAGGACAAACCACTTCTTGGATGGAGAAGAGAAATCTTCAAGGAATCGAATTATCCCAGAAGATCGCGATGTGCACAGCAGGCTGTGGATTTGCAAACCTATCACATCGTGCGGAAATTTCTGAACTAGTGGGAGGAACTGAAATGTTTTTTCACTGGTTCATATAAGAATTACCAGCTCAAGCTGAGAACGGGAGACCGATGAAGAATAATAATAATGAACCCATGAACGAGAAGTGGAAACCGATATTATGGCAGAAGATCGAGATGCCACTCCACCTGCTGGCTTGACCACCGTGAGGAGGACTGCCCGCAGGGGAGCTCGAAACGCACGTATCCAGTGTAGCCGCGAAATGAATATTGAAGTAATGCGAGCTTTTCATTACGTGAACAATTGCGAGGACAAACCACTTCCTGGATGGAGAAGAGAAATCTTCAAGGGATCGAATTATCCCGGAATATCGCGGGACGTGCACAGCAGGCTGTGGATTTGCAAACCTGTTACATCGTGCGGAAATTTCTGAACTAGTGGGAGGAACTGAATTGTTTTTTCACTGGTTCATAGAAGAATAACCAGCTCGAGCTGAGAACGGGAGACCGATGAAGAATAATAATAATTTATTAATCCTTTAAGACACTACACGGTGTATAGGACAGGTCATAAGTAACAAAAAATAAACTAGAAACAATCATCATTCTAAATATTCAGGGAATCAGACATATATTCCTCAACAGAATAGTAACATTTTGCCAGAAGCATGTTCTTGATTGCCTTCTTAAACTTAAACACTTCCAAAGACTTGACAGATTGTGATAAATGATTGAACAATTTTATACTCTGGTATGATGGAGAACACTCCAACTTGTGAGTTCTATGCTTTGGAACCAGAAGGATGTGTGAATTTCTGGTTTTATACTCGTGAAAAGTTGTTAGTGTTTTCCACTCACTTACATTTTCCCTAGCATACAGAAGGCATTTGAAAATATACAAGGAAGGCAATGACATGATTCTGTTAGCTATAAAAACAGGTTTACAGGATGATCGAGGACTTAAATTAAAGATTAGACGAATTATCCGTTTCTGCGCAATGAACACTCTGGAAACAGTAACGCAATTACCCCAGAGTAAGGTGTTATAAGCCATATGGCTGTATACAAGTCTGTAATAGACGTCGATGAGAGAACCATGAGGTAAAGAGTCCTTCAGCCTACTTATCGCAAAGTAGGCCGAATTTATCTTTTTACAAACTGCGTCGACATGGTAAGACCAGTTCAGATTTCTGTCCATGTTAATACCCAGAAATTTTGTGCATACAGTCGAAGTTATTGTTTCGTCCAGAACACTGATGCTCAGAGACTCCTCCTCATGGCTCCTCAGACCAAAACAAAGGCATACCGTCTTTTTGATGTTGACCACCAAATTATTCAGACGACACCATCTCACAAATTCTGTGACAAGAATTGTGCACGCCTGTTTAAGCTCCCCAAAATTCCGCGCTGAAACCACCACCGAAGTATCATCGGCAAACAGTGTTAATATATGGCAAGTCAGATATGCAGGTAAATCATTTATGAATAACAAAAACAGCAGCGGTCCCAACACGGAACCCTGAGGAACCCCCCGCTCGATATTGAGATCCTTCGAATAGCAATCCCCAACCTTAACCGACAGTGTGAGCCTTTGTTTTGTACATATATTTGAACTGTAGATTCTCGAGGCCAAAAGAAATTTTTTTTTCATTTTCCATTTTTTCGAATTCGACTCTGTTAAAAAGATATATCCATTTGAAAAAAATTTGGGCCGAATACGTGCCTGATACGATTCTCTGCAAACACCTCAAATGTCATTTTTTCGATTGAAATTGAGTTGATACATTTAGGGAATACTCAAGTAGATACTAACCTTAGGTATTCGAATAAGAATGTTGAAAACACGATATTTCTTGACAAGAACACTGATTAGTTTTTCCGATTATATCTGCCATCAAAAAGTCATATTTCTTTAATCAACATGAGTTCCTTCTTCGATTTTTCTGAAGATTAGTTTGTAAACAGATAATAACTTATCCATATTTTCCTCGATACCCCAAAAGTGTTTCCGAATGTCTTTCAATCTATTTATCAGAATTTATTATCAATCAACTCAACCTTACCCATTTTGTATCCATTTTGTGAATATTTCACAGAAATTTGTGGAAGATGCCAGCTTCGCCAATATTCCTGAAACTACGTAAGATCACACCCTTCTATAGAAGGGATTGTGAATTGATCCATCCATAACCTTCGTAATCAAGATTGGAGGGATAATCTTTGTAGGTACCGGGTTTTTCACTATAATTTGACCCCCCTTCAACTTTGGTACTAAAGGAGATACAAAAAAATGTTTCATACAAAAATTTCACGAAATCAACTGAGGTTTTTTAATATGACTTCACGAACTGAAATATATACAAGGTGGCCAACATATTTATGGCAACTTCATTTTTTCAAATGGAACACCCTGTATATTTTCCTATATTTGGCTAGCTCTTTTTCCCCTAATTTCGAATATGTAACATATGTTGGTCTATCTCTCTTATTCTGAGCACCACAGAGTTTCAAATTTAAAGAACAACCTGGCAAGCTCAGCAATAACTTTTCAAGTGGCAGGCTGCGATTACTCAAAATGCCCGTTTTTGGAGTTATGATAACGTCAATTGGAATATATACAGGGTGAACAACATATTGAATGCATTTTGAGTAATCGCAGCCTGCCACTTGAAAAGTTATTGCTGAGCTTGCCAGGTTGTTCTTTGAATTTGAAACTCTGTGGTGCTCAGAATAAGAGAGATAGACCAACATATGTTACATATTCGAAATAAGGGGAAAAAGAGCTAGCCAAATATAGGAAAATATACAGGGTGTTCCATTTGAAAAAATGAAGTTGCCATCAATATGTTGGCCACCTTGTATATATTTCAGTTCGTGAAGTCATATTAAAAAACCTCAGTTGATTTCGTGAAATTTTTGTATGAAACATGTTTTTGTATCTCCTTTAGTACCAAAGTTAAAGGGAGGGGTCAAATTATAGTGAAAAACCCGGTACATAATATAACGTACGTGTACGACGCATGCGTATAGCGACCACCAGCGCGATCCCCGAACAAACACGAAGGAGATCTTTTTCAGAGTCCTGTTGATATAAAAGGGGAAAGTAATTAGGTTAGGTGTTTTTCTTCGATCTCCTGATGATTATGCGAAGACTTTCAGTGAATGTAGGTAATATTAACCGTGTAGTGTCGAGTTCATTAAATTCCAAGAGGATATTGTTTGGATAGAAACATCGCCACATATTATTTAGTGCTAAGTATCATTTTATTCTTCATTGAGTTCAACTTAATACGTGGTCTGTATCGACGTTCAGCTCATATATCCAAATTTTGTATTTAATTGACATTCATTTTCCATCTGGACCGGTAACAATAGATTTTTAATAGAAACTGTGCGTATTGAATCTATAATTTCACGATCTTTGGTGTTCAGTTTCATCTCCCGCATTTGTGGGATTTCATTATTACATATCTCCCCATCAAACGGTTTTCCATTATTAAGATTTTGTCTCGACAAAGTTGATAAACATTCTGACAACATTGTTAACTCATTTGGAGACCAGAAAAGTAATAATTTTCGATGTTATTTAATACAGGGAATGTGCTTTCTCTAGACCACAGGTTTTTGTTGACACTACAAAGACAGGTGATGCCACTTCTTGTAACCTTGTGTTCGGGCATCAGAATCGACAAAGGTTGCCTAGCCCTGGAAATGAATTGCAATTTCGAATTTTTAGGATGTTATAGATAATATTGTGCACATCTTTTCCTTGCGAAAATTTCAATTTAAAAGTTAATAGTATCAATAACACTTCAACTGATGGGATAACAAAAAGAACACCTAATTGGATCATCAAAATCCCATATTGTATATTCCACATTCTTCGAATACCGCCATCGATCGAAATGCCGAATCTGCGAAACGACGACCTATCTATTTTTCCCTCGACTTAAATCTTCCTGGCAACTGAATATAGAGTGAAGTATGTGGTAGTTGCAGAATACCTTATCCGCAATTCGTTCCAATAAAACAGACCTATTTATTGCAGTGTACGTATACGAGAAATTCGACAACTATTTCGAGTAATCACGAAATTGGTCTTTCGGGCTCTCATGAAGGCGTAGTCCCGGTTAGCGTTCACTGTTGAAAGGGACTTTCAGGACTTATTACTTGGTTTAACGAGGATGCGAGGGTCATGGCAATTGCTCTTGGTGTCAACTCGTTCAGTAGTTATTGCTCCGCGGATGCTGGGAGTATGAACCGACGACGGTGAGGTTTATTTTCGTACTGATTTCTGGTCAAATTAAATGTGCGTCTTGTATGTGTTGGTTGAATGCAGGTTTGATAGGTCTATGACATCGGAGGTAAAACAAATCTTAAGTTCACATTGAAGTGACCCATATTTCCTGTTATAGAAAACAATCATTAATTGAAGACTCTTTTGTCTATTCCAAGATGAATTTCCTTGTCTTCATATTGTTCTGCAATTTCACCAAAAAACGAACAAAAAGACCTAGGAATGCAGATTTTCGGATGGGATGGGATGTAGTGTTGTCTTGTTTATGTACCTACTTTTTTGTGCGTGGCGTCTCCATTTGCTCCTAAACTAAATAGAAGTATTTGCGAATCCTCAAACAGAAGACAAGAAGCCTAGACAAAAACTCATATACGAGGATGTATTGGTATCTAGTAAGCCTAGACCAGTTCCATGCATAAACAAAATAGTGCGATACCATATCAACGAACAATAACTTATTAGAAGTGTCAGTGTAGAGTTCGACGTCAAAAAATTAAACCAGAAAAACGGAATAAATTAAAAAAAAAAAGATGTTCACCGAAATTGTGAAAATCGAAACATTGGAGTATCGAGCCATCATCAAGTGCCTGTATTTAAAAGGGTAAAGAGGTGAGCTGATTTACGAAGATATGCTTAATACCCTTGGTGATCAATGTCCTTCGTATGCGACCGTGAACAGTTGGACTGCAAGCTTCAAGAGAGGTAAATTTCCCATTGAAGATGATGGCCGATCGGAAAGGCCAGTTTCTGTGTCGGTCCCCGAAAATATCGATGCAATTCATGACATGATTTTATCAGACCGTCGAATTGGGCTAAAACGGATATCTGAAGAACTGAAGATTTCATACGAACGCGTCCATCATATAGTTCACGTCAATTTGGACATGAGAAAAATATCTGCAAAATGGTTCCCAAATGTTTCAATGTTGACCAAAAGCGTGCAAGGGTAGAAGCATCGCGTTCCATCTGTGCCCGATTTGAAAACGATGTAGACTTCTTAAACCGAATTGTTACTATGGACAGGACTTGTCACTTGGGTACATGTTTACGATCCAGAAACAAAGCAACAATCGATGGAATGGTGACACTCTGGTTCTCCAAGACCTAAGAATTTGCTGGAAAAGTTCTTGCTTCAGTTTTTTGGATGTCTGGAATAGAAATAAATACCACAAAATAAACACTGTGAGAATGATACGGTTGTTCTGACTAAAACAGATGTTTCTGCTGGCTGTCTGGTTTCGTGAAATGTTGTACCGGGTAAAGTCCTGGCGAATTCACTTTTACATAGGTGCCGAGGTATTTTCCAGAACAAGAAACATTTTTGCTCATTCATGGTTTCAATTTAAGTGATAAGAAGTAAAGATTCCACACACATAAAATTGCCATTTTACATTCAGCATGTTGAGAGTTGACTTTTGACGATGTGTGAAGGTTTGCTTCATACATTTCCACTCTGCTGATGAAAATTTTCTGCTAATTTTTAGAGGAATGGTTATAATTTGAGTTAAGTTAGGCGTTCAATGTAGTGTATTCTCATTTCAAGTTTCATTTGAAGATGGTTTCACTTTGAGAACTGAAATTTTGTGGGTAAACTCAGAAAGGATTGGAGTTCTTAATGAAATAATTGAAATCGATTTCATTTCGGAAGTTCATTTTTTTCTTTCAAAAAAAGAAGATAATAAGCCTACTCTTCTGTTTTATTTAAAACGAAAGACCCATGAAAATAGTTCAACGATTAAAAGTGAATCTACAGATAATTCAATTCAGAAAAACAACTTGAAATACGAAATTGGCAGAGAATGGCCAAATTCAAATATATGGCGGGAAAAAGTTCCTGCTTTACTCACATATTCACTAATTTCATAGTTCAGCGATTTTCGGATAGAGAGCGCCATTGAACATTAGAGAGATATTCATAGAACTTATAGTGATAATGTAAGTTCTATGGAAATATTCCATAAAATGCACGGTGGCGCCTCTATCGGATGGGTTTTCCTACTCGCTCTGAACGGCGACCTCAATTTGTGATCGAATGATTATTTGGCTACGAGATGGAGAACAAGAATATTTTATGAAATTTAAATGAATGTCTTGAATTCGAATGATTTCTATGCTTCGTTGAAGCTTAGGTATGTCATTCAATCCTCAGTAACTGCATAGTTTCCAATGGTCATCTGTCATAAGTGGCAGCTGCCATCAACCATAAATGACAGCTTCCAAAAATGACGGTCTATTCGAAATGAACCTGACCAGAAATCCCAGTTTAAATTATGCCAATGGAGCTTCATCAGTTTCATATAATAACCTCCAACCATTTTATCCTCATGCCTCGGGGGAAATTGTATTTCTTTTCCACGGGAAATTCTACCAGAAAAAAAAAATTGGACGTCATTTTCGGTTATCTAGAAATCTACACCTAAGGCTATGTCTCCTGATGATGGAGACTGCGGCACCAAATCACCCCACAAAAAATCGAAACTACAACAGGGAGGTGGAAATCAGCGACAAAAACTGACCCGATATTCCTTTAATATTTGCTCTCCACCCGACTTCATGAAATTCAATATCCAGACAAAAACTGTGACATACTGTGTGAGACCGGAGCCAAAGTAAAATAACAGATCCCAAATATGGTCGTAAATCTTGGTAAAGACAGGGTTACGATTGTTTCCTCCGCCGATAAATCAAATGTTATGTTAATGCTCCAAAATGATGCGCCTGTTTCTGTCGTCTTCCTTAAATCATTTCTAACTCCGTTTGTCTTGTCCCCGAATTTATTACTGAGTCCGCCAAGTGATACAACATCTTTGCGGCGTTGTAAGGAGGCAATGCGGAGCAATAATTATTCAAATTTAAGGTCATTTTCCATGACAGATCTGCGTGTAGCAGTTCCATTTAGTCATGGATACATCAACATGACTGTCAGATGACTTTGGTGGATTATGGCTTCACGGTGTTACTAATGATTTCACTAGCAGAGATGTTTAAAGCTCAATCGATCTTGAACTGTGCCAATTTCTTCCGCACTGAGTACAGTAAGGATGTAGATAATAGCGGCCGTTGAAATTGCTTGGGTTTCATATGGGTATAGTCACGCTGACATTATATCATATCACAGTGGCTGAAATTTGTGCCTGATCTTTGGTGTTAGCTGAACTGGGTCATATAATTCATATTGTTATTTTTATTATATGCCAGGGTCGACTGACTATAGAAGAACCTTTCAGAACTCCAACCAGATTGGTCTTTTGTTCTTATCCTCCACTGAATCAGTTCCCCAGGAGATCATCTACCACCCTCAGAACTCAGAATCTAACTGCCAGTGGAAATGCCGCAATACCATAAAGCAACTGGCCAGAGGCAACAAAGTTACTCTCTTATGGCTTCCAGGACACTGTGGCATTTAGGGGAATGAGAAGGCGAAAAGTGCAATAAAGGTTAAACTCGTTGGACCTGAACCTTTCTGTGGCCTTAGAAAGGGCCACTATAGAGAAGCGTCATAGCAATAGGTGATGCAAAACGAACATATTTTTTATTGACAAATATGGTGTTTTTGGGGGGTCCATACCCCTTTGTCATTTTTCGCCCAAAATTTTAGATTTTTCAAATCGCTCATATTCGGCACAGAGATACTTGGGGCTATGCTGATTAACATAATATGAATAACCATTGGCGGTGATGAGAGGGACGGAAGTTATGACGGTTTGAAATTTCCAATTTTTCAAAAAATGCCATTCGACAGGTCAAAATCTGAACGGTGATAGTAAGGGCTTTGGAATATTTTTTATTGGATGAAGCGCCTCCAAAATCTACATTTTGATACCAAAATCACCCATGTAGCTCCCTTAGGTAATGAAATATTCCACTTTTTATATTTCGATTTTTCATTTTCGAATACTGTTCACGAGCTCACACCACACAAGGTAAGGGTACTGTCGGTCCGCGAAATTGCTATTATTGAAGATTCGAATATGAAGTACAACTTGCAGATTCAATAATAACGTGAGATCATCTCCAAATATATCTTTTATTGACAAATATGGTGTTTTTAGGGGGCCATTCCCCTTTGTCATTTTTCGCCTAAAATTTGAGATTTTTCAAATCGCTGATATTCTGCACAGAGATACTTGGGGCTATGCTGATCAACATTATAGGAATAACTTTTGGTGGCGATGAGAGGGACGGAAGTTATGACAGTTTGAAATTTCAGATTTTTCAAAAAATGCCATTTGACAGGTCAACATCTGAAGGGTGCTAGTTAGGGCTTTGAAATATTTTTCATTGGATGGAGCGACCTCGAAAACCTACATTTTGATACCAAAATCACCCATGTAGCCCCCATAGATAATGAAATATGCCAGTTTTTATTTTTCGATTTTTCATTTTCGAGTTCTGTTCACAAGCTCACACCACACAAGGTAAGGGTGTTGTCGGTCCGCGAAATTGCTATTATTGAAGATTCGAATAGGAAGTACAACTTCCAGATTCAATAATAACGTGAGATCATCTCCAAATATATCTTTTATTCACAAATATGGTGTTTTCGGGGGGTCATACCCCTTTGTCATTTTTCGCCCAAAATTTGAGATTTTTCCAATCGCTCATATTCTGCACAGAGATACTTGGGTCTATGCTGGTCAACATCATAGGATTAACTTTTGGCGGCGATGAGAGGGACGGAAGTTATGACAGTTTGAAATTTCATATTTTTCCAAAAATGCTATTTGACAGGTCAAAATCTGAACGGTGATAGTTACGGCTTTGAAATATTTTTAATTGGATGGAGCGACCTCGAAAACCTACATTTTGATACCAGAATCACCCATGTAGCTCCCTTAGGTAATGAAATATTCCACTTTTTATTTTTCGATTTTTCATTTTCGAGTTCAGTTCACGAGCTCACACCACTCAAGGTAAGGGTGCTGTCATCCGCGAAATTACTATTATTGAAGATTCGAATGGGAAGCACAACTTCCAGATTCAATAATAACGTTAGATCCTACGCAAATATATTTTGTATTGGCAAATATGGTGTTTGTCATTTTTCGCCCTAAATTTGAAATTTTTGAAATCGCTCTTATTCTGCACAGAGATACTTGGGGGTATGCTGATTAACATAATATGAATAACCATTGACGGCGACGAGTGGGACGGAAGTTATGACAGTTTTAAATTTGCGATTTTTCAAAAAATGCCATTTGACAGGTCAAAATCTAAACGGTGATAGTTGGGGCTTTGAAATATTTCTTATTGGATGGAGCGACCTCAAAAACCTACATCTTGATACCAGAATCACCCATGTAGCCCCCATAGTTGATGAAATATTCCACTTTTTGTTTTTCGTATTTTCATTTTCGAGATCTGTTCCCGAGCTCATACTACACAACGTAAGGGTGCTGTCGGTCCGCGAAATTGCTATTATTGAAGATTCGAATAGGAAGTACAACTTCCAGATTTAATTATAACGTGAGATCATCTCCAAATATATCTTTTATTGACAAATATGGTGTTTTTAGGGGGTCGTACCCCTTTGTCATTTTTCGCCTAAAATTTGAAATTTTTCAAATCGCTCATATTCTGCACAAAGATACTTGGGGCTATGCTGATTAACATTATACGAATAACTTTTGGTGGCGATGAGAGTGACGGAAGTTATGACAGTTCGAAATTTCAGATTTTTCAAAAAATGCCATTTGACAGGTCGAAATCTGAACGGTGATAGTTAGGGCTTTGGAATATTTATTATTGGATGGAGCGACCTCGAAACCCTATATTTTGATACCAAAATCACCCATGTAGCTCTCTTAGGTAATGAAATATTCCACTTTTTTTTTCGATTTTTCATTTTCGAGTTCTGTCCGCTAGCTCACACCACTCAAGATAAGGGTTGTGTCGGTTCGCAAAATTGTTATTTTTGAAGTTTCAAATAGAAAGCACAACTTCCAGATAATTTTTTTATGGATAAATATGGTGTTTTTAGGGGGTCATACTTCTTGTCATTTTTCGCTCAAAATTTTAGATTTTTCATATCGCTCATATTCTGCACAGAGATACTTGGGGCTATGCTGATCAACATTATATGAATAACTTTTGGCGGCGATGAGAGGGACGATATGACAGTTTGAAATTTCAGATTTTTCAAAAAATGCCATTGGACAAGTCAAAATCTGAACGGTGATGGTTAGGGCTTTGAAATATGATGGAGCGACCTCGGAAACCTACATTTTGATACCAGAATCACCCATGTAGCCCCCATAGGTAATGAAATATTCCACTTTTTATTTTTCGATTTTTTATTTTCGATTTCGCCATCCAGATAAAAATGTTCAATATTCATTTATCATTCAATTGATACATAAATTTGAGGTAACAGAAGCAGTTGCAAACAAAAATAAACATATCGCACTCGTACGGTTACGGGTGAAAATGATCAAGTCGCTGTAATTGATCAACTAATGGCTGAACGGAAACAATGTGGAAATTTAAGAAGGTTGTCAGAGAAAACTGGATATTCAATAGCAAGTGTCCACAGAATATTGAAGCTGGTTAAGTTCCATCCTTATAAAATGACACTTTGTTCATGAACAGAACGAAGATGATGGTGATCGGAGAATAGAATTATGCCAAAATTGCCAAATAATTATTGAAAGTCCTCTGTTACAGCAAGTACGAAATGATTTTGAAGAATGATTGTATCGCTGTATGCAATCTAAGGGCGAGCACTTTGAGCATTTGCGGTAATTTTTTACTTATAATGTTTGTTAAATTTTTTTTTTCAATAGGAATCATACGATCATCTCTGTTTCATTTAGTTTTATCGGTACCATAATTCCATAAAAAAACACCCTGTTACTTTGTGAATGAATGTTCACTTATAAGAAAACAAACTGCAGGTTCATACAAATTTGAATCCATGCATACATTTGTGCTACAAAACTACCCACGTTCCCTGTTCAAATTCCTGATGGTGTTGCAACTCTCTCCAAGGGGTTTCTAATAGAAACATTCTTTGTATCCCAGATCATGTCCCCATGTCATGAAAAATCGACCTGCTTGGGTGTTTTCACAAATTCATATTCCTTGTTGAGTTATTGAGGGAAGAAACTCTTGAATAAGACACCCTGTATAATTAATATAAAAACGTAGTAGGTAATCGAATAACAATAATGTACAACATTATAAGATTGAAATATGCATCGATCGGTTTCCAACATCTGCACCCCTCACCGAACCGAATCGTTAGTCCTGCCAATAAACCATAATTCTGTCAATGTCTTGATCCAAAACCAACTAGGCAGAAAACGGGCTATCCGCGATATGCCATTACCAACAAATGGTCTCGTCAGACCGTTTTACAAGGAAACCCTTCTTGTAATAATTTCAACATCACGCCTCACTAATTGGAATGTCAATACTAAAATTAATCCAGAGCCATGTTTCTAATGGATTTTCGTCTCGGTGTTCGCCTTCAAAACCTCACAATTTAATTGGGAAACCTAAAATAATGGAATCAGAGCATGGCTTACAACAGAACAATATCTTCAAGTCCATTCATTCTACCTGGATTGTTCAACCCCCTCGTGTAAAGTGGATTGTGAATTCAATTCTGTCCGGAGATTTCTAAGTTCATTTATTCGCTGGTGAGTGTGCATGTTCCAGATTATTGCTCGCCGAGAATTTTTGAATTATTGGTACGAAGTTACAGTAAACGGGAAAGTCCTGAGGGAAAAGGATAAATTGGGAAAACTAGGCGGTGTAATTACCACTTAAATTGTGGATATATAGGCTATTAGGGTCATATCCACCGAGCTTCGAATATGTCAGAAAAACAAGAGGAATTTGTCATATTGGGTTGATGGGTTTCGGATAAAATTTTCATGGACATTCTGTGTAATAAATAGGCATTTTCGCTTGTTACGAAATGGAAATTCAACTATATTGATGTAAAACTTCATTCACGATCAATTGTTACATTTCTCGATTGTTTCCATGTTTTGTTTTATATCATTTTTGATGAGATGAGACATGTCTGCTTTGAAAGCAGCTTGACGTTCATCTTCAAGAGTCTTTCGATTGCAAGTAAATCTCTCCATGCTCTAACGGAATCATCAGTTGTGAGCATTTGATGCAAGGTCCAAATAGGTACTCCTGCACCTGTTCTTATTTTTTCACCATCTGTGACCACCTATTGGTATGCCTTTAGAAAACCTGGGTGATGGATCTCCTTTCGCTATTTCCTCGTACTGAGCTTTGGAGAGTTGTTTTTTTTAGCCATTTCTTTTCCTGGTGATGTTGATGCTGGGAAGATGAGAAGGACCAGACCCTCTTATGTTTGATTCTCTCACCTGCACCTCCTTCTTATAGTTTGAAAAAGGCCCCATGGGCTGACCTATCCCTCACTAGTTAAAGATGTATCTTCTCTTCGATTTTCGCGTGTTCTCCAGTTTGACACGTTATTTTACCTCCAGTAATGCAAATACACTTGTCGGAGGTTTTTCAGTTTCTGACTTGCTTTGGCGAGTCAGTGAAAGTCAGCTGGAGGTCTATGGGTTGAACAAGTTTTTGTCAACTTGATTTCTACACACCGTCAGAGGCTTTGCTGTTTTACTAGCTGTGATCTTGATATGGTTAAACCATCGAAGAATTTTTGGCTAGGGTTTTCTCCAGATTCAGACTTCCATTCAATGATATATCAATTCAGAAGGATGGATTTTATAGCTGTAAGTCTTCTTCTTCTTCTTTCTGTGCGGCGCCCTTGGTCGGCCGAACGTAGGCCTTGTGACCCATTGTTCATACAGCATTTATGTAATACTAAAAATATTCAGACCCGAAGGTACCCTGACAAGAATGCCGCGAACCGACAAGGAGGAGTCCCTCTCATCATGGAGATGGAAGGTGTAGGATTTCATGGTTGTGTTAAGGTCGGCGTTTGAAGCGAGTAGGAAAGCTCAGCCGATAGAGGCGCCACCGTCCATTTTAAGGAATATCTCCATAGAACTTACATTATCACAATAAGTTCTATGAGTATCTCTCCAATCATGAATGAAATGTACAATGGCGCTCTCTATCCGAAAATCGCCTAACTATGAAATATGTCAATTTGTGGGTAAAGCAGGAACTTTTTCCCGCCAAAATTTGAATTTGGCCATTCTCTGCCAATTCCGTATTTCAAGTTGATCTTCTGAACGAAATTATCAGTAGATTCACTTTTAATCGGAAGTTGAACTATTTTCATGGGTCTTTCTGTTGAAATAAAACAGAAGCATGGGTTGGCTGATTTTCTTCTATTTTTGAAAGAAAAAAAATTAACTGTGGGAATGAAATCGATTAAAATTATTTCAACAAGAACCCTAATTCTTTCTGAGTTCACCCACAAAATTTCAGTTCTCAAAGTGAAACCGTTTTCGAAATCAACTTGAAATAAAAACACACTACATTGGACGCCCACCTTAACCTCAGTGCAGATAGATTGCTGCACGAGAACAGTATATGTTCCGCCGTTTCATCCGCGTCCCTGCACCAACGGCCCAGGAAACACTCAGTTAGACTTATTCTTTGTAAATGTTTTTTTAATAGATGGTCAGTTAAAGCACCAGTTACAAGAGATAATTGCTTCCTCTCGAGAATCAAGAGTTTTGAAGCTTTGAAGAAGGCCCCTTGATAAGGAGTCTTGACTGCCTGAGATTCGTTCTCGTGTTCCACTCAGAGGAGAATTTCTCATCAATCCATCTCTTGAACAGGTTTTTGATAAATGTATGACAGATAGGAAGCACGGGTTCCGGCCCAGTAAAAGTCAGCTGGAAGTCTCAATTTCAGAGTGAAAAGGATCTCTATGGTCTAGGTTGGGTTGATTTCCAGGCCCGCTGCCAAGTAATGTCATTGGGAAGTCTTGAATCAATTGTCAATTGGATGCCTGTCTTCATTGTGCTCTTATAGAGTCTCTTAGAAACCATAGAGTCTTAAAGTTTATAAAAATCTCAACAAGTTTTAGATAAACTTGATCATTTTCACTGAAAATTCACATTGCTGTGCTTTAGGTGGCGTAAGAACACAGTCACAAAGCCTACATAGATCACAACTCATATACAAGCTACAAAAGCTTCTAGTTTCTGAGGGATTTCCTTTCCGAGACTTAGGAGTTATCAGTAAAACCAATCAATCAATTCCAAATTGTATCATATCAAAAAGAAGTTGTTTTTGTTTGCTATTTAATTCCATGTATAGCTTACAAGCAAAATTTTTCGTGATGAGAACAAATGAAATGACATTCTGAATACCTTTCACGTCTCATACTAAATCTGGAAAAAAATCCATCTAATGAGTTTTCGATAGTGTGGAACCTTCAACAACTCTTAAGGAAGAAGATACACCGAACATAACTGTAACTTTGCGTTGGACTGTGAAGGAAAGACACTCTGGAACCAGGTGTGCGGCAGTTCCTTTCTCTTTCCCATAAAATTTACATACATCAGTATCTGATAAATCAGATGCTTCCTGAATGAACAGTTTCCTGTAAAAAAATCACCGAGGAGGTGTAACTTGTTCTAACCAAGACCCAGATACTTTCTGACCTTGTTGTTCAAAATTTGGAAAGAACTTTTTGGAATGATCTAACCCAGGAAGATTTCGCCAAAATGTTTCTTATATAGGGTGGCGCATGAATCGTGCTACAAAAATAAACCGAAATAACTTTTTTTCTGTGTGAGTAATCGGCTTATTTTTTTTTCTATTTTGAAGGTTACTATTTAATTTATAAAAATGAATACTCGGGATACTGAAGAAAGAAATTGGATAGTGCAACGGTACCATGCTTTATAGTCCGTCATTTCCGTCCAAAGTTAATCAAGTCGAGAGTTTGGCGGTTAAAATTGCCTTATATGGAGCGAATCTAATCCAGAAAAGCTCCATGAGACGGAACTGCACCCAGAGCGAGTCACTGTGTGGTGCGCAGTTCCATCAAGATGTTTTGTGGAGCCATACATCTTTGGAGAAAAAGAAGAAAACAGTAATTGTCAATGGGAATCGTTATTCAAAGATGTTGAAGGAGTTTTTCACCAAGAACTGCACCGAAGACGTATCCTATTCAACATCATTATTTCTCAGCGAGATGATGGAACAACTGCACATATAGACAGACCAGTTATTGCGGAGCTCCAAGAAAAAAAATCACAAACAAATTGATTTCCAGGAACTCCACTTTTCGCTGGCCCCAAGGTCACCTGACCTGACTGTACCAGACTTTTTTATGGGGTTATGTCAAGCAGGAGGTCCACAAAACGAAACCCAGGAAATTTACTGAATTAAGGCAGTCCATTACGACAATAATTGAGGCGATCCCAACTTCAAACTTCAGACCGCAATGAACAATTTTTTGATCAGGTGCCGCATACGCGTGAGTAAGCTTGGACGTCATTTGTGGTCCATAACCAATAATCTTTTTTAAATAAAATCTGATTTTCTATCTTATAAAAATAAATAAATAAAACACATCGATTAAAAAAAATTATCTGAATTTCTTATTGTAGCACAATTGGTGCGCCACCCTATAGCTGCATTTGCCTATCCCATAGAATGGATCTGGGTAAGTAACTAGCTCCCTTTCTCGCAGGTGTATTGGCTTCTTTTTAACAACCTGGCGGAATTTACCAGGAAAGGATCACTCCAGACGGTTCTTTCGAAACTTTGGAACTGCAAGATCCAAAAGATATCTGGATCTCAGTAAGAACCAGCTACACCTTCTCACTAGCTTCTTTACAGAGGGCATAGTCACCTTAGGAAAACATCTGGAGAGAATGGGTTCATTGGACACTGAAGAATGTAAATTTTGTGGGGACGAGGAAGAAACTCCTATTCACCTAGTCACGAATGCCCTGCCATTGGAAGCCAAAGGAAAGAATCCTTTGGGCTAGAAACTGGTAGAAGTGCGCATCTAGCTTCGTTGAAACCTCTCCAGGTATTGGATTTCATTAGATCTCCGGAACTGGAAGACAAGCTGTAAAGTGCGTGGTGATTACAGTTTTATTTGGGGGCACAAAAGTCCTTGAGGTCACCGTGAACTGCAGTCCCTTTCTAACTATAAACTATTGGCCTCTTCGTTTCATTGGAGTCCCAAGTGACTGGGAACCCATAACAGGAAGACCTCATTGTTCTTGCCTTTGGACGAGAAGATCATATAGGAGGAGTGAGGACTTAGCCTCCTTTCAGCCCTTCTAGAAACTGTAGTGCATTGGAGCTGGAGCTACAGCTGTAGATGCTGCAGTGGTAGAAAAGCTCTGATCCGATGGTCAATAATCCGATTCCAAAGATTTTCATCCGCCGATATCGTTATCTCATGCAGTGCATAAACCCCTTCCATTATTCAAAATACTCTGCATCGTTCGGTACTGAATTTCCACCATGCTCCATACATAACTCAACATCCCGTCATAATTCAACGGAATTCAAAAGAACCGAACCCCGCGAAGTGAGAGAAAATAACCCGTATATCATTCGATGAACCCTGAACCCTGGCAAATTATTCAATTCATTTCTTTCGGAGTGTGAACTTCTAGGAAACACTTATTGGCGAAAGATATATTTCGCGCGCGGAAAGCGAGCCAAAACCAATAACATTGCCCTCTCGTTATTTCGAATGATCTTCGACGTCAACACCTCATTAGAAATTCTTTTGATTTCCTCCATAAAAGAACGGGATCGAGGACGTGCAAAGACGGCACTGAAGCGGAGGCTTTCGACTGCTGGAAAACAGGAGTAATTGAATATCAGACACCTTTGCCAGAACAAAACAATGCAATTATGGCGAAGTTTTCTTTTATAGTCGGACGTCCGATGCTCCGGAGTGCGAGAAAAAACTTCGGAACTGCGACGGAGGAATTGGAGAGAAATTTTTCAGCAGACAGGATATTCGATGTGCGATTTGCCTTTGTGGAGTCGCTATAGACAGCGTTCCTGTTTATGCATTTTCGCAAAGGAACGGGCAATTATAGCAGGCATGAGCGACAAAAGATGTTGCAATCAATGTCTTCCGTGTCAGTTGATATTTGAACATCCGTATTTTCATTGAATGCTCTCCAGCACTGGATTGGAGGGATGGTCTTTTCTGCAGGTTTTCATTAATTCGCCCACTTGTCTGTTTGCTTGTTCGATACAAATTTTGTATCGATTTTTAACTGAACTGCTCCACATGAGTTAGGGATATTGACTTAAATTGCCAAGAAATATAGATTTTTGTGATGAAAATTCATCTTGATATGATTTCAAGTTGCAAATTAATTTTAGCCTGTAGGTCTGCAGTATATACAGGGTGGTTAAGAAAAATCGAGTAAAATAACGAAATTTTATTCCCAGAGAATTCAAGCATTTCAAGACTATCAATACAATGTTTGGCCTACACGGGCATCAATAACAGCTTGACATCTTCTTTGCATACTACACACGAGGTTGTTGAACATTTCCTGTGGAATTTGGTTCCATAAACAGGGCAGAAGCTCTCTCAGATCATTTAAGGTTTCTGGGGTAGGTTGATGATTATCTTATCTTCTTTGGAGCATATCCCATGTATGTTCTATGCAATCCAAATCTGGTGAGTGCGGAGGTATTGGTAAATGTGGAATACCAAGCTCTTCGCGCGCATTCTCAACTATGGCTGCACGGTGCGGTCTAGCGTTATCGCCTAGAAATTGAAAATAGCAGCGTGAAAATTTGGCACAACATTTTCTATGACATGCTCCCTATTGTGTAAGGCGGACATATTCCCAGGACAAATGTGTATCTCTGTGCGCCTGTTGAAACATATCCCGACCCATACCATAACACTACCCCCTCGGAATGGATGGACTTCTTGGACATAGCGACGATTACGGGGTATGCGTAGCATTGTACATAGCCTTATTCTTCGAGAATCTGAAAATCATCCATATCTGGATTCATCAGTGAAAAGGACACTACGCCATTGATCGTTCCAATTGATATGTTGCCTTGATGCCCATTCCAGTCTTTGACGCTTATGGTCACGTGTTAATGGAACTCCTCTTAATGGACGCCTAGAACCTATATTCACCTCTCTCAAACGTCGTCTGATGGTTTCGATGGAAACTTGGACCCCATCTGCATTTTGAAGAGTATTCCGTAGCATTCTACACGTAGATGTAGGGTTTCTTCTCGCCGAAACGGTGATGAAACGATCCCGAGCAGGTGTTGTTTTTCGTCGCCCACCAAGCCTTGGTCTTTCCAACACGGAACCTGTCTCCCTGAACCTATTCCAAAGTCGAGATATCACACTTTGGCTGACTTGGAGCTTTTCCGCTACAACAACCTGAGTTAGGCCACCCTGTAGCATTCCGATAGCTCTATTAGCCTCAGCGTTTGTTAATTTACGTCTTGGCATTTTCAGAAAACTCGTTTCAAATCGAAGCCGTTGATGAACTTCATTTCAAAATGAGAACATTCATGAAGCATATGCAAAGAACCAAACTTCGGAAAAAAGACGACCAGATTGACGAAATGTCTCATAATGATTTTTATTGGATCGATTCAAGTTGTTATTGAGTTTTGAATGATTTGACAGCGTTTTTCTCGAAGAACGCATACTTTTAAAAACGATTGAATACGATATCCATAACTCTTGTGGAGCAGTATAAATTCCACATGAATTAGAGACTTCATTTACTAACTGACAAAGAAACTACAACACTTATAAGGAGCTGTTTGAATTTCAATTTTTTTTTGGTGAAACATTGATTAAATTTGAAGAAAAAGGTTTTTTTGTTACTTGAATATTGTAGTCGTTATTTGCAATTTTTTTTGAATTTTGCAACAAACCAGCTGTTCGGAGAGATCCAAAGTCGATGTTTTATTGTTGTTAAAATGCCTAGAGCACGTGTACGCGGACTTTAGCGCTAGCTAAGTGAATTTGAAAGAGGTCGAATTATTTGTCTACGAAAGGCGGGATTGCCATTTCGAGAAATAACTAACCGTACGAACAGAAATCCAACTACGCTTATGAGATGTTGTCAATCGTGGTTTGATAATGCCCAAAATCGTAAAAGAGTAGGCACCGGACGTCAAAAGGGCACAAATGAAGTTCAAGATCGACGTCTAAGACTTAAGGCCAGCAGAGACCGATTTGTGACAACACGATCTTTCGCTGATGAGCGGTTAGGAGAACAAGGTTATCCTGTAACTGTCCGAACGGTTTACCGCCGGATAAGGTATTTGGACTGCAGCATTATCGAGCCCCTCTTATGTTACATCTGACAGTTGAGCATCGCCACCCACGATTACAGTGGGGCAGAGAACTTCAACATTGAAATGTGGAATGGCATCAGGTCGTCTTTTCTGATTAATCTTGATTCTCCTTGTGCTAACATGATGGCCGGGGAGAAAGACGTGAACCACAGTTTGATGTTGAGCGTCATGTACACCGGACAGTAGGCGTTATGGTATGGGGTGCTACTGCACATGCAGTGGTTCACCTTTACTTTTTATTCGAGGTAACATGTCAGCGCTGCGTTACCTTTGAGGAATAGTGGAGCCATATGTTCTCCCTTACCTTAATAGGGTCGAGAATCCAATATTTCAGCAAGATGATGCTCGACCTCTGAAATGCCAGAGTTAGTTTAATTTTTTTTGGAAGCGACCAATGTGAATCTTTTGCTTTGGCCGCACAGATCGCCCGATCTTTCGCCCATAGAGCATGTTTGGGACATCATGAATAGGAGGCTTGGAAATTTTCCCCAGCCCCCATCGACTTTGATGGCTCTGAGACATGAAGTACAGGTAGCTTAGGATAGTATACCTCAAGAAGAAATACACATTAGCCTTGTTCATTCAGCTCAAAATTGAGAAACCCTTTTCAGGTATAGTTCTGATCGTATAATAATTATCAATGGAACTTTCAGGGGGTCTTCATTTGTAAAAGTGTTTTTATCAGTTTTTTCTCTAATGCGGCTAATGAGTGATTCAATTGTATTTTAATTATTCAATTTCTTCATACAATTCAGAAGGACTTTCTCCAATGCTTCAGTACCATTTTGAATCAGTAATTTCAATACTGAACCATCACTCATGAAATCAGAACTTCAATCAAACCAAAACTACCCTATTGTTTTCAGGATGAGAAGATTTATGTGTTCTAGCTGATTCGAGTTTGAAATTCCGAATATCATATCCAGTAAACTGGAAATTATTGGCCCAGGAGATCAATAAAACAAGCTAACGTCGCAAAGCTATAATTATCAGCAGGATATTTCTGCTGAAAATAAAAATTCATTTTCCATCCGAATGAAGAGCAATATTTGCATTACTCATCGAGTTGGGGCACTAAAAAACAACACTTCCAACGTTAATCTATTCAATGTTCGCGGTTAAAACCAATTCGACAAACTTCTTTGCGAACCCGAATGCCACCTTTATGCGCATCATTTGAGTGAAAGAGTAAATTCAATATTCCATACTGAACAGTCAGAATTTTTACGCCTGAGAAAATTCTTTCTGCAGCATATTTTATTCGAAGAACTTTCACTGGGGAAATTTTCCGTCCGAATAATTGCTCATTCGAAAAATTTATTCCAACAACTTTCCATATAACGCTCAGTCTGCAGCTTCCGTATTTTTCCTCTTTCTGTTCCCATTTGGAAACGGCGCTTGATGAAAAACTCCGAGTATTTAAGGTGGGTCCATATTTTTCTAGCTTTCGAGGATGGAACCAATATCAAAGGTAGAGTTGACGTATTCCCCGCTCACAAGTGCTATGTTTTTCGTGAGTTTAATTAGTAGCGAAGATCAAAGAGTTCTACATTACCACATGATCCAATGGAAACATCAAAAACACATCTCTGCTATGAGGGTCATCAACGAAAAAGAACTCTATCTCTCTATCATGTCTGGCCTTCAACACTGTAAACGTAATATAGGCTGGTCACTCGACACTGGTCACTCGATGTTTACTGTGACACTCGCTCTCTCGAAAAATCAATTGATAAACAAACATATCGAATATTCAACTTTCCACAACTGAGAACTCAATCGAATCATTCGAATCTACTGAATTAGGATGAAGAAAGAGGTCAATGAAGAATATTCAAAACAATGAGTGGTAAAGTCGCTAAAATTGATTCATTAAGAACGCAAGATTTGAATTACGCGCCATGTTTGACAGTCATAATGTCACATGATTATTACTGACAGATCGAAAGTTGACAGATGAGTGTTGGCGAATATAGAGCATCACACAGTAAAACAACGCGTCTTGATTATCAAAAATCATTATCAAAATGATGAATGTTTAATTGCCACTATTCGTAAAGTGCGTCCAATATTCTGTCGGAATAATGTGCCTCGTTCATCTACTACGGAGTACTTCATGGTACTACTACTATAGATGTTGTTCAGAATTCAGGCAGTTCGCCAAAATGTGATAGAAAGGCCAGAGACGTGAATTTGCATCGGGCAAAAGAATTGGGAAACACTCTTTAGCGGATTCTCACTAAAGTTTCACAGCTGTATGCCTACAAAATCCAACTGACTCAACAACTTCTAACAGTAGACCATGAAAAGCGGAGAGAAATCCACGGCTGTTTTATCAGAAAGCAATGCATCAACACCATTTATATACTCATATTCAAATCATTCAGGCAATTTTTGATAAGAAGAGTTAACGTCTTTAAGGGCAACATAGTCAACTGAGAGAATTGGACTATTAGAGATCTAATTCCGAAGTAAAGCGCTGAAACGTGCTGCCATAGCAGGAGGATAGTGACAGACCGGTTCCTGCCATGTTATGTTATGTGTTATGCCATCATCAGTGCCGCATAACCCAACCAACGATAGCAACCAGATGAAACGGCAGAACTTATATTACACTATAGCAGGAACACCATACCATGTTCTTGACGATGTCCCACCTACCGGGTAAATGTCTCGCTTTTTTCCAGATGTTCCTTCAAAAAGGAATGTTACTATCCTTCTGCGATGGCAGCACGTTCATTAGATCAGAATATACAGATGGTTTCCTGAGAACAAGATATATCTCCAACTGGTCACTTATTTCGGTGCTTATGAATATATTTTGCAAATCCTTCACAATTTTGTTATGCAGTGTGACAAGAAAAACCTCGGACAAACTCTTTTTCATTTAACTTTATCAAACAGAAGAAATGGAACAAAACAACAACAAATAATAATATCTTGAACACTTGTTAATAATATTTTTAACCCGTTTCGAAGTGGCTTCCTTTGGCGGCGATACACAGCTTCAGACGCTTCTTGAAATTTTCGGCAATGGGCAGCAGCTCCTCGGGCGTTAATCGGTTCCATTCCCGGCGCAGAGATTGCTTCAGCGACTCCAAATTTTTGTGTTTTTCAGCACAAGCCCTGTGCTCCAAAATCGACCACATGCTGTAGTCCATTGGGTTGAGATCCGGTGAGTAGGGCGGCCATTCTGCAGATGAGATGAAACAAGGAAAATGGGTTTTACACTATTCTTGCGTTATTTTCGCTCTGTGAGCCGGAGCGGAGTCCTGTTGAAAGGTCCAATGCCTATCGCCGAAGTGCTGCTTGGCCCAAGGAAGTACTACAACCTCGAGGATGTCGCAGATGTAATTTTCTTGATTGATTTTGACCCCTTGATCCACGAAAACTAAGGGAGTTTTACCATTGTCGCAAGTTCCGCCCCAGGCCATGAAGGATTGCGGATTTTGACGGTGTTCGACGATGGCCCATGTACCGGGAGCGTATTGGCATTGTTTACTACAGTGCAACGCATACATGGTGTTGCACCGCGGTAAAGAATGACTGAACCAATGCTCTATCTACCCAGACATATCTTACCACGGCTCAGCGCAGGGAGGTGTTCAGGCGTAGTAATTATTGTATTATGGATACGCGCATCTATTCTCGGGGCATTTTTTACCGCGTTCCAATTCAACATTGCTTATGCCTTGATGGATTTGGTTGCCAATATTTTCGAGTCCTATCAAAGACGACACTTGCTGCATAGATAGAGGAACTTGAAGTCATTTGCCAATCTCCGGAATTCAAGAATGAAATACTGTTTAGAAAATTGTCACATTATTCTAATGTCTCTGTTCAAAGAATCGACGGTAATACTTTTTTAGTTTCTTCGGAGAACCATGATCATATGTTTCATAGTGCATAAGTAGATATTCTTTTTTGCGACTGTGTTTTTGGTCAGGTATTGTAAGCACCTTTGGGCCATATAAAATAAGTTTGGAATCACTTTTAGGACCTGTAGGCAAATAAACACTGATGAAAGAAAAGAATTGGAAAATTAGCTCTTGGAGAAAACATATCCTTAGAATTTTTTGACGACATATCAACAGATGTGGGTATGGAGAATAACTTGCCAACTAGCACAGAGCAACAAAGCAATGTTTTTGCCTAACAGGGTACTTTTTCTAAAGAAACAATAAACACTGTCGAGAATGCCAATGAAACCAATATAGGACATTCCGCATCTGTATTTGGAACATTCCGCAGCTGTAACAGAACTATCCGAAAATTTTGAACGCATAACAGTGGATTTCCATGCATCCGTAATCCGATTTCCGATTCGGATATCGTATACATTTTGTCGGACGGACGAAACTGTCAATTTCCATCCATCCGAATTTTCGAAACGTTGTCGTGTGTTTTTATGAGAAAAATGGTAACATTTTGTATATACAGTGTGCGTCAAAATTATGGAACAAATTCATTTTCTCAGAAGAAAAATATTTGACAACAAAAATCAAGACAGGTCAATTTTTGTTTCACTTTTACCAAATTTTTATGCATTTTTGAAGGATTTTTGTTGCCAAATATTTTTCTTCTGAGAGAATGAATTTGTTCCATAATTTTGACGCGAACTGTATAATTATTGAATTATCAAATTACAAACCTTAAATTCAAAGCTAGTCTTTCACCCGATGAAATGGGTTCTCGTATATGGTACATTTTTGTGAGAGATGGTCCAACAATACTCAATAATTTGTTGAATGTGATATTGCTCATTCTCAAATAATTGAAATACTGCCCACTATCGGACAATCGCATTTCTTGCACCAAGTTATTGGGCCTCCTTTCTGCTCATAAAAATATCTTTCACCCATAATATAGGTGAACTTCGTTTTCTTTTCTTTTTTTTTAATAGAAGAATCGAAAGCAACAACAAATTTTCCATTGATATTTATATTCTTCTCCAAAAAGAAGAGAACGCCAAACATTCAAAAAGTTATGTCAAATTTGATACGATAACGGACAAAAGTTAAACATTTTTAAACATTCTCCGATAACGGAGGAGAGTTGAAACTTTCGGACGAATGTTTGGCGCTCTTTCAATTTTGAATATTTCCGCCAATCACAACACTTTCGGACGATCGTATCATCGGATGACGGATGCATGGAAATCCACCGTAAGTAAAATAGCACACAAAAATAAAACGGTTGATATGGTTAATGCTATGACAAAATTTAATGAAACTCTGAACAAAATTATTACACCCTCTTACTTGTTTAATTCTATTTGTGTATCAAAAATTATCTCACTAAAAGAGAACATTTCTTCTCAGTCAACATCAGTAAGCCGAAGAAAAATTAGACGCGGTTTATCATGCGGCTGGTAGGCCATCAAACAAAGAAATGCCAAACAATCCTAAAAGGCAAAGATCTTTAAAGAAAAATATTGATCTTAATAGATCAAATGCAAAATCACATGGATTATATCACATTATATCACACTAGGATTATACTTTAGTGGATTTTGCATTTAATGTGGTTTTTTATTATAGTGGCGATTGTATATTACTGTTATTTTTATGAACGCGGATTGCAAAATTGTGAAAGAAAGAAAATTTGAACGTTGTTGGGACTGGAACGCGGAAAACAATGCCCCGAGAACAGGCGCGTATCCATAATACAATAGTTAATACGTCTGAACACCATCCTGCGCTGAGCCGTGGTAAGATATGTCTGGGTAGATAGAGCATTGGTTCAGTAATTCCTTACAGCGGTGCAACACCATGTATGCGTTGCAGCGTAGTAAAGAATGCCAATACGCGTACCGGGAGCCTCTACAGACCAGACTCTGTCGTTTTGATGGTTGAAGGATTGTTCTACGGTGAAAAGATTCTCGCCTGTGAAGATAATTCGCTCCCATTTCTGACCGGCGGCGAGACGAAGGAGTTGGCGGCACCTTTGGAGTCGTACGCGCTTGTTTTCCTCCGTGAGGAGTTGAACTTTTTGGAGCTCGTATGGCTTGAGGTTGAGCTCCTTTTTGGCAATTTGATGTACTGATTCGCGATTGATACCGGTCTCACAGGCTATTTTCCTCATTGAAACCCCCGGAATTCGATTGACTCGCTTCTTGACGATGTTGCGATTGCTAGGTGTATTGACAGTGCGTTTTCTACCACTTCCTGGACGACAACCATCATGGCCAAGCTCCTTGGAACGACGAATTGCATCGGACACGGTTTGTCGAGGCACATTGAGCAAACGAACAATTTCGCATTGACGCCTACCTTGACGAAACAGCTCCAAAATCGCACTACGTTTGTTTGACATTCTAAAACTCCGTGAAATGAAATTATATAAAACTGAAAATTCACATATTAGTACAGGAAACTGTACAGAAACCAAGAGAATAAAAATTATTTGGCTGCGCTGAAATACTTCTGTTTCAGACCACAGCAAAATTTGTCCGAAGTTTTTCTTGTCACCTTGTACAACAACTTGTACTCGTACCAAACATTCTAGTCTAATGCGACAAATTCAAAAGTGAAAAGAGGAGCGATAAATGACCTGTACATTCTGGAATGAAGTCCTACATAAATACTGGCCTAGAAAGGTACAAGAAATCGACCTTGAATTATAATCTACATTCTTTCGATCGTCGTTTCAGTTGATTCGAATATTTCAATGAGTAGGTATGAAAAGTGTATAATAAATCTCATATGCGTCCTCTTTCATTTGAAAAATTTTCCCGAAATTATTCTATGTCCGCACCCTACCCGAGTCGCACTTCATTCATGCTCCCACGGACATTTTTTCTGCAAAAACGTAATGAAGCTCCTACTTTTTCATTATCGAAAAGTTCGCATCGGCGTCTAAAGAAAAGCCTTAGCCTGCCGAAATAAATCACTCAATACCTGGAATATTTTTCTTCGGTGAGAAAATGAATAATATTTCTCCATGAAACGCTCCGAATTTCGGGGCTTTTATCATTCAGGACATGTTTTATGAAGACGAAGTGTGAGACTTCAGTGGAATGAGAGTCTACTATGCTCCAAGTACGGTATTTTTGAACAATATTCAAATTTATTGTTATTGCTCCGTAGTGAGCTGAGTTACTATATCTTTAAGAAATCTCATTTCTCTTATTCACAGCTGCATCATTTCATTTGAAAGTCCTAATGATACAAAATCGTTTCTGGTATCCCAGTGCTCAGAAATTGAACTCTGCAGAAGAATTCTCATAAAAACTGAGGTTTTTCACTATATATATATATATATATATATATAAAAAATTGGTTAAATTTATTTGGGTTGGCAGTCGGAAATATACACAGTCGCTAAGTCTTGAATTATATATATATATATATATATATATATATATAGATTTGTTCGACCGCACATACAGACCCAAAACGGTATACTCGACCGACTTTTCAGTCCAAAAGTGACGTTTTCAGACCCGGCTTCGGGACTGGTAACGTTCGACTATAGAAAAGTTATGAGGGGGCTGAGGGGATGCTAGGGGTGCATTTTCAGCCGGGTCTGAAAAATCGGTTTTACATGTGATTATATATGGAAAAGTTTCAGTGTTTGGCCAGTGCGAGGGCGCTTCAGTCGACATCAACTTGCTGTATATAATTCGTATAGTTGACCAACGCATTGGGTCCCTAAATATGGC
This sequence comes from Adalia decempunctata, assembly GCA_951802165.1. Classification (NCBI taxonomy): domain Eukaryota; kingdom Metazoa; phylum Arthropoda; class Insecta; order Coleoptera; family Coccinellidae; genus Adalia; species Adalia decempunctata. The sequence goes on from OX637697.1 coordinate 24,908,756, forward strand.
AACGCTGTTTTCCGTTCATACACCTCAAATACACGATTCGAGTACTTATACGATCCCGGTATGGACGAACGTCGTCATGGGTCTTGGTGAATATTTCGAATACACTCGTAGATTTGATATTGGATTCTCTTGATATCAATATGAACTGCAGATTCTCCGGTATGGAAGCTTATACAAACCCGATGAATATTACTGTAAACAAAGTGTTAACAAGTAGGTACGTGTGTCTTCGAGTACGGGTCTCCTTTCGAAAGTGAGAAGAGAGACTTTTTTAAGTGCTGAAAAATGGCATTTTGTGAGCAAAGAAGAAGTTACAGTCACATACTAAATTTTTTTGTTTCCGATTTACAAGATTCGTTCATGCACAATCACAAATTCCATTTCAAATTCATTTTCAGAATGTCAATATCATATCATGACGGTATGTTTGTTTTGCTGAAAAATGACAAAGGGATCAAAATCTCAAGACGGAGGCGTGTCCACCTGCCTCTGGGCACACATGTAGGTACACAATATATTTCATTTGATTAATAAGGAACTAGTAGAGCTCAGCAAACTAGGTACTCAACCTTTTCGCCATGATCCACCAAAAAAGGAATGGTTCAAACCCATGATAGATCAATGAATATTTAAAATGTTTACGTTTCTCTCGAGCCCTCTTCGGGTATTGGCATGTCCACAAAATCCAATACGTCAATTATACCTGGCTAATCACGTGATATACTGCGGTTTCAACTGGAAACCAGTGGTGCGTTATCAAAATACTCTCAAATGAATATTTTTACAATGTAGCTGACAGACGTCTAAGGATTTAATTTTCAGCGCTTTCAAGAGAAAAATAGTATTTTTTCCTCATATTTGGAAGAATGTAATATTTAAAGGAAATGCCCACTAGCTTATGCCTACAAGGAATCATTCCCTGAAAGCTTTCGCACTTATAAGTACCACCCTGTATAATTCATATTTTTTTTATAAATGGAGTGTGATTCAGTTGAAGAGATTATCATAATATGCTGAGTTTTGGAATTTCATAGAAATGAAAGCTAGGAATGACGTAAATCATGTACCAGAATCTGATAATGATTATACATATGACAAGGCTCTTGTTTTTAGTAAACCAGTGATTCTTCTAAATCTGATTCTTGATTTCACCGAGGAGAATCAAAAGTGAAATCGAATTTTCATAAGAATTTCGGAAGTTATACAATTGTGTTTTTCAATGTGATGATGAATGAAGGAGAGTAGTGTTATGAATTTTTGTCTAGGTCCTACCTAATACATTAAGCTCCTAATACTTCACTGAGATTGATGTTATTGACATTCTGAAAAAAGTACAAGTTTTCAGTTCTTTTCGTTACTTAATATACTATAACAAAGAAAATGATGATATGGGATCATCTGCTGAGAAGGCAGCTACCTATATAATTGAAAGAAATAAGACACAAATCATTTGCCATTATAAATAATGACAAATGAAATGTGAATACGAACTAGGTCTCCGATACTGTTCACCCTACCAGACCGAATGGTCCAACGTCAACTGAGAATCGCACCGACTGCAGTTTCTTCCTATTAGGACTCATCAGGGTGGAATATCCCAAAGTCGACGCTGGATAATATACTTTATTGTGTTCTGATTATTTATTGCCTCATTTTCGAAAGCATTCCTTCTTTTATATTTCATTCATAAGATCAAAACATTAATTAAATCTACCATTCCGTACTGATAGCCATCGTGGTTGTGGAATTCTTCTAGGTGAACTATGTTGCATTACTCAAGCCCTCTTACTCCATAACCATAATAAAGGCGTTGTAAAGGAATACAGGGCGTCCGGTTTCAACGTTCATATATTTCAGGGGGTGATTCTGGAGTTCAAAGTTAGATTATATCAACTTAGGCCCTAAAACACCAGTGCTAGAGGCTCTTAAGCATGACCTCCAAAGTCCAACTAATTTGCGATAACTATGTCATCATTTGTCGGATTTAAATGAAATTCAGTACATGGGGGTTTCTGGATAAACTGAATCGTCTGATAAGGGCGGATTTAAGGGGGGGGGGGTGGTAATGAGTATCGAAGACCTAAGAAGAAATTACGTTTCAAAGTTTATTTGAGGATGTTGTTGTGTACCTGATTTAATGGTTTTAAATCATATTACCCCCCCCCATGAAAAAGAGCTATATCCTATCCACCCATGTCTGATAACCGATTCTCATCAGTGGAGGAAAATAAAACTTTTAATTTTTGAGATTATGTAAGTAGAAGACATGGTCTCCTCAACCATTTCCGACAAGAGAGGTACGGCGCTACGGAGCCCCAACCTATAGAAAAAAAATGACTTAGAATGCATTTCATCACACTAAATACTTTTATTCCGAGATAGGGTTATGTAACGCTTTCAATTTGAAAATATTTTAGGAGCCCATTTCTTCGACTGAAATTTCAATTAGATCATCAACTCCAAAATTGAAAATGATTTTTTGAGACACCCCCTATTATATTATCTCTGCTACTGATGAGAATCAATCAGTTCTTTTACAATCAAACGATCAAATTTATCCAGAAAACTCCATGCTATAAATTCCATTTAAATTCGATAAATTTTGGTGCAGAACTAACCAACTAACGGTACTTATCCTGAAATATATGAACGTCTAATCCTAACACCCTTTATGTAATTCGTTATACAGGGTGGCCATTTGAAAACGAAACAGACGAGATTACAGACGAAATAAATTTTTTCGATAGAAATGCTCGGACAGGTCGATTTCTGTTTCGAGGGGGACAACTTAAGATGTAGGTAACGGACGCATAGCGCTTCAACCCTTGCTGCTACAATCCCCACCCCCAATTTTTGAATAGGGAAGATGGGAAGAGTGATACCTCATTTGAAAGGTATTTTTATACTGATTTCAGCACAGTAATTGTTTTTTCATTTTATGCATTAGTTTCCGAAATATTCTCAACTAAGTATTTGAAAATGAAGTGGTGTTTTCATGGCACTTGTAGTGTTTTTTGTTGTGAAAAATCGACATCTTGATTAAAGATTTCTATGTCAGTGGATTGGAGGAAGGAATCCACAGTCATGGTTGTTTTGAAGCTCAAAATGTCGATTTTTCACAAAAAAACACTACAAGTGCCATGAAAACACCACTTCATTTTCAAATACTTACATAAAAGAATATTTCGAGAACTAACGTATGGTCCGAAAGTTTTGGGAAAAATTTCAAAAGCATATAACTCTGACTTAAATAATCTTATATTTTTATAAAATTATTCAACCATTTAACTTAACTATTCTTATTATAAATCAAAATTCATGTAACAGAAAAGGGACCATTATTTTCGATTTGCCTAATTATTCCCCTGACACGTTGCTTCTCAATCAGACCAGGTGAAATTTTTCCCAAAACTTTCGGACCATACGTTAATGCACAAAATGAAAAAACAATTACTGTGCTGAAATCAGTATAAAAATACCTTTCAAATGAGGTATCACTCACCCAATCTTCCCTATTCAAAAATTGGGGGTGAGGGTTGTAGTAGCAAGGGTTGAAGCGCTATGCATCCGTAACCCGCATCTTAAGTTGTCCCCCTCGAAACAGAAATCGACCTGTCCGAGCATTTCTATCGAAAAAATTTATTTCGTCTGTAATCTCGTCTGTTTCGTTTTCAAATGGCCTCCCTGTATATGACGGCATCCAGAATTGATTCTAATTTTTTTTTACAGTGTACCGGGCGGGTCAAGCTACACCAGCATTCAGCCTTTTTCACATCACGTGATAATAAATGCGTTCAAATAATTCAAACCTCCAGCCGAACCGCAAAGAAATATTGAAATGGAAAAAGGAAAAATCAAATATTTCATTCATGAAAACAACAATGAAATGTGTCAGATTTTTTTTTCGGTTTAATTTTATTTAATATGCGGTTTTTCTAAGAGAATTTGAAAACAATAGTTATTGTTAGATCAGATTCTTGAAGTTTCAATGAGTGGAAATCTCGAAAAATGAGATAATTATTTCCACAGTATCAAAAAAGGTAGTTTGTAGATAATGATAAGCATCAAAATTTCATTCGTACTAATTATACGTAATCATTAAAGCAGCATAATAATCTAATGAGGCAAAATGGATTAATGCTCATTCAAAATGCCTGTGCCCTGTAATATATAATATCAAGTGAAAGGGCTTGATGAAAGTAACTTGAAAAATAATGCGATGTTATTCTTAATCCAATATGGCGGACCATCCAAGATTTCGAAATAGTTATATTCATTCACTTCTACAATATGGGTATCAAATCGAAGGGCTTGTTGAAAGTAACTCGAAAAATAATGTGACGTAATCCTAAAACTAATATTTCGGAGAATCCAAGTCAGTGACAATAAAAAATTGATTCAAAAAATGAGGATGAGGAATTTCATCTTCACAGAAAGCAAAATTGTTCACTTCGTGAAGATATTTAGTCTTCCCGTCGAATCACTAACACATATACCAATTCTTGCCATAACACCTACTCTTTCAATCCCTTTTATACATTGAAATCGTAGCGACTGATCCCGACAATCTGGCAACAGTGCTGGGATCGAAAACGTTGATCGTATTTGCCGATGCAGTATATGTGGGATTGAAAAGTTGGCTCAATGTATCGGGTCTGAACAGGACTATCAGATATACAACTTTTTTGAATGAAAAAAAATTTTTCCCCTCCCAATGTGCCTAGGGAGTTATATTTTTAAAAAGCCCATTTTTTGCATATATACTCGTAAAAAACATACGGATCATGTGGGTCTTAGGTCGCCTTTAGAACGTACCGGGACTGGATACGTCTGCCAGACAAATATATATATATATATATATATATATATATATATATTCTTTTGTGTGGTGATGAATGAAAAATAACTAAGACGCGAAGTCGCCTTTTTGGTAGATTCACTTTCTTGGCATATTAACCTTTTGGGTAAATTCATCTTTGCTTTGGCTAGGTTAGGTTAGGTTACAGATTCATCCTCTAGTTTAGGTTAGGTCAGGTCAAAGGAGGCTAGGTTAGGTTACTTTTCAGGATTCAGTTGGTTTCGGTTAGTTTAGGTTTCATCTTGAGTAGGTACGGCAAAACGAAAAAGCAGACCAGTTAGCAAGACAAGCATCTGAAAGGCCATTCACAGGGCCAGAACCGGTGCTTGGAATCAGCGAAAACCGATGCAGGACCCTGATTGAGGAGTGGATAAAACAAAGACACCGACAACACTGGGAACAGTGTAGTACCCGCGGGGTGTTTCCAAACACACCTGTACCCGCAAATAAGAAATTTCAAAAGAAAACCTTACCTTTTCAAGCTTACACACTTTTCCAGCCGAAAGGAAACCTGGATTCGTGCCTTGAGCAAACGCAAGGTCTTATGAAAAATGTAATCGTTTTCTGAGAGGGGATGAAATAAAAATAAACTGTCATCAAAATCAACAATATAATAATTTAAACAACATATATGTCCTACATTTACTGAGCAAAAAAAAAATCCAAGCTGCTATGTTTCTACCTTTTCAAAAACCCAACAGTAAGTAAAAAGAAAAACAATAGAACAGAAAAAAAAAAAAATAGAGAGTGATGCAGTACCTTCTGGTGTATGTATACCTATATCAAATAATCCTTTATTAAAGAAAATGTCTCTCTTACCAGACCAAACACTCCCGAAAACACTTGCCGATAATCACAAAATAAACAAATTGATTAACTTCCAAATTACCGTTAATTTACTTTTCAAAATCTTGAAGAACCGACCGACCTTTACTTCCGATTAATATAGGTACTTCCTACGAATTTTGTATTCGAATGTTCCCTCCCATAGATGCACACGTTGTGCCTCTCTATTTCACGCCACTCTCGGCACTCCCGTCAAAATCTCTTTCGGTTCTTCCCTAGTTCCTGAAAATTTGCCTATTTAAATCAAACTTCCCCTTGCCTCTTTGACCCCTTGGAATATTCTAAAAGAAATTCGTTTGAGACGACGTGGTCTTACACTATTGGTTAAGAAATCATAAAATCTGATGATAAGCAAAAAAAAAACCGTTGACTACGCTTCCCGTGGGTTACGCGACCGCTTGAACTGTTTATCAGAGTCCCTAACAGCTTACGCCTGTCGAAATTTTAATTTATGTGTCTGAGATTGATCCCACAAGTTTGAATAACTCTCCTCTAGAATTATGGTAAAACTGAATATTTTCCTTTTCAAGATGAAATAATTTCTATTCATTACCCAGGGTACTACAACACTCTCTCCAATGAAAAAGTTTCTGGCTCCACTTTGCCAAAACTTTTCCCTCTTACCCCTACATATAACATTTCACTATCCTATGTACTTGTCATGAAACAAACGAATTACTAACTTACATGCATCCATTTCTTCCCAGTTCAATAACATTATTACTGCCTGTAATTCAAAAACAACAAAAAAAAAACCATTACGTGCACATAACCATATGAAACATAAAATATCGTTAGCAAAAATTCGCAAAATCTATGCTCTATAAATTGAAAAAAATTTCCAAAATTAATGATTCCCGATTGTCCTTGAACACTTTCGAACAATTGTCTTGCGCGCACCTTTCCCGAATTGTTTCTAAGTTTTTCGCGTCCCCTTCCTCGAATTTTCACTACACATCCCCTTCCGCTGTAGCTTTTCTGGTCCTCTGTTCCGGAATAACCTTCGCTTCCTCATATCCAGCCAACCCAAGTCTCTCTGCCCAGTGGGCACACACACGTTGAATAAATGTTTTTTTAACGTTGATTGGTAGAAAAATACGTTATCAGTTGATTTTTCAACGTTGTCATTTCAGTTATGATTTATAACGTTAATTAAATACGTTTCAATAACATATATTAAACGTAATTTTACAATAATCGGTTATAAAATTGAGTGCTTATACGTTTCCTCCCGAAATTATTATAACGTTTATGAAATATGTTATTTTAACGTTCTTATGTAACGATTCCACAACTTCTAGTTCATTAGAAACGTTTCAAATACGTCTCCAGTCAACAATACGAATACGTTTATGGCAAATGTTATTTAAACGTTATCTGATGACAAATCCACAATTTCTCATTAATTTTTATCGTTTAAAATACGTATCCAGTCAACAATATGGATACGTTAATGATTTACGTATGTTCAACGTACTTTTCATACTTCCAGAAGAATTGTTCATCTGAAAAAACGTTATTATGAAAAAGAATGCTAACGTGTGTTCTGAACGTTTTTTTAAAGTCCATTTTTCAACTACTAGTCTATTTAAATTGTTGAAAATACGTAACCTGTTAACAATACGAATACGTTTATGGAAAACGTTATCTAAACGTTATCTTATAACAATTCCACTATTTTTCATCAATTTTTATCGTTTAAGATACGTATCAATTCAACAATATGGAAACGTTAATGATTTACGTATGTTCAACGTACTTTTCTTACTTCCATAAGAATATTTCATCTGAAAAAACGTTATTATGAAAAAGACGGCTAACGTGTGTTCTGAACGTTTTTTTAACGTCAATTTTTCAACTACTAGTCTATTTAAATCGTTGAAAATACGTATCCTGTTAACAATACGAATACGTTTATGGAAAATGTTATTTAAACGTTATCTAATAACAATTCCACTATTTTTCATCAATTTGAATCGTTTAAAATACGTATCTAGTAAACAATATGAATACGTTAATGATTTACGTATGTTTAACCTACTTTTCTTACTTCCCGAAGAATAGTTCATCTGAAAATACCTTATTTTGAAATCGAATTTTAACGTGTGCTCTGAACGTTTTTTTAATGTCCATTCTTCAACTTTCTAGTCTATTTGAATTGTTGAAAATATGTATCCAGTCAACAATACGAATACGTTCACAACTAAACGTTATCTAAGAACAATTCCAAAATTTCTGATTGATTTGATGGAAGTCTACCCGTGCCGAAAAACACGTTCCGAGTGCCTCGCCAGGCTCCACCAGCAGTTGTGAACATTTTATTCTTCTGTTGATATTCATTTTACTTCAAAAATGGGTCACAATTCCAAAAAGTTTGAGAAGCATCGACTACTCTGGACACGATTTTGATAAGATGACAGTTTTTCTGCCTCTCCTGTCTATCGTTAAGTTTAATAGGGCATTAAGCTGAATTTCCATGCATCCGATGATACGATCGTCCGATCGTCGTTGTGATTGGCAGAAATTTTCAATTGAATATTTCTGCCAATCACAACGACGATCGGAAGGTCGTATCATCCGATGACGGATGCATGGAAATCCAGCATTAAAGGTTGAAAATTCTACTCATCAACAGCCAACAGTTTGTCACCAAATTATTCTTTATTTTACATATTAGGATATTTTTGGCGCTTTTGTTGAGCTGAACTGAGAGCATATTAATTTGCCCAAATGTCTGTAATTTTCGAATTTTTGGCAGAAAATGGTATCAATAGTAATTTTTACGCAGAGACAACTCTGTTATTACGTGACAATACTTGAGATGAAAAACAATATAAGGTGCAATCGAATTGAATATATTTTTCCTTTACATTTCATTTCACGCGCTAATGAGGTAAAATTCAAAGGGGTGAAAAAAATTTCAATAGATTGATTTACACAAAAGGAAAGCTGACATGTGTTAACAACTGGGCCAATAAATATTGACACTCATAATTTATTTTCAAATGGAGTTCGTGAATTAGCACAAATTTGTCAAATTTCATCGGAAAATGAGGAAGATATTTTCAGGTGGCGCTACCTTCCAATGAATCACCAAAAAAATTTATCTTCCAATTCCTCAACGCAATAATAATTTATATTCCTTTTCTACACTACAATCCACCTTCAAAGAACGGATTTGCACAATCTGGCAACAAAATCAGCTTTCGACACTCTTCGCGGCATGCGCAACAGCGCAACTCGTCTGTGACGGGCGCATCATTCGGGAATGCGCGGGAACTGCTTCTCTCTGATTGACTTATGACATTGCGTCTTGCGTGTGCTTCTGCGCCTACTGCTGAGTGCTTGAGTGGTCGCAAATGCAACCGCCATTCGCAAGCAACAGGTCTATACTCTCGTTAGTTTCGTTGATGGTTCAGTGTGTTGAGTTCCAGAGTTTCGCTTATATTGGAATATTGTATAAATTATTATAATAGTGTTGTTAATTACATTTGAGTTGGTGAGTACTATAATAATCATTCAAACACCTATGATGCAAATGCTTGGAAATTTCAGTTGAATCACTATACTTCTGGGTGTGCCCGTTCTACCTCCATTTTCCACCAATTTGATTTTGCCAAGCGTCGGTTTTATTTTAGGTGAGTATTCTGTTTCAATTCGCTTTTTTCCTCAAGTTGTATTTTATTGATTGCCAATTATAAAATATTGGTTAATATTTGCATCTGCATTTTGGATATCGATAATAATCTTGATATTTTCATGAAAATTGAATTATTTTCGAATAATTCTCTTCTGCTTTATTCGAAGAAATTCCTTGAAATTGGTAGAAGATGTATACCGATATATACTGTGTCCTGTGTCCGTATGGAACAAATTCATTTTCAGCTAAACGGGTCATTTTAAGTAATAATCCTGAAACACGTCGATTTTTTATATTAATTTACCGTATTTTAAAATAATAATCTAATATACAGGGGAATTACGTTCGAGTAATGACGTCACCGTCATTTTTTTGAAATGGAACACTCGCATTTTGTCTCAATTTTCGGATTACTCTAGCTGAGCTGATTCAAAAAATGTATCACATGTTGATTCCAATTGGTACAGGATGGACGAAAATACAATAGTTTTGTGTGTGCTCATAAAGTAACGCGTAACATTCTTTATTAGGTAAATTAACAATATTATCAATAATACTTGGTAATCCTGACGTTGTTTAATCAAGTAGAATTTGGGTAGTGGTGGGGGGTCCGTCAAATTCGCAGCAACGTTGCCAGATCGGGCGATTATTCCGGTATTTGAAGAAAAGGTCATAGAACCGCATTCATCTGACAGTACGGTAATTTTCCGCGACCAATTCTGGCAGTAATTTAAACTTTTTTATAAATGCTCTATTGTAATTCCAATGTTATAGCATGCTGGAACTTTTTTTCAAACAAATATGATGTATTTTTTTTAATTAGGTGCTTGATGAGTGATGGTTTTCTATGCTTAGTTCTTTACTTCATTAGCACTTCGAACTAAGCAACCCTGAATAAATTATTAAAAATCATATATTTTCTTTCAATATAGTGTTAAATCCAAAAACAATTCTTATTCATGGAATTAGAATTAAATTCTAATTTATTAAATTAGAATTTAATTATTTATCAAATTAGAATTTTCTAATATCTTTATAACGTGACGATAGACGAGATTAAGAAACAATTAAGTGAAATTGAATTGGATTTTTACCCTCGCATTTTATTTCATGCCACTAAGGTGCGAAAAAATTTCAAATCACTAATTTCAAAATTTACGCTCCTTCTGATCAGTAGTTGATTAATTCAACTTAGCCAATATTTATTAACACATAATTTAGTTTCTAATGGAATTAAAACAAATTTCATCGAAAAATGCGGAAGATATTTTCTAGTGGTGATTCCTGCCATTGAGAGGCCAATAAAAATTACCCTTCCAATTCCTGAACGCAGTATAAGTTGATAATTCTTATTCCTTTTCTATGACATTACAATTCACTCTGAAGGAATTGATTTGCACAATCTGGCAACAAAATCCGGTTCGCGCATGCGCAAATCGACCTTCTAATTCAACAGGATTACCAAATGAGCTGTTTACAAACAAAAACTATTGTATTTTTGTCCACCCTGTACCAATTGGAATCAGCTCAGTTAGAGTAATCCGAAAATTGAGACAAAATGGGGGTGTTCCATTAAAAAAATGACGGTGACGTTATTATTTTTTTGAAATACGGTAAATTAACATCAAAAATCGACATGTTTCAGGATTATTTCTTAAAATGACCAGTTTAGCTAAAATTCCATACTTTAGGAACACAGTGTAGATCAGCATCAATATAATAAATCGTGACAATAGCCCAAACAATCATTCAACAACTAATGATATGCAAATAATCTTCAATAATTATTTTTTTCGATCTTCCTGTTTGTTAATTATTTAAGAAATTTCTTCTATCCATTTTGATCATTAAATAATGCACAAAATGTTGATTGCATTGTATATTCGATGATTTTAGTTATTTGTTCTTGTGAAAATGAGTAGATAATGCTGGATTTCCTTGCAACCGTCATGCGATGATACGATCGTCCGATCGTCGTTGCGATTGGCAGAAATTTTCAAAATTGAATATTTCAACCAATCACAACGATGATCGGACGATCGTATCATCGGATGACGGATGTATGGAAATCCAGCATTACTGACAATATCATCTTTTTTAGGATATACGAAACATTGGCGAACTCTTTTTGTCATAAATTTTAAGTGGTTAAACGGAAAGCGGTAACTTCGTAGGTACTCATTCATAAGGTGAAATGTTCAAAAATAAATTAGTGGGAAAAAGGCAGTTGCAGCGTAGAATAAAACGCCAAACCAAACTTTTACAAAATCAAATAAACAATGGAGTAGGGGAATCTTCTAGTTCAATATTAGCTGTCAATAATGATATGGATTTAAAAATCCCGTTAATCAGTTCCGAATTGGATTCACATAATAATAGAGAGGTTGATAATGTTAGTAGCAATACTGATTTTCTGGAGATCGGTACAGACCAAACTGATTTTGATTCTGATAGTGATATTGAACTAGAAGAATCTGTAGATATTGCTATCGATTTGAAGAATAAACTGAGGGAATGGGTCAATACATATAATGTAACCCGTAATTCTACAACTGCATTATTACATATACTAAAACCAGTTTTACCTTTTATACCTAAAGATTTTCGAACACTCATGGGGACCCCGAGACACACAGAAATTGTAAAACTGAATAATGGGAACATGCACTATTTCGGAATTGAAAATACAATTTTGAAAAAATGTCAATATGGTATAAAAGAAAATGTGAAGAAAATTTCATTACAAATCAATATTGATGGTTTGCCTCTCTTCAAAAGCAGTTCTACAGAGTTCTATCCTATTTTGGGCATGTGTCAGGATTTGAAAGATAATTCTCCATTCACCATTGCTTTATTTTGCGGTACTGGCAAACCAGATCCTTTAGAAATTTATTTACAAAATTTCATAGATGAAATTATTTCGTTGAAAGAACGTGGAATAAATTACAATGAAAAAGTATACACATTCGATATACATTTCTTCATTTGTGATGCTCCTGCTAGGAGCTACTTGCGCCAAACTGTAGGTCATACGTCAAAATTAGGGTGTGAGAAATGCCACATTGCTGGTGAATATGAAAATCACAGAATTATATATGCTCAAAACAATCTCAAATTGTTTAATTCTAAGTTGGACCAAGACTTCATAACTGAACCACTTCCTACATATATCAAAGGAAAAAGTCCTCTTCTTAGAGCAAACATTAAAATGGTAACACAGTTTCCTATAGATCCCATGCATCTACTATTCCTGGGTGTAGTGAAGCGACTATTAGTGAACTATTTTTTTGCCACTTCTCCAGTGAAGTTATCCCAGAAAATAATGAAAGAAATTGATGATAAAACTATCATTCTCCATGAGTATATTACATCAGATTTCCCTAGAAAATGCAGAACCTTCAAAGAAATACGAAGGTGGAAAGCAACAGAATTCAAACTTTTCATTTTATACACTTTTCCAGTCATTTTCTATAATGCTGTGAATACTATCCAATTCAAATTAGTTTTATTATTACATTGCGCTATTTTCATATTGACAGATGAGAACTTGATCTCAAAATATATATCTGTTGCTGATGAAAGCTTAAAAAAATTTGTTGTAAAATCTGCTGAAGTGTTTGGTAGAGATTTTGTTGTATTCAATATCCATAATTTGGTGCACTTGGTTGATGATATAAAGTTGTACGGTACAATCAATCAATATTCTTGTTTTCCTTTTGAAAATTACATGACATTTTTGAAAAGGAAATTACACTCTTCAAATAATCCATTGCAGCAGCTGCATAGGAGAATCCATGAGCATGAATATGTCTCAGCAGAACATGTCAATCTTAAAAAAATTTCTAAACATGAACCAAAAAACCTATGTAAGAAGTTGTATAATGCACAGGGTAAATTAATTTCTTACAATTGTGAAAAGTTGCAATTTAATGAGACATGTTTATCTATTCACAAGCCTGACAATTGTGTTATGTTGAATTCTAAAAAAATGTATATTATCAAATTCATAAGATACATTGAAGACGCGTTTGTACTTGGTGGTGAGCCTTTCACATATTATGATGATTTATATAGTGAACCATTGCAATCTTCCAAATTGGGCATATTTTATATTAAGAAAATTGATGAATCTCGAGCAAAAACATTCAGTTTGGGTGACATTTCACACAAATGTATGATTATGCCTTTCAAAGAAGGTTTTGCCGCTTTTCCTCTTAACCACTATAAATTCTGTGATTTCCATCAGTGAAGCAATGTATGCGGTAGTGGAGTTCCTGAATTCCGAAATGGAATCCACAGGGGAAATATCTATTGTGCCATTAATTTGGCTGCTGAAAAATGGGAAAAAATGTTATTGGCCAATACGTACTAATAAAGTACCCTTCAGAAAATTTGTGGAAGATCTCACCCCCTTTAAAAAAAGTTGGCCCACTTATAAGGTTAACACGCGCTTCACATGTGGTAAGGTTTTCCTGAAACTGGTAAAATTCTGTTCACATCTGATCTGTTTCCAGCAACTTATGAGTTAGCAGAGAAAAATTTAAATAAAATCATAGCAGATAATTATGAATCTGCAGAATCAGTCAGAACTTTGACTCAAAAAGGACTTTTGAATGATTCGAACTCCAGCACTGATTCTGAACCTGTTCCTGCTAAAAAACCACGTCGTGAGGATGACTTATGTGCTGCATCAGTATTCTCATACTCTACGCTTTCCCTGGCAAATGAAGGAGCTTCTACTAGTAGAAGTGCAGATGGAGGAAAGTCTCCAACAGTATCCTCATACTCTACGCTTTCGCTGGCAACTGAAGGAGCTTCTACTAGTAGAAGTGGATATGGAGGAAAGTCTCCGACATCCTCTTCATTTTCATCTACCATTGCAAATGATGGTGGTAGACATGTCTCCCTTTCACGAAACGCAGGTAAATTGAATGTGTTCCTTCATAATATATTGATAGCAAGTACATATTAAAAACCAAGACTCCATAATGTGTCTGTTGACACCTCAAAGCAATAAAAAAAAACTCAATAACCTATAGCATCTCAAAATAACTTAGTCTTTTTTTTTTAATTTGATTACAAATATATATTTTATATATTTTTTTTAATATTTTCAGAATTTGAGAGTGTTGTTTTAAATGCTCTGTCAAAGATATCGGCAAGTGTAGACCAACTCTCAATCATTCTGGCTGATATAAACAGACGAACGAGTTTGGCAGGCTCGGAACACTTGAATCCACCAGAGTGTATCATGTCTGAAACTTTTCCATTTCAAACTCTTTCCAGTTTTCAAGAGTTTGAGAAGAAACTAGCTGATAAAATGGTTTGGGAATATATGGTAAGAACACAACAATATTTGTAGCAATACTATTTCAAGCAGAATAATATTTATATTGACAATTCGATGAGATGGAAAAACTTTTTTTATATTTAAAAAATAAGGGTAATTTACTGCACTAATGCACTAATTTAGTGCATTTTGAGGTTGAAAAGATGAAGATTTCAGTAGAACTGTTCTTAGAAATCATATTCAATTGAATATTTGTAGAAAAATCTTCCTGTCACTGTAGTAAATATAAATCATATCTGTTCCAGGTAAGGAGATTGGCATGTCTTGGAGGGTCTGGGTCAGAGGGCCTGACCAGACGAATGCTCCGATACCTCATTGCTGACGATGTGGCCAAACTTTTTAATTGGAAAGGAAGAGACAAAATAGCCTTCGAAAAATACAAAACCAAGGAGTTGCTGTTGGGTAAATAAAAAAAATATACTTTAGTATCCTAATCTAGTTTATGAGGCACATATTGACATCTATATTTGAAAATGAGTAATGGTGTTCCGTATAATGGCAAATACAAGTTGATATTAAACCAAGGCTGACTCTTTTGGGTAACCAATAATCTTATTATTTTCATTTTCAATAAATGGTTGCATTGACATACATGCATTGTTTGTCCATTAATATTATGCAAAAGGGATATTTTAAAATGAATGAACAGTTCCATTTGAGAACTTATATCAGTCACCTGAGGCGGTGAATATAGGTATTTCTGTAAAGGAGCTTAACATAAAACTGTCTAAAATTATTATGAAATATGATTTTTTTGGTTAACACCCCGACCAACATTGAGTAACATTGTGATTTATTTCAAGAATGCTGTTGTTAGACTTTCATTTTCATTCAGACACCCACGAATGAAAGTAGAAGGCATTGTATACGGATATCTTGTATAGACTCTCCCCAGATCAATCATTTCAAGGCATCTAAGGACATCACCCCCAATAAGTTTTTGGTTGAATAATAATATACTTCATGTTGTTTCTGCAATCACCATACACCAGTCTCTGAATCTGAATTATATTGAAGTTTACTGACTATCATTAATTATGGGCTAGTATTTTCGAAATATCTATATATTGTTTCTCCAAGTTTTTCCATGAATGGTATGAAAATGCTAGTTTTCTAAAATACTTTTCTTAAAAGAAATAAAATCTTATTAGATATAGATGTGTTAACCAGAAAAAAATTTTCATATAAATTTCAGAATAGAATGCTCGTGTCTGATTTTTTTTTCCATATTTATAGAGGCTGTTAAGATTTCCTTCCCAACCAAGGAAATTGATGAGTTTCGACTTTGCACAGTCATGAAGGAATGGCTGAAATTCGCCTCGGCAAGGCTGAAGAAAGTGAAATAGACAAACTTTTATTTTATTTTTGTTTCTTTGATCTCTTGTAGTGAATATCTCCTTTTATAATATATTTTTCATAATAATCAGAAATGTTTTTTTTTCTTGAGGTTCACCAATTTGAAAACACAAGGTAACTTTCGATTCAATTATGATTTATTAGTACCTATTTGTGAAAACTCAAATATAGAATCCATATATTCTTTATAGGTATATACCCATACGTTTCAGTTCAACAATTGAATTATTCATGCAAGATTTATATTTTTCCATTGAAAGATGTTTATCATAATAATGACTTCTTGTTCAAGGAACATTATACATTATTTTATGAAATTTGTATAATATAGGTCAACGTTTCAATACAATGTTCAGATTATGCTCAAAATATATTGAATCATTACGTTGAAAGACAACTGTTAATGAGGATATACGTTATGGTGAAAATAAACATTATTAATACATTAATGATTGAACATATAAACTCGTAGGGTAATATAATATATATACACGTTATAAACTAACTTTCAGACTGAGCACAAGGTATATTATAATAATACGTTGAAAGACAACGTTTATGTATAGGTATATGATATGGTGGAGATAAACGTTATTTATACGTTATCGGTTAGACAGTAAACTTGTATGGTAGAATAATATACATACACGTTATAAATTAACGTTAATATTGCGCCCAATTTATATTTAATCAATACGTTGAAAGACAACGTTTATGAAGTATATATGATATGGTGGAAATAAACGTTATTTATACGTTATCGGTTTGACAGTAAACTTGTATGGTAAAATAATATACATACACGTTATAAATTAACGTTAATATTGCGCCCAATTTATATTTAATCAATACGTTGAAAGACAACGTTTATTTATAACTAAATTCTCGATGCAAGAAAACGTTTTTTCCCGCGACATTTTTACTGTTTTTCAACGTTTGGTTATGTAACATCTTTTCAACGTATTTTCTACGTGCGCGTGCCCACTGGGTGTCTCTCACGTAGTTGTTACGCCACTGCTCTACCTCTACTTATGTCGCACTCCCGGTAGCATTATTATTGTTTATGCCCTGTCATCGTTCGTCCAAATTTGTTGTCTTTAGAACCCCTGGTGCCATGGTACATCGCCGCAATATCGATAAAACTGAACACATATCGAATTTCTTCTCTTCTCGTTGATTGATGGGGTGGTACTCAATCTTCTAGCGTCGTTGTTGTCGTACTGAATTTCGGAAGATGAAATTGTAACCATTTACTCTTTGAATAATTCGATTTTCGTGATTTATTATACCATGAATAACTTTTAACAAGATATGTTTTCTTCAATGGAAATCTTGCCTGGCGTAACGTGATAATGAAGTAGGGCTGAACAGGAAGGTTATTCTTCGGATGATTGCGTGATGATTGAATCCCTTCTTGTCGGTCACAAAACTTTTCATTGATTGTCTTCACTGTTCTTATGCGCGCATCGTTCTAACGTTCACTTAGATTTCAAATGCAGATACATCCCCACACAAAAAAAGTCAAAATTCACACATAAAAAAAAATCAATCACATCAGAAAAATGGTATCAGTACAATCTGAAACTTATTCCAAAAAAATGCAATACAAAAAAATCATAAATCAAAATATCAAAATATCATCCAAAACATGCAAGGCCTTGTGCTCGCGTTAACTAGCGACCAAAACGCTTCCTTATAATCTGTTTCAGGTTATCTTCATATACTCAAATTATCCAAATTAAATTGATCAAATAAATTAACTTCTAAACCATCAATCGCGAACCGTAAACTACCAGAACAAAATTTTCAATACCCGTTTCTTTTTCTTTTGAATAGAGGCCTCACAAAGAAATGTACCTAAACTGCTTCTTCTGAATAATGTACTAGAAATCCCAAACAAAGTTATATTCATTTTTATCCACAAAATTTACTAAAATTCATTTCGACGGAAATGAACTTGGACCCTTAAAATTTTTTTAATCACAAATTACAAAAAAAAATGGCTACTAAAACCCGAATTGCCCCTGTTAACTCTACCAACAAAAAACATATTAAAAAATGAATGAAATGGCCTCTGCAATATTAGGTACTCATTAACTCGGAACGTGGGGTCGTCACTGCCCAATGGTACTCAAACCACTCCGTGCGGAAATGTGTTTCCTCATTACCTGGTCCATCGGTCTGGTGGACGTGCAATTTTTCTGGACCTTCCCAAAGCTAGGACTGGTTCTTCCATCCAGTCTTCCCCATCGCTATCGAGCTCCTCATCTGATTCAAAGTAAATTGTCAGTCTATCGACATGGACAACCTTTTCCTCAGTACCCCTAAATTCCCTTATCTTGCATGTCCCATAACTTCGAAATCCCGTTATTTGATAGGGCCCAATCCAGCTTTCCCCTATTTCCTTGGATGACCCACGCATTTCTTTCAAGAGTACCTTATCCCCCAACTTGAATTGGTGATCCGTCATAAGGCACTCGCTCCCAAAACCCCTCGGTGACTCGCATTTTTCGCGCTCCATCACCTTACATTTTTTCTTCTTCTTTTTCGGCTTTTCCACGGTTTCTTCGATATATTGTTCGCTTTGAACTTCTGTATCCACACAAATTTTTTCGACTTTTGGTTTTTCACTATCCAAAATTTCCGAGCCATTTTCTAGTCTTCCAAAATGTTTTTCAGTTTGTGTGTATGCATTCACACAAATTATTCCAACTTTTGTTTCCACATTCTCCCCTGGTTTCTTCAAAATCTCCACGTCAGTATTGGCTCCCTTATTTTCACTTTGGGAAAATGTATCCCTGTAAGTGTTCCTACCCCCAATTCTCTGTTTTTGTTCCTCTCGTCTGGCGATCTGTCCGATCTCTCGAACGTCCTGGAAAGTACGTTCATCGAGAATTTCTTTGCGCAAAAGTTTGAAAACAGTCCCTCTTATGGTCACCGATGGATCATGTACATAATCTATATGTACATGATTTGCATACAAGAAATCTCTTCCCAAAATAACTTGGACATTCCCTAAAATCATGTCGTCACACACAACGGCCGTCCAGGTAGAGCTCCATTCTTCGTTTTCGGGTCCCATTGAAATATGGGCCGTACCCCAAGATTTTATAGAGTGTCCTGACACACTCGAAAGCCGATATTTGTCTGCTTCGTTCGGATTGATTTCGCCCCTCGAAACCAAACCCCGCCGAATAAGTGTGACAGCCGCTCCTGTATCAACCAAGCATCTGGTAAGTGTCCCGTTCACCCTTGCTTCGATTATATGCGGGATATCTTCCATCTCATCGATATTTACTTCCGGAATAACCATAATACTTTGTGCAGTACTACCTGTTATTCCCGAATTTCGACAGTCCCGGGCAAAGTGTCCCGCCTGACCACAAGAAAAACATTTTTTTGGTCTAATTCTTCTCGGACCCTCTCGCCCACCTCTGTAACAACTTTCCCTTGCCCAATACCCTTTTCTTCCACCTGAGTTCCCAATTCCCACTGTCGCAATCCTCATATTCGATGTGTACCCCTGTACCATCATTAAGATCGTTTCCTGTAACTTAACAATTTCTTCTGCTTTTTCCAAGTTCAGGTTGTCTTCCCTCAACAACCAGATTCCAATGGCCTTCATCAAATCCTTCCTTAGCCCCATTTTGAACTGGTTCAAAATCAGTTCCCTATTCTTCTTCCTTATGCCTGGTTCCTCCTCCTTTGTGGCCCCACCCAAATCCTCCTTGAGCAAATTTTCCCCAAGTATGCGCAACCTTGTACAAAACGAAGATACGTCTTCGTCTTGTCCCTGAAAACATTGACTTAGGTTCCACTGATTTTCCCCTGGCAGCTTGAGTGGTGTGAATTTTCTTAGAAGTTTTTGCTTTAATTCAGAATATTGGAGTTCATCTAGTGTCGCGTCGGATTTAAAATAATTATAGGCGTTTCCATGTAATTTGAATTTTAACAGTTTTAGAGTATCATCTTCCGACCAACCATCTAATTTCGATCTCAATTCCAACTTATCGAAATATTTTTCACAGTCTCTACCCGAAAAATCTTCTAACGTCATTGAAATCATTCCTAACATTGAGGTACCGGAGAATTTAGAAACTAGTGGTAGATTTGCGTTAGAATTTGAAAGCGACATTTTAAGTGTATGATCTTATTATTTATTCCGTGCAATAAACTATATCTTTCACCTACCTGTGACTCCCTTAAAGCTGAAAATGCCTGATCTGCTGCCTAAGACGATCTGAAGCTGAAAATAGAATAGCCTACCCTGACAATTGAAAGAAAAACAATCACCACCCAAAGCAAAATATAAATTTATGTCAATCTAAACTCGATTAAAAAAAATATCAATTCTTTCCTGAGAAAATATCATGAACAACGCGAACAAACAGATTCCAGTGAATAGCAGGTATCCAGTGAATTGAATATGTAATTCCTGAAAAACAATATATTTTGCTATATTATGTTCCAAAATCACATCCACCTTTCCGATGACGATGACCATTACCTATAAACACAAAAACAAAATTAAATTACCGAAACGTCTCAACTCCCAATATTTTTTCTTTCAAACCGACCTATTAGCATGTCATGCTCTGTGCTCAACTTAATTCATTCACTTTAAATCGCCAATAGAATGAATCAAAATTATCGAATTCAATTCACACTTGTTTCCCCAACCAGAAGTACAAAATTTTGAGCCAGAATTATTATTCTTTTCTAATTTATTGTGAAACCCACACTCTCAGAAAACAGATACATATATTCAATCTCGCCGCTGTCACCAAATGTAGTACCTGCGGGGTGTTTCCAAACACACCTGTACCCGCAAATAAGAAATTTCAAAAGAAAACCTTACCTTTTCAAGCTTACACACTTTTCCAGCCGAAAGGAAACCTGGATTCGTGCCTTGAGCAAACGCAAGGTCTTATGAAAAATGTAATCGTTTTCTGAGAGGGGATGAAATAAAAATAAACTGTCATCAAAATCAACAATATAATAATTTAAACAACATATATGTCCTACATTTACTGAGCAAAAAAAAAATCCAAGCTGCTATGTTTCTACCTTTTCAAAAACCCAACAGTAAGTAAAAAGAAAAACAATAGAACAGAAAAAAAAACAAAAAAAAAAAAATAGAGAGTGATGCAGTACCTTCTGGTGTATGTATACCTATATCAAATAATCCTTTATTAAAGAAAATGTCTCTCTTACCAGACCAAACACTCCCGAAAACACTTGCCGATAATCACAAAATAAACAAATTGATTAACTTCCAAATTACCGTTAATTTACTTTTCAAAATCTTGAAGAACCGACCGACCTTTACTTCCGATTAATATAGGTACTTCCTACGAATTTTGTATTCGAATGTTCCCTCCCATAGATGCACACGTTGTGCCTCTCTATTTCACGCCACTCTCGGCACTCCCGTCAAAATCTCTTTCGGTTCTTCCCTAGTTCCTGAAAATTTGCCTATTTAAATCAAACTTCCCCTTGCCTCTTTGACCCCTTGGAATATTCTAAAAGAAATTCGTTTGAGACGACGTGGTCTTACACTATTGGTTAAGAAATCATAAAATCTGATGATAAGCAAAAAAAAAACCGTTGACTACGCTTCCCGTGGGTTACGCGACCGCTTGAACTGTTTATCAGAGTCCCTAACAGCTTACGCCTGTCGAAATTTTAATTTATGTGTCTGAGATTGATCCCACAAGTTTGAATAACTCTCCTCTAGAATTATGGTAAAACTGAATATTTTCCTTTTCAAGATGAAATAATTTCTATTCATTACCCAGGGTACTACAACAGAGCGACGGGCAAACACACAGCAAAGCCATGGTAGGACGCACAAGCCAAACCTTGACAGCTGACTTTTTGAATCTAAACAGAACAAAGGCCCGTATAATAGTAGGTCTACTGACGGGACACTGCGGCCTTAGAAAACATCTGAACACCATAGGAATACTTGGAGAACCCGTGGATTGCAGACTCTGCGGTGATGAGGAAGAAACAGCCTCTCACATAATTTTTGAATGCGACGCCTTGGGAAGAAGGCGCCACAGAATCTTCGGTGAAATCAATCCGGAAACGGGAATGAATCCGAAAAACCTCATAAAAAGGCTACTGAACCTGATAAAGGACACAAACCTATTCTCGTGAGGAACCACTGACGAAAGAGTGATACAATAGACCCAAGTTGGTCGCAGTGTCACAGGGAGGCCAAGCGCTAACCCGGGTTAGCGCTTGTTGTTTGCCAGCTTATCAATCAATCAATCAATCAGGTACGGCAAAATCAGGTTACTAGGTTAGGTTAGATTGGCCAGAATCGTGGACGCAGGAATTAACTTCAGATCCTAAGAAACAGGTAAGGAGACAAACTACCACTTCACATAATCGGCAAAACAGAAGAAGACCAGTGTTCAGTTTGTGGCCAGTCTGATGGACATGAACATCTGTTCCTTGAGTGTGAAAGATGGAATGCTGGAAGAAAAGATCTTAGACAAAAAGGGTTGCCGATTGTAGCAACGAGTTAGGTTATATCAGGTCAGGTGACGTTGAGGGTGACGTTGACAAAACTTTGAATACATCATTCTCCAGCTACATACAAAATTTCCTCTAGATCGAATCAGCAGTTTAGAAATTGCCAAGAAAATGAAATTTTGAATGCCCATATTCATGACCCTGATGGAATTCTGCACGTTAAAAGCTGAACCAGGGTATTCGAGACCAGAAGCTACCCTGAAAAGCTTCTTAGTTCAAGCGTTCTAGTGTTATCCTGGTTACGGACGGGCGGACTGAACTTGACCAGGGATTTCTGATCAGTGAGTCCTCACGAATTGATTGAGACCATTCTCGGCTAAAAATTCGTAATATTCACACGTATTCAAGTGAAACAGGTCAATTTTTGTTTCACTTTTACAAAATTTTAATGCATTTTTGAAGGATTATTGCTGCACCCTGTGCCATCCCCAACAACCCTTTAAATTTTTCGGATGGGGAAAGTGGGTCATGTGGTAGTACTTTTTGGCAAGGTCTTTGTATCTTCTTCACAGGCGTGCAGAAATTTTCAAGAAATTTTTTTTTTAAATTAGTTAGTTCAAAGATGTTTTCAGTATGTGCACTTTGTCATGGCTCATTAACTTTGAGACGATGGTACCTGATACCGAATGAAAGTCGACCATTACAGTTTTGTTCATGCACAACTTTCAACCCTCTCACGTGAAAAATTAGAATGTGTGAAACACTGCGCTTCAGTTATGATCTTAGGGGTCTACGTCCCTGAAAAAAAGGGAGTCAGAAAAGATTTATTTTTTCTGATTGATGAAACGACAGGCGCGGATCCAGGCCCGAATTTTGGGGGGGGGGGGGGAACTTTAAGATACTAAAATGCCAAAAGTACTGGTATTTTAGGCAATGGTTAATCAACACCAACTGCAAAAATATTCAAAAACTGCCATGGGTGCCCGCAAGGGGGGGGGGCAGGGGTGGCCATGCCCCCCCCCCCTGAGATTTTGATGGCATTTTCAGCACAACACCCTCAATATTACTTTCTTTACACAAAGGGCAAGGAAAAATTTTTTGATCGTCATTACCTACTCGAAAACTATATTTTATAAAAAATATCTGATTATCTGATAGCCTATTAGTAATCTACGACCTCAAATTGGTGAATACAGTAACTTTAGTGGCTATCTGAGAAAATTATATCTCGGCAAAATTTCCATATGTTGGAAAATTTCGCGCATTTTGAGAAAAAAATTTTCTCGGATCACCATCAAAGTTGCTAGATTCACTAATTCGAGGGGTTAGATTATGAATATGCAATCAGATTTTTGTCATAAATAATAGTTTTCGAGTAATAACCAACAAAACATCCAAACATTTTCGGAAATTTTCCACAAAAAATTAAAAATTTCCTGGAGTATCAAACTTACGAAGGAACTGATTACAGATTCGTAATGTACGACCTCGAATTAGTGAATAAGTACAGTTACTTTGGTAGCTATCAGAGAAAATGATATTTTTGCAAAATTTCCATGTTGGAAATGTTGCTGGATTCACTAATTCGAGGGCGTTGATTAAGAATATGCAATCAGATATTTTTTATAAAAAATGAGTAATGACCATTAAAAAATCCAAAATTTTGGACTGTCATGAAATCCAAACTGATCTGTGGAGATGAATAAAAGTTATATAATTCCATTCACAAAAGAACACTTTATGATAAACATGGGCGCGAAAAAGGGGGGCGAGGGGTCATTGCCCCCCCCCCCAGATTTTGATGACGTTTTTCAGCACAACGCCCTCAATATTTCTTTCTCAATACAAAGGGCAAGGAAAAATGAGAAAAATTTCTGGGGGCTCCTATAAAAACTGTATTTTTAAACATTGAACATAAGCTTACACTGATTTAGTTTGACTTCTGATTTAAAAAATGTGGGCTACAAAAGATGGAGAATTTTAATGAAGGAAAAGTCTTAAAGTAACTCGAATTATCAATTATGTTTTAGTTTTATCCTAAGTAAATATCACAAGAAAGATTAAAATGAATATATTATTTCACATTTTGAAAGTTTGAAAAGTTTTAATTTCGAAACAGGGAAATTCTTAAAATTACTTTGTACATCAAAAACAAATTGTGGGTCTCTATGAAATATGAAACAAAAATAGGTCAACAGAAAAGTAAGTATATGTGAGTCAAAGAAATGCAATAAAAGAATGAGATTCAAGAATTGCAACCCATTTGCACTAGTATGATATTAGAGGCATAAACGGTGACTTTTTGATTTAGCAAAACATTCAATTACAATAAGGTACACTCGATTATTCGGAGGAGAAAATATCCAAATCAAGGTAAACACAAATACAGTTTACTCTTGATAATTCTAAGGATCAATTGGGTTCAATTGAAAACTTTGAGTTATCAAGAGTCAACTGTATTTACATATTTTTCCCTCATCTTGGACTTGGGGTCCATATTCCATAATTCTGATTGGCGAATTGAAAATGAAAACAATTGCTGAAATATCAGGGCCTGAAATCTAAAATACCGATCAAAGAAGCCGCATTTCACATTAAAATAGATAACGTTTGTCGGACAGATACCGACGAGCTCGAAGAAGCGCAAAAAACCTCTTGAAAGTAGGGGTAAGCAGGGAATCACACGCCGACGGGCAACAGTAACATTCACGACCTAATTACGGTCACCTTTGAACATGCCGGCGACCGACAAAAATATTTACGACTTGAATGCGGCACATTTGAACATAGAAATTGGTCCATATTTATCATTTCTGACCTCATTGCAATTCCTTCCTAATCCGTACTTACACTTTCAACATCTTTGTTTCAGAAATTGAGTCAAATTAAATTTTTGCCCATCTTGTTTCAGCCGAAGTATATATTCTTGGAGTCGCCAGCAAATTTTAGGTGGTCACGGGCCATTTGGGGGGGGGGGACGTTCCCCCAGTTCCCCCCCTTGGATCCGCGCCTGTGAAACGATGTATGAGAGTATGAAGATAAAAATAATGAAAAAAATATTTTATAAGTATTAAATGAATTAAAACTATATTGCCCATCATTTTTGGTAATTTTTCAGCATTTCCACCATCAAAACGAACAAATATTTTTGTGTTTTTTCATTTAAGTATTGAAGTCTATCATTTAGTTAATCAAATGTCTATCTCCATTTTCTTTCAAAATTCACCGTTTTTTTGTGAATAATATTACAACAATGTGTTGTCTTCGCGAAATTTATTTCCTTGAATTTTTCTAATCCAAAGATAAATATCCATTTTTACCAAAGACATTTTACTAAGGATTTTATTAGCCGTCGATAAGTGAAAATTAATTGTTTCTTACAATTGTGAATTCTTACATGGAATTGAATTTCTTTTAAATGACAAGCCCCGCAGGTATCTACTCCCAGATGAAGGGTGAAGAAACATTGGTGTATTATACAGTCAGTGTAAGATCTAATATTCCCTGCGCCCCAACATTTGTTCTGTTAAGCTGAATAATCCAATAAATAAAAATTAATGCAATGCACCGCCATCTGGTGGTATACGTTTCCTATTTTGAAGGCTGAAGACTCTTAAGTGGGTATGTTAGTACGTTCCTACTGAAGTTTCGATAAAATGTTTCAATTTGAAGAAAGAGCCATTGCATAGTGTACATAGTGAAAACCTCTTCGGACTAAGTAATTTTCCGAAAAAAATTCTTCTTGAAAATTTCTGCACGCCTGTAAAGAAGATACAAAGACCTGACCAAAAAAGTAACCCACTTTCCCCATTTAAAAATTCAGAGGGTTGATGAGGATGGCACAGGGTGCAACAAAAATCCAAAAATGCATAAAAATTTGGTAAAAGTGAAACACAATTTGATCTGTTTCAGGATTTTATTGCCAAATATTTTTCTTCTGAGAAAATGAAATTTGTCCCATGATTTTGACGCGCACTGCATACTCCATTCACCTTCATAAAGTATCCCGGTTGGCCATGGAATTCTGACACATTCCGCCGAGTATATTTTGAAAATGTTAGGTTATAGCCATTCTACTGTCAGATATCCACGCAACGTCCTCCTACATAGAAGTCGTAGTGATTAAGTATTTATCAAAATGTTTATTTACTTCGGAAAAATTATTAAATTAATAAAATATTATGTGATTTCGAAACTTTCAATTCCGCCAACACATGGCGAATGTTGGAGAATCTTTTTTCTCTGTTAATACTGGAAATATTTCACGTATACAAACATGGTTTGAAGATTCAGTAATGCTATTTCCTTTTACGGATATCAAGAATCGAGTATTGAAATTCTACTGAAAAATGGACAGAATATTCCGTTACTGTGACAGTTCATTAGAAAAAAGAATAAAATTATTCAAATAACCTGACAGAAAAACTTAAAAACAATCAGATCAGACGGAACTATGGAATTCCTCTCTTTTCAAAATTCTTAAGATTAAATACTTTTTTGAACAACTTGAAATAAGTGAAAATATGCTAATTCTGTGTCATAGTAAAACCTCAAAAAAACTAACTCCATATACAATGTTAAAAAAAGAGTAAATAGAATAGTATTGGCAACATCCCTCAGAATTATTCGAGTTTCACGAGTGCAAACCTGCGTCAGTTTTAAGTCAAAGAACTTGACAAACCTAAATCATGGGATACTTAATAAAAGTGAATGGAGTATACATAAAGCGACATGAATGAAAAAATCAACAGGATGCGCAATTTCTGGACGAACCGAGCACCGACAACTTATCCGGAACATCGAGATTATTCGTTTTTCCGCAGATATCGAGGGTAAACACCATTTTCGCGACAAAGAATCCTTTGCAATTTTCTGAAATCTACGGGCGTGAAGATAAAGCAGCGTCAACACAAAAAAGCGGGATTTCCACGTCGCCTTCGAATTGAAATTCAAAGCAATCGAAATTCGTTCCTTCTCAAGTGACTGATTCGGGTCCAACGTGCTGAGCTCATCTTCTTATAATTATCTCCGGGGTTTATAGAGATGAAAGAACATTCCGACCGGTTGATGTGTAAAGTACCTTCATTCCAAACCCTCAAGACGCTTCCGATCATTCGCCCAATCAGTCGATTTCATTTCGCTCCAGTCGTTCCTCAGATATCTTCCCCTGTTCTGGATAAGAACAGGCTGTCGAACAACTAATTCCAATGTGTCAAATCTATCAGTGACACGAGATTGCACGAATCGACAAGGAAATAAGCGGAAAAATCTGAGGCGCTCGAGACACGGAAGCCAGACCCCAATTACCTCGGTGAGATTGTAGAAGGGCGTTCGATTATATGTATACCTTGTAGATTAACGCCCTCACTTTTGAGGGTTGTTGTGTTTCTTTCTCGCAAGTTGATTTCCTTACGCTTCGGCGGTCTTGTTTTCGTACATCGTTCTGCTCGGTATCTTCAGCTTTAAAATCCACATTCGACATCATTAAATTCCGAAGCCCTGTATGGTTCACTGGGTTATTTCATGCAGTTGAACTTATTCATACAAGAAAAATAGCTCTCGACATTCTTTCTGAAAAAAAACTACTGCTACGACAGCATAACTATTGACCTAATGAGATTCCAATCAAATTCTCTCGGAAATAAGAAATATACCAATCTTCCAGGAAGCATGAAGAAGCTGTCAATTCCATCATCTTTTAGCATTTGAAACAATGGATTCAACACTGTAACATATCTGAATTTTCTACCCTGCAATGAAATAAAATGCACCGTTGCCAGACTCCATGGCTTCCAACTTTGCAACGTCTATTGTCGAAACGTGGAACTACGTTGAATGAACTTATTTGATATTACTTTATAATTCTATGAATGATGAATATTAGTACGACTTGAAGCAATACTTCAGGCAATTCGCATCTTTATAAATAGGAGATTTTAATCATATCAAAGATCCACCAATAAGTAAACTCGTTCTTCTGTGACCATCGAAGAAATACGATTCTGTGGAAGAAAAACTAACCTCCGAAACGACAACGAATGGAAGGGCTTTTTTTAGTATCATGACTTTCACTCGGGTGCTGTGTGTTTTCACTTTCATGCTGGTTCACAATAGTGTTCCTTTGAAATGGAGTTCCTCTTCTAGGAATCCGCCATTTTAGTATATTTTAAAGACGCTTCTTTGTTATCTGGTATGTACACGATCACCATTTAAATAACTGTTTCATTTTACAGGATTTAATCTCATGTAAGCTTGTTCTATTTTACCATTGCATTTCTATTGAATATTGTGGAACTCTGTTCTACTACCAACCCATTTGATTCTTATACTGTTCGTAAGGATTACTGCACATTTAACTATTCACTCGACATTATGGTTTAGGCATTTGGAGTTGTTGCTTTTAGGATAATATTTTTCGTACAATAATCACTGGTTTGGAGGCCTAGGATAAACTGTTTATATCGTCTGTGCCAAGGAAAACATCCCCCCCAACAGTGGCTTGAGACTTCCTCTGGGTGTTCTTTAAACGAACGTCCCAGTGAACCAAGCCTCGTCTTCGGGCCTTGGCGTACCCGATAAGCAAGGAAAGCTTTGAAGGTGCCATCGTTCATCAGTTAACAGGAAATATAAGTAGTTTATCGTCACTTCCAAACCAACGCGACTGCTAGGATCTCACACATAACACTTAGAAGGAAGGATTCTCACACTAGGAACTACAAGGATACTGCTTATGAATTTCATTAATAATCAGGTGACACACTCTATATGCCTATAACCTTTGGATAACTTTGGATGTATTAGATTCTGCTCTTTATCACAATTGTGCCAGTAATAACCTTACCGGAGTATAGGAAGCTCCATATTGTACATATCACCAGTGCTCGTCTTATTAATAATTGTTCTATGGATTGTAAACATATCATCTGTAATGCTAGAAGGTTTTTGCTTTGAGTTTCAATTGATTCTCGTTCGTTTTTCCTTCATATGGCTATGGTTCTTCGAACTATGGTGCTGGACGATTAAAGGCTCTTGTGTCATCTTTATGTCTAAATCTTGTGTATTATTTATCTATTTTACCTCATTATTTCCCATCCTATATTTCACTAATCTGAGTTATTACGAATCTGAATTACTATGACATAACATAGAGTTCTACCAATCTAGACGATCACATCACAAGCCAAAAATATAAGTATAAAATCCCCTGTAACGTAATTCTACCTTTAGCCAGCTCACCAGAGCAGGGTAGGGTTTGCCTTTTTCTCTTTTCAAATAATATTTCCTAGGATTTACAAACTGGAATGTAACAACACCTGTATTCAATAAATAATTTATTTTCGAAATGAAGGGTTTTCCAATAAGAGGTGTACTTTCGAATAGTGTTTGATTGATTGATTGATTGGCTGACGAACAAAAGATCGAGTTAGCACTGGGCCTCCCTATGACACTGCGACCAACTTGGGTCTATTTTGTATCACTTTCTCGTCAGTGGTTCCTCACGAGAATAGGTTTGTGTCCTTCATCAGGTTCATTAGCCTGTTTATGAGGTATTTTGGATTTATGTCCGTTTCCGGACTGGTCTCTCCGAAAGTTATGTGACGCCTTCTACCTAGGGTGTCGCATTCAAAGATGATGAGAGGCTGTTTCTTCCTCTTCGCCGCAAAGTCTGCAATCCACGGGTTCTCTAAATATTCCCATGGTGTTCAGATGTTTCCTAAGGCCGCATTGTCACCTCAGCAGACCTACTATTATACGTGCCTTTGTTCTGGTTAGATTCAGAAAGTCAGCCGTCAAGGTTTGGATTGTGTGTTCTACCATGACTTTGCTGTGTGTTTGCCCGTCACTCTGTTCCCAGTGTTGTTAGTGTCTTTGTTTTATCCACTCCTCAATCAGGGTCCTGCATCGGTTTTTGCTGATTCCAAGCACAGGTTCTGGCTCTGTGAATGGCGTTTCCGATGCTTGTCTTGCTAACTGGTCTGCTTTTTCATTGCCCGCTGTTCCCTTGTGACCTGGCACCAACATCAAAGTGACCTTGTTGTGTTTTGCCAGCTCCAGAAGGTCCTGAAGGCATTTCCAGACGAGTCTAGACTTTATCTGTGTCGAGTTGAGGGAGTTGATGGCGCTCTGGCTGTCAAAGAGAATGTAGATGTGTTTTCTTTGGTAGCCACTTTCCCGGTTCTTCTGTATGCACGGTCTAATGGCATGTTACCCTTGGTTATTCATGGAGGTTAGCAGTTCATCCAACACCATGGAGATTATTTCTCTCTGAATAAATATTATTATTATTATTATTATTATATTATACCCCCTGTGGGGTACCTCTGGTAATTTCGACCCGCAGTGTTTCCTCGAGCATGTTGACCTGGACCAGTCTGTTGTGAAGCATTGAGCGTATCCACCTGCAAGTGGTCTCATCAATGCCTCGTCTAGTAGCCGCAGAGACCATGCTTTCGAAGGAGGTGTTGTCGAAAGCTCCTTCGATATCTAGGAAGACGCATAGTGGGATTTTCTCGTTTGGCAAAGACTCTTCAATCCTTGAAACGAGATGGTGAAGAGCTGTCTTGTATTTTCGAATAGTAGAAACTACGCCATTGATAAAAATGGAACGATACACGCTTTAAAAACGCATTGAAATAATTGAAATTCACCAGACAAATGGTGAAAATTTGGCAGAGACCTTCATAAAACTTGAACTTTTTTTGGTCGTCGTGAAGCACCTTGTAGAACCCCAATACACGGAAATTGATAGGGAAATTTGAGCTGTTGGGACAATTTAGTGATGTGAAGAATAAAACCCGTTCACGTCGCACAAGATCAGCCAAGAATATTGCTGCTGTGGCCCAAACTGCTGAAGATAACCCATAACAACGTCGTGTCTCTGCTGAGTTATTGTTGAAAAGCCCCTCTATCCTCAACGTGTAGCTGTTTGGGGTGGTTTATGGTCCGTCGGGGTCATTAGACTTCACTTTTTCGAGAATAAGGCTGGAGCAATAATTACGGTGAATGGACTGCGCTATCGCTATTTTTTATGGCCGGAATTGGATGGTATTGATCTGGACAAAGTAGAAATTCAGACAGTTTTGACGGCGACTGAAGCACATCGAGAGCTCTTAAGAGTTTATAGAGATGCTGCGCTAAGTGAACCATTGTGCCGTGATTGGTTCTGTAGCTTCAACGACGGTGATTTCGATGTTGACCATCCTTTGCGTGAAACGAGTCCAAAAATCTTCGAAGACGCTGAATTGTACAATAAAATTATGTAATTACCAGTTGAAAAAAATTCTTTTGAACATCATTAAGAAAACGATGACAGAATAATTAACAACACGAAATGAGAATGAGGGACCGATGGAATTGGTCGTATACGAAGGAATTTTAAATCCCCATCTTCGATAAGAGAGTAAATACTAAAGTGCTTGAAGGTCCGAGCTTGGAAGTTGCTGAAGCGCAAAAACATTATTACTAGGTGAATTTCGACGGTGAGTCTCATGAATTTTTCATTACCTACATAATTTCCTCCTTTTGTACACTTGTTTGGTATTATGGAATTAATTGCTCCAGCATCCGACTAGTGATTATAATGAGTTGTGAAAGAGTCCAGCTCGCAGGAACAATCTGGAAATTTACTGTGTTGATTTTTCGATGCAATCTGCGTAATGAGTCGTCCTTTGTTATTGTGCATTGCCTATTCTCACAAAGAAAGAATGGAGGTAAATATCACTCTCAGCAGGTCATAAATTGACAAAAAACTATATCGGAACAATTTCCATTACAGATTTTTCGATTCCATTCTCTGCTACCCACTTCATTGATGTATAAAAAATCTTTGTCGGTAATTATTTTCATGGAGGCTTTTTTTAAAAGAGGGTTAAAAGGCAAAAATGAAAAAATGGAATTACTTTAGTCGAAAGATAATCTTCTGCCCCAATTTGAATATGATTTGTGGCATTTGATGACCACGGCTGGCTAGAACATAGTCTTATCTGGAGGTCCAATTCTCGATTACTTTTTCCAACATTTGTGGCAGCATATCGGAAATCACGCGACGGAAGTTGTCCCTCAAGTGGTTAATCATTTCGGGCTGATCGGCGTAGACTAGCGACTTCCCCATAGAAAATAGTCAAGCGGCGTTAAATCGCACGATCTTGACGGCCAATTCAAGGGCCCGTAACGTGGAACTATGCGATTACCAAATGTTTCCTTCCTGAAATCAATTGTGTCACGAACTGTGTGACATGTTACGACTTCTTGTAGAAAAAACAGCTCCGCACATCATGGTTGTTTAATTGAAGAACGAAAAAGTCAGTAATCATGGCTCTACAGGGTCTTTCACGAGGAACCTCACCCATATTTATACGGGAAACTACTGAACGTATTTTCATGAAATTCAGCACTTATAAGTATTTCACGATGCTGATGAAATCTAAAATATTTTCAAGGCATGAGCACCTCCGGTTTTTCCGGAAATGAGGTCAACTTCCGTTTTTCAAATTAGAACACCATTTCTTCATTGCAGAAATAGATTCCTTAGAAAATTTCAAGTTATTTTGATGTAACATTTTTCAGTTTTGGTTGGAAAATTCTCTCTGAGCGGGAAAATTCGAAAAAAAAATCGAAAATAGAGCTCCGCTGAAACAAGAATAACTTCGAGGTTTTTGGATGGAAAATTTTCATTTTTGGGATTTTTCAAGATGTAAGAGTGATGTATCTACTTTAAAAATCGAAATCGCGATTCATGATACAGGGGGTGAAAAAATCGCTTTCAAAGTTAGGGATGACAAAATCGTGAAAAATAAATTTTTTCAAATTATGCAAGAGAAAAAAGTGTGACGAAGCTCGATTTTCCGATCATGAAATCGGTCTTCATCTTAAATTAATTTTTCCGGATTTTTATTTCGAATTCCTGCATTTCATTTCCGTTCAGAATTAAACCGAGAAGATCGAATATGGTTCGTTCGATATTGTTTTGCATGCAGAGAATCTAGTAAAAAGAGTCATAAGAACCACGTAGAATGTAGATAACGCCGTTTTTCTAGTTTATACGAACGATAAGCCAGATTCGAAGATGTTTTACCGGAGTACTTTTCTAGAAAAATAACATTTCTGCGCCTGTCATTTCTTCCCCACTCAGGGAGATTATAAAAGGCGGTTTTCCCCTCATCTGGGACCCCATTATTCATTTTTGCTCCGGCCTGAATCGAATAGTATTTTCTTGCGTTTCCGAAATTTCCTTTCTTTTTGAGTCGAAAGTTTAACGAACGTAATTCCTGATTTTCTCTTTTCTTTACCGAGTGAAAAGTAGTGCACTGAAACCGTAAGTACCGATCCAATTCATTTCAGTCTCATTTTCCTGTATCTTCGTTGAGTCTATCAAAATAGCTGTTACGTCGAGATCCGTATTAAATCTTCCTTTATTCGTACAAGATTTCCTGAGTCTATAGTATGTTTATCTGAGTTAGTCAGTGCCCGATAATGTCTGAATCTTAGTGGCGAGTAATCTCACTATCAGACCGGAGGGCTCACGCAAACCTATGCTATAGAACGTGGAGTCTAATTCCGTTTCGGTACCGATCTTTCGCGCCCCTTGTTCGGTGCGTCCTGTTTGACCATTTATATTTAACCTGGCCAAACCCGACCTTTCTAGACGTAAAACAAGCTAAGTAGACAATATAACCCTTTTGAGTTTCCGGACTGAAAGAATATCGGACAGACAGTGAGCACTATACATTTTCATATCCTTCCCACATTCTTTTCAACTGTAGATTTAAATTCTCCGTTTAATTCAATTTTCCCCCCCCCTTCTATTCTGGCTGACTCGTACCGTAAAATATTTCTTTTGAATAAATGCTCGCAGTCAGGCAAAACTGAATCACTTTTCTTTAACTGTGTATATTTGATATTTTTCTGATTACTGCATATTTGATATATCTTGGGATTAACGTATATTTAATGTTTTATTGCTATTGGTGAATATTTGATATTTTCTTGACATTGTGGCATTTGTATCACTATTTCAATCTATTGAATAAATTGTGTGAATTGCTCTATTTTCGATTTCTCAGTTATCGCTACCACCCTAGATACAACCGAACTCTGTCTCCGACTAAGCAGCTATCCTGGCAGGTTTGCTATTCTGCCTTATAAGCAAAAAGAATAGCTGGCGCTCGAGGTAAGGTTTCAAAAAGGGGAAGAAAACCCTATTACAAAAGTTACAGGTTGTTCCTAAATAGATGGCGAATTTGGATTCGAATTTGTATCGGAAACCTCTTTTTTTCAACTAATCGGCCATCGGTTTTCTCTAAAGTGATAAATGAATAATTCCTTATGAACCATATGCAAAAACTTACCATGTTTTAAATTCTTTTTTTTTAATGATAGGTATCATTAATTACATCTACTGAATAAAGAGGAATTTGGCAGATGTAATTAATGATATCTATCATTAAAAAAAAAGAATGTAAAACATGGTAAGTTTTTGCATATGGTTCATAAAGAATTATTCATTTATCACTGGAGAGAAAACCGATGGCCGATTAGTTGAAATAAAGAGGTTTCCGATACAAATTCGAATCCAAATTCGCCATCTATTTAGGAACAACCTGTAACTTTTTTCTCTTGCATATTAGGGTAGTAAAATCTAAAACATGGTTTAAGTAACAGTTCCTGAAAATTTCATCTTTTTGGCGTGAAGGGAAAAGAAATAGCTGAAAATTCAAGACGAAAAACAGTTTTTTGTGAATAACTCAGAAAATATCCACTTTAGGGCAAGGGTGTGATGCATACAATCACATTATTTTTCAACGTAGATTTAATATCTGCCATAAAAAAATGGTGTTCTAATTTGAAAAAATTGATTTTTCACGATTTTGTCATCCCTAACTTTGAAAGCAATTTTTTCACCTCCTGTATCATGAATCGCGATTTCGATTTTCAAAGTGGATACATCAATCTTACATCTTGAAAAATCCCAAAAATTAAAATTTTCTATCCATTTGAAGGAGTACGGACTAATTATTCCAACAACCCATAAAGCACATCAAGCAGTCAGTTCTTGTGGATGTAATGGTGTCTCAACTTACACTTGAGGATTATCCTGACTCAAAAGATGGCTGTTTTGTTTATTGACGTATCCATTCAACCAAAAGTAAGCTTTATCGCTGAACAAATTACACTTTTGAAAAATGGGATCAAATGGCAACCCTGTTTTGGGCTTATTGACGGAATTTGTGCCTTGCTAGGTGGTCCTGTAGCTTCAATTGTTGAGTTGGATTTTGTACGCAGGCAAACCAAGATTTTTTCCAAAATCATCCTTGAAGGGGACGGACACATCCCATAGACGAGCCTCTTCATGCTGGCCAACTGTTTAAAAATGCCTAAAAATCACTTCCTTCTTTCACAATGATCTAAAAGCTTTATTCCTAATGAATGAATCCTGAAAATATTACATGTCACGAAGGTATTCATCGGAAGCTATAAATTCTTGTTTTCTTATGTTTTCATTAATGAAAATGCTATAAATCTATGACTTTCGGCAAAAATTCCAACCAAGAAAAGGAGTAATAGGCATGTTGTTTATTTTTTTACGTGCTTCCTAGCTGTGTTTTATATCCAGGTATTCTTGAGAGATAATTTAAAGTTTTTATTGTTTTCAGAGCAGATTAATTAGTATTGAAAAAAAAATGTTCAAAAGGTATTTAAATCAGTGTTATTCCTTTTGAAATATTTTTACAAATTTATCATATTTCAGGTTACAAGTTGTCTTGTTTGAGTTTTATTTTCTGGTGCCTTTTTAACTGTTTCGGAAGTTCAATTCCATTATTATCAACGAGAGTATTATAAAGTTGATCCTCGTAATTCGAGCTAACGAGCTGTGACTTCATCTTTCTATAAGACGGAAATTAGAAAAGATGATATATTTGAATTTTAGACCAGTTGGTTGATTATATAACAATGTAAGAGAAGTTCTAGTACTAGAAAAAACTGTTTTCAATTGCTCTTCAAGGAAAAGTAAAAACAGGGCTATTTTTTTCCATGAATTTCTTATGAAAGATGCCTCAACACCAAACATCACTAATGCCTTTAGCATATTGAATAAATCGGAATGGAGAAAAGCATGGATAGATGAACTATTGATGGAAACCATGTTGCGAAGAATACCTATATGAGTTTGTTCCCTTCACGTGGACGATTATGATGTCAAGCTTAAGAAACAATAATTTTAGTATTGACTATTCCACTCTTTCTATTTTTAGTGAGGAATTTTCCAAAGCAACGATCGTTTCATCCCGATAAAACTTTCAAACTGGCAAAACCAACAAGTTGGTTTTCCAGCGATAAAATTTTTGACGTTTCTCCAATTCTTAGATAGCTTCTGAAATGAATATCATGGAGAAAAAAAACAACGTTTAGTTAATCTATGAATTCTAATTTGCAAAATAGCGCAATCCGTGTCAAATGTGACCATATTACAATAGAGAAATTTTGCCGGCAAAATTCCATCTCTAGTGGTATTACATATGATGAAACTGAAAATGTTTGTGAAGTAGCAAAATTTTTTGAGAGTTTCTCAAACAACTGCGAACTATATTTTTAGTGTATTTAGCTGATATTTTGAGATGAGGTATTCACTGGCCAAGTTCTGATCTTGAATTTATGAATTTACCACTTCACATTTTAAGAATATACTGATTCGAAAGTGATGCTTGATTGTAATGATTTTCCAGTACAATGATCTTAATTTCTCATGCGGCATCAGAACTTATTCACATCCAGATCATAATTTAGGGCAGGTGTAAATCCTTTTGTGTTGTTATTCTGTAGTAAGTTTCCATGCAAACTTTGCCTCTAAAAAGAGTTTTGAGAGGGAGTTAATTTTCAGATTGTTGTTTTCAAGAGTGTTCATTATTGAAAAATAGGATGAAATGGCTTCGAAAGAAGAAGATTACCTAACCCAAATGAGTCCCGAGTGAATATCCGCGATACTCCGCAAGAAAAATTATAGCTGGTGATCTCGAGTGTTGGGTTGCATCCCACGAAATCCATTATCGCCCATTTTCATCCACTCGAATCAACGTAAGCCGACCCCTCTCCATATTGGCCTAATTTCAAGCTCAATTAGTTCAGCTATGATAAACTAGCGTATCCCACTCAACTTCTTGGTAATATCATCTTATTGGGAATATTTGCCGTAGTGCTCTTCCTTCTAATCGAACATGGCAATTGGAAGTAAACCTTGAGATATTGTTCGGCTTGGGTTTCCTCAGAATATCTATTAGACGCGTTCGATCTGGTTCACTACATAATTAAGTTTCGACATCGGATGTGAACTTTCCTGGTGAGAGCTGCCTCTATTTCCTTGTTGGGTATCGAATATGACTGTTCTGAGACTATGCTGGTGCTTGTTCTGGAATTAACTTAAGCTGGGCTAATTAATAGCTGCTGGATTATTTTTGGTCGAGGTTCAGTAACATGTCAAGGCTAAAATAGATATGCATGTATACATTGCAGATTAATGTTGAATTTGAATCAAAATATGGCATTCTTTTTTCTATTCACAATTTACTCTATTACGGGTACTTGTGGTCAAGAAATTTGACGGTAAGGAAAAAGCAAGGGGAAAGACAAAAAAACCAAAGATTGAAGGAAAGACTTAAAAAGGCTGAAAGGAAGAAAATGACTCTTCATTGCTACTTTTGATGAAGATAACTCAGAAAATAATTGTCTTTGTATATGCGGAGAATTTGGCCGAAATAAAGAAGTATGGTACCGATACACTTTCTGTGGGCTTTCGACTCACTTTGCTGGCACTGGCTTGGATTCCGCATGTTGGAAGTATTTAATCATCATTGTCAACGTCATGACTACCATTGCCCTCACGTGAGTACAATAGTGGTCAAAATCTGTTTTTTTTTTTAACTATTATTACTAACAAATCGTAAATCCAAAGCTTATTACTGCGACTTCAATTAATAGTTCTTCAATGCAGAATTGTAATGTTATGTTCCTAATGGAGATGCGATTTATAATTTGAGTTTTATTCAAAAAAGAGCTTGACTGACCGCCATTACCCCCTTTTTCCCTACAACAAGTATGGGCTCGTGATACATCGTTTGAATGGTAGCGTCGTTTTCTATTGTAATAATTTTATTATAATATGTGTTATCACAATGAAGTGTCAGACGTTTTTCGAATTTGCTCTTGCTTTTTTGCTGATTTTTTGCTAAAAACAACCACTCTAATCTATGGGAGATGATCCCCCAACATAAGGGGCCTGTAGCGTTCCTCGAACACCTGAAGAACAGAAGAATCATCACTTGGAAGATCGGACCTGATCGAAAGATCCTCCCGATCCATGAGAGAGTTAGGACTTTGTGAAAAGGTTTTTTAGCAGGTGAAGTATTTTTTTTTCTGCTGCTTCTTTCTCGTTTTTCTTCTTTTTTTCTTGTTACAGATATAATTTCAAGATATTTGCCTCCAGTTCGATGAAAAGGCTTATTTTCAAGCACAAGGAGCTGTGTAACATAGATAGCAGCATCATTTTTGAACAAATTCAGTATCACCACACATACACGGGGAGACAGAGTTTTTTCAGAGGTTTTTATCTGTTCTCGTGTATCATACGCAGAATTGTATGGTACCCCGTTTACATTCCCTCTGCTAACACTTAGATTTGGAGCGGGAAACAGATTTTATTCTTTTATACAATCTGTTCCTTGTCGCCATTTCTTCACACTTGCCATATGCCATATATTGTTTGATTTAAGAAAACAGTATGTAATTCTCTCTTTCAAAAGAATATATATATACTTCATATTTGAAGAATTAGGGGTTCTACCTTTTTTTCGAAGGGGGTTAAAGGTAGTGTTAAATATACAAGAGCTCTCTTGGAGCAATGAATAGACTGCTATACACATCCAAATCACCACGAGAATCAAATAAAAAAGGGTATGTATGAGATAGAAACAATACCACATAGTAAACACTGGAGGAATGGTACCTACGGTTGATCTGACTTGAAATGATGTATCTGCAGGATTTCTGCCTCGTATATTGAATCGAATCTTTATCTTACGGAACGAATTCATTTTTATGGATACGAAACTAACGAGTTCAAACGTGGGGAAGAATATGAGGTAAACTGTGATAGTTTGGTGAACTGAAGGCCGTAGCTGGACAAGTAGCAGAAGTGTGATAAACAGGTTGAATGTTTTGTGGGGTTCTATGTGAATACTCTTAGAATCACAGAGAAGGTCGGTAAATAGTAAATATCATAGAGCTCTGGGAATTGAATAGGTAGACAATAGGTCAGAAACACGAAGGCTTCATTCGGGTGATTCAGTCAGATTAATATAATATTGAATTCGACAAACAGAACCGTCTACTAATTCCCACCAGAAATAGCAATCACGCAGCCCAATGCATATCCAATACAATTATTATGCCAAATCCACGTATGTACATTGTTCGTTTGTTCTGTAATATTCTCGAGCCATTATTGAAGACACCATTTCACTTTGCAATAACGACTGCATTCAAGTCAAGGAAGCATTCATCAAAATAGTGCTGTATCAAAGATATTTCTTCTTGAATCTGATGCTTTTTCAGTTCAAGCGGATGTTGACAGAACGTTTAGGTTTGTGCGTGACAAAAATAATCATTCAAGCAAAGTCGGAAATGGTTCCATAATTGGTACCTACGATTAAAAGACGGTGATTCCGATGTTGACGACTGCCCGCGTAAAGGAAGGTCCAAAACTTAGGAAGGCGTTTTATTGGAGTTATTGCACGATGAGGATTCAAAGGCCAAACGCAAGAAGAGCTTTCTTCAGCATAAGTATAGTTACCCGCCAAGCCATTTCTAAACTACTCCATGCGTTGGGATTGATTCGAAAACAGGACACTTGGGTTCCTTATAAATTGATACCAAGGGACGTTGAACATTAAGCTGCGTATACATGTGCGAGCCGAACCGATCGCGAACCGCTCGCGAAACAATAGCGACAATTATTTGGACGGCATGTCGAACGTCTATAGAGCCGCTCGCAAACCGTTCGCGCCGATCCATCGATAGTCGGTTTTTTCCACGAACACAACGCGAGCCCAGTGTGAGTTTGGACGGCGCGTAGACAGATTCGCGAGCGGATCGGAAGTGTGTACGTGAAATTAACGAACATGACACGAACACTTCGCGGGCGGTTCGCGATAGGTTCGGCTCGCACATGTATACGCAGCTTTAGTTCTGTATTAAATGCGTATAATGAGTGTTTTTTTTTATGGTACTTGAGAGTGTCACACCAGAAATTCACTCGAACGTGCCATGAAATCACGAATTTAATACGCACCAAATACAAACAACATTTTTTTACAACTGTGAATGTGAATTTACATCCTTTGAAATATAATTATTGAAGATGATGCTCTCAATACAATATTTCTATGCAACCGGTGATCTTTCTGTGTTGTAATTATAAAAATGATTTTTTGACACGCCGCGTGTTCGAATCAATGGGCGCGTTCATCCCACAAAGCAGCTACGCCACCGCTCCTTCAAACGTCAAAACCATATGATTCGTTGTGTCAAAATTACTAACTAATTTGACACAACGGATCGAAAAAATCATATGGTTTTGACGTTTGAAGGAGCAGTGGCGGTAGCTGCTTAGTCGGATGAACGCGCCCATTGACTTTGCTTGCTCGTCGTTGCTTCAATTTCGAATGATTTTAAAGAAGATGGATTTTGATCATGATAGTGTTAGTGGTAACCCATCAGATATGGCTGAAGAAGCAAATACACTGCGTAAAAAAATTAACGCACATTATGGAAAGCTCAAATTTATTCTACAACTGAAGGTGTTCTCAATGATGATTATTTTTATAAGGATCATGCATGCATATGTTATCCACTTTCAACGTTTTTCTTCAATACAAATGTTTTCTCCCAGCAGGAATAAGAAAGATGATATTATCTGATTTTGAATGTATTGGCTCCATTCTAAAATCAATTGTTCTCGATCAATTCTAGTGATCAATAGTTTTTCTTTCGTTTGATTTTTTACACTCGATCGCTATGCAACGCGAAACACGCAATTTGACCCAAGAGAAATGTGCCCAAGCGGTAGTTTTGCGAGAAGAAGGGTGGACATACACAAGAATTGCAGAAAGGTTTGGAGTTTCCCATACAAGTGTGTCTTGAATGTTACAGCGATTCAGGGAGACAGGTATGAATGTCCGAAGACCAGGACAGGGTAGACCACGGGTAACAACTGCCATTCAAGAACGTTACTTGAGAGACAACGGTTTGCAACCGCTCGCCTCCTTCAAAATCAGCTTGAGCAAACTCACGAGGTGCAAATTAGCACTCAGACAATAAGAAATCGCCTCAGAGAATATGATTTAAGGCCTCGTGTCGCGGCAAGAGGCCCAGCCCATCGAAGGGCGCGTTTGGATTTTGCGAGAGAGCTTATCCATTGGGAAGAGGCCGATTGGGAAAGAGTTCTCTTCACAGATGAATCTAGATTCTGACTCTACCATTGTGATCGACGTTCCCTTGTATACAGGCGTCCACATGAAAGATATGCTCAGTGCAATTTCCCGAATACTACTGGTTTCGGGGGAGAATCGATTATGGTATGGGGTGGAATATCTTTGACTGCTCGCACAGATCTAGTGGTCGTTGATAATGGAGCTATGAATGCTGATAAGTATATAAGGAACATTCTTGAAGAGCATGTAGTGCCATTTGCCCCATACATTGGTGAAAATTTCATTTTTATGGACGATAATGCCAGATCCCATCGTGCGCGCATCGTTCAGGAGTACCTTGAAGAGGTTGAAGTCTCTCGAATGGCATGGCCAGCAAGAAGTCCAGATCTCAATCTGATTGAGCAGGTTTGGGACAACCTCAATAGAAGGCTGAGAAGTTCAGAAAATCATCCAGCTACTCTTAATGACTTAGGAATCCAACTTGGAGAAATCTGGGAAGGATTAGATCAGAACATTTTGAGTATGAACCGTCGTTGCCGAGCTGTAATTAACGCAAGGGGTGGAAATACCGAGTATTAAATCACTTTTCAGTATTTTGAAAATTGTTCATTTCTCTTCTTTCACATAAGATTCGGTGCAATCCGGAAATTTTCTTCCATTTAATGTCTCTTGTTTCGTTCAAAACCTTCCCGAGAGAACATAAAAAATAAGTTATAAAGTCAATGTAGAGTTAACTTTCATTAAAATTGAGATTTTCAGAATGTGCGTTAATTTTTTTGCGCAGTGTACAATTGTAACCAAAATGTAACCGGCCAAATCAAAGCTAATATATGAGAAAATATATGACCATGTAAAGAAGGTTTCTGAAAATGTGCTTCTATGCTATTTTGAGGAAAAATCAAGAATTTTAAAACCTTCCACGTTATGGAGAGTCCACTCAATGTCGGAAAGTACATTGAATGTTAAGGAAAATATTAAGAGAGTTCGCACAATTGGTCCTGCTCATTAGGAACAGAAGCGTCGGATACCGAGAAAAGAAATCTAAGGAGTTATCAAGGGATGATCAATAAATTCCTTTTTTTTTAATGCTTTGCATGATTTATTTTGTAATAATGTTTTCAAATGAAGTTTCGGTTTGA
The DNA here is from genome assembly GCA_951802165.1 of Adalia decempunctata. Lineage (NCBI taxonomy): Eukaryota > Metazoa > Arthropoda > Insecta > Coleoptera > Coccinellidae > Adalia > Adalia decempunctata. The sequence continues at coordinate 24,951,909 of OX637697.1, forward strand.
TCGAAAAAATCCACGGGAAATCAATTGCGCATCTTATACTAGAAAAGACATCTGTTTTATTTTCAATGTGACACCCTGTATTATGTCAATTCCCATTGGATACGAGGGCGAATTTTCAAAAAGACGCCATGATTTTTTTTATGGAATATCTGGAATCGATGAAGAATATTGAATTTCGAGTGGTCTGAGAAAATTCCGTGTTCCCACGAGTATATGTAATCATTATTACGGCCCGGAAAATTCTAGGCCCATAAAGCCCTCCTGCGGCCAGCTTTCATTCAATAAGGACCAAAATAGAAACTTCATTACTGCTACAAATAAATTCCTCAGAAATCGAAAAAAAAATCAGGAGGAAGCATTCGCAGGAAGCGAGAATGGAAGGTGAAATAACCGGCGGCGAAATTGAATTGTCGCGCCAAGGATTCCACCCCTGGACTCTAATGCAATAATTTAAAAAGGAGAATTGAAATAACTCATATTTCGTTTAAGCTCCTTGGTCTTCTTCTCCGGTGATAAATTGATGAAAATTTGATTTAATGAGGGTAAAAAATTTATCGATGCGGAAACAATAGTCGCCGGGGGAAATAAAAAGGTTTGTCCTTCCTTCACAGCCGCGAAACAAAGAACGAGGATCTGCGGGAAAAAGGGCAATATGCCACTTGATCCTTGGTATTTTTACAGTTTGATGAATTGTTGCTAAGGCCGGGAGGCGTTTCCGGACATTTTTATCACATGAAAGGGCTTTTCTGATCTCTATCGGGGCTTCAGGGCAATTTCCCGCTTGAATAAGTAAAATTTAATTTTAGGTTTTATAGGAGAGCTAGCAGGATGTGGTAGTCACAAAGATTCATTTCCATTCAAAATGTAATTACAGTACAGCGGGGCATCTGCCATCAGTTCTCCCCGACCTGAGAGAGCTCATGAGATTCGTATATCCAATTAATGCTCATCTCATTCGTTAAATAGTTCTCGTGTCAAGAATCGTTATTTCAGGGGAAGAAGAAGATAACGGATTAGCTGTACTGCGACTCACTCCTTGAAAATTCCTCACTTCGCAGGTAACATGGATTATAGAAAGTGAGTCATTGACTTGATTATTTTTCAACAGTATATTCATCTCATCGAACTAAAGACATTATTCATTTGCTATTTTTCGAAATCCATCTTTGTTTGACAGACATTGTCGAAAATTCATAAATAAACACTTGTACCTATATATCTTAGATACCTTGATTTCAGATGAACTGTTAATCCCAATTGTGATACACACTCAGACATTCTTCAATCAGCATTTTTTCGATATTTTTCCTGATATCAGAGCTACACCCTGTCTAACTACACTGCGCAAAAAAATTAACGCACATTCTGAAAATCTCGATTTTAATGAAAGTTAACTCTACATTGACTTTATAATTATTTTTTATGTTCTCTCGGGAAGGTTTTGAACGAAACAAGACACATTGAATGGAAGAAAAATTCAGGATTTCACCGAATCTTATGTGAAAAAAGAAAAATGAACAATTTTCAAAATACTGAAATGCTGATAAGTGATTTAATACTTGGTATTTCCACCCCTTGCGTTAATTACAGCTCGGCAACGACGGTTCATACTCAAAATGGGTGATCTTAAAACGTTCTAATCTTATCCTTCCCAGATTTCTCCGAGTTGGATTCCTAAGTCATTAAGAGTAGCTGGATGATTTTCTGAACTTCTCAGCCTTCTATTGAGGTTGTTACCATAATCGATCCTCCCCCGAAACCAGTAGTATTCAGGAAATTGCACTGAGCATATCTTTCATGTGGACGTCTGTATACAAGGAAACGTCGATCACAATGGTAGAGGCAGAATCTAGACTCATCTGTGAAGAGAACTCTTTTCCAATCGGCCTCTTCCCAATGGATATGCTCTCTCGCAAAATCCAAACGCGCCCTTCGATGGGCTGGGGTAAGAGCTGGGCCTCTTGCCGCGACACGAGGCCTTTAATCATGTTCTCTGAGGCGATTTCTTATTGTCTGAGTGCTAATTTGCACCTCATGAGTTTGCTCAAGCTGATTTTGAAGGAGGCGAGCGGTTGCATGCAAACCGTTGTCTCAACGAAGAAACTCTCAAGTAACGTTCTTGAATGGCAGTTGTTACCCGTGGTCTACCTTGTCCTGGTCTTCGGACATTCATACCTGTTTCCCTGAATCGCTGCAACATTCTGGACACACTTGTATGGGAAACTCCAAACCTTTCTGTAAATCTTGGGTATGTCCACCCTTCTTCTCGCAAAACTACCGCTTGGGCACATTCCTCTTGGGTTGAATTGCGTGTTTCGCGTTGCATAGCGATCGAGTGTAGAAAATCCAACGAAAAAAAAAACTATTCATTACTAGAATCGATCGAGAACAACTGATTTTATAATGGAGCCAATACATTCAAAATCTGATAATATCATCTTTTTTTATTCCTGCTGGGAGAAAACATCTGTATTGAAAAAAAACATTAAAAGTGGATAACATATGCATGCATAATTCTGATAAAAATAATTATCATTGAGAATACCTTCAGTTGTAGAATAAATTTGAGATTTCCATAATGTGCGTTAATTTGTTTGCGCATTGTATACAGACTACAGAGTCTTTGGCTTGTACATATATTTCAACTGCAGATTCCTCTCATCAAACGAAACATTTTCTTCCCATACCATTATTCAAAATTCGGTTTCGTTTGAAAGATAAAGGATGTCAAAAATCCATGAAAAAACCACTTTTTTTCATAACCTCGGAACTTTTATTTCAAATGAACTGCATTAAGGTTGATTGTTCACTCTATTCATGTTGCATATTCCTCAATCAAAACTTAAACCATATTCCTCCTGATATAAAAGTTACAGCATAGCTGACTCATAAATCCACTCAAACATACAATAAAACTAGGCTGATCTCAAAACAAGTTAACAATGTTGTCAGAATGTTTACCATCTTTTCATGACTGAAATGGACCCCGCACTTTTTCTATGGCAAATGGCGTTTCGTTAAATTTTCTAAAATTTTGGTATAATGTAGTACTCGACCTTCTGATCAAAAGTGTCCATGGCCCCAACTCAATTCTATGACTAGTTTTCGAGATACAGGGCGTTGAAGTTGAGAATTACCCAGTTTTACTACGCCCGTATCTCGGAACAGAATCGAATGAACTTAAATTTTTCTCAAGAAACATTTCATTACATCCCCAAGGAGCAACCATATAGAGGAATATGACCGAAAATCGTTACGAATACGGGGTCATCCATAATTTAATGCATGCCTGATTTTGAAAGAATAAAATATGTCAGTTTCAGAGCGAGAACGTTCACAAAATGAACTATTACACTAGATATATTGTTGTTACATCGAAAACGTCTGAAATACCCAGAATTTATACTGGGTGATCCATTATTATAGAAACTATTCTCAAGGAGGGTTAAATGGACACCCTGTATTTATGGGTTGATTCAAGGTGTTTGTTTAATTTTTTTAGAACATATCATCATGGACTTCAAAGAATACAGGGTGATTCAGTCATGAAATGAACTTTGAACCTCACGAAAATTCCCAAAAATCACCTTTTTTTTTCATCACCCTGTAATTCAAGATTAACTCCGACGAGGTGGGAGTTTTCTTTCACCACTGTACCTGATATAAAAACATCAATACGGCTGAGAGTTTTTATCCACTTCCTATGACCAGATTTTTTGTTATGCTGGAATAAGAATAGAATAACATACCTAAATAAATAATTTTCATATTACATTAAAAAAAAATCTGCTCATAGGAAGTGTATAAAAACTCTCGGTCGTATTGATGTTTTCATATCAAGTACAATGGAGAAAGAAAACTCCCACCTCATCGGAGTTAATCTTGAAATACAGGGTGATGAAAAAAAAAGGTGGTTTTTGGGTATTTTCGTGAGGTTCAAAGTTCATTTCATGACCGAATCACCCTATATTCTTTGAAGTCCATGATGATATCTTCTAAAAAAATTAAACAAACACCTTGAATCAACCCATAAATACAGGGTGTCCATTTAACCCTCCTTGAGAATAGTTTCTATAATAATGGATCACCCAGTATACATTCTGGGTATTTCAGACGTTTTCGATGTAACAACAATATATCTATTGTAATAGTTCATTTTGTGAACGTTCTCGCTCTGAAACTGACATATTTTATTCTTTCAAAATCAGGCATGCATTAAATTATGCATGACCCTGTATTCGTAACGATTTTCGGTCATATTCCTCTATATGGTTGCTCCTTGGGGATGTAATGAAATGTTTCTTGAGAAAAATTGAAGTTCATTCGATTCTGTTCCGAGATACGTATATACAATTTCAACCGATAAAATTTGACGAAAAATGAAAAAATCATAAGAATAATCTGGGCGCTTCACTGTATTTTCAATATCACAGAATTGCTGAAAAATTATAAACTCTCTGATCTCTACACAAGTTAACAATGTTGTCGGAATGTTTATCAGCTTTGTCAAGATTGAAATCTCCATGATGGAAAAACGTTTGTTGTAGAGATATGTTATAATGAAATGTATCAAATGTGGGAAATAGAATTGAATTCTGAAAAGCATGAAATTATACTTTTTATACACACAGTTTCTATTAAAAATTTTATTGATACCCCGTCCATCCGGAAAATATTACAAAAATAAGCCCAAAGAAATACAAAATTTCAGATACCTAAATGAATGATAAACGTCGATACAAACCACGTATTGAATTGAAATTAATGAAAAATAAAATGATACTTCGCACAAAATAATCTGTGACGACGTATCTACTTAAACAATATCCTCTGTGATAATTTGCTTCCAACTAGCTTGAAACTTCTGCACAGAAAACCTAATTTATACACAGAAAATTTCATAAACTCAACACTACACGGTTAATATTACATTAATTCACTGAAAGTTTTTCATATAATCATCAAGAGATCGAAGGAAAACACCTAAAATAATCAATTTCCTCGTTCATAACAATTGTCCTAGCTCCATATCTGCTTACACTTGCAAATAGCGCCGGTTGTCCGGTTGTCGCTATGCGCATGCGTGAGACACAGAACAACAATAAAAGGTTTGAGATGGGTCGATTCATAGATCTTGCCGTGTGTCTTGCGCGACGCTACCTCGCACCATTGTTTGAAGCTCTGTCCTAGATGAATTTTGGTAGGTGCCTTTGTATGCAAATTGGGTTAAGTTAGGTTGACTAATTATAAATTGGATGATGAGCCTTTTTATAAGCTTTTATCTGATGGCATGTCATAATGACATCGTTATGTCACTCAATTTTGATGACATAAGGAAGCTCATTATGGGACTAAGTACCATTATGAATTCATTATGGGACTAAGTACCATAATGAATTCATTATGGTACTAAGTACCATAATAAAATTCTATAATATTTGGAACTACACAATATTTACTCCTTTGAAAATAGTTGTCATTGTGACATGTCGAAAATGCTGTTTTTAATTTTTCGAAAATGTATTGATATAAATGCCATCAGATAAAATTTTGTATGTAATACGAATCATAAACAATCATTATGGCACACGCCGTGTTATCGGACTCGGCTACGCCTCGCCCGATAACATTCACGACTGGTACCATAATGATCGTCTTTATGATCCTTATTACATAAATAACTTTTATTTAGTTTCACCTGTCCCGGTGTCTGTCTGTCTGCCTGTCTGTCTGTGTGTCTGTAATCAAATCTTGCAAGTTGAATATGACACACTTCTAATCGTCCGATTGATTTGAAATTTTGCAGGTGTACCTTATTCTGGTGACAATGCATCATGAAATATTTTTTATAGAAAAAAAACCAAATGGCGGCTCCAAAATGGCGGATGAGTTTTGTAATTATGATCCGATTCCATTCAAAATTAGTATCTGAGGGTCTTTGGGTTCGAAAATGATGATACTCTTGTCAAAACTGGAAAATTCAAGATGGCGGCCACAATATGGCGGGCGAGTTTTGTGATTATATACAGGGTGAGTCTTTGACTTGTACATATATTTTGACTGTAGATTCCTCTCATCAAACGAAACACTTTTTTCCTATACCATTTTTCAAAATTCGGTTCCGTTTAAAAGATACAGGGTGTCAAAAATCCATGAAAAAAACACTTTTCTGTTCATATCTTCGGAACCGTTATTTCGAATGAACTGAATTTTGGTTAAGTTTTTACTCTATTCATGGTGCATATTCTCAAATCAAAACTTATTCAATATTCCTTCCGGTATGGAAGTTACAGCGTAGCCAACTTATAAATCCACACAAAAATACTATAAAACCACGCGAAAAAGAAGAATGGTTCCTATCTTCGAAAAAAGCAATAGGTTTAGAACATAAAATTATTCCTAAGTTTTTTCAATAAAACGCGTCGTTTTCAAGTTATTCCTAATTAAATCCCATTAAATTTGACGAGAAAATCATAAATCTCGAGAATTACCTGAATACCCCACTGCATTCTAAAGATCACCGAATCGGAGATGTATTAATATTCTGTAATCGAATTAAATGTTAACAATGTTGCCGGAATGTTTGTCGAATTTTCATTTGGAAATGACTGACCTGAAAACTACTTAAATCTCTATGATGGGAAAACGTTTTTTTTTCGAAATTATACGTCCAGTAATTTATTTGTTTGTCCAACCTTCGAGAAAATATTGAAAATGAATGATATGAAATACAAAATTCAGGTATATGAATCACTAGTACAACCCACGTACTAAATTGAAATAAATGAAAAATTAAATTATACTTAGCGATGTTTCTGTCTGAATAATATCCTCTGCCATAATTCGCGAAAATCCTAACTGGAACAGTAAAACTAGAACCAACTAGGCTGAATTTTTCAGCCATTTCACACAAAACATCACTAGAAATAATGCACTTCAAAACAGCCTACAGATGTTATCTTAAGTTCGTGCCAAATTAAAAAAAGTTAAAAATCGTATCGTGTAATACATACACCACCCAAATTAATAGTCAATTAACTGACCGAATCAGTTCATGAGTTCATGTTCATTGTTAATAGCCAATTTTCGCGGGAAATGATGACTTAACGAAGCCATAGAATATGCGCTATACGCATGCGTCGTTCACATGTCATTATGTATCTATGGTTACCATAGCCTCTCCTTTGTTTCGCCAAGGAAGCATTACGTCGCGTGCCCTATCGTTAACGAATGAACTAACTCAAGGGCAATTTAGTATTCTTTAAGGCGAGTTTATACAGCAACTAAAATAAAATAAGAACTAAAATAAAATAAGAATGTTCACTTGATGACAGCGTTTATACAGGAAATAAGCTAAAATAAGGAATAAGAATAAGAGATGGTCAACTTTATTCTTATTCTTATTCCTTATTTTAGCTTATTTCCTGTATAAACGCTGTCATTGAAATGCATGAAGTGGACATTCTTATTTTATTTTAGTTCTTATTTTATTTTAGTTGCTGTATGAACTCGCCTTTACTTTTCGTTAATGGCGTCTAGGCGTTCCTCTTTGAAAATGCCCTAGACAATCCAAACCACGTGTTTTTCCACCATTTTCATTTTTCAACCTCCAAACGTTTCTGACAGGTCGCTGGATTGTAGTAAATATGAGGAATTTTATTATCTTAGGCATTTAATGGGTGAACAAGTGAGTTTTCATGATTTGAAATATCAAAAACTATCCTGAAGCAACACTGTCGAAGAAAATTCCACTTGCAGTATATTCTATATTGAATAGTGTATCTCATGTGGGTTGTTGATATGAACACCAGAGGGCGTCGGTCCTAGTACCGAATGATATGTTCTGTGAATGTTTTATGTTCTGTGGTTGGGAAAAGAGAGGTTAGGTGGATTAAGTTAGGAGATGAAGAGTTTGATGAAGGAAAGTATCCTGAATCTTGGTAAAGTGTGTATCACGAGATTATTTTTGGAAGATTAGAATTAGAAGATAGAATAGAACGGTAGTTTTATTTTAATCACGCCCGATTATCACTACAGGATCTATGGTCAAATTCATAGATATTTATTCAGTAATGTAATCAGAAAAATCAATTTCCTTAGTTTCAGGAATATTGCTGAAACTGGCAACAAAATCCAAGTTTCACTTCAGTGATATCCGGAAGATTTTATTGACATTGTTTATAGGTTAAAGCTTGATCGAAATTATAAATTGAATTGAAAACTACAATTTATAAGATAATTTTGGGATATCGAGGAGGATATGAACAAGTTTTTAGTGTTTACAAACTAATCTTCAAGAAAATCGAAGAATGAACTTATTCTGATTGGAGAAATATGGCTTTTCAATTGCCGATATAATCGTAGCAAACAAAGTGTTTTTGTTAAGAAATATCGTGTTTTTAACATTCTTATTCAAATAAGGTTAGTACTTGAGTTTCCCCAAATATATCAACTTAATTTTAATCGGGAAATATGAACTTTGCATTGGTTCCAGAGAATGTTTCCAGACACGGACTCAGCCGAATTTTTTTTTTCAAATGGCTATATCTTTTTAACAGAGCCGAATTCGGAAAAATGGAAAATGAAAAAAAGGTTTCCTTTGGCCTCAAGAATCTACAGTTAAAATATATGTACAAGTCAAAGACTCACCCTGTATATTCTATTCAAAATTGGTATATGAGGGTTTTCTGGGTCGGAAATTACGATTCTTCAAAATCGAGGAATTCAAGATGGCGGCTTTAAAACGGCGAATGAGTGTTGTTATAAAAGCTTATCTTCAAAAATGTTTTTTGAGAATTAGGCTTGTTTACAAGGTAATTTTGGGATATTGAGGGGAATATGAACAAGTTTTTAGTGTTTACAAACTAGTATTTAGAAAAATCGAATCTCATCATTTCGATGGGAAAAATATGGCTTTTCAGTTGCAGATATAATCGAATAAAACTAAGTGTTTTTGTTAAGAAATATCGTCTTTTTAACATTCTTCATCAAATAAGGTTAGTACTTGAGTATGCCATAAATGTATTAACTCAATACACTCCAGTAAGAGCCTCATATTTAGTTCTTGCCCCTCGTGCGTTAGTTCATAGTTTTGAAAAAAAATCTCTATTGAATTTTTTCAATATTGATTTTTGCTTTGATTCTTTGATTTGATTGTTATTTGTCGATTTTTTGTGAATTATAACAAGGAATCAAACATTAAAACAGTCATGAAATCCATTAAAACAAACCTGGTTGAATTCTACGGAAACTTCAATTGTTCATTGGCTAACGGCTATTCTAGTGGGGACGCACTGTAAACACGAATCACTTCATTCCATTGACAACTTGCTATTATTGTAGACATTCACGACGCAGCGTGAAGCGTCGCAACGGAGGTAACGACGCGTCCAAATTCTGATAATCTAGATTGCGTGACCACTTTACAATTAGGAAGAACAGGGCCGGATTCTTGACTCGTAACGTGGCGTTAAATTCACTCAACTGCTCGGATAAACCCTTGACGTGATTTGCCTCCTCGGGGAAATTTTCTGGCGGCGGTGCTGCATCATCGGCTACTGATTCTGGGACACCCCGTATTATTGAGATATGAGTAACTCTTCCACCACATAGAAACATGGACTGATGACTCAATGCCTAGTCAGTTTATTGGGCTGGACTTTGTTCCTTTTATATAAACACTACAATGGCTCTCTTTTGGATTCAGGTTACAGCAGAAACCATAGAACTTAATCGAAATCAAAGAGCATGTTCGTTCTTCTTTATTTGAGGACCTTATCACGGGCGTAGCCAGGATTTATAACAGGGGGGGGCAAACCATGGTCATGGTCCAAGGTCGTTCAAAATGTGAAATTTTGGGATAAAAAGAAAAGGCAGATTTAATTCATTTTTTCTTCCAGGGGGGGGCAGCTGCCCCCCCCTGCCCCACGCTGGCTACGCCCATGGACCTTATTCTTATGTAAACCAGCCTTTTCGATAATGAATCAGCCTCAGAAGATCACAGTGAAGTTCTGAATTCTTACTGAATAAAACTTAAAGAATAAGATGGATTAGGAACTCAATTATGTTATTAAACGTCCAACGTTTCAGTTCATTCGTTTGTATGGCAAACACTCGTTGTATGTCGAAGTGCATTCACTCAGAAACGAGTATGACAAATGTCATTGTAAAGTCGGTGCCACATTCTTGATTTCAGCATTCGTACTTGAATAATGGCAAGTATTAACAACATGGCCTCCAGATGTAAACACCATCAATAAACCGTCACGTCATTACGTACGTATATTAGATTTATAAGTATCGCGTTTGAACATCCGAAATTCTGTTTGGACGAGTGGAAATGATGTATCTTGCTGAATCGTGGAAAAAACCGTGACTTATACGAACCGTTCACGAGGGGGAAGTCAGAATCAGACACATTATTTTGACGATATTTATGCCCAGAGATAATGTGCACTGTCGTCAAGGGTATGAGGTGCTTTGCGGAGAGAGCATAGCTTGCAGATGTTTTCGGAGGCATGAACTGAACACTGCATTATACAGAATAACCAGTTCAGATCGAACAGATGCGTTTTAGGGCACTAACATAGTATGGACAATTCCAAAGAGTTCCTTTGGAAATTCAGTGCAAGGAGATCCGAAAGATATCTCGACTTGAGCAAAAATATGATAATCCCTTAGACGTCAGAATGTGGAGATACAACATCTCATTCATAAACTCTATTTTTGAGAATTCGGCTCTGTTAAAGACATTTGAAAATAAAATTGGCCAATACGTTCCTGAAACGATGCTCTGCAAACACCTGAAAGTTCATATTTTTCGATTAAAATTGAGGTGATTATTAGATGTTCAGGGTGATACATTCAACAAATATAATTAAGCACTAACCTTATTTGAATAAGAATGTTACAAACACGATATATCCTAACAAAAACACTTAGTTTTGTCCGATTATTTCTGCAATTGAAAAACCATATTTCTCCCTCCAAAATGAGTTCCTTCTTCGATTTTCCTGAAGATTAGTTTGTAAACACTTATAATTTGTTCATATTTTCCTCGATATTCCACAATTATCTCATAAAAAATTGTTTTCTCACTAACCTAAACTAACTCCATTAACCTAGGTCATAGGACTCATAGGTTTCGAGGTCAATGACCTAACCTAACCCACCTTTTCTGATATTTCACAGAACTTTTGAGAAGAAGATTCCAGATTGATGATTTTCTCTTCAAACAATGGTATAGGCGAAACCAAGGAAGCAGTACGTCCCCTGTCGTCAACGGATGAACTATCGCAAGGGCACTAGTTCTGTTTACTTTTCGCTAAAGGCGTCTAGGCGTTGCTCTTTGGAAATGCCAAACGAGTAGTTATGATTCCCGCCGATATAGCGCTACGATCTTAATTTCAGTCGCCTATAACAGTGCGCTAACCTCGCATTCGCTACCTCGCAATGCGAGGTAGGCGCTACGAAAGACAAACCGTGTTATGTGTCTCCAACGTTAGTCCTATCACAGAACAGTCTGGGGTCCCATGAACGACGTTTACGTAGAGCGATAACAGCGCCTTGGACTTCGATTTATTTATTTACATGGATTCATGCAAAAAGGTAATGATTATGTGAAGTCTTTCAGTGGATTGATGTAATAATAATCGTGTAGTGTTGAGTTGAAATTCCAAGAGGATATTGTTTAGATAGATATTTTCCTGAAGGACCAATAACGATAAATTTTCAATAGAAACTATGCGTATTGAATGTAAAATTTCGTGCTTCTTAGAATTAAATTTTATCTCTCACATTTGTTGGATTTTATCATCACATATCTCTGCATCAAACGTTTTTCCATTACAGAGATCTTTGTCTTTACGAAGTTGATGAAGATTCTGACAACATTGTTATTTTGTTAAGAGACCAGAGAAGAAATCTCATTCGATGATATTCAATCCAGGGAAACATCCAGATTTTTCTTGGAATTCATGATTTTTTCCTCAAATTTCATCGTATACAATTAGGAAGAACTCGAAAACGAAGCGTTTTATTGGAAGAACATAAAAATAGTTATATTTTTCAAAATGATTGATTGTTTCGAAAAATATGAACCGTTTATCGTTCGCAAGTGGTTTTATATTACTTTTGCGTGATTTTATGAGCCGACTACACTGTAATTTTCACACGAGTAGAAATATTGAATAAGATTTGATTGAGGAATATGCACCATAAATTAATAGAGTAAGCAATCAATCAAAATTCAGTTCATTCGAAATATCGGTTCCGAATATATGGAAGGAAAAGTGTTAATTTAATAGATTTTTGACACCCTGTATCTTTCAAACGAAACCGAATTTTGAAAAATGGTATCGAAAAAAGTGTTTCGTTTGATGAGAGGATGCTAAAGTTAAAATATATGTACCTACAAGTCAAAGACTCAACATGTATATACTGTCTCAAGGATAATCCTAATAACTGCCTTTCATACAGGACACTGCCGCCACATGAAGCGAATTGAGCTAACTCAAACATATTCTTTGGGGAGGTGGAAGATAGTTAGAATCAGCTTGCTAGAAAATGCCTCTCCTTTGCAAGCACTGTTAAAAATAGTTGAAGAAGCAAGGATGAAACGTCCTTGAAGCTATGTCAAGCACTGATGTTCATTGAAACTTATGCTATACGATGAACTGCGAATCACAAGAATACTTCGTCTCATAAAACAGTTCTCCAAAAGCCCAATAGTGATGAATAAGGAAGGAAATATAAGGGAACTTGTTACCGTATCAATTTCGTTGTCATCTTGCATTTCTAACTGCCATCCTTCATCAAAACAGCGGAAGAAGGCAAGAATGCCGTTTAAGCTTATACATAATGTGGAATCAATGTTTTATCCATAGCAGACGCATTGAAAATCGCAAAACAGGGGAGTGAAGGGTTCCGAAATAGGGGAACGCAGCAATATTCAGTAAAAACTTCGGCGCTAGTTATATTAGCTCAGAAGGCCGACAGCATCGACCCTTTTTAGGATGCGATATATTGGTAACTCCCTAAAAACTGAGTAATGAATCATGTTCTCTGGTGACATACCGGAATTATTAATAAATTTGAATGATGGATACATCAGCTACTTTTCACCTTTATCCCTCGCACGAGAACAACTGCAGATGATGCATGAGGCCTACATATATCACGTATTCTTCTAATGATCCGGAAGATTTTTGAGAATAGACATCGACAGTGCCTGTTATGGAGTATCCTCACGGCTGGATCATAATTCATGTTTTTTGTCGGAGTCGATCGAATATATCGTTTTAATTTTTATTGCAGACAAAACTTCCTGGTCTTTAGACGGGGATGAAAATTCTACGCACTTCGGGATATGACAAATCTCTTCGTAAAAAATTCTATATTTTTTCTTGAACTTTTCTACAGTAATTTATCGATTCTGTTTTGTGAGCAGATACTATGAAGTACCCATGTATCGCCGGCATTCGAACTTCAGGTTCGGCAAACGCGATATCAATTAGCCTATACAGGGTGGCTTTTTTTTTCGAGGCCAAAGGAAACCCTTTTTTCACCTTCCATTTTTTCGAATTCGGCTCTGTTGAAGAGACATAGTTATTTGCAAATAAATTGGGCCAAATTGAGGTGATTTTCAGATGCTCTGTGGTGATACATTTAGGAAATACTCCAGACTAACCTTTTTTGAATAAGAATACACGAAATTTTCTAACAAAAACACTTCGTTTTGTCCGCTTATTTCTGCAATTGAAAAGCCATATTTTTGCCACCAAAATAAGTTCCTTCTTCGATTTTCCTGAAGATTAGTTTGTGAACACTAATAACTTGTTCATATTTTCCACGATATCCCAAAACTATCTCATAAAAAATTGATTTCTCACTAACCTACCCTTACTCCAGCAATCGAGGTCATAGAATTCGAAGTCAATGACCTAACCTAACCCATCTACTGTGATATATCACAGAACTTTTGAGAAGACGATGCCAGATTGTTGATTACCCTTTGAAACAATAGTATAGGCGAAACCAAGGAAGCAGTCCATCCCTTATCGTTGACTTGTACATACATTTCAACTGTAGATTCTTGAGGCCGAAGGAAACCCTTTTTTCATCTTCCATTTTTTAGAATTCGGCTCTGTTAAAGAGACATAGTAATTTGCAAAAAAATTGGGCTATGTTGGGTAGAATTTCAGTTAAAGAACTGAAGTGCGGTTCAATTTTATATAATGAGATTTTTACCAAGTTTATGAATAGAAAAATAAGAGAGCTAATGGACTGTATATGTTTATAAATAGTTATTGAAACCCAACACAAATGAAAGGATAAATGCACCCAAATTAACAATTGCAAGGTCTTACCTATTTCAGCAAAACGGCCAACCAGATCTCGTCGGTTACTCCTATTTCCATGAACAGAGTGATCGAGCTCGACAAACGAACATGGAATGAAGCGGATGACGTTAAAATCCGTTGCTAAAAATGTCAAAGTAGGAACACTTATCCTTGTGGCAAATAAATACCACGCCACTGGCAACAGTCTTTCTCGAACTAAATTCGCACAAATGAATGGTCTTAAATGAATGTACTTAATTCGAATGAATCGAAATCACTAGAATTGTGAAACACAAGAAAAACTGAAGTTTTCTAGATTCACGAAAGGAAACAGAATAAATTTATATTATAGGTAGCAGATATTGTATTCACGATTACGGCAATCAATGAACTGAAATGAAAAATATGAAAAATGAAACATGCGACATATGCGCTCCACAGGCCACAGCTGACAGTCTTTCTCGCGCCCACACTACATATGGGATTTCCTCAAGTACGGAGAAATTAAATTAATTTTGAAGGGAATAAAAATGAAAAATTCAGAAAAGTTTATCTGAACCGTTCACTTGGCGTAAACAAAACAGGCCGCCGTAAAATTGTGTGAATTTTACAGAATATTGGAAGCAGTGAAATTAAATCTAAAATCTAACAAACTAATATCTAATAATCTAATAAACTAAAGAAAATTTGAAGTGATTGCAGAACTAAATATCAATCGATACCAATCGTGTGAGGACTCTTGTATATCGACCGGCTGCGGTCTTTATAGACGCAACTCGAATCGTAAAAATCGAATCGGACGAAATTGCTACCATTAAGATTATCGGACCAAACTTCTTGAGGTATGTCTCGTCTAGCGATAGAACGATCTAAGGTCGATAAAAAGGCCTCCACGGTGAGGGACGAGACTAGTTCCAAATGAACTGCCTTGGTGACGAAACAAATGAAGAGAGCAAGATATGCTTTCATCATTGTTGGTTTGCGTGAATTATTTGACCGATGGGAAAATGGGCCATCAAAATATGTTGTACCTCGAAACTTTGTGCATGTTATGCATGTTCGAATGCACTCTCGAACCAGATTTCGTAGAGACAAAATCCAATAATTTTGCCGAATAAAAGACATAGTCGTGTTAGGACCGGAATGAAGCGAAATTAAGTGAAATTGGAGACATATTAAACGTGACAATGCACACTTTTTCGGAAGCAAAACTGGATGCTTAGCATTCTGTGGTAGAGAAGATAATTGTAGTCTACCTCCCACCCTGATCATTCCAGCAGAATCGATATAAAGATTTAAAGTTCGAAATGATTTTTCGAATGAGTTTTTCTGCAGTAAACTCTGGCGCAATTGATCAAAGTGATAATGCTGTGTGATCAATACAATGGATTGGAGGGCTTCCTCCAGCTCATCCCGAGAAATTGGGCCGGACAATCGTGACACTGAACTGTTTCCATGGTGACACTCGAAAACGAACCTTCTTAAATAGGTGAAGACTCGTTTTACCCTATTTAAATTTGAAAAACTTTCGATAACCATTAAAGTCGGATCTACTGGAGGCTCGTTTGCGGTTGCAACATTGATATTGATTTTCAATTCAATCAAGGGAGCTGAATTCAGATCACAACCGGTGAATAGTGGTGGCCAATTGGAAACTGGAGTGACTAAGTAATCGAGACCATCAGGAAACCGAAAATGGTGGATTCTTGGGGTAAGAAATTGCTGAGGCGTGAGACCTCGAGATGGCAAATCAGCTGGATTTGACTCGGTGGACACATGATGCCATGAAACGTCAGAAACTAAATCGTTTATCGCGACTACATGATTGGCAACAAACAATTTGAGGCGATGAGAGGGTGCTGTCAACCATGACAGCACAATTTGAGATTCTGAAAATAGGCGAACTTCAGATATTTTAAGGGGAAATTTATTGTCCAGAATCATTCTGACCAATTTAATCAACAAAACCGCAGCAGATAGTTCCAATCGAGAAACCGACAGTGTTTTTAATGAAGCTACCTTTGATTTAGCGGCCCACAAGTGCGATGAAATGCGATTTTCAACTGTATCAGAAAGATGAACAGAGGCTGCGTATGACTTCTCAGATGCGTCACAGAAACCTGCCAGTTTGATTTTACACTCATGTGAACGAATGACAGAGCGAGGAATTCTCAACACTGGAAGTGCCTGAATATCACCCACGACTTCAGAACACTCGTCAGAATGGGAATCACATGAAGGCTCATCACAACCCAATTTTTCCGACCATAATTTCTGTTGGCGATCATAAGGGGTAGATCGGGTGAAAAAAACCGATTTGATTTTGGAATAGGACTCTTTTATAGGACCTATGATAGTCCAACCGAAAAATGTGTTAACGGCTGTAGGAAATCCAGAAGACGAAATTCGACCATCGCGATCGAAAACCAGTGAATACATATCAGCGCCCAAGAGTACATCTACCGGTTGAGAACGGTGAAAATTTTCATCAGCCAAATTTAAATGCTGAAAATGCCTGAATATGTCTTGAGACAAGGGTGCAGAAGGAATCTCGTTTGTAATTTCCGGTAATACAATGGCATCCACCTGTAAGAACTGTGATCCCAACCTAGGATACATCCGGCATTCTACTAAACCTAACGGTCTCGCATTTGATTGACCAATGCCAGAAATTGATATATTGACAGGATCAATTTTCAAACCTAATCTTTCGACTAGGGGTTGACTAATGGCTGAAATCTGGGATCCAGGGTCTAAAACTGCTCTTACAGATATCATTGAACCATCTGCGGATTCTATTCTTGCTTGAACAGTGCCAAGAAGTACTTGATTTACGGAGGCTGATTTTCTATTAATGTGAAAGGAGTTAATAACATCATTCGAAGGAATGGAATGAGAAGTTGAAGGCGGATTTTCGACATGATTTGTTTCACGTGGAATCCGAGATGGTCCATTTGATTGATTGGCAGATCCGTTATTGGAAGAAGATTCGTTATCGGGATGGAGACTGGTGTGATGACGATTTGATTTACACAATCGACACGAATTTTTGGAAGCGCAATCTTTGAAATTGTGTAGACCAAGACAGTTGAAACAGCGCTTGGAATTTTTCAAAAATTCGAATTTGTCTTGTCTTGACAAATTCATATAGGAAGCACAGGCGAATAATGGATGCGAATCAGAGCACTTCGGACAACGAAACTTTCTTGAATTCGGGAAGCTACGTGAGTCATTGGAGCTTTGAAAGGTGGATGCAGAATTTGCGAGTAAAACATTTCTTGTTTTATTTTTATCTGAATGTGATGAATTGAATGGTGTTGACTTGGATGCAGATCTGGAAGAACTTTGTTCGTAAAATTCCTGAGCCGTTAGCTGTTGCGTTACGAATGCAATCAAGGTGCTATATGCGGGAATCTCGGATGAATTTAACTGACTTTCAAACGCTTTTCTCGTGTAAGGGTCAACATTACGCAACGTTATGGAAAACAGAAGGAAATCTGATAAGTCCTTTATATTCAGGGCTTTTATTGCATTGACAGAATTTTGGTGACAGTTTAAAAATTCTTTCAAACGCGAGACCGAATTATTATTCGAAGCCTTAAAATTGAGAATCTCGTTCAAATACATTGTAGCCAACATACGAGGATTCTGAAAGCGCGATTTCAAAGCTTGATAGGCCAACTCATAATTTTCAACTGACAATTGTAACCCCGATATGACCGCAAGAGCATCATTTCTCAAATAAGATTTCAATAGCTGAAACTTTTGTATGGTTGTCAAAATATTGTTTTCATGAACCGAAGAATTAAATAGCTGGAAAAACTCAGGCCACTCAGCGCTTTCGCCAGAAAAGGGGCGAATATTAATTTTTGGCAGCAAAATGGATTCATTTGAACTCGGAGCTTGCGAACTCGACGCAGGTGTCGACAAAGCTTCCTGTCGTTTCAAAGACAGAAAAAGCCCGGTTATGCGAGTAATCACTTCAGCAAACGCCAACTCTGACTTTGCCGTCTCTATACGATCTTCTGATAACAATTCGTAATTCAATTCCATTATTTCCTCCTGTATTTCTTCAAATTTAGATTCATAACTAGAAATCTTTTCTCGGTATGCTTGTAATTCGAAAAGTTTCGTACCATCATAATCTTTTACTCTGTGCCAGATTCCGGTGATGGTAGAAAATATGTTGGCCCGTTTGTCAACCAACTTATCCAATGTTTTATTGCCTGTATCTGTCTTCGGTGGCATTGTTATGAAGAAGTTCAATAAGAAACAGAGACAAACTGCAAAAAATGAATTAAAAAGGAATGAAATTGAATATCTCGATGGAAACAGATGTATGCGACCCGTCAGTTGTGGAACGATGTTGCCAGATTGCCAAGATCGTCGTATATCTGAATACACTATGGCCGCTATAAAACCAAGATTTTTGAATTTTTGACTGGAACTGTCAAATTTTAAGAAAATGAGCTTGAGATTGAGCTTAATATCCGGCTCGAAGGACCAATACGTGTTGGGTAGAATTTCAGTTAAAGAACTGAAGTGCGGTTCAATTTTATATAATGAGATTTTTACCAAGTTTATGAATAGAAAAATAAGAGAGCTAATGGACTGTATATGTTTATAAATAGTTATTGAAACCCAACACAAATGAAAGGATAAATGCACCCAAATTAACAATTGCAAGGTCTTACCTATTTCAGCAAAACGGCCAACCAGATCTCGTCGGTTACTCCTATTTCCATGAACAGAGTGATCGAGCTCGACAAACGAACATGGAATGAAGCGGATGACGTTAAAATCCGTTGCTAAAAATGTCAAAGTAGGAACACTTATCCTTGTGGCAAATAAATACCACGCCACTGGCAACAGTCTTTCTCGAACTAAATTCGCACAAATGAATGGTCTTAAATGAATGTACTTAATTCGAATGAATCGAAATCACTAGAATTGTGAAACACAAGAAAAACTGAAGTTTTCTAGATTCACGAAAGGAAACAGAATAAATTTATATTATAGGTAGCAGATATTGTATTCACGATTACGGCAATCAATGAACTGAAATGAAAAATATGAAAAATGAAACATGCGACATATGCGCTCCACAGGCCACAGCTGACAGTCTTTCTCGCGCCCACACTACATATGGGATTTCCTCAAGTACGGAGAAATTGAATTAATTTTGAAGGGAATAAAAATGAAAAATTCAGAAAAGTTTATCTGAACCGTTCACTTGGCGTGAACAGGCTAAATTGAGATGATTTTCAGATGCTCTGTGGTGATACATTTAGGAAATACTCCGGACTAACCTTTTTTGAATAAGAATACACGAAATTTCCTAACAAAAACACTTCGTTTTGTCCGCTTATTTCTGCAATTGAAAAGCCATATTTTTTCCACCAAAATAAGTTCCTTCTTCGATTTTCCTGAAGATTAGTTTGTGAACACTAATAACTCGTTCATATTTTCCACGATATCCCAAAACTATCTCATAAAAAATTGATTTCTCACTAACCTATACCCTTACTCCATCAACCAAGGTCATAGGATTCGAGGTCAATGACCTAACCTAACCCATCTTCTGTGATATATCACAGAACTTTTGAGAAGACGATGCCAGATTGTTGATTACTCTTTGAAACAATGGTATAGGCGAAACCAAGGAAGCAGTCCATCCCCTATCGTCAACGGATGAGCTTGAGTCCTTGACTTGTACATACATTTCAACTGTAGATTCTTGAGGCCAAAGGAAACCCTTTTTCAATCTTCCATTTTTTCGAATTCGGCTCTGTTGAAGTGACATAGTTAATTGGGCCAAATTGAGGTGATTTTCAGATGCTCTGTGGTGAAACATTTAGGAAATACTCCAGACTAACCTTTTTTGAATAAGAATACACGAAATTTCCTAACAGAAACACTTCGTTTTGTCCGCTTATTTCTGCATTTGAAAAGCCATATATTTTTCACCAAAATAAGTTCCTTCTTCGATTTTTCTGAAGATAAGTTTGTGAACACTAATAACTTGTTCATATTTTCACGATATCCCAAAACTATCTCATAAAAAATTGATTTCTCACTAACCTACCCTTACTCTCCATCAACCAAGGTCATAGGATTCGAGGTCAATGACCTAACCTAACCCATCTACTGTGATATATCACAGAACTTTTGAGAAGACGATGCCAGATTGTTGATTACCCTTTGAAACAATGGTATAGGCGAAACCAAGGAAGCAGTCCACACCCTATCGTTAACGGATGAGCTATCGCAAGGGCACTAGTTTATTTCACTTTACTTTTCGCTAAAGGCGCAACGAGTAGTTCTGATTCTCGCCGATATAGCGCTATGGTCTTAATTTCAGTCGCCTATAACCTTGCTCTACCTCGCATTAGGTAGCCGGCACGTAAGACAAACTCTTGTTCTGTGTGTCCAACGTTAGTCTCATCACTATCAACACCATTGAAGAACTCCTTGGGTTTCAATGAATGAGCAGGGTAGAGAACAGAAGATCGACATGTAACCCCGGTTCAAATATGATTGCAAGGGATAGAAAAATCCATCCCTTAATCTTGCTCTGCAATAAACTCTCTTTCACATTCATATTTTACAATGAAGGAATTAATTTTGAATAGCTTATTTGTTGAAAATAAATCTATTCTAAACAATTAATATGTCTTAGTATTTCTTGAAAGAGTTCATGGTTTCTGAGACGAAAAATAATTTAGGTAGATTCTAGTGACAGTTCAAGAAACCAATTCAAAAATTTTTGGCGTTGCGAAAAAAAATTGCCAATAACTGTTGAAGAAATCGTCAATGATTTTTGTCCATATCGGATATACAGAGTATACAATTTGTTCGGTTCGATTAATGGTTGAAGTTCAATTCATGAAAAGATTGAATAATCTGAAACTCAAAGAATAATGGATCAAATCTAACCTTGGTAGCAGTCATTATCATAATCAACCAGCGCATAGAAACTACAGCTTTCCCTTAATTAATTTTATTCATATTCTCTAGACCCTATTCACTGTGTTCTTGTTTCTGGAACGCCTATATAATTGAGGAAAACGTTCCCAGGATAGTCTGTTATCTTATGGGAACTATGATACTGGGGGTCTGGCTATCGATCTTTCAGAGTATTGGCCTGGAGTTTTGAGAACAGCGAAATAACGAAATATTTTCTCTGAGAGTGGGCGAATTACGACATAATCTGGGAGAGAATTCACAAAAATCATCGAGACTTGAAAAAACTCGAGGTAAAAGATTCTGATCACATTTCAGAATTGAGTTACTGGTGAACTAAACTGCTCCACATGAGTTAGGGATATTGACTTAAATTGCAAAAAAATATTGTTGAAATAAGATTTTTGTGATGAAAATTCAATCGCAAATTAATTTTAGCCTGTAGGTCTGCAGCGTAAACAGGGTGGTTGAGAAAAATCGAGTGAAATAATGGAATTTTATTCCCAGAGAATTGAAGCATTTTAAGACTATCAATACAATGTATGGCCTCCACGGGCATCAATAACAGCTTGACATCTTCTTTGCATACTACACACAAGGTTGTTGAACATTTCTTGAGGAATTTGGTTCCATAAAAGGGGCAGAAGCTCTCTCAGATCATTTAAGAATTCTAGGGTAGGTTGATGATTATCTAATCTTCTTTGGAGCATATCCCATGCATGTTCTATGCAATTCAAATCTGGTGAGTGCGGAGGTATTGGTAAATGTGGCATACCAAGCTCCTCGCACGCATTCTCAACTATGGCTGCACGGTGCGGTCTAGCGTTATCGTCTAGAAATTGAAAAGTTTCACCAATAGCAACGTAACAATTTGGCACAGCATGGTCAATGACATGCTTCCTATAGTGTAAGGCGGTCATATTCCCACGAAAAATGTGTAGATCTGTGCGCCCGTTGAAACATATCCCGGCCCATACCATAACACTACCCCCTCGTAATGGATGGACTTCTTGGACATAGCGACGATTACGGGGTATGCGTGGGAATGTCCATACCCTTATTCTTCGAGAATCTGAAAATCGTCCATATCTGGATTCATCAGTGGAAAGGACACTACGCCATTGATCGTTCCAATTGATATGTTGCCTTGCCCATTCCAGTCTTTGACGCTTATGGTCACGTGTTAATGGAACTCCTCTTGAAGGACGTCTAGAACCTAGATTCACCTCTCTCAAACGTCGTCTGATGGTTTCGATGGAAACTTGGACCCCATCTCCATTTTGAAGAGTATTCCGTAGCATTCTTCACGTAGATGTAGGGTTTCTTCTCGCCGAAACGGTGATGGAACGATCCTGAGCAGGTGTTGTTTTTCGTCGCCCACCAAGCCTTGTTCTTTCCAATACGGAACCTGTCTCCCTAAACCTATTCCAAAGTCGAGATATCACACTTTGGCTGACTTGGAGCCTTTCCGCTACAACAACCTGAGTTAGGCCTCCCTGTAGCATTCGATAGCCCTATTAACCTCAGCGTTTGTCAATTTATGTCTTGACATTATCATAAAACTCGTTTCAAATCGAAGCCGTTGATAAACTGACTTCATTTCAAAATAAGAACATTCATGAAGCATATGCAAAGAACCAAACCTCAAAAAAAAGGCGACCAGATTGACAAAATGTCTCATACTGATTTTTATTGGATTGATTCAAGTTGTTATTGAGTTTTAAATGATTTTACAGCGATTTTCTTGAAGATTACATACTTTTAAAAACGATTGAATACGATAACCCTAACTCTTGTGGAGCAGTATATCCATCCATATAACTGAACAGATTTTAAGCAACTGCTCAGAAGAGATACGACCCAAATGCGCTGACCGTAACCAATCATATGAATCCTCTGAGCGGAGTTGGGACGGAACGTTGACACCATCCCAATACACGATCTATAAAATCACGCTTTTATTAAGCTCAGGGGTTCGAACCAAATTATCAATTATCAATGAGGTTAAACTGTCACTGAATATGATTTGAGGTTTGAATCTCGCAAGCTTTGGGATTTTCAGAGACTTATCGGTGATCCAGTATTATTCCGTCAATCGATTTCAATCTAAAAGTGGGATCTAACTCCATTTCAATAAAGGAGTTTTCTCCTACCACACATAAGGCATCGAGCAATATTTCACATATTTATGATAGTATATTTCACGATATACAATATCGCCGAAGTTTCTAGTGCACTAACATCGAAAGATAAAAACATTTGATTACGCCGTGAACTCTGCATTTCAAAAGATTTATGGAGAAAACCGAACATATCTTTTCACATAAAATTTACGGACTGAACCAAAACTTTGAACTCAAGAGTTTATCGGTAGAATAGGTAATTCTGATTCGAATCCGAACGGAATCTATGCGACGAGTGTTCGAGTGTTCTTTTAATTTAAGTCTCATTTACTATTCAGAATCGATACCCATATTTCGGGAAAACTGAATAGGGATATATTGGAGGGTTTCGTTCCGAAGAAGCTTAACTATTTTATGAGCCAATTTCATAGGACGTTGAGGATACTAGAGTTGGATATTTGAAATCATTATTACATCCAAAGGGTAACGAAATCCCAACTACTGGATGAAGCATTGGGTATCTTCAGGGTGTCACATTGAAAAGAAAAAAGAAGTCTTCTCTATTAAAAACATCAAGTTTTTGTAAAGGTATAATATTAGTCTGAAGGATCAAATCATTCTGAAAAACAAAAATGTTGAATATGTGAAATGTAAAAAGAGATTAGGTAAACGTCAATGGACTAGGGGATATTTGAAAAGAGATAATCCTTGGAAATCCTACGATTTTCCTTTTCCGCCGCGAACTTCTTTCATACAAATATCCCAATGATTTTCTGTACATCGATACATCGAAGAACTGAAAGGAGTATGTTAACACAAAAAATAACCTAACAAAAAACAACACATAAACTCTGATAGGGCAGATTTCCGGAAGTTCTACGGGGAAAAAGCTTTTCAATTTAAACTTCTTGGAATAAGTTAGTAGTTTCCCGAATCGAAGGTTCCTTCACATTTTTGCATTGTTACTGGTCCATTTTCTTCGACAGGAACTTGAATTCAATCCTCTGAGCAAGTTCCAGAGGAAGTTTGCCACGACCTCAACATTTGAGTTTCTTTTTTATTTTGTGTTAGATATCTCAACATTCGAAAGCAGATACAGATATTCAGTTTCAATTTTCCAGAAAATTGAGGCTCATCCTTGATGGAAAGTCATTTGTTGTGGAGAAATAGTATGTTTTCTTGGTCCCAAATACTCATACTGCTCCACAAAAATTAAGGAAGTTTTTTTCGAGTTCGGGAAATCTGAATAATCACTTACTTACCAGTCTCATTTTTTTGTCCATTTCTTCCTAAGTTGGTGAGAATTTACTTTATTGTACAAGGATGTATTGATATCGAGTAAGCCTAGACCAGTTCCATCCATAAAAAAAATATTGCGATACCGTATCAACGAACAATAACTTATTAGAAGTGTCAGTGTAGAGTTCGACGGTAAAAAAGTAAACCAGAGTTACGCAATAAATTAAAAAAGAAGATGTCCACCGAAAACATAAAAATCGAAAAATTGGAGTATCGAGCCATCATCAAGTTCCTGTATTTAAAAGGGTTAAGAGGTAAGCAGATTTACGAAGATATGCTTGATACCATGCATTGGTGATCAATGTCCTTCGTATGCGACCGTAAAAAATTGGACTGCAAGCTTAAAAATAGGTAAAATTTCCATTGAAGATGATGACCGATCGGAAAGGCCAGTTTCTGTGTCAGTCCCCGAAAATATCGATGCAGTTCATGACATGATTTTATCAGACCGTCGAATTGGGCTGAAACGGATATCTGAAGCACTGCAGATTTCATACGAATGCGTTCATCATATAGTTCACGTCAATTTGGACATGAGAAAATTTTCTGCAAAATGGATCCCCAAATGTTTGAATGTTGTCCAGAAGCGTGCAAGGGTAGAAGCATCGCGTTCGATCTGTGCTCGATTTGAAAACGATGTAGACTTCTTAAACCGAATTGTTACTATGGATGAGACATGGGTACATTTCTACGATACATAAACAAAGCAACAATCGATGGAATGGCTACACTCTGGTTTTCCAAGATTCGTGTCCAAAAATCTGCTGGAAAAGTTCTTGCTTCAGTTTTTTGGGACTGCCATGGAGTAATCATGATTAATTTTTTGGATAAGGGTAGAACAATACCTGGAGATTACTATTCGACATTAAGGACCACTCTACAGGAGAAAATTGAAGAGAAAAGACGCGGAAAACTATCCAGAGGTATTTTGTATTTACAGGACAACGTCCCAGTACACAAATCTCATGTTGCCATGCAAAAAATCCGTGACTTAGGGTTAGAATTACTAGAACGCCTCCCTTCTTCACCAGATTTGGCTCCGTCCGACTATCATCTCTTTCCTCAACTGAAAAAAAGTTTAAAAGGTCGTAAATTTTCTTCCAACGAGGAGGTTATGAAAGCTTTAGATTGGTTTGCAGAGCAAGAAGAAACATTTTTTTTTTGAAATATCTAGAGACGTTGCAGGTTCGCTGTAATAAATGTATTCAATTAAGAGGAGAATATGTTGAGTAATAAAATATTTTGACATTGAAATTTTGTTTGGTTCTGTAATAGGCTATGAATTCTTCAATATTTCAATTTAAAAATTTTGTTCAGCAGAGAGAATGGCTTGACAACGCCTTTGCATATTTTGGATCCAATTGTTGAAGTAGCCTTGATCCATTTTTTTCCAGAATTGCAGTAAAAGCTGTATGAGCCGTATGTATGAGTGTATGTGGAGGTGGGTGATGAAAATTCAGAGCTCTCATGTAGCTGATCCCAAGCGTGATCAATGGGATTCAGGTCTGGCGAATGAGGTAGCTGAATGTGGAATAGTATGCATTTTCATAGCATCATCGGCAATTTTCGCAAGAACGGATCCTAAATTCTTAGAAATTCAGACGACAAGAACTGGCCTGAAAGTGAAAAAGTTATGACGTTTACAGAATAGACTCAAGTTTGTCATTAAGACGGACTTAGACCCACCTGATATTAATTCAGTTTAGTTCGAAGTGAGATGACAGCGTCGTTGATTCGATAAATCGATTTCTAGGATAGGGCTCTTCATCAATGTGGCCGGACATCTCATACAACACTTGTGAAACGCCATTTGTTAAACGCCCTC
Organism: Adalia decempunctata; assembly: GCA_951802165.1. Taxonomy (NCBI): domain Eukaryota; kingdom Metazoa; phylum Arthropoda; class Insecta; order Coleoptera; family Coccinellidae; genus Adalia; species Adalia decempunctata. Next base: position 24,978,458 of record OX637697.1, read on the forward strand.
AGTATGGAAAAAGGCCATCTTATTAAACCAGAGCATTGTTTGCCAAGCTATAAAATAAATTCAGTGACACACTTTCTTGTTCGTGAACGTCCGAGTGTGTTTTGTTTGGCTGATTTATTCGTGCGTGATTTGAATTCTGCGACCCTTGCGGTGTGCGGGGAATTTTGAAATTACTTTCATAATTCTGGGCTGCCGAACGAAAGTTTTCGCGGCTTCTTGAAAGTTTGAGAAATGTGCACTCATTTGGGTGATTTGTTTTCATTTTGAGACATCGATTCTTCGCCGGATCTTGGCACCTTTGATTGAATATGACCGAAGTTCAGCACGAGTCTGCTAAATTGCTCTATTATTCATTGAATGGAATTTGGTAGTGAATTTGGTCGCATTTTTCACGAGCCGGTGCGTCGAACGAGAGGAAAAGTAACGTGAAATGAAAATTTGTCTAGAAGTCATATCAAGGGTGATGCATGGGTGAGCTTTGTTGTGAATATTGAGCTTTTCATCATTCTCCTGGAGCGGAACTTTGGAGTTTCGAGGACAATGTGTTTTCCTTCTGGCGGAAGTAATAGGATTCATTCTTTTTCTGAGGGAGATGAATTTATCATTCCAAAATTTTCTTCTGGGGCAGGTGTCACAAACTTTCATTATAAAATGCCGGATTTCACAGGATTCGTGGTTTCAAGGATGAGAAAGGTAACAAGGCTAAGTTATTGATTTTTGGCAAACGTTTGTTGGATCATTTGTTTACAGTGGAACGTAAATAAAAGATGAGTCGAAATAATACATGTTTTGGAACAATTATTCAATGAAAACAAACAGGTAATTCCAGTGGGAATATTGGTTCAATCGATTAATAAAATAATATTGGCCCAAAATCCTGTATGTAAATATATATTACGAAATATATCCAAATGTCAATTATCCAAATAGTTAAACGGTTATTGCGACCTACCCTTGAAGCACAGAATAAGAGGGCTGGAAAATATGTATGCCAAAAATAAAACTGTAGAGAACAAATAATGCGATTATTCAATGCTATCAGTTTCATATAGGTATAGTCCTTTGTTACCAGAAATGTGAGATCCACTGAAGTGTTTTTATAGAATAATAAAACACAGAGCTCTTTGCATGGTAGTTCTTCGACATTTTTAATTGTAGATTCCTGAGGAGAAAAAAACCTTTTGATTTGCTGTATTGGTTAAAAATACGAATAGTAACGGCATATGTTTGGGGTAAACTAATCAACTACGAGGATAAATTGAAAAATTTCTAGCCTAGTATAAAACCGAACAAAATATTTTATTACTCAACATATTCTCCTCATAATTGAATACATTTATTACAGCGAACCTGCAAAGTCTCTAGACCTTCAAAAAAATGTTTCTTCTTGCTCTGCAAACCAGTCCTCCACAGCTTTTATAACCTCCTCGATTGAGGAAAATTTGCGACCTTTTAAACGTTTTTTCAGTTGAGGAAAGAGATAATAGTCGGACGAAGCCAAATCTGGTGAATGAGGCAGGTGTTCTAGTAATTCTAACCCTAAATAACGAATTTTTTGCATGGCAACATGAGATTTGTGTACTGGGGCGTTGTCCTGCAAAAACAAGATAATTTTGAATAGCTTTCCGCGCCTTCTCTTTTCAATTTTTTCCCGTAGAGTGGTCAGTAATTGAATGTTCAGTTATTTTTCTACCCTTATCAAAAAAATCAATCATGATTACTCCATGGCAATCCCAAAAAACTGAAGCAAGAATTTTTCCAGCCGATTTTTGGACACGAAACTTCTAGGTCTTGGAGAACCGAAGTGTCGCCATTCCATCGATTGTTGCTTTGTTTCTGGATCGTAGAAATGTACCCAAGTCCCATCCATAGTAACAATTCGGTTAAAGAAGTCTACATAGTTTTCAAATCGAGCACAGATCGAACGCGATGCTTCTACCCTTGCACGTTTTTGGTCAACATTCAAACATTTGGGGATCCATTTTGCAGAAATTTTTCTCATGTCCAAATTGACGTGAACTATATGATGAATGCGGTCATATGAAATCTGCAGTGCTTCACATATCCGTTTTAGCCCAATTCGACGGTCTGATAAAATTATGTCATGAACTGCATCGATATTTTCGGGGACTGACACAGAAACTGGCCTTCCCGATCAGTCATTATCTTAAATGGAAAATTTACCTCTTTGGAAGGTTTCAGTCCAATTTTTCACGGTCGCATACGAAGGACATTGATCACCAAGGGTATTAAGCATATTTTCGTAAGTCTGCTTACCTCTTAACCCTTTTAATTACTTGATACTCGATTTTGCCATTCCGATGGACATCTTTTTTTAATTTATTGCGTAACTCTGGTTTACTTTTTTGATATCGAACTCTACACTGACACTAATAAGTTATTGTTGGTTGATATGGTATCGCAATTTTTTGGTTATTCATGGAACTGGTCTAGGCTTACTAGATATCAATACATCCTCGTAATTACTTTCTTCTCTACACATGGCTTGATTTCCTATATTTGTCGATTCAGCTTGTAAAAAATATCGACAAAGCTCTTTCCAAGGCCGCAGTTTCAAGAGGTAATTTTTTTGCGGATATCTTTCAAACGATTTTGAAAGATGGTATGAAAAAGATATGTTTCGTTCGATGAGAGGAATCTACGGTTGAAATAATTAGAAGTTCAATACCCAACCTGTATATCTTCAGCTGCCGTTCGATTTCCAAGTAAAAACCTTGTTCAACATTTTTGTTATATCCTGAATAAATACAAATATGAATAAAAATAGAATGAATATTAACATTTAACTCCACATAAAGATCCAATTATACTGAAGAAACTCCGTATAAACACTGAAATCTCTGATTGATATACTCGAGCTGAAGTGCGTATTATATTTCTGCATTCTGAGCTAGCTAAATACCCCATTTCACTCTGAATGGTATCTGCACCAAGTTTAATTGTACCTGCCAGAATTCAAAGTAGCTCTTCTCGATGGTGAACTTATTCCCTTCATCCTTGCTGCTGTACCGAGAGCAATCATTCATAATCTCTTTGTAATATTTGCATACCAATGACAAAGAAAACAGGGAAAGGTTGAATCCTGTTTATTGTTAGAAAGTAACATTAGTTACCCCGGATTTCAGAACGTGGAGAGGTTTTATCGAGCCCCACCCTAGGGAGAAGTGTTGAGAGAGCATTTGATGCTTTTGAGCACACAAATTACCCTAATTCATCCTTATTGTTGCATATTATGCCGAACAATACAGGATTTGCATAAATGAAACACTACGGGCTTTGTACATGTTTAATAATATTTTCTAGGGATGGAAATCAGCACCCGTAACGGCCCATCTCTGTGCTCGGTACACCAGGGCCGTTTTTCGGTATTTCAGAGATTAAGTACAGTGCTGCTCCGAAGCACTCACTCATGACGAGATTTTTCCGTTACTTCCGGAGTGGAGGACAAATTTGGAAGATTAGGAAGATCTTTCCTTCAAAACATTCGATATCCAACAACTTCAAGAGGTCTGTTCAACTTGAATATTCGCACCAGTATCAAGGACCGATGACAATTTCATAATCTTGTTACTTTGGAGCAATGCTCTTTCCAGGCTGAACATGATTGAATAAATTGATAATTCCTATACGAACCAGATCCTCCGCCAATTTGTAACTACATCAACACACTATAAGGACTGAACAAGAATAAATTCGCTATCACAAAAACGCTTATATCTTTTGAACCACTGGACCGATTTCGAAAATCAAACTCATTTTCGAATCATCTTCTAATTCTAATGAAAACTGTTTTTACAATAAAAAAACCAAAACTATTTTTTACAAAATTCATGGAATTTTTCTGGAATTCTTCCCATCATGCTTCTCAGTCACTTTCTGGGATGCTGTCTTCCACTTTTGCTTGAATTCCGCTGATGTTTTCGTTGATTCCTTAGTCTTCTTCAATTCTCTTCTTACCAGGGCTCAATATCTTTCGATTGGCCTGAGTTCTGGGCAATTTGGTGGATTCGCCTCTTTGGGGACAAAAACCACCTCATTAGCTTCGTACCATTCCTTAGTGGCCTTGCTGTAGTGGTATAAAGCTAAATCTGGCCAACAGATTGTTGACACATCGTGCTCACGTAAAAATGGTAAAAGTCGCTTCTTCAAGCATTCGTCGATGTATATCTTCGAGTCAACAGAGCCTTGGCTAACGAAAAATTTGCCTGACCTTCCTGCGAGCTTCTATAGATATCAATAAAAAAAGGAGTATGCGAATTTCCCACAGAACTCCCAGTGTGGCTTGCATGAGCATATCCACATAGGAGAGTTCTCGATGACTTCTCTGGTGGCGGACATTAGGAGGAGATATAGAGCTCCCACAACTCTTAGAGAAGCAACAAAAGGCATTGTTTCCTGAGAAAATCGCAGTTGCTATCTTTGGGATAGCTTTGTGTTTCCTACAGTTTTCACCTAACTTTATTTCAATTCATGACATCAAACTTCACAAATCTCAAATCAATATTTGTGAATTTCAATGTGATATAACTGCTGGTACAATTTCTCAAAAATAACTGATTTGACGATGACAACCCTCTGATATGAGACAAATAAGAAGAATAACCTAATTTTTTTACCGAAACTACGAAAACAAGATTTATTGCCGAGAAAAAATTTTCGAAAAAACTATGAAGAGGTGAGTGTTGAGTATTTTCGTTTGGACAAATTATTTATATATTCGTATCGTTGCTCCTTTAGAAGAGACAAATAGTTTCAGAAATTTCGGCAAAGTTGAAAATGTTTCAACATCAATACACACTTTTTCAACTGTTCCAAATTCCTGATATTTAGTGAGTAATTAATTACACAGTAAACAAAAATTCGTTGATACCTATGTGTGTTGGTAAATCGTTATTTTGACAAGCCCGGCTCTTGCTTGGCCTCTTTTTCACCAGCTCACGTGCAATACCAGCACCGCCAAAACGGCCCTGTACACCGAAATATAATGGTAAACGAAACAACCTCTTTCAGAGCCGCGCATTCTGAATGGTGATAGCACCGGCACATAAATTCGTGACGAAATTCGTAAATGGAGCGGCGGATTTTGGAAACGGAGCCACCCACTGGAAGGTCTGATAAACACCTAGGAAGTTATTAATTGTGAATATTTCCTGCTCTCCCGAAAGAATAGGAATAATTAGGAACGTTGTTCCGGTTTGAACTTTGGCCTCCCATCGTTATATTATATTCTCTTTCATGTTTGAGGACGAGATAGGAAGCCACGAGCTTTATACCTTTGTTTCATCGGAACGAGGAGCTCAGGATCTATTTGAACCCACAGAGCAAACGACGTTTTTCATAACCTTCATTTCAGGATATGAGCTGTATTATTAGATATCGAGCTCAGGAAATACCTTGTACGACATGCAGATTCTAATATCAATCGATGTTATGCTCTTCCCCAATGTTTTTGAGTATATTTGGAAATTTGAACAAGTATACGATCTCTTCCATGTTACCAGTGCATTCGCCATTTCGTTACCATTCAAGGAAGCACTCTTTCAAACAAAAATTAAATATCCAATTCTGATGACCAACTCGTTTCATTAGATTTCCAAGATGAATCATTATTTGCTCAACCTTCAATATCTTCCACAATCCTCTAAGCATGGTCAGGATAATTTTTTTTGGGTAAAACATAGACTGTATAGCAAGGAGTGAATGATTGGAATTTGGAGAAGAAAAACAAGGATTACCATTCTTTTAATAAATTTGTTAATAATTTGTTTGTCCACCACGGTTGTCTACAGGCTGTCCCAAGTTCGAGTGCCTATTAGACGTTTCTGGGGAAGTCTGAAATCTGAAAATTGGGATTTTGATATTGTTCGAAATTCTCTACAGACCTAAAATATTTTTGGAGCCTCAGCACTTCCGGTTATACAGGGAGTGAAAATGAATTTGCTCACAAGTTTTTGTTTTAAATTTTTTCTTTCTTGCTAGAGAGTATGATTGAGTATTCAATGCTGAATACATTTCTGTTGAAACCATTAAATCGAATAGTTTTCAAAATATCGCGAAAAAAAACTGAAAAAGTCAAATATTCATAATAATAATAATAAGTTTTATTGATCCATCATTCAGTATTATGTTCATTTTTCTCATTCTGAACATCCCTAGTGTGAACCGTTCGGACAACGTGAAAGTAGAAGAATGTGGAAAGGTCATGCATCTTCTGAATTTTATGAATCATTTATGTTTCAAATTTGGTGTCAAAACCTGTGATCGAAAATTGGCCAGAATTTCTGTTTTTCAGATTAGAACCCTATTTTTTATGATTGCGTTGGTTTCTGCGAAGAAAAATAATGAGAGCACTCTCAGATACTCTTGCTCCTAAATTCAATATTTCCGAGTTATTTGAGCTTTTCTGGATTTATGTTGTACGTAGAGTCAAATTCATCGGATCTAAACAGATTCAGTGAATATTCTTATGAAGCCATAGTAACGACTAATAATTAGACCTTTCACTTGTGAATTATTAATGGAATCATTTATCTTCTATGGTCACAGAATATTCTCATGCAACATATTCGATGAGTATTCTTATGAAACCATTGAATAAAATCGAAAAGTAAAGATAAAGATAAAACCTAAAATTAGACCTGTCGCAATTGTGAATTATCAATGGGATAATTTATCTTCTATGCTCACAGAATGTTCCCAGGTAGAAGATGATGAATTTGATTCTACGTATAACATGAATCCAGAAAACCTCAAATAACTCGGGAATTACTGAATTTAGGAGCAAGAGTATCCGAGAGAGCTATCACTATTTTTCTTCGCAGAATCCAATCAATCATAAAAAAATAGGGTTCTAATTCGAAAAACAGAAGTTATGGCCAATTTTCGGTCACAGTTTTTGACACCAAATTTGAAACAGCCTGTGGTGATATTCATTAAATTCAAAAGATGCATGACCTTTCCACATTCTTCTACTTCGACGTTGTGAGAACGGTTTACACTCGGGATGTTCAGAATAAGAAAAATCAACATAATACTGACTGAAAAAATTTGACTTTTCTTCAGGTTCTTTTCGATATTTTGAAAACTTTTCGAATGAATTAAATGGTTTTAACAGAAATGTATTCAGCATTGAATACTCACTCAATCATATCAGGAACGGAAAAATTGAGAACGAAAATTTTTTAGCAAATTTATTTTGACTCCCTGTATAACCGGAAGTGCTCAGGCTCCAAAAATATTTTAGGTCTGTAGAGAATTTTGAACAATATCATAATCCCCATTTTCAGATTTCAAATATGTCCAGTTCTTCAGAATCGTCCAATAGGCACTCGAACTTGGGTCACCCTGTATACACTTCCCAATACGTCTTGGCATTGTTGCAACAAGATGGTCTATTTTTCTATGAGGGATACTATTCTAAGCTATCTGTACTTCATGTCTCAGAGCCGCCAAAATCCGTGGGGGCTGCTGTAAATTTCCAAGCCATGATGTCCCAAACACGCTCTATGGGTGAAAGACTGGGGGATCTGAGCGGCCATGGCAAAAGAAAACGACTACAATATTTGAGTAACAAAAAAAGTTCACATGAAAAAACCTTAGGATTTTTTCCCAAATTTCAATAATTTACTTCTTGCTATGCTATCTATGTTTTACCGAAATAAATTTAAGATAATAATAATAATTCTTTATCAGGTAGTATATAAAGTATACAAGCCACCGAGCTATGAAATTTCTTGAAATAATGTTCATATACAATGTTCAGAGTTGAAGTATGAAAGAAAAATAAAACAGCAGAATTTATCAGAGACCATTCGAATACCACAGTGGCTATTCAAACTTCTTTTCTACCTTGAGGTGAATTTAACAGGGGTAATGACCCTACTTTTCCAAATACACTTCTTCCCCCCACGTGATTGCTAATATTTCTTCACTTCATTGACTTTGGTTTCCACTAAAGGATCGGAAGTATACAATTTTTGAGAAATATTCGAAACAAATTCTGAGTGTGGATTTATGAAACCTTCATACCATACATAACCCTAACCTTTGAAGCTTTGGGATAGGGCAAATATGCTGGTGGTTAATTAAACTCTGAATTATTGATTCCTTCGAAAGTGAGAGTGAATTCCTGGAATTAGTTTGTGTAACATGTAATGTGGATGGTCTGGAATTGAATTGAAACAGTTTCAGCTGGCATTTTAATTTTTCTGATCTCATTTCAGCTTTTACATGAGGAAACCATAGTAATCGAAGAATTAACAATGAAAAAATTGTTCGGGCCCTGTTCCAGTCTGAAAAAGGTCGATAAGTAGTTTCACCTACCAGGAGGAGGGTTCGTACAACTAATCGTAAATCAGACGTGTGTATATGACAGAAGCAAACCCAGTCCCTTCTCGGAAAGCGGTAGTTCGGGAAGAAATATTTTTCGAGTTAATATCGCCCCTTAAATGAATTAGAGGTTTTATTTCCGCCGGAACCTCTGTACCGGTCGATATAAATGAGCAGCGGATTATCCTAGTAATCCCAAATGAGCGGATTTCATTTCAATATCGAATTTGCTACGAACAGTGCGAGCATGGATAAAAATGGGTTTTCAAATTGAAAAATATCGCCTGTAGGAACTAAAATGAAATGGATGGGAGCTTTTTCGTGTAATCGGCAACATATATTTTCGGGATTGCCAACAGTATGATACTCCTGAAATTCATGGAGAGCATTTTAAATTTTTGTATTCCTCTTATTTCGAAACAATCATGAATCATCTCTGACCTCTAATGAATCAGTAATACGAGGATGTATTGATATCTATAGTTAGCCTAGACCAGTTCCATGCATAAACAAAATATTCCGATACCACAATAACTTATTAGAAGTGTCAGTGTAGTCTTCGACGTCAAAAAAGTAAACAAGAGTTACGCAATAAATTTAAAAAAAAAGATGTCCACCGAAATTGTAAAAATCGAAAAATTGGAGTATCGAGCCATCAACAAGTACATGTATTTAAAAGGGTTAAGAGGTAAGCAGATTTACGACGATATGCTTAATACCCTTGGTGATCAATGTCCTCCGTATGCGACCGTGAAAAATTGGACTGCAAGCTTCAAAAGAGGTGAATTTTCCATTGAAGATGATGACCGATCGCGAAGCCCAGTTTCTCTGTCAGTCCCTGTAAATATCGATGCAGTTCATCACATGATTTTATCAGAACGTCGAATTGGGCTAAGACGGATATCTGAAGCACTGAAGATTTCATACGAAGGCGTTCATCATATAGTTCACGTCAATTTGGACAAGAGAAAAATTTCTGCAAAATGGATCCCCAAATGTTTGAATGTTGACCAAAAGCGTGCAAGGGTATAAAAGCATCGCGTTCGATCTGTGCTCGATTTGAAAACGATGTAGACTTCTTAAACCGAATTCTTATTATGGATGAGACTTGGGTACATTTCTTCGATCCAGAAACAAAGCAACAATCGATGGAATACGACACTCTGGTTCTCCAAGACCTATGAAGTTTCGTGTCCAAAAATCTGCCGGAAAAATTCTCCCTTCAGTTTTTTGGGATTGCCATGGAATAATCATGATTGATTTGTTGGATAAGAGTAGAACAATAACTGAAGATTACTTTTCGACATTACTGACCACTCTACGGAAAAAAATTGAAAGGAAAAGAGGCGGAAAGCTATCCAAAAGTATTTTGTTTTTACAGGACAACGCCCCAGTATACAAATCTCATGTTGCCAAGAGAAAATTGGTGATGCAGGGTTAGAATTACTAGAACACCCCCCTCATTCACTAGATTTGGCTTCATCCGACTATCATCTCTTTGCTCAACTAAAAAAAAGTTCAAAAGGTCGTAAATTTTCTTCCAACGAGGAGGTAATAAAATCTGTGGAGGACTGGTTTGCAGAGCAAGAAGAAACATTTTTTTTGAAAGGTCTAGAGACATTGCAGGTTCGCTGCAATTAATGTATTCAATTAAGAGGAGAATATGTTGAGTAATATAATATTTTGACATTGAAATTTTGTTTGGTTCTATGGTAGGCTAAGAATTTTTCAATATATCCTCGTATATCATAAGCTTTTCTCTGGTTACTACGAAATATATCCAATTTTTTCCATAAGTACTACGTATGGTTATCGAAAAATATTATTTTCCGTACGGATTCAACATGCAGAAAGAAAATGGATTCAATATGCAATGAAATGGAATAAAAATGTATTTCATGCACGGAAACTCACAGAAAAATAACGGTCATGCCATGTGATATTCAACCGATAGAAAAATCCTATCGTTTGACATTCTCGGCAAAATAGTCCTTCAGCCCAGTATGCTGCTCAGCTATGGCCGACATTTCCATTAAAAAAATATTATCCCTACATATGGCGGGAATCCTTCGAGTGGAGTGCAATGCTTTCAACCCGGAATTTTAGCAAAATAAACCGTGAGAAATTTCAGCATTCTGCTTTTCCTCTATTTTTTTCGGAATGCTCGAAATTGGAATCGCGTTTGGATAGATGTGTTTCAACAATCGTTCTAGTTGAATTGTCGAATTCAGTCCTGCATTTCAGAATTTTGAATCCTATATTTGATCCATACGCCAGCATGTAGGCATTTGTCAGAATTATCGCCATTATGACCATATAGTTTTCAATAAATCGATTGTTAAGTTAGCTGTGTAGCAGGTGGCAAACTACATATCTTGATGGTTATTCTCAACAACAGTCGAAGAATTCATCGGATATTGTTCTGACTCCATTGACTTGATACTCTTCAACCATTTTCTTCAATGAAATATGGACCAATCACTACGTCAGCATGAATTGCACACCATACAGTGACTTTATGTGATGGCGTCTGCGCAGTTTTTTTATCACTCCAAATTTTGTTTTCATAAACATTAAAACAAAAATGAGAGCAAAATCAGAAATTATATGGAGTCCATGGAAGTCCAAAGGCTCCAGTTCTCAAACCAGTTGAATTTTGTACGATGTATATCAAAATCTTTCCTTAATACTGTCAATATCGCTGTTTGAGAACGATTTAATTGCTGAGAATGACGTGTAACCGATAAATTTGGATTCTTATTCACACTTGCAATATTCTACTTTGTGTGTGTTTATTTCTTTGCATTTGGTTTTGATAACACAATTTAAGAATTTCCAGACGTTGAGGACTGTAACTTATCATGATTGAATGACATACCCTATTGAACACGAATAACACAAGAAACGTTAAAAACTAATACACAGAATAGCCATTATAACTATTTCAAATCTTATAATTCCTACTGGAATACTCTTCAGAAAGTAACCTCTGTTTCTGAGCGGATATCCCCAATATTGAATTCAGATGATATCAAGTCAATTCGGACAGGTTGAACGGAAGCTATGATTCCCAATTTTTACGCATCTTCTCGTCTTTATCCTCTGTATTCGATGAAAATTCATTTCGACTTGCCAAAGTTCTATTGGGATACATTCTGGACACACCCTTGGCTCCTGAAATTATATCATTTGTATTCCTGGCCGATGCCGAATTGGAGTAAATTATACTTTCCAACAGAGGTTATATATGTCATGATATATTTTTGGTTCATTACACATCAGTGAACGAAAAAAATTGGGACACGCTCGGGCGAAGAAATGAACATTGTATTTCATTTCCGATAGGGTGGTCAAATTGGAAAATGAAAAATTGTAAGTCAACGATTGCGGATAGAAGCCAGTTTCCACTTCAAGGAAAAGGCAGTTCATCAATTTTTATTGCATTTCCATTTTCCATAACTATGGAAGTTGTTCTATATGCTTCATGTCAAACAATGGCATAACACTAAGTACCATCATAATAATATTACATATGATAAAAAACATTCATATACTAACTGACAAAGAAACTGCAACACCCAGAAGGTGAGAAGGAGCTGTTCGAATTTTAATTTTTATTTTGTAATGCGTATACAGGGTGAGTCTTTGACTTGTACATATATTTTAACTGTAGATTCCTCCCATGAAAAAAACTACCAAAAAATACCATTTTTCAAAATTCGGTTTCGTTTGGAAGACACAGGGTGTCAAAAATCCATGAAACTAACACTATTCTTTCCATATATTCGGGACCAATATTTCGAATGAACTGAATTTTAGTTGATTGTTTACTCTATTCATGGTGCATATTCCTCAATTGAAACTTATTTCATATTTCTCCTGGTGAAAAAGTTACAGTATAGTCGGCTCATAAATTCACGCGAAAATACTATAAAACCACTTGGAAAAGATTAACGGTTCACGTTTTCGAAAGAATTAATTATTTTAGAAAACAAAAGTATTCTTATATTTTTTCAATAAAATGCGTCGTTCCCAAGTTATTCCTAATTGTATAAGATTGAATTAGGCGAAAAAATCATGAATTTCAAGAATAATCTGAATGCTGTCCTGAGTTAAATCTCATCGAATATTATTTCTTCTCTGGTCTCTCAACAAGTTACCAACGTTGTCAGAATGTTTATCAATTTGTCAAGACTAAAATCTCTATGATGAAAAAACGTTTGATGTAGAGATATTTAATAATGAAATTCCACATTCGTGGGACATAAAATTGAATTCTAAGAAGCATGAAATTCTACATTTTAGAGGCAGTTTCGATTTAAAATTCATTGTTACCGATCCTTCAGTAAAATATCTATCGAAACAATATAACTCGACACCATAACGACACTACTATTAAATCAATTCACTGAAAGTCATTTACATAATCATCACCTATTTGCTCTGTAAATATGTGAAGCGTGAACTTCGTTTATGCCGTGTATGGGATCACTGACTAACGTTTTAGGCTGGACTGGTTGGAGCACAGAACAACAGTCTTGCGTGGCGGCTACATCCACGGCCTTCTGAAGAAAAGAGTAGGCCGTAGCGACTGAAATTAGGCACGTTAGGCACGTAGCGCAATATTGGCGAGAATCAAAACTACTCGTTTGGCATTTTCAAAGAGCAACGCCTAGACGCCTTTAGCGATTGTGATAGTTATTGAGTTCGAATTGTTTGAAGAGAAAATCGACAATCTGGCATCGTCTTCTCTAGAGTTTTGTGGGTGAATATCACAGAGGATGTGGTAAGGTTAGGTCATTGACCCCAAATCATATGACTTTGGTTAATGGGGATAGGATAGTGAAAACCCAATTTTTATGAGATCATTTTAGAATATCCAGGAAAATATGAACAAATTATTAGTGTCTATGAACTAATCTTCAGGACAATCGAAGAAGGAACTTATTTTGGTGTGAGAAATATAGCTTTTCAATTGCCGAAATGATCTGACAGAACTAAGTGTTTTGTTAGGAAATATCGTGTTTGTAACATTCTTATTCAAATAAGGTTAGTGCTTGAGTATTTTTTAAATGTATTACCCAGAATATCTAATAATCACATCAATTTCAATCGAAAAATATGGACTTTGAGGTGTTGGTAAAGAATGATAACAGGCACGTATTCAGCACTATTTTTTTTTTCAAATGGCTATATCTCTTTAACAGAGCCGAATTCGGAAAAATGGAAAATGAAAAAAACGTTTCCTTTAGCATCAAGAATCTACAGTTAAAATATATGTACAAGTCAAAGACTCACCCTGTATATGGCAAGGAGCAAATGATTAGATTTGGAGAAAAATAATGTGAAGGTTTTTTCATGTAAACGTGAACCTTAGTTCGATGTTGAGCGTCATGTCCACCGGACATTAGGCGTTATGGTCTTGGATGCTATTGCGCATGCAAGTTAGTTAGTTAGTTAGTCCTTATTCGGGGTTTCATGACAGTGCTCCTATACCTTCAAGAAATAGTGGAGCCATATTTCCCCCTCATCTTAACCGCCTCGAAAATCCAATATTTCAGCAAGATGATGCTCGACCTCATGTTGCCAGAATTAGTTAAAACTTTATTAAAGCGACCCATGACGAGTCATGAAAAATCATTATGACCCACATGCTTCCGGACTCGGCTACGCCTCGTCCAATAACTATTATGAGGCTGACTTTGGTCAAAACATATTCAGCTAGTATTCAAACCTTTAGACCGCAGAGTATTCTAATCAAACAGTATCCACATATGTGATCAGCTCATTTTGTTCTTTCCCTAATGAATGAAACAACAAAGAGGTTGAGTTTTCGATCGTTTCCACATTTCAATTAATTTCAATGATTGCGTTGCACTGATATCTCTGGCATTAATTAACGCTTTAAATGGGGTTGTCAACGAATCAACTACATATCGTTTATTGAATCTGATATTTTGGTAAATCCAATACTATTGAATCGGCTTTGAATTATGTACAAGCTCTAATGCCTGGCTAGCCATCAACAACCAATATCAACTCTTTAGCGCAGCACATGCCACAAAAAACGGAACAGAATGTTCGTGATGTATACTTGCCTGCAGTTAATCACTCTTTTCACTGAAATTCGCTTTGGTTCACCTCTAGTTACAGTGTATATCACAATGCATTTGGGTTCGATGATAAATTGGAAATTCTGCTAATCAGGTTGGTTATTCTAGTGGAAAGTACGAACGCTCGAAAAACAAATCTGGATTTATGTCACCAGAAATGGGAACGTTCAAATTCAAAAAGCAAATTTCGCTTATCCTATTTGAATCGATCGATTTATTGTGTGAGAATTCCTCTATCTCTTTTAAACTCAAGAGGAAGTATTTATGGGGAACTATAATATATTTTTGAATAAAAATAACAATTATGCATATTATGTGGACTGCACAGAATAAATGGATCTCACCACTACAGACAAAACGCTTCTCTGCTCATAATTCTTCCGGAATTCAAATTCTTTCTCGCAATCATAATGGAGCTACAGTACTCACTTTCAGTTTCAAGTTCTTGGGCTGTTGGCTTCATAGAAATTGTTGGTATAAGAATTCAAATTTTCTCTGTCTTTCTTGCCCTTTGTCCGTCAAACACTGAGCATATCAACTTAGGAGGCACTCAACTTCTCAAACTCACTCCTGGATGTTCATATTATTTGCTAACTTGAAATTGAATTTGTTTGCTTTACAAAGTCTTTGTAGGATGCTAACTTCATCCTGGAAAGTTTCTTCATATCCTTGAGCTAATTCAGTGGAAACTATATGTTATTTTATTGTTATGAATGGAAATTAGTTAGTAGTTGAATAGATAGTAAATGATATAATCATTTAACCGGCATTCATCGATGTTAATCCAAGCCATATTCTACAAAGAACATGATGCACTGGCTGAAACTTTGACATTTTATAAGCTTTTATTCAGTTTCACCTGTCCCGGTGTCTGTCTGTCTGTAATCAAATCTTGCAAGTTAAATATGACACACTTCTAATCGTCCGATTGATTTGAAATTTTGCAGGTGTACCAATTCCTGGTGACAATGCATCTTGAAATATTTTTTATAGAAAAAAAAACAAAATGGCGGCTCCAAAATGGCGGATGAGTTTTGTAATTATGATCCGATTCCATTCAAAATTAGTATCTAGGGGTATTTGGGTTCGAGAATCATGACACTCTTGTCAAAACTGGGAAATTCAAGATGGCGGCCACAATATGGCAGACGAGTTTTGTAATTATTATCATATTCTATTCAAAATTGGTATATGGGGGTTTTTTGGGTCGGAAATTACGATTCTTCAAAATCGAGGAATTCAAGATGGCGGCTTCAAAATGGCTGATGAATGTTGTTATAAAAGCTTATCTTCAAAAATGTTTTTTGAGAATTAGGCTTGTTTATACATCATTCTTCCAAATTGAGCTTTTTTAAATGCCCTTCTCGATATGAATGTGAACAGTCAACTCAATTAACAAATTCATCCTGTATAATCAACATGAGATTTTGAGTGAGAAATTCTTTCCAGAATTGGGACTTTATTTTTTATTCCAGAGATTGCAATTTATTGAGTGTAATTTCACGCTACGTCATGAAACTACAGGGGTACTTTTCAGAGGAGATAAGAAGGGAGATGAAAGAATTATCTCGCTATGGGGCTTACACTGGATCAACTCATTAAGACAGGATTGAGTGTGCCCTCAAGGTAGTTATATTCTCGTCATATCCAAAGGGTAATAGATATTCATCCGAGCATTCAGTTAGAGGTAAGAGAGATACGGCTATTCATGTAATTTTATCCTTTTCAGAACTCTCTTGCTCGTGCATGGAGTGAAACTTGAGGACCTTTTTCATTTCTTCGTGTCACATGTTTCCCTCCAGCTAACCTGCAGTAAACAAAATAGACATGGAATATGAATCATATTCTTTGATTCTATACAGCAGGAGATACAAGAAGAAAATCTTTCGGTTCTCCAATGTTCATTACTGTTATTTCATATCGTGCTATTTATTGGTAGACATAGTTGATTGTTGGCGAAATTGAGCACTAGGTTTTGTGTAAAATGTTGCGAAGGTCGCCTAAGATTTCGTCATTTCGACAAGATTTTCAATAATTAACCTAGAGAACACATTACATCAATTCTATAAAAAAGATTTCTTTTTATACCTCGTTATGTGTTTGTTTATCAGATCTACTTTCGAATGTTTGTGTTTTTTCCACACCCTGTACTAATTGTATATGAGTTGGAGTCTGAAAAAATATTGTCAACGCATAGAGACAAGGATGGACTGATATACCAATTCTCATCAAAACGAAAATTGAAGAAATAAATGCATTGATGGGGAAACTTGAGATTACAGAGTCAAAGGGAGTGGGTAAACCACAGAGGTCAGGATCTCCTTTGTTACCGACGATATCCATTCGCAGGAAGAACTGTGGTATTGAATATGAATAAAAATAAATGAATTTTGAGCAAATAGAATAATCACTGCGATCGATGAAAATTCCATTTTCCAAACCATCTGAAGAAGGATCATGTTTTCTGAGTGTATGAAAATCAATTTGTTTTTCACACTCTCCAGCCCGAACACCTTGATGGATTTCAACATATGAAGAGTTATTAGATTCGTATGAATTGTGGAAGTGATGGAGGCTATATTTTTCCTCTCAAGAAACTCTATTCAGTGTGGAAATAACGTTTATGTGATTGGAGTCAAAGAATTTTCCGCTTCATCGGCGTGCCCTGGGCAAACAGTTCGGTATTATTGAAATTATGCACTACAATTTTGTATTTCTCAAAGGATCTGAAACAAATCCACGACAGCAGATCCTTATATTCCAAGGAAACTCACAATATCCAGTTTTATTTCTGGAAAGCTTATCGAAAATTTGATCCAATTTAGAAGATGTTTGGACTGACACTAATAATTAATGTGATAGTGACATTCAATTCAGATCAAAAATGTTCTCTACGAGATAATACTTAAAGTTATGGTTTCGGAGTAGTGATCGGTTACCTGAGCAGTTAATAATATACAGGGTGTCCCTAATAAGAGTGACTGATTTTAAACATAAATGCCCAGCTCATTAATTGCTCCAAAGAGATGGTGTTTTCACTAGTTTATCGAAGAGATTTTTTTAGACTTGGCTGGCATTTCATCCCATCAACACAGGGTGTTTTACTAATGTTGGTCGAATTCAAAAGGGAACATATGTATAATTTTAAATGGAACACCCTAGAATTTTTTATCTCATTCGAAAGAGCATCATTCTCCTCCCCAAAAATGTATAGTTTTCTATCTTTTGTTTCATTAACAACAAAGGTATTCGATGTTTCATGTAGTAGTACATTTTTAAGTAGTAGTTTTATATGAACGCATTTTTATGCCTAAAATCAGCTCAAAATTACTTTTGTCAAAATGGCTGATTTTGTTGTTATGCGTCGAACGGTCACAGCATGAGCTGATTTTAGGCATCAAAATACGTTCATTTACAACTACCACATAAAAATTTACTACTACATGAAACATCGAATATCTTTGTTGTTAATGAAACAAAAGATAGAAAACTATACATTTTTGGAAAGGAGAATGATTGCTCTTTCGAATGAGATAAAAAATTATAGGGTGTTCATTTAAAATAATACATATTTTCCGTTTTGAATTTAACCAACATTAGTAAAACACTCCGTGTTGATGAGATGAAATGCCAACCAAGCCTAAAAAAATCTCTTTGATAAACTATAGTGGAACTAGTGAAAATCCAATCTCTTTGGAGCAAACATTAAGCTGGGCATTTATGTTTAAAATCAGTCACTCTTATTTGGGACACCCTGTATTATTATGAAATATAACGTGAAAATGTATTGTAGTGGGGGGCAAATTAAAATTACGAAACATATTGTGAAAACATAAAGGGTTTTCCAATGAGAGTCTTATTTTGAATAGCCCGCTATTTTGGCAGATGTCACTTTTGGAGCTGTCATTTTTTGACATTTGACAAGTAGGAACTACGCCAATAATAAAAATAGAAAAACAGCGCTTCAACAATGAATTGAAATCATAATAATACACTATAAAAATGGTGAAAATTTTCGATGAGAAATCTAAAACCTTCATTGATTTCAAAGATCAATTATAACAAAATTTCCCCTGACATGGATCTGCCATTGATTATTTCCTGAAGAAAAAAGTGGATTAATTTTAATATCCCCAACTTTCATCGAGCAGTTTATATATTTCTACGAGGATGTGTTGATATCTAGTTAGCCTAGACCAGTTCCATGCATAAAAAAATAATGCGATAACAAATCAACGAACAATAAATTATTAGAAGTGTCAGTGTAGAGTTCGACGACAAAAAAAGGGACCAGAATAACGCAATAAATAAAAAAAAAAGATGTCCACCGAAATTGTAAAAATCGAAAAATTGGAGTATCGAGCCATCATCAAGTACCTGTATTCAAAAGGGTTAAGAGGTAAGCAGATTTACGAAGATATGCTAAATACTCTTGGTGATCAATGTCCTTCGTTTGCGACCGGGAAGAAATGAACTGCAAGATATCGGAGCACTGAAGATTTCATACGAACGCGTTCATCATATAGTTCACGTCAATTTGGACATGAGAAAAATTTCTACGAAATGGATCCCCGAATGTTTGAATATTGACCAAAAGCGTGCAAGCGTAGAAGCATCGCGTTCGGTCCGTGCTCGATTTGAAAACGATGTAGACTTCTTGTGTTACTATGGATGAGACTTGGGTTCATTTCTACGACCCAGAAACAAAGCAACACTCGATAGAATGGCGACACTTTGGTTCTCCAAGACCTAAGAAGTTTCGTGTCCAAAAATCTGCTGGAAAAGTTCTTGCTTCAGTTTTTTGGGATGGGATTGCCATGAGCTAATCATGATTGATTTTTTGGATAAGTGTAGAACAATAACTGGAGTTTACTATTCGACATTACTGACTACTCTACGGGAAGAAATTAAAGAGAAAAGACGTGAGAAGCTATCCAAAGGTATTTTGTTTTTTCGGGACAACGCCTCAGTACACAAATCTCATGTTGCCATCCAAAAAATTCGTGATTTAGGGTTAGAATTACTAGATCACTGGATCCCCCTTGTTCACCAGATTTGGCTCCGTCCGACAATCATCTCTTTCTTCAACTGAAAAAAAGTTTAAATGGTCGTAAATTTTCTTCCAACGAGGAGGTAATAAAAGCTGTGGAAGACTGGTTTGCAGAGCAAGAAGAAAAATTTTTTTAGAGGTCTAGAGACGTTTCAGATTCGCTGTAATAAATGTGTTCAATTGAGAGGAAAATATGTTGAGTAATAAAATATTTTGACATTGAAATTTTGTTTGGTTGTATAGTAGGCTAAGAATTTTTCAATATATCACCGTACATCGTTGCCATATTATCGCAGAGAGGCTACGATAAAGAAGGCTGGAATACGCCTCAAAATTGAGGACTTATAAAGGGCCAAGTTCCATGGACCAAAATAAAAATTCAAATCCAGTATTGTCCTTCAGTTCTGCGGGTCATATCCCACCAGTGGACGCCATTCGCAGTTTTTCGCTGCACTATATTACATCCCAATCAAACTTTCTATAAACATATCATTCCGTCGTGAAAGCGGCGCCAAATCCAGCTTTAAAAAGCAGTAAATATTAACCCGGGATTAAGGAAACGAACAAGATAAATCCCGTAAATTTCAAACAAACAACCGAATATCTGAATTCGGCCAGGGTCCCGCTGTTCCTGGAGCAGGATAATAGATGCGGAGATAAACAGGGAGTGAGCAAGGCTGACTTCGATTCGGGACAGAGTTATTATGGAGGAGGCCACTCGTTCTCATCAGCTGGCCACAGCGATAAGGCCTCTGGGGTGTGTGTCGAAACTATTGATATGATAAGCCGATGCTGATCACGTGGGATTTACAGAAATAACAATGTATTCGGTTTCGGGGAATATTAAGGAGTTATAATTAATTGATATTCCTGTTAATGTTACTTCGAACCGAAAATGAAATGATGGATCAGGAAGACTTCACAACTTTTGATCGAACGGGGTTCGGCATAACTGAATAATTACGCCAGAAGTTCTCAGTTACCGTTTTTAGTAATTGAATTATCGTTGTTAGTGAGAAGCTTTCAATTTGAAATAACGAAAACATTATTTTGGTAGTCGGATTTTTTGTTTTTTCAATGATTTGTTCATTTTGTTAACGCTGGATTCTCTCATCAAACGAATCACTATTCTCTGAAACTGTTTTCAGAATTTGGACTTGTCTCAATGCTTCAATGTGTCCAAAATATATAAAAAAATCTTATTCTTTCCATGAACTGAATTTTGATGAATGAAATGGATTTATGTCAACTCAATTTCAGATTTTTCAATGTAAGAATGTCGCATACGAGGATATATTGAAAAATTCTTAGCCTACTATAGAACCAAACAAAATTTCAATGTCACAATAGTTTGTTACTCATCATATTCTCCTACTAACTGAATACATTTATTACAGCGAACCTGCAACGTCTCTAGATCTTTCGCAAAAAATGTTTCTTGTTGCTCTGCGAACCAGTCCTCCACAGCTTTTATTATCTCCTCGTTGGAAGAAAATTTACGACCTTTTGAACTTTTTTCAGTTGAGGAAAGAGATGATAGTCGGGGGTGTTCAAGTAATTCCAACCCTTAATCACGAATTTTTTGCTTGGGAACATTAGATTTGTGTACTGGGGCGTTGTCCTGTAAATACAAAATACCTTTGGATAGCGTTCCGCGTCTTTTCTCTTTAATTTTTTAATGTCGAATAGTAATCTCCAGTTATTGTTCTACCCTTATCCGAAAAATCAATCATGATTACTCCATGGCAATCCCAAAAAACTGAAACAAGAACTTTTCCAGCATATTTTTGGACACGAAACTTTTTAGGTCTTGGAGAACCAAAAAGTCGCCATTCCATCGATTGTTGCTCTGTTTCTGGATCGTAGGAATGTACCCAAGTCTCATCCATCGTAACAATTCAGTTTAAGAAGTCTACATCGTTTTCAAATCGAGCACAGATCAACGCTTTTGGTCAACATTCAAACAATTGGGGATCCATTTCGCAGAAATTTTTCAGATGTCCAAATTGACGTGAACTATATGATGAATGCGTTCGTATGGAATCTTCAGTGCTTTGGATATCCATTTTAGCCCAATTCGACGGTCTGATAAAATCATGTCATGAACTGCATCGATATTTTCGGGGACTGACACCGAAACTAGTCTTCCTGATCGGTCATCATCTTCAATGGAAAATTTACCTCTTTTGAAGCTTGCAGTTCAATTTTTCACGGTCGCATACGAAGGATATTGATCACCAAGGGTATTAAGTATATCTTCGTAAATCTGCATACCTCTTAACCCTTTCAAATACAGGTACTTGATGATGGCTCGATACTCCAATTTTTGGATTTTCACAATTTCGGTGGACAACTTTTTTTTTTATTTATCGCGTAACTCTGGTTTACTTTTTTGAAGTCGAACTCTACACTGACACTTCTGATAAGTTATTTTTCGTTGATATGGTAGCGCAATATTTTGTTTGTGCATGGAACTGGTCTAAGCTAACTACACCTTTTCCAATTGTAATTCAGAAAACGTAAAATGTAATTCAGAAAAGCAAATTGAATTTCAGAAAATGGAAATTGTAATTCAGAATAGTGAGTTGATATTCAGAAACGGTTATTTGAATTTCAGAATAGTGATATGTAATTCAGAAAGGGTAATTTGAATTTCAGAATAGTGATATGTAATTCAGAAACGGTAATTTGAATTTCAGAAAATATAAATTGTAATTCAGAATTGGTGATTTGAAATTCAGAAATGGGAAATTTTAATTCAGAAAAACGAAATTGTAATTCAGAAAGAAGAAATTGTAATTCAATTGCTTGGTACCCAAACTACTTTCTCTAATATTTTGTATGTAATTCAAATAGAGACATGATTCTATTCAAAATGGGTGGCGAAATATATTAATAATGATTCTTGAGGTCATTTTCCACTCTCAAAGTACTTACTTAGATACCTTCATAGAAGTGAGAAATATAATAACAATAACTTTATTTCCAAGAATAACATGAAGGTTTATACAGTCGAAACCGAAAACAGGAAAAAAACAAACTTGAAAATACGAAATACTTAAGACAAGTTCGATGCCACATTGTCCTAGATTCCTATGTTGCTTCACTTGATACCGAGCTCGATATTATTCTGAATTACATATTACATTTTCTGAAATTGAATTGATAACTTCTGAAATACAATTTTCCTTTTCTGAAATTGAATTTTCCATTTCTGAATTTCAATTCACTATTCTGAATTACAACTTCCTGATCTGAATTTCAATTTCGTTTTTCTGAAATTGAATTAACTATTCTGAAATTCAATTTCTGTTTTCTGAATTACATATTGCTATTCTGAAATAAATGTTTCCTTTCCTGAAATTCAGCTTTGAATTTCTGAATTACAACTGTGAAAGGTGTAGTCGTACTCCATTGAAATATGTATCTTCATTAAGAATCTCTTTATAAAATTCATCGCAATGAAGTATTGTGCCTGCTTGCATACGTTTCGCCCAGAGATTCACAGGGTTCGAATATTGTTGATCCATAATAAACCATTTTTCGTCAAATTTTCAGATGCAGGTACTCAACTCTGCCGATTAAAATGAACTCTTCGAACGCGGTAGCGGTAACATCCCAAGGGCACTTTCAAATTCGGACGGGCTGAACCTCTAGGGAGCAATTAGTACTTAGAGCTCGGCTCCCTCAATTCTTCATGACGTCAGCGTTTCCTATTTTGCATGCATTCATTGTGTTATCTTCGATGTTCACTGATCGGATTGATGTTTCAAGAGGTTCGGGTTATACTTTCGTTCATTTATGTTATCGCATTAACCTATTTTCCTGTTCAACTTCCAAGGGAAAGAGGTCAAAATTATTTAATTATTATGATTGTCGACACAAAATTGTATATCACACATTTTTCATATTTCTAGTCAATTTTTTGAGGATGTCAATGGAAAATTTTGACAAAAAATATATGTTTCGGTTGTTTTTTTAGAGTGATAGCATTTTCGATAGGGATAACTGTGATTTGACAGAGTGTAGGAGCCATGTTGTTTAGACCTTTCTGTTCAGTAAGCATTGATAAATTATCATGGAAAGATTCACGCCGAAACAGCGTTCACAAATTGTTGAAATGTATTTTCAAAATCAGTGTTCTATAGGCCAAACATATAGAGCACTTCGTGAAATTTATGGTTCACATAATCGTCCATTAGAACAGCTTATTCGTCGAACTATTTTCTCTACCCGTTGCAACAACAACAACAAGGCAAGGAACTCTACATACAGAAGAAAATTCGCTGCTCTAAGTGTAAAGTGTTAATGAAGATCCAGATTTGTCTATTCGTCGACGTTCACAACAAGTTGGCCTCTGTGCATCCACCACATGAAAAATTTTGCGTAAAGATCTTGGACTACACCTATGCAAGATCCAACTGGTTCAAGAACTGAAGCCACTTGACCATAATGAGCGTCGTTTGTTTGCTAATTGGGCCCTGGAACAGCTTGAAGTTGATCCACTTTTCTATTCGAAAAATTGTGTTCAGTGCTGAAGCTCAATCCAAGTTGAACGGCTACGTAAACAAGCAAAATTGACGTATATAGAGAGAAAACAATTCTCAAGAAGTTCTGCAGGTTCAATTGCATCCTGAAAAATACACTGTATCGTGTGCTTTACACGCTGGAGGCATCCTCGGTCCATATTTCTTCAAAAACGATGCTGGAGCTGAGGTGCTCGTTACAGATCGATGATCGATGATTATTTGTTTCAAAATTTGAATGGTATCAACCCAAAAGTGTTTTGGTCTAACAAGATGCTACACCTCATGCTGCTACCGTAACAATTGATTTATTGGAAGAAAGATTTAACGATAAGATTATTTCGAGAAATGGTCCAATTAACTGGTCTCCAAGATCATGCGGCATAAATCCAATGGATTATTTTCTTTGGAGTTATGTCAAGTCATTGGTTTATGCTGATAAACCAGAAACGATAGACACTTTCGAAGCCAATATACCTATACTCCATTCACTTTTATTCAATCACATAGGAGGTCATGGTTTCGTTTTCAGGAGTTGGTGCCCCCGATGAAAAGCGCAGAACATAAAATGAAAAGTCAGTGCGCGCCCCGAAAATATCGTTAATGACAAAACGACGTTGCCAGTTTCTTTGTTTACATCAAGGTGAAAGTATCAAAGATATTCCACATTTTGTTAGGTTAACAAATTGTTCGCAGATTTTTGGTATTAAATCGATATTTGCAGGTGAGTTTTTCGTCGAATAACCAAGATTAACGTATGTTCATTGTTTTTAGCACCAGTTTGGAGCGTGAGGACGATTTTCAAGACCAGGACGAATGTTTACATTTCGAGGTTGAAGGGGTACACGGGAATTTCGTTGAAAAAGCTTTTATTTGGACAGATATCGCAGTAGATGGATCGGATGGAGCCTCGAGAGGTCGATTAGGATGATATTTTTCAGGTTCTCCAAGAAAGTTGGCGATATCTGAGCAGATTTGCAAAAATTAGGTATCTCACTAATGAGGTGGAACTTAGACCTAATTCTCCTATAAGAAACGCCTTTCAAAGGTCGAGATAGTGAAAAATGTATTCTTTAGATGTTGTTTGAACAAACGCAACCGTGTTTTTTATCCCAACATTGATTGTAAGAAAGTTATCAACAAAATAAAATTGACATTATTATTGATTCTTGTAATTACCCATCAATTCATCTTATATCTTTGGGTTGATTTTTTTAATGAATTCTTGATTGGAATCGACTATTGATGTCGTCAAGTCTTGAACTTTCAGTTCCACAGGATAATAAACATTAAATCTTCACAACCCTTGGCTCAGTGGTAGAGCGTTGGAATTAGGACCCAGAGGTCCGAAGTTCAATCCCGAGCTAGGAAAGAAATTTTCTAGTCTCGGTAGGGGCCACCATTCACTGTTGGGTCAAAAATTAACAGTGCTGTGCCTAAGGTGGCGTAAGGACACAGTAACAAAGCCTACACAGAACACAACTGCTTACTCCGAACTCGGCACAAGTTACAAGCTTCGAAGCTTGTAATTTCAGAGGGGTCTCCACAGGAGACCTAGGAGTAGTCAGGATAAACAATATCAATGCATATGAAAATTATGTGAAAGCAATGCAATTTTCTTCCATGGCAAAAATGATATATTTCAACAGTGATCTCTTGTACTTTTCATGCAAATAACTAGAAAAGGAATCCTTTCGATCAATTTATATAAACGTTAATTTTTTTCGTCCATCACATCTTTTCCAATTCATTCATTTTCCGAATAAATTCACATTCTGAGAAATACTCTAAGAAAGTAGAAAGGGCAACATAGTTTTGACTTGGAACATAAAAATATTTTGAAAAATGTTATAACTTCGATACAGAGTGAAATGTGTAAAATTTCCATGGCCAGAGTTGTGATTTTATAATTGTTGATGTAGTATCACTCGTGCTATTGCTGTAATAAGGCCTAAATTACTCGAAAAACTGGTCAAAAATTGGTCTGGTCGAATGCGGTTCCTCAATGCTAGTCGTGGTATGGGCATATGACGGAAATTATTTTTGAAGCACAAGTGTCATAAAATAATCTTTAAAATAAAAAAAAATAGCTTCAACCATAATTTAAATGTCTTTTATTTCAATTTGAAACTATAGTCACTCTATAAAAAACACCCGATATCTTTCAACCGAAGCCGTATCTTTTAGTTAAATCACTGTTAAGGTAAAAGAGTCACCTTGTCATATTCGATAAATGAGAGAATTCACGGAAATAAATAGTTAACTGTATTGATGATCAACTGGGATAAATACTGAGAAGTTTACACTGCGATTCGGAATTGAGTTATATTTCTTCTAAAGTGTACGACTTCAAACTCTAATTGCGAGAAACCGGTGAAATGATTGGAGACATTCACGAGATTCTCCAACATTAAATCTCCTCCGAATCGGTTCATTGGTTCGGTGCACTAGACCGTGGAAGGCGCTTCCTGGAGATCAAATTCCCTGTTCGGACAACTAAACATTTTCAACATTGTTAGGCGATTTTCCTGGGAATGAGGAGCTCATTTTGTCGAAATGAATTCACTTCCATTCGGCTAGAATTAGGTATCTACAACTGGGCAAGAGGGAAAACAAGGAGGACTCAATCAGTTGCAGAGGAAATCGTTGGAGTGAGAACATTAAATGGAAAAAAGGCGTAGTGAGACTTCGAAATGTTAAATGTTTTTGTTGGACGATACATGTCCTCAAGCGAAACAGTTTTTTAGAATAACTGGTTTCAAAATTCGTTTTAGATTGAAAGATACAGGGTGTCAAAAATCCAATAAAAACACTTCAATTTCAACATCTTCAGAATCTAGGGCTGCACAAGTATCCCTCAAGCACTCATTAAATAATAGCAGAAGACGTCAAAAAATATTTTGCAAATCATTAAATGTCACTGTGATGATGCTGAAAAGGTCACAGACGAAATAATGAAAAATGGAGTCATTCCCCGGACTGTAGAACGACAAATTCATTGCAGCAACCAACTAGCTGCTACCCCATCCGAATACTAGAGCAGATCTTTGGTAATTCCTTACCGGGATTCTATCATCACCTCTCCGGAGAAGAGGTTTCTCATAGAATACACGACGGTATATACATTAATCAGAATGCACTCTGCTCAGATGCAGAACAATTCGTTAAAAAGTATGATGATGCTTGCCAATTTAACAATTTGGGCGGCATCAAACTTAAAGTCTAATTGTGGCAAAGGACATGGCAGTAGAAACCTGTTGGTTGTTTTGAAAAGCTGACAATTATTGATGTTTTGAGAGGAACAATCCCAGGCAACACAAAGATATCCCAGAGATCTCCCTGCGACTTCTTTTTAGGAAGTTGTGACCCTTTTGTGACTTCTTTGGGAGGTCGCAGGGAGCTCTATATCTCCTCCAAATGTCCACTACGAAAGAGTTCCCAGAGAGCTCTCGGCGATATCCTACAAGGATATTCTCAAACAAGCCACACTGAGAGTTCGCATACACCTCCCGCGGCGAGGACTCACATTTCTAGATGTATAAGAAGTTCCTTTGCAGGTCGCATTGCGAGATGTATAAGAAGTTTATACACAGGCCGCTTTGCACAGGTATATACGGGTCGCATTGCGAAATGTGAATAGGACATCAAAAACTGAGTCAGATTTGTCTTATTCCTATGATGAGAATCTGTATAATAGCTATGTTATTGAATTAAACTACACAACAAACAGCGTTGAAGGTTATTTATTATTTTCGGCTGCAACAGAAGGTATACTAAAACAAGCGAATAACTCCTTACACCACAATAACACCGAGAAACACAACTAACTAATCTATTCCTCAGATGTTTTGGTTAACACGCCTGCGTGAACAGCTGGGCACTGTCAATCGTATGGTAAGCTCTTCGAGATATCGCATGGAGAGGTCTCAAGGATATCGCATGACGTGGTCTCCAAGATGTCGCATTGTGAGGTCTCCAAGATATCACATGGAAATGTCTCAAAGATATCGCATGGCGAGGTCGCCAAGATATCGCATGGGCACATCAGTGGGAAATTCACTTAGTAACATCACATAGAGATCTCTGAGACCTCGCGGTGGAAGCTCCCATGAAAGTCGCAGTGTAACCTCTCAGAGATATCGCAGAGAAGTCTGTGTTGCCTTGGATGCAATTTTTTCCCGAGGTGGAAGAAGTTTCAAAAATTTTGATTGCACTACTTGCACTGTGGAGCGATCATTCAGCAGCCTTCGTAGAATCAAAACCTGGCTAAGGAGTACAATAATTCAGAGTCGACTTAACGGTTTGGCGATGCTGAGCATTCATCGTAAATTCATAAGTGAAAACTTCGGAGACTTCAAAAACAGAGTTATTGAAGAATCGATCCCTGTGGAACACCAGTATTAATGAGTAGAGTGTCATGAAACTCCATCGACCACCACATGCAGAAATCTGTATATGAAACTACTTGGAAATGATAAACTTTAATTTTTCCGTAAGTTTTTAGCATGAAAAGCGTTGTTGTTAGCTTGGGACCACTTCTGATTTCGAAATATCAAAGAAGTGCATGAACACTATGTTTTCAGTAAAATGAATGATAACTGATGTCTATATCCAATTATTTTTGATTTTGTTCAAGCGTTTCTTTCTTACCCTTCTTTTCAGCATGAATTTATCTCATTCTGTTAGGAAGAATACAGAGTCTGTTGTCAGTTTTATACAAGGTGATAAGAAAAACTACGGACTAATTTTGCTGTGGTCTGAAACAAAAGTATTTCAGCGCAGCCAAATAATTTTCAGTTCGATATAATTTCATTTCAAATAGTTTTAGAATGTCAAACAAACGTAGTGCGATTTTGGAGCTGTTTCGTCAAGGTAGGCGTCAATGCGAAATTGTCCGTTTGCTCAATATGCCTCGACAAACCGTGTCCGATGCAATTCGTCGTTTCAAGGAGCTTGGCCATGATGGTCGTCGTTCAGGAAGTGGTAGAAAACGTACTGTCAATACACCTAGCAATCGCAACATCGTCAAGAAGCGAGTCAATCGAAGGTTTCCATGAGGAAAATAGCCTGTGAGACCGGTATCAACTGCGAATCAGTCCGTCAAATTACCAATAAGGAGCTCAACCTGAAGCCATACAAGCTCCGAAAAGTTCAGCTCCTCACGGAGGAAAACAAGCGCGTAGGACTTCAAAGGTGCCGCCAACTCCGTCTCAACGACGGTCAGCAACGGGAGCGAATTCTCTTTACAGACGAGAAGCTTTTCACCGTAGAACAATCCCACAACCACCAAAACGACAGTCTGGTCCGTAGAGGCTCCCGGTACATCGGTCATCGTCGAACTACGTCAAAATCCGCAATCTGTCATGGTCTGGGGCGGAATTTGCGGGAGTGGTAAAACTCCCTTGGTTTTCGTGGATCAAGGGGTCAAAATCAATCAAGAAGTCTACCGCTGCGACATCCTCGAGGCCGTAGTACTTCCGTGGGCCAAGCGCCCAAGCAGCACTTCGGCGATACGCATTGGACCTTTCAACAGGACTCCGCCCCGGCCCACAGAGCGAAAATGACGCAAGAATGGTGTAAGACCCATTTTCCTTGTTTCATCTCATCTGCAGAATGGCCGCTCTACTCACCGGATCTCAACCCAATGTACTACAGCGTGTGGTCGATTTTGGAGCACAGGGCTTGTGCTAAAAAACACAAAAATTTGGAGTCGTTGAAGCAATCTCTGCGCCGGGAATGGAACCGAGGAGCTGCGGCCCATTGCCGAAAATTTCAAGAAGCGTCTGAAGCTGTGTATCGCCGCTAACGGAAGCCACCTCGAAATGGCTTGAATATAATATACACAAGTGTTCAAGCTATTATTATTTGTTGTTGTTTTGTTCAATTTTTTCTGTTTAATAAAGTTAAATGAAAAAGAGTTTGTCCGAGGTTTTTCTTGTCACACTGTATTGTCAGTGGATTTATATCCACATGATGTATCAATTTACTCTATATCATCCGAAAACTGATATCATTATTATTATTATAAAAAGAATAAGAGTTGAAGTTGATAACCTATAAACTCATAATGATATAGAGCCACTTATGTCTCTTTCAGATGTTTACAGACCTCTAACAATCTGTTGGGGAAATCATGCTTTGATATCTGACAACAAATATTACAATTTGCATGTATAACAATATAGAAAAATTATGAAACAAAAAGCATCATCACGTAAACAATGGACTAGCCCTCATCATTATTCCTGTCTATAAAATATGAATGATTCACATAAATTATAAACCTCATAAATCCTGCATAAACTATAAATTCAATTTTACAGAAAACGGATGCCATCGGGTAAAAAATAATCTAGTCTACTGGATTCCATCTGCTTTGTTTTACCATATTCATAGCACCCCCTTCATTTCAGCCTCGAATTCCTGAATACTTATCAATATTCATATGGAGGAGGAACTAGGATGATTGAATAATGTTTGGTCAGACCCAAAATGAACCAACACAAGTACAGAATCAACAATCACTTGCTCGTAAATGCGGTCGAAATTGAATTATTCACCTGAAACCCTCAATATTAAACGACTGTGAGTGTTTTAATTTCGTCTAAGTCGAAATATTTATTTAGATGATGCAAATTATGAGCGTTGTTTGCAGAGTTGGTAATTCTGATTGAACTGGACGTACAAAAACTCGAAAAAAAACTGTTTTGATAATGGGCGGATTACAACTGATTCCAGCCACTGGTATAATTGTAAAATAATATTCCTTTGCCGCAAATAAGAATAACGAATGATAGTGATTCGAAAGCGCATGAAAACACGCTCGAATAATATTGTCCAAACCCATCTATTTCCGTGAATGAGAGCGTTTAGAACGCATCAAAAATATCAATTTTGATTTCCTGAAAACTGTCAAGACTTATTCTGAAAAACTTACCTTTGATGGTCGGCTGGAAAAAAATCAGGCAGACGACAACGATCACTTCGTAGTATTGCATTGTAGAAGATGAATCAAGATCCCTGTTTAGTAGCAGTTCACTGTGCACACAATTTGTTCACTTCTAATTCCTCACTGTATTCTGGTGAGTAGCGTCTACCTGAAACTGAAGTAATTCAATTTTATTTTCTCCAAAACGGAATGGAATTGATAATGCCTTCTATGATGAACTTTATTAACAGAGCAAGCATTTTATTAATAAAATTCAATGATTTGCAAGGGTTATTCGTTTGTGAGATGATCAAATTATAGGGGGTGAGCCATCCATAACTTTCCCCCGAATTTTGGGCTTTGGGTTGGAATAACGAAAAACCGCTCGGACAGGTCATATTTTGTTGAAAGGGGGACAAATAAGGGTGTTCGGATGAGTTTGATATCACTACACCTCTAGCTGCAACCCCTAACAGCTCTCATTTTTGAACAGGAAAAAGGGTTCGAGCAGCACCTTGTTGGAAAGGCAATTCAATTTCCAGCATGAGTGTATTTCATCGTTTCATTATTATACAGGGTGAGTCTTTGACTTGTACATATATTTTAACTGTAGATTCCTCTCATCAAACGAAACACTTTTTTTCCATACATTTTTTCGAAATTCGGATTGGTTTGGAAGATACAGGGTTTCGAAAATCCATGAAAAAAACACTTTTCTGTTTATATCTTCGGGACCGTTATATCGAATGAACTGAATTTTGGTTGAGTTTTCATTCTATTCATGGTGCATATTCCTCAATCGAAACCTGTTCAATATCTTTACTATTATAAAAGTTACAGGGTATTCGACTCATCAATACACGCTAAAATACCATAAAACCACTTTGAAAAGATAAACGGTTCATATTTTCGAAAGAATCAATCATTTAAGTATTATATACTAAAAGTATTCTTATTTTTTTTTTCAATAAAACGCGCAGAAATTTGACGAAAAAAATCATTAATTTCAAGAATAATCTGAATGCGTCTCTGAATTAAATATCATCGAATATTATTCCTTCTCTGGTCTTTAAAATATTCATCAACTTTGTCGAGATATTTTTTAATAATCCCCCAAATGTGGGAGATAAAATTGAACACCAAGGATGATTTAACACGCACAGTTTATATTGAAAATTCATAGTTACCGGTCCATGTTGAAGTTAAATGTCGATGAAATACAAAATTCGGATATGAATGATGAATCTCAACTCAATCTACTTATTGAATTGAAATTAATGAAACGATACCTGATAATCTGAGGCGATGTTTCTATCTGAACAACATCCTCTGGGAATTTTATAAACTCGACAAGGTTGAAATTATATTTATTCACTTCACGTAATAATCACATTAGAACAATAATCCACTGAATGTAATGAATGTATTCAGAACTTCACATAATGTTTACAGTTTGTTCAGAGACTGCTTTGTTATTGTTTATAGTTGGCTCCAGCTAACCAATATTTCGGTTTTCGCTCTATGCATGCGTGGTAAAATTTGGCAGCAAAGTTGATTTATGATGGAAACGGCAGAATTCATAGATATTCATACCACGGTACACAAATGTATCGTGATTTATACTATGTTTCGTAAAAAAATCCTTAACCTCAATGAAAATATCAGCAAGCTGACATCATCTTCTTGACATTTCTGTGCAAAAATTCACAGAATCGATACAAATCAGATAAGGTTAGGTTGTTTAATAATAAATCTGAATGAAAGTCTTTCTTCATAATATTGTTTGGCAATTTCCAGGAAAATATGAACAAGTTATAAGTGTTCACAAACTAATCTGCAGAAAAATCGAAGGACGAACTTATTTTTGTGTGAGAAATGTGGCTTTTTAGTTGCAGATATAATCCGATGAAACTAAGTGTTTTTGTTGAAATTATCGTGTTTGCAACATTTTTATTCCAATAAGGTTAGTACTTGAGTATTCCCTAAATGTATAAACTCAATTTCTATCGAGAAATATGAACTTTGCATCAATTCCAGAAGATCATTTCAGAGGCATACTCAGCCCAATTTTTTATTCAAAAGGCTATATCTTTTCAACAGAGCCGAATTCGGAAAAATGGAAAATAAAAAAAAAATTCTTTTGACCTCAGGAATCTTCAGTTAAAATATATGTTCAAGTAAAAGACTCACCCTGTATAGAGTGACTCAGTATTCCATCAATAACTTTCACACGCCGAATTTGGATCTTTGAGATGGAAAAATGCTCGGACGGATCAAAAAATGAATTCGATATCACTACCTCTCTGGCCGCTACCCTAACAGCAATTATTTCAATTTTAACGAAAGCGCACGATTTACTTTGTGAAACAAAACTACTCGACCTTTTATCTCTATTCAAAAATAATTGCTCTGAGTGGTAGCGGCTAAAGTGATATCGAATTCATTTTTGGACCCGTCCGAGCGTTTTTTCCATCTCAAATATCCACATTCGGCGTGTGAAAGTTATTGGTGGAATACTGAGTCACTCTATATAATAATAATGCGATTAAAAAAAATACACGCATGCAGGAAATTGAATTGCCTTTCCAACAAGGTGCTGCTCGACCCCTTTTCCCTATTAAAAAATGAGAGCTGTTAGGGGTTGCAGCTAGAGGGGCAGTGACATCAAACTCACTTGAACACCGTTATTTGTCCCCTTTCAAAAAAATTTGACCTGTCCGAGCGTTTTTTCGTTATTCCATCCCAAAGCTCAAAATACGGGGTGGAAAGTTATGGATGGCCCACCCTGTATACCAAATCGAAGATGTTTGATAGTGACACAATACACGAAACGTGCGTGAACTGTCGAAATCAGTGTTGCCAAAATAAAAAACAGTTTGAAATCACCATTTTGGATAAAACAGAATTGACAGAATTGGTTTGCCGATACGACTTTTCCTGAAGTCTCGGTTAACCGTATATTCGCTATTGCTCTCAACTATACCTATGCTAAGTCGGAAATGAAGCCGAGAAGATAAGATGAAAAATAAAACCAACGATAGAAAACATTCCGTCGCCTGAATAGCCCGCCACTTCGCAAAAAAATTCATATCGAAAATCTGTTGCTTTTTGAAGAGTAATCAGCGCTTGACATCCAATTTTCGATTTTCAACGAAAAAGTAAATCCAATTTCCTTCTGACGCAGAGTAAAGTAAGGTTTCGCGCCGGCAGGAGATGGAATGAAAACTAAATTACAATTTAATCTCATACTTCATAAATCACGTGACGAAGAAAACATATATTCCGGTTGTCCTCATGCAGGCGCAAAAAGAATCACTTTAATCCTTGAGGCAACTGGAAATGAGTGGGGTGTCTAGGTTTATATTCAATTCAGCCAGTGGCCGCATCTGGGTCATTTGTACTGTAATTACCTTTTCGGGGTAGGCGCCACTGCCTGAAAAATGATACTTGCTCTAATTTAGCTCATTTTCTCCCTGCGATATTATCCGAAAATGGAATGCTGGCGGAGCCTTCTTTCTTCTCGGTGGATTACGATTATTAATTCCGTACTCAAAATTTCTTCTTCAAGATTCAGTATGAAATAATTAACTTTTTATTCAAGAGCAATCATTTTCGCTCGATATTATAGACGTATAATAATCTAGAAGGTAGATCAAGTATTATAGCTATCGATTACGAAAAATTTTTTAATTGATGTTTTTGGATATCGGGTGTGGTAATCATGAATAAGTCAGATCAATCTCTTTATTGCATCGATCCTAGCTTTCGGTCATCATTGTGACCATCTTCAGGGAGAACAATTCGAGATGGTAAAAGGTATTGTTCCTGGGAATGGAGTGGCAATATTGTATATACGCTGTTAAAAAAGAGTAAAAGGACGCTTGTCAGAATTAAAAATGACATTTTTAATTCTGACAAGCGTCCTTTTACTCCTTTTTAACAGCGTATTTTAGAATTTAATCGTATATTTAATAAAAAATGTCATTTTTAATTCTGACAAGCTTCCTTTTACTCCTTTTTAACAGCGTATTTTAGAATTTAATTGTATATTCAATATTGCCACTCCATTCCCAGGAACAATACCTTTTACTTTTTACCATCTCGAATTGTTCTCCCTGAAGATGGTCACAATGATGACCGAAAGCTAGGATCGATACAATAAAGAGATTGATCTGAATTATTTATGATTACCACACCCGATATCCAAAAACATCAATATAATAATCTAATATTAATTTTAGTGCTTGCGGGATTTGTGATAGGGAAACAAATTTCAAGAAACGAAATACACTGCTCCACAAGAGTTAGGGATATCGTATTCAATCGTTTTTGAAAGCATGTAACCTTCCAGAAAATCGCTGAAAAATCCTTCAAAACTGCATAACAACTTGAATCGATCCAATAAAAATCAGTATGAGACATTTCGTCAATCTGGTCGCCTTTTTTCTGAAGTTTGGTTCTTTGCATATGCTTCATGAATGTTCTTATTTCGAAATGAAGTCAGTTTGTCAACGGCTTCGTGCTTCGATTTGAAACGAGTTTTCTGAAAATGCCAAGACGTAAATTAACTAACACTGAGGCTAATAGGGCTATCGGAATGCTACAGGTGGCCTAACTCGTGATATCTCGACTTTGGAATAGGTTTGGGGAGACAGGTTCCGTGTTGGAAAGACCAAGGCTTGATGGGCGACGAAAAACAACACCTGCTCAGGATCGTTTCGGCGAGAAGAATCCCTACATCTACGTGTAGAATGCTACGGAATACTCTTCAAAATGCAGATGGGGTCCAAGTTTCCATCGCAACCATCAGACGACTTTTGAGAGAGGCGAATCTAGGTTCTAGACGTCCATCAAGAGGAGTTCCATTAACACGTGACCATAAGCGTCAGAGACTGGAATGGGCAACATATCAATTGGAACGATCAATGGCGTAGTGTCCTTTTCACGTGGTTAGTGTTATGGTATGGGCCGGGATATGTTTCAACGGGCGCACAGATCTACACATTTGTCCTGCGAATATGACCGCCACTATAGGGAGCATGTCACTGACAATGTTCTGCCAAATTTTCATGCTGCTATTGGCGATTCAAGTTCATCTCAAAGCCACCTTGCGGCAGGAACAGCATTAACGGGAGTAGGTTACTTTGTACATTGTAGGTTGGCTTGGCATATGGTTAGCATGTGGTAAGCTTCGATTTCTACATTAATTACCGGTAAATTTTTCTATTTTAGTGAAGTGAGTAGAAAAGTGGTACTCCAGATTTTGTCTATATAGTTTTAAACATTGTGATAAGTGATTACTGACCTGAAATGTCGAAATCACACGTGTTTTGTTGCGTTTACGGATGCAATAGTAAGGCCAAGAGGGATCCAGTCTCATTTCATTATTTTCCCAAGGCAAACAGTTGTAAAATAGAAATAACTGGTAAAAATGGTATTGTCGAGAAAGTTGACATAAGAAAAATTTGGGAGAAAAATTTGAGGTGTGGAAAGAAAGTAACAGATACCATGCGAGTTTGTTCCAAGCATTTTGAAGAGTCTGCATTTCATATTCAAGGTAAGATGTTTGAATATCAGTCAAGTTCCATGTGTATTAATATATTTCGATATTCAGGAGATTTGTCCAGACCAAAAAAAACCAATTTGAGACGCAGAATTCTCAAAAAAGATGCTGTCCCATCTAAAAACCTTCCTACAGGTACTCATGATAATACCAAGAGGAAAGAAAGACGGAATTTAAATAGATGTGATCCTGTACAACAACCAATGGTAATTATATTATGATCATTTGAAATCAGAATCTAATGTATGCTAAATTTCCAGCTGAAATCCAACTGTGAACAAATGGTAGAAGTTCAAGATGAGAATGAACTTCATGCTCATGTAAGGTAATAAGACATTCTAGTTGAATCAGATGTTGATATTTAAATTTCAGGAAACGATTCACACATCTGATGAATTGTTGGCTGCTGAAGCGTTGTGTGCTTTAGCAGAAGTAAAGTATGAGGATGTTTCAGTACAGGTCAACACATTATCAATTCGGACAATTTGTGACAATATCACCACCGATAAAAAACTGAACAGCTTGACAGGATTGAACTCTTTCAAAATGCTAAAAGCAATTGAAATGTTAGTATTAAGAATAAAAACAGAAAATTTTGTTTCATCCCTCACTATAAGGGAAAAAATAATACTAACATTCACTAAACTAAAGAATGACACAAGCTATGTTGTATTGTCTGTTCTCTTTGGAAACATAAGCTCCCAAACTGTGAAGAATATTTTTTATGACATGCTAACAGTGTTAGCGGCAGTATTGAGACCTGTGCTCTATCTACCCCCAGTTGAGGAAATTCGGAATAATTTGCCGCAACACTTCGAGCAATTTAGTAATGTTAGAATCATTCTTGATTGCACTGAAATTTCTGTTCAGAGAACAAAATGTCTGTGTTGCAGAGTAAGATGTTATTCTCACTATAAAGGGAATAACACAGTTAAATTCATGGTGGCAGTGACACCTGCAGGATTAATTAGTTTTGTCAGTGAAGCTTATGGTGGACGAGCATCTGACAAAATAATTTTTGAACAGAGTGATCTCATATCCTCCCTTAAGCCGAATGAAGATGCTATTATGGTGGACAGAGGATTTCTAATTGATGACATTTGTTTTCAAAATGGAATAAAACTGATTCGCCCACCATTCATGAGAAACAGAAAACAAATGTCTCTTCAAGAAGCCGAACAGAATGTGTTCATAGCCAGAGCAAGGGTCCACATTGAACGTGTAAACCAGAGGATAAAAATCTTCAAAATATTGAGAAATGTTTTGCCGTGGAACCTGGTTCATAAAATCGAAGAAATAATGACTATATGTTGTGCAATTGTGAACTTATCTAGCCCCATTTTTTCAGATGATAATTTCTGAATATCTTCACCATAACAATATATTATGAATTTATAATGCCAAGTATAATGATTAGTTTTTAATATTCATGTATAAATTCATTGTATTAACTATGTTCTATTGTTCTTTCAATCCAATGTTATCAAGTAATCAGGATATGTTAATAAAAGTTTCTATAGAATGGAACATGAATTTTATTCATATTATTCCTTTACATAACAAAAATAGAAAGTGTATTGAAATAAATAAAATTTCTTCAAAATAAAATAATTTAAATAAAATAACACGATACATAAAAAATAAGATACTGATGAAAAAAATTCGAATTATTCAATTCTCAGAAGTACAAATATGGTGCAACATTTTTTCGATGAATCTTTTCTTCAAAGAAGTTAACATATTCTGAGTGTACTCTTCATCGAAAGGTACTTTGATTTCTAAAAATGAATCATTATTTGAAAAAAAAAGAATAAAATGGCAGATATCTAAATTTAGAATTGCCATTCCCAGCTGTACTTGGGCATAATATTTATGTTTTCTTTTGAGTTCATATTCACCATTTTTCTCAATCAAATATTTGCACAAATTAACATCAGAGGCTTGCTTTGCTGAAATATGAAGATATTATTTTAAATCTCATTTTGAAGAAATCAGAAATTTGTTGTTACCTTTGTATGGACACTTTATCTCCAAAAGACCATAAGGCTCACCATTTTTCATTAAAATTCCATCTGCAGAATATGCTAGCCATGGTTCGCTTCTGCATATAATAAGACCCACTTTCATAATGGAGAACCCAGATACCCTTTCGAAAACTTTTCGTGCCACTGGCTCATATTTGATACCATGTCTTGTATATATATTCGAAAAATGCTTGGGGTAAAAATATGTATTACATTTTTCTTCCCAATCATTTTTCGAATATGTAAACAGATCATAGCATCGTGAACCAGTGACTCTATATTTTCGTTCCTGTTCCCAGCGTGACCTGTCCATAATTGTTGAAACACATACATCCAATGTATCACACATTGTCAATTCATTGTATTTATTTATACACTCAGGGCATCTAAAATTAAGCTCTGAACCAAAGTTATAGAAATTCTGCATGAAAACAGAATTTTCAGAATTTCCCACTATTTTTTTCAAAATTTCTAAAGAGGCCACATCTTCTTTTGGTCCTTTACGTAAAATCCTAGTCCTGCAAATAAGACATCCATAGTATATTAAGTTCAAAAAATGATGAAAGTTATTAACTTATGAATTGCAATGCTTGATGAAGACAATTCAGCAATCAAAAAATTCCTTATCTCTTCATTATCCTGAGCTGGTATTATAAGTTTCTTAGAGACTTTGTCTTTAAGACAAGGAGTTCTAAGAAGGGGCAGGGCTTTATATTTGCTTCTTGCATCATTTTTCTTATTTTTCCACCAGCATTTCAAATCAGTGCTTGATATATTATCAAGACGGAGGAGATCAGTTCTGAAATAATAAAAACCAAAGAAAAGCAAAAAACCTACAATTATATTGTGTATATATTATTGTCCAATTGCAAGTCCTGATTCAGACATCAAAAAAACTGAAATTATACAACCTTGTGCAATGTAAAAGTAGAGCAGATATATGTTTACATCTTCCTCCTAAACCAGCCTTACAAGAACAGCTAAAAGCTGTTATTCTTGCAGACCTTCCATCTATCAAAATTTTTCCTCTAATTTCGTGAGGATCTGATGAGAGGGCTGAGGTTTGTAAACATAAACCGAACACTTCAATACATCGCTGACTTTTCCCCAAACTCCCACACATAATAATGTGACCGGCATTCAAGACCGCTTCTCCTGAAATGTTTCATATTTGTATAATGGATGATTATTTATAAATATCAATGAACTCACCTTCTATTACGTTCCTACTATTTGGAGTTGCTTCCAAATATCGAAAATATTCGCTTATGCTCAGAAAAACACTCTTTTCACTTTCCATTTTAATTTTCTACCGCAAATTACCTTCAGTCAGAACCAATGTTTACAACCGTTA
The DNA here is from genome assembly GCA_951802165.1 of Adalia decempunctata. NCBI lineage: Eukaryota > Metazoa > Arthropoda > Insecta > Coleoptera > Coccinellidae > Adalia > Adalia decempunctata. The sequence goes on from OX637697.1 coordinate 25,018,365, forward strand.
CCTACTCCCGTATACACGTGTAGTAGAGGGCGCTGTCTACCCCTGAATCGCGAATTGGTGGAACTTTTCAATTTCTAGACGATAACGCTAGATCGCACCGTGCAGTCATATTTGAGAATGCGCGCGAGGAGCTTGGTATTCCACATTAACCAATACCTCCGCACTCACCAGATTTGAATAGCATAGAACATCCATGGGATATGCTCCAAAGAAGAGTAGATAATCATCAACCTACTCCAGAATCCTTAAATGATTTGAGAGAGCTTCTGCCCCGTTTATGGAACCAAATTCCTCAAGAAATGTTCAACAACCTCTGTGTAGTATGCAAAGAAGATGTCAAGCTGTTATTGATGCCCGTGGAGGCCATACATTGTATTGATAGTCTCAAAATGCTTGAAATCTCTGGGAATAAAATTTCGTTATTTTACTCGATTTTTCTTAACCACCCTGTATACGCTGCAGACCTACATACTAAAATTTATTTGCAACTTGAAATCACATTAATATGAATTTTCATCACAAAAATCTTATTCTATATTTTTTCGCAATTAAGTCAATATCCCTAACTCATGTGGAGCAGTTTATTTTAGAGATGTTCTATATAACTTAGAATCCATGAAAAATGTGAAAAAACATGAACATCTGTTTTTACCTAGTCCTATTTCCTGCTATCTGTTGTTTTTTATTATTGATATACTCGATCAGTAGTTATCAACAGTCGAAAGGATGTCTGAAGTTCATTACTGAAGCAAATGCTTGAATCCTTTTCTGAGCGTAGAAGAAATATCGAATTTTACTCGTGTGAGGTTAATACGATACTGTCATGTCTTACATTATATTCGACCACAGCATTTCTGAAGAAAAAAACAGAATAATGTCATGAAATGGGAAATATTTTCGGTGAAGTTCACCTCATATTCGTCCCCACGCCGGAAACCGTTAATTTCGTATCTTTAAAGTGAACTCGTTCGGTCACAAGAAAGACTTCAATGCACAAGGCAGAAAACCAGCAGATGCATCTATTTAAGTCAGACCATCCGTATAAGTACAATTGCTTTTGTCTTTACGTTGTGGTATTTGTTCTATATATACATACAGTTTTTCTTTTATTCTCGTGGTGATAAGAATTGTCACAGCAGTACATTCTTCTCTCTAAGAGAGCTCTAGTATAATAAATACTACAAATATTCATGGAATATATTGTATGGTTGATGTAAAATCGCTGATTCCCTTCATTTTTCAATATACAGGATCACCCAAATTTTTTTCAACAAAATTTGATCACAGATTCTCGATACACAATAGTAGGAAACCTCTGTCTTTAAGTTATCTCCATCCCACTACATAATATACAATCTCAAATAGCGGTGAACCAAAGAATCGTCATCAATTTCATAAAACAAAACATGCACTCTCCGTGTATCTCACGAATAGGTCATTTCATTTTTATGCCATAATTATGCTTGGGGATGAATCACTCATTTCTGTATTTTTTATCTATCCAACAAATCTCCCCCTCATGACATAATAAAATCAATTAGCAACATAAACAGAATTCTCTCATATTACACGCTACTCCCAGTTAATTTCAGAAGTTCCAAAATCTCTGTAACAACACTTTATGCTAACCAGACACTTAGTTATTTATTCAATTTATTATCACTTCGGCTAATGCTCTCATTTTTCGCTTTTTCGGCCTCTACATCAGAAAATTATACCTTTTCAAGTGCATATTTTCTTGAAAAGCAAGCAAGTGTGTTCAATAGAACATGATTTTCTGTAGGAGATTATTGAGATATTTATTGAAAATATACATCTGGGAATTATGTCTGGAACAAAATATCTTGTAAATGGCCACATCTCTTCTGGCATATGCGTACCCTTTTGACGAAATATCCAATAACTTCATTAGATACATTTCCGAAATTCGATGTTAATTATAATAAACACCCAATATAGGGAAGTTGTTTAGCTTTGGTAGTGTAACTGGGAGCACGCTGGGCCGGAAATCCAGAAGTGCGTGGTTCAACTCCCGCCCGAAGTGAAAACTTTTTCCGAAATTCAAAAATCTGTCTGATTACCGAGTAAAAAAAATTCTTATGGCTCATAATGAGCACGTTCCTATTGAATCCCACAAAGTTGGGAATATCATTAGATACTTCTCCACAGCGCAATTACAATTCAAAATATTCAATTGTTTTTAGTTATCCCTCATTCTAATTTCTCTACCTGACTTCGTGGCCGCTTAATTACCAGTTTGTTTTTCTTAGTTCGCGCCGAATCGTATTTTTTGGTACCTCCTCGCTCCTAGAGTTTCTCCCAGACAAAGGATTAGATGTCTATTTGAAGATTATACAGGTTGTTTCCAATTTAGACGTGAATCTTGAAGGGGGTGTTAGTCTCGCTCATTTATTGATAACGGCAAATCAACAGTTTCCGCTATATTTCAGTTCTTGTGTTTTTCCTTGATTTTTTTTCTACCTTACTTAATTTTTGGTCGAGTTTTTCTACGTTGACCAAGATTGATTATAATTTTTGGATTATATGCATCCGGAAAGGATATGATATGCATGAAAAAAGCACAACTATGCTGTGATAGATGTTGAAAAATGAATTCGTATGATTCGAAAGTTGGTATATAAAGAAAAGGATATCTATTTGCCTGAAACGCAATTAATATACTTAATGTATGTCAAAATTATTCAGAAAAATTATTTCTTTATTTCCTGAAAAAGTTTTCTTTAGAATGCAGGCACTAGTTTCGTTTCAGCAGGTTTTGATTTAATAGAGGTTGTTACTTTCCGCCAGATATTTATACTCGATCTTCTCGCTGCTCCTTTTTTTCTCTCCATAAGTTTTGCACGTGTATGTATTTCTTTTTCAACATTTAATAGAGGAAAGTTTCACTTTTTTCATACATATCATATTCTTTTCTGATGAAAATAATCCATAATTATAATCAAACTTGGTCAACATAGAAAAAATTGATTAGAAATCACAAGAACTCAAATATCTCGTTGACTGTTGATTTTTGTTCATCATTAAATATGGCTCAAACGAAAGCAAATGAGTCATACTAAAACTTCGTCCAAGGTTCACGTTTAATTTAGAAATACCCTGTATATAAAATATCGATATTGATCAAATGAAACCTCGTGCTTTTGGATATCAACAAAAAAGGAAAACCCGAAAAATACCAAGAGATTTGCCTGTTCTTGTGGAAATGAGTCATTGAATTTCAACTTTTAATCTGAGGTCGATATAGGTTTTTCGATTTGTGAAATCATAATCTCACTTCCCATACTCGGTAAAGTAACACTCAATTCGAAAACTGAATAGTCCCTTGCACTCTCCTGACGATGTCCTTTCGAAGAACTCCTGCAATGTTTATGGAATTCGAGCATGCGACTCTAGTCGCGATAGGATCTGAAACGTGCGGATAGATACTGTACATTCATCCAATCCATCGGAGAAAGAAAGAAAGGAAACTGGACAAAATAGAGTTCGAAACGAAGCTTTTCGACTTTAATCAGAAACGCCCACCGCATATAAATGTGAAAAAAACGGAGACACGAATGGGCCGAATAGTAATTTCCAGTTCAATGTTGTACATTCGTCCTTTGACGGGGGAAGAAGTAAAGCTTTATCGTTTAATTGGTTAATCTTCCTGAAGAAGAGGAGTGACATCTGAAGATTTCAAATCGAGGCCAAATGAACTAAGAGAAGCGGCTAATACGTATTCCTATATAAAGGGTGCGGCAACATCACTTCATTTTTTCAAATCTTAATAAAACGAATTGTATTAATCAGAAAAGAAATCAACTTCTCTTAACAATGTGGGCAGAGGACTAATGTTTTGTATCACTGATGTTCTGAAGTGCCAATCAGGTCTCCATCCACTGATTAAATCGATTTTAAGTCACGTTCAGAGGGTTCCTTGCGCATTCGCCATTTTGTATGGATGAAAATGAAGAATTTTTCATAGGGAATGCCGTGATGATCGCAATTTTGAAGCTCTCTGTCTCATTGTTTTCAGGTGATCTAATGGGCTGACAAACTATATCGATGTTTCGTATTTGCTCACTTGCAGCTTGTCTGAGCGTAATGACTCATGTGACAATTGATTTTCAGCAAGACAAACAAGACCACTAGCACTTCTCACGGCATCAATCAATTGAATGACGCCCATTTAAAAACAGGTTATGCTGCAGCACTACATTTAAGGATTCAGAAAAATGTTTCATGCTTAGTCAATGTTCCTCGGTTATTGAAATATTGGACATTTTCGAAAATTCAAAAAATCACACCCTTTGCCACGCTTCTTGTTGACAAGATGCCGAATCGAACAGTTTTTTCAACCTGTTTCTTGGTAAGTATTTCTAGATATATACGCTGTCGTTTAAAAATGACCATTTTTTGGCCTCATGCAACAAAGATCTAGCCCAAATTTCAAGTTCCGCTCATTTTTTCTAAGTTTATCCTTATGTGGTCCTCCCTCACATCTACATGTGAATAAATGCATCCTGCTGGATGCAATAAGAATATTTCTGAATGGTAAGCTCCTATTTGAAAACCGGTTTCAGCATATGAGGATTTTGAATCTGGATTCAAACCACTTGTCAATACCATCGCCCTTTGAAACGGTCAAAGCTGAACGACCTAGTGCAATAAGTTTCCTAAATTACTTGGACCAAGAGCCGTCCATATGTTTTACCGATGAATCAAAATCAGATAAAAGCACTGGCATTGGGATAAACGAACCGAAATTGAGGATCTCTGAAGCCTTGGGCAGTGAACCCTCTATTTCACAAACCGATATACTGGCTGTTCACGTATGGGACCAGGAGTGCCTTTGAATGAACCTTAAAGGGGCGCATATCTTCATCTCCAAGGACAGCCAGGCTAAGCTCAGGTCCCTGGAATCACACTTCCAGGGATCTCTGCTGACCTGGGAGTGCCGTAACACCATAAAGCAACTGGCCAGAGGCGATAAAGTGACTCTATTATGGGTGCCAGGGCATTGTGGTGTTGGAGGAAATGAAAAAGCCAATGAGTTCGCGAAAATGTATCAAGATTAACACCTGCTGGGCCAGAGCCTTTTTCAAGGCTTGGAAAAGACCAATATAAGACAATAGTCCAACAATGGGAGTTGTACAACAGAATAATCCTCTGGAGAAACCTTGACCTGGACTTACTCAGTCCAAGAAATTCGTGATGATTTCATCGACCTATACCAGTTAGCTCCTAAAGCTGTCACGAACTGAGCTTCGGGTGATGGTAAGTCTGCTGGGGCACTATCAGTACATGATATGGCTGAAGCTTTATTATGGATTGAAAAAAAAATAGCAACCATTCATTTTTGAAGATTATTTCGGCCTCTGCTAAGCCCTAAATTCATTAACTTCAATTCTTCATCACTTGTACGAGGTTATGACGGAAATCTTATCAGTTACAAAAGCAATATTCACCTCCAGTATCTGAGCTGGAAATTTCATTAATTTTCCTCAAGTCAGAAATGTGTCTCATCATTGAACAAGTTTCAGAAGATCTTCATTGATTGTTCCAGAGCACAGACCCCAAAAAAAAAACATTTTCAACGAAGGATGATAAGTCATTGCTTGAAAAATTTGAGTATTTTCTTCTTTCTATTTTCATTGTAGTTCTGGAGATTTCAACAATTCACTTTGAAATGCAATTGAAGGTTGGATCACGTCCTCTAGTCCCGGTGTTTTCCATTTGAAGGCACATATACTGATTCAAAACAGAGAGACAGTTGTTTCTCATTGAAGTTATAAACAGAAAGGCTTTTCACAACTGAGAACAGAACAGTATTAACTTCACCTTTTCATCTCTGTGGTAGTTATAGTTATATATAGTCACAGTTCACTCCGACCTTAAGGTCTATTGTGCCCCATAACAGAGCTGTGCTCACCACGCCCTTCACAGCTCGCCATCCAGTTCCAGAGATCCAATGAAATTCAATATCATGGAAGGTTTCAACGAGGCTAGTTCCTCACTCCTGCAAGTTTCTTGCCCAAAGGATTCTTTCTTTTGGTTTGCAATGACAAGGCATTCTTGATTAGGTGAATAAAGGTGCAGACACATTGTCATCACGTCACGTCACATCACGTCATCTTCCCAAAATGTGCAACCACGATAATGCATGGAACTTAGAGCATAGGAAGAGAGACACACCTTTCAATAATAAATAGTGAAGCCAAATCATCAGAACTAAACTGGGTGATTGTACTATTACGGAATCAAAATGTAGTAAACATTTTTGCAACATTGTATCTGCTGTCACGTCATAGCACTGAGAACAAGCAAGATCTATATTCCGCAAATTAACATTTTCTGAATGCACGTGATATTACGTCTGATATTTAGTGAAATGTCAATCTGACATACATTTGAGACCGATCTGGGTGCTCATTCAATAATTCTTGAATTAATTGATGGAATTCCCCCACTTCCTATGTTCGTTGATTCATTTGGTAAATCGAATTCCTTTTATGAGAATCACCAGCAACTGTAAAAGCAGCTTTATTCTCCATATCTTCTTCCCATTTCCTCGCGTGATGTGACGTGACGTGATAACAATGTGTCTGCACCTTTAAGGTGCAGACACATTGTTCTCTTTCGGTTTCCTCATTCTCCAGAAACTCTTTCTCAAAGGTGCATTCCCCTATATCTCAGAAAGGTTCTGGGCCAGTGAATGGCGTTTTTGCGTCCTCTCTAGCAAGTATATAAGCTCTTCTGTGGTAACTTTAGTCGTAGAGTTGCGTAATAGAATTCTCGGTGTTCTTGAAAGTAAACATCAACCTGAATTGGCAAATATAGCAGAGCAACCTCCAATAGTGCAGGATATTTGATGTTGTCTTCCACAATGATAATGGGAGCCGCCACTGGCATTCAAACCAACTAATTGCACTCTGATAAATCCGATTCTATGGTACTCGTAATGAAGAGACGTCACAGGGTATTCAAAACACAAATCCATCTAGAAATATTTAATGGAAACCATCATGCCGATTTTCAGCCAATTGGCTTCCCTGTCGTTCGGAATTACACTGATATGAGCCCAATAATCGCAGCCATAATAATATTCCGTGATTTTCTCGTTACGAACTAATTATTGACGAATCCTTTCAGATTGAAATGATAACAAATTTCGCAGTATGTTGCACAGTGCGCGCCGCATGATTCCTGTTTCATTTTGAATACACTCACCTGCTATTCATTAGCTCTATTTCACGTACATAGCGCTAGTGAAAGAGTAGTTTATTAACTAAAATCTCCATGCTGAGCTCCATAAGCCCGATTATTCTACGAACGCACATCAAACGGTTCACGTGGATTGAAATATGGATCCATGCCGCCGACTCGGATATAAAGCTGGATCTAAATCATTTTAGCTTCCCTTTAATCTTTTCGGATTACAATTTCCGAACATTTCTGGAATAAAACTTGTGCACGATCTTGAATCCGGAAGTCGATTCCGAATGAAGCTAATACAAGCGAGTAATTGATTTTTACCAGTCATAAACAAGACTGTTCAATTTCTTGAGTCGCTGGCGTCAAGGGAAATATAGGAGTCCTATGACCTCCGAGCAAGTCATTACAAACGCGACAAATTAATGAGATTTTTAATCGAATCGTTCGAAACGTGTATTAAAGGACTTATTTTGGTACATTGGCATTATCCGATACTGAATATCTGGATCAATTCCCTGCAGGAGGTTTTATATCTGAAAAATACCTACTCCTGCTATTAGTATTGTGAACAGGGTAAAAAATAGTGTTTCTCGATTACCAAAAATACACTACAATGTCATAAAACGCCTCTATTTCCTGAATTTTTTCACGGAAGAATGTATCGATGAAAATGTTCTATTCGCTTATTTTTTTACATTTGCAAAAAATGGCACCATCGTCGCTATTGACCATAATGCTCAATGATTCTCCTTTATAAAAAAATCTTCATTTCAGAATATATCAAACTAATGAGCTTTTTGAAAAGCACATCACAGGGATACAAAGCAAAGAAGTCATGAGAATGACCTTGAAAAGAGAAGTTTTTGAACGAAAATCCTGACGACGAGTACCTGTCGTGGAAAGTGGCTTTGATCATTGGGTTAAGATGCGATGAATTTGCCAATTTGAAAATAGAAAATTTTCAAGCCGTTGTAGTTTTGCCAGACACCAAGAAATCGAGAAGTTTCACAATACTCGAAGGAAAATTTTCAGTCAACCGGATCAATTTGTATGAAAAATAATGTCTTTGAGACCAATTACCAGTTACTTCAAATTCGAATAAACTGTTAGCGTTTTCCTCTAATTTCAATATCAATGTGAATTCTGCTTGTGATAGTAGTGAATTAATAGAATACTACTTTAAATATGAATGTGAGTTATAATTCAAAAATCACTAGTTAGATTATAATACACTAGTGTGTTATTTGATAGCTTACTTGTTAAGAGTTGCATTAATAAGAGGATATGTTGAAAAATTCTTAGCCTCCTATAGAACCAAACAGAATTTCAATGTCAAAATATTTTATTACTCAACATATTCTCCTTTTAATTGAATACATTTATTACAGCGAACCTGCAACGTCTCTAGACCTTTCAAAAAAAATGTTTCTTCTTGCTCTGCAAACCAGTCCTCCACAGCTTTTATAACTTCATCGTTGGAAGAAAATTTACGAACTTTTAAACTTTTTTCAGTTGAGAAAAGAGATGATAGTCGGACGGAGCCAAATCTGGTGAAAAAGGCAGGTGTTCTAGTAATTCTTACCCTAAATGGCCTAAATCACGAATTTTTTGCATGGCAACATGAGGTTTGTGTACTGGGGCGTTGTCCTGTGAAAACAAAATACCTTTGGATAGCTTTCCGCGTCCTTCCTCTTCAATTTTTTCCCGTAGAGTGGTCAGTAATGTCGAATATTAATCTTCAGTTATCGTTCTACCCTTATCCAAAAAATCAATCATGATCACTCCATGGCAAGCCGAAAAAACTGAAACAAGAACTTTTCCAGCAGATTTTCGGACACGGAACTTCTTAGGTCTTGGAGAACCAGAGTGTCGCCATTCCATCGATTGTTGCTTTGTTTCTGGATCATAGAAATGTACCCAAGTCTCATTCATAGCAACAATTCGGTTTAAGAAGTCTACATCGTTTTCAAATCGAGCACAGATCGAACGCGATGCTTCTACCCTTGCACGCTTTTGGTCAGCATTCAAACATTTGGGGATCCATTTTGCAGAAATTTTTCTCATTCCAAATTGACGTGAACTATATGATGAACACGTTCGTATTAAATCTTCAGTGCTTGAGATATCTGTTTTAGCCCAATTCGACTGTCTTATGAAATCATGTCATGAACTGCATCGATATTTTCGGGGACTGACACAGAAGCTGGCCTTTCCGATCGGTCATCAACTTCAATGGAAAATTTACCTCTTTAGAAGCTTGTGTTCCAATTTTTTGTTTTCCTTTTAACCCTTTCAAATACAGGTACTCGATGATAGCTCGATACTCCAATTTTTCAATTTTTACAATTTCGGTGGACATCTTTTTTTTTAATTTATTGCGTAACTCTGGTTCACTTTTTTGACGTCGAACTCCACACTGACACTTCTAATAAGTTATTGTGCGTTGATATGGTATCGCAATAATTTAATGAATTTGTTGAGGCTTTCGCGGCCATCGTTTGATGATATCTGGTCTTGATTCGAGCATTTCGGCCGAAATGCTCGAATCAAGACCAGATATCATCGCAATAATTTGTTTACCTATGTATGGAACTGGTCTAGGCTAACTAGATATTAATACATCCTCGTACATGTCTTTGAGTTTGAAACCACAGAACACCAGTTACTTACGTCAAATTCGAATAAACCGTCAGCGTTCTCCTTTTAATTCCAATATCAATGTGAATTCTGCTTGTGATAGTAATGAATTAATAAAATACTACTTTAAATATGAATGTGAGTTATAATTCAAAACTCACTAGTGAGATTATAACACACTAGAGGGTTATTTGATAGTTTACTTTTCTAATAATATTGACAGTCATGACTGCCATATGTTGGATAAAAAAACTTTCTAAAACTGGCGTTCGACCAATAGGTCAAACTCCAGAAGAAACTCAGAACAATGACCACAATTATTTCGAACACAATCACACAACACATCAGCTTGAAACGAAATTTGTTTCCCCTTTTTCAGGAATTTTGTTGTTAAATTTTATGCTCTTTCGAAAATCTAACCACATTTCCTCCAGATAAGAAACTAGACATCGGTAGTATTGCAAATATTGGCATGGAAATTCCTTGATATTGTGGCAATTTCTAAGACAATTTCCCACTTAGTTTGCATTTTCGGTTCATAGAAAATTCAGTGTTGAGGTCATCGCATACTATTAGTAATTATATTACTGTAATACGATATTCCGATTCCTACTTCATTATTCTACTCATTATAATCACGGTTGATGATATTCATTATACCGAATACAAAATCCAACATACCTATCGCTTGCTGCTAATTGGTTTCTGTAAATGATATCGTTTAAATTCATTTCCCCAAAACTCCTAATTTAACTCGCTTCGATTTCGATGGGGGGATGTATTTTGTATCGAAAATAGTGTTTGGTAGATCGTGATTTGAATTCCCATGAAATTCAGATCATCACTCGGTGTTAATAATGCTGACGACTTCGATAAATGTACCTATTTCGAATTCGATGAATATTTTACGGATTAGGTGTATTGATATACCTACTGGCATTCTAATGCAGTGGAATTCCTCAGTCAAATTAACGTTCCTACTACGTTATGATTAACATCATCATAATATACACGCTGATAAAATTAAACGCTCATCTGGCTTGTTTTTGATGTCCAAAGCGTGCCAAGGCTCAGCAGAGGAAACCCTCATATAATTCAATGATTCAAGTCGGCTTACGTGTCTTTCGAGCAGGGTAACTTCAAAACCTAAGTCATTGCCAGGCGCCGTTCATATTCAATCGGATGAGTCCTATGAACGGGGCCTGGGCGAAACTTGAAAACAATTCCGATAGTAACGTTCACCACGAAAAATGTTGTTCGTCCCGCAAGTACACTGCGCAATAAAATTAACGCACATTTGGGAATCTCAAATTCATTCTACAACTGAAGGTGTTCTCAATGATAGTTATTTTTATCAGAATTATGCATGCATCTGTTATCCACTTTCAACGTTTTTCTTCAATACAGATGTTTTCTCCCAGCAGGGGATCAATTCTAGTGATCAATAGTTTTTCTTTCGTTTGATTTTCTACACTCGATCGCTATGCAACGCGAAACACGCAATTTGACCCAAGAGGAATGTGCCCAAGCGGTAGTTTTGCGAGAAGAAGGGTGGACATACACAAGAATTGCAGAAAGGTTTGGAGTTTCCTATACAAGTGTGTACACAATGTTGCAGCGTTTCAGGGAGGCGGGTATGAATGTCCGAAGACCAGGAAAGGGTAGACCACGGGTAACAACTGCCATTCAAGAACGTTACTTGAGAGTTTCTTCGTTGAGACAACGGTTTGCAACCGCTCGCCTCCTTCAAAATCAGCTTGAGCAAACTCATGAGGTGCAAATTAGCACTCAGACAATAAGAAATCGCCTCAGAGAATATGATTTAAGGCCTCGTGTCGCGGCAAGAGGCCCAGTTCTTACCCCAGCCCATCGAAGGGCGCGTTTGGATTTTGCGAGAGAGCATATCCATTGTGAAGAGGCCGATTGGAGAAGAGTTATCTTCACGGATGAGTCTAGATTCTGTCTCTACCATTGTGATCGACCTTCCCTTGTATACAGACGTCCACATGAAAGATATGCTCAGTGCAATTTCCTGAATACTACTGGTTTCGGGGAGGATCGATTATGGTATGGGGTGGAATATCTTTGACTGCTCGCACAGACCTAGTGGTCGTTGATAATGGAGCTATGAATGCTGAAAAGTATATAAGGAACATTCTTGAAGAGCATGTAGTGCCATTTGCCCCATACATTGGTGAAATATTCATTTTTATGGAAGATAATGCCAGACCCCATCGTGCGCGCATCGTTCAGGAGTACCTTGAAGAGGTTGAAGTCTCTCGAATGGAATGGCCAGCAAGAAGTCCAGATCTCAATCCGATTGAGCAGGTTTGGGACAACCTCAATAGAAGGCTGAGAAGTTCAGAAAATCATCCAGCTACTCTTAATGACTTAGGAATCCAACTTGGAGAAATCTGGGAAGGATTAGATCAGAACATTTTAAGATCACTCATTTTGAGTACGAACCGTCGTTGCCGAGCTGTAATTAACGCAAGGGGTGGAAATACCAAGTATTAAATCACTAATCAGCATTTCAGTATTTTGAAAATTGTTCACTTCTCTTCTTTCACATAAGATTCGGTGAAATCCTGGATTTTTCTTTCATTTAATGTGTCTTGTTTCGTTCAAAACCTTCCCGAGAGAACATAAAAAATAAGTTATGAAGTCAATGTAGAGTTAACTTTCATTAAAATTGAAATTTTTCAGAATGTGCGTTAATTTTTTGGCGCAGTGTATTTTTCAAATGAAATCCACCCTAATGTATGTAGTATTTCACAATCTTGCCATATATTTCTTCACAAAATTATCTCATTCCTTTTGTCAAAATGAAGCTCAATGCTAATTGGGTACACATAACACCATGATGATGTGTTTATTATGGGGTTGTTTCAGAAGTTCATCAGTCCTCAGTCAATATCGACTCAGCAATGAGAGAAGTTTGATTGCTTTTGTGATGAAAACTGAATGGGAAAACGGAACGAAACAAAACGTCTCTTGTTCCGTCACACACCATAAATCATCCCCAACTGAAAGATACTTTAATGTTCCGTTATTTCATAGACAAATAGGATCTGGTCTAATTTTGCGCCGGAAAAATTAGGAAAGGAATTATTGCTCCGACGGAATTCGGGAAAACGCTAGTCATGGTCCCTGCATTCTAATGATAGCGATTCATTACGATGAATTTGACATTTTAATGGAAAACCCCCTTCATAATACAGATTGATTCTCTCCAACAACTCGAAAATGCTTTCAGAGCTCTAGGAGAATTATTTTTAAGATGATGGTGTTTGTTACGGTGGAATGGGAGATGTTGCCAGGTTAAAAATGGGGAATTTGGAAGAAAATTTCAGGGAATATTAGTTTTCGAATCACTGAAAATTGCCTGATACACCTGTTCAATCGGCAATGTTGAACAGCTCGAATTATTTCATGAAAGTTGAAGAATCAACAAACTTTTTCGAAAACTGAGCGATTCTATATATGTGATTTGAATTTCTGAAGTCTTTGATTCTTGACATTAAAACTGTTTCATTAGAGTTTGTGGCACTCTGATTTGAGCAGAAAATTGCATTGAAAGCAATTGGGTCCAATTTCTAGGACCTATCTTTCATTCCATCGTTGGCAAAATTGGCAAACTTCTAAAGAGACATGATATGAAAACATTATGTAAACCAACACGAAAACTGGAAAAGTCCTAATGAGTGCCAAAGACCAAACTGTTCCACTTTTTTCGGGTTTTCATAGAAAACCTCGTGATTGCAGGAATGTTTGCATCGGGACTACAAAAAGGAGCGTTCATACACAGATCAAAGGACACGAGCGTAGTTGTTGATAGTTTCAAACGGAGAACTCAGCACTTGCGCGAAATGTTTCGATGGATGGACATAACATTCTGCTCGCTGAAACAGAGGTAATTTCCAATACCAAGAGTGATTATCCTAGGATTATATTGTGGCCTTCGGAATCTATGAGCACAAATAACAACATGAACAGAGAACAGGAGACTTTCGGTTCATAGTGCTTGGTTGCCTGCCATCTGCACTGCTGAAACTCAACCTGTTCGAAGCGGCGGAGATGGAAGGACCGGCCACGCCGGCGGTGGGGCTGCTGTTGCAAATACAGTGATAGATTCAGTAGCATCCCCAGTTCGGAGCAGTGAATCGTCGGGTTAAAACCTCCGACCGAGAAATCCCTGAAGAAGTCAGAGAAACGTTAGGTGGAATTTCCATTGGACCATGCACGGCTAGAAAAGCTGAAATGCTCTGAATTGAAAGTTGAATTTTTTTTCCGTAGAGTGGTCAGTAATGTCGAATAGTTATCTCCAGTTATTGTTCTACCCTTATCTAAAAAATCATTTATGATTACTCCATGGCAATCCCAAAGAACTGAAGCAAGAACTTTTCCAGCAGATTTTTGGACACGAAACTTCTTAGGTCTTGGAGGAATGGAGAACCAGAGTGTCACCATTTCATCGATTGTTGCTTTGTTTCTGGATTGTAGAAGTGTATCCAAGTCTCACAGATCGAACGCGATGCTTCTACCCTTGCACGCTTTTGGTCAACATTCAAACATTTGGGTATCCATTTTGCAGAAATTTTTCTCGTATCCAAATTGACGTGAACTATATGATGAACGCGTTCGTATGAAATCTTCATTGCTTCAGATATCCGTTTTAGCCCAATTTGACAGTCTGATAAAATCATGTCATCAACTGCATCGATATTTTCGGGGACTGACACAGAAACTGGCCTTCCCGATCGGTCATCATCTTCAATGGCAAATTTACCTCTTTTGAAGCTTGCAGTTCAATTTTTCACGGTCGCATACGAAGGACATTGATCACTAAGGGTATTAAGCATATCTTCCTAAATCTGCTTACCTCTTAACATTTTTAAATACAGGTACCTACTCGATGATGGCTCGATACTCCAATTTTTCGATTTTTACAATTTCGATGGACATCTTTTCTTTTAATTTATTGTGTAACTCTGGTTTACTTTTTGACGTCGAACTCTACACTGACACTTCTAATAAGTTATTGTTAATTGATATGGTATCGCAATATTTTGTTTCTGCATGGAGATATCAATACATCCTCGTATATCATTAACGACTTTTTAAATACTATCAGATAAAATAAGGAATTACTCGAGAACGAGCAGTTTATGTAACTAAACTAAGAAGTATACTCCATTCAATTTCATATTGTATCCCGGTTGGCCATGACATTCTGACACATTTCACTATGTATATTTTGAAAAAATTAGGTTATAGTCCTTTTCCTGTCAGATAACTGAGCAACTTTGTCATTTCTACACAGAGGTCGTAGTAACTACTTATTCATCAAAATGTTTATTTACTTTGGAAAAATTCAATAATCCCAAAGTCCCGGTGAATTTTGAAGATACTTTTTTCTTTGTTGATACTGCAAATATTTGACGTATATAAGAAGAGATTGAAGATTCAGTTATGCTATTTTCATGAACGGAAATCAAGAATCGAGTGTTGAAATTTTTCAGAATAATAATGGACAGGATAATCCGTCACGTTATGGTAGTTTATTCGAAAATAGAATAAAAGTACTCGAATTACCCAAAAGAAAAACTTCTGAACGAACAAACGGATCTGTGGAATTGTTCACCTCTCAAAATTCTCAAGAAATAAGTAAAAAAACTTTATAAAAGTGAATGGAGTATCTACTTTTATTTTTCAAAGTGATCGCTTCTGGAAGTAGAAAAAATACGTGCTCTATACACAAAGAGTACTTGAAATAGGGAAGAGTAAACAAGATGAAAATGAGGGAATGAACCTAATTATGTCCAATTATATAAACCGAAAGATGTTCACTCCTTCATTAATATCCTCGAGTTCCCTTCTTGACACGAATAAAACTCGAGAGATCGCTCCATCTTCATATATCATTTCCCATTTTCGCAATCAGGCTGTCACGAATATCACATTAACGGACATAGTATCATAAGGTTATTTCAGAATGTGACTTACAAACATTAACATTTCATCGCCTGTTACGACTTCATAACTGGGAATTTAATATAATTGGATATGACAGCACTAATGGATGTTATAATATGATTCCGCTGCAGAAGAGGGACCAACAAATTATTGAGGAATTGCAGCAGCAGAATTATGAGAGGATGGTTGAGAATCGTGGCAGAAGAGTTTTGGAAAGAATTAATACAAAAATAAAATGATAAATTTGATGATTTCCTCTATGTGCTGAAGAATCCAATTTGTTGTTCCAGGGAAAGAGTTAAGTGCAGTGTATCCTCAGCTTGAGGATTATACCGTTTGAGTCGCATCCGATGGAATTGTGTACCAATATTTCACTTTTAGGTGGTGATAAAATTTCTGATGAATGAGAGGTTACAATACGGTTCTTTTGCGAACTCCTATTGTGATCTCCCAGAGAACACTAAGTGATGTTTCTAGGCGAAATTCCCAATTTATTCTCGATTGCAAGAATGAGGAAAGTTAGCTTTCAAAGATATCTCGAATGCGACCAGAACGAGATATTCTGGGTGCTCCCAGATAAAGTATTTCACATTGCAAGCTCCCAAACAAATAATGAAAATAACAAGAAAAAAGAAAATGTATTTTCCGGATTATATTGAACGTAAAAACCAAGTCCATTGTTCGTGTGATTAGCATTTGGAGAAAAACCTTCGTCCCGTTTCAGTCTCCATTTGTTTTCTAAGTCCATATGTTGAGTAGATGTGTCCACGAAGCTTGATATGATTCCATGTTCAATAACAGCTTGAATATTTTTTTCTTGAAATTTTTTTTATATACCTAGGTAGTTTGATGCCACATTTCAGACATCTATACTATGTTTGTCTTTGGGTAGTAGATAGATTATGTTTTGGTGGATCGAAAGTCAACGTTCTTGTGTTAGTTCTTCTTGAGATTGAGATGTGGGCAAAACCGATATTTGTGTTTATGAAGGAATATATAACATTTCTGAATATACAATGCATACAGTGTAAGTATGCCATTCTTTTTGAAGTATCCTCTTCATGATTCTCGAGGCGTAAAATTTTCCCTTATTCTTATCGCTCTCTTTTGCAGTACAAATGAGGATGAAACATTTCCTGAACCATAGAAAGTAATACCAAATCTCAGCTTTGCGTCAATGGTTGCATGATAGAATGTTTTTAGTAATCTTGCATCCAGATATTTGGCGACTCCTAAAAAGGAGTCCCAGGGCTATCTTTAGACTCTCTTTGTGTTAACTGAGTGGATCCAACTTGAAGGTAGATCCATCTTCAAGGTATCTCCATCTTTTAGGTAGATTCGTGATGAGGATAGATCCACCTTGCAGTTATTTGTCAGTTTAATTAACGAAAAGAACAAAATTGGCAACTGTCCAATTAAAAAAAAACAGCAGTCGCTAAAAAAACCTTCAATAATACGGACCATAAGACTCATCTTCAAAGGTAATTCTATATATCCTCGCCATTCTTCTTCTTCTTCTTGTGCGGTGCCTCTCGTTGGCCGAACGTAGGCCTTATCGTTCATACCGCGTTTGTGTAATACTGAAGAGACTCAGACCCGAAGGCACGCTGACAAGGATGCCGCGAGCCGACAAGGAGGAGTCTCTCTCACCATAGAGATGAAAGGTGTAGGGTTCCCTAGGTGTGTTAACCTCAATGTAGATAAGTTGCCAGCACCAGTCACTAGAGACAATTGCTTCGTCTCGATAATCAAGAGCTTTTTGACCTCCGGCTTCGAAAAAGGCCCCTTGATAAGGAGTCTCACTGCCGGAGATCCGTTCTCGTGTTCCACTCAGAGGACAATTTCTTATCAATCCATCCCTTGAAGAGCGAGCCCCTTCTTTGGCTAAGTTATCTGCTTTTATGTTACCAGAGATAGACGCATGCGCCGGGCACCAGACCACATTGAGAGTGTTGTGTGAGCCAAGCTTGCGCAGGGCCTTTCTGCATTCGTATACCAAGTTTGATATCAGAGAAGGATTTCAGTGTGCCCTGACTGTCGCAACATATGTATATGTGTTTCCCTGAGTATCCTCTGTGGATACTCTCCAACGCACATAGCTCTGCCTGTTCTATTGAGCAGTCTTTTACTAGAGGAATGGACCACTTTGTTCTTGGTCCAAAAATCCCATCACCGGCACCGGTGTTGCAAACCGAGCAGTCGGTGTAACAGGTGAGACCTTCAGGCTTTAGTAGCCTGTCTGGCTTACACCACTGATCTCTGTCAGGGACAACTACTTTGTAGGGCTCGTCGAAGCAGAATCGGGCGTCCCCACGGTCCCCTCTGTGGAGGAGGGACGGTTGAATGTCCTCCACCATCTTGAGAGCCATGGCGTGCCCCCTGTATCCTTCGCGATCCCGCCTTTGTCCCTGTTCCCAGATTCTGAGTGTTGTTTTCATAGCCTCCTCCATGATGACGAGGTGTATGGGAGGGATGCCCAACATGCTATCCTGGCCATAGATCTTAAGGTGAATGAGAATGTATTTCACAGAGTCAGAATAGGATCTCACCAACACAGCTGAAATGACGACAATAAGATAATTCACTTTCAATTTTCCATGCATACAATAAAGATACATTTGTTGTTGTGGCCGGTAGCTTCAAAAATAGTCCTGAGAGTGTTGTATAGCGCTCAGAACTCCGTCAATTGCTCTACTTGCCGGCAGGCACTGGCTTCCTATCGCCACTGAATTACGTGCTTTTCAAAATAGAGTTGCATTCAGGAATTTCTGAAATGATTTGAGTGAAAAACTCTCTCTCTCATTCTAAAAATCAGCAATGCCGTGCACACTAAAGGCCTCTTCGTTACTGGATCCAAACAGAACATCCTATCTCATAAAAAAAGATAAACACCATATTCAACCCAACTTAGAGTGTTTTATTTCCACATTAAATCATATCGCCGCTTTTATAAAACCCTGCGGTTACAACGCAAAACTCATTTCCTGAATTTATTGACTCAATATTCAATCTATACCCTTGTTGGCGCATTAGAAGGATTCATGCGACGAGAAGTGCTTGTTCTCTTCATCAAGTTCGCCGATGAGCGGAAATTGAGTGAGAAACCCTGCCTACGTTCAGGTTTTGGTCCCCTTCAGAATTCTTCCTGGATTTTTCTGGACAGAAATACGAACGAAGGCTCAGGGTCTAAGTACTGACGTAATGTGGGTGAAGAGAGGTTGCCGTAGTTCCGTCAATTGAAGGTTCGGAACGAAAGACGTGACGCGAAAATGAATAAGGACAATTTGGACAGGGGTCCGAGTGAAGTGATTGTCCTCGTCTCGAAATGTCAACTATAAAAAGGTATACGTTTCTGGCGACAGGGATACGAGGTGCCCTTTCAGAGGGCACATAACAATTCGATATGATGTCTTCATATCGATAATAAAAAACATTCGCTCATTGGTTTATTGAAAAATAAATTATGTAGGGTGTATCAACGATTTCTAGCAGAACTTCAAAAGTCGATAGAAAATCAAATTTGAAAGAGAAAATTCCGGTAGACGGTGACTCTTCGTTCCAATGGTACAGAATATCTGAAAATAGGTTTACCGTTTGATGATTAAGTCGAAGTATCACCTTTTGAATCGTGGTAAATCTCCATTCATTTCACGAGTAACTACCCTAATTTACGACGTAGAGACTTGATTTTTTTTCAAATTGAAGTTGAAGTTTTCTTTTTTTCGATTTAATTAGTTTTCCATATGTAATACCACTAGAGATGGAAGTTTGCCGGCAAAATTTCTCGATTGTATTATGGAATTTCGGGAATGACATTTGTATCAAAATCACGAGCCGCCAGCCGAGTGATTTTGGAAAAAATGTCATGACCGAAATTTCCGAAAAGCAAAAAACTTGAATATTACAAGAGAGAAATTTTACCTGCTTAAATTTCATCTCGAGTAGTATTCGGCATGACTATTCCACGAGAAAATAGGGTAATAGGTTCACATTTGATGCGTTTTGCGCTATTTGGCAAATAAGAATTCATCATAGATTAACTAAACCACTAAACGTTGTTTGTTCTCTCTGTGATATTTATTTCCGAAGCTATCTATGAATTCGAAAAACGTCAAAAATTTTGTCGCTGAGAAACCAACATGTTGGTTTTGCCGGCTTGAAAATTTTCCCGGGATGAAACGATCGTTGCTTCGGAAACTTCTTCACTAAAAATGAAAAGAGTGGAATAGTCAATAAAAAAAAACAGGTTGAACTTCAGCGTTCTGGAAACTACACTCAATAGTTTTTTTTTCGACGGTTATTCATCATTTTTTGGATAAAAATTGCAACTATTTGCCCTCGGCAATTAAATCTTCTATATAAAGTAGAGAAATATTTCATGATGATTAGTTCGAAAATATAGCTTGTACTCATGAAAAACGAAAAACATATTCAATAACCCAAATATTGCAGAGATCTAACGATTACCCTGTTTTTTTATTTGAAAAACTAATTAAATCGAAAAAAAGAAAACTATTTGCCCTCGGGACGTTTTTCAACTTCAATTAAAAAAAAAATCAAGTCTCTACGTCGTAAATTAGGGTAGTTACTCGTGAAATAAAGAGACCACTTTTTGAATGGAGATTTACCACTATTCAAAAGGTGATACTTCCTCTTAAGGAAATAAATAACGGCATGCAGACAATTGAATATTCTTGAAATTCCGGAAGAAGTCACACGCCGTGCAGGAATCGAACCTGCGTCTCCCTACTTTCCGGGCGGGGCTTTCACCGCTAAGCTAACGTTAGTACAGAATATCTTTCGGAAAATTAGAAAATTTTGAAGAGCTAGAACTACCGAAAGGCTGCTGCTTATTGATTGATTCTGGATAATGACTATTGAAGCCAGGAGCTTTTGGGAGCTCGTTCGTCCACGTTGTAACTTGATCCACCCTGTAGATAAATTCGCATACGAAAATCTAACAGAAAGTTTCGTGGACAATTGTCAGAAAAAAAGACAGTAGCTGTCAAAGGAGGCGCCCTTCATCCCAGATATGTAATGATGGAGATATTTTAATTTTTTTCAATAATTCTCTAGAATTTAAATGGTTTGGCATACGTCCTTCTCCATCTAAAAATGCAAAGTTTCATCCCAATCGAATACGTTACTTTGAAAATGGAAGGAAAAAAAATTTAATGGCCAAATTTACGAAAGCCCTGTTCGAATTTTGCCGATTAATGAATCTAATAGCAGCTTTAGTGATAGAAACGTTTTCTGAAAATTTCTAGTCTCTAGATTTCTGTTCGAGAGTTATATCTTGTTTACGCCCGGGCGGATAGAATTGAATTTGAATGAAAATTGGAGATCAGTAAGTCGATGGAGACTGTTCACCATTTAACATTCGAAGAATACAAAATAATGTAGCCCTCGTGCAACTAGAGATCTCAAAAATAAATACTATACTGATGTACGTTGTAGATCAACTGAAACCATTTCAAATTAAAACTGGCACAAAATTTTCAAATGTTTATAATAAAATGAGAACTTGGATGCCCCTCCTGAAAGACAATTTACATCTTTCCTGATCATAAAGGTGTTTTCTGATCATAAAGTGTTTCAATAAGAATGCAAGATTTGATTATTCAATAAAACATCTTATTCTGTAGCAAAGTACAGAAATATTTATTGATTCAGAAAATTCACATGAATTATGAATGAGACAAAATATCTTGTAAATGGCGTTTTTTCCATCTATTCAAAAATGAGAGCTGTTGCAGCTAGAGGGGTAGTGATATCAAACTCATTTGAACACCCTTATTTGTGCCCCTTTCAACAAAATTTGACCTGTCCGAACGATTTTTCGTTTTTCCATTCCAAAGCTCAAAATTCGGGGTGGAAAGTTATGGATGGCCCACCATCCATAAATTTTCAATAACGTTATTGAATACATGTTATGGCATTTCATTGATAGAGCGTCTAATTTCAGCTTTCAATGCTTCGATGGTTGCTGGTTTATTGGCATAAATCTGTGATTTCAGATCTCAACAGCGTGAAGGTCAATTCTGGTCACCCAATCGGAAAATGACACGATCAGAAGCAAACTCGTTCAAGATCGTCAATTATTCAAGGGTGGTATGACATGTGACATCGCCCTGCTGAAACCACATATCGTCAAGCACAATAGCTTCCAAATCAGGCACAAGAAACATTCACCGTTAATGCATTACCTTCTTCGTTTTCGAAGGAAAACGATCCAATAAAATCCACGTTTACTAACTCCCATCTATCAACTTTCGATCTGTCACGTCATAATCATGTGTCATTATGACGGTCAAACATGGCGCGAAATTCAAAACTTGCGCTGTTATAGAAACACCCTTTATTTGAGTTTTGTTTCTATTTTTCCAAGTTTTTATGAATAGCGTCTATTGTTGCCATTAATTTTTATAGAGAATTGGTTCCTTCATTGTGAACCATACTTTGAAAATATGCCTGAACATGAAGTGTAACGGTATGAGATCTGGTGAATGTGGAGGCCAGGTCCTTGGATCACCAGACTGATACTGAACTTGTCTACATGGAACACAAGTATGGTATCAGAAATGAACACTACACCGTAGTTATGCCTTAACCCGAAAAAAGCATTAATCAAAGATGTCACTAGTACCTGGCATCTAAATTTCTCTCCCAGATGCTCCCGGAATTCAAGAGGATTAATTCAAGTGAACTTTTCAAGAATAGAAAAAAGAGGTGGTTAAATGAGAAACCCATATTGTGGATGCGGTACACCACTGCGTCGATGTTAATAACGTCCATTCTTCTGTCTTGTTTTTATTTGAATTTTTATCTATGTATATGTCGATATTTTGTTATTTACTTTTTAGTTTTCGTAAATTACGACTGTTTAGATATTTTCGTATCTATTATATTTCTTGTAGAGGCCATTATGTCTAGTCTCTTATGAATAATTCGGTGTTTTGTCACGTCTTATTACATAACATCAATTTGTGAATAGCACCTTTCATTCAAGGCAGTATTTTGCGGATCACCTACTGTTCATAATTTTTTTTTCTGATGAATAAACTTATCATTATTATTATACATTTCATCAGTGAATCGAACTTTAGAGTTTGAGTCCATTCCCGTTTCAAAATCCAAGAAAATGCAGAACAAGCGCTCAAGAACTATTTCGCCCAAGATCAGGGTTGGTTCCAAGTTATTGAGCCCTGGGCACATAAGAGTTATGGGGCCCTAATGACTATGACATGGCAGAGGAAAGTACAGAGAAAACTTCGTATGGTCCTGGGCACTTGTCAAAATTGGCGGAAGGAGCCTGTCTACGATCACTAAAATAATTCAATTCGATTATAACTGTCCACCCGTATAAACACAATATTTCTGGAAAGGAAGAACCGAGAAACTTGAAATTTACAGGGTTGGTTCGGCCCTTGAGTTCTTGAATGAGCCAAATTTCTCAAGGAGTTCCGAAAATATGGCCATTCGAAATTTTGTTCTCCTGATAATTTCAACACTACCTATTCGATTGGGATGAAATTTTGTAGGGACATGGAGAATGTCGTATTCGAGCTATACTCCATTCACTTTTATTCAATCACATAGGAGGTCATGGTTTCGTTTTCAAGAGTTGGTGAACCTGATAAAAAGCACAGAACAAATGATGAAAAGTCAATGCGCGCACAGAAAATATCGTTAATGACAAAACGACGTTGCCAGTTTCTTTGTTTACATCAAAGTAAAAGTATCAAAGATATTCCACATTTTGTTAGGTTCACAAATTGTTCGCAGATTTTTGGTATTTAATCGATATTTGCAGGTGAGTTTTTCGTCGAATATCCAAGATTAACGTATGTTTATTGTTTTTAGCACCAGTTTGGAGCGTGAGGACGATTTTCAAGACCAGGACGAATGTTTACATTTCGAGGTTGGAGGGGTACAAGGTAATTTCGTTGAAAAAGCTGTTATTTGGACAGATATCGCAGTAGATGGATCGGATGGAGCCTCGAGAGGTCGATAAGGATGATATTTTTCAGGTTTTCCAAGAAATTTGGCGATATCTGAGCAGATTTGCAAAAGTTAGGTACCTCACTAATGAGGTGGAACTTAGACCTAATTCTCCTATAAAAAACGCCTTTCAAAGGTCGAGATGGTGAACAATGTCTTCTTTAGATGTTGTTTGAACAAACGCAGCCGAGTTTTATACCCCAACATTGATTTTAAGAAAGTTATCAACAAAATAAATTGACATTATTCTTGATTCTTGTAATTATCCATCAATTCATCTTATATCTTTTTGTTGATTTTTTTAATGAATTCTTGATTAGAATCAACCATGATGTCGTCAAGTCTTAAACTTTTAGTTCAAGAGGATAATAAACATTAAATCTTCAGAAGCATGCATATGAAAATTATGTGAAAGCAATGCAATTTTCTACCATGGCGAAAAATAATATATTTCAACAGTGATCTCTTGTAATTTTCATGCAAATAACTAGAAAAGGAATCCTTTCTATCAATTCATATAAACGTTAATTATTTTCGTCCATCACATCTTTTCCAATTCATTCATTTTCCGAATAAATTCACATTCCGAGAAATACGCTCAGAACGTAGAAAGGGCAACATAGTGTTGACTTGGAAATTAAAAATATTTTGAAAAACGTCATAACTTCGATACAGAGTGGAATGTGTCAAATTTCCAAGGCCAGAGTTGTGATTTTATAAGTGTGAATGGAGTATACATGTAGACTTTCGTCCAGATCGCTCTGCCGAAATCATATAAAATCACAAGGAATTATCGAAAAAACGAATTCTGAATATAACATATACGAGATCCATGACGACTTCCTTGACAGCTGTCAAACATTTTTTCAATAGAATTCTCGAACTGGAAAATGCGAATCTACCAACAAGGGGCCTGATGAGTGCTCAACAACTTAGTGTTTTTATTTCAATTGAATTTGAATTGAATTTTTTTTGAGACCTTGCAATTCCAATTAATCTCTATTTGCCCCAAATTTATTCAGATTGAGGTCATTTTGGTGGAAAATGTGCTAGCCGGAAATAAACCCGCAGCGACGGAAGACGACGAAGAAAAATCACTTACGGGATTCTCAAACTCCTCCACAAATCAAAGAGTCTCAACACTCAACAATCTCTAAAGAACCACGTTTATCACTTTCAATGTTCGAATCAAGAGACGAATGGTACCCGAATACGCAACTAACCAATCCGCTGATAAAAACCGGAAATAAGTCAGTGTCGGTTCCGATATCCCCTATATCACTAGATGCATCGCATCCGATTCGAGTTCAATTCTGCAAGGACGTGATTGCCACGACCATTCTTCCCGTCGAAAATTACACGGGAGTTATCCCGAAAATTCGCGTGAAGGCGCGGATCGCTCGAAGTTCCCGTACCCGGCCTCTTTGAGTCGGACCCAATCGGAAACGCAACGAGATGCTGACTGAATTTTCATGGAAAACCCGACACGGATTTGTCGCGCGACGCCAGAGCCGCCTCTTGGGAGAGACGGGAAGCACGCAGCATCTCTTGCGACAAGGACCAACCGACTTACGTGCGGATTTCCGTACTGGGACCTTTCCTACATCTCACGTGGGGAGAAGTAATTTTTTATACCCTCGTCAAATTTTCCTATCGTGTATGAGTCGGCCGTGTGCGGTATTGAAGGAGTGGAAGGAAGTTTTTTTCCGCATAGCAATCGTCTAGGGAAGGACGGGAACATTCGTTGTTTTTTTGACAGGGGTCCATGGCTGTCAATAGAGTCAAGAAGGTTAAGATTACTCATGTTCTCATCCTCACTTGATAATCATACAGGATGCCTCATTACGGCAATGAAAATCTTCCACCTGAAAGCTATTGTCCTTTGCATTCACCTATACAGGGTGAGTCTTTGACTTGTACATATATTTTAACTGAAGATTCTTGAGGCCAAAAGAAACCTTTTTTTCATTTTCCATTTTTCCGAATTCGGCTCTGTTAAAAAGATATAGCCATTTGAAAAAAAAACATTGTGCTAATTACGTCCCTGAAATGATACTGTGGAATTGATTCAAAGTTCATATTTCTCGATAGAAATTGAGTTTATACATTTAGGCCCAATTTAGGGAATACTCAAGTAGTCAAGTACTAACCTTATTGGAACAAAAATGACAAAATGTTGAAAACACGATAATTTCAACAAAAACAGTTAGTTTCATCGGATTATATCTGCAACTAAAAAGCCATATTTCTCACACCAAAATAAGTTCCTTCTTCGATTTTTCTCCAGATTAGTTTGTAAACACTAATAACTTGTTCATATTTTTCTCGAAATTTCCAAACAATATCATGAAGAAAGACTTTCATTCAGATTTATTATTAAACAACCTAACTTAATCTAATTTGTATCGATTCTGTGAATTTTTGGACAGAAATGTCAAGAACATGTTGTCAGCTTGCTGATATTTTCATTGAGGTTAAGGACTTTTTACGAAACATAGTATAAACCACGATACATTTGTGTACCGTGGTATGAATATCTATGAATTCTGTCGTTTCCATCATAAATCGACTTTGCCGCCAAATTTTACCACGCATGCGTAGAGCGAAAACCGGAATATTGGTTATCTGGTCAGGAGCCAACTAAAACAATAACAGAGGAGTCTCTGAATACTCTGAACAAACTGTTAACATTATGACGTGAAGTTCTAAATACATTCATTACATTCAGTGGATTATTGTTCTATTGTGATTATTACGTGAAGTGAATTAATATAATTTCAACCGTGTCGAGTTTATAAAATTCCAAGAGTAGGTTGTTTAGATAGAATGATAGATACATCGCCACAGGTATCGTTCCACTAATTTCAATTTAATAAGTAGTTCGTGTTGAGATTCATCATTCATATCCGAATTTCGTATTTCATCGACATTAAACTTCAATATGGACCGGTAACTATGAATTTTCAATAGAAACTGTGCGTGTCAAATCCTCCTTGGTATTCAATTTTATCTCCCACATTTGGGGGATTTTATTATCAAAAAACATCTCGACAAAGTTGATGAATATTGTGACAACATTGTAAACTCGTGTAAGGACCAGAGAAGGAATAATTTTCGATGATATTTAATTCAGAGACGCATTCAGATTATTCTTGAAATTAATGATTTTTTCGTCAAATTTCTGCGGGTAAAATTGGAAATAACTCGAAAACGACGCGTTTTATTGAAAAAAATAGGGATACTTTTAGTTTCTTAAATGATTGATTCTTTCGAAAATATAAAACGTTTATTTTTTCAAAGTGGTTTTATGGTGTTTTAGCGTGTATTGATGAGTCGACTACCCTGTAACTTTTATACTAGTGAAGATATTGAATAGGTTTGGATTGAGGAATATGCACCATGAACAGAGTAAAAACTCCATCAAAATTCAGTTCATTCGGAATAACGGTTCCGTAGATATAAACAGAAAAGTGTTTTTTTCATAGATTTTCGACACCCTGTATCTCCCAAACCAAACCGAATTTTGAAAAATGGAACAGGAAAAAAGTGTTTCGTTTGATGAGAGGAATCTACAGTTAAAATATGTGTACAAGCAAAGACTCACCCTGTATATCAGCCTAAAATAATCTAAATCATACGGCGTGTTCGTTCGCAGCGGTACAAGCATTAAGTTCCTTCTAAGGGAAACTCCTTGATTTCAATTCATTGTTCCCAATAAACATATCGAGACTTTTTTTACAGTGATAGAATTTTCGATAGAGATAACTGTGATTTGGCTGAAGGTTTACTCCATTCACTTCTATAAAGTATCCCGGTTGGCCATGGTTTAGGTTTATCAAATTCTTTCAGTCGAAACTGACGCAGGTTGGCACTCGTGAAAATCAAGCGGCATTACCAAGGCTACTTTCTATTTACTCTTTTTTAACTTAGTAATTGGAGTTAGTTCTTCTAAGGTTTAACTGTGACACAGGTTTCGTAGTACTACTTCTATAAAAAACGGACTATTCTGTCCATTATTTTTCAGTAAAATTTCAACACTCGTTTCTTGAGTTCCGTAAAAGGAAAGAACATAAAAATTCATTTTGTTAAATACGTAATTACTACGATTTTTATGCAAAAACGACAACGTTGCGGGATTATCATGATTATTCATGACAAAGGAATAACCATAACCTAACATTTTCTTGAGGCTGAAGGAAACCCTTTTTACATTTTCCATTTTTCCGAATTCGACTGTGTTAAAGAGATACATATAGCCATTTGAAAAAAAATAGTGATTAATACGTGCCTGATATTATTCTCTACAAACACCTCAAAGTTAATATTTTTCGATTGAAATTGATGTGATTGATAGATATTCTGGGTGATACATTTAAAAAATACTCAAGCACTAACCTTATTTGAATAAGAATGTAACAAACACGATATTTCCTAACAAAACACTTAGTTCTGTCCGATCATTTCGGCAATGAAAAAGCTATATTTTTCACACCAAAATAAGTTCTTTCTTCGATTGTCCTGAAGATTGATTTATGGGCACCAATAATTTGTTCATATTTTCCTCGATATTCTGAAACGATCTCATAAAAATTGGTTTCTCACTAACCTATCCTAACTCTATTAACCAAAGTCATATGATTTGGGGTCAATGACCTAACCTTACCCACCCTCTGTGATATCCACTCACAGAACTCTAGAGAAGACGATGCCAGATTACTGATTTTCTCTTCAAACGATGGTATAGGCGAACTCAAGAAAGCAGTACGTCCCCTATCGTTAGCGGATGAACTATCACAATCGCAGAATCGCTAAAGGCGTGTGGCTCTTGGTAAATGCCAAACGAGTAGTTCTTATTCTTGCTCCGTTCTTAATTTCAGTCGCCACGGCCTACTCTTCCCTTCAGAAGGCCGTGGATGTAGCCGCCACGCAAGAAAAACCGTTGTTCTGTGTCTCCAACCAGTCCAACCTAATACGTTAGTAAGTGATCCCATCCCAAATACCATACACGACATAAACGAAGTTTAAGCGATGGACTTTATTTATTTACAGAGAATAAAGCAAACAGGTGATGATTATGCAAATGACTTTCAGTGAATTGATGAAATAGTAGTGCCGTTCTGGTGTCGAGTTATATTGTTCCGATAGAATATAGATATTTTGCTGAGGGACCGGTAACAATGAATTTTTAATAGAAACTGCCTATAAAATGTATAATTTCATGCTTCTTAGAATTCAATTTCATGTCCCACAAATGTGGAATTTTATTTTTCCATATCTCTACATCAAACGTTTTTTCATCATAGAGATTTTAGTCTTGACAAAGTTGATAAACATTCTGACAACGTTGGTAACTTGTTGAGAGACCAGAGAAGGAATAATATTCGATGAGATTCAACTCAGGACAGCATTCAAATTATTCTTGAAATTCATGATTTTTTCCTTTAGTTTAATCTTATACAATTAGGAATAACTTGAGAACGACGCGTTTCATTGAAAAAATATGTTTTCTAAAATAGTTAATTCTTTCGAAAACGTGAACCGTTTATCTTTTTCAAGTACTTTTATAGTATTTTTGCGTGAATTTATGAGTCGACTATACTGTAACTTTTATACCAGGAGAAATATGGAATAAGTTTCAATTGAGTAATATGCACCATGAATAGAGTAAACAATCAACCAAAATTCAGTTCAGTCGAAATATCGGTTCCGAATATATGGAAAGAAAATTGTTGATTTCATGGATTCTTGACACCCTGTATCTTTCAAACGAAACCGAATTTTGAAAAATGGTATAAGAAAAAAGTGTTTCTTTCGATGAGAGGAATCTATTGTTAAAATATATGTACCAGTCGAAGACTCACCCTGTATGTTCAGTAAGCATTGACTAATTATCACGGTAAGACTCACGCCGGTACAACGTTCCCAAATTGTTGAAATTTATTTTCAAAATATATTGTTCTATGCTCCAAACTTATAGAGCCCTTCGTGAAATTTAGGTATGGTCCACATAATCGTCCATCAGAGCAGTTTATTCGTCGAACTATCGATACAACAACAACAACAAAACAAAGGACCGTACGTAAAGAAGAAAATATTGCTGCCTGAAAGTGATAGTGTTACTGAAGATCAGAATTTGTCTATTCGTCGACGTTCACAACAAATTGGACCATGAGCATCCACCACATGAAGGATTTTGCGTAAAGATCTTGGTCTACACTCATGGGTGTAGACCACGTATGTATGCATGATTAACTAACATTCAATGAAGCTGAGTCCACCCTGTCTAATATTTTCCAGTTGAATTTTAATTTTACCAAACCTGAGCTTTCAGGAAATGGGCTTGAGAAAGAAGGATTATGATCTCACTAAAATTCATAATTCTTATGTGTACTTGGATTAACTATCATTCAATGAAGCTGAGTCCATCCTGTCCAATATTTTCTAGTTGAATCTTAGTTTTACCAAACCGGGGTTTTTAGGTATGATTCTTATGGGTAATTGGATCAACTGTCATTCAATGAAGGTGATTCCACCCTGTCCAATATTTTCGAGTTGGATTTCAATTTTACCAAACTTGAGTTTTCAGGAAATTGGCTTGAGATAGAAAGAAGGATCATGATATCACTAAAATTTATAATTCTTATGTGTTCTTGGATTAACTATCATTCAATGATGCCGAGTCCACTCTGTCCAATATTTTTGAGCTGAATTTCAATTTCACCAAACCTGAGTTTTGAGGAAATCGGCATGAGATAGAAGGATATTGATTTTACTAAAATTCATTATTCTTATGTGTATTAACTATTATAGAATGAAGCTGAGTATGTATACTCCATTCAAAATTATAAAATCACAACTCTGGCACTGGAAATTTGACACATTCCAGTCTGTATCGAAGTTATGACGTTTTTCAAAATATTTTCATGTTCAAAGTCAACACTATGTTGCCTTTTCTACATTCTTAGCGTATTTCTCAGAATGTGAATGAATTGGAAAAGATGTGATGGACGAAAATAATTAACGTTTATATGAATTGATAGAAAGGATTCCTTTTCTAGTTATTTGCATGAAAAGTACACGAGATCACTGTTGAAATATATTATTTTTCGCCATGGAAGAAAATCGCATTGCTTTCACATACTTTTCATATGCATGCTTGTGAAGATTTAATGTTTATTATCCTCTTGAACTGAAAGTTCAAGACTTGACGACATCAATTGCTGATTCTAATCAAGAATTCATTAAAAAAAATCAACCCAGAGATATAAGATGAATTATATATATATATATATATATATATATATAATATAATGGATAAGGGATGTCGACCATAAATCTAAAAGACTGTTGGTTTACTCTTTATTCATAAGCCTAGCTTTCGAAACTGTTTCGTTTCTTCATCAGGGCAACTGCAATTACAAACAAAAATAAAAATAAAAATAGAATTCATAATTGAGTATAACACAATATCTTACCGAATGTGAGGTTAAGATTACATCAAGAAAGGAACAAAAACAAACACGAATCAGATCCGAATGACAATATTCACCAGCAAACAAACTCAAATCTTTCAAAAAATCAAATGGAATGTACATTTATTTCCGTTAAACAATAAAATGACAACTTTTTTATCAATTTTTGTGAACATCAAACAACCGATTGTTAAAAAATGTTTTCTCATATTATGTCAAAGAGGAACCTAGTTTTGATTATGTCAAAAATACTCTGAAACCACAGAACAGTCATCAATCTTGACTGTGGAACAGAAGTGTTCGAATTCATCCATCTACAGGACCGTCGTAAAATGGTGTACTGGCGTATTCCAATAGGTAAGAGTAGATGGGGCTCAAGCCATGTGTGTCCGTTTTTTTATTTATTTCACATCCTCGATCTTTGATATGTATCATCTCCAAAATGCATCTCTTCCTGTAATTATCATTCACATCTACGATTTTCACGTTTTCGAGGTCCACGGTATGGGAAAGACGGTTGGCGTGGACGGATAAAGCACATCTCGGGTTGTTCGTTTTTATATCGCTTTTGTGTAGGGTTAATCTATTTTTTAGCCATTGGGATGTTTGGCCTACATATGTTTGGTGACAATCTGAGCATTCTATTTCATATATTAAGTTCGATTTCAATTTATCCGGCACAGGGTCTTTTAGTTTGGAGTAAAGGTTCGATACTTTTTTCTTGCATTGTCCTACTATTTTTATTGATTTTTTATCTTGGAAACAGTTTCTTATTCGCCTTGTTAGGCAAGGAATATTTGGTAGGCATCGATAGACGATTGGATCTCTGCCCTCCACAATATCAGTTTGTAATGTGTCTCTGTCTGATGACGAAAACAGAAGTTTCCTCAACATTGCCTTGGGGTAAGAATTCTCCAACAGTAAGTTGTATAATTTATGAACGTTGGTGTCTACAAACATTGGATCACATATCTTAACTATTCTTCTTTTCTGTTCTTTAATAAAATTTATTTTCATATTTATAGGGTGGTCCGACAGGAAATGTATGAATCTACCAGATGCGGTTCCCTTTCGGTACCAATTAAGCTTCACTACGTTATCGATTCTACACACTCTGGTATCCAAAAATGGAACAGAATTGTTTTCATCCTCTGTCTCGACTGTGAATTTTAAATGACGATCGAAGTCATTAAATATTTCCAAAATTGTATTAATCCCTGTAGATGGTAGAGCCAGGATAAGATCGTCCACGTATTTTTTGACAAATGCAAGTTTAAAAGGTAATTTTGGTATGCATGTGTTAAGCAGGTAGTCCATCACGTAAAGTGACAATATCGGGCTGAGCCTAGATCCCATAGTGCATCCAAACTGTTGTACGTAGAACTTCCCATCAAACATGAAATATCCTGACTCCAGAAGAAATGTGATTATTTCCTTGAATTTTTCCTGTGATATCCTACAATGTGCTCCAATTTTTTCCCAGCCAACATCCAAAGCAGCAACAACAAGTTCCTTCGAAATATTCCCAAACAGGTTAACAACATCCAAAGAAACAAGAACGTAATTGGGTGGTAGTACAAAGTTGTTGATCTTTGTTGAAAAGTCGAAAGAGTCTTTGACATAGTATACGTTATCTTGATCATATGCGTCAGTAAGAAGTTGTGCTATATATTTGGACAATTCACAAGTGGGACCCTGTACATCCGATACAATTGGTCTCATTGGGACGTTTTCTTTGTGAATCTTAGGATTCCCATACATTCTGGGACTGATAGAATTGTATGACCTCATCGATTTTGCATGCTTTTTATCTAAAATATTCTGATTTTCTAGTGTACTCACAATTTTGTTGCTCTTGGTCTGAATCGTTGTTGTCGGGTCTCTTGGTATTTGCTTGAAGTTCTCGGTGTTTACAATCGTATACATCTTTTCGAGGTAGTCAGATCTATCCATTAGGACTGTTACAGAGCCTTTATCACTATTGAGTACCAATAGGTGGTCATTGGTTTTCAAAAACTGTTTGGTTGTGTTGTATAATTTGTCTGTGTAGTGGATTACATTATTATTATTTCTATGTAAATAGCTTGTGATGATGCTGGTGATTTTCGCTCTTAGAGGATCTCTTTTATCTGGCTCAACTAAATCTAGGATGTTCTCTACATCTGCTATTAGATCTTTGATTTTTATTTCTTTGGGGTTTATAGGCATATTGAATTTTGAACCCAACGATAACACTGTTTTCACATCGACAGGTATCTCTGTATCAGACAAATTTTTAAACCACTTTTCTTGGATTTTATAATTAATATTCACTGACTTTTTTTGAAGATTTTGTATTTTCTTTAGGTTACTTGTTTTGACCCGGTGGAATATTCTATTAAATAAGATTTTTTGGCGTCTGAAAAATTCTTGTAAAGTATCCTCTGGTATTATACCCTGTAATGCCCTATGTATGTTGTCGTTTCTCTTTCCCACAAATGCGATTCTTTGATGTGTGTGTTCAACTTCCAAGGAAAGTAACTTGTTGACTAGATTTTTATTGAAATCTGCAATCTTTTGGTTGAATCTCCTTCCGGTTTGAAACTTGAACAAACTAAGAACGTTCTTGATGCCTGCTCCTATGTGGTTTGGTATTAAACCCTGTCTCTTACATTCCAATAAGAATATTCTCCTGTTGAGCAAGTTTGCCAGTTTCTTGCTGTTACCGCTCCACTCCTTCATTGTGTTGGATGTTTCTCTGCCATAAAGTGTCGATATTTCTCGAAAAAATCCCATTTTATTGACGATAGTTTTGAGGTAAAGGTCGTTGTAAATGTAATATAATGGATAAGGGATGTCGACCATAAATCTAAAAGACTGTTGGTTTACTCTTTATTCATAAGCCTAGCTTTCGAAACTGTTTCGTTTCTTCATCAGGGCAACTGCAATTACAAACAAAAATAAAAATAAAAATAGAATTCATAATTGAGTATAACACAATATCTTACCGAATGTGAGGTTAAGATTACATCAAGAAAGGAACAAAAACAAACACGAATCAGATCCGAATGACAATATTCACCAGCAAACAAACTCAAATCTTTCAAAAAATCAAATGGAATGTACATTTATTTCCGTTAAACAATAAAATGACAACTTTTTTATCAATTTTTGTGAACATCAAACAACCGATTGTTAAAAAATGTTTTCTCATATTATGTCAAAGAGGAACCTAGTTTTGATTATGTCAAAAATACTCTGAAACCACAGAACAGTCATCAATCTTGACTGTGGAACAGAAGTGTTCGAATTCATCCATCTACAGGACCGTCGTAAAATGGTGTACTGGCGTATTCCAATAGGTAAGAGTAGATGGGGCTCAAGCCATGTGTGTCCGTTTTTTTATTTATTTCACATCCTCGATCTTTGATATGTATCATCTCCAAAATGCATCTCTTCCTGTAATTATCATTCACATCTACGATTTTCACGTTTTCGAGGTCCACGGTATGGGAAAGACGGTTGGCGTGGACGGATAAAGCACATCTCGGGTTGTTCGTTTTTATATCGCTTTTGTGTAGGGTTAATCTATTTTTTAGCCATTGGGATGTTTGGCCTACATATGTTTGGTGACAATCTGAGCATTCTATTTCATATATTAAGTTCGATTTCAATTTATCCGGCACAGGGTCTTTTAGTTTGGAGTAAAGGTTCGATACTTTTTTCTTGCATTGTCCTACTATTTTTATTGATTTTTTATCTTGGAAACAGTTTCTTATTCGCCTTGTTAGGCAAGGAATATTTGGTAGGCATCGATAGACGATTGGATCTCTGCCCTCCACAATATCAGTTTGTAATGTGT
The DNA here is from genome assembly GCA_951802165.1 of Adalia decempunctata. Classification (NCBI taxonomy): domain Eukaryota; kingdom Metazoa; phylum Arthropoda; class Insecta; order Coleoptera; family Coccinellidae; genus Adalia; species Adalia decempunctata. Next base: position 25,053,507 of record OX637697.1, read on the forward strand.
CTCTGTCTGATGACGAAAACAGAAGTTTCCTCAACATTGCCTTGGGGTAAGAATTCTCCAACAGTAAGTTGTATAATTTATGAACGTTGGTGTCTACAAACATTGGATCACATATCTTAACTATTCTTTTTTTCTGTTCTTTAATAAAATTTATTTTCATATTTATAGGGTGGTCCGACAGGAAATGTATGAATCTACCAGATGCGGTTCCCTTTCGGTACCAATTAAGCTTCACTACGTTATCGATTCTACACACTCTGGTATCCAAAAATGGAACAGAATTGTTTTCATCCTCTGTCTCGACTGTGAATTTTAAATGACGATCGAAGTCATTAAATATTTCCAAAATTGTATTAATCCCTGTAGATGGTAGAGCCAGGATAAGATCGTCCACGTATTTTTTGACAAATGCAAGTTTAAAAGGTAATTTTGGTATGCATGTGTTAAGCAGGTAGTCCATCACGTAAAGTGACAATATCGGGCTGAGCCTAGATCCCATAGTGCATCCAAACTGTTGTACGTAGAACTTCCCATCAAACATGAAATATCCTGACTCCAGAAGAAATGTGATTATTTCCTTGAATTTTTCCTGTGATATCCTACAATGTGCTCCAATTTTTTCCCAGCCAACATCCAAAGCAGCAAGAACAAGTTCCTTCGAAATATTCCCAAACAGGTTAACAACATCCAAAGAAACAAGAACGTAATTGGGTGGTAGTACAAAGTTGTTGATCTTTGTTGAAAATTCGAAAGAGTCTTTGACATAGTATACGTTATCTTGATCATATGCGTCAGTAAGAAGTTGTGCTATATATTTGGACAATTCACAAGTGGGACCCTGTACATCCGATACAATTGGTCTCATTGGGACGTTTTCTTTGTGAATCTTAGGATTCCCATACATTCTGGGACTGATAGAATTGTATGACCTCATCGATTTTGCATGCTTTTTATCTAAAATATTCTGATTTTCTAGTGTACTCACAATTTTGTTGCTCTTGGTCTGAATCGTTGTTGTCGGGTCTCTTGGTATTTGCTTGAAGTTCTCGGTGTTTACAATCGTATACATCTTTTCGAGGTAGTCAGATCTATCCATTAGGACTGTTACAGAGCCTTTATCACTATTGAGTACCAATAGGTGGTCATTGGTTTTCAAAAACTGTTTGGTTGTGTTGTATAATTTGTCTGTGTAGTGGATTACATTATTATTATTTCTATGTAAATAGCTTGTGATGATGCTGGTGATTTTCGCTCTTAGAGGATCTCTTTTATCTGGCTCAACTAAATCTAGGATGTTCTCTACATCTGCTATTAGATCTTTGATTTTTATTTCTTTGGGGTTTATAGGCATATTGAATTTTGAACCCAACGATAACACTGTTTTCACATCGACAGGTATCTCTGTATCAGACAAATTTTTAAACCACTTTTCTTGGATTTTATAATTAATATTCACTGACTTTTTTTTGAAGATTTTGTATTTTCTTTAGGTTACTTGTTTTGACCCGGTGGAATATTCTATTAAATAAGATTTTTTGGCGTCTGAAAAATTCTTGTAAAGTATCCTCTGGTATTATACTCTGTAATGCCCTATGTATGTTGTCGTTTCTCTTTCCCACAAATGCGATTCTTTGATGTGTGTGTTCAACTTCTGTTCCACAGTCAAGATTGATGACTGTTCTGTGGTTTCAGAGTATTTTTGACATAATCAAAACTAGGTTCCTCTTTGACATAATATGAGAAAACATTTTTTAACAATCGGTTGTTTGATGTTCACAAAAATTGATAAAAAAGTTGTCATTTTATTGTTTAACGGAAATAAATGTACATTCCATTTGATTTTTTGAAAGATTTGAGTTTGTTTGCTGGTGAATATTGTCATTCGGATCTGATTCGTGTTTGTTTTTGTTCCTTTCTTGATGTAATCTTAACCTCACATTCGGTAAGATATTGTGTTATACTCAATTATGAATTCTATTTTTATTTTTATTTTTGTTTGTAATTGCAGTTGCCCTGATGAAGAAACGAAACAGTTTCGAAAGCTAGGCTTATGAATAAAGAGTAAACCAACAGTCTTTTAGATTTATGGTCGACATCCCTTATCCATTATATTACATTTACAACGACCTTTACCTCAAAACTATCGTCAATAAAATGGGATTTTTTCGAGAAATATCGACACTTTATGGCAGAGAAACATCCAACACAATGAAGGAGTGGAGCGGTAACAGCAAGAAACTGGCAAACTTGCTCAACAGGAGAATATTCTTATTGGAATGTAAGAGACAGGGTTTAATACCAAACCACATAGGAGCAGGCATCAAGAACGTTCTTAGTTTGTTCGAGTTTCAAACCGGAAGGAGATTCAACCAAAAGATTGCAGATTTCAATAAAAATCTAGTCAACAAGTTACTTTCCTTGGAAGTTGAACACACACATCAAAGAATCGCATTTGTGGGAAAGAGAAACGACAACATACATAGGGCATTACAGAGTATAATACCAGAGGATACTTTACAAGAATTTTTCAGACGCCAAAAAATCTTATTTAATAGAATATTCCACCGGGTCAAAACAAGTAACCTAAAGAAAATACAAAATCTTCAAAAAAAGTCAGTGAATATTAATTATAAAATCCAAGAAAAGTGGTTTAAAAATTTGTCTGATACAGAGATACCTGTCGATGTGAAAACAGTGTTATCGTTGGGTTCAAAATTCAATATGCCTATAAACCCCAAAGAAATAAAAATCAAAGATCTAATAGCAGATGTAGAGAACATCCTAGATTTAGTTGAGCCAGATAAAAGAGATCCTCTAAGAGCGAAAATCACCAGCATCATCACAAGCTATTTACATAGAAATAATAATAATGTAATCCACTACACAGACAAATTATACAACACAACCAAACAGTTTTTGAAAACCAATGACCACCTATTGGTACTCAATAGTGATAAAGGCTCTGTAACAGTCCTAATGGATAGATCTGACTACCTCGAAAAGATGTATACGATTGTAAACACCGAGAACTTCAAGCAAATACCAAGAGACCCGACAACAACGATTCAGACCAAGAGCAACAAAATTGTGAGTACACTAGAAAATCAGAATATTTTAGATAAAAAGCATGCAAAATCGATGAGGTCATACAATTCTATCAGTCCCAGAATGTATGGGAATCCTAAGATTCACAAAGAAAACGTCCCAATGAGACCAATTGTATCGGATGTACAGGGTCCCACTTGTGAATTGTCCAAATATATAGCACAACTTCTTACTGACGCATATGATCAAGATAACGTATACTATGTCAAAGACTCTTTCGACTTTTCAACAAAGATCAACAACTTTGTACTACCACCCAATTACGTTCTTGTTTCTTTGGATGTTGTTAACCTGTTTGGGAATATTTCGAAGGAACTTGTTGTTGCTGCTTTGGATGTTGGCTGGGAAAAAATTGGAGCACATTGTAGGATATCACAGGAAAAATTCAAGGAAATAATCACATTTCTTCTGGAGTCAGGATATTTCATGTTTGATGGGAAGTTCTACGTACAACAGTTTGGATGCACTATGGGATCTAGGCTCAGCCCGATATTGTCACTTTACGTGATGGACTACCTGCTTAACACATGCATACCAAAATTACCTTTTAAACTTGCATTTGTCAAAAAATACGTGGACGATCTTATCCTGGCTCTACCATCTACAGGGATTAATACAATTTTGGAAATATTTAATGACTTCGATCGTCATTTAAAATTCACAGTCGAGACAGAGGATGAAAACAATTCTGTTCCATTTTTGGATACCAGAGTGTGTAGAATCGATAACGTAGTGAAGCTTAATTGGTACCGAAAGGGAACCGCATCTGGTAGATTCATACATTTCCTGTCGGACCACCCTATAAATATGAAAATAAATTTTATTAAAGAACAGAAAAGAAGAATAGTTAAGATATGTGATCCAATGTTTGTAGACACCAACGTTCATAAATTATACAACTTACTGTTGGAGAATTCTTACCCCAAGGCAATGTTGAGGAAACTTCTGTTTTCGTCATCAGACAGAGACACATTACAAACTGATATTGTGGAGGGCAGAGATCCAATCGTCTATCGATGCCTACCAAATATTCCTTGCCTAACAAGGCGAATAAGAAACTGTTTCCAAGATAAAAAATCAATAAAAATAGTAGGACAATGCAAGAAAAAAGTATCGAACCTTTACTCCAAACTAAAAGACCCTGTGCCGGATAAATTGAAATCGAACTTAATATATGAAATAGAATGCTCAGATTGTCACCAAACATATGTAGGCCAAACATCCCAATGGCTAAAAAATAGATTAACCCTACACAAAAGCGATATAAAAACGAACAACCCGAGATGTGCTTTATCCGTCCACGCCAACCGTCTTTCCCATACCGTGGACCTCGAAAACGTGAAAATCGTAGATGTGAATGATAATTACAGGAAGAGATGCATTTTGGAGATGATACATATCAAAGATCGAGGATGTGAAATAAATAAAAAAACGGACACACATGGCTTGAGCCCCATCTACTCTTACCTATTGGAATACGCCAGTACACCATTTTACGACGGTCCTGTAGATGGATGAATTCGAACACTTCTGTTCCACAGTCAAGATTGATGACTGTTCTGTGGTTTCAGAGTATTTTTGACATAATCAAAACTAGGTTCCTCTTTGACATAATATGAGAAAACATTTTTTAACAATCGGTTGTTTGATGTTCACAAAAATTGATAAAAAAGTTGTCATTTTATTGTTTAACGGAAATAAATGTACATTCCATTTGATTTTTTGAAAGATTTGAGTTTGTTTGCTGGTGAATATTGTCATTCGGATCTGATTCGTGTTTGTTTTTGTTCCTTTCTTGATGTAATCTTAACCTCACATTCGGTAAGATATTGTGTTATACTCAATTATGAATTCTATTTTTATTTTTATTTTTGTTTGTAATTGCAGTTGCCCTGATGAAGAAACGAAACAGTTTCGAAAGCTAGGCTTATGAATAAAGAGTAAACCAACAGTCTTTTAGATTTATGGTCGACATCCCTTATCCATTATATTACATTTACAACGACCTTTACCTCAAAACTATCGTATATATATATATATATATATATATTCTTTTGAAAGAGAGAATTACATACTGTTTTGTAATATCAAACAATATATGGCATATGGTACGTGTGAAAAAATGGCGACAAGGAACAGATTGTATAAAAGAATAAAATCTGTTTCCCGCTCCAAATCTGAGTGTTAGCAGAGGGAACGTGAACGGGGTACCATACAATTCTGCGTATGATACACGAGAGTGATGTCAATTTTATTTTTTTTCTTTCTCAAAATCAATGTTGGGATATAAAACTCGTCTGCGTTTGTTCAAACAACATCTAAAGAATACATTTTTAACCATCTTGACCTTTGAAAGGCGTTTCTTATAGGAGAATTAGGCCTGAGTTCCACCTCATTAGTGGGGTACCTAACTTTTGCAAATCTGCTCAGATATCGCCAAATTTCTTGGAAAACCTGAAAAATATCATCCTAATCGACCTCTCGAGGCTCCATCTGATCCATCTACTGCGATATCTGTCCAAATAACAGCTTTTTCAACGAAATTCTCGTGTACCCCTTCAACTTCGAAATGTAAACATTCGTCCTGGTCTTGAAAATCGTCCTCACGCTCCAAACTGGTGCTAAAAACAAAAAATATACGTTAATCTTGGATATTCGACGAAAAACTCACCTGCAAATATCGAACCAAAACCAAAAATCTGCGAACAATTTGTAAACCTAACAAAATGTGGAATATCTTTGATACTCTTACTTTGATGTAGACAAAGAAACTGGCAACGTCGTTTTGTCATTAACGATCTTTTCTGTGCGCGCAATGACTTTTCATCATATGTTCTGTGCTTTTCATCAGGTTCACCAACTCCTGAAAACGAAACCATGACCTCCTATGTGATTAAATAAAAGTGAATGGAGTGCATACAAGATCCAACTGGTTTAGAAACTATAGTCTCTTGACCATAATAAAAAATTTGTTTGCTGATTGCTACATTGCAAATTGTTCACAGAAAGGTTCTGAAACCATGAGTATAATGTGATACGAAATACCGGAAAATATGAACATGGAGACGTGAAAGAAGAAAACACTGACAATCATAATAGCAGAGGACAAAGACTAAGCAAAAAATGAATACTTTAACTTTTTCAATTTATTCCATTTCCCTCCATTTCAAATAATCTGCACCCGAAATTACCTGGTGGAGATCCGACAAAACGCTCTGCTATTTTTCGGGCCGACAGATGACAGATGAGGGTAAAACATCATACATCAGATAGAGCGCAGTCGTTTTGATGGAAAAAAGATGTCCTCTATTTGTCCGGTGAATCCTCTCAAACGTTGACAGTTCAATCTGTTAAGTGTTTGGATAAGAGGAGCGTAATTTCCTAGCGAAATTATAGACTCGTTGGAAAAAACTTGAGTGCGGTTTTATTTCCGGGAATGATTTCATTCATCTGCCAACCTATGAAAAATCAGTTTCGTCCGTTCCTGTTGAGTTCTCTCATTTTCTTTTCACAATGAAACAACATTATTCTTTGGTTTCTGCTCTGAAGCTATCAAATTTTACTAGGTCATACTAGTAATTACTTTGGAATGCTGCAAAGATCGGCTTTCGCCATTATTCTTCAGAAAATAATTCTCTCTTTATTTTTAGTATATTTTGGATTTCAAAAGAAACTTTTCAAATCTTATTTCAGGCTGGCAATGATGTATACTCAATTCACTTTTATTTGATCACATAGGAGGTCATGGTTTCGTTTGCAGGAGTTGGTGCCCCTGATGAAAAGCACAGAACAATGAAAAGGCAGTGCGTGCACAAAAATATCGTTAATGACAAAACGACGTTGCCAGTTTCTTTATTTACATCAAAGTAAAAGTATATTCCACATTTTGTTAGGTTTACAAATTGTTCGCAGATTTTTGGTATCTAATCGATATTTGCAGGTGAGTTTTTCGTCGAATATCCAAGATTAACGTATGTTTATTGTTTTTAGCACCAGTTTGGAGCGTGAGGACGATTTTCAAGACCAGGACGAATGTTAACATTTCGAAGTTGAAGGAGTACACGGGAATTTCGTTGAAAAAGCTGTTATTTGGACAGATATCGCAGTAGATGGATCGGATGGAGCCTCGAGAGGTCGATTAGGATGATATTCTTCAGGTTTTCCAAGAAATTTGGCGATATCTGAGCAGATTTGCAAATGTTAGGTACCTCACTAATGAGGTGCAACTTAGACCTAATTCTCCTATAAGAAACGCCTTTCAAAGGTCGAGATGGTGAAAAATGTATTCTTTAGATGTTGCTTGAACAAACGCAGCCGAGTTTTATAGCCCAACATTGATTTTAAGGAAGTTATCAACAGAATAAAATTGACATTATTCTTGATTCTTGTAATTACCCATCAATTCATCTTATATCTTTGGGTTGATGTTTTTTAATGAATTCTTGATTAGAATCAACAATTGATGTCGTCAAGTCTGGAACTTTCAGTTCAAGAAGATAATAAACATTAAATCTTCACGAGCATGCACATGAAAATTATGTGAAAGCAATGCAATTTTCTTCCATGGCGAGAAATAATATATTTCAACAGTGATCTCTTGTACTTTTCATGCAAATAACTAGAAAAGGAATCCTTTCTATCAATTCATATAAACGTTTATTATTTTCGTCCATCACATCTTTCCCAATTCATTCATTTTCCGAATAAATTCACATTCTGAGAAATACGCTAAGAATGTAGAAAGGGCAACATAGTGTTGACTTGGAACATAAAAATATTTTGAAAAACGTCATAACTTCGATACAGAGTGAAATGTGTCAAATTTCCAAGGCCAGAGTTGTGATTTTATAATTGTGAATGGAGTATATGTAGTAACTTTTCTGACCTGGCGCCTTCACCAATTTGTAGACACTATATGAATTCTATTATAGCTTGTATTTGAGTCATGCCTCATTATTGTCTGTTTATTTAAATCTTTCCTGAAAAGCTTGACCATAAGAGAACAAATCGTTTTTTTTATATTGCATGTATCAACCGTTTTTTGAAAGAGTTATAAAATCGTTTTTGCTACGTTTGTTTCGGGGGTTTTTGAGAGTGATATAGATATAGTTATATATAGTTATATAGTGAAAAGGGGTTACAGTCCACTGCGACCTTAAGGTCTATTGTGCCCCCTGACAGAGCTGTCATCATCGCGCCTCCTACAGCTCGCCCTCCAGTTCCAGAGATTTGATGAAATCCAGTATCTGGGACGGCTTCAAGGAGGATAACTCCGAGTGATATAGATACTTAAATTGAAATGAATCACATCAAAATTAAGATTGAAGCCATTTTGTTTTATTTGAAAGATAATATTGTTTTAAAAATAATTTTCGGCATATGTCCACCAGAACTATCTCGAAAAGAAACCGCATTTCATCAGACCAATTTTGTGCCACTTTTTCGAGTATGAGGATGTATTGATATCTAGTAAGCTGTTATCCTTGCGATACCATAGCAACGAACAATAACTTATTAGAAGTGTCAGTGTAGAGTTCGACGTCAAAAAAGTAAACCAGAGTTACGCAATAAATTAGAGAAATGTATGTCCACCGAAATTATAAAAATCGAAAAATTGGAATATCGAGCCATCATCAAATACCTGATGTATTTAAAAGGGTTAAGAGGTAAGAAAATTTACGAAGTTATGCTTAATACCCTTGGATATATATGTCCTTCGTATGCGACTGTGAAAAATTGGACTGCAAGCTTCAGAAGAGGTAAATTTTCCATTGAAGATGATGACCGATCGGGAAGGCCAGTCCCCGAAAATATCGATGCAGTGCATGACATGATTTTATCAGACCGTCGAATTGGGCTAAAACGCGTTCATCATATAGTTCACGTCAATTTGGACATGAGAAAAACTTTCTGCAACATGGATCCCCAAATGTTTGAATGTTGATCAAAAGCGTGCAAGGGTAGAAGCATCGCGTTCGATCTGTGCTCGATTTGAAAACGATGTAGACTTTTTAGACCGAATTATTACTATGGATGAGACTTGGGTATATTTCTACGATCCAGAAACAAAGCAACAATCGATGGAATGGCGACACTCTGGTTCTCCAAGACCTAAGAAGTTTCGTGTCCAGAAATCTGCTAGAAAAGTTCTTGCTTCAGTTTTTTGGGATTGCCATGCAGTAATCATAATTGATCTTTTAGATAAGGGTAGAACAATAATTGGAGAATACTATTCGACATTACTGACCACTCTACAGGGAAAATTAAAGAGAAAAGACGCGGAAAGCTATCCAAAGGTATTTTGTTTTTACAGGACAGCGTCCCAGTACACAAATCTCATGTTGCCATGCAAAAAATTCGTGATTTAGGTTTAGAAATACTAAAACACCCCCCTCATTCCCAGATTTGGCTCCGTCTGACTGTCATCTCTTTCCACAACTGAAAAAAAATTTAAAAGGTCGTAAATTTTCTTTCAACGATCAGATAATAAAAAGCTGTGGAAGACTGGTTTGCAAAGCAAGGAGAAATTTTTTTAAAGGTCTAGAGACGTTGCAGGTTCGCTGTAATAAATGTATTCAATTGAGAGCGAATATGTTGAGTAATAAAATATTTTGACATTTTGTTTGGTTCTATAGTAGGCTAAGAATTTTTCAATATATCCTCGTAATTCAGGCCTCATTTCAGTTATGTTAGCTTCCAAAGAGACTATTGTTTGTGGTTTATCAGCATAAACCAATGACTTGACATGACCCCAAAGAAAATAATCCATTAGAATCATGTCCCGTGATCTTGGAAGCCAATTAATTGGAGCACTTCTCGAAATAATGTTATCAAATCATTCTTTCAACAAATAAATTGTAAAGCATGTAACATATCTGAATTTCCTACCCCGCAAATAAAATGCACCGTTGCCAGACTCCATGGCTTCCAACTTTGCAACGTCTATTGTCGAAACGTGGAACTACGTTGAATGAACTTATTTGATATTATTTTATAATTCTATGAATGATGAATATTAGTACGACTTCAATCAATACTTTAGGCAATTCGCATCTTTATAAATAGGAGATTTTAATCATATCGAATATCCACCATGAAGTAAACTTGTTCTTCTGTGACCATCGAAGAAATACGATTCTGTGGAAGTAAAACTAACCTCCGAAACGACAACGAATGGGAGGGCTTTTTTTTAAATTCACTTTCATTCTGGTTCACAATAGTGTTTCTTTGAAATGGAGTTCCTCTTCTAGGAATCCGCCATTTTAGTATATTTTAAAGACGCTTGTTCGTTATCTGGTATGTACTGTCCCCATTTTAAATAACTTTGTTTAATTTCACAGGATTTAATCTCATGTAAGCTTATTCTATCTGATTATTGCATTTCTATTGAATATTGTGGAACTCTGTTCTGCTACCACATTTGGAATATTCTTATACTGTTCGTAAGGCCTACTGCACATTTAACTATTCACTCGAAATTATGGTATACGCATTGGAGTTGTTGCTTTTAGTATAATATTTCACGTACAGGGGAAACATAGTTTGGAGGTCTAAAGTAAACTGTTTATATCGCCTGTGCCTAAGGAAAACATCCTCCCTAGCATCGTGGAGGACACTTCCCTCTGGGAGTTCTGTAAACGAACGTCCCCAGTAAAACAAGCCTTGGTCATTGGCCTTGGTGAGCCGGGCAAGTATTCTAGGCCGGATTGCTTCGTCTCGGGTCCACCGTTCATCAGTCAACAGGAAATCTGAAGAGTTTATTGTCCACTTCCAAACCAACGCGAATAAAATCACACACACACACACACTTGGAAGGAAGGATTCTTACACATGGAACTTTAAAAGCTCTGCGCAACAATAAAGTGACACACTCTATATGCCTATAACCTTTGGATGTATTGGATTCTGCTTTTTATCACAATTGTGCCAGTAATAACCTTACCGGAGTATAGGAAGCTCCATATTGTACATATCACCAGTGCTCGTCTTGTTAATAATTGTTCTATGGTTTGTAAACATATCATCTGTAATGCTAGAAGGTTTTTTGCTTTGAGTTTCAATTGATTCTCGTTCGTTTTTCCTCCATAGGCTATGGTTCCCCGATCTATGGCGCTGGACGAATAAAGGGCTCTTGTTCCACCTTTACGTCCAATCTAGTGTTTTATTTATCAATTTTACCTCATTATTTCCCATCCTATATTTCACTAATCTGAGTTATTACGAATCTGAATTACTACGACATAACATAGAGTTCTACCAATCTAGACGATCACATCACAAGCCAAAAATATGAGTATAAAACCCCCTTTAACGTAATTCTACCCTCAGCTCTTCAGAGCAGGGTTGCCCCTTTTTCTCTTTTTCATAATGTTCCTAAGATTTACAAACTTGGAATGTTACAAGCATGAGGTAGGGCACCAACTTGTGAATCAAAGCACTTCTAGGTCGAAAGGTGGAAATTTTGAAATAAATAATAATTGATCATGGATCTGTAACGAGCAATATCCGCTGTAATATTAGCTCCAGAGCTGGTCATAAAATGTCATAAAATTATCTTTCAAATAAAAAACGGTTGGCTTCAATTTTTATTCAAATCTTCTTTATTTCAATTTCATCACTCGAAAAAAACACCCTATACTTATAAGGTTGATGAAGGAGCGTTCAAAAGCTGCTGACTTTACGTCAGTGCTTTCGGTGACCCATTTTCACTCTGCGTTTTGTGACATAGTTATTGTCTACACAAACACGTTCATCCACCAGTAGGACTATTATTCCAGAAAACATCAACAATCCAGATTGACTGATATCAAAAATTTAAATTCAATTAACGGAATGGAGCTTTTCAACTCGGCGGGAATTCTAGTTCGAACTATTTCCGCGACTCAAACTCGAAAGCTCCGCCGAATCGTGTACTTCAATGAAGAGTTATTGAGAGAGACACCCTTTGCCCGATGTGCCAACGCCTGTTCCCAACAACCATCGAAAACCCATTCCCGGTCCGGATGATGGAAAAAAAATATACAAACGTTTCCAGCAGATGTCTCGCGCGGAGCATCAGAAGTTGTTTGTACCTGATATTGCAGGATGTCGGGTCAGAAAGGACCTAAAAATTACTTCACTCCGGCGATGCATCAGCTCGGAAAATCCGGAATTATTAAATTCCTATTTTCCGGCTTCGCAAGTCTGAAGTTCGCGACGAGTCCACGGTGTATGAAAAACGCTTTAACGTGTGTTGAAATTCCACTTTACACGACGCGGAAATTACGATGTTTTGCATAAGAATGAAAGCTGACCAAGTTTCGTTATTAGAACTGCCGGACATGTGGACATTTATGCGAGGCACAAACCTAATCCAATTATTGCGGACTTATCCCGGCCGGCCGTTCGCAATTGCAGGGTGCGTCGACTTTATAGTTTGGATTTCCCTATTTTATTCGTGACATGAAAATCTCTCGGAATAAGAGGATGAAACTCTGCAATGATTTATCGTAATAATCCAACGCCCACGGGATAAGTTGAGCCATTGGATTGGAAAAGGAGTTTTTCACGGTTTTCTTTGAGACAGCACCAACTTTCTCCCAGCGGATATTGGTTACAATGTCGGTTTTTAGATCTTCACCTTGTTAACATTTCTCTCCAATCGAAATTGTATTAAGGAGTTTGAAAATGAGGATCCTTAAATGACGTAAAGGAGGGTAATGTAAAAAACACCCCCTTTAAGATTCGACGGTAGAGCGGCTTTCCACCAATCAGGGAGTGTTATTACTCAATGAAAAAAAAAAGATGTTACTAAAATTTTGAAGATCTCCGTGAAGGGAGAAAGTGTGGAAACGGCCCAACGCACTAGATTCATGACTTAGTGCTAACTATTTCTTCAGGGAGAGGGATCTTAAATGGAATTCGAAAATAAACTACAGACGTATACTCCATTCACAATTATAAAATCATAACTCTGGCCTTGGAAATTTGACACATTCCACTCTGTATCGAAGTTATGACGTTTTTCAAAATATTTTTATGTTCCAAGTCAACACGATGTTGCCCTTTCTACATTCTTAGCGTATTTCTCAGAATGTGAATTTATTCGGAAAATGAATGAATTGGAGAAGATGTGATGGACGAAAATAATTAACGTTTATATGAATTGATAGGAAGGATTCCTTTTCTAGTTATTTGCATGAAAAGTGCAAGAGATCACTGTTGAAATATATTATTTTTCGCCATGGAATAAAATTGCATTGCTTTCACATAATTTTCATATGCATGCTTGTGAAGATTTAATGTTTATTATCCTCTTGAACTGAAAGTTCAAGACTTGACGACATCAACTGTTGATTCTAATCAAGAATTCACTAAAAAAAATCAACCGAAAGATATAAGATGAATTGATGGGTAATCACAAGAATCAAGAATAATGTCAATTTTATTTTGTTGATAACTTTCTTAAAATCAATGTTGGCTGCGTTTGTTCAAACAACATCTAAAGAAGACATTTTTCACCATCTCGACCTTTGAAAGGCGTTTCTTATAGGATAATTAGGTCTAAGTTTCACCTCATTAGTGAGGTACCTTACTTTTGCAAATCTGCTCATATATCGCCAAATTTCTTTGAAAACCTGAAAAATATCATCCTAATCGACCTCTCGAGACTCCATCCGATCCATCTACTGCGATATCTTTCCAAATAACAGCTTTTTGAACGAAATTTCCGTGTACCCCTTCAACCTCGAAATGTAAACATTCGTCCTGGTCTTGAAAATCGTCCTCAAGCTCCAAACTAGTGCTAAAAACAATAAACATACGTGTTAATCTTGGATTTTCGACGAAGGACTCACCTGCAAATACCGATTAAATACCAAAAAGCTGCGAACAATTTGTAAACCTAACAAAATGTGGAATATCTTTGATACTTCTACTTTGATGTAAACAAAGAAACTGGCAACGTCGTTTTGTCATTAACGATATTTTCTGTGCGCGCACTGACTTTTCATCATATGTTATGTGCTTTTCATCAGGTGCACCAACTCCTGAATACGAAACCATGGCCACCTATGTGATTAAATAAAAGTGAATGGATTATATATTATGTCTAAAATAAAATAAACGGTTTTACAGACAATATCTATAATCTAGTCACGTCAAGAGACTAAATAAAAATATTTCGTTAATTTACCAAAACGATTTCATATTATGGAAACAAACACCAAATTTCACAGCAAAATTAAATTGTCATAAACCAAATAAAATTATAAAAACAAATTTAAATCACAGAGCAAAACTGAATCATCAAAACCTTGGGGATTTATCAAAATAACCCTAAACCGTAAACATGGAGTGATCTCAAGATAATACAACTCAAATTTCCGAATACATAGGGGACTTTAAAAGATTTCTGGCGTTGCATGCACCCTACTAACAATACTCAAACAAGCCAAGCCTACACAAAAATACCTGACCTTTCTCCTCGTGCAGGTAATCCTAAGGATGATGAAAATATCCTGAAGAACTAAAGATACAAAAAGACGTCGCTAACTCGCTGTTCACAGATTTATTTCACCCGAGTCAACTGAGAATCTTCCCTGTCCAGACTTATCCAGCTACTCTCTTCTTCGTTATTTGAAAACCAATTAATTTAAAGATTTGCCTTCTTCCCACCTCTCGTGGGTGGGTTCTGAAAGGATATGAAACCTTCGGGTCAAAATTTTCTGCTATCGAACGCATTTAGTGCAACCGATTCCGTGGAACGATTTTCTGATATCGTTTGAGTCTAACGAGAAACTTGAACCGAAAATCAATAACTTCAATCTTTATCGTCTCGCTAAGTAATTTTCGGACCCATGAATATCAACTTCAGTCTATACTATTCAACTCAACTCAAATATTTCGATTGATTACAGTAATGATTATACGTAGAGCCCTCTTGAATAGAAGAATGGACTGACACATCATTTCTTATCAAAAGGAAAATGAAAGAAATAAATGAGGCATGATTTTTTTTATCAAAAGGGTTAACATCCGTTAGGATGACAGCTGATGACGACATAACATGGCAGAAACCGGTCTGGCACTACTCTTCTACGATGGCAGCACGATCCAGCGGTTTACTTTTGGCTTAGATCCCAACTAGACCACGTTTTTTCTATGATCTTTTAACCATTTTCTTTCTGGTAACATTTTGACAGCTCACACACGTTTCGAGGAGTCTTGTCATCATTTTCCGTGCATTGTTAAGAAACCTCACGGAAGTAATTCACTTTATGGATACGAAACTAGCGGGCGAATTGTGTTTCGACTTGGCGAACTGAAGTAGAGAGCGAACTGGTTAAGCTGTGCTAAAAACGAAGAGAGAGGGAGAAAGAGATGCGAGCCTACTGTAGAACGCCTTGTTAAAAAGGGCGGACCTTCTTGGTGAAATAGAAAATAGGAGTATGCTATCTCTGGTAATTTTTGGATGAACATCAGAATGGAGATAATATATTCGCGAAATGATCCATCAGATTAGAGGACAGATGAGATTAACTGCTGTTGAAAATCCCTTGGTTTCCAAGCTTCACGAAGCTGTTAGTGAGAAAACTATTTTCTTCCGAATGGGTTGTGTACATCTGACTTCGAAAACTTTTTATTCTCAAGAAACGGCACTCAAATATTAACTGGCGAGAATGAAAAGGCAACCCATTTCTTTTAACGGCCAATTTTAGCTTCTCTCATATTCCTTCCAGAAACTTTTATAATTAATTCGGGTTTTTATCATTCTGATGATACTTTACACTTCTGCCAGCTTTCTTATATTTGCATTCCTCTTGGACATTTATTACAGGGCGGTGAGATTTTTGAATTTTTCTTCGCTAACTAAATCTGCTCTTCGTGGCGGAATTTCAGCCGGAGTGTAATGCCGGATAATTGATAGAATTACGGAACTCAAGTTGAGGAATGTCAAGGGATAAAGGATGTCTGGATATTAAAATTTTTTCGTCGAAATACTCGCCAAATCGTCTTAACATCTGTACAAAAGGATTATTTCGTCTGTTCGAAATACAAGTGTATAATTCTGCAGGTTTTCTGTTATGCCGAGAATTCAAAGTGAAAAGTATATACTTATTGATACTGGAAGTCAACGCATGAAGAAAAAATGCAAGATACCTACGAGGATGTATTGATATCTAGTTAGCCTAGACCAGTTCCATGCATAAACAAAATATTGCGATACCATATCAACGAACAAATACTTATTAGAAGTGTCAGTGTAGAGTTCCACGTCAAAAAAGTAAACCAGAGGTAAGGTGGATTTCCATACATCCGATGATACGTTCGTCCGAAGGTCCTTCGTACGCGACCGTGAAAAATTGGACTGCAAGCTTCAAAAGAGGTAAATTTTCCACTGAAGATGATGACCGATCGGGAAGGCCAGTTTCTGTGTCAGTCCCCGAAAATATTGATGCAGTTCATGACACGATTTTATCAGACCGTCGAATTGGGCTAAAACGGATATCTGAAGCACTGAAGATTTCATACGAACGCGTTCATCATATAGTTCACGTCAATTTGGACATGAGAAAAATTTCTGTGAAATGGATCCCCAAATGATTGAATGTTGACCAAAAGCGTGCAAGGGTAGAAGCATCGCATTCGATCTGTGTTCGATTTGAAAACGATGTAGACTTCTTAAACCGAATTGTTACTATGGATGAGACTTGGGTACATTTCTACGATCCAGAAACACAGCAACAATCGATGGAATGGTGACACTCTGGTTCTCCAACACCTAAGAAGTTTCGTGTCCAAACATCTGCTGGAAAAGTTCTTGCTTCAGTTTTTTGGGACTGCCATGGAGTAATCATGATTGATTTTTTGGATAAGGGTAGAAAAATAACTGAAGATTACTATTCGACATTACTGACAAATAAAAGAGAAAAGACGCGGAAAGCTATCCAAAGGTCTTTCGTTTTTACAGGACGGCGCTCCATTAAACAAATCTTATGTTGGCATGCAAAAAATTCGTGATTTAGGGTTAGAATTACTAGAACACCCCCCTTATTCACCAGATTTGGCTCCTTCTGACTATCATCTCTTTCCTCGACTGAGAAAAAGTTTAAAAGGTCGTAAATTTTCTTCCAAAGAGGAGGAAATAAAAGCTGCGGAGGACTGGTTTGCAGAGCAAGAAGAAACATTTTTTTTAAGGTCTGGAGACGTTGCAGGTCGATGTAATAAATGTAATCAATTAAGAGGAGAGTATGTTGAGTAATAAAATATTTTGACAATGAAATTTTGTTTGGTTCTATAGTAGGCTAAGAATTTTTCAATATATTTCCGTATAATATACACCTAATATCTCATAAGATGTACAGAAAGAAAATTAAATTTTCTTTCAAACATATTTCTTTACTCTACAGAGTGTTACTGAATTGGAAGTACCTACAAACGAAAAGGAAATATTCTTCGCGTGATTTTGAGGAAAAAGAGTTCCACAAACAGGATCACGAAAACGTTTATTTTTTCGAGATACAGGGTCTCAAAATTTGAATTTTCCTCAATTTTTTCTCATAATATCGGCAGTTCACGAGGTATTTAAATGAAATTTGACATAGATATTGAAATCTAGATTAACTTCATGTGACATTCCAATTTTGATTGCAAATGTATTGGGTTATATTTTTCTGGGACTCTGACCCCTGTTCTGCTCCAGAATCACTTATGCACCAAATAGAATAATGGCGTACAGAATTATCTACATGGGAGGCGTGGGTTGTACCACAGAGCGGAAAAGGAGCATAGAAAGCACGAAATTTGTTTTTCTCACTTTGAATGGTCAGCAGGCAATGGTGGTCATACGCATAGTTGAAAAAATTGAAGTTGCCTATAAGTGCGAAGTGTGGCAACTTAACATAATTCACAACCCCCGAGTCCCCGAAGACCCTCGGTCATTCACACGACGCATTCATATATGACGAGTGTCTTTCGTTTTCGCTCTTAATCGATCTTATTCAGTTCTAAGTTATCAAGGTAAGTTATGAAATTTTCGTTTCTTCACGTGAATCATTGAAAGTTGGTTGAAACAGTTAATCATAAATTTATAACAATGTTCAATTTGGATAAAAATATGATATTTTTTTTTCCATTCACGATTTACTCTATGTGTTAACTCTATTGCGGGTTATTGTGGTCAAGAAATTGAACGGAAAGGAAAATGCAAGGAAAAGGACAAAAAAACAAAGAGTTGACAGAAAGACTTAAAAAAATCGAAAGAAAGGAAATGACTCTTCATTGAGACGACCACTGCGTCGATGATGATACTTGTGATGAAGATAAGTCAGACTTAAATGCGGGGAATTTGGCCGAAACAACGAAGTATATTACCGATGCATTTCCTGTGGGCTTTGGACTCACTCTGCTGACACTGGCTTGGATTCCGCATGTTAGAAGTATTTAATCATCATTGTTAACATCATGACTACCATTGCCCTCACGTGAGTGCAATAGTGGTCAAAAGCTGTTCCGATTCCAGAAATTCTTTCACCCTCAGAAAGCTACATTATCCCTGAGTGACTAAGGCTATACTTTTCACCCGAAAAAATTAAGGATACCTACTATATCTTCAATAATAACAAAAAATCAGCCATAATCAGCTATTTCCACGTGCGCTGCAAAAACCGTGAGACTTAAGGCGCAAACACATTGTTATCACGTCACGTCACATCACGTCATCTTCCCAAAATGTGGAACCACGATAATGGATGGAACTTAGACCATAGACCTTTCAATAATAAATAGTGAAACCAAATCATCAGAACTAAACTGGGCGATTGTACTACTACAGAATCAAAATGCAGTAAAAATTTTCGCAACATTGCATCTGCTGTCACGTTATAGCACTGATAGCACGCAAGATCTATATTCCGCAAATATACATTTTCTGACCGCACGTGATATCACGTCTGATATTTTGTGAAATGTCATTCTGACATACATTTGAAACCGATCTGGGTGCTCATTCAATAATTCTTGAATTGATTGATGGAATTCCCCCACTTCCTCTGTTCGTTGATTCATTTGGTAAATCGAATCGCTTCTATGAGAATCACCAGCAACTTTAAAAGCAGCTATATTCTCCATATCTTCTTCCCATTCCCTCGCGTGAGCTCACGTGACGTGACAACAATGTGTTTCCACCTTTACGTGGAAACAATGTATGACAGAAATGTACCTCTTAAATAGTTCTACAAAAATGTCCGCGATAGCATATATCTATCTCTCAAGATTGACTTGCTATTACCTGGTAACTAATAAATCGGAACTCCAAAGCTCATTTCTATGACCTCAATTAATAGTCCTTTAATGCAGAATTGAGATTTTATGTTTCTGATAGAGCTGTGATTCATAATTAAATTGAGTTTTATTCCAAAAAGAGCTTCACTGACCGCTATTACCCTGTTTTCCCCTGCACTATTTCGACCTTTTTTCAGCTTCACTACTTCAGGGATGGCTCAGTCCCGATCTGTGAGTCTATGGTGGCACGAGTATCACTTGGGCCTTGCCAAGCACTCTCCAGCTTGAAACAGGGCAAATTTATGCATCCATCTGATATTTCATTACGACTGGAATGAGATATTCGATTGATGTAAACAAGCCTTCATCAATATCTTCCACGTGCGAACTCGATGAATCGATACTCAGCGGCTTGGGCACCATTCCCCAATATTTCCTCAACCTAGCAATAATATTGCATCTACTCTGAATAAATGTCGCCGTATTTCAGCGAATATCCAGAAGAGAATCCGGTTCAACAATTCTTAGATTCATGTTCGAAGTTTGAAATTCATTGTGCTTTTTCCAACAATCGCATTCGTCGGAATAACAAGGTTGGCGGGGTGGAGTTTTAGCATTTTAATAACCACTTCAGTGTGCGTAGAAGTATGAAACGCCGCCGCAGCCCGCTTTACGGAGAGGGGCGAAATAAAAATAAATACCTCACTATATTTCCAGAAAGTCTGAACTCGAATGAATACCAATTTTACTTTGAACGGCTCAAGGAAAAGCTTTTGAATTATTTTCGAGCGGAAGTTTTGAATGAGGAATATTGAGGATATCTGGTTTTTTCACTGGAGAGGACAGGAATAATTGATCTGACGGTACATGCGAGTTCGCTGATTTTTGGGTTATCAAAGGAAATGAAAACTTTACTCGCTTATCCCACGGCGAATTGTAAATGACTTACATTTTCGTTGCTGGCATGAAATATACATGTTTTTTCTGAATTGATGCTAAAGATTCCTGGTTCCAAATAAAGGGTAGTTTATTGTTAGATAAATGTTGGGTCAAAAGGAGGGAAATATCGCGGTTAAAAGATGGCGGAAAAATGATGTTTCTATTTTGTATCTTAAAAATGAAAAGCGAAAGAATGACGATATTTTATGGAATTATTACTAGTATGAAAATACACTTTCTCGATATTTTTTCATGTTTATAGAATGGGTGGAGAGAGTTGAAAAAGACTAACCGTATCATATTTGTCAACTTAATTTCATGAAAAACTTACTCAACGACTTGGATTGAATTAAATTCGGATAGCCTGTTTGGTTAGAAACTTTTTCATCTCTTGCATTTTTCTCGTGAAACGTACCGTTTTGAAATAAAAAAATAAAATGTTAATCAGTTGTTATACAGGGTAAGTCATTGACTTGTACAGGGTGGCCAGATTTCGATGGTTTTGATTGATTGATTGATTTATAAACTGACAAACAAGAGACCGGGTTAGCGCTTGGCCTCCCTGTGACACTGCGACCAACTTGGGTCTATTGTATCACTCTTTCGTCAGTGGTTCCTCACGAGAATAGGTTTGTATCCTTTATCAGGTTCAGTAGCCTTTTTATGAGGTTTTTCGGATTCATTCCCGTTTCCGGATTGATTTCACCAAAGATTCTGTGGCGCCTTCTTCCCAAGGCGTCGCATTCAAAGATTATGTGAGAGGCTGTTTCTTCCTCTTCGCCGCAGAGTCTGCAATCCACGGGTTCTTCAAGTATTCCTATGGTGTTCAGATGTTTTCTGAGGCCGCAGTGTCCCGTCAGTAGACCTACTATTATGCGTGCCTTTGTTCTGTTTAGATTCAAAAAGTCAGCTGTCAAGGTTTGGCTTGTGCGTCCTACCATGGCTTTGCTGTGTGTTTGCCCGTCGCTCTGTTCCCAGTGTTGTCGGTGTCTTTGTTTTATCCACTCCTCAATCAGGGTCCTGCATCGGTTTTTGCTGATTCCAAGCACAGGTTCTGGCCCTGTGAATGGCGTTTCAGATGCTTGTCTTGCTAGCTGGTCTGCTTTTTCGTTGCCTGCTATTCCCTTGTGACCTGGCACCCACATCAAAGTGACCTTGTTGTGTTTTGCCAGCTCCATAAGGTCCCGGAGGCATTCCCAGACGAGTCTAGACTTTATCTGTGTCGAGTTGAGAGCTTTGATGGCGCTCTGGCTGTCAGAGAGAATGTGGATGTGTTTTCTTTGGTAGCCACTTTCCAGGTTCTTCTGTATGCATGTCCTAATGGCATATGTTTCAGCTTGAAATATCGTGGCGTGTTTGCCGAGAGGTATTATGTAATCTCTTCTTGGCCTCACTCCATGTATTCCCGCTCCTGTTCCTTCATCTGTCTTAGAACCGTCTGTGTACCAGACTATTTCTGCAGATGATTGTGATTCTATACTCGAGTCCCATCTGTTCCAGTCGAGCTGTGTTTTGAATGGTTTTTCGAATGAGTATAGAGGTTGCATGTAGTCTGAAATCATATTAAGCTCGGCTACGTCAGCTACATGAGTGATACTGGTGTGCCCAGTTGTGCTGGTTCTCCAGTTTTTTGTTTGGATCAATCTGTATGCACCCATCCTAGCCTCTCCCATGACATGTATGTCAAGGGGTGAGAGGTTGAGGATGACCTCCATAGCAGCTGTTGGAGTGCTGTTCATTGCACCCGTGATGCAGAGACAAGCAAGCCTTTGGATTTTTCCAAGGTTGGTTTTTGTCTGTCTCTGATTTGTTTTTGGCCACCACAGGAGTGAGCCATAAGTGATTCTGGGTCTTATTACCGCTGTGTAAAGCCAGTGCATGGTTTTCGGTTTGAGTCCCCAAGTTTTTCCAAAAGCTCTCCTGCACATCATAAGTGTCGTTTTACTTTTGTTGGTTACATGATGTAGATGTGGGTTCCAGGTTAGTTTCTTATCGAGAATCAGCCCAAGGTATTTTACCTGTTCTACAACTTGTAATGTTTCGCCGAAGAATCTGGGAGGTGTGAGATCTCCCATGTTTCTTTTGCGAGTGAAGGGAATGAGTGCTGTTTTGTTCGGATTTGCCCTTAGGCTCTCTCTGTTGCACCATTCCTCTACAGTCCTCAGTGCGTTTCGCATAAGTTCTGAGGTTATTCCGGTGTATTTTCCCTTGACGAGTATGACTATGTCGTCTGCGTATCCTTGAGAATAATATCCTTGGTTATTCAGGGAGGTTAGCAGCTCGTCCACCACCATGTCCCACAGAAGAGGGGATAGTATGCCCCCCTGTGGGGTACCTCTGGCAATTTCGACCCGCAGTTTTTCCTCGAGCATGCTGGCCTGGACCAGTCTGTTGTGAAGCATTGAGCGTATCCACCTGCAAGTGGTCTCATCAATGCCTCGTCGAGTAGCCGCAGAGACCATGCTTTCGAAGGAGGTGTTGTCGAAAGCTCCTTCGATATCTAGGAAGACGCATAATGCGATTTCCTTGATTGCCAGAGACTCTTCAATCCTTGAAACGAGATGGTGAAGAGCTGTCTCGCAGGATTTTCCTGTTAGATAGGCATGTTGGTTTTGGTGTAAAGGCCGCTCTATGAGAGCGGTTTCCCTTATGTCTCTATCTATCAGTTTTTCTAAGCCTTTCAGGAGGAAGGAAGATAGGCTTATTGGTCTGTATGCCTTGGCCTGGTCGTAGGAGTCCCGTCCAGGTTTCGGGATAAAGACCACATTCACAGTTTTCCAGGTTTGAGGTAGCCATCCAAATGCTAGACTCAGCCTGTATAGTCTGCATAGTTCTGGTGCCAGATCTTCAATTCCCTGCTGTAGTAATACTGGGAATATTCCGTCAGGACCAGGTGATTTGTATGGGTTGAACGAATTGATTGCCCATAGTACCTTAGAGTGAGTTACAATCCGTTTTGCCACCTCCCAGTCTTGCCTTCTTGCCCTTGTTTCAGGGTTTACAAGGATTTCATCTCTGGGGTTTTGGTATGTGGTAACGGTGGATCCTGGGAAGTGTGTTTGGAGCAGAAGTTCCATAGTTTCTTTCCCGGAGTTGGTATAGTCGCCATTGGGTTTCTTGAGAGTCCCCATTGGATTGATTGGATCTTTTGAAAGGATGCGATGGAGTCTTGCACTTTCTGAGGTTTGTTCTATATCCTCACAAAACTTCCTCCAAGCCTTCCTTTGCGCCGCTCTTATTTGTTTGTTATATTCTGTGAGTGTTCCGGAGTATTCCCCCCACTCTCCAGTTTTCTTTGCCCGATTGAATAATTTACGGGTTTTATCTCTGAGGTATTTGAGTTCGTTGTTCCACCAGCTCACTTTACCTTTGGTATTACTGCGATTTAGTGGGCAGTTGTTTTGATATGAAGTTATTATTGCCTCTTGCAGCAAGATTGAGGTTTGCTCTATATCATAGATGGTGTGTGTGTTAGATTTGACATTTCTAAGATTAGTTAGGTTATCTCTGAGCTCCCTCCGGTATCCCGACCAGTCGGTTTTTCTGGGGTTCCGACACATTCTTACAGGTTTACTGGCGTGACCAATCTCCACATGTATGTGTCGGTGATCCGAGTTTGAAGGTTCCTCAGATACCGCCCATTTGCCAACGTGCCGAGACACCAGGGGGGTGCCCACAGTTATGTCAATGGTTTCCCGCCTGTTGCGGGTGACAAAGGTTGGCTCATTGCCCTTGTTAAGTACTTCCAGGTTACTGGAGACGATAAATTCAAGCAATGACTCACCTCTTGTGTTCGTGTCGGTGCTTCCCCATACGCTATTGTGGGAGTTTGCATCGGCTCCGATAATTAACTGGAGTTTTGAGTCCTCGCAGTGTTTGACCAAAGCCTTCACTTGTGCTGATGGTGGAGGGCTTGGAGAGTCATAAGGCATGTAGACGGAGGCTAGCACTATGTTCCTCTCTACTCCATCCTCGATGTAGGTCGTCTTGATTGCTGTGATGTCTCTAAAACAGAACTCAGTCAGATTCAAAACATCTAAATCATTCCTGACAATTATGCAGGATCTGGCATTTCCACAGTGCTGATTATAAATAATCTTACCCTTGGATGGTCCAAGGCCTGATATGCGCCCTTTCACTAGCCATGGTTCTTGAACTAGGGCAGCGTCGATGTTGCCCTGTGCGAATATTCTGCACAGGGTTGCTGTAGCAGCCTTACTGTGCTGCAGGTTGGCTTGAACTGCCCGCAGCATTAGGATTGCTCCTGGTAAGGCTTATATTCTTGAAGTTAACCTGCGTTAGTCCCAGGAATGCTTTCATTCCCCTGGCCTGTAGGTTCTTCAGGGAGGTCTCATCAATTTGGAGAACAAGAGTTAGGCCTGTGGCCTCCTCTTGTCTTTTAATGACAAGCCATTCTCCAGTTTCTGTCCCCATGTTCTGGGTTTTAATCAACTGGAGGATTTTTCCGGATTCCATTTTGTTGTGTGGTTTTGGAATCCAGACCACTACCTTGGAGGTTTTGAGGATCTCCCTGGCGAGTCCTGCTTTGAGGACGGCCCCCTCCCAAGGTTTCAAACCGGGAACACATTCAAGCAGCCAGGTTTTGGTTGTTTCTTCCGAGCATGTCAGGAACAGCACGCCCTTGTGAACGTAGCTGTTCCTGAAGTTCGGACCTTTCCCCGGCTCGCACTTGAATATTACCCCGGTGATTGCTTCCTGCAGAAGAATTCCCTGGTCCTCGGTCAACCGCTGCTCCGGATAACTTTCCAGGGCAACGGCCATCTTCAGCCCTCTGGCGGCCACCTCGTAGCCGTCCCGCTCAGTTTGGTTACCTGAGGCTGAGACTTCCACGGTCAGCTCGCGTTTCGGTTTTTTCTTCTGCACAGAGCTCTCTGTGGAAGAGGGCTGGCTTCTTTGTGAGCGATCCCTCTTCCTGATCGGAGTTTCTGATTGCCCGCTGCTTCCAGCGGTGCTGGAAGTTTGTTCGGGACAATCAGTTTTCCCTTCCGGGCGTCGAAAGCGGCGGTTGTTACGGCGTTTTCTGGGTTTAATTTCTTCCCCAGCTGCCTTAGCCGCCTCAATTCGCACCCTTCTTTTCGCAGCTCCTGAGAGCTTCTTTTTGTCCTCCAGATGTAAGCGGTTTACACCTGAAGCAACATGTTTCAGAGCCGAAGGGTCTGAAGGTTTAGTGGAACTGCCACTGCCCCCAGGTTGTTCCCTGTTCTCTGTTACCAGGAGTTTTTCAGTGGAGGTTTGACCCTCTACTGATCCCTCGCTGGATTTTGCAGCGGTTTCGGATGCCGAGTTCGATTCAACTGGAATCCCCTCGACTTCCATGGCCGCCGGTGTTGAGGTTGTTGGGTTTTCTTCAGCTGGAAGTTCCCCAGGGTTTTTTGTTTTTTTGTTTTCAGGTTCCATATAGTTCCCACGAGTATGGGGGAAAGGAACGTCCGCACCTGCGGTGCCCCCTGTACAGGTGTAAGGCTGATACTCTGGGAGGTCGCCATGTGTCCCAGAGGCTCCGTTTACGATACCTGATTATTGGTTCAGGTACCATCCATCCCTCGGCACGGGTCGCTTTACACCTTAGATTAAACCGTTGTGGTGGCATTTAGTTAGGGACTGACGTGGAGATCCACGGGCTTTGACCATTTCTGTTCATACCCACAGGATTTTCCAGTCAATCCCATTATCCAGCGATACCACTTGGAGGTAGCCACCTAAGTTGTTACATTCCACCCCCGTCTCTCGTGGGAGGCTGGCATGGAATAGCACCAACTACTCGCCTTTCGATGGTTTAGTACTACATCTCTTAAACTATAAGAGATAGAGAAAAAGTTATAAACATGTCATGTTCTCTTTTTTCGAGAAACATAAATTGCTGAAAACCCCAAGTTGCTACGGCGTCTAGTTTCCAATCTACAGGGTGATTCTGGTATTTGGTCCATTTTTATAATTGACTATAACTTTCGTATTATAGGATCTACGCTCTCAAAACGAACACATCTTTCGGACATTTTTTTTACTGTTCATCATCTGTGCTATTGGATTTTTCGTATCTGCTCAAATTTCGGAGCTACAACAAATATTTTTTTTTCAAATGGAAACCATAGTGGGAGATGATATTTTCGAATTGATCTTTCTTCAACGATTTCAAAAATATATATCATGATATACTTCCGAGTTCACCATATATCAAAAATTTCTAAAAAAACACTTTTCGTTCAACAAAATCCAAGCAGGCTTTGAATCACTTCCTTCAAACTTGGGCGGTCATAGAATTTCATGTCTTATTTATTTTCACTTGCCAAATTCAATTCAGTTTCATCATTGTTGTATCGTCTGGCGCTTCTAAAGTTCTTATAAGGTCAAAGAAATCGATACCTCACAATTATTCTGAGCAAATTGGTTCAGGAAATTTTAGCTTTATTATTATTGAATTTCCAATTTAAATTAGCTTTATTATTACGCAGACCAATAGAGGGGCTTCGCGAAACTTGGTGATTTCATTATGATTTCTCTGCTAAATTGAAAAATCAAAAGAATTTATTAAATACTTAGATTATTTGATGATAACCACACAAAGTTGTATGTAACCCGTTTAAAACAGTAATGAATGTTTCCATGAGGGGCAAAAAAAGCTACCCCAAGAAAAATTATAATTTTATATGAAAAAGAAATAATATTCACAACAAATGTTCGAATCGTTGCGTCCTTTCGAAGAAATACATACATTGCATATTTTAATGATGTGATATAAATGAGAATTTTAGTAGCGCCAGACGATATAACGATGGTGAAACTGAATTGAATACGGCAAGTGAAAATAAATGACATGAAATTCTATGATCGCCTCAGTTTTGAAGGAAGTGAATCAAAGCCTGCTTGGATTTTGTTGAACGAAAAGTGTTTTCTCGAAATTTTCGATATATGGTGAACTCGGAAGTAAATAAAAAAAATGTACAGGTATTGATAACATATCTGTCAGGGTTTTCAAAGCTACAGTGGATATTGTTGCAGATCATATCGCACATGTGATAAATTTATCAGTACACACAGGAAAATTTCCTTCATTCTTGAAATCGGCTTCGATTATTCCTGTGTTTAAAAAAGGCGATCCTTGTAATATCGCAAACTACCGCCCCATTTCAATTTTGAGCATATTTTCAAAAGTCTTTGAAAGAATCATATATAGTCGGATGTTAGTGTTCTTAACTCGATTCAAAATTGTTACCGACTGCCAACACGGCTTCCGAGAGGGCAGATCCACTGAAACAGCTGCCCTTTCATTTGTAAATTTTGTGCATAAAAAATTGGATGATGGTCATTTTGTTGCTGGTCTATTTTTCGACCTATCACGTGCTTTTGATGTACTTTCTCGTAATTTCTTGGAATGTAAGCTTTACAACCTAGGATTTCGAGGTATTTTTCTGCAGTGGATAGTTAGTTTCACTGTTGATCGTACTTCCTCGGTAAGAATTGGTAGCTCCACTTCGGACAAATGTAAGATGGGACTGGGAGTGCCGCAGGGCTCTGTTCTGGGACCGCTTTTGTTTCTTCTTTATATTAATGATCTACCCCTTCATATTGTCAACAATAATTCAATAAATTTGATCATATTTGCTGATGATACGTCAATGGCGGTTTCGGCACACAGCCCTGGGGCACTCTCATTTTTGTGTAGTCAACTGATCGATGGGTTTGAAAATTGGTGTCACTCCAATGCCCTCATATTGAACATCGATAAAACTGAATGCATGTACTTTCGCATCAGAAACCCTAGTGGAGAGCGCTTAGCTGTGAATTGTCTGGGCAGGCAAATGACATCCTGTGATCATGTTAAATTTTTAGTCATACATTCAGATTGCTCTTTAAGATGGGATTGTCAAATTACGGCTGTTTGTAAGAAGTTAGGGAAGTCTTATTATGCAATAAGTAGAATAAAGAACTCTCTTACAATTCAGTCCATTATTGCAGTATATTTCAGTTTAGTATATAGCTTTCTGAACTATAATATTTTGTTATGGGGTAATTCGATTGATTCTAACAGAGTGTTTATAGCACAAAAAAGAATAATACGCCTCATTTTCCATTTGGATTCCCGCGAATCCTGTAGGCCTACTTTCAAGAAATATCAACTTTTCACACTTTCTAGTTTATATATATTCAGATGTTTACTTTATGTTAAGGAAAACGAAAATTCTATTGCTAAGTTGTCAGACTTTCATACTTACTCAACTAGAAATGCCGACACTTTGTGCATTCCATCTCATTCAATTACTAAGTTTAAATCGTCTTGTGTTTATCAGGCAATTATTCTATATAATCATTTACCACCAGCCATCAAGATGTTGAATAGAGCAAAATTTAAGAAATTGATTAAATGTAAATTGCTGAATAATTGTTATTATAATGTTAGTGAATATTTGGCTGATGACAGCTTTCTGGATTAGTATTTTGAAGTTTGCATTATATTTATTTTTGCATTTATATTGACCTGTCCTATACATACAGGGTGTCTCAAGTTCGAGTGCCTATTAGACGTTTCTGGAGAACTGGACATATTTGAAATCTGAAATTTGGGATTATGATATTGTTCGAAATTCTCTACTGAGCCAAAATATTTTCAGAGCCAGGGCACTTCCGGTTATACAGGGAGTGAAAATAAATTCGCTCAAAATTTTTTTTTCGATGTTTTCGTTTCTGATATGATTGAATATTCAATGCTGAATACATTTCTGTTGAAACCAGTGTATTCATTCGAATGGTTTTCAAAATATCGAAAAAAAACCTGAAAAATAGTAAAATATTCATAATTAGTATTATGTTCATTTTTCTTATTCTGAACATCCTGAGTGTAAACCGTTTTCACAACGTCAAAGTAGAAGATTGTGGAAAGGTCATACATCTTTGGATTTCATAAATATCATCACAGGGTGTTCCAAATTTCGTGTCAAAAACTGTGATCCAAAATTGGCCATAACTTCTGTTTTTCAAATTAGAACCCTATTTTTTTATTATTGCGTTGGATTCTTCGAAGAAAAATAATGATAGCACTCTCAGATGCTCTTGGTCCTAAATTCAGTTATTCCCGAGTTATTTGAGCTTTTCTGGATTCATGTCGTACGTAGAGTAAAATTCATCGAATCTAAACAGATTCGATGAATATTCTCATGAAACCATAGTAACAAGTATAGTCAGAACTGTCACTTGTGAATTATTAATGGGATCATTTATCTTCTATGGTCACAGAATATTCTCATGCAACATATTCGATGAATATTTTTATGAAACCATTGAATAAAATCGAAAAGTAAAGATAAAACCTAAAATTAGACCTGTCACTTGGGAATTATTAATGGGAAAACTTATCTTCTATGATCACAGAATATTCTCAAGTAAAAGATTAGATGAATTTGATTCTACGTACAACATGAATCCAGAAAAGCTCAAATAACTCGGGAATTACTGAATTTAAGAGCAAGAGCATCTGAGAGTGCTATCATTATTTTTCTCCGCAGAATCCATCGCAATAATAAAAAAATAGGGTTCTAATTTGAAAAACAGAAGTTATGGCCAATTTTGGATCACAGATTTTGACACAAAATTTGAAACACCCTGTGATGATATTCATGAAATTCAAAAGATGCATGACCTTTCCACATTCCTCTGCTTTGACATTGTGAAAACGGTTAACACTCAGGATGTCCAGAATAAGAAGAATGAACATAATACTGACTATGAATATTTTACTTTTTTTCAGGTTTTTTTTCGATATTTTGAAAACTATTCGTATGAATACAATGGTTTCAACAGAAATGTATTCAGCACTGAATACTCAATCATACCAGAAACGAAAACATTGAAAAAAAAATGTTTTGAGCAAATTTATTTTCACTCCCTGTATAACCGGAAGTGCTCTGGCTCTGAAAATATTTTAGGTCTGTAGAGAATTTCGAACAATATCATAATCCCAAATTTCAGATTTCAAATATGTCCAGTTCTCCAGAAACGTCTAATAGGCACTCGAACTTGAGACACCCTGTATATATTATGTCCTAATGGATCAATAACCCTTATTATTATTATTATTATTATTGAATAATGATATATATTTTTGAAATCGTTGAAGAAAGATGAATTTAGAAATATCATCTCCCACTATGGTTTCCATTTCAAAAAAAATTTTTTGATATAGCTCCGAAATTTAAGCAGATACAAAAAATCCATTAGCACCGATGAAATGCAGTAGATGAAGTGCCCCAAAGTTGTGTTCATTTCGAGAGCGTAGATCCTATAATACGGAAGTTATAGTCAATTATAAAAATAATGGACCAAATACCAGAATCACCCTGTAACTCGGAAACTAGACGCCGTAGCAACTTGGGGTTTTCAGCTATTTATGTTTCACGAAAAAAGAAAACATGACGTGTATATTACTTTTTCTCTATCTGTTATAGTTCAAGAGATGTAGTACTAAGCCATCGAAATTTGGCCAGCCTGTACATATATTTTAAATGTAGATTCTTCTTTTCATTCTCCATTTTTTCGAATTCGGCTGTGTTAGAAAGATATAGCTATTTGAAAAAGAGAAATTGGGACGAATACGAGCCTGATACGATTCCCTGCAAACACCTCAAAGTTCATATTTCCCGATTGGAATTGTGTATACATTTAGGAAATACTCAAATGCCAACCTTATTTGAATAAAAATGATAAAAAACGATATTTCTTAACAAGAACACTTAGTTTTGTACAATTATATATACAACTGAAATATAAACCAATCTTTTCGATATATTAATCAGGCTGAACCGTGGTGCGTTCTTCATATATTTTCCACCCATAAAAACTAATCAGGAATGTATACATTTTTTTCGAATGGCTTTCTAACAAAGCCAAATCCTGAAAAATGGCGAATGGCCTCAAGGTCGCAAAAGGAACAAGCAAGCCATTTCTATAAATAGAGGTCGGTAGTCCATTCTCTACCTCTAGATGTGGAAAGCGTGAAAAAGCATTAATATTTCGGACAATTCCTTCCCGTAAAAATCGGGAATTGTTTGTGTCTTTTGTTCTCGGGATTAGGGGCATGTATAGACGAAAAATACAATAATAGATCCCGCGAGCACTCCTAAATGTAATTTCCTTTTTATTTCCGGGACCGCATTCAAATGAGAAATGAAATGAAAGGATTATATGCAGCGCACGACGCCCAACCGTAATACGGAATAATTTTATACAACCACTTGGAAAGATCTTCCCAGTAAAATATGAAACATAACTCATCTTACGAGTATTTCGCAGCTTAATGTTGTACGTGTGATGTTAAAATTTCATAAGAATCCATCTTTGTAATTTTTTCCACTTTGAAGTTGGCTCTACATTAAGGTATGAAATTTTAAAATCTTCACAGAGGCTTCTATAAAGGAGAAGTAAATATCAACCCTTTGGCTGGAGCAAGGAACTAATTAGGAATCTGGAAAAGCAGAGCTTGGAGCTTGGCTCGAAATAATATTTGATAGAACGGTGTTTATGTTGCGTTGTTGGTAGGCAAATCAAATCCCTGGTGGGATGAATCGAGCAGCAGATTACTAATGAAAGATGTTCTTAGCGTTTCTGCGACAATTTTTACTTTTCCGCTACATAATTTAACATCCAATTTCATGGGACGACTTTCCTGTTTCAGGTTTTAGGCTAATGTAAGGAAGTTCAGCTCTGTGTTTCACGAAAATCCAATTCCACAATTTCAATTGAAATTAAATTTAAAATTTTTCAGATTTCTATTCAACGCTGTTGAAACCAAATATCGTTGATGTCAAGCCATTCAATTCTGGCCAAAAATAATTTTGCAACATTGCACGCCTCCAAAAATCTACATAATGCTGTCACTTTTGGTGTAAAAAAAGTACTAATATATCTACATTTCGAAGTAATCAAAGTTACATCAAGTAGCCAAACTACATTATTTCAAAAGAACTGACGTCAAAAGTTCTGATTTGCTTCAAATAGCTGTCTCAAAACATTATTTCAGGATATATGGTGTCAACTGAATGATGCATTAATTTTTCAGGGGATGTCACATATACACGCCATTCATTAAAAAGTATCTCAATTGGCCAAGATTTAGGTTTAACAAGTTTTTTTACTCGAAACTGATGCAGGTTGGCACTCGTGAAACATCGAAAATGTCAAAATAATTCTCAGAGACGTTGCATATTCTAATTTTCATTTACTCTTTTTCAACATTGTAAATGGAGTTAGTTCTTTAAATGTTCAAAACTGACACAGATTTCGAAGTAGTACTACATTTTCACACTAGGGTATTTCAGATTGGTCTCCCAAATTTCCGATGTTACCAATTGAAACTTGTGATATTTATTATTAGCTTTCATATTTCTTATTATCCTCCATACCTCAGTACTTCTTGCTCCTTCAAATCTACTTTCCATTTGACTGCATCTTTGTTCCCAAAAATATTTCTTTCTCAGTTATAT
The DNA here is from genome assembly GCA_951802165.1 of Adalia decempunctata. Classification (NCBI taxonomy): domain Eukaryota; kingdom Metazoa; phylum Arthropoda; class Insecta; order Coleoptera; family Coccinellidae; genus Adalia; species Adalia decempunctata. Next base: position 25,086,308 of record OX637697.1, read on the forward strand.
ATTTTTTTCTTATATTTTTCTCTCCTTCCTCTTGCTATGGTTGCAAGCCTATCTTTATATTATTACACACCTTTTTTTCCTTTATGAATTCTTCTATTTCTTCTGTTAGCCAAAATGGTTTTATGTTCCTTTCCTTCTTTTCCATTTTGCACTCTCAATATTAAGGTATTCATTTTCTAAGTAATTTGATTCCTCAGGTTTTCTCAACTCGTCTGTTAATCTTCTATGATTGAGCTTTCTAACAATTGGTTCTGTTAGGAAATACAACTTATAGCGTTGTTGTTGTATTTTTTCGTTTGTTCTTTTATTGTAGATTTTTCGTATTTGTCGGTCATTTCGCAAAAGTCCACAGCGATCATGGATCGCTGTTTCAGTGTCCAAAAAAGAATTTGAATGTCTTCTGTAGGCTTGTTTCTTGCGGATTTTGCGAAGTGGGGAATTCCATAGGTCCGTCGGTTCGATAAGAAGTTTTTCTGTCGATTTATTCGAGTACTTTTTTTCTTTTTTCGAATGAACGACCACAGCACTCGATTCTTGAATTTTCGTACAAGAAAATAGCATAACTGAATTTTCTACCTTGTTTATATTCCTACCTGAAATATTTCCAGTATTTATCAACAGAGAAAAAATTTTCTTCAACATTCGCCAGGTCTTTGGAATTATTGTTTTTACATAATATCTTCTCAAATTCATTATTTTCCAAAGTAAATGCAAACGTATTCACTACGACTTCTATGTGTATAAATGACAACGTTGCGGAGTTATCTTACAAAAAAATGTCTACAACCTAACATCAAACTTGATTTTATTCATTTTATTAAACTTCAGGTATAAGAAAATGCCGTATCGGTTGAAACGAAATTCAATTATCAGAGTGAAGCCAAATCGTTGGTGAGAACTGAATTGTACGCATGCGTCAACTGGAAATTCAAAAATTACGGAAAACGTAGAGGTTGTGTACATTTCTAGTGTTAACAAGAAAAAAGATATCGAGGATGAAAATGGGCCACTGGAATATTCTCGGTTAAATTCTGAATATGAATATGAGTTAAGGCGAAGTATCACCTTTTGAATCGTGGTAAATCTCCATTCAAAAAGTGGTCTCTTTATTTCACGAGTAAATACCCTAATTTACGACGTAGAGACTTGATTTCTTTTTTAAATTGAAGTTGAAGAATGTCCCGAAGGCAACTATTTTTTTTTCGATTTAGTTAGTTTTTCAAAAAAAAAAAAACGGGTTGAACTTCAGCGTTTTGGAAACTACACTTAATGTTTTTTTTTTCCACAGTTTTTCATCATTTTTTGAAAAAAATCGCAATTATTTTCCCTCGGCAATTTAAGGTCGGCGTTTAAACAGAGTAGGAAAGATCAGCCGATAGAGGCGCCACCGTCCATTTTAAGGAATATCTCCATAGAACTTTCATTATCACAATAAGTTCTATGAGTATCTCTCTAATCATGAATGAAATGTACAATGGCGCTCTCTATCCGAAAATCGCCGAACTATGAAATAAGTGAATTTGTGGGTAAAGCAGGAATTTTTTCCCGCCAAAATTTGAATTTGGCCATTTTCTGCCAATTCCGTATTTCAAGTTGATCTTCTGAACGAAATTATCAGTAGATTCACTTTTAATCGGAAATTGAACTATTTTCATGGGTCTTTCTGTTGAAATAAAACAGAAGCATGGGTTGGCTCATTTTCTTCTATTTTTGAAAGAAAAAAGATTAACTGTCGGAATGAAATCGATCAAAATTATTTCAACAAGAACCCTAATCCTTTCTGAGTTCACCCACAAAATTTCAGTTCTCAAAATGAAACCGTTTTCGAAATCAACTTGAAATAAAAACACACTACATTGAACGCCCACCTTAATCTTCTATAAACTACAAATTTTCATGATGATTAATTCAAAAATATAGTTTGTACTCATGAAAAACGAAAAACATATTCAGTAACCCAAATATTGCAGAGATCTAAGGATTACCCAGGTTTTTTTAATTGAAAAACTAATTCAATGGAAAAAAATAAAACCATTTGCCCTCGGGACGTTCTTCAACTTCAATTTAAAAAAAAATCCAGTCTCTAAATAGTAAATTAGGGTAGCTACTCGTGAAATAAAGATACCACTTTTTGAATGGGGATTTACCACGATTCAAAAGGTGATACTTCCCCGAAGAATATTCAGGACTTGAACGAAACGGAATAAAGCAATTGAAACATTTCACATGAATTTGTGAGGTTATGATCGAAAGTATGCACACGAAGTATGAAAGACATACGTATCACGGCCCAATACGATGTATCAGTCAGAGACAGATTTAGTTAGTTATTTTTATTCTCAATTAAGGGATTATTCTATGTCCTATGGACGTTAACCTCTATTTTTGATAATTATTCTTAATATTACTGCACATGCGCAGACCGGGATTCTTACCAAGGCTCGGCTTCAGTTTTGTTAGGAATTATTAGATGTATGCTTATATCATTTGATGTATTCCGTCTGTATTTTTCGAATTTTGTGGTTTCAATCGACTAGTGTGGACTTATCACGAATACTTGATCAAATTCAATTCTGCATGAGAACACGATAACTCTCGAACGGATGAACCTAGAGACGTGAAGTAGGTTCGGACAGAATTAGACCAGGGGTTCTGTAAATATGTGCATTCAAAATTTTGTTTTTCTGTTGTCAAAACTGTCCTCGTTGGATTCTTGAATACGAATCAACCTATAAGATGGATCAACACGCCAGTGCCATTTGGTGACCCATTTTTAATACAAAATTGTTATCTCCCTATCGAAAACCCCGCTGTTTCCCGATCATTCTGAATTATTCCATTGAAACCTGTTGTGGAAATGCAGTTTCAATGAAATTTTTTTCCATATGCACGGAAATTTCTGTGGTCACCATATACATAGTATAATTGATAGACGTGCAACTCCACTTCAGCCATTTATCCATATCTCGGACGAGGAGTTAATAAAAAAAAACATCGAATACGAACGAACCCACGCACATTCAGCTGCTGGTTTTCCATAACGTAGTTCATATTTTCATTTTCCTAGTGGAAAAACACTGTTTGGCGCACAGATTGAATAACACAATTCAGTGAAATCCATCCAGATCGCTACTCGCTACTCCCGACCAGTAATAGGTTACAGAAACACCATGTAGCATGGAATAGCAGCTGAATAGTTGAGTGTTCAATCCGGAGCCGAATGGAAAATTTAATGACATTTTCCCGCTTTTTGGTGCGACGACAAAACGCTGGGAGGATTCGGCCCGATAAATCTCTATTCAGTGAGTAATGAATGTGTATTGCCGCTTGAGACTTTTTCGTTCCTGATTGAATTGCTTGAATGATATCTCCAGCTATAAACTATCCGGCGACAATAACTATATATCTTTGAAACCGATGATAGCGCAATAACGGGATGGTTTCGAAGATCGATAGCCAGACCTGATCGCTTACTAATTGAGTGGGTTGTATCGGTACACTCCCTAACATGGAAATAGCGACAACAAAAAGGGCCATAAGGGGTAGCAAGTTTTCGACAGAAATTGACAGACTTTTTCAACTAGAAGTTGGCAATGGATGAATTTTTATTTATAGACTCAAAAGTAATTCATCATGATAAGTGCACAACTATTTTTTTTTAAACGACCGTGTGAGGAGAAATACCTTGATGGGCACCGAGAAGGTCCGCACTCTCGGTAGTGTGAGAATCCAAGATCTTGTTTTCGGCAGAATTGAAAGCTTCGACAAGTTCTTCATTGGCAGACTCCGTTCACAATAATCAATTTGATGAGTCCTGTGAGCAAAGCTGGGACGAAACGTTAACCCCATCCTGAATCAAAATTGGTACAGAGCTATTTGTTGGTGGACCAAACGGCTGCAAACTAATCATGATTTCCAAATTGTCTTATAATAAAAATTTACCTCATATGGATCTGTATGACAAGCCTGCACAAAACTTTAAATTTTCATCATGCCAAATTTCCATTCTGATCGCTAGTTATACTCATACTCCATTCACTTTCGTAAAGTATCCCGGTTGGCCAAGATTTAGGTGTATCAAGTTTTTTACTCAAAACTGACGCAGGTTGGTACTCGTTGAATGTCAAATGATTCACAGAGACGTTGCCAATGCAAATTTTTTTTACTCTTTTCCAACTTTGTGAATAGAGATAGTTCTTCTAAGGTTTAAATGTTACACTTATTTGTTGGGAATTCCATAGGTCCGTCTGTTCGTTTAGAAATTTTTCTGTTGGGTTATTCGAGTACTTTCTTTCTTTTTTCGTATGAACTATCACAAATTAACGGACGATTCTGTCCATTAGTTTTAAGTAAAATTTCACTCGATTTTTGATTTCCGTACAAGAAAATAGCAAAACTGAATCTTTCAACCATGTTTATACAGGGTGACAAGAAAAACTTCGGACAAATTTTGCTGTGGTCTGGAACAAAAGTATTTCAGCGCAGCCAAATAATTGGTTTCTCTACACTTTCCTGTACTAATATGTGAATTTTCAGTTTGATTTAATTTCATTTCACAGAGTTTTAGAATATCAAACAAACGTAGTGCGATTTTGGAGCTGTTTCGTCAAGGTAGGCGTCAATGCGAAATTGTTCGTTTACTCAATGTGCCTCGACAAACCGTGTCCGATGCAATTCGTCGCTTCAAAGAGCTTGGCCATGATGGTCGTCGTCCAGGAAGTAGTAGAAAACGCACTGTATTACACCTAGCAATCGCAACATCCTCAAGAAGCGAGTCAATCGAAATCCGAGGGTTTCCATGAAGAAAACAGCCTGTGAGACCGGTATCAACCGCGAATCAGTCCGTCAAATTGCCAAAAAGGAGCTCAACCTCAAGCCATATAAGCTCCAAAAAGGTCTACTCCTCACGGAGGAAAACAAGCGCGTACAACTCCAAAGGTGCCGCCAACTCCTTCGTCTCGCCGCCGGTCACAATGGAAGTGAATTCTCTTCACTGACGAGAAGTCTTTCACCGTAAAACAATCCCACAACCACCAAAACGACAGAGTCTGGTCCGTAGAGGCTCCAGGTACATCGGCCATCGTCGAACACCGTCAAAATCCGCAATCCGTCATGGTCTGGGGAGGAATTTGCGGCAGTGGTAAAACTCCCTTAGTTTTCGTGGATCAAGGGGTCAAAATCAATCAAGAAGTACCGCTGCGACATCCTCGAGGCCGTAGTACTTCCGTGGGCCAAGCAGCGTTTCGGCGATACGCATTGGACCTTTCAACAGGACTCCGCTCCGGCTCACAGAGCGAAAATGACGCAAGAATGGTGTAAGACCCATTTTCCTTGTTTCATCTCTTCTGCAGAATGGCCGCCCTACGCACCGGATCTCAACCCAATGGACTACAGCCACTTCGAAACGGCTTAAATATATTATTAACAAATGTTTAAGCAATTATTATTTGTTGTTGTTTCGTTCAATTTCTTCTGTTTAATAAAGTTAAATGAAAAAGAGTTTGTCCGAGGTTTTTCTTGTCACACTGTATACGTGAAATATTTCCAGTATTAGTAGAGAAAAAAGTTTCTTCAACACCCGCCATTGAATTCACATAAGGTTTTCTTCAAATTCATTATTTTCTAGAAGGAAATGAATATTTTGATAAAGACGCAAATACTTCGACCTCTATGTAGAAAAGACAACGTCGTTTAGATATCTGACAGGAAAATGACTATAAACCGAAATTTTCAAAATAAACACGGTGAAATGGGTCAGAATGTCATCATTTTGTCACGATGTCTGAAATTCTTCTTTACTCAAAAGAGAGATTATGTGGAAATCTATAGAAAGCAGTTTTATTAAGGGATAACACGGACATCCTGATTATTTTCTTCATTTTCCTCCCACGGAATATCTCTGGAACCGGCTCCCCTAAAACGGATTGAGGAATTCCCCATTAAAAGTGTACTCTGGAATACATTTATATGCTGATTAAATCTCCAACTATGAGTATTCCGCTGATAATGATTCGAGCCCACTCCCTACTCAACCTTGCCTCAATACCATCCTCTGTTGCGAAGAGAAACATCCATAACCGAATCGCAATTCTAAACCTCATTTCCTCTCTCGTTTCGAACAAGGAATTTAGGAGTATTCGGACCATTATCAGTTTCCAACGGGATATTTATGAGCAGTTTTACGAAACCATTTACTTTCGAATAACCACTATTCGGAAAATAGTGGTTCGCTTTGTTTCAATCCTATGTTGAGGAGAGGATTCGAATTCTCCCAGGAAGAATTTCTTCCTTATATTGGGGTGTTAAAATCGAACTATTCTCTAACTGATGAGGAAATTCACCGCTCAATATAAGCTGATATTTCAGCGAGAGATACTCTGAGTCAGGTATAAACTTAGTGTGGAATTGCCTGATGATAAATAAAATATGGTACACAATTTTATGAACCCATAGACGTCGTAGTAATTACTTCTTTATCAAAATGTTTATTCCCATCGCGTAAATAATGAATTTGAGGAAATATTATGTGAATGCAATATTTCCAAAGACCTGTTGACTGTTGAAAAAACTTTTTCTCTGTTGATACTGAAAATATTTCACTTATATGAACATGGTTAGAAGATTCAGTTATGCTATTTTTTTGTACGGAAATCAAGAGTTGAGTGTTGAAATTTCACTGAAAAATAATGGACAGGGTTGTCCGTTACTTTGTGATAGTTCATTCGAAAAAAGAATTAAAGTACCCGAATAATCCGACAGATAAATAAAAGAACAGGGGAATTCCCCACTTTTCGAAATTCTCAATAAATAAGCATATATAGAGGAGATATTTAAATACCTCTAGCACAACTTGAAATACTCCAGTATGAAAATGTTACTACGACACCTGTCTCACAGTTAAACCTCAAAAGAACTAACTCCATTTACAAAGTTAAAAAAGAGTAAGTAAGTATAAATTAGCATTGGCAACTGTTGTGAGAATCATTTGACACTAGCTGGCCCGGCGAACTTTGTTCCGCCCTTATGATACTTACGGTGGATTTCACAAATCCACTCTGATTTTTGAACTGTCAAATGTTTCCATGGATATGAGCTATCACACAGAATAGATACACAAAAATAATATGTCATAATATGTCAATCACTAATAATGGCAATTTCGGATTCAGTTATTTCCGCAAATATATTCATTACCCAAACAGAAATTCAAAAACGTTTCAAAAATTATGAGGAAAGATGAGAACGGACAATTCACGATTGAAACTGATCGCCAAAATCCGATTTACTTGAAATTTCGATAAAAATTCACTGTGATATTCAACCGCTTTTTGATCTGTTAATAGCCTTTCATGGTACTATAAGCCCTATGTAAATTACACGGTAATTGATGTCATATGTTCTTTTTTCGACCATGTCAAACCATGACGACCGAAATGCTCGAAAAAAGTATAGATGACATCAATCGATGGCCGCGAAAGCCTCAACAAATTCATCGCCATTTAATTGTGATAATGTCAAATATAGAACCCTCAGGATGACGTTATTTGGAATAAATGAAACTATAAAAATAACTTATAATCATCATCATAATGTGTGAATAGCGCCATCTGAAATGGTAAGAACGAAACTTTTCTCATATCTCAACGAAATCTAATCATTTTAGACATCTGTACTCCTACGCAAGGACATTTTGGTTTTGCCCAACAGCGCAGAGTTGTAGGCAACTCAAATTACACACCATTACAGTGACTATAGAGGGAATATAGTCACTGTACACACTATTTGTTTATATCGCCATCTAACGCGGGGAACATCAAATAAAGTGCAAACGAATAAGCGGTAGCGTAACTGTAACTGTAGCGACATCTAGTGGCCCTACTCAAACGGAGGAAAAGCATTTCCTGTATAAGTAAAATTTTCATCGATTTTTTCATAGTTTTATTGTATTTTATAATAACCAGACCGTAGACGAATCCCATATATGAAGTTTCATAACAAACGTCCATCCGATCTCGAGTTATAAATGGTGTAACCAACATCTTCCTTTTATATATATATAGATTTAACGAGTAACTACCAAGCAGCGTCAGTTTCGAGTAAAAAGAACTTGATAAACCTAAATCAGGGCCATCGGAATAACAAAATTATATGGTTACCATTTGACAAAAATGAGATTTCATAGTTTCATTGAGGCTCTCTTTGAAGCCCTGTCTCACAATGAGGGATTTTGAAGATATAAACATTAATTTGTGACACTCTTTCTGTCAACAAATTTGACTACAACTCAACAATCGCCAGGGGTGGTTGCGCATATCATACATCAAATCAGTGCAGAATTAAACGAAGAATTCAAATATGTATAAATATACATGGTGCTACATTTGAAATAACGGAGTTTACATTCGTTTCCGGTACATCCGGAAGTACCATCCGCTTGAAAGTATATTACAATTTCAACAATTTGATTTCATGTAGCCTAAAAAAAAAATATTGAATTTGTATCAAAATTTCTTCATCGAATACGTCTAATGAAATACTTGAAAAAATCACCCGGTATACAAACACACATGAACATGGCTATTAAGGTCGCCGTTCAGAGCCAGTAGGAAAAAATAATTCGATAGAGGCGCCACCTTACATTTTATGGAATAACTCCATAGAACTCACATTATCACTATAAGTTCTATGAATATCTCTCGGATTATGAATGAAATGTTCAATGGCGCTCTCTATCCGAAAATCGCTGAACTATGAAATAAGTGAATATGTGGGTAAAGAAGGAACTATTGCCCGCCATATATTCGAATTTGGCCATTCTCTGCCAATTCCGTATTTCGAGTTGTTTTTCGGAACGAAATTATCTGTGAAGATTTACTTTTAATCGGAAGTTGAACTATTTTCATGGGTCTTTCGTGATATAAAACAGAAGCATGGATTGGCTTATTCTCTTCTATTTTTGAAAGATAAAAAATTAACTTTCGAAATTAAATCAATTTCGAATATTTCATTGAGAACTCCAATTCTTTCTGAGTTTTCTCAGAAAATTTCAGTTTTCAAAGTTAAACCATTTTTAAATGCAACTTGTTAAAAAACACACTACATATTGAACGCTCGCCTCAATATCTCAATATAGACTAAATTATACTTCGGAATACCTACCATGAGAATCTTCTCAAGATTAAGGTCTATCGCTGACTGAAATACCTTCTCACAGTTGAGGTTCTTTCTTGTATTGACAATGAATATACATACATACTTTTAACAGTTGTACAGAGTATTTTACTTCAATTTCTAGCGTAAAACTTCACAACATGAGGGGGACTTGTTACTTGATGAGGAAAAACCTAACCTGAATTCCCTTTTCCATATTCTTGGCTACTCAAAGCATTTATCGAATCCTGACGTCCTTTGAAGATCGTGATCAATTTAACTCTGAACAGTCGTCGAAAACTATTAAAAGAAAATGAATGTGGACACCATGGATGCATTCGAGTTGCAGCAAAATATGATAAAAGTTGTGGTAACTGAACCTCATAGATTCCTTCGATTCTACATTCGACTCGTTTGGAATTCAACGAGATTACATCGAAAACTCCAGTTCTTGTGTTTTCTCCGTATATTTCCAGTTATTTTAGCCAACACTGTATTTTATTACATTCATACTCTAATTGCTTTTATGGTTTCTTCAGGAGTGCACTCTCTTATATTAGATTATCGATAGATTCACGAGGAGCAATAAATGGATCCTGGAAAATAGAAACGACTCTTCTCTTGAACGAAGGATGATTTGCGGGGTGATTCTTGTGCTATATCCTCTCTATTCGTTCTTTGGTTTGTTTTATTGGTAGTAGGGACCTTTCGAGGAAGCAGCCAATATCAATATAATGTTTGTGCTGTTAACAACATAAGTATGCCTTGCGTTGATTTGTTATATTTTTGGGGGTTGTTCGAAATCATATTTTTCATTCTTCAATCCCACAAAGTTCATACTGAGGAAGGACTCCGTTGGTAACTGAGAAGACCAACAACTCTATGTTCCCGATTCTAAGGTCTCGAATCACCCAGAATCCCACAAAGAGTTTACGTTTTCATATACCAGACTTAAAAGCTAATTATCTAGCTTCGGTCTTCGGTTCATCATTTATTTCTCCCGACGCGGGAACCCGTTAGTTCTCATGTCCATAAAGTGAATACATTCCATGATATTCCTGTACAATATTATACAACCTATAACAGCAGATACATCTCTTCAAGTCAGACCAACAGTAAGTACCATACTTCAGTGTTTACTTTGTGGCATTGTATTCTATTTCACACATACCTACTTTTTTTTATTTTCGTGGTGGTAAGAATTGTTACAGCAGTCCATCCTACTCTCCAAGAGAGCTCTTGTATAATTGACTGGGGTATTATGTTTATGTTTGGTTATTTGTGTTAGCTTTCTTCTCTTCCTATTCTTTACCCAATACAATTTGTCATTTTCCGTAGTGTGTACGTGTAGGAGTTCTTTGTGTTCTCATCATTTAAAACAAAATATGGTCAACTTAAAATCGGTTGGCGAACGATTATAACGGCTGAAGGATTGTAACGCAGAGTTATATACTTATACATTTACTTCATTCACTTTCATAAAGTATTTCGGTTGGTCATGAAATTCTGACACATTTCACCGTCTTCATTCTGCAAATGTTATAGTTATAGTGTAAAGGGGTTACAGTCCACTGCGACCTTAAGGTCTATTGTGCCCCCTGACAGAGCTGTTATCATCGCGCCTCCTACAGCTCGCCCTCCAGTTCCAGAGGTTTGATGAAATCCAGTATCTGGGACGGCTTCAAGGAGGATAACTCCCCACTTCTACAAGATTCTTGCCCAAAGTAGTCTTTCCTTTGGCTTGCAATGGCATGGCATTCCGTAACCAGGTGAATAGGAGTTTCTTCCTCCTTCCCACAGACTTTACACTCATCAGTGTCCGATAAACCCATTCTCAACAGATGCTTCTTTAGGCGACAATGTCCTGTGAGAAAGCAGTGAGTAGGTGAAGTTGGTTTTCAATGAGATCCAGATATTTTTTGGATCTAGCAGTTTCAAAGTTCCGGAGGAATGATCCATCCCTGGGAGATTCCGCCAGAGTTTTTCTCTTTCGGTTTTCTCCTTCAGCATAAACTCCTTCTCATAGGTGCATTTTCCTATACTACAGAAGGGTTCTGGGCCAGTGAGTGGCGTTTGTGCGCCCTTTCTGGCCAGTGTATTGGCCTTTTTGTTTCCTACGATTTCCGAATGACCGGGAACCCAGATTAAAAAGACCTTATTCTTCTTGCCTACCTCATTGAGTTTGTTTCGGCACTCCCAAATCAGCTTTGAGTCAATGACGTAGGAGCTCAGTGCTTTAATAGCAGCTTGACTATCTGTATGAATAGCTATATCGCACTGCTGATAGTTTATTTCTAGATTTATATCTAGACATCTTCGGATTGCAAGTATTTCCGTTTGAAGGACGTTTGTACAGGAGCCTAACGATGTGCACACTTGGTACTTGTCCCGTAAATCCCAGCGCCAGCTCCTGTAGCGGTTTCATAACCATCTGTATACCATTTCATTGTATTTTCTTTGAGATTGTAGTTGGTGTATTCCCTTTCCCAATCCTCTCTTTTACTTAGCATTGTACTGAAGTTCTTCTCAGTGCTTACTTTCTTGATCATTACATCACTAGGAAGGTTTGCAGATGAGGTGTAGTCATTCAGAGAGGACCAAGCTCTCTGAAACCTGACTCTCTCATTGCCTGCTCCTTCTTTAGATACTCTGAGGATGGCCTCATGGGCTACCCTTTCAATCACTAGATATAGAGGTGTGAGGTCTGTGATGATCTCAAGCGCCCTGGTTGGGCACGTTCATATAGCTCCCGTGATGCACACACAGGCAAGCCTTTGTACTTTGTCGAGCATTTTCCTCGTACTTACCTGAATTGTCTCAGCAAACCAGGCTACTGCCCCATATGTGACTATAGGTCTTACAATCATGACATACATCCATCGCAGTATTTTTGGGTTACAGACCCAATTCCTGCCGTTCTGCAAATGTAAGGTTTTAGTCATTTTGCTGTCAGATACAAGAGCAACGTTGCTCTTTCTACATAGCAGTCGTAGTAATTTCGTATTTATCGAAATGTTCATTTACTTTGGGAAAATGATGAATTTGAGAAAACATTCTGTGAGTTCAATAACACCAAATACCAAATGTTGAAGAAACTTTTTTCTCTGTTAATACTGGAAATATTTCACGTATATGAATATAGTTGGAAGATTCACTTATGCTATTTTCTTTCAAGGAAATCAAGAATTGAGTGTTGAAATTTCACTGAAATTCAATGGACAGAAAAATCCGTTACTTTGTGATAGTTCATTCGAAAAAAAAATGACAGTATGTACTCGAATAACTCGAAGGAAAAACTTATAAACGAACAGACGATTCTATGAAATTACCCACTTTTCAAAATTCTCAAGAAATAAGCCTACAGAAGTCCTATAAATATCTTTTTGCACAACTTGAAAGTCTCCAGTATGAAAATGTAGTAGTACTACTACGAAACCTGTGTTACACAGTTAAACCTTAAAAGAACTAACTCTATTTACAAGGTTAAAAAAGAATAAATAGAAATTAACAGTGGCAACGTCTCTCAGAATTATTTAATATTTTACGAGTGCCAACCTGCATCAGTTTCGAGTAGAAAAACTCAATAAACCTAACTCTTGGTCAACCGGGATACTTTATAAAACTGAATGGAGTATATGAAAACATTCTGCTGAAAACTTTTCAACATTATACGCAGATAATATGTAACTTCATTGTTTATGGAGAAACCATTATATTAACAATAATACTCAAACCTGTGATCGTATTGACCCACAAAATCTACAATTTTTGCATACACCGCATACTTTCATAGCGAAAATCATTTAATTATTCCAAAAATAATGAAATGATCGGTATGAATTATCGAGTTATTTGCAGAGAAAATAAAATAACGAATGACAGATGAAAAACAGGTGAATCTATGTTGAATATGCTACAAATTTCAATTTCAATTACTCCCTAATGTTTAGTTATTATGCGGTAAATTCAAAATACCGTATAATATATATTTGACTTGAATGCCTGGCGCATATTTTTCAGAGTGACGTAATGATAGTTTACAAAGGTGCTAGAGGAGCTCTCGAGCAACGCAGAAGAAAAGAGCATCGATTCGTTTCCGATACAGTTGTGCGGTTTTCCTTGGCATGCGAAAGATTAATGAGATTAGTTTCGGAAAGGAAGTGAAGAAACCGTCACGTTCAGTTAGTCGAAGAACTGTACTGACAGGTGAATCTGAGGATTACGAGGGTCCAGAAAAGCTGCTAAGCCTAATTACCGACTATCTGAAACAATTAATTGCATACTAAGAAAAAATCCACGAAGATAATGATACATCGTTAGTGGACCCGAGAAAAAATTCTTGGAATCAGTCACATTCAAGGAAAAATGTGAAAACCCAATAAATACACGAAAGTAAAAAAAACGTTGTATTTCTCAAGTAACGACACTTTAATAACGGGTTGAAAAAACAAGAAAATATTTCTGTTGCTGTTCACCGACCATTTCCAATTACAAGCTTACAGAATCGAAAACGAGAAATACTTAATTCCTACCATGTTTTCTGGGATCATTCAATCAGGAAGAAACAAAAATTTCAATCAGCCTGAAATATTCGGTCTCTGAGGTACAGAGATTACGATAATCGAATGAAAGAAAAGTTGCAACGTCGTCTACCGTCTAGACTTTGATTTATCTTAATTTAAAGCATTGAATATTGACATTCACCTCGGGAGTTTTGGGGCTTGACGGAACACAAACTCGCGAAAAACAAATAAAAGGAGGGTACAATTCTCAGCAGATCTTTGGAAATGATGTTGCTGAATAATCACCGAACAAGTATTACTCATAGACGTTGCCAAACCTAATTTCTATTTATTTCTTTTTATTTTTTGAATGGAGTCAGTTTTTTTAAGGTTTCACTGTTCCTTTAGAAGTTTTTCGGTCGGGTTATTCGAGTACATTTATTAACAGACTATTCTGTCCAATATTTTCAGTAAAGTTTCAACACTCGATTCTAGATTTCCGTACGGGAAAATAGCATAACTGAATCTTCCAACCATGTGAAATAAACTGCTCCACATGAGTTAGGGATATTGATATTAATATGATTTCAAGTTGCAAATTAATTTTAGCCTGTAGGTCTGCAGGTTATACAGGGTGTTTAAGAAAAATCGAGTAAAATAACGAAATTTTACTTCCAGAGAATTCAAGCATTTTAAGACTATCAATACAATGTATGACCTCCATGGGCATCAATACAGCTTGACATCTTCTTTGCATACTACACATGAGGTTGTTGAACATTTCTTAAGGAATTTGGTTTCATTAACGGGGCAAAAGCTCTCTCAGATCATTTAAGGATTCTGGGATAGGTTGATGATTATCTAATCTTCTTTGGAGCATATTCCATGCAATTCAAATCTGGTGAGTGCCGAGGTATTGATAAATGTGGAATACCAAGCTCCTCGCGCCCATTCTCAACTATGGCTGCACGGTGCGGTCTAGCGTTATCGTCTAGAAATTGAAAAGTTTCACCAATAGCAGCGTGAAAATTTGGCACAACATGGTCAATGACATGCTCCCTATAGTGTAAGGCTGTCATATTCCCAGGACAAATGCATAGATCTGTGCGCCTGTTGAAACATATCCCGGCCCATACCATAACACTACCCCCTCGGGGGTCGTCGGAATGGATGGACTTCTTGGACATAGCGACGATTACGGGGTATGCGTGGGATTGTCCATACCCTTATTCTTCGAGAATCTGAAAATCGTCCATATCTGGATTCATCCGTGAAAAGGACACTACGCCATTGCTCGTTCCAATTGATATGTGGCCTCGCCAATTCCAGTCTTCGACGCTTCTGGTCACGTGTTAATGGAACTCCTCTTAATGGACGTCTAGGACCTAGATTCACTCTCTCAAACATCGTCTGATGGTTTCGATGGAAACTTGGACCCCATCTGCATTTTGAAGAGTATTCCGTAGCATTCTACAAGTATATGTAGGGTTTCTTCTCGCCGAAACGGTGATGAAACGATCCGGAGCAGGTGTTGTTTTTCGTCGCACACCAAGCCTTGGTCTTTTCAACACGGAACCTGTCAACCTGAACCTTTTCCAAAGTCAAGATATCACACTTTGGCTGACTTGGAGCCTTTCCGCTACAACAACCTGAGCATTCCGATAGACCTATTAGCCTCAGCGTTTGTTAATTTACGTCTTGGAATTTTCAAAAAACTCGTTTCGAAGCCGTTGATAAGCTGACTTCATTTCAAAATAAGAACATTCATGACGCATATTCAAAGTACCAAACTTCAGAAGAAAGGCGACCAGATTGACGAAATGTCTCATACTGATTTTTATTGGATCGATTCAAGTTTTTATTGAGTTTTAATAGTATATTCTAAAACTAGTTGCAGAATGGGCTCCTATTCCAATACGAATGCGAAATTCGAAAACGAGCGACGAAGGAGCGAGTTTTCGAAAGCATGAGTATTGAATTGCATTCTGCAACGAGTAATAGACGATATTTTCTCTATTTCACTCAAATTTTGTGAAATTCAATAAAAAAATTCAAATTATAGGTCCTAGTGACTTTCATATTGTATCTTGGCAGTTGGTGTGAATGTTAGGAAATACGAAAATTGACATTTCCAAATTGAAGTCATTGCTGACAACCACAAAACGAAAAATGTAACTGAAAACGATGCTGTAATGAATTCATTACAGCACTGTTTTTAGTACTGTAATGAACTCATTACGATACTGAAATAGAGAAATGATTTTACAGATTTTCTCGAAGATTACATACTTCTAAAAACGATTGAATACGATATCTCTAAAGGCCTCTTGCAACGACCTAGAATTCTCGCGAGAATTTTCTGCCAAATTCACTGACCGAAAATTCTCTGCCGATGCTTACGATGGAACAATGGAATTCCACAGAGAATTCTACCGAAAGTAGTATGCAACGGCAGAGAATTTTCGGTCAGTGAATTTGACAGAAAATTCTCGCGAGAATTCTCTGTCGTTGCAAGAGGCCTTCACTCTTGTGGAGTAGTATATTTCTAGTATTAACATGGAAAAAAGTTTCTTCAACATTCACCAGGTCTATGAAATTATTGAATTCAATAATATTCACTCAAATTCATCATTTTCTCAAGGTTAGAGATTTTTTGGCTTAAAAGGAGGCTTCCTGGTGTGCCGACAAAAAGTCAGTATCGAACCTATCAATGGGGTGTTACCGGAATATCTTCTACCTGATGGCAGTGCTGGGTTTAGGATCAAGTGACCCTCGAAAATCATAAAAATCACAGAGCCGAATATAGCATTGCTGTTCTTCTTCATTTGAGGACGGTGACATTCAGTGGACACAATTTATATGCAAACCAACTTTGATAAACACTGATATGAATCAGTCTCAAACAAAATTCATCAATTTGATCGAATTACTGATAATTCCATTTCAATAACTGACGTTCCTCGGTTTTATTCCAATGTAAACATGAATCTGTGCTCGAAATACACATCCAAAAGAATTTCCTTTCGCCTGAGGTCATTGATGTTTAGGGCACGATATACGTTGATACGTTGTGGAGGATCATTTCAATCCCCTGTCGTTTTCGCGATGTTTCCGTACCATTGACTCTCTTACTGTTGTGAGAGAAATACCGAGAAAACATTACGATCTGCCTTGAGTGAGCCGTTTTCATTCCAACGCATAGTTGTTTTTCATCATCATTAAGTTTTCTTATCAGCGAAGGGGCGAGGAAAGCTTTAATGTCTTGTATGCAGATGATTCTGAGGAAGTGATCTGCACTTCGATAGGTTTAGTTGATTTATTAAACACTTGTCACAATACTTAATTGCGATAGAGTGTTGGAAATGAAACCAATTATTGAGAGCAGAATCGTATAAGATTATAGCGAATTTTTGCAAAACGAATGGCCAATATTTCTGTGAAAATTTTTTGACAGTTCTAACAACAAATCCAATTTTATGATTTTGTATCATATGGAACCAAACAGATTTCAAAATGTCACGTTTTGGTAATGTTAAAAATATAAATGAGCTTATCAAAGAAAACATTCCCAGAAATACTTCCAAAAGCCACAAATACATTTGGGGAATATTTATGGAATTTCGCTAAGGAACGATCATACGAATTGAATGAACGCAGAAGCTTGGAAGAATTGGCGTTTATATTCAAAGACTGGGCTGTCAATATAAGAAACAAAGACGGAACGGAATTCAAAGAAGCAAGGGTAAAGACAATGTGAAATGTTTCGAGCAAACTCTTACAAGAAAAGTATTATAAGGACTACAACATTATGATTGACCCTTTTAATAATATAATATTTAAACCAGCCCGAGATGCCCGCGATGCAATCAGAAAAAAATTGCAAGCAGACCCAAGTAAACGAAAATCCAGTTCAGTTTCGTTAAATTTGTCTGAAGTTAACAGAATAATATTGCTATGGGATGAAAATACTCCTGAAGGTCTATTGCGTAAATTTTATCATATTGCTGCAGTTGAACTAGCGTGGCGAGGATAAGAGGCAGTTGCTTGTTTGGTGAATTTTTTTCAAATCGAGAAGAATAACGAAAGTTGTCCAACAAATCGCATTGAATACAATCCGGTATTCAGTAAAACGTGCCAAGGTGGTTCTAAAAGCTGTACAAGTAGTAAATGGTTGGTTTCCAATGGTGAGAGACAAAGCTGCCCTGTACGTCTTTTTCATAAACTAATATCAAAACGAGGCGAAAATATTACCTCACCACGACTATTCTCAAACCCAAATCGATATGGAAAAATGAAACTGACAAATGGTACGATAATGTACCTGTTGGAAGGAATGCCATAAATAAATGGACTAAATATGCTGCCGAAGCAATTGGCTTGAATGTCAAAGACAAAAAGATAACGAATCATTCAAATAGATCAACAGCTGTCAGTCAATTAGCAAAAAGTGGTGTAGAGGAACAACAATTGCTGAAGATTACTGGTCATAGCAATCAAAATTCTATCAAACCATACCTAAACCTCGATCAAGAACACCACAACAAGATAATAAATATTATGCGTGGAAATAGATCTTCAATACAAGAGAACAGCAACGAATCTAATGTTGAGTTAAATTTTACGAATTGCATTTTCACTATATATATATATTCTTTTGAAAGAGAGAATTACATACTGTTTTGTAATATCAAACAATATATGGCATATGGCACGTGTGAAGAAATGGCGACAAGGAACAGATTATATAAAAGAATAAAATCTGTTTCCCGCTCCAAATCTGAGTGTTAGCAGAGGGAATGTAAACGGGGTACCATACAATTCTGTGCATGATACACGAGAACAGATAAAAACCTCTGAAAAAACTCTGTCTCCCCGTGTATGTGTGGTGATACTGAATTTGTTAAAAAATATGCTGCTATCCATGTTACAGAGCTCCTTGTGCTTGAAAACATGCCTTTTCATCGAACTGGAGGCAAATATCTTGAAATTACATCTGTAACAAGAAAAAGAAGAAGAAAAACGAGAAAGAAGCAGTAGAAAAAAATACTTCACCTGCTAAAAAAACCTTTTCACAAAGCCCTAACTCTCTCATGGATCGGGAGGATCTTTCGATCAGGTCCGATCTTCCAAGTGATGATTCTTCTGTTCTTCAGGTGTTCGAGGAACGCTACAGGCCCCTTATGTTGGGGGATCATCAATAAATAAATAAATGTTTTGTTGCCTTGAGTTATACATTTTTTCTGTCAAAAAATTTTCTGCAGAATATTCCTCGGACATTGACAAATGCCTCATAATTTTATAACCAATATCTCAAGCTCGTTGCTTGGTAACAGCCCTCAGCCTTCGGCTTCGGGCTGTTACCAATGAACGAGCTTTCGATGGTCATAAAATTATCTCGTCTATTATCAAGGTCCTAGGGATATTACTACTGATAACAGATCCAGTATCATGGACGACTATTCGATACCTATCAGTTTTTTTTTCGTCAGATTCTTGCATGCGTATCTTCCTAAAAGGCGGATGTACTTACAAGGTCGAAGAATTGGAGTTCAAAAGATCCTGAATTCACTTCTGTTCCTCAGTTACCCATTTTCATCAACTCTATCTTTAGTACCAGGTGAATTTCTCTTCGTGCAGTTATCGAAAGAGCCGACTCGTATTTTTGAATTTCTTATATTTTTATATTCAATCGTTAAAGAAGCTGATATAATTTGTATTAGGATTACAAGCTTTGCCTCGACTCTTATTATTTTTGAATATTACAAAATTCTTCTATGAAATATATACAATTGATTTCATAGGCAAGAGCAGTAAAACTCTTGGCACAATTTCGAACACAGTTTTTGGCACTATTTCCATATTTCGTTGAATTGCAGAAAAATTTAAAGTACCCAATTAATTTCCCGATAATTTTTTACAAAAATATAGAAAATGAATGAAATACCTGAATGCCACCTTCGGATAGAACTTTTCCATGGGCCATTTTTCCGCTCGTCCTTTTCATAAATCAATTAAATGGAGAGCATAATTGGAAAACACATTTGGGATCATCATGCATGATCATCCCGTTATTGAAACAGAACCCATCTACTCGGGAAATTGCACTCTGCGGGATTAGAATTTCATCTCCAATTTTTGCGGTTTTCCTATTTATAAATGCGGGTTTTTCCCCCTTCTGGAGAGAAATATCCGATAGAGAGGAAATAAATCTTCATGAAAAGAATAATGGAACTAGATTCGTTCTAGTGTGTTGTTACATGTAGGAATCCGTCTGCAGCAAGGAACGAAAGCATTAGCAGAAATTGGATAAAGGATTATCCAATAGGTTATTATGCTGGTAGAATTGCAGGCCCCATTTTGGATGGGATAAATCTCCATTTGGTTTGACGCAACGTTTGCTCTCTATTGTTTTTTCTTTCATGAGGGATGAACCAGTGCGCTACCAGATGGTTGCACTATGAATAAACCACTGAATATTCATATAATAGAAAAATGTTATAAAATCATCATAGCTGGGAAGCCAGCTACCTTTCAATTGAAAGTACGAGGATGTATTGATATCTAGTTAGCCGAGACCACAGTTCCATGCATGAACAAAATATTGCGATACCATATCAACGAACAAGAACTTATAAGAAGTGTCAGTGTAGAGTTCGACGTAAACAAAGTGAACCAGAGTTACGCAATAAATTTAAGAAAAAGATGTCCACCGAAATTGTAAAAATCGAAAAATTGGAGTATTGAGCCATCATTAAGTACCTGTATTTAAAAGGGTTGAGAGGTAAGCAAATTTACGAAGATATGCTTAATACCCTTGGTGATCAATGTCTTTCGAATGCGACCGTGAAAAATTGGACTGCAAACTTCAAAAGAGGTAAATTTTCCATTGAAGATGATGACCGATCTGAAAGGCCAGTTTCTGTGTCAGTCACCGAAAATATCGATGCAGTTCATGACATGATTTTATCAGACCGTCGAATTGGGCTAAAACCGATATCTGAAGCACTGAAGATTTCATACGAGCGCGTTCATCTAAGGCACTTGCGCAGAGGCATTATCGTAACCAATGAAGCTTTGCTGAGGTGCGATTATTGCTAGTTGAAACTATAAAGATAGGTATGCTAGATAGACCTGGCTCTATGGTTGATTGGGTCCAACCATAGACTCGAAAATTACAGATCCCTTCGAAGGAAATGAAATCTGTAATCGAAAGAAATGAAATCTGTAATCTAATGAGCATATTTTCGGAATGAGAGATCGTGTGGTGACTTTTTTCGGCATGCTCACATGAAAAACATTGGATATAGGTTAAGTTCGTGGTGTAAGAATAATGCCGCGGCATCTAATAGTCAAATTTATAATAATTTATTGTTTATGTTGGTGTATCAACCCGATAGATGACGATGAAAATGTTGCGAATCCTGTAATTTTCGAGTCTATGGTTGGACCCAATAAACCATAGAGCCAGGTCTATCTAGCATACCTATCTTTATAGTGCCTTAGTTCATCATATAGTTCACGCCAATTTGGACATGAGAAAAATTACTGCAAAATAGATCCCCAAATGTTTGAATGTTGACCAATAGCGTGCAAGGGTAGAAGCATGGCGTTCGATCTGTACTCGATTTGAGAACGATGTAGACTTCTTAAACCGAATTGTTACTATGGATGAGTTCTTGCTTCAGTTTTTTGGGATTGCCATGGAGAAATCATGATTGATTTTTTGGATAAGGGTAGACTAATAACTGGAGATCACTATTCGACAATACTGATCACTCTACGGGAAGAAAATTAAAGAGAAAAGACGTGGAAAGCTATCCATAGGTGTTTTTTTTTTCACATGACAACGCCCCAGTACACAAATCTCATGCTGCCATGCAAAAAATTCGTGATTAATGGTTAGAAATACTAGAACACCCCCCTGCTTCACAAGATTTGGCTCCGTCCGACTATCATCTCTTTTCTCAACTGAAAAATAGTTTAAAAGGTCGTAAATTTCCTTCCAACGAGGAGGTAATAAAAGCTGTGGAGGACTGGTTTGCAGAGCACGAAGAAACAGTTTTTTAAAGGTCTAGAGACGTTGCAGGTTCGCTGTAATAAATGTATTCAATTAAGAGGAGAATATGTTGAGTAATAAAATATTTTGACATTGAAATTTTGTTTGGTTCTATAGTAGGCTAAGAATTTTTCAATATATCCTCGTATTAACACACAAATCATTTGCCATTATAAATATTGACGAATGAAATGTGAATAACAAGATCTCCCACATCATTCACCCCACCAGACCGAATGGTCCAAGGTCAACTGAAAATCGCACTGATTGCAGTGACTGCAGTTTCGTACTATTAGGACTCATCGGAAGGAATATGCATTCAAAATTGACTCGAGGCAAACAGACCTAGCCATATTAGAAAAAACAGGATAATTTGCAAAACGCAACGTATCTTCTCGATGGAAACAACCTTGTTAATAGATTCACACCCACAAACAAAACGAGAAAATTCGTTGAAAGCTGTCGAAAACAATAACAGCTACAGTCAAATAAATAGTCCATGATTCCGACCAATATCGGAAATTATTTTCCCCTCAATTCGCATATACCTACGCCCATCGTCCGAAGTATTGGCCCCCTAGGTTTCTCAAAAAAAAAAACAATCTATAATCTGAAATTGAGATGATTGTCTTCGTCTATTTCAACTGCAGAAGGGTAGATTCCTCTCATCAAACGAAACACTTTTTTCCCATACCATTTTTCAAAATTCGGTTTCGTTTGAAAAAAACAGGGTGTCGAAAATCCATGGAATTAACACTTTTCGTTACTCTATATTCATAGTGAATATTCTTCAATCAAAACTTATACAATATTTCTCCAGGTATGAAAGTTACAGCGTAGCCGACTCATAAATTATGCAAAAATACTATAAAACCACTAGCGAAAAATAACCGGTTCATATTCAATCCTTTTAGAAAATAAAAGTATACTTATTTTTTCTCAATAAAACGCGATGTTTTCGAGTTATTCCTGATTGTATACGATGAAAATTAAGGAAAAAATTATGAATTTCAAGAAAAATCTGGATGCTTTCCTAGATGAAATATCAACGAATATTGTTTCTTCTCTGGTCTCTGAACAAGTTGACAATGTTGTCAGAATGTTTAACTTCGTCAACACTGAAATCTCTATAACAGAAAAACGTTCGATGTATTCACAGACATGCAATAATGAAATCCCATAAATGTGGGAGATAAAATTGAATTCAGAGAAGCATGAAATTATACATTTTCTACGCCCAGTTTCTATTAAAAATTCATTGTTACCAGTCCATATTAAAAATGTCGATGAAATTCAACATTCGAATATTAATGGTAATGTCGATACAAACCACGTATTGAATTGGAATTAATGGAAAATAAAATGATACTCAGCACTACATAATCTGTGGCGATGTTTCTATCTAAACAATATCCCCTTGGAATTTCAACTCGACCCCACACGGTTATTATTACATCAATTCATTGAAAGTCTTCGCATAATCATCACCTGTTTGCATCATTGTCCGTAAATAAATAAACCAAAGTCCAGGGCGCAAGTTATTACTATAGCAAGCGTCGTTCATGGGAGCACAGACTGGTCTGTGATGAAACTAACGTTGGAGACACAGAACAACGGTTTGTCTTGCGTGCCGACTACCTCGCATTGCGAGGTAGCGCACCGTTATAGGCGACCGAAATTAAGATCATAGCGCTGTATCGCCCAGAAACAGTACAACTCGTCAATTCCAAAGAGCAACGCCTAGACACCATATTAGCGAAAAGTAAAAAAATAGTTCCCCTGCGATGGTTTATCTGTTAACGATAAGTGACGTACTGCTTACGTGGTTTCGCCTACCATTAATTGAAGAGAAAATCAGCAATCTGGCATCGTCTCCCCAAAAGTTCTGGGAAATATCACAGAAGATGGGTAAGGTTAGGTCATCGACCTCGTATCCTATGACTTAGGTTAATGGGGTTAGGTTAGGTTTGTAAGAAAACAATTTTTTAAGAGATAGTTTCGGTATATCGAAGATATGGACAAATTATTAGTGTTTTCAAACTGATTCCCAGAAAATTGGAGAAGGAACATCTTTTGGTGGGAGAAATATGGCTTTTCAATTGCAGAAATAATCGGACAAAACTAAGCGTTTTGTTGAAAAATATCGTGTTTGTAACATTCTTATTCGAATTTAGTGCTTGAGTATTTCCTGAATGTATCAACACAGAACATCTAATAATAACCTCAATTTCAATCAAAAAATATGAACTTTGAGGTGTTTGATTGATCCCTCTTGACGACGGTTAGTTATGTGCCGTGTTACTCTTGAAGGTCATCTTGCCTTTGGATTTAAGGAACACAACTCTCTCCTTATGGTACCTACTGGTTGAGACTATTCGTCTGAAGGCCCTCAAATAATGACTTCGAAGGGCTGTTACAGATACTCTTCGATTTGTTCGAGTAAAATTTGCGATACTCTGGGTCGACCAAGCACCGGTCTTCGGGCAACGATGTCGGTTTTTAGGAAAAAGACAAATATGCGCCTTACTGTAATTCGTTTGGAATATTCAAACGTCGCGCAATCTGGTGTTTTGACAGAGCTTCTTGATGTGGGTCTACCATTTTTGCCCGGTCATACTGAGAAAATGGGTGTACCGACATTTTGCACGGAACATTCTCAATATTACAACTCTCTTTATTCGCTGAAAACTGATACATCTGTATCCTCCCGAATAATAAACATGTTTTGCTGGATATATTGAGAAATTCTTAGCCTACTATGGATCCAAACAAAATTTCAATGTCAAAATATTTTATTACTCAACATATTCTCCTCTTAATTGAATACATTTACTACAGCGACCATGCAACGTCTCTAGACCTTTCAAAAAAAAAATGTTTCTTCTTGCTCTGCAAACCAGTCCTCCACAGCTTTCAATTCCTCCTCGTTGGAAGAAAATTTTCGACCTTTCAAACTTTCTTTCAGTTAAGGAAAGAGATGATAGTCGGACGGAGCCAAATCTGGTGATTAAGGGGGGTGTTCTAGTAATTCCAACCCCTTGTCCTGTAAAAACAAAATACCTCTGGATAGCTTTGGAGAAATTTAGATTCCTGTATTTATATCGAGTGTTTGGAAAGTAGTCCGATAGATGGCGCCAGCCTCGATAATCATAATCAGTTATTCATTAATTTCATTTCTTAATTGTATTCTCTTTCATGTAGGTAAATTTTCCATGAAGATGGTACATTCTGTATAATTTAATGCTTAATATCTTCCTTAATTTCATGTTCATGTGCTTTGATCTCTTCTTCTTTCCCATGTTTGAGTTCTATGTATGAATCAAATGTTGATGTGCCTATTTCAAATATTTTAAATAACTTTCTCTTCTTCAATCTACTAAAGAGTAGATATATACAAATTATACTCGTCGATCTACTGTGAGTTGCAGTTAGATTATTAGATGTTCTGTGATTTGCAGGCATCTTCATATATAGTGTAAACATAACCTAAATTGGTTGTGTGCTTAATTCTTCTTGGAATAAAATGTTAGTGTTAGTACACACGTGTTTCTTTTAAATTAAAAAGCGCAGGAAAAGAAGTACATACAGTCCACTACATCGAAATAAATCCAGCTTTCTGCATCTTTTCTCATTGATTTTTTCCCGTAGAGTGGTCAGTAATGTCGAATAGTAATCTCCACTTATTCTTCTACCCTTATCCAAAAAACCAATCATGATTACTCCATGTCAATCCCAAAAAACTGAAGCAAGAACTTTTTCAGCAGATTTTTGGACACGAAACTTCTTAGGTCTTGGATCACCAGAGTGTCGCCATTCCATCGATTATTGCTTTGTTTCTGGATTGTTGAAATGTACCCAAGTCTCATCCATAGTAACAATTCGGTTTAAGAAGTTTACATCGTTTTCAAATCGAGCACAGATCGAACACGATGCTTCTTTCCTTGCACACTTTTGGCCAACATTCAAACATTTCGGGATCCATTCTGCAGATTTTTGGACACGAAACTTCTTAGGTCTTGGATCACCAGAGTGTCGCCATTCCATCGATTATTGCTTTGTTTCTGGATTGTTGAAATGTACCCAAGTCTCATCCATAGTAACAATTCGGTTTAAGAAGTTTACATCGTTTTCAAATCGAGCACAGATCGAACACGATGCTTCTTTCCTTGCACACTTTTGGCCAACATTCAAACATTTCGGGATCCATTCTGCAGAAATTCTTTCCATGTCCAAATTGACGTGAACTATATGATGAACGCGTTCGTATGAAATCTTGAGTGCTTTAGATAGCCGTTTTAGCTCAACTCGACGGTCTGATAAAATCATGTCATGAATTGCATCGATATTTTCGGGGACTGTGACAGAAACTGGCCCTCCCGATCGGTCATCATCTTCAATGGAAAATTTACCTCTTTTGAAGCTTGCAGTCCAATTTTTCACGGTCGCATACGAAGGACATTGATCACCGAGGGTAATAAGCATATCTTCGTAAATCTGCTTGCCTCTTAACCCTTTTAAATACAGGTACTTGATGATGGCTCGGTACTCCAATTTTTCGATTTTCCCAATTTCGGTGGACATTTAATTTATTGCGTAACTCTGGTTTACTTTTTTGACGTCGAACTCTACACTGACAATTCTAATAAGGTATTGTTCGTTGATATGGTATCGCAATATTTTTTTATGCATGGAACTGGTCTAGGCTAACTAGATATCAAAACATCCCCGTATAAGGACTTTGACGATGTGTGGAATTCGAATACGGCATTCTCCATCTAACCCCAAAATTCCATTGCGATCAGATCCGTAGTTATCAATTAATCGAGCAAAAAATTCAGCAAAATCGAATTTGATCAAGGATCCTTGTTAAGTGATTCGAACTTAGTGCATTGGGACCATTCTTGGCGCAAAATTCGAAAGAACATGAATTGAACGCAAAAAAATGATATAGAAAAATGTTGTCGAAATTCAAATTCGGAGATGAATAACTTCTTTCCGAAATACCTTCATTGGTACCCTTAAATATTCAAGGCTGATAATCATCCATTCAAGCGAAACTTCAAAACGTCACCTGTGCTGTGATGATTGAAGCGAACATACTGTAAAGCTATCGAAAAACTTCAATTTCTCCTCAGTAATGTTTTTCCATGCCACTCAGCACTCGTCACACAATAGGCCCAGAGGACAAATGCCAACAAATAATCCCCAACAAAATAAATCTGGTAGGAGAATGGGACGAAAACACATTAAAAATGCAATCGCTGGAACGAAAAAGCGCGACCCATGTCCGTTCCAAACAATTGACGATTGACGCCGGAAAACAAAACCCAAAACTCCGGTAAAAAGTGCCGCTAAAAGATTATATCTCTCCGCTTAAGAAAAAGAAAGTTCGGAGATTTAATGTGGCGTTTCTAAAACAGCTCAGCTCCTATAACAGGGTGAAATGTCATATTGTTGAAGTTGAGCCGTGCTCTCAATGGCGCCATTTTGTTTTTATCGAATGAAGTATGACGTGAACCAGACGAGATAAAACATATTTCAACTAGTTATCTGGATCCTTCTTCATATTACTGTTATTTCCGGATTTTTTGGGGAGTGTAACGTTGGAAAAGTATTTAGCGATGCCACTGTGGAAGTTTCGGTAGGTTGGACCTTCGTATATCACTTTTCGCAATTTAGAATTGGAATATCTTTGTCCCTATTTTCCTCTCATGGAATGAACCACAAAGGCATAAAACTTTGATATAGCGTTCAGAGAAAAAGTCATGTACTTTATTCACTCCAAGAGGTGAATGAGATGATCCCTCGGAATAACATCTTTTGCGATTTCGGCGATGCTACAAAAGGCATCGTTTTATTCCGTGAAACATATACAGGGTGTTTGGAGGGTGAGTAGCCATAAGTAAATGGTGGATAGGTGATGCTCTTGGCTACTTGTTGCGCCTAATAAAATAACATTTTGCCCAAAGTTCAAGGTGTTATAATTTTTTTACAATTATTCTAGAAATTTCCCATTTTTCTCATTAAAACCTTGAATTTTTTCAAATTTAATGCTCGAGGTGCCTATAAAATGATTTATTTCTTAGTCTAGTCTTGTCTTATTCAGATGGAATCATAATTTCATACAAACGTCTTCAAAAAATCTTACAGCGTCGTATCAAACATCAAAATGAAAAAAAAATTGTTGTGTCCACTTTACAAAGTGAAAAAAAAAATTACATAGTGTTGGGTTTTAAAATGGCTTTAAAAACTTCTCTAGTTAATACTCTTTGCAATGGTATGTAACATGTACCATTGATAATCAGATAACTCAACAAAAAACCGTTTTGTCTTCAAGGATGCCTTGAAAGGATGACGACAAAACTATTCCATTGAGCAGGCAAAAGCTTTTCTCTCATTCTACCACAGCTAAAAATAGCGTGCTCTCTCTATCATCGGCTAACAATACTCCCAAGGGCGTGGGGGGCAGCTGCCCCCCATGCCTCCCCCCCCCAAATCAGAATAGAAAAAATGAACTGATTTTCGTACATTATGCTATTATTTCATAAGTTTTTAAAGGATTTTTGAGCTCTAGGGTGCCCCACCATTCATTTTAAATCTTGTTCAAATTGTTGGCCATAATTTCTAATACATGCGTAACATCTCTTTCTTATTATAGTAAAAGCAGCCATGTGTCACGTGAAGTAGCAACAATAAGTCTCGACTAAATAAATGCACGACTTTGACACCTGCTGTACAAAGGGCAGGGGCCAATAGGAGCAGTGTTGCCAATCGAAATTGCACGAAATACTGAAAAGCGTGGAACAGAATACTCGTATTTTACTCGCAGTAGTATGAAAATCTTCAGATATTCCTTTAAATATAATAAATCACTAAATTCGTATCATCCACACCATATTAATTTTATTTAAGATGTCCAAAAACATTTTATTTAATGATTTGAAGTTCTCTATGTATAGTTTTCTACAGAATATGCTGATGAACCAACGAAATGTTGAGTGAACTCAAAACTGCATTACTGCACCTTTACTGCAGGCCTTTTAAATGACTTGCAAATGTAGTAATTACCCCCCAGCTTTTGAGCTGGGGGGGAGAACGCAGGGGGCAGCTGCCCCCCCCCCCCCTAGAGCTCAAAAATCCCTTAAAAACTTATGAAATAATAGCATAATGTACGAAAATCAGTTCATTTTTTCTATTCTGATTTGGGGGGGGGATGTGGGGCAGCTGCCCTCTCCCTGGCGACGCCCTTGAGAGTATTGTTAGCCGATGATAGAGAGAGCACGCTATTTTTAGCTGTGGTAGAATGAGAGAAAAGATTTTGCCTGCTCAATGGAATAGTTTTGTCGTCATCCTTTCAAGGCATCCTTGAAGACAAAACGGTTTTTTGTTGAGTTATCTGATTATTGATGGTACATGTTACATACCATTACAAAGAGTATTAAATAGAGAAGCCATTTTAAAACCCAACACTATGTACATTTTTTTTTATTTCACTTTGTAAAGTGGACACAACATTATTTTTTTTTTCATTTTGATGTTTGATACGACGCTGTAAGATTTTTTGAAGACGTTTGTATGAAATTATGATTCGATTTGAATAAGACAAAACTAGACTAAGGAAATAAATCATTTTATAGGCACCTCGAGCATTAAATTTGAGAAAATTCAAAGTTTTAATGAGAAAAATGGGAAATTTCTAGAAAAATGGTAAAAAAATTATAACACCTTGAACTTTGGGCAAAATGTTATTTTATCAGGCGCAACAAGTAGCCAAGAGCATCACCTATCCACCATTTACCTATGGCTACTCACCCTCCAAACACCCTGTATATACTGCTCCACATAAGAAAGGAATATTCAATTGCAAAAAAATATAGATTTTTGTGATGAAAATTCATATTAATATGATTTCAAGTTGCAAATTAATTTTAGCCTGTAGGTCTGCAGCGTATACAGGGTGGTTACGAAGAATCGAGTAAAATAACGAAATTTTATTTCCAGAGAATTTAAGCATTTTAAGACTATCAACACAATGTATGGCCTCCACGGGCATCAATAACAGCTTGACAGTTTCTTTGCATACTACACACGAGGTTGTTGAACATTTCTTGAGGAATTTGGTTCCATAAACGAGCCAGAAGCTCTCTCAGATCATTTAAGGATTCTGGGATAGATTGATGATTATCTAATCTTCTTTGGAGCATATCCCATGCATGTTCTATGCAATTCAAATCTGGTGCGGAGGTATTGATAAATGTGGAATACCAAGCTCCTCGCGCGCATTCTCAACTTTGGCTGCACGGTGCGGTCTATAGCGTTATGGTCTAGAAATTGAAAAGTTTTACCAATAGCAGCATGAAAATTTGGCACAACATTGTCAATGACATGCTCCCTATAGTGTAAGGCGGTCATATTCCCAGGACCAATGTGTAGATCTGTGCGCCCGTTGAAACATATCCCGGCCCATGCCATAACACTATCCCCTCGGAATGTATGGACTTCTTGGACATAGCGACGATTATGGCGTATGCGTGGGATTGTTCATACCCTTATTCTTCGAGAATCTGAAAGTCGTCCATATCTGGATTCATCAGTTAAAAGGACACTACGCCATTGATCGTTCCAAATGATATGTTGCCTTGCCCATTCCAGTCTTTGACGCTCATGGTCAAGTGTTAATGGAACTCCTCTTAATGGACGTCTAGAACCTTGATTCGCCTCTCTCAAACGTCGTCTGATGGTTTCGATGAAAACTTGGACCACATCTGCATTTTGAAGAGTATTCCGTAGCATTCTACACGTAGATGTAGGGTTTCTTCCCGCCGAAACGGTGATGAAACGATTCTGAACAGGTGTTGTTTTTCGTCGCCCACCAAGCCTTGGTCTTTCCAACACGGAACCTGTCTCCCTGAACCTATTTCAAAGTCGAGATATCACACTTTGGCTGACTTGGAGCCTTTCCGCCACAATTACCTGAGTAAGGCCACCCT
This sequence comes from Adalia decempunctata, assembly GCA_951802165.1. Lineage (NCBI taxonomy): Eukaryota > Metazoa > Arthropoda > Insecta > Coleoptera > Coccinellidae > Adalia > Adalia decempunctata. The sequence goes on from OX637697.1 coordinate 25,117,006, forward strand.
GTAGCTTTCTGATAGCCCTATTACCCTCAGCGTTTGTTAATTTACGTCTTGGCATTTTCAGAAAACTCGTTTCAAATCGAAGCCGTTGATAAACTGACTTAATTTCAAAATAAGAACATTCATGAAGCATATGCAACGAACCAAACTTCAGAAAAAAGGCGACCAGATTGACGAAATGTCTCATACTGATTTTTATTGGATCGATTCAAGTTGTTATTGAGTTTTAAATGATTTACAGCGATTTTTGGAAGGTTACATACTTTTAAAAATGATTGAATACGATATCCCTAACTCTTGTGGAGCAGTATATAATCCTCTTAGCAGGAAAATATCGTTAAGAGAAACGGGTGTATTGAAGGGTTTTCTAATAAGTGGTGTTATTTGGTCCTTCGCAGATACATGAAATTTTTCAACATAAATGATCAGATGCTTATTTCATTATGAATAGGAAGGTATAATGGAAAATAACATCAGTCAACTAACCACCTCGACCACGACTACAGGACCATATCCTTTTCATGAAAATTTCCATAACCAAATCGCAAAGTGGCTGCCCTATGTCCTCCATAGCCTCACGAATAGAATCTTTGAGGTCTTCAATCGACGCTGTGCTCTTGGCGTAAAACTTCTTTCGCACATGGTCTCAAAGGAAGAAGTCGCAGGGTGTTGAATCACAAGATCTTTATGACGCTCAAGACCCAAATCTTTATATAATAAATAATGATGTAAATCACATAAGCGGTAAGGCGCTACCTATTCAATATAATAATAAGGAATAAGACACAAATTTGTGTCTTATTCCTTTCAACCAAATCTTTATGCAAAATACGGTGTAATGACGTTTGTCGAATGTCTTATTCCAAAGAACGACGAATGGACAAATTTGAGTTTTCTTCAACACTTTCGGCTACATCAGCAATATTCCCAGCTGTTCTTGAGCGACGTGCATGAGTTTCATTCTTCACATCAGTTACTTACCCCAACAGATCAAACTTTCCCGCCAATTTTCTGTACGTTCGAGTTTTACGAACCGGCTCTGCCAAATTTTCTCCATTTTTATAATGAATTTTAATAACTTCAATGCGTTGTTGAAGCGTGTATCGTTCCATTATCAATGGTGTAGTTTCTACATCCCAAATGTCAAGAAGTGACATCTACCGAAATTGCGGGCTATTCAAACTAACCCCTTGTATTGGAAACCCTTCATTGGGAAAAGTTTTTCATTAATTGCATCGATACCAAGGGTAAATAGTATATTGTTCAATGAGCGGTAATGTAAGTCATAACACACGGAGATGAAATTTGCAGCCCGAGCCGTCAGGCGAGGAGTGTAATTCTTCAAGTGTGTTGTGACCATTACCGCGAATTGAACACTATACTTTATCTTCGACTTCTTCAGTTGGATTCGAATTAATCTCTATTTTCAAAATTGACAACAGTTGTCATAAGCGATTTCTGTGCTCGAAAATCGAATCGATATCGAATCCCGTCACAAACGTCAAAAATTCACGTTTTCCAAATGCAATTTTTGGATATTCAGACCTAAGAAAATGTAGAAATGGATGGCGAGAACGTTACCTTGATGTCTGAAATAGAGTTCCCCATTGACCCTTTTTTATTCATTTCGTAAGCTTCATTTCTCCAATTTCTATTAGAGTGAGTTATAGGCGTGAGTTATTATTACCTCACAATATTGGTTTATAGAGACTATTACAGATCAAAATCAGTTGAATATTGGATATTATTCTATGGGAGTAGATAAAAGAATTGACAAGATTATTCCTCATAGGTAGCAATTCATTTGGCAATTTTCAGACCTTCCCTATTGAAAAAATCACACGGATGTACATTTACATTAAAAATCTTGATGACAGCTCCACGATAAATGTTGTGATAAATATCCATTTCTTGATATTCATACGTGGTTCATTCGAAAAGGTGTTGTTGGAATAATTCAGAATTTCGTTAATCAGTTTTCGTTTCGTATAACCTCATTAATAAGTTGTGAAACTGCAAACATCCAGGCACATCCGCAGCCTTGTTCCTCATCCTTCGTAACATCGTTGGAATCCAATTATCTGCATGGAAACTGGATTATATACATCCTCGAAAATTTGTTGATCATTTGCTCCAGCCGATTATCTGTTCCCTGACGACCAATGCAAGTGTCTCCCACTGCTTCCTATCCGCGCGAAATATTTGAGAATGAAATGAAATATGTATATGTATCGACATGAAGATCTTATTGAATTTGCCAGAAACAGAAATAGATAGATAGATAATATATTCGTGCAGGCAGGAAAAGGTAATGTTAAAACTTTGATTCGAAAAGATTGTGTCTGAAGAAAATTTTTTGGAACATGAATAATTAATAATCAGGACAGGGTGTCCCGAAGTGTGACAGTAGATTATTTACCCTGTTTGTAACACCTAGCAGAAAAGGAAATTCCTGAAAATAACTATTAGTCACTCGGGTGAATAATTGCGACACTCGCCGCAGTGTGACAAGAAAAACCTCGGACAAACTCTTTTTCATTTAACTTTATTAAACAGAAGAAATTGAACAAAACAACAACAAATAATAATAGCTTGAACATTTGTTAATAATATATTTAAGCCGTTTCGAAGTGGCTTCCTTTGGCGGCGATACACAGCTTCAGACGCTTCTTGAAATTTTCGGCAATGGGCCGCGCGCGGCTCCTAGGGCGTTAATCGGTTCCATTCCCGGCGCAGAGATTGCTTCAGCGACTACAAATTTTTGTGTTTGTTAGCAAAAGCCCTGTGCTCCAAAATCGACCACACGTTGAAGTCCATTGGGTTGAGATCCGGTGAGTAGGGCGGCCATTCTGCAGATGAGATGAAACAAGGAAAATGGGTCTTACACCATTCTTGCGTCATTTTCGCTCTGTGAGCCAGAGCGGAGTCCTGTTGAAAGGTCCAATGCGTATCGCTGAAGTCCTGCTTGGCCCAGGGAAGAACTACGGCCTCGAGGATGTCGCAGCGGTAGACTTCTTGATTAATTTTGAGCCCTTGATCCACGAAAACTAAGGGAGTTTTACCACTGCCGTAAATTCCGCCCTAGTCCATGACGGATTGCGGATTTTGACGATGTTCGACGATGGCCGATGTACCGTGAGCCTCTACGGACCAGACCCTGTCGTTTTGGTGGTTGTGGAATTGTTCTACGGTGAAAATCTTCTCGTCTGTGAAGAGAATTCGCTCCCATTGCTGAACGGCAGCGAGACGAAGGAGTTGACGACACCTTTGGAGTCGTACGCGTATGTTTTCCTCCGTGAGGAGTTGAACCGAGAGTTGAACTTTGTGGAGCTTGTATGGCTTGAGGTTGAGCTCCTTTTTGGCAATTTGATGGACTGATTCGCGGTTGATGCCGGTCTCATAGGCTATTTTTCTCATGGAAATCCTCGGATTTCGATTGACTAGCTTCTTGACGATGTTGCGATTGCTAGGTGTATTGACAGTTCGTTTTCAACCACTTTCTGGACGACGACCATCATGGCCAAGCTCCTTGAAACGACGAATTGCATCGGATACGGTTTGTCGAGGCACATTGAGCCAACGAACAATTTCGCATTGACGCCTGCTTTGACGAAACAGCTCCAAAATCGCACTTCGTTTGTTTGACATTCTAAAACTCTGTGAATGGAATTAAATCGATCTGAAAATTCACATATTAGTACAGGAAAGTGTAGAAAAACCTAGAGAATAAAAATTATTTGGCTGCGCTGAAATACTTTTGTTCCAGACCACAGCAAAATTTGTCCGAAATTTTTCTTCTCACCTTGTATGTGTATGAAGTTGGTTTAAATCACTGTTTCTTTGCAACAATTCCGAAATGGCTCAAGATAACGGGTGATTTTCAACTATTATATTTGGCAACACTGATGTTGACAGCTCACTCACGTTTCTTGTTTTGTGTCACACATCTTCAGTTTGGACTATAATTTTACCAGGAATCGTCTCACATACAAATTAGCTTGAAAATCATTGAATTATTATACAGGGTGGCTATGAAAACGAAACAGACGAGATCACAGACGAAATAAATTTTTTCGATAGAAATGCTCGGACAGGTCGATTTCTGTTTCGAGGGGGACAACTCAAGATGTAGGTTACGGACGCATAGCGCTTCAACCCTTTCTACTACAAGTACTACAACCCTCACCCCCAATTTTTGAATAGGGAAGATGGGGTGAGTGATACCTCCTTTGAAAGGTATTTTTATACTGATTTCAGCACAGTAATTGTTTTTCCATTTTATGTATTAGTTCTCGAAATATTCTTAAGTATTTGAAAATGAAGTGGTATTTTCATGGCACTTGTAGTGTTTTTTTGTGAAAAATCGACATCTTGATTAAAGATTTCTATGTCAGTGGATTGGAGGAAGGAAGCCACAGTCATGGTTGTTTTGAAGCTCAAAATGTCAATTTTTCACAAAAAAACACTACAAGTGCCATGAAAACACCACTTCATTTTCAAATACTTAGTTAAGAATATTTCGAGAACTAATGCATAAAATGAAAAAACAATTACTATGCTGAAATCAGTATAAAAATACCTTTAAAATGAGGTATCACTCACCCCATCTTCCATATTCAAAAATTTTCGAATCACTTTATTCGATGAGAATGAGTGTGTTGGAACTTTCTATAAATTTCATGAAGTTTGTAAGCATCATCGTCGTCAGCTCCTAAATAAACAAACCGTCGATTAACATTGCAGAAGTCATCCCTTCTTTTTTATATCCATATTTTTTTCTATTCCTACTACGACGTCCCATCTGATTCTACATAGATCAATAGAGCATTTATTTCTATTCAAGTGTAAAAGGGTAATAGAAGTCCGATAGACTCGATGAAAGTTGGTTTTCTGGTAATTTTTTTTATAAGAAAAAGAAGTCCATCGCAGTTTTCCCCAAATTATTCCTTTCGTCTAAGGAAGGTTTGAAATGAAGGCTAACATGACAAGACAGGTTTGTTTCTTGGAACATTAACTACTTTTCACAATAATGAGGACAAACCGACCGACCAAGCCAGTGGTGGAACAACGGCAATAAATACAGTGGTCGATCTAGAAATATCGTCAATTCGGACCAATCAATGGTCGAGTTTCAATTTTCGACCGAGATACCTATGAAGAAACTTCATTGAGGAAACACATTTGAGAGGAAATACAAGGTGATGTAGTCAGGAAAAATTAAAATATTTCTGATTTCAAATGAGAATCACTTTATTCGAAGAGAAAATTTCAGCCAACATAACTTTGGCGATGAATCTTTTTATGGGAGTGATGAATTCTCCAGTAAGCAGCGTCATCATCGTCATCGTCAGCTCTAAAATAAGAAAAACCGTCGATTAAAAATGCAGAAGTCTTTTCTTCTTTATTATATACATATTTTTTTCTATTCCTCCTACGACGTCCCATAGACATAGATCAATAAAGAATTTCTATTCAAGTGTAAAAGGGCAACAGAAGTCCGATATGAAGTTTTTCGAGTTATCAATTCAATTCCAGAAAATGATATGATAATTATATTGTTTATCCTGACTACTCCTAGGTCTCCTGAGGAGACCCCTCTGAAATTACAAGCTTCGAAGCTTGTAACTTGTGCCGAGTTCGGAGTAAGCAGTTGTGTTCTGTGTAGGCTTTGTTACTGTGTCCTTACGCCACCTTAGGCACAGCACTGTTAATTTTTGACCCAACAGTGGGAATGTTGGCCCCTACCGAGACTAGAAAATTTCTTTCCTAGCTCGGGATTGAACTCCGGACCTTTGGGTCCGAAATATAATATGTAATTCAGAATAGTATCGTGCTCGGCATTAAGGGATTCAACATAGGAATCTATGACAATGTGACATCGAACTTGTCTTAAGTATTTGGTATTTTAAATTTTTTTTCCTATGTTATTCTTGGAAACAAAGTTATTATTATTATATTTCTTCCTTCTATTGAAGTATCTACATACTTTGAAAGTCGAAAAGGACCTCAAGAATCATTATTGATATTTTTCGCCACCCATTTTAAATGAAATCATGTCTCCATTTGAATTTCATACATAATATAAGAGAAGGTGGTTTGGGTAGCAAGCAATTGATTTACAATTTCGTTTTTCTGAATTAAAATTTCCCATTTCGGAATTTCAATTCACCAATTCAGAATTACAATTTATATTTTCTGAAATTCAAATTACCGTTTCTGAATTACATATCACTATTCTAAAATTCAAATTATTCTGAATTACCATTTTCTGCAGTGCACTTTGCTTTTCTGAATTACATTTTACATTTTCTGAAGTACAATTAGAAAAGGTGTAGTAATATCGTCAATGGTCCACAGTATTAATTTTTTTCGACGAGATACCTATGAAGAAACTTCATTGGGGAAATACTCTTGAGAGAAAAAGCAAGGTGATGTGGTCAGGAAAATTGAAATACTTCTAATTTCAAATGAGAATCACTTTATTCGAATAGAAAATTTCAGCCCATAACAGTTTGTTGATAATGTTTCCTAACGTGATGATGCATTTTCCAGTAAGCAGCGTCGTCATCATCATCAGCTCTGAAATAAAAAAAACCGTCGATAAACATTGCAGAAGTAATCCCTTCTTTTTTATGTATTTTTTCTGATCCTGCTACGACGTCCCATCAGAATCTACTTCTCAAAAGTGAAAAAATTAATATCGATTTCCAATTTTCATTTCATTTGAACAGAAGTTATTTTCAGTTCTTGTTATGAAAGCAACAGTATCATCGTCCTCTTCAGTACATAGGGTTGATGTTGGTGTGTATCTATTAACAAGGCATGTTTGATGCCTCGAAGTCTTCGACAAACTGTTTCAAACGAAACCAAAACACCAGTAGCGTTCGGAAGCCGTTGGTGCATGATTCGACAAGTACTCAAAGGCTCTCTCTGTAGGTAGACAAAGTCAAAAACCGGTCTTCTGCAGGAGATGTAGATCTTGGGCGTTTACCCCTCGGTCTTTCGATCAAATTTGCAATTTGTTGAAATCGATGGACGGAGTTTAACAAAATTGCGTATAAAAAATTCTCAGAAATGCAAACGACATGAACTTGCCCGAAACTGTAAAAGTTATCTGAGGAGGAACCAAAAAAGATTAAGTTATAGGAGAGTAAATATTTGATTTCTCATATGATATTCTCAATGAACATTTGGCGGACAAAAATCGGCTATTTTGGAGCAGTACATACTTCATTTGAAGACTACCAAAGACTAAACAACTGGTGTAGAAATCCAAATTTTACATAAAGAAACGCTAGTTTATAATGTTCATATTGTGAAACAACAAAAACTCAAAAAAATCACGAGTAGAAAGAATATCAGATCACTAATACTAAATTTTCTTATAATCAATTGTTGATTTTAAGAAATCCATCGTGTTATATGGGAATAAATGTTAATTCTCACTCAATCTTGCTTTTAAAAATATGTCTACTCTCATAAAATTTGAAAATGTATAATTTCATATAAACTCAAGCCAAAGATCTTACCTTACTCCAATTTGGAAACTGGAAATAATGGCCAAAACCAATACGAAGAAGAGGAAGAAATTTTTCATCATTGTAGTTGTTGATTGAAGACACTACCAAATTCTCAAGAAATGATATGGTACCTTTGATTTGCTGAATACCCCTTTTATACCCATATTCCAGATATTAAAGGAGCTATCAAATCGGGCTATAAATTCCATCGAATTGTTTTATTTCATGATAATTAATGTTGTATTACTAACTTGAAATAAAACAATTTGATGGATTCGGCAAAATAATTAGTTGTTTCTCAATGCGTTACGACTGTTATCCTTGAAGCTTCAAGCCGTCTTTAACTGCATCAACATAAACAATGAAGAAGGGAGTCTATGCTCTATATTCATTATGTTCAAATACAAGCTGGTTTCCTTGGAGGTGAAATGGAAGCTGTATTCATTTCATCATAATAGTAGATTATTCAACGAGCGGTAATGTAGGTCATAACACACGCAGATGAATTTTGCAGCACGAGCCGTCAGGCGAGTGGTGTAATTCATCAAGTGTATTATGACCATTAGCGCGAATCCAATACTATACTTTATCTTCGACCTCTTCTGTAAAATTCGAATCAATCTGCATTTTCCTAATTGACAACTGTTATCGAAAGCGATCTCTGTGGTCGAGAATTGCAAAGAAATGTAGACATGGACGGCGAGAACGTTACCTTGTTGTTTGAAATAGAGTTCCCGATCGATCCGACTTTTTCATTCATTCCGTAAGCAAATCAATTTTTTCTGTTTGCAATAGAGTGAAGGCGGGTTTATACAGCATATAAGATAAGAATATGAATAAGAGCGTTTAAACAGATGACTAGAATAAATAATAAAATAAAGGTGAATACAGATTCTAGTCATCTGTACGCTCTTATTCATATTCTTATCTTATATGCTGTATAAACCCGCCTTCCATTACATACATGTATATGAGTGAGTTATTATAACCCACGCTATGCGTTTATACATAGACACTAATACAGATCAAAATTAGTTGAATAATGGATATATTGCTCCATGAATGCGCAGATTTACATAGAGCAAATCATTCACAATATCATTTATTTGTTTCATGCTGCTATTGGGCCAATTTCTCATGCTTGGACACAATGGACACATCGTGCGGGAATTGCCGATCAAACCGCATTCGGCTATGTTCGGTTGTAGTATGGCCATTGGCAGGCAACCATGCACTAAGAACTGCAACCATGAACTATGAAGTGTTCTTGTTGATTTTGTGCTTGAAGACTCGTGTTGTTGGAAAAAACTTCAGTTTCTGCGAACGAAATGTTTTGTTCATTCATTAAAAAACGTCCCACGTGTGAAGACTTCTTTGTTCAATGGAGCCAACAACACTCGTTGTTTTCTTCGATCCGTTTATGAATGCTCCCTTCAGTAGTCCCAATGTGAACTTCACCATAGCTGGTATTTATAGTTGACCTTGCGACTGTGTGAAAGTTACATTGGAACTACTAATAAACGAACACAAAATCTCACCATCCATTCCATTTCCAGTCACGAAATTGGAAAATAATAGAGGAAACCAACAACTATCTACACTTCATTTGGAAACAGTTTTCTGTACACTTTTTAATCTATTTCGGTTGGCCATGATTTAGGTTTATCCAACTTTCTCACTCAAAACTGACGCAGGTTGGTACACGTTAGATGTCAAATCAAGGCGCTGCCAATGATAATTTCTATTTACTCTTTTTCAACTTTGTACATGGAGATAGTTTTTCATGCTGAAGTATTTCAGGTTGTCCAAAATGGTATTTGAATGTCTTCTGTAGGCTTATTTCTCGAAAATTTTGAAAAGTGGGAATTCCAATGCTCGTTTGAGTTTTTCTGTTGGGTTATTCGATTACTTTTATTCTTTTTTCGATTAAACTATCATGAATAACGGACTATTCTGTCCATTATTTTTTAGTAAAATTTTAACGCTCGATTCTTGATTTCCATACAAGAGAATAGCATAACTGAATCTTCCAATCATGTTTATATAAGTGAAATATTTTGAGTATTACCAAAAAAAAAAGTTTTTTCCACATTCGGCTGTTCTTTGGAATTATTGAATTCATATAATGTTTTCTCAAATTCATCATTTTCCCAAATAAACGTTTTGATGAATACGTATTTACTACGATCTTCATGTAGAAAGGATAACGTTGCGTATGTGTCTGACAGGAACATTACTATAACTTAACATTTACAAAATATACACGGTCAAATGATTTCGTGGCCAACCGGGATACATTCTAAAATGAAAAAATGGAGTATTTTTATTTCAAACGATCAGCAATGCCCTTATCCAAAGAAAAAAGAAAATTTCGAAAACCCTTGTACATTTTTTCACCAAGCTAGTACCTACCAGTAGTTTCCCATATACATTTCGACCTATCTCGTCGCGAAATATCCTGTATATTCCAGCTCACATCGTTGTATGTTTTCAAGAATTCATTACAATTAATAAAATCTTCGTTCTGTATTTTTTTCATAAATGATAAAATGAATCATAAATTGATACGTCAAATAGTTGATCTTTCAAGAGCTATGGTTACTTTTTTTGAGAAAAAAACACATAAAATTCAGACAAAGGCATGAAATCTTCATTTCAATGGATAGTACGGTCCATGTAATTCAATGTTTGAAGATTGTTGAGCTGCGTATACATGTGCGAGCCGAACCTATCGTGAACCGCTCGCGAACCAATAAAGACAATAATTTGGACGGCATGTCGAACGTCTATAGAGCCGCTCGCAAACCGTTCGCGCCGATCCATCGAAAGTCGTTCTTTTTTAGCTGCGTTTACACGTGCGAGCCGGACCTATCGCGAACCGCTCGCGAACCAATAGCGACAATTATTTGGACGGCATGTCGAACGTCTATAGAGCCGCTCGCAAACCGTTCGCGCCGATCCATCGATAGTCGTTTTTTTTAGCTGCGTTTACACGTGCGAGCCGAACCTATCGCGAACCGCTCGCGAACCAATAGCGACAATAATTTGGACGGCATGTCGAACGTATATAGAGCCGCTCGCAAACCGTTCGCGCCGATCTATCGATTGTCGGTTTTTTTCACGAACACAACGCGAGCCCAGTGTAAATTTGGACGGCGCGTAGACAGGTTCGTCAGTTTTTACGAATATCATTATTTTTATCATGGAGTGGTCAGAGGAAGAAACTATTCAGCTTATTGATATTTACAAAAGTAAACCTGAAGGTAACTCTGGCCACAGATTCCCATGAAAATCTAAATCTCATCAACAAAGTAGTCTTCTTTTGATTTTTGATTTCCATTTCAATTGAAACAAACCTATTTCCAACGCTTGTTCAAAATCCAATAGAAATTTCGTTGAAATTTGTTCGTGATGAATGTGGTAACAGCATTATCTCATCATCCTTCCCTTCAGTTCTCGCTTGATCTATTGTACAGGATGAAATTTCAGTTTAAGAGCTTTCAACCTCTATGAAAATTTAACTATGAAGAAATTCTAAGAAAAAAGAAGGTGATGTGGAGAGGCAGAAAGTAGAGTCCTCCCAAATTCGTATACGTATATTTTGCACACATTTGATATATTGCATAGCGAAAAAAATTAATTTCGGAAACGTTCACTCCATGAAACATCTGGAAAGACATTCCCGAAGGAAAAGGAAGGTGCTGTGGAAAGGCAAAAGTGAAATCTTTCTAATTTCAAATGGAAATACTTCATTCAAAATAAAAATTTCATCCTAATTTGAGGGGTACTTATAAACTGGGTGAACATATCTTTCCTTCATTGTTCGGGGTTCTCTATAAAAAACTGGATGAAACCGTTCTCCTACTGCATAGTCATCGTCTCCAGCTCTGAAATTAAACAAACGTTGATGAGCAATGGAGTTATTTCCATACTGGTTGTCAAAACAATAAATGTTTTGCACATATTTCTTAGCGATCAATGCTTCTTCAGCATTCTCATTTTCTTCTTCAGGTTATATAATGCTACTCGACAGAATTTAAATTTTCGATTATTTTTAACTATACACGGTGTTCCATCATAAACTGGACAAAAATATGTAGCCTTGTAGATGGCACCGAAAAAGCAATTTTTACCTTATGACAATTGACATTGAACCGTGTCTCACTTATGCTTCGAAAATGGGGTGAATTTCTGGGTGACATCTACAAGGCACATATATTTGTCCAGCATATGGTGAAACACCCTGTATATTAATCTATATTCGGAAAATCATTTTGTCAGTCATGACTAACAAAATTCATGAACAATAAATAATAATAATGTGTTCATTATCATCGCTTACCATCGAGTACTAGACATTATGGGAGACATATTGAAATTTCGACATATTTGTTTGATACCAAAAATTTACTTCATCTGGAGATTACAGAAAACGAAACATTTCTCACGGAATATGAAAAGATGATCCAGTTCATATTTTGATTAAACAAATTTTTTAAAAAACAAAAAGTAGGATAAATATCATTTTTCGAATTTCATTCACAAGTTCATTGACATTATCAATGTTTGACTATAAGAAATGAATGGGAATTTTCATACTCCATGGGGAATAAATCTTAGCGCATTACGTATGGATTATTATTCCAAGCAAATTTTCTTTGAAAAATGTAGATACATTTTTTTTATATGAGTTCAGACCGAAGGTCTCACCTCACTTCAATTTGAAAACTAGAAAAAATGGCTAAAACCAATACGAAGGACAAGAAGAAATTTCTCATCATTTTGTTGTGCAATCGAAGATTAATGCGATTTCTCAAGAAATGATATGGTACTTTCGATTCGATGAGTTGCTTCAAATACCCATATTCCAAATATTAGCAAAACAATTGAATATCAGGATATAAAATCCATCAAATTGTTAAATTTTGATGTTGAAATGAAACAATTCGATGGATTTGACTGAATACTACGAGTAGTTTTCCAGAACTTATCTACTCGACTCGTCGTGAAATATCATTTATTCAGTTATTCTACACCTTTTCCAATTGTAATTCAGAAAACGTAAAATGTAATTCAGAAAAGCAAATTGAATTTCAGAAAATGGAAATTGTAATTCGAATTTCAGAATAGTGATATGTAATTCAGAAAGGGTAATTTGAATTTCAGAAAAGTAATATGTAATTCAGAAACGGTAATTTGAATTTCAGAAAATTTAATTGTAATTCAGAATTGGTGATTTGAATTTCAGAAATGGGAAATTTTAATTCGGAAAAACGACACTGTAATTCAGAAAAAAGAAATTGTAATTCAATTGCTTTCCACTTTTTCTAATATTATGTATGTTATTCCAATGGAGACACGATTTCATTTAAAATGGGCGGCGAAAAATACTAATTATTCTTGAGGTCATTTTCGACTTTCAAAGTACTTAGATACCTTCATAGAAGTAAGAAATATAATAACAATAACATTATTTCCAAGAATAGAATGGAGATATATATGCAGTCAAAAACGAAAAAAGGAAAAAAACAAATTTGAAAATACGAAATACTTAAGACAAGTTCGATGCTACATTGTCCTAGATTCCTATGTTGCATCACTTGATATCGAGCTCTATACTATTCTGAATTACATGTTACATTTTCTGAAATTGAATTGATAACTTCTGAAATACAATTTTCGTTTTCTGAAATTGAATTTGCCATTTCTGAATTTCAATTTACTATTCTGAATTACAACTTTGTTTTTCTGAATTACAACTTTCTAATCTGAATTCCAATTTCGTTTTTCTGAAATTGAATTAACTATTCAGAAATTCAATTTCTGTTTTCTGAATTACATATTGCTATTCTGAAATACATGTTCCCTTTTCTGAAATTCAACTTTTAATTTCTGAATTACATCTGTGAAAGGTGTACTTCATTGAGATCATTACCGGCTCAAAATTAGGAAAACAGAGACTTAACGATATAATGTACGAGGAGCGCCCAAACAGTCCACTCTGTTTTTTTCCCTACTTTGAACTTTCAAGAAATGATGTTTAGTTATTCTAAACTGCGTTACACAAAGGCGAAGAAGCATTTTCGTATTCAAATACTCAATTTTTCTCATCCTGATAAATCACATCGAAAAATAAAGTCAAATATTGGAAATTGTCACAGTCAACAATGTGAAAAAGCGAAAAGAAATAAATTCTTCATCTCGGTTACCGTAAATATTCATGAAATACCTAGAAACACGTCGAATTCAAATTTTAAAATGAACAAATGCGATCCCTACTAACGCCAGGTTTGGCTCTGTCAAATTCATTGGTTTGCTCAACTTTTTTAAAGTAGGCTCTGCTAGGAATTGTCATTCTTATTCTTCATTTGGAAACAGTTACCTACATATAATTCATTTACTTTTATGATATATCTCGGTTGGCCATGATTTAGGTTTATCAAACTTTTTTAGTTGAAACTGATGTATGTTGGTACACGTAAGATGTCAAAAGATTCTCAAGGCGTTGCCAATGATAATTTCTATTTCTCTGTTTTCAACTTTGTAAATTGAGATAGTCCTCTTAAGGTTCAACTGTAACACAGGTTTCGTAGTATTAGTACATTTTTATACTGGAGTATTTCAATTTGTGCAACAGGTGAAACCATTCTGGATTTAATTGAGAATCATTTTATTCGAAGTGAGAATTTCATAAGCCCACAATACACTGTCAATGAATTTGAGTGTATAGGCCCTCCAAGAATTATTGACATCAGAGCAAGCCTTGGAAGTCCAGTCGCAGCTTTATTTCTAGTTACAAAAAAGTAACTAAAAGTTTTCTGTGCTTTCATCAAAGCAATAAAAAAGTATAGAAATAACCTAAAAATTAAATGGTATTTTTTCAAAGTACGGCAATCTGAACATAAGAATGTTTCCAATTATCACATACGTACCATTACCTGCAAACTGAATGGATTGGGAATATTGTAATAGAAACAAAACTTAACGAATGGAGTTATTTAATATATGAAGAATTTTGTCATGACATTGTAACTTTCAAAATTTTTGAACAATGAAGGTGTAAAAAATGAAATGTAAATATTCCTTCTGTTGTTTCAACAACCACAACTGTTATTTCCTGATCTGGACAGACCTCATCATGTTAATAATGAAAGATTTTATGTCAGCAACATCCCATATATTTCGACTAATCTTCTCTTATTTCTTTTTATATGTTCTATGGAAAGCCTTTCCAATTATTAGCTGTACACTCTTCAAGAGCCTCACTCTGAAGATAAGTATTTATTTCACTTGCCAAATTTATTCTAACTATGGTCTAAGTATTCTAAACATTAATGACAGAACAAAATGTCAGTGTTATTTCCAACACAAACCTGAATTCTGCAACTCAAAATATCACTGAACAGGCATTGCCAACCTAATTTCGATTTTCCAAAGCCGCCCGAGATGTCAATAATTCTTGGATGGACTATATGTGGAACTCATTGACATTAGCACTGAAATCAATCAAACAGATGATACAAGAAAAGCTTCAAGTCACTTTTCATATTTTTTTGTTTCCTTCCAAGAATCGTGACTCTGGCCACAGATTCCCATAAAAATCTAAATCTCATCAACAAAGTAGTCTCCTTTTGATTTTTTATTTCCATTTCGATTGAAACAAACCTATTTCCAACGCTTGTTCCAAATCCGATACAAATTTCGTTGAAATTTTTTCGTGATGAATGTGGTAACAGAGCATTATCTCATCATCTTTCTCTTCAGTTCTTACTTGATCTATATTGTACAATATGAAATTTCAGTTTTGGAGCATTCAACCTCTATGAAACTTTAACTGTGGAAAGGCTTCCAAAAACAAATGAGATGTACTTCATTCGAAATAAATATTTCACTCCGAAATATTAATTTCTGGTTCCAAAGTAGAAAGTATGCGAAGGTGTTCGTCATAACCAGTGTCACCAGCTCTGAAATTCAACAACCGTTCACGAACAATGGCATTGTATCCAATACTTGTTATCAATACAGTATGCATTATTTATTTTGCACACAAAATTTGAGTTCTGAAACGTTCAAACTCCATGAAACATCTGGAAAGACATTCCAGAGGGTAGAGAAAGGTGCTGTGAAAAGGTAAAAGTGAAATCTTTTTAATTTCAGATAAAAATTGCTTTATTCAAAATAAAAATTTCATCCTTATTCGAGGGGTTCTTCATGAACTAGGTTCATGACAGTAAACTTCGGTCGGGTTAGTCTCTCAAAACGATTACTAACATAGTCATCGTCCTCAGCTCTGAAATTAAACAAACGTTGGTGAACGATGGAGTTATTTTCATACTAGTTGTGAAAACAATAAATGTTTTGCACATATTTCTTTGCGATCAATGCTTCTTCAGCATTCTCATTTTCCCCTTCAGTTGATGTAATGCTACTCGAAAAAAATTGAATTTTCGATTATTTTTAACTATACACGGTGATCCACCATGAACTGGACAAACATATACAGGGTGATTTTTTTAAGTGTTTCATTAGACGATTTCGAGGAAGGAATTGCGATACAAAATTAAAATTTTGTATTTTTTTAGAGTACATGAACTCAATTTCTAAAATATTTTCAAGCCGAATCTACTTCAAGTTCCGTCGGAAACGATCTGAACTTTGTTATTTCAAAGGCAAACCCTGTTTATTTTTACATATTTGAATTCTTAGTTCAATTCTACAATGATTTGATGCATGATATGCACAACCACATCAAGCGATTATTGAGTTGTAGCGTGATTCTCAATTTTTTTGACAGAAAGATTGTCACAAATTAGTGTTCATATCTTCAAAATCCCTGTTTGTAAGAATTTTTTTTTGCAACAGTGGAACAAAAGAAAGTACACTGATACTGCTTATTGCATGAATTATGAGACAATACTATACAGGGTGTCTGAAACGGGGCTTCAAAGTGTGCCTCAACTAAACTATAAAATCTCATTTTTTTTTCAAATGGGAACCATATAATTTTGTAATTCCGATCGATTGATCGTCAAAAACTAGCTAGAGTGTGTCAAACATTTTATGTCTTCAAAATCAGTAGGTATAGTTTTGCCGTTTTCGAATAAAATTCGAATTTCACGACTAAATCCAGGTTTCGCTCAGTCAAATTCATTGGTATGTTCGTCTTTTTCAAAGTAGACTATGTAAGGAATTGTCATTCTTACCTATTTTTATGAATCGAGCACTATGCAGAACATGCAATAATAATTAGGTACACCAGAATGATTCATCAGAAGTATGTTCTCTATTTGCAGCGAATGTGACAAATAAAAAAAACAGATAATGAACGATGACCAAATAGTGCTCGATCAATGAAAATAAGTAAGAATAACAATTTCTAACATAGTCTACTTTGAAAAAGACATGCATACCAATAAATTTGAAGAGCGAAACCTTGATTTAGTGGTGAAATTCGAATTTTATTCGAAAACGGCAAAACTACTTATTTTAAAGACATGAAATGTTTGACACACACTAGCTAGTTATTGACGAGCAATTACAAAATTATATGGTTCCCATTTGAAAAAAATGAGATTTCATAGTTTAGTTGAGGCACACTTTGAAGCCCCGTTTCAGACACCCTGTATGGTATTGTCTCATAATTCATACAATAAGCAGTATCAGTGTACTTTCTTTTGTTCCACTGTTGCAAAAAAAATTCTTACAAACAGGGATTTTGAAGATATGAACACTAATTTGTGACAATCTTTCTGTCAAAAAATTTGAGAATCACGCTATAACTCAACAATCGCTTAATATGGTTCGCATATCATACATCAAATCATTGCAGAATTGAACGAAGAATTCAAATATGTATAAATATACAGGGTGTTTCATTTGAAATAACGAAGTTCACATCGTTTCTGGTATTACCGGAAGTAGATTCGGCTTGAAAATATTTAAGAAATTGAGTTCATTTACTCTAAAACAAAAATACAAAATTTTGAATTTGTATCGCAATTTCTTCCTCGAATACGCCGAATGAAACAATTAAAAAAATCACCCTGTATTGGCGTGCAGATGCCACCGAAACAGTAATTTTTGCCTTATGACATATCCCCGTTTTGAGCATAATCGGGATACAGGGTGTTAAATGTCAAAGTTGACATTAAACCGTGTATCTCGCCTATGCTTCGAAAACTGGGTGACATCTACAAGGCTACATCGCTGTTTGTCCAGTTTATGGTGAAACACCCTGTATATTAATCTTTATTCGGAAAATTATTTTGTTAGTCATGAGTAACAAAATGATCCATGAACAATAAATAATAATGAAAGTTGATGTGTTCATTAACTGCGCTCACCAAAGAGTACTAACCATTGTGAGAGAAATATTGAAATTTCGACATATTTGTTCGATACCAAAAATTACTTCAAGCATAATATGCTATCATTTTACTTTATCTAGAGATTACAGAAAACGAAACATTTCTCACGGAATATGAAAACATGTGATACAGAAATTTCAATTTAATATGACAATGTTCCAGTTCATATTTTGGAAAAACAAATGTTTAAAAAACAAAGAGTTGGAAAAATATCAGTTTTCAAATTTCATTCACAAGTTTATTATCAATGTTTGACTATAAGAAATGAATGGGAATTTTCATACTCCATGAGGAAAAAATCTTAGCGTATTATTTATTGTTTATTATATTGATCAAATTTTTATTGAAAAATGTGGATAATTTTTTCTCTATGAGTTTAGGCCAAAGATCTTACCTCACTTCAATTTGAAAACTGGAAATAATGGCTAAAACCAATACGAAGGACAAGAAGAAATTTTTCAACATTTTAGTTGTGCAATTGAAGATTAATGCGATTTCCCAAGAAATGATATGGTACTTCCGATTCGATGAGTTGGTTTAAATACCCATATTCCAAATATTAGAAAAGCAATCAAATTAGGCTATAAAATCCATCAAATTGTTATATTTTGATGTTGAAATAAAACATTTCTATGGATTTAACAGAATACTACTAGTTTACCAGAACTCTTCGACTCAGCTCGTCGTGACAGAACATTCATTCTGTCATTCCATCCTAGTTCATTGAGATCATTACCGGCTCAAAATTCGGGAAACACAGACATCGTAACACGTAACGAAATGATGTAGGAGGAGCGCCCGAAAAGTCAAATCTGAGTTTTTTCTCTACTTTGAACATTCAAGAAATGATGTTTAGGTATTCCTCATGATTTATAAGAGCAGCATTATCAGCGTACTCTTTTTTGTTACACTGTTGCAAAATAGTAATTTACGTAACAAGTCCGGAAAATAGGGTTTTTTTCGACGAATACACAAAATTCTGGAAGTCTGTGAGTCCAAAAAAACTATTTTCGAGCGTGTTGCGTACAATATTTTTTCGGCAACCGTGTAGAATTACAAATCATTGAGACGACACATTTCTTTATTATACATTTTGATTATTATTTGAATTCGGAACAGAACTGTCATCCGTTATTTTGTTGCTATTGTTATGATCATAACAATGGCAACAACGACGTACTTTCCGGACTAGGCCGGGAAATGCTACTTTCTCAAAGAAAAAGCGTCCGGGAAGTGGGTACTTCCCGGACGGTTGCCGAAATAGTAATTTACGTAACAAGTCCGGAAAATAGGGTTTTTTTGGACGAATAGACAAAAGTCTGTGAGTCCAAAAAATCTATTTTCGGGCGTGTTGCGTACAATATTTTTTCGGCAACCGTAAAGAACTACAAATCAATGAGACAATACATGTCTTAAATATACATTTTGATACTCATTTGAATTAAACAGAACAGTACTGCCATCCGTTATTTCGTTGCTATTTTGATGATCATAACAATGACAACAACGACGTGAGTTTTTCCGGCCTAGTCCGGAAAGTACGTACTTTCCGGACTAGGCCGGGAAATGCTACTTTCTCAAAGAAAAAGCCTCTGGGAGATGGGTATATCCCGGACGGTTGCCGAAAAAAGAAATTTTCAGATAGTGAGGGATTTCGGAGATATGAACACTAATTTGTGACACTCTTTCTATCAACAAATTTGACAGTCAGGCTAAAACTCAATCGCTTATTTGGTAAATCATACATCACATCATTGCAGAATTGAACAGTGGTATCCATTCTATAGTAGTGTCATCATCATCGCCATCAGGTCTGAATTTAAACAAGCGTAGATGAACAATGCTGTTATTTCCAATACAAGTTATCAATAAACGAAATGTTTTGCACAAATTCGATATATTGCTACTCGATAAAATTTCAGCTTTCAAACTCCACGAAACATCACATTTCAAAGGGAAAAGAAGGTGTTGTGGAAAGGCAAAAATGAAATTTCAAAATTAGATATATGTACTTTATTGGATATAAAAATGTCATTACCAAATATTCCTTATTACAAATACATTAGTGTAATGTTATAATATAAGGGTGCTTGTCATCAGCGTTCTCAGCCCTGAAATTATTAAACAACCGTTGATCAACACTGTAGTTATTTCCAATAAAAGTATCAACAGAGTAAATGTATCGCAGAAATATACTGCGATAAATGCTTCTTTTGCATTCTTATCTTCCTATTCAGCCCATAATTGATACTCGATAACATTTCAGTTTTGGAGCTTTTAAACTCCATGAAACATTTGGGACCACATTCGAGAGGAAAAAATAAGGTGCTTTGAAAAGACAAAAGTAAAATCTTATTCCAAATGAGAATCCAACACACTCCACTTTCGATTAACTGGCTTTGCTTTGGTAACGGAATTTTTAAGATTGAGAAAAATCCAATCCATACTCGTAGAGAGTTCGAATGCTACCAAAGTTTTCTGAGGAAAAATTTTTCGGTTTATAAATTCATATTTCCATCCGGTTCATTCTGGGCCTTCGTATGACTTCCAGTTTTTTAAATGAAAAATATGAAATTTAAAAAAAAACGATAGATATTTTTTTATTCTGTTTTCACTTCAGTATTCAGAATGAGAGAAAGTTCAACCATGAAAAATTCCAAAAATTTTGGCCTAAATTTCGTTAGAATTCTGGAATTTTTTTTCACGAAAAATCTAAGAAAATCGAGTACATTGAAATAATGCTTCCAAATTGGCAACCATTAAAAAAATACAACTTTGCAGGTTTTTCGTCATTTTGAATTCCTTCTTCAGAATTCTACACCACTTTAGAATTGAAAACATACTGATGACATGTAAGCAAAAACCGTTATTTCAGATGTCACGCATAACTTACATTGATCGAAATATAATCATTTCATTAATAATGAACAATAAATAATGGTGAAAGTCGATGAGTCCATTAACTAGGCTTACCATTGGTTTTTGAAATTTCGACATATTTGTTTAATACTAAAATGCCTTAGTAGGCATTTTAGCATTGAATTTTATCATAAGATGCTATGTTTGTACTTCATCTGGAGAGAACCGATAACGAAACTTTTCTCACGGTATGTATATATTTTATGTAATAACACCTGATATAGAAATTTCAATTTAACATAACAAAACTCTAATTCATATTGTGAAACAACAAATTTTTGAAAAACAACGAGTAGGAAAAATAGAAAAGTAGAAATCTCACCTCACTCCAATTTGGAAACTGGAAATAATGGCCAAAACCAATACGAAGGACGAGAAGAAATTTTTCAACATTTTAGTTGTGCAATTGAAGATTAATGCGATTTCTGAAGAAATAATATGGTACTTTCCATTCGATGAGTTGCTTTAAATACCCATATTCCAAATATTAGAAAAGCAATTAAATCAGGCTATGAAATTCATCAAATTGTTAAATTTTGATGTTGCAATAAAATAATTCGATGGATTTGACCGAATACTACGAGTATGCAGGAATTATTGGCATCTCGGGCGGCTCTGGAAAATCGAAATTAGGTGGTATTCAGTAATCATTCCGTAATATTTTGAATTGCAGAATTCAGGTTGGTGTTGGAAATAACACTGTCATTTTGTTCTGTCATTGATATTTCGAACAAATTTGGCAAATAATGGAGCAAATGAAATAAATATCTTTGGAATGGGACTCTTGAAGAGTGTACAGCTAATAATACAGCTAATAAATGGAAAGCCTGCACATAGCATGTTGAACAGAAATATGTAAGAGAAGATTAGCCAAAATATATGATATCACTGACAAAGAACCTGTCATTATGAACATGACGGGGTGTGCCCAGATGGGGAAATAATAACAGCTGTGGATGTTGAAACAAAATGATAGGAGTATTTACATTTTAATATTATACATTTTTCACACCTTCATTGTTCAAAAATATTAGTTACAGTGTCATGACAAAATTCTTCATATATTAAATAGATCCATTCGTTAAGTTTGTATGAACGAGTTTTGTTTCTATGTTGATCTCTATTACAATTTTACCAATCAATTCACTTTGCAGCAACACGCTTTAAATTATCCGCTGGATTTTTCTGGTGCAACGAATATTCATATTCAACAATGGAAGGAATATGCTTTTCAGGATGTATGATCCTATAATTGATCATAGGATCGAAAATTTATCAAAACAAGTTGAAAATAATATACTGCTGGTAAAGAGATTCACACGATGGTAATGGTGTGTTATAATTGAAAACATTCTCATGTTCAGATTGCCTTACTTTGCAAAATAGATGGATAGAATATGCCCCTATTTTGAAAAAAATACCATATAATTTTTAGGTTATTTCCATATATTTCATTGCAATAATGAAAGCACTAGTTTCTAGTTACTTCTTTGTAGCTGGAAATGAAGCTGCGACCATAGACTTCCAAGGCCTGTTCTGATGTCAATAATTCTTGGATGAACTGTATTCAAATTATCACCTCTTATTGGAAAACCCTTAAGGTCGCCGTTCAGAGCGAGTACAAAAACTTATCCGATAGAGGCGCCACAGTGCATTTTATGGAATATTCCCATAGAACTTGAATTATCACTGTTCTATGAATATCTCTATCCTTATGAATAAAATGTACAATGGCGCTCTCTATCCGAAAATCGTTGAATTATGAAATTAGTGAATATGTGGTTGAAGCAGGAACTTTATCCCGCCATATATTTGAAATTGGCCATTCTCTATCAATTCCGTATTTCAAGTTGTTTTCATGAACGAAATTATCTGTAGATTCACTTCTAATCGGAAGTTGAACTTTTTTCATGGGTCTTTCGTTTGAAATAAAACAGAAGTATGAGTTGGCTCATTATCTTCTGATTCTGAAATGAAAAAGAATGAACTTTCGAAATGAAATCGATTTAAATTATTTCATCAATAACTTCAATCCCTTCTGAGTTTACCCACGAAATTTCAGTTCTCAAAGTGAAACCATTTTCAAATGCAACTCGAAATACAATGCGCAAAAAAATTAACTCACATTCTGAAAATCTCAATTTTAATGAAAGTTAACTCTACATTGACTTAATAACTTTTTTTTTGTTCTCTCGGGAAGGTTTTGAACGAAACAAGACACATTACATGGAAGAAAAATTCAGGATTCCACCGAATCTTATGTGAAAGAAGAGAAATGAACAATTTGCAAAACACTGAAATGCTGATAAGTGATTTAACACTTGTTATTTCCACCCCTTGCGTTAATTACAGCTCGGCAACGACGGTTCATACTCAAAATGAGTGATCTTAAAATGTTCTGATCTAATCCTTCCCAGATTTCTCCGAGTTGGATTCCTAAGTCATTAAGAGTAGCTGGATGATTTTCTGAACTTCTCAGCCTTCTATTGAGGTTGTCCCAAACCTGCTCAATCGGATTGAGATCCGGACTTCTTGCTGGTCATTCCATTCGAGAGACTTCAACCTCTTCAAGGTAGGTACTCCTGAACGATGCGCGCACGAAGGGGTCTGGCATTATCGTCCATAAAAATGAAATTTTCACCAATGTATGGGGCAAATGTCACCACATGCTCTTCAAGAATGTCCCTTATATACTTATCAGCATTCATAGCTCCATTATTAACGACCACTAGGTCTGTGCGAACAGTCAAAGGTATTCCACCCCATACCATAATCGATCCTCCCCCGAAACCAGTAGTATTCAGGAAATTGCACTGAGCATATCTTTCATGTGGACGTCTGTATACAAGGGAACGTCGATCACAATGGTAGAGACAGAATCTAGACTCATCTGTGAAGAGAACTCTTTACCAATCGGCCTCTTCCCAATGGATATGGCGATATGCTCTCTCGCAAAATCCAAACGCGCCCTTCGATGGGCTGGGGTAAGAGCTGGGCCTCTTGCCGCGACACGAGGCCTCAAATCATATTATCTGAGGCGATTTCTTATTGTCTGAGTGTTAATTTGCACCTCATGAGTTTGCTCAAGCTGATTTTGAAGGAGGCGGGCGGTTGCAAACCGTTGTCTCAACGAAGAAACTCTCTAGTAACGTTCTTGAATGGCTGTTGTTACCCATGGTCTACCCTGTCCTGGTCTTCGGACATTCATACCTGTCTCCCTGAATCGCTGCAACATTCTGGACACACTTATGTGGGAAACTCCAAACCTTTCTGCAATTCTTGTGTATGTCCCCCTTCTTCTCGCAAAACTACCGCTTGGGCACATTCCTCTTGGGTCAAATTGCGTGTTTCGCGTTGCATAGCGATCGAGTGTAGAAAATCAAACGAAAGAAAAACTATTGATCACTAGAATTGATCGAGAACAACTGATTTTAGAATGGAGCCAATACATTCAAAATCTGATAATATCATCTTTTTTCATTCCTGCTGTGAGAAAACATCTGTATTGAAGAAAAACGTTGAAAGTGGATAACATATGTATGCATAATTCTGATAAACATAATTATCATTGAGAACACCTTCAGTTGTAGAATAAATTTGAGATTTCCATAATGTGCGTTAACTTTTGCGCAGTGTAAAAACACACTACATTGAACGACCACCACAATTCTGATTGCGAAAAAAAATTGTGTTAATTAATTGTGATCAGTCAAGTTGTCAAGTTAAATTCACGTTACATACAGATATTTCTTTTAGTGCCCTTCCCGGAAAAAATACAGTAAACAAACAATACAAATGGAGCATTTCACAAAAATGAACAACTTCAAACGAGGATCCTATATGATTCTAACAAAAAAAAATGCAGATATTTCTGCGAAGAAGCGACGCGGATAACATTCCTTTCAATATCATGCATTCATTGGAAATTCGTCACCCCACGGCACATCGAAATCCAATAATGAACCCGATCGTCTGCGACTCCAGGCAGCGAATATACAACAATTTAAATTTTCAAGTGAGTCAAACACAACTTTGATCTTTTCCAATTTCAAAAAGGGTTCAATTAAATCGAAAGCTTTGAAGACTGAATTACAGCGCACTTGAGAAAACATTTACACCGATGTTTCTTTCAGCTCTGGCTGCGCTCCTACAAAACTGGAAATTTATTTTAAATTAACGGCGTAATTGATTTCTTTTCAAGTGTTCACTCCAAGGGTGGGAGTCGGGGGATATTTTGATGAAATTAATGGACCTCCTCGCTCTGAATCATTTCAATTATTTTCGAAAAACAATTTTCGATTGAATTTCGTACTAATTGACGTCTGTATTGTTTGTTTTTTTCTTTTGTTTTTGGATTGTTTCTGTTATGACTTCGCTCGCTCTGGGCACATTTCCATTTTGTTTCTGGCAATCATTTGGAGTCTGGAGTCGCGACTCATTTTCCACTTCAAGTGTGGCAGACAAATTGGCCTGAATTCGGAATTGTATCGACTGTTTTGATGTTTCTTTCTGCTAGCATTCGGAAGGTGAAATTTTTTATCTTCAAAAAATGTCAACTGGAAGGATCGACATAATTAAGGATGCACGAATGAATCCAACTTCAGTATTTTTTCCGACGAAGTTAGATTCTCACGAAGAGAAACACAGCATGATAATGACTATCCGTTGCCAATAACTGAAGATATTTGGTGCGCACTTGGAGAAAGTCGTACCAACGTAAAGTACTTCGTACTTTAGGCAGACATTAATACCGCTCCATGGTCTTCTTGAAATGTAGAAGGTTGAACTCTATTGAAACGATAGAGTTTGTTGTTTAACAATTTGGAATTTCGTTTGATGGAAGACTATTGGCCAGTGGAAATTTAGCGAAAGATAAATGACATGTACTCCTTTACTTTCATAAATTATTCCGGTTGGCCAAGATTTAGGTTAATCAAGCTTTTTTACTCAATACTGGCGAAGGTTGGCACTCGTGAAATGTCAAATCTGAGAGACGTTGCCAATGCTATTTTCTATTCACTCTTTTTCAACTTTGTAAATGGCGTTTGTTCGTTTGAGGTTAAACTTCGACACAGGTACTACTACATTTTCATCCTGGAGTTTTCCAAGTTGTGCAAGAAGTTTTTCAAATAACTTCTGTAGGCTTATTTGTTGAGAATTTTGAAGAGTGGGTGATTTCACTGTTCGTTTATAAGTTTTTTTGTTGGGTTATTCGAGTACTTTCATTCTTTTTCCGAATGAACTACCACAAAGTAAAGGCTATTCTGTCCATTATTTTTCAGTGAAATTTCAACACTCGATTCTTAATTTTCGTACAAAAAAAAAGCATAACTGAATATTCCAACCATGTTTATACACTGCTGGTCAAAATTATAAAACAAATTCATTTTCTCGGAAGAAAAATATTTGGCAACAAAATCCTGAAACAGTTCTATTTTTGTTTCACTTTTACCAAAATTTTGAGCATTCTCGAAGGATTTTTGTTGCACCCTGTGCTATCCGCTATCCCCATCAACCCTCTGAATATTTTGAATTCGGAAAATGGGTCATTTGGTAGTTTTTTGGCAAGGTCTTTGTATCTTCTTCACTGGCGAGCAGAAATTTTCAAGAAAAATTGGTTTTTTTTGAAAAACTGGTTAGTTCAAAGAGGTTTTCAGTATGTGCACTTTGTCATGGCTCATTTTCTTTGAGAAGATGGTAGCTGATGAAATTTGTCACCGAATAAAAGTCGACCATTACAGCTTCGTTCACTTTCAACCCCTTTTATCCCCAACACGGGAAAAATTAGAATGTGTGAAACACTGAAAAGTTGAAACTTCTCGATAAAATGTTTCAATTCGAAGAAAGGGTCATGACAAAATGCACATACTGAAAACCTTTTTGAACTTACCAATTTTTCAAAAAAAAATTCTTTAATGAAAATTTCTGCACGCCTCTGTGAAGAAAATACAAAGACCTTGTCTAAAAAGTACCACATAACCCAACACAATTCAAAAAATTTAGAGGGTTGATGAGTATGGCACAGGGTGCAATAAAAATAATTCGGAAATGCATAAAAATTTGGTAAAAGGATAACGAAAATTGACCTGTTTCGGGATTTTGTTGCCAAACATTTTCATTCTGAGAAAATGAATTTGTTCCATAATTTTGACGCGCACTGTATACGTGAAATATTATAAGCTTTATTTAGTTTCATCTGTCCCGGTGTCTGTCTGTCTGTCTCTCTGTGTGTCTGTCTATAATCAAATCTTGCAAGTTAAATATGACACACTTCCAACCGTCCGATTTATTTGAAATTTTGCAGGTGTACCTAATCCTGGTGACAATGTATCATGAAATATTTTTTAAAGAAAAAACAAAATGGCGGCTCCAAAATGGCGGATGAGTTTTGCAATTATGATCCGATTCCATTCAAAATTAGTATCTGGGGGTATTTGGGTTCGAAAATGATGATACTCTTGTCAAAACTGGTAAATTCAAGATGGCGGCCACAATATGGCGGACGAGTTTTGTAATTATGATCATATTCTATTCAAAATTGGTATATGGGGTTTTTCTGGGTCGGAAATTACGATTCTTCAAAATCGAGGAATTCAAGATGGCGACTTCAAAATGGCGCATGAATGTTGTTATGAAAGCTTATCTTATTCAAAAATGTTTTTTGAGAATTAAGCTTGTTTACAGTATTAACAGAGGAAAAAGATTCTTCAACTCTCGCCAGGTCTTTGGAATTATTGAATTCACATAATAATAATAATAGAAGGAATTTATTGCAGAAGCAATAGGCCATCGACCTAAGGTCCTTCAGCCCTCACATAATATTTTCTCGAACTCATTATTTTGCCAAAGTGAATAAAAAATTTGATATACAGGGTGAGTCTTTGACTTGTACATATATTTTAACTGTAGATTTCCCTCATCAAACGAAACACTTTTTTCCTATTCCATTTTTCAAAATTCGGTTTGGTTTGGGAGATACAGGGTGTCGAAAATCCATGAAAAAAACACTTTTCTGTTTATATCTTCGGAACCGTTATTTCGAATGGACTGAATTTTGATTGAGTTTTTACTCTATTCATGGTGCATATTCCTCAATCGAAACATATTCAATATCTTCACTAGTGTAAAAGTTACAGGGTAGTCGACTCATCAATACACGCTAAAACACCATAAAACCACTTTAAAAAGATAAACGGTTCATATTTTCGAAAGAATCAGTCATTTAAGAAACTAAAAGTATTCCTATTTTTTTTCAATAAAACGCGTCGTTTTCGAGTCATTTCCAATTTTACCGCAGAAATTTGACGAAAAAATCATTAATTTCAAGAATAATCTGAATGCGTCTCTGAATTATTTATCATCGAAAATTATTCCTTCTCTGATCTTCAAACGAGTTTACAATGTTGTCACAATATTTATCAACTTTGTCGAGATATTTTTTAATAATAAAATCCCCCAAATGTGGGAGATGAAATTGAACACCAAGGAGGATTTAACACGCACAGTTTCTATTGAAAATTCATAGTTACCGGTCCATATTGAAGTTAAATGTCGATGAAATACAAAATTCGGATATGAATGATGAATCTCAACACAAACTACTTATTAAATTGGAATTAATGAAACGATACCTGATAATCTGTGGCGATGTTTCAACATAACAACATCATCTTGGAATTTTATAAACTCGACACGGTTGAAATTATATTAATTCACTTCACGTAATAATCACATTAGAACAATAATCCACTGAATGTAATGAATGTATTCAGAACTTGAAATAATGTTTATGTTAATAATAATGTTAATGTTTATGTTCAGAGACTGCTTTCTTGTTTTAGTTGGCTCCAGACCAGATAACCAATATTTCGGTTTTCGCTCTACGCATGCGTGGTAAAATATGGCGGCAAAGTCGATTTATGATGGAAACGGCAGAATTCATAGATATTCATACCACGGTACACAAGTGTATCGTGATTTATACTATGTTTCGTAAAAAATCCTTGACCTCAATGAAAATATCAGCAAGCTGACAACATGTTCTTGACATTTCTGTCCAAAAATTCACAGAATCGATACAAATTAGATTAGGTTAGGTTGTTTAATAATAAATCTGAATGAAAGTCTTTCTTCATGATATTGTTTGGAAATTTCGAGAAAAATATGAAGTTATTAGTGTTTACAAACTAATCTGCAGAAAAATCGAAGAAGGAACTTATTTTGGTGTGGGAAATATGGCTTTTTAGTTGCAGATATAATCCGATGAAACTAACTGTTTTTGTTGAAATTATCGTGTTTGCAACATTTTTATTCCAATAAGGTTAGTACTTGACTACTTGAGTATTCCCTAAATTTGGCCTAAATGTGTAAACTCAATTTCTATCGAGAAATATGAGCTTTGAATCAATTCCACAGTTTCATTTCAGGGACGTAATTAGCACATTGTTTTTTTTCAAAGGGCTATATCTTTTTAACAGGGCCGAATTCGGAAAAATGGAAAATGAAAAAAAGGTTTCTTTTGGCCTCAAGAATCTTCAGTTAAAATATATGTACAAGTCAAAGACTCACCCTGTATACGTAATTGCAATGATTTTTATGTAGAAAGGACAACGTTGCTCATTCATCTGACAGGAAAATGACTATGACCTTACATTCAGAATAAACACAGTGAAATGTGTCAGTGTTGAAGATATTCCAGTGAACAGAAACCACCTGTGAAATGTTTATCGAATTATTACGTTGTTGGTCTATATAGGTTATCTGAAGAAACTCGTGGGTTTTTTGTCGTTACATTCAGAACTAGGTAGGTATTGCCCCTTTGCATTTCTTAGGTTATACGCGAGATGTAAAGGGCGCAGTCCTTACTTTAGTATTCGGAGAACCCCGTATTGATAGGTTCAATAGGGACCCTTCAATGTAGCCCTCATTTTCGCTGAAGTCTACTTGAAGCCACGGGATCTAGACGATATCACAAGTTCCAGCCAGATAGCACACACCTGCTGAATTGACACTATCTGATTGTCGTACATTTTTCTCATCGGGGAAACTTGAATGGATAAGATTTACCGATTGACAACATTATTCTTTGCACTCCAACATAAAGGGCAGTTTTCAACAAAGTTTCGTTTCAACAAGATGGAGCACCTCCCCACTATGATCGAAATTAAGGTTAGGGATTTTTGGGACTTGTGGTTGTCTCCAAAAGGTATAATCAATAGACGAGTCCCTTCATGCTGGCCAAATGTTTAAAAATACCTGAAAATCACTTCCCTTTTTTTCGCAATGATTCAGCTCTCACCTGAAAGCTGTAATCCTAATGAGCGTATCCTGAAAATATCAGATGTCACGAAGATCTCCATCAAAAGCTATAAATTTCTGTTTTCTTATGTTTTCATTAATGGAAATTTATGACTTTCCAACCTAGAAAACGAGTTGTTTATATTTTTACTTGATCCTAAGCTGTTTCCATCGACTTAGAAATTAGAATATCTATTCTAAATCAATGGCTGTTGCAGGTATTCTTGAGGGATATGATCCTCGTAATTCGAGGTACTGAGCTGTTACTTCATCTTTCTGTAAGATGGAAATTAGAAAAAGTGAAGCATCTCAGCGAAAAGATTTTCATGTTTCAATCCTAAAGATATATTTGAATTTTAGGCCAGTAGATGATTATATAACAATGTAAGCAAAGTACTAGCTTTTCAAGGAAAAGTAAGAACACGGCTATTCATTTTGATAAATTTCCGGAGAAAGATGCCTCAACACCGAATATCACTAATACCTTTGGCATATTGAATAAATTGGACTGGAGAAAAAGCATGGATAGATAGGAAACCTTGCTGCAAAGAACATGGGTGTGTTCCCTTCACGTGGACGATTATGTCAAATTAATTTCAGATTTATATCCAAATGTCAGTCCAGATCGAAGAATCCATAAATAGATTGCTTAAGAGAAATTAGTTTTAGTATTAATAAAACTGAAAATGTTTGTGAAGTAGCCATTTTTTAGGGAGTTTCTCAATCAACTGCGAACAAAATTTTTAGTAAATATATTGTGTGTATTTAGCTGATATTTTGAGATGTGGTATTCACTGGCCAAGTTCTGATGTTGAATTGATGAAATTACCACTTTACATAGGTACTAAGAATATACTATGATTTAAAAGTGATACTTAATTATAATGATTTATCAGTACAATTCTCCTAATTCCTCATGCGACATCAGAACGTATTCACATCCAGATCATAGTCTATGACAGTTGTGAATACTTTTGTGTTATTATCCTGTAGTAAGTTTCCATGCAAATAAAGAACATTCAAAACAATCATTTATTTCCCTAATTTCCTTTGAATTCTTCGTAGAATTTCTATCCAATTAGAAGGTCAAAGCCAATTATACACCTATATGTATTTTATAAACTCCACAATACAGGGTATATAATACATGACTGAAAGTCTTCCTATGGTTTCCACGAATTCAGAGAAAACACCTATAATAATCAGTTTTACATCTTGCAACAGGTCTTTAAACGAGTGCTCCTTCTTCCGAAATGAATAATTAGTCCAATTCCCTACGATACCCCGAATTTTAAGAACATGGACGAGAACACAGCAGAATAAAATTTGTATTTGATATTTCTGCAGTATATTGAATCATTTTTACACTGTTAATAGAAACATCTCATCTATGAGAAAAGTTATTATGAAAAGCAAAGATTCTAGCGAAATCCTCATTTGATTCGAAAAATTCAAATTCTCCATTCAAACATTTTGGTGGGGATATTTATTTTCCATTGATGAAACCCTAAGAAAACAAAAATTTATAGCTTTTGATGAAGACCCTCGTGACATCTAATATTTTCAGGATACACTCATTAGGATTAAAGCTTTCAGGTAAGAGTTGAATCATTGCGAAAAAAAGGGAAGTGATTTTCAGGTATTTCTAAACAGTTGGCTAGCATGAAGGGACTCGTCTATTGAGACCGATTCACTACAACTTACTATTTCCTATACCGAAAATTCCGGCTGTGAATTCGACTTGAAATAACCAATCAGCGTGTACGAATCCTCACTTGTTCCCGATTAATCTCTTAATGAAACGATCGACAAATAAGTGACGTAGCCATTGTTTATTAAAGGGATCATCAGCTTTTGAGGACGGGAGATAAGCCCGAAACGCTCTAGGAGACAATGGCGCTAAAGTGGGAAAGTGCGACGCTCCGAGTGGAACCCACAAGAAGTACGAGAGATCCTTATCTAATTGCGGGAGCTAACGATTTTTTGTCGCACCCGAATTGTCTGCAATATCTGCATCCACATAGTTGGGACGGGACCCTACGCGCGAATTGAATAAAATTAGCCTTTCCCTCTTCTCCGGGTGTGTTTTGTGGACGCTTATTTGATTGACTGGGTGGTTTTTTAGTCCCTTGGTATTCTGCAGTTTTACTCCGAGTTATTCTTCGTTCCTTCTCATGCATTTGAATGAATTCATTCCGGAAAATAGCTGAATCAAAAGTTTCTCCTCATGGAGACTAAATTATGAGGTATAATTTCGTAACCATAATGACAAATGTTGACCATGAAGGTACATTCCTCAGCCTATAGCAAGATAACGCGCCTGTCAATCGTGAAAAGTTCAACCAATTCGCATAATTATTAGAACTAAACTGGGTAACTACAGTATCACAAAATCCGAATGTAGTGAAACATT
The DNA here is from genome assembly GCA_951802165.1 of Adalia decempunctata. Lineage (NCBI taxonomy): Eukaryota > Metazoa > Arthropoda > Insecta > Coleoptera > Coccinellidae > Adalia > Adalia decempunctata. The sequence continues at coordinate 25,149,519 of OX637697.1, forward strand.
TTTGAAACGGTATTTGAATTTTCTAATGAAGAAACTCTCAATCAAAATTAAGAGTACTTTAGGTTGAAATGAAATTTACATGTGCGTGAACGTCAGAAATGAGTACTTATTTCTTCAAACACTGTGCTTCTTCACATTACATAAACTAAAGTATCGGAATATCCTCGAAACGGCACGGCCGTTTTTGCGTCATGTTATGAATGGACACGTTATAGCAGAACGGTTTCCTGAAGCTGTGGCCAGTTTTTCATCAATTTTCAAGCTATATTTCAATTCTTTGTTACTCACAACGTTTTGAACGGCGTTGTCAACGCGATATCGCGTTTCATTGTGTACGAAAAGTAAGATTTGGATTTATTTCTAAAAATTATTAGCAGAATGAGTCAGAAAAAATTCGTAAGTGTCTTGTTTGTGGTAAATTGGACTATTTGAATCCTTATTTGAGTTTACACAGGTATATTCTACTCTCATCTTTCTTAGTGACAGTGGCGTCGATTTTTCGATTTTTAGAATTTCACTTCTCTGATTCCCTTCTAAAATTGGGGGGAGCAGCATTCGGTTATCAATTCTAAATTCAGCTGACTCTGTTTTCCTAACTCAGAATCTGTTTCAATGTTCGGGATTTGTATGAAATCGCCAAACCAGTTTATTCATTTGTAATTTTATTTCCATTCTTCAATACCGATAACACCACGCCACTGGACCTTCCAAAGTTGGATCCTGCAATGTTGCCACGGCAGTATAAATTGATATTGCTTTCTTCATCCCACTCATTAAAAACTGACTAAAGTGCTTTACCAATCTTCGAATTTATGAATGAGATGCTTTTCCCTCCCTTTCGATGGTCTAAGGTGAATTCTGACACACAGAACACCTAGAAAGGCCTAATATATGATATGACAAGTATATAGAAATAACAATCATAATATTCTCTTTAAGCCGATTTTTCATGCCTCAACCTCTTCTAGACAGTTAACAAAGATGAAGTCAGGTCAAAATTCAAATTTGGGCTATAAATTTCACCAATTCGCCCACTACTGCTATAGGCATTTTCAGAGGTTTCTCAGTCGTAGGTTTTTACCCCAGGAAGCATTGCTGATAACTGGCAACCAAGCACTACGAACAATGGGCGTCTCCTCTTTCCTATTCATGTGGTTTTTTGTGTTTATGGATTTCGATTACCACAATATCCTAGGATAATACCTCTTGATGTTGGAAATTACCACACAAACTTGAGAAAGTGGATCTGTTTGGCCGTTGGCACTCACTAGGACTTGTCCCAGTTGTCGGGTTGGTTTATAGACCAATAGTCGTCCCAATTTTATCCGTTACTAATGGAATGGAAGGAAGTATGCCTAGGAAATGATTTTGGATGAACTATTTCCTCATGTTGTTCGCTTCGGTCTTAAGGCTAGATCGATCTCTTCCGAATTGTACCTATTGGAAATAAAGGCTTGTCGCAAATGTTCCAATTCGACTGGCAGATATTCAGGCTCACCTACAAGTCGAGCTCTCTCAATAAGTGTTTTGATCACACCCCGCATTTTTGGGGATGGTGATTGGACTTTAAATAAGCTGTATTTTCAGTAACATCACCAGTTCGGAGCAGTCATTCGTCGGGTTACAACCTCCGACCGAGGAACCTCTGAAGATTCCCACTGCATTTCCAGGATTAACGTTAAATAAAATTCCTTTTGGAACACGACAAGAAACACTGGGATACTCTAAATCCAAAGTGATTTTGTTTGAATTGATCTCAATAGTCTGAAGAATATAAATCTGCATCTTCCCCAACTGTAAAGTAAGTTATTTCACGTTTTTGAGAATTATTTTTACTGAAATATCCATGTAGGTATGTACGAATTCGAAGTACAAAAGTCTCTCAAAATCAGCGATATGTGGTATGGAGGTTGTCCAATTCGAGGAAGGCGTCTTTCAGTTTCATAAATTATCGTTTTTTTCAGAAATGGAAGCCAGGATCAGCCTAAGAATGATGAAGTATTAATCCGAATAAATCAAGCTTCTCTTGAAACCAAAAAAATTCAATAACCCCTCCTGTTCGACAGGTAAAATTGGAAATTCATTGTGAAGCCCCTTACATCACACCAGGGTCGTTAGAAGGGGATGATTCCATGCGAGGCACGTAGAGGCTCAGCATAGTTGTCATCGTCCTACCTCGGGCCCTGCAATCCTCCTGAGTGTAAAAGCCGATAGATCGTCTAATCCCTACGGTGTTGATGCGAATAAACCTGCGGATCTCAAGGTTAGCGGCTTGACAGGAGGAATATCGCGATGTACCTACCACCGCAAACATCAGAGAAACTGAAAAATTCAAATCTCGTTAAATGGGATAACAGGTGGAACTTTACGTTATCGTGTCTTTCGAGGTTGACGTCTTCGTACTCCTTGTGGAAATCAAATCTGGGATGGAATGTCAGTTGCATGCTAGGTTTATCGGAAAATACCGATACTTGCCCGAAAATCTATCGAAATATGCCTTTTAAAAAGAGTCGAATTCAGATAATGGGAAATGAGAAAATATTCTTTTCATACGAAATGAAAGTAAAAATCGAATTCTTACCTTGTATATTCAATACAGGGTGAGTCTTTGACTTATACATATATTTTAACTTCAGATTCTCGAGGCCAAAAGAAACCTTTTTTTTCATTTTCCATTTCTCCGAATTCCGCTCTGTTGAAGAGATACAGCCATTTGAAAAAAAATGAGCCAAATACGTGCCTCATTCGATTCTCTGGAATTGATGCAGAATTCACCTATTTCTCGATCGAAATTGAGGTGATGTTCTGTGATGATACATTTAGGAAATACTCAAGCACCAAAGTTTTTTGAATAAGAATGTTACAAACACGATAATTCCTAACAAAAACAACTGTTTTTTTCGATTATTTCTGCAATTGAAGAGCCATGTTTCTCCCACCAAAATAAGTCCCTTCTTCGGTTTTCCTGATGATTAGTTTGAAAACACTAATGATTTGTTCATATTTTCCACGATATCCCAAAACAATCTCATAAAAAATTGTTTTCTCACTAACCTAACCCATCTTCTGTGACATTTCACAGAACTTTTGAGACGACGATGTCAGATTGTTGATTTTCACTTCAAACAATGGTGTAGGCGAAACTAAGGAAGCAATACGTCCCCAATCGTTAACGGATGAACTATCGCAAGGGCACTAGTTTTGTTCACTTTTCAGTGAAGGCGTCTAGGCGTTGCTCTTTGGAAATGACCAACGAGTAGTCTGTGGTGCCATGAACGACGCTGCGCCATGGACGTCGATTTATTTATTTATTTACAGAGAATAATGCAAACAGGTGATGATCAGGTGACGATCAGTGAATTAATGTAATAATTACCGTGTAGGGTCGAGTCAAAATTCCAAGAGAATATTGTTCAGATAGATATTTTCCTTAAGGACCGGTATCAAGAAATTTTGAATAGAAACTGTGCGTATAAGTAATAATCCAAATGTAATTAAATTCCATGCTTCTCAGAATTCAAGTTTATCTCCACAATTATCTCCACATTTGTGGGATTTTATTATCACATATCTCTACTTCAAACGTTTCGCTGTCTTAGAGATTTTATTCTTGACGAAGTTGATAAACATTCTGATAACATTGTGAACCTATTGAGATACCAGAGAAGAAAAAATATTCGATGATTTTACATCCAGGAAAGCATCCAGATTATTTTTGAAATTCATGCTGGTTTCCTCAAATTTCATCGTAAACAATTAGGAATAACTCGAAAACGACGCGTTCTATTGAAAAAACATACGAATACTTTTATTTTCCAAAATGACTGATTTTTTCGAAAATTTGAACTGTTTTTCTTCAAGTGGTTTTATAAATTTTTTGGGTGAATTTATGAGTCGGCTGTAACTTTTATACCAGGAGAAATATCGAATATTGTTTTGATTGAGGAATATGCACCATAAATCGAGTAAACAATCAACCAAAATTCAGTGCATTTGAGATAATGACCCCAAAGATATGAACAGAAAAGTGTTTTTTTCATTTTCGACACCCTGTATCGTTCTATCGAAACTGAATTTTGAAGAATGATATAGGAAAAATGTGTTTGAGCGTTTAATAAAAAGAATCTACAGTCGAAATATATGTACGAGTCAAAGACTCACCCTGTATACACATGCACATCATCAAAAGTTGTTTTTGCACAACTTGAAATCGTCCAGTATGGAAATGTAGTAGTAGTTACTACGAAACCTGTGTCACAACTCACAGTTAAACTTCAAAAGAGTAAATATAGAAATTAGCATTGCCAACGTCTCTGAGAATTATTTGATATTTCACGAGTACCAACCTGCGTCAGTTGTAAGTAAAAAAACTTGATAAACCTAAACCATAACCAACTGTGAGACATTATAAAAGTGTAAGTATAAACAGTATCGAGGAAAAATATTTATTTTCCTCCACAAAATTCTCTTTTCAGAATATTCCCGATTTAATTCTGAGCATATTGCAAAAAACTACATATTATCAACATGGACATTCTATTGTGACGATGCAAGTGTCATTCTCACTTAACAAGTGCTGTGAAAGTCCATTCAACACTTGAGCGAGTTTTGGAATATGTTAAAACGGTGTAACATCGCAAAAATATGTAAACTCGTGTATATCTCGAATGATACAGAATTAGGTACATTTCCTCCTATTATCACACTCTCATGAGCTTATTACCGGGAAACTCGGGAACATGTATTTGTTAGCATCCAGGAAAACTTCATGAGAGACTCCAAGTTTCCAACTCCGAAACTTTTGACGTATAAATATTCAACGGGTTATATTCACTCCCTTCAACGGTAGAATTTTATTCGGTTAGGACTAAAAGGCACAAAGATTATTCCGTTGCTTTGCCATATTTAAATCGGATAATGAGGAATTCCTAAGCAGAATTATGGACCCTTCCGGTCCAATCGAGATATTTTATTAATTTTCATTCATTCAAAATTTCACTTTGACGTGCTTTTAATTTCAGTCGAATATTGAAATGAAATATGGTATACAAAAATTTCAACTCATATTTTGTGATGAAGATAAATTTGTCTTTATATAACTTGATTGAACAATTCATCTTTTACAGGTTCTATAATAACTGCTGAAGAAGTACTTGCAGCTAATAATGTGGCATTTCAATTTGAAGAACTCTGCATATAGTTTATATGGTATGTGTATGTGGAGTGAAAATAAAAATAAAATAAAATATAGGGTGAGTCTTTGACTTGTGCATATATTTCAACTGAAGATTCTTGAGGTCAAAAGAAACCTCTTATTACATTTTCCATTTTTCCGCATTTGGCTCTGTTAAAAAGATATAGCCATTTGAAAAAAAATTGTGCTAATGACGTCCCTGAAATGATACTGTGGAATTGATTCAAAGTTCATATTTCTCGACAGAAATTGACTTTATACATTTAGGTAATACTCAAGTACTAACCTTATTAGAATAATAATGTTGCAAACACGATAATTTCAACAAAAACAGTTAGTTTCATCGGATTATATCTGCAACTAAAAAGCCACATTTATTTCACCAAAATAAGTTCCTTCTTCGATTTTTCTGCAGATTAGTTTGTAAACACAAATAACTTGTTCATATTTCCCTCGAAATTCCCAAACAATATCATGAAGAAAGACTTTTCATTCAGATTTATTATCAAACAACCGAACCTAATCTAATTTGTATCGATTCTGTGAATTTTTGCACAGACATTTCAAGAAGATGTTGTCAGCTTGCTGCTCTTTCATTGAGGTTAAGGATTTTTACGAAACATAGTATAAATCACGATACATTTGTATACCGTGGTATAAATATCTATGAATTCTTCCGTTTCCATCATAAATCGACTTTGCCGCCAAATTTTACCACGCATGCGTACAGCGAAAACCGAAGTATGTATTGGTTATCTGGACTCTGGAGGCCAAATATAAACAATAGCAAACCAGAGTCTCTGAACAAACTGTAAACATTATGTAAAGTTCTGAATACATTCAGTGAATTATTGTTCTAATGTGATGATTATGTGAAGTGAAAAAAGAATTAATATAATTTCAACAGTGTCGAGTTTGAAAAATTCCAAGAGGATGTTGTTTAGATAGAAACATCGCCACAGATTATCCGGTATCGTATTATTTTTCATTAATTTCAATTCAATAAGAAGTTTGTATCAAGATTCATCATTCATATCCGAATTTTGTATTTCATCGACATTTAACTTCAATATGGACTGGTAACTATAAATTTTCAATAGGAACTGTGCGTATTAAATCCTCCTTGGTGTTCAATTTTATCTCCCACATTCGTTGGATTCAATTATTAAAATATCTCGACAAAGTTGATAAATATTGTGACAACGTTGTAAACTCGTTTAAAGACCAGAGGAGGAATAATATTCGATGATATTTAATTCAGAGACGCAATCAGATTATTCTTGAAATTAATGATTTTTTCGTCAAATTTCTCCGGGTAAAATTGGAAATAACTAGAAAACGACGCGTTCTATTGAAAAAAAAAGGAATACTTTTAGTTTCTTAAATGATTAATTCTTTCGAAAATATGAACCGTTTATCTTTTTAAAGTGGTTTTATGGTGTTTTAGCGTGTATTGATGAGTCGACTACCCTGTAACTTTTATACTAGTACAGATATTGAATAGGTTTCGATTGAGGAATATGCACCATGAATAGAGTAAAAACTCAACCAAAATTCAGTTCATTCGAAATATCGGTTCCGAAGATATAAACAGAAAAGTGTTTTTTTCATGGATTTTCGACACCCTGTATCTCCCAAACCAAACCGAATTTTGAAAAATGGTATGAGAAAAAAGTGTTTCGTTTGATGAGAGAAATCTACAGTTAAAATATATGTACAAGTCAAAGACTCACCCTGTATATGCATACAGGGACAATACAAATCGTCATTTTTCAAATGAATTTCCTGTAAAATTTTTCGCCGTTGAATTGAGCGAAATGTTTTACATAAGGTGGTATTTCCTTTCATCGAAAATTATGAGGTGTTGTCGAGTTATTGCTGAAAGTGAGAAAATCTTTGGAAACACAGACCTACACAAATGCCATCATAAAAAAGTTTATAGATAAAATGTAAGCGGAATTCTTTGGTACATGCAACACCAAGAGTGTGATGGAATGTCCGGGTGGATTGCAAATTACATTTCTCAAAGAGGACATTTTATACAGAGCCATTAACGGACATATTTGGAATATCAGAAACTTGATTTTTTTAAATGAAACACCCAGTCAATTTTAGGTCTAAGCTCTGGTCTAAGTGATATTTACATAAACTGTAACAATGAAGTAGTTGAAGTCTAGTGACATAACATACTGGTTGTTCCATTAAAAAAAAATCAAGTTTTTGATATTCGAAGTTGTCAAGTTAATGTCTCTGTATAAAATATCCTGTTTGAGAAATGAAATTTTCAGTTCATACCGACATTTATCTCACTCTTGGTTCATATATTTCTAAAATAATTCTGCTTAAATTTTATTCATACTTATGATGGCATTTGTGGTGGTCTGTTTTTCTTACTTTCAGCAATAACTTCAAAACGGCGCAAAATGTTCGAAAAAAGGAAATTCTTGCTTATGTGAAACATTCTGCTCAATTCAACGGCGAAAAAGTTTACACGGGAGTCCATTTAAAACAACGATGGTTTATATTGCCCCGTTTCGAAGAAACACTTTGTATATTACAAAACACTTTTAAAATAAGTACCGAAATGAACCAGACATACTGTACTTCCTCACACTAATGGGCCTCCCGGTATATTAAATTCAATATGTTTTCTTATTCTTCCCTGAATTCCACTGGAATCATTGAATCTATCCATTCCTTCTTTCATTAAAAATCGAATCTCAAAATGTTTGTGATTTTCTCAAAACCGTTCATCTACATTGAAAGTAATAAATGTTCATTGGCTGGCAGCTTTTTCTGAATTTTCCCAACTGAAATATATTTTCCCCAAACAGTCTAAAGCATTCATCTTACTACCAGTTTTATGATTCCCCTGTCCCTTATTTGCGGTGGTAATTCTCAGCCAAATGTGCCACCTGGAAGAATCGAAATTTCGACATCGCTGCGCCCTCTATTGATGAGCTTTCATAGTAGTTCAAAGCATGCTGGTCGGGAAGTAGATAACGACAAGGTTTATAATATGCCTTTGATGTAAGATACACAGAGGGGGGTTTGAATAAAATAAGATTATTTTCGTAAAATATATTATAAATAAATATTTCCTAAAGTCACTTCATTTAACATGAGAACACAGCTCATAAATAAATACGATTGATGAAGATACTCTAATTCGACATTAACATCATATTTCAATGCTGGAAGAAGAATCAATTGGCACGATCTCTCATTCTTAACAATATAATATGTTTAACTATCACTACTCTCCTAACTTCGACTACGAAGCTGGCAAGATTTCTCTCGAAACTTGGACAAGTTCCTCCCGTATAAAATCCAAATCTACTATTTTGAACGAATCCTACTGGTCAGTTCTCTGAAAATTTTCTAAAACAAAATTTCCTTTATGACTAAGTATGTCGACAGATATCACTAAATTCTGAAACCATCTCAGTAGAGATAATTCTTGGGGATTTCGTTCACCGGTTCTGAGCAAGATCCAAGGTGTTTCATATTGACCAGAGCCCGAGATCTGCAATTTTCCATTTCCAAGAAGCAGGAGTTACTGTAAGTTTTGTCGTCAGTGCCACAGACTGGATCGAAGTAGGTTGGGCAGATCTTTTGGCAGCCTCTGAACAAGAAACCGGCCAGGCATCTTTTCATTGGAACGACGTAAATGTGCTTTCTGCGAAAAAAAAGAAGGGTAATGAGTATATTTTTCGTAAAATATGATATTTTATCGGAATTAAGGAGTGATTTTCGTAGCTATAGTGAAGACAGAAATTGAACCAAGCGTGCCAGCTCTTTTAGCCGAAACACGTAAAGGGTTTTCCGATAAGAGGTGTTATTTTGAACAGCCCCCTATTTCCGTAGATGCCACTTTCGAAGTAGTAATTTTTTTGACCTTCGACAAGCAGAAACCATGCCCTTAATACCCTTAATAAAAATGGAACGATACACGTTTCAACAACGCATAGAAATTATTAAAATTCACTAAAAAAAAATGGTGAAAATTTGGCAGGGGCGGTTCGTAAAACATTTTTGAGTCGTCGTGAAGCACCTTGTCGAATAGCAATACAGAAATTCGTAAAAAAATCGAGCTTTCGGGACAAGTTGAAGATGTGGAGAATAAATCCCGTGTACGTCGCTCAAGAACGGTCAAGAATATTGCTGCTGCAGACGTAAGTATTGATGAAAGCCCTGGTTTGTCCGTTCCTCGTCTTTCACTGGAATTAGGCATTCCACAAACATCATTACACCGTATTTTGAACTAAGATTTGAATCTTGAGGCTTATAAGGTGAAGTTAAAGAGAACCCGGCCGATCATCAACAACAACGTGTCTTTGCTCATTGCGACCTTGAAATGCATGAAAAGAACCGGAATTTCATCGAAAAATCATCTGATGAGGCTCTATTACATCTCGGTGGCTTCGTCAACAAGCAAAATTGTCGTATCTGGGGCACGGAAAACCCAAGAGTTATTATTGAAAAGCCTCTCAATCCTCATCGACTGTTTGGTGCGTTTTATGTTCCGGCGAGGTCATTGGACCTTACTTTTTCGAGAATGAGGCTGCAGCAACAATTGCGCTATCGAGACATGATTAATGATTATTTTTTTATGGCCAGAATTGGATCTTACGGAAAAAGTTTCCAGAGAATTGGCCACCGAGATCTTGTAATTTAAAACCTTGCGTTTCCTTGGTCATGTGGGAGAAAAGTTCTACGCCATGAGCCCTGCGTCGATTCAAGGCCTCAGAAATTGAAGTCGTGAGGCTATCGAGGACATAGGGTAGCCACTTTGTGATTTGGTTAAAAAATATGTTATGAAAAGGATATGGTCCTGTAGTCGTGGACGTGGTGGTCATTTGGCTGATGTTCTTTTCCATTATTAACGGCATATTTTCCTCTTCATAATGAAATCAACAAACCATCATTTATCTGAAAAAAAGGCATTTTTCTTTCAATGTCGAAATAACACCTCTTATCGGAGAACCCTTTACCTACATACGCCTGAGGGACTAGAACATTCATCAAGAATTCTTACTCTTTTGAATTATTAGGTTAGTAAGTTACTTCAAGAGTCAAAAATTTTGGACTTATTTCAGATTTCACTACTTCTGGATCATAAATTTGTTGGGAATATCACTTCTTTTCATTTTCTGTGGATAATAGCATTTGGCATTGTTGACCACATCTACAGTGTCCTGCAATAGTGCGTTAGGCTTTCATAGCTGCCAAACCAGACGTTTTAGAAATTTAGTTGAAAAGCACTTTTTTTGCGATTTCAATTCTGCATCTCAGGAAATTATTTTCTAATATACAGTGTTCCAAGATACAATTATTGAACAAATGAGTGATTTTTCAAATGGAACACCCCGTATATTTTCGCATATTTTGAATGCTCTTCAATACCTCTATCATGACGCAAAATATTAGGGGTATTTTTTTAACGATACGGATCTTATTCAGAAAAAACTGCAAAATTTCTACGAAACAGTAGTTCGGTGAAAGCCCTCTACCGATTTCCAGAAGCGATAGAAACACGAATTTAATCAGAATTTCTTTTAACTTGAGAATTTGCCTCTAGTCATCGTTCCTAAATGATCAACCTTTTTATACAGGGTGTCAATGCCCAAATATGAAGAATTTCAAATTGTCTTTTCTCGATTTTTTCAAAGGTAACACCCTGTATTTTTTCCATGTTTATGTACACAGTTTAAAACCTTACATTTTTTCAGAAGATTATTTTCACTCTTGTGTCCAGCAGACACGAAAATTCACATTTTTACCAAAAATTTCAGGAATAATGAACATACATAATAACTAACGGATATTTTAAATGAGTCACACAATGAAACCAAACTAAATGACCAATTTTTGAAAAACTTCAGAACCCTTTCAAAATCATAATCCTTGACGTTAAACATGGAAATGATAATGTTTGTCCGAATAAATAACACATACATAGGTATTATTGGTAACATTTGTATTCTAACGATTACAGAGTTTTATCGGCATCCAAAAAATTATTATTATGAAGCAACCTTCCACAATTCCGGAGCCGTCAATAGGCACAATTTTCATTATTACTCTGTAAAAATTCCAAGAATTATAAGGGAAATAGACAATCAACACAGGTGGTCATTGGATGTCTGGGGAGCAGTAAGGAAATTTAGATGGAGCTGCATATTTTACTTTCATTCAGAACATTCTTCCCGGAATGTTAGAACTGTTACCTACGGAAATACGGAATGAAACATGGTTTCAGCATGATGGAGCACCCGCTCATTATTCTCGTCCTGTGAGGGATTTACTGGACCAACAGTTTCCAAATAGATGGATTGGTAGGGGCGGACCGACAATATGGCCTGCTAGATCACCTGATCTCACCAAAATATATTTTTTTTGCGGAAAAATAAAGGGAATCGTGTATGATGACGATCCAACAACAGCTTCCTATATACGAGAGAGGATTGTGACTGTTTTCCGAAGTATTACTCCAGCCATGCTGATGAGGGTTAGTGGGACATTCAACGATCGGATCGCTTTGAGTTCCAGAGAAGGCGGACGACACTTTGAACATCTCTTGGATCATTGACACAACTTTTCTTTGTCTCTTTCAACGCCCGTTTGTTTTTAGATCCAATATTTGAATAAAATTTCCCGTTCTGATTTCATTTTTCGTACCTGCTGGACGCATGAGTGAAAATAGCCCTTTAGTTACTTCTGAAAAAATGTGAGATTTTGAACTGTGTACATCACCATGGAAAAAAATACAGGGTGTTACATTTGAAAAAATCGAAAAAAAACAATTTAAAATTCTTCATATTTGGACATTGATAACGGACACCGTGTATAAGAGGGGTTGATCATTTAGGAACGATGACTAGGCAAATTCATGAGTTACAAGAAATCCTGATCAAATTCATGTTTCTATCGCTTCTGGAAATCGGTAAAAGGCTTTCACCTAACTACTGTTTCGTCGAAATTTTGCAGTTTTTTCTTAATAAGATCCGTACTGTTGGAAAAATATTCCTAATATTTTGCATCATGGTAGAGGTATTGAAAAGCATTGAAAATATTCGAAAATATAAGGGGTGTTCCATTTAAAAAATCACTAATTTGTTGAATAATTTTATTTGGGAGCAATCTGTATATCATAAAATAATTTCCTGAGATGCAGAATTGCAATTACAAAGGGAATGCTTTTCAACTAAATTCCTAAGACGTCTGTTTTAGCAGCTATAGAAGCTTAACGCACTATTGCAGGACCCGGTATAATTCGTATAATGGGTTCGATTGGCAATAGGAAAATCTTCTAGGACTTTTAAGGATCAAGTGAAGGCTTGCCTAAGTGTGGGATCCTGAGGCAGGCAAGATCCAGGCACTGGCACAACATGTGTTCGCAGGTTTCTACCTCTTCTACCAACGATAGGAGAGATACTTATACAGTGTCCTGTCACTTTACCACAATACATCGAAGCCCTATTCACGTAAGCTGGTATGAGCTTCCTTGTGTAAGACGGCTAGAACTCTACAAATCTGTTGGCTTGATTTAGTCCTGGTGATGTTCTCCAGAGGAAGGTCATCTTTTGCATCTCCCATTGCTGCAACGCCGACCTTCAGTGGTCGTTTCGAAGGCCACAAAAAGGTTCAGGCCCAAAGGTTTAACCTTTTATGCACTTTTCACAAATGCATAAGCCCTCTCATCACCTTCAATGCCACAGTGCTCTGAAACTCATGAGAGAGTCACTCTGTTGTCTCTGGCCAGTTGCTTTATGGTATTGCGGCATTTCCAATTGAGCTCCAGGCACTGGCAAATTCAACCTTTGATCAACTTTTCGCAAGTACAACAGCCTTCTCATGAGACAGTCACTTGATTGCCTTCGGCGAGTTGCTTTATGGTACTCCGGCATCCTAGCACTGAGCACTGACAGTTAGATTCCAGAACTCTTAGTGCTGTTCTACTGTCTTTTGTTATATTTATGCGGCCCCCGTGATGTTTCTCTTCAAACACTCTTGGGCGCAGGCATAGAGAGTCATTATTTTCGCCTGTGAAACAGAGGGTCTTGCCCAATTGACACGGAAGTTCCACTTTAGGATCAGATACCCCCGTTACCCAATCAGATTGTGATATCCATTAGTGTACCATATGGATGAATTTTAGTCTATTTGATTTGCGTGGTTCAGTGCCATTTGCCTGTCACTTATGAAAGTGGCAAATGTTGCTTCGAAATCAAAAGTAGTTGGCACTACCTCCGAGTATTTTGCCAAAAGTTTCGATTCTATTTCATTCGGGATTCTTATATATGTCCCAAATCTAACTAGTAGTTGGTTTGTTGAAATTCTACTTACCCACAGTTATCCCTCATCATTTCACATTCGCTCTTATATATTTTGTTGTCTGATCCACATACGTAGTTCTTTTCATCTTTACATTTTTCGTTGCAAGCGGCAGTTGTTCTGCAGTGATGGGGTGCTACGGGAATGACTAGTTGACCACAAGTTTCCTTCTTCATCTGGCACATGGACCTAAGTAACAAGGGTTCATTCAATTTAATTTTTATTCAGATTTTATTCTATTTGTTGAAGTTTGGAGTTATTTTTTTTGATTTTTCAAACCAAAAGTGTATAAGAACCGTATGTGATAACAAGGTGATACAAAACTGATGAATCTATGTGTATAATGTTGGTAAAGATTTCCGTTACTGTAATACAGACTGATATTAGGTAGTTTATTGTCCAATTTCTATTAAGAACGAGAATAAATTCGCTATCACAAAAACGCCTATATCTCTTGAACCAATTGAGAAAAAATCAAAATTTGATCACAGTTAGCTTTGTTATGAACGTCAGAAACATGTGAGACATTTACGTCATAGATATTCCAATTCTCTGTCGCAAAATGTCCAGCGAAGTGAAAATACGAGAATTTATAGTGAAACTTTTTCAAAATAATCAAAAAGGGAGCTTCAGAAGAATCGCAAAAGAGGCTCGCGTTCGTCCGGAAACGGTATCAAGAGTTGTTAAGCGCTTCAACGAAGATCTTACAATTAACCGCAAGGAAGGAACCGGGAGGAAAAAGGGGTTTCGTAGCCCAAAAAAGTGAAGAAAGCCATCGGCCTTTTTCAGAAGAATCCTAACCTTTCAGGACGGAAAGTGGCCCAAATAGTGGGTTGTTCGCAGTCAACCGTTCAGAAAAAAGTCGAGTTGTGGGCTTAGAACATACAAAGTGCAGAGAGTGCCAGACAGGAACGCTGTGAAGAATCAAGAAGCGAAATCAAGAGCAAAGAAATCAAAAAAAGATTTCTTGGAAAATTTTTCCTGTTGCGTGATGGACGACGAAACCTATGTCTTGGCTGATTTCTCGCAACTTCCTGGTCGGGAATTTTATACTGCAGATTCTCGTGGAAATGTTGACGAACAATTTCGCGTGAAGAAACAAGCAAAGTTTCCTAAAAACTTCCTGGTTTGGCAAGCAGTTTGCACTAATGGGAAAAGGAGCAAATTTTTCGTTGGCCAAGGCTCTGTTGTCTCGAAGATATACATCGAGGAATGCTTGAAGAAGCCACTTTTACCATTTTTACGTGAGCACGATGTGTCAACAATCTTTTGGCCAGATTAAGCTTCATGCCACTACAGCAAGGCCACCAAGGAATGGTACGAAGCTAATGAGGTGGTTTTTGTCCCCAAAGAGGCCAATCCACCAAATTGCCCAGAAATCAGGCCAATCGAAAGATATTGGGCCCTGGTAAAAAGAGAATTGAAGAAGACTAAGAAATCAACGAAAACATTAGCGGTATTCAAGCCAAAGTGGAAGACAGCATCCCAGAAAGTGACATGAGAACACTATAGGAAGCATGATGGGAAGAATTCCAGAAAAATCCATGAATTTTGTAAAAATAGTTTTGGTTTTTTTATTGTAGAAACAGTTTTCATTAGAATTAGAAGATGATTCGAAAAGGAGTTTGATTTTCGAAATCGGTCCAGTGGTTCAAAAGATATAAGCGTTTTTGTGATAGCGAATTTCTTCTCTTTCAGTCCTTAGTTCTATCGATTTGCGTTAAATTCAGTCAGTGAGCAAGAATATTCAAAGCCAAAATGATAGATGAAATAAATTCGAAAATATCAGGACCGTAGGAAAAAAAATCCTTAAACCTTCTACAGGGTGTTTTCCATGAATGCGTGAGATGCATCCTAATAGGCGAAGATCCTAGTAATATCGATCTTCATTTGTCCAGAACTACCCGAATTATAATATTCTCCATGACGAAATCAGCAACTCATTGCAATTAATTCTTCGATTCGAATACTTTGACGAGCAAAAACAATTCGTAAGCGGTTTTTAATTGGCCAAGCGTTAATGACTCATCCTATTTCTATACTCAAATAGCTAATTCACAAACTTTGAAGAAACGCCACAACTTTCTGTAAGTAATTTGTATGTCAAAGACATCTCCACCATTTGAAGGAATTCAACAGAGAGTGAAAGTTATTAATGAACCTCCTGGTAATGAGATTCCTTTGAAATGCCTGCAATGAATATGAATATGAAGTCAATTGTCCCTCATTAAGCTTCGCATCTTCTTCGTATCTCGATAAACAAATCAGATTTTATTGAACCAAACTGAAATGGGTTTTCAGGGTATTATTAGGGACCATTTGAATAATTTCTGTTGCTCTTAGGCTACATTTAAGGCTGTTTTATGATGGTAGATACCCTGTTAAGAGTGACTTTGGAAATGATAATTCCATCTCGTTTCTTGAAATAAAATTTCAGTCTATTACTCACCTGTAGACATTTCCATCTGACCCACATACAGGCTCTTCGTATTCCTGAGCTGGACAGTCACTTGGACAAGGAATACTCTCCTTCAGAGAGGTGCAATTACCAACATGGGCGAACTGAACACCTTTCATGCATGTTGCCAAGCTGAGCTGGCACAAATTCTTGTACGTCTGTGCGTTAGTACCACAGACGGGGTCGGATTCATCGCCGCACCTTATTTTTCCACATTTATTCTTCTTGTTGCGGCATTTATCCAGATCAGTGGTCGTCACTTTCTTCACTCTATACACAAAATTGACCATTCACCCAAAATCGGAAATTTTATATCAAATTCAACTTACCCACAATTGAGCAACTCCAATTCGCATTCGTTGGCGTATATATAACCATCAGTTCCACAGGTTGGTTTCTCAATTTCGTTGGCGCAACTTGTTGGGCAACTCTTGGATTCTCCAGCTGTTCTTTCCTGGGTGCTGCAGAATGCTAGGGGTACCTCGAAGACGTGTTTACTAGAAGAGAACAAGAATAGGAAATTAGTCGTTCGGTCGTCTGATTTACGACTATTAGCTCACCCGCAGTTCTTTGCTTTCATTTTGCAAACGTTGGCGTACATTTTTCCGTCAGAACCACATGTGGGCCTTGCATTTCTCCAGCAAGCTTCTCGGCAGTGCCTCGTGGTCTGGCAGTGTTTTTTGTTGGTTCGAACAACTCCTTGGCTGAAAGACAAAGAAGAATTCATCTAACATGCCAGAGCATACAATTCATATGAATGTCATTAAATCTGGTCACCTCATGGCTCAAGGGAATCAGAAAAAACTCCTTTCCCTTAGAAGAAAAGTAGATTCTGTCGGCAATATTTTTGCCTTCTCCAGAGAAACATAACTGATTTTGGCAAGAAACTTTCTGCAAATTTGTTGTGTACATAATTCAGCATCTAGCAGCAGCTAGTAGAGTGAATCACGCTAATTATTTTCCAGTACCAAGTGATAATAAAAGTAGTTCTGTCAAATCTCTTCACTCATATTCAGGGTGATTCATGGTGGATGGCACATTAGACGTTTCTGGTAAACCAGATATCGGATCGGTTTGAAAATTTGCATGAGTGCATTATCGGACATTCTCTATCCAACTAGAATATTTTCGTCAATGCGGTATTGCCAATTCCATAAGAAAGTAGTAGCAACATTGCTTTTTTCAAATGGAACTTCTGGTATATTATATTATTTTTGGAATCTCCAACAACTGCTCGACAACTTTTCTCAACATATCCCTATACCTATGTGTTGCCGTTTTCGGAATATAAATTATTTCAATTTTTTTTCACCGAAAATCATGACCTCTAAAAATGCTCATAACTTTCGGTTGAGAGACACTATGGCATTGAAATTATGTTTGAAGTTAGGTGATGATGCACGAATGCTTTCAACACATCAGCCTGATCTACGTTACTTCAATACAGGGTGGTAAAAAATACAGTCCTTTCGTTTCCTTGAAAAAGTGACTGAAAGTTGTTTATTTCAAATGGAACGCTCTATATATTATTAGAAATTCAGAAAGCTGAAGAAATTTGCTTTCATTCTATGCCTATCATGCCTATACCTAACTAGTCAAATTTCGTACTTATGAGCATATATTTGTCAAAATCTCCTTCCAGAATGGTATTCCCATTCGGTATTTGGTAGACAGGCCATGATTACTATTTGATTTTAATAGTACCTTGTGACATTCTCCCAATAATAAAGGCACCAAGAGACTTGAAAGTCAAACTATTTAATGAATTATTAGTAAAAAGTAGAGCAATCGTGTCGAATATTTCAAAATATTTTCGAATCGCTGGCCGTCCACTTTCAAGCACAAAATGCGGGTGTTGACGGCTCGTATTTCTTTGGAATTCAAATCTTCAAATGCTTCGGTAATCCTTTCCAACAATTCATCTCTCGAATGCACTAGTGTTTTGTAAACTTTTTCTTTCAACATTCCCAGCAGATTAAAATCTAATGGACTAAGATCGGGTGAACTTGCTGGCCAATTCCATGGTTCCAAACGCCTTATCCACCGATCGTCAAAAAGTCTCTCCAGTTAATAATAAAAAACAAATTCATAAGCATTTCGTTTGAATAGTTTCCTTCCATCGTTTCGAGGGTATTGGCAACTTCTGAATTGACGAAAATGTCGAAATTCAAGTTTCTTGGTGCCTTTTTTATTAGGAGAATGTCACAAGGTACTGTGGAATAGTAATCATGGCCTGCATACCAAATACCGAATGGGAATACCATTCTGAAGGGACATTTTGACAAATAAATGCTCATAAGCCCGAAATTTGACAAGTTAGGTATAAAAAAGAAGTACATAAGAATGAAAGCAAATTTCATCAGCTTTCTGAGTTTTCAATAATATACAGGGCGTTCCATTTTGAATGAACAAGTTTCAGTCACTTTTTGAAGCAACTGAAAAGACTGTATTTTTTACCACCCTGCATTGAAGTAACGTAGATCAGGCTGATGTGTTGGAAGCATTCATGTATCACCTAACTCCGAACCAAATTTCCATGCCATAGTGTATTTCATCCCGAAGTAATCAGCATTTTTAGAAATTGAAATTAATTTATATATCGAAAACGGCAACAGATAGGCATAAGGAGATGTGCATAAAAGTTGTCGAGAAGTTGTTGGAGGTTCCAAAATATATATAACTAGCTGGCCCGGCGAATTTTGTTACGCCTAAATGATACTTACGATGAATTTCACAAATCGTAATCACCGGTGATCGGAGATCAACGGCTTGGTTCTCTGATTTTTGAATTGTCAAATCGAGTTGATGCTAGATGAAACTCAGATCACCCCCCCATGAGTATCGAAGTCCTTAGAAAAAGTTACACAATGTGGTACACATAAAATATTTCATACATTGTGTACCTGATTTTCAATCGTTATTACGCCCCCATGAAAAAAAAGCTATATCCGCCCTTGGGCGAGATTTCCATGTTTCCATGGATATGAGCTGTCACACAGAACAGAAACACAATTATAATAATGTCAATTACTAATTATGGCTATTTTGGATTAAGTTATTTCCGCAAATATATTTATTACCCAAAGAGAAATTCAAAAACATTTCAAAAATCATGAGAAAAGATGAGAATAATGGACAACCCACGATTGAAACTGAAAAAACTGAAACTTGAAATTTCGATAAAAATTCACTGTGATAGAATTCTATGCAAATTATACAGTAATTGATGTCAATACCTTCACGATTACGTTATTTTGAATAAATAAAGATGTGAAAATAACTAACAATAATCAGTCATAATGTCTGAATAGCGCCACCTGAAGTGGTAAGAACGAAACTACTCTCATATCAGACATATCTCAACGAAATCTCATCATTTTAGAGATCTGTAATCTAACGCTAAGACATTTCGGCTTTGGTCAACAGCGCAGAGTTGAAGGCAACCCAAATTACACACTATATGTTTACATCGCTGTCTAACTGTAGCGACACCTAGTGGCCTTACTCGAAAGAAGGAAAAGCATTTCCTGTAAAAGTAAAATTTTCATCGATTTTTTCAGAGTTTTATTGTATTTTATAATAACCAGACCGTAGACGAATCCATATATGAAGTTTCATAACAAACAGTCCATCTGATCTCGAGTTATAAATGGTGTAACCAACATCTTTCTTTTATATATATAGATATACCAGGTGTTTTATTTGGAAAAGGAAAGTTGCTACTACTTTCTAATAAAAGTGGCAAGACCGCATTGACGAAAATATTTTAGATGGGTAGAGAATGTCCGATAATGCACTTATGCAAATTTTCAATCCGATCCGATATCTGGTTCACCAGAAACGTCTAATGTGCCATCCACCGTGAATCACCCTGTATACGTGCTCTCTATAACTTTGTCAACTTTCTGAGACTGTAATCCGAATTTCCTAATGTTTCAAGTCTTATACGAGGTTTTGGTGCATATATTCGTGCAAAATCATAAATTTCCGAACAATGTGGATGAACGAAACAATAATTCAATTTGAACTTACCCACAAGTGAGGAGCTTCATCATGCAAGTGCTTTTATAGACATTTCCATCGCTTCCACACACTGGACCGTCCATTGGTGCTTGCTTGCAATCAACAGGACAATTTTCTCGGTGAGCACTTATATTGTTGCAGGATCCCAGGTGTGAGAGTGCTATCCCTACTCTGAAAATGTCGACAGATATTTTTTTTCCGAAATTTCAAGTTCGCAAAAAATGTTACCTGCAAATCTCAACCTCGAGCATACACCTGTTCAAGTAGGTTCTTCCATCAGTACCACAGACGGGATCTTTTTCCCCACCGCATCTGTGTTCACACTTGGAGCCTTGCGCTCTTTGGCATAAGCCTGGGTCTTCTGCTAGGATGACCCCTGAAAGTGAATCAAATTAGTGTATCACTTTTAATCGAGCTAATTTTATTCGATAATTTCCATAGTAATTTCGATTCGAAAAATAATTGCATTACATTATTATTATTCAAGACTGACACTGCTATATATACTACTGGATTCGAAATATGCCTAAGAAACCCTATAAAATTCGTGGCCATGGATATATATTATCAAAGGCCACGTTAGATGCATGTTTAAGACGGCTGTGGCCAAGAAGATGCCTTCATTAGGAGTATTTTCAACTCAAGAATTTCTCGAACTTATACCAAGAACAGCGTAATCCGAATTCCTGCATGATTTCTCCGAAAGGATTTTCATAATGATAATCCTCCGGAATTAACATTATTCGCCTCTCCTTCCGAAAATTATGCTCAAATATTGAGGTTCTTGGCCCCTCTTAATTACGTGTCATTTTTCAACGTCTGAAAAAACTGGTTAAATTCATATCATCAAGTGGATTCAACCACAAGAGCGATGGACCGTGAAAGTCATTAGAATTTCTTCCTACCTTTTCCACAGGTCTTCTTTTTCATTTCACAGATATTCGGGTAGATTACTCCATCTGAACCACAGACCGGGTCCCCATAACCATGCTGGGTACATATTCTGGGACATGAAGAACTCCTCACCGACAGTATAGCTGCAACAACAAAAAATCACTTTGAGTCGCGAAACATTCCTTTGAAACGAGAATCTTATGAAACTTTGCATATTCAAATAAACTGGTCCACATGAGTTAGGGATATTGACTTTAATTTCGAAAAAATATAGTTAAAATAAGATTTTCGTGATGAAAATTCATATAAATATGATTTCAAGTTTTAAATTAATTTTAGCCTGTAGGTCTGCAGCGTATACAGGGTGGATAAGAAAAATCGTGTAAAATAACGAAATTTTATTCCCAGAGAATTCAAGCATTTTAAGACTATCAATACAATGTATGGCCTCCACGGGCATCAATAACAGCTTGACATATTCTTTGCATACTTCACACGAGGTTGTTGAGCATTTCTTGAGGAATTTGGGTCAATAAACGGGGCAGAAGCTCTCTCAGATCATTTAAGGATTCTGGGGTAGGTTGATGATTATCTAATCTTCTTTGGAGTATATCCCATGCATGTTCTATGGAATTCAAATCTGGTGAGTGCTGAGGTATAGGTAAATGTGGAATACCAAGCTCCTCGCGCGCATTCTCAACTATGGCTGCACGGTGCGGTCTAGTGTTATCGTCTAGAAATTGAAAAGTTTCACCAATAGCAGCGTGAAAATTGGGCACAACATTGTCAATGACATGCTCCCTATAGTATAAGGAGGTCATATTCCCAGGACAAATCTGTAGATCTGTGCGCCCGTCGAAACATATCCCGACCCATACCATAACACTACCCCCTCGAAATGGATGGACTTCTTGGACATAGCGACGATTACGGGGTATGCGTGGGATTGTCCATACCCTTATTCTTCGAGAATCTGAAAATCGGCCATATCTGGATTCATCAGTGAAAAGGACACTACGCCATTGATCGTTCCAATTGATATGTTGCCTTGTCCATTCCAGTCTTTGACGCTTATGGTCTCGTGTTAATGGAACTTCTCTTAATGGACGTCTAGAACCTAGATTCACCTCTTTCAAACGTCGTCTGATGGTTTCGATGGAAACTTGGACCCCATCTGCATTTTGGAGGGTATTCCGTAGCATTCTACACGTAGATGTAGGGTTTCTTCTCGCCGAAACGGTGATAAAACGATCCTGAGCAGATGTTGTTTTCGTCGCTCGCCAAACCTTGGTCTGTCCAACAGGGAACTTGTCTCCCTGAACCTATTCCAAAGTCGAGATATCACACTTTGGCTGAGTTTGAGCCTTTCCGCTGCAGCAACCTGAGTTAGGCCACCCTGTAGCATTCCGAGCCCTATTAGCCTCAGCGTTTGTTAATTTACGTCTTGGCATTTTCAAAACTCGTTTCAAATCGAAGCCGTTGATAAACTCACTTCATTTCAAAAGAAGAACATTCATGAAGCATATGCAGAGAACTAAACTTCAGAAAAAAGGCGACCAGATTGACGAAATGTCTCATATTGGTTTTTATTGGATCGACTCAAGTTGTTATTGAGTTTTGAATGATTTTACAGCGATTTTCTCGAAGATTGCATACTTTTAAAAACGATTGAATACGAGATCCCTTCTTGTGGAGCAGTATATTATTCATTTACACTTTACACATAAGTTTTCTACTATTTGTTAATGCCCAATTAATCCATTGGGTAGGTCAAGGTGGAATATCCCAATGCTCAACACCCATAAAATTTTCCCTAAGCTGGTGTTGCAACTCCCTTAGAGATGCCCATAATTTTTCATTATTTGTATTATTGTATGAAAAGTGTGGGTATATATCAAAGCTTTGCTTATTATTCTGGACTTATTTATGGTTGGATGGATTATCGGAGAGTTTTCACATGTTGAGGTAATAAATACTTTTTATCTCCTCTAATACCAGTATATCGTGCGATTTTATACCAATAAGTACCTATTTCTCGATGGTTATAGGATAATAGTCGAATAAATGTACCTATTCAAGTGAGCTTTTTCGAAATAATCACCATATTCAAGCAATCGAACTATAAGTACCACTCCTGATATTAACAAAATATACAGCCGTACATGTACAAAAGGTGTATACCAATCCTTGAGTATAGATCAATACCTCATTCACTTTTTTCAGCGTTGCTACTAATGATAGGTGTATCATTATTCATGAGCCAACCCAAAACAAACATTCTGAGGGGAGCCGGCAACGAAATTCGCGGCAATAAATCTTTCCTCACCATTTACTAACAACTAAGACATAATTGCTACATTATAACTCACTAGAGTCCGCATAATGAGTTGATTGAATTAAATGAGCCTCAATTAAGGCCTGGATGCCGATGCAGATAGTGACACTTCGTCATTATGATTGTAATTATCCAGATATGAATCGTATACCGTACAAGTATAGCTTAGAAGTAGAAGTGCCTAGCAGGCGATTTGAACAGCGGGTTGTAAACTATACAAGAGGAATTTAGTAATGCGCGTAGAGACGGCGAAAAAAATATGTAGATTTCGATCTTGATGATAAGACGCTGCTTGGAGGGTTATCATTAGCGGATTTTTAATAGCTTGATGTACGAAACAGGAAATTAGGAATTTCGAATATCTGATTGATTATTTCCGGATTTATCAAATGCGATATTCGAATGAATCGGTCAGAAGGAATATTCGAAATTGTGTCAAATTTTGCATTAATCTCTGGTAGATTAATACTGGTTGTTTCGCGATGAGAGGAATTAAATTTGATCACCAAATCGTGATTCGAGGTCACCACATTCAAAAATGCCAAATTTTCATGAATTAAAGTTGGAAAAACAATGTTACAAAAAGAAGTGAGGCTTATTTAATCATCAGAAAGCCAAACCGCCAAAGAGCAATAAGAAACTCTAAGAACTCCAAGTTTTAAGGACTCTAAATGATGATGAGTCATCATTGTACTCCAGCAGATATAAACAATGCAAGGGTACCATATGGAATCATCAGAATATGATGAAAAGATGAGAGAGTTACTGGAGCTATCCAAACTTGAGAAGAATTCTACGTCGTCCAAGCTCAGGTAAACTAGATCATTGGTGAAGGCTTCAGCACTCGTTGAAGAGCACAAAAAACTCTGTAAGAGTGAATCGCAGGCTCTGTGGATTCATAGACTTCCAAAAATCGACATAGGCGGTGTTCCATTGACCTATCGACTCGCCAACATATGGCGAGGACTCTTACAATCGTATTTAGCTCTCAGTTTCGATGTTGTTCTTTTTTCACGTTAGTTCTTTCATTGCCTCAGAGACAATGTTTAGGAACAACTGGATGGAGTCACTCTGGGTAACCCTGCTAGTGCCAATTACTACATGGGGAAAAACGAAAAGAACGCGATTGAAACAGCCCCAGAGAAACTCTTCAAATGGCTACGAAATGTAGATAATAGCATCGTGATTTCGCGTCACGGTGAAGAACACCTCCATAGCAGGCACCCAAACATTTCACCATGGAAGTAGAGAGAAATAAGGTGCACTTCTTTTCCTTAATGTCTTGGTTACTAGCAAGCCCGATGGCAAACTAGAACACAAGGTTTGTACAAATCCTACCCACACAGACAGAAATCTACACAAGGAGTTCAATCACAATACCCAAGAAGGGTGTAGTCTGATCCAAAAACCCTCGATTTCTGTCATACACACATCAAAAACCTCTTCAAGAGATGGATTCCTCTGAGTGGAACACGAGAACGGATCTCAGACAGTCGAAACTCCTTATCAAGGGGCCTTCTTCAAATCTGGAGATCGAAAAGCTCTTGATTCTCGATACAATTATCTCTGGTGACTGGTGCTCAGGCCATTTGTTTAACAAAAATTTGCAAAGAATGGTACTAACTGAGTGTTCCCTGTGCCGTTAGTGCAGGAACGCGGATGAAACGGCGAAACATATACTGCACAAGAAGAAGAAGAAAGACCCAAACACTTGTTGAAAGATCTCAGCGTACCTATATGTGAGCCTGAAGATTTCTCATATGAAATGTTCAATTTAAAAATGTATAAAAATTTTGAGCTTTAATACTTCAATACTACTTTGGCCTGCATCTCTCTGTTCATCATATCTCTACATCTCTGCACCAGGTTTAAGAACATTCGCGAAGTTGGGTGATTTCTTAGCGGAAATTTTGTTCTGTACAACTTATACGCTGAACTGACATTTTGTTTCGATTAACCGTAAATTAAAAGCATATCAACAAGTTCATTATTTGAAAAAACGTGCGGCATTTTCGAAACATAAAGCACTAGTACTCTCGCCGTAACACGATAACTGATCACAATCGATATTCTGAGTCATGTATGATAAGAAGACGAATCACATGTTGATATCTACAAGGGAGCAGATGCGGGAGCAGGTTCGGACTGAGGAATTTTCAGATTTACCTAGAAACTAGAAAATATTCTAGTTTAATTTTCTCGAAAAAGGGGCATAATTCATGTAAAAAAATTTTGGTGAAATGACTTATTTTGACGAGTACTACGATCTAAAAGCCTCAACTTCAAATACACCCTCTATTATAACATGTGCCTTAGATGATTCCTGGGCCTCTATTCTTGAAAACCAGGGAGTAGGACAATCGAGATAATCTATAAGTGGTATTCATTGAATGTCTTTCTATCGGACGGTAATAGAAGGATGGCTTCCTGATGCTTCTACTGGGTAATTTCATGGGATCAGCCAGGGAAGACCAATAATTTGACATTTTAGGATACCCTTATTATTTCTTTGTTTTGTGCTTAAATTATATCTATCTTGTGTTATAAGATATCTACATAGCTCGGATTAAATTAAATTAGATCACTAGTTATATCGGCTAGCTACTACAATAATTATGAATAACAATCTTCAAAGATTTGTTTATTGGGAAGAAATTATGGAAGATGTTGAAGATGCTGAAGAATTTCATAACCTAAGGCAGGAAGTACTTCCAAGGACAGATCCTTTCGATGTGTCCGATAAAAAATTTCGAAAGTTATTTAGACTTACAAAGCTTCTCTGTGAGAATCTTATAAGTATGGCCTTACATCCACGAACCCAGTAGAACATCAGCATTAACAGTCCATTCTATATGGAACCGTAAAGAAACTCAAGCAAACTAGGCTCATGATGAGCCTTAATTAAGGTGCATACAAATTGTTGTCACGTCATGTGAGCTCACGCGAGAAATTGGGAAGAAGATATGGAAAATATAGCTGCTTTTACAGTTGCTGGTGATTCTCATAGAAGGGATTCGATTTACCAAATGAATCAACGAACAGAGGAAGTGAGGGAATTCCATCAATTAATTCAACAATTATTGAATGAGCACCCAGATCGGTTTCAAATTTATGTCATTTCACAAAATATCAGACGTGGTATCACGTGCATTCAGAAAATGTAAATTTGCGGAATATAGATCTGGCGTGCTATCAGTGCTATAACGTGACAGCATATACAATGTTGCAAAAATTTTTACTACAATTTGATTCCGTAGTAGTACGATCGCCGAGTTTAGTTCTGATGATTTGGCTTTACTATTTATTATTGAAAGGTGTGTCTCTCTTCCTATGCTCTAAGTTCCATGCATTATCGTGGTTGCACATTTTGGGAAGATGACGTGATGTGACGTGACGTGAGATGACAATGTGTCTGCACCTTTATAAGCATGGATTCATATTGTAAAATACTTTTTGTCCATCAAAAATGACAATTTATATTCTATTATAATAAATTTCAAGGCATATTATCAACTTAGTTACAAGTAACCTTGATGATATTGTACAATCAATACAGTTTGTAGATACATTGGGTTATATTTCACATTTTTGTTGAGCTCCATCAATGATCAATTTAGACATTTTGAAAATATAAACGACTAAAAACGGGATGACAATTATGACATGACAGCCTTGTCTGTCGAAACATTCGGATTTATGATCAGTCAAGAAATTCGGTAACGCTGTAGTTTGGTTCCCCCATTTCATGCTCCTTCCTTTATGCTCGAGAATACGGAATTACGATTGTATGGAGCAGCAATAGAGTAGAATCGAGGAATGATCCCCGGTGAACGTATGTTCTATTGCCGTCAAGAATCGACACCCTGACAGGAGAACTGAAAGTGGCAAGTTGAGCCTATGAAAACACCATAAAAAAAGGAAAAACTTCATCGCGAATAAGATGTCCCATAGAAGCAGAATTATTTCAAAAAAGAAAAGATACTCCTTCAACGCTTTCAATAAGAAAAAGGTCAACGATCAATTTCCTTTTGGAATAAAGAGGAGGAATAATGCATAGTAGGAAGATAAATGACCCTGGTTGCCTGTATTGTGCATATTTCATTCATCAGGAATGTATACTTAAGCCCTAGCCATAACTTAAGCTCGCTTAATTCGCATAGAACCGAAAGTGCATTAACTCTCTTCCACTATTCTTGGAGGGCACCACCCTGAGATATCAGCGAAGTGTTTATGGATATCGATTCTATACCATGACTTACAGCAAAGCTAACGGAACCCATTGTTCGAGTTGTCGCGTATCCAGAGTGATTTTACTGCCATTTCGCTCCGTTCGGTATTGTGTTTATGGCATAAAAAATTCAACAATAAGTTTTAATTTTCGAAGCGCACCTCTCATTAAATCATAATTTTATGGTGGATATAAGAACCCGTTAGTGTTGAAGGTCAATATCATTCTCAATATCACCGATTCATTCATCGATTTTCATAATTATGTCATCAGATATGCAATTGAATAATTTTGCATACCAATGGTTTCTTTGAACTCGTCGATCTCAATACGCCTGGTCAAACGTCCTCAACCTTGTATCGAGATGAACCGTTTTTGCTGTGGCAGGAATTTATCGATTTGTGAAATCGGATTTCGTAGCATAAAAAGTTTGGTTGAAGAATTCCATATCTTCATTGGTAGAACCCGATTATGAATAATTCTCTATACTTGAATGGATTTCGGATTTTATACTTGTCGAGCTCTATCTATTAAATACGTCTTTGTCATCAGAGCAGTGTTATTGATTGAGACAATTCCTGATTCAAAATTCTCAAAATACAGACGAAATGACGAAGCTCTCGTTCAAGTTTATCGAAACCTAAAGAACTCCTCGCAATTTTCTATGAAAAAGCTTTTTTGTACAACTGCCATTAAAAGTGACACTTTCAATGACAGCAAACAATGTTGAAATTGATTGTTTACGTGGAAGCGTGTGAAAATATTTTTAACATTAGTGTTAAAAATATTTTTAGCACTCCATTTTCTTAGGATGAAATCAGATGAAAAAAATTCAGCAATTGCATATTTTTATTATCAATATTTAACAATCATTACTTATGAACATTAATATTAATCGTAAAACTAAAACAACTACTAACATTAATGCCCTGTGACATTATGGAACTTCGCAACACATTATTAGAATCCTCAGCACCATCAGTACTTGTAGAAACCGGAAGTACAATATTGGATGATCCTAAATCTGTTGAGGTTAGGAGAATTTTTTCAGCAATGACACTTTTATATGCAATGGAATGATCAACATAGCCCTCGGCTACCGTCGTAGACTTCCATCCACCATGTTTTTTTATATCAGTAATATTTGCTCCTGATTCTGCTAGCAATGAAGCGGAGGATCCTCGAAAACAGTGTCCTGTATATTGCTTTGGTTGTGGCATTTTCAGGAATTCGGCAACAATAGATGGAATTTTCCCAAATGTATTGATACCAACTGGATTGGAAGTGCATTTATTATTCATGTATTTCAGGAAAAAACGACGATGTTTGATGAGAGAAGGGCGCAGTGCAAAGTACTTATGAAAATAGTCAACATACTTCCCAATAATACTGAAAGAACGTTTTTGTTTTTTTGTTTTTGGAAGTTGTATAGCCAATGATTCATTTGTTATTTCGATGTCTTTCACTAATACACTACACAATTATTCACGCCGAGAGGCTACAAATAATCCGAAAATAGTTGCAACCTTACCATCAAGTATTTCTCATCTGGTGCCTCATTTATAAATTTTTCAACGTGTTCACGAGTGAAAATTTTCGATTTTTTGGTACGACATCCTTCACTTTTCCGTTTTAAATATGCAATCATCTTTAAATATCTACTAACATTCACACCATTTTCAATAAGGGCGCTTTTGACTTTATCATTGAAAATTTGCTCCACAAAGTTGATGAACTCCATATTTTTGATTTTTCTTCTAAGTATGCCAGGAAAACAGGTTCACTGAAGTTACCTCCTGCATTTTTTAATTTACACCAGGCCAGGAAATTGTTATATGCAATATCGTACTGCTGAACAGATTTTTCAGGTAGGAGTTCCAGATTTGCTCTTCTTGCAGACTCTTCAATATCCACAGGAACAACCAAATCTTTCATTAATGATTGGACTCTCGACAAACATATTAAGCAGTTAAAAACCCCAATTGGACAGGAACGAAATTCAAATGACAGCGTCTTTTCTCATTTGTTAGTAATCATAACATTGGCAACGTTTGCCATTCACAACAACCTTTTTATTATTTGCATATTAAAATGCATTTTGAAGGTTATTGTCATTGCAAATTCGCCCATTTCTTTATCAAAATAGGGCAGTTGTACAAAAAACGTTGTATGGTATTTGTGTTAAAAGTGGTTTTATTTTGTTCGTGAAATTGTTCAATTCGCTCCGCTCATTTCACAAACTTTTTCACTCACAAAATAAAACATCACTTTAAACACTCGTATCATAAAAAATAACTATTATTTCGAAAGCAATCGATCAAATTACAGTCACATTGAATGGAGTGTACAGAATATCTGAATTTTCAGTTCAGAGTGAGTCTTATGAGTTACTCCGATCAATCGTTTTGCAGAAAGCAATGCAAATAGAAAAATTATTCAAATTAAATGTTCGAATTAAGCTCCGTTCACTTCAATACAATAATACAAACGTGATTCTAACATTTGACGTATATTTTGAAAGACTTGGTGTCAATTGGTACAATTGTGTTGTTTTCAAAAGCCTCAATTTCCAAAAAGAAAGGACTTTTACTTCTGATAGATTAGATGTCAGGCAAAAGCAAATGAGTAACACATACTCGTACTTCGATAGTTTCATCACTGATTATTCTTTCATCATAAAAAATGTTAATTCCTTTCCGAATTCTTGGAATTCCATCGCTCCCTCTTAGAGGGGTCGTGTTTTTTAAGTATTAAGTATAATATGTCCTTTTACGAACATTGATGAACGTATACTCCATTCACTTTGATGAAGTGTCCCGGTTGGCCAACATTTAGGTTGGTCAAGTTTTTTCACTTGAAACTGACGCAGGTTGGCACTTGTGAAGTATCGGAAATGTCAAAATAATTCTCAGAGTCGTTGCTAATGCTTATTTCTACTCTAAACTCAATAGTCTTAATAGTCACTAAATGCCGATGATAGTTTTGAAAAAGCATCAGAGACAAAGTATAAGGAAGTGCTATGTAGAATTGAAATCTGCTTATTCGGATAGAAATTCTGATAATTTGGAATCAATAATTTATTACCAATCCAACATTTTCTACATATGTGGGTGAAGATCGAGGTAATTATTTTATATGAATAGAATAGATATTCAATTTTTAGCTGTACATAAACACAATAAGAAAGATTTAAAGTGAAAGAGACGGCAAAGAATTTCCTTTTTTTGGTGCACCCAAAAAGACACTGACCAGAGATTCCATTCTGAAAAAAAACTGCAACGACAAATTTCGAATTATGATTCGAAAAATGAACACTTTTCGATTGATTCACTTCTCACTTTTACAAAGGAACATTTAGAATATAACCTTCTGTTTGTTCAACAGTTTTTCCGTCGAGTTATTCGAGTACTTTTATTATTTTTTCGAATGAACTTTAGCGAAGTAACGGACTATTCTGTCCATAATTTTTCACTAAAATTTCAATACTTGATTCTTGATTTCCGTACAAGAAAATAGCATAACTGAATCTTCCAACCATGTTTTTGTATGTGAAATATTTCCAGTGTTAACAGAGAACATTTTCTTCATCATTCTCTAGGTCTTTGAAATTATTGAATTCACATAATATTTTCTCAAATTCATTATTTTCCCAAAGTAAATAAACATTTTGATAAATACGTACTGAGACCTCTATGTGGAGAGGACAACGTTGCGTAATTATCTGACAGTAAAATAACTATAACCTAACATTTTCAAAACATAGACGGTGAGATATGTCAGACTGCCATATTTGTGACAGTTCTTGTTGGACCTAACGTATATTTCAAATGAACGTGAAATTTGTTCACTGTGTCTTTTATATTTTTTCGGTTAACGCTCTAATTGTAACTGGCTTTTGCCCAAAGAATGTTCTCTAGTTATTAAATTCTCCTTATCTGAACATTGCCCTGCGAAATGTGCTATGAGTCATCAGGAGTAGTCCATTGAAGAATGAAGAAAATAGATATCACTGATGAGGGTGTGATCCAACTAGTGAAGATATCTACCAGACCGGACAACTTTCAAAATCAATTACAAAGAACCCCACTGACAAATGATGTAGTTATAACGTAAAAACATCTCGACACCTCCATTCCCTGCGAACCGGTTATAAAAGCACCTGTACACGAGACAAGTAGTCGGCAAAACAAAAACGCTAGATTTCATAAAAACTACTGTGTAACACTAGGAAATGCAGCACACCAAGACATTTCTATTGTATCTGTAAATGCAGGAATAAATCTCTCGCTACTATATCTTATCGTGATTTATTGTCTCCAATGAATAGCTGAATAGTGAACCACAACATCCAGGAACTCGCTCGCCATTTATCTCATTGTCTTCGACAAGAAGCAAGCAGTTATATAAAATGTTGTCGGAACTGCAATCATTTCAACGTCTGCCAACAATTTACGGTACTCCTGTAGTTAAATGAAGGATGAATTTTCTTCTATAGCAGCCGCTATCGATCAATCGCTGATCTTCAACACAAGGCGGTTCTGTACTGCAGTACGTTGGCATCAAAGAGCGGCTTGCTGATGGCGAACAATTTATCTTAAATGGTTCACAAAGCATCACCACTTGATTTCCTATTGTGTGAATTTGTATCCTTATAAAGTATGGTGCAATGGTTTAATGCAGGATGGAGGACTACGTTGGAATTTCCTATCGGAACAACATGAGATCCACATACGTTGACAACGTGTGGTTGAGAATCTTATTCAGTTTGTCGCACACCTATTGGAATTGGCATTGCTGATCTACATGTATGAGTTTTTCACCGCATTATCGTATTTCATGAGGAATCAGATGGTGTTCATACGTTTCAATTCTTCAAATGGCACATGTACTATTAGGGTATAAATGGGTGATTTTTAACCATTTTGAAGTTGCACAGTTGTAGCGAAAATTAATAGCATCACGAATCGAAAATCACTCCTTTCTCTGACCCGTCAAGATCTGCTCCCGTTCTGCTTTTTAAATGGACAAAAATTTCATGAATAATTGATAGCGGGAGAATTTAAATTCCAATAAGTGATTCTTCATGAGAATCAAGACATAAACCAGAGGAATGTTCAGGAAACGGTTAACTGGCGGAACTGTTGCACATAATTCTTAATAAATAGGAGGTATCAGTTCACTAAATCAGATTTATAGCAGTTGGAAGTGAACATTTGCGAAACGAAACTGGCACGCGAATCGAGAAAGCAGTTGGTTATTCTAGATTTTTGTTGATGCTTGAAAGGAGTTGCCGTATTCATGGTAATTCTTGGGAGGAAAAGGTCGGCTTCTGATAATATACCCTGTATGTAGTATACGAATTATTGGTTGCATGGATGTGTAAGAAAGTGCTGCTTAGCTCGTACTGCATCTTCATCTATTTCTTTTTTTCCAAATTCACTACATCAGATTCAGAGTAAATTTTTTGAAGAAAGTGAATGATTTAGATCTGTTTTTCAGACATGCAAAATGGGTTCCAAGTTTCCATCGGAACCATCAGACAACGTTTGAGAGAGGTGAATCTAGGTTCTAGACGTCCATTAAGAGGAGTTCCATTAACACGTGACCATAAGCGTCAAAGACTGGAATGGGCAAGGCAACATATCAATTGGAACGATCAATGGCGTAGTGTCCTTTTCACTGATGAATCCAGATATGGCCGATTTTCAGATTCTCGAAGAATAAGGGTATGGACAATCACACATACCCCGTAATCGTCGCTATGTCCAAGAAGTCCATCCATTCCGAGGATGTAGTGTTATTGTATGGGCCGGGATATGTTTCAACAGGCGCACAGATCTACACATTTGTCCTGGAAATATGACCGCCTTACACTATAGGAAGCATGTCATTGACAATGTTGTGCCTAATTTTCACGCTGCTATTGGTGAAACTTTTCAATTTGCAGACGATAGCGCTAGACCGCACCGTGCAGCCATAGTTGAGAATGCGCGCGAGGAGCTTGGTATTCCACATTTACCCAGATTTGAATTGCATAGAACATGCATGGGATATGCTCCGAAGAAGATCAGATAATGATCAACCAACCCCAGAATCCTTAAATGATCTGAGAGAGCTTCTGCCCCGTTTATGTAACCAAATTCCTCAAGAAATGTTCAACAACCTCGTGTGTAGTATGCAAAGAAGATGTCAAGCTGTTATTGATGCCCGTGGAGGCCATACATTGTATTGATAGTCTTAAAATGCTTGAATTCTCTGGGAATAAAATTTCGTTATTCTACCCGATTTTTCCTAAGCACCCTGTATACGCTGCAGACCTACAGGCTAAAATTAATTTGCAACTTGAAATCATATTAATATGAATTTTCATCACAAAACTCTTATTTCAAATATATTTTTTTGCAATTTAACCAATGTCCCCAACGCATGTGGAGCAGTTTATTTCTCGTCACAGAATTACTATCCGCTTGGAAGATAATGTCAAATCGAAATAAAACACATTTAAATTAAGATTGAAGCCAAAGATAATGTCATTTATTTTTTGAAAATAATTTCCGGCATTTGTCTATCACGACTATCTCTGAGGAACCTAATTCTACCAGACCAATTTTGGATCACGTAATTCAGGCCTTATTTCAGCAATAACACGAGTCAAGGCGAGATTATACAGCAACTAAAATAAAATAAGAACTAAAATAAAATTAGAAATAAGAGCAGACAACATAGGTTTATAGAGATCACTAGAATAAAATAAGAAATAAGAACGAACCAATCAAATCACAGATTTTTTGACAATGATTAGTTGTCATTTCATTCATATTTTTCAAGATTTAATTTCCCATTAGAATCACTATAGAAAATATCATTAGTAAAATGGATGATGGCATTTTGATCGAGCAGGTATAATAGGTGATCAAACATTTCAGGAGACATCCTTGTATACTTAAAAAACTGATCCCGATCATGCGTTTTTGCATAGTTCAACAAGTTCTTGTGAACATTATTTCTTTTGGGCCTATTCATAGGTCGAGTTTTGAATCGCCTATTCCGCCTTTTATTCAAGGCGATAATAGCAGTACTTGTCATCAATAACAACATCGCTCCCATCATGATTTCCTGGTCATCTATATTAAATATATTATCAACAATGATTTGAAAAAATATTCATTAAATTTAAGGTTAGAAAACTAGAAGTTGTCAAAAGTGTCAATACGGAAAAGATTGGGGAGTGGATTTGGGTCATGCGCACTATCATTTTCCAAATAAAATAAGCGAAAAAGATAAAAGTTGACCATCTCTTATTCTTATTCCTTATTTTAGGTTACCTATTTCCTGTATAAACGCTGTCATTGAAATGCATCAAGTGAACATTCTTATTTGATTTTATTTTAGTTGCTGTATAAACTCGCCTTTATGTTGGCTTCCAAACCGTCTATTGTTTCTGGTCTATTAGCATAAATCAATGACGTGACATAACCTCGAAGAAAATAATCCATTGAAGCTATGTCGCATGATTTTGGAGGCCAGTTAATTGGACCATTTCTCGAAATAATGTTATCGCATAATCTTTCTTTCGAAATATCAATTGTTACGGTAGCAGCATGAGGTGTAGCACCATCGCGTTAGAACAAAAACACTTCTGTGTCGATACAGTTCAAATTTTTATACAAATAATCATTGATCATCGATCTGTCACGAGCACCATTCACTGTAACATTAGCTCCAGCAGCGATTTTAAAGAAATATGGACCGATAATGGCTCCAGCGTTAGAAGCACACCATATAGTGTATTTTACAGGATGCAATGGAACCTGCAGAATTTCTTGAGGAATTTTTTCACTCCATATAAGGCAATTTTGCCACCAGAAATAAGCTTCATCACTAAACACAATTTTTCAATTGAAAAGTGGATCAATTTCAAGCAGTTCTAGGACCAAATCAGCAAACAAACGACGCTTATTAGGGTCAAGTGGCTTCAGTTCCCGAACCAGTTGCATCTTGTATGGGTGACTGAAGACTAAGATCTCTACGCAAAATTTTCCATGTTCATCATTAACACTATCACTTACAGCAGCGATATTTTCTTCAGTTTTCTTTGTCTTGTTATTGTTGTTGCATCGAGTAGAGAAAATATTCTACGAAACTATCGATAGTTCGACGAATAAGCTGCTCTGATGGACGATTATGTAAATCATAAATTTCACGAAGTGCTCTATAAGTTTGGCGGATAGAACACTGATTTTGAACATAAATTTCAACAATTTGTAAACGTTGCTGCGGCGTGCGACTTTCCATGAAAATTTTTTGACAGTTCTAACAACAAATCCAATTTGATGATTTTGTATCATATGGAACCATTTCAGCCAATCATGTCAACATTACATCGAAAACTACATCCAATGTAATTTTCAATCCTAATGATAACACGATAGAGTCTTATAACTAACATGGAACTATTATGTTCCATGGCAACATCATTCCAAACAAATTACCAAATGTCACGTTTTGGTAATGTTGAAAATATAAATGAGCTTATCAAAGAAAACATTCCCAGAAGTACTTCCAATAGCCAAAATTATATTTGGGGAATATTTATGGAATTTTGCTACGAACGATTATACGAATTGAATGAACGCAGAAGCTTGGAAGAATTGGCGTTTATACTCAAAGATTGGGCTGTCAATATGAGAAAAAAAGACGGAACAGAATTCAAAGCAGCAACGGTAAAGACAATGTGGAATGTTTCGAGCAAACTCTCACAAGAAAAGTATTATAAGGATTACAACATTATGATTGACCCGTTTAATAATATAATATTTAAACCAGCCAGAGATGCCCGCGATGCAATAGAAAAAAATTGCAAGCAGACCCAAGCAAACGTAAATCCAGTTCAGTTTCGTTAAATTTGTCTGAAGTTGACAGAATAATATTGCTATGGGATGAAAATACTCCTGAAGGTCTTATGCGTAAATTTTATCATATTGCTGCAGTAGAACTAGCGTGGCGAGGAGAGGCAGTTGCTTGTTTGGTGAATTTTTTTCAAATCGAGAAGAATAACGATGGTTCTCCAACAAATCGCATTGAATACAATCTGGTATTCAGTAAAACGTGCCAAGGTGGTTCTAAAAGCTGTACAAGTATTAAATGGTTGGTTTCCAATAGTGAGAGACAAAGCTGCCCTGTGCGTCTTTTTCATACTCTAATATCAAAACGAGGCGAAAATATTACCTCACCACGACTATTCTTGAAACCAAATCGATATTGGAAAAATGAAACTGACAAATGGTACGATAATGTACCTGTTGGAAGGAATACCATAAATAAATGGACTAAATATGCTGCCGAAGCAATTGGCTTGAATGTCAAAGACAAAAAAAAAACGAATCATTCAGATAGATCAACAGCTGTCAGTAAATTAGCAAAAAGTGGTGTAGAGGAATAACAATTGTTGAAGATTACTGGTGATAGCAATAAAAATCCTATCAAACCATACCTAAACCTTGATCAAGAACACCACAACAAGATAATAAATATTATGCATAGATCTTCTATACAAGAGAACAGCAACGTATCTAATGTTGAGTTGAATTGCACTTTCACTAATTGTACTTTCAATAAATAAATAAATGTTTTGTTGTGTTGAGATACACATTTTTTCTGTCAAAAAATTTTCTGCCGAATATTCCTCGGACATTGATAAATGCCTCATAATTTTAAAACCAATATCTCAAGCTCGTTGCTTGGTAACAGCCCTCAGCCTTCGGCTTCGGGCTGTTGTCAATGAGCGAGCTTTCGATTGTCATAAAATTATCTCGTCTATTATTAAGGTCCTAGCATAGAACTTATAGTACGTGGAATGCTATTACCAGATCAAAAAGTGGTTAAACATCTCAAGTTGGAGGAATATCGAAATTTCCATGTTCTCATGGATACGGCCTGTCACACCGATCAGAAACACAGAAATGTTTGCCGAAATGCCAAGTGAATCGGATCTCGAAGATTAAATTCATAGTAATTCTGTGTTTCTGCTCTGTATGACAAGTCGTATCCATGGGAACGTGGAAATTTCGGTACTCCTCCAACTTGAGATGTTTATCCACCATTTCATTTTAAGCTCAGCAGCAAGGCTAATGGCATTCCATGTACTAAAAGTTCTATGGGTCCTAGGCATATTACTACTGAAAATTTGTCGATGCTCATTGAACATAAATGTCAAAACAACATGGCTTCTAACTTCTGTCAAATCACAGTTGTCTCTACCGAAAATTCTATGACTCTAAAAAAAAACACCCGATACTTGCACTACCTTTCGCTCCAAGTTTATCGCAATATAATGACTGGTGAAATGACGAATTTTTCTGTTCCTCAAATCGGGGTTGCTAAGGTTTCAATAACAGTTTCCCACATTATCGCATCCAGCTCCAATTTCCTTGTAGGGACAAACGATCCCAACATTCCAGCCGATAAATCTTTTTTTTATGTAGATCAAAGAATCAGGATAATTCATGCGTAATATCCCAAAGTCGGCATGCACCAACTACACACATCCGGAAATAATCCCCAGACAAACCATGCAGTCACGAAGACCCTTCGGGTGAATAATGATAGCCGATAATTTCCTATAACTAACCGATTCTCTTCTCTCCTGTTTCCTAAATTTAACCGTTCCGCGGTAATCGGAGATCGAATTTAAATTTACTGTTATAAAAACGATCGGTTTAATGCCTCGCAAATCAATTAATTTTCGGAAAAAGCATCTGGACCAGATGATAATAATAAAAAGGGGAGTGAGCACTATTGTTTGGTTTACCGTTGCTCGGCCACCAAGAGATACCTCATTAGCGATCCTGATGGTACCATTTTGGAGAAGATATGCGGAACTTGGGCTCTTTCGGATGCCTTTCGTTTGACTGTCCGTGAATCGTGCTCGATCCACGATAGTGTTCGAATAATTGATGGTTTCGAACTATTTATTGAGAATAATCGAGGTTGATTATATATCATTTCGAGTAGTTCGGCTTTAGTCTCTGCGGTTGATTGAATTACTCAATATTCAGAGCGCAGTCAGTCAGGTAATAGTCAGTACCAATTTTTTTTTATTCGAGGACAATTTCTCCGCCATGTCAAAATATCGAAACCGTACAGAAATGAGTGAAAACGAATTTGGGCTCCATTCTCAGAAAAGGTATTAAGACATCCAAAGTGTTAAGTAAACGTTCATTCGAATTGAAGGGACTCACTATTTTATGCTGCATATTTTATATTCTATTTGAAATTATTATTAAATTGTAATCCTTCTGTATATACACTGCGCAAAAAGCTTAACGCACATTATGGAAATCTCAAATTTATTCTACAACTGAAGGTGTTCTCAATGATAATTATTTTTATCAAAATTATGCATGCATATGTTATCCACTTTCAACGGTTTTCTCAATACAGATGTTTTCTCCCAGCAGGAATAAAAACAGATGATATTATCAGATTTTGAGTGTATTGGATCCATTCTAAAATCAGTTGTTCTCGATCAATTCTAGTGATCAATAGTTTTTCTTTCGTTTGATTTTCTACACTCGATCGCTATGCAACCCGAAACACGCAATTTGACCCAAGAGGAATGTGCCCAAGCGGTAGTTTTGCGAGAAGAAGGGTGGACATACACAAGAATTGCAGAAAGGTTTGGATCCCATACAAGTGTGTCCAGAATGTTGCAGCGATTCAGGGAGACAGGTATAAATGTCCGAAGACCAGGACAGGGTAGACCACGGGTAACAACTGCCATTCAAGAACGTTACTTGAGAGTTTCTTCGTTGGGACAACGGTTTGCAACCGCTCGCCTCCTTCAAAATCAGCTTGAGCAAACTCATGAGGTGCAAATTAGCACTCAGACAATAAGAAATCGCCTCAGAGAATATGATTTAAGGCCTCGTGTCGCGGCAAGAGGCCCAGCTCTTACCCCAGCCCATCGAAGGGCGCGTTTGGATTTTGCGAGGGAGCATATCCATTGGGAAGAGTTCTCTTCACAGATGAGTCTGCCTCTACCATTGTGATCGACGTTCCCTTGTATACAGACGTCCACATGAAAGATATTCTCAGTGCAATTTCCTGAATACTACTGGTTTCGGGGGAGGATCGATTATGGTATGGGGTGGAATATCTTTGACTGCTCGCACAGACCTAGTGGTCGTTGATAATGAAGCTATGAATGCTGATAAGTATATAAGGAACCTTCTTGAAGAGCATGTAGTGCCATTTGCCTCATACATTGGTGAAAATTTCATTTTTATGGACGATAATGCCAGACCCCATCGTGCGCGCATCATTAAGGAGTACCTTGAAGAGGTTGAAGTCTTTCGAATGGAATGGCCGGCAAGAAGTCCAGATCTCAATACGATTGAGCAGGTTTGGGACAACCTCAATAGAAGGCTGAGAAGTTCAGAAAATCATCCAGCTACTCTTAATGTCTTAGGAATCCAACTCGGAGAAATCTGGGAAGGATTAGATCAGAACATTTTAAGATCACTCATTTTCAGTATGAACCGTCGTTGCCGAGCTGTAATTAACGAAAGGGGTGGAAATACCAAGTATTAAATCACTTATCAGAATTTCAGTATTTTGAAAATTGTTTATTTCTCTTCTTTCACATAAGATTCGGTGAAATCCTGAATTTTTCTTCCATTTAATGTGTCTTGCTTCGTTCAAAACCTTCCCGAGAAAACATGAAAAATAAGTTTTAAAGTCAATGTAGAGTTAACTTTCATTAAAATTGAGATTTTCAGAATGTGCGTTAATTTTTTTGCGCAGTGTATTTTGATGTATGCTGCCATGGAACAGAAATAAAAGAAATTGTTGATAGTTCTGACAGAAAGAGGACCTTCAACTAGAATTTGATATTATTCGCATAATAGAAAGAAATATAGAAAAAAAATAACAATGCCTATATTTTTAGTTATGTGTTCGTCAATGAATACGATTCCAGTTATCTCAACGAATAATATTGGAGTGTTTCAAGTTGAATAGGCAGAAAAACGTACAATTGAAGGGATAAATAGAAGTAGTATAATCAGGTCTTATTTCGTCCTCATCTGAAGTAGGGCAGCACTGGAAGCACTTAATGTGACACATAATAATAACGAAGAGTGATAGAAACAAACTTGAGCCTTATGCCCACTGTTATATTTCAAGCTGGAAAGGAAAAACCTTCCCCGATGATGAAAGGTCTACGCGTCAATCTTTGGTTGACGTCCCATTGGTAAGTAGACACAATGAACAACGGTCTGAAGAGATTGAGGAAAAACATTACCAAATGCAACATTCAATTGTAAAGAATGGGGTGTTTTCTTATTGACCCTTTTTGAAGATGGAAAGGGGCATGTTCAAAATATCAAAGAAAATCGAGAGCCATCCAATCAGATGGCTTGATATCTGAGGCAAACAAATATATGTGTATAGTCTCCACTATCTGAGGCGATCAACAGTCACGACACTCAGATCCTCGGAGTAGTCTAATATAATACCTGCAGAAATTATATACAGGACCCTCAATAATATCCTCAATCTGTTGAAAAGGTTAAGTTTTGGAGAAATTAAGGCAGAATCAACAAATTAAGCAGACCTCTTAGTGATGAAGATATTGAAGGCCTTGAATTACCTGCTTATCTGATTTTGGAGAACAACAATATAGGGCTGACTGAGAAAAGTGACCAGAAATCAGTCAGCACTGTTTTGATGGTGCATATCTATTCCAACCAATGTCAAT
Source organism: Adalia decempunctata (assembly GCA_951802165.1). Lineage (NCBI taxonomy): Eukaryota > Metazoa > Arthropoda > Insecta > Coleoptera > Coccinellidae > Adalia > Adalia decempunctata. The sequence goes on from OX637697.1 coordinate 25,190,747, forward strand.
ATGGCTATTCCGAATAAACCAATTTTGAAACACTCTACTAATTAGCCAATTTTCCAAAATTTTAGTACATCTCAAGCAATGAAAGAATTTCCAATCGATAGTTTACGGAAAATTGAAAACATGTATATTATTCGAAACGAATGAAGCATAATGAGAAGATTAAATGATTAAACCGTGTAATGAGAGCCGTTGTGAAGAACGAGGCAAGACACTTGTTTTTCTAGTACTGGAATGTATAACAAAAGATGTATCGACAAGATGTCGAATTTATCCATGAGAGAGCAGCTCGTAGGAAATGCCTCGGAAAAGAGCGATAAAAATTTATGTGCAACGAATTCCTCCACATTTATGAGGTTCTCCAATTCAGATTGAAGGTTTCTGATTCGTTTTATCAGTCCCAGTATAGCTCCTAGTGCCAATGAAGCTTTGCCTAGATTAGGGCTATCGCTGGATGTCTTTGTGTTGTCTGGATATCCAGATTAGATGATGAGATGGATTGAAGACATCTGACTGCAAGGATTTTGGTTCCTCAAGCTTCCATGAAGATATATAACTTTGGGAGGAATTGCATCCTGATGTTCAGTAACAAAAGAGGCTAGGAAATAATTACTAGCAGCCGGAGGGAAATATCCAAGAGATGCTTTACAAGGGGCTCCAATAGTTTTTCCTCAGTAGGAATTGTGGTAGGAATATTTGGTATCAGAACGAAATACTTGGGATGAATTAATTTTTTCATCATATTTGTATGAATGATAATGGTGCACTAATATAGAAACCCGTTGCAGTATTACGTCAATTAGCCATCCATACACGTCTGGCAAAGCATCACATCAGCGAGTACAGATAGAGGAGATCGTTAACAACCTTAAAACAAATCGCAGATTGTCCACGACAACGACGAGATCCTCTTCATTATCCATTCATTCCGGAGGTTTTCAATCGTAACGACACGGTCAGGGATTCCATAATGGTGCTCGAAATCATTGAAATCGAACGGTATCCGAAAGGAAAATACTACAGACGGAATCTCAGGCCTGTAAATGACCTGTCGACCTCGAAACTCAGGTTGCATTGAAAATAATAGCATGTCTGCTTGAACTTCTTACGAAATAATAAGGTCGAAATCGGGACTGTATAATTTGGATGAAGGAGCAAATTGTATCAAGTATGAATGAAGAATGCAAATAAACGATGGTTAATAATTATTATTCCATGCCAGTTTGTTGCTGGAGCGGGTCTGGATAATGTTGGAATAATTGAGACATTCGTACAGAACAGTTCTTGCAATATTATGCAGGATCTTGTTTTTGTGCCAGCAACTATTGAGGGAAATACAGAAATTTCGAAGAATCAGTTGTCATGATATCATCAATTTATATTTTCATTTAAATAGAACCACCTGGTGCAGCTATTCCTTGCACCAGGGAGTAAGTAATGTATTTTGTGTCCTCTTCTCAAAGAGTTACAGTCATTTTGAAAGACCTCAGATAAGTTTGTTTCACAGACTTCTGGTAGTTGAACAGCAGGAGAATGTGTTGAGTCCTTGCTAACGAACTTGGTAGCAATTGGCATGAGTTCTCTCAACAGCATGGAGTATTTGAAACTGAAATAAGTCAATCTTCATCGTTGCTTTATGTCTTGTGAATGTAGGTAATTTGTTAAGCCGTGTAAGCATTCAGCAGTAATGTTGAAAGACATAAGCCAAGTGGGAAATGATATTCTTGGAATTCTTCTTTCGAATCCAGCTATACTTCTGACAATGATCGTTTTTGCTATTTCTTGTTGGATTATGTCTTCCATTTTGGGGTAATATTGATCTGGTTTCCTTTTTGTTAGGGTAAAGATTCTTCTCGTTTCTGACCTTGTTGTGAGATTTTGAACTATCAAGAACAGCCTTGAATTCGAATTTCTTCTGTTGAAGGCCCTTGGTCAAATAAAGTACACTGCGCAAAAAAATTAACGCACATTCTGAAAATCTCAATTTTGATAAAAGTTAACTCTACATTGACTTTATAACTTATTTTTTATGTTCTGTCTGGAAGGTTTTGAACGAAACAAGACACATTAAATGGAAGAATAATTCAGGATTTCACCGAATCTTATGTGAAAGAAGAGAAATGAACAATTTTCAAAATACTGAAATGCTGATAAGTGATTTAATACTTGGTGTTTCCACCCCTTGTGTTAATTACAGCTCGGCAACGACGGTTCATACTCAAAATGAGTGATCTTAAAATGTTCTGATCTAATCCTTCCCAGATTTCTCCGAGTTGGATTCCTATGTCATTAGGAGTAGCTGGATGATTTTCTGAACTTCTCAGCCTTCTATTGAGGTTTTCCCAAACCTGCTCAATCTGATTGAGATCTGGACTTCTTGCTGGCCATTCCATTCGAGAGACTTCAACCTCTTCAAGGTACTCCTGAACGATGCGCGCACGATAGGGTCTGGCATTATCGTCCATAAAAATGAAATTTTCACTTATGTATGGGGCAACATGCTCTTCAAGAATGTTCCTTATATACTTATCAGCATTCATAGCTCCATTATTAACGACCACTAGGTCTGTGCGAGCAGTCAAAGATATTCCACCCCATACCATAATCGATCCTCCCCCGAAACCAGTAGTATTCAGGAAATTGCACTGAGCATATCTTTCATGTGGACATCTGTATACAAGGGAACGTCGATCACAATGGTAGAAGCAGAATCTAGACTCATCTGTGAAGAGAACTCTTTCCCAATCGGCCTCTTCCCAAAGGATATGCTCTCTCGCAAAATCCAAACGCGCCTTCGATGGGCTGGGGTAAAAGCTGGGCCTCTTGCCGCGACACGAATCCTTAAATCATATTCTCTAAGGCGATTCCTTATTGTCTGAGTGCTAATTTGCACCTCATGAGTTTCATGAGTTTGCTCAAGCAGATTTTGAAGGAGGCGAGCGGGCGCAAACCGTTGTCTCAACGAAGAAACTCTCAAGTAACGTTCTTGAATGGCAGTTATTACCCATGGTCTACCCTGTCCTAGTCTTCGGACATTCATACCTGTCTCCCTGAATCGCTGCAACATTCTGGACACACTTGTATGGGAAACTCCAAACCTTTCTGCAATTCTTGTGTATGTCCACCCTTCTTCTACCGCTTGGGCACATTCCTCTTGGGTCAAATTGCGTGTTTCGCGTTGCATAGCGATCGGGTGTAGAAAATAAAACGAAAGAAAAACTATTGATCACTAGAATAGATCGAGAACAACTGATTTTAGAATGGAGCCAATACATTCAAAATCTGATAATATCATCTTTTTTTATTCCTGCTGGGAGAAAACATCTGTATTGAAGAAAAACTTCGAAAGTATATATTATATGCATGCCTAATTCTGATAAAAATAATTATCATTGAGAACACCATCAGTTGTAGAATAAATTTGAGATTTCCATAATGTGCGTTAATTTTTTTGCGCAGTGTATTTAGTTTCCTTTGAATTTAGTGTGTGAAAAGACTATGAGAAAAAACATCCTATCGAGTTTTGTTGAGCAACTCATTTTTTTCCGGGTATACATTCAAAGAATCGACTTGGTTGCCCCCATTATTATTGGACTTTATAAAGCTCTAAGTTTAAACACTGGAGAATGTAGAAAAAACTGGAAAGGGTAGAACCCAAAGTGCAATCATTCGAGAAATAAGTGGCCTTTTTGCCAAACCTTCAAGTTAATGGCATTCTGAAAATATTACTTTCGTTGAGGTCGTTACCTTCTCATACATCGTTCGGTTACCGAACTCTGAATAATAAAAAGAGGATATCATCAGAAAGTCCAAACAAATTTTCATCATCGTATAGGTATATTTAGCAAAGTGCAGTTATCAAGTTTTGCATTACGCATTCATGAGATGGCAACCCAAATTATACACACAAGATGATGTAAAGATTTCAGAGAGGTGCATTTTTGAGAATTCAATAATGGAAGAGTACTCTTAAGACGTTGAAGAAGATAATATCAGTAATATTGGTTCGAGGATAATGGTATGACCAAAATTGACGAATTTTATCAGTTTATCCCATCATTGACGTGAAACAGAATTACCTACCCTGAATATTGTCAGTAAGTTTTTTTTGTTCCCTTGAAAATTACTCAAATTGAGGACCATTCATAATCATGAATTGTTCATCAAAAAGTAGTCTTCCGATGGCATTTTTAGTGCTGCTTTTTCATTTGTGCGGTAGGGGATATCACCTCTGAGTAGAAAAAGACCAAAATATTTATAAAAGACCCCGCACTTTTTGTATGTGAAGTGGCGACCGGTCAAATTTTATGAATGTTTGGTACATATGTTGTACCCGACTCAGTGACCAAAAGTGTCAATGGACCCAACCCAATCCTATGACTAGGTTTCTAAATACGGGGTGATGAAGTTGAAAACTGCCCAGATTTTCGGATTTATTTTTTTTTATTAGAAGTTAGATTGAATTTCTGGTGCATGCAGACGTTTACTACATGTTCTAGTAATGAAATCTTTGGATACGTATGATCAAAAATATTTATATTGACAAGGTGAGTCACGAATTCATGGCGGTAGTTTTTGCCCAAATTTACTGTTTCTACTGTGACGTCAGGGAGGCTTACTTTTGAAACGTTCTCCTCGATATAGTATTTTTTTTTACAGGGTGTTTCACAGAGAGAACAACTAGACATAATTATTTTTTTAGGATTTATTCGAAACCCTGTATTTATGAATTGATTTTTTGGGAAAGTTATACCAAAAATATATGTGTGTCTCTAATCTCCAAAATATTCAAGGTGGTTCATTCATAGGAAGGTGTTCTATTTCGGGAAACGTACGAGAATCATGAACACCCTGTATTCAAAAATTTCCTCGATGAAATGCAACTATTTTCTCACTATATATTGATTTCCACAACATATTCAGGAGTATGAATTCTTAATCCGATACTATGACCAGTTTTCGAGATACCGGGCGTTGAAGTGAAAAATTACTGATTTTATCAGTTTTACACCAAATTGAAATGTCGTATTCATTTTATGTTGCTCCTATGAGTTTAATATGAGATTCGGTCAGATGTACATGAAAAGGTTCAGCTTAAAATATTTACAGGGTTATCCACGAATAAATAACCATAGCTTTTGCAAACACTCAATAATTCTACAGTTTCGTCACAGAGAATTATTTCCTTAATTCAATACCTTGTCGTTTACAAATTTGAGTCTGAAATATTTCATGATGATTATTTTTCATACAAGGTGAGCCATACAGCCGACCATACCAAAAATGATTGTGCTTTGAAATAATTGAAACTGATAAAGTCAGTAATTATTCACTTTAATGCCATGTATCTCGAAAACTGGTCATAGTATCGGATTTAGAATTCATACCTCTGAAGATGTTGTGGAAATCAATATATAGTGGGAAAATAGTTGTATTTGACCGAGCAAATTGTTGAATACAGGGTGTTCATGTATTTCGTACTTTTCCCAAAATAGAATACCTTCCGATGAATAAAACAACATGAATATTTTGGAGATTAGAGATACACATATATTTGTGGTATAACTTTTCCAACAAATCAATCCATAAATACAGGGTTTCTAATAAATCCTAAAAAAAAATAATTAATGTCTAGTGGCTCTCTCTGTGAAACACCCTGTATTAAAATGTGTGATGTGCAATATTTTCTCCTCCACATACTATATCGAAGAGAACATTTCAAAAATATGTCTCCCTGACGTCACAGTAGAAAAAGTGAATTTTGGCAAAAAAACTACCGCCATAAATTCGTGACTCACCTTGTAAATATAAATATTTTTAATCATACGTATCCACTAACTTTATCACTAGAACAGGTGGTAAACGTCTGCATGCAACAGAAATCCAATATAATATTTAATAAATAAAAAATGAATCCGAAAATCCGGGAAATTTTCAACTTCAACACCCCGTATTTGGAAAACTAGTCATAGGATTGGGTTGGGCCCATTGACACTTTTGGTCACTGAGTTGGGTACAACAACATACCAAACTTTCAGAAAATTTGACCGGTCGCCACTTTACATACTAAAAGTGCGGGGTCCTTTTATATCAAGCTGCTTATGGCAATCTATCACCATTGGATGGTATAACTTGTACACTACCAAGTCATCGAACGACATTTTATAGAAACCATGGCCAGAACTAACCAAAATACCGTTTTCCTGAAAATCACCGAAATGAGAATTTAGAAATGAAAAAAAAATGTCAAAATCATGAATTGAAAACATCTCAAACACGATGTAAACAGAGTCGCATTTCTAATTGCACTGAATAGAATTCCACTTCATCGGCAAATTATTCGCCTTCTGAAAGTTTGGTTTAGAAGAGTCTGAAATAATTTATTTCAGAGAGTTCTATCACCTTTGAAAGCAACCTGTATATTCAAGGAGATAATGATATATCACTCTGACTTCCACTTAGAACATTTCAATAAATATAGAATAAAAAAAATCAAAGCGACTTGAAACAGTTGAACAGAAGAAAGAACGAGTAAGACGGTTGTCCTGTTGAGAAAAAGATTATATCTTCGAAAGAAATGATGAGAAGCACTGGGAAGCTGTCAACGGTAAACCTACGTGTGAAATCCTACTCCAGTAATATTTTTCATATAATTCATTTCTTATAACATCTGATGCAGTTAGTCAAAGATCAGCATAAGTTGAAGCAACCTATTAAACCGCTACTGCGTCTATTATAACCGACTGTTCATCGAGTTGCAGTTAGGTCAATAGTTGAACGTTGAACGTGATGAAAGACGAAATCAAACATTCTATCATGGCAAATTACCTGTCTCAAGCTGCATACGCACACGGAGCTAGAGATCATATTCATTATGTTATTGACACACATTTGGTCCTGCGGCCCAAAGAGAATAATTGCTGAATTACACTTTCATATAATTTCACTATTTCAATTCCCTATTCATCGAGAGTGGGTTAGATGCTCATTTTGCCTACATATCTTCCGTAATTGATTTGATGCCTGAGGTACATCGGCGGTAATGTGCAAGGTAAATCTTTGAAGCCGGAGGCCTGAGTCGTGGACGGTGTGAAAGTATTTCCTTTTTTCAATTCCTATATAGATGCTCGAGATAACTACGTGTTATTGCTTCAGAATTCATGTTTTTCAATGAGTGCGTTCCTGCTTGTGCCGATTATCATAAGATGATGTTTATGTACGATTAGTTGAGATGTTTTGACAGATGCAGGCTGAACGAAAGTTTGGTTTCTTTTAGATAGGTACACCTTGACTTAACCACAAGTTCCTGTTCGAAATATATCGTACTAGCTGGCCCGGCGAACTTTGTTCCGCCTAAATGATACTTGCGGTGGATTTCACAAATCGTAATCATCGGTGATCGGAGATCAACGGCTTGGTTCTCTGATTTTTGAACTGTCAAATGTTTTCATGGATATGAGCTATCACACAAAACGGATACACAAAAATAATATGGCAATTTTGGATCTGTTAATAGCCTCTCATTGTACTATAAGCCCTATGTAAATTACACAGTAATTGATCTCATATGTTATTTTTTCGACCATTTCAAACCACGACGACCGAAATGCTCGAAAAAAGAACAGATGACATCAATGGATGGCCACGAAAGCCTCAACAAATTCATCGGCATTTAATTGTGATAATGTCAAATATAGAACCCTCACTATTACGTTATTTGGAAAAATAAAACTATACAAATAACTAATAATCATCAGTCATAATGTGTAAATAGCGCCATCTGAAGTGGTGAGAACGAAACTTTTCTCATATCTCAACGAAATCTAATCATTTATGACATCTGTACTCCTACGCTGAGACATTCTGGTTTTGCCCAACAGCGCAGAGTTGTAGGCAACTCAAATTACACACTATTACAGTGACTATAGAGGGAATATAGTCACTGTACACACTATCTGTTTATATCGCCATCTAACGCGGAGAAAATCAAATGAAGTCCAAACGAATAAGCGGAGCGTAACTGCATCGGCATCTAGTGGCCTTACTCAAAAGAAGGAGAAGCATTTCCTGTATAAGTAAAATTTTCATCGATTTTCTCAAAGTTTCATTGTATTTTATAATAACCAGACCGTAGACGAATCCATATATGAAGTTTCATAACAAACAGTCCATCCGATCTCGAGTTATAAAAGGTGTAACCAACATCTTTCTTTTATATATATACTAGCTGGCCCGGCGAACTTTGTTCCGCCCTAATGAAACTTACGGTGGATTTCACGAATCCACTCTGATTTTTGAACTGTCAAATGTTTCCATGGATATGAGCTATCACACAGAACAGATACACAAAAATAATATGTAAATCACTAATAATGGCAATTTTGGATTCAGTTATTTCCGCAAATATATTTATTACCCAAACAGAAATTCAAAAACGTTTCAAAAATTATGAAGAAAGATGAGAACGGACAATTCACGATTGAAACTCTTCGCCAAAATGCGATTTACTTGAAATTTCGATAAAAATTCACTGTGATATTCAACCGCTTTTTGATCTGTTAATAGCCTTTCATGGTACTATAAGCCCTATGTAAATTACACGGTAATTGATGTCATATGTTCTTTTTTCGGCCATTTCGGTCGTCACCGAAATGCTCGAAAAAAGAACAGATGACATCAATCGATGGCCGCGAAAGCCTCAGCAAATTCATCGTCATTTAATTGTGATAATGTCAAATATATTACCTTCACGATTTCGTTATTTGGAATAAATAAAACTATAAAAATAACTAATAATCATCAGTCATAATGTGTGAATAGCGCCATCTGAAGTGGTAAGAACGAAACTTTTCTGATATCTCAACGAAATCTAATCATTTTAGACATCTGTACTCCTACGCTAAGACATTTTGGTTTTTCCCAACAGCGCAGAGTTGTAGGCAACTCAAATACACACTATTACAGTGACTATAGAGGGAATATAGTCACTGTACACACTATTTGTTTATATCGCCATCTAACGCCGAGAATATCAAATGAATAAGCGTTAGCGTAACTGTAACTGCAGCGAGATCTAGTGGCCTTACTCAAAAGGAGAAAAAGCATTTCCTGTAAAAGTGAAATTTTCATCGAATTTTTCAAAGTTTCATTGTATTTTATAATAACCAGACCGTAGACAAATCCATATATGAAGTTTCATAACAAACAGTACATCCGATCTCGAGATATAAATGGTGTAACCAACATCTTTCTTTTATATATATAGATAGATTTCCAACTGATCCTTCTGATGATGATGCTGAGAATAAATGAGAGGAAAACCCGGATCAACTCAGTTTTATCGATTTTAACTAATTAAAAAATTAGTTAGCTAATTATTGCCAACCAGAAATTGCAAATAAATCAAGTTCAAGCAATATCCATTACAATATGAGTCCGAATAAAATTCACTTTATACTTCCGTTCCTCGTAAACTGGATAATTGAGCTCGAGCTGTAAAATTGGTATTGCGATGTGTTCCAAACACTCAATCTTGAGATTTGCGTAAAAACAATCAGTTCGAGAAAATACTCTTTTTCGCCTTTTCCCATGATGGTAATGAATGAGTAGAATGCGTGTTATTTCGCATTGTCTTCTTATTAGAATCTTGTTATGAACCATAATTTGAACACACCGAAGAATGCTAAAGAGTTGGTTGAAGAATACAATAGAGTGAAGCTCACATCATTTCATAGAAAACGATAATTTGTCTTAGACTGTTTTAATACATGATTTATCTAAAACTTAAATGACCAAACTGCATTTTTCGATATCGATTTCCTCGGAAACAATGTGAATAAGAACTACCTGAACACTTTGCTCCATATGGAAAACTCTTGAATCATAGGAAGGAATCGATCCGATTACAGATTTGTCCTGTTGGTTTTATTTTATTTCAACTAATGCTTTATGTTGCCATTTTGTTGATTTGTAATAGTCTGTCTCTAGACAACGTTATTATACCTATTTCTGTTCGATCTTCATAAGATCCTAGAAATCCAAAAATAAATAAATAAAATTTTGTAGTGTCTTTGATGACCCTAAAAATGCTCCTCTATTACTTAATATTTCTATATCTCGTTTTGTTGTTCTACTAACCTTCTTCATTATCTACAGATAAAATCCTAGAGCTTGACTTGATGTGATCCAATTACTTCACTCACACAAGCATAATTCATTAACACCCATATAGGAAATTCCCACTTCATTAGTATCAAATTGGATAACTACAATTGGAATATTTTTAAACAATTTCCGGTGACTGATCAGTGATCATAACTGTTGTGTACGAAAAAATTTGCGGAAACTGTCAAGAGCTTATTTCTATTAATCGAAATGGAGGAATTCTAACGGAAATATGGAACTCGTCTATAAATTAATGATTATTCACAATTTCTCTTTTTCATTAAGGTTCACTGATGGACCGATAAACAAATTATGTCCTAGATAGTTTAAGACAATAATGGTTGAATTATTTTACAGGATGGTTCTTCGATGGTTAGGTCTGCCCAAAAAATTCGTGACTCGCAGCAAAATCTGAAAATTTTGGCATTTCGTAATAATAAAAAATGGGCTATATTTTTCAAAAGGTCATTGACGGAATGCTTGCAGCCGTACGATTCATATTCTCTACAAAATTGCCATTTTCTTTCCTTCATTTTAACATAGAGAACATTTGTGAAGGTGAAGCCATGAATTTCAGGGCAATAACTTATATTCTCGATCTTCCATTGAATTATTTAGGAAATGAACTTATGTTCGACTTCTTCCCATAATAAGATATTACATAAAAATTTAATGCGCTGAAATAATAAGCTGACATTTTTTATCCAAAATAAGATCAAGATTCCTGTGACGTTTGAATTATTTTTTAGTGAAATATTTCCATCATTTTTCGTATCGAACAAAGTGTACAATGAATATATTTCATCGAATATTTCAGCTATATTCTGATTAGGTTGCAGCAAAACTTTTCGTAAAGTGGTTGTGAATGTGTAATTTTGAACTTTGATTTTTCGTTGGAGAAAAATCAATGAAATGTGTGTAAAATATTTACAGTTTGGATTTCACTGAGATATTAATTAAATATACTGGCCCACAAGAGTTAGGGATATCGTATTCAATCGTTTTTAAAAGTATGGAATCTTCAAGAAATTGCTGTTAAATCATTTAAAACTCAATAACAACTTGAATCGATCCAATAAAAATCAGTATGATACATTTCGTCAATCTGGTCGCCTCTTTTCTGAAGTTTGGTTCTTTGCATATGCTTCATTAATGTTCTTATTTTGAAATGAAGTCAGTTTATCAACGGTTTAGTTTTGAAACGAGTTTTCTGAAAATGCCAAGACGTAAATTAACAAACGCTGAGGGTAATAGGGCTATCGGAATGCTACAGGGTGGCCTAACTCAGGTTGTTGTAGCGGAAAGGCTCCAAGTCAGCCAGAGTGTGATATCTCGACTTTGGAATAGGTTCAGGGAGACAGGTTCCGTGTTGGATAGACCAAGGCCTGGTGGTCGACGAAAAACAACACCTGATCAGGATCCTTCCATTACCGTTTCGGCGAAAAGAAACCCTACATCTACGTGTAGAATGCTACGGAATACTCTTCAAAATGCAGATGGGGTCCAAGTTTCCATCGAAACAATCAGACGACGTTTGAGAGAGGTGAATCTAGGTTCTAGACGTCCATTCAGAGGAGTTTCATTAATACGTGACCCGAGGGGTAAACATCTGAGGATTTATGGTGTACAGCCTGTAGGATTTATGGGGATTTACGTGGATTTATGGTGATTTACTTGGGATTTATGAGGATTTATTAGGATTTATGTGGAATTAAGAGGATTTACCGTGAATTACCAGGGATTTACCGAGGATTTACCAAGGATTTAGTTCATCATATTCTGCGCAGAAGCAATCGAGAACCACATGATAACAAATCGTTCGGCATTTCAGCCAATAGGCTTCGTTTATTTCGTAAATAAACACGCTCTGATTATTTCTAGGATTTCGCCACTAGTTAACCCTACTCTAGAGCATCGTTATTATTCTATGCTGTTTTGGTCATTTATATCATACTGAATATTGATTAAGTGAGTTGAAAAGTGAAACATTAGGTAAGTTTTATCCGTTTTATTCTATCTAAAACAAGGTTTATGTCTTATATAATGATCATCGGTTACCACTGGTTTTCCAAAGTATATATCAGAACGAATTTCGTAGTAGTCGTAGAAAAGTTATAGTCTGAAGCGGTCCCTAAACGCACAATATTATTGTGCAATATTCTGGTTTGTACAATATAATTGATCGTGTCAGGGTGAGATTGAGAGATTGTGCAATATATTGCGTGATTGACGAAGTCTCGTCAACATATTGCGCAAACTGGAAAAGATTGAGCCTTCTGAGGGCAACATTGCGCAATATTCCTCCGGTCGTAAAATCTATACTAGGGCAGCTCAGGATAATGGGAGTCTACTTAGGGAAAAAGTTTGATCAATTTTCCTGAAGAAATGGGAAATTTATGGGAAATATCAAAACCTATTTTGCATTGACTTTTTCTCCTTCGATCCGTATATTTACATCACGGCCAGGATATCTGTGAAAAAAGTTTTATCGAGTTTAAAATGGCCCTTTTTGTTGGATTTTTTCGCCGTTGTCACGAATTGTTTAAAAATACTTCTACTTCGCCTAGAGAATCGAAATTTCACACACCTAATGTCGACATATTGACCTGATGGAATCCTGATGGGCTCTGTTTGCACAATATTGTTCCACGTCTGAGTGTGGATATATTGCACAACCTTCAATGTCGCCTTCACACGGTACAACTTATTGCACAAACGATTAAATTGTGCCATAACATTGAGCGTTTAAGGGCTGCCATCAATATATTGTGCAATTCGGTTTGCACAATAATATTGCGCGTTTAGGGACATCTTAAAACTCGTCAGACATAGCATAGCCTCCATATTCTCGAGAATACTGCTCACTCGAGTATTCACTTGTAGATTCGTTTTCAACGTCTGACTACTCTAGAGATTTCTCCGAGGCTTTTTCATTTTCATTTTCGTAATTATATATTTCCTTGAAGCCTCAGTGGTTCTTGAATTGAAGTTTTTTTTTTTACAATTTAGGTTTCAAGCAAGGATTCAATAATCAATGGAGGAAACCGGGCAGGAACCGGAGAACATGAGGAAAGACATTTTTGTTGAGGTGGCAAACGCTGTGAATGTCACCATTTCGCCAGTCATAAAAAATGTTTTAATGATTAATGGATTCAATAATCCGTTGGTACTTGCAAATATTTGCGATCAAGATCTGCTTGATATGGAAAAATTTATGCGCGAAACAACACCGTTGGTGATAGAGGAAAGAGAATATCCATCCTACTATGGATTATTTGATCACAAGAAAGAACACTTTACGTTTGTTCCAGGGCAGAGAAAGACCATATTTCTTATCGCCGAATTCTGCAAAAGCAAATATTCTGATCAAAACTCGGACCAAAATAATGCATCATCTAGAAATAACAGCGTTTAGATAGAATAAGGACAGTAAATAATATTATACACGATTTGAACGATGTTATTGCGTTTCCAAGAGAACAAAGACGGCAAGAGAAAATGAATATAGACACGAATTCGCTGGTGGTTACTGATTTAAAACTCTATAAGTCTATACGGATACTATGATAGCAGACGCAGTAGAACGTGCACGACAAGATGCTCTAGCCTATACGCGAGAACTTGGTATGTCTGTCGAAGAAAACAGCTTGTATTATGCTACAATTCCTTCATTAAAAGATCTTGTAAAAGATGAAAGTGAGAATAAAAGTCTAGAAGATGAAGAGGATATCCAGATAGACGACAACATGATCGACAACATTGATAGTTCATCCCAAAATTCAGCAAATGTTTCATCTAATTATCTTCAACATTTTACTTCTCTGCCAATAGAAAATGAAGAAATTAACGGCAATGACATAAACAATCCAAATAGTCACTTGTTTAAGGATTGCAATATATCGAGTGTCGGAGTTATGGATAACTTAATTTTGAGAAGTTATGATCACAGATTAATGAAATCTTTGAACGAGTCTTGTTATTACTTGCCCCTTTGATCGCATCTAAGCCGTCAGGTGATTGGCCATGTTAAAAGTATAAACAAACTGAAACTATTAGAGGATTTACGGGGATTTTTTTGGATTTATGGGGATTTATGGGGATTTATAAGGATTTATATGGAATTATTGGGATTTATAGGAATTGAAGGGCTATTATTGGGATTTATTGGAAATTATTTGTGATTTAAGAAGATTTTTGGGATTTCTTGGGATTTAATTGTCAAAAAGGATTTATGGTGTACAGAATTTCGGGCAGATATTTACCCCTCGACGTGACCATAAGCGTCAAAGACTGAAATGGACAAGGCAACATATCAATTGTAACGATCAATGGCGTAGTGTACTTTTCACTGATGAATCCAGATATGGACGATTTTCAGATTCTCGAAGAATAAGGACAATCCAACGCATACCCCATGATCGTCGCTATGTCCTGAAAGTCCATCCATTCCGAGGGGGTAGTGTTATGGTATGGGCCGGGATATGTTTCAACGGGCGCACAGACCTACACATTTGTCCTGGGAATTTGACCGCCTTACACTATAGGGAGCATGTCATTGACAATGTTGTGCCAAATTTTCACGCTGCTATTGGTGAAACTTTTCAATTTCTAGACGATAACGCTAGACTGCACCGTGCAGCCATGGTTGAGAATGCGCGCGAGGAGCTTGGTATTCCACATTTACCAATACCTCCGCACTCACCAGATTTGAATTTCATAGAACATGCATGGGATATGCTCCAAAGGAGATTAGATAATCATCAACCTACCCCAGAATCCTTAAATGATCTGAGAGAGCTTCTGTCCCGTTTATGGAACCAAATTCCTCAAGAAATGTTCAACAACCTCGTGTGTAGTATGCAAAGAAGATGTCAAGCTGTTATTGATGCCTGTGGAGGCCATACATTCTATTGATACTTAGTCTTAAAATGCTTGGTAATTTCGTTATTTTACTCGATTTTTCTGAACCACCCTGTATACGCAGCAGACCTACAGGCTAAAATTAATTTGCAACTTGAAATCATATCAATTTGAATTTTCATCACAAAAATCTAATTTCACCTATATTTCTTTGCAATTTAAGTCAATATCCCTAACTCATGTGGAGCAGTTTATTTTGACATGAAATCGTTTCTATTCTTCGTTAGCAATTCTTTGTGAACTCATGAATGGAGAAATTGAAGTGAAAAAAAAATTATATCTTTCATTCGGTATCATTCAAATCGTACTGCTTTCAATGGAGGTTTGTATGAAATGTAACCACTCGATCTTCCCGATCATATCCGTGCCATTGTTTGAGAGAATGAAATATTATGAGGCCTGAATGAAAAACAAATACATTCGTTCCGTCAGTTCCATTGAAGCCTACTCAATGATTCGTTACTTCCGACCAAAAAGGACACCGCAGGGCTTATACTTTCATTTACCCCAATGGATTTTTTGATGGAATTAAATTTCAGAAAAATAACAATGGAAAGGCTGCAAGATCTCAACGTCATTTAAAACGATTGTGTGTTTCGTTATCCATATTATAAATTGTGCATGTTCTTTTCAGGACATATATCTTTCTATTTTCTAAAGAAAAGTAGATACAGAACTCATGCTGTACAAATGAATCCACAATGAAACCATGGTATTTCGATTTTCCAGTGGAAACGTTGTAATCTGCATTTTTCACAAATAAAATGAAGTAAAAAAAAAACGATTTCTTTGTTCTCTGTAGTGGTAGTCAGAAAATTTCAATACTTCTAGTTCTGTAAGTATCTGAGTTCATCAAATCGAAAGCTCAAATCTGCTTCAACGATATTGAAAATGGATATGTCGCATTCGGATTCTAAAATCCGTCAGTTTGCCAAATGACTAGTCATTTTGTAAACTGACGAACGTTTTCTAAAACGCTTTCAAGATACAGATCGTTTTACAATCGGCCTGAAATTTTCAGTCGGTTTGTAAACTGCGTATAACGTATCAGACGGATTGTCATATCCTACATCCTTTTAAACGTTTCACCTGAAACTGCTTGATCCGAAAAATATATAAGCTACAATTATCGATAGAAAAAATGACGTTTATAAAAAAATTGGTCTGACAGAAAATGGCGTTTTGAACCGGTGGTTTTCGAGGGAGTATCTGATACCGAACAGGTCACTCAATTCTGTACAATTCAATGTTCCAATTGAAAAAACAATAACATTAAGGGAAGCAATAGAGAATTTCTCAAAGTTCGGCGGCCAAGGTCTCAAAAAATGTGCTTGCCTTCCGAACAAAAAGCAGTGTAAGGCAAGGAGGTGCTTTTGTTTCAAAGCATATCAAAAATGCAACAGCAGGTGCCATATGAGCGGCCTCTGCTGCAATAAGTAATAATGGTTTTATTTTTTGTGGTCTTTCGATAATGAAATATTGAAAGAATAAGTGTGAATAATTATTATTTCTGTATCCAGAATGATGAAGTACGAATATAACAGTTGTTCAATTTGCAACAAGACACGAAACGTTTTCAGAATAAGTACGCTTCAAATGATTTGACAATCCGTCGGATGCGTTGTTCGCATGTTCACAAACTCACTAAAAATTTCAGACCGATTGTAAAACGATCTTCATTTCAAGAGCGTTTTAGAAAACGTTCGTCAGATTACAAACTGCCTAGTCATTTCGCAAACTGACGGATTTTAGTATCCGACTGCAACATATACATCATAGATTTGAGCTTAGCTAACGAACCATGCACGAAAGATTTTGTCAGCAACTTCATGTCCAAAAATTCAACCATCAGCACACTTCCCAAGTTCCAATTAAAAACCACCTGCTGGCCTACCGCCTCGAATTTATATGTAAACATTGATACCTCATTCCGGTGAATGAATCCATTTCGAATCCATTTAGCTTCTCAGCATGACCACTTAACCGTATCAAAGCAACCTCATTTCCCATTCGAATCATACATGTGAATTTGAGCGCAGAAAATCGGAGTGAGCAAATCAACCAGGTAAAACATGGCGAGGTGGACTGTACGAATGTGTCGGAGATATCTGACAATCTCGATCTTTTCCCAGGATCTGATGCACTCCTTTTATTACATATGACAGTGTCATGCCCGGAATACATTATATTGAACGTGAGCTTAAACGCGGAAATCTCATAGTTCGTATCTTACTGGAGACAAATCACGTTTCTGTGAAAGACCTGCAGAAAAATGGGAAGATGATACTAGAATAGATTCCAGGATTTCTTCAGGTATAAGTTGCACTCGAGAAGGTTCCAACCTATATTTTGGAAGATTGAATTCCTGAAGTCGATTTGGGAACTTTCAATTATCTGACGAATGGGTATTCTGCCAACTAACCCTGAAAATCCTATTTTCCCGCAACAGTTTCGTGTACCCTTTGTAAGTTCACTTGTTTTCCTCTGTGTGTCCGTCATAAATTCATAAAGAATATTTCGTAATTTTATTGGCGACGAGGATGGGAACACAGAGACTGAAGTTCTCAGAGTAGAAGAGAGAAACGAGTTTTTCAAGTGGCAGTTCCCCTTTTTTGTATTAATAGTGGATTCTTCGTTGAAAATTGGAAAACTTTGGGTTTGCACCTTATGATAACTGTTTTTGCATGAACCAAAAAAAAATTTCGAAGATATTTTAGTATTTGTACATGAAAATCAATCATTATGGGCATCATTGCATGGCTTTTAATCGATGCGATTAAAAATTAAAAAAACGAATATTTCGTATTTTGTGGACGTATATAATGTTTATACAGGACTTGTAACAACAAAAGAAGATTGCATGAAACATCCTATGTTTACAGGTGAACAAATGGGAAAAACTTCAGGAGGTGGTTCAGCATGACAAAATAATGACATTAGGTATGCAATATAACTTTTGTCCGCAAATGATTCGTTTTTCAAGATACGAGAAATACGCATTAAGATGTTCTATTTTTTGCATGAAAATGGCGCCCCATATGAAAAAAAGCAGGAGAGATTTTTTGTCACGAATTGAACGAAGAATTCAAAAAATATTGTTGATTTGTAATCTTCAGGCGGGGTTACAATCTATATATATAAAAGAAAGATGTTGGTTACACCATTTATAACTAGAGATCGGATGGACTGTTTGTTATGAAACTTCATTTATGCAATCGTCTACGGTCTGGTTATTATAAAATACAATAGAACTTCGAAAAAATTGATGAAAGTTTTACTTATGCAGGAAATGCTTTTCCTTCTTTTGAATAAGGCCTCTAGGTGTCGCTACCGTTGATGCGTAGTCGTACAGTGAATAGACAAGTCACTGTACTTGGTCGTAGGTTGACATTACCGCTGTTAGATGGCGATATGTGATTCGAATAGAACTCATGGTAACATGGAAGTACATTGCCAGATCAAAAAGCGGGTAAACATCTCAAGTTGGTGGAACAGTGAATTTTTAGCGAAAGATCAAGTATCTGATTTTGACGATCAGTTTCAAACGTGAGTTGGCCATCTTCATCTTTTTTCTTTATTTTTGAAATGCTTTCGAATTTATGTTTGGGTAATAGATATATTTGCGGAAATAACTGAATCCAAAATTGCCCATAATTAGTATTGACATATATTATATTCGTGTTTCTGTTCGAACAAAGACAGTATTGTAAGCGTCAATAATTTTGAAACGTTTGCTCATCGGGCTTTCACCTATGATATGCAATAATGTTTCATGGGTTGCCTAATTTGATCTGGTCGAATGACCACCAACTGATATGTTTACCATTATTTTATTTTGAGCTTAGCAGCATAGCTAAGATGTCTAAAATAATGGTGTGACCACTGACTAGATTTTGAGAATATTAGAAGAGTTTTGTTTTTGCCACTTCAGGTTGGGTTATTAACAAATGACTGATTTTTTAATTCTAGTCGATGGGCTGTGTTAATAGTCGAAAGTTCTTTGAAGGAATAATTTTTGTTCATATTCTTGACATTTTGATTCATATTAGAGGAAAGGTATAATATGGATTATACTCCTGCTTTTCACAGTCCCATGAGGTACTGCAAAAAGAGAACTGTACAACAATTAAAAACAAAAAGTTATATGTTCAACAATTAGGTACCGCTTAAATGAAGAGAATTCTTTCCATGTGAATCACAAAATTGTCAAAATTTTGTATATTTTGAACTTCAATTTGGCCTAATTTATTTCCTGCTTGAAAAAAAAGCAATGGTAAGTTTATACAACTTTTAAGTATAATTCAGGCGGAACAAAGTTCGCCGGGCCAGCTAGTTTCTTTATAAAAAAAAATTGATAACTTCTGATTTTCAAATTAGAAGCCTATGTTTTTATGATTGCGTTAGATTCTGCGAAGAAAAATAATGATAGCACTCTCAGATGCTCTCGCTCCTGAATTCAGTAATTCCCGTATTATTTGAGCTTTTCTGGATTCATGTTGTAGGTAAAGTCAAATTCATCGAATCTAAACAGATGTATTCAGCATTGAATACTAAATAATATCAGAAACGAAAAAATTGAAAAACATTTATGAACAAATTCATTTTCACTCTTTGTATAAGCGGAAGTGCAGAGGCTCCAAGAATATTTTGGGTCTGTAGAAAATCACGAACAATATCATAATCCTAATTTTCAGATTTCAAATGTGTCCAGTTCTCCAGAAACATCTAATAGGCACTCGAACTTGGGTTTCCCTGTATATTGAGATATTTTTGGAAATTTCAATCTTTTCCTCCACAAGAAATACGAATGCCACACAGGGCGAATGGAAAAAAAGGGGTTGAAAAATGTTTTGGAGTTGTGTACAACTATTTCGAACCATTTCTTCAATTTGTTTGATTCTTTGTCAGCATCTTTTACGCATTCTGATTGACTTTCAAAAATCTATAAATATACAGGTTTAAGCCAGATATATATCATATACAGATTATACAAGGTGCGGCACGGAGGGCGGACGTTTTTCAGATGGGCATAACTTTCCCCCACTGAGGACGAGAGAAGTGGGGAAGGTGCCGTTAGACTCGTGTGTTCCTAGCATTTATTTACCAGTTGTCGTCATTATCGCAAACTCGCATCATTGGCCCTTACTTCTTCGAAGACGTTAATGGTCGTGCTGTTACCGTGAACTCAGAGCGGTACGTCGAAATGATCAACAACTTCTTTATCCCCGAATTACGACGGCAACGTGTTCCAATCCGACGTGTGTGGTTCCAACAGGATGGGGCGACCGCCCACACAGCCAGAGCATCAATGGACGTTATTCGCCCTCTCTTCCCTGGTCGCCTTATTTCCAGGTTTGGCGATGTTCATTGGCCTCCCCGGTCCCCAGATTTATCCATATGCGATTTTTTCTTATGGGGACACCTCAAGGCTAGAGTATACGAGACCAAGCCCCGAACTCTGGACGAATTGAAAAGGGCTATTCGCGTGGAAGTTGCCCAAGTTGAGAGAGCGATGTTGGAGAGAGTCTACGCGAACTTCCAAGAGCGCCTCCAGCACTGCATCACCGATTTCGGCCACCACATGCCTGATGTGATTTTCCACACTTGACTGTCTCAAATGCTATTTCTTTGAGAATCTGATTCCGTCAATAAATGTGTTTTTGAGTAAAAATTAACGCTTTTATTATTTTTTTAAAACCATCCATCCTCCGTGCCGCACCCTGTATATAGAATGGGTCCAATCAATACCATTTCGTTATTGTTCTTCATTGGTTTTCTCTTGGACCAAAACCAAGATGGCGCAAATAGCAGGTTCAGTGATTGCCCCTGTGCGTTAAAAAGTTTATACGCGGAACGTAAAGGACAAAAATAAAAAAACTGGAAAATTACCTGTTTTAGCCATACGATACGGATGGAGTTATATTGAAATTTATCGTAAATTAAAATAATAAAAAAATCATTCTCGAAAATATGACAAGTGGTATGAGTAATTATCCATATACATTTAATTATTATCGTGGAAGACACTGTTTATGTTGGAATAGAAAAAGCAGTCGATCAGTCACAGAAATGCATATAGCATTGGCATTAATCATTTTCTGGTCATTTATCCTTATGCCAGTCCCTAATAATCATAGTACTAAAATATAGCTTTCATACAGTAACATCATTTGAGTAAACTTTCTTAATTTCACAGTTACGAAGGAATGTCGGATATTCATGAACAGAAGCCAAAGATTCATTACGACAAATTTCGCGGTTTTCATCATAATCCTAATGGATTCACATTATGCCTGACTAAACTGGACACGCCTGAATTATCTAACGACAATTAATAGGGATTTTCTACCGTAATGTTACCAACATGGGGATTGTAAAGGTCAAGATTATGGCCGACATTCTACCAAGTCTAGTTCACGGTTGGCGATTGTGCATTGATAAATGAATTCCGCTCCCAATTCGAAGAATTGCGAGAAGTTGCTCAAGAACATTTGCGGTATCGAACAATATTTTAATTATTGCAGAAGAAGTTTGATTTTCCAATTCAAAATTCGAGAAAATTATATCTTTTTGAAGAGGCCAAAAGGTTAAAAAAAAACGATTGTCAACTAACCTGTTTGAGAGAGCCGTTTGAATTGAGCATGAGATAATGAGAAACAGGCTCCAAACATAAGGCAAGGTTCCATAAAAAATAAAATGATGACTATATTTATAAGGTTGGTGTTTACGAAACTGCATTGAAATTAATTGGTCAACAGTCGTCCATCCACATCGTTTCAAAAATAAATACGAGAGTATCCAATTTGAGTTGAGTGGAGAATAATCTTAACAAAATAAATGTCTATGTCTATCTTCCTACCATTGCAACAGAATCACAAAAATATGTCTAACTAGGTGACATATGGTATCGATTAAACAGAAGAACGGACATAGCTGACAGTTCACAATGTCTTCATCAATTAAGGGAATTACATAATCTATGTTGACGTTAATTAATTAGTATTTCGCTTTTCACGGCTGTTATTCAATTAGGTTTCCCGAATCATTAACTTGGTTGACAGCAATGTGACTGTATTGAATATATTTCGAGGTGGTAGGTATTTGGTTGGTTGATCCATTGATTCATATTTGAAAAATTGAAATATCGAATTTGCTATACCAGTTCTGAAGGCACTCTGTATTTGAACTTTTAAGAAACGGAGACTATTCTTTACAGAAATAATATACAATTCATTCATCTTTCCTTCATACTGTTAGAAGTGTATAAATTGAATCTATATGTATACACGATATCGCAGAGTTCAATGTTCCCAAAGAAAACAATGATTCAGATTTATAGTGCGATACTTTTTACCATCGACAATGGTAAATATCTCGATAGTTAACATTCAATCATATTAGCTAGAGATAAAACTTTGTTCAGTTGTTGCTGAATTAATAATTTGACTTCGACGAAAATCTACTATTCAAAAGAAATTCAAAATTAATTATCCTTGAAGGGTATCTTGAAAGTAAGATCCTTGCTCAACTAAGAACTTCGCGGATGCTGTAGACGTACAATTTCAGAATAATTCCAGTTATCACTTTAAGAGAAGAAAACGATGTATATCATTCAAGAGTAATGAGGAAATTATAGAAATCAAGGCTGAACTATTCTGCAATAGTTGTTGAAGAAAAACAGCATTTATGCATTGCATCAGGCAATGGGAAACAAAGACAACTTTACTCTCTTTGAGCACTTTTTGCCTTTGATAACTTGTGAAATTTCAAACCTTTTTCTCGATATACTTCTGATTCGCACACATAAAAGTTACAAGCATTTGAAAATATTGATGTATATCTATACCCTTACTTTGCTTAGTAGTTTGAAGTCCTAAGACTTCACCTGGGCGAAATTAGAGCACCGTCACTGATGGTAATTATTTGATTGATTTTTGAGCGCGCATTCTACTCAAACAAGAACTGTCGGGTGCTATTTTTAGATTGACAGAACTTCAAAATTTAAATAAAACATATTTGAATTGAGATTGAAACCAATTTTTATTGTTTGAAACATAATTTTATGACATTTCTGTTTTGAAAATAATTTCCGGCGTATGTCCACCACGACTAGCTCTGAGGAACTGCATTCGTCCAGACCAATTTTGGACCACTTTTTAGAGTACTTCAGGCCTTATTTCAGCAATAACATAAGTTATATTGGCTTCCAAAGCGTCTGTTGTTTCCAGTTTTTGAGCACAAACCAATGACTTGACATAAGCCCAAAGAAAATAATCCATTGGAGTTATGTCGCATGATCTTGGAGGCCAATTAATTGGACCATTTCTCGAAATAATGTTATCGCCTAATCTTTCTTCCAATAAATCAATTGCTACGTTAGCAGAATGAGGTGTAGCACCGTCTTGTTGGAGCCAAAACACTTTTGGGTCGATACCATTCAAATTTTGAAACAAATAATCGTTGATCATCGATCTGTAACGAGCACCATTCACTGTAACATTAGCTCCAAAGCTAGTCGTAGTAGACATTTGCCGGAAATTATTTTCAAAACATGAATGTCACAAAAATTGGCTTAGATCCTAATTTGCATGTGTTTTATTTCTATTTGAAGTTTTGTCATTGTAAAAAAAACACCCGATATATACTACATATATACTTTTTCAGTGTTTGTGAAACAAACTATCCTGGATCCTTTGAAATTTTTTTAACAACTGTTAACAAGTTTTCAATATATTTCATTACACCCTGTATACAAGAATGATATGAGAAATTTATGTTGACAAACGAAGTATTTGGTTGCTATCAATGGAAATGCCACTAACTGTAAGCACAGCATTAGCAATCCTCATTTTCACATCCAGCAATAAAATTGAGGAATTTTGAAAAAAGTTTGAATGCCCCCTATTTAAAGAATTTGATGATATATACAGAAAACACAATAATAGTACAACATTCAAAAATGGCAGTAATTCCAGAAAATTGGCGATATTTTTCATGAATATTGATCTCTTCTGAACTTGAATTCATAGACAGGGTGATCCTAAATTTTCAGGATAAACAAAGAAGAGAGATTTTTTCCTCAAATAATGTCAAGAAAAAAGTGCTTTGAACACGAGACGGCAAATATTTCGTTCTCGAGATACAGGGTGTTGAAATATAAATTTTTTTCAAGATGTTCTTCTCTGAATCATTGATGTAGATCAGGAGAAAAACCATAAAAGCTAATATTCTAATAATTTATTTATTCGCTTCAGCTCAATAACTGGATTTTTATGACACTTTTTATTTTTCTGAGAGTTCCGAGAGAATCGTTCAAATTTTTTTTTTGAAATCTGTAGCAGATACGACAAAACTAAAAGAGGTACCATGGAGTTAAGTACAAAAACAAAGCTTTTTTTACTTCTTTCAAACTAACAGTGGCTTCCAAAAAAGAAGTGGACAGTGTTCCAGAAAAAATATCACCCTGTAGATTTGCAATCGAAATCAGCTAGTCACATGGTGAAAACTCCAAACTGTGATAACTATGCCAGATTTCAGTTGAATATATTGTGAGACGCAGAAACTATTAGCGAAAAACTTGAAAAAAAATCAAACTTCAGAATCCTGTATCCCGAAAGGGCTTTTTTAAATAATTGGGTTTGTACTCCAATTTAGGAACACCCTGTATACCATGACTTGTCTTATATGTATGTCGAAAGACTATCAAGAAAATCACCAGAAATTCTCAATGAGTTTTTGGTTCGATCGATATTCTGGACCAATTTAATTTTTTTTTCATCGTCCACAATGGAAAATAATTTTCTCCATTGTTCGATATGAAGTAATGAAGTTTAGTCAATATAATTTCGCATACCTGGAAGGATCGCAGCGAATACGGCACAGACACAAAGAAGTCCTCTTCCAATCATTTCGCGATCTGGGTGCAACTAACTACAGGAGACACCGACCAGAGAAGAACGTCTCGCGACCAAAGAGTACCAGAACACCAATGAGTTCGATCTGACCAGCCGTGCGGGACAGCGAGAGATCACAGACTGGCCTATATCCGCGGTTTCTTGCACATATACCGGCTACCATCACTTTGTCCGTTCGGTTCTTGCGGGCCTGATAACGAAGTTAATCAGAGGAGGCAGTGCAAGCCGGATTTTTTCCGAAATCCGCTTCCCCTTTCCCTGTCAATCTTTATGGATTTCGGTCCAATGCCGTCGGGATCAACGAGGACGCCGCATTTCCTTATTGTTCCTTTATTGCTCCTCTTCGATGGTTTTTTGCTTTACGACCCCTCAATTGAACGAAATTCGTCTTCAACAACACGACTCATTATACAATCAAATGGTTTTATTGCTGCAAGATTTGTTTTTTGCTCATTTCAAGGATGACTTAATAAATCTCTTCATTATCTCAGCAGATGATTATGAATAAAATTATGAAAGCGAGAAGCTTCTTGGAGCTTTTCAAATCCTTACAGAATTCTCTTAATGTTGACAATTCATCATTCTCTCAAGCCAAGTATCTCAAATTCAATATTTTCAATTTGAAAACTGTATCAAATTGTAGGCCAGATGAAATGGAATTGAGATAGCTCAACTATGATTCCACTGATATCAATGATAATATTGTTTCTCTATTTCAGTATCGTAATGAGTTCATTACAGTACTAAAAACAGTGCTGTAATGAATTCATTACAGCATCGTTGTTGCATATGTTGTTGTTACATCGAAAAAGTCTGAAATACCCAGAATTTATACCGGGTGATCCATTATTATAGAAACTATTCTCAAGGAAGGTTAAATGGACACCCTGTATTTATGGGTTGATTCAAGGTGTTTGTTTGATTTTTTTTAGAACATATCATCATGGACTTCAGAGAATACATGGTGATTCAGTCATGAAATGAACTTTTCTCTATTTCAGTATCGTAATGAGTTCATTACAGTACTAAAAACAGTGCTGTAATGAATTCATTACAGCATCGTTTTCAGTAACATTTTTCGTTTTGTGGTTGTCAGCAATGACTTCCGATCCTTTTAAATTTCAGCAGACGTCAATTTGGAAATGTCAATTTTCGTATTTCCTAACATTCACACCAACTGCCAAGATACAATATGAAAAACACTAGGACGTATAATTTGAATTTTTTCATTGAATTTCACAGAATTTGAGTGAAATAGAGAAAATATCGTCTAATACGCGTTGCAGAATGCAATTCCAATACTCATGCGTTCGAAAACTCGCTCCTTCGTCGCTCGTTTTCGAATTTCGCATTCGTATTGGAATAGGAGCCCATTCTGCAACTAGTTTTAGAATATACTATTATATGGATTATTCGTAACTCAAGCTAAGTCCTCTTTTTCAAATATACTAACTGACAAAGAAACTGCAACACCCACAGGTAGCTGTTTAAATTTGACATTTTCTTTTGGTAAAACATAGATAGAATGTAAAGCGAGGAGTGAATGATTCAAATTTGAAGAAAAAACGCAAGGTTTAAACTTTTTTTTAATGAATTTGTTAATAATCTGTTTGTCCACCGCGATTATCTATACACTCACCAACACGTCTTGACATTGATGCAATAAAATGGTCTATTTCTTCTTGAGGTATACTACCGCAAACTACCTATACAAGCCTTCTACCCATGATGTCCCAAACATGCTCTATGGTCGAAAGATCGGGGGATCTGGGCGTCCATGGCAAGAGATTACCATGTGTCGCTTCACAAAAGTATAAACCAACTCTGGCAACATGAGGTCGACCAATATCTTACTGAAATATTGGATTCTCGAGCCGATGAAGGTAAGGGAGAACATATGGCTCCTCTATTTCTTAAGGTAACGCAACGCTGTCATGGTTCCTCGAATGAAGACTAAAGGTGACCTTCTTGCATGTGCTATAGCACCTCATACCATAACGCCTATTGTCCGGTGTACATGAAGCTCAACATAAAACTGTCTCCGACGTCGTCTAACCCTTCCTGGGCCATCATGTGCACCCAAGAAAAATGGAAATTCATCAGAAAGGACGACCTGAAGCCAATCCAATGTTGACGTTCTCTGCACCACTGTAATCGTTGCCAGCGATGCTCAACCGTCAGAGGTGACACAAAATAAGGTCGGTAATGCTTCAGTCCAAAAGACCTTATCCGGCGGTAAACCGTTCGGACAGTTACAGGATGGCCTTGTTCTCCTTACCACTCATCAGCCAGAGATCGAGTTGTCACAAATGGGTCTCTATGGCCATAAGTCTTAGACGTCGATCTTGAACTTTGTGCTCCTTCGACGTCCGGTGCCTACTCTTCTTCGATTTTGGGCATTATCAAACCACGCTTGACAACATCTCATAACAGCAGTCGGATTTCTGTTCGTTTGGCGATTTCTGTGAATGACAACCCCACCTCCCGTAGACCAATAATTCGACCTCTTTCAAATCTACTTAGCATTTCAACAACAACTTAACATGGACCTTGGATCTCTCCGAATAGCTGGTTTGTTGTAGAATTTAAAAATATTCGCAAAAAACGACTACAATATTTAAATTTCAATATTTAAATTTCACAATTCTTTTCATCATATTTAATCATTCACCTACTCCTTGCTAGAATATGTTCCTGTGTATCTATGTTTCACCAAAAAAAATTGAAATTTAAACAGCTTCTTTTGGGTGTTGCAGTTTCTCTGACAGTCAGTTTATTTTCTACTTTAATTCGAATATTACAATATCTGCCTTCTTTTTTCGATATCCATTATTCTCTCAGCCATGTTCGAAATTCATCAGTCACTCAAGCCTTGCGGCTTGCCCCTCAAATTCAGTAGGTATTATGAATCATTCGTTAAGGGGCAGTATCACCTTTTGAATCGTGGTAAATCTCCATTCAAAAGTGGTCTCTTTATTTCACGAGTAAGTACCCTAATTAACTACGTAGAGATTTGATTTTTTTTTTAATTGAAGTTGAAGAACGTCCCGAGGGCAAATAGTTCTCTTTTTTTTCGATTTGATTAGTTTTTCAATTAAAAAAAAACAGGGTAATCGTTAGATCTGGGGTTATTGAATAAATTTTTCGTTTTTCATGAGTACAAGCTATATTTTTAAAATAATCATCATGAAAATTTTTGTAGTTTATAGAAGATTAAATTGCCGAGGGCAATTAGTTGCGGTTTTTTCGATTTAATTAGTTTTTCAATAAAAAAAACAGGTTGAACTTCAGCGTTTTGGAAACTACACTTAATGCTTATTTTCCGACGGTTATTCATCATTTTTTGGAAAAAATCGCAACTATTTGCCCTCGGCAGTTTAATCTTCTATGAAGTACAAAAATTTTCATGAATATCATTTCAAAAATATAGCTTGTACTCATGAAAAACGAAAAACATATTCAATAACCCCAGATCTAACAATTACCCGGTTTTTTTTAATTGAAAAACTAATTAAATCGAAAAAAGGAAAACAATCAAAGCTCTGGTCCATAGTGGAGAATTCAATTCGTCATAAATAAGTTACAACTTCAGCCGAAGAAATTCAATAAGAAACGTTTTCGAAGAAATCGAAAACATAATTAAAAACTGTGGGTACAAAATGAAAACTAAAATAAACGAAAAAATAAGAGAAAGTAAAGCAATGTATTCAAAACCTATTATTCTGGATGCTTTCATTTAAGACTCTCCCATACGTAGTCAACTTCATAATGCCCTGCAGATGTAGTTCGAAACCAATTCAATGTGAAACAGCACTTATGTCCCGAAGAGAGCAACCTATTTCGTGACATTGTCTCAAAAAGGCACTAATATTAAGTGGTCTTCTGTAACCTTTTCACCTCCACTAACTCGCAGTACTTTCAGAACACATGGTATTAATAATGGAGTGAACGATGTGGGTTTGTATTGTTTCCACACGATTAAGTGTAGACAAGTACCTGATGATTGATTGCTATAATCATAAACGCCAATCGTGAGACGAGGTACTTCGGATTTTTGGCACTTTTTCGTTCCAGCAGAGCGTTCATGTAGAAAATACTATCACTGACCTAGTAATACTAGATGAGCATGAAATAAAGGAGCTCATAGAAGTACGAGGGGAATCTTGCAACTACACATTCGATGTAAAATTTACATTTTATTTATTCATTTTTAAATTTTTTTATTCAATACAAACGGCAGAGTTTGTGTACCCAATTTTTATATTACAAAAAACTAAAAAAATCGAAAAGAAATTATTCTATGTTGACATCCATTAAAAATAAAGAAAGGAAGACAAACGTAGTTAGCAATTCACATTGCCTCAAAATACCTTTTCAGACTAAAAATAGTTAAATTGAATAGATCAGTTTCCACTGAATTAGCCTTTTTAATCACTCGTTCGATCAAGTACTTGATCGTTATTTATGGCATAAATAGTAAGCCTATATTAAACATTAAAAATATCTCTATGTCTTAATGTTACACTTATCGCATAAAATTTTATCAAGGATAGTAAATATTCACAATAAATTTAGTTGTAGAGTAATTTGTAGATGAAAAAAAAATTATTCCTTTTTGTAGAAAGTGTTTTCATCGGTAGAGAATCGTGTAAGAAATCATAATTTAAGTGTCTTCGTAATATTCATTTTGGAAGCAACCCCTCTTATAAATTTTGTTCGAACGCGTTTATTGTTGTTTTTATGAACTTCATTAAAGGGTGACCAGACTACATCAGATGCATATTCTTATAAACTTCTGACGTTTGTGAAGTAATAGTATATTCTAAAACTAGTTGCAGAATGGGCCCCTATTCCAATACGAATGCGAAATTCGAAAACGAGCGACGAAGGAGCGAGTTTTCGAACGCATGAGTGTTGGAAATGCATTCTGCAACGAGTATTAGACGATATTTTCTCTACTTTAGTCAAACTTCGTGAAATACTGTTGAAATTCAATGCAAAACTCATCCTAGTGACTTTTGTATTGTATCTTGGCAGTTGGCGACTGTTACGAAATTGACATTTCCAAATTGACGTGTGTTGAAAATAGATAGGAGCGGAAGCCAGTGCTGACAACCAAAAAACGAAAAATATAACTGAAAACAATGCTGCAATGAGTTCATTACAGCACTGTTTTTAAAACTGTAATGAACTCATTACGATACTGAAATAGAGAAACAATTTTTTTATTTTGATTATACTCACATTGAAGTGAGATCAGAAATTAACTTTATCGCCTGTCGAAGATAAAACTTTCTTCTCTGAATAACTCAGTTGGACCAAACATTTTTGGACCTAGCCTGGTACAAAGTACTCGCGGCACAAGAACATCATCACATCAGGTTACAACCAGATGTACTTAACACACTTTAATACGTATCTAATGACGCCATTATCGTTGAAATAGATGAATCGAGATGAATTGCACATCTATTGGCGTGAAATGGCGTCGTTTGGCGACCAATTTTTCGATTTTGAGTATCGAACTGGAACAGGATATTTGCAATTTCTCTATTCTCTCGAATGTCGTTATGAAGTATTGAAATAACTGTGAATTTAATTTTCGTGGTGTTTATTTGCCGTTTATTACCAAATGGTTTTCCGTAGTTTTTTCGCCTGAATTCTAGAATGTTGAGGAGAAACGTGAGTCGTGAATCAGGAGACTAGGTTGGCTTTTTTCTCATTTGAAGTGATGGATTGATTTCATGGCACTATTCACGTTTTCTTCCAACTTTATGGTTGACTGGTAACGATGGTACTGTAAAATATGCAGCATTATATTAATTAGTACTGCTTGTCATCTTCAACGACTTTCTCATGAAGTATCATTCGGAAATATGCAGCAAAATCTGCAATTAGCTCATACTTTAAAACTTCATCATGAAGGGTGTCACTGAAAAGTGGACATAGGCCCTTTCTAGTAGAAAATTCAATATTCACATCAAAATCATGATCATATAATTCCGAAAGTTTGGGCAAAATTAATATGTACCTACCATTGCATGAAAGTTATCTCGTTTTTCTGAACAAATTTTTCCTCCTGCATTGTCTCATTGTTTCATTTGAAATTGGTAATCATCAGATGCTCCAGGTAAATTAGGTGGTGTTTCATTTTCAGACTAGGAACATACGCTCAAGAAAAATATACTGTCATATTCAGAAGAGAAGGCTTTTTCAACAACATATCGAATTTCATTACCCATCAGATAAGATTCATGACTCAGGTTTCCTACTCTGAGTCTATCGATTTATTTTCAAATGAAAATGAGGTGCTTGGAAACATCACGAGTCCGTAGGACTCATTCTAGTTTGGTAATAAAAGATGGCCGCGTGAAGTTGGCGAAAAAATGTCGGCACAAATTCTGAAATAATCCCCAATATTTAGTGCTCAATTTGTGCCCATTTGTGCCGTATGAATCAATTTCAGCACCATTATGGTTTTCGAGATATTCGAGTTTGAAGTTTTTGGTGCTAGCTTCACACTTGGCACCAACATTTTTCGATTTCGAAAAACTTTTAATGCCAATATTTAGTGCCCAGTTTGTGCCCATTTGTGCCGTTTAATTGACCTCATTATCACTTGTAGTTT
Organism: Adalia decempunctata; assembly: GCA_951802165.1. Lineage (NCBI taxonomy): Eukaryota > Metazoa > Arthropoda > Insecta > Coleoptera > Coccinellidae > Adalia > Adalia decempunctata. The sequence continues at coordinate 25,222,370 of OX637697.1, forward strand.
TTAAGTTATTTCAGTTTGAATATCTTGGTGCCAGCTTCACACTTAGCACCAACATAATCCAACTTTGAAAAAAATTTTATGCCAATATTTTGTGCCCAATTTGTGCCCATTTGTGCCGTATAAATGACATTTCTACCATTTGTAGTTTTTGAGATATTGACTGTTGTTTTTTAGCCGGCGTGAAGTTGGCACCAACATATTCCAACTTTAAACAAATTTTGATGCCAATATTTTGTGCCCAATTTGTGCCCATTTGTGCCGTATGAATGACATTTCTATCATTCGTAGTTTTTGAGATATTGACTGTTGTTTTTCAGCCGGCGTGAAGTTGGCACCAACATATTCCAACTTTGAAAAAAATTTTCCGCCACTATTTAGTGCTGAATTTGTGTCAATTTGTGCCGTCGAAATGGCTTCGATATCTTGGATAGTTTTCGAGTTATGAACAATATTGTGTTTTATTAACGGCGCCATCTATGGGAAAAAGCAAGTATTGTTTCGCTTCATAATAGGTCAAATATGTCGGCCTCACATATGTGAATTCTGTTACATAATAACTTCCCATGAACTTATAAATAGACCTCTGATTATTATTATTATTAAGCAAACAATTCCTTGCGTTAATCGGACAATCTATCCTTTTCGATGGTAAAAATATGTTGAATCGGGAAAATTGTTGAGTAATATTATTTGTAAATAATATTATATTTCGATATGGAATTCCAAATTCAATAAATACAAGTAGAAATATATTCCTTATTACAATTACTTGTATGGATTGAATGAAGCTCCTTGCGTAATAGAAAAATCTAGTTGTGAAAAATGTTTCCACAACGTGAAAATAAGAAAATTATTTTTGTAGCAGTCTTTGTAGAACGTCTGAAAAAATAAGGTTTTCAAAGATTGCAAGAATGCATCGCAATCAAAATGCTCTAAATGCTCCAACGAATTGAAAACAGTCAAAACATTCACCGATTATTTGATAATTGATTGTGATGTGGGAAAACTGATTATCCTCAATGAAATTCAATTAGTTCTGAGCATTGAAAATAAGTCCGTTATGCTCAGAGGAGTAGCCAATTTTATTTCCCCAGCTGTAAGTACCGGGATAGGTCATTACACTGCATACTGTAGAAGAAATGATGGAAAGTGGGAGGAATTCAATGACTTATTGAAGGAATCAAGGAATATAGAGTTGTTAGGAATGATGTTTCCGTGAACCCTCATCTGCTCCTATATACAATTTGAATATAGCATAAAGCCTTTTTGTCAAAAATTGTTGATGATGTTTGTTTGTTATAAGTATCTATTTATTAATTGTACATAGTGATGATGTAAAGATATGAAGTGTAATAAAAATTTCATTTTTTTTTCTATTCTTTCTATTACCTACTGTTACGAACTTTGTATTAGTTCAAGTATATCACGAAGAATAACCTTAGTGATGCAATAATTCCTGGGGTGCTTCGGGACTTTAAACTAAAATTTGTGTCACAGTTTAAAAAAAAACTGATTTTCAACCCGGTTCAATATTCCATCTTTAACCTGGGTAAGTTTATCTGGGAGTCTGGGACCAAGCTAAATTCGATTTCAATTAATTCAGAAGGTCCGTAAATTACCAAAGTGAATTAAATTCACCAGTAAATGTCAGATCAGAGAAATCGCCGAATGTGCCGTAGATGCCATGTCGGAACGTCCATTTAATAAAAAATTTACGCTCACGATGCAGCCGTTTCAACTAGGCAAGCAGGTGTTAGATCGCCCCGTTTGATGTTTGCCGCCACACGCTATCTGCTTATGCAGGAAAGTGAATCCATACAAGTAATTGTAATAAGGAATATATTTCTACTTGTATTTATTGAATTTGGAATTCCATATCGAAATATAATATTATTTACAAATAATATTACTCAACAATTTTCCCGATTCAACATATTTTTACCATCGAAAAGGATAGATTGTTCGATTAACGCAAGGAATTGTTTGCTTAATAATAATAATAATCAGAGGTCTATTTATAAGTTCATGGGAAGTTATTATGTAACAGAATTCACATATGTGAGGCCGACATATTTGACCTATAATGAAGCGAAACAATACTTGCTTTTTCCCATAGATGGCGCCGTTAATAAAACACAATATTGTTCATAACTCGAAAACTATCCAAGATATCGAAGCCATTTCGACGACACAAATTGACACAAATTCAGCACTAAATAGTGGCGGAAAATTTTTTTCAAAGTTGGAATATGTTGGTGCCAACTTCACGCCGGCTGAAAAACAACAGTCAATATCTCAAAAACTACGAATGGTAGAAATGTCATTTATACGGCACAAATGGGCACAAATTGGGCACAAAATATTGGCATCAAAATTTGTTTAAAGTTGGAATATGTTGGTGCCAACTTCACGCCGGCTAAAAAACAACAGTCAATATCTCAAAAACTACAAATGGTAGAAATGTCATTTATACGGCACAAATGGGCACAAATTGGGCACAAAATATTGGCATAAAATTTTTTTCAAAGTTGGATTATGTTGGTGCTAAGTGTGAAGCTGGCACCAAGATATTCAAACTGAAATAACTTAAAAACTACAAGTGATAATGAGGTCAATTAAACGGCACAAATGGGCACAAATTGGGCACTAAATATTGGCATTAAAAGTTTTTCGAAATCGAAAAATGTTGGTGCCAAGTGTGAAGCTAGCACCAAAAACTTCAAACTCGAATATCTCGAAAACCATAATGGTGCTGAAATTGATTCATACGGCACAAATGGGCACAAATTGGGCACTAAATATTGGGGATTATTTCAGAATTTGTGCCGACATTTTTTCGCCAACTTCACGCGGCCATAAAAGATGCTTATGAGGTAAATCAATCTCGTGTGATATTTTATTAGACTATTTCACGAACAAAATGAAAGGTCGGAAATTTCATATACGAGAAAAAAAAGAAGAACTTATGTTGACGTCTACAATTAATATTTTTATCAGTTGTCAAACCATTCGTATCCATAGTTCAATCATAGATTATTCTCTAGTTCAATCGTTGAAAATACCGAAGTTGTCAGACCGATCATAATTCAGAGACAGTTGGTATTATCGCGATCATTTCACTCATTTCGAAAACTGACCAATCACAGTCCAAAGACAGCTCGTATTATCACGATAATACCAACTGTCTTTGAATTATGATTGGTCTGACAACTTCGGTATTTTCAACGATTGAACTACAGAATAATCTGGGATTTAACTATGGATACGAACGGTTTGACAACTAATAAATATAAACTGTAGACGTCAACATGTGTTTTTCTTTGCTTTTCTCGAATATGGAGTTTCTGACCTTTTATATTGTTCGTGAAATAGTCTTATAAAACATCACACGAGATTGAATTCACCTCATAAGTCTATCTTTATCAACTCAAATGAGTTGATTTTTGGAAACACCACTCGTCCTACTTACTCATTTTGCTTTGAAAATAAATCGATAGACTTATCACGAAAATTCTATTTCTTGTGATATAACTACTGATAATACGAGCAGTCCTTGGACTGTGATAGGTCAGTTTTTGAAATGAGTGAAATAGTCATAGTTTTTGGCATTTTTTGTAGGTGCTGAAATAATCGAGTACTGTACACCCCTGTTCGAGTTCTGGCGTCTGGTCTGAGAGAACGCCGAAGAATATTTACCATAGCTAGTCAAACCACGGTGTTCGACATTTCCATCGTCACGTTGACGAACGAGATTATAACAGTTTATACACAACCGAAAAAAGGACAAAACAAAGCGAGTAACGGTTGTTCCCTTTGACTCTTGTGAATTCGTACGGCAGTTGAACAGCGCCAGGTGATCAAAACTGAATTTTTAAGCGTCCGAATTTAAAATTGGTCCGTTCTATATGCGGAACGCTGAAGGAATTCTCATAAGTGGGTATTTTCGGAAGATGTGCTTGTAATCGTTATCGATGAAAGAATTCGGTGTAGGGTTTGGGAAATACTTGGATGAGCACCCAGCCCAACAACTGTCACACTCGATGTCCTAACTCATGTAACGAAAATAAAAAGATAATTTTATCAACGACAAATTGGTACCAAAATAATAACCAATAAATAGAAAAGAGGAGAAATTTGGAATTGCTCACTTTGGTCAAGTTGAGGAGTCACAACAGTTTACAATGGGGAAGCACCAATCAGTCATACGGATATCTGAATGTTTATACAGGGGGGACCCAAACTGATGCATCAAAACTTGGTCACAGATTTGTGAGACAAATTTGGGACACCCCTATTTTTATTTTTGGCAGTAGGTCCTCTCTTTTAAAGTTACAGCACCCTGAATTCCGGTTCCTTTTTATCTCAGCATTTGGTCCTACAAATACCACTGAATTTGGTACACAATTTGGCGAAAATAACGCCAAGGTTGCTTGTGGAAAAATGTGAAGTAGCCAATTCTATGTATTACAGTTGAAAAATCGAGAAATATCTGATGCAGGAGTGAGAATAACCCCAAGGTTGCTTCTAAAAAAATTTGGAGCCTCCAATTCTTCGCATTTTAATAAAAAATCAATGTTGCATCACATTTGAAATAATCGAAAAATCTCCATTTCAAGTTCATCATATTTGGCAAAAATAACTGTATGTGACAGATTAATTTGTTTTGTTTTAATAACTCTATAAATCTTTCAGTAACCGAGAATGCTCAGCACATTCGTGTTACGTCTTGTTTTTGCAACCGTTTCAGGCCTTTCACTGGAGTGCTGTGCGCTCAATTTCTTCCAGTTTTCCGTGAATAAGATCTGTACCTTCAGAAGAAAATGTCTAAGATTTAGCGATTCAATAGAGATGGTGAAGGTCATTGAAAATATATAAACATATACTAGGCAATCTATTTGAAAAATCATCCATTAGTCGAATGTCTTCCTTTTGGAACACCATGTACTCGAAAGAAATTCCTAAGATGTCTGATTAGGCAGCTATGGAAGAAATACACCCTATTGCAGGACCTTTAACACCAATTTTATGATCTCAAACTCTAGAGACTTTCTTTCTTGCACAGAAGTTGAAGATTTCAAAAGATATAAACAATGTGAACGATGAACAACTTTCATTCAAACCTTCTAGAAGAATTAAAAGTTATGCGAAAGCTTTACTTGTTGTGAAGAAAGTATTTCGAATTGATAGTCCAGTATTTTCGAGAACAACCATTTCAGTTTGTTATTCAGAGATTTCAAAAACATCTATGCAAAAGTGAAGCATCTGAGATGTAATAATTTCTTGTGAAAGCTTCAAAACATTTACAATGAAAGTACCAACGAACGACATCAAAATAGCCCTCAGTGAAATTTCTTAATGAAATCATTGCTAACATCTTTATGGGTGGCCTCTAATTACCTATCCAGCTCATGATATCAAGATAAGATCATAGGATTCTCCACGTAAGTGGCGAGAAGACTGAAGAAACGGGTTTGAATCAGTTTCCGCTAGTGAACATAGGATATGAACAGGAAGAGGACTGTCATTTCATCTCGCACAGAATGAGTGAATGATGGTTTGAAAAGCATTTGATTGCGATCAATTATGATTGCAGGTCGAAATCTCAAATGTGTCGGAGGCACTCTAAGAAGATTCACTCTGCAAAGACTCTAAAAAAGGTTGTAAGTAGTTTGTAGTATCGGTAATGTGAACTGCTCCACATGAGTTAGGGATATTTACTTAAATTGCAAAAAAATATAGTTAAAATAAGATTTTTGTGATGAAAATTCATATTAATATGATTTCAAGTTGCATATTAATTTTAGCCTGTAGGTCTGCAGCGTATACAGGGTGGTTAAGAAAAATCGAGTAAAATAACGAAATTTTATTCCCAGAGAATTCAAGCATTTTAAGACTATCAAAACAATGTAACTATTGCCTCCACGGGCATCAATAAAAGCTTGACATCTTCTTTGCATACTACTCACGAGATTGTTGAACATTTCTTGAGAAATTTGGTTCCATAAACGGGGCAGAAGCTCTCTCAGCTCAGGATTCTAGAGTAGGTTGATGATTATCTTTTCTTCTTTGGACCACATCTCATGCATGTTCTATGCAATTCAAATCTGGTGAGTGCGGAGGTATTGGTGAATGTGGAATCCAAGCTCCTCGCGCGCATTCTCAACTATGGCTGCACGGTGCGGTCTAGCGTTATCGTCTAGAAATTGAAAAGTTTCACCAATAGCAGCGTGAAAATTTGGCACATCATTGTCAATGCTCCCTATAGTGTAAGGCGATCATATTTCCAGGACAAATGTGTAGATCTGTGCGCCTGTTGAAACATATCCCGGCCCATACCATAACTCTACCCCCTCGGAATGGATGGACTTCTTGGACATAGCGACGAATACGGGGTATGCGTGGGATTGTGCATACCCTTATTCTTCGAGAATCTGAAAATCGTCCATATCTGGATTCATCAGTGAAAAGTACACCACGCCATTGATCGTTCCAATTGATATGTTGCCTTGTCCATTCCAGTCTTTGACGCTTATGGTCACGTTTTAATGGAACTCCTCTGAATGGACGTCTAGATCCTAGATTCACCTCTCTCAAACGTCGTCTGATGGTTTCGATGGAAACTTGGACCCCATCTGCATTTTGAAGAGTATTCCGTAGCATTCTACACGTAGATGTAGGGTTTCTTCTCGCCGAAACGGTAATGGAAGGATCCTGAGCAGGTGTTGTTTTTCGTCGACCACCAGGCCTTGGTCTTTCCAACACGGAACCTGTCTCCCTGAACCTATTTCAAAGTCGAGATATCACACTCTGGCTGACTTGGAGCCTTTCCGCTACAGCAACCTGAGTTAGGCCACCCTGTAGCATTCCGATTGCCCTAGCGTTTGTTGATTTACGTCTTGGCATTTTCAGAAAACTCGTTTCAATTTGAAGCCGTTGATAAATTGACTTCATTTCAAACATTCATGAAGCATATGCAAAGAACCAAACATCAGAAAAAAAGCGACCAGATTGACGAAATGTCTTATACATGATTTTTATTGGATCGATTCATGTTGTTATTTCAAATAATTTTACAGCGATTTTCTCGAAGATTACATACTTTTAAAAACGATTCAATACTATATCCTAACTTTTGTGGAGCAGTATAGTTGACGGAATATTGATATTTCGGCTGTAGCAAATCACGAACTTTATGTGATAAAGGGTTTTCTAATAAGAGGTATTTTGACATTCAAAGAAAAATGCCATGCTTTCAGATAAATGATCGGATGTTTTCTCATTATAAAGAGCATATAATATTAAGTATGCCTTTAATAATGGAAAATATCATCAACCAAATGGGGACCACAGGACCATATCCTCTTCATGAAATTTTCCATAACCAAATCACATTGCCCCAAAGGAAGAAGTCGCAAGGTGTTGAATCACAAGATCTCGGTCGCCAATTGTGATCTCCCATTCGAGAGATAACACGGTCCGGAAACGTTTCTCGGTAAAAGATCCATGGTTTCGTTGCTTGTGTGGCACGAAGCCCCCTCTTGTTGAAAGTGAACGTTGCCCAGATCAATGCCATCCAATTCCGGTCATGAAAAATCATTAAGTATCTCACGATAGCGCAATCCATTTCCGTAATGTTTGCTTTAGTCATAACGTATGGTCCGAAAGTTTTGGGAAAAATTTCAAAAGCATATACCTAACTAATAAATAATCTTATATTTTTATCGAATTCTTCAACATTTTAACTTAACTATCCTTATTATAAATCAAAATTCAAGTAACAGACAAGGGACCATTATTTTCGATTTGCCTAATTATTCCCCTGACACGTTGCTTCTCAATCAGACCAGGTGAAATTTTTCCCAAAACTTTCGGACCATACGTTATTCTCGAAAAAGTAAAGTCCAATGACACCGCTGGACCACAAACCGCACCAAACAGTCACACGTTGAGAACCGAGAGGCTTTTCAAAAGAAACTCTAGGGTTTTCTGAGCCCCAGATGCGACAATTTTGCTTTTTGACGGAGCCTCATCACTCAAGATGATTTTTTGATGGAATTCCGGATCTTTTTCATGGATTTCAAGGACCCAATCAGCAAAGACGTTTTAGATGATCGGATGACTTGAGTTCTAGTATTTGCTGAACTCTACAAGCCTTAAGACCCAAATCTTCATGCAAAATACGAAGTGATGACGTTCGAGGAATGCCTAACTTCAAAGAACGACGAGGATTGCCAGACCTGTGTTTTCTTCGGCTACAGCAGCAATATTCGCGGCTGTTCTTTAGCGACGTACACGGGTTTTATTCTTCACATCACTAACTGGTCCCAAAAGCTCAAATTATTTCACGAATTTCTGTATTGCGATTCTACAACGTTTTACGAACAGTCTCTGCCAAATTTTGACCATTTTCATCTTGAATTCTGATAATTTCAATGCGTTGTTGAAGCATGTATAGTTTCATTTTAATTAATGGCGTAGTTTCTACATTTCAAATGTCAAAGAATTACAGCTTCAAAAGTGGCATCTACCGAAATAGCGGTATTCAAAATAACACCTCTTATTGGAAAACTCTAGTAGATATCTGAGTGTGTATAGCTGAAATGCATATCATTAGTGGCAACTGAGTGAAACGTCTAAAATTGCTCTTGGGGTGTCTTTTTGACACCCCAAGAGTTTAGTCGAGCATCCTCTTTTCAAAATATATCGCAAATTTTTCAACTTCATCCTGTATATTTGAAGAACAATGAAATAAGTGACTTCATTTTCTACATAATGAATTCTGAACTGAACCTGTTTTCTTCGTCCTTCCAAATGAAACTCAACAATTCTTCAAATGCGTTTCTTAAGAAGGAATTCTCAGCGAAATGTTAATTATCCTGTGATGTAGTGTCGTGTTCTTGTGTAAGCTCCAGGAATGAAGGGATTAAGTGAAAATTCTTGTCACATTATACGTTCTTCACTCGCTTGAAGCTCTCTTTATGCGCCCATAAAGGCAAAAAGCTATAACACAACCAAGATCATAAATATCTGCCATACCAAATTCCTAGGAGGTGTAATTGACCAATATTTCATGTACGCATATGCAACTGAGAACGGTGCCGAATGCTACAAGGAAGTCTGGGTGACCTTGAAGGAGGTTACTGCATTGACCTGGTGACTGTGACTCTTTGCCTAGTTACCTGACTCAAACCAATGTGTGTTACCCATTTACACTCGATCGCAATAGAAATGCTCTTCGCTTCTTCATGGGACCGAACGAGAACGAAAGAATCTCGTGGAAACAGTAATAGCCGTTTCGTGATGAAGTTTACAATTCATTGGCCATCTTAGAAACCAGGTTGGCATTGACATTACCTCATAGTCCCCTGGTAGGTATATTTCTTATTCTTCATAATGCGAAAACATGATGAGTGCTCGATTTAAAGATCGACAATGCAGTAAAAAAAAAACAGCCCCACAAAATCCAGTTTTGATGCCCAATCTCCTAACAGTGACATAAGTCATGTGTAACCCCAGGGAAGGACAGGTGGCAAGCTGCCCCTCCCCCTCCTAGAACCCGAGTATGCCTTGAAAACTCACCTCCAAAGACATTATAATCAAATGCTGAAGAAGCTGATGCTCTCAAAAGTTTCAGAAAATTTACAGCTACGAGAATATATTGAAAAATTCTTAGCCTACTATTGAACCAAACAAAATTTCAATGTCAAAATATTTTATAACTCAACATATTCTTCTCTTAATTGAATACATTCATTACAGCGAACCTGCAACGTCTCAAGACCTTTAAAAAAAATGTTTCTTCTTGCTCTGCAAACCAGTCCTCCACAGCTTTTATTACCTCCTCGTTGGAAGAAAATTTAGGACCTTTTGAACTTTTTTTCAGTTCAGGAGAGAGATGATAATCAGGCGGAGCCAAATCTGGTGAATAAGGGGGGTGACTATACCTTTTCAACTTCAAATTGAGACTAATCACAATCAAATTGGAATTAAACATATTCAAAATGAGAATATGAAACTTCGAATTGGTAAACGAAATCGAATTGGGAATAAACATATTCAAAATGGGACTAAAAAATCTCATATTGGGAAATTACATTTCCACTTAAATTTTGTACTGTCAAATAATAAATGTACCTATTGATCAGATCATTTTGAGTGTTTTGTGTTATTACTATGCCAGGTTACATTAAAGGAGCGGAGGCAGCGAATGCCAGAATGCAGATTTGTGCTGTATACAATAATAATGGAGATTGGAGAGAATTGGCCAATACTATTGGAGTGAAGCGATCGACCGCTTACCGCTGGGTCAATAATCAGGATAGAATACCCAAGCCACGTGGAGGAAAGAGAAGAACTAAAATCACTGCAGAACATCACGAATTTATAACACAGTATGTGGAAGAAAATCACAGAATTACACTGAAGGAGCTTAAACTGAAATTTCAATCAGAGCATAATATATTTGTTTCGTCTGAGTGTTTGCGGAAACATTTGGATGGATTGATGTACACTTCAAAAGATGTACGCAGAGAACCTGAGAGAATGAACTGTGATGAAACCAAATTAAAGAGAAAAGAATAGGTACAACAGCTTCTAAATTATCAGTCGGAAAATATACCAATTATATACCTCGATGAAACAAATTTTAATCTTTTTATATCACGACGACAAGGACGATCGAAGAAAGGAACCAGATGCCGATATATTGCAGCAGGAAGTCGTGGGGCCAATGTTCACGTCATTGGCTGCATTGGTAATATGGGACTTATTCATCATGAAATAAGAAGAGGTGCATTTAGAAGAGAAGATGCAAAAGAATTTGTGCGGAACTGCTTACGTGCTGCCTATAATATTTACCAGTCGCATGTGGTGATGGTAGTAGATAATGCTCCTTGTCATGCAGGATTAGAAGAGGTCTTTCAGGAACCAGAATTTCAGGACAATAATCTACTCAGACTCAGTCCTTACAGTCCAATGCTGAACCCTATAGAATTTGCGTGGTCAAGTTTTAAATCTGGAGTTAAAAGGGCAATGTCTACAAGGATGCCACAGATTTTGGCTGGTGAAGAAAGGACAAATCTTCCTCAAAACCAGTTCCGCTTGCGTGAATTGGAAATTATATTGCGTGATAATATAAATGTAATGAATATCAACAACTGTGCGCGATATGTAGCACATATACAGCGATATTTTCCTGATGTTTTAAACTTAGTTGATATGGTTGTGTGATTTTCATTGTTGAAGAAATATTTTTATTTATCGTATCGATTCTCACATTTATCAACTTGTTCATAAAATAGCATTATATAGTTTAAGTTTATCAACACCTCTGCATTGTAAAATAAATTTTTTCCTCATTTGAATTCTTAGTTACTTCAGAACAATTCTCTTGAACTATGAAATAAAACGGAAAATGACTTTTCTCAATATGAAATTGTTTAGTGTCAATATGAATGTGTTTATTCCCAATTCGATTGTTTTTACCATTTTGAAGTTGCTTATTCTCATTTTGAATTTGTTTATTCCCAATTCGATTTCGTTTACCATTTTGAAGTTGCATATTCTCATTTTGAATTTGTTTAATCCCAATTTGAATGTGATTAGTCTCAATTTGAAGTTGAAAAGGTATAGTAATTATAACCCTAAATCACGAGTTTGTTGAATGAAAACATGAGATTTGTGTACTGGGGCGTTGTCCTGTAAAAACAAAATACCTTTGGATAGCTTTCCGCGTCTTTTCTGTTTAATTTTTTGCCGTAGAGTGGTCAGTAATGTCGAATAGTAATCTCCAGTTATTGTTCTACCCTTATCCAAAAAATCAATCATGATTACTCCATGGCAATCCCAAAAAACTGATGCAAGAACTTTTCCAGCAGATTTTTGGACTCGAAACTTCTTAGGTCTTGGAGAACCAGAGTGTTGCCATTCCATCGATTGTTACTTTGTTTCTGGTTCGAAGAAATGTACCCAAGTCCCATCCATAGTAACAATTCGGTTCAAGAAGTCACATCGTTTTCAAATCGGGCACAGATATATCGAACGCGATGCTTCTACCCTTGCATGCTTTTGGTCAACATTCAAACATTTGGGGATCCATTTTGCAGAAAGACGTGAACTTTATGATGAACGCATTCGTATGAAATCAGCTTCATATATCCGATTCAGCCCAATTTGACAGTCTGATAAAATCATGTCATGAACTGCATCGATATTTTCCGGGACTAACACAGAAACTGACCTTCCCAATCGTTCATCATCTTCAATGGAAAATTCACCTCTTTTGAAGCTTGCAGTCCTATTTTTCACGGTCGCATACGAAGGACATTGATCACCAAGGGTATTGAGCATATCTTCGTAAATCTGCTTACCTCTTAGCCCTTTTAAATACAGGTGCTGGATGATGGCTCGATACTCCAATTTTTCGATTTTTACAATTTCGGTGGACATCTTTTCTTTAAATTTATTACGTAACTCTGGTTTACTTTTTTGACGTCGAACTCTCTACACTGACAATTCTAATAAGTTATTGTTCGTTGATATGGTATCGCAATATTTTGTTTATGCATGGAACTGGTCTAGGCTAACTAGATATCAATACATCCTCATATAAGTTTTTGGGGTTCAAAAATGTAATGACCTCATCAAATCTCATTGGCGTACTAAATATTTCCTCAAAAATCTATTTGAAATTCAGTTAACATCAGAAGTATGTCATTGCAAAGTTTGTTTTCATATTCGAAAATATTTCATTAAGTTACCGATAAATGAAAAATTAATTTGAGTCAAGTCTTAATTTTGCGCTATTTACATCTTATTCATGAGTTTTGTGATAGAAGTAGCATTTTAGGTACACAGAAACCCTGTGAAGGTTCACTCAGTCAAATCTTGTTTAATGTTCTTCATGCTTTCATATTAGAATAGGTATAAGCAATTATGCCACTTTACAGCTTAACAGCAAACCTACTCAAGATGGTGATTGTAATGAAACGACGCCAATAAATAGCCGTCATTTAGCATGAATGATTACTATACATTAATTGAGAACAATCAACTGTATGGCATCTTTCATCGCAACTCACTATCATTTATCCTGCCAGTCTTTGATTCAAGCATGTCATTTCTAGGTTTAAAAACGCAGGAATCAGGTGAGCAGGAAGTCATTTCTAGGCACGTCTACTTGGATATTCTAAAAGCAAACTTTCAGACAGACACTAAACAGATTTATCTTCGCGGTCTGGGTTTGCAGTCGATATAAAATTCGAATTAACAAAGGTAAGTACATGTGCAGAATAGAAATGTGGACCACGAAAGGTACAGTTTTGTTTTTATCTAATTTATACTCGCTATCTTGCCTACTTCCAGCAAAATCTAGGTCATACATCATTTGCTCCTCGGTAATTCCTCTCAATGGACATGTTCAATCCTAGAACTGATGAGCTGTTTGAACTTACCCAACGGGTGAATTTGAGTAGAAAGTTGAACGGGCATTTGGACAATATTCATCTACATATTAGGCATTATAATGACCCTCAAGGCAACGAGAAATATAGAGAATAATAATTGCTCATATCGGTTGTTGAACATACATTCGTAAAATTACCATTCAAAAATTGACAACACATTCTATGGTCCGAGAGCACGAATTTTATATAGGGGAGCGAGGGGCTTGTTGTAACAGGGGCAAGTAGTAACAGGCTCTTTTCAATAGGATCTTAAACTTTATTGGCGTATTCCTTTGACTCGATTTTACCAATAAACCACGCCGCATAATGTTGCCATATCAAGTATCCTGTCAGCCTGCGAAGTGACCAGAAGTGTGCTCGTGCTTCATTTTTGCCAGGTAATATAAAATTGTACTGTCGTGAAATTTTGGTTTGCATTAATATTATCGACTAATTTCAAACTTTCTGTATCCTATTTGCACTGAAATTTATCCATCTCTGACAATGTGTAACAGTTTTTAAGATTGCTAAATTGTTTAAATAGTTATCTTGATAAATGTTAAAAATCATACCATGGGGTTAGTTGTAACAAAACCCCGGGGCTTGTTGTAACGTGTTACAACATACCCCAAGTTATGATGAGGGTGTATAAAGTGGAAAAAGATGACAAAATCAAACGAAAAGGTAAAGGGAAGGGAACAGGCAAAGGTAAATCAATAAAAAATAAAACCGGAGTAGAAAGGGAGCTAAAAAAAAAAATTTTTTGTTCAGATTCAGAATCTGAATCAGAAGTGTGGTGTTGTCTTGTATGTGGTGAAGCTTACACAGATTCAAATAAGGAAGATTGGTCGAGTGTATCATTTGTAAGATGAGGGAATAATTGAGATGTGTTACAGGAGACACAATATCTTTTATTCGTATTAATTGTAGCTCCGATGAAGAGTGAATTGAATTATGATGATACCCGCCGAATGTTGATTCTTGTATGTGCAATACTTTGTTTGATAGATATCAAAAGGAGATAATTACGAAGCATGCCTCAGTTATAAATGATTTCATTACTTTTTCTGTGATTTAAAATGCCATGATGATTATAAGGAGTGTTCATCTGAATGAAACTGTTAATTACTGAATTTTTAGGTGTTGATTACTAAAAAAGTGTATTCAAGTTGATTTTCGATAAGAATTACATAATACCTACATTAGAAGGATGTTAATTTCGTTAAAAATAAACAAAAAATATATGATCAGAGGTATTACTGTTGTCTTTTTTTGTCGTTAGTACTTGCCCCAAGCACGAGTTGTAACACCGCACTTCATCTAGAAAATAATTGATTATGAAATAATGAACAATAGTTTTGGTATTATTTTCACTTGATTTGGTAGAGGAAGAGTTAAAGCATCTACCCATCTTCATTCGGTAGCAATTCGATCAATGGATCTCATTCTTCATGAAAACTGTTACAACAAGCCCCTCGCTCCCTACAGGGTTATCATAATAATCGGTGCATTAGAAGTTTCTCGGCCGTTTTTCAAAGGTGGACATCATGCTAAAATATTTTCATCGAAATCGCACTTCCGGTTATACCAGAAGTGAGCATCAGCTTTGTTATTTCAATTAGAACTACCTATTTTTCTAACCAGAAATGGATTCCTATTTGAATTTTACACATTTTTTATCTGAAACATTTTTACGTAGTCGTCATGGTTACGAAGATATAAGGACTTCTATGAGAAAATGACCAGTTTCAGAGGTCCGCAAAACGTATCATAGCATGCATGCTATCCACAATGAAGAAAAAATGAAGGATCTTACGGAAATTCAATAACTTTGCTTCGTATTGCATTGCTATCGAATCATGTTGTTCTATTGCAACTGTCATAATAAATTCATATTTCTGAGAGATTTCAACTGCAATAACTTCATTTTTTCAAATGGCATGCCCATAATTTCTGTAAAGAAATCGACAGAAAATTTAATTTCAAACATTTTTTCCAATGGTTCCTTATGTCTATCTTCAATCGTTTTCTGGAAATCTCATGTTTCATATGAAATCGTCTGATTTATTCCCTGAATTAATGTTCTTGGTTGGCTATGGGGCTCCATTGCTAATGATACCGAAGTAAGTGCTCTTGTTATATCCGAATTAATCTTTGAAAAATGGGTGAACCGTATCGATGAAGCATTCAGAGAAATAAAATCGACTTGTTTAATGAAGGCCACGAGTGAAGAAATGTGTTCAACAGAGAATGGGAAAAGAATAGAACACTTGTTATGAAAAATATACTCCAATTTGTTGTGAATTGTTCTTTTTATGGTTTTGTCTTTCAATATTACAAGTAGACGATGAAAATCAGCTGCATGCGTTTTCTGAAAAAATCGAAACAATCTCTACATATTCTCTTTTGAATAAACAAAACAGGGATTTTCGATGTTAGCAAGAAGAGTTAGGAAAGTTAAAGATTTATTCGGATAGAACAAAGTCATAGGTGGTACATCAGGATATTTTTCATCGAACATATCGCAAATTCTCGAAATTATACAATTACATTCCCCGTAATAACAAAATTTTGAAAACACCATCTCGTTTGAATGAACAAAACGACGATTTTCCATGTTTGCAAGATAAATTAGAAACGTTAAAGATCAATTCGGATAGAACAAAAGCACTTACTTCGGTATCATTAGCAACGGAGCCTCATAGCCAACTAAGAACATCAAATCAGGGAATAAATCAGACAATTTCATATGAAACATGAGATTTCTGGAAACCGATTGAAGATGGACATAAGAAACGCTTGGAAAAAATGTTTGAAATTAAATTTCTATCGATTTCTGTACAAAAAATATGGGCATGTCATTTGAAAAAATGCAGTTATTTCAGTTTGAAATTTCTTAGAAATATGAATTTATTGTGAGAGTTCCAATAGAACAACATGATTCGATAGCCATGCAATACGAAGCAAAATTATTGAATTTTCGTAAGATCCTTCATTTGTTTCTTTATTATGGATAGCATGCATGCTATCATATGATACGTTTCGCGGACTTCTGCAACTGGCCATTTTCTCATAGACGTCCTTATATCTTCGTAACCATGACGACTACGTAAAAATGTTTCAAATAAAAAATGTGTAAAATTCAAAAAGGAATCCATTTCTGGTTAAAAAAATAGGAAGTTCCGTTTAAAATACCAAAGCTGATGGTCACTTCCGGTAAAACCGGAAGTGCGATTTCGATGCATGATTTCTCCCTTTGAAAAACGGCTGTGTGCCAAATTTCAGGAATATTTTCCTCATAGAAGCCGAGAAACGTTTAATGCACCGATTATTATGAAAACTCTGTATGTACCTGTCGAAAAAAAAACGTGGTTTAGTAGATTAGCTTGCAGTCTGTTTCGCATTTGTTGACTGAATGAAGGCAAATAAATCACCATTAAGACTCTACAATGGACGTCAGATATTTATTTATTTCATAATTTACTTATAAATATCTATGGGGGTAGTAAATTTACAAATTTTAAAATTCCCAGTTGTGCATCATAATATCAATGGTGCTTTGAAACACCTAGAATGCTAAATAATGAATAACCTTATTCAATTTTACCTATATTATCAAATATAATTCGTAAGTAACCATGTTATAATCAAATCACATCAAAATGTTTCTGCGTAAATTCACTGAAATTCTAACAGAATCTAATACATTAATAAAGAGGAGGACACGTTTATACATAGGTATGTTACTATGTATGGGTATTATGGAATTCTTCTCAATACAAACTTTGCTAATTATGATTCTAAAACTCCAAAATTGCATGATATGAAAGTAGAAGAATGTTTCAGAAAATGGTTTATGCTTCAAGTATTAACAGAATTTTGAGGCTGGAAATTTTATAAATTATTTTTGAAAGATGTGAATATAAGTGGAAAATTAATTGAAAGAAAATAATCAATTTTTGTAGAGTTAAGAATTCTGTGATGATTGAGATGATTGATTCAAAATTGAGTTATGATTTGTATTGAGAATTCCGTAGACGAAATTTAAATAACCCGAATGTCCGAACAATCAATAACTTTGGAACTGAAAGAAATCGCATCTTTCACCTCATATCTTATATTGATACTGTCCTGGCATATCCCCACATATTATTGTGCATTATTTCAATTTTTGAATTCATCCAGATAGATTTGTTTGTAAATTGTAAATGCAGATGGATTCTCGTAAGCAAGAATAGGAATACTGAATACTCAATGTACGAAGTTTGTTTGGCCTATTATATGAACTGAAAATTCAAATTATGAACATCAGTGGCGTCGTTACCTTGAAAGATAGGCCCCCTTTGAGGAAAATATGGAACGCCACTGGAAACTGCCAGTATACAATTTTAATTTGATACTCAAAGTCATCAACAAGAAGAAAGTTTTCAATGGACTGAATCCAAAACTGAGCTCAATAAAAAATCTTGCTTGCTATCAGGTTCAAATCACTTTTTTTTTTGTCCAATTTGAGAACAATATCTACTGATACTGTGTCACTTAAATATGAACTACAAAAATGATTGTGATTTGATTTTTCATCAGTAAATAGTTTCAATGGTAACTTGAAATTCAGAAAAATATATCTTCAATTCTCAGAAGAATTTGTTTTCAGTAAGAATTACATGTTTTCAGTTGGAGAAAAAGAATGAGAGATTAACAAGAAATGATTTCAGATGGGAAGATGAGTTTTGAATAACAGAATTTTCGAACGGTATACAGGGTGATTCTTTTAAGTGTTTCATTAGACGTTTTCGAGGAAGGAATTGCGATACAGATTCAAAATTCTGTATTTTTGTTTTAGAGTACATGAACTCAATTTCTAAAATATTTTGAAGCCGGATCTACTTCCGGTTCTACCGGAAACGATGTGAGCTTTGTTATTTCGAATGCAACACCCTGTATATTTATACATATTTGAATTCTTCGTTCAATTCTGCAATGACTTGATGTATGATATGCGCAACCACATCAACGATTATTGAGTTATAGCGTGATTCTCAATTTTTTTGACAGAAAGATTGTCACAAATTAGTGTTCATCTTCAAAATCCCTCATTGTGATAATTTTTTTTGCAACAGTGGAACAAAACAAAGTACACTGACAATGCTTATTGTATAAATTATGAGAAAATACTATACAGGGTGTCTGAAACGGGGCTTCAAAGTGGGCCTCAACAAAACTATGAAATCTCATTTTTTTCAAATGGGAACCATATAATTTTGTAATTCCGATCGATTGCTCGTCAAAAACTAGCTAGAGTGTGCCAAACATTTCATGTTTTTAAAATCAGTAGTTTTGCCGTTATCGAATAAAATTCGAATTTCACGACAAAATCCAGGTTTCACTCAGTCAAATTCATCGGTATGCACGTCCTTTTCAAAGTAGACTATGTTAGGAATGGTCATTCCTACTTATTTTTATGGATCGAGCACTATGCAGAACATGGAATGATAATTAGGTACACTAGAATGATTCATCAAAAGTCTGTTCTCTATTCGCGGCGAATGTGACAAATAAAAAAGAACAGATAATGAACGATGACCAAAGAGTGCTCGATTAATGAAAATAAGTGAGAATAACAATTCCTTTGAAACTACTTTGAAAGAGACATGCATAACAATGAATTTGACTGAGCGAAACCTGGATTTAGTTGTTAAATTCGAATTTTACTCGATAACGGCAAAACTACTGATTTTAAAGGCATGAAATGTTTGGCACACTCTAGCTAGTTTTTGACGAGCAATCGATCGGAATTACAAAATTATATGGTTTCCATTTGAAAAAAATGAGATTTCATAGTTTTGTTGAGGCACACTTTGAAGCCCCGCTTCAGACACCCTGTATAGTATTTTCTCATAATTCATACAATAATCAGTGTCAGTGTACTTTCTTCTGTTCCACTGTTGCAAAAAAAATTCTTACAATGAGGGATTTTGAAGATATGAACACTAATTTGTGACAATCTTTCTGTCAAAAAAATTGAGAATCACGCTATAACTCAATAATCGCTTGATGTGGTTGCGCATATCATACATCAAATCATTGCAGAATTGAACTAAGAATTCAAATATGTATAAATATACGGAGTGTTGCATTTGAAATAACAAAGTTCACATCGTTTCCGGTAGAACCGGAAGTAGATTCGGCTTCAAAATATTTTAGGAATTGAGTTCATGTACTCTAAAACAAAAATACAAAATTTTGAATTTGTATCGCAATTCCTTCCTCGAATACGTCTAATGAAACACTTAAAAAAATCACCCTGTATACTGATTATAGAACTTACTGATTCTCATTTATATCGGGTATAATGTCGTTGAGATATGCCAGGTGAAATTGACGCCAAACATCTTAAATCACAAACTATATTCCTATCCTACAGCATGAGAAATTGTAACAGAAATATTGGCACTTTACAAATGAAGACATCACACCTTATGACTCATTAGCAATAACAGGAAGTTAAGTTAATAATACGTTTATTCAATTGAAATTACACATAGAGATTAAATGGAATTATCGTCGAACATACCTTATTATTAAAAACATCCAATAATACAGATATGAATCTTCTGACACTTCATCTATAAATTTCACTGCTTTTATTCATCTCAGTAAGCCTCTGCAAGGCACAAAAAAATTTGGTCAATTATCTACAGTACCGTCTAAGCTCCATTACAAATTTTAAGGGCTAGCAATGTTCCAGAAATGACCAGCATGCCAGAAAATGTATAAAATTGTAGTGGCCATGATATTGCAATGGATTTGGCAATCCTCGAATCCTGCTTCAGGTTCACAATGAACTTAAAAAGCAGATACTTTCAAAAATATCACTCGACAATATGTCTTATATTTTGAGAAAAATCGGCCAAAATCAAAGATTTTAAGGAATCCTGTTTAGTTCCGAACCTTCAGACTTCAGTCACTAGTGACAGATTTCGTGAACTAAGCAATAGTTGCGAAATTTGAATTCGTTTAAAAATCAATGATTTTGAGCAAATGCTCTTCCTTGAAATTTATTGCTCCGCATTTTTAGCATTCTGATCATTTCTGTGAATTCAGTCAAATTTCTACGCAATCATATAAAATATATTTACCTTTACACTATCGAATTTGCTAAAATTATCAGTTGCAAACCAATTCCTTTTGGATTTACCCAAACTTACCCCGTTTAACAATTTTTACAATAACTAATCAAGAAACGCTCGATAATTGCAAATTTATGGACCCATTTTGTATTCGCGGAATTGAAACATCCTACCACTTGATTTTGAATCTAAACCTACCTCTCATCTAGTAACAGTTTTGATCAACAGTTTGGTGTTTTTGAGTGAGTGGACCCTTTTTTGTGATACGCAGGACTGAAATCTTATGATATGTTCGAAAAAATTACTGGAATATATTTATTATTTTGCTTTTCCAGCACTACCTTACGTAACACTCAATAATTAGTCCACATCTTGATATAAAACCACCTTTTCTAAAACATTGAAAAAAGTATGTCGAATTGGCTGAAATACTCATTGAAGAGGTCAAGGTTAATGTTAGTATATAGACAGTTAAAGTCAAAGAAAAGGTAATATAAAAGAATGTATTAAAAATACAAAAACCATAAATATACAAAAAATATAGGATAACATAGGAAATATAAAACAAACATCGAGATTTCATATAGAGTGTTCTGTATCACAACTGACGAAACATTTTTGAAAAGTTAATCTCGTTAAATTGGAAGAAGTTACATTATGTGTGGCTTTCACTATCCAAATTTTTAACATAAGTAATTAACTTAAAATTAATGCTCGTATTATAACGAATGGACAATTCTTTTATTGAATTCAGGACTCGAGATGTGAAATTCATTTCGACATCTTCGCTTATCCCCAATGGAAATAGGCCAAGGGGTAATAAGCATTCTAGAGGGGCACAGGGGGTTGTTCATAAAACGAAACAAATTAAAGTACATGTAAATTTTCACAAGATTTTGATTTACTATCTCTAGCCCATACTTTCCCTAGCAAACTCCTGACTTTCAAACTAGCAGATGTTCTAGAACCTCTGTATTTCTTCGGCGAATTTTGTACACTACCAACTGGAGTTCCTGTGCCAGAAGCTGGAGATTTATTTCTATTGAGATTCTTCTTGGAATTGCTCCTTTTCCGGAACAGATCGCGCGATCTCTCGGGATTCTCCAGTTTGAGTCTTATTTGCGTCAAAATTCCCACCAGAAGTTCGTCCACGTTGTGGTTGATGCCGACAGAGGTCTCTATGTACTTGCAGTCGTACGCTGTGGCGATCGATTTGCCTTCTGAAAACAAGAAATGAAAGGATTATTGCACGTCGTCTAACGGGAGTTCATTGCTCTTTCCAAGAGCAAGGTCACCGATTGACTTTTTTCAATGTCCATGTGATATATTTTCAATTTATTTTATTTTGAGATAAATTCACATTCAAAAGAATATTGAAACCATAATGACTTTCAACAATTTCTGGTGAAATTCTTGTTTTTGCTGTAGACATGAAAAAAAAAAAGGATTTGTTAAATTATATACCCGAAATAGACATCAGCTTAGTTATGGAAAATCCTATGTGTTTGAATCTTAAATAAATTTTCATTCAATATAATTCAATACAAAAAATGTTAATTCCATCTTTTTCTGGCAGCACCATACAAAATATTCAATATTTGGGGAAAAGTTGTCCATACAATTGATAATAATTTGATAACGTCCAAACCAATGAGGCTGTCATTGTCAAAGCTCCAGTTTATGGAGGCGACGACGTAAAAAAAGTAATTAAAAAAGTTGAGGTCACTGTTCAGAGCGAGTAGGAAAACTAATCCAATGTAGGTGCCACCGAGCATTTTATGGAATATCTTCATAGAACTTACATTATCACTTTAAGTTCTATGAATATCTCTATCCTTATGAATGAAATGTACAATGGCGCTCTCCATCGGGTTTGAACTTGAAAAATAATTCAAACTTTGATTTTTCTCTGTGATCTATTATGTGAATACATTGTTTTTATTATATGCAGTTGTTGAAAAATGTTTTTTCCGAAATATCATCAAATGTAGGGATTTATTGCCAAAATTCACTGGTGAATCTAAAAAAACTAAATACGACTAGATGGTCCAGTATAGGGTTAACATAATTTCGGCAATCAAATTTCATTTTTTTCATATCATTCGCGCATTAGCGGAAATAGTTATGAAAAATTCTTGCAAATAAGAGCGCAAACAAGCAGAAAATGAAAAAAAATGTTTTTCTCGGCGATTTAATGCACCGCATTCTCAATGATATCAATTATGCATCTTAAGTATTACAAAAATGCGATGTCAGTTTGGACGACGTATGCAGAGCTTTAGAAGAGACGAATACAAAGAAAAAAATTTATAGGAGTGACTTCGAGTCCTTCAAGTACAAGGCTAGAGAAAATGTCATAGCATATGGTAAAGATCCCCACTGCGAAGAAAAGAGACAAAAAAAAGGTAAAAAATATTTCGATGAATTAGCTTCCGATCACCGATTTCGAAGCAGGGGAGAATTTTCCGAAATAAATATTTTCAATAGAGTGCTCGATACAATACTTTCTCAATTTTAGAAGTTGCCTTCTTATATTTCGGTTGCAGTTTTCAACAAACTGCCGAATCATTGGAAACAAAGTTTCATCAAATTTAAAAGAGAATTGAAGGCGCTCCTTGTAACAAAAGCGTATTATTCGCTCTCAGAGTTTTTCTGCGACACAAACCTATCTGTGATTTTAATAATGTGTTATTTATGCTGAAAATTGACCAGTACACGCTATCGTATTAAGCCTGTGGTACAATAAAGATTTGATTGATTAATTGATTGAATTCAAGTTTCGGGTGTATGACTGCAGTCAACAAAATTTGGAATTTTCACCATCATTCCTACTAGATATAGGTAGACGAAAAAACTGTAATTCAAAGCTTCGACCCATTTCAAAGTGAATATTGCGATATGAAAGGGACCAACTTTTCAATTCAAGTTCTTAATATTTATCACCTATTTCTACCTGAATTGAATAAGGCATGGACAATTCATGAATTCTGTATGAAAATAATAAGGAAATACGGAATGCTGGAATGCGATCTAACAAAAGTATTTGCTGCAATATTACTGTTCCATTCACTTCCTGTCAACTCTGTAGAAGCTGAAAGATCTTTCAGCAAATTAAGAATGATATAAAATTATTGGGTGAACACTATGAGCCAAGCTCAACTGCGACATTTATAGCTTATATCTATCAATTGAAAATGAAGCTGCATCAAGTCTAGACTCTAGATTTGAGATTGAATCTTTCGCAAAGAGTAGGTCCAGAAAGAGGTTGTAAACATATTTTTTCTGAAGGAATAAATGACTTCAAATCTAGCCTTGATGGACCTATAGGTTCGAATCCTCAATAATTAATTTGAATTCATTCCTTGAATGATTTATTTTTATTCTGATTTCATCAAATAATCTAACGTATCAATAAGAAAAATAAGGCTAGAAGGTCATAGTGACAATGACAATTTTTTTGTGAATATTTGTACGTATAGTAAATATCTATAAAAACTGTTTTCAAAGCCCTCGTTTTCATCCACATTAATATAACATTAATATAATGCATTTAATATACCTACTCAAATACATAAATAACAACATAATTTATTCAAGTATACTCCTCAACTGTACCTTCAGTAAGTAACTTTGCTTCTTCGAATTATTTATATTTTGACTCGAAAACAATTCATTAAGGGGCCCCTCTTCGATTTTCGCACTAGGGCCTCGAACTATCTAGCTACGACACTGGCGCTCTCTATGCGAAAATCACTAATTAAGAAAATTAGTGAATATGTAGGTAAAGCAGGATCTTTTTCCCGCCATATATTTGAATTTGGCCATTCTCTGCCAATTCCGTATTTAAAGTTGTTTTTCTGAACGAAATTATTTGTAGATTCACTTTTAATCGGAAGTTGAACCATTTTCATAGGTCTTTCGTTTGAAATAAAACAGAAGCATGAGTTAACTAATTTTCTTCGATTTTTGAAAGGAAAAATTAACTTTCGAAATGAAATGATTTAAGAGTCTTCAGCCTTCAAAATAGAAAACGTATACCGCCAGATGGCGGTGCAGTGCATTAATTTTTATTTATTGAATTATTCAGCTTAGCAGAACAGATGTTGGGGCGCAGGGAATATCAACAAGAAATTCTACCCTGAACTAGATACCTGCGGGGCGTGTCATTTAAAAGAAATTCAATTCCATGTAAGAATCCACAATTGTAAGAAACAATTAATTTTCACTAATCGACGGCTAAAACAAACCTCAATAAATTGTCTTTGATAAAAATGGATATTTATCATTTCGAATAAAAAAATTCAAGGAAATGAATTTCGCGGAAACAACACATTGTTGTAATATTACTCACAAAAAAACGGTATATTCTGAAAAAAATGAGATAGACGTTTGATTAAATAAATGATAGACTTCAATACTGAAATGAAAAAACCTAAAAATATCTGTTCGTTTTGATGGTGGAAATGTTACAAAATAACCAAAAATGAAGGCGAATATTCTTTCCATTCAATCAATACTTTTAATAGCCATTTATGATATGAGTGTTAAAAGTGACGTTTTATTATGTGAGTGAAAAAGTTTGTGAAATGAGCAGAGCGAATTGAACAATTTCACGAACAAAATAAAATCACTTTTAACACAAATACCATACAAAGTTTTTTGTACAACTGCCCTATTTTGATAATGAAATGGGCGAATTTGCAATGACAATAAACTTCAAAATACATTTTAATATTCATATAATCAAAAGGTTGTTTTGAATGGCAAACGTTGCCATGCTACGTTATGATTACTAACAAATGAGGAAAGACGCTGTCATTTGAATTTCGTCACTGTCCAATTTTCGTCTTGGGTTTTGAACTGCTTAATATGTTTGTCGAGGGTCCAATTATCAATAAAAGTGACGATTTGGTTGTTCCTGTGGATATGGAAGAGTCTGCAAGAAGAGTAAATCTGGAACTCCTACCTAAAAATCTGTTCAACATTACGATATTGCATATAACAATTTCCTGGCCTGGTGTAAATTGAAAAATGTAGAAGGGAACCTCAGTGAACCTGTTTTCTTGGCATACTTAAAAGAAAAATCAAAAATATGGAGTTCATCAACTTTGTGGAGCAAATTTTCGATTATAAAGTCAAGCGCCATTGTTAAAAATGGTGTGGATGTTAGTAAATATTTCAAGGTTATAGCATATTTAAAACGGAAAAGTGAAGGATATCGTCCCAAAAAATCGAAAATTCTCACTCGTGAACAAATTGAAACTTATAAATGAGGCACCAGATGAGAAATACTTTATGGTTAGGGTTGCAACTATTTTCGGATTATTTGGAGCCTGTCGGCGTGAAGAACTGTGTAATTTATCAGTGGAAGACATATCGAAATAACAAATAAATCATTGGTTATACAACTTCCAAACACAAGAACGAAAGTCAGTCGTTCTTTCAGTATTATTGGGAAGTATGTTGACTATTTTTATAAGTACTTTGCACTGCGCCCTTCTGTCATCAAACATCGTCGATTTTTCCTGAAATACATGAATAATAAATGCACTGCCAATCCAGTTGGTATCAATACATTTGTGAAAATTCCATCTATTGTTGCCGAATTCCTCAAACTGCCAGAACCGAAGCAATATACAGGACACTGTTTTCGAAGATCCTCCGCTTCATTGCTAGCAGAATCAGGAGCAAATATTACGGATATAAAAAAACATGGTGGATGGAAGTCTACGATGGTAGCCGAGGGCTATGTTGATCATTCCATTGCATATAGAATCGTCATTGCTGAAAAAATTCTCCCAACCCCTACAGATTTTGGATCA
Organism: Adalia decempunctata; assembly: GCA_951802165.1. Taxonomy (NCBI): domain Eukaryota; kingdom Metazoa; phylum Arthropoda; class Insecta; order Coleoptera; family Coccinellidae; genus Adalia; species Adalia decempunctata. Next base: position 25,248,764 of record OX637697.1, read on the forward strand.
TCATCATCCAATATTGTACTTCCGGTTTCTACAAGTACTGATGGTGCTGAGGATTCTAATAATGTGTTGTGAAGCACCCTAACGTCACAGGGCATTAATGTTAGTAATTGTTCTAGTTTTACGATTAATATATTAATGTTCATAAGTAATGATTGTTACATATCGATAATAAAAATTTGCAATTGCTGAATTTTTTTCATCTGATTTCATCACAAGAAAATGGAGTGCTGAAAATATTTTCAACACTTATGTTGGAAATATTTTTAACACGCTTCCACGTAAACAATCAATTTTGACATTGTTTACTGTCATTAAATGTGTCACTTTCAATGACAGTTGTACGATAATTATTTTTTTTATTATTTTTATCTTTATACATTCATACATCCCTTCATCAATCAGAAAAAATAAATCGTCTCTAACTCCATTTTTTCAGGGACGTAGACCCTTAAGTAATTCATTAAGAACTCCAATCCTGTCTGAGTTTACTCACAAAATTTCAGTTCTCAAAGTGTAACCATTTTCAAATGCAACTTGAAATTAAAACACACTATATTGAATATAAATATAAAAGAAGGAGAAAGTTTCCAGATATACCAACTGACAAAGAAACTGCAACACCCAGAAAATCTAAAATCCTGCTTGATATCATAATGCCCTGATTCCAGCAGGAATCGAGAAGGAAATGAGGGCAGATAATTTGACGTCCTCCAGCGCAGGAGGGGGAGGAATGTCAATCGTGAAAAAGAGATGCGGTGTCACCAACGAGCTAAACGAATTTTTGGATTCGAAAGGATTAATCTGTTCGCGTGGGAATGCAGATTGCCACAGAAATAGGTATAATTTGAAAGTTGAAAGACAGGTTCGAGTTTTGGTTTTAATGAAACCCGGATTGTGTTAATGACGTGTGGCTGAGAGCGTGAGCGTTGAGGGGTTGGTGCAGGTTTTATCTGGAATATATTTCACAGATTCTGACTACGTCATTTCCTTTATCCTAAACTTTTGCGAGAAGGGGTAGTGGCAATTAACTTCACCATTTTGATGATAATTTTTGACAATCAGAAAGCCTTGATTTGATTCCCTAGTTTTTTCAAACGAAAAATAATTCCTTGGATGCTACCAAGATCGACAATCCTGTTCAAGAAACTATAGAACAGCATATCCTTATATCATCGAACTTGAAAAGTCCTCAACATCTGGAAATAATGTATCAGGGGACTGCAACTCGATAAATTCTTTTGTCAAGATGAGGAATTCTTAAGGTTCTTACAATTCTTCATCGTTTCGTTCCTATTCTATTATACTATCTGATGAATACCGCTCCCTGGAGACCTGCAGAACAAGATCATAGGCCGGGAATAAATGAAGTCAATGCCAAAGTATCCCTCAAGGAAGGTTCTTTTGAAGAGGAATTGATTAGAGGCGGGAATATATTTCTGCCTCCGCTGAATTCAACGAAAGCAGATATAGAAAGTGGATTAAGTTGATTGCTCTCATGTTTGTATACAAATCAGCGCTCATAAAGACGGATGCCAGATAATCTTAGAGGGCGAACCTTATTCCGAAGAGAGCATGCTTCTTCAACTCGCTCCGAAATTAATTTCCACATTCAGCTTTCTGGATATTTTGTTTTGGAAACTTAAGAAAAGGGTAAGGGCACATTCTACAAAGAAACGATGAAGTTAAGAAAATTCGTATGTAAAAATTAGAATATTCTGGTCCAATAGGAATTTCACCTAGCGTTTAGCCCACAACTGTGGTAAGCATCTTGTGCCATTGAGACCTATCGTGAGCACCATTGACTCTCCAACACATCTGGGCAGGACTCTGAAAATCATGTTGAAGCCTCAGGTGGGGAAAACAGAAGCTTTCATCGAAGATACTGTCCAGTTTGTCGAAAAACTGCAGCTTATGGAATTATCACGTCTTTTCGGAAATTTCCTCACATCGACCTATCTTTAGTATTTGGTGAAATATATATAGATAGTATAGCAAGAAGTGAATTCGGAGAAAAAAATCGTGAAGGTTTTTCATGTATACACTTTTTGTTACCTAAATATTGTATAGTCGTTTTTTGCATTTTTGCAATGTACAACAACCAGCTGTTCGAGGAGGTCCAAAGTCAATGTTGTTCACGCCAAGTGAACGGTTCAGAAACTTTTCTGAATTTTCATAGTTCATTTCCTTCAAAATTAATTTAATTTCTCCGTACTTGGGGAGATTCCATATGTAGTGTAGGCGCCAGAAGAGTCAGGATGTGGAGCGCATATGTCACATGTTTTCATTTCATTTTTCAATTCAGTTCAGTGATTGCCGTAATCGTGAATACAATATCTGCTACCGCTAATATAAATTTATTCTGTTTCCTTTCGTGAATCTAGAAAAGTTCAGTTTTTCTTGCGTTTCACAATTCTAGTAATTTCGATTCATTCGAATTACATTCATTTAAGAACATTCGTTTGTGCGAATTTGGTTCGAAAAGTACTGTTACCAGTGGCGTGGTTATTATTTGGCCACAAGGATAAGTGTTCCTACTTTGACATTTTTAGCAACGGATTTTAACGTCATAAGCTTCATTCCATGTTCGTTTGTCGAGCTCGATCACTCTGCTCATGGAAATAGGAGTAACCGACGAGATCTGGTTGGCCGTTTTGCTGAAATAGGTAAGACCTTGCAATTGTTAATTTGGGTGCATTTATCCTTTTATTTGTGTTGGGTTTCAATAACTATTTATAAACATATACAGTCCATAAGCTCTTAAATTTTTCTATTCATAAACTTGGTAAAAATCTCATTATATAAAATTGAACCGCACTTCAGTTCTTTAACTGAAACTCTACCCAACAAATGTTTAGTTGTTGTTAAAAGGCCTAGAGCACGTGTATACTCCATTCACTTTTATTTAATCACATAGGAGGTCATGGTTTCGTTTTCGGAGTTGGTGCTCCTGATGAAAAGCACAGAACATATGATGAAAAGTCAGTGCGCGCACAGAAAATATCGTTAATGACAAAACGACGTTGCCAGTTTCTTTGTTTACATCAAAGTAAAAGTATCAAAGATATTCCATATTTTGTATTTAGGTTTACAAATTTTTCACAGATTTTTGGTATTTAATCGATCTTTGCAGGTGAGTTTTCCGTTGAATATCCAAGATTACCGTATGTTTATTGTTTTTAGGACCAGTTTGGAGCGTGATGACGATTTTCAAGACGGGGACGAATGTTTACATTTCGAGGTTGAAGGGGTACACGAGAATTTCGTTGAAAAAGCTGTTATTTGGACAGATATAGCAGTAGATGGATCGGATGGAGCCTCGAGAAGTCGATTAGGATGATATTTTTCAGGTGTTACAAGAAATTTGGCGATATCTGAGCAGATTTACAAAAGTTAGTTACCTCACTAATGAGGTGGAACTTTGACTTAATTTAATTCTCCAATAAGAAACGCCTTTCAAAGGTCGAGATGGTGAAAAATGCATTCTTTAGATGTTGTTTGAACAAACGCAGCCGAGTTTTATATCCCAACAGTGATTTTAAGGAAATTATCAACAAAATAATATTGACATTATTCTTGATTACCCATCAATTCATCTTATATCTTTGAGTTGATTTTTTTTAATTAATTCTTGCTTAGAATCAACAATTGATGTCGTCAAGTCTTGAACTTTCAGTTCAAGAGGATAATAAACATTAAATCTTCACAAGCATGCATTATGAAAATCATGTGAAAGCAATGCAATTTTCTTCCATTGCGAAAAATAATATATTTCAACAGTGATCTCTTGTACTTTTCATGCAAATAACTAGAAAAGGAATCCTTTCTATCAATTCATATAAACGTTAATTATTTTCGTCCATCACATCATTCACATCTTTTCCAATTCATTCATTCCGAATAAATTCAAATTCTGAGAGATACGCTAAGAATGTAGAAAGGGCAACATAGTGTTGACTTGGAACATAAAAATATTTTGAAAAACGTCATTACTTCGATACAGAGTGGAATGTGTCAAATTTCCAAGGCCAGAGTTGTGATTTTATAATTGTGTATGGAGTATAAGCGGAATTTGTCGCTAGCTTAAGTGAATTGGAAAGAGGTCGAATTATTGGTCTATATACGGAAGGCGCGGTTGTCATTTACAGAAATCGCTAACCGTACGAACAGAATTCCAACTACTGTTATGAGATGTTGTCAAGCGTGGTTTGACAATGCCGAAAATCGAAGAAGAGTAAGCACCGTACGTCGAAGGGGCACAACTCAAGTTCAAGATCGACGTCTTAGACTTTATGGCCATAAGAGACCGATTTGCGACAACTCGATCTTTGGCTGATGAGTGGTTAGGAAAACAAGACCATTCAGTAACTGACCAAACGGTTTATTGTCGATTAAGGTCTTTTGGACTGCAGAATTATCGATCCCATCTTGTGTTGTATCTGACGGTTGAGCATCGCCAGCAACGATTACAGTGGTGCAGAGAACGCCAACATTGGAATGTGGAATGGCTTCAGGTCGTCTTTTCTGATGTATCACGATTCTCCTTGGGTGGACATGATGTGCGAAGAAGGGTTAGACGACGTCGGGGAGAAAGACGTGAACCTCACTTCGATGTTGAGCGTCATGTACACCGGACAGTAGGCGTTATGGTATTGGGTGCTATTGCACATGCAAGTAGGTCACCTTTAGTCTTTACCCGAGGTAATATGACAGCGCTGCGTTACTTTCAAGAAATATTGGAGCGTGGAGCCATATGTCCTCCTTCACCTTAACCGGCTCGAGAATCCAATATTTCAGCAAGATAATGCTCCACCTCATGTTGACAGCGTTTATATTTTTTTGAAGCGACCCATGTGAGTCTTTTGCCATGGCCACCCAGATCCCCCGATCTTTCGCCCATAGAGCATGTTTGGGACATCATGGGTGGAAGGCTTATTTACCCCAGCCCCCACGGTTCTGAGACATGAAGAACAGGTAGCTTGGGATAGTATCCCTCAAGAAGAAATAGACCATTTTATTGCATCAATGCTAAGACGTGTTGGCGAGTGTATACAAAATCGAGGAGGACAAACTCAATATCAACAAATTTATTCAAAAAATCTCGTTTTTTTCCAAATTTTGATCATTTACTCCTTGCTATACTACCTATGTTTTACCAAAGAAAAAAAAATTTGAACAGCTCTTTTTGATTGTTGCAGTTTTTTTGTCAGTTAGTTTATCACCACGTTAACTGAGCAAAGGGGTTACAGTGCACTGAGCCTCAAGGTCAGACCTTAATCTCCAGTTTCAGAGCTTCTAGAGCTTTCTTGTCGAAAGTCTTTTTGCGTTTGCTGTCAATGGCAACCCACAAAATCTGCTTCTCTAGGTGACAGTAACCTAGTGAGTTAGTGATGAGGAGTAGCATATTTCCACTCTGATCAAGAAAATTTTTAGATCTTGTAATACAATTCTGAAAGAACTTTTGGGACCCTTCAATATTTCGCTAGAATGTTCATCTTTCGGTTTCATCATTCTCCCGAATCTCTTTCTTATAGGTAGGTACGTTTTTCTATATCAGGGGAAGATTTTTCTATATCAGAGGAAGATTTTTCTATATCAGAGGAAGATTTTTTTAAGACCTATATCCAAAAACTATTCCATATTCATGAATCGCAATGTTCAGTGACTGAAAAAGGAAGCTATAATAAATCCCAGTCTTGTACAGCTATTGAACTTGATTCACCACAATCGAATCTTCCTTATCGCTTGGAAACACGTAGGTGAAATATATTTCAGTCTCTGGTTCACAATCAATAAAAGATATTTTTATGTAACCGACTGAAGGCACGTAGATGCTATTCGTTCATATAGTGTTATAAATTTAGATGTTGAAGCATTTCGTTTAGAGTCGATAGAATTTCAATTTCAATTTCTAGTGTGAGCAGACAAATGGTCTTCATTCCTTTGCGAATTTACTAATAAGCAGCTACAGCCCTAAGAATTTGAATCGTGAACGAGCCTTTTTGAATCCAGCTCAACAAATCAAGCAAATCGAAATATGCTTTGAAATCAGGTGGATTTGTATGCGCTTCAAATTTCAATCCGCTCGAATGAAGTCGAATTCGATAACACGATTCGAATGTAGAAATGCAGCCAAACTGAATAAAAACTCCGGATAAATACCCTCTTCATTCGACTGCAGTAGGATTGAAAATCAATTAAACAACAACAAAACCAGACGGATACATATTCAGCCCACAGCATCCCTACGTGCATTATGGTGCGGTAGCTAGAGGTATGAATGTTAATCGAAATCCATTTCCTCCGATGACAGGTTATTTCTGGGAATAACTTCAACACACCGCATCGGATCAATATTTTATTCATGAAATGGCCATTGCCTTGATTGGCTGATTATGGTGTAATCATCAATCTGGAATAGCGGCCAAATTTGCGGAAATGGGGTTACGGTTAGAATCGGCTAACAGGAGTGTGGTTTTCGGTCGGTTAGATTGGGTTTTCGATAATAAAAAGCAGTGATGCGGAATCAGAAGCTTTTGATAGCTCGTTCATCCATCTTGTTAGCAGATTCGCATTTGCCAATTCAAGAAACAATTGAAGACTGTTGGCAGGTGTCAGAAATATTGACAGCAGTCATTCACGAACGGCTACTTCAGAACCTGCCCTGACAATTCACCAGTTTCAAAACTAGAAATAATGAAATTTAAAATTTAACGTCAAATACCACTAGAATTGAAGTAAAACGAGGTCAAGTGGACTATGATACTTGAAAATGAAATGGAAACGAGTAACTCATGCTTTGTTTAAGGTGTACCACTAATAGCTGTCAATATTAAACTGCCGAAAGCAACGATTCTAATTTTTAAAGGAAAATATCAGCGAGCAGCATATGTTTTTTAGGGATTCAGTAATGAGTCCTATTTTTCAAATGGACTTGGCAGAGAGTGGAAATGTCTGTAGCTGAATATTCAATATGATTCATGTTCCCATATTTTCAGGCTGCTGAAAGAAGGGGAGAAACTATTCTAGGTGGAACAGAAAGATTTATAGGATACAATTTAAGCCCTAGTCTTGAAAGTTCATACTCTGCTTGCTTCGTTTTTCCAAACTCTGGAGAAATATGCTATGATGTTTCCTACTGATTTTTTCTTCATGTAACATAATTTTTCACTTTAATTGCGACCACTACTATGAGGGATCACATAGCGTAAGTATTTGGAAAATGTGAGGCTACCTCACTCATAAAGTCAATATAAATAGAATGAATGTGCCGAAGAATATTGGAGCCGAAGTAAATTCAGAACTATTCATTGATATGAAGTTAATAAACGTTCTCCACAATGCCGCTGTGAGACATATAAAGCAATTTTTCAATACATATCTATACAGGATCACAAGTTAGTGCTAGTATAACTCATTTCCTTTCGTACGAACCATATTTATCGATATCCAAAAATCAACAGTTCACGAGATATTTGAGTTGATTTTCCATCAATTCTTGCTACGTTGACCAAATTTTATTTTAATTTGGATAATTTCATCAGCAAAGGAAATGATATGAATGAAAAAAGCAAATCAATCCTGTTTTGAATGTTGAAGAAGGAATACATGAATTTGTGCACAACTTATGCAGAGAATAGACGAAGCATTGAGAAGATTGAGAGTTGATTTCAGGCGGAAAGTAACAACTGAAGAAATTAGAAAACGGATACGTGCTCTTATGAGGAATATAATTTTAGGAATATTTTTTTCACCTAAAGTTTGGGATTTATTGCAATAGAAATTTTTATTCGTTACTTTATATGAATATGCTGAAACAAAACTAGTTCCTGCATTCTAACGAAAACCTCTTTCAGGAAATAACAAAAGAATTTGGCAAGTCCTCAAAATAATTTTGTCACACATAAATTTCAGAATTCAGTTTCATGATATTAGTAATTGACTATTCTTTTCTTCATATACCAACTTTCAAGTCATAATTATTCTTTTTCAATATACAGGGTGAATCCTGTTGAACTGTACATGCTTCCCACAGAGGTAGATGACACTTAGCCGGTTCCAAAAATACCCCAAATGTTGGGTCTTTAGTCACTCGTTTGGATTATACAGGGCGATTTCACGTTTTGGGTCATATTTTCAAAATGCTGTATTGGACGAACGAATAATCACAAATCCATCAAATTTGGTACGTAGGAGGACTGTACCGATCCCCATGCTGCTGACTTATCAGATTATCAGTTTCCAGGACCGGACTCTATTTTTCTGATATTATCGGAATTTATAGAGAAAATCACCCTGTAGATGAAAAAGTCAAGAAACCTGTCATGGCAGTTCAAACTACACTGAATACTCTTCAATAAAGAGTAATAAAATCACGTGGCACACCTACAGATTTAGAGAAAAAAAAATTGAATATGCGTACTCGGAGATAAATTTTTTTTGGACGGCGTAATTCACATGGAAAACCATACCCAAATGTATCAAAAGTTGAAGACAGGAGAATATTATCAGTTAAATCCTCTCGATATTCAAGTATTCCAATATTCAGGTAATTTTTGTCAGTGCATCGAAATCTATTAAATTAATTTTCTTTTGATAGAAATAAAACTGTTTAGTAACACTTTTTCGAAAGTAAAAAAAAGGAATATGAAATATTCACAAAAGATGCTCGAAATGTCCTCCTTCCATCTGAATTTATTATCGAATTATGGAATACTTTCATCGGGAGTGGATATAACCTGATAATATTCGACTTTTCATGCATTTCGGTATTGTTCTTCTACGAAACTTCAGCCGCCCAAAAAGATTATCTCCGAGTACGATTTTTCAATTTCTTTTTCTAAATCTATTCGTGTGCCTCGCGATTTTATGACAATTTCTGGTAGGTTATTTAATGTTGTTCGGTCTCCCGTCACAGTTTTGTGGAGTGTTCTATATTCAGGGCGAATCTTTCGACCTATCATCTATTGAAAACCCCAATCTGAAATGGGAGTCCGTCCCTGAATATTGTTGGAATACTTGAATGCCTAGAAGATCTCAACCATTAATATTCAACTTTTGATACATTTGGGTATGATTTTCTTTGTGAATGAGGCCGTCAAAAAAAAATTATCTTCGAGTACGCATATTCAATTTTTTTTTTCTCTGAATCTGTAGGTGTGCCACGTGATTTTATTACTCTTTATTGAAAAGTATGTAGTGTAGTTTGAACTGCCATGACAGGTTTATTGACTTTTTCATCTAAAGGGTGATTTTCCGTATAAATTACGATAATATCAGAAAAATAGAGTCCGGTCCTGGAAACTGATAATCTGATAGGTCAGCTGTATGGGGATCGGTACAGTCCTCCTACGTACCAAATTTGGTGGATTTGTGATTATTCGTTCGTCCAATAGAGCAAACCTGGAAATCCCCCTGTATAATTCAAACGAATCGTTTGAGACCTTTCATGTGGGGTATTTTTGAAACCAGCAAAGTGTCCTCTATCTCTGCGTGAAGTATGTACAGTTCAACAGGATTCACCCTGTATATAATAGCATAGTTCTGCTTCTTTCATATCATTTCCTGATGAAAAAAATCCAAAATTTTAATCAAACTTGGTAAACGTAGAAAAACATGACGAAAAATAAAGAAATTTACAAAAACTGAAATATCTCGAAAACTGTCGATTTTCGGTTATAAATTAATATTGCTCAAAAGAAAGAAAAAGAGTGATATTAAAACCTCCTTCAAGATTCACGTCTAATTCAGAAACAACCTGTATATTGGCGAGTTACTTCATACCGGCGACTCCGCCATTTTGCAACTCAATTATACTTTCATTCTTTTCTGCGAATACCATACTTGAATGCAACCAAATATGGTCGTTATAAATGATTAAATTATTGGAAATTGCAAGAAATGTCCTGTTATTATTCATCGTAATCGATACAATCCAGAATGAATGATTTTTCTCATCATTCAAAAGAGAAAGAGAGGGAATTTGAGAGTTGGTTTAAGGCTATATCCAGGCCAGAAGATTATAAACATCAAAGACATTGATCGATGATGCCCGCCCAACATTCATTGTGGCCGCATAACCATTTTCATTTTCAAAACACTTGGTTGCTGATTGAATAGATTCAGTTCATAAGTCAGCACCATCTACATAGACGTAGACCTCACAGTTTTCCCAGAAAAACACTGATGTGACATTCCTGATAACAAGGCTTAACCAACTGGGTGACATCTTCTGGCATTCATAGATTCAATAGTCTCTCATCTTTCGAGTTTAGATACAAAGCATTAGGCACAAAAAGAAGAATTTGGATTAAAATCGTCATGAAGAACGTGTTATGTTCGGTCAAAACAACGATCTTCATTGTCTTATGACGACCGAACGCTGTTGAAGCGTTACTTTTTGCAATCATGTATTGGCAAACTGGCATGACTGGGAATGACATAAAATAATTCCATAACTTCAAGTATGGCTTCCTTTTAGGAAACCCTAGTTTTGGTATCAATTCAATATTCCTCTTATAGTTCGTTTATTTATTCTGATCTCTTTCTCCCCATTTACATTTTTCCAACATACGAGTCGAGTCGTGCAGATGAAAAGACCAAATTGAAATTGAAATCTTTCTAGTTTGGACGTGATGCATGTCATAAATACTCATCCGAAGATATCCGGATCGTTGAAAGCAGAAGTTTGTCCGATTTGCATAGGAATGGGATCGGCTTTGGCCAGGACGTAACAAGCAGGGAAAATTTGTTTTCCCATTAGAGCTCCAATTCAGAAGTGGATTGTGACGGTTGTACGTAGTTCATGAGAATCCCATTCGGAGGCGAATTAATCTAAATATCGGGTTTCGACGTTCAATTGTCGACGGAAACGTAGGTGTATTGTTCGAGATGCAAACGAGGAGCATTTCAATGTCGTCAAAGAAGGGGTTCACGTTCAGGGTTGGAAAGGCTCCGGAAAAACTTCTTTCGAGTTTGTAATGGTCTTGATGTTTCCCCAATCTAACCGTCTCCACATGAACATGGTAAAGAGTTTTCCAATTCTGTTATTTTGACATTCAGAAAAAAACGCCATTTTCATTGTTGATTTGACAGTTTGTCTATCACTATTACTTCTTCCAATTAGTTTCATCTTTCAGAAAAACCGGGGACGTTGTTTCTAGTCATGTGAATTGTTACCCTCGATTTCAGAAAAAAATTCCACTTCGAATCGTTGCGGGTAAACATTTGCTATCAGGGCCTTTTTAGGAAAGATACCTCTTTCTCAATATTCGATGGTAATGATAATCTCATAATTTGATTCCCCTGTCAATCATCACGAGAGTGAAAATTTTACAAAGACCAGTATTCCGCTTAATAAAGTTGTAGATTTATGTACCAGGATGTATTGATATCTATTTAGCCTAGAGCAGTTCCATGCATAAACAAAATATTGCGATACCATATTATCAAATCAACGAACAATAACTTATTAGAAGTGTCAGTGTAGGGTTTGACTTCGAAAAGGTTACGCGATAAATTAAAAAAAAAAGTCCACCGAAATTGTAGAATTCGAAAAATTGGAGTATCGAGTCATCATCAAGTACCTACCTGTATTTAAAAGGGTTAAGAGGTAAGTAGATTGACGAAGATATGCTTAAAACCCTCGGTGATCAATGTCCTTCGCATGAGACTGTGAACAATTGGACTGGAAGCTTCAAATGAGGTGAATTTTTAATTGAAGATGATGACCGATCGGGAAGACCAGTTTCTGTGTCAGTCCCCGATAATATCGATGCAGTTCATGACATGATTTTATCAGACCGTCGAATTGGGCTAAAACGGATATCTGAAGCACTGAGGATTTCATATGAACGCGTTCATCATATAGTTCACGTCAATTTGGACATGAGAAAATTTTCTGCAAAATGGATCCCCCAATGTTTGAATGTTGACCAAAAGCGTGCAAGGGTAGAAGCATCGCGTTCGATCTGTGCTCGATTTGAAAACGATATAGACTTCTTAAACCGAATTGTTGCTATGTATGGGACTAAGGTATATTTCTACGATCCAGAAACAAAGCAACAATCGATGGAATGGCGACATTCTGGTTCTCCAAAATCAAAAATCTGCTGGAAAAGTTCTTGCTTCAGTTTTTTTGGATTACCATGGAGTTATCATGATTGATTTTTTGGATAAGGATGGAATAATAACTGGAGATTACTATTTCACATTACTGACCACTCTACGGGAAAAAAAATTAAAGAGAAAAGACGTGGACAGCTATCCAAAGGTATTTTGTTCTTACATGACAACGCCCCAGTACACAAATCTTATGTTGACCTGCAAAAAATTCGTGATTTAGGGTTAGAATTACTAGAACACCTCCCTTATTCACCAGATTTGGCTCCGTCCGACTATCATCTCTTTCCTCAACTGAAAAAAAGTTTGAAAGGTCGTAAATTTTCTTCCAATGAGGAGGTAATAAAATCTGTGGAGGACTAGTTTGCAGAGCAAGAAGAAACATTTTTTTTGAAAGGTCTAGAGACTTTGCAGGTTCGCTGTAATAAATGTATTCAATGAAGAGGAGAATATGTTGAATAATAAAATATTTTGACATTGAAATTTTGTTTGGTTCTATAGTAGGCTAAGAATTTTTCAATATATCCCCGTATATCTCCTGACTCCTGGTATCAGTAGAAAGTAGGAAGCATTATTAATTCATTGTATTGAATCTTAGAAGTAATTCCATAATCTCAGAATCGTAAGAAGTCGATCGAGCGAAGCAAGAGAGGAAGTATTTTCGTTTCGATAAACGTTTTTTCCAACGGCTGGCCTACTTTTTTCACATTTCAACGACCAATTTCAGGACAATGAAAACTCGAAAAGAAATGAAATTCCTCCGCTTTCACTTCAACAATTCGCCATTGGTCCCCTAGATATTCGATCCGAAGATATCAAATGAATTAGGAAAGGAAAACGTAGAAGATCGGAGAAAGTCCTCTTTATTTTAGAATCGTGCAGTTCTATTTCCAATACAATCGACTTCTCCTTTCGTATTCAAATTTGATCGTTTGTTGAGGATTTTCACGAGTAAGATGATAAAGGGACCTAACAGTCATCGAAATTCCTATAGAGAGCCTTGCAGGATTCGCCGTCCTGATATTCTACAATTATTGAATGCATTTTTGCTGCCTTTTATGTGTTCAGCAAAACTTCATTCATCACATAATCAAAAACAGAATAAAATACATGAATTAAACGCAAACAGTTCAAATTTTGATGGGAAACAACATGAGTGTTAGTTATTCACATCAAGAAAAACAAAACTATCTTTGAATTCTTGTTATGAATTAATTTCAACAAAGCGTCCTGAATTGATTCCTGAGAAAATAGTGACGAATGAAGAGAAATGATTTTCAGCCGAGACAAAGTTTTTTTTTTTAGAATCTTAGCCAGATAAGTCACAAATTTCTGTAATGAATACGCCCCAGCATTGAGTGTAAATATACACAGAGGAACATCACAGTTGAACGATTTGAAGCTGATTTTAGTTGTATACTCCATTCACTTTTATAAAGTAGCCCGGTTGGCGCTGGATTTCTGACACATTTCACCGCGTATATTTTGAAAATGTTAGGTTATACTCATCCTTATGTCAGATATGGGCGCAACGTTGCCGTTTCTACATATAAATCGTAGAAATTACGTATTTATCAAAATGTTTATTTACTTTGGGAAAACAATCAATTTGAGGAAATATTATGCGAATTCAATAATTCCAAAGATCTGACGAATATTGAAGAAACTTTTTTTCTGTTAATACTGGAGATATTTCACGTGTACGAGTATAAACATGATTGGAAGATTCAGTTATGCTATTTTCTTGTACGGAAATCAAGAACCGAGTGTTGAAATTTTAATGAAAAATAATGGACAGAATAGTCCGTTACTTTGTGATAGTTCATTAACCCGATAGAAGAACTTTTAGACGAACAGAACAGACGGACGTATGGAAATCGCCACTTTTCAAAATTCTCAAGAAATAAGCCTACAGAGGACAATTAAATACCTTTTTGCGCAACTTGAAATACTCCAGTATGAAAATGTATTGATACTACGAATCTTGTGTCACAGTTAAAGCTTAAAAGAACTAACTCCATTCACAAAGTTAAAAAAGAGTAATCAGAAAGTAGACTTGGCAATTTCGCTTGATTTTCACGAGTGCCAACCCGCATCCGTTTTAAGTAAAAGAACTTGATAAACCTAAACCATGGCCCACCAAGATACTTTATAAAAGTGAATGGAGTATAGTTGCTTCACCCGTTCATAGAGGGGCGAGCGTGTTTCAGAGAATCACAAATTTTCACCCCCGCATCTGGCGGTGAGTAGCTGAACTATAAAACACTATTTCCTGAGCCGAATGTGATGACGGTCAGAACCGGATGGCGTATGGAAATGTGGGATGTTCAGTATTTCATTACCTGATTTTTTGGATGCAATAAAATGACAATTTATTATGCCTATGATTCATAGAAATAGAGGAAAATGATTATCCTACAGATTTCAGTAAATGAATAGCTAACAAAATGGATCGGCACGATGGTCACTATACTTGCTAGGACCATCATTAGGAAGTCCGAAGTCTGAATGAAGTTATATTATGAATTATTTCTTGAAGATTGAATGATTGAATGAATCTACAACCACCATTCGCTGACCCCAAGCGGAACTTTAATATAAGGACTGAATGAGAATAAATTCGCTATCACAAAAACGCTTGTATATCTTTCGAACCACTGGACCGATTTCGAAAATCAAACTCATTTCAGAATCATCTTCTAATTCTAATGAAAACTGTTTTTACAATAAAAAAACCAAAACTATTTTTTACAAAATTCATGGATTTTTTTCTGGATTTCTTCCCATCATGCTTCTTATAGTGTTCTCAGTCACTTTCTGGGATATGGCCCCCACTTTTGCTTGAATTCCGCTAGTGTTTTCGTTGATTTCTTAGTCTTCTTCAATTCTCTTTTTACCAGGGCCCAATATCTTTTGATTGGCCTGAGTTCTGGCAATTTGGTGGATTGGCCTCTTTGGGGACAAAAACCACCTCATTAGCTTCGTACCATTCCTTAGTGGCCTTGCTGTAGTGGCATGAAGCTAAATCTGGCCGAAAGATTGTTGACACATCGTGCTCACGTAAAAATGGTAAAAGTCGCTTCTTCAAGCATTCCTGGATGTATATCTTCGAGTCAACAGAGCCTTGGCCAACGAAAAATTTGCTCCTTTTCCCACAAGTGCAAATTGCTTGCCAAACCAGGAATTTTTTAGGAAACTTTGCTTGTTTCTTCACGCGAAATTGTTCGTCAACATTTTCACGAGAATCTGCAGTATAAAATTCCTGACCAGGAAGGGCCGATGAATCAGCCAAGACATAGGTTTCGTCGTCCATCACGCAACAGGAAAAATTTTTCAAGAAATCTTTTTTTAATTTCTTTGCTCTTGATTTCGCTTCTTGATTCTTCACAACGTTCCTGTCTGGCACTTTCTGCACTTTGTATGTTCTAGCCCACAACTCGACTTGATTTTCTGAACGGTTGACTGCGAACAACCCACTATTAGGGCCACTTTCCGTCCTGAATGGTTAGGATTCTTCTGAAAAAGGCTGATGGCTTTCTTCACTTTTTTTGGGCTATGAAACCCCATTTTCCTTCCGGTTCCTTCCTTGCGGTTAATTGGAAGATCTTCGTTGATGCGCTTAACAACTCTTGATACCGTTTCCGGACGAACGCGAGCCTCTTTTGCGATTCTTTTGAAGCTCCATTTTTGATTATTTTGAAAAAGTTTCACTATAAATTCTCGTGTTTTCACTTCGCTTGACATTTTGCGACAGAGATTTGGAATATCTATGAAGCAAAGATTATATAATCTTTGTCTATGAAGTAAATGTTCCACATGTTTCTGACGTTCATAACAAGTCTTACTATGATCAAATTTTGATTTTTTCTCAATTGGTTCAAGAGATATAGGCGTTTTCGTGATAGCGAATGGCGTTTTCGTGATAGCGAATTTATTCTCGTTCAGTCCTTAGTTGACCTGAGGGCAGATACTGTTATACTTAACGACGAATCAGATATTAAGCAAACTTCGAGAGTTTCTAATCAGTGTCCGAATGGATGGAATCCATACACAATCAATTGTATCACATCACATAGTCAGGGACTATTCTCATATCTCGTTCAAACAAAGGCGGCATTCGGATGAAGATCGATATGAAGGTCATTCAACCAAAATTCCATACAATCTGCCATACTCATGGCTGAAGTTACCCAAACTCTCTTATATTTGGAATTCACAACCTGTCACAGTTCATAACCGCAGAATGCAGAAATTTTGTTCGGCAGGGAATTGTTATCTTCGAAAGTTGGCATGTGAGATCTTGCGAAGTTTAGGTATTAGAAATGTTATAGGGATTTTATATTCTTTATCAGTCTTCAAGATTTTTGGTTAGAAATAAAGAACTTTGCAGGATGTTTCCAAACGACAGAAATTGAGGTTCAAATTATGCAAATAGAAACACATGAGAAGCCCAGACACTGGGGCTCTTCATGAAGAAAAATTATTATGACCCATATACAGGGTGAGTCTTCGACTTGTACATATATGTTAAATGTCAATTCTTTAGGCCAAAAGAAACCATTTTTCCGATTTCGGCTCTGTTAAAGAGATATAGCCATTTGACAAAAAATTGGGCTTAATACGTGCCTGATATTATTCTCTACAAACACCTCAAAGTTCAGATTTTTCTATTGAAATTGATGTGATTATTAGATATTCTGGGTGATAAATTTAGAAAATACTCAAGCACTAACCTTATTTGAATAAGAAAGTTACAAACACGATATTTCCTAACAAAAACACTTAGTTTTGTCCGATTATTTCTGCAATTGGAAAGCCATATTCCTCACACCATAATAAGTTCCTTCTCCGATTTTCGTGAACAGGAATAATTTGTTCATATTTTCCTCGATATTCTATCCTAACTCCATCAACCTAGGTCATAGGATTCGAGGTCAATGACCTAACCTAACTTTCTGTGATATTTCACAGAACTCTAGAGAAGACGATGCCAGATTGCCGATTGTTTCTTAAAACAATGGTATAGGCGAAAACAAGGAAGCAGTACGTCCCGTATCGTTAAGGGTTAAACTATCACAACGGCACTAGTTTTGTTTACTTTTCGCTGAAGGCGTCTAAGCGTTGCTCTTTGGAAACGCCAAACAAGTAGTTCTGATTCTCGCCGATATAGCGCTACGATCTTAATTTCAGTCGACTATAACGGTGCGCTGCGATGTAGCCGCCACGCAAGACAAACCGTTGTTCTGTCTCCAACGTAAGTCTTTGATCCCATGAACGACGCTTGCGCGATAACCTGCTCCATGGACTTCGATTTATTTATTTACAGAGAATTGAGCACACAGGTGATGATTGTGATGTGAAGAGTTTCAGTGAATTGATGTGATGAAAATCGTGTAGTGCTGACTTGAAATTCCAAGAGGATATTGTTTTGGATAGATATTTTCCTGAAGGACCGGTAACAATAAGTTTTTAATAGAAACTGTGCTTATAAAATGTGTAATTTCATGCTCCTGAGAATTCAATTATTCTATCTTCAACATTTGTGGGATTTTATTAGGTATTACATATCTCTACATTAAACGTTTTTCCATCATGGAGATTTTAGTCTTGACGAAGTTGATAAACATTCTGACAACATTGTTAACTTGTTGAGAGACCAGAGAAGAAATAATATTCGATGATATGTAAGGCAGGGAAGCATTCAGATTTTTCTTTATCGTACACAATTCGGAATAACTCGGAATCAACGCGTTTCATTGAAAAAAAAACAATGCAAACTTTGGCTCTTATTGAAACACCCTTTCACTTCAGTATCTAAAAACTATAATTGTATATAAAATGTTGATTCAAATTGTAACTTCGCGTATCGATTAGTAATAATTCGTATAGCATATCAAACGATTTTTTCCATCCATACAACTGCCATTTTTTATTCGGATAGCTTCTAACAATTGGTTATGGAAAAGTCGTCAGCATAAGCGAACAATGTAATCCCGCCAAAAAATTAAAACTTTCTGAAATTCGATCACATCGAATTTGTGCGATGAAACTAGGAAACTTTTCTCATTTGAAGACTAAGACTAGATGACTCAAATTGTTAGATTATTTTCAATGTGTGTTATCCACTCGATTTGGCACATGGCATGAGATAATTGTCTGCATATGATCAGGAAGTTTGTGTATAATGCAAATCTCATTGTAGAATAATTATGGACAAAAGCAATTTAGTCAGTACCCATAATCATTATACGTTCAAATTTGCCTAGGGCTTTGATTATGGTTGTTTGAAGAGACTCTCCTGAAGATTATAGTAATAGTATTTATTCGTTGCCACAATGATATTTTTCTTAACATGTGATTCCGTAACAATACGAAGCCAGAACTTTCAGGCAAGTAGAGCGCTATAATAATACGCCTTGAACTATTTGGTTAGAACTACCAGTCATTAGTGATGCGCAAAATTATTCAAAGGCAGCCAACAAATGTAAGTTAATAAAATGCATGGAATCTGTAAAGTAAATTTTGTGAATCTTTTCTCCCACAAAATAGCTTAAACAATAAGTTTATTCCTCTTATCGCTAATTATCCTAAGGACTATCTTACCTTCTGTTGTGACCACCTTCGACCTAACTAAATCCGCTTTATTGGCTACAAGGATAACGGCTTTCGTGCTGATGGTGTCTAAGGTCCACAGGGTCTGCAGGATATTTTCCGCACAGTTTAAGGAAGATCTGTCGGCACTGGAATATACGACGCAGAAGGCATGGGGGTCCGTGTATTTGTGGATGCACTGAACCGGCTGAGGAAAAAGCTCTTGATAATTAATCGAGACGATTAAAAAGAGGCTGCTTTGGGCCTAATCGATATCCCCGGTGTATTTGTTCAATTTACGAAATGATCATGCTAAATATTCCCACTACAAGCAATCATCACTTCATTCGAAAAGATTCGTCCTTATTTAAAATTGAAAAAAACTCATCTTCCAATGAAAGAGAAACCATATTTGTTGAGTATTGAATATGAAGTTTCATAAATGTTAATCTTACGAAAGGAATTCTCTGAATGATGATGAAAACCCTATTAAAATCTTTCTTTAAGTTCATAGGTATTGAGCGAAGAAAACAAAGACTTTATTTCATGCAAATCATATTCTGTACTTACTGAAAGATCGCTAGTTGAGAAGTCTATAAAAGTAAGTTCTGATTCTTCACCAGCTAATAACACTGATACAGATTTTTCGCCACTCTCATCATCTGAAACAAAGAGAAATATTCAGAAACAGCAACCCTAAAAACGTGGGTAAATATATTAGTTACTCATGAAAATCATTTATTGCATTGTGGACAGTTAAAATGGAAAGCATTAAATTAACATGAATTCTATTCTCAGTTTGTTGAGAATCTTTCAGTCCCATGTTTCTCACTGTAGTGTGTAGTTTTGCCTAATATTCCTACGTGAGGAATCAATAATTCTTCATTGATATAGATTCGAACCAAAAATGGTTTCACACATCTTGTTACCTAGAAACTACTCTATTCGACCCATCATTGTTGTATGATTGATACGAAAATAGTTATAATTTTCGATCATGTATATTTGCTTGTGAATTGTATTCCATAAGTTTCATTACATGAAATTCCTCCTCAGGAAACCATGGTTACATTTTTCACTAGGTTGCAATTGTTTCGGGAAAAAAATGATTTATTTGAAAGCGGTTTAGCAGAAAGCCAGAAATACAACACAGACTATTTTTTAATCAGGATATTATTTCAAGATGAGCTTATGAAATGATGATATACTGGTTTCCCAAGCAAGCAATAAAATAGAAGAAGGAAGATATGGACATGATTGAAAGAAGCTAGGAAGAGTATTACGATGTGAGGAAATTATACAATGGCGATGTTAAGTAATGTTAATAAGACTGATGAGCTGCCTGAGCATTCCAAAGTGAAGAACTATTTTTCGACACTGAATAAAAATGGAATAGAGTCAACTACTCATGGGATACGAATGCACAATTAACTGACTCACCCTGGTGGTAAAATCCTGAAGATTTGTGTCTACGTCCTCCTCTAGGGACATCTACAAATGAAAGTTTTTGAGAATGAATTTCCTTCCTCGATTTCGAAATTCTGACGTTTTCATAATCCCTGATTTTTTCAATTTATAAGTGGAATATTTTCTTCTGAACTATCTCATTTTTCGTTTTTTCGAATTGATTTTTCAGTACTTTTGAGCGGCCAGCAATTGTTAGATGGAGCCCCCCTATTCGCGATGAACATTTGTTCGGCAATCCAAATAGTATAAAAAAATTGAAAATGGTTCGAAACGGAAAAAAGTGTTTTTGAAGCAAGTCTGTGAGTTTCAACATGAAATTTTGTATAAATCGAATTCCTAAGGCGACATATTTCTTTTTTGATCATAGGTTTACATTATTGATCCCAATGAATTGCAGGAACTATTTTTAATCAGATTCTCAAAAAGCACTATGTATATTCATTTCGACGATAGATGCTATTCCGAAAATGGTAAAAGACGGTCTACAGAAGAAGCAGTTTTCGTACTCGATGTTACAGGTTAATTTTCAAACAACAGAAGAAAATGTCATTGTTCAAAGTGCATGGTTGCCTGTTATCTGCGATACTAGAATTAGTTCTTTCTTTCGGAAGTGGTGGGGATCAGCCGACTAGCCTCACAGGTGGAGGGGGCTACGGCTATAAATACTGTGTAATGTTCCACATCCTTCTGCTTTGTCGAGTGCAAATTCATTTAATTTCTGGTTGAACACATACTTCCAGTCGAAAATCAAAGTATTCAACTGCGGAATAAAAGAGGAAAACTATCCAATGCAGAAACTGCAGCATTTCCATCTCTTTCACGTCCTGTTCATATTTCCCTCCCCCTTTTAGCATACTTTTAGGCTTTGCAGCTCAACGTCTCTTCTGGGCCGTTAAATTGATTTTGTCAGGGCTTTCATCTTCGTGTTTCATTAGCCAAGAGAATGCATATTTCCCAACTAGGTGGAGGCAGGCCATTAGTATCGGTTTGGCGTGAAAGCATTGTCAAAGGTTTCCCCTAATATATTCTCGGTGTCAAGTAATTTATTCCTCAGAGCAAATCTATCGGTGCTGGTCGAGGCTGCAGAAACAATAAGATGGAAATAGGGTTCTTCTGCGGATGGGGATTTAGCAATGACTTTTGGACTTTGAGCTGCATTCGTAGGTATAGCGAGATAGATATTGAGAATACGTTTTCGAACTGACGGATATACTTTCTGAATTGAGGGAGCAGTATTCTGACAGATTTATCAGTATAATAGGAAATATCCTGAAATGCACTCATCTCAATAGCAAACTTTTGAAACGTGACAGTGAATTGAAATAGTGAGTTGAGTGATGAAAGATATTGAAGAGGTACCAGGAAAAATTGGATTCTCGCATTCATCGCTGAAAATGTGACTTATCACGATTCCCCCAAGGAGATTATTCCGGAATGAATTCTCATTATGAATTCGTGCAGCAAGTGGAGAAATGGAATGTGCGATTGATGTGAATTCTGATTCAATATAATTTTTTTGTTTTTGGAATTTTCTTTATTGATGGTGTGATGAAATTAAAGGATAGAATGGCAACTGCGGGTAGGGGACTTTGTGGCAGTTTAGAAACATTATGTTTTAGGTTCATTATAGTCATTTCTCAAGATATTTGACATTTTAGAAAATTCAAAAAATTTTCAACCTTTGCCACTCTTTTTGGTGGCAATGAAGGACTTTTGTCGATCTGTTTTTTGGAAAGTATTCACGCATAGATGCGCTATCGAATGTAAGCTAACGTGGTGTTAAAGAAAAGGATATAACTGATTGTATTTAAGCACTAAATACAAAATTAATTCCATTTACAATGAGTCAAGAGCGTTTTTTCCTAATTAAAAAAATGCTAACTTCATTACTCGGAATTTACTTCAAAATATTGATTTTATAACTGCTGGACTTGAAAATTAAGGAAAAAGAATGAGAATAATCAAAATTGCCAGCTTCGATAAAGGCATAGAAGACAAACATTGCTCTTATAACTGGATATTTTTCCGCCCTAATCTTGTTCAAGTGAGAAAATTGAAGGTTAAAAATAGATCATCCAAGTACAAGCATAGACAGAAGTAGTCTTTCGAAAAGAAATGGTAGCAGTTTTTTTTCACACTATAATGAAGTTGCATTAATATCATCCTCTTCTCTGGTTATTATATCAGAATATTTCCCTGAACCTCACGATGAATCATCAATTTTTTCGAAATACTCATCAGTTAAAAAGTGATCACAAACCCTAAGTGTTATTTCCCCAAGAAACATGGTGACATCAATCACAGTATCTGTATATTTTAACACTTTCGTAATAAGAAAAAAGGTCTTGAATGATTGTAATGGGAATTCATTTTGTATTAAATCTTGGAAATAAAGTGATTTACACCATTTTGAAATCTCAAAGAGACAAGAAAGTTTTTTCTGGATTTGGCACTCATTTTTTATTTTTTTCGCACCTCGTTAGTTTGAATCCAGGAAAAAAATTAACAAAGCATGACACTTGAGCTAGATCTTTATGAAAGAAACTATGCATGCACACCCAAAGTCATAGCTTGATCATTAGCTTGATCATTTGGAGTCTCGCAATTGGCGCGGCGGCCTTACCACTTGCGAGGCCCCGGGCGGTAGGTCTTTGCCAGGCCCTTTGTCCTTCGTTAAAAGTATGTCATTCGAATTTAAGTCGGGTTTAGGTATTTTGTCATGTTTGATAAAAACTGCCATAGTTTTACAACTATATAAAATTTGTGTTTCAAAATATTTTACTTCGAAAGGTTTACAAATTCGGAGAAGATAAATTTTAAAATTTATGTTAAATTTCAAAATTGATGTTCGCGGCTTTTTCTGAGACTCGAATCTTTAATTAGAATACAATAATCCAACGAAGGAGCTACGTCATTTTCTATTGGAAGAATAGCAAGTACTGAAAGCCGATCTTGAATTCTTCAAATAAGTTTTGTTAATTTTGAGCCTCGAAAAACTCCTTTCAGCAGACGCAACTGCAACAGGTGTGGTGGCAATAAGAGCCGTTTCACATGGGACTGAGAGCCGTTTCAGATGCGACTGATGGTCAGTCGGGACTGGCGTTTGAACTGGATTTTGCAATACTTTCACATGCATCATGCATGCGTATCATCAGTCGACCCATGAAATAAGCATCGGTTCGGCCTGCTGCGTTTGCGTGTCGTCGGATCGAGTCGCGGCAAAAGGCACAAAGGAGGTTTTCACATAATGCATGCGCACCGTCAGTTGCGATTGCGGTGTTGCGCATGTTATTATTGAATATTCTTAGGAATTTCTACGTATTTACGAAAGGATTGTATTTATTCAGCAATAATAGTGGATAATAGTCAAAGGGTAGGAAAAAGTTAATTTTGAAACTAAAATGCTCATTAGTGCCATAAAAAAATGGAAATATGGAATACATCCCCAGAAAATTATAAAAATATTGATTTGAATATTGAGAGGATCTGGCTCTGATCTGTGTATGACAGGAAGATTTCGAGAATCTTTTTCAATGACGAAGCAAATTTGCATATTCATCAACAGATTGATCGTCGATAATGTCCTCGCTCCTTAATTTTTTGTCTGAGGTCTTTGGCTTTTCATATACAAGATGAAAGAGTAAATTTTAAAGCTTCGAAAAAACTTGAACCAATCATGAAGTAGATTTCCCATATAACTTTTCAAACAAAGAATCCACACAATAATAATTCCAATATAACAATTTCGAAATACGAAAAAAGTTTTCACTTCAGTGTCACGCTCCAAATCCATGGCAGCAAATGGTCTTTGAAAGGGGCGACTGACGATACTCATTGATGTGAAAACAAATACCGCCGACTGATGATCGGTTCAACCGACCATCAGTACTGACCATCGTTGTGAAACGGCTCTAATTCTCAGGACTATTGCGATAGTGGGGTAAACTTCAGTTATAATTTTTTTCTCTTATGTATTTCAGCACCGGGATAATATCATCGTTTTCCTCATACGCACTGATGAACATATTCTGTTCTTCGTACAATTCATTTCCATCAATATCACCTGATTCTCCTACTGTCACGGATATTTGCAAGTAGCTGCATTGTTTAAAAAATTCACTATTATTGATTTCCTTCAATTGTTTTACACATGAAGCCAAATATGCTCTCATGCTTGGGTTCTTGCGCGAGGCCCCTCCAAGAGCGAGGCCCTGGGCGATTGCCCCGTTCGCCACCCCCTAAGGCCGCCTCTGAATTGGGATTTCCCAATATGTCGTAACAACGTCCTCTACCTGCAAAAACCATATAATCCATTCCTTTCGCCTCACACTGTATATGATCCGCGACATTATTTATTTATTTTTCAAATGATTATTTCACTTATTCTATTTTTAGAGAGGAAGTTTCTATAGCAACTCTCGTTTCTCATCGATAAAACGTACAAGCCGGCAAAACTAACAAGTTGGTTCTCCAGCGATACAATTTTTGATATTTCTTAAATTAATAGATATTGTGGGCATTAAATACCATAGAGAAAACAAACAACGTTTAGTCCTCCTATGATGAATACTTATTTGTCAAATAGCGCAATATTTGACAAACGTGACCATATTACTCTTAGAAATGTTTTCTCGTGAAATAGTCATGTCGAATACCACTCGAGATGAAATTTAAGCAGGTAGGTAAAATTTCTTTCTTGAAATATTCAAGTTTGTTGCTTTTCGGCAATTTCGCTCATGACATTTATATCAGAATCACGAGCCGTCAGGCTTGTTGCCTAGGCCTAGCAATAAACTTTCAAACCACAATCGAGAGATTTTGCCAGCAAAATTTCATCTCTAGTGGTATTATACAGAGTGTAACAGCCAAATGGAATGAATTCGATGACGAATAAATGAAGGCTTGTTGGGGAAAACGCTCGGACACGTCGATTTGTAATTTTAAATGCACATATTTTTCAAGAAAATTATATTATATAGGGTGTTCCATGTGACCGTGGCCAATACCAACTTTCTTATTTCAAATGCAACCCCTTGTATATTATTTATTTCTTGGATTCTTCAGAGAATTCCAGACACAATCCACGCACAATGTCCTATACCTATCTTTAACTATTTCGGAAGTATTAAGTCTTTTCAGATTTATTGCGAAAATCAACGTTTTAAATAAAAATTATTTTATTTCACAAATTCGGTACATTACACTTAAAACCTAATAAGTAATACTGATTATTTCTTAATCATTAAAAAAAAACAAAAAAAAAACATCGATGTCAATGTAGGAAATGTTCAAAATGCTCGCCGCGAACGTCTTGGCAACATGCTAATCTGGTGTAGAATTGTCTTCTAACGTTACTCAACATTTCAGGCGTGACTGATCTAATCGCAAGCGTGATTTTTAGGTCGTCTAAGTTTAAGGGTTTTGTTTCGTATATTGAGTGTAATGTATCGAATTTGTGAAATAAAATGATCTTTATTTAAAATGTTAATTTTTGCAAAAAATCTGAAAACACTCAATATTTCCGAAAAAGTTGAAGATAGGTATAGGACATTTTACATGGATTATGTATAGAATTTTCTGAAGAATCCAAAAAATAAATAATATACAGGGGGTTGCATTTGAAATAAGAAAGTTGGTATTGGCCACGGTCGCATGGAACACCCTATATAATTTTATTTTCTTGATAAATATGCGCATTTAAAATTACAAGTCGACGTGTCCGAGCGTTTTTCCTAACACCCCCTCATTTATTCGTTATCGAATTTATTCCATTTGGCTGTTACACTCTGTATGTGATAAATTAACTCCAATATAGAATGTGTCATTTAAAGATGACTGTTTAGTCATTTTGACAGCGATGAAAAGGTGCATCGTATTTTATTACCGATAAAAACGTTTGTTCGTCTTAAGCGTCTAGATTTAGTATGCTTACGTCACTTATTCATTATTATTAATTGTTGTTGTTGATTCATATATTCGGTCGTAACTGACATTTGACATTTTTTCTCGTAAAATAACTGATCGACAAAATTATTTCGTCACGAAAAAAAATTTATCCGAAAAAAACCCTTGTGTTTTTATTGATGATAAGATTCTTTAGTTTTGAGCGGAATAAACTAAAATATCCTTGAAAATTCTGCTGACTTAAATCACATTTTTTTCCCTCTATGAACGAGGTGACTAATAGGTTCATGGCGTTATACCAGAACCACGGTGTAACAAATTGAATGAGGAAAAGTGTTAATTCGCGATATCTTAAATCGACGTGCGTGATTTGGAACAATATTTCACGTGAAAAAGGTAAAATTAAGTCCTCAAATCAATAAGCTACTCAATTCGAAAGTTCAACTCATTCCTGAGAATATTGATTAATTTAATGCTCAACACGAGCGGCTACACTTCAATCTCATTTGATCATTCAACGAATTCAGTTCTCTAACAATTTTCCACACGAATAATTCCGGTATATATCAAATGAATTGGATCTAACAACTATCGACCGGCAGTGACCATTATTTGTGGACAAATTCAATTAAACAACGTTCAGTTCGTTCAAACACAATTCTGAATATTGCTTTCCGAAAGATTGCCTACAATTTTGAACGACAATAGGAAATTGAAATCCTGAAATTCGTAATGACAGAGTCGGGTGAAAAACATTCGGAATTGGAATGAAATCATTCATGTGGAAAATTTCGGGTTGAAGCTTGTGAGTAATTTAATTGCAGATCGGATAAACACATGAGTTATGGTTCAGTTATTTTGTTAACTCAGAACAGGAGTATATTATATTTTGTATCAATAGGCTTTTACTGAATGAGTGTGCCTGTGAAATTAAACTATATTCAATTTTGTACGTACTGTTATGATTCCTAATATGTCTTTGTTATCTGAATATTAATAAATTTGAAATCAAACAAATCAATAAAACAAATATTTCAATTTTTGCCCGGTAAACTATCTTTCTCTCAGTTGAGGATCCAATTCAAAATGAAAAATTAGATTTAAATGAACTTTAATTCTAATATCAACTTCTAAAAATATTCTAATTCAGATAAAACAAACAACCTATTCTAATTCTGTAAAATTAAATTGAACTAACTTTTATCTAAATAATTGTCCATTCACTATATTCCTGTTTTCTTCTTGACTTTTCTTTCTGATTTTTCCTAATTTATCTTCTTGACTTTTCTTTAAGATTTCTCCATTCAATTTCATGACTCTTCTTTCTGATTTCTCAATTTAACTTCTTGAGACTTTTCTTTGTGATTTCTCCTTTTAAATTTTTTTTCATCTCCCTGGTTTCCATACTTCAAAATTTCTTCAACATCCTTGATTTTTCTAATCTAACATAACTATTCACAGAATCCTGACTCTATGTACAAACTTCAAAATAATGTTTCTAAATCTTTCAATTTCAATTTGGTCTCAATAAATCGAAATTAACTTCGAATTTTGAAGAGAACATTTACTTCCCCTGAATATAAGCTCTTTCATTGAAATGCTAAACGCTTTTTCAGACAATTTTTGTTTGTTTCTGAAGTACCGAAAACTTGAAGGTATAATTTTTTTGGGGCATGTTCTACCAATACGGTAGAATATGTATTTTCCTCACATGACGTATGAATTCTATTAACATCTCGAATTTCAATTCTTTTCCAACTGAAACCTCCTTCAAATGAGTTGAGATCAATTATAACAAGAACAGCAGGTTCACGTCATAATCTCAACTAGGGTCAGTTTCGATTAGTACCAGCCCCTCGCATTCAAGGTATCTAAACCTCCCTGAATTTCGACTTCCAAGTTATGTAAATACAGAAACTTCCGCCGCATCCGACTCTATGCAATAGGTTGTTAATTTAGTCGTATCACAATACAAGGTGTCCCAACTAAAACACGTCACCCTTTCTAACTAGTCGCACAATTGATTCTGGCAGAACCCTTCGAAACTGTCAATATTTGTTCGGCGAGGGATGTATTTTGATGAGGATTTGACTTGCTCAACTTCATCTCCCTAGAGTTCAAAGCTACTCCCTCGAGTTTTCCAAGAAGGTCAAGAATCACTTCGAATTCAGTATTTTCCTGCATGAAAAGATTCAAGGTACTCATTGTGATGATTCAAGAGGTTGGTGTGATTATTCAAGCAATGTGGCGGGTTTTAGATGAGACACTCTGTATAATGCAGGAACAGTTAGTTTCATTTTTCGCTTGCTTCTGACTGAATAGTTGAAACGAAAAGAGTACACGCCTCTACTTCTAGATTTCCTCGAATTACCTTTCTATTGAAACTAAAATAAAAACGTTCTGTTTTTGTTCTATTATTGTTTCACCTGAAACCTTGGGACCTTGGGATAACGATCAGCTCGAATTTCTTAGAAAATTACCGATTGGATTTCTACTATTCTGACAGTGATACATTTCATTTATTTTCATTCGTAGGAAGCTGCTTAAAATCATTTTCTCTATTTATCTCAAGATCGGATCTTGGCTCATATTTCGAACATTCTGTCGGGAAAATAGAAAGGTCTTCCCAATAGCGTCGAAATCTTAGAAATATCACAAATTGTAAAATGTTTAGTGTAGTTTAATAGAAATTTTTTTTACAGTTCTAACAACAAATCCAATTTTATGATTTTGTATCATATGGACCCATTTCAGCCAATCATGTCAACATTACATCGAAAACTACATCCAATCCAATTTTGAATCCCAATGATAACACGATAGAGTCTCAATGGGAACATATTTCCAAACAAATTTCAAAATGTCACGTTTTGGTAATGTTAAAAATATAAATGAGCTTATCAAAGAAAACATTCCCAGAAATACTTCCAATAGCCACAAATATATTTGGGAAATATTTATGAAATTTTGCTATGAACGATCATACGAATTGAATGAACGCAGAAGCTTGGAAGAATTGGCGTTTATACTCAAAGATTGGGCTGTCAATATGAGAAAAAAAGACGGAACAGAATTCAAAGAAGCAACGGTGAAGACAATGTGGAATGTTTCAAGCAAACTCTTACAAGAAAAGTATTATAAGGACTACAACATTATGATTGACCCGTTTAATAATATGATATTTAAACCAGCCCGAGATGCACGCGATGCAATCAGAAAAAATTTGCAAACAGACCCAAGTAAACGTAAATCCTGTTCAGTTTCGTTAAATTTGTCTGAAGTTAACAGAATAATATTGCTATGGGATGAAAATACTCCTGAAGGTCTTATGCGTAGATTTTATCATATTGCTACAGTAGATCTAGCGTGGCGAGGAGGAGAGGCAGTTGCTTGTTTGGTGAATTTTTTTCAAATCGAGAAGAATAACGATGGTTCTCCAACAAATCGCATTGAATACAATCCGGTATTCAGTAAAACGTGCCAATGTGGTTCTAAAAGCTGTACAAGTAGTAAATGGTTGGTTTCCAATAGTGAGAGACAAAGCTGCCCTGTACGTCTTTTTCATAAACTAATATCAAAACGAGGCGAAAATATTACCTCACCACGACTATTCTTGAAACCAAATTGATATTGGAAAAATGAAACTGACAAGGGTACGATAATGTACCTGTTGGAAGGAATACCATAAATAAATGGACTAAATATGCTGCCGAAGCAATTGACTTGAATGTCAAAGACAAAAAGATAACGAATCATTCAAATAGATCAACAGCTGTTAGTCAATTAGAAAAAAGTGGTGTAGAGGAACAACAATTGCTGAAGATTACTGGTCATAGCAATCAAAATTCTATCAAACCATACCTAAACCTCGATCAAGAAAACCATAACAAGATAATAAATATTATGCTTTGAAATAGATCTTCTATACAAGAGAGCAGCAACGAATCTAATGTTGAGTTGAATTTTACGAATTGCACTTTCACTAATTGTACTTTCAATAAATAAATAAATGTTTCGTTGTGTTGAGTTATACATTTTTTCTGTCAAAAAATTTTCTGCCGAATATTCCTCGGACATTGATAAATGCCTCATAATTTTATAACCAATATCTCAAGCTTGTTGCTTGGTAACAGCCCTCAGCCTTCGGCTTCGGGATATTACCAATGAACGAGCTTTCGATGGTCATAAAATTATCTCGTCTATTATCAAGGTCCTAGGGATATTACTACTGATAATTCAAAAATTTTATAAAGATTATACGTTTTGGTACGAATGCTATTTCAAATACGTTAAAGGTCAGACTCTTAATGAGGAAAATTTCTTGCTTTGAATCTCCCTATTATTCAATTTTTGGCTTCGTCTAGTAGATTTTTGAACTGAGCAAGGCTCACGGCGATCTCACACGAGTTTCAGTCATCGATAAGTCATGAGCAAGATAAAATTATGTTCTTCTGGTTGCCATATACCGATACTCCCATGAATATTAGGAACATGGGAATAAATCACAATTTAAGAGATTTTCAACTCACGTTTGCCTCCGGAATACCTTCCATAAGTTCCGGTATAATAATAAAATATTGAAGTTATCGTAATAAATTCTTACTCAGTTCGATGAAAGTGAAAAACTTCCCACCGTTTCAATATTTCACAGATGCATCTTGAGGGTTTTCCAGTAAGAGGTACCTGCTATTTGGGTAGATTTTTCTTTCGATGGTCTCATTTTCGACATTTGACAAGTAGAAAACCCGCCATTGATAAAAACTGAATGATACACGCGTTACCAAATTATTGAAGTTCAGCATGAAAATGGGGAAAATTTGGCAGAGACGGTTCGTAAAAATCGAACATTTTTGGGTCGTCGTGAAGCACCTTGTCGAACCGCAATACAGAAATTGGTGAAGAAACTTGAGCTGTTGGGACAAGTTTGTGATGTGAATAATAAAACACGTGCACGTCGCTCAAGAGCAGACCTGAATTTTGCTGCTGCAGCCGGAAGTGTTAAACAAAAACCAGGTTTGTCCATTCCTCGTCGTTCTTCGTAATTGGACAATCCACAAACATCATAACACCGTATTTTGCATAAAAATGTGTGTCTTGAGGCTCTTAGAGTTCAGTTAAGGGGCAGTATCACCTTTTGAATCGTGGTAAATCTCCATTCAAAAGTGATCTCTTTATTTCACGAGTAAGTACCCTAATTTACGACGTAGAGAATTGATTTTCTTTTAAATTGGAGTTGAAGAACGTCCCGAGGGCAAATAGTTTTCTTTTTCTCGATTTAATTAGTTTTTCAATTGAAAAAACCAGGGTCATCGTTATATCTGGGGTTATTGAATATGTTTTTCGTTTTTCATGAGTACAAACTATATTTTTGAAATAATCATCATGAAAGTTTTTGTAGTTTATAGGAGATTAAATTGCCGAGGGCAAATAGTTGCGAGTTTTTCTAAAAAATGATGAATAACCGTCGGAAAAAAATCATTAAAAGTAATTTCCAAAACGCTGAAGTTCAACCTGTTTTTTTTCAATTGAAAAACTAATTAAATCGAAAAAATCGCAACTATTTGCCCTCGGCAATTTAATCTTCTATTAACTACAAAAATTTTCATGATGATTATTTCAAAAATATAGCTTTTACTCATGAAAAACGAAAAACATATTCAATAACCCCAGATCTAACGATTAACCTGTTTTTTTAATTGAAAAACTAATTAAATCGAAAAAAAGAAAACTATTTGCCCACAGGACGTTCTTCAACTTCAATTTGAAAAAAATCAACTCTCTACGTCGTAAATTACTCGTGAAATAAAGAGAGCACTTTTTGAATGGAGATTTACCACGATTCAAAAGGTGATACTGCCCCTTAACGCAAAAACTCAAGCCGGCCGATCATCAACAACGTCGTGTTTTGATTTTGTCCGTGAGATGCATGAAATGGTTCGGAATTCCATCGAAAAATCATCTTGAGTGATGAGGTCCATCTGGACAACGTTTACTTTCAACAAGACGTCGCTACGTGCCACACAAGCAACGGAACCATTGACCTTTCAAGGGATAAGTTTTCGGACCATGTTATGTCTATTGGCCACCGAGATCTTGTAATTTAACACCATGCGACTTCTTTCTTTGGGGCCATGTGACAGAGATGGTCTTCGTCAAGAGCCCATCGTCGATTCAAGACCTGAAAGATGGAATTTTTGAGGCAATCGAGGACATAAGGCAGCCACTTTGCGATTTGGTTGTGAAAATTTTCATGGAAAGGATATGGTCTTGTAGCCTTCCTCTTTATAATGAAATAATCATCCGATCAATTATACATATAAAAAAATGGCATTTTTCTTTGAATGTTAAAATAACACCCCTTTTTGGAAAACCCTTCATCATTCGTTATCGAAAAACAACAACCGTTTCTTCAATAGTAAAATGATTTATGCAGATTACAACTACTTTGCATCTTTTTTTTATTTGTTCAGTCATAACAATCTCAATACTGAATTTTCCGCATAGCCTTCCGCTCGTAATAATCGTATAATCAAACACCGATTTGTCAAAGAGGTGGGTTTTCAAGAAAAGGTGTGATAAAGAAATTCAATTAACGTCAGTAATATTTGAGAGCAAAATAGAATTGAGGCAGTTCTCATTCAAATTCCCCCTTTTGTTCTGAAACACCATATTTTTCTTATCTCATTCTGCTTGGATGCTTCCATTCTTAAAGTTCATAGCATGAACATAATGAAATTTCTGCTTATGAGAATATTATCATGAGGGGCAAAAAAGCCTTCTTGATATTATGGGAGTTGTGTGAACAAGGTATTCTGGGGTGTACTGTTTGATTGGAAAGACAGAGAAGAATAAAATACATAATGCAAATGAAAATGTAAGGTGAAAATTTTGGACTGTGAATCCTATCATCGTCGTATTATGATTTGTTTTGGTGTTGTATTTTCTGAGGTCTATTTTTTTTTATTCAGATCAAACTCAAACCTACTGACATAATTGAGAACTCACCTATACTGGTATCGTATGCATGTAGGTACTCTGAAGTCATGAACTGTGATACGAGGGAAGACTTCCCAACAGCTGGACCACCCAGCATGAGAACCTTGAAGGGTGTGGGACCTGGAGCACTCGTAGAAGACTCCCTTGAAGATGCTAGACTGCATGATGCCGACGTTCTCGCTGACCCTGCCGTTGATGTGGGTCCAGGTAGTTGTTCGGTACTGGAATAGAATTTTTTCGTGAGAAATGCATAAGATTTGCCACAATTTCGAAAATCAAGTATTCTAAATATGTGAACTGGACTCGATGTTTCTCACAGAAATTCATATTTTCCCTCTGGCAGAATTTCAAACGTTTCCATGACAAAATGACGCCGGCAAAGGGCCTTCACATCATAAGTACAAGAAAAGGATCATCCTGTGGCTCATAAAGATAGCAAGACCAGGTTTTAACAAGTTCCGCTTATCCTTCATCAATTTAAAGATTGCTTCGAGTTTAAAATCTGAATTGAACTGCCTCTGGGGATATATTTCGGCATTTCCCATTTCATTAGGTCCGCAAATAATCCGGAAGATGACAGGAAAAATGAATCGTTCTTTTACTTCCCTCATAAAAACAACACAATACAGTTTCTGTTCGCTATGTATGATACGAAAATCCTTTCCCTTTTCCTCTGGATTTATAGTAACCATCCGAAGCATGAGGATAACCCTACGGGTATATTTCCATGCCGCAGTAGAATATCCACATATTTATCTTTACTGATCCTCTGGGAGTTCCTCCAAGAGAACTTATTATATTTTCATGGAAAGATATCATGGTTACACGGGCTCAAATCAAAATTTATGCCAGTTTTGTCTCTCGTTGCAAATGAGATCCATATCCCGGTGCTGGACAGGTTGTCAAATCCGGTTTTATTGGTTTGCTTCATTTCAGTATTACCTAGCATCTGGTGGTTAATTACCAACCATGATCTGTTTCGATAAAAATATATACAGGGTCATTCTTTCTCTGCCTCGCCAAAAAAGTCACGAAGATCTACTCGAAATATTTTCATGGAATTAATTTTAAGTGTGTTATCGGGGATAATGAAAAAATATATTTGCATGTTTTGGTTTCTTCCAGCCATAATGGAAGTAGCTGTGAACTTCGTTTTTTAAATCGCAGGCTGAAAAGCTTATTAAATTTTTGGATTCTTCATCAAATTTTAATTCGAAGTAGACTTCTACATATTTATTCTCTCATATTTCCTCTGAATCAATCTTCAATAATGAAATAATCTCGCAGCAGCAGCAAATCTGTGTTAGTATCAAATTGTAACACAGGAAACTGCTAGATTTCAGCTTTAGCACGATCGAGCACTATAGGAAAGCTGATGAACTCCTCAAATCATATTCAGAACTGACTAAGTAATGAAAATACGTATGCACATAATTCTTGAAAATCAATTACTTTTGGAAACAAGCCAATTAGTTTCCGATTTGATGAACACCAATTCAATGACAATTTTCGTTCTCGCTTAAAAATACTAACGTATGAAAGTCTCAGAATCTAAGAATGGACTTTGAAATCATATAATACGTAAGTTTAGAACATGGAGGGTTATGGTAAAATATTCATTTATGTCTGCCATATATTCACAGAAATGTATTCCCGAATGGTTTCAACACGAATAGCAATTCAGAATGAGAATCACTCTCTGTCTATTTGTATAACTGTATCCTCATAAATTATATTATGTTGTACTGGTTCTCGTAGCGTTCAGGAATCAGAAGAGAGTTTGTAGTAAAATTTGGAATACAGAATTTCATCCTCAATACGGAATTACTCGTATTTCCATTCTTTTCATTTCAATTGATACAAACGAAATAATTCAAAATCTACGGTTCTCAAGAGTCATGATCTAGAAATTTGTCTCAAATTCCTAAAATACAGGATCACAGAGCTATCACAGACCTTCTGAGAAGACCGTGCCAGATTGTTGATTTTCTCTTCAAACAATGGTATAACGGTGTGTCTTGTAAGGAGCGAGCGCGCAAGATACACTGTAAGATCTATCCAACCAAAAACATTCTGTAAAAACTAGTCTCGATGAAGCTGCTTGTTTATCTCTAAAAAGTAATGAAATCTAGAAAAAGCCGAGCCAAGTTTAAGGCTCCTTACTGTGATTTCTTCCTTATTATAGTTAATGTTGTGTGACTTGGCCGTTGAACATTCTTTATACGTTAGTGGGTACAAGTCAATTTTGTTTACACGTAATGCTATATCTGTTGTAACTACCTTTGTTTGTTAAGCGAGATAAAAGCCCATGCTGGTATTGGTAATTGAACGCTTGTGTCTCATTTTAGGCTGTTGTTGATTGTGCAACACATATGCATTCAGCATTGACTATGCTGACTTCTGCTCTCTTCTTTTTGGAGCGTCAAATCGACCACCGATCTAAGATAAAATAGACGTACAGACGGTCTTCTATCAATGATTGGAAGTCCGTCTGTACTGGAAATAACTTTTTATACTGTTTGTTTCAGGCTCGTATTATTGAATACGCAGCTTTATCAAGCCTACAATTGACTGGTTATTGAATGAACGTTTTCCAAGTGGCAATTTTCCATCGTCAATGGGTTGCGTTTCTGGTGACAGATTGGTGCAATGGTGTCATGGAGCACCTGGTTTCGTGCCATTGTGTACCCTTCAACGGCCAAGTCACACAACATAAACTGTAATATTGAAGAAATCGCAGTAAGGAGCCTTAAACTTGGCTCGACTTCTTCTAGATTTCATAACTTTTTAGAGATAAACAAGCAGATCCATCGAAACTTGGCTAGTTTTTACAGAATGTTTTTGGTTGGATTTCACTTCTTTTTGTAGAAACGTAGGTATATTGATCTATTTTATTAGATTTTCGTATTTGACACATTTTTTTAGGAGTAGTTTCTATATTGCAAATCTTTATTTTTTTCCGGTTCTGAACTATGGTAGATAGAGCCTCCGATTATTTTTTATTGAATTCAGCGTCCTCGAAAACCTACAGTTATAGTTTGATACCAAACTTGTCCATATATCCAATCTCTCACCCAATTCCTTTTCGGATTCAATTTTTTCTCTCCCAATCTAACCACCGCAGACCCATCTGATGATGTTTTTTCTGAAGAGCAATAGACGTTCTATATTGCACCAAAATTTCATAGTATTTTTTTATTCAGTGATACAGCGAAACAGAGTTTCTTCTTCATCAAACTCTTCGGAATGGAAATAAGATATAGAGAACATGAGGGCTTTTAGTGCTTTTACAGTTGCTGGTGATTCTCATAGAAGAGATTTGATTCACCAAATAAATAAACGAAGAGAGGAAGTGGGAGAATTCCCTCAAATAGTTCAACTATTGTTGAATGAGCACCCAGCACTCAAGCTTGTTGTCGTACATTCTGATCATAGATCACTTCATGAAGCCTGACAAGTTCGATCAAATTTTCATCCATTTTCACTTCAATCGCTTCACAAAATATCCGACGTGATATCACTTACGGTTAGAAAATGTAAATTTGCGGGTAGTTCTGGTGTGCTATCAAGTGACAGCAGATGCTAACTTCGTGAATGCGGGAAATGATAACAATTGAAAAAAGGATAATAATCGGGTGATCAGTCTTATACACAGTGATAATTTTTACTGTCTCATTTATTGTTCCGGCCTAGCTTTCGAAAACCTATCGTTTCCTTGAACAATAAATGAGACAGTAAAAATATCACTGTGTATAAGACTGATCACCCGATTATTATTCTTTTTTCCATTTTTTATTCTAAAGTCGATATTCACATATTGAGTATGATAACAATGTGTTTCCGAGCGCATAAACTTCCATACATTACTGATCACCCGATTATTATTCTTTTTTCAATTTATAATCTAAAGTCGATATTCAAATATTGAGCATGATAACAATGTGTTTCTAAGCGCATAAACTTCCATACATTATTGTGGTTGCACATTTTGCGAAGATGAGGTGATAGCACGTGAGCTCACGTGACGAGCCAACAATGGTACTCCAGATTTTCGATTATCCTAGTTTTTATAGTTTTTCCTTTATGTGGCCATTAAACCCTAACCAAATTTCAGCTCTCTGAGTTCATGGGAAGTACTAGTTCTCATTTGAAATTTTGGATTTCAAGTACCTGATTATAGCTTACTGGATGACGAAAATTTCGGCGTTATGGTCTCATCCGGAGGTTCTCAAATAGGGGCCTGAAAATGCGGCGAAATGGTTCGGGTAAAGATAGTACGGCCGTGCCCCCAAATGAAACGACCCAAATCAAAGCTTATATTGTTATTCTGTGTCTCCAACGCCAACGTTTGTGAAGGACGCATGCGTATAGCGACAACCGGCGTGATCTGTAAGTGTAAACAGATATGGAGGAAATATTTTATAGAGCTATATTGTTATGAAAAAGGAAATGGATTATTTCAATATTTTTCTTGGATCCTGTGATGATTATGTGGAAGAGTTTCAGTGAATTAATGTAATATTGACCGTCTTGTGTCGAGTTCATAATATTCCAAGGGGATATTGTTTAGATAGGAACATGAACACAGATTATTTAGTGCTGAGTATCATTTCATTTTTCATTAGTTTCGATTTAATACGTGGTTTGTACCGACATTCATCATTCATACATTTGAATTTTTTATAACATTGAAATTTATCTTCAACATGGAGCGGTGCCAATAAATTTTCGATGGAAACTGTGCGTATTAAATGTATAATTTCATGCTCCTTGGTGTTCAATTTTATATCCCACATTTGTGGGATTTTATTATAACATATATCCACATCAAACGTTTTTCCGTCATTTAAATTTTGGTCTCGAAGAAGTTGATAAACATTCCGACAACAAAGGTGACTTGTAGTGCGATTTATTGTTCTGTGATTTTGTGCTATTTGAAATTCAGGGAAGCATCCAGATAATTCTCGAGATTCGTTATTATTTCGTCAA
The DNA here is from genome assembly GCA_951802165.1 of Adalia decempunctata. Lineage (NCBI taxonomy): Eukaryota > Metazoa > Arthropoda > Insecta > Coleoptera > Coccinellidae > Adalia > Adalia decempunctata. The sequence goes on from OX637697.1 coordinate 25,286,828, forward strand.
ATTTTGTCCGATAAAATTAGGAATAATTCGAAAACTACGGGTTTTTTTGAAAAAACATAGTGATAATTTTATTATCTGAAATAATTGATTCTTTCGAAAATATGGACCGTTAATCTTTATCAAGTGAGTTTATGGTATTTTTGCGTGGATTTATGAGTCGGCTAAGCTGTAACTTTTATACCATATTGAATAAGCTTTGATTTAGGAATGTGCACCAAAAATGGGATAAACAATCAACCAAAATTCAGTTCGTTTGGCTCAATAGTTCCGAAGATATAAAAGGAAAAGTGTTTTTTAAACGAAACCGAATTCTGCAGAATGGTAAAGGAAAAAAGTGTTTCGTTTGATGAGAGGTATCTACAGTTGAAATAAATGTACAAGTCAAAGACTCACCCTCTATAACTAAAGAATATCGTTTCAAAATTAAAAAAATGTTTGAAAAAACTTCAGGGTGTCCCAAGTTCGAGTGCCTATTAGACGTTTCTGGAGAACTGGACATATTTGAAATCTGAAAATTGGGATTATGATATTGTTCGAAATTCTCTACAGACCTAAAATATTTTCAGAGCCAGAGCACTTCCGGTTATACAAGGAGTGAAAATAAATTTGCTAAAAAATTTATTTTTTCAATTTTTTCGTTCCTGATATGATTTAGTATTCAATGCTGAATACATTTCTGTCAAAACCATTGTATACATTCTAATGGGTTTCAAAATATCGAAATAAACCTGAAAAAAAGTCAAATATTCATAGTCAACGTCAAAGTAGAAGAATGTGGAAAGGTCATGCATCTTTTGAATTTTCCAATTTCGTGTCAAAAACTGTGATCGAAAATCGGCCATAACTTCTGTTTTTCAAATTAGAACCCTATTTTTTTATTATTGCGTTGGATTCTGCGGAGAAAAATAATCATAGCACTCTCAGATGCTCTTGCTCCTATATTCATCGAATATGTTGTATAAGAATATTCTTTGACCATAGAAGATAAATGATCCCATTAATAATTCACAAGTGACAGGCCTGATTATTACTTGTTACTATGGTTTCATGAGAATATTCATCAAATCTGTTTAGATTCGATGAATTTGACTCTGCGTACGACATGAATCCAGAAAAGCTCAAATAACTCGGGAATAACTGAATTCAGGAGCAAGAGCTTCTGAGAGTACTATCATTATTTTTCTCCGCAGGATCCAACGAAATAATAAAAAAAAAATGGGGTTTTAATTTGAAAAACAGAAGTTATGGCCGATTTTCGATCACAGTTTTTGACACGAAATTTGAAACACCCTGTGAATTTATTCATAAAATTCAAAAGATACATGACCTTTCCACATTCTCCTACTTTGACGTTGTGAAAACGGTTTACACTCAGGATGTTCAGAATAAGAAAAATGAACATAATACTGACTATGAATATTTTATTTTTTTTTTCAGGTTTTTTTCGATATTTTGAAACTATTCAGCATTGAATACTCAATCATATCAGAAAAGAAAACATTGAAAAAAAAATTTTTGAACAAATTTATTTTCACTCCCTGTATAACCGGTGTGCTCTGGCTCTGAAAATATTTTAGGTCTGTAGAGAATTCCGAACAATATCATAATCCCAATTTTCAGATTTCAAATATGTCCAGTTCTCCAGAAACGTCTAATAGGCACTCGAACTTGGGACACCCTGTTTTTCATAATTCGACACAAAAATCGAAGATGAAACGTAAACCTTCCGTTCACTCAACATTTATCTTATCGTGCAAGAAAGAAAGGAGAAGATGCAAACCCTCATAACAGCGTATTCCCACGGGACTCTTACCGTAAATATCTGACGCTCTGTCTGGAAGATCTACGGTGCATCGTGACGTGGCAGCGCTCACTTCGGCAGTATCCCGATTTCCCGACGACACAGACTCAACAACATGCGGGCTTACAATATACTGAGAGCGAATTGGTTCTCGGATGAGATATTTCCAGATTTATTTATGCGCAATTGGAAGTGAAGACGCATATTACTTCGTCTACGTGAATCTCTCTTTGGTGCACGAGCTACAAAGGTTACTGAAACCCGAATCCTTTGACCTGAAAATCCACCTATTTTGTCAAAGTTATCACTGATCGATAAACACGCGGATTTGCGGTGGGAAATGGTATCGAAATTCGGTGTAGTTCAGTTCACACGCCTATCCAGGGGCAGCCATGTATGATTATTGGATCCTTTGAAGGGATCCGGAAAAAATATTCGTCATCCATCAGTAGAAAATGTCGTTTGTGATCGGTTTCCGAATGTTGATCAACTCGGATTTAATTCATTTGAACGGAACCACCCCTGTCACACAAAGAGAACACGTGGATAGGTCTGCGACTTCTTTTTTGGAAATTGTGACGCCTTTTACTACACCTACTACTTTTTTTTCCAATTGGTTTTCCGAGCTGGCAAATGAGAATGAGAGCTCAAAAGCTCCTGACTGTACGTCATTGATTCAAATTTCATCAAATACGCGTTACTATCGAAAGTAATTTTTTTTGTAGGTAGAAGTAACAGAAATAGATCTCAAATATCTTGATATTTAAATTTTTAGAGGGGACCAAAACAAACGGAAGCTTAATTTACAACCAATTTTTCTGCGGATTCAAGCAATTGAATGGATGACAATTTCATAGCAGCAAATGATGAAAAATTTCAGAAGAGGTTCTCATATGGAATCCATGCAGAATGTAACAGCCAAATGGAATACATTCGATAACGAATAAATGAAGGCGTGTTGGGAAAAACGCTCGGACACGTCGATTTGTAATTTTAAATGCGCATATTTTTGAAGAAAATAATATTATATAGGGTGTTCCATGTCACCGTGGCCAATACCAACTTTCTTATTTCAAATGCAACGTATAATATTTATTTTTTTGGATTTTTCAGAAAATTCTAGACACAATTCATGCACAATGTCCTATACCTATCTTTAACTATTTCGGAATTATTAAGTGTTTTCAGATTTATTGCAAAAATCAACGTTTTAAATAAAAATTATTTTATTTCACAAATTCGGTACATTACACTTAAAACCTAATAAGTAATACTGATTATTTATTAATCATTAAAAAAAACAAACAAAAACATCAATGTCAATGTAGGAAATGTTCAAAATGCTCTCCGCGAACGTCTTGGCAACATGCTGATCTGGTGTAGAATTGTCTTCTAACGTTACTCAACATTTCAGGCGTGACTGATCTAATCTCAAGCGTGATTTGGTTTTTTAGGTCGTCTAAGTTTAAGCGTTTCGTTTCGTATACAATACTCTTGACATATCCCCACAAAAAAAGTCTAATGGTGTCAGATCAGGAGATCGTGCTGGCCATTCTATCGATCCGCGCCTCCCTATCCACCGATTTGGAAAAATTTGGTTCAAGTACTGCCGGAAATTGATTTGGTAATGGGGCGGTGCTCCATCTTCTTGAAACCATATTATATTGGCAGGAACTTGTGGATTTGCTGGATCAGGATATAAGTTTATCAAAGTTGGTACGACATCATTTTGAAGTAGTTATTTTTCTCCATTCAAGTTGCCGTCAAAGAAAAAGGGACCTACGATATGATTTTCAACAATTCCTGCCCAAACGTTAACATTTTCAGGATATTGCGTATATTCTTCTCTCATCCAGTGAGGATTCTCATCAGACCAATAGCGGCAATTTTGACGATTAACATGACCGTGTAGTGTAAATGTACTCTCATCAGAAAACAAAACATTTTCTGATTGGATCACATTGTTATCTAACATTGCCATAATTTGCTCACAAAAATGCGTTGTCCCATCGATAGTCTTCTATGAGCTCCTGAGTTGCCATCATTCTATAGGGATGCATCCTACTTTCCTTTACTATTCGAAATATTGACGTGTGGCTGACGGTGAATAGCGGCGCTACTTTTCGAAAAGAATTATGTGGGCTTTCTTGAAACTCAAGCATAATATCCAATTTCGTATCAGCACTTACTGCATTGGCAGCAATTTTTCTTATTTGTCTTACATGACCAAGCTCTCGAAACTGCTTTTCTATTTTGCTAATTTTTCTGGATATAGGAAGCAAATTTGGAAATTTTTCGTGAAATAAGCGAGAAACTTCCATTTGTGTCCGTGTGTAATCTTCATAACCAATCATTTGAAGAATGGTTATTTTGTGCATTTCTGTTAAATGAACCATTTTTTTAATATTATTACGTACACTTATCGAAATTCAAAAGACAATAGCACTTACACTGATCACTTATTGTCATACAAACAGACAACGTGTTACAAAGGCTATGAGAATAAACAAATCTGTTTTTGTTTGTTTTAATTTCTTCTCAGTGATTGTTTTTGCTTTCTTTCTCCATATCAAGAGGTAAATGGGAACTAAGTATTGAGTGTAATGTATCGAATTTGTGAAATAAAATAATTTTCATTTAAAATGTTAATTTTTGTAAAAAATCTGAAAACACTTAATATTTCCGAAAAATTTGAAGATAGGTATAGTACATTGTACATGAATTATGTCTAGAATTTTCTGAAGAATCCAAAAAATAAATAATATACAGGGGGTTGCATTTGAGATAAGAAAGTTGGTATTGGCCACGGTCGCATGGAACACCCTATATAATTTTATTTTCTTGAAAAATATGCGCATTTAACATTACAAATCGACGTGTCCGAGCGTTTTTCCTAACACCCCCTCATTTATTCGTTATCGAATTTATTCCATTTGGCTGTTACACTCTGTATAATATCAGAGTAATGCATTACTCTCTTTTGTAATAGATAAATTGGTATGAGAGAACTATGAATACTAATGCTAGTTTTTTCATCCTATCTCTTTCAAATATTTTTTTTGTAACTGTAATTTTTTTTTTCCAATTGGTTGTTTTCCGAACTGGCGAATGGGAAATAGAGCTCAAAAGCTCCTCACTGTACGTCATTGCCATTTTTGGGTTCAAATTCCATCAAATACACGTTACTATCGAGAGTATTTTTTTTTGTGGGTAGGAGTAACAGAAATAGATCTCAAGTATGATATTCAAATTTTTAGAGTCGACCAAAATAAACGAAAGCTGAATTTACAACCAGTTTTTCTGCGGATTCAAATCTGAAAAGAGGTTCTCTTGGAAAATACATATAATCCACTCCATCCAGAATATCACACAATAAATATTTGATTTCGAACCTTCTCTCACAAATATTCTCATCGAAAATGTGAATCTTTTATGATAAGTTCATCACCCTTCAGCGGCGAAATAAATTCCCAATGATCTTTCAGTCATGTTGAAACCACACACTTAAAGGATATCATCCGTATAGAACTACCCGATCAGCACATCCCCCTGCTCTCTTCGTTGTGAAAATTCCATTTAATTTCAGACCAATTCTATTATACGACCAGACTATAATACTTAGGTCGTTGAATCTGGAAACTATCCATGTAAAGGTTGACCAATAAAACCTCGAATTGCAGACTTTACGATTTTTGCGGTTTATGAAGTGGAATTTATATTGCCGAATTTATCTTCAATGATACCCAACGTCAAAACATTCACCTGATGGAAATGGCCGTTTTATATGATTATAGAATAAGATGATTCGAAATTTAAGTCCTGGACAAATTATATACGAAATGGCGAATGCGCTGGGAATTGGAATTTCGTTGTAGAACAGGAGTGTAAACGAACATAGAGAATTAATCGAATGGGGTCAAATTAGAAGTTGACACATGTTTGTTGTTGTAACTTGAGGATTTATTCCTGGGAGAAATACCGAACGGTTCATATAAAACGCTTCACTTTCCATAGGCAATAAAATGAAATATCGGTTAATGACAACTCAAGATGACGTCATTTTCACCTATAAACGTTTTACGGGGGAAAATGAAATTTCACAGTCGACATCAATTCGAAATGGATAAATTCAAGTGCCTTGACTTATTTTCAGGAGTTACTGGAAGGAATATGATGCACTTATTACAGCCACTCGTAATTATAGCGTTTCAAAAGTGAGTAATAATGAAGGAACGTCATAAGAATGATTCATTCCTATATTTTTAGTTATTTTCGTATTCGCGAAAATAACATATTGATAATATGATATTCAGAAGCTGACCAATTTCAAGGGCAAGTTGATCGTATTTGATATGAACGGAAATTCAAAACATTTCATATTTATCGTTGACGATTTCAAGTCGCAGATGACAAGATAGCTCCAACATTAATACAGAATCGATTGCAGGCCCGGATCTAGGATTTTTTCATACAGTAGCAAAAATTCATATGAATTCAAAAAATAACAAAAATAAATAATACAAATTAATAATAAAATTAAATACAAAAAATAAGGAAAATATCATAAGGAAATGAGATTATTTTCTTCACAGCTTCGCGGCGTGATCTTCTTTCCGCTTACGCATCTATCAGCTTCTCAAAATCTGTTTCGGAAGCAGTTTTGTTTTCTACAGCTATAATCGAAAGATCATATGGACGTTCCTGAATCATTGAGGAACGCATATCATTTTTTATTTTTTTCAATTTGCTGCAACTGCGTTCACATCTTGCAGACGTGGTAGGTAATTTGCAGTATATTCTTGAAGCTATACTGGCATTAGGGAAAGCTTTTTGCAGATCTTGCGTATGAATAACTTGTAGCAGGCCAAATGAAGTCGATCTTTTACTAATTTCAGGAACCAGCTCTTGGGAAACCGCTAGTTCCTAACAAAAATCAACTGTATTCAAGTCTCTTCAATATTTTTGCGCTAAATGGGTCCCATTTTTCTGCAGATCTTCTTTTTGCATGTTTAAAAGGGCATGGCCATTGAGGAATGCGAAATTCGTATGCAGACTCTGCGCTTTCTGATCTTTTTTTGATTTCTGACAATAATCTGTCGAAAACAACCTTAATTTCCTTCGAGAATAAACCAACCAGATCTACCCTTCTTGACTCATCCTCGCTCATTTCGTCTACCTGCTTTTTCTTCTTGGAAGAACGTTTATTTCTAAGAGTTGGCTCCACATCCAATTCTTCTGAAAGAAGTGTCGCTTCCAAGATCCAGTTTTCAATATGTTTTTCTCCCATTCCTTGCAAGATATTCACAAGAGCTTGCATCAACGATAATGCACGTGAAATAATTATATCCCCTTTCTGAATTTCCCTATTGATCTCTCGCAGAATATTATCCCAAATTGTTAGGTTCAGGATGAATCTAAAATGACCAGCTTCATACTTGGATTCTGCGACTAGTGAGAATTCTTTGTTTTTTCCTCAGCCTTCACAACTCCCGGTAGATTATTGAGAAAGTCATTAACAGCTTGATGTTTAGCCCATCTTGTTTGGCTACTTCCTTTCAAATTTGTTTTCGTGCACTTTTTCATAATTTTCCATAGTGTGGTTGAACTAATAAAAAAAGAATACAGTTTTTGTACAACACCAAATAAATTTACTGCTTCTGAACATTATGAAGCCGAATGGATACCCAGAAGATCCAAAGAGTATTGTAGGCATGGAACTAATACTGCCAGTTCGTTCATCTGTAGTATTCTGGATTGGACTCCTTTATATATGCCAGCCATGTTAGATCCGTTGTCGCAGGATTGTCCACGACATTTTTTGACATCTAATTCATCAGCTTGCAGTTTATCTAGAATTCTTATGGATACTCCACAAGAATTCACCATGAAAAATTCTTCAGCAAAATTGAAACTTATATAGAAATCATTTTATATATCAGCTTATGTCTCTATCAATCACAGATAACCCTGTAAATTGAACAATGATAAAATAGAACAACAACCAAAAGTTCATTTTCATATTCAATATTCCGAGCAAATTCATTTTAAAGTTTAATTATATGGAATAATTATAGCATAAATTACATTGTATAGGTACTCGTAAATTGAATACAGTGAAACAATCATTATATGATGAATTCCTCAAAACGCTGAACAGAATGTTGGCTTCAAATAGCATGTTTTCGATAACACTTCAAAAACATCAACCACTCATGTCATTAACGAAGATAGGAATAATTATATGCGTAATTTTTGACTCTGTATTATACAATCGATGAAATTAAATCAACTCGATTCAACAGTTCTGTGGATCATATTCTGAAATCTACACAATCCTAAGCCCCTATTTATTATTATAATATGACTCGATGGATCATGTTGAGTGTAACCATGGTCCTTTGAGCCGAATACTAATGGAAAATATTTTCAAAAGAACTATCGCTGAAATTGGCGATCCTACAAGGTAGGTCAGATGAGGCAAACTTAATCATCAATGTATCATTTCTCCGGTGGAAACGTTTCATGAAGCCATCAACTTTCTATGATACGTCCATTCGAAATCCATTCACCGTTAACGACCAACACTAATACTGAGTAATAGGACATATAGAACCCATAACCTTAATTAGAGAGCCATATTCTCGTACTTCACTACCGAATATTATAAAGAATAACGTATACTCTAGTTGAACTAACGATTTTGATGATATCCCTCACTGACATTAAACCCGAAGGTTTACAACCTTGAACCTACAGTCTGCCGCATGATTGAATTCTGTCACCATAAATAACATCAATCCCAATCATGTGAGTAGCTATGGAAGCATTTGAGTGGTTTATTTGGGGGAAGCTTTTTTGTGTCCTACCCTGATGAAGCCACTGAAATATATAACGTTTTCTTATACTGTTTATCACTACCTGAGTGTAAGTATTCCCTTCTTAATTGGTTGCGTCAACGTTCATCAGTTTTTATGCGTTGAGTAATCAAAGTTGGATAAATCTCTTTGGGAAGAATTGATTACCTTATCAAGTTGGATGAGGATAAGGATATTTTGGCTTCGATGCTTCTTCTATTTGTGATTTTCATTGTAGTATTGATGAGTTTTGTATACGCAAATATTTTAATCATCGAAGAATATATTTTATCCTTACTTTTGGCTGGATACAATTTACTTCATCCAGATGCTAGAATCGATTACAATGCAGTTGACAAGAACTTTTTCACAATACTTGACTTATAACGAACTACAGCATTTGCATTTCTATAAAATGGATCTTAGGCAGCTCTTAATTATTTTATGTTCGACTGCTTCATAAACACTTGATTCATGAATTCGTTTAGCGTCCAGAATTGACTACTTTATTGGACACCACTTTATTGGACACCACTTTATTGGACTCAATTGTCACAGTTTTCTCTCGATTTTGCAATTTTCTTCGTTTCACACCACTTGTTATAGGCCGCATACAAATTTTCATAAGCACTTTTAGTGGGTAAGAGAGATTCTTTGGCACTTGCGGCTAAATTATTCACGCTTTCCTCTTCCGAACTATCCATTTTTGGGATTATTATGACGTTTGTCACAGAATTAACGAAGTAAACAACTTTGTTCAGTGAGGTTGCTAAGGTCGCTGATGGTTACTAAGGTAAGATAAGCAAAAGCACACTCAATGTATTTCTTGAAATAGAGCGACGAATATATTAATTGCCATTTCAGAAAATAAAATGTCTGCATTGCAGTCAAACATAAAGCTTTGTATGCAAACTCGTACATAATTAGGCTTATGGACTTGCCCAAATTATTGGCCTCGCTCGCTTTGCTCGCTCTGCCATAAATTTTGGACTCGTCCATAAAGACCTAATTTATGTACTTGTTACATGAATAGCTATTACACAGAAAAAAAGAATCTCTTAAATCAAATATATATATATATATATATTCTTGAATTAAATAATCTTCCCCCAAGAATGATAATTTTAGATTGACCAATATACTTCTATTTTCAACTAATTTCGTTGTTTGCCTGTTTACATGAATTTTCTTGAAATGAATTTGGTTGAACCGAAACATACGTACTCTTCACCTTAGAAAACAATTTCAGTCAATCGTAGTTCTCTCGGCTCAAGTATGAAGTTTCTTATCAAACGTGTTCTGATGACGAAAGCATGTACACGTGACCCTCTCGACCAATAAGCACAATCAAGTGTTAGAATACTAGAATCGCAGTAACATGTGGATATTTGGATATGAAATAACGCCATAGCCGCCATAGTGAATAGTGAACAAGTGCATTTCTGTTTTTGATAGTGCATAGGCCCGGGCTCTGTTCTGTTTGAAATTATTTAAAACGAGTCAGCTTGGAAGTTAAAAGTTTTTTGGAGACGAACCATTTAGAACACCTGTGGACGACTGTATAGGTATGTGGGCTCTTTTCAATCAACTGTACACATGGCGTCGTGTCACTCAATGATTTTCATTGACTATCATTTGCTATGATGCTATAATCTTAAAACTCTGTTCAATCATAACTATTTGTATGTTGAGAATGCTTTGTTTTGTGTTTGTCACTCACTTATTAAGTCAGGTTAAGTACATGCTCTTGAAATAATAATTCATTGTTGTATTTTATAGTAATAATAAAGATTTGTTCATTAACATTCAATTTTATTTTTTGTAATTTCCAGTGAACCCCATAGTGAACCCAATAAAAAAAGATCAGAAATTCTCCTTTTCTTTACATTATAGTAGTTTATTTACACTTTCGATTCTATAGGTACGAACTTCAAAGAAAGCTTTTTGCATTCTTCGAAGGAATTATGAATTTGGTATGAATGGAGAACTTCTTATCAAGATCAAGGGAGTTTTTCGGGAACAGCGTTTTGAAAGTCAAGAAGAAAATGCTGGTTTTAAGAATTAGCTTGGTTGTTATACTGAACAAAGTGTGAATTGAAAAATGTTTTTATGTGTGGGAACATGCCTACATGCAAGTGTGTTATGCACATATATTGTCACATTTACACATTCGTGAACTCCAGACTACACATTTTTATTTTATGCTTGGAGCAACCAAACAAATTGTTACAAAAGACATTTTCTCTTTGATCTTCAAAACCCTGTTCCCAAAAAACTTTCTTCTTGGAAGGTGGTCCTCCATTTGTACCAAACTTATGATTGATATCTTCAAAAAATATTATGAAAGGCTTCTAGAGATACATTTTTTTGTATTTGACAGCCTCTAACCGCATCAAACATATATCCTCTTGGTACAAGAAATTGATATCTTCTAGAAAAATATTTCAAATACAATAAAGATAAATCTTACATTTGTATCAAACTCATAGTAAGTCAAAATAAAAATATGAAACATTTATAGCAAACATATCCAATAATTTTTGTAAGATTTCTCATTTGGATCAAACGTGATTACTCTTGAATCAAGAGGATCATTGTTCACATGGGCTGAGAAATCAGCTTCATCTAAGAAAATTGTTTCTCAACAATATTGAAATATTCTTGCCTCAACCAAACCACATTATTTAACAAGAAAGTTTACATTTGACACAAAACTTTCTGTTACCAAGTAGTCAAGAAGATTTTGTCAAAAAATCAAACTAATATTTGGTTGGACCTATTCAAGAATACCATTCTCTTGAATTAATGCGGTTACAATTTGATTTAAGAGATTCTTTTTTTCTGTGTATGTTCGACTGCTTCATAAACACTTGATTCATGAATTAGTTTAGCGTCCATAATTGACTACTTTATTGGACACCACTTTATTGGACTCAAGTGTCACAGTCTTCTCTCGATTTTACAATTTTCTTCGTTTCACACCACTTGTTATAGGCCGCATACAAATTTTCATAAGCACTTTTAGTGGGTAGGAGAGATTCTTTGGCACTTGCGGCTAAATTATTCACGCTTTCCTCTTCCGAACTATCCATTTTTGGGATTATTATGACGTTTGTCACAGAATTAACGAAGTAAACAACTTTGTTCAGTGAAGTTGCTAAGGTCGCTGATGGTTACTAAGGTGAGATAAGCAAAAGCACACTCAATGTATTTCTTGAAATAGAGCGACGAATATATTAATTGCCATTTCAGAAAATAGAATGTCTGCAGTGCAGTCAAACATAAAACTTTGTATGCAACTCGTACATAATTAGGCTTATGGACTTGCACAAATTATTGGCCTCGCTCGCTTTGCTCGCTCTGCCATAAATTTTGGACTCGTCGATAAAGACCTAATTTATGTACTTGTCACATAAATAGCTATTATTGATATTGTTCTCAAGACATAAACGCAAAAATACTTGATTATGTGGGCTTTCAAAATGATTAAGGATTTTTCCAATATCTTTTTTCGTATTTCTTCAATAGCTCCATCAAATTTAGAAGAACTAGTTGCCGCAACCTGTAATTCATGTCCAAAAAATATCTTCCTTGATGGAAAACCCTTTTCAAACCGTTTCCTTCAATTCCACAGATATGCAGGAGGTGATGGATCCTTTAAGTCGAAATTTTACAAAACTCCACATATCCCCTGATCTGTGATTTGTATTCATGGAATAATTCCTGGAGGTTACCCACGTGGTCCTATCTTCGTCATAAAAACGTACACGAGTATCCAAACAGAAACGGTTTTTGTGGTAGAAGATGACAAGAAGCGAATAACCGCAGTGTCCTATTCGGTTGAAACAATTCTCAAACGAATCCGGAATTTAGGATAAAGAGGATTAATTTTTTATTCCGATGAAAGGGACGAGTGACCAGATGGTGAGCCAAGTGTTCACCAGCCAATTTATCCTGAAAGGATATGCGTGCTGCGAATCGACATAGAACTTTCCGCATCGTTTCTCTGATTCCGCCACCGCAGTTCGATCGATAATCCGTTTATGCTATCATTTCATCGAGTTGGGGGCGCTTACGATTTTTTCGGGGCTCTTTAATCAGCTTTTTAAGTATCCCCGTCAGTTGTTATCGATTTAATATCAAGTGAAAGTTTGACGACGTCGTAAGGTGCGATTTGAAGCAATTAAATGTTACCTTGAAAACTTTTCAGTGTTCATTGGAGTGGATTATCATTCCGTTTTATTATTCGTTTTATGACTTGTTGAAGTGTTCGCAATAAACATGGAAGGAACTTGTCTGGTTCATTTCAGCTGGAGTGGCTCGTTTACAGAATGGCGGATGCGTCGGTTCTTAAAGTTAATCATTATTTTTTTTTCGAAATGGATATATAACGAATACTTATACCTGTTGAATCTTAAGACATCTGCATTGGAAGAATGATTGCCAACTGAATTATCGTATCTTATATGCAAAAACCTGTAGTAGTCATTTGTTTGACGAAAAATTGTTTCGAGCCATTATTACTAAGGTTATCGAATGGAATATTGGAGATAAATCTGTTTTTTACCCATCTTTTTATAATAAAGAAGTGTAACATACTTTGGCCTAGTCAAAATTCATTTCTTGTTGAGTTCAAGAACTGATTTTGTTGTCAATCATGGTTTTTCAAGAAATTTCAAATGGACGATATATACTCCATTCACTGTTATAATGTCTACCGGTTGGCCAAGATTCAGAATTATCAAGTTTTTACACTTGAAACTGACGCACTTCGGTACTCATGAAATGTCAAATAAATCTCAGAGACGATGCCAATGCTTAATTCTATTTACTCTTATTTAACTTTGTAAATGGAACTAGTTCTTTGAAGGTTTAACTGTGACACAGGTTTCGTAGTACTACTACATTTTCATACTCGAGTGTTTCAAGTTGTGAAAAAAGGCATTCAAATGAATTTTGAAGAGTGGGAAATTGCATAATTCCGTCTGTTCGTTCAGAAGCTTTTCTGTTGGATCATTTGAGTATTCTGTCCATTATTTTTCAATAAAATTCCAACACTCGATTCTTCATTTCCGTACAAGAAAATAGCATAACTGAATCTTTCAACCATGTTTATACAAATCAAATCAAATCAAATCAAATCAAATCAAATCAAATCAAATCAAATCAAATCAAATCAAATCAAATCAAATCAAATCAAATCAAATCAAATCAAATCAAATCAAATCAAATCAAATCAAATCAAATCAAATCAAATCAAATCAAAATTTATTCAATATACAATTATACAACATTCATCATCAGTACCATTCTCAAATTGGTTTACAATAAATACAATATGTATAATAGCGATTTACCTCAACGAATGGCTTGGTTCCATATTCAGATGCATCACCGGAGTAGACCCACGCTAGGCTCTGAAGCCTGTGTTGTGGTATCTAAACCAGTTAGGCATTTACCGTGTATGTTCATTATGAGTGGCATTCGCAGCAGCGAGTTTGGATTTCATGGTATGGTAGAGGCAACGAAAAAGAGAAGAAAAAAAAAGGAAAAAAAAGGAAATTCATACATTTAAACCTAAGACCAATTTAAAGACAAAGACACAGACCAGTATTCGAACGAGATTGGATAATTCTACAGGTGTTGATTTTGCCCAAACAGTTTTGTATATGGAACCATTGGGGAAGAAAGTGGAAAACCATGTACGAAAATTTATACGAGTTTACACAATATGTGATTCAGCAGAAAAGAGGAAATTTGTCAGGATTATCTTGCACGTACTTTTTTACTTCTTTTTTGAATGTTTTAAGGGTTTTTATAACTTTTAGATTTTTTGGGAGAATGTTAAATATTTTTGGGCCATAAAAAAGAAAAGAGTTTTGTGTGACAGTTTTATTGAAAAATTCGGTTTGTACTTCCAAGTTCATTTTTGATCGAGTTTCTTTTGAGAGTTTTTTCGTGTAATTTTTTTGTGTATGGAACATTCTTATCAGGCAGTTATAAGTGTACAGTGAGTGAATATTGAATATGTTAGTTTCTTGATATAATTTTTTTGTGGAATACAATCTATTCTTTTTGAAAATTATTCTCAACAAAATGTTTTGGGCGGTTTGTAACGGACTGATAGCAACTTTGAAGGTTGCACCCCATGCAGGAATACAATATTTGATAATGGATTCGGCAAGAGACGTATATAGTACAACAAGATTTTTTCTTGATAGTATGTCGCGTAGTTCATAAAAGGTGTGCATTAATACCCGGAGCCGTTTTGTAACGAAATTAATATGTTCCGTCCATTTTAAGTGTTGGTCTAGTATAACTCCAAGGTATCTTGTTGAGGTAGTATGTTCTATGGTCTGGCAGTCACAAGTGTTCTGATTACTACAGAGTGGTTTGTGCATTCTCAAAACAAAATCTTTTGGTTGGCCACGGAGGGTGGGAGAAAAGGTTATATATTTCGTCTTATCCACATTAAGCGATAACTTATTAATATTCAGCCATAAGTGTATTTTTTGTATGTTTGTTTCTGTCGTATTTCTTATTTCTTGCCATGATCGTCCCGTGTAAATTAGTACAGTATCATCGGCGTAGCATATTATATCGCCTAGAAAGTTGTTGATTTTTGTTATGCTGTTAATGTAAACTAGAAAGAGTATCGGTCCCAAAACTGTGCCCTGTGGTATACCTGTTTTTACAATTTGTTCCTTACTTATTTCATTCCCAATTTTCACCCGTTGGATTCGACCGGATAGGTAGTTCTTCATCATCACATATGCGTTCCCACGAACACCATAGTCATGCAACTTTTCCATCAATAACTCGTGATCGACCGTATCGAAGGCCTTGGCCAGGTCCAGAAAAACTGCCAAGCATTTGGCCGACCTGTCCATGGTCCTCACAGTGGTTTCGAGAAAATCCATAATGGCATTTTCCGTGTTCGAGTTCTTCACGAATCCGAATTGTCTGTCTGTTATTATATGGTGTTTATCGAGAAATTGAACCAGCCTTTTCTTGACACATTGTTCAAACACTTTCGCTAGAGTATTTATAACAGAAATTGGTCTATAATTATTGATTAGTGATCTTTTTCCTGCTTTGAAAATTGGCGTTACATTGGTAATTTTCCATTGCCACGGTATTACACCCGTTGAGAAAATTTGATTAATTATGTGAACAAGCGGCATCAAAATACTGGGATGAATGGTTTTCAATGTTTTTGAGTCTATCCCATCGGGTCCAGGTGCGGAGTTATTCTTTAGATTTGCTATTATTATGACTAATTCATTTTTTGTTATAGGTTCCAAAAATAAGGACTGATTTACATTTATATCTGATAAAAAGTTTTTGGGTGAGTTTGTCTTTGGTATTTTTTGACTCATGTTTTTACCTATGCCAACAAAAAACCTATTGAATTCGTTTGATTTAGCTGCATTATTACTGACTCTTATATTGCCCCCAAGTATGATGTCTTTATCTTCGATGTTTTCCCCCCGATCTCCACCTCGTATGTTGTTTATTATTTTCCATACTTTTTTATAGTTCGGACCTGCCTGATTTATTTGTGTTTTGTAGTACTCGTTTTTTGTGTTTTTCAAGAGGGAGTTTAATTTATTTCTGTATGTTTTATATTTCAATTCTAACTCTGTAGAAAATTCCTTCTGCAGTTGTTTTTTTAAGTTATCTCGATGCTTTATGGAGTTCACTAGCCCCGTTGTAATCCAAGGTTTGATTTTTATGATTGATTTGTTTTTTTTTAATGTCAGATCAGAAGAGGATGAATTTATGTGATCAATTAATTTATCAATGAAAATGTCATAGCCCTGCTGCGGGCTCGCTTCAAGCAAAACACCTTCCCATGTTTCAGCTGAAAGTAATGAGTTAATTTTTTTATAGTCGATATTTTGCCTTAGTTTATTCTGTTTGGGTTGTTTTTGTTTTTTAGTTTCCGTGAAAGTAAAGTTTACAAATGGGGTATAATGGTCAGTCATGTCTGTACAAAAAATTATTGGTGAAATTGATACACAATTTTTTAAACAAGCTTCTGTTCTTATAAAAATATGATCGATGACGGATTTTGTATCTTTAGTAACTCTGGTGGGTTTGTTTATATAAGAAATAAAATCATTAGATCCCAGAATATTCAAGTAGTTGTTTGTTTCATTCTAATGGATATCCAATATATTTATGTTTATATCCCCAAAAAAAATTTCTATGTTTTTTTTGTCCAAGGTGAATAGGTAGTTTTCCAAATCGTCAATAAATTTAGTACTGTTTGTCGCGGGAGGTCTGTAATATGCTGTCAGTCCTATTTTATTCTGTTTGGAAAGATGATTATTGGTGAAAGCAGCCCTCAGGAAACGACTGTCATTTATTTTCACTGTTGTTACATCCGCTGATATGTTGTTTCTGATATAAATCATGGTACCATCGCATTTATTTATAGTTGATTCGTTGTAATATTGGGTGAAGTTAGGAATTGAAAAGTTACTCACCGAATCAACTATTCTTGTTTCTGAAAGGACAACTATGTCTAGAGATTCTTTGGCCATTTGGATATATACAAGTAGTTCATCCATATGCTTTCTTAGACTCCGTATATTGAAATGTATCACCCCCAAAGTGTGATTTTCATTATCCAATCTCACTCGAAAATAATCGTGAAAATCATCACACATTTCAGTGTCTATGGCTTGGTTATCCAATTCGTTGATGAATTCGAGCATTACCCCAAACCAAAAATCGGAAAATAGTCGTGATACCCCCCTAAAGAATACATTTTTATTCATATTCACATAATATAACATAATTTCGAGTATAATACACAATATGTATCAGAACATAAGAACAGAGAAATGAAAATCATAGCATATTATCGAAAACCTATAAATAGTTGATGATTGACAATTTCCGAAGGAAGAAGCAAGAGAAAGAAAAGCACAATAAAAAAAACAGTAACAATTTGCTCAACTGAAACATTCCGGATTTTAGTATTGAATACATTTTTCTAAGTCCATTTTACCTCGTATCATTGTGACTTTATTGTCGGCAAGTACATATATTTTGCCTGACTCAGTCCATACCTGCTTCAGTCCGAATTTGGAGATTGCATCATTGAAAAGTTCGACCCTTGATTTGGTTAGATCCTCACGGATTACTATTCCTGTGTCCTTCAATAGCTTCTTTTTAGAATATATCTGTTGCTTGACCTCTTCGCTTTTCAATTTGAGATAAATTCCCCTGGATTTCACGTCATGTCTTGTCCCAATTCTATAGCAGATCATGATTTCATTTGTGGTAATCCCCAGGTTCATTTTACCGTTTATCATGTCTATAATTTCCCTCCTTGTATTTTCTCCGTTCTTTTCCTTCATGTTGAAAACTCTTAAACAGTTTGAGCGACTTGCTTGATCCAGTCTATCAATATTCTCCCTCAATCTCTCACCTTCCAACCTTTCCTCCCTCAATGCTTCCTCCAATGTTTGTATTTTATTTTCGTGTTGTTGATTTGCTGTCTTCAATTCATCCCTCAGGTCCGCCACTGAGATTTCCAGCGATGCTATCTTATCGTCAATCGTTTTTATAACAGCAGTGGCTACGTTGTTTGTGATAGTTTTTATGAGTAGTTCTGATTTCAGGCAATTACTCACTGCTTGGGTAACTGCTTTTTCGATTTCTTCACGCACTTCTCGTGTTATTACCATTTTGTAATCAAACTCACTTGTTTTAATTATGCTTTCTGTCGAAATTTCGAAATTTCAGCGGCTGTTCTGACAAAGATATTTGATATTGTTTGGGAGCTCACTTCTAATACCGCTTACACTACATATGCCATAGGCGTTCCTATACACGTGAAACATTTCCAGTGTTGACAGAGAAAAAAGTTCCACCATTCGCCAGGTCTTTGGAATCATTGAATTCACATAATATTTGCTCAAATTAATTTTTTTTCCAAAGTAAATAAACATTCTGATATACAGAGTGAGTCTTTGACTTGTACATATATTTTAACTGTAGATTCTTGAGGCTAAAGGAAACCTTTTTTTCATTTTCCATTTTTCCGAATTCGGCTGTGTTGAAGAGATATAGCCATTTAAAAAAAATATAGGGCTAAATACATGCATGATATTACTCTCTACAAACACCTCAAACCTTATATTTTTCGATTGAAATTGATGTGATTATTAGATATTCTGGGATATACATTTAAAGAATACTCAAGCACTAACCTTATTTGAATGAGAATGTTACAAACACGATATTTCCTAACACAACACTTAGTTCTGTCCGAAAATGTCTGAAAATGATCATTTCGGCAATTGAAAAGCTATATTCTCACACCAAAATAGGTTCCTTCTTCGATTGTCCTGAAGATTAGTTTATAGAGACTAATAATTTGTAACAATGAATTTTTAAAAGAAACTGCCTATAAAATGTATAATTTCATGCTTCTTAGAATTCAATTTTATGTCCCACAAATGTGGAATTTTGTTATTACATATCTTCACATCAAACGTTTTTTCATCATAGAGATTTTAGTGTTGACAAAGTTGATAAATATTCTGACTACGTTGGTAACTTGTTGAGAGACCAGAGAAGAAATAATATTCGATGAGATTTAACTCAGGACAGCATTCAGATTATTCTTGAAATTCATGATTTTTTCCTCTAATTCAATCTTATACAATTAGGAATAACTTGAGAACGACGTGTATAAGAATACTTTTGTTTTCTAAAATAATTGATTCTTTCCAAAACGTGAACCGTTTATCCTTTTCAAGTGGTTTTATAGTATTTTTGCGTGAATTTATGAGTCGACTATACTGTAACTTTCATACCAGGAGAAATATGGAATAAGTTTCAATTGAAGAGTACGCGCCATGAATAGAGTAAACAATCAACCAAAATTCAGTTCATTCGAAATATCGGTTCCGAATATATGGAAAGAATAGTGTTAATTTCATGGATTTTCGACACCCTGTATCTTTCAAACAAAACCGAATTTTGAAAAATGGCATGGAAAAAGTGTTTCTTTCGATGAGAGGAATTTATAGTTAAAATATTTGTACAAGTCAAAGACTCACCCTGTATACGTTATCAGTCAGATGTAGAAATGACAACGTTGCTCAGTTATCTGACAGGAAAATGAGTATACCCTATCATTTTCAAAATAAACACTGTAAAATGTGTCAGAACCTCATGGCCAACCGGGATACATTATAACAGTGAATGGAGCATAAACTAGTTATATTAGATTTTCAGTTTATCTATGATTTTCAGAAGATATCCCGTGTCTTCAATGGAATTTGAATAATAATTGTTATTGTATTCTGATATCCTCACAATTTGTCAGCGTCTGTAGCCGAGTAGAGCCCTATATTATAACAATACGCCTCTGGCTATTTGGTTGGCGCTACAGGCCACTAGAGGGGATTCGTGAAAGATGGAACCACCTTCAAGGTGGATCTACCTACAAGGTTGATTCGCTGGCAGTAATTCTTAATTATAAATTATCCAAAATAAATGAATGAAGAACGTTCGCTATAGAAGTTTTATGTTTTCAAGAAGAGCATGAACACATATCTTGATGAATTAATAATTATCACAGTACAAACTTAGTTTGGGGAAGACTGAAAACAAAATTTGAAAAATATTACTTTTTGATGGCGCATTTAATATTGTTTTCGCAAAATCTTCGCTCCATCAATGT
Organism: Adalia decempunctata; assembly: GCA_951802165.1. Taxonomy (NCBI): domain Eukaryota; kingdom Metazoa; phylum Arthropoda; class Insecta; order Coleoptera; family Coccinellidae; genus Adalia; species Adalia decempunctata. The sequence goes on from OX637697.1 coordinate 25,307,190, forward strand.
AAATATAGGTAAGAGTGATCAAAAGCTCCTGAACTGACGTCAATGCTCTAAGTGCTCCATTTTTTGCTTTTTATCAACCAGAACTGTCAGAAAAAATACAGTAAAGCAGACCATAATCTTAACATAACATTTTCTGATGAGTTTTTCCTCGCGATTTTATGTTTTTCGACATTATTCGATTCTTTTTAGTCCACTTAGTGGACTGAACTTCTGTTGAAGGTAGCTGACTAACGCCGTCGACGAAGCAGGTAGACCCTTCGCTCATCATTGGAGATAAATGATTCAGCATACCCTTCGGCTGAACATTCCCTTCTGTGGCATTTCTCCACCTCTTGGGAACGTTATGTACATGTTTGCACTTTTTCAACGAGCGTAACAAAACCAGGAGTTAGTTATCCCAATTCCCCGAAATCGCATTCAGCAACTATCGACCGTCGGTCGAATTCGCTGAAGGTATACGAGCCCACGATTCTGGAAGGACGTATACGTCAAGCAGTATCGTGCCACGTCAGCTTTACCCTTTAGTTTCACGCTAGGGGACACATGATTGCCTCGTGAAAATAGAATGCAAAAGACCCCTCGTTATCACCTGCGATGTGGAGCAGACTGTTGTTCTATATATTTGGTGGATGCCTACGAGAGGATGGGTGTAAAGACAGACAGCCATCACGTTTTATTCAATAGGCCTTTAGGTTCAGCCGCATGTGAATCGGGCATGATTGAATCGCATAACCGGAATGTTCATAACTCGATGGAGCCGTTCCTGAATATTTGTAGAGTTTGGGCATTTCATCACTTTGACAAATCGTGCATAAACCTTTTTGAATCAACTTTGTTCTCGATGAACAACTACCACTGAATCGAAATTGTAGCAAAATCGCCAAATAGAACACAAAAGAAGGACAATACTAGGGTTCAAGTGCGTTCGAGCCTCCATAGAAGATATAATTTATATCAAAATAAAACCGAATTAAAATTCCAAACCAACCAAAACATAACCTTCTTGGATTCGTAGCGAATTCTTCGAAGTTTTCACTTGAGGCTTTACGATGAATGCTCATCATAGCCAAACCGTGGAGTCGTCTCTCATCTATGGTACTGCTTAGCCAGGCATTGTTTCTACGAAGGCTGCTCAATGATCGCTCCACTAGTGCATTGTAAAGCGATCAAAATTTTTTAACCTTTTTTAGTCTAGGGAGAAATTTCCCTCTTTCTCTCAGAACATCAATGATTGTGAGCTCTTTTAAATTTCCTCAAGGTTGGTCCTGTCATGTCCGTTGCTTCAACTCCATCCTTGATGCTGCTCAAATTATAAAATTGGCAGAGGGTATAAAATTGGTAGTGATACTTTGTTAGCAATTGTTTTGCATCTTAGCAGGGTGCAGTCTGCTTGATGTATACGCCGGTGTGTTCTCTATGGGAAACCTCTTCTCCAGAGAGCTGATGACAGAATTCAGGTAAGGAATTGCCTAAGATCTCCTCAGTATTCGGATGGGCTAGCAGCTGGTTGGTTGCTCCTATGAATTCGTTTTTCAACAGTCCGAGGCCATTATTCCAATTATTTTTCTCAACCGAGCTTTTCGGAGATAGAATGGGCATATCTGATTATGTCGTCTGTGATTTTTTCAGCATCATCACGATGTCATTAGATCATTTGCATCACATTGTGATTCTCGTTTATTATGCTACTAGCTGGCCCGGCGAACTTTGTACCGCCTGAATTATACTTAGAAGTTGTATAAACTTACCATTGCTTTTTTTTCAAGCAGGAAAAAAATTAGGCAAAATTAAAGTTCAAAATATACAAAATTTTAATAATTTTGTAATTCACATGGAAAGAATTCTCTTTATTTAAGCGGTAACTAATTGTTGAACTTGAACATATAACTTTTTGTTTTTAATTGTTATACAGTTCTCTTTTTGCATTACCTCATGTGACTGTGAATAGCAGGAGTATAATCCGTATTATACCTTTCCTCTTATATGAATCAAAATGTCAAGAATATGAACAAAAATTATTCCTTTAATGAACTATCGACTATTAACACAGACCGTCGACCAGAATCAAAAAATGAGTCATTTGTTAATAGCCCAACCTGAAGTGGCAAAAACAAAACTTTTCTTACATTCTCAAAGTCTAATCAGTGGTCACACCATTATTTTAGACATCTTAGCTATGCTGCTAAGCTCAAAATGATGGCTAAACATCTCAGTTGGTGGAGCAGCGCGATTCTCATTATTCCATGGATATGAGCTGTCAATCTCTCTTCAATTTGTTCAATTTAGTTGACGATATCAAGCTCGTTTGAAGACAAATCGAGATGTAAAAATGTCGATAGTACGATCGACATGGCAAAATTATCAACACTGTGAATTTTGTTGAACTCATATTCAAATTTATTGATGGTCATTCGACCAGATCAGATAAGGCAACCCATGAAACATTATTGTATATCATAAGTGAAAGCCCGATGAGCAAACGTTTCAAAATTATTGACGCTTACAATACTGTCTCTGTGCGAACAGAAACACGAATATAATATGTCAATTACTAATTATGGGCAATTTTGGATTCAGTTATTTCCGCAAATATATCTATTACCCAAATTCGAAAGCAGTTCAAAAATAAAGAAAAAAGATGAAGATGGCCCACTCACGTTTGAAACTGATCGTCAAAATCATATACTTGATCTTTCGGTAAAAATTCACTGTTCCACCAACTTGAGATGAGTTTACCCGCTTTTTGATCTGGCAATAGACTTCCATGTTACTATGAGTTCTATGCGAATCAAATATCGCCATCTAACAGCGGTAATATCAACCTACGACTACGTACAGTGACTTGTCTATTCACTATACGACTACGCATCAACGGTAGCGGCACCTAGTGGCCTTATTCAAAAGAAGGAAAAGCATTGCCTGCATAAGTAAAACTTTCATCAATTTTTTCGAAGTTCTATTGTATTTTATAATAACCAGACCGAAGACGATTCCATAAATGAAGTTTCATAGCAAACAGTCCATCCGATCTCTAGTTATAAATGGTGTAACCAACATCTTTCTTTTATATATATATATAGATTATTTTATGTCTTTTTGAGGGATACTTGCGAAGCACTAGGGGGAGGCAGCTGCACCCCTTCCCCGATCTGGGGACGCCCATGCCAGGGTTTCTCTGAGGTGATTCCAAGGGTATTCACGCCATGAATGACAGCAAACGCAGGACCTGAAAGGAGATGGTTGAAACCATCGCAACCTCTTTCACATGCCCAATGCATCCACGTCATTAATGACTAGTGAAAAGAAGTTATACAGCAATTCCTTATTGGATGCCCAAGGGTATCAACCTCATGAAGGCTCAATAACGCAGGAGAGATTACGAAGAGGAAAGAGGTCAGTAGGAGAAAAAAATAAAGCCAATTAATTGTATAAAATGAGTCATCAAAGCTACAGACGCGAAGTCAACCTTGTCAGTCCACAATTCACTACATCGAGTTCATCAGGAGCTTTGTACAACCTTAATTGACACTAAATTTTCAATAACCGGTACCTTCACAAACTAACAACCTCTTAATGATCTAATGTTTATCGATCCTACGACAACCCTTTAAATATTGCCTTTTATCCCCGCCTGGGAAGAATGGCAGAGGAAAATATTGCATGTGACCAAATAGTAAAAAGAGGTTCTAGATCAATTTCAGCTGTGAAACGTCTTCAGCTGCAGCTTCTCGAAAAATGTAGATATCTGAAAGCTCTTAAGGTGTTCATGAGATTGAAAAGGAGTATTAGATGAAGGGGAATTATTTCTGTGTTCTGGTATACTCCTGAAAAAAGACTCGAATATTCAACATTCAGAAAATAAAAATTCACAATTCTTCTCCGAAATTGAATTGGACCACGACTTCTTCATCCAACATTATCGTTTCAAAATTACAGTTACAGACATTTCGGCAAGTCGATTACCCTGTTGTCCTAAGAAACAAGAGAAAAGACATGAAGCAAGGATGATTGAGAGTAACTGTTTATGCTGGGGGCGAAGGAATTTTGATGAGGTAGGCAAGGTCCTTAGTGTTGGTTCCTGGTCACTCGAAAGAAACGAAGAGGCCAACAAAGTGTCCAGAAAGAAAGCAAAAACGCCACCTCCTATCCCAGAACCTTCCTGTGATGTAGGAAAATACACCTATAAGAAGAAGTTTCTGTATAAGGAAGAAAAAGAAAGAGAAACATTATGGAGGAACCTTTCAGGCGTGGATCATTCCAAATAGTACCTTCGGGATTTTGGGACTGTACGAACCAAGAGCTATTTGAATCTCAGTTATAATAAGTTAAGTCTCTTCATTGGCTTACTCACAAGACATTGTCGTCTTAGAAAGCTTATAATGCGAATGGTCTTATCAGGAAATGGAGAGTGCATATTCTTCGAGGAAGAGAGGGAAATTCCTGTTTCCCTGGTCACGGAGAACCTCGCCATTGCCAGTCTGCGCAAGGAACTTCGTGGACAAGAGAATGATAGGAGCAAGAAAGATTGAACTTTTTTGTAGCGTTCTCAGATACTGGTGTTCATTGAAGCTCAAGAGCTGGAGAATGAGCTGCAGAAAGCGCTGCTGTAAAAATAGCTCTGATTATCATATATATTTTTATTTCATGATTTAGTCCTGGGTGATGTGCAGAGTCCACAATCTCAACCAGAATGAGCTCCTTTTCCCTCCACATCTAGACAACAGATCCGCTGTCCAATCCTCCAAACAATGAAACATCCAGAGCTAAAGATAGCGGGCTAAACTTCCCCTTCCAGCATCCCGAAACCGATATCCGTGCTTGATTCCCATTCTCCTCCTCCGCGCTGAACAACGCGCCTGATAAAATTGTTTCGAATGAATCAGCCCTATTTATCAGGAATATGCCCGAATAAGATCCCGGGAATGTATTCTGCCTGTTCAGTGTTTCGTAAAAGCATTTCTGTTCGTGTTTGTCCCGGGTATTGTATCGCCTTCCCTAGTTGCGGTTAAATTGAATTCATTCCCCCAGCTATAACGCTGACACAGCTCCCTCTGTTATTGTTCCTCATCTGATTACTTGGGTGGCTCACACGGTAAATGGTCTTTCAGTCAGTTAACGTGGCATTTGATTCCACGATAGCCTACTACAGGGAGAATTAGGATGATTGAGTTAGAGATTAGAGACATTCTAGTGGGTCTGGTAAGGGAACTCCATTAGGGATTATCCTGCCTGATGAAGGACCAAAAAAGTTGAGTAGAAGGAGTTTCTCCCCAGATGTATGCATACACGAAATCATTTCATCGGGATCCGAAACCATCCTGTAAACTTCAAGTCCTTAGTTTCATCCGTCCCACAGTTATCGTATGATGGATCAAAATCTGCCGAAGGAACCCGCAAAGGATTCTATGATCCTTAACTGAGACTTTCTGTGCCTATAGGGCAAGAGCCCTCAATTTAACAAGTGCAAATAATGGCTAATGGCTTTTTATGAACGCGTCCAAAAGTGTTTGAAAAGAAAGCTCACAGAGGAGCGTATTAATATAGCAACAGAAAGTCACTCAGCACTAAGAGCTCTGAAATTTAACTGCCAGTGCTCAGTGCTCACCTGAGAATTCCGCAGTACCAGAAAGGAACTGGTTAGAGGCAAAAAAGAGACCCTATAATGGTTGCCAGAGCACTGTTGCATTAGGGGTAAGGAGGAGACTGATGCATCAAAGGTTAAACCTGTTGGAATTGAACCCTTCTGTGCCCTTGGAAATGACCACTGGGCAAAGTAAGTTGAAGAGAGATGCAAAATATAACATCCCCCCTGTGGAGATCTCCAGAGGACTAAGGATCATAGATGATCTCCTCGATAATTGATTCAGTAAGGTATACGAACGAAAGATCAATCTGGTTGAAATTCTATAAGGTTCTACTGTAGACAATGGACCCCATGATATATTATATAATACAAAAAAAAAACTGCAACACCCAGAAGGAGCTGTCTGAATTTTAATTTATTTTGGTAAAACCATTGAGTTTAAATATACATAGAGACACAGCCCAGTTCAACGATTTGAAGATAAATTTTGTGTAGTTCCTTCACCGGTTCATAGATGGATAAGTGTGTTTCAGAGAAGCGAAAATTTTTAATCCCGCATCTGGCGGTAAGTACCTAGTTGAACTATAAGGCACTATTTCCGAAGCCGAATGCGATGACGATCAGGACCGGCATACGGAAATGTGGTTCAGTATTTCATCACCTGATTTTTTTGAAGCAATAAAACGACAATTATTTTTGATCTTTCATGAATATAAAATACTGATGTATGAAAAAATAAATGCATGCAATTTTTTCTTCATTCACAAGTATTTATAAATAGATTTTCTATGAATTTTTAAAAATATTTGATTCTTTATAAACAGCGGGATGCTTCTGTGTCGAGATTCCTTTGGTTTTCTTTCTGTCCCCTGTACAGCTTCACTCTAATCAGTTATCTCAACAAATGAATCCTGTGCTTTTCAAATTCTGGGGTTAACATTCATTTTTTCTTTAATTTTTTTCTAAAATATACCTTTGAAGTCATATATTTTCTGATTTTGTGACCATAATTTTCTTTATGACCAACAGCGCTTTCCTCATCAAATGTTTGAACTCGGTTGAGGGAATCCTCAAATGTATCCGATTTCGGTTTGCAATATATATCCAATCATTACCAAGCTTATTCAAATCATCAATGAGGAGTGCTTTTTCGCACTTACCGCATTTGTTTTTTTTTGGCAATGTTCCTCATCAAATACCCCGAGAAACTTGCGATTGAGTTGGATTCTAGGGTATTTAGGGGTTCAATTAACTCCTTATCCCTTAAATACCCTCACTAGGCTCACCGTTGCCCGAATCCGCAGAAGAAATAGTCGAATCTGTCCAATCAACCACATCAATGGGTCTACTTTCAGATTCTCCCATTGTACACAGGTCGAAATCATTGTCGTCTTGGCAGTTAGAATTATCGGAACATTTTTCAAGACAACCAGTCATGACCGATTGCAACCCAAATCTGAAGAATCGAGCTGAGGGGTTTGGATCATAATCCCTACGCTGTCTTATTTTGGAGAATGAATTCTCGATTGGGTCCTGGTTGAGCCGACTTTTTATCAAATAGGTATGGAAATGTTTCCTTCGTCTCCTCCCACAACTGAAGGATGATACTGATGGCAAACCGTTGAAACAATAGGGAATATTTTTCCCAACTGTCCAAGACTTAATGAATTCAATTGATTCCGTCATAAATTGTATTGCTGATGGCTGATAATTTCCCTCAAATTTTCCATTCGAATTGAGGCAGTCTAAAAGATCATTCATTTTCAGAATGAACTGAGCAGTTGAATTGGCACTTCTCGACCTCAGCTCACCAGTTGCAATGACTGTTTGGCTATGAAGCCAAATATACAGTTCTGATGAAAATCTGCGTGCCCAATTTAACCTTCAGGCGTTTGGATTTATGTGGTTTTCAGTTATCTTCAAGAGAGTACGAGAAAGGCAATTTTTTTTCGTCGATCAAGTACGTTTCTTATATGTCCCTCCAAGAAACATTTTCACCCCTCATTTCCTACCTGAGAACACTCCTTTGGAGAAATTCATGGCTTATATTTCATCATTATTGAATTACACCGTTTATAACGAATTTGGACGAATCCGACCCTGCCTACGATTCATAGAACTAGAGGAAAATGAATCTCCTACAGATTCCGATAAATGAGAAGTGACGAAATGGATCGGACGAATATAGTTCCTTTAGTAGCTACTATGTGCCACCACTCAAGTTGTCAAATTGGCAAGTAAACTGCCAAAAATTTGTGCATCAAATCAATGAACTGGGTTGTGTCTCTATGTATATTTAAACTGAATGGTAAAGATAGTATAGCAAGGAGTAAATGATTAGATTTGGATAAAAAACGAAGGGTTCACACTTTCTTATAATGAATTTGTTAATAATGTTTTTGTCCACCGCGATTATCTATACACTCCCCAACACGTCTTGGCATTCTTGCAATAAGATGGTATATTTCTTCCTAAATATAACTATCCCAAGCTACCTGTACTTCATGTCTCAGAGCTGCCAAAGTCCGTGCGGGCTGGGGTAAATTTCCAAGCCTCTAAGGGCGAAAGATCAGAGTATCTGGGCGGCCATAGCAATAGATTCACATGTGTCGCTTCAAAAAAGTTCAAACTAACTCTGGCAACATGAGGTCGAGCATTATCCTGCTGAAATATTGGATTCTCGAGCCGGTTAAGGTGAGGGAGAACATATGGCTCCACAATTTCTTGAAGGTAACGCAGCGCTGACATGTGCAGAAGCACCCCATATCATAACGCCTAATATGTCCGGTGTACATGATGCTCAATATCAAACTGAGGTACACGTCTTCCTCCCCGACGTCGTCTAACCCTTCTCTGCACCACTGTAATCATTGCCGGCGATGCTCAACCGTCAGAGATAACACAAGATGGGGTCGATAATGCAGCAGTCCAAAAGACCTTATACGGCGGTAAACCGTTCGGACAGTTACAGGATGGTCTCGTTCTCCTAACCACTCAACAGCCAAAGATCGAGTCGTGGCAAATCGGTAGCCAATGGCCATAAGTCTTAGACGTCGATCTAAACTTCATTTGTGCCCCTTCACGAACAGGTGTCAACACTGTCAACTCTTCTTCGATTTTGGGCATTATCAAACCAAGCTTGACAACATCTCATAACAGTAGTTTGATTTTTGTTCGTTCGGTTAGCGATTTCTCAGAATGACAACCCCGCCTCCCGTAGACCAATAATCCGCCTTCTTTCAAATTCAATTGGCTGGCGATAAATTCCGCGTACCTACACGTGCTCTCGGCATTTCAACAACAACTAAACTTCGGCTTTGGATCTCCTCGAACAGCTGGTTTGTTGTAGAATTTGCAAAAAACGGCTACAATATTCAAGTAGAAAAAATTTTTACATAAAAAAACCTTCACGATTTTTGTCTTCAAATTTAATCATTTACTCCTTGCTATACTATCTTTGTTTCGCTAAAAACAATTTTAAATTGCAGTTGCAATTTCTTTATCAGTTAATGCTAATCTATATATAGAAGAAAGATGTTGGTTACACCATTTATAACTCGAGATCGGATGGACTATTTGTTATGAAACTTCATATATGGATTCGTCTACGGTCTGGTTATTATAAAATAGAATAAAACTTTGAAAAAATCGATGAAAAATTTACTTATACAGGAAATGCTTTTCCTCCTTTTGAGTAGGGCCACGAGATTTCGCTACAGTTACAGTTACGCTACAGCTTATTCGTTTGTACTTCATTTGATATTCTCCGCGTTAGATGGCGATATAAACAAATAGTGTGTACAGTGACTATATTCCCTCTATAGTCACTGTAATAGTGTGTAATTTTAGTTGCCTACAACTCTGCGCTGTTGGGCAAAACCAACATGTCTTAGCGTAGGAGTACAACAGATGTCTAAAATGATTAGATTTCGTTGATATATGGGAAAAGTTTCGTTCTTATCACTTCAGATGGCGCTATTCACACATTATGACTGATGATTATTAGTTATTTTCATAGTTTTATTTATTCCAAATAACGTAATCGTGACGGTTCTATATTTCAATTAAATGGCGATGAATTTGTTGAGGCTTTCGCGGCCATCGATTGATGTCATCTGTTCTTTTTTCGAGCATTTCGGTCGTCGTGGTTTGAAATGGTCGAAACAAGAACATATGACATCAATTACTGTGTAATATCACAGTGAATTCTTATCGAAATGTCAAGTAAATCGGATTTTGGCGATGAGTTCCAATCGTGAGATGTCCATTCTCATCTTTTCTCAGAATTTTTAAAATGTTTTTGAATTAGTATTTGGGTAATGAATATATTTGCGGAAATAACTTAGTCCAAAATTGCCATTATTAGTGATTAACATATTATGACATAATATTTTTGTGTATCTGTTCTGTGTGATAGCTCATATCCATGGAAACATTTGACAGTTCAAAAATCAGAGAACCAAAAGCCGTTGATCTCCGATCACCGGTGATTACGATTTGTGAAATCCACTGTATCATTTAGGCGGAACAAAGTTCGCCGGGCCAGCTAGTATAATAATAATGATACAACATTCCAACTTATCAAATTGGAATGTTTCAAAGAGAAATTAATTATCCATCGAAATTTTGTGTGAATTTCCCATTTCATCATTATGAGTACTGTCAAACACATTCATTATTCATGAATCCAGCAGTTGATTTTCCAATTGAATTCAATGGAAAAGTCAAATAACAGAGGTGAGAAGTTACTATGGAACTCAAGCCGACTAATATTATTAAAACACTGAGAACTTTCATAGTTATTTTCACGCTTCCACCAAATTGGGGTGGAAGGTAAAATAATAAAGTTAGCAGTAACGGACCACATCCTGAAAACAAATTGATGAAAAACTATTCAGAATCACGCTATACCCTCATTCACGCACATCAAATCATGCGATGGTAGTCGGTAATGAGGGTAGACCGATACGGTTATTTCGATAATGATTATGCCATGCTGGGAAGACAACAAATATTATAAGGCTGAACCAATATTTTCATAAGGAGAACAAATTTGAAAAAATTCTATCCAAATTCTAATGGGAACCCTCTAGAATTCCTATCGAATGGTACAGAACATTTTTTTGAAATGGCGAACATTTTCGACTTCATTAACAGAGAGAAATGAATATCAATATACATGGTGACTGGTGACGTAAGGCACAACGGCTAAGTGGAGATAGAGGACCTCAAACTGAATGAGAATTTGGGTTTCAAATGTCCCATAAGGGTATTCGTTTCGGAGATATAGGGTGATTCATGAAAAAATGCTAAATCTATAAACTCCCATATCTCCGTTAATATGATATGTTTTCCGCTGACAGTTTACATGTTTGTTCATACAGGCATTCTCTGTCAGCATAAGAAAAAAAAATTGAAAAAATTGCTGGCCCGTACTCAAAAGTTTCAATTTACATGTCAAGTGAGAAATATCACACGGTATATGAGATAAAATAAAATCAAATAGAAATTTGGAAAGAGGGAAAAAACTGATGAAATATCTGTTTTTTGTTTGAATGGCACAAATTTTCTTTCGTTTCTATGATATGTTGAAGTAAAAATATTACAATATTTTTATATTCAAATCATGAAAATTAGTACTACTGATAGAAAAAACCTTGAACATTTGAAGAGCAGAATAACTGAAGCATGCGAAGAAATTAAAACAAATATTCCTCTGATTAGAAAAGCTGTGCTTCATTTGTTCAAGAGAGCCAATAAATGTATGGAGGTGAACGGCTCTCATTTCGAACATTTGCTTACCTACTTGATTTCTTTATGAATTATATTTGCGACTTTTTCTATTTTTGTGTTTGAGTATCCAACTCTTTCATCACCCCATCTACAACAAATTTTATTTTGAAATTTTATATGGCATCGAAATATTAATTGATAAAAATAGATTTCAAGATTTGAAGGAATATTTTGATGCCAGGCTTATTCTAGCGTCTCGAATTCAAGGTTTTTTCTTTCAGTAGTACTGATTTTCATGATTTGAATATAAAAATATTGTAATATTCTTCTTACTTCAACATATCATAGAAACGAAAGAAAATTTGTGCCATTCAAACAAAAAACAGATATTTCATCAGTTTTTTTCCCTCTTTCCAAATTTCTATTCGATTTTATTTTATCTCATATACCGTGTGATATTTCTCACTTGACATGTAAATTGAAATTTTTGAGTACGGGCCAGCAATTTTTTTAATTTTTTTTCTTATGCTGGCAGAGAATGCCTATATGAACAAACATGTAAAATATCAGCGAAAAACATATCATATTAACGAAGATATGGGAGTTTATAGATTTAGCATATTTTAATAAATCCCCCTACATCTCCGAAACGAATACCCTTATGGGGCATTTGAAACCCAAATTCTCATTCAGTTTGAGGTCCTCTATCTCCACTTATCCGTTGTCCCTTACGTCACCAGTCACCCTGTATACAATTTTCAGCATATTTTTCGATTAATGGGAAAAAGAAATGTATTTCACATCTGATGATATGCTGGAAAGCGATTCTCTTGTTGTTCTTGATCAGGCAAAACTTGATTACGCTCATTCAATAGAGCTTTTTCATCGCTTAAAGTTGTATTCAAAGCATACAAAGTTCATTAGAGAGGCTGTGCATACATTGGAAAATACTTCTAGCGATAAAAGGATTTCACTCGAAAACTAACAATTTCAAAGAGGTAGGAGTAGCAACGAATTTTCAAGTGCTGAGAGAGCTCTATTGAATGAACGAATAAAACATGGAGTAAGCCAACCGAAAAATAGGAGTTTCACCCTTCTGAAATTCCTCAATCTCCAAGAAAATCCCCTAGAAGGAGATCGGGGTTCACATTTAGAATAAACCGACTAAATTCTCGTACCACTTCAAACGAACAACCCTTAAAATGTTTTTAGGCTCATGTATCGGTGCAAAAAAACATCTTCTACGAAGAACCATTTTTCATCATTATTACGAAAATGAGTCTGTATATGAAATTCGGATTCACTGCTATGATCAAAACTATTTTTAATTAAACTGAAATAAATCTAGTGTGAACTCTCAAACAAGGTGGGTAAACATATTAGAAGATAGCTGGAAATATTCACATTTAGAAATGTTTTATCTCCAGCGCCTGATGGTCCAACTATCGACCGAACTTCGCTGCAATGTGTGACATTACCAGGATAGGAAACTTTGTATAACTTGAGTATGTAGACCGTTTATGACTTCAGACTTCGGTGCAAACTTACCTTCAATATTTGAGCTTGAATTAATTAAAAACATCTCATATTCGATTATGTAAGCGCGAGATGTAGTTCTCAAATATTTGAGGAGAAGATTCGGAAACTTGTCGACTCATTATTACTTTAAATATTCAGATTAGAGATAGTTCGAAAGACAATAATAAATTTATGATCATCGTGCCATCTTCTTCTTATTAATTTCTTCAACGCATTGTACGAAGACCCTAGGAAATTTGGGATATTTGTATTCCGATATTCTCACATTATTCTGAGCCATGAGAGCTCTAAGAATGCATTTGAAATTCCAGCTATAAAATGTATATAAAAATACGTATGAAAATAACAACTCTTGGGATTGAAGGATTTACACATCAAGGATGAAAATAGTAGATTATATGAAGAGCCGATTCCTTCGTATAGATTATACAAGAGCTCTCCTGGAGGAAATAATGGACTGCTGCATCAATTCCTATCAACACGAGACTGAAAGAAAGAAAATATGTATGAAATTGAAACAATTAACGCAAAGTAAACACTGAAGGAATGGTACTCACGGTTGGTCTGACTTAAAGTGATGTATCTGCTGGTTTTCTGCCTCGTGTATTGAATAGAATCATTATCTCATGGAACGGATTCACTTTTATGTATACGAATACAACGGGTTCCGACGTAGGGAAGAACAAGAGGCGAAATGTGTTAGGGTGGTGAACTGTGGGCGGTGTTGCTAGACAAGAAGCAGAAGTCTTCTGAACAAGTAGAATCTTTGTGGTATTCTGGGTGAATCAAGACCATAGAATCAAGAACATAGAGTTCTCGGTATTCTGCGTTACCAACGAAGTCCATCCACAGTATAAACTTTGTGGTATCAAATGATGAAAATATGATTTTTGAACACTTCCAAAACCATTCTTAACCTCTGTATACCGGGTCCTGCAATAGTGCGTTAAGCTTCTATAGCTGCTAAACCAGACGTTTTAAGAATAAAGTTGAAAAGCATTCCCTTTGTACTTGCAATTCTGCATCTCAATAAATTATTTTATCATATACAGGGTGTTCCCAAATAACATTATTGAACAAATATGTGATTTTTTGAATGAAATAGTCCTTATATTTTTGCATATTTTGAATGCTCTTCAATACCGCTACCATGATGCAAAATATTAGGAATAATTTTCCAACAGTACGAATCTTATTAATAAAAAACTGCAAAATTTCGACGAAACAGTGGTTCGGTAATAGTATATTCTAGAACTAGTTGCAGAATGGGCTCCTATTCCAATACGAATGCGAAATTCGAAAACGAGCGACGAAGGAGCGAGTTTTCGAAAGCATGAGTATTGGAATTGCATTCTGCAACGAGTATTAGACGATATTCTCTCTATTTCACTAAAATTTTGTGAAATTCAATGAAAAAATTCAAATTATAAGTCCTAGTGACTTTCATATTGTATCTTGGCAGTTGGTGTAAATGTTAGGAAAGACGAAAATTGACATTTCCAAATTGACGTTTGCTGAAATTTAAAAGGATCGGATGTCATTGCTGACAACCACAAAACGAAAAATGTTACTGAAAACAGTGAAAACGATGCTGTAATGAATTTGTTGGGTAGAGTTTCAGTTAAAGAACTGAAGTGCGGTTCAATTTTATATAATGAGATTTTTACCAAGTTTATGAATAGAAAAATAAGAGAGCTAATGGACTGTATATGTTTATAAATAGTTATTGAAACCCAACACAAATGAAAGGATAAATGCACCCAAAATAACAGTTGAAATATTGTCTTACCTATTTCAGCAAAACGGTCAACCAGATCTTGTCGGTTACTCCTATTTCCATGAACAGAGTGATCGAGCTCGACAAACGAACAAGGAATGGAGCTGACGTAAAAATCCGTTGCTAAAATGTTAAATTAGGAACACTTATCCTTGTGGCAGAATAAAAACCACGCCACTGGTAACAGTCTTTTACGAATCCAATTCGCACAAACGAATGTTCTTGAATGAATGTAATTCGAATAACTCGAAATCACTAAAATTGTGAATCACAAGAAAAACTGAACTTTTCTAGATTCACGAAAGGAAACAGAAGAAATTTTAAATTATCGGTAGCAGAATGTATTCACGATTACGGAAATCAATGAACTGAACTGAAAAATGAAATGAAAATATAAAAACGCAACATATGCGTTTGTTTCACAGCTGACAGCGCTGACGCACCTACACATGGAATCTCCCTGGTATCGGGGAAATTGAATTAATTTTGAAGGAATGGAAATGAAAAATTCAGAAAAATTATCTGAACCGTTCACTTGGCGTGAACAAAACAGGCCGCCGTAAAATTGTATGAATTTTACAGGATATTGGAAGCAGTGAAGTTGAATCTAAAATCTAACAAACTAATATCTAAAGAATTGAGGAAAATTTGAAGTGATCGCTTAAAATTAAATATTGATCGGAACCAAACGTGTTAGGGCTCTTGTATCGAGATTAAGTGAAAATGGAGACATATTAAACGTGACAACGCACACTTTTTCGGGAGCAAAACTGGATGCTTAGCATTCTGTGGTAAGGAAGAGAATTGTAGTCTACCTCCCACCCTGATCAATCCTGCAGAATCAATATAAGGATTCAATGTTCGAAATGATTTTTCGATTGATTTTTTTTGCAGTAAATTCTGGCGCAATTTATCGAAATAGTGTTGCTGTGTGATTAACACTATGGATTGAAGGGCTTCCTCCAGCTCATCCTGAGAAATTGGGCCGGACAACCGTGACGTTGAATTGGTTTTGTGGCGACAATTGACAATGAATCTTCTTATATAGGCGAAGACTCGTTTTACTCTATTTAAAGTTGAAAAGTTCTCGATAACCATTAAAAGCGGATTTACTGGAGGCTCATTTGCGGTTGCAACATTAATGTTAGCTTTTAATTCAATTAGGGGAGCTGAATTCAGATCACAACCGGTGAAAGGTGGTGGCCAATTGGAAACTGGAGTGACCAAGAAATCAGGACCATGAAGCCAAAAATTGTGAATTCTTGGGGTGAGAAATAGTTGAGGCGTGAGACCTCGAGATGGCAAATCAGCTGGATTTGACTCGGTGGATACATGATGCCATGAAACGTCAGGAACCAAATCGTTTATCGCGACTACACGATTAGCAACAAACGTTTTGAGGCGTTGAGGGGGTGTTGTCAACCATGACAGCACAATTTGAGAATCTGAAAACAGGCGAACTTCAGATATTCTCAGAGGAAACCTATTGTCCAGAATCATTCTGACCAATTTAGCCAACAAAACCGCAGAAGATAGTTCCAATCGAGGAATTGAAAGTGGTTTTAATGGAGCTACCTTTGATTTAGCTGCCCACAAGTGCAATGAAATGCGATTTTCAATTGTATTAGAAAGATGAACAGAGGCTGCGTATGACTTCTCAGATGCGTCACAGAAACCTGGCAGTTTGATTTTACACTCATGTGAACGAATGACAGAGTGAGGAATCCTCAACACTGGAAGTGCCTGAATATCACCGACGACTTCAGAACACTCGTCAGAATGGGAATCACATGAAGGCTCATCACAACCCAATTTTTCCGACCATAATTTCTGTTGGCGATCATTAGGGGTAGATCGGGTGAAAAAAACCGATTTGATTTTGGAATAGGACTCCTTTATAGGTCCTATGATAGTCCAACCGAAAAATGTGTTAACGGCTGTAGGAAATCCAGATGACGAAATTCGACCATCGCGATCGAAAACCAGCGAATACGTATCAGCGCCCAAGAGAACATCTATTGGTTGAGAACGATGAAAATTTTCATCAGCCAAATTTAAATGCTGAAAATGCTTGAATATTTCCTGAGACAAGGGTGCAGAAGGAATCTCGTTTGTTATTTCCGGTAATACAATGGCATCCACCTGTAAGAATTGTGATCCCAACCTAGGATACATCCGGCATTCTACTAAACCTAACGGTCTTGCATTTGATTGACCAATGCCAGAAATGGATACATTGACAGGGTCAATTCTCAAACCTAATCTTTCGACTAGGGGTTGACTAATGGCTGAAATCTGGGATCCAGGGTCTAAAACTGCTCTTACAGCTCATTGAACCGTCAGCGGATTCTATTCTCGCTTGAACAGTGCCAAGAAGTACTTGATTAACGGAGACCGATTTCCTATTGATGTGATATGAATTAATAACATCATTTGAAGGAAGGGAATGAGACGTTGAAGGCTGATTTTCAACATGATTAGTTTTACCTGGAATACGAGATGGTACATTGGACTGATTGGCAGATCCGTTATTGGATGAAGATTCGTTATCGGGATGGAGACTGGTGTGATGACGATTTGATTTACACAATCGACACGAATTTTTGGAAGCGCAATCTTTGAAATTATGTAGACCAAGGCAGTTGAAACAGCGCTTGGAATTTTTCAAAAATTCGAATTTGTCTTGTCTTGACAAATTCATATAGGAAGCACAGGCGAACAATGGATGCGAATCGGAGCACTTCGGACAACGAAACTTTCTTGAATTCGGGAAGCTACGTGAATCATTGGAGCTTTGAGAGGTGGATGCAGAATTTGCGAGTAAAACATTTCTTGTTTTATCTTTATCTGAATGTGATGAACTGAATGGTGTTGACTTGGATGCAGATCTGGAAGAACTTTGTTCGTAAAATTCCTGAGCCGTTAGCTGTTGCGTTACGAACTCAATCAAGGTGCTATATGCGGGAATCTCGGATGATTTTAATTGACCTTCAAACGCTTTTCTCGTGTAAGGGTCAACATTACGCAATGTTATGGAAAATAAAAGGAAATCTGATAAGTCCTTTATATTCAGCGCCTTTATTGCATTGACAGAATTTTGGTGGCAGTTTAAAAATTCTTTAAGATGCGAGACCGAATTATTATTCGAAGCTTTGAAATTAAGAATTTCGTTCAAATACATTGTAGCCAACATACGAGGATTCTGAAAGCGCGATTTTAAAGCTTGATAGGCCAACTCATAATTTTCAATTGACAATTGTAATCCCGATATGACCGCAAGAGCATCATTTCTTAAATAGGATTTCAACAGTTGAAACTTTTGTATGGTTGTCAAACTGTTGTTTTCATGGACCGAAGAATTGAATAGCTGGAAAAACTCAGGCCACTCAGCGCTTTCGCCAGAAAAGGGGCGAATATTAATTTTTGGCAGCAAAATGGATTCATTATTTGAACTGGAAGCTTGCGAACTCGACGCAGGCGTTGACAAAGTTTCCTGTCGTTTCAAAGACAGAAAAAGCCCGGTTATGCGAGCAATAACCTCAGCAAACGCCAACTCTGACTTTGCCGTCTCTATACGATTTTCTGATAATAATTCGCAATTCAATTCCATTATTTCCTCCTGTATACTCTCAAATTTAGATTCATAACCAGAAATCTTTTCTCGGTATGCTTGTAATTCGAAGAGTTTTGTACCATCATAATCTTTCACTCTTTGCCAGATTCCGGTAATGATAGAAAATATGTTGGCCCGTTTTTCAACCAACACATCCAATGCTTTATTGCCTGTATCTGTCTTCGGTGGCATTGTTATGAAGAAATTTAATAAGAAACAGATACAAACAGCAAAAAATGAATTGAAAAGGAATGAAATTGAATATGTCGATGGAAACAGATGTATGCGACCCGTCAGTTGTGGAACGATGTTGCCAGATTGCGACGATCGTCGTATATCTGAATATAAAATGGCCGCTATAAAACTAAGATTTTTGAATTTTTGACTGAAACTTTCAAATTTTGAGGAAATAAGCTTGAGATTGAGCTTAAGATCCGGCCCGAAGGACCAAATCGTGTTGGGTAGAGTTTCAGTTAAAGAACTGAAGTGCGGTTCAATTTTATATAATGAGATTTTTACCAAGTTTATGAATAGAAAAATAAGAGAGCTAATGGACTGTATATGTTCATAAATAGTTATTGAAACCCAACACAAATGAAAGGATAAATGCACCCAAAATAACAGTTGAAATATTGTCTTACCTATTTCAGCAAAACGGTCAACCAGATCTTGTCGGTTACTCCTATTTCCATGAACAGAGTGATCGAGCTCGACAAACGAACAAGGAATGGAGCTGACGTAAAAATCCGTTGCTAAAATGTTAAATTAGGAACACTTATCCTTGTGGCAGAATAAAAACCACGCCACTGGTAACAGTCTTTTACGAATCCAATTCGCACAAACGAATGTTCTTGAATGAATGTAATTCGAATAACTCGAAATCACTAAAATTGTGAATCACAAGAAAAACTGAACTTTTCTAGATTCACGAAAGGAAACAGAAGAAATTTTAAATTATCGGTAGCAGAATGCATTCACGATTACGGAAATCAATGAACTGAACTGAAAAATGAAATGAAAATATAAAAACGCAACATATGCGTTTGTTTCACAGCTGACAGCGCTGACGCACCTACACATGGAATCTCCCTGGTATCGGGGAAATTGAATTAATTTTGAAGGAATGGAAATGAAAAATTCAGAAAAATTATCTGAACCGTTCACTTGGCGTGAACAGAATTCATTACAGCACTGTTTTTAGTACTGTAATGAACTCATTACGATACCGAAATAGAGAAAAGCCCTTTACCGATTTCCAGAGGCGATAGAAACATGAATTTGATCAGGATTTCTTTTAACTCAAGAATTTGCCTAGTCATTGTTCCAAAATGATCAACCTTTTTTATAGAGGGTGTCCGTTATCAATGAATTGTTTTTTCTCGATTTTTTCAAATGTAACACCCTGTATTTCTTTCCATGACGATGTACACAGTTTGAAACCTTACATTTTTTCAGAAGTATCCAAAGGGCTTTTTTCACTCCTGCGTCTTGCAGGTACGAAAAATGAAATCAGAACGGAAAATTTTATTCAAATATTGGATATAAAAACAAACGGGCGTTGAAAAAGACAAAGAAAAATTGTGTCAATGATCCAAGAGATGTTCAAAGTGTCGTCTGCCTTCTCTGGAACACAAAGCGATCCGATCGTTGAATAATCCACTAACCCTCGCCAGCATGGCTGGAGTAATGCTTCGGAAAGCAGTCACAATCCTCTCTCGCATATTGGAAGCTGTTGTTGGAACTTCATCATACACGATTCCCTTTATGTATCCCCACAAAAAAATCTATTTTGGTGAGATCCGGTGATCTAGCAGGCCATCTTGTCTGTCCGCCCCTACCAATCCATCTATTTGGAAACTGTTGGTCCAGTAAATCCCCCACAGGACGAGAATAATGAGCGGGTGCTTCATCATGCTGAAACCATATTTCATTCCGTATTTCCGTAGGTAACACTGCTAACATTCCGGGAAGAATGTTCTGAATGGAAGTAAAATATGCAGCTCCTTCTAAGTTTCCATCGGAAAAATGAGGGCCTATCACATGATTGCCGATTACTGTTCCTCGACATTCAATGACCACCTGTGTTGATTGTCCATTTTCCTTATAATTCTTGGATTTTCTACAGAGTAATAATGAAAATTGTGCCTATTGACGGCTCCGGAATTGTGGAAGGTTGCTTCATCACTGAATAAAACAAATTCAAACAATGTAGGGTTCTGTTCAATTTGAAAACTTGCCCAGTTACAGAAATTCAGACGATTTTCAAAATCGCTATCGTTAAGCGCCTGATGCATCTGAATGTGGTAGGCATGATACTTATTTTTTTTTAGGATTCTTCGAACTGAACGCTCACTTATACTACAGGCTACACCAAGCTCCCTTTGGCTTGTGTGTGGATTTCCAGTTACATGCAGTAAAGCCTCGAGCTCCTTGTCCTCGTTAGTGGCCGATTTTATACTCTCGTTTTTTTATACTTGACATCTCCTGTCTCTACAAATTTGTTTAAAAGCCTCCGAAAACTCGATTCATGTGGATGTATTCTTTCGGGATATTCGACAGCATAGAATCTACTGGCTAATAAACAGTTTCTGTGGCACTGCCCCAACATGAAAATCATATCAACCATTTCATCTTTACCAAAATTCATCTCAATTTATTGTATTCGCAAATAACTTTGTGCTCTGAATAACAATATTTTGATCAATAATAATAATCGATGTACTTCATAATAGTTTCTGTGGCACTGCTGCGACATGAAAATTATATAAACCATTTCATTAATAATACTTTTTTTGGATGCCGATAAAACTCTGTAATCGTTAGAATACACATGTTACCAAAAATAGGTACCTATGTGTTACTTATTCGGACAAACATTATCATTTTCATGTTGAACTTCCAGGATTATGATTTAGGATTTTAAAGTTTTTCAAAAATTGGTCATTCAGTTTGGTTTCATTGTGTGACTCATTCAAAATATCAGTTAGTTATTATGTTCATTATTCCTGAAATTTCTGGTAGAACTAGAAATGTCATTTTTCGTGTCTGCTGGACACAGGAGTGAAAATAATCCTAAGGTTACTCCTGAAAAAATGTAAGGTTTCGAACTGTGTACATCATCATGGAAAAAAATACAGGGTGTTACATTTGAAGAAATCGAGAAAAAACAATTTGAAATTCTTCATATTTGGACATTGATAACGGACACCCCGTATAAAAAAGGTTGAACATTTAGGAACGATGGCTAGGCAAATTCTTAAGTTAAAAGAAATTCTGATCAAATTCATGTTTCTATCGCTTCTGGAAATCATTAGAGGTCTTTCACCGAACTACTGTTTCGTAGAAATTCTGCAGTTTTTTCTGAATAAGATCCGGACCGTTGGAAAAATATCCCTAATATTTTACGTCATGATAGAGGTGTTGAAGAGCATTCAAAATATGCGAAAATATATATGGGTGTTCCATTAAGAAAATCACTCATTTGTTCAATAATTTTATTTGGGAACAGCCTGTATATTAGAAAATAATTTCCTGAGATGCAGAATTGAAATTACAAAGGAAATGCTTTCCAACTAAATTTCTAAAACGTCTGGTTTGGCAGCTATGAAAGCCCAACGCACTATTGCAGGACCCTGTATATTCATCAAATCTCGTAATCGAGAAAGTGATATTTCTCACAGAGAAGATGGCGTGAATCTGTATTCAGTAGGTACTCATTTACAAATATTTTCTGCGTGGAGAGTCGCGAGCAATAACAAGGTGTTTACTGGGTAATTCATTAAAAAGTTTAATTTAAGCAGGAGAGGCATCTGCTACAACTCTCCCCGCTACGATTGTTTCCATCTTCAGGAGTTGCATGCCTTCCAAATTCATTTGGAAATTCCTCCCCAAGTTGAATGAAAAATCTCTCGCGATTTGGGGCGTCTTATCGGTAGATTCCAATTTACGTAGGTAAACTTTGAAGTTCATGAAATTTTACAAAAATGTGTTTTCCTGGGTAAATGGTAAGAAGTCATTGAAAGTTCTGAGGGAATTCATCAATTCATGAGGAACTTAAAATTTGTCGAAGAAAGTTTTTAATTTGTATGCATGTTTAGATAATATGTACTGTTTTGCCTCAATTTCATAGTTCTTGTTATTGTTCAAAATAAGTCTTTTGTCTGAGTATTTCGAGAACGTTCCTTTCTCATTCTGGTGTTCATTTCCTTGAAAGTAATCCGGAACTGAAATACATCTGGTCAGTAAGTTTCCTGTTGATAACTCAAAGGTAATTATCGAGTTTCCAGAGCATTCAGGCAATTAGGATTCCATGGGGAAAAAGTTATTTTCCTGAATGTTAATAACATTTTAGCGCCGTATTTACGTCAAGTATTCATAAGCATCGAGCTTATCTGAATTTCTTTTTCTGCTTCTGTTTATTCTTGCTTCGAGCCAGTTCTCGAAGAAAGAACGGAAGTAATTAACAACTGGGCCGGAATTAAATTATGCTAATAAGGTTTTCGCGTAATTCTTCGAATGAGAATAAATTAACGAATCGATCGCAGAACCATCACTGACGTCGGCAACAATGGGCAGGAAAAAGATGAAGATTGATATAACCCAATATCATATCAATGTCAAGCGACTCGAATTATTCTTTGGTAGCTTCATGGAATCACTCTCACTCTTTTGTTATCATAATAGCCATAAAAATTTGCTGCATTCAAATGAAACAAACGGATAGGTAGAGGAGGTCCTATTCCTTGGCCACCAAAGTCCCCTGATTTACATCATATTGATTACTTCTTTCGGGGCCGACTGCGAAGACTGCTGTATGATGATTCTCCAAACACAGGCCTAGACTGTCACAATGAAACGATCCAGGTACAATCAGGAAGTTAGTTTTATATTTTTCCATAAGGCAACGGAATTATATGGACGCTTGAGGATTCCATTGTGAAAAAAATCTAAAATAATTGTTATTCATCATAATCTGTTTGAAATTATTTTCATGAAAAAAATTCTCTTCATCGTTCGTGTGCGGTTTAATTTTTTTTATGGAACAAATAAGATCCATGTCGAATGTTGTTCTAAGTTTTTTCAAACGTCTAAGAGACATCACTGTAAAATTTTCTGCATTAAGATTGTCTAACATAATAAATATACTGTTCCACAAGAGATATCGTATTCAATCGTTTTTGAAAGTATGTACCGCTGTAAAATCATTTAAAACTCAATAACAACTTGAATCGATCCAATAAAAAGTATGAGACATTTCGTCAATCTAGTCGCCTTTTTTCTGAAGTTTGGTTATTTGCATATGCTTCATGAATGTTCTTATTTTGAAATGAAGTCAGTTTATCAACGGCTTCAACGGATTTGAAACGAGTTTTCTGAAAATGCCAAGATGTAAATTAACGAACGCTGAGGCTAATAGGGCTATCGGAATGCTACAGGGTGGCCTAACTCAGGTTGTTGTAGCGGAAAGGCTTCAAGTCAGCCAAACTGTGATATCTCGAATTTGGAATAGGTTCAGGGAGCAGGTTCCGTGTTGGAAAGACCAAAGCTTGGTGGGCGACGAAAAACAACACCTGCTCAGGATCATTCCATCACCGTTTCGGCGAGAAGAAACCCTACATCTACGTGTAGAATGCTACGGAATACTCTTCAACATGCAGATGGGGTCCAAGGTTCCATTGAAACCATCAGACGACGTTTGCGAGAGGTGAATCTAGGTTATAGACGTCCATTAAGAGGAGTTCCATTAATACGTGGCCGTAAGTGTCAGAGACTGAAATGGGCAAGGCAACATATCAATTGGAACGATCAATGGCGTAGTGTACTTTTCACTGATGAATCCAGATATGGACGATTTTCAGATTCTCGAAGAATAAGGGTATGGACAATCCCACGCATACCCCGTAATTGTCGCTATGTCCAAGAAGTCCATCCATTCCGAGGGGGTAGTGTTATGGTATGGGCCGGGATATGTTTTAACGGGCGCACAGACCTACACATTTGTCCTGGGAATATGACCGCCTTATACTATAGGGAGCATGTCATTGACAATGTTGTGCCAAATTTTCACGCTGCTATTGGTGAAACTTTTCAATTTTTAGACGATAACGCTAGACCGCACCGTGCAGCCATAGTAGAGAATGCGCGCGAGGAGCTTGGTATTCCACATTTACCAATACCTCCGCACTCACCAGATTTGAATTGCATAGAACATGCATGGGATATGCTCCAAAGAAGATAAGATAATCATCAACCTACCCCAGAGTCCTTAAATGATCTGAGAAAGCTTCTGCCCCGTTTATGGAACCAAATTCCTCAAGAAATGTTCATCAACCTCGTGTGTAGTATGCAAAGAAGATGTCAAGCTGTTATTGATGCCCGTGGAGGCCATACATTGTATTGATAGTCTTAAAATGCTTGAATTCTCTGGGAATAAAATTTCGTTATTTTACTCGATTTTTCTTAATCTCCCGGTATACGCTGCAGACCTACAGGCTAAAATTAATTTGCAACTTGAAATCATATTAAATATGGATTTTCATCACAAAAATCTTATTTTTACTTTATTTTTTTGCAATTTAATTCAATATCCCTATCTCATGTGGAGCAGTTCAATTACTGTTTAAAATTCATATTTTTCAACAACACAAAGTAACGAAAAAGACTGAAAACTCAGTTGTTCGGTTTTACGGTCTTGAATCACTCAGAATCTCACAAAGATTCTACTTGTTCGCAACACACCTTTGTCCTGCCACTTGTCATACGGTCATACGGCTTTCAGTTAGCCACCCTATCCTCTTATATTCTTCTCCACGCCGGAACCCGTTAGTTTCGTAACTAAATAATGAATTCGTTCCGTGAGATAAGGACTCTATGCTGTACACGAGGCAGAAAACCAGCAGATACATATCTTCAAGTCAGGTAAGTACCATTCCTTCATTGCCTACTTTGTGGTTTTTGTTTTTATTTCATTCATTCTCTTCAATTCTCGTGGTCAAAGAAATTGGCAAAGTCCATCCTTTTCTGCAAGAGAGCTCTTGAATAATTGACAATTACTAAAATTTATTATTCAATTGAAAATTCTACAATACTTAGTGTTAGGAAAAATCTTTTTGGCAAAAAATTTCTTTTCAAATCTCCAAGGTTTAAATATTCGTCATCAAACATTTGAAAAAACATACACACGGTGAAATTTTTGTCAAAGTTAAAAACAACAAAAATTTTCAGAGTCGGGCCCGGATTTTCAGAATTATGAACAAGTTGGTTTCTGAAGGTACAGACAATCATCGCTGAAAATTTCAATTGATTCAAGATAACCGTTCAAATGTTAAGACGACCCTTATAAAAAAATTAGGAAGAGAAGAAAGCACTTTTGAATGGTCGTTTGATATTCACCTGAGTAGCCTCAATAGAGGTAGTGGAAATATTTGCACCTGACTCCATAGAAAATCACTGCAGAGGAAATTCTATCTCAGCATTAAGAATTCGAATGGACTGATCCTGTGATTGCTGTTTTCTAAATGAAATTCCAGATTCCTGAATTATTATCTGAATTAAACGATTGTTTCAGAGAAAAATTACTCGTTTTAAATTGGTATAATCATCTCGAAATTGCTTCGCATTATTCATTCACCTGAATTGAAAACAAGACATAAAGAGCGAAGAATAATTAAGAGCAGTGAAAAAACTGAACGAAATTTCTCATTCCATTTTTCGGACCTTTCCAACCCGTTATTTATTACACCAATCCTCAGCTCATTATTCAGAATAAAGCTTTCGCATGTCGGAAACACATAGCCATTTGTTTTTAAAGTTTCACTTTCACGAAATTTGCATATTAGTTTTATCTACAATTTTGCCGAGCAACACTGTTTCTGTCGTTGTTTCTCGAACTCAATTTTCATAGGTTAGATCTGGCGTCATGAGGTTGTTGACCCATTTTTATACAGGGTGTTCTATAAGCTCTACGACCAACTCTGGCGATTGATAGCTGTGCTTATTCTGAACATAGGTCCGTTTCATTTTCGTTCAGAGGGTAAGAGCATTTGCAAAAAATATATTTCCTTGTTTAAAATTTGATCGAAAATAAAACTTCTCTACTTCCAAATAAAACAAACAGAGATAAACATTAGTTCTAACATTCCTGTCACCTTTTGTATGAATTTGTTGCCGATTGAATTTGCCATTCTGTTATTTTTTTCTTTTATTTAAATTATCGTGTCTCGGCAACTAGGCCATTGACACAGTACAATATTCTTTTTTTACATTATAGATGAAGACAAAAATTTTCACAAAATATAGATATTAACAGAAAGAGAAATATACTATGGATGTGTTGATCCATTCTGTTATTAAATCGTGTAAAATATGGGAAATATCCGAAAATAGGTATACGATATTGGAGATGGCATTTTGGCCACTAAAATGATCTCCGATGTAACCAACCTTTCGAGATATTTTCATAAGAATGATTGGTTATTTCTAACTGTCAGAAAATACAAACATTCGGCTTTTCCGATCATGATTTACAAATTGGCCGAACTGTGAATGTTTTCCTAGATGAGTATAAATCAAGGTTATGGCTACTATTTCAGTTGGTCTTGAAATCTGCTGCTTTCGTCATACTGAACATGAATTACTCATAAATCTTGGATATCGATTTGTCTATTTAAAAGTTTGCAATTGCGCTGAAGAAAATGGCGACAATGATATCGCAATATATTTTGTATGCGGCAAAAAGCTTGAACTGTTCATTTTCACGATAAATTCGAAATGGATGAAGGACAAACTTCTGAAGTATTTCCTGTGAAATTCTTAGTCTCTCACGAGACACGAATCGAAGTTATCCCGTTATTTATTCAAAACAGCTTGAGAAATATTCGGGTGACAAATCATCACCTTTCCCCAGAGTTGACACATTCAGTATTGTTCGATTGATATCTGCTTCAGAGGTCAATGTACGTTTTTTGTTAATATTAGAGTGAATTGGTGAACTTACCTGGAATTACTAGATGCTACTGAATTATTTGATCTTGATCTCCTACTCTTCAAGCTATCACCTCTATTGACTATTCCTTTTCCAGTGATGGAAAAATGTCTTAACCTATAATATTCCTCTTCTACTCCTGTATTCGGCATGGAAGCCACTCTGGACCTCTGTTGTGGAAGACATAGATAGTTAGGTCTTCCAGACGACCTTCCAGGAGTTTTAACCGACTGCGATCTGTTGTGATGAGGACTGCCATACCTTGAACAAGAAAGTGAAATCCAAATTATTGAAATGTATTCTCATTTTGGTCACTCAGTATGTCATGAGGAAATATAAGACGAAGAGTTTTCACTACACAGAAATATGCACTCTTCGAACATTCACATTTTTCAAGCTCAAATAACCAACAATCTTTTTCATTCAATAATTTGAAGAAGTTAAAAAGAAATGGGTCTCATTAGGTGTTTTTGAGAACTCGTTATCCATCTCGTAAATAGATCTGAAAAAATTGGCAGCAGTTGTAAGAGAAATCTTCCACAATACCGGATATTTTTAAACAGAATTATTAGGATTTTTTTTTCAATAACTCGCTACAATTTTATATGGTTCTGGTAGAGTGATCTTAACATAATTTTGTATGCAGCTTGTATATGTATTTTTCCATCTAAATGCAAAGTTTCATTGAGGTCAAATGTGTAGTTTTTAAATTATCACGTAATTCTTTCATCGACTGATGCTGGAGACGGAGTAACACCTCCTGACCCGGTACCATTGATTTTGGACAGATATTACGTGATTGAATGTCTTGTTATTACTGAGATATCATCTTGTTAACTATTCCGTAGCAGATCAATATGACAACAAGGAACATCTCCTGATATTCCACTATGAATATCGTAGCTGTTCACAAGGTAACAGAGCCATGTAATGCCTCAGGAAATACGAACTGAGCGCGTATATTTACCCAGGATATCCTCTTACCATGTCATTAAACCCACAGCAACTTTTTCGCCTTGTTTTTCCCCTACAAAAAAGCCATATCAACCCTCTCAAGCTTCTCGCGATACGTCAGCGTATCCATAATTCAAGGAGGTGATCAACCTGGATTTCGAAATATCAGGTCATTTCCCTGTCACGTAACGTTGATACATGTTCCAGAAGACAATTCATTAACCCCAAATCGGATCAAAGAAGCGCAAGTTTCAGAATAAGGTCGTTGCCTTGAGTAGGCCAACAAAGAAATAAGGCCTCGCCAAAGTGTGAGGTCCGCTTTGAAATAGGTGCATGCAGACAAGAATAGCAGCTGTACGTATTTCATTGCAACTATTTGAAGTATATAGTTAAAAATAGTGGGACTGCAATTAACCAGCTCCTATTTTTAGGGCAGCAAGTTTATTTTTAATGAGCCGTAAACTATATTGTGAGATTAGTGACGTGTTCTGATGAAAGACAGTTCGATTGG
Source organism: Adalia decempunctata (assembly GCA_951802165.1). Taxonomy (NCBI): domain Eukaryota; kingdom Metazoa; phylum Arthropoda; class Insecta; order Coleoptera; family Coccinellidae; genus Adalia; species Adalia decempunctata. Next base: position 25,335,884 of record OX637697.1, read on the forward strand.
AAGTTGAAAAAGCATTAACCTAAGGAGTTCATCCAATATCGGAATATCATATCGTTCCTTTTTTGTCAAATTGTTATTCTTTGAAATATTCAAGGTGGGGGTCCAATGTAGGTACTGTGGTTTCAGTTCGAGTTGCACTTGAAAATGGTTTCACTTTGAGAACTGAAAATTTCGAAAGTGCATTTTTTTTTCTTTCAAAAGTAGAAGAAAATGAGCGCACTCATGCTCATCTGTTTTATTTCGAATGAAAGACCCATGAAAATAGTTCAACTTACTACAGATAATTTCGTTCAGAAAAAACAACCTGAAATACGGAAATGGCAGAGAATGACCAATTCAGAATCGAGTTCAGAAGATATGGCGGGAAATACAGCTTTACCACATTTTCACTAATTTCATAGTTCATTTTCGGATAGAGAGCGCCTTTGTACATTCCATTCATAATTATAGAGATATTCGTAGAACTTATAGTGATAATGTCAGTTCTATGGGGATATTCCATAAAATGCTCGGTGGCGCCTCTATCGGAGTAGTTTTCCTACCCGCTCCGAACGAATACCTTAAGCAAAGAGTAGACACAAGAGAAATCACTTAGGCTTCGCGGCAAACATCACTTCTTCGACCTTGAATAATACTACGCCGATGCAGGGCTGTTATTGGTACTTCACTTGAATTTGATACTATATTCTTGGGTTCAGAACCCAAGTGTTTTTTTAGAGTGATAGAACGTTAAATTGAAATAAATTAAATTGAAATAAAACACATTTAAATTAATATTGAATCCAATTTTTATTATTTGAAAGACTATTTCACTCTTTCCATTTTTAGTGAATTCATGACAAATAGCGCATTCTGTGTCAAATGTGACCATACTACTTATTGATGTTAGACATTTTCTCGAGAAATAGTCATGCCGAATACCACTCGATATGAAATTTAAGGAGGTAAAATTTCTCTCGTTTAATATTCAAGTTTGTTGCTTTTCGGAAATTTCCGAGCAACAAACTGTCATATTACTATCGAGAAATTTTGGCGGCAAAATTCCATCTCTAGTGGTATTACATATGATAATTTTATGACATTTATGTTTCAAAAATAATTTCCGGCATATGTCCATCACGACCAGACTAATTTTGGAACACTTTTTCGAGTAATTCAGACCTTATTCCAGCAATGACACGAGTTTAGATGACTTCCAACGTGTTTATTCCTTCTGGTTTATCAGCATTAACCAGTGACCCGACATAACCCCAAAGAAAATAATGCATTGGAGCTATTTCAGAAGATCTTGGTCGTCAATTGATTGGACCATTTCCCAAAATAATGTTATCGCCAAATCTTTCTTTCAATAAATCAATTGTAACGGCAGCAGCATGAGGTGTAGCACCATCTTGAGTCAGAACACTTCTGGGTCAATACCATTCGAATTTTGAAACAAATAATCATTGATCATCGATCTGCAACGATTGATATTCACTGTAACATTAGATACAGCATCGGTTTTAAATGAATATGGACCGGTTATGCCTCCAACTTGTAAAGCTCACAATAAAGAGCATTTCTCAGGATGCAATGGAACCTGCAGAACTTCTTGAGGATTGTTTTCACTCCATATGCAATTTTGCTTGTTCATGTAGCCGTTCGACTAGAAATGAGCTTCATGACTAAACACAATTTTTTGAAAAAAAGTGTATCTGCAACTTCAAGCTGTTCATAGGGCCCAATCAGCAAACAAACGAGGCTTATTTTGGTCAAGTGGCTCCAGTTCTTAACCAGTTGAACCTTGTTTGGGCGTAGACCAAAATCTTTACTCAAAATTTTCCACGTGGTGGATGCACAGAGTCCAACTTGTTGTGGATCAACATCAAGAGTATCACCCACAGCAGCGATATTTTCTTCTTTACGCACAGTTCTTTGTCTTGTTGTTGTTGCATTGAGTAGAATGAATGTTGTCTGAAATCTATCAATAGTTCGACGAATAAACTATACCTTGATGGTCGATTGTGTAAACCACTAAAACCATAAAGTGCTCTATAAGTTTGGCGAATAGAACACTTATTTTGAAAATGAATTTCAAGAATTTGTAAACGTTGTTGCGGCGTGAGTCTTTCCATGAAAATTTGTCAATGCTTACTGAACAGAAATATCTAAACACCATGGTTTATACCTTCTGTCAAATCACATTCAGCCCTATCGAAAATTTCATCACTCCAAAAAAACACCCGATATATGACAACAATATCCTCAATGTGTTAAACCAGTTTGTTTATCATATGCCTATCCACTGCTTTTCCTAGTAGATTTTTGAAACAAACCGTTTATGGCCTTAGTCAATTTCGAAATGTACTTTTCGAAATGAGAATTTGGATCGACAAAGTGGACCATTTTGTATGATATGAAAGTTTTAGTTCCGAGTACATCTTCAGCTTGGAAACGTTGAAAGAATTTATCTAACATCGGTAGAAAAACGATATTGGCTTAACAAGAATCGTTCACTTCGAGCAGGTCTGTCCTTTCACGTTCACGGCGTTTTATCCAATCGGAAAATAAAATGAATTATCCACTTTTCTCTCATCGTATTGTTCATCCTCCGAGGCCATTGGCCCGATAAATTACGCCTGGAAGCTGAGAGTCCGACTTCCTCCCGACCTTTCTTAAAGCGAAATGGAACTAGGGGCAAAGAATTGGTTTTATGGATCTGAATTATGACCTTTCTTTCCGTTATGAAGTTTTGCCACCATTGTCCTTCAGGGGAATTCAAATGTTGGACCTTGTTTTGAGAGGAAATGCTTTCTCCGACGGTAATATTTGCAGAGGGAATATGGGGAATATTCGAATAATATTTGAGTCTCCGTAGATTCTCTATCTCACAGATAACAGAAAAAATATATGGGAAGAATTCTTCAATCTTTTTATATTCGTCGTACTTTCACAGAAAATTATATCATCATTTGCTCCTCATATGTGATCGAATTCTTCACGAAATTATCCAAGGTATCATAAATTTTTGTTTCAAAAGTATTTTATGCTTTTCATGTTATTATTTCCATGTTTCTGATTTTTGTAGGTCCTGATGAAGGCTTGCCAATGAGAATACTGGCGGTTGTATTATGTTATTATTTCGAAAGAATGCCAAAATATACAATATGAAATATACAGAATGAAACAATGGAAATTGAGGAATCCAGCAGCATTATGTATTGTGATTCTGAATGAAAATGAATCTAATTTTAAATGCAGATGAATATGTAGGATAACATGAAAATATAATTAGTCCAAATAGCAGCTGAAATGTTAATTGAATTGTCTGATCTCATAAACAATGAGAATATGTTTTTGGATATTTCGAAATAAACTGGAATGCATAACTGTTACATATTGAGTTAAAAGCTTGATTACTCATTTCATTTCCTATTATCAGTATTAGTTTTTATAAATGAAAATTAACTGTATCGTCTGTTCGAAGTAAATTAAATCGACTATAATACATTGTGTTATGAAATTATGGTACCAAATTTAGTCACATATTTACGAGAATTTATTAAGATGCTTTTGAGTTTTATTTCGGCCAGGGGCAACCCCCTTTGGGAGTAACAGCTTAATTTCACTCCTAAAACATTCTTTTTTATCACAAAATCCGGTCGTACGCAAATCATTGAATTTGGTATACAAGAATTTTATGATATGCGAAATCTCATAATGCTACTTATAATGGCCATGAATCCTTTTAAGATAGTTTTTACTGGTCTGGGAATCAAGACTTCCAATCCTCCTATTTTAAAAATGTCCAATCGTGTGATTTCCCACAATGTGGCGTTCCCTCATACGAGGATGTATTGATATCTAGTTAGCCTAGACCAGTTCCATGCATAGACAAAATATTGCAATACCATATCTTCTTTCTTCTTCTGGTGCCTATCCGCTTCGGATGCTGGCTAACATGATGGCTATACGGACCTTATCGACAGCTGCTCGAAACAAACCCACTGTCGATGAATTGAACCATACGCTCAGGTTCTTAAGCCATGAGATTCTTCTCCGGCCAACACTTCTTCTACCTTGTATTTTACCCTGGAGAATGAGCTGCAAAATACGATATCTCTCAGGATTCCTCATAATGTGGCCTAAATATTCAAGTTTCCGCTTCTTCACTTGGTACATATTTCTTTTTGTTTGTTCATTCTCCGAAGACTTCCTCGTTAGTGATGTGATCCACCCACGAACAATAACTTATTAGAAGTGTCAGTGTGGGGTTCGACGTCAAAAAAGTAAACCAGAGTTACGCAATAAATAAAAAAAAAAGGAATTCCACCGAAATTGTAAAAATCGAAAAATTGGGGTATCGAGCCATCATCAAGTACCTGCATTTAAAAGGGTTAAGAGGAATAAGAGGTCAGCAGATTTACGAAGAAATGCTTAATACCCTTGGTGATCAATCTCCTTCGTATGCGACCGTGAAAAATTGGACTGCAAGCTTCAAAAGAGGTAAATTTCTCATTGAAGATGATGATCGATTGGGAAGGCCATTTTCTGTGTCAGTCCCCGAAAATATAGATGCAGTTCATGACATGATTTTATCAGACCGTCGAATTGGGCTAAAACGGATATCTGAAGCACAGAAGATTTCATACGAACGCGTCCATCATATAGTTCACGTCGATTTGGACATGAGAAAAATATCTTCAAAATGGATCCCCAAATGTTCGAATGTTGACCAAAAGCGTGCAAGGGTAGAAGCATCGCGTTCGATCTGTGCTCGATTTGAAAATGATTTAGACTTCTTAAACCGAATTGTTACTAGGAATGAGACTTGGGTACATTTCTACGATCCAGAAACAAAGCAACAATCGATGAAATGGCGACACTCTGGTTCTCCAAGACCTAAGAAGTTTCGTGTCCAAAAATCTGCTGGAAAAGTTCCTCCTCCTTCGTCATCAACTCAAAGCTGATATGGGTGTGCCGAAGGAAACTCAATGATGTACACAATAACAACAAGGTCTCTTTAGTCGGGATTTTTGGTGACTCAGGAATCAAAAGAAATGGCAATTCCCTCCCATCCCCCGAGATTTTGATGGCCTTATCATTTTTCAGCACAACACCCTCAATATAACTTTCTTAATCCAAAGGGCAAGGAAATAATTTTTATTTTGCCTCCCCCCCTGAGAAAAATTGCTACGGGCGCTCATGTTTACACTCATTTGCCCCCTAAAAAAATTTGACCTTTTCGTAGTGGAACACCCTGAATTTGGAATGATATAATTAAAGACTAGTAAGGATAATCTGTGCTCCAAATCTTCATCAATCAAACAACAAAAAATAACATCTTCACGTAATTGCATTTTCTTGTAGCACATCAAAACCGCCGTTGTAATTGTTCAGATAAATAGTGCATATGAGCAGGACATCTGCGCTGACTGATCCGTACCATATTTCACAATTATTCCTTGTCGCCTCCGGTGTCTTAATAAATCTCTGGTACCTCATTATTTCATCTCACATCCTCGAATTCCGTCGTATCTCCTTATTTTTCGGTGTCGTTAACCCAGAAAGGAAGTTTTCCTGTGATCTCACTAATGAAACGCATTTTCCATAACTCATTACAGAAAGCAGACGTGAACTTGAGAGCATCGATCTCAGTTCTAAGAAATGACGAATACACATTCTGTAATAATTCTTGAACAGTTTCTGATTCTTTCGAGAGATAGACACTGCCTTATTTCAGAGGAACTTTCGCGATGAGACTTTTCTGTCCATTTATTGAGTTTTTTGTCATTTCACTGACTAAACTTATCAGATCCGTCTTGAAAAGGCTGGTCAAATCCATAGAGACAACTGGATGAAATTTGCGGAGCCTTAGTTAACGTTTTTTGTGGATTCAAATTTTCATTCACAATGAGTGGCATCTGTTTTCCACAGCCTGTATATCACAGGTCGATTCCATGAATCGGATGATTTTTTCGAAGTGATAGAGCTTTAAATTGAAATAAAACACATTTTGACTGAAATTGAAGCCAAAGGTTTGTTTTATTTGAGGGATAATTTTATGATATTTATGTTTTGAAAATAATTTTCGGCATATGTCCAGCTATGACTATGACTAGCTCTGGGAAACTGCATTCTACAAGTTTTGGACCATTTTTTCGAGTAATTCACGCCTAATTTCAGCGAAAACACGAGTTATGTTGGCTTCCGAAGCTTTTTTGTTCATGGTTCATCAGCATAAACCAATGACTTGACATAACTTCAAAGAAAATAATCCATTGGAGTTATGTCGCATGATCTTATAGGCAAATATGGATTTTGGGTCATATCTAGAAATGATGTTACCGCCGAATCTTTCTTTTGATGAATCAATTTCTACGGTAGTGCATTTTTTAGGATGCAATAGAACCTGCAGAACTTGCAGAATTGCAGGATTTTTCACTCCATATACGGCAATTTTGCTTGTTTACGTAGCCATTCAACAAGAAATGAGCTTCATCACTAAACACAATTTTTCGATGAAAAAGTGTACAACTTAAAGCTTTTCGAAGGCCCAATCAGCCAACAAACGACGCTCATTATGATCAAGTGGCTTTAGTTCTTGAACCAATTGAATCTCGTATGAGGGTAGACCAAAATCTTCACGCAAAATTAGTGGATCCACAGGGTCCAACTTGTTGTCAACGTCGACGAATAGACAAATCTGGATCTTTATCAACACTATCACTTACAGCAACCATATTTCCTTCTGTAAGTAGAGTTCTTTGTCTTGTTGTTGTTGCATCGAGTAGAGAGAATGTTGTCCGAAATCTATCGGCAGTTTGACGAATAAGCTGCTCTGATGGACGATTATGTGAACCATAAATTTCACGAAGTGCTCTACAAGTTTGGCGAATAGAACAGTAATTTTGAAAATGAATTTCAACAATTTGTAAACGCTGTTGCGGCGTGTTAATTTGTCAATACAACATGGCTTCTTTACATACGTATGTTTCATCATACGTAATACCACTAGAGATGGAATTTGCCGGCAAAATTTCTCGATTGATATGAAAGTTTGTTGCTCTGAAATTTCGCGAATGACATTTGTATCAAAATCACGAGCCGCCAGGCGAGTGATTTTGGAAAAAATGTCATGAGCGAAATTTCCGAAAAGCAACAAACTTGAATATTACAAGAGAGAAATTTTACCTGCTTAAATTTCATCTCGAGTGGAATTCGGCTTGAGTATTCCGCGAGAGAATAGGGTAATATGTTCACAATTGATGTGTGTTGCGCTATTTGGCAAATTAGAATTCATCATAGATAACTAAACCACTAAACGTTGTTGGTTCTCTCTATATGATATTCATTTCCGAAGCTATCTATGAATTCGAGAAACGTCAAAAATTTTGTCGCTGAAAAACCAACATGTTGGTTTTGCCGACTTGAAAATTTTTTCGGGATGAAACGATCCTTGCTACGGAAACTTCCTCACTAAAAATAGAAAGAGTGGAATAATCACTCTAAAAAAAAACACCCAAGATATCGTTTGAGAGAGTTACCGATGTACAACATTCGAGCAAAAGTAAATTTCAGTGGGACCACTTCATAATTTCGAATATTCTGAATATCAATCTGAAACCGTCAATATTGTCGAAGTGAAGTCATTTACAGGTTGTATTCCATTTTTCATTCATATACTGAAAAATAGATAAAAACACAGGTTACTTCTCAAAAACGCAACGTTCGTTTCTTTCACAAAAAAAATAACTTTCAAGCAATACCTGGAATTCCACGTATCGACTGATATAAGGACATCCCAAAGAAATATTCCGAAACTAAAAATTGTTATTTTTTGGGTGAACTTCCAGCTGAATTGTATGAAATTAATTTGCAGGGGTTTCTCAACAAGGTGGATCTTCGCATTTGGAAAATGGAGTTATTAGGGGAAAAGTTTGTCAAGTGTAATCTAAACTTTTAATTGGCCACAAAGTTGTGATTCAACGCAACTGGATTCGTTTTTGGGGCGATATTTGAAGTCGTTGCTGGATGTTGACAAACTCCGGCGTAGATAAGTTTCGAAATTGAGCATCTACACCTGAATTATTGCGAATAGAACACATATATTGGTTTCTTCCAGATCGATCTAGCGAACAAAACCATAAGTGGATATTCGAACGATGTATGATACAGACCAAAATTGGCATGACTTGTACCAAGAAAATTCTCGTCTGAAATATCTCTATTTAACTTTGATATTTTTGGAAAACGTATTATTCATTCACTTTCGGAAAATTTATTTGAAAATATAGGAAATAAATTGAAAGTGTGCCCAATCAATATTATCAATAAACCAGATTTGACTAACCACCTGACATCATAAACATGAAAGAAGTTTGTCGTGAAAATGCAAATATTGAAAATATTGACCTTATTTTGTCTAGCAGTTGCTTGGAGATCAAGATATGCGATTTTTCTTCAAAATAAAGATTATTATTATGATTATCGAAACGACTAAACTAAATTAATCTTGTAGTTTGAATAAAATCCAAATATATGAGTTCACGTAAAAATTTCATCCGTGTTTTCAAAAAAGTTCATGATTCAAATAAGGAACTCACTCAGTTTTGAATACGTCCAAATACACACTTTCCTCTTCAGTTTCACTAGCGTTGGGACTGAAAAATATTCTCAAATTTCTACGTAGTTCTTCCATTGAAAATGTCTTCAGCCACTTATAACGTTCGACACTAGAACTGAACAAGCGTGAATTTCAAAATTCGTTGTCAATTCTCGTCGATATGTTTATATTTTTGATGAATATCATAGCTTGATGTGAAAACCAATGGGAGAAAAAGAGATAGCTGACACATTGCACGAAATTCACCAGAGGTTATATCAATAATATTCCACAATAAACAAGAATTGTGAAAACGGCATGAAATGTTTGTTTTGTTTCTCGAATGAAAATTTCAATATTTCCTGCCAGATGCACCAGAGATCGGAATGGAAATATTCATCGGATCATTAATTTGGTTTGTTCTCTTTCGATATTAATATTCTGTTGAGTTAATTCAATACGCGAAATTGAAACAGTTGCAGCCGCCACCAATAATTTTTTGAACAATGAGTTATTTTTGATAGTACTTCATGCTTGAAAAATTTCACGAAGTAAGTATCCAACTTGTCCAGCCTGAAGTCATTGATTTGGGTAAACACTGAGTTTTCAGGGGGTGTTTACGTCAACTACCTTGACACGCAGGCACTCGCCAATTTTTTTTAAATGGCTACATATTTTCAACAAATCCGAATTCAGAAAAATGGAAAAATGAAAGAAGACTCCCCCTGTACCTTATTATTGGTGAAAACTCATCTGGGAATATTAATATTCTTGAGATCCAAAGAAACCTTTTTTTCATTTTCCATTTTTTCAAATTCGGCTTTATGAAAATAGATAAAGCCACTAATGGATGGGTAAGGTTAGATGAAGGTTAGGTTAGGCTCGCTAGATATTGAGAAAATAGTACATTATTTCATGAGAAGGAGAAGTGTCACTCATCAAGGCGAGCTTGAGTTTACCCACAAGTTACTTTTCCTCCGAATGAAATATGTTATTTTATTTTCAAACGTTTCGAAATTCATGAAAATCTGAATCTCCACTTTTGGATTGATTTGCATTTATGATCGTTATAACTGAGTGGACAATGGAACATTTGCCTAGTTACGGTTGCAAAAATCATCTTTGGCATAGCAATTAACTCTTTGCCTGCTGTAGTTATTTTGACATTCAAAGAAAAATGCCATTTTTTTAGATGAATAATCGGATATTTATTTCATTATGAAGAGGAATGTTTGTCGTCAATAATGGAAAATAACATCAGCCAACGGGCCATCACGACCACGACTACAAGACCATTTTTTAATGAAATTTTCCATAACCAAATAGCCTCACGAAGTCCATCTTTGAAGACTTAAATCGACGCTGGGCTCTTGCCATAGACATTCCCTTTCACAAGGTCCCAAAGGAAGAAGTCGCAAGGTGTTAAATCACAAGATCTCGGTGGCTGATTGTCATCACCTCTTCGAGAGACAACACGGTCCGGAAACTTTTTCCGTGAAAGATCAATGGTTTCGATGCTTGTGTGGAAAGTAGCGCCTTCTTGCTGGAAGTTTACGTTGTCCAGATCAAAACTATCAAATTCCGTTCATAAAAATCATGAATCATCTCATAATGACGTTCGTGGAATGCCTTATTCCAAAGAACGCCGAGGAATGGACAAACCTTGGTTTTCTTCAGTACTTTCGGCTACAGCAGCAATATTTTAGGGTGTACTTGAGCGACGTGAACGGGTTTAATTCTTCACATCACTTACTTGTCCCAACAGCTCAAATGTTTCTACCAATTTCTGTATTTCGATTCGACAAGATGCTTCATGACGACCCAAAAATGTTCAAGTTTTACGAACCGTCCCTGTTCAAATTTCCGTCCCTGTTTTAAAGTGAATTTTAATAATTTTAATGCATCGTGTATCGCTCCATTTGTATAAATGGCGTAGTTTCTACTTGTCGAATGTCAAAATTACAGCTTCTAAAGTGACATCTACCGGAATGGCAGGCTATTCAAACCAATACCTCTTATTGGAAAACCCTTTATTTCTCTGCCAAGGCGGAGAAATAGAACTTTTCGATGATCCTGTTAAATCACGTTCCACGTTGTTATTATAGTTTTGGAAATAAAAATCTTTCATTTTGCATGGGGCAGTGTCAACCAGCAAAATCAATTTTCAAGTAAACAGATTCTATCTGCTTTTCCTCCTTTCATAAGTATTCATCAAAACCGTCAAATTTCCCGATCATAAATGTTTCATATATGGTAAGAAAATTATTATTTCCACGAGGTGAATTCCACCCTTAATCCTCAAGGAAAACCAATTAAAATCGGCCCACTAGTGTTTTCAGAAAATTCAACCTTGTTCCGCCTGCTTTGATTGTATAATCTGACAACTAATTAGAGTTCGGAACCTGGTTGGAGATTCTCGTTCATCGGAAAATGAAAATGTTTGAGTGACGCATGTAAACCCCAACCTGCGTGTGCTATAAATACAATTCATTTACACCGGGTCCAATCTAGTGGGACATCCCTGCATCTGAAATTTCAGGACAAGCCCAGATAATTAAGAGTTGAATATATTCCGGATTTGCCTCTTCATTAAATGAGCGAGACTTTTTGTGCATGAATGCCTAGCTTTTCCGTATAGAATTTTGGTATATTCCGTGAATTCACTCAATAGCGACTTAAATTAAGCATTTAGAATTTTTGGCGTATTTTTTGGGTTCATCATTTTAAATTCCTCTTTTGTGACCACGCTTCCAATTTGTTGGGTTCCTTTTACATTGCATATTCAATTTTTCATGGTTAGTTCGAATTTTTCTGAGAATTATTATTTGTTGAACATGGGTACGAATTGAAAGAAAAAAGTTCGTAATTCCAACAAAGAAAGTCCATAACAGATAATAGGAAAATTCATTGTGAAAGTAAGTGTAAAACAACGCCAAAGCCAAATTGTTTATTTTGAAGAATTCACTATTTTTAATGGCAGTATTCCATTTGTTCAGTCACATATTGATTGTCAGAATTATAGTAATAAAGAGCAACTTTTTTCTTGTTCAGAAAGGAAAATAAGAATACTTTTGTCCATGAAACTTCCACAAAAAATCTTTCCACTTCGGTTTCATTCAAATTAGAAAAGTTTTCTTTGACAAAAAATTGAATTAATGCGTGCATTCTAATTGAAAAACTTTGGTTTTATACTACTTAATGTAGGTATGTGGAACAAGAATGGGAGGCATATACGAACTTCATTTAACTCCTATGGAATTTCGAGGAAATCAATAGGTGTTTGTCACGATATCGAATCCTGAACTATAACATTACTTATGACCGTGAATATTTCAATTACAGAAAATTGCTGTCATGTTCCATAATCCGTTTAATGTTAATGCGTTAACGTGACAAATTCCTTATTTTCACAGAATTGAATATGAATGTGGCCATAATATGTAGGGTCCATATGCAGATGCATCATTATTTCAGGCTTCTCATTAAATTCATTCCCCTGCACATTTTGTCACCATGCTTATGTTTTTATGACTTGTTTTCATTTTAATCGAAATGAGTGCTTCTGAATATAAAAAAGGAAGGTGGAAATGAATCTAAATAACCGTCATATTATGACGGTTATTCAACCTTTTGTCGAGAATCGTCATATATGTCACGAAACCATTTATAGGCTCTAAAGATGGCTTATAGCCGAAACATGTCAACCAGAAAAATATAATTGAAGGTTTCATTTTATAACTGCAATTTAGACTTATCCCCACCTTCCTTTTCATTCAAATCATCCAGTTATGGGTTCCAAGGAAGTTATGAATGCTCTTTTGTTAATTTTCATGGAAAACTTATGATTGAAATGTCCTAGAGTTTCATCATTCAACAAAAAATCTGAAAACCTCATGATCCGTTTATTCGCGAATATCAAACAAAGAAAATAAAGAGAAACCATGTGATGGGGCGAATGTGATGATAAACTGAAAGTTAACAAAATATTAAATACTTAATAAACAATTAAATAGAGCGATCTATTATATTAATATTATGTGAGGATTTTCATATTCCTTGAGAAAATCATCCACATTTTCTCGTCCATTGTCGATTTCCTGAAGTATTCGAGGAGCTTGTGTTAATTTCTTTCCTGAAAGAATTTGGACTATTTAGGTTTTGGCGAACCATACGTATTATCCTAATTCAACCAGGATTTGATACCAGAAAAATTATGGTTTCATTTTCTGTTCCACCAACGTTCAAATACTCTTTTATATAGTGGCACAAACATATTTTTAGTTTTGAGTTTCTTTTCATTTTATTTTTTCCGAAAATAGAAAATATTCCACATAAAATGTTCAAATTGAGCTCCATACGCTTCCATACGACATACATAATACTGATATTCACTTCTAAATCATTTTTTCTTCATAATTCATCTGAACTAGTTGGCTCAGTTTGAGGTTTTCTCACAGAGAAAAATCAAGTGATGTCAAATCTGCTGACTGTGGAGCCCATTCTTAAGAACCTCTACAGCCAATCAAACGCTCGAAATGCTTTCAAATTAAAATTCGTTTTGAATTAACAATTTTCAAAATGTGGGGGTATATAAGAATTTGAAGCATATCCAGATAAGCCCAATAAATAGGATTGCCTAGCATTACAGCCCAAACAAATCGATTTTGCTGTTTAAGTCCTTTCATAATGAAAAGGGGATAAGCATTAAATTCTGTGATAATTTACATGTCCATTCAAGAAAATCGTTCATTTTTCCGTAAAGCAAATGTTCTATAGAAGCTGTGGATTATTTTTCAGTCGTCTGAAATTTTTTGACAATATTCTAGACGTCTGTCAAAACATCTTCATTCAGCTCTCACAGGGGCTTCATTTTAGAAGGTTGGTACTTGTATTGTGGAGAATTCTGAATACATGTGTTCTGCGGACTTCAGAAACCTATGGACTGGGTGTTAGCCATTAAAGCACTATGGCCCGAAACAGCAACTACTGTAGCTTCTTCATTGAGGACCCATTCTTTGTGTATTTCCGATATACAAATGAATGAACACAATTGAAAAATAGGCCACTGGGTATATTTCATATTGAAAAGGTTCCTCTGTCCTCCAGTCTCACCCTTTCATCAAGCAATTACATGAAAACAAAGTAAACTAATAATAATAAACAATGATACTTCTTTCAAAACGTTTCGGAGACTAAATTTTTCTCCATTTTCAAAACTATCAACAGTTATCAAAACTCATACAAATTCCCTGCAGATTGACGAGAATCTGATAGGATAGTAATTGTTCATTATTATAATTTTACTTTGTTTTAATTTATTTCCTGATGGACCAGCTTTTTTGAAAATACGAAAAGTTACTGACGATTTTGAGTGGCAGCTTTAGGAATTAACTAAAAATTTGTCTTTTTACACTTGGATATACAGGGTTTCTCAAAACAAGTCCGGAAAATTTAAGAGGGTGATTTCTTATTCGAAATAAAGGGCAGTTGGAAATGTTGGGTCGGAAGTTGAACATTAGGAATTTGGTGAGAAACTTTTCAATCTCTTGTATTTCTCTCATAAAATTTACCGTTTTGAAATAAACAAATGAAATGTAAATCATAACGTTTCGGAAATTACAATTTATTTTATAACGACACGCACTAATTTACATTTAATTTTTTTGTATTTCAAAATGATACATTTCATGAGAAAAATACAGGAGATGAAAAAGTTTCTAACCAAATCAGGCTTCCGAATTCAATTCTTTTTGAGTCGTTTTAAGTTTTTCTTCAAATACAGTTGATAAAAATGATAAGGGTAGTTTACTTCAACCCCCACCATTAATTCTCAAAACATGAAAACAGCAAATTCATAATACTAGTACTTCCATGAAATATTATCATTCCAGCGCTTTTCGTTATTGAGATACAAAATAAAATCATTTGTTCGCCATCTTTGAACCGCGATATCACCCTCATATTTGACTTTTGACCCAACATTCATTTAACAAACTATCCTTTATTCTGAACAAGAAGTCGCCCCTTAAAATCTATCGCATTAATTCAGAAACACCCTGTATATTCGTTGATTCATGTTGAAGAAGAATCAAGAAACAAATCAAACAAAAAAGACTTTCGAGCAATAAATGAAGTTATTTCAATTTGATTGATTGATTTTAATTGAGTTGCTTTTTATTGATGCATGCATGAAATACACATATGTTGAGTTACAATGCGAGCTGAACTTTTTACAATTTTACAATTACTTTGAGTCACCAGCGGCGTAGCTACGTGGGTGCAAGAGTGTGCAGTGCACCAGGGCCCCCGACCTCAGGAGGCCCTCAAGCGCTGACCATCAATTCGCGTTTGAACTTGAAAAAAAATTCAAACTTTGATTTTTCTCTGTGACCTATTATGTGAATAACATTGTTTTCATTATATTCAGTTGTTGAAAAATGTTTTTTCCGAAATATCATCAAATGTAGGGATTTATTGCCAAAATTCACTGGTGAATCGGACACCTATCCAAAAAAACTAAATCCGACTAGATGGTCCAGTCGGGTTAACATAATTTCGGCAATCAAATTTCATTATTTTTTCATATCATTCGTGCATTAGCTGAAATAGTTATGAAAAATTCTTGCCAATATTTTCCTCGGCGATTTAATGCACCGCATTCTCAATGATATCAATTATGCATCTGAAGTATTACAAAAATGCGATGTCAGTTTGGACGACGTATGCAGAGCTTTAGAAGAGACGAATACAAAGAAAAAAATTTATAGGAGTGACTTCGAGTCCTTCAAGTGAGAGGCTAGAGAAGATGTCATAGCATATAGTAGAGATCCCCATTTCGAAGAAAAGAGACAAAAAAAAAAGGTAAAAAATATTTCGATGAATTAGCTTCCGATCACCGATTTCGAAGCAGGGGGGAATTTTCCGAAATAAATATTTTCAATAGAGTGCTCGATACAATACTTTCTCAATTTTAGAAGTTGCCTTCTTATATTTCGGTTTCAGTTTTCAACAAACTGCCGAATCATTGGAAACTATTGAGTTTCATTAAATTTAAAAGAGAATTGAAGGCGCTCCTTGTAACAAAAGCGTATTATTCGATATAGATATAGTTTGTCCTAGACTGTAAGTTCATTTTATGTCCATATATTTATTTTTAATGTGTTATTTATGCTGAAAATTGACGAGTATTAAGCCTGTAGTACAATAAAGATTTGATTGATTGAATTCAAGTTTCGGGTGTATGACTGCAGTCAACAAAATTTGGAATTTTCACCATCATTTCTACTAGATATAGGTAGACGAAAAAACTGTAATTCAAAGCTTCGACCAATTTCAAAGTGAATATTCCGATATGAAAGGAACCAACTTTTCAATTCAAGTTCTCAGTATTTATCACCTATTTCTACCTGAATTGAATAAGGCATGGACAATCCATGAATTCTGTATGAAAATAATGAGGAAATACGGAATGATGGAATGCGATCTGACAGAAGTATTTACAGCAATATTACTGTTCCATAAAATCTTCATGTCACCTCTGTAGAAGCTGAAAGATCTTTCAGCAAATTAAGAATAATATAAAAATATTTGCTGAACTCTATGAGCCAAGCTCAACTGCGACATTTATGGCTTATACCTATCAATTGAAAATGAAGATCAAGTCTAGATTTGAGTGATGTAATTGAATCTTTCGCAAAGAGTAGGTCTAGAATGAGGTTGTAAACATATTTTTTCCGAAGGAATAAATGACTTCAAATCTAGCCTTGATGGACCTCTAGGTTCGAATCCCCAATAATTAATTTGAATTCATTCCATTGTGATTTCACCAAATAATCTAACGTATCAATAAGAAAAATAAGGCTAGAAGGTCATAGTGACAATGAAAATTTTTTTGTGAATATTTGTACATATAGTAAATATCTATAAAAAATGTTTTCAAAGCCCTCGTTTTCATCCACATTAATATAACATTAATATAATGAATTTAATATACCTACTCAAATACATAAATAAAAACATAATTTATTCAAGTATACTCCTCAACTGTACCTTCAGTACCTTTGCTTCTTCGAAGTATTTATATTTTGACTCGAAAACAATTCATTAAGGGGCCCCTCTTCGATTTTTGCACCAGGGCCCCGGACTATCTAGCTACGCCACTGTGAGTCACATGTAAAAACTGACTCAACTATCCATAAATTAATTTGTGAATCACTCTTTGAAAGAAAAACGGACGGACAATGTTGCATAAAATAAACTGGACAATAAACAACATGGCCATTAAGAAGGAAGGCAATCTTATCAGTACTTGACTAGTTATTTTCCCGGAAATATGTTAAAATGTCTTAGGAAATAGCAGAAAGTGAGCTTACCGCATTTCAAAATCGTGTATCTCCTCCAGGGTCAAGTTGTTGGCCACATCCAACAGCTGCTTCATGTTTTCCTCCCTCTGCTTCTTGAACTTGCCACTATTCTCAACGTTCGACACAAAGTCACTACCGTTCTTCAGCAGAATGGTGGACACATTCGTGTGATCCAAACTCAATGACGGCTGCTGTACCACGATAGTCGCTTGAGGTGTTTTTCTTCCGAAATGTACTGAGTTGTCCAACGGATTCGTAGTAACATTTATAGGAGATGGCGATATTGTTGATGCGTCGAGCTTTGCCCCCACCTCTCTCAGACATTTGTTCAAGCACACGCTTCCTCGCTTTTCCGCGGACGCGGGCGCGTGCAACGTGTTGGAGATTCCGTTTCCTTGGCACTTGTCCATCGGTTCTGTGAAGAAATCTATTCGTAAGTCAGGTGGTGTCATTCTAGCTTTATCCCGGTATTTCGCGACCTGTTGTTCGTCATAACTGAATTTGTCACGTTGCTTGGGCGACTGGTGTCTCCTGCTTGATTTCTTATGTCTGTGCTTTGGACGCGGTGAGTCAGTCTCGTTTTCGGAAGATGAATGCATCGGAATCTCTGCTCTACGCTTGGGCGACGTTCTCTGCCTTTCCTCCCCTTCGACCTCTAATTTCCTCCTGAAACTCCTTCTAAGCTCCTTCGTTTCCCTTTTCGAACTACTGTCTTCGGACTCCATCAGCTCAATGCTGTCGTAATCGTTTTGTGCGGCCTTGTAACTGTTCCTACGTCTAGCCTCCAATTTGAGGGCTTCAATCTGCTGCTCCATTAATCTCTCCACGTTCCTCCCGTTCCCTTCCCCATAATCGCTCCTATTATCATCATTTAGCATTATTATCGTCGGGGTCAAGTTACCTTTCGGCGTATCCCCCGATTCACTCTCTTGTGTTGTATCCAACGATGACTGTACCTCAAAATTAAATCTTGACTCATTTTTGGCAGTGGGTGGGGTCTGCTGTCGAGCAGTTGCAGGAGTTTTTGGAGTCACTGGAAGAGGCTGGAGGATCTGGTTGGAGAAGTTGGGGTTTTCGAGTATATTTTCCGAATTGAGGTAGTCCACAGGCTCGGTCATATCAAGACTGTCCTCTGTGTTGTCGCCGTCAGTGGCTGTCATTGTTGTTACTATCGTATTAGAGCTGTCCGTGCTCGTATTGATTGTGGTCTCTGATGCTGTGCTTGAGCCCATAACAACGACTTTAGGGACGGCAGTTGGATCCTGAAATTATGATAATTAGTTAATTATTGATCTTTCCTTTGAATTCTAAGGCTTGATGTTTCAGTCCATATTTATTGAGTTATTTGAGACCTGGAAACTGGAATAATCAAGGAATTGGTTCTTTGAGCAGTCATTATTGAACATATTTGTAGATTGTCAGAGGGTGATATTGATGGATGGACACTTAAGGTTTTTGGGTGGTACTTGCCTGCTTGGTTGAGCCTTTGGTAGTGTTGCGTCCAGTCTTGAAATGGAGACGTCTGAGGGCGGAAGTGGCAGTGGTGATAAGGTCGTCGGGTGGTCGAGGGGAACGAGGGCCCGACTGCGAGTTCACGGTCATTCTAGAGGGTCGTGGACTTGAATTTGTACTGGAACAAGGGCTTGTGACGCCGCTTCCGTCAGACGTCACACTCTGGAATTAATAATTCAAGGATGAGTAACTCGATAAACAAACTCCATAATGAATTACATGGAATTACATTTATTACAGCGAACCTCCATAGTTTCTAGACCTTTCAAAAAAAAAAAGTTTCTTCTTGCTCTGCAAACCAGTCATCCACAGCTTTTATTACCTCCTCGCTGGAAGAAAATTTACGACCCTTCAAACGTTTTTTCAGTTGAGGAAAGAGATGATAGTCATATCTGGTGGATAAGGGGGGTGTTCTATTCCTATGTCACGAATTTTCTGCATGGCAACATGAGATTCGTGTACTTGGGCGTTGTCCTGAAAACAAAATCCCTTTGGACAGCTTTTCGCGTCTTTTTTCTTTAATTTTTTCCCGTAGAGTGGTCAGTGTTGTCGAATAGTATTCTCCAGTTATTGTTCTACCCTTATCCAAAAAATAAATCATGATTACTCCTTGGCAATCCCAAAACCCTGAAGCAAAATCTTTTTCAGCAGATTTTTGGTCACGAAACTTTTTAGGTCCTGGAGTGTTGAGCTGATTTTAGGCATCAAAATACGTTCATATAAAACTACTGATTGAAAATGTACTACTACATGAAACATCGAATATCTTTGTTGATGAAACAAAAGATAGAAAACTATACATTTTTGAAAGGAGAATGATTGTTCTTTCGAATGAGATAAAAAAATCCCATTTGGAATAATACATATTTTCCCCTTTGGATTTGACCAACATTAGTAAAACACCCTGTGTTGATGAGATAAAATGCCAGCCAAGCCTGAAAAATCTCTTTGATAAACTAGTGAAACTAATGAAAACTCCCTCTTTTTGGACACCCTGTATATTGCAGTTGGAATAGAGGAAACTATTCATGTCATTTCCAGACCATAAATATCGTCCCTTTCTTGAAAACCCCAAGGCAGCTAAGACTTTCGAGGATGTATTTGGGGGCACGGCAGTGGGGGCCAAGTCGACCGCGAAGCCAACCCTGCCGTACTATCTTTACCCGAACCATTTCGCCGCATTTTCAAGCCCCTATTTGAGAACCTCCGGATGAGACCAGAACGCCGAAATTTTCGTCATCCAGTAAGCTATAATCACGTACTCAAAATCCAAAATTTCAAGTGTGTGGGTCATTTAGTTTCGAAGTTACGCGAAAGCAAAGTTTCGCATTTTCGACCCTAATTCACTCATGATCATCAAAATAGAACTAGTACTTCCCATAGACTCAGAGAGCTGAAATTTGGTACATAGTTAGGGTTCAATGGCCACATAAAGGGAAAATTATAAAAACTAGGATAATCGAAAATCTATTGGCACGTCACGTGAGCTCACGTGCTATCACGTCATCTTCGCAAAATGTGCAACCACAATAATGTATGGAAGTTTATGCGCTTGGAAACACATTGTTATCATACTCAATATGTGAATATCGACCTCAGAATATAAATTGAAAAAAAATAATAATCGGGTCATCAGTCTTATACACAGTGATATTTTTACTGTCTCATTTATTGTTCAAGGAAACGATAGGTTTTCGAAAGCTAGGCCAGAACAATAAATGAGACAGTAAAAATTATCACTGTGTCTAAGACTGATGACCCGATTATTATCCCTTTTTCAATCATCTCACGCATTCACGAAGTTAGCATCTGCTGTCACTTGATAGCACACCAGAACTACCCGCAAATTTACATTTTCTAACCGTAAGTGATATCACGTCGGATATTTTGTGAAGTGATTGATGAAGTGAAAATGGATGAAAATTTGATCGAACTTGTCAGGCTTCAGGCTTCATGAAGTGATCTATGATCATTCTTCATCAGAGTACAGGGATCAGAATGTACGACAACAAGCTTGGGTGCTGGGTGCTCATTCAACAATTGTTGGACTATTTGAGGTAATCCTCCCACTTCTTCTCTTCGTTTATTTGGTGAATCAAATCTCTTCTATCAGAATCACCAGCAACTGTAATAGCAGTTATGTTCTCTATATCTTCTTTCCATTCCGTCGTCGGAAGCTCTTGCTTGATGAAGAAGAAACTGTGTTTCGCTCTGTATCACTGAATATGAAAATGCTATGAAATTTATGTGCAATATAGAACGTCTATTGCTCTTCAGAAAAAACATCATCAGATGGGTCTGCGGTGGTTAGATTGGGAGAGAAAAAATTGAATCCGAAAAAGAATCGGGTAAGAGATGGGCTATATGGACAAGTTTGGTATCAAACTATAGGTTTTCGAGGACGCTGAAATCAATAAAAAATAATCGGAGGCTCTATCTACCATAGTTCAAAACCGAAAAAAAATAAAGGTTTGTAATAAAAAACTACTCTTAAAGAAAGTGTCAAATAAGAAAATCTAATAAAATAGATCAATATGCCTACGTTTCTACAAAAAGAAGTGAAATCCCACCAAAAACATTCTGTAAAAACTAGCCAAGTCTCGATGGAGCTGCTTATTTATCTCTAAAAAGTAATGAATTCTAGAAAAAGTCGAGCCAAGTTTAAGACTCCTCACTGCGATTTCTTTATTATTATAGTTAATGTTGTGTGACTTGGCCGTTGAAGGGTACACAAGGGTACAAAACCAGGTGCTCCATGACACCATTGCACCAATCTGTCGCCAGAAACGCAACCCATTGACGATGAAAAATTGCCACTTGGAAAACGTTCATTCAATTGTAGGCTTGATAAAGCTGCGTATTCAATAATACGAGCCTGAAACAAACAGTATAAAAAATTATTTCCAGTACAGAGGGACTTCTAATCATTGATAGAAGACCGTCTGTACGTCTATTTTATTTTAGATCGGTGGTCGATTTGACGCTCCAAAAAGAAGGGAGCAGAAGTCAGCATTGTCAATGCTGAATGCATATGTGTTGCACAATCAACAACAGCCTAAAATGAGACACTAGCGTCCAATTACCAATACTTAACAAACATTGGTAGTTACAACAGATATAGCATTACGTGTAAACAAAATTGACTTGTACCCACTAACGTATAAGAATGTTCAACGGCCAAGTCACACAACATTTGTTAAATCTATGTGTCCAGGAATGTCCTGTTGAGTTTGGGGCCTGCTTCATGGACCAAGGAAAGAAATGACTGTTTCAACTTTTTAATCTATTTGACAACTACTGATAAATAAGCAGCTCCATCGAGACTTGGCTAGTTTTTACAGAATGTTTTTGGTGGGATATGGATTACTGCAATTATGGCAAGAGGAAGCAAAATTTTCGTTCTACAATGAACCTACTACCTTAGCATACCTCTCAATTATTCATGAACGTTACTTTTTTAGGCACTTGCTGAAACTTATAGTACTAACTGTGCAGACGAGATAAAACCAAAACTCAATCAATTTGAATGCTCGTTAAATCTCTCATTTCTCGTAAAGAGGATCGAAGTGAAGGATGCGAACATTTTATATCGCCTTATTCGAGCTTGTTTCAATTTAGTTTTATTGAAATTGACGTTCCGACTGAAGAAATAAGATTTATGCAGCGTGAAACCTCATTTTGATGATATTGACTACAAAACTTCATTTGAAATGTAAAGTACATAAACATTGTATTCATTATTATATTCATTAGACTCCAATTTATAGCCTCAAAGGACAAATCTTGGCGATCGTGAATTGTTGCAATCACCCTGTGTACCTTTTAGACGTAGTAAAATGAGATTCATGAAAATTCAAGCCAAGACGAGGGAGTGATCACGATCAAAAAAGTGTACAACATTTCAAAATATTGGAGAATATTCGAGCATAACCTAGATGGAAACGATTTTTGCGATCGTTATTTCTATTGGACCACTGCTAGAAAACCCAGAATTTTTCTATTTTTGTCTTCTTTCTGTCAGTCTATTTTATTTGAAACTAGCGACCCGCCCCGGCTTCGCACGGATGAAATGCTGATACTAAATACCTACTACCTACTTCAGAATGTCCTTATAAACAACGTTTACAGCTTCTTGTCATTAGACAATACAAACATATTTTGTTTAGAAGTTACTCTTGAAAGAGCGACATATTATTGGCCATAAGAAAAACACTCAACGCTCAAATCTAAGCCCGCATCGTTGGAAGTTTGACCCTGCGATTTATTAATGGTCATTGCAAAAGATGTCTTTTTCGAAAATTGTAGGATTCAAATTGGAACGGTAAGCTGATGGTATCAGCGGAATTCGAGGAATTAATACGTACCACATCCGGTGAGCATTGTGCATTCTATTATGAACGTTTTTGGTGATTTTACCATCAAACGCCTGCCATTGCAAAGTTTAGGTGGATTCAGGTTTCTCAAAAAAATAACAGGACAACCTTCTTTCAACACCATTTTATGAGAAGGGAGTCCAGACGGGTTCAAAGAATTGAGAAATTCTGTAGCGCCGCACCGTTATGTCCCTGAATTTTAAATCTGTAATATCTTCGGAAATATTCAATTAAATTACATGTTGTAAAGGGCCATATTGATCTATATTGGATGGACAATGTATTTAAGTTACTTAATTGGATAAGGATTAATGCTTTATCGCTTGAAATAACTTCCTAAATAAGACATTTTTTTCCGTAAAATGTGAAGGATAAAAAATGGATATTGTGGGTTATCCTTAAGAGATGGACATCAGGACATATGCCATCGCAGACTTTTCTGTTGACCTTTATTAGGTGTATAATGCCGAGTACATTATTTTGATTTATCTTGTGGAGTTCAGTCAGCGTTTGCAATCTAAGCGCACAAAAATGTGTTTATTTACGACATCCCATTAGAAACCTGTAAATTCATACCAGTGTTTCTCTACTATGCAAGCATCATACATATAAACCTTCCTTCTGAATCACTTTATCAATAAAAAAAATGCGTTTCAAAATCCGTTTTGAAGTTTTGAAGATTTAAGCATACATAGGGACAGACAGCGATAGCGACTTTGTTTTATACTATGAATTGATTCATCAGTAATGTAATAACGTGAAACAACGAAATGAGACCTAGAATTTGGCAAATGTGCCTTCCAAATTTCCAACCGAATAATCAAATATTCCGTCATTCAGATTGTAGGTAAAAGTGTGTCCAATCGAATTTTGAAGCGTCCACTCTTAGTTTAAATGTTATCACACGCTATACTGTTCTCCCCTGACATATTCGAAAATGTCAAGTGGCATGCTTCAAGTTTGATTATGATTTAATTCATCGTCCCACACATTGTAGGTATAGAACCAGATTATCAGTACAACCAGAAAGTTTATCCATTATTGAACATCTAACAGCATTAGGGCATATTGATTAAGCATATATTCTATAGGGTCTGAGTTAATTGAGTTGGGTTGACAGAGAAGATAATACATGAGCAACAAATTGGATATCACTGAGGTCACTGCATCTCTACGGGATCTTGAGGAACAGGGGTATTGCCGCTGAATAAAAAGAACTGATCCAATTAGGGTACCTTTGTAATGAGATCTTTGTAGATTGAAGGACAAGGTTGAATGAGATTTTTGCCGAGAAATTTGGATCGGAAAATCACGGTTTGGAGCTTCTTGAAATGAGGCCCGTGAAAACTGATATTGGATAACCACTTCTTCACTGAGAAGATGCACAAAGAACTATTCATTCTACTTTGATAGGAACTATCTTGTCCAACAATATGGACGTTGAAGTTGAGGAATTACAGAAATTCTGTGACAGTTCAAAATGTTGCTGATTCTTGTCCACCAAATGTTTATTTATAAGTAGGGGAAAAGGGGGTAATGGCGGTCATTTAAGCTCTTTTTGGAATAAAACTCAAATTATAACACACAGATCGATTAGGAACATAACATCAAAATTCTGCATTGAAGGAATATTAATGAAGGTCAGAGTAATAAGCTTTGGAGTTACGATTTATTAATAATAATAGTTTGAAAAGAAACAGTTTTCGACCACTATTGCACTCACGTCGGGGCAATGGTAGTCATGATGTTGACAATGATGATTAAATGCTTCTAACATGCGGAATCCAAGCCAGTGCCAGCAAAGTGAGTCCAAAGCCCACAGAAAGTGCATCGGTACCATACTTCGTCGTTTCGACCAAATTCTACGTCCATCAATGAAGAGCTATTTTCTTCCTTTCGGAATTTTTAAGTCTTTCCTTCAACTCTTTGGTTTTTTTGAACTTCCCCTTGCATTTTCCTTCCTGTTCAATTTCTTGACCACAATTACCCGTAATAGAGTTAAGACAGTAAATTGTGAATAAAAAAAAGAATACCATATTTTGATTCAAATTGCATTGTACACTCGTTTGCTTCGACTAGGACAACTCTAACAACTTCGTCATTGGCTGGCTTCTCTCACAATAGCCAATTCCTCCTGTGAGCGAAGCTGGGATGAAACGTATACCTAATCCCGATACAGAATTCGTATCGAGGCGCTGCACTTTAACTCATATTGCAATAATCAATCTTCAATCGAGAATCATCGTTTTCGAACTGATGTAAAAAGGAATAGCGAAGAAGATCGTCTCATCGAGAAAAGGTCACATTTCTGAGTACAAAAGAAAAAACATGAAACGAGTTTAAAATGAAACAACTTCTAAAATCCCATTTCGTTTCCACTCTCCGATGTGCCCCTCAGAAATTCCGGATTCTGCAAACTGGATGTAGAGCAGCATCGGAATAAGTCTCGAGGAAACGTAAAATGGCGTTGTTTTGTAAACAGCAATCAAGGCGTGAAGTTGTAAACGTTGGGAAGAGGGGTAAGATCCGGGGACATTCTACTTGGAAGTGAAAATATCGAGAGCCTGGATATTAACGAAGATTCCGTAGAAAGGCTTTCCATTCGAAAGATTTTTCGCGTCTATTTGAGATATGAAACGGCGAAAATTGCAATTTCCTTGAATTGTATAAGGATTCACGATATTTAATGCATTTATTGCATTGCATTCTATTTTCAATATAATGTTTCACGGCATAGGGAAGGATGGGGCAATCGTGGTCAGCAGGCAATGGTGTACTTGCCCACAGCTGAAAAAATTGAAGTTGCCTATGCGTCCGAAGTGTGGTAACTTCACATAATTCCCCCGAAAAGCATCGGGCATTCCACACGACGCATTCATATATGCGAGTGTCTTTCGTTTTCGCTCTTAGTCGATCTTTTTCAACGTAGTTCTGAGTTATCAAGGTAAGTTATAAATTTTTCTTACGTGAATCATTGAAAGTTGGTTGAAACTGTTCATCATAAATTTATAATAATGTTCAATTTGAATCAAAATACGGTATTCTTTTTTCTATTCACAATTTACTCTATTAACTCTATTACGGGTAATTGTGGTCAAAAAATTGAACGGAAAGGAAATTGCAAGGGAAAAGACAAAAAACCAAAGAGTTGGAGAAAAGACTTAAAAAGGCTGAAATGAAGAAAATGACTCTTCATTGACTGACGTCGACATTGACGACCACTGCGTCCAGAATGATACTTTTGACGAAGATAACTCAGAAAATAATTGTCTTATATGCGGGGATATTATCCGAAACAACGAAGTATGGTACCGATGCACTTCATGTGAGCTTTGGACTCACTTTGCTGGCACTGGCTTGGGTTCCGCATGTTAGAAGTATTTAATCATCATTGTCAACATCATGACTACCATTCCCCTCTCGTGAGTGCAATAGTGGTCAAAAGCTGTTTTTTTTTTCAAATTACGATTACTAATGAATCTCCAAACTCCGAAGCTTATTACTCTGACCTCAATTAAAAGTCTTTCAATGCAGAATTGTGATGTTATGTTCCTAATAGAGCGATGATCAATGTTCCAAATTTTGCACAATTAGGAAGCGTTTTTTATCAAACTGAACGAAATGGCCGCATATTGTTTGATGTAAGAAAACAGTATGTAATTCTCTCTTTCAAAAGAATATATACAGGGTGAGTCCTTGACTTATACATATGTTATAACTGTAGATTCCTCCTAGTAAAAGAAACTCTTTTTTTCCATACCATTTTTCAAAATTTGTTTTCGTTTGGAAGATACAAGGTGTCAAAAATCCATGAAATTAACACTATTCTCTCCATATATTCGGAACCCATATTTGGAATGAACTGAATTTTGGTTGATTGTTTACTCTATCCATGGTGCATATTCCTCAATTGAAACTTATTTCATATTTCTCCTGGTAAAAAAGTCACAGTGAAGTCGACTCATAAATTCACGCAAAAATACTATAAAATCACTTGAAAAAGATAAACGGTTCACGTTCTCGAAAGAATTAATTATTTCAGAAAATAAAAGTATTCTTATATTTTTTCAATAAAACGCGTCGTTCTCAAGTTATTCCAAATTGTATAAGATTGAACAAGAGGAAAAAAATAAGGAATTTCAAGAATAATCTGAATGCTGTCCTGAGTTAAATCTCATCGAATATTATTTCTTCTCCGGTCCCTCAACAAGTTGCCAACGTTGTCAGAATGTTCATCAACTTTGTCAAGACTGAAATCTCTATGATGAAAAAACGTTTGATGTAGAGATATGTAATAATAAAATTCCACATTTGTGGGACATAAAATTGAATTATAAGAGGCATGAAATTATACATTTTATAGGCAGTTTCTATTTGAAATTCATTGTTACCGGTCCTTCAGCAAAATATCTATCGAAACAATATAATTCGACACCAGAACGACACTACTATTACATCAGTTCACTGAAAGTCATTTACATAAATCATAATCATCACCCGTTTTGCTCTATAAATAAATAAGGCGTGAACCTCGTTTATGCCGTGTATGGGATCAGTGACTAACGTTTTAGGTTGGACTGGTAAACTGGTAAACTGGTAAACTGGTTGGAGACACAGAACAACGGTTTGTCTTGCGTAGCGGCTACATCCAGGGCCTTCTGAAGGGAAGAGTACGCCGTGGCGACTGAAATTGAGAACGTTGCACTATATTGGCGAAAATCAGAACTACTCGTTTGGCATTTTCAAAGAGCAACGCCTAGACGCCCTTAGCGATTGTGATAGTTCATCCGCTAACGATAGGGGGGACGTACTGCTTTCTTGAGTTCGCATTGTTTGAAGAGAAAATCGGCAATCTGGCATCGTCTTCTCTAGAGTTCTGTGGGTGAATATCACAGAGGATGGGTAAGATTAGGTCATTGACCCCGAATCATTTGACTTTGGTTAATGGAGTTAAGATAGGTTAGTGAGAAACCAATTTTTATGAGATCGTTTTAGAATATCGAGGAAAATATGAACAAATTATTAGTGTCTATAAACTAATCTTCAGGACAATCGAAGAAGGAACTCATTTTGGTGTGAGAAATATAGCTTTTCAATTGCCGAAATGATTGGACAGAACTGAGAAATATCGTGTTTGTAACATTCGTATTCAAATAAGGTTAGTTCATGGGTATTTCTTAAATGTACATTTCAATCGAAAAATATGAAGTTTGAGGTGTTTGTAAAGAATAATATCAGGCACGTATTCAGCACTATTTTTTTTCAAATGGCTATATCTCTTTAACAGAGCCGAATTCGGAAAAATGTAGGATGAAAAAAAGGTTTTCTTTAGCATCAAGAATCTTCAGTTAAAATATATGTACAAGTCAAAGACTCACCCTGTATATATGTACTATGTTGATCAGCGCTACTCAACTCTTCGCACAGGTAAAACTATTTCTAGATTCCTCTTGCATAATTCCATAATAATTTTATTGTCAATAAAAAAAAAAGTTTTCCCTGTATTTTTATATTTTTTTCGGGATCACCTTGTCCTTACAGAGAAACCCTCAATCTTTTATTTCCGATGGTATGGACAGAAGACAAATGAGCTCCAGCAACCGATGCATCAGAGACAATCTTGGAGAATGATGCGGCTACAAATGATTGTTTTCACAGAACTACTCCCATATCAATTGATTCTATGATGAGAGGGGTGGGTCGTTGAATGTAGATAAATGTGGGTTCGGGCCAAAGGACGGGTTGATTACTCTGTTCCAAACTTCTCCCCCATCCTCCATCCTCGGGAATCACTTAATGAAAATGTGCTGAAGGAAAGGTTTGATTGTTCATCTTGTAAGAAAAGGCTGAGGAGGTAACATGTTGAAACTCATTGGAAAGTTTAATATTTTGTGGGAAGATGTCTTATTTATTTTCTTTTTTGGACCTTCGAGTCAAGTGGAAATACCATTTGAATAAAACTTGGTCCTGTTCTGAAGTGTTTTAGAATATTCCTCCTAACTAACGCATCGTTAAATTCACATCCACCAAAATATAACATTTCCAATTTTGATGGTCAGGAAATATTATTTGAAAAGATTAAAAGGGGTAAATTCTACCCTGGGCACCTGATGGGTCAACTACGTTATACGTCTATGGTTGGTACTGTTGGTAGGACTCATCTATGCTATGTCGTAGTCATCAGATTCGTAATAACTCAGATAAGTTAAATATAGGATGTGAAATAATGAGGTGATAAAGATAAATTAAACACTTGATTGGACACAAAGGTGGAACAGGCCTTCATTGTTTCAGTGAAAGTAGTTCGAGGAACCACAGCCGTTTTGAAGGAGATCCAATTCATATTGGACTCAAAGCAATAGGTACATAACAGATGAAACGTTAACAATACATAGATGAATTATGATTATCAGCAAAATACTATAAAGCTACAGTTATTCAAAGGTGATAGGCATTGAGAGTGTACACATTATTGTTATCCTAGTTCTACGCAGTGCACTTACAGCTTCTAGTGTTAGAATCCTTCCTGCCAAGTGTTATGAGTGTATTCACGTTGGTTTGGAAGTGGACAATAATCTCTTTAGATTTCCTGGTGACTGATGAACGTTGGACCCAGATCAAAGCAATCCTTTCTTAGAATACTTGTCTGGCTCACCAAGGCCAAGGACCAAGGCTTATTTTGCTGAGGATGTTCGTTTACAGAACTACCAGAGAGAATTATCCGACCACAATGCTGGGAAGGATGTTTTCCTTAGGCACAAGCGAGGTAAGCAGTTCACCTTAGACCTCTTAACCATGTATCCCGTTGAATGTTATCCTCGAAGCAACAACACCAATGCCAATACCACAACGTCTAGTGAATAGTTAAATTTGCAGTAGGTCTTACCAGATGTAAAAGAATATTCAACATGGGTTTATAGTAGAACGAGGGTCCATAATATTCAATAGAAATCAATTAAGTAGAATGAATAGAGTTATATTGAAATGGAGAAAGTGTACATACCATAACAAAGAATCTTAAATAACGGATTCCTGGAAGAGGAATGCCAATACGTTTCGACGATAAACAGCGTTGCAGAGTTGGTAGCCATAAAATAAGTGTGGCATCGATTTTATTAGAGGGTAGGAAATTCGGAATCAGTACAACAATACAAATGTTTGAAAAGAAATCACTAATAAAAACCTGGCAATGAATTCAGCAAAATTATTTTCCCAACAAAAACTTCAATTCCAGATATAACAATTCAAACCTGAATTGAACAACAGTATCCAAGTGGGGCAATCCCAGTAGGAGATGGACACTATCGTAAACACACCTTATCCTTCTAAATCCTCCCAAGGGAAACGAGGGTCCAGTGAACGTGTCTAGTCCGGTGAGTAACCATGTTGAAAGAGCACGTTCCAAACACGGATTCCTTTAATTCCACAATTGGAATTCTAGATCAGCTCGGCACGGATAAGGAGGGAGTAACAAAAAGGGGGGATTATTGCAAACGGCGGAATTGTAGAAATGGGCGATTGTAGGTCTCACGGAAATAACCACATACAATTAAATTGTATCATGGCAGGTCTCTCGTGAGCATTGAGAGATTCTCTGAAACCTCAATTTCACAATGGGATTTTCCAGGCAGAACTGATATTTTGATGCAATTCATCCCGTTTGTGAAAATAATGAGGGGTAGTCAGGCCCACCGCTAGCTGTTTGAGCACCCGCGTGCAATACCTGTTATGCCGCCCTATGAATACTTACCCCTTATTTTGTACAAAGAAAGCTATTGAATGTTTCCCCATTATAGTGGGAAAAATGAAGAAAAACTTATTGGCGTTAAAACAATTATTTAGGTAGGGGGAGATGGGTAATCGTGGTCAGCAGGCAATGGTGGTCATGCCCACAGCTGAAAAAATTGAAGTTGCCTATGCGTGCGAAATGTGGTAACCTCACATTTTTCACAACCCCCGAGTCTCCGAATACCCTCGGTCATTCCACACGACACATTCATATACAGGATGTCCCACTAGTGCCGCAGCAGACGATATACGCGTAACGGTGTGAGTTTGGCGAAATTTTTTGATGCAGACTTGATATACTCCAAGAAGAGCACAACCTAAAAATATTTTCGAAAATATCGGGTGGCCCACAAAAGAGGAATAGATGGTGACTTTGTTTTTTCAAATGGGACACCATATATTCGATAGTGTTTTTCAATTCTCTGAAACTTCCTGCATGCTTTCGTATACTTTTCACATATTTTGATTCGACAGTTTTCGAAATATTGGGCATTTTGACAAAAAAATTATACTTGTAGACGCTATGTTATCCAATTATATTTCACGAACCCTTGCACATACCAATAACAGCTTTATATGGATTGAAAGGCAAGACTTCAAATTATCCTAGCCAGCTATAATAAAGCATTTCCAGCATATGGAGTGTACACAAAAAGACTATCAACATGACGAATTTCAAATCGATTTTTCTTCATTTTTTCAGAAGCAATGCATATATTTTTTTTCATCATTTTAATCACCATTCATTTTTTGTACAAATACATGATATGCATATCTTCAACAGTATAGGATTTTTTAGAGTTTTTTCTCTAAATTCACATTTACTCCCGAATTCAAAAAGCAGATTTGGATTTTTTGTGGTTATTGAGAATTGTCAAATTATTTCATTCAGAATTAACATTATTGCAGCTTCAATTCATATCATCATAATTTTTACGGATTGGATGAATACTCACAAAATTATGTGAAAATTCAGAAAAATACCTATAAGTTTGAATGTACAAATTATGAATGCTAGAAAAAAACTAGTTTCGAAACTTTAGTATACAAAAAAGTGCCTGCTCTTATCCTTATAAAACTTCCTTTGAAAAAATGATATTCATAAGTTTCACAGGCACGCACGCAGATCTTCAAGCTCTCAAGTTCGAAGCTTGTTTGAAATTTCTGCAAGATTCGACTCTTCAAGTAGAAACATAGAAAATTATCAAATATGTATTTTGAAAAATTGGTACAGAAAGCAAGTTTCTGTCTGCAGTAACTGATTTCATCACATTTTCAAGTAGATACATCAAAACTTTCTGGTTCCACATTTCGCTATAATATGATGATATGAATTGAAGCTTCAATGATGCTTATTCTGAGTGGAATAATTTGACAGTTCTCATTCACACAGAGAAGCCAAATCTGCTATTTGAATTCGAAGGTATATGTCAATTTCAGGGAAACATTTCGAAGAAGCACTTAAAAATCCTATTCTGTTAAAAATGTGTAATTACAATGATGAAAAAAAAAATTATATGCATTGCATTTGAAAAAAATTAAGAAAAATCGATTTTAAATTCGCCATGTTGATAGTCTTTTTGTGGACACTCCATATGGTGAAGATGCTTTATTATAGCTGTCAAGGATACTTTGAAATATTGTCTTTCAATCCATATGAAGCTGTTATTGGTATGTGCAAGGGTTCGTGAAATATAATTGGATAACATAGCCTCTACAAGTATTATTTTTTTTGTCAAAATGGCCAATATTTCGAAAACTGTCGGATAAAAATATGTGAAAAGTACATGAAAGCATGCAGGAAGTTTAAGAGAATTGAAATACACCATTGAATATAGGGTGCCCCTTTTGAAAAAACAAAGTCTCCCTCTATTCCTCTTTTGTGGGCCACCCGATTAATTCGAAAATATTTTTAGGTTGTGCTCTTCTTGGAGTATATCAAGTCTGCATAAAAAATTTTTGCCAAACTCAGACCGTTACGCCGGTTATGATGCGTATATCTTCCGCTGCGGCACTAGTGAGACACCCTGTATATATGACGAGTGTCTTTCGTTTTCGCTCTTAATCGATCTTATTTAACGTAGTTCTAAGTTATCAAGGAAGTCTTTTTTGACCTGAATCATTGACAGTTGGTCGAAACTGTTCATATAAATTTATGAAAATGTTCGATTCGAATCGAAGTATGGTATTCTTTTTTCTTTTCACAAAATACTCTATTAGATCTATTACGGGTAATTGTGGTTATGAAATCGAACGGAAAGGAAAATGCAAGGGAAAGAACAAAAAACCAAAGAGTTTAAGGAAAGACTTAAAAAGGATAAAAGGAAGAAAATGGCTCTTCATTGACTGACGTAGACATAGACGACCACTGCGTCAATGATGATACTTTTGATGTAGATAACTAAAAAAAAATAATTGCGGGGAATTTGGCCGAAACAACGAAGTATGGTACCGATGCACTTCCTGTGGGCTTTGGACTCACTTTGATGGCACTGGCTTGGATTCCGCATGTGAGAATTAGGTGTTTGATCATCATGACTATCATTGCCCTCACGTGAGTGCAATAGTGGTCAAAAACTGTATTTTCTCTAAACTAATATCACTAATAAATCTTAACTCCAAAGCTTATTACTTTGACCTCGATTAATAGTCCTTTTATGCAGAATTGTGATGTTATGTTCCTTATACAGTAGTGATATATAATTTGAGTTTTATTCCAAAAAGAGCTTAACTGACCGCCATTACCCCCTTTCCCCTACTGATAACATAAAGATTATTGTATTGCTCAAGTTTATGGTTTGGTTTGAATTTGAAATAATCGTGACATTGTGCCAAGAGTTGATTCATTTCGACTATTGACTGTATGAATCTGATTATTGACATTTCACGAAACAGAAATTAAGCTTGCTCTCTCTCCAACTGCACCTTCGACGTCATCAATGGACCCGCCAATTGTCCTTGCTTGATCTTTGATTGCCAGGATATTTTTTCTTTTGGTTGTCTGAGATTGAATCTTTTGGTATTGATGCTGCTGATGATACAACTCTGTTCTTATCGTGGATAACTGAATCCAAAAGTAGTAGAATTGCTTTGTAGTAAACATAGAAAACCATTTCTGATATCCTTCATCCCAACAATGTTTGCTGTATTGATAATGTTGTTGCAAATATCATTGAACTGGCGTTAACAGTTCACTCGGCGTTCATTTCATCTGTAATTTCCAGTTTGAGAATGGAAATTGACTCCTGTCTCCAATGCTACCTCTGCCGGAAATTCCTCTGGGAATTTTCCTTCGCTTGTCCTTTATATAATTATCACACTGTAGTTTCCTGAAACCTACTCGTTATCAGCACGAAGTTTAAAAACCCTGTGACGTACCCAGCTAGGGTAGGTTCGGCCAATCGTTATGCAGTTAAGGATGGTGAAGAATAATACCAGGCAGACTCATCAAAGGGTTTATTTCATAACCATACTGGCACAGATGATAACTCACATTCAATGTAATTATTTACTACCGACAATACTGTTGACTAACAGACTAACAAACATTCAATACGTACACGCTTCTGAATGAATCACTCTATGAATCTCCCTAGCCAATTGATATATATATTTTATAAATGTTTACTTGTTTTAATAACATTATATTTGATAAACATAACTGGCAATGATGAGACCTAGAGCTCTGGCTTTACGTGCAGCTGTAGGTCTAAAGGGAGGTCGCACTAATCTTATTATATCACGTACGAAATATACAGGGTGTTCCACATACTACACCTTCCCTCTTTGAGAGAAAAAAAAAATTTTTATAAAAATGTAAAAAAAAATTTTTTTTTTGACTTATCTAAAGCTTAATATCTATATCTATAATACATATCACAGTCTCAATGGATCTTACCTCTACAAAGTTTAATACAATATTCATCTAACTAATTTTTCATTACATTTTTTGTTGAAATTTTCCGATTTTACCTTCGCCAAGTTTTCTCTAGCATCTTTCTAAGCCGTTTGCGACCTATATATTAATCCAAGAGTTGTCAAAATTGTAATTAATATCTACTCGGCTTTTTAAATTTTGTGAAAATCTACTAGGTTTCTGAAAACTGAATTAAACATGTCTGAATGTCCACCGGTTGGAAGCATGTGAACATCGTTCAGAATGATTTGCCTTAATCTTCGATACGCGTTACATCTCGTATTCTCGTATTACATTGATTTTAAAGGACGTTCCCTAGAATTTCATTTTTATAATTTGACAACATATTCAAAAATTTTATATTGCTAGCTAGCTTTATGAGGTACAATTCTAATATATTATTTTCTGCGCACAATTTTTCCAGTTTCCTCAACGATGTACCTAAGTCTTACGCCGATCGGATGTCCTGGTTAATGAAAATAATTTCTGAATTCACATTATATATTAAATTCTCATTGTAAACCCCTGAATGTTGATTTTTCAAATTATGAAATTCTTTTTCTGAAAGTGGACTTTACTCAATACTTTTTACTGGACGTTTTGAAACTTCGACAACAACAAGGTGATCAATCCTTTTGCTATCGGAGACATTCGTCTCGTATTGCTTAGAACCTAATTCATTTTAAATACGCGATAAGGCATGTGCTGAAAAAATTTTCTGAAACTTTTACATAATGACCCGTGAAGTTATACTCTGCTAAAATCAAACGGAATTTGGTTAATGTACTAGACGAATTATAATCATATTGAACAAATAAATCCGAGGTGTTATTGTTTTCAGAATGATTCGTGAACTGGTGACCGAGACCTTGTGCGTAACTCTCTTATGCTGACATGAAACTTTGTTTCGGTCAGGGGTCACGACCTCGATTTGAATGGTACGAATTTTCTTTCTGATTAGAATAACCATGATTCATTTGCGATGCTTTGAGAGAATTTGGTTCCGACTTGACAATTTACATAATTTGTTAAATTTAAACCTTGATTAATTCATTATTTACCCTATCGGCCCGTTCACTATATGTTCTCGCGGATCATTTTTGATGTTTTCACACCATTTAAGTCAGCAATTAGTTCATCACTACTCACTTCACAATCAGACATAATGGGGCATACGAAATAGTTCTTACACTAATTCCTGGTGGCTTCTCCTAATCTCGAGTTGAATCCTCGGCTCAATCGGCTCCATGGCTTTTTTGACCATTGGGCAATAATGATCTCGTCTGGCTTGAGCTGGCCTGATCCCATCTTGGCTTGTTGGTTGAACTACGAATTTTTGATGAAGTCACATACCCATATCCAAATCCTGATGAAAACCTTCTGGACCCTGGACCTTTAACTGCATAGAACTGGCAGGATCGCCATGTGACGTACCCAGCTAGGGTAGGTTCGGCCAATCGTTATGCAGTTAAGGATGGTGAAGAATAATACCAGGCAGACTCATCAAAGGGTTTATTTCATAACCATACTGGCACAGATGATAACTCACATTCAATGTAATTATTTACTACCGACAATACTGTTGACTAACAGACTAACAAACATTCAATACGTACACGCTTCTGAATGAATCACTCTATGAATCTCCCTAGCCAATTGATATATATATTTTATAAATGTTTACTTGTTTTAATAACATTATATTTGATAAACATAACTGGCAATGATGAGACCTAGAGCTCTGGCTTTACGTGCAGCTGTAGGTCTAAAGGGAGGTCGCACTAATCTTATTATATCACGTACGAAATATACAGGGTGTTCCACATACTACAACCCAGCAAAAACAAGGATACTCTGATTCACCACTTTTTATCACCTAGCTAGACCATCTGCAGGCATATGTTGCTCATTCCTGTTTCGTGCTCGTATCAACGAAGACAAAGGAAATAAATTGTATCGCCAAAGTTAGAAGTGTTGAAAATTAATTTAGAAGTGTTGAAAGAGTGATTAAAAATGCCAAAAAGAGCCCATTCATCAAATCGGGAGAAGGACAAACAAATAAAGATTCTCAAAAAGAAATTGAAAGCGATGGAGGAAGAAATAAGGAAAATTCATTCGAGCGAGTCAAGCGAATCGAGCTCAACGTACTCCAGGGACGAATCGACAGATTCAGGTAGGAGTATTTTTTATTTCATAGTGAAAAACAAACTAGGAAATGGGATGAAATTAAACAATTTCATAAAAACCGTCGGTCAAGATAACGAGTGTTATTTTGACCTTCAATTAGAGAGGGAAATCGAGTGATTTCTCTATGAAAAAATGTTAGGTAACTTCGAGTGAAGATTTACCAACAGTCTCTCAATTGAAATGAAATAAAGTGAAATGTCAGTTGGCTTTCGAGTGAAAGTTCACTTACATCTTGTCAGTTGAAATGAAATCGAGTGAATTCTTCATGAAGAGATGTCACTTGGCCTTTCGAGTGGAGGTTCACATGACAATGAAAAGATTCAAACATTACTAATATTTTTTTGTTTGTTATTGAATCGAGTATGAAAATCGAATGATGAAGTCTCATAAAATCACACAGTTCACGGTTATTGGTTTTTATTACAGAGGAATCAGAAAATGAGGCCCATAATCAGGAAATTGAGGAACCAAGACAAGACTTCACTGTCCTAGGTTTGATAGCAAATGCGGAAAATGAAATAGGAAAACCTTTTCATGAGGAGATAGTAGTGCGCTGGAATACGTACCAACAAAAAGGACTAGACAAAAAACAGCGTGAAGAATTGATGGGAAAATATAAACTACCTGTCAATTGTAAAATGTTAGTTCCTCCTCAGGTCAATAAGGAAATTCTGCCATGTATACCGAAATCAGCCAGTGAACATGATCGTTTCTTGATGGCCCTACAACAACAATTAGCGCATGGACTGACGGCTGTAGGTACAGTCATCGAAACCATGATTTCTGTTCAGGAACAAGCTGAAAACCTGAGAACTCTAGCTGATGCCTGCCAGTTATTCAGTAACATTCATTACGCCATTTCGGCTCACCGAAAATATAAAATTATTCCTCACTTGAACCAAGACTGCCGAAAAGTGGCGAAAACCATGAACATAGAGGAATTTTTATTCTCGAAAAACTTTGCAGAAGCCGTGAAAAATGAACAAGCTATGAGGAAAGCAAGTTCTGAATTCAGAAAAACAACTTGGCAACCGACAAATCTACCAGGCCCTTCTGGAACACAGCAGTCGAAACATTTAAACTACCAGCGCCCGAAATACGAAGGGTGAATAAAAGAGAAGAGGGGGGAGGAAAAGAAACCCATATTAACTCGTTACAAGACGCACATGAAGGAGAGGAAATATCAGAGATGGAAATAGCCTCACTGCAAAAGGTAAGCAAATATGCTGGAAGCCTCTCCAAATTTTACCATAATTGGAAATCCATTTCACAGGACCGGGTGGTCTTGAATTGGGTAAAAGGAATTAACATACCTTTTCATTCGAAACCCAAACAAGTTTCGGAACCTCCTATTAAAATACCAGAAAATATGTTAGGAGAATATAAAAAATCTATTAAGGAATTACTGAAAATAGGTGCAATTGAAAAATGTCAGCCATCGAGAGGACATTTTCTTTCTTCTTATTTTCTTATTAAAAAACCTGATGGATCCAATAGATTCATATTGAATTTAAAGAAACTCAACACGTATATTGAGGCACCTCATTTCAAATTAGAGGACTATAGAACTGTTTTAAAGCTCCTCAGTCAAAATTGTTATATGTCGAATATAGATCTGAAAGATGCCTATTTTTTGGTCGCAGTTGAATCAAAATATAAAAAATACTTAAGATTTCGTTTTGAAGATTCTCTATATCAATTCAATTGCTTACCATTTGGTCTTAATGTGGCTCCTTTTTTATTTACCAAGCTGTTAAGGCCCATTGCAAAAAAACTACGACTAATGGGAATAACAACCGTTTTCTATCTAGATGATATTCTCATCATAGACAAAAACGAAGATGAATGCAAAAAGAACACTGAAGTAATCGTGAAACTACTCCAAAGTTTAGGTTTCATTATAAACTCAGAGAAAAGTACCCTTTATCCAAAGCAGACAATAAAATTTTTAGGTTTTATTTATAATACAACTAATATGCGTATCTCACTTCCCCAAGATAAGATCATAGCAGTAAAAAAACTAATTTCTAGTTTCAGAAACAAAAATACATGTACAATAAGAGACTTTGCAGTATTAATAGGTAAACTAGTAGCTTCTTGTCCAGCTACAAAATACGGTTTTATTCATTTAAAACCTTTCGAAAAAGAAAAATATATTTCACTAAAGGGTGACTATAACAATTACAAAAAACAAATGACTATTCCAATATCATTGTTAAATGATCTAGAATGGTGGTATATCAACATTGGACTGGGACAAGATATAAAACCTAAACAATTCTCTCTTGAGATATTCTCGGATGCCTCTTTAACAGGTTGGGGCGGATTTTGTGAAGGGTCTAGATGTCGTGGTTTTTGGAATGACGAGGAACAAAAAATGCACATAAACTATTTAGAAATAAAAGCTGCCCAGTATGCCTTGAAATCACTTGCGAAAAATAGGGAAAATATTCACATCTTACTGCGGGTGGACAATCAAACAGCTATTTCCTGTATCAATAGGGGAGGAAGCATTAAATATCCAAAATTGAACGAAGCCACTACAGAACTGTGGCAATGGTGCGAAAAAAAGGGAAATTCGGTATTTGCCAGTTACATTGCCACATCCGCTAACATAGAGGCAGATGCAGAATCTAGATCGCTATCCATTGACATAGAATATGAACTGAATAACAAAGCTTTCGCTGACATTGTAGAGAAATTTGGAAAACCTGAGATAGATTTGTTTGCAACAAAAATAAACAAAAAATGTGACAAATATATTTCATGGTTTCCAGACCCAGATTCATTATATATTGATGCCTTTACAATCAACTGGTCATCATACTATTTTTATGCTTTTCCCCCTTTTTCTATAGTAACAAAAGTTTTAGATAAAATTATACAAGAAAAAGCTCTAGGAATAATAATTGTTCCTTACTGGCCATCACAACCATGGTACCCAATTTTCAATAAAATGCTGACAGAGAGCCCTATTAACTTCAAGCCGGATAAAGATTTACTCATTTCTCCTTTCAGGGAGAGTCATCCACTACACAGGGAAATTTCCCTGGTGGCAGGGAGATTGTACGGCGGTCTTTATTGAAAAAAGGTGTACCAGTAACTGCAATTGAAGTTATAATAGCATCACTTACAGAAGGAACCCTTAAACAATATTCAGCTTGTTTCAAGAAGTATTGGGAGTTTTCTAAAAGGATTCATCAAGATCCCCTTGTCTATAACATTGAACATTACTTGAATTTTTTAACAGAAGTATGGAATAATGGAAATTCTTTTTCGGTCATGAACTCATATAGATCTGCCTTGAATTTGATTTTAAGTCCCATAAATTCAATTGATGAAAAAATTATAAATAGATATTTGAAAGGAGTATCCAAAATTCGTCCGCCAAAACCTAAGTATCATTCCATTTGGGATCCTGATCCTATTTTGGAATATTTAGGGAAATGGTATCCTTTGGAGACCTTAAGTGTAGAGAACCTTACTTATAAACTTGTAACACTCATGGCTCTTACATCTGCAAGTAGGGTACAAACACTTTCATTAATCAAAATTGAAAACATTAAAATATCATCAGATAAAATAGAGATTAGAATCCCTGATAGGGTAAAAACATCTGCACTAGGCAAATGTCAACCTCTGCTCATATTTCCTTTTTTTGAAAATAAACCAGAACTCTGCGTGGCATCTACAATTGAATTTTACATTAAAAAAACATCACCCCAACGAAAGGAAGAGAAAAATCTGATTCTGACCCAAAAAAAACCAATCCACGCAGCATCCACACAGACGATCAGCCGTTGGATTAAGAAAACCTTACACATGGGTGGTGTAGATATTTCTATTTTCTCAGCTCATAGTGCTCGTCACGCAGCAACTTCTGCTGCATTCAGAGCAGGAGTTGACATTGAACAAATTAAGAACACGGCTGGATGGACATCTTCCTCCCACACATTTTTTAAATTCTATAATAGACCAGTAAAAATTCCAAATGACAGATTCATTAGGACTATAATAAACCACAAATCAAAGAAATAATCAAAAAATGAAGGTTCTTAGGTGTAATCGTTTGTTTGTTACGATATACACAAATTATTAATCTATTTTCAAATATTTTGTTTTTGTATATACATAATATATGAAATGAATTCTTATTTTATGTAAATATGTTTATATGTCTATTCAATTATGACATATCTTGATGGAATAAATTTTCTTCGTGAATTAGTGCTGTTAATTCATGTTAACATATGTTTACCTATTATAATAGTTTATAATATTATATAGAATACGTCTATTTTCTTTTGACATACTCTGTTGGAATAAATTCCACATAAATAAATGTAAATTAGTGTTATAAATTATCATTGTTATAAATCCAATAAATGTGGGTTATAGAAAAAATCGACCATCACTCTGAACATCTACAGTGTGATAATTATATCAAGGACAAGCGAAGGAAAATTAAATGATTAATCGACTTACCTAAGGAAGATTAATCCTAATTTTCCGAGCTTGTCCGAAGATATAATTACCCTACCCACCCTATAGACCCAAAAAGATGGTCAAATTTTTTTTTCTCGCACTCAACGGAATGAGCAACATATGCCTGCAGATGGTCTAGCTAGGTGATAAAAAGTGGTGAATCAGAGTATCCTTGTTTTTGCTGGGTTTTTAAACTTCGTGCTGATAACGAGTAGGTTTCAGAAAACTACAGTGTGATAATTATATCTTCGGACAAGCTCGGAAAATTAGGATTAATCTTCCTTAGGTAAGTCGATTAATCATTTAATTTTTCATTAGTGACAAGTTACATTGTACTTTATACCTCTCTTGAGTAGCGCTGATAGACTGAAGTAAACATGAAAAAACCTGCATCTCATTTCTTTTCAAAATGTACATTTAATGACACTCTTTAATTTTTATTCCCTTGTCATAATTAGCAAGTAATTTCCACTTGACAGCATCCTCACCAAAGACCCATTCCTGCTAGATTTCGAGCCTCACAGAATTTTCTGTTCCGATCCTTTCGTAGATATTCATATAGGTATATTGCTCATCTCGTTCCGATGTAATTTTCAGCCTGAATTATTATTATTATTATTACAATACAATAAGAGTGGAGGTTAAACCTATACACTCAATACAGAACTGATATTAATGTATGCTAGAAAGAAGATAAATTTAAGGACTTCTCCATCGGTCGAACTTGTTCTTGAACTTGTTGACAGTAACAGCATTCACCACTTCATTCGGGAGACGATTCCAAACGTCGAAAATTCTGTTTGGTAGGAAGTTCATCCGGCAGGTGGTCTTAAAGGATTCCTTGGCAAGTTTGAAACTATGTCCGCGAAGATGGTTTGTATTTAAAGGAAATAAATGTTCAAGGTCTACACCAAAGAATCCATGCGTAGCCCGAAATGCCACTATCATGTCACCCCTGGCACGCCGGTCCTCGAAACTGGTCAGCCCAAATAATCCCATCCTTGCTTCGTAGCTTGGTCGAGAGAACCAGGAAAACGGGATTCTTGTGCACCATCTCTGTATAGACTCAAGAAGCTGTGAGTCAGATTTTAGAGCTACCCACCAAACTGGCCCGGCGTACTCCAGGATAGGCCTCACGTAGGTTGTGTACAGCAATTTGGCAGTCTGTATACTACAACCCCTGAAAGACCGCTGAATGAGGTAGGCGGCCTTCTTAGCTTTACTGCAAGCCTCGGTTATATGCTCCGACCAGTCAAGATCAGAATTGACGATCACCCCAAGATCTCGATGGCTTCGGACTACAGTAAGAGGCTCTCCAGCCAACGTATAAGGAAGTTTGGGGTTGTTTCTGCCAAGGTGCAGAACACAGCACTTGCCGATGTTGAGAGGTAGCAACCATTTTTTAATCCAGAGAGAAATACTATCCAGGTCGGACTGCAGCTGGTTTGAGGTAAGGGACGGAACGCTGTACACTTTGGCATCGTCGGCGAACAGGAGGCACTTGGAGATCAATGATTGTGGGAGATCCGCTGTATACAGCAGGAAAAGGATCGGACCAAGAACCGACCCCTGGGGAACACCACTTGTAACCTTCCTATTGCTTGCAGAGAAGACACCACCAACCCTAACTCTAAACGTTCTATCACTGAGGAAAGACTTTATCCATGAGAGCAATCCTCCTCGAATTCCCATATGCTCCAGTTTATGAATCAGCCGACGGTGGGGAACTCTGTCAAACGCCTTGGCGAAATCCAAATAAACAACATCAATCGGAATACCATCGTCCAAGCACCTGGACCAGTCATTTACTGCCATGAGAAGGTTAGTCATCGTTGATCGACCCGGAAGAAAACCGTGCTGAGCATCAGGTATCAGTTTATTAGACCGGGCAAAATCAAGAATGTGGTCGGTTATTATTCTTTCGAATACTTTGCAGACAGTAGACACGAGACTTATGGGGCGGTAGTTAGAAGGAGAGGTCTTATCTCCATTCTTATAAACAGGCGTCACCGAAGCCGAAAGCCACTGTGAAGGAAGTGATGAAGTAAGCATAGAACTTTGAAAAAGATGGAAAAGTGGTTCAGCAAAAGCACCAGAACACTTCGAAAGGAGAAGGCAAGTAATTCCATCACTACCGGGAGCAGCAGCGACCCTCAGGCTGGAAAGATACTTCTCTACAATGTCTGACGACAAAGGTATATGATCAAGGGAGCCAGAACATCGAGGAGTAAGTAAAGGTGGTATGGCTGACATAGGTTCATCAGTGAAATGGGAGGAGAATGTTTCAGCGAGAACATCAGCTGACTCAGAATAGGTGCTGCACTGCTCTCCAGATGAATTCCTCACCAGGGGAAAAGAGACCTTGCTATCAAAAGAACCTCGGACATATTTGAAGAACCTCTTCCGGTTCCCCCCCGACACCAAACCATTCTCATAATTGGCCTTTGCAGATCGGATTAAAGATGCCAAGTGATTGGAGGAGTTTCGATGGTTTATGTAATCAGTATCAGATCCACTTCTGACATAACGCTGCCATAGGGACTTTTTCACCTTAATTGAATCGTAGAGTTTGCCTGTTATCCATGGTTTCCTTGGATTATAATTTACTAGCTTGGAATATGTGTTAGATGAAACAGCGTCCAGTACAATTCTGTGAAATCTCTCCCAAAGAACATCGATGCCCTCATCACGGGAAAAAAAGTCCGACCAATCATAAGTCCCCAGCACTGCCGACACTCCCTCATAATCCGTCCTCTTAAAAACTTGGGTCTGCTTATACTGTGTAGATGGAGAAAAAAATTGCAGGTCAAACTTCAAAACTACGTGATCGGATTTACCAAGAGGAGGTAAATACGATAGCTCGGACAGAAGATTGTTATCCGATGTGAAAATGAGATCTAGTGTAGAAGGATTTTGTCCGTGTCTGTACCTCGTTGGCTCTTGTACAATTTGTTGTAGCACCGTATTGAGGATGAGGTCTGCATATGGAAATGATGGTGAGCCCTCAGAGGGGCGCCTGGTGAGGGGCCATTCCAGATCAGGGCAGTTGAAATCGCCAATAATTATGATGTTTCGTCTTGAAAGTGATAGCTCCTCCAGGTATTCACCAAGGGCCCCATCGTCTATGCAAGGTCGTGGTCTATAAATGCATGCCAAAGTAAAAGATATGAAAGCAGAGCTGCGAGCTACACAACATCATATTTTCCTCGACATTCTCACCTAGTCCTATCAACGCTATTTAATTAGTGGTGACGTAAATTCATTCAACAGACAAAATAAACAAACAGCGTTGTTATTCCCTTGTTGTTTATACACATTGTGTTGCTTT
Source organism: Adalia decempunctata (assembly GCA_951802165.1). NCBI lineage: Eukaryota > Metazoa > Arthropoda > Insecta > Coleoptera > Coccinellidae > Adalia > Adalia decempunctata. The sequence goes on from OX637697.1 coordinate 25,380,420, forward strand.
TATGCGTGTTGACCGAAATTAGTGAGCAGGATCAGCGATTGGTCTCATATTGATGTCTAGTAGGTTTGAATATACAGGGTAGTGTATCACGAGGTGTTTCATATCTCAATTTAGGCGGAAAATTTTTTTTCCACAATATTTCTTCCACATTTTCAGTTTCTACATGAAAAATAGAAGACACTTTATGAATCGGATGTTTTTTTAGAGTGATAGAATTACCGATAGAGATGACTGGGATTTGACAGAAGGTAGAAGCCATGTTGTTTTGGCATTTCTAAGCATTGACAAATTATCATAGAAAGACTCACGCCGCAACAACATTTACAAATTGTTGAAATTTATTTTCAACATCGATGTTTTATTCTCCAAACTTATATAACAAGAAAAAGAACTGAATGTACAGAAGTGAATATTGCTGCTGTAAGTAATAGGGTTAACGAACATCCAGATTTGTCTATTCTTCAACGTTCACAACAAGTTGGACTCTCTGCATCCTCCACATGGAAAATTTTGCGTAAAGATCTTGGTCTACACCCATTCAGGATCCAACTAGACTTAAACCCCTTGACCATAATAAGCGTCGCTTGTTTGCTGATTGGGCCCTAGAACAGCTTGAAGTTGATCCACTTTTTTATCGAAAAATTGTGTTTGGTGATGAATCTTTTTTCTGGTTGAATGGATACGTGAACAAGGAAAATTGCCGTTTATGAAGTGAAAGCAATTCTTAAAAAGTTCTGTAGGTTCCATTTGCATCCCAAAAAATGCACTGTATGGTGTGCCTCACACACTGGAGGCCTCATCGGTTCCATGGAATTAATAAAATTATTTTTTCAATGAAAAAAAAATCGCTTCAATCTCAATGTGTTTTACATGGTGACAAGAAAAATTTTGGACAAATTTTGCTGTGGTCTGGAACAAAAGTATTTCAGCGCAGCCCAATAATTTTTATTCTCTTGGTTTCTCTCCACTTTCTTGTACTAATATGTGAATTTTCAGTTTGATATAATTTCATTTCAGAGAGTTTCAGAATGTCAAACAAACGTAGTGCGATTTTGAACTGTTTCGTCGAGGTAGGCGTCAATGCGAAATTGTTCGTTTGCTCAATGTGCCTCGACAAACCGTGTCCGATGCAATTCGTCGTTTCAAGGAGCTTGGCCATGATGGTCGTCGTCCAGGAAGTGGTAGAAAACGCACTGTCAATACACCTAGCATTCGCAACATCGTCAAAAAGCGAGTCAATCGAAATCCGAGGGTTTCTATGAGGAAAATAGCCTGTGAGACCGGTATGCATTTAAACATTCCGTACTCACATACGGCACCAAGCGCGAATAGCGCTCTGCCATTGGCCTGACGAACTCGAACTGAGAACACAACCACACTTCGAATTCGAAACATATAATCGTATAATAATAGTTGTAATAAGCGTAATTCAATAATTGAAGTTCGGTATTTATCATTTTATTCATCTAATTGAAAGTGGGATTATTCCAAGTGATGAACGAATCTTTACTGGTAATATAGGTAACTTATATTCTGCAGCATCTAAATGAAATACTTTTGAGATGAAGAGTTATAAAGAAAGAACTTTTCAATTTCGAAGCAATGGAATGGAAACGTCTAGTTTGAATGGGGAACAATCATTTCGTACGTTTTCTAAACACGAAAATTCGATTAATTCAATCACTTTCCAACTTTCCATAAAAATCCAAGATACAATCTTGAGTAGTATGGTGGGTTGGGTTACAGTTCAGACTAAAAACATCTCTATCTCCCTTATTGAAAAATCAAATGGAGATGAGAATAGGTAATCAAACTGAAGTAATTTAATCAACTGATATAACACGCGCGATCGGAGCGAGGGTATTAATAACTATAGTTCGATTTATTTTTATTCTGTCTTTATTGAACCTCTATATTATATGTGTAGGAAATCGTTGATACCGAAAGAAGTTATAGGCGATTTGAGAATAAGTTATTTTTAAGGTTGTGAGTTTTCATAGGTTCTCAGCTTGCCTAGGGCTTGTTGAAAGAAACACAACTATTGCTGTTCTTTGTCTATATTTCGGACCGATTGGGTCCTTTCCCAAACAACACACAAACATCTTTTGAACATTTTATAGACGACATGAAATAGATTATTAGATTATCTATAAAACATCAAAATGTATTGAATTTCTAACCTAGATTCGACGTAAAAATGTCCGCGAGATTTACGTTGAAAAATATTACTTTTTCAGACGTCTATTTTACGTAAAAAGAAGTCTTTCTATAACAAGTGAAATTTCTGTCTTTTTTTAGTTTATCCTAACTTAGTATCACGTTTGACATGTATTAGACGTTTGAGGATTTATGTTATTGTTATGACTCGCTTATGTCTATATATCATTAGATTTTTGTCGTTTTTTTTTTATCAACAATCTGATAATATATAGATGATCCGAAAAACATCCACACTCATGACCTCTAAAATATATAACATCATAGATCTTTTTTGGAGCATTGTCGTCATGATCGAAATTAGACGTCTATTAGACGGAATATTATTGATGAAAATAGTTGGTCATATTGTACACGTTTATTAGATGACATAAGATGAACGTTTGTTCAATGTCCCTAAAAAGTCTTTGTATTGTATAGTTTTTGACATCTAATTATTGTCAATTCCAAAACAATATTGATGTAATGATTTGAAGAACATCATATTAATGACCTACTGATTAATTCCATCAGATTTTTCGAAGAAGGGAGTTATATGGTCTAAAATTTCAAAGAAAATTGACATTGATCGTTTCAAGATCATGGTTACCCTGAGGAGATTTGGGGAGAGACTTCAAAAGTATGCAGATATAGATTTAAATTTCATAACTTCTGAATATTTTTAAATATTATTGCATTTCCATCAGATCACATTGTGAGTATGAAAAGGGTTTCATGTATTTTGTTTCTCGTTTCATGTTTCTGTGGTGTGCGGTCCGGCTAATTATCAGATATAATATATTATTATCTACACAGTTGAAATCTCTCATATCAGTTAGGAAAGCAAAAACAAGTTCTGATATAAAAAAATAAAAAGGTATATTCATAATAATAAAAAAATAAATAAACATAATTCAAATGTACCAAAAATATAAATTGTGTCAGTGACCAATGTAGTCACAATTTGTTTAAATAAAAAAATATATAACTGTGTCGTAGGCACTGGCACTTCGTGAGGATTTGCTCTTCGTTGTCTCATATTCGTATCGTTGGTTTGCAAGGCGTAACTAGTCTTGAATTTCCTTTGTTATGGTCGTGTCGTTGAGATCTGCCGTGTTTCACTCTCGAACAGATTATAAACATCAGCCTCTGGAATCAACACACAAATCAAAATAAGTGATGTTTTTTTTGCAATTAAGTACAACTTTTGAAAACAATCACAACAAATGCTATATCTTAGAATAAAAGAATATCAAATTTTTGCAGAAAATTATTTTAGTTTTTTTTCAAACGATATTGCGTTCAGTTTTTTATAAGAAATAGAAAGAATTGAAAGTTTATGAATACAAAGTGTATTTTTTTTGAGATTTCGACCTATTCGTAATAATATGACCTTCGAATACAACATCAGAAAAATAATAAATGATATTTTGAATTCAAGATGATCAAGAAATGTCAAAAAGTGAATGTGAATAATCTGATAATTCCAAAATCGATAAAATTGCAATATTGTTTATTGAATCTATCTTTCATATGAATGCTTCATTTTTTGACATTGTATATTGAGTACTTATATCCAATAAATATCCAATTTTGAAACGATATATGAAAAAGGGCAACATTCTACACAAAAATGGAAAACGCTTATACCTACTGCTATAATTGGGGTTCTAATGGTTCAATTATTCATACAAAAGTTTTAATTCGAACATCGAGTTACGAATCACATTTGGAGTCTAAAATGATCTGAAAAACATCTAAACATTTCTTCGAAGATTTCAAACTCTGGAAATTCAATTATTCTTCAAATCCTGATTGAATCTATTTTCTGCTCGACTTTTTGACTAAAGTGTAATGGTAATATTTTTCAGCAAGTTTTTCAAGTCGAGTGGTTGAGTATTATTTCTTACTCAACCAATATATCAAAGAGGTCTATCAATAGATTTCTTAGATAATATTCTTCCCAATAAACACACAAACGTATAATAAACGTTTATTTCTAGTGGCTGAAGTTGATTTAACGTTACACGTTGAATTTTCTACGTTACATCCGAAACGAAAATTCCACGAAACGTTGATTATACACATAATACTGTAGTATCCCCGAATTTCAAGACACAAATAATTCATATAAATATCACGTATAGCTGAATGGAACCCTGCTGAGTAGAAGAAATGAAATCCGACGCTGCCATATTGTGTTTCACAGAGGGTAGTCCGGCTATCTGGACGTTGCGGTGTAGGCCGGCTGTCATCGATCTATGCTATCGATTAGTTCATAGAGAGGGCCTTAGAGGTTAAAGGGAAGGAAGACGGTTTTTGTTAAGAAAGGGAAGATGGTGGTGAATCAGGGTCCTGGCACTTCCTTTCCCCCACCATTCAACGAGTTTTATTTATGTGGGCATACACCAGGAGCGCTGCATACGCTTTTAATAAGTTCAGCCGCCTGTAGACGCCGCTGTATATGTCGTTTCTTGTTTCTTTCGTTGTTTTGATTTCACTGATTTCAGCGTTTGAGGTTCTTTTTGGTTTTTGCTTAAGAAGCAACGTTGCTCTTGTAACACGTGGAATTTTTAATAATTTTAAGTTAGTCAACTACAATAATATAGTGAAAAATGCCGTCGAGAATAAGGAAATGCTGTGTACCTGGGTGCAACGACGAACGACGAAACATCGTTTACCGAAGAGCAATCCAATTTTGTTCAAAAGATGGATAGACATTATTAAACCTCTGAATTGGCAAAATTTAACAATGATCAGATTTACAGCAGGTATTATGTCTGCCATGCACATTTTTCTGAGGCTCATAGTTTGCCAGAATTCAGAAGGGGTCTTACAGTTGTTGCGTTCCCTACTATAAATGTTCCTGGTAAGTTTTACAAAAACAATATTCTGTTCTTTGAAATTCATCAATTGCATTGTTTATTTTAAAAGATGATTATGTTTCGTTAGATCAACCAACATATTCTGGAGCTAATTAATGTTGAGGAGAACATAAGTGATACTTCATTTTGATGAGCCAACATGTTCTGATGCGATGCAGGTTACAGAGGAGGAAGAACTAAAAGGTTTGTAATATTATTCCAACAATAGGTTGTTTCTGGTAGTTATGAAGTCATATGAAAAAAATGATCCAACTAAGTTTTTTCTTTCTGAAAAAAGAAAGTGATAGTAATACATATATTTTTCATTTCAGATATAAACAGCGACTTCAAGCTATCCCCAGAAGCTGCAGACATGGAAGACTTAATACTATTTCTGGATAAATTGTTTGATTCCTTGAATGTTAACGTAGCATATGGGCCAACAGCAAAACCTTTTCAAGAGGGAAGTAAACAGTAATTCAAATCATGATAGTTTCTGGCAGCATGCTATAGAAGTCTTGAATAGCATGACTTTTTACTGTCCCTCGAAGAAAAGTTTTGTTGTTGTACCCAGTGTAAAGAACATGGTGCAAAGTTTGAGAGCATTTCTCTATTTACGACCAAAACTTCTGAACAGAAAGGGTTTTAGCTACATCTTGACAAGGGCTTTTAATCAAGATTGTCTGGAAAATTTTTTTGGCTACATCCAATCTCATGGGGTAAGGAACACCAATTCAGATGTTGCACACTTTACTATGTCATTCAAAACTTTACTAATCAATAATTTCTTATCTGTACACTCTGCTGGCAAAATTGTCGGGAGGATTTGTCCACAGTGTTTGGATAATCTTAAATCTTTTCTTACATGGAACATTCCATCAGCAGTTAGTGCCCCATTAACTGTTGATGATATATCTGCGGTTATTCCTCCAAGCGTTGCACTTTATAAAAGAAGTAAACTTGGAAGATGCACTCTCGTTTATATTAGTGGTGCAATTTGCAAGATTCTTCTAAAAAATAAATTCATTAAGGACTGTGAATCTTGTAGGAATAACCTGCTCAGTAATAATGAGTTGGGACAAGATCTAGATTTTATTGATTGTAGAGAGTATGAGTTTGGGCATTTAATCAAACCAGGCAAATGCACTTCTTTCCTATTCACTCATTCATTCAATTATTTGTTTTATTTAATCCCTAGAATTTGCGAAGAAAATATTTCAAAATTACTTCAAAAAATCCTTTTAACAAATTTCAATTTTAAAATTATTGAATGCCCAACACACAACCTTGACGAAGTGATGTGTGAAACAATTGTTAGGTGTTCTTTGTTTTGGTAATTGCTAATTAAGGCGATTCAAAATTTTTCAAATTTCTCTCAAGTAATCCAGACAAACACTTGATAGATAGGTTCAAGCCAAAAATTCTTTCGATTCAAGAAGGAAACGTAGATAGAGAGATGCTCTAGAAATATTTTGTAAGAAATTAGGCTCATCAATTTATTTATTTATCAACAGTGACACCTAGATGCTTAACATCTGTATGTATCACATGCAATTATAAGTTTTTTTACTTTTACAGAAAGAAATATGATTGATATGTAAGTTACAATCATTGAACAATTCAAATTTTCATGAACGAGGAGCAGATTTTTAATATGAATTTATTTTATACACTAGGTGCCTTTGATCAGTATAGAAGTCTTGTAGGATATCATCTGTCAACATCATATATTATTTTTTAAGGATATTCATGTTCGTCTTCTAATTTATATAGTGCCTTGTTGTAAAGTCCTCATTACAAAAGTATTATAATCTGAGTTCTGTATTATAATCTGAGTTCTCAGAATGTTCCTACTAAAGTAAATTATAAGTGTCAGATATTCATTTCAAATATTTATATATATACATAATTAGTTGACTTCATTTGGCTTAGCAGTCGGTTATAAAAGAAACACTCTTTTCCTTGTTTCTCAAGCTTTCGGCTTTATTTAAGCTTTCTTCAGGAGACGCTATAATATGTTGATAATCAGAAATGTAGAATTAAATTGATATGTATACAACTTACATATATAGGTGAAAATCATAATTTTGCATTTGATTGTATCATTATGTAAGAATAAATAATTATATTATTAACAGCAATTTTCTTTACTATTCAAAATTCCACCTATACTATTAGAAATTCATTCTCAATGTAATTTAGACAACTTCAACAAAATTGGAGTTTGTTGATTACATTGAAAATGAATTTCTTCCAACTTCAAGATATTTTTTAACCACCAAGAACCTAAAGGCCAATTCAAATTTTCGCGCCATTCATCGATAAAGTAGATTTCTATATCTCTATTTATATACTGCTAAAGTTCTGTTCGCATCCGCCGCGAAATAGCGCTCAACCATTTTCCGCCTATTAGAGGGGGGGTGTCGAATCTATATAATTCTTTAATCTATGGTGGTGAATCGTGAAAAGGTGCCCCTGTTGTTGTTGGTCGGCCATTATAAAAATCCAAACGGCATTTTTGTTCAACGTGTAAGTTGATCCTCCATTTATATTGACTAATCAGTCTTATTCCTAGGTTCCAAATTCATTGTATTTATACCAGCACGAACCAATGAGAACCATTACATACTGTCTATTTAAATTATATTCCACCAATCATTCTACTGAGCATCATCCAATAATTAGCTATAACATCCACGATTTACATTGGTCAGAACTGTTTATATTTATACATGAATTCTGTTTGGAAGTCCTCTATGAAAGAAGAGGCCATTTAATCTCCATCTTATATATTTTATCATTCTGAATATTTCCTTATACAATGGATCGAGTGGCTTTATGCAAATCACAGGGTTTCAGGTACATTTTATGTTCTCTTTATTAATCCATCCTCTCTTTCAGCAACCTGTGATTTGAGAGGCTATTTCGTTTCCATCTGTATTATTGTTTTAAACTGTAACGCCTACCATCCAATGATATTCAAATGCAAGTATGCCCATCTTTAATTATATACCGCATGTATTTCTATTGAGTTCAGTTCTTAAGAATCGGGATCATGGATTAGTGAAGAAGTCACTACGTAAACTACTATGGCAGTTGTGTTGGAACTTTGACTTAGGAGATTTGTTGATACCAGTGCCTGTTAGTTAGACGGCTGGAGTAGGGCGCTAATGAACGTTCCATACACATTTGTGAAGTCGTTTGCTTTATCGTCAACTATGAAGGTACCTCAGTGGGAGCCGGGATCAGGTAGTTCTGCAGATCCCAGTGCCTGTTTGTTAGACGGCTGGGGGAGGGCACTGTGAATCGTTCATTTCAACTACTGACCTGGAGTAGTTATACTTTAAGAACTGCACGAAGAGATTTACTGAAGTATAGCACCATCTTATTCTATCTATGCTCATGTCTTCTATGTTCTTTATAATATTCAACCAATGGATTCTGATACTTGCTACATGTAATTTCATTCAACTGTAAAGCTGAGGGTTTTTGCTTTTAGAAGAACTGTTGGGTTCTTCTTTTCGTTTTCCCTCTTTAAGTGGCTCGAAAACTCCTGCCACCTGGACCAATAAAGGCCTGTTCCCCTTTCTGTCCAATCAAGTGTTATTTATGTATTTACCTCATTATTTCCCATCCATTATTTCACGGACTTGAATTATCACGAAACTGAATTATTACGACATAACATAGAGTTCTAGCAAACTAGATGATCACAAGCCAAGCCAAAAGTATAAAACCCCCTTTAGAGTAAAACACCCCTTAGAGTTACAGCGAAGGATTTGCCCTTTTATCTCCCCTTAGAAAATATCTCAAGCTCAAAAAAGTCTGAAAGATTACAGTGGTGCCGTGACCAGGATAATTCAATGAAGTGAAATGTGGAAATTTTGAGGTTGTTATTAATTATTGTTTTTGGTATTCCATTTTGTGGTGTACAGTTTATCTGCCGCTTGATTCTGTTTTAGGAATCTGTACTTATCAAGTAACTGAATCTGGAATCACAGTTACTATCCTATCTTGAGAACAGCACAGGTATTCAGGTCAAGGTGATATCTTGATAATCTTCAATGTGCAATTGCTGGAGATGATCTATATAATCAATGGAGACAGGTCCATCAATTATGAATATCCTGTTATCAATATCCTTTTCGTTGAGTGACGTTCCTTCGAAAGAACAAGAAATAATGATATATTATGGTACAAAGTTTTCATTCAATGTTAATGATAAGTGAAAACTTATATGAATATGGTTTCTCGTTGTATTTGCAGTTTTGGGATATTTAATTGGTGCTGGGAATGGTTCTGTGATATGGAATTGATTTGCAAATGGATAATGACTGATATTTGAGAATCAATTCATTTATCTCTGTTCCATTATTGTAACGATGCATGTGAAAGAAAGTAGAATGTTAGAGATAGAGTCATGTAGTTATAGTAGGGAACCCTACGAATCGTAGATAGTTACTGAAGAACTATCGAGAACACATATTCAATCTTGCATTCATTTCTGTATTATACTTGTACCATTATGTCTCTCGTTACGCTTGGGACTTCACAACTTATCTGTTTCAGAACAAATGCATTCTTCGTTGAACTTTCTAGTGTCTATGCATACTTTTGAGTATACTTTCCCCTTCAAGAAGCTAGGGGGCGTCGTGAAAGACCAACCAAGATTGTCCAAATGTGAGGGGCGTAATTTCCAAATCTAGCCAATGAAGTTTGATCATACGTTTTCAACTGTTCAACTGTTTTCAACCCAATGGTTGTATGATTTAATATTCCTGTGTTCCAGAACAACCACCATTTTCTGATGTCTGATATTGTGCTGCCAGCATTTGTCAGATGATTTCCATCATGAGGGTTCTCCTCGATATTACAAAGATGATTACATAATTACTTTTATTGTTTCAAGTCTATAAATTGAAAAATGGCAGCGGGTGATGAGAATCGTGCGAACACCAACCAGGCAGAGGAAATTCAGAGTCTCCGAGAGGAAGTAGCCCAGCTGCGGGGATGCATTGGAGTTTTGAAGGAGCAGCTGTATTCCCTATCCGAGTCCTCAAGAAGCCAGACAGATAGGACACCACCACCGACTGATGATTGGAGACTTTTTACCACGATGCTCATGAAACAAAACGAGGCTTTGAGTATCAGTAAGCCAGGACCTTTTCGAGATCCCTCTCGACGACATCCAGCTAGATTCCTTCAAGAAGTTGAGGACTATTTTATCCAGGCCAAAATAACCCCCGAGAACCAACTCTACGAAGCGAAAAGCTTGTTAAGCGGTCCTGTCTCTGATTGGAAGGAATTCTACTCATATAAGTGGAAAGATTTCAATGACTTCCGTAGGGATTTCCTGGAATCCTTTTGGTCAGAGGAGATACAAGCTGAGGAACGAGAAAGACTTCGCCAGAACCCACAACAGGAATCCGATATGGTTGAACTATTCTATCGTCGAGTAAACAGCTACCGACGGTTCACACCCCCAGTTCCTGATGCGACAATCCTGAAGGAGGTGATGCAGCTTTACCCTCCTGATGTCCAGAGTCTTTGGATCCTAATTCAACCAGCGACGATTGAAAGTACTGCAAGATTCCTCCAGAAGCAGGATGAGATCAACGCAAGGTCAAGACCCAACAAGAGACGATATCGAGAGGACTAACTGGACTTTTTCATTACGACATGTGTCGCTACAATGTGTTTTAGTTCCTCCAGCATTATAGAGTTCTGCAATGTCTCTAGGATTCCTAGATGTTTTAATTTTTCCTAAATTGCACCCACTATTTTTTCAAAGGCAAGCCCTTTGGTAGTTTCACTTACTTTGATTGTAGAATTTCAAGACCACCATGTTTGTTGAGAAGCCAATGGGACTGATGACTGCCAGGGACAAACCACCATTGTTGTTTTCTTTTGATGAGCCATTCGAAGTTGCTGCAGATGTCATCTTGCCATTAGTTGAATAGGTAGCTCTTGTCAGCCAATGAATGTTCAGCCTTGTATCCTGGGGGGCGTTGATTTTCACCAAGACAAATCAAACGAAGCAACCAATCGTCTACATTCCTTGACCGAGCCAATGTTCGACAAGATATCAAAAGCTGGGTAGCGTATATTATTTCTTCGCTTAACATTGTTTCAGTTTGAAGCCATCTGCATCAAGGAAGTTTTCCTCAAGGTGAAGCCATAACCATTCTATGCTGCAGCCATGATCTGTTGGGGAAAGGTGTTTGTTGTCATTGGTCACCAGTGTCAACCATCTTGTTTGTGTTTTCGGTAATTTGTTCATGGATGCCTACTGACAGCAATAACAGATATGGAAGACAAATAAGTTCAGGGACCCTTACGTCAAGGAAATTGAAATTCGTTCACACTTTTGTGTGGAAATATTTCCTCGTTTTCTTTGCAGACACTCGTCAACATTTCCAGGGGCGACTGTAGTATCCCCGAATTTCAAGACACAAATAATTCATATAAATATCACGTATAGCTGAATGGAACCCTGCTGAGTAGAAGAAATGAAATCCGACGCTGCCATATTGTGTTTCACAGAGGGTAGTCCGGCTATCTGGACGTTGCGGTGTAGGCCGGCTGTCATCGATCTATGCTATCGATTAGTTCATAGAGAGGGCCTTAGAGGTTAAAGGGAAGGAAGACGGTTTTTGTTAAGAAAGGGAAGATGGTGGTGAATCGTGAAAAGGTGCCCCTGTTGTTGTTGGTCGGCCATTATAAAAATCCAAACGGCATTTTTGTTCAACGTGTAAGTTGATCCTCCATTTATATTGACTAATCAGTCTTATTCCTAGGTTCCAAATTCATTGTATTTATACCAGCACGAACCAATGAGAACCATTACATACTGTCTATTTAAATTATATTCCACCAATCATTCTACTGAGCATCATCCAATAATTAGCTATAACATCCACGATTTACATTGGTCAGAACTGTTTATATTTATACATGAATTCTGTTTGGAAGTCCTCTATGAAAGAAGAGGCCATTTAATCTCCATCTTATATATTTTATCATTCTGAATATTTCCTTATACAATGGATCGAGTGGCTTTATGCAAATCACAGGGTTTCAGGTACATTTTATGTTCTCTTTATTAATCCATCCTCTCTTTCAGCAACCTGTGATTTGAGAGGCTATTTCGTTTCCATCTGTATTATTGTTTTAAACTGTAACGCCTACCATCCAATGATATTCAAATGCAAGTATGCCCATCTTTAATTATATACCGCATGTATTTCTATTGAGTTCAGTTCTTAAGAATCGGGATCATGGATTAGTGAAGAAGTCACTACGTAAACTACTATGGCAGTTGTGTTGGAACTTTGACTTAGGAGATTTGTTGATACCAGTGCCTGTTAGTTAGACGGCTGGAGTAGGGCGCTAATGAACGTTCCATACACATTTGTGAAGTCGTTTGCTTTATCGTCAACTATGAAGGTACCTCAGTGGGAGCCGGGATCAGGTAGTTCTGCAGATCCCAGTGCCTGTTTGTTAGACGGCTGGGGGAGGGCACTGTGAATCGTTCATTTCAACTACTGACCTGGAGTAGTTATACTTTAAGAACTGCACGAAGAGATTTACTGAAGTATAGCACCATCTTATTCTATCTATGCTCATGTCTTCTATGTTCTTTATAATATTCAACCAATGGATTCTGATACTTGCTACATGTAATTTCATTCAACTGTAAAGCTGAGGGTTTTTGCTTTTAGAAGAACTGTTGGGTTCTTCTTTTCGTTTTCCCTCTTTAAGTGGCTCGAAAACTCCTGCCACCTGGACCAATAAAGGCCTGTTCCCCTTTCTGTCCAATCAAGTGTTATTTATGTATTTACCTCATTATTTCCCATCCATTATTTCACGGACTTGAATTATCACGAAACTGAATTATTACGACATAACATAGAGTTCTAGCAAACTAGATGATCACAAGCCAAGCCAAAAGTATAAAACCCCCTTTAGAGTAAAACACCCCTTAGAGTTACAGCGAAGGATTTGCCCTTTTATCTCCCCTTAGAAAATATCTCAAGCTCAAAAAAGTCTGAAAGATTACAATATACGTACCCAATTCAACTGTTTGACTCATCCACCATTATGAAACGTATATTTATTACATTTTTTCAAACGTTCTTTTAACGTGAGCTCAGTAACATTGAATAAACGTTAAATGAGTCACTCTTCATCAACTCTGACGTAAACCAACTTTAATTCTATTAATTATCTCCGAAACACAAATTCAACGAAACGTTGAATATACATATAATATACGTACCCAATTCAACTGGTTGATGAACCGTTATAAAACGTATATTTATTGTATTTTTTCAAACGATTTTTCAACGTGAGCTCTTTAACATTGAAGAAACGTTTAATTAGTCACTTTTTATCAACTCAGACGTCAACCTACTTTGATTCTACTTGTTACAACCGAAACACAAATTCAACGAAACGTTGATTATACATATAATATACGTACCCAATTCAACTGGTTGATTCATCCACCATTATGAAACATATATTCATTACAGTTTTTTAATTGTTTTTTCAACGTGAGCTCAGTAACATTGAATAAACGTTAAATGAGTTACTTTTTATCAACTCAGACGTTAACCCACTTCAATTCTACTTAATACATCCGAAACACAAATTCAACGGAACGTTGATTATACATATAATATACTTACCCAATTCAACTGGTTGATTCATCCACCATTATGAAGCGTATATTTATTACATTTTTTATTTATTACATGTATTGTATTATATCAGCTTCTTATTAATTCGAAGGAATATTTAACAGCATATTATAATGATGGTATAGGTACCTAAATATACCGTTTTGAAACGCTTTCAATGTTTCTTTTATAAAATCTTTCATTTCGAAAGGATGGAGAAATATTATCATTTTATGTGAAGTGATATAGTGATTTCATACCTACCGAAATGTCCGAACTTATTTCCTGCATTCTTTACTTTGAATTTTTTATTCGTTCAAAATATGAAACCCATTATTAAGTAATAAGCTTATATTCGTAACATACATCGTCTTTGCTAAAATCAATTAATAGAAAATTATGAAGTTTCTTGAAAGATAATAATTAATCAACCTAGGCAACAGTGCACTAGAGTCGGCAGGGGTTGTGATGACGTCATACGTGATAGTGCCGGCGCCATATAGGCCGGCGCCGGCGATCCTGCTGTGATCGAGTTGAGTTGAATCCTGCATTCGTGCATTCCACATATTGAAGAGCTAGTGCCGCAGTCACCCGATAGTTCCCTTCGCTATTTTCGACGTGGTAAATCGAGTTTGCTAGGAAAATTATCTGATTTGTTTAGAAGTGCGACAACAAAGATTTTGGTAAGTACCTATCAGTACCCTAAAGTTTCATTTTGATTATTGATTGGTGAAAGAAGATTGGAAAGCTTCCAGAGCTCTTCTGAAGAATCGGAGAACTCGAATATGGAACATTTAACACCACCGATTTTTTTGGATGAATCAGTTCCTGTTTCATCAGCAGAGGATACCGAAATAATTTGTGAGTAAATGTTAATTTTTGGACATATCTATACATAATATGAAAGCTTTGTCATTCCTAACATAGTTTGTGAAATTTGTTACATAAATAATGTTAGTTTGTTTTTTTACGAAGGCATAAATTGATATAGCAATGCTAAAATTATTACCCCAGTTCCCTGTAAAAATAATTATTCTCGTTTTTTTTTAAGGTTAAGCGATATAAGTCAGTGGGAGGTAATGGTCCCGAGGACCATACCAGAAGAGTTATCAGATTCATATTGAGTAATGATTTAGCTTGCCAATACAATTGGAAGGGCAGGGAGAAAAAACCTTTTAGAGATAAGAAGTCGACGGAACTCATTTATGGTAAGGCTTCATTTTGTAGACCTATATTTTCAAAATATCTAATGAGCATTATGATTTTTTCAGTGGCTGTCAAGAAGAATTTGCGGCATCCACAGACCTAAAAATTGCAGACGCAACAAAAGATTGGCTGGAATTTGCAAAAGAAGACTCAAGGACGCTGCATTAAGTAAAGAAAAAAAAATGAAATTTAAACATTTTTTTTAATATGTAGGTACATTTAAAAATCTATAAATTTTTTTGTTTGTTCTCTTTATATTTATAGTTATGTTTTTTCTTTCATATTTCACTTATTCTGTTTATTTTTTTATTATTACAAAATATTGATGAATCTGTGTTTAATTGTCAGCATTTTGAAATTGTTGTCCACTTGAATAGATAAGTATTTGAATATTTCCCAAAATTTTCACCCATTATAAATAACAAGAGTCCACAGAAATAATGTTGTACTACTAACGATAACTACACCTATATATCTGACCAAAATTATATCTCCAATGAGAAACATTTCTTGTGATAATACTTCATTTAAAATTTGGACCAAAATTTATTTCCTGTTCTTTATTTTCATATTCATGAAAAAAACATTTGAATATCTTGAAAGTTTTTAGAATATTTTTCAAGATGTAGATGACAAAGGTTTATAAGTTTCCTTAGTTTAGGACCAATTATGCTGAAATTCAAATAATAACAATTCAAAAATATTTTTACTCAAGATTAATTCATTCTCTAAAATCAACGTTACCTTGACACTTGCAATGAACGTCGAATATTTGTGGTATTTTGGTATTAACATCAACGTTGAGAATTCGTATACCATCAACGTTATTTCCGAAACGAAAAACGTCGTTACGTTGAAACTTAAAAATAACGTTATATCAAGGTATTTTCATTCCCTAAAATCAACGTTACCTTGACACTTGAAATGAACGTTATATATTTGTGGTATTTAGGCATAAACATCAACGTTGAGAATTCGTTTACCATCAACGTTATTTCCGAAACGAAAATACATCGTTACGTTGAAACTTAATAATAACGTTATATCACGGTATTTTACTTATGACAATAGGAGGTTTGCAACGTTGAATCAACGTGCAGGGAAAACGTTACGATGAAACCAAAAAGAAACGTATTTCATAACGACATTTTACCGTTTTTTCAACGATGAAATATAGTGACGTTACCTAAAAAATACAACGTTTCTTAATGGTTACTGTGTTTATTGGGTTACCAAGTTATTTATTCAGAAAAATATTACCACTATGATAGGGACTGTTATAATTTCAGCCCTACGAAATCTCCAACGCAAATTATGAAATTCTATAATTTGAAATTTCAGATGATCTTGAAATATTTATCCTTAACTATTTGAAAAAGATTTCGAAACCGATCATCGTGTAAACTATAAACTTATTTCCAGAAAGAGTGGATTCAGGTATTATATTCCTGGGATAATATCTGAATAAACAGGGTATTCAAAATAGTGATAACAGACATAACAATTCAATGGAACGGTTATTCAAAAGATATCATTCAATAGACTCTTTCAGATGATCATTCTATGAAAGGTTTCAAATTTCTTATCACAATTTACCTACCTAATTCCTAATAATTAATCATTAATTAATCAATATATTCTCCAGTAGAACACATGTTGTAGGTATAAGTTACAGGGCTAATCAAAAGTTATTCACTAGTGAACGGTTATCTGAAAGATATCATTCAATCGACTTTTCTAGATCATCGGACCATGAAAGAAAACAAATCTCCAATTTTATAATAATTAGCATATCTCAGTGCTACCACATTATTCGGAGGAACACATTTTAGGTACTACACCGGGAATAATAGGTTCCTATATAATTCAACATTACATGTTCACTTTTGAACGGTTATCTAAAAAACATCATTCAATAGATCTTAATAGATGATCCATTTATGGAAGATATTTTCATTCAAGATCTACCATAATACCTATTTTGCTTGTATCCAAAAATGCAGGTTAGTTTTTGAAAATTATAAATAAATCTCATTTTTTTAATAGTGAGCCCATACCTCAACCCGCTACATTTCAAGAGCTAAATGATGAAGAAATTATACTTACTGGAATTAGGTACCATAAGCAACATTTGCACTCATCTTCTTCAATTGTGACAGCACTCATCACTAAATACTATATTCACTAAACTACGGCGAAAGGGAAAACAATCACTATTCGACTTGACCTTTTGACGAAGCAGTGTTCTAACGAAATGACCAAGTTCAAATGTCTTCCTATCTATAACCCTGTCCGGCATCCGCTATCCCTGTATGAACTTTAACATTCGGCGGTACGGTGGTTCGTTACCACGTGATCGAGGCCGATATAGGTCGCTCTCTTTTCTCATCGTGATCGCATAGATCACCTATTTTATATTTTAACGGAATATGGAAACACGCTCACATTTGAATAGGTGCTATTGAAGTTATCGATTTCGTTTTTTTAAATTTAACTAAGATACCGAAATATTAGAATTTATATTTTATTTCCAGAGCACAATATGCGTCATCTGACAAGATTGCCAGATACAGAGTATTATCTCTTGATGATTATTAATGCGATTCTGAATATTCTGATGTATTATGTATCGAATCAAGCAGACAAAAATGGCTTTTCTAATAATACTTTGTTTCCAATGCATTTACATCTGAAGAAAAAGATTAACATTCCGAAAATATTGAAGGCTGAAAAAACTGGGACTTTTTTTGGGAGGGGGTCAATTTTTCCCTGATGTTGGAATGAAAATTCAACGATGACATTTTCACTAATTTAGGACGAAACTGAAATAATAAAAAAAAAATCACATAATATAATATGTTAACAAGTGACACAAATTTATACTAAAATTGATATTTACAATAAAATTGTGAAAAAATATACCTAGTGCGCCATTTGAAAAAAAAACATAATGAATGCTGAATGCTGGAAATGACAACCTCCAGCCAAAATATGTGAACGTAGTTTACATGTCATGGATTGCCGTGCACGTTCAAGGATTTTTTTTTAGTCACCACCTTTCAGGGGTGATATCTCGAAAAGGGATGGTCTGAGACATACAACCTGTATGTCTATGCGTATCTGCTTGTCGAATTCATACCTAAATAAATTTTTATTTTCAATATGATATTATTGAAATTGTAGCATAGCATATCTGAAAAACATCAACAAATGGCTCATTTCTCTATTGCATCAAATGGATATTCTACTCGTATAAACATTCTAAAAACGTATGGTCGAAATGCAATATTTCCATCAACATCTTAAAAACATTCATAATCATTGGTTCAGAGACTTTATAAAAATAATACTTCTTAAAGATGTTAACCAATTCACAATTCTCTGACCTTTGAAGTTAGATATTTTATTTATGTATTCTAGATGACTAAATTATGTCGAATAATGATGTCTAAAATCGATGTGGCATGGCATATCTATTACACGTCGAAAATTTATTCTTTTTTCGATAGTATCAATCAGATATCTTATAAACGTTTAAAAAACGTGTGGTCGAATTGAAATACAATTATCGACATATTTGAGACATACAAAACCGTACGTTTAAAGACAATATATACAGTATATATTTAAAAAATTTCAATCAATCTACTGTTTTATGACCATATGAGTTAGATGTTTCATCGATGTATTTTAGATGACAAAAAAGAGCCAAATCTGGATGTCTAACATACGTAAAACAAAAGATGTCCATTGAACGTTTAATAAAATACCCCCTCCACGATTTTAAAAATTTGATATTTAATATACGGCTTTTAAACGTGTAATCAACAAGCTATACATTTTTGGATATCTGCAGGATATACAAATTTTTTCAGGTCTTCGATAATGCATCTAAAGGATGTCTTCTAGACATCATGTATAGAAAACATCTTATTTAGATAATCTAATTCCAATCAGAATTTAGAGCAAGATGGCTTTAGATCACTTTTGATATCGATTAGATGTCATTTAGATGTGTGTGTGTTGTTTGGGTTCGTCAAGACATGAGCAACTCGCTGTGAAGAAACCAGCTAAATAGCAGCTATAATGTTCTGAAAAAGGACCCAATAAAAGTCCGAAATATAGACAGAGAACAACAATAGTTGTGTTTCTCTCAGTTCGAGTTCGTCCGGCCAAAGGCGTAGCGCTATTCGCGCTTGGTGCCGTACGCGAGTACGGAATGTTTAAATGCGACCGGTATCAACCGCGAATCGGTCCGTCAAATTGCCAAAAAGGAGCTTAACCTCAAGCCATAAAGCTCCAGAAAGTTCAACTCCTCAGGAAGGAAAACAACCCTTACAGCACACGACATCCATTGGACGTCCATTTTACGACCATATCAAGTCCAAACGTCCATGGACGTTGAATGGATGTCCATTGTACTTACAATTGTTGACGTCCATTGGTTGTTACGAACGTACGTCCATCGTACATACATATAATGTCCAAAAATATATATGAATTTTCTGTTTGAATCTCATCTATTTTCTCTGTTCCAAATGAAAATCAATAGTATTTCCAAACACAATCTTCAAATAAAATTTGATGAATGGTGCATTTTGTTCGTCCAGTTAATGTACATTTCTGGACGTCCCTTGTACAACCAACAGTGAACATTCATTGTACGTCCAATTGCGATACATTATTAATGGTGCATATTTTGTTGGTCCAGTTAATGTACATTTCTGGACGTCCATTGTACATCCAACAGTGAACATTCATTGTACTTCCAATTCAGATAAATTATTAATGGTGCATATTTTGTTGGTCCAGTTAATGTACATTTCTGGACGTCCATTGTACATCCAACAGTGAACATTCATTGTACGTCCAATTCAGATACATTATAGACGATTCGCAGATGAGCGCCATATCGGCCATGTTTCAGTCCGAAACGAAAGTTGATTCCAGAAGAAATTATTCAAAAAAAAATGAATGAACCGCGTGCATTGATATAAATATCAACAACTGATACATCTGATTAATCTCAGTTTTACTGAATAATTCCTTCTAGAATCAACTTTCGTTGGATAATTATTATTTTCGGACATGCCGATAACTATGAACGATTCTCAAGCACCCAGCTTGCATGTTTGATATTATGTGAAAACTCACAGTCTTGCTTGCTAGGGAGAAATACAGTGACTATGTTACCGTATAGTCACTGTAAGGAAAAAATGAGAGATATGCCATCTATCTTCGTCTGCGTAATTTCAAGAGCGAATTGTTTGTCTAATTCTTAACTAGATGTCGCCATGTGGTAGTCTTTCCCCAGAACGATCTTCCGTTTTGTTTTAAGAGGACCTTCGTTCCATTCCAATGATATGATTTACTGCAGAGATCCGTACAAGATCTTGAACAGATGTGTTTGGAACCTTTGCTTGGTTCTTGAATCTTGGATGATGATGTGTGGCAAGCTGACTACCTAGTTTGAGTCAGATCCCATGGCGTGTGATGATGTTATAGGTATATCTAGTAACGCCGTATCTGATTAATTTCAGTGTTACTAAATAATTTCCTGGATTTAATTTACGTTGAATAATTGTTTATATTATTAATAACAATGAATTCCTCATCTTGTGGTGGATGATATTAACAGTTTTTGAAAGTGAAGCATAGAACGATATTTGCAGGTTACGCACAATAAACATCCATTGTTTATACAAGGTACGTACATATGACATACAATGGATGTCCAAGATAGGCACAATGTACATCCATTGGACGTTATCCGGACTTGAATTGTACGTCCAAAGTGGTATCCTGGACGTCCCATGAACGTCAATTGGATGTACTATGTACCAATTCTGGACATCCAATGGATGTCTTGAACATCCATAATAAACGTCCATTGTTCATCCAATGTACATACATGTGCATCCAATGTACGTACAATGGATGTCCAAGAAAGGCACAATGTACATCCATTGGACGTTATCTGGGCGTGAATTGTACGTCCAAAGTGGTGTCCTGGACGTCCCATGAACGTTCATTGGATGTACTATGTACCAATTCTGGACATCCAATGGATGTTTCGAACATCCATAATCAACATCCATTGTTCATCCATTGTACGTACATGTGCTGTGTGGGAAGCGCGTACGACTCCAAAGGTGCCGCCAACTCCTTCGTCTCGCCGCCAGTCTGCAATGGGAGCGAATTCTCTTCACAGACGAGAAGCTTTTCTCCGTGTAACAATCCCACAACCACCAAAACGACAGAGTCTGCTCCGTCATGGTCTGGGGCGTCATTTGCGGCAATGGTAAAACTCCCTTAGTTTTCGTGGATCAAGGGGTCAAAATCAATCAAGAAGTCTACCGCTGCGACATCCTCGAGGCCGTAGTACTTCCGTGGGCCGAGCAGCAATTCGGCGATACGCATTGGACCTTTCAACAGGACTCCGCTCCGGCTCACAGAGCGAAAATGACGCAAGAATGGTGTAATGCCCATTTTCCTTGTTTCATCTCATCTGCAGAATGGCCGCCCTACTCACCGGATCTCAACCCAATGGACTACGGCGTGTGGTCGATTTTGAGCACAGGGCTTGTGCTAAAAAACACAAAAATTTGGAGTCGCTGCAGAAATCTCTGCGCCGGGAATGGAACCGATTAACGCTGCGGCCCATTGCCGAAAATTTCAAGAAGCGTCAGAAGCTGTGTATCGCCGCCAAAGGAAGCCAACGGCTCAAATATATTATTAACAAATGTTCAAGCTTTTATTATTTGTTGTTGTTTTGTTCAATTTCTTCTGTTTAATAAAGTTGAATGAAAAAGAGTTTGTCTGAGGTTTTTCTTGTCACACTGTATTTCAATTTGAAGTTTTTTGATTCTAAAAACACCCGATATATCTTCACTCCAAAAAATACTGACGGTTTCTCTTCAATGTTTTGTCCAATTGCCCAGCTCTCCAATTTCGCGGAATTCGATTGTCCTCGAAAAACCCATTTCTCATTCGCCATAACAACGTTGGCAAGATCTGAGTTCCTCATTGGAAAATCGTTCCGACGAACACTTTGTGCGTAAACGACAATTCCTGGTAGCATTAAATTTTCGAAAAGCCGAGACCGCGTTAACTTTCACGACACAAAACTAGGCCGTTTATCAGATGCCGTGGCAGTGTTAGAAACCGCAGCTAAGACAAAACCATTGATCAAATTAATTGGAGCTTTTCCCTCTATTTATACAGCATACTCATAGTATGTGTTACTGGGAGTAAATACAGTCAGTAAGTTGACAGAAAAATGAGTTAAAATTAGTTGGTCGCCAAGAATAGGTTGCACCTCACAATACGACCCGACGTGACCCGGGATTCGGAAAACGCATTCTAAAATTGACGGTGCCTTTTGCCAGAAACGCACATATACAGGGTGGATCGCCGAAACTGGTACAGCGAATTCCGCTGATGATTCACAAAAATTTGAAACTAATAATTTTTTCAACTTCTCGATTCGTGTTGATAACTTTTTGAGGGTCTACGTCCCTGAAAAAAAAGGAGTCAGAAACGATTTATTTTTTTCTGCTTGATGAAGGGATGTATAAGTGTATAGAAATAATAAAAAAAATATTATACAGGGTGTTTGGAGAGTGAGTAGCCATAGGTAAATGGTGGATAGGTGATGCTCTTGGCTACTTGTTGCGCCTAATAAAATAACATTTTGCCCAAAGTTCAAAGTGTTATAATTTTTTTGCCATTTTTCTAGAAATTTCCCATTTTCGTCATTAAAATCTTGAATTTTTTTGAATTTAATGCTCGAGGTGCCTATAAAATGTTTTATTTTTTTAGTCTAGTCTTCTCTTATTCAGATTGAATCATAATTTCATACAAACGTCTTCAAAAAACCTGACAGCGTCGTATCAAACATCAAAATGAAAAAAAAAATTATGTTGTGTCCACTTTACAAAGTGAAATAAAAAAAATTTTACATAGTGTTGGGTTTTAAAATGATTTTAAAAACTTCTCTAGTTAATACTCTTTGCAATGGTATGTAACATGTACCATTAATAATCAGATAACTCAACAAAAAACCGTTTTGTCTTCAAGGATGCCTTGAAAGGGTGACGACAATACTATTCCATTGAGCAAGTAAAATTAATCTAACATAGCTTCTTCTTGAGTTATCTGATTATTAATGGTACATGTTACATACCATTGCAAAGAGTATTAACTAGAGAAGTTTTTAAAACCATTTTGAAACCCCACACTATGTAAATTTTTTTTTATTTCACTTTGTAAAGTGAACACAACATTATTTTTTTTTTCATTTTGATGTTTGATACGACGCTGTCAGATTTTTTGAAGATGTTTGTATGAAATTATGATTCAATCTGAATAAGACAAGACTAGTCTAAAGAATTAAATCATTTTATAGGCACATCGAGCATTAAATTTTAAAAAATTCAAGATTTTAATGAGAAACATGGGGAATTTCTGGAAAAATGGCAAAAAATTATTACACTTTGAACTTTGGGCAAAATTTTATTTTATTGGGCGCAACAAGTAGCCAAGAGCATCATCTATCCACCATTTACCTATGGCTACTCACCCTCCAAACACCCTGTATAAGTATTGAATGAATGAAAAGGATATTCCCCATCATTTTTAGTAATTTTTCTACATTTTCACCATCAAAACGAACAAATATTTTTGTGTTTTTTCATTTCAGTATTGGAAGTCCATCATTTAGTTACTCAAACGTCTATCTCCTTTTTATTTCAGAATTCAACGTTTTTTTGTAAATAATATTACAACAATGTGTTGTTTTCGCGAAATTTATATCCTTGAATTTTTCTATTCGAAATGATAAATATTCATTTTTACCAAAGACATTTTACTAAGGATTTTTTTAGCCGTCGATTAGTGAAAATTAATTGTTTCTTACAATTGTGGATTTTAACATGGAATTCAATTTCTTTTAAATGACACGCCCCGCAGGTACCTACTCCCAGATGACTGGTGAAGGAAAGAGAGTGTATTATACAGTCATTGTAAGATCTAGTTCAGGGTAGGATTTCTTTTTAATATTCCCTGCGCCCAAACATTTGATCTATAAAGCTGAATAATCCAATAAATAAAAATCAATGCACTGCAACGCCATCTGGCTGTATACGTTTCCTATTTTGAAGGCTGAAGACTCTTAACGGTGCTCTAGCCGAGCAATTTGGAGTAGTATATACAGTGTGACAAGAAAAACCGCGGACAAACTCTTTTTCATTTAACTTTATTAAACAGAAGAAATTGAACAAAACAACAACAAATAATAATAGCTTGAATATTGTTAATAATATATTTAAGCCGTTTCGAAGTGGCTTCCTTTGGCGGCGATATACAGCTTCAGACGCTTCTTGAAATTTTCGGCAATGGGCCGCAGCTCCTCGGGCGTTAATCGGTTCCATTCCCGGGGCAGAGATTGCTTCAGCGACTCCAAATTTTTGTGTTTTTTAGCACATGCCCTGTGCTCCAAAATCGACCACACGCTCTAGTCCATTGGGTTGAGATCCGGTGAGTAGGGCGGCCATTCTGCATATGAGATGAAACAAGGAAAATGGGTCTTACACCATTCTTGCGTCATTTTCGCTCTGTGAGTCGGAGCGGAGTCCTGTTGAAAGGTCCAATGCGTATCGCCGACGTGCTGCTTGGCCCACGGAAGTACTACGGCCTCGAGGATGTCGCAGCGGTAGACTTCTTGATTGATTTTGACCCCTTGATCCACGAAAACTAAGGGAGTTTTACCACTGCCGCAAATTCCGCCCCAGACCATGACGGATTGCGGATTTTGACGGTGTTCGACGATGGCCGATGTACCAGGAGCCTCTACGGACCAGACTCTGTCGTGTTGTTGGTTGTGGGATTGTTCTACGGTGAAAAGCTTCTCGTCTGTGAAGAGAATTCGCTCCCATTGCTGACCGGCGGCGAGACGAAGGAGTTGGCGGCACCTTTGCAGTCGTACGCGCTTGTTTTCCTCAGTGAGGAGTTGAACTTTTTGGAGCTTGTATGGCTTGAGGTTGAGCACCTTTTTGGCAATTTGACGCACTGATTCGCGGTTGATACCGGTCTCACAGGCTATTTTCCTCATGGAAACCCTTAGGATTTCGATTGATTCGCTTCTTGACGATGTTGCGATTGCTAGGTGTATTGACAGTGCGTTTTCTACCACTTCCTGGACGACGACCATCATGGCCAAGCTCCTTGAAACGACGAATTGCATCAGATACGATTTGTCGAGGCACATTGAGCAAACGAACAATTTCGCATTGACGAAACAACTCCAAAATCGCACTACGTTTGTTAGACATTCTAAAACTCTGTGAAATGAAATCATATCAAACTGAAAATTCCCATATTAGTACAGGAAAGTGTAGTGAAACCAATGAAAATTATTTGGCTTCGCTGAAATACTTTTGTGCCAGACCACAGCAAAATTTGTACGAAGTTTTTCTTGTCACCTTGTATATTTGTATGATATTGGACGTCGATAACTTGACAGTTCACCAGAATATCCTCGTAAATTGTTAAAATTCTCTGCATTTATATTGTGAATTCTCCACAACTAATGTGGCCAAGAATGATGTGAATGTAATTATAAAACGAAATGAGGAGTGTAAAACGCAATTAATTTCAGATCTATTTTCATCGCAACCTGTCAGAGGGAACAATTGAAATGAAAATAATTTCCACTGACAGTTTCGTAAGTGAAGTTTGCTTTTTCATCGCTCAACATTGCTGGTGCCATGTCCCCAATGCATCGATTGACGATTCCAACTGGTTGCATATTGTTGGTGCCAACGGGTTGAATAACCTATCCATATCGCACAGTTCGACTACGCCAAATATTGTTTACGATTGTATCATTAGCGGTGATATCAAAGGCGTCCGATTTCACAACACCAGAACTTCGTTATTCACTAAAATAAAATCCCTGTCGACCCAGTTTGAAAGTTCGTTCGGGAGGCGATCGAACGTTATGATCCAGCATTTTTCTACGAAAACATTGAGTAATCTGTGTTGTCGTGAGTCGGTAGCCCAGGAAGTTAAGCCACTGTTCTCTTCTTTCCTACTATTTTTTGGAAAATAATGACTTAAATTCATCATTCGATTGAAAATCCTACAATAGCGAAAGGAAAAATTTAATTGGCAGATTCCTTCCTTGATTCCTAAGGTTTGAATATTCCTCAACAAATATTGAAAAATCAATACATAGTACAAAAACGACCAAAATTTTCCGAGACGGATCTGGTTTTTCAGAATTATGAACAAGTTAGTTCTTTAAGGTACTTCATGACAATATTTCCGGAAAATTCAATCGAATTAAGATTTTTTTCGGTGCAAACCGAGAAACACCCTGTATAAAACTTATGAAGAGGAGAAGGCACTTGACACTTGTAAATGGGAATGATCATTTGATAATCCCCTGAGCAGCCTTTAGGGATACGTACAGTTAGTTCTTAGTTACCTACTCACCCTACATAAATAATAGAAATTTCTCAGAGGAATACAAAGATATACTAACTGACAAAGAAACTGCAACACCCAGAAGGAGCTGTTTGAATTTTATTTTTTTTTGGTAAAACATAGATAGTATAGCAAGGAGTGAATGATTAAAATTTGGAGAAAAAAACGAATGTTTACATTTTTTTTAATAAAGTTAATAATGTGTTTGTCCACCGCGATTATCTATACACCCCCCAACACGTCTTGGCATTGATGCAATAAGATGGTCTATTTCTTCTTGAGGGACTATCCCAAGCTACCTGTACCTTATGTCTCAGAGCCGCCAAAGTTCTTGGGGGCTGAATTGAATTTCCAAGACACCCATGATGACCCAAACAGACTCTATGGGTGAAAGATCTGGGGATCTGGGCGGCCATGGCATGAGTCGCATCAAAAATGTTCAAACTAACTCTGGCAATATGAGGTCGAACTTTATCTTGCTGAAATATAGGATTCTCGAATTTGTAAAATATTTTCAAGTGGAATCTACTTCCGGTTCTACCGGAAACGGATGTGAACTTCGTTATTTCAAATGTAACACCCTGTATATTTATACATATTTGAATTCTTCGTTTAATTCTGCAATGATGTGATGTATGATAGGCGCAACCACTTCAAGCGATTATTGAGTTATTGCCTGATTCTCAAATTTTTTGACAGAAAGATTGTCACAAA
The DNA here is from genome assembly GCA_951802165.1 of Adalia decempunctata. NCBI lineage: Eukaryota > Metazoa > Arthropoda > Insecta > Coleoptera > Coccinellidae > Adalia > Adalia decempunctata. The sequence continues at coordinate 25,407,568 of OX637697.1, forward strand.
TAAATGTTTATATCTTCAAAATCCGTCATTGTGGGAAATTTTTTTGCAACAGTGAAACAGAAGGAAGTACGCTGATACTGCTTCTTGTATAAATTATAAGGAAATATTATACAGGGTGCCCGAAACAGGGCTTCAAAAAGAGCCTCAATAAAACTATGAAATCTCTTTTTTTTCAAATGGGAACCATATAATTTTATAATTCCGATCGATTGCTCGTCAAAAACTAGTTAGAGTGGGCCAAACATTTCATGTCTTTAAAATCAGTAGTTTCGCCGTTATCGAATAAAATTCGAATTTCACGACTAAAGCCAGGTTTCATTGTCTGAACATCAGGTTTATCAAGATAATTTTCAAGTAGGCTATGTCAATCGTAAGAATATGTCAGTTTTAAACTAAAATTTCTTTATTTAGTTATCATTCATTGTCTGCTTTGTTCATTTGTCACATTCGCCGCAAAAAAGAATTGACTTTTGATATAACATTCTAGTGTACCTTATTATTATTGCTTGTTTTGCATAATGCTTGATCAATAAAAATAAGTGAGAATGACAATTCCTAATATAGCCTACTATGAAATAGACGAGGATACCACTGAATTCGACTGATGGGACAAACCTTGCTTTATTCGTGAAATTCTGTCAAATTCAGTGGTTTGCTCGTCTATTTCGAAGTAGGCTTTGTTAGGAATTGTCATTCTTACTTCTTTTCATTGATCAAGCATCATGCAAAACAAGCCATAATAATAAGGTACACCAGAATGATATATCAAAAGTCTGTTCTTTTTTTGTGGCGAATGTGACAAATGAACAAAGCAGATAATGAATGATGACTAAATAAAGAAATTTTAGATAAAAACTGACATATTCATACTATTGACATAGCCTACTTGAAAATTATCTTGATAAACCTGATGTTTAGACAAAGAAACCTGGCGTCAGTCGTGAAATTCGAATTTTATTCGATATAGGCGAAACTACTGATTTTGAAGACATGAAATGTTTGGCACACTCTCACTAGTTTTTTACGAGCAATCGATCGGAATTATAAAATTATATGGTTTCTATTTGAAAAAAAATGAGATTTCATAGTTTTATTGAGGCTCACTTTGAAGCCCTGTTTCAGGCACCCTGTATAATATTTCGTCATAATTTATACAAGAAGCAGTATCAGCGTACTTCCTTCTGTTACACTGTTGCAAAAAAATTTCACAATGAGAGATTTTGAAGATATAAACACTTATTTGTGACAATCTTTCTGTCAAAAAATTTGAGAATCAGGCAATAACTTAACAATCGCTTGATGTGGTTGCGCATATCATACATCAAATCATTGCAGAATTAAACGAAGAATTCAAAAATGTATAAATGTACAGGGTGTTACATTTGAAATAACAAAGTTCACATCCGTTTCCGGTAGAACCGGAAGTAGATTCCACTTGAAAATAGTTTCAAATTGAGTTCATGTCCTCTCAAACAAAAATAGAAAATTTTGAATTTTTAACGCAATTCCTTCCTCGAAAACTTCTAATGAAACACTTAAAAAAATCACCCTGTAGAACTAGAATATCTTACTAAATTCAAACATATATTTTCGTCTACTGACTGAATATAGACATACAATACATACAAAATACCAATGAAAAGACCATCTAGGCAGCGTTTCTCAAATATTCATAAAATTCTGTTACAGAGAATAATATGCCCCCTGAAGCAAAATTCCTTTTATCGTTTTCTTAAACTTATTGAAATTTTTCTTCTCTTAAATAACTTGTTTCAGTTCTTTTGTCATTTAGTATAAAAAACCGTCAGTGTCCCACAACAGAAGAGGTATTGAATAAAGAACAAAAAGAAGAGGAAATTCGTTGCATAATTTCAAGAAGAAAAAATCCCATAAACATGTGACCGAATACGTTTCGTTTTTGAAATACAGCATGTACAAAGGAATATCTGAACGGAAATAATGAAAACGAGTTGGATATCGGCCATGGCCGCCAGATCCCCAGACTTAAATAGTTTAGATTTCTTTCCAAACTCACTGGGTTCTTATGAACATTATTCTGAGATTTTCGAGAGATTCTTTCAACATTTTTTTCCGGAAATCGGTAGCAGATACGACAAAACTACAAGAGGAAATAAAGATTAATATAACAGCAAAGCTTCTTCTAACAATTTTTCAAACTAATATTGGCTCACCAAAAAAAAAGTTCTGGTAGAGAACATGGGACAGCTTTCCAGAAAAAAAATTACATTGTGATAAGTGAAAACCTGCAATCTTAATTGGAATATCTCATAGTGTGAATCCTAAATTGTATTATTTATGTCAAATTTCAGTTAAACATAATGTAAAATGCAGATACTATTAGAAGAAACTTGAAAACAATTCTAACTGTATCTCAAAAACAATTCGTTTGCGGTCCCAAGTTGAAATTATGAACGGTATATCCTTTTTTCGTCTGTACCTACAATTTTGGAACACCCTGTTCATCAAAAGAGCAGTGTGTTCAAATAAATCGAAGGGATCGAAAAAATCTGAGTGAAACATAAATTGGGTTGTTTCTCCAAAATACATAGATGTATCGAAACGTATTTTCCAATACCGGTCGGAAGTATATCGCCTCCGTGTTCTGAAAAGCTGCTTGTTATTCAGTTTGCCCACACAGAAACCACTCCAATTCACCTTCCCGGAATATCCTGGCCTTACCCAATTAAATTGTCGATATGACATAACTCACGTCGTAGAATGCCCGACAAATAGACCGATAAATCACCGAGGATGTCGATGCACGTCGACGTATGATAACATTGGCAACTTCAAATGGTTGTATAATAATCCCAATGATTGTCAGAAAACTAACGTTTCTGAAGGTAGTCTCCGAACTCTATTGAAAGTTCACCTTCTGAACTAAATGGTTGGCGAAAACTGTTTACTGTCTGAATGGGGGCAAGGTTCGCTTTGAAGCCGAAAAAACAAAGTGGAGAGCTATTTTCGACAAAGCGAATGAATAGAGAAAGCAATCAACATTCGCGTAAATAGTTTTCATCCCAATCCACAATCGATTTGTGCAGTTTCATGATATCGACAGCTAACTCGCGTTGGGTATCAAAATATTGCTGTTTCAAGGTATATCATTGAAAAAAGCTTACAGAAATGAATGTAATAAGTAAATGTAAGTTTATGAAAAATATGCAACTTAAGGGGCAGTATCACCTTCAGAATCGTGGTAAATCTCCATTCAAAAAGTGGTCTCTTTATTTGACGAGTAAGTAATTTACGACGTAGAAACTTGATTTTTTTTCAAGTTGAAGTTGAAGAAAGTCCCGAGGGCAAATAGTTTTCTTTTTTTCGATTTGATTAGTTTTTCGATTGAAAAAACCAGGGTAATCGTTAGATCTGGGGTTATTGAATATGTTTTTCGTTTTTCACGAGTACAAGCTATATTTTTGAAATAATCATCATGAAAATTTTTGTAGTTCATAGAAGATTAAATTGCCGAGGACAAATAGTTGCGATTGTACCTTGTATGTAGATTCGCATTTGTCGGTTCAAGAAAATAATATGAAAATGGTAAGAAAAACTTTGACATCAGTCGTCGAAGAAAACTGCTATGATCCCTGATCTGTTGTTGCTGGAATAGTGAGGATTGTTTGTGAATTCGAGAGTTTGTTATGATTTTAGTGAAGCGAACTGGAAAGGTTGTTTTGAAATCTTCAGGTTCAAAATTCGTGACCAATGACCCAGGCAACACGGACTTCTGAGAGGTTACAATGCGGCTTTTATACGAGCTCCTACTGCGAGGTCCCAGAGTTCTCTATGTGATGTTACTAAGTTCCTACTGATGTACCAATGCGATATCTTGGTGACCTCGCCATGCGATATATTTGAGACCTCTCCATGCGCTATCTTGAGGACCTCACAATACGATATCTTGGAGACCTCCCCATGCGATATCCTTGAGACCTCTCCATGTGATTTCTTGGAGAGCTTACCATGCGATGGACAGGGTCAATCTGTTCACGCAGGCGCAATTTGGCTATCAAATCGAAAAGGATATTTGTGCTCCAAGGTAAGTATTATTTTCATTGAACTCTGGAGTTTTCTCACCTATCTAGAACATATGCCGTAACCATATTTACCGCCATTTATGTTATCCGAGTAATTGAACCACCAATAACGGAATTGATTAATTTACATTTAACTACTTTCCACTTGGTATATTGGTGATATTTATTTTTATCAAGAATTGGGATGAGTGCATAATAACTTTACAACAGGTTTCACAAGAATGGTTGGTAGAGTCGAATATTTCCAAAATTCAAACTAATAAATTGGTAATTCTTAATTTGCAAGATTCACAAGTTGCTGTGGGAACCATTGTTGCAACTCCAATAGTAATAGAACAAAACACTTCCATGAGGATTGTGATGATTCGACACTTTCACAGGAACTGTTTGTAATTATATCTCATTTTATTTCGAGTTGATATATGAATGGGCCTTGAATTTTTGTTGTTGAAATCCTCTTTGTTCAATTTGTGCTCCAGAAGAACTTGACACAATGTTTATTCGCGTTCTGATGAATGAATGTATAAACAACTAACCCTACGAAAGTTCATTACTGTACTTGTCATTTTTATTCTTTCAGATGTAATGATACAGACGTGGAGGACAACAGAGGAGTCTTTTCTCAAGATTGGCTGAGACATTGTACCCAGAGGAAGAAAATAGTAGAATGTTTTGAATAACTTTTTCTATATTTTTTTTTGTTGCAATTTGTTGATAATGAAGATTGAATGAGTCATTCGCTTATTTAGTATATCTTCTGCAGTCGAAAATAATAAATAACTTTTAACAGTGTTGTCGATTTGATTGTTTCCAGTGGATTTTGCGGACCAGGTTAAGCTCCCGATTAAGTAGAACTAACGCTCGAGAACTCGGACTAAAATGTGAACTGGTTGAGTTTTAATATTCTGAATGTCAATTTCTTTCACAGGAAGAACTCTAGACTCCTCTCATATTTTTCCCATGTCTCATAAATGTTCAATAGGACTAAGATCGAGAGAACATGGCGAGTACTCTAGAACTCTCGACCCCTGAGTTTCAAAGCATTCGTAGCGACTTTCCTGGTATGATGTAGAGTACTATTCTGTAGCAAAAAACCTTCACATGACTTTTCTTTTGGAGGGGCAGCTAAAGGCCGTATCAGTAAATTCCCAATTTTTAGGATTGTGAATCTTCACAACTCCGGAAATGGTTTCCTTAGGAACGCGACATTATCACTCAATTAGGTATTAAACAATATGATGGTTGAAGAATTATAAAGAATCAACGTTATAAAAATGTCCTTCTCGAAACAATCAATTTCTGATGTACAATGAATACAAACCCAACTGGATCGAATCACATTCTATGGAGAATCGATTGGGCGTCAATCTTTTAAAAAATTCCAGCCACCTCCCCATATTGTGGATTTTCCAGAAAATGAATCATAATTCGAACCTGACGAGTCTCACGAAATCGTATTCTGCTATTCCCGCCCCGTTTCCATTCACCCCAATACTCAAACCGAATATCTTGAATGAGTCCTCATTTTCCCCCTTGTTCCACCCCATTCGCGAATCCCGCCAACGCATATTTTTTTGTGTTTGAAACAGCTTCAGAACATATTATGATTCGGCACACTTTCTATTTCCCCACATCGAAGAAACGATTTGGCACTAACCCTCCGCGGAATCGGGAAAATCAACTGTCTGAGATATGAATTGGTCCCCTTGAATTCTGTACGCCTTCGCGATCAATATGCACTGAATGAATGAAGTGATAATGAGATCACAGCGTGTTGCTATACAGGCTGTTCCACAAGCTCTATGAGTCTATGACAAACTTTGACAGCAGGTAGCTGTGCTTCCTTCGAAATTTTTTTTTTCTATGTCATAGGTCCGATACGTTTTCGTTCAAGCATTTGAAAAAAAAATTCATGTTTTGATTAAGTAGGCCGACAGGTTCATATGGTAATTGACGTTATTTTAATTATCCATTTGCCACTTGTATACGTTTTGAATTACAATGCATTTTTTTACGACTCAGGAATATGATTTGATGCCAGTTCATTTTATAAATGATCGTTTAAATGCTGACCTGTAAAAATTTTTTGGAGCACAACCTTTTTGACTTCTTTGATGACTAAGAGCTCAACATTGTTAGAAATATAAGGTATCAGCACGATGCTACACCACCACATAGAAGGAGACAATTAGTCAGTTGGTTGAATGAACATTCATCGAATGAATGGATAGGTCAAGGAGGACCAAAACAATGTCTACCTCGTTCTCCTGATATAAATCCCTCAGATTTTTATTTATTGGGACATATGAAGAAGCTCGTTCATCATGTTGAAATCCAATCTCATCAACAATTAGGTACTTGATATACTTAATTCAAGATGCAGCAAAAAATACGAAACGACCCAAATCTGATCCGACGAGAAACGGAATCTTTAGTTGTGAAGCTTGCCTTCAAGCAGGTGTACATGTCGAATAATTGTATCATGGATAGAAATGTTTGAATAATTTGAGTCAGCAATTCCCACATTAGAACTTTATCCCTCAGAAACTCCGTTATGATTTGCAACTGTCATAAACATTTTATATCCGACGTAACCTATTTTCTTATTTTTTGTTTGTTTTTATATTATTATCTACTTAATAATTTCTTTTTCGGATGATCAAGATTGCGGCAAGGTAATTCCAGGAAACACCAGAGTTTCAGAGATTTGGGTCGAAATCTTGCAAGATTCCGACAAAGTAATTCCGGGAAACACCAGATTTGGGTCCTTTCGCCTAATGGGTGAAAGCCATCTTGATTTGCATAAATATCGAAGTTTTCAATTGACAATACTCGTAAAAGATCTCTGTTCAAATTTATAATGGTTATACTTATACTTATACTTATATGTGGATACTTGTAATATCCGAAATATATTCATCATTATGATTTGAACATAAAAATATAATTTTCCAAATGCTTGTATCTTCTGAACAAAAACGAATCGGACCTATGTTCATAGGAAAAAAAATGTTCGGAATAAGCACAGCTACCATCTGTCAAAGTTTTTCATGGAGCTTATAGATTGTGTATCGCTATGGGTTCAACGTTTCGTCTCAGCTACGCTCATGAAACTCATCAGATGGGCTATTATGAGCGAAGCTTGCCAATGGCGTGTTGGAGTACAAGAGTATCGGGTTGAATGACGTGGCTTGACCGATGGGAACTCGGCACCCCGCTATAGATAGTGAGTCGCCACAAATTTATTACAATAATATATTGCATAGTGGTCCACAAATCTGAGACAACTTTGGGTGTAATTGTAAATTATTTTACAAAAAAAGAGAAAACGGCTTATAAATACCACAAATAATTCCACTATATCCTTTTATGTTATTGTTTTTTTTTGTTGTGCAGTTCCACAGTTGCACAACAAAGACTTTTTTATGTGAAAGTACTTATGGGCATTCAAATGTCCACCTCATATTCAATTTATAAGCGCCCCTATTTCTAGGTTTGTTGACACAGACCATCTATCTATACTAATATTATAAAGAGGAAAGATTTGTATTTTTGTTTGTTTGATACGAATAGGCTCAAAAACTACTGGACCGATTTAAGAAATTCTTTCACCCTTAGAAAGCTACATTATCCCTGAGTGACATAGGCTATACTTTTCACCCGAAAAAAATTAGGATACCCACTATAACTTCAATAATTACAAAAAAAAATCAGCCATAATCAGCTATTTTGACGTGCGCTGCAAAAACCTTAAGACTAACGTGGATACAATGTATGACGGAAATGTACATCTCAAATAGTTCTACAAAAAAGTCCGCGATAGCATATATCTGTCTCTCAAGATTGACTTGCTATTACCTGTTTATGGTAATCAGATGTTTTCCAAAATTATGCACTATTTGGGAGTGTGTTTTTATGAATTGGGTATTGATCCTCATCCAACCTAATACGTAATTTATTCCCAATATTTAATTTAGAACGAAATTTCCCTTCACGTCATACAATTACAACGAGTACATCAAAAGATATGGCAGGTTGAAGTGTTGAAGATGAAACCGCCGCGTGAAACAAATTTCTCACCGGGCGAAGCTGGGAAGGCCTGCTTGTATTTCATATATTCCTATACTACATTCACTTTTATAAAGTATTCCGGTTGGCAAAGATTTAGGTTTATCAAGTTTTTTTACTTAAAATTGACGCCGGTTGGCACTCGTGAAATATCGACAATGTCAAAATAATCCTCAGTTTATAAATATGTACATATGTTCATCCCAATTCAGTGTATCATTCACATAGATTCCCAAGAACTTTTTAAATAGAGTAAGTTCTTTCAAGGTTTAACTGTGACACAGGTTTCGTAGTAGGAGAACTACTACATTTTCATACTGGAGTATTTCAAGTTGTGCAAAAAGGTATTCAAATGTCTTCTGTAGGCCTATTTCTTGGGAATTTTGAATTTTCGGGAATTCCATATGTCCGTCTGTTCGTTTTGAAGTTTCTCTGTCAGGTTATTCAATAATTTTATTATTTTTTCGAATGAACTATCACAAAGAAAAAGACTATTCTGTCCATTACTATTCAGTAAAAATTCAACACTCGATTCTTGATTTCCGTACCAGGAAATAGCATGACTGAATCTTTAAACCATGTTTATATACGTGAAATAATTCCAGTATTAACAGAGGAAGAAGGTGTCTTCAACATTCGCCAGGTCTTTGGGAATTATTGTAGTCACATAATATTTTCTAAAATTCATTATTGTCCCAAAGTAAATAAACATTTCGATAAATACGTAATTACTACGACCTCTATGTAGAAATGACAACGTTGCGTAGATATCTGACAGGAAAATGACAGAATGTGTCAGAATGCCATGGCCAACAGTGAAACTTTATAAAGGAGAAAGATGAAACCCAAAGATTCTGAATAGTAGCTTCTTCATGGTACTGGAGTTCAATCAAAGAATTCCGACGAGAATTTTCCTCTTCTTTGGCTGCGTTCCAAAACCTCCGATTCGGGCGTTATCAATGTTTTTTTATTTTTGCAGAGTGTAAGTTCCTTCCAAGAATCATCAAACTGTACTGGATACAAATGACATTTAGTGACATTTCTACCGTTTTAAAAATGGTTTCCGTGATGTTGTAAAACTCTTTACTTAGAAGATAGATAAACGGGAGTGTGATTGCATCATCCGAGAACAAATAGTGGGTAGATATAAAGTGCAAACAATTTTTGTAATATTGTATGGGTTCTCCTGGGAAATTCCTTTTATGGAACCGGAAAAGCAGCTGCTGGCAAGCAAGTTGATTACGAATTATTATTGTTGTATACGATGGGTATTTGGAAAATTTTCATTCATCTAGGAGCATTCTGGTGACGTCGGAAATCCTTTTGGGAATTATTATGCTTTTTGATAGCAAGCTGCGCTTTCTACGAAGTAACAGCGAACTGCCCCATTTATGGTGACTTTTAGACACTTTTGTTAGGGATTTCATATACAAAATTCACATAGGATTTATTGAGATGGAAGAATAAATCCATATGATGAAGTCATTCGAAATCAAACATTTCAAAACTTTCGAGAAATCTGCAAATAAATGTCTGTAGGGTTGTTAGTGTTCTAGGTTGGCTACCATGTTGGCAAAACAAGCTTTCGAACGAACAGTTTTGTTGCCAACCATATAACGACACTACAATTTACAGCTTTCGAGAGGAAAATGAATCCATACCCATAGAAGATGTACTTTATTCGGCGGACGAGTTTATATTGTATCAGTTTTAGTAATTCATTGTTTTATGTCTGTATTTGTATATGTTTATTCCTGATCCATATTTATGATAATTGTTAATGTTGTGAATTTTCACATTTACGCTTTTTGTTTATCGCTATTATTCATATTCTATACTTTTAAAATCGTCTGTAGAAATTGAGGAAAATAAATGATTGAGTGATTGATTGAAATTGTTAATTTTTAGTCCACTTTTTTGATTTAGGGATTCGCCTCTCGATGTCTATAAGTGATGTATGTCATGTCGTAGATTTGGCAGATTATTGCTCTTTGAATATTATCCTTTGTTGTGGCGATTCTTTCAGTTTGTTTAAACAGGAATAAGGCCTTGTTGACCACATTGGCGTGAAGAGGATGTCCCTGTATGTATTTTTCGTACAAAAACCATTCTCTGGATGTAGGCACGAGTTTTTGCCTAGATGGAATTATAATAATTCGTGCATAAAAAAGCTACTAAAGGAATATGATCTAACAGTGTACTGAACACTACTAGCAGTTTGGCATAGCGCTCTTCCTTCAAGAGTCTTCAGCCTTCATAGTAGGAAAGGTATACCGCCAGATGGCGGTGCAGTGCATTAATTTTTATTTATTGGATTATTCAGCTTAATAGAACAAATGTTGGGGCGCAGGGAATATTAACAAGAAATCCTACCCTGAAATAGATCTCACACTGACTGTATAATACACTTATTTTCCTTCACCAGTCATCTGGGAGTAGATGCCTGCGGGGCGTGTCATTTAAAAGAAATTCAAGTCCATGTAAGAATCCACAATTTTAAGAAACAATTAATTTTCAGTAATCGACGGCTAATAAAATCCTTAATAAAATGTCTTTGGGAAAAATGGATATTTATCATTTCGAATAGAAAAATTCGAGGAAATAAATTTCGCGAAAACAACACATTGTTTTAATCTATATAGTCTATATAGGTATATAAAAGAAAGATGTTGGTTACACCATTTATAACTAGAGATCGGATGGACTGTTTGTTATGAAACTTCATTTATGGAATCGTCTACGGTCTGGTTATTATAAAATACAATAAAACTTCGAAAAAATTGATGAAAGTTTTACTTATGCAGGAAATGCTTTTCCTTCTTTTGAATAGGGCCTCTAGGTGTCGCTACCGTTGATGCGTAGTCGTACAGTGAATAGACAAGTCACTGTACTTGGTCGTAGGTTGGCATTACCGCTGTTAGATGGCGATATGTGATTCGCATAGAACTCATGGTAACATGGAAGTACATTGCCAGATCAAAAAGCGGGTAAACATCTCAAGTTGGTGGAACAGTGAATTTTTAGCGAAAGATCAAGTATCTGATTTTGACGATCAGTTTCAAACGTGAGTTGGCCATCTTCATCTTTTTTCTTTATTTTTGAAATGCTCTCGAATTTCTGTTTGGGTAATAGATATATTTGCGGAAATAACTGAATCCAAAATTGCCCATAATTAGTATTGACATATTATATTCGTGTTTCTGTTCGCACAGAGACAGTATTGTAAGCGTCAATAATTTTGAAACGTTTGCTCATCGGGCTTTCACCTATGATATGCAATAATGTTTCATGGGTTGCCTAATTTGATCTGGTCGAATGACCACCAACTGATATGTTTACCATTATTTTATTTTGAGCTTAGCAGCATAGCTAAGATGTCTAAAATAATGCTGTTACCACTGATTAGATTTTGAGAATATTAGAAAAGTTTTGTTTTTGCCACTTCAGGTTGGGCTATTAACAAATGACTGATTTTTTAATTCTGGTCGACGGGCTGTGTTAATAGTCGAAAGTTCTTTAAAGGAATAATTTTTGTTCATATTGTTGACATTTTGATTCATATTAAAGGAAAGGTATAATATGGATTATACTCCTGCTATTCACAATCCCATGAGGTACTGCAAAAAGAGAACTGTACAACAATTAAAAACAAAAAGTTATATGTTCAACAATTAGGTACCGCTTGAATAAAGAGAATTCTTTCCATGTGAATCACAAAATTGTCAAAATTTTGTATATTTTGAACATTAATTTTGCCTAATTTATTTCCTGCTTGAAAAAAAAAGCAATGGTAAGTTTATACAACTTTTAAGTATAATTATACTTAAAACGGAACAAAGTTCGCCGGGCCAACTAGTATTATTTAAAAAGAAACGGTAGGTAAATTCTGAAAGAAAAAGGGGATAGACGTTTAATTAACTAAATGATAGACTTCAATACTGAAATGAAAAAACACAAAAATATTTGTTCGTTTCGATGGTGGAAATGTGGAAAAATTACCAAAAATGATGAGGAATATCCTTTTCAATCATTTTATACTTATGAGATATTTTTTTATTATTTTTTCTTCATGCACTCATACATCCCTTCATCAATCAGAAAGAAATAAATCGTTTCTGACTCCCTTCAGGGATGTAGACCCTTAATGCTGGACCTATTTGTAAACGTATTCATATGAGGGAAAGACAATTTTTTGGAAATTCCGGAAAAAGTTACACACCGAGCAGGAATCGAACCTGCTCTACCTCTAAGCTCCCATTGTGTATGATACTTTTCCCGGAATTCAATATGTTGAGGTTCACCTCATATGTAGTCATAGGGGGGTTTCTAGGTGGGGAGCACTGATTCGCCATCATTAGCCAGGGGATTTCACTCATCATTCACTACCAATTTTTCGATTTCAGTTTACGTCGGTTTCTGGATTCCGACCAATGGTGAAATACTAAGCCGAGAATCTATATATATAAAAGAAAGATGTTGGTTACACCATTTATAACTCGAGATCGGATGGAGTGTTTGTTATGAAACTTCATATATGGATTCGTCTACGGTCTGGTTATTATAAAATACAATAAAACTTCTAAAAAATCGATGAAAATTTTTCTTATACAGGAAATGCTTTTCCTCCTTTTGAGCGAGGCCACTAGGTGTCGCTATAGTTACAGTTGCGCTACCGCTTATTCGTAGGTACTTCTCTCCGTTAGATGGGGTGTACAGTGACTATATTACCACTGTAATAGTGTGTAATTTGAGTTGCCTACAACTTTGCGGTGTTGGCCAACACCAAAAAAATCTTAGCGTAAAATGATTAGATTTCGTACCACTTCAGATGGCGCTATTCACACATTATGACTGATTATTAGTTATTTTTATAGTTTAATTTATTCAAAATAACGTTGTCGTGAAGTAGGATGTCTAGAATAATGGTGTAGGCACTGATTAGATTTTGTTGTGACCAAATTGATTATATTAGCAATGATTCGTTCTTTCCACTTCAGGTGGCGCTATTCACAAATTATGACTGATTTTTATCAGTTATTTCAAATACTTGAATTTATTCTGGCGAACGTGGCGTGTTAATGGTAGATAATTTTGTCAAGCAATAATGTGTGTTTATATTCCTGACATTCTGATGTATATTAGTTCTTAGGAAAAGTAGAAAACTTTCATTATAAAAAGATGCCATTCTGCTGTCATGTCATAATTGACTTTAGCAAATCAGCTGTTGATACATCCATCAAATTGACAACGGAAAATACACTGAAATGATATTGCGGCGCCGCCACGTTGCTAACATTTTCGATTTGGTCGAACGTCATTCCATTCAAAAATTGACGGGTGCCTACACCATTATTCTAGACATCTTATCGTGAAGGTACTATATTTGACATCAGCACCATTAGATGGCGATGAATTTGTTGAGGCTTTCGCGACCATCAATTTATGTCATCTGTTTTTTTTTCGAGAATTTCGGTCGTCGTTGTCTGAAATGGTCGAATAAAGAACATATGACATCAATTACTGTGTAATTTGCATAGGACTTATAGTACCATGGAGGTCTATTAACAGATCCAGAAGCGCGTGAATATCACAGTGAATTTTTATCGAAATGTCAAGTATATACGATTTTGGCGATCAGTTTCGATCGTGATATGTCCATTCTCATCTTTTCTCATAATTTTTAAAATGTTTTTGAATTTCTGTTTGGGTAATAAATATATTTGCGGAAATCACTAAATCCAAAATTGCTTTAATTGGTAATTGACATATTATTTTTATGTATCTGTTCTGTGTGACAGCTCATATCCATCGAAACATTTGACAGTTCAAAAATCAGAGAACCAAGCTGTTGATCTCCGATCACCGGTGATTACGATTTGTGAAATACACCGTAAGTATCATTTAGGCGGTACAAAGTTCGCCAGGCCAGCTAGTTAATATATAAATGGACTTAGTCGCCATCATTATCCAGGGGATTTATGTATCTATCCATATGTTTCTATATCATCAAAGTCGATAGTCGTGATTTAATGCCATAGAATTCGATGAATATCGAATGGCACGATTTGGTACGATTTGAAGGCAAATGTATCTCCTGATTTATTGATGAAGTATCGTACTGATAAACAGTGCATATTTGCGTCAGACAAGCAGTCTGCTTGTACACTGTTTCATTGCAGACACCTCTGTTGCAATTCTCCATAAAAATATGACGTATTCGATGGTAGAGCAAGAAACGTCCAGAAAAAGAATGTGTTTACTGAAGCGTGAAAGGCATCAACATATTTATAGACTTTGACTTCCAGAATTAAACTGTTTCATCAGAAATGAATGAAGGGATATGAGATCCATGCTTCATCATGAGTATTGAGTGAATTTCAATGTCTTTCGAATAAAATAATGAATGAGACCGACACAGAAAGCATAATAATGAATATAGTTATAATTAAATAGCAACGTCTATAATCTGCAGTTATGATATACGAGGATATCTTGAAAAATTCTCAGCCCACTATAGACCCAAACAAAATTTCAATGCCAAAATATTTTATTACTCAACATATTCTCCTCTTAATTGAATACATTTATTACAGCGAACCTACAACATCTCTAGAACTTTCAAAAAAAATGTTTCTTCTTGCTCTACAAACCAGTCCTCCACAGCTTTTATTACCTTCTCGTTGGAAGATAATTTACGACCTTTTAAACTTTTTTCAGCTGTAGAAAGAGATGATAGTCGGACGGAGCCAGATCTGGTGAATAAGGGGAATGTCCTAGTAATTCTAACCCTAAATCACGAATTTTTTGCATGGCAACATAAGATTTGTGTACTGGGACGTTGTCCTGTAAAACAAAATACCTTTGGATAGCTTCCGCGACTTTCCTTTTTAATTTTTTCCCGTAGAGTGGTCAGCAATGTCGAATAATAATCTCCAGTTATTGTTCTACATTTATCCAAAATATCAGTCATGATTACTCCATGACAATCCCAAAAATCTGAAGCAAGAACTTTTCCAGCAGATTTTTGGACACGAAACTTCTTAGATCTTGGAGAACCAGATTGTCGCCATTCCATCGATTGTTGCTTTGTTTCTGGATCGTCAAAATGTACCCAAGTCTCATCCATAATAACAATTCGGTTCAAGAAGTCTACATCGTTTTCAAATCGAACACAGACCGAACGCGATGCTTCTACTCTTGCACGCTTTTGGTCAACATTCAAACATTTGGAAATCCATTCTGCAGAATTATTTCTCATATCCAAATTGACGTGAACTATATGATGAATGCGTTCGTATGAAATCTTCAGTGCTTCAGATATCCGTTTTAGCCCAATTCGACGGTCTGATAAAACCATGTCATGAACTGCATCGATATTTTCGGGGACTAGCACAGAAACTGGCCTTGCTGTTCGGTCATCATCTTCAATGGAAAATTTACCTCATTTGAAGCTTGCAGTCCAATTTTTCACGATCGCATACGAAGGACATTGATCACCAAGGGTATTAAGCATATCTTCGTAAATCTGCTCACCTCTTATCCCTTTCAAATACAGGTATTTGATAATGGCTGGATACTCCAATGTTTCGATTTTTACAATTTCGGTGGACATCTTTTTTTTAATTTATTGCGTAACTCTGGTTTACTTTTTTGACGTCAAACTCCACACTACTTCTAATAAGTTATTGTTCGTTGATATGGTATCGCAATATTTTGTTCATGCATGGAACTTGTCTACGCTAACTAGATATCATTACATCCTCGTTTAATCTGCAGTTATGATATAAGTAAGTCAAAATCTGTTTGATCCCAGGAAGATTTTTCAACAATTTATTGAGTTTTCACAGAAAAAAGCATTTTTAAAAGTATGAAAGATGATCCCTCATCATGAGGAGCCTGCAGCGTTCCTCCAACACCTGAAGAACAGAAGAATAATCCCTTTGAAGATGGATCTGCTCGAAAGATCCTCCCAATCAAGGAGTTTTTCAGGACGTGAACTTGATGTACGTAGTTACTGTTACTTCGTCATTTTCCTCCAATAATTTTTCTGTGTGTTGTTGAATAAACATGGAATTCTCATGTTTGGTAGCTGAATCGTAATGCTGTTTCGATCTCATTTGAAATCGAAATACCTCGAGAATCTATTAATCGCAAATGGAGCTTAATCTCCACATTTTCCCGATAAAATCCTGGTTTCGTGATATTCAAGTCTGCGATTGGATCTTGGTATCCAGGAATTATCGACAGGGATTGGCGTGAGTGGGATTGGAGTGCTTTGCAATAAATCGCTTGGGAAAAAAATTCAATGAAATGGGTAATGATGAAATAATTGGATTCCTAGGTTTATCGGACGGAACAAAGGGATTATCGGTTCAGAAAAAACAGATCGTTAGGAAGATGATGAATCGAACATTTTCGTTTCGATGGAGATTACGTTTCACCTTGAATTCTTCTCGTTAGGGACAAAAAAATCGATGTATCTGCTCATAATCATATATCAGAAGAGGAACTTGAAACCTGGAGTGAACAAACTGGGACTATTGTCACTATTCTATCTTTATTTCGACTCTAAAGGGTTTTCCAATAGATGGTGTTATTTTGAATACCCCGTTATTTCTGTAGATGTCACTTTTGAAACTGTAATTTTTTGACATTTGACAAGTAGAAACTACGACATTCAAAAAAATGGAACGATACACGTATTTAAATTATTAAAATTCACTATAAAAATGATGGAAATTTGGCAGGGACGGTTCGTAAAACTCGAACATTTTTGGGTCGTCATGAAGCACCTTGTCGAACCGAAATACAGAAATTGGTGGAAAAATTTGAGCTGTTGGGACAAGTTTGTGATGTGAAGAATGCAAGCCTAATTCTTAAAAAATAAGACTAGCTTTTATAATAACAACACTTATCCGCCGTTTTGAAGCAGCCATCTTGAATTCCTCAATTTCGAAGAATCGTAATCAAGATTTCCGACCCAGTAAAACCTCAAATACCAATTTTGAATGGAATAGAATCGGATCATAATTACAAAACTCGTCCGCCATATTGTAGCCGCCATCTTGAACTTTCCAATTCTGACAGAAGAATCATCATTGTCTAACCCAAAAACCCCCAGATACTAATTTTGAATGGAATCGGATCATAATTACAAGTCTCATCCGCCGTTTTGTTTTTTGTTATAACAAATATTTTACACCTGTCAAATTTCAAATCAATCGGACGATTAGAAGTGTGTTACATTTAAGTAGCAAGATTTGATTACAGACAGAGAGAGAGACACCGGGACGCATATTCATATCCCACGTACCGTATCGCAGCTCGGAGACAGCCGAAGCTTACTCGATAAACCACGCGCGTGATCGCGTCTTATTTGGCGATATCAGTCGTGGAATATGAATTGGGATTATTCGTTATATTGATACCCCGATTCTTTTAATTCTTTTCAGTTCGAATAATAACGACTATGTTTTTTCCATATTCCCGAATAATAACGGCTACCTCTTATTCAAGAGTGAATGCTTTAAGGTTATGAATTTATTGGGGTAAAAAAATAAGTAAATTTAGAATAGATTTTATACTGAAGCCAAAAGAATGATCGAAATCTTCTCTTTAGTGATATATTTTTTTAAACTTTTTGAGGGGTGTTCTAATAGTTGTTGTCATTGATCGAGATACTTTTGTTGCCTTCATAAGTTCGGTCTCCCACTTCTGAAACGAATTGACAAAATTGATCTTAATTTACATAGTTGTCAAGCAAATTGAATTTTGTGAGTAGGTACATATGATATTCCGTTGCTGTTGCAAAGATACACAAAGTAAAAAGCTGTTGAAAAGAAGAATAACTGAGCTTAATGTACACAATTGATAGTGGAGTTAGGAAGTTCAAAAGTTGTCAAAAGGAGAATGGTATCAAAAAAGAATATCACTTAATTGAGATAAGTTGTCCAACATACGAAAGACAAAAATAAGGATCATCGTTGCTTGGAAAAGTTTGTGAAAGTAAAAGTATGATTGGAAGACTATTCAAAAAGTTAAGGGGACAGAATTTTTTCGAAAATTATATTCAATGAATAAGATCACTCGACATTTTTCTCAAATGGTATAGTTAACAACATCCAATAACCCAGCCCAATTGATGATTCATATCGTTATAACAAAAAGTAGTTTGTAAGGAGTATGAGTAACCCTATTTTACCTGAATGAATAGGAAAATGAGGAGCTCAGCTATATGTCGATATAAATTTCATTCTATATATAATCCGCAATCCCTCAGTTGCCCGCCCATATATTATGTTTAGCCATTGGTAAAAGGAATTTATAAATATGAAATTTTTTTGGGTATGATATTTTAAGATTATTAAAATCTTTTCACAATTAACTTTTTTACAATTATTTCCATTCATCAAATAAATGATGATTCTTTATGTTGACTTAGATTCTTTTATCCATTCAGAAACTGCACTTACCAATTCATTATTCAGTCCCCTATTTTATTTCAAGATTTGATTTTTTTAATTGTAGTTAAAGAAGGTCTTGATGTAATTCCCTCTCGTTTTTTGATTCAATAATTTTTCGAATTGCTACTATGGGAATATTACGCAAAACCCCTCATCACAGTTTGAATTTCCCCTTCTGTGGCTGTTTTCGTTCTTACTATTTAATCATCGATTTGCAAAAAAAATCTGCGCTTATTTTCTTCAAAAACTCTATTTGGTAACAATGCGATGGCGATCCCATACAGATACAGGTCATAAAATACATTCAAGACCGCAGGAACGGACGCGATCTCTTACGTTGAGTTTACTTCGGCTTCGGGTGAATTCGCACTGCGATACGGTACGTGGGATATGAATATGCCACCGGGACAGGTGAAACTAAATAAGAGCTTGTAAAAAAACCGTGCACGTCACTCAAGAACAGCCGAGAATGTTGCTACTGGAGCCGAAAATGTTGAAGAATACCCATATTTGTCAATTTCTCGTCGTTCTTTGGAATCAGGAATCCCACAAACGTCATTACACCATATTTTGCATGAAGATTTGGGTAAAGAGGTTTATGAAGTTTAGTAAACACAATAACTCAAGCCGGTCGATCATCAACAACGTCGTTTCTTCGCTCATTTGGTCCTTGAAATGCATTAAAATGATGTGGAATTCCATCCGAAAATAATCATGAGTGATGAGGCCCATTTCCGACTCGGTGGCTTTGTCAACAAGCAAAATTTTCGCATCTGAGGCTCGGAAAACCCAAGAGTTATTGTTGAAAAGCCTCTCTATCCTCAACGTGTGACTGTTTGGTGCGGTTTATGGTCCGTTTGGGTCATTGGACCTTATTTCCGCGAGAATCACGCTGGAGCAACAGTAACGGTGAATAGATTGCGCTATCGAGAGATTTAACACCTTGCGACTTCTTTCTTTGGAGCCTTGTGAAAGAGAAGGTCTACACCGAGAGCTCAGCGTCGATTCAAGACCTCAAAGGTTGAATTTGTGAGGCTATCGAGGACGTACGTTAGCCACTTTGCGATTTGGCTATGGAAAATTTCAGTTGTAGAAGTTGGCTTATGTTATTTCCCATTATACCTTCTTTATAATGAAACTAGTGACCCGCCCGGCTTCGCACGGATGCAATGCTGGTACTAAATACCTACTACCTACCACAGAATTTCCTTATAAACAACGTTTACAGCCTTTTTGTCATTAGACAATACAAACATATTTTGTTTAGAAGTTACTCTTGAAAGAGCCATTGGGAGAAACACGGCCTTCGACGCGCTATTTACAGGCTCACGCAGCCATTCGGATCGGTATTGCCGGCGCCACACCGCTATGTCCTTGCATTTTAAATCTGTAATATCTTCGGAAATATTCATTTAAATTAAATGCTGTAAAGGGCCATATTGATCTATATTGAATGGACAACGTATTCAAGGTACTTCATTGGATGAGGATCCATGCTGTATTGCTCAAAATAACTCCCTAAATAGGTCATTTTTTCCCGCAGAATGTGAATGATAAAAAATGGTTATTGTGGGTTATCCTTAATAGATATACATATACCATCGTGAACTTTTTTGTTGACCTTTTTTAGGTGCACAATACCGAGTACATTTTTTTGATTTATCTTGTGGGGTTCAGTCAGCGTTTGCAATGTAAGCGCAAAAAAATGTGTTATTTACGACATCACATTAGAAACCTGTAAATTCATCAGTTTTTCTCTAGAATATTATGCATGTATCATATATATGAACCTTCCTCTTGAATCACTTTATCTATTAAAAAAAAGCGTTTCAAAATCCGTTGCGTAATTCTGAAGATTCAAACATACAGACAGACAGCGATAGCAACTTTGCTTTATACTAAGTATTGATAAACACCCGATCATTTATCTGAAAAAGAGGAAACAGAAAGACCCTTCAGATATAAGAGAGTAAACATTCAATTTTTCATTAATGAGCATTTGGTAGACAAAAATCGGCAACTTTTGGACTGGTCACAAACGTACTTAACTTTTGTGGAGCAGTATATTTCGGGGAATTGTGAGCACGGTTTTTGCACCACGTATTCATATTGTCATTCGTAATGTCTGCATCTTGTTATATGCTATCATCTTTTTACCTGGAAACTGCGAATTGCTTCTCAGTAAAAATCAGGTAATATCTTATTTCTAGTAGCTCCGAGTTTTCAAACACAAATAGAAAATTCTTCGACTGTTCTCAAAAAACACTTAAAAATAGTACCAGGACCGAAAGTCGGAAACACATGGTGTTCTCGATTCTCCTGTAAGTCATCTGCTGTCTTCATTTCGACCTCTGTCATCTCTCGAAATATATGCTTCTCGTCGAATTAGAACGCACTGTCGCTTATAGAATTCCCGGACATGATTTTTATCATTTTGTCAAAAATGATCGCGAGAGCTTTCTGTGAAATGTCACTCTGCAAATTGAATACTTCAGAGTAACGAGTTGACGTTTAATTTTTTGCATGGTATGAATCCGCTGAACAGCTCTCGAAATATCGGCTTACAACTTGGTTGAGTGCTGAGCCAAACTTGGCAGGTGTCGGTTAGCACCTTTTCGCTGTTTGACATATCGCGTGCGGTTTTCAGGGACTAGAAAAAATTGATTGATAATAAAAAAAAATTCATGTTATATGAGGTATAAGTCACCGTCTATCAAAAGTTATCCGATAAAACAAACTTT
Organism: Adalia decempunctata; assembly: GCA_951802165.1. Lineage (NCBI taxonomy): Eukaryota > Metazoa > Arthropoda > Insecta > Coleoptera > Coccinellidae > Adalia > Adalia decempunctata. The sequence goes on from OX637697.1 coordinate 25,428,901, forward strand.
CAATGGAAATTTGTCTGTGTGGAAATAACTGAGCTTTGTTGAAAATTATTTTCTCTGCGGAACCCCTAGTCCAATTCCGCCCATCAACGGCTCGATATTCGGCTTATATACAGACATCGTGACGAAATGATTTTTCCATTGTTTTTATAGAACGACCTCCCAAAATACAGGGTGTCCCAAATAAGAGTGACTCATTTTAAACATAAATGCCCAGCTTATTAATTGCTCCAGAAGATGGGGTTTTCACTAGTTTCACTAGTTTATCAAAGAGATTTTTTAGTCTTGGCTGGCATTTCATCTCATCAACACAGGGTGTTTTATTACTGATGTTGGTAAAATTCGAAGGGGAAAATATGTACTTGTATTATTTTAAATGGAACACCCCATTATTTTTTATCTCATTCGGAAAAGCAATCATTCTCCTTTCCAAAAATGTATTATAGTTATAGTCATATAAGTTGGTTCGAAACGATTTTAGGCATCAAAATACGTTCATAACACTACTAATTAAAAATGTACTACTACATGAAATATCGAATATCTTTGTTGTTAATGATACAAAATATATAAAACTATACATTTTTGGAAAGGAGAATGATTGCTCTTTCGAATGAGATCAAAAATTATAGGGTGTTCCATTTAAAATAATACATATTTTCCCCTTTGAATTGGACCAACATTAGTAAAACACCCTGAGTTGATGAGATGAAATGCCAGCCAAGCCTAAAAAAATCTCTTTGATAAACTAGTAAAACAAGTGAAAACCCCATCTCTTAGGAGCAATTAATAAGCTGGGCATTTATGTTTAAAATCAGTCACTCATATTTGGGACACCCTGTACATAAATTTGGACTTCATTGAACGTTTTGTCATGGAATGAACAATACAGATTTTTAAAGTGAGGCTTTTCTTTTGACAGATGGTAAAACTCATCAAAATAAGTAATTTTACCAAAAATGTTTTATATGAATTTTGCCCATGTTTCGAGAAGATGAAACTAGAATATTTTCTAGGTTCTAGAATACTACTAGAATATTTTCTAGTTTTTACGTGAATCTGAAAATTCCTCAGTCCAAACCTACTCCTTGGCCTACTTATCCGTAGATATCAACATCTCTTGTTTTTGCCTCCTATATCATACATGACTCAGTTACGGCGAGGGTGCGGTGAAGATTGTACGAGTGTTTACGTTTATTCAAATAATGAACTTGTTGATATGCTTTCAATTTATGGTGAATCAAAACAAAATGTCGGTTCAGCGTATAAGTTATACAGAACAAGATTTCCGCTAATGTTCGCGGATGTTCAAAAACCTGGAACAGAGAGATGCAGGCCAGAGTAGTATCAAGGTATTCATGCCCAGAATTACTTATAAATTTTTCGAATTGAACATTTCATAAAAGAAATTTTCGCTAAAATGACCTGTTCTATCACTTGTCAAAAGAAAAGCCTCGCCTTAAAATACACCCTGTATATGCCAAATGAAGAGTTCCAAATAAACGGAGACAGGCCTTTTATTTTCAGTGATCCCGAAGAACGGGAACAAAAACACTGATCCTCAGTCTGATTTCCTACAATAGGTTGACTGATATCTGTGGACTTGAAAAAGACCAATATATAAGGCAGCCGTCCAACAACGAGAGTTGGACAACAGAATAATACTCTGCAGAAACATTCTGGACTTACTCAGTCCAAGAAATTCGTGATGATTTCACCGTCCTATAGCAGTAGGCTCCTAAAACAATGTGACTTCTTGAAGCAATCTCAGATACTGGAGTCTGTGATAACTCTGCAACCGGAAGACAAGCTGTAAATGGGGTAATGGTGCAAGGATAGCTCAGACAGGGTGCAGAATAGACCTCAAGGTCCCAGGGCGATACAACGCCCTTATTGATTGCAGTTTGGTAAGGGGGTTACATTTCACTTTGAACCAAAAGCTCTTTTAGAAACTGCGTTATATACAGCTCGCCTCCCAGCTTCAGAACTCCAATGAACTCTAGTATCTGAGAGAGTTTTAGGGAAGTTAAATCATCGGTCATCCTATAATTCTCTTACCCAAGGCACAGGAGCAGGAGTTTCCTAATTCTCATCATATACTTCCTAGCGCGATAATATCCTCTGTAGAATCCAGTGAGGAGACGTATCTTATTCTAACTGGAATCTTGGTTCTTACAGCTCCAAAGTCCCAAAGGAACTCTCTGAAATGATCTCTTCCCTGAAGACTCCTCCAGGGTGCTTCTCTTTCTGTTTCTTCTTCCTGCAAAAATTCTCTCTTAAATGTGCATTTGCCTTTATCACAGAAAGGTTCTGGACCAGAATCGTTTATGCTCCCTTTCTGGTGAGTGTGCTGGCCTCTTCCGTTCCTTTGATTCCTTAGTGACCCAGACTAACGAGACCTTGTTGTTCTTGCCTACATATTTTTCCTTCGGCACTCACAGGCTTTGACTCGATGACAGTTCAGGGATAGGATAGCAGCTTGACTAACACAATGGATCACCTTGTCACCTCCTTGTTTGTGTCTTTCCAGGTTCATGTCTACGCATCTTTCGATTGCAAGTCTCTGCCTGAAAAACACTTTATCGATAGTGTAGATGGTTTTGGAACCATCTGTATTCCATTTAATAGTTATTAAATTTTGGGTCCTGTATTCCTCTTCCCATTTTTCCTCTTAAAATAGCATCGTGTTAAAGTCCTTCTCAATGCCTACTTTTCTAAGCACAACATCACTAGGTAAGTTCGTGGATGAGATGTACTTGTTCACAGAGGAGCTGACTCTCTGACTTTTTATTCTCCCATATCCTAAGCCTTCTCTTAATATTCTAAGGATAGCCTCATGGGCTACCCTATTGTTCACTAGATGTAGAGGAGTGACTGATGACCTCAAGTGGTCTAGTCGCACGTTCTCATAGATCCAGAGGCGCAAACACAGGGTATTATAACCCTTCTATTCAATCTTCAATCTGCATCATTCTCAGCGAAAACATTCCTAGATAATGACAAAATCCCAACGTTTCACTGCGTTCTGACGTTGCAGAGAACAAGATTAGAGATTTTTCAGAAAGTAAGCTAAAACTATAACAACAACAGTAAATCAACAACACATCGACTCATAAATCCAGATGAGACATTCGAGTTCCGTGAACTTCATCGGAAAGCCATATAACAGTTATTTCTATCTATCTGGATCGTGAACCTGACGTTTGTTTATGCAACTGAAATTGTACCAAGTTTTATTGTTACCAATGCGCAACCTACTTCCATTGTACAGCATTTCGAACTGGAGCAAGGCCATTCCAATGAGACAGATCCTGTTAGGATAGTTACTCGTTGTTCCGACATTTCGATTCAAAATAATTCGCACCAGACGAAGCTTCCCTACAGCGCCGCAAATGAGAACATAATTGAGGAGATTCAATTGGGCTTCCTCTCGATAACTGGATAGAACCCAATTCGATTGTGAGTTTTCCGAAAGTTGGTGAGCCAGGGCTTTGGATTGATGGAATTGTATGAGGTTTAAATGCAAAAGAACAACGTGCCTTGTATCCTATGATGTATAAGAAATTGGTTTCAAAATTCAGAAGGAATCATTCACAGAATAGAGGAGAAATAGTTGTCCACTCCTCGTCGCACAATGTATGAAATATCACCTGCTAGGCAGGTTGTAAATCCCTAAATTTGGGCGGATGATGACGGTCATATTGGAATGATACCACTGAAGGTTAAAGGAACCAGCCAGGTCACGCTGATGTCCCTGGAATCACACTGCCAGTGATCTCTGCTGACCTGGCAGTGCCGTAACACCATAGAGCAACTGGCCGGAGGCAATGAAGAGACTCTACTATGGGGTCCAGGGCATTGTGGTATTGATGGAAATAAAAAAGTCGATGAGCTTTCGAAAATTGCATCAAGGTTGATACCTGATGAGCCTGAGCCTTTCTGAGGGCTGGAAAAGACCAATATGAGGCAGCGTCCAACAATGGGAGCTAGATAACAGAATAACCCTCTGGAGAAATCCTCCTGAGCTTACCAGGTCTAAAAAAATCGTGATGATTTCACCGACCTATACCAGTAAGCTTCTAAAGCTGTCACGAGCTGAGCTTCGGATGATGCTAGATCTGCTGGCAGGGCACTGTCGATACAGACTTCATTTGTACCGTATGGGAATATCAGCAGACGAGATTTGTATGCTCTGTTGATCAGAGGCAGAAACAGCTGAGCGCATGGTATGCAAGTGTCCAGAACTGGCTGGTCTAAGAACCATTAATGTGGGAAAACCGATCCTGGATATCCACGAAGTAACAGCCAAGACTCCTAAGGATGTTGTTGATCTCATCAACAACATCCTTGGGTTTCAATGAAAGCGTAGAGAACAAAAGATCTATGTGGTCGCAGTTCCCGGTAGGCTCACCGAGCCATAACGACCCCGGTTCAAAATAATAGTAAGGTACCTTTGCTTGGGGATGTTGTAACGGCAAAACACCAATTCAGTCTCGATTGGAATTTGGGAGATCCGTGATACTCCAGCTGATTCCTATTGCCCCTCTACGATTTTCAAGAAATGCAGTTATTGAATGAACCTTTAGGCTACTTATTTCGACACGCCCTGTATCTGATCTCGGTTTCAGTTCCTAGTACCAGAAAATAGCTAGGTCTCAACTTTAAGCTATGCAGTCTGATGAAATTACCTCAGGATAAAATCCATTTCTCATGAAATTCAGGAGGGATATGTTTTTTTCCAGAATCATTGATATCCCTTGGTAATTATCTCGCAATTCGCAATTCCTCCGTGTGTGGAATGCTTTATGGACGATGATGGATCCGATTCAATTTATTCATAACTTTGATGTGGAAATATGAAGCTTGGCAGTTCTAGTTTCCAGTTGTGACTGGGTTGAACTTACAAATCATGAGTCCGTGGTCAAATTCAATTCTGTTTGTCCGGCCGTTGGCATGATACAGAAATAAGTGTTCTGTAAATGTGAAATATAAAATTTCGAAATACTGATTCGGTCTAGATGTAGTTATCATCTGGATTGAGAATGATGTATAATCCATTCAATTTTATAATGTATCCCGTTTGGCTATGATTTAGGTTAATCAAGTTTTTTTACTTAAAACTGACGCAGGTTGGTACTCGTCGAATGTCAATTGACAAATGAGACGTTGCCAATGCTAATTTCTACCTAATTTTTTTAAACTTTGTAAATGGAGCTTTCCAGGTTTTGTCTGTGACAAAGGTTTCGTAGTACTATTAGGTACATTATCATATTGGAGTATTTGAATTTGTGCAAAGAGGTATTTAGATGTCTTCTGTAGACTTATTTCTTGAGTTTTTTGAAATATGTGAAATTCCACTGTTCGTTTATGAATTTTTTCTGTCGAGTTATTCGAGTATGTACTTTTATTTTTTTTTCGAATAAACTATCACAAAGTAACGTACTATTCCGTCCATTATTTATCAGTGAAATTTCAACAGTCGATATTCGTTCAGGAAAATAGCATAACTTAATCTTCCAACCATGTTTTTATAAGTGAAATATTGCCAGTATTAACAGAGAAAGAAGTTTCTTCAGCAATCGCCAGGTCTTTGGAATTATTGAATTCGCATAATATACTGCTCCACAAGAGTAAGGTATATCGTATTCAATCGTTTTCAAAAGTATGTAATCTTCGAGAAAATCGCTGTAAAATCAATTTAAACTCAATAACAACTTGAATCGATCCAAAAAAAATCAGTATGAGACATTTCGTCAATCTGGTCGCCTGTTTTCTGAAGTTTGGTTCTTTCCATATGCTTCATGAATGTTCTTATTTTAAAATTTGGTCAATTTATCAACGGCTTCGATTTGAAACGAGTTTTCTGAAAATGCCAAGACGTAAATAAACAAACGCTGAGGCTAATAGGGCTATCGGAATGCTACAGGGTGGCCTAACTCAGGTTGTTGTAGCGGAAAGGCTCCAAGTCAGCCCAAGTGTGATATCTCGACTTTGAAATAGTTTCAGGGAGACACGTTTCGTGTTGGAAAGACCAAGACTTGGTGGGCGACGAAAAACAACACCTGCTCAGGATCGTTTCATCACCGTTTCGGCGAGAAGAAATCCTACATCTACGTGTAGAATGCTACGGAATAAATGCAGATGGGGTCCAAGTTTCCATCTAAACCATAAGACGACGTTTGAAAGAGGTGAATCTAGGTTCTAGACGTCCATTAAGAGGAGTTCCATTAACACGTGACCATAAGCGTCAAAGACTGGAATTGGCAAGGCAACATATCAGTTGGAACGATCAATGGCGTAGTGTCCTTTCCACTGATGAATCCAGATATGGACCATTTTCAGATTCTCGGAGAATAAGGGTATGGACAATCCCACGCATACCCCGTAATCGTCGCTATGCCCAAGAAGTCCATCCATTCCGAGGGGGTAGTGTTATGGTATGGGCCGGGATATGTTTCGAAGGGCGCACAGATCTACACATTTATCCTGGGAATATGACCGCCTCACACTATAGGGAGCATGTCATTGGCAATGTTGTGCCAAATTTACACGCTGCTATCGGTGAAACTTTTCAATTTGTAGACGATAACGCTAGACCGCACCGTGCAGCCATAGTTGAGAATGCGCGCGAGGAGCTTGGTATTCCACATTTACCAATACCTCCGCACTCACCAGATTTGAATTGCATAGAACATGCATGGGATATGCTCCAAAGATGATTAGATAATCATCAACCTACCCCAGAATCCTTAAATGATCTGAGAGAGCTTCTGCTCCGTTTATGGAACCAAATTCCTCAAGAAATGTTCAACAACCTCGTGTGTAGTATGCAAAGAAGATGTCAAGCTGTTATTGATGCCCGTGGAGGCCATACATTGTATTGATAGTCTAAAATGCATGAATTCTCTGGGAATAAAATTTCGTTATTTCACTCGATTTTTCTTAACCACCCTGTATACGCTGCAGACCTACAGGCTCAAATTAATTTGCAACTTGAAATCATATTAATATGAATTTTCATCACAAAAATCTTATTTTAACTATATTTTCTCGCAATTTGAGTCAATATCCCTTACTCATATGGAGCAGTTTATTTTCTCAAATGCATTATTTTCCCAAAGTAAATAAACATTTCGATGAAAACGTAATTACAACGACCTCTATATAAAAGGACAACGTTGCTTCTTCATCAACTGACAGGAAAATTACTATAATTATCTTATATAACATTTTCCAAATATACACGGTGAAATGTGTCAGAAATTCATGGCGAACCGGGATACATTATGAAAGTGAATGGAGTATATTCAAGCTACGTGCAGTGGGCAAAAATTCAAACCAATTCCATTTTTCTCGGAATGACGTCTATCTATTTTCCGGTACAATATTTTGTCTAGACAAAATATTGTACGAGACTAGTCTCGTGCTGAACAATGGGTTACATTCGATTGTTTTGGAAACATGAAGATTGGTGAATGCACATTAAACGCTTCTCCCCTTCTTTGTTGAAGGAAATTCAATTTCCGCATAAACTGGCGAATTTCGTAACATGTTTATTTTCATTCATCACTTGTGTCGGCAAATTTGAATAATATGCATAATCGTAGCTTTCAAGCCAACAAATTTTCCTTTATGCATCTTCACAAAGGGGGAAGATGAATTTGCTGACGACGAAAGCGCCTCATATACTGCAATTAATAATGCCGACTACAACGAAATTCGATAATTTGGCACAGTTACAATCTGCCTTACATACAGAAACAAAGCTTGGGAGCAACCTATACATATACGCAATCATATTTGTACAAGTAGTAATCAAACATACAGTGTAATGAACATGTTTCAGCTCCAAGATTGAGAAAGGATATTGATTTCTTGGATATTCTCCTTGTTATCGATTGTATTCTGATGTAGTCCAAATAAATTGAAATGAAATTTGAATTTCGACCATTTTAAGCGAATAACTTTCAGATACCGATCATATGAAATTTAGGAATTCAAATTTCTTTCAAAATATAATGAGATGTTTTCTCAAATTTTTGAATTGAAATTTTCAAATCATTGACTTGGGATTTATCAAATCTGAATTGGCTTCCCAAATGGGTCTTTTCGAAATGAGGTTTTTTTATTGATCTTTTCTAGAATTTTTTCATCATTTTTCATTCGAAGTATTTCTTTATTTTCTCTGATTTTTTTATGAGCAAGTCGGAATTTTTCTGTTGAATTTCATTGGGAATATTTTTTTTATTTCTTTCTGATCAATTCGAATATTTTCTTTAATCGTAGTAATACGGACTATTGTATTTGGATTTAGTTATGGAATAACTATAATTAATCAAAAATAAATAATCGATAAATTTAGATTTTTTTCTCATTTTTCTTATTTTGTCTCACTCTGCATGAAGCAAAGATTTATAAAGATTTTTTGTCAAATAAAATGCAGTTGAGATAGAGGAAAATTTTTATCCCATTTCCAGAACATAGATTGTTTATTTCTCGAGAAACCTATGGGTTCCCCATTTTAATTTTGCCGTTGCCCCCCCTGAGATTTTGATGGCCCTAACGTTTTTCAGCACCTTCTAATTTCTATTTTGGCCGCCCCTGAGAAAAATTTCTACGGGTTTCTGCGGGCGCCCCTGAATGCATGCCTAACTTCCATCGAAGTTTCAAACGCACGTTGGAGTATTTCATGGAAGTTAAAACCGATGCTGAAATAATATCTAATAGCAAAAAAACTGAATTATTGATGAAAAGTAACAACTTCTCGTAGGAAAATTCCGTCCACGAAATTATTAATTTGAAACTTATTCATGACAGGCGCCTGCTTTATTAATAAAAAATCAAATCCCAAAGATTACAGAAAATATTCCCACATAGAGCAACTTATTTAGTTATTTGTAGGGAATGTATTAATAAAATGAAATATTTCCCCTTCTGTTAATTTCCATATTCTGTTAAAATTTTTGTCTTCATCTGTGATGCATAAAAAATAGAATATTTTACCATATGTCAATAGCCTAGTTGCCGAGACACGATATTTTAAATTAAAAAAATGGGTAGTCTATCATGGGGAATCCTGTACATATGGTTCTGAAAACCAAATCGGGTTAAAATACATGAAACCTGAATATGGCATTCTTCCTCTTCATGCAAAATTTCATTTCAATCGAAGCTGAAGTTTTGAAAAGAAATAAATTTTATTCGTTGCAAAATGGCGGAGGATCCTGGTCATATTAAAAATTCAATTTTTCTCAAATCTGTTGATCCCAGTGACAATATAAGATCAAAGTCATGAAATTATTGCATGGTTATCGATCCCAGATAGGTTAGCAAATGTTAAAGTCAATCGAACTTCTTAAAATTGCTGAAAGCTAAAAAATTCCGTTACATCACTTCCGAATATAAACACACTATTACAATAGATGTAAAGGAGACAGCATAACGTTCTCATATTAAAAAGTAACATTTTCCTTGCCAGGTAGTCTGTAACCCAATCGCGTATACAGAACAATGAAACAAACTTCCAAATTGCCAATAAATCTGCGAACAGTGGAAAAGTCTTTCGCAATCCGGTTTTTTCCTCTTTCAATGGAAACTTCCGAGCGTTTATATTGTGACAGTTCAAAGGGGGATATACATTTTTATTCGCCTCCCGGGAATTGAAAATGAAATTTTCCATAGACTTCGAGTGGAGTCAGTCACCGTGGGAAGAGAAGAACTAGAATAAAATGATCTTGTTCCGGGAAACTCACATGAATGTGGCTGGTATGCATGGAGTCCTATACGTTTTAGTGGGCGAAGAAATTCACAATTACGCCATATTGAATGCATGGTGTCATGGTGACAATGAAATTCCAGCAATATTACATTTTCGTGATATTGAATGTACAGGGTGTCTCAAGTCCGAGTACCTATTAGACGTTTCTGGAGAACTAGACATATTTGAAATCTGAAAATTGGGATTATGATATTGTTCTAAATTCCCTACTACTTAGCTGAAGTATTTTGGAATCTGAGCACTTCCGGATATACGAGGATTGAAAATAAATTTGTACGAATTTTTTTTCAGTTTTTTCTCTCCTAATGTGTCCGAGCATTCAATGCTGAAAACATTTTTGTTAAAACCATTGTATTTATTCAAATAGTTCTCAAACTATGGTTAAATAGCCGAAATGAAATCAAAAATTCATAGCCTGCATTCTGTTCATCTGTCATGCATCTTTCGAATTTCATTATTTATCATCACAGGGTGTTTCGAATTTTGTGTCGAAAATTGTGATCGATAATTGACTATAACTTCTCTTTTTTAAAATTAGAACCCTATTTTTTATTGCGGCGGATTCTGCGAAAAAAAATAATGATAGCACTATAAGATGCTCTGGCTACTAAATTTAGTAGTTCCTGAGTTATTTCAAATTTTCTGGATTTATGTTGTTCGTAGAGAAAAATTCATCTTATCTGTTGCATAAGAATATTCTCTGAGCATAGAAGATGAATGATAGCATTAATAATTCACAAGGAGGAACAGAACTGACTATGAATATTTTATTTTTTTTTCGATATTTTGAAAACTATTTGAATGACTACAATGGTTTCAACAGAAATCATATCACAAACGAAAAATTCAAAAATAATTTTTCGTACGAATTAATTTCCACTCTTTGTATAACCGGAAGTGCTCAGACTCTAAAAATATTTCAGCTCAAGAATTTCGAACAATATCTCAATTTTCAGATTTTAAGTATGTCCAGTTCTCCAGTCCTTTTTTTATATTTGTGAATGGAGTTAGTTCTTTCAAGGTTTAACTGTGACACAAGTTTCGTAGTATGTACTACTACATTTTCATACTGGAGTATCCCAAGTTGTGCAAAAAGGTATTCAAATGTCTTCTTTAGGCTTATTTCTTGAGAATTTCGAAAAGAAGGGAATTCCACTGTTCGTTTATAAGTTTTTCTGTCGAGTTATTCGAGTGCCTCTATTCTTTTTTCGAATGGGCTACATAAAGTAACAAACTATTCTGTCCATTACTTTTCAGTAAAATTTCAACCCTCAGTTCTTGATTTCCGTAGACTGTAGAGGAAGATAGCATAATTGAATCTTCCAACCAAGTTCGTATACGTGAAATATTTCCAGTATTAACAGAGGAAATAGTTATTTATGATATGAGTGTGAAAAGTGACGTTTTATTTTGTGAGTAAAAAGTCTGTGAAATGGGCGGAGCGAATTGAACAATTTCACGAACAAGATAAAATCACATTTAACACAAATACCATACCATACATTTGTACAACTTTGGATAATGAAATGGGCAAAAAAATTTGCAATGGCAATAAACTTCGAAATGCATTTTAATATTCAAATAATCAAGGGGTTGTTGTAAATGGCAAACGTTGCCAACGTTATGATTACTAACAAATGAGAAAAGACACTGTCATTTGAATTTCGTTCCTGTCCAATTTTCGTCTTGTGTTTTTAATTGCTTAATATGTTTGTCGAGAGTCCAATTATTATTAAAAGTGACGATTTGGTTGTTCCTGTGGATATTGAAGAGTCTGCAAGAAGAGCAAATCTGAAACTCCTACCTAAAGAATCTGTTCAGCAGTACGATATTGCATATAACAATTTCCTGACCTGGTGTAAATTAAAAAATGTAGAAGGGAACTTCGGTTAACCTGTTTTCCTGGCATACTTAGAAGAAAAATCAAAAATATGGAGTTCATCAACTTTGTGGAGCAAATTTTCAATGATGAAGTCAAGCGCCCTCATTAAAAATGGTGTGGATGTTAGTATATATTTTAAGGTAATAGCATATTTAAAACGGAAAAGTGAAGGATATCGTCCCAAAAAATCGAAAATTTTCACTCGTGAATAAGTTGAAAAGTTTATAAATGAGGCACCACATGAGAAATACTTGATGGTTAAGGATGCAACTATTTTCGGATTATTTGGAGCCTGTCGGCGTGAAGAATTATGTAATTCATCAGTGGAAGACATCGAAATAACAAATAAAACATTGGTTATACAACTTCTAAATACCAAAACGAAAGTCAGTGGTTCTTTCAGTATTATTGGGAAGTATGTTGACTATTTTCATAAGTACTTCGCACCGCGTCCTTCTGTCATCAAACATCGTCGTTTTTTCCTGGAATACATTAATAATAAATGCACTGCCAATCCAGGTGCTATCAATACATTTGAAAAAATTCCATCTATTGTTGCCGAATTCCTCAAACTGCCAGAACCAAAGCAATATACAGGACACTCTTTTCGAAGATCCTCCGATTCATTGTTAGCAGACGGGAGCCGAGGGCTATAATGATCATTCCATTGCATATAGAAATGTCAAATGTCAAATTCTCCCAACCTCATCATCCAATATTGTACTTCCTGTTTCTACTAGTACTGATGGTTCTGAGGATTCTAATAATGCGTTGCGAAGCTCCCTAACGTCACAGGGCATTAATGTTAGTAATTGTTCTAGTTTTACGATCAATATTAATGTTCATAAGTAATGATTGTTAAATATTGATAATAAAAATTTGCAATTCGCTGAATTTTTTCATCTGATTTCATCATAAGAAAATGGAGTGCCAAAAATATTTTCAACACTAATGTTAAAAATATTCTTAACACGCTTCCACGTAAACAAGCAATTTCGACATTGTTTGCTGTCATTAAAAAAGTCACCTTCAATGGCAGTTGTACAAAAAAGTTTTTTCAACATTTGCCACCAGGTCTTCGAATTATTGAATTCACATACAATTTTCTCAAATCCATTATTTTGCCTTAGTAAATAAACATTTCGATAAATAAGTAATTAGTACGACATAAGGACAACGATGCTTATTCATTCGACAGAAGAATGACTATAGCCTAACATTTTCAAAATATACGAGGTGTAATGAGTCGGAATTTTATGGCAAACCGGGATACATTATAAAAGTGAATGGAGTATAGTTATTTTCCATACAAATCAGGGGAATGCTAGCTTGATTTCACATCTCTCGTCAAATGAATTCACCCCATTGGGGATCAATCTTCTCGCGTCCGCTGCAGTGTAACTACTTTTTACCAATAGATTCATCTCAGGAATAAGAAAGGGTGTAAAATAAATATTTAACTTGGCCAAGTCGCAGAAGGTCTATTGGTAAAAAACTTTTCGAACTCGAGAACGTAAATTGGCTCCGACTTCCTCACGTATTCACATAAAGCATCATGGACCTTCTCAAAACTCATTCGTCAACAATCGAACCAAGAGTAGCCTCCCCAAGTGAATTCGAGTGGGAAAGAATCGTTGTTGAACAAGGGTTTGCCGAAAGTTTTTCTATAAACCGGATTTCAGCGAACTTCGGGATTGAAGATTCGTCTAGTTATACTCTCATTCTTCCGTAAGAAAACGATAGGACCGGATTCAAATAAACTGAATTACAGACGTAAAAACCTTCTTCCATGAATTCCTCTCTTCACAAATGTAACAAGAAAACTATGGGAAACTTAAAATCCATTCCAATGGTAACATAGCAAGTCGAATAAAGACGTCTATACGATTTCATATTAGGCCAATAACGAGCCTTTGAGGTACAGTTCGTCAGCCTCTTTTGAAGATGTGGCATGTGCACAGACATTTGTTTTTTTCAACGTTACAGTTCCTTAATTAAACGTAAGACAACGTAATATTCCAGTAGAATTTTCGCTACATAGCAATAAATAACGTTGAATCAACATGGAAAGGTAACATATACTCCATTCACAATTATAAAATCACAACTCTGGCCTTGGAAATTTGACACATTCCACCCTGTATCGAAGTTATGACGTTTTTCAAAATATTTTCATGTTCCAAGTCTTCTCAGCGAATTTTTCGCCACGGAAGAAAATTGCATTGCTTTCACATAATTTTCATATGCATGCTTGTGAAGATTTAATGTTTATTATCCTCTTGAACTGAAAGTTCAAGACTTGACGACATCCATTGTTGATTCTAATCAAGAATTCATTAAAAAAAAATCAACCCAAAGATATAAGATGAATTGATGGGTAATTACAATAATCAAGTGCTTTGTTTTTATCATGATATTGTATGTGATATGATTGTGAGGGTGCATAACATTTCTATCCTTAATATTTCTATATTTCAAATAAATAACAGTTTTATTCATTCATCACAAACTAAATTAATGAATTTGTTTACAGAGAAACTAATAATTTCAATGCAATAGTAACTGAGTTTTGGTTATAAATTAATAAGCAAGAATGTCAATTCCTGAAAGCTTTATAGATATACATTTCATTTATTTGATCTTATGAACAAGGAGTAAAATATTCTGACTTATAGTAATTTATTAGTTTAATAGTATATTCTAAAACTAGTTGCAGAATGGGCTCCCATTCCAAAACGAATGCGAAATTCGAAAACGAGCGACGAAGGAGCGAGTGAGTATTGGAATTGCATTCTGCAACGAGTATTAGACGATATTTTCTCTATTTCACTCAAATTTTATGAAATTCAATGAAAAAATTCAAATTATAGGTCCTAGTGACTTTCATATTTTATCTTTGCAGGTGGTGTGAATGTTAAGAAATACGAAAAATTGACGTTTCCAAATTGACGTCTACTGAAATTTTAAAGGATCGGAAGTCATTGCTGACAACCACAAAACGAAAAATGTTACTGAAAACGATGCTGTAATGAATTATGAGTGCCCCTGGCTCAGTGGTAGAGCGTTGGAATTAAGACCCAAAGGTCCGAAGTTCAATCCCAAGCTAGGAAAGAAATTTTCTAGTCTCGGTAGGGGCCACCATTCTCACTGTTGGGTCAAAAATTAACAGTGCTGTGCCTAAGGTGGCGTAAGGACACAGTAACAAAGCCTACACAGAACACAGCTGCTTACTCCGAACTCGGCACAAGTTACAAGTTTCGAAGCTTGTAATTTCAGAGGGGTCTCCACAGGAGACCTAGGAGTAATCAGGATAAACAATATATCATATCAGGATAAAGAATATATCATTCATTACAGCAATTACAGCACTGTTTTTAGAAATGTAATGAGCTCATTACGATACTGAAATGGAGAAAAAATATTTATACATTACTACCACAGTAGGTTTGTACAAATAAAATGGAATAGGTCAAACATATGCTTCACATTTATCATTCACCTGTTCTAAAATAAGACACAAACTCCTCCACATTATAGGGCCCTCACAGCATTAAAAGCTTGTGTCTCTTTTGAAAGAAGTAGCACTAGATGTAATATATTCTTTCGATTAAGAGCAAATACATATTAAATTAAGACACAAAATAAAGTAAGCTGGGTTGGTGCAATGGGTGCCATAGCTTACTGCGTATCATACAAGAGCTCATGGAAAAACCTCATCAGAAAAGGCCCTCTATAAATAAATGGTCCTATGGAAATAACTGCAACTGCATTGTAGACTGGATGATGGATACTCACAGTGATCAATTACTTTTCGAAGCTTGCTTCAGATGTATATCCGCAGGTGTTGGCAACCTGGGGCTCTTTTGAGGAGAGTTGTGGCTCTTCAGTTCCATCAGCAAAAAAAGAGGTTCCAAAAAAGGGGTGAAATTTCATGAAATATTACTTTTCGCTCTTCTGACTCAAAAGGTTGCCAACCGATGGTATATCATGATGGGCAGGTACCTGAGAACAATGGCTTCCATTGAAGAATTTGTATATTATTATACTCACCCCAAAATACATTCTTTATTCCTTCAACCGAGCAATGTCAGAATGTCAATTTCATTTTGTTGATAACTTTCTTGAAATCAATGTTGGGGTATAAAACTCGGCTGCGTTTGTTCAAACAACGTCTAAAGAAGACATTTTTCACCATCTCGACCTTTGAAAGGCGTTTCTTATAGGAGAATTAGGTCTAAGTTCCACCTCATTAGTGAGGTACCTAACTTTTGCAAATCTGCTCAGATATCGCCAAATTTCTTGGAAAACCTGAAAAATATCATCCTTATCGACCTCTCGAGGCTCCATCCCATCCATCTACTGAGATATCTGTCCAAAAAACATCTTTTTCAACGAAATTCCCGTGTACCCCTTTAACCTCGAAATGTAAACATTCGTCCTGGTCTTGAAAATCGTCCTCAAGCTTCGAACTGGTGCTAAAAACAATAAACATACGTTAATCTTGGATATTCGACGAAAAACTCACCTGCAAATATCGATTGAATACCAAAAATCTGCGAAAAATTTGTAAACCTAACAAAATGTGGAATATCTTTTACTTTGATGTAAACAAAGAAACTGGCAACGTAGTTTTGTCATTAACGATATTTTCTGTGCGCTCACTGACTTTTCATCAGGTGCACCAACTCCTGAAAACGAAACCATGAGCTCCTATGTGATTAAATAAAAGTGAATGGAGTATACTTGAAACGTACAACCTAACGAAATTTTCCAGTTTTTCAACGAGTTATAAAGGTGTCGTTAGTTATTGGGGTGCAGACATTAAAAAGATAAACCGTATACCTAGAACTTAACCGTTCTCGTTTTATTAATCCGAAGAGTGTTCCCCCAGCCCTAAAGCGGATTTATCAGCATTTCCATAGTCGTTCCATAAATTAGTTGAACAGCTTTTTCGAATGCCTTCCACCTTTATTTTGACCTACCCAACGTTATTTCGGCGCATCAGAGTCAATTGTATTGTTCGTGAGTTAGAAAAATAAAAGTATGGGTTATATGCTCGATTTTTCAAGGCGAATGGGGAGATGTTGGCTAATGGAGTTTTCCAGTTTTCCAGGTAGCGTGCTTAGAACTCAAGCCATTTCAGAAGTAATCTGGAAATACTCCCATAATCCAACAAAATAATTTTCAACATACAGTGTTTCCTTGTATAATATTTGCATTCGCATTATCAAAGTGAGACAAAAAGACAATGTTTACATCATTCTTAATTGGAACTCACTTTATTCGACTACCTATTTTTACTTTGTCGTTATCCAATGTCTTGGACCTTTGTCTTTTTCATATTCCTGGAAGAGGGAAAATAATATGGGTTTTCATTTTCTCTGATTAGTTCTAAGAATTGCCCTTTACTTCGATTGGATTCGTATGTGAGATGCCCTATTTTTATTTTATGAAAAAGGGTTTTTTCTTAATCACAAATATTCTCATAGAATCATTAACACATCTCCAACAATCAGCATTAAGAAACGAGTTATCCTTCCAACAGATTTCGATAAAAATCTGTACATTTTATTCTGTGCGTGTTGTAAACTGTCAAGTATTCTTCATTACTTCTAGAGCTAACACCTTTTTCTCAAGTGTCGATTTAGTGTTCAAATTAGAAATTCACGCATTATATCTAATTTCAATACTTAGAAAGAGACGTAACTACATGGTTTTTAACTCCACATCATCCAATGGTTAGTTTCATTTTGTGGTGAAGATTTCAAAGAGATATACTGAAGCAGCATTGATAATCTTTGTATGATATACAGTTGAGATACAATTTTCTAGTTCATTTTTACACTTCAATTGCTTCGTTATAAAACTGAATCAAACAAATAATAAAGATAGCTCCAATGAGAAGAATATGATAAAAAAACTTCAGACCTGTTTCGATGAATCGACACAACATTATCTTCGCCAGAACAGTTATTCTTATCATCAAAAGTAACTATCCAAGAATCAGTATGAAAGCCAAAAAAATTGACAAGCACAAAAATAACATTAACAGAAGGGAAGACCCATTGTTCATAATGCTTGGTTGCCTGCCATCTGCAATACTAGAAGATCTTCTTCTTAGTGTGCCTTCTCCATCAATGGAGGTTGGATATCACCATGGCATATTCTTCCCTGTTCTGAGCGGATCTTATGAGTTGCTCGAAACCCAGACCAGTCCACTGGCGTATATTTCTCAACCATGACAGCCTTTTTCTTCCCAGCCCGCGCTTTCCCTCAATTTTTCCCTTTATGATGAGTTGGGCGTATCGGTATTTGTCGTTTCTCAAGACGTGGCCCAAATACGATGTTTTGCGGATCTTTATTAGCTTGAATAGCTCTCGTTCGGTCCCCAACCTGCGCAGTACTTCTTCGTTTGTTGTGTGCGAAGTCCATGATATTTTAAGGATTCTGCGATACGTCCACATCTCGAAAGCTTCCAATTTATTGATGGTATCCGCCTTGAGCGTCCATGTCTCGGCTCCATACAAGAGTGTTGACCAAACATAGCATTTCGATAGTCTCAAACGCAGACCGAGTTCGATTCGTGATTCAGAGAGAAGCTTTCTAATTCGCACAAAGCAGTTTCTGGCCTGTTCTATTCTAGATCTCACTTCCGTGTCTGGATCCAGCTTGCAATCCACCCAGCACCCCAGGTACCGAAACCTATCCACCTGCTCCAGAGCTTGTCCACCTATCTGAACCGGTCGCGGGACATTTTGGGATCGTTTAATGACCATAACCTTGGTCTTTTTAATATTTATCTTCATCCCAAACTCCTCGCAAGCTCGACACACAGCATCAAGGAGAAGTTGTAGACCCACATCCGAGTCGGCAATCAAGACAGTATCGTCAGCATATCGGACAGAATTGATATTCACGCCATTAACCTTGATTCCTTCAGAGACGTCCTCCAAAGCCTTGCCGAATATAATATCCGAGTACAGGTTAAACAGCAATGGCGACAAAACACAGCCCTGTCTAACTCCTCTGCGAATCCTTATCGAGCTTGATGTCGAGCCCTCCATTCTAATCTTAGCACTTTGATTCCAATATAAATTCTGTATCAAATCAATGTCCCTTGAGTCCAGTCCCACGCCGCGAAGAATGTCCACCAACAAATCATGTCTCACTCCATCGAATGCTTTCTCGAAATCGATAAAGCAGACGAAGATGTCCCGCTGCTGATCATAACATTTTTGTGCTAGCACTTTCAAGACAAATAAAGCCTCTCTCGTACCCATTCCGCTCCTAAAGCCAAACTGATCGTCTCCCAAGTTCGATTCGCATTTTCTGGAGATGCGATTATGAATTATTTTGAGCAGGACCTTCAACACATGGCTCATTAAACTTATTAGGCGAAAGTCTCCACAATTCTTGGGATTTGTTTTCTTTGGTAATGGTATGAAAACTGATTCCAACCATTCGCCTGGAATTTTTCCGGTTTCGTAGATACGATTAAAGAGATCAACAAATAAGTCGATGTTATCCGCGCTGATCAGTTTTAAGATCTCCGGGTATATTTCGTCTGGCCCTGGACTTCTGTTTGTCTTCAGTTGTTTAATCGCATATTGGACTTCGGATGTGAGAATATTAGGTCCCTCCGTATCAACGCTAGCTTGCTGGGGCTCCGTTCTTATGCTGTTAAACAGGGTCTTGATGTAACTTTCCCATTCTTCCAGTTTTTCTTGTGCCGTACTCAACAATTTTCCATCCGAACTGCACATGTTGTGAACTGTGAACTTTCTGTTTGTCGATGTGAATTCCTTCACCCTCTTATGAAGATTAAAGAGGTCGTGGCGTCGCTGTAGTTCCTCGATTTCCAGACATTTATCTTCCAACCAGTTTTCTTTGGCTCGTTTTATTTTGCTACGGATCATTCTGTTGAGATGTTTGTATTGCCTCCAATTATTAGCAACTTTGGTTTCTCGCCGTGCATCCATCAGATCAAGAATTTCCTCCGTCATCCATTCCTTCCTATTTTTTCTAGAAGTTACTCTTAGTGTTGTTTCTGTGGTTTTATTGAGAATCTCTTTTATATTCTTCCACATGTTATCTACATCTGTGGTGGGGACGGGATTACGTGAAACACCATCAAGGCGCTTATTCAATTCTTCGCTGACTGTTTGTTTCACTGTTGCATCTCTTAGCAGTTCAATGTCTGGTTTTCTCGAAGGTTTGGGCCTTTTCATGATTTTCCATCTGGGTCTCACACTGGCGACTACGGGATTATGATCTGAGCCAATATCGGCCCCTGGATATGTTCGGGCACCAATAACTAGAAGATAACCTATCCGAAGTGGAGAGGGCGAATCGTGATAGGGCTACGGCTATGAACACAGAGCCCAATCCTGTACCATCGTCGATTCAGAGCAATCAATCTTTGAGTTATAACAAGAAGCCCGTGAAATACCTATCGTGATTTTTGGCGAAACGTTAGGTGAAATTTCTATGAGACTACCGTTAGAAAGCCCCGCATTTTTGTTATTTTGTATTCGAATCCTGCCGTGAAATCCTTATCAATATATTGAAATCTATATACAATTCAAAAGTGTCCAAAAAAGTACTACTTGCACACAGGTAGGGAAATTTGGGATATGATCTGAAATATAGGTTTGGCATCCAAAGAGTAATCAGATTTCGCTGACAACGTGAAGCAAATTTGTGCAAATATGACCTGATGTGTCTGATATAAATAAATTTTCCATCAAAGCGAGAACATTGGAAACAAATTGGTGAATGCGTCGGTTATTATCAAAGCATTGATAACCCGATTTTCATGCATACCAAATTATTTTCTGAAACTAATTATCGCTAATTTTTTGTGAAAGGCACAGCATTGGGCCAATTTCATAACCCACAAAATTGCTCATGTTTCAGGTCTGTAATTCGCTTGTTTAGAATGAAGCGTTGTGCAATTTTCCGAAGTAAACCGTTTGATTACAAATTTGAATCATTCAGGCAGAAATTGTGTTGAGACCACTACACCCGAAAAATATTTACTCGATCGACTTTCTACATCGTTTTATTCAACCAATCCGAAATTTGATGTAAAAAAACTGTTTGAAAGTTTGTCGAGTCGAAAACGTCCGAAGGTTTTCAGAGAGAATAGCTCTAATTCGATTATGCCAACGGAACCTCTCGAGTATATCCAGACTGAGGAAATTAACGGAATTTTTCACATGAAAGCCTACTTAATTGGATAAAAATTCACGCCTGATGAGATTCGAAGCGAAAACAGATGAGACATCTTCAAATTACAAGATGTGACCTAATTTGTTTGAATGGTGTTGTAATATGGGTAAGGAGGGCTTTGAGTGGCACTGGGACTCCGAAATTGGTCGTGCGCTTAGGATTATTATTCTATAGGGTGAGCTTTCGAATTACGCGTATATTTCCAAAGTTCAGTTTGGATTCTCCTCATGATATGCATCATTCTCCTAAATTTGGTTTCGTTCGAAGGATTCAGAAAGAACATAAAAAAATTCAGTTGAGAAATTTGTGACCATTTTAAAAGTTGCCGATTCTTGTCCACGAGATGTTCATTTATAGAATAGCAAATGTTTGTAATAAATCGAAATATTTCAGTTGACTAGTATAGACTTCTGAAATTGGTATTCATATGGGTCCATGAATTATTGAATTTCTTATCGGTGGGCACAGGATGTTTGGCGAGACGATAACGATTGAAATTATTGATTTTCGGTTCAAGTTTCTCATGAAACTCAGACGGTATCACGAAATCGGTTGCACTAAATGCGTACGATAGCAGATGAAGTTAAGGCTAAAATCGTGGGATTTGCACGTGGCAGTACCCGAAAGTTTCATTGGAAATTGCATCTTCCTTTGAGAACCCACCCACGGAAGGTGGAAAGAAGGACAATCTCTAATTTGATTGGTTGTTAAAGCCACGGAAGTTTGATATAAATTTCATCATCCTTTTCGGAATCCACCCACAGGAGGTGAAGAAGGGAAATCTTCAATTTGCTTTGGAGACGAGAAAGGCAGTAGCCGGAGAAGCCTTAAACGGGAAGGTTCTCGGTTGACTCGCGTTTGGTAATAGGGAGTAGCTGGAGAAGCCTTAAACGGGAAGGTTCTCAGTGTACTCGGGACGCGGTTTCGGTTTTTCAGGGTACTTGAGTGTTTGGGAGTACGGTCTCGAAGCGGTGACGGAAACAGTTACGTTAAGGAGTAGCTGGAGAAGTCTGGAACGGGAAGATTCTCAGTTGACTCGGGAATGGCGAAAGAGTAGAATCTCAAAGGGGGTGCTTTAAACATGTTCACACTCTTATAATTGAGCGGTTTTTCTGTTACTGTTTTGATAACTTTTTCAGTTCCAGGCAAGTTCATGTCATTCGGATATCTAATAATCAGTTGTTGTTTCACGATCTTACAATTTATTCGAAATATGAAATTTTGTTTTGCCATAATACCTAGACGTGAACTTAGTGCGGATGAAGCCAATAAGACTATTGGTAAATTACGATAGGTATAGGTAATTTCAGAAGTTCCTCCACTTTTGTGTAACAGTACGTATGTACAAGTCAAATACTCATCTCACCAAAAAGAAATATTTTATTTTCCATTCGAAATCGCGACTGCGAATGGGGTAGATATTTCTCGATAAGACCAGTCGAATCTAAATAGATTCAATGAATATTCTTATGAAACCAGCATAATAACAACTAATAATTAGACCTGTCACTTGTCATAAATTATTTGAAATCAAAAGGGCCATTCTAACTCAATAAGTATTATACCTCTATCAAATGATGATATTGTTTGTATGAATCTTATCGAGTGTGTTGCAAACCTTGATTGTTTTAACAAAGTGATTTGTTTTTACGTTACGTATCCTTATTGATCTTCCTGGGGTTAGATGTTTTCAATAACAAATCTATATAAATCGCTCTAGGAGGTCCGTTAGCAGAGGAAATGCTTTCCAGACAAAAGCTGTGAGAAATGTTGAAGTGACTCATAATGAAACGTCACAAAGAGTGCCTTTTGGGATTTTGATCTGGGACAATTTGAGGAGAAGTCTGAGTACCTTTCTGCAGCCTGCACGAACTATATTGGTTGTCAATAACTCCAGCCAATTGGCTTATTGCCTATTGGTATTTTCATATCGCTGAGTATAAGTTCGCGTCAAAATTATGGGACAAACTTATTTTCTCAGAAGAAAAATATTTGGCAACAAAATCCTGAGTCTGGTCACTTTTTGTTTCACTTTTACCAAATTTTTATGCATTGTTGAAGGATTTTTGTCGCACCCTGTGCCATCCCCAACAACCCTCCAAATTTTTTGAATGGGAAAGTGGGTCATGTGGTACTTTTTTGGCAAGGTCTTCGTATCTTCTCTACAGGCGTGCAGAAATTTTCAAGAAGAAATTTTTGTTTTTGAAAATTTAGTTAGTACAAAGAGATTTTCAGTATGTGCACTTTGTCATTGGCTCATTTACGATGGTACCTGATGAAATTTGTCACCAAATGAAAGTCGACCATTACAGTTTTGTTCATGCACAACTTTCAACCCCCTCTAGTGAAGAATTAGAATGTGTGAAACACTGCGCTTCAGTTATGATCTAAAGTAGGTAAGTTATTAGTACGTTTCTACTGAAGTTGAAACTTTTCGATAAAATATTTCAATTCAAAGAAAGAGCCCTGACAAAGTGCACATACTGAGAACCTCTCTGAACTAACTACTATTTAAAAAAAAACAATTTTTCCTTGGAAATTTCTTCATGTCTGTTATGAAGATACCTTGACAAAAAAGTACCACATGACCCACTTTCCCTTTTCAAAAAATTTAGAGGGTTGATGGGAATGTCGCAGGGTGCAACAAAAATTCTTCAAAAATGCATAAAAATTTGGTAGAATAAAACAAAAATTGACCTGTTTCAGAATTTTGTTGCCAAATATTTTTCTTCTGAGAAAATGAATTTGTTGAATAATTTTGACGCGCAGTGTATTTTGCGTCAGCGTTTATGAAACCCCATCATAAAATTCTGAATGCAAATTCGATGTTCATCTGAAAACAGTCGATCCTTGAACAAATCCATGCAATTCAGCAAAACCAAGTTCCAATAATCTCATTCTTTAATCCTCTTTTTCCAACTCAATTCCAAGCTCATCATCGTCGTTCGAAGACTCCGCCAAGGGCATAATCGGAATTTAAACTGGAGATGCAGCGAACGGAAGTATGTATTGTGGAAGTTGCAGGAGTCAGAGAGTTGGACCCCTGGGGATATCGAGAATCCTGGCAACTTATCGAAATAGATTTGATATTTCCATTTCCTTCCACCCCGGCTGGTGAAGATTTCGAATTCATTCGTCCATCGGGTTTTTTAATATTCTGAGTAGCGCCGCGGATTTATTAAGGCGAAGTATATTGTTTTTAATCGAGTAAATCGAGATTTCCGGAAGCTGAATATTTTACGAATTCTTTCCAATTCAGCAGATTGTGCTTTTCAATGCATGAATGAATAATTTCTATGGCATTGTTCGAACACTGCAAACTTTCATATTAAACTGCTGAAATGAGAAAAAGATCGGTATTTTCTTTAGAACTCCATTTTATATCGAATCTTTCTTTAGTAATTCTTTCGATTCAACGATTCATCTCAATCTCAAGAGAGTATAATTCTGACTTCAGATGCAGCACTTTATTTTAAATGAACCAATTTCTAATAGATTCCCAACCAGATTACTTGAAATCTGTATCGAAATTGTTATTCATTTTTATTTATAGTGAACCAAGAGCCAGTGACCAATTTTCATATGTCATTTCATAACTCACCAAAATTTACTTGTCTAATATTCAATATCTGCTCGAAAATAAAAACCATTTCTGCCAGCCCATAATGGCCGGAGTAGACTACCATCATCGCTCAAAGAGGCCAGAAAATTAGGTTCAACTATGTCATAGTATCATACACAAAACTTTCAGGAATTGTTATTGATAATATATTGAATCTATAAAAAATAATGACAGAACTTTTTCGTCCCTCCTGAGTGTTGGCAGAACTCTTTGAAAATTCATTAAGAACAGCTGTACTAGTGTCATTTCATCACGCTTGAAATTTAAAGGAAATAAAGAAATGTGTTTAGAAAGCGAATTATAATCATGACAGAAATTTTTTACATCACGAATCATCTGCCAGAACGAGAAATAGAGCGTATATTGGGCATGTATTATCGTCAGTTAAAGGAATAAATTAAAGGAATTAAAGGTGTTTATTTTTAAAAAGTTCTGTCCTTATTTTTTATAGATTCAATATATTATCAATAACAATTCCTGAAAGTTTTGTGTATGATACTATGACATAGTTGAACCTAATTTTCTGGCCTCTTTGAGCGCTTATGGTAGTCTACTCCGGCCATTATGGGCTGGCAGAAATGGTTTTTATTTTCGAGCAGATATTGAATATTAAACAAGTATATTTTGGTGAGTTATGAAATGACATATGAAAATTGGTCACTGGCTTTTCCTCTATAGGGTTGTATGACATACGGGCACTGCCTAGTTCGTATAGTACCTGATTGATGTATTGATGATTGCTGTAACTATTTGTGTAAAATGAATAAATTTGATTTGAATAGGCTTTATGTCAAAGAACAACTGAAAGGTTTTGGAGCTAACGCTAAACTAGAACAACTAAACTCATCGTATAAAGAATAATAAACTGATCCACATGAGTTATGGATATTGACTTAAATTGCAAAAAAAAATAATTTAAATAAGGTTTTTGTGATGAAAATTCATATCAATATGATTTCAAGTTGCAAATTAATTTTAGCCTGTAGGTTTGCAGCGTATACAGGGTGGTTGAAAAAAATCGAGTAAAATAACGAAATTTTATTCCCACAGAATTCGAGCATTTTAAGACTATCAATACAATGTATGGCCTCCACGGGCATCAATAACAGCTTGACATCTTCTTTGCCTACTACACACGAAGTTGTTGAACATTTGTTGAGGAATTTGGTTCCATAAACGGGTCAGAAGCTCTCTCAGATCATTTAAGGATTCTGGGGTAGGTTGATGATTATCTAATCTTCTTTGGAGCTATTCCATGCATGTTCCATGCAATTCAAATCTGGTGAGTGCTGAGGTATTGGTAAATGTGGAATACCAAGCTCCTCGCGCGCATTCTCAACTATGGCTGCACGGTGCGGTCTAGCGTTATCGTCTAAAAATTGAAAAGTTTCACCAATAGCAGCGTGAAAATTAGGCACAACATTTTCAATGACATGCTCCCTATAGTATAAGGCGGTCATATTCCCAGGACAAATGTGTAGATCTGTGCGCCCGTTGAAACATATCCCAGCCCATACCATACCATAACAATACCCCCTCGGAATGGATGGACTTCTTGGAGACAGCGACGATTACGGGGTATGCGTTGGATTGTCCATACCCTTATTCTTCGAGAATCTGAAAATCGTCCATATCTGGATTCATCAGTGAAAAGGACACTACGCCATTGATCGTTCCAATTGATATGTTGCCTTGCCCATTCCAGTCTTTGAAACATATCCCAGCCCATACCATAACAATACCTCCTCGGAATGGATGGACTTCTTGGACACAGGGACGATTACGGGGTATGCGTTGGATTGTCCATACCCTTATTCTTCGAGAATCTGAAAATCGTTCATATCTGGATTCATCAGTGAAAAGGACACTACGCCATTGATCGTTCCAATTGATATGTTGCCTTGCCCATTCCAGTCTTTGATGTTTATGGTCAGGTGTTAATGGAACTCCTCTTACTGGACGTCTAGAACCTAGATTCACTTCTCTCAAACGTCTGATGTTCTACACGTAGATGTAGGGTTTCTTCTCGCCAAAACGGTGACGAAACGATCCTGAGCAGGTGTTGTTTTTTGTCGCTCACCAATCCTTGGTCTTTCCAACACGGAACCTGTCTCCCTGAACCTATTCCAAAGTCGAGATATTACACTTTGGCTGACTTGGAGCCTTTCCGCTACAACAACCTGAGTTAGGCAACCCTGTAGCATTCCGATAGCCCTATTAGTCTCAGCGTTTGTTAATTAACGTCTTGGCATTTTCAGAAAACTCGTTTCAAATCGAAGCCGTTGATAAACTGACTTCATTTCAAAATAAGAACATTTATGAAGCATATGCAAAGAACCAAACTTCAGAAAAAAGGCGACCAGATTGACGAAATGTCTCATACTGATTTTTATTGGATCGATTCAAGTTGTTATTGAGTTTTAAATGATTTTACAGCGATTTTCTCGTACTTTTAAAAACGATGTAATACGATATCACTGACTCTTGTGGAGCAGTATATTTGGGAAACACATGCTGCATTTTGTTTTACAAGATTTTTACTGGTATGAAACTGAATCTTCATCATTGGAAGGTGTTGAACTAAAGTGTTTTTCAATAAGAGGTGTTTTTTTGAATAGTCCGCTATTTCGGTAGATGTCACTTTTGAAGCTGTCATTTTTTGCGTTTGAGAAGGAGAAATTGAGACATTAATAAGAATGGAACGATACACGCTTCAACAACGCATTGAAATCATTAAAATTCACTCAATCTAGAACATTTTTGGGTCATCGTAAAGCACCTTTTCGCACCGGAATACAGAAATTGGTGGAAAATATAAGCTGTTGGGACCAGTTAGTGTTGTGAAGAATGAAATCCGTACACGTCCATTTCTCGTCGTTCTTCTAAATTATTCCTCAAACGTGATTACACCGTATTTTGCATAAAGATTTGGGTCTTGAGGCTTATAAAGTTGAGTTAACACAAGAACTCTAGCCGGCCGATCATCAACAACGTCGTTTATCTGCTGATTGGATCTTTGAAAATGAAATGAAAATGATCAGGAGTGCAAAAAACTACTATTAACTATTTTTTACACATTTTTGCATTGTATTTATCGAATTTTCAATTTGAAAATTGACTTTTCTATCGGAAAATCGTAGTTGAATTACTCCTATTCTTGCTATTCAAACACACACGAAAACTATTGGAGTTGAATTGGAGTTGAAGAGCCTGACTTCTGAATTGTTCAACGAGAACTGCGCAATTTTAATTAATGTTCGAGGAAAATGAATGGGGCAATTTCTCCACAGCCGCTCCAGAATTTACATAAATCAGGCGGACCTGTCGGTTAGATGGAGACTTAAACATCAAAGTGGCTTGTCGGAAATTTTTCTCGTTCATTCCATGTTCAGATAGCCGCGTCTTGGTACTTAAAGAATAAATTCCCAACTCTTTTTATTAAGTTGGGAATAACTTCGAATAGATTTTTCATTTTAAATAAATTCTGAAATACACTTCAGTCCCAAATTACCAATTTTGTGGAAATTTTGTCTTTTTTTAGCGCTCCTTCTACTTGATTCATTTATTTCGTCAGTATGTCTGTATTTTTCGAATTTAGAGCCAGAAATAGTCTCAAGCTATTATCAAAACCATATGAGATTCCAGCGAAAGATTGAAAACTAGCTCTTCCAGTGAAATATCCAGAAGCAGAGGTGCAGAAAGGACCCCACACTTTTTCTATGGCAAATGGCGTTCGGTCAAATGTTCCAAAATTTTGGTATAATGTAGTACTCGACCTACTCATCAAAAGTTTCCATGGCCCTAACTCAATCCTATGACTAGTTTTCGAGATACAGGGCGTTGAAGTTGAGAATTACCCACTTTTACTACGTCCGTATCTCGGAACAAAATCGAATGAATTTTTCTCAAAAAAGATTTCATGACATCCCCAGGGAGCAACCATATAGAGGAATATGTCCGAAAATCGTTACGAATACAGGGTTATCCATAATTGAATGCATGCCCGATTTTGAAAGTATAAAATATGTCAGTTTCAGAGCAAGAACGTTCACAAAATGAACTATTACACTAGATATGTTGTTGTTACATCGAAAAAGTCTGTAATACCCAGAATTTATACTGGGTGATCCATTATTATAGAAACTATTCTCAAGGAAGGTTAAGTGGACACCCTGTATTTATGGGTTGATTCAAGGTGTTTGTTTAATTTTTTTAGAACATATCATCATGGATTTCAAAGAATAAAGGGTGATTCAGTTATGAAATCAACTTCGAACCTCACGAAAATACCCAAAAACCACCTTTTTTTTCATCGCCCTCTATTTCAAGATTAACTCCGATGAGGTAGGAATTTTTTTTCACCACTGTACTTGATATAAAAACATCAATACGACTGAGAGTTTTTATCCACTTCCTATGAACAGATTTTTTTTATGTAATATGAAAATTATTTATTTATGTTATTCTATTCTTATTCCAGCATAAAAAAAATCTGGTCATAGAAAGTGGAGGAAAACTCTCAGCCGTATTGATGTTTTCATTTCAAGTACAATCGTGAAAGAAAACTCCCACCTCATCGGAGTTAATGTTGAAATAGAGAGTGATGAAAAAAGTGGCTTTTAGGTATTTTCGTGAGGTTCAAAGTTCATTTCATGACTGAATCACCCTGTATTCTTTGAAGTCCATGATGATATGTTCTGAAAAAATTGAACAAGAACCTTGAATCAACCAATAAATACAGGGTGTCCACTCAACCTTCTTTGAGAATAGTTTCTATAATAATGGATCACCCTGTATAAATTCTGGGTATTACAGACTTTTTCGATGTATCAACAACATATCTAGTGTAATAGTTCATTTCGCGAACGTTCTCGCTCTGGAACTGACATATTTTATACTTTCAAAATCGGACATGCATTCAATTATGGATAACCCTGTATTCGTAACGATTTTCGGTCATATTCCTCTATATGGTTGCTCCCTGGGGATGGAATGAAATGTTTCCAGAGAAAAATTGAAGTTCATTCGATTCTGTTTCGTGATACGAGCGTAGTAAAAGTGAGTAATTTTCAACTTCAACGCCCTGTATCTCAAAAACTAGTCATAGGATTGAGTTGGGGCCATGGACACTTGTGATCAGTAGGTCGAGTACTACACTATACCAAAATTTTAGAACATTTGACGGAACGCCATTTGCCATAGAAAAAGTGCGGGGTCCTTTCCAAGACAGCTTGTTTCACAGTTTGTCAATCATTTTGTGAGAATGGATCGATGAAAATTTTATTTATTTGCTCGCTCTGGTACACCGTAAAGCGAATCTACATACAATGATTTCTTAATGCATTTTGAATGCAAAGCCCAAATAAATCTACAACGAGATTCCAAAATCCATTCACAAACCTTCCTTCGCAAGAAAATTTCCGAAATTGATTTAAGATCCACTAGATGTATTTGTTTTTTGAGTACATTTGTATTATTTTCGGGTACAACCACAAATGGTGAATGATATTTTAGCTGAGCAGAATCACATAACCTAAATTTTCAGATTTCAATTAGGTCCACTTCTCCAGATACGGGAAATAGGCACTCTAACTTGAAACACCCTGTATAACATGAAGAAAAGTTTTAACTTGATTTCATTTAATCCATAAAGCTGAAGAAGCTTCACGAACCTTCCTCCAAGTTTCATCCGAACCTACGATGACTGGTTTCATTTTCAGATATATGCTCCACTCTTGGAATATGAAATTTCCATTTTTTGCGACATAACTGGCTTCAGCCGAAAAAGTTTTCACCGTATATATTTATGATAATCGTATCAGGGTCACAGTAAACTTCTCACCTTTTTTCAACATGTGCCCTTATGTCATCCATAATCTTTTTGGCGAACATACAAAAGCTTTTTACCATTAATGAACATAAATGTCATCTTTTGAACTTCACTGTTTTTAGGTGAGTAGAATATGGAATAATGACATAAACTTCTGTTAAGATATTTTCTTCCATGCCATTGTGATCTTAATAAACCGAGAAAACGATACCTACTTTCTTGGAATTGTCATGAAAAATGTTAATTCCCGTTTTTCTCGAACCGTAAACTACCTCAAAATCTGAGTGAAATAAAAAAATATGAACACTTAAAAATTGGAATCATGTTATTTCGGTACTTGAGTTTCAGTCGTTACTTAAAAATGTATGGATGTAATAATAAAAATCTAATATAACTCAGTTGGTTCGCTCCAAATAATCCCCGATACCAAGATTTTGTACCGTGAAACATAAAGGACCCCGCACTTTTACTACGGGAAATGGCGTTCCGTCAAATTTTCTAAAATTTTGGTATAATGTAGTACTCGACCTACTCATCAAAAGTTTCCATGGCCCTAACTCAATCCTATGACTAGTTTTCGAGATACAGGGCGTTGAAGTTGAGAATTACCCACTTTTACTACGTCCGTATCTCGGAACAAAATCGAATGAATTTTTCTCAAAAAAGATTTCATGACATCCCCAGGGAGCAACCATATAGAGGAATATGTCCGAAAATCGTTACGAATACAGGGTTATCCATAATTGAATGCATGCCCGATTTTGAAAGTATAAAATATGTCAGTTTCAGAGCAAGAACGTTCGCAAAATGAACTATTACACTAGACATGTTGTTGTTATATCAAAAAAGTCTGAAATACCCAAAATTTATACTATGTGATCCATTATTATAGAAACTATTCTCAAGGAAGGTTAAATGGACACCCTGTATTTATGGGTTGATTCAAGGTGTTTGTTTAATGTTTTTAGAACATATCATCATGGACTTCAAAGAATACAGGGTGATTCAGTCATGAAATGAACTTTGAACCTCACGAAAATACCCAAAAACCAACTCTTTTTTTCATCACCCTCTATTTCAAGATTAAATCCGAGGAGGTGGGAGTTTTCTTTCACCACTGTACTTGATATAAAAACATCATTACGTCTGAGAGTTTTAATCCACTTCCTATGACCATATTTTTAGCTGGTATGAGAATAGAATAACATAAATAAATAATTTTCATATTACATAAAAAAAAATCTGGTCATAGGAAGTGGATAAAACTCTCAGGCGTATTGATGTTTTTATATCAAGTACAATGGTGAAAGAAAACTCCCACCTCCTCGGATTCAATCTTGAAATAGAGGGTGATGAAAAACAGAGGTGGTTTTTGGGTATTTTCGTGAGGTTCAAAGTTCATTTCATGACTGAATCACCCTGTATTCTTTGAAGTCCATCATGATATGTTCTAAAAACATTAAACAAACACCTTGAATCAACCCATAAATACAGGGTGTCCATTTAACCTTCCTTGAGAATAGTTTCTATAATAATGGATCACCCAGTATAAATTATGGGTATTTCAGACTTTTTTGATGTAACAACAACATGTCTAGTGTAATAGTTCATTTTGCGAACGTTCTCGCTCTGGAACTGACATATTTTATACTTTCAAAATCGGGCATGCATTCAATTATGTATAACCCTGTATTCGTAACGATTTTCGTTCATATTCCTCTATATGCTTGCTCCTTGGGGATGTAATGAAATGTTTCTTGAGAAAAATTGAAGTTCATTCGATTCTGTTCCGAGATACGGGCGTAGTAAAAGTGGGTAATTCTCAACTTCAACGCCCTGTATCTCAAAAACTAGTCATAGGATTGAGTTGGGGCCATGAACACTTTTGATCCGTATGTCGAGTACTACATTATACCAAAATTTTAGAAAATTTGACGGAACGCCATTTCCCGTAGTAAAAGTGCGGGGTCCTTTGTGAATAAAGCTGAATACAGATTACTCTGACGTGACGTGTAAGGACGTCACGTCAGACGTGTACTGTGCTCCCATTGGCCTGATATGAACGTGAACGCACAGAACAATGTGTTGCATTTTTATATCACTCACATTTTGACGTTCACGTTCATATTAGGCCAATGCACAGTACACGTCTGACGTGACGTCCATACACGTCACGTCAGAGTAATCTGTATTCAGCTTAAGTCCTTCGAAATGACCTTTCTGAAGCTCCATCTAATACTACATGCCCTGATAAGCATCGAGTTTTTTTTTAGAATGATAAAATTTTCGATGGGGATAACTGTGATTTGACAGGAGGAAGAAATGTTGTTTTGACATTGCTGTTCAGTAAGCATTGACATGTTATCATGGAAATACTCACGCCGCAACAACGTTCACAATCTGTTGAAATTTATTTTCAAAATCAGTGTTCTATTCGCCAAACTTATAGAGAACTTCGTGAAATTTATGGTTTACATAATCGTCCATCAGAGCAGCTTATTCGTCGAAATATCGATAGATTACGGACAACATTTTCTCTACTCAAGGCAACAACAACAACAACAAGAAAAAGAACTGTGCGTACAGACGAAAATATCGCTGCTGTAAGTGATAGTGAAAGAGAAGATCCAGATTAGCCTATTCGTCGACGTTCACAACAAGTTGGACTCTGTGCATCCACCACATGTAAAATTTTGCGTAAAGATCTTGGTCTACACCCAAACAAGATCCAATTGGTTCAAGAACTGAAGCCACTGGATCATAATAAGCGTCGTTTCCGGATTGGGCCCTAGAACAACTTGAAGTGGATCCTGTTTCTCATCGAAAAATTGTGTTTAGTGATGAAGCTCATTTCTGTTTGAACGGATACGTAAACAAGCAAAGTTGCCATATATGGAATGAAAACAATCCTCAAGAAGTTCTGAAGGTTCCATTTCATCCTGAAAAACTCACTGTATGGTCAAGTATGGTGTACTTTACACGCCGGAGGCATCATAGGTCCATGTTTCTTTAAAAACGATGCTGGAGCTGATGTAACAGTGAATGGTGATCGTTACAGATCGATGATCAATAATTATTCGTTTCCATATTTGAATGGTATCGACCTATAAGTGTTTTGGTTCTAACAATATGGTGCTATACCTCATTCTGCTACTGTAACAATTGATTTATTGAAAGGAAAATTTGGCGAAAACATTATTTCGAGAAATGTTCCAATTAATTGACAAGATCATGCGAAATATCTCTAATGGATTATTTTCTCTGGGGTTATGTCAAGTCATTGGTTTATTGAAGTGGTCCAAATTTGGTCTGGTCGAATGCGGTTCTCAGAGCTAGGCATTGTGGTTATATGCCGGAAATTACACTGCGCAAAAAAATGAACGCACATTCTGAAAATCTCAATTTTAATGAAAGTTAACTCTACATTGACTTCATCACATATTTTTTATGTTCTCTCGGGAAGGTTTTGAACTAAACAAGACACATTAAATGGAAGAAAAATTCAGGATTTCACCGAATCTTATGTGAAAGAAGAGAAATTAACAATTTTCAAAATACTGAAATGCTGATAAGGGATTTAATATATTTATATATATTTATATAATATGTAGGGGAAGGTGGGGACCCTTCGTACGGTTTCAACATTTTATTTTTTTTATTTTTTGTTTTTTCATTAATCAATCACCTGACAGCTTGAATGTATAGTCTAACTATCTGAGATTCATATGAAAAAATTACAGATGATTTCATCTTATGTTTCAACCATAATTATGATTTAATACTAAATCTGGAATATGTACGAACCTGCCCCAACAACGGGGCACCTACATACAGTCAGTATAAATACGTGATTTTCCTGGTCGTCGTCCTTTGTTTGTTTTATTACTTCTCACAACAGTCGGATAGAGTCGAATTGCCTCTAGTGTCAAAACTGTCTTCAAAGGAGCTACTATTATTTGATGGATTGGTGAATTATTCAAAGGATCTAAATTAAACCTTTGTAGTTCATCATAAGTTATCAATGGTGAGTTAATAGTTTGTTCTCGCGGAACGGCGGAACCTCCAAGAAAGAAGTTAATGCAAAAATTAGCAATTAGTACACTAACACACTAAATCGTACCTAGTTGGGGCACATTCTTACGCGTCCAAATGTGCCCCATCTAGTTCTGTACGAAAGTACCCCACTTACTAAATAACAGCAAAATATATCCTCTTTCAATATTGATAGGAAAACGTCATAAATTTATTATTGAAAACGTATCTTAAGTATATTTTGCTAGTTACTGATAGAATTCTCTTCACGAAAACCTATCTTAACTACGGTAACAATAGACAGAAACATTGATCAAAAAATTACTTAGCGAGCGCGAAAACACGTTCGTGCCTGACAATTCGCTCTCACCAGTGCGAATGGCGCGATAGTACGTTGACGTAAAGTTGGTACCTCCACTCAAGCACACATACAGAAGCAAGGCCGTACGTCGTTTCGTTCAAGTTTTATTTTGACTGTATGAATGTGCCCCGCGTACGAAGGGTAACGATCTCCCCCTAATCTAATGGAATCAATAAATATTATTATTATTATTACTTGGTATTTCCACCCCTTGCGTTAATTACAGCTCGGCAACAACGGTTCATACTCAAAATGAGTGATCTCAAAATGTTCTGATCTAATCCTTCCCAGATTTATCCGAGTTGGATTCCTAAGTCATTAAGAGTAGCTGGATGATTTTCTGAACTTCTCAGCCTTCTATTGAGGTTGTCCCAAACCTGCTCAATCGGATTGAGATCTGGACTTCTTGCTGGCCATTCCATTCGAGAGACTTCAACCTCTTCAAGGTACTCCTGAACGATGCGCGCACGATGGGGTCTGGCATTATCGTCCATAAAAATGAAATTTTCACCAATGTATGGGGCAAATGACACTACATGCTCTTCAAGAATGTTCCTTATATACTTATCAGCATTCATAGCTAGGTCTGTGCGAGCAGTCAAAGATATTCCACCCCATACCATAATCGATCCTCCCCCGAAACCAGTAGTATTCAGGAAATTGCACTGAGCATATCTTTCATGTGGACGTCTGTATACAAGGGACGTCGATCACAATGGTAAAGGCAGAATCTAGACTCATTTGTGAAGAGAACTCTTTCCCAATCGGCCTCTTCCCAATGGATATGCTCTCTCGCAAAATCCAAACGCGCCCTTCGATGGGTTGGGGTAAGAACTGGGCCTTTTGCCGCGACACGAGGCCTTAAATCATATTCTCTGAGGCGATTTCTTATTGTCTGAGTGCTAATTTGCACCTCATGAGTTTGCTCAAACTGATTTTGAAGGAGGCGAGCGGTTGCAAACCGTTGTCTCAACGAAGAAACTCTCAAGAAACGTTCTTGAATGGCAGTTGTTACCCGTGGTCTACCCTGTCCTGGTCTTCGGACATTCATACCTGTAACCCTGAATCGCTGCGACATTCTGGACACACTTGTATGGGAAACTGAAAACCTTTCTGCAATTCTTGTGTATGTCCACCCTTCTTCTCGCAAAACTACCGCTTGGGCACATTCCTCTTGGGTCAAATTGCGTGTTTCGCGTTGCATAGCGATCGAGTGTATAAAATCAAATGAAAGAAAAACTATTGATCACTAGAATTGATCAAGAACAACTGATTTTAGAATGGAGCCAATACATTCAAAATCTGATAATATCATCTTTTTTTATTCCTGCTGGGAGAAAACATCTGTATTGAAGAAAAACGTTGAATGTGGATAACATATGCATGCATAATTCTGATAAAAATAATTATCATTGAGAACACCTTCAGTTGTAGAATAAATCTGAGATTTCCATAATGTGCGTTAATTTCTTTGCGCAGTGTATTTTGAAAACATAAATGTCATAGAATTATCTTTGGAATAATAAAAATTTGGCTTCGATCTCAATTTAAATGTTACAACGCTCAGATTGCCAGGAACAATAGTCAGAGAAATCATACAATTGGTGATTTGGCAAATTGATTTATTCATAAATTATTTAAATCGCGACAGTTTCGAGATTGGATTTATCTCTTCTTCAGGCTGAAAAGAGTAACAAGACATTGTAAAAAACAAATATGACAAACTACACACACAATAAAGCTTACCGAAATAAACACTGTTACAAAAATATGGACTATCAAAATGTTTCGACATCAACAGACATTGGAAAACCGATCAGACCTAAGATTGTCACCTAAATGGAACTTTCTAGAATAATACATAAAATGAAAAGAAAAACAATTAACCATATTTACATCCCTCAACAATGAGGAGAGCTGTCATAATCCTATCTTCCGTATTCGCATTACTTATACACCACATTGGCCTACTATAAACAACATACAAACCAGCAATTCAACTCGGAAAAACAAATCATTCAACACTTAGAAATCAAATTACAATAAATCCTTCCATGTCCGTCCTATAATTTACAGAATTATGCTTTTTAATATAAAACATCTCGGCAAAGAATCTTTTTTTATAATTTTTCTCACTGTGCAGAATTTCAACCTTATCTCTCAATTTAAATGTGTTTTATTTCCATTTTAAGTTCTATCTCAAAAAAAACGCCCGATAGGTCGCATGAAGGAATCAAGATCCACCTGGTATATTCCAAATGCAATTTCCTTGTATAATTCGTTCCACGAAACACCCCACCTTCTTCATATCATCTACGTATACCCAGAAGATATTCAGAAGTTTTCAATTCGTACGCGGAAAACTCCTTAACTTCTCATAAGAGCTCCAGCATGACACCGTATTTTCCTCGGGCAAATTAATGGAATCCCACTTTTCAATATCCGTTTTGTGTTCTACTGCTCTTCCACATAGCCTGAGTCTTTTATCTTCAGCGGATGCGCGATTAAAGCCCGGAACGTAAATTACTAAATTTGATAGGGGAGCAGTAAGGTGACGCTGCCCGAAATTTGTTTCAACAATGAAAAATGACGTCACAAAGCCAAAAATTTCATTTGGTCCCACGAAATGAAATGTCGAATAAGTTGGATGGTGTCCAATTTGAGAGATTGGCGAACGAGTTTGCAGTGGAGATCGGCAAAACCTGTGCTGGCTCGTCAGAGGGGCCAAGGGAGGCTCAGCCTTGAAAACATTATTGCTCCAGTGTTTCGAATTTTTTTACTTGATGTTCCTAAGGCAATGAAAATAGAATTTCCGATTTGACTGAACTTTCTACGTATGTAAGCTATAGTATGAGTGGCAGCTATGCAACTCTCAAGTCCTCACTGTGCATCAGAAATATAAAAACAGTGTAGTCCATTTCCCTCACAAAAACAAGATTTTATAAAAAAAAACATTTTCAAAGACTAGCTTTTATAATAAAAGCACTCATCCGCCATTTTGAAACCGCCATCTTGAATTCCTCAATTCTGAAGAATCGTAATTTCCGACCCAGAAAACTCCCAGATACCAATTTGGAATAGGGGATCATAATTACAAAACCGTCCACCATATTGTTGTCGTCCTCTTGTATTTTCCAATTTTGATAGGAGAATCATCAGTGTCGAACCCTAAAACCACCAGATACCAATTTTGAATGGAATCGGATCATAATTACAAAACTCATCCGCCATTTTGGTACCGCCATTTTTTTTTTCTGAAAAGAAATACATATGTCATGATGCATTGTCACCTGTCAAATTTCAAATCAGTCAGACGATTAGAAGTGTGTCATATTTATCTTGCAAGATTTGATTACCGACAGGCAGATAGACAGACAGACAGACACCGGGACAGGAGAAATTAAATAAAAGTAATGACTCGAATTCACATCATGCCTTTAGTGCTGAACCGATACCACTCGCTGCCACTCTCTGTATCAAATACGTGAAAGTGCTTCGAACAAACATGGAGACATTAGAACTACACCGATACCACTTGACGCACTTCGAGTCCATCCAAATCCGAATAGTGAAGCCAATTTTCAGAATCAAATGTTTTACTAAGGAATCAAAATGTAGGTAGTAGAAATGTTTGCAACATTCTTTGAATTTCCCCAAATAAACTTTCAAACAAAATGAAAAGTACTATAAACACAGCGCAAAAAAATTAACGCACATTCTGAAAATCTCAATTTTAATGAAAGTTAACTCTACATTGACTTTATAACTTATTTTTCATGTTCTCTCGGAAAGATTTTGAACGAAACAAGACACATTAAATGGAAGAAAAAATCAGGATTTCACCGAATCTTATGTGAAAGAAGAGAAAATGAACAATTTTCAAAATACTGAAATGCTGAAAAGCGATTTAATACTTATTATTTCCACCCCTTGCGTTAATTACAGCTCGGCAACGACGGTTCATACTCAAAATGAGTGATCTTAAAATGTTCTGATCTAATCCTTCCCAGATTTCTCCGAGTTGGATTCCTAAGTCATTAAGAGTAGCTGGATGATTTTCTGAACTTCTCAGCCTTCTATTGAGGTTGTCCCAAACCTGCTCAATAGGATTGAGATCTGGACTTCTTGCTGGCCATTCCATTCGAGAGACTTCAACCTCTTCAAGGTACTCCTGAACGATGCGCGCACGATGGGGTCTGGCATTATTGTCCATAAAAATGAAATTGAATGGCAGTTGTTACCCGTGGTCTACCCTGTCCTGGTCTTCGGACATTCATACCTGTCTCCCTGAATCACTGGACAGACTTGTATGGGAAACTCCAAACCTTTCTGCAATTCTTGTGTATGTCCACCCTTCTTCTCGCAAAACTACCGCATGGACACATTCCTCTTGGGTCAAATTGCGTGTTTCGCATTGCATAGCAATCGAGTGTAGAAAATCAAACGAAAGAAAAACTATTGATCACTAGAATTGATCGAGAACAACTGATTTTAGAATGGATCCAATACATTCAAAATCTGAAAATATCTTCTTATTTTATTCCTGCTGGGAGAAAACATCTGTATTGGAGAAAAACGTTGAAAGTGGATAATATATGCATGCATAATTCTGAAAAACATAATTATCATTGAGAACACCTTCAGTTGTAGAATAAATTTGAGATTTCCATAATGTGCGTTAATTTTTTTGCGGAGTGTAGATTGAAATTCACTTTCTCATTTGTACGTGAATGTCAGAAATGAGTATTTCTTTCTTCAATTTAGTGAATGGGCACGTTATGGCAGCACCGTTTTCTGAATCTGTTACCAGTTAATTGCATACCGCCATTTAAATTTTATGCTACTAATGACGTTTTGAACAATGTTTTCACCACGATATCGCGTTTTACTGCGTATGAAAAGTGATATTTGGATTTATTCCTGAATATTATTAGCAAAATACGTTAAAAAAATGGTTCGTACCTATGTGTCTTGATTGTGGTGAATTTGACTATTTGAATCCTAATTTGAGGTTGGTTACACAGGTAGGTTGTATGTTCTACTCTTATCATTCTAAGTAACAGTGGCGTAGATTCTTCGAGTTTTTCGAATTTCACTTTTCAAATCTCCTTTCGATATTGAGAGGAGGAACAGTTGGTTATCAATTCTGAACTTAGCTGACTCTGTTTACCTAAATCAGACTCTGTTCCTATTTTCGGAACATTGTATGAGTTCGCCGAAAAGAGTTAATTCACTTGTGATTTTATTTGCATTCCTCAATACCGATAACACCACGGCACTGGACCTTTCAAAGTTAGATTCTGCAATGTTGCCACGGCAATATAAAATGATATTGCTTCTCTTTATGCTATCTTCGTCCCACTCATTGAAAACTGAAAGTTTGGCATCACCATTGCTCAAATGCATGAATGAGATGCTGTGTCTCCTCTCTCTGTGGTCTAAGGTCCTGTTTATTATTTTCGTTGGTTCGTGCTGTACAATGAGACATGCTATTGAAAATAATTCATAATGAAGAGGTACAAACTTTTTAGCACACTTCACTGACTAACAATAGTTGACTCCACAATCTGATCATCCTCAGTTCAAATGACCAAAAGCCACCACTGGGCAAAACTGGAGCTAAAAAGAGGGTTACAGCCGGTACTTTGTGAAATTATACAGGGTATTTTCTAATCGCTTGTTTCATCGAGATTTGTTGCGTTGGGTTTCACATTGAGAATTACCTATCAAATATTGTCCCAAAACACTCGATTGTTCGAACCCTATGAAGAGGAATCCCAAGAGTACTTCCCGATGTTGACTATATCAAATTCCGATTTCTCTGGAAAGTT
The DNA here is from genome assembly GCA_951802165.1 of Adalia decempunctata. Classification (NCBI taxonomy): domain Eukaryota; kingdom Metazoa; phylum Arthropoda; class Insecta; order Coleoptera; family Coccinellidae; genus Adalia; species Adalia decempunctata. The sequence continues at coordinate 25,469,465 of OX637697.1, forward strand.
AGCTTCATTTTGGCGGTGAACAAACTGTTATGATTCCTATGGGTATCCTTTCGCCCATTCTGGTCTTGTACGCTTCCTTCGAGTTTTCTCAACCCACTCAAAATGTGCCGATGAAATTACTTATTTCAAAGCAGGGGGATACTTTTCGAGGAAAGTTCCCGCTGTATCTATTCAATTAAGTGTTGGACGGTGAGATCTCATCAATTTGCGAATCCGTAAATGCAATATGTCAGCGTACAGAAGATATATCCGATCGAATTATAACAAGTTGAGCTTCATCAGGCAAATATTTACACGAGATATATTCGATGCGTTTCACTTTATTCCACGGAATTGAGTTATCGGCTTACGTCAGTGGGGATAATGGTTATATTGCTATCTATCCTAAAAATGAAACAATCGATCTTCGCAATAGCTCCCATTATTTTCAGTTCGTATTCATGAAACTCGTTAGCGAATCAATTTTGATGTGGCTGATAGGATTTGGAGCGATACTGTTCTGTGTTTCTGGCGCTGATCTTGAATAGTTGATGCAAAGGTACTTGAAAGATTCATAAAAACTTTCATACCGATGATCCTTTGGAACCCACAAAATATCATGTTTGTGAAAGTTTTTATGACTCCTCCAAGTTAAAGTTATTGCAAGAAATGGGTTACAGTCACGATCACTGCTGCCTCAAGGTTATTCTGCCCCCTAACAGAGCTGTTGTCACCACGCACTTCACAGCTCCCTTCCAGAGATCTAATGAAATCCAATATCTGGGAAAGTTACAACGAGGCTAGTTCCTCACTCCTGTAAGTTTTTTGCCCAAAGGACCCTTTTCTTCGGAATGCAATGGCAAGGCATTGTGTGGTGAATAGGAGATTCTTCTTCCTTCTCACAGTATCTACTCTTCAGTGTCCGATGAACCCATTCTCACCAGGTGTTTCCTGAGGCGACAATCTACTGTAAGAGAGCCGAGGTGTGAAAAAATCCTGGGAGATTCTGCCAGAGTGTTTCTCTTTCTGTTTTCTCCTTCTCTGGAAACTCCATCATTTCCCTATACCAAAAAAATATTCTTGGCCAGTTATTGACGTTCGCACGTCCTCTCTGGCAAGCATATTATCCTCTTCGTTTCCTCTGATTCCCGAATGACGGGCACCCAGATTAAAGAGACCTCATTTTCTTGCCTCAAATGAGGTCATTGAGTTTTCTCAGGCTTTTCCAAATCAACATTGAGTCAATAACATAGGATCTCAGTGCTTTAATAGCAGCTGGAGTATCCTAGTTAATATATTTATTGCACTTCTGATAGTTTCTTTCTAGGTTTATGTCCAGACATCTCTCAATTGCCAGTAATTCTACCTGAAAAGTACTCGAGTGGGAGCCTAACAATAGTTCAAATGGTATTTTCTTTAAGATTGTTGTGTATTTTTAGGTCTCACAATAATGATGTACATCCATCGCAGTATTTCAGGGTTACAACCCTGATTCCTGCCGCATAGACGCCTGCACGCTCTTCAAGCCCTTGTGGTTCTGCCAGTAGAATTAGAATTATTTTAAATCATTTTCGTAATTGCCACATAATTTACAATAAAAATGGTTTCTTGAGTTTTTTACCTGCGACGAATACTTTCTGAGAAAAAAAATAAAATGCAATTTCATCATGTGTTCAAAATCATCTTATCATTTTTATGATAAGTTTCTGTGAATTCGGAGTTTTAATCTTCAGATGATTTTATGATATAAAGTTCCTATGGACTATGGCATTGTTTCTGAGATACGGGGTGTTGAAAATTAAAAAAAAAAAATGTTTTTCGAAATTATTTTCGGCACCGTACACGATTTTGGTAGGATAACGTATGGTCCTAAAGTTCTGGGAAAAATTTCAAAAGCATATAACTCTGATTTAAATTATCTTATATTTTCATCAAAATTATTGAACAATTTAACTTAACTATCCTTATTATAAATCAAAATTCAAATAACAGACAAGGGACCATTATTTTCGATTTGCCTAATAATTCCCCTGACACGTTGCTTCTCAATCAGACCAGGTGAAATTTTTCCAAAAAATTTAGGACCATACGTTATGAGTAGGTACGCAATAAAACACATTTTTTGAATTTCGTGAAAAAAGGTACGCCATTGCTTTTCATAAATAAAAGTTCAACTATTCACTAGTGAAAACAGAACAGCCTACCTACTACCACTAAAACTAATAATGCAAAATTGTTAGATTTAAAAAGCAATAAGAGATCTTCGAACATGAACAAAATTAACCAAACCGAACTTATCACTATATCAGTTGTTGAAAATGACCACCACCAGCAAGTTTGCATGCCTCAGCCCGCCTTCTCATCGATTCACGTACTCTTTGAAAAATTCCTGGAGTATTTCGTATCTCTTCGCAGGCGGCAGGAAGTTATTATTCTGTTTTTCAACTCCTCTACAGATTGAATTGGAGTCCTATACACCAATGTCTTCAAATGTCCCCAAAGAAAAAAATCCAAACAGTTTAGGTCTGGAGATCTAGGTGGCCATTATCGTGGTCCTCCACGACCTATCCACCGATTATTATAAGTTTGGTCCAAATAACCACGTGCTAAAACAATAAAATGGGCGGGAGCACCGTCGTGCATAAAACACATCGCGCTCCTTGTTAGAATGTCGACATCTTCCAACCAAATTGGTAAACTTTCTTCCAAAAAGCGGCGATAAGAATCTCCATTTAACCTACTTGGTAGGAAGAAATGCCCAATCAAATGGTCACCAATTATTCCAATCCATACATTAACAGAAAATTGGTCCTGGTAATGGGTTTCACTAATCTTGTGTGGATTTTCCTCTGCCCAACAATGATTTTTATGAAAATTCCTTATATAATTTTTCGAAAAAAAAGCTTGATCAGAAAATAAAATTTTACTTCCAAATAAAGGATGTGCAGCTAATTTTCTGAGAAACCATTAGCAAAAATTAGTACGGAAAGAAAAATCTCTCGGAAGCAGGGCCTGGACTCGTTGGATATGGTAAGGATATAATAAAAAATCATGAAAAATCCTCCAAACTAGCACGTGGTTAATATTTAAATTATTGGCTATTTTTCTTGTACGTATTTCGGGGTCTTCTTCAAGCATATTTAAGACAGCTTCCTCAGTTTGTGGAGTTCTTGCAGTTGTTATTGCACCTTTCAAATGATTATTTGGTTCAACGCTGCCTTTTTCTGATAGTCTCAAATGAACCCTGCAAAATGTTTTCGCTCCAGGTACTACTCTATTAGGAAAACGCTCTTCATATAAACGTCTGGCTTTTGATGCATTTCCGTCACCAAGACCATACATGTAATGTATGTCTGCAAATTCATTGTTTGTGAAATTTACCATCCTAGATATTCTGTGAAATCAGCAATCGAAATCAATTTTGAAAACGTCAAATATGAAGGCGACTGAGCTGCCTTAATCTGTGCCCAGACGATTTTAGAAGTCGCAGGTAAAAAACTCAAGACACCATTCTTATTGTGAATTATATGGTAATTACGAAAATAATTTAAAATTGGAGAAAAATTATTGGCGTACAAATTTTTTCACCGAATTTATTCGGATAGAAGTCTGTACGGACGCCGCAGGTGAAAATTGAACATCATTCTGTATAGGAAAAAATGTGTCTTAATACGTACTCATAACCCACCAAAAATCAAAAAAAATCCTGTACGGTGTAGAAAATTATTTCATAAAACCAATTTTTTCTGTGAATTTCAACACCCCGTATCTCAGTCAGGGACCTAAAGTCCATAGGGACTTTATATCATAAAATCATCTGAGGATCAAGATTCCGAATTTACCGTCCCTTATATGCCCTGTATATACCCCTATATTTTATGTTGACGAATGCAAACAATGTTATTTAATTGTAAAGCATGAATAAAGATTACATGACATTTCATGTTTGTTCCGCAGAAGCTTGCTATCCGGGGTTATTCCCAAGTATTTAACTTCAGACTTCCACTCCAAGATATCTCCGTCTCATCCAAGTAACTTTGGTTAAAAAATCAGAGTCCATGAAAACCATTTGTTCGAATGCATAATTCAATAATTCAGGCAATTGATTTGTTTCGAAAGTAACACCTACTGTCGATAAAGCGCCAAAGTTAATTTTCATGATGAACATGTGATGAATAGAAGCCAAACTTTCAATTCATCGCCTGAACGAATGTAGGAATTTTCCCTAAATGAAACGAATAATTCGAAACTTCATCAATTTAATCGATTTGGAGTTTCAGTCATCGAATTCTCGAATCAATCACCGTATGAATTTTTCGCTGGCTCCTATAATATTTTCCCATATTCGATCCATTATTCATCAATGTAATTCAGTTTTGTCGATCCGATGTTATATTTCGAAAATCAATTACCAGACTGTTTTGAGTTTAATTCATTTACGCCACAAGCTGTGGGTGATAAATGTACGGTGAACCATATGGCTAAAACTTTGTTGGCTGATCCTTTGAATTTATAGCTGAAAGCAAGCTGCATAGCACGTTGAAATCTACGATAAACCTTCCTGTATGCGTGTTCCTAATGCTCCCATAAATCCTGATATTCCCCGAATGAAGATTCTATTAGAATAATATTATGTAAAGAAGAATTTTGCTCGTTGTGTATTTCGATATATACACATCGTCAAATCTCTTGCCCCCCCCCCAACAGTTTCTCAAGAAATAAACAATCTATGTTCTGGAAATAAGTTGAATATTTTCCGCTACTTCAACTGCAATATATTTGATAGAAAATCTTTGTTTGTTACACTCTGCTTTATGCAGGAAGAGACAAAATAGGAAAAAGGAGAAAAAATATAAATTTATTGATCATTCATTTTTCGTTAATTATAGTTATTCTATAACTGAATCCGAATTCAATAGTCCGTATTGCCACCTCTTCTTTCAATCAACTGCCCAATACGCTAAGGCATCCCACGAGTCAAGTTATCTTCTATATATATGAAAGAAAGATGTTGGTTACACCATTTATAATATGGATTCGTCTACGGTCTGGTTATTATAAAATAACCTAAAACTCTGAAAAAATCGATGAAAATTTTACTTATACAGGAAATGCTCTTCCTTCTTTTGAGTAAGGCTACTAGGTGTCGCTACAGTTACAGTTACGCTACAGCTTATTCGTAGCTACTTTATTCGATATTCTCCCCGTTAAACGGTGATGTGCAATTTGGGTTGCCTCCAACTCTGTGCTGTTAACCAGAGCCGAAATGTCTTAGCGTAGGATTACAGATCTCTAAAATGATTAGATTTCGTTGAGATATGACTGATATGAGAGAAGTTTCGTTCTTACCACTTCAGGTGGCGCTATTCACACATTATGACTGATTATTATTAGTTATTCTCACAGCTCTATTTATTCAAAATAACGTAATCGTGAAGGTACTACATATATTGACATCATTTACTGTATAATTTGCATAGAATTATATCACAGTGAATTGTAATCGAAATTTCAAGTAAATCGGATTTTGGCGATCAGTTTCAATCGTGAGTTGTCCATTATTCTCATTTTTTCTCATGATTTTTGAAATGTTTATGAATTTCTGTATGGGTAATAAATATATTCGCGGAAATAACTGAATCCAAAATTGCCATAATAGTAATTGACATATTATTTTTGTGTTTCTGTTCTGTGTGACATCCCATATCCATGGAAACATGGAAATCTCGCTGCTCCACCAACTGAGATGTTTACCAATTATTTTAAGCTGAACACCAAAAGGCTATAAGATGTTTATGGTGTGAGCACTTATTAGATTTTGATTAGCCAACATTGAGAATACACATTAGAAATGTTTCGTTTTTTTCACTTCAGAAAGCGCTATTCACAAAATAAGTTCTAATTTATATTGGTTATTTCAAATATTTGAATTCATTCTGGTGAACAGGTTGTGTTAATAGTCGATAGTTCTTTCAAGCAATAATTTTTCGTTTATTTTCTTAACATTTTGATTCATATTAGTTCTAAGGAAAGGTATAATATGGCTATTAACAGTTACAAAGCAGAGTCAAATTTTTGGTAAGAATTGCGTCAACTGGAAATTCAAAAATTGCGAGAAATGTAGAGGGTATGTATATTCCGAAAGAAAAGAGACAAGAAAATTGATATAGAGGGTGAAAATCTGTTCCTTAAATATTTTGAGTTCAATTCTTGAATATGAATTGGAAATAGAAAAGATATTCAGGGCTTGAAGTGAACGAAATGAAGCGATTCATTTCCCATGAAATTATAAGGTTATGATCGAGAGTATTCAATGAAGTCATGAATGAAATATAATTCACGACATATTACGATGTGTCAGAGAGAGACTGGATTAGTAAATTATTTTCATTCTCAAAATTGCTGCACAAGCGCAGATCTGGATTCTTACCAAAGGCCAGCTTCAAATTTCGTTGGTTTATTGGAATTATGAAATAACACGTATGACATTGCGACGCCGCCACGAAACAATTCTAATATTTTGGATTTCGTCGATGTCAATGCATTCAAAAATTGACAAGTGCATACACCATGTTTTTAGACATTTTAAGCAAAGCTCATATCGTTCCATTGTAATGTGAATTCTATAGTAAATTGAGTTGCCTGCAACTCTGATGTGCTGTGGACCAAAACAAAAATGTCTTAGTCAAAAAGAAAAATAAGAAAACGTCTAAGCGCACTTGTATTCTGTGAAGTGAAGTTAAAGTACCATAGACTATTCGAATTCTCAGCGATGTATTGGCAGAACTAAAGTGGTTTATGCAGTGATCGAGTCACAAAACGCATATATAATCGAGTGATCAGAGATAATTCATCATTGGAACTATTTCTCAACCATATAATTCGATCGTGATTTATATTTGCATTCGTGGTGTTGTTCATGACAAGATAGGTACTGCAATGAGAGAACTGTATAAAGCATTCAAAACAAAAAATTATATGTTCAACAATCAGATACCGCTTGGATAAAAATAATTCTTTTCGTGCGAATAACAAATTTTGTATATTTTGCCTAATTTATTTCCTGCTTGAAAAAATAGCAATGATTAGTTTATACAACTTTAACGGTAGGTTTCACAAAGCGTAATCACCGGTGATCGGAGCTTCATCTAGCATCAACTCGATTTGACAATTCAAAAATCAGAGAACCAAGCCGTTGTTCTCCGATCACCTGTGATTACGATTTGTGAAATTCACCGTAAGTATCATTTAGGCGTAACAATGTTCGCCGGCCAGCTAGTTAATGAAATTTTCAAGACTTTCTGAGAATTTTTCTACAAGATTTTCTCTTCCAAGGTCGGCAATGTCTGAAACGCACTTAATACAAAATTTGTTTCTGTAGAAATTGTACCTACGTTGTCAGGAACAATTTTCTTGAAATAATGTTGAATAAAACTAGAACAGTACGAATGTAGAACTTGTAAAGGTTACGTTTGAGAGTCAAGATCAGATAATACGCAAAATTATTCTTCAATCGAACGAAAAGAACAGTTCGGAATAATGTCAAGTCAAATGTTATCAATTTTCCCTGACAAAATGAAAAATTCACTGGCTAATAAGCACCCTGTGGCTTGAGGGCAGCCCTTCAAACTTAATAAAGAAATTCAAAATTGAAACTTCGGGGCGCTCTGAACTCAACTCATTGTGAGTAAATTGGAATTTTACGTCAAAGACGTTCCTTAAATCTGTATTAACGGACCTCCATCTAATGTTACGCAAAAGGCTTGATAAATAATCGATACCGCGACGTGATGTTAATTTTCTATTACTTTCGTGAATTCGTTAAAAGTTTCTTTGCAGCCTGAAATTCTCATTAATTTTGTGGAATCATTTACCCTTCAAAATGTGCACGTGGACCACCAAAACGGAATCCTCAATTTCGGGTGAAATTCAAAGAAAACAACGCCAAAGAATAATGTCAGCCAGTGGTGGAACGGGTTTTCGGTTTTGGTAGAAACTTGATTGAATTTGCGGTTTGATTCTGTCGGAACTGCCAACATTCTGTTGATGTTACGGAATTCAAGATGAAGACGAAAATAATTTCCTATCATCAATGGAAAAGTTCGAGTTTAAACTCTTAGACCTGAGACAATTTGAAATATGAAAGTTTTGATTATGAGATTGTTCGAAATTCTCCACTCAGCTGAAATACTTTTGAAGCTCACTTCTGGTTGTACAGGAAATGAAAATAAATTTCCTCAATTTCCTCTTGAATATGATAAGGTGTTCAATTATCAATGAATTTTTGTTTGAATTGTTGTGTTAGTCCTAATATGTAGTTTGTTTGATGATAAAAAATATACATATTGCGTTATTTTTTTCGAGAATTGGAGTTGACTGTGAAAAAACACCAATACATCAATCGGTACAAAAATAGTGTATTGTTCAATGAGCGAATTAAACACTATACTTTATCTTCGACTCCTTCAGTAAAATTCGAATTAATCTGCATTTTCAGAATTGACAACAGTTGTCAAAAACGATTTCTGTGATCGAAAATCGAATCGATATCGAATCCCGTAGAAAACGTCAAAAATGCACGTTTTCGCAATTTTTGGATATTCAGACGTAAGAAAATGAAGAAATGGATGGCGAGAACGTTACCTTGATGTCTGAAATAGAGTTCCCTATTGACCCGACTTTTTTATTCATTTCGTAAGCTACATTTTTCCTATTGGTATTGGAGTGAGTTATAGGCGTGTGTTATTATTTTCTCACACTATTGATTTATAGAGACTATTACAGATCGAAATCAGTTGAATAATGGATATATTATTCTATGGGAGTAGATAAAGACATTTTCTGAGATACTGAATAAAAAAGCCTAATGATTACACTTTAAAAAGACGGTGTTGCCAGATGAAACAATGGAATTAAAAGTAGTAAACATATCTGTTATCTAAACAGAACTTACTTTTACTCCTGATAAAGGGTACAGGGATATTTTTAATAGCCTGCAATTTCGATAGATGTCACTTTTGAAGCTGTCATTTTCTGACATTTGACAAGTAGAAACTAGGCAATTAAGAAAAATGGAACGATAGACGCTTCAACAACGCATTGAAATTATTTAAATTCGCAATAAAAATGGTGAAAATTTGGCAGCGACGGTTCGTAAATCCAGAACATTTCTGGGTAATAGTAAAGCAACTTGTCAAACCGCAATTAAGAAATTGGTGGAAGAATATTATGAGCTGTTGGAACAAGTTAGTGATGTGGAGAATAAAACTCGTGCAAGTCGCTCGATAACAGCCGAGAATATTGCTGCTGTAGCAGAAAGTGTTGAAGAAAACGCAGGTTGTCCATATCTCGTCGTTCTTTTGAATTAGACATTACACAAACGTCATTACACCGTATTTCGCATTAAGATTTGGGTTTTTAGGCTTATAAAGTTCAGAAGGGGTCCTTGAAATGCATGAAAATGATCCGGAATTCCATCGAAAAATCATCATGAGGCCCATTTCCACCTGGTGGCTTCGTGAACAAGCAAAATTGTGGCATCTGGGGCTTGGAAAACCCAAGAGTTATTCTTGAAAAGTCTCTCTATCCTGAACTCTTGACTATTTGGTGCGTTTTATGGTCCAGCGAGGTCATTGGACCTTACTTCTTCGAGAATGAGGCTGAATCGATAGTTACAATGAATAGATTGCGCTATCGAGAGAAGATTAATGATTTTTTCATAGTCGGAATTGGATGGTCTTGATTTGGACAACGTTTACTTTCAACAAGACGACGCTACGTGCCACACAAGCAACGAAACCATTGATCTTTTGCGAAAAAAGTTTTAGGACCGTGTCATCTCTCGAACAGGTTATCACAATTGGCCACCGAGATCTTGTGATTTAACACATTGCGACTTCTTCTTTTGGCGCCATGTGGAAGAGAAGATCTAGGTTAGGAGCCCAGCGGCGATTGAAAACCACAATGATGGATTTCGTGGGGCTATCGAGGACATAGGGCAGCCACTTTGCGATTTGGTTATGAAAAGTTTCATGGAAAGAATATGATCCTGTAGTCGTGGTGGTCATTTGGCTGATGTTATTTTCCATTATTAACGACATACATTCCTCTTTATAATGGAATGAACATCCGATCATTCATCTAAAAAAATGGCCTTTTGTTTTAATGTCGAAATAACACCACTTATTGGAAAACCCTTCATTTAATTTCTGTGTCCATCCCTAATTTCTCTTTCCGTCTTCTTTGATGCTGCTCATTCGTTCGACCTATGGAATATCAACTAATCAAGTCCATTCATGTCCATTATGAATAGGAAAACCGAACTTGTCCTACTGGTCAGTGAAAACCACATTCATTAGGGCTCCCCAATAGTTTATACCAGCACGTGTCTAACCTTCAAGAAATCGAGAATTGGCAACTGCCAACTTCGTATGGGCTTCGTCAATCGAACTTAGTATTTGTTTTAGCAATAATTGAAAACAATCGAACTTGCTGATCAAACCAATCTAACTTCAACCGAGCTCGATTAGTGACTGTACCCTCCAAACCATTAAATTTTCAGTGCAATTAACCGCATATACCAACGATGTATGACCTAGATCCCAAGGCATATTGGCAGTTCGATAAAAATCATGTTTAGTGAATTTCTGATTGGTCCGGAATATATGTTTGAAACTGTTGTTGTCCTGATAATTTATTCAGATTATTAATCCGGTCAGTTCACTGACGCAGCGAAAAAGGAAAGAGTTACAGCTATTTTACCAGAATGCTCATTCACATATAACACCCTGTAACCCCCACCCCTAAAACTTGAATGGGGAAAATGAGTTGTGCGACTTGTTGTTGAAAAGGTTTGTTTCTTCTGAATATGACAGCAAAACGTTTTTTTTTGGATCATTGGTTAGTTAATATTCTACTTTCAAAAGAAAAAGAAAGGTTTCAAAAAAATGGCCTGAAACCTTTTTCGGATTCTTCACATTTGGCCATAACGTTTCTTCAGTTACTTTCTGCAAAAGTGTTGATGAAATACCATGTAAAAATGATCACCATCTAACCCACTTCCCTTGAAATCACCGGTCTTATGTCATTTCATCTAAAAGATAATGATGGAACATATCCTACATTCGAACTGGAAACGTATTCATCCATTGAAAAATTCAGCACCGAATGGGGGAAAAGAATGTGACTGCAAACAGCTTTTAAAAAAGGGGGATTTTAGATTCTCTGTCTTCCCACGGAGTTTTCGTCGAGAATTCTTTCCGCTTTCTGAAGTGACATTAAGTATTTTCAGACCGATATGGATCGTGTCTAAACATAATTCATACGATATGTTTTGTATAGGAGATCGTGGAAAAATGGGGGTAAAGAGAATTTGGAGTAGGAACACTTGGAATGAAGCTTCTAGATGGTGTGATGTATGGTGAAGTTGACTCTTTTTTCTGTCGTTCGCATGAATTTAAGAATGACAGAGTTCCCTGCAAACACTGCATGTGAGCAAATGGAAGAATATCTTCAATATTCATTTTACACAACTCTCCAATACTGATGCTCCTTTAAATTATCGTTTTGGCTCAGATTCATCCCATTTTATATTTTTTATTTCTCTATATCTTCAGACTATTGAATTCGTATTCAGTTGTGGAATATTCGATAACTAATCAAAAATAAATAATCTACCAATTCAGATTTCTTCTCTTTTTTCTAATCCTGCATAAAGCAATAAGTAACAAACAAAGATTTTCTATCGAATATATTGCAGTTTAAAAAGAGGGATAATATTCATCTTACAACATAGAACATGGATTGTTTATTTCTTGGGAAACCTAGGGGGACTAGACTTTTGACGACGTGTGTAGTGTAGTTAAAGGTTTCACTTTATAGGTTTACATCGAAGTTTGTTGTGTCTTGTGCTAACATTCTGTTCATTGTTTTAGTCATTTTTCGCAATATCCTTAAATCTTTTGTTTTATCTAACTTGCTACATAAATAAATATGTGGGTAGAGCAAAGTTTTCATCGTTTTTCAGATTTCAATATAATTTGCTCAAAAGAAAGTGAAGATTATATGCAAAGACTTAAATTTCGAATTATTTTTTTTCAATGAACCGTCATCTTGGGCATAGAATCTATATATATAAAAGAAAGATGTTGGTTACACCATTTATAACTCGAGATCGGATGGACTGTTTGTTATGAAACTTCATATGTGGATTCGTCTACGGTCTGGTTATTATAAAATACAATAAAACTTTGAAAAAATCGATGAAAATTTTTTTTTATGAAGGAAATGCTTTTCCTCCTTTTGAGTAAGGCCACTAGATGTCGCTACAGTTACAGTTACGCTACCGCTTATTCGTTTGTACTTCATTCGATATTCTCCGCGTTAGATGGCGATATGAACAAATAGTGTGTACAGTTACTATATTCCCTCTATAGTCACTGTAATAGGGTGTAATTTGAGTTGCCTACAACTCTGCGCTGTTGGGCAAAACCAAAATGTCTTAGCGTAGGAGTACAGATGTCTAAAATGATTAGATTTCGTTGAGATATGAGAAAAGTTTCGTTCTTACCACTTCAGATGGTGCTATTCGCACATTATGACTGATGATTATTAGTTATTTTTATAATTTTATTTATTCCAAATAAAGTAATCGTGAAGGTACTATATTATTTGGCATTATCACAATTAAATGGCGATGAATTTGTTGAGGCTTTCGCGGCCATCGATTGATGTCATCTGTTCTTTTTTCGAGCATTTCGGTCGTCGTGGTTTGAAATGGTCGAAAAAAGAACATATGACATCAATTACTGTGTAATTTTCATAGGGCTTATAGTACCATGAATGGCTATTACCAGATCCAGAATCGGGTGAATATCACAGTGAATTTTTATCGAAATGTCAAGTAAATCGGATTTTGGCGATGAGTTCCAATCATGAGATGTCCATTCTCATCTGTTCTCATAATTTTTAAAATGTTTTTGAATTTCTGTTTGGGTAATAAATATATTTGCGGAATTAACTTAATCCAAAATTGCCATTATTAGTGAATGACATATTAAAAGATATTATTTTTGTGTATCTGTTCTGTGTGATAGCTCATATTCATGGAAACATTTGACAGTTCAAAAATCAGAGAACCAAGCCGTTGACATCTCCGATCACCGGTGATTACGATTTGTGAAATCCACCGTAAGTATCATTTAGGCGGAACAAAGTTCGCCGGGCCAGCTAGTGAAATAATAAAATAACTAATGTTGTTTGATCTGGGCTGTTATTACCAGCAAAAATTCATTAAAATCTCCATTCCTATTTCTCCGAAAGACATGCAGATGAAAAAAATCAGTTACGTTTTTGATATCTCAAGATCGTATCTGACATAATTTTCTCTCTCAAGTCATTGATTCCTTTTTCGTTCATACATTCTAGCGACGTTCTCATATTCCCTCAAAATCGTAATGAATCCCTTGGCATATTAAATTAGTGCGCGTACAAACGGTTTCGCAAATTCTCATGAACGTCTGAAAATGAGCAATCCATTTATCTTTTATGAGCGACAAGACATCGGAGTACAAATAGCCCACTTAGGAGGGTGTTCAGCCCCACTGAGTATGCGGAAATTCAAGTACTACGACATCGTTGAGAGACGATGAGGAAAATGACTTAGTGAGGGGAAAGTTCTCGTGTGATGTACGAAGATGTTTTATAGTCATGTCAGATCCTGTTGCAGTCAAATCTTGAATATACTCCATTCGCTTTTGAAAAGCATCCCGGTTGGCCATTACATACCGACACATTTCACCGTGTATAATTTAAAAATGTTAGGTTATAGTCCATTTCCTGTCAGATAACTACGCAACGTTGTCCTCACTACATAGTCGTGTGATTTATCAAAATGATTATTAACTTTGGGGAAATAATGAATTTGAGAAAATATGATGTGAATTCAATAATACCAAAGACCCGGCGAATGTTGAAGAAACTGATTTCTGTGTCAATACTGGAAGTATTTCACGTATGTAAACATAGTTTGAAGATTCAGTTATGCTTTTTTCTTGTACGGAAATCAAGATCGAGTGTTGAAATTTTACTGAAAAATAATGGTCAGAATATTCCGTTAGTATGTGATAATTCATTCGAAAAAATAATAAAATTACTTCTTTGCAAAAGTTTTTATGGCAGTTGAATTAGGGCTGATGTTATATGGTGCCTTGTCGACTGAACGAAATTGTGAAGACGATTAAGAATATCTTTCTTCTTCTTCATGGGATATGATATACTTTTTTTCTTCAATTCTCGTGGTGATAACAATTGGTTCAGCAGTCCCTTCTTCTCTCCAAGAGAGCTCTTATACAGAGTGTAACAGCCAAATGGAATAAATTCGATAACGAATAAATGAGGGCGTGTTGGGAAAAACGCTCGGACACGTCGATTTGTAATTTCAAATGCGCATATTTTTCAAGAAAATAATATTGAATAGGGTGTTCCATGTGACCGTGGCCAATACCAACTTTCTTATTTCAACTGCAACCCCCTGTATATTATTCATTTTTTGGATTCTTCAGAGAATTCTAGACACAATTCATGCACAATGTCCTATATTTCGGAAGTATTAAGTGTTTTCAGATTTATTGCAAAAATCAACGTTTTAAATAAAAATTATTTTATTTCACAAATTCGGTACATTACACTTAAAACCTAATAAGTAATACTGATTATTTCTTAATTATTAAAAAAAACAAAAAAAAAACATTAATGTCAATGTACGAAATGTTCAAAATGCTCGCCGCGAACGTCTTGGCAACATGCTAATATGGTTTAGAATTGTCTTCTAACGTTACTCAACATTTCAGGCGTGACTGATCTAATCGCAAGCGTGATTCGGTTTTTTAGGTCGCCTAAGTTCAAGGGTTTCGTTTCGTATACAATACTTTTGACATATCCCCACAAAAAGAAGTCTAATGGTGTCAGATCAGGAGATTGTGCTGGCCATTCTATCGATCCGCGCCTCCCTATCCACCGATTTGGAAAAATTTGGTTCAAATACTGCCGGACATTGATTTGGTAATGGGGCGGTGCTCCATCTCGCAGAAACCATATTATTTTGGCAAGAACTTGTGGATTTGCTGGATCAGGATATAAGTTTATCAAAGTTGGTACGACATTATTTTGGAGTACAAGTTCTAAATATTTTTCTCCATTCATGTTGCCGTCAATGAAAAAGGGACCTACGATATGATTTCCAACAATTCCTGCCCAAACATTAACATTTTCAGGATATTGCGTATGTACTTCTCTCATCCAGAGAGGATTCTCATTAGACCAATAGCGGCAATTTTGACGATTAACATGACCGTGTAGTGTAAATGTACTCTCATTAGAAAACAAAACATTTTCTGATTGGATCAAATTGTTATCTAACATTGCCATCATTTGCTCACAAAAATGCGTTCTCCTATCGAAATCGTCTTCTATGAGCTCCTGAGTTGCCATCATTCTAAAGGGGTGCATCTTACTTTCCTTTAATATTCGAAATATTGACGTGTGGCTGACGGTGAACAGCGAACAGAATTATGTGGGCTATCTTGAAACTCAAGCATAATATCCAATTTCGTATCATCACTTACTGCATTGGCAGCAATTTTTTTTATTTGTCTTGCATGACCAAGCTCTCGAAACTGCTTTTCTATTTTGCTAATTGTTCCTTGGGATATAGGCGGCAAATTTGGAAATTTTTCGTGAAATAAGCGAGAAACTTCCATTTGTGTCCGTGTGAAATCTCCATAACCAATCATTTAAAGAAGGGTTATTTTGTGCATGATCCGTTTTTCTAATATTATTACGTACAGTTATCGAAATTCAAAAGACAATAGCACTTACACTGATCACTTATTGTCATGCAGACAACGTGTTACTAAGACTATGAGAATAAACAAATCCGTTTTTGTTTGTTTTAATTTCTTCTCAGTAATGGTTTTTGCTCACTTTCTTCATATCAAGAGGTGAATGGGAAATAAGTATTTAGTGTAATGTATCGAATTTGCGAAATAAAATAATTTTCATTTAAAATGTTAATTTTTGTAAAAAATCTGAAAACACTTAATATTTCCGAAAAAGTTGAAGATAGGTATAGGACACTGTACATGAATTATATCTAGAATTTTCTGAAGAATCCAAAAAATAAATAATATACAGGGGGTTGCATTTGAAATAAAAAAGTTGGTATTGGTCACGGTCGCATGGAACATCCTATATTATGTCATTTTCTTGAAAAATATGCGCATTTAGAATCACAAATCGACGTGTCTGAGCGTTTTTCCTAACACCCCTCATTTATTCGTTATCGAATTTGCTCCATTTGGATGTTACACTCTGTATGATTAACAATCATTACCCCATAAAAACAACGTAATTTTTTTCAGAGAACTGAAAAATATATCGTAACGACAAGTATTCAATTTCAATTTCCATACGGATGCAGATCACGAATTGATTACTCCGGAAGCGACATGAATTTATGTTTCGTGGTCGGAACATGCCCTGTCGCATATTTCATGTAAGCCCGATATCATTTTCCAATCAATTCGCTTCTGCTCTCGCATTTTCGGCGGGAACGAACAGCAGGCTCAGATAGCGGTTTAAAATTTCCAATGATGAAATGATATGGTGAAGGTTTTTATGCAAAAAATGTCCCCATCAAGAGCGAAATTGAGGGGTCCAAGCGATGTCCCAAGCTCTTGATTTTTCTTCAATACTACAAAAGACCTCTGTATCCATCTCAATGTACCGGGTGTTTTATAGGAGTTATAGAACTTTAAGTTGGTAGCACTATTTTATCTGGGGGACATTTTGTCAGCTGTCAAGTGATTCATTTTAGTTTGGTTTGCGGCATTTCAACAGGAGTAGACTGACGCCTGGACAACGCTTTCAATGAACAAAACAACCGTATCTGGGGTGATGATATTCCTCAAGGGTAAGTTGAGACACCGTTACATCCACAAGAACATACTGTTTGGTGTGCTTTATGGGTTGGTGCATTAATCGATCTGTACTTCAAAAACGATGCTGGTGACCTCTGAAGACCCATGATTACTGACTTTTTCTTCCATCAATTGAACCACCATAATTTGCAACAGATGTGGATTCATCAAGACCACGCAACATGTCAAATAGCTTGTGTCACAGAAGATTTACTGATGGAAACATTCGGTAACTGCATACGAGGATGTATTGATATCTAGTTAGCCTAGACCAGTTCCATGCATGAACAAAATACTGCGATACCATATCAACGAACAATAACTTATTAGAAGTGTCAGTGTAGAGTCCGACGTCAAAAAAGTAAACCAGAGTTACGCAATAAATTTAAAAAAAATATGTCCACAGAAATTGTAAAAATCGAAAAATTGGAGTATCGATCATCAAGTAGGTACCTGTATTTAAAAGGGTTAAGTGGTAAGCAGATTTACGAAGATCAATGTCCTTCGTATGCGACCGCGAAAAATTGGACTGCAAGCTTCAAAAGAGGTTAATTTTCCATTGAAGATGATGACCGATCGGGAAGGCCAGTTTCTGTGTTAGTCCCCGAAAATATCGATGCAGTTCATGACATGAGTTTATAAGACCGTCGAATTGGGATAAAACGGATATCTGAAGCACTGAAAAGTACATACGAACGCGTTCATCATATGGTTCACGTCAATTTGGACATGAGAAAATTTTCTGCAAAATGGATCCCCAAATGTTTGAATGTTGACCAAAAGCGTGCAAGGGTAGAAGCATCGCGTTCGATCTGTGCTCGATTTGAAAACGATGTAGACTTCTTAAACCGAATTGTTACAATGGATGAGACTTCGGTACATTTCTACGATCCAGAAACAAAGCAACAATCGATGAGATGGCCTAAGAAGTTTCGTGTCCAAAAATCTGCTGGAAAAGTTCTTGCTTCAGTTTTTTGGGAATGCCATGGAGTAATCTAATAGATTTTTTGGATAATGGTAAAACAATAACTGGCGATTACTTTTCGACATTACTGACCACTCTACGGGAAAAAATTGAAGAGAAAAGACGCGGAAAGCTAGGTATTTTGTTTTTACAGAACTACGCACCAGTACACAAATCTCATGTTGCCATGCAAAAAATTCGTGATTTAGGGTTAGAATTACTAGAACACCCCCCTTATTCACCAGATTTGGCTCCGTCCGACTATCATCTCTTTCCTGAACTGAAATAAAAAAGTTTAAAAGGTCGTAAATTTTCTTTCAACGAGGAGGTAATAAAAGCTGTGGAGGACTGGTTTGCAAAGCAAGAAGAAACATTTTTTAGAGGTCTAGAGACGTTGCATGTTCGCTGTAATAAATGTATTCAATTAAGAGGAGAATATATTGAGTAATAAAATATTTTGACCTTGAAATTTTGTTTGGTTCTTTGATCTTGCGATTTAACGCCGCTTCACTTATTTCTGTGGGAATATGTGCAGTTGCTAGTTTACGCCAAAAAGCCCAAACGATTGGCACCTTGTCGCACCTTTGTCGCGATATACGGCCACAAGTACACACAACCAAACTTATATGGAATCACCCTGTTATTTGGAAAAAACGAATTTTAATTAAAAAAAGGTCGCTGAAAAGTGAAGAGCAGTTTTCCCAAAACAAGTTTATTACAAAAATAATATAAATTATTAAAAGATTATTTTTATAATAGAACAGAAAATTAAAAGTGTAAATTTCTCTAAAAATAATTTTTATGTAACTGAGAATTGAACAACAAATAAAACGATTTTAACAAATCAATAATCAGTATTACCACCCCTGGCATTGATACAAGCTTGAATTCGACGAGGCATGCTTTCTATTAAGTTGTTAATTTCTTCTTCTGTAACATTTGCCCATTCCTCTAAAGCCGCTTGTATAAGTTGCTCTGCGTTATCAGGATTATTTTGACGAGCTCTAATTTTTCTTTTGATCCTATACCACAAGTGCTCGATAGGATTAAGGTCCGGTGAACAAGAAGGCCACTCTAAAACAGTCACACCTTCTGTTTCGAAATTTTTTTTTGCAATTCTGCTGGTATGTGGAGGTGCATTATCCTGCATAAATAGGAAATAATCTCCAAAAGCACCTCACCAGAGCCTCACTACAGGTTGTAGCACTAGATCAACATACCTAGGCCCTGCCAGAGATTGTCTAATGGGAATTAAAGGAGTTTTCTCACCAAACATAATTCCGCCACAAAACATTACAGTACCTCCTTTGTATTTAGGGATCGGTCTTGCAGCTTGGAGCCTAGCTTGCCTCCCTCTACCTCTTAAAATGCGAACACGCCGGTCGTCTGATCGTAGGCCAATTCTGGTCTCATCCGAAAATAAGACATTTTTCCAATCTTCAATAGTCCAATTTTCATGCTCTAAACACCAATTAAAACGGTCAACTTTATTTTGCCTTGATAGTTCTGGAACTCTTAACGCTCTTCTCTTGAATAATTCCCGAGCGCGAAGTCTTTTTCTGATAGTTTCGACAGAAACACTAACACCTGTAGCTTGCAAAAATTGCCTTTGAAGCTCTGAATGAGATACTGCGGGATTTCTTCTTGCTGTTTGGGCTAAAAAGCGATCCTGCCTTTCTGTAGTTACTCTTCCACGACTTCTTCTCGGCCTATTCTTTAAGGTTCCTAACTCCAGAAACCTTGCATAGGTTTTTGAAACAACCCCTTGTGTAACCCCCACCGTTCTTGCAATCTGTCTTTGTGACATACCTTGTTCTGCCATAGTAATAATTCTTCCTCTCTGGACTTCCGATAACCCCACATAAGGCATTTTTTTTAAAACTTCGCAAAAAAACAAAATATAAATTCACTGCGACGTTCGAACGAAATGGTAAAATCGACACTGCAAAGCCAAATCTTATCAAGTGCTTATGAACCTAACTGTTTTTGTGAGTAAACACATGCACTTTTTATTTGCTTCTAACGAAAAAGATATCAAAATAATATTTCATCTTAATACTGGGTGATTCCATATAAGTTTGGTTGTGTGTATTTCGAAAAGTAATCGAAAATTGTACCTCCAGCCGTGGCGATCATGTGGCAGAAATGATAATAGAATTAAAATGTCAGAAGATTACCTATTGAATTAAGTACATTCATGACAATTTGAAAAAATCATCTTTGTTTTATTCTTATTCAAAGTTCTATACCTCCGTAACAAACACTCCTCATAATGCGGGTACATGAATGTTATTATTCATCATTTCCTCGGTAACTTCCGTATCAATTAGTAACCTTGCATATTCATGGGACACAAAAACCCTGATGCATATAATCTTGACGAATTATCTCTACTCCAGGCTAACAACACCTAGAATCATTATTCAATGTACACGCCCAATGTTTGATGCAAAACTGACCCCACAAGATGATTAATGAACACGACATTCAATGCAAATTATCTTGCAAGAATGAATGCAAAATGTGACACCCATCTCTTCTTCTAATGGAGTTAGATTATTGCAGCGTAATCAGCATTTCACAGAACAATACAGGCGATTAAGCTAATTAATATCTAGTGTACCTAATACGGGTAGGTGAATGAATGCCTTGCGTCAACTTATTCATAGTTCCATTAATGCAGACACATCAGTTTAAGCTACCGATTTAACCAATTAATTCAGAATTTTAGTGCGATAGTTTTGGCTCAACTTCGAATGTCTCTTACTATCTTTGCATTCGGTTGTTTTGCCGAGCTCTGGTTATTCTAGGTCAGTCTAGCTTGAACTATACTCCATCCACTTTTATCGAGTATCCCAGTTGGCCAAGATTTAGGTTTATCAAGTTTTTTTACTTGAAACTGACGCAGGTTGGCATTCGTGAAATGTCAAATAATGCTTATTTCCATTTACTCTTTTTCAACTTTGTAAATGAAGTTTGTTGTTTTAAGGTCCAACGGTGACAGGAGTTTTTTTAATTTGTTCTTGCTTTTTTGCTAATTTTTCGTTAAAAACAACTACTCTAATCTATGAGAGATGGGAACATAAGGGGCCTGTAGCGTTCCTCGAGCACCTGAAGAATCATCACTTGGAAGATCGGACCTGATCGAAAGATCCTCCTGATCCATGAGAGTTTTAGGACTTTGTGGAAAGGTTTTTAGCAGGTGAAGTATTTTTTCTACTGCTTCTTTCTCGTTTTTCTTGTTACAGATATAATTTTAATATATTTGCATCCAGTTCGAAAAAAAGGCTTGTTTTCAAGCACCAGGAGCTCTGTAACATGGATAGCAGCATATTTTTTGAACAAATTCACCACACACGGGGAGACAGAGTTTTTTCAGAGGTTTTTACGTGTTCTCGTGTATCATATGCAGAATTGTATGATACCCCGTTCACAAGTTCTGAAAAACTGTTTTGTACGTCTGAAAGCATCACTCATCATTAATCTTCAGCAACAAAGATATTTGAATTAGCACTCAAAAAACGGAGCTGAGGTAGTGATTTTCTAGATATTTAGAAAATGTCCATTATCTCGAAAATGGTGATATTTTTACTGAGGTGAAATTCTGATATTCTGAACAGTCATGACCTGGTCTATCACCAGTTTCAATATTGTACAAGGTTTACCGGACACCCTGTATATATACTACAAATGTCAATATAGTGTCAGTCGTTTTCGAAATTTTCTCTCCGATTTTCGAAGAATTCTTGAAGAATCATTAGGATATTTAATCTATGGGAGATGATTCCCCGATACTAGGGTCCTGTAGTATTCCTCCAATACCTGAGGAATCGAAGAATCATCGCTTGGAAGACCAGACCTGGTCCAAGAGATCCTCCTGGTCAAAGAGCAAAGTTACAGTTTTAAATTTAAATGTTGAAGGGATATCAAGAGACAAAAGCGATTATTATTACAATTTCATTCTGGAGTATTTCAAGTTATACAAATAGATATGTTTAAATGGAGGCTCATTTCTTGTTATTTTTGAAAAGTGGGGAATTCAAGAGGTCCATCTGTTCGTTTAGAAGCTTTTCTGTCGGATTATTCGAGTACTTCAACCTTTTTTCGAATGAACTATCACAAAATAACGGACTTTTCTGATGTCCATTATTTTTCAGTAAAATTTGAACTCCCGATTCTTGATTTCCGTACAAGAAAATAGCATAACTGAATCTTCCAACCATGTTTATACAGGGTGTTTGGTAATTCGACGTGAACCTTGAAAAGGGATATACTAGATATACTTCTCCGGGTAAAATTGGAAATAACTCGAAAACGACGCGTTTTATTGGAAAAGAATAAGAATACTTTTAGTTTATCAAATGATTGATTCTTTCGAAAATATGAACCGTTTATCTTTTTAAAGTGGTTTTATGGTGTTTTAGCGTGTATTGATGAGTCGACTACCCTGTAACTTTTATACTAGTAGACATATTGAATAGGTTTTGATTGAGGAATATGCACCATAAATAGAGTAAAAACTCAACCAAAATTCAGTTCATTCGAAATAACGGTTCCGAAGATATAAACCTAAAAGTGTTTTTTCATGGATTTTCGACACCCTGTATCATCCAAACCAAACCGAATTTTGAAAAATGGTATTGGAAGTGTTTCGTTTGAAGAGAGGAATCTACAGTTAAAATATACTATGTACAAGTCAAAGACTCACCCTGTATACTGTATAGTTTGAAGAGAAAAATGGACTGAATATATCCATCATTATAGAAAGAGATATGTGGAAGTATACCCCATTCACTTTCATAATGTATCCAGGTTGGCCATGATTTAGGTTTATCGAGTTTTTTACTTAAAACTGACGCAGGTTTAATGTCAAATGATTCTCAGCGACGTTGCCAATGCTGATTTCTTTTTACTCTTCGTCAACTTTGTAAATCTTTTGAGTGTGACTCAGGTTTCATAGTAAAAGTAGATTTTTATACTGGAGTGTTTCAAGTTATGCAAAAAGGTATTTAAATGTTTTCTGTAGGCTTATTTCTTGAGAATTTTGAAGAGTGGGGAATTCCATAGGTCCGTCTGTTCGTTAAGATGTTTTTCTGTCGGGTTATTCGAGTACTTTTATTCATTTTTCGAATGAACTACCACAGAGTAACGGACTATTCTGTAACTTTTCATTTTCAAAATATACACGTTGAAATGTGTCAGAATTTTATGGCCAACCGGGATACATTATAAAAGTAAATGGAGTATATTATTTGATATACCACGAAGCGAATACAGAAACAATAGTACCCACGGTTTATTTATGGCCTGGAAGATATTCCTACTCGGCTGCTGGCTTCATGAATGTATGTGTATCTGTGTCTTTCTGAAAACTGGATATAAGAGTGCTCAAAAACTCCTAATTTCATGTCTCGTTTATTACCTACTATGAGTTTTCCCAAACAACAAAAGTGCGCATTCCTGCCTCTTTAATTGGTACAGAAAGTGATGTCCTGAAAAATTTAAATGAAGACGCTCGAATCCATAGGAAGTCCTTTGACAGAGAGGTCAGAAATGGAAAATTTCTCTGTTCTTCTTGCTTTCTCAAGACATGAATTATTATCGCGGAGTAATGAGTGTGAAAGGTGGAAAGTTCTCCGTGAGTCGAGTAATTAGTTCCACCTGACTCATCTCAGGGCGACTGGAACTCTCAATAATAGATTTTGCAATCAAATAAGTTAGGGAATCTGTTCAGAAAGGGGAGATTTGGATTTTATTAGCCTTTGATGAAATGTAGTGAAGTTTTGAGATTACTGGTTGGTTGAGGAAAATCAAGTGAAACATGTTATCCATACTCCATTTTCTTTTATAAAGTATCCTGGTTGGCCATGACATTCTGACACATTTCACCGTGTATTTTTCGATGTTAGATAACTGCGCAACGTTGTCCTGTCTACATAGAGGTCGTAAAAATTACGTAGGTATTTATCAAAATGTTTATTCACTTTGGAAAAATAGAGAATTTGAGAAAATATTATGATATTTGATTGCAAGATCAATTATGTGAATTCAATAATTCCAAAGACCTGGCGAATGTTGAAGAGACTTTTTTCTCTGTTGATACTGGATATACAATATATTTCTCGTATACAGGGTGTTTGGTAATTCGACGTGAACCTTGGAAAGGAATATACTAGACGTCATTTGCAGTGAATTGCGTCGAGTATGGCATGGTCCGAAAATCTGTGGTTACGAAGATATGGCGATTTTTCAACTTTTTTGAAATTTTCTGCTTCGTTATCGAAAATAATTGATTTTGTAAAAACTTCACGACTCTAAATGTTCAATGAATATTTTTTTCAAAGCTGAGGAGATGGTCCTCTCTTCTTGCGAAAAAGTATTCACTAAAAATTCAGATAACCCGAGATATACAGGGTCATAAATGGCTGCACCTGTTTTCCTCATTAAATCTTGATGAAACAATTGAGAATTACTTGAAAAAAGTAATATGTAGTTGGTGTACAAATGTCAAGAAAAACTTCCCTGTTTCATCGACTTTCCAAAAAGGTACATATGTCGATAATTCCTTCATGCAATCAAAAAATTTGGCCGGAAAACCAAGCAGACAACAGACTTTTTCGAGTCATTCAGATATCCTATTATCCTCTATTTCACTCGGCGTGATTCGTAAGACGTAATGCGGGCCATGGTTCGATCACTAAATGACTCGAAAAAGTCTGTTGTCTGCTTGGTTTTCCGGCCATATTGGTTGATTGCATGAGAGAATTATTGACATATGTACCTTTTTGGAATGCTGATGAAACTGGGAAGTTTTTCCTTATATTTGTACACCAAGTTCATAATACTTTTTTCCAGTAATTCTCAATTGTTTTATCAAGATTTTATGAGGAAAACAGGTGCAGCCATTTATGACCCTGTATATCTCGGGTTATCTGAATTTTTAGTGAATACTTTCTCGCAAGAAAAGAGGACCATCTCCTCAGCTTTGAAAAAAATATTCATTGAACATTTAGAGTCGTGAAGTTTTTACAAAATCAATTATTTTCGATAACGAAGCAGAAAATTTCAAAAAAGTTGAAAAATCGCCATATCTTCGTAACCATAGATTTTCGGACCATGCCATACTCGACGCAATTCACTGCAAATGACGTCTAGTATATTCCTTTCCAAGGTTCACGTCGAATTACCAAACACCCTGTATACGAGAAATATATTGTATATCCAGTATCAACAGAGAAAAAAGTCTCTTCAACATTCGCCAGGTCTTTGGAATTATTGAATTCACATAATTGATCTTGCAATCAAATATCATAATATTTTCTCAAATTCTCTATTTTTCCAAAGTGAATAAACATTTTGATAAATACCTACGTAATTTTTACGACCTCTATGTAGACAGGACAACGTTGCGCAGTTATCTAACATCGAAAAATACACGGTGAAATGTGTCAGAATGTCATGGCCAACCAGGATACTTTATAAAAGAAAATGGAGTATGGATAACATGTTTCACTTGATTTTCCTCAACCAACCAGTAATCTCAAAACTTCACTACATTTCATCTTCTTCTTCTTCTTCTTCATCTAACGTTAGGACTTAGTCCTGTGTTTTCTGCAATGTTCCTCATTCTTGGGATGCCGACGTCCAGCTCTCGTACCATCGTTTTGGTGGTCTTCCTGGGAGTCTCGAGGTATTGGGCTTTTCTGTTTTTGCTATTTTGGGTAGTCGGTTGTCGGGCATCCTATCTACGTGGTCTCTCCAGTGTCTTCGTCTTGTTCTGGCCCATCTCACCACGTCTTGTAGTCCACAGATCTCTCTGATTTCCTCACTTCTCTTATGGTCGTACAATGTATAGCCCGTTATACTTCTCAGTACTCGCATTTCCGTTGTTCTCAGTTGTCTTTTGGTTTGAGCATTTTCGGCTCGTGTTTCAATGCCGTATGTCATGACTGGCCTCACACACGTCTTGTAAATTCTGACCTTGCTAGCTGTGCTCAAGTGTTTGTTCCTCCATACTATATCGCGTAGGTATCCTGATATCAGGGAAGCTTTTGTTGTTTGGCTCTGCACCTCTTCTTTTAAATTTCTGCTACTTGTTATTTTAGAGCCAAGGTATGTGTACGACATTACTTGCTCGATACTCTTATTATACACTGCCAGCTTGCATCTTCTCGGTTCCTTAGATACAGAAAGGCATTGGGTTTTTTGGGTTGAGATAATCATGTTGAAACAGTCTGCCGCTCGTTCGAAAGCATAGAGAAGTCTCTGAAGGTCATCCTCATTTTCAGAAATTATCACAGCGTCGTCCGCGTAGCACATGATTTTAATTTCCTTTCTTCCCATTCTGTATCCTCGACTCTTGCTCTTAACCTGTCTTATGATCTCATCCATGACCACGTTAAAAAGTATTGGGCTCAGGCTGTCTCCCTGTCGTATCCCTGACGCGATTGGTATTTCCTTCGTCAGCCCCGATTCCGTCTTGATGTCATTTCATCAAAGGCTAATAAAATCCAAATCTCCCCTTTCTGAACAGATTCCCTAACTTATTTGATTGCAAAATCTATTATTGAGAGTTCCAGTCGCCCTGAGATGAGTCAGGTGGAACTAATTACTCGACTCACGGAGAACTTTCCACCTTTCACACTCATTACTCCGCGATAATAATTCATGTCTTGAGAAAGCAAGAAGAACAGAGCAATTTTCCATTTCTGACCTCTCTGTCAAAGGACTTCCTATGGATTCGAGCGTCTTCATTTAAATTTTTCAGGACATCACTTTCTGTACCAATTAAAGAGGCAGGAATGCGCACTTTTGTTGTTTGGGAAAACTCATAGTAGGTAATAAACGAGACATAAAATAAGGAGTTTTTGAGCACTCTTATATCCAGTTTTCAGAAAGACACAGATACACATACATTCATGAAGCCAGCAGCCGAGTAGGAATATCTTCCAGGCCATAAATAAACCGTGGGTACTATTGTTTCTGTATTCGCTTCGTGGTATATCAAATAATATACTCCATTTACTTTTATAATGTATCCCGGTTGGCCATAAAATTCTGACACATTTCAACGTGTATATTTTGAAAATGAAAAGTTACAGAATAGTCCGTTACTCTGTGGTAGTTCATTCGAAAAATGAATAAAAGTACTCGAATAACCCGACAGAAAAACATCTTAACGAACAGACGGACCTATGGAATTCCCCACTCTTCAAAATTCTCAAGAAATAAGCCTACAGAAAACATTTAAATACCTTTTTGCATAACTTGAAACACTCCAGTATAAAAATCTACTTTTACTATGAAACCTGAGTCACACTCAAAAGATTTACAAAGTTGACGAAGAGTAAAAAGAAATCAGCATTGGCAACGTCGCTGAGAATCATTTGACATTAAACCTGCGTCAGTTTTAAGTAAAAAACTCGATAAACCTAAATCATGGCCAACCTGGATACATTATGAAAGTGAATGGGGTATACTTCCACATATCTCTTTCTATAATGATGGATATATTCAGTCCATTTTTCTCTTCAAACTATACAGTATACAGGGTGAGTCTTTGACTTGTACATAAGTATATTTTAACTGTAGATTCCTCTCTTCAAACGAAACACTTCCAATACCATTTTTCAAAATTCGGTTTGGTTTGGATGATACAGGGTGTCGAAAATCCATGAAAAAACACTTTTAGGTTTATATCTTCGGAACCGTTATTTCGAATGAACTGAATTTTGGTTGAGTTTTTACTCTATTTATGGTGCATATTCCTCAATCAAAACCTATTCAATATGTCTACTAGTATAAAAGTTACAGGGTAGTCGACTCATCAATACACGCTAAAACACCATAAAACCACTTTAAAAAGATAAACGGTTCATATTTTCGAAAGAATCAATCATTCGATAAACTAAAAGTATTCTTATTCTTTTCCAATAAAACGCGTCGTTTTCGAGTTATTTCCAATTTTACCCGGAGAAATTCGACGAAAAAATATTTAATTTCAAGAATAATCTGAATGCGTCTCTGAATTAAATATCATCGAATATTATTCCTTCTCTGGTCTTTAAACGAGTTTACAATGTTGTCACAATATTTATCAACTTTGTCGAGATATTTTAATAATAAACTCCCACAAATGTGGGAGATAAAATTGAACACCAAGGAGGATTTAATACGCAGTTTCTATTGAAAATTTATAGGTACCGGTCCATATTGAAGTTAAATGTCGATGAAATACAAACAAAATTCGGATATGAATGATGAATCTCGATACAAACTACTTATCAAATTGAAATTAATTCAAAATAATACGATAACTGATAATCTATAGCGATGTTTCTATCTAAACAACATCCTCTTGGAATTTTATAAACTCGACACTGTTGAAATTAATTAATTCACTTCACATAATAATCACATTAGAACAATAATTCACTGAATGTATTAGAACTTCAAATAATGTTTACAGTTTGTTCAGAGACTCTGGTTTGTTATTGTTTATAGTTGGCCTCCAGATAACCAAAACTTCAGTTTTCGCTATACGCATGCGTGGTAAAATTTGGCGGCAAAGTCGATTTATGATGGAAACGGCAGAATTCACAGATATTTCATACCACGGTACACAAATGTATCGTGATTTATACTATGTTTCGTAAAAAATCCTCAACCTCAATGAGAATATCAGCAAGCTGACAACATCATCTTGAGATTTCTGTGCAAAAATTCACAGAATCGATACAAATTAGATTAGGTTAGGTTGTTTAATAATAAATCTGAATGAAAAGTATTTCTTTATGATATTTTTTGGGAATTTCGAGGAAAATATGAACAAGTTATTAGTGTTTACAAACTAATCTGCAGAAAAATCGAAGAAGAAACTTATTTTGGTGGAATAAATGTGGCTTTTTAGTTGCAGATATAATCCGATGAAACTAACTGTTTTTGTTGAAATTATCGTGTTCGCAAAATTTTTATTCCAATAAGGTTAGTACTTGAGTATTGCCTAAATGTATAAACTCAATTTCTATCGAGAAATATGAACTTTGAATCAATTCCACAGTATCATTTCAGGAACGTAATTATCACATTTTTTTTTCAAATGGCTATATCTTTTTAACAGAGCCGAATTCGGAAAAATAGAAAATGAAAAAAAAGGTTTCTTTTGACCTCAAGAATCTTCAGTTAAAATATATGTGTTGGGTAGAATTTCAGTTAAACAACTGAAGTGCGGTTCAATTTTACTGAATGAGAAATTTACCAAATTTCTGAATAGAAAAATAAGAGAGCTAATGGACTGTATATAATTATGATGTTTTATTGAAACCCAACACAAATGAAAGGATAAATGCACCCAAATTAACAATTGCAAGGTCTTACCTATTTCAGCAAAACGGCCAACCAGATCTCGTCGGTTACTCCTATTTCCATGAACAGAGTGATCGAGCTCGACAAACGAACATGGAATGAAGCCTATGACGTTATGATCCGTTGATAAAAATGTCAAAGTAGGAACACTTATCCTTGTGGCAAAATAATAACCACGCCACTGGTAACAGTCTTTTTCGAACTAAATTCGCACAAACGAATGTTCTTGATTGAATGTAATTCGAATGAATCGAAATCACTAGAATTGTGAAACACAAGAAAAACTGAACTTTTCTAGATTCACGAAAGGAAACAGAATAAATTTATATTATCGGTAGCAGATATTGTATTCACGATTACGGCAATCAATGAACTGAATGAAAAATATGGAAAATATATATACGCAACATATGCGCGCTCCACAAAACTGACGCGCCTACACTACATATGGGATTTCCCTGAGTACGGAAGAACAGTGGCGCACCGAGGGGGGGGGCTGTCGGGCTGCAGCCCCCCCCGAGCTGTGACAAAGAAAAGTAATTCAAATATTTCCATCTTGTTTTTCTAAAAGTAATAATAATTATTTTAGAACAGAATGGAAACTTAAACATTTCATTTACAGATAGAAATAGGTATTGATATACATATACAGGGTGTTTCATTGGTGAATGAACATACGTTAACCTGAGCTAGAGCTAGGCGAGTCCAAAAAACCGATATATGATAGGTCTAATCAATTCCATAACCGAGATACAGAGTGGTTTATGTATTCACCAAAAATTTCAATTCCTCATAACTTCTGAACCAACTAGTATAGCTGGTTGATATTTGGAACGTATGATTCACTTCTACAGGTCGATCGATTTACTTTTGAATTTCCAAAGAATTTCAGGACCGTATTTGAAAAATATGGGACTTCTTCCAAGCTGAGATTCACCTTGTATATTGAAATTTTGGGATTTTATTGAGATATTTGGAAAGAGCGGAAAATTTTCAATGGGGTTCAGTAGATTTCATTGTCCCGCACGTCATTTTGCTCAAAGAGAGCTTAAGGGAAAGGTCCAATTGAATATTGGAATTCCACAAAATTCTCAGAAAAATCGTACATTATGATCAAATTGATCTCCAGAAGGTACAACGATTGGATCCAGGTGATGAAATTAGAAGAACTAACTTTAGTAGCTGGATTTTACGAAATGAAAGAATGGTCAACAGAATTTTATTATGCAATGAAATACGTAATGATCCAGACATGAACAAAAAAAGTATCAGACATATTTTTTGAAGAGGGCAAGAATGTGTATTGAACAAAATGGTGGTACTTTCGAGCACCTTCTGTATTTCACGTTGAGTTTTTATGTTTCTTCAGTTATTTATCCATCTTTGTTGATTTCAACTAAATTTTTCTCGATGAATAATGTTTTTCCGGAAAGAACTCCAAATGATTCCACAGAATATTATGAAATTCGAACGTGCAATTAGTGGGACAAAAAAAATTCAATTAGATCATAATGTACGATTTTTCTGAGAATTTTGTGGAACTCCAATATTCAATTGGAAATGACGTGCGGGACAATGAAATCTACTGAACTTCATTGAAAATTTTCTTCTCTTTTCAAATATCTCAATCAAATCGTAAAATTTCAATATACAGGGTGTTGAATCTCAGCTTGGAAGAAGTCCCATATTTTTCGAATACGGACCTGGAATTTTATGGAAATTCAAAAGTAATTCGATCGACCTGTAGAAGTGAACCATACGCTCCAAATATCAACCGACTATACTGGTTGGTTAAAAAGTTATGAGGAATTGAAATTCTTGGTGAATACATAAAGTACCCTGTATCTCGGTTATGGAATTGATTAGACCTATCATATATCGGTTTTTTGGACTCGCCTAGGGTAGCTCAAGCTCAGGTTACCGTATGTTCATTCACCAATGAAACACCCGGTATAATAACGAATGCGATATATCCATTACTTAAGAAGGTTTTCGCTAGCGGGCATTTTTTAAATTATATAACTTACAAAAACCTGATTACTCTTGAGCAGCAGCCCCCCCCGAAAAAAATTTCTGGGTGCGCCACTGCGGAAGAATTAAATTAATTTTGAAATGAATGAAAATGAAAAATTCAGAAAAGTCATCTGAACCGTTCACTTGGCGTGAACAATATGTACAAGTCAAAGACTCACCCTGTATGCTAGTATTATCCACAAATATTGAGGTAGACTTTCTTGTGATCGGTTATTTATAACTTAATTGAATTATATACTTACTTGGGTTGGGGACTGGTGCAATGGGGACTGACTTCCAGGGGTGGATGATTTTTGTCGCAGCCGGGCCAGTGCCGTACGCAGCCCTTCCGTTATCGAGCTCTCTCCATGGCCACTGAAATTCAATTATCGGTATTAATTGAACTGGATTGAATTTGAAGTTCATAGCAAAACCGAATG
Source organism: Adalia decempunctata (assembly GCA_951802165.1). Lineage (NCBI taxonomy): Eukaryota > Metazoa > Arthropoda > Insecta > Coleoptera > Coccinellidae > Adalia > Adalia decempunctata. The sequence goes on from OX637697.1 coordinate 25,501,201, forward strand.
TATCAATTTTCGGCGGTATTAGATTTTATGGTTCATTTAACTCAAATTCAAGAAAGGTTGACGAAACACAGTTTGATGGCCTTTCGATAATCCAAACATATCGCCGCTTTTTTTACTTGAACGTTGATGAATATGGACATATTTACGTATAAAAGGGAAGTCTCATCATGAGATCCTCCTAAATATTCATGGAATCAAAGAACAAACCCCAATAAAAACAACATACTGTCGGAATCATTCAGGTAACTCCGTTTTTAAGCTGAATTCTCAAATAGATTACCCAGTGCTGGTTTGAAATCGACAATTTCGAATGTCCATACTGTTAAACTAATGAAACTAATTGAAACTAAAGTGTCGAGACACTCTCGACCGGTAACGAGACGAAATAGCTGAATGTGGATGCGCCTTCATACCTGGATTCCGCTAGAAATCGTATGTAAAGATCACAGATATTATGTGTACGAACTCAATTATGCATTTCAACGTAGAGCACGAACTAGAGGTTGACTAGAGGCTGTATAGACATCCCGGAGGAGTTAACTGTGTAAAAGCTACCACCACAGCGAAGTTTTAATCTTCTTATCCGACTCTGGGCGTAGTCGCATGGAAGTAAGTATTCGGATGAACTATATTTCAGCTGAATAGGTCCCTGTAATGACGATACTAAAACAGACTCAACAGTGATGTTGCAAATATAAAACTTTTAACGCAAATAACTACTTATCTGCGCCATTTCTCGAATAATTATGGCTCCGAAGTTTACATATACTCCATTCACTTTTATTTAATCACATAGGAGGTCATGGTTTCGTTTTCAGGAGTTGGTGAACCTGATGAAAAGCACAAAACATATGATGAAAAGTCAGCGCACAGAAAATGTCGTTAATGACAAAACGACGTTACTAGTTTCTTTGTTTACATCAAAGTAAAAGTATCAAAGATATTCCACATTTTGTTAGGTTTACAAATTGTTCGCAGATTTTTGGTATTTATTCGATATTTGCAGGTGAGTTTTTCGTCGAATATCCAAGATTAACGTATGTTTATTATTTTAAGCACCAGTTTGGAGCGTGAGGACGATTTTGAAGACAAGGACGAATGTTTACATTTCGAGGTTGAAGGGGTACACGGGAATTTCGTTGAAAAAGCTGTTATTTGGACAGATATCGCAGTATATGGATCGGATGGAGCCTCGAGAGGTCGATTAGGATGATATTTTTCATGTTTTCCAAGAAATTTGGCGATATCTGAGCAGATTTGCAAAAGTTAGGTACCTCACTAATGAGGTGGAACTTAGACCTAATTCTCCTATAAGATACGGCTTTCAAAGGTCGAGATGGTAAAAAATGTATTCTTTAGATGTTGTTTGAACAAACGCAGCCGAGTTTTATATCCCAACATTGATTTTAAGAAAGTTATCAACAAAATAAAATTGACATTATTCTTGATTCTTGTAATTGCCTATCAATTCATCTTATATCTTTTGGTTGATTTTTTTTAATGAATTCTTGATTAGAATCAACAATTGATGTCGTCAAGTCTTGAACTTTCAGTTCAAGAGGATAATAAACATTAAATCTTCACAAGCATGCATATGAAAATTATGTGAAAGCAATGCAATTTTCTTCCATGGCGAAAAATAATATATTTCAACAATGATCTCTTGTACTTTTTATGCAAATAACTAGAAAAAGAATCCTTTCTATCAATTCATATAAACGTTAATTATTTTCGTCCATCACATCTTTTCCAATTCATTCATTTTCCGAATAAATTCACATTCTGAGAAATACGCTAAAAATGTAGAAAGAGCAACATAGTGTTGACTTGGAACATAAAATTATTTTGAAAAACGTCATAACTTCGATACAGAGTGGAATGTGTCTAATTTCCAGTGCCAGAGTTGTGATTTTATAATTGTGAATGGAGTATATGCTTTTTATTTTTTCAACTAATGGTAATTCATATTGGAAAGGTGAAACTGCCTTGATTCTCTCTGGGAGGTATACTGTTCGGTCGCCGTACCCCTCTTATTATCTTTCAACGAACAGTGATTGGTGCCATCTACTTAGAAACAATCACTGAACCAATCGTTGTTCCACTCAACGATTTTGGGGAAAATTTCATTTACCAGGATTATAACGCCCCTCACGAAGGGTCCAAAACATTATTCAAGAGAACAATATCCAGAGAATGAACTGGCCAGCAAACTCACCGGACATTAATCCAATTGAGCACGTATGGGATTAATTAGAATAAATATGAATGAAAGATGGCGCCGGGTGAGGACGAGCAGTCTGAACTCAACAACAAAAAGTGTTTTTTTTTGTAAAAAGGGAGTAGAAAAATCGTGTTCAATCATATTCAAATTATTCAAACAAATACCTAATGTTGATGATTGTGTTGGTTTACAACACGATCTTGGGAGTGTTTGCCATTGGTTTACCAGGAATAATATGTCACTGAATATAAAAAAATGTATGGTCGTTACTTTCACTCGAAAATTAAATTATTTCATTAAAGATTACAGCATAGGAGGTGATATTATTCAGAGGAAACTATAATTGTATAACTACAAAGGCTTATAGAGTTTAAGGCTTTGTTATCCGTAATAGTAAGAACTTTAAAATCAGTACTATCGTAGTGCTATATAATGCACTAGTTAGGCCTCACGTGGAGTATGCATCTGTTATATGGTCACCAACAGCGCATTCCAATATTGATTTCATAGAAAAAGTACAGAAAAGATTTTTATGTTCGACTGCTTCATAAACACTTGATTCATGAATTCGTTTAGCGTCCAGAATTGACTACTTTATTGGACACCACTTTATTGGACTCTACTGTCACAGTCTTCTCTCGATTTTGCAATTTTCTTCGTTTCACACCACTTGTTATAGGCCGCATACAAATTTTCATAAGCACTTTTAGTGGGTAGGAGAGATTCTTTGACACTTGCGGCTAATTTATTCACGCTTTCCTCTTCCAAACTATCCATTTTTGGGATTATTATGACGTTTGTCACAGAATTAACGAAGTAAACAACTTTGTTCAGTGAGGTTGCTAAGGTCGCTGATGGTTACTAAGGTAAGATAAGCAAAAGCACACTCAAAGTATTTCTTGAAATAAAGCGACGAATATTATATTAATTGCCATTTCAGAAAATAAAATGTCTGCATTGCAGTCAAACATAAAGCTTTGTATGCAAACTCGTACATAATTAGGCTTATGGACTTGCCCAAATTATTGGCCTCGCTCGCTTTGCTCGCTCTGCCATAAATTTTGGACTCGTCCATAAAGACCTAATTTATGTACTTGTTACATAAATAGCTATTAAGGTTTCTCTATATGAGACAAAATAATGCATACCCTTACATGGTGTCTTACAGGTCAATGCTTGATTCCTTCAACCTTACAATGCTGAGTGTGAGAAGGGAAATAAAATCTGTTTTGTTTATTTATAATGTAGTGAATAACTACAAATATAAAAATGTTGGTTTAATTAATTTCGTGAAAATAAAGTACCAAAGATTAGACTAAGAATTCTTACTAATGAAATTTTTGATGTTCATCCAGGTAGCATATCTCCTCTGAATGCTATGCTTGGCATTTGTAATGGGTTGCTTTGTGGTGCGGGTTCCCTGGATTTCTTTTTCTCTGATCAGAAAGAGATTTTACGTTGTTGCGGTGGGACAGGTCACTGACGTTGAAAGTTTGCGTTGAATTTTTGTTGGGGGTTCGGTTGCTTTGCTGATTTTCTTATATCTTTTTTTTATATAGTATCTCATGGTTGTCTAGATATATAAGTTTTGTATTTTTTTTAGCTCTCTAAAGATGGGTAGTTATTTAGTTTGTAGCTTCACCAGTAAGTACTATAACCCATAGTGTGTGTAAGGTGAATAATAAATAAATAAATAAATCAGGGAGAGCAATATCCAATCGCCAAAACCCACCTTCAACTTTTCAGGAATTGTGTTTAGCACACAGGAAGAATGGAGCAATATGCCTGAGAATTTCATTAATGACTTGACTCGTGGGATGCCTAGGCATATTGGGCAGTTGATTGAAAGAAGAAGTGGTGATTCGGACAATTCAATTTGGATTCATTTGTAGAATAACTATAATTAATCGAAATAGAGAGAGAGAGAGAAAGAGAGAGAGAGAGAGAGATAGAGAGAGAAAAGTTTATTCACGGCCATCGACCTGAGGTCCTTCAGCCAACTATAGTACAAATTAATTGTTTTATAGAGAAAAAAAGAAAAAAAAATTACAAAAATCGAAATAATTTAGATTTGTTATTTTTTTAAATTTTGTCTCATCCTGCATAACCCAAAAAATAAAAAAGGTTTTCTATAAAATATATTGAAGTTCAAATAGAGGAAATTATTCACCTCATTTTCAGAACATAAATTCATAAGTTCATTTCTTGAGAAACCTAGGGGGGCCAAGTCTTTTAAACATTCGTGCATAATGAAACAAAATATGGAAATAGATGCATTATGGGGCATTGTGCTTACTTTGCAAAGTGTCATGAATATCGTCCTATTCACCTAGTTTCCAACTGTATCCCCACCCTGTGATCTATGAGAAAGTTATAATAAGAAAATAATGCTAAAATCACATTAACTGCCTGTGCATTAGTTCGATCTAATGCTATGTGGGAGTACAAATTTCGTTTTATTCGTATTAAATTCCCCAACAAGTAAATTGATGGTTTCGATTCGATAAAGCCGTACATAAAACCTACCCGAGCGGGTAAAACATCAAAGGGTTTAACTATGACGAAACTATCCAAGGAATTGATTGCATCAAACAGTGTTCACGGGAATGTGTGCTTCAATATTCATTACAGCCTGTCATTGTCTCATGTTCGACAATCTGATGTCGTACACACATTTCACAAGGTCTGTTGATTATACTGCTTCGATGGGCCCTCAAGTTCATGGGCTAGTTGATGTAGGTTAATCAGAATGTACATCTGGACTTCGTAGTGTGTTAACTATCGGTACATTATGTCTTGAGTATGTCAGAATTCCAATGAATAATGAGTTTTTGGATTCCTTGACGGTAGAGAAAGTTGAGGGTCAAGTCCAAGAATGTCATTGTTACAATGTGCAATGTTACAATCTTACGAATTATGGGGGTGACAAACTTGGTTCGACACAGGCACTGTGTCGAATCGCTTCTGTCGCCACAAGTTTTATTCAGTGAAAATTTCGAAATATTTGAAGAATGCGAACTGCTGATCTGCAAGTTCTTAGAAGTCCTGACTGAAGAAGCTCGAAAGCAATCCTCGAAACTAACAAATAAACTGCAACACCCAGAAGGAGCTGTTTGAATTCCATTTTTTTTGTGAACCATAGATAGTAGGTATAGCAAGGAGTAAATGATCAAATTTGGAGGAAAAAATCTTGAAGGTTTTTTCATTTTTTGTTACTTAAATATTGTAGTCGTTTTTTGCAAATATTTTGGATTTTACAACAAACCAGCTGTTCGAGGAGATCCAAAGTCGATGGTGAGTTATAATTAAAAATATTAAAATGCCCAGAGCACGTGTAAGCGGAATTTATCGCCAGCTGAGTGACTTTGGAAGAGGTCGAAATATTGGTCTACGGGAGGCGGGGTTGTCATTTCGAGAAATCGCTAACCGTACAAACAGAAATCCAACCACTGTTATGAGATGTTGTCAGGCGTGGTTTGAAAAAGCCCAAAATCGAAAAAGATTAGGCACCGGATGTCAATGAAGTTCAAGACCGACGTCTGAGACTTTTGGCCATTAGAGACCGATTTGCTACAACTCGATCTTTGGCTGATGAGTGGTTAGGGGAACAAGGCCATCCTGTAGCTGTCCGAACGGTTTACTGCCGGATAAGATTTTTTGCACTGCAGCATTTTCGACCCCATCTTGTGTTACCTGCGACGGTTGAGCATCGCCGGCAACGATTACAGTGGTGCAGAGAACATCGGAATGTGGAATGGCATCAGGTCGTCTTTTCTGATGAATCTCGATTCTCCTTGGGTGCACATTATGGCCGAAGAAGGGTTAGACGACGTCGGGAGAAAGATTTGAACCTCAGTTTGATGTTGAGCGTCATGTACACCGGACAGTAGGTGTTATGGTTGGGGTGCTATTGCGCATTCAAGTAGGTCACCTTCAGTCTTAATTCGACCATGACAGTGCTACGTTACTTCCAGGAAATATTGGAGCCGTATGTTCTCCCTTGCCTCAAGGTGGGCGTTCAATGTAGTGTGTTTTTATTTCAAGTTGCATTTGAAAATGGTTTCACTTTGGAAACTGAAATTTTGTGGGTAAACTCAGAAAGGATTGGAGTTCTTGATGAAATAATTTTAGTCGATTGCATTCCGAAAGTTATTTTTTTTTCTTTCAAAAATAGAAGAAAATGAGCCAACTCATGCTTCTGCTTTATTTCAACAGAAAGACCCATGAAAATAGTTCAACATCCGATTAAAAGTGAATCTACTGATAATTTCGTTCAGAAAAACAACTTAAAATACGGAATTGGCAGAGAATGGCCAAATTCAAATTTTGGCGGGAAAAAATTCCTGCTTTACCCACAAATTGACTTATTTCATAGTTCGGCGATTTTCGGATAGAGAGCGCCATTGTACATTTCATTCATAATCAGAGAGATATTCATAGAACTTGATAGTGATAGTGCATGCGTTCTATGGAGATATTCCATAAAATGGACGGTGGCGCCTCTATCTACTCGCTTTAAACGCCGACCTTAACCGGCTAGAGAATCCAATATTCCAGCAAGATAATGCTCGATCTCATGTTGCCAAAGTTTGTTTAAACTTTTTTGAAGGGACCCAATCTTTTGCCATGGCCGCCCACATCCCCCGATCTTTCGCCCATAGAGCATGTTTGAGACATCATGGGAAGAAGGCTTGGAAATTTACACCAGCCCCCACGGACTCTGCGGCTCTGAGATATGAAGTACAGGTAGCTTGGGATAGTATACCTCAAGAGGAAATAGACCATCTTATTGCATCAATGCCAAGGCGTTTTGGGGAGTGTATAGATAATCGCGGTGGATAAACACATCATTAACAAATTTATTAAAAAAAACTGTAACCCTTCGTTTTTTTCTGAAAATTTTAATCATTTACTCCTTGCTATACTATCTATGTTCTACCAGAAAAAAAATTCAAAATTCAAACAGCTCCTTTTGTTCCTTCTTTGTTTCGCATTGCCACATTGAGAAGTCTTCAATGGCTCTACACTAAACAATATTCGTTTAATCTGGAAATAAAATATTCTTATCGTTCCATTTCTAACATTTCTAATCAAGTCAAAAATAAATCATACGAAATGAGTAATTTCCACGTTGATGCGATACTCGGAAAGATAATTCTTGTTATAACATGATAATTCGGGTCAGGAAATGAATCCTGTCAAGAGTGGCAGGTATGGTAGAAATGAACGCATTTGAGATTACAGCCCTAGATTTGATTTATGATATAGCAAGTATTACCATTACCCGCCACATTGATTTATAACTGACTTCGGTTCCACTCTTGAATTTCATCCATATTGGTGGGTTTAGAGCTTAGCGAGCTACAGCGAACGCCATGTAAAACCACATCCAGACTATTCCCGATTCAGCCATTTCGTCTAGGCCCATCGACTGGATTCAATAAATGTGGATGTTAAAACAGACGATTCTTTAAGTGGCTATCCAGTCGAATTATGTCGCCGAAGGCACGAATTGAAGAAATGGCGTCCACATTATCAGAATCAATTAAATCGACACATCTAGTTTCTAGTTCATTTGTTCTTTCAAATACAAAGCCATAGCTCCGAAATGGAAATTGCTTACCTATTTCGCACGAATTTGAGTGTCTTCTGTTAAGGAAGCTATCGAATCGAATCATTGAACTTTTAAAAAGCAACTCTTTTCTGATAACATTCAAATTTTGCAGACTCATTATCTGAGCTAGATGCAATCACCCGGTTCCAGCAATCTCAATTCAATTTGTGGCATGAAATCGGGCATAATTATTCCATCAGAAGAGTCTTCTTGGAATGATTCATTCAATTTGAATCAAGAAATCTGTGGATTTCTCTCAGAGGGATAATTCATTCAATCTTGCCCTGATTTGGCAGGCTGTTTGAAACAAAAGTATGAAGGGTTCTCCAAAACCTCATTACATCACCACTGGAATATTCCGTTTGAATTGGTAAATTTTCAGGTGACGCATTTCAGATGTCTGTGGAATATTGAATTCGCCTTATTACTTCATTCGACGATATAATTGGGAAATCTCTTCCGTAGTTTGCTCAGAAAAACATTCATAAAAGCTATTGACGTACATCTTAGGAAACTTTTATAGATACTTTTGTATGTTACTTACCTACTAAAAATTCAAAGTGAAAAGTTGCAAAGAAAACTGGTGAATATTCAGCTAGCTCAAAATGATAAATGATTTCTGAAAAATTGCTCTGTTTATCGATAGATCTTAATCTCCTCTTGTACTACGTAAAGCAGGAAGAACTTTCAATGGTCGAAATACATATAAGCTCTGCTGAAATAACTTTCTACATCTGTTGGCTCTGCGATATTTGTCTGTGAATAAATACAAAATCATCAACAGTTCACGTCGAGCTTTAATTGCCTTCAGTGTTTCCAACAACAAATTTCTGTTTGTTCGCGTATTTATTAGTCTGCGAAAATACCCTTCGTGTAAACCTTTCATGGAAGGAGGTTACAAACTTCGTTGATTTTGGGATTAACGTCAACACTATAACTTTTCCGTTTCCGTTGTTCCTCACCCAAACCAAAGGGTCGGTTGATTGGAGATTTTGTGTTAAATAATAACTTAGCGCTGCTTCAATGGAATTCCCAACAGGGGATATTTCTGGTCACTATCCCAAATTCCAATCAATATTGGAGGGTACGCATGTTGACACATATTACCGATTCGTGGTACAAGGGTCTTTATCCATAGTTCATGTTTGCATTCTGTAATATCCCTGATGTACATAACTGGAAAGTTTGGAATTACTTTTCTCCGTCATTTAAACATTCATTGCATCTTGAAAGAATGGATAGGCTAAAGCTTTGTGGATTGTACTATAATAATAAGTTACGTAAGTAGATCACGGATATTTCAAATCAATATTCAATAATGAGTCGTATTTCAAATCAATTAATGTACTTTTCGAAGCGATTTAATTTTTGGGAATTTTCAAGATACTTGCGCATTCGCCATTCTGTTACATAAATCGAATACATGTCTGTGATATTGAAAATAATACTTTCATTGTTGCCATCTGAACTGCTTGATGGATTTGAACATGGGAGGCGTCATTAGATTTGTATGAACTATGGGAGTGACATAGACTACGAGGATATATTGAAAAATTCTTAGCCTACTATAGAACCAAACAAAATTTCAATGTCAAAATATTATATTACTCAACATATTCTCCTCTTAATTGAATAAATTCAATACAGCGATCCTGAAGCGTCTCTAGACCTTTCAAAAAAAATGTTTCTTCTTGCTCTGCAAACCAGTCCTCCTCGTTGGAAGAAAATGTACGACCTTTAAAACTTTTTTCAGTTGAGGAAAGAGATGATAGTCGGACGAAGCCAAATCTGGTGGATCAGGGGGGTTCTAGTAATTCTCACCCTAAATCACAAATTTTTTGCATGGCAACATGGAATTTGTGTACTGGATCGTTGTCCTGTGAAAACAAAATACCTTCGGATAGCTTTTCGCCTCTTTTCTCTTTAATTTTTTTCCTGTAGAGTGGTCAGTAGTGTCGAATAGTAATCTCCAGTTATTGTTCTACCCTTATCCAAAAAATCAATCTTGATTACTTCATGGCGATCCCAAAACACTGAAGCAAGAACTTTTCCAGCAGATTTTTTTGAACACGAAACTTCTTAGGTCTTGGAGAACCAGAGTGTCGCCATTCCATCGATTGTTGACTTGTTCCTGGATCGTAGAAATGTACCCAAGTCTCATCCATAGTAACAATTCAGTTTAAGAAGTCTACATCGTTTTCAAATCGAGCACAGATCGAACGCTATGCTTCTACCCTTGCACGAGATTGGTCAACATTCAAACATTTGGGGATCCATTTTGCAGAAATTTTCCTCATGTCCAAATTGACGTGAACTATATGATGAACGCGTTCGTATAAATTCTTCAGTGCTTCAGATATCCGTTTTAGCCCAATTCGACGGTCTGATAAAATCATGTCATGAACTGCATCGATATTTTCGGGGACTGACACAGAAACTGGCCTTCCCGATGGGTCATCATCTTCAATGGACAATTTACCTCTTTAGAAGCTTGCAGTCGATTTTTTTTTAATTTATTGCGTAACTCTTGTTTACTTTTTTGACGTCGAACTCGACACTGACACTTCTAATAAGTTATTGTTTGTTGATATTGTATCGCAAAATTTTGTTTATGCATGGAACTGGTCTACATACCAATCAATACATCCTCGTATATTCCGTGCGACAATCATTATGTGAGTCGAGTTACAATTTTGTATGTCCCAAATTATCTAGAGAAAATTTCGCGAAAGCATATCGTTATCTCCTAATTATAACTAACAATATCCAATTGTTCTTTCTTCAATAATTGTTTTCTTTCCTTCATTCGTTTGTCTCAAACACTCAAACGAATGTACGTCCATAATAAAGGAACGAATTCATTCAATTCACTGAAATTATGAATGAACTGGAATTGGAAAATAAATTGCAGCAAACTTTTCCAAACTAATGAACCATTACGCCAGTTATATATTGAGTCTATCGAAACTTGTCATTCGCAGAATATTACTCAATGCCTTGCTTAGTGTTGAATTCATTCATGAATATATGATTTCCATCTGATCTGAATGAAGCACAACTCGATTAATGAGGATTTTAGCGTCACAATGGCGGCTTGAGGCTTGTTATATGCAGTTGTCATCTTGACAGAGAAGATGATTTACTTAATAGATGCATGGAAACATTGGTGAAGCAGATCCATACTAAGAACCGTGCCATCCCAAGTTTGGAATTTAAACTGCTCCACATGGGTTAGGGATATTGACTTAAATTGCGGAAAAATATAGTTGAAATAAGCTTTTGTGATGAAAATTCATATTAATATGATTTCAAGTTGCAAATTTATTTTAGCGAGTAAAATAACGAAATTTTATTCCCAGAGAATTCAAGCATTTTAAGACTATCAATACAATGTATGGCCTCCACGGGCATCAATAACAGCTTGACATCTTCTTTGCATACTACACACGAGGTTGTTGAACATTTCTTGAGGAATTTGGTTCCATAAACGGGGCAGAAGCTCTCTCAGATCATTAAGAATTGATTAAGGTTGATAATTATCTAATCTTCTTTGGAGCATATCCCATGCATGTTCTATGCAATTCAAATCTGGTTAGTGCGGAGGTATTGGTAAATGTGGAATACCAAGCTCCTCGCGCGCATTCTCAACTATGGCAGCACGGTGCGGTCTAGCGTTATCGTCTAGAAATTGAAAAGTTTTACCAATAGCAGCGTGAAAATTTGGCACATTGTCAATGACATGCTCCCCATAGTGTTAGGCGGTCATATTCCTAGGACAAATGTGTAGATCTGTGCGCCCGTTGAAACATATCCCGACCTATACCATAACACCATACACCCTCGGAACGGATGGACTTCTTGGACATAGCGACGATTACGGGAATGCGTGGGATTGTTCATACCCTTATTCTTCGAGAATCTGAAACTCGTCCATATCTGGATTCATCAGTGAAAAGGATACTACGCCATTGATCGTTCCAATTGATATGTTGCCTTGCCCATTCCAGTCTTTGACGCTTATGGTCACGTGTTAATGGAACTCCTCTTAATGGACGTCTAGAACCTACATTCACCACTCAAAAAGGTCGTCTGATGGTTTCGATGGAAACTTGGACCCCTTCTGCATTTTGAAGAGTATTCCGTAGCATTCTACAAGTAGATGTAGGGTTTCTTCTCGCCGAAACGATCCTGAGTAGGTGTTGTTTTTCGTCGCCCACCAAGCCTTGGTCTTTCCAACATGGAACCTGTCTCCCTGAACCTATTCCAAAGTCGAGATATCACACTTTGGCTGACTTGGAGCCTTTCCGCTACAACAACCTGAGTTAGGCCACCCTGTAGCATTCCGATAGCCCTATTAGCCTCAGCGTTTGTTAGTTTACGTCTTGGCATTTTCAGAAAAATCGTTTCAAATCGAAGCCGTTGATAAACTGACTTCATTTCGAAATGAGAACATTCATGAAGCATATGCAGGGAACCAAACTTCAGAAAAAAGGCGACCAGATTGACGAAATGTCTCATACTGATTTTATTGGATCGATTCAAATTGTTATTGAGTTTTAAATGATTTTACAGCGATTTTCTCGAAGAATACATAGGTTTAAAAACGATTGAATACCATATTCCTAACTCTTGTGGAGCAGTATATTTTTACATTCCATTTCTGAATGTGAAAACTGTCGATATTGTAACATATCTGAATTTCCTACCCTGCAACGAAATAAAATGCGCCGTTGCCAGACTCCATGGCTTCCAGCTTTGCAACGTCTATTGTCGAAACGTGGAACTACGTTGAATGAACTTATTTGATATTATTTTATAATTCTATGAATGATGAATATTAGTACGACTTCAATCAATACTTTAGGCAATTCGCATCTTTATAAATAGGAGATTTTAATCATATCGAAGATCCACCATGAAGTAAACTTGTTCTTCTGTGACCATCGAAGAAATACGATTCTGTGGCAGAAAAACTAACCTCCAAAACGACAACGAATGGAAGGCTCTCTTTCACTTGGCTTGAACGCGGCGGCTGTGTGTGTGTTCATTCGAAATGGAGTTCCTCTCCGCCATTTTAGTATATTTTTAAAGACGCTTCTTTGTTATCTGGTATGTACACGATCTCCATTTAAATAACTGTTTTCATTTCACAGGATTTAATCTCATGTAAGCTTGTTCTATTTTATTATTGCATTTCTATTGAATATTGTGGAACTCTGCCCTGCTACCAACCCATTTGGAATATTCTTATACTGTTCGTAAGGCCTACTGCACATTTAACTATTCACTCGACATTATGGTTTAGGCATTTGGAGTTGTTGCTTTTAGGATAATATTTTACGTACAAATATCACTGGTTTGGAGGCCTAGGGTAAACTGTTTATATCACCTGTGCTAGGGAAAACCTCCCCCACAACAGTGGCCAGTGACACTTCCCCTGAGAGTTCTTTTGACGAACGTCCTCAGAAACCAAGCCTCGCCTTCGGGCCCTTGGCGTACCCGATAAGCAAGGAAAGCTTTGAAGGTGCCATCGTTCATCAGTTAACAGGAAATATAAAGAGTCTATCGTCACTTCCAAACCAACGCGACTGCTATGATCTCACACATAACACTTAAAAGGAAGGGTTCTCACACTAGGAACTACAAGGATACTGCTTATGAATTTCATTAATAATCAGGTGACACACTCTTTATGCCTATAACCTTTGGATGTATTGGATTCTGCTTTTTATCACAATTGTGCCAGTAATAACCTTACCGGAGTATAGGAAGCTCCATATTGTACATATCACCAGTGCTTGTCTTGTTAATAATTGTTCTATGGATTGTAAACATATCATCTGTAATGCTAGAAGGTTTTTTGCTTTGAGTTTTCAATTGATTCTCGTTCGTTTTTCCTTCATAGGCTATGGTTCCCCGAACTATGGCGCTGGACGAATAAAGGGCTCTTGTTCCACCTCTATGTCCAATCTAGTGTTTTATTTATCAATTTTACCTCATTAGATTTCCCATCCCATCCTATATTTCACTAATCTGAGTTATTACGAATCTGAATTACTACGACATAACATAGAGTTCTACCAATCTAGACGATCACATCACAAGCCAAAAATATAAGTATAAAACCCCCTTTAACGTAATTCTACCCTCAGCTCTTCAGAGCAGGGTTGCCCCTTTTCTCTTTTTCATAATGTTCCTAGGATTTACAAACTTGGAATGTTACAATATATCAACGGAATCCAGAAAACAGATACTCAATTCATTTATGGTACAAGGATAAAACCCCCTAGTGAATGACTAATAGATTTCATATGCAATAAAGACAACAAAAAAAAAGTCCTTTGGGGAGCAAGTTTGAGCCTGAATTTTTTTTTAATTAAAGTTAATTATGCTTCGATTTCGCAGATCATTAGCCTGAATTATCTCATAATCAATGAACAAAATTTGTTGATAACTTATACAAACAAGTTAATATATAATAATTACTCAGGTATCGCGATCCAGAATGTTTTATTCTCCGAGAGTTCCATCAGAGCGAATTATTCACAATAGAATTCCAGGAAACTATTAGCACCCGTTCACGAGATCTAAGCCCAAGTTTTCGCTCATGCATCAATAACTGTTTTTTCATCAAACGCCAACAAGGATATTCCATTTAGCTGGCGTTAACACTCTCTCTGATATCAGGAAGTTTCATAGAACGTCCAATTTAAATTCACGCTACATTATTATTATTCAATACTTTACTGCATTATTCATGAGAGATCTGAAGATTTCAACTTTCCACCAATAACACAACAAAAACAATTTTTCGCAAGACCCGACAGATTTCTGCTTACCTGGGGAATAATAATCTTGCTTTGAATTTCAAATTGGAAGTTTGTGATGAGGTGGACTATTATTTTGTCGAATTTTGGAGCTTGAACTCTAGAGTTTGCCTGTGATGAATATAAAACACGCTTTTAATTGGCTTGGGCGTTGCCAGGGTAATTCGATATTTCTGGTCCAGGAATTATTTTCATTCAACGAACGAATGAGAGCGAAAACTGTAATTATTGGTCCTGAAAACGTTTCATTTTTGTCGTGCATGGAATATTATCAGGCAGCTTCACCGAACTCTGTGAATGGTATTCTGACTGACATTTAATAATTTGGAAACCTTCAGCGGTATCTCGACTACAGTACATTGAACTATTCACAAATCACTCCCTCAAAAAACATCACCCTCCTTCTGGTGAGATCGGGTTAAACCGATCTTTTTTGAAAATTTCCAATGCCTGGACGCTTTAAAACAATCAATTTCCATAACACCACCTTCAACTATACTGCTCCACAAGAGTTAGGAATATCGTATTCAATCGTTTTTAAAAGCATGTAGGTAATCTTCGAGAAAATCGCTGTAAAATCATTTAAAACTCAATAATAACTTGAATCGATCCAATAAAAATCAGTGTGGGACATTTTGTCAATCTGGTCGCCCTTTTTCTGAAGTTTGGTTCTTTGCATATGCGTCATGAATGTTCTGATTTTGAAATGAAGTCAGTTCATCAACGGCTTCGATTTGAAACGAGTTTTCTGCAAATGCCAAGACGAAAATTAACAAACGCTGAGGCTAATAGGGCTATCGGAATGCTACATGGTGGCCTAACTCAGGTTGTTGTAGCGGAAAGGCTCCAAGTCAGCCAAAGTGTGATATCTCGACTTTGGAATGGGTTCAGGGAGACAGGTTCCGTGTTGGAAAGACCAAGGTTTTGTGAGCGACGAAAAACAACACCTACTCAGGATCGTTTCATCACCGTTTCGGCGAGAAGAAACCCTACATCTGCCTGTAGAATGCTACGGAATACTCTTCAAAATGCAGATGGGGTCCAACTTTCCATCGAAACCATCCGGCGACGTTTGAGAGAGGTGAATCTAGGTTGTAGACGTCCATTAAGAGGAGTTCCATCAACACGTGACCATAAGTGTCAAAGACTGGAATGGGCAAGGCAACATATCAATTAGAACGATCAATGGCGTAGTGTCATTTTCACTGATGAATCCAGATATGGACGATTTTCAGATTCTCGAAGAATAAGGGTATGGACAATCCCACGCATACCCCGTAATCGTCGCTATGTCCAAGAAGTCCATCCATTCCGAGGGGGTAGTGTTATGGTATGGGCCGGGAGTTTCAACGGGCGCACAGATCTACAAATTTGTCCTGGGAATATGACCGCCTCACACTACAGGGAGCATGTCATTGACAATGTTGTGCCAAATTTTCACGCTGCTATTTGTGAAACTTTTCAATTTCTAGACGATAACGCTAGACCGCACCGTGCAGCCATAGTTGAGAATGCGCGCGAGGAGCTTGGTATTCCGCATTTACCAATACCTCCGCACTCACCAGATTTGAATCGCATAGAACATGCATGGGATATGCTCCAAAGAAGATAAGATAATCATCAACCTACCCCAGAATCCTTAAATGATCTGAGAGAGCTTCTGCCCCGTTTATGGAACCAAATTCCTCAATAAATATTCAACAACCTCGTGTGTAGTATGCAAAGAAGATGTCAAGCTGTTATTGATGCCCGTGGAGGCCATATTTATATTGAATTGATAGTCTTAAAATGATTGAATTCTCTGGGAATGAAATTTCGTTATTTTACTCGTTTTTTTTTCAAACACCCTGTATACGCTGCCGACCTACAGGCTTAAATTAATTTGCAACTTTAAATCATATTATTATGAATTTTCATCACAAAAATCTTATTTTAACTATATTTTTTTCCCCAACTCATGTGGAGCAGTTTATTTTCCACTAACCCAACTTTCAAAAATATCGCAAGTTGAAGTTGCCTTTCATATTTCTGTACGAAAATATTGAAAATCTGCCCCCTGAGAACTTCAATTCAGTAAAAATACAAAGGTTAAGCTTTACTGCAACCTTTCACAAATCGTCCACTCGCTGAAAAGCGAAAGGAAATCCGATATTGCCAGAATGTCAGGAAATGGCTTTTAGCACTCATTCAATAAATCATTGCTCGACTGAATCCAGAGATGGCATATTTGAGAGCTTTAGGAAGACATAAATGCAGTTATTCCCTAGGGGAAACAGTGTATGGTTTGAAAACTTCATAAAAGCAATAATCTGGGGTTGGAGCTTTAGGGTGCTTGTTCTAATTCCAATTGATTTTGTCGAATCTATCCGAACCACAATTTTTTATTTGAAATATTTTGTTTTATGTATTCAGGAATTTTCCATACCACTGCTGTCGAAATTTCATAATTTTTTCAGAATTTCGAGAAAAACAGTCCTGGTACTTATGTACCAGAGATCGAAGAGCTAAAGTATCATTGAACTGTCACGTCATATAGGTTTTTAAAAAAGAAGGAAGAATAAAGTAGAATTGCATGAACTTCATGATCAATTTACATTAGGGCTGGGACTTTTTTGCCTTTTTGTATTCGAATATTCATTCTTCAATTTATTCGAATAATTCATTCAAAAAATTATTCTTGGTTGATTACTCACAAGTATTCATGAATAATCAACTATTCATGAATATTCGACTATTCATGAATATTCGACAATTCATGAATATTCGACTATTCATGAGTAGTCATGAAATGTTATTCAGTGATTATTCAATAAATATTCAGTGAATATGTATTCGAATATTCAAGACAAAAAACCTAAAAGCTATTCCAAAAATGAATTGGAAAATTTTCCAATTTATTGGAAAATGAATTCAAAAGATGGATTACCAATGTCGAAGAAACGTAATGTCTGGAAATATTCTCTGAAAAATGATGATGGTCCAAGTTCAGTGCAAATTGTGTCCTTTACACTGCAAAATTCAAAGGTCCTACAAGCAATCTATGGACCCATTTCAAGGTCAGATGTGAACCTTATGTGAATATCAAAGAATTTGTTCATAGTCAATCACAAAAACTTGATTTAATTATTCCTGAATAGACAGGTGAATGACCATTCAAGCTTTTATTCGAAGCATCACGAATGATAACTCAGCTCAGTCCTGAATAAATAAATTCATAAAAATTAATTTTTGGAGAATTATTGATTAGCTGAATATTAGTCGAGTATTTACTGAATATTTGACTATTCACCGAATATTCAGCTATTCACTGAATACTCAACTATTCACTGAATATTCAAGTATTCAATGGATATTCAACTATTCACTGAATATTCATGAATATTCGAATAATGCAAACCTAAATTATTCGAATAAATATTCAATGAATATTCGAATATTCAAATCATTCATTCATGATTCCCAGCCCTGATTTACATATTATGCATATTTTTTGTGAAGGAATAGAATGTTTTTTTGATTCTTTTTTTTTGGTTAATGATGTTCGTCAACTTGAATTAAGAAATATATTTTTCAATATAGAAAATCTATCCAAGTGTAGAAAAGCAAGTTGAAAGTTCAAAACGATTAACAATTAGTGACAGATGCTATGAGAATCGGTCATAGAAATAAACATAGTTTGATTTTGGTTTGGTTATCGTATAGGGTGATTTTTTAAGTGCTATAGGAAGAAACACATAAAATTCAGTTAATTGTATGAAATCCTGACTAGAATCGATAATACGGTCCATATAATTTAATGTTTCAAGATAATTCCATGCAAATGTTGACCGCGACTACGCCTCAAATGGTCCATCCGCTGACTACAATTTTGGCATACTCTTCTCCACATTTCGGCCGGTATCTCATGAATAAATGCTTAAATGTTGTCTTCCAATGCGTCTATTGAAGCGGGCTTGTCAGTATAGGCATGAGCCTTAACATAGTTCACAGGCGTTGAATTGGACGATCTAGACGGCCCATTGTTTCGCGTGCTGTGTGGCATGTGACACCGTCTTGTTGAAACCACGTGTCATGCAAATCAAGCACTTCCATTTTAGGCAAAAAAAAGTTGGATGTCATCTCACGGTAGCGCTCATCATTCACAGTTACGTTGCGATCTCTGAAGAAGTACGGTCCACTAATGCCACCAGCCAATAATCCGCACCAAACAGTAATATTTTCTGGATGAATTGGTAGATCTTGCAATGCTTTGGCTGATATTCACTTCAAAATCGACTATTCTGCTTATTCATGTATACATTGAGCCAAAAATGAGCTTTGTCGCTGAACACAATTTTTCGAAAAAAAAAATGGATCTTCCACCAACTTTTCGAGAGCCCATTCACCAAAACATCTGCGTTGTGGTAGGTCGTTCGGTTCCAATTCTTGCACCAGCTGTATTTTGAAGGGCTCCACACCTAAAATTTGAATAACAGAGGCCCAATTGCTGCGAACGGCGTTGAATCGATAATTGATGGTCATCACTAACACTGGCCCATACAGCTGCGATATTTTCTTTAGTTCGCACTGTACGTAAGCGTGTTAGTGGTTTAAAGTCCAGCAATGTATAATTGGTGAGAAATTTAGTCACAATAGCCCGAATAGCCGCTTTAGTGGGTCGATTGAACTGACCAATATGGATTATTATTTTGATAATAAAATTCAATGATTTGTAAGCGTTGTTCGTTTGGAATACGATTTATGGTAAGATTATAGACAAAAATGATTTTTGACAGGGACACAAAACAAGAAACGGGAGTGAGCTGTCAAAATCAGTGTTGCCGATTCCGTTAATTTCTTCTTTCTTGGCATTGAGAGAATTTATATATTTATATATATTTGTTGATTAAGGTTGTACCTAGAAGTTATTAACCCGAAAAAGGGTGATCAAGTACATAACATTAGTCTTGCAGTACCTTTGGTGACGTGAGCCAATCAGAATTCCAAAAAAAAAAGAACGACTGAAACAAGAATTTAGTGTAGTTATAAATTGGAGCGTGTTTCGAATGAGACACTCTGTATATAATTTCCTGTCATTAGTCTATGTGAAGCGAGCATTAAAAATAACGAGTAGAACATAGTAGCGTGTCTTAACAAACGAGAAAATTCAATTGAAATCCAAATTGATGAAAATATCGATATGTTTTTTGTGTTGCAAATTTGTGCAAAACAACATCGATGAGGAATTCTTCTAATTATGAGTAGGTTCAGCCTTTTTGCTCTACGATTGATAAGGACGTGACACTTAAACCTTTCTTGTCGCATATGTTCTTCAGAAAGGCTTCATCCATAAAAAAAATTGGCCTTAGACAAACTTGAAATTCATGATCGTCTATTCTTCTATGAACAATATAATTCTTACAGTTTTTATTTCTCTAAAAAACGTTTGTTTTTCATTCAATTGAAAAATTTGCGACTTATAAATTCACCTAAATCATTTCACCAAACAGTGTGGATAGAGTTACCAAGTTGACATTACCCAGTATGAAGAACAATGAATTTCTTAGGGGCATTTTCCAAGGTGAACTTCTCTACTTCGAAAACTGTATAGAACTTCGTTTTCAGCAATTAAATCTGCACAAAAAAATGAGCTGAGACTTTCGGACACATTCCCGAAACCAACTCAGAAAAAAAACGACAACAAAATCCCCGTTTCATCTCACATAGACATGAGAAAGTTTCTCGTCACAGAGGATTTTTCGCTACCGTTCACATGGTGCAACGCGTTTCAGTCTCGCGGGACGTTTTCCAAGTCATCCCTTCTCGCTGAGCACGATTTTCCGCAAGAACTGAAGTCTACGTGGAAATTCCTCTTCTATATAAGGCACGTCGCGCATGCGTCTCACCGGAAAACGTGATTGTGCGGTAGGTCTTCGGTGTTATTATAATTTTTTGATAAACCCTGTCTTCTTATGCGAAAAAACTGGCTCATTGAAACTTCGGATCCTCGGGGAAGGTCGACGTTCGCAGAAGTGGAAAATCCTGGGAAACTAGACGTTTTATTGGATTTTCTAATGGGGTAGAACAAGGGAAATGCCGTAGATTAAACAATGGGAAATATTGTATTTTTTGCGGCCATTCTTCGGGGAAAAGCGGTTGAAAAGCTCGTTTTATATTACAATTCGTTCAAGATATACAAAGAATGATGAGTTCAAAGTGAAAATTTATTCAAGACCAAAAAATTTCGAACCAAAATTTCCGCTCCTGCATTGTGTCTTTGAAATTGGTAATCATCTTATGCTCAAGAAATATTGCCCCGAACTAACACCTGTTTTCTGCAAGTTATTCAACCACTCTTTGAACCTGGAAAATTGCCAATGTTCAACCAGTACCTAAAGAAGGCAAAAAGACCCTACCCAGCAGCTACCGACCTTCAATCCAAAAGGTTCGATCAGAACTTTGAAACTGCAAGATCCATTAGGTATCAGGATCTCAGAAAGAACGATGTACACCACCTCCTCCTGGATTTTATCAAACCTCTGATGGAACTGGAAGAACAACTCTGTTAGGGGACACAATAGACCTTAAGGTCGCAGAGGACCGTAACGCCTTTTCGCTATGAACTAAACTTCACCGGTTTCCTTACAGGACATTTTCGCCTCAGAAAGCATCTGGTGAGAATGGGTTTATCGGACACTGAAGAGTGTAGATTCGAGAGAAGGAAAAAACTCCTATTCACCTAGTCACGACATGACATGCATTGCCATTGCAACCCAAAGGAAAGAATCCTTTGGGCAAGACACTTTCAGGAGTGAGGATCTAGCCTCATTGAAACCTTCCCAGATAGAAGGAAGGCAAACTGTAAAATTCGTGGTGAGAACAACTCTGTTGAAGGGCACAATCGAACTCATGGAATATTTGGAAAACACAGGAAATATCAACGATAGTCAATATGGTTTCCGTCATCAAAGATCAACCGGAGAACAGCTCACATATATGGCAGCTACCTATTGAAAAATATGCTGAAAACTCAGCCGTGGCACTGAGTGTATTCAAGGCATAGGATCGAGTCTGACACCAAAAACTCCTCGCCTAGCTTCCATCTTATGGCTTGTCCCCTCAGCTATGTTCTCTGATAGTTAGCTTCCCTACAAAAAGGTCTCTCCATGTTGTGTTCGATGAAGTTTCATCTGACACTCTACTCATAGGGGTCGATTCTGGTACCAACACTGTTTCTTCTTCACGCCAACGATTTGCTGGAGGCAACTTTATGTCCAGTGCACTGATTTGCAAATGATAGTATCCTCCGTACCGCCTTCTCTCCCAGAGTTTCAATACCAGCCGACAAATCATAAACGAACGAGAAAGAATTGCTGATAACATAAACATCACAGCAATTCTCAATTGGGGATCAAATAATTTGGTAGACTTCAATGCTAACAAAACCTAAGCAAGTCTTTTATCTAGAAAAGCTGATCTCACTCTACCCAATATAAGCTTGTCAGGGATAACCATACCGTTTAAGAGTCATCCATTTCAATTCTTGGTGTCACTTTTGACGATAGCCTTTCTTGGGTCACGTGAGATCAGGTGTACCTCAGGGTAGCATATTAGGGCCCTTTCTATTTGTTGTTTTTGTGAATTTTTCAAATCATTGCTATTCGCAGATGATATCAAGTTGTTCAGAAAAAATTTGAATATTCGTGATTGTGCTTTATTGCAGGAGGATTAAGATGCAATTGTTCAGTGGTTCAGAATGAGTAAAATGTCTTTGAATATAAGGAAACGTAATGTTGTCAGCTTCACTAGAAAATCTAACCTGGTGCATTTCGATTATGAAATTGATTTCAAAATCATTGATCGTAAGACTTATTTAAGGGACATGGGTGTGATGCTTCAGCATAATTTGAGATTTTATGATCATTTTGAGCTTCTGACAAATAAGGCTTATAAAGTTTTGTGTTTTGTTCTAAGAAACACAAGATTTCAATAATTCAACTACCATCCGATAGTATAATGCCCTGGAAAGACCTCATCTCGAATATGTCTCTGTAATTTGGATGCCATTGGCAATTACTAATAATGATAAAATCGAGAAAGTTCTAAAAAGATTCCTCCGATATTCACTTCTGAAAAAATATCATATAACTGAAATTATATACAGGGTGAGTCTTTGACTTGTACATATATTTTAACTGTAGATTCCTCTCATCAAAAGAAACATTTTTTGTCCATACCATTTTTTAAAATTCGGTTTCGTTTGAAAGATACAGGGTGTTAAAAATCCATGAAATTAACACTATTCTTTCCATATATTCGGAACCGATATTTCGAATTAACTGAATTTTGGTTGATTGTTTAGTCTATTCATTGTGCATATTCCTCAATTGAAACTTCCATAATTCTCCTGGTATTAAAGTTACAGTATAGGCGACTCATATTTCTTCTCTGGTCTCTCAACAAGTTACCAACGTTGTCAGAATGTTTATCAACTTTGTATATATATATAATCTAAACCCCAATGATACCTTTCGGTGTTTGGGTCCCAAAATAACAAAAATAACAATATAACATAAAATATTTAACATTCCATTAAAACTTAAACTCAATAAACTCTTTCCATTCTTTTCTGTTTGCCGCCAACGATCTAGCTTCTGTGATGTTTTTCCCTCTTCTTGTAATTTTCTTTGTAACCATATCGTCCCAATTTAGTCTTGGTCTTCCTCTGTTTCTTCTCTTGTCCAATGAACTTTGTCAAGACTAAAATCTCTCTGATGAAAAAACGTTTGATGTAGAGATATGTGATAATAAAATACCACATTTGTGGGACATGAAATTGAATTCTAAAAATCATGAAATTATACATTTTATAGGCAGTTTCTATTAAAAATTCATTGTTACCGGTTCTTCAGCAAAATATATAACTCGACACCAGAACGACACTGCAATAGTAGTGTCAATTCACTGAAAGTCATTTACATGATCATCACCCTCTGTAAATAAATAAAGTCCATCGCGTAGACTTCGTTTATGCCGTGTATGGGATCACTGACTAACGTTTCAGGTTGGACTGGTTGGAGACACAGAACAACGGTTTGTCTTGCGTGGCGGCTACATCCACGGCCTTCTGAAGGGAAGAGTAGGCCGTGGCGACTGGAATTGAGAACGTAGCGCTATATTGGCGAGAATCAGAACTACTCGTTTGGCATTTTCAAAGAGCAACGCCTAGACGCCTTAAGCGATTGTGATAGTTCATCTGCTAACGATAGGGAACGTACTGCTTTCTTGAGTTCGCCATTGTTTGAACAGAAAATCGGTAGTCTGGCATCGTCTTCTCTGGAGTTCTGTGAATGAATATCACAGAGAATGGGTAAGGTTACGTCATTGACCCCGAATCATATGACTTCGGTTAATGGAGTTAAGATAGGTTAGTGAGAAACCAATTTTTATGAGATCGTTTTAGAATATCGAGGAAAATATGAACAAATTATTAGTGTCTATAAACTAATCTTCAGGACAATCGAAGAAGGAACTTATTTTGGTGTGAGAAATATAGCCAAAATGATCGGACAGAAGTAAGTGTTTTGTTAGGAAATATCGTGTTTGTAACATTCTTATTCAAATAAGGTTAGTGCTTGAGTATTTTTTAAATGTATCACCCATAATATCTAATAATCACATCAATTTCAATCGAAAAATATGAACTTTGAGAGTTTGAGGTGTTTGTAGAGAATAATATCAGAAACGTATTCATATTTTCAAATGGCTATATCTCTTTAACAGAGGCGAATTCGGAAAATTGGAGAATAAAAAAAAGGTTTCCTTTAGCCTCAAGAATCTACAGTTAAAATATATGTACAAGTCAAAGACTCACCCTGTATATCCATGTTAAAAGATTTCGACATGTTTACCTTAGATAAAAGGAGAAAATATATAGCTGTCATTTATTTTCAAAATGATTCACAATCAACATTATAATTTTATCGATTTTGTTCATTTCAAGGTTCCCAAATTGGATTTGAGGATCATAAATAAAGACCTATTATTTCTTAAACCAGGTAGATGTTCTCTTCTAAACAGAATGAATTTCTATCGAAAAATGATGTAGATATATTTTCTGATTTTTGAAAATCCTGAGAGATTTGTTTTTTCTAGATTAGGTCATGAAACTGTTTTTATAGTTCTGTATTTGTAGGTACTATGGTGTTGGTGTGGAAGAAAATGAATAAATAAATGAATAAAATGAGAGTACATCCCAGAAAATTGATTTTCTGTTTCTTGCCAGTAGTTATTTCCCTTCCAATTAAGTTCTTATGATCTATAAGGTGCAGATTCGACCCTGCCTAGAGTACTGGTCCCATGTTTGGAGTGCGGCACTTAAACATGTCCTGAAATTGTTGGATTCTGCCCGAAAGAGAGCAATTCAACTATTCGGTGACAAACTCACCCACTTCTCTGGAACACCGTAGAGGAAAAAGCGATCTTTCTCTTTTTCATAAATGGTCAATTCTCTTCTGAATGATCAACAATCGTCCAACCTGCTGCGCTCCATTCAAGACCCTTCGTGGTCTCTTTGAAAACCTGCAGAACATCTCTTTCCAAAACCTCGTTCATCCAAAGAACAGCGACGCTCTGTGAATCGGTGCCTAGAGAGATGTTTCCCGAGGCAGATAGGTAACCTACAGTTAAGAGGCACACCAATTCCTCACTTCTTCTCCTTGGTTCTCACGATGTTCTCTGATTATCACAGGATATTTTACTGGTGGGATCCAAAGAACAAAATATCGAATTTTCAAAAATGTATTGTCATATTCAGAAGAACGAAAGTTCATAGTACCAATGTAATTGATCCAAAGGTACTTGGAGGAGTAAATCACACAAATTTAAAGGAACATTTGTGTAAAAGTTTGTATGACTCCTTCAAGAAACTTTACCATTAAAATGGGGTTAAAAATATGAACAAGTATTTCTATAATGTAAATCACCTCTTTTATTTAACATTCGAATGCACTTACATGAAGATAATATTCATAAACAATTCAGCATATAGTCCTATGTGTGTTGTTAAGGGGAAGTGATAATCATCAAGCTCGATACGACCTAGTTCTCAAGTTTCTATAACTTTCATTCAATTTTGAAATCTACTGTACCGGAAATGATGTTCCTAATGGCCAATGTAGTCTGCATCAATTTAATTGGGGAAGTTAACTAAGTATCAGAGTATCGAGCAGAGCTCGGTGTTTCTGATTGCCTGGACTGAAGAAAATATAAGGCATTTATTGGAAATCAAAGGAAAATTCCAGGAAAGTCCATTCCATTTGGATTCTTCGAATCCACTCATATTTCGTCGAACCTTATTAAAGACATTCACAAATCCACATTCCTTTTTATCTGTAATTAGATAGCAAGGGATGCGGATTTGAAATGAGTTGGGCGTATACAACATACAGTGTGACAAAAAAAACCTCGGACAAACTCTTTTTCATTTAACTTTATTAAACAGAAGAAATTGAACAAAACAACAACAAATAATAATAGCTTAAACATTTGTTAATAATATATCTAAGCCGTGGCTTCCTTTGGCGTTGATACACAGCTTCAGACGCTTCTTGAAATTTTCGGCAATGGGCCCCAGCTCCTCGGGCGTTATTCGGTTCCATTCCCGGCGCAGAGATTGCTTCAGCGACTCCAAATTTTTGTGTTTTTTAGCACAAGCCCTGTGCTCCAAAATCGACCACGCGCTGTAGTCCATTGGGTTGAGATCCGATGAGTAGGGCGGCCATTCTGCAGATGAGATGAAACAAGGAAATGGGTCTTAGACCATTCTTGCGTCATTTTCGCTCTGTGAGCCGGAGCGGAGTCCTGTTGAAAGGTCCGATGCATATCGCCGAAGTGCTGCTTGACCCACGGAAGTACTACGGCCTCGAGGATGTCGCAGCGGTGGACTTCTTGATTGATTTTGACCCCTTGATCCATGAAAACTAAGGGAGTTTTAACACTGCCGCAAATTCCGCCCCAGACCATGACGGATTGCGGATTTTGACGGTGATCGACGATGGCCGATGTACCGAGAGCCTCTACGGACCAGACTCTGTCGTTTTGGTGGTTGTGGGATTGTTCTACGGTGAAAAGCTTCTCGTCTGTGAAGAGAATTCGCTCCCATTGCTGACCGGCGGCGAGAAGAAGGAGTTGGCGGCACCTATGGAGTCGTACGCGCTTGTTTTCCTCCGTGAGGAGTTGAACTTTTCGAGCTTGTATGGCTTGAGCTTGAGCTCCTTTTTGGCAATTTGACGGACTGATTCGCGGTTGATACCGCCGATACCGGTCTCACAGGCTATTTTCCTCATGGAAACCCTCGGATTTCGATTGACTCGCTTCTTGACGATGTTTCGATTGCTAGGTGTACGTTTTCTACCACTTCCTGGACGACGACCATCATGGCCAAGCTCCTTGAAACGACGAATTGCATCGGACACGGTTTGTCGAGGCACATTGAGCAAACGAACAATTTCGCATTGACGCCTACCTTGACGAAACAGCTCCAAAATCGCACTACGTTTGTTTGGCATTCTAAAACTCTGTTAAATGGAATTATACCAAACAAAATTCAAATATTAGTACAGAAAAGTGTAGAGAAACCAAGAGAATAGAAATTATTTGGCTGCGCCGAAATACTTTTGTTCCATACCACAACAAAATTTGTCCGAAGTTTTTCTTGTCACCTTGTAGATAGCAAGGGATGAGGATTTAAAATAAGTACAGCGTTTACATAGGTAAATAGTGAGTAAAAAGTAACGGTCTTCACTATTTTGTGGAAAAACACTCGAACAGGTCAATATTTATTTTGAATTTACTTGAGGTGAGGCCTATTTTCCTCCAAAAATATGAAATTTGGCACACTAGGGTGGGTCCACCAATATTTTTTCATTTCTCGATTTTGAATTTCATTGATCATGATATGTGTCTACTTTGCCAACATTAATTGTAAAACCTTCCAAACGAAAAACTGCGACTCTTTCTCCTCTATACAGGGTCTTTCACGAGGAACCTCACCCATATTTATACGAGAAACTACTGAACGTATTTTCATGAAATTCAGCACTTATAAGTATTTCACGATGCTGATGAAATATAAAATATTTTCAAGGCATGAGCACCTCCGGTTTTTCCGGAAATGACGTCAACTTCCGTTTTTTAAATTAGAACACCCTTTTTTTATTGCAGAAATAGATTCCTTAGAAAATTTCAAGTTATTTTGATGTAACATTTTTCAGTTTTGGTTGGAAAATTCTCTCTGAGCGGGAAAATTCGAACAAAAAATCGAAAATAGAGCTCCGCTGAAACAAGAATAACTTCGAGGTTTTTGGATGGAAAATTTTCATTTTTGGGATTTTTCAAGATGTAAGATTGATGTATCCACTTTGAAAATCGAAATCGCGAT
Source organism: Adalia decempunctata (assembly GCA_951802165.1). Classification (NCBI taxonomy): domain Eukaryota; kingdom Metazoa; phylum Arthropoda; class Insecta; order Coleoptera; family Coccinellidae; genus Adalia; species Adalia decempunctata. Next base: position 25,529,283 of record OX637697.1, read on the forward strand.
TCATGATACAGGGGGTGAAAAAATCGCTTTCAAAGTTAGGGATGACAAAATCGTGAAAAATCAATTTTTTCAAATTAGAACCCCATTTTTTTATGGCAGATATTGAATCTACGTTAAAAAATAAAGTTAGTGTATGCATCACACCCTTGCCCTAAAGTGGATATTTTCTGAGTTATTCACAAAAAACTGTTTTTCGTCTTGAATTTTCAGCTATTTCTTTTCCCTTCACGCCAAAAAGATGAAATTTTCAGGAACTGTCACTTAAACCATGTTTTAGATTTTACTACCCTAATATGCAAGAGAAAAAAGTTACAGGTTGTTCCTAAATAGATGGCGAATTTGGATTCGAATTTGTATCGGAAACCTCTTTATTTCAACTAATCGGCCATCGGTTTTCTCTCCAGTGATAAATAAATAATTCGTTATGAACCATATGCAAAAACTTAGCATGTCTCAAATTCTTTTTTTTTAATGATAGATATCATTAATTACATATGCCAAATTCTTTATTCAGTAGATGTAATTAATGATATCTATCATTAAAAAAAAAGAATGTAAGACATGGTAAGTTTTTGCATATGGTTCATAACGAATTATTCATTTATCACTGGAGAGAAAACCGATGGCCGATTAGTTGAAATAAAGAGGTTTCCGATACAAATTCGAATCCAAATTCGCCATCTATTTAGAAACAACCTGTAACTTTTTTCTCTTGCATATTAGGGTAGTAAAATCTAAAACATGGTTTAAGTAACAGTTCCTGAAAATTTCATCTTTTTGGCGTGAAGGGAAAAGAAATAGCTGAAAATTCAAGACGAAAAACAGTTTTTTGTGAATAACTCAGAAAATATCCACTTTAGGGCAAGGGTGTGATGCATACACTCACATTATTTTTTAACGTAGATTCAATATCTGCCATAAAAAAATGGGGTTCTAATTTGAAAAAATTGATTTTTCACGATTTTGTCATCCCTAACTTTGAAAGCGATTTTGTCACCCCCTGTATCATGAATCGCGATATCGATTTTCAAAGTGGATACATCAATCTTACATCTTGAAAAATCCCAAAAATGAAAATTTTCCATCCAAAAACCTCGAAGTTATTCTTGTTTCAGCGGAGCTCTATTTTCAATTTTTTTTTCGAATTTTTCCGCTCAGAGAGAATTTTCCAACCAAAACTGAAAAATGTTACATCAAAATAACTTGAAATTTTCTAAGGAATCTATTTCTGCAATAAAAAAAGGGTGTTCTAATTTGAAAAACGGAAGTTGACGTCATTTCCGGAAAAACCGGAGGTGCTCATGCCTTGAAAATATTTTAGATTTCATCAGAATCGTGAAATACTTATGAGTACTGAATTTCATGAAAATACGTTCAGTAGTTTCCCGTATAAATATGGGTGAGGTTCCTCGTGAAAGACCCTGTATAGTTGAACGAATCAATATCTAGGACAAAAATATCCTCATGAGTCCATTAATAAAGATTGTAATTGAATTTCATTGTTTCCTCCACTGTTAACTCGACCGGCGACAATTATTTCAGTCGGTATTCAGCTGATATCCCATGAACTTTCGAAGTGTTCGAGAAATGCGCTACGTTGGACTCGTTGTTGGTGGTAAGCCAGGAGATAGGAGGATGTCAATGAAGAATTTTAAATGATTGGAATGGAAAAATAGATAACTTCTATTTCAGGAGCATACGTACCGAATGGGCGGCAATGATGGATGAACGAATGAAAAATAGGCATAGATTTGGTGTCCTCAATGTATACTACGGAGTGGTGTGGCTGCAAATGTCAACATCTCTCTTGATTGAAGGAAGAGATACTGAGAGAAATTTCGGCCAACTTCCAATGACCTATCGACCAAAACTAGCGTGGACCATTGACTACATGGCGATGTAATGATCAAGAAAGTAAGCACTGAGAAGAACTTCAGTTCAATGCTAAATAAAAGAGAAGATTGGGAAAGGGAATACACCAACTACAATCTCAAAGAAAATACAATGAAATGGTATACAGATGGTTCTAAAACCGCTACAGGAGCTGGCGCTGGGATTTACAGGACAAGTACCAAGTGTGCACGATCGCTAGGCTCCTGTACAAGCGTCCTTCAAACGGAAATACTTGCAATCGGAAGATGTCTAGATATACATCTAGAAAGAAACTATCAGAAGTGCGATATAGCTATTCATACAGATAGTCAAGCTGCTATTAAAGCACTGAGCTCCTACGTCATCGACTCAAAGCTGATTTGGGAGAGCCGAAACAATCTCAATGAGGTAGGCAAGAAGAATAAGGTATTTTTAATCAGGGTTCCCGGTCATTCGGGAATCGTAGGAAACGAAGAGGCCAATAAACAGGCCAGAAAGAACGCACAGACGCCACTCACTGGCCCAGAACCCTTCTGTGGTATAGGAAAATGCACCTATAAGAAGGAATTTATGCTGAAGGAGAAAACCGAAAGAGAAAAACTCTGGCGGAATCTCCCAGGGATGGATCACTCCAAAAAGTTCCTCCGGAACTTTGAAACTGCTAGATCCAAAAAATATCTGGATCTCAGTAAAAACCAACTTCACCTACTCACTGGCTTTCTCACAGGACATTGTCGCCTAAAGAAACATCTGTTGAGAATGGGTTTATCGGACACTGATGAGTGTAGATTATGTGGGGAGGAGGAAGAAACGCCTACTCACCTGGTTACGGAATGCTATGCCATTGTAAGCCAAAGGAAAGATAGCTTTGGACAAGAAACTTGTAGAAGTGGGGAGTTATCCTCCTTGAAGCCGTCCCAGATACTGGATTTCATCAAATCTCTGGAACTGGAGGGCGAGCTGTAGGGGGCGCGATGATGACAGCTCTGTAAGGGGGCACAATAGACCTTAAGGTCGCAGTGGACTGTAACCCATTTTCACTATAACTATAACTATTGACTACATGCATCACTGAACTCGACATAATTGGCTAGCGCTTCTTATATTGATTGGACTACCACAATAGGTGAGAATAATTTTTCATGGTTGTGTCCTATTCATACTCCGCCAAACCATGACTTACTGTCGCAAAATACTAAACTTTCTCACCTAAAGTAAAATCTCAGAGCTCCTTTCTGAAGCTTCCTACAATCCCTAATTTTTCCATACTCCAGTTACCCCTTTATGGGACAGGTACCAAGTGTGCACTATCGCTAGGCTCCTTTACAAGCGTCCTTCAAACGAAAATACTTGCAATCGTAAGATGTCTAGATATACATCTAGAAAGAAACTATCAGAAGTGCGATATAGCTATTCATACAGATAGTCAAGCTGCTATTAAAGCACTGAGCTCCTACGTCATCGACTCAAAGCTGATTTGGGAGAGCCGAAACAATCTCAATGAGGTAGGCAAGAAGAATAAGGTATTTTTAATCAGGGTTCCCGGTCATTCGGGAATCGTAGGAAACGAAGAGGCCAATAAACAGGCCAGAAAGAACGCACAGACGCCACTCACTGGCCCAGAACCCTTCTGTGGTATAGGAAAATGCACCTATAAGAAGGAATTTATGCTGAAGGAGAAAACCGAAAGAGAAAAACTCTGGCGGAATCTCCCAGGGATGGATCACTCCAAAAAGTTCCTCCGGAACTTTGAAACTGCTAGATCCAAAAAATATCTGGATCTCAGTAAAAACCAACTTCACCTACTCACTGGCTTTCTCACAGGACATTGTCGCCTAAAGAAACATCTGTTGAGAATGGGTTTATCGGACACTGATGAGTGTAGATTATGTGGGGAGGAGGAAGAAACGCCTACTCACCTGGTTACGGAATGCTATGCCATTGTAAGCCAAAGGAAAGATAGCTTTAGACAAGAAACTTGTAGAAGTGGGGAGTTATCCTCCTTGAAGCCGTCCCAGATACTGGATTTCATCAAATCTCTGGAACTGGAGGGCGAGCTGTAGGGGGCGCGATGATGACAGCTCTGTAAGGGGGCACAATAGACCTTAAGGTCGCAGTGGACTGTAACCCATTTTCACTATAACTATAACTATTGACTACATGCATCACTGAACTCGACATAATTGGCTAGCGCTTCTTATATTGATTGGACTACCACAATAGGTGAGAATAATTTTTCATGGTTGTGTCCTATTCATACTCCGCCAAACCATGACTTACTGTCGCAAAATACTAAACTTTCTCACCTAAAGTAAGTTCTCAGAGCTCCTTTCTGAAGCTTCCTACAATCCCTAATTTTTCCATACTCCAGTTACCCCTTTATGGGACAGGTACCAAGTGTGCACTATCGCTAGGCTCCTTTACAAGCGTCCTTCAAACGAAAATACTTACAATCGTAAGATGTCTAGATATAAATCTAGAAAGAAACTATCAGAAATGCGATATAGCTATTCATACAGATAGTCAAGCTGCCGTTAAAGCACTGAGCTCCTATGTCATCGATTCAAAGCTGATTTGGGAGTGCCGGAATAAACTCAATGGGGTGGACAAGAATAAAAATGTCTTTTTAATCTGGATTTCCGGTCATTCGGGAATTGTATGAAACGAAGAGGCCAATACACTTGCAGAAAGAGTTCACAAACGCCACTCACTGGCCCAGAACCCTTCTGTGGTATAGGGCAATGCACCTATCAGGAGGAGTTTATGGTGAAGGAGAAAACCGAAAGGGTAAAACTCTGGCAGAATCTCCCAGGAATAGATCGCTCCAAAGAGTTCCTCCTGGAACTTTAAAACTGCTAGATCCCAAAAATATCAGGATCTCAGTGAGAACCAACTACACCTACTCACTGGCTTTCTCACATGAAGTTGTCGCCTAAAGAACCATCTGTTGAGAATGGGTTTATCGGACACTGCGAAGTGTATATTCTGTAGGGAGGAGGAAGAAACTTATATTCACCTGGTTACGGAATGCTATGTCATTGCAAGCCAAAGGAAAAAGTGCTTTGGGCAAGAAACTTATAGGAATGAGGAATTATCCTCGTTGAAGCCGTCCCAGATATTGGATTTCATCAAATCTCTGGTATTGTAGCGAGCTGTAGGGGGCGCGATGATGACAGCTCTTTAAGTGGGCACAATAGATCTTAAGGTCTAAGTGGACTGTGAACCCTTTTTACCATAAACTACCACCCCATCATATCGTATAAAACTTGGAGTTGTAACCCAGAAATACTGCAATGGATGTACGTCACCCATTATAAGACCAATAATAAGACATAAGTTGTCTAGATTACTCAGGCAGAGCAGACAAGTGCAAGGAAACTATTCAACAAAGTACAAAGGCTTGTCTGTGATCAATAGGGTAGACCATAAGGCTATCCTTAGAATATCTAGTGAAGGTACATGTAATGAAGCATCTCATCAGCGAACAAACCTAGTGATGTTATGATTAAAGAAGTAGGCATTGAGAAAAACTTCAACACAATGCTATGCAAAAAGAAAGAATGGGAATAGGAATACAGTACCCACAATTTCGAAGTAAATACCATTAAATGGTAGGTTTACAGCTGATTCTAAATCTACAATAGTGACTGGCACAGGAGTATACGCAGCAAGGACAAAGTGTACACTATTGTTAGGCTCCCACTCAAGAGTTTTTCAAGCAGAAATAATCGCAATCGAAAGATGTGTAGAGAAAAACCTGGAAAGAAACTATCGAGGGTGTGACAAAATGATCCATTCTGATAGTCAAGCTGCTATCAAAGCACTGAACTCCTATGTCATTATGTCATCAACTCAAAGCTGATTTGGGACTGCCGAATGACACTTGATGAAGTAGGCAAGAACAACAAGGTCTCTCCAATCTGGGCTCCTGGTCACTCAGGAATCAAAGGAAACGAAGAGGCCAACACATTTGCCAGAAAGGGAGCACAAACACCACTTATTGGCCCTTAACATTTCTGTGCTATAGGAAAATGCACCTAAATGAGAGAAATTAGGGAGAAGGGATAAAATGCTTTCAGAAGCACTGTGCAGGAATCTTCCAGGAATTAATCATTCCAAGAACATTCGGGGAACTGCATGAACCAAGTTTCTTCTGGATCTCAGTAAGAATAAAATACTTCTGATGACGATAAGTGGATCAGAAAGATTCTGAGATGAGTACCAAGACAAGATTCAAATTGAAATACTCGTAGGGGTGGCACGATAATTTGAGGCGCATTCATTCCAACTGGATGCAAGCTGCACAGAATAGACAACTGTGGAAAAACTCAAGGGAGGCGTGTGTCCAACAGTGGACTTCAAGTGCTGCATGATGATGATGATGATGACTCCTCCTCACTGGCTTTCTCACAGGACATTGTCGCCTAAGGAGGCATATGATGAGGATGAGCTTCCCAGAAACTGGCGAGTGCAGATACTGTGGGGAGAAGAAGGGAAAAACTCATGTTCCACTGATTACAAAATGCCCAACCATTGCTAGCCTGCGCAACGAATGTCTTGGTGAAGAGAATTAAAAGAGGCACGAGGATTCATCCTCCTTGATTCCCCGTTAGATACTGGAGTTCTGAAGCTGGAGGGCGGCTGTAGATAGCGCAGTTGCGAAAACAGCTCTGATGGAAGACACAATAGTCCTTGAGGTCGCAGTAGAATGTAACCCCCTTACCAAAGGATAAATATAACTACATCACCATCTTGCAATGTGGTTCACAAGATACTGCTTCGAATTGGGCGTATCGAGACAGATTCTAACTGTTGGGGTAAGGTAAGTTTTGTTCATTGCTCTTATTGGCTAAACGGTTGACATTTGGTCTCGTCAACTGAAGGTAGGACCTCTGAGAACGCACCTTAAGGGATGGAAGGTGTAACTACTGACCACACATAACAAAATGAGTTTCGTAGCGGTACAAGGAACAACTGTTATCCATGTGCAGCTGTTGGAATCAAGAGTCTTCAAATCTGCTTGACAGTAACTGAATATTTCGATATTAACAGCCATAATGTGATTCCCCAACTCCAGGTTAATGCCCTTATGATCCTTCTGATAGATCGTCACCCTTGCCGCGCATCTCTTCGACTGAATTCCGATGCAAATTTAAAATTGCCATCCTTATGTCGCCTCCACATCTACCATTCATTCTATTCTCGAAACGCATCCAATGCAAACCTCTCATATCACACTTCATGAAGAATGGGTCTGAAGGAACGTAGACTTGCCAAATAGAACCAAAACGAAAATAGCGCGCCTCGGCGCCTTCTTCGCGACGCGTGCGCATCCCCATCGATTCGGCGTCGTGGTGGCGACGTCGAAGCTTCAGACTACACCGAAAATGTCACTCAATTATAATGGAAATCCAACAAATGTGAGAAAATATGTCAGATAGTACGATGTTAGTTCTAAATGTAAGTAATCCAATATCTCGAGCATGTTTGAGTTCGTGTTTGGTCCATCGAGTTCTGAGTGTTTCGCTGTGTGGCTCGAAAATATGGGACGACTACAGGTATGTGTTCTGTGTTTCTTATTAGGAGCAACAGCTAATTCTTTGAAGAATTCACTTGATCTACACTACCATCATCAGAGACTTTTCAGAGACCTTCATTTACGTTTAAAAAACTTGTTTACGAATATATTTCAATTTCCTGTTGCATCTAGTTTGACAGGGGCAGAACTCCATTGATGAAATGTCTTTGTGATGCCATTGGTGCTCAGTTTTCAATAGGAATGTTTGATAATTCATGAGAGATGATCGTTTTAGGAAGTTTTGACTTTGATCACTAATGCCAGACTATTTCAAGAAATTGGAACCAAATAGATTAATGAATCAAAAATATTCTTAATTCAGTCTTCTTTTTCCAGCGATTTTCCTGTTTGATCATTCCATTTCTGAAGCGGTCTTTGCAAAAATACTTATTTACTGAAGATTTCACCACTTATAACTAAGTTTCCGCTTTATATTTGATGAAAATACAACTTTATTGTTACGAATGGACCACTCAGAGTATGGCCCATTGAACTCTACAACTTTTTTCCATCTTTTTGTTAGAACTCGAATACCGTTGCTGTTTTAGTCTTCATCTTTTGAGACTATCCACGAATCAAGTCATTCATTGATGTCTTCATATGAGTGGAACTGCTGATGAGCCAGACCATGGACGTCCAGTTTGAGCGTTTACAGATAGTTTCCAATAGTAACGTGAGGCCGAGCGTTGTCATGATGTAGAATCACTTCATCGTGCCTCTGCTCCTATTGTGGACGTTTTTCGCGCAGTTATCGTCTCAATTGCATCAATTTGTGTCGATACCAATTCCCTCACTCAGTTCCAACAGCTCATAATGTATATCACCGACCTGGTCCCATCAAATACACGGCATAACCTTCGCAGTGTGTGATTTCGGGTGAGGAGAAGACGTAGAAGCTTGACCGGGACCATGACCTTCTTCTCTATGAGTTGCTATTTCACATCAGGTCAGCTGCTTAACATATGATCTATAAGGCACAGATTCGACCTGTCCTGGAATACTGTTCCTATATTTGGAGTGCTGCACCTAAACAAATCCTGAAACTCTTGGATTCTGTACAAAAAAGGGCAATTCGTCTCGTCGGTGATGTCTCGCTTATAAACTCGCTCACTTCTCTGGAACACCGTAGAAAAGTAGCCGATCTGTCTCTATTTTATAGATATTTTCATGAGCGATGCTCCTCTGAATTATCAGCAATCGTTTTCCCTCCCGCAGTCTCTTCGAGACTTACCCGTCAAGTTAAGTCTTCACATCCCTTCGTGGTCACTTTGGAGACCTGCAGAACATCTCTCTTTAAAAACTCGTTCATCCAATGAACAGCGAGGCTTTGGAAGACATTGCCTAGGGAGGTGTTCCCCGAGGCATATAACCTCCAGAAATTAAAGAAGAACACCAATTCCTACCTGCTTGCCCTTGGTTCTCACGATGTTCTCTGAACATTACAGGATATTCCTTTTCGTGAAAACCACAATTAAAAAAATTCATCAGCCGTCAAGATGTGATGAAGAAACCCGTTTTCTTCGAAATCAGACATATTCAAAAAAACAAAAGTATATGACACCAAAACAGTAATGTGTTGGAACAGTTTGTTTATCACATGTCTAAGCTTGGTTCTTGACGTTTTGGATTTGTCAAAATCGACTAGCATTCACTGTTGGAGATATCTATTGGCAAACAACGAGAACTCAGTTGCACACCACATAATATCGAGTTTTTGCAGTTTAGGAAGTCTGAGGAAGCCATGTTTGGGTGAAAAACTGAAAGATCCAACAATGCCAAGTGTAAGTCTCGCAATTTTGCCATTGCCAGCTCTTATTCTTGAGCTGGCAATGGCAAAATTGCGTATGTTATTTACTCATATATTCTTTACTGCGATAAAAGGGTTCTGTCAGCGCTAAGAGATCTCCTGTGTCTAAGGCCCGGATTGAACCTAAGCCGGCTCTGTCTGTGTAGAGTATATACTGGTGCAACATGGGAAACTCTATATTCCGAGTCGAAAAATAATGTTAACGTCGTTAAACTGACCTTGCAACGCTATTTAGCAGAGTTCAGATAAAGGTAGATTTTTATTATCACTGTAATATTAGCGCGCCATATCCAACACACGTAGATATAATGCAGCCTGCAGTTTACAGTTCTGTTCGAAACAAATTTCAACGCTATCCAACGAACCAGCTATTCGTAGGCTGTTTAGTGTGTCTAGAAACATTCTATTTATGACGTGAGTACCTGCCTATCACATATCGCTCATCTTCATTTTTTTTTTCAATTTTCTGTACATCAACTTCATGGAAATATTCCTCCTACACAAACATTTTGACATGTTATCAGACATGAAATTAATTTCGTTACTTTCCACTGGCCATGCCGATATTCGATGAATACATTAATCGGAGTATCTTGTCGACAGAAAATAGATTCACTTGAAAATAACAAGCTTTTATACGTCAGAAATAATTTGATTTATTTGATTCAATTCCTGACAATCCATCGAAGGGTTATAGAATGTTTGATTCAATTTAGATCAATTTTTGACATTGGTAAGATATTTTCCAAACATTGCCAGCGATTTGGCAATTCATTATGTCTAATTGGTAAGTCAATGCAGCGACAACTGACTAGGTATACTTAATTGATGAAGGAAAACAGACAATAGCCCATTGTTTCCTCAATAGATCGGTATATTGATCTGGAAAACTTGTGTACGAACATCTACGATTCAATTTTTTGTTCAAGATTGGCAGACTATGGGTAGGTATTTCAAAAGTGAACATTTAGGTCGGGAAGTTTTTGTTCGAAAAATGCAAGCATAGAAGATAGACGAATTGAAGATACTACACTGAAAATTTTTTGACAGTTCCAACAACCAATTAAATTTCCTCATTTGATATCAGATGAACAATTTCACCCAATCATGTCAACATTACATCGATAACAGACCATGGGCTGTTTTCACGTTGCTATGGACACATATTGATTCATTTCGATTTTGAAGTTTCAAATATTTAATATTTCGAAATGTCACGATTTGGTTGCAATACTGACGATAATATTAATGAAATTATAGAATCGAACATACCAAAAAACACCGTTTACAGTAAGAAATTTGTATGGAAAGCATTTATAGACTTTTGCAACGATAGAAAGTATCAATTAGATGGAAATCGGACGGCGGAAGAATTGGCGTTGATTTTAAAGGAATGGGCTGTGAACATGAGGAGAAAAGATGGTAAAGAGTTCAAAGAAAGTACGGTCAAAACCATGTGGAATATAACAAGTAAGCTGTTACAAGAAAAATATTATAAAGAAATGAAAGTTATTATTGACCCATTCAAAAGTGTTGTATTTCAACAAGCGCGAGCTGCCCTTGATTCTATACGACGAAAACTGCAATCAGACCCAAGTAAAAGGAAGCAAAGTTCGGCAGCATTAAGTTCTGTAGAAATAACAAAAATGGTGAATTTATGGAATGAAAATACTCCTGAAGGGCTGCAACGGAAATTCTATCACATAGCCGCGGTAGAATTAGCTTGGCGAGGTGGGGAAGCTGCTGCTTGCTTGACTGAATTTTTTTGTATCGAATCAAACAACGATGGTTCTGTAACCAACCGAGTGGAATATAACCCTGTATTCAGCAAGACTTGCCAGGGTGGTTCAAGAATGTGTACTGGAAGCAAGTTTTTAATAGAAAACGATGACAGCAACGTTTGTCCTGTCCGATTATTCAAAAAATTGATGTCGAAAAGGGGCCCAAATATTAAAACCAACAGATTATTCGTCAGACCAAATCATCAATGGAAATCCGAAAATGATCACTGGTATGATAATATGCCCATTGGAAGAAATACTATTCAAAATTGGACAAGATCGTCTGCCGAAGCGATTGGATTGAATACAAAGGAAAAAAAATTACTAATCATTCCAATAGATCGACCGCGGTTAGTCGATTGGCCAAAAGTGGTGTACAAGAACAACAGCTTATAAAAATTACGGGTCACAACAATGCCAACTCAATAAAACCCTACTTGAATATTGACGAAGAACATCATAATCAAATTATTAACAGCATGCGTAGTGGAAATACATCTTCATCAGTTATAGAAACTAACACGTCTGGATCTTCATTTAACTATTCTAATTGTTCCTTTGTTAATTGCACCTTTAAATAAATTGTTTTAGCTCTGTATTTTTTCTATAATTAGCAAAAAATTTTCTATCCGAATAACCCTCGGACATTGATAAATGCTCAAAAATTCTATGACAACTTTCTCAAGCTTGTTGCTTGTAGACAACAGACCTCCGCCTACGGCGTCGGTCTGTTTCCAAGCAACAAGCTTTCGAAATCTGTCATAGAATTTTTTCGAACAATTATCAATGTCCTTGGGTTATTACTACTGATAATAAATCTGCTGATTGCATGTAATTTTCATATAGTAGACAACTTCATGAAATTAATAAGAATCAAAAAAATTATAATGCACCATCCACAATGGCTTCATTGAAAGACTAGGTTATATAATAATACACTGCGCAAAAAAATTAACGCACATTCTGAAAATCTCAATTTTAATGAAAGTTAACTCTACATTGACTTTATAACTTATTTTTTATGTTCTCTCGGAAAGGTTTTGAACGAAACAAGACACATTAAATGGAAGAAAAATTCAGGATTTCACCGAATCTTATATGAAAGAAGAAAAATTAACAATTTTCAAGTGATTTAATACTTGGTATTTCCTCCCTTGCTCGGCAACGACGGTTCATACTCAAAATGAGTGATCTTAAAATGTTCTGATCTAATCCATCCCAGATTTCTCCGAGTTGGATTCCTAAGTCATTAAGAGTAGCTGGATGATTTTCTGAACTTCTCAGCCCTCTATTGAGGTTGTCCCAAACCTGCTCAATCGGATTGAGATCTGGACTTCTTGCTGGCCATTCCATTCGAGAGACTTCAACCTCTTCAAGGTACTCCTGAACGATGCGCGCACGATGGGATCTGGCATTATCGTCCATAAAAATGAAATTTTCACCAATGTATGGGGCAAATGTCACTACATGCTCTTCAAGAATGTTCCTTATATACTTATCAGCATTGATAGCTCCATTATCAACGACCACTAGGTCTGTGCGAGCAGTCAAAGATATTCCACCCCATACCACAATCGATCCTCCCCCGAAACCAGTAGTATTCAGGAAATTGCACTGAGCATATCTTTCATGTGGACGTCTGTATACAAGGGAACGTCGATCACAATGGTAGAGGCAGAATCTAGACTCATCTGTGAAGAGAACTCTTTCCCAATCGGCCTCTTCCCAATGGATATGCTCTCTCGCAAAATCCAAACGCGCCCTTCGATGGGCTGGGCCTCTTGCCGGGACACAAGGCCTTAAATCATATTCTCTGAGGCGATTTCTTATTGTCTGAGTGCTAATTTGCACCTCATGAGTTTGCTCAAGCTGATTTTGAAGGAGGCGAGCGGTTGCAAACCGTTGTCTCAACGAAGAAACTCTCAAGTAACGTTCTTGAATGGCAGTTGTTACCCGTGGTCTACCCTGACCTGGTCTTCGGACATTCATACCTGTCTCCCTGAATCTCTGCAACATTCTGGACACACTTGTATGGGAAACTCCAAACCTTTCTGCAATTCTTGTGTATGTCCACCCTTCTTCTCGCAAAACTACCGCTTGGGCACATTCCTCTTGGGTCAAATTGCGTGTTTCGCGTTGCATAGCGATCGAGTGTAGAAAATCAAACGAAAGAGAAACTATTGATCGCTAGAATTGATCGAGAACAACTGATTTTAGAGTGGAGCCAATACATTCAAAATCTGATAATATCATCTTTTTTTATTCCTGCTGGGAGGAAACATCTGTATTGAAGAAAAACGTTGAAAATATGCATGCATAATTCTGATAAAAATAATTATCATTGAGAACACCTTCAGTTGCAGAATAAATTTGAGATTTCCATAATGTGCGTTAATTTTTTTGCGCAGTGTATATCTGCTTCAAATAATTCGTGTTTCTCAAGATTCTTATGTGCCTGCATGCTAAATAAATTTTTCAATTTCCTTCAAGAATTCCTAACAAATGACCAAACATCGTGTAAACAACACAACGATTCAAAAATATCATTGAAATATGAAGAGGAAAAACAAATCATTATATTTAGTCGAAATCCAATTATGTCTTACTTTTTGTGACGAGTCTAAAAACACAGTATCTTTATTGAATAAATACATCGTTTATTCAGAACATTTACATTGAGTGTCAAATAAATTATCGAAATGACCGAAACAGTAATTATTTACTTATCAGTCTACTTCAGATCCAAACACAGAAGTTCAATCTTCAAAATTACGTCTATAACTTCCAAACAAAAACAAAACTGACCAATGTTCTCCCAGAAAAAAAATGTTAAGAAGCACCCAGCTATGATTTTCAGATTGTAGAATAATCTGTTTGGTATAGCGGATGCCAGAGTGATGAGCATACAATTTGTGGACTACAATTCAAGACAGATAAAGGAACAGGAGCGGGAATACACGGAGTGAGGCCAAGAAGGGACAACATAATACCTCTCGGCAAACAAGCCACGATATTTCAAGCTGAAACACATGCCATTAGGACATGCATACAGAAGAACCTGGAAAGTGGCTACCAAAGAAAACACATCCACATTCTCTCTGACAGCCAGAGCGCCATCAAAGCTCTCAACTCGACACAGATAAAGTCTAGACTCGTCAGCGAATGCCCCGAGGACCTTCTGGAGCTGGCTAAACACAACAAGGTCACTCTGATGTGGGTGTCAGGTCACAAGGGAATAGCGGGCAACGGAAAAGCAGACCAGTTAGCAAGACAAGCATCCGAAACGTGCCATTCACAGGGCCAGAACCTGTGCTTGGAATCAGCAAAAACCGATGCAGGACCCTGATTGAGGAGTGGATAAAACAAAGACACCGACAACACTGGGAACAGAGCGACGGGCAAACCCACAGCAAAGCCATGGTAGGACACACAAGCCAAACCTTGACGACTGACTTTTTGAATCTAAACAGAACAAAGGCACGTATAATAGTAGGTCTACTGACGGGACACGGCCTTAGAAAACATCTGAACACCATAGGAATACTTGAAGAACCCGGGGATTGCAGACTCTGCGGTGAAGAGGAAGAAACAGCCTCTCACATAATTTCTGAATGCGACGCCATGGGAAGAAGGCGCCACAGAATCTTCGGAGAAATCAATCCGGAAACGGGAATGAATCCGAAAAACCTCATAAACAGGCTACTGAACCTGATAAAGGACACAAACCTATTCTCGTGAGGAACCACTGACGAAAGAGTGATACAATAGACCCAGGTTGGTCGCAGTGTCACAGGGAGGCCAAGCGCTATCCCGGTCTCTTGTTCGTCAGCTTATCAATCAATCAATCAATGGCAGAGTAGAAACTGTCGATTCTAAGGTGACGGAATGCCTCGCCATTTCTGGCCAACGCAAAGAATGCTTTGGTCAAGAAACTTGTTAAAGTGAAGAGGTAATCCACCACAGAAGCCATGCCAGGTACTGGAGTTCATTAGAATAGCTCTTGTGGGAAGCACAATAGTCCCTTAGGTTGAAGTGCAATGGAATCCACCTTAAATCTACAATCTACAAGGTGATTCACGGTTCACACCCCTTCAAACGATACGAAAAAGCCTCATTATCACTAACGAAAAAGGCTTAACCTCTTTATCTACCACATCAAGATGTGAAACCTCATATATCCTTTATCTTTTCACATTATCATTATTTGATCTGGGGTTCTTATGGTTCAGTTACCTTTCAGGGAACTGCAACCACATAGATCTTTTGTTCTCTACCCAACTTATTCATTAAAACCCAAGGAAGTCGTCGATGGTGTTGATGAGACCGACAACATCCTTAGGAGCCCTGACTTACCTTGCGGGTATCCATGACCGGTTTCCCCATATGAATGGTTCTTAGACCAGCTCTGGATACTGGCACACCATGAGTTCAGATCTTTCCACCTTACTCAAGATCGAACACTGTGTCTGTCATTTGTATGAAAATCTAAGTAATGTTTGAACTTATATACCTTTTTTTCAGTATATCAGCTGGATGTTTCTGTTCAAAAGCAGCGTTTCATGACAAAAAAGCCATCTGTTCCTTCTTACATATCGCCTCGGTCCAGGTGGGAACAACCCCATCTAAACTCGTGGCCGTTGACTGAAGGATGGGGAGCACCTCTTCGAAGTTCAAGAAGTACCTGCAGCATGGAGACGAATACGCGGCCATGCAGCTCTACCAGAGTTCCCAGGAACTGAGGAAGAACATCGATCCCAATTTGAGCTATGGCGAGAACCACAATCATAACACTGCTTTACATTATGCTGCCAAACACGGTAAGTCAAAATTTGTTACTGCAGACCTTTGTGGAGATTAGCCTCCTCCAGAACTGTTGGCCAGGTAGAGAGCACAGGGGTTTCGTGCCTTGTGTAGCTTCAATGTTGCTATTTTTAGTTTGTAACATGCCGTGGTCAGGTTAACGAAGTGATCTGGATGTAAAGTGTTTTTTCAGCAATATGGCGAGACCTTGATAAGTACAAGCGCAACAAACAGCGATACTTCAAACCATAGCGTATTTCTCTAACATAAAGATCTCTGAGCTTCTAAATAGCCGCAATCTTGGCTTTCGTGTTCTTATTGAACTTCAATTTCGTGTCCTGACTTCTGTCGCACTTTGTACTTGCAGAACAACTCTATTCTGCTTCTTTTATTACAAGAAGATCTTGTTCCATCGTTTAATGATGTTGATCCGTACCTTTTGGGCCTTCAATTCTTTCTTATAGTGTTCAATTCATAATCAAGATTTCTTTTAGACACTCGCAAGACGTCCAGCATGTTGTATGCGCTCAAAACATTTGTCTCTGGGTGATTCTATGTACATAACAATGTCTTCTACAGGATGTACTAATGTTTTTTCTCCTGTAACTCAACCAGACATCTATTTTCAGGAATGAAGCATCTGCTGAGAGCGTTCCTGAACGATTTGGGTGGAAATCCGAACAAGAAGAACGCTATGAATGAAACCGTCCTGCATGCAGCGTGTCAATTGAATCAAACAAAAAGTTTCAGTGTTCAAGAACGGAAAGCCAGTTGCGTGCAGTTGCTTCTCTATTGGAAAGGTGTCACGCTTGCGGGGGGGCAAAAGGAAAAAGTCGACCTTGCTGCTCAAGATAAGGTAACAATCGAATAGATCATTAATTTTTTATAATTGCAGCAAAAAATAATGTATTATTGTACAAGATTAATATTATGACGACTATCATTCACGGGGCTTAATTTAACGATGTGAGACGTAGGCGAGTGCGGTGAGTCATCCTAATAAATATTTCCAGAATGACGATATCATGTTCCCTCTTTTTTTCAATTTTATGTTATTGTATTGTTGACCAGTCATTCAGCAAAATCTGACTCGTTGACAGAAATATAAAACGGTCTTCTGTTGAATTACGTGGTCTACCAATTTTCGGTGCCAGTAGCAATTAAAGAACCGTGACGTCACACTTTGGCTAATATTAAAAAAATTGTCTACTTGCACTTGTGTTCGACTGCCTAAAGCATCCCAAGAGCTCTATTGGCATCGTCATCGAATAAAACTCCTCTTAGAATAATGAAAATACGATTTTCAATTGAGTGGAACCGTTTCTTAGACAAAAATGTTCAAACTTGATGTAAACTTGCTTGACGATTAACCTGAGGACGTTTCTACAATCGTTTTAAGTTTATTTAATTGAAAAATATCTCAAGATGATAAGGAAAATGTATATCTTCGGAATACGTTATTCATAACTTTTGGCGAGCAGTTTATACAAAGGAAACGATATCCAAAGTTGGTAGAACTTCCTGAGGAATTGAAAGTATTGCTTTCGAGAATATTAATTATGTCACTATTGTTGAATGGAACAATAACAGTTCATTATTAATTGAACAATGGAATATGGACGTCGTAGGTATTCGCTTCCTTGATACAATGTTAATACTCATAGTCAGGCAATGTTTCAAGTTGAAAAACTACATAAAATTATTGTTTGCCAAAAGAAATAAATATAGCTTGATCAAAAAATATGGCATAATCGAAATCAAATTATTCTGATTTTACTCAAGAGAATTTATTGTGTATCTAAGAGGATAGAATACCCCGAATCAGTATACAGCTCAACAACACACTCAAGAAAACTCAAGAAATATTTGAAAATACAGGGTTTTTCTGCATTCATGCGAAAAATTTCAGGAGGTGATTGCTCCTATGAAATTAAGATCGTTCTTTCCTATAATATAATTAAAAAATTATAAAAAATAAATTAAAAGGTGGTGACTAAATTTTTTTCCTAAAATTTCAGTGAAGCCATAAAGTTGAATTTCTGTTATTTTTGTGCACTTACCACTGGTATTATTTCAATGTTCCTGTTACATTATACGGGGTTGAAATTAGCAACCCTCACTTTATTTCATATCAAAATCTTCTTTCATGAAATATGATTATGAATCAAAATCCTTGTTTCATTTAAAACATTTTTTTAATTTAAAATTTTTTTCACAAAACCAATAGCTGAAGAGAAAAAAAAATAAAAACACAATTTTGAGGGAAATTGAGGAAATTTTGCTATAGACAAGATCGAACCTAATTTCATACGAGCTCTCACCTCCTGAATTTTTCCGCATTAATTCAGATACACCCTGTATACCTGAAAATAGCCCAAACAAGAAACTTTAAAATTGAAATCCATTACTGGTATTTATCTGCATCCCTGAGAACACAATTCCTTGAGAAATAAGGTGCAATTATGCAATTATTCCAATACATATTCATTCATCATCTATATGTCAGAGTGATTCAATAAATATATGTACTATATTGAACATAATTCTCATCATAAATGATGGTGCAAATACTGTTATTTCCCACAAATATTTTGTCCTGAAGTAACTATTCACTTCTGTCAAATTCTGATGAATTTCTATTCCATCATCGATAACTTTGATTTGGTTGAAACTTGTGTTTTTCAAATAGAGTGACGCATTCACCAATATGCAATCTACATAATAACATTGAGTTTAAATATTTATATATGTATATTTAAACTCAATGATAATAATTTGCTTTTCTCGATTTTTTCTGTGAAATCAAATTATCTGAGTTTTGAAGACTAAATCCGTTTCCGTTTTTGAAACTATCAACAATAACAAAAATATTGAAACTCATTCAAATTTCCAGCAAATTCTCGAGTCAGTGATAGATGCCATTGATAATTGTTTTTATTTACGATAGTTTCGAATCGAAGACAAATTATGTGTCCAAAACGTTAATGGTTAGAAATTGAGAAAGGTGACCCAGAAAAAGGATCACGAAAGATGTTTATGTGTGTAATTTATTTCAATCTAGGAATTCGTGGATGGCATATTGGTGAATGCGCCGGTATATTTGAAAAATTGTAGGTTCCTTCCTAAAAAAAGACCTTTCAGCAATAGAAATGATTATCTTCACGAAATATAATTTGTGAAAGACTAACTCTTATTCATATTTGCTGTTTTTCCACAAGGAATGAGGGAAAAGTGAGAAAATCACTAACTTAAATCAACCAAATATCTGCTTATCCTTTGGTTTATTTCTAGGATGGCAACACTGCTCTGCATTGGGCAGCTATCAAAGGACTGAGACGTTGTGTGGAACTACTTCTAGCTCACGGTGCCCCCCTCTTCATAGAAAACAATGATAAGCTCACCCCCTGTGACTTGGCGATGAGGGGATCTCATCATGATATCGCCAGACTTCTAGAAAGTAGGATGGTGTTTGTAAGTATCATTTTATTTGGGTAGATAACGCCATACTTCATACTCAAGAAGAATGGAGAATTCTGATGTCGAGGGAATCTGCGAAACTTGATTGTTTTGTTGTTTCAGGCAGATAATACAGACACAGTTAATGAGGATGAAATTATTCAGGAACAGGATGAAGTTTATAGTGGTTTGAGAAGCCAAGATTTGCAGGAAGCGAAGGATCAACTTCTTGTAGATACGTCTGATATGCTTAAAATTCCTTTATTCACTGCCGAAGCCCTTCTGAGGAATAACGGTAAATCCCAAACAAAAATGATAATATCTCCAATTCAAAACTTGCATCATATGAAATTTAACACTGAGAAAAGATTATGTTATAAAATTCAGAGCCAAATCCAAAGAACAAAATGATTATTCATGAGCATTTGCTCATTTCAGAATGGTCAAGAGAACTTCTTCTGGAAAAATGGATGAAAGATCCAATAGAGTGCTGCGAATTGGCTGGAGTTCAAGCTCCTTCTAACGTTCTTAACCACGCTGGATCTTTCGATTCCAGTGTTTCAACATCAGACACTACAGAGGAAATTAACGAAATAACCGTAAGTCATCACTCCATCCTCTTCAATCAGTTACCCACTCCACCTAGTTTCATTCGATTCAAGGTTCCAGGAACTGCTCAAAATTGTAAATCTTAATTTTTGCAGTGCGAAATATGCTTGTCTACCATAACGAACACTGAGCAACCGGTAAAAATGTCGTGCAAACATTGCTTCTGCAAAATTTGTTGGGAGAGCTACCTAACTACCAAAATACAAGATGGGGACGCCCACAATATTCTATGTCCAGCTTATCAGTGCCATATTTTAGTTCCTGTGGAATTCATAGAAAAATTAGTTAGCCCAGATATGGCCAGGAGATATCTGCAATTTGATATCAAGGTAATATTCATATCTCGATTTCATTTGGAAGGTTTTGAAATATCTAAATTTTTTACAGGCGTTCGTTGAAAGCAACAAGAGCATCAAGTGGTGTCCTATACCTGGCTGTGGTAGAGCAGTTCGTCTTCCAGAAGCTGAACAGATGTCCAGAAGGAGTTTCAGTGAATCAATACCAATCACATCGCATGCTGTCGATTGTGGGAATAGCCACTTCTTCTGCTGGGAGTGCCTAGGTATCTACTGCCCCTACCACATCTTACAGAACCATTTTTAGAACCTTTCTAAAAATCAGACAATCAGTAAACGATTTCGAATCCAACATAGAATTTGAAAGGCATAATCGCCATAAAACCATGTTTATTTTTCAAAATGCATTCATTCAAAGTACCTAACCTAACGTAACCTAGCCTAGCCTAACTTGACTTATCCGAACCTTGCCATCTATGTTGACATTTCATTGAAGCAAAATGATTCAGTTTTCCAAAGCTGCAGGACATTGTCTATTCCAGGTGAAGCTCATGCTCCTTGTGGTTGTAGTCAATGGCAGGACTGGATGATAAAAACGAAAGAAGTAAAACCGGAAGAGTTGAAAGCTTCGTGTAGTGGAAGTGAGGATGCTGCAAATTTTTTATGGCTAGTGACCAATTCAAAACCTTGTCCGAACTGTAAAAGTCCAATTCAAAAAAATGAAGGTTGTAACCACATAAAGTGTTCAAAGGTTGGTATCAAGATGAATTAGGTAGTTTCATCATAAATGTCCATAAATGTTTTTTTTTTAGTGTAAATTCGACTTCTGCTGGGTCTGTCAGGAATCATGGAAGAGACACAGCTCGGCAACAGGAGGATACTTCCGCTGCAACCGATTCGAATCAGTGCACAAGGCAGATGAGAAGCAATGCTCCCTCATCACGGAAGCTCTGGATAAAAACAATCAACTGCAGGAGACTTCGCGATTTCTTCATTTTTACACCAGATTCAAAAACCACGAAAATAGTCAGAAACTGGAAGAACCATTACTCACTAGTGTGAAACAGAAGATGGAAGTGTTGGCAAGCAGCCTGGGGTTGAAGAAAGGAGAAGGTAAGAATGTCGAATTGGGTGCTCATTTTCGATTATTGTCTCCAAACAAATCTGATCAAGAATTATTTAATCGATATTTCTGTTGAAATATTCATTTTCATTCCATAGATGTGGGAGAGAAGAGTATGAAATTCATAGAAGATGGCGTACGGGAGTTACTAAAAGCTAGAAGAGTCCTTTGTGGGTCCTACGTTTATGGATATTATCTAGTAGATGATGGATATAATAAGTCAATCTTCGAATTTATGCAGGTTAGTCTCACATTATCCAAGTCATATTCCATAAACACCTTAATTTTCAGAACGAATTGGAAGAGGTAACTGAGAAACTCAGTGAAATGATTGCTAGATCATATCTCAGAACTCCCAAAACGATGATCGTGCAGACAACAGCATTGGCTAGAAGGAAACGTCATGAGTTTGTTAGAGCAGTCGCTCAGGGTCTTATTCCTCCAGAAACACCTCCCCATCAGAGGAAGAGGAAAAGGAAACATTTGGATGTAAGTACTTGCACTAACTGAGCTAACGTCTTAGGCATGTTGAGATAATGAGAGTTTATAATGGTCCTCAAGAAACAGTTGACTGGAGCCAAATATACTCGATCCTGGACCAAACCTAGCTTCTCCAGGTGCTGAGTGTCAGCATTTTCGAATAATTTCCAGATTAACTTATCCAAGAATGGATTCTTTTGGTGGGAGGATTCTTGTGTTGTAAAATTGATTGAAACTAGGACAATTCTTGAAATACATCTGAGCTATTACCTCTTTCCTTCATCTTCCTCTCTAGCTACTGAATGGCCTATTCTAACCACGATTGCCAGGCTGAGTGGTGCCCCTTTCACTATTTCTTTCCAGGAAATCTGCAGTGAGGGCCTTCAATCCATATCAACTGCAGTTTGTTCTTTTCCTTGAGTAAGGGGGAATAAGATCTTTCCCTAGACATTCTGAATCAGTCATAGTATATCATCTCCCCAAGTGGTTATAGAAGATTATCCCTTCTTCCTCTTTTTTAGAACTGGGTCCTGTTTTTTAGCTCGCCCTCATTCCTGGGAAGTTCTGCAGGTCTTCTCCTGCTCGCTACATGATATTTGACAATTGTAGCTGTCCAATGTTCAGCTCTCCTGTTCACATGATCTCTCCAGCTTCTTTATCAAACCCTGCTTCCTAAATAACGATGATAGATTGAGATTACTTTGAATTTTGAGTGTGAAGAATTTTGACGTAGAATTGTTAATTTTCACAGAGTGATTTCACACAAACGAGCGTTTGGTTAAAGGATTGTGAATGGCCAGAATACGACTCGGAAGATGAAAATGAATTGGCTCACAAACATTTCACCACCAGAAGTTCCACACCTAAGGAAAAGGACCATCAGTGCGGTTTGTTATGCACACATAATAATTGCCCACGTAAGTAAGAATCTCAAGAGAAAAATAATGTCCAGGGTGGCCATTTGAAAACGAAACAGACGAGATTACAGACGATATAAATTTTTTCGATAGAAATGCTCGGACAGGTCGATTTCTGTTTCGAGGGGGACAATTAAGATGTAGGTTACGGACGCATAGCGCTTCAACCCTTGCTACTACAACCCTCACCCCCAATTTTTGAATAGGGAAGATGGGGTGAGTGATACCTCATTTGAAAGGTATTTTTATATTGATTTCAGCACAGTAATTGTTTTTTCATTTTATGCATCAGTTCTCGAAATATTCTTAACTAAGTATTTGAAAATGAAGTGGTGTTTTCATGACACTTGTAGTGTTTTTTTGTGAAAAATCGACATTTTGAGCTTCAAAACAACCATGACTAGATTTCTTTCTTTGGGGCCACTTGAAGAGTAAAATTTACTCTACACAGCCCGATTCCATAGAAGATTTAAGAAGACGTATAGTGAACGAATGTCGTCAAATCACTCCAGAAATGCTGCAAAATGTGCGCCATCGTTTCGAACAAAACTTATTTCATTGTATGGAAGCTAATGGTGAACAATTTGAATATTCAATTAATTGATGTGAGTTTTTGATAAATTATTTACTTTACTTTGAAAAGTCTTATTTCTTAGATCAATACTTCAAATCGTTCTGATACCGTACAGTTGGAGAATGATTTCAGTGAATAAAACAGCTAGTCGAACATCTGACCCTAGTAGCATTAACACGTACGGTATGACTTCATTTGCCCAGTGGTAGATGTTTTGCAATTTCAAATACAAGTACGGAAATTTTGGTGTTTCGGAAGCACGAAATGTCAATTATTCGCAAAAAATTAATTTAAGTGATAAAATTAACTAACGCATGAATATTTCGAGAACAAATGCATAAAATGAAAAAAAAATTACTGTGCTGAAATCAGTATGAAAATACCTTTCAAATGAGGTATCACTCACCCCATCTTCCCTATTCAAAAATTTGGGGTGAGGGTTGAAGCGCTATGCGTCCATAACGTACATCTTAAGTTGTCCCCCTCGAATCAGAAATCGACCTGTCCGAGCATTTCTATCGAAAAAATTTATTTCGTCTGTAATCTCGTCTGTTTCGTTTTCAAATGGCCACCCTGTATAGATTTACTCGAGCACAAAACTCTTTATATTGAAGTCTCTTGTTGGTCCAAAGCCTAAATATAGACCCCTTCAGAACCCTGCATCTCTAGCACATGACTTTAATACGATGGGATACAAAATCCAATTTTCAGTCAGAAGAAAAAAATTGGCATGATGTGTCTCAAGGCCCTCTCAGCTTCTTTCTTTACTCAGTTTTCAAACTTAATCGTTTTTTCCGTTTCACAGAATCAGATTATAATGTAGAAATGATAATAGCCCTGGAGATGTCCAGACTGCAGATGATCGAAGACAGGATGAAGCAAGCCCAAGCCAACGCCATCACACCTGATCCAAGCTCAAGCATATCCAACAACAGCAGTGAAAGTGTAGATGATCAACTCAGACTAGCCATCCAACTCAGCCTTCAAGAAACTGACCTCAGCAAACATTGTGGCAACTCAGCAGATGGCGGAAATCACTCCAGCTACCCAAAATCAAACGCGGACTTCACTGTTGACTATTTCCTGAAGTCACTGGCCAACAGATCGATAGACTTGAGGAGTCTAGAATTAGACGTCGACAAACTGAAATCTGAAGCTAGCAGAGGTTTGTTCTTCAGGTCTTGTAACGGTAAAGAGGATGGAAGGTTTCAGATATCTGATATTCACGAGAACGGGTTCGCTTTCGAAGATCTGGATGAGTATGAAGATCCAGATATAAGACTGAAGCGTTCCCATTCAACTGGAGATCTTAGGATCAGAAGAAGTGGTAGGGGATCTAGACAAGGGACGAATGGAGAGGAACCTAGATATCATTTGGATTCCGACCACAGCAGCCAACATGATGAGAAACCTGAGGAACTCGCGAGGAAAATGTTGACACTGCCTTCCTCCTCGAAGAATAAACAATTCTTGCTACTACAACAGTCCTATCCAGAAGAAGACCTTTATCAAGGACAGAGCTCTGTGGAAGATACCACCATATCAGATTCCATCAACGCTGATATGGAAGTTTGTGGTATATTCAACTCCAACGAAAGCAAAGATTTCAGTGATAAAGTACCTGAAGATGAAACCAAAGAGATTATCGATAGTGATATTGAAAACAAAGAAAATAAAAAGACTGACGTTGTTGAAACAACCGAGCACAAAAAACATAGTCATAACCCTTTCGCTTCTATCAAGGCGAAATTTTGTTCGTCGCACCTACCAAAGACTAGCTATTTCAGCCGTGCAATAAATAAAAATCTCGAACTTTTATGTGATAAGAAGAATATTATCGATGATGTGAAAGATTCCAAGATCGCTAGAAAACACTCAGGGGAATCTTTGAGTGAAAAACACAGCCCAAAAATGCGCAAACTCAAGAAATGTGATAATCAGAGCAGTTTTTCGAAATCCACTGGATTCTTGGCTGAGACCAAGAGAAAAACGTATAAGACTAGCAATCAAGTACTTCGCATAAAAATCTGTCAAGATCACAAACGTAGCAAACCGTTGGAAACGGACAGTTCTAACGAATACGAATCGGAAACCGGTATACCAAAATCGCCTACTTTGTTCATTTCCGGAGTGTCCATATCTCGTACTCCAGAGCCAAAATCCCCTGGTATGTCCTTGATATCCAGCGGCCGGCAATCGAGGTCCTCTAGTTTGAGTGTTCCGTTGCCCTTAAATTCGTGCTCTTTGAACATTTCAAGCAGCAGCCTCAACACTACACAGCCGGAACCGTTCACACCTTCCCTAGTTCGGTCCACAACACCCGCATCCTCGAAAAACAACCTAGAATTTAGCCCCAACGAGAGCCCTAGGAAAGAAAACGGAAACAGCAGATCCAAGAGTGCCAACGAACCAGAACGCGAAAGGGAGATGTTTCGTTTTCCCAAGTCATCCACAGATGGCGCTCTAAGCTCCGTGCTGCACGTCCAAGAGTCGAACTTGAGCTCCGATGATTTCCATGAAGCTCTCTTTCTGTTAGAGAGATCGCCAAAAACTAGGGACTCGAAAAGAAAGAAAAAGCTGAAGAAGAAAGAGAAGGAAGAGAAGAAGGAGGATCTCACTTCGGCGTTGTAATTTCAAAGACTGTTTTGTTGAGGTTGTTTCAAAATGTGATGTGATAAAACTATGTTTGTAGGAGTATGTTAGATTCTTATATGAATTGACCAAAAGTCATCCAATGTTGATCCTATTTGTTGGAATTACATCATTCGTGAAATGTTAGTTGAAATGTACTCGATCGTTGTTATACACTCTGCACAAAGTATCGCATGATTGTGTTTTTACTAAATACTATCAGTGTTTCTTTTTCAATTTGTTCTGATGATATTTAATAAATATCTTAGTATATAGTTTATCGAATGTTCGGTGAATGAAAGTTGAGAACTCAAGAAAAAATAAAAAGTTTACTTTCACGAACAAAACACCGAAGCATTTCAAGAAACAAAAATAACTAAAAGAAGATATCAACATAATATTCCTTATTTATCAAAAATCGAATCTTAAGATGTTTGAGTCCAATTCTCTCGAAACCAGTGAGGTTAAGAGCTTTCGAATTTCGATACCATTTTGGAAGAATGATTTGAGTGGCATTCCCTCTTTTTTATTCGTTCTTCATTCAACAAAAACCGTGAATTAATATACAGTTAAGCAGACCATATATATAATATTTTCGATAAGATCTAATGAACGAATTCAAACGATTTGAATTCCTCAAAATTATGCGATACTTCTTGTGACTTGTGTATTTATTTCGCTTTATATTTTACCAAAAAAAAAATCCGAAAAAACCAACACATCCGATGAATCTTCATGACCGAAAAAATGTAAGATTGATCTGATGATCAGAAAATGTTCAGCATGATATCAACGAAAAACATCGTATCAAATGTTAAACAAATATTCAATATATCTCATAAAATCGCTTGTGCTAACGACCGGAATACTGTGTTCATTTTTCTCCATTGTCATCCCACCCAAAACTCTTTAAAAATCCGAGGAATATGTGCTCATGAAAATATTTGTGTTAGCCATTTCCCATATCAAAATCTAATTATCAACCCTCATCAAAAAAGAAATGGAAAGTGCAGAATGATTAAACACGATGAAAATTCATATAATTATAGTGGGTATCTATACTATTTTTTGTAGACATTTATATATACATACATAACATTTTATATAAACGATGCGTATTTAATTATTGAATTTGTTTTCTATTTTATTAGCCTAGTTTGAATATTTTGGATAATACTTTTTATTTATATCGATATTTTATAGAATGTATTATTTGTATAATAATCATCATAAGTCTGATATGTATTTAACTAAAAAATGCGACAGTCTCCGAGAGCTTTTATTGGATTACCATCAATGTACCAAAGCATCTCTATAATATACAAAAGTTTTGTTTCACTTTTTCGAAAAATTATTTTCATATATCTTTTTTTTTCTGTTTATAGGGACCTTATCAATAATTTCATTGGTTCATTGAAATATTAACCAAGGTAATCTCATTATAAGAGAATCGAGGAAAATTGGAATTATTATCCTGGTATTCGATCATCATTTCTGGGTGTTATATTCTCAATATTCTCAAAACATTTAAAAATTTTAGGTATATTATATGGATGCATGAGTATGCAGGTGAATCTTCAATTGACTGAGGAATAGTTTTCCACAATTTTTGATGTTATGTTGAGAAATATCCAGTTTGTAGTATACTGTAAGTTCATGTAGGTATACAATGATTTCAATAACTTGAATGTGACCCGTTGCAACTTTTGCTACCGATTTTTTACATTCGAAAAAATTTGCAGAAAACGCCAAGAAAATATATGACATTATCATATTTAACAGGTTTTGTTACATTCAAGTTACATATAGTTGATGAAACGTAATCCGAAAATTAATGTAAATGTTAGAGAACACATAGATGTTTGTAGGGAATATATTGAAAGTACCGTCATTTTCTAGGAAAAAAATAAAATCTTTGGGAATTTACTTCGAATCGTTTTATTTAAAGAACTCGTTGATTTTTATAACAAAATCAAAGTTTGCATGTCACTTATTTACTAAGGATATGGTAATATTCAAGGTATGAAGGCTTTACCCAAAATATCACCATACAGTTTAGGGTAAACATTTTGATTGGCCAACATTTTTAAAACAAATTTTATCTACTTGGCGCTTGTTGATTTTTATTTATAATTCTAGATTCACGATGAACAACATTTAATTCTATTAATTCTCTAATTATTCAATTGAATTCCAGCAGAGACTCACGAATTTCTCTTCTGAAAAATGGACAAATTCCAAAGGGCGGTACAGTTTGGCACCAATGTTTGAAATTGCAAAATTCATACCTCCAACATGTTCGAAAAATAGCCACAAAGTATTTCAACCCTCAACAACTATTTAAAAACAACTTACAATATATATTTTCCAATAAATATTTTTCACCGATATATTCATTTGATTTTTCATAAAATCACTTACAATTTCAACAGATTCAACGACCAGCGTTACAAGAATTCAACAAATATATAATATAATTAAATTTTAAATTCGACCACGATCTACGTTTATATTATTGTCTACAGTTACTTATTATTTCATTGTTACAAAGATTACATCATAGCCTAATATCTGTTATAATATCTTACATAGGTATTGTGGACATTATTTGGTTCAAAAAACAAAATTTAAACAAACAACCAATGCTTCGCCTTGAATCTTCCAATCAACTTGTTTCTTCTTATAGCATCGTGTTCTTCTTCCGGGGATATGCTCAGAGCGATTTTCTGAAAATTGGTGAGGTTATTTTTAATAATTTTTTTTTCAAACTTGGGTTTTCATCTTTTTGTAACTGTCCTTGAGTCTTAGGACCGTAAAAAATTGGACCTACCTCTGAGAAAGTTCCTGGTGTTCTCATGATTTGAATTATGGCACATAATGGTATCATCGATATGGATGAAAGGGTCAAACCCCAGCCAACCCATTCTGCCCAGTTTGGGTAGAAATAGTCATTATACTGAAGGGGTTCGTGATATAATAATCCAAATAATACGACGGTCTGAAACAAAGAATCACTTCTAGTTACATGATTTCAATACCACAAAAATTTCTCCGAACAATATCATTCTACAAAATTGAATCTAAATCTCATATTCGATAGACTATCATTATGCTTACAATTATGAAAAGTGGACTGATGAATTTCCAGCATATTCTCCAGTATAATCCTGGTTTATGACCAAGCATGGCATCGACATCTTGTGTGAACCTCTCCAATCCTAAAACAATGATTTAGGCACACACAAAATATAATATATTTGGCCACTTACCATAAAACCATGACACAGCCACAGCCTCGAATAATGCAGAACATAAGAGTGATATGCCAGCAGCATATGTGTCAAAGAGATGAAACATATATATGCCACCCTGAAAAAACAAAGTTCACCACAAAGTCAATATATGCAATGAAAACTTACAGGTGTAACGTTAATCATTGCTACACAAAACGAAGCTGATATGACGAAGAGAGTGAATACTTCTCTACCCAACTTCTTCTTTTTGAAGAAACGGTTGAATTCATCCATTAGTCCAGTAATAACACATTCCAGTCCACCCATCTGAAATGATTCTAGTCATTACAGACAACTAATAATACCATGATTAACTTACTCCTGAGTCTAATCCTAACATGATCAACATGAAGAAGAACAGCATTGACCAAATGTATGATCCTGGAAGAGTAGCTACTGCTTCCGGATAGACTTGAAACACCAGGCCTGGACCTGTTTTCACAAAGAGAAACAACTCATCAATGAATTCAACAAAATTGACAAATGGTTCACTGAAAGTTCCTGTTCATCCCCATTGTTGAAAAACTTAAAACAAATAGACAAAAAAAAGATGTTGAAGAAATATAAAAATGAAGACAATACATACACTTACAAATTATTAAATAATATCGTTATCCTTATAAAATAATAACATACAGAAGAAATAAAGTGTCCTTATAAAAAAAATTAAATCACCTTCTGCTGCAACTTGACTTATATCGACCCCTTGTTTATAAGACATGAATCCCAAATAAGTGAAAATCACAAATCCTGAGAAGAAACTTGTGAAAGAATTCACTGCCGTTGTTACAAGACAGTCTCTGAAATTTGATAAAATGAATAAGAACTCTAATTTCTTCACAATAACCATCACCTATAACAATTATTATGGAAGGTGTTATAACTGGCGTAAGATAAATGTACACCAAATCCAGCACCAACAGAGTAAAATATTTGAACGGCTGCATCCAACCAAACCTTGAAGAAAAAGGGATTAGAATTGAAAAAATTCAATGGACCAAAATGCACGATTCCAAATTATGTTGTTTAGAGTTATTTTCTCTACCACACCTGTGTCTCCTTCAACTTCGATAGCTCTGGTTTCAAGTAATATGAAATTCCTTTTACAGCTCCTGGAAGCATCAAACCTCTAATCAAAAGAATGGTAAGAACTACATATGGCATTGTTGCTGTAATCCAAACCACTTTGCCTGAAAAAATACGGGTAATGGAAATAGATGAACTGAAAATCTCAAAAGGTCATGTTACCTGAAGACTTCACACCCTTGAATAATGAAATATACAGGGTGGCGTACACTATTATCAGGCATAGGACTAACTGCCATTTAGGATATCCCATATCATGGAGTCCATCACTCCATTGCATCTCCAAAACAGCTCGGCTGAATAGAAGAATTTCATTATTATGATAGTTTTGGATCTGACAAACTCTAAAGCTAGAATTCATCAGAGATTGTTCAGATGTTGGCAATATCGTTGATGTCAGTTGAAAAATACTGAGCTATCTTTCACTTACTGGAAGAATTCCGAAGCTGGTGTGTGTTGATTCGTAGAAAAATTGGCCAAAATATGTTGTGTTCTGTTTTCACCATTTAGCGGTGTCATACTCTCCCAACATTTTTCAGTATTCCAGGAATTATTACAGTGGAGCCATGGAAGCTCTGACGTTATACTAGTTCCAAGAAAATAAAGCGCCCAAGCTTCGGAAACAATTAAGAAATTCAAATTAATCAAAGTTAAATTGATTTGAAACTTCGCTTCGAAGTTAATATTTATGCATGGTCACAT
The DNA here is from genome assembly GCA_951802165.1 of Adalia decempunctata. Classification (NCBI taxonomy): domain Eukaryota; kingdom Metazoa; phylum Arthropoda; class Insecta; order Coleoptera; family Coccinellidae; genus Adalia; species Adalia decempunctata. The sequence goes on from OX637697.1 coordinate 25,560,288, forward strand.
ATTATCAAACTTACCTATTATGACATTGTAGTAAAATGAAACGTAAAATGCAATCAATACCGCACAAAATCCAACCCCTGAAAAATAAAAGCATTCAGGTATACTGCAATAATCATTTATACAGTAATACAGTGTGTTAGTTTTTTATGATGAGCCGATCAATTCACAGTTTTTCTGTACCATTTCCAGGTGTAATTCAGAATAGGTCAAGTTGAATTCAGAAAACATCCTTTGTATTTCAGAGAAGTCAAGTTTTTTCAGAAAAAATTAAATGTAATTCAAATTCGTCAATTTAATTTTAGGAATTGGTCAGCAGAGTTACATTTATTTGAAAAAACGTCAATTGTAATTAAGATTACAATTCAGTTCAGAAAACGTCAATTGAATTTCAGAATATATCGAATGTATGTGTAACCAACATCTTTCTTTTATACCTATATACAGGGTGACTGGTGACGTAAGGGACAACGGCTAAGTGGAGATAGAGGACCTGAAACTGAATGAGAATTTGGGTTTCAAATGTCCCATAAGGGTATTCGTTTCGGAGATATAGGGTGATTTATGAAAAAATGCTAAATCTATGAACTCCCATATCTTCGTTAATATGATATGTTTTTCGCTGATATTTTACATGTTTGTTCATACAGGCATTCTCTGTCAGCATAAGAAATTTAAAAAATTGCTGGCCCGTACTCAAAAATTTCAATTTACATGTCAAGTGAGAAATATCACACGGTATATGAGATAAAATAAAATCAAATAGAAATTTGGAAAGAGGGAAAAAAACTGATGAAATATCTGTTTTTTGTTTGAATGGCACAAATTTTCTTTCGTTTCTATGATATGTTGTAGTAAGAATATTACAATATTTTTATATTCAAATCATGAAAATTAGTACTGCTGATAGAAAAAACCTTGAATTCGAGGCGCTAGAATGAGCTTGCCATCAAAATATTCCTTCAAATCTTGAAATCTATTTTTATCAATTAATATTTCGATGCCATATAAAATTTCAAAATAAAATTTGTTGTAGATGGGGTGATGAAAGAGTTGGATACTCAAACACAAAAATAGAAAAAGTCGCAAATATGATTCATAAAAAAATCAAGTAAGCAAATGTTCGAAATGAGAGCCGTTCACCTCCATACATTTATTGGCTCTCTTGAACAAATGGAGCACAGCTTTTCTAATCAGAGGAATATTTGTTTTAATTTCTTCGCATGCTTCAGTTATTCTGCTCTTCAAATGTTCACGGCTTGTTATTGTTTCTTTATACACCGTATCCTTAAGATGACCTCATAGGAAATAATCCAGAGGAGTTAGATCGGGTGATCTAGCAGGCCAATTCCTAGAACCTCCCCCACCAATCCACCTGTCAGGAAACTCCCTATTCAGAAAATTCTCTACTTCATTTGCAAAATGAGGAGGTGCACCATCATATTGAAAAATCATACCTCTCTGATTAATATTTTCTAAAAGACGAATTCAAGGTTTTTTTCTATCAGTAGTACTAATTTTCATGATTTGAATATGAAAATATTGTAATATGCTTACTTCAACATATCCTAGAAACGAAAGAAAATGTGTGCCATTTAAACAAAAAACAGATATTTCATCAGTTTTTTTCCCTCTTTCCAAATTTCTATTTGATTTTATTTTATCTCATATACCGTGTGATATTTCTCACTTGACATGTAAATTGAAATTTTTGAGTACGGGCCAGCAATTTTTTCAATTTTTTTTTCTTATGCTGACAGAGAATGCCTGTGTGAACAATCATGTAAAATATCAGCGAAAAACATATCATATTAACGAAGATTTAGCATTTTTTCATAAATAACCCTATATCTCCGAAACGAATACCCTTATGGAACATTTGAAACCCAAATTCTCATTCAGTTTGAGGTCCTCTATCTCCACTCAGCCGTTGTCCCTTACGTCACCAGTCACCCTGTATATATAGATTACAATTGATTATTCCTGAAATAATTGTGACTATCTGAATTATAATTGACGGTTTCTGAAATACTGCATGATTCGACTGTTTTCCAAATGAACATTTCTGAAAGACCTCGAAAAAGACGAAAACATAGTACTTTTTTTGGTTTTTTACAGAAAGATGTCTGCAATATTTTGTGTCAATCGAACAGTTTCCTTTGAATGTGGACACTTTTCAATCACCATAATAATTTATAGCGTATGTATTCAACTATCATGCTGAATACCGCAACTGTGTGATTATAAAGGAAGGTATTACCTTTGAATAATGGGCAAATTCTCCAAAGACTCACTGGCCCTTGCCTATTGAATTGTCCCAGAATGAGCTCCATATAAAACAGAGGGACTGCTCCGAATATCAACATCAAAGTGTAGGGAATTAAGAAGGCACCTAAAATTTTATCTCTCAATCGATTTCATATTAAGACGGGTATCCAAAGGGACGACCACCTCATCAGATTTACTCCAGTATCCTAGAACGGTCTTGAAATTGATGGGAAATTCCTAAACCATTGATTGAGATTCCTCGACAATTCAAGTCTTTTATGCGAGAAAAATGCCCTATGCTTTCGAATAAAGTTAAGTCTTCACGTGAAATGAGCTCAAGGAGAACATCATTCCCGAAAATGAAATTCAAAGAACAAAAACTTTGAGGGGCAGTTTGTTCATAGAGAGAATACATTCATTTTTGCGTGTTTGTTCCTAAGAAGGAACAAACCCTTTTTCAGAACAGTAAAATTAGTACCTGCGAGTATCAAAAACTTCGTGAAGATCCTGTAATCAATATCAAATGATTCTAGTGTAAAATACACTGCGCAAAAAAATTAACGCACATTTTGGAAATCTCAAATTTATTCTACAACTGAAGGTGTTCTCAATCATAATTATTTTTATCAGAATTATGCATGCATATGTTATCCACTTTCAACGTTTTTCTTCAATGCAGATGTTTTCTCCCAGCAGGAATAAAAAAGATGTTATTATCAGTTTTTGAATGTATTGGCTCCATCCTAAAACCAGTTGTTCTCGATCAATTCTAGTGATCAGTAGTTTTTCTTTCGTTTGATTTTCTACACTCGATCGCTATTCATCGCGCTTCATTTTTATGGACGATAATGCCAGACCCCATCGTGCGCACATCGCTCAGGAGTATCTTGAAGAGGTTGAAGTCTCTCGAATGGAATGGCCAGCAAGAAGTCCAGATCTCAATCCGATTGAGCAGGTTTGGGACAACCTCAATAGAAGGCTGAGAAGTTCAGAAAATCATCCAGCTACTCTTAATGACTTAGGAATCCAACTCGGAGAAATCTGGGAAGGATTAAATCGGAACATTTTAAGATCACTCATTTTGAGTATGAACCGTCGTTGCCGAGCTGTAATTAACGCAAGGGGTGGAAATACCAAGTATAAAATCACTTATCAGCATTTCAGTATTTTGAAAATTGTTCATTTCTCTTCTTTCACATAAGATTCGGTGAAATCCTGAATTTTTCTTCCATTTAATGTGTCTTGTTTCGTTCAAAACCTTCCCGAGAGAACATAAAAAATAAGTTATAAAGTCAATGTAGAGTTAACTTTCATTAAAATTGAGATTTTCAGAATGTGCGTTAATTTTTTTGCGCAGTGCATATCAAGATCGGCTCAAAGGACCATTGTTTCAAAGTTCTTTCAATTCTCATCGAAAAATTAAAAATAGATCGCACTTAAAACGCTGACGTCATCAATTCAGCCGTTCAATATTGGTGGTGGGTAAATCTGATGAAAATTCCCCTTTTATCTTTACCTCCTCCATTTTTATAACAGAGATAAGGAAATCTCCACACATTAGCCAAATCTACCGCGAAGCCAATAATTGATAATAAAAAGTCGGCGTTTGATCCCCAGGTCTCCCTATTATCATCTTCGAAAGGCGAATTAACTGAGCGACCTCCAGTCTCCCCCACCTCACCATCCTGACTGGAGCTGGCCGAAAGAGCGAAGGATTCGTATCCTCTTTCGTCCTCTTCAAGCTGTACGTGGAGTTCCTCTGAAAATTGATTTAAAGAATTTTTATTTTTAGCATCAGGAAAGATTAGGCGATAACATTATTTCGAGAAATGGTCCAATTAATTAGCCTCCAAGATCATGCGAAATTACTCCAATGGATTATTTTCTTTGGGGTTATGTCCAGTCATTGGTTAATGCTGATAATCCAGAAACAATAGACGCTTTGGAAGCCAACATAGCTCGCGTCATTGAAATAAGGCCTGGATTACTCGAAAAAATGTTCCAAAATTGGTCTAGTCAAATGCGGTTCCTCAGAGCTAGTCGTGGTGGACATATGCCATAAATTATTTTCGAAACATTAATGTCATAAAATTATCTTTCAAATGAAAAAAATTGGCTTCAATCTTGATCTAAATGTGTTTTATTTCAATTTAAAGCTCTATGATTCCAAAAAACACAACCGATACATGAAAAGGTATAAATAAAATAAATTCATCGCTGTCCAAACTATCGAAGATGCCACTTAACTTGTTGCTTTGAATTTCATAATTATTGGATCATTTTTCCAAATTAGGAAATTCCTTTCTGCTCGAAAATAATACTTACTTTTTCTCAACGTACAGGTTAAAATCAGGTTCGACGTTGCACTACTATGTTTGTATGGCACCCCTTTTCCTGAAACCAAAATTATTTTCAGTTTCAAAACATTTGAAATTTAAGGTTCAATTGATTAAATCGAAAATTCGATCTTTGAGAGGGCCAAAATGAGGTCAATTAATTTTATTGGGAACCTTCCGGATATAAGTTATAAAATTATGTGTGTGGTAAAACTGCTCGGTATATTCGCAACGAAGTGATGGGAAATTGCCTCATATTGCATCTACCAAAAAATGTGACATCAAAGACGAACCCACTAAATTTAAATCAAGTTAACTTCTTGCTTATCCCAACTATGCTTCACATACGAAATTATATCACTAGATGCATCATTTTACAGAAGTTGTCACCACTATGAAGTTACCAGTTTCACAAACCTATTTTTATCGAATTAGATGGGAGAATTGCATCTGAAATGAGAGTTCCATCTCGAAATTACCGTTCAGGAACTGAAAGGAAAATTGGGGAAAACAGGTCGACGTAATAATATGGCCTTCCATTTTGCATGATCGAAATAATTATGTGAGTAACCATGAAAACATCGATTTTCAGCTATCGATCCGCTAATGGAGTTGAATGTACCAAATTCAAGCTCTGAGATATTTCAATGCCCATTTACCTCCATGGTTCTCTAACAGTTAAACAGTGTCAGCAGGATTTGGAAATGTTATGAGAACTATATTTGAAGAAGGAGAAATATCACTACAGCTAAGTGAAAATTTTCGGAAAAATCGATAACTATATAACAGAAAACGTTAATATGGAGAAAATAGGAGAAAAACTATCATTTTGCAGCTTTCGGTTGTTGACTGGGTGAGAATTATTGTCAACAACGCCATTTTTAAGATGTGACTTAGAAGCCTTCAGCTTTGTCAATTTTATTTCAAAAACTGTCCATGGTATTTCAGATTAGTCAATTCAATTTCAGAAACGACCATTTGAAATTCAGTTTAGTTATATTCATTTCAGGAACCGTCAATTGTAATTCAGATAAATTTCATTTCAGAAGTCACCAATTCGAAAAGTAGGACTTTTTTCATTTGAAAAGGGGAATAAAGTTCATGAATTACAAAAGACGATTCATGAAAAACAATTGACGATTTCTGAAAAAAATGTGACTACATAAACTGAATTCCAAATGGCCAAATCTGAAATAAAATTTACTTCTGAGTTTCAAATGGCCATAATTCTGAAATGAAATTGCCTCAACTTAATTTCAAATGGCCAATTCTGAAATGAAATTGATTCAAATGAATTTCAAATGGCCAGTTCCGAAATGAAATTGACTCTTCCTAATTTCAGATGACCAATCCTGAAATAAAATTGAATCTTCTGAATTTCAAGGGCCAATTTTGAAAGACAATTAACTCAACTGAATTTCAAAAAGCCAATTCTAAAAAAAAGTAATCAACTGAATTTTAAATGGCCAGTTCCGAAATGGACTTGACTCTTTTTCATTTCAGATGGCCAATTCTGAAATGAAATTGAATCTTCTGAATTTCAAGGGCCAACTCTGAAAGAAAATTGACTCAACTGAATTTCAAATGGCCAATTCTGATATGAAATTGACTCAACTGAATTTCAAATGGCCAATTCTGATATGAAATTGACTCAACTGAATTTCAAATGGCCAACTCTGATATGAAATTGACTCAACTGAATTTCAAAGAATTCTGAAAATTGAATCAAATGAATTTGAAATGGCCACTTTTGAAAAAAAACTGACTCAACTGAATTTCAAAAGGCAAATTCTAAAAAATTTTAAATGGACAGTTCCGAAATGAACTTGACTCTTTTTCATTTCAGATGGCGAATTCTGAAATAAATTGATTCAAATGAATTTCAAATGGCCACTTCGAAAAAAAATTCACTCAACTTAATTTCAAATAGCCAATTCTGAAAGAAATTGAATCAACTGAATTTCAAATGGCCAGTTCCGAAATGAAATTGACTCTTCCTAATTTCAGATGGCCAATTCTGAAATAAAATTGAATCTTCTGAATTTCAAAGGTCAATTTTGAAAGAAAATTGACTCAACTGAATTTCAAATGGCCAATTCTAATATGAAATTGACTTAACTGAATTTCAAATGGCCAATTCTGAAATGATATTGAATCAAATGAATTTCAAATGGCCGCTTCTGAAAAAAAAATTGACTCATCTGAACTTCAAATAGCCAATTCTGAAAAAATGGGATCAACTGAATTTGTAATGGCCAGTTCCGAAATGAACTTGACTTTTTTTTATTTCAGATGGCCACTTCGAGAAAAATGGACTCAACTGAATTTCAAATAGCCAATTTTGAAAAAAAATTGAATCAACTGAATTCTAAATGGCCAGTTCCGAAATGAAATTGATTTTTTTTTATTTCAGATAGCCAATTTTGAAAGAAAATTGACTCAACTGAATATCAAATGGCCAATTCTGAAATGAAATTGACTCAACTGAATTTCAAATGACCAATTCTGAAATAAAATTGAATCAAACGAATTTCAAATGGGCACTTTTGAAAAAAAAATGACTCAACTGAATTTCAACTAGCCAATTCTAAAAAAAAATTGAATCAACTGAATTTTAAATGGCCAGTTCCGAAATGAAATTGACTCTTCCTTATTTCAGATGGCCAATTCTGAAATAAAATTGAATCTTCTGAATTTCAAGGGCCAATTTTGAAAAAAAATGACTCAACTGAATTTCAAATGGCCACTTCTGAAATTAAATTGACCCAACTGAATTTCAGATGGCCAATTAGAAATAAAATCATTCAACTGTGTTTCAAATGGCAAATGGAATTGACATTTCTGAATTACAATCGTAATCTTCTGAGATTAACTTGAATATTTACGAATTACAACTGGAAATGGTATTAGCTATTGAAATATTGAGATTCGAACGGTTAACAGAGCATATGGAAAAAATGAAATTGAAAATGAAAAAATGATTCAAAATTTGCGTTGGTTTCAAGATGTCCTTGTCAAAGCCACTCATTCCCCTCACTCTTCAATAACGGATAATCAACAACTGAACCGAAACGATAAGTTTCTCAGACGTCCGAGATATTTGGAGATGAAATAATCTCCTTTCATTCTTCGGCGACAAAAGTTTGCCAATAACTTCCCAATGGGTGTTCTTAAAACCATCAAATTTCTCCGTTTTCACCCCCTTCTTCTAATCTATAACCCGATCACTGATTGAGTCGTATTCTTCGAAGTGCCGTGCTTTCGAACCGTGGAAAGTGAGGTACGAAATCCTAGGAATGCCATTTAATTGTCACCCCCCAAACTGGAAGAATTTCTTAATTATCCCTCCTTTTGAGGACGATCGCATCACCGGTCCGAGCTATTTCGCCGAATACGTGCCCTATTTTTGCGGATCAATCAATTAGCTAGTGGAACTTGTGACACAAAGCTTTATAATATTCACTTCATTTTCACTTGGATAAAATCACCATTCTCAAAGCATTCCGATGTTCGAAATGAGTGAATATACTCTTTCATTGTATAACGTAATCCCGACTGACTTTTAGTCTTGTTAATAAGCAATGAAAGTGCCAGTTGATTGATTCACATCAAATTATCTGTACACATTGAAAAATACTAGTACAAATTGAAATCGGCGCATTCACCAATTTGTTTCAAATCTCGCCTAATATTTTTGAAGTGTTAGGATGAAATTTTGCACGAAGTTTCCACTGATGATATTGCACGAAAAGTCACAGAAAATAATGTAAGCCCGACTATACAGGGTGTGCCATGGACAATGGTACACTTGACTTTTACGAAGATTGCGATCTTATTGAAATATTGGTTTCTTGGGTAGGAATTACTTGCACTATCGACCAGAAATATTGTCAGTGTTGCCGTTTTTATCGAACAGTACTAACGCCCTAATATAATTTTCTTGCTTTCTTCTATTCGCCATAGCCTCCATATTTTCTATACCAACTTCCTCATCTCTAGTGGTTTTAGAATAATTGAATAATTTACTTCATTTTTGTATAAAACATACCTTGAACTATGCATTGATCACTTTGGTATCTGAAATCCTAGAAAGCGAAATGGTTACGGATGTATTTCACTCTTATAAAGTATACCGGTTGGCCATTATTTAGATTCATCAAGTTCTTTTACTTAAAACTGACACAGGTTGGCACTCGTGAAAGTCAAATAATTTTGAGAGACATTGCCGAAGCTAATTTCTATTTACTCTTTTTCAACTTTGAATGTGGAGTTAGTGCTTTTGAGGTTAATTTGTGACACAGGAATCGTAGTGCTACCACATTTTCATACTGAAGTATTTCAAGTTGTGCAAAAAGGTATTTAAATGTCCTCTGTAGGACTGTAGGATTATTTCTTGATAATTTTGAAAAGTGGGGAATTCCATAGGTCCGTCTGTTCTGTTCGTGTAATTTTATTTTTTTTTCGAATGAACTATCACAAAGCTACTATTCTGTTCATTATTTTTCAGCAAAATTTCAACATTCGATTCTTGAATTCAGTGCAAGAAAAAAGCATAACTGAATCTTTCAACCATGTTTAAATACGTGAAATATTTCCAGTATTGACAGGGAAAAAAGTTTCTCCAATATTCGCATGATCTTTGGAATTATTGAATTCACATATTCTCTCAAATTTATTATTTTCCCAAAGTAAATAAACATTTTGATAAATACGTAATAACTACAACTTCTATGTAGAATGGACAACGTTGCCCAATGATCTCAAATGAAAATGACTATAACCTAACATTTTCAAAATATACACAGTGAAATGTGTCAGAATATCATGGCCTACCGGGATACTTTATAAAAGTATAATGAATATTACGTAAATTACGGGATATTTGTCCAGGGTACCATGTACCACATAGCCCGACCTGTATAAACTCTCAGTTTGTTAGTAACCATTATTTATTTGAACGGGGATCTCGATCTATTAAGAAAACTCTTGAGTGAAACACAACAGAAGATACGAAAATGTAGACTCACATCCTATTCGTTTCTGAAACTTTGGAGTTCGGAAAGTTTCCTAATGGAAGTTTCATTGGAAATATTCTATAAAAGCAATTTCATCTAAACTATTTTGTGTCATTTATATAAAACTCATTATGTAGCTGTTATTTTTCAGTGCAAATCAATGATAAAATTCTTTTCACCGAAATTGATGTTTCGTTCATTGTCAGGAAATGAGAATCTAATATTATTTTCCTTCATTTTTAAGAGATTCTCACCTGTATGTTTTAAGACGTGCATTGGAAAGCTCTATAAAATATGGTAAATATTTTGGTATAACGCGTAGAATTAATACATTTATAATAGAAAATTGTCATATGAAAGCACCCTGTATATTTGCTTGAGACGAATTTATAGCACATTCTTTTCGGTAACTCCTGCTTTCAATTTGGATGGCACATGTTATGAACATAATCAATCTCCTTTTCTGACATCACAGAACAAGCCCATTCATAATATGAACTAAAGTATATGAGCAATTCGAATTTTATGACGGTTCAATCATAGAATTTTAAAATATAGGTCATTTTTGTCGGATTCTTCTCGATTTTCGATTTGAAGGAATCTTAAATCTTTGGGATTCATGGTTACAACATAAATATTTCCGAATATCGTGAATAGAAAACAAATTCGAAAGACGCATCTATAGAAAATCTAGGGGCAGCAATCGTCAACAATCGAGACTGATTCTATCTGTATTTTACCTTCAAAAATTGAATCCAATATTGCGCTCGTATTCACCCAATCGGAATGACGCTATTCTGTAAAGGGACAAATATTTTTCCACTTCCATAATGGCTACTTCATACGTAATACGTACCAGTGTCAAGATGCTAGGTTGAACATTTTTTAAATAAACTAAATGGTGACGTTGTTTAAAGTCATGAGCTGCTCAGCAATTCTTGAGTTGATTACAAAATAGATCTTCGTTTTATTCCATTTCTTCTGGTGGTCGCAGAGTATTTGTAGCAAATCGGCGAATGCGCTGGTTTCAATTTGTATTCAATGTTATGAGGTTTGTGTCTTTTGATCTCGGGCTGCATTTTTTTTTATTTCATTTTTGGAAACGAAAGAAGAAAATTTTCAGGCTTCCACATCTCTCGTTGTGGTGATTAAACAGGATTGCAGATGTAACAAATTTGTTTCTTACTAAGTTATATGACTAAGTTGAGCTATGGTGAACATTGGAATATAAGTCTCCATAAAAAATCTTATTTGTCTCAAAAAAACGGCTTCATTGTCGAAAGACTCTGGTAGTCAAAAATTTATACTTTTTTTCAGTTTTTTGCTAATATCTCAGAAACCGTTTGAATTGCAGGATTGAGTTTCTCTACACACATTTTCATTTGTCATAGCTACTTTCTTGCACTTTCGTCGGTTTCATTAAATGTGCCAGTGGCGGAGATATTGAATCTGCATAAAGGTTTTACCTCTTTTACAACTTTTACACCACTGGACAAATTTCCATTTGCACAGCAAATTCTGATGCACCAATTTATTTCACATCAGAAGGTACTCCTCCTTCATTGCTCTAACTAAAGGTAACCATTTTAGATTAAACACTTTCTATGGCAAATGGCGTTCCGTCAAATGTTCTAAAATTTTGGTATAATGTAGTAATCGACCTACTGATCAAAAGTGTCCATGGCCCCAACTCAATCCTATGACTAGTTTTTGAGATACAGGGCGTGGCAATTGAGAATTACCCACTTTTACTGTACGAGGTCTGGCTATTAAATAACGAGACTGCGCGCGCAGAAGGCGTCCTAGAGGGGTAGGGTGGGAAACGAATGCAGCATTGGATAGCTGGAAGTGTCTACTATTCCAGTACGAAAACACGTTTTCGTCGCTGTAGTAGTATTTTTTGTGTAGAGGTTAGAAACGAACGTGTTTTTTTCTCGTGCCGATAACGATGTGTGACGAAAAACACGAGCAACGGATCAATGTGAAATTTCTCGTCAAATTAAAAAAAACTCCGACTGAGTGCTATAAGTTGTTGAAAGAGGCCTATGGTGAGAATTCTCTATCTCGTGCGCGTGTTTTCGAATGGTATAAAAGGTTTTCTGAAGGCCGAGAGAGCACCGAAGATGACCAACGTCCAGGTCGACCTGTCTCTGTTTCAACTCCGCAAACAGTGACCAAAATAAATGAAATTGTCTCGTATCGTGATGACTGAATGGGTTCCAGAGGGTCAAACTGTAAACCAAACTTACTATTTGAAAGTTTTGGCAACGCTGCGAGAGCGAGTTCGTAAGAAACGGCCGGAGTTGTGGAAAAGCAAATCGTGGATCTTGCACCAGGACAACGCACCTGCCCATAACGCGCTGTCTGTGAAGCGTTATTTAGCCGCTAGAGGCACTCCAGTGCTCGAACACGCGCCGTACTCGCCTGATTTAGCACCCTGTGACTTTTTCCTATTTCCGAAGATCAAGTCTGCCTTAAAAGGAACCCGGTTCGAGTCGATGGAAGAGGTAAAGCGAAAATCGGCGGAGCTCCTGAATGCTCTTACAAAAGAAGACTTCCAGCATTGCTTTGACCAATGGAAAAAACGAATGGAACGGTGTGTGGCGAGGGAAGGGGAGTATATTGAAGGGGAGCATTCGATTGTAGAATAATTTTTAAAATAAAACTCTTTTTCATAAGCAGTCTCGTTATTTAATAGCCAGACCTCGTACTTTAACGGTGATCCATTATTATAGAAACTATTTACAATGAGGGTTAAGTGGACACCCTGTATTTTTGGGTTGATTTAAGATGTTTGTTTTATTTTTTCAGAACATATCACCATGGACTTCAAGGAATACAGGGTGATTCAGTCATGAAATAAACTGTGAACCTCACGAAAATACCCAAAAACTCCCTTTTTTTCATCACCCTCTATTCCAAGATTAACTCCGTGGAGGTGGGAATTTTCTTTCACCACTGTACTTGATATAAAAACATCAATACGGCTGAAAGTTTTTATCCACTTCTTATAACCAGATTTTTTTATGCTGGAATAAGAATAAAATAACATAAATAAATAATTTTCATATTACATAAAAAAAATCTGGTCATAGGAAACGGATAAAAACTCTCAGCCGCATTGATGTTTCTATATCAAGTACAGTGGTGAAAGAAAATTCTCACCTCAACGGAGTTAATCTTAAAATAAAGGGTGATGAAAAAAATGTGGTTTTTGGGTATTTTCGTGAGGTTCACAGTTCATTTTGTGACTGAATCACCCTGTATTCTTTGAAGTCTATGGTGACATGTTCTGAAAAATTCAAACAAACATCTTAAATCAACCCAAAAATACTGGGTGTCCACTTAACCCTCATTGTGAATAGTTTCCATAATAATAGATCACCCAGTATAAATTCTGGGTATTTCAAGTTTTTTCGATGTAACAACAACATATCTAGTGAAATAGTTCATTTTGCAAACGTTTTCGCTTTGGAACTGACATATTTTATACTTTCAAAATCGGGCATACATTCAATTACATATATGGATAACCTGTATTCGTAACGATTTTCGGTCATATTCCTCTATATAGTTGCTCCCTGGGGATGGAATGAAATGTTTCTTGAGAAAAATCGAAGTTCATTCGATTCTGTTCAGAGATTCGAGCGTAGTAAAAGTGGGTAATTGTCAACTTCAACGCCAGGGTATCTCAAAAACTAGTAGGATTGAGTTGGATCAGTAGATCGAGTACGTACTACATTATATACCAAAATTTTAAAACATTTGACGGAACGCCATTTCCCATAAGGAAAGTGCGGGGTCCTTTACAATGCTTTAGCAAATTGTTTTTGATCATAAAATGCCAGTTTTCTCGAAAACGGTTCACTTTAGAGTATGAACTATACCTTTTTTATGTAAATCACATTGGCGCATCAGAATATGCTGTGCAAATGCAAATTTGTGCAGTGGTCTTAAAGTTGAGGGGTAAAACCTTTGTGCAAATTCAAGATCTCCGCCACTGGCACGTCTAATAAAACCGAGTGAAGTGCAAGAAAGAAGCTTTCATTAGTGACAATGTATGTACAGAAACTCAATTCTGTATTTCGAACGGTTTCTGAGATATTAGCAAAACACTGAAAGAAATATAAATTTTTTACATCCTGTATATCGGAAACGAAGGCCCGAAGGAAAAAATGGAAGAGAAAAAAAAAGTAATTTTTCCATGAGAAATCTACAGTTGACTCATTTAGGAAAACCTTTATAGAGTTATACAGAATGAAATTTCTTTGGTATTGGATGCGAAATATTGTATTGTGTTCGCTCCACAATATTGCATCATCAACACAAGAGTTTTGCCATGGTAATTACATCGGAATGCAATCATGTTAATAATTCACTCCAACTTCTGTCGTCTCCAATAGGAGTGATCGAGATGTGCTTCCGAAGGACCCCTTCCTCGTATTTCAAGGGTACTCATAATGGCTGAATGTCCTTATAACACCAATTTCCGATTCCCAGCAGGTGTATAATATCGAAATACCTCATCTCGGCGAGATATTCATTTACATGTAATTGCGGTTCCAATTGGGGAGGATTGGAAGAGGTCTTATATTTTTGACGACTTGTTTTTTCACGTTTTTACGAGAGGATTGTTCATTGTCTTTTTTAATTGGTAATTGTGGATGGTTATTGGATTCATTGTTTTATTTGTCCATTCTGTTCAGGTGTTATGCTTAATCGACTCGATTTTGTCAACGTCCTGTGCTTATAAAAAGTTTTTTTGCCAGGGAGCACCTCTTCCCTGTCAAATTTCCACCATTTTTACAGTGAATTTTAAAAATTTCAATGCGTTGTTGAAGCGTGTATCATTCCATATCTTTATTGATGGCGTAGTTTGGACTTATCAAATATTAAAAAGTTACAGCTTCAAAAGAGACATCTACAGCTATAGTGGGCTATTCAAAATAACACCTCTTATTGGAAAACCCTTTATCTATCCGAGAAAACATTAGAATAATATTCATTGACGCAGGATAACTACCTGAAGGTCAAGGGAATTTCCTGAACTATATTTTCCAAGGTTATACTACGCTCGCTTCTTACACAGATTAAAACACCGTCTTGAATGTCAAATTTCAGGGTTGAGTTAATATCAAAATAATTGTCTCGCCTTAGGGTGGACGCACCTCCACTAACGACTTGATGACAAAATTAAACTGCAGGCACTTTAGTAATTACGTTTCGTTAATTTGGTCATTAGTTTTTCCTGCACTAGCCTGATTCTATTCCTCTCCACTTCTTTCTATCTGAAGGAGGTGGTTCAGATATTTCTGAATCGAAAGAAATTTTTGTCTCGACAGTCTCAACACTTTCACCAAACAAAAAGGTTGCGTTGATACGACTTCGGATAACATGAAGTGTCCATCAGTATTTGAGCCAGAAATATGCACCACATAAGGAAAGTTCAAAGGAGAAATTATAATGAATATAGCTAATCCAAAATATTATTATATATCTCTAAAACGGGAAATATTCAGGAATTATTCCACCAGTGAATGCAAGAAACAATCCTCTCTTCTCAAATTTATTTCTAAGCAATTATTGAAGAGGTGAAAATATTCATGAGGGTTCTCTGAATAACGATGTAAGTGGGTGCTTTAGCAGCTCGCTCATTAAGGTAGGAACTCTGAGGAAAGACAAACAATGAATTTTCTGAATTGTTATCTCCTTATCTGATACATTGATAAGTTCATACAATTTCTAAACAATCAGAGCTGGCTATATGAAAGTAGATACAGAAGTAAAATCTGGTTTCAAGTTTCCATATTTTCATATGTTTTTGTTGCTTCCGAAAGATCGAAAACATTTTCGAATTTCGATGAAAAAATTTGAAATTATGAAAATAAGTAATCCTTCCTATCATTTTTGGATATTATCCTTGTTAAAATTTCTTTTTGAAATTTCTTCATGATTTTGCAAACTCGAACCGATAACTCCGATGGTTGTTTTGCCAAAAAAGTATAACAGACTAACAGTGGCTCACCAAAAAAAGAGTTCTGGAGGAACGAAAGAGACAGTGTTTCAGAAAAAATATCACCCAGTTTCCCCCATTGACTTTTATAAAGTATCCCGGTTCCCCATGACATTCTGACACATTTCACCATGTATGTTCTGAAAACGTTAGGTTAGAGTCATTTTTCTGTCAAATAACTATGCAACGTTGTTCTTTCTACATAGAGGTCGTAGCAATTACCTATTTATCAAAATGTTTATTCACTTTGAGACACTAATATTTGAGAAAATATTATGTGAATTTATTAATTCCAAAGATCTGGCGAATGCTGAAGCAACTTCTTTCTCTGTTAATACTGGAAATATCTCACATGGTTGGAAGATAGGTTATGCTATATTCTTGTACGGAAATCAAGAATCGAGTGTTGAAATTTCACTGAAAAATAATGGACAGAATAGTCCGTTACTTTGTTATACTTTATTCGAAATAACAATGAATCATTGATTTTCACTCGCATACGTCGAAAATGTTGGATAGCTGGTGACAAATTATTGATTCCAAATTATCAGAATGAGCAGATTTCAAATCTACATAGCACTTCCTGATACTTCGTCTCTGCTTCTTCAAAATTACCTTCGACATCTTTAGTTACCAAGCCAGATGATTTTATTGAGATTGAGACTAGACAGTAGAAATTAGCATTGGCAACGTCTCTGAGAATTATTTTGACATTGCCGATATTTCAAGAGTGCCAACCTGCGTCAGTTTTGAGTAAAAAAGCTTGATAAATCTAAATCTTGGCCAACCGGGATACTTTATAAAATTGAATGGAGTACCTACCTATATGGATTTGCAATCGAAATGTCACATGATGTTAACTCTAAATTGTAATATTTGTGCCAAATTTCAGTTGAATATCTTCTGAAATGCAGATACCTTGAGACTTGAAACAAAACTTCGACCACCTATATCTCGAAAACGAAAAGTTT
Source organism: Adalia decempunctata (assembly GCA_951802165.1). NCBI lineage: Eukaryota > Metazoa > Arthropoda > Insecta > Coleoptera > Coccinellidae > Adalia > Adalia decempunctata. Next base: position 25,576,888 of record OX637697.1, read on the forward strand.
GCGGTACAATTTTTATAAACAATAATAATACGAGGGTGTATTGATTTCTAGTTAGCCTAGACCAGTGCCATGTATAAACAAAATATCGCGATACCATATCAACGAACAATAACTTATTAGAAGTGTCAGTGTAGAGTTCGTCAAAAAAGTAAACCAGAGTTACGCAATAAATAAAAAAAAAGATGTCCACCGAAATTGTAAAAATCGAAAAATTGGAGTATCGAGCCATCATCAGTATCGTGAAGATACCTGTATTTAAAAGGGTTAAGAGGTGAGCAGATTTACGAAGATATGCTTAATACCCTTGGTGATCAATGTCCTTCGTATGTGACCGTGAAAAATTGGACTACAAGCTTCAAAAGAGGTAAATTTTCCATTGAAGATGATGACCGATCGGGAAGGCCAGTTTCTGTGTCAGTCCCCGAAAATATCGATGCAGTTCATGACATGATTTCATCTTTCATCAGACCGTCGAATTGGGATAAAACGGATATCTGAAGCACTGAAGATTTCATACGAACGCGTTCATCAAATAGTTCACGTCAATTTGGACATGAGAAAAGTTTCTGCAGAATGGATCGCGTTCGATTTGTGCTCGATTTGAAAACGATGTAGACTTCTCAAACCGAATTGTTACTATGGATGAGACTTGGGTACATTTCTACGATCCAGAAGCAAGTCAACAATCGGTGGAATGGCGACACTCTGGTTCTCCAAGACCTAAGAAGTTTCGTGTCCAAAAATCTGCTAGAAAAGTTCTTGCTTCAGTTTTTTGGGATTGTCATGGAGTAATCATGATTGATTTTTTGGATAAGGGTGAAACAATAACTGGAGATTACTATTCGACATTACTGACCACTCTATGGGAAGAAAATTAAAGAGAAAAGACGCGGAAAGCTATCCAAAAGTATTTTGTTTTTACAGGACAACGCCCCAGTACACAAATCTCATGTTGCTATGCAAAACAAAAAATTCGTGATATAGGGTTAGAATTACTAGAACACCCCCCTTATTCACCAGATTTGGCTCCGTCCGACTATCATCATTTTTTTTTTGAAAGGTCTAGAGACGTTGCAGGTTCGCTGTAATAAATGTATTCAATTAAGAGGAGAATATGTTGAGTAATAAAATATTTTGACATTGAAATTTTGTTTGGTTCTATAGTAGGCTAAGAATTTTTCAATATATCCTCGTAAATCAAGGAATTTCCCCCTTTTTCTGGTTGTACCTCAAATTTAGGAATACCCTTTACACCCGTAACCTCAGTTTATCTATCAGGAGTATATGAAAGGTTCTGTTGATAGGATTCTCTTGAAATTTGGTAGAAACACTCTTTATTTAACATAAAAAAACTTTAACCAGGTCGTATCTGTTGCAATTTGTTGTATTTGCGTTTGCGAATGCTTTTTCATTTTAATAACTTGCTTCTAACAAACACGGTTCAACGACTTCTACAAACAATATATTTCATGTATTACAGATATTGGAAGGGAAAATCCAAAAATTATTGATGTAAGTATGAGAGTCCTTTCCGAAGAATTCTTCAACCTATACAAAAACCACCGACCCCAAATGGGATATTCGTATTAGAGCATAGATCCCATTTCTTATTTAGACCTCCAAATTTGAATAAACCCCCCAATATCATCACACTGATGGGCGCCAAAGTCGTAATCACTGATTAATTCATGAGGCCTCGTTCCGATCGACTCGTTTTGTCAACGGTTGTACATCGCATAACCGCACACTCACGAATCGAAGATATTGGATGCTGAATCCTTAAGACGCAGGAGAGATGTTGTCGATGAGGCCCTATTATAAAAGGAGGAATTCCGGCAGAGAGACCTCCTTCATATTACCGCATTCCTCGGCACCAATATTGCCGGCGATGGCCCTGACTCGACTCCACCAGGTGCTTTGAAAGTCGAACATATACTCGCATTGCAGCGGGTTATTTTATTTTTTCAAATTCCCGCCCGATAGACCCCGCTGAATTATCACGTCATTGTACAAATCTCGGGATCTCGGCTGTGAATATCCAATGGATTCCTTTCGGAGGCAGAGGGACCTGCAGGACTACCGACATTTACTGCACCTTCAACCATGAAAATAATAAAAATATATTCATAAATCTTTTGACAAGTCATAAAACTTACCATCAGTTCATATCTAGATTATCAGAAGACGAGGTATTTTTAGATTATTTGCTGTTCTCTACTATAGAAGTTCTAAAGGTTTTCCAATAAGAGGTGTTATTTTGAATAGCCTGCTATCACGGTAGATGTCACTATTGAAGCTGTCATTTTTGACATTTGACAAGTAGAAACTACGCCATTCATAAAAATGGAACGATACACGCTTCATATCAACAACGCATTGAATTATCAAAATTCACTATTGAAATGGTGAAGATTTGGCAGAGACGGTTCGTAAAACTCGAAGATTTTTGGGTCTTTGTGAAGAACCTTGTCGAACCGCAATACAGAAATTGGTGAAAAAATTTGAGCTGTTGGGAGTGTTGGGAAAAGTTAGTGAAGTGAAGAATTAATCCCGTGCACGTCGCTCAAGAACAGCTGAGAATACTGCTGTACTGCTGATGTTGCCGAAGTTGAAGATAAACCAAGTATGTCCATTCCTCGTCGTTTTTTGGAATCAGGCATTCCCCAAACATAACACCGTATTTTGCATGAGGATTTGGGTCTTAAGGGGAAGTATCACCTTTTGGATCGTGGTAAATCTCCATTCAAAAAGTGGTCTCTTTATTTCACGAGTAACTACCCTAATTTACGACATAGAGACTTGATTTTTTTTTTAAATTGAAGTTGAAGAACGTCCCGAGGGAAAATTGTTTTCTTTTTTTCGATTTAATTAGTTTTTCAATTAAAAAACCAGGGTAATCGTTAGATCTCTGCAATATTTGGGTTATTAAATATGTTTTTTGTACAACTGCCATTAAAAGTGACACTTTTGATGACAGCAAACAATGTAAAAATTGATTGATCGCGTGGAAGCGTGTTAAAAATATTTTTAACATTAGTGTTACAAATATTTTCAGCAATTGCAAATTTTTATTATCAATATTTAACAATCATTACTTATGAACATTAATATTAATCGTAAAACTAGAACAATTAGTAACATTAATGCCCTGTGACGTTAGGGAGCTTCGTAACACATTATAAGAATCCTCAGCACCATCAGTACTTGTAGAAACCGGAAGTACAATATTGGATGATGATGATCCAAAATCTGTTGAGGTTGGGAGAATTTTTTCAGCAATGACATTTCTATATGCAATGGAATGATCAACATAGCCCTCGGCTACCGTCGTAGACTTCCATCCACTGATCCACCATGTTTTTTTATATCCGTAATATTTGCTCCTGATTCTGCTAGCAATGAAGAGGATCTTGGAAAACAGTGTCCTGTATATTGCTTTGGTTCTGGCAGTTTGAGGAATTCGGCATCAATAGATGGAATTTTCCCAAATGTATTGATACCAACTGGATTGGCAGTGCATTTATTATTCATGTATTTCAGGAAAAAACGACGATGTTTGATGACAGAAGGGCGCAGTGCAAAGTACTTATGAAAATAGTCAACATACTTCCCAATAAGACTGAAAGAACGACTGACTTTCGTTGTGTTTGGAAGTTGTATAACCAATGATTTATTTGGTATTTCGATGTCTTCCACTGATAAATTACACAATTCTTCACGCCGACAGGTTCCAAAAAATCCGAAAATAGTTGCAACCTTAACCATCAAGTATTTCTCATCTGGTGCCTCATTTATAAACTTAAACTAGTTCACGAGTGAGAATTTTCGATTTTTTGGGACGATATCCTTCACTTTTCCGTTTTAAATATGCTATTACCTTAAAATATTCACTAACATCCACATCATTTTTAACAAAAGCGCTTGACTTTATCATTGAAAATTTGCTCCACAAAGTTGATGAACTCCATATTTTTTATTTTTCTTCTAAGTATGCCAGGAAAACAGGTTCACTGAAGTTCCCTTCTACATTTTACAATTTACACCAGGCCAGGAAATTGTTATATGCAATATCGTACTGCTGAACAGATTTTTTAGGTAGGAGTTCCAGATGTGCTCTTCTTGCAGACTCTTCAATATCCACAGGAACAACCAAATCGTCACTTTTATTAATAATTGGACTCTCGACAAACATATTAAGCAGTTAAAACCCCAAGACAAAAATTGGACAGGAACGAAATTCAAATGACAGCGTCTTTTGTCATTTGTTAGTAAATAGATGCATAGAATACCTGGTGTAACGACTCCTTACTAAAAATCGTTACCAAAATTTGTAGATCAAAACGGCATTCAAGATTTCAGATTTTGGTCTAGTTACGGAATAATCCGCAATATTTTGCGGTCGGGGCGCTACTGCGGCAACCAAAAAAATCGCGACCCCTTTCGAGTGAAATGACAAGCAGGACAAATTCTCAGATTTTCGATCGACAAGAAAGTCTTGAACAAAATCTAATCAGTGCCAACACCAGGTATTCTTTGCATCTATGATAAGCCGCGTATACATGTGCGAGCCGAACCTATCGCGAACCGTTCGCGATAGGTTCGTGTCATGTTCGTTAATTTCACGTACACACTTGCGATCCGCTCGCGAACCAATACCGACGGCGAACCAACAACGAACCTACCGAAATACCGGCAGTATATCGTTCGTACTAGTGTCTTCCGAAGATTATGCGATGCTGGTAATGAGTCTACTATATTGATGGCATATTTAGAAGAAAAGTCAAAAAAAGGCGAAAACAACGGCGTTGGTGGCAGACTGATTTGTACAAAAAAAGGAATGGTATGGAGCTATTATTGGATTTAAAGTCACAGCAAATAAGCGGTCAGTACAAAAATTTCACTAGAATGTCACTGTTGGGAGTCTGCATAAATTTGTATTTATTTTCATTTATCGAGAGTTGAATAAGGTAGGTAAATAGACCCATATGTTCTGTTCTTGCTGGCGGGATAAGCAGAGGTTCCCGTTTAAAACATATTGATATAATCAATGAGAATTTCGACTCGAATGGTACGAAGTTTATATGAATCATTGTAATAATTTGAATGTGTAAAAACTGAGGGATTAATTTGGAAATAAATCTTTGGAAATTATGGTACACTTTGTTATATTGGTCAAACAAAACGACTGTCCTCGCTAAATGGAACGAAGAACTCTTAATAACCACTGAACCACCCAACATTTGGTGCATCGGCCGGGAAAAACCTGTGTGTTTGACCATTTGGATTTGGACAATGAATACTTAATCTCATCGCTGCAAAAAGGGGTCTACAGATTAATGGAAAATTGAAGAGACACCACGTTTTTCACTCATCAAGGAACATCATTATCACCCATCAAGGAATATTATTATCACTCATCAAGGATCATTCACAACCACATAAGGGCAGAAACTACTGGGCACATCACATCACACAAATCAAATTCAGATATCCTCTCTCGACGGTGAAGAAACTTCAGGAGATAAGCTCCCTACAAATTGGTCATTTATGGTGAAGAAATTCTACTAAGGTCAGATCACTCCATTACTTCTAGTTCTAATTGAGCTCAAATATTTGATTTAAGACATTGGACATTTACGAAATATTTTTATTTGGAATTCGCATATTACCTTGTAGATACTTGTTTTCTCTCATTTGATATAATACCACTCAATTAAGATCAGATTTTGCTTTGAATTTGTAAATTTATAGGTGTAATTGGTTCATGTGCTAAACTACAATTGATTAATAATCAAAATTTCATTTGAAATTTCAACGTTCTATTGGATTAAAATTTATATTAAAATAATGGATATTGAAAAACTGAAAAGGAAGCGTGCAGCTGTAAAGGGCACTATGACTAGAATAGAGAATTTTGTAATTAATAAGATAAGATAGATACAGATATTGACATTAATGAATTCCTCACACGGGAAACTCTGCTTATACAAGCTTACGAGAAATATAGTGACATACAGGAAGATATAGAGGATTTAGATTCAGAAGATAACGATAGAAGCGATACCGAAGGTACATACTTGTCTCTATTAGCTAGAATTAAGCAACTTAGTGGACAAATCAAAAAACGGGAAAATACAACTTTGCAAAACGTTCTTCAAAGCTCGATCAATGAATCTTCTAGTACAAAGGTTAACCTACCAAGTATTAACATACCCATATTCACAGGGAAACATTCAGAGTGGAATTCATTCAAAAACCTCTTTGATGCTATTGTTCACAATAATGAAGGTCTTAGTGATGTACAGAAATTCACGTACTTGAAGTCTAGCTTAAAAAATGAACCTCTAACTTTGATTCAGGATTTGTTACTAACCAATGAAAATTACGAAGTGGCACTTGACATTCTGAGCAAGCGGTATGAAGATCAATTAATTACTATAAATATGCACTTAAGTTGTTTGCTTGAAGTAAGCCCGGTCACAAGGGGAGATTCAAGAAATTTGAGACAATTCATTATAAAGGTAAGGCAAAATTTCAACTCTCTACAGGCTCTCAAAATGCCGGTTCACAATTGGGATGTTATTCTTGTGTTTCTTTTGTCTTAAGCCGCGTATACATGTGCGAGCCGCACCCATCGCGAACCGCTCGCGAAGTGTTCGTGTCATGTTCGTTAATTTCACGTCCACACTTGCGATCCGCTCGCGAACCAATACCGACGGCGAACCAACAACTAACTTACCGAAATACCGGCAGTATCGTTCGTACTTGTCTACTAGTAACTACTAACTATGTCTTCCGAAGATTATGCGATGCTGGTAATGAGTAGTGCGACTATATTGATGGCCTTTTTGGAAGAAAAGTCATCGAAAGACTTCTCCGCCATAGCAGTGGCGATTTACCTCCATGCATCCTCTTTCAAATGCGTTTTAAAATGATCCTCGTGTTTATGATACCACAATAAAGGTTTACTTTTGTAAATATCAATAAACTGAATAGTTTTTTCCTCTGACCACTCCATGATAAAAATAATGATTGTTCCGTCGTCAGGAACGAGTCGATAAAATAAAAGGTGATTTCCTGGTAGTCTTGAATTCGATGTATTCTTTATTTTTCACCACTGACAAAACTGTTGAACTTTGTTCCAAAAAAACAATGACATATCCCTATTTGATTTTTTATATATCGAATTGCTGTCATCGGTTTCTAGGATCTTTAAAATAACTAATAATTCTCTATAACATTCTCCCCCCCGATGACAGCAATTTTAACTGTTGGTCTTCTCAGCGTTCCCCGGCTTGTCTTGATCTCCGCTGATCGAATTTGACCATCTTTTCCCGGAAAAACCTGAATGATCCTACCCATTGGCCAGGAATTGCGAGGTAGGTCTTCGTCGCATAAAATTACGACGTCGCCAATTTGTCTTCACGTTGTTGAGATAATTCAGCCAGGTTTTCCATTTTACTTGAAGTTCATGCGGCAGACGTTCATCCCAAGTAATATTTGAACGCCAGATATACTGCAGAAGAATTCGACCGGCCACCAAAATCGGCGATATGAGTCCTAGTGGATCAAAGACACTCATTACCACTCTCAATACCTCTCTTTTTGTTGGACTTTCTAAATGGACATTTTTCAATTTCGTTTCGTTGATTCTAAAAACGAATGTGTCTGCTTTAGCATCCCACCACATTCCCAATATTCTCTCAATGGAGAGGACATCGTCTGAATTCAGCTGCTTGTCAGTGGTCGCCTTCAGATTTTCAGGAATTTGTTTTAATACTTCTTTGGAATTACTGATCCAATTACATATAACAAATCCACCAGCTGCATGAATTTCGATGACTTGTTGAATTCTGGTGATAGCGTTGTCGATTGTATCACAGCAGTCTAAGTGGTCGTCCATATATTCCTTTGTGCAGATGGCTCTCCATGCTTCAGGATATTTGCTTTCATATCGTGTGGTATTTAGTTTAATCACATAAAGAGCAGTTGACGGTGAACAAGTTGCTCCAAAAGTCATTGCTTTCATGATGTAAGTGTCGGGTTTTTTATGTCTCTCCATTCCACGCCAAAGAAATCTTTGGGAATCCAAATCTTCTTCTCTTATATTGACTTGATGGAACATCTCCTTTATGTCTCCAACAAAGGCAATGGAGTGTTGTCTGAATTTCATGAGGACGACTGGGAGTGCATTCAAAAGATCAGGACCAGTTAGTAAAACATCATTTAATGATACTCCCTGACTTTTGGCAGCAGCATCGAAGACTAGACGTAGTTTCCCAGGTTTATTTGGGTTACGTACTCCAAAGTGAGGTAAATAATAAGTTTTTTCTCTCATTATAGCTGATTCCCTTTCACTCAATTTCCGTATATAATTTTTATTTAGATATTCATCGATTTTGCGACAGTATTCTTCTGCTAATGTTGGATCTCGGTCCAATTTACGTTCTATTCCATGAAGTCGATTCAGGGCATTGTAATAACTCGGCGGGAATTTGAAGTTTTCTGTGGCCCATAACAGTCCAGATTCAAAACGGTCTCCTTTGTAAGAAGTGGTTTCTTTCAAAATTTTTAATGCTTTTTCATCATTTGGTGATAGGGAAGTATCATAACTTGGTTTGGTTATTCCGTAGTTATCGAGTTCAAATGATTCCTTTATCAATTGGTGTAGATCGTCATCAGATTTCTGATAACAGAAGAAACTGAATTCTGTATTGTCTATTACATCCTTCTTATATCTGAATTTCCCGTGAACAATCCATCCAATCTTCGTCCAGCTCAAAATTGGAGAGTTCGGTGGACCTTCGTAAACTTTTCTTGGCATGATGAGATGGTATTGATCTTGTCCCAATAGAATAGTCGGCTTCACGTCGTTTTCAAATAGCACGTTTTGTGGACAAATAGACAAATGAGACCATTCATTCTTCATCTTTGAAAAATCAGAAGACTGACGTGGCAAATTGAAACCAGTCATGGTACGTACGCCACTAATTTCATATTCGTCAGTCTCATAAAGCCCTCTTATCTTTAGTTTTACTCTACGAGAATTTCGGTCTTTGTGACTTGATGAGTTTGTCCAGACAATATTCAATGGGTCTTCCTCTCCGATTAGTCCCAGATATTCTGCCATATTTTCGTCTATTAGAGAAACAGTAGAGCCATCGTCTAATAAGGCATACGTTTCGATTGAATTTTTCTCTCCTGACAGAACAACTGGGCAAATACGAAGTAAAACTTTCTCATTATTGGTGTCAGAAGTTGTTGAGCATAACAGTGGTGGGCTATTCGGGCTTTCGACTTGAGTTTCTGATTCCAAGTTATCTTTATGTAAGACATGATGATGGAATTTTGTGCAATTGTTGAGTCCACATATGGTCTTTTTTCTACAGAATTTAATTTGGTGGTGTCCAAAACAGGAGAAACACAACTTCTTATTCGTTATCAGTTCCCATCGACTGTCGACAGATCTTTCCAAAATCTCTCTACATTTCGAAGTTTGATGGTTTTGAAGACAAATTTGGCATTTTGGTGTCACTTGTGTCAGCACAGGTCGGTGATTGAAGTTTCTAGTCTCTCTATGGTTGAATTTTTCTTGACGTTTTCTGTCATCTAATTTGGGTTGTAGAAATATACTCAAAATTTGGGCTTGATCTTGGATCCAGGAAGAAAAGATGTCTAAAGTTGGCACTCGAATATTCATTCCTGATTGATAGACTGCCCAATTGTACTTCAAATGTGTGGGCAACTTATTCAATAATTCCTTCAATAATTTTGGGTTGCTCAAGTAAATTTCCATATGGAGATTTCTTGCTGTAGCACTGAAATTTTGAACTTCAGTAGCGAATTTGACAAAACCGGTGTGGTCATCTTCTTTCAAATTTGGTAAGTAATGAATTTTTTGAAGTATTGTTTCTATTATGAATTCAGGTCGTCCAAATCTCAACTCCAAAGTTTCCATAATAGAGTGCGCATTTTCGAATGTTATTAGAAGGGGTCGAACAGCTTCGAGTGCTTCCCCTTTAAGGGATTTCTGAAGTCTAAATAGGTTCTCTTCGTCACTGTAATGATTTTGTGTTCTCTCGAATGATGTTTTGAACATAGGCCAATCTTCAGCTTTTCCGTTGAAAAAAGGTAGATCTCGGGAAGAGTTATGGCTCTTGTTATTTATCAATGCTTCAGATAATCTGTTCATTCCTTCTGCTATAGTTTGAGTTAAAAATGCGATATTTTCGTCAGTATTTCTGGTTTTCGATATTAGATTTTTCTTTTCTTTATTTTCAAATTGTCCTATGTTTAACCATTTATTAACTTTTTCCTTCGAGGATATTTCTGATGAAAAATCAGATTTTCTACCTGAGCTTTTTGAGCTTTTTGAGCTTTTTGTTGTTCTTGACATTTCTTTTTCTAATCGAAGAGCATTTTCGCTCAGCTTCTTCTGTACGTCTAAAAGATCCTTTTGATTTTGTAAGTATTCTTCTTGTAACTTTGCTGTTGATTTCGAAGATCTCTTACTGGATTTCGTCTTCTCGGATTTATCGTCTTCTATATTGTTTTTCTCTTCCATTTCAGATGGGCAGTGTCGGTCGGATTGCCTTCCATTCGAACTGGGAAAACGAATTGGAGCTCGGCCTTTATTTTTTCTTTCGCTCCGTCTTAAATTGTCCATAATCTGGTTTCGGCACCAAATGTTCCGTCGTCAGGAACGAGTCGATAAAATAAAAGGTGATTTCCTGGTAGTCTTGAATTCGATGTATTCTTTATTTTTCACCACTGACAAAACTGTTGAACTTTGTTCCAAAAAAACAATGACATATCCCTATTTGATTTTTTATATATCGAATTGCTGTCATCGGTTTCTAGGATCTTTAAAATAACTAATAATTCTCTATAACAATGATATTAGTAAAAACTGACGAACCTGTCTACGCGCCGTCCAAATTTACACTGGGCTAGCGTTGTGTTCGTGAAAAAACCGACTATCGATGGATCGGCGCAAACGGTTCGCGAGCGGCTCTATATACGTTCGACATGCCGTCCAAATTATTGTCGCGATTGGTTCGCGAGCGGTTCGCGATAGGTTCGGCTCGCACATGTATACGCAGCTAAAAAACACGATTATCGATGGTTCGGCGCGAACGATTCGCGAGCGGCTCTATATACGTTCGACATGCCGTCCAAATTATTGTCGCTATTGGTTCGCGAGCGGTTCGCGATAGGTTCGGCTCGCACATGTATACGCGGCTTTAGTAATCATAACGTTAGCAACGTTTGTCATTCACAACAACCTTTTGATTATTTGAATATTAAAATGCATTTTGAAGTTTATTGTCATTGCAAATTCGCCCGTTTCATTGTACAAAAAACATTGTATGGTATTTGTGTTAATAGTGATTTTATTTTGTTCGTGAACTTTTTCACTCACAAAATAAAACGTCACTTTTAACACTCATATCATAAATATCTATTTCGTTTTTCATGAGTACAAGCTATATTCTTGAACTAATCATCATGAAATTTTTTTAGTTCATAGAAGATTAAATTGCCGAGGGCAAATAGTTGCGTTTTTTCCAAAAAATTATGAATACTTGTCGAAAAAAAATCATTAAGTGTAGTTTCCAAGACGCCGAAGTTCAACATGTTTTTTTTTTACTTGAAAAACTTATTAAATCGAAAAAAGAAAACTATTTGCCCTCGGGAAGTTGTTCAACTTCAATTTAAAAACAATCAAGTCTCTACGTTGTAAATTGGGGTAGTTACTCGTGAAATAAAGAGACCACTTTTTGAATGAAGATTCACCACGATTCAAAAGGTGATACTTCCCCTTAAGGGTTATAAAGTTCAGTTAACACAAGAACTCAAGCCGACCGATCATCAACAACGTCGTGTCTTTGCCGATTGGGTCCTTTAAATGCATGAAAATGATCCGGAATTCCATCGAAAAATCATCCTGAGTGATGAGGCCCATTCCCACCTCGGTAGCTTCGTCAACAAAAAACATTGTCGACTCTGGGGCTCGAAAAACCCAAGAGTTATTGTTGAAAAGCCTCTCTATCCTCAACGTATGTCTGTTTGGTGAGGTTTATGGTCCGGTGGAGTCATTGGACCTTACGTTTTCGAGAATGAGGCGGGAGCAACAGTTTTGGTGAATGGATTGCGCTATCGAGAGATGATTAACGATTTTTTATGGCCGGAATTGGATGGTATTGATCTGGACAACGTTTACTCTCAACAAGACGGCGCTTCGTGCCACACAAGCAACGAAACCATCGATCCTTTACAGGAAAAGTTTTCGGACCGTGTTATATCTCGAAGATGTAATCAGAATTGGCCACCGAGATATTGTGCTTTAACACCTTGCGACTTCTTCCTTTGGAAATGTGGAAGAGAAAGTCTACGCCAAAAGCCCAGCATAGATTCAAGACCACAAAGATGGAATTAGTGAGGCTATCGTGGACACTTTGCAACTTTGCTATTTGATTACGGAAAATTTCATGAAAAGGATATGGTCCTATAGTCGTTGTCATGGTTGTCATTTGGCTGATGTTATTCTCCATTATTAACGGCATACCTTCCTCTTTATAATGAAATAAAGATCCAATTATTTATCTAAAAAACCGGCATTTTTCTTTGAATGTCGAGATAACACCTCTTAGGGAAAAACCTACGCATAATATTAGGATCTTGTTGTGGTGTTCTCTATCCCTATCGAGATTTGAGTCTGGCTTTATAGAATTTTGATTGCTATGACCAGTAATTTTCAGCAATTGTTCTTCTACACCGCTTCTTGCCCATTCGCTAACAGCACTTGATATATTCGCGTGATTTGTCATCTTTTTGTTCTTTACATTCAATCCAATTGCCTCAGCAGCAGATTGGGTCCATCCATGGTCCCCTTTACAGAATACAGAATTCTTGTTTGAGATTCTTCAACTATGCATTTTTATCGCTTCAGCCTACGAAATTCCATTTGCAATGCAGTATTGAAAACTGTTGAAAGGAGAGTAACGATTCGTGCAAAACTTTGCACATAAAGACAAGAACCATAAATGAAGGCCGTTGAAAAAACTTCAGCGAACTTTATTTCGAGAGTGTAACTTGATTGGGCATTCAATCCGAAAAGTTGAATACAAAAGTCACCAAACAATGCAGACAAATAACAACTTCATATTGAATGGATTCAGTTCGCCACTGTAAGCCCTACGTATTAATGAAATATCGAAATGCATCAATCGACTGAAAACCTCAATGCAAAAAAAGAACAACGAACTCTATAAACTGGGGCTGAATAAGCAGACTATTTTTCAAATAAAATTTCATGAACAACCAAAATAACCACTTCGACATCCGAATAGGGGGTATGTATGCATTTCCAATTCATTTATATCGATACTCTTATAACATTCGAAATGCTCAGTGCAATTAACCGAATAACGAGCATTAATCCCACTCGTTGCCAAATCAATCTGAAACCTTTCGAATTTCAACTATTGCCGTATCCACTACAGGATACCACCAATTAGATGTTCAGGAGGACTTGATTTGCTAGTATGCCAATAAACCGTAATGAAAACAAACAGTTCTATATCCATTTTATACGCATTAGTGAGAAGCGAATGCACATAGGTGCATAGGCGAACTAGAAAATGAGTGCTATTATATGCTCCGAAACGAAATTTAGGCATGTGTAATTGTGTAGGTACATGAAATTGAATACGATAATATGCACAAATTACACTCACTCAAATTATGTTGTTTTGATTGATGGGTATTTATTATTCGGTTTTACCAATTATGATTACAATAAATTATTCGGAAATTGATCAGGTGGAAGTAAAATAATTTTACTATCTTTTTGCGAAAACTCCATAACTGACACATTATTACTCGACTTTTTCACTTTCTACATCCCGGTGGATTCCAGCAAATGAGGTGTCATAAATTGGTATGAATTGCAGGAGTAACATAGGCCATTTTTTTTCTGAATTTCTCTTTATTCGCTGTTAAATACTGTTTATATGATTCGAATCGAAGAATTTTCCGCTTTATTGAGGTGCGCTGGGAAAACAGTTCGGTATACAGGGTGTCCCGGAAAATGTGGGAAATCTCTCGGATTCAGATAAAACATAAAAAAAAGATGACAAGTTTCCATAATTTGTTTTCCTAGCGGCCTCCCTACGGAGATACGGCCTCCTCAATGATGACACTGGATGTCCATTTTACTGGAATAAATATCAAACTATTTAATATAATTAAAAAAAAAATGGATATAATGAACAGTATTAAGGACCTCTTAAAATACTGCCCTCAAATTTAGATTAGCTCTTTTAGTTTACCAGGGGTGGACTATAGGTTGTACATTTTAATGCTTACATTTTGAACACCCTGTATGGTAGGAGTAGAAAAAAACAAATTTGGATAGCTTGAACATTAGGATAAAAAAAAAGGTACTGTTTATCTATACTAATATTATAAAGAGGAAAGATTTGTATTTTTGTTTGTTTGATACGAATAGGCTCAAAAACTACTGTACCGATTTCAAAAATTCTTTCACCCTCAGGAAGGTACATTATCCCTGAGTGACATAGGCTATACTTTTCACCCGAAAAAATTAAGGATACCTACTATAACTTCTATAATTACAAAAAAACCAGCCAAAATCAGCTATTTTCACGTGCGCTGCAAAAACCGTAAAGGTGCAGACACATTGTTATCACGTCACGTCACATCACGTCATCTTCCAAAAATGTGCAACCACGATAATGCATGGAACTTAGGCGATAGGAAGAGAGACACACCTTTCAATAATGAATAGTGAAGCCAAATCATCAGAACTAAACTGGGTGATTATATTATACTACTACGGAATCAAAATATAGTAAAAATGTTTGCGACATTGTATCTGCTGTCACATTATAGCATTGAGATATATATATATATATATAAGATCTATATTCCGCAAATTTACATTTTCTGAATGCACGTGACATCACGTCTGATATTTTGTGAAATGTCATTCTGACATACATTTGAAACCGATCTGGGTGCTCATTCAATAATTCTTGAATTAATTGATGGAATTCCCTCACTTCTTCTGTTCGATGATTCATTTGGTAAATCGAATCCCTTCTATGAGAATCACCAGCAACTGTAAAAGCAGCTATATTCTCCATATCTTCTTCCCATTTCCCCGCGTGAGCTCACGTGACGTGACAACAATGTGTCTGCACCTTAAGACTTACGTTTACGTGGATACAATGTATGACGCAAATGTACCTCTCGAATAGTTCTACAAAAAAGTCCGCGATAGCATGTATCATAATTATAATAATAATATCCTTTATTTCCAAATACAGCATTTATGAAAGATTCAAAATTTCACAAATTGAATGGAAATGGTGTCAAAAACATCATATTGCAAAAGAAAAACAAAGTCACGACCGAAAAAGTAAATAATGAAAATTCCCAACTATTATCTATCTACCTATTATAACAAAGACCATTTCAACCTAAATATTCCCTCATACTATACGGTTCCTTACACATCAAATATTTGTACAAAGCTGTTTTGAATTTGCCAATTTGATGGATGTTTTTCAACTCGACAGGAAGCCCATTGTAAAGCTTGATGCCCATATATTTTGGACTGTTTTCATACAAAGTTAGTCTGTGTCGAGGACATTCCAAATTATTGCGCCTTGTATAGTATTCATGTTTGAAAATAGAATCATTCCTTAAATTATTTTCCACAAAATAAATCAGTACTTCATAAATATAAACAGCAGTGGCAGTAAGAATCCCACGATTGCTGAAAACACCCCGACAAGATTCACGAAATGACATTCCAGAAATTATCCTTAGGACCCTTTTTTGCATTAAAATCTATCTATCTCTCAAGATTGACTTGTTGTCGATAAAATGAACTGTTTTCGAAAAACAAAATTACAAAGATCGTTAACATTGCAGTTTTGGCATAGAAAGGCACGTTAACAAAAATTATTTTTTAAAAATGTACTCTCACTAAAGCTTGCAACGATTGAATATAAATACGCTAGTTATAAATAATCTATTAAAAACTTCATAGGAGTAAACTTCTGAAAAATATTTTTCTTTACCGTGTCTTTCTGTGCCAAAACTGCATAGTTAATCTTTGTAATTTTGTTTTCCGAAAACGGTTCATTTTATCGACAATAAAGAAGATTCCCTTTTTTAGCTTAATCTTCAAGCTATTCAAATTTGTTTTTTTCTACTCCTTATCATACAGGGTGTTAAAAATGTAAGCATTAAAATGTACAACCTAGTCCGCCCCTAGTAACCTAAAAGAGCTGATTTAAATTTAAGGGCAGTATTTTAAGAGGTCCTTACTATTGTTCGTCGTGTCAATTTTTTTTTATTATATTAGGAAGTTTGAGATTTATTCCTGTAAAATGGATTTCCAGTGACGTCATTCAGGAGGCCGTATCTCCGTAGGGAGGGCCGCTATGAAAAAAAATTATGGGAACTTGTCATCTTATTTTTTGATGTTTCATCTGAATCCGAGAGATTTCCCACATTTTCCGGGACACCCTGTATATTGAAAATTATACACAATTTATTATGTCTCAAAAAGACCTACAAAAACATTTCTGGGGCAATGTCAAATTCAGCTTCGGCTCAACTTTTGTTCCATCATCACCAACTATTATCAAAGCGATATGAATAATCTTTAAAAATTTTGAACAGCCTGTAGCATAGAAACACAAATTCCTAGAGCAAACCTAAAGTGTGTAATTAATTTCAGTGTTTAATATTTTCCAAACCTCATAATACTCTTCTTGCAAGAATTCCATTATTTCTGGGGCAATATCAAAGGCCTAGGATGAAGTTTTGTTCCATCTTCCATCACCAAGCTTTCAATTATTATTATAGCAATACGAATAATAGTTGAAAATTTTTAACAGCCTGAAGCAATACAAGAATTCGTAGAGCAAAACTATATAAAAATGTGTGAAAATATGTTCAGATATCAGTATTTTCCCAACCTCCCTTTTCCATACAATGAATCTCAGCATTGAAACGAATTTAAGCAAGATTTCCCACATTTCCCGGGACACCCTGTATATTGAAAATTATACACAATTTATTATGTCTCAAAAAGACCTACAAAAACGTCCGCGACAGCATATCTTCATCTCCTGAGGATAACCCAGTAAACCCCCTTTTTTGGAAAGTATATTGACGATATATTCCATTTTCGTGAATTTTTGAACGTCTTATCAAGACAATGACCTTGTCAGTTCAATTCAGATCAAAAATGTTTTTCAAACGATACAATTTGGAGTTATGGTTTCGGAGTTATGATCCAAATTGTCACGAATATCCAGTTACTATGAAAAGCAATCTAAACTACTCAAACAGGCCATGACTAATGTCCAATCAACCTGTTTTCATAATATTAATTCAAATACTCCCTGTAGTACCTACAGCTAATACTGATTTTTTCTATACACTTAGGTATACTGTTGTATAAAAGGATTAATGAATTATTATTATTATTAATACACACCCTGCATCTCGAAAACAAATTGTTTGCGGTCCCATGTTTATGGAGCCTTTTTGTCTTAAAATTATGCAACTCCCCCTTCTCGTTGGTAGCGCCAATTAAGGAACAACCTATATATCGTAGAGCAAAAATGCATGATGGCCATGATGTTCATTCATTTTTTTTTTCAAACTGATTGAAAACAATCTCGATGCATATTTTTGTTTTCCTCATTCTTCTTTGTATGAAAAATGATAATGTAATAGCCTGTAGCATTGAAACAAAAATTCCTACAGCAAAACTATATGAGAAAGTGTGCGATTATTTTCAGTGATTAATATTTTCCCAATCCTATATCACTTTTCTTGCAAGAATTTCACTATTTCTGGGTCAATATCCAATTTAGCTTCGGCAAATGTTTTGTTCCATCATCACCAAGTTTTCAATTATTATTAAAGCAATACGAATAATATTTGAAAAAATTTAACAGCCTGTAGCAAAGAAACCAAATTTCCTAGAGCACAACTATGTGAAAAAGTGTGAAATTATTATCGGTGTTTAATATTTTCCCTACCTCAATACCTCATATTCATTACTTTTCTTCCAGGAATTTCAGTATTTCTGTTTAATCATCACCAAGCTTTCAATTATTATTGAAGCAATACGAATAATCGGAATAATATTTGAAAATTTGAACAACCTGTAGCACACAAACAAAAATTCCTAGAGCAAAACTATGTAAAAAAGTGTTTAATATTTTCCCAACCTTCTATTACATTTCTTGCAAAAATTTCATTATTTCTGGGGCAATGTCAAATTCAGCTTCGGCTCAACTTTTGTTCCATCATCACCAACTATTATCAAAGCGATACGAATAATATTTGAAAATTGTGAACAGCCTGTAGCATAGAAACACAAATTCCTAGAGCAAACCTAAAGTGTGTAATTATTTTCAGTGTTTAATATTTTCCAAACCTTATGATACTTTTCTTGCAAGAATTCCACATTTCTGGGGCAATATCAAAGGCCTAGGCTGAAGTTTTTTTCCATCACCAAGCTTTCAATTATTATTATAGCACGAATAATATTTGAAAATTTTTAACAGCCTGAAGCAAAACAAGAATTCGTAGAGCAAAACTATATAAAAATGTGTGAAAATATTTTCAGATATCAATATTTTCCCAACCTTCCTTTTCCATACAATGAATCTCAGCATCAAAACGAATTTAAGCAAGCTCCGGCAAGTCATTTAAAATTCTCAGGCAACTTGTTGAACATCGAAACAAAAATCGTGACCATACGCTTTCGTCGAAATTTTGAAATAAGGAAAGTTTTTCAGTTTAACTTACCTGAAACCAAAGGAGTGCTGTTGCAGGATTCATATCCATCATCAAACGTCGATGTTGGAGTTGAATGAATATTCGAAGTTTTATCTTTAACGTTCTTTTCTCCTCTACTTCCAGATTTCACGCTCTCATTATCTTGCTTTTCTCCAGAAGTTCTGCACAAGGATTCGTTGCTCTTGCTCGAATTATTTTCCTTTTTCGAATTGCTGACAGTTTCATTCAAACCGTTGCTGTTTTTACTGAAGAACATTTCGGAAATACTCTTCGAAGATTTGGGTTTTCGCGATGTGCTCAAGGGAATTTTGTTGTAGATATCCGGGTTACTTTTGCGTTTTTTCGGTTTGAGATCTAAAGGATTAAAGATGTTCTGAATCGTCTTTATTTTTTGGGCGACAAGTGGTTCGCTTTCGAGCTGTTTTTTATCCGCTTTGTTCAAATTCTTCAGCGGCAAATTTTCGTATATATTCTTCGACGACATCGCAACCGAATAAATCTAATGAGTGTTTACCAAACGCCAAAAATTCGTCGAATACTTCGAGGAAACTTGGAGATTTTTAGGTATTTACATTTTTGATGAGCACAATCTTACTTTCAATTCGAAATAGAGATGAGAATTGTGAGAGTTGAAAAACTTCATGAGGAGAACGTTAGTCGTACATCTTCGAAGTAGGAATTTTGAATATTTTTATCAGATGAGAGGCACGCGCCTTGGGCTCTGCTGGCACCGGTGTGATGTCTGTCGCGAAACTAAGGGATGCTATCATTTCTTCGTGAATCTATCCACAACACTCGATTTGACGGGGATGGAAATACGCACGCTGATATGCTGTTATCTGCTTATGACGAAAATGAGAGCTTATCGAAACGGGTTAGGGAAAACCAGCTTTCAAATAGATTTTTCAACAGCGTCGCTTGAAGCAAGTCGGATATTTCTCTAAGAATATGATTTCACCGTTCTTTTTTATATACGTCATATTCAAAATGAAGAACTTCAAATTATCCGGCAACTAAGCTCTTACCAATGCATTGTTTGACTATAGTTATTTTTGAGCGCTCGTTCAGAAGAACGAGCTGTATTTTTCGAATTTTGAGCCGAGAATGCTCAATAGACTCATAAACACGATAATCCTCGAACGGATAAACCTACAGACTTGAAATTTTCGGGGTAGTTTCTGATCTCAAATCCCACAGACGAGTTCGATAATCCGCGAAATTCGACCAAGGGTTCCATAGATATGGCCGTTCCGAAATTTGTCTTCCGGATATTTTCGAAATTACATCGTCGATCGAGATGAAATTTTGCATTTAGATGCAGAATGACGTATTCAAGCCACATGCAGCAAAATTTTGTTCAGATCCTATCACCAGAACCATATATTGAAAAATGCGATCGAATTATTGACAAAAAAACCAGTGCTTGTATTGAAAAGGTCTTTACCTGCTAAACAGCATATTTTTCCATATCGAATTATTGAGTGACGTAATATTCGGCTTCAAAAAACTATCTCTAAATTCATCTTTAGCATAAAATGATTACCAATGTCAATGGGACAAGGAAGGAGGTAAAAATTGATGAAAAAAGATGTCAAGAGCGAGATGAACTTGAATGAAGGAGGATTCCGTGTACTATCATTCATTCTGTGTATTTCGCTATGGAAGAGGGGAGGGAATGCCTAATTTAAGCTGATTTTTTTTAAATATCAACAAAGGTTCATTTCCGTTTAGGTCACTACTCTGCTCCGATGGCGGCACGATCCTAGCGATTTACTGTTGGATTAAATCTCCACTGGTCCATTTACTTGCATTAGTTTCATAAATATCTATTGCTACATGATTCTTCTCCTCAAAATGTATAGAAGCAGTAACCTGAGGTTCAGAGCTTTCATACGCTTGTTCTATTTAGTATCTAGTGCGGTCACCCATTCAGGTACTGAAGCCGCCCGTTTTTATCTGGAAGCTTCCAGATGAAAACTAAAATAAAAAAGTACTTGAATTGAAAGAATGCGCTGACTGTATATCAAATTTGGTTCTAGTTTCTTCAGAGGATGAGTTACATGGTGACAAGAAAAACTTCGGACAAATTTTGCTGTGGTACAAAAGTATTTCAGCGCAGCCAAATAATTTTTATTCTCTTAGTTTCTCTACACTTTCCTGTACTAATATGTGAATTTTCAGTTTGATATAATTTAATTTCACAAAGTTTTAGAATGTCAAACAAACGTAGTGTGATTTTGGAGCTGTTTCGTCAAGGTAGGCGTCAATGCGAAATTGTTCGTTTGCTCAATGTACCTCGACAAACCGTGTCCGATGTAATTCGTCGTTTCAGGAAGCTTGGCCATGATGGTGATAGAAAACGCACTGTCAATACACCTAGCAATCGCAACACCGTCAAGAAGCGAGTCAATCGAAATCCGATGGTTTCCATGAGGAAAATAGCCTGTGAGACCGGTATCAACCGCGAATCAGTCCGTCAAATTGCCATTGAGCTCAACCTCGAGCCATACTCGTATAAGCTCCAAAAAGTTCAACTCCTCACGGAGGAAAACAAGCGCGTACGACTCCAAAGATGCCACCAACTCCTTCGCGTCTCGCCGCCGGTCAGCAATGGGAGTGAATTCTCTTCACAGACGAGAAGCTTTTCACCGTAGACCGTAGAACAATTCTACAACAACCAAAACGACAGAGTCTGGTCCGTAGAGGCTCCCGGTACATCGGCCATCGTCGAACACCGTCAAAATCCGCAATCCGTCATGGTCTGGGGCGGAATTTGCGGCAGTGGTAAAACTCCCTTAGTTTTCATGGATCAAGGGGTCAAAATCAATCAAGAAGTCTACCGCTGCGACATCCTCGAGGGCCGAGGCCGTAGTACTTCCGTGGGCCAAGCAGCACTTCGGCGATACGCATTGGACCTTTCAACAGGACTCCGCTCCGACTCACAGAGCGGAAATGACGCAAGAATGGTGTAAGACCCATTTTTCTTGTTTCATCTCATCTGCAGAATGGCCGCCCTACTCACCGGATCTCAACCCAATGGACTATAGCTTGTGGTCGATTTTGGAGCACAGGGCTTGTGCTAAAAAACACAAAAATTTGAAGTCGCTGAAGCAATCTCTGCGCCGGGAATGGAGCTGCGTCCCATTGCCGAAAGTTTCAAGAAGCGTCTGAAGCTATGTATCGCCGCCAAAGGAAGCCACTTCGAAACGGCTTAAATATATTATTAACAAATGTTCAAACTATTATTAGTTGTTGTTTTCTTCAATTTCTTCTGTTTAACAAAGTTAAATGAAAAAGAGTTTGTCCGAGGTTTTTCTTGTCACACTGTATAATTTATGTGAAATTTGCTTCTAGAATGAATTTTTTTTATCGATCTTGTATCAGGTGGAGCATCCTTCATACGGCCAAAACATCTATTCAGTGTCTTCCGATCGTCAATATAGAAGAAACGCATTAATTGTTGAATAACAACTTAATAATGAAAGAAGATCAAGAAATTATGGTTTCAGATGGAAACATGGAAGAAGGAAAAACAAATAGTACAACAGCAGAATTGTACATATGAGGAAAAAATAAAATGCTTGAGACAAGATTGGAAAAAATTATCAAGAATATTTTAAAGAAACACTTCGCATATGGTGGCCAGAAACCAACTGGGGCACCCAAAGGGAAGCATAAGTTTCGAAATGAATGAAACACCGATTAAAAATATCATTCTATTCATACAAAACTCATACAAATTATTTTTCAAGCAAGTTGAGATACAAAAAGAATGTGAATCAATTGGATAAATTAATCAAGAATTCTTTAATTATAAATTTTAACACAAACATATATTAGGTACTTAATTTATATTAAACTATAAAAAAGTTGTGACTAGCACTATACACAGTA
Organism: Adalia decempunctata; assembly: GCA_951802165.1. Lineage (NCBI taxonomy): Eukaryota > Metazoa > Arthropoda > Insecta > Coleoptera > Coccinellidae > Adalia > Adalia decempunctata. The sequence continues at coordinate 25,599,640 of OX637697.1, forward strand.
AAATCTAAATATATCTTATTTAAGTTTGTACCTTGAGGCCAACTAACAGAAAGATAAGCAATGTATTCATCAAGTTGGGTAATACAACAATTTGAGATTTTACTCAATTATGAAGAAACTGATTGAATCAGTATAAACAAGATTAAAATATTGATCATTTTCTTGAGCGCCTGTACAATCAGCTTATATCCTCAGGGTTTTTATACATCATCCAATTGTTGTGAAAAAGGCAGACTCAAAACTCAATTTGGTTAATGCAATGTGTGAAATTCTAGATCAATAAATCCCGATTTTATATTATAAATACTTTATTTACAGAATATAAATAGATTAAACTTATAAAAGATAAAACAAAAAGATAAAAATTTCACTCACGTTATATATACTATAGTACAATTTTTGAGGAAAAGGAAACAGTTCATTTGACATTCTGATTTACAAACAAATCATTCTTAACAGTCACTTTGGTTTCCTGTCCTAGTTCTAAAAGAAATCAATATCGATAATTAAAAAAGATATATACAGAATAACGCTTTTCCATTTTTGATAATATTTAGCATCAAATAGCCATTTTATTTACAAACAGTGGATTAAGGATGGTGCTCTTGATGTTAGAACTTCAAGGAGCGAGGTTTCATACTGCTAGTATTGAGGAACTCGTGAGCTTTCTCAGTGAGCTCAATTTGATCTTTGGTTCTTCCACAAGCAATTTCCAGCCATTGTTCGTCAATCTGAAATAGTATATTCAACCTGAAGAAACAGTATTTCACATAACTTCAAACACTTCATTTACTTATCAAGAGAAAAGAGATACAGTACTTGATTGTGGCAATATCCAAACAGTTTTATAACATATGACCGACTTGGTTTTCTAACAGTCATCAGATGATAGTGGGAAAAGGTAATGGACTGACAAATTATTATTTTTCTGAATTTAGAGCTGTGGATTATTTTTCTGATCAATTCTTCTTTTCATTTTATTTTTCACCATCAAAACATGAAACACAAGATAACACAAGCAACATAAAATCGAACCTTACCTTGAAAACCTTGAGTTTCACATCATCTTCAAAGGTGATGCGTTTGGCTGCTGTACTTTTTTGGACGACCTGGGCTCTTTCAAGCTGTTGGGATTGGGAGCTGACCGGAGCAGGGCACTGTAGGGAAGAGGATGTGAAAGCTACGATTCACTAAACATACACAACAACGTTTCTCTAATCTAATCTAAATTGTTGAATTAACCCACTCGGAAAGATGACACACATTACAAAGAGGAAGATAAAACATCCACAAATGGAACCCAGATTAATAAATTCTTCCCACATGTTTCAATCATTTGAATACCAAATGATCCAACAAGAATTCACCAAATATCCTACAGTTTCCTCTATTGTTTCATTATATTTGATTATTCAACTTTTTTAAAGGATTTTACTTTTGATCTGAAGAGTTGAATCTTTTCATCATTCTTGAATTCCTCCATTATTATAACTATATCTCTTCACTTTTCATTCCAAACTCTGAACCACACATTTAATATTGATATGCAAACCATAGATGCATAGAAATCCTGGTGTTGGAATTGATTAGAGGTTGTTTTAAGACTCTCTTGTCGACAGAAAATCTAAGTATTCAATCAATTTTTTATTTTTCTATGAAGAGGTCGTGTTACTTTTCCATTACCGTGAAATATAGCGGAAAATTTCGGAACTAGGCCAAATACTACAATCTAGAGTGCCTATTTGATGTACAATTTTTAGTCACAATTTTTATTTAAGAAGTCGTTACACCAGGGTTTCTATGCTTCTATCTCAAACCCTAAAATTTGCATATCAAAAGTACCTGTATCATCTTTATTATTCCATCAAGAATACAACTCAAGTTGCCAATAAAATTATCTGTACACCAAATTTAAACTTGAACAGTTCAAGAAAGTTGATTCAATAAATTAAATAAAATACCTATATAAATAAATAAGAGTGGACTTTTGATTTGAAGAGTTCAAGCTTTTTTGTGGGATTAATTTCATGGGAAGCAAAAATTGTAGATGGAATGTTGAAATATTATCATATGTGCAATGTGCAATTCAAGAAAGTAAAGCTTGTACTTGTGGTGGAATTGTTTCTGGAATTAGAAAAGTCCGCATTTCTATATGTTTAATATCCAATCTGAAAAATATTAGCCTTTTGCTGCTTTGTTTCAGTGCATAAATGATTGATAGAAATTGATCCCCAATAATTTTGACGAAGTGTTAGTATAACTTATCCCATTCATTATTTTGGTATAATAATGACTGAAAATTACTATTTTTAATTAACTAATTTTTTTTCTTTCGATCTATTGACATGAAAAATAAGAATAATAATAATAAATAAATAATGATGATGAGAGATAACTGTTCAGATAAATTACATATGAAACAATAAAGAAATCATTCAGAGTATAGACTGATGAATAGTTCCAAAAAATGTCGATATCCCACATAACGCATCTTACTTTGAAATTGGCCTCAATAGTTTCGAGGCTAAATGGAAGAGCACCAAAAATTCATCACATCTACATATTTGAAGGACTAGTCTAGGAAAAACGAAAAATAAAATATTCAAGTGCAACGGAAAAACTACAAAAAACAGTGATGTTTCTACAACAACAGATTATATCACTAATTTTCGACGAAGTATCACTATTTTATAAATAATTCAGGAGATAACAAAACAATCAACAAGTATAAATTTAAGAATTAACCATATGAATAAAATCAGATAAAAATCCAATAAAATTTCAAAGCAATCAGATCATTGTCAATAATCTTCTCAATGAATTCTGTAAACTTCAAATGAAAACTTTGAAACCATTCTCCGCAAGAGATTTTATACTTGCGTTCTCTGTGCAAAGAAACTACTCAAGCTGCATTAGAAGTCATAATTAAAAAAGCAATGGTAATAATGTACTTTGGTTAAATTGAACTGCTAATATAGGAGGACTAGTAAAAAAGAACTAGAAGATAAATAGCATGCGGTTTAGTTTAGTACAAAGTTATTTGTTAGATACCAAAAAGGGCAAAATAAAAAACAAGCAAGGGAATGATCATGGATCAGTAGGATGAGGATTTTTATTGTAAGATGGCATTTTAGGGTAGGAAAAAGTTTGGTCCATAATTGTTATACCACGCCTGTATGTTCTGATTTGTATACGGAGTATTTGATTCAGATTCAGTCACCCCCAAGGAATTTTGCAAATATGTTGGATCGATATATGAGTCCTGGTCATAGAAGTAATTATTCTGAAAGGTAATAAAATCCTTAATGAAAAATAATTTGATGCCAGATTTTTCAGAAAAAAAAATCATAAAATATAGTGTTCAATTTTGTATGTAGTAGAATAGATTATAATATATAAGGGAAAAAATTGGAATCAGCATATTTAAATCAATGATGCCTTGATATCTTTTTTTTTTGCTGCCAAATACAAAGTAATTGTTGATATTTCTTTCTCCCAAATACATATATGCATCATCAGATATCTATACAGAATGGCCACATAAAACAGTAGACGGAAATCGACCCGTGTTGGTGTTCTCGAAAAAACTCTCGGAAAACTTTCGGAAATATTCAACAGGACTTTTTTATATGGGCCATCCTGTGTACAGATATCAGGACTTCGTAAGAGATTTTCAAACTATCTCAATCTAGAACTGACTACTATCTTGGGAATTTGAGATGATTTTTCATTCGTAAAAAACTCTCGGTAATTTGATTGAATAAATGTTAATGGCACTGAAAGTTCATAATAATTAATATTTTTTCAATAATTCCCAACACCTGTATATCATGAATAGTGGTATAATCCTGGCGAAGCAACTTGTACCTGAAACTTGTACCAATCAAAACTGCTAATCTCTGAGATATTCACTAAAACCTTGGTATTGACAGTGATTCTTTTTTTATTCTTCTTTTCATTTCACACTTAAGGGTCCTATTTTACTAACTCAATAACGCCATGACCGTGAAATATTGCGGATTGTTGAGGAATCAGGCGACTTATAACCTTACAGATCGTTTATTTTGAATCAGCACATTTCAGGTGCGAGTTGCTACCCCTTTGTTCTGAGTCTATGGTTCTACCTATATACCAACTATATACACTAGAGTTGAAAAAATTCGAGATCTAGTGGGCTTTGCAATTTTATTGCGCAAAACTTTCAGACATAAAACTTCAACTCAGTGAAAGTTGCGGCACTGTAGACCTCGAATTTTTATGTACGCTTGTTAGAAAGGACTTGGAGATATGCCATTCCTTTTTCTATCTCTTAATTTTTCAAGATCTTTTCAAGGAATATTCTATTGATGACGCTCTGTATGGGTCATTGGAAAGGGGCAAAAGAGGGCAGTTTTCCCTTCTGGCGAGAAGAAAATTCAATATAGTGAATTGTTGCCCCGCCCTTAAAAAACCACCAATGGCACTATATTTATCAAAATTTTCTCTATCATTCAGTTACCAAACCCAATATATGATGGAAATTTGGAGAAACTTTGGATAGGGTAATGAACACAGAGAATCACAATATAAAATGCAACATCTAAAGCTCAACTTATCATTATCGTTTAGTTCCGAAAAAAAATATGAAGCATTAGTGTTGAAGTTTCTCATTCAAGTTTCCATGCTCTGTATCAATAAACTGGGTGTGTTTATCTTAACATGATTAGAATGCAACTCAAAACAACGTCAAACTGAGAAAAACACAAGCAAAAAGCAATTATTTCAACCATCCTAAACAAATGAAATGCGAAATAATACCTGAGAAGATCCAGTTGAATCGGTGAGAATCCCTACTCCAAGTGAATTTTTCATGATTGATGCAGGAGTCGAGAAGATATCCGAGTTTTCTTCCCCCAATGACCGACTCTGAAAAAATTTTTAAATGAGAATAATCTGATTTTGGCAATTTAAATTCGATAACTTACAGGAGTTTCAACCGCGAAGGACATATCAGAACTGTTCATAGTAATTGGAGAACATTGCCAAACTGGTCCTAAAGCTTTCCGCACTTTCCTACTGGGTAACACATTTTCTTTTCCATCAGGCCCCATGGAAACCCATTTTTTCACTGTTGAATAACCACTGTCGTTCTGTAATTCAATATTAAATAAAATACCCATAGAAAAGCTCCAGAAACCTGTATAAAAATAACAAAATGGGGTGGAATAAATTTATGAGAAAATGATGTAAAAAAGAGACTATTGACATGATCTTCCTGCTTCGATTCAAATTCAAAACAATGCAATCCCTTCAAGCATAAGCACATTCTTATTCACAATAAAACTTACTGTGGCCGCACTAAGACTTGTATCAGTTTCTGCACTGGAAGAATCCTGGTCTTTTTTCAAAATTTCTGTGAGGTCTTCCAGTCTTGTAGGCGTATTTGGTGCTCGTGGAATGGCTCCTGATTTCTTCAATATTTTGGCGTAAGCAAGTTTAAAGGGAGTGGGTGTTCGAGGTGACAGAAGACTCACACTTCCAGTTGGGGTTAAAACTAAATCTGCAGCGCTTGATTCAGGGCCATTACGTTGAGGTACACCTTTCGGAGATTTCAGTGGATTGTAATCAGTAGTTTGTTCTGAATCAGGTGCGGGTGATGCAGCTTTTGGTGTTCGCAATGGACTATACCCGGAAGTGCTCGGTTCCACACTGGGTTGACGTTGTGAACCACTTGGAGTACTTAATGGACTGTTACTATATCCTGAAGTACACGGTCCATAACCATTTGGAACTCTCAATACCTCATATTCACAATCCTGAAATGAAGAAATCAACTTATTAAAAATCAAAACGGAATTTCGCAGAATAATATTTCCAAAATCGATATAACCAACTAACCACTTTGATCCTTCTTCTTGAGGGTGTTGATGCTTGCAAGCATCGCCTGACCGGTGTTGAGGATAGAACAGCATCGAAACTGACATTAGGACTGTTTAAAAATGCAGATGGACTGAATGGTAAAGCTCTAGCAGGAGACAAAGATTCCTGTTTTACAGGGCTCAATGAAACTGCAGTGCTGACTGGTTCGTTTTGGTTATTCGAACACTGCAAAAAAAGTACAACGGTATAGTCGAGGAGAACAAGCTAAAGTCATATTATATAGGGTGTTTTGAAAGGTGAGCCTTCATTTTTAACAGGAGGTAGAACTTTTTGAAATAATCTTTCTGACAAATAATGGCCGATATAAAACTTTCGAGATGGAGAAATTATTAGACTTCCACTCAATAAAATACCATCCCCTGTTTCCCACTCATAAAAACACGCTGATTTCATCGTCCACCTCCTTGTGTATCAGGGTCAAATCACTTGATCTTTTCAACCTCATCATTGTGAAATTTAAATACAGGAAATTTTGCGTGAAATATGTAGTTAATTTTTAAGAATTCTGCCTGCTTTTCAAAACACTCACCTTCAAAAACACCCTGTAATCTGAATAAAATAATTTTTTTGTTATTTTAAAATACCTCCATTGGTGTACCAGAAGACTGCACTGAATTCTTATCTTCTACTTCTAACTTTTGTCTGCTAGTATTCCTACGTAATATTGAAGGTACAAATGAACGTTGATTATCACAAGAATCAGAATTAGCAGGTACTGTGAGATTTTGGTGTTGGTAGTTAGGTGGCTCTAATTCTGTAAATTTCAAATGTTTATTGTTGAGTTGAAGAACACCTGCTGTGTCTAAAAACACTAATAAAACTTCATACTGCTTTATGGGCAAAAACATACTGGAAGAAACTACAAATTCAGAGAATTCAATACCCATTCTTTGGATAATTCTTATAGGTTATCAAAAACAACCTTATGAGCATTATTAATATAAAGCAAGATAAAACTGTAAAAGATAAAAGAATAAAAAGAGGTGATAGGAAAACAACTAACAAGCCCTGATGGAAAAAAATTCTAGCAATACCTAAATACGAAAATTTTGAATACTCACTTCTTAAAAATCCTATCCTATTTTTAGAAGGTGAACTGTTTGCCAGGCCATTTATATTGAATGTGGACAAGGTATCTTCATTTAAAGGTGTCAATCTGATGGGACTATGCTGTTGGCCATTATACACATTAATATTAGTGTATGATGAAAAATTGGTTATGATGTTGGAGGGTTCTGGAGGACATGAGTTGCTATCGTAGTTACCATTGGTACTTGTAAGTGGAGGGGTTATAGGAGCTGGACTTGGAGTCGCTGTTCCCGAAAAGTTGCTTGAGCTGCTCTCGTAATAATCATTCCAATTCTGAAATTTCAATAATATGTTCCAAGTTAGGATGACTCTATTGAAAATTTAATAATTATTCTTATGATGATTGAACTTACTGAGGATAAAATAGGATTATCAGATTCTTGCATCTGTGAAGAAGATAAACCCAAGTTAGACCTTCTTCCACGAGGCCTCTTGACCACCTTTCCATGCCTCAAATCAGTTTCGTACTTTCTTCTCATAGTCGAGTTCCAGTGATTTTTTATGGCATTATCAGTCCTTAAAGGAAATTCCAACTTATCAACTCAAAATTCAAAATACTCACTAAGGGATCATTGAATAATCAAGATAAAACAACATCTTACCTTCCTGGAAGATACTTGGCAATCTTTGCCCATTGATTACCAAGTTTTCGATGGCACTCGTAAATTATTCTATCCTCTTCCTCGGTCCAAGGGGATTTTCTTATCTCTGGATTGAGATGATTGTGCCATCTCTCCCTGCACTGTTTTCCTATTCTGCCCTTCAAACTCCTAGCGATTGTGGTCCATTTTTTTGGGCCATACTTCGCAACTAATCTAATGACCATTTCGTCTTCCTGAAAGTCCAATGATTTTTGATAGACTTTTACTATGTGTGAATTTAAAAAAAAACTCTTTAAAATATTCACTACACAGAGGTTTGAAAAATGCGACAGAATATGCAACACGTCCAAAAGATGAACAGTTTGGGGATGGTTTGATTTCTTTCATTCTTTATGTTCGTTTGGGGTGCAGAAAAAATGTGTAGGATCAAATTTGCAGTGAATTTTATTAACTTTCATTTTCAATAGAAAGGATATTCGTCGATTGGATTAGTTCCGAGTTTTGGGAAAAACAAAGAGAATTGAAGAAAACATTTCTGATTATAACACTTTATTATTAATTCCTATCTAAGAGCCAAATATCGAAAGAAACACAGGTATATTAATAAATTTTACTCTCCACTTAGATTTAATTCTAGATTCTCCCTCGCATATCAAAACATAGGCATCATGCCATCATATAATATGATAATAAGCCAAATAAAAAATGAGACAAATATAAGGCTAAACCTCCATCACACTGTTCCTTCAAATGGGCAGTAAAATCCAAATTCCCTCCACCATTTTCGGGATGGAAATTGCCATATCCGGATTCAATAAAAAAAGCAGTGAACCATTTAGTGACATGTCAACTGATGAACAAAAGAATTAGTGGAAAATAAATTTAGCGGAACCTCCAGCACCCCAAAAGGAAATTTTCACATGGAACCCGAAGTCATAGTTCAAAGAATACGGAACATATGTTGATTTCTCAACACCACCCATTTCTTTATGGGTCGAAAAGGGAATAAACCAGATGGACGCAACAAACAGTAAAGCACGAAAGGCGCCATCCATATGTGTAAAAATTAGTCACGCCGAATAACTATTGTGAGAATGAGTCAAAGTAAATACATCGGAAATTGTGGATGTAATTGCAGCAAGACTATTTCGAGAATTTGCATGATCGAGAAATAGAAAAGAAATGCATACTTCAATCTACAAACTATCATTCAACTGCGCCAGTAAAACATTAAAGTCATTTTTGCCTTTTAACGAAAATAAATGAATTCATGACACATCTTCAATTTCAGAATTGGGGAAGTAAAATTAAAAATGGAATACTGAGACATCTGTTGTCTAGAATTATCCCAAGAGCGCTATTAAAAAGAAGCCAATGGAGACGCCATATATTTTCTATGCACCTTGCTCATGATGCAATGTTATAATTGAAAATTCACAATATGTAGGCATGGTGGAATGGGGCAATGCCCTTCGTCACTTGAGAATTCTTCATAAACATTGCTTGTAATGTAGCGTACACATAAATAAAGGCACTGTGGGAACCAGTTCACCCTCCTTCAGTCAGGGGGTTCTTTCCCATTGTCTTCTACGCTCCGACGGATAAGAAATGAGGGGAGCAATTTCGATCGACCAGATGACCGTCTTGTGACGAGAAGTCCGTCAACGTGGACATGACTGGCAAAAAGGAGCTGTTGATAGACATCACATGTGCACGAATTTCAAAGGAATAGATTTAATGAGCATTTTCCTAAGAAAATCAATCAATACTTCAAGTACAACCTGAGACTTCGAATCATAACTTCATCAAGAAGACCCAAAAGTACACGAACTATAACAGGTTCTGTAAGATGAGCTTGGCTACCATTATGTTGCGGTCAACTACACACCCCATTTCATTTCTCCTGTGTTCTCTCGTGAAGACTAGGCACGAAACCCTACGGCTAATTTCTTGAAACAATATCTTCGAATTTCATGCTCAGATGACTTTGGGATAAATTTTAAACTCGAAATGATCTACATCAGACCTCGCTGAAATGTTTGGATATAATAGAAAATTAATAGGGCCGAGCGAATGAAAAAAAAACTTGTAAATTTCACATTATTTAGAATACTGCAATATGAACATACTGAAAACATTTTCTAGGTTAAGAAAACTCTTATACAATGGCTCATTAAAGCCTAAACCATCCTATCGACCAAGACTACTATCAAGCTCACAAGATAAATAAAAAGAAAGATAAGTCATGACACTCATGACACCAGTAGGTATCTCAAAGTTTCTGTTCCCACCAAGGTCAATGAGTGGTAAACGCGGTAAATGCTGTACTCATGAATGGAAGTTAAACACACCAGTTATGTAAGCTCATAAAATACAATTTACATAATTATTTTGGAGATAGTAAATTTACTGGAATGTGTTGCTTTTCTTATTGGAGATGGATTTTTTGGGTGTTAAAATATAAAGTATGGTAGTATATTTCTTCGTGAATACACATATGGTGAGATAGCTGAGGGGTGCAATAAACCAATTAATTGAAGAGGCTCTCTGGATTCCTTGGAAAAAATGTTACAACTGATGATGGTCAACCCTCAAAAAACAATAATGAGTTGGGAGCTTTTGCGAGCTTGTTAAAATTCGTAGCTAGGTCAAGACTCTAAGTATTTTCTTTCGAGAGTTGTGTCTGCAGCCACAAGGACGAACAGAATGGATTCGCCACGAATTTTTCATCAGTGAGTCAAGCCCAAAGCATTCAAAACTATTTCCGGCTCAGAATACCACAATTACAGACATTTGAGCAGAATGATAATAGCTTCGTTCATAGGAGCAAGCGCGTAAAAAAATTTGTTTTTTGTTGAAATAAAATCTATCTAACTACACATTCTGAAAATCTCAATTTGAATGAAAGTTAACTCTACATTGACTTTATAACTTATTTTTTATGTTCTCTCGGGAAGGATTTGAACGAAACAAGACACATTAAATGGAAGAAAAATTCAGGATTGCACCGAATCTTATGTGAAAGAAGAGGAATGAACAATTTTCAAAATACTGAAATGCTGATAAGTGATTTAATACTTGGTATTTCCACCCCTTACGTTAATTACAGCTCGGCAACGACGGTTCATACTCAAAATGAGTGATCTTAAAAGGTTCTGATCTAATCCTTCCCAGATTTCTCCGAGTTGGATTCCTAAGTCATTAAGAGTAGCTGGATAATTTTCTGAACTTTTCAGCCTTCTATTGAGGTTGTCCCAAACCTGCTCAATCGGATTGAGATCTGGACTTCTTGCTGGCCATTCCATTCGAGGGACTTCAACCTCTTCAAGGTACTCCTGAACGATGCGCGCACGATGGGGTCTGGCGTTATCGTCCATAAAAATGAAATTGAATGGCAGTTGTTACCCGTGGTCTACCCTGTCCTGGTCTTCGGACATTCATACCTGTCTCCCTGAATCGGTGCAACATTCTGGACACACTTGTATGGGAAACTCCAAACCTTTCTGCAATTCTTGTGTATGTCCACCCTTCTTCTCGCAAAACTACCGCTTGGGCACATTCCTCTTGGGTCAAATTGCGTGTTTCGCGTTGCATAGCGATCGAGTGTAGAAAATCAAACGAAAGAAAAACTATTAATCACTAGAATTGATCGAGAACAACTGATTTCAGAATGGAGCCAATACATTCAAAATCTGATAATATCATCTTTTTTTATTCCTGCTGGGAGAAAACATATGTATTGAAGAAAAACGTTGAAAGCCATTAATATCACATCAAACTATTATGTTGATAAACTCAAGGAAATATTGAAAGATGATCATTTTATCATTGTAGTCAAAATAATAGTAGGCGCTTTTACCTGATAACCATGCATAAGAATGAATTGATGTTTTATCATTCCAAATAGAACGGAATGGGTACACTCAGTTCCTGTGCCCTTGACACAAGAGTTTTTAAATTTGAATATCAAATATACGTTACACGTGCGTAATGGAAGAAATCCACGGTGAGAAATGGCTTCCTTGAAATATATCAATCCTTATCTAATTCCCGTCTGTGGATACAGATAAATAGGTAATGAAATTGCATACGTTTGGAAAGAGATAATTATCCAACTACACAGAACCAATTTGATGAATTATCTCAATAATAATTCGATTCATAGAGAACTTCGTGATATTGGAAATATTCACATGCACTAAACATGATAAACAAGCTAAATATATTTAATTGAAAGAAATAAGACACAAATCATTTGCCATTATAAATAATGACAAATGAAATGTGAATACGAACTAGGTCTCCGATACTGTTCACCCTACCAGACCGAATGGTCCAACGTCAACTGAGAATCGCACCGACTGCAGTTTCGTCCTATTAGGACTCATCAGGGTGGAATATCCCAAAGTCGACGCTGGATGGAAAATCTTTTCGTCAAGATATGGACATCTGGCGCCGCATTATTTCGATGAGAAATTAATGAGCGACATCTATCCACCTTCAGAAAAGACTCCCCTCTCGGTGATTGAGCGAACAATAAAGGAAACTTTCTTCCAAATTGCGACACCAGATTGTGAATTTCAACGTTAAAGAACGCTATATAAACAATTCACCTGGGAAGCGCGGAGACGTTCGCATTTGTAGGTTATTAAAACCCAAAAAATATTAACATGGAAAAATGATGATCTGAGATCATCAGCTGAGAAGGCAGCTACCTATTCAATTGAAAGAAATAAGACACAAATCATTTGCCATTATAAATAATGACAAATGAAATGTGAATACGAACTAGGTCTCCGATACTGTTCACCCTACCAGACCGAATGGTCCAACGTCAACTGAGAATCGCACCGACTGCAGTTTCGTCCTATTAGGACTCATCAGGGTGGAATATCCCAAAGTCGACGCTGGATGGAAAATCTTTTCGTCAAGATATGGACATCTGGCGCCGCATTATTTCGATGAGAAATTAATGAGCGACATCTATCCACCTTCAGAAAAGACTCCCCTCTCGGTGATTGAGCGAACAATTGTGTTGGACCATTCGGTCTGGTAGGGTGAACAGTATCGGAGACCTAGTTCGTATTCACATTTCATTTGTCATTATTTATAATGGCAAATGATTTGTGTCTTATTTCTTTCAATTGAATAGGTAGCTGCCTTCTCAGCTGATGATCTCAGATCATCATTTTTCCATGTTAATATTTTTTGGGTTTTAATAACCTACAAATGCGAACGTCTCCGCGCTTCCCAGGTGAATTGTTTATATAGCGTTCTTTAACGTTGAAATTCACAATCTGGTGTCGCAATTTGGAAGAAAGTTTCCTTTATTGTTCGCTCAATCACCGAGAGGGGAGTCTTTTCTGAAGGTGGATAGATGTCGCTCATTAATTTCTCATCGAAATAATGCGGCGCCAGATGTCCATATCTTGACGAAAAGATTTTCCATCCAGCGTCGACTTTGGGATATTCCACCCTGATGAGTCCTAATAGGACGAAACTGCAGTCGGTGCGATTCTCAGTTGACGTTGGACCATTCGGTCTGGTAGGGTGAACAGTATCGGAGACCTAGTTCGTATTCACATTTCATTTGTCATTATTTATAATGGCAAATGATTTGTGTCTTATTTCTTTCAATTGAATAGGTAGCTGCCTTCTCAGCTGATGATCTCAGATCATCATTTTTCCATGTTAATATTTTTTGGGTTTTAATAACCTACAAATGCGAACGTCTCCGCGCTTCCCAGGTGAATTGTTTATATAGCGTTCTTTAACGTTGAAATTCACAATCTGGTGTCGCAATTTGGAAGAAAGTTTCCTTTATTGTTCGCTCAATCACCGAGAGGGGAGTCTTTTCTGAAGGTGGATAGATGTCGCTCATTAATTTCTCATCGAAATAATGCGGCGCCAGATGTCCATATCTTGACGAAAAGATTTTCCATCCAGCGTCGACTTTGGGATATTCCACCCTGATGAGTCCTAATAGGACGAAACTGCAGTCGGTGCGATTCTCAGTTGACGTTGGACCATTCGGTCTGGTAGGGTGAACAGTATCGGAGACCTAGTTCGTATTCACATTTCATTTGTCATTATTTATAATGGCAAATGATTTGTGTCTTATTTCTTTCAATTGAATAGGTAGCTGCCTTCTCAGCTGATGATCTCAGATCATCATTTTTCCATGTAAATATATTTAGCTGAGAATCGAAATGTTTGAGTGACGTTGTAATAGCTTTTTGTGGAAAAATCACTTCTCAAGCCGGGCCCATAACCTGATATGAAGTTCCAGAAATAATTCAAATTTAATTGTCCCGTAACTAATCATGTATCAATCACAGAAATGGCCTGTATAATTTCCCTTCAATGCGGTATAAAATTGTTATGGTGATTGGTGAGTCATTATTGTTAAGAAGCACGCACGAATCATCTTACTGTTGTGGAACGCGGTTAGCGTCGTGATTAGACGAAAATCGGAATGTGCCCTTGACAGGCATTCGCGAGTCAGTAGGTGAATCCGGATTGATACCTGCCTTCTTCCGCTTGAATAAAGAGGAAAGATAGCATTTCAACCACCCACGTTCAATGGCTTCGATGGCGGAAGATGAAGTAATTTGAAAACCAGAGTTGACTATCCTCCGACCGTTAGTGTTTCAGTTATCCAGCGAATTTGAATTTCTACGTATAAATTTGAATTGCTGAAAGCATGAATCAGTATAATAATTGTTGTTATTGCCATTCAATCGTGTTTGAAGCTGTAGCCTGAAGCCAACTGATTCTTGAGAACTTTCATAGACTAACACCATTTAAAATCAAAACTTTCTTGAACAGGGTTGGACAGAAGGGTGAAATGTAGCAGGATAGTGAGCCACTATTATTGTTCTTTCTGTCGGATGGATGTAGATGAATACTTCTCGCCATACTCTTGACATTATCGAAACTCACCTCTTTAGTCCACGGTCCCTTGACCAGAGCCGGGTTCAACACTTTCGTCCATCGTTGCTGGCACTGGACATCGGACCGATCAGGAAAATGATCCGCTATCTGATCCCATTTACAGTCGTAGCGATCCACCAACTGCTTCAACCGTTCGTCCTGTTGAAATATTCAATTATTAATATCACCAAAATATATACAGGGTATGAAATTCTCACTAAGGCAGTTCGAATTACTTCATATGGGTCGTTTGCACGAGGCAAGAAGCTCAGTAAGCTATAGCTATTTCATTATAATGGCATGAGGACATTTGTTTGGCCAGTACAGTCGTTTTCTCGTTTTAGTCAAATTTGACCTAAGGTTTGTCTTTTAACTTTCATTTCATAAAAAATTCCATTATACCCTCTAGTATTATTGATATTTTGCTGTGTAGTCCATGAGTCGGAGAACAACATTACTGCATTTTACCTGAAGTTTGTATTTCCTTCAGTAGAAATGCACAACAAAAAAGTAATTAAATCAGAGGTTGTAATGAAACTAGTAGAGCCCCTAGATCTACCTATCAAGTAGTTATCCTTTTCGGTCGATCTCTACAAATCTGGTGATTTTTTAGGCGAAATGTTAAAGTTTGATCATTTTACCTGAAGAAATAGAAAAATTATGGAAAATATTAATACCAAGTTATTTTGCATTGACATTTCCTCTTTTGATCCGTATATTAATATCACGGCCAGGATATCTGCGAAAGAAGTTATATCCAGTTTAAAATAATTTTTTCGCAATTTTCGCAAATTTTTTAAAAATACTTCTACATCGCCCAAAGAAACAAAATTTCACCTACGTAGGAATCGATTATTCCTTTTTTCGACTGTATAAAAATTTTCCCCACTATATCGCAGCTTCGCTGCGATTATAAGATTCTTCTAGAGCAACTTTTTCCACAGATTACCTTGGATCGGTCCACATTTTAGTACATGTTGAGAGGAGTCCTGGGCTCGATTTTCGTGAAAACTCCATAACTGAAAGCCGTTTCACGCTATCTTCATTTGTTTTGAAGATATAACGAAATTTTGATATTTTGGCCATTTTGGAAATGTGCCATAACTTCTTCATCTTCTAAAATATCCAAAAACGGCAAAAACTTTCTACAGGCACTTTTTCATTAGCAATACGACACCGTATTCAGTTATTTTTTATCCCTTGTATGATGGGTGAAAAAAAAACAACTTTCTTATTTCAAATACGAATGGTATCTTTTTTTGGTCTTATATGCTAAAAAAATAAGTTCTTCGAAAATATATATATGTCGATATATTGTTTCCATATTTGAGACAGAAATATCAAAAAAGTGGAATTTTCACTTTAAGTTGAGTCTATTATACATTATTCTATGAAAGTGAGGGTCGGAAAATAAAATATCGACATAATATATACATATTTTCAAAGAGCTGATTTTTTTTTGCATAACATAGGATCGAAAAAAGATATTTAAAATAAGAAAGTTGTTTTTTTTTTCACCCTTTATACAAGAAATAAAAATAACTGAATACGGTGTTGTATTGCTAATAAAAAAGTGTCTGTAGAAAGTTTTTGCCGTTTTTAGATATTCTACAGAATGAAGAAGTTATGGCACATTTTCGAAATCGCCAAAATATCCAAATTTCGTTATATCTTCAAAACAAATGAAGATATCTTGGAACAGCTTTCAGTTATGGAGTTTTCACGAAAATTGAGCCCAGGACTCCTCTCAACATTTTTACCTATCAAGCCTAGAAGTACCAGGAACAGCCAAAATCAAGCTATTTGGGTGGCCCTGTACAGGGTGTCCCAAATTCGATGATCACTGAGAGTATCTCGAGAACCATAAGGGTAGAGAAAAAATGTTCAAGGACTCCCGATCTCTTTTTTCAAAATAATCAATTGCCAGTAAACAGATCTGAGATATCTGAATTGATTCTCGAGTTACAGGGCGTTTCTGAAAAATTGCTGTTTCAAATATTTCGCTATATCTCGTTTTCTGTTGGAGATATCACGAAAATTCCAAAAGTTTTCTTTTGTAATTTCCATTGCCCATACGCTGCTTCTATCTGATCCGAAAAATTATTCGCCGTTCAAGTGCTCTATTTTGTAGTTTTCAAATGGGACACCCTATATTTTTCATCATCGGGAGTCCTTGAATATGTTCTCTCCAACCCTTATGGTTCTCGAGATGCTCTCAGTGATCATCGAATTTGGGACACCCTGTACATAGTCCTTTTTGTACCAACAAAAATTAAGATTTATTATCTTTTTGCTTTATAATCACCTCAGAGCAATAATGTTTAGTTCTTATAAAAATAGACATGACAATATGGCCTAGCCTGAGTTTGATGCACCACTTTTTTTGTCTTAAATAATTACCTGGTGCTTTGATATTGAAATTATGTCTTTCCAAAGATTCAGTTATGGTATCAGAAACAAAATGAAACCTCAAAAATGACCAAGGACTGAAGACTTTTTTTAAGAAAAGAGCAAATGCCTGAAACCCATAATTACCAAATTTCAATATTTAATCAATAATATATTACCCAATGTTCACAACCAGGTGGAAAAGATAATTCTTGATATTGTCTTTTGAAAGCGCTTCAGGGTTTGTCATCATCATTAGATTTCCAATGGATCAAGACTACTGAGTGTGAGGGTGAGGGTGATTCACAAACACACAACAAAAATAGGTATCTTGAGCACTGATGTGAGGACAGAAGCTTTCAAGCGCTCTTTTATCCATCTTATAGGTAGATTCAAGAATGAAAACAATTGACAGCTATCAGAAAAATTTCGCAGCAGCTGCCTAAATAATCGTCCATAATACCTGATACTTTATCAAAGAAATATTGGGATTTTTTTTATTTATTCGCTAGCTAGCATTTTTTATGATTCTGGTTGGTGATCTGGAGAAAATTTGGCACTTAGCTTGAAAACGTCACTCTCTAACGCAAAATGGTGGAATTTTGGACAGAATTGAATATGAACATGGATTCGTGATCAGTCGGAGCAAGACCAGATTCGAATGCAATTGGAAAATATTAGTCAAATTTCAATGAATTTTCAAGTGATAATTTTGATCTGTCCAAGAAACCAAAATAATTTTGCCCGGTCAACAACATGACCATACCCACACGTGACGAATTGAGTCATAAAACATAATGAGTATCAAAAGTAAAGCATCAACACCCTGGTATAAAAAATCCCGGATATATTTAATTCGCCCCTTCTGAGCCTCTTATACCCTTGTTCTCCAAATGCTCGACACATGTTCTCCTTCATTTACAATTCCGAAGAAACCTAGAAGGAATCCCAATCAAGTGGCCGATTCCGCCGTGATGGCAGGTGAAATGGATTACACCATTACGATTATAACATATAAAATAATGAGGAATAGACAGAAGTTCAGGTCATGTCCCCTTCTCCTCCTGTTTTGTGATAGCAATTAGACAGATGTTATTGAAATTGTATGTTATTTTACCATTTCTTTGCGGGAGATTACCGACTACCAGTGACCCAGCAAGGAGAAAATAATTTATTACAGGGGATCAAGTATCATAACTATCATAATATTTTAATTCAATACGCATAATCGATCATGACAACATGATAGGTACTCTACATTTATGGAAATTCAAAAGAACACCTTGTAGTCTTTCCGCATCCAATTTTAATGAATTGAACAGGTATTTTAGAAATCTAGATTGCAGCCAAGATGCATCTTGAAAATATTGAATAAGAATTTAAGTACTGCCGATTTAAAAATTATAAATCGAGAAGTTAACAATAATTCAAAGTTCAAATTTAGAGTATTCCAGGCTTCGTAGACTTGGCCCAATAGGTATTTCATCTAACAATTCTACAACTGTGGTAGACATCTCCAGAGATTTTTCGGTCAGAGGTTGTAACCCCATGAATGACTACTCCGAACTGGAGCATTCTGAAGATGCCTACCGCAGTTCTAGGCTCAACGTTAGGTGTAACTCCCAATGGACCACGGAATACTCTAAATTTGTCAAATCCTGTAGTGAAAACCTTCCATCAATAAAATAATGCCCAGTTTTCAAATTCTGGGATTTTTATGATTTCTCGTTTCCAAATCGAAGAAAACATCTCAAAGAACATCATCACAAGGTCCCTTTTATTTATGGATTGATTTCCATATGGAAAATTTCGATCAAACTTGCCTCCTCCTTGCTCCACTTCCCCTTATTGATCAGTTTCCTCTGTGGGTACATTTCATCGTCCGATTCCTCCTTCTCACTGTTGTCGCTCAGGACTTCCTCCTTTACGCTGCAACAAAGAATTAGTTGTAAACAGCTGTACAAACAGGATAAATATTGCACAATCCATTGAAATATATTAGATCAACAAGAACTTTGATTAATGAAGATGTTTCTATAGATAATGGATAAATCTTTGTTTTATTAGATATCCGGAAAGAAGATTGAAGGTATATTCGTATTAATTATACAGCGTGTGTCATTCACAATTATTCCTCAGAGTTCACGTCCATGTTAATAATTGTAATAAATTTCACAGGGAATTGGACATTCTTTATTATCAACATATAGTTATAATTTCGCCGACGTTTCGGAACGATTTGTTCCTTTCTCAAGGCTCATTAAATAAAAATTAAACAACTTCGATAATATTGTCTCATTTTCGTTAAATATAAGAATAATAGGAGTATCCGATAAACAACTGTGCGATATGGTTCTCACGCAAAACATCTGTTGTCCTCCAGAACTTTTTTTTTGATGAGCCACTGTTAGTGGGAAAAATTGTAGAAAGAAGCCGTGTTGTTTTACTAACTTCATAGTAGGTATCTTGAAGTTTTTCGTATTTGCTACCGATTTCGAGGAAAAAATTTCGAACGATCCTCTCGAAATACTCAGAAAAATCAAAACTGTCATAAAAATCCAGTCAGTGTAAAAATAATTCTAAATGACCGATGTCCACCTCGTCCAATCCATCTGTTCTCATTATTTTCATTCAAATACTTCCTAGTACACACTGTACCTAGAAAACTTTTTTATTTATTTTTCAAAGGTTCAATTTCAACAAGCAATATTGCTATTTCCAGTCGCATTAAAATGTCTTCATTTCGGAATTATTGCAAAAAGTCCAACATTCTGTATCTCGTAAAAAAGAGAGTGCAAAGATATAGGACCCATGTTTGCAGGAATTTTTTCGTAGTAGGCCATCAGTTTGTTACAATGCTCTGGGAGCCTGGGATATCCTTTATAGATTCATGTTAATTGTAGATACCCCTATACTTCCTGAAATCTCTTTGGAATTCAGACAGGAAGAAGATTATTCAAAGAAAAACTGAGTTTCTTCATCTCCAGTATCCAGCATCCTGTATTTTTCAAAGGTTCAATTTCAACAAGCAATATTGCTATTTCCTGTCGCATTAAAATGTCTTCATTTCGGAATTATTGCAAAAAGTCCAACATTCTGTATCTCGTAAAAAAGAGAGTGCAAAGATATAGGATCCATGTTTGCAGAAATTTTTTCGTAGTAGGTCATCAGTTTGTTACAATGCTCTGGGAGCCTGGGACATCCTTTATAGATTCATGTTAATTGTAGATACCCCTATAGTTCCTGAAATCTCTTTGGAATTCAGACAGGAAGAAGATTATTCGAAGAAAAACTGAGTTTCTTCATCTCCAGTATCCAGTATCCTGTATTTTTCAAAGGTTCAATTTCAACAAGCAATATTGCTATTTCCATTCGCATTAAAATGTCTTCATTTCGGAATTATTGCAAAAAGTCCAACACTCTGTATCTCGTGAAAAGGAGAGTGCAAAGATATAGGACCCATGTTTGCAGGAATTTTTTCGTAGTAGGTCATCAGTTTGTTACAATGCTCTGGGAGCCTGGGACATCCTTTATAGATTCATGTTAATTGTAGATACCCCTATAGTTCCTGAAATCTCTTTGGAATTCAGACAGGAAGAAGATTATTCGAAGAAAAACTGAGTTTCTTCATCTCCAGTATCCAGTATCCTGTATTTTTCAAAGGTTCAATTTCAACAAGCAATATTGCTATTTCCATTCGCATTAAAATGTCTTCATTTCGGAATTATTGCAAAAAGTCCAACACTCTGTATCTCGTGAAAAGGAGAGTGCAAAGATATAGGACCCATGTTTGCAGGAATTTTTTCGTAGTAGGTCATCAGTTTGTTACAATGCTCTGGGAGCCTGGGACATCCTTTATAGAGGTCTATCAAGTTGGCCCGGAAGTTTCAGCATTTCTTAGAAAAAAAATTATACGGTAAATGCTAGCTGAATGCTGATGAATGCTGTGGAAAAAAATTAATTATCTTCGCTAGTGGTGGAAAAATCGATGATTGAATTTTCCGGGCCAACTTATGTGCAGCCCGGAGACATCGGCATTTTTCATCGAAATGCTGACAAAGATTAATGCTAGCGAAATGCTGATGAATGCTGAAAAAAAAATCGGAATATCTGTGACCGTAGTGGAAAAATTGAAGGTCGAATTTTCCGGGCCAACTTATGTGCAGCCCGGAGACATCGGCATTTTTCATCGAAATGCTGACAAAGATTAATGCTAGCGAAATGCTGATGAATGCTGAAAAAAAATTCGAAATATCTGTGACCGTAGTGGAAAAATTGAAGGTTGAATTTTCCGGGCCAACTTATGTGCAGCCCGGAGACATCGGCATTTTTCATCGAAATGCTGACAAAGATTAATGCTAGCGAAATGCTGATGAATGCTGAAAAAAAATTCGAAATATCTGTGACCGTAGTGGAAAAATTGAAGGTTGAATTTTCCGGGCCAACTTATGTGCAGCCCGGAGACATCGGCATTTTTCATCGAAATGCTGACAAAGATTAATGCTAGCGAAATGCTGATGAATGCTAAAAAAAATCGAAATATCTTCGACCGTAGTGGAAATATCGGTCATTGAATTTTCCGGGCCAACTTATGTGGGATAGCATTTTTCTTCGAAATGCTAACGAAACTTAATGCTAGCTAAATGCTGATGAATGCTGAAGTAAAATTATCTTCGACAGTAGTTAAAAAGTCGATGATTAGCCTATATGCAGCTGGTGTGTAAGTTGACATGAGACTCCGTATTTATATGTATAAACATTTCTCTGGATAAGTTGTGTACGTCGCAGATAAATTGGCATATCTATAGAATTTTTGGGGGGCGTGAATATGATAGTTTTCAGGAAAAACAAAGAAATCGAAGTAAGTTTTTATATCACAATGAATAAGAGGAAACTAAAATAAAAAATAGCAATAACTTGAGAAATAACAAGAGAAAAGGATAATCGTTTTCAAACAGAATAAACTAAAAGGGTTGTTGAAATATAATTATCTTCGTCTATGCGACGTTCAGCTTTTTTCTTCAGGTCATCGTATTTTTCCCATTCACCACGTAATTTCTTAGCGAAAGCCACAAAATGACCCACAGAGTTTTTTCTCCTCCAATGATTTCTATTACACCTCTCAGACAGTAGGTTTTCTCCTGTATATGTATATCATTAGGTTTATCAGAGAGTTTACATTTTATATCATATCCCTTTTCATCCGTCCATTCAAGAAATATCAGGAAATACAGTTTGTAATTTATTTCCTTTGAATTGCTTTTACATTCTGAACAGAATAATTTTTTTCCTTCAAGTGAAAGATGAGGATTTGTTTCAAAATAACACACTGGAATTGAAGCCGTTTTAATTAATTCTTTAGATTTATCCACAGTGCATAGTACTTCAGTAGTTGCAAAAGTTCCTCGCCATGAGTTTTTTTCACAATTTTACCCCGGAGCTCATATACTTGAGCACTAATTTTTCCTGTAACAAGCTTTTGGAGAATACGCAAAAGAAAATTATCAGTAGTAGTCCGTTCAACTTCACACCAGTTCTCTATTTTGGAATTGAACTCGGAGGAATCACAATATGCTGTACGTAGAATTTGCAGGAGACAATCTATCGCACAAGTGTTGGTTATAATATATTTCGAATTATCAATTTTAATCGGCTCCAAATCACTTGCGTTAGCATTTCTCAAAAAACCAATTGGAATCATTTGAGATTTATCTGCAAGAACTGGCTTTCGCTAAGAAATTACGATGACCTGAAGAAAAAAACTGAACGTCGCATAGACGAAGATAATTATGTTTCAACAACCCTTTTAGTTTATTCTGTTTGAAAACGATTATCCTTTTCTCTTGTTATTTCTGAAGTTATTGCTATTTTTTATTTTAGTTTCCTCTTATTCATTGTGATATAAAAACTTACTTTGATTCCTTTGTTTTTCCTGGAAACTATCATATTCACGCCCCCCAAAAATTCTATAGATATGCCAATTTATCTGCGACGTACACAACTTATCCAGAGAAATGTTTAGACATATAAATACGGAGTCTCATGTCAACTCACACAAGCTGCATATAGGCTAATCATCGACTTTTTAACTACTGTCGAAGATAATTTTACTTCAGCATTCATCAGCATTTAGCTAGCATTAAGTTTCGTTAGCATTTCGAAGAAAAATGCTATCGCACCTAAGTTGGCCCGGAAAATTCAATGACCGATATTTCCACTTATTTCGATATTTCGATTTTTTTTTCAGCATCCATCAGCATTTCGCTAGCATTAATCTTTGTCAGCATTTCGATGAAAAATGCCGATGTCTCCGGGCTGCACATAAGTTGGCCCGGAAACTTCAACCTTCAAATTTTCCACTACGGTCGAAGATATTTCGATTTTTTTTTCAGCATTCATCAGCATTTCGCTAGCATTAATTTTTTTCAGCATTTCGAAGAAAAATGCCGATGTCTCCGGGCTGCACATAAGTTGTCCCGGAAAATTCAACCTTCAATTTTTCCACTACGGTCACAGATATTTCGAATTTTTTTTCAGCATTCATCAGCATTTCGCTAGCATTAATCTTTGTCAGCATTTCGATGAAAAATGCCGATGTCTCCGGGCTGCACATAAGTTGGCCCGGAAACTTCAAGCTTCAAATTTTCCACTACGGTCGAAGATATTTCGATTTTTTTTTCAGCATTCATCAGCATTTCGCTAGCATCAATTTTTTTCAGCATTTCGAAGAAAAATGCCGATGTCTCCGGGCTGCACATAAGTTGGCCCGGAAAATTCAACCTTCAATTTTTCCACTACGGTCACAGATATTTCGAATTTTTTTTCAGCATTCATCAGCATTTCGCTAGCATTAATTTTTGTCAGCATTTCGATGAAAAATGCCGATGTCTCCGGGCTGCACATAAGTTGGCCCGGAGAATTCAACCTTCAATTTTTCCACTACGGTCACAGATATTTCGATTTTTTTTTCAGCATTCATCAGCATTTCGCTAGCATTAATCTTTGTCAGCATTTCGATGAAAAATGCCGATGTCTCCGGGCTGCACATAAGTTGGCCCGGAAAATTCAATCATCGATTTTTCCACCACTAGTGAAGATAATTAATTTTTTTCTACAGCATTCATCAGCATTTAGCTAGCATTTACCGTATAATTTTTTTTCTAAGAAATGCTGAAACTTCCGGGCCAACTTGATAGACCTCCTTTATAGATTCATGTTAATTGTAGATACCCCTATAGTTCCTGAAATCTCTTTGGAATTCAGACAGGAAGAAGATTATTCGAAGAAAAACTGAGTTTCTTCATCTCCAGTATCCAGCATCATTCAAATACCTAATTGTCCCCCTCTTAAGGGGAAGTGGTACACGCCCGAGCTAGGCGAGATCCCTTCAAAAATTGGGCTTTTTATTTCCATGATATCTCAGTTCGTATGCGGCGTAGACGAACAATTTTTTTTTTTAATTGAAGCTTAATCATTTATCTAGAATGTGTTTTACTCGCTTTTCCGTTTTTCATCGTATATTAGGAAAAAACCTGATGAGCTGTAATTTCATAAAAATCTGGACAAACGATTTTATTTCCATGATATCTCCGTCGATTTTCGGGATAAATGTAGGAAATTTTCAGTATACATGCGGAAAAATATTTTGCAGAATTTGTATTAATCAGTTTTTCTGTTTATTGCCCCCCTGAATTTTTAAATAAATTATGAAGTAGGAACTTTATTGGTCATATTTTCAACCAGGTTTTTTCCTAATATACGAAGAAAAACGGAAAAGCGAGTAATACACATTCTGCAAAATATTATTCCGCATGTATACTGAAAATTTCATACATTTATCCCGAAAATTGAGGGAGATATCATGGAAATAAAATCGTTTGTCCAGATTTTTATGGAATTACAGCTCAACAGGTTTTTTTTTCTAATATACGAAGAAAAACGGAAAAGCGAGTAATACACATTCTAGAGAAATGATTAAGCTTCGATTTGAAAAAAAAAGTTGTTGGTCTAAGCCGCATACGAACTGAGATATCATGGAAATAAAAAGCCAAATTTTTTAAGGGAGCTCGCGAGCTCGGACGTGTACCACCTCCCCTTAACATCATTTCCCCCAGACAAGCATCGCATGAACAAGCTGCAGATCATACAAAACTCTTCAAAATAGGACCGCAAAATTGTTTTCTCAGTCTCCTTTGGTCCTGTTCTCCCCGAATCGAAAACTCCGACAATGGTGCCCAATTTGCGAGACGGAAAAGGTCAGAAATTCCCACACATGAGTCAGAACACGTCCGATGCCCTTCTGAAAAGAATTGTCTTTCGTTTAGGCCTGATCCAAATCGGGGGGTCCGTCTCAGACAGAAAAGGTGTCCCTCGTAATGAAAAAGTTCGCAAGCAAGAACGCAATAGGGTAAGATAGACGCCAGGTGCCAGGAAGAAGGAAGTAGTATTCGGCTTTAGCCTATAACTCAATGTGGATCGTGAAAGACATTAAGTTTTATCGATGTTGAGGATGGAATTTGAACGAGGGTCGATCGGCATCGATAAGGGTTGAGAGCTCACGCCATTGGCTGCTTTAATAGATGTCGAAATTCTCGAAATATCCTTATTGCATCATGATAACGAGATGAACGAACCAACAATACATTTTACTCATTTTTTTATAGATTTCATGCACCCAAATAACTTAATTTCAGAAAATATCCTCAGTTCGATGTTTACTGAAATTATGCAAGGTGGTTCTTTCCAGAATAATACATTTGGAGCCAACTCAACTCCTTGAGCTTGTGTGATACATGATCAAATTTTCTGATCCCTAAAATAAGCCTTATACAGAAAGTTGTCTTGAACACATTGGATTCTATTAAGCGAGTCTAGGCCTAAGCAAATACTATGAAAAGAAGGGCAATAATTGAATTTTTATAAGACCAAAGCCTCACATAAAAGCCTCTTCGTGAACATAGGCAAATATGGCATTGTTTTTCAACCTGTAGGTCGCGACCCCCTGAGTTGTCGCGAAGCTTCTGTAGGGAAGTCGCCAGAGGTTGAGAGAACTTTCGTAAGAGAATTTCAACAAAAGCATATAGTCATGAACATTTGTATATTGATACAAACAAATTAACTAAAAGTAAAATCCTAAAATCATGTTAATGCGAAGGTTGTGCTTGTTTTGAATCAATCAAATGTTCATGGAACACTCTCATTTCTCCGAGATATAAATTTTTTTCATCATTTTTCATAAACAACCCCCCAAATCTCCAAACCTTGGGGCTGAGAAACTATGGAGTCTTTTGTATTTCATTCTTTCGACATTCAAGAAACACATATTCGAATATGATCCAGGAGCACTCTCATTTCGTCGAGATATGATTTTTTTCATCATTTTGCATGAACAACCCCCCCAAATCTCCGAACCTGGAGACTAACAAACTATGGGGTTCATTGTATTTCATCCTTCAGCATTCAAGAAAGACATATTCGAATTTGATCGTGGAGCACTCATTTTTTCGAGATATGAATTTTTTTTACCATTTTTCATAAACAACCCTCCAAATCTCCAAACCTGGGAGTTAACAAACTATGGGGTTTATTGTATTTCATTCTTTCGGCATTCAAAAAACAGATATTCGAATCTTACCGTGAAACATTCTCATTTCTTCGAGATATAATTTTTTTTCATAATTTTTCATAAACAAGTCCCCAAATCTCCAAACCTGGGGGCTAACAAACTATGATGGGTATTGCATTTCATTCTTTCAGCATTCAAGAAACACATATTCGAAACACATCGTGGAACACTCGCTTTTTGTCGAGTTATGATTTTTGTCAGAAACCACCCCGAACAAGACCAACAACTCTTTCTCTGGGTCTTGAAAGTCTCCAAATGAAAAAGGATTCAATTTCTTATGAACCCATCAAGTTCACATCTAAATCTGATTGCAATACATCTCATTTCACCGGGTTATGAATTTTTTTACATCGGCCATTTTTTGTCTTTCAGTGTATGTGTGGATGTGGCTAACTTCACATCGATGTATGGAATGAATATTTATAACACTAACATACACAAACGAAGGGTCGGGGGGTCGCGAAATATTTTCCCATAGCAAGGGGGTCGCATCATGTAAAAGGTTGAAAAACACTGATCTATGGGAAAACAATATTCTCAAAGACCCATAAGCTTTAACAATCGCGCTTACTACATGTTCTCGAAATCTTACCGAATGTTAAGGTATTTGATTGAGCGTCTCAGAAATGCGTCATATTCCCATCAGAAGGAATAGATTATCAAGAGTGATCATAAAAAAGTTATTCATGAACCAAAATAAACCTAAATGCATTCAGAAAGAGGAGCAGAATATACTGATGTGTGGCTTGAAAGGTCTGGGAAATTGAAAATATTGGTAAATGCATAAACCACCATGAGCTTGATATCGCGAAATACAGGTGATCATATCTTAGAATTAATTTATAGCTGGTTGAATATTGGAAATAGTGAACCATAAACTAGGTCAACACCCATTCAACACCTATATGGCCTAAAGAAAACCAAAATACCAAATACACCTTTCTCATTCAAGCCGTACGCCATGCAATCTTCACCCCTTCGTAATTCCTCTCCTTTTTCCCATAGGCAAGGGTTGGTATGGGAATGTCCTATTTTCTATTATGATAATCAACAAGGGCGAGTCAAACAACAATGCAAATATCTTATTGCGTAGCTTCGTATGGAATTAAACTCATTTCAAGGTACCCCGTATGACACAGATGGCAGGTTTTGATCTATACGATCTTAGGGGTGTCTCGCGGAAAAGGGTTGGAGTGTGGGATAAATTCATTAGTGTTTATTTATCGAAAACCAGAAGATCTGGTCCTGGGTCGATGAGATTTCCGCGATAGTCAGTGCAGAAATAGGGTATAGGTAGGTGTCATTCGCACACCTGTTCGAGAAGTTTCCCACAGAAAAAATAACAATTTCTTTATTGACTAACATAAAAGATAATTTCGACGATTAACTACTATACAGGTTGGGATAACCTACGGAACCAAGTGAAGATCTTTGAGACGAAAAGAACGATATTAAAAATACATTGAGGCAAAATGCATCTGATACGTTTTTGCTGATAATGTAGGTCTTTCCTGTTTGAACGGAAATACCCTCAATTGTTCTAACTGTATATTTTTGAAGATGTTATATTATTTGTATCGAGTTTTCTTTTAGAGTGAACTTTAAATTGAAATGAAATCA
Source organism: Adalia decempunctata (assembly GCA_951802165.1). NCBI lineage: Eukaryota > Metazoa > Arthropoda > Insecta > Coleoptera > Coccinellidae > Adalia > Adalia decempunctata. Next base: position 25,627,816 of record OX637697.1, read on the forward strand.
CATTTAAATTAAGATTGAAGCCAATTTTTTTTTTATTTGAAAGATAATTTAATGACATTCATTGGTTTTTATAGTATATAACATTACTAGCAAGGTAAGAGGGTTTTTACTGGCGAATGGAGTATATAACTGCCGAGCCGCAGGCGAGTCAGTTACCTCCTTGAGCCAGTAAAACCCGTTACCGTGCGTGCATTGCTTTATATTTTATTTGTTCTCATTGGTAAAAAGGTTAGATAAATTCCAAAAAATCTCAATAATTTGTCGCAAATGTCGTAAGCTATGGAAGCGTTGCCATGAACATGTCTGTTTATTTTTCTTTACATTTGTTTTAACATAGATGCATCTATGTTTTGGAGAAAGCGAAAATGAATGTACCAAAAGGAATTATTGAGTAGCTTCAAGTTTATTACCTGCAAAATCAGCTTCAAGGTACGAGCGAGAATAAGACGACTTCAAAAAGTGGCAAAACAAAAATAGTGTGATTGGGGTAACTGAAGATGTTTTGTTGGTCTACTTGAATCAACTATCAGCTAGATTCAGCCCTAATACTTTATGAGCAAAATGGTCTATGCTGAAAAGCTGCTTGGAAATGAAAGAAAATGCCCCTGTTCGCAGGTTTGTTTTCCTTAAAAAAAATTATTGAAAAATATGACGTTTAGTTGTCATTCGCAGATTTCAAAAGGTAATAGCATAGATGCATCTATGTAATAGCGTTTCTGAAACGAAAAAATGAGCGTTATACGCCAAAAAAGGCCAAGGTATTAAGTAAAGATGAGGCTGAACAATTTTTTTTACATGCTCCTGATGACCAGTGGTTGCTGACGAAAATTGTAACAATATTTGGGATTTTTGGATGTTGTCGATGTGACGAAATTCTCTCCTTAAACATGAATGATGTAGAAGATATGGGAAAATACGTTATTGTGACATTGCGGCAAACAAAAAATTTAACAACAAGAAGATTCACCATAACCGATGATGGCTGCAGCTTCAAGCCCTGCATGTTATACAGAAAATATGTAAATCTTCGGCCTCCTGGAACAGAAAGCCTAAGATTTTTTTTGAAATACCGACATGGAAAGTGCCTTTCCCTTAATGCTGGCCAGCACACTATTGGTGGTGTCCCAAAGCAAATAGCGAAATATTTAGGTTTAAAAGACCCAGAGTTAAACACCGGCCACTCTTTTCGCAGAACTGGAGCCACTATGGTTGCGGATTCGGGTGGAGATATTTTAGCACTATTTTGGCACCGAAATTGCGATGAGGTATGTCGATGATTCGGTCAACAAAAAAATCGAAATGTCTAGCAAATTATTTGGTAGTAAGGAGAGTACAAATGTTCTGCAGTCCTCGAGTTCAGCAGTTTCTGAGTCAACAGATGGTTCATCATCATCAGTATCAACTCTTTCATCATCAAAAATCTGTGTTACTGGAAATAACAATTGTACCATGGTTTTCAACATATATGACGATAAAACAAAATTTTCTAATGTAAATAATACTACTAACTTGTAATAATTTTGCAAGTTAACTGTCAGTTTTACAAGTTAGTGACTTGATAAAATGAACTTTCTTGATTAATATTGTGTTTTTGGAAACTGACGTTTACAAATGAGAAACAAATAAAATAATTTCCGGCATATCCACGACTAGTTCTGAGGAACCGCATTCGACCAGACCAATTTTGACCACTTTTTCGAGTAATTCAGGCCTTATTTCAGCAATAACACGATTTAAGTTGGCTTTCAAAACGTCCATTGTTTCTGTTTGTTGTTGTGACATCGAGTAGAGAAAATGTTGTTCGAAATCTAGATAGAATGGACGATTATCTAAACCATAAATTTCACGAAGTGCTCTTTAAGTTTGGCGAATAGAATACTGATTTTGGAAATGAATTTCAACAATTTTTAAACGTTGTTGCGGTGTGAGTCTTTCCATGATAATTTGTCAGAAATGTCAAAACATCTCGCCTTCTACCTTCTGTCAAATCACAGATACCCCTATCGAAAATTCTATCACTCTAAAACAAAACACCCAATAAATACTGCGCTTGAAATAATCAATAATTCAAATCAATGTCAAATCAATTGTGTGATTAGTTATGAAGGATGACGTGTTTTCATTGGGACACCCTGTATTCCCATTAAAAAGGACTTTCTCTTATCTATCAATGGAAGTACTTCCCTTTCACAACCCGACCTAAATTTCTTTATACCAAGTCCACAGTGCTCTTTCATTAGGTCATATGCAGTTCCTTATCATGTTCATGTGCGTGATATCTCAACATCTTAATTGAATTAAAAGAGAACCTTTGTACTTTTCCAGACACATCCTCTGAAAAAATTTGTGGGGCAACATTTAAAAACTGCAGGTGTGGGTCACAAGAGCTAATATGCCTCGACATTGGATCATCAAAATGAGATCAAAGGGGAGTACTTTTCAGAACATATCTGTATTTAGAGACGAGGCAGAAATGATCATTTAGCACATTTCGCATATATTCAACATTTGAGGTGAATGGTTGAAATCAGGTAGATATGGTAATATCCTGTTGGGAAAACCCTGTGTCTTCCTTGGCCGCCATTAGTTTTTGGGTTTTATGACTAGGGTGTTTGGCAATTTCGATTTCCGGATTTACGAGCCAATCACCGACTAGTCTCAGGTAGGCCCTCCTAGGAAGGGCATTGTTATGTTGAATACTCAAAAGGCGAGAATTTTACGTCATAAAGGGCTTGAAGAGATATGGACAATCACTTCGAAGTCACTTGTCAAAGAGCCAAGGGTTTACCATATTATGAAAGTGTCAAAGATCGAATGACTGAAAGGACATAAACCTTCCAAGGGTATTTTACAACTAGACATGTTTGTAGAACAACAACAACAAGAGAGGTTTAACAGATTCTGAAGAAGAGTGAAGATTTTTGCAAATAAAGTTGAATTTTGATTTAATCATCGCATGGATCCATTTTCCTAACAATTTAAAAACGACAGATTCGATCGAAATGAAATTTTGTACGGGTAGTGTAATCAGAACCATATTAAATTCCACCGAATTATCGAAAAAAAAATGCCAATAATTCTGTGACAACATATGCGGGATCATAGACGATTTCTTAGCTTCTGACAAACAATTTTTCCAATTGTATTCCTTGAACGGGAAAATGCGAATCTACCTACAAGACGAATCTGCGTACAAGGTTGATGAACGAGCGGTTGGAAGCTGCCGACTTTCTGTTTGTGGATGATCTACGAGCATAGACCTTACAATAATACAATTTCTCTATTTCAGTATCGTAATGAGTTCATAACAGTACTAAAAACAGTGCTGTAATGAATTCATTACAGCATCGTTTTTAGTTACATTTTTCGTTTTGTGGTTGTCAGCAATGACTTCCGATCCTTTAGAATTTCAGCAGACGTCAATTTGGAAATGTCAATTTTCGTATTTCCTAACATTCACACCAACTGCCAAGACACTATATGAAAGTCACTAGGATCTATAATTTGAATTTTTTCATTGAATTTCACAAAATTCGAGTTAAATAGAGAAAATATCATCTAATACTCGTTGCAGAATGCAATTCCAATACTCATGCGTTCGAAAATTCGCTCTTTCGTCGCTCGTTTTCGAATTTCGCATTCGTATTGGAATAGGAGCCCATTCTGCAACTAGTTTTAGAATATACTATTCTATGTATACGATGCTAGATGAATAAATTTACTAGGGACTCGAGTCGAAATGGCCACAGATGCGGGTTCCAAACCAAAGACCACAGAGTATAAGTAAAAGTGACGGATATACGAATTATACAAATTTGTAAAAAGTATGTCGGATTCCAATTTTTGTAAAGATTTCTTGGAAATTAGTGAACGATTACATTATCTGTATCGGCGTCAGAAGACACTAGGTTTAAATTTCAATATCTCATTATTGTATTAAATTGGAGCAGCACGAATAAAAAATTCGATAGTCCCAACATTTTGAAAATATCCCCTCTCGAATCTAAGAAAGGCGTTTCTTTTAACCTATAATAATTTGTACCACGCACATCCGGTCAAATAAATTAACATCCTTCGAAGAAACAAAGACAGGAAGGGGTACTTTTCTTGTATTAATGCACTCAAGCGTGAATCCTTGGAAGGGTCCAAGTGGACACTTGCGTAATTTCACGAGAAAATAGTAATCAAATTTTTATGGGAATGGGAACCTTAATATTTCGTACTCCATTTATGAATGTCCACCATAGAACTCACTTTAAGTTCTATGATGTCCACAGAGAACAGTAATCCATCGAGGAAAATTGTTCATAGAAAACCGAACGTCATAAAATTATTTTGACAATTTATTGTACGGAAATTCACTGATTTATCTTCCGATTCTGCGTATGATTAGAGTCGTTTAGATCTTAATCTCCTTAAGATCAGGTGAATGATCCCATCATCGGTTCATTACACCCCGTTACCCATTTCCTAGTTCAACGTCCAAGCAGTCAACGTCCCTTATTCTTGGCTCCCACATAAACCCTTGACAGGTGCATCCAGATAAGTGGGCATATGGTGGTTGAGACCACGTGCCTTAGCGCGTTAGATGGATGAGAATAAAATTTACTTTCTTCCTGCAGGGCACAGGCTTATATTATTATCTTGGGGCAACAGTTGGTGCCTACGGAAGATGCTCTACACATCAATTTATTGAGGAAGTCTAACTGGGCCAGCAGTCAAATCCGGCAGACTGATGAAAGGTTCAAATTGATATTTTAACTTTTTCATTGTTTTGGGCGAATAGGTATTCTTTGGTAGCGCGTTCTTAGATGTTTTTCGGGCATCATAGCTGCTAATTGAACTTGGAATGCCTTCACGAAGGGTTTTTAGAGGTGTGTCCACTCAGTTGTATCGGATTTCTTTGATGCAATCCGTTCCAGTGAGCGATGTCCATCAAGAATTAATAATTTTACTCCAGCATCCTCAACAACCAACTTATTCATGAAATGTAGTATTGCTGTAGTTAATCTGTCCATTCTGAACATGGAAGGTACAAAATCTTACACTACCATGCAGATGTATCATTTGTATCGATATCACTTACAGTATAGCTATGAATGACATCATTTCCGGTAAGGCAGTGTACCAAATATAAACAAACATCTCGAATATATCGCGAATTGAATGGATGGCGCTTAAATCTAGGTTATCTTGCTCATGATTCTGCGGAATTTTTCGCTTGGAGTTAATGAACATCCAAATAAGTTTTTATCTCATTAAATATGAAACTTACGATAACAAATAGATTCGATTCTTAAAAATTAATATGATTGCTTCAGTTTTATTACGATGGAACATAACTAAAGATACAGGAAGAGTAGAACGAAATACGTCCAGTTTAGGTTCGTCTCAAAATTTGATTCCCAGAAAACTGAAGCCTCATCTTCAAAAAGCGCTCCTTGCTACCTTGTTCTGTAGAAATTTGTAGTTTTCCTGGAAATAATGGGTTGAATCCTTTATATTTTTCTCATCTCCTCGTCTGTATCTTCGGCAACCATTTTAGCATATTTTCTTGTATATCTTTCGTAATATGCATCTCAAAAACTTGGAAAGAAAACATGTTTTTCTTACAATGACAGATAGATGCATAGAATAGGGTTTCTATGCATCTATGATGACAGCTTTCAATTCATGTGTCAACTGGAAAATGCCACATTCCCTACTCGAAATCTGTGGACACTAGATGGAGTTTGATTGGGAACTTGTACAACCGAAAAATTAGAAGCTTTCAATGAACTTCTACAAAAATGTTCAGATTTGATCTCTATGAACCGATTATTTAGAATGAAATATACAGGGTGAATCAAATTCAACAAAACGAACGAGAAACAATTCTTCATATCATCTCCTGTCTGTCTATCACAAACTCACGTCTACATATTGCGTCACGATGAGCTTATATGACTAGCGTTGATAGGAATACATGAAATATAATCGCATGTGAAGGGACATAATACAGGCAGGGCAGGTGTCCCTTAGTACACCCTTTGGCAGATGGCTTGGTATAGGCCGATCAATATCCTCGACCTAGCTTCATCCTTGTTCAATTTCGATTGTTGTTTTTTGATGGGTTACCACCACACCATAGGCTCCCAGCTCGGAAGGCCATAAAGTGTCTTTTTGTTTCTAGTCAAACAAGTTTTTTTTTGCGTTGACGAAGATGAGAATGGATCTGTTGAAGCAGCCATTTGGTTTCTTTTTTAGAATTGACATCACGCTGACAACTTGGTTAGAGCGGTAAGGCTCTTTTTGAAGTCATACTAGGTGATGTACTTATGATGATTCAAAGAAGACAAACGTCAAGCGTTTATACAAGATGCAATAAGGTGAAACTTCAATGTAAAGTTGAATTATTGACATCTCGGGGAGCTTTGGTGAATCGAAATTATATAGATGCATAGAACACCTGGTGTAACGACTCCCTACTAAAAATCGTGACCAAAATTTGTAGATCCAAACGGCATCCTAGATTTCAGATTTTGGACTAGTTCCGGAATAAATCCGCAATATTTATCGGTCGTGGCGCTACTGCGGCAACGACAAAAAACGCGACCCCTTTCGGGAGAAATGAAAAGCTGTACAAAATATCACGTTTTCGATCGACAAGAAAGTCTTAAACAAAATCTAATCAGTGCCAACACCAGGTATTTCTATGCATCTATGAAATTATGTTGGTAATAGCCATAGAACGTGATTTCCATGTTCCCATGGATATGACCTGTCACACAGACAGAAACACAGAAATTTTTGTCGAAATGCCAAGTGAATCGGATTTTGACGATCATTTATCTAAAAAAAAATGGCAGATTTCGTAGAAATTCAAAATAAAACCTCTTATTGGAAAACTCTTTACTACTCTGAAGAATCTACAATCTTCAACATCTTCTCCTAACAGCATCGGGTCTTCACCTAGTTCAATTCAACTCCTGCAGATTGCGTGACCATCAGTTCGTATTTTCCCACGGAATACCGTCCCGATAATGAATAGAAAACTTAATCCGAATAGCGCAGAGTGGTACAGGTAAGTCGGCAAGTCCCAGTACCCATTGATAAAGCGTCTAATGATTATTTCTATTCACTATGCGCTCAAGGGGTGCCGATCTAGCCAATGGCACGCTCGCAGGAACTGCCCCTAAATATTCTCATCCGAGATGCTCCCCTGGATTCGGACCCCTCTAGGAAATGATATATCATCTACCATCCGTGCTCTATGACGCGGAGAGCAATGAATCGCAGGAGGATATGTTTTAGGATGGGCAGCAGCTTCCTGGGAAAAAATTAGGAAGGCATCGACGAGAAAAGCCCTGAATATTTTGGCTCGGAAAATAAAAACTTTGCTAAAAGCGTGCCCAAGCCAAAGGAATCAGAATTCTAAAATAACACATCGACTGAATAAGCCCATGATGATTGAGAAGTTCCTAACATTTCTCGTGAAAGGAGAATACGAATGCAACAAACAATAATTCTACTAGTTCCCCTCACTCGGTGTTGCCTTATTTACGCTAGTTCACGGCATGTTAGTAAGACGGCTAGGTGTTCAACATAGAATTTAATGTAAGGTCTATGGTCTGCAATCATTGACAACCTAAAATGGTGAACTTCTGACATTATCTAATTTAAATCTATGATCTGCACCATGGACCATAGATATCAATAATCATAGCCTCTGTATGACCAAAGACTATAATTTAATTGGTCTGTGGTATGACGTTTCTGATTATTTCTATGACCCGCACTCGTATCATCACACACGAATACCAATTATTGAACGGCGTCAGCACCTGCGTTCAATTTGCAAAAACAAATCGGTTGCCACCCCCATGGACCTCAAGCCGCCAATAACCGCAAAATAGCATTTGTTTACAGTGGCGTAAATGGAATAGTTTGTCATTCTATATGACCGATAGTACCAGTAGGCACGAGCCATCCGAATCCTCTCCGATAATCTCTATTTCCTATTGTCCTTTTATTTGCTTCCATTAATAAACACCAACCCAAATCCACCACGCAGATGCACCATCCGGTCGCGAGGGCCCCCCTGCACATAGCTCTCGTTTCGTTTGGACACGGCAGACAACCAACGCTGCGCTAATGACGCAGCTGCCGACACCCCCGTGCAGTCCATGCCATATTGCAAACAAGGGGGTTGATTGGACACTATTATTTTCACCGATACACGCATATTTCATCCGCGAAATCCGTTGTTACGTTTGACATTTCTGAATTGTGAATATGACATTTTCAATTTTCATGCGGCATTCAAAATGATTGATCTATGGTGCGTTACCAACTGCGAAGCATCAAAAAAATTAATTCACTGACGTGAAGTCAAGAACTTTTGAGCGCGCATTCATCCACCTTGTATGTATATTCCATTCACTTTTATTTAATCACATAGGAGGTCATGGTTTCGTTTTCAGGAGTGGGTGCTCCTGGTGAAAAGCACAGAAGAACATATGATGAAAAGTCAGTGCGCGCACAGAAAATATCGTTAATGACAAAACGACGTTGCCAGTTTCTTTGTTTACATCAAAGTAAAAGTATCAAAGATATTTCACATTTTGTTAGGTTTACAAATTGTTCGCAGATTTTTGGTATTTAATCGATATTTGCAGGTGAGTTTTTCGTCGAATATCCAAGATTAAGGTATGTTTATTGTTTTTAGCACAAGTTTGGAGCGTGAGGACGATTTTCAAGACCAGGACGAATGTTTACATTTCGAGGTTAAAGGGGTACACGGGAATTTCGTTGAAAAAGCTGTTATTTGGACAGATATCGCAGTAGATGGATCGGATGGAGCCTCGAGAGGTCGATTAGGATGATATTTTTCAGGTTTTCCAAGAAATTTGGCGATATCTGAGCAGATTTGCAAAAGTAAGGTACCTAACTAATGAGGTGAAACTTAGACCTAATTCTCCTATAAGAAACGCCTTTCAAAGGTCGAGATGGTGAAAAATGTATTCTTTGGATGTTGTTTGAACAAACGCAGCCGAGTTTTATATCCCAACATTGATTTTAAGAAAGTTATCAACAAAATAAAATTTACATTATTCTTGATTCTTGTAATTACCCATCCATTCATCTTATATCTTTGGTTTGATTTTTTTTTAATGAATTCTTGATTAGAATCAACAATTGATGTCGTCAAATCTTGAACTTTCAGTTCAAGAGGATAATAAACATTAAATCTTCACAAGCATGCATATGAAAATTATGTGAAAGCAATGCAATTTTCTTCCATGGCGAAAAATAATATATTTCAACAGTGATCTCTTGTACTTTTTATGCAAATAACTAGAAAAGGAATACTTTCTATCAATTCATATAAACGTTAATTATTTTCGTCCATCACATCTTTTCCAATTTATTCATTTTCCGAATAAAATCACATTCTGAGAAATACGCTAAGAATGTAGAAAGGGCAACATAGTGTTGACTTGGAACATTTACTCCATTCACTTTTATAAAGTATCTTGGTGGGCCATGGTTTAGGTTTATCAAGTTCTTTTACTTAAAACGGACGCAGGTTGGCACTCTTGAAAATCAAGCGACATTGCCAAGTCTACTTTCTAATTACTCTTTTTTAACTTTGTGAATGGAGTTAGTTCTTTTAAGCTTTAACTGTGACACAAGATTCGTAGTATCAATACATTTTCATACAGGAGTATTTCAAGTTGCGCAAAGAGGTATTTAATTGTCCTCTTTAGGCTTATTTCTTGAGAATTTTGAAAAGTGGGGATTTCCATACGTCCGTCTGTTCTGTTCGTCTAAAAGTTTTTCTATCGGGTTAATGAACTATCACAAAGTAACGGACTATTCTGTCCATTATTTCTCAGTAAAATTTCAACACTCGGTTCTTGATTTCCGTACAAGAAAATAGCATAACTGAATCTTCCAATTATGTTTATACTCGTACACGTGAAATATTTCCAGTATTAACAGAAAAAAGTTTCTTCAATATTCGTCGATCTTTGGAATTATTGAATTCACATAATAGAGAGAGAGAAAAGTTTATTCACGGCCATCGACCTGAGGTCCTTCAGCCATCACATAATATTTCCTCAAATTTATTGTTTTCCCAAAGTAAATAAAGATTTTGATAAATACGTAATTTCTACGATTTATATGTAGAAACGGCAACGCTGCGTCCATATCTGACAGAAGAATGAGTATAACCTAACATTTTCAAAATATACGCGGTGAAATGTGTCAGAATTCCAGCGCCAACCGGGCTACTTTATAAAAGTGAATGGAGTATACAAATATTTTGAAAAACGTCATAACTTCGATACAGAGTGGAATGTGTCAAATTTCCAGTGCCAGAGTTGTGATTTTATAATTGTGAATGGAGTAAGGTTGATTTCGAGGTTGATTCACATTCAAGAATACAACAGAAAAAATTTGATAGCTATCGAACAAAATTGCAATCAGCTGTCAAATAAATTGTCCATGATCTCAGAACCGTTTTTCAAAGAAATACTGAGAATTTGCTCTCAATAATTTGCTAAAATTTCATCGAGTTCTTCTTCTAAAGTAAAAAAGCATCATCTCGATCGATTCAGTCGTTCCAATGCTTAAATGTGGCAAATCATTTCAGGTGTTGAAACCATCCCTATACACTTTCGAACTCTTCATGGCCAACCATTTTAGGATATGCGTGATATTATGGAACATCAGGTGATGAATATTCAACAATGATTCTATCAGACATTAAGCCTTGAAGATCAAAAATTCGCTAGCAAAAAGATCTCTTTTGCATTCCTTCAGCTTGTTCACTACCAAGCCAGGTTCTACCAGTAGAGCAGCCATCTGCAGATGACCATATCCTCGCAGCATACCGCACAGCATTCAAGATGCCGGAAAAACTCTCGCAACTGCTCGTTGGCATCACATCGCAGCAATTACATGATCGAATTGCGGCAGCCAGTTTCTGGTATCAATCTTGAGGCCAATTAAACATTCCCCGCCATATGCAGAGGGGACAACCACGCCATATGGCCTGTACGATTAAGGGTGCTATCAGCTATGTACTTTCCTTCAAGATGTTACCTAGTAAGTAGTAAGCATCAATGAATTCCTTGAGACCTCGACGACGCGTGTCGAAACATCTGCCCGTAGGAACAACGGCCCCTTTCCCTATTGTCGCGGCGCAGAAAAGCCATTTTTACCTATGAAATGTCTTACGCCATGAAGACACAATACCGAGGGGGATTCCTCCGAAGGGACCCAAGTTTGCCCAGCGCCGAATGTTGTTTGTTTCTCCTTTCAATTTCGATCGGCAGCTATATTTCTTCGTCTTTTGTTGAACGCCACCGTATCTGACATCTTCTGACCCAATATAAACGACCTCAGCTGTTCCGTAAAGGCGCGAAGAAGCTAGAAGGAAGAATGTCTCCCCGATAATCGGAATGAGTAACTTTGGACTCTAAACTCACAGCTGGTCGATGATGAACTCGATACTTTGTAACTTCACGGAGAGTTTCGGAAAATCTTCATCTTCTATTCGACAGAATACGAAAAAAAGGTCAAGTCTAGAGTTCCTGTGCGCTTGTTCATTCACCTTGTAGGTGGATGCGAGGTTGGGTTTAAGAAACCAACAGGAAACTGTCAAAAAATTTAAATTTAAACTTGCCTTTAATGAAGTACTGTTCAATTATAGTTCTTTTGAGATCAATATTGTTGAAATATTCATCATGGAATGCTTAAATCGAAATACAAGAATTGTATTATTAGGAAAAGTCCTTGATGATATTGTGACAGCTTAGATGAAATTATAAAAGTTTTAGTTGGATACACAATATAAATTGTTCTTTCAGACATTTGAAATTTTCTCACAACCCTCACTAATGCATAGAGTGCATTATCAACATTCATCTTCATTTTAGCACTACATAATAGTATATTCTAAAACTAGTTGCAGAATGGGCTACTATTCCAAAACGAATGCGAAATTCTAAAACGAGCGACGAAGGAGCGAGTTTTCGAACGCATGAGTATTGGAATTGCATTCTGCAACGAGTATTAGACGATATTTTCTCTATTTCACTCAAATTTTGTGAAATTCAATGGAAAATTTCAAATTATAGGTCCTAGTGACTTTCATATTGTATCTTGGCACTCTTGGCAGTTGGTGTGAATGTTAGGAAATACGAAGATTGACATTTCCAAATTGACGTCTGCTGAAATTTAAAAGGATCGGAAGTCATTGCTGACAACTACAAAACGAAAAATGTAACTGAAAACGATGCTGTAATGAATTCATTACAGCACTATTTTTAGTACTGTAATGAACTCATTACGATACTGAAATAGAGAAAATAATGTATTTGAGAAAATATTATTTGAAATCGATTACATATTCCAAAGACCGCCAGATTGAAGAAACTTTTTTCTGGTATTTACAGGATGTCCCACTAGTGCCGCAGCGGACGATATACGCGTAACGGTTTGAGTTTGGCAAAATTTTTTGATGCAGACTTGATATACTCCAAGAAGAGCACAACCTGAAAATATTTTCGAACATATCGGGTGGCCCACAAAAGAGGAATAGAGGGTGACTTTGTTTTTTCAAATGGGACACCCTATATTCAATAGTGTTTTTAAATTCTCTGAAACTTCCTGCATGCTTTCGTATACTTTTCACATATATTTATTCGACAGTTTTCGAAATAATGGCCATTTTTACAAAAAAATAATACTTGTAGAGGCTTTGTTATCCAATTATATTTCACGAACCCTTGCACATACCAATAACAGCTTTATATGGATTGAAAGACAAGACTTCAAAGTATCCTAGCCAGCTATAATAAAGCATCTCCAGCATATGGAGCGTCCACAAAAAGACTATGAACATGACGAATTTCAAATCGATTTTTCTTCATTTTCTCAAATGCAATGCATAAAATTTTTTTTCATCATTGTAATCACCATTCATTTTACTTCATTTTTTGTCAATTGCATGATATGCATATTTTCAACAGATTAGGATTTTAAGGAGCTTTTTCGAAATGTTTCCCCAAAATTTACATAAACCTTCAAATAGCAGATTTGGCTTTTCTGTGGTTAATGAGAACTGTCTTATTATTCCACTCAGCTCCATTGAAGCTTTAATTCTTATTATCATATTATCTAGGAGCATAGAATAACTGGAGAGAAGGCTCCCCTACGAAAATGAACTGCCAAAAACGTCCGAACTTGTCAGTTCGCCGCAAGGTCACGAGATGGCGACAACGTCGTTTCTTCCTACAACATGGCTATCCTTAATAAAATTATCTTGAATGGTTATTCGTTGTTATTACTTATTAGGTCCCATTTATTACTATATCATAATATATATTCTTTTGAAAGAAAGCAATACATACTTTTTTTCGTAAATCCGACAATATAATGCATATAGCACGTGTAAAGAAATGGCTACAAGGATCAGATTGAATATAGGAAGAAAAATCTGTTTCCCGCTACGAATCTAAGTGTTAGCAGAGGGAATGTAAACGGGGTACCATACAATTCTGCGTATAATACACGAGAACAGATAAAACCTCAGTCTTCCCGTATGATAATAATAATACTTACCTGAATGTTGGCTTTTTCCGATAAGTATATTGTTTTGACAAATTTATTACCGATCACAGACTTCCCATAAAATTGCGCATAAAAAGTTGATTAGAATGAAGCGATTGTATGTCATCAATATTGTCTATGTTATGATTTATGGCCATTTTCAATTAAAAAGAAGCATAAATGTATCAATAACAATGACAGTCACATTATATTCTTTGCAATTGTAGGGCCATAGAACAAAATATCTGACGTTACTGAATAAAGAAACTCAGCGTTATCTATCGGGCGTCACACGAAACTCTAACCTCCGCCGTTATTGGCAGTTCAAAATGATCTGTCGAGAGTATGAAGCCTTCCCTCCAGTTATTCTATGCTCCTAGATATTATAGCGAAATCAAGAACTAGAAAGTTTTGATGTATCTACTCAAAAATGTGGTAAAATCAGTTACTGATGAAGACAGAAACTTGCTTTCGGTACCCATTTTTCAAAATACGTTTTTGATAATTTTCTGTTTCTACTTGAAGAGTCGAATCCTGCAGAAATTTCGAACAAGCTTCAAGCTTGGGAGCTTGAAGATCTGCGTGCGTGCCTGTGAAACTTATGAATATAATTTTTTCGAAAAAAGTTGTACATAAGGATAAGAGAGTTTCGAAACTCGTTTTTTTGTAGCATTCATAACTTGTACATTCAAACTCATTGGTATTTTTTGAATTTTTACATCATTTTGTGAGTATTCATCCAATCCGTAAAAACTATGATGATATGAATTGAAGCTGCAATGATATTAATTCTGAATAGAATAATTTGACAGTTCTTAATAACCACAGAAAAGCCAAATCTGCTTTTTGAATTCGCAAGTGAATGTGAATTTAGAGGAAAAACTCTAAAAAATTCTATTCTGTTAAAGATATGCATACCATGTATTTGACAAAAAATGAAGTAAAATGAATGGTGATTACAAGGATGAAAAAAATTGTACAGGGTGTCTCAAGTTCGAGTGCCTATTAGACGTTTCTGGAGAACTGAACATATTTGAAATCTGAAATTTGGGATTATGATATTGTTCGAAATTCTCTACAGACCTAAAATATTTTCAGAGCCAGAGCACTTCCGGTTATACAGGGACTGAAAATAAATTTGCTCAAAAATTTTTTTTTCAATGTTTTCGTTTCTGGTATAATTGAATATTCAATGCTGAATACATTTCTGTTGAAACCAGTGTATTCATCCGAATAGTTTTCAAAATATCGAAAAAAAACCTGAAAAAAAGTAAAATATTCATAGTCAGTATTATGTTCATTTTTCTTATTCTGAACATCCTGAGTGTAAACCGTTTTCACAACGTCAAAGTAGAAGAATGTGGAAAAGTCATACATCTTTAGATTTCATGAATATCATCACAGGGTGTTTCGAATTTCGTGTCAAAAACTGTGATCCAAAATTGGCCATAACTTCTGTTTTTCAAATTAGAACCCTATTTTTTTATTATTGCGTTGGATTCTACGGAGAAAAATAATGATAGCACTCTCAGATGCTCTTGGTCCTAAATTCAGTTATTTCCGAGTTATTTGAGCTTTTCTGGATTCATGTCGTACGTAGAGTAAAATTCATCGAATCTAAACAGATTCGATGAATATTCTCATGAAACCATAGTAACAAGTAATAGTCAGAACTGTCACTTGTCAATTATTAATGGGATCATTTATCTTCTATGGTCACAGAATATTCTCATGCAACATATTCGATGAATATTTTTATGAAACCATTGAATAAAATCGAAAAGTAAAGATAAAACCTAAAATTAGACCTGTCACTTGGGAAAACTTATCTTCTATGATCACAGAACATTCTTAAGTAAAAGATTAGATGAATTTGATTCTACGTACAACATGAATCCAGAAAAGCTCAAATAACTCGGGAATTACTGAATTTAAGAGCAAGAGCATCTGAGAGTGCTATCATTATTTTTCTCCGCTGAATCCATCGCAATAATAAAAAAATAGGGTTCTAATTTGAAAACCAGAAGTTATGGCCAATTTTGGATCACAGTTTTTGACACGAAATTTGAAACACCCTGTGATGATATTTATGAAATTCAATAGATGCATGACCTTTCCACATTCTTCTACTTTGACATTGTGAAAACGGTTAACACTCAGGATGTCCAGAATAAGAAAAATGAACATAATACTGACTATGAATATTTTACTTTTTTTCGGGTTTTTTTTTCGATATTTTGAAAACTATTCGAATGAATACAATGGTTTCAACAGAAATGTATTCAGCACTGAATACTCAATCATATCAGAAACGAAAACATTGAAAAAAAAAATTTTTGAGCAAATTTATTTTCACTCCCTGTATAACCGGAAGTGCTCTGGCTCTGAAAATATTTTAGGTCTGTAGAGAATTTCGAACAATATCATAATCCCAAATTTCAGATTTCAAATATGTCCAGTTCTCCAGAAACGTCTAATAGGCACTCGAACTTGAGACACCCTGTATGCATTGCCATTGAAAAAGTGAAGAAAAATCGATTTGAAATTCGTCATGTTGATTGTCTTTTTGTAGACACTCCATATGCTGGAGATGCTTATTTATAGCTGACTAGGATACTTTGAAGTATTGTCTTTCAATCCATATAAAGCTGTTATTGGTATGTGCAAGGGTTCGTGAAATATAATTGGATAACAAAGCCTCCACAAGTAAAATTTTTTTGTCAAAATGGCCAATATTTCGAAAACTGTCGAATAAAAATATGTGAAAAGTATACGAAAGCATGCAGGAAGTTTCAGATAATTGAAAAACACTATTGAATATAGGGTGTCCCATTTAAAAAAAACATTTCACCCTCTATTCCCCCTTCGTGGGCCACCCGATATATTCGAAAATATTTTTAGGTTGTGCTCTTCTTGGAGTATATCAAGTCTACATCAAAAATTTTCGCCAAACTCAGACCGTTACGCGTATATCATCCGCTGCGGCACTAGTGGGACACCCTGTATAAGCATGGTGGGAAGATTCAGTTATGCTATTTTCTTTTACGGAAATCAAGAATTGAGTGTCGTAATTTCACTGAAAAATAATGGACAGAATAGTCCATTACTTTGTTCTTTCGAAAAAAGAATGAAAGTTCTCGAATAACCCGACAGAAGAACTTCAAGACGAACCTATGGAATTCCCCACTTTTCAAAATTTTCAAGAAATAAGCCACATAAGACATTTAAATACGTAGTTCTACGAAACCTGTGTCACAGTTAAACCTTAAAAGAACTAGGAATTATTTGACATTTCACGGGTACCAACTGGGTCAGTTTTAAGTAAAAAAAACTGGATAAACCTAAATCTGGGCCAACCGGGATACATTATAAAAGAGAATGGAGTATAGGAGTTGGATACAAATTGTGTTTGTCTACAGTTATCGACAGATGGAGTGTGCCTTATCATTCATTATAATAAATATTGAATGGTATACAGCCAATATACGAAGTTCGATTCGCGACTGTGATCATTACATCATTGTCGGCAAATATCTAACGTATTTCGCATTTGAATATCCTAAATCGGCCAATGGAGAGAATGAATAGCTGCTGACGCCAATCGGATCGATGCAGGTTGAATTTCTTGGAGGCTGTTTCAAGTATGAATGAAACGATCTCTTCAAAACCGGATTCGTTATGTAATATTTAAATGTTCCATCTTGGCACCAACGTGCCAAGTACCAATACCGACGTATGGGCACTCATGGAGATCTCATTGTTCAACGAGTTGAAATTACCAGAAGGTTAACCACAAAAAATAATAATCGTTGAGAGAAATTTGTGAGAATCTTAATTCAATAATGTCCAATACATTTCCTCGAAAACTCTCTTTCTTACTCAATATTTCGCTATGCCTACTCAGATGTTCACTCAGGAACTCCGATTTTTTTCTGTTTACTCTGTCTACGATACAAACTCATTTAATGTAGATTAAAATTCTTCAACTGAGAAAGTTGCTAAATCGTCAAGAGATCAGAAATATTTTGATAAAAAATAGCCACTGTGAGCGAGCCATCATTATTATCCAAAAAGAGCTGACTCAATTCAAAAAGAGGCTCATTGTTTCTATTATGAAAGATGTTCATTTGTTTTGTGCAATAACGTTTTTTGGGTTCGAAATATTTTGGCAAAGTAGATCTCCAAAGTATCAGACACTCATATAATAAGATGAAAGTGTAAAGCTAACACGTAAGTGAATAATTGCCAAACGTTTTGAAAAACACACGAATTGAATAAAATAAACGGAGACATTGCTCAATGAACTAGAAGATTGGATGTATTGAGAAAAAAGTTATTCCTTCCTTTTCTGAGGAACCATAGCATTAAGAAAAGATACGATCATGCCCTAACAAAATTGTAAAACAAGGGAAAAGCACATATTTCGAAATAATTTCAAAATGAAAATTTGGACATTCAATACAATCAATATCCTTTTCTATACTGCCTTTAGGATACGACTTCGTTTTATTCAAATCGCTGTAATAACTGCGAAATTCATTTAACACCAAAGGCTGCGATCAGGCTCTAAACTAAAACATGAAATTTGATAAAAATTTCCATTTCTCAAGTACTCTAGAAGGTACATATCCCATAAATGATGACTTGGTGTTTATACACCAAGTGAGGAATTCTAGCGATGGAATTATCAAATAGGCAATTACAATCAGTACTGAGTGGTTTATAATTAAGTATATGCAGAGAAAATCTCATCAACTTCATGTATTAACAAATTAAAGAGCTCGGATTCTAACCTCTCATTTACCTCCCGCAGAAATGCTGTCAAGACTGTAAAGGAAATGTGTATCTCCATCTGAATTGAAAGGTAAATATAAGCGTTTATGGAATACTGCTATTATATACACAATAATCTATTATCTATATGTACGAAAACTCGATTGTTTACATCAACAGTTTCAATTCAAACGATAATAGAAGTTAAAGTCGTAAAGATGGCGCCAACTAGAAGAAAATTTTAAAACAAAATACATCGCATTCCATCAAATCTCAACAAACTCAGTAAACGTATTTTCCATAACACAAATAAATAAGTAAACAAAATAACCTCATATCCCGAAATGATAGATAAAGTCCTCGTCAAAATATTTTTATTCACATTTCCAAATGAAAATACAGCTAGTCAACTACCATATAACGAATTTTCCAACTCACATTTCCATTTCCACTCCCGTAATGTTTTGATAATTGTAGTGAGCCATATCCTCAACTATGCCCCGTAGGGCCACTAGCACTTATAGCCGCGTAATTTTCTTTTTCAACAATCAACACTGTTATTCAACACTACAAAAGCACTAGACGTGTGAACAGTTGAAAATTCGAACGAGGAAGATCGTTTCTTTCGTTAAGATTTGACAGATGCTTCAATAGCTGGCTGGAACGCCTGCGTACTCCGAAGATGGGAAACCTGCGGCGGTTTTTAAGGTTAGGTACGAGCATGACAGATTGTGGACAGGGTCGTAACGATATAATTTTTTACCCTAAGAATTTTCACTACCTCCACATTTGTGTGGATTTTGTAGGATTTGCACAGAACTCAAGTATACTTACTACAGTGGTTAAAGGAAAAAATTCTCACTGAAGGAATATGTCGAACATAAACCTCACGTATTAAAATAAATCTACCAAACATAAATGTATTACTAAAGACTTGCTATTTGATCACTTCCTAGTAGGAACAGAATATTTAAGAGAATGCAGACCTAAGAAATTTACATGATAGCATTTCACACCTTCTCTGAAACGCAAGTGGAGGGCTGTGCCCTTTCTCTTCGAGTTTGAAGGGTGTAATGTAATATCAGTCTAAATACCCGCTTTATCAATTCAATGAAAATATAACTAACCAACTAATGAAACATATGAATATCGACAAATTTTTTATGGGCCTTCAGCATTCAACTCGTAGATGTTGGAAAGAACAAAACTGGAAAATCAGAAGTACTCACACTACACAAATACCATACGGTTTATATATCTCGGAATTGGAAGTACTTTGGCCCACTCGTATCCAAAATTAAAGTTTAAACTGAACCTTTACAGTTGGGCCTAAGTACACCTCTGTTACCTAATGAACTGTCATAGAGTCAGGATCCTATATTTCTATGATATGATATCTGGCTCAGTTTTGTGAATTTAGGAAGTTTTGTTGTGTTCCTTAGTAGGTGTAACTTGTATAAAGTTCATTATTTTAATTATCCACTATATATAATAGTGATTATATTTAGCACAATGTCCAAACCTAGTGATAGAGGCATTAATTACCAAACTTACAAATTAGTGATAGTTGGAGGTGGTGGAGTTGGAAAATCTGCCATCACTCTACAGTTTATTCAAGTAATATACTTATATCAATAACTATGTAATTGGACCCAATTCAATGGAATACATATTCATAATTCACTAAAGTACTAAAGATTTATTATTTGAATCTCAATCATTTCTTAATATGTTGGAATTAAGGAATTTGAAATGGAAATTTCACTTCCCTATATGGAGTGAAGTATTTACAACCTTGTAAAGTTATATCCTACACACTTTTTCTACTACATGCAATCTGTGTTTTTTAGAGCTATTTTGTGACCGACTATGACCCCACAATTGAAGACTCCTATACCAAACAATGTGTTATTGATGAAATTCCTGCTAAACTTGACAGTATGTTAAAGATTTTGTCCATTAACAATTTCAGTGCTACACCTAGTTCTGTTTTTATTTTTAATTTTGTTTAAGTTTTGGATACTGCTGGACAAGAGGAATTTAGTGCTATGAGAGAACAATATATGAGATCTGGAGAGGGATTTTTATTAGTCTTTTCTGTCACTGAACGATCTAGTTTTGAAGAAATTTATAAATTCCACAAGCAGATTTTAAGAGTTAAAGATAGAGATGAGTTTCCCATGTTAATGGTTGGAAACAAGGTAAGAATTCTAATTCATGTAATAGTAATTTGCAGGTGATATCCCTTAATCTATTTCAAAAAGATGTTGTATATATTAACACAAGGTTAAATGAAACAAATGAATGAATTTTTTCTTAGGTTGATCTAGAACATCAAAGAACAGTATACCAAGAAGAAGCACAACAATTAGCTAGGCAACTAAAAATTCCTTATATAGAATGTAGTGCCAAAATGAAGATGAATGTTGATAATGCATTCTATGAATTAGTGAGGGTTGTGAGAAAATTTCAAATGTCTGAAAGGCCTCCTCTTAAGCCTAGTTACATGAAGAGGAACAAGAGGAAATGCTGTCTCCTATAAACAAAATTGATTGGCATGAAAAATAACATCACAATTAGGTTTTATCAAATAAATATCATATTTTTTTAACAATTAAGTTTTAGGACATTTGAATTAACATATTGACACCTATCCATAACTCAGTGTTTCATGAAATTTACATGCATTTTCATTGAATATTTTCCAGGGAAGAGTGAAATAATTTAAAAAAATGTATATTGTTGATTTAACTAGAACTTTTATAATTCCATCTATGCTGTATTTTGACGTCACAATATCTCAAGAATAAATTTTGAAGATTCATCAAGGATTTGCCCTCATAATTCAATTCTTATATTTTGATTCAACCATTCCCTGATGAATCTTTCAACAATATTAATTGATCTCAAATATTACAAACTATAATTGAACAGTATCATTCAAAGCATGTTTAAATTTTCATTTTTATTATTGGACAGACTTGTCTTTGGAATGTTACTGCCCAATATTCAATTATTATTTCAACAAATTCATTAATGTTTTCACTGTTGATGACATGAAATAAAACGTCGACATCAGCTGTGTTAATGTAGTGTGCATTCTCGAACACAGTCATTGTTTCCATTTTGATTTTCATTATTTCTTCTAAATAGATGTCTATGTGTGTTTATTAACACATGAAATTATATCATTATTTATTTCTATATGTCTATATTTAATATGTGAAATTTATTATATATTTTGGTTATGCAGAATGTTCGTGTATCTATAATTCCTGCCTACAAGTCAGATTGTTATGTTCAGATTAATAATTATCGAAAAATTTATTTAGGGTTCGCCAATTTTATTGTTGTGGAATATAAATGAATTTTAAAAGAAGTTATTAAAAACACCAATTTTATTTTTATATGAATAATATTTTTCTAGAACTATATCTTTATATCAGAGCATGGGTCATTTATTCTAATAAAAGGTGTTCATATTGAAAGGATCTCTTATCACTCAGTACAATAACTATCCAATTTTGATAGACAAAAACATTCTCATTGAAATTTACCAGTGATAAATACATTTTTTGTCACTGAGAAAATTCACTGCCATCTATTAATAGGCAGATAAGTGTACCTTGCTGTCAATCGCATACAACTAATTTTGAACTGACTCCATAACGAATGGCTTACAAAAATATGTTTAAGAGATATACAATTTCATTGCAAGTTCAAAATGTAACAATGAAATTATTGTTTTATGTGTTTATTCATTGTGTTATCACAACCTCAGAGTATTAAGATTTTACTCTGAGATCACAACTGATTGAATTGGTCGATTCACAAAACTGATTATTTTGAATTGTATACATGAACTATAATTCATATATCTACTGTACAAATCTTGAAAAATGTGAGGAATGATTTTATCTGTATATTTTTCATGAGTTCATGAATTTTATCCAAATGTAATCTTTTGAATATTGCTGTTATTAACACAACAAAATGAAGTTTTAGTTTATATTTAAAAATGTCTGTATAAAAGATTGGCAGCTATTTGCCAAAAAAAACAACTGTGTATGGCATGCATTTTTTTTTTCAATTTTTGTGCAATAAATAAAATCCTTATCAATTTTCAATTTAATTCTCCACTTCTCTTGCATGGAACTCAGAATTCATTCTAATGAAGGAGGTTGTTGATCTTGTGTTCTCAGTGGTTTAAGAATGAGGCAAATACCTTAGAAAAATTAACAGAACTGCAGTAGTTTTCAAGAAATATAATTGACAGCCTTCTGTTGCAACAAAACTTTATCTCCAATGTGTATAATAAATGTTTTCTAATATAAATTTCGAAATACAACAAATAGGAGATAAAACAAATTTCAATCAACAAGTAACAACCAATCATTGGGTATAAATAGCTGGCTTTGTAGTATGATAAAGTCCACATAAAGCATCTTGGATGGCTCTTGTGCATGAAATGGTTGACTGAAAGCCTCCAGCTCTTTCCTGCTCATTTTCACTTCTAACATTATTCAAGAATCTCTTAGATACGATATCTCCATCATTAGGTGGAGTTGGACCTTCAGTTTCATAGCTAATAGTTTTATGGCTGTATGTAGGTCCTTCATCAGTTGGTATAGGAAGAAACATAGACTGATTTTGTCTACCGAATTGAATTCCACTAGAAAATTTAGTCATTTTTTGAGGTGGTGGTTTAACTTCTTCCTCCTTAGCTTTGACAGCAAATGATTCCAAAATATTTTTGGCATTAGTGTTCGAAAACATCAACTCATCCAGCAAAGCTTCTTTATCCTTGATCTTTCTTTTCTTTGCAAGAATTTCTTCATTTTTGATTTCCTTTCGTCTGAAATCATCTTGTATTTTTTCAAGTTCAAGGAGCTCCTCCAATTCGTATTCATCTCTTCCTAACTTGCCTTTATTCTTCTGAATAACATCTTTGTTATCTTTTTTGTACTGCTCAATTTTTTTATTAGTTTCAATAATATCTATATCATTACATAAATTATAAATAATAGTTTCAACTTCCTCCAAGTAATCATTGTACTCTCTTAAAGTCTTGAACTCTTCCTCCTTCCTATTGAAATCTCTCAATATCCTTTTTCTAATATCAACTTCTTTTTCAACTGTTGCATCTTCGAACAATTGTATTCTGAAATTATGTCTTCTAAGGGGAATTCGACATTGTGGGCAATTTCCTGAACCTGTGAAAAAAGATTTGATCTTACAGTTTTCATTCGCGCAAATTGATTCAAAAGGCAATGTTAATGTAGCATGGAGTACTAGGGTGATTATAGGGAGCTCGGAAGAGATTGTTCTACATTTGATTCACCAAATAAAAGTTAACAGATAGGGTTTAGTAATACAGTTGTGTTCAAAAGTACCTTTCATAAACAGTAATTCTACACAGTTCTCACAAAGTCCATGTCCACAAACATTCACCATCATTTTCAGTTGTGGGTTTTGGAATTTGGATGTTCTGCATCTTGGACAAACAAAATCTTCCATTTCAAACAAATGTTAATTGTTGGTTTTACTGAATTTTAGACACTTGGCGTTGCAATAAATGATCTTAACTTCTAATATTCCGTATATAATAATTCTGTATATTTAAATTAATTCGGTTCCTGTAATATTTATTTTATATTTTGTCATAAGAAATCTTAGGTTAAGAAAGTTCATCTTCTATGTTCAAGAAACATGACGGGTGTCATTTACGATTTTTTATCATCGGTATCCGTCATCCGAATATCCGATAAGGAGAAGTCCAAATACTCGATCGGTGAACGAGTGATTATTTATTTGTGAATGAATTCGAATTTTCTGTTTCTGTGACCTGTGTGTGAATCACTAATCACAAAATCACAACCATCATTAGAATGACAGATGATGTCATTTCAAAGTTTGGGATAGTGATTTTGAGAAGTGCCGTTATTGAACAAGTGGACAGTATTAAAAAAATAATACGTATATTATCACTGAAATTTTTGTATGTCGTATGTTTGAATATGTCTATTTCATGTAAAAAAATAAATCAACTGCGTATGTCGTCTTAAAAAAATGGGAGATTCTCTGGAAGCTAGTGAATCTACACCGGAGGCTCAAAATGTAGCGCTGGTAGATTTCACTACATTTAAAAATTACATCATAAAAGCGGCTACTGTTTTACTACCTGAAGATGATGGACAAGCTCAGCCTATAAATTTATTGGCAGCTCTAGATGATAAGATTAATCAGGAATGTATTAGGAAGTTCATAGGCGATCCTTCTGTTTCTACTCTGTATATTCAGAGGAACTCATCGAAAGGTATGAAAATGTTTGCTGATGGAAAATAATAGGATTAATAGGTTCTATCAATCTTTGAAAGGATGAATTCCTTATCTAGCAATCAAATTTTCAAAAAGTTTGACCTTTGAAAGGAAAATTATTTGGATTGAATAGATCTTTCACCATGGCATTGATGTAGATATTCTAGGTCAATGCACCATGGTAAATAGCGCTCGAAAATTTACTAGGAAAACTATATTCTGTAGCTTCCACTGTGACAAGAATTCGTTATGTGTAACAGAACGAATAATAAGAAAAATGTTTCAATGAATAATTCTCCTGAAGTTCTACTTCTGGATATTACAATAACAAATAATGCTTTAAAAATGACCAAAATATGCTATGTATTTCCATGCAAAAAACGCAAATACCTCTATAAATTATGGCACATCTGAAACCTACAAATCCCAAATTTTAGTATTGATTGTGCACAAGTTAGGAGCAAAATTCAAACTTGTAAATTTACCTTGTGTAGATGCTACTTAGTACCATTTGAATTGTTTGATTAGAAAGAGATCTGTTGTTCTGATTTCGTTGAATCAAACTGGACTTCAAGGGATGGCAACTTTGTCATCTCAAGAGTGTCAATAAATGATTTTTAGCCAATTCAAAGAAATATCTTATCAAGAATTTGCAAGAGAATATTCACTTCATTTTTTAGTCCCAGGTTGCATGCACAATTCGCTTGATTTTGTTAATATACATGTAGATTATCAGCACTTCAATCTTTATTATATTCACATCAAGAATAGTCCAAGATGTCGAATCTTGGCAGGGGAGACATTTGAATTGTGAGCTTTGCATCTTTGGCTCAAAAATAAAGTATATGAAACGTCTGCAATCCTCTTTGTGTATCGCAAAACACTGATTTCAAAAACCTGACAGTGGACTGGAAGCATTACAATGAAATAAAACTTATTTCAGATGATGATAATGATCAGCCTCCTGAGGGAGAGGAAGAAAAAGAACCCATTACTTATTTCATCAATAATGAAGTCCATTATACTAACTCCAAAATGTCCAGCCTGGTTATCATCAAACGGAGCAGTGTAATAGAAGCTGACAAAAGCATAAAGTCACAACTCCGAATAATCAATTTCAGTGATGGATCCCCATACGAAATTTTACATTCTTATATCAGCAAAACTGTGGCACCTTTCTTCAAATCTTACGTTAAGGAGTCAGGCAGAGCTGATAGGTACGATCTGTTGAAATTCTTTCAGTATAATTTGTTATTCTATATTTGTACTCAAGGGATGGGGACAAAATGGCACCATCAGTGGAAAAAACTATAGCTGAATTAGAAATGGGTCTTTTGCATTTACAACAAAACATTGATATACCAGAAATTTCCCTGCAAGTTCATCCATATGTTGCCCAAGTTATCAAACAATGTGCTGATGAAGGAAGAAAACCTAAAGTGGCTGACTTTGGAGAGTTATTTGAGGATTCAAACTTTTTGAATCAACTACAAAATGGAGTTAACAGGTGGATTAAGGAAATCCAAAAGGTGAAACTGAATTAATTGTTTTTAACCAAGATATTTTGTCATTGACTCAATGATGAACTGAAAAATTGATTTTTTTCCTTAATTTTAGGTTACAAAATTAGAAAGAGATCCCTCATCGGGAACAGCTCTCCAGGAAATTAGTTTCTGGTTGAACTTAGAGCGGGCTTTACACAGAATTCAAGAAAAACGCGAAAGTATGGAGGTTATTCTAACTCTCGATATCTTGAAGCATGGAAAACGTTTTCATGCTACTGTCTCATTTGATACCGATACCGGACTTAAACAAGCCATTGCTACTGTCAATGATTATAATCCTTTGATGAAAGATTTTCCAATTAACGACTTGTTGTCAGCAACTGAATTGGAGAGGATAAGATCAGCAGTTCAGCTGATTTTTTCACATTTAAAAAAAATACGTTCTACCAAATATCCCATAATCAGGTGTTTACGTTTGGTGGAGTCCATTTCCCGAGATCTGGGTCAGCAGCTGTTGAAAGTTCTAGGAACAAGACGGCTTATGCATATAACATTTGAGGATTTTGAGAAGGTGATGACGCAATGCTTCGAAGTCTTCTCCATCTGGGAGGATGAGTATGAGAAATTGCAGGCCCTCCTGAGGTTTGTGGATCATATTTAGGCTAATAGCTTTTATCTTCTTCTGATGCAAGATCTTCACTTTGTATTAAATAATGTTGTAAAGTCGAAATTTAAACAATTCTCCAAATTTTTCAGGGATATCGTCAAAAAGAAACGTGATGAGCAATTGAAAATGGTGTGGCGCATCTCTGCACAGCACAAAAAATTACAGCTAAGGATGGAGCATATGAGAAAATTCCGAAGGCAACATGAACAGTTAAGAACTGTTATTGTCAGAGTTCTAAGACCAAATATCCACAAAATGGCAGGAGAAACTGAAGACGTTGATAGTAATAAAGGAGCGTTTTCACTGGATGCCGCTGATGCTAATGCCATTGAAGTAAGTTTCATATTTCCAGTTTTCATTGACAATATCATTTTGCTAATTTCCTCAGGAGGTGAATTTGGCTTATGAGAACGTGAAAGAAGTGGATTGCTTGGATATTTCTAAGGAAGGCCAAGATGCTTGGGATGCTGCTGTTCAGAGATACGAAGAGAGGATCGATAGGGTTGAAACTCGCATAACGGCTCACCTTCGAGACCAACTTGGAACGGCTAAAAACGCCAATGAAATGTTCCGTATTTTTTCGAGATTTAATGCCCTTTTTGTGAGACCCCACATCAGGGGAGCAATACGAGAATATCAAACTCATCTCATCCAGAGAGTCAAAGACGATATAGAAGCTCTTCATGAAAAATTCAAGGTGAATACGAAAATTATACATATATTGTGATCAAATTTCGATTTTTTTTTTCAACAAAGTATTATTGAAGTGTGGGACATGGTTGCCAATAATTCTAGCAACACCTCTATTATTTTTAGGTTCAATATCCTCAGAGCAATAGTGCAAAGATTAGTAAAGTTCGTGATCTGCCTCCTGTAGCTGGTTCTATAATATGGGCAAAACAGATCGATCATCAGCTGACTACCTACCTCAGAAGGGTGGAAGATGTCTTAGGTATACCCTATTTGCAACAAGTTCCAAATGGATTTTAATTGCGGAATGTAATTTCAGGAAAAGGCTGGGAAAACCACATCGAGGGACAAAAATTAAAGGCAGACGGCGACAGTTTCCGTCTGAAATTAAACACCCAGGAAATATTTGATGATTGGGCGAGAAATGTCCAACACAGAAATTTGGGAGTGTCTGGTAGAATTTTCACCACAGAAGCTGTGAGGTCTAGGAGCGGAAGAGGCAACGTTTTGAAGTTGAAAGTGAATTTCTTACCTGAAATTATAACACTCGCGAAAGAAGTTAGGAATTTGAAATGTCTTGGATTCCGAGTGCCTCTGGCGATAGTAAACAAAGCGCATCAAGCAAATCAACTCTATCCATTCGCTATATCGCTTATTGAGAGTGTGCGTACTTATGAGATGACTCTAGAAAAGGTAAGATATCTTTGTTCATAAATTTTTACCATATCCACAATTAAATCATTGACACACATCGTATTTGCATTGATTCACATAAACACAATGTAGTTTAGCACTTACCGAATTTTTTTACCCATTAGCTCGCAAACAGGAGTAGTATACAGAGTGGATCAAAGGTAGAGTTTTGAATTCATCGCTCAGGCCTTAGAATATCAACTGAAAAGCTTTGCATGTTCTAGAACCACAGTTTCTATGTATTCTACAAGTTATACTTTCTTATTCTTCGTGGTAGATAAAAAAGATAGAATTCGATATAAAAGTTGATTTATATGTAATATGAATCAACCCCTATATACACTGCGCAAAAAAATTCTGAAAATCTCAATTTTAATGAAAGTTAACTCTACATTGACTTTATAACTTATTCTTTATGTTCTCTCGGGAAGGTTTTGAACGAAACAAGACACATTAAATGGAAGAAAAATTCAGGATTTCACCGAATCTTATGTGAAAGAAGAGAAATGAACAATTTTCAAAATACTGAAATGCTGATAAGTGATTTAATACTTGGTATTTCCACCCCTTGCGTTAATTACAGCTCGGCAACGACGGTTCATACTCAAAATGAGAGATCTTAAAATATTCTGATCTAATCCTTCCCAGATTTCTCCGAGTTGGATTCCTAAGTCATTAAGAGTAGCTGGATGATTTTCTGAACTTCTCAGCCTTCTATTGAGGTTGTCCCAAACCTGCTCAATCGGATTGAGATCTGGACTTCTTGCTGGCCATTCCATTCGAGAGACTTCAACCTCTTCACGGTACTCCTGAACGATGCGCGCACGATGGGGTCTGGCATTATCGTCCATAAAAATGAAATTTTCACCAATGTATGGGGCAAATGGCACTACATGCTCTTCAAGAATGTTTCTTATATACTTACCAGCATTCATAGCTCCATTATCAACGACCACTAGGTCTGTGCGAGCAGTCAAAGATATTCCACCCCATACCATAATCGATCCTCCCCCGAAACCAGTAGTATTCAGGAAATTGCACTGAGCATATCTTTCATGTGGACGTCTGTATACAAGGGAACGTCGATCACAATGGTAGAGGCAGAATCTAGACTCATCTGTGAAGAGAACTCTTTCCCAATCGTCCTCTTCCCAATGGATATGCTCTCTCGCAAAATCCAAACGCGCCCTTCGATGGGCTGGGGTAAGAGCTGGGCTTCTTGCCGCGACACGAGGCCTTAAATCATATTGTCTCAACGAAGAAACTCTCAAGTAACGTTCTTGAATGGCAGTTGTTACCCGTGTTCTACCCTGTCCTGGTCTTCGGACATTCATACCTGTCTACCTGAATCGCTGCAACATTCTGGACACACTTGTATGGGAAACTCCAACTCCAAACCTTTCTGCAATTCTTGTGTATGTCCACCCTTCTTCTCGCAAAACTACCGCTTGGGCACATTCCTCTTGGGTCAAATTGCGTGTTTCGCGTTGCATAGCGATAGAGTGTAGAAAATCAAACGAAAGAAAAACTATTGATCACTAGAATTGATCGAGAACAACTGATTTTAGAATGGAGCCAATACATTCAAAATCTGATAATATCATCTTTTTTTATTCCTGCTGGGAGAAAACATCTGTATTGAAGAAAAACGTTGAAAGTGGATAACATATGCATGGATAATTCTGATAAAAATAATTATCATTGAGAACACCTTCAGTTGTAGAATAAATTTGAGATTTCCATAATGTGCGTTATTTTTTTTGCGCAGTGTATTTTCATCTTAGTTTCAACAAAATTTGAGAACTCAATTCATAGTGTTTGAATCCATTTGATGAACTGGGATAACTTTTATTCAATCCATTGTGTGTTGTTATCTCAGATGAGGTTTATCAATTGGTTGTGCAAATGTGAAATATTTCATTTACATTTCCCTATTCGAACTCCCACAGATAGAAGACAAAGCCAGTATCATTCCACTGGTAGCTGGCATGAGGAAAGACGTCCAAAACGTAATTTCTGAAGGAATCCAGTTGGTGTGGGAGAGTTATAAACTTGATTCATACGTACAACGACTGTCGGACCTTGTTGTCAGTTTCCAAGAAAGAGTAGAAGAGCTTGTCATTGTTGGGGAACAGTTGGAGGTCGACGTACGTTCGCTCGAGACTTGTCCTTATTCAGCTGCAACATTTTCGGACATTCTCGCGAAAATTCAACATGCAGTCGATGATCTTTCATTGAAACAGTATTCCAATTTGCATATTTGGGTTAATAAATTAGATGAAGAGGTTGAGAAAAATTTGGCGAAGCGTTTACAGGTAAATTATTATTATTGGTATCTGTATTTTTTTTTTATACTTCACTGTATCTTTAAAGGCCGGTATCGAAGCTTGGACTGAAGCTCTGAGTGGAAAAAAGAAAGAAATCGATCTCAGTATGGATACTGACGCTCCAGACAAACCAACACACAAGCCTGGTGGTGATCCACAAATTCAAGTGGTGATACACGAAGTCAGAATTACCAATCAGACAATGTACTTATATCCCAGCATTGAAGAGGCACGGTTCCAGATTATGCAACAGCTCTTTGCTTGGCAAGCCATTGTCACGTCCCAGCAAAGATTGCAGAGCAGTCGGTATCAAGTTGGTGTTGATAAACCTAATACTCAAACTTACAGAAACATTTTAACAAAGTTGCCACTCCTCTCGGCTCCTTTAGAAAACTCATATACTGCTATCGAGGCCAAAATAGCAGAAATTAGGAATTACGTTAACGAGTGGTTAACTTACCAAACGTTGTGGGATCTGCAGGCGGAAAAACTATATGGAAGCCTTGGTGAAGACATAAGTTTGTGGATGGAATGCTTGAATGACATAAAGTAAGATTTCAATATGGAGTTTGAAAGTTGTTTTATTTTTATTTCAATTTTCTAGGAAAACAAGAACTACATTCGATACATCAGATACAAGAAGAGAGTTTGGTCCAGTGGTAATTGATTTTGCTAAAGTCCAAAGCAAAGTATCCTTGAAATATGACTCTTGGCACAAAGATACTCTTGGGAAGTTTGGAACTCTACTTGGAAATGCTATGGCATCTTTCCATACTAATGTTTCTAAATCTAGAAACGATTTGGAGCTTCAAAGCATAGAAGCAGCAAGTACTTCAGATGCAGTCACTTTCATCACTTATGTACAACAATTGAAGAGGAATATGAAGGTTAGAGAAACAATTTTACAAACTTGTAGACAGTAGTAAACCTTACTGTCAGGAAAATTCTAGAAATCCATTATTTTTTGTTTCTCAAGAATACTTTCAGAATTATTCCAACTTTGTTGGGATCTTCTTCCATTTTGAATGTAGTTGATATATTGAATTATTTTCAAGGCATGGGAAAAAGAAGTGGAAACATATCGGGAAGGTCAAAGAATCTTAGAACGTCAAAGATTCCAGTTCCCAACAAGCTGGTTGCATGTTGAGAATCTAGAAGGAGAATGGGGAGCTTTCAACGAAATCATCAAAAGGAAGGACTCTTCCATTCAAACCCAAGTCGCCAGTTTACAACAAAAAATAGTGGCTGAAGATAAAGCTGTTGAAACCCGCACCAATGATTTTCTAAGTGACTGGGAAAAGAGCAAACCTGTTGAAGGTCATTTGAAACCTGATGAAGCGCTGACTCAGTTGCAGTTGTTTGAGAGTAAATATGCCAGATTGAAGGAGGAGAGGGACAATGTTGCTAAAGCCAAAGAAGCTCTTGAGCTTCAAGAACTGGGTGGAGTGAGCACGAGCGAAGATAAAATGCAAGTTGTCTTTGAAGAATTACAAGATTTGAGAGGAGTATGGTCTGAACTTTCCAAGATATGGACCCAAATCGACGAAATAAGAGAGAAACCATGGCTGTCAGTCCAACCAAGAAAATTACGTCAACAACTGGATGGAATGTCCACACAATTGAAGGAATTACCAGCAAGATTGAGACAATATGCTTCTTATGAATATGTTAAAAAGACACTCCAGACTTATACCAAAGTAAATATGATGATCACAGAGTTGAAATCGGATGCTCTGAAAGAGAGACATTGGAAGCAACTCATGAAGCAACTGAGTGTTAACTGGGTATTATCCGAGTTAACTTTGGGACAAGTTTGGGATGTTAACTTGTTGAAGAATGAAAACCTTGTGAAAGATGTGATCTTGATTGCTCAGGGAGAGATGGCATTAGAAGAATTCTTGAAACAAGTACGAGAATCTTGGCAGACTTACGAATTAGACTTGATAAACTATCAGAATAAATGCAAGATAATTAGAGGCTGGGATGATTTATTCAACAAAGTGAAAGAACATATAAACTCAGTTGCAGCCATGAAGTTGTCTCCTTATTACAAAGTATTTGAAGAAGAAGCGCTTACTTGGGAGGAAAAATTAAACAGAATCAACGCATTATTCGATGTATGGATTGATGTTCAACGTCGTTGGGTATATTTGGAAGGTATCTTTTCCGGAAGTGCTGATATCAAGACACTTCTGCCTGTGGAAACTTCAAGGTTTCAGAGCATCAGTTCAGAATTCTTAGGACTGATGAAGAAAGTTAGTAAATCACCGATGGTTATGGATGTCCTCAATATACCAGGTGTTCAGAGAGCACTAGAACGTCTTGCAGATTTACTTGGGAAGATACAGAAAGCCCTTGGTGAATATCTCGAGAGGGAACGTACATCATTCCCGCGATTTTATTTTGTGGGAGACGAAGATCTGCTGGAAATCATTGGTAACAGCAAAAACATAGCAAGGTTGCAAAAACATTTCAAGAAAATGTTTGCTGGAGTTGCTTCCATCATATTGAATGAGGATAACAATGTGATCAAGGGTATAGCTTCCAGAGAAGGCGAAGAAGTAAGTGTTTTCTTGATATCTATTATAGCATTGATTCACCATTGATCTAAGAAAAAAATTAACTGTTATTGTTGATAATTTGATCTGGACACTTCATTATTTCAAATACATTTTTAAGAATATGTATTTTGCTTCTAGGTGTATTTCTGCAACCCAGTCTCCACAGTGGACTACCCTAAGATAAACGAATGGTTAACGCTGGTGGAAAAAGAAATGAGGTTCACACTTGCATCGAGTTTAGCCAATGCCGTGCAAGATATCAAACAGTTCAAGGAAGGAATCGACCCGAATCTTTACATGGAATGGGTTGATAAATACGAAGCCCAAATTGTCGTTTTAGCGGCTCAGATCCTCTGGAGTGAGGATGTTGAGGGAGCTCTGGTTAAAATGAACGGCGAAAAACAGAAAGGACCGCTTGAAAAAGTTCTTCAACAAGTTGAAAGTACTCTGAACGTTTTGGCGGATTCGGTTCTCCAAGAGCAACCTGCGCTGAGAAGAAAGAAATTAGAACATTTGATCAATGAATTCGTTCATAAAAGAACAGTCAGTAGACGTCTCATTTCAAACGGAGTCTGCAGTAATAAAGCATTTGAATGGCTCTGTGAAATGAGATTTTATTTCGACCCCAGACAGAGCGAAGTGTTGAAACAATTAACAATTCATATGGCAAACGCAAGATTTTACTATGGATTCGAATATTTGGGTGTTCAGGATAGATTGGTTCAAACACCTTTAACTGATCGTTGTTATCTTACGATGACGCAAGCCCTAGAAGCAAGACTTGGTGGATCGCCATTCGGTAATGATCATTTTCCATATTAGCACAATATAATATATAAACTGTTATCGATTATTGGATTTTGAAAATAATAATAATAATAATAATAAGTGACTTTATTTCCACAAAGAGGTTTAACATACATAATCATATAATAATCTTTTGGTAGCTTATTTGTGAAAAAAGGCGGAGTCCAGTCATGCACGCATGCATATCCTGCTCAACTCAACCAGATGATCCCTGAAACTTTGACAAAGATCTATTTCTTATTGCAAATATTTTCAGGTCCTGCTGGTACCGGTAAAACGGAATCAGTAAAAGCTCTGGGAAATCAGCTTGGTCGATTCGTCCTTGTGTTCAATTGTGACGAGACCTTCGACTTCCAAGCTATGGGAAGAATTTTTGTGGGTCTCTGCCAAGTGGGAGCCTGGGGTTGTTTCGATGAATTCAACAGATTGGAGGAAAGAATGTTATCAGCGGTTTCTCAACAAATACAAACCATCCAAGAGGCTCTGAAATCACAAATGGAGAAAGAGAGTGCCAAGGGGGGTACTCCATCACTATCATGTATGTCATTTGTAGCGAATTCTTCCATTTCTAGAATCCATAATGCTGACTTGCATGAGTTTTGATATGGGACATTTGACCTACCGTAATTTGTGAAATTTTCTTCAAGTTGTTTTTAACTCTCCATTCAAAGTGAACACTTTGCAGCAGTAAATAAACACATTATTCCCAACTTTATTATATATGTCGACATGAATATGTTATCATCAAGAATTAAACAATATTTTTTCAAGTAATATGGAGTTTATTTCAGGTATAAATGTGGAGTTAGTTGGAAAACAGGTGAAAGTGTCTCCGGATATGGCAATCTTCATAACGATGAATCCAGGTTATGCGGGAAGATCAAACCTTCCAGACAATTTGAAAAAATTATTCAGATCTCTGGCTATGACGACACCAGACAGACAACTCATAGCTGAGGTTATGTTATTCTCTCAAGGTTTCAGGTCTGCAGAAAAACTTGCATGTAAAATCGTACCCTTCTTCAAGTAAGACATTTCGAAATTAATGATGCAATAGAATGTCTCACATCGTTATTTTCCAGGTTGTGCGATGAGCAACTGTCCAATCAGTCTCATTACGACTTTGGTCTTCGTGCACTGAAATCAGTTCTAATTTCTGCTGGTAATGTGAAGAGGGATAGAATTCAGCGAATCAAAGAGGGAATGGCGCAGCGTGGCGAAACGAACATTGATGAAGCCAGCATCGCTGAAAATCTTCCGGAACAGGAAATTCTGATACAGTCAGTGTGTGAAACTATGGTTCCCAAATTGGTGGCTGAAGACATTCCGTTACTGTTCAGCCTCTTGAATGACGTGTTCCCTAACGTTTTGTATACCAGAGCTGAAATGAAAGGTAAATTGGATCTAAAGTGAAGTGGTCTCATTGACAAGCTTTGTTTGAACATGAAATTCGATTTGAAACTTCATAATTGATTTTTCATCTTTTTCGTTGGCGCTACATGAAAATTGCTTTTTTTTAAGGTCTCAAGGATGAAATCAAGAAAGTTTGTCAGGAAGAGTTCCTGGTATGTGGAGAAGGTGATGAACAAGGCTCTCTATGGATGGAAAAGGTAATATTTGGCTGAATTTGTTATGAAATTGTT
Organism: Adalia decempunctata; assembly: GCA_951802165.1. Classification (NCBI taxonomy): domain Eukaryota; kingdom Metazoa; phylum Arthropoda; class Insecta; order Coleoptera; family Coccinellidae; genus Adalia; species Adalia decempunctata. The sequence goes on from OX637697.1 coordinate 25,663,402, forward strand.
TATTTTCAAATGCACATATTTATTACATGCTGCACAGAAAAATTTTGTTGGAGAAACATGGGTTGAAAAGGTACTTTTGTAAAGTTTATGCGCTTTATATATATCTTTCACTTCTTTCTGAAAATCATTGTGAGAAAGGAAGTTGGTAGTAGTTCATTTGCACCCAACTTGTAGTTGAAAACTGTATACTATAAGCAGTCTTTCAATGCAGAAGAAATCTTGGAGTTTAGACAAGATTTTAGATTACTGGGTAAAATTGGTGTCACTAAGGATTTTTGATTTTGGAAAATGGCGTAAACAGATGACTGATGAATAATAATGATATAATACCTTTATTCACTTCCAAAATAACAACTCAAACGACAAGGAAGGAGACAAATATGCATATTGATGAATATTCAAACAAAATTTTATGACTTAAGGTAGATTGTTGGAACAAATTGATAACATCCATAAAACCTCTACAAACTACTTCTCTATTGAATGCTGGAGAGTTCTCATAGTTTATGCCTGACTATTTTTATTATAAAATCGTGATAAAATCAACTTTCTTTGGCTTTTAAAATGAAAACACCACCACTTAATTGAAATGCTACTACTTTATTCTCTTCTTAAATGCTGTTTTCTGATGTATCTACAATTATAATAGTGCATTAACCATTTTCAAACATTCATAGGTTTTACAATTGTATCAAATATCCAATCTTAACCATGGTTTGATGATGGTTGGCCCAAGTGGGTCAGGTAAAAGTAGCGCTTGGAGAGTGCTGCTCAAGGCACTTGAACAGTTCGAGGGTATTGAAGGAGTGGCCCATGTTATAGATCCTAAAGCTATCAGCAAAGAAGCTCTATATGGTGTTTTAGATCCCAACACAAGAGAATGGACTGACGGTCTTTTCACTCATATACTAAGGTAAAAAAAAAATGAGTTTTTAACATTTACATTTACAAATATAACCTGAAGTTGAGTTCCTTTGGTTTGAATTTCATTTTTTTTCTTTTTTCATAGGAAAATAATAGATAATGTGAGAGGTGAGATAAATAAGCGTCAGTGGATCATTTTCGATGGAGATGTAGATCCTGAATGGGTCGAAAATCTCAATTCCGTACTTGATGACAACAAACTGTTGACATTGCCAAATGGTGAACGTCTATCCCTGCCGCCAAATGTCAGAATAATGTTCGAAGTATGTCGATTTCAATTAATTCAACAACTCAGATATTTGAACCTACCATTTTTTTGTAGGTACAAGATTTGAAATATGCCACCTTAGCCACCGTATCACGTTGTGGTATGGTTTGGTTCTCTGAAGATGTATTATCGACAGAGATGATTTTCGAAAATTTCATACTCAGACTCAAGCATATTCCTTTGGAGGAAGGGGAGGACGATAGTTTTGGAAAAACAACAGAAAACAAGGAAGATCTGCTGTCGCCAACATTACAGGTTTGTACATTTCATCATCACTTGTGTTTTTTTACATTGAAATATTTCTTTAGGTACAAATAGACGTTGCAAATATTTTGCAACCATTCTTAGGTCCAGATGGTCTAGTGGTGAAATGCCTTGAATATGCCAATACACAAGAACACATCATGGACTTCACAAGATTGAGAGCTTTGAGTTCATTATTCTCCATGTTAAATCAATGTGTTAGAAACGTCTTGCAATATAACCATCATCATTCAGAATTCCCCATGCCGAGTGAACAGATTGAGAAATACATTACAAAATGTTTGGTATACTCTATTCTATGGAGTTTTGCTGGAGATGCCAAATTGAAGGTTCGTTCAGACCTTGGAGACTTCATAAGATCTGTTACAACAATACCCCTACCGGCTTCCACAAATAACATAATTGACAATGAAGTTAGTATTGATGGTGAATGGGCCCCTTGGTCAAATAAAGTACCTCAGATTGAAGTGGAGACACACAAGGTTGCATCACCTGATGTTGTCGTACCAACTCTTGACACTGTTAGACATGAATCTTTACTTTACACATGGCTGGCAGAACATAAACCACTCGGTAATTTCAGAGTTTCTTTCAATTTATGTTTGATATTAATCTTGGTATATTTTCAGTACTTTGCGGTCCTCCTGGGTCTGGTAAGACAATGACCCTTTTCTCAGCCTTGAGGGCTTTGCCAGATATGGAAGTTGTTGGTCTCAACTTTTCCTCGGCAACTAGTCCAGAATTATTGCTGAAAACATTCGATCACTATTGTGAATATCGTAAAACACCCAATGGGGTAATTTTATCCCCTGTTCAAGTAAGTTGACGATTCTTTCCATTGTTGAATTTTTATATTTTCGGTGAAGTCCTTATTGATAATGTAACCATATTTGGACACCAAATATTTTAATCATGGCGCATTTGTGTTTTTCAGCTTGGAAAATGGTTAGTTCTTTTCTGTGATGAAATAAACTTACCAGATATGGATCAATATGGAACCCAGAGAGTCATAATGTTTTTGCGTCAAATCGTTGAACATAAAGGTTTTTATAGAGCCTCAGATCAGGCTTGGGTTTCACTGGAAAGAATTCAGTTTGTCGGTGCTTGTAATCCACCTACAGACCCTGGAAGAAAACCGCTATCTCACAGATTTTTACGTCACGTTCCTGTTATATACGTAGATTACCCCGGAGAAACATCTCTCAAACAAATTTACGGCACTTTCACCAGAGCTATGCTACGATTGACACCAAGTCTCAAGGGTTACGCAGAACCTCTAACGAATGCCATGGTTGAATTCTATCTGGCATCTCAAGATAGGTTTACACAAGACATGCAACCCCACTACGTCTACTCACCAAGAGAGATGACAAGATGGGTGAGAGGAATATGTGAGGCTATAAGGTGAGTGAAATATCGCATAGAGATTGAACTGATTGAAAATGCAAGATGCAGAAATCAAGGTATCACACGATTTTCTACTATTGCAGTTTCAGTCTGTTGATTTGGTTTATCATTGGAAACATTTTTCAGGCCATTAGATAACCTGGCAGTTGAAGGCTTGGTAAGGTTATGGGCCCATGAAGCTCTGCGCCTGTTCCAAGACCGATTAGTAGACGATACTGAAAGGAGATGGACAAATGAAAACATTGATTCAGTAGCGTTGAAACACTTCCCTTCGGCTAATTGTGAAGCAGCTTTAGAAAGACCGATCCTATACAGCAACTGGCTATCCAAAGATTACATTCCTGTTGACAGAGAGGAGCTGAGAGAATATGTGAAAGCTAGATTGAAGGTGTTCTACGAAGAACAGTTGGATGTGCCTTTAGTTCTGTTCGATGAGGTCTTAGACCATGTTTTGAGAATCGACAGAATATTCAGACAACCTCAAGGACATTTACTTCTGATTGGAGTGTCTGGTGCTGGTAAAACTACACTTTCACGATTTGTTGCTTGGATGAACGGTCTTTCTATCTTCCAAATCAAGGTGAATATACTGAGTTTCAGAATTTGATCATAACTAATACAAATTTATTCAGGTACATAATAAATACACAGCAGAAGACTTTGATGAAGACCTCAGGCAAGTTTTGAGGAGAAGTGGATGCAAGGACGAAAAAATTGCCTTCATTCTTGATGAATCAAACATGTTGGACTCCAGTTTCTTGGAACGAATGAACACTTTACTGGCCAACGGTGAAGTTCCTGGTCTTTTTGAAGGGGATGAGTACACAACATTGATGACACAGTGTAAAGAAGGAGCCCAAAGAGAAGGTTCATATTGTGATTTGATGAAAGTGGATATTACTGAGATATTATTTTTTTTCAGGTCTCATGCTTGATTCAAACGATGAGTTATACAAGTGGTTCACACAGCAGGTTATGAGAAATCTTCATGTTGTTTTCACAATGAATCCCTCTACCGATGGACTAAAGGACAGAGCTGCAACATCTCCGGCTCTTTTCAACAGATGTGTCCTGAACTGGTTTGGAGACTGGTCTGATGGTGCATTGTATCAAGTTGGTAAAGAATTTACAAATAGACTCGACTTGGATAGACCACAATGGAGATCCCCAGACTTCTTCCCGGCTGCTTGTACCTTGATCAGTGCCACTCCATGCCACAGGGAAGCTGTTATTAATGCGTGTGTGTATGTCCATCAAACCTTACATAAAGCAAACGCTCGTCTGGCAAAGAGAGGTAGCCGTACCATGGCTATTACTCCAAGACATTATCTAGACTTCATCCATCATTTCGTCAAGTTATACAATGAGAAGAGGTCCGACTTGGAAGAACAACAGCTTCATCTGAATGTCGGTCTTAGCAAGATTGCTGAAACTGTAGAACAAGTTGAGGAGATGCAGAAGAGTTTGGCTGTGAAAAAACAAGTAAATTGTTTAGAAACATACTAAACCGTCTCAAGATACCAATAATGGAATTATTTCAGGAACTTCAAGCAAAGAACGATGCTGCTAATGCTAAACTGAAGCAGATGGTGAAGGATCAGCAAGAGGCTGAAAAGAAAAAAGTCCAAAGTCAAGAAATTCAGCAGCAACTGGCTGTGCAAACTGTCCATATTGAACAGAAACGTCAAGAGGTAATGGCTGACTTGGCTCAAGTCGAACCAGCTGTTATTGATGCCCAAAATGGTAATTATCATTACATAATTACATTTTCATAAAAATGTTGAAAAATTCGACGAATTTGTTCTAACTATTTTAATGCGTTTTCAATTGCTCATTTTTTTGAAATATTAATAACTCCATCAATCCATCAGCTGTAAAGTCTATAAAGAAGCAGCATTTGGTGGAGGTTAGATCTATGGCAAATCCACCAACCAGCGTTAAGATGGCGCTGGAATCAGTATGTCTCCTGCTTCAAGAAAACGCCAGCGAATGGCGCTCGATTAGATCGGTCATAATGAGAGATAATTTTATAGCGACAATAGTAAACTTCACCAGTGAGAACTTGACGTAAGGCGATTTACATGCCTACAATAAATGTTCCCTCTATACCGATATTTGTATGCCTCTTGTTGACTGCTTTAACTGTTTTTTACTCCTCTATTGGCTCTGAAAAGTATTTTCTCGTCTCTTGTCGAAGAATAGTTAGCGGAGATAAACTGAAAATGTACTTAGAATACAAGGTGATGCAAATACTTTGCGAATCTCAGATCTGGTACCCTAATAATTTCTTCTTATTCTTATACAGGGTCTTTCACGAGGAACCTCACCCATATTTATACGGGAAACTACTGAACGTATTTTCATGAAATTCAGCACTTATAAGTATTTCACGATGCTGATGAAATCTAAAATATTTTCAAGGCATGAGCACCTCCGGTTTCTCCGGAAATGACGTCAACTTCCGTTTTTCAAATTAGAACACCATTTTTTTATTGCAGAAATAGATTCCTTAGAAAATTTCAAGTTATTTTGATGTAACATTTTTCAGTTTTGGTTGGAAAATTCTCTCTGAGCGGGAAAATTCGAAAAAAAAAATCGAAAATAGAGCTCCGCTGAAACAAGAATAACTTCGAGGTTTTTGGAAAATTTTCATTTTTGGGATTTTTCAAGATGTAAGATTGATGTATCTGTCGCAGTCGGATACTAAAATCCGTCAGTTTGCGAAATGACTAGGCAGTTTGTAAACTGACGAACATTTTCTAAAACATAAGAGAAATGGACTAGTAGAGATCTAATTTCCAAAGTATACCACCGGGTGGCACCACCGCAGCAGGATAGTGACGTACCGGTTTCTGGCTTTTTAGCCGTCATCAGCGCCACTTAATCCATTGCTACGATGAGTGCCAACTGAAACCGTAGAACCTATATACTCTCTAGCAGGAACAAGTCGAGTACAATTAATTGAATAAATGTACCGTGTTCCACCTAGCGGGCATATGTCTACGCTTCATCCCAGAGGTCCCCTCGAAAACTAGATCTCTACGTGCATTCATTTTTCCCATACGGATTTCGCAACGACTCACTTTGGAGTCTTATGCAGTGTACCGAGGGAAGTAGAATTCGCCCGTTCATACGGTTTGGAGCCCGCAAGGTGAATAATCAAAATAGAGGATCACGTCCATAAGACAAGAGTAATTAATAAGAGAAATGGACTAGTAGAGATCTAATTTCCAAAGTATACCACCGGGTGGCACCACCGCAGCAGGATAGTGACGTACCGGTTTCTGGCTTTTTAGCCGTCATCAGCGCCACTTAATCCATTGCTACGATGAGTGCCAACTGAGTGGCGCTGATGACGGCTAAAAAGCCAGAAACCGGTACGTCACTATCCTGCTGCGGTGGTGCCACCCGGTGGTATACTTTGGAAATTAGATCTCTACTAGTCCATTTCTCTTATTAATTACTCTTGTCTTATGGACGTGATCCTCTATTTTGATTATTCACCTTGCGGGCTCCAAACCGTACGAACGGGCGAATTCTACTTCCCTCGGTACACTGCATAAGACTCCAAAGTGAGTCGTTGCGAAATCCGTATGGGAAAAATGAATGCACGTAGAGATCTAGTTTTCGAGGGGACCTCTGGGATGAAGCGTAGACATATGCCCGCTAGGTGGAACACGGTACATTTATTCAATTAATTGTACTCGACTTGTTCCTGCTAGAGAGTATATAGGTTCTACGGTTTCAGTTGGCACTCATCGTAGCAATGGATTAAGTGGCGCTGATGACGGCTAAAAAGCCAGAAACCGGTACGTCACTATCCTGCTGCGGTGGTGCCACCCGGTGGTATACTTTGGAAATTAGATCTCTACTAGTCCATTTCTCTTATTAATTACTCTTGTCTTATGGACGTGATCCTCTATTTTGATTTTCTAAAACGCTCTTGAAATGAAGATCGTTTTACAATCGGTCTGAAATTTTTAGTCAGTTTGTAAACTACGAACAACGCATCCGACGGATTGTCAAATCATTTGAAGCGTATTCTGAAAACGTTATGTGTCTTAATGCAACTTGAATAACTTGCTATATTTGTACAATGCGGTGGAATAAGTGTTACCCCCCCTATTAACTACTCTATTTTTATATCTTAAGAAAAAAGCTCAAACAGGTCAATTTTTATATTGAACGTAGTATGTTATGACATAAAAGTTTCGAGCCTGACATAATCCCTCTTCATGGGGGTGTCACCCCTTCGATTTTTTTAAGTGAGACAGTGCATCATGTGACATCTCATTTGAAACCTATTGAAACACTGATTTCAAAAATCCATAACACTTTGGTTCAAAAATTAACGGAGTCTGAGTTATTGGAGAGTCTTAATCTTACCTTGCATGAATTCAATGATTTGTGTTGGCTTGACGGTAGGTTTTTTCATTGGAGGCTTGGAAGTGATTTGTCTTCAACTAAATCTTCCCTACATTGTGAATGTTGGTAACTGAATTTAATCATTTAATGTAATAAATTAAAGTTACAACTAAGGGTGTACTGAAAACTAAATAAATTTTAAACTTAAACAGTAACCAAAGTGTTATACATTTTTTAAATCAGTGTTTCAATAGGTTTCAAATGAGGTGTCGCAAGATGCACTTTCTCATTTAAGAAAATTGAAGGGGTGACACCCCCATGAAGAGGGATTATGTCAGGTTCGTAACTTTTATGTCATAACATCCTACGTTTGATATAAAAATTGACCTGTTTGAGCTTTTTTCTTAAGATATAAAAATAGAGTAGTTAATAGGGGGGGAGGGTAACACTTATTCCACCGCACCGTATAATCAGCTGTACTTCATTATTCTGGATACAGAAATAATAAAGAATAAATAATATTCTCACTTATTATTTTAATATTTTATTAATTTTTCATCAGTACCTATTTGATAAACGCCATTTTTTCTATCTATAATTGTAGCTAATATATTTTTCGGATCAAGAGGAGCGCAATCAATTTATAAAATTGCGTGAACGTCAGCAGTTGCACTTGGTTAAAAAAAACATGAAACTGAAGTAGTTTCAAGTGGAACGTTTAAAAGGATGTAAGATATGACAATCCGTCTGATACGTTATACGCGGTTTACAAACCGACTGAAAATTTCAGGCGGATTGTAAAACGATCTGTATCTTGAAAGCGTTTTAGAAAACGTTCGTCAGTTTACAAAGTGACTAGTCATTTTGCAAACTGACGGATTTTAGAATCCGACTGCGACATATCCACTTTGAAAATCGAAATCGCGATTCATGATACAGGGGGTGGAAAAATCGCTTTCAAAGTTAGGGATGACAAAATCGTGAAAAATCAATTTTTTCAAATTAGAACCCCATTTTTTTATGGCAGATATTGAATCTACGTTAAAAAATAATGTGAGTGTATGCATCACACCCTTGCCCTAAAGTGGATATTTTCTGAGTTATTCACAAAAAACTGTTTTCAGCTATTTCTTTTCCCTTCACGCCAAAAAGATGAAATTTTCAGGAACTGTTACTTAAACCATGTTTTAGATTCTACTACCCTAATATGCAAGAGAAAAAAGTTACAGGTTGTTCCCAAATAGATGGCGAATTTGGATTCGAATTTGTATCGGAAACCTCTTTATTTCTACTAATCGGCCATCGGTTTTCTCTCCAGTGATAAATAAATAATTCCTTATGAACCATATGCAAAAACTTACCATGTTTTACATTCTTTTTTTTTAATGACAGATATCATTAATTACATCTACTGAATAAGGAAGAATTTGACAGATGTAATTAATGATATCTATCATTAAAAAAAAGAATGTAAAACATGGTGAGTTTTTGCATATGGTTCATAAGGAATTATTTATCACTGGAGAGAAAGCCGATGGCCGATTAGTTGAAATTACCAGTTTAGTATAGTATAGAATAAAGAGGTTTCCGATACAAATTCGAATCCAAATTCGCCATCTATTTAGAAACAACCTGTAACTTTTTTCTCTTGCATATTAGGGTAGTAAAATCTAAAACATGGTTTAAGTAACAGTTCCTGAAAATTTCATCTTTTTGGCGTGAAGGGAAAAGAAATAGCTGAAAATTCAAGACGAAAAACAGTTTTTTGTGAATAACTCAGAAAATATCCACTTTAGGGCAAGGGTGTGATGCATACACTCACATTATTTTTTAACGTAGATTCAATATCTGCCATAAAAAAATGGGGTTCTAATTTGAAAAAATTGATTTTTCACGATTTGTCATCCCTAACTTTGAAAGCGATTTTTTCACCCCCTGTATCATGAATCGCGATTTCGATTTTCAAGGTGGATACATCAATCTTACATCTTGAAAAATCCCAAAAATGAAAATTTTCCATTCAAAAACCTCGAAGTTATTCTTGTTTCAGCGGAGCTCTATTTTCGATTTTTTTTTTTCGAATTTTCCCGCTCAGAGAGAATTTTCCAACCAAAACTGAAAAATGTTACATCAAAATAACTTGAAATTTTCTAAGGAATCTATTTCTGCAATAAAAAAAATGGTGTTCTAATTTGAAAAACGGAAGTTGACGTCATTTCCGGAAAAACCGGAGGTGTCCATGCCTTGAAAATATTTTAGATTTCATCAGCATCGTGAAATACTTATAAGTGCTGAATTTCATGAAAATACGTTCAGTAGTTTCCCGTATAAATATGGGTGAGGTTCCTCGTGAAAGACCCTGTATACATTTTTATGTACCAGTTTTGTGGAATTTAGCAAGAGATTGCCCTTATAATGAACATCACCTCAACTGACATAACTCATACCATTCAAACAAGTCTTTGCGTCATCCTTGTATTTTCCTATTGATTTTTTATCATATTTTTTTTATCTAGCTTGTATACCTACTTTGCTTTGACATATTCTTTTTGCATATTGCATTTTTTGTTTTATTTGTACAGCTGTAAAGGCAATCAAAAAACAACAGTTGGTCGAAATCCGAACAATGGCAAATCCCCCAGCAGTGGTAAAATTGGCATTAGAATCCATTTGCTTGCTACTTGGAGAAAATGCAAGCGATTGGAAATCTATAAGAGCTGTCATCATGCGTGACAATTTCATCAACACTGTTGTAAACAATTTCAATACAGAGGATATTAGGTATGCATGTGTGCCTTGTTTGAGTAGAATTGTCGTTCACTCCTGCATTATTGTTGATATTATGCTGCTTGTCTGTCCTTATCTACTTTTTTTCGAAAATTTATGTCTGGTCTGAAACTCTAGTTGTTCAACCAAAAGATTATTTTGCGTCAACATTTCTGTATGTTTTTTCGAAAAAAAAAATAGTTTCTATTCCTAAACAACCTTATAAATTTCACTACATAATTCAAAATTGCCAAAAAAATGCATTTATACATTTTGAATCAAAGTTTTTGATTAATAGTAAGGAATATTTTCTCTCATATAGTGATGATGTCAGAGAAAAAATGAGGAGTAAATATCTGAACAATCCAGATTACAATTTCGAAAAAGTGAACCATGCAAGTAATGCTTGTGGCCCATTGGTCAAATGGGCTATGGCACAAATTCTCTACGCAGACATGCTTAAGAAAGTTGAGCCACTAAGATTAGAATTGAGCTCGTTGGAACGACAGGCTGAAACAAATCAAAATAGAGGTGACGAAGTCAAAAATTTGATAAGTCAATTGGAGCACAGTATAGCCGCCTATAAGGAAGAATATGCACAACTTATAGCACAGGCTCAAGCCATCAAGACCGATTTAGGAAATGTACAAGCCAAAGTTGACCGGTCTATAGCGTTATTGAAATCACTTGTGATTGAGAGGCATAGATGGGAAGCCTCCAGTGAAACTTTCAAATCGCAAATGTCGACCATCATCGGAGACGTACTCTTATCGTCAGCTTTCATTGCGTACGGAGGATACTTTGATCAGCATTATCGTCAAAATCTTTTCAGTACTTGGTGCCAACATTTGGCTCTGGCTAATATACAGTTCAGAGCTGATATAGCACGGACGGAATACCTTTCAAATCCAGATGAAAGACTGCGTTGGCAAGCCAATGCCTTGCCCACAGATGATTTGTGTACGGAGAATGCTATCATGTTGAAGAGGTACAATAGATATCCTCTCATTATTGACCCGTCTGGTCAAGCCACAGAATATATCATGAACGAATTCAAAGACAAAAAAATTACTAAGACTAGTTTCTTGGATGATTCATTCCGAAAGAACTTGGAATCTGCTCTGCGTTTTGGTAACCCTCTACTGGTACAAGATGTGGAAAATTATGATCCCATACTGAATCCAGTGTTGAACAGAGAACTGAGAAGAACGGGTGGTCGAGTATTGATCACTCTAGGAGACCAAGATATTGATTTGTCGCCATCTTTCGTCATTTTCCTTTCAACCAGAGATCCCACAGTTGAATTCCCTCCAGATATATGTTCGAGGGTAACTTTCGTTAATTTCACTGTAACGAGGAGCTCCCTGCAAAGCCAATGTTTGAACCAAGTGCTCAAAGCTGAACGTCCAGATATAGACGCTAAGAGATCAGATCTTCTCAAATTGCAAGGAGAATTCCATCTTAGATTGCGGCAGTTGGAAAAATCTTTACTGCAGGCGCTGAACGATGCTAAAGGCAAAATTTTGGACGATGATAGCGTCATAACAACTTTGGAAACGCTGAAACAGGAGGCGGCAGAAATTGGACAGAAAGTTGAAGAAACAGATAAAGTCATTTCCGAAATTGAAACTGTATCTCAGCAATATCTACCTCTATCCCAAGCTTGCAGTAATACTTACTTCACGATGGATAGTCTTAACCAGGTCCATTTCCTCTACCAGTACTCTCTACAGATGTTTTTGGATATGTTCAGCAGTGTGTTGCTGAGCAATTCTCATTTGGAGGGCATCTCAGAATATCAAGCTAGGTTGAATATCATTACAAAGGACTTATTCTCGGTGAGTACCATATTTTGTAAATGACATGATTCAGAATATTTCATTTTCTTGTTTATTTTAAACACAGGACTAATAATATCTGAAAAAAAAAGGAATACAAAATTGTTGTTCATTTCAATTGCTCCTGCATTGTTAGACGATATTCTTTTTAAGGTTTACTATGAAAGAGTTGCAAGGGGAATGTTGCATGATGACAGACTTACATTTGCAATTTTATTATGCCGTATACACCTCAAAGGTACATCTGAACTTAGCCTAGATCAAGAATTCAATTTCTTCTTACGAGGAAAGGAAGGAGTATTCAATACTTCATCAGAATCAACACTAGATGGCTTGAACAGTGAACAGCAAGAAGCCATGACAAGACTTGCTTCCAGGTAATACTATCAATCAATTTCCATTAATAATTTTATTGTGGTAACATGAATGTAACAGATGCAATATTCAACAAACCAGCTCATCTTAAAGACAAATATATCGAGATTCCCTCTGCATAAGGATCAATTTGCGTATCAAGCAGGTAAATCCACAATCTCTGCTCTTCATAGCGTCACCAGCAAGCTGGAAAAAGCCATAGAGCATAAAGAAATAGCATTATGTACTTTCGTTGATATTGAAGGCGCGTTCTCAAACACACCTCGACAGTCCATCCATCGCACGCTGGTTGAGAGGGATGTGGAGCCGGCGACGGTGGCTTGGATTATGGCAACACTGAACAGCCGGATAATCAATTTAAACTTAGCATCAACATGCCTAACTGCGACACCAGGAGATGGATGTCCGCAAGGAGGTTGCTTATCGCCACTTTTGTGGTCATTAGTGGTCGACGACCTCCTCAAAACGCTTTCAGAAGCGGGTTTTGAGATCTGCGGATATGCCGACGACCTTGTGATAATGAAAAATAAAAAATGTGATAATGCTTCAGGGCAAGCCCTCTTGGAGCCTGCACCTCAAGGCAGTGATCAGTAAGGGCCAAAGAGCTCTCTTCGCATGCCAGAGGATGGTCGGAAGTACGTGGGGACTCAAACCTGAAATTACCAATTGGATGTATAAATCCATTGTGCGACCAATCGTTAGCTACGCAGCTTTCATCTGGTGGCCGAAGGCGAAAACACTTACGGGGCAAAAGACCCTAGATAAATTGCAAAGAACAGCATGTTTGTCCATAACGGGAGCATCTCGCTCTTGTCCGACCGCTGCTGTGCTGCTGGACCTGCCTCCACTAGGACTATTCTTAGAAAGTGAAGCAGCCAGGTGGGTTCTTAGGGTAGCGAGGGAGCGGGAACTCAAAACTGGCGACTACACAGGCCATCTTCGCATTCTGAATGAGTGTAAGCAGCTTTTAGACGTGGTTACAGACAACCTCACCCTTAAGCATGAGTTTCAGAAAAACTTCAGAGTGACAACGCGAAGTCGCGAACAATGGATTAACGACGAAATGTTTTTCCCTGCAGGGTCTCTCGTGTTTTACACCGATGGCTCGAAGACCGAAGACGGTCGAGTCGGAGTCGGCTTTTGTCCATCGGTGTTTCAAGCGGAAACCTTTTCCATAAGGGAGTGCATTGCATACTGTATGGAATGTAACTACCGGAAAAAAGGATTTATATACTATCTGACAGCAGAGCAGCCCTACTAGCGCTTGACTCACCACTAGTTCGGTCAAAGTTAGTTTGGGAATGCAAAATGTCACTCAACGCACTCGGGCTTAACAATCAGGTCAACCTCGTTTGGGTACCTGGCCACTCGGGAGTGCATGGGAATGAAATGGCTGATCAGCTAGCAAGGAAGGGTGGACTTGTCCCCTTCATTGGACCGGAGCCTTTCTGCGGCTTCCCAGCAAGCCATCAAGCGATGGCTGTTAGAGAATGGGAACAGGAAAGGAAGAGTAGGTCCTGGCGACTGGTCCAGGGACAGAGACAGGCTAAGTCTTTCCTCTCGTACTCAACGAGCTGGACCAAAAAAGTTCTGGCACTAAGCAAATTAGAACTGAGGAAAATGACGGGCATACTCACGGGGCACTGTCCTGTAAACTATCATCTTCGGAACATGGGAAAGGTTCCTCATGATACCTGTCGCTTCTGTCAATAAGCCACCGAAACAGCTGAACACCTGCTTTGCAATTGTGAAGCTGTCTTCAGGAAAAGGCTACAACATCTTGACTTCTGTTTCTTAAAACCGGAACAAGTAATGGGCGTGGCACAAAGAAGAGTAGTGAAGTTCATAGAGGCTTTGCTACCTGATTGGTAAACAGCGCGGGGTAGCACAATAGATCTTCAGGTCAAGGTGTTTGCGAGGCTAAGCAAAGTCTAAACGCCCCTCTTTAAATCTAATCTAATCTAAAGACAAATAAATGTTACTTTCCTAAAGATGAAGTCCAATTGGTTGAACATTTTTTTTTATAAATTATAGGTTGCCAGCATTCAAGAAATTGCCTGAGAAAATTCAGGAAATGCCGGAATTCAGTGCCTGGCTTCAACAAAGCACACCAGAACAGTGCGTTCCTGGTTTATGGATAGAGGAAAGGCAGATGAGCCCGGTTAGTTTGGCAATGTACCAGCTGTTGGCAATTCAAACTTTCAGACCCGATAGAGTTATTGCAGCGGGACAACTCTTTGTGAGTGCTGTTCTCGGGGAAGATTTCATGCCGAATGCGGAAAAAGAACTGGACCTCAATACTTGTATCGATAAGGAAGTTAGAGCTAGTGTACCAGTGCTCCTCTGCTCTGTACCAGGTTTTGATGCGTCGGGTCGAGTGGACGACCTGGCGGCAGAATTGAACAAACAAATTTCTAGTATTGCGATTGGTTCAGCAGAAGGTTTCAACCAGGCAGATAGAGCTATCAATATGGCTTGCAAAACTGGAAGGTAGAAAAAGGCATATGAGTTTTGTGGCAAATGAAAAATGTTATTATTTCTTTAGGTGGGTTATGTTGAAGAATGTGCACTTGGCCCCACAGTGGTTGGTACAATTAGAAAAGAAACTACATTCCCAACAACCACACTCCAACTTCCGATTATTCCTCACAATGGAAATCAATCCAAAACTACCCGTCAACTTGCTGAGAGCTGGAAGAATATTGGTCTGTGAACCACCACCTGGTATAAGAGCTAACTTATTGAGAACATTCAGCTTTGTAAGTGTAATACTAAGTTTCCGTTAAATGTATTCTTGTAAGAAAAATGGGATTCATTTACAATTAAATTCTTTCAGGTTCCAGCTAGCAGGATGATGAAAGCACCAAATGAAAGAGCCCGACTTTATTTCTTATTGGCTTGGTTCCATGCAATCGTTCAAGAACGTTTAAGGTATTGTCCGTTGGGTTGGGCTAAGCACTATGAGTTCAACGAATCTGATTTGAGAGTTGCCTGTGATACTTTAGATACTTGGATAGAAGCTACAGCAATGGTGAGTTGTTTATTCACAAGAAGCATCTATATCGCATATGTTCTGTGTATAGATGAGGCTAATATTTAAAAATTGTTAACCGTCAAGTTGAATTATATTTTGAATTTCAGGGTCGTACCAATTTACCACCAGAGAAAGTTCCCTGGGATGCTTTAGTGACCTTACTGTCACAGTCCATTTACGGAGGAAAAATCGACAATGATTTTGATCAAAGACTACTTCAATCATTCTTGAAGAAACTCTTCACACCCAAGAGTTTCGAATCAGACTTTGCTCTGGTAGCCAACATCGATAATGGACCTGGAAACAACCGTCACATAACCATGCCAGATGGGACCAGGAGAGATCATTTTCTCAAATGGATTGAAAGCTTATCTGATCGTCAAACACCAGCCTGGTTGGGCTTACCAAATAACGCTGAAAAGGTTTTATTAACAACTAGGGGTACAGATCTGATCAGTAAACTGCTCAAGATGCAACAACTGGAAGATGACGATGAATTAGCTTACTCTGTTGACGACAGTTCTAGCGCGGATGTCGCTCAGATCGACGGTAGACCGTCTTGGATGAAAACGTTGCATAATTCTGGAAACACTTGGCTACAACTTATGCCTAAAACATTGCAGACTCTTAGACGTACCGTCGAGAATATCAAAGATCCTTTATACAGGTTCTTTGAGAGAGAAGTCAACTCAGCTTCTAAATTATTGGAAGATGTTATACATGATTTGAATGATGTTGTCTTGATCTGTAAGGTAATGATATTTTCATATTCCAGAGAAAACTCTTCCATTAGACTTATTGCCTTATTGAAAAACTTTTTTCCAGGGTGAGAAAAAACAAACGAATTACCATAGGAAGATGTTGAGTGAATTGGTTCGTGGTATTATACCAACAAATTGGTGTCGTTACACTGTACCTAAGGGATGTACAGTTATCCAGTGGATTACTGATTTCAGTCAAAGGGTGAAACAGCTTCAGCAGGTATCTGAAGTGGTGTCAACGTGTGGAGCCAAAGAATTACAGGTTTGTGATGCATTTACCGATGTGATCCTATTATGTATTATAACAAGAAGGATATGAAATGGAATTTCTTTTAAAAGCAGAGTTTGATATATTCAAATGAGTTCTTTTATTCACAGAGTTTCCCAGTTTGGCTTGGAGGCTTGTTGAACCCTGAGGCTTACATAACGGCTACAAGACAGTGTGTAGCACAAGCAAATAGTTGGTCTTTAGAAGAATTGCATTTGGATGTAACAATTACCGACTCTCATGATAAATCTACCATTCCTAATGATTGCTTTGCTGTTACTGGTAATTATTATATTTTTATTATTTATGCATATCATTCGTTTGATAAATTATCTTCAGGTATCAAGCTGCAAGGAGCCCAGTGTCGCAACAATCAATTATTACTCACTTCAAGTATTATGACTGACCTTCCAATAACACTTCTTCGTTGGACAAAGAGTAACGATGCTGGACAAGGCAGCCGTTTATCATTACCAATTTATCTGAATTCTACACGTACTGAATTGCTTTATACTATCGATCTTAATATTGCACCAGGACAGGAGCCCCATAGCTTCTACGAAAGGGGTGTAGCTTTGCTTACTTCTACTGCACTTAATTAATCTGTCCTAATACGTATGCTTTAATTATTGATGATAATTATTATGTTTATTTATTCATTTATATCAGTTAGAAAATATTTAACTTTAAGATATATAACTAAATAGTTTTCCATTGTATTAACTTATTTAATGTGGTTCCAATTGAGAGAACAATATCATTTCGGAATTAAAAGTTTTTAATGTTATTTTATTAAATTATCTATCAAAAGAGCACAATCTTTTTTTTGCGCTAGTTCATATGGAGAAGGTACCTATGTCCTCATGAACAGCACTTTTATTTAACCCAATAGCAAATGATGGAGAGTCCAGGAAAAAAAAATTACCATCCAGCCGAAGTTATGAACCTATCTATTTGGACAATAAAGATTTCGAAAATGAAAAGTCGAATATTGTTCAATAAATTTTTAATAAATATTCCATAGAGCCTACGAAGTCATAGCTAACAAAAATAAATTTTCCCTAGGGAACAAAAATACTTAACTAGAAATAAATCACTGAAATATCACAAAACATATTAACAATATAAAGTTTGAACAGATAATCGAAAATGGAAAGTCATCCAAATAGGCATCTTGATGCAACTAACAATATTTTACTCAATCCCAGCAAGAGTTAACGAAGCTTTATTTAAATACATTTATTTTCATAAAAAGCTTTTTTTATTTAGTTTCATATTTTGACATAATTTGAGAATACATATACTTGGTGATAAGCTTTTTATTGCATGGGTACTATGAATATGGGAGATATCTTGGAATAGCACTATGATTTAACAAATACACAACAAAATGTCCAGATAAGGCAGAATCAAAGTATGGTCCTCAATACGTGAATAATAAAATATAAACCTAAAATCACAAAGTTTTTTTATAGATAAATTACTTAAAAAAGGTAGAGAAATACTACATTTGTGAGTAATATTGATGCTGAAATACATAACTAAAAAATTAAACATTTTCATGATTAAATTGTGATTACACCAAAATGAAAACCTTTCATTATTTATCACAATACCAACAGTCTTCAGCATATAAAATACCAATTAACAATGTGAAATTTAAGCTCTATATATGTTCAATAACTTAAAACATTCAAAGCATTTTAGGATAAAAACTAGAAATCTTATTCTTTCAACCCATTGTTCAAGGTATATTTATGGAATGCCAATGTTACATTCTACAATTAATTTTTTTATAATTCTGGCAACTCATCTAAAGGTGTGATAGGATCTCTCCAATAAATAAATTGGGAGTAGTCATTGGCAGGCTCCACCCTGGATGGATAAAGTTGGTCGACAATGAAGCTCATATTTGAGTAACTGAAAAATACACAATCCATCAGTTCCTTCGAAAATTGTTAAATTTATCAAAACTGTTTGAAAAAAATTCACTGTTGTTATTAATGCAAAAAGGAAGAAAAAGAAGGTAAAGGAGTGTCTGGAATGTCCAGAGGATATTGGCATAAATAACTAATAAATCACTTGTCTCAAAGTGTTCAATTATTAGTGAAGGTTTGATTTATTTTTGTAGTCAGGTAATCATTTTTCAATCTTTATCCAAATTCTATGTAGAATTTCGTTTCAATGCAATATAAACGTTTGTAAAAAAAATTATTAATCTGCAAGTCTAATCCCATCACCATAATCTCTACTTGTCTCCATTAGTCACTGAAGAATAATAACTTTTCCTTTCATCATTCAGGAGTGTTATATTCATCTCAGCAAATGATTACCACCATTTAGATCTTTTGAGGAAACTACAGTTGTAAAACTCATAACAAATCCCATGTTATTTTCTATACCAACCATTTTTGTATTAAATGTTGGTTCTGCTTCCATAATAAACAGAAGCTGCTGCTGAGAATATGTGTTGTCTTTTATTATAGTAATGGGAATGGGCCTCCTCTTCCATTTATTTCACTTGGCAATATTTGTTTCTATTATTTCAGTTCTTCATTGTGAAAGTGTTACATTGAAATATTGAATAGGTGTTGTCTTTTCTTTCAAGGGATGTTATTAGATAAGCAGGCATTTGAAGTTATAGACTTCATTGGTGTTTTTGGTTTTAGGGGTTTGTAAAGCCTTCTCATCACCACATGATGCTTACCATATTATGAGAATGTCACTCCAACTAAACTTCTTGGTTGCCAAAACTCTAGTGATCCTATCAAATTCTAGTGAATTATAATAGTTTCTCCCAAGGTGCATATGTATTTTATTTTCTGTTTGTTTTAATGTGATTGCGTGCCTGTTACCGCAAGTTGTTAGGAAGGTGATGATAGTTGACAAAAGCAATGAAATTGCAATAAAATACATATGATTTCCATCAGAAACTACCCAACATTTTTCTTCTTAAATAATAATTTGTACACATGTTTGTACAAATATTTTCAGGTATATCATAATCACAGTTGAGCTTAGAATTCTCCAAAATGTTTTAATCAAAATTTTTCAAATCACTAGTCTCCAGATCGGATTCTATTTGATCAGAATCAGAAAATTCACAAATTTTGTCGAGAAGGGCCGGAAAAACGTCATTGACCACCAAGGACTGCCCTGAGTAACTGTAAATTAAAACAAACTAAAATGTGAAAAGAAGAAATAAAAGCGTGGGGTGAGCAAGTGATTAAAACACAGAATTCCTGGTGCTCACATTATATAACGATACCCTTCACCTCGAGATAGTTATCATGAATAAGACTCACCTTGACTGGAAGGTTTGGGTTAATTCATGCTTCAGCTCGCCCTTCGGGTTTATGGTGAAAATTCTTTCTATTGGTATTCCAACAGCACTATAAGCATAAACATCCTGAAACATGAAACACCAGATTAATATCTTCATACTATATCTTCTTTATGAACGAAGGATTTAATCAATTTATATGACATAAAATTAACAATCTAAATGGATCTAACAGCATCAATAGATGAGTGAACTTACGTTTATCTTATTTCCATATCCGGCATAAAATGGATGGGAATCTGAAGGGAACAGCGCTTTGATGTCAGTTAAACACTGGATTTTAAACTGTTCAGGCTTCTTTTCTATAACTTCTCGGTGAAATGCTAAAATAAGGGATGTGGGGTTCAAAAGCACTGGTCCAGCAGGCATGGAAACGTCTTCTTGCTTGATCGATTTGAGATAATCCCTTGTAACACGAGCTTGACCGATAGCTCTAGCACTGAGATAAAGTAGTTTGTAGCCATTATCAGCTATTTTATGGAAGAGTTGCGCCACTCCTTTCTGAGCCCAATTATTTCCTACGATAGGAAGAATGTGCCCCAACACGTCAGACCTGAAAAATATTTCCATTAATTTGCATCAATTTGACTAGACTTATTTGAATTTTAATAAGAGAGAATGGACCACCCTGTGAGCATTTTATCTTTGAGTTAAGCAGAATATTCAACTTACTTTGTAATGGTGCCATCAATGTCGGAAATGACGATCTTATCATCCCATTTCCATTTGTACAAGAAACATTTACAACGAGACGTTCCTTGATAAGCTGTTGTAACACTGAAGTCGACTTCATTTATTCCTTCTTGTAAATCAAGACTCATCTACAAAAAAGGATTAATTACTCTCATATTTCTTTTAAACAAATTATTCTCAACTTACAATTTGTTTCGAACTCAACCTCAAGGTTTTCCTGTATTTTTCAGGGGCCTTTGAAGATTGATTATCACTGACTTCATCTTTACTGGATTTGTAGCTGAGATCGGTTTTCTTAGCTGTAACAATCGGAAGAGGCCTTTAATTAAAGTGATAATTGAGGCGAAACATGTAACAAAAAATGATGATCATTTTGCAGGAAGCAATTTGGCAGCAGCACATATATTTTTCGCTTGTAAAAGAAAGCACTCACAATCTTCTGCAGTTTCTGTTTCTATATCTTGGTCCTTAATTCCATCTGGTTGTTCACTTTCTGCAACTAAGGGTTGTTCATCTTTTGAATCGATTTTAGTTTCAGCATTCTCAACAACTGGTGTTGTTTCACGCGAAGATCTGCTTCGTCTCCAACTCCACCAGGAATATCGTTCTTCCTGTTTACTTTGACTTTTGCTCAGACTAGATTTATTTGAGGATGACGATGATGGCATATGAAGACTGCACAGTTGATCGATTGAGGACTACAAAAAAAATCAATAGACATCAGAACTAATGATTAATTCACTAATTCACATTTAATTTCAATGAATGAAGGGGTTGCGTTAATGAGAAAGAAGTTATGAAATTCACCTGTGGTAGGGGCCTATGATAGATCATAAGACTAGCAATTAGAGGAGCAGCAACCTTCCAGTTGAAGTATTTTTCCTTGATTCGTACCACTAATCTCTCCGATTCCAAAATCATCGGGTTATTGCAAAGATCGCTGAACGAAATAACGTTCTCTAAGAATCTATCCGGATTTGGCTCCGGATTCCATCCACACAAAGAGACAGAGATATCGTTGATGTAAGTTTGAGCTCTGAAACCTATTTGTAAGAAAAAGGTTTAATTCAAATTGCTGCAAACTTACAGTTTGTTTTGATCATCGAAATCAGAATCCACCGACTTGGATCCTTCAGCACTGTTGGGACTCTGGGCCAATGAGGGTCCATTTCCTGATTCACAATCCATGTCTCCATCTGTATTTCATATCGACCCCACAGTTACAACACATGACCAAACAAAAAAAACTGAACTAAAGAGAAGACATTCCTCCTTATGTATATTTCAATTTTCACCATGTATAGTTTTTGAATAGTCAGACAATGTTTTTGTGAAAAGATTAATAAAACAGGATTTTTTCTACAAACTTCAATTAGCCTGATAAAAAAATCTTGAATAATCTCAATTCAGGACTAAATCACTTAGTTTTTCCCAAAATTAATTCACTTATTTGCAACAATAAATACTAGGAAGAATCTCTGCATGAACTATACTAAAAATAATGAAAAAAACAGATGATTGAATATTGAGGAACAATAATACACAGGTTAAATTTTCGATTAGCATAGATTTTGTTCAGTAGCCAAACGACTAAATGAATAACATTCATTGAGGAAAACAAAATCTCCACAAGTCGAGTACTCACTCTGTATATTTTAATTTCAAAGCTAATTCATGCCACATATGAAACGATAAAATGAACCGATTCAACATCATCTAGAAAAAATAAATGCTCATCCACAACAAACTCACCTTGGGGTTTTCTGCTTCTTGGGAAATACAATTCCGCAGTTTCAGGATCCAAGTTGCCTGATGTTATGTCCGTCAAGTACACTCCCTCTTGGTTCCTTTTTTGGGAGATATGTTTCGTCTTCATAAACGAGAACATAGTCGCTATCATGGACATCTTTTGTTGCTCTTCCGTTTTGGAGCTGTTTTCTGATTCCCCGTTCTGATTCTGAGGGAAGCCACCCCATTCCCAACTCTGACCGTCGTCGTTTTCTGAATCTGGATAGAAAAGTAGGTTACATGCAAGAGAAGGTTAAGCGTGCACGTTTGAAGCAATTGAAGGCCGCTGAAGCACATTTTTAGATGGTAACACTGACAGGTGAAGCCCCTGCTTCAATACATACATGATTGAAAGAAATGCACATTCTGACATAAGTGGAATTTTTGCGAACTGAGAATTGGTGACTTCTATATTATCTAATGGTACTGATAAGATTGGTGGGGCCCAACATAAATAGTTTATATCATTCCATTCCTTTTGGATCTTTCCAACTGAATTTATATTAAAACACTTGAATATTACCTTCTGAATAATTTATTTTATTTAAGCCTGGTTGTGAATGTTCCACTTGTCAAATTTCTGCATAACAAACAATTCTACTCATCAAACATCAAATGTTAGATAACATAAAGATTCAGTTCATTATCAACCATCACCGATGAAAACAAACATATCTGAAGTTTGTTTTTGTTTACATATGCACAGTTTATTTTAATACAAAACAGGAGATAATGCCAAATTATCAGAAATGATTGTATGCTTTGTCATTCTCACCTTTTCTGTTCTTCATTTCGATTTCTGAATCGGATTGAACAGTTTCTATGATATGGCGAAGAGGTGAATTGTTCCTTGAATCCGCATTGCCACCAGCTGTCAATTCAGTGTCACTGAAGAAGTGAATATCCGGATCCAAAATTTTTCTGTTAGAGCCGAAAGCCTCATCCAAACTTCTGGAAAATATGAACACATGTTATCAGAACAGACTATGAAAATCTCAATCAACAATAGGGTTTGTTGACTCAGCATGTAATTGCTTTAATAAGAAAGCATTGTAGGTTGATCGAGGTGCTACAGCTGGAAGAATGAAAGTTGCAAGCGACTTACTGAGTTTCCTTTATCTCCGATTCGGAGTTGCTGCTTGTAAGGGAGCTCTTTTCTGTCGCCGACTCCCCAGTTTTTTCAGCACCTTCTGGCGGTAATTGATTGTTACTAGAAGATCTTCTAGGAGCATTCTTCTTCTTAGTTTTCCTCCGCCTCCTTTTGCTACTCTTGGTAGTTTCAGAGATAGATTCAGTAGGAGTAGTCTGAAGGCTAGTCTTAGGTTCAGTATCGGCTATACTGGGGTCATTCTCTAGACTATCCATCTTGAATATCGTTTCCGATATGTCGTTCTTGCTGATGTCTTCGCTGCTAGGCCCGACTGTGGTTGATTGCATAGATAATGTAAGATCATCACCAGATGTCTCTCCTATGTCGATGTTTCCCAAGCCTATATGACGTTTGAGAAAATCTCTTTCTCTATTAGTTTTACTGGTGTTGTTGTCTGCGGTGTTTCTTCTTTTGGAATAATCGCTGATTTGGTTTTCTCCGGATGTAGCCTCCGTACCAAGGTCAAAGCTTCTTCTTCTACCCTGAAAATAAAATGAAACTGTCGTTGGCCTTCTAGTATTTGAGTATTACTGCTATTCTGAACAATCATTTCCACATGCTGATAGATGATATAAAATAACTTCATTTTGAACAAAGAAAGCATTGATCAAATGTTGGTACCTGAGAAAATATGCTGTCTAACTCCGATACTGGTATGGGCGAAGTTGCAAGGTTATCAGGAATTTCAAGATCATCGCTGTCTTCTAATTCCTCCACGAAAAAAGCCTCACCACTTTCCCCAAGCTTCATGTGAATATCTCTAGGAACGCCATTGATTTCTATATCAACCTGAAAACAAAATTGTCACCGATTAAAACAAAGTACATAACTTCAAACAGCATAATTTTCAGTCGGATAAAAACATGAAAATAATTCAACTTCGCAATGAACTACACTGCGCAAATTCTGAAAATCTCAATTTTAATGAAAGTTAACTGTACATTGACTTTATAACTTATTTTTTATGTTCTCTCGGGAAGGTTTTGAACGAAACAAGACACATTAAATGGAAGAAAAATTCAGGATTTCACCGAATCTTATGTGAAAGAAGAGAAATGAACAATTTTCAAAATACTGAAATGCTGATAAGTGATTTAATACTTGGTATTTCCACCCCTTGCGTTAATTACAGCTCGGCAACGACGGTTCATACTCAAAATGAGTGATCTTGGTTCTGATCTAATCCTTCCCAGATTTCCCCGAGTTGGATTCCTAAGTCATTAAGAGTAGCTGGATGATTTTCTGAACTTCTCAGCCTTCTATTGAGGTTGTCCCAAACCTGCTCAATCGGATTGAGATCTGGACTTCTTGCTGGCCATTCCATTCGAGAGACTTCAACCTCTTCAAAGTAACTCCTGAACGATGCGCGCACGATGGGGTCTGGCATTATCGTCCATAAAAATGAAATTTTCACCAATGTATGGGGCAAATGGCACTACATGCTCTTCAAGAATGTTCCTTATATACTTATCAGCATTCATAGCTCCATTATCAACGACCACTAGGTCTGTGCGAGCAGTCAAAGATATTCCACCCCATATCATAATCGATCCTCCCCGAAACCAGTAGTATTCAGGAAATTGCACTGAGCATATCTTTCATGTGGACGTCTGTATACAAGGGAACGTCGATCACATCGGTGGAGGCAGAATCTAGACCCATCTGTGAAGAGAACTCTTTCCCAATCTGCCTCTTCCCAATGGATATGCTCTCTCGCAAAATCCAAACGCGCCCTTCGATGGGCTGGGGTAAGAGCTGGGCCTCTTGCCGCGACACGAGGCCTTAAATCATATTCTCTGAGTTAATTTTTTATTGTCTGAGTGCTAATTTGCACCTCATGAGTTTGCTCAAGCTGATTTTGAAGGAGGCGAGCGGTTGCAAACCGTTGTCTCAACGAAGAAACTCTCAAGTAACGTTCTTGAATGGCAGTTGTTAACCGTGGTCTACCCTGTCCTTGTCTTCGGACATTCATACCTGTCTGCCTGAATCGCTGCAACATTCTGGACACACTTGTATGGGAAACTCCAAACCTTTCTGCAATTCTTGTGTATGTCCACCCTTCTTCTCGCAAAACTACCGCTTGGGCACATTCCTCTTGGGTCAAATTGCGTGTTTCGCGTTGTATAGCGATCGAGTGTAGAAAATCAAACGAAAGAAAAACTATTGATCACTAGAATTGATCGAGAACAACTGATTTTAGAATGGAGCCAATACATTCAAAATCTGATAATATCATCTTTTTTTATTCCTGCTGGGAGAAAACATCTGTATTGAAGAAAAACTTTGAAAGTGGATGACATATGCATTCATAATTCTGATAAAAATAATTATCATTGAGAACACCTTCAGTTGTAGAATAAATTTGAGATTTCCATAATGTGCGTTATTTTTTTTGCGCAGTGTATTTCAATGTTTCCCCCAATCTCCTTATGCAACCATTTTAACGGTCTGCTGGGTCTTCAATCTAAACCTTGAAATCTATGGCACTAATGGTATACAACAACAAATCTCTTTCTGCCGAATTATTAACGCATTATGATTGCCCTTGACGTATTTGGTGTTCGTTATGGTCAGAGAGATCGGAAGAAAGATCCAGATATGGTTTTTGATATCCAGATATGGATCTGAAAATTTTCAATTACATTTTCTGTTTAGGATAGATTCTAAATGGATTCTTGATTTTTTTGCGCACTCGTACTTGAAAAAAGCCATAACCGAATGAGTTAATATCTGGTAATAAGCTGGAGAATAAAGAATTCTGAGCATATACAAAATTAGAGATCGTGTGGTTACAGAAATAAAAAAAATTAACATCTGATCTGTCCAATTCGGCAAAGATCAGAATATGACTGAACTGACTATCAAATAGAACGAAATATAAATTATATGGGAATCAAAAGGTTTACGCTCAAAACATTTGCACAATTTCGCTCAAATCTCAACGCTTGCCACTTGCCAGCGATTACAACATGTATAGTCATGTGAGACGAAACGATTTGCTCAATAATCTATTGATGCCAGATTTAACAAACTGATTATTACTTTGAAGCCATATTTCCAATAGTATCGCGTCACAATTAATACTCACGCTTTTATTAAGTAAAAAATTGGTTTTTGGTAATCACACATAATTTTCGCGCATTTGTATGAGATCCACTTTCGTAATATACCAACGTTCATATAGCTGACCTCGTACAGGCAATAAAATCGTTCTAGTTGACGAAATTCTGGGTAACCGGACAAAGAGAAATTCCGAATCATTTTGACGCCAAATGGAATCTATTTTACTTTGGCGCTGAACCAACGAGTCCAACAGAGGTTCGAAAAAATCATCATGCCAAGAATTTCAAGCAGTGACCCCTACTTGTCAAAGTAATGACATCAGGAGAATACATTGAACGTTTTCGAGGTCAAGTTCAAGTTCTTGTCGTCATTTTCAAACGTCTACGTCGAATCATGAATATGAACATAAAGGGTGTTCAAAAGATTCATTGTAGAAGCTCCAGTGAATAGAATCTGGAAAACTTAGTATTCGATCAAATCTTTCAGGAAAGAATCATGTTAGAAAACCTTTTCTGAAAAGTCCATTTAAAATCATTCCTGGCGACATTACGCTTACACGGATCAACCTGTATCTTCAAAAGATTCTAAGGAGACGCATTTCTTTGAATAAAAATCTTTCAAATATGTAGGTTATTAGTTAGACACTGTTTGTACCTATTTAGTATTATTCTCATTTTTAATCCAAAATCATAATTCATGTATACATGATCTGAATTCATTTTTATTTGCTCTGATTTCACTGTTGAATTGAAAAAATGGTATAATAACCACTAAGAAAGTCAAAAGAGTTATCTTCCTGGTTTTCTAATCACTGATAAACTCCCATTCCAGAATAAGAATAACAAATGAGGAAACACATTTGTTTTTCTATTAATATTGTGACGGAATTAGTTTTGATTGAAGCGATTTGTTCAATCAACGTATAACGTAGAAATTGTAGGACCAATGCGGAAGTTATAACGATAAAATATCGTAGAAATGAAATACTTACATCATGGAAATAAATGTATATTTCTTTATCACCTCACTTATTATACTTTTACATTAATATTTAATTTTTCCTATCGTTCTGAAATGATTGCAAAAACAAAATGAGATCCAGAGTAACTTTTCAAAATTTACAAGAGAACCAAAATGGTGGAAAGAAACTCCTAATGTATACCGTATTTCTTGATGTTGCATTAAAGAATCTTCTACAATTGGTATAAATTTGAAGTTGGGTCACCCTGTATAACGATGATATTGCAAAATATCAAGGACAGCAGCACAAATTGATGTTGGAATAAGATAATAGATACATTAAATTTCAGGCCAAAAATTTTTGGCAAGCTGTTTTTTCTGGAACTCGTGGCCGGAAGATGGGCGTTCCAAAATTACACACAATTATGGTCGTTACTGCTACTTAGACGAATAACCTCATTTACAATCAAATAGGTTTCGAGATATTACGAAACCCATCGAATGTCTTCAACGACAGCAATCTATTATTGATGCTGAGCCAGATATAATTTATGGGCTGGTAAACAGATTAATTAAAATACGGTATATCTGGAGAATTTTGCTAAGGGGATACCGAATTCTTCTCGAGTCAACAGATGTGTTCCAGATAAAAATAATGATAGAAAGAAAATCGAGTGTATCACAAGTGATAATCAAAAGTCTGACAATTTAAGAACTTAAAATGGACTGTATTCAAACAAAAGCTGATGTCAAAAACTGTTTTTAGGATAGGAAGAGGGGCATTAAAGAGAACTGTCCCAATAAAGGCACTAGGTCCCACCTAACCCACCTGAAAAAATTCAAACAGCAAATTACAATGTATCCAATAATCAATAATTTGAAAAACAAACACATTCTTCTTGTGATACAATGTTAAAAAGCTCTAAAGACCAATAAAGCTTACTCATTTAGTTGGGGTAGGTGTGGCATTTAGGGTTGACGTTCTTTTTTTATGTCCCTCCCCTTCCTATCATACAAACTGTTTTGAGCACTTTTTGATATCATGTTTTGTTTGTGATACGTAGCTCAATGTAAGTTTTTGAATTGTCACACTGTATATTCGAATATTGGGCAGACCTTACCCCAGAAAACAAGAAATAAACGTTTACAGTAACCCTTGCATTTTGATCGACGAAAAGCTGTGTACTTCCAATTTATAAAATTAGAATTTCTGTCGCACTTAGTGCTGTTTAAATTCTTCCCAGAAAATCTCATTCGTATGCAATCAGTTCTTGATATAATATACACTGCGCAAAAAAATTAACGCACATTATGGAAATCTCAAATTTATTCTACAACTGAAGGTTTTCTCAATGATAATTATTTTTATCAGAATTATGCATGCATATGTTATCCACTTTCAACGTTTTTCTTCAATACAGATGTTTTCTCCCAGCAGGAATAAAAAAAGATGATATTATCAGATTTTGAATGTATTGGCTCCATTCTAAAATCAGTTGTTCTCGATCAATTCTAGTGATCAATAGTTTTTATTTCGTTTGATTTTCTACACTTGATCGCTATGCAACGCGAAACACGCAATTTGACCCAAGAGGAATGTGCCCAAGCGGTAGTTTTGCGAGAAAAAGGGTGGACATACACAAGAATTGCAGAAAGGTTTGGAGTTTCCCATACAAGTGTGTCCAGAATTCCAGCGATTCAGGGAGACAGGTATGAGTCTCCGAAAAACAGGACAGGGTAGACCACGGGTAACAACTGCCATTCAAGAACGTTACTTGAGAGATTCTTCGTTGAGACAACGGTTTGCAACCGCTCGCCTCCTTCAAAATCAGCTTGAGCAAACTCATGAGGTGCAAATTAGCACTCAGACAATAAGAAATCGCCTCAGAGAATATGATTTAAGGCCTCGTTTCGCGGCAAGAGGCCCAGCTCTTACCCCAGCCCATCGAAGGGCGCGTTTGGATTTTGCGAGAGAGCATATCCATTGGGAAGAGGCCGATTGGGAAAGAGTTCTCTCCACAGATGAGTCTAGATTCTGCCTCTACCATTGTGATCGACGTTCCCTTGTATACAGACGTCAACATGAAAGATATGCTCAGTGCAATTTCCTGAATACTACTGGTTTCGGGGGAGGATCGATTATGGTATGGGGTGGAATATCTTTGACTGCTCGCACAGACCTAGTGGTCGTTGATAATGGAGCTATGAATGCTGATAAGTATATAAGGAACATTCTTGAAGAGCATGTAGTGCCATTTGCCCCATACACTGGTGAAAATTTCATTTTTATGGACGATAATGCCAGACCCCATCGTGCGCGCATCGTTCAGGAGTACCTTGAAGAGGTTGAAGTCTCTCGAATTGAATGGCCAGCAAGAAGTCCAGATCTCAATCCGATTGAGCAGGTTTGGGACAACCTCAATAGAAGGCTGAGAAGTTCAGAAAATCATCCAGCTACACTTAATGACTAAGGAATCCAACTCGGAGAAATCTGGGAAGGATTAGATCAGAACATTTTAAGATCACTCATTTTGAGTATGGACCGTCGTTGCCGAGCTGTAATTAACGCAAGGGGTGGAAATACCAAGTATTAAATCACTTATCAGCATTTCAGTATTTTGAAAATTGTTCATTTCTCTTCTTTCACATAAGATTCGGTGAGATCCTGAATTTTTCTTCCGTTTAATGTGTCTTGTTTCGTTCAAAACCTTCCCGAGAGAACATAAAAAATAAGTTATAAAGTCAATGTAGAGTTAACTTTCATTAAAATTGAGATTTTCAGAATGTGCGTTAATTTTTTTGCGCAGTGTATTTTCATACACACACCACAGATTCTGTAATTTATTCATTTTTATTCGGGTAGAAACAAGAGAAGAATCTTTTTCATATCATTTTTCTTCAGTTATCTAAGTAGCTAGAAAATCATAAAAAGTTATCAGTCTAGCATTGGGTCTTAATTCAATAGGCACTGTTCAATTCGCGCTAACGAGTTCAGTGTCATCAAGTCATCATTGAAATGTAGCACTCAAAAGTACCTCTCAATCAAAACATCAAAGTTGCGTGTGGGTCGAAAAATGAGATTTTCCACTCTCTTGAACATCGGCCAGATATAACAATTATTATTATCGAACGGTGTTTGTCACCGGGTTCAAGGTGTACCGTCTGGGTTATTATTAACGATGAAAAATCGAGGACCGGAATTTTCCGACAAGAAAGAAACGCCAATATGTGCCTCGATATAAATCAGACTTGGGATTGGGAAACTCCCACGATCAATCTCTATCAAGGAATGTTTCAGTTGAATTAAAAACAGCTGCAATACTAATTGTCCAAGAGCGGATGCGTAAAATATTCACTCATAAAATAAATATGCTCTAAACGAGTTAATATAATTTTCCTGCTTATGAAATTCTCTCGGTATTTCAAGATGTTGCACTTCAGGTGAACCAAAATGCTCAAACACTGCGTGAGCAAAGAGGACAGTTGTGCCAACTCAACGACAAGAAAAAGCGGGCTTTTTGAATTATCCGTTTCCGGTACTTTCTTTACTGTATAAGTATAAAGGGTATAAAGGTTTCCTCGCAACTTTAAACTGGGCAGAAGTAAGGTTTTGTGCTACATCTTATAAAACAAGTGGAAATTTGCTTTCTTTGGTTCTTTTGACAGAGGCTTTCAGTATAGTACTCGTATCGAGAAAATAGGTGAAACACAGACCACTGAAACTCCCAAAAAGTACACATTCACCGTGTATATTTTGAAAATGTTAGGTTATAGTCATTTTCTTGTCAGATAACTGAGCAGCGTTGTCCTCTCTACATAGAGGACTTAGTAATTACGTATTTATCGAAATGTTTATTTACTTTGGGAAAATAATGAATTTGAGAAAATATTATGTGAATTCAGTAATTCCAAAGACCTGGCGAATGTTGAAGAACCTTTTTTCTCTGTTAATACTGGAAATATTTCACGTATATAAACATGGTTGGGAGATTCAGTTATGCTATTTTCTTGTATGGAAATCAAGAATCAAGTGTTGAAATTAAACTGAAAAATAATGGACAGAATAGTCCGTTACTTTGTGATAGTTCATTTGAAAAAAGAATAAAAGTACTCGAATAACCCGACAGAAAAACTCTAAATGAACAGACGGACCTATAGAATTCCCCACTTTTCAAAGTTCTCAAGAAATAAGCCTACAGAAGACATTTAAATACCTTCTTGGAGAACTTGAAATACTCCAGTATGAAAATGTAGTACATATTACTACGAAACCTAGCTGTGTCACAGTTGAATCTTAAAAGAACTAACTCCATTTACAAAGTTCTTGGGAATCTATGTGAATGATACACTGAATTGGGAAGAACATATTTCTAAACTGGAATGCAGCTGAGCTTCAGTCTGTTATCTGGATAAATCCTCCATGAAAACTTTCTATCAAGCAGTATTCAAGTCAAAGCAAGATATATAAGGAAAACCCTTCTGTGGTATACGAAAATGCACATATAAGAAGGAGTTTATGCTGAAGGAGAAAACCGAAAGAGAAAAACTCTGGCGGAATCTCCCAGTTCCTCCGGAACTTTGAAACTGCTAGATCCAAAAAATATCTGGATCTCAGTAAAAACCAACTTCACCTACTCACTGGCTTTCTCACAGGACATTGTCGTCTAAAGAAGCATATGTTGAGAATGGGTTTATCGGACACTGATGAGTGAAGATTCTGTGGGGAGGAGTAAGAAACTCCTATTCACCTGGTTACGGAATGCTATGCCATTGCAAGCCAAAGGAAAGACTGCTTTGGACAAGAAACTTGTAGAAGTGGGGAGTTATCCTCCTTGAAGCCGTCCCAGATACTGGATTTCATCAAATCTCTGGAACTGGAGGGCGAGCTGTAGGAGGCGCGATGATAACAGCTCTGTCAGGGGGCACAATAGATCACTATAACTATACAACTACATAAGATATTGAATTATGTTTTATGGACATACTGGGAGGTTAATTCAAATATTCTATTGAGAGTAGAAATTAGCATTGGCAGCGTCTCTGAGAATTATTTTGACATTGCCGATATTTCACGGGTGCCAACTTGCGTCAGTTTCAAGTGAAAAAACTTGATAAGCCTAGCTTGGCCAACCCCGATACTTTATGAAAGTGAGTGGAGTACATAGGTACTATGATTTTTAATTTTGTAAAAATTGTTGTTGAAAATGGGGCATTTTACTCAGTAGAGTGAGTAAGCTATTTTATTATGATTTTTGTCCATTGTTGCAACAAAAATGTTTGAATAATCAGTGCGCTAAATTGGAAGTTCAAACGCTTCGTTTTCGAAACGCAGGCTGTGGAAGTTTCATCTTCATCAGCATTTGACACCCCGTATCTCGAAAACAAATCATTCAAGTAGTCACCCAATTTCGTTTGTACCAATTTAGGAAAAACCTGTATTTTGATATCCAACGATATCTTAATAAAGAAAACTTAGTTCGGTTGTGTGCGCGGGTCCTAATCGAATCGGAAAACATATACAGGGTTTCCCAATGAAGCAAAATATAATTTCCACTTCTCAATTCTAACTCACCACTTTCTCCTTACTTCTCAGCACTCCCAATTTACCAAACCTCACGTGGAAAGGTGAACAGTTGTAACTACCATCGGGCTGCTCTACCACCACGACGTCGATAGCACCGGTAAGGGTAGCCTGATTGATGTCCTTATAGAAGTCCCGGACATTCGATATCATCCGTTCCATATAGTTCATCTTGAACGGTTTTCCGACGTGTCCTCGCGCTGTCAAAATTCACCGAACCTACTCCAGTCGCATAGTCCACAGGACCGGTCGATTTATCAGGTTATCCGCGATCTCCAAACACCAATCGCGGTTTAAGGTTCAAGATTTAAAAAAAACAATAGAACGCACTGTCTGTCTGTAATACTTGCTGGCGGAAACTCGTGTGAATCAGGCAGTCGCGTTCATTCGATTTTATTTGGACGTGTAGTTGGCGGGCACCTGCGCAGCGCTCCACGGCATCTGCAACAACAATATCACAAATTAGCGGATGAATTAAAACGTAAACATAAACACAAGGGAACGCTCGTGGGGTTACGTAAGGTGAACAACAAAGCTGTTCACCTGACTCGATTACTCCTACGATACAAGAACAATCTAGATTTGCTACTGCTTCTTTCAATAACATTTGGTCCTTCGGGCCGGATATGAACCAGCGACTTATGGATATACAGTCGTCCACCAATTTTATATGGGAGAAGATTGATAACCTTAAATCATCACATCATGGAGAGCTCCCCCGCCTCCCCCTCCATTCAGAAACTATTCTGGGGTACTTTCATTCTGAAAAATCTCAGATTGGAAGATACAACCTACGCAAAGTTTCTCAAGGCGCCTAGCCCTTTGGTAAGGTTGGATGCACCTCCGATAGGTCTACTTTTAGTGCCTCCAGATGTGACGATGGAGGAGAAAACTCACAACTTGATCCTCTGAATTTCACCCCCTCACCTTATAGCAAGATTCACTTTCTCTCGGTCCATTCTGTATAGGGGAATCTATATAAAACTCACAATCCTATCGGACCATTCAAAAGTTTGAATATTATCAATGTTGAGCACCATCCATCAGTTTTATTTTCATTCCAAAATCAAATGAATAACTCTGAATGATAAGGCTTCGTTTGCTCCCATTTTTATAAGCGTTAATCTTGTATGCTTGATACTTTATCGAATTTTTGTTATTGCAATGCCGAATTTTGATGTAAAACGATGCAAGCGAGCGAACGCGAACTTGAGAATGGTACAAAGGTCAGTCATCATCATATGATTGATATGGAAATGTCAGATTGAAGGAAAACATTGCCCAATCCATGCTTGGAACGTAAGACGAATACATCCTGTACGTCCTATTCGTATAGAGTTGTTGTGAATATTAGAATTGCAACAGATGAGTCAACGAGCAGTTGATAAAAACAATATGAGAGTTACAAGCTTTTGCATGATTGTTCAAATTTATAGCTAGCGGTATTACCCATTCAGGTTTTTCTGCGAAACGCGAATTTTCATCCCTGTTATTTCGTAGTGATCCGTAGTTGTGTAATTCTCGCTGTTCGAATTGAATACAAGGAAAGAATTGATCCGCTTTGTGATGCTGACTGAGCCGTAAAGTGTACCTACAGCAAAGAACTATACATTTCTGGCACAAAAGTTAGGTTTTCTATTTAAAAAAAGTCAACCATACCCTCCACCTGTCGTAGAGTGTGCATGACAAACTACTCAATTATCTCGTGTTTTTTTTTTAGAGTGATAGAACTTTGAATTGAAATAAAACACATTCGAATTAAGATTGAAGCCAATTTTTTTTAGATAATTTTATGACATTTATGTTTCAGAAAAAATTTCCGGCATATGTCCATCACGACCAGCTCAGAGCAACCGCATTCTACCAGACCAATTTTTCGTGTAATTCAGGCCTCATTTCAGCAATTACACCAGTAATGTTGGCTTTTTGTACTCGCTTCGGCGGTACATATACTAAATGGGGACTCAATCCGAAAACCATGCACTGGCTTTACACAGCGGTAATAAGACCCAGAATCACTTATGGTTCACTCCTGTGGTGGCCAAAAACAAATCAGAGACAGGCAAAAACCAACCTTGGAAAAATCCAAAGGCTTGCTTGTTTCTGCATCACGGGTGCAATGAACAGCACTCCAACAGCTGCTATGGAGGTCATCCTCAACCTCTCACCCCTTGACATACATGTCATGGGAGAGGCCAGGATGGGTGCATACAGATTGATCCAAACAAAAAACTGGAGAATCAGCACAACTGGGCACACCAGAATCACTCATGTAGCTGACGTAGCCGAGCTTAATATGATTTCAGACTACATGCAACCTCTATACTCATTCGAAAAACCATTCAAAACACAGCTCGACTGGAACAGATGGGACTCGAGTATAGAATCACAATCATCTGCAGAAATAGTCTGGTACACAGACGGTTCTGAGACAGATGAAGGAACAGGAGCGGGAATACATGGAGTGAGGCCAAGAAGGGATCACATAATACCTCTCGGCAAACACGCCACGATATTTCAAGCTGAAACACATGCCATTAGGACATGCATACAGAAGAACCTGGAAAGTGGCTACCAAAGAAAACACATCCACATTCTCTCTGACAGCCAGAGCGCCATCAAAGCTCTCAACTCGACACAGATAAAGTCTAGACTCGTCTGGGAATGCCTCCAGGACCTTCTGGAGCTGATGGCTAAACACAACAAGGTCATTCTGATGTGGGTGCCAGGTCACAAGGGAATAGCGGGCAACGAAAAAGCAGATCAGTTAGCAAGACAAGCATCTGAAACGCCATTCACAGGGCCAGAACCTGTGCTTGGAATCAGCAAAAACCTATGCAGGACCCCGATTGAGGAGTGGATAAAACAAAGACACCGACAACACTGGGAACAGAGCGACGGGCAAACACACAGCAAAGCCATGGTAGGACGCACAAGCCAAACCTTGACAGCTGACTTTTTGAATCTAAACAGAACAAAAGGCATCCGACCAGACCAATTTTGGACAACTTTTTCTAGTAATTCAGGCCTTATTTCAGCAATAACAAATGTTGGCTTCCATTCAAATTTGAAACAAA
This sequence comes from Adalia decempunctata, assembly GCA_951802165.1. Classification (NCBI taxonomy): domain Eukaryota; kingdom Metazoa; phylum Arthropoda; class Insecta; order Coleoptera; family Coccinellidae; genus Adalia; species Adalia decempunctata. Next base: position 25,699,327 of record OX637697.1, read on the forward strand.
TAATCATTCAGCATCGTTCTCAAAGAGATAAAGACCGATGATGACTCCAGCGTGTAAAGCACACCATACAGCTTTTCCAGGATGCAATGTAACCTGCAGAACTCCTTGAGGATTGCTTCAACTCCATATACGGCAGTTTTGCTTGTGTACGTAGCCGTTCAACTGGACATGAGCTTCATCACTCAACACAATTTTTCGATAAAAAGTGGATCCACTTCAAGCTGTTCTAGGGCCCAATCATCAAACAAAAGACGCATATTATGGTCAAGTGGCTTCAGTTCTTGTACCAGTTGGATCTTGTATGGATGTAGATCAAGATCTGCACGCAAAATTTTCCATGTGGTGGATGCACAGAGTCCAACTGGTTGTGAACTTCGACGAATAGACAAATCTGGATCTTTATTAACACTAACACTTACATCAGCTATACTTTCTTGTCTACATACAGTTCTTTGTCTTGTTGTTGCATCGAGTAGAGAAAATGTTGTCCGAAATCTTTCGATAGTTTGACGAATAAGCCTGCTCTGATGGACGATTATGTAAAAGTGTAAACCATAAGTTTGGTGAATCAGTGTCCTGATTTTGAAAATAAATTTCATCAATCTGTAAACGTTGTTGCGGCGTGAGTCTTTCCATGATAATTTGTCAATGCTTACTGAAAAGAAATGTCAAAACAACATGGCTTCTACGATCTGTCAAATTACAGTCTATCAATCTAAAAAAACACCCGATACATGAAAAGTTGCATAAAATAATGTTCGAGCTTTTTCCTGCAGAACCGTTAATACCGATGATAAGACTTTTTTGCGATACTTTTTACTCTTTCTGTATAGCAGCACTAATTAAGGAGTTCAAGATGTTTGGAAGGAAATGACCAGACCAGACCAGGTGTTTTATTTGTTCAGCGGTTGAACAAACATGTTCCGCAGAATGATTTGCACGTGCTTAATAAAATAAACGTTAACCCCTTTAGCATTCATTACCTCCTTATTAAACGCATTTTCAGTTGAGCCTATCGTGTTGAATATGATGAATGAGGGGTGAATCATAAAACCACAGTTAAAAAAGGTGGAAGCAATCATGAAATAATTATTTTTGGTAGAAAAATTGAATGATATAATATTGATTATCGACCCAAGTATACCTTTGTCCACGACTTCCCTATAATCCTTACATTTCGAATGATCTTTGAGAAACTTAATGATAGTCATCATTCACCGGTGAATAATGGCAGTGAATAATGATTCATTAATCACTGCTGAATTGCACTTCTGAAAATTTTTAATTCGTCAGGATTCGAACCCGAGACGTTCTTTTTCCACGACGGAAAAATGACTGCCAACCACCAAGCCATCAGCGCAATGACAATTAAGAGAAAAAATAACCACTTAATGTTTTCTTCTATGATTCCCATTCAGTTTGACAAGCTGAAAAATATTCAAACCGTCTGTTTTCATTGAGCCTCCCATAAATTGTAATTCTTCTCGAAGATACCTGCATTACAGAGTCATGAAGAAATGTTGTGTTCTCCACCAGAAATAAGACAGGCTGCAAGAAATACTGCATTACATCTATTGCCGGAAAAATCAAGGAATCTCAGCCTAAAAGCGTTTAATAATTTCATGGACTGAGAGTAGCTAATAAAATCCACTTATTTTCGGAGTCAGTTTTACTGGCTTATTTTTCGAAAATATCAGCTACCTATATAAACAAACAACCCTATGGGGCCATTATTCCATGCTCAAGAATACTCTCAACATAAATGAAGGCAACGATATTGGAAATTATGAAAAACTGCGTTCACTTTTGAAAAGGAAATCAGAAGGAAGATAGCTAGAGTTTTATTCCTGAAGCATGCGATCAAAAATATCTTGTGATGAAGGTGAAACACTAGCTTGCATACATTTGTATTTCATTTTCATCAGAGCGAAAGTATGGAAATGAATCGATGTCAACTGAAGTTTTGACGTTTATCGAGATTTTGCATTATTCAGTGCCAACACAGAAAATGTTATGTCAACGCTTTTGATAACTATTTTCGTTGTTGAAAATGCATATTAAATCGAATTTTACCGAGGAAGTCGTGGACAAAGTATAGTATTCTATTCGCACATAATTACTATTATTCACTCGGGTGAATTGCGACACTCGCCTGGCGGCTCGCGTCGCAAACTTCCCCCTCGTGAATAATAGTAATCATTATGTGCTCATCGAATAATATACTATTTTGTACTATTATTCATTAGATAGAATCAATACGGATTGAACTAAAAATTCATTTATTAAGCTTCTTATCGCCGATGTACGAGTTTCCTTTGTTAATGTTATCATTTACGGTACTTTGTGGGTGCTTACTGCTAACCGTATAATTTTCTACATGGTGTGTCGCTGATAAAGATAAGCAGTTTGGTTTATACATCGGATACAAAGGAAAACAGTCTGGAGTTAACTGACTACTAAACTTGGAAACAATAATATCCCTTATGTCCCCTCCACATTGCTTGAAGAATATCCCAAATTACTATCTTAATAAAATCTAGAAAAAGTCTTTCAATATTCAACTGCCAAAAAGAGTGCACTTTTTGCCCCGTATACACAGGGTGTTTTTAAAGGCAAGCATTGTATCAACAGGAGGTAGACTCATCGAAATGAACCATTTCAGTGAATATTATTATACTAAGTGTCAAAGAAACTGCAACAGAAGGAGCTGTTTAAATTTTAATTTTTTTCGGGAAAAAATAGGTAGTATGGAAGGAGTAAATGATTGAAATTTGGAGAAAAAAACGAAGGGTTTCCAATTTCTTTCAATAAATTTGTTAATAATGTGTTTGTCCACCGCGATTATCTATACACTCCTAAACACGTCTCGGCATTGATGCAATAATATGATCTTTTTCTTCTTGAGGGATACTATTCCAAGCTACCTGTACTTCATGTCTCAGAGCCGCCAAAGTCCGTGGGGGCTGGGGTAAATTTCCAAGCCTTCTACCCATGATGTCCCAAACATGCTCTATGGGCGAAAAATCGGGGATCTTGGCGGCAATGGCAAAAGATTCACATGGGTCGCTTCAAAAAAGTTTAAACTAACTCAGGCAACCTGAGGTCGAGCATTATCTTGCTGAATTATTGTATTCTCGAGCCGGTTAAGGTAAGGGAGAACATATGGCTCCACTTTTTCTTGAAGGTAACGCAGCGCTGTTATGTTACCTCGAATAAAGACTAAAGGTGACCTACTTGCATGTGCAAGAGCACCCCATACCATAACGCCTACTGTCCGGTGTACATGACGCTCAACATCAAACTGAGGTTCACGTCTTTCTCCCAGACGTCGTCTTACCCTTCTTCGGCCATCATCTGCACCCAAGGAGAATCGAGATTCATCAGAAAAAAAGACCTGATGCCATTCCACATTCCAATGTTGACGTTCTCTGCACCACTGTAATCGTTGCCGGAGATGCTCAACCGTCAGAGGAAACACAAGATGGGGTCGATAATGCTGCAGTCCAAGAGGCCTTATCCGGCGGTAAACCATTCGGGCAGTTACAGGCTTTGTTCTCCTAACCACTCATCAGCCAATGATCGAGTTGTCGCATATGGTCATAAGTCTTAGACGTCGATCTTGAACTTCATTTGTGCCCCTTCAACGTGCTCTAGACATTTTAACAACAACTTAACATCGACTTTGGATCTCCTCGAACTGCTGGTTTGTTGTAGAGGGTGTCCCAAACTCGATGATCACTGAGAGCATCTCGAGAACCATAAGGGTTACAGAAAAAATGTTCAAGCACTCCCGATCTCTTTTTTTCAAAATAATCAATTGCCCGCATACAGTTCCGAGATATCTGAATTGGTTCTCGAGTTAAAGGGCGTTTCTGAAAAATTGCTGTTTCAAATATTTCGCTATATCTCGTTTTCTGTTGGAGATATCACGAAAATTCCAACATGTTTTCTTTTGTAATTTATTTTGCCTATACGTTGCTTCCATCTGATCCGAAAAATTATTCGCCGTTCAAGTGCTAGAGAAATAAGTTTGTGTTTTTTAAATGGGACACCCTATATTTTTCAACATTGCTTCTTAGCCGCAGATTCTACGAGTATCATCCTGTACCCGGTTTTTCGAAAATCTGGTCCGTTTCAAAGATATTGAGTTTTTCGTCTTCACTTGAATTGGGACAGCCTGTATATAAAGATATTTCTTTTATTTGGAGATATTTTATCTTTATTTTTTTGTCTAGTTTGTTTTTTTGAATGAACTGATCTTCTTGAATGAAGGAGATATCATAGGAGAATACGATATTTCCTGAAAATTTCGATTCTATGAAATGGAATACTTCATTTGTAAATAAATATATTCCATTTAATTCAAAATCTAATTTGTCTAGTGTGTAGTGAAAAATTTTAACCAAATGATTATCTTGGAAAGAAGAAATCATCAGATACTATAATTCAAGTAATTAAATCAATTACCAGTTTATTAGTTAAATCAGTTGAAAAATAATTTCGAAGAATGTTTGAGAGAAATCAAAAATTTGCACAACCACAACGCAGTGAGAGGTGTTATACGGCGTTGTCGGAAGTGCATGAATAATGGAGGCAAACAATTCGAACATTTATTGTAGTTTTTTGTCAGAATTCACTTGTATTAAAGTTTTTATTCCATTAATGTTAGTTTTTTTAAAGAATCGGAAATAAAATCTCTCCAAATTAAAGAAAAATCTTTATATACAGGCTGTCCCAATTCAAGTGAAAACGAAAAACTCAATATCTTCGAAACGCACCAGATTCTCGAAAAACCGGTTAAAGGATGATACTCGTTGAATCTGCGGCTGAAAAGCAATGATGAAAAATATAGGGTGTCCCATTTAAAAAACACAAACTTTTACGAAAGAATAATATCCAAAATTCAAAGGTCCTTTTGGAGAAAATGAATTGTATATGTCAGCAGAAAATAATTAGGCAGGTCGATCGAGGGTTGTTGTGAAGAATTAGGAACAGAATCTGATTTCTTTCAAGAGACTCCGTGTTGATGCGCCTGCATTTCTAGGCCACACTCGATTTTTCTTCATGAGCAGACGTTTTTATATAACACGATATTTCGTCAGTGTGTCCATCTCGAAAGTGGTTCTGCCAGTTGAACGACCCGCAATTGCAAGAGAACCAGAATCGACATAGGTTATTCGATTGCAAGCACTGCAAATCATTATTTTTGCGGGTATTTAACCTCTTTATTCGCGTAGCCTAAACAACCGATTGAACTTACGATAGGAGCACGACTTCTTCGTTGTAATGAACTCCTTATATTAATTGACTCGTGTGGAGGAAAAACGATTTAGGGACCACAATGGTATTCGATTTATGAATAAGGACTGAACGAGAATAAATTCGCTATCACAAAAACGCCTATATCTCTTGAACCAATTGAGAAAAAATCAAAATTTGATCATAGTTAGCTTTGTTATGAACGTCAGAAACATGTGGAACATTTACTTCATAGATATTCCAATTCTCTGTCGCAAAATGTCAAGCGAAGTGAAAACACGAGAATTTATAGTGAAACCTCTTCGAAATAATCAAAAATGGAGCTTCAAAAGAATCGCAAAAGAGGCTCGCGTTCGTCCGGAAACGGTATCGAGAGTTTCAACGAAGATCTTACAATTAACCGCAAGGAAGGAACCGGAAGGAAAAGGGGGTTTCATAGCCCAAAAAAAGTGAAGAAAGCCATCAGCCTTCTTCAGAAGAATCCTAACCTTTCAGGACGGAAAGTGGCCCAAATAGTGGGTTGTTCGCACTGTTCGCAATCAACCGTTCAGAAAATCCAGTCGAGGTGTGGGCTAAGAACATATAAACTGCAGAAAGTCCCAGACAGGAACGCTGTGAAGAATCAAGAATCGAAATCAAGAGCAAATAAATTAAAAAAAGATTCCGTGAAAAATTTTTCCTGTTGCGTGATGGACGACGAAACCTATGTATTGGCTGATTTCTCGCAACTTCCTGGTCAGGAATATTATACTGCAGATTCTCGTGGAAATGTTGACGAACAATTTCGCGTGAAGAAACAAGCAAAGTTTCCTAAAAAATTCCTGGTTTGGCAAGCAATTTGCACTTGTGGGAAAAGGAGCAAATTTTTCGTTGGCCAAGGCTCTGTTGACTCGAAGATATACATCGAGGAATGCTTGAAGATGCGACTTATACCATTTTCATTTTTCAACAATCTTTTGGCCAGATTCAGCTTCATGCCACTACAGCAAGGCCACCAAGGAATGGTACGAAGCTAATGAGGTGGTTTTTGTCCCCAAAGAGGCCAATCCACCAAATTGCCCAGAACTCAAGCCAATCGAAAGATATTGGGCCATGGTAAAAAGAGAATTTAAGATGACTAAGAAATCAACGAAAACATTGGCGAAATTCAAGCAAAAGTGGAAGACAGCATCCCAGAAAGTGACTGAGAACACTATAAGAAGCATGATGGAAAGAATTCTAGAAAAAAATCCATGAATTTTGTGATAAATAGTTTTGGTTTGGTTTTATTGTAATTTCATTAGAATTAGAAGATGATTCGAAAATGAGTTTGATTTTCGAAATCGGTCCAGTGGTTCAAAAGATATAAGCGTTTTTGTGATAGCGAATTTATTCTCGTTCAGTCCTTATTATGCAGAGTTCGGACTGAGCGAATGTCTTCAAAACCAAATGGACGATATTTCTGAAACTTAGCAGAAGAGTGCAATAAGACAAGATGCATTCGATGTGATTTTTGGGTTGCTTAAAAGCTCAATAAGAATCTGATAAAAATTAAATACGAGGAGTCCAAACGATAGCAGGAGGACTTCCTGAACAAGTATAAGTTTTCCCAGAGACGCAAAAGACCGAGAAGAAGTAAACATCTCGTTCTACGCAAAATTTAATACCAACTTGTTTACTTCTAAATTCGCGAATTTTCAATGTCACGCACTGCACGTGTAAAGTGTTTCCTGATCAACAAAATTTTTCTGTAATAACGAGAGCAAACAAAGACGTTTATCTGATTCGTATTTGTTGTTGTTTTCGAGTGGAATTTTATTTTTTCGGCCTTGGCGCGCTCGCCGCTCGGGGGCCTTCTGACGTCACTCGTTTTGTAATGTAGGCCAGTAGACGCGTAGTTAACACACCTCCAGAAATCCACCAATGATAGTTAACCAAACAACTTTCCTTTTCAGTAGATTCCGTTGTTGCCGGATTATCGACAAATGGATAAAAGCAAATTGAAAAAACGGAATGGGGATTTATAAGGATTCACATCTACATTTGAATCGAAATTCGGCATATTTTTGTGAATACCCTGTAGAATTTTTTCGGAAAAAACAGAGTGAAAAACGTTCACTGAGGCCTTAATAATAGTGGCTGAAAATTTCATTGTTTGCGAATAGAACACTGATTTTGAACATAAATTTCAACATTTTGCAAACGTTGTTGCGGCGTGAGTCTTTCCATGATAATTTGTCGATGCTCATTGAGCAGTAATGTCAAAACAACATGGCTTCTACCTTCTGTCAAATCACAGTTATCCCATAGATGCATAGAAATACCTGGTGTTGGCACTGATTAGATTTTGTTTAAGACTTTCTTGTCGATCGAAAACGTGATATTTTGTGCAGCTTTTCATTTCTCCCGAAAGGGGTCGCGTTTTTTGTCGTTGCCGCAGTAGCGCCACGACCGATAAATATTGCGGATTTATTCCGGAACTAGTCCAAAATCTGAAATCTAGGATGCCGTTTTGATCTACAAATTTTGGTCACGATTTTTAGTAGGGAGTCGTTACACCAGGTGTTCTATGCATCTATGTTATCCCTAACGAAAATTCTAATAATTCTATCACTCTAAGAAAAACACCCGTTAGAATACCCTATACCTTAAGTTAAGACCTGAATACTCCGTGAATCGGTCCTTTGAACTACAAAGCTATGGACACCTTATACACTGCGCAAAAAAATTAACGCACATTATGGAAATCTCAAATTTATTCTACAACTGAAGGTGTTCTCAATGATAATTATTTTTATCAGAATTATGCATGCATATGTTAACCACTTTCAACGTTTTTCTTCAATACAGATGTTTTCTCCCAGCAGGAATAAAAAAAGATGATATTATCAGACTTTGAATGTATTGGCTCCATTCTAAAATCAGTTGTTCTCGATCAATTCTAGTGATCAATAGTTTTCTTTCGTTTGATTTTCTACACTCGATCGCTATGCAACGCGAAACACGCAATTTGACCCAAGCGGAATGTGCCCAAGCGGTAGTTTTGCGAGTAGAAGGCCGGAGACACACTTGGCGTTTTTTTCCGATCGGATATTTTGCCGTCGACGGTACTACAGAATTGGAGCTTACACACTGGATTACACACTGGGCAGTAAAATATCCGTCTTAAGTCACAAGCACACTACCTCCGCCAGTCAATTACTGACACGCAGCACTGTAGACTGGACGACGAGTGTGTAACCTTGCATTCGGTCACGTAGGCCACTGCTGAGGGTAGTCGGTAAAAAAAACGACGAATGTAGTGGCAGTGGTCGGCTGCATTTCTACCGACGGCGTTAATAAATCCGATCGTCCTTTTTTCCGCCGAATGTGTACGTCGCCATAAGATCCCACGCGCCACTTCTGGTACGGCGTCGACGGCAAAATATCCGATCGGAAAAAAACGCCAAGTGTGTCTCCGGCCGAAGGGTGGACATACGAGTACACAAGAATTGCAGAAAGGTTTGGACTTTCCCATACAAGTGTGTCCAGAATGTTGCAGCGATTCAGGGAGACATGTATGAATGTCCGAAGACCAGGACAGGGTAGACCACGGGTAACAACTGCCATTCAAGAACGTTACTTGAGAGTCTCTTCGTTGAGACAACGGTTTGCAACCACTCGCCTCCTTCAAAATCAGCTTGAGCAAACTCATGAGGTGCAAATTAGCACTCAGACAATAAGAAATCGCCTCAGAGAATATGATTTAAGGCCTCGTATCGCGGCAAGAGGCCCAGTTCTTACCCCAGCCCATCGAAGGGCGCGTTTGGATTTTGCGAGAGAGCATATCCATTGGGAAGAGGCCGATTGGGAAAGAGTTCTCTTCACAGATGAGTCTAGATTCTGCCTCTACCATTGTGATCGACGTTCCCTTGTATACAGACGTCCACATGAAAGATATGCTCAGTGCAATTTCCTGAATACTACTGGTTTCGGGGGAGGATCGATTATGGTATGGAGTGGAATATCTTTTGAGTGCTCGCACAGACCTAGTGGGCGTTGATAATGGAGCTATGAATGCTGATAAGTATATAAGGCACATTCTTGAAGAGCATGACCATTTGCCCCATACATTGGTGAAAATTTAATTTTTATGGACGATAATGCCAGACCCCATCGTGCGCGCATCGTTCAGGAGTACCTTGAAGACGTTGAAGTCTCTCGAATGGAATGGCCAGCAAGAAGTCCAGATCTCAATCCGATTGAGCAGGTTTGGGACAACCTCAATAGAAGGCTGAGAAGTTCAGAAAATCATCCAGCTACTCTTAATGATTTAGGAATCCAACTCGGAGAAATCTGGGAAGGATTAGATTGAGTATGAACCGTCGTTGCCGAGCTGTTATTAACGCAAGGTGTGGAAATACCAAGTATTAAATCACTTATCAGCATTTCAGTATTTTGAAAATTGTTCATTTCTCTTCTTTCACATAAGATTCGGTGAAATCCTGAATTTTTCTTCCATTTAATGTGTCTTGTTTTGTTCAAAACCTTCCCGAGAGAACATAAAAAATAAGTTATAAAGTCAATGCAGAGTTAACTTTCATTAAAATTGAGATTTTCAGAATGTGCGTTAATTTTTTGCGCAGTGTATATTGAATGCTTACAAAAAATCATCAATCGAAGTTTTAATTCATCAGCGGTACCTATCCAATATTTCTTTGTATCAAAAAAATAGGACAAATATAGAGTCAAACGTGACAACATTGCTGATATCGTGGTTTGTGTATACGGGAAGTCAGCACGTGGAGAGGAGCCCCACAAGATATGGTGCCATCATAATCCGTCCAATGACATTACAGAGCGGGGTTCTGTACATCATACGATATGGTGTGATACCAAAACGATGGGGGATCTTTGTTCGAAGGTAAGCAAACATTCACCTTGTTGAATATTCAATGAGGCAATGGAAAACTACCAGAAAAAGATCGGGTACCACCATTGACCTGATAAACTCTACAGACCATTAAATTTCAGACTGCGGACAACTGAAGACAAAGAAGTCCGCAATATTCAACTTCTGCTAAAAGCTAAAGCATTGGCAAGAAACAGAGACATAGAGCGTGAGCTGATGAGCGCATAATTTTTTTGTCCTCTTCATACACCATTTAACATCAAGGAAATTTGATACAGAAATTGAGTAGATAACTTTCGAATTGAATTTATTTCTCGTGTTTCCAATATTATTCACTTCTACATCACTGATATAATTGTGTTGATTGGTAAAGGCTTGAGAAAAAGTCTTTTATCATCTTGGTATTTAGACCTTGTCCGTTTACAGCATTATAGGGCCATTGAAATCAAACGAAAAAAGTTGTCTTCAAGTATGTTCTTTCCCATCGAAATAAAATTTGATGACTTGTTTGGTAAAAGGTTTGACCAGTATTAACCTTATCTCATGTTCCTGTCGACTCTCCACAGCATAGACTTTATCAGGTTATGGACAACCCAAATACTTATATTGGAATATGTTTGGTTGTTGCATGATTACCATTTTTGGGACAGTTTTGGGCCAAGGACTCCTACATCCGGACAAAACAAACAAATCATTGAATCTTTCAGAAACTTGGGACAAACTTCTAACTCTAGGAGATTACAAATTGGTAGACAGCTCTATTCAATTCAAATATTTCTTTCTTATGATTAAAAATTTGAAATCCTTGCTAATAATCAGAACTCCGATTTCTTCAAAATACTTTATCAGAAATGGAATAAAGGAATGTACTTAATCAAAACAATAGGACTTGAGGTCACCAGATTCATGGCCGATACTAATAAATTCTATTTCGAAAACGATGAAATTGGGAATCGCAAGGATTGCAATGCCATGAAAAGATTCACAATATAGATTATTATTTTTACCTGGAAATCCAGATACCATCTGATATTGTGATATTGACGAAATATATCAAAGGAAGTGATAAAAATTTCGATGATAAATATGCAGATGATCTGTAAAATGAAGCTCATTTACCTATATGAGGTAGTGAGGAATTAGAGGAAAATTATTAAATTCGCGATTTCAATGACTGAACATATCAAAATAATACAAATTCAGCTGTTTACATAAGAAGTCGTACGAAATATCACCACAATTGACAACCCTTTATATTTTCTGATTCATAACTTAAAAAATGTAAGGTTGAGGTTGAATTGAATCAAAACTTGATAATTTAATCATCATTCCGAATAGGTTATTTGAAGACTGATTCTGACCAACACCAGTATTAGCATAGTATGGTATAAGGTTCTGAAAACTGAAGTCATCAGCAGGTATCTGATAATGATATGAAAAGGAAGTACATATCTACAAAATATAAAGACCCCGTATAATTAAATGAAAAATCGTCATTTCAAGTGAAAATATCTTCAATAAGTTGAATCTAGAACTGCTGAAAATAAATTGTATTTTTCAGGAAGTACCTAAGAATAGGTTCATTGTTATAAATAAAAAGGTGATTAAATTATCACTACCGATAATTCTTTCCCTGGAAATACGTACGAGTGTTTCTTCAGATATGACTAATTGGTATTCTAGAATAAAATCAATAATTTGACTTACATCACATGAACTCAGAGCTCACAATGAGGCTTTTCTGAGTGAATCAACCAATAATACCATAGGTCATGAGCAAATATAAATCAATCTCCTACATTAGGACCTTTTGGCCTGAGAATTTCCATGAAACATATTGCAGAAGAGTAGAAAATTCAGAAATAAAGTATCATTCAAAGAAACATTTCTGCCTTCAAGTAAAATGGGATGAAATCAAAATATACATACCAGTCACCAACTAGTGCGGGGTAACTATTCTTCACTAAAAAAACTGTTCTATTTGATGGGAATTCCCATAAACTATTGATTTCAATCAGCTGATTTTAAACAGGGGAAATGACAGTGTAAATTCACTTTTGATAACAGTGAAAGGATATTCGAAATATTCGTTAACACACTGAAAAGCGAGCGTGGTATTGAAGCTTTTCAGTTATTGTTTATAAAAGTTTGTTAAATCATTCAAGAACAAAGAGGATATTATGGAAAACTCTACAATAATAAATTCAATTTTGACGTCTGATTGGTAGTTCTCGAGCAGATGACAAGTATGACCTTTGGTTTGACACTAGTAGCTCCAAAGTTTCATGTTTCGCTGCGATTCAAAGCTTTGTCAGGCAACACATAATACATACGGCTGTATCTTTTGCAGTATAGTTCTTCTGAGGGGCAGCATTTCCCTAATATTAATCGGTTAATCAATCATTCAATTCATAAAAATCATCGGAAGTCGAAAGGACCTAGAATCTTTACACCATCCACGAGTGAGTAACCTTCTTGTGAGTGAATGAAACTGAAACTACTTATAATTATTTTGAGAAGGGTCAAGGATGATTCAACTAAAATTTAAATGACATATTTTTATTTTTCTTTAAAAAAGTACAAAACACTCATGAATTTCAACAAACACAATTCACTTCAGCTAATCCAATGAAGCGATTTTTAGTCTTTGTGTGAGCTCCGGAATTTCTATATAATCAGTACTTTCCCAATCTTGACTCTTCAATTTCGTGGTACCCAAGCTGGTCATGAGAGGCTTGCCATTCGAATCCAAAGACAAGTAACCCTTCATTTCTGGCGGAACAACGTCATTCGGGTGTGCATTCTGGGAAAACGGAACATCATTTCCCAATCCAAATACTAACGAAGATAATGACTTCGTGAATATAAAGTTCTGCAAGCAATTAATTTTTATATTAGTGTCAGAGGTATTGAAATCTGAAAAGGGTTAGAATTATTACCTATGGGCTGATATTAGATGTTGCTTATGACATTGTTCAAAGAGAAACAATGATTATGATTAGGAAAAGTTCAAAAACTAGATTTACCTCAGGCAAACAATGGTGATGCATACAATAATAGTTCTGGTTGTTTTCCCTGTGACACAAGGTACCATCAGGGAAGTAAGGAGATATCCCCAAATCATTCAATTCTATTCTGGGTGTATAGAAAGTTCCAGAATCGCCTCTCTTGCAGAAAATTGCACATCCCATCCATATCCTTCCTAGATTGGACATTTTGATTAACAGCATGAATATACATAGTTTAATTCAGGCAAATTATACCTTCTTCATGAGGAGCTTGCAGACCACTGCCTTTGGGATCCAATTCTGATAAAACCTTAGAAAATTCTTTGCATTTTCTTGAGGCAAAATCAACAACGCTTACCCTCTTCTTGCACATCTGGAAAGTTTGAATTTGAATTTGAAGTAGATGATTGCAAATCAAAGTGTTCTAATTATTTACTGTCGAAATGAGTCCCTATACTCGTTTACACAAGGGAACATATACCTTTTCATCTCTACATGTCGCAAATTCGACGCTGGAACCCTCACAACCTAGATCAGTATTGACAGGTGGTGGATTATTACAAATTCTCCGTTTGGTAGTGTAACCTTTAGATTTTTCGATGCAAGCAGATTTGCATGTTCCTTCCTTCCAAGGACTCCAACCTCCAGGAATCACTTGTGTTGGCACAGGAAGGCTCTTACTCAAGCACTCTCCACCAAAACAAATCTTAAATTAAAAAAAATTGAATTGGTATTGATACCGAACGTTCAGTGATGATTAAAAATGTTACCTTCTTGTTTCCGCAATTAGTTCCATCAAGAGCAGGCCCAGCAAAATAATACCCACTCCTATGAGGAGTTTTGCACTGTAGGTTGTAACAAATAGTGGACAATTCTTGATTTGGAGAGACGACAGCATCTTTGTCCCTGAGGAGAATTTCACATTGCTGTTTCGCTGTATATTTTTGACCAGGATGGTCCAGAAATTTTTTATGATCAAGTTGCTTGGAGTATTTGCCTCCGTCCCTCAGACAAGTCGCCCAACTGAAATAGGTCGAGTGAGACTTCGCTGACTAAAGTGTGAAGTTAGTACCTTAGTTTCGACATAACCTTTGCACTGCATGAAGACCATTGTGTCTCTCCATTGGTGCCCCTAGAAGGTGACATGATGTAACCTTCCTTGGAGCAGGAATTGCCCAAACTGTCGTGGTGCATGCCCAAACTATGAAGATTTCAACTGGTAAATGACTGTATCGATAGTTATGGATAATTCTTACTTGTGTCCAATCTCATGAGCCAAAATATAAACGCTGGTGAATCCAGCACTGGGATATGGTTTACCAAAAGCGTTGGTGGTTCCTAGTTCAGCAATGATGCATGCATACTGTGTATGGCAAACTCCTCCAACGGTTGCAAGACCCATCGTAGCTCCGCTCTTCTTTCCATTTTCGATAGCATAAAAATCCAACCTGAAATAATAAATTGGTGATAGTCATCATTTTTTTCGCGTTTTTGCGGTAAGTTACCCTGATACGTAGAGAGCCATGTCCCAGTGGTCTGGGTTTGAGTCTGAAACCGGATTTAGACTGTCTTGGTATTCGCAGAATGAATCCAGAAGTTTCGATCTTTCTCCATTGTGATGGTACATTTTCGAAGGTTGGTTCTTCATTATATCCAGTCTTACCAGGGTTATTTCCAAAGGTGTGCCGAGGCTAGGCTGATGATAGAGAGCTTGAACCTTCAATCAAAGATACCCGATTAACTATACGAAGTATCACTGTAGTAGTTGGTGATATAGATAGGAAAAACTAGGAGGCTAGAATACGACGATTTCCCTTGAATCAAAAGTACGGTATAATAGTTTATTTGTTTCTCATTTGTAAACGTCAGTTTCCAAAAACACAATATTAATCAAGAAAGTTTATTTTATCAAGTCACTAACTTGTAAAACTAACAGTTAAAATTTTTACAAGTTAGTAGTATTATTCACATTAGAAAATTTTGTTTTATCGTCATATATGTTGAAAATCATGGTAAAATTGTTATTTCCAGTAACACAGATTTTTGATGATGAAAGAGTTGATACTGATGATGATGAACCATCTGTTGGCTCAGAAACTGCCGAATTCGAGGACTGCAGAACATTTGTACTCTCCTTACTACCAAATAATTTGCTAGACATTTCGAATATTTCGATTTTTTTGTTGACCGAATCATCGACATAACTCATCGCAATTTCGGTGCTCTTCCACCCTCCTGCACTCTTTAGTGCTAAAATATCTCCACCCGAATCCGCAACCATATAGTGGCTCCAGTTCTGCGAAAAGAGTGGCCGGTGTATAACTCTGGGTCTTTTAAACCTAAATATTTCGCGATTTGCTTTGGGACACCACCAATAGTGTGCTGGCCAGCATTAAGGGAAATGCATTTTCCATGTCGGTATGTCAAAAAAAATCTTAGGCTTTCTGTTCCATGAGGCCGAAGATTTACATATTTTCTGTATAACATGCAGGGCTTGAAGCTGCACTCTGCAGCCATCATCGGTTATGGTGAATCTTCTTTTTGTTTGCCGCAATGTCACAATAACGTATTTTCCCATATCTTCGACATCATTCATGTTTTTTAAGGAGAGAATTTCGTCACATCGACAACATCCAAAAATCCCAAATATTGTTACAATTTTCGCCAGCAACCACTGGTCATCAGGAACATGTAAAAGAAATTGTTCAGCCTCTTCTTAGTCTTCTTTACCTTGGCCTTTTTTGGCGTATAACGCTCATTTTTTCGTTTCAGAAACGCTATTACCTTTTGAAATCTGCAACTAAACGTCATATTTTTCAATGAATTTTTTAAGGAAAACAAACCTGCGAACAGGGGCATTTTCTTTCATTTCCAAGCAGCTTTTCAGCATAGACCATTTTGCCCATAAAGTATTAGGGCTGAATCTAGCTGATAGTTGATTCAAGTAGACCAACAAAACATCTTCAGTTACCCCAATCACACTAATTTTGTTTTGCCACTTTTTGAAGTCGTCGTATTCTCGCTCGTACCTTGAAGCTGGTTTTGCAGGCAGGTAATAAACTTGAAGCTACACTGCTGGCTGCCTCAATAATTTCTTTTGGTACATTCATTTTTGCTTTCGCCAAAACAAATGTAAAGAAAAATAAACAGACATGTTCATGGCAACGCTTCCATAGCTTATGACATTTGCGACTAATTATTGAGATTTTTTTGAATTTATCTAATCTTTTTACAAATATATATGAGAAACAAATGAAATATAAAACAATACACGCAAGGTAACGGGTTTTACTGGCTCAAGGAGGTAACTGACTCGCCTGCGGCTCGTCAGTTATATCCTCCATTCGCCAGTAAAAACCCTCTTAGCTTGCTAGTAATGTTATATACTATTACAGTATTTAGCAGCGTTTTCATCGACTAACAAGTAAGTATATTGGGAAGTGCTTGAAAATTAAATGTTTTCGCTTACCCCATTGAGATAGGCCAACAGCATGTCTTGCAACTTGTTATTGTCGTAGTCCATGAATGGTGCAAACATTTTATAGGCAACCTCATCGAAAAACATTGCCACTTCCAATGTAAGGCCTCCAACTGGTCTTGTGTTGGCAGCTTCTTTCACGTTGAAATCAAAAATCAATTCTTCTGAGTTATCTTTGTCTATCAATTGATCATGAGAATCCCAGATACTCCCTTCTATCGGGAATATATCATCCAAGTGGCCTGAAGGAATGGTGGCTCGCTTGATCAAATGCGGAATTTTCTCATCCAAGTAATCCTTTGAATCGAGGAGAGGTTCCTGGAGTTTCATTAAATGTTGGAGTCGTTCTGTTAGGGGGTGAATTTCGAGTGTTTCGTTTTTTAAAACGATGATTCCTTGCTGGAATAAAGGCATGAGAGTATGAAGTAGGTAGTATTTTCATATTCGTTTGATTTCTCTTAGAGTTCACTTACTACGGATTGAGGCTGACAGATGCTTATAGCAGCAACTGAATCGTCGTCTTTGTGAAGATAATGGCAATCTTTGGAATAGTTGTCCAGTATAACTGTTTCGTCGTCGCCATCTTTTATATAGGTTTTGAAATTATCAGCCAACAAATTCTTATTTCTCTTCAGTTTGAGATTAACTGGTCTGAAATTGATTATTTCATGGTGCCTATATATATACTCTGGCTGATTTAATTCAAGAGGGAATCCAATCCATATATAGGAGGATATAGGGTTTAAGGCTCACTTTCCCTATTCAAAAAATTTGGAGAGTTGATAGGGATGGCAGAGGGTGCAACAAAAAGCCTTAGAAAATGCATAAAAGTGAAACAAAAATTGGCCTGTTTCAAGATTTTGTTGCCAAATATTTTTCTTCTGAGAAAATGAATTTGTTCCATAATTTTGACGCGCACTATATACCGGGTTATCATAATAATCCGTGCATTAGACGTTTCTCGGCGTCTATGAGGAAAAGATTCCTGAAATTTTGCGCACTGCCGTTTTTCAAAGGGGGAAATCATGCTAAAATATTTTCATCGAAATCGCACTTCCGGTTATACCGGAAGTGACCATCAGCTTTGGTATTTCAAATGGAACTACCTATTTTTATAACCAGAAATGGATTCCTTCTTGAATTTTACACATTTTTTATCTGAAACATTTTTACGTTGTTGTCATGGTTACGAAGATATAAGGACTTCTATGAGAAATGGCCAGTTTCAGAGGTCCGCGAAACATATCATAGCATGCATGCTATCCATAATAAAGAAACAAATGAAGGATTTTTCGAAAATTCAATAATTTTGCTTCGTATATTGCATGCATGGCTATATCGAATAATGTTGTTCTATTGGAACTGTCATATTTCTGAGAAATTTCAAACTGCATTTTTTCAAATGGCATGCCTAAATTTTTTGTACAGAAAACGATTGGAGATGGACATAAGGAACCCTTGGAAAAATGTTTGAAATTTTCTGTACAAAAAATATGGGCATGCCATTTGAAAAAATGAAGTTATTGCAGTTTGAAATTTCTCAGAAATATGAATTTATTGTGACAGTTCCAATAGAACAACATGAGTCGATAGCCATGCAATACGAGGCAAAATTATTGAATTTTCGAAAAATTCTTCATTTATTTCTTTATTATGGATAGCATGTATGCTATGATATGTTTCGCGGACCTCTGAAACTGGCCATTTTCTCATAGAAGTCCTTATAACTTCGTAACCATGACTACAACGTAAAAATGTTTCAGATAAAAATGTGTAAAATTCAAGAAGGAATCCATTTCTGGTTAGAAAAATAGGTAGTTCCATTTGAAATACCAAAGCTGATGGTCACTTCCGGTATAACCGGAAGTGCGATTCCGATGAAAATATTTTAGCATGATTTCCCCCTTTGGAAAACGGCAGTGTGTCAAATTTCAGAAATGTTTTCCTCATAGAAGCCGAGAAACGTCTAATGCACGGATTATTATGATAACCCTGTATATCATACCTATGTATAACAGACGTAAAAAAAAACATATTCTTTTTTATGGATTTTTTCCTGACAACAACTTATTTTCGAATAAGTATTCATTGAAAAAATTCTTGTTCCTATGAGAATAAAAGTGCCTGAGTCTCATTGATTAAAATCTGAGTTTCAATAGAATACCTATATCTCATTGAATTCTCAAGTCCATGAAAAAGCCAAAATTTAGAAAAAGAAAATTCGATCGTGAATCTTCGAATTCAACATAAATCTTCAATTATAAATACTGTATGTATATTGAGTCCCAAAAAAATCGTTTGACAGGTGGATCTACTCATTCAAAAAATTTCAAAATTTCTTCATTGAGCAAAGGAAAGGTGCCTTTTTTTATTTAAATTATCGTGTCTCGGCAACTATAGGCCATCGACACATAGTACAATATTCTTTTTTTGCCTTTCAATAAGTACCTGATCGAGGAATAATTCCAAAAGGAAATTATACTCACTGTTCAAATGCAGAGAACTCATACTCAATAGTTTCTTCCTCATTATTATCTGATGATTCGTATTTATTAGCTTCTCTCATAGGGATCACAGCAGGTAAATACACAATTTCATATTTGGGCACACGAAATCTGTTACCGTTTTGAAAATAATAAGCTAACTCAGAATCGGTCATATGATGGTGAAGCGCCTCAGTCACAAAACTTTCAACTTGCGTACAAATTGTAAGCGCCGAAAAGATGCAAATTGTTGCGAACATTTTTGCAATGCACAAGAAACAATGACAGTTTTTGTTAATGGCATCTTTTTATAATAATTGTTTTGCGTAGAGAACAGTTACACTGATACGTATGGGGGTACCACTGGATATTTGGCATTACCATAATTTTTGAATAATTTCGAGGAACTCAGACAACCCCAGGTGTGAATGAACTTTTTGAAAGACAGACAGCTGGATGAGTTGAGTTAATCATCCTTAGCTGGTAATTTGTATGACTATTGATATCGGCCCCTGTGGTATGTATGTATCAACCCTTTCTGTCGCAGGTTTTTATGCAAATTTAAAAAGAATCAGTTGGTTCCTTTATGGGAAAATCGACAAAGCTTTTCCTTCGATTGCAATAATAGTAATAGCTAAAAATGGGACTATTTTTGACTGAATCGAATTTGACCAAGTCGATTTAGACCATTCTCGGCTCGAAATTTGAAAAATACAGACATTGTAACGAAATGATATAGCCCTCGTCTAAGGGGAAGTGGTACAAATCCGAGCTCGCGAGCTCCCTTCAAAAATTGGGCTTTTTATTTCCATGATATCTCAGTTCGTATGCGGCGTAGACCAACAATTTTTTTTTTTTAAATTAAAGCTTTATCATTTTTTCATAATGTGTATCACTCGCTTTTCCGTTTTTCTTCGTATATTAGGAAAAAAACCTGGTTAACTGAAATTTCATTAAAATCTGGACAAACGATTTTATTTCCATGTGTATTAATCAGTTTTTCTGTTTATTGCTTCCCTGAACTTTTAAATGAATTATAAAGTTGGAACTTTATTGGTCATATTTTCAGCCAGTTTTTTTCCTAATATACGAAGAAAAACGTAAAAGAGAGTAATATGCATTCTGCAAAATATTATTCCGCATGTCTACTGAAAATTTCATACATTTATCCCGAAAATTGACGGAGATATCATGGAAATAAAATCGTTTGTCCAGATTTTTATGGAATTACAACTCACCAGGTTTTTTTCCTAATACGAAGAAAAACGGAAAAGCGAGTAATACACATTCTAGAATCTAGAGAAATGATTATGCTTTAATTTAAAAAATAAATTGTTGGTCTACGCCGCATACGAACTGAGATATCATGGAAATAAAAACCCCAATTTTTGAAGGGGTCTCGAGAGCTCGGACGTGTACCACGTCCCCTTAAGTGGAACGAGCGCTCAAAAATGAATCGTTAAATCTTGAATTATTTCAAACTGGCTTCTGATCATGAATTACGATTTCGACCAAAGATAGTTTACAATATCTACAATATCTTTCATTTCGACAATGATGCATGTAAAAAATCGTAAAATACAAAGAATTCAGGGCCGGACTCCGGAAGAGATCGTATACAGGGTCTTTCACGAGGAACCTCACCCATATTTATACGGGAAACTACTGAACGTATTTTCATGAAATTCAGCACATATAAGTATTTCACGATGCTGATGAAATCTAAATTATTTTCAAGGCATGAGCACCTCCGGTTTTTCGGGAAATGACGTCAACTTCCGTTTTTCAAATTAGAACACCATTTTTTTATTGCAGAAATAGATTCCTTAGAAAATTTCAAGTTATTTTGATGTAACATTTTTCAGTTTTGGTTGGAAAATTCTCTCTGAGCGGGAAAATTCGAAAAAAAAATCGAAAATAGAGCTCCGCTGAAACAAGAATAACTTCGAGGTTTTTGGATGGAAAATTTTCATTTTTGGGATTTTTCAAGATGTAAGATTGATGTATCCACTTTAAGAATCGAAATCGCGATTCATGATACAGGGGGTGAAAAAATCGCTTTCAAAGTTAGGGATGACAAAATCGTGAAAAATCAATTTTTTCAAATTAGAACCCCATTTTTTTATGGCAGATATTGAATCTACGTTAAAAAATAATGTGAGTGTATGCATCACACCCTTGCCCTAAAATGGATATTTTCTGAGTTATTCACAAAAAACTGTTTTTCGTCTTGAATTTTCAGCTATTTCTTTTCCCTTCACGCCAAAAAGATGAAATTTTCAGGAAATGTTACTTAAACCATGTTTTAGATTTTACTACCCTAATATGCAAGAGAAAAAAGTTACAGGTTGTTCCTAAATAGATGGCGAATTTGGATTCGAATTTGTATCGGAAACCTCTTTATTTCAACTAATCGGCCATCGGTTTTCTCTCCAGTGATAAATAAATAATTCCTTATGAACCATATGCAAAAACTTACCATTTTTTACATTCTTTTTTTTAATGATAGATATCATTACTTACATCTGCCAAATTCCTCTTTATTCAGTAGCATTTTGTGTTTTCTATTAATTTGGTGATAATTCGTATTAAGTTATAAAATCGATCACTATGCCTAATTTTACCAATGAAGATTATTTAAATCTCATTCCATGACAAACTTGAGAAATGTCGGATCTTTCGTTAAGAAAACTATACACAGAGAAAAAAGTGTAGTAGAAGATGAGAACAACGAAATTGCAGTTCTTGCATATTTTCGTGTGAATCCTCAAAATTCTCTCAAAGATGCTGAGATTGATCTGGGATTATCTCAATCGAGTGTTTGGAGAATATTAAAAAAACATAAAATGCACCCATATAAATTCAATAGGGTACAGCATTTGAAGGAAACTGATTTCGTCAGGAAAACAGAGTTTTGCGAAGCTATGATGATTCGATTTCAAGAGAATGAAAACTTTTTGGACTGTATAATTTGGACAGATGAATCTAAATTCACAAAGAATGGTTCTTTCAATAGGCATAACAGTCATTATTGGGATGAAGAGAACAACCACCACTTCAGACAATGGAACTTTCAAGAGACCTGGAGTTTCAATGTTTTTTGCGCCATCAAAAATAATGCAATTCTCGATGTTCACATTTATGATGGGACTTTAACTGGTAAGATAGAACACTACACATGTTTGCATTATTTAAAGAATGTTCTCCCTTAGGAGATAGATATTCTGACATATTGACTCAAATAATTGAGCCGCTAGTACAGAACCATAATGACTTATGGTATCAACAAGATGGCGCGCCTCCACACAATTCACTCAATGTGTCAAATATCCTCTATACAGGCTATTTGAAGATCGATGGTTGGCGAACAATGGTCCACATCTTTGGCCACCACGTTCTCCCGATTTAACTCCTTTAGACTATTATGTTTGGGGTAGGATAAAAAATATTGTCTACTCAACTCCCCTGACTGATAAAGAGGACTGCATAGAACGAGTCAGAAATGCGTTCAGGTTTGTTTAGATTCATAGTTTTGAAACTCAATTTGGTTTTTAAACACTTCTGCAGATCTCTTCCTCCCGATGAAATAAGAAGAGCAACGCACGAAGCATTCCTGAGACGTATAAATAAATGTCTAGAAATTAACGGTCAAAACTTTGAGCATCTTCTCTAGTTATAACTGCGAGAGTTTGCCATGGTTCTCCTAATAGTAACTTGAAGTCGGTTTCAAGAAGGGGTGAAGAATCTACAGCATGGTTCAAATAACAGTTCCTGAAAATTTCATCTTTTTGGCGTGAAGGGAAAAGAAATAGCTGAAAATTCAGGACGAAAAACAGTTTTTTGTGAATAACTCAGAAAATATCCATTTTAGGGCAAGGGTGTGATGCATACACTCACATTATTTTTTAACGTAGATTCAATATCTGCCATAAAAAAATGGGGTTCTAATTTGAAAAAATTGATTTTTCACGATTTTGTCATCCCTAACTTTGAAAGCGATTTTTTCACCCCCTGTATCATGAATTGCGATTTCGATTTTTAAAGTGGATACATCAATCTTACATCTTGAAAAATCCCAAAAATGAAAATTTTCCATCCAAAAACCTCGAAGTTATTCTTGTTTCAGCGGAGCTCTATTTTCGATTTTTTTTTCGAATTTTCCCGCTCAGAGAGAATTTTCCAACCAAAACTGAAAAATGTTACATCAAAATAACTTGAAATTTTCTAAGGAATCTATTTCTGCAATAAAAAAATGGTGTTCTAAGTTGAAAAACGGAAGTTGACGTCATTTCCGGAAAAACCGGAGGTGCTCATGCCTCGAAAATATTTTAGATTTCATCAGCATCGTGAAATACTTATAAGTGCTGAATTTCACGAAAATACGTTCAGTAGTTTCCCGTATAAATATGGGCGAGGTTCCTCGTGAAAGACCCTGTATATGCCCTGCAGAAAGAAGCACATGGAAAGTTTAAGGGTTTAAGGGTCCCTGAAAAAAAGGCAGTCATAAAAGATTTATTTTTTTCTGATTGATGAAGGGATGTATGAGTGTATAAAGATAAAAATAATAAAAAAAACTGTTTAAGTATTAAATGAATGAAAAGGATATTCCCCATCATTTTTGGTTATTTTTCAACATTTCCACCATCAAAACGAACAAATTTTTTTGTGTTTTTTCATTTCAGTAGTGAAGTCTATCATTTAGTTAATCAAATGTCTATCTCCTTTTTCTTTCAAAATTTACCGTTTTTTTGTAAATAATATTACAACAATGTGTTGTTTTCGCGAAATTTATTTCCTTGAATTTTTCTATTTGAAATGATAAATATCCATTTTTACCAAAGACATTTTATTAAGGATTTTATTAACCGTCGATTAGTGAAAATTAATTGTTTCTCACTCTCATTCTTAAATGGAATTGAATTTACTTTTAAACTAGCTGGCCCGGCGAACTTTGTTCCGCCTAAATGATACTTACTATTACGGCGGATTTCACAAATCGTAATCACCGGTGATCGGAGATCAACAGCTTGGTTCTCTGATTTTTGAACTGTCAAATGTTTCGATGGATATGAGCTGTCACACAGAACAGATACATAAAAATAATATGTCAATTACCAATTATAGCAATTTTGGATTTAGTGATTTCCGCAAATATATTTATTACCCAAACAGAAATTCAAAAACATTTTAAAAATTATGAGAAAAGATGAGAATGGACATATCACGATCGAAACAGATCGCCAAAATCGTATATACTTGACATTTCGATAAAAATTCACTGTGATATTCACGCGCTTCTGGATCTGTTAATAGACCTTCATGGTACTATAAGTCCTATGCAAATTACACAGAATTGATGTCATATGTTCTTTATTCGACCATTTCAAACAACGACGACCGAAATTCTCGAAAAAAAAAACAGATGACATAAATTGATGGTCGCGAAAGCCTAAACAAATTCATCGCCATTTAATGGTGCTGATGTCAAATATAGTACCTTCACGATAAGATGTCTAGAATAATGGTGTAGGCACCCGTCAATTTTTGGAAGGAATGACGTTCGACCAAATCGAAAATATTAGCAACGTGGCGGCGCCGCAATATCATTTCAGTGTATTTTCCCTTGTCAATTTGATGGATGTATCAACAGCTGATTTGCTAAAGTCAATTATGACATGACAGCAGAATGGCATCTTTTTATAATGAAAGTTTTCTACTTTTCCTAAGAACTAATATCATAGTATAAAGACTATATATATATATATATACTATGTTAATATACATCAGAATGTCAGGAATATAAACACACATTATTGCTTGACAAAATTATCTACCATTAACACGCCACGTTCGCCAGAATAAATTCAAGTATTCGAAATAACTGATAAAAATCAGTCATAATGTGTGAATAGCGCCATCTGAAGTGGTACGAAATCTAATCATTTTAGACATCTGTACCTACTCCTACGCTTTTTTGTGTTGGCCAACGGCGCAAAGTTGTAGGCAACTCAAATTACACACTATTACAGTGACTATAGTGGTAATATAGTCACTGTACACCCCATCTAACGGAGAGAATATGAAATCAAGTACCTACGAATAAGCGGTAGCGTAACTGTAACTGTAGCGACACCTAGTGGCCTCGCTCAAAAGGAGGAAAAGCATTTCCTGTATAAGTGAAATTTTCATCGATTTTATCGAAGTTTTATTGCATTTTATAATAACCAGACCGTAGACGAATCCATATATGAAGTTTCATAACAATCACTCCATCCGATCTCGAGTTATAAATGGTGTAACCAACATCTTTCTTTTATATATATAGATGACAAGATGACACGTCCCGTAGGTATCTACGCATGTTTTAGTATCATGGGTATCTACTACCAGATGACTGGCGAAGGAAAATTAGTGTATTATACAGTCAGTGTGAGATCTAGTATCTAGTTCAGGGTAGGATTTCTTGTTAATATTCCCTGCGCCCCAACATTTGTTCTATTAAGCTGAATAATCCAATAAATAAAAATTAATGCACTGCACCGCCATCTGGCGGTATACGTTTCCTATTTTGCAGGCTGAAGACTCTTAACCATAGAAAAACAAACTCTTAACCAATTAAATGATTATTTGAAGAGGTATCTTTTTCTTTTTGGGTCAAATTTGGAAAATGGAGGTAATTTAAAACTGGAAAAGAAGAAAATAGAAGTGTGCAGCTGTAACGCTAAACAAAGAAAACATAAATTCTGTCAAATTATAAATAATTTTAAAAATGAGCTAATGTTCCACTTTTCTATTCCATGTAGGAAGATAGATCCAATGTTTGGGAAGCTCGTTATAAAGTTTTAGGCATGTATGTATAATATGCAAGCCATCTCAGAAAATGTTCTCCGATTTATCAATAAAATTATGCATGGATTTGATTATCGTTTTCATTTTATCGGCACATTTTCATATCAATATTATGTTTCCTTTGTGTTATGCTGTAAGCGTATGAATTTCTCGTTAATTACCTTATTACAGAAAATGTATACGAATTTGTTATACCCCATGAAATATTTTTCTTATCTATAGAATTCCGCAATAATAGGAAACAGTGAAAAATCTAACTTTCGATGTTTTGAGGCGGGAATGGTCTCTAACAAGAAGGAACGTTAGATAGACTTAATCTTGATAATTGGTGACCTTACAATAATCATACGTGTTATCTCGATTGATGAACGATCTCATTGTTGTGGAACTGGATGAAGTTTTATATTTTGTTAGTGTTTTCAATGACTTTGGGAAAAGCGATTTCACCTTTGCCCTGATGATGGAAATATAATTTCCGAAACGTTGGCTAAGTTGGAGGTTTAATTCCTGCAAAACCGACCTTTTCACCACCATCCCATACACGTTAGATAGACTGATGACTAATGCGAAATTTTGTTTTCCTGATAATTTCGAAACTACGAGTTCGATCGAGTTGAAATTTCGCATTTAGATGGAAAATAACGTATTCAAACCACATGCGAAATTTTGTCCAGGTCAAAGATCCCAGATCTGTTATTACAAAAATTTTGGCTTTTTGTATAAATCGATATAATTTTATATGGTCCTGGTTTCGCTATCTGGAAAAAAAGTTGGAACGTATCGTCAAATCGCATCAGAATTCAGTTAAATATCTCACGGATCTTGTGAAACAGCAAACTGAAAACATTTCAATCAATGGAATAAAATTGAACTGTTCGAAATAAAGATGACCTATTACAAAAAGACAAATTAATCATTCCGTTGGCGTGGAGGTCAACACCTGATGGTTAATTCCCTAGACGCTAAATCACCCACTTCCAAGTCATGTAGTCATGATAGACATTGTACCTACCAAAGAGGTGATGAGTACCTGGCAAGGCGGAATTATGCGATAAAAGATTAGAGAAGATCCAACTAAACTTGAAAGACGGGTTCCTGCATCGTGCGATTTTGCTAACCCCCATCAAGTTTCTACGAAGAACTGGAGTTGGTTCTTGATTGATTTGACTTCTTCAAACTACAGTTCAACATCTTGCATCTACCGTTTTGTCTTTCGCAGCATACCGTTTCAGGTATTGGTGTCTAGTGTGTTGATGTGATAGATTTCTTTTGAAATTGTCGATTTACTTCTTCCTTGTTCTTCATTTGCAATCGGTCATGCGCTTTTATTGGTACCAACAATCAGCATCCCAGTTCAGTACCGTTTTATATGGTACCATCAATGTTAATTAACAATATATGCCTTTTTTGATTCACTACTCGAGTTTAAAAAAGTGGAGGTGTAAATGAGGTGTTCATAAAAGTTCCAATATGAAAATAATTCTCTCTTCGTGGGACGAGAGCGAAAGCATCAGAAATTCTGGACCACGTAGACAACCATCTACTAAACGCCCTGTACAAAATTATTTAATATCTGGAGTGGCAGTGACTGATAAGAAAATTGATAACCATGTCCTCTTCATTATTCAGAACTATATATATCACTGCGTTTATGTACTATGCAATCATACCGCTCGATTATTTGACAAAGTAAGGTGAGATCTAACCTATAAATTTTGCGCTTAATAACATTTCAAATTACAATTTTTAGATACTGGATTTTCGACGAGACCTATTTACACATGTCTTGTAAATCTTGCAAATGTACCGGAAAAAATGTTCCATCAATCCTTGTTACTGGAGGAGGAGGCTACGTAGGATCTCATACTGTTGTTGAATTATTAAATTCGAATTATTCTGTAGTTGCAATTGATAATATATCAAATTGTCATGCCCCCTCGAAGAATGAAAAACCGGAGTCTCTGAAGAGGGTGGAAAAAATTACTGGAAAAACATTGGTTTTCTACAATGTGGACATAAGGAATAAAGACGACTTAGACCGAATTTTCAAGAAGGTAGTGAATATTTCATGAATGTATTCCATGTAATCACTCAAACATTTGTATTGCAGCATAAATTTTCCACTGTTATACATTTTGCAGCTTTAAAATCTGTTGGCGAATCTACACAAATACCCCTATCATATTATGAAAATAATGTGGGAGGTTCTAATACACTCTTTCAGGTAAAACTTTGTAATTTCTTCGAATTATCTTCATGGATTTTAAGTTCAGTTTTTAGGTGATGCATGAAAATGGTGTTAAATCTTTGGTTTACTCATCTTCGGCCACAGTGTATGGAACGCCCCAATTCTTGCCACTGACTGAGGATCATCCTACCGGACAAGGATGTACAAATCCCTATGGAAAAACCAAGTACTTTGTCGAAGAAATTGGAAAAGATCTCTGTGTTGCATATCCAGTAAGTAACTATTTCATATTTTACCAATGGTGTTATTAAATTCAAAGATTAGAAAAGATATTAATTGAAATCTGGGCTCTGTTTTTAAATTCATATCCCATACGTCAGCGTAAAATATTATTGGCTCTTTGAATGCTAAAATTGACTAATTGAATAAAAGTAAATCATTATGAACTACAAGCATTAGGCAAAATTACGGAGATTCTGATTATATTTCAATCTCACTGAATGATATTTCATATTTTATATGAGTGTTTACAGTTCTTATCAGGTACCATTCAATTCATATCCATAATAAGGTAATTATTTGAGTAGATTTATGTATTTTATCACGTTTTGTTTCCATTGAGTCAGGATAACCCTTTTTTATGTATTATAGCTTGGATTGATTTGGAGGATATAGTGACATTCAATCAAGGTTATTGGAAAGACCTTGAAGTACACTATAAGACACTTCCTACCCAATCATTTATTTATTATTTCTGATAACAGAATAAAATTTGATGATTGGGAAGGTATTTTATATGTTCAATAAATTATTGACCAGAAATCAATGTTTAGTAATTTTTACCAAAAAAAAAACATCGCTCATAAAAGAGATTTTTAAATTAATATTTTCATCTTTTATCTGGCAAACAAAGAAGCTAATTTTGACACTTTTTTGAGAATAAATAAAACGTTGAAAACGAGTTTTTGATTTCTTTAATAGCAGTGGGAAGTTTAAAATATAATCTAAAAATATGTACACGATATGTCGATATAGGTATGTGGATCAAAATGCGATTTCTCGTAAATAGAGCCAGTTTGTTGATGATTTCATTATGAAGATTGTAGCGCTCAATTGTGAATTGAAAGAAACTATCCTCTTCATTCCACAATAAACGCTTTGTAAATCCATCTATAAGAAGTGTATAATTTCTGAATTAAGATGCTTCAATATCGAATTATTCAAATGACAAGGTTGTTGAACTCTCAAAATTAATTGGGGTTATCTCGGCAGTGCGCCGCTTATACATACTGGTCAACCAAAAATACGGCATAGCTTTTTTGGGTGTTTTTATACCAAAACATCGAAAACGCTCGGAGGAATTTGAAAAAAGGGGGGACAAGTTCCTGAACTATTTAATGAACTGACC
Source organism: Adalia decempunctata (assembly GCA_951802165.1). Classification (NCBI taxonomy): domain Eukaryota; kingdom Metazoa; phylum Arthropoda; class Insecta; order Coleoptera; family Coccinellidae; genus Adalia; species Adalia decempunctata. Next base: position 25,728,870 of record OX637697.1, read on the forward strand.
CTGAGTGTGAAGAAATAAAATATCCGCAATGCTAATTTCAGTAATTTCATCGAATCGAACTCGTCATCTTTCAAGTTTTGTTTATAAGATTTTTGGTTTATTTAGACAAGTTCAACCTGTAAATACCCAATTTGGAAACACCCTGCATAACCTATTTGCAAAATATGTAGTACAATTCGTAGATTTATGTATTTTTCTGAAGCAGCAAAACCTTAACCTGGTTAATTCATTAGGAATATTCATCATCTTATTTGTTGCAATCTCACTAATTTCTAGTCACATGTATAAATAACATCAGCAAACGAACAAAAGAAAGAACACTGACCTTCAATTTTCAAACTTAAGTTTAGATCATTGTTATCTTTAGAATTCATTTAATTTGGTTGTATTCGCAACTGAACAATAATGTTTTCCGCTCCATTTTCAACATTGAAGGTTGTGAGCACTGAGCATTCATAAAAACAAGTACATTTCAGGCGAATGAATTCAGACTTAGGACTTAGGTATTAATTTGATAAAATCGGTCAAAATCAAAAGAACCTCATCTCTCGTCAATTAGATTGAAAATAAACCAAAGTTTATTTTGAAAGCATTCTTCATTAAAAAAAAATACAATAGGCTGATGTTCCAATAGATTTATACCAATAAATACCAGAACATCGCCTAGCGGTAACATGGTAAAATCTATAAGAACTGGAAACGATTTTTTTTTCTAGTGATCTTCGGTTAAAAGATTTTTTGTTTCAAGATGTCCTACAACTGAATTAAGGCTTAAATTAGATCGAATACATTTTAAATTCACCTCAATTTTTGTGTGATTTCAATCAATTTATGTCGTATTTTTTGTGGACTCATGACTTTTTTGATGATACTTAAATTTTGGCGATGTAATAGAAATTATTCAATTCTCAATGTAAATATTTATTGTTTGATTATAATATTGATGATATGCGTTTGCGTCATACATATTTATGCTAAAACCGTTCACTTGTTTTCATGTTACATAATTATGTAGCGGAAAAATGAAGTTTTAACTAGAAAATCCCACGAATTACACATCATGAATATTATTAATGCTTGTTTTTTTGTTATGAAAGTTTGTTTATAAGATGTGATTTGATAACTAAGCGCCAGTAAAAATCAAATTGGTAGATATTTCGTATACGCTGTAGGGATTACTAGATATCTAAATTCTAAGCACTGTTCATCCACTTTGATTCAAGCTCAAAACGAAAGAATGTACATTTGAATTTCAATATTTAAGTCTTTATTGGGAGCTTCGTCTATTTCGAATCGGGAATAGTCTGAAACGATAACAAGATAACTCTCGGACGGAAAAGCCTAGTATCTATACTAATATTATAAAGAGGAAAGATTTGTATTTTTGTTTGTTTGATACGAATAGGCTCAAAAACTACTGGACCGATTTCCAAAATTCTTTCACCCTTAGAAAGCCACATTATCCTTGAGTGACAGGCTATACTTTTCACCCGAAAAAATTAAGGATACCTACTATAACTTCAATAATTACAAAAAAATCAGACAAAATCAGCTATTTTCAAGTGCGCTGCAAAAACCGTAAGACTTACGTGGATACAATGTATGACGGAAATGTACCTCTTAAATAGTTCTACAAAAAAGTCCGAGATAGCATATATCTATCTCTCAAGATTGACTTGCTATCACCTGTTTATGGTAATCAGATGTTTTCCAAAATTATGCACTATTTGGGAGTGTGTTTTTATGAATTGGGTATTGATCCTGATCCAACCTAATACGTTATTTATCCCCAGTATTTAATTTAGAACAAAATTGCCCCTCACATCATACAATTACAACGAGTACATCAAAAGATATGGCAGGTTGAATTGTTGAAGATGAAACCGCCGCGTGAAACAAATTTCTACTCGGGCGAAGCTGGGACGGCCTGCTTGTCTGTAATAAATTAGTTGCAAACAGCAAAACTTTTCGACAAGAAAGTACCGGGAATTAATCATATAAAAACCCCTCTACAAGGAATTATCGAAATTCTTCTTGTCGCTAAGTTTACTTGTTTTATTTACCGATTTCTGGTACTTTTTTGACACTGTAGGAAACAAAAATGGAGGTTTACTCTGAAAATATTTCTGTAGATGTATATGATTTTTACCTACCAAATTGATTTCTAGGACTGGAAACTAATTTCCTTGAGGTATTTCAATCCTGTTGGTGCACATCAGTCAGGAACGATTGGTGAAGACCCCTCTGGAATTCCCAATAATCTAATGCCATATATATCTCAGGTAAGAGGTCTTTCAAACATTCCCTGTTGAAGAAAATCGAATATACCTTCTTTTCAGGTTGCTATCGGAAGAAGAGAGTTCCTCAGCGTTTTTGGTTCAGACTACGATACAATTGACGGCACAGGAGTGCGCGATTATATACACATTTCAGATTTGGCTATCGGCCACTTGAGAGCTCTAGAAAAAATTTCCGATCCGTCATTTTCGGGTTTCAAAGCCTACAACTTGGGCACTGGACGTGGTTACTCAGTTCTAGAAGTTGTGAAAGCATTCGAAAAGGCATCTGGTAAAAAGGTGGCATACAAATTAGTTGATAGAAGACCAGGAGATATTGCAACTTGTTATTCTGACGCCAGCTTGGCAAAGACTGACTTGAATTGGGTGGCAGAGAAGGATATCGATGAAATGTGTAGAGATACATGGAATTGGCAGAGCAATAATCCTAACGGTTTCAGCTGATTTCTTGTTTTCGGAAACATATTTAGGATCAGTTGATTTGAGAGATATTTTATTCTTAATTTTATCAATATAATACGGAAATTTATGGAGATGTTGATCAATGTCTTTTTCAAATGTGCTTATTTCAAAAAAATTCAAAGGACTAACTCCATTTGTTGATAATTGATGACTAGTGGTTGGTAATTATAGACAAATGGAGTATTTCCGGTTTTCATATTGGATATTTCTCTTTCCAGGCTGAGAAAACGATTTGTAAGCTGAATATTTCAAGGATTATTTCTCAAATGTCCTCATTCATTGCTTGAATGGTAAACAAGCAAGTTTTATTACTGTCAGAACCTAAAGTTCCTTCTACTAACAATATAAGTTATTGAAGATCTCTAAAAAGTGGACTCAAGTATATAGGTTTTAGCAATCAGTAGATAATTTTGATACGCAACCCTGAAATGCCAATCCTTTTTTTTTTTCAATAAGGTCCTAATTTTATCACCCAACAATAAGGCAGTGAAGTTAGATTATTATTTTATGTGTGAATGTCCTGAATTGTTCATTCTTGTGAAGTTTTATCAATACTGTTTCAATATAAAAAAAATAATAAATAAAAAATAATTTATTCTCCAACAAGCAATATACATATAATTATTCAATTTCATTTTTAGTATAAATATTCAACTAATTTATTTATTTATTTGGTATTGTTATGTGTTGATGTTGATATTATTCAAATATACACCCAGTGTTTGAAGCAAATCTTAGTTGTTTTAAAGATCACCAATAAAACAATACAAAAACTACTGCCCCTTTTCAATTTATTTCTAGAGTACACTTGAATGATTTAAAATTATACTCAATCAATTGCAGCCTCATGCTAAGATATTTGAAACTTCTTATCTGTAGTAAAGGTTTGACCTTAATTGTTGTGAACCTCAGTACTTTTAGAAACTGGAAGTGAATCGCCTGATTTCAGTACATTATAATAATGATATCACAATGTTGAGTTCTTGGAAATATTTGAATCCAGTTTAATCACATGGTTGAAATTATGATTGAATGACAAGTAAACTAATTGTTTTCCAGCTTCATTTGGAAGAAGAAGCTTTTATCTCTTGTATGAATACTTACATGAAGTCTCAGATAACTTGTTCCTCTGACATTACATATGATAGGTATTTTGTGGTATACTTAACAGATGGCCTAACATTACTACAAAATGTAATACTCTCTTGCAAGGATCTCATGAACATGTCTATCTCATCAGTCATCACTTCAATTATTGAATAAATTCACCAGTTTAGGGAAAACAAGACCCTTGAAGACACTGGGAGGTAAATAATTCTTAGGCCTTATCAAGTGCGCCACCTTATCCTTAACATTAGACCAATTTAAATCCCCCCTTAAATGCATTAATCTCAACAGCTGGTCATCACTTATATCAGGGTATTTTTCTACAATTCTATGAAGCTCAAAAGATAACATGTCATCATCACTCTTCAGGACTTCAACAAGTGCTGTGATAGCTTCGAATGGGTCATCACCACTTATGTCCTTGCATAAACCATTCAGTAAGTTTTTCAACAGGCCAACTTCTTTTAATACTTGACGAGCAGCGTTAGTGCATTCCTGATAGGTTTTCAAAGATACTCTTTTGCTAAGCAAAGAAGTCAGATATTTTTCAACATATCTTCTTCTTACTTGGTATACAACATAATCGAAATTTTTTTGAGCTAGTCCGTTATAGTCTTGAAAATAATCTTCTGTTGTTAAACAAATTGTATCAACAGCTACAGATGATCCAAGCCAGTTTGAAGTGAAGAGATCAGAGAAATATTTCTCCAGATCTAAGAATAATTCTTCTAATAAATATATTCCTGCCTGATTTCTCAGTTCTAAAAATACAGTCCGTAATTTTTTGAATTTTTCTCGTACGACATCCTTATTTTCTTCTTCAATGTCCGTTAAGCCAATTAGATATTGTTTTTCAAGTTGGGTGCTCAAATCAGCAAGTTTTAGGCAGTTATTCACTATAGTAATCATGTGGTGTGTGAAGAACGGAACTTGCTTTCTATCATTGAAATAAGTATTTTTAAACTCAAGTATTTCATCTTTGTATGAACCTCCATATCTTATAACATGGTCAATACCTCGCTTCAATGCTTCAAAAGTGAGCTGATCACTCACTGTTTTTGTGACTTGTAGATTTTGATCAATCATCTGGAAAATTATAATGGGACCAGTGCCAGAAGTATGAGAAACTTGTGGCTCTGTTGATGAGAACCATTCTTGTTTCTCAGAGTTCAAAGTATTCTTCATCCATTCAGCATAGTTCTTTTCCATAATACTAAGATATTCATTCTGTAATTGATTCAAAACTTCTCTTGGAAGAAGGGGATTTTCTTGTTCCAGTTTTGCTGTGAACTGCATCAGATCAGGATGACTCAGAAGCTCATCAGAGAAATATGTTTTATGTACCCAAGATAGAACAGTAACATATTCATTTCCTTCTAGTCCATTTTGAATGATTTCTTGTAAATGTAAGGATAAGCAATGATGATACATTCTGATGTATTCATGAATTATATTATATCTTGGCGGAAAACAAGGCACACAAAGTGTTTTGACCACTCTCAAATCTTCAAGGATGAGCTGTCGAATCAATTCAAAATGAGTAATCAGCCAATTTTTATTACCAGATCTTTCATCTACCTGTGTACCCTCAATTCTCGTGGCAACTGATTTTTCAAATACTTCAAAGGCCATTTTCTTCCATTTCTTAGGACGACCTGGAGCTATAAATCCTGATTGTTTCTCTTGTTTTAAGGCTTCTTCATCTGCTTTTTCCTCTCTCTCAATAATTCTCAATGCTGTTACTATCACTGTAGGCTCTTTCCTCACAGTATTCAATGTCCTAGATAAAACAAGCTTCAGTTGTTTTTCAAGTAGCACTGATAGCTCCTCAACATCAGAGAAATAGGCTTTCAGCATAGATTTATCATGAGGAGATTGATTAGGAAGTTTATGTAGCTCATATAAAAGATCATCTCGAGAGTTCTCAAGATCTCTCAAACATTGGTGAGTGTGAAGCAGTTTTCCTTCATTTATCCATTGTTTAGTTTTCTCCACACTCTCAGGAACTGTAAAAATATGCTTCAAATTCTCTCGAGCAGTTACATATTGAGAATGTTTCATATTTTCATCTCTTACTACACTCAATTTTTGATATAAGCTTGGTACTTGATTGAAAAGCTCAGCCATTTTACATAAATCATCATCAATTTCTGATACCTCTAACTGTGCGTCCTTCAGCTTTTCCAAACCAATATGAACTCCATCAAGCTGTTGTTTAATAGCTGATTTCAACTGTGCTTCCACAGACCCTTTTTGACGAATTATTTTTCTTTTAATTTGATCTACCTTTTCGAGTTTACCATGCTTTTTTATTATTGTTGCTACATGTTTTTTCGCAGATTCTCGGGCTTCAGCTTCAATAGCTTTCATATCAAGTGAAGCCATTTTATATATATCCAGAAACTGATCCTGAGATGAACTTTGCTGAATGCAATTTTTTTTCACTTTTGTTTATTTTGTCTTCGCCCCTTCACAAAATCCAGAGAACATGTCTTGTCTATGGTCTGATTATACCACAGAATACAAACTACGTTGCGCTACCACACAAATGAACTACGAAGTCCATTTCTATGGACTCGACTCATTTGATGTTCTGTGACTACATGCAAGAAAACTATTTGAATTTAAAAATAAAAATAATTTGGTATTAAACTGTACTGTTTTTTAATGTTCTGTTCTAAGGTAGTAAATCATGCAAGGGTCAGACCATAACGATTTTAGGTATATTTTCTTCACCATCAAACAAATATGTTGGGAATGGATAAAATCTGGAATCTAGGTTTCATTTCTCATTGTATATTGTTACGGAATCTGGTAAACGAACCGTACTGATTATATAATCACAAGAATCCAACAATTTCCTAAAAGTAATTAGACAGGATTGAAAATTTCCATGGTTCATTGGATTCAGAAACGTTTGCTGATGATTCATTGAAAGAATAAGTCAACTTCACAACTGATTATAAATAGGTTGGTATTTCCAATTTCTTTACAAAATGAGAAAGTAAGAACTTTTACATTATAGATATTATCATTAGAAGAAATTGCATTTATGATGAATGTAGTATAAAATGGCTTTGATGTAGTCATTCATAAAAAAATACTATGTGAACAATACAAAGTTACACAATTTCAAGTTCCGATTAACAGAAAAATTACAAAAATAAACTCTTCATCATGTCCTATTCAATAAAATTTATCACAATTTGAATGTTCTTTGATAGATAGATGTATCCTGGATCCTTAACCTACAATATTATTAATAGTTGTTAATATACACTGATTTTCCAAATGTATACAAATCAGGCTACAACCAGTAATAAGTTTTTATATAAATCAACCAATTGAAGGGATAAAGATTATAATTAAATTCAACAATATATGAACCGAACAATTACATATTTTCATGAATGAAACATCCGTAATATTGGTGAAACAAGATTCACATATTATTATTTCTATCTCTCATGGTATATTTGAGGGTGCCACTCTATTCAGGGGTAATTGCTGCAAATTCTTCCTTTCTTCAATGAGATTTTCAAGAATATATGCTAACGATTGGGGTAAATCTAATTCATTTATCTGAACAGTATTATTCAGATAATTTTTTAAGAATAATAACACAGTGTACTTCAAACTATGCACAGGTAGAGATATTCTCAACAATATTCTAGTTTCACCAACACTATCTAGTTTTTTACATTTTGGAAACCTTTCAGCATAATATTCTCTGAATGTCTGTGGATAATAAACTAATCTTTTATCTATATGCAATCTATCTTGAGTACTGTCATCAAATGCTATCCATGGATGAGTTTTGAACGTATTAACATCAACAAATTGGTCTTTGTTCAAAGTTTTATATGAAACAAATTTACCACTAAAATTGATCCACACAATGTTCACACTCCTCTCTGTTGAATTTAAGAACCTCAAAAAACAACGAGTTTCACTCTCCTGTGAACGTATGGGTGGATATTTGATCATATTCAAGAGTTTTAAATATCTACTGGAAATAAAATAGGTAGGGAATTTATGAATAAATCGAAAAAATTATTATTACCTCAGAAGTCGTTTTGCAATTAGGTACTATATCATAAACGGTTGAAATACATTACATGGTTTATATACTTTTTTGTTTATATCATTGATATTTATTATTTACTATCAACAAGTACCATCACCACCATAGAAAGACACCGAAGACAGCACAGTCACAACTCACAGGTACCACCACCATAGAAATTATTGTAGTTATTTCTATGACCAGCTATTCCATCGGATAAACCACAGAACATATATATAAACGTCAAAATATGTCACTTTATCTAGCCCCCCTTGTATTTGGAATATTTGATCCCAACGAGTCCAAATAAGGACGAAACGATAGTCGATCGATAGGGGAACTAGTTGACTCATGATTAACTGAAGAAATAAATTTAACCCTTTTTCTCTCCCAATGTTGCCTAGTTGACGCTAGGCCATGGCTTATAAAGACTTATAAAGCTTATAAAGTTGTAAGGCATGAAGGTTGAGAACTTCACCAGAGACAGTTGTCTCTGACTTCACATTGTTTGATGAATGCTTAGACTGGCTAAGGATGAATGAGATTAGATTTAATTGCTTGGAGAAATCGAAAGATTGAAGAGTATATACTTAAATATTTGTGATATATGATTTTTATCAGAGACGATCCTTGTGAATACTATACTGTGTAGGTTGCTCGCGAAATGCTTTCTCCCAAAGAATCCGGTGAATATATAGCAGATAACGCTACAGAAGTTAAAATAAAACATGATGGATTGAAGAAATTGGGAGATTTGATTTGTGAAGAAATTCAAAATGGGAAATTATCTCCATCAAACTTTAGCCAATCCGAACATCATCCAAACCCAGATGATCCTTGGGTTTTAGATTGGATACTTGTAGCTGATACCCTCAATTATTGTTTCTGGCATGTGGAGAATGAAATTGGATGGCGCGTCGAAGGCAACTCTGGATATTTCGCGCTTTGTGCTGCGATTAATAGAGCAATAAAAAACAACCCAAAGTTTTTAGATCCAAAATTTTACTCGTCAATAACTACAGATCAACTTTCCAAAATACTTCAAGGCGAAACTGACGTGGAAATACCTCTCCTATCAGAAAGAGTAAAATGCCTACATGAAGTTGGTAATGTATTACTTGAAAAATACAATGGTAGCTTCGAAAAAATGGTTAAAGAGGCTGAGGGCAGTGCTGAAAAGTTATTGAAATTAATTGTCGATAATTTCAAATGCTTCCGGGATGAAGCTGAGTATAAGGGTCAAAAAGTTTGCATTTATAAACGAGCTCAAATTCTAGTTGGGGATATTTGGGCATGCTTTGAAAAAAAAGGTTTGGGGCACTTCAAGGATATCAATAAAATGACAATGTTTGCAGATTATAGAGTACCCCAGGCTCTGGTTTACCTTGATTGCCTTGAATATTCAGAACCCTTATTAAAAAAATTGAGTCAAAATATTGTGTTAAAAAACGGAGACCCTGAAGAAGTAGAGATAAGAGGCTGCTCAATCCATGCTGTTGAAATACTAAAAGATCATATTTCAAAGAAGTTACCTGAACATAATGTGAATTCTGTTCTCATAGATCATTTTCTGTGGGACTTCCGAAGAACACATGCAGCCGAAATTGAGAAAAAGAAGATTCCATTCCATAAAACATTTTGTATATATTACTGATAAAATTCAATATCATAGTGTACAATCGAACGATATACATCGCCATTCCAAACTCAAGAGAAGATGTATTATCAGTACTGAATTACTTTTTTAAAAAGTTAAATTATAGTTTGGAGATCAATTGAAATTTTGTATTTTTCAACAGGGCAGCAAATAAACAAGATAAATAATAATTATTGAATATAATTTTAATTTCAAATTGTCCCAGTCATAATATTCCTTATAGTTGTTGTGAATGACCTGAAAATTAGGTGGTTCAAGTCATTGAAATAAATTTAATCGAAACACTTACTTGAATGTTATTGGTTCGCCAGGTGTGTAAAATGGATTGCAAACTATATCAGTATATTCAGAGTGTAGCTTTCTGAACATCTGTAAATGGAAATTTTTTGTTACCAATCAATATTTAATCATCAAACTACTTTTTATGATGAGTACTGAGTCATGCAATTATGAAATTCAGATGATCCCCTTACTTATATAAGAATTATTAGAGTGAATTCTAGCATGTCCATCAAATCAGTAAGTAAAACATTACAGAGTTGTTAAACTCTTGTATTGAGAATCTATTCAGGAGATTAATTATGATATAACTATTAGCTTACCGATCTGATTTCATTATCCCGAAGAGCCATATTTGAAGAATCAACTACGATAATAAATTTAATTTTGGTATTTGTAACATATCCATATCTATTTCGAAGTGAAAATTTTTGGTTGAGCAGTTATTTTGGTAATTATGGTTAGTTACCAAAAAAGAAACCTTCATTCAATTGTCCCAATTATAATTTGAAAAGGATACATTTTATGTGTTTCAATAGCATATAACAGTCCCAGAAAGAGTTCCCTATTATCCACTGGTTTATTCACCCCATTGATTTTCTCTTCCACAATATCAAGGGATGACAGTACTTTGTATTGATAACTCAACTCCTCATCTGGGTTCAAACAACAAATAAATTTAGGAGAATTCTAAAAGTTAATTGATTCAGTTGAGTTTGGTTTCAAAACTCTCACAATTCAGCATACATCTTTCCCAATAATAGCTACGCACACAGCCATTAAAAATGTTCTAACAGAGACAGGCTGTCTCTGCAAATAATCCCTTCTTCCTTCTTCTGTTTGATCAAAAAGGAGTGTTTTGATTGATCTGTTTTCATTTGATCTAACCTTACTCCGCACTCCGCAGAACCACGTCTGTGGCAGAACACAAGTAACCTCAAAAAACTTTTGACGTTTGGATCTTGACATCACAGAAACAGATTGACAGATTCTCATTCGATGGAGCTCATTGAAAAAACCTAATGTTAAATAAAAAACAAGAACTGTTTCTGGATGCAGACGTTATAATCTTCTATGGTTTACAATTATTTTTATTATTTGTCAAAATCAGCTGGGATCTGACAGATCTGATAATTGATTAGAAACCAAATCACAAATAATTTCAACATTCATTCAGCCGTGCTTTCAAGCCACTCAGATCGAGTAAAAGTCACATCAGTGGTACCCGCTGTAGCAATCGACGGGATGTAGATTTTTCTTGCACATTTTTATACAACCATTGAGAAAAACTTCGGGCCCCAATAAAGTGTACTTGTCTTATGATGAATTCACACGTTAATTCTGTTTTGATGAATATTGTTCCATTTAACGAACTCTGAGGGAATCCAGTACCGAAAAACTAGAGTAATGTTCGTGGAAGGAAATCTGGAATATATCCATTACATCAATCTTCCGAGTCGATGAAAATGATAGTATTGATAGACTCATAATGTCCGAAAATTTCACTGTAGTGCGGTTTTCCAGAGATTCGTCCCTGGCGAAAATCGAGAGTTTAAAATACTGTGAGGCACCTGATAAAGTTTGTGAAAATGTGCATAATTTCGGAATTTTTTATGTGATCTGCATTGCCTTATCAATAATTACCTATTTTGTGGATTTAATACTAGCATGTCTATTGTTGTACTATTTTTCGATACACGGGTATGGAACTTATTTTGCTATAACATTAACATTTACCTTAGTGCCTGCAATTTTGATGACAACAGTTAGTTTGAGATGGTAAGTTTTAATCCTTTGAACTAATAAATCGCAAAATGTTTTTTCCATAATCTTGTTTAATTCATGTTATATTTTTCATGAATGGCATTCAAGGATTCAATTCTTATATGTTGACAGTCTCAATGAGTATTGAAAATATTGCATTTTTGCGCGCTCGTTTCTACACTGCGCGAAAAAATTAACGCACATTCTGAAAATCTCAATTTTAATGAAAGTTAACTCTTCATTGACTTTATAACTTATTTTTTATGTTCTCTCGGAAAGGTTTTGAACGAAACAAGACACATTGAATGGAAGAAAAATTCAGGATTTCACCGAATCTTATGTGAAAGAAGAGAAATGAACAATTTTCAAAATACTGAAATGCTGATAACGGATTTAATGCTTGGTATTTCCACCCCTTGCGTTAATTACAGCTCGGCAACGACGGTTCATACTCAAAATGAGTGATCTTAAAATGTTCTGATCTAATCCTTCCCAGATTTCTCCGAGTTGGATTCCTAAGGGGTCGTTTATACTGGCCCTTAACTTAAACTTTTCCCTTACCCTAAGAGTTGAAACATAGAAATTTCATGCTATGGTTTATACTCGAACTTTAACTTATTCCCTTAAAGAGAACAAATTTTAAGGGCATAAGTTACGGGCCAGTATAAACGACCCTTAAGTCATTAAGAGTAGCTGGATGATTTTTTGAACTTCTCAGCCTTCTATTGAGGTTGTCCCATACCTGCTCAATCGGATTGAGATCTGGACTTCTTGCTGGCCATTCCATTCGAGAGACTTCAACCTCTTCAAGGTACTCCTGAACGATGCGCGCACGATGGGGTCTGGCATTATCGTCCATAAAAATGAAATTTTCACCAATGTATGGGGCAAATGGCACTACATGCTCTTCAAGAATGTTCCTTATATACTTATCAGCATTCATAGCCCCATTATCAACGACCACTAGGTCTGTGCGAGCAGTCAAAGATATTCCACCCCATACCATAATCGATCCTCCCCCGAAACCAGTAGTATTCAGGAAATTGCACTGAGCATATCTTTCATGTGGACGTCTGTATACAAGGGAACGTCGATCACAATGGTAGAGCCATAATCTAGACTCATCTGTGAAGAGAACTCTTTCCCAATCGGCCTCTTCCCAATGGATACCTATGCTCTCTCGCAAAATCCAAACACGCCCTTCGATGGGCTGGGGTAAGAGCTGGGCCTCTTGCCGCGACACGAGGCCTTAAATCATATTCTCTGAGGTGATTTCTTATTGTCTGAGTGCTAATTTGCACCTCATGAGTTTGCTCAAGCTGATTTTGAAGGAGGCGAGCGGTTGCAAACCGTTGTCTCAACGAAGAAACTCTCAAGTAACGTTCTTGAATGGCAGTTGTTACCCGTGGTCTACCCTGTCCTGGTCTTCGGACATTCATACCTGTCTCCCTGAATCGCTGCAACATTCTGGACTCACTTGTATGGGAAACTCCAAACCTTTCTGCAATTCTTGTGTATGTCCACCCTTCTTCTCGCAAAACTACCGCTTGGGCACATTCCTCTTGGGTCAAATTGCGTGTTTCGCGTTGCATAGCGAGCGAGTGTAGAAAATCAAACGAAAGAAAAACTATTGATCACTAGAATTGATCGAGAACAACTGATTTTAGAATGGAGCCAATACATTCAAAATTTGATAATATAATCTTTTTTTATTCCTGCTGGGAGAAAACATCTGTATTGAAGAAAAACGTTGAAAGTGGATAACATATGCATGCATTATTCTGATAAAAATAATTATCATTGAGAACACCTTCAGTTGTAGAATAAATTTGAGATTTCCATAATGTGCGTTAATTTTTTGGCGCAGTGTATATAAAAGAGCGTTATTTTTTTGGACAAATGTCTGCAATTTTGGAATTTTCAGCCGAAAATGCTTCAGGGTTTGGTTGGTCCACTGATGAATAAATGGTCAGATCCAATTCTGTCCGTCCGGCTGCTAAAGCGATAACTCTCGAACGGAAAAACGTTAAAACTTGAATTTTCAGGGTAGATTTTGAATCTCAAATGCCTGCGTCAAGATCGTGAACGAGCAGAATTTCGAAATTCCAATATCTTTTCAATATTTCACAGATAGATACTTCCTGATTTGAGAAGTGCCAAAGTGAATTATTTGTGAATGTAGCACAGATTGTGTCCGATATTTTCCCACACTTCAAAATATCTATTTCTGTTTTAGTTATCAGATAAGAGAAATAAACTTAATTAATGTTCGAGGGTTAGATATCATAAGCTTACCTTGGATATAGTTTCGAAAAAACTATTTCCGATAATCTTCGTGTGTAGAGGCCTTAGACAAAGGAAAGAGGCCTCTACAGTCTAAGGTAGAGGCTGTATCCTAGTTTTTTGTTGGTACTGCATTTTCTGAAATTCCAAAAATTATGGCCGACTTTGTTGAAGCACCCGGTTATAACCATCAATATGGTCGTATTTCTGAAAGGTTCTTCTATATCCAATCGTCGATTGGATATAGAAGAACCTTTCAGAAATACGACCATATTGATGTTTGGTTCTTTTGCCCTCCTAAATCAGTTGCCGAGGGATTCATCTAATCATCTACCACCCTGATAAATCGGATGATCTCCCTAGGGAATCGACCCTAGCATATAGTACAAGGTGACAAGAAAAACTTCGGACAAATTTTGCTGTGGCCTGGAACAAAAGTATTTCAACGCAGCCAAATCATTTTTATTCTCTTGGTTTCTTTACACTTTCCTGTACTAATACGTGAATTTTCAGTTTGATATAATTTCATTTCACAGAGTTTTAGAATGTCAAACAAACGTAGTGCGATTTTGGAGCTGTTTCGTCAAGGTAGGCGTCAATGCGAAATTGTTCGTTTGCTCAATGTGCCTCGACAAACCGTGTCCGATGCAATTAATCGTTTCAAGGAGCTTGGCCATGATGGTCGTCGTCCAGGAAGTGGTAGAAAACGCAACATCGCCAATAAGCGAGTCAATCGAAATCCGTGGGTTTCCATGAGGAAAATAGCCTGTGAGACCGGTATCAACCGCGAATCAGTCCGTCAAATTGCCAAAAAGGAGCTCAACCTCAAGCTCCTCACGGAGGAAAACAAGCGCGTACGACTCCAAAGGTGCCGCCAACTCCTTCGTCTCGCCGCCGATCAGCAATGGGAGCGAATTCTCTTCACAGACGAGAAGCTTTTCACCGCAGAACAATCCTACAACCACCAAAACGACAGAGTCTAGTCCGTAGAGGCTCCCGGTACATCGGCCATCGTCGAACACCGTCAAAATTCGCAATCCGTCATGGTCTGAGGCGGAATTTGCGGCAGTGGTGAAACTCCCTTAGTTTTCGTGGATCAAGGGGTCAAAAGCAATCAAGAAGTCTACCGCTGCGACATCCTCGAGGCCGTAGTACTTCCGTGGGCCAAGCAGCACTTGGACGCATTGGACCTTTCAACAGAACTCCGCTCCGGCTCACAGAGTGAAAATAACCCAAGAATGGTGTAAGATTCATTTTCCTTGTTTCATCTCTTCTGCAGAATGGCCGCCCTACTCACCGGATCTCAATCCAATGGGCTACAGCGTGTGGTCGATTTTGGAGCACGGGATTGTGCTAAAAACCACAAAAATTTGGAGTCGCTAAGGCAATCTCTGCGCCGGGAATGGAACCGATTAACGCCCGAGGAGCTGCGGCCCATTGCCGAAAATTTCAAGAAGCGTCTGAAGCTGTGTATCACCGCCAAAGGAAGCCACTTCGAAACGGCTTAAATATATTTTTAACAAATGTTCAAGCTATTATTATTTGTTGCTGTTTTGTTCAATTTCTTCTGTTTAATAAAGTTAAATGAAAAATAGTTTGTCCGAGGTTTTTATTGTCACACTGTTATACATAATAATAAACAAAAGTAGAACTAAGGAAAAAATAACTGAATTAATAGCTTCATGTTATTTCCAGGTACATCGTGGATCACGACGATCCTGCAGTTGGGAGGACATCGGTTTCAAACTGGATAATTCGAATCGTGGTGCTACTTTTTCAGCTGGCTCCTCTACTGCGCTACGTAGACACCTTGATATACGGACTCAGGAGCAAAATTGCTGGATCAACGAGCTCCTACACGGAACAGATGACTCTCTACAGAAAAATGTTGGACGAAGACACCAATAGTGCTTTATTGAGGTTATTCCACTGCTTTTTACACGCAGCACCACAAGCTCTGATACAATTAGTGATCCTTTTGAAGGAAAAAGTAACGCAACCCGAGAAGAAGTTTTTTCCTGAAGGTGAGCGTGTTGTTTATCTCTAATTTTGACTGTTGTGATGGATTACGTTTCAAATTGTTGAAATAGGTATACTCCATTCACAATTATAAAATCACAACTCTGACCTTGGAAATTTGACACATTCCACTCTGTATCGAAGTTATGACGTTTTTCAAAATATTTTTATGTTCCAAGTCAACACTATGTTGCCCTTTCTACATTCTTAGCGTATTTCTCAGAATGTGAAGTTATTCGGGAAATAAATGAATTGGAAAAGATGTGATGGACGAAAATAATTAACGTTTATATGATTTGATAGAGAGGATTCCTTTTCTAGTTATTTGCATAAAAAGTACAAGAGATCACTGTTGAAATATATTATTTTTGCCACGGAAGAAAATTGCATTGCATTCAAGACTTGACGACATCAATTGTTGATTCTAATCAAGAATTCATTAAAAAAAATCAACCCAAAGATATAAGATGAATTGATAGGTAATTACAAGAATCAAGAATGATGTCCATTTTATTTTGTTGATAACTTTCTTAAAATCAATGTTGGGATATAAAACTCGGCTGCGTTTGTTCAAACAACATCTAAAGAATACATTTTTCACCATCTCGACCTTTGAAAGGCGTTTCTTATAGGAGAATTAGGTCTTAGTTCCACCTCATCAGTGAGGTACCTAACTTTTGCAAATCTGCTCAGATATCGCCAAATTTCTTGGAAAACCTGAAAAATATCATCCTAATCGACCTCTCGAGGCTCCATCCGATCCATCTAGTGCGATATCTGTCCAAATAACAGCTTTTTCAACGAAATTCCCGTGTACCCCTTCAACCTCGAAATGTAAACATTCGTCCTGGTTCTCATCGTTCTCACGCTCCAAACTGGTGCTGAAAACAATAAACATACGTTAATCTTGGATATTCGACGAAAAACCTGCAAATATCGATTAAATACCAAAAATCTGCGAACAATTTGTAAACCTAACAAAATGTGGAATATCTTTGATTCTTTTACTTTGATGTAAACGAAGAAACTGGCAACGTCGTTTTGTCATTAACGATATTTATTCTGTGAGCGCAATGACTTTTCATCATATGTTCTGTGCTTTTCATCAGGGGCACCAACTCCTGAAAACGAAACCATGACCTCCTATATGTGATTAAATAAAAGTTAATGGAGTATAGTATAGGTTTACTAGTAGAGTCCCTAGATTTACCTATTTAGTGGTTATCCTTATCAGTATAGATTCCTGAAATCGAGTGATTTTATAGGCGAAATGTCAAATTTTTGAAGAAATGACGGTCAGGATATCTGTGAAAAAAGTTTTATCGAGTTTAAAATTGCCCTTTTTGTCGGATTTTTTCGCGATTTTCGCGAATTTTCTAAAAATACTTATGAATCGATTATTGCTGTTTTCGACCGTATGAAAATTTCTTTACTATATTTTAAAATTCTGCTGGACCTACTTTTTCGACAGATTCACTCGAATCGGTCTACAGAGTTACCGTTTTAGTAAAGTTTAGAAAGAATGATTTTTCGTGTCTTGTTTATGTTAACGTTGTGGAAATAATAGAGATGGATGAAGTGAGGATCGCTTTATTGAAAAGACAAGTCATAAACTTCTTTTTTTCTTTATTCATCGAATATTTTCGAGAAGCCAAACGTTGGGTGTAATATTGGAGAAATCGGAATTTGAAACAATAATAGTGATAGTCGATAACGAAATCCAGCTACATAAACCGATCGTACTTATTTATTTTGGGATTCGCATTAAGATCTTCTATTTTTGTACGCTTGTTCCAATGGACAAGAGCGTTATCCTGTTGACCAGAAGTCTGTAATTGGGGGATTTTTAGCGGAAAATGTCCTTATCGATAATAGGCCAATAGAGATAATTTTTCCACTTGAATAAAGAAGCAAATCATCTATGTATACCATACTTTCATAAAGTATCCCAGTTGGCCATGATTTATCAAGTTTTTTACTTGAAACTGCCGTAGGTTGGTACTCGTGATATCAACTAAGCGAAACAACTATCCGAAAAATGTTTTCAGAAAAAATCAAATTAGCTCATCTTTTTTAGTGATTCATCCGTAAATTATCCATGAAGAAAAAAACATCGCCACTCTTGTATTTAAAAAAATATTAGATGTTTCGCTAACTTGATAGGTATCAACTCGGCGAAACAACTAGCCAAAAAATGTTTTCAGCAAAAAGCTCATCAGTGATTTGTCCATAAATTATACGTGGTGAAAGAAAATTTCTATCTTTCAGATTTTTTCCAAATCTGATGGATCGATCTGCGTTCGTATATCAGGCATTTTTCCCCTAAACTATTCAAGCAATATTGTTGAATATTGGAAGAAATATGTAGCTTTCCATCATTGATTATTTATCCGTTAAGAGAAAAATTTAACAGCTTCTGTTATAAAAAAAATATATCACGTGCACTGCTGAATTGATATCAGATCAACAGGTTGATTGCTAAAATCATTTTTTTAATATGTGACCTGGTAATTTGATATTGGTACACTTACCAGTACACGTGATATTTTTTTAACACAGGAGCGCCAAAATTGTTCTCTTCGCAGATAAATCAAGGATCTTTCTTTCAAATTTCAACAATATTGCATGTATAGTTCTGATATACGTTCCGACGGCCGCAGATCGATCAATCAGATTTTGTCATTTTTCTACAAAAGCTTTGAAGATACAAATTTATTTTCACCACTGATGATTTACGGATAGATCGTTGAAAAAGATGAGCTACTTCTTTTTTTTCCTGAATACATTTTTTTTAAATATAAGAGTGGCGATGATTTTTTTTCTTCACGAATGATGAATCACTGAAAAAAATTAGCTAGTTTGAATTTTGCTGAAAACAATTTATGGATATTTGTTTCGCTAAGTTCGCTTATATTTTTTTAAATACAAGAGTGACGATGTTTTTCTTTCTTCACGGATATTTTACGAATAAAATCAATGAAAAAGATGAGCTAGTTTGGATTTTGTTGAAAACATTTTCGCATACTAGTTTCGCTATCAACTTAGCGACAGATCTCTTATTTTTTCAAATATAAGAGCAGCAAAATTTATTTTTCCACGGATAAATTACGGATAAAAACGGCAAAATTTTGAGCTATTCCCAGTTTGATTCTCGAGAGTTGTTTTGCTAACTTTATATAATTTAGAGACAATAGTTACAGTATGTTATTTAACCTCGAATTAATATAATCAAGATCGATATGAAGAGATTATCTGGAAATAATTTCTATCTGGAAGCAAAGCACTTTTGGGCGGATGCAGTGCGTACATTGGTGACAGCGCTATAAAAAAAAGTTACGAATTTCAACAAACTCGACGAAGCTCATAACCACAAATTACTGCTTTTTGAAATCTTTATTTTGCGTACACTCGACAGAAAACGAATATTGGCGGTAGTTCTTCTTGTTTGCAAAGCCTTAACGACATGAGATGGGTGAAAAATCAATCTTCAAGTGAAAGAATAAATAGGATGACGTCAATCCGAATCGACGAAGCGGCAGATTGTAATTGAACATCTGAGTGATTTTAATTTAATCAGACTCCTCTGATCGATTATAAAATACAATAGACGACGTATATCTGTGTGGAATTTCTATCACTTGATCTCGCTTCAAGGAACGGTGTTTTGAACTGTGATGAACAAACTGTACTTTTTTAATTGATATCTCCCAGAAAGGATTCTCCTCAAATTGTTCGAAAAGATTACAATTCTTTTATCAAAGTGGTTTTATACTCTCTCTATACTTCAGATATTGCGTGAGAACCTTTTATTTTTGTATAATAGGTACTTTTTATCTATATCTACTTCCAGCATTTTTCGTGCAAAACAGAGCACCAATGTAGAGCAGTAATGAATTTTAAGTTAAATGTCTATCACTACGGTGTTTAATTTGAAGAAAGCTGTTATTTAAGATAATTTCATGAGTTATGTATGGGTCGAAATTGAAAGTTGGAACCAAAGTCTATAACTTACAAAGAAGACCATCAAAATGTGCCTCGAACAGAAAGTAACAATTTTAATAAAATACATAGTTTAAAATGTTTCAAAATTAGTTGTTAATCGGTATCCATTCAATTCGGAGATTTGACCATTTAGCTATAGGTGTATAATTTTAAAGATTAGACGTAATGGTCCAACACCTGCTAAATGGGTCACCCTGATTGTATAAATTGAAATTTTTTTGGTATTCTTCTCAAAAACCAATGGTTTAGTCGTGAACATTGTGTTATTTTTTGTAATTAAATACTATTCTTATCACAAAGTACTTAAACATCGAAAATGGCAAGCAAGAGCTTGATGATAACCAATGAGTGGGTGTTCGTGATAGATATCCATTTCGCCAGTTTATTTTTGGAGCAAAGTTTGTATGGATAATAACATCAAAAGCAGAAATTGGTATAAACAAAGCATTGTTCTCGGTTCTCTCGTTAAGATGACGTAATGAACTCCTGAAAAGATTGCGACACAATTTTTATTCTCCAATTCTATTATCAAGAAATCGCATGTAATCTACCATTTTCATAATTTCCAGGAAACTGAGATTTCATCATTGTCGTTGGAACAATCATTCGGTCTTGGGAACAATATAAATTTTTGCACATGTTTATCAATTCATAAAAAAATTAAGTTTACCATTTTAAAACACGTTATTCTTTCATTTAGGAGAGAAGTATACAAGGTATTCGAAGGCAGGGAAATGGGATTGATATTTTTCTGCCAGCATCCATTCTTGAGAGCTCTTTCTGCTTAAACGAGCGATTTTTCTCGAAACTTCTTAGGGTTTCTCCCCCAATATCTGAAACACAATTGATAGATGGATTTTGTTTGTAGGAAGAACTCCTGCGTTGAAATTTCTAAACCATATACACTGCGCAAAAAAATTAACGCACATTATGGAAATCTCGAATTTATTCTACAACTGAAGGTGTTCTCAATAATAATTATTTTTATCAGTATTATGCATGCATATGTTATCCACTTTCAACGTTTTTCTTCAATACAGATGTTTTCTCCCAGCAGGAATAAAAAAAGATGATATTAAAAGATTTTGAATGTATTGGCTCCATTCTAAAATCAGTTGTTCTCGATCAATTCTAGTGATCAATAGTTTTTCTTTCGTTTGATTTTCTACACTCGATCGCTATGCAACGCGAAACAAGCAATTTGACCCAAGAGGAATGTGCCCAAGCGGTAGTTTTGCGAGACGAAGGGTGGACACACACAAGAATTGCAGAAAGGTTTGGAGTTTCCCATACAAGTGTGTCCAGAATGTTGCAGCGATTTAGGGAGACAGGTATGAATGTCCGAAGACCAGGACAGGGTAGACCACGGGTAACAACTGCCATTCAAGAACGTTACTTGAGAGTTTCTTCGTTGAGACAACGGTTTGCAACCGCTCGCCTCCTTCAACATCAGCTTGAGCAAACTCATGAGGTGCAAATTAGCACTCAGACAATAAGAAATCGCCTCAGAGAATATGATTTAAGGCCTCGTGTCGCGGCAAGAGGCCCAGCTCTTACCCCAGCCCATCGAAGGGCGCGTTTGGATTTTGCGAGAGAGCATATCCATTGGGAAGAGGCCGATTAGCAAAGAGTTCTCTTCACAGATGAGTCTAGATTCTGCCTCTACTATTGTGATCTACGTTCCCTTGTATACAGACGTCCACATGAAAGATATGCTCAGTGCAATTTCCTGAATACTACTGGTTTCGGGGGAGGATCGATTATGGTATGGGGTGGAATATCTTTGACTGCTCGTACAGACCTAGTGGTCGTTGATAATGGAGCTATGAATGCTGATAAGTATATAAGGAACATTCTTGAAGAGCATGTAGTGCCATTTGCCCCATACATTGGTGAAAATTTCATTTTTATGGACGATAATGCCAGACCCCATCGTGCGCGCATCGTTCAGGAGTACCTTGAAGAGGTTGAAGTCTCTCGAATGGAATGGCCAGCAAGAAGTTCAGATCTCAATCCGATTGAGCAGGTTTGGGACAACCTCAATAGAAGACTGAGAAGTTCACAAAATCATCCAGCTACTCTTAATGACTTAGGAATCCAACTCGGAGAAATCTGGGAAGGATTAGACAGAACATTTTAAGATCACTCATTTTGAGTATGAACCGTCGTTGCCGAGCTGTAATTAACGCAAGGGGTGGAAATGCCAAGTATTAAATCACTTATCAGCATTTCAGTATTTTGAAATTTGTTCATTGCTCTTCTTTCACATAAGATTCGGTGAAATCCTGAATTTTTCTTCCATTTAATGTGTCTTGTATCGTTCAAAACCTTCCCGAGAGAACATAAAAAATAAGTTACAAAGTCAATGTAGAACTTTCATTAAAATTGAGATTTTCAGAATGTGCGTTTATTTTTTTGCGCAGTGTATTTGTCAGGATCAAGTTTTTGGAACAAGATGACCTACAATCAATATCAGAACAATATGAACAATATCCGTATTTGGAATTGTATTTTTCATAACATTTTTGAATATCCCAGAAATGCATATTCACTTTTTATGGAAATTTCCAAGTTCTATCTCTTTTCTTAACAAACTTGGCCAAAAGATTCTGTCATCAGAATGTTTGAATTATTCCAATACATCATGTGATTCCCATTTATTGAATATCCGTGGGATCTATTAATGTTTCTATTCTTAACGATTTTTTATGGTCATGATTGTCCGACTAATAATAGTGATGTTTCTCCTGTACAGACTTAACCAAAAATACAGGGAAGCGCTTAAAGTACCTTTTTAATTTTTTATTGAAAAATTCCATAGACCAGCTTCATTGCTCATTAGAACTCCACCTGTTTTGAAAACGGTTCTAATAATTATTGTCTAAGTAACTTTTAACTCTATAGAATGAATACCATTTGCAAATTGTGAAGTTCCCATAGTGTTTATATAACACTTCATGGTCTTTCATTCTGACTTGATCTTATAATATTTGGCTTTGATTCCGATTGAGAAACGGACCTGGCGGAAGTGGATTTACTTACCACATCGTGAAATCCAAACAATTATGTGAAAGTAGGTTCGACCTTCACTAGGCCGCCTTGCACTTGAACGTTCCACTGGTTGAGCTTATTTACTATTTTATAGATTATATAAGTTCCGGTTTTATTACGAGATTTTCAGAAAAAGGAAAGATTTTTGAAATTTTTCTGTTGTAAAAAAAATTTATAACTCATAATTTTCGAAGCACCACACGCGAAACTGATTAATGTAATGATTTTTTTCCGTATTATTGGAGGGCAGGGTCCCCTAAGATTTGGGGCCAATAAACCAACTTTTAGAGTGGTGTATTCCCTAATATCAAGATGCTGACTCGACCAAAGTCCATTAAATTTCTTAGAAGACGTTTTGTGTTATTTCAGATATTGTAATTCTTCAGATATGGACTGTGATGATGGCTCTAATTTCTGTTGCTTGGGCTCTAACCTCTTACCACAGATCTGTTCGATATTCAAGGGATGACAAGAATAAACTCAAGTTCAGCGCTGCTATTATAGCATTCAGTTGGCATCTCATGAGTGCATGTAAGTTGTGATTTCTTTATAAAAAACACTATCAGTTACAAACACAACCGTGGAAATTGTAAATGGTGATCCCTATAAATATTGTATTCATTAAAATTTTCAAAATTTTGTTTCAGTATCTCGAGTACTGGCCTTGGGTCTTCTAGCGTCCATTTTTCCTGTCTGGATGGGTTGCATATGTGCCTTACATTGGGGTGTTATGTCATTTTGGCTTGCCATTGGTCACAACCAGAGTTCGTGTGGTAGCAGATGTGAAGAACTCCTACTCTCGGTAGCACTGGGATTGGCTTATGTATTAGCTTTTATTTCACCCAAAGATGGCCCCACTAGATATCTTTATCTTGCATATTACTTAGTGTGTTTTATGGAGAATACAGGAGCACTTGTCGTTTGGTAAGGAGAATTTATTTATTATCTAAGTTAGTTTCAATTAATTATATGATTTTCAGGTGTGTAGCCAACAACTCAAATGACGGACCTCTAATTTACTACGGTGCTGCTGGTACACAAATGTTCACATTTTTCCTTGGAATTATTTTCCTTCTAATTTATTATACCAAATGCCATCCAACAGTAATTGGCAAAAGTAAATTGCCTGATGTAAATTTTGATAAACCAGGCTACAGTAAATCATACAACACAAGGAGATCAAGCTCTTGATCTTTAGAATTTCTTTGAATTAAAGTTAATTTAGACTAAAATTTTTACACTTTTATAGAGAATTTTTATTGATTGATCAAAGTATTACTTCATTTAAGTTCAGATATCTGTTTTTTAAGTTATTCTTCTTGAAGGCTTCTCACATTTACCAAGAAGCTTTTACCTGGTGAATGATTTTATTTTCAGTATTTACTTTATGTGATTATGTAAAAAATGTGATTATTAATATTATGAGTATTCGTGTTTAATTCATTGTGATATACATCCTTTAACCTGATTTATGTTATCTGTTGATTTTCCAAAATATGTGCATTCTGGATCTTGACCTGTGTTAAGAAATTATGATCGTCTAATATTGCCTTACATGTTATGAGAATTAATGCAAAAATGTATATACTTGTTAATGCTTTATATTTTATGTTGTTGAAGAAATTGATTATTGTTATTTATTTGTTCTTATATATTTTTACATACTAACATGTCCAGACTATTTCCAGTGTACGAAATCCCCAAGAATAATATACATATGTATAATATTTTTTTCCATACAAGGCTAAAACTGGTTCCTTATTCTGGATATGAAATGATACATCAGAAAATGTGCTTCAAAATACAAAATGAATTTTAAAACCAGGCAAATTATTTTATTTTATTACTTCTAATTTACATTTGGGTAGCTTTCAATTTCGCACAAAAAATAAAGTACCGTTTATTTCTTCCACTGTTTTATTTATTAGCTTGAAAGCCTATAAGTTCACATAATGAAGGTTAAAATTTCAGGCAATTCATAACTTTCATCGATTACCACACAATTTCTGTGAAATTATTGGGATTTTTGGTGAAATAGTTTATTTTGTAGAGCTCTGGCATCTATTGAAAATAACTCAACTTTGAAAACACTCAGTATACCGACACAGTATATAAATTTATTGAGTCACTTTGGGAAAATTGTTAATAGGTATAATATGAATGATTTTATTTTTTCAATTCATGAAAATTTTAATATGTAGTAGTTTTAACTGGTCACTTACCTGGTGTAATATTTATGTAAGAATCTAAAAGAGATTTAGCACTAATATGAAGTAAGAATCATAGCATATTTTAGAATGTTTTTATATAAAATTGAATAGAACATGAAATTCATATATACCACTGGTAGACAGTTGAACATATGTATTTATTGAACTATTAGCCTTAAACTTGCAATCAACAGAAGAAATTTTGGAATGGTCACTAGGATTCATTACTGTATGTTTCAATAATATGGATTTATATCCAAACCATGTTCTTTTTTTTTAGTCATGCTAGAGGGAATTATACCAAAAACTTTGAGGAAATATAGTTGGACTATTTTATGATAATTCCTTGAATTTAAGGCCCTGAATTTTTTTTCTTTATTATGCAAGTGTAATTCACATGATCCGAAATTTCTGTTCATTATTCACAGAAGTAAATGAGTAGCAACTTTTCCAGAAGAAAAAATACTATAATAAATATTTCAAAAGTAGGTGTTATAGTTTCTAAATAATAATTAACTCATAGCAATTGATTAATAGCAACTAGCATTATCAATTAAAAAAGGTGACTGAGATATTCATTCATTGCCTTCTGAAATAAGGGATCAAAATCATAAAAATGTCGATATCTGTCATAAATATTTATTGAAGTTTTCTACAATTAAACTTTCAAAATCGAGTGTTTCAATTATATCATGAATTTTCTTCCAAAAAACGTTATTCCATCATGTGCTATCACCAGATCAAAAAGTGGGTTAACATCTCAAGTTGGTGGAACAGCAAGATTTTCATGTTTCCATGGATATGAGCTGTCACAGAAACAGAGAAATTCTTGCCGAAATGCCAAGTGAATTCTGGATGATCTTTCCAGTCAGTTCACAAAGATTTCTAAAAGTTGAGCTACAGTACTTTTTCATTTTGTGGAAACAACAAATTTTATATCTCCCAAGAAATTATTTGTACAGCAATATGTTCCATACTCACCAGAGCAAGTGTCCCAGTAGCATGGAAATGTGAATTTAAATCTTGCAATTTTGAGTGTCTATCAAACTCAGAATGCTGTTCGAAACATACCTAGTGGAAGACAGAGAACCTATATTAGGATTATTGTCAACAAACTGCATGTTATCATGTCCTATATACTCTTGAATTAACTGATCATTTGTATATTGTGTATTCAAGAAGTATTGACTTCCTGCTGTGTTACCCATCAAGGACATATCCAAAATTATATCATCCTTCAAGATATTCAATTCTGAATTTGTGTTATTTGTGCAAATATTTTCGAAATATGTCAAATCCTGAACTGCCTCCCCAACAACAATTTGATCCACGTAATGAACAGTATCTTTCTTCTTCACAAGTGCTAATGGCTCTGATCCAAGTAATGAAATTAATGGCGCTGCAGTAGGTTCCATATTTGATGCAGAAGCTTTAAGTTGCTGATCTTTCTTCCTTATTTGCTCTACAGGAATGAGTGTACCATCCGATTCAATAAGAAGCTTTTGAGTTACCCTAGATTTCAGTTCAATTTTATGAGATGATTTCTCATGTCGTCTCAGATGAGTTAACCTTTTGTAAGATTGACCACATAGTTCACATACGTGGGGCCTACTGTCAGAATGAGTTCCTTGATGTCTTACAAGTTCAGAGTTTCTCTTAAAGATTTTGTCACATTGATCACATTTGAAGTGTTTATTCTAGAAAGAGGAGAATGGGGCTTTGGTGAAGAATTAGAACATTAGACTCACCTTTGTGTGAATATAGGCCATATGTCCTTTGAGACACGCGATATTATTGAAATCTTTACCACATTGGTCACAAATAAATGTTTTACCATTAGTGATATGAGTGTCTCGATGACGTTTCATGTTGGCTTTGTTCTTTGTTTTGTATGAACAAAATTCACAGTTTACATATTCTCTATTGTTATTATGAACTCTTGTTGTGTGTTGCTCCAACAAATATTTTTTTGGAAATTGACTACCACAACTTTCACAAACGAAAATACTGGTTTCAGGACTACACTTTTCATGTGACACTGTTGTGCTGTGTTTGTAATAAGCATAAGGCGATTGGAAGGTTTTGTCACAGTATTGACAATTGAGAGTTGGTTTATCTTCTGCAAGAAAAAATGTATTTATCAGAAATAACCGTTGTATTGAATAACAGGAAGATTATTATGAAGAGTGTAAGTTGAAAATATTTGAACAGCTGAATATAAACAACCTTTTCCCACTGGTAAACCTGCCATATTATTTGAAAGAAGAAAAATTGGTAGTGAAGATATTCAATAGTTACCTGTATGCTTCCTCAGGTGAAACATCAGCTTACTCTTCTGAAAAAAATCCTTTCCACAATCTGGACAAGAAAATTTAGGTTTTAATCCTTCCACGTTATGCCCTTTTCGCTTGTGAAGAAGCATTTTCATTTTGGATGCAAATGTTTCTTTGCATGTTATGCATTTATAATTATCATGTTTCTAAAAATTAAATAATCTTGATGAAGAAAACTTTATTCGTATTTTTAACTCTCCCAATATGCTCATAGCTATGATGAAATATTTTGATTGAAATTACTACATCTCGAATAAATAATATTTCTTATTCAATGAGCAACTTGCCAAGTGGCAAGTATTCAAGCTTTACCTTCACATGATATAAATACTGTTGTCTCCTACTGAATTTTTGATTACATTTAATACATTTGAATTGTTTCTGCTCTTCATGTTCTTTCTGATGTTCACTCAAGTCTTCAGAATCTTTACATATTACTCCACAATCCAAACATACAAATTTATCTTTAAAATGCTGTTGCTTATGGTAATATAGTGACCTCCATTTAACATACCTAACGAGACAATTTGTGGTTAACTGAATATTTCACTGCTTCATTGTAATGAGACAAACTGGGTAAAAAATAAGATAATTCAAAAATGGAATGATACCTTTTATCACAGAATGTACACTTGAATATTGCTCGCTCTAACTTGATTGAATGAACTTCTATCAAGTGTTGAATGAGATGTTTTCTGTTGGTAATGACCTGGTCACAATATGTACAATTATTTCTTTTGTGCCCTTCTAAATGTCTCCTCAGATTTTGTTGAGAATAAAATTTCTGAAAGGTATTAATGAATGAAAATAATCTGCTCATAATTAATGAACTCACTCTTGGACACTGAGTGCACATATAAGTTGAATACTTCTTCAAAAATCCTGGCCTGCAATGAAACTGCAAGTGCCACTCAAACGACAAATTATTTTGGAATGAATTTCTACATGATCTACAAGATAATGGGAAACCAGGATGATTTTCTAAATGAGAGTAAATGCCTTTCCTGGTTGTATCTGTATAAGTACATTCCTTGCATTTATAAATACTCTGCGTTATTGTGTGCCTTTTCCTTTTCAACTTGGTTCTACTTTTGCTAACTCTCTTAGCAGAAATACAACCTTGTAAATATGAAAATGCTTCATACTTTTCCTGCTCATCAAATGTATTTAAATCCTTCAATATAGTACCTATCTGAAAAGATTTTCATCGGTAAATTCTGTAATGAAAAAGTGGTACTGTAATAGGTACCTGTCTTTTGAATTTGGATAAATTTTTCGTATGAGGAATTGGCATACGAAATTGACGCATTTTAATTAGAATTTGTGTATGGAAAGAAGACAATATTATATTTTTATGTATTCACATAACATTTTAATTTTTTATATTTAGAAATGATTATTATTATTGGAAATTACAAAAGTGGACCAAAAGTTGTTGAATCAGCTGAGCTGTTAAAAGTCAAAGATGACATCACCAGAGATAACACATCAACTGTCTGTCATGACATCTGCCATTCCGTCTCATGGAGGTAAAATCACAGACCATGGTGGTAAAATCCTACAAGCTTCGAATAGAAATTAGGCAACGTCGTATTTTATTTCCCACGATTTAAAGGCAAACGACGGCCTTGTCTGATATGTACCATCTACCATTATCTCAATTTCTCTCTAATAAATACCTAGATATGTGTCAGAAGTTGCATACAAAACAAAATAATATGCAATTATAAATCAATTCTACCAAGTAGTTGCCTTATCGATAAAAAAATTATAAACGTATTGATTTGTGAATCAATGAACTGGTAACTAACTTTTGCTTTGGGAATTGACAGATAAAACACAATATCCATATATACATTTATTTAGCGAATCCGACTTGCATAAAACATTATTCTTGTTCTAAATATAATTTTTTTCTGTTATTACTGCAATTTAAAAAGTTTACAACATTGTACACAAAATGAATTAGATTTGCCATGTTGAATTATTTGGCACAAACATACTTTAAATGAGTATGTATATTTGATTCAGGTTTTATGTAACAAATGATTTCTATTTTCTATATTAATAGCAATGTCTATAAAGGAATACGAAAACTATTATTACACACACTAACAAATCACAAAGGATCAAGTTGAATTTCATAAGTACACATGGGCGTAGCCAGCATGGGGCAGGGGGGGGCAGTTGCCCCCCCCTGGAAGAAGAAATGAATTAAATTTGCCTTTTCTTTTTATCCCAAAATTTCACATTTTGAACAACCATGATCATGGTTTGCCCCCCCCCCCCCTGTTATAAATCCTGGCTACGCCCGTGTAAGTACACTTGGTTGCTAGATAATGCAAAAAATTAAATACAAAAAACTGTCCAACTATAACGGTGACATATTAACAAAATTACCCAGATGAAATGAAAGGTAACAAGAAAATATATAATTTGTTGAGAGTGAGTTCGAATTTGACCACTACCTCATCGTAGTTATCTTAGTACAGACAACAATTATTTAAGGCAGTAATCAAGAAAGTGACTGTAGGGTGCTTACAGTTTAGTATACATCGGTTGTACAGTAACAACAGCATTAATTATCAAAATCAATGAAATGCACTAGAAAGTGAAAGAGAATGGGGATATGTTAAAAGAGTACTGGAAGAAGTATTACACATAATGTGATGTGTACCTCAAAATGCGTCCAGCGCATCATCTCATCCATGAAAATGGTATCTATTGCTTCAAATTCATATGAACA
The DNA here is from genome assembly GCA_951802165.1 of Adalia decempunctata. Lineage (NCBI taxonomy): Eukaryota > Metazoa > Arthropoda > Insecta > Coleoptera > Coccinellidae > Adalia > Adalia decempunctata. The sequence goes on from OX637697.1 coordinate 25,759,146, forward strand.
TTATTTATATGACGTTTGGTAGTTTTGTTTTGAACTATATCAATGAGACTAACTCACTTAGCCCCATTGTTTGAAAATGTAAGTGCTTCCAATTCAAATGAACAGCATTTATATGACATTTGAGAGTTTTATTAAGAATTATATCAGAGTGGCACCAGATAGACTAACCAAGCTTCGAGTTGAAAAGCTTCATAGTTTAAAGGGAAGTGCTTCAAATTCAAATGAACAGAATCTATATGACATTTGAGAGTTTAGCTCTAAGGAGCATAAGTAAAACTTGAATATCCGCATTTGAATTGAATCAGTGAAACTAGCACAGTTTCAAGTTGAATAGCAGCACTGTTTAAAAATAGTGGTGCTTCAAATTCAAATGAACAGAATCTATATGACATTTGAGAGTTTAGCTCTGAATTACTTCAGAGGAGCATAAGTGAAACTTGATTATCCGCATTTAAATTAAATCAGTGAAACTAGCCCAGCTTCAAGTTGAAAGCAGCATCGTTTAAAAATAGTAGTGCTTCAATTTCAAATGAACAGAATCTATATGAAATTTGATGTTTTGCTTTGAATCAAACGAGAGTGGCATAAGTAAAACTTGAATATCCGCATTTGAATTGAATCAGTGAAACTAGCACAGTTTCAAGTTGAATAGCAGCACTGTTTAAAAATAGTGGTGCTTCAAATTCAAATGAACAGAATCTATATGACATTTGAGAGTTTAGCTCTGAATTACTTCAGAGGAGCATAAGTGAAACTTGATTATCCGCATTTAAATTAAATCAGTGAAACTAGCCCAGCTTCAAGTTGAAAGCAGCATCGTTTAAAAATAGTATTGCTTTAATTTCAAATGAACAGAATCTATATGAAATTTGATGTTTTGCTTTGAATCAAACGAGAGTGGCATAAGTAAAACTTGAATATCCGCATTTGAATTGAATCAGTGAAACTAGCACAGTTTCAAGTTGAATAGCAGCACTGTAAATAGTAGTGCTTCAAATTCAAATGAACAGAATCTATATGACATTGGAGAGTTTAGCTCTGAATTACTTCAGAGGAGCATAAGTGAAACTTGATTATCCGCATTTAAATTGAATCAGTGAAACTAGCCCAGCTTCAAGTTGAAAGCAGCATCGTTTAAAAATAGTAGTGCTTCAATTTCAAATGAACAGAATCTATATGAAATTTGATGTTTTGCTTTGAATCAAACGAGAGTGGCATAAGTAAAACTTGAATATCCGCATTTGAATTGAATCAGTGAAACTAGCACAGTTTCAAGTTGAATAGCAGCACTGTAAATAGTAGTGCTTCAAATTCAAATGAACAGAATCTATATGACATTTGAGGGTTTAGCTCTGAATTACTTCAGAGGAGTTTAAGTGAAACTTGATTATCCGCATTTAAATTGAATCAGTGAAACTAGCCCAGATTCAAGTTGAAAGCAGCATCGTTTAAAAATAGTAGTGCTTCAATTTCAAATGAACAGAATCTATATGACATTTGATGTTTTGCTTTGAATCAAACAAGAGTGGCATAAGTAAAACTTGAATATCCGCATTTGAATTGAATCAGTGAAACTAGCACAGTTTCAAGTTGAATAGCAGCACTGTAAATAGTAGTGCTTCAAATTCAAATGAACAGAATCTATATGACATTGGAGAGTTTAGCTCTGAATTACTTCAGAGGAGCATAAGTGAAACTTGATTATCCGCATTCACATAACATTTTAATTTTTTATATTTAGAAATGATTATTATTATTGGAAATTACAAAAGTGGACCAAAAGTTGTTGAATCAGCTGAGCTGTTAAAAGTCAAAGATGACATCACCAGAGATAACACATCAACTGTCTGTCATGACATCTGCCATTCCGTCTCATGGAGGTAAAATCACAGACCATGGTGGTAAAATCCTACAAGCTTCGAATAGAAATTAGGCAACGTCGTATTTTATTTCCCACGATTTAAAGGCAAACGACGGCCTTGTCTGATATGTACCATCTACCATTATCTCAATTTCTCTCTAATAAATACCTAGATATGTGTCAGAAGTTGCATACAAAACAAAATAATATGCAATTATAAATCAATTCTACCAAGTAGTTGCCTTATCGATAAAAAAATTATAAACGTATTGATTTGTGAATCAATGAACTGGTAACTAACTTTTGCTTTGGGAATTGACAGATAAAACACAATATCCATATATACATTTATTTAGCGAATCCGACTTGCATAAAACATTATTCTTGTTCTAAATATAATTTTTTTCTGTTATTACTGCAATTTAAAAAGTTTACAACATTGTACACAAAATGAATTAGATTTGCCATGTTGAATTATTTGGCACAAACATACTTTAAATGAGTATGTATATTTGATTCAGGTTTTATGTAACAAATGATTTCTATTTTCTATATTAATAGCAATGTCTATAAAGGAATACGAAAACTATTATTACACACACTAACAAATCACAAAGGATCAAGTTGAATTTCATAAGTACACATGGGCGTAGCCAGCATGGGGCAGGGGGGGGCAGTTGCCCCCCCCCTGGAAGAAGAAATGAATTAAATTTGCCTTTTCTTTTTATCCCAAAATTTCACATTTTGAACAACCATGATCATGGTTTGCCCCCCCCCCCCCCTGTTATAAATCCTGGCTACGCCCGTGTAAGTACACTTGGTTGCTAGATAATGCAAAAAATTAAATACAAAAAACTGTCCAACTATAACGGTGACATATTAACAAAATTACCCAGATGAAATGAAAGGTAACAAGAAAATATATAATTTGTTGAGAGTGAGTTCGAATTTGACCACTACCTCATCGTAGTTATCTTAGTACAGACAACAATTATTTAAGGCAGTAATCAAGAAAGTGACTGTAGGGTGCTTACAGTTTAGTATACATCGGTTGTACAGTAACAACAGCATTAATTATCAAAATCAATGAAATGCACTAGAAAGTGAAAGAGAATGGGGGTATGTTAAAAGAGTACTGGAAGAAGTATTACACATAATGTGATGTGTACCTCAAAATGCGTCCAGCGCATCATCTCATCCATGAAAATGGTATCTATTGCTTCAAATTCATATGAACATTATTTATATGACGTTTGGTAGTTTTGTTTTGAACTATATCAATGAGACTAACTCACTTAGCCCCATTGTTTGAAAATGTAAGTGCTTCCAATTCAAATGAACAGCATTTATATGACATTTGAGAGTTTTATTAAGAATTATATCAGAGTGGCACCAGATAGACTAACCAAGCTTCGAGTTGAAAAGCTTCATAGTTTAAAGGGAAGTGCTTCAAATTCAAATGAACAGAATCTATATGACATTTGAGAGTTTAGCTCTAAGGAGCATAAGTAAAACTTGAATATCCGCATTTGAATTGAATCAGTGAAACTAGCACAGTTTCAAGTTGAATAGCAGCACTGTTTAAAAATAGTGGTGCTTCAAATTCAAATGAACAGAATCTATATGACATTTGAGAGTTTAGCTCTGAATTACTTCAGAGGAGCATAAGTGAAACTTGATTATCCGCATTTAAATTAAATCAGTGAAACTAGCCCAGCTTCAAGTTGAAAGCAGCATCGTTTAAAAATAGTAGTGCTTCAATTTCAAATGAACAGAATCTATATGAAATTTGATGTTTTGCTTTGAATCAAACGAGAGTGGCATAAGTAAAACTTGAATATCCGCATTTGAATTGAATCAGTGAAACTAGCACAGTTTCAAGTTGAATAGCAGCACTGTTTAAAAATAGTGGTGCTTCAAATTCAAATGAACAGAATCTATATGACATTTGAGAGTTTAGCTCTGAATTACTTCAGAGGAGCATAAGTGAAACTTGATTATCCGCATTTAAATTAAATCAGTGAAACTAGCCCAGCTTCAAGTTGAAAGCAGCATCGTTTAAAAATAGTATTGCTTTAATTTCAAATGAACAGAATCTATATGAAATTTGATGTTTTGCTTTGAATCAAACGAGAGTGGCATAAGTAAAACTTGAATATCCGCATTTGAATTGAATCAGTGAAACTAGCACAGTTTCAAGTTGAATAGCAGCACTGTAAATAGTAGTGCTTCAAATTCAAATGAACAGAATCTATATGACATTTGAGAGTTTAGCTCTGAATTACTTCAGAGGAGCATAAGTGAAACTTGATTATCCGCATTTAAATTGAATCAGTGAAACTAGCCCAGATTCAAGTTGAAAGCAGCATCGTTTAAAAATAGTAGTGCTTCAATTTCAAATGAACAGAATCTATATGACATTTGATGTTTTGCTTTGAATCAAACAAGAGTGGCATAAGTAAAACTTGAATATCCGCATTTGAATTGAATCAGTGAAACTAGCACAGTTTCAAGTTGAATAGCAGCACTGTAAATAGTAGTGCTTCAAATTCAAATGAACAGAATCTATATGAGATTGGAGAGTTTAGCTCTGAATTACTTCAGAGGAGCATAAGTGAAACTTGATTATCCGCATTTAAATTGAATCAGTGAAACTAGCCCAGCTTCAAGTTGAAAGCAGCATCGTTTAAAAATAGTAGTGCTTCAATTTCAAATGAACAGAATCTATGACATTTGATGTTTTGCTTTGAATCAAACAAGAGTGGCATAAGTAAAACCTGAATATCCGCATTTGAATTGAATCAGTGAAACTAGCACAGTTTCAAGTTGAACATCAGCACTGTTTAAAAATAGTGGTGCTTCAAATTCAAATGAACAGAATCTATATGACATTTGAGAGTTTAGCTCTGAATTACTTCAGAGGAGCATAAGTGAAACTTGATTATCCGCATTTAAATTAAATCAGTGAAACTAGCCCAGCTTCAAGTTGAAAGCAGCATCGTTTAAAAATAGTATTGCTTCAATTTCAAATGAACAGAATCTATATGACATTTGATGTTTTGCTTTGAATCAAACGAGAGTGGCATAAGTAAAACTTGAATATCCGCATTTGAATTGAATCAGTGAAACTAGCACAGTTTCAAGGTGAATAGCAGCACTGTTTAAAAATAGTAGTGCTTCAAATTCAAATGAACAGAATCTATATGACATTTGAGAGTTTAGCTCTGAATTACTTCAGCGGAGCATAAGTGAAACTTGATTATCCGCATTTAAATAAAATCAGTGAAACTAGCCCAGCTTCAAGTTGAAAGCAGCATCGTTTAAAAATAGTATTGCTTCAATTTCAAATGAACAGAATCTATATGACATTTGATGTTTTGCTTTGAATCAAACAAGAGTGGCATGAGTAAAACTTGAATATCCGCATTTGAATTGAATCAGTGAAACTAGCACAGTTTCAAGTTGAAAGCAGCATCATTTAAAAATAGTAGTGCTTCAATTTCAAATGAACAGAATCTATATGACATTTGATGTTTTGCTTTGAATCAAACAAGAGTGGCATAAGTAAAACTTGAATATCCGCATTTAAATTCAATCAGTGAAACTAGCACAGTTTCAAGTTGAATAGCAGCACTGTTTAAAAATAGTAGTACTTCAAATTCAAATGAACAGAATCTATATGACATTTGGGAGTTCAGCTCTGAATTAATTCAGAGGAGTATAAGTGAAACTTGATTATCCTCATTTAAATTGAGTCAATGAAACTAGCCCAGCTTCAAGTTGAAAGCAGCATCGTTTAAAAATAGTAGTGCTTCAATTTCAAATGAACAGAATCTATATGACATTTGATGTTTTGCTTTGAATCAAACAAGAGTGGCATAAGTAAAACTTGAATATCCGCATTTGAATTGAATCAGTGAAACTAGCACAGTTTCAAGTTGAATAGCAGCACTGTTTAAAAATAGTGGTGCTTCAAATTCAAATGAACAGAATCTATATGACATTTGAGAGTTTAGCTCTGAATTACTTCAGAGGAGCATAAGTGAAACTTGATTATCCGCATTTAAATTAAATCAGTGAAACTAGCCCAGCTTCAAGTTGAAAGCAGCATCGTTTAAAAATAGTATTGCTTTAATTTCAAATGAACAGAATCTATATGAAATTTGATGTTTTGCTTTGAATCAAACGAGAGTGGCATAAGTAAAACTTGAATATCCGCATTTGAATTGAATCAGTGAAACTAGCACAGTTTCAAGTTGAATAGCAGCACTGTAAATAGTAGTGCTTCAAATTCAAATGAACAGAATCTATATGACATTTGAGAGTTTAGCTCTGAATTACTTCAGAGGAGCATAAGTGAAACTTGATTATCCGCATTTAAATTGAATCAGTGAAACTGGCCCAGATTCAAGTTGAAAGCAGCATCGTTTAAAAATAGTAGTGCTTCAATTTCAAATGAACAGAATCTATATGACATTTGATGTTTTGCTTTGAATCAAACAAGAGTGGCATAAGTAAAACTTGAATATCCGCATTTGAATTGAATCAGTGAAACTAGCACAGTTTCAAGTTGAATAGCAGCACTGTAAATAGTAGTGCTTCAAATTCAAATGAACAGAATCTATATGACATTGGAGAGTTTAGCACTGAATTACTTCAGAGGAGCATAAGTGAAACTTGATTATCCGCATTTAAATTGAATCAGTGAAACTAGCCCAGCTTCAAGTTGAAAGCAGCATCGTTTAAAAATAGTAGTGCTTCAATTTCAAATGAACAGAATCTATATGAAATTTGATGTTTTGCTTTGAATCAAACGAGAGTGGCATAAGTAAAACTTGAATATCCGCATTTGAATTGAATCAGTGAAACTAGCACAGTTTCAAGTTGAATAGCAGCACTGTAAATAGTAGTGCTTCAAATTCAAATGAACAGAATCTATATGACATTTGAGAGTTTAGCTCTGAATTACTTCAGAGGAGCATAAGTGAAACTTGATTATCCGCATTTAAATTGAATCAGTGAAACTAGCCCAGATTCAAGTTGAAAGCAGCATCGTTTAAAAATAGTAGTGCTTCAATTTCAAATGAACAGAATCTATATGACATTTGATGTTTTGCTTTGAATCAAACAAGAGTGGCATAAGTAAAACTTGAATATCCGCATTTGAATTGAATCAGTGAAACTAGCACAGTTTCAAGTTGAATAGCAGCACTGTAAATAGTAGTGCTTCAAATTCAAATGAACAGAATCTATATGACATTGGAGAGTTTAGCTCTGAATTACTTCAGAGGAGCATAAGTGAAACTTGATTATCCGCATTTAAATTGAATCAGTGAAACTAGCCCAGCTTCAAGTTGAAAGCAGCATCGTTTAAAAATAGTAGTGCTTCAATTTCAAATGAACAGAATCTATGACATTTGATGTTTTGCTTTGAATCAAACAAGAGTGGCATAAGTAAAACCTGAATATCCGCATTTGAATTGAATCAGTGAAACTAGCACAGTTTCAAGTTGAACATCAGCACTGTTTAAAAATAGTGGTGCTTCAAATTCAAATGAACAGAATCTATATGACATTTGAGAGTTTAGCTCTGAATTACTTCAGAGGAGCATAAGTGAAACTTGATTATCCGCATTTAAATTAAATCAGTGAAACTAGCCCAGCTTCAAGTTGAAAGCAGCATCGTTTAAAAATAGTATTGCTTCAATTTCAAATGAACAGAATCTATATGACATTTGATGTTTTGCTTTGAATCAAACGAGAGTGGCATAAGTAAAACTTGAATATCCGCATTTGAATTGAATCAGTGAAACTAGCACAGTTTCAAGGTGAATAGCAGCACTGTTTAAAAATAGTAGTGCTTCAAATTCAAATGAACAGAATCTATATGACATTTGATGTTTTGCTTTGAATCAAACAAGAGTGGCATAAGTAAAACTTGAATATCCGCATTTGAATTGAATCAGTGAAACTAGCACAGTTTCAAGTTGAAAGCAGCATCATTTAAAAATAGTAGTGCTTCAATTTCAAATGAACAGAATCTATATGACATTTGATGTTTTGCTTTGAATCAAACAAGAGTGGCATAAGTAAAACTTGAATATCCGCATTTAAATTCAATCAGTGAAACTAGCACAGTTTCAAGTTGAATAGCAGCACTGTTTAAAAATAGTAGTGCTTCAAATTCAAATGAACAGAATCTATATGACATTTGAGAGTTTAGCTCTGAATTACTTCAGCGGAGCATAAGTGAAACTTGATTATCCGCATTTAAATAAAATCAGTGAAACTAGCCCAGCTTCAAGTTGAAAGCAGCATCGTTTAAAAATAGTATTGCTTCAATTTCAAATGAACAGAATCTATATGACATTTGATGTTTTGCTTTGAATCAAACAAGAGTGGCATGAGTAAAACTTGAATATCCGCATTTGAATTGAATCAGTGAAACTAGCACAGTTTCAAGTTGAAAGCAGCATCATTTAAAAATAGTAGTGCTTCAATTTCAAATGAACAGAATCTATATGACATTTGATGTTTTGCTTTGAATCAAACAAGAGTGGCATAAGTAAAACTTGAATATCCGCATTTGAATTGAATCAGTGAAACTAGCACAGTTTCAAGTTGAAAGCAGCATCATTTAAAAATAGTAGTGCTTCAATTTCAAATGAACAGAATCTATATGACATTTGATGTTTTGCTTTGAATCAAACAAGAGTGGCATAAGTAAAACTTGAATATCCGCATTTAAATTCAATCAGTGAAACTAGCACAGTTTCAAGTTGAATAGCAGCACTGTTTAAAAATAGTAGTACTTCAAATTCAAATGAACAGAATCTATATGACATTTGGGAGTTCAGCTCTGAATTAATTCAGAGGAGTATAAGTGAAACTTGATTATCCTCATTTAAATTGAGTCAATGAAACTAGCCCAGCTTCAAGTTGAAAGCAGCATCGTTTAAAAATAGTAGTGCTTCAATTTCAAATGAACAGAATCTATATGACATTTGATGTTTTGCTTTGAATCAAACAAGAGTGGCATAAGTAAAACTTGAATATCCGCATTTAAATTGAATCAGTGAAACTAGCAGTTTCAAGTTGAATAGCAGCACTGTTTAAAAATAGTAGTGCTTCAAATTCAAATGAACAAAATCTATGACATTTGAGTGCATTGCTCCGAATTACATCAGAGTGCAATCAGGGGAACTGAAAGCTGCGAGTTGAATAGCAGCAGCAGTCAAAATGGTAATGCTTCGATTTTGAATGAACAAATAAGTTTCAAGATGAATAGCAGCACTGTTTAAAAATAGTGGTGCTTCAAATTCAAATGAACAGAATCTATATGACATTTGAGAGTTTAGCTCTGAATTACTTCAGAGGAGCATAAGTGAAACTTGATTATCCGCATTTAAATTAAATCAGTGAAACTAGCCCAGCTTCAAGTTGAAAGCAGCATCGTTTAAAAATAATATTGCTTCAATTTCAAATGAACAGAATCTATATGAAATTTGATGTTTTGCTTTGAATCAAACGAGAGTGGCATAAGTAAAACTTGAATATCCGCATTTGAATTGAATCAGTGAAACTAGCACAGTTTCAAGTTGAATAGCAGCACTGTAAATAGTAGTGCTTCAAATTCAAATGAACAGAATCTAAATGACATTTGAGAGTTTAGCTCTGAATTACTTCAGAGGAGCATAAGTGAAACTTGATTATCCGCATTCAAATTGAATCAGTGAAACTAGCCCAGATTCAAGTTGAAAGCAGCATCGTTTAAAAATAGTAGTGCTTCAATTTCAAATGAACAGAATCTATATGACATTTGATGTTTTGCTTTGAATCAAACAAGAGTGGCATAAGTAAAACTTGAATATCCGTATTTGAATTGAATCAGTGAAACTAGCACAGTTTCAAGTTGAATAGCAGCACTGTAAATAGTAGTGCTTCAAATTCAAATGAACAGAATCTATATGACATTGGAGAGTTTAGCTCTGAATTACTTCAGAGGAGCATAGGTGAAACTTGATTATCCGCATTTAAATTGAATCAGTGAAACTAGCCCAGCTTCAAGTTGAAAGCAGCATCGTTTAAAAATAGTAGTGCTTCAATTTCAAATGAACAGAATCTATATGACATTTGATGTTTTGCTTTGAATCAAACAAGAGTGGCATAAGTAAAACCTGAATATCCGCATTTGAATTGAATCAGTGAAACTAGCACAGTTTCAAGTTGAATAGCAGCACTGTTTAAAAATAGTAGTGCTTCAATTTCAAATGAACAGAATCTATATGACATTTGATGTTTTGCTTTGAATCAAACAAGAGTGGCATAAGTCAAACTTGAATATCCGCATTTAAATTCAATCAGTGAAACTAGCCCAGATTCAAGTTGAAAGCAGCATCGTTTAAAAATAGTAGTGCTTCAATTTCAAATGAACAGAATCTATATGACATTTGATGTTTTGCTTTGAATCAAACAAGAGTGGCATAAGTAAAACTTGAATATCCGCATTTGAATTGAATCAGTGAAACTACCACAGTTTCAAGTTGAATAGCAGCACTGTAAATAGTAGTGCTTCAAATTCAAATGAACAGAATCTATATGACATTTGAGAGTTTTGCTCTGAATTACTTCAGCGGAGCATAAGTGAAACTTGATTATCCGCATTTAAATAAAATCAGTGAAACTAGCCCAGCTTCAAGTTGAAAGCAGCATCGTTTAAAAATAGTATTGCTTCAATTTCAAATGAACAGAATCTATATGACATTTGATGTTTTGCTTTGAATCAAACAAGAGTGGCATGAGTAAAACTTGAATATCCGCATTTGAATTGAATCAGTGAAACTAGCACAGGTTCAAGGTGAATAGCAGCACTGTTTAAAAATAGTAGTGCTTCAAATTCAAATGAACAGAATCTATATGACATTTGATGTTTTGCTTTGAATCAAACAAGAGTGGCATAAGTAAAACTTGAATATCCGCATTTGAATTGAATCAGTGAAACTAGCACAGTTTCAAGTTGAAAGCAGCATCATTTAAAAATAGTGGTGCTTCAATTTCAAATGAACAGAATCTATATGACATTTGATGTTTTGCTTTGAATCAAACAAGAGTGGCATAAGTCAAACTTGAATAACCGCATTTAAATTCAATCAGTGAAACTAGCACAGTTTCAAGTTGAATAGCAGCACTGTTTAAAAATAGTAGTGCTTCAAATTCAAATGAACAGAATCTATATGACATTTGAGAGTTTTGCTCTGAATTACTTCAGCGGAGCATAAGTGAAACTTGATTATCCGCATTTAAATAAAATCAGTGAAACTAGCCCAGCTTCAAGTTGAAAGCAGCATCGTTTAAAAATAGTATTGCTTCAATTTCAAATGAACAGAATCTATATGACATTTGATGTTTTGCTTTGAATCAAACAAGAGTGGCATGAGTAAAACTTGAATATCCGCATTTGAATTGAATCAGTGAAACTAGCACAGTTTCAAGTTGAAAGCAGCATCATTTAAAAATAGTAGTGCTTCAATTTCAAATGAACAGAATCTATATGACATTTGATGTTTTGCTTTGAATCAAACAAGAGTGGCATAAGTAAAACTTGAATATCCGCATTTAAATTCAATCAGTGAAACTAGCACAGTTTCAAGTTGAATAGCAGCACTGTTTAAAAATAGTAGTGCTTCAAATTCAAATGAACAGAATCTATATGACATTTGGGAGTTCAGCTCTGAATTAATTCAGAGGAGTATAAGTGAAACTTGATTATCCTCATTTAAATTGAGTCAGTGAAACTAGCCCAGCTTCAAGTTGAAAGCAGCATCGTTTAAAAATAGTAGTGCTTCAATTTCAAATGAACAGAATCTATATGACATTTGATGTTTTGCTTTGAATCAAACAAGAGTGGCATAAGTAAAACTTGAATATCCGCATTTAAATTGAATCAGTGAAACGAGCACAGTTTCAAGTTGAATAGCAGCACTGTTTAAAAATAGTAGTGCTTCAAATTCCAATGAACAGAATCTATATGACATTTGAGTGTATTGCTCCGAATTACATCAGAGTGCAATCAGGGGAACTGAAAGCTGCGAGTTGAATAGCAGCAGCAGTCAAAATGGTAATGCTTCGATTTTGAATGAACAAATAATAAGGCATATTATATGGCATAGCGCTTTCTCTAATCAAGAAGCCTTGATTCATCACCGCTTAAATTTTCTTGCCAATGTTTTATTTCTGAGGACATATGATGTCTTAAACAGCAAGCAGAATCGATAGAAAAGTTGTAGGACATGAAATCATGGGATTTCATGTGGGTCAAAAGATATATGGACCTGCAAGTGAGGCTCTCCTTCTAATGGTAAGAGGAATGAGGAAAAATGGAAATACTGCCTGAAAAAGGCGATAATGTATTTTATGCATTGATTGATTAGTAAGTTTGCAATATAATACGGTATATGAGATCCGTAGTTCATAGTTGGCTAAATTTGTCTTTTATATTAAAATATGAATTACATGACCTGATAAATGGCAAAATCCATAATAAAATCTATATTACTTCATTATAGGAGGCAAATAAGTTTTGCCCAACTAGTAATTTAGTTTAGTAGTTTACAAATATGTTTAAGAGCCATAAATTTTTATAATGATCTTTGTAAGTTCTTTTCATATTCCTTGTAGAATTGAACATTGCTGAAAGGTGTTAGGAGACATGAATTTTGTGAGATTATGGCATTATTTCATGGATAGAATGCTAGAATGACATGTAGAAATTGCGTGTAAGTGAATTCTCATCATCTCATCTATTTCAAAATGTTTTTTTTTTTATAACTTATACCTCATTGATGTCAAGTTGAACAATAAATTTTCAGTAGTTTCATATAATTCTCCTTGAATAACTTTAAAGGAAATCCCTAGTTATGAATTAAATTCATACAAGGTTTTCAAGTTGGTGATAGTATTCCATGTCTATGTATGAAATCCATATAAAACTTTCAAAAGGATGTTTTACATACTTGAGGCAATAATTAGGGAAAATATGTATCATTTGGTGGATCACACATTACCAGCAGTAGGACATTTATGTCCTATCTGCCAAGGCTTGGCAGTCATTCAAAAATGTAGACACCACCATTTTCAACAAGTTTATGTTCCTGAAGACCTTTGAAGAGATGTTGAGAAGATCATGATGAAGAACCTTTCAAGTCATCTGAAAACAAGAATTATCAAGTGCCATCACTCACATGAAAATGCGAGCCAGTTGAAATAAGTTATATAATTCGAATTGTATGCTCAGAGTATTGATCATATGAGATATGCATAAATTTACGTATCACTATCACTAGGTTGAATGACCGTTGGTTTATGGCTAATTGTATGATACAATAAAGAACTGATACTATCAGTACTACCACGAATTCGATAAAATTTCAGCTTTGAAAGCCACTTGATAATATCTCGAAATTATTATGGTATTGTTTCAGAAAATGGAATTAATTACGATTCTGTAATGACCTCATGTTCAACAACGACTTTAGTGGAAAAGGTGGCCCCTTTGACGAAGAATATCATTCTACATCACTGGGTGACCGAGACAAAGATGATTTGAAAGTCTTATCTGTCCATACCTGCATTTTTCGCTGTATAAATTGTAAATATTTTCACAATCACGATGTCCATAAATATGTTTGCAAACATATTAAACAGCTAAAATATTATACAGATGCATATGCATATTTCAACGGTTTTTCCCTGGCGAAATTTGAAATCGGATTTTGTTACAAAGAGGTTATAACATAGATGCATAACACTATAGAACATAGAGAAAAGTTATATGTGCGTTTCTCTATGATATAATCGAAGCTATGATGCAGACCACGGTGTCCGGACGTTGCCATATATATATGTTCTGTTGTTGCCAGATGTTACGAATTAAAAATTTCAAAGTACGTAATAAGAGAACAAAGAGGATAACGTCTTAACGTCCCTAGGACTAGCATATTAATGAAGAAATTGGACTAGCAGAAATCTAATTTCCAAAGTAAACCTACCGCAACAAGGATCATGTGGCACTGAAGAAGGCTAATAAGCCAGAAACCGGTTTGTCATTATCCTGTTGGGGTGGTTCCACCAGTGGTGTATGTACTTTGTAAATTAGATCTCTGCTAGTCCAATTTCCTCATATGTAATAAGAGATTTAAATTCATTATTCAAACACTTATTTTCTCGAATTAATGTTCTGCATCATGTTGCGAATTTCAATGCACCTACGTCAGGAGAAGGAAAATACCATGATCATTTCTATTTCGGTTTACTTAAACGAAAAATTACAATGGCAATTAAAGATTTCAGAAAATTGAGTTCCTCAGAAGAGCATATTTTCCCAAATAACACTTTCACATTGAAAAATAGGAATATTGTCTACTCACAGTGTTTCGTACAATAGTTAGAATAGAAGAATGATGCACAACAATAAAGCAAATTTTTCGAACAAATCACCAAAAAAGACAAACTATATTACTATCGCACATCACATACAGATTCAAACAATTTTTCGGAAGAGATTTTCATTCAGCAAAACTCGAAGAAAACTGAATCAATAGACAAATTTGATATCGTTTTGTCTGATACTAAATCATGCCGTAGATTAAGAAAAAAACAGATTTTCTCTGAGACTAATTGTTTTTTAAATATGGTTGACGGAAAATCGAATAAATTGGACCTTCGCGAAAAAATCAGGAAATCCAAACCCTTCGTCTCAGGTATATAAAAAATACACCATTTTATTCTTAAAGAACCAAAGAATAACCAAAAAATCAGCTACTCTCAATATCAATTTTTTTGGAAGTTACGTCACTCCAAATTCGACCAATTTTTCGCCAACTTTCCACTCAAGGTCGAATATTTCCCGAACCAAAAATTTATCGGAAAAACCAATAAGCGCATCGTAATCTACGACCTCGAATGAAAAACATTTTTCGATCTTGACTCTGCCATCTTATTCGAAATTTTTCCAATTCCGATCGAAAATTTTTGTCTTCGGGGTAAATCGACCCGGGTCATTTTACTCACTAATTCGGACACGTAGATTACGAATCTGTAATTAGAATTCTCCTGTGACGCGTAGTTTGGAAAATAATCGACCTTGAGTCGAAAAATCGCGAAAAATAGTGGCGTTTATAAAAATCGATTGATTGGATCACACGTCCTGCCAAGAAGGCTTACGAAGGTTCACTGATCTTTACTCAGATTTCCTCCAAAATAATCTTCCTGTATTACTCGAAGGTACGGACATTGCAAGAATGCATTTTCAGCAAGATGGAGCTCCACCCCATTTCAGAGTAGTGGCCAGAGTCAGACAACCGTCTTTTGTGTATTATGTTTTGGGGAAGTGAATATGGAATTCTTCAAAAATGACACAGTTTAAAATCAACCAAAAGAAGGCTGTTTGATAATGTTTGACGTTTGAAAATGAACTGAGAAAAATTGAAAATGTTGGTATCTTTATTGGGTATTTGCAGTGGCGGAATTCGTTCAAGTAGCCGAGCACTTTACCTACAGGGTGGTGTGAAAACGAGTGCATCAACTACCGCGTTCATATTCCCTTGGTGGAATTCGTTCAAATAGCCGAGCACTCTACACACAGGGTGGGATGAAAACGAGTACATCAACTATCACGTTTATATTCCCTTGGCGGAAACAGAATGTGTCAAGAAATCGGGAAAGCTATCAGGAAATATTCTATTCGTCCGAGTTCGCCAAATCTAAAAACATAGGAAACGTTATATTCAACAGTTTATTAGAAATTAATTTTCACAGTTAATTTTAATCTATTTGTGAAACATCCAAAACAATGTACGCCCATATATTGAATATATCCATTATTTTGAATAGTAGTAAGCTGCTTTAAATGGACTGTTACAAAAATCATAGTCTCATTTTCGAATCAGTAATATCCTTGTATAAATCACTTGTTAATTTTACATATTCTTTCTTGCTAGGATCCAGAAAATAGATCTCATCTTGCACCACTTCAATATCGAAACCTTCATGTTGTAAATCCATTTTTTGTATCTTGAATGTTCCAGTTTGAGGAATTTTTTCGACAATCCTCAGAAATAATGGTATAGAGAATGAGGGGAGTTGTGTTTTGCAGATTCGATGAACTTCCTGAAGATCTAGAGACTTTGTTTGGTCCACAATAGCTGCCATTCCTGCCCTACCTTCACTACCCGGTATCTGTAACAAGAACATTGATTACCTGAAATGCAAGTTTTGATTGGTTTTGAGCATGAAGTATTCATATGACAAGAGAAGGAACCCTGTTCATCAGAGTGCAGTCGAAATAAGCCTTAGTTCCTTGCCAATTTTCAGATGTTGCTACTATATTGCGGTTCGAAGGAACTATACAGGGTGGCCAAGAGATTGACGTCAAAAAGGAAAAAACAGGTCCCTCGTGTCATGGGCCATTCGAATCACCCCCATGTATGTTATGCTATTTTCACGGTTTTCGAGTTATGAATTTTTTATGAACTTTGAGAATTTTCGACTTGACCAGCTTAAAAAATATATTAAAAAAAAGTAGGTACAAGACTCCTCTGTGAAATTCTTTTTCTAACTTAATCTCCATGAATTGTTCTTTTATACATAAAATAACCAGATTCGTAACTTTGATAAAAATTATGGAAATGTTGGTCTCAAATGAAAAAGTTACGTAAATTGGATTATGATCTGAATTTTCGAATCAAAATTAAAAATGTAAAAAGGCCAATTCACGGTTTCTTATAGTATGCTTGAAAACTGCGCTCAACAGTCAGCTTTTAGAATCATTGATAAAAAATGGTACTTAACACTCTACTTTTGCTAGAATTAGCCTTTAAAGCCATTTCTTCACACGTGCCATATGCCATATTATATTGTTTGATATTACAAAACAGTATGTTATTCTCTCTTTCAAAAGAATATATATATATATATATAGGTATATCGAGGTGGAAAAAATCAAAGAACTAGACATTTACTACAAAATTATTTTTTGCCATTTTAAGATATTTCTGATCAAGTTATGATAGAAAATGCTGAAAATTAATGAAAATTAGCTTCAGATGTTGGTAAAGAAAAGTTCTAGATAAAACAAGCCTAATTCTCAAAAAACATTTTTGAAGATAAGCTTTTATAACAACATTCATCCGCCATTTTGAAGCCGCCATCTTGAATTCCTCGATTTTGAAGAATCGTAATTTCCTACCCAGAAAACCCCCATATACCAATTTTGAATAGAATATGATCATAATTACAAAACTCGTCCGCCATATTGTGGCCGCCATCTTGAATTTCCCAGTTTTGACAAGACTATCATCATTCTCGAACCAAAATACCCCCAGATACTAATTTTGAATGGAATCCGATCATAATTACAAAACTCATCCGCCATTTTGTTTTTTTCTATAAAAAATATTTCATGATGCATTGTCACCAGGATTAGGTACACCTGCAAAATTTCAAATCAATCGGACGATTAGAAGTGTGTCATATTTAACTTGCAAGATTTGATTACAGACACACAGACAGACAGACAGACAGACACCGGGACAGGTGAAACTAAATAAAAGCTTATAAAAAAGAAAAAGATATGGCAATAGGTAAATCACACATCATAATGTAAATAAAAAGAAATTTTTTATAAAATTTACAGTAGGTGTTCAAAGTGGCCACCTCCAGCCTCAATACACATTACACATTCTACACCTTCTTAGAAAATTTTCTTTCAATCGCATAAAACCTGCCCCGTTCTCTCTTAGGACACGTTCGGCTTCTCTTATCTTCAGTCGCAGCTCGTCTTCACTCGAACATTCTCGGGCGTAAACAATTTCTTTGAAATAACCCCAAACGAAAAAATCGATGGGAATCAGGTCAGGTGAACGTGGGGGCCACTTGATTGTGTATGAGGCTGTGTACTGTGTATTGAGGCTGGAGGTGGCCACTTTGAACACCTACTGTGAATTTTATAAATAAATTTCTTTTTATTCACATTATGATGTGTGATTTATTGCCATACCTTTTTTTTTTATCTAGAACTTTTCTTGACCAACATCTAAAGCTGATTTTCATTAATTTTCAGCATTTTCTATCATAACTTGATCAGAAATATCTTTAAATGGCAAAAAATAATTTTGTAGTAAATGTCTAGTTCTTTGATTTTTTCCACCTCGATGACTTTGAAGGCTAATTCTAGCAAAAGTAGAGTGTTACCATTTTTTATCAATGATTCTAAAAGCTGACTGTTGAGCGCAGTTTTTAAGCATACTAAGAAACCGTGAATTAGCCTTTTTACATTTTTAATTTTGATTCGAAAATTCAGATCATAATCCAATTTACGTAACTTTTTCACTTGAGACCAACATTTCCATAATTTTTATCAAAGTTACGAATCTGGTTATTTTATGTATAAAAGTACAATTCATGGAGATTAAGTTACAAAAAGAATTTCAGAGAGAAGTCTTGTACTTATTTTTTAATATCTTTTTTAAGATGGTCAAGTCGAAAATTCTCAAAGTTCATAAAAAAATTCATAACTCGAAAACCGTGGAAAATAGCATAACATACATGGGGGTGATTCGAATAGCCCATGACACGAGGGACCTGTTTTTTCCTTTTTGACGTCAATCTCTTGGCCACCCTGGCCAAGAGAACCAAAAAAGGCTATTTTTGGTTTCAGTTTGTTGTTGTATGAATACTCAATGTTTTCAGTTAACTTGTGATGGACGAACAAACCACACTTCGAATTTCTTATGGTTCACTTACCTCAACACCATAGACAGCAACATCCTTGTTCAATGCACTGCTAAGGATATCCTCAACTTCCGTTGTGGACACATTTTCACCTTTCCATCTGAAAAAGATTTAAAATTTTGTGGTTTCGGCTAAGTGCAGATTTTGTCTACAGAAAAATTATCTGATTAGCCAAAAGGGTTCTTAAATAAAGAGGGTGTTTCTGAATTGATGCGAAAGATTTCGAAGAGTGATTAAAAATAAAGGGTAGTTTTTTATATAAATGTTGGGCCAAAAGTCAAACGTTAGGGAGATATCGCGGTTCAAAGATGGCGGAAAAATTATGTTTTTATTTTGTGTCTTGAAAACGAAAAGCGATAGATTGATGATATTTCATAGAAGCATTAGAATTATGAAAACACACTTTTTTCTTTCATATTTTTAGAATGAGTGGAGGGGTTTGAAGTAGACCACCCCTATCATTTTTCATAACTAAATTTGAAGAATAACTTATGCATCAACGACTTGAATAGAATCAAGTTTGGATAGCCTGATTTGGTTAGAAACTTTTTCATCTCTTGTATTTTTCTCGTTAAATGTATCGTTTTGAAAATAAATTATGAATCAGTTCTAAAATAAATTGTCCCTTCTTCTCGACACGTAATGATTTACATTTTATTTTTTTAATTCAAAACAGTACATTTTACGAGAAAAATACAGGAGATGAAAAAGTTTCTAAGCAAATCAGGTTATCCGATTTCAATTCTATAAATTCTTTGAATTTCATTTTTCCGCCATCTTTGAACCGCGATACCTCCCTAAAGTTTGACTTCCAACCCAACAATTATAAAAACAAATTACCCTTAATTTTGAATAAGGAATCACCCTTTGAAATCTTTAGCATCAATTCAGAAACACCCTGTATACAGATTGGAAAAGTTTCAAACGCAGTACTTTCGAATCAATTCAGCAAACACCATTTTTAATGAATCTTGATTAGACCAGGGGCGGTTTTCAGGGGGGGGCGACAGGGGCGATCGCCCCCCCCCTAAACTTTAATTTTATTAGGTTAACATAATAATCGAATGAAATAGGTCTGACTGGCATGACCCCTGATACCTGAAAAGTAAATATATTCAATATACAGGGTGTCCCAAGTTCGAGTGCCTATTAGACGTTTCTGGAGAACTGGACATATTTGAAATCTGAAAATTGGGATTATGATATTGTTCGAAATTCTCTACAGACCTAAAATATTTTTGGATCCTGAACATTTCCGGTTATACAGGGAATGAAAATAAATTTGCTCAAATATTTTTTTTCAATCTTTCCGTTTCTGATATGATTGAGTATTCAATGCTGAATACATTTCTGTTGTTTTCAAAATTAAGAAAAAACAACTTAAAAAAGTAAAATTTTCATATAGTCGGTATTATTTTCATTTTTCTTATTCTGAACATCCTGAGTGTAAAATGTTCTCACAACTTCAAGGAAGAAGAATGTGGAAAGGTCATGCATCTTTTGAATTTCATGATTATCATCACAAGGTGTTTCAAATTTTGTGTCAAAAACTGTGATGGAAAATTGGTCATAACTTCTGTATTTCAAATAAGAACCCTATTTTTTTTATTATTCCGTTGGATTCTGCGAAGAAAAATAATGATATCACTCTTAGATACCTTTGCTCCTAAATTCAGTAATTCCTGAGTTCTTTGAGCTTTTCTGGATTCATGTACGTAGAATAAAATTCATCTGATCTTTTACTTGAGAATATTCTATGCCATAGAAGATAAATGATCCCATTAATAATTGACGAATGACAGGTGTAATTATGTGTTGTTACTATGGTGAATGGTTTCATGAGAATATTCATCGAATCTAAACAGATTCGATGACTCTACGTACAACATGAATCGAGAAATGCTCAAATATCTCGGGAATTGCTGAACTTAGAAGCAACAGCATCTTAGAGTGCTAGCACTATTTTTCCGCGCAGAATCCAACGCAATAATAAAAAATACGGTTCTAATTTGAAAAACAGAAGTTATGGCCGATTTCCGATCAAAGTTTTTGACACAAAGTTCGAAACACTCTGTGTTGACATTCATGAAATTCAAAAGATGCATGACCTTTCCACATTCTTCTACTTTGATTTTGTGATCACAGTTTACATTCAGGATGTTCAGAATTAAAAAAATGAACATGATACTGACTATAAATACTTTACTTTTTTTCAGTCTTTTTTCGATATTCTGAAAACTATTCGAATGAATACAATGGTTTTAACAGAAATGTATTTAGCATTGAATATTCAATCATATCAGGAACGAAAAAATTGAAAGAAATTTTTTTGAGCGAATTTATTTTCACTCCCTGTATAACCGGCTCTGGAAATACTTCAGGTCTGTAGAGAATTTCGAACAATATCATAATCCCAATTTTCATATTTCAAATAAGTCCAGTTCTCCAGAAACGTCTAATAGGCACTCGAGCTTGGGACACCCTGTATATTTTTATTCACCTCATTCAGAATTTTTGTTTTAGCTTTATCATTGTCGTCCCATTGAAAAAAATCCCCACGAACTGCTTTTTTATTTTTTCACTTCGCCCCCCCCCCTCAGTAGATAAATAAAACCGCCACTGGATTAGACCATGATGTGGTGGCATATACCTAATTGTGGAGTGGATGCAAGGCAAAGATGACCTACCTAAATGTATCTCCTGTCCTGTCTTTGAAGAAAAAGAATCCATGATCGTCCCTAATGAGTACATCCCCTGTGTTAAAATAGGTGTCCCCTTTCTTCAACACATCTTGAAGAATTTTCTTCTTCGTTGATTCTTCATTGGTATAACCATCGAATCTTGTCACTGGCAATAAATTGGATATTTTGCATATGAGGAGACCAGCCTCATTGTAATCGCAGATGTCGCAAAATCCTTCCTCATTCCTTATTGGCTGACCTCTAGAATCGCATTTGATCAAAGCAAGTGGTACAGCGAAGTCCATGTAAACGGGTACATAGCCAACTGCTCCAATCTTGTTGTCCAGGTTAACTGTGGATAAGGAATATGAGGGATGATGTATAATGAAGGGTTTTCCAATAAGAGGTGATATTTTGAATAGCCAGCTCTTTCGGTAGATGTCACCTTTGAAGCTGTAATTTCTTAACATTTGACAAGTAGAAACTATGCCATTAGTAAAAATTGGGAACGATACATTTTTGGGTCGTCGTGAAGCACCTCCTCAAACCGCAATACAGAAATTATTAGAAAAATTTGAGCTGTTGCGACAAGTTAGTGATGAGAAGAATAAAACCCGTACACGTCAAACAAGAACATCCGAGAATATTGCTGCTGAAGCCGACAGTGTTGAAAAAACCCAGGTTTGTCCATTCCTCGTCGTTCCTTGGAATTAGGCATTCCACAAATGTCATTTCACCGTATTTTGCATAAACATTTGGGTCTTAAAGCTTATGAAGTCAAGCCGGCAAATCAACAATGTCGTGTCTTTGCTGACTGGGTCCTTGAAAAAGATCCGGAATTTCATCAAGAAATCATCTTGTTTGATGGGGCCCATTTCCACCTCGGTGGCTTCGTCAACAAGCAAAATTATCGCATCTGGGGCTCGGAAAACCCAAGAGTAACTGTAGAAAAGCATCTCTATCCACAACATGTGACTGTGTGGTGCGGTTTATGGCCCGGCAGGGTTAATGGACCTTACTTTTTCGAGAGGGATGCTGGAGGAACAGAAACAATTAATGGATCGCGCTATCGAAATATGATTTATGGTTTTTTATGGCCGGAATTGGATGGTAATGATCTAGACAACGTTCCAACAAGACGCCGCTCCGTGCAAAAAAAGCAACGAAACCATTGATCTATTACAAGAAAAGTTTCCAGATCACTCTGCGACTTTTTCCTTTGGGACCATGTGAAAGAGAAGGTCTACGTGAAAGAGGATATGTATATCAAAGATATTCTAGAATATCTTTGATGTATATGTGTTCTGT
The DNA here is from genome assembly GCA_951802165.1 of Adalia decempunctata. Classification (NCBI taxonomy): domain Eukaryota; kingdom Metazoa; phylum Arthropoda; class Insecta; order Coleoptera; family Coccinellidae; genus Adalia; species Adalia decempunctata. Next base: position 25,781,784 of record OX637697.1, read on the forward strand.
GGTTTACACCATGGGGCCAAGCGTCGTTTCAAGACCTCTTAGATAGAATTCTTGAGACTATCGAGGACATAGCGCAGCCACTTTGCTATTTGGTTGTCTAAAAGGCCTCTTGCAACGACAGAGAATTCTCGCGAGAATTTTCTGTCAAATTCACTGACCGAGAATTCTCTGCCGATGCATACGATGGAACAATGGAATTCCACAGAGAATTCTACCGTAAGTAGTATGCAACGGCAGAGAATTTTCGGTCAGTGAATTCGACAGAGAATTCTCGCGAGAATTCTCTGTCCTTGCAAGAGGCCGCTTTTATAAAGGGCAACCGAGGATTCAACAGTTGCGTCAAGAACCAAATTCCTCACTAAAAATACTGGTAGTTGGCGCACGGTTCAACTGTCGGCAGTATCACCTTTTGAATCGTGGTAAATCTCCATTCAAAAGTGGTCTCTTTATTTCACGAGTAAGTACCCTAATTTACGACGTAGAGACTTGATTTTTTTTTAAATTGAAGTTGAAGAACGTCCCGAGGGCAAATAGGTTTCTTTTTTTCGATGTAATTAGTTTTTCAATTAAAAAAAACCAGGGTAATCGTTAGATCTGGGGTTATTAAATATGTTTTTCATTTTTCATGAGTACAAGTTATATTTTCGACATAATTATCATGAAAATTTTTGTAGTTCATAGAAGATTAAATTGCCGAGGGTAAATAGTTGCGATTTTTTCGATTTAATTAGTTTTTCAATTAAAGAAAACAGGTTGAACTTCAGCGTTTTGGAAACTACACTTAATGATTTTTTTTCCGACAGTTATTCATCATTTTTTGGAAAAAAATCGCAACTATTTGCCCTCGGAAATTTAATCTTCTATAAACTACAAAAATTTTCATGATGATTATTTAAAAAATATAGCTTGTACTCATGAAAAACCAAAAACATATTCAATAACCCTAGATCTTTTTATTTAAAAACTGATTAAATAGAAAAAAAGAAAACTATTTGCCCTCGGGACGTTCTTCAACTTCAATTAAAAAAAATCAAGTCTCTACGTAGTAAATTAGGGTACTTACTCGTAAAATAAAGAGACCATTTTTGAATGGAGATTTACCACGATTCAAAAGGTGATACTGCCCCTTAAAGTTCTTGGTACTGTAGTCGTGGTCGTGGTGGTCAATTGGCTGATTCTATTTTCCATTATTAACGGCATACCTTCCTCATTATTATGAAATAAACATTCCATCATTTATCTTAAAAATGGCATTTTTCTCTTAATGCCAAGATAACACCTCCTACTGAAAAACCCTTCGTTATGTGTTTATTGGAAATTTGTGTTATTTTCGAAGTTACTCACATAAACCGAAATTTCCCTCTGTACTTCCATAAAACTCATAGATTTGACCAACGTCGAAAGCTTGGATGAACTGTTTCCATGTTGTAGGTTTCATACCGTTTCCGTACATTTTACTCAGTTTGTAAGTAGGCTTATCTTCAGAATTTTTGTGAGCTAAAATGACGTATCTAGCCATTTCACCAATATACTGGGATACCTGAAAACATGCATTTTTGTTTTTGTATTGAAGACGAAATAATAGAGAGGTAGATCTAGCGTAATACATCGACAAATCGGTTTATGGCTTTTGAAGAATAATGGAACCACCAAACAGGAGCTTACACACAATTTGTGTTGAACCCATTTGTGCAGACTATTGCTTTATCATCTGGTTTAACCAAGTCCAATTACTAAAATATGTGAAACTCATAGTCATAGGCGAGACATTGATTGATTTGCTGACGAACAAGAGAACGGATTAGCGCTTGGCCTCCCTGTGACACTGCGACCAACTTGGGTCTATTGTATCACTCTTTCATCAGTGGTTCCTCATGAGAATAGGTTTGTGTCCTTTATCAGGCTCAGTAGCCTGTTTATGAGGTTTTTCGGATTCATTCCCGTTTCCGGATTGATTTCTCCGAAGAATCTGTGGCGCCTTCTTCCCAAGGCGTCGCATTCAAAAATTATGTGAGAGGCTGTTTCTTCCTCTTCACCGCAGAGTCTGCAATACACGGGTTCTCCAAGTATTCCTATGGTGTTCAGATGTTTTCTAAGGCCACAGTGTCCCGTCAATAGACCTACTATTATACGTGCCTTTGTACTGTTTAGATTCAAAAAGTCAGGCGTCAAGGTTTGGTTTGTGTGTCCTACCATGACTTTGCCGTGTGTTTGCCCGTCGCTCTGTTCCCAGTGTGTCGGTGTCTTTGTTTTATCCACTCCTCAATCAGGGTCCTGCATCGGTTTTTGCTGATTCCAAGCACAGGTTCCGGCCCTGTGAATGGCGTTTCAGATGCTTGTCTTGCTAGCGGGTCTGCTTTTTCGTTGCCCGCTATTCCCTTGTGACCTGGCACTCACATCAAAGTGACCTTGTTGTGTTTTGCCAGCTCCAGAAGGTCCCGGAGGCATTCCCAGACGAGTCTAGACTTTATCTGTGTCGAGTTGAGAGCTTTGATGGCGCTCTGGCTGTCAGAGAGAATGTGGATGTGTTTTCTTTCGTAGCCACTTTCCAGGTTCTTCTGTATGCATGTCCTAATGGTATGTGTTTCAGCTTGAAATATCGTGGCGTGTTTGCCGAGAGGTATTATGTAGCCCCTTCTTGGCCTAACTATGTGTTTTCCCGCTCCTGTTCCTTCATCTGTCTTAGAACCGTCTGTGTACCAGACTATTTCTGCAGATGATTGTGATTCTATACTCGAGTCCCATCTGTTCCAGTCGAGCTGTGTTTTGAATGGTTTTTCGAATGAGTATAGGGGTTCCATGTAGTCTGAAACCATATCGAGCTCGGCTACGTCAGCTACATGAGTGATTCTGGTGTGCCCAGTTGTGCTGGTTCTCCAGTTTTTTGTTTGGATCAGTCTGTATGCACCCATCCTGGCCTCTCCCATGAGATGTATGTCAAGGGGTGTGAGGTTAAGGATGACCTCCATAGCAGCTGTTGGAGTGCTATTCATTGCACCCGTGACGCAGAGACAGGCAAGCCTTTGGATTTTCCCAAGGTTTGTTTTTGACTGTCTTTGATTTGTTTTTGGCCACCACAGGAGTGAGCCATAAGTGATTCTGGGTCTTATATAGTTATAGTGAAAAGGGGTTACAGTCCACTGCGACCTCAAGGTCTATTGTGCCCCCCGACAGAGCTGTCATCATCGCGTGGGTCTTATTACCGCTGCATGTGTAAAGCCAGTGTATGGCTTTCGGTTTGAGTCCCCAAGTTTTTCCAAAAGCTCTCCTGCACATCATAAGTGTCGTTTTACTTTTGTTGGTTACATGATGTAGATGCGGGTTCCAGGTTAGTTTCTTATCGAGAATCAGCCCAAGGTATTTCACCTGTTCTACAACTTGTAATGTTTCGCTGAAGAATCTGGGAGGTGTTAGGCGAGACATAATAATTTTCTACCCAAAAACTACTCACTGTGCATTTATACTTCTCGCAATCCTTCCAGAAGTTACTCGCCGAAAATTTACTCCTGATAACTACAGAAGCTCCCTTGATAAGCGCCTGTGATACTCCACACATTCCTCCAAGGGTGTGATAGAGAGGCACGGGTGTGTATATGACGTCTTCAGGATTTATTTCCACGCCCAAATTGAATACTAGATATCCCAAATGGTATCTTAAATAGAAAAAGTTTTAATTTTCAACAAATAAAATCTAATTCAGATATAAATATATTGATCTGGAATCTCTTCATGACGAAAATTTGATTTCCTTCGAATTTAAAAGTTCATCAAAGTTCATAGCCTTGTGTTCTGCTCATGAGCATCGTTTGGTCCATTGTACATACTCAGATTGAAATATCTTTGAAAGTATGCCCTTAATCAAAAACTTGAGAAGGCAACTTTAATTCTAGGACCTGGAGTTGATCAAAACAAGTTTGATCTGAAAATTTTGTTAAATAACCTATCCAGAAGTCAGCCTTCTCGCTGAAAAAAATTCTGCATTGAAAACTTGCTTTTCAGATCGCTGATTTTCGTAATAGAACAGTTTCTGGGCAATGAAGTCAATACTAAAAGTATAGTGACAGAAAGACACAACTAACACCCATTTGATAAAAAAAAATATTGAAAAGGCAAGTCACAACGAATCAGTTGATATTAAGTGTAATTGAGCAATTTTACCTAGAATTTCTTATGATAGAAGCTTTCGGTAATCCAGTTGTTCCTGAGGTGTATATGTAAATCAGCCTATCATCCACTTTCCCTTTGTCAATATCAGAATCCAAAGAATCCAGGGCGTTTGGTAAACTTTGTAATTCATCATTGATATTCAACGCATCAGGAATTACTTCTTCAGGTACATCATTGAATTGAAACATTTTCAATTCGGGCATTACCTTTTTAACACTATGTATAACTATAAAAAAGTTCTTTAAAAATTTCAGCAAAATGAAAGTTGATGTGAAAAGTTTATTTGAGATGAGGTGATTTGAAAATGTACATTTTTCTAGCAGAGCTTCATGGGTTAAGGGGCAGTATCACCTTTTAAAACGTGGTAAATCTCCATTCAAAAGTGGTCTCTTTATTTCACGAGTAAGTACCCTAATTTACGACGTAGAGACTTGATTTTTAAATTGAAGTTGGAGAACGTCCCGAGGGCAAATAGTTTTTTTTTTCGATTTGATTAGTTTTCAATTAAAAAAACCGGGGAAATCGTTAGATCTGGGGTTATTGAATATGTTTTTCGTTTTTCATGAGAACAAGTTGAAATAATCATCATGAAAATTTTTGTAGTTTATAGAAGATTAAATTGCCGAGGGCAAATAGTTGCAATTTTTTTCCAAAAAATGATGAATAACCGTCGGAAAAAAATCATTAAGTGTAGTTTCCAAAACGCTGAAGTTCAACCTGTTTTTTTTTAATTGAAAAACTCATTAAATCGAAAAAATCGCAACTATTTGCCCTCGGCAATTTAATCTTCTATGAACTACAAAAATTTTCATGATGATTATTTCAAAACTATAGCTTGTAATCATGAAAAACGAAAAACATATTCAATAACCCCAGATCTAACGATTACCCTGGTTTTTTCAATTGAAAAACTAATTAAATCGAAAAAAAGAAAACGATTTGCCGTCGGGACGTTGTTCAACTTCAATTTAAAAAAAAATCAAGTCTCTACGTCGTAAATTAGGGTACTTACTCATGAAATAAAGAGACCACTTTTGAATGGAGATTTACCACGATTCAAAAGGTGATACTGCCCCTTAAAGACTAATGTCCAAAATGTCCCAATGAATCCTAATTTCTTGGTTTAGTTTGGTAATTGATCCCCAAACACTGAAGCTTTTTGCTCCAAAGATTTCTGTAGAGCAATTGAATCGTTTATTGAAACAAAAATATCAGTTTTTCATATTATTATTGTGCGAATTCTGAAGGTTACCGTAAAAAGGACAATTCATTACTTCCTACTTGAATTGAAGTCATTATAACAATGTTAATGAAAATGAAAAATGTGTATCTTGCGTTGATAGACTCACTTTTCTTGAATTTGGAACCAAAAATAATGGACTCGCTATTTCCCGATTTGATGGCATGGGACAACGCTTCACGTGACATAACGTTAGTGTTTATCAAGGCGGTTATTATTCCAACTTTGGCCAGACCCAACCAAACACATACGTATTCAGGTCTTGAGTCCATCAAGAGAGCAACACTGTCTCCTCTCTTGTATCCCAAGCTCTTGAAGTAATTCCCGATTTGGTTCGAGAACTGATCCACCTGGAACAAATTTCAGAATAAGTATCAAAAAAATGTGTGAAAATTGTATTCTCATTGTAAATATTTAATTTTGCTGGCTCTGGTCTCTGATTAATATAATAGTATTATCTTATTTTAGTGGAAAAGGAAGATGCCAATAAACTTGATAAGTTTTCCACATTAGCTCCTATGCATCGTAATTCTCCGTTTGCAGAAAATTCCAAAAAATCCATATCAAGTTTGGCATCCACGAGATATACAGGAAAGAAATTGCCAGATTTTTTGCGTCGTGGCTTATAATGAAGAAGGATTCAAGCTACCATAGTTTTCTACTGGCATTATGTTTTTTATAGGTCTCTTTCGAAAAAGTATATTTTAATCTTTTTCAATTAAACATCAGTCTTACCTGTTCGAAAGTCCATGCTTTGTCTTCGAAATGGAATGCTACTTTCTTGGGGTACTTCCGTACTGTTTGCCTGAATAGTTTTGGTACTGTGCGATTCAGTAATGTCCTATATAATATCAATGAATTCAGTCTCACAAACATCCATGCCAATCTGAAATTAAAAAGAATTCATGAACCTCGAGAACCTATGGTTTGAATATGTATATGTAAACGTCAAAGACCCTGTATATAAAGATGAGAATTATAAGATAAGTATATGTTGGACCATTTGACTTCATCAATCCACAAAAACTCAACAGTTAAAAAGCTAATGTCGTACCTACTAAGTGAATGATTGTTGACTATTTTATTTTTGTGGATTGGATTTTGGTAATAATTATTCGAAAAATTGTTGAAGAACTACTCACTTGATATCTCGAGGTAATGTTTTTATAATTATTCGGAACAGCCTGGAACGCAATATAGTAAGAATTAAAGATGTTATGCCAACAGTAACTGCAACTGTTAGAAAATCCTGAAATAAAAAAAAATGATCAATTACATTAAATTAAGTGGATATTTACCAGTAAGAAAGACATTTCATATTTATTCGGGATTTTCAATTAATATTTTCATATTTTAATTCACGTCATACCAAAACCCACTTTTGGGTGGAACTGAACAATTGTACTCGTTATTCTATTGTCTATGGATTTTATTCTGCTACAGAGAACTGATAAATCCATGATGGAGTAGTATCCTAGATGTTCGATGCTATTTGTTAATATTTATTTGTTTTTTGGTGCAGAATATATGATTATTATTTACTTCCTAACCGGATAATCAGTCAAATTCTACTCATTTTTCAAATATCGATTGGTTGAAGTCCAAATGCGCCGTTGAGTATATGGACAAAATCGGCCCAATGAATTATTATTAATTTTCGAAATTAAGTTCCCAAGATGTTTCAGAAATAAAATATCCAATCGATAAGTTTGGCATTGAGATGTGGAAATAAATATCGACTTTCGAGTGTATTGAAAATTTTGTAAAGATAGTGTGATTGCAAGAATATAAAATGCAAGGGTGACTTAAAGCACTGAAGCATGAGCAGACTTGAAACAGCTGTGAAAATAAATTGATAGCAACTGAAAAAAAAATTGTCAATGATCCCAGATCATTTGTTACAGAAATATTGGGATATTTTTTCGACACTCGCTTGAATTTTATACGGTTCCCCTATATTTTGATACCAAATATATGTCCATATGGACCTTCATTGAGTAGACTTTTAATTGTTTTATTTTTTCCAAATTTCAATTTCGAGTTTTGTTCTGACGCTCAGAGCACTGAAAGTCTAGGTCGTACTGATCAGACAAATAGGTATTCTGCAAGATTCTAATGGAAAATAGATCATCAAGATTGAACATTGACTTTGGATTCGCGATTCGCCAGGGATTTCTTGGTTATGACAAATATGGTGTTTTTGGGGGGTCTTACCCCTTTGTCATTTTTCACCCAAAAAGTTGAGAATTTCGATATCGATTTTATTATGCTCAGAGATACTCTATATTCTAGACAATGCTGATTACCAATGTACAGAAGAAATGTGGATAAATTCAGAAGAGCGGGAGCTATGACAATTTGAAATTTCGGATTTTTTTAAAAAAGACATTTGACAGGTGAAAATCTAAACTATGATATATATCGAGTCGAATTTGTTCTTATTGGATAGAGCGTCCTCGAGAACCTATAGTTTGATACCAAACATGTCCATATAGGCCTTCATTGTGTAGACTTTTAATTGTTTTATTTTTTCCAAATTTCATTTTCGATTTTTGTTCAGACGCTCAGAGCACTCAAAGTATAGGTCGTACCAGTGGCGTAGTAACGCCACCACGGGCCTGTGTTCTTCGAACACGCCGAACACTGGTCACTACGCCACTGGGTCGTACTGATCAGCCAAATAGGTATTCTGCAAGATTCGAATGGATAATAGATCATCAAGATTGAACATTGACTTTGGATTCGCCAGGGATTTCTTGGTTATGACAAATCTGGTGTTTTTGGGGAGTCTTACCCCTTTGTCATTTTTCACCCAAAAAGTTGAGAATCTCGATATCGATTTTATTATGCTCAGAGATACTCTAGATTCTAGACAATGCTGATTACCAATGAACAGAAGAAATGTGGATAAATTCAGAAGAGCGGGAGCTATGACAATTTGAAATTTCGGATTTTTCAAAAAATAACATTTGACAGATGAAAATCTAACCTATGAAAGATATCGCGTCGAATTTGTTCTTATTGGATAGAGCGTCCTCGAAAACCTATAGTTTGATACCAAACATGTCCATACAGGCCTTAGACTTTTAATTGTTTTATTTTTTCCCAATTTCATTTTCGAGTTTTGTTCAGACGCTCAGAGCACTCAAAGTATAAGCCGTACTGATCAGCCAAATAGGTATTCTGCAAGATTTGAATGGAAAATAGATCATCAAGATTGAACATTAACTTTGGATTCGCCAGGGATTTCTTGGTGAGGACAAATATGGTGCTTTTGGGGGGTCTTACCCCTTTGTCATTTTTCACCCAAAAAGTTGAGAATTTCGATATCGATTTTATTATGCTCAGAGATACTCTAGATTCTAGACAATGCTGATTACCAATGTACAGAAGAAATGTGGATAAATTCAGAAGAGCGGGAGCTATGACAATTTGAAATTTCGGATTTTTTTAAAAAAGACATTTGACAGGTGAAAATCTAAACTATGATATATATCGAGTCGAATTTGTTCTTATTGGATAGAACGTCGTCGAAAACCTATAGTTTGATACCAAACATGTCCATATAGGCCTTCATTGTGTAGACTTTTAATTGTTTTTTTTTCCAAATTTCATTTTCGAGTTTGGTTCAGACGCTCAGAGCACTCAAGTAAAGGTCGTACTGATCAGCCAAATAGGTATTCTGCAGGATTCGAATGGATAATAAATAGATCATCAAGAATGAACATTAACTTTGGATTCGCCAAGGATTTCTTGGTGACTGGTGAGGACAAATATGGTGTTTTTGGGGGGTCTTACCCCTTTGTCATTTTTCACCCAAAAAGTTGAGAATTTCGATATCGATTTTATTATGCTCAGAGATACTCTAGATTCTAGACAATGCTGATTACCAATGTACAGAAGAAATGTGGATAAATTCAGAAGAGCGGGAGCTATGACAATTTGAAATTTCGGATTTTTTTAAAAAAGACATTTGACAGGTGAAAATCTAAACTATGATATATATCGAGTCGAATTTGTTCTTATTGGATAGAGCGTCCTCGAAAACCTATAGTTTGATACCAAACATGTCCATATAGACCTTCATTGTGTAGACTTTAATTGTTTTATTTTTTCCAAATTTCATTTTCGAGTTTTGTTCAGACGCTCAGAGCACTCAAAGTATAGGTCGTACTGATCAGCCAAATAGGTATTCTGCAAGATTCGAATGGATAATAGATCATCAAGATTGAACATTGACTTTGGATTCGCCAGGGATTTCTTGGTTATGACAACTATGGTGCTTTTGGGGGGTCTTACCCCTTTGTAATTTTTCACCCAAAAAGTTGAGAATTTCGATATCGATTTTATTATGCTCAGAGATACTCTAGATTCTAGATAATGCTGATTACCAATGAACAGAAGAAATGTGGATAAATTCAGAAGAGCGGGAGCTATACAGGGTCTTTCACGAGGAACCTCACCCATATTTATACGGGAAACTACTGAACGTGTTTTCATGAAATTCAGCACTTATAAGTATTTCACGATGCTGATGAAATCTAAAATATTTTCAAGGCATGAGCACCTCCGGTTTTTCCGGAAATGACGTCAACTTCCGTGTTTCAAATTAGAACACCATTTTTTTATTGCAGAAATAGATTCCTTAGAAAATTTCAAGTTATTTTGATGTAACATTTTTCAGTTTTGGTTGGAAAATTCTCTCTGAGCGGGAAAATTCGAAAAAAAAATCGAAAATAGAGCTCTGCTGAAACAAGAATAACTTCGGGATTTTTGGATGGAAAATTTTCATTTTTGGGATTTTTCAAGATGTAAGATTGATGTATCCACTTTGAAAATCGAAATCGCGATTCATGATACAGGGGGTGAAAAAATCGCTTTCAAAGTTAGGGATGACAAAATCGTGAAAAATCAATTTTTTCAAATTAGAACCCCATTTTTTTATGGCAGATATTGAATCTACATTAAAAAATAATGTGAGTGTATGCATCACACCCTTGCCCTAAAGTGGATATTTTCTGAGTTATTCACAAAAAACTGTTTTTTGTCTTGAATTTTCAGCTATTTCTTTTCCCTTCACGCCAAAAAGATGAAATTTTCAGGAACTGTTACTTAAACCATGTTTTAGATTTTACTACCCTTATATGCAAGAGAAAAAAGTTACAGGTTGTTCCTAAATAGATGGCGAATTTGGATTCGAATTTGTATCGGAAACCTCTTTATTTCAACTAATCGGCCATCGGTTTTCTCTCCAGTGATAAATAAATAATTCCTTATGAACCATATGCAAAAACCTACGTCTCCCTACTTTCCGGGCATGGGGCCTTGACCACTGGGCTAACGATGCATATGATACTTTTCCCGGAATTCAATATCCTGAGGTTCACCTCATATGTTGGTGAGAGGGGGGATCCTAGTTGGGGAGCAATGATTCACCATCATTGGTCAGGGGATTCCACTTATCCTTCACTCCACGTCATCGAATTTTTCGATTTCAGTTTTTAAGATCGGATTTCGGATTCCGACCAATGATGTTATTTTAATAAGCCGAGAATAATACATGAGAATAGTTTAACGTCTGTAAATATAATTAAGGAAAGAAATAACGGCATGCAGACAATTGAATATTTTTGAAATTCCGGAAAAAGTCACACACCGTGCAGGTTCCTGCACGGTGTGTGACTTTTTCCGGAATTTCAAAAATATTCAATTGTCTGCATGCCGTTATTTCTCTCCTTAATTATATTTACAGACGTTAAACTATTCTCACATATGCAAAAACTTACCATGTTTTACATTCTTTTTTTTTTAATGATAGATATCATTAATTACATGCTACTGAATAAAGAGGAATTTGGCAGATGTAATTAATGATATCTATCATTAAAAAAAAGAATGTAAAACATGGTAAGTTTTTGCATATGGTTCATAAGGAATTATTTATTTATCACTGGAGAGAAAACCGATGGCCGATTAGTTGAAATAAAGAGGTTTCCGATACAAATTCGAATCCAAATTCGCCATCTATTTAGGAACAACCTGTAACTTTTTTCTCTTGCATATTAGGGTAGTAAAATCTAAAACATGGTTTAAGTAACAGTTCCTGAAAATTTCATCTTTTTGGCGTGAAGGGAAAAGAAATAGCTGAAAATTCAAGACAAAAAACAGTTTTTTGTGAATAACTCAAAAAATATCCACTTTAGGGCAAGGGTGTGATGCATACACTCACATTATTTTTTAATTTAGATTCAATATCTGCCATAAAAAAATGGGGTTCTAATTTGAAAAAATTGATTTTTCACGATTTTGTCATCCCTAACTTTGAAAGCGATTTTTTCACCCCCTGTATCATGAATCGCGAGTTCGATTTTCAAAGTGAATACATCAATCTTACATCTTGAAAAATCCCAAAAATGAAAATTTTCCATCCAAAAATCTCGAAGTTATTCTTGTTTCAGCGGAGCTCTATTTTCGATTTTTTTTTCGAATTTTCCCGCTCAGAGAGAATTTTCCAACCAAAACTGAAAAATGTTACATCAAAATAACTTGAAATTTTCTAAGGAATCTATTTCTGCAATAAAAAAATGGTCTTCTAATTTGAAAAACGGAAGTTGACGTCATTTCCGGAAAAACCGGAGGTGCTCATGCCTTGAAAATATTTTAGATTTCATCAGCATCGTGAAATACTTATACGTGCTGAATTTCATGAAAATACGTTCAGTAGTTTCCCGTATAAATATGGGTGAGGTTCCTCGTGAAAGACCCTGTATATGACAATTTGAAATTTCGGATTTTTCAAAAAATGACATTTGACAGGTGAAAATCTAAACTATGATAGATAGCGACTCGAATTTGTTCTTATTGGATAGAGCTTCCACGAAAATCTATAGTTCGATACCCAACATGTTTTATTTTTCCAAATTTCATTTACGAGTTTGGTTCAGACGCTCAGAGCACTCAAGTATAGGGTACTGATCAGCCAAATAGGTATTCTGCAGGATTCGAATGGATAATAAATAGATCATCAAGATTGAACATTAACTTTGGATTCGCCAGGGATTTCTATGTCTATGAAGTTAGCAGTGCCACTTGCGAAAAAATCATTAAAACCCATTGCATTAATTGTCGAGAATTTGTCGTGAAAGAAAAAAATTTGTCGCGTCCTTAGTTTTTTTCTACGGGGTGGCTTTGCTAACTTAACGTTAAGTTAGCAGAACCAATTTCTCAATATCTACCAAATATCATAAAAATGGTTATAAATAATTGTCGAGTAATTGTCGAAGTCCATATGAAGTAAAAAAAACACAAAAAAATACATTCCTTCTTGTTTATTTTACGTCTTTTTCCCGCGAGTTTGAGATATTTCAGGAATTATCGCATTTTTGGCAACAGCGCATTCGTAATTGACTTTTTTTCTATTGCATTAATTGTCGAATACCTGCCTCGAATTTGTCGTGAAAGAAAAAGAATTTTCGCGACCTTCGTTTTTTTTCTACTAGGTGGCTTTGCTAACTTTATATTAATTTAGCAAATAGTGGTCGAATATCATCAGGATGATCATAAAAGATTGTCGAGTAATTGTGGATGTTCAAATATAGTAAAAAACACAAAAAATTTAATCTTTCTAGCAATTTCCACTCCATTTTCTCGCCTTTTCCCTATATTTCAGAAAATGTCGCATTTTTGGCAACAGCGCATTCGTTTTTGACTTTTCTATTGCATTAATTGTCGAATAACTGTCCCGAATTTGTCGTGAAAGAAAAAAAATTGTCGCGTTGGGAAGTTTAACATTTTGTTTTTGTGTACTTGGATGTGGAATTTTTGGGCCATTTAAGTTATTCTCCTAGAGCGAAATGTGATTGTGGTTCTGAAAATACCTCCACGAGAGAATTTCCTTCTTTCACGACGAATTCCGGACAGGTATTCGACAATTAATGCAACAAAAATAGAAAAATAGTCAATAACAAACGAGCTGTTGCCAAAAATGCGATAATTCTAGAAATATCTCGATCTCGAACTCGCGGGAAAAAGACGTAAAATAAACAAGAAGGAATGGATTTTTTGTGTTTTTCACTCCATATGGACATCGACAATCTTTTATGATCATCCTGATGATATTCGACCACTACTTGCTAAATTAATATAAAGTTAGCAAAGCCACCTAGTAGAAAAAAACGAAGGTCGCGACAAATTTTTTCTTCCACGAGGCAGGTATTCGACAATTAATGCAATAGAAAAAAGTCAATTACGAATGCGCTGTTGCCAAAAATGCGATAATTTCAGAAATATCTCAAACTCGGGAAAAAAAAGACATAAAATAAACAAGAAGGAATGAATTTTTTGTGTTTTTTTTACTTCATATGGACTTCGACAATTACTCGACAATTATTTATAACCATTTTCATGATATTTGGTAGATATTGAGAAAGTGGTTCTGCTAACTTAACGTTAAGTTAGCAAAACCACCCCGTAGAAAAAAAATTAAGGACGCGACCATTTTTGTTCTTTCACGACAAATTCGGGACAGGTATTCGACAATTAATGCAATAAAAAAAGTCAAAAACGAATGCGCTGTTGCCAAAAATGCGACATTTTCAGAAATATAGGGAAATCGTGAGAAAATGGAGTGGAAATTGCTAGAAAGATCAAATTTTTTATGTTTTCTACTTTATTTGAACATCGACCATTACTCGACAATCTTTTATGATCATCCTGATGATATTCGACCACTATTTGCTAACTTAATATGAAGTTAGCAAAGCCACCAAGTAGAAAAAAAACGAAGGTCGCGACAATTTTTTTCTTTCACGACAAATTCGAGGCAGGTATTCGACAACTGATGCAATAGAAAAAAAGGTCGATTACGAATGCCATGTTGCCAAAAATGCGATAATTCCAGAAATATCTCAAACACGCGGGAAAAAGACGTGAAATAAACAAGAAGGAATGGGTTTTTGTGTGTTTTTTTACTTCATATGGACTTCGACAATTATTTCTAACCATTTTTGCTAACTTAACGTTAAGTTAACAAAGCCACCACGTAGAGAAAAAACTAAGGACACGACAAATTTTTTTCTTAGACGACAAATTCTCGACAATTATTCGACAATTAATGCAATAGGTTTCATTGATTTTCTCGCAAGTGGCACTGCTAACTTCATAGACATGGGATTTCTTGGTGATGACAAATATGGTGTTTTTGGGGGGTCTAACCCCTTTGTCATTTTTCTCCTCGTTTTTGTACGACCAATACTGAGATAGCTACTGAGTAAAATATAAACAATCACCCTGTACATACTATAAATAAAAATAATCTATGGGGTGGTTCAGATCCTATGACTCCAGGAAACAAATAATTGTACAAAAACGACAAAAATTACGTAATTATCACTGATTATTTGTTAGGAATCTAGTTATCTCTGAAGTAAAAACAAGATGATCGAACAATGAACTTTGATCGATTGATGATTGATATTCGATCGAATGAAAAAATCGTCGATTTCCAAACCCCAACTATTTATAGGATATTTTTACCGGCATTGGAGAGTTCAACAATTGAATGATATTCAAATGTGGTTTCGAGTATTCAGGAAAAATCGGTTTATGCATGCAAAATCGAACTTTCTTGGTATAATAGGTATCTGTTTGGTTACCATACAATGTTCAGTATTAATGATTTGGTAGTATTTTCACGCTATATTATTTCATTTGATGCATACCTATAACTACAGTGTTCTCCATGCCAAGTTCGTACAACGAGCCTTTTAACCGATTAAAAATTACCTGATCGCTAACGAATCTAAAACTCTCATAATAATTCATCTTTCTATTCCGATAACACATGTCTTAAACGATGGAATTGCCCGAAACAACTAAATACATAAACAATATTCCATCGTTAATTTCGAGAGAATTATATGAATAAAGTTTTTTCGAATCAAAAACTCTCACCATTATATTAATTAAATGAAGGTTCAGAAAATTGGTTTTTTGCTGTATGTACAGTTATTAAGCGTATAGAACTTATAGAAATACTGTAAGGTCTCAGGTATCAAGTAAATCAACACTCTCAGTTTTGCAAACTATGTAATTCTGTGCATTTTCCGGTTTTTACGGAAGAAGATAGACTTTGAACCAGAGACGAAAACTAATAACAACTTTTTTAGATATAATATTAATTAATGAGGGTACCGTTTACCAAATTGAATTAAATTGAGAAATGAGTATGGAATTGTATTGACTTGAATCACTTTTTGCTCAACATAACCGCGCATCTGTGAATTATTTCAAAATATTCAATTCCTTGCCAAATACGAAATCAGATTCCATTAGAGTCCATTAGTGTATCACGCCCTGTAAAATTACCTCCTTCAAGTTACTTACAATTCTAGACTGCGAAAGTGATGGGACGATTTTTCGCAGGAATTGTCCAATGTTGAGGAAATCCATATACTGGATAATAGTTCTGGAAATGCTCATTGTTTTTGAGACGCACAATGGTCTATAAAAAACACTCTCACTAAAAATATAAAGTCCACTTGTCAACTAGAGCACATATGCACAATTATTTTAAACGAAGTCGATCACCATTATAAACAAATTGTTTTATCTTGCGATGATCCATTTTGTAGGTTAGAGAATAGGATTCCACATGGATTTACGTAAGGGGAGCTACTAAGAATAACACAGGAGTTACAATGAACTCAAATCTTATCAGAGGAATTCGATAAAATATCATGGTAGTGAGAGTTTCATTTGTCGGCAGTGTCCGTTTTTGAACGATGTCAAAGTTCCCACTGTGTATTATTGTGCATTATCCACCTTCTAATTTAAATTGGAAAATAGACCGATTGTTCTGTTGACTGGGGTATTATATGCAGTGAATTGGTATTGTTCAGAAAGAGGCCAGATGAGTGACTGAGTTGTTGTGCCTCAGAATAAATTTTGCGAGCATGCATTAATTTCATAATAAGTTAATTTTTGTAAGGCTTGAAAACAGGAACTATTCCTTTCCGCGTTTTAGCATCTCTTGCTAACTCATACTCACCTATGTTTTTAGCCAACTCCCATGGGCGCCCGCAGAAACCCGTGAAAATTTTTCTCAGGGGGGGCCAAAATGGAAATTAGAAGGTAATATTGAGGTGCCGTGCTGAAAAACGTTAGGGCCATCAAAATCTCAGGGGGGGCCACGTCCCCCCTGCTCCCCCTGCGGGCGCCCATGCCAACTCCAATTTAGACTTGATAAAGAACCAGAATCTGACAAATAACATCTTATATGAATTTTGTTAAACGGACTGCTTGATCATTACAGGCACTTCATAACATCTATAATGAATGCAGAACAAAATAAAATCAAGTTATTACCTTTCATGAGCTTTCAAGGCATCACAGGCGTTATCAGCACAACGCCCACGTCGGATGTACATCCATTCCTTCTGACAAAGCCTCGAGAGTAAACACCTAATATCTAACATAACATGTTCATACTTGGATATCATTTTTCAAATGGGACACCTTCATTTCAATACAGCTTGAAATGCCCTTTTGCTGGTACAAATACACCTTTTCAATGAAAGTCGTAACAATTCAAACGACTCGTATTCACTGATAAAAAATAAAATAATAATAATAAAAATGAAAAAAAGGTGAAGAACAAAATATTTCTCGACACGAGGTTTTGGAAATGCACACAATTTTACTCTACGCACAAACGGCATCTTCTCATCAAACTAATGAGTTAAATGGAAGTGAGATAAGTAAAATCATGCATCATCATATTTTCAACTCTTGACTAGAGCTGATCGTCCAATTAAGAAATAAATCTGTTTTCCAGATGCATCAAAATTTCTTTTATTGATCGTTCATTAATTATTAGAGAATATAAGTAATTTCTCTCTTTCTGAACGGTGTAGATTATTTATAAAATACCACAAAACTGGAAAGAATATTTATAGTATAATTTTTGCATTTCATTTTCAAAATATTATCCTGATTTTGTCTTCATACATTCATTTCTATTACATTCAATGAGAGGAAAAAATCTTTCTTGCGGTGATTACATACTGAAATTGTATAAGCATAGTACAATACCATTTTTTGAAGATAACAACAATGATACTAGCCTTATAACTCTTTAATCTTCGCATACAAAAATTCACCTCTTCACTTCTCGAGTGATTCAAACTTTTGCAATAGATGTCCCTTATTCAGCAGTTTCCTCTTCAGTGATTATATTTGGATTGCCACTGCAGTTTCCTTCAGATCTCTTTGAAGGTTCAGTTACATACAATAAGAGAGTCACCAAACAAGTACATTTTTAAATTATCAATACCACACAAAGATTTTTCGGGTCTTTGGATCCATGAAAAGTTACTTTTATCTTAGTTCCTTGCTAATCTATAGATGTCGCCACTAATTCGCAGTTGGGAAAACTACAGTGACTCAAACAAGTTGTTAGAGTCATTTACTGCGTTCGTTAATCCCAATCCGGAGAGAAAACGGACACAGAACATCTAATAAATACGGATCTCTCTCTCTCCTCTCTTTCAGCCAGAGAGAGAGAGAGATCCAAATTATTAGATGTTCTGTGTCCGATCCACCTCCGAAAGGGAATACCGAATGCGCCTACTGTAGGGAAAACCAGTAGATCTTGCTGTATTTTCCTGGTAGGAAGTGGGTTCAAAGTTTAGATTTATCTAGCAGTGAGTAGATTGTGAATACAAATCAGTCAATTAGTGTATTTGTAGGACCTTGTAAAATATCTCATTTTGAAAATACGGAAGATTTCTGCACTTACTGCGCCATCTTCAGGTTGATGGTAATTTTCCATGACTAAAAAGAAGAAACCTGTAAGGAACGCTCGGATGCACTTGATCTCCGTTTTTTTGTTTGAATAATGGAAGGATTTAGTCAATTAGGGCATTTGTAGGATCTTAAAAATAACCAAATTAAAATCCTGAAAGATTTCTGCACTCACAGCGCCATCTTTTGGTTTATCGTTATTTACGATGACGGGAAAGGAGAAACCTGTAAGGATGAACGTCTGCACTCAATATTTGTTTCTCCGAAATTAGAAGAACTCTCTTTCTATCAAAAAAGATAAATCTAAATTGAAAAAGATCAGATGATAGCTTTGGTTTTCGTTTTCTACAAACGAAACACAACATCCCGAATCTGCTCGAGTTTCATTTCAGTTGTAACTTATGCGAATATCATGAAGAGGGCGCTACAGGCGCATTTTATAAATGAAAGTTCAATGAATCCCTCAGCTGTGTGCTGACCCACATTTGAACGAATTCTTCAACGTGTGATTCAGGTTTCATGACGTACAGTGACGTAGCTGAAGTATACATAAATACGTGTTGAATCTATTGCACATGATAACGTCGCTTCCACTGTCGGGACACCAGCTTGGGGGGATGCAGTTTCGCAGTAGGCAATGCTGATATTATTTGGTGATTTGCCAAATGCAAGCCATTATTCGCGGTTTTGGAATGACACGAATAGATTTTGAGAATGGGAGTTGAAGAATAACCGATAATTCAGTAGAGAAGATGTGAAACAACCCTATCGAAACTGAAGCCCCCTCGACAACGAATTGAGTCAAATCTGGATAAGCTACGACGATTTTATTTTTTTTACCCTATGCTGAATGTAAATGTGGCAGTATATGATGGGACTATAGTCATGCTGTACGATGGATAAGTCTAAACTGCCCACTGTTCTTGATTGAACCTCAGAAACATTCTGCGACCTCCTGAGAAGTTTTCCTCGAAATATGATTATGGCATGGTCTGAAACGAGCCGTTGTTCATAACTTTTGAACTTCAGAAACATATTAATCACTGCTCTCTTTGAAACCTTCCCGCAAAATATGAAGTTGAATCAGTTCAGAATGAAGGGAATCATTAACCCATAAAGGCCGCACCAGACAAGCAAATTTCACTCCGAATTCGGAATTCAATCTGGGAGGTAACAAAATAATATTCATTTTATTGCTGGCGGTCCTTTTTTCTCACTCTTATCTCAAGTCCGGTCTGATACAACTTATGCAGCCTTAAAGGTTTTCGAGACTTCAATCTAGCAAATCTTGTACCTGGCATACCTATAGTTTGTAATTGGAAACGAATGCGGAAAGGATTGTAATTCTTCCCAAGACTTAACCTAGCTAAAGCAGTGTCCGTTAAAGGTCATTTCGGGCCTTGGGAGCAGGATCCACGAACAATTTTACCACATTTTAAATGATTATGGAGCTTAAAATCTAAACCATCTTTCCACACTGTATCGTAATCCGATTATAAATTAAAGAATGCAGCTTCCGTTTTGAATTTACCATTGAAACTTGATTCAATGGAAGTGGTCAGACTAAGAACCTGACCATAACAATTTCTGTTTTTCCTAA
This sequence comes from Adalia decempunctata, assembly GCA_951802165.1. Lineage (NCBI taxonomy): Eukaryota > Metazoa > Arthropoda > Insecta > Coleoptera > Coccinellidae > Adalia > Adalia decempunctata. The sequence continues at coordinate 25,801,592 of OX637697.1, forward strand.
AACCTCCCTGACAATTCCACCAAACATTTTCAACACGATTCCTTCCTAAAGAGAATCAATCTTTCTAAAATTACTAAAGGCACACTGAATATAACGGGTGTTTTTCTCTTAGAGTGATATAATTTTCGATAGGGATAACTGTGATTTTACAGAAGGAAGAAGCCATGTTGTTTTGACATTTCTGTTCAGTAAGCATTGACAAATCATTATGAAAAGACTCACGCCGCAACAACGTTTACATACTGTAAAAATTTATTTTCAAAACCAGTGTTCTATTCGCCAAACTTAAAGAGCACTTCTTTATGGTTTACTTTACACAATCGACCATCAGAGCATCTTATTCCTCGAACTATCTATAGATTTCGGACATTTTCTCTACCCGATGCAACTATAGCAAGACAAAGAACTGTACGTACAGAAGAAAATATCGCTGCTATAAGTGATAGTGTGAATAGAGATCCATATTTGTTTATTCGTCGACGTTCACAACAAGTTGGACTCTGTGCATCCACCACATGGAGAATATTGCGTATAGATATTGGTCTACACCATAGAATATAAAATATAAAATGATTCTTTATTCTAAGGTCTACACCCATACAAGATCCAACTGGTTCAAGAACTGAAGCCACTTGACCACAATAAGCGTCGTTTGTTTCCTGATTGGGCCCTAGAACAGCTTGAAGTTGATCCACTTTTTATCGAAAAATTGTTTTTAGTGATGCAACTCATTACTGGTTGAATGGCTACGTAAACAAGCAAAATTGCCGTATTTCGAGTGAAAACAATCCTCAAGAAGTTCTACAGGTTCCATTGCATCCTCAAAAATGGCGTGCTTTACACGCTGGAGGCATCATCGGTCCATATTTCTTTAAAAACGATGCTGGATCTAATGTTACAGTGAATGGTGCTCCTTACAGATCGATGATCAATGATTATTTGTTTCAAAATTTGAATGGTATCGATCCAGAAGTGTTTTGGTTCCAACAAGATGGTGCTACACCCCATGCTGCTACGGTAACAATTGATTTATTGAAATGGTCCAATCAATTGGCCTCCAAGATCATGCGACATGACTCCAATGGATTCTTTTCTTTGGGGTTAAGTTAAGTCATTGGTTTATGCTGATAAACCAGAAACAATAGACGTTTTGGAAGCCAACATAACTCGTGTAATTGCTGAAATAAGGTCTGAATTACTCGAAAAAGTGGTCCAAAATTGGTCTGGTCGAATGCGGTTCCTCAGAGTAGGCATGGTGGACCAAAGATATTCAAAGAATATCTTTGTGGTGAACATATGCCGGAAATTATTTTTCTCTATTTCAGGTTTCAGGATCGTAATGAGTTCATTACAGTACTAAAAACAGTGCTGTAATGAAATCATTACAGCATCGTTTTCAGTTACATTTTTCGTTTTGTGGTTGTCAACAATGACTTCCAATCCTATCAAATTTCAGCAGACGTCAATTTGGAAATGTCAGTTTTCGTATTTCCTAACATTCACACCATCTGCCAAGATACAATATGAAAGTCACTAGGACCTAAAATTTGAAATTTTCATTGATTTTCACAAAATTTGACTGAAATAGAGAAAATATCGTCTAATACTCGTTGCAGAATGCAATTCCAATACTCATGCGTTCAAAAACTTGCTCCTTCTTCGCTCGTTTTCCAATTTCGCATTCGTATTGGAATAGGAGCCTATTCTGAAACTAGTTTTAGAATATACTATTAAAACATAAATGTCATAAAATTATCTTTCAAATAAAAAAAAATTCCTTTTCTTTTGAAAAAAATTGCTTCAATCTTCATTTAAATGTGTTTTATTTCAATTTAAAGTTCTATCACTCAAAAAAAAACACCTGATCCTAATGGGATGATATTAGCTATTTGGATCTGAAGAATTGCTATAACTTTCGTTTCATGAAATGCAGTTGAAAAAGAAAAAAAAAACAGAAATCAAAATATCAGACAAAAAAGTGGGTCTCTTGAAGTAAGGAGCTTTTGAGCGCTCGTTCACCCACTTTGTAACTGAAGATCCACCTTGTAGGTAGATTCACATTCAAGATTTCAAGAAAAAATTTCACGAACTCTCTTGACAATAAGGAGGTGACAACATCTGGACCAGAGGAGTTACTGGTGCTTATGGTGGAAAATTTCTATCTGTTCCCTCAGATCAGAGATCTTCAAAAAATGAAGGCGACAATACACTAATAGTGCAGTATTTGTGACTTAAGTCACTTGACTCTGAAATCGTTGCCAGAAATCAATAAGAGGGTAAAGTGATAATGCTTGGGATGCTGGAGTTTTGGGGGTAGTTAAAATATAGGATGAATAATTGAGATCCTGTAAAAATGAGTGAAAATAGAAATACTGCTGTGAATTTTTGTTCCTTTGGATTCAGATCTTCGTACGATTTATCTACGATTTTGGGATCAACAGCAATTTGTTACGTCAATGATCTTTTGAGTTAATGTACTACTCCCAAAAATCTCGGTGCACTGCTCTATTCACCTCCTCGCGGTAGAGAGAGCAACGTGACAACTCAAAACGAGCGCAAGCGTGGGGAGTTCACATTTACAAACTGATCGGTGTTTCGTTAAGAAAGCTTAGTACATATCATCAAGTTGGCTTGGCGAGCGCACGCTGGTGTGGACCAAGTAGTAGCTGCGGTTGAGCCATTTTATTCGGTCGTATTAATTCGAAATCAAAAAATAAAATCCCTCCGGAAAAGTGAGTCCCGTGGAATTTCCGAGAAAATTCAGGATAACTTTGTCGCGAACCTTAACGAAAGTTTTGGAATCAGAAAAAGTGTTGGAATTTTTTTCGAAAAGTGCGGAAATGATCCGAGTTCCGTTTTCGGTGGACAATATGTCCGAGTGAACTGCCGGAAAATAAACTTAATTTGGATTGAGTGAAAGTTGGACCCGAAGAAAGTTCCGAATATTCAAAGACTTTGTGCGTGCGGAAGATGGAATCGCCGCAGATGTACGATAACCAGCAGAACAATTCGGGAATGAACAATAACGAAGTGAAAAAGTCGGTCATTATGAACAATAACAATAATAACAACAATTTGACAACATTGAACAACAACGGTTCATCAAAACAAACTGCCACCATCCTGAAACAGCATCAGCTCCATCAGCAATTCCAACAGCACGGAGAGCTGAACGATTTGAGTTCACCTGAAATTTCTCTGGATCTCGGGAATCTCATCGACGATTCGCACTTTAGTGATGGACTTTTCAGCGATATTCTCCAGAGTCAGTCAGGAAAGCACCTCCAAACTCTCCATTCTAGACAAGTTGGAGGGTTAACTGGGAACAACTACCCCAGAACAACCCTCGCATACATGCCCCAACCTGTGCACAGTGGAGCTACGTATTCCGGTACCCAAAACTCAAATAGTGACTCTAATAGTTCCGTGGCTAGTGACGTACCAAGCATAAAGGAAGAACCAATAGATCCCCAAGAAATTCGAAGAATGACTTGCAACTTGAACCTTGTGCCGAACTCTTACATGTCTGGAGTTTATCCAACAAACCCCAATGCAACTTTTACAACCCTTACCCCTAGCCCGGTGATGCACCACGGTTTGAGTCTGAACGCCATGAAGAGTAAGAATGCAATGATGTCGCAACACATCTCACGAAAGAGCGTTAAGCCTTGCGACAAGAACAGCGACGAATACAGAAGAAGAAGAGAAAGAAACAACATAGCTGTCCGAAAGAGTCGAGAGAAAGCGAAAGTGCGAACTAGAGAGACAGAAGAAAAGGTCAAACTATTAATGAAAGAAAACGACAAACTTTTGAAGAAAATCGAATCACTAACTGAAGAACTGACTGTTATGCGAAATTTCATAAGCAACAATATGCAGGGACAAGCATCCGAACTCTTCCACAGAGAATTCAATAAACAATTGGATCACCTACATATCCACCAACAACAAATGTAAGAGTCTTTAATTGAAAATCGGAAATATTGATAAATCCTTGAAATGGGCGAATTTCTTATTGTTTCCTTTGTCCTTTAGGTCCGATGTGAGGCATCAGTTGATGGACATGGCGCATGATTATGGACCATAGTTTCAGACATGAGTGAAAGCATGAAAGTAGAAACTTCAGCTAAGTCAAATTCAGAGACAATAAACTTGAGACAACAAATTTAACCTTAAATGCGTTCGACTCGTGTGTCGAAGGAAATATCTAGTCAGTTTTTCCTTTTTTGAAACCGAAGTCAACAACTTCCGAAATTGTTTTTATATCATTATTATTTCATCAATCAAACCAACATTTCGAAAATATGTTTCTGTAGTCAATCGGCAATCAATTATTAGATATCCACAAAAAGGTTTAGAACTTGTCTCAAGTACCAAGATGAGGCCTTTTAATGACGGAAGACAACGAACTCAATGTCAGATTTCATCTTCATCATCCCCACGACATCCAGGAGTTTGAAAGGAAGAAAATGCAACCGAATGTTATATTATTAACTTGATGTAGGTACCCTTTTCCCAGTTATATTGTCATTCTGAATTTTCAGTATTTGCTCCCCAAATGTTAATAATGATTATGGATCATATTGTATCAAGTTTCAAGATTCCATCTTCCATCTAGGGCATCAACCCTTAAATACACCTACCCAGAATTGCCTTGAGTAACTGCTTGAGAAAATTTGTAATCTGAATACGTCAGGAAATTTTTTCACTTTCCTTTCCTGTTAACTTTTCCAAAAATGAGAGTTATCCGTTAGATGATTTCGAAAGCTTGTGAACCATAATCATTATTGTGAAAATTGAAAGATAAAAAGGCAGTTGCAATTTTCATGCACATTAGAATATCTAGTCAGTTTTGTTAATTCACCAATAATTTGTCACCACCTCATGTTCATGGTGCTATCGTACACTACCATCCAATCCAGTGACTATAAAAACATCACAATGAATTTTCGATCAATTGCTATGATACAGGACAGTTTTTCGAAAAACCTGCTTTTGTATTGCTTCTACAGGATCTCTTCACGAATAGAATATTCGATTAATTAATTTATTGAACAGATATGCGAACATCGTTGTATCGCATTTTTTACCAAGAGTTTGTTGACGGGTATTAAAGTAAATAATTATTCCGTTCTTTATTGTGATCTTGAATTTTGTATTCGAAGTACGAGTTAGTTTTTGATTGCAATGTACCTTCTTAGATAAGAATATTTGTATTTGAAGAGATATATTTTTGTAAAAATATATCACTGTTATACTTTATAGTTTTATATAATGTAATATATAGTTCTAAATTATGTATGTAAGTGTAAAGTATGTTAATGTTAAATATTTCCAAAGAAGTACATATGTGTAATATAAATATTTTAGGGTGTACATTTTTTACTACTTTCATTCTTGTTTTTATTTAATAAATTTTGATGAATACTCTTCGTATTTGCACACGTCATATCCCAACCTCTTTACTCCACACACTGGACATTTACATAATGTATCTAAAATCCAGTCAATTTTGTTACCTCGAAAACAATAGATGGCAGCCATTTTTTTTTATTCAACTGCGCTAAAAAAGAAAAAAAAATATTAATTGAATTATCAGGGGTGAGTTACCCCTTGGCGTACAGATAAAAAAAAATAATCGCGAACAGTTTCTGGTTTGTATACAACAAAATTCTTATGTTCTTGTGCGTTACGATGTTATTCTCAGTATTTGAAAAAAGCGAATTTCATATTTTCTTCACTTCGATTCGATTTTAGATCAAATTCATAGTCAATCACAAGAACCAATTAAATGGTGAAGAAACGAGAGCAAATAAAAAATCATACGCTATTTCTATTTTATAAATGTAGAATAAATACAGAAAATCCTACCTCGAAATTCTGTTCTTTTCAAATATTAAGGATATTGGAATCATCAATCAAAGTCGAAACTTTCTCAACCAACCTTTATATAGAACATAATTCAATTCATTCAAAATAAGCTTTTATTTTCTTCGACAGAAACACATTGAGTTATTATATTCAATTACAAATACGAATTAAATCACTGATAATAAAAAATAAAATATAATGAAAATAGAAAATGAAACAGCAATACCTACGAGTATTCCCAACAGAAATTTAATAGTTCATTTCTAAAAATCATAAGCATATTCTTGGGTACCTAAAATTTACCATAAGGAAATGAAGACAAAACATGATAAAGTTTTCTTATAGAATATCGATGAAAATAAAAAAGATTATATTGAACATATATTGGTTTGAACGATGTTGATGGAACACCTGCAATAGTTGAATTGTTTATTCAGGTTGATAGGTACAATAATTATCCATAACAGATAGTTAATCATTTTAAAACAAGCAACCTATTTAGAACATTTTTGAATCATCGTCAGATGCTGTTGGTGTGATAATCGATAAAAATTTAACTTCATTATTCGCCATACAAAATAGGCCAAGCAAGATGCACCTTGCTTCAATGCAAATGGTTTGTTTACCTCCACACTGGTGGACACAGGGGTGGGGAGGTGTCATGGGAGCCCCCCCCCCTCGAAATCGATCCCTAATATTTTCAATAAATCAATTAATGCCCCCCTCCTGAAAAAACTCATGCCCCCCTTGAAAAGCTGTCAGGATCCGCCAATGGCACGCATCCATAAAACCATCCATATGCATAGAAATCTATAAGTTTCTATGCATTTCCTATGCGTTAATCATAGTTCTAACAGCACTTCAAGTTTTATGGCCTCAATGCATCTGACAAAACCTTATCATATTTCAAAACATGAAAAAATGTTGCTGGTTTATACCCCTGGAAGTTGGATGCGCTTTTTCAGCCGTTATCTTTTTGGTGATTTCCTCTGGAAAAATATTTCATTCTTTAATATTTCAATTTTAGATGATCTCCGTAGCAGAGATGTTTTTGGGAAAAATAATAGATCTTGTAGAAGGTAAGATCATGCACCATATGTCCCTGAAGTGTTGATAAGCCGTCGAAAAGGAAATGTTGAAAATTTGTTCAAAAGAGAAGATATTTTATTATTTTGCACATCTGAAAACTGCAATAGCATTTATTCTGCGATCAAATGCAATTGTTTCAAGTTGTCCATCAGTTGAATTGCAATATTCTCATATGCTTTTGTTTTAGTTGAGACAGCTGTTGTTGTTTTACATGCTTTCGTTTTCATGGCTGGAGCAGTGATGTTACTTGTTGGCATTTTGGTAGTGAGTATTACGATTTGTTTTGCCTGCTGATGATTGGAAAGAAATCGCTGGGGAGCTAAAACCTAAATGCCCAGTTCATCTGCCATTTCATCTTTTTAGAATGATATGGTGTGTATTTTCCTTTTCGTCCTGTTTGGTTCTGGTGCCATAATTGCGAAGATTGCTGCTGTTGCAGTATTTATGGCGCATGGGCATAGGAATGATACAGAGAAAATTTGGATTTCAGTTTATTGCTGCGGACTTCTCGGTGAGATTTTTGATTGGAAATATTTTGAATGCCCATAGGTATCAATGGCATCACTTATGTTACTATTTAACAGTGCAGGACAAGCTGACTACTTCAGACTTGTGTACCAATACTACCAATAGGCATTTCCAATATCTTAAATATGCACTTTTCTTCTCAAATTTTCATGGGTGATAGTTCTGAATACATCCCTGACCATTCATTCTCTATAAATTCTGTAAAACTTAATTTGTTGGAATATTGGCATGTGACAATTCGAACGATCCTCAACTTTGCTCCGAATGAGTAATTTTTTTGTGGTATGTAAGAAGAAAATTAAATAGCCACATGAAGAATTTAAAAGTTCCTTTTATTAGGTGCGCAACCAAGATCTTGCTGCTTTTTTCATGAAAATGGGATTCTATTGTGAAAAATGGTATTCTATTGTGAAAAATGGTATTCTATTGTGAAAAATGGTATTCTATTGTGAAAAATGGTTACAAAAGAATTATTCAAAGTATTCCCCATAGTTACCTACATTTTTTTCCCTTCTTTCCGGTAGAATTCGGATACCGCTATGATAAAAGGGTTAATCTTTTGAGGCTATTCACGAATAAAGTCTTTTTTGATGATTTTGAAAATTTCCCGAAACCATGAAAATCGAATAAATCTATTTTCTATTTCAGTTGTCCACCTCTTTATAATGTTCATAGCATGGACTTTAGGTAAAAATCTTTGGCGTCAAAATCATCACCGTATTCAAATGACAGTGCGACATCACATATGGGGACTCCATCGTCACAATACGGTCCTGGGAGTATGAAGAAAATGTTTTCTCTAAAATTAAAATGAAGATAATAATGTGACAAAGAATTATTGTAGATTGTATATGCTTGTTTGATCAGAGTGAAAAAGAGAACTCGTTGAATTTGATTTCAAGAATAAAGAATGTACGAAAAACTCTTTTCTTCCGAATAATACAGGGTGTACCAAGTTCGAGTGCCTTTTAGACGTTTCTGGAGAACATATTTGAAATCTGAAAATTGGGTTTATGATATTGTTCGAAATTCTCTACAGAGCTTAGATATTTTCAGAGCCAGAGCACTTCCGGAAATACAAGGAATGAAAATAAATTTGTTCAAAAAGTTTTTTTTTGAATTTTTCGTTTCTGATATGATTGGGTATTCAATGCTGAATAAGTTTCTGTTAAAACCATTGTATTCATTCAAATAGCTTTCAAAGTATCGTAGGAAAAAGGGAAAAATGTCAAACATTCATAGTCAGTATTTTGTTCATTTTTCTTATTCTGAATGTAAACCGTTCTCGCATGTCAAAATAGAATAATGTGGAAAGATCATACATCTTTCGAATTTCATGAATATCATCACAGGGTGTTCCAAATTTTGTGTCGAAAACTGTGATCGAAAATTGGTCATAACTTCTGTTTTTCAATGGGAACCCTATTTTTTTATGCTTGCGTTGGATTCTGCGAAGAAAAATAATGATAGCACTCTCAGATGCTCTTGCTCCTAAATTCAGTAGTTTTTGAGTTGACACAGTTTTCTACACAAAATTTGAAACACCCTAATCGTGAAATTTAAAAGATGTATGACTTTTCCACATTCTTCTACTTTGACGTGAGAACGGTTTACACTCGTCACTCGGTATGTTCAAAATAAAAAAAACGAACTTAATATGAATATTTGACTTCTTTTCAGTTTTTTTTTCGATATTTTGAATAAAAATATAATGGTTTTAACAGAAGTGTACTATGCATTGAACACTCAATCATATCAGAAAAAAAATTGTTTGAACAAATTTATTTTCACTCCTTGTATTACCGGAAGTGCTCAGGCTCCAAAAATATTTTAGGTCTGTAGAGAATTTCGAACAATAAAATAATCCCAATTTTCAGATTTCAAATATGTCCAGTTCTCCAGGCACTCGAACTTGGGACACCCTGTATACATATTCAGTCCTTTGAATTGATCATTTCATTGCTGTAGTCCTTCAGAAATGGCTGATATCTTACGTTCGTGTCCTTACTTTATTTCTTGAGACCTTTATCATTTCCTCATATGAACTTTTCTGTACGAGAAAAAGCAAGGTCTCAAAAAATAAAAGAAATTAGATAATCAACAGTCACACTCGTAATGAAGTCTACATGTTTTTGCATACTATTATAGAATCCTGCAGATTATTATATAATACCAGCAGGTAACTATTAATCGAGTTCTGCAAGCAGACTCGATCGAAAAAGAAAAACTGAAAGTTGGAGAACTAGGTTGACATAGTAAAATTCTGATTATCAATGTCGGCTTGCTGGTATGACTTCCTCGACTACATTCTGACCTTCATTGAATAGGTGTATTTATTTATCATGCAGTTTCTGCTGTGATATTTATGCGGTCTCGAGTTGAGGTGCGGAAATATGGATTTGAAGGAGATCAGATCGGGAATTTTTAGGAACACGGATTGGTAATTAATCAACAGTTCTCTTTGAACAAGAGTGTGTTCTGCGACATTTGATCTTGCACTAGTGGACGACTTTATGGGTCTTGTGTCGGAATTGAATACGTTAGTGCATTCAACTTCCGAAGAAAATATATTTCCCCTGTTTTATCAGATACCTGGAGGAATTTGGACCATGGCCATTTTTTTAGGAACTTAGACACATGACCGAATGGAAAATTATTCATCACGGTCTGACAGAGCTTTTGCATGCAATTGTTGAAATTTGAAAGAAAGATGTAGCTTTTCATCCTTAATTTATCCGTGAGAACAAAAATTTTGCCGCTTTCGTTTAAAACGTTTAAAACACTTGCTCTGCTGAACTCAATATCAAATTAATAGGTCATACTTACCAGTGCACGTGATATATATTACAGTTTTAGAGAAAAATGCCAGATATACGTTCCGACAACCCCAGGTCGATCAAAAGGATTTTGTATTTTACAAAAGATACAAATTTTCTTTCACCACGGATGATACTTATACGGATAAATCACTGATGAGATGAGCTACTTTAATTCTTGCTGAGAACATTTTTTGGATGGTTGTTTCGCCAGAATAATATCTAGCTAGCGAAACATCATATGTTTTTTCTTCACGGATAATTTAGTGATAAATCACTAAAAAAGACGAGCTAATTCGATTTTTGCTGAAAAGATTGTTCGGGTGGTTGTTTCGCTAAGGTGATATCAACTCAGCGGCACATCCCATATTTTTTTTAGATATAAGAGTGCAAAATTGATTTTTTTACAGATAAATTACGGATAAAAACGGTAATTTTCGAGCTATTCAGAGTTCGATTCGCGAGAGTTGTTTTGCTAACTTTATGTATCTCCATTCACAATTATAAAATCACAACTCTGGCATTGGAAATTTGACACATTCCACTCTGTATCGAAGTTATGACGTTTTTCAAAATATTTTTATGTTCCAAGTCAACACTGTATTGCCCTTTCTACATTCATAGCGTATTTCTCAGATGTGAATTTATTCGGAAAATGAATGAATTGGAAAAGATGTGATGGACGAAAATAATTAACGTTTATATGAATTGATAGAAAGTATTCCTTTTCTAGTTCTTTGCATGAAAAGTACAAGAGATCACTGTTGAAATATATTATTTTTCGCCATGGAAGGAAATTGCATTGCTTTCACATAATTTTCATATGCATGCTTGTGAAGATTTAATGTTTGTTATCCCCTTGCACTGAAAGTTCAAGACTCGACGACATCAATTGTTGATTCTAATCAAGAATTCATTAGAAAAAATTTACCCAAAGATATAAGATAAAATGGGTAATTACAAGAATCAAGAATAATGTCAATTTTATTTTGTTGATAACTTTCTTAAAATCAATGTTCGGGCATAAAACTCGGCTGCGTTTGTTCAAACAACATCTAAAGAAGACAATTTTCACCATCTCGACCTTTGAAAGGCGTATCTTATAGGAGAATTAGGTCCAAGTTCCACCTCATTAGTGAGGTACCTAACTTTTGCAAATCTGCTCAGATATCGCCACATTTCTTGAAAAACCTGAAAAATATCATCCTAATCGACTCGAGGCTCCATCCGATCCATCTACTGCGATATTTGTCCAAATAACAGCTTTTTCAACGAAATTCCCGTGTACCCCTTCAACCTCGAAATGTAAACATTCGTCCTGGTCTTGAAAATCGTCCTCACGCTCCAAACTGGTGCTAAAAACAATAAATATACGTTAATCATTCGACGAAAAACTCACCTGCAAAATATATCGATTAAATACCAGAAACCTGCGAACAATTTGTAAACCTAACAAAATGTGGAATATCTTTGATACTTTTACTTTGATGTAAACAAAGAAACTGGCAACGTCGTTTTGTCATTAACGATATTTTCTGTGCGCGCACTGATTTTTCATCATATGTTCTGTGCTTTTCATCAGGGGCACCAACTCCTGAAAACGAAACCATGACCTCCTATGTGATTAAATAAAAGTGAATGGAGTATACATGTAAATTTTGTGTATGCATATACTCCATTCTCTTTTATAAAGTATCCCGGGCGGCCATGACATTTCACCGTGTATACCTATTTTGAAAATGTTAGGTTATACTAATTTTCCTGTCAGATAACTAAGTAACGTTGTCCTCTACATAGAGGTGATTATGTATTTACCAAAATGTTCATTCATTTTGGGAAAATAATGAATTTGCGAAAATATCATGTGAATTCAATAATTCCAAAGACCTGGCGAATGTTGACGAAACTTTTTCTCTGTAAATACTGAAAATATTTGACATACAGTATGGTGCAAATGAAAGGAATAAATTCGTCATTTTGTAAACCGGCAAATACGTCAATTTTTAAATGGAAATGTGGGTGTTGTGATACATTATTTGAAAGGTCTTTTAAATATACCTATTCAGCCATACCAATATGTACAGTAATTGATTTGCTTATTGTCACAAATATCATTGATGAAATTTCAACAGGTTTCTTAATAAAATGTATTAAGTATTGGTAATAATAATGATAATAATAATAATGTTTATTTATCCTTTGAGACATACATTTTATGTATAGGACACGTCAAATTATATAGATACAATATTTATACAACATCTACATTGATCCATTTAACATATTCAAAGTTATTACAGTAATATTCCTGGACACTATAAAAACACTGATTCAATAATAAATCCTTAACTACTATTTTGAATTCTTTTTTTTCTAGACTTTGTATGAACCGAGGAAGATGATTAAAAAGTCTGATACTCTGATAAGTTGGAGACATTTCAAATTTCGCAGTTTTATGCAAAGGGAAATATAATTGATCCTTATTTCTTGTATTGTGAGAATGGAAACTTGAGAGTTTCACAATACTGTCTTCATTTTCCTTCACATACATAAGACATTTAAAAATGAACAGAGAGGCCAGTGTAAAAATATGATTTTCTTTGAAGATAGGCCTGCAAGAGGAACGCGGATGACACTTAAAGATCAAACGGAGTATTCTTTTCTGAATAATAAAAACTCTGTTTACCTCGGTAGAGTTACCCCAAAGTAAAATATTATATGTCAGGTGATGGACATTTTTTCAAACAAATACAAAAATCAATTTCTGTGAATTATTGATATGACTGAATAGTTATCTAGAAGACCTTTCAAAAAAAGTATTTCAACACCTACATTTCCATTTAAAAATTTTAGCGATGACTTCATCACGATCACATAGATGACGTCAAAAATAAAAAGGTATCCTTGCGAATAGCCCGTTTTAAAATACAAATCGACTGGTTTCAGGATTTTTCCTCAAAGTCGCCGGTTAACGAAATAACGAATTTATTCCTTTCATTTGCACCATAGTGTATACCTATAAAGATGGTTGGAAGATTCATCAGTTATGCTTTTTTCTTGTACGGAAATCAAGAATGGAGTGTTGAAATTTTACTGAAAAATAATGACAAAATAGTCCGTAACTTTGTGATAGTTCATTCGAAAAAAGAATAACTCGAATAAGCCGACATCAGAAAAACTTCTAAACGAACAGATGGACCTATGGAATTCCCCACTTTTCAAAATTCTCAAAAAATAAGTCTGGAGGAGACATTCAAATACCTTTTTGCACAACTTGAAAGACTCCAGTATGAAAATGTTATATGTAACCTCTCTCACAGTTAAACCTTGAAAGAACTAACTCTATTTATGAAGTTCTTGGAAATCTATGCATGTGAACGATACACTGAATTGGGAAGAACATATTTATAAACTGGGATGTAGCTTAGCTTCAGTCTGTTATCTTTGGGTGTAATGACAAGATATCTGGATAAATTCTCAATCAAATCTATCTATCATTGATAGTAGAAATTAGCATTGGCAACGTCTTTGAGAATTATTTTGACATTGCCGATATTTCACGAGTGCCAACCTGCGTCATTTTTAAGTAAAAAAACTTGATGAACCTAAATCCAGGCTAACTGGAATACTTTATAAAAATAAATGGAGTATAAGTACTTTTTTGACACAGTTGACTGTAGTAATAGTAAATCAAACATCTAGTACTGATTATGTCAGCTAATCTTAAGCATTCAACCAATCTTCATAATCGAATGCATAATATGCATTAGAGATTTCAACTAATGTCCAGTTGGTTACCTGTAGAGTAGGAAACATGAAAGCTGAACTTTGTAGGAAGACAGGGAGCGGCAGGCGCAGAAAGAGTATTAATATCACGAAGGTCGTTGTGTGACATTGAGTGTTTTACCCTACTCAAGTCGCTATTTCCGTGATATAGTAGAATTGCACACACTTTAGATAACGTTGATGCAGCAGCCTCATAGCCCTATAATCTCAACTGGAGTGGCAAGTTTTTATCCGACAGTTGAGACAGAAAGTAGATTGTGATAAAGGCAATTGGATCTTTTCAATTGAATGCCAACAGGAAGAATTGCTGCAAAATCTGACAATTCTTCGTAAAATACGAAAATTCAAGTGAAATATGGAACCAGAATCCAATAGAAAATAATTGGCAGATGTCGAAAAAACATTGACAGTAGCTGTCGAAAAAATTAATATTTATCACCAAATGGATGCATTCATGAACAACTGTTCGAGTATAAGAATAGTCTCTGACGGACATCTCCACAGAAAATGATGCAATCAAGAAGACTCAATGTCTGTAGGGGTATTCAAATGTGCCAAACCTTCTTGACGCAGCTATATGTAGGTAGAATCATTCATTTACCGATCAAGGAAAAAATCATTTGACTTCAAGGACATATTGATTCTTCCCAGTGGCGTAGCTAGACAGTCCGGGGCCGTGGTGCAAAAATCGAAGAGGGGCCCCTTAATGAATTTTTTTCGCGTTAAAATATAAATACTTCGAAGATGCAAAGTTACTTACTCAAGGTACAGTTGAGGAATATACTTGAATAAATTATGTTGTTATCTATGTATTTCAGTAGGTATTATTATAGTATATTCTAAAACTAGTTGCAGAATGGGCTCCCATTCCGATACGAATGCGAAATTCGAAAACGAGCGACGAAGTAGCGAGTTTTCGAACTCATGAGTATTGGAATTGCATTCTGCAACGAGTATTAGACGATATTTTCTCTATATC
The DNA here is from genome assembly GCA_951802165.1 of Adalia decempunctata. NCBI lineage: Eukaryota > Metazoa > Arthropoda > Insecta > Coleoptera > Coccinellidae > Adalia > Adalia decempunctata. The sequence goes on from OX637697.1 coordinate 25,816,661, forward strand.
ATCCAAATTTTGTGAAATTCAATGAAAAAATTAAAATTATAGGTCCTAGTGACTTTCATATTTTATCTTGGCAGTTGGTGTGAATGTTAGGAAATACGAAAATTGACGTTTCCAAATTGACGTCTGCTGAAATTTTAAAGGATCGGAAGTCATTGCTGACAACCCCAAAACGAAAAATGTAACTGAAAACGATGCTGTAATGAATTCATTACAGCACTGTTTTTAGAACTGTAATGAGCTCATTACGATACTGAAATAGAGAAAATTCATTATATTGATGTTATAATAATGTGGATGAAAAAAAGGCGTTGAAAACATTTTTTATAGATATTTACTATATGTACAAATATTCACACAAAAATTGTCATTGTCATTATGACCTTCTAGCCTTATTTTTTTTTATTGATACGTTAGATTATTTGGTGAAATCACAATAAGAATAAACCATTCGAGGAATGAATTCAAATTGATTATTGGGGATTCGAACCTAGAGGTCAAGTCTAGATTTGAAGTCATTTATTCCTTCGGAAAAAATATGTTTACATAACCTCTTTCTAGACCTAGTCTCTGCGAAAGATTCAATGACTTCACTCAAATCTAGACTTGATGCAGCTTCACTTTCAATTGATAGGTATAAGCAATAAATGTCGCAGTTGAGCTTGTCTCATAGTGTTCCGCAAATAATTTTATATTATTCTTAATTTGCTGAAAGGTCTTTCAGCTTCTACAGAGGTGACAGGAAGATTGTATGGAACAGTAATATTGCTGTAAATACTTCTGTTAGATCGCATTCCAGCATTCCATATTTCCTTATTATTCTCATACACAATTCATGAATTGTCCATGCCTTATTCAATTCAGGTAGAAATAGGTGATAAATATCAAGAACTTGAATTGAAAAGTTGGTCCCTTTCATATCGCAATATTTTTGAAATTGGTCGAAGCTTTGAATCACAGTTTTTTCGTCTACCTATATCTAATAGAAATGATGGTGAAAATTCAAAATTTTGTTGACTGCAGTCATACCCCGAAACTTGAATTCAATCAATCAAATCTTTATTGTACTACAGGTTTAATACAATAGCGTGTACTCGTCAATTTTCAGCATAAAAAACACATTATTGAAATATGTGAATATGGACATAAAATGAACTTATAGTCTAGAGCCAACTATAGTCATATCACAGATAGGTTTGTGTCGCAGAAAAACTCTGAGAGCGAATAATACGCTTTTGTTACAAGGAGCGCCTTCAATTCTCTTTTAAATTCAATGAAACTTAATAGTTTCCAATGATTCGGCAGTTTGTTGAAAACTGCAATTAAATATAAGAAGGCGACTTCTAAAATTGAGAAATTATTGTATCGAGCACTCTATTGAAAATATTTATTTCGGAAAATTATCCCCTGCTTCGAAATCGGTGATCGGAAGCTAATTCATCGAAATATTTTTTATCTTTTTTTGTCTCTTTTCTTCGAAATGGGGATCTTTACCATATGCTTTGACATTTTCTCTAGCCTCACACTCGAAGGACTCGAAGTCAATCCTATTAATTTTTTTCTTTGTATTCGTCTCTTCTAAAGCTCTGCATACGTCGTCCAAACTGACATCGCATTTTGTAATACTTCAGATGCATAATTGATATCATTGAGAATGCGGTGCATAAATCGCCGAGGAAAATAAATTCAAAATTCAACATTTTTTTTAATTTCTGCTTGTTTTTGCTCTTATTTGCAAGAATTTATTCTTCTATTTCAGCTAATGCACGAATGATATGAAAAAAATGAAATTTGATTGCCGAAATTATGTTAACCCTACTGGAACATCTAGTCGTATTTAGTTTTTTTAGATAGGTGTCCGATTCACCAGTGAATTTTGTGAATCCCTAGATTTGATGATATTTCGGAAAAAACATTTTTTAACAACTGAATATAATAAAAACAATGTTATTTACATAATAGATCACAAAGAAAAATCAAATTCAATTCAAACGCGATTTGATGGTCAGCGCTTGGGGGCCCCCTGAGGTCAGGGGCCCTGGTGCACTGCACACCCTTGCACCCACGTAGCTACGCCGCTGATTCTTCCACAATATGAGTAATTATGAATGGGAAAACGAGGATGATAGAATGAAAAATCGAAGAAATATGAATTCTGAGGCGTAGTTTCTACTTGTCAAATGTCATTAAATTACAGCTTCGAAAGTGACATCTACAGAAATAACGTTCTATTCAAAATAACACCTCTTATCGGAAAACGGTTCAATTCGATGTTTGTAAACGAATTCATATATTTACACAAAAAGAAATCCGAAGATGTTAAATCACAACACTTTGATGGCCAATCAAGGGCAACATTTCTGATGACAGACTTTCAACAATTCCTTACATCTCCATAGTGTTGTTAGCAAAATGTAGCTTTGTAGCATCTTGTTGAAAAAACATAAAAAAAGCATCAGTAGTAGAAATTCATTTCAATCAACGAACGAGAAAGTTCGTCCGCCATGTGATCACTTGATAATTATCCAAATTGAATGAGAGGCTACACACAGACAGAAAGCATGGGATCCAGATTCGTTGAACAAACAAAGGTTTTTTGTTCCATCTCGACTAGAGCCAATATAAGTGCTTCTTTAATTTCCGGGTATGGTGAACTCTAAACAGCGCTAGTTCACATACGGGAAAATTTCAGCGAACATACTTCAACAAACTGAGGCCACATTGATGCTGAAGAATCGTACAATCCTGCTCTGTGGTGTCTGGTCTTGTCACTCTTGGATTCTTTTTTAAGCACGAAAATTTTTGGTTTTGAATGAAATGTAGAAAAACTTCAATCTACATTTTTTTTTAATTCTATCGACTGAACATAGGTGGGGATTATTGAAGCTTCAAGCTAATATTGAAATGAACGCATTTCATTGAGTCTCCTTTTTTCCAAGAATGATTTAACTTATGAATGAAATTCTTCTAGGAATTGAATTCAAGCATACCGGAAAGAGTGATTAATGATTTTTTCAACTAGTACTCTGTAAATAGTATATGCAATTCATTGAGATTCTTATTACGCGTCATACATACGTAGATTTCATATCGTGAACCCAAGATAACCTCTTATCGCCAGCCGACAGTTTTACAAGAACTCATGGCTTCAATAATTCTAGTAATCATGTCTCAGACTCAAAAATGAATGATTCCTCTATATTTGATGTTAATCTTCAACCTTTTTTCATTATCTCTCGAAAAATGATCGCAAATAGATGTTTTTCAGCGGCGAAGAATCAAATTATTCGGAAACATCAATTGTTGCATCACCAAAACAATATCTCTAACACTTGTAGAGCAACACATGTAAAAATCATAGAGACAACATTTGCCTTTAGTTTCTGCAGGTTTGCTACTGAAGTGAAGGTTTGAGCCAATCTCAATTTGAGCCTTTCGAATTTGAGTGGGGTTCAAGCAAAGTGGAATATAGTGTTCAGCTCAACCTTTGAAGCTAAGTATTCTTTGTGATGCTGTTGGAGATGGACTCTGAATGGTGCTATCAAGAAGAAATCAGAAGCATTTGATGCGATCGTCCATAAGGGAGTGCTCTTCTTGAATTGTACCAATAACGATCATGAATGTTCTTTAATGAAGCTCGAGCCCAAACTAACCAAGCAGCGAAGGTTGCGAGATGTCTAAGAGACATTCCTTGGAACAACAAAGTCGTCACCAACGCAGCTAAGAAAAAGATATACCAAGCATAGGTGAGATCAAGGCTCACATTCGCTGTAGAAAAGCGAGCGGACAACAAAAACGACCGCGAGGTCAACATAATTGCTAATATTGAGATCAATTGAAGGAGTATAACTAAGATATCACATCAGAGATATAAGAGGAGTTAGACTAGTTAGAGGTTCAGGATGTGGTTAGATGGAGCAGAACTCGAAAGAGGTTTTGGAGAGAGCATGTTGAGAGAATGCTCACTGAAAGATTGGACAGAAAACTGGAATACAGAAACTACTACGTCGTCCACTAAAACGCTGAAAGGAGAGCTGGAGGGCTGGAGCTTGGAGTCACAAGAGGCTGCAAATCGAATCTCAATGAAGCAGACGACGCAGTCCTACCGAAATGAAGAAGATGATGTTCTCAGAAGGACCAGAAAGAAAACAGAACGTAAGAACGCGTATTCGAGGTCATTACAGATGTCACACCTCTCTATTTAGACATATTAGCCCATCAGGCTATCGTTAGAATATCTACGGAAGGTAGAGGTAGAAAGAAATACAAAATCAGAGAGCCTGGTCCTCTCCAACCAAGTACATTTTATCAGCTAAGCTTCCAGTGACGAAATGATCTGAAAATGAGAATCGAAAAAGGCTTCACTACGATGCTAAATAGGAAGGAAGACTGGGAAAGGGAATCCACCACTTAGACTTTTGAAATGAAGCACTATGCTGTCATGTTTTCCGTTCGAGAACTCTTTGAGTATAATGAGGTCGTTTTAGTCCGGGTTCCTAGTTCCTAGACATTCGGGAATCAAAGAATACGAGGAGGCTATTACACTTGCCAGAAAAGGACACAACCGACCTTTATTGGCCTAAAGTATGGAAAACCTACAAGAAAGAGTTTCAGAAGAAGGAGAAGGAAGAGCCGATGGCTGTCGAAGCTACTGTTGCTATCTCTGAGGAGAAAACAGTGTGCCTACTGATGAAAGGATAGAGAATGTTTTCAGATTTTATGGACTCTGCTCTGATGTAAGGGCTATTATTATCATTTGAACTGGGGTCGTTATGGCACAGCTAGCCTTCCGGAAACTGCGACCAAATGGATCTTTTGTTTACTACCCTACTCTTTCATTGAAACCCAAGGAGGTCGTGTATGGTATTGATAAAACCGACAACATCTGTAGGAGCCTTGGTCGTTACCTCGTGGATATCCAGGACTGGTTTTCCCATATGAATGGTTCTCAAACCAGCCAGCTCTGGACATTTGCATACCATGTGTTCAGCTGTTTTGGCTCTGATCCACAGAGTCCACAAATCTCGTCTGTTACCTTCCCATAAGGTACAAATGATGTTTGTACCGACAGTGTCCTGTCAGCAGACCTATCATCACCCTAAGTTTAGCTCGTGACAGCTTTAAGAGCTTCCTGGTATAGGTCGGCGAAATCATCACGAATTTCTTGGACTGAGTAAGTCCAGGGGTGTTTCTCCAGAGGGTTATTTTGTTGTTCAACTGCCATTGCTGAATCGCTGCCTCAAATTGGTCTTTTCCAAGCCTACATAAAGGCTCAGGTCCAGCACTTTTCTCAAGCTCATCGGCTTTTTCATTTCTTTCAACACCACAATGCCCTGGCACCCATGGTAGGGTCACTTTATAGCCTCTGGCCAGTTGCTTTATGGTGTCCCAGGTCAGCAGAGACCCCTGGCAATTTGATGTAAGGGCTAAGTTGGCTAAGTGTTTCAGAGAAAGAATGAGTTTTGCAAAGGAAGGGTGTGGAAGTGATATATTGTGGCATTTTCCGATCATGCGCCATGTATGTTGTGCTAGACCATGGCTTCCGTTATGGAACGACAGAATTGAAGATGTATCAGAGGGTGGTACTGGAGTGAACGCTTGGGAGTATATAGAACAGTGTGTCTACAGAAGCGATGTACGTTCTACTTGGGGTGCCACCATGGGATCTAGGGGCTGTAGGGACAGGTGTGAGCAAAGACTGAAAGAAGGTTTTTCCTGGATTCCTTTGTAAGAAAGTTTGTTGATGTTAGAAATAAAGAAGATATGATGATGATGATGATAAATGATGCAATGGATAGTGTGAAAGGTATTAAATATACTCTGGGGCCAGATGTGGCAGCAGTGATGGGATTAAAGCGATAAAGGAACATGGGCTTATTCCTTGTGTGAACTGCTGTGAACACTTAACATGGGAGCCTGCATTGACGGATCAGGGACACTCATAAGAGAAGAGGGCAAATATGAAAGGATGTAGATGATTTCGCAAGAGCTGCCGTTTCAAACACAAAAAGCCGCTCTTATTTTATTGCACTCTTTGAGGAATTTTCCCATAAATCTTAGAAATAGGTAAATAGGCTTATTCCCTTTGAGGGAAGATGCGATAAACGGTGATAAAACTGGGAGTTGTGGCCCCGCACAGGTTAAACCAATTTGTCTCAGCAAGGCATGGATTCTCAAGAACCCATGTTGCAAGGGATGCTAGCCCACAGTAGTAATCCTGATCGTCATATTATTTCGTTTGGTTTCGTGGAGGCAGTGGTGGAGTGCTGGGCCAAAAGAGTTTGTCTCCTCGGCGTGTAAGAGCCTTTTATCAACTCAGGGTCTAGCCTGCAGAGCTAGAAGAGGTTGAATAGTGCCAGTGAGGTTGTTGGTTCTTGAGAGCTGCAGATCTACTGAAAGTTACACCCCATGGTGTTACGCGCGGAATAGGCATATCCAAATCCCGGCCCTTATGGTGCTCGTGGCCATATACTCTCCGAAAGGGTGGATTACTGTTAATATCACCCTTCTTCTTGGTCTCACAGTTTCTGGAATGATCACTTTGGTTACTGTTTATAAATGATGATGTCTAGTGAGAACAAGCCTAATCGCGTGTGAAGCGCGGTCGCAGACTTCTGCACGCCGGTGGCAAGTCGCCACATGACTCTCCCCCAGTGAACAGGACAACTGGTCATGATAAAGTGGACGATGCCTGGAGACCTGAGAGGGCTGGGATGGACGTGTGCCATCGCCAGCGAGGGACGGTTGTACACCTTGTTGCGCTTGCAGCCAAAATTCTCTCGAAGGTGGATCCAGACATCGTATGTGGGGACGAAAGTTGAGCTGTAATTTCCCCATGCCCGATCACGTCGGGGTCACCAATTTGAAGCGTGTTGCTTTTAATTGTGAATCGGGATGGGGCTACGTTTCGTCCCAGCCTCGCTTACGATGGACTCATCAGATTGGCTAATGTAAGCGAGGCCTGCCAATGACGTAGATGATACAGCTGCCCTGCTTGAGACGAGCGTGGGTACTGGGTAGTAGACCTGGTCGGTCTATAAAGAATATGGTACCGCAGTAACCCACGCTGCCTAGGAGGAGGTGCCCTCTGTGCGTGCGGCGTGTGAAGCGCGGTCGCAGACTTCTGCACGCCGGTGGCAAGTCGCCACAATATATAACATATATCAATTTTATATAGAATAGGATCATAATTTATTACAAAACTCGTCCGCCATATTGTGGCCGTCATCTTGAATTTACCAATTTTGACAAAAGTATCATCATTTTCGAACCCAAATACCCCAAGATACTAATTTTGAATGGAATCGGATCATAATTACAAAACTCATCCGCCATTTTGGAGCCGCCATTTTGTTTTTTTCTATAAAAAATATTTCATGATGCATTGTCACCAGAATTAGGTACAAAATTTCAAATCAATCGGACGATTAGAAGTGTGTCATATTTAACTTGCAAGATTTGATTACAGATACACAGACAGACAGACACCGGGACAGGTGAAACTAAATAAAAGCTTATGAAAAGGAGCCATAACAAAATGAAAGATCTTGGTGCCCTTCAATGCAGAAAAAATTCGACTATACAGGCTGTTTGATACCAAAAAAATCACCAGAATCTGTACGCGGAAGCGATCCGCACGCACAGAACTCATCTGGCGGAAACCGTAAACGAACGCAACATTGCGTATCACCTTCCGCGATTCGATACGCCGAAATTCGGCGCTGGCATTTTTCACCTCCACAAGATAACTTTCGGTTCGTCCCGGCCAAAGAGAAAGGATACCTGACGTGATCATCAACAAAACCGCATTTAAAAAGTGAAAATAATAGAAAATAACGCTTATATAACCAACGTGGACTCCACATAATAAATTATAAACCTGAATGTGTGCCAAGGTAGATTGGTTGGCGCATGTCACCTACCAGTGCTCTGAAGACTGTTACCAGAGCTCCAGTGTTGCCGACCGAATTCTTCGTCTTCATGCGGTTGCTGGAGGAACACTCAGATAAAGCACCGCTTCTTATTTTGGATCAGATTCCGACAGTGTAAAAAAGTCTCAAAGTCGAGCTCCACAAACTTATTCGAGGTGTTACACAGGGTTCCACCCGCGGCCCTTAGATATCTTCATCAATTCAAATGCTCAAATGCTAACGTATTTGTTGGTTGTGTCACTGTGAAAATGATAAATTAATGTAGAATTCGATGAATATTTATTTAAAACTAGCTGGCCCGGCGAACTTTGTTTCGCCTAAATGATACTTACCGTGTATTTCTTTCACAAAGCGTAATCACCGGTGATCGGAGATCAATGGCTTGGTTCTCTGATTTTTGAACTTTCAAATTGAGTTGATGCTAGATCAAGCTCCGATCACCGGTGATTACGCTTTGAGAAACCTACCGTTAAATTTGTACCTATAAACTAATCATTGCTATATTAATTCAAGCAGGTGATAAATTAGGCAAAATGGACAAAATAATGCAATATTGAAAATAAAAATATTTTACTAATTCAGTCTCTCTCTGACACATCGTAATATGTCGTGAATCATATGTCATTCATAACTTCATTTGAATACTCTCGATCATAACCTTATAATTTCATGTGAAATGTTTGAGTCGCTTCATTTCGTTTACTTCAAGCCCTGAATATCATTTCTAACTCCTATTCACATTCAAGAATTGAACTCAAAATAATTAAGGAACATATTTTCATCCTCGATATCTATTTTCTTTCTATTGTCTTTCGGAATATACATCCCCTCTACTTCTACCCTCTACCTCTACCCTCTACATTTCTCGCTATTTTTGAATTTCCAGTTGACGCAATTCTTACCAAAAATTTGACTCTACTTTGTGACTGCTAATAGCAGGAGTAGGTATAAGCCATATTATACCTATCCTCTTAACTAATATGAATCAAAATGTCAGGAATATGAACATAAATTATTGTTTGAAAGAAATATTAACACAACCCGTTCACCAGAATGAATTCAAATATTTGAAATAACTAATAAAAATTAGAACTTTTTGCCTTTTGGTGCCCAGCTTAAAATAATTGGTAAACATCTCAGTTGGTGGAGATGCGAGATTTCCATGTTTCCATGGATATGAGCTGTCACACAGATCAGAAACACAAAAATAATGTGAAAATTACTAATTATGGCAATTTTGGATTCAGTTATTTTCGCAAATTCAAATATTATCCAAACAGAAATTCAAAAACATTTCAAAAATTATGAGAAAAGATGAGAATGCACAACTCACGACTGAAACTGATCGCCAAAATCCGATTTACTTGAAATTTCGATAAAAATTCACTGTGGTATTCACCCGCTTCTTGATCTGGTAATAGCCCTTCATGGTACTACTATGTATGAGTTCTATGCAAATTATACAGTAATTTTATATACATGGCCATCTAAGTGTGATAATATCAAATATAGTACCTTCACGATTAAGTTATTTTGAATAAATTAAACTAAAAATAACTAATAATAATCAGTCATAATGTGTGAATTGCGCCACCTGAAGTGGTAAGAAAGAAACTTCTTTCATATCTCAACGAAATCTAATCATATTAGAGATATGTACTCCTACGCTAAGACATTTAAGTTTCGGTCAACAGCGCAGAGTTGAAGGCAATCCAAATTACACACTATTACAGTGACTATATTGGTAATATAGTCACTGTACACACTACATGTTTTCATCGCCATCTAACGGGAGAATATCAAATAAAGTACCTACGAATAAGCTGTAGCGTAACTGTAACTGTGGCGACACCTAGTGGCCTTACTCGAAAAAAGGAAAAGCATTTTCTGTATAAGTAAAATTTTCATCGTTTCTTCAAAGTTTTATTGAATTTTATAATAACCAGACCGTAGACGAATCCATATATGAAGTTTCATAACAAACAGTCCATCCGATCTTGAGTTATAAATGGTGTAACCAACATCTTTCTTTTATATATATAGATCTTCAGAGTGCATTCTGACAACAACAGGATTTTGACATACAAGGAAACAATCGAAGAAAATTTTTGACAGCAGATGTTTTGGGGGCCACACTTGTTTCGTCGCTGGCAATACAGAAACAGGAGATGGCCATGGATTGCCATTGTTTGAAGGCTAAAAAAGCGGAAAGTTACTTTTTTGCACTTATATTAGTGTGCCAAAAGTTCAACAAACTGAAACGTCACTTTTTGATATTCAAGAGAAACAGTTCTGAATCGTATACTCCATTCACTTTTATAAAGTATACCAGTTGGCCATGGAATTCTGACACAATTCAATATGTCGTAGTAATCACGTATTTATCGAAATGTTTATTTACTTTGGGAAAATAATGAATTTGAGAAAATATTATGTGATCCAGTCGATGGCCTTTGACTATGGTCAATAAAGTACTGTTATTATTATTATTATTATGTGAATTCAATAATTCCAAAGAATGTTGAAGAATCTTTTTTCTCGTGAATACTGGAAATATTTCACGTATATAAACGTGGTTGGAAGATTCAGTTATGCTATTTGCTTGTATGGAAATCAAGCATCGAGTGTTGAAATTTTACAGAATAATAATGGACAGAGAAGTCCGTTACTTTGTGATAGTTCATTCGAAAAAGAAATAAAAGTATTCGCATAACCCTACAGAAAAACTTATGAACAAACAGTGGAATTCCCCACTTTTCACAAAATAAGCCTACAGAAGAAATTGAAAATCTTTTTGCACAACTTGAAATACTCCATTATGAAAATGTAGTAGTACTACGAAACCTGTGTCACTGTTAAACTTTAAAAGAACTATGTCCACTATCAAAGTTCTTGGGAATCTATGTGAATGATCGGTAGGTACACCGAATTGGGGAGAACGTATTTCTAAACTGGGATGCACCTTAGCTTCAGTCTGTTATCTTTGGGTGTAATGGCAAGATATCTGGATAAATTCTGCATGAAAACCATCTATCATGCAGTATTCGAGTCAAAAGCAAGATATGGAATTATGTTTTATGGACATACTTCGAAGTCAATTCAAATATTCAATCTCCAGGTGGGTGTTAAAACGTCTTAAATGACAAATTTTATTATCATATCAACTGGCATATAATGATTGGATACAAAAACTTGAGAAAACGGTAACACAATGAAGAAATTGGTTTTGATACATAAAACTTCAATAATTTTCCATCACAAAACATTAATTTCTAACATTGTTACATGTATATGTTTTTTTAGAAAGAGCATTAGATTCTTTGATGTATGTAGATGAATTCTTTAATGTATCAAACAATAAAGCATGTTCAAAGAAAATTCAGTATTAGGAAAACAGATTTGAACAGGACACCATACATTATTACCTATGATACATGAGCACAAAGATAAAAACCTCTGAAAAAGTATAGACATTTTTAATTTTTTTCAAAGAATAGGCTGGGATATTTATAACGGACAGAATCTTCTTCAGGAACAACATTTCATATTTCTTTTGAATTAAGACTGACTGACTGACAAAATGTCTTGTAATCTGCAACAGAAAAGGAGAAAATCATCAGGAAATAGTATATAATATAATATATCTACCTAACCTACATTTGGTCCTTGACAACGAAGGTCTTCCGACCATATCTGGTCCTCCAAGCAATTATTTTTGAGATCCTAGGGTTTAGGAAGAAGCTTCATGTCCCTTTTGATAAGAAATCCTCTCCAAAAGTTCCCTAATTGGTTATTTTTCTATCTAGGTGGTTTGCAGCAACTTCCCCTTCCATAATATAGACTTTTTTCATTTTGTTTGATTCAGTTGAACCTCCTTGATCGTAGAAAATCTTCGATACAGTACTAGTTGAATAAGGAGGGTATTCGATATTTTTGCAATACTAGAAAACCTAAATGTTAGGTCTTTCACACTGCAGATCTTTTTTCAAAACAAAGTCTTCAGTCAGCCTCTTTTTGGGTGCCCCGATAGAAAGAAATCCTTTGTCGTCTCTTTCACTTAAAATCCTCCTAATTGTGATTATGTGCAGCTAAAAAATAAATAAGTATCTATTCATATAATAGTATATTGTTCAATGAGCGGTAATGTAAGTCATAACACACGCACATGAATTTTGCCGCCCGAGCCGTCAGGCGAGGGGTGTAATTCATCGAGTGTGTTATGACCATTACCGCGAATTGAACACTATACTTTATCTTCGACTTCTTCAGTAAAATTCGAATTAATCTGCATTTTTAAAATTGACAACAGTTGTGAAAAGCGATTTCTGGGATCGAATCGATATCGAATTCCGTAAAGAACCTCGAAATTCACGTTTTACAAATGCAATTTTTGGATATTCAGACCTAAGAAAATGTAGAAATGGATGGCGAGAACGTTACCTTGATGTCTGAAATAGAGTTCCCCATTGACCCGACTTTTTTATTCATTTCGTAAGCTACATTTTCCCTATTTATATTAGAGTGAGTTTTAGGCGTGAGTTATTATTACCTCACACTATTGGTTTATAGAGACTATTACAGATCAAAATCAGTTGAATAATGGATTTATTATTCTATGGGAGTAGATAAAATATAAAACCTTCACTCACATACGTCGAAAATGTTGGATAGATGCTGATGATGAACTGTCGATGCCGAATTATTAGGGTCACTTTTAGAATGCGAAGATTTCAATAGCACTTTCTGATGCTTTGCCTCTACTTTTTCGAAACTACCTTCGGCATTCTTAGATTCCAGGCTTGATAATTAATAATAAAAAACAAACGTCGGCAACGTCTCCGAGATTTATTCATCGACGTAGTGTCATTCACAAGTGCCAACCTGCGATTTTTTCAGGTAAAAAAACTTGATAAACCTAAAACTTGGCCAACCGCGATACTTTATAAAAGTGAATGGAGTATATTTTGATTAATCCTAATCATGCTACTATTCGGCGTTACTGTTAAGAATAATAGAAATGGGTCTACGTTTCGTCCCGATGAAGTTCATGGGACTGGCTATTATGGGCGGAGCTCATGACGTAGGTCTCTGCCAGATACGAGAATTGGCACTCACAAGGTGGTTTAACGAGCCCCCAAAAGCTCCTGACCTCACTTGATTGCTTGATTTTTTGGGATTCAGTTTTTCTCCTTATGAATAATTGTAGATCAGCTCATTACTGATGAAATAAAGAACCTCGTATTTAAGAACAGAACGTGATTAGGAATATCAGTATATCATTTCTTTAGTGCATTTGCAGAAATGAATCTTTTTCTAATTTCCAAAAATAAGTTTGTGATAATGGCGAAGATCTAATTGCATCAGACAGAGACTTTAAAAATAAAAAAAATCTGATGTAAATATTGGGTGATGCAACATAACGTAGGCCCAGAGGATTCGTTTCTTGCCTTATCTCTCAAACAGGGGTCACCATATACATTCGAAACTAGCTAAATCTGACTCTTAATTAGCTGCATCAGATAATTGTACCCCCAATGAAGTGAGGCCAGGCCCCAAAAACAAATTTTGGCGAATAACGCACGAGACTCTAGTTGATAATAACAATCTCGAGATAAACCAGGTCCTAGAGGTTATCCTCTGAACGTCATGAGATTTCTTCGACGTCCTTCGTTTCAACTATTTTAACTTGATAGTCACAAACTACACGTGCTACATTGGACTATTAAACTAATCCATAAGTTTTGACGTCAAATGTCGTGTTTGGAATATTTTCGCAAAATCAACGAGAAAAATATCTAATACTGGAACATTGATAAGATTAGATTCGCAAACTCCACAGAACCGCTAATACAGAAATTATATTTATTGATTAACTACTACACAATCGGAAGTTTACGAATCAACATTTGTGACAGAATTCATGATGGCACCTACATTTATTTCGAATATCCAAAACAAATTTTCAACGAAACTTCTTCGTGAACCAGCCTGTATAGATTATGAGGAGTCCAAACCCAATTGAGATAACGATGGAGCTCTCCATCTAAGAAAAATATTATATCCCATATACAGGGTTTTTCAACAAGGGTATTATTATGAATAGCCCGCTATTTCGGCAGATGTCACTTTTGAAGCTGTCATTTTTTGACATTTGACAAGTAGAAACTACGCTCCATGCTTCGACAACGCTTTGAAATTTGGCAGAGACTGTTCAAAGAACTCGAAGAACATTTTTGGGTCAGCTGAGAATATTGCTGCTGTAGCCGAAAGTGTCGCGACATAATTGTCCTGGCAAGTTTTTTTAAATTGTCTGGCTCAAACAGGTTTTTGTTGGAAAGGATTGTAGCGTTGGACCAATTTTTTCAGGTATTCACAGCAGTAGAATATGTATTTATTTATTTATACTGACTTATCAACAGGTCTAAGTCCAATTACAGACAGACAGTTCATATACAGTAAGTACATTGCACATAAAATAAGAAAAAAAACAGAAAATGTAATACACACAAGTTACCAAAATCACAGTTGAGTCAAAAGATAAAACAGGAACTCATAATAACGCTAAAAATCTCAACAAACATATTAGCCTTCAACTGGCGAACAGCCTTTAATTTCACTCCTACTTGAAACAAAAATATCTACAGGGTGACTGGTGACGTAAGGGACAACGGCTAAGTGGAGATAAAGGACCTCAAACTGAATGAGAATTTGGGTTTCAAATGTCCCATAAGGGTATTCGTTTCGGAGATATAGGGTGATTAATAAAAAAATGCTAAATCTATGAACTCCCATATCTTCTTTAATATATGTTTTTCGCTGATATTTTACATGTTTGTTCATACAGGCATTCTCTGTCAGCATAAGAAAAAAAAATTGAAAAAATTGCTGGCCCGTACTCAAAAATTTCAATTCACATGTCAAGTGAGAAATATCACACGGTATATGAGATAAAATAAAATCAAATAGAAATTTGGAAAGAGGGAAAAAACTAATGAAATATCTGTTTTTTGTTTGAATGGCACAAATTTTCTTTCGTTTCTATGATATGTTGAAGTAAGAATATCAAAATATTTTTATATTCAAATCATGAAAATTAGTACTACCGATAGAAAAAAAACCTTGAATTCGAGGCGCTAGAATGAGCCTGGCATCAAAATATTCCTTCAAATCTTGAAATCTATTTTTATCAATTAATATTTCGATGTCATATAACATTTCAAAATAAAATTTGTTGTAGATGGGGTGATGAAAGAGTTGGATACTCAAACACAAAAATAGAAAAAGTCGCAAATATAATTCATAAAAAAATCAAGTAAGCAAATGTTCGAAATGAGAGCCGTTCAACTCCATACATTTATTGGCTCTCTTGAACAAATGAAGCACAGCTTTTCTAATCAGAGGAATATTTGTTTTAATTTCTTCGCTTGCTTCAGTTATTCTGCTCTTCAAATGTTCACGGCTTGTTATTGTTTCTTTATACACCGTATCCTTAAGATGACCCCATAGGAAATAATCCAGAGGAGTTAGATCGGGTGATCTAGCAGGCCAATTCCTAGAACCTCCCCGACCAATCCACCTGTCAGGAAACTCCCTACTCAGAAAATTCTTTACTTCATTTGCAAAATGAGGAGGTGCACCATCATGTTGAAAAATCATACCTCTCTGATTAATATTTTCTAAAAGACGAGGCAAAACATTCTTCATTTGTAAATACTGAAGGCATTTTTTAATTGATAGACTTTCAACACATCTTCTAACAATTCACAAACAATTAGGTAATGTATAAATATAAACGTCATTTTTTGAAACATTCCTACCCTATGTAGTTGTTTGCATTTTATTTATCTTTGGCGACATGTACAGGGCGTGGTGAGAACAGCTCTGTTTTTGTTTTATCAAGAATATTATTTTTCGTGATTTGAATATGAAAATATTGTAATATTCTTACTTCAACATATCATAGAAACGAAAGGAAATTTGTGCCATGCAAACAAAAAACAGATATTTCATCAGTTTTTTTCACTCTTTCCAAATTTCTATTTGATTTTATTTTATCTCATATACCGTGTGATATTTCTCACTTGACATGTAAATTGAAATTTTTGAGTACGGGCCAGCAATTTTTTCAATTTTTTTTCTTATGCTGACAGAGAATGCCTGTATGAACAAACATGTAAAATATCAGCGAAAAACATATCATATTAACGAAGATATGGGAGTTCATAGATTTAGCATTTTTTCATAAATCACCCTATATCTCCGAAACGAATACCCTTATGGGACATTTGAAACCCAAATTCTCATTCAGTTTGAGGTCCTCTATCTCCACTTAGCCGTTGTCCCTTACGTCACCAGTCACCCTGTATATCACATTGGTTTATATGACGCTCTTCAGGAGTATACTTCTCAAAAGAGAGCCAGAGCAAAACCCAGTCACCCATACTGAAGAAATGATACTCTATAAAGAAAAAATATTGTTTTTTCGAAGTCTTAAGAGAGCCATTCACAAAACAATTCCTCCACATACCTTATCAATAGTAAATGCACTTATCATTCTCGTGTTGATTTATAAAAGCCTCTGTTTCTTTCTCGATTTGGTTTTTTCCTATTTGTCAGGGAACATTTCTCGAATTCCCGGAATTTATTCAAGATCATGGAAAAAAATTAATTTCTCCAATTAAGAAAGATATTTAAAACTATTAATTCTTGTTACGATAACCAGAATAAATTATTAATTAGTTCGAAAGAAGATGTTATGTGGATCCTCGATATTATTCAACGACGTCGGTCTGGGAGAAATGTTAAAATTGCTGCTTATCATGTCTGGTTACCTCAAATTGATATTGAAGATTGAACATCAATAATAGATAACAGTAGTCAAATAGAGATCATTTTCTATGTATGCGACCCTACAAGAATACCTATTTTGAAAAGAAGATCGACAAAGTTTGGAATGGCCGTGAGAAAAAATTGCGTCCTAAAATGCCTGATTTCTAAGCGAATTTGCAGAAGAATTGAAAGAAAGAGATAAGTACGTTTGGTAGTAGATTCTAGAATTATTTTTGCGTATACAGGGTCTTCCATTTGAGAATATTTTAAATTAACACTTATATAACTTTAACTTTCTCAGTTCTCTTGGTAACTATGTGATAAAAAAAACAGTTTTGACTATGGGAATTTAATGCTCTACGACTTCGAAATTCCTTGGGGTATACAAAAAGTGCATGAACATGACGTGAGTCCAGTGGCGTAGCTAGATAATCCGGGGCCCTGGTGCAAAAATCGAAGAAGGGCCCTTTAATGAATTGTTTTCGAGTCAAAATATAAATACTTCGAAAAAGCAAAGTTACTTACTGAAGGGACAGTTGAGGAGTATACTTGAATAAATTATGTTGTTATTTATGTATTTGAGTAGGTATATTAAATTCATTATATTAATGTTATATTAATGTGGTTGGAAAAGAGGGTTCTGAAAACATTTTTTATAGATATTTACTATATGTACAAATATTCACAAAAAAATTGTCATTGTCACTATGACCTTCTAGCCTTATTTTTCTTATTGATACGTTAGATTATTTGGTGAAATCACAATAAGAATAAATTATTCAAGGAATTAATTCGAATTAATTATTGAGGATTCGAACCTAGAGGTCCATCAAGGCTAGATTTGAAGTCATGTATTCCTTCGGAAAATATGTTTACAACCTCCTTCTAGACCTACTCTTTGCGAAAGATTCAATGACTTCACTCAAATCTAGACTTGATGCAGCTTCATTTTCAATTGAAAGGTATAAGCCACAAATGTCGCAGTTGAGCTTGGCTCATAGTGTTCAGCAAATAATTTTATATTATTCTTAATTTGCTGAAAGATCTTTCAGCTTCTACAGAGGTGACAGGAAGATTGTATGGAACAGTAATATTGCTGCAAATATTTCTGTGAGATCGAATTCCAGCATTCCGTATTTCCTTATTATTTTCATACAGAATTCATGAATTGTCCATGCCTTATTCAATTCAGGTAGAAATAGGTGATAAATATTAAGAACTTGAATTGAAAAGTTGGTCCCTTTCCTATCGCAATATTCACTTTGAAATTGGTCGACGCTTTGAATTACAGTAGAAATGATGGTGAAAATTCCAAATTTTGTTGACTGCAGTCATACACCCGAAACTTGAATTCAATCAATCAAATCTTTATTGTAGGTAACTAGGTACTACAGGCTTAATACAATAGCGTGTACTCGTCAATTTTCAGCATAAATAACACATTATTAAAATAAATATGGACATGAAATGAACTTACAGTCTAGGACAAACTATACTTATATCACAGATAGGTTTGTGTCGCAGAAAAACTCTGAGAGCGAATAATACACTTTTGTTCCAAGGAGCGCCTTCAATTCTCTTTTAAATTTAATGAAACTCAATAGTTTCCAATGATTCGGCAGTTTGTTGAAAACTGCAACCGAAATATAAGAAGGCAACTTCTAAAATTGAGAAAGTATTATATCGAGCACTCTGCTATTGAAAATATTTATTTCGGAAAATTCTCCCTTGCTTCGAAATCGGTGATCGGAAGCTAATTCATCGAAATATTTTTTACCTTTTTTTGTCTCTTTTCTTCGAAATGGGGATCTTTACCATATGCTATGACATTTCCTCTAGCCTTGCACTTGAAGGACTCGAAGTCACTCCTATAAATTTTTTTCTCTGTATTCGTCTCTTGTAAAGCTCTGCATACGTCGTCCAAACTGACATCGCATTTTTGTAATACTTCAGATGCATAATTGATATCATTGAGAATGCGGTGCATTAAATCGCCGAAGAAAATAAATTAAAAATTCAACATTTTTTTTATTTCTGCTTGTTTTCGCTCTTATTTGCAAGAATTTTCCATAACTATTTCAGCTAATGCACGAATGATATGAAAAAATTGAAACTTGATTGCCGAAATTATGTTAACCCTACTGGACCATCTAGTCGAATTTAGTTTCTTAGATAGGTGTCCGATTCACCAGTCAATTTTGGCAATGAATCCCTACATTTGATGATATTTCCGAAAAAACATTTTTCAACAACTGAATATAATAAAAACAATGTTATTCACATAATAGATCACAGAGAAAAATCAAAGTTTGAATTTTTTTTCAAGTTCAAACGCGATTTGATGGAGCGCTTGGGAACTCTTTGAGGTCGGGGGCCCTGGTGCACTGCACACTCTTGCACCCACGTAACTACGCCGCTGCGTGAGTCAAGAGCATTTGAACAATTTCTGGTTAGATTTGCATTCGCTGGTTCAAGGAACCATTTAAAAAAACCAAAATTTCGAACGGTCATATTTACGGAACCCGTAGTCAAATTTCACACATGAACATTCTTTTCCATGTAAGAACTGCATACTATAGATATGAATGACCGCATATTGCTAACAAAGTACATATGTACACGGAAAGAAATCTATCCTCAAATCAAGAAGCCCAATATTCTTGAAATATTAGAGTTGTTTCAAGTATATATAGAATCAAAACAAGTAAAAAGGGGAATTTTGTATACTTGGAATGAATTTATTTTACTCAAAAAACATATACTTGATTGAAGAATGAAATTCTCCATCGGAGTAAATTATTTATTCAATCCAAACTATTCACTTTTATCAGTTCAAGAGTACTTCTATATTTCAGGTAACTATATGATATCTTGACTTCGAAAATATAATATTCTCAGTTCGAGAATTGGAATATACTCATTCCATGTGTTATATTCAAGAAATTAGTTTTCTTGAAATAATAATTTTGATTGACATGAAATAATGAATTGACATAAAATTATGAATTGAATAATTAATTAATCAATCAATAATGATTCGAGAATATTTCGCCAAATGGAATAAAATCGAAAATGAAATATTGCTAGGATAACGTTCAGATTTTAGATTATATGTGTACGATAAGTTAGAAATCTGAAAAAAGTTACCATTGAGATAGATAGACTCTCCTTTCAAAATATATACATTGTATGGATTGAAATATGAAGTTGATATTATAAAAAAATTGTGAAAATATAATTTGAAAGAAATTTTCAATTAGGTACTTTTCACAAATCGATTTATAATAAAATTATGTGATGAAACATTATAGAAAAAAAATCGCCAAATCTATTACACTCTGTATAACATTTCTCTTAGTGTAATTCCATAATTTTGAAAGGGAAAGAAAGGAGTTGTTGAAAAATTCATCGTATTTGTAAATTTAAGTGAAATGACATGCATTCACTCGATCCAAGTGTAATTTTCAGTATATACTAAGATGCCAATTCTTCTTCCGGTAGTTAGGCAACATGCATGAATAAAAGAAACCGTGATCCGATTGCGAGCAGTTTCATCGTAATCCAAGTATATAAATTTCTCCATCCACTAGATCCAAGTGAATTATTCGACAATATACGGTCTTTGGGTTAACAATGCTAAACCTCTTTACTTCTGTATTTATGCAAATAAAGTATTGGTATTGAATGTGGTGTCGAAATCGTTCGAGGATGTCACAACCCCAGAAAAGGCCTAGTATTGATAAGGGCACCCTTACTTGTTGATTTTGACTTCGATTTCATTATATAGGCATTAAACTTGAGACTGTGAATTATCTCAAAAACTATCAACTTTAGAAGGATATGTTTCAAGTGAAAAATGTTAGATATCACATCTTGTTTTCACCTTAACCTTTTCAAGGTTATTTCAGAGCTAACTTGATTCTTAATGATTTATTATTGAAGAGAATGTATATCTAATTTTTCCATATTCTGCTACATATATAAGTATGTAGTATGAAATATTTCGTTTCGAGTGAATTTTCATAAGGGTATCAAAGTATCCTAAAAATGTTTCTTGAAAAATGTAAACAGAAATCATCAAATCTGGAACATTCAGAAATTCCAAAATTTCGAAAAAAAAATGTAGAACAATTCTATATAACTAAAAATTCAAGTGAAACTATATCGATATGTATTTGCCAAAGTAACGTAAGTCACCAAAAACGATTTTGAAAATAGTGTTGAACTTTCGTTTCTTTGACGGGCATGATTAAAAATATTCTGGACATACGTTTTTAAAATACTCAAAAATTAGGGTTTAAAGTATTTTCTAGGCTTACTACACTTTGGCAGTACCTTCTTAACAATAAAAGCTTTACGTTAATGGAAAAACATGATTTTCACCAAAAATGTCACTTACGTTACTTTGGCAGAAATGCATCGATATATTACTAATCTTGGCAAAATTTTCATTCACTTGGCTTGAGTAAGATATTCAGCGATAAACTATAATACGCCAATTCTCCTTCCGGTAGTTAGGTTTTGTCGTAATCCAAGTATATGAATTTCTCAATCCACTAGATCCAAGTAAATTATTCAACAATATACTAAAAAGCGCCCTCTATTCAGTGCGTAAAAGGGGATATCACTCTCGATCTTGAATCGACTTGTTCATATCGCGTCTTTCGTCCCAGTTCAGTGTATTGAAGAAAGTTTAACCAATTTTTAGTGAAATGTGGAAAAATTATTGGGACAATAAGGATGCTCGGGCAGTGTTAGCAAGCTATTTCAAGGTAAGATATGTTAGCTATGTATTGATTTAAATTTATATTGAGATTTAAAAAAAAACTTTATTTCTACTTTTAATCTTATACGTTTTGAATCACCAAGCTGTTTTCTTTTTCGATAAATTTAATACTTGAAATACTCTAAGTGCGCATCTCTTACATTTCTGAGAACATTCATTTTCAAAAATCCTATTACATTAGGATTATCAATTTTTCAGAACAAGATATTTCCTTATAGCTCTCAAAAAATCTCAATGATCATGATCTCATACCTACCTTAGGAATGAAAACTGATTTCAAGGAAAATTAAAGGGATGAATTCTGAAGCAAGTGAAATATTTTTTATTTTTATGAAATGAATTCGCTTTTACTACTTCTAAAAATGATTTTTCGAATTACACAGTACTGTACGAGCATCGTTAAATAAAAAAAGAGCGATAATCAACCAGTTATACCATATTTTCTTATGTAACTCACGAATTTTGAATTATTAGATTGAAATGGTCTCGTACACTGTTGTATCTTTTTTGGGGGGAATACCTCATCATATCACTCATTATAGAATGCGGATAATAATTCATAGGATACAGAATTTATAAGCATTTTTCTTGCAGAGGTTTGGAGATATGGAAAATATTATCCAAGAGCAGAGGCAGAAAACAATACAATGGAAAGGAACGATGCCGCCCTAATTGTTGGTTTTGGGACAGTTTCTATTAGAACCGAAAAGCTTTTTGATTATTGTTGAAAACCTCTACCATCAGTTCTCCTCTGCACGTAAGGCATTCAAAATTATTTTCAAATTGTTTCACGTTTTGAATGTTAATTATCCCGTTCAGTGCCAGTACCTTTATGTGATTATACTGCGATGTGTACCTATATAATTTTTTTATTTGTGGTTCTTCTGATATTTCTTCTGTTGTTGATTGTATACTTATTTATATGTGATAATATTTTTAGGATTCTGATTTTTCATATGGTTTTTATTTGTGGTATGTACTTATTTTTTCACATCAGTTATTATTGTGTTCATTTGTGCCTAGTCCAGTTGATTATTTGTTGAATTTTCTCTATTTGTTTTCAGTGATCACTTTTATACTTTTGTTTGTTTATAATTATTTCAGAAGTATAATAAATTTGTTTTCAATTCTTATATAAGCCTCGTTTTATGAATATAATCCTCATCCTGAAATCACAGCAATGTTAAACGATTAGCGTATTTCAAATAATTTCACTATTTGTCAAAACAAGCATAAAATAAATCTCATTATTCAACTTGAGAATATAATATACTGAAACTGAATATTCAGAATTCTCATTGGTTCAGAGTGAGAATATAAATGGTTTTGACCAAACAGGTATTTACTTCTTGTAAGTAGACCGAAAACTAAATCTGAAGTTAATATTCACTCAAAACCATTATTGAATGAAATTTGATTTGAAAATATGATATACTCAATTTAACAATTTTCTGATGTTGGATTGAGTGAAATTATTGAGTTCATTCAAGTATTTGGTATCTTTGCTTCGAACGAAGAAACTACTGAGATTAAGATGTACAATAATTCCATTTGAGATTATGTTTCCCTTAGATGAAATATTTCGAATACTCATTTCAAAATTCTCATTTTACTCACAAGGAATATATGAATATTCTTGAATCAATAATACGTGATTTATTAAATTCAAGTATATGATATACTTAGTCGAAAGAATTATTTTATTTGAATTCGGAGAATAAGGTATACTTGAATCGACTAAATCTTATTCTTGCTCATATATGAATCTATCATTTACTTCAATCAAATATTATCCACTTGGTACGAGAATAGATTTCTTTCCGTGTATAATCGAAAGAATTCATATGGTAGTCAAAATAAAAACTACGTAACATTCAACAGTGATAATGCTTGAAGAAGAACTTACCACCAGACAACATTCTTGATATTGTGAATGTGAATCCTATTCACTTCGAACAATTCATAACACACTCACACACTGAATTGTTTCCTGGAATCCTGTTTTGTCTATAGTATTGAACAATAGAGGTACCATCACATATGATATATGTGAAGGTTTTCCCACTAAGAGGTGTTATTTTGACATTCAAGAAATATGCCAAATATACCATTCTTTCGGATAAATGACCGGATGCTTATTTCATTCTTAAGGGGAAGGTTTGCCGTTAATAATGGAAAATATTGTCTGTCACATAGAGTTGAGCGCGCAACTCATATCTGTCACCGCTCCTGTCTAAAATCTACATCTAAAATTGAGGCAACCCTAGACTGAATCAACTTTTAAGTAAGGCAACCCTATACAGTCAGATTGAAAATAAAATAAGCTTTCATTTGACATCAGATACGATCAAATAACAGATGAGGGTAATTTCACTACTGCGAGTCACCTCTTCAAACCTGGCAACGCTACAGTTGTACCCGGAAAAAAGCAGGCAATGAGGGAAATTTATTGAAAAATTTTTGTTGAAGATTTAACAATTTAACATTATCCGCACCAGTTTTAATTAGGCAACCCATGTGCAATGTGTCGATGTAAATGTTATCTATCATTTATTTCTTATCACAAATAAATAAGAGATGAGGGTATATATTTCTTATACCGGATCTTAGACCATTTTTACAAATGGCGTAGTTTCTACTTGTCAAATGTCAAGAAATGGCACATTCAAACGTGACATCTACCGAAATAGGGGCTACTCAAAATAACATCTCTCTTGGAAAATCCTTTATTTCAGATTTCGGGAGCTGGAACAAAATCAGGTAACGAATATATACTTACTGAAATTCAGGTAAGTGAAGGAAATAAAGTTGAAACGAGCGAGAAGTGATTCTCAAGAGCTTCGTGGGCTTTCTTGAACAGAGCAAATTGAAATTGAGCTCATTTTCTGTTTGCCCTGCTTTGTGAAGAAAATTCTCCAATAAATCATAAGTTTCTGCCTCGAATGTCCCTTGTCAATTTTAACCCACCATTTTGCACAGAAAATGAAGAGCTTATCCTTTATTTTTTAACATCAGGCTCATTCAACCATCTTTTCCAACCATTCTTCCTTCGGTTCAATCGAACATAAAAAATTGTTTGAAAACCTCAATAAAAATAAACACTTTTGATTACGTTAACACAATTAACTTGTTGGAACAACAAACTGATTGATAAGCATTTTATAGATCATTGTTCTTAATTTTGCGAATAAACTAATTGTCTTGGCGATATATGCGGACTGGCTATTTTCCGGAATGCTTACTTCGCTTTTCCATAAGCAGGCAAGGCACATCTGGAAATGCTCATCAGAAGAAGGTGGATGACTCGATAGCACCCGCACGTGATCATTTTCTGCTGACTGATAATTATTGTCATTGAATATAAGTTTTCAAGAGAACCGATTATTTGGTCGGAAGAACTTCTCCAGATAATATTCACATGATTTCCAGAATTTACTGGTGTACAGGGTCACCCAAATTGCTTGATTTTGGCTGTTTCTGGTTCTGGTACTTCTAGGCTAGATAGGTGAAAATGTTGAGAGGAGACCTGGGCTCGATTTTCGTGAAAACTCCATAACTGAAAGCCGTTTCACGATATCTTCATTTGTTTTCAAGATATAACGAAATTTTGATATTTTGGCGATTTAGAAAATGTCCCATAACTTCTTCATTTTCTGAAATATCTAAAAACGGCCAAAACTTTCTACAGTCACTTTTTCCTTAGCAATACGAAACCGGATTCAGTATTTTTTATCTCTTGTATGAAGGGTGAAAAAAAAAACAACTTTCTTATTTTGAATACGAATGGTATCTTTTTTCGATCCCATGTTATGCAGAAAAAAATCAGCTGTTCGAAAATATATATATGTCGATATTTTTTTTTCCGACCCTCACTTTCATAAAATAATGTAAAACACACTCAACTTTAAGTGAAAATTCCACTTTTTGGCTATTTATTTCTCAAATATGGAAATAATAGGTATATCGACATATACAAGGTGTCCCAAGTTCGAGTGCCTATTAGACGTTTCTGGAGAACTGGACATATTTGAAATCTGAAATTTGGGATTATGATATTGTTCGAGATTCTCTATAGACCTAAAATATTTTCAGAGCCAGAGCACTTCCGGTTATACAGGGAGTGAAAATAAATTTGCTCAAAAAATGGATGTTCAGAATAAGAAAAATGAACATAATACTGACTATGAATATTTTACTTTTTTTCAGGCTTTTTTTCGATATTTTGAAAACTATTCGAATGAATACACTGGTTTCAACAGAAATGTATTCAGCATTGAATATTCAATCATATCAGAAACGAAAACATTGAAAAACAAATTTTGAGCAAATTTATTTTCACTCCCTGTATAACCGGAAGTGCTCTGGCTTTGAAAATATTTTAGGTCTGTAGAGAATTTCGAACAATATCATAATCCCAAATTTCAGATTTCAAATATGTCTAGTTCTCCAGAAACGTCTAATAGGCACTCGAACTTGAGACACCCTGTATATATTTTCGAAGAGCTAATTTTTTTTAGCCTAACATAGGATCGAAAAAAGATACCATTCGTATTTGAAATAAGGAAGTTGTTATTTTTCCACCCTTTATACAAGAGATAAAAAAAAAACTTAAAACGGTGTCGTATTGCTAATGAAAAAATGCCTGTAGAAATTTTTTGCCGTTTTCAGACATTTCAGAAAATGAAGAAGTTATAGGACATTTTCTAAATCGCCAAAATATCAAAATTTCGTTATATCTCGAAAACAAATGACGATATCGTGAAACGGCTTTCAGTTATGGAGTTTTCACAAAAGTCGAGCCCAGGACTCCTTTCAACATTTTCACCTATCTAGCCTAGAAGTACCAGAAAAAGCCAAAATCACGCAATTTGGGTCACCCTGTACTTTATTTGAATTTTTTTTATTCATATGAAATTTTCTTTTTATGTCGAGTATTTCATTCAGTGATTTGGAGTTTGGTACTGTTTATTATTATTACCAATAATAAACGTATTTTGGGCCATTTAATTGCGAATACAGATTTTCTCGTAATCCATTCACATTTTCCATTGAACATGACTCATTCTTGATAACTCGAAATTGAGATTAATGATATATGAACAATTATCGCGTATTGATAATGAGGATCTCCACAGGATTTTGTGAAATCCCTCAGAAACCCAGAATAGGCCTTAAATAGATCAAGGAATAATATGTCTTCTGACTAGCCTTTGTTAATGAGTCCTGCTGACACCTTCAGTAAATAATGATACTTTTCAATACATGTATAGCTCATAGGTTCAGATATTCATTTGAAATTCACGGAATTTATTCTAAATCTAATTAACGACCCATATGCACACATCATATTATTGATTGTTTCCAATTCGGTTCATTATGGTTATATTATTTATCAATTTCCATTGTTGAATGACTCCTAATTGCATACGGACTCATTTCGAATGACAATCGCACATTATGGAAACTAAGAGCCCCCGTTAGAGTGTAACTAGGTCTAACTGGTCCAAACTGTCAAACAATCAACAATACGTCTATAAGTACACAAGTAACAATCCCCGAAATGTGAAGGTTTTTCCAAAAAATGTATGTGAACTGTTGTTAGTTGTAAAAAAAACTATATGAAGGCTAATGCAAAATTTCTCTCAAAATCTTTTTCACAGTATAATGGCTCTATTCTCAAGAATTATGATTCATGAATATCATTCAATAAACAACGAGAATAATTATTAAGAGAGAATTATTAAAATCAGGAAACAGTTCTCCCAGAAAAAAAAATAGTTTTATCAGTTCACAATAGTGCCAGGTCTCAGCCTTGATGACTATAAATTCATTTATAATCTTGAGCAAATAGGAAAGATAAACAAATAAGTTTACATTTGATCGACAAACACATTTCAGATTACTAATAAGATTATGTTGAATCCCTTAGAGTTCCAAATATTATCGATGAATTCTCATCCAAATCGATTCCTAGAATTTACTTCAGGAATAAATGAAGCAGAAGCAAACAAAGAAATAAAAAATAAATTTTACAAACCTCCACTGTCTATCACTGGCGGATAAAATTATCAAGTTTTGTATATTCTTGGATTGGTAATCTCAAGCTCTACAGAAATATACGAAAATCCCACGCATTCCCAAAAATCACTGACTGACATAATTTCATCTAGTTTCTAAATGTGTCCAATTTGGCTTACTCTGTACTCTTGGTTGAAAATCTTCATAGCCTCACTTGGAAAACTCCCTCTCTGGTAGTGTATAACGTATGGTCCGAAAGTTTTGGGAAAAATTCCACCTGGTCTGATTGAGAAGCAACGTGTCAGGGGAATAATTAGGCAAATCGAAAACAATGGACGTTACTTGAATTTTGATTTATAATAAGGATAGTTAAATTGTTGAATAATTCGATAAAAATATAAGATTATTTAAGTCAGAGTTATATGCTTTTGAAATTTTTCCCAAAACTTTCGGACCATACGTTAGTATATCGCTCATTATTCTATACCGAAAGCATGAACGTAGGACCAATGTTACCTATGAAATTTCTAGAGAGCACCTGAACGTTTCTTCAAACCAGTTCGCCAAGCAACGTGCATTTTGTTTGCACCCAAAAATCTAAGTGGATAATATTCAAATACAAAATAGGCAGATGTAGCCGGTCAGTGAACCTCAAGGTGAACATCCAAGAGAGAATGTTGGATGCAAGGAAAGTAACCCATGTTTTGGAATTATAGAGTTCACCTGAAAAGAAACATGTATGAATTAATGTTATGGTGCCTCCTAGCCATCTTGTTTTGACAAAAGTTCTCTCGGAAATTCAAGATATGTACAAGTATGTCAATTCGAATAGATTATTGGAAAAATCATCTGCTTTTCTTATCAAAAATCAGTTATAGTTTCTCACAACCTTTTCACAAAAGTGTATCATTTTCACATGAAGTGAGTTGTAATTGTGACTTAATTCATTACACCAACTTGAATTTAAAAATAAATTTATACAAGAGGGCCGCAGTAAAAATCAAACATTTATTTCCAAACAAAAACGTCAATTTTCACACACTCGCAATATGGTTAATTCGGTCTAACATATCTTCGTTTGAAGAATTTTCCCTTGACTCTTTCTCGTTTCACCTTGAGGTTCGTTGACCCAACAAAACTGCCTCTCTAACCCAGTACCTAACATAGTTTGATAGGTGAGAAGCCTGTATATACAAATATTTTGTAACAACTTGCAGAAATGATTTGATGAATTTTAAGCTCGACGGAATGCGTTATTCGATATCAATCTGATATCGGCCAATAATTCTGCAATAAGAATAAAATAGCATTATCTGGAGACTCTGGAGTCACATAAAATGTTTTCTTGTAAGAACTTCTTTGTGGAATTGGACATAATATTGAAAAAACTCTGCAAAATGTTATGAAACGCTGTACTTGAATACTACTCGATGACTTTCTGTGGCTCAGCTTCCTCATTTGGTATAGCAAAAGCAGTAGTCAAGCAAATCATCAGGAAGATATTAAAGATGCAGACTTAAGGGTTGTGGTGGAAACTCCGTGACTTGTGACCGGGGGTCACAATAGACCTTGAGGTCACAGCTATAATTATAACCAACTATAACCATAGGCCTTACAGAACAAGCCGAATGAAGGTATTTTTGACTGGTGGGGAAACTTTCCTCAATATTTTATGTCGATACGCAACATAAAAGAAGGAGAGATCTTCACAGAAAGCCAAAAACATTTGGATGAAGACAGCTGCACGAAAGGGCCGTTGCCAGATTTCCTAGGGATAAGCAAAAAGGTGAAGCTGGAGCAGAACAATACCCAACTGCCCTCACATCTTATTCTGATCAGAGTCTTTATGAAACAAATACGATAACTTATTCGATTGATGTAAGTAAGAAGATGGGGAAGGATTGTTCGACTGGTGCTTCACCCAATTCGAAAGAAGATCTTTTTGTGCAGACCTTTGCTTCTAACCCGAGCACTGAATTATGTGCTCTTTAGTCAAAGAGAACAATTTCTCTGCCGTGAGCTTGAAGAGCTGAATTCTAGGAAGACAACCGTACCAAAAGACATTTCCGTTTGCACTGTATTCCATCTCATTATTCAAGATCTTGCAGATGTAATGAGTCCGCTGATAAAACTCATAGATTAAGTTTCGCATCATCTTGATGGAAAACAGAGAAGTATTCAGCAGCAAAAAAGCTAAGGCTAAGAGTAGGAATGGTGGCATCAGCACACCATGAAGTGACAGATAACTTTTGAAGAATTATATATCAAGAAGACGGAAGGAATACATCCAAAAGAAAACACCCTAAGCTTCCACTATTGACCAAAACCAAAGCTTAAAATAAGAAAGTTTGAAATATGTAACTTTTATGTTAACTCGAACAATAATGAGATATACAAAACATTGTTAATGTTAAATTAAATGATCATCTGGAATTTTCTTAACCTAATTTATTCAGAGTCAAATATAAGACGTTTCGGGTTCGGGTCCTTTTTCAATCTAAAATAAACATTTAAACACACACACATACAATTCTTCGAGATAGAGATCTGTTACCTTTATTTTAACAATTTCTAATACTTCTGCCTATAGTGCATGTGTCTTCATTCTTCATTCTGTGATATAATGCGGCGCTAAGTCATTGAATTGTCTCGTTGCTGTCGATGTCACTTTTTCTTCTGTTGTTGTTCTCTGCTGTCTTCTTTATAAACGTTGAATATATTTTGTTCAGACCATTTATATCTGCTCTGTCGTTGGTAGAGTTGGGATTTCGCTTTATGCAAATCATTTCCAAAAATTCTCTGGTTTTTTTATTTTTTTCCCTATCTAATATCCTTGTATTTTCGAAATTGAAAGTGTGGTTGTTTTCTACTGTATGCTTGTAAAGGGCTGTTTGGGTTTAAGAATATTTGTGTCGTTTTATCCTGTTGTTCAGATTTTGTTCCGTTTGTCCTATGTACACTCCATTACATTGGTTGCATGGTATCTCGTAGACGATATATGTGATCTTTGATTTTTCAGGACTATTGCCTTCAGTCTCGAAAATAATTGATTAACCTGTATGAATGGTTTGTGTGCAATCTTTATATTGGGGTATGGCTTTATTATGTTCTCTATTTTCTCAGACAGTGTTGGGATGTATGGTAGGGGTATGTAAACTATTGGCTCGGTTTTTGGATTTTGATAACTTAGTGAGTTGTAAAATTTATGAGTGCGTTGTTTTATTGTTTTTTTATCATTTCTTCGGGGTAATTGTTTGTGGCAAGTAGGGAGGAGACAAGGGCGTCGCCAGCCTTTGAGCTAGGGGGGGGGGGGCAATTGAGCTAGGGGGGGGGGCAAAAACAATCAGAATAGGAGAAATGAACTGATTTTCGTTTATTATGCTTTTATTTCATAAGTTTTTAAGGGATTTTCGTGAAATGATAAAGAAAACAATAAAACAACGTACTCATAAATTTTACAACTCACTAAGTTACCAAAATCCAAAAACCGAGCCAACAGTTTACATACCCCTACCATACATCCCAACACTGTCTGAGAAAATAGAGAACATAATAAAGCCATACCCCAATATAAAGATTGCACACAAACCATTCATACAGGTTAATCAATTATTTTCAAGACTGAAGGCAATAATCCCGAAAAATCAAAGATCACATATATCGTCTACGTCCTACGAGATACCATGCAAGTATGCAACCAATGTAATGGAGTGAACATAGGACAAACGGAACAAAATCTGAACAACAGAATAAAAGGACACAAATATTCTAAAACCCAAACAGCCCTTTACAAGCATATATGTAGTAGAAAACAACCACACTCACTTTCAATTTCGAAAATACAAGGATATTAGATAGGGAAAAAAATAAAAACCAGAGAATTTTTGGAAATGATTCGCATAAAGCGAAATCCCAACTCTATCAACGACAGAGCAGATATAAATGGTCTGAACAAAATATATTCAACGATTTTAAAGAAGACAGCAGAGAACAACAACAGAAGAAAAAGAAAAGTGACATCGACAGCAAGTACAGCAACGTGACAATTCAATGACTTAGCGCCGCATTATATTACAGAATGAAGAATGAAGACACATGCACTATAGGCAGAAGTATTAGGAATTGTTAAAATAAAGGTAACAGATCTCTATCTCGAAGAATTGTATATGTAACTGTGTGTGTTTCAATGTTTATTTTAGATTGAAAAAGGGCCCGAACCCGAAACGTCTTATATTTGACTTTGAATAAATTAGGTTACGAAAATTCCAGATGATCAATTAATTTAACACAACAATAAACTGGTGGAATAAATAAATCAACAAACAAACATTGTTAAAATACAGGCTATGGCCTATTGCATAGGCAATAAAGAACAGTTATAATTATTATTATTTCTCGATTTCCGAAGTTTCAAAATGGAACTTAAATTTCAAAATAGAATTTAGATGTGAAACGATGTTTTTTTTAAGCTCTATTTCAGCTCTCAATGTTTTGGATTGTTGTTGTTCATTCAAATGAGAACAAGAGCTTTTGGGTTGGAACTAGGACATAACCACCACCCCAGAAATATTCAATTAGATTTTCTAAATCTTCATTTGATGAATAGAGAATATTTATTGTCGATACGTTTATGTTGTTCCCATCGTTTTGAGTATTCATTATTTCTTCTCGATGTTTTGTTTACGTTTATTGCCGAAATTCATGAATAAATCAGATGAAGTATCTGAAAGACACTTCAACTGGAGGAACTGAAAGATTGATCTGAACATACATAGCCGAAGGTCATCATGTCATACTCCAATAAACGAGTGAACTGGGTTGATTTGGTATAACATATTTCTCACGTTGTAATTAATGACTTGTTTAATATTGAAACTAATTGATTCGTTAAACGTTTGAAAGCAAATACGGAATGGCAAATCGATAAATTATACAGGGTTTTCCAGGTCCAGCTGAATCGATATGAGATTAAGAAAAACTGCTGCTACTTCTGTCTAAACTGATATATCGGGTGTTTTTTTTAGAATGACTATTCCACTCTTTCCATTTTTAGTGAGGAAGTTTCCGTAGCAACGATCGTTTCATCTCGATAAAACTTTCGAACAGACAAAACCTACAAGTTGGTTTTCCAGCGATAAAATTTTTGACGTTTCTCCAATTCATAGATAGCTTCGGAAATGAATATCATATAGAGAAAACAAACAACGTTCAGTTAATCTATGAATTCTAATTTGCCAAATAGCGCAATCCGTGTCAAATGTGACCATATCACTTACAGCCAGTTCCATAATTTATAAGAAAAGGCTCTTTTTCGCAAAAGTCGCTTTTCAAGAATGCCGCCTTCAAAGGGAGTTTGAAAGTGTATCCGGTTCCATAAACCTAATCCGACCCTCATTTAGATAAAGCTCCCTTTTGTTCGTATCTGTCAACATTTCTAGGGTTGGCTCTTCTGAGATCTAGTGATTTATTGCTTACATTTGGTAATATTTCATAGAACTATGAAATTTTCTGAGAAGGAAGAAGCATTTTGTTCTGTGTACAAAATTAAGGAGCGAAATTCGAAATACTATGTTGAATTTAGGTAGCGCAGAAGAATTTGAACAGAAAATGGAAGGAAAGAAAAGAAAAGTGGTGTTCAGTATTGAGGATCAACTCCTACTGTTGGATTTGATTTTTGTTGAAAGGGAGACGATAGAAAACAAAATAACAAATAAACACACAAATAACGAAAAGGTAAATAGTGCATACATTTTTGTTGACTGCAGTTTTTTCAAATACATACTTTTTAGGACAAAGCATGGCAAAGAATTACCTCTAAATTCAACTCGTCCGCGCTCCTTCAAAGGAATGTGGATCAGTTGAAATCCAAATTCGACAACCTTAAAACCAGAGTAAGGAAAGTTGTAGCGGAACAAAAAGATAGTTCGAGAGGGACTGGAGGTGGTGCTTCAACGAAAAACAATTATGATCCAGTTGTTGAGAGCACATTACGAATACTAAATTCCAAAACTGTGTTCGGACTCCATTCACCCCTGGATTTTGACACCGTACGTTGATTATTTATATTTTGAAAAACATTGATTAATACCTAACTTTTTTGCAGGTGGAAAAAGTGGAAATGGCTTCTGTGCCTGATCCTAATGTAAGTGTAAATATTTAAAAATCGTACCTTACCTAATTGATTACTTAATTTCAGAATTCGGTTATGGATGTATCTCCAGTTCAAATTGACCACTCTCCGATGGAATCATCTAAAGAAGTGGTACAAGAAGAACCACATAAGGTAAGTCAAAACCATTTTCAATTTCAACTACTTGAGAACACAAATATTATTATAGACAGAATCAGAAAATTGGTCCTCGTACAAATCGAGGAAATTGAAGAGGCCAGTGAGAAAGAGTCTGAGAACGCAAGATCGAAACCCTCTGTCGGTTGCGAAGAAGGATTACTATAAAAAGAAGAAGGAAGTTCTGGAGAATGAAGATAAAAGGAGGGAGAATGAATATAAAAGGAGGGAGAATGATGATAAAAGGAGGGAGAATGAAGATAAAAGGAACCAGGAGGAACACGATTTGAAAATGAAATTATTAAAGCTGCAAGTTTTAGAATTGCAAACAAAACTCAATGTTGAACCTTGAATCGTGGTGCATAATAAATAGTGATATGTTATTATATATTTTTTTTACTGGATGCCTGAGTGTTTAACCCTTTCTTTCCCAAGTTTCATCAAGATTTTCTGGTTGGCGCAAAATAGTTATTTTTATCAACTAGTTTATTAATGACAGCGATTAATGGTCGAAATGACATTTTTTCCAAAATCACTCGCCTAACGGCTCGTGGCCTCGTGATTTTGATACAAATGTCATTCGCGAAATTTCCGAGCAACAAACTTTCATATTACAATCGAGAAATTTTGCCGGCAAAATTCCATCTCTAGTGGTATTACATATGATAGAACCTTAAATTGAAATAAAACTCAGTTAAATTAGGATTGGAGCCAAATTTTGTTTTATTTGAATGATAATTTCATTAGTGGCGGCTCGTGACAGTTTAAGGTGGTGAGGCACATCGGAGAAAAAAGATTCCCTCTCGTGGCGTTGCCGTGAAAAAGGCTATTGTAAAACTGATGATTAGAATAATTCTTTATCGCTAGCATACTCAAGGTCATCTTTTTCGAGAAACATTTTGCTTCGTAAAATATTTACTTCTGGCGATGAAGAATTATCTTACTCGAAAACTAAACATTTTAAAGGGTGTGTATGAAAAGTAATTTGAAGCCTGTTGAAGAAAATGAGCATCCTTATTGAAATTCTTCAATTTTGGACCTTGTTAAGAACATCCTCTACAAGCAAGTTGCTTTTCATCAAATCAGATTTGAAACACCCATTAACTAGAACATTGAGAATATTGAAGTTTATATCACTCTGATAATGAAGTAAAATCTTCCACTTTCCCATAATCTTTTCGTTATATGTCAGCCACGCCGGATAAATTAAGAAAAATGTTGATGCCAATGAATAGAAATTCTAATTTGGCAATAAGAGATGACATGATAATATGAAGTGGTTACCATTAGAACAACCCGACCTAATACCAGTAATACCGCTTCAAACGAACACCCTGTGGCCGGTACTATTATTTTAGGCTGATATATCAGTGCAAGAGCAACCATTTTTGCAGTAAACTTATTCCGTAACTGACGTAAGTAGGGGAGAGCGGGGCAAAGTGGGGTAGCGGGGCAAAGCGGGTTTTCCCTATTACAGCCAAATGAAATTTCGAGCAGAGTTTCAAATAGCTCGATTTGATTGGTCAACGATCGGCACGTGGTCTTCATATGCTAAACACGCCACTCCTAAAGTCATTTAGCCAGTGTGACTGAAAGACTGAAACGAGTGAGTTCGTTAATAAAATCTTCAGTATTGAACGGCAGTTTTCACGAGATCCTGAGCTCGAATAATTGTGTTTTAAATTTCTTTTTATAGAGGTTCCATATAGAATTAATTATTGAAAAGTCAAGAGAGACTACGAAAAAGGTAAGTATTTTCAGTTCATGTTTAGTACTTGAAGTCACATAGGGGCAAAGTGGGGTACATTAAAAGGGGCAAAGTGGGGTATTGCTTCAACGGTACCACACTTTGCCCCTTTTCAAAAGAATTCAAATATTAATTTCATTCATTAACTAAAGTAACTTCTTTTCAATAAATATGGTTCGAACGTATAAGAACAGCCCTGGTCAATGGAAGCAACGAATAAAGCGGTTCAAACAATCATTACGGAGTCCCCATATAAAAACGAGCTGGAGACCTTGAAAAATTTCACAGAAAAAAAAAGGAAAAAAAGAGAGTTACTAAGGACTTGAATTTTAAATCAGATGAAAAGAAAAAGTTTGAAATAATGAAACACGATAAACGTTCAGTAGGAGATGATGTCACTGCTGAATGTTTATACTGTGGCTACTTATGGTCAGAATCCATGGATCCGTTGCTTGAAATGTTTCCGTTGGGCACACCTCTCTTATGCGGGGGAAGATGATCTCGATGACCAAAGCACTCATTTATGTGTGATGTGTGCTGACGAATAGATATTTCAGAGAGGCAGTATTTTCATTTGTTTACGTTGGTGTTTTTGTTCTTTTGTTCATATATAAATATGTATTTTAATAAGTTTATAATGATAATATATAAGCCAAAGATTTGTAGTTTAGTTTTTGGTGGTGATAAAGTTCGAAATTTATATTCTTAATTCATTTATTGTAACTATCCCACAATGACCCATAAGGTACCCCGCTTTACCCCTCTATACGGGGCAAAGAGGGTCAAAATGCCATCAGACATTTATGCCTCATATTTCGTTTATTCCTCATGAAAAGTGAGAGAAAAATATATATAGTCGTTCGTAATGAGTTAAACACTGATTTTGACTAAAAATTTTCTGTTTAATCATAGGTATTTTTCTTGTAGATACACTTAAGTGTTAAGTATCCCACATTGCCCCGCTCTCCCCTAATGAGATTATCAACTTCATTGCACTAATGGGACACTCTGTATATGTACATATACCTATAAATAACTAATTCTAGTGAACTCTCTTCTTCGTCAGTTGCGTAATATTCTCAAGACATTCACTCAAATCTGGATTAGATCGCTTTACTTCTTGAACTATATATGATTTATCCCCATAAGAAAAACTTTACTGATTAGCTGAAAAATCAAAAAAAATACAAGTCTATCGAGCGTTTACATCTAACTGGGGAATTCGTGACGTCCCATCGGTCCCGTTGAATACATTTCGCCTTCGGGTCTCCGATGGAAACTGAATTCAGTAATAAGATTGAAAGACATCATATGAACACTGAGACAAACCTAAATCTACACGAAAAACAGATCAAACTATTTTTACAAATCGAACCCAATTTGAAAACTGACACGAGTTCATAGATTAAAGAACTAGTTCCCGAATAGTGCAGAATAATTACAGTTTGCCCTTCGCGAGAGAATATCAAGACTACAGGAGAGGCTAGCCTCAGAGTCAACGTAATATTTGTCGTTTAGGGGTGCGGTTTTCTCGCCTGCCGTCCGTTCCCTATGATGTAAAATCAAAGAGTAGTGTCTTTACTCTTTGGTAAAATGACGCGTAAAGAAAGGCAGTGTGAGGCCTGCCTCTGCCGTTTACTGGGAGTTGGATACCTAGAAATCGTGAGATACGGAAACTTAGACCCAACCGGAGACGCATTTTATTGCTATATAATGAAGGGAAATTTCGATATAAATGCGTATGGAAGAAGATAATGAAAACAATTTTAATTGATTGATTAATAATTAATAAATATATGATATTTATACGTGTGATTTTCGACGTTTATTGGTGAGGCACTGCCTCATAGGACAAGCCGCCACTGAATTTCATGACATTTTTTCGAAATAATTTCTGGCATATGGCCATCATGACTAGCTCTGAGGAACCGCATTCGACCAGACCTCTTTTTCGAGTAATTTAGGCCTTATTGCAGCCATAACCCGAGTTATGTTGGCTTCTAAAGCGTCAATTGTTTCTGGTTTATCAGCATAAACCAAGGACTTGAAATATACCCAACGAAAATAATCCATTGGAGTTATGTCGGATGATCTTGGAGGCCAATATCAATCGGACCATTTCTCGAAATAATGTTATCGCCAAATCTTTCTTTCAATGAAATAATCGTTACGGTAGCAGAATGAGTTGTAGCATCATCTTGTTGGAACCAAAACACTTCTGGTTCGATACCATTCAAATTTTGAAACAAATAATAATCATTGATCATCGATCTGTAACGCGCACCATTCATTGTAACATTAGCTGCAGCATCGTTTTTAAAGAAATATGAGCCGATGATACCTACTCCGGCGTGTAATGAACACCATACAGTGCATTTTTCAGAATGCGATGGAACCTGCAGAACTTCTTAAGGATTGTTTCCACTCCATATACGGCAATTTTGCAAGTTTACGTAGCCGTTCAATCAGAAATGAGCTTCATCACCAAACACAATTTTTCGATAAAAAGTGGATCAACTTCAAGCTTTTCTGGGGCCCAATTAGAAAACAGACGACGCTTATTATGGTCAAGTGGCTTTAGTTCTTGGACCAGTTGGATCTTGTATGAGTGACGGGTGTAGACCAAGATCTTTACGCAAAATTTTCCATGTGGTGGATGCACAGACTCCAACTTATTGTGAACGTCGACGAATAGACAAATCTGGATCTTCATTAAAGCTATCACTTTCAGCAGGGATATTTTCTTCTGCACATACAGATCTTTGTCTTGTTGCATCGAGTAGAGAAAATGCCCGAAATCTATCGATAGTTAGACGAATAAGCTAACTAACTAAATGCAAACCATAAATTTCACGAGAGGCTCTATAAGTACGGCGAATAGTACATTGATTTTGAAATTGAATTTCAACAATTGGTAAACGTTGTTGTGGTGTGAGTCTTTCCATGTCAATGCTTACTGAAAAGAAATGTCAAAACAACATTGGCTTCTACCTTCTGTCAAATAACAGTTATCCTTATCGAAAATTCTATCACTCCAAAAAAAAACACGCCTGATACAAGGGTTTTTCAAGTTCTCTACATCGAGAATGCAGGGCTTACAACAAAATTCATGTCTATGAAATTTTTTTTTTGTCGACAAAAAGTTCTCAGCCCGCCAGGTCTCGAAAGCTTGTTATTTTCAATAGTAGCGATGTAAATATCAAATTCGCCAATTTTCCTTAAAAAAATTGATATGAGTAAATACAACTGTCCTATCAATTCAATTCAATATCATATTAATTCCTAATGTTTTCTATAAACTCCTGCTCAACAACACACAGTGTCCATCGTCATATCCTAATTATTGAAAAATTCCATTCATCGACAACATAATCTAGTAAACCTTCTCATCATATTTTCAGTTTCCATTTCAAAAATGCAGTATCTCAAGACTATCATTCTATCGGCATAGTAACAAAATAATATTATCTGCGATAACTCATTAATAACACAAATAGTACATTGTTTTCAATAACAGAACCTGTATTAAGGACAAAAAATCAAGTGACATTTGAACCTGCTGACGTATGATGACGTTGGGTACTTGCCTCCGTTGATATTGTCAACTCTAAACATGATCATACCACAATTTCGATTTCATTTCTTCGCAAGATAAGAGATTTATCGTGTTTGATTTTTCTCAATGGATAACAACACGAATATAATGCAGGATTACGACCATCAACTCTGGCTCATGTTGGATTCATTTGAATAAAAAATTTCGTTCGGTTTCTACGGATTATACACGACAATTTTTGCTGAAAATTCCCGATATTCAATGGTACATAAAATATTGATACGAAGTGTGCCAGAATTGCCAGTAGGCTCATTACCAGGTGTAAATTCTGAAGAAAATTTGGGTTACTGAAAATTTGAGGTATATATAGAGTGTTTTACAAGATGTGGAATAAAGAATAGCATGTTCTCAGTCCATACCTGTATACTATCAAAAAGTCATTGTGAGCGAATATTAGTTATTGTCCCATACTCTCATTTCTTGAAATTTTCATGAAAATCATTCTTCAAGAGAACTATATCCAGAGAATGAACTGGCCAGCAAACTCACCGGACATGAATCCAATTGAGCACGTATGGAATTACTTAGGGAGAGCGGTATCCAATCGCCAAAACCCACCTTCAACTTTTCAGGA
The DNA here is from genome assembly GCA_951802165.1 of Adalia decempunctata. Classification (NCBI taxonomy): domain Eukaryota; kingdom Metazoa; phylum Arthropoda; class Insecta; order Coleoptera; family Coccinellidae; genus Adalia; species Adalia decempunctata. The sequence continues at coordinate 25,856,445 of OX637697.1, forward strand.
GTTGTGTTTACGAGGATATATTGAAAAATTCTTAGCCCACTATAGAACCAAGCAAAATTTCAATGTCAAAATATTTTATTACTCAACATATTCTCCTCTTAATTGAATACATTTATTATAGCGAACCTGCAACGTCTGTAGACCTTTCAAAAAAATGTTTCTTCTTGCTCTGCAAACCAGTACTCAGTACTCCACAGCTTTCATTACCTCCTCGTTGGAAGAAAATTTACGACTTTTTAAACTTTTTTTCAGTTGAGTAAAGAAATGATAGTCGGACGGAGCCAAATCTGGTGAATGAGACGGGTGTTCTAGTAATTCTAACCCTAAATCACGAATTTTTTGCATGGCAACATGAGATTTGTGTACTGGGGCGTTGTCCTGTAAAAACAAAATACCTTTGGATAGCTTCCGCGTCTTTTCTCCTTGATTTTTTCCCGTAGAGTGGTCAGTAATGTCGAATAGCAATCTCCAGTTATTGTTCTACCCTCATCCAAAAAATCAATCATGATTACTCCATGGCAATCCCAAAAAACTGAAGCAAGAACTTTTCCAGCAGATTTTTGGACACGAAACTTCTTAGGTCTTGGAGAACCAGAGTGTCACCATTCCATCGATTGATGCTTTGTTTCTGGATCGTAGAAATGTACCCAAGGTTCATCCATAGTAACAATTCGGTTTGAGAAGTCTACATCGTTTTCAAATCGAGCACAGATCGAACGCGATGCTTCTACCCTTGCACGCTTTTGGTCAACATTCAAATATTTGGGGATCCATTTTGCAGAAATTTTTCACATGTCCAAATTGACGTGAACTATATGATGAACGCGTTCGTATGAAATCTTCAGTGCTTCAGATATCCGTTTTAGCCCAATTAGACGATCTGATAAAATCATGTCATGAACTGCATCGATATTTTCGGGGACTGACAAAGAAAAATTTACCTCTTTTCAATAAATTTGAATTTTTCCTCATTTTTTCTATTTTGGTTCATCCTGCATAAAGCAAAGAGTAAGAAATATCAAATATATTGCAGTTGAAATAGAGGAAAATATTAAATATTTGATTGATTCGGTCTTCACTTGATGGAAATTCATTTTAAATAAATAATAATAAACTGCTAATTTCCACAAAATTTATTGATGTTAAATGACGACAATTGTTTCACTACACTGTAGCTTTTTCAAGTCGGATGCTGAACTGAGTATTCCCAAATTATAACATTCGTTTAAATAGGTATTGATAACATAGTTGAGCAGAAAATTTGTTTTAAATGAGGTAATAAAATTATATTGGAGGGTGCCGCTGGTTATTCCAGGATTGTATAAAGATGTTCAGTAACGGTGATCTATTCACATCTGTTTGTTCGTTCAATAGGACCTTCTTAGAATTATACCTGTTTATTTCTAGAGATTCTAAGAGTGTGAGTCTAGAACTCTTGTTTTCTGTATGGAGAATCTGATAGTTGTTGTTGAACTCATGTCCGCATTCTTTCAAGTGGTTGGCGTATGTAGAATGGGTGGTGTTAGATGTGAAGCTCTTCTGATGTTCATGGATTCTCTTTTTGAAAGATCTTCCGGTTTGGCCTATATAAACCATGTGACAATCCCCACATTTTAACTTGTAGACTCCAGATTTGTTATCTTTGTTTGTTTTATCTTTATTATTTCTGACGAAAGTTCCCAAATTATTGTCTGTCTTGAAGGATACTTTGAGATTGAATTTATCTTTGAAATATTTAGCAATACGCTCGGAAGTTCGATTAACGTAGGTTAAAGATATATACTTTTTGGTGTCATCTTTTATGGGGGAAGGGTACGCTAACAGCAAAGCATGTTTTACTTGTTTATTGGACAAGATCTTATCTATGATGGAAGGGTTATAACCGTTATTGATTGCTATTTGTTTGATTAAGTTTAATTCTGTGTTGAAATGATCGTGATTCATAGGTGTAGTTATTAGTCTATGGATCATAGAATTGTAAGCGGCCATCTTGTGACTATATGGGTGATTAGAAGTGATGTGAATGGTGGTATCAGTATGGGTAGTTTTGTGAAAAATACTGAAGTTATGTGTGTCGTTCAGTTTAGAAATTGAAATGTCTAGGAAGTTTATTCTACTATTCATTTCTTCTTCTACAGTAAATTTCATGTTAGAATGTATTTCATTGATAAACTTCATAAACATGCTCAGCTGTCTATTAGTACCTATAAAGCAACAGAATATATCGTCCACATATCTATACCAATAAAGGAAATATTTAAATAATGGATGTGTGCAGATTTTCTTTTCTAAACTGTCCATGAAAATTTCGGCTAATATTGAACTTAGAGGATTACCCATGATTAGACCTTCGTCGGAGCAATAAATAGTTTCATTGAATTGAAAGTAGTTCTGTTTTAAGCAAATTTCGAGACAATTTAAAATATCGACTTTTATGATAGGGTTGCAATTATTTTTAGTGAGTAGTTGTTCGACTAGTTGAATGGTTTCTATTGGAGGGATACTGGGGAATAAATTTTGTACGTCAAACGAAATGAATTTAGAGTTTTTAGGCAATTGGATATGTTTGATATTATTGATTAATTCTAAACTGTTTTTTATGGCGTATTCAGCGTGAAATTTAGTTTCTTTTCGAATGATAGGGATCAATATTCTAGATAATTTTATGCTAGGAGATGTAGTGAATGAAACTACCGGTCTAATCGGGTAATTCTGCTTATGTAGTTTTAATAATGAATATAATTTTGGAGCTTGTGGGTTCATTAAGGTGAGTTTGAATTTTGGGATGTTCTGAAATATGCTCACTGATTGGTTTATCAGGTTTTTGATTTGTTTTTGAAACTGTTCAGTTGGGTCTTTATCAATTATTTTGAATTTATCAGGGGTTAAAAATGCTTTTGTTTTATTAATGTATTCATTTCTCGGTATTATGACTATACTATTTCCCTTATCGGCTCGAGTGAAAACTAATTCATTCAAGTTGCTTTTTTCTTTGATTGATTCAACTAATTTTTGATCTTTGTAAAAGTAAAACATGCTTTGCTGTTAGCGTACCCTTCCCCCATAAAAGATGACACCAAAAAGTATATATCTTTAACCTACGTTAATCGAACTTCCGAGCGTATTGCTAAATATTTCAAAGATAAATTCAATCTCAAAGTATCCTTCAAGACAGACAATAATTTGGGAACTTTCGTCAGAAATAATAAAGATAAAACAAACAAAGATAACAAATCTGGAGTCTACAAGTTAAAATGTGGGGATTGTATAGGCCAAACCGGAAGATCTTTCAAAAAGAGAATCCATGAACATCAGAAGAGCTTCACATCTAACACCACCCATTCTACATACGCCAACCACTTGAAAGAATGCGGACATGAGTTCAACAACAACTATCAGATTCTCCATACAGAAAACAAGAGTTCTAGACTCACACTCTTAGAATCTCTAGAAATAAACAGGTATAATTCTAAGAAGGTCCTATTGAACGAACAAACAGATGTGAATAGATCACCGTTACTGAACATCTTTATACAATCCTGGAATAACCAGCGGCACCCTCCAATATAATTTTATTACCTCATTTAAAACAAATTTTCTGCTCAACTATGTTATCAATACCTATTTAAACGAATGTTATAATTTGGGAATACTCAGTTCAGCATCCGACTTGAAAAAGCTACAGTGTAGTGAAACAATTGTCGTCATTTAACATCAATAAATTTTGTGGAAATTAGCAGTTTATTATTATTTATTTAGGAAAATATTCATCTCATTCCCAGAACATAAATTGTTTATTTCTTGAGAAACTTAGGGGGGCCAAGATTTCGACTATGTGTGTTGTTAGAATATAGTTTGAGAACGTTTTTGAGAATATTTTCATAAACTTCGACAGTACGACTACGATGTTTGGATCAGGCAGGAGTATACTGGATCAAGACATAAAATAAGGCTTATAAGTATATCTCTTCTCGATAAACATACCTTCTATCAACTGACCTCGTTAAAGACAATATCTCCATATATTTGCTGAAACTGATAATAACTCAAGTAAGTAGCTTAGTCATTATCTCATTTAGGTAAATATAAACGGGCGCCATCTTCTGCGCGGACAGAGTTAGATTTTGATGCTCTAGATATTTCTGGGAAAAAAGAAGGCAAGGTGCATGGTTTATCTGAGATGTTTTGATTGATAAAATACCTGAATAACACTGTACTTCGAGTTTATAGGCAATATCGGTTTATTTTTATTAAAGAAACCGTATGAATACCAATAACTGGGGATTCCATTGCAAAAAATGCATCGGTAGATGTTTTCGAATTTGAAAGGATGGAAATACACTGCGCAAAAAAATTAACGCACATTATGGAAATCTCAAATTTATTCTACAACTGAAGGTGTTCTCAATGATAATTATTTTTATCAGAATTATGCATGCATATGTTATCCACTTTCAACGTTTTTCTTCAATACAGATGTTTTCTCCCAGCAGGAATAAAAAAAGATGATATTATCAGATTTTGAATGTATTGGCTCCATTCTAAAATCAGTTGTTCTCGATCAATTCTAGTGATCAATAGTTTTTCTTTCGTTTGATTTTCTACACTCGATCGCTATGCAACGCGAAACACGCAATTTGACCCAAGAGGAATGAGCCCAAGCGGTAGTTTTGCGAGAAGAAGGGCGGACATACACAAGAATTGCAGAAAGGTTTGGAGTTTCCCATACAAGTATGTCCAGAATGTTGCAGCGATTCAGAGAGACAGGTATGAATGTCCGAAGACCAGGACAGGGTAGACCACGGGTAACAACTGCCATTCAAGAACGATACTTGAGAGTTTCTTCGTTGAGACAACGGTTTGCAACCGCTCGCCACCTTCAAAATCAGCTTGAGCAAACTCATGAGGTGCAAATTAGCACTCAGACAATAAGAAATCGCCTCAGAGAATATGATTTAAGGCCTCGTGTCGCGGCAAGAGGTCCAGCTCTTACCCCAGCCCATCGAAGGGCGCGTTAGGATTTTGCGAGAGAGCATATCCATTTGGAAGAGGCCGATTGGGAAAGAGTTCTCTTCACAGATGAGTCTAGAATCTGCCTCTACCATTGTGATCGACGCGACGTTCCCTTGTATACAGACGTCCACACGATTGAGCAGGTTTGGGACAACCTCAAAAAAGGCTGAGAAGTTCAGAAAATCATCCAGCTACTCTTAATGACTTAGGAATCCAACTCGGAGAAATCTGGGAAGGATTTGATCAGAACATTTTAAGATCACTCATTTTGAGTATGAACCGTCGTTGCCGAGCTGTAATTAACGCAAGGGGTGGATATACCAAGTATTAAATCACTTATAACCATTTCAGTATTTTGAAAATTGTTCATTTCTCTTCTTTCACATAAGATTTGGTGAAATCCTGAATTTTTCTTCCATTTAATGTGTCTTGTTTTGTTCAAAACCTTCCCGAGAGAACATAAAAAATAAGTTATAAAGTCAATGAAGAGTAAACTTTCATTAAAACTGAGATTTTCAGAATGTGCGTTAATTTTTTTGCGCAGTGTATTTATTCCCACATCGTTAAAAGTCTTAGCACCTTCCCCCTATCAACTTTCAACTTGTTCAATGTAACATAACAATTTTTTGTGTGTGGAATCCTAACTATCTTTATCACTTAAATGAAAACAATAAACCAGAAAAAATGTTCTTGTTTGGGAGAATGCAGGTGTATTCGAAGTAAATTCAGCGAATAATTTTGTAATATTGAGAATATTCCGTTGAAAATGCCGGGACATCCAATTTCTCAGTGTATTGGCCAGCAAACTCACCGGACGTGAATCCAATTGAGCACGTATGGGATTACTTAGGGAGAGCAATATCCAATCGCCAAAACCCACCTTCAACTTTTCAAGAATTGAGTTGAGCTCTTCAGGAAGAATGGAACGATCTTCCTGAAAATTTCATTAATGACTTGATTCGTCGGATGCCTATAAGCATATTGGACAGTTGATTGAAAGAAAAGTGGTAATACAGACTATTGAATTCGTATTCAGTTGTGGAATAACTAGAATTAATCAAAAATAAATAATCGATAAATTTAGATTTTTTTCTCATTTTTCCTATTTGCTCTCATCCTGCGTAAAGCACAGAGTAACAAACAAAGTTTTTCTTTCAAATATGTTGCAGTTGAAATAGGGGAAAATATTCATCTTATTTCCAGAACATAGATTGTTTATTTTTTGGGAAACCTAGGGGGCCAAGACGATGTGTGTATTCATCATATAGCTATGTGCTCGGTGTGATAATCCCGATTTTCCAAAATACTGTAATCGATTTCTTAAAACAGAGGCCTGTTCTGTACGTCATGGACTCGTCACCAAACACACAATCGCAGTTTTGGTGTTTTCTTCACTAATCCACTTCCCATCTATTTATAGTCACGCTATGTACGCTTCGAGATAAATTCCTGAAAATATTTTTCTAGGACATTCCACTTGTTTTCTGATATTGTGTTTGCGTACGTTCGATAGTTGTCACTAATCTGTTGTTGACTGAAATGAGATGAGGATAATAAGATTGCTGTGATTTTCGGAAGATTTCAAAGAATCCAGCGAATATTGATGGCGTCTCTATTTGGGAGAAATGAGAAAACGTCCATAAGAAACATATAAATCGAATATTTTTCGCAAGCTTGTTCTTGGTACTAGTGCATTATCATGCTCTCCAAAATCTCAATTTTCCTACTTGAAAACATCTCTGTTTCTTTTCCATGTGACACTCTGTATATTTCATACTGATTAATTCTGATTTTAAGACCACACATTGGTATACTAATCAACCTATCTTGAAATATTCTTTTGGAACTTCCTCTGTCATGATACGCACTTTATTTTACGTATTCCAATGATGATATCCGAAACGAAAGTTGAGAAAGTGTTCGTGAATAAATAGCCGGTTCCAAATCTACTGCCCAACCTAAATCATCGTCCTCTTCTCATTCCATTAGGTATTCATGAAAATTCGACTGCTGACAACAAATTATCCTGAACTTTACTGGACATCGTTTCATTTTGATTTCACCCATTTGAAGTCTTTCTTCCATTGGATATCCGGTCAAGTCGTTGAGTTATAGAGATCATGATTTCAAAAGTCGATATAAATTATTTTTAGAGCAAAATTTCCAGTCTCATAACATGAAACAAATTTTTGGGAGGGCTCTGTGTAAACGCTTTTGAGTATGTTGTCAATGTTAAATTGTCAATGGATTGAGGGGCACCTGAGGATCAAATTACACGATACCATTCGCATATCTATACTATAGACTATAGAGCAGTGTTTTTCAACCTTTCTCATGATGCTATAAAAAAATATTTCGCGACCCCCTGACCCTTCGTTTTTTCATCATGTGTGTTTGTGCATGTTACAATATTACAAATATTCATTCCATACATCGATGTGAAGTTACCCACATCCACACATACACTCAAAGACAAATTATAACTCAGTGAAATGAGATGGTATTGCAATCAGATTTAGATGTGATCTCATTTTCGTATCATCTTTTAAAAAAAACTATTTTTTACAAAATTCATGGATTTTTTCTAGAATTCTCCCATTATGCTTCTTATAGTGTTTTCAGTCACTTTCTGGGATGCTGTCTTCCACTTTTGCTGCAATTCCGCTAATGTTTTCGTTGATTTCTTAGACTTCTTCAATTCTCTTTTTACCAGGGCCCAATATCTTTCGATTGGCCTGAGTTCTGGGCAATTTGGTGGATTGGCCTCTTTGGGGACAAAAACCATCTCATTAGCTTCGTACCATTCCTTGGTGGCCTTGCTGTAGTGGCATGTAGCTAAATCTGGCCAAAAGATGACACATCGTGCTCACGTAAAAATGGTAAAAGTCGCTTCTTCAAGCATTCCTCGATGTATATCTTCGAGTCAACAGAGCCTTGGCCAACGAAAAATTTGCTCCTTTTCCCACAAGTGCAAATTGCTTGCCAAACCAGGAATTTTTTAGGAAACTGCTTGTTTCTTCACGCGAAATTGTTCGTCAACATTTCCACGAGAATCTCCAGTATAAAATTCCTGACCAGGAGGTTGCGAGAAATCAGCCAAGACATAGTTTTCGGTTAATTGTAAGATCTTCGTTGAAGCGCTTAACAACTCTCGATACCGTTCCCGGACGAACGCGAGCCCCTTTTGTGATTCTTTTGAAGCTCCATTTTTGATTATTTTGAAAAAGTTTCACTATAAATTCTCGTGTTTTCACTTCGCTTGACATTTTGCAACAGAGAATTGGAATATCTATGAAGTAAATGTTTCACATGTTTCTGACGTTCATGAATAAGCTAACTATGATCAAATTTTGATTTTTTCTCAATTGGTTCAAGAGATATATATGCGTTTTTGTGATAGCGAATTTATTCTCGATTAGTCCTAAGTGGTTATATACCCCTCTTCAAGAATCTAGTGACACCATTTTGAACATATTCAGCAGAAGATACAATGGAAACTTCCCTCAGATTCGCTTCCATGCAGGTCTTTAGTTAGCTCCAAAAAATCTGGAACGCAGGCACGGTCCGTGGACATTATTTTGGTGACCAATGTATTCAGATTCGTGCATCAGACTCTGCTGTATACAAACGACCACTCTCATCCGAAGATAATGAAGGTTCACGTTCTTTCGGGGAGATTTTCGGAATGAACAACTTTCAGAGTTCACCGTTACGTGAACCGACGGCGCTTCGTCTGTCTTCTAGCCACTTTCACTAGATTCTGGGTTATCCACGTGTCTTCGAATGTATCTTATTTTTAGTACGGGGGTACTCTATTTAAATCTGAATGTGATTCTGGTGATCAACATGGGAATTAGCACTTCTTTTCGATGTCCATAACATAAATCGATAGCAATTTTGAGTCCAGTTGGGCTTGTTCTATCAGGTTTTCATATTTTCCGCAAACTGCTTCTATCTGATTCAGCATGCAAGCAATCATTTTTGTCAAGAATATCTTCAACACGAATTCATACAAATTTAAAAAGGTGATAGAACAACAACTATTGATTCAAATAAAACAGATTTAAATTAAGATTGAATCCATATTTTTTTATTCGAAAGATAATTTTATGATATTCATGTTTTAAGAATAATTTCCGGCATATGTCCACCACGACTAGCTCTGAGGAACCGCATTCGATCAGACCAATTTTGGACCACTATTCAGAGTAATTCGGGTCTTATTTCAGCAATAACACGATTATGTTGGCATCCAAGGCGTCTATTGTTTCTGGTTTATCAGCATAAACCAATGACTTGACATCACCCCAGCATCGTTTTGAAAGAAATATGGACCGATGATGCCTGATGCCTCCAGCGTGTAAAGCACACAATACAGTGCATTTTTCAGGATTCAATGGAACCTGCAGTGCTTGAGGATTGTTTTCACTCCATATTAGTTATTTTTGTATCTAGTTCGCGAAATGCTATTTTGGTGATCGAGAACTGAATTTTTTTAACGAGGCGCAGCCGAGTTAAAAAAAAATAGTCGAGATCACCAAAGTATTTCGCGCATGAGATGCAAACAAAATTTTTTCTACAAACGTTCGTGCACTGGCTGCACCATAAATGTTAACATTGTAAATAATAAATAAAATTAGGTAGTGTTGAATTTTCTCACAATTTGAAAGCCTTAATTATTGTTATACATTAATAAATAAATGATTTCTTGGATTTTTGCTTGATTGAGGAACATAAAGGTTAAAATATAAAAATCCCATATAGTTTGCATGCAGTGTGCGAAGTAAGTATTTCGCACACTACTTCGCGCACGGTGTCATGGTAACGAAGGAAAATGAAAAAAGGGTCACTTCGCATATTGTTGTCTATGCGCGATCCTTGTCATTTTTTGACGTTTGTAGAAAAAACAATTTTTTCTTTTTCTACTTACTTCGCACACTGCATGTAAACTATATGGGATTTTTATATTTTAACCTTCATGTTCATCAATTAAGCAAGAATCCAAGAAATCATTCATTTATTAATGTATAACAATAATTAAGGCTTTCAAATTGTGAGAAAATTTAACACTACCTAATTTTATTTATTATTTACAATGTTAACATTTATGGTGCAGCCAGTGCACGAACGTTTGTAGAAAAAATTTTGTTTGCATCTCATGCGCGAAATACTTTGGTGATCTCGACTATTTTTTTTAACTCGGCTGCGCCTCGTTGAAAAAAATCAGTTCTCGATTACCAAAGTAGCATTTCGCGCACTAGATACAAAAATAACTATTTGTTGTTTACGTAGCCGTTCAACCAGAAATGAGCTTCATCAATAAACACAATTTTTCGATACAAAAACTGGATCAACTTCAAGCTGTTCTAGGGGCCAATCAGAAAACAAACGACGCTTATTATGGTCGAGTGGCTTTAGTTCTTGAACCAGTTGGATCTTGTATGGGTGTAGACCAAGATCTTCACGCAGAATTTTCCATGTGGTGGATGCACAGAGTCCAACTTGTTGTGAACGTCGACGAATAGATAAATTTGGATCTTCATTAACACTATTCCTTACAGCTGCGATATTTTCTTCTGTACGTGCAGTTCTTTGTCTTGTTGTTGTTACAACGAGTGGAGAAAATTTTGTTCGAAATCTATCGATATTTCGACGAATAAGCTGCTCTGATGGACGATTATATAAACCACAAGCAGGCCGTCCCAGCTTCGCCCGAGAAGAAATTTGTTTCACGCGGCGGTTTCATCTCCAACACTTCAACCTGTCATATCTTTTGATGTACTCGTTGTAATAGTAGGATGTGAAGCGCAATTTCGTTCTAAATTAAATACTGGGGATAAATAACGTATTAGGTTGGATGAGGATCAATACCCAATTCATAAAAACACACTCCCAAATAGTGCATAATTTTGGAAAACATCTGATTACCATAAACAGGTAATAGCAAGTCAATCTTGAGAGAAAGATATATGCTATCGCGGACTTTTTTGTAGAACTATTTAAGAGGTACATTTCCGTCATACACTGTATCCACGTAAGTCTTAAGGTTTTGCAGCGCACGTGAAAATAGCTGATTATGGCTGATTCTTTTGTAATTATTGAAGTTAAAGTAGGTATCCTTATTTTTTTGGGGTGAAAAGTAAAGCCTATGTCACTCAGGGATAATGTAGCTTTCTAAGGGTGAAAGAATTTCTGAAATCGGTCCAGTAGTTTTTGAGCCTATTCGTATCAAACAAACAAAAATACAAATCTTTCCTCTTTATAATATTAGTATAGATAAATTTCACGAAGCGCTCTGTAAGTCTAGCGAATAAAACACCGATAACGAAACTATATTTCAACAATTTGTGAACGTTTTTGCGGCGTAAGTCTTTCCATGACTATTCCACTCATTTCAAAAACTGACCAATCACTGTCCAAAGACAGCTCGTATTATCGCGATAATCCAAACTGTCTCTGTATTATGATTGGTCTGACAACATCGGTTTTTTCAACGATTGAACTGCAGGATAATCAGTGATTGAACTATGGATACGAACGGTTTGACAACTAAAAAATATAAATTGTAGACGTCAACATGAGTTTTTCCTAGTTTTTCCCGAATATGGAGTTTCTGACCTTTTATTCCGTTCGTGAAATAGTCTTATAAAATTTCACTCGAGATTGAATTTACCTCATAAATCTATTTTTCATTTCCAAACTCAAATGAGTTGCTTTAAGGAAACACCATTTTTCTAGAAATTTCCCATTTTTCTCATTAAAATCTTGAATTTTTTTTAATGCTCGAGGTGCCTATAAAATGATTCATTTTTTGAGTCTAGTCTTGTCTTATCCAGATTGAATCCTAATTTCATACAAACGTCTTCAAAAAACCTGACAGCGTCGTATCAAACATCAAAATGAAAAAAAATAATGTTGTGTCCAAAGTGAATTAAAAAAAAAATTACATAGTGTGGGGTTTTAAAATGGTTTTAAAAATTTCTCTAGTTAATACTCTTTGCAATGGTATGTAACATGTACCATTAATAATCAGAAAGCTCAACAAAAAACCGTTTTGTCTTCAAGGATGCCTTAAACGGGTGACGACAAAACTATTCCATTGAGCAGGTAAAATCCTTTCTCTCATTCTAACACAGCTAAAAATAGCGTGCACATTTTATAGGCACCTCGAGCATTAAATTTTAAAAAATTCAAGATTTTAATGAGAAAAATGGGAAATTTCTAGAAAAATGGCAAAAATATTATAACACTTTGAACTTTGGGCAAAATGTTATTTTATTAGGCGCAACAAGTAGCCAAGAGCATCACCTATCCACCATTTGCCTATGGCTACTCACCCTCCAAACACCCTGTATAACATCATCTGGTACATTTTTATTTCCTCAAGATTTCGAAGTGTCCTCCGAACATGAATTGACCAGTGACCGCTTGAACCTCGGAAAATGGGATAGCCAAACAAAAAGGTCATTGTGCCTTGGAACGCACCAGACGAAGCTTCTCCAGCATCACAACTTCATCTCGTAACATGAATCCCATGGAATAACAATTCGTAGAAGGCGTTTGAAAAATGCACGTTCTTTGATCTTCATTGTCGTAGGTAGATCCTAGTCGAAATGTACAGTTATAAAACATCAATGATTCATTAGGCACTCTATTTAGCTTAAGACCAGGAAGTATACACAGTGGTTGTCCTTCAGATTGACATACATCGTTGAAATATAGGCAAGAGCACATCAGATATTTGAGATACTGCCTGCCTCATGACAGTCATGACGTATAATATACGAGTTAATGAAGTCCAAAATAGTAGCTCGTTTTGTTTTAGATCAATAACGGTTTTATTATACAGGGAGAACACCTCCTAGTTCCAGCACTCGAATAGACGAGTCCCTTCATGCTGGCCAACTGTTTAAAAATACCTGAAAATCACTTCCTTTTTTTTCGCAATGATTCAACTCTTAACTGAAAGGTTTAATCCTAATGAGTGCATTCTGAAAATATTAGATGTCATGAAGGTCTTCATCGGAAGCTATAAATTTTGGTTTTCTTATGTTTTCATTAATGGAAATCTATGACTTTCCAACCTAGAAAACGAGTTGTTTATATTTTTATTATTATTATTTTACTTGCTCCTAAGCTGTTTCCATTGACTTAGAATATATATTCTAAATCTGTTCTAAATCAATGGCTGTTTCAGGTATTCTTGAAGGATATGATACTCGTAATTCGAGGTACTGAGCTGTGACTTCATCTTTTCGTAAGATGGAAATTAAAAAAGGTGAAGTATTTGAGCGAAAAGATTTATGGTTCAATTTTCAATCCTCATGATGTATTTGAATTTTAGGCCAGTATAGATGATTATATAACAATGTAAGCAAAGTACTAGTACTGGGAAAACTGTTTTCAATTGCTCTTCAAGGAAAAGTAAAAACACGGCTATTAGTTTTCATGAATTTCCTGAGAAAGATGCCTCAACACCAAATATCACTAATGCCTTGCCTTTGGCATATTGAATAAATTGGACTGGAGAAGAGCATGGATAGACAAACTATTGATGGGAAACCTTGCTGCAAAGAATATATGTTTTTGTTTCCTTCACGTGGACGATTATGTCAAGTTAATTTCAGATTTACATCCAGGATGAAAAATCCATAAATAGATTGCTTAAGAGATGTTGGTTTTAGTATTAATAAAACTGAAAATGTTTGTGAAGTAGCCATTTTTAGGGAGTTTCTCGAATCAACTCATTGATGTAGAATCTATTCTAGGTCAATGAATCAACTACGAACAATATTTTTAGTGAATATTGTGTGTATTTAGCTGATATTTTGTGATGTGGTATTCAGTGGCCAAGTTCTGATGTTGAATTGATGAATTTACCTACCACTTTACATTTTAAGAATATACTATGATTTCAAAGTGATACTTGATTATAATGATTTTCCAGTACAATGATCCTAATTTCTCATGCGGCATCAGAACTTATTCACATCCAGATCATAGTTTATGGCAGGTGTAAATACTTTTGTGTTGTTATTCTGTAGTAAGTTTCCATGCAAATAAAAAACATTCAAAACAATCATTTATTTCCCCAATTTCCTTTGAATTCCTCGTAGAATTTCAATCAGAAGGAAAAGCCAATTTATACACTTATATTTAATAAACTCCACAATACACTGTTAATAATACATTAATTCACTGGAAGTCTTTATATGATCTCCACGAATTCAAAGAAAACACGATCAGTTTCATATCTTGCAACAGGTCTTTAAACGAGTGCTCCTTCGGAAATTAATGAAATTTAAATTTGATATTTCTGCAGTATCTTGAATCATTTTTATACTGTTGATAGAAACATCTCATTCATGAGAAAAGTTGTTATAAAAAAACAAAGACTCTAGGGAAATCCTCATTTGATTCGAAAAATTCAAATTCTCCATTCAAAGTTTGGTGGGGATATTTATTTTCCATTGATGAAACCCCAAGAAGACAAAAATTTATAGCTTTTGATGAAGACCTTCGTGACATATAATATTTTCAGGATACACTCATTAGGATTAAAGCTATCAGGTAAGAGTTGAATCATTGCGAAAAAAAGGGAAGTGATTTTTAGGGATTTTTAAACAGTTGGCCAGCATGAAGGGACTCGTCTATTGTATTTAACATTAAACTGCCCATCAAAAAGTTAAGGATATTGACGTTTTTTGAATGAACCTCCTCTTTGTTTCAAAATATTCAAGAAAAAACTTCACAGGATTTCGGAGGGTAGTTTTCGGAATTTCATGTGGATTTTTTCCTGTCAAAAAAAACGAATCTCCACGTTTAGGAGCAAATAAATGGCCTATATAACTTGCATCGTACGAACCAATAAGAATTTCACTGTTTGAATACCTAATTGAGCAGATCGAATCTAAAATAAGAAGACTTCCTGTTAGTCTTTGGATCACGCTCTCTCCACGAAACAGAAATTCTAGAACCAAAATACGCATAAGCCCGCGAATCTATTATAAATTCAATATCCTAATTTCATCATATGCCAAGACACTCTCAAATGTTAAAGGAATAAAAATTACATCATATTCTTATGTAACGGCAACATAGAATTGGGACTCTAAAAAATAGATAATTCAGGCAAACTTTTTTCAAGCGAATGTTATTTTCAGAATTATTCATTTATACGGGACTATCCAACCGTGTAGCGCTCTGTATCTGAAGCCGATTATATAATTTTACTATTCGTGTGGTTTTGGAAGTTTTCATTGACTGTAACGAATCAGATATCAGTTCTTTGGACAGTTATCAATATTAATTTTTATGAACTCCAGTAGATGGTATTATTTGCGTTTCTAAGTCTTATCGGATTTGTGGCTGCTAGATAAGCTTTGTGGCTAAGAACATACCCGAGAAAACGAGGCAAACGCTTTACTCTAACATTCTCAAGATAATTGGTCCCACTGTAATCTAAATGCTTCTATAAGTATACAGGAGGACTTCGAATAAACTTTATACATCGGTGCTCAACCACTCAGTCTTAAACATTTTCAATATCTTATTTTGTTTTTGCAGGATGTTCCCGATTTCTCTTCGGATTTCAAATGAAAAGAAAATACAACAGTCGTTGAAAGTAACTAGAGCATCTTTTCGAAGAGTATAGACGTTTGGAAATGACATAACATTGGTCTTATATTATTTAATATAAAATATTATGCTACCGGCATATTCTTCTTCACTCTGTTTCATTCGACAATGTAAATTGAACAAAGTTGAGGAACAAAAAAGAGAAAATCACCAGTAGGGGACAGGGGACCCCATTCCTGAAGATGAACGGTGTTTACATCACAGTTGTACCAACAAGACCCTATATTCTGGCTCTGAAAATGAATTTCACATATGTGAATTTTTGATGTTTACCACTGCCATATTGAATTATTCGATAATGAGATACATAATTAGATCAGATTGCATTGAATTAAATTCCTGTAAATTTTATCCTTACCTTGAAAGACAAGTATGAAGTTGCTGTGCCCATCTTTCTGAATTGAGCATATTCGTCTAAAAGCTCAAATAACTCTGTAGAGCTTCCGAATATCAGAGGTCATATGATCAATATCATATTAGATTTCGATGAGGTATTCAAAAATGCGATCATTTATTGAGCATGCTTTTTGAAAAAACGATGTTGATAGTTATTTCCGGTTTAACCGGAAGTGACAAAAGTCTTTAAATCTTGGGTTAATATTCACGAACTCATTTGTTATGTCATCATTGTCTAGAGACACGAGAATGTCTTTCTTATAGATGACATAAACGGCTCTAAATAATCGTGAGATAAGTCCAGCTTTTTGAACGGTTTGAAATAAATGTTGGTTGTGAAAACGATATCTCTCAGAACACTTGTGGAATTGATATTCATGTGCTTGTCCTAAATGAACTAAGCAAGTGTTATTTGATTTTTTTCAGCTGACAAATGTTTCTATTAAATATGTATGAAAATAACTTTTAGGATTTTTCAAATCATCTTCAAGAGTTCCTTTCAATAATTTTTTTTATCAGAATAACGGAAGGCAAGAACAACATCATCTGCATACAAGGGCGTATATAGCTGTTTTTCATGGAAAAGGTAATAACGATTTAAAACCATTAAATCAGGTGCAAAATGTATGAAATATTTTATGTGCACCACCTTTTTCTCAGATCTTCGATACTCATGGGGGGGATTACCCCCCGTACCTCCTCCGTAAATCCGCCCTTTTCTGCATACAAAAGACCTCGGTGGAAGTATCAGGAATATCACATAAGTATGAATTAAAGAGGGGGGGGGGAAATAAAATCGATCCTTGTGGAAGTCCATTATTCAAGTTTCGAAACTACTAAGATCATCAACAAAAACACGAAGCCTTTTGATGAAAATTCTCTAAAGCATCTTCAAAATACAGGGTGGCCATTTGAAAACGAAACAGACGAGATTACAGACGAAAAAAATTTTTTCGATAGAAATGCTCGGACAGGTCGATTTTTGTTTCGAGGGGGACAACTTAAGATGTCGGTTACGGACGCATAGCGCTTCAACCCTTGCTACTACAACCCTCACCCCCAATTTTTGAATAGGGAAGATGGGGTGAGTGATACCTCATTTGAAGGGTATTTTTTTACTGATTTCAGCACAGTAATTGTTTTTTCATTTTATGCATTAGTTCTAGAAATATTCTTAACTAAGTATTTGAAAATGAAGTGGTGTTTTCATGGCACTTGTAGTGTTTTTTTTTGTGAAAAATTGACATTTTGAGCTTCAAAACAACCATGACTGTGGCTTCCTTCCTCCAATCCACTGACATAGAAATCTTTAATCAAGATGTCGATTTTTCACAAAAAAACACTACAAGTGCCATGAGAACACCACTTCATTTTCAAATACTTAGTTAAGAATATTTCGAGAACTAATGCATAAAATGAAAAAACAATTACTGTGCTGAAATCAGTATAAAAATACCTTTGAATTGAGGTATCACTCACCCCATCTTCCCTATTCAAAAATTGGGGGTGGGGGTTGTAGCAGCAAGGGTTGAAGCGCTATGCGTCCGTAACCTACATCTTAAGTTGTCCCCCTCGAAACAGAAATCGACCTGTCCGAGCATTTCTATCGAAAAAATTTATTTCGTCTGTAATCTCGTCTGTTTCGTTTTCAAATGGCCACCCTGTATAATTTCGAAGAGAATCTATCGTTCTAAAATTTTGAAGGGACACTTCATGAACTAATAGGGCAATAAATTTTTGGATCTGAAAAACGTTTTCGGGATTTCTAAAACTTCAGCTGGAAAAAGACCAGAACTCAAAACAACATCATTATACAAAGATTATAACCAAGATAGAGACTTCTTCCCCAAATGTTTCATGAACTCAGGATAGAAAAATCAAAATATATGAGCACATTGCCAATATTGCCATAGGCTTCCGCTAACCGTAGGTACTATTTGACTCCGAATATTTTAAAGGCAGTCCACCTCCCACACTGGCCTACGTCCAACATTTCAGGCACCAATCGATGGAGTTCCCCGATGGTCACCCTGTATACTAATTAATCTCCATAACCCATAGGCAATTAAGAAAAATCCAATGATAAAAAGATCGATGTGTATCTGTCGACTGACCAGCTTAACTCGACTTGGAATAATCTCTCGGTTATTACGCCATATCCGATTGTAAGAACGCGATGGTAAATAGTGAATTCACATCAATAATTAAAGCTTTTACATAACGTCAATGTAAGTAGAGCGTGCGGTCGCATTGTACCGTGCAGCCCGTTCGTTTTACAATACCCACGCCGCTGCGGCGGCTGCGTTCCGCCGAGAGGAAAAGTTGAAAATTGCTGGGCATGGCTAGACCAGAAACTCTACAGGTCCGGGATATCAGACGTGGAAATCTCTTTATTGCTTCACGTTGCATTCATATTCCAATTCACAAGAAGAGATTTCGGAAATTTGGACTCTCAAAGATTTACGGTTCTATACGCCAATGGAAACTGAACCCTTTCCTAAAAGAATTTAGAGTTCCTAATCCTCGAATCAACATAGAAACACCGTTTGGTTGAAAAAGACCAAGTGATGTTACCAATGTTCGATTTTTTCGAATTAAACAATTAAAGATTGTTTTTTCCTTGACTAAGGTTTGCTCTTCCAGATTCAGTGCAGCGTGCAGCAGACAAAAATCATCTCAAAATGGTTTTGGTAGCTACATTTTTTGTGTGCTAGTTGGTAGTGCGATACACATACACAGAGTGTGGCGCAATAAAAGGATAATATGGTACCTGCGGGTAAAGGATTTTGTGGCGGTTCAGGAATAATATATTCCTCCCACATTGGCTTACAATTACAAGTTATATGTCAGATAGAACACTTCCTAGAATGAAGTCTTCAACAAAAACTTTTTTATTGATCTTTCTTAAAAAGCTCCTGGTTTTCATCTTTCTACAAAGACTTGTTGCCTTTTGAAGCTTCTTAGGACATGTCTTGGTCTTTGTGGTAGTACGATTCTTAAATTGAATTCTATTCATTGCCCTAGATGTGAGTTTGGTGAAGACAGGCAAACTATATTGCCCATTTGATGTATATAAATTTCTAGATGCTTTTGCGGCTATCCATTCAGTATCTGATTCCTTCCTGAGATGAGCAAAAGACCTTTGGCAATGAATACATATTATATTAGTTGCTGTTTCTTTCTTAGTTCCTTATTTTTTGTTCCAGATTAATTCCAAATGCTTTGTCAACCTCTTTGGAGAAACGAGTAAGAAACTGTATTCTAAGAAAAAGATGTCCTTCAATAATATAACTTATATACTTATACGGGAAGATAGAGTTTTTGTTGAGGTTTCAATCTGTGCTCTTGTATAATAAGTAAAATTGTATCTTCGATCAGGTACGAGCAAGCGTATTTCCAATTCAATAGTGAATTTTCCAAGTATTTTACATTTTTTCAGTATGAAAATTGATTTCCATCTGATTATAATGCTCACCCAATTATTCTATAATTCTCATATTTTATACGCATATTGTCAATTACTATTTGGATATTGAAGGGAAATCTATATCGATCAGGAAGTCTATAAAGCCAGACTAAATAAAACAAAAATGTCTGGTCAAAGGTTCAAATTCTCAATATCTGCAAAGTAATTCTCAGTGCCAATGTCATGTGATAATTGCATGCTGATATTCGAATTTCTCGATCGATAAATTTCCAGAAACGACATTTATTAAATTCAAATTGCGGCATATATTAATAGAGAATACATTTTCTTTAAAAATTATAGTTTTTCATTATTTTTTTTAATAAACCACCGAATCATAAGCTGTTGAAGAACTGAAATGAATAGATGAAAACAGTGTTTTATTTTTCAGTGGAAAACGAAAAACTACTCTTCATATCTATAAATTACTTCTTCAAGAAAAATTCGGGGTATCGTAGGGAATTGGACTAATTAAATTACTTCTTCAAGCTTTTCTTCCTTGATTTTTTTGGAATTTTCTCTACCAACTCCTTTTATATTTTCGTAGAAGAAGGCCTTATGTCCGAAGAAGTTTTTTCCTACCTCATTTATTGAGGGCTCCTTCTACTCACTTGAGGACTATATCATTTCGTCAGATTGGAAATTTGGATGTAGATTTATAATGACATATTCAAGCTGAAAGTTTCTCTATGAAAACCTTTCAAAAACACGAAAATTTATGTGAATTTCTGAATATGTTTCATATAGTATTTTTTTTGGTGACTTGAAATGAATCTCGACAAAACCGTGCCCTGCTGTGGAGCATGGAGCTTAACATCTAATGACAGTCGTTTTCCTGATAAGCAAATCCCACGAAAAACAAAAAAACGTGCCGGGCATGGGACAGTTCCACGCCATCATAATGGCATATTATCCTTTGTATTCAAATATTCGTTCCAGTTAGAACTGTTAGTTAGTTGTGAGAATGTTAGTGTTTTCGCTTTCATTCGTTGACCTGATTTCTGTTACATCTAGAAAGTGAATAATACGACTACTCAGCGACCAGGTATGCTTCGGCATCCACTAGTTACCTCAGTCGGTCTAAAATGAGTTTAGTCATTAGATTTGCTTATTCATTATATCATGCCCGCATGAATCCGTATGGATTTATTACTTAGGTACTCAAATTATACGCAGTTTTTCTTCGCATTTATTGCTTTGGAGGGTACCCATATTGTCCATGTTGAATATACACAACCGTACTAGAGGGAGTTACAATAAGAGCGCAAGATTTGAATAGCGCGCCATGTTTGACAGACATAATGTTACATAATTATGACGTGACAGATCGAAAGTTGACAGATGGGAGCATTACTCGGTAGAACAACGCATCTTGATTGTCAAAAAATGAAGTAACGGTGAATGGCGAACGATATCGTGCTATGATAACACAGTTTCTTGTGCCTCATTTGGAAGCTATAGATCTCGACGACAATTGGCTTCAGCAGGACGGTGCCACATATCATACCGCTAGTTGAACATTGACGATCTTGCACGTGCTTGCTCCTGGTGGTGTCATTTCATGATTTGGTGACCAGAAGTGGCCCCCCCGGGCTTGCCATTCAACCCCTTCAGACTTTTGGCTGTGAGGTTATCTGACGTCACAGGATTATGCCTATAAGCCTGAAACCATCGAAGCATTGACAGCCGCAATTAGACAATTCAATAAAGTTATTAAAAATTTCGTCTGAATAGTATTCATATGCCATTTACAAGATATTTTGTTCTATACATATTTTTCAAATGATTTTTTTCTAAATCAATAAATATTCCATACTTTGCTACAGAAATCTATGCTTTTTTCAACACTGAAATCTTGCGTTCTTACTGAAACATACTTTAGATGGGACCACCATAAAAAAGGTCATTGATTCTGCTGATAAGTATTATTTGGTTCGAAAAAAAGTTCTTGAAAAAAGCCCTGAGAGCTAGATCATCCACCTTTCAGGTAGATTCGCTTTTGTCAGTTCGAGAGAATAACAAAAACTATTTCTTCAGCCGTCAAAAAATTTCACAAAAGATGTTTTCAATGATCTATGTTGAAATATTACGTACGTTTTCAGACTTTTTTTGTTTTATCATTTTTCGCTCAAAACTTGGAAACTATCAAGTTTTCGTAAATAATTGTCAAATCTATTCAAAACTATCCTTAAGATTTCCTCATTCTCACCTTACACACACCATACAAATATATGCCGGGAAAAAGATCCTGCTTTTCCCACATATTCGCTAATTTCATAGTTCAGCGATTTTCGGATAGAGAGCGCCATTGTACATTTCATTCATAATTAGAAAGATATTCATAGAACTTATAGTGATAATGTAAGTTCTATGGAGATATTCCATAAAATACACGGTGGTGCCTCTATCGGATTTGTTTTCCTACTGGCTTTGAACGGCGACCTTAACGTATAGTAGTTGCAGATCATTTATTTCAAAAATGACCTACGTAATGTTTAAGATATTCACTTAGGCCAGAAATTTCACAAAGTTTGGTAGACATTCCAGTGAAAAATGCGGATATGCTATTTTCATGCATTCCTGCCTTGAAGAATACAGAGAACCCCCTCAGGAAGAAATCGACATTCTGACCTAAAAAATAATAATTACAAATCTTCAACTGAAGTGCCCATATCCTGTTCGAAATTCACTTCGTTGTTTTATCTCTTTATCAATTAGTTACATTCAAGTTCAGTGCAAAAATAATTCAGCACACATTTATTTATGTTGAAAGATAAATTATATCAGATAAACTTTCAATATTCGGGTTGATTTCATACGTTCTTGATAAAGGTATCTGTTCTGATAGTAAGATCCTAGAGTTTCTTCTCAGTAGATCAGGTTTCCAAACATGTTTGATAAGAAGATGATTCCCTCGTGCATACCCGACACATCTGTCCATCCAGAAGGAAATGCTGCTCAAAAATCTACCAGAAAAGCAACGAAAAAAATTGCATCATTCAGATTAAACAATTATCTATACTGCTCCACAAGAGTTAGGGATATCGTATTCAATCTGGTCGCCTTTTTTCTGAAGTTTGGTTCTTTGCATATGCTTCATGAATGTTCTTATTTTGAAATGAAGTCAGTTTATCAACGGCTTCGATTTGAAACGAGTTTTCTGAAAATGCCAAGACCTAAATTAGCAAACGCTGAGGCTAATCGGAATGCTACAGGGTGGCCTAACTCAGATTGTTGTAGCGGAAAGGCTCCAAGTCAGCCAAAGTGAGATATCTCGACTTTGGAATAGGTTCAGGGAGACAGGTTCCGTGTTGGAAAGACCAAGGCTTGGTGGGCGACGATAAACAACACCTGCTCAGGATCGTTTCATCACCGTTTCGGCGAGAAGAGACCCTACATCTACGTGTAGAATGCTACGGAATATCTCAAAATGCAGATGGGGTCCAAGTTTTTATCAAAACTATCAGACGACGTTTGAGAGAGGTGAATCTAGGTTCTAGACGTCCATTAAGAGGAGTTCCATCAACACGTGACCATAAGCGTCAAAGACTGGAATGGGTAAGGCAACATATCAATCGGAACGATCAATGGCGTAGTGTCCTTTTCACTGATGAATCCAGATATGGACGATTTTCAGATTCTCGAAGAATGAGGGTATAAACAATCCCACGCATACCCTGTCATCGTCGCTATGTCCAAGAAGTCCATCCATTCCGAGGGGGTAGTGTTGAGAATGCGCGCGAGGAGCTTGGTATTCCACATTTACCAATACCTCCGCACTCACCAGATTTGAATTGCATAGAACATGCATCGAATATGCTCCAAAGAAGATTAGATAATCATCAACATACCCCAGAATCCTTAAATGATCTGAGAGAGCTTCTGCCCCGTTTATGGAACCAAGTTCCTCAAGAAATATTCAACAACCTCGTGTGTAGTATGCAAAGAAGATGTCAAGCTGTTATTGATGCCCGTGGAGGCCATACATTGTATTGATAGTCTTAAAATGCTTGAATTCTCTGGGAATAAAATTTCGTTATTTTACTCGATTTTTCTTAACCACCCTGTATACGCTGCAGACCTACAGGCTAAAATTAATTTGCAACTTGAAATCATATTAATATGAATTTTCGTCTCAAAAATCTTATTTTAACTATATTTTTTGCAATTTAAGTCAATATCCCTAACTCATGTGGAGTAGTTTATTTAGTCTAAAAAATATTAGCCTAAATTTCAATTTCTTATTACATATATACAAAGTTTCACATCGAAAAATCAAGGTTTTCGGAAAAAGCTGCAATCCCAACCCCTTAAATTTGAATAGGGTAGATGGGTCGTGTGATATGTTGCTGAAAAGGTCTTTTCCTCCTGAATATGACAGTGGATATTTTCTTAAGATCTGTTCATTAGTTTGCTTAATATTCGGCCTCGAAAATGAAACACCAACCCAAGGTATCAATCAGATATTTGTGATCGAAAAATTCTGCGGAACGGCAGAAAACTTGATTAACAATTATCAGTTCTGATCAAGAAACTGAAGACTACGACGATAAACTATCTCCTCAAATGACAGGAAGAGCCTTCATCCATCAAACAGAAACAAAAAGATGAGTTACTATTGTTTCTTAGAGAGCCAATTGTGTTCATGACATGTTCAGTGAATAATGTAGCTCCACTTTGACACAGTCATAGTGAGTGCACAAATGGACTATAAAACAACAACGTTAAATCATAACCATTTACGTAACTTCGGTTAGTTTCTTTTGCGGAAACTTTTTCTTCTTCAAGGTTGTGCGTTGAAGAGAATTTGCTTGGCGTTCTTGATTTTAAGTCGAGATACTTCATACCTTATTGTTATTCAGGTTAGTTTCAGATGGTTCAGACGAGATTAAGGAAATTTTCACGTTTTATCTCTATTCTCGGGTATCGGTTCATTTCAATTAGCAATCGCAAGAAGAAACGAGAGTGAAAGACGGATTCAAATTATTCAGATAGCTGAGTTTCACGAAAAATACATTGGGATTGGGTATAGCTGAATCTTTTTTGAATGATCCATTCCTGGAAGATTCCTTATGTGTGTCCTCGAAAGTGAACCCTCTATTCTACAGACAGAGATACTGTCAGTTTACGTATGCGCTCAGGAGTGTCTTGAAATGAACTTCGAAGGGGAGCATATCTTCATCACCACGGACAGCCAGGCCAAGCTGAGGTCCCTGGAATCACATTGCCAGGATCTCTGCTGACCTGGGAGTGCCGTAACACCATAAAGCAACTGAACAGAGGCAATAAAGTAACTCTTCTATGGGTGTCAGGGCATTGTGGTGTTGAAGGAAATGAAAAAGCTGATGGGCTTGCTAAAAGTGCATCAAGGTCGCCTGCTGAACTTGAGCCTTTCTATGGGCTTGAAAAAGATCAATATAAGGCAGCGGTTCAACAATGGGAGTTGGAAAACAGAATAACCCTATGTAGAAACACTCCTGGACACACTCAGTCCAAGAAATTCGTTATGATTTCACTGACGAGGTAGCGGATGCTGTCGGTCTTATATATCAACACCATAGACGACCACCTTGACAACATACAGAGTGTAACCGCCAAATGGAATAAATTCGATAACGAATAAATGAGGGGTTGTTAGGAAAAACGCTCGGACACGTCGATTTGTAATTTTAAATGCGCATATTTTCAAGAAAATAAAATTATACAATAGGGTGTTCCATGCGACAGTGGCCAATACCAACTTTCTTATTTCAAATGCAACTCCCTGTATATTATTTATTTTTTGGATTCTTCAGAAAATTCTAGACATAATTCATGTACAATGTCCTATACCTATCTTCAACTTTTTCGGAAATATTAAGTGTTTTCAGATTTTTTACAAAAATCAACATTTTAAATGAAAATTATTTTATTTCACAAATTCGATACATTAAACTCAATATTTATTTCCCATTTACCTCTTGATATGAAGAAAGTAAGCAAAAACTATTACTGAGAAGAAATTAAAAAAAAACAAAAACAGATTTGTTTATTCTCATAGCCTTAGTAACGCTTTGTCTGTTTGCACGACCATAAGTGATCAGTGTAAGTCTTTTGAATTTCGATAACTGTACGTAATAATATTAAAAAAATGGTTCATTTAACAGAAATGCACAAAATAACCATTCTTCAAATGATTGTTTATGGAGATTACACACGGACACAAATGGAAGTTTCTCGCTTATTTCACGAAAAATTTCCAAATTTGCCGCCTATATCCCAATGAACAATTAGCAAAATAGAAAAGCAGTGATGATACGAAATTGGAATTATGCTTGAGTTTCAAGAAAGCCCACATAATTCTGTTCGAAAAGTAGTCCCGCTGTTCACCGTCAGCTACACGTCAATATTTCGAATTTTAAAGGAAAGTAAGATGCATCTCCTATAGAATGATGGCAACTCAGGAGCTCATAGAAGACGATTTCGATAGGAGAACGCATTTTTGTGAGCAAATGATGGCAATGTCAGATAACAATGTGATTCAATCAGAAAATGTTTTGTTTTCTGATGAGAGTACATTTACACTACACGGTCATGTTAATCGTCAAAATTGCCGCTATTGGTCTGATGAGAATCCTCACTGGATGAGAGAAGAACATACGCAATATCCCGAGAATGTTAATGTTTGGGCAGGAATTGTTGGAAATCATATCATTGACGGCAACTTGAATGGAGAAAAATATTTAGAACTACTCCAAAATAATGTCATACCAACTTTGATAAACTTATATCCTGATCCAGCAAATCCAAAAGTTCCTGCCAATATAATATGGTTTCAGCAAGATGGAGCACCGCCCCATTACCAAATCAATGTACGGCATTACTTGAACCAAATTTTTCCAAATCGGTGGATAGGGAGGCGCGGATCGATTGAATGGCCAGCACGATCTCCTGAACTGACACCATTAGACTTCTTTTTGTGGGGATATGTCAAAAGTATTGTATACGAAACGAAACCCTTAAACTTAGACGACCTAAAAAACCGAATCACGCTTGCGATCAGTCACGCCTGAAATGTTGAGTAACGTTAGAAGACAATTCTACACCAGATTAGCATGTTGCCAAGACGTTCGCGGGGGCATTTTGAACATTTCCTACATTGACCTCAATGCTTTTTTTGTTTTTTTTTTCAATAATTAGGAAATAATCAGTATTACTTATTAGGTTTTGAGTGTAATGTACCGAATTTGTGAAATAAAATAATTTTTATTTAAAACGTTGATTTTTGCAATAAATCTGGAAACACTCAATACTTCCGAAATAGTTAAAGATAGTTATAGGACATTGTGCATGAATTGTGTCTAGAATTCTCTGAAGAATCCAAAAAATAAATAATATACATATAACCAATTTTTACCTTTGTTAATCTATTTATTCATTTGTTCATTCATGTATTCTTGTGATGTTGTTTGTTTATTTATTGGTATATTATTGTATTTCCAAACGTACGATAACAACGTCAGTTCTCGACTGACAGGATCATCGAAAAGCTCAATTTCTCCGCCTAGGCGGAGAAATATTTACTTTTCCCTCCGGTGCGGCGGCAGGAAAAGTGTTGCTACGAAAAATATTACTTGGTTACCATGAACAATATGAACATAGATGCATAGAATACGAAAACTTCCATCAAACGTCATTTTTATTTGATAAACTTACAATATAAATGTACAATTTTCATTAATTTGAAAACGTTTGGAAATAAAATAGCATGTTTCATTCGGAGAAGAAGTGACTTTTCGTGGCTCGCTTTCAATTATCATAAACTCAAGCTCGCCACGAAAAGTGACACTGCTCCTCCTAATGAAATAATACAGGGTGGCCATTTGAAAACGAAACAGACGAGATTACAGACGAAATAAATTTTTTCGATAGAAATGCTCGGACAGGTCGATTTCTGTTTCGAGGGGGACAACTTAAGATGTAGGTTACGGACGCATAGCGCTTCAACCCTTGCTACTACAACCCTCACCCCCAATTTTTGAATAGGGAAGATGGGGTGAGTGATACCTCATTTGAAAGGTATTTTTATACTGATTTCAGCACAGTAATTGTTTTTTCATTTTATGCATTAGTTCTCGAAATATTCTTAACTAAGTATTTGAAAATGAAGTGGTGTTTTCATGGCACTTGTAGTGTTTTTTTGTGAAAAATCGACATCTTGATTAAAGATTTCTATGTCAGTGGATTGGAGGAAGGAAGCCACAGTCATGGTTGTATTGAAGCTCAAAATGTCGATTTTTCACAAAAAAACACTACAAGTGCCATGAAAACACCACTTCATTTTCAAATACTTAGTTGAGAATATTTCGAGAACTAATGCATAAAATGAAAAAACAATTACTGTGCTGAAATCAGTATAAAAATACCTTTCAAATGAGGTATCACTCACCCCATCTTCCCTATTCAAAAATTGGGGGTGAGGGTTGTAGTAGCAAGGGTTGAAGCGCTATGCGTCCGTAACCTACATCTTAAGTTGTCCCCCTCGAAACAGAAATCGACCTGTCCGAGCATTTCTATCGAAAAAATTTATTTCGTCTGTAATCTCGTCTGTTTCGTTTTCAAATGGCCACCCTGTATACTATTAACCAGTAACTTATCTACATATTTATTTAATCATTAATTTATTTATTTTATCATACACTACTTTATATCCATAGTCAAGGACTATTGAGTTATACGGCTAATGACCAAAGCAGTCGATGCCGAGGAAAAAAAAATATACAGGGGGTTGCATTTGAAATAAGAAAGTTGGTATTGGCCACGGTCACATGGAACACCCTATATAATATTATTTTCTTGAAAAATATGCGCATTTACAAATCGACGTGTCCGAGCGTTTTTCCCGACACGCCCTCATTCATTCGTTATCGAATTTATTCCATTTGGCTGTTACACTCTGTATTTGAATGGACAAATGAGTTTCTTCAAACTTCAGAAAAATCCTTTCCTTCACTCAATACGATATACCGGATGTTTTTCTAATTGAACATAGAAAAAATGCTAAAACTCAATCGGAACTATGAAGCATTAAAAAAAAATAATAAAATTTCCTCGGAGATTAGGTAACATCGTTACATAAAAATTCATTCATTCATCAACACATTTTACTCTGCCGGCAGTTCGCGAAACTCAGGATCAAACCGGTTCCCGAAGTAAACACGGGCTCGTTCGACCTTCATTATCCCAATTGAGGTTAGGATAGGGCAGTATAGCGGAATTTCACATGCCGTTATTCTGGCTCAGTTTCAACCAGTTACGTCATATTTGCACTCTCTGGCAAATTGGCTAGCGGATTTCAGCTCGAATCCTTGCCAACCTTGACTGCGGGATCCATTTTCGCAGATAGGTCAACACGTTGCCTCAGTGGGTGAGCGAGTGATTGGTCCTTCGACTGCGGAAAGGAAATTTTTAATGAGGCATAGCTCTAAACCCATATGTATGAATTTTCTGAGATTTCTGATGGTAACTCTGTGGCCGACCTGAGGGAATCTGTCGAAAAAGAGGGTTCAGAAGAATCTCAAAATCACAGCGAAGCTGGAATACATAGAGGAAATTTTCATACGGTCGAGAAGATTAATAATCGATTATATAGGAGATGTAGAAGTATTTTTTTTAAATTCTCGAAATCGCGAAAAAAAGCGGCAAAAAGGGCAATTTTAAACTCGATAAAACTTTTTCCACAGATATCCAGGTCGTGGTGTAAATATACGGATCATCGAAAGAGGCAAGGTCAATGCAAAATACGAGGATGTATTGATATCTAGTTAGCCTAGACCAGTTCCATGCATAAACAAAATATTGCGGTACCATATCAACGAACAATAACTTATTTGAAGTTACGCAATAAATTAAAAAAAAGTCCACCGAAAAATTTGAGTATCGAGCCATCAAGTACCTGTATTTAAAAGTGTTAAGGGGTAAGCAGATTTATGATATGATTTTATCAGACCCTCGAATGTTTAAATGTTGACCAAAAGCGTGCAAGGGTGAAGCATCGCGTTCGATCTGTGTTCGATTTGAAAACAATGTAGACTTCTTAAACTGAATTGTTAGTATTGTTACTATGGATGAGACTTGGGTACATTTCTGCGATCCAGAAACAAAGCAACAATCGATGGAATGGCGACACTCTGGTTCTCCAAGACCTGAGAAGTTTCGTGTCCAAAAATCTGCTGAAAAGGTTCTTGCATCAGTTTTTTGGGATTGCCATGGAGTAATCATGATTGATTTTTTGGATAAGGGTAGAACAATAACTGGAGATTACTATTCGACATTACTGACCACTCTACGGGAAAAAATTAAAGGGGAAAGAAGCTGAAAGCTATCCAAAGGTATTTTGTTTTCACAGGACAACGCCCCAGTACACAAATCTCATGTTGCCATGCAAAAAATTCGTGATTTAGGGTTAGAATAACTAGAACACCCCCCTTATTCAGCAGGTTTGGCTCCGTCCGATTATCATCTCTTTCCTCAACTGAAAAAAAGTTTGAAAGGTCGTAAATTTTCTTCCAACGAGAAGGTGATAAAAGCTGTGGAGGACTGGTTTGCAGAGCAAGAAGATACATTTTTTTTGAAAGGTCTAGAGACGTTGCAGGTTCGCTGTGAAAAATGTATTCAATTAAGAGGAGAATATGTTGAGTAATGAAATATTTTGATATTGAAATTTTATTTGGTTCTATAGTAGGCTAAGAATTTTTCAATATATCCTCGTTGCTTGGTATTCATATCTTCCATAATCTTTCCATTTATTCAGGAAAATTGATCAAACTTTGATATTTTGCCTATAAAATCACCCGATTTGCAAAGATCTACCGATAAGGATAACTACTTCAAGGTAGATCTAGGGGCTCTACAACTATAACACTGAAAACTCTGACACCATAAATGAACCTAATACTTTTGACAATATTCGGTGTTAAAAGTTCAATTCTTTGCACTAGTGCAAGTTTTGATATTGAGGTAGAAACGAATTTTCGATCAATGACGAATTTTTGTGATTTTGTTGCTTTGCGCAACATTAAGATAAGACATTCAAACGCCTCCTGTTTTCTGAATGATATTCATCTGAATTTCCTACACGTACGAGTCCATATTGATATCAGATAACTTCTACTACTGCTAATACTACTGTCTACCTACTGTGCAACGATCACGTTTGTCGCCAACGACATTAAGCCTTTCAGTTTCTCTTCGAGAAACGTTGCTACTGTTTCTTATTCGAATTCCATCCATTTTTCCCGAGAATATATAATCGCATACACGTTTGTCCTCATTTCCTTCCAAAGCAAGAAGATAGAATCAGGTAACAACATGACTCTTCGTTAAGCATTTTGCACGATGCTAATGGTGTCTCAGAAATGTCGAAATGGGGTATTATTGACTGAGGCAATTTCAATAGATGGATGCCTTTACGTTCAGAAATAGAAACACAACTGTTATGACCAATTCAGGTTGGATCAAGTCACATGAAAAGACAAGTGAGACCTTTTGAGCTCAATTAGAATCAAAGGTTGACGTCTTTCAGAATTTCATCCTCAGTACGTCATTAATATTCAGTCGATCTGTAGAATAAGTATAGTATGAATTGCATTATTGATGCCTGAATAATTTCTCATAAGAAGGTCCTACTTCCTTAAATCTTAGAAAGCTGTAATTTGGTATGTAGGTAAATATTAGCACATAAAACAGGAGAAGATTAAGAAATCTGTTACCCTCACCCTCCAACCCCTTTTTTGGAAGGATGATGTGTTATACATAATAAATTCTCTGTAATAGTTATTCAAAAAATCGGTAGGTATATGTATCGGGTGATTTTTTTAGAGAGATGGAATTTGCGATAGGGATAACTGTGATTTGACAAAAGGTAGAAGCCATGTTTTGACATTTCTGTTTGGTAAGAATTGACAAATTATCATGGAAAGACTCACGCCGCAAAACGTTTATAACTTTCTGGGATTCATTTTCAAAAACAGTGTTCTATTCGCCAAACTTAAAGAGCACGTGAAATTTATTGTTTATGTAATCGTCCATCAGAGCTGCTTATTCGTCGAACTATCGATAGATTTCGGACAACAATTTCTCTACTCGATGAAAAACAATAAGACAAAGAACTGTACGTACAGAAGAGAATATCGGTGCTGTAAATAATGGTGTTAATGAAGATCCAGATGTGTCTATTCGTCGACGTTCACAACAAGGTGAACCTCATGGAAAATTTGGCGTAAAGATCTTGTTCTACACTTCACCCATACAGCCACTTGAACATAATAAGCGTCGTTTGTTCGCTGATGGGGCCCTAAAACAGCTTGAAGTTGATCCACTTTTTCATGGAAAAATTGTGTTATGTGATGAAGCTCATTTCCGGTTGAACGGGTCGTAAACCAGCAAAATTGCCGTATATGGAGTGGAAACAATCCTCAAGAAGTTAAGCAGGTTCCATTGCACCCTGAAAAATGCACTGTATGGTGTGCTTCCCATGCAGGAGGCATCATCGGTCCATATTTCTTCAAAAACGATAATGAACCTAATGTTACAGTGAATTGTGCTCGTAACAGATTCATGATCAATGATTATTTGTTTAGAAATTTGAATGGTATCAACCCAGGAGTGTTTTGGTTCCAACAATTTGGTGCTACACCTTATGTTGCTACCCAAACAATGAATTTATTGAAAGAAAGATTTGGAGATAACATTTTTTCGAGAAATGGTCCAGTTAATTGGCTTCCAAGACCATGCGACATAACTCCAATGGATTATTTTCTTTGGGGTTGTCAGGTCATTGATTTATGATAAACCAGAAACAATAAACGCCTTGGAAGCCACCATAACTCGTATAAGTGCCGAAAATTGTAGGAAACTGATATTTGTTATGAAAGGTAGCTGCGTTTGGTTCTATTCATTATTAAATGCATCATTGAGAAAAAAGTACTTACGACTATATAATGCGTAACCAAGCAAAAAAATCAGTTTGAAGAACTCCAATGGCGTAAATTGCTAATCCTCATCTTTATGAAGGTGCTATCGATTTCATTGCCTTCCAAAAATAATTCAAATAAATAGGAAATCTCCCGAATAGAAATTCAAATCCCATGAAAAACATTTCATGTAGAGGAGGTTGCAAAGAATTATAAGCTTGACACATTCACTCATTCACTGTAAAAATCAGAAGAGTCAAGGACAAGATCTAATTCTAGAAATCTTAACTTAACAAAACCTACATTATGAAAAAAAAGTTTGCAATTCGAAAGACTAAGGCGAAATATAACATCAATCCCCAAAGACTCAGTTTATTACAAAGATTTAGAGAAAGACGCGGTTTCAAAATTCGAATGACTTAACAATTTTCAGTTCAGTTGTAAAAGATTCCTATCAAAACAACTCGCTTCATAAAAGGAAAAATTGTCCTATATAATAAAATCTCTTGATTGTTTGGTAATGATCTTTTTTTGCACCTGGAATGAATCATTGGAAAGGATGCCTAAACGCAAGTTAAACTGCAGCAATTATGGTACAATAATTTTTTGAGTTGTTTCGGTCCAAAAAAACAAGACACAATATACCTATGTCCAACAGCAAATGTCCAGATCGCACGACCAAAAGCTATAGATTATTTAAGCGTAACATTGAAAAAAAATTAACAAATCGGATGGCTCTGAAATACGATTTCTAGATGTAAAACAAAGGCCCAAATATTCGTGTGGAATTCCAGAAGAATGGTATTATCAGAACCATAACATTAATATTTTATTCCCAATGCACGCATGCTTAAAAGCTCCAGGGCTTCTCAAAAAATTCTACAGCATTAATCGATGGAAAAGTGAAAAGTTGCAACGTGTGGTGCAATAGTTACCAGGACCTTTTCATGAAGTTTTCGATAGTTTCGAGTTTCCTGCTCTATATGAATTTCGGCCTGTGGTCCCGAATTGACCTTCCGAAAGCGGAAACACACGGTATTCTGTTCTGATAAACGAAAACGAGCGTCATCAAAATGCATTTCTTGGAATGAACGGCCAGAGAAATCGTCGAGGTGCCCGTGGTTCCTTGACCCCAATTCTAACGGACTGGGGTTAAAGTATACGGATTTTCCAACTTTCTTCTCGAAGCTGAACGTATTTGGGTCGAAGAAGATCCCGGAATCGAGATCATTAATTTGAAGAAATTGTCGAAAAAAAAACGTAGGCTGGCAAAATTAATACGTCCAAGGTGATACATGATGTGGGAATTCGAGAAATTGACTAATTTGAATATATTCGAACAATTCTCCGATCAACGGTTTTATCCAATGATGAACAATTCGGACTTCAGTCAGTGATTCTCAAAGAGGAGTCATTGTAATAATGTTCGATTAAGAAGCAATATTTGTCTCAAATTCCACTTAATATAATTATTAATGGGTCAACAGAAGAAACAGAATCAAAAATTTTGATAATCCAAGATTGTAAGATGTTGAAAACACCCTGAATATCATAAATTCTGCATTTGCACTGAATATATGTACAGTTTTTTATGCAGCACACAATACAAAGATATTTTTACTTCACGCTTATTAAAGTGTCGTTCTTATAAGATCTTTTTACACAAAACAAATGTTAAATCATACACAATCTGACAAAGACAATTTTATTGATATCAATGGTAAGTCTCTCATGAATCCGATATGAATATCATATACTTCTTTTAGATGTTTTAAAGATAGAAAAGCAAATTTCTTCCCAAAAGAATTATTCTTAAAGTTGTTTGCAAATTTACTTGTACAGAATGCAAAAAAGATCGCAAATGATCAATTCCAGCTTTGAAACCGGCATGATCGACCTGAATATGGAATCTTGTAAATACTCCTCATAATGATCGGTTGTCTCGGGGAAGAAATGTAGAATTGATTCATGTCAGAGTTCTTATGATTATCCTGTCTCATAAAACGTCGGAATAAGGTCAAACGTGCGCTGTTAAACGTCTACCTTTGCAAAATAATGCTCACATATAGAATCTCGCATAATTCGATCAATTATAATGATAACGATGCAAAAAAGTTAGCTGATTCGATGATCCTCGGTCATTGTTTCGAATATTCAAAGAAAGAGTTTGATAGCTGGAAGCAATCGTTTTCTGACCCAAGAGGAAGTATTGAACTATTTTGGAAATCAAATAAACTGCTTCACAAGAGTTAGGGATATCGTATTCAATCGTTTTTAAAAGTATGTAATCTTCGAGAAAATCGCTGTAAAATCATTTAAAACTCAATAACAACTTGATTCGATGCAATAAGAATCAGTATGAAACATTTCGTCAATCTAGTCGCCTTTTTTCTGAAGTTTGGTTCTTTGCATATGCTTCATGAATGATCTTATTTGAAATGAAGTCAGCTTATCAACGGCTTCGATTTGAAACGAGTTTTCTGAAAATGCCAAGACGTGAATTAACAAACGCTGAGACTAATAAGGCTATCGGAATGCTACAGGGTGGCCTAACTCAGGTTGTTGTAGCGGAAAGGCTCCAAGTCAGCCAAAGTGTGAAATTTCGACCAAGGCTTGGTGGGCGACGAAAAACAACACCTGCTCAGGATCGTTTCATCACCGTTTCGGCGAGGAGAAACCCTACATCTACGTGTAGAATGCTACGGAATACTCTTCAAAATGCAGATGGGATGGGGTCCAAGTTTCCATCGAAACCATCAGACGACGTTTGAGAGAGGTGAATCTAGGTTCTATACGTCCATTAACAGGAGTTCAATTAACACGTGACCATAAGCGTCAAAGACTGGCATGGGCAAGGCAACATATCAATTGGAACGATCAATGGCGTAGTGTCCTTTTCACTGATGAATCCAGATATGGACGATTTTCAGATTCTCGAAAAATAAGGGTATGTACAATCCCACGTATACCCCGTAATCGTCGCTATGTCCTAGAAGTCTATCCATTCCGAGGGGGTAGTGTTATGGTATGGGCCGGGATATGTTTCAACGGGCGCCCAGAGGCAGATCTACACATTTGTCCTGGGAATATGACCGCCTTACACTATAGGGAGCAATGTTGTGTCAAATTTTCACGCTGATATTGGTGAAACTTTTCAATTTCTAGAATCTAGACGATAACGCCATAATTGAGAATGCGCGCGAGGAGCTTGGTATTCCACATTTACCTACCAATAACTCCGCACTCACCAGATTTGAATTGCATAGAACATGCATCGGATATGCTCCAAAGAAGATTAGATAATCATCAACCTACCCCAGAATCCTTAAATGATCTGAGAAAGCTTCTGCCCCGTTTATGGAACCAAAATCCTCAAGAAATGTTCAACAATCTCGTGTGTACTCATAAGTAGGCAAAGAAGATGTCAAGCTGTTATTGATGCCCGTGGAGACCATACATTGTATTGATAGTCTTAAAATGCTTGAATTCTCTGGGAATAAAATTTCGTTATTTCACTCGATTTTTCTTAACCACCCTGTATTCGCTGCAGACCTACAGGTTAAAATTAATTTGCAACTTGAAATCATATTGATATGAATTTTCATCACAAAAACCATATTTTTTTGCCATTTATGTCAATAGCCCTAACTCATGTGGAGCAGTTTACTTTCTCGTTTTCAGAATCTTACGGGGGCAAATTATTCTACCAAAATTATAATGAACTTCCACTCATTGATTGTGAATTTAGAGTTACATGCATAAGCCAATAATTAACATGATATAAAATGATGCAAAGATTCAAAAAAGTTATTTTCTATAATTCATAATTTTATTTTTCCTAAAATATCGAATGAAACTTGTTGTTTGATTTGTTTCCTTATATTATTATTATACTATTATGTGTATGAGTTTATGTAAAAAAGAATTAAACTCATTGTGCCCTTGAACCCGGTATCTCCCCTCAATCTCTTCAAATGTGAATGCATTTTTATCTTGACATGTAGAAGTGCATTATTGCGTACTTTCACACTAAAAAATCAATATTAAATTTTATCTGTTCCATGAAATCTTTCAGCTAATGACCATTCATCCAAAGCGTTCAACGTCTGATTATGGCACACAAGTCTAGACCAAATAAAATACGTGGCGAAAAAGGAAGGATTTGGGATTGATTTACAGCCGATTTTATGGAAATTAAAGGTATCTGGCCACTAAAACATTTCTTTGTCATTTATGCAAATTCTTATGTTGCTGAAGAAAACCCAGTTTTGTCCATTCATAGTCGTTCTTCGGAATTATGCATTCCACAAACGGCATTTCCCGAATTTTGCATGAAGATTTGGGTATTAAGGCTTATAAAGTTCAGTTAACACAAAAACTCAAGCCGGCCGATCATCTTTCCTGGTTGGGTCCTTGAAATGCATGAAAATTATCTGTAATCAATCGAACAATCATCTTGAGTGATGAGGCCCATTTCTACCTCGGTGGCATCGACAACAAGCGAAATTGTCGCATCTATGTGACTGTTTGGTGCGGTTTATGGTTCGGTTTCGAGAATGAGACTAGAGCAACAGTTTCTGTGAATCGATTGCGCTATCGAGAGATGATTGATGATTTTTTATGGACGGAATTCGATGGATAACGTTTACTTTCTACAAGACGGCGCTACGTGCCACACAAGCAACGAAAACATTGATCTTTTACGGGAACAGTTTCCAGACCGTGTTATCTCTCGAATAGATGATCAAAATTGACTTAATAGTGCCCATCCACGGGGGACACCGAATCGGAAGCATTGGGTCCCGATTTGCAATAAATCATGGCCAATAAAATGTGCCGCTTGGGTTTTGACAAGAGGTAGACGGATTATGTTGGCTAGAATTTGCCAGCGTTGCCACTTCTACGGTGGGTTCTTCCTGATCTTTTGTGAAGAGCAGCATATCGAAGTACCATAAATTGGACACGTAAATCGATTCTTGTCCTGCTCCTGACCTTTTGGAATCCTCTACTTTTTTGTATTCCCTTCTGAATGCACTCCGTATCGTCTTAATTTTTCTTTTCACCCAGTCTATATCTACTAATTCATTCTCATTTTTTCCTTACAATAGATCATAATTTCCTCATAGGCCTTATTTTTAAGATATCTATTGGAATATCCTGTGCTTTTTACTTTCCACAGGCAGGTTTTCTGCCTGTACAATTCTATGAATCCTGTTAAAAATTCTTTCATTTTAAGCAAAGTTGCTTCTTAATTTCAACTAGAAGATGTTCTGGAATCGACTGCCCAGTGCTGCCACACGCGTAACTAAAAAATGAGCTGAAAAAATTTGTAAGGTGAAATTATGAACGAAACCAATAACAGGAAGTCAAACATACCTTTTAAATTGAATAAAAATGTCACACACCACAATGAATTTCCACAGAAAATGAGGAAGCTATCAGTAAGGAGGCTGGAGAAAGACTGAGTATAAAATGAATAGATAATTCTTAGCGGAAATCACAGATGCAAACACAACAAAATCTTGATTACCCAAATTCGACCGTCTTCTAATAATAATAAGAGTGAAAATAGCCTACCTACCTGTACAAGCACCACCAGTCTAGGTACAAAGGGTGCGAATTGTAAGCAGATGTTTTTTTTATGATATCTAATGCCAGCATAACCAATTTTGCAAAACTGATAAGAATTCAACTACCTGGTGCAATAATATTCAACAAAATCGAAGATGCCGTTGAAACTTTCTGAATTCCCTAATTCTACGGAAATTTTCGTAGAAGTGACTGACACAACTGCAAAAATTCCGATGTTCTTCATGGGAACTGATAGCATCTGCAATGGCACGCGCCGGATTTTATGGCCCTTTATTATCTTTGCCGCTTGTGTCCGGTTCGGTTGCTTCGTGAGTGGAGACCATAACACCTTGAGACTTCTTCCTTTAGGGCCATGTGAAAGAGAACGTCTACGCCAAGAGCCCATCGTCGATTCAAGACCTCAAAGATTCGTGAGGCTATCGAGGACACAGGGCAGACACTTTGCGATTTGGTTAAGGAAAATTTCATGAACATGATATGGTCCTGTAGTCGTGGTGGTCATTTGGCATATGTTATTTTCCATTATTAACGGCATTTCTTCCTCATTGTAATGAAATAAACATCCGAACATTTATCTGAAAAAATAGAATTTTTCTTTGATTGTCAAATAACAGCTCTTATTGGAACACCCTTCAATTCTCTTTTAGTTTCTTCCTTCTGCAGAAACTCTCTCTTATAGGTTCATTTGCCTATAGCACAAAAAGGTTCTGAAAATTTCGTTCAAAGCTCTGTGAATGGTGTGGAGACCTTTAGAAAAAATTCGCAATTGCACTTTTTTATCTTGAACAAACACGCATAAAATACAATCATTCCGATCTTTGAAATTACATCTTGTGCATATATGTTCCGGTTATCATTTCTATCGATTCGTCATTTTGCTCTAAAGGTCGATTAACCCTATTTATGGTTTTATTCTGTTTTGAAGAACTTTTATCGGTTATGGACGTCACCTTTATCAGGTGGAGGAACGAATGAACTGACCGGTAAATAACCTGTTGTTTTCTCCGATTTTGCAATAGAATACCGGAATGCAAGGTGAAGTATGATAAATGCATGAATCTAAAGTTGAAAACGAAAAAAGATCGCACATTAAGAAATTCAAATATTGATCCCAGGAAAGTTCCTTATAATCAGAATTTCTATAGACTGTTAAAATTCTGCTAGAACAAAGTGGATAACTATGTAGAGACACTACCATAAATAAAGTCCCTTCAATATACAGGGTGTCTCAAGTTCGAGTGCCTATTAAACGTTTCTGGAGAACTGGACATATTTGAAATCTGAAAATTGTGATTATGATATTGTTCGAAATTCTCTACAGACCTGAATTATTTTTGAAGCATGTGCACTTCCGGTTATACCAGGAGTGAAAATAAATTTGTTCAAAAAATTTTTTTTTTCATTTATTCGTTTCTGATATGATTGAGTATTCAATGCTGAATACATTTCTGTTGCAACCATTGTATTCATTCAAATAGTTTTCAAAATATCGAAAAAAAAACCTGAAAAAAAGTCAAATATAGGCACTCGAACTTGGGACACCCTGTAGAGACAGATAATTTGCCCAATAATGTGTACTTCCAAAATGATAATCGATAGTTGCCGTTTATGCAAGATTTAGGAAATGCTCACCAGTCAGGCTCGGTAGAGAGCGTTATTTCAAAAACTACACATTCGGTCCGCATGAAATTTGGTAATAAGCTGTATAATGAAGATTTAAGAGTGCATACAAATTTATTGCTATGAATCGACATGCTCGTAACCTCAGATTATTGCTCTAATAAATTTTTTAGGTCCCTACTCAAATCAATCGAAGAAAAATTATTGTGCATTTAATTTCAATAAGAAACAAGTGTCGTTTTTAATTACAAAATATTAACTACCGTTTAGTTGAATTTAGTTGCATCATCAATATTGTAATAAATATCATAACTCATAATTTTTATTGCATTTTTCGTTGAATATATTTTTCTTCAACTAAAAATTGATCCCCCATGGACTTCAACGGTTCAGGTCCACTTTTCGTCTCTTCCATGTCCATTCGGGACACATACATTGTTTTTTCAACGAATTCGTACGGCATCATGGCAGTCTATTGTCATGATGAGAGAAAAATTATAGAGAGATTTCTTTTGAAAGCTGCAACAATTTTCTGTACTTTACGATTCCGCAAAATACTTCTCAAGAATTTAGATTATGAGTTATAGACCTAGATCTACAAACATTCGCAAACGGTGAAAACGTCTTCCGCCAATGGTGTATATTTCTTGCTTTTCATTGATTTGTAGGGATTAACTATCACATTTGTGATTTACGATATACACAACTCACACGTGAAATAAGTAGATTCCAAATTATTGTCTAGTATCGTATTTCGAAGTATTGATTGTAAGTTTATTTAATTTTGTTTTGTTATGGTTTGTGGCATTGCGGAAACTGTATACTCCATTCACAATTATAAAGTCACAACTCTCGCCTTGGAAACTTGACACACACCTCTTATCGAAGTTATGACGTTTTTCAAAATATTTTTATGTTCCAAGTCAATACTATGTTGCCCTTTCTACATTCTTAGCGTATTTCTCAGAATATGAATTTATTCGGAAAATAAATGAATTGGAAAAGATGTGATGGACGAAAATAATTAACGTTTATATGAATTGATAGAAAGGATTACTTTTTTAGTTATTTGCATCTTTGCATGGAAAGTACAAGAGATCACTGTTGAAATATATTATTTTTCGCCATGGAAGAAAATTGCATTGCTTTCAAATAATTTTCATATGCATGCTTGTGAAGATTTAATGTTTATTAATATTATCCTCTTGAACTGAAAGTTCAAGACTTGACGACATCAATTGTTGATTCTAATCAAGAATTCTTAAAAAAAAATCAAGCCAAAGATGAATTGTTGGGTAATTACAAGAATCAAGAATAATGTCAATTTTATTTTGTTGATAACTTTCTTAAAATCAATGTTGGTATATAAAACTCGGCTGCGTTTGTTCAAACAACATCTAAAGAATACATTTTTCACCATCTTGACCTTTGAAAGGCGTTTCTTATAGGAGAATTAGGTCTAAGTTCCACCTCATTAGTGATGTACCTAACTTTTGCAAATCTGCTCAGATATCGCCAAATTTCTTGTGAAACCTGAAAAATATCATCCTAATCGACCTCTCGAGGCTCCATCCGATCCATCTACTGCGATATCTGTCCAAATAACAGCTTTTTCAACGAAATTCCCGTGTATCCCTTCAACCTCGAAATGTAAACATTCGTCCTGGTCTTGAAAATCGTCCTCATACGCTCCAAACTGGTGCTAAAAACAATAAACACGTTAATCTTGGATATTCGACGAAAAACTCACCTGCAAATATCGATTAAATACCAAAAATCTGCGAACAATTTGTAAACCTAACAAAATGTGGAATATCTTTGATACTTTTACTTTGATGTAAACAAAGAAACTGGCAACGCCGTTTTGTCATCAACGATATTTTCTGTGCGCGCACTGACTTTTCATCATATGTTCTGTGCTTTTCATCAGGGGCACCAACTCCTGAAAACGAAACCATGACCTCCTATGTGATTAAATAAAAGTGAATGGAGTATAGATATCGTTTGGTTTAACTTCATTAAAAATCAATTTGTGAATAGAGCAGCTCAGCTATCTACTAAGTTGGCGTTTTCGGTTGGCGAAGTCTGCAATAAAACGTGGGTGTTTCGAGTAACTGTTAGGTTATGATGGGTCAATATCGGGTGTTTTTTTAGAGTGATAGAACCCTAAGTTGGAATAAAACACATTCAAATTAGGATTGAAGCCAGTTTTTTTTTTAAAGATAATTTTATGACATTTATGTTTTAAAAATAATTGTCGGCATATTATGTCCACCACGACTAGCTCTGAGGAACTGCATTCGACCAGACCAATTTTGGATCACTTTTTCGAGTAACTCAGGCCTTATTTCAGCAATAACACGAGTTATGTTGGCTTCCAAAGCGTCTATTAATTTATCAGCTTAAACCAATGACTTGAGATAACCCCAAAGAAAATAATCCATTGGAGTTAAGTCGCATTATCTTGGAGGCCGAGTAATTGGACCATTTCTCGGAATAATGTTATCGCGAAATATTTCCTTCAATAAATCAATTTTTATGATAACAGCATGAGTTGTGGCACCATCTTGTTGAACCCAAACATTTCAGGGTCGACAACATTCGAATTTTGAAACAAATAATCATTGATCAACGATCTGTAACAAGTCACTGCAACATTAGCTCCTGCATCGTTTTTAAATAAATATGGACCGAATATGCCTCCAGCATGTGAAGCACACCATACAGTGCATTTTTCAGGATGCAATGGAACCTGCACCTGCAGTACTCCTCGAAAATTGTTCTCACTCCATATACTGAAATTTTGCTTGTTCACGTACAATTTTCCGATAAAAATGTGGATCAACTTCAAGTTTTTCTAAAGCCCAATCAGAAAACGAACAACGCTTATTACGGTCAAGTGGTTTTAGTTATTGAACAGCTGGATCTTTTCGCAAAATTTTCCATGTGATGGTGGATGCACCAGAGTCAAACTTGTGAACGTCGGCGAATAGACCAATCTGGATCTTCATTAACACTATCTCTTACAGCAGGGATATTTTCTTCTGTACAATTCTTTGTCTTGTTGGTTTTGTTGCATCGAGTAGAGAAAATGTTGTCCGAAATCTATCGATAGTTCGACAAATAAACTGCTCTGATGGACGATTAGGTAGACCATAAAGGACCCCGCACTTTTTCTATGGCAAATGGCGTTCCGTCAAATGTTCTAAAATTTTGGTATAATGTAGTACTCGACCTACTGATCAAAAGTGTCCATGGCCCCAACTCAATTCTATGACTAGTTTTTGAGATACAGGGCGTTGAAGTTGAGAATTACCCACTTTTACTACGCCCGTATCTCGGAACAGAATCGAATGAACTTCAATTTTTCTCGAGAAACATTTCATTACATCCACAGGGAGCAACCATATAGTGGAATATGACCGAAAATCGTTACGAATACAGGGTTATCCATAATTGAATGCATGCCCGAATTTGAAAGTATAAAATATGTCAGTTTCAGAGCGAGAACGTTCACAAAATGAACTATTACACTAGATATGTTGTTGTTACATCGAAAAAATCTGTAATACCCAGAATTTATACTGGGTGATCTATTATTATAGAAACTATTCTCAAGGAAGGTTAAGTGGACACCCTGTATTATATTACTGAACAGAAATGTCAAGATAACATGGCTTCTACCTTCTGTCAAATCACAGTTATCCTTATCGAAAATTCTATCACTCTAACAATACACCCGATACATCTTTTTAGCCATCCTTCTCTAGTGGCACTAATTAAGGGGAAGTGGTACACGTCCGAGCTCGTGAGCTCCCTTCAAAAATTGGGCTTTTTATTTCCATGATATCTCAGTTCGTATGTGGCGTAGACCTACAATTTTTTTAATTGAAGCTTAACCATTTCTGTACAATGTGTATCACTCGCTTTTTCGTTTTTTTTTTGTATTTTAGGAAAAAAACCTGGTGAGCTGTAATTTCATAAAAATCTGGACATACGATCTTATTTCCATGATATCTTCGTCAATTTTCGGGATAAATGTATGAAATTTTCATTATACATGCGAATTAGTATATTGCAGGATGTGTATTGATCAGTTTTTCTGTTTATTGCCCCCCTGGAGTTTTAAATAAATAATGAAGTAGGAACTTTATTGGTCATATTTTCAACCAGGTTGTTTTCCTAAAATACGAAGAAAAACGGAAAAGCGAGTGATACACATTCT
This sequence comes from Adalia decempunctata, assembly GCA_951802165.1. Classification (NCBI taxonomy): domain Eukaryota; kingdom Metazoa; phylum Arthropoda; class Insecta; order Coleoptera; family Coccinellidae; genus Adalia; species Adalia decempunctata. The sequence continues at coordinate 25,900,348 of OX637697.1, forward strand.
GGAAAATATTATTCCGCATGTATCTGAAAATTTCATACATTTATCCCGAAAATTGACGGAGATATCATGGAAATAAATCGTTTGTCAAATTTTCATGGAATTACAGCTCACCAGGTTTTTTCCTAATATACGAAGTAAAACGGAAAAGCGAGTAATACACATTCTAGAGAAATGATTAAGCTTCAATTTAAAAAAAAAAATTGTTCGTCTACGCCGCATACGAACTGAGATATCATGGAAATAAAAAGCCCAATTTTTGAAGGGATCTCGCGAGCTCGGAAGTGTACCACTTCCCCTTAATGGTTACGTTGGCTATAGCTTATTCAGGGTTGTATCCTATGTATTATCAAACAAGTTAAAAGGGTTCAAAAGTTTTATTGCACTCCTAACCATCCAAAGACGTCTCGACTAAAAAAAAAAACAATTTAAAGACTCTGAACCAAGTAATCCTAGAGGCTTCACCCATTGGCGGAAAGGGTTATGTCTATGGTATTATACATGGAGGAAGTAAGGTGCGTGGAAACGAGAGTAGACATGTGATGAGAGTTACGAAACAGGATACCTTTCTATGAGGGGTTTTGTCTTTGATTCTGCCTGATTTCCAAGTATACGAGATCTGTAATTCCTATCGATTTAAAATTTGAATTTTGGACGAGTGGAGAAAGCAAAATATGCCACTTACGTTCTTACCATTACCCTCAGTTTGAAACCTGAAGTAAATCTGATCTCCCCAACTATGATGCTCAGATACCCAAGTCCATAGTAGTAGTTTGTTAATCTTGAGATTCCATGATCTAAAAAACAATCGAGGTGATGCCGTGAAAAAGTTATTGTCTTCATTCCTTTCTGTTTATTGAAGATTGTCATGAAAGACAAGAAAACGAATTTTATGCTGTGATAAATAAAGCGTCCATTTTACTTTCAAGGTAACCAGCATATTGTGTTTGAATAGAATACCGTGAATAGACTCTCACACACCAGCGTTTATGTTGACAAAGTTGAGGAATGCTTTAAGCTTCAAGGAACTAGCTACTGAAAACATGCTCTTTCACGACGATCCGAGTCAAAATGTGATGGAAAACTGCTGGTACTATACATTTCCGGAACCATCAAATTGTTTTATTTCATTTCCAACATATAACATATTTAATAGCCTCATCAAATGGCTTCTCTGATATCTGGAAGGTATATAAAGGAATTAAGTAGATTGAAACAGTACCATATCATCTCTTGCGAATTTGGTAGTGTCTTCAATCAACAATCAAAATGATGAAAAATTTCTTCTTCTTCTTCGTGTTGGTTTTGGCCATCATTGCTAATTTCCAAACTGGAGTGAGGTAAGATCTTTGTACTTATTAAAATTTCATATTTGCATGGTGATTCTATGTACTGAAAATTAACTGGCGGAGTCAATGTGATAGTGATATGCATTCAAGAGTTTGAATCGTGTTCCTAATACATACCAATCTTAGTCTGTAAATTAAATTGAGTAATCACAAAATCATCATAATCAAAATTCTATCCATTTGATCTTTTCATTCTCCTAAAAGATTTTGAAAATTTGGAACTTCTCATGATCACCGGGATTCAACAATTTTAATTGTAAGTACCTTAAATGATATCACACTGTTCAGCTAATGATATTCCATGAAAAATCATTCCTCTGTGTCCAATTATGTCTTGTAAGTGAGGAATCTCTTAGAAAGCTGAAAAATTAATAACTATTCGATATAAACACTACTTTTCTTCATGACAAAAACATAATAATATATGTCACTCCCACAATTCATACGAATCTAACGACACCTCATATGTTAAAATCCATCAAGCCATTCGGGCTGTAGAACGTGAAAAAGAAATTGACATACATACACTCGAAAAGCATTACCCTCCTTCTGGAGCAATTTGAAAAAAAAATAGTGGTAAGCCTTTTTCAAAGCTACATATCAAGTTTCAGTGATATTTATTGAAAACGAAATGTAAGTATATCTCGTCTGAGCCACTCTGGTCATAGATTGATTACCTGTAGAAATATCAGAATATAATAATGGTGAAAAAACAAAAAACTTTAAATCTATCGAGGAGCACTTCATCTGGAAAATGAGCTGATTACTAAGATGAGATGATTCTATAGAACCCTTGATCAAGTGAAAATGTCGACGAAATATGTACTTTTTTTTTATCTAAGTACCATTTCAGTATAGTAGTATTTAATGTATAAGGATACATTATTAGAAACAAAGTAACGTTCATTTGAAATAAGACTATGAATTTGATTTTCCCAAGGAGGAAAAGAAATAATATTTTGAATAAATGAAAAACGAATCACTTTTGCGTGGTATGTCACTAAACGGTTTTTCTTATTTCAGAGCCGACGATGACGACGACGATGACTACATGCGCTATTATAGAAAACTTCAGCGGCAACAGCATTATGTATCCGTTTGAAATTCTTATTTTAAATAAAGTGGTTCTCAATTGAAATTAGAAATATTTACGTTCTACCTTTCCACATCACCTTTTTTCGCCCATCTCTCATGCCTCTTTAATCACATGGAAAACTACTGGTACTGGTTTCCTGAAAATTTGTATACGGGAGTTTTCACGAAAAGAAATAAGATTCATTATAACAGCTAGAATCTGAATTTTTCAAATTTTTGATGCATTCTTGTGTGCAAACTTTCTTTGGGCTATAATCTTCGTATTGATACACAGCCTAATTCTTGTTTTTCCAAACCCAGCCAAGTTCCATACATGCTAGAAATTTGTCTTATACAGGGTGGCCAAGAGATTGACGTCAAAAAGGAAAAACAGGTCCCTCGTGTCATGGGTTATTCGAATCAACCCCATATATGTTATGCTATTTTTGACGTTTTTCGAGTTATGAATTTTTTTATGAACTTTGAGAATTTTCGACTTGACCATCTTAAAAAAGATATTAAAAAAAAAGTACAAGACTTCTCTGTGAAATTCTTTCTGTAACTTAATCTCCATGAATTGTTCTTTCATCAATAAAATAACCAAATTCGTAACTTTGATAAAAATGATGGAAATGTTGGTCTCAAGTGAAAAAGTTACGTAAATTGCATTATGATCTGAATTTTCGAATCGAAATTGAAAATGTAAAAAGGCTAATTCACGGTTTCTTAGTAGGCTTAAAAACTGCGCTCAACAGTCAGCTTTTAGAATCATTGATAAAAAATGGTACTTAACACTCTACTTTTGCTAGAATTAGCCTTCAAAGTCATCGAGGTGGAAAAAATCAAAGAACTAGACATTTAACACAAAATTATTTCTTCGCATTTTAAGATATTTCTGATCAAGTTATGATAGAAAATGCTGAAAATTAATGAAAATAAGCTTTAGATGTTGGTCAAGACATCATAATGTAAGTAAAAAAAAGAAATTTATTTATAAAATTTAGAGTAGGTGTTCAAAGTGGCCACCTCCAGCCTCAATACACAGTACACAGCCACATACACAATCATCTCATCGATTTTTTCGTTTGGGGTTATTTCAAAGAAATTGTTTACGCCCGAGAATGTTCGAGTGAAGATGAGCTGCGACTGAAGATAAGAGAAGCCGAACGTGTCCTAAGAGAGAACAGGGCAGGTTTTATGTGATTGAAAGAAAATTTTCTAAGAAGGTGTAGAATGTGTATTGAGGCTGGAGGTGGCCACTTTGAACACCTACTGTAAATTTTATAAATAAATTTCGTTTTATTTATATTATGATGTGTGATTTATTGCCATACCTTTTTTTTTTATCTAGAACTTTTCTTGACCAACATCTAAAGCTTATTTTCATTAATTTTCAGCAAAAGTAGAGTGTTAAGTACCATTTTTTATCAATGATTCTAAAAGCTGACTGTTGAGCGCAGTTTTTAAGCATGCTAAGAAACCGTGAATTAGCCTTTTTACATTTTCAATTTTGATTCGAAAATTCAGATCATAATCCAATTTACGTAACTTTTTCACTTGAGACCAACATTTCCATAATTTTTATCAAAGTAACGAATCTGGTTATTTTATGTATGAAAGTACAATTCATGGAGATTAAGTTACAAAAAGAATTTCACAGAGAAGTCTTGTACTTCTTTTTAAATATCTTTTATAAGATGGTCAAGTCGAAAATCCTCAAAGTTCATAAAAAAATTCATAACTCGAAAACCGTGAAAAATAGCATAACATATATGGGGGTGATTCGAATAGCCCATGACCCGAGGGACCTGTTTTTTCCTTTTTGACGTCAATCTCTTGGCCACCCTGTATGTACATTGTACACACTTAAATTTCCGCTTTTAAATAACTCCACAAGAAAATCTAGAGGGGACAGATCTGGAGATCTATGAGACTATCCGACCAATCCACTGGTTGGGGGAGGTCATATCTGAAAAAGGTCTAAGAGCAGCGGCATAATGAGGCGGAGCCCCATCTTGCTGGTAAAACAGACAGACCCCAGAATAGCGATCGTCATTCTCAACGATGTCAATTAGTAGAAATTAGGTATAGCGTTCGCCTGTCGAATTGTCTTTCAAGAAGAAAGGTTTCACGATGTGGTCACCATAAATGTCCGAAAAGACATTCAATGTTTATGGTGTTCGAGTGTAGTTTCACGAAAAATTCGAGTATTCTCATTCGATCAGTCACGAAAAATATAAAGGTGTTCCAAAAAGAGCGCAAGATTCCAATTGCGCGTCATGTTTGACAGTCATAATGTCACAAGATCATGATGTGATAGATCGAAAGTTGACAGATGTGAGTTAGTATAGCGTGTAGTATAGCGTTGCCACATGTGATACCACCCGTGAAACATTGATGATCTTGCATGAGTTTGCCCCTGGTCGTGTCATTTCCTGATTTGGTGACCAGAATTGGCCTTCGCACTCTTACGATTTAACGCCTTTAGACTTCTGGATGTGCAATTATCCGAAGTCACAGGTGTATGCCAATACGCCTGCAACCATCGAAGCTTTAAAAGCCGAAACTAGAGGATGTATCAATGAAATATTACCGCTTGTATTCAATAACGTTATTGAAAATTTCGTCAAAAAGGTACGCATGTGCCAAGATATTTCGTTTCAAACATAATTCCACATGTATATTTTATATAGCAATTAATATTTCGGTACTTTGCTTCAGAAAATCATGTTTTATTGAACTAAAACTAAAGTTTCCGTAGCAACTATCGTTTCATCCCGAAAAAATTTTCAAGTCGGCAAAACCAACATGTTGGTTTTTCAGCGACAACATTTTTGACGTTTCTCGAATTCATAGATAGCTTCGGAAATGAATATCATAGAGAGAATAAACAACGTTTAGTGGTTTAGTTAATCTATGATGAATTCTAATTTGCCAAATATGAAATAGCGCAATACACGTCAATTGTGAACATATTACCCTATTTTCTCGTGGAATACTCACGCCGAATTCCACTCGAGATGAAATTTAAGCAGGTAAAATTTCTCTCTTGTAATATTCAAGTTTGTTGCTTTTCGGAAATTTCGCTCATGACATTTTTTCCAAAATCACTCGCCTGACGGCTCGTGATTTTGATACAAATATCATTCGCGAAATTTCCGAGCAACAAACTTTCATATCAATCGAGAAATTTTGCCGGCAAAATTCCATCTCTAGTGGTATTACGTATGAAAAAACTAATGAGGATGAACCAAATTGAACAAATTTTTCAAATTCTTGATTTTTCAGATAGGAAATATCTCTGTTTCCTTCCCAATATGACACCCTGTGTATTTGTTCGAAAAGATAATGTCCATTGTGTTATTCTAATTTCAAATGGAAAGTTATAAATCTACACAGGGCAGTCTTTCTCACCCAAAAAAATTTCCGAGAACAGACGAGAACTTTTCAAGATATTTTTGTGAAATTCATTTTCAGTATACCTATAATGGAATATAAAGAAACAAACAACATCCTCAATAAATTATCACATTATCGGATACCCTATGCAACTTTAATTGGACATCACTGATATTCCCAAGCTTTTTAGGGAGATTTCAGCTTTTAGACAAATGTGAGGTGATAAAAAAAAAGGTCACAGCTTGACAGCTTCTTGCCCTTTCAGGATAGAAGAATGTTATTGAAACAGATTATTCACATTAAGTTCCTCATTTCAAATAAAATCCCAGTTTATTTTTATCGAATTATTTTTCTATATCTAGAAACAAATCAATGATGTTTATGAACCATATGGGTAAAATTGATCATTTTTCAGATATTCATGAAATAACACGTATCTGAGGTAAGTAACGCATTGAGTTCCAATTATTTATCTTATAATCAAATAGTTCAATATTGGAAAAAACTTCGATACTATATTATGAATCTGCAACCTAATTCAAGGATAACATGTTCCTACTCATTTGTGGAATGATTATTTGAATCATTAATTTCAAATTGACAGAAAAAATCCCAATATTCCAATATGTCGTCCTTATTTTATGTATTAGGCGGTATACTAAAGTTTTAATTTTGTTCCTAAAATGTTCGAATCGTAATAGATGATCTGCGAATTTATACTTGTCTTCTCAGCCGAGGTTTCGCAAAAAATATATAGAATGGTTGAAGGAAAAGGTACTGTGGAGTGAAAAGATAAAAGTGAAATCATAATTTCATATGTGAATCATTTTATTCAAACTAAGAATTTCAATAGCGCACATATTGCTGTTTTTGAAGTATACGTTTATGATGGATGTAAGCATCATCATCATCGTCATCAGCTCTGAAATAAAAAAAATCATCAAATGAAATAGCAAAAAGGAAACAAATTAATTTTTTATGGATATAAGAGATGCATATTTCCCAAAATATTCAGGAGAATATGCAGTTGAAAAAGTAGTCAAATGAAAAGTCTCAATTTGTTATTGTGAAACTCGAGTTTATTTTGTATTGCATCGAAATAATTGAAAAAAGTTTCGAAATCACTTTTTCTAAGAATAAATTCTAGATCTAACCCCCTTTGAATTTCAGAGAATTCATATCGTTGATGGGAGATGTGAATTAACGAATTCGTTTATTCCACCTACATAAGATCCTTACGTTTCATTAATATGATGGAAACTGACAACTAATTCGAAATGGACAAAAAAAAACTTCTTGTCCACATAGAAAACCAAATAAATTTGAGAATTTAACTATTCACTGTAAATTTTCACCAAAATTCTTACCTCACTCCAGTTTGGAAAGTAGAGATGATGGCCAGAACCACAACGAAGAACAAGAAGAAGTTATTCAACATTTTAGCTATAAGATATTCCAAAGATGGAAGAAATGATATGATACCGATTCGATTTGCTGAGCCTTTTATATATCCCAGATACCTAAGAAGCCATCAAATTATGCTCATAAAATATTTATATGTTAAAATAAAAGAGTTTAATAGATATATAAATATCATAAAATATGAATAAGACGATTTGGCCATTTACTACAATCATTATATTTCAATGATAGGTACTGAATTATTGTTGCTATTGATATATCTTTTGTGGCTTATGAATATATCTAGATGACCTGAGAGATCTTACTTGAAAAGTGTTATGCCAAAATATTGAAAGCAATAAAGTAAATTGAAGAAATGAAGTGAGTTAATGAAAAAAACAAAAATGAAATTTGAGATAGATAGTAAAATAACCCAAATACAATCAGAACTGGTTATAGGATGTTTTCTTGGTGCATTTTTGGGAAAATTGCCTTCCACAACCTGAATCAACGAATATATATCATTATTTATTAACTGACAAAGAAACTGCAAAACCCAGAAGGAGCTGTTTAAATTGAAATTTTTTGTTTAAAAATTTAACATATGGCATTCAAAACATCACAAATGAAGAAAGTTTCAGAACTGTCAAGGAAATGTTGCTTTATATAGAACTCTCCACAAGGTAGTAGAATGTTTTAGGCATCGTTTCTTATCTGTTGTTTTTTCTCCTTTCGACGAATTTGCACTATGACCCATATTGTTTTTTTTGTTGTTGTATTATTTTTTGAACATTCGTCAGATGGTGATGATGTATTATTATTATTATTATAGAAATCCAAGTTTAGAAGGGCAAGCCAATAGTTCACCCAGAAAGGTTGCTGACTAAAACTTGTCACTAACTTTTCGTAATTTTGAAAATATTCAACTATCCATCGATTGAATGGAAATAGTATATTATTTCATTAGGAGGAGAAGTGTCACTTTTCGTGGCGAGCTTGAGTTTATCCGCCGAACGGAGTGAGGCGGATAATTGAAAGCGAGCCACGAAAAGTCACTTCTTCTCCGAATGAAATATGCTATTTTATTTCCAAACGTTTTCAAATTCATGAAAATTGTACATTTAATGCAACTTTATCAAATAAAAATGACGTTTGAATTGGAAATTTTTGTATTCTATGCATCTATGTTCATGGTAACCAAGTCATCTTTTTCGTAGCAACCACTTTTCCTGCCGCCGGAGGGAAAAGTAAATATTTCTCCGCCTAGGCGGAGAAATAGAACTTTTCGATGATCCTGTCAGTCGGGAACTGACGTTGTTATCGTACGTTTGGAAATAAACAAAGCTTACTTAACGTTTGGGCGACTAAATGTGCCTCCGTTTTCAAAAACTATGTTTAAATTTATTCGAAATTTCTTGCAGATACAGATACATAAAAATCAAGAACTGTCTCTGTCGGCTTTTAACCGGCCATTTTTTCTATACTCAAATGGCTTGATGATAATATACAGGAAGCTGAAGTACCTGGAAGGAAGGTTCAATAATAACTCTTTGAAATCAATAACTTCCTTGTTTTCCAGAAATGAATTTATTAGCACTCAAAATTGACTTGCCCTTCTACATGCTATATGGATATACGTAAGCAAAGCTCACGGTTCCCAAGGATCTATCCTATATCTCTCAAAAAAATGGAATTGAAACACGTAATTCTTCATTTTAATATAGCTTTGTTACACTACATTCATTACCAATTGTCATTCCTTTAGATCAGTTATCCATCTTATTCATTGGAGGTTTTTTGATATAAAAAGGAAACTTTCGTGTCTGCTCTAAAAAGTTTTATTAGAACTGCTACATATGTTTCGATCCTCTCAAAAATAGGGTCATCTTCAAGCATCTGCAGATAAAATACAAATATGTACGAAAACTGTCATCAAACAATAAAAGACAACAACAGAAAAATATACGAAATAGAGAGCACAAGTATGAAGATCAAATGACAATCAACCTACAATAACAGTTAATTGTAAATAGAATTTGAAAAAATAACTTACATGTTAAAAACTTCTAAAACGAAATAACTCGCCGATAGTAAAAGATAAACATTAATATTAAATATGTCACATTATCAAGAAGGCAGACAGATCGAGCAGAAAGCACAGAAACAACAACAGAAACCGCAGAAATGACTGAGTTCCTTTTGAGTGTCAATAAAAAGGTTGAATGTTGAAAGTTGAAAGTTAAATGTCAAAAGTTAAAAGTTAAATGTCAAAACTGGGAAAAGGGTATAGGAATGGAGTCAACATGATGGGAGGAGGTCGAGCAAACGCGGACAAATTAGAAGTTCAGGGAATTCCTGTTGGATGTTCAGAAGTTTACTTGGGGTGTTGTGTTTTGCCTTTGTAATATGTATTTTTTCTAATGTGTCGCATAAACTTCTGTTATGAGGGAGAGACAGGATGCAGGGCTCTAACGAGGGAATGTGGCCGGAGTTCGAGAGGATGTGTTCTGCGAAAGTAGACTTGTTGAGGTTGTTGGTCCTAGAGGCTGTGAAGTATCGATCCTTATTTTGATGCTTCTAAAGGATCGGCCTATGTAGAAACTTCCACATGAACAATCTACACTGCGCAAAAAAAATTAACGCACATTATGGAAATCTCAAATTTATTCTACAACTGAAGGTGTTCTCAATGATAATTATTTTTATCAGAATTATGCATGCATACGTTATCCATTTCAACGTTTTTCTTCAATACAAATGTTTTCTCCCAGCAGGAATAAAAAAAGATGATATTATCAGATTTTGAATGTATTGGCTCCATTCTAAAATCAGTTTTTCTCGATCAATTATAGTGATCAATAGTTTTTCTTTCGTTTGGTTTGCAACCGCTCGCCTCCTTCAAAATCAGCTTGAGCAAACTCATGAGGTGCAAATTAGCACTCAGACAATAAGAAATCGCCTCAGAGAATATGATTTAAGGCCTCGTGTCGCGGCAAGAGGCCCAGCTCTTCCCCAGCCCATCGAAGGGCGCGTTTGGATTTTGCGAGAGCATATCCATTGGGAAGAGGCCGATTGGGAAAGAGTTCTCTTCACAGATGAGTCTAGATTCTGCCTCTACCATTGTGATCGACGTTCCCTTGTATACAGACGTCCACATGAAAGATATGCTCAGTGCAATTTCCTGAATACTACTGGTTTCGGGGGAGGATCGATTATGGTATGGGGTGGAATATCTTTGACTGCTCGCACAGACCTAGTGGTCGTTGATAATGGAGCTATGAATGCTGATAAGTATATAAGGAACATTCTTGAAGAGCATGTAGTGCCATTTGCCCCATACATTGGTGAAAATTTCATTTTTATGGACGATAATGCCAGACCCCATCGTGCGCGCATCGTTCAGGAGTACCTTGAAGATGTTGAAGTCTCTCGAATGGAATGGCCAGCAAGAAGTCCAGATCTCAATCCGATTGAGCAGGTTTGGGACAACCTCAATAGAAGGCTGAGAAGTTCAGAAAATCATCCAGCTACTCTTAATGACTTAGGAATCCAACTCGGAGAAATCTGGGAAGGATTAGATCAGAACATTTTAAGATCACTCATTTTGAGTATGGACCGTCGTTGCCGAGCTGTAATTAACGCAAGGGGTGGAAATACCAAGTATTAAATCACTTATCAGCATTGCAGAATTTTGAAAATTGTTCATTTCTCTTCTTTCACATGAGATTAGGTGATATCCTGAATTTTTCTTCCATTTAATGTGTCTTGTTTCGTTCAAAACCTTCCCGAGAGAACATAAAAAATAAGTTATAAAGTCAATGTAGAGTTAACTTTCATTAAAATTGAGATTTTCAGAATGTGCGTTAATTTTTTTGCGCAGTGTAGTTGATAGACTCCCATTTTTTCGATCGGATTGACTTCATCTTCACCCCTGGAGAAGATCGATTTAAGAGAGTTCTCAACTTTGAAGGATATTTGAATATAAAATTGTCTCAAGTGTTTTTGAATCCTCTCAGAAATACCGGGAATATATGGGATGCTCCTGAATAAAGTAATGTTCTAATCTATTATAGGGATTAAATGAGTGTTACGTCCAATCATGACCTTGTGGGAAATCCTATTGAAGGTGTTTTGCACTAAATTCATGGGGAAGCCATTATTATGTGCTATCTGCAGAATGATGTTATATTCCGTTCCATAATCCTCAGGGGACAACGGGGTTGTCAGAAGTCTATGGAAGAAGGAACGTAACGCGGCAAGCTTGTGCTGGAGTGGATGATTTGACGAGAAGGGGATCACATGATCCGTTGTTGTGGGCTTCCTGTAGAATTGTAGATGGAGAACTCGATCATCAGCGTAAAAGCAAGTCCAGAAACGGAAGGGTGCCGTTCGTCTGCATCTCAACGGTGAGCACGTTTACAATGCCTCCTATGTGACAACGATTGCTCGTCGCTACCAGTTAGGAATTGCAGTGCAGCAATGTGCACTCCAATCCCTCATCGGGCAGGACGAAAAAGGTTTCGACATGACCGCGCGAAGGAGAAACGTATTAGTCTGGGTGTCGTTGGGACAAATTGCAAATTATTAATAAAGTTTTCTTACTTTCTGTATAACTTTATTAGGCGGAGTCTATCACATTTTTCCTCTGTGAAAATTTTTGTCGTCGTGGCTTTTTTCAGCAAACCTTTCAATTCTTTTAAATCACGCATACTCTTTTTTTGTAAAATGCAATCATAAAAACAATCTGAGAGAAATGAGAAAACATGATTGTCCGACAAAAATAGTGTGGCTATGAGCGTGTCTACCAACATGAACATGACTGAAAATCGCATTTTTTAAAAATATTGATACCCTCCTGATTTTTTTCAGAATCGGTTGATACAACCATATAAGTATGACTATTCCACTCATTTCAAAAACTGACCAATCACAAAGACAGCTCGTATTATCGCGATAATACCAACTATCTCTGAATTATGATTGGTCTGACAACTTCGGTATTTTCAACGATCGAATTACAGAATAATCTGTGATTGAACTATGGATGCGAATGGTTTGACAACTAATAAATATAAATTGTAGACGCGAACATGAGTTTTTCTCTGCTTTTCTCGAATATGGAGTTTCCGACCTTTTATTTTATTCGTGAAATAGTCTTATAAAATTTCACTCGAGATTGAATTTACCTCATAAGTCAATCTTTTATTTCCAAACTCAAATGAGTTGCTTCAAGAAAACACCACTCGTCCTCCGGACTCGTGATGTTTCCAAGCAACTCATTTTCGTTTCAAAATGAATCGATAGACTTATCACAGATATTCAATCTCTTGTGATATTACTACTGAAAATGTGGCGTTTTTCTTGTCCGACAAATCGAAAACGACGATTTTTTGGGATAAAAAAAATTATGAATAAGTTCTTGTCTCTCTTCACCTCGAAAATACAATGTTATGCACCAGTTGTCCGACCAAAAAATGTGGCGTTCTATCAAAAATTGATCTTATTTGGCTATGAATAGACTAGATGCATTTTTCGGATATAACTTTGCTTAAGTTAACATAACATTTGATTTTTTGAGGATCATTTAAGAAAGATATGCTGAAAACTATCATTCAACTGTCCGACGAAAAAAGTTCGGCAATTTCTCAGTACACCGAATGAAAGTTATTGGTCCCGTGATACTCCGTTTTCATAACTAACATTTTCAATCGTCATATTCATTTGACATTGAAATTTCGATGAAAGTTTCATTTTTTCATACTTTTGGTTGCTTTCGTGAAGCTCATTCAATTTGCTTGCCTCAAAGAATTACTAGAATCCGTTGGATGAGGAAATTCTGATCTAGAAGTGAAATGTTGCACGAAGTGGTGGAAGGTACCTGGGACACCTCTTCTGTAACACCTTTGAGGTTATGAAAAGAATGTTTTCAATTATTTATACTTGTAGCTATTCACTTTGAAGGCTGAAGCTGTGATAATAAGTATGAGAAAATGGACTATCAAAATAAAAATGCACAAACTGAATTTTTTCTGCCCCAGTTGAATATGGAATCTCCACCCCAGGTCGAAGTCGCGAATTCTTCGGAAAGAAAGTGGTAGTTTCATGGAATTCCGTTTGAGTAATACCAAGGGTTGTAAAAGTAGTTTGGGAATTCTCCCTATATATATGAGTGCTGTTTCGGTTTTGCACCGCAGTCCTCTGCAGTCTGAAACTGTGTAGACGAATTTTAGTGTGCTGCCGAATTTTCTCTTCTTGAGATAATTCTTGTTCTATTCTTTTGATAGTTTTTCAGTTGTTGCCGATATAATATTCTTAGTAGTGATGGAGTGTTTTTCGTTTGAATATTTGAAAAATAACCCTGACTACAAAATGTAAAGGAAGGAAGTGAAAAAATTCATAGCGGACATTCTTAGACAATGTAAAATATTCTTGGCATCAAGAATACATCATAATCACAAATATATCATTCTTACTGACGATTGGTGTGATACTGGATACCATTCGTCTTGTTACAAATAATTCAATGTGGGGAAGGAGTATTTCCATTTTTTATCAGATTTGAATAAAAATGTCAGTAAACAATTTGAATTATACACTTTCAATTAAAATCAATAGTTTCATTTCAATAATAATCGAAGAAAGATTCTGAAACAAAACCATATCTTTCAACTACTTTTTTTATCCGACTAAGAATTTGCCGCATTTTATATGGTGGACATTTTTTTTCTATGAAATATAAATTCATTCTTGTCCGACAAATATTAATGAATTCCAAAACCCAAAAAAATCGTTTGACGAAAAAGAAAAACGCCACATTTTTTTCTGTCAGACAATTGCATATTCATATTTCATAAGGTAATATCAACCGATTCTGAAATAATTATTATATTATTAATAATTTAAAAAAATGCGATTTCCAGTCATCTTCATGTTGGTAGACACGCTCAGAGCCACACAATTTTTGTCGGACAATCATGTTTTCTCATTGCTCCAAGATTGTTTTTATGATTGCATTTTACAAAAAAAGATTTTGTATGGATTGAAAAAATTGAAAGGTTTGCTGAAAAAAAGCCGCGACTACAAAAATTTTCACAGAGGAAAAATGTGATAGACTCCGCCTAATAAAGTTATACAGAAAGTGAGAAAACTTTATTAATAATTTGCAATTTGTCCCACCGACACCCAGACTAATACGTTTCTCCTTCGCGCGGGCATTTCGAAACCTTTTTCGTCCTGCCCGATGAGGGATTGGAGTGCACATTGCTGCACTGCAATTCCTAACTGGTAGCGACGAGCAATCGTTGTCACATAGGAGGCTTTGTTAATGTGCCAACGGTGAAGGTAATTCTATACTCTGTTCAAATATAAGAGACATCAAAATAAACAAAGTCGCGCAGAGGTAGGATGGGCTTCCTTCAGGTAGAGACTTTATTTCAGGGCTCCAGGGTCGGATCGAGGATAGTTCACACAATCATATAAACTCAAATTCAAATTCATTTATTCAACATATTCAAATTACAAATGTCATAAGTTTGAAAAAAATAATGCAGCGTCCAAAATAATATATTATGTATTACACTATTAAAAATTATTCCGAATTTTGTTGGTCTTCTTCTGTGTCACTTTCATCCAGATTCACCAGCACTCGCTCTATTGTTGACTCCATGATATTATCGAGCTGACACATTTTTTCTTCGACATCAGTTACAACATGATGTATGCATTTCTTCCATTTCTCAGCACCAATCGAGCCTATAGCTCCCAGAAACAAATTACGAACCTCAGCAATTTTAAATGAGGAGTTCTGAGCAGCTACTTTTCCTTTTACTTGAGCCCAAATGAGCTCGATTGGATTCAGCTCGCAATGATATGGTGGGAGTCTCAAAACTGTTCTTCCCGTCTCATTGGCCATTTCATCTATAATTAATTTTTCATACCTCCCTCTATTTGCCTTGACCAGAGCAAGAAGTTCCGCCTTCAAAAGATCATTTTCGAAGGAAATATTTTTACTGAGCAACCAATTTTTGACATCTTCCTTGCGGGTTGAAGAAGACGGAATCGATTCCATTTTTCTCGAATGATAAACTGGCGTTGTCCATTACGATGACAGCGTTATGATCCAGAGTTGGCAAAATTGTTGAGAACCACTTTTCGAACGATTCCCCGTTCATTTCCTCATGGTAATCTCCGGATTTTTTCGATTCGAAAAACCATAGGCCGTTCTCTACAAATCCGTCTTCTCCCCCTATATGACATATAATCAGTCCTTTTCCTTTTCCACTTGGGTTTTTGAGACCAGTTGACAGACCTTCTCGAAAAGCCTGTCTGTTGGACCCAATCGATTCATCGACCCATATTGAATTTTTTGTACATCCCGCATTTATCCATGTCTCGTCAAGGTAATAAATTTTTCGGCCTTGCTCCCTAAATTCTCGAATTTTCTTCAAATAATTTCTCCTCCAAACAACTATTTCGTCTCTATCAATCAATAAACTATTACGACCACGTTTTTTGAATTTGAATTTCATTTTTTTCAATAATTTATAAAATGTTGTTTTTTTAAAATTCGTTATTAACAACTTCCAAAACCTTCGAAATTGTAGGAATTTCATGAAGAAAAAAAACCGTGAACTATTCTCCTAATTAAGTTCATGTCGAAATCGTCTATTGAATCGATGCTTTTTAGCGACTGGGATTTCTGCTTAGGTGGAATCAATAGATGATTTCGTTTATATTATTTTTCAGAAATCTCGTCAGATATATCAGGTAATAACCGTTGCGAATTTTAAAGGACCTAATTACAAGGGTTACAAGGGTGTAACAAAGACATCCAAAACATTCACTTGTATTCAAATTTCATAACTCTCCTGTACCTACTATCGACATTCCGTTCTAAGCTTTAAGTACGATCCTGGCAGTCTTTTGGGGGCGTGACAAGAATTGTAGAGAAGGCCCTTTGACCAATAAGCTGTTAGTATGCGCAAAACAAACCGATTTGGTTTGTTTGTTTACATTCTCTTATATTTGAACAGACTATAGGATGAAATGTGTTGAAGTCTAGGAACGTAACGCGGTCAGATTGGTTCCCCAGAAAGACCCAAAAAATATCATCAACATAGCGTCTCCAAAACAGAATATGTTTTTCGAACTGGTTAGTGACTTTTAGTTTAGTCTCAAGATCTCATTCCTTTGCCTGATTTAATGAAACTCAATACATGAATCATACAATCTGACGTCTGCAAATGAGTGCATACAAACATACAGCTGTACTCTGACTTAAAGGCATCAATAAAGTTGAAATCTCTTAGAGACTGGCAAACCCAATGGAATAGCAGCAATAATAAACTTCGTGCAATCCAATCCGAAATAGATTCCCCGATAAAAATTTATCTAAAGAGGAAAGACAAAATAGTAATGAGGAGATTAAGAATTGCACACACCAGGCTGACACACAGCTACTTGATGTCATCGGAACAACATCCTATATGCGAATACTGCCCAGAACATCTATTAACTGTGGAACACTTCCTAACTCGTTGTCAACATTATGATGACATCAGACATCGACTGGACCTCAAAGAAAATTTAAGAGACATCCTCAGCTCACCCACACAAATTGAAGCAGCAATAGAATTCCTGAAAGAAAGCCAACTGTTCAATCAAATATGATCAATACATCCATAGTTTATTTCTCTTTCTGTTTATAACCATATTTTGTGAAAATTTTTGTCTTAATCTGTAATGTAAAAATAGAATATTGTACTGTGTCAATGGCCTAGTTGCCGAGACACGATAATTTCAATTAAAAAAAAATGAGTGCATAGACAAGCCTCTGCGACTTCATGATATTTATATTCGTTAATAACCATTTGGGGAATGCATTTGAGGTTGAAGGAATAGGTACTGTGGAGTGGAAAGATAAAAGTGAAATCATAATTTCATATGTGAATCATTTTATTCAAACTAAGAATTTCAAATTTCCACAACACGCTGTTGATGAAGATAACGTTTATGATGGTAAATGTAAGAATCATCGTCATCGTCATCAGCTCTGAAATGAAAAAAAGTTTATCAAAAGAAATATTTCAGCAAAAGGAAAACAAATTCATTTTTAATGGATATTAGAGATGCATATAGTTCCCAAAATATTGAGGAGAATATGCAGTTGAAGAAGTAGTCAAATCCAAAGTCTCAATTTGTTATTATCAAACTTTTTCACCACTTTTTCTAAGAATAAATTCTAGATCTAACCCCCTTTGAATTTCAGAGAATTCATATCGTTGATGAGAGATGTGAATTAACGAATTCGTTTATTCCACAAAAATAAGATCCGTACGTTTTATGAATATGATGGGAACTGACAACTAATTCAAAATGGAAAAACAATTAAATTTGAGAATTTAACTATTCACTGTAAATTTTCACGAAAATTCTTACCTCACTCCAGTTTGGAAAGTAGAGATGATGGCCAGAACCACAACGAAGAACAAGAAGAAGTTATTCAACATTTTAGCTATAAGATACACCAAAGCTGGAAGAAATGATATGATACTAATTCGCTTTGATGAGCCTTTTATATATCCCAGATATCAAAGAAGCCGTCAAATTATGCTCATAAAATATTTATACCTATTTTAAAATAGAGGAGTTCAATAGATAGGTACATAAATATGAAAGGTACTGAATTATTGTTGCACTTGAAAAGTGTCATGTCAAAATATTCAACGATATAAAGTAAATTGAAGAAATAAGTGAGTTAACGAAAAAATGGAATTTGAGATAGATAGTAAAACAACCTTATTACAATCAGAACTGGTTATAGGATGTTTTCTTCGTCCTTTTTTGGGAAAATTACCTTCCACGACTTAAATCAACAAATATATATCCATATATATTTCGACGAATTTGCACTATGACCCATATTGTTTTTTATGGTTGTATTATTGTTTGAACATTTGTCAGATGGTGATGATGTATTATCATTATTATTATAGAAAATCTTTCCAAGTTTAGAAGGGCAAGCCAATAGTTCACCTCGAAAGGTTACTGACTAAAACTCAGCTTGAGCAAACTCATGAGGTGCAAATTAGCACTCACAGAATAAGAAATCGCCTCAGAGAATATGATTTAAGGCCTCGTGTCGCGGCAAGAGGCCCAGCTCTTATATATTACCCCAGCCCATCGAAGGGCGCGTTTGGATTTTGCGAGAGCATATTCATTGGGAAGAGGCCGATTGGGAAAGAGTTCTCTTCATAGATGAGTCTAGATTCTGCCTCTACCATTGTGATCGACGTTCCCTTGTATACAGACGTCCACATGAAAGATATGCTCAGTGCAATTTCCTGAATACTTCTGGTTTCGGGCGAGGATCGATTATGGAATATCTTTAACTGCTCGCACAGACCTAGTGGTCGTTGATAATGGAGCTATGAATGCTGATAAGTATATAAGGAACATTCTTGAAGAGCATGTAGTGCCATTTGCCCCATACATTGGTGAAAATTTTATTTTTATGGACGATAATGCCAGACCCCATCGTGCGCGCATCGTTCAGGAGTACCTTGAAGATGTTGAAGTCTCTCGAATGGAATGGCCAGCAAGAAGTCCAGATCTCAATCCGATTGAGCAGGTTTGGGACAACCTCAATAGAAGGCTGAGAAGTTCAGAAAATCATCCAGCTACTCTTAATGACTTAGGAATCCAACTCGGAGAAATCTGGGAAGGATTAGATCAGAACATTTTAAGATCACTCATTTTGAGTATGAACCGTCGTTGCCGAGCTGTAGTTAACGCAAGGGGTGCAAATACCAAGTATCAAATCACTTATCAGCATTTCAGTATTTTGAAAATTGTTCATTTCTCTTCTTTCACATAAGATTCGGTGGAATCCTGAATTTTTCTTCCATTTAATGTGTCTTGTTTCGTTCAAAACCTTTCCGAGAGAACATAAAAAATAAGTTATAAAGTCAATGTAGAGTTAACTTTCATTAAAATTGAGATTTTCAGAATGTGCATTAATTTTTTTGCGCAGTGTAGTTGATAGACTCCCATTTTTTCGATCGGATTGACTTCATCTTTACCCCTGAGAAGATCGATTTAAGAGAGTTCTCAACTTTGAAGGATATTTGAATATTGAATTGTCTCAAGTGTTTTTGAATCCTCTCAGAAATACCAGGAATATATGGGATGCTCCTGAATAAAGTAATGTTCTAATCTATTATAGGGATTGAATGAGTGTTACTTCCAATCATGACCTTGTGGGAAATCCTATTAAATGTGTTTTGCACTAAATTCTTGGGAAGCCATCATTATGTGCTATCTGCAGAATGATGTTATATTCCGTTCCATAATCCTCAGGGGACAACGGGGTTGTCAGAAGTCTATGGAAGAAGGAACGTAACGCGGCAAGCTTGTGCTGGAGTGGATGATTTGACGAGAAGGGGATCACATGATCCGTTGTTGTGGGCTTCCTGTAGAATTGTAGATGGAGAAATCGATCATCAGCGTAGAAGCAAGTCCAGAACGGAAGGGTGCCGTTCGTCTGCACAATTACCAAAGAGTAGTCTACTCTTTGCAATTACAATGCCTCCTATGTGACAACGATTGCTCGTCGCTACCAGTTAGGAATTGCAGTGCAGCAATGTGCACTCCAATCCCTCATCGGGCAGGACGAAAAAGGTTTCGACATGACCGCGCGAAGGAGAAACGTATTAGTCTGGGTGTCGTTGGGACAAATTGCAAATTATTAATAAAGTTTTCTTACTTTCTGTATAACTTTATTAGGCGGAGTCTATCACATTTTTCCTCTGTGAAAATTTTTGTCGTTGTGGCATTTTTCAGCAAACCTTTCAATTCTTTTAAATCACACATACTCTTTTTTTGTAAAATGCAATCATAAAAACAATCTGAGAGAAATGAGAAAACATGATTGTCCGACAAAAATAGTGTGGCTTCGAGCGTGTCTACCAACATGAACATGACTGAAAATCGCATTTTTTAAAATTATTAAAACCCTCCTGATTTTTTACAGAATCGGTTGATACAACCATATAAGTATGACTATTCCACTCATTTCAAAAACTGACCAATCACAAAGACAGCTCGTATTATCGCGATAATACCAACTGTCTCTGAATTATGATTGGTCTGACAACTTCGGTATTTTCAACGATCGAATTACAGAATGATCTTTGATTGAACTATGGATGCGAATGGTTTGACAACTAATAAATATAAATTGTAGACGCGAACATGAGTTTTTCTCTGCTTTTCTCGAATATGGAGTTTCTGACCTTTTATTTTATTCGGGAAATAGTCTTATAAAATTTCACTCGAGATTGAATTTACCTCATAAGTCAATCTTTTATTTCCAAAGTCAAATGAGTTGCTCGTCCTCCGGACTCGTGATGTTTCCAAGTAACTCATTTTCGTTTCAAAGTGAATCGATAGACTTATCACAGAATTTCAATCTCTTGTGATATTACTACTGAAAATGCAATTGTCCGACAAAAAAAATGTGGCGTTTTTCCTGACCGACAAATCGAAAACGACGATTTTTTGGGATAAAAAAAATTATGAATAAGGTCTTGTCTCTCCTCACCTCGAAAATACAATGTTATGCACCAGTTGTCCGACAAAAAAATGTGGCGTTCTATCAAAAATTAATAGTTATTTAATCAACTAGTTTATTAATGACAGCGATTAATGGTCGAAATATTTTAACGCGTGAGCGGAGCGAGCGCGTTAATGTTTGAGACCATTAATCGCTAGATTAATAAACGAGTTGATTACAAGATTTTTCCGTCGACCTCATCATGAATTGAAAATAAACTCTGAATTCAAAAAGATTTTTATTTGGCGTAATAGACAAATTTGACATAAAGTAAATTTCTGTGTTCATTTCTATATATTAATATTTATGCTCCTTATAGAAGTTTTCGAAAAAATCATGGATGGAATATAGGACATGTTGTGAAATTCTGAATAGTTTACATTTTTTTCATGAGAATAAGTTCGATTAACGATTTAATTGAGTTTTATTTTTACCTTAGACATCAACAAAATACATACTATTAGGAGCATTTGCCATGAACTCTTCCACATGTTCTTTTTCGATTTTTCGATCAACATTTTGTTTTATCTGCTTATATCAAACATCAATGTTGTCTTCAGCATCGAATAATTTGACCATAAATTTGCTCCTTTTCTGCAATACACGTAAAGTATGCCAACAAAACCGTTACCGAAAATTTCAGAACGTTCATTTCCTTGCACCAAGATCGAAATTCCTCATAGGTTTTCTCATAAATGTCGGCTCTTTCCATGTAGCATATACTTAAAGTTGCTGCTTCAGCAGTTTTTCCCACATCTAGCGGTGTCGAAGGGATATTTTCTTCGATATTCATTATGTAAAATAGCGATTCTGATCGAAAGCGAATAATTAAATTTGACAACTCGATTGTGCTCCGACATAGATGCATCTATGCTCCGACTGAATATTTTATGTTCGGTTGCCATGATAATCATGCATTAATAGGGGCTATTAACGATCAATTTCTCGAACGAAATCGATCGTTAATAGAACTGTTATACCGAGGTCGACGGAAAAAAAATTTAATGATCTAATTTGGGTATGAATAGACTAGATGCATTTATCGGATATAACTTTGCTTAAGTTGAAAATGAACATTTGATTTTTTGAGGATCATTTAAGAAGGATTTGCTAAAAACTATCATTCAACTGTCCGACGAAAAAAGTTCGGCAATTTCTCAGTACACCGAATGAAAGTTATTGGTCTCGTGATACTCCGTTTTTATAACTAACATTTTCAATCGTCATATTCATTTGACATTGAAATTTCGATGAAAGTTTCATTTTTTCATACTTTTGGTTGCTTTCGTGAAGCTCATTCAATTTGCTTGCCCCAAAGAATTACTAGAATCCGTTGGATGAGGAAATTCTGATCTAGAAGTGAAATGTTGCACGAAGTGGTGGAAGGTACCTGGGACACCTCTTCTGTAACACCTTTGAGGTTATGAAAAGAATGTTTTCAATTATTTATACTTGTAGCTATTCACTTTGAAGGCTGAAGCTGTGATAATAAGTATGAGAAAATGGACTATCAAAATAAAAATGCACAAACTGAATTTTTTCTGCCCCAGTTGAATATGGAATCTCCACCCCAGGTCGAAGTCGCGAATTCTTCGGAAAGAAAGTGGTAGTTTCATGGAATTCCGTTTGAGTAATACCAAGGGTTGTAAAAGTAGTTTGGGAATTTTCCCTATGAATATGAGTGCTGTTTCGGTTTTGCACCGCAGTCCTCTGCAGTCTGAAACTGTGTAGACGAATTTTAGTGTGCTGCCGAATTTTCTCTTCTTGAGATAATTCTTGTTCTATTCTTTTGATAGTTTTTCAGTTGTTGCCGATATAATATTCTTAGTAGTGATGGAGTGTTTTTCGTTTGAATATTTGAAAAATAACCCTGACTACAAAATGTAAAGGAAGGAAGTGAAAAAATTCATAGCTGACATTCTTAGACAGTGGGAAATATTCTTGGCATCAAGAAAACATCATAATCACAAATATAAAGATGTCATTCTTCCTGACGATTGGTGTGATACTGAATACCATTCGTTTTGTTACAAATAATTCAATGTGGGGTATTCAAGGAGTATTTCCATTTTTTATCAGATTTGAATAAAAATGTCAGTAAACAATTTGAATTATACACTTTCAATTGAAATCAATAGTTTCATTTCAATAATAATCGAAGAAAGATTCTGAAACAAAACCATATTTTTCAACTAGTTTTTTTGTCCGACTAAGAATTTGCTGCATTTTATATGGTGGAAATTTTTTTTCTATGAAATATAAATTCATTCTTGTCCGACAAATATTAATGAATTCCAAAACCCAAAAAAATCGTTTGACGAAAAAGAAAAACGCCACATTTTTTTCTGTCAGACAATTGCATATTCATATTTCATATGGTAATATCAATCGATTCTGAAATAATCAGGAGGGTATTAATAATTTTAAAAAATGCGATTTCCAGTCATCTTCATGTTGGTAGACACGCTCAGAGGCACACAATTTTTGTCGGACAATCATGTTTTTTCATTTCTCCCAGATTGTTTTTATGATTGCATTTTACAAAAAAAGAGTTTGTATGGATTGAAAAAATTGAAAGGTTTGCTGAAAAAAAGCCGCGACTACAAAAATTTTCACAGAGGAAAAATGTGATAGACTCCGCCTAATAAAGTTATACAGAAAGTAAGAAAACTTTATTAATAATTTGCAATTTGTCCCACCGACACCAAGACTAATACGTTTCTCCTTCGCGCGGACATTTCGAAACCTTTTTCGTCCTGCCCGATGAGGGATTGGAGTGCACATTGTTGCACTGCAATTCCTAACTGGTAGCGACGAGCAATCGTTGTCACATAGGAGGCTTTGTAAATGTGCCAACGGTGAAGGTAATTCTGGGATGAAATGTGTTGAAGTCTAGGAACGTAACGAGGTCAGATTGGTTCCCCAGAAAGACGCAAAAAATATCATCAACATAGCGTCTCCAAAACAGAATATGTTTTCTGAACTGGTTAGTGACTTTTAGTTTAGTCTCAAGATCTCATTCCTTTGCCTGATTTAATGAAACTCAATACATGAATCATTCAATCTGACGTCTGCAAATGAGTGCATAGACTAGCCTCTGCGACTTCATGATATTTATATTCTTTAATAACCATTTAGGGAATGTATTTGAGGTTGAAGGAATAGGTACTGTGGAGTGGAAAGATAAAAGTGAAATCATAATTTCATATGTGAATCATTTTATTCAAACTAAGAATTTCAAAAGCCCACAACACGCTGTTGATGAGAATAACGTTTATGATGGTAAATGTAGGAATCATCGTCATCGTCATCAGCTCTGAAATAAAAAAAAGTTCATCAAAAGAAATATTTCAGCAAAAGGAAAACAAATTCATTTTTAATGGATATTAGAGATGCAGAAGGTTCCCAAAATATTGAGGAGAATATGCAGTTGAAGAAGTAGTCAAATCCAAAGTCTCAATTTGTTATTTTCAAACTCGATTTCATTTTGTATTGCATCGAAATGATTGAAAACAGTTACGAAACCACTTTTTCTAAGAATAAATTCTAGATTCAACCCCCCTTGAATTTCAGAGAATTCATATCGTTGATGAGAGATGTGAATTAATGAATTCGTTTATCCCACAAAAATAAGATCCGTACGTATTATGAATATGATGGGAACTGACAACTAATTCAAAATGGAAAAACAATTAAATTTGAGAATTTAACTATTCACTGTAAATTTTCACAAAAATTCTTACCTCACTCCAGTTTGGAAAGTAGAGATGATGGCCAGAACCACAACGAAGAACAAGAAGAAGTTATTCAACATTTTAGCTATAAGATACACCAAAGCTGGAAGAAATGATATGATACTAATTCGCTTTGATGAGCCTTTTATATATCCCAGATACCACAGAAGCCATCAAATTATGATCATAAAATATTTATACCTATGTTAAAATAGAGGAGTTCAATAGATAGGTACATAAATATGATAGGTACTGAATTATTGTTGCACTTGAAAATGTCATGTCAAAATATTCAAAGATATAAAGTAAATTGAAGAAATAAGTGAGTTAACGAAAAAATGGAATTTGAGATAGATAGTTAAACAACCTTATTACAGTCAGAACTGGTTATAGGATGTTTTCTTGGTCCTTTTTTGGGAAAATTACCTTCCACGACTCAAATCAACGAATATATATCCATATATTTTGGTATTTTTCTTTGAGAATGTATAATAATTTTACTTATGGCACAAAAAACATCACAAATGAAGCAAGTTTCAGGAGAACTGTCAAGGAAATGTTGCTTCAAATAGAACTTCACACGGTAGCACAATTTCTTAGGCATGTTTTCTAATCTGTTGTACTTTCTCCTTTCGACGAATTTTCACTATGACCCTTATTGTTGTTTTAAATGGTTGTATTATTGTTTGAACATTTGATAAGGTGTTATAAAAAATGAGTATTATTTCAGAAAATCTAGAAGGGCAAGCGAAAAGTTTACCTCGGAAGGTTACTGACTCAAAATTATCAGTAACTTTTCGAATTTTGAAAAAATTTGAACATCCATCGAGTAAATGAAAAACAAAGCTTCTAAATATTTGGGCGACTGAATCTTCCTCCGTTTTCAAATTTTAAATAAATAATTTCTTCATTTATCCGAAATTTTTTGCTGATGTCATAAAAATATTAAATTGGCTCTGGCAGCTTCAAATCGACAACAAAATTCTTGTATGTACTCAAATGGATTAATAATTATATACAGGAAGCAAAAGTAGCAGGGAGGAAGGTTCAATAATAACTCTTTAAAACCAATTGCTTCCTTGTTTTCCAGAAATGAATTTATTAACACGCAAAAATGACCTGCCCTTGTACATGCTATATGGATATACGTAAGCAAAGCTCACGGTTCTCAAGGATCTATCCTATATCTCTCAAAAAAATGGAATTGAAACACGTAATTCTTCATTTTAATATAGCTTTACAGTACATTCATTACCAATTGTCATTCCTTTACCTGATTTAATGAAACTCAATACATGAATCATACATATCTGACGTCTGCAAATGAGTGCATAGACTAGCCTCTGCGACTTTATGATATTTATATTCGTTAATAACCGTTTTCTCGGTCTTTTTTGTCGGATACTGATACCAATATGATCACCTGAATAAAGGAGTGCCTGGGAAAATTCAATATACGATCGGTGGAAATGGGTTTATTTGATATTTTCAGTATACCGGATGCCCAAACTGAAACTCTCTACCCTTTATAATAAGCCACACAATGAATTTTCCTGGTACCCTTTGAATCAATTTTTGTTCAAAAAAGTCTTGTTCTCATTTCACCAACTTCATCCCCATAGCACAGTGTTCAAATTAGGAATGTGCACTGACAGATTTGAGGGAGGATGCAGGGGACACCTCGAAGGGGGGGCTTCGAAGTGTACAATACACCCTTGATAGTTTTTCCACAAATCTCTAATATTCGAATTGCAGACTAGTCTTACAAATAATCATTATTTTGTTCCCTGCATATCACCGAATTCGAATGAAATGAAATAATCTTTTTCACTTTTCAAAAGAAAAAATGTATCGGAATGCTTCGAATAAATCTAATGTATACTCCCCCATCATTGAAAATGTGATAAATAATAAATATATCGTTAAAAAATGAGCTGCAGACAACTGATTTCGGCTGAAGACAGCATATCTATGTTCGACTCATAGGGAGTTTTACACAAATGTGGAATTTTTCTTTGTCAATCCAATTTTCCTAACCACGATGTTCGTAGAATTCAATGGTGTCAGTAGTTTTTACAAAAGCCTTACATATTAATAAGATATTCATAATAAAATATTTTGCTAGCGGGCAACTGCCGAAAGGGGTGTAAAATATTCGGATTGAAATCATTTATTCTGAAAACGCATGCATTCTGTCATATTTCGAGGAGGACATCCTTAATATTTCGGTAAAGAATGAAATTCGAATTTAAAAAATATACCATACTTTTCATTATACTGAAATCATCTTCTAAAATTAGAGATTACAAGTTTCCCTTGTGTTATAATTGTAGTGGTAAAGAACAGAAATGGAATGTTTTTCGAAGTTGGCAAATGCGAAATTCTGATTGAGATAGTGAAGATTTCAAAAAAAATCTCAAGTTTTCTATATTCTTGTAATAGTAACCTCAAGCTCTACTGAAATATTCAAAAATCTCTAGTGCAAGAATCCCATCTGAAATAAAATATTTTTCTATAAATAAATATTGAATACTGTTTTAGGAAAATATACATACACCATTGAATGGCACATCTTAAAATGCCACAGAAATGTTTTCACAGAAAAGCAGAATTTTTTACAGGAAAAAGTTACCGCCACTATTCAAAAATGGACATTTACTAAAAACATCATCTTATACTAGCATCAGTTTTTCTTTATCTACTTCATAAATAGGACTTTACATTCAATTGTTTCAAATTTGGCTTACTCCAAACTCTTGTTTGAAAATTTTTATGCCCCACCTCCCCTGAAAAATTTTCCAGATCTGCATATGGGAAATTGTTTTGGCCCACTGGAAATTATGAAAAAATTCTTCTAATTCATTGACTCATTTTTAGAAATATCATTATGTGTCCTCATAATTCATGCAAATGGTATAAATATTTAAGTTTCGGGTACATAAAATAATTGAAATTGTGTGATGTCTGAATTGATTCGTGTCTTTCGAATTGTTATTGGAAAAATACAGGGTGGCCATTTGAAAACGAAACAGACGAGATTACAGACGAAATAAAATTTTTCGATTTTTTCGATAGAAATGCTCGGACAGGTCGATTTCTGTTTCGAGGGGGACAACTTAAGATGTAGGTTACGGACGCATAGCGCTTCAACCCTTGCTGCTACAACCCCCACCCCCAATTTTTGAATTGGAAAGATGGGGTGAGTGATACCTCATTTGAAAGTTATTTTTATACTGATTTCAGCACAGAAATTGTTTTTTCATTTTATGCATTAGTTCTTGAAATATTCTTAACTAAGTATTTGAAAATGAAGTGGTGTTTTCATGGCACTTGTAGTGTTTTTTTGTGAAAAATCGACATCTTGATTAAAGATTTCTATGTCAGTGGATTGGAGGATGGAAGCCACAGTCATGGTCGTTTTGAAGCTCAAAATGTCGATTTTTCACAAAAAAACACTAAAAGTGCCATGAAAGCACCACTTCATTTTCAAATACTTAGTTAAGAATATTTCGAGAACTAATGCATAAAATGAAAAAACAATTACTGTGCTGAAATCAGTATAAAAATACCTTTCAAATGAGGTATCACTCACCCCATCTGCCCTATTCAAAAATTGGGGGTGAAGGTTGTAGTAGCAAGGGTTGAAGCGCTATGCGTCCGTAACCTACATCTTAAGTTGTCCCCCTCGAAACAGAAAGCGACCTGTCCGAGCATTTCTATCGAACAAATTTATTTCGTCTGTAATCTCGTCTGTTTCGTTCTCAAATGGCCACCCTGTATAGGAAAAGTATATAAAAAATTATAAATGGTTCATTACATATATGTATTGTAAAATATAAACTGTCACCGTGTCAATGGCCTACGCAGTTGAGACACATAAATTTAAAAAAATAAATAAAAGAAATTTTCCAATATCTCATATCGTATTTTTTCATCAGCTCCTTCAAATGGGAGAGAACTATTTGCCGCACCCTGTATCTATCTTGAGCTTCGAAAAAAGATGTTCGGCAATTAATTTGGTCCATTAATCCCGGTTTGTTCAGATTCGCATCCATTTGGATCTGACCCACGTCTACATAAAAATTTATTCGAATTATATAACTCATGAACAAATTATATTGTCAATTTACTGCGCGGAACGCTGCACTTATTCCATAATCTTCATAAAACGCTGCTCCACATAAAGAAATTTAATTATCTCGGCGAATCGAACTGCAGAAACCGATAAAGTTGATTAACCAATTCCCAAAAGTGTGAAAACCTATCCGACTGTCAAGTGTACGGCAATGGTTGAAATAGATGCATCAATTAATTAATCCCTCGCTGGATTCATCAATAAATTGGCCGGACCTTCACTTGTAAACAAAATTGAAATGCAAATGTAATTATTTTAGATTTAGATGCTTGAGTGATGAGGGTTGTCAGTTGATAAATTTTTCTATTTTTTTGATGGGGAATATTTCGTCAAACCAACAAGTAATTACAGTTCTTCCTGCGACTCAATGATGCTTCGACTGTTGCAAATTTTTGGCTTTCGGATTTTGCTCAAGGGGAAAGAAACAATCGAACATTGTCCATATTTCCTTTTCAGAAAATACTATTTCGAGGGGAAAACCAAGGAATTTGAAAAACGATGTAGATTCCTGATTCATTTTTCTAGAATACAAGCTGGTCCGGCGAACTTTGTTCCGCCTAAATAATACTTACGGTGGATTTCACAAATCGTAATCACCGGTGATCGGAGATCAACGGCTTGGTTCTCCGATTTTCGAACTGTCAAATGTTTCCATGGATATGAGCTATCACACAGAACAGATACACTAAAATAATATGTCATAATATGTCAATCACTAATAATGGCAATTTTGGGTTAAGTTATTTCCGCAAATATATTTGTTACCCAAACAAAAATTAAAAAACATTTTAAAAATTATGAGAAAAGATGAGAATGGACATCTCACGATTGGAACTCATCGCCAAAATCCGATTTACTTGACATTTCGATAAAAATTCACTGTGATATTCACCCGCTTCTGGATCTGTAAAAAGCCTTTCATGGTACTATAAGCCCTATGTGAATTACACAGTAATTGATGTCATATGTTCTTTTTTCGACCATTTCAAACCACGACGATCGAAATGCTCGAAAAAAGAACAGATGACATCAATCGATGGCCGCGAAAGCCTCAACAAATTCATCGCCATTTAATTGTGATAATGTCAAATGTAGTACCTTCACGATTACGTTATTTGGAATAAATAAAACTATAAAAATAACTAATAATCATCAGTCATAATGTGTGAATAGCGCCATCTGAAGTGGTAAGAACGAAACTTTTCTCATATCTCAACGAAATCTAATCATTTTGACATCTGTACTCCCACGCTAAGACATTTTGGTTTTGCCCAATAGCGCAGAGTTGTAGGCAACTCAAATTACACACTATTACAGTGACTATAGAGGGAATATAGTCACTGTACACACTATTTGTTTATATCGCCATCTAACGCGGAGAATATCAAATGAAGTACAAACGAATGAGCGGTAGCGTGACTGTAACTG
Source organism: Adalia decempunctata (assembly GCA_951802165.1). Taxonomy (NCBI): domain Eukaryota; kingdom Metazoa; phylum Arthropoda; class Insecta; order Coleoptera; family Coccinellidae; genus Adalia; species Adalia decempunctata. The sequence continues at coordinate 25,930,477 of OX637697.1, forward strand.
TAGCGATATCTAGAGGCCCTACTCAAAAGGAGGAAAAGCATTTCCTGTATAAGTAAAATTTTCATCGATTTTTTCAAAGTTTTATTGTATTTTATAATAACCAGACCGTAGACGAATCCATATATGAAGTTTCATAACAATCAGTCCATCCGATCCCGAGTTATAAATGGTGTAACCAACATCTTTCTTTTATATATATAGATATTAAAAAATTCCAAGAAATCATCCTTCGAAAATTTTTCATGCATGCCTTGAATATTGCTCGAAGGTCTTTTCTGCGGGAGAAATTTTCAAACTTTACAACAAACCAGCTGTTCGAGGAGATCCAAAGTCGATGTTTAGTTGTTGTTAAAATGCCTAGAGCACGAGTACTCGAAATTTATCGCAGCCAAGCGAATTTGAAAGAGGTCGAATTATTGGTCTTTAAGGGAGGCGGGGTTGTCATTTCGAGAAATCGCTAACCGTACGAACAGAAATCCAAGTACTGATATGAGATATTGTCAAGCGTGGTTTGATAATGCCAGGCACAGGACGTCGAAGGAGCACAAATGAAGTTCAAGATCGACGTATAAGACCTATGGCCATTATAGAGAACGATTTTCGACAACCCGAATTTTGGCTGATGAGTGGTTAGGTGAACAAGGCCATCCCGTAACAGTCCGAACGGTTAACCGCAGGATAAGGTCTTTTGGACTGTGTTACCTCTGACGGTTGAGCATCGCTGGTAACGATTGCAGTAGTGCAAAGAACGTCACCATTAGAATGTGGAATGGCATCAGGTCGTCTTTTCTGATGAATCTAGATTCTCCTTGGGTGTACATGATGGCCGATGAAGGGTTAGGTTAGACGACATCGGGGAGAAAGACGTGAACCTCAGTTTGATGTTGAGAGTCATGTACACCGAAGAGTAGGCGTTATGGTATGGGGTGCTATTGTACAAGCGAGTAGGTCACCTTTGGTTCCTATTCGACATAACATGACAGCGCTGCGTTACCTTAAAAAATAGTGGAGCCATATGTTCTCCCTTACCTTAACCGGCTCGATAATTCAATATTACAGCAAGGTAATGCTCGACCTCATGTTGCCTGAGTTAGTTTAAACTTTTTTGAAGCGACCCATGTGAATCTTTTGACATAGCCGCCCACAGAGCATGAATGGGACATCATGGGTAGATTGCTTGGAAGTTGGAAATTTACCCCAGCCCCCATGGACTTTGGCGGCTCTGAGACATGAAGTACAGATAGCTTGGGATAGTATCACTCAAGAAGAAATAGACCATCTTATTGCATCAATGCCAAGAAGTATTGGGGAGTGTATAGATAATCGCGGTGGACAAACACATTATCAACAAATTTATTAATAAAAATTGTTATCCACTCGTTTTTTTCTCCAAATTTCAATCATTTGCTACTTGCTATACTATCTATGTTTAATAAAAAAAAAATTGAAATTTTAACAGCTCCTTCTGGGTGTTGCAGTTTCTTTGACAGTTAGTATTCAAGGTGTATTTAAAGGTGAAGCTTTTCTTTTGACAGATGGTAGAACTCATCAAAATAAGTCAGTTAACCAAAAATTTTTTATATGAATTATGCCACTGTTTCGAGAAAATGAAATTAGAATATTTTCTAATTTCTAGGTGAATCTGAAAATTCCTCAGTCCAAAGCTGCTCAGGCGACAGAGCAGGTTTGGACTGAGGAATTTCTTCTGCGTAGATATCAACATCTTGTTTTATGTCTTTATATCATACATTACTCAGAATATCGATTGTGATCAGTAATCTTCGGCAAGGGTACGGTGTAGATTGTACGAGTGTTTTGTTTCGAAATTGCCGCACGTTTATTCAAAAAATTAACTACACTGCGCAAAAAAAATTAACGCACATTCTGAAAATCTCAATTTTTATGAAAGTTAACTCTACATTGACTTTATAACTTATTTTTCATGTTCTCTCGGAAAGGTTTTGAACGAAACAAGACACATTAAATGGAAGAAAAATTCAGGATTTCACCGAATCTTATGTGAAAGAAGAGAAATGAACAATTTTCAAAATACTGAAATGCTGATAAGTGATGTAATACTTGGTATTTCCACCCCTTGCGTTGATTACAGCTCGGCAACGACGGTTCATACTCAAAATGAGTGATCTTAAAATGTTCTGATCTAATCCTTCCCAGATTTCTCAGAGTTGGATTCCTAAGTCATTAAGAGTAGCTGGATGATTTTCTGAACTTCTCAGCCTTCTATTGAGGTTGTCCCAAACCTGCTCAATCGGATTGAGATCTGGACTTCTTGCTGGCCATTCCATTCGAGAGACTCCAACCTCTTCAAGGTACTCCTGAACGATGCGCGCACGATGGGGTCTGGCATTATCGTCCATAAAAATGAAATTTTCACCAATGTATAGGGCAAATGCTCTTCAAGAATGTTCTTTATATACTTATCAGCATTCATAGCTCCATTATCAACGACAACTAGGTCTGTGCGAGCATTCAAAGATATTCCACCCCATACCATAATCGATCCTCCCCCGAAACCAGTAGTATTCAGGAAATTTCACTGAGCATATCTTTCATGTGGACGTCTGTATACAAGGGAACGTCGCGTCGATCACAATGGTAGAGGCAGATTCTAGACTCATCTGTGAAGAGAACTCTTTCCCAATCGGCCTCTTCCCAATGGATATGCTCTCTCGCAAAATCCTAACGCGCCCTTCGATGGGCTGAGGTAAGAGCTGGGCCTCTTGCCGGGACACGAGGCCTTAAATCATATTCTCTGAGGCGATTTCTTATTGTCTGAGTGCTAATTTGCACCTCATGAGTTTGCTCAAGCTGATTTTGAAGGAGGCGAGCGGTTGCAAACCGTTGTCTCAACGAAGAAACTCTCAAGTAACGTTCTTGAATGGCAGTTGTTACCCGTGGTCTACCCTGTCCTGGTCTTCGGACATCCATACCTGTCTCCCTGAATCGCTGCAACATTCTGGACACACTTGTATGCGAAACTCCAAACCTTTCTGCAATTCTTGTGTATGTCCACCCTTCTTCTCGTAAAACTACCGCTTGGGCACATTCCTCTTGGGTCAAATGGCGTGTTTCGCGTTGCATAGCGATCGAGTGTAGAAAATCAAACGAAAGAAAAACTATTGATCACTAGAATTGATCGAGAACAACTGATTTTAGAATGGAGCCAATACATTCAAAATCTGATAATATCATTTTTTTTTATTCCTGCTGGGAGAAAACATCTGTATTGAAGAAAAACGTTGAAAGTGGATAACATATGCATGCATAATTCTGATAAAAATAATCATCATTGAGAACACCTTCAGTTGTAGAATAAATTTGAGATTTCCATAATGTGCGTTAATTTTTTTGCGCAGTGTACTTGATATGCTTTCAATTCATGGTGAATCAAAACAAAATGCCAGTTCGGCGTATAAGTTGTACAGAACAAGATTTCCGCTGAGAAATCACCTTCGCGGATTTTCATGAACCTGGTGCAGAGATGTAGAGATATGATGAACAGAGATGCAGGCCAGAGTGGTATTAAGGTATTGATGCCCAAAATTTTTTTATAATTTTTTTAAATTGAATTTTCGGTAAATTGACTTATTTTGATGAGTTCTATCACCTGTCAAAAGAAAAGCATCACCTTAAAATACGCCCTGTATTGTTTTGGATTTTTACGAATGTCACATGCTGAGCCGTATGTGAATTACCGCAAGCGCTCTACTTAATTCTAGATTCTAGATATGTTTTTATTATTTCATCAAGCCTAAAACCCCCTCCTTGAAATCGTCATTACTCATCAGCTATTGTACTAAATATAATCGGTTTTTTAAGTGGAATTGAGTTTTCGTCCATATTTCGTCTTATCAGATACGTTATCGGGAGATCTTTCGATGCTGGGAGAGCCCCTTTCAAATTACTTTTCTCTGAAAAATGAGGATGAATCATTCAAGGCAGTATTCGTATTCACCTTAATAATTTCATGAACAAAGGTCGTTGTATACGGAATAATATTCAAAATGAAAGCATTTGGTGCCACTGTAGTTTGATTTTTCAAAAACATTCACTATCATTTCAATTCTCACAATTCAACAATGTTTCTTCAGTACAGGAAACTTCGAATACTAATGAACGTCATTTCACCAAGTTTTGGCAACTTTGTTTGAAATTTCCAAAGATAATTTTGAGATACCTTTCATTATCTGACCAATGCACAAAATTTCCTGGTGAGGTTTTTCCGATACTTTAAACCCTGTTAGTTTCTTCAATAAGACCAGTGTCCTATCAGAAAGGGACAAGAATGAGGAAAATATATCAAGAAACTGGTGAACTTTGCAGATAAACTCTTTAATCAACGAGGAAATCCATTCGTTGTCTTACCAAACTCTTATCGTTTTGCTGACGCATAGGAAAAGGTAGAGGAAATCCGACTTGTCTCTGGTTTTGCGGGTTATGATATCAATCTGAAAAAATGCTAGAAAAGGTTATGTATGTACCCAAATATTTTCATTCATATATTTATAGACGAGCAGAAAATTATCTCATACTCGCAGATAATCTATTCTTGGAATCATTCAAATGGTGTTTGCTCATGAAGTGGTCGCGTTATCGAACGAATCCTAAGAAGATGCTTCTAAGCAGAAATTATATTCTTAATCAGATTATCAACTACAAGCAGCCCGTCCCAGCTTTGCCCGGGTAGAAATTTGTTTCACGCGGCTACTCTTTATATCTATAAATGCATGTTCCCCTCTCACACTTCGTTGCCCTCTCCTACCCACCTACCTACCCCGGAGACGCATTTTGGTGCGGTCGTGCGGTTTCATCTTCAAAACTTCAACCTGCCATATCTTTTGATGTACTCGTTGCAATTGTATGATGTGATGGGCAATTTCGTTCTAAATTAAATACTGGGGATTAATAACGTATTAAGTTGGATGAGGATCAATATCCTATTCATAAAAACACATTCCCAAATAGTGCATAATTTTGGAAAACATCTGATTACCAGAAATAGGTAATAGCAAGTCAATCTTGAGAGATAGATATATGCTATCGCGGACTTTTTTGTATAACTATTTGAGATGAACATTTCTGTCACATATTGTATCCACCAAAGTCTAACGGTTTTTGCAGCGCACTTGAAAATAGCTGATTATGGCTGATTTTTTTGTAATTATTGAAGTTATAGTAGTTCCTAATTTTTTCGGGAGAAAAGTATAACCTATGTCACTCAGGGATATGTAGCTTTCTAAGGGTAAAAGAATTTCTGAAATCGGTCCAGTAGTTTTTGAGTCAAGTCGTATCAAACACACAAAAATACAAATCATTCCTCTTTATAATACAGTGCGCAAAAAAATTAACGCACATTATGGAAATCTCAAATTTATTGTACAACTGAAGGTGTTCTCAATGATAATTATTTTTATCAGAATTATGCATGCATATGTTATCCACTTTCAACGTTTTTCTTCAATACAGATGTTTTCTCCCAGCAGGAATAAAAAAAGATGATATTATCAGATTTTGAATGTATTGGCTCCATTCCAAAATCAGTTGTTCTCGATCAATTCTAGTGATCAATAGTTTTTCTTTCGTTTGATTTTCTACACTCGATCGCTATGCAACGCGAAACACGCAATTTGACCCAAGAGGAATGTGCCCAAGCGGTAGTTTTGCGAGAAGAAGGGTGGACATACACAAGAATTGCAGAAAGGTTTGGAGTTTCCCATACAAGTGTGTCCAGAATGTTGCAGCGATTCAGGGAGACAGGTATGAATGTCCGAAGACCAGGACAGGGTAGACCACGGGTAACAACTGCCATTCAAGAACGGTACTTGAGAGTTTCTTCATTGAGACAACGGTTTGCAACCGCTCGCCTCGTTCAAAATCAGCTTGAGCAAACTCATGAGGTGTAAATTAGCACTCAGACAATAAGAAATCGCCTCAGAGAATATGATTTAAGGCCTCGTGTCGCGGCAAGAGGCCCAGCTCTTACCCCAGCCCATCGAAGGACGCGTTTGGATTTTGCGAGAGAGCATATCCATTGGGAAGGGGCCGATTGGGAAAGAGTTCTCTTCACAGATGAGTCTAGATTCTGCCTCTACCATTGTGATCGACGTTCCCTTGTATACAGAAGTCCACATGGAAGATATGCTCAGTACAATTTCCTGAATACTACTGGTTTCGGGGGAGGATCGATTATGGTATGGGGTGGAATATCTTTGACTGCTCGCACAGACCTAGTGGTCGTTGATAATGGAGCTATGAATGCTGAGAAGTATATAAGGAACATTCTTGAAGAGCATGTAGTGCCATTTGCCCCATACATTGATGAACATTTCATTTTTATGGACGATAATGCCAGACCCCATCGTGCCCGCATCGTTCAGGAGTACCTTGAAGAGGTTGAAGTCTCTCGAATGGAATGGCCAGCAAGAAGTCCAGATCTCAATCCGATTGAGCAGGTTTGGGACAACCTCAATAGAAGGCTGAGAAGTTCAGAAAATCATCCAGCTACTCTTAATGACTTAGGAATCCAACTCGGAGAAATCTGGGAAGGATTAGATCAGAACATTTTAAGATCACTCATTTTGAGTATAAACCGTCGTTGCCAAGCTGTAATTAACGCAAGGGGTGGAAATACCAAGTATTAAATCACTTATCAGCATTTCAGTATTTTGAAAATTGTTCATTTCTCTTCATTCACATGAGATTCGGTGAAATCCTGAATTATTCTTCCATTTAATGTGTCTTGTTTCGTTCAAAACCTTCCCGAGAGAACATAAAAAATAAGTTATAAAGTCAATGTAGAGTTCACTTTCATTAAAATTGAGATTTTCAGAATGTGCGTTAATTTTTTTGCGCAGTGTATTCAACTGCAAGAAGTGCCTATATGTATTTTTCGTTACTAACATTGATGATCGGAAATCTTGTATCAATGCAAAATTTTATGTCTGTCTCTCATGATTACTTCGCACAGCCACAACATCAGACATTCAAATGTCGTACGCCACTGTATCGAGTTATCCAGTCGAAGAACATGCCATTATTCATAGTTTACGCATACTTCCGCAATTCTATTCGATTATATTCGTATGCGAGCCACAAACCCATTAAAATTTGGGCGACTTTCGTTTTTTTACTCGCCGGTACACCCGTCCTACTTTAGCTCTGGACTTAGTACTTTCCCTTTCGAGTGTTCACGATTCACTTTCAGCGGAGAGGCTGCTTTTTTTCTTCACCGGAACTCTGTTATGATCATGAGAAGATTATAGTCATAATGGGCCATTTAAGGTTTATGTAATTAAGCGTTATATGGAGTAGATACCTTCCATTATTGTAATTATGTACAAAAAAGGTACAATAATATTTTGGAAAATAGCATTATAATTTGTTCAGAAAAATTCTGGCATTGTGAAAAACCAAGATATTTTATAGTTGAGTGAGTGGAAATTGATTGAAATCAAATTTCGAGTCGAAAATGTCCTTAAAAGGTTGGACTCGCTGATGAATATTTGTTGTCAAATATAGTTGGGACAACAGCCGTCTCAAAGAAGGCTCTAACGAAGCCGTAAATCAATTTTGGATGTCATATAGAGCTTCTTAGGCGCAGTTCAAACTTATTAGTATAATAAGATTCAAAAGCTAGTACCTACCTAATTTCAGTTTATGTTTGGTCAGTGTCAATTTCGAAATGTTGGTATTTGCTTTTTGTTCCCAAATAGCCAATAGAATACGAGGATATATTGAAAAATTCTTAGCCTACTATAGAACCAAACAAAATTTCAATGTCAAAATATTTCATTTCTCAACATATTCTCCTCTTAATTGAATACATTCATTACAGCGAACCTGCGACATCCTAAACCTTTCAAAAAAAATGTTTCTTCTTGCTCTGCAAACCAGTCCTCCATAGCTTTTATTACCTCCTCGTTGGAAGAAAATTTGAGACCTCCTCAACTTTTTTTCAGTTGAGGAAAGAGATGATAGTCGGACGGAGCAAAAGCTGGTGAATAAGGGGATGTTCTAGTAATTCTAAACCTAAATCACGAATTTTTTGCATGGCAACATGAGATTTGTGTACTGGGGCGTTGTCCTGTAAAAACAAAATACCTTTGGACAGCTTTCCGCGTCTTTTCTCTTTAATTTTTTTCCCGTAGAGTGGTCAGTAATGTCGAATAGTAATCTCCAGTTATTGTTCTATCCTCATCCAAAAAATCAATCATGATTACTCCATGGCAATCCCATAAAACTGAAGCAAGAACTTTTCCAGCAGATTTTTGGACACGAAACTTCTCCGGTCTTGGAGAACCAGAGTGTCGCCATTCCATCGATTGTTGCTTTGTTCCTGGATCGTAGAAATGTACCCAAGTCTCATCCATAGAAACAATTCGGTTTAAGAAGTCTACATCGTTTTCAAATCGAGCACAGATCGAACGCGATGCTTTTACCCTTGCACGCTTTTGGTCAACATTCAAACATTTGGGATCCATTTTGCAGAAATTTTTCTCATGTCCAAATTGACGTCAACTATTTGATGAACGCGTTCGTATGAAATCTTCAGTGCTTCAGATATCCGTTTTAGTCCAATTCGACGGTCCGATAAAATCATGTCATGAACGGAATCGATATTTTCGGGGACTGACACAGAAACTGGGCTTCCCGATCGGTCATCTTCAATGGAAAATTCATCTCTTTTGAAGCTTGAAGTCCAATTTTTCACGGTCACATACGAAGGACATTGATCACCAAGGGTATTAAGCATATCTTCGTAAATCTGCTTACATCTCAACCCTTTTAAATACAGGTATTTGATGATGGCTCGATACTCCAGTTTTTCGATTTTCACAATTTCGTTGGACATCTTATTGTTTTTAATTTATTGCGTAACTCTGGTTTACTTTTTTGACGTCGAACTCTCCACTGACACTTCTAATTAGTTATTGTTCGTTGATATGGTATGGCAACATTTTGTTTATGCATGGAACTGGTCTAGGCTAACTAGATATCAATACATCCTCGTAGAACTAATATTTCAGTGGAAGTAGTGAAATTGTCAATTTATTGGAGGAATGCTTCGAACTTTATTCGTCGAAAAGAGAAACAAGAATGGGGTATCAATATCAGTGAATATGAATTATAACATAGAAATCGAAATGACAACATGGGTCAATGGTTCTCGATGATATTTCAAATTAGGTATTCATAGTCTAGGCCCTAGGGCGGTATTCAGAATTATCTTACCGGATAAAATCGAGGATAACTCTAAGACGGCAAGAAACTTAAGAATACTTTTGTTTTTCGAAATGATAGGTCCTTCCAAAAATATATTTATTGTCCTCAAATCGTCTTCCGGTATTGTTTCGTTATTTTAGTACCAAGAAAAATATGGAATAATTTTTGTTGATTGAGGAATATTTCATGAGCAAAGAAAACATTTCACAAAAATTCAGTTCATTTGAAATAAAGGTTGCAAAGATATGGGTAGTAAAGTGTTTTTTCATGGATTTTGGACAACCTGTATCTTTCAAAGGAAGCTAAATTTTACAAAATGGTATAGTGAAAAGTGTTAGGTGTTTTCTACTTCGAAATAGACCGAAGGGCTTATTTGTGCCGATTTTGTATTATATTCCCAGTGTTATCTATTCTGTCTATATTTCTTCTCTTTTATACGAATATTATCGAATTCTAGTTGAAAGCTCTTTGTTCGTCGGAACTATCAATGATCTCGTTTATTTCTCGTTTACATGGCAACATACATCAAAATAATATACAGTGAGATTAAAAATAAACACTCATTTCTAACAAAATATTTAACATTCTTCACCCCAAAAGTGTTAACTAAAAGATATTCGAAACTGGTTCTTCAAGCATTTTCTCCATTTTTTGTACACCATCTTATTTTTTTTTCTTTTTTTCAACAATTTCCTCGTCATTGTCACACATATTTTTTTTCTTCTCTTCCAGTTAGGTTTCTTCCTCATTGAAAGTGGAATGTCTTCCTCATCTTCCTCAGAGTCGATCATTTTTCTTTTACTGGTTGACTTACGAGCAGACAGGGGAATGTCTTCTTCTGATTCTTCTTCAAGTTCTTCTTTAACATCAAGCTTGCCCTCAATGCCCTCATCATCTTCTTCTCCGAAAGCTGGCTCACATTTACTGAACTGTGACATGATATAATCACAGCTACTAGCTTGGGACAGATTCACATCATTCCCATCTTCTTTAGAATCAGGTTCATTTTTGATATCAACATCTTCCTTTATAATCAATTTAAAATAATCTTCATCGACTATGGTAATGGAATCATTGATAACAAAGTCATCTGCTGCAGAATCAGGATCTCTCTTCAGTTGGAAAACATCATCTTTTGGATTCTCTATTTTCTCCTGTTTTTTTATCTTCTCCTTATCTGCAGAGCACGAATGTTTATCCTTGTCCTTATCACGATTTTTGTCTTTTGAGCTGCTATGTCTGGACAGGTCCTCATCATTTTCCTTATTTTCGTCATTTGATGAGCTGTGCTTGCTCCTATCCCCATCCTTCTCCGTTTCTTCGTGTTTTTCAGAATTTTCATAAGATACATTATAAATCCATTTTTGTACTCGACTATCTTTGAATCGACTGTCAGCTTCATCAAAATCAAAGTTAGATTTTTCTTCATAGGATTCAGATTCTTCTGATGCCATAACATTTTTCAACTCCAATTCTAACATTATTTTTCGCTGCATTCTTTCTAGTCGTTGTATCTTAATTTTTCCTATTTCTTCTTCTATCTTTTCCAATTTTTCATGTGCTTCGATTTCTGCTTGTATTTTCATCATTCTCACAGAGTTCTTTGGTGTAGATTTCTTGCTGTCTTCTTTCTTGGATTTATCGGATCCCATTTCCAAGTTCTCTCTTGACTTGGGATTTTCTTCTGTCTTCTTGACATCTGTCGTCAGTTTCTTCCCAGGTATGAGAACTTTAGAAATACTTGCTTCAGAGGACATTTTCTCTTCTCTGATTCAATTTAAAACTCTCGAAGGACCAATGTTATCTATTCTGTCTATATTTCTTTTCTTTTATACGAATATTATCGAATTCTAGTTGAAAGCTCTTTGTTCGTCGGAACTATCAACGAGACTATCAATGATCTCGTTTATTTCTCGTTTACATGGCAACATACATCAAAATAATATACAGTGAGATTACAAATCAATACTCATTTCCAACAAAATATTTAACACCCAGGGTATTGTAGATCTCTTCTCTTCTCTTGTTTGTCATTATTTCCCGGTTATTTCATTCCCTACGGCCATTCTGTATTGGTTACACCTACACGAGCTTACCAAGCTTTCTGTACTACACATGGCATCATGCATTCATCTCCTTGAAATCAAGAGTTCCAGCATGGATGGTCCAATCATTCGCTATACAATAAGGCACATAGTGAATTTCTCGGAAAGCCAGAGAGAAAACGGTGTCATATGGAAATTCCTACACCTAAATAAATGAAATATGTTTATGAATGAACTTCATCCATTAATTCCCAAACGAATGGAAAAAGCCACATTAGGCGCCATCGGCGAAATCGATCTCAAATAGTGAATAATAATGAACTTGGAATACTCTTATATAATTCAACATTATACTCCATGATTACTATCTTCGAGCACGTTAATAAGTAGCACCTAAAATGTCACACGCATCCAACATGTCGGACTGTCGGAGGAAAGTGAATGAGAACTTTGAAGCAGTAAAAATACCGATCATGACTGACACACTTTTGACTCCGCCGACAAAACAAGACACTGCCTATCTCGGCGGCGTGTACTGGCTAAAAAACACTTGCATAAACATTTTAAATGAAGATATTCAGTACCGAAGACATCGGGTGTTTGTTGTGGCAGCAATAAAACCGTGGACGTAATGGAGTAGAAGGAAATTGAATGTAAGGCTATCTTAAATTCGTATTCATATAGGAACTGGTTCTGAGCCATGTGCTTGCTGGATGCATATGAACGGTGCATTGAATTTGATAGGCCATCAATGCCACCATTGACCCGCAGGCGTCATTCTGAAAAAGAGGAGAGAGATCCGGGTTCGGGGAACCACATAAAGTATCAACCAATAATGGTCATAAATGATGGAATGGTCATTTTCTTTTAATCTTCATTGTCGGAGATTGTGACCGGATACTGGATTGCTTATGCTCTTGTTTTTGATATTCTATTTAACTTTTTTGACTTGAACCAAAAATGTTGCGAGTAGGTACCTGAACGGTATTACTTTGATAAGTGAATTTGAGAAACTTAGATTTTGTGATATACAGGGTGTTTGGAGGGTGAATAGCCATAAGTAAATGGTGGATAGGTGATGCTCTTGGCTACTTGTTGCGCCTAATAAAATAACATTTTGCTCAAAGTTCAAGGTGTTATAATTTTTTTACCATTTTTCTAGAAATTTCCCATTTTTTTCATTAAAACCATGAATTTTTTCAAATTTAATGCTCAAGGTGTCTATAAAATGATTTATTTCCTTAGTCTAGTCTTGTCTTATTCAGATCGAATCATAATTTCATACAAACGTCTTCAAAAAACCTGACAGCGTCGTATCAAACATCAAAATGAAAAAAAAATAATGTTGTGTCCACTTTACAAAGTGAAATAAAAAAAAATTTACACAGTGTTGGGTTTTAAAATGGCTTCAAAAACTTCTCTAGTTAATACTCTTTGCAATGGTATGTAACATGTACCATTAATAATCAGATAACTCAACAAAAAATCGTTTTGTCTTCAAGGATGCCTTGAAAGGATCACGACAAAACTATTCCATTGAGCAGGCAAAATTTTTTCCCTCATTCTACCACAGCTAAAAATAGCGTGCTCTCTCTATCATCGGCTAACAATACTCCCAAGGGCGTCGCCAGGGAGAGGGCAGCTGCCCCCCGTGCCCCCCCCCCAATCAGAATAGAAAAAATGAACTGATTTTCGTATATTAAGCTATTATTTCATAAGTTTTTAAAGGATTTTTGAGCTCTGGGGGGGGGGAAAGCTGCCCCCCGTGCCCCCCCAGCTCAAAAGCTGGGGGGTAATTACTACATTTGCAAGTCATTTCATAGGCCTGCAGTAAAGCTGCAGTAATGCAGTTTTGAGTTCACTCAACATTTCGGTGGTTCATCAACATATTCTGTAGAAAACTAAAAATAGAGAACTTGAAATCATTTATTTTAAATCTTGTTCGAATTGTTGGCCATTATTTCTAATACATGCGTAACATCTCTTTCTTATTTCCGTTGTGGTATAGCTTAGTCCAATTTCTTGCTTCATTATCACAAATGCTTTATCTATTTTTTCTATTAATTGCTCTCTTGTGTCAATGGTTTCCGTATACACTAGATCTTTAGCACGACCTCAGACATAAAAATCAAGCGGTGTCAAGTCCGGCGATCTTGCAGGCCATGGGATAGGGCCATTTCTGCCAATCCAAGCGTTGGGATATGCATTATCTAAGTGTTCCCGGACTGCTAACGTCCAATGCGCCGGACAGCCGTCTTGTTGGAAAACAATGGGTTCTTCATTTTCAACATTTGGAACTCCATCCATTAGTTCAGGCAATGAAATGTTGAGTGAATTCAAAACTGCATTACTGCACCTTTACTGCAGGCCTTTGAAATGACTTGCAAATGTAGTAATTACCCCCCAGCTTTTGAGCTGGGGGGGAGGACAAGGGGGGCCGCCGCCCCCCCTAGAGCTCAAAAATCCCTTAAAAACGTATGAAATAATAGCATAATATACGAAAATCGGGGAGCAGCTGCCCCCTCCCTGGCGACACCCTTGGGAGTATTGTTAGCCGATGATAGAGAGAGCACGCTATTTTTAGCTGTGGTAGAATGAGAGAAAAGATTTTGCGTGCTCAATGGAATAGTTTTGTCGTCATCCTTTCAAGGCATCCTTGAAGACAAAACGGTTTTTTGTTGAGTTATCTGATTATTAATGGTACATGTTACATACCATTGCAAAGAGTATTAACTAGAGAAGTTTTTAAAGCTATTTTAAAACACAACACTATGTAATTTTTTTTTTCACTTTGTAAAGTGGACACAACAATTTTTTTTTCATTTTGATGTTTGATACGACGCTGTCAGGTTTTTTGAAGACGTTTGTATGAAATTATGATTCGATCTGAATAAGACAAGACTAGACTAAGGAAATAAATCATTTTATAGGCACCTCGAGCACTAAATTTGAAAAAATTCAAGGTTTTAATGAGGAAAATGGGAAATTTCTAGAAAAATGGTAAAAAAATTATAACACCTTGAACTTTGGGCAAAATGATATTTTATTAGGCGCAACAAGTAGCCAAGAGCATCACCTATTCACCATTTACCTATGGCTACTCACCCTCCAAACACCCTGTATGTACTTGAAATGTCGTTCTTCATCATTTACTGGTTGAAATAAGGTCAGAACCAAGTTAAGATAACGGCGAAACTCTACAAGCAATGGATTATAATGAAATTGAATCGACACAATGGCATGAGAGATATATCTATTTAATAAATTTTATGAACTCTCAACGTTTTCTTGAAGAACTCGTAGAAGATTTTCACTGTTTGAAGAGACCTCACTCCCCCTATTTATGAATGAAATCGCGAACATCGTTTGTTTGACCTTGAAAGTCATTTCTGAATGACGAGGTCTAATCGAGGGGTGCCAATAACATCCCTGTATCGGCGTAGTATTATTCAAGGTCGAAGAACTGATATTTGCCGCCAAGCCTAAGTGATTTTTCTTGTGTCTACTCTTGGGTTTGATGTTGAGCGTCATGTACACCGGTCACCGGACAGTAGGCGATATGGCATGGGGTGCTATTGCACATGCAAGTAGGTCATCTTTAATCTTCATTCGAGGTAAAATGACAGCGCTGCGTTTCCTTCAAGAAATAGTGGAGCCATATGTTTCCCCTTACCTCAACCGGCTCGAGAATCCAATATTCCAGCAAGATAAAGCTCGACCTCATGTTGCCGAAGTTAGTTTAAACTTTTTTGAAGCGAGCCATGTGATTTTTTTGCCATGACCGCCCAGATCCCCCGAACTTTCGCCCATAGAGCATGTCTGGGACATCATGGGTAGAAGGCTTGGAAATTTACCCCAGCCCCCGCGTACTTTGGCGACTCTGGAACATGATGTAAACTACAGGTAGCTTGGGACAGTATTCCTGAAGAAGAAATAGACCATTGCATTGCATCAATGCCAAGACATGTTGGGGAGTGTATAGATAATCGCGGTGGGCAAATACATCATTAACAAATTCTTTAAAAAAATATGAAACCCTTCGTTTTATCCTCCAAATTTCAATCATTTACTCCTTGCTACACTATCTATGTTCTACAAAAAAAAATTGAAAATTTAAACGGCTCCTTCTGGGTTTTGCAGTTTCTTTGTCAGTTAGTATATATTCCACACATTTTTTGTCGTCCACTTCACAATACTTTAGTACCCTTTGTCGTAAGAGTTCCGCAATAAGATGAATGATGAATATGAAATTTTCATAATAAGTTAGTGCAGTTATTCGTGAAAAGGATCAAATTCATATCTTCACTTCTTCTTCAGAAGTGTTCATCGCATAATGTGTCTGAGTAGGTACTATCCATTTTCCAAATCGTATCTCCATCTATGCTTGCGGTGAATTATCGTATCCGCTAATTTCTTTAGGCGAGGAGTTAATGTTAATCTGCTCGTCATTACTCACTCACTTTTTATCTGACCCACTCTCTTCGACTAATGATGAGCAAATAATAAAGCAATGTCGTAATAATAATTTTCACCTACTGATCTATTGTTAGAATGATGTTGGCAGAAGTCTTATACGGTCATTCTCCTAAGCTAATTCTTCTAATTTGAAAGTTTTCAAGACAACCTCAAGGTGCAAGAAGCAATAGATGCAACGAAGGTGAATGCATTTGTAGTGCGTCGGCTAGAAAAGTAATTAAGATTATTCATTGATGCACTGTAGTTAAATGAGAAGGTTTCATCTTTTTGTTCAGTAGGTAGAAATTCGATTTGAATTATGATGACAAGAACACAAGACAAAACCCAAGAGAGATACCTTTAGCTGCTGTTCTAAGAGATTTCTAGAGTAGAGTTGTATCACAAATCCTGATCAGAAACGAGGCTATATTATCAACTTACTGATTGAATCGAGCGAATCAGCTAGAACTGAGCAATCCAGAGAAGTTGGGTTTTATTCATAGACAGTCTCTTCCTGACTGAGCTCGACATCAGTGGGGTCATGAGCATGAAACCAGCAAAGACCGATCATACCAAATTCGATTTCAAGATTCCCAGCAAGGTGAGCAAGGTAAACTGGAATATTTCAAGCTATCTCTTGCCTTATGGACCTGGCGGATTCACCAGCGGCTTTCCAGATTCGTAGGAAATGGAGCAAGAGTTTATGGATAAAAACCTCAAGTCAAAGAATATTACAGCCTGTAGGGAGCTGTGAGAATTTCCAAAAGTGGATATTTAGGCTGCTTCAAGAGCGCTAGCTGCTCAGATATGCAATTCAGTTGTACTGTACCAGTGCAGAACTTTTTCTCCTTGTACTGTGAGAAGATCAGACAGGGAATATGAGTTCCAGCATTTAATGAAACTGAATTCCCTCGCCATTGAGATTGCGAGCTCTTCCTTTAGCCCTAAAAATGAAAATAAAAGCTAGCTGGAGCTAAGGCTTTGGAGTATTGGAGGATTCACTCTCACAGGGCTAAAATGGCCATCCAGAAAAACTTGTCCAGAAAAAGTTGTTCTAAAACTGATCTGAGAACACTTCATGTGTATCACGAAGCACAGGCTCAGAAACACCTTCAAAATCTAGGTATTGTCACGGATCCAATGTGTAGGCTCTGTATGGGGCATAAGAAAAATATCAAAAGACAAATAGGACAATTGATAAGTTCTCGGCGTCAGATTCCACTTCGGTCTTGGAGCAGATTCAAGAAGCCTATTGTCTCATGAGACACAAAGGAGGTGGAAGAAAGTTATTGCCTACAACAAGAGGGGAGGAATTCCTTTTTTGACGTGATGCCAATTGGAGAGGTTGCAATGAGAGGAGATAAATGACATTTTTTTCTGCTCTATAGCAAGGCCATACCACATATTGGGAAAGGCTTGAATTTGAAACTATCCCCTCTTACGTGCAACCCTGAATCTTCCTCTGGCTAAGGCAGCAGCGTTTGAGCTGCAAATGCAAGATATCCAGCCTTTTCGAACCTTGAATAGAGCGAAATATTTGTATGTACATATTTGTTTCGTTTACTGAACCTTCATTAGCCTTTGTCCAGTTGAGAGCATTACCTCCTTCCTTCGATCAGAGTACAGTGGCGTGCGTGAGACAGTTCGATCGAGACAAAGGCAGCAGCAGCAATGTAACGGATCCTTCTGCCGGTTTGTCCGGTTTCCTAGTGAGTGAATCTCGCAGAAGAGAAGCCGTCGTCGCATAATAGTCTGCAATGATGCAATATCTAAGGAGTACACGACCCAATTCACGTCTGTTTCTAGGCTCAGCTCGATTTTAGAATCGCTGGTTATTCACCGAGCGTTCTTTCCTCTTTTTCTACGTCGCTAGCTTCGCTGTATCCGACAAGGACGCAGTCAACTCATTCTACCACGAACTATTGCAAAAATCAAGAACGTCGTGGGACCCGTTCGGCCTACTAAACGAAAGTGAAATCGAGGTTAGCTTTGCACTTTCACTTGTTCGCGTCTAGCCCAGCCAACCGACCAATGACGAGCGCGAATTCGTGTGTTTTGTCGGTATGAATCGAATCGACTCATGACCTACTTCGAGAATCCAACATCTAGAATTTGTTTTGTTTTCTTTTGTTAACTTGCTGAGAGACTAGCTAAAGGTTGTTCGATTTTTAAGTTATGCAGTTTTACGTAACGTCGACACGTCTCACTCTCATGATTCGGCGTTTCCGGTAGGAAATTGGCCTGTTTCGGTGGTTCTGGTCCTTCGGGCCGGATTCAGTTGAAAAACCGCATTTGTCTGGTTTTCACGATAACTGACCTGAATATGGGATAGAATGATTGTTTTCCAATGAATTTTATTCTGCAGCTTTCCAGGGAATATCATTGGGAACTTCAGTGGAAAAAATTTAGTATTTCCGAAACTAATCGAGAATATCCTGCCTAACATCGCTAGGCTTCTTCTCCTTCTCTCACGTATGCCTTGTGGCCCATTGTTGATTGTTCTTACCGCATATGATACTAGAGAACCTCAGACCCGAAGACACGCCGACAAGAATGCCACGTGGCGACAGGGAAGTATCCCTCTCACCATAGAGATGGAAGGTGTAGGGTTCCCTAGGCGTGTCCGCGTGTCACCTCAATTCTGATAGTTTACACGTGAAAAGTAAGTATATGTT
Source organism: Adalia decempunctata (assembly GCA_951802165.1). Classification (NCBI taxonomy): domain Eukaryota; kingdom Metazoa; phylum Arthropoda; class Insecta; order Coleoptera; family Coccinellidae; genus Adalia; species Adalia decempunctata. Next base: position 25,948,895 of record OX637697.1, read on the forward strand.
TTGCCGTTTCATCTGTGTTCCTGCTCAAACAGCACAAGTAACACCCAGTAAGACCCATTTTCTCTCGCTAGGCTTCCAGATAAAAGCAATCTTCTAATGGCACGATGACAACGATTTTTGGGCAACAATTTTATTTATTTTTTCCTCTTTTCCATGAGGAACTTCGGACGAATTTTGAAATTTATTTCGGAGATTTTGCATATTTGGGGCAATATTATTTCTTCGCGAGGTCTGCATTTTTTCTAATTTTCAGACAGGAATGGCAACAAACGATAGAAATTTAAAATTTTCATTGTTCCGATCTCGGTCTAGATCCTCAACTAGTAGAGCCCTTAGATCTACCTATATTAAGTAGTTATCCTTACCTGCAAATCGGGTGATTTTATAGGCGAAATGTCAAAGTTCGATCATTTTTCCTGAAGAAATGGAAAAACAATGAAAAATATGAATACCAAGCTATTTTGCATTGACCTTTCCTTTATCGATCCGTATATTTACATCACGGCCAGGATATCTGTGAAAAAAGTTTTATCGAGTTTAAAATGGCCCCTTTTTGCCGCCATTTTCGCGAATTTTTTAAGGTGGGCATTCAATGTAGTGTGTTTTTATTTCAAGTTGCATTTGAAAATGGTTTCACTTTGACAACTGAAACTTTGTGGGTAAACTCGGAAAGGATTGGAGATTTTAATTTTAATCGATTGCATTCCAAAAGTTAATTTTTCTTCTTTCAAAAATAGAAGAAAATGAGCCAACTCATGCTTCTGTTTTATTTCAACAGAAAGACCCATGAAAATAGTTCAATATCCGATTAAAAGTGAATCAACTGATAATTTTGTTCAGAAAAACAACTTGAAATACGGATTTGGCAGAGAATGGCCAAATTCAAATTTTGGCGGGAAAAAGTTCCTGCTTCACCCACAAATTCACTTATTTCATAGTTTGGCGATTTTCGGATAGAGAGCGCCATTGTACATTTCATTCATAATCAGAGAGATATTCATAGAACTTGATAGTGATAATGCATGTTCTATGGAGATATTCCATAAAATGGACGGTGGCGCCTCTATCGGACGAGCTTTCCTACTCGCTTTAAACGCCAACCTTAAAAATACTTCTACTTCGCCGAGAGAATCGAAATTGCACCCACGTACGAATCAATTATTTCTCTTTTCGACTGTATGAAAATTTCCTCATTGTATCGCAGATTCGCTGCGATCTTAAGTTCCTTCTGGACCCAGAGGTACGATTTTTGTATAGTATAGAACTATTACTTTATTATACAGCTTGTATTTCAAAGGTATTTGAGGCTTTCCTTTCGACAGATGGTAAAACTCATCAAAATAAGTCATTTTACCAAAAATTTGACATGAGTTATGCTCCTATTTCGAGATAATGAAACTAGAATATTTTCTAGTTTCTACGTGAATCTAAAAAATCCTCAGTACAAACCTGCTCTCTCATCGCCTTCTCTTCTTTAGATATGTTTTTTGTCTTCTTACCATACATGACTGAAAAATCGATTGTGTTCAGTAATCTTCGATCGTGTTACGGCGAAGGTACGAGTGTTTTATGTTTCGAAAATCCGGCACGTTTATTCAAATAATGAACTTGTTGAAATGCTTTTAATTTATGGTGAATCAAAACAAAATGCCAGTTCAGCGTATAAGTTATACAGAACAAGATTTCCCCCAAAGAAATTACCCAACTTCGCGGATGTTCATTAACCTGGTGCAGATGTGGAGATATGATGAACAGAGAGATGCAGGCCAGAGTAGTATTAAGGTATTGATGCCCCAAATTTTTTATAAATTTTTCAAATTGAACATTTCATGTAGGAAATTTTCGGCAAAATGACTTATTTTGATGAGTTCTATCAACTGTCAAAAGAAAAGCCTCACCTTAAAATACACGTGAGTCAGTGGGGGAAAGGGGGGCAAACCATAGAAATCATAATATATATACTTACTCTAGAATGCTAAATCAATTGGATCGAAGTGTTGTAAAAATTTCAGTGTGGTCCACAATGCGCATACGTGCCATCAGGTTGTTTCTGAACAGGGTCGGCTTCAATAAAATTTTATGCTGTTATTGTTGCAGTTGGATTTAATCAATTCATAATTAGTATTCGACACTTACTTTGAATATATTGATAATTTTCAACAGCTATTTGAATGGTAAATTTGGAATCATCAGCGAATGGAAGATAAGCTGAAAATCTTTCATTGTTCCAAAACCTCTTCAGGCGTTGAAAAAACCCGGTTTCGGTATAAAAATTAATTCAAGGATCAAGGAAGACAAATTCTGGTTAACAAACAACGAATCTCTTGGTAAAGTAAAGAAAAAAAAATCAAATGAGCAAAATATACTAATATATCCCTTCAGGACAGTTCTATTCTTCGGTGTTCCTGAAAATAATGGAAACATGAAAATGTATTGTACATCTGCCAATGCGTTACTCTGCATCGTTTCATGAGTGAATTCTGATACCTACATTCATTCTCCAACAAGGGCGGCGGATATAGCTCTATTTCATGGGAAGGGTAATAACGATCATGGGGGGGGGGGTAATTACGATTGAAAACCATAAAATCAGGTGAAATATGTATGAAATATTGTATGTGCACCACCTTTTTCTTAGGTCTTCGATACTCATGGGGGGGGAAGTTACCCCCAGTAACCCCCCCCGTAAATCCGCCCTTGTTCTTCAAGTCATTTGTCTTTTTGAGTTCCGAGTATATTCCAAAATCAATCTGTTATCTTATCTGCGTGAAACTGCAAAGTTTTACTTCAATATATTTTATTTTCGAGTTCGAATTATCCATTAAAAGATGGTTTACTCACAAGATTTCATGATTTTTCATAATGAATTGCGTTCTTTTTCTATATAAAGAACCAATCTCATGGTGCGAGTGGATAGATATGTGTCAATCGAATGAAAAGCAAAGCGTAAATCATAAATTTCTAACAGTTTATATGAATGAAAAGGTGCACATAGTTTAAATACTCATGTGGGAAATGAACGGGTCAAGACAAGGACACCACAACACTATACAGTTCATTGTTTATCGGATACGAAAAAATCCAAATCGAACACAACACACAACAAAAGCAAAATGCACACGAAGAATATCAAACACGAAAATAACAGTCACGCACCAGTAAACTAGTTTATCTATGCACGGTCCTGCCTAAACTTTCACTTTCAAAGTCATTTGCCATGAGACAGAAAAAGCGGTGTTGCGCGGTCTATAACTATTTAGTGAAACCTACTACATTACTGCTCTGATTTTCTCACCAATTCCACAAATATTGCAATTCACTTATGATATTGATGTGTCTAATAGTCGTAGGCAGTGGCGCATGAGCTATAAAATAAGTTTGTTACTCAATGGAATATTTTTATTGTTTAATTATATTGAACTTAAAATAGAACCGACAAAACATTTAGGGACTTGGCATCGTTCTACGTGAAATTCCCTAATGGTGAGTATGCGCACATTGTGAATCAGTTGCCTATGCGGCACGTTTTTCGCTGCGGAACTAGAAGGAATTAGCATTCTAGAGTAAGTATATATATTATGATTTCTATGGGGCAAACCGGGTATAGCGGCATATTCGGGTACTCCCAATCTACCCCCTTTGCGTCGGTTAAATTTTGTACTCGTAGCATACGTTGATATCTACGCAAGTATTTCCACAAGTTCTGACAGGTCCTTGTGTTTATTTATCGGTGTTGTGTAGAACGACGTTAATCTTTGGTATGTAATCTTATTTTACCTAAATTTATCCCTACCTACAGATTGATCTAACTAGATTCTCGATAATTGACAATACATAATGTGATATGTAGGTTGTTTGGCTGTATAAAACTCTGTAGATGAGCCTAATTTGTCCCATGTGTTTTTTATTATTCAACATTTTTTAAAATATAAGGTCTGGGGCAAAACCGGAAAATCTACGTGGGGCACAACCGGGCGGTACCCATTTACGCCCCAGATGGATATTGACCAATGCATTAAATTTGTAGAAATTTGTTAGAGTCTTTCTTCATTACAGTTTTACAGTTATATGGTGCGCACCTATAATCAGAAGACTAGTCGTCAACATTGGTCTAAGGATGACATGGAAAAAGAAATTATGGAAGTTGGACTAGAAAAAAGCAGCCAATAATTATAATGTTTCTCAATCAACTCTTGAAGATAGGGTTTAAAAAATAATGAATGGAATTTCTTTGAAAAGGGCTGCTTCAAAAGGTAAATAAAATATCGAATTGGTACCCAAAATAAATTCATACAACAGGTGAAGAAAAAGATTGTGACACAAAAGGAAAACAAGACATTGACGAAACAAATAGCTAGAGTCCAGCTCAGAAAAAGAAGACGATAAATCACAAGGTGACAACGACACCGACTTAGGAATCCAACTCGGAGAAATCTGGGAAGGAGTGGATCAAAACATTTTAAGATCACTTATTTTGATTATGAACCGTCGTTGCCGAGCTGTAATTAACGCAAGGGGTGGAAATACCAAGTATTAAATCACTTATCAGCATTTCAGTATTTTGAAAATTGTTCATTTCTCTTCTTTCACATAAGATTCGGTGAAATCCTGAATTTTTCTTCCATTTAATGTGTCTTGTTTCGTTCAAAACTTTCCCGAGAGAATATAAAAAATAAGTTATAAAGTCAATGTCGAGTTAACTTCCATTAAAATTGAGATTTTCAGAATGTGCGTTAATTTTTTTGCGCAGTGTATTTCAAAATTCTGGATTCGATCGCTATAAAATTCATGATTCATATGGAGTTTGGAGAATGACAATTCCAGTTCATTGACCGCTACTGTCAATGATATTTACAGCTGTCAAAAATTTGTTTTATTTGATTTATCGATCTGAAGAATACAAATCAATCTACTCTATTTTTCGAAGCCCATTTTGGAACCATTTGCAATAAATAAAAATCCATTGGGAAAACCCTAGACTGACTGTTAGAAAATATGCACTCAAAAACCTGCGTCTGAAATATTATTCTGAAGGACGTTTATTAACATTTCCATAAATTCCATGTTAAAGGTTCAATAAAAATATTCATCAAAAGATAAGAAATTCCATTCCCGAAGAATGAAACTTCTATTTCCTGGAATCCTTCCAAGGCGTTCCTATGAGCTCCGAAACGAAGCTAATTGGCCAACGAATCATTAATTTGTAGGTCATTGCATTTATTCAGCACTATTAAATTGTATAATTCTCAGTTACATATTAGATTAAAAATAATTGTAATTAAACACTTAAACTTCATAAACCACTTTCCTTTTTATTTCGACACTTTTTTATAGGTGAATCGGCGTTCTGATGAATAAATGCATATTTATGTCCGTATTAATCCTGTATTATAATGTTACCAGAAGCTCTCATGGGGGCATAAATTATACTTAAATCATTATCACGGGAATATCCCATCCAATTATAATATTCGATATTCGACTATAAATAATGACATTTGAATTTCCGTTTCAGTTACTGAACATTGACTTATCCCTCACAAATTAGATGTCCTATCATGAGGTTATCCTTATATCCTTTGACCTTTCATTCTGATAAGTCAAGTTAATCAAACTTATACCTGAGGACATTCTTCCATGTTACAGTTTCTTCAGAAGAATACTTCAATACCATAACTCGAATCGACAAACTCAAGACCGCCACTACCAAAAACTAGTTGAATTGGCTATAATTACGACCTTATGACTGACCTGCAAGATCCCCAGATCTTACATTCTTAGATTATTTCCTGAGGACACTTGAGAAATATGTTTTAGAATGAGTCAAATGAGTGGAATAAAGAATATCATTTTCTCAGTCCGGAACTGCCCCATCAACAAGTCATTTTGGGCGAATATTATTCATTGTCCTGTACTCATTTCTAGAAATATTAATTAAAATCAAAGAAGGCGTTCAAGAGTTATACCGATTGAAAAGTTTTTGATCAAATACATGAAGCATTCTGCATCTCTTAAACGAATATAAAGGGTGTTTCAATAAGAGCACAAGATTTGAATTGCTCGCCATGTTTGACAATTATAATGTTTAATGATTATGACGTGACAGACCAAAAGTTTACAGATGGGAGTTACTAAACATGGCTCCATGACTCCTCAAGATGTCCTGCATTTGCACTGAAATCCTGTACAATCATTTGTGAAACTCCCTGTATATATATATATAGGAATATGCTGTATATACTCCATTCACAAATATAAAATCACAACTCTGGCCTTGGAAATTTGAAACATTCCACTCTGTATCGAAGATATGACGTTTTTAAAAATATTTTTATGTTCCAAGTCAACACTTTGGTGCCCTTTCTACATTCTTAGCGTATTTCTCAGAATGTGAATTTATTCGGAAAATGAATGAATTGGAAAAGATGTGATGGACGAAAATAAATTAACGTTTATATGAATTGATAGAAAGGATCCCTTTTCTAGTTATTTGCATGAAAAGTACATTGATCACTGTTGAAATATATTATTTTTCGCCATGGAAGAAAATTGCATTTCTTCCACATAATTTTCATATGCATGCCTGTGAAGATTTGATGTTTATTATCCTCTTGAACTGAAAGTTCAAGACTTGACGACTTGACAACAATCAAGAATTCATTAAAAAAATCAACCCAAAGATATAAGATGAATTGATGGGAAATTACAAGAATCAAGAATAATGTCAATTTTATTTTGTTGATAACTTTCTTAAAATCAATGTTGGGATATAAAACTCGGCTGCGTTTGTTCAAACAACATCTGAAGAATACATTTTTCACCATCTCGACCTTTGAAAGGCGTTTCTTATAGGAGAATTAGGTCTAAGTTCCACCTCATTACTGAGGTACTTAACTTTTGAAAATCTGCTCAGATATCGCCAAATTTCTTGGAAAACCTGAAAAATATCATCCTAATCGACCTCTCGAGGCCCCATCCGATCCATCTACTGCGATATTTGTCCAAATAACAGCTTTTTCAACGAAATTCCCGTGTACCCCTTCAACCTCGAAATGTAAACATTCGTCCTGGTCTTGAAAATCGTCCTCACGATCCAAACTGGTGCTAAAAACCATAAACATACGTTAATCTTGGATATTCGACGGAAAACTCACCTGCAAATATCGATTAAATACCAATCTGCGAACAATTTGTAAACCTAACAAAATGTGGAATATCTTTGATACTTTTACTTTGATGTAAACAAAGAAACTGGCAACGTCGTTTTGTCATTAACGATATTTTCTGTGCGCGCACTGACTTTTTATTATATGTTCTGTGCTTTTCATCAGGTTCACCAACTCCTGAAAACGAAATCATGAGCTCCTATGTGATTATATAAAAGTGAATGGAGTATACCTACAAGTTCATGCAAGAATATGAAGAATACATTCATGTATCTCGATCTAATTCATGACTTATTTTGAAATTAATTCCATTCTATCGACAATGTACTTAATATAAAGTCGCAATTATATTTTTCTGACTTGTTTATGCATGAATCAATTTGTTTTACTTCCCAAATCTTTCGCTTTGATCTTCGGGATTCTCCGACCACTAATTAGAAAATTCAAAACATCAAGTATCATTGAGGGATCTTTCAAGAAAATTATATAACACAGATAAATTATGAATAGCGGAGATAGCCGGTTTTTTTTGGAGTCTCCCTATTAAATTTATCGACACTTTCCACTTTAGAGGTCAATATCACAAGTTGATATCTTTTTTGGATCGATAGAATACTTTTTCTTGACCCTAAACATGTGATAAAAGACTCAATAACACATTTATTTGTAAAAAATTGCATCCAGAATTGAGAACAGAAATTGGATCTGATTCATACGACGCAAGATCAATCCAATTTTTTTCTCAATGCTGGTTTATCTGACGTTGAAAATGTTTCAACCAAAGCCTTATGGACCTAGTATATTCATTGACGTTCTATTTGTAGGCATACTAAAAAAATTCCAGGTGTTGATAAGTTTATTATTATTGTTGATCCTCAAATGCGACAAAATATTGATGAAAACATTGAATAGGAATTCAATTACTGCCTAGAATAATAGAGGCATAATTTTCTCCAAAAGGCAATGACCCCCACATTTATTTACGTATTTCAAATCTGGAAAACATAGATACATAGATGTAACTTTGCTCGTATCTCGGAACGGAACAGAATCGAATGAACTTCAATTTTTCTCAAGAAACATTTCATTCCGTTCCCAGAGAGCAACCATATAGAGGAATATGACCGAAAATCGTTACGAATACAGGGTTATCCATATTTGAATGCATGCCCGATTTTTAAATTATAAAATATGTCAGTTCCAGAGCAAGAACGTTCACAAAATGAAGTATGTCACTAGATATATTGTTGTCACATCGAAAAAACCTGAAATACCCAGAAATCATACTGGGTGATCCATAATTATAGAAACTATTCACAATGAGTGTTAAGTGGAGGACATCCTGTATTTTTGGGTTGATTTAAGATGTTTGTTTGATTTTTTCAGAACATATCACCATGGACTTCAAAGAATACAGGGTGATTCAGTCATGAAATAATCTGTGAACCTCACGAAAATACCCAAAAACCACCCTTTTTTTCATCACCCTCTATTTCAAGATTAACTCCGTTGAGGTGGGAGTTTTCTTTCACCACTGTACTTGATATAAAAACAGCAATACGGCTGAGTGTTTTTATCCACTTCCTATGACCAGATTTTTTTTACGTAATATGAAAATTATTTATTTATGTTATTCTATTCTTATTCCAGCATACAAAAAATCTGGTCATAGGAAGTGGATAAAACTTCTCAGCCGTATTGGTGATAAAAACACTTGATATAAAAAATCAAGTACAGTGGTGAAAGAAAATTCCCACCTCAACGGAGTTAATCTTGGAATAGAGGGTGATGAAAAAAGAAGGGGTTTTTGGATATTTTCGTGAGGTTCAGAGTTCATTTCATGACTGAATCACCCTGTATTCTTCGAAGTCCATGGTGATATGTTCTGAAAAAATCAAACAAACATCTTGAATCAACCCAAAAATACAGGATGTCCACTTAACCCTCATTGTGAATAGTTCCTATAATAATGGATCACCCAGTATGAATTCTGGGTATTTCAGGTTTTTTCGATGTAACAACAATATATCTAGTGAAATAGTTCATTTTGCGAGCGTTCACGCTCTGGAACTGACATATTTTATACTTTCAAAATCGGGCATTCAATTATGGATAACCCTGTATTCGTAACGATTTTCGGTTATATTCCTCTATATGGTTCCCCCCTGGGGATGGAATGAAATGTTTCTTGAGAAAAATTGAAGTTAATTCGATTCTGTTCCGAGATACGAGCGTAGTTAAAGTGGGTAATTCTCAACTTCAACGCCCTGTATCTCAAAAACTAGTCATAGGATTGAGTGTAGCCATGGACACTTTTGATCAGGAGGCCGAGTACTACATTATACCAAAATTTCGGAACATTTGACGGAACGCCATTTTCCATAAGAAAAGTGCGGGATCCTTTACAATAATTCCAATTTCTGCAGCAAAATGTGCACAACCTTTCTCTGTAAGAAATACACATAAGCTTTGATTATCCATTATTATATGGGTACTCAATGGCATGAGTCATATCCCGAAAACCTAGACGAATACGTTTTGAATTGAATCCGAGTCCAGCCTGCTGCAAAGATGGTCTCGATGAACATTTCTAGCTCGAAAAATAGAAAATAGTTGCAAGGCTATTTTTACATTCACTCCGTCGGGCTGCGTTGCTTTTTCAGACAAGCTGGCTAATATAATGTTACACACAACACAGTGCATTTGACCTACTTCCGTATTTTTAACGCGATTCCATTCCACAGCATCCCATATGCGTTTCCGACTACAGAAGGATCATTGGAGCTGGCGCGTTTGTTTTTAACATCAATATTGGGGGGCCTTATGGAAAATTACGGCGGCTTCGAGCTCCTTTCACACGATAAGTGATAGTGGAAGTTTTTCTGGTGTTCTCGATTGTTGTTTAGGAATTTTACATTGGTTTATCGGTTATCTTTATTTTTGACTATTTTCTAAACTTTCCAATAAATGTATTCAATAACATCTGAAATCAATCATTTGTCGAGTTATTTCAGGGAATGATTTCGGTTTATTTTCTAGGTCAAAGCGGTGAAAATCTACGAATATAAGACATGGGCCTGGAACAATTTCACTATATATCGATGGAAATACTAGAAAATTATACTTCCAGGAGAAGATTCTGCACTTGATTTTAATCTCATTCCTATTCCCATTATGCTTTTATTTCACGAAATATACATTAGAATATGACTTTTTTTTTGGGGGGGGGGAATTTAAAAAAATTGAATTATGTATACACTATTTTTCGAACAAATCAATTTGGTCGCAGTTCTTAAAGTATTTTCTATAGCCAATCGATCCCAGCAATAATAATAATAACAACCCCTCATATTTCATTAAGTAGAGTATGTTTTTTGGGTAATGAACAAGAGGTTTTCAGAAAGTCTATACACTATACATACATGTTTTGTCATAGTTCATTGAATATGCGAGGAATTAGCTAAGAATTCTTAGTTTTATGGATCAATTTGTGCCAATGGATATGAAACATGTTATAGGCTCAATTGCTATTTTTCATGATTTGATGACAATATCATATTATGTATATTTTTGTGAATTGGTACATACTAAAGGACTGGGCTACTGATTTATTTCTTCAATATCCATATCGAGGTTGACATATGGAATCATTGAATCAACCCATAAGCTGCATTAGTCCGAAGGTTGTAGTGCTTCAATGTTTGCGGTTTTTTCGTGAAAAACTCCCTGTATCGGCGTATGTCCACCACGACTAGCTTTGAAGCTAAAGTTATAGTAAATGGTGCTCGTTACAGATCGATGATCAATGATTATTTGTTTCAGAATTTGAATGGATCGACCCAGAAGTGTTTTGGTTCCAACAAGACGGTGCTCCGCCTAATGCTATTACCGTAATAATTGATTTATCGAAAGAAAGATTTGGCGATAACATCATTTCGAGAAATGGTCCAATAAATTGGCCTCCAAGATCATGCGACATAACTCCAATCGATTATTTTCTTTGGGGTTATGTCAAGTGATTGGTTTATGCAGAAGAACCAGAAAATATAGATGCTTTGGAAGCATAACTCGTGTTATTGCTGAAATATGGCCTGAATTACTCGAAAAAGTGGTCCAAAATTGGTCTGGTGGGATGCGGTTCCTCAGGGCTAGTCGTAGTGGACATATGCCCGAAATTATTTTTAAAACAAAAATTATCTTTCGAATAAAAAATATTTGGCTTCAATCTTAATTTGAATGTGTTTTTCTTTCAAGAAAAAAAGTTCTATCACTGTTAAAAACACCCGATACAATTAATTATCATGAATACAATATTTACAGCCTAAGAACAGAAGATAACTATGAAAAAATAAACAGGGTGTTTCTGAATTGATGTTTTTATTTGGTATGATGATATTTTATGAAATAACATATTACTTTTATGGAAACACTTTGTTTTTTCATATTTTTAGAATGAGTGGAAAGGGTTGAAGTAGACCACCCCGTTCACCTCCAACATTTTTGTTAACTAATTAGGTAATAATTAAATTGGGATAGCCTGGTTTGATTAGGAAACTTTTTTATCTCTTGTATTTTGCCCTTTGAAATCTTTCGTATCAATTCAGAAAACTTACACTTGAATCAAAATACACAAATGGAAATGAAATGACCTTCTAAATCGTAAGTACGAGGATGTCTAGTTAGCCTTGACCAGTTCCATGCCTAAACAAAATATTGCGATACCATATCAACGAACAATAACTTATTAGAAGTGTCAGTGTAGAGTTCGACGTCAAAAAAGTAAACCAGAGTAACGCAATAAATTAAAAAAAAAGATGTCCACCGAAATTATAAAAATCGAAAAATTGGAGGATCGAGCCATCATCAAGTACCTGTATTTGAAAGGGTTAAGAGGTAAGCAGATTTACGAAGATATGCTTAATACCCTTGGTGATCAATGTTCTACGTATGCGACCGTGAAAAATTGGACTGCAAGCTTCCAAAGAGGTAAATTTTCCATTGAAGATGATGACCAATCGGGAAGGCCAGTTTCTCTGTTAGTCTCCGAAAATGCCGATGCAGTTCATGACATGATTTTATCAGGCCGTCGAATTGGGCTAAAACGTATATCCGAAGCACTGAAAATTTCATACGAACGCGTTCATCATATAGTTCACGTCAATTTGGACATGAGAAAAATTTCTGCAAAATGGATCCCCAAATGTTTGAATGTGGACCAAAAGCGTGCAAGGGTAGAAGCATCGCGTTGTGATCGATTTGAAAACGATGTAGACTTCTTAAAACGAATTGTTACTATGGATGAGACTTGGGTACAATTCTACGATCCAGAAACAAAGAAACAATCGATGGAATGGCGACACTCTAGTTCTCCAAGACCTGAGAAGTTTCGTGTCCAAAAATCTGCTGGAGAAGTTCTTGCTTCAGTTGTTTGGTATTGCCATGGAGTAATCATGATTAATTTAAGGGTAAGGGTAGAACAATAACTGGAAATTACTATTCGACATTACTGACCACTCTACGAGAAAAAAATCAAAGAGAAAAGACGCGGAAAGCTATCCAAAGGTATTTTGTTTTGTACAGGACAACGCCCCAGTACACAAATCTCATGTTGCCATGCAAAAAATTCGTGATTTAGGGTTAGAATTACTAGAACAACCCCCTTATTCACAATATTTGGTTCCGTCCGACTCCATCTCTTTCCTCAGCTGAAAAAAAGTTTAAAAGGTCATAAATTTTCTTCTAACGAGGAGGTAATAAAAGCTGTGGAGGACTGGTTTGCAGAGCAAGAAGAAAACATTTTTTTCTAAAGGTCTAGAGACGTTACAGGTTCGCTGTAATAAATGTATTCAATTAAGAGGAGAATTGTTGAGTAATAAATATTTTGACATTGAAATTTTGTTTGGTTCTATAGTAGGCTAAGAATTTTTCACTATATCCTCGTACCTATCTGCTGAGGAATAGGAATACCAAATCAGAAGATGAAAGGAACCTGTGGATCATGTGATCTCTATAAATTGTCATTTGAATTAAAACAATTCCTTCAGATCATCGGAACAGAATGAATAGAATGCAATGTTAAAAAAATGGGAGGCGAACTAACGTTTTGTACAAAGGGGTTATGGATACACTAAATGTTGACTGAGAGGATAAGGAGGAAATCCTCGTTGTTTCGAAGAAATAAACTCAGAAACGGTCTGCGTGATATTTTTCCGTCAAACATTTTTTCATTAATGAAGATAGATCCATAACAATCGTCTATAAGCTCCTCAGGTAGCTGGCGCTAGTGGCGAGCAAAAATCCCTCCGGATTAGCACAAATCCGGTATCGAACCACTACTCTACAGCTTTCGAAATAGGTTCCCACGATTATCTTGCTCATACTCAACACCTCGATTTGCAATAAGCCAGCTTTCGGAAGCGTAGTACACATCGTCTGACCTTGGCCTTGCCAGCCGAGTTAAATAGCCAACCGTTAGTTTCATCTCGCCAATTCCTTCCAAGTTGCCATTCGCGGATTTGTAAGTCACTGGAACGAACAATTATTGTTACGTTGTCCGATTGGATAATCCGGCACCTTACTGTATTGGTATTCGCAATGAGCGAACCAGCTATTTGTTATCACCACTCTGAATACCGATGTCAACATTGTCGATTTATCCTTTCGGTCATACTGATTTGGCACAGAGAGTGACCAGAAATTAAGAACTCCTGCAGAAGACACTGCAGAATTGGAAAAGTCACATCTTACTTCATACGATAAATGGGGTTTTACTGTGACTTTTATAAGAATAAAATTGGCGTCGTATCTCCTTTGCGAGATACTCCCTGTATCAATTCAAAAGATCAACTCATTAATGATTATCCCATAGGACCATCCATAACTTTCCACCCCAAATTTTGAGCTTTGGGATGGAATAATGAAAAACGCTCGGACAGGTTAAATTTTTTTGAAGGGGGGACAAATAAGGGTGTTCAAATGAGTTTGATATCACAACCCCTCTAGCTGCAACTCCTAACAGCTCTCATTTTTGAATAGGGAAAAGGGGTCGAGCAGCACCTTGTTGGAAAGGCAATTCAATTTCCTGCATGATTGTATTTTTTTTCATCGCTTTTTTATTATACAGAGTGACTCAGTATTCCATCAATAACCTTCACACGCTGAATTTGGATCTTTGAGATGGAAAAATCACTCGGACGGGTCAAAAAAATGAATTCGATATCACTTTCCTTATGCAGGAAGTTGAATTGCCTTTCCAACAAGGTGCTGCTCGACCCCTTTTCCCTATTCAAAAATGAGAGCTGTAAGGGGTTGCAGCTAGAGGGGTAGTGACATCAAACTCATAAACTCATTTGAACTCCCTGGCCCACCCTGTATATAAGTGTCAAGAATGTTCTGAACCTTTTTTTTTCTGAAATGGGTAGTTAATTTCAAATCAATCTGATATACATCATACTTAGGGTTTTCCAATAAAAGGTGTTATTTTGACATTAAAGAAAAATGCCATTTTTTCAGAAAAATTGATCGGATGTTTATTTCATCACAAAGGGGAAGATATACCGTTAATAATGGAAAATAACATGAGCCAAATGACTACCACGACCACGACTACAGGACTCTATCCTTTTCATGAAATTTTCCATAACCAAATCGCAAAGTGGCTGCCCTTTGTCCTCGATAGCCTCACGAATTCCATCTTTGAGGTCTTGAACCGACGCTGGGCTCTTGGCGGTAGACCTTCTCTTTCATATGGCCCCAAAAGAAGAAGTCGCTATGTGTTAAATCCAAAGATAGAAGTAGAATATCTTTGGTTAAATCACAAGATCTTGGTGGACAATTGTCTTTGAGATATAACACGGTCCGGAAACTGTTTCCGTGAAAGATCAATGGTTTGGTTGCTTGTATGGCATGTTGCGTCGTCTTGTTGAAAGTAAACGTTGTCCAGATCAATACCATCCAATTCCGGCCATAAGAAATCGTTAATCATCTCTGGATCGCGCAATTCATTCACCGTAACTGTTGCTCCAGCTTCATTCTCGAAAAAGTAAGGTCCAATGACCCCACCCGACCATAAACCGCCACACCTTCTGGATAGAGAGGCTTTTCAACAATAACTCTTGGGATTTCCGAGCCCAAGATGCGACAATTTTGCATGTTAACGAAGCCACCGAGGTGGAAATGAGCCTCATCACTCAAAATGATTTTTCGATGGAATTCCGGATCATTTTCATGCATTTCAAGGATTCAATCAGCAAATACACGACGTTGTTTATGATCGGCCGGCTTGAGTTCTGTTCTGAGTACGGTTTACTGACGTTTTCGAATACTCAATTCCAAAGAACAATGAGGAATGTACAAACCTAGGTTTTTCAACACTTTCGGCTACAGCAGAAATATTCTGGGCTCTTCTCGAGCGGCGTGCACATGTTTCATTCTTCACGTCACTAACTTGTCCCAAAAGCTCAAATTTTTTCATCAATTTCTGTATTGCGGTTCGACAAGGTGCTTCACGACGTCTCAAAAATGTTCAAGTTTTACGAACCGTCTCTGCCAAATTTTCGCCATTTTTATAGTGAATTTTAATAATTTCAATGCGTTCTTGAAGAGTGTATCGTTCCATTTTATCAATGGCGTAGTTTCCACTTGTCAAATGTCAAAAATTGACAGCTTCAGCGAAACATCGGGTTATTGAAAATAACACCTCGTTTTGTAAAACTCTTTATTTGCTCAATTCAATGAAGTCTATGAGTGAGATTAAATTTGAAAAAACTATAAAAATGATAGTGTAGTATAGATGAGTAGGTACCTAGGTGAGGAATTTTCCTGATTTTCTTGGTGTATTTCACTTTGGCAAGGGCGGTCCTACAGGGGGGTATAGGGGGTAATTACCCCCACCCGAGCACTACAACTAATTCGATTTTTTTAAATTTTATTCATGAACAAACTAACAAAAAAAAGTTATATCATCTTTGAGAAAAAATTGCAGGGCTATATGACTTCGGCTTTGAAATAAAATTATAATCATATGGAATTAACAGAAAAAAATAAACAACACAAATAAATAAAACATTCTGGAGTTATAGGTATAAACTTCGAAAGACTAAGGCATTGAAATCTATATATATATAAACGAAAGATGTTGGTTACACCATTTATAACTCGAGATCAGATGGACTGTTTGTTATGAAATTTCATTTATGGAATCGTCTACGGTCTGCTTGTATGAAATAAGATTAACATAAAATAAATAAAGAGAACAGCGGAATGGAAAAATCCCTAAGTGATATGAATTATGAATGAAGTCACAGATCATGGAATATGGCTTTGTGTTTCTATACAGGGTGTCCCAAGTTCGAGTGCCTATTAGACGTTTCTGAAGAACTGGACATATTTGAAATCTGAAAATTGGGATTATGATATTGTTCGAAATTCTCTACAGACCTAAAATATTTTTGGAGCACTGCCGGTTATACAGGGAGTGAAAATAAATATGTTTTCGTCAACGATATGATTGAGTTTTCAATGGTTAATACATTTCTGTTAAAACTATTGTATTCAATCAAATAGTTTTCAAAATATCGAAAAAAAAACCTAAGACAAAGTCGAATATTCATAGCTAGTATCATGTTTATTTTTCTTCTTCTGAATATTCCAAGTGCAAACTGTTCTCACAACGTCAAAGTAGAGGAATGGGGAAAGGTCATGCTTATTTTGAATTTCATAAATACCTATCATCACAGGGTGTTTCAAATTTTGTGTCGAAAACTATGATCGAAAATTGGCCATAACTTCTATTTTTCAAATTAGAACCCTATTTTTTTTATGATTGCGTTGGATTCTGCGGAGAAAAACAATGAACAATATCATACTTAATCCCAATTTTCAGATTTCAAATATGTCCAGTTCTCCAGAAAAGTCTAATAGCCACTCGAACTTGGGACACCCTGTATAACTCAGTAAGGATACATACACGTAAGACCTTCAAACATGGGACTGCAAATGCTTCGTATTCGAGAAACCTAAAGGGTGTTCCTTCAAATTTTTGGTTTAAAATTTCGATTGTTCATCCATTTATTACAGCCCCCCCCTCCCAGGAAATCAGCCTAGGACCGCCCTTGACTTTGGAAGCTATTTTCTATTGATTATGACTCGTCTAATACATTTCTTGTAATGTCTATATGTCCAATAAATATATTATATCTCAATAAGTTTTTTATTTTGTTAATTTTTCGCCTTATCCCTGGTCGCAAGATCCCCAGATCTGGCATGGTAACTTTATTTCCTGAGGGGACACTTCAGAAATATACTTCACTCCGAAGAAATATTAGATAGGGAAAAAATAAGAAAGCTGTAGCACATTTGATTACAAGAGCTAAAAAGTATATAGAAGAAAGGGGGTTATATTATAATTTGAATTTTTCTGAAACTTCTTTCAATCACGAAACCTAACCCTAAGATGTATTCGGAAATGTGTTGTAATGAACTCATAATTAATGGGTGATTTTTCTCTACGGTAACTTTATACCTATATTATATAGATTTTTCAAAAGAGAACAATAAGACCTTCGATATGAAATTTCCCTATAATTGTAAGACAATGTTAAAGAATGTGGTAAATTAGAACATTTTAATCCACCGAAGCACGATCTTATTAGTACTATACACACCTCTATTTACATTGCGATAAATCGAGAATTATCTCAAGGAATGGTGACAGGTTAACAATATTTGCTCACAAAAAAAACGATAAGGCAATAGCCGTAAACTGCGTTCCTCATACCTCACATAGTGGATGACGATGTCATATGAGTTATGTGCGAAAAATTCAGTTAGCATTGAGAAGAAAACCACATGATTTATTGATATCAAATCTAGTACTTCCTTAAATTATTGGAGTAAAACACCCAGAGGAAGGTCGAATATATCCACCTCTCGCATTCACTTGAAAGCATAGTTTCTTTCAATTATAGGATTTTATGGATTTCCTGTTCCTACAACTGGAGACAAAGGAAGCAAAAGGTCTCTCTTCAATGATCATCAGTAGGCCAAGCAATATATGGAAATATGAGTTGTATTCAAATGCTCTGAATGTAGTGGAATGTGTTGAAAATTTCACTGAATGTCTGCAAAGGCTTGTGGTTAGAAAAAATTCATTTCTTCAGATGAAACTCTCTTCTGCTTTATGCTGGTATCCTCGAAGCTTTTTTTTGATGATATTCTTCCATCGAAAGCTTCACAAGTTCCGTTAAGGATATTCAAGTTGAAAAGATGAAGCAGCCGAAAATATTAAATGAATCAGTCAACTAGTAATTAACATGAATTTATCGCTATCAAGTAGGAAAAAATCGAAATAATAGCAAGAATTTCAGCTAATTTCAAAATTAATCCATTAATAACAGAATTTTCCTATTTGGAACAATTTTCTTCTTGTTGCTGTGCAGATTATTGCTTATTTGATCTTTACGTCAATCTTATCGAAACATGTGATTATTGAAAAGAATCGTTGCTATGGTAGAAAAGATACCGTAAAATCGAGCAAACATCAAAATATTATTCGAATGCTTATTTTTATGACTCTTGTTGATACTTCAAGTTCAAAATCAATATAAGAATCGATTATTGGGAAAGAATAATTTTCAGATTGATATCCAAGCACAAACAAAATTAGATTTAAAAAAATTCTTGGCGGAGAAATGAAAATTCAAAATATTTTATCCACATCAATTCATTTCAGTCCTTTCAAAGTTGTAACTAGGTAAGACAGGTGAACACCTGAATTGCCATTCTTTATTATCACAAAAATCTTAAACTATAGTTCATTCATGATGTATACACTCAGAGAACATGCTAATGTACAATATGCAGGTGTTAAGAGCACGAAGAGACTTAATCGATTTTATTTATTCAAGCAGTTGAATAATCATAATATTTTTTCATGATGTAACATGTTTATAGGGTTTTCAATTCTCATACAAAGACTTTAAAGAAACCTAATTCGAGAGACAAACATTTTTCGTAGCTGACAAGAGAAACATGTTTTTTATAATCATTTTTATGATATTCGGTCTATATTGAAAATTGGTTCTGCTAACTTTATGTTAAGTTAAATAAGTTAGCAAAGCCACCCCGTAAAAAAACTTAAGGACGCAACAATTTTTTTTCTTTCACGACAAATTATCGACAATTATTCGACAATTATTCGACAATTAATGCAATAGGTTTCATTGATTTTCTCGCAAGTGGCATTGCTAACTTTATAGACATAGAATTAACACCAAAAGTAAATTCATGCAGACTACAAAACTAAGTCTTTAGAAACATGAAACTGATCGAGATATCCACACTAAGGACACGAATAAAGTTAACTATAATCAGCAAATAAAATAAGAAAGTTCACCATTTACTTTTTCATTATTTTCATTTCCTTGTTTCATTATGTTTCTTATTTTATTTTATTAGCCGTACTTATAAGCTCAGCTTGAGACACCGTAGCAATATTTTCCATAATACTTCAAACCAATTTATTCACCAGAAAGAATAGAAAAATTGCAAAAAAAAATTATCCCGAAACTTTTACAAATGGGTAATCTCATTTCCCAAAACGGAATTAATAAATTTCGCAATTTGAAATCAGTAGCTTCTTAGCTGCCTTCAAGGTAGATTCGCATTTCTCAGTTGGGAAAATTATTAAAAAATAATTTCGTCAACGAATTTACATTACGCATCATTTCTCACATGAAATACATATTGTTTTATTTTCGATAAATCGCTGGGATTGTTCTACGGTGAAAAGCTTCTCGTCTGTGAAGAGAATTCGCTCCCATTGCTGACCGGCGGCGTGGCGAAGGAGTTGGCGGCACCTTTGGAGTCGTACGCGCTTGTTTTCCTCCGTGAGGAGTAAAACTTTTTGGAGCTTGTATGGCTTGAGGTTGAGCTCCTTTTTGGCAATTTGACGGACTGATTCGCGGTTGATACCGGTCCCACAGGCTATTTTCCTCATGGAAACCCTCGGATTTCGATTGACTCGCTTCTTGACGATGTTGCGATTGCTAGGTGTATTGACAGTGCGTTGTTTACCACTTCCTGGACGACGACCATCATGGCCAAGCCCCTTGAAACGACGAATTGCATCGGGCACGGTTTGTCGAGGCACATTGACCAAACGAATAATTTCGCATTGACCATTACCTCGACGAAACAGCTCCAAAATCGCACTACGTTTGTTTGACATTATAAAACTCTGTGAAATGAAACTATATCAAACTGAAAATTCAGTAATTCACATATTAGTACAGGAAAGTGTAGAGAAACCAAGAGAATAAAAATTATTTGGCTGCGCTGAAATACTTTTGTTCCAGACCACAGCAAAATTTGTCCGAATTTTTTCTCGTCACCTTGTATATTGGGAAACCGGTCCTGGATACCCACGAGGAAGTGGCCAAGACTCTTAAGGATGTTGTCGGTCATATCAACACCATCGACGACCTCCCTGGGCATCAATGAATGAGAAGGGTAGAAAACAGAAAATCTTTGTGGTCGCAGTTCGCGCAATGCTAACTGAGCCATAACGACCCCAGTTAAATACTAATAAAAAATCTCGAAATCGAAGTTAAATGCGGCGTTACCACATGGTATTTCATGGCTTGTTACTTGTTTGAAGTCATTTATTTTCGCCTTCGTTGGCCACTGAGTACGCGCCTTTACGCAAACTTTCTCACACCTACGCGGTAGGTACTGGAACAGCTACAATTTCCGGGAGAGTAATTCAATTATGCTTTGTTATTGTTTTTTTTTGCCGTTTTCCCGCATACTCATTGTCATGCAGATCCGACGCTTACTTTTTCGTGTTCGGCTTGTCCGTGTGGACCCGCACGCATCGATTCGAACTTTCGCCGGCGAACTCTCACTTCTCGGACTCTCGTAAAAAGTTTCGGGTCGATTTTCGTGCGTACTTTGCGTGAACTTTCATTATTTTCGGCGGTGGTCCCACTTTCACCCACTCGCCGGTAGACAACTCGTTAAGTATACATGTATACATTCAATTCATTCAATGTCCCTTGCGAACAATGAGCGAATTGTTATTCTTCCGCGTTTTTACAAGAATTCGTGGAAGTCATTCCGGCTGAAATTGGTGGATTGTTCCGCTTTAGGCTTGAAGAAACAACGATCAAGAAATGGAATTGTACCTAGAGTGGACCAAATTTGATAATTTTTAGGAGAAATTATGAATAAAATCAACTCTAAACTTGTTGAATGTAACATGACAATTTTTTGTGTGTGGAATCTTCACTTCTTATCACTTAAATGAAAACAATAAACCAACAGAAAATTTTATGTTTGGGAGAGTAAAGGCGTATTAGAAGTTAATCAGTTTTCAGCGAATAACGAGAGTTGTAATATTGAGAAGAGTCCGTGGAAAATGCCGGGACATCCAATTTCTCAGTTTGACTGGGCAAGAATATAAGCCCTACATACAGAATCTTTGTCGAACCACCAGATTGCACAACGTTGAACATTCCACGGACGGCGCGTAGTGGCTCTTTTCCTGGAAACCTGCAGCGTTGCCCGGATACCGGACCCTGGTCGACCCAGAGTACGAGGATATATTGAAAAATTCTTAGCTTACTATAGAACCAAACAAAAATTCAATGTCAAAATATTTTACGACTCAACATATTCTCCTCTTAATTGAATACATACATTTATTACATCGAACCTGCAACGTCTCTAGAACTTAAAAAAAAATGTTTCTTCTTGCTCTGCAAACCAGTCCTCCACAGCTTTTCTTACCTCCTCGTTGGAAGAAAATTTACGACCTTTTAAACTTTTTTTCAGTTGAAGAAAGAGATGATAGTCGGACGGAACCAAATCTTGTGAATAAGGGGGGCGATCTAGTAATTCTAACCCTAAATCACGAATTTTTGCATGAAAACATGAGATTTGTGTACTGGAGCGTTGTCCTGTAAAAACAAAATACCTTTCGATGGCTTTCCCCGTCTTTTTTCATCTAATTTTTTCCCATAGAGTGGTCAGTAATGTCAGTGATGTGGAATAGTAATCTCCAGTTATTGTTCTACCTTTATCCAAAAAATCAATCATCATTACTCCATGGCAATCCCAAAAAACTGAAGCAAGAACTTTTCCAGCAGATTTTTGGATACGAAACTTCTTAGGTCTTGGAGAACCAGAGTGTCGCCATTCCATCGATGGTTGCTTTGTTTCTCCCAAGTCTCATCCATAGCAGGGTTGGCATGTTTTAAAACATTTGTTTTAAAACAGTGTTTTAAAACATGTTTTAAACACAAGCCTCTGTTTAAAACATATTTGTTTTAAAACAATTGTTTTTAATCAGTTTTTTATTGAAAGAATAAAACACTAGATAAGTTATCCTTTAATAACAAAAAAACAAATAAAACAAAAAATATTCTTCACTCTTCACTAAAAATACCTAAAAATATCTTCTTGATGAAATGTGTCTTAATGAGCAAACTGCATTTGAGAAAAAATTATAAGTATTAACAAATATTGGTCCAGTTGTCGAAATGTTGTTTTTTATTGTGTAAATCAATCTAATTAAGTCTTAATTTTGGGCCAATATTATTTATTAATACTCATAATTTTTTCTCAAATGCAGTTCGTTCATTAAGACTAATTTCATCAAGAAGATATTTCTAGGTATTTTTAGTGGAGCGTGAAGAATGTCTTGAGACAATTTTTTGCCATTTGTCCTTTAAAATTCATCTCAGCGGGAAATAAAATGCAAAGGAAAAATATATTCAATTCGATTGCACTCTCGATTGCACTTTATTGTTTCTCATCACATCTATTCTCACGTAATAAAGATATTAATTCTAATTTAATCAATTAGAATTGTTTTGGAAGAGTTTTCTGATTGAACCATAGGTTTATTGGAAAAAATGCTATGAAGAAAAGAACTATGTCCTATTCTTCAATTACCGGTATAATATTCTGTTGCGGCGAATTTGACAAGGGGATTACCCTGTAAACAATATACAAGTTCCATTCAGTGTTGCCAGATTTAAATATTTTGCCCGATAGCATCAAAGCAATGTTGCCAAAACTTTTGTTTTAAACATGTTTTAAATGTTTTAAATCATGTTTTTTGAATGTTGAAAAAAAACATGATTTAAATCAAATAAAACAGTTTCAAATAAAAAAAACACAATGTTTTGTTTTTTTTTAAAAAACATGTTTTTTGCCAACCCTGATCCATAGTAACAATTCGGTTTAAGAAGTCTACATCGTTTTCAAATCGAGCACAGATCGAACGCGATGCTTCTTCCCTTGCACGCTTTTGATCAACATTCAAACATTTGAGGATCCATTTTGCAGAAATTTTTCTCATGTCCAAATTGACGTGAACTATATGATGAACGCGTTCGTATGAAATTTTCAGTGCTTCAGATATCCGTTTTAGCCCAATTCGACGGTCTGATAAAATCATGTCATGAACTGCATCGATATTTTCGGGGACTGACACAGAAACTGGCATTTCTGATCGGTCATCATATTCAATGGAAAATTTACCTCTTTTGAAGCTTGCAGTCCAATTTTTCACGGTAGCATACGAAGGACATTGATCACCAAGGGTATTAAGCATATCTTCGTAGATTTGCTCACCTCTTAACCCTTTTGAATTCAGGTATGTACTTGATGATGGCTCGATACTCCAATTTTTCGATTTTTACAATTTCGGTGGACATCTTTTTTTTAATTTATTGCGTAACTCTGGTTTACTTTTTCTACGTCGAACTCTACACTGACACTTCTAATAAGTTATTGATCGTTGATATGGTATCGCAATATTTTGTTTATGTATAGAACTGGTCTAGGCTAACTAGGTATCAATACATCCTCGTAACACCTGCAAGGGAAGACCTGAAGACAATTATATGTTCTCTGAACATTACAGGATATTCCTTCAGTGAGCACCAGAGCATAAAAAAAAATTTTATTCTTCCCTCGGTTGGTATAGATATAATCCCGGGATCTGAAGATCATATCCTTCGATTTCCAATCATACCAACAAAATTAAAAAAATTCTTCATGACGAAACAGTATAAATAATTTCTAGTCTATTTGAAATTAACTATTCATGAAATATTCCATAGACAATCTGAGAGTTATATTCAGAATGTCTGTACACTCTTCCTTAGATAAGAACACCCATGCAAACCTATCTCGTTCCAGTAATTACAAATTATATAATGAAGAAGATTAATTGATATATCACCTTGACCCCCAACCTCAGTATCAATAGATTGTGATTTTTTTCACTTATCGCATATGTTCCTATCGGTATGAGCTTGAAGAAAACGGATGATTTAAATGCAGTGATGCAATATGCAATATAGGTAGGTAAGTTCTTGCAGTATACAAATCATACACTCTTATAATTTCGAGAAGAACAGTGAATTCGTGGAATTTTTTTTGAAGAACTTATTGTGAAAATAATCTCCATGAGGAGATTCCGCATTTTCTGCACTGAAGAATTGAGGAGATTCCGCATTTTCTGCACTGAAAAAAAATTGTTCTCGTCGTTGACATTAGAGGAATACCGAAAATTAACATAATGAGTTCACGTTGTTACTTTTTAAATAACATAAAACAGACCATGTATCGGGTGATTTCTCAGAGGGATAGATCTTTAAATTGACTATTCCACTCTTTTCATTTTTAGTGAGGAAGTTTCCGTAGCAACGATCGTTTCATCCCGAAAAAAATTTCAAGCCGGCAAAACCAACATGTTGGTTTTTCAGCGACAAAATTTTGACGTTTCTCGAATTCATAGATAGCTTCGGAAATGAATATCATAGAGAGCATAAACAACGTTTAGTGGTTTAGTTAATCTATGATGAATTCTAATTTGCCAAATAGCGCAATACGCGTCAAATGTGGACATATTACCCTATTTTCTCGTGGAATAGTCATGCCGAATTCCACTCGAGATGAAATTTAAGCAGGTAAAATTTCTCTCTTATAATATTCAAGTTTGCTTTTCGGAAATTTCGCTCATGACAACAAACTTTCATTTTACAATCGAGAAATTTTGCCGGCAAAATTCCATCACTAGTTGTATTACATATGAAAAAAACACATTTCAATTAAAATGAAAGCAAATTTTTTGTATTTCAAAGATAATTTTATGATATTGATGTTTCAATAATAATTTCCCGCATATGTCCCCCACGACTAGCTCTGGGCAACCGCATTCGACCAGACCAATTTTGGACCACTTTTTCTAGTGATTCAGGCCTTATGTACTAATGTACTTCAGCAATAACACGAGTTATGTTGGCTTCCAAAGCATCTATTGTTTCTGGTTTATCAGCATAAACCAATGAGTTTACATAACACCAAAGAAAATAATCCATTGGAGTTATGTCGCATGATCATGGAGGCCAATAAATTGGACCATTTCTCGAAATAATGTTTTCGCCAAATCTTTCTTTCAATAAATCAATTATTATGGTCAAGTGGGTTTAGTTGGATCATGTATGGGTGTAGACCAAGGTCTTCACGCAAAATTTCCCATGTGGTGGATGCACAGAGTTCATCTTGTTGTGAACGTCGACGAACAGACGAATCTGGATCTTCATCAAGACTATCACTTACAGCAGCGATATTTTCTTCTGTACGTACAGTTCTTTGTCTTGTTGTTGTTGTTGCATCGAGAAGAGAAAATGTTGACCGAAATCTATCGATAGTTCGACGAATAAGCTGCTTTGATGAACGATCATATAAAACATAAATTTCTGTGCTCTATAAGTTTGGCGAATAGAACACTGATTTTGAAAATAAATTTCATCAATTTGTAAACATTGTTGCGGCTTGAGTCTTTTCATGATAATGTGTCAATGCTTTCTGAACAGAAATGTCAACACGACATGGCTTCTATGCCTTTTGTCAAATCACAGTTGTCCCTAACCCTATCGAAAATTCTATCACTCTAAACAAAAACACCCGATATATATTTCTGTTACTTATTTTCTGTTACTGAAGATCTTTTTCTATTACCACCAGTTGTCCAGTTGTATATATTCTTCTTAATATTCCAATAATGTTTGAGACGAGTATACATGGTATTCACCATAAGAGTTCAGAAAAATGAGTTTTATGTCAGTTTTTGAGGTATTTCAAATATTCGAGAATTCAAAATCAAAAAAATATCAACTTCTGTAACATAATTCGCTTTGAACACTTTTTTTTGAGATAATTTGAGATATTTTCAAATTGTCATTTTTTGATTCAACAGGAAAATGATTTTTTATAACTTTCATTATTGAACCTCATAGTTATTAAAAATCGATATATTCAAGTTAATTTCATCCAATGAAAAAAAATCTTTTGACTCATTTCAAAAGAATTCTGTATTTAATACTGAAAACACTCTGAGTTATACATATTAGGAATCTCAATGGAAAAGGCATGTTTTTTCTCCGTTTGAACTCAGGAGACCATATCTTTTTACCCCACGTTAGGTTAAGCTTAGGAATAAAAATAATCAAATCAGCTAGATATTTAAAAAAAAAACTATGCATCCGCCCAAAAATCATAAATAACATTCGATAGCGCATCTAACCAGGAATACTCTTTAAAACAAGGGCGGATCAAGGCTTTTTTTGGGGGGGCACAAGGGGCGGACGTGTAAAAAAAATCAACAATAACTGTGTGCTGTGATGGAACCTCCGCAGTAAAATACTCCACAAAAAGACCGTCTTGGGTGGGCACGTGCCCCCGTATCCCCCCCCTCCACCTAAATCCGCCCATGATTCAAAACACAGATTGAAAAAAAATCTCCATTTGGAGTCTTGCAACCAAAAAGATTGGTAAAATGTGTATTTTCTTTTTAGTTGTCTGTATTTCAAGCTACGAAGTTTCACTGATTATTTTTATTTGGCTTCACTCCCACAGCATAATAGCTGGAATTCAAGATTTCACATCAATATTCCGTAAATAAAGGACGATAACCATGAATCAAACATAAATTATTTGAGTATCCTGAAGAACTACCCTCATCAAATCTAAGATACCTACCAACTATTTCGAAATCACCCTGTATTACCGAACAACAAAGGTACAAAATTAATCATCTACACATTATTGTTCACTCATCTTTAGATCAGAATAAAAACGAGTAAACCAAAATGAATATCGTTGCATTTATTGAAATATCCTATAATCCATCACACAATTGAGATTAATAAGTTAACAACCCTTTCGAATGTCGGTGGAAATATCGCATATCATCCACAAAGTTGAACCACCCGTGGAGTAATGCATTTTCCAAGTTAATTTTGAACAAATTAAGTGCATTTTTATTTACTCATCTTATCTCCGGATCTTTTTAACGAGAAAAAGTCTATAGATAAAAAAAATATCAGTCGATAGACCCTTGAGTCAATGCGGTAAATGCACTCCTATCTCTGCACCGTGAAATATTTCGCTCGTGCATAAATGCATTGACATTTATTCGCTCCCACTGAGTCAGTTACCTGTGACTGGATTACTTGAAGTATACAAACGATAAAAATTGATATTATGCTCCTTTTCCTGAAATACGTCCCATTGAATGGAGAGACTTATGAGAATGTCATTGAGATTATTCGAAAGCTCTGACATTGTTTTAGAGTCATCAGTTTAGATTGGTATTTTGAAGAATTTTGCTTTGTTGGGAATCGACTTACCTAAGACTTATTATACAGTCTGATTCATTTTAGCAGGAAGGCATGAGATCTGAGAGACAATAAAGGAAATTGTTACTTTGTTCTTGTATGGTTCTGAGAAGAACACGGCGCCATACCAAAAAAGGTACTCGCATCAATTAGCCTCAAGGAAATAAATTTACGTGAACTTTCTTTCCGAGGACGTTGGTAGTAAAAAATGACTAACAGGACTAGGCATAGTTCATGAGTTCATGACTATTGAATATAGTCTATAAAGTTCTCAAAGTTTTTCTTCGGAAAGGCAGAATTTTTCAATTGAAAAATATCCAATTTCAATTTGGCCCAACCAGGGGTTCCATTCCCGAAAAAAGAGAAGGTAGTTTTCGGTGTAATTCGTAATAAATACCACTGTAACTTTGTATGGTAGGACAATTCATCGAGAGCTAAATAAATTTTTTCATAATTCATTAAAGCTCTGAGGTATTTCTAAGAAACATAGGGATACTATCAAGATATTAATAACAATAGGTACAATCCGGTTCAACAGAATGAATTCAAAAATAACCGTAGTTCGTTGCTAATTCATAGATGTCATCACCATCTCACAGTGTCATTTTGCTGGATTGAAACTAAGAACCCGTGGTGACATCTGTGAATTGCCAAGGCTAACTTCAATCGGATGAACAGAATTGTTGCTCTTAAAATGAAAGATCATATAGATTTGGTAATCATAAACCGATTTATTGCAAATTATCTTTTTCACTGTCCTCTACGGCTATGGATGGCTCCATATACAGTGACTCTAACAAGAGTTGTTAGAGTCACTGTAGCCATATTATGTCCAATTATTATTTTACACAGGTTCCTTTAAATTTCTAGAACTCTGTAATAATTTTCATCAGTTTTCAGCTCATAATATATGAACGAACATACAAAGGTTTTTGATCAGAATTTAATACTTATGAAACAATTGATCACTTAAAATATATTTCACCATCATCTAATATTATTTACAGCAGGTTCCTTTAGAATTCTAGTGCTCTGTAATGGTCCATTTTCTACATGGTGCCATCTTCATTCAGACACTCCAACTAGATTGGCTTTTTTACATATTTATATTTCTAATAATCTCGTGTAGCATATCTCGATGTCCTTGGAGTGTTGAACTCGCTATCTACAAAAAGAAGTCAATGCGATCCATCTTTCCCATATTAGAATTGAATTATTATTTAAAAAGGGAATTCACCTGGAAGAGAAGAGTTATCTGCAGTTGTAGGCATGTGTGATCTAGCATGCCATTGCGCCAAATATTCTATAAGTTCTGGAATGTCCGTTATGTTGGATATTGTCTGCCAATAGTCCCAAATTATGCCAATCATTAGTAGCCAAGTACCTAAAAAAAAAAAATATTTCTGCTACAATCATATTCGTAAAATATATGCACAAAATGACTTCTATGGATCACACAACATAAATCACCCTCTACATTCAACTCTTTTGCCTCATTCAATGATAATAATGAACAAGCGCGACAAAAATTATCAAAATCTCACCCACACATAAATATAGGTGTACGATATAAACGTAAAGATCCTTCACTCGAGTGTATTCATCCAGTGCCTTATCGACTAAGTGGATCAATCTAGCAAAAACATAAATATTCCAATTCAAGAACATGGTGATTATCCAAACAAAAATCAGGACAGCATTTCTCTGCGGAAAAAAATCATTAAAGTTAGGCAAAGAGGTATTCAAACGTCGACCATTCTAGTAGACATAGAATACTACCTACGAAATCAATGTGATCGAAAAAATATATGAAAAACTTATTTCAAATACTCACATATTTGATTCCATAAAATAAAGCCGCATTGAAACAGAAAATCCAGAAATCTAAGATCAAAATGATGACTAAAACATATGCGCTAAAGCTCTGTAATTCCCCAAAAAGTACAAGGTGTAAAACAGACTTCGACAACAAGGATAAGAATCCAACGCCTAGAGTTAAAAGCTGAAAAAAATCGATGAGTACAAATCTGAAAAATGGGTCACCTAAAGCACTGACTGAAACTTTTGAGTGCTCGTTCACCTGTCCTGGCATAGTACGAAGCAGGATATAGCAATAAAGAATATACTTCCTTATACTATGATCCTCGTTTAAGTGGAAAAAATAAATAAATATGTTCTAGTTTGAAATTATTTGTTCAATTCAAGGCAATTTCATTTTTTATTGAACCTACTTACGAAAGTAATCAAACACACTAGGTAACTCCACCATTTTTCTCTTTTGTAATTAAAAAATTTTCTTATTCTTTTTGAAAAATTAGGTCTCTCATGTGGTAGATCGGCACTCATACTAGACTCTCTCTGACCAAAAAAAGAATCTATTTTCATTATATTCCTCGTGAGCTAGATTCGTATGCAATAGATCAACCAATTTTTGACAAACTGTCTAACTGACCTGCCTAAATTTTGTCATGAAATTTCATCACGAAACCAATTTTTTTCATTATTTTGATGCAGTGGGTCCTATCTAGGAGCTCCTAGGGTGAGGGTCCTGTATTGGTAGGAAGACTTGATTGTATTTTTCTTCCACGAATACCAATTATTTTTATGTAATTTTAGCCTCTATAAATAGATGAATATAGTGGGTTGAAAAAGAGCTACATTTTGATTTAATGTGGCATTGTTGAAATGCCGATCCAGCATCGGAAAAGTCCCAAAGAAATTTTGCAACCTAAATAAAAAGGATTTTTTGATGTCCTCAAAATATAGGTTTCATTATTAATTATTCAATTGAAGATCATTTGAATTTGCTTTTTTCTAAACAGTCCTTTTTTCTTTTGATCGTCCCTGGTAGAAAGAGTTCAGTGGCTAGAGCATAGAACCACTAGTAGTTCAAATCGATGATAACCAAAGTGGAATATTTATTTGAAGTTTATAAGTCTTTGATTTGAAGGCATAACCTCAATTCGGTGCTGTCAAGGTAACAAATGATAACAGAAACGGAGAAGATTACAAATTTCCAAATAATTAGGAGATATTATTCTAGCTGCGATATGATGTGAATCGTTATGGTAACCTGACTGATTTCGATCATTGAAATTAAGAATAAAACTTATGAAATGTGAGTATTCGAAGCTTTGAAATCGGTGCAGTATCATGAAATTCTATTTCAGCATCGGAATGGAACCCAGAAAACATTTCACGGTTCAAGACATTCACAAGTTCAGCCTTGGTAGCTTTTATTGCCTGATTAATCCTCGTTGTAATGACGAATTTCAAACTTTCTTGAAGAATGCAAGAAGAACATCACATATGCCCACATTGCAATTGTTCAATAAAGCAAGGATTTCAAATGAATACAAGGAAGAGGAATTTAGTGATTTATTAGATGGAGTTGACGAGTTCAATATTCACGAATTGAATAGGCAGGGTACTGATGAGCAAAAATTGAGAAACATTACTTTTCAATGTAGTAGTATATTTGACAAAAGTGTATATAACTCATTTATAACATTTTTGAATAGTATGAGGAAATGATAGAGGAAAGTACTTCTCACATTCACAATTCCTTTGTGAAGGAATCAGCATCAGTACTTATTTAAACAGTTGAATTTATGTTCCTTTAGGTTATTCAGAATTTTCACACCATATTTATTTCTATTGTTTAGTTTATGAAAAATGTGATTTTTTGTTGTTGATGGTTTGAAGTTTATTTTTGTAAAATAAATGAATAAATCATAGATTTTGCACTATCAATTTTCACTTTTATTTGTCAAGGTTTTTTTCAAAACCAACCGGTCCCACATTCAGACCTTTGACCTTTCCTCTCCATAAAATGTTTCTTGATTTTATACAGGGTGGCCATTTGAAAACGAAACAGACGAGATTACAGACGAAATAAATTTTTTCGATAGAAATGCTCGGACAGGTCGATTTCTGTTTCGAGGGGGACAACTTAAGATGTAGGTTACGGACGCATAGCGCTTCAACCCTTGCTGCTACAACCCCCACCGCAAATTTTTGAATAGGGAAGATGGGGTGAGTAATACCTCATTTGAAAGGTATTTTTATACTGATTTCAGCACAGTAATTGTTTTTTCATTTTATGCATTAGTTCTCGAAATATTCTTAACTAAGTATTTGAAAATGAAGTGGTGTTTTCATGGCACTTGTAGTGTTTTTTTGTGAAAAATCGACATTTTGAGCTTCAAAAGAACCATGACTGTGGCTGCCTTCCTCCAATCCACTGACATAGAAATCTTTAATCAAGATGTCGATTTTTCACAAAAAAACACTACAAGTGCCATGAAAACACCACTTCATTTTCAAATACTTAGTTAAGAATATTTCGAGAACTAATGCATAAAATGAAAAAACAATTACTGTGCTGAAATCAGTATAAAAATACCTTTCAAATGAGGTATCACTCACCCCATCTTCCCTATTCAAAAATTGGGGGTAGGGGTTGTAGCAGCAAGGGTTGAAGCGCTATGCGTCCGTAACCTACATCTTAAGTTGTCCCCCTCGAAACAGAAATCGACCTGTCCGAGCATTTCTATCGAAAAAATTTATTTCGTCTGTAATCTCGTCTGTTTCGTTTTCAAATGGCCACCCTGTATATGTATTTCTACAAGACAATCAAAATATGGATGAAATGTCTCAGGTTTGTTTTCTATTTTTGGGACTTGAGTTAATATGGGTAATATGAAATCTTTCTGAGTCAAATTTTCTTGAAATTACACCAGATGAGATCTAGTTGAAATGACAGTGAAACTATTGATCAAACTGTTGAAATTGTAGATTTCAAGTGTCTTTAAAGAAATGACAAATTAACAAATTTCCAGTCTCGTATCAATTTACTTCTTGATTGTACACAATAGAGGTGTTTTGGTGCATGCTATTCAGTTTGAATTGGATAGTAATCCGCAGATCAATAAAGTCTATCATAGTGCTAAATATTTTCTCGGCCTCATTATTGAGAAACCAAACTGATTTAGTCTCTAAAAATGTCTCAGTTTCATTTTGTTTCTAAAATAAAATGTGAAAGGCTATAGGAGGGATAATTAAAAATGTCATTCAATAGAACTGTTTATTTGGAAGATTCTAAAATTAATGAATAAATAATTCCTCCCCGTAAAAATTGTAGAAAAATCAGTCTTTGATCTACATCCCATAATTTACACAACTTCCCATATGAATTAAGAAAAACTCAATAAATAATTTAGAACTGGGGAATCACACTTACATCTAATAATGATCCATATAAAAGTATGAAAAGTGTTTCTAAAAATTAACATTTCGGTATCAATAAATTATTTCGCTTCGAAAATAATAATGATAAATGAAGACTAGTTCGTCACTTCGCCAGAAAAGGTAAAAAATTGATTCTAGGAAAACAATAATGTGAGATCAGCAGTTGAAATCGTCTCCAGCTGGTTCTTCCTCAGCTTCGAAATCCTCATCAGCAGTAGCTTCTTGGTATTGTTGGTATTCAGATACCAAGTCATTCATGTTGGATTCAGCTTCGGTAAATTCCATCTCATCCATACCTTCACCAGTGTACCAATGCAAGAAGGCTTTCCTTCTGAACATGGCCGCGAATTGTTCTGAGATTCTCTTGAAAAGTTCTTGTATCGCGGTCGTGTTACCAATAAAAGTAGAAGACATTTTCAAACCAACTGGAGGAATGTCACAGACGGCTGTTTTGACATTATTCGGAATCCATTCAACAAAGTAGCTGCTGTTCTTGTTCTGTACAGCCAGCATCTGTTCGTCGACTTCCTTCATGGACATCCTTCCTCTAAACACGGCAGCAACAGTCAAATATCTTCCGTGCCTTGGATCACAAGCCGCCATCATGTTCCTTGCATCGAACATTTGCTGAGTGAGCTCTGGTACTGTAAGAGCTCTATACTGTTGATTGCCACGAGATGTTAAAGGAGCAAAACCAGGCATGAAGAAGTGGAGACGAGGGAACGGAACCATATTTACAGCTAATTTCCTAAGATCAGCGTTAAGTTGACCTGGGAACCTCAAACAAGTGGTAACACCTGACATGGTTAAAGAAACTAGATGGTTAAGATCTCCATAACTTGGATTGGGTACTTTCAAAGTTCTGAAGCATATGTCGTAAAGAGCTTCGTTGTCGATACAGTAAGTTTCATCAGTATTTTCTACCAGTTGGTGCACAGACAGTGTAGCATTGTATGGTTCTACGACAGTATCAGATACTTTAGGACTAGGCATGACAGAGTAGGTGTTCATGATTCTGTCGGGATATTCTTCTCTTATTTTAGAAATCAGTAAGGTACCCATTCCAGACCCCGTACCTCCACCAAGTGAATGGGTGAGTTGGAATCCTTGCAAACAATCGCAGTTTTCTGCTTCTTTCCTTACAACATCTAGAACTGCATCCACCAATTCTGCGCCTTCTGTGTAATGCCCCTTGGCCCAATTGTTGCCCGCTCCAGATTGTCCAAAAACGAAATTGTCTGGTCTGAAAAGTCTTCCGTACACTCCTGAACGGACGGAGTCCATTGTTCCTGGTTCCAAATCCAAGAGAATGGCTCTTGGGACGTATTTTCCTCCATTGCTACGTGTTGCCACTGAAAAAATAATATTAATATCATTTTTGTCCTTGAATAAGTGAGGTGAATTTAAACAAGTTCTATGAGCCGTTAATTATATACTATTGGTACGCTCCAGAGTGATGAAATTAGCCAAGCGTTAACAATTATAGATCAGTTGTTTTCAAACTTTTTTTTCAGCAATAATAGTTATTACACC
This sequence comes from Adalia decempunctata, assembly GCA_951802165.1. Classification (NCBI taxonomy): domain Eukaryota; kingdom Metazoa; phylum Arthropoda; class Insecta; order Coleoptera; family Coccinellidae; genus Adalia; species Adalia decempunctata. Next base: position 25,983,537 of record OX637697.1, read on the forward strand.
AGTTTCAAGAATTCCGAAATTATACTTTATGTAACAAAGCAAGAGGATTGAGAAGACAAATACTCAGCAACTTTTTTTGCTTGTTAGATGAAAATTCTTGGTGAAATTAAAATAAACCACATTCACACAAATCTTTATCTTCATCTGGGTGTATAAAAGGATCTTTAACAACTCCTCCTTGACTAAAATTCTTTTATGAAAAGACCTAGTGAATGTCGATGGATTTGCACATATGTATTACATTTGAGTCCGATTAACTAGACTTACAGAAAAATTCCAAAGGACCCCGCACTTTTTCTATGGCAAATGGCGTTCCGTCAAATTTTCTAAAATTTTGGTATAATGTAGTAGTCGACCTACTGATCAAAAGTGTCCATAGCCACAACTCAATTTTATGACTAGTTTCCGAGATACAGGGCGTTGAAGTTGAGAATTACCCACTTTTACTACGCCCATATCTGGAACAGAATCGAATGAACTTCAATTTTTCCCAAGAAACATTTCACTGCATCCCCAGGGAGCAACCATATAGAGGAATATGACCGAAAATCGTTACGAATACAGGGTTATCCATAATTGAATGCATGCCCGATTTTGAAAGTATAAAATATGTCAGTTTCAGAGCGATAACGTTCACAAAATGAACTATTACACTAGATATGTTGTTGTTACATCGAAAAAGTCTGAAATACCCAGAATTTATACTGGGTGATCCATTATTATAGAAACTATTCTCGAGGAGGGTTAAATGGACACCCTGTATTTATGGGTTGATTCAAGGTGTTTGTTTAATTTTTTTAGAACATATCATCATGGACTTCAACGACTTTAGGGTGATTCAGTCATGAAATGAACTTTGAATCTCACGAAAATACCCAAAACCACCTTTTTTTTCATCACCCTGTATTTCAAGATTAACTCCGATGAGATGGGTGGTGGGAGTTTCCTTTCACCATTGTACTTGATATAAAAACATCAATACGGCTGAGAGTTTTCATCCACTTCCTATGACCAGATTTTTTTTATGCTGGAATAAGAATAGAATAACAGAAATAAATAATTTTCATATTACATAACAAAAAATCTGGTCATAGGAAGTGGATAAAAAATTTTAATTCGTATTGATGTTTTCATATCAAGTACAATGGTGAAAGAAAACTCCCACCTCATCGGAGTTAATCTTGAAATACAGGGTGATGAAAAAAAAGGGGGTTTTTGGGTATTTTCGTGAGGTTCAAAGTTCATTTCATAACTGAATCACCCAGCACCCTGTATATTCCTTGAAGTCCATGACGATATGTTCTAAAAAAATTAAACAAACACCTTGAATCGACCCATAAATACAGGGTGTCCATTTAACCCTCCTTGAGAATAGTTTCTATAATAATGGATCACCCAGTATAAATTCTGGGTATTTCAGACTTTTTCGACGTAACAACACCATATCTAGTTCATTTTGTGAACGTTCTCGCTCTGAAACTGACATATTTTATACTTTCAAAATCGGGCATGCATTCAATTATGGATAACCCTGTATTCGTAACGATTTTCGGTCATATTCCTCTATACGGTTGCTCCCTGGGGATGTCATGAAATGTTTCTTGAAAAAAATTGAAGTTCATTTGATTCTGTTCCGAGATACGGGCGTAGTAAAAGTGGGTAATTCTCAACTTCAACGCCTTTTATCTCAAAAACTAGTCATAGGATTGAGTTGGGGCCATGGACACTTTTGATCGGTAGGTCGAGTACTACATTTTACCAAAATTTTAGAAAATTTGACGGAACGCCATTTGCCGTAGAAAAAGTGCGGGGTCCTTTCTGTGAGATCGATGTCTGGATTAGGGTTGATCATTTTTAATTTCTCCCCTCTATTTATTATGTATTAAATCATAATAATCATTTGTTCAGTGACTGGCTGAGCTGGCAAAGCCAGAAAAACAAATTATTCTTCAATAGGCCTGATTATTTTACGTGAATACTTGTCTTCCATATCGATATCTAATAATTCGATATTTCCTCCATCTTAGTGAATTATTTAGTCTGTACGATCGTAGAATGGAAACCTTTCAAATACAGCCCATCCACCAAACGTATTCGCGAAAATTCAAGGAGTTTAGTAACCTTACGTTTCGGTGATTCATTCAAGTCAATTTAGAGGCTTCAAGCTTCTCCCAGTACACCTTATACCCATTTACCACTTCCTGTTTAATTTTGGATGTCCACTCTAATGCGTTTCTTGAATTACATTATATTACTATGCTCACAAGAATATAATAGGTTCACGACAATTTTGTATTGTTCGCAATGACAAAGAATAATTTTTTTGGTATGTGGCTTCGATATTGTGGAGACGACAGTAATAAAACATACACTGCACTTTCTGTCGAAAATGTGATTGGGTTTTTGTGGAAAATTATACAGGGTGGCCAAGAGATTGACGTCAAAAAGAAAAAAAAAGGTCCCTCGTTATGAGGGAGTTTTGAATTTTTTTATGAACTTTGAGAATTTTCGACTTGACCATCTTAAAAAAGATATTTAAAAAAAAGTACAAGACTTCCCTGTTAAATTCTTTTTGTAACTTAATCTCCATGAATTGTACTTTTATACATAAAATAACCAGATTCGTAACTTTGATAAAAATTATGGAAATGTTGGTCTCAAGTCAAAAAGTTACGTAAATTGGATTATGATCTGAATTTTCGAAGCAAAATTAAAAATGTAAAAAGGCTAATTCGCGGTTTCTTAGTATGATTAAAAACTGCGCTCAACAGTCAGCTTTTAGAATCATTGATAAAAAATGGTACTTAACACTCTTCTTTTGCTAGAATTAGCCTTCAAAGTCATCGAGGTGGAAAAAATCAAAGAACTAGACATTTAGTACAGAATTATTTTTTGCCATTTTAAGATATTTCTGATCAAGTTATGATAGAAAATGCTGAAAATTAATGAAAATTAGCTTTTGATGTTGGTCAAGAAAAGTTCTAGATAAGAAAAAGAAAAAGGTATGGCAATAAATCACACATCATAATGTAAATAAAAAGAAACTTATTTATAAAATTAACAGTAGGTTTTCAAAGTGGCTACCTCCAGCCTCAATACACCTTCTTAGAAAATCTTCTTTTAATCGCATAAAACCTGCCCTGTTCTCTCTTAAGACACGTTCGGCTTCTCTTATCTTCAGTCGCAGCTCGTCTTCACTCGAACATTCTCGGGCGTGAACAATTTCTTTGAAATAACCCCAAACGAAAAAATCGATGGGATTAAGGTCAGGTGAACGTGGGGGCCCCTTGATTGGTCGACTGCGTCCGATCCATCTGTTCGGGTATCGTTCATTCAAGTGGTTACTCAAAAATTGTTCTCGAAAATTTGAATAATCCCGATCGGTTTTTCATTGCTAAGGAGCGGACCAATCAAGTGGCCCCCTCGTTCACCTGACCTTAATCCCATCGATTTTTTCGTTTAGGGTTATTTCAAAGAAATTGTTTACGCCCGAGAATGTTCGAGTGAAGACGAGCTGCGACTGAAGTTAAGAGAAGCCGAACGTGTCCTAAAAGAGAACAGGGCAGGTTTTATGCGATTAAAAGAAGATTTTCTAAGAAGGTGTAGAATGTGCATTGAGGCTGGAGGTGGCCACTTTGAACACCTACTGTAAATTTTATAAATAAGTTTCTTTTTATTTACATTATGATGTGTGATTTATTGCCATACCTTTTTCTTTTTTTTTATCTAGAACTTTTCTTGCAACATCTAAAGCTAATTTTCATTAATTTTCAGCATTTTCTATCATAACTTGATCAGAAATATCTTAAAATGGCAAAAAATAATTTCGTAGTAAATGTTTAGTTCTTTGATTTTTTCCACCTCGATGACTTTGAAGGCTAATTCTAGCAAAAGTAGAGTGTTAAGTACCATTTTTTATCAATGATTCTAAAAGCTGAGTGTTGAGCGCAGTTTTTTAGCATACTAAGAAACCGTAAATTAGCCTTTTTACATTTTAAATTTTGATTCAGATCATAATCCAATTTACGTAACTTTTTGACTGGTGACCAACATTTCCATAATTTTTATCAAAGTTACGAATCTGGTTATTTTATGTATAAAAGTACAATTCATGGAGATTAAGTTACAAAAAGAATTTCACAGGGAAGTCTTGTACTTTTTTTCAAATATTTTTTTTAAGATGGTCAAGTCGAAAATTCTCAAAGTTCATAAAAAAATTTATAACTCGAAAACCGTGAAAAATAGCATGACATACATGGGGTCACCCCCATGTATATATAGCTATACAGGGTCTTTCACGAGGAACCTCACCCATATTTATACGGGAAACTACTGAACGTATTTTCATGAAATTCAGCACTTATAAGTATTTCACGATGCTGATGAAATCTAAAATATTTTCAAGGCATGAGCACCTCCGGTTTTTCCGGAAATGACGTCAACTTCCGTTTTTCAAATTAGAACACCATTTTTTTATTGCAGAAATAGATTCCTTAGAAAATTTCAAGTTATTTTGATGTAACATTTTTCAGTTTTGGTTGGAAAATTCTCTCTGAGCGGGAAAATTCGAAAAAAAAATCGAAAATAGAGCTCCGCTGAAACAAGAATAACTTCGAGGTTTTTGGATGGAAAATTTTCATTTTTGGGATTTTTCAAGATGTAAGATTGATGTATCCACTTTGAAAATCGAAATCGCGATTCATGATACAGGGGGTGAAAAAATCGCTTTCAAAGTTAGGGATGACAATATCGTGAAAAATCAATTTTTTCAAATTAGAACCCCATTTTTTTATGGCAGATATTGAATCTACGTTAAAAAATAATGTGAGTGTATGCATCACACCCTTGCCCTAAAGTGGATATTTTCTGAGTTATTCACAAAAAACTGTTTTTCGTCTTAAATTTTCAGCTATTTCTTTTCCCTTCACGCCAAAAAGATGAAATTTTCAGGAACTGTTACTTAAACCATGTTTTAGATTTTACTACCCTAATATGCAAGAGAAAAAAGTTACAGGTTGTTCCTAAATAGATGGCGAATTTGGATTCGAATTTGTATCGGAAACCTCTTTATTTCAACTAATCGGCCATCGGTTTTCTCTCCAGTGATAAATAAATAATTCCTTATGAACCATATGCAAAAACTTACCATGTTTTACATTCTTTTTTTTTTTGATGATAGATATCATTAATTACATCTGCCAAATTCCTCTTTATTCAGTAGCATGTAATTAATGATATCTATCATTAAAAAAAAGAATGTAAAACATGGTAAGTTTTTGCATATGGTTCATAAGGAATTATTCATTTATCACTGGAGAGAAAACCGATGGCCGATTAGTTGAAATAAAGAGGTTTCCGATACAAATTCGAATCCAAATTCGCCTTCTATTTAGGAACAACCTGTAACTTTTTTCTCTTGCATATTAGGGTAGTAAAATCTAAAACATGGTTTAAGTAACAGTTCCTGAAAATTTAATTTTTTTGGCGTGAAGGGAAAATAAATAGCTGAAAATTCAAGACGAAAAACAGTTTTTTGTGAATAACTCAGAAAATATCCACTTTAGGGCAAGGGTGTTATGCATACACTCACATTATTTTTTAACGTAGATTCAATATCTGCCATAAAAAAATGGGGTTCTAATTTGAAAAAATTGATTTTTCACGATTTTGTCATCCCTAACTTTGAAAGCTATTTTTTCACCCCCTGTATCATGAATCGCGATTTCGATTTTCAAAGTGGATACATCAATCTCACATTTTGAAAAATCCCAAAAATGAAAATTTTCCATCCAAAAACCTCGAAGTTATTCTTGTTTCAGCGGAGCTCTATTTTCGATTTTTTTTTCGAATTTTCCCGCTCAGAGAGAATTTTCCAACGAAAACTGAAAAATGTTACATCAAAATAACTTGAAATTTTCTAAGGAATCTATTTCTGCAATAAAAAAATGGTGTTCTAATTCGAAAAACGGAAGTTGACGTCATTTCCAGAAAAACCGGAGGTGCTCATGCCTTGAAAATATTTTAGATTTCATCAGCATCGTGAAAAACTTATAAGTGCTGAATTTCATGAAAATACGTTCAGTAGTTTCCCGTTTAAATATGGGTGAGGTTCCTCGTGAAAGACCCTGTATATATATAGCGAATAGCCCATGACACGAGGGACCTGTTTTTTCCTTTTTGACGTCAATCTCTTGGCCACCCTGTATGTTACTGAGATGTCTTTCTTATTACCTGTAGCTTCATTGTAGTATACATTTATCCTTTCCAATTGTAAACTGCTATCTCCTGTGTAAATACCACTGGGGTCGATACCATGCTCTTCAGAAATAACTTCCCAAAACTAGAAAAAAAAACAATCAGTTTTATTCAGACTCCAAATACTAGGTACAGTAAAAAAATTCAACAGCTGACAGAAACAATTTTGAAATATTCCAGAAGATCTTTATACCCAAATTGGTCGATAGTTATTATGAAGAATGGCATATTCTTATTGGAATACATTTTATAATGAATAGCAATTGCTCCACAACTCTAACTTGATCTAGGAAGCAACTTCCTTTGAGCTTTGAGTGAATCTTGATGGCATCAGCTGAACTACTTGTCTACTGTGCAAACTGTCAGAACTTCCTTTTAATTGAGTGGGTAATTATGCTCACTCGGAATTTGTTGAGACGAAAATTAGTCTGAAATTGAATTTCATAATGACTCATTAAGAGTTTGTTGAACCTGGAGGTAATGAAGGATCTTCTATAGTGGTAGATCTTAAATATAGACGTCTATTCCAAGAAGATGGTAGATTCAGAAAATGGAAAGGAATTGCCCGAATTATTTTTAAGTCTCACTTGGACAAGGTCTAGAATCCTTAGCAGTGGTTTTGAATGTTAATTCCTCTCTATTTCATTCTGTTCAGTTGTTAGTCCAAAAGATGAAGGAAAATTAAATGCAAAAAATTTAATGGCCTGAGTTTTTGTTTTAACTAATAAGGGTGACCCCCTTTCAGACACCCTGTATGAATCGTTGATTCGAAAAAAATATGTTTCGTGGTAAAACATTCTTGATGGAAAAAAGTGTTTATTCCAAAAACATTTTCGTGATTCGGAGATATCTGAACCGAACAATGAGTCCTGAGTCTACAACGAAAAGTGGATCTATCTTTATATGTGTTGCTAGACTGACCCAAATTCGACTAATACCAATCGCAGACTTGGTCGAATCGAAAATCAATAGTCATAAAACAATGTCATCAATTAAAGGGCCTGTCCTGGGACAATGACACCCAAAGAATTATTGATTTTGTGCTATATGTGTTCATGAAATATGTACGAACATGTAGAATAATTTTCTGATCGCATGTTACGATAAATTGGGTGAAAAACATACCAATTGTTTTGGGATATTTATTTAAATATCCATGTCATAATGTTTTGAAATTTAGTCCATCGTTTATGTTCGGAACCGGTTTTAAAATGCCAAAATTGAATCTAAAAAATCAATTTCACCTTGTGAGTGGTCTTGGCCTTTTGGCCAAGCAGAAAATACGAAAATAAGGGGCTCTATTCTTGTACGGAAATCGAGAATCGAGTGTTGAAATTTAACTAAAAAAATAATGGACAGAATAGTTCGTTACTTTGTGATAGTTCATTTAAAAAGAGAATAACCCAAATACCCGAATAACCCATCAGAAAAACTTCTAAATGAAAAGACGGACCTCCCCACTTTTCGAAATTCTCAAGAAATGAGCCTACAGAAGATTATTGCACAACTTGAAATACTCCAGTATGAAAATGTAGTAGTACCTACTACGAAATCTGTGTCACAGTTAAACCTTAAAAGAACTAACTCCATTTACAAAGTTGAAAAAGAGTAAATAGGAATAAGTCTGAGAATTATTTGACATCTCGCGAATACCAATCTGCGTCAGTTTTAAGTGAAAAAACTTGATGAACCTAAATCATGACCAACCCGGATATATTATGAAAGTTAATGGAGTATTTATGAGTGTCCTATTCGCACATTGGACATGGGTTTTGTGCAGCCACTGAAAGCTCCTCCAGCTCAGGGCAATGATCCAGTTGAATATTTTTTATACTATTCCTACTCGTCAATCGGAAGTAAAATTGTCATGCTCAAGTGATATCATAACTAAAATTCGTTCCGAACGACTTGCCACCTAAACATCGAACGATAAACCATATTATCAAAACTTGCGAACGAACAAAAACAGATTGTAACAGACAGTGATCACCGAAAAATCGTATCGGTTATGGTCTGGTGGTTTATGCATAAAGCCATCCGTTAGTCAGTGTTTCATTTGTAGCACGGATTGTTTTTATTTGTCTGACGAGGGTATTCATGGTATCTGATGATGTACTCTACATTCAGATGTTTTTATCTCGAAGATCATTGCAATATTTAATAAAGGCACGATAATAGGTTCAAACGTTCATGGAGAGGTGCTTTTCACCTTTTGTAATGTGACTTCACTCTTTCCCCAGTTTTTTGAACGTTAAAAAATGTATTCTCTATTCGAGAAGATCAGAAGGATTGTTATAGCTACGAGGAAATATTGAAAAATTCTTAGCCTACTATAGAACCAAACAAAATTTCAATGTTAAAATATTTTATTACTCAACATATTCTCCTCTTTATTGAATACATTTATTACAGCGAACCTGCAACGTCTCTAGACCTTTCAAAAAAAGTGTTTCTTCTTGCTCTGCAAACCAGTACTCCACAGCTCTCATTAACTCCTCGTTGGAAGAAAATTTACGACCTTTTAAACTTTTTTTCAGTTGCGGAAAGAGATGATAGTCGATCGGAGCCAAATCTGTTGAATAAGGGGGGTGTTCTAACCCTAAATCACGATTTTTTTGCATGGCAACATGAGATTTGTGTACTGGGGCGTTGTCCTGTGGAAACAATACACCTTTGGTTAGCTTTTCGCGTCTTTTCTCTTTATTTTTTTCTCGTCGAGTGGTAAGTAATGTCGAATAGTAATCTCCAGTTATTGTTCTACCCTTATCCAAAAAATCAATCATGATTACTAAATGGCAATCCCAAAAAACTGAAGCAAGATCTTTTCCAGAAGATTTTTGGACACCAAACTTCTTATAGGCCTTGGAGAACCAGAGTGTCGCCATTCCATCGATTGTTGCTTTGTTTCTGGATCGTAGAAATGTACCCAAGTCTCATCCATGGTAAAAACTCGGTTTAAGAAGTCTACATCGTTTTCAAATCGAGCACAGATCGAACGCGATGCTTCTACCCCCGCACGCTTTTGGTCAACATTCAAACATTTGGAGAATCCATTCTGCAGAAATTTTTCTCATGTCCAAATTGACGTGAAGTGTGAACTATATGATGAACGCGTTGGTATGAAATCTTCAGTGCTTCAGATATCCGTTTTGGCCCAATTCGACGGTCTGATAAAATCATGTCATGAACTGCATCGATATTTTCGGGGACGGACACAGAAACTGGCCTTGCCGATCGGTCATCATCTTCAATGGAAAATTTACCTCTTTTGAAGCTTGCAGTCCAATTTTTCACGGTAGCATACGAAGGACATTGATCACCAAGGGTATTGAGCATATATTCGTAAATCTGCTTACCTCTTAACCCTTTTAAATACAGGTACTTGATGATGGCTCGTTACTCCAATTTTTCGATTTTTACAATTTCGGTGGACATCTTTTTCTTTTAATTTATTGCGTAACTCTGGTTTACTTTTTTGACGTCGAACTCTACATTGAACCTTCTAATAAGTTATTGTTCGTTGATATGGTATCGCAATATTTTGTTTATGCAAGTAACTGGTCTAGGCTAACTAGATATCAATACATCCTCGTAATAAGCAAGTTTCTTGGCGCAGTCTGCAGTGCATACCCAGTCTCTTTCTCTGGCAGGTCCAGGAGGTAGATACAGCGGAAACTTGATTCTGTTGATGAGTCAACCTTTTTTTAAGGACGAAAATATACACATTCTGCAGAGACATTTGGTACATATTTAGAGTATTTTAAGATGCGTCGGGCAAGAAGGCAGATGATACGCATTTGTCCATCTATTTATATTTATCTTGAGTTTCATATAAATAATCCGAAGTTGAAGTTCAACCGTATCTCCAGCGGAAACCACGATGACTCAGGAGTTGCAAGTTGGATAAGCTTTCCGGAAATTGCCAAAGTGAATGGGGAGTTTTGGAAATCTTCATTGGAAATTCAGAGCTTTTACCAAAAATGAAAATCCATCAAGCCAATCCTAATTTTTCAAGCGCGAATGAGGTGTTCAGTCTGAAACTATCCCTTCGTCGTGTCCTAACTTAACATTTTTAACTGTTTTCTTTTGAATTTGACAGCTCACGCACGTTTCGTGTTTTATGTCTCTGTAAAACATCTTCTGTTTGGTCAATAACTGAACTCATGCATCGTCTTACAAACGAACAAATCAAATCATTGAATTTTATTATCAAAATGCTCTGTTAAGGGGCAGTATCACCTTTTGAATCGTGGTAAATCTCCATTCAGAAGTGGTCTCTTTATTTCACGAGTAAGTACCCTAATTTACGACGTAGAGACTTGATTTTTTTTCAAATTGAAGTTGAAGAACGTCCCGAGGGCACATAGTTTTCTTTTTTTCGATTTAATTAATTTTTCAATTGAAAAAACCAGGGTAATCGTTAGATCTGGGGATATTGAATATGTTTTTCGTTTTTCATGAGTACAAGCTATATTTTTGAAATAGTCATCATAAAAGTTTTTGTAGTTCAAAGAAGATTAAATTGCCGAGGGCAAATAGTTGCGATTTTTTCCAAAAAATGATGAATAACCGTCGGAAAAAAATCATTGAGTGTAGTTTCCAAAACTCTGAAGTTCAACCTGTTTTTTTCAATTGAAAAACCTATTAAATCGAAATAATCGCAACTATTTGCCCTCGGCAATTTGATCTTCTATAAACTACAAAAATTTTCATTATGATTATTTCAAAAATATAGCTTGTACTCATGAAAAACGAAAAACATATTCAATAACCCCAGATCTAACGATTACCCTGGTTTTTTTAATTGAAACACTAATTAAATCGAAAAAAAAAAACAATTTTTTTAAATTTCTTATAGCTCTTAAAAAATTACCCTATATAAAGATAGAGGAAAAAAGAGAAAGAGAATAATCTCCTCAAATATAGGTTTGTGATACAGAAAATGAATCAACCCTCTTGGAAATGTTTTGAAATCCATATACAGGCCTGCTCACATAAAATGGTCCAGAGGGATAAACAGGGAGTCATCAGTCATATTGAAAAGAAAACAGGTGTCCTCTAGTAGAAAATCCGAGATAAGAAATAAGCAGAATCTTATAAAGTCAATTGCACAAAATTTACATATTGCAGGTCCTGAGATGTGTTACTTCGGGAGGGCCAGCAATTTGTAAATGGAAATTTTGAAATTTTTGTCTTTTTTGACTTTTCTAGACTGAATATTACGAAATCAATAATGAGACGAGATCGATACTCTGACTTAAACGTTCATCCTCGACTCGAACGCATATAAATTGCAGTCCAATTAAACTCGTTTAATCGATATAATTTATGCAGTTTACATCTTCATTCCAAGCTGTAATCGACCACATTATACTGACAATGACCCATAATCAAAATGACTACCCACATCTATAATCTTTCACCACAAGTACCTCCAATTATAATATCTTACCCCCATCATACATAAAATATATCAATCATTCCGTTTTATCTCCAATACCACATTCATACAAATATAGTCCACTGATAAAGAGCTTTGTTTAGCAAACAACAGGGGAATACAAAGATTTTTTCGATTATTTTCAGACACACAATCGTTCATTTAGACGCAATTTCATGCACAAAATTAAATCGCTATCATCTACTGCAATATGGAATCATTATCATTTTCCATATTCCTCATATAAATTAATGAGGTTCACTGCACCAACGTCCGCTGTTATGAGACTGAATGATAGATTAACTTGCAGGTATCCACGATTGATTTCTTTTATGGAAGAGATTGTTGTGCTAGATACGATGATATTCATCAATAGGTATTTTTTGTTGGAATCGAATCTAATGGTTATGGAATGGCTGAACGAATTGGCGTTATTGTAGGAAATATTTGTATTATTCCCATATTTCGATGTATCGGGTGTCTTTTTTTGAGTGATAACTTTTGGGTATTGTATTCCTTTTCCTATTCTTCCTTTTCGCATAGCATTAGCCCCTTGGTCTCTGATGAATTGAATAAATGAGGACGATAAAAACAGTCGATTCGATAAGTTGCTACCCAGCCGAATTACATCGCAGACGAGACGAACTGAAAAATCGGCGTCCACAGACTACATTATCGGAATCAGTTCAATCAACATACGAATGAAAAATCCTTAGCCTACTACACTGCGCAAAAAAATCAAAACACATTCTGAAAATCTCAATTTTAATGAAAGTTAACTCTACATTGACTTTATAACTTATTTTTTATGTTCTCTCGGGAAGGTTTTGAACGAAACAAGACACATTAAATGGAAAAAAAATTCAGGATTTCACCGAATCTTATATGAAAGAAGAGAAATGAACAATTTTCAAAATACTGAAATGCTGATAAGTGGTTTAATACTTGGTATTTCCACCCCTTGCGTTAATTACAGCTCGGCAACGACGGTTCATACTCAAAATGAGTGATCTTAAAATGTTCTGATCTAATCCTTCCCAGATTACTCCGAGTTGGATTCCTAAGTCATTAAGAGTAGCTGGATGATTTTCTGAACTTCTCAGCCTTCTATTGAGGTTGTCCCAAACCTGCTCAATCGGATTGAGATCTGGACTTCTTGCGGGCCATTCCATTCGAGAGACTTCAACCTCTTCAAGGTACTCCTGAACGATGCGCGCACGATGGGGTCTGGCATTGTCGTCCATAAAAATGAAATTTTCACCAATGTATGGGGCAAATGGCACTACATGCTCTTCAAGAATGTTCCCTATATACTTATCAGCATTCATAGCTCCATTATCAACGACCACAAGGTCTGTGCGAGCAGTCAAAGATATTCCACCCCATACCATAATCGATCCTCCCCCGAAACCGGTAGTATTCAGAAAATTGCACAGAGCATATACAAGGGAACGTCGATCACAATGGTAGAGGCAGAATTTAGACATCTGTGAAGAAAACTCTTTTCCAATTGGCCTCTTCCCAATGGATATGCTCTCTCGCAAAATCCAAACGCGCCCTTCGATGGGCTGGGGTAAGAGCTGGGCCTCTTGCCGCGACACGAAGCCTTAAATCATATTCTCTGAGGCGATTTCTAATTGTCTGAGTGCTAATTTGCACCTCATGAGTTTGCTCAAGCTGATTTTGAAGGAGGCGAGCGGTTGCAAACCATTGTCTCAACGAAGAAACTCTCAAGTAACGTTCTTAAATGGCAGTTGTTACCCGTGATCTACCCTGTCCTGGTCTTCGGACATTCATACCTGTCTCCCTGAATCGCTGCAACATTCTGGACACACTTGTATGGGAAACTCCAAACCTTTCTGCAATTCTTGTGTATGTCCACCCTTCTTCTCGCAAAACTACCGCTTGGATCAAATTGCGTGTTTCGCGTTGCATAGCGATCGAGTGTAGAAAATCAAACGAAAGAAAAACTATTGATCACTAGAATTGATCGAGAACAACTGATTTTAGAATGTAGCCAATACATTCAAAATCTGATAATATCATCTTTTTTTATTCCTGCTGGGAGAAAACATCTGTATTGAAGAAAAACGTTGAAAGTGGATAACATATGCATGCATAATTCTAATAAAAATAATTATCATTGAGAACACCTTCAGTTGTAGAATAAATTTGAGATTTCTATAACGTGCGTTAATTTTTTTGCGCAGTGTATATAGAACCAAACAAAATTTCAATGTCAGAATATTTTATTACTCAACATATTCTCCTCTTAATTGAATACATTTATTACAGCGAACCTGCAAAGTCTCTAGACCTTTCAAAAAAAATTTTTCTTCTTGCTCTTCAAACCAATCCTTCACAGCTTTTATAACCTCCTCGTTGGAAGAAAATTTACGACCTTTTGATTTTTTCTTCAGTTGAGGAAAGAAATGATAGTCGGACGGAGCCAAATCTGGTGAATAAGGGGGGTGTTCTAGTAATTCTAACCCTAAATCACGAATTTTTTGGCAACATGAGATTCGTGCACTCGGGCGTTGTCTTGTAAAAACAAAATATCTTTGGATAGGTTTCCGCGTCTTTCCTCTTTAATTTTTTTCCGTAGAGTGGTCAGTAATGTCGAATAGTAATCTCCAGTTATTGTTCCACCCTTATCCAGAAAATCAATCATGATTACTCCATGGCAATTCCAAAAAACTGAAGCAAGAACTTTTCCAGCACATTTTTGGACACGAAACTTTTTAGGTCTTGGAGTTGGAGAACCAGAGTGTCGCCATTCCATCGATTGTTGCTTGGTTTCTGGATCGTAGAAATGTACCCAAGTTTCATCCATAGTAACAATTTGGTTTAAGAAGTCTACATCGTTTTCAAATCGAGCACAGATCGAACGCGATGCTTCTACCCATGATGCACGCTTTTGGTCAACATTCAAACATTTGGGGATTCATTTTGCAGAAAATTTTCTCATGTCCCAATTGACGTGAACTAATGAACTATATAATGAACGCGTTCGTATGAAATCTTTCAGCCCAATTCGACGGTCTGATAAAATAATGTCATGAACTGCATCGATATTTTCGGGGACGGACACAGAAACTGGCCTTCCCGATCGGTCATCATCTTCAATGGAAAATTTACCTCTTTTGAAGCTTGCAGTCCAATTTTTCACGGTCGCATACGAAGGTCATTGATCACCAAGGGTATTAAGCATATCTTCGTAAATCTGCTTACCTCTTAACCCTTTTAAATACAGGTACTTGATGATAGCTCGAGACAATTTTTCGATTTTTACAATTTCGGTTGACATTTTTTTTTTAATTTATTGCTTAGCTCTGGTTCATTGGTTTATTATTGGGGTGTTTCATTCCCCAATCGACGTTGAGATCTTGTCGAAAGGGGTCCAGATAGGTTGGAAAACTGGTTTGAAGTCGAAAATTGAAAACAAAAGTGTCGAGTGCCTCTCATCCGGAAATAAGATGAATTAGCTGAGGCGGCATAGTGTGGATGCGCCTTAATGTTCAAAAAGATCATTTGTATAGTTCGTAAACGAACCCGACCTTTAGCGAAAAGTAGGCTCATTTCAAGTATGATTCAGTTTATCCTACCAGTTCAAATAATAACACCTTAAACGAAGCGGTCTTCAATTAGCTCGATGCAAATCTTCATTTTAATGGCAAACCATTTGGAATTACGACTAGAGAGGACCATATGCGATTCGAATTCTTTTTATGCAACAACCGTATTAGGCTGCAATTGTGAACGTGGGATATTCGAACAGGAATGATCTTGTGGCGAATTGTTCCTAGAATACGGATCTTTGACACAGACAAATTTTTCATTGACCTGATTTTTTGGCGATCGAATAAGCATAAATTGATTCCTCTTCACCATTTCCTTTTTTGCGGCAATCACTTTCATGTTTTATAGCTTTTTGGAAGTTTTACCGAAGGTAAAAGACACTAATCAGTCTAAGAATCCAGTGATCTTTCCTATGTTTCTGGTTTCATCATTCCATAAGTCAAGACCTTATGATTCTCCCAACAATCGATCACAAATCAATAACTTTCGAAAGGGAGTGTCAATGTGACACCCTGTATATCTACCGAATCAGTTAGGATGAAGCGCCCCAAAAAAAACGAAGCTATACTCGGATACTTATGACTTTCCGAACTATAACTAAAAAGTTTGGAAAATCGGTCGACTCGTTGTAGAATATAGAATTGTGGTCTCTCGAAGTGAAATACACTGTATAAATGAGTTCTACGAAGCATATTCTCGTAGATATCGTACAAAACAATCGTATTCAGTGAGAAATTAGGCTTGAAAAGCAAATTTAGTCATACAATTGTACTTAGTGATGACTAAGAACCAAGAGTTTATTTTCTGATTATGGTTCTGGGAAAGCTGGGTCAATTTTTTTCGGCTTATCATTCGAGAACAATGAGTCATTTATTAAGAGCACTCTTATTTATTTGACTCAAAAAACAATCCCCAATTGCTATATTTATAACAGATTTTTTTCATCCGATAAAGGTTAAAGTTATAATGTTGAACAGTAACCAGAATGTATCAAGAAATCACTCTATTAGAAGTATGACATTATATCTTGATGCTAATATTAAGGAACTTCAGTAAACATTCCTTGACAATAATTTAATTAATTCTGTCTGAGTGTCCCATTAGTGTAGCCTTCCAAATAAGAATTGAACAATTAACTCAAGATATTCTGTCTCTGAGGTCTTCAATAAAAATGAGATGCACAATTATAGTCATTATTCATCGTAGCAAAAGCATTATTAGGGTGGAATATTTAGCACCTCCAACAAAAAGAACGAGTTCAGTAAAATATTATTCAAAATGTAATACCTACATAATATTTCATAATAAATCTATTTAATTGGCGCTCAATCCAATATCGTGAGAGAATGAGGTGACTAAACCAATTAATTAAATGAATAAGCACCTCATACTTGGACTTTATCTTTAGTTTATTGCATTCGCGCTAGAAGAGAATTGGTTCATAAAAATGATCAATTAAGAGGCGCATTCTAGTTTTACCTTCTCGCTAAGGATAAAAGATTCGCAAATATATCTTTCGCTGAAAAATTGAGTTGTCAGCTAAGAACTTATATCGTGTTTTCGCTTACGAGTATATCTGACCATATCTGATGGGAATTTTTATATATGAATCCAAGGAATTGATTATGACACCGAATGAATGTGGTCAAGGGTAGCAGATGAACGTATAGACAAGTTCAAGGGATGTAGTATAGACAGAGTGTCCCAAATAGAAATTGTCAATTTTTATAAAACTAGTTACACAATTGATTTTTCAAAATCTTGTCGAATCAGTCTATTTCTTTTTTGAGGGCGTGTTTTTATTATGATGAATCTTTTTTTGCAGCATCGAAAAGGCGAAAACCCTCAAACTCCCCAGAGGGCATCTTTTCAATCTTAGTATATAAAAGAATCGAGAAAAATTAACTAGCAAATCTCCAATTTTCTAATTGATTTTTCTCGTGATGTATTCCAAAAAAACCCTCCCCTAAATCACATTTCTACATTAAAATACATCACGAACAATTTTGAAGAAAATATCGGTTTTTGAGCCATTTTTCGCGAATTATAGGTTTCTTTGTGGAAAAACATCAGAGATGATAACAGATAATTCAAGAAAAGATCTTCATTGGATAGTATTCAAGAAATGCACTGTTTTGTGTGTGGCTGAATGAGAAAGTCATTAGGAACAGGATATGTTATTTTTTTTAATAATCTAAATAAAATGTTAGTCTATAACTTCTCACGATGATATTATTGTTTCCGATCAAAGTATTAATTGAAACACACTCACAATCATATCGAGATTGAAAGACTTTTGAAATGATGTATCACTGTCACTAGATCCATAGTCCCTATGCTTAACTTGGGGGGTAGCTTTGAAGGCTACAGGTAATGAAGTTGGGCAAGTGAAATTCTCAGTAGTAACATCACAAGAACAGAAAGTCCATATTCAAGAAAAGCAAGGAAAAACTAATGTTGACGTCTACAATTTATATTTATCAGTTGTCAAACCATTCGTATTCATAGTTCAATCACAGATTTATCTGTAGTTCAATCGTTGAAAATACCGAAGTTGTCAGACCAATCATAATTCAGATACAGTATTATCGCGATAATACGAGCTGTCTTTAGACTGTGATTGGTCAGTTTTTGAGATGAGTGGAATGGTCGACAAAACACATCCCCCTTAAAACACAAATGAACGAATTTTTCGAAGAATCAATCTTGTGATTTTTCTCTACATTGCATGATTATTTCAGATGAAACTGCCCCCTTTTCAAGGGGTCAAAGCACCAAATTACGCAACTCGTTTCTTTATTTGATAATTCGCTTTCCGTTTTCATGACCACCATCAAAATTAACTAAACCTTTTTTGGCCTCCAATATATGTGGTTCATAAATTGAAATTTTATTATAGGTACAGTGTGTTTCTGAATCCATTGATTGCTGGAAACTTGAAATTCCGCGTTTACTCGCAAATGACTAATCACGGGTATTTTTTCAATATTCCTGCTACATTATACGGGTTTTAAATTAGCAACCCTTACGTTATTTCATAGCAGAACTTTTTTTCGAGATGAAGTTTCATGAAATGAAATTATTACCCAAATGCTTATTTTACTTGATACAATTTTCATCCCTAAATATTTTTCCCAAAACCAATAGCTGAAGAGAAAAAAAATAAAAAATAAATTTTAGTCTCCACTTTTTAAGGGTTATAACTCGGAAAGGGGTGGGCTGAGGGAGTTTTTTTTGGAAAGACCCATCTCAATTTCATACAAGCAATCAATTTTTTGCATGAATTTAGAAACACCCAGTATAATAAAACTGTAATAGGTCTAATGTCTGTAAAAGAGAAATGAAGTTTTATATGAATATAGTAGAAGGAAAAACAACCATTTCCACAATTTTTGTCGCATCATGCAGAAACTATACTGCCCAGAATTTTGTGCAGTTTTTAGAGTTCTTTTTCTGCAATTTCAACTTAAGTTAGTTGAAGTTTCATTTTCAAGCAATTTCCAGATATAAATCGAAAAATGGTTTCGTTGATAGTCCAATTTTCAGCTTGCCGGGTCGATAGAACTCTGGACAACTATTCGTATAAATCAGGTTTCGAATCCTTCTCTGGTGGAAATATTTTTTCGGTGCGAAATTTGATGCGCTTTGAAAATAAAGGGAAAAAGCTAGTAGGTAATAAATGGAAAGGACATTTGCGCTTTCGATTTAGAAAATATTGACTCATTTTAAATGACAATAGGAATTCTATTTGAATGAATTTCAAGGGAAACAGTGAAAACTTATTCCAAATTTGTTGCAAGGGTATACGCTTCAAGATGTTTGGAAGGGCTGAATTTTTTTGGGTTCATCGATGATCGAATAACTCACATAAACTTTTGACTTCAAGCTTCTAATTTTACAAAAAAATGTTTTTCGTCTATGTTGAATTTGAGAATTGGTTTCTGCAAAAGTTAAAGTTTCCTTCTTCGTAGCTTATAAAATAAATCTGGAGAAGAACTTTCGGTAATTTGAAATTTTCCATCCTCTACATAACAATTTTTGGCGAACATAATATAGATCGTCAAATTCTTCCAGCATATATTCCATATTAAAATTATTGAAGGTTTCATTTCACTCGCGAACCGAAATAAATTTCCGAGCAGAAAAACCGGGGTTTTTGTATGAAATTTCAGCAGTTTCTCCGAAAAAATTAGAATTTCCACCTACCTTAGCTCCTACTTGGTTTCCACACTGACCAGCTTGAAGATGTACGATTTCCCTCATAGTGTTATGTTGAGTGGCGGTTCTAGATCCAAAGATAAGAGTTGGTGGATACCGAGCTGTCAGGATGGCTACTGTCAGTCACAGGCACCACGCCACCAGCACCAAACCGTTTGCTGGATTCCCTTTCCTTCCACCACTATCTCTCGGGTTGTGTGCAGGAAACTGCGTTTATGAACACTGTCTTGAATTTTTCATTCTTTTAGAAGCATTTTCCCTTTTCCTTTCGGTTGGTTTCACCAAATTCGTTTTCAGTGGAGACATATACAGGTTGAGGCGTAATTAATGGATAATATGGTACTTGCGGATAAAGGCGATTCGGAAAAAATATGTTTTATGCTCAGTAAAAGAATCTCGATTTACGAGATATTCCACATTTTCGAAAATTAAAAAAAAAATACACCCTTTGCTACTCTTCTTGGTGATAAGATTCCAAATGAAAGAATTTTTCGATTCTGTTTTTCGGATAGTATTCCTGTACAGATGCACTATAGAATGATTTTTGGAACGCCTACGTACTACGTAGTTATGTTCAAAGAATGGTTTAGCTCAAATTTTATGTTCTGCGCATTTGTTCCTAAGTTTAACCTAACGAAGAGTATAAAACTATTTTACATGAATGCCAAATTTCAGGAAGTACATGCCTGTCTCATTGAGATTTTGAAAAAGTATAGGTAACTAACTGTACTTCCAGCATTAAATACAAAATGAATTCATACTGAAGGGTTTTCCAATGAGACGTGTTATTTTGACATTCAAAGAAAAATGCCTTTTTTTGAGATGAATGATCAGATGTTTATTTCATTATAAAGAGGAAAGTATGCCGTTAATAATGTAAAATATTATCAGCATACAGGGTCTTTCACGAGGAACCTCACCCATATGTATACGGGAAACTACTGAACGTATTTTCATGAAATTCAGCACTTATGAGTATTTCACGATGCTGATGAAATCTAAAATATTTTCAAGGCATGAGCACCTCCGGTTTTTCCGGAAATGACGTCAACTTCCGTTTTTCAAATTAGAACACCATTTTTTTATTGCAGAAATAGATTCCTTAGAAAATTTCAAGTTATTTTGATGTAACATTTTTCAGTTTTGGTTGGAAAATTCTCTCTGAGCGGGAAAATTCGAAAAAAAAAATCGAAAATAGAGCTCCGCTGAAACAAGAACAACTTCGAGGTTTTTGGATGGAAAATTTTCATTTTTTGGGGATTTTTCAAGATGTAAGATTGATGTATCCACTTTAAAAATCGAAATCGCGATTCATGATACAGGGGGTGAAAAAATCGCTTTCAAAGTTAGGGATGACAAAATCGTGAAAAATCAATTTTTTCAAATTAGAACCCCATTTTTTTATGGCAGATATTGAATCTACGTTAAAAAATAATGTGAGTGTATGCATCACACCCTTGCCCTAACGTGGATATTTTCTGAGTTATTCACAAAAAACTGTTTTTCGTCTTGAATTTTCAGCTATTTCTTTTCCCTTCACGCCAAAAAGATGAAATTTTCAGGAACTGTTACTTAAACCATGTTTTAGATTTTACTACCCTAATATGCAAGAGAAAAAAGTTACAGGTTGTTCCTAAATAGATGGCGAATTTGGATTCGAATTTGTATCGGAAACCTCTTTATTTCAACTAATCGGCCATCGATTTTCTCTCCAGTGATAAATAAATAATTCCTTATGAACCATATGCAAAAACTTACCATGTTTTACATTCTTTTTTTTTAATGATAGATATCATTAATTACATCTACTGAATAAAGAGGAATTTGGCAGATGTAATTAATGATATCTATCATTAAAAAAAAAGAATGTAAAACATGGTAAGTTTTTGCATATGGTTCATAAGGAATTATTCATTTATCACTGGAGAGAAAACCGATGGCCGATTAGTTGAAATAAAGAGGTTTCCGATACAAATTCGAATCCAAATTCGCCATCTATTTAGGAACAACCTGTAACTTTTTTCTCTTGCATATTAGGGTAGTAACATCTAAAACATGGTTTAAGTGACAGTTCCTGAAAATTTCATCTTTTTGGAGTGAAGGGAAAAGAAATAGCTGAAAATTTAAGACGAAAAACAGTTTTTTGTGAATAACTCAGAAAATATCCACTTTAGGGCAAGGGTGTGATGCATACACTCATATTATTTTTTAACGTAGATTCAATATCTGCCATAAAAAATGGGGTTCTAATTTGAAAAAATTGATTTTTCACGATTTTGTCATCCCTAACTTTGAAAGCGATTTTTTCACCCCCTGTATCATGAATCGCGATTTTGATTTTCAAAGTGGATACATCAATCTTACATCTTGAAAAATCCCAAAAATGAAAATTTTCCATCCAAAAACATCGAAGTTATTCTTGTTTCAGCGGAGCTCTATTTTCGATTTTTTTTTCGAATTTTCCCGCTCAGAGAGAATTTTCCAACCAAAACTGAAAAATGTTACATCAAAATAACTTGAAATTTTCTGAAGAATCTATTTCTGCAATAAAAAAATGGTGTTCTAATTTGAAAAAAGGAAGTTGACGTCATTTCCGGAAAAACCGGAGGTGCTCATGCCTTGAAAATATTTTAGATTTCATCAGCATCGTGAAATACTTATAAGTGCTGAATTTCATGAAAATACGTTCAGTAGTTTCCCGTATAAATATGGGTGAGGTTCCTCGTGAAAGACCCTGTATATGACCAACACGACCACGACTACAGGACCATATCCTATTCATGAAATTTTCCATAACCAAATCGCAAAGTGGCTGCCCTACGTCGTCGATAGCCTGACGAATTCCATCTTTGAGGTCTTGGATCGACGCTGGGCTCATGGCGTAGATCTTATCTTTCACATGGTCCCAAAGGAAGAAGTCGCAAGGTGTTGAATCACAAGATCTCCGTGGCGACCGTGGCCAATTGTATATCACCTCTTCGAGAGATAACACGGTCCGGAAACTTTTCCCGTGAAAGATCAATGGTTTCATTGCTTGTTTGGCACGCAGCGCCTTCTTGTTGGAAGTAAACGTCGTCCAGATCAATACCATCCAATTCCGGCCATTAAAAATCATTAATCATCTCTCGATAGCGCGATCCATTCACCGTAAGTGTTGCTCCACCCTCATTCTCGGGAAAGTAAGGTCCAATGACCCCACTAGACTGTAGACCGCACCAAACAGTCACACGTTGACGAAAGAGGGGCTTTTCAACAATAACTCTTGGGTTTTCCGAGCCCCAGATGCGACAATTTTGCTTATTGACTAAGCCACTGAGTTGGAAATGAACCTCATCACTCAAGATAATTTTTCGATGGAATTCCAGATCATTTTCATGCATTTCAACCACTCAGCAAAAATATGACGTTGTTGATGATCGGCCGGCTTGAGTTCTTGTGTTAACTGAACTTTATAAGCCTTAAGACCCAAATCTTCATTCAAAATACGGTGTAATGACATTTGTGGAATGCCTAATACTAAAGAACGACGAGGAAGGGACAAACCTGGGTTTTCTTTAACAATTTCGGCTACAGCAACAATATTCTAGGCTGTTCTTGAGCGATGTTTTATTTTTCACATCACTAACTTGTCCCAACAGCTAAAATTCTTCCACCAATTTCTGTATTGCGGTTCGACAAGGTGCTCCACGACACCCCAAAATGTTAAAATTTTTATGAACCGTCTTTGCCAAATTTTCATCATTTTTATAGTGAATTTTAATAATTTCAATGCATTGTTAAAGCGTGTATCGTTCTATCTTTATTGATGGTGTAGTTTTTACTTGTCAAATGTCAAAAAAAGTGACATCCACCGAAATAGCGGACTATTCAAAATAACACCCCTTCTTGGAAAACCCTTTATTATAAGAAATCAAGAGCTTACATTCGATAGCGAACATATCCAGGAATAGTTCCCAAAAAGATTGAAAAAGTTCCTACACTGTCAGCAAAAGAGTGGAAAGGGTGTTATTTTTTTATTTTCAAAAATGTCAAATATGTATCTCAAAAACCGACTATTACTAAACGAAGAACATATTTTGCTGGACCGTCACGAAGTCCTCTACCCACAGGTAAGTACCATATTATCTATTCATTACGAAACTTCCATATATCAACTCATAAAAGCCTGCTATCTTGAAGTCAAATTCCAATAGAGTCTCCATAAACTGAGCATTCTGCCCAATTCTTGAGTTACAACGCTACTAACTCATTCGACTATGGAGAATATTAATCTGAGGTATCAAATTTCGTCTCACACGGTGCTAGAACTGATATGAGTAGTCATATCTCAAAGTTTTCTACCAAATCAGACCATTCACTAATAACTCTCCTGTTTAACAATACAGGAGCCGTTGGCTGATGAAAAGTAAATTGGAGCCTCGTTTTCCGATGTTTCAACGGTTTTCATGAATAATGGTAATGTACTCGTTTCATAATTGAAGGTTTGTACGAATGGGTGTTTGTGTAGTTCGATTTTTTGGGTGAGGCGAGGGAAATTTTCAATAATAAATAGGAAACGGGAATTGAAAAACGTTTCACCGTTCATTCACACTCAAAGACAAGAAGGTACATATACCTACTTAAGAGCGCGTCAAAATTATGGAACAAATTAATTTTCTCAGAAGACAAATATTTGGCAAAAAAATTCTGAAACACGTCAATTTTTGTTTCACTTTTACTAAATTTTTATGCATTTTGGAAGGATTTTTGTTGCACCCTGTATGGCCAACCCTCTAAATTTGTTTAATAGGATATCTGGGTCATGCGGTACTTTTTTGGCAAGGTCTTTGTATCTTCTTCACAGGCGTGCAGAAATTTTCAAGAAATAGTTATTTTTGTATCTAGTGTGCGAAATGCTACTTTGGCGATCGAGAACTGATTTTTTTTTAACGAGGCGCAGCCGAGTTAAAAAAAAATAGTCGAGATCACCAGAGTACTTCGCACATGAGATGCAAACAAAATTTTTTCTACAAATATTCGTGCACTGGCTGCACCATAAATGAACATTGTGAATAATAAATAAAATTAGGTGATGTTAAATTTTCTCACGATTTGAAAGCCTTTAATATTGTTATACATTAATAAATAAATGATTTTTTGGATTTTTGCTTGATTGAGGAAGGTTAAAATATAAAAATCCCATATAGTTTACATGCAGTGTGCGAAGTAAGTATTTCGCACACTACTTCGCGCACGGTGTCATGGTAACGAAGGAAAATGAAAAAAAGGGTCACTTCGCATATTGTTGTCTATGCGCGAACCTTGTCATTTTTTGACGTTTGTAGAAAAAGAATTTTTTTTTTTTAATAAGATTAGTTCAAAGAGGTTTTCAGTATGTGCACTGGCTCTTTCTTTGAATTGAAACATTTTATCGATAAGTTTCAACTTTTCAACAGTAGAAACGTTTCATGAAAAGGATTTGGCTGATGTTATTCTCCATTATTAACGGCATACCTTCCTCTCTTCAATGAAATAAACATCCAATCATTTATCTAAAAAAATGGCATTTTTCTTTGAATGTCAAAATAACACCTCTTATTGGAAAACCCCCTACTTATGAATTGGATAGAAGCATAGGTTCAAGAAGACTTATCCTTCGGTATTCAATTGATTATTCGAATCATAACTCAATGAATCAAAATATCTATTATTGCCGACGCATATCAATCTATTGTTTAAATAATTTCGAGCATCTTACTGAAGCAGCAATATCATATTCTATTGTGTCTGTTTCGTTCTGGCTAACAGAAAAACTGATTTAGCCGGCTGACTCAATAAAAATGCCATCACATCAACATTCAGTTTTATAATTAGTTTCTTGCGGTTGGTTTCGTGCTGAAAACCAAACCGGGAATTCATAGAACTCTCTCTCTTGGATCAAGAAATAAACATAGACATCTCAATGCACCTCTTTTCCCATCTCCAGACCAGCAATCTCAATCCTCCACAATCTATATCGTTTAGGGTTTTGCAAGTCAGCAATTTCACTCGTGCAACAATTTGAACGTCTTTTTATGAATGGTTTTCCAATAAGAAGTGTTATATTGACGTTCGAAGAAAATGCCATTTTTTATATTAATGATCGGACCATATCCTTATCATGAAAATTTCCATAACCAAATCGCAAAGTGGCTGTCCTATGTCCACGATAGCCTCACGAATTCCATCTTCGAGGTCTCGAATCGGCGCTGGGCTCTTGGCGTAAATCTTCTCTTTCACAAGGCCCCAAAGGAAGAAGTCACAAGATGTTAAATCACAAAATCTCGGTGGCCAATTGTGATCACCTCTTCGAGAGATTAGGTACACGGTTCGGAAACTTTTTGAGAAAATGATCAATGGTCTCGTTACTTGTGTGGCACGTAATGCCGTCTTGTTGGAAGTCAACCTTGTCCAGATCAATACCATCCAATTACGGCCATAAAAAATCATTAATTTTATCTTGATAGCGCAATCCATTTCCCGTAACTGTTGCTCCAGCCTTTTTCTCGAAAGAGTAAGGTACAAGGACCCCACTGGACCATAAATCGCACCAAACAACCACACGTTGAGGAAAGAGAGGCTTTTCAACAATAACCCTTGGGTTTTCCGAGCCCCAGATGCGACAATTTTGCTTGTTGTTGACGAAGCCACTGAGCAGGCCCGGATCTAGGGGGGGGGGGGTGGCAAGCGGGGCGCTTGCCCTGGGCGCCAGCTTGAGGGGGCGCCAAAAACAACCAGAGGTTAAAAAAATTTTACTGTTGATTTTCTCGGAAGAAATTATTATTATTAAATATGACCCAACTAGTGCCATCTAGAACACCTAAAAAAGGACAAACATCCTAGCTTTCCAAAACTATACGAAATGAAATTATCGATGGCCACCAAAGTTCGGAATAACATTATTAATGAGATCAAGGAGGCCAACAACTTCACTATTATGTTCGACTGCACCCCAGATGTATCTCACACAGAACAAATGGGCCAGGTTATACGATAGTTAAAAATATGGATATGAAATAAAGGAAAGTTTTATTGACTTCCTAGAAATTGACGGAAAGACTGGAGAATAATCTCACAGCGAATTCTAGATAAACTGCAAATGTCGTGGGCAATCCTACGACAACGGATCTAATATGGCTGGCATACATAAAGAAGTCCAATCCAGAATTCTACAGATGAACGAGCTGGCAGTATTAATTAGTTCCATGCCTAGCACACTCTCTGGATCTTGTGGGTGTCCATTCGGCTTCATCATGTTCAGAAGCAGTAGATTTATTTGGTGTTGTAGAAAAACTGTATTCTTTTTTTGTTGATTCATCCACATGATGGACAATTATGAAAAGGTGCACGAAAATAAATTTAAAAGAAAGTAGCCAACCAAGATAGTCAGCTGAACATCAAGCTGTTAATGCCTTGCTCCTTGTGAGTTGTGAAGGCTCTGGAGGAAATCAAAGAATCCTCACAAGCCGCAGAATCCAAGTATGGAGCTGGACAGTTACTTCATGCTGAGATGGATTTTAGATCCTGAACCTAACAATTTGCAATCATATTCTGCGGATCAATAGGGTCAACGTGGACATTCATAAAGCTGATATAATTATTTTACGTTCATTATCATTGTTGCAAGGTCTTGTGAAGATCTTGCAAGGAATGAGAGAAAAACCTATTTAAAACTGGATCTCGGAAGCTACACTTCTTTCTGAAGAATTTGATGTGGAGCTAGATCTAGTTGGTTTATTCTCGAAAGAAGTAAAGGTTGCATTCGGCAGATTATTGTCAGAAATCAGAAAAAAGATTAGAAAGCGCAGAGCGTCAGCATACGAATTTCGCTTTCCTCTATGGCCATGCTCTTCTAAACACGCAAAAATAGGATCTGCAGAAAGATGGGACCCTTTTAGCGCAAAAATATTCAAGAGACTTGAATGCGGTTGATTTCTGTCAGGAACTAGTGGTTTTCAAAGAGCTGGTTCCTGAAATTAGTGAAAGATCGACTTCATTAGACCCGCTATAAATTCAGTTTCAGCAGATTGAAAATAATAAAAAATTATTTGCGGTCCTCAATGAGTCAGGAACGTCTTTCTGGTCTCTCGATCTTAGCTATGCAAAACAAAACTGTTTCCGAAACAAATTTCGAGGAGCTGATAGAAGCGTTCGTGGAAAAAATCGCGCCGCGTGAAGGTGTGAAGAAAAAGAATCTAGTTTCTTTCCTTGTCATATTTTTCTTATTTTCATTATTTATGTTTATTATTCATTTGTATCATTTATTTTTGGCTATTTTTTAATAATTCATATATTACACAAATGGGAGGGGCGCCATAATGAATTGTTGTCCCGGTCAGAAAAAATCGTAGATCCGGGCCTGCCACTGAGGTGGGAATGGGTCTCAGCACTCAAGATGATTTTTCGATGGAATTCCGGATCATTTTCATGCATTTCAAGGACCCAATCAGCAAAGACTCGACGTGGGCTTGTGTTCCTGTGTTAACTGAACTTCAAAAGCCTTAAGACTCAAATCTTTATGCAAATGACGTGGAATACCTAATTCCAAAGAAGGACGAGGAAAAGACAAACCTGGGTTTTCTTCAACCCTTTCGGCTCCAGCAGCAATATTCTCGGCTGTTCTTGACCGACGTTCACGGGTTTCATTGTTCAAAAGCTCAAATTTTTCCAATAATTTCAGTATTGCGGTTTGACAAGGTGCTTCACGACGACCCAAAAATGTTCGAGTTTTACGAACCGTCTCTGCCAAATGTTTCACCCTTTTTATAGTAAACTAGCTGGCCCGGCGAACTTTGTTTCACCCAAGTTATACTTAGGGTGGATTTCATAAATCGTAATCACCGGTGATCGGAGATTAACAGCTTGGTTCTCTGATTTTTGAACTGTCAAATCGAGTTGATTCTAGATCAAACTCCGATCACCGGTGATTACGCTTTGTGAAACCCACCGTTAAAGTTGTATAAACTCACCATTGCTATTTTTTCAGGCAGGAGATAAATAAAGTTCAAAATATACAGAATTTTAATATTATTGTAATTTACATGAAGAGAATTATCTTCATTCAAGCAGCACCTACTTGTTGAACATATTACTTTTTGTTTTTAATGTTTTGAAAATCAGTCATGATAAATTCTCAAAATCTAATCAGTGCTCACACCATTATTTTAGACATCTTAGCTATGCTGCTGAGCTAAAAATAGTGGGTAAACATCTCAGTTGGTGGAGCAGCGAGATTTTCATGTTTCCATGGATATGAGCTGTCATTGTCACACAGAACATGTGCTGGGAGGCTGGGACGGGGTTTACCAATAAGGGTAAATGGAAAATTCCAGTAGATGTTATTTTATTGAAAAAATCTAAAAGGTTGAAACATGTATTTTTAAACTTTCCATCATCACATACAATGCTTACCTAAAAGGTTGACCAAATTAGGTGAATTCCTTATTTTCAAACAATAGGTTCGGCAAATAAACAAAAATTTTAGGGTTCAATCTCTCTTCAATTTGTTCAATTTAGTTGACGATATCAAGCTCGTAAGAAGGCAAATCGAGATGTTCAAATGAAGTCGACAGCACGATCGACACGACAGAGTGAAAAATGCAAGAAAAAAAATTATCAACACTGCCGGTTTTGTTGAACTCACATTCAAATTTATTGATGGTCATTCGATCAGATCAGATTAGGCAACCCATGAAACATTATTGTATATCATTAGTGAAACCCCGATGAGCAAACGTTTCAAAATTATTGACGCTTACAATAGTGTATCTGTGCAAACAGAAACCCTAAATAATTTGTCAATTACTAATTATGGGCAATTTTGGATTCAGTTATTTCCGCAAATATATTTATTACCCAAACAGAAATTCAAAAGTAATGAATAAAGATGAAGATGGGTGACTCACGTTTGAATCTAATCGTCAAAATGCGATTTACTTGATATTTCGGTGAAAATTCACTGTTCCACCAACTTGAGATGTTCACAAAGTTTTATTGTATTTTATAATAACCAGACCGTAGACGAATCCATAAATGAAGTTTTATATCAAACAGTCTATCCGATCTCGAGTTATAAATGGTGTAACCAACATCTTTCTTTTATACATATATAGATATTAATGATTTCAATGCATTGTTGAAGCGTGGATCGTTCCATTTTTATCAATGTTGTAGTTTCTACTTGTCAAATGTCAATAACTTAGAGCTTCAAAAGTGATATTCGCCGAAATAGCGGGCTATTCAGAATAACACCTCTTAATGGAAAACCCTTTAGTTGTCTCTTAATATATGGGTTAATCTCTACGCTACATTTTTTTTTCAAAATCTTAGACATAGTATCTTCGAGGAACTATCAATTATCAGAACACAATTTGTCATTTTCATTGCCGATCTATTCAATCGAAAACCTATTTCTTCGGATGACTAATCGATCCTTTCATATCACTATCCTACTTTCCTTCGTATCCATCTAACTGTAATTCTCCTATAATTGACCATTGTGAGATGAAATGGGAATGAATTGGAAATAGAGATCCGGACATAAGCGAGGACATAATATATCCCCAATTTCCTGTATAATTGCTTGACGACGATATAATGTAGAAACAGAGGATCGGAACAAACAAGAGCCCATTCAACTTGAATATAATGAATAATGCCAGTTGAGGAGTAATCAAAAGAATATAAATTAATTATCGGTTGAAAAATAATAAAAAGTCTTTGTTCCTGTACCGCAAACGGAGGTTAACATTTCATGTTCGCTACAGCAAGTTTATGTACAGATTGTTCAGGTGTACTGGCTATTATTTGATCACATTGACCGTGAAATATAATAATTTCAACAACATTTAATCCAATAAGTGGGAGTACCTACTCGGAGCTTGTCCTCCTCTCAAAATATTCCAAAATGCATACACGATTTTTTACATTATTTTCATAAGCAAATGTATATCTATACTCCATTCACTTTTATAATGTATCCCGGTTGGCCATGATTTAGGTTTACCATGTTTTCCTACTCAAAACTGATGCGGATTGGTACTCGTTAAATGTCAAATGATTTTCAGAGACGTTGCCAATGCAAATTTCTATTTCCTCTAAATTTGTAAATGTAGTTAGTTCTTCTAAGACTTAACTGCGACACAGCTTTCGTAGTACTACTACATTTTCAAACGAGAGTATTTTGAGTCGTGCAAAAGGTATTTAAATGTCTTCTGTAGGCTTATTTCTCGAGAATTTTTCAAAGCGGTGAATTTCACTTTTCGTTTTTAAGTTGTTGTGTCGATTTATTCGTGTAGGCTTTTATTCTTTTTCACGAGTAGCGGACTATCCTGTTCATTATTTTCCAGCAAAATTAAAATACTCGATTCTTGATTTCCATACAAGAACATAGCATAACTGAATCTTCCAACCATGTTTATATACGTGAATGTCGTGAAATATACTGATCCACAAGAGTTAGGGATATCGTATTCAATCGTTTGTAAAAGTAGTATGTAATCTTCGAGAAAATCGCTGTAAAATCATTCAAAACTCAATAACAACTTGAAACGATCCAATAAAAATCAGTATGAGACATTTCGTCAATCTGGTCGCCTTTTTCCTGAAGTTTGGTTCTTTGCATATGCTTCATGAATGTTCTTTTTCTTAAATGAAGTCAGTTTATCAACGGCTTCGATTTGAAACGAGTTTTCTGAAACTGCCAAGACGTAAATTAACAAACGCTGAGGCTAATAGGACTATCGGAATGCTACAGGGTGGCCTAACTTAGGTTGTTGCAGCGGAAAGGCTCCAAGTCAGCCAAAGTGTGATATCTCGACTTTGGAATAGGTTCAGGGAGACAGGTTCCGTGTTGGAAAGACCAAGGCTTGGTGGGCGACGGAAAAAAACACCTGCTCAGGATCGATTCATCACCGTTTCGGCGAGATGAAACCCTACATCTACGTGTAGAATGCTACGGAATACTCTTCAAAATGCAGATGGGGTCCAAGCTTCCATCGAAACCATCAGACGACGTTTGATAGAGGTGAATCTAGGTTCTAGACGTCCATTAAGAGGGGTTCCATTAACACGTGACCATAAGCGTCAAAGACTGGAATGGGCAAGGCAACATATCAATTGGAACGATCAATGGCGTAGTGTCCTTTTCACTGATGAATCCAGATATGGACGATCTTCAGATTCTCGAAGAAGTCCATCCATTCCGAGGGGTAGTATTATGGTATGGGCCGGGATATGTTTCAACAAAGGCGCACAGATCTACACATTTGTCCTGGGAATATGACCGCCTTACACTATAGTCATTGACAATGTTGTGCCAAATTTTCACGCTGCTATTGGTGAAACTTTTCAATTTCTAGCAGGGTTGGCAAAAAACATGTTTTTTTAAAAAAAACAAAACATTGTGTTTTTTTTATTTGAAACTATTTTATTTGATTTAAATCATGTTTTTTTTAAACATTCAAAAAACATGATTTAAAACATTTAAAACATGTTTAAAACAAAAGTTTTGGCAACATTGCTATGAAAAAACTCTTCCAAAACAATTATAATTGATTAAATTAAAATCAATTATATCTTTATTACGTGACAATAGATGTGATGAGAAACAATAAAGCGAAATTGAATTGAATATATTTTTCCTTTGCATTTTATTTCACGCAGAGGTGAATTTCAAAGAACAAATGGCAAAAAATAGGTTCTCTTGTCTAAGAAGTGAAAAAAGTTTAAAACTACTAATTTCAAAATTAAGACACAATTTTAGATTCATTCACACAAAAAAAGCCAACATTTCGACAACTGGGCCAATATTTATTAATACTCATAATTTTTTCTCAACTGCAGTTCGTTCATTAAGACAAATTTCATCAAGAAGATATTTCTAGGTAGCGCTACCTTCCAATGAATCGCCAATAAAAATTACTCTCCCTATTCCTGAACGAAGTTGATAATTCTTATTTCTTTTCTACGACATTACAATTCATCCTAAAGAGTATAAAGAAACAAATTTGCAAAATATGTTTTAAACACAAACAGAGGCTTGTGTTTAAAACATGTTTTAAAACACTGTTTTAAAACAAATGACCGCACCGTGCAGCCATAGTTGAGAATGCGCACGAGGAGCTTGGTATTCCACATTTACCAATACCTTTGCACTCACCAGATTTGAATTGCATAGAACATGCATGGAATATCCTCCAAAGAAGATTAGATAATCATCAACCTACCCCAGAATCCTTAAATGTTCTGAGAGAGCTTCTGCCCCGTTTATGGAATCAAATTCCTCAAGAAATGTTCAACAACCTCGTGTGTAGTAGGTATGCAAAGGAGATGTCAAGCTGTTATTGATGCCCGTGAAGGCTATACATTGTATTGACAGTCTTAAAATGCTTGAATTCTCTGGGAATAAAATTTCGTTATTTCACTCGATTTTTCTTAACCACCTTGTATACGCTGCGGACCTACAGGCTAAAATTAATTTGCAACTTGAAATCACATCAATATGAATTTTCATCACTAAAATCTTATTTTAACTACATTTTTTTGGAATTTAAGTCAATATCCCAACTCATGTGGAGCCGTTTATTTCCGGTATCAACAGAAAAAAAAAGTTCTTCAACATTCGCCATTTCTTTGGAATTATTGAATTCACATAATATTTCCTCAAATTCATCATTTTCCTAGAGTAAATAAACATTTCGATAAATACGTAAATACCACGACTTCTATGTAGAATGAAGAACGTTGCTTAT
This sequence comes from Adalia decempunctata, assembly GCA_951802165.1. NCBI lineage: Eukaryota > Metazoa > Arthropoda > Insecta > Coleoptera > Coccinellidae > Adalia > Adalia decempunctata. The sequence continues at coordinate 26,016,798 of OX637697.1, forward strand.
TCGTTTGACATGGAAAATGACTATAACCTAACATTCTCAAAATATACACTGTGAAATGTGTCAGAATTTCATGGACAGCCGGGATATATTATAAAAGTGAATGGAGTACAAGTCAAATTTCCGATTATTAATTTGAAAAGAAAATAGGCTTCACTGTCCTCCAAATGACCAAGTGGTACTGAGGTCCCCCAAACCATAAACATTAACATTCTCTTCAACCACCAGTTTATTTTCTTTCATGTAGGATTTTTCTGCTAAGTCTGCCTATTGTTAGCTTAGTATCCATTTTTAAGCCAACGACCACATTTTTTTTGTTACTCATGCGTTCAGTTTTGCCGAGTCTTGTCTAGAGATCTTCATTTTCTTGTTCCAAAGCTTAAAACTCTTCTGAGCAGAGAATCCTATTAAATGTCATTTCAGTTCGAAACGGCAATTTGTTCGTACAAATTAAAAAAAAATATTTCAAACAGAATAATTCAAGTCGTAGACAAGAATGAATATCCTACTCGCACATTATGGCTATAATATAATAAGAGTCAACCGTCGTTGGAATGAATTATGTTTTAGATACCTAAGGCCAAAAGGTGCCTTCATTTCCACTGCTCGTTATAGACTTATAGTTAAAAACGTTTTCATATACCGCCATGACCAACAATCGTGATTCAACTTTTCTCAATCAACTGTGTACAGTAACCGCAACTAAACCGAGACCGTAAAATAGTTAACGGCCTACAACTGTCTATGCGAACATGGGTTTCGTCGAAGTATTTCTTGCTTTGGTGATTACTCCAGTCATAATATCAAGATGGAATGAAGACAAGAAACGCCCTCTCAGCAACTGCAAGTTTATAAATAAACGAACATTTTTGTGCATCCTCTACAACTTCAGGTCTTCAGGTCCTTCCTATTTGCACGAGAATTGATAATGTTCTATCTATGTGGTGTAAAAGAAAGATGCAAATCTACCTAGGAGATGAATCTATTTACAAGATGGTTGAAGGATACCTAGTGTTGGCTGCAGGCTGACTCATTTCGGATTTTATACGAAATAATCCTGGTTAAACAGTTATTTCACATTTTACTTTCTCCACCACAGTCTTGTTTCCTTACCAAGCAAATAAAATGAATTTATAAGTAGTAGGTTGGTCAATAAATAATTTGTTAAACAATAAAACGGAGACTTTTCAGCATTATTGGAATATACACACATCGTCAAAAGTCTGCCCCCCCCCATATTAACTCTTAACTTGTTGAATGTAGCATGACAATTTTTTGTTGTGTGGAATCTTCACTACCTTATCACTCAAATGAAAACAATAAACCAGCAACAGTATATTCTAAAACTAGTTGCAGAATGGGCTCCTACTCCAATACGAATGCGAAATTCGAAATCGAGCGACGAAGGAGCGAGTTTTCGAACGCATGAGTATTGGAATTGCATTCTGCAACGAGTATTAGACGATATTTTCTCTATTTCACTCAAATTTTGTGAAATTCAATGAAAAAATGCAAATCATAGGTCCTAGGGACTTTCGTATGGTATCTTGGCAGTTGGTGTGAATGTTAGGAAATACGAAAATTGACATTTCCAAATTGACGTCTGCTGAAATTTAAGAGGATCGGAAGTCATTTCTGACAACCACAAAACGAAAAATGTTACTGAAAACGATGCTGTAATGAATTCATTACAGCACTGTTTTTAGTACTGTAATGAACTCATTACGATACTGAAATAGAGAAAAAATGTTTCTTATTAGGGAGAATACAAGTGTATTCTAAGTTAATCAGTTTTCGGAATACAACGAGAGTAGTAATATTGAGAATATTCCGTAGAAAACACCGGTACATCCAATTTCTCAATTTGGTCGGGCAAGAATAGTAGCCCTACATCAAGATGCTTTGTCGAACCATCAGATTGCGCAACGTTTGAATATTCCACGGACTTCAGTAAGGCGCATAGTAGCTCTTTTCCTGGAAACTGGCAGAGTTGCCCGGAGACCGGTGACTGGTCGACCCAGAGTAACATCTAACAGAGAAGACCATTATTTCGCAAAATTTACTTGAAGGAATCGAACGGTATCTGTAACAGCCCTTCGAAGTCATTTTTTGAGGACCTATTTAGACGGGTAGTGTCAACCATTCCTCAAATTCAAGGACAAGAAGACCTCTAGGAGTACTTCAGCTATAACCTGGACAGGGAGCTACCCGTCAGAAATGGTTTGAAGAGGTCTAGGTGGACCAGAGCGACTATAATCGATTTCAAGCGGATAACCAGTAATAACCGCGGTTATCTCTGGTCCTGCCCTTGATTATAGCCCTTCAGGAATCAAGCCTATTTAACCTCACTTCTTATAACCAGAATCTTAACCCAGCTCAAAAGTACGGTCATCTGCGGTCCAAACGATGACGTTGAAGGGCTAATTCATTACGTCACATGATTATAACCAACAAGGACCAAAAGCGCTTGAATGAAGTTGGTTATCTTTGGTAATTACCACTTAGGACCAGGTTATCCGCTTGGAATCGACTTATATTTCTCCCGGGAAGTTGTGCCCTTCAAGGCGAATAAATAATGGGCTGGGGGGTATAGTGTTCGGTCGCCGTACCCCCTTCAGTATCGTTGAACGAACACTGATTGGCGCCATCTACGTAGAAATCATCATTGAACCAATCATTGTTCCTCTGCGCATCGAATTTGGGGATAATTTCATTTATTAGGATGATAACGCCACCCCCCCACATCGCACACGAAGGGTTCAAAGCATTATTCGAGAGAAAAATATCCAGAAAAAGAACTGGCCAGTAAACTTTTCAGGGATTGAGTTTAGCCCTTCAGAAATAATGAACCGATATGCCTGAAAATTTCATTAATGATTTGATTCGTGGTAGTGAAAAAAGGGGTAATGGCGGTCAGTTGAGCTCTTTTTGGAATAAAACTCAAATTATATTTCACTGCTCTATTAGGAACATAACATCACAATTCTGCATTAAAGGACTATCAATTGAGGTCAGAGTAATAAGCTTTGTAGTTACGATTCATTAGTAATGATAGTTTGAAAAAAATACAGCTTTTGACCACTATTGCACTCACGTGGGGGCAATGGTAGTCATGATGTTGACAATGATATTGATGATCAAATACTTTTAACATCCAAGCCAGTGCCAGCAGTAGAGTGTGCCCAAAGCCCATAAGTGCATCGGTACCATACTTCGTTGATTCGGCCAAATTCCCCGCATATAAGACAATTATTTTCCGAGTTATCTTCATCAAAAGTATCATCATCGACGCAGTGGCCGTCAATGTCTAAGTCAGTCAATGAAGAGTCATTTTCTTCCTTTCAGCCATTTTAAGTCTTTACTTCAACTCCTTGGTTTTTTTGTCCATCCCCTTGAATTTTCCTGTCCGTTCAATTTCTTGACCACAATTAACCGTGATAGAGTTAATAGAGTAAATTGTAAATAGAAAAAAGAATACCATGATGAACAGTTTCATTTTTTTTTTCAGATGTGGGCATAATGCAAAGAGTAACAAACAAAGATTTTCTATCAAATATATTGCAGACGAAATAGAGGAAAATATTCATCTTATTTCCAGAACATAGATTGTTTATTTCTTGGAAACCTAGAGGGGGGCCAATATTTTTGTGTGTATTTAAACTCCAGTATATAGATAAATCAATTTTCGTAGACTGGGGCCTCCTGAGAGCCCCTGACTCAGGTTTATATGAACCTTTTATCTTGGAATCACTCAGAGAATAACCCTTATTTATTGTGTTTTTACTTAAGGGGCAGTACCACCTTTTGAATCGTGGTAAATCTCCATTCAAAAAGTGGTCTCTTTATTTCACGAGTAAGTACCCTAATTTACGACGTAGATACTTGATTTTTTTTTAAATTGAAGTTGAAGAACGTCCCGAGGGCAAATAGTTTTCTTTGTCTCGATTTAATTAGTTTTTCAATTAAAAAAAACAGGGTAATCGTTAGATCTGGGGTTATTGAATATGTTTTTCGTTTTTCATGAGTACAAGCTATATTTTTGAAATAATCATCATGAAAATTTTTGTAGTTTATAGGAGATTAAATTGCCGAGGGCAAATAGTTGCGATTTTTCCCCAAAAATGATGAATAATCGTCGGAAAAAAATCATTAAGTGTAGTTTCCAGAACGCTGAGGTACACTCTTTTTTTTTTCAATTGAAAAACTAATCAAATCGAAAAAATCGCAACTATTTGCCCTCGGCAATTTAATCTTCTATAAACTACAAAAATTTTCATGATGATTATTTCAAAAATATAGCTTGTACTCATGAAAAGCGAAAAACCATATTCAATAATCCCAGATCTAACGATTACCCTGGTTTTTTTAATTGAAAAACTAATTAAATCGAAAAAAGAAAACGAGACGTTCTTTAACTTCAATTTAAAAAAAATCAAGTTTCTACGTCGTAAATTAGGGTACTTACTCGTGAAATAAAGAGAACACTTTTGAATGGAGATTTACCACGATTCAAAAGGTGATACTGCCCCTTAATGACGCCCTATATGTATAAAGACTGGTGACCTGATGGACGCATAATTTAATGAATGAATCCAGATTTTCGGGATAGAAAATGGGGGTATTGAAACAATCATTTAAGTGATAATTCTTCATAAAAAAGAACAAAACTGATCAAAATTCTCGAAACTCTGCCATTTTCCTGCTGGGAAGTGAATTTATGGCATTCTCCGCTCTTCCATTCAAAACATCGCGTTCGTCCCTTGATCTTCCTAATTCCCTTGCCAAAGACCGAAAACATCACTAAATCACCGAAAACACGAGTTGGTATCCCGATATTTTTGTACGCTTGATTTAACGCCGAGACCTTCCGAGGTCAAAAATCTCGACGCACTCTATCCCTCGACAATTTCCATGTATATCATCTCAGCAGAAGCCAACCGGGTGTTCTTTTTGTTTTACGTCTCTTCTCTGCATCTTTTCGTGTTTATTTTAGTAGGAGGTTACCCTGGAGTGTCGCGCTATTTTGTACTATTTTAAATAAGACAGAGCAGACATTCCGTAGCTCCCCTGAATAAAGTGAAATCTAAAGTACCTACTCATCTCCGTCTTCGTACACGAGACGTTAATTATAGAATTAGTGACAAAGAACGTGAGTTTTTATTGGGCCTCTTCGAGAGATGTGCATCATGTATCATCAAGATTATTGTTGATCAGGTGCTACTGATTATTTCAGATATACTATACAGGGTCTTTCACGAGGAACCTCACCCATATTTATACGGGAAACTACTGAACGTATTTTCATGAAATTCATCACTTATAAGTATTTCACGATGCTGATGAAATCTAAAATATTTTCAAGGCATGAGCACCTCCGGTTTTTCCGGAAATGACGTCAACTTCCGTTTTCCAAATTAGAACACCATTTTTTTATTGCAGAAATAGATTCCTTAGAAAATTTCAAGTTATTTTGATGTAACATTTTTTCAGTTTTGGTTGGAAAATTCTCTCTGAGCGGGAAAATTCGAAAAAAAAATCGAAAATAGAGCTCCGCTGAAACAAGAATAACTTCGAGGTTTTTGCATGGAAAATTTTCATTTTTGAGATTTTTCAAGGTGTAAGATTGATGTATCCACTTTGAAAATCGAAATCGCGATTCATGATACAGGGGGTGAAAAAATCGCTTTCAAAGTTGGGGATGACAAAATAGTGAAAAATCAATTTTTTCAAATTAGAACCCAATTTTTTTATGGCAGATATTGAATCTACGTTAAAAAATAATGTGAGTGTATGCATCTCACCCTTGCCCTAAAGTGGATATTTTCTGAGTTATTCACAAAAAACTGTTTTTCGTCTTGAATTTTCAGCTATTTCTTTTCCCTTCACGCCAAACAGATGAAATTTTCAGGAACTGTTACTTAAACCATGTTTTAGATTTTACTACCCTTATATGCAAGAGAAAAAAGTTACAGGTTGTTCCTAAATAGATGGCGAATTTGGATTCGAATTTGTATCGGAAACCTCTTTATTTCAACTAATCGGCCATCGGTTTTCTCCCCAGTGATAAATAAATAATTCCTAATGAACCATATGCAAAAACTTACCATGTTTTACATTCTTTTTTTTAATGATAGATATCATTAATTCCATCTGCCAAATTCCTCTTTATGGCAGATGTAATTAATGATATCTATTAAAAAAAAAGAATGTAAAACATGGTAAGTTTTTGCATATGGTTCATAAGGAATTATTTATTTATCACTGGAGAGAAAACCGATGGCCGATTAGTTGAAATAAAGAGGTTTCCGATACAAATTCGAATCCAAATTCGCCATCTATTTAGGAACAACCTGTAACTTTTTTCTCTTGCATATTAGGGTAGTAAGATCTAAAACATGGTTTAAATAACAGTTCCTGAAAATGTCATCTTTTTGGCGTGAAGGAAAAAGAAATAGCTGAAAATTCAAGACGAAAAACAGTTTTTTGTGAATAACTCAGAAAATATCCACTTTAGGGCAAGGGTGTGATGCATACACTCACATTATTTTTTAACGTACATTCAACATCTGCCATAAAAAAATGGGGTTCTAATTTGAAAAAATTGATTTTTCACGATTTTGTCATCCTTAACTTTGAAAGCAATTTTTTCACCCCCTGTATCATGAATCGCGATTTCGATTTTCAAAGTGGATACATCAATCTTACATCTTGAAAAATCCCAAAAATGAAAATTTTCCATCCAAAAATCTCGAAGTTATTCTTGTTTCAGCGGAGCTCTATTTTCGATTTTTTTTTTCGAATTTTCCCGCTCAGAGAGAATTTTCCAACCAAAACTGAAAAATGTTACATCAAAATAACTTGAAATTTTCTAAGGAATCTATTTCTGCAATAAAAAAAATGGTGTTCTAATTTGAAAAACAGAAGTTGACGTCATTTCCGGGAAAACCGGAGGTGCTCATGCCTTGAAAATATTTTAGATTTCATCAGCATCGTGAAATACTTATAAGTGATGAATTTCATGAAAATACGTTCAGTAGTTTCCCGTATAAATATGGGTGAGGTTCCTCGTGAAAGACCCTGTATACTTACTTTTAGCGTTTCGAAGTTAATTCGATAAAAATATATTTTCGTTATATTTCAACTCCCTCTGTAACTCAGGGACAAAAATTCCTCGAGCAAAACTTCACAAGATCATCAATTTATAATAAGTGAAAATTCACTCTTCGAATTGTTCCCAAACTATATATGTAATTAAATCCAATAGATTTTGCTTCATCATTTTCATCTTCGTCTCCTATTTCTGAACACACGTACAGGGTGATCCAGTAGAGAATCATAGTGAAATACCAGTATGGGCCAGCAGATCTACCCTTTAAGTAGTTATCCCCATCGTAGAACTCGGGTGATTTTATTGGCGAAATGTCAAAGTTTGATGAATTTTCCTGAAAAAATGGGAAAATTATGGGAAATATGCTATTTTGCATTGACTTTTCCTCCTTCGATCCGTCTATTTACATCACGGCCGGGATATTTCATTTGTGAAAAACGTTTTATCGAGTTTGAATGGCCATTTTTGTCGGATTTTTCGACATTTTCGCGAATTTTTTAAAAATACTTCTACTTCGCCAAGAGAGTCGAAATTTCACCCACGTATGAATCGATTATTCCTCTTTTCGACAGTATACAAATTTCCTCACTGTATCGCAGCTTCGCTGCGATTTTGAAATTCTTCTGCACCAACTTTTCACAGATTCCCTCGGGCCGGTCCACCAAGTTACCATTTTTTAGTATAGTATAGAAAAAGAAACTCAAAAAATGGTCGCTGTTACATTACGAACGCATATCAATCATCGTGAAAAAAAGTTGCTTCTTGGTACCCACAGAACATTTACCTATACACCTTATCAAAGGAGTATTCTCTCAGGAATCCTTCATAATATTCCAAAATGTTATATAGGGAGTTTGGATGTACCTCCTGAGGTGCTGATTTGGGCGCAGAAGCAGAAGAGGAGAGGAGCCCCAACCTTCCCTGTTCACGGAGCACTTCAACAAGATGTCCTATTGGTGAGTAGAGGAGTCGCGGAGTCAATAATAACGTTAGATCCTCCCCAAATATATTTTTTATTGACAAATACGGTGTGTTAAGGGGGTCATACCCCTTTGTCATTTTCCACCCAAAATTTGGAATTTTTGAAATCGCTCATATTTGGCACAGAGGTACTTTAGACCATGCTGATCAACAATATATAAATAACTATTGGCGGCGACGAGTGGGACGGAAGTTATGACAGTTTGAAATTTGCGATTTTTCAGAAAATGCCATTTGACAGGTCAAAATCTAAACGGTGATAGTTGGGGCTTTGTAATATTTTTCATTGAATGGCGCGACCTCGAAAACATTCATTTTGATACCAAAATCGCCCATGTAGCCCCCATAGTTTATGAAATATTCCTTTTTATATTTTTCGATTTTTCCTTTTCGAGTTCTATTCACGAGCTCACACCACTCAAAGTAAGGGTGCTGTCAGGCCGCAAAATGGCTTTTATTGAAGATTCGAATAGGAAGTACAATTTAAAAATTTGAAAACAAGGTTAGATCCTCCCCAAATATATTTTTTATTGACAAATATGGTGTTTTTAGGGGGTCATACTCATACCCCTTTGTCATTTTTCACCCAAAATTTGAAATTTTTCAAATCGCTCATGTTTGGCACAGAGGTACTTGGGACCATGCTGATCAACAATATATAAATAACTATTGGCGGCGACGAGTGGGACAGGAGTTATGACAGTTTGAAATTTCCGATTTTTCAAAAAAATGCCATTTGACAGGTCATAATCTAAACGGTGATAGTTGGGGCTCTGAAATATTTTTCATTGAATGGCGCGACCTCGAAAACCTACATTTTGATACCAAAATCGCCCATGTAGCCCCCATAGTTTATGAAATATTCCATTTTATATTTTTCGATTTTTCATTTTCGAGTTCTGTTCACGAGCTCACACCGCTCAAGGTAAGGGTGCTGTCAGACCGCAAAATGGCTTTTATTGAAGATTCGAATAGGAAGTACAACTTAAAAATTTTATAACAAGGTTAGATCCTCCCGAAATATATTTTTTATTGACAAATAAGGTGTTTTTAGGGGGTCATTCCCCTTTGTCATTTTTCACCCAAAATTTTAAATTTTTGAAATCTCTCATATTTCGCACAGAGGTACTTTGGACCATGCTGATCAACAATATATAAATAACTATTGGCGGCGGCGAGTGGGAAGGTAGTTATGACAGTTTGAAATTTGCGATTTTTCAAAAAATGCCATTTGACAGGTCAACATCTAGACGGTGATAATTGAGGCTTTCAAATATTTTTCATTGAATGGCGCGACCTCGAAAACCTACATTTTGATACCAAAATCGCCCATGTAGCCCCCATGGTTTATGAAATATTCCACTTTATATTTTTCGATTTTTCATTTTCGAGTTCTGTTCACGAGCTCACACCACTCAAGGTAAGGGTGCTGTCAGTCCGCAAAATGGCTTTTATTGAAGATTCGAATAGAAAGTGCAACTTAAAAATTTGATAACAAGGTTAGATCCTCCCCCAAATATATTTTTTATTGACAAATATGGTGTTTTTAGGGGGTCATACCCCTTAGTCATTTTTCACCAAAAATTTGAAATTTTTGAAATCGCTCATATTTGGCACACAGGTACTTGGGACCATGATGATCAACAATATATCAATAACTATTGGAGGCGACGAGTGGGACGGAAGTTATGACAGTTTGAAATTTACGATTTTTCCAAAAATGCCATTTGACAGGTCAAAATTTAAACGGTGATAGATAGGGCTTTGAAATATTTTTCATTGAATGGCGCGACCTCGAAAACCTACATTTTGATACCAAAATCGCTCATGTAGCCCCCATCTTTTATGAAATATTCCACTTTATATTTTTCGATTTTTCATTTTCGAGTTCTGTTCACGAGCTAACACCACTCAAGGTAAGGGTGCTGTCAGTCCGCAAAATGGCTTTTATTGAAGATTCGAATAGGAAGTACAACTTAAAAATTTGATAACAAGGTTAGATCCTCCCCAAATATATTTTTTATTGACCAATATGGTGTTTTTAGGGGGTCATACCCCTTTGTCATTTTTCACCCAAAATTTGAAATTTTTGAAATCGCTCATATTTTGCACAGAGGTACTTGGGACCATGCTGATCAACAATATACCTTCTGTATAAAAAGTACCCGGAATTGTAAAAAAACACACATAAATTTAAATTTAATCATCAATATTTATTTTGTCTCCTTCAAAATAGTCCCCATTGCTTACAATACAACTATGATATCGGCGAACCCACTTTTCCATGCACCGCTCATACGCCGCCAAAGGTATGGCCTTCAGTTCTCGTTGCGAATTTGTTTTGATGGCTTCAATGGACTCAAAACGCGTTCCACGTAGGGGCAATTTGAGTCTTGGGAATAGAAAAAAGTCGCACGGAGCTAAGTCAGGTGAATACGGCGGTTGTTCGATGGTATTTATTGAGTTTTTGGTCTTGTATTCCTTAATAATTATGGCTCGGTGCGACGGCGCGTTATCATCATGCAAAATCCACGAATTGTCTTTCCATAAATCTGGCCGTTTACGACGAACATTCTCACGCAAACGCCTCAATACACCCAAGTAATACACTGTCTGTCCTTCTGAAATTCTGAGTGCACAACACCACGATAATCGAAGAAAACAGTGAGCAAAACTTTAATTTTCCTTTGACGTGGTTTTTTCGGATTCGGCTTTGAATGTTTGTACCAATCGTATGCTTGTGTTTTTGACATACAATTATCACCAAAGGCTTTTTTTAACATTTTCAATGAATCGGCACAAGAAAATTCGTTTGCAAGACAAAATTTGAGGCAAACTCTTTGATCAACTATTTTTTCCATTGTAAAATTCGCAGAGCACTTTTGAGGTCGACTGATACTGACAGCTGTTGTAAACACACTAGTTGACAGATCGCGCTCAAATTTGGCTTGGTAATAAAGGAAGGTCCTACCAACTTTAAGAAAAAAAAAATTACCGATTCCTTTTTGGCGGTTCATTTAAATAACATTTTCCGGGTACTTTTTATACAAAGAGTATAAATAACTATTGGCGGCAACGAGTGGGACGGAAGTTATGACAGTTTGAAATTTGCGATTTTTCAAAAAATGCCATTTGACAGGTCAAAATCTAAACGGTGATAGATAGGGCTTCGAAATATTTTTCGTTGAATGGCGCGACCTCGGAAACCTACATTTTGATACCAAAATCGCCCATGTAGCCCCCATAGTTTATGAAATATTCCACTTTATATTTTTCGAGTTCTGTTCTCGAGCTCACACCATCCAAAAGTTCGAGTATAATTTTGGTCGCAGGATGGAACCTTTGGGGACTCCATTAGACTATTCCATTTTGTTATGTTTATGTTATTCTACCCCGTAAAGCTTTCAAATAATATTTTCAGTAGATTCAAACTAAAAGTTGTCGGAGTCTTTTTTGAGTGGTAGTCAGTGGCGTGGCACTGAAAGATTTTGTCTCAGGGGATCCTGGAACAAGTTCTTCTACGTTTCCTTCAAATTTCCGTGGATTTCAGGGCCAGAACGAAGATCCTCCAGATGAACAACAAAGAGACTCGGGAAAAATACTTCTTGCGTTCTTGCAGTTCATCAAAATAATGAAAGACCTCTCTCCACTCCGCCCTGGATTCGGCGCCTATTCGTAGGTTGGAATGGCAGAAACACGTACAGGAGGGACTGAAAGAATACTGCGCCCTCATTGACAGTTCTTCGAGTTTCAGGGCGTACAGACAGGCTTTGGCTGAGACGTTACCACCCTGTATACCTTACATGTAACTATTTCTGAAAATTTGGAAGCCGTTTATTTCCTAAAATACTGATCCTAGGAGAAATCTGATTACATATCCGCAATACACACGACCTTGAATTAATATACATAGTGGAAAAAATTAAAGGATAAAAAAAAATTCCAAATTTTTCGGCAACTTTCAACATGCCGCAACTTTGAGAGGAATGGTCGTACAAGGAATTCAAAAAAAGGAAATTGTAGCTCCAAGTGTCTAGTTTTTGGATTAGAACTTCAAAAATTTTAAGTTTCAGTGGTTTTCGAGTAATGATAAAAAAATCAGCAACAAAAAAATTCTCAAAATTTTACCACTTTTTTTTTTGCATAATCGTTATAATGATGGGATACTTTGTTAATTCAGCTTTAATTTATTTTTTTATTGACCTCAATACGTCCATTTGTCTTTGATTATCGATTTCTCAGCAACCAATGATCGCACAGAAAATTGAAGGGGGGTTTCAAGACCTTAAATGAACTCCTATTAGTGAACAACCATTGAATTTTTTTTTTCTTAATGTAGCATCAATATGAAAATTTAACAAAAAAAGGGCTTTTGGTGGTTTCTTGGAAAATCTACCGCTGGATCGAAAATGTTGAGGAAACCAATAATGTTAAGTGTGACTTTCACAGTTCAATATGTTGATAAAAATCTTACGAAGAGCCAACTCAATTCAGCGAGCCGTTTTTTTGTTTGACTCGATTGAATGAGGATCACGTTTTTTGCTCTGAGAAGCTCGTAATTTTTAAAAAAGGCAAAAAAGAATTTTCTCGAGCTTTTTCCACATTTTAATTGCAGATAGTTCATAAATTTCAAAAAAAGAAAAATGAAAAAACAACAAAGAACATTTTTATTAATTTAATAACGGGTATTGCCACCCCTGTTTTCAATAACGGCTCTCAAACGTTCAGCCATGTTAATTTTTTTTCAAAAATTCAATCGAGTCAAACAAAAAAAACGGCTCGCTGAATTGAGTTGGCTCTTCGTAAGGTTTTTATCAACATATTGAACTGTGAAAGTTACACTTAACATTATTGGTTTCCTCAACATTTTCGATCCAGCGGTAGATTTTCCAAGAAACCACCAAAAGCCCTTATTTTGTTAAATTTTCATATTGATGCGACATTAAGAAAAAAAAATTCTATGAATAAGCAATGGTTGTTCACTAATGGGAGTTCATTTAAGGTCTTGAAACACCCCTTCAATTTTCTGTGCGATCATTGGTTGCTGAGAAATCGATAATCAAAGACAAATGGATCTTTTTCCATTTGAAGACCGATATCTCGGCGAGAAGTGGACGTATTAAGGTCAATAAAAAAATAAATTAAAGCTGAATTAACAAAGTATCCCATCATTATAACGATTATGCAAAAATAAAATTACCACGCTCGTAGACAAGAAAAAAAAAAGTGGTAAAATTTTGAGAATTTTTTTGTTGCTGATTTTTCTATCATTACTCGATAACCACTGAAACTTTAAATTTTTGAAGTTCTAATCCAAAAACTAGACACTTGGAGCTACAATTTTCTTTTTTTGAATTCCTTGTACGACCATTCCTCTCAAAGTTACGGCATGTTGAAAATTGCCGAAAAATTTGGAATTTTTTTTTGATCCTTTAATTTTTTCCAGTATTGTAGAATCTGACCCGGATCGATATGATATGAAAGGTTCTTGCAGAATACGAGATTTCCCAAAATTTGAGAGGAATATTCATAAAAATTTTCACAAAAAGCCATTTATTTCCTTAAATACTGATCGTAAGAAAAATCTGATTACATATCCGCAATCTACGACCTTGAATTAATATAGAATCTGACTACGATTCTACCTTCCAGGAGCGTGGACCTGGACGAAGAGCTCCAGCACAAGCTTATGAACTTCGTCCAACAGCTGAGATCCTGCGGGGAACTCACCCTGGCCAAAGCCCTGCGGGTGAAGCATCTGGAGCGTCATGAGGCCAAGCAGAGGAACGTGCTTTTGCTGCCCCCCCCCAGAATTTTTTGACATACTAAGACTTTCAATTTTCCTGTTGTATTTCTATTTGCTTTGGCCCCTCCTGAAGAATTCCGGCCCCCTCTTGGCCCCCCCTTTCTCTGAAAGCTGGCGTCGCCACTGATGTACCGATTAGTTTTTTGCACATTTTAAATGCCAATAACTTTCAATGAAATTGTGTGTGAAAATTGTATGGTAATTTACCATACATGGCGGATGCGCTTCGATTCAACAGTATAATCATGTTGAATCGAGCACATCCGCCAAATCTGTTCTTCAAAAATTTTTGTGCATCTTATTCCTTTGGATACCGTTTGACTAAAATAAATATTTATGCAGGGATATAACTATTAGAATATCGTGCACTGCACGTTTCTTGGGATATCATAAGAAGAAATCATCTGTGGTTCATTAATAGTTCCAGTGCAGGACAGCAGATGGCTGGAGTGTTTATTGAATGTATCTATTTGATGCGTAAGCGTAATAGTATTGCTACATTAATATTTTGATCAATAAAACATTAGTAGTACTGGATTTCTGAGAATATCTTTCATTGTATGTATTTGAAAATTCATAGAACTAACTAGAATATTTCAAAGGGGATTTTCTTCTGTAGGGCAATTTTTAAACGACAAATTTGTGCTGGTCTTTCCTACCGTTACTGCTAGATGAAAAAATTGCTCAACCTTCACTTCAAAAATCCACAGGAATAAGATAAACTCAAATTTTTGTTAACTTATTTGGCGGATGCGCTTCGATTCGAAAAACAACTCAAATTTTCTTATGATTATCCTCACGCTCTCGAGAGCTGTACGTCCTACAACCTACAACCATTGGATATACTCAAGGCTATATCATTTACCTGAATTACCAATTACCCACCGTATTTCTTATATGGAACACTATTGCTACATCAAGAAAAAGAAGATACCTATTCATAATTCCATTCATTATTTCTGGCAATGAAATCTGGTGAACTAGAATTAGTTATTCAAACCTATTGGAAACAATAATTCTAAGTGTTAGTAGTACCTATTCCATACCTTTTCAGTTACATATTGAAATGTTGAATGAATGGAGTATTAATAATATTCAAGTCTTAAGAAAAGAAAAGAATTTTCTTGGTCTTCAATTTTTGTGGCTCTCCAGAACTTCAGAAGTACCCAACCAAACTTAATGGATTGATTACCAGGTTAAGGGATGCCCCTGAGCCATTTTTGAATACCCTTATACTTTTTTTCTTTGCAGATGAATCCGATATTCAATAAGATTCGAAGGAAGTTAATTTTTCGGAAATTTTTATTTTACATTGTCAATTCAAGGAGATGAAGACCTCATGATTATTTCAATTGGATCTTGTTTAGGTTTGTGCTAATTCAAGAACTGCAAATGACAATATTTCATCAATAATTAAAGAAAGAACTTTCATTGCGATCGATAGATTTTTTAATTTGGTATTTGTATCTCTATGTATATGAATTTAACAGTAAACACTCAATGAATGATCCTTTTTCCAAGACTCTTTTTTTGTATATCTTTAGGTACGTGAACTTTATCAAAACTAATAAATGTTGATTTATTTCAGTCTCTTTTCTCAAAAACGTTATCTGCCCAATTACATGATCGACCTCAGCCATATCTTCGCATCAAAATTCAGATAATTCTCATTTAACAATCTAATTTATTCTCAATTTAAATGATATGACTCATAAATTCTTTTAATTACTTTGTTTTGCATGAACAACTTATATGATTCTATCCTCTCCGTCGGTGTAATTTGGCATCTAATACCATTGTATATGGATCATTTACAATTTCATCACAATGCTATTATACAAAGTACCCATTCACAGGAAAGGATCTTTTTAATATAATCCTGAAAACGGCAACCATTTCAAGAAGAGGATGTTGGTGCTTCACCACAATCCATATAGCGTATGGTCATGACACAGTAAAAGGGAGTTCTTTCACTCATGCAATTGTTTATTTAAACAATTTACTTTGCTTTACAGGACTAGCGTCATGACCACCATCTTTTTCACCTAACTCTAAGGATTCGTAAGATTTTCTTTATATCATTGTTTATACTGATATAACCAAGCGGAACTTCTTTGATTTTACTGTTTCAGTGTTTTAAAAGCATGTACTGCTAAGTACTTTGTCTTTCCTGATTCAGGCTATGAGAATATCAGGAAAATTTTAAACTATTGACTTGGGAATAAGGCTTGAATCTTATCACTTGCTGTAGTTTTAACAGTGACAACTGAAGCTATCCACAAACGCATGCTTTTTAGAATAAGCTTATTTGAAGCATCTGAGCTGCCTAAGTACTGCAAAACGAGTTGATACATTTGCGTTTTATGTTGAACAATTCACGATAAACTGGGGAATAATAAATGCACTTACTCAAACCTTGGCAAAGGTCAGTTTTCATCAGAGAATAAATGAAACAAGGGGTATGTAAAATTCTGCATTTATTTAAAATCTGTTATTGCAGAAGAATAAAAATTTATTAACTGCGAAACTTGCATTCTTAACAAAGATATCAATCGAAATAAATAAGCATTACTCCAATGAAATTCACATTAGATGTGTAAAAATAAATCAAACAAGGGACTAGGCAAAGTAAAAAATCTTCAAGGAATATAAGGTTGCCCTAAATGTGTTGGTAGCAACGACTCGATGCCTATTTCGTTTCAACATAAATACGCAGGACATGTTACAATGAGTGAATAAACGGAAATGAAAGCAACAAAAAAGTCAGTCTTGAATAAGTTAAGTAATGTATTCAAAATTTACAAACCGGAATGTACAAAAAAAACTGTAAAACTGTAAATATATATAATAGAAACAATTTTGAATTTAAAGCTATCATGCTTTTCGAAATGGGGCAACAATTTAGTTTTCATCGACTTCAGCTTCTTGATCTTCATCAAATTCAGCATCTTCATCAGCGGTAGCCTCTTGGTATTGTTGGTATTCAGATACCAAGTCATTCATGTTGGATTCAGCTTCAGTGAATTCCATCTCGTCCATACCTTCTCCAGTGTACCAATGCAAGAAAGCCTTACGACGGAACATAGCGGTGAATTGCTCTGAGATACGTTTGAAAAGTTCCTGGATGGCAGTGGAGTTTCCAATGAAGGTGGCGGACATCTTCAAACCTCTTGGTGGAATGTCACAAACGGCGGTTTTAACGTTGTTAGGGATCCATTCTACGAAGTAGCTGCTGTTCTTGTTTTGAATGTTGAGCATTTGTTCGTCAACTTCCTTCATCGACATCCTTCCTCTGAACACTGCTGCTACTGTCAAATATCTTCCGTGTCTTGGGTCGCAAGCGGCCATCATGTTCTTAGCGTCAAACATTTGTTGGGTAAGTTCTGGAACTGTCAAGGCTCTGTATTGTTGGCTACCGCGGGATGTCAATGGTGCGAAACCGGGCATGAAGAAGTGGAGACGGGGGAATGGAACCATGTTTACGGCCAATTTTCTAAGATCGGCGTTCAACTGACCAGGGAACCTAAGACATGTTGTGACTCCAGACATTGTGAGGGAAACCAAATGGTTCAAATCTCCGTATGTTGGTGTGGTCAATTTCAAAGTCCTAAAGCAGATGTCATAGAGAGCTTCGTTATCAATACAGTAAGTTTCATCGGTGTTTTCAACAAGCTGGTGGACTGACAGTGTGGCATTGTATGGTTCAACTACAGTATCGGATACTTTGGGCGAGGGTACTACTGAATACGTGTTCATGATTCTGTCTGGATATTCTTCCCTAATTTTGGAGATCAACAAGGTACCCATACCGGAACCGGTACCTCCTCCAAGCGAATGTGTAAGTTGGAACCCTTGTAAGCAGTCGCATGATTCGGCTTCTTTACGTACGACGTCCAAAACGGAATCTACCAATTCGGCACCTTCTGTGTAATGACCTTTGGCCCAGTTGTTTCCGGCACCAGATTGTCCGAAGACGAAGTTGTCGGGTCTGAAAATTTGTCCAAAAGGTCCCGAACGGACTGAGTCCATGGTACCGGGTTCCAAATCTACTAAGATGGCACGGGGCACGTATTTGCCACCGGATGCTTCATTGTAGTATACGTTGATTCTCTCGAGCTGGAGGTCAGAGTCTCCATGGTATGCTCCGGTGGGGTCAATGCCATGTTCGTCGGAGATGATTTCCCAGAACTGGAAAAAAGAACGTTCATCAGCAAACAGCGCAAAAAATAAATTTGATGTAGGTAGATTAAAATTAAAAACATTAATATTACGAATTATGTATCATATCAGTTAATACTTGTGCAAAGATTTGGCGACTTGCACCATTACTAACAATTCATTGCTTAGTAACAGTGTTGGTTTTATTGCATTCATCTAACACAGCCAGATAATACCGAAACTGAAGTCTTCACAAAACCTGGCCGTTTTCATTTATGAAGGGAGAATTCAAGTTGAACAACTTTGATTAAATCAAAGCAAATTTTTGATATACAGGGTGTTTGGAGGGTGAGTAGCCATAGGTAAATGGTGGATAGGTGATGCTCTTGGCTACTTGTTGCGCCTAATAAAATATCATTTTGCCCAAAGTTCAAGGTGTTATAATTTTTTTACCATTTTTCTAGAAATTTCCTATTTTCTCATTAAAACCTTGAATTTTTTCAAATTTAATGCTCGAGGTGCCTATAAAATGATTTATTTCCTTAGTCTAGTCTTGTCTTATTCAGATCGAATCATAATTTCATACAAACGTCTTCAAAAAACCTGACAGCGTCGTATCAAACATCAAAATGAAAAAAAAATAATGTTGTGTCCACTTTACAAAGTGAAATAGAAAAAAAATTTTCATGGTGTTGGGTTTTAAAATGGCTTCAAAAACTTCTCTAGTTAATACTCTTTGCAATGGTATGTAACATGTACCATTAATAATCAGATAACTCAACAAAAAACCGTTTTGTCTTCAAGTTCCTTGAAAGGATGACGACAAAACTATTCCATTGAGCAGGCAAAATCTTTTCTCTCATTCTACCACAGCTAAAAATAGCGTGCCCTCTCTATCATCGGCTAACAATACTCCCAAGGGCGTCGCCAGGGTGGGGGCAGCTGCCCCCCGTGCCCCCCCCCCCAATCAGAATAGAAAAAATGAACTGATTTTCGTATATTGTGCTATTATTTCATAAGTTTTTAAGGGATTTTTGAGCTCTAGGGGGGGGAACTGCCCCCGTGCCCCCCCCCAGCTCAAAAGCTGGGGGGTAATTACTACATTTGCAAGTCATTTAATAGGCCTGCAATAAAGGTGCAGTAATGCAGTTTTGAGTTCACTCAACATTTCAGTGGTTCATCAACATATTCTGTAGCATATTTTGAGCTGGAGGGGAGGACACGGGGGGCAGCTGCCCCCCCTAGAGCTCAAAAATCCCTTAAAAACTTTTGAAATAATAACATAATATACGAAAATCAGTTCATTTTTCTATTCTGATTGGGGGGGGGGGGGGCACGGGGGACAGCTGCCCCCTCCCTGGTGACGCCCTTGGGAGTATTGTTAGCCGATGATAGAGAGGGCACGCTATTTTTAGCTGTGGTAGAATGAGAGAAAAGATTTTGCCTGCTCAATGGAATAGTTTTGTCGTCATCCTTTCAAGGCATCCTTGAAGACAAAACGGTTTTTTGTTGAGTTATCTGATTATTAATGGTACATGTTACATACCATTGCAAAGAGTATTAACCAGAGAAGTTTTTAAAGCCATTTTAAAACCCAACACCATGTATTTTTTTTTTTCACTTTGTAAAGTGGACACAACATTATTTTTTTTTCATTTTGATGTTTGATACGACGCTGTCAGGTTTTTTTGAAGACGTTTGTATGAAATTATGATTCGATCTGAATAAGACAAGACTAGACTAAGGAAATAAATCATTTTATAGGCACCTCGAGCATTAAATTTGAAAAAATTCAAGGTTTAATGAGAAAAATGGGAAATTTCTAGAAAAATGGTGAAAAAATTATAACACCTTGAACTTTGGGCAAAATGATATTTTATTAGGCGCAACAAGTAGCCAAGAGCATCACCTATCCACCATTTACCTATGGCTACTCACCCTCCAAACACCCTGTATATCAAACAGCATAATTTTCAATGAGAATATAAGTAAAAATGAATCTGTTCATTTTCAATACCTGGAAGAACGAAGAATTCAACTTTCCTAGTATCAAGGTGTATTATTAAATTGTCAACAATTTTTCTAGTACTTCCTCATAACATTAATGACATAGTGAACCAAAACTTGGCAAAAAGTCAACCGAAACAACGTAAATAGTCAAGTGGAGAATTTAACGACGTGAAAACAGAAATAGTTGCATTTCTCATTCTCGGGACGGTATGGCGTGAAACTGGAGAGGCCGTAGAAGTCATTCACCCAAGTATGATCATCGCAAATGACCTACATGAAAGCATCATTAGACTAATTAATGCAGGTTCCGGATATTACGGCTGCTTGGAATCGACGCCAGTGCACTTCCTGCTTAATTCTTTGGACTAAATCCAAAGACACAGTTTCACTTCCTTCACCTGCACCAGAATAGAAATTTCATACGCCATTTATATCGAAGCATTGTTTTTGAAGACTTAAGTTACCGTTACGCAAAATAAACTTAGTGTTAAATTAATTGATAAGTTAGGATGAAGACTGAAATAGCACAACTCATCTGAGAAATCAATGAGACCGAAATAAATTCCCCAAATGTCATTAAAAAATAATATCAAAGATAAGATCCTCGCCGATTTCAAATGGTTCATCTCGATATATTCAAAGGTCACATTTACGAACAGGCTACTCTTTCTCTCCATTCAAATAAGGTAAACCGTACAAGGTCCACGCGAGTAGGTGAAAAAGACTAGTGTCGGCTACAGGTTATGCTCATATATGGCTATGAAAGTCCGACTTATCATAAAATGGCAATGACTAAATTTTACGATTGGTTGCAGTCATTTCTATATATAGTAACTCATCAGAATCGCATTGCGTAACGCCGTATAAACGATATAATTGAAGACGTCCTACAATGAGGTTGACAAGATTAAAACAAAGAGTATCGTTAAAGGTCTGCGAGATCAAATGTAAAGATATGAAATTGAATTTAGAATTAGAATTGATTCATCCGAAACATTAAAGCTTACATAGGTCTCATTTGAAATATCAATCTGTCTTCGGTTATCATCGACTTTCTTGATAAAAAAACTAATTTCTTTTCTTTCGATTATTGTCTTCGATGATTTATATTCTACATGTTAACGTTTAGGAATATAATTATAACTCCGGATACAGGAAGTTTTCCTATTGCAGAGTTAGGTTGCGTATAATCAATCGAATGACGTCAGAAAAAAAATTTCGTACCATAAAGGGCATGGAACCAAACAGGGTTGAAAGAATGACTCAAATTTTATTGACATGACAACATTCGAGCGTCCTGTTTGTCGTCTCCCTCATCTCCCTCATAAAATTGATTTTAGGGGGACTTCGAATTGGGTAACTTCACGCGATGAATCATGGCTTAATGGTTTTAATTGTGATGAATAGCACCCGAAACTACTGTAGACAAATATCTTAGTCAATTGGACACAGTGGAAGATTAGTTTGAAGGAAAAAAAATGTAACATGAAATCATTTTTCCCAAGATCATTTGTAGTGATCCAAACATGATTACGAAGGTTCGACTAATGTGAAAAATACGAAAATTTGTCTGAACTGAAGGACATGTAAACAAGTCCCATTTCTCCTAAATACAAATATGTTTGGAAATATGGAAATATCGATAAATCAGTAATCCGATCATTTTAAAAATACCATTAACAGGATACCATAAATTGAGACAGGTGTACAGCGCTTGAAATTGACCCCCCCCCGCCACGATTTTTAAGGATGCCCTCCCCAGTTGCTAGCAGACAAGCTGCCCTATCGATTTTCATTGAATTTGGACACCGCCCAAATGCTCACTGCGTCAAAAATTGGCGATGTTCTTGGAAGTCATGAATAATTCAGGACTCGTTTTAACCATAAATTGTTTACCATCGAAACGAAGACATTTAAGGTCAAAAGGAATTTGTGCCAAAAGTATCACAAGTATCATAGTTTTATTATCCCAAATTTAATAAAAAAAATCGATTAGTTCTGACACTCCCACGCATTCAGCAATCATTATGTTAGTTTCAAATAAACAAACAAACGAGTGCTTGTAATCATTTCGAGACTTAGATGGTATCTTTCGATAACATTTATATCGTGCTAATATACCTGGAATAAATCAATGGAACATGACTCATTGCCGACTCATCGTGGAAAACAATCGATTTCTATGAAGTTTTATTTATTCTATGAATAACAGAATTTTCTTCTCGGAACTTTACAAGTAACCTGATCGAGAATCGATGAACAGTGATGCCCATCGTACAAAGTGAGGATAATCAATGAATAATGAATGAAAACAGTCAACAAAATGTTCTTTACATTCATTTACTTCAACTGAAAACAAGCTAAACAGGTAATGATACAGAATGTAACGGACCATAATCAATTTTGCATAGGTATTACAGAATAAAATGCGAGACCGGTTCGTCAAGAGAAGACATCTTTTAAACCTTTCACCGAGGACCCCTCCCAATAGGAACCAGAAATAGCTACAATGGAAAGGGTGCCAAGATAATGAAACTTTGAACCCACCCAGGAAATGCATTCTTTCTATTTGCATAGAATAAATGTCTACAAAAAAAGATGAAGTACTTGTGAAGTGGGGGGTCATAGACAGTCGATCGAATACCAATGCCTACTAGATACCAAATAGGCGGGGCGGGGATCTGCAGAATACTTGCTATTTTAAGTTACAGCATGCGCGAAGTATGAAGGATATTGAACTTTTGTTTCACGCTTGAAGAGCTTCAAGATCTGAATCCATTGGAGTATGAACACACCTTAATGACCTTGTTACAATGATTACCCTCGCATTCTAATCAATCTGAAAAATACCGTTCGATTTATTAAAAATAAAAATAGTATGCAGAAAAATTACACGCATTAAATAGAAATTTGAATATCTAAAATTATATTCGAAGTATTCTTGGAAATGCATAACAGAAATTCGTAATGACTGGAAAAGGCTGATGTAAACAAATTTTACAAATCAAATTATTGATTGACAAGCCACACCCCGAAGAAGAGTTAGCAACATCCAAACCTAATATCAAAAGTAAATAAATAACGCTATTTCACCCATGGATTCAACATACCAATATAAACGAAATTCATTATTCCGGCAAGAAACCGGCAGATGTTCCGATACAACGCAACGGTTTTCCTGAATCAAACGCCGGTTGCCGCCATGTAACGGTTTTTTATATTACCCTGTATGAAAACATATTCCGGCGGTTTCAAATTTCTTAGCGTTCCGCTAACATAATTTGCCGGTTTACAATGGTGTAACTGAGAAATTCGATCAACATGGCGAGAATGCAGGAAAATTTATAATTATTATATTCTCAACAGAAAATTTATTTACAATACGCCTAACCATAATGAATATCAATGAATATACGTAATTCTCAGTGAAAACAGCGAGCTTAAATCAACCAAATCAGAGCACTTGCATAAAACAAAACAAATTTCATCTCAATCCTGAAATCAAAAAGAGTCTGAAGGAAATTCAAACGATTTTCATGAGAAGCCGACATTTTCAGTCAGACTAGTAGAGCGCCGGCCGGTATCGAACGAACAGCCACCTGAGATTCCACAAGATTATTTGATCATTTAAGTATCAGAATAACAAAGTTTTGAAGAACGTTTCGTCAGAAATACCGAAAGAACTTGAATCCTTAATGAAAATTTGCAAACTCGGGCTGTTCCCAACATGGCCGTTGCTCAACTGAATCCGCGGAAAATTGCACTGAACCAGATAATTCCTATGAAAATATTCATGAAAATGGTACTTACTTTTGCTCCAATCTGGTTTCCACACTGTCCAGCTTGAATGTGTACGATTTCCCTCATATTGTTTGATTTTAATTTAAACTAGTAACACGTAATAATTTCAATACTGTAGTTACTCTAAAACGAGCTTCGCTTTGAATTGATGAAAGCAATCCAACGGTTTTCCTTTTTATACCTTCCCCACCCTCCTCTTTTCTCTTCGCGCGATCGCCGCTAAAACGTAACCGCGTTGCCAGAATGTCGCGGAAACAGTAGAACTTACTGAAACATAGTGAACATGGTAATTCGATGTAGAAATAGAGGACTTTTGGAATGATTTTCATGAAATTATCAATCTCATTTTCATTCCAAATCTTCAAAATCATATATCAGATGAAAACTGATGAGGAATTCATGTTGTAGCCAGTAGCATACCTACAGTTCTACAGATCTTATCAACTCCACATAGACTAAAGTTTTTAGATGTTTTGGAGCATTCCTTTTTATTCTGAATTGAATCTTCATAACCACATTACATTTCGAAGAATCTACATCAAGTTCCAAAACAAATAATAGTCGCTTATCTTGTTAATTAATTAATTATTCACATTCACCATCTCCTCTTTGATACTGGGTGATCTGTCTGGCTACGGTACCATCATATAGATATTCGCAATACTTATTGAATGAAAGAGGTCATTCAAGTGACAGGAGAGAAAAAAGTGATTGCTTTAGTTGAATATTTTATAAAATAATATGCATTCGCAATATCCAGTTACTATGCATGTCCGATTTTTGGGATTATTCCTTGGATTTTGCACGATTTGTCTAAATATCAATATTATTATTTCCAGAGTTTGGCATCGCTGTTCGACCCGCGATATGTGACACGTAATCCTGTGCCTACAGATGGGGCTACCGGCTCATATGTGGGCCGTATAAATTCTGTTTCCTACCTTTTAATCTTTTGTGATTTCAATAATGAATGAATTAAACTCAGGTTTTTCAGTAATAACTCCTTCTTGGGCGAACAGACCATTTTTATTCTTTAAAGTTTGTAGCTACTCCGTTTTCGATCGAGAGCGTCACCTCTTCAGAAACCCACAACCACAGACATGAATATCAATTTCCATTTGAGTCTCGTCCTTGAAATTGGCTACGCAAATTTTATTTATTTTATAATTGGCGATGAGACCCGATGGAACTATTGTGTTGGACAGAAATAGATACACTTGAATGCAATTTTTGAAGCCCTTGGTACTTTTCCTATCGTTTATACCGGTTAAAACCATAACCATCGCAATATTTAGTTCATTATGTTTTGACAGATAGTGGAATTCTGAAAAGTTCTGTGATTTTCAGCGGTGATAATTTGATTTATACCAATGGTATTCTTCTATTAGGTACTTGAGTCAATATCAATATGTGCTCTTCATCCGACGAATATCTAGCATAATCGGACCAAAATAGACAACCACAACTCACAAGCGAGATCTTTGTGGTATCATCAACCAGTCAAGTAACTCATCTCTTCCTCTTGTGTTATTTCTTGGAATGCATTAAATCTATTTTTGACTTCGTTGAAAGAAGAGTACCTATAGATTTAACATAAGTCGATAACATTGATATTTCGTTCCAAATATTTCTAGCATCCACCAATAAATCTCTCGTATGTACTCTTGAATCAAATCAAATAAATGATTTGATTGTTATGTTTGTATTCATAAAACCGGTAGAGCATTTACTGAAAGAAAACATTTATTGATTATTTTGAAATTTGCGGGAAAAATTAGGAAAATCGCTGTTTTTATTTGGTCTGTATATTATCCTAGTTTGAGAAAGGATTGTGGTTCAAACAGTCAGCAGCTATATCGCATTCACCTGATGAATCATAGTTTTGTTATTACTGCCCTGGAAACCACTTTTATAAGGGTAGTTTCCCGCCTTTAGGGTGCCACCCGTTATGTTGAGACACGTCAGGGTTCTTATAAATACCAGATCCTACGTATCTTGGTGGACGGTGTCGTGAAGAATTGGGGGATGTGGATTGTGGATGTTTCTTTCCCTCGTCTTCGTCTGCAGACCGTTTTGGATTCGAGACCCAGAGGCTCTTTGTTCTTTATACTCATTCAGAAAAGGTGGCAGTTATTTTCATAACTGAATTTGTACGAATTAAAATAAAAATAACGACGCATTATTCCAAAGTCGAAATTAGTTTTAAAACATTTCGGAGTATAATTAACGAATTTTTGGTATACCTAGGTGGATTCTACAGGTGTCCCAAATAAATCACCCCATCCTTTGCAACTAAGCTCTCTCAATTGATTTTCGCAGAACCCTAAGGACTCGTCAATGTTTGTTGTGAGGGAGAGGTGTCTTGATGAGGACTTCACTTCCCCAAATTCATCCCCCAAGTATCCGAATGTACCCCCAGGTTTTTGAAGGGAAGTGTTCGAGTTCAAATATTCGATCAGATGCATAGAATACAAGAATATTCTATGCTTCTTGGTTCATATTATCCATAGAATTATGTGAGATAATCACAGGAGCCCATAAACCCACACTAGGGCATTGTAAGAAGAAGAAAAATCACAGATCATGGCTGTCTTTTTAACGAGCCATGAACTAGGAGTCAACAAGACAACACTGGAAAGGAAAAAGAGTTTATTTCCTTTCTTGATTGTTAGTTAGCAGTTTATTGTTTAAATTAATAGGTCGATTATCTGAACGAATTCTCAACATGGAGATTGAGATTGTTTATCATCTTCTTCTAGATCCAGACAGTAATTAAATCCTTATTCAATATGCTTATCAATCTTTGGCGTTCTTCGGAAAAGCTCATATACACGAAAAACGCTGAGACAAGTTGATATGAACTTCCAAAGTGAATATATGGACTAAACTCTTTGTTAAAGACACTGTATAACAAAGTATTGAATTCGTATCGGATTTGGATTCTAGATTTTCGTAAAAGTACATAATTTATACTGTGAATGGTACAATGTGGCAAGAACTCCTTTTCTAGCGATCCCAAAAGTTCATTATTGGAATTAACGAGCCAAAGAACGTAGGAGGTAGCCAATGCTAAAGTGTTTCTGTTCAATACCACAAATGATTCGGCTTCCTCTCTCGAGTAGGTGTCGAGCTATTATAAAACTCCATGAAATGTAGGTTGAGAAAAGTCTGCATTCCCATCAGATCTGGTAAAGACGATCATTCTCAATTCTGTTTGTCCTCACTCCAAGAGTCTAGAACAATAGGATAATTTGCCATCTTCGTTGGCCTCTATTGTTAACTATTGTGATATATCGCGAGCTATTAGAATGTACACTTTGTTGATGTTAAGTACTAAATTGATGAACATTTAAGCCCACGTAATTGATTGATTTCTATTCCAATGGACGGCAAGCACATGCTGTAATTTCACAAATGTCATTTCCTCACGCGAGTAGTAAATTGGAATTGAATAGTAATTGGTCGTTTCATTCATTTTTTCCCTTTTGTGATTTTCGGTCGATGACTGATATAAATAGAAAGTAACCAATTTGGTCCACCCTGTATGTATCGGGCGTTTTTTAGAGTGATAGAATTTTCGATAGGGATAATCGGATCACCTTATTCTTCGAACTATCGATAGATTTCGGACAAACAACATTTTCTCTACTCCATGCAACAACAACATGACAAAGAACTGTACAGGGTGTCCCAAATTCGATGATCACTGAGAGCATCTCGAGAACCATAAGGGTTAAAGAAAAAATGTTCAAGGACGATCTCTTTTTTCAAAATAATCAATTTTTAGTAAACAGATCCGAGATATCTGAATTGGTTCTCGAGGTTTCTGAAAAATTGCTGTTACAAATATTCCGCTATATCTCGTTTTTTGTTGGAGATATCACGAAAATTCCAGAAACTTTTCTTTTGTAATTTCTATTGTCTATACGTTGCTTCCATCTGATCCGAAAAATTATTCGCCGTTCAAGTGCTAGAGAGAAAAGTTTGTGTTATTCAAATGGGACACTCTATATTTTTCATCATTGCTTTTTAGCCACAGATTCACCGAATATCATCCTGTAACCGGTTTTTCGAAAATCTGATCCGTTTCAAAGATATTGAGTTTTTCGTCTTCACTTGAATTGGGACAGCCTGTATATAAAGATTTTTCTTTTTTTGGAAATATTTTAATTTTATTTTTTGTCTAGTTTGTTTTTTTTTTTGAATGAACTGATCTTCTTGAATGAAAGAGATATCATAGAAGATGACGATTTTTCCTGAAAATTTCGATTCTATGAAATGGAAAACTTCATTTACTTCATTTGTAAATAAATTTATTCCATTGAATTTAAAATCTAATTTGTCTTGTGTGTAGTGAATAATTTCAGCCAAATAATTATCTTGAAAAGAAGAAATCATCAGATACAATTCGAACATTCATTGTAGTTTTTTTTCAGAACTCATTTGTATCAAAGTTTTTATTCGATTAATGTTAGTTTTTCATAGAATCGAAAATAAAACATCCCCAAATAAAAGAAAAATCTTTTTATAAGTACAGGCTGTCCCAATTCAAGTGAAGACGAAAAATTCTATCTTTGAAACGGATCAGATTTTCGGAAAACCGGTTACAGGGTGATACACGGTGGATCTGCGACTAAGAAGCATTGATGGAAAATATAGGGTGTCCCATTTAAAAAACACAAACTTTTCTCTCTGGCACTTGAACGGCGAATAATTTTTCGGATCAGAAGGAAGCAGCGTATAGGCAATAGAAATTACAAAAGAAAACCTTTTGGAATTTTCGTGATATCTCCAACAGAAAACGAGATATAGCAAAATATTATTCGGAACAGCAATTTTTCAGAAACCCCCTGTAACTCGAGAACTAATTCAGATATCCCGGTTCTGTTTGCTGGCAATTGATTTTTTCGAAAAAAGAGATCGCGAGTCCTTGAACATTTTTTCTCTAACCCTTATGGTTCTCGAGATTCTCTCATTGATCATCGAATTTGGGACACCCTGTACGTACAGAAGAAAATATCGCTGCTGCAAAAGATAGTGTTAATGAATATCCCGATTTGTCTATTCGTCGACGTTCACAACAAGTTGGACTCATACAAGATCCAACTGATTCAAGAACTAAAGCCACTGGACCATAATAAGCGTCGTTTGTTTGCTGATTGGGCTTAGAACAGCTTGAAGTTGATCCACTTTTTTATCGAAATATTTTGTTTAGTGATGAAGCTCATTTCTGGTTGAACTCCTACGTAAACAAGCAAAATTGCCGTATACATATAGACTTAAAGCTATACTCAAGAAGTTCTGCAGGTTCCATTGCATCCTGAAGAATTGTATGGCGTGCATCGGTCCATATTTCTTTAAAAACCATGCTGGAGCTTAGGTTACAGATCGATGATCAGTGATTCAATGATTGTTTTTCAAAATTTGAATGGTATCGACCCAAAAGTGTTTTGGTTTCAACAAGATGGTGCTACACTTCATGCGGCTACCGTTACAATTGATGTATTGAAAGAAAGATTTGGCGATAACATAAAATCGAGAAATGGTCCAATTAATTGGCCTCCAAAATCATGCGACATAACTCCAATGGATTATTCTCTTTGGGGTTATGTCCAGTCATTGGTTTATGCTGATAAACCAGAAACAATAGACGCTTAAGAATCCAAAATAACTCGTGTTATTGCTGAAATAAGGTCCGAATTAGTCGACTTAGTCGAGGTGGTTCACAAATGCCAGAAATGATTTTTAAAACATAAATGCCATAAAATTATCTTTCAATAAAAAAAATAGGCTTCAATCTCAATTTAAATGTGTTTTATTCCAATTTAAAGTTCCTTCACTCTAAAAAAACACCCGATTTATTGAATTAATCAAATCGTGCTCTTTGAGCAGAGCCGGATTAGGCAGGGTAGGCGACTGCCTATATAGGGGCCCCCGAAATGGTTAATCCGGTTCTGTCTTCGAGTGTTTCATAATGAAGAAGAAGAGCAAGTTCAGGGTCAGATTCAATGGACCTGACAGCCTGTGCATAGATGCATCAATGCCTGTGCTAAATTTATACCATAAAATGTCAAAGTTGATCTCAATTTTCAACCTGATTAATTTTTTCATCCTTTTACGAAACGGCAGATGCGATTCTTTCAACGTCACCACGAAAATAGTTGGTGGTTACGATTGTTCCGTAGAAATGTACCCTTTCATGTTATCCATCCGAGAAACGAGAACCATGAAGCATTTTTGCGGTGGCACCCTGATAAAACCGAATTTCGTTTTGACCGCAGCTCATTGCTTGCAGTTATACGAAGGGGATGCTCGTTCAGTCACAGTCGTATCCGGAACTTCGGAAATCAACCAGGAAGGCCTGCAAAGACAGCCAGCCAAGACGATCTACATCCACAGTAACTTCAATCCTAGGGATTTCACCAACGATATATCCTTGATCCATACGGAAGGACAGTTCAAGCTCAACGAATTGACCGGTTTAGTTACGCTTCCCCCTGCGTTGGTTGAGACTGAGTTTACTCAAGTTTGCAGACTGGGAACGGTTATTGGTTGGGGACAACGGGAAAAATGGCTGCCTGAAGAATCCAACTATAAGTTGGCTTTCAAATTCAACCCGATTCTGCAATGTGTTGATGTTCCTATTCTTACAAGAGCTGATTGTGCCTCTAGAAACTTGGGGCTCTTGGACCAATCCTTCGTGTGTGCTATGGGATCAGGGAAGGATGCTTGTCAAGGGGATTCTGGTGGACCACTGCTTTGTGGGAGTATCCAGTATGGGATAGTTTCAAGCGGTTATGGTTGTGCTGTCGAGGACCAACCTGGTTACTACACTAGGGTTGATCGATTTTTTCCATTTATAGATCATATAACCACAAATATTCCGAAGGTTGTATCTAGACGAAATATGCCCAATGGAGAAGTTCTTTTGTATCCAATCAAACATTTTACTGTATTCTTATTTTGTGTGAGATTATTTTAATGAATGTAAGCCATAACATTGTAACGTATCGAGGCAGCTTCCAACGGGAACTTGGTACTAGAACTAGAGGCATAACTTGGCTCAACAGGTTTCGATCGGGGCAAAACTGAAATAGGGGCCTCTACAATATTTAGAATCTCAATGAAGTTCATTAAGTTAGTTACAATAAAAATCAATTTATTACAATCATAAATCTTTGCGTATTCGTATATCATTCAAGATGGATGTATAAGGTGTTAACGACGAGGATAGCTGAGACATCGATGGGCGAGGAATCCGTCTTCGTCAAAGCTACTCGTGGAACACCTCAGGGTGGGGTGCTATCCCCCCTCCTATGGAGCCTGGTAGTGGATGAACTTCTACACAGGCTAACGGAACTTGGCTTTGAATGTATAGGCTATGCTGACGACATAGTCCTAATAATTAGAGGTAAATTCGAAGGCACTCTCTGCGACCTATTGCAGAAGGGCCTTAGAATTATTGAGCAGTGGTGCTTGTCAGTGGGGCTGAACATCAACCCAACCAAGACCACATTGATTCCGTTCACTCGGAAGAGGAAACTTCCAGCCATGAAAACGTTAATATTGAACGGAAATATCTTGGAGTGGGGGTCTGAAGTCAAATACCTAGGAATAACACTGGATAGCAAACTTCTGTGGAATAAGCATGTTGATAATGCTACTGGCAGAGCTACAAGAGCTCTGATGGCATGCAGACGTCTATGCGGCAGGAATTGGGGCTGTAACCCAAAAATACTGCGATGGATGTACGTCATGATTGTAAGACCTATAGTCACATATGGGGCAGTAGCCTGGTTTGCAAAAACAAGTCAGGCAAGTACGAGGAAAATGCTCGACAAAGTACAAAGGCTTGCCTGTGTGTGCATCACGGGAGCTATGAGAACGTGCCCAACCAGGGCGCTTGAGATCATCACAGACCTCACACCTCTACATCTAGTGATTGATAGGGTAGCCCATGAGGCCATCCTCAGAGTATCTAAAGAAGGAGCAGGCAATGAGAGAGTCAGGTTTCAGAGAGCTTGGTCCTCTCTGAATGACTACACCTCATCTGCAAACCTTCCTAGCGATGTAATGATCAAGAAAGTAAGCACTGAGAAGAACTTCAGTACAATGCTAATTAAAAGAGAAGATTGGGAAAGGGAATACACCAACTACAATCTCAAAGAAAATACAATGAAATGGTATACTGATGGTTCGAAAACCGCTACAGGAGCTGGCGCTGGGATTTATGGGACAAGTACCAAGTGTGCACTATCGCTAGGCTCCTGTACAAGCGTCCTTCAAACGGAAATACTTGCAATCGGAAGATGTCTAGATATACATCTAGAAAGAAACTATCAGAAGTGCGATATAGCTATTCATACAGATAGTCAAGCTGCTATTAAAGCACTGAGCTCCTACGTCATTGACTCAAAGCTGATTTGGGAGTGCCGAAACAAACTCAATGAGGTAGGCAAGAAGAATAAGGTCTTTTTAATCTGGGTTCCCGGTCATTCGGGAATCGTAGGAAACGAATAGGCCAATAAACTGGCCAGAAAGGGCGCACAGACGCCACTCACTGGCCCAGAACCCTTCTGTGGTATAGGACAATGCACCTATAAGAAGGAATTTATGCTGAAGGAGAAAACCGAAAGAGAAAAACTCTGTCGGAATCTCCCAGGAATGGATCACTCCAAAAAGTTCCTCCGGAACTTTGAAACTGCTAGATCCAAAAAATATCTGGATCTCAGTAAAAACCAACTTCACCTACTCACTGGCTTTCTCACAGGACATTGTCGCCTAATGAAGCATCTGTTGAGAATGGGTTTATCGGACACTGATGAGTGTAGATTCTGTGGGGAGGAGGAAGAAACTCCTATTCACCTGGTTACGGAATGCTATGCCATTGTAAGCCAAAGGAAAGATAGCTTTGGACAAGAAACTTGTAGAAGTGGGGAGTTATCCACCTTGAAGCCGTCCCAGATACTGGATTTCATCAAAGCTCTGGAACTGGAGGGCGAGCTGTAGGAGGCGCGATGATGACAGCTCTGTCAGGGGGCACAATAGACCTTAAGGTCGCAGTGGACTGTAACCCCTTTTCACTATAACTATAACTATAACTATATGTATATCATTCAACAATGCTGATAATTCATTTCTGAAACATAAGTGTCAATAAAATTAATCACTCATCAATAACTGATCACATAAGCAGCTAGAACAATAAGGGTGAGATTAGACCCCAAGTTCGCCAGAGCCTACTTATTTAGTATTTTAGTACAGAAATACTTATAGGCACTATCGTACAAAGAAACTGCAACAACCAGAAGGAGTTGTCTAAATTTATTTTGGTGAAACTAAAACATAGGTAGTATAGCAAGGAGTAGGTAAAGTAAATGATTAAAATTTTGAGAAAAAAACCAAAGGTTTACAATTTTATTCAATGAATTTGGAATGTAATTATGTGTTTGTCCACCGCGGGTATCTATATACACTCCCCAACACGTCTTGGCATTGATGCAATAAGTTGGTCTATTTCTTCTTGAGGCATACTATCCCAAGCTACCTGTACTTTATGTCTCAGAGCCGCCAAAGTCCGTGGGGGCTGGGGTTAATTTCCAAGCCTTCTACCCATTATGTCCCAAACATGCTGTATGGGCCATAGCAAAAGGGTCACATGGGTCGCTTTAAAAAAGTTTAAACTAACTCTGGCAACATAATGTCGAGCATTATATTGCTGAACTATTGGATTCTCGAGCTGGTTAAGGTAAGGGAGAACATAATATGGATCCACTATTTCTGTCCACGCTGTCAAGCGTTGAGGAAAATCGAGTAAAATAACGAAATTTTATTCCCAGAGGATTCAAGCATTTTAAGACTATCAATACAATGTATGGCCTCCACGGGCATCAATTATAGCTTGACATCTTCTTTGCATGCTACACACGAGGTTGTTGAACATTTCTTGGGGAATTTGGTTCCATAAACGGGGCATTCTCAACTATGGCTGCACGGTGCGGTCTAGCGTTATCGTCTAGAAATTGAAAAGTTCCACCAATAGCAGCGTGAAAATTTGGCACAGCATTGTCAATGACATGCTCCCTATAGTGAAGGCGGTCATATTCCCAGGACAAATGTGTAGATCTGTGCGCCCGTTGAAACATATCCCGGCCCATACCATAACACTAACCCCTCGGAATGGATGGACTTCTTGGACATAGAGCAACGATTACGGGGTATGCGTGGGATTGTCCATACCTTTATTCTTCGAGAATCTGAAAATCGTCCATATCTGGATTCATCAGTGAAAAGGACACTACACCATTGATCGTTCCAATTGATATGTTGCCTTGTCCATCCCAGTCTTTGACGCTTATGGTCACGTGTTAATGGAACTCCTAGATTCACCTCTCTCAAAAGTCGTCTGATGGTTTCGATGGAAACTTGGACCCCATCTGCATTTTGAAGTGTATTCCGTAGCATTCTACACGTAGATGTAGGGTTTCTTCTCGCCGAACGGTGATGAAACGATCCTGAGCAGGTGTTGTTTTTCGTCGCCCACCAAGCCTTGGTCTTTCCAACACGGAACCTGTCTCCCTGAACCTATTCCAAAGTCGAGATATCACACTTTGGCTGACTTGGAGCCTTTCCGCTACAACAACCTGAGTTAGGCCACCCTGTAGCATACCGATAGCCCTATTAGCCTCAGCGTTCGTTAATTTACGTCTTAGCATTTTCAGAAAACTCGTTTCAAATCGAAGCCATTGATAAACTGACTTCATTTCAAAATATGAACATTCATGAAGCATATGCAAAGAACCAAACTTCAGAAAAAAGGCGACCAGATTGACGAAATGTCTCATACTGATTTTTATTGGATCGATTCAAGTTGTTATTGAGTTTTAAATGATTTTACAGCGATTTTGTCGAAGATTACATACTTTTAAAAACGATTGAATACGATATCCCTAACTCTTGTGGAGCAGTATATTTTCATGATCAAGAATAGACTTAAAAAAATCACATTTTATTACCATATATTGAATTCAAGATGCAAAAAAATGAATAACGCTAGAATAACCAAAAAAGTATTATGCTTAATTACTAAGGATGCATCTTCCACATCTTCCAGTGACCGTTTGTAATTTCTGTAATAGGTCACATGTCCACTCAAGCACTCTTTGATGAAATTGAGAACTCTGTCGATCCTCGTGTAGTACCCAGGAGTGTCATCAGCAAAATTACAAGTATATCCACTAGAAACGATACCGTACTGCACGTTGTTACAGAACAAAGGCCCACCGCTATCACCTTGGCAAAGGTCTTCCCACGTTGGTACCATAGTGCAAAACGTATTTGGACGCAAATGAAGACCCGCCCTTGCATTTTGACACTGATGGTCCGATAGAACTGGCAAGTTTATCACGCATTGCATGATGGGAACATGGGGAATCGAACCGTTTTCCAAGTGCTTGATTTTAGTTTCGTTGTGCCATCCCCAACCAATCGATATTCCTTCAGGACACACTTCATACAGATCTTCGTGAATAACCTGATTTGGGATAGCGATAGGTTTCACTAATTCGGTAATAACAAAGTTGTGTTCAAGAGAAATCATCGAAATGTCGTTTTCGAAATTGTTCTCATCGAATTCCGGATGAACGAATATTTTCTTGACCCTTATCCTTTGTATTCCCAGTTGGTTGAATTGGGATATACCAGCGATGGCTGTGAAGAGCCTGGGTTCGTTTATATGGGGAGCAACACAGTGACCAGCACTTAGAATCCAGTCGGGTCTAATGAGGGATCCAGCACAAAAATGGGAAAGTATTGTGAGTCTCCGGAGGGAAACCATAAACGGATATTTCTCCACGCCACACTGGTGACCACCTACTACTTTTCTGGGTGCTCCTGGTATGGTTAGAGGATGCGTCACTGGTCTAGGAGGCCTCATTGTTGTTCTCATCAAATTATGATAATTAGAATTTGTCGAGTGGCGTTGGTTTGCATTCGAACTGAGTGTAACCGTGCTGGATTTGTGAACTTGGAGGCAGAGGAAGAGAATGAGAAAATTGAGTAACATTCTGTACGCATATCATTGATAGAATTTTTGAAGTCTAGTTCTGTTCAGTGTCTGTAAGTGACAATATGGACTGTTGACTTGATAAATGTCAATCCTGACAAGGGATGGTTCAGGAATTGTAATAATGAGTATTTTTCACACTACACACATGGTCAGAGATCTTGGACTCCCTAAGTTACTCAAGGAAAAAACAATCTAGCAAACAAAAAATGATATGAATATTTTCCTCTTTTTCAACTGCAATATATTTGTTAGAAAATGTTACTCTTTGCATTAGGCAGGATGCACAAAACAGGAAACTGGGTAATAGTATATTGTCCAATGAGCGGTAATGTACCTAAGTCATAACACACGTAGATGATGCAATTCATCAAGTAATTTTTCAGTAAAATTCGAACTAATCTGCATTTTCAAAACTGACATCAGTTGTTAAAAGCGATCTCTGTGGTCGAGAATCGAATCGAGACCAAATCGCGTATAAAACTTCAAAAATTCACGTTTTATAAATACAATTTTTGGATATTCAGACCCAAGAAAATGTAGAAATGGATGGCGAGTACTTATTACCACTCCTTCTCAAGTGCCCAATACGCCTAGTCATCCCACGAGTCAAGTCATTAATGAATTTTTCAGGCATATCGTTCCATTCTTCCGGAAGGGCTAAACTCGATTCCTAAAAAGTTGAAGGTGGGTTTTGGCGATTGGATATTGCTCTCCCTAAGTAATCCCATACGCGCTCAATTGGATTCATGTCCGGAGAGTTTGCTGGCCAGTTCATTCTCTGGATATTGTTCTCTTGAAGAATGTTTTGAAGCTTCGTGATAAATGAAATTATCCCAAAATTAGTTGCGCAGAGGAAAAATGATTGGTTCAATGATGTTTTCTACGTAGATGGCACCATCATTGTTCGTTCAACGATAATAAGACGGGTACGGCGACCAAACATTATACCTCCCAGCACATTATTGATCCGCCTTGAAAGGGCACATCTTACCGGTGAAATTCAGTCGCTCTGGTCTGCCTGAACCTCTCCAAACCCTTTATCTCTCGACTATCTCTTTTTAACCGAATCGTAACTCGTCCGAAAAAAGTACGTCGCGATATTCTTGTAAAAGCCAGTCTTGGTGGTGTTCTGCCGATTTCCGGTATAACTCTATGTCCAGATGATAGCCGAGGCACTTCAGACGAAGTGTATAGTCCATCCAAGAATTATTGACATCAGAGCAAGGCTTGGAAGTCCAGTCGCAGCTTTATTTCTAGTTACAAAAAAGTAACAAAATGTTTTCTGTGCTTTCATCATAGGAATAAAAAATATGAGAATAATCTGAAAATTTAATTGTAATTTTTCAAAGTACGGCAATCTGAACATGAAAATGTTTCCAATTGACCTTATTCACCGTCGCCATATTGTTGTGCGACAATACCAACTACCCAATGTTCCAAACGGAATAATATTGAGTTTATCAAAAATACTATTAGACTATTAGTATGTGGTATGAGAGGTTATATAAAATTGGTGGTTATAAAATTGGTGGTTTCCAAATTTTTTGGGATGCCGTCTGGGACTTGAGAAATCCGAAATATGACCCAGCAACGGTTTTCCTTCAAATTACAACCTTCATATTTTCCAGAGATGATCGTGTTCGAAAAAAAAATGTTTGTGGAATATGTGTTTTTGCATGCTTAACAAGTTTCCACTTTCCAAATTTTTTGGGATGCCGTCTGGGACTTGAGAAATCCGAAAAATGACCCAGCAACGGTTTTCCTTCAAATTGAAACCTTCATATTTTCCAGAGATGATCCTGTTCGAAAAAAAATTTTTTGTGAAAGATGTGTTTTAGCATGCTCTACAAGATAACACTTTCCAAATTTTTTGGGATGCCGTCTGGGACTTGAGAAATTCGAAAAATGACCCAGCAACGGTTTTCCTTCAAATTAAAACCTTCATATTTTCCAGAGATGATCGTCTTCGAAAAAAAATTGTTTGTGGAAGATGTGTTTTAGCATGCTATACAAGATACCACTCTCCAAATTTTTTGGGATGCCGTCTGGGACTTGAGAAATTCGAAAAAT
This sequence comes from Adalia decempunctata, assembly GCA_951802165.1. Taxonomy (NCBI): domain Eukaryota; kingdom Metazoa; phylum Arthropoda; class Insecta; order Coleoptera; family Coccinellidae; genus Adalia; species Adalia decempunctata. Next base: position 26,054,796 of record OX637697.1, read on the forward strand.
GACCCAGCAACGGTTTTCCTTCAAATTGAAACCTTCATATTTTCCAGAAATGAGCGTGTTCGAAAAAAATTTTTCGTGGAAGATGTGTTTTAGCATGCTCTACAAGAAACCACTCTCCAAATTTTTTGGGATGCCGTCTGGGACTTGAGAAATTCGAAAAATGACCCAGCAACGGCGTTCCTTCAAATTAAAACCTTCATATTTTTCAGAGATGAGCGTGTTCGAAAAAAATTTTTTTGTGGAAGATGTGTTTTTGCAAGGTCTACAAGACATCACTTTCCAAATTTTTTGGGATGCCGTCTGGGACTTGAGAAATTCGAAAAATGACCCAGCAACGGTTTTCCTTTAAATTAAAACCTTCATATTTTCCAGAGATGATCCTGCTCGAGAGAAATTTTTTTGTGGAAGATGTGTTTTAGCATGCTCTACAAGATACCACTCTCCAAATTTTTTGGGATGCCGTCTGGGACTTGAGAAATTCGAAAAATGACCCAGCAACGGTTTTCCTTCAAATTAAAACCTTCATATTTTCCAGAGATGAGCGTGTTCGAGAAAATTTTTTTTGTGGAAGATGTGTTTTAGCATGCTCTACAAGATACCACTTTCCAAATTTTTAGGGATGCCGTCAGGGCTTGGGAAATCCGGAAAATAATCTGGAAACCTCCATATTTTCCAGAGATGAGCTTGGTCGAAAAAAAAATTTTTGTGGAATATGTGTTTTAGCATGCTCTACAAGATACCTTTCGCCAAATTTTTTGGGATGCCGTCTGGGACTTGAGAAATTCGAAAAATGACCCAGCAACGGTTTTCCTTCAAATTAAAACCTTCATATTTTCCAGAGATGAGCGTGTTCGAAAAAAAAATTTATGGGATATGTGTTTTTGCAAGCTCTACAAGACATTACTTTCCAAATTTTTTGGGATGTCGTCTGGGACTTGAGAAATTCGAAAAATGACGCAGCAACGGTTTTCATTCAAATTAAAACCTTCATACTTTCCAGAGATGATCCTGTTCGAGAAAAATTTTTTGTGGAAGATGTGTTTTAGCATGCTCTAAACGATACCACTCTCCAAATTTTTTGGGATGCCGTATGGGACTTGAGAAATCCGAAAAATGATCCAGCAACGGTTTTCCTTCAAATTATTATGCATAAAGGTGCAGGCACATTGTTATCACGTCACGTCACATCACGCGAGGAAATGGGAAGAAGATATGGAGAATTTAGCTGCTTTTACAGTTGCTGGTGATTCACATAAAAGGGATTCGATTTACCAAATGAATCAACGAACATAAGAAGTGGGGGAATTCCAGTAATTCAAGAATTACTGAATGAGCACCCAGATCGGGTTCAAATATATGTCAGAATGACATTTCACAAAATATCAGACGTGAAATCACGTGCATTCAGAAAATGTAAATTTGCGGACTATAGATCTTGCGTGCTTTCAGTGCTATAACGTGACAGCAGATACAATGGGCGCGTTCATCCGACTAAGCAGCTACCGCTACCGCTCCTTCAAACGTCAAAACCATATGATTTTTTCGATTCGTTGTGTCAAAATTACTAACTAATTTGACACAACGGATCGAAAAAATCATATGGTTTTGACGTTTGAAGGAGCGGTAGCGGTAGCTGCTTAGTCGGATGAACGCGCCCAATATTGCAAAAATTTTTACTACATTTTGATTCCGTAGTAGTATAATCACCCAGTTTAGTTCTGATGATTTGGCTTTACTATTTATTGTTGAAAGGTGTGTCTCTCTTCCTATGGTCTAAATTCCATGCATTATCGTGGTTGCACATTTTGGGAAGATGACGTGATGTGACGTGACGTGATAACAATGTGTCGGCACCTTTATAGATGCATAGGGTTTCTATGCATCTATATTCATGGCATTCATTTGACAATAGATGCACCTATATTTGACACATACTTGACGTTCAACTGATTCAAAATGTAACATAGTGCCTCTAGAATGCAATGCTTGATTTATCTAATTGTTCTAATAAGAACGATACTTGCAATCCACGATCCATCATGCACCTTCTCAAATTATCCATTTGTCATCGGTATCAAGGAAACCTTTTCCTTCAGACATGTATGTGGGGGAACCCTGGTCAAGCCAAACACAGTTCTGACACTCGCCAGTTGTATAATCGAAAGAAAGGACATTCCTGGATTCTTTACAGCAGTTGGTGGTCCTTCCTCCATTGGAAGAGTTGGCTCTCAAAGAGTTATCGCACAACGAGTGGTAGTACACAAGAGATTTGATCGAAGTAGAGGCATGAACGATGTTGGGTTGCTCATTCTGACCAGCGACTTCGAGCTGTCACATTTGGTGTCTGTTGTGCGTATACCAGAGCAGTTCATCCCTGAAGACATTGGAAAAATGTACACCAAAGCTGTGGCTATCGGCTGGGGCCCATATCATCCAGGAAAAAGGATCACTGATGATAACAGGTACCTTTTTAATCCAAAGCTGAATTGCATCCACTTGAATATACTGAGTGAAAGTAAATGCAAAATGGTGAGAAAGGGTTTTGGCTACGAGCCCAACAAGATATGTGCTTGGGTGCCTCATGGTGATGAAGATTTGTGCCAAGGAGATGCTGGTGGACCCTTGGTCAGCAACGGCACGCAGTATGGAATAGTCTCGGTAGGGTATGGTTGCGATTCGAGTAAGAGTCCAGCGTTTTATGAAAGGATAGACCGAGTGCTCGATATTTTTAAGCAACCTTACCAGATAGAAATAGAATATAGATCGATATCTAACATAATAAGGTTTGATTTCGTTTTGTTCATTGTTTTAGTTTGTATTGTGTTCGCATTGAAACTATAAAATTCTTATCTTGGTTATGGGGCCCTTTTTCTGAGATAATCTATATATATAAAAGAAAGATGTTGGTTACACCATTTATAACTCGAGATCGGATGGACTGTTGGTTATGAAACTTCATATATGGATTCGTCTACGGTCTGGTTATTATAAAATAAAATAAAACTTTGAAAAAATCGATGAAAATACTTATACAGGAAATGCTTTTCCTCCTTTTCAGTAAGGCCACTAGATGTCGCTACAGTTACAGTTACGCTACCGCTTATTCGTAGGAAGTTCATTTGATATTCTCCGCGTTAGATGGCGATATAAACAAATAGTGTGTACAGTGACTATATTTCCTCTATAGTCACTGTAATAGTGTGTAATTTGAGTTGCCTACAACTCTGCGATGTTGGGCAAAACTAAAATGTTGTAGCGTAGGAATACAGATGTGTAAAATGATCAGATTTCGTTGAGATATGAGAAAAGTTTCGTTCTTACCACTTCAGATGGCGCTATTCACACAATATGACTGATGATTATTAGTTATTTTCAAAGTTTTATATATTCCAAATAACGTAATCGTGAAGGTACTATATTTGACATTATCACAATTGAATGGCGATGAATTTGTTGAGGCTTTCGCGGCCATCGATTGATGTCATCTGTTCTTTTTTCGAGCATTTCGGTCGTCGTGGTTTGAAATGGTCGAAAAAAGAACATATGACATCAATTACTGTGTAATTGACATAGGGCTTATAGTACCATGAAAGGCTTTTAACAGATCCAGAAGCGGGTGAATATCACAGTGAATTTTTATCGAAATGACAGGTAAATCGGATTTTGGCGATGAGTTCCAATCGTGATATGTCCATTATCATCTTTTCTCATAAATTTTAAAATGTTTTTGAATTTCTGTTTGGGTAATAAATATATTTGCGGAAATAACCGAATCCAAAATTGCCATTATTAGTGATTAAGATATTATGACATATTATTTTTGTGTATCTGTGCTGTGTGATAGCTCATATCCATGGAAACATTTGACAGATCAAAAATCAGAGAACCAAGCCGTTGATCTTCGATCACCGGTGATTACGATTTGTGAAATCCACCGTAAGTATCATTTAGGCGGAACAAAGTTCGCCGGGCCAGCTAGTTGAAGATAATTTCGAGATCAAGTGGGCTGACGGCTTTATTTTGTGATATGTCAAATATTCACTTGTTTCAACAGTGAATTCCGCGAAAATATTCACCTAAAACCCCAGGGTTGTCGCTTTTATTTCAGCGTACAGAATATTGCTTTCATGTTTATGGCTAGACGAAATGTTCTATTCTTTTTTGGACGAAATCATTAATGTAAATTTGCCGACTAAAAGGGTGCGTTAACGTGAAAAGTGCTCCAGATTGCTATGAGACACGCGAAGCTATAAATGGAGTTGGCGCTATATGACGTAGGTCTAGCTCTAAAAAAAAGGAAAGAAATTCCACAAGTGGAAATGCTGATTTATTTCTTCGAAAAATCGATGGACTTTCAGGATCCAAGGACTACGAGGTGGAGAAGATGGCACGTGTGGAACGTTTGATCATGAATTCTGTGCTTTTGAGCAAATAAGTATACTCATTACATTTGTGAAATAAACAGTGAAATTAGCGAAAAGCCAAAAAAATCAACTGTATATTTATCGTTGAATGATTATTTGGGTTGTTTACATTATCTATACGGTTAGTTGTTACCGACGTTTCGGCAAGCATTCGCCTGCCGTCTTCGGGGTTTTGTTGTTGGTCCTTCGAGATATGAATGCTGTAATCTATTACAGGAAGATTTAGAAAAGGTTGTTCGATGGTTTGAGGTGAATAAACTTTCGTTGAACATAGGGAAATGTTTGGTTGTTGATTCTAAGATCATTGAGCGAAATACAAATAATATTAGTGATTTGGGTATATTGTATCCGCAAAATTTGAAGTTCAACAGCCATTTTAAGCTTTTGAGGACTTAAGCCTGCAATGAGTTGGGTTTCGTTTTAAGAAACGTTAAAGATTTCAAAATTTCAACTACCATCTTACTGTATAATATCCTTGTAAGACCCCATCTTGAGTATGCCTCGGTGGTTTGGATGCCATTGACTCATATAGGAGAAGGTTCAAAATAGATTCTTGCACTTGAAAAAGGATAATGAATATCCTTTTATGAAATCATAATATACGAGGATGTATTGATATCTAGTTAGCCCAGACCAGTTCCACGCATAAACAAAATATTGCGATATACCATATCAACGAACAATAACTTATTAGAAGTGTCAGTGTTGAGTTCGACGTCAAAAAAGTAAACAAGAGTTACGCAATGAATTGAAAAAAAAAGATGTCCACCGAAATTGTAAAAATCGAAAAATTGGAGTATCGAGCCATCATCAAGTACCTGTATTTAAAAGAAATAAGAGGTAAGCAGATTTACGAAGATATGCTTAATGTACCCTTGGTGATCAATGTCCTTCGTATGCGACCGTGAAAAATTGGACTGCAAGCTTCAAAAGAGGTAAATTTTCCATTGAAGATGATGACCGATCGGGAAGGCCAGTGCCCAGTTTCTGTGTCCTGTGTCAGTCCCCGAAAATATCGATGCAGTTCATGGCGTGATTTTATCAGACCGTCGAATAGGTCTAAAACGGATATCTGAAGCACTGAAGATTTCATACGAACGCGTTCATCATATAGTACACGTCAATTTGGACATGAAAAAAATTTTTGCAAAATGGATACCCAAATGTTTGAATGTTGACCAAAAGCGTGCAAGGATCGAAGCATCGCGTTCGATCTGTGCTCGATTTGAACACGATGTAGACTTCTTAAACCGAATTGTTACTATGGATGAGACTTGGGTATATTTCTACGATCCAGAAACATAGCAACAATAGATGGAATGGCGACACTCTGATACTCCAAGACCTAAGAAGTTTCGTGTCCAAAAATCTGCTGGAAAAGTTCTTGCATCAGTTTTTTGGGATTTCCATGGAGTAATCATGTAGAACAATAACTGGAGACTTCGACTTTCTATGGTCTAAGACTGGAGATTACTATTCGAGTATTCGACATTACCACTCTACGGGAAAAAATTGAGGAGAAAAAACGCGGAAAGCTATCCAAAGGTATTTTGTTTTTACAGGACAACGCCTCAGTATACAAATCTCAAGTTGCCATGCAAAAAATTCGTGATTTAGAGTTAGAATTACTAGAACACCCCTCTTATTCACCAGATTTGGCTCCGTCCGACTATGATCTCTTTCCTCAACGAGGAGGTAATAAAAGCTGTGGAGGAGTGGAGGACTGGTTTGCAGAGCAAGAAGAAACATTTTTTTGAAAGGTCTAGAGACGTTGCAGGTTCGCTGTAATAAAAGTATTCAATTAAGAGGAGAATATGTTGAGTAATAACATATTTTGACATTGAAATTTTGTTTGGTTCTATAGTAGGCTAAGAATTATTCAATATATGTCCGTGATACAAGATTTAGACGTGTTTACATTGGATAGAAAACGAAAATTCAATGCAGTATTATCCATTTTTTTGAATATTATTCGAAACCAAACTCACTATTTTTTTATATAAATTACTAAAATGAATTTGAGGATAAAAATATTAGATTATTTCATGTGATACCAGGAGGGTCATCTCCTATCGCATATTTCGTTTTCAGAGTCGAATAGGTATTTGTAAACGAATGATCAAATCTCAAAAAACTTACTGTCATATACAGAAGGCAGAGACATTTTCGAAGAATTATCACGAGATGGGAGTCTACCATAGGAACCATCGTAATTCTGAAAACAAATTTGGCCGTGAGTGAAAGGAGGATCATGCCAAAAGCTTCCTTATTCCTTTCCCCCAGCCTCCTCTGCCACCGTCTTATTTGACCAAACCGTTCGGTCGAAGAGAGCGATTGCCAAAATCCGATCCCTTCGTAAAAGTGTACCATCAATCGGAACAATACCATATGCGGTCCATGTCCCGGCCATATGCTATTCAACCCACATTGGAGACCGATCGAAAACACTTTCAGTTGCCATATATGGCAGCTCGTACGGTCTGGCTGACGCCCATCATCCTTCCTAAGGTCACTAGCTTCGCTCGCTGCCTGTTCAGATTCATTCGATCCAAAGGAGTATCTCAATTTAATATTTATTAATTGCAGTAGATTATTTATTTTATCGGGGTACCCATGTCATGTACTCATGTAGGCTGAGCGAAGTTCAGTAGGTGAAAACCTTGGACGAAATAAACGCGAAACGGTGACGTCACAGATGGGGGTAGGGAACAGCTAGTATTAATGGAAAATGAGATAGGTAACGTACAAGCATTGAACGTTCATCGTTTTCTTTGGAAATTTTCAATGAAGCTACATAGGAGGATATATTGAAAAATTCTTAGCCTACTATAGAACCAAACAAAATTTCAATGTCAAAATATTTTATTACTCAACATATTCTCCTCTAAATTGAATATATTCATTACGGCGAACCTGCAACGTCTCTAGACCTTTCGAAAAGAATTTTTCTTCTTGCTCTGCCAATCTGTCCTCCACAGCTTTTATTACCTCCTCGTTGGAAGAAAATTTACGACTTTTTAAACTTTTTTTCCAGTTGAGGAAAGAGATGATGATCGGACGGAACCAAACCTGGTGAATAAGGGGGGTGTTCTAGTAATTCTAACCCTAAATCACGAATTTTTTGCATGGCGACATGAGTTTTGTGTACTGGGGCGTTGTCCTGTAAAAACAAAATACTTTGGATAGCTTTCCGCGTCTTTTCTCTTCAATTTTTTCCCGTAGAGTGGTCAGTAATGTCGAATAGTAATCTCCGGTTATTGTTCTACCCTCATCCAAAAAATCAATCATGGTTACTCCATGGCAATCCCAAAAAACTGAAGCAAGAACTTTTCCAGCAGATTTTTGGACACGAAACTTCTTAGGTCTTGGGGAACCAGACTGTCGACATTCCATCAATTGTTCCTTTGTTTCTAGATCGTAGAAATGTACCCAAGTCTCATCCATAGTATAGCAACAATTCGGTTTAAAAAGTCTACATCGTTTTCAAATCGAGCACGGATCGAACGCGATGCATCTACCCTTGCACGCTTTTGGTCATCATTCAAACATTTGGGGATCGATTTTGCAGTAATGCTTCTCATGTCCAAATTGACGTGAACTATATGATGAACGTGTTCGTATGAAATCTTCAGTGCTTCAGATATCCGACGGTCTGACAAAATCATGTCATGAACTGCATCGATATTTCCGGGGACTGACACAGAAAGTGGCCTTCCCGATCGGTCATCATCTTCAATGGAAAATTCACCTCTTTTGAAGCCTGCAGTCCAATTTTTCACGGTCGCATACGACGGACATTGATCACCTAGGGTATTAAGCATATCTTCGTAAATCTGCTTACCTCTTAACGTCTTAACCCTTTTAAATACATCAGGTACTTGATGATGGCTCAATACTCCAATTTTTCGATTTCTACAATTTCGGTGGACATCTTTTCTTTATTTATTGCGTAGCTCTGGTTTACTTTTTTGACGTCGAACTCTACACTGACACTTCTAATAAGTTATTGTTCGTTGATATGGTATCGCAATATTTTGTTTATGCATGGAACTGGTCTAGGCTAACTAGATATCAATACATCCTCATATTCGGGTAACTTATTGATGAATAATAAGAATAGTAGCGGCGCAAGGACGGAACCTTGAAGGACGCCAATATAGGTGACATATTCCTGAGAGTCACAGTCATAAATCCGTACAAAAATCCCGCAAATCGATGGGTATATGTATTCAGTCGAGGAACACATCCCAAAACCCAGTTGGTACATTTTTCTATTCTACACTACTTAAATGGTAACTCTGTGGACCGATCCGAGGGAATCTGCCGAAAAAATGTGTCCAGAAGAATACAGTGAAGAAATTTGTATACTGTCGAAAAGAGGAATAATCGATTCATACGTGGGTGAAATTTCGATTCTCCGGGCGATGTAGAAGTATACAGGGTGGCCAAGAGATTGACGTCAAAAAGGAAAAAACATGTATGTCATGCTATTTTTCACGGTTATCGAGTTATGAATTTTTTAAGAACATTGAGAATTTTCGACTTGACGATATTAAAAAAAGTACAAGACTTCTCTGTGAAATTCTTTTTGTAACTTAATCTCCATGAATTTTACTTTTATACACAAAAAACCAGATTCGTAACTTTGATAAAAATTATGGATATGCTGGTCTCAAGTGAAAAAGTTACGTAAAATGGATTATGATCTGAATTTTCGAATCAAAATTAAAAATGTAAAAAGGCTAATTCACGGTTTCTCAGTAGGGGAGAGGGGGGGACATTGGGACGCTACAAGTATAATTAGCTGCATAAAGCTTGGCTTTCAATATATCGATCAAATAATTTTATGTTGTTGACATTGATGAGTGAACTGTCGATCACCATAGGCTTAGGGCTTATCCACTGATAGATTAATAAGATTTTCATAATTTCCCAAGTATCAAAATTGTCCCGATGTGCCCCTTGGCTGGGGGTAGATTGGGACAGTGTAGGGGCAGATGTGGACAGAAACAAATTTTTCTATTTAAAAACTATCAATCACATTCATTTGGTGAATAAAGAGGGAACCATCTATCATAAACCGTATAGATAGTAAAAAAAATTAAAAAATACATTTAAATCAATATTTTTATTCAGATGACATTATAGGCACGTAAGTCATCTTGAAACCGCTTTATTGAACTCGACCTTGCAGTTGTTTCAGACGTTTTTGGCTTGGGTAGTTCTAGTTCTACTTGTTCCAATTCTATTAGGTCCTCATCAGGTACTTGGGGTATGGTAAATCCAGTTCCTTTCTTTCTGAAAAAATTTATCGAATATTTTCCGTCGACTATTTCTTCCACTTGTCCAACATAATATTTTTGGGTTTTCTTTGTGCAATACTTAACTACTTTTCACGGTCCAATTCACTTAAATAGTCAGATTCATCATCAGCATAGGTCACTCTCGCCCCGGAATCATCTGAATCATTCGCTTGCTGCTCTACATTATAGAACAGGTTATGTTTTATTTGCTTCTTCTTTTGCTTGGCTATTTTTCTCTTCTTCTAGTCTTTCTTTTTTATGTTTTCCTTCGATATAGCAGAACGATTGGTCTTCCTCTTGTAAGTTCTCACCATGTTAATTCCTGAAAAAAATTTAAGTCAATTCCACTCTGGGGCATATTGGGACAGTGTCCATATGTGCCCCCTACTAGTTGTCCCAATGTACCCCACTCATCATCAAAATTACTGTGGGGTTATATACATAACTAAAATGAACACTAACAGCAGCAAATACAGACATAGCCAACATAAACAAGTCCACTTACCTTTAGGATTTCAACTGAGGTAATTCTAGTATCCACTTGCAAAATATTCGATCTTGAACGATTTCTGAGTTATTCACCACAACGGATACGTGCACGTTACGAACTGTAACTAGCTACTGAGTAGCTAGACGCAGTCGAAACTTTTCTACAATAAAATGGGTACTTAGTGCACTCTAACAATGATTAGTACAATTGAACTTTACGTTTAGTGGCGCTAAAATTTGAAATGTCCATATGTGCCCCGCGTCCCAATGTCCCCCCCTCTCCCCTATGCTTAAAAACTGCGCTCAACAGTCAGCTTTTAGAATCATTGATAAAAAATGGTACTTAACACTCTATTTTTGCTAGAATTAGCCTTCAAAGTCATCGAGGTGGAAAAAATCAAAGAACTAGACATTTACTACAAAATTATTTTTTGCCATTTTAAGATATTTCTGATCAAGTTATGATAGAAAATGCTGAAAATTAATGAAAATTAGCTTTAGATGTTGGTCAAAAAAAGTTCTAGATAAAAAAAAGAAAAAGGTATGGCAATAAATCGCACATCATAATGTAAATAAAAAGAAAATTATTTATAAAATTTACAGTAGGTGTTCAAAGTGGCCACCTCCAGCCTCAATACACATTCTACACCTTCTCATAAAATATCACACTGTAGATTTGGAATCGAATTGAAATCATAAACTCTAAATTGTAATATCTTTGCAAAATTTCAGTTGAATATCTAATGAACTGCATACTATTAGTAAAAAACATGAAAAAAATTCATTTTTCTACAAACGTCAAAAAATGACAAGGTTCGCGCATAGACAACAATATGCGAAGTGACCCTTTTTTTCATTTTCCTTCGTTACCTTGACACCGTGCGCGAAGTAGTGTGCCCAATACTTACTTCGCACACTGCATGTAAACTACATGGGATTATTATATTTAATTAACCTTTATGTTCCTCAATCAAGCAAAATTCCAAGAAATCATTTATTTATTACTGTTTAACAATAATTAAGGCTTTCAAATTGTGAGAAATTTAACACTACCTAATTTTATTTATTATTTACAATGTTAACATTTATGGTGCAGTCAGTGCACGAATGTTTGTAGAAAAAAATTTTGTTTGCATCTCATGCGCGAAATACTTTGGTGATCTCGACTATTTTTTTTAACTCAGCTGCGCCTCGTTAAAAACAACAGTTCTCGATCACCAAAGTAGCATTTCGCGCACTAGATACAAAAATAACTATTAAAACTGCATCTCGAAAACGAAACGTTTATGGAACAATTTTTTCTCAAAATTATGCAAGGAATCTCCTATCTTCGTTTGTACCTCCAATTTAGAAATACTCTCCATAAAAATCTATACTTTTCGATATTTGTTCTGTTATTAAGAAAATTGTATTAATATTTTCGTAATAAATTTGGTTTGTCAAACTGCGCTCTATAACCTTCAAATTAATTTCTATTTCACGAAATTACTGGGTGATTCCATAAAATGTTGGTTGTGTGCAATCAAAATAAAAAGGTTCGAAAGGTAAGTGCCTATATGGGGAGACATTTCCCAGTGAAATTGGAAGAAAAGTGGTTAATTTCCACGTAAGTTCTGAAAAATGAACCTGATATTGTCGATTTATGCTAATTTAATTATTATTGGGCAAGATCGGATTTCTTGGCCAAACGAGATCCACAAGATGCACAACCTACTTACCAACCTGGGTGAGTCATCTCCGTCTGTGACGTAACATGGGAGGGGTCCCCATCCGAATGGAATTACAGGGGCAATCCGTTCAATACTTCCGAATTATCTCCACCAGGTCGGAATACGCATGACTGCGCCCGACTTTATAGCTCTGCATTAGGAGAAAATTGGGTGTACGATGGAAATTGGGATGACTAACGAAGATAATGGGGAAAGTTATGTAGGGGAAATGAACTGTGCAAAGTGGATTTTTAGTTTTCTGTATATGCCGAATGGATGACGGCTTATCTTAATGAGCGAATAATTTTTTGATATTAACTTTGTAACTCTGGAATATTCAAAATTAACATAAAAATTCCTAAACTTCTTCATTGAATTAATGCAGAATTGTACAGCCAACAGTTCAATTGCGTGGAACGAATGGTTCTCCTCATTAAGACGACAGCTGTTAAAAGAATTGATTCCATAAGAATACATTTCTTTTCAGGGATCAAAACACACAAAAAAACATGATGGGTGCTTGACCCGCCAGGACTTCACCTTGACCTAACTCCACCGTCTAATGATCTTCAAATATCAACGTACCCTTCCTTCATAACCTAAGAGGTTTTGTCCCTCCTATCGTTCCACCTAACTTTTCCCAATATACTCCTCCAAAAGCCAACTTGAGAGTGCTGGACAATGGGTACACATTCTTTCCTCATTGTTCGAAGGAATATCGACCTATTTACCTTGTTAATCTTAGGAAAACTGATTCAAGATTTTAGCACTAAGAAGACGTGATGGGGAAATATAATATAACCCCTATATACGACCACAATATTTAGGGAAGGTACAAGTAATGAGAGCCTGATGGTCCTCTCCTAACAAGGACATCTCATAAGCGAAACTTGTGATGTTATGATTGAAAATATGAAAAAGAAAACATTGAGAAGAACTTCAACACGTTGCTAGGTAACAAGGGAGAATGTGAAAAGGAATGCAGTACCCAAAATTTCAAAGTTACCACCACAATCTCACCATTTTCGAAGAGAATCCAGAAATTGACGTTTTCGAACTCAATGAGCATCTCGATGAGTTACACTCTCACGGCTTACATCAGTTACATCCACCATGAACATACATTTATCATAAAATTATTGGAACACCCAGAAGGAGCTGTTCAAATGTTGAAGTTTTTTTTTGTAAGACTCTGGCCTTGGAAATTTGACACATTCCACTCTGTATCGAAGTTATGACGTTTTTTAAAATATTTTTATGTTCCAAGTCAACACTATGTTGCCCTTTCTACATTCTTAGCGTATTTCTCAGAATGTTAATTTATTCGGAAAATGAATCAATTGGAAAGGATGTGATGGAGGAAAATAATTAACGTTCATATGAATTGATAGAAAGGATTCCTTTTCTAGTTATTTGCATGAAAAGTACAAGAGATCGCTGTTGAAATATATTATTTTTCGCCATGGAAATTGCATTGCTTTCACATACTATTCATACGCATGCTTGTGAAGATTTAATGTTTATTATCCTCTTGAACTGAAAGTTCGAGACTTGACGACATCAATTGTTGATGCTAATCAAGAATTCATAAAAAAAAAATCAACCCAAAGATATAAGATGAATTGATGGGTAATTACAAGAATCAAGAATAATGTCAATTTTATTTTGTTGATAACTTTCTTAAAATCAATGTTGGGATATAAAATTCGGCTGCGTTTGTTCAAACATCATCTAAAGAATACATTTTTCACCATCTCGACCTTTGAAAGGCGTTTCTTATAGGAGAATTAGGTCTAAGTTCCACCTCATTAGTGAGGTACCTAACTTTTGCAAATCTGCTCAGATATCGCCAAATTTTTTGGAAAACCTGAAATTTATCATCCTAATCGATCTCTCGAGGCTCCATCCGATCCATCTACTGCGATATCTGTCCAAATAACAGCTTTTTCAACGAAATTCCCGAGTACTCCTCCAACCTCGAGATGTTAACATTCGTCCTGGTCTTGAAAATCGTCCTCACGCTCCAAACTGGTGCTAAAAACAATAAACATACGTTAATCTTGGATAATCGACGAAAAACTCACCTGCAAATATCGATTAAATACCAAAAATCTGCTAACAATTTGTAAAACTAACAAAATGTGGAATATTTGATACTTTTACTTTGATGTAAACAAAGAAACTGGCAACGTCGTTTTGTCATTAACGATATTTTCTGTGCGCGCACTGATTTTTCATAATATGTTCTGTGCTTTGCTTTTCATCAGGAGCACCAACTCCTGAAAACGAAACCATGACCTCCTATGTGATTAAATGAAAGTGAATGGAGTATAGATAGCATAGCAAGGAGTAAATGATTAAAATTTGAACAAAAAAAAGTGAAGGTTTACAATTTTTTTTAATAAATTTGTGCATTTTTTTGCGATTATCTATACACTACACTCCCCAACATGTCTTGGCATTGATGCAATAAGATAGTCTATTTTTTCTTGAGGGATACTATCCCAAGCTACCTGTACTTCATGTCTCAGAGCAGCCAAAGTCCGTGGGGGCTGGGGTAAATTTCTACCCATGATGTCCCAAACATGCTCTATGGGAGAAAGATCGGGGGATCTGGGCAGCCATGGCAAGAGATTCACATGGGTCGCTTCAAAAAAGTTTAAACTAACTCTGGCAACATGAGGTCGAGCATTATCTTACTGAAATATTGGATTCTCGAGACTGTTAAGGTAAGGGGTAACATATGACTCCACTATTTCTTGAGATTGACGCAACGCAGTTATGTTTCTCGGATAAAGATAAAAGGTAGCCTACCTTTATGTGCAACAGCACCCCATACCATAACGCCTTCTGTCCGGTGTACATAACGCTCAACATCAAACTGAGGTTCACATCTTTCTCCCCGACGTCGTCTAACCCTTCTTCGGTCATCATATGCACCGAAGGAGAATAGACATTCATCAGAAAAGACTACCTGATGCCATTCCACATTCCAATGTTGGCGTTCTCTGCACCACTGTAACTGTTAGCGATTTCTCGAAATGACAACCCCGCCTCCCGTAGACCAATAATTCGATTTCCTTCAAATTCCTTTAGCTGGCGTTAAATTCCGCGTACACGTGCTCTAGGCATTTCAACAACCACTGCATGAACATCAACTTCGAATTTCCACAGCTGGTTTGTTGTGAAATTCAAAAAATTTGCAAAAAACGACTACAATATTTAAGTAACGAAAACTGTTCACATGAAACAATCTACACGATTTTTTCTCCAAATTTATTTTCTCCTTGCTATACTATCTATGTTTTACCAAAAAAAAACTTGTAAAATTTTAACAGCTCCTTCTGGATGTTGCAGTTTCTTCGTCAGTCAGTATATTTACCTAGAAGAAATCACTATCTTTTCGAAAATAATTTACGATTACCTGCAAGACCTAATAATTTTGCAGCATGGTAAATCGTCTGAACGAATATTTCTGTATCGGTTTTTCCACATAGCAAATGATAGTGGTAAATTATATAGGGGAAAATCGATCAGTTACAGCAAAAATTAATTTGTATACCCCCATTGTTATTGAAGAGAAATGATAAGAAATATCCACATAGGTGATAATATATCGGGTAAACTGATGATTAATTGGTACCTAAATTTAAGTTATGCTGTTGGTCTTCTTAGTGATGGTTTTTTATTTTGTATTGAATTCAAACCATTGGCATGTATATTCAGGTAATTATTATTCCCTGTCATCATTATAGACTATTCCATTTCCACCATCCTCTTACTCTCTTTGAGTGATCGTTCAACTTAGACAAAAGCTCGACGCGATATCTGTATATTTATTTATTACTTCATTTGATGTCAATTTTTGAACACCAAAAAATTATGACAGCTGTAAATTCTTGAATCTACCAACAAGGTGGATCTACTCACAAGGTAGTTGCACGTGCGCTGAAGACAGTGCTTTTAAAATCTTGGTGATTCATCCCAGAAAAACTGATTTTTCCTTCATAGCTAATAAAGAAAACAAAACTTAATTGAACGCATACAGAGACAAATCAAGGTAATCAGATTTTCTAGGAAATTTGCAATGTTTACCAATCTGAAGAGAAATTCTTCGGAACTGTAAACTGGTCACCAGAGTTCGCCATATATGTTCAACTTTCTGTGGCAAGAAAATTACGAGGTAGAGTGTAAAGGTTTCATAACATGTCTTATTCATTCCACCTTATAAGGAAAGAGATATTTGGATTATGGGTACTTCAATATTTATGAAATTCAGGAGTTTTTCTTCTCTGAATTGCAAGTTGTACATTTAGGTATGATGAATGGAAGAATATGTCATTCTTTATCTCGAATGGAGTGAAAAATTCATTTTTTTCATCTTGTAATTCACTCGAGTAACAAACTTTTGCGCGGTTTTTCGAATTCGTACCCAGAGAAAAATACACACGTCGTCAAGAGTCTTTGCCCCCTTCGTTTCTCAAGAAATAAACAATCTGTCCTGGAATTGAGATGTATATTTCCCCCAAATTCGAAGCGCAGAGGAACAATGATTCGATCAATGATGTTCTCTACGTAGATGTCACCAGTCATTGTTCGTTCAACGATAATAAGAGGGGTACGGCGCCCGAACATTATTGATCCGCCTTGAAAAGGCACAACACTTTTGACGAGAAAAAGTATACAAATTGGATAAACTGCTTACATGGGTTAGGGATATTGACTCAAATTCCAAAAAAATATAGTTAAAATAAGATTTTTGTGATGAGAATTCATCACAATTCATATTAATATGATTTCAAGTTGCAAATTAATTTTAGCCTGTAGGTCTGCAGCTTATACAGGGTGGTTAAGAAAAATCGAGCAAAATAACGAAATTTTATTCCCAGAGAATTCAAGCATTTTAAGACTATCAATGCAATGAATTGCCTCCACGGGCGTCAATAACAGCTTGACATCTTCTTTACATATACTACACACGAGGTTGTTGAACATTTCTTGAGGAACTTGGTTCCATAAACGGGGCAGAAGCTCTCTCAGATCATTTAAGGATTCTGGGGTAGGTTGATGATTATCTAATCTTCTTTGGAGCATATCCCATGCATGTTCTATGCAATTCAAATCTGGTGAGTGCGGAGGTATTGGTAAATGCAATACCAAGCTCCTCGCGCGCATTCTCAACTATGGCTGCACGGTGCGGTCTAGCGTTATCGTCTAGAAATTGAAAAGTTTCACCAATAGCAGCGTGAAAATTTGGCACAACATTGTCAATGACATGCTTCCTATAGTGTAAGGCGGTCATATTCCCAGGACAAATGTGTAGATCTGTGCGCCCGTTGAAACATATCCCGGCTCATACCATAACACTACCCCCTCGGAATGGATGGACTTCTTGGACATAGCGACGATTACGGGGTATGCGTGGGATTTTTCATACCCTTATTCTTCGAGAATATCTGGATTCATCAGTGAAAAGGACACTACACCATTGATCGTTCCAATTGATATGTTGCCTTGCCCTTTCCAGTCTTTGACGCTTATGGTCACGTGTTGATGGAACTCCTCTTGATGGACGTCTAGAACCAAGATTCACCTCTCTCAAACGTCGTCTGATGGTTTCGATGGAAACTTGGACCCCGTCTGCATTTTGAAGAGTAGGCGTAGCATTCTACACGTAGATGTAGGGTTTCTTCTCGCCGAAACGGTGATGAAACGATCCTGAGAAGCAGTGGCGCACCGAGGGGGGGGGGCTGTCGGGCTGCAGCTCCCCCCGAGATGTGACAAAGAGAAGTAATTCGAATATTTCCATCTTATTATTTTTCTAAAAGTAATAATAATTATTTTAGAACAGAATGGAAACTAAAATATTTCCTTCACAGATAGAAATAGGGATTGATATACATATACAGGGTGTTTCATTGGTGAATGAACATACGTTAACCTGAGCTAGAGGAGTCCAATAAACCGATATATGATGGGTCTAATCAATTCCATAACCGAGATACAGAGTGGTTTATGTATTCACCAAAAATTTCAATTCCTCATAACTTCTGAACCAACTAGTATAGCTGGTTGATATTTGGAACGTATGATTCACTTCTACAGGTCGATTGATTTACTTTTGAATTTCCAAAGAATTTCAGGTCTGTATTCGAAAAATATGGGACACCTTCCAAGCTGAGATTCACCCTGTATATTGAAATTTTGGGATTTTATTGAGATATTTGAAAAGAGAAGAAAATTTTCAATGGGATTCAGTAGATTTCATTGTCCCGCACGTCATTTTGCTCAAAGAGAGCTTAAGGGAAAGATCCAATTGAATATTGGAATTCCACAAAATTCTCAGAAAAATCGTACATTATGATCAAATTGATCTCCAGAAGGTACAACGATTGGATCCAGGTGATGAAATTAGAAGAACTAACTTTAGTAGCTGGATTTTACGAAATGAAAGAATGGTCAACAGAATTTTATTATGCAATGAAATACGTAATAATCCAGACATGATAAAAAAAAGTGTCAGACATATTTTTTGAAGAGGGCAAGAATGTGTATTGAACAAAATGGTGGTACTTTCGAGCACCTTCTGTATTTCACGTTGAGTTTTTATGTTTCTTCAGTTATTTATTCATCTTTGTTGACTTCAACTAAATTTTTCTCGATGAATAATGTTTTTCTGGAAATAACTCCAAATGATTCCACAGAATATTATGAAATTCGAACGTGCAATTAGTGGGACAAAAAAAATTCAATTAGATCATAATGTACGATTTTTCTGAGAATTTTGTGGAACTCCAATATTCAATTGGAAATGATGTGCGGGACAATGAAATCTACTGAACTCCATTGAAAATTTTCTTCTCTTTTCAAATATCTCAATTAAATCGTAAAATTTCAATATACAGGGTGTTGAATCTCAGCTTGGAAGAAGTCCCATATTTTTCAAATACGGACCTGGAGTTTTTTGGAAATTCAAAAGTAATTCGATCGACCTGTAGAAGTGAATCATACGTTCCAAATATCAACCGACTATACTGGTTGGTTAAAAAGTTATGAGGAATTGAAATTTTTGGTGAATACATAAAGCACCCTGTATCTCGGTTATGGAATTGATTAGACCTATCATATATCGGTTTTTTGGACTCGCCTAGGGTAGCTCCAGCTCAGGTTACCGTATGTTCATTTACCAATGAAACACCCGGTATAATAACGAATGCGATATACCCATAACTTAAGGTTTTCGCTTGCGGCGCATTTTTTAAATTATATAACTTACAAAAACCTGATTACTCTTGAGCAGCCCCCCCCGAATAAAATTTCTGGGTGCGCCACTGCTGAGAAGGTGTTGTTTTTCGTCGCCCACCAAGCCTTGGTCTTTCCTACACGGAACCTGTCTCCCTGAACCTATGCCAAAGCCAAGATATCACACTTAGGCTGACTTGGGGCCGCGTGAAGTTGGCGAAAAAATGTCGGCACAAATTCTGAAATAATCCCCAATATTTAGTGCCCAATTTGTGCCCATTTGTGCCGTATGAATCAATTTCAGCACCATTATGGTTTTCGAGATATTCGAGTTTGAAGTTTTTGGTGCTAGCTTCACACTTGGCACCAACATTTTTCGATTTCGAAAAACTTTCAATGCCAATATTTAGTGCCCAATTTGTGCCCATTTGTGCCGTTTAATTGACCTCATTATCACTTGTAGTTTTTAAGTTATTTCAGTTTGAATATCTTGGTGCCAGCTTCACACTTAGCACCAACATAATCCAACTTTGAAAAAAATTTTATGCCAATATTTTGTGCCCAATTTGTGCTCATTTGTGCCGTATAAATGACATTTCTACCATTTGTAGTTTTTGAGATATTGACTGTTGTTTTTCAGCCGGCGTGAAGTTGGCACCAACATATTCCAACTTTAAACAAATTTTGATGCCAATATTTTGTGCCCAATTTGTGCCCATTTGTGCCGTATAAATGACATTTCTACCATTTGTAGTTTTTGAGATATTGACTGTTGTTTTTCAGCCGGCGTGAAGTTGGCACCAACATATTCCAACTTTGAAAAAAATTTTCCGCCACTATTTAGTGCTGAATTTGTGTCAATTTGTGCCGTTGAAATGGCTTCGATATCTTGGATAGTTTTCGAGTTATGAACAATATTGTGTTTTATTAACGGCGCCATCTATGGGAAAACGAAAGTATTGTTTCGCTTCATAATAGGTCAAATATGTCGGCCTCACATATGTGAATTCTGTTACATAATAACTTATAAATAGACCTCTGATTATTAAGCAAACAATTCCTTGCGTTAATCGAACAATCTATCCTTTTCGATGGTAAAAATATGTTGAATCGGGAAAATTGTTGAGTAATATTATTTCTAAACAATACTATATTTCGATATGGAATTCAAAATTCAACTCTATATTCCTTCAATAAGTCATTGAATTCCTCCCACTGGCCATCATTTCTTCTACAATATGCAGTGTAATGACCTATCCCGGTACTTACAGCTGGGGAAATAAAATTGGCTACTCCTCTGAGCATATAGGACTTATTTTCAATGCTCAGAACTAATTGAATTTCATTGAGGATAATCAGTTTTCCCACATCACAATCAATTATCAAATAATCGGTGAATGTTGATGATGTTTGTTTGTTATAAGTATTTATTTATTAATTGTACATAGTGATGATGTAAAGATATGAAGTGTAATAAAAATTTCATTTTTTTTCTATTCTTTCTATTACCTACTGTTACGAACTTTGTATTAGTTCAAGTATATCACGAAGAATAACCTTAGTGATGCAATAATTCCTGGGGTGCTTCGGGACTTTGAACTAAAATTTGTGTCACAGTTTAAAAAAAACTGATTTTCAACCCGGTTCAATATTCCATCTTTAACCTGGGTAAGTTTATCTGGGAGTCTGGGACCAAGCTAAATTCGATTTCAATTAATTCAGAAGGTCCGTAAATTACCAAAGTGAATTAAATTCACCAGTAAATGTCAGATCAGAGAAATCGCCGAATGTGCCGTAGATGCCATATCGGAACGTCCTTTTAATAAAAAATTTACGCTCACGACGCAGCTGTTTCAACTAGGCAAGCACGTGTTAGATCGCCCCGTTTGATGTTTGCCGCCACACGCTATCTGCTTTTATGCAGGAAAGTGAATCCATACAAGTAATTGTAATAAGGAATATATTTCTAATTGTATTTATTGAATTTTGAATTCCATATCGAAATATAATATTATTTAGAAATAATATTACTCAACAATTTTCCCGATTCAACATATTTTTACCATCGAAAAGGATAGATTGTTCGATTAACGCAAGGAATTGTTTGCATAATAATCAGAGGTCTATTTATAAGTTCATGGGAAGTTATTATGTAACAGAATTCACATATGTGAGGCCGACATATTTGACCTATTATGAAGCGAAACAATACTTGCTTTTTCCCATAGATGGCGCCGTTGATAAAACACAATATTGTTCATAACTCGAAAACTATCCAAGATATCGAAGCCATTTCAACGGCACAAATTGACACAAATTCAGCACTAAATAGTGGCGGAAAATTTTTTTCAAAGTTGGAATATGTTGGTGCCAACTTCACACCGGCTGAAAAACAACAGTCAATATCTCAAAAACTACGAATGGTAGAAATGTCATTTATACGGCACAAATGGGCACAAATTGGGCACAAAATATTGGCATCAAAATTTGTTTAAAGTTGGAATATGTTGGTGCCAACTTCACGCCGGCTGAAAAACAACAGTCAATATCTCAAAAACTACGAATGGTAGAAATGTCATTTATACGGCACAAATGGGCACAAATTGGGCACAAAATATTGGCATCAAAATTTGTTTGAAGTTGGAATATGTTGGTGCCAACTTCACGCCGGCTAAAAAACAACAGTCAATATCTCAAAAACTACGAATGGTAGAAATGTCATTTATACGGCACAAATGGGCACAAATTGGGCACAAAATATTGGCATCAAAATTTGTTTAAAGTTGGAATATGTTGGTGCCAACTTCACGCCGGCTAAAAAACAACAGTCAATATCTCAAAAACTACAAATGGTAGAAATGTCATTTATACGGCACAAATGGGCACAAATTGGGCACAAAATATTGGCATAAAATTTTTTTCAAAGTTGGATTATGTTGGTGCTAAGTGTGAAGCTGGCACCAAGATATTCAAACTGAAATAACTTAAAAACTACAAGTGATAATGAGGTCAATTAAACGGCACAAATGGGCACAAATTGGGCACTAAATATTGGCATTAAAAGTTTTTCGAAATCGAAAAATGTTGGTGCCAAGTGTGAAGCTAGCACCAAAAACTTCAAACTCGAATATCTCGAAAACCATAATGGTGCTGAAATTGATTCATACGGCACAAATGGGCACAAATTGGGCACTAAATATTGGGGATTATTTCAGAATTTGTGCCGACATTTTTTCGCCAACTTCACGCGGCCCTGACTTGGAGCCTTTCCGCTACAACAACCTGCGTTAGGCGTTAGCATTCCGATAGTCCTATTAGCCTCATCGTTTGTTAATTTACGTCTTGGCATTTTCAGAAAACTCGTTTCAAATCGAAGCCGTTGATAAACTGACTTCATTTCAAAATAAGAACATTCATGAAGCATATGCAAAGAACCAAACTTCAGAAAAAAGGCGACCAGATTGACGAAATGTCTCATACTGATTTTTATTGGATCGTTTCAAGTTGTTATTGAGTTTCAAATGATTTTACAGCGATTTTCTCGAAGATTACATACTGCTTTTAAAAACGATTGAATACGATATCCCTAACTCTTGTGGAGCAGTATATTCAGATCTTATGATAGCGAATAATGAAGATTTGATAGAAATCAACTCGTAACAAAATTTATAATTAGAACGATTTCATAAAAAGAATAAAACGGAGAGTACAATCCAATAAAACTTTAAAATCATGTTAGAATTGATTATTTCACCGGCAGATTTCAAACTTCTTTCCAATGCTTCGTTTTCGTTGATGGTGTTATGGATGAAATCCAAATATCGGTCGACTCTAACGTAGAATCCTGGAATATTTGGCAACGCGCAACCGAATCCAGAACTGATTATTCCAATTTGATGATCTCTGCAAAGAAAAGGGCCCCCACTGTCCCCTTTACACGCATCTTGACCTCCTGGTAAAAACCCCGCACAAAAATTATTGGAAATTAATGGAACTGGAACCAGCGACTGGCACTTTCTGTTCGTTAGAGGTTGTATATTTAAACACATCAAATTTCCGGTGTAGACATATTTTTCTTCCGGTTCTCTGCTAACGTCCGGATTCAAAACCTCCGTTATACCAAATCCCATAACAATGCCCGTTTTACATTCCTTCGCTATCTCCCCACGAATACGTTTTGGTTCGAGTTTGACTACGCCAACAGTTTTCGTTGGTCTGAAAGACGACTTCAGTAAAATAAGCGCGATATCGTTCTCCAGGGTTTGAAAGTCGAATTGATGGTGCTGGAATATTTTTTTCGCCTTTATTTGTTGGGATCCATGTTTGTGTACACGATTCACACCAGCTGATACTTTCACATAACCTGGGGCATTTATAAAAGGGGTCACACAATGAGCAGCAGTCAGAACCCAGTTCAGTCTGACCAAGGATCCACCACAAAAATGGAAGGGTCTTGCACGTCTTTCCAGAGATACCATGAAGTTGAAATGGTTCGTGGTACAAGGAAAACCTCCGATGATTTTGTTGTCAGAATAATTGGTGGCTGTAATGTAAGGAAGTTCTAGCAAGAATAGTAAAAGAAACATTGAATAATTTTTTAAACGCGTGTGAAATCGATTATTCTGTCAAACCGAAACGACAACTTTCAAAACACGATAAAGACGTAAGACATAGAGATATATTTTTGTTTTCTTTCATAATGTGCTTGGTGTCTCGTGAAATCCACACATTCAAAAAATAGGTATTCCGTAGAAAAATTCTAAAAGAAATTTCTTAATTGGTAGAAATCAATCAGTAGAAAGGAATCCAGATTCTGATAACTTTGTTTATTGTCGAATGATTTACAAAATTAAACAATTAACCATTCTCCAGCAAATAACATCGTAGATGTGGAAGTAGACTAACTATTCAAGAGTAGGTACAAGAGGAAAAGAACTCCAAAGAAATGCCAGGTGGAAAATTAAAAGACTATGCGTTCAGCTGTTTCTGCTTTTGATCCACAGAGCCTACCAATCTCATCTGCTGACTTTCCCATACGGTACAAATGATATTGCTACCTTCAGCAGTCCTACGATGGTAGGTCTGCTCGTGACAGCTTTAGAAGCTTACTGGTATAGGTCGGTGAAATCATCAGGAATTTCTTGGACTGAGTATGTCTAGGAGTATTTCCCTAGAGACTCATTCTCTTCACTCGCAAAAGAAACATGGGAGATCTCATACCTCCCAGATTCTTCGGCAAAACATTACAAGTTGTAGAACAGGTGAAATACCTTGGACTGATTCTCGATAGGAAACCAACTTTGGAGACTCAAACCGAAAGCCATGTACTGGCTTTACACAGCGGTAATAAGACCCAGAATCACGTGTGGCTCACTTCTGTGGTGGCCAAAAACAAATCAGAGACAGGCAAAAACCAACCTTGGGAAAATCCAGAGGCTTGCCAGTCTCTGCATCACGGGTGCAATAAATAGCACTCCAACACGTCATCCTTAACCTCTCACCCCTTGACATACATGTCATGGGAGAGGCCAGGATGGGTGCATCCAGACTGATCCAAACAAAAAACTGGAGAACCCGCACAACTGGACACACCAGAATCACTCATGTAGCTGACGATATTATTTCAGACTACATGCAACTCCTATACTCATTCGATAAACCATTCAAAACACAGCTGGACTGGAACAGATGGGACTCGAGTATAGAATCACAATCATCTGCAGAAATAGTCTGGTACACAGACGGTCCAAAGACAAATGAAGGAACAGGAGCGGGAATACATGGAGTGAGGCCAAGAGGGGATTATATAATACCTCTCGGCAAACACGCCACGATATTTCAAGTTGAAACACATACCATAAGGACATGCATACAAAAGAACCTGGAAAGTGGCTACCAAAGAAAACACATTCACATTCTCTCAGACAGCCAGAGCGCCATCAAAGCCCTCAACTCGACACAGATAGAGTCTAGACTCGTCTGGGAATGCCTCCAGGACCTTCTGGAGCTGGCAAAACACAACAAGGTCACTTTGATGTGGGTGCCAGGTCACAAGGGAATAGCGGGCAATGAAAAAGCAGACCAGTTAGCAAGACAAGCATCTGAAACGCCATTCGCAGGGCCAGAACCTGTGCTTGGAATCAGCAAAAAGCGATGCAGGACCCTGATTGAGGAGTGGATAAAACAAAGACACCGACAACACTGGGAACAGAGCGACGGGCAAACACACAGCAAAGTCATGGTAGGACACACAAACCAAACCTTGACGGCTCACTTTTTGAATCTAAACAGAACAAAGGCACGTATAATAGTAGGTCTGCTGACGGGACACTGCGGCCTTAGAAAACATCTGAACGCCATAGGAATACTTGGAGAACCCGTGGATTGCAAACTTTGCTGTGAAGAGGAAGAAACAGCCTCTCACATCATCTTTGAATGCGACGCCCTAGGAAGAAGGCGCCACAGAATCTTCGGAGAAATCAATCCGGAAACGAAAATGAATCCGAAAAACCTCATAAATAGGCTACTGAACCTGATAAAGGACACAAACCTATTCTCGTGAGGAACCACTGACGACAGAGTGATACAATAGACCCAAGTTGGTCGCAGTGTCACAGGCAGGCCAAGCGCTGACCCAGTCTCTCGTTCGTCAGCAAATCAATCAATAGCAAGGCACACACGAAAGGGAAATCTGTAAGATCTGATCGGCAGTCCAGATCTGTAACAGATCTGGACGGCGGATACGATCGCTTCCGCCGATCTGGTCCGTCGCGGATCATATATCTCATTGATCCTCGACAGACCAGATCGGCGGGAGCGATCCGATCCGCAGTCCAGATCTGTTACAGATCTGGACTGCCGATCAGATCTGACAGATTTCCCTTTCGTGTGTGCCTTGCTATTCAATCATTTCCTAGAGGGTTATTCTGTTGTCCAAATCCCATTGTTGAAACACTGCCTTGCAGCCTTATATTGGTCGTTTCTAAGCCCACAGAAAGGCTCAGGTACGGCAGGTATTAACCTTGATGCACTTTTCGCAAACTCATCGGCTTTTTCATATCCTTCAACACCACAATACCCTGGCACCCATCGTAGAGTCACTTTATTGCCTCTGGCGAGTTGCTTTATAGTGTTACGGCACTCCCAAGTCAGCAGAGATCCCTGTCAGTGTGATTTCAGGGACCTCATCGTGGCCTGGATGTTCGTGGTGATGAAGATACGAGGTTTATTTTAAAACCCTCTTGGGCGCATACGTAGGTACACAGCCAGTATATCGGTTTGTGAAATAGAATGTTCACTTCCCATCGCAGGGCTTTAGAGATCCTCAATCTTGGTCAGTATACCAGTGCCTTTGCCTCTTTCTCATTTTGATCCATCGGTAAACCATATGGAATATGGAATTTTATCACATAAAAACGTATATCAAAACATTTGGTTCCAGAGGTTCTGTAATTATGAGTACCTAATAATTGATTCTTTTCAAACTTCAACGACCTATATGTATCTTTGCTATGAATCCTTTATGGACGTATGATGATATAAAATTCTCGTCTTAAAATAAGTTTTTCTATCTGCTGTTGAAGACCAGAGAGAATAAAATGACCAATCCTGTGAATTCCTACTCAAGTAAAGAATGAGGATCTGCCATTGGGACCTTTTAATCAACCTTCTAAAATTCAGGTAGATTTCTTTGTTTATGTAAAAAAATGCTATTCCAACTGACTTAAGAATTTTATTTTATTACATTCAATGCGATCATGTTGAAAATTAGAATGAACGAATAGTTCACACTTTTCCCAGAGCTATCCTCATCAGGTAATGCTGACCTTGGCAATTTTTTATGCAAAATAACATCCCTTATAAAATCAAGCTGCCTATCAACCCTCGTGTAATATCCTGGACTGTTCGGGAGACCGCAACCATATCCCGATGAAACAATTCCATACTGGACGTTTCCACAGAAAAGGGGCCCTCCAGAATCCCCTTGACAGGAGTCTTTACCACCCCCTTTAAAGTAGGTACAGAAAATATTCTCCCTCAGTGGTTTGTCCCTCATTTCAGAGCATTCTTCATCACTCAGCACTGGCAGCGTAACACATTGTAAGATTGGGTTGAAGACGTAGTTCAAAGGGGCCTTTCCTGGGTCCCAAGTTTCCATGTGGCCCCAGCCAATGACTGTCCCTTCTCCACAGTAATCTTTCACATCTGCCTCGTTAACGAAAGACGGAAGCTCGATTAATCCTATCAGTTTAGACTTAACATCGAAGGGTTCTTTCAGTTCGATCAAGGCTATGTCGTTTTTGAAGTTTCTCTGGTCGAATTTTCCATGTCTGAAAATTTTTTTGGCAGCTCTACGTTGCACACCACTCTTATCAATCTGCGAAGTTCCTGCAACCACTGTGTAGTATTTAGGGTTCATTGTGGTGATGCAATGTGCCGCTGTGAGCACCCAGTCAGGTTTGATGAGGGTTCCTCCGCAGAAATGCTTCATTCTACTTGTTGTCCTTAAGGAGACCACGAAAGGGTATCTCTCAGTTGAGCAGTCTTGTCCACCGATTATTTTTTGGATTATTTTGGGATGCTGTGATGAGTCTTCGTCAGAATTGACTGCTCCAAAAAGGTAGATGAGGAAAAACACCAAAGCCATCATTTCTAGGGCAAGGTACTCACATGATTTGGTTGTAAATAGTCTATGGATCAGGTTCTGACAGGAAGATTGACGTAAACTTCCCGAAAGGAGATGCATAGAACTCAAGCATCTAGAATCTAGATCATAGATAAAATTAAATCTTAATTGGTCTCATTAGAACTTAGCATTTCAGAGACTGATTGGAAGTGCATGCTGGTCTGGAGTAAAGAACTAAAGAACGTGATAAGATTGCAGTGCACTGCCATGCTTTATGTGTAAGTACTTGAGGAGGAACATACACTGCGCAAAAAAATTAACGCACATTCTGAAAATCTCAATTTTAATGGAAGTTAACTCTACATTGACTTTATAACTTATTTTTCATGTTCTCTCAGGAAGGTTTTGAACGAAACAAGACACATTAAATGGAAGAAATATTCAGGATTTCACCGAATCTTATGTGAAAGAAGAGAAATGAACAATTTTCAAAATACTGAAATGCTGATAAGTGATTTAATACTTGGTATTTCCACCCCCTGCGTTAATTACAGCTCGGCAACGACGGTTCATACTCAAAATGAGTGATCTTAAAATGTTCTGATCTAATCCTTCCCAGATTTCTCCGAGATGGATTCCTAAGTCATTAAGAGTAGCTGGATGATTTTCTGAACTTCTCAGCCTTCTATTGAGGTTGTCCCAAACATGCTCATTCGGATTGAGATCTGGACTTCTTGCTGGCCATTCCATTCGAGAGACTTCAACCTCTTCCAGGTACTCCTGAACGATGCGCGCACGATGGGGTCTGGCATTATCGTCCATAAAAATGAAATTTTCAGCAATGTATGGGGCAAATGACACTACATGCTCTTCAAGAATGTTCCTTATATACTTATCAGAATTCATAGCTCCATTATCAACGACCACTAGGTCTGTGCGAGCAGTCAAAGATATTCCACCCCATACCATAATCGATCCTTCGCCGAAACCAGTAGTATTCAGGAAATTGCACTGAGCATATCTTTCATGTGGACGTCTGTATACAAGGGAATGTCGATCACAATGGTAGAGGCAGAATCTAGACTCATCTGTGAAGAGAACTCTTTCCCAATCGGCCTCTTCCCAATGGATATGCTCTCTCGCAAAATCCAAACGCGACCTTCGATGGGCTGGGGTAAGAGCTGGACCTCTTGGCGTGACACGAGGCCCTAAATCATATTCTCTGAGGCGATTTCTTATTGTCTGAGTGCTAATTTGCACCTCATGAGTTTGCTCAAGCTGATTTTGAAGGAGGCGAGCGGTTGCAAACCGTTGTCTCAACGAAGAAACTCTCAAGTATCGTTCCTGAATGGCAGTTGTTTTGTTACCCGTGGTCTACCCTGTCCTGGTCTTCGGACATTCATACCTGTCTCCCTGAATCGCTGCAACATTCTGGACACACTTGTATGGGAAACTCCAAACCTTTCTGCAATTCTTGTGTATGTCCAACCTTCTTCTCGCAAAACTACCGCTTGGAGACATTCCTCTTGGGTCAAATTGCGTGTTTCGCGTTGCAAAGCGATCGAGTGTAGAAAATCAAACGAAAGAAAAACGATTGATCACTAGAATTGATCGAGAACAACTGATTTTAGAATGGAGCCAATACATTCATAATCTGATAATATCATCTTTTTTTATTCCTGCTGGGAAAAAACATCTGTATTGAAAAAAAACGTTGAAAGTGGATAACATATGCATGCATAATTCTGATAAAAATATGTAATTATCATTGAGAAGACCTTCAGTTGTAGAATAAATTTGAGATTTCCATAATGTGCGTTAATTTTTTTGCGCAGTGTATAAATTCAGTAAATTGGTTGACATCACTGTAAATATATTTTATAACTAATCATCAAATAAATAAAAGGCATTTCCATTTCTTTTTCTTTTCTTAGCAGCTATTCATTAAATGCGAGAACCAAAAGTATAATTGAAACGAGCATACAACATCCTTCTGTAAGTTTATCGGCAGAAGATCTTTTGGAGCTAGGATATGGAGCTTCTCTGCCCATTATTCTTTCGATAAATATCAAATATCTATCAACTCTTGTGAAATAGCTGGGAGATTCATCCCAAGGGCATCCATAGAAATTAATCCCATAAATTAAACCCTCGCAAACAGCTGGGCCTCCTGTATCGTACAAACAAGCGGTCATATTTTTGGCATATCCGCAAAAAGTGTGTTTTAAAACTGGGAACTTCCTTCTTTTGGCACAGTCTTTCTCAGATAAGACCTCATGGGTGTAGCTTTCAAGATCTCGACGAAAAAACCGTCTTGCCATCCTCCTTAAATCTTTCTCCTTTTCGACCCCTATCACTTCCACTTCCTTGCAATGGGTCTTCATCTCTATATGCATAGTGTATTTTGGCACGTAACGAATATCCACTGATTTCTTTTTACGGAAAGGTTTATCTGTTAATATTAAAGCAATGTCGTTGAACATGGATTCACTTTCGAATTTATTGTGGCAGTATATTTTTTTCACGAATCTCATCTGTTCGTCCGACGTGTTGGGTTCTCCAGCTATTATGTAGATGTTATCAGGGGTTTTCTCGTATTCTAAGACACAGTGTGCTGAAGTCAGCACCCAAGCGAAACCCACAAGGGAACCACTGCAAATGTGACCGCCTCCTTCTAATTGTATCGAAACCACGAATGGGTATTTGTAAAATGAGGGTTCATCGGTTAAAACTTCTTGTAATAAAAGGTAGTGAAGAATAGTTGTAATGTAACTGATGCTCTTCATCGTGACAAACGTCATATTGATTTTGGGCATAAATAACCTCTTTTTTCAACTATCAATAATGCATCAGTGGTTTCCAAATTTTCTCTCCAAAGAACTTGATATTAGTGCACCACCTTATTAATCAGGCAACAACAGTCTTGGTATGTGTGTACCCTTAGACCATAGAAAGAGGAGACACAGCATCTCATTCATAAATTCGGGAATTGATGAAGCCAAAATTCAGTCAGACTTCAATGAGTGGGACAAAGATAGCATAAAGGATAGCAATATCATTTTACATTTATGTGGCAACATTGCAGAATCTAACTTTGAAAAATCCAGTGGCGTGGAGTTATTGATTTTGAAGAATGGAAATAAAATAACGAGTGAATAATATTTTTATGGCGAATTCTTTCAATATTGGTACGAGGGCGGTTTATAGAAATGTGAAATTATTTTGTACTATAAATATATTTGAAGATTCGTAATTGATGCAAATGAATTATTGAACATATTAAAATGCGTAGATTTTTTATATTACTTGGAATTACTGAAAATAAGTATGAAAAATTATAGAAAAACAATTGATTCTTTAGGAAGTCAATTAAGGTATATAAAATAAACTACACGATTCATTATATGCTGAAACTGACCACAAAAATGTGTAAATTCATGTGAAGGAATCAGATTTTCCTCTTCACGAGATTTTATAATAAATTGAGGTATTTTATCACGTTATTACAAATATGATAAGTAATGGTTGCAAAAAGCATCAAACCATCAATATTTGAGATGAAAATATACGGGGCGGCGAATTGCCGAGCGTACATTATATGCCTATGAACGGCGTTCAGTATGAAAAAAGCAACAATAATTCATGCCTTCTTTATTTATTCACAAAATTTAGCATAATTCCTTGAAGAAAATGAACCTCATTTATTCATCCACTATCCACATCATGAAGAATAACATAATACAATCATAAAACCATAGTACCTAAATCTACTGAATGCGATATCAAAATAAACATTGATATTGAAAACAGGTCCATTCGTTGTTAACTGCTCCTCCCAAAGCCCTTTATACATTCGATAGTCATAGTTCTATTTGGAAGGCAGAATTCAAGTTGGTACCAATATTAACATATCCTGAGAATCTTGTACCAGTACCAGGGATATGAAACTTCTTCTTCTCTTTGGACCAGAGCAGTCAATGCTTCTTTTATGATACCTGGACTTCTATCCACAGATCTATACTTTGAGATAGTTTCTAAAAGGGGAGGGCTGTTGATGAATGTTTTTCTCACAGAATTGTATTCTTGGGGAAAAAAGAGGCCGATGTTAATGCAAAGGCTATCAATGTACTCCTGCTTGCTTGGATCTTTTAACATTCTTTGAAATGAATCTCTTGCAACTCCTGAATTAATGAATGCCTGAAAAGAAGAGAAGATTTTTTGATATGATCATGACTAAGTTGTCAGAGTTAATGGAATTTAAGAGATTTCAGATGAAATATTCACCTTATTCTTCTAATTTTAGAAGAAGATGGTGCCTCAAAGAAACGGGAAGATGAATCTCATTTCTCCACTGGCTCAATTTTTTCAACCCTGCAAAACAGATCACACCAGTATAATTAATCACTAATGCAACAAAAATTACAACCATTCCCCCTGCCGGTAGAAGAACAGGTACTGGGAAGAGACTTATCAATGTATCGAATTTATCATATGTGTTATGCTTATATCTGATCCATCCCTCTGTTGAGTTTCCAGAGTACCGGCACAATGATGATTTTTTTGGTGAAATGGCTAATATTTGATTTCAATATTTTGGACGAAAGTTTGAAGATTGGTTTGGCAAGAAGGGGATTTGCATCATTTTTGAGATATCTGGTACCATTCACTCGAATAACGAAATCTTTTGGCTCAAAGTGTTCGGAACATACAAACAGTTTCTGAGAAAGATCATCAAGTAATATTCATCAGGATTGAGAACCAGATGTTCCTCTTCTCAATATCAGAATGGAATCTGAAAAGTGAAATTTTAAAAATCTACGCCTCTGATACTAAGTATGAAAAGATTAGAACATACATGTGCAAATTCAAGTTATAGGATTCAAATAGTCCAATTTACCACACACAAGACACTTACAAACCATTTTCTTATCGTATTTAGCCGGAGATATTCAAAAATAGATCCAAATAACGCTTTCAACATACAATGAAGCTCAAAATCTTGTTGACAACACTGTTCAAATTGTCAGAAATTTCATAGAATAAAGATGGCGGCACGTAATTAATGAATGAACTGGACATAGATTCAAAAAACCGTATTGCCAAACGTTTTCATACATTAATCTGGGGCAAAAAGATCGATCCGTTTCGCGAACATTTACATATACTTAAGTATATGTAATGTGAAGAATGCACAATAGTTGAAGAAACCAATACTCGTTTCTGGCATTCACGCACAAATGAGTAAATGAATTTCAATCTAAAAAACTTTTCATTTTGATTGAGAGTTTATTTATTAGAAAATTCAACGAACGTCACAACGTTGCAAAAATTTCTACTACATTTTGATTCCGTAGTATTACAATCACCCAGTTCAGTTCTGATGATTTTGAAACTTGGCTTCACTATTTATTATTGAAAGGTGTGTCTCCTCTTTCTATGGTCTAAGAGTGCACTACTTTATTAATTAGGCAACAACAGTCTTGGTATGTGTGTACCACTACTAACAATAAAGAGACTCCTGGTAACGTAATTAAGGTAGAAATTGGTATCCCACAGGAAAGAGTACTTGGTTCCGTATTGTTTCAGGTCTTTAGCAATCAGTTGCTGGACTCTGCGAACCTTGATATACACAGGCTTATGGATATGGTGTCATAACTTTTGAAGGAAAGTCTTGAAAATGGCATTGAGTAAACTCTCTATTGTCATGCTGTTTGTTAAGTATAAATGGTTAATGGCTTGGTTGGTTGGTTGGTTGATAAGCTGACAAACAAGAGACCGGGTTAGCGCTTGGCCTCCCTGTGACACTGCGACCAACTTGGGTCTATTGTATCACTCTTACGTCAGTGGTTCCTCACGAGAATAGGTTTGTGTCCTTTATCAGGTTCAGTTTCTGTTTGTTTCAAAAGATATGTTCACACATCGAACCCTGAAACAAGACTCCAAATGGCTTGGATCTGCATGATAATTTTTAGCAGTGATTGAGTTATTAGTCTTGGGAACCTTCTTTTACATTTTTTTGAAGGGATTTCATTTCTTCTTATCAAAGAAAACTACACTGCGCAAAAAAATTAACGCACATTCTGAAAATCTCAATTTTAATGAAAGTGAACTCTACATTGACTTTATAACTTATTTTTTATGTTCTCCCGGGAAGGTTTTGAACGAAACAAGACACATTAAATGGAAGAAAAATTCAGGATTTCACCGAATCTTATGTGAAAGAAGAGAAATGAACAATTTTCAAAATACTGAAATGCTGATAAGTGATTTAATACTTGGTATTTCCACCCCTTGCGTTAATTACAGCTCGGCAACGACGGTTCATACTCAAAATGAGTGATCTTAAAATGTTCTGATCTAATCCTTCCCAGATTTCTCCGAGTTGGATTCCTAAGTCATTAAGAGTGGCTGGATGATTTTCTGAACTTCTCAGCCTTCTATTGAGGTTGTCCCAAACTTGCTCATTCGGATTGAGATCTGGACATCTTGCAGGCCATTCCATTCGAGAGACTTCAACCTCTTCAAGGTACTCCTGAACGATGCGCGCACGATGGGGTCTTGCGTTATCGTCCATAAAAATGAAATTTTCACCAATGTATGGGGCAAATGGCACTACATGCTCTTCAAGAATGTTCCTTATATACTTATCAGCATTCATAGCTCCAATGACCACTAGATCTGTGCGAGCAGTCAAAGATATTCCACCCCATACCATAATCGATCCTCCCCCGAAACCAGTAGTCAGGAAATTGCACTGAGCATATCTTTCATGTGGACGTCTGTATACAAGGGAACGTCGATCACAATGGTAGAGGCCGAATCTAGACTCATCTGTGGAGAGAACTCTTTCCCAATCGGCCTCTTCCAAATGGATATGCTCTCTCGCAAAATCCAAACGCGCCCTTCGATGGGCTGGGGTAAGCCTAGCCGCACATTGAGCGCAGCCCAGCCCAGCACAGCCGAACCTAGCCTAGCAGAGGATTTTGCAACACACGCAATTGAATAGAACCATATTGCTCTGCTAGGTCCTATTCTATTCAATTGCGTGTGTTACAAAATCCTCTGCTAGGCTAGGCTCGGCTGTGCTGAGCTGGGCTGCGCTCAATGTGCGGCCGGCCTAAGAGCTGGGCCTCTTGCCGCGACACGAGGCCTTAAATCATATTCTCTGAGGCGATTTCTTATTGTCTGAGTGCTAATTTGCACCACATGAGTTTGCTCAAGCTGATTTTGAAGGAGGCGAGCGGTTGCAAACCGTTGTCTCAACGAAGAAACTCTCAAGTAACGTTCTTGAATGGCAGTTGTTACCCGTGGTCTACCCTGTCCTGGTCTTCGGACATTCATACCTGTCTCCCTGAATCGCTGCAACATTCTGGACACACTTGTATGGGAAACTTCAAACCTTTCTGCAATTCTTGTGTATGTCCACCCTTCTTCTCGCAAAACTACCGCTTGGGCACATTCCTCTTGAGTCAAATTGCGTGTTTCGCGTTGCATAGCGATCGAGTGTAGAAAATCAAACGAAAGAAATACTATTGATCACTAGAATTGATCGAGAACAACTGATTTTAGAATGGAGCCAATACATTGAAAATCTGATAATATCATCTTTTTTTATTCCTGCTGGGAGAAAACATCTGTATTGAAGAAAAGCGTTGAAAGTGGATAACATATGCATGCATAATTCTGATAAAAATGTGTAATTATCATTGAGAACACCTTCAGTTGTAAAATAAATTTGAGATTTACATAATGTGCGTTAATTTTTTTGCGCAGTGTATTATACAGACGGCTCACACCTCTACATCTAGTGATGGATAGGACAGCCCATGATATTAGCCATTCACAACAAACTATTTAATATAATTTTATTTATTGCTACCACATCGAATAAAAAGTTGGACAGTTCAAGTTTAGCATTGTTGTCAGACAAAAACAATGATAAGAGTATTCACACATTATCCAAAACTCGAAGTCGGAGGTATTTTTTGTTCATTCTTTTTTTGTGGATCTCCATCTAGGTGTTTTTGGAATAGTAGATAATAGGTTCATCTTTGTGATTGCTTGGGATACTTAAGTACAGCATTTTACTAAGCTTGCATATTCTTGAATTTAATTTTTTTCCCACATTTTTCACCCAACGTTTTAGTAACTTATCCTAAGTCTTCATTTTTCAAACCAGGGCAGTAGAATACCCAAAAAAGATGTTGATAACCAACGTGATCATTTTCTCACTTTCCAGCATTTCATTTTATCCAACGAACCAAGAGACCATACCAAAATAACCAACACACAAACTAAAACGAGTGCAGATGTCGTTACAGCAATAATGAAATGGTCATGACTCCTTTTCCCTTCGTCATCCTCTGGCATTCTAAGCAAAGAACTAGGACCCGTAGTCTTAGCAAGAAACTTCAAATGTCTATCAATCCTAGTGAAAACTGCAGAATTGCATCCTATTGAGGTAACACCAAAAACAAAGCCTTCACAAATGGCTGGGCCTCCAATATCACTCACACAAGTATCTTTCGTTTTGGCACAAAATGAAACTTTGAAGGGATCGTATGAAACTCCTCGTTTACAATCTTCGTTGGGTAAAACTTCGTAAGTGGCACTCGTCAGGGAATGATTTCTAAATCCTATGACTTCTACCTCAGTGCATTTGAAATTCATTTCTATTTCCATGGGATATACCGGAATTCGACAGACATCAACGAAAGGTGTTTTGAAGAAAGATTCCTTCAATAATATCAGGGCAATATCATGCTGAAGAGTTCTGCTATTGAATTCAATGTTACGATGAATTCGTTCAACAGCTTTAGTTTGGTTTAGTCTGGATACGATGATAGATTGGGGAGAAGATTTATATTTTTCCAAGGGTTTAGCTGAAGTCAATACCCATTTGAAGTCGAGGAGTGATCCGCTACATAGATGTCTTGATTCTTCCTGGTACTTCACTGAAACCACATATGGGTACTTCTTGTGAAATTCTCGAGGCTTTCTTGCAATGCCGAAAGGAAAACACATGAGAAGGAGCGTTTCTGTGAGTAAATTCATACCTTGTTAAAATAATCCAGAATCCTGCCCTTTTATGGTCAACCTAAGTGGTATAATCAGAGTCTTATATAATTTGAGATATCATCGTGACTTTTTCGTTTAAATATCAAATATGGCACATTTGAGAAAGATGAAGATGCGAAGCATGTATTCTATGCATCTTGACACAGATAATAGAGAAGTGTTATTCAAAGAAAAATGCCATTTTTTTTAGATAAATAATCGGTTGTTTCTCTCATTATAAAGAGAAAGGTATGCAGATAAAAATGGAAAATAACATGAGCCAAATGACCCCCACGACTACATGACCATATACATACTCTTTTTTCCATAACCAAATCGCAAAGTGGCTGCCCTATGTCCTCGATAGCCTCTCGAATTCCATCTTGAAGGTCTTGAATCGACTCTGGGCTCTTAGCCTTAGCGTAGACCTTCTCTTCCAAATGGCCCCAACGGAAGAAGTCGCAAGGTGTTAAAATACAAACACAAGATCTCGGTGGCCAATTGTGATCATCTCTTCGAGAGATAATAATATATGGTCCGGTAACTTTTCCCGTAAAAGATAAAAGATCTATGGTTTCGTTCCATTGTCACGTAACGCCGTCTTGTTGAAAGTAAACGTTGTCCAGATCAATACCATGATACCATCCAATTCCGGCCATAAAAAATCATTAATCATCTCTCGATATAGCGCAATCCATTCACTATAACTCTTGCTCCCCAGCCTAATTCTCGAAAAAATAAGGTCCAATGACCCCCCCGGAACATAAACCGAACCAAACAGTCACACATTGAGGATAGAGGCTTTTCAACAATATATTTGGGTTTTCCGAGTCCCAGATGCGACAATTTTGCTTGTTGAAGCCACCGAGGTAGAAATGGGCCTCATCACCCAAGATGATTTTTCGATGGAATTCCGCATCATTTTCATGCATTTCCATTTTTATCAATGGTGTAAGTTCTCTCTGTCAAATCTCAAAAAATTACAGTTTCAAAAGTGACATCTACCGAAATAGCGGGCTATTCAAAATAACACCTCTTATTGAAAACTCCTTTGGTTAGGACCTAAAATTTTGATATCCAGTATTTGTTGAATCTTTCATCGAAGGCTTTCAATAATGAGAAAATATCATTTATTACACTTTTATTATCAAAATAAATATATGATTTCAAATATTCAACAATGTTAAATCTATATAAGTATGTATAAAAATCACAAAATTTCTTCAAAACAACAAACTGAAAAAACATTCATCAATGTATAAAAAGGCAAATAAATATAGTCTAAAATTGTAAATCAGCAATAACTGGGTTGTACAATCTATTCAACATAAATTTATAGAGTGCAGTATAATTAAAAATATATTTGTTCTGTAAAAATGCAATGGATGATTATAGCATAGCATTCTTTGATCGATTTAATGTAAAATTTTGTTCAGTATAATGTTTATCGATTTCCTAATGATGTCATGAGTTTCTGAAGAATCTTGGAATGACAAAGGAATCATTAATAATGAAATGAATGTAATGAATATTCATATACGTATATAATGCATCAGTTTGAGATAAAGAACTATCATTTCGAATATTTGAAAAATACTATAATATCACGCTGATCCTAGAAGGATCGTCAAGTTATCTGAATCACAGAACAGTTGCTAAAGCAAGTTGGATAAGTACTACTTATTTATGGCTAATTTGAATATCTCATCATTCAGCTTCTCTTCTTCATACGTTCGTACGTAAATGTTGTTCATCCTTTTATATCCTATTTTCTATGTAAAATTGACGAATTTTCAGTTTATTCTGTAGGAGAATGTAGCTGCCTATTTACCCTGTCTCATGTTTCGTTAACCTCATTCTTCTTATAAAGATCGGCAACGACTGCCAGAGCTCCCCCAGGTATAAATCTGACGAAGTTATCCCCTGCTAAAGTGCCCACCGCATATAAGTTTTTGTATCCCTTGACTCTGTGTGTTAGTTTGTCCATGTTGACCGCATTCGTTTTACCGTCTATCGGCGTATGTTGTTTGATGGCTATGTCAGAATTTCTTGGCAGAAATGTGAGGTCTGGTCTGGATCCTATTAGGACTATCGCGTATGATACTTTAATTTCTACAGGTGATCCTTCCTTTGGACATAATATGACAGTGTGATCATCTTTGTTTATACTGGTTAATGTGTATTCTGGATATGAAGCGTAAAGGGGATAGGTTGATCCGCCATCTTGCATCATCTGATGTACCTGCAAAGATCAAGATCTAGTTTATAACAAGGCTTCCAATAAGAGTTCCTGAAAAGTTAATCCTTCTAACTTTGAATGGCAAGAGCTATGGTCACACTTCTGATCATCTCTAATAGAAAAGATTTGTACAAAAGCTCAAATAGCTCTGGAAAGCTTAGGAATATCCGTGAAATCATATGATCAAAGTCTCATTAACATTCGAAAAATGTTATAGGCTATTTGAAAAAAACCTAGTTTTACTTCTGGTATATATCTCATAGAATTACCAATAATCAGGGGATTTTGATCAAAAACAGTCAAGACAATAGATATGGAGTCTACAAGCTAACTTGATATGATTGCCCTATGGTTTTTACACGAACACCAAAAAACTACCATTAAGCATATGCTAACCATTGAAAGAATTCTACAGTGTGTCAAAATGAATCTCAAAAGAGCGTATATCACCAAGGACAGCCAGGCCTCGTTGAGGTCCCTGGAATCGCACTGCCAGGGATCTCTGAGGATCTGGGAGTGCCGAGCAACTAGCCAGAGGCAACAAAGTGACAACTATGGGTGTCAGTGCATTACGAGGATGTATTGATATCTAGTCAGCCTAGACCAATTCCATGCATAAACTTTATTGCGATACCATATCAACGAATAATAACTTATTGGAAGTGTCAGTGTAGAGTTCGACGTCAAAAAAGAAAACCAGAGTTACGCAATAAATTCAAAAAAAAGATGTCCATCGAAATTGTGAAAATCGAAAAATTGGAGTATCGAGCATCAAGTACCTCTATTTAAGAGAGTTAAGAGTAATCAGATTTACGAAGATATGCTTAATACCCTTGGTGATCAATGTCCTTCGTATGCGACCGTGAAAAATTGGACTGCAAGCTTCAAAAGAGGTAAATTTTCCATTGAAGATGATGACTGATAGGGAAGGCCAGTTTCTGTGTCAGTCCCCGAAAATATCGATGCAGTTCATGACATGATTTTATCAGACCGTCGAATTGGGCTAAAACGGATATCTGAAGCTCTGAAGATTTCATACGAACGCGTTCATCCTATAGTTCACCGTTCACGTCAATTTGGACATGGGAAAAATTTCTGCAAAATGGATCCCCAAATATTTGAATGTTGACCAAAAGCGTGCAAGGGTAGAAGCATCGCGTTCGATCTGTGACAATGTAGACTTTGATTTGAAGACAATGTAGACTTCTTAAACCGAATTGTTATTATGGATGAGACTTCGGTACATTTCTACGATCCAGAAACAAAGCAACAATCGATGGAATGGCGACACTCTGGTTCTCCAAGACCTAAGAAGTTTTGTGTCCAAAAATCTGCTGGAAAAGTTCTTGCTTCAGTTTTTTGGGATTGCCATGGAGTAATCATAATTGATTTTTTGGATAAGGGTAGAACAATAACTGGAGATTACTATTCGACATTACTGAACACCCTACGGAAAATAATTAAAGAGGAAAGACGCGGGAAGCTATCCAAAGGTATTTTGTTTTTACAGGACAACGCTCCAGTACACAAATCTCATGTTGCCATGCAAAAAATTCGTGATTTAGTGTAGAATTACTTGAACACCCCCCTTATTCACCAGATTTGGCTCCGTCCGACTATCATCTCTTTCCCCAACTGAAAAAAAGTTTAAAAGGTCGTAAATTTTCTTCAAACAAGGGGGTAATAAAAGCTGTGGAGGGCTGGTTTGCAGAGCAAGAAGAAACATTTTTTGAAAGGTCTAGAGACGTTGCAGGTTCGCTGTAATTAATCTATTCAATTGAGAGGAGAATATGTTGAGTAATAAAATATTGAGACATTGAAATTTTGTTTGGTTCTATAGAAGGCTAAGAATTTTTCAATATATCCTCGTAACATCAGCAATAGATTGTCTCAAGTCTCCATATTTACCTTATGATATTCCGGGTACATATTTTCTGGAAGCTGTCTGTTCAAATCGGCACTCTTGTTCCTGAACACATGAACAACAGGTATATTCCTCCCTCTCAAAGCTATCACAGCATCAGCAGCGCTGAGTCCTGCTCCTACGACCAACACAGGATCCAGTCTTGGCGAATCGTTCGCAGTCATCTTAGCATCAAGGCGGCTTTCCAACGTGCGTAAGTCGTACAAGAGCCAATCTGGGTCCTTTCCTTCCGTTATGCTCAGCTTATTCGGAACGTCGTGACAACCATTGGCCAGTATCAGGTATTTACAGGTATATCTCGTGGTCTCTCCGCTTTCCAAATCCAGCGTTTCGACCGACCAATTGACAGCGTCTTCAGGATACGAGCGAGAAGGAATTTTTTGAACGCCGTCCCTTCTGGGATCCACCATATTGCTACTATCCGTACTGCTCAAAGAAGAGGTAGAATCGAAAGAATCTGTATCGCTTTGCATATATTTATCTTCGGAGAATATTCCTCTCATCTTTCTGTTCGGGCTTTGTTCGTTGTGTTGAAGTTGGCTGCGCGCTCTCTTGCAATTCTTGCAGTCCCTTTTACCGCTTCGGTTCCAAATGTAATTTATTGCGTTCGAAATGATGCATTTTTTCGGTTTGTTCTTCGTTCCTATGGCTGCGCACAGGCTCATTCTGTCGTTCTCGTCGATTTTCTTGACCCAATTCATGTCCTCCTTGACGACCTCGGTCTTTATTGTGTTTTCGACGGGTGTGACTCTAGTTACAGTTACGTTGTTCCTGAAATATTTAGACAGTTTCATTTCTTCGACGTATCTGACGTAATATTGCGCAACGCTGGAGGCGAAGGCTCTCCTCTCTCCGGAGTCTCTGGAATGGAAGGGAACGCCAGGTAGAGCCATCCAGCTGCCCAGGGAGAGGGTGAGGATGTGGGGGTCCATCTTGTGCCAGGATCCACCGGGAAGGTCCTTTCCGAGAACCACGTGGTCAATCTGGAATAAAAATATGAATTGAGATATCGGCGTTATTATTTGCGAAGGCAAACTTGTTGGCAAACCTAAATATACCTTCAAAAGGTAGTGAAAGTAGCTGTTATAGTTAAATTAGAAAGAGGTAACAGTTAACTGTGCCCTTAAGGTCTGTTGGCCTGTTCCCACCACGCACTTTACAGCTTGCCCTCCAGTTCCAGTGATCTAATGAATCCAATATATGGGAAGGTTTCAACGAGGCTAGTTCCTCATCCCTGCAAGTTTCTGGTCCAAAGGATTCTCGTCCTTGGGTTGCAATGCCAAGGCATTCCATGACAAGGTGAATAGGAGTTTCTCCTGCCTTCACACTCTTCAGTGTCCGATAAACCCCTTCTCACCAGATTTCAGAGGCGATAATGTCCTGTAAGAATGCCTTTGAGGAGGTATAGCTGGCTCTTCTGAGATCCAGATACCTTATAGATCTTTCAGTTTCGAAATTCCGAGGGAACTTTTCGGAGTGATAAATTCCTGGAAGATTCTACCAGAGTGTTTCCCTTTCGGTTTTCCCCTTCACCAGAAACTCCTTCTTATAGGTGCATTTTCCTATAATTCTGGGCCAGTGAGCGGCGATTGTGCATGCGCTCTTTCTGGCAAGTGTATTGGCCTATTCGTTTCCTTAGACTCCCGATTGACCGGGGACCCAGATTAAGTAGACCTTATTTTTCTTGCCGACCGAAATGAGGGCACTCATGAATCAGCTTTGAATCGATGATAGTGCTTTAACGGCAGCTTCACTATCTGTATGAATAGCTATATCGCACTTCTGATACTTTCTTTCTAGGTTTATGTCTAGATATACACACAACCAAACTTATATGGAATCACCCAGTATTAAGATGAAATATTATTTTGATATCTTTTTCGTTAGAAGCAAATAAAAAGTGCATGTGTTTACTCACAAAAACAGTTAGGTTCATAAGCACTTGATAAGATTTGGCTTTGCAGTGTCGATTTTACCATTTCGTTCGAACGTCGCAGTGAATTTATATTTTGTTTTTTTGCGAAGTTTAAAAAAAAATGCCTTATGTGGAGTTATCGGAAGTCCAGAGAGGAAGAATTATTACTATGGCAGAACAAGGTATGTCACAAAGACAGATTGCAAGAACGGTGGGGGTTACACAAGGGGTTGTTTCAAAAACCTATGCAAGGTTTCTGGAGTTAGGAACCCTAAAGAATAGGCCGAGAAGAAGTCGTGGAAGAGTAACTACAGAAAGGCAGGATCGCTTTTTAGCCCAAACAGCAAGAAGAAATCCCGCAGTATCTCATTCAGAGCTTCAAAGGCAATTTTTGCAAGCTACAGGTGTTAGTGTTTCTGTCGAAACTATCAGAAAAAGACTTCGCGCTCGGGAATTATTCAAGAGAAGAGCGTTAAGAGTTCCAGAACTATCAAGGCAAAATAACAAGTTGACCGTTTTAATTGGTGTTTAGAGCATGAAAATTGGACTATTGAAGATTGGAAAAATGTCTTATTTTCGGATGAGACCAGAATTGGCCTACGATCAGACGACCGGCGTGTTCGCATTTTAAGAGGTAGAGG
Source organism: Adalia decempunctata (assembly GCA_951802165.1). Taxonomy (NCBI): domain Eukaryota; kingdom Metazoa; phylum Arthropoda; class Insecta; order Coleoptera; family Coccinellidae; genus Adalia; species Adalia decempunctata. Next base: position 26,098,365 of record OX637697.1, read on the forward strand.
GAGGCAAGCTAGGCTCCAAGCTGCAAGACCGATCCCTAAATACAAAGGAGGTACTGTAATGTTTTGGGGCGGAATTATGTTTGGTGAGAAAACTCCTTTAATTCCCATTAGACAATCTCTGACAGGGCCTAGGTATGTTGATCTAGTGCTACAACCTGTAGTGAGGCTCTGGCGAGGTGCTTTTGGAGATTATTTCCTATTTATGCAGGATAATGCACCCCCACATACCAGCAGAGTTGCAAAATTTTTTTTCGAAACAGAAGGTGTGACTGTTTTAGAGTGGCCTTCTTGTTCACCGGACCTTAATCCTATCGAGCACTTGTGGGATAGGATCAAAAGAAAAATTAGAGCTCGTCAAAATAATCCTGGTAACGCAGAGCAACTTATACAAGCGGCTTTAGAGGAATGGGCAAATGTTACAGAAGAAGAAATTAACAACTTAATAGAAAGCATGCCTCGTCGAATTCAAGCTTGTATCAATGCCAGGGGTGGTAATACTGATTATTGATTTGTTAAAATCGTTTTATTTGTTGTTCAATTCTCAGTTAAATGAAAATTATTTTTAGAGAAATTTACACTTTTAATTTTCTGTTCTATATAAAAATAATCTTTTAATAATTTATATTATTTTTGTAATAAACTTGTTTTGGGAAAACTGCTCTTCACTTTTCAGCGACTTTTTTTTAATTAAAATTCGTTTTTTCCAAATAACAGGGTGATTCCATATAAGTTTGGTTGTGTGTATTTCGATTGCCAGTAATTCTGCCTGAAAAACACTCGAGTGGGAGCCTAGCGATAGTTCAAACTTAGTTCTTGCCCTTTATACTCAAGTGACGACCCCATTCACGAAGAAGTTATTATTAAACGAAGAGGCTGTTATGTGAGGCTGAAAATTCAATTACTTCTCTTCTGTTCATAGTTTTTGTAAGGCTCTATAAAGATAGGTATGCTAGATAGACCTGGCTCTATGGTTGATTGGGTCCAACCATAGACTCGAAAATTACAGATCCCTTCGAATGAAATGAAATCTGTAATCGAAAGAAATGAAATCTGTAATCGAAAGAAATGAAATCTGTAATCGAAAGAAATGAAATCTGTAATCGAAAGAAATGAAATCTGTAATAGAATGAGCATATTTTCGGAATGATAGATCTTGTGGTGACTTTTTTCGGCATGCTCACATGAAAAACATTGGAAATAGGATAGGTTCGTGATGTTAGAATAATACCGCGGCATCTAATAGTCAAATATATAATAATTTATTGTTTATGTTGGTGTATCACCCCGATAGATGGTGATGAAAATGTTGCGAATCCTGTAATTTTCGAGTCTATGGTTGGACCCAATTAACCATAGAGCCAAGTCTATCTAGCATACCTATCTTTATAGTGCCTTAGTTTTTGCTTAGACCAAGACTCGCTTGATCGAATACAGCGTGTTCAAAACAACTGTATTAGGTTTATTTTTGGTATCAGAAAATTTTATCACTGTATCACACAAACAAAGAGTTGAGTTGGCTCCCAATGAGGATGCGTTTTGATTATTATGGCCTTTGTACTTTCCATAATATAATTTCAAAGAAAAGTCCACCTTATCTCTTCAATAAGCTGGGGTACAGATCTGATATTCACAACACCAACATTAGATATAGAAATTGATTGCCATGTCCTCTCCACATAACATCAACATTTGAGAGAAGTCTTAGATATAACATATACACTGCGCAAAAAAATTAACGCACATTATGGAAATCTCAAATTTATTCTACAACTGAAGGTGTTCTCAATGATAATTATTTTTATCAGAATTATGCATGCATATGTTATCCACTTTCAACATTTTTCTTCAATACAGATGTTTTCTCCCAGCAGGAATAAAATAAGATGATATTATCAGATTTTGAATGTATTGGCTCCATTCTAAAATCAGTCGTTCTCGATCAATTCTAGTGATCAATACTTTTTCCTTCGTTTGATTTTCTACACTCGATCGCTATGCAACGCGAAACACGCAATTTGACCAAAGATGAATGTGCCCAAGCGGTAGTTTTGCGAGAAGAAGGGTGGACATACACAAGAATTGCAGAAAGGTTTGGAGTTTCCCATACAAGTGTGTCCAGAATGTTGCAGCGATTCAGGGAGACAATTATGAATGTCCGAAGACCAGGACAGGGTAGACCACGGGTAACAACTGCCATTCAAGAACGTTACTTGAGAGTTTCTTCGTTGAGACAACGGTTTGCAACCGCTCTCCTCCTTCAAAATCAGCTTGAACAAACTCATGAGGTCCAAATTAGCACTCAGACAATAAGAAATCGCCTCAGAGAATATGATTTAAGGCCTCGTGTCGCGGCAAGAGGCCCAGCTCTTACCCCAGCCCATCGAAGGGCGCGTTTGGATTTTGAGGCCGATTGGGAAAGAGTTCTCTACAGTCTACACAGATGAGTCTAGATTCTGACTCTACCATTGTGATCGACGTTCCCTTGTATACAGACGTCCACATGAAAGATATGCTCAGTGCAATTTCCTGAATACTACTGGTTTCGGGGGAGGATCGATTATGGTATCGGGTGGAATATCTTCGACTGCTCGCACAGACCTAGTGGTCTTTGATAATGGAGCTATGAATGCTGATACGTATATAAGGAACATTCTTGAAGAGCATGTAGTGCCATTTGCCCCATACATTGGTGAAAATTTCATTTTTATGGACGATAATGCCAGACCCCATCGTGCGCGCATCGTTCAGGAATACCTTGAAGAGGTTGAAGTCTCTCGAATGGAATGGCCAGCAAGAAGTCCAGATCTCAATCAGATTGAGCAGGTTTGGGACAACCTCAATAGAAGGCTGAGAAGTTCAGAAAATCATCCAGCTACTCTTAATGACTTAGGAATCCAACTCGGAGAAATCTGGGAAGGATTAGATCAGAACATTTTAAGATCACTCATTTTGAGTATGAACCGTCGTTGCCGAGCTGTAATTAACGCAAGGGGTGGAAATACCAAGTATTAAATCACTTAAAAGCATTTCAGTATTTTGAAAATTGTTCATTTCTCTTCTTTCACATAAGATTCGGTGAAATCCTGAATTTTTCTTCCATTTAATGTGTCTTGTTTCGTTCAAAACCTTCCCGAGAGAACATGAAAAATAAGTTATAAAGTCAATGTAGAGTTAACTTTCATTAAAATTGAGATTTTCAGAAAGTGCGTTAATTTTTTTGCGCAGTGTACAAACTGTACAATGTTATTCCCCATGAATTTAAGCAGCTGAAAATTAAAAACAAAGAGATCAAGAATTTCCTTCTCAGCTGCTGCTAACTTGATTCTCTGATTGTCTCCGTATAGTATGTACTTTCTTTCTGCATGAACTGTTGTATGATTGTACGTATTCTTCGCTTTTCAGCACAAAGGTTAAGTGATAGAACACCTCCTGGTGAACTCCCCCTTGAGGTTTTCGTTGGAAATAAAGACCTTATTATTATTATATCTCGGAGAGAAAACTGGCTGTTAGTCAAAGACCAATCATGCTATACTTTTCGTGACGAGTGTGTTTCGTAGAATGAATCTTGCACATACCTCTCTGCCGCTCTTTCTGAATTCTACAAGTGGCTCCATTTCTATCCCTATATCGGCGCAAGGATGAAGCAAAGCATCCAATAATAACGATACCGGATTCGTAGATCTTCCTTCCAGTCCTGTGGCTAAAAACTCTAGATCCGCATTTATCAGGCTGTGATCTACCGCCGAGGTCAAACGCGCCGCCAGCATTTCGTCCGGATGCGAATTCGATGTGATGTAAGGTAGTTTTCCTGATAGCATGTATGAGAGTGCGATACCACTCGGTCCATTTCCTGAAACAAAAATTTCGAAACTGAAACGTCGTCATGATAAGAAACTATGTAATCTAATGGTAAAGATGGATCTTTTAGTTGCATTCGTAATTTTCATTCCTTCAATTCTTCATTTTTCTCGTCAGAAGCTCTCATAACTGAAGAGTACCTACACGGGAATAACGATCAGGGTCCATTTTTGGTCGAAACCAAACAGTTAGTACCATCTGGTAGAGTTTTTCAGGAGCTTTCGTTTGGATGTTACCGATTTATGAAATGATACTGGTTTACCTCAAAACGATCATAGTCACATAGTCCACATGCAACTTCATAAAAATGATCATCAGAGACCAATCTAGTTTTCGCTTAACAACATCTTCAAAATCGTCAATCGTCAATCAACATCGTCAAAATCAGAACACATGAATCTATAAATCAACGCTTTCAGCGTAATTTGAATGCAAGTTTCGAGTCTGTGAATTTTAAATTGTAATGTAGGTTTTGTGGATTGTGACTCTGATCGTTATTCCCTTGTACTCTTCAACTGCATAAGGACATATACTGCTCAACAAGAGTTAGGGATATCGTATTCAATCGTTTTTAAAAGTATGTTATCTTCGAGAAAATCGCTGTAAAATCATTTAAAACTCAATAACAACTTGAATCGATCCAATAAAAATCAGTATGAGACATTTCGTCAATCTGGTCGCCTTTTTTCTGAAGTTTGGTTCTTTGCATATGCTTCATATGAATGTTCTTATTTTGAAAGTCAGTTTATCAACGGCTTCGATTTGAAACGAGTTTTCTGAAAATGCCAAGACGTAAATTAACAAACGCTGAGGCTAATAGGGCTATCGGAATGCTACAGGGTGGCCTAACTCAGGTTGTTGTATAGCGGAAAGGCTCCAAGTCAGCCAAAGTGTGATATCTCGACTTTGGAATAGGTTCAGGGAGACAGGTTCCGTGTTGGAAAGACCAAGGCTTGGTGGGCGACGAAAAACAACACCAGCTCAGGATCGTTCCATCACCGTTTCGGCGAGAAGAAACCCTACATCTACGTGTAGAATGCTACGGAATACTATTCAAAATGCAGATGGGGTCCAAGTTTCCATCGAAACCATCAGACGACGTTTGAGAGAGGTCTAGGTTCCAGACGTCCATTAAGAGGAGTTCCATTAACACGTGACCATAAGCGTCAAAGACTTGAATGGACAAGGCAACATATCAATTGGAACGATCAATGGCGTAGTGTCCTTTTCACTGATGAATCCAGATATGGACGATTTTCAGATTCTCGAAGAATAAGGGTATGGACAATCCCACGCATACCCCGTAATCGTCGCTATCACCAAGAAGTCCATCCATTCCGAGGGGGTAGTGTTATGGTATGGGCCGGGATATGTTTCAACGGGCGCACAGATCTACACATATTTTGTCCTGGGAATATGACACTATAGGAAGCATGTCATTGACAAAGTTGTGCCAAATTTTCACGCTGCTTTTGGTGAAACTTTTCAATTTATAGACGATAACGCTAGACCGCACCGTGCAGCCATAGTTGAGAATGCGCGCGAGGAGCTTGGTATTCCACATTTACCAATACCTCCGCACTCACCAGATTTGAATTGCATAGAACATGCATGGGATATGCTCCGAAGAAGATTAGATAATCATCAACCTACCCCAGAATCCTTAAATGATCTGAGAGAGCTTCTGCCCCGTTTATGGAACCAAATTCCTCCAGAAATGTTCAACAACCTCGTGTGTAGTATGCATTGAATTGATAGTCTTAAAATGCTTGAATTCTCTGGGAATAAAATTTTGTTATTTTACTCGATTTTTCTTAACCACCCTGTAGGTATACTCTGCAGACCTACAGGCTAAAATTAATTTGCAACTTGAAATCATATTAATATGAATTTTTATCACAAAAATCTTATGTTAACTATATTTTTTCGCAATTTAAGTCAATATCCCTAACTCATGTGGACAGTTTATTTTCAAGGAAAATGGATATAAATGTATCAATTAACCATGTCATAAATAGTATATTATTCGATGAGCACATGAATAATAGTAATTATGTGCGAATAGAATACTATACTTTGTCCACGACTTCCTCGGTAAAATTCTATTTAATCTGCATTTTCAACAACGAAAATAGTTATCCAAAGCGTTGACATAACATTTTCTTTGTTCGCACTGAATAATGCAAAATCTCGATAAACGTCAAAAGTTCAGTTGACATCGATTCATTTCCATACTTTCGCTCTGATGAAAATGAAATACAAATGTATGCAAGCTAGTGTTTCACCTTCATCACAAGATATTTTTGATCGCATGCTTCAGGAATAAAACTAGCTATCTCCCCTCCGATTTCCTTTTCAAAAGTGAACGCAGTTTTTCATAATTTCCAATATCGTTGCCTTCATTTATGTTGAGAGTATTCTTGAGCATGGAATAATGGCCCCATAGGGTTGTTTGTTTATATAGGTAGCTGATATTTTCGAAAAATAAGCCAGTAAAACTGACTCCGAAAATGAGTGGATTTTATTAGCTGCTCTCAGTCCATGAAATTATTAAACGCTTTTAGGCTGAGATTCCTTGATTTTTCAGGCAATAGAAGTAATGCAGTATTTCTTGCAGCCTGTCTTATTTCTGGTGGAGTACACAACATTTCTTCATGACTCTGTAATGCAGGTATCTTCGAGAAGAATTACAATTTATGGGAGGCTCAATGAAAACAGACGGTTTGAATATTTTTCAGCTTGTCAAACTAAATGGGAATCATAGAAGAAAACATTAAGTGGTTATTTTTTCTCTTAATTGTCATTGCGCTGATGGCTTGGTGGTTGGCAGTCATTTTTCCGTCGTGGAAAAAGGGCGTCTCGGGTTCGAATCCTGACGAATTAAAAATTTTCAGAAGTGCAATTCAGCAGTGATTAATGAACCATTATTCACTGCCATTATTCACCGGTGAATGATGACTATCATTAAGTTTCTCAAAGATCATTCGAAATGTAAGGATTATAGGGAAGTCGTGGACAAAAGTATGTATAAAATGTGAATTGAATTCCACAATCGAGAAATTCAACAGAAAATAGTTGCAAAAATACTTCCGAATTCAACCTTCAATACAACATTCGACGGACAATAATTGCCTTGGCACACTTTTCAAAAGGTTTCAACTTCTGTGTTGAACATGATCGAAAAGAAAAATTGCTGCCTTGCATTATCCGTTTTGATCAGTCTTATCATTACTCAGGCAGCGAAAAATAGTGTTACAGTAGTATTGTAGTACAGTAGTACAAGTCTATATAGTTGTGCGATAAATAAACAGATCTTACCAATAACAACAACTTCTTTGTGTATCGTTTCTTTCTGGAATTCGGTTTTCATTTTAAGGCCAGTATCTGAAAAGAAGAAAAGAATTATTGTTCACCCAAATAATGCTTCCAAAAAAATGTAATTTTCGTTATTCATTCTCGAAAAATCAAATAGAACTTATGATAATGAATTATATCGTATTTCAGAACTCCCATTTAGAATTACGAGATTAATTACTTTTTCACCTTGAAACAGAATACATTGAACAGATATTCGAGTCATTGAACAGGTGGTTTAATAGTCAATGTCAATGTCAACAGAAATAAATTGATTTTTCAAAGGAAAAATGGAAACTAATTGAAATGGATAGTCGAAAGGTTCGAATTAATCCTAACCGATAATCTTGTAACATATGTGATGAGTACAGGGTGTCCCTGAATAGGTGATACACTGATAGGGTAGATAATACTACTGACACTGTTCTTAAATTAAAAAAAACCTCGTCAAAATTTACAAAATAAATCAAATCCTGATGTTAACCTCTTTCTTTGGAAGTACATACATATACATATGTTTTTCTTCTGAAGTACATATATCAAAAAATTTTAATATTTTATCCTTCTTGCTTTCTCACGTTTCTTTTTTTTATGTGAACTGAGTTTGTAGGTTTTTTATGTCAACTCTCCAAATGTGAATAATGAAAGATTCTTCTTCCACTATTTTTTCCCTAAATATTAAGGAAAGATTCTGTAAAATATTTCGATTTCGTAAATCCACGTGAAGATTATAAAAAAAATAATGGATATTCTACTCTCAACTACAATCTTTTAAATATATGTTCAATTAATTTGGGAAGCCACTTCATCATCATACTTTTTTTTCAATGAAAATGCATATTTACATATGTTCATTCAAACTTTGAATCAAGTCCTCATTAGTCATTACATACCTACTACTTATCAATAACTACCTTACAATACCTTTTTTCAGTATATGCGATTAAAAATAACACGATTGTTGTAATAATATGTAATCAGATAACGATTTATGGGTTCCGCCATTGAATAAATTATGCTGAATAACGATGAAAATTGCAATTATTTTTTATGCAGTCCTGATCTATCTAATTGAAAAGTCGAACGATGACTTTGCATTTTGGAAGTTAATAATAACTTTTAGGAAATAATTAGACTTAGACATCGTGAAACTTTCTGATTTTTTTTTATCTGCCTTACTTATTGGGGCAGATTCACTTCGCTGTTTTTGTTTCAAGGGGCGAATTATTGTTTAGACTCAAGATTTTCATTCGAACTTTTCAGATAGATACTCTGAATTTGAAAAATTTAGAAACACATCAAAATTATTACATTCTTCCTGATATCTATTTATGGAAATGTATAAAATGTATAGTTCTTCCACAGTCCTTCAATCAAATCATAACTCACCTTGGTTTAATAGATTCTATCGAAGTGCTGATAACCATTGAATGATCAATTGTAAGACACCAACGTGAAACTAAAATAAGTCGATCATATTCAGATACCCCGCGATTATTTATCGCGCGATTGAGATTGTTTACCAACTTGTTATCTCTTGCTAATTCGAGAATTTCCCAAAGGGTCAAATACAGCATCTATTTATCTCTAGAATAGGTGCCAATATGAAATAGAACAAACGATGTCATCATTCAATATTTTCACATATAGACACCCACCACTTAAAATTTATGGAACCACCCTGTATTTCACAGACGAAGGGTTACAAGTTTCAACCGATAAGCAACCACTATACTAATAGCAATAGCTGGAAAAAATCTAAAACTTCATGAGCAATATATTGTGAACAGTTCATTGGATTCAATTGAAATGATAAAGGCAAGTCTGACCTAAACTTGCCATGTTTTCGGCCTTATATGACCATCACCAGAGTCACCTAACTTGAAGATATACCTGTATGTAAAGATCATTTGACTTTCATTTCTGATCTAATGGAATATTGTGCAGTGGCTCATGAATGAGGTTTTCAATTGACGTATAAGAGTTCAAAAATCCTGTTTGGATGCTTCTAATCTTATGGAAAAACACCAGATGAAATTTCCATTGATTAGCACTGATGAGCTATGTCAAAGTCAAGCCCCTCAAAATACATGTCTCAAATTACGTTAATTACCTGTAGATGCGGTCCATAACTGGCCATAAGTGTACGATAGAGAAGACTCCGAGCCAATGAAATATCGATTAATGATTACACAAAAAACTGATATGATATGAAAAACACAAATAGGTTATAGATGAAAATGACAGTGAAAATGACTGATATGAAATTTAGGAAGACATGTCGAAATGAAAGGACCATAAATTTCTAAAGTGGGCTAGATTTGTGACGGAAAAGGAACGCACATATTCATACAGAGTGCGCCACTTTAAATGGCCAAAATGATTTCCTGTATTCGCCATTGTGATTTTCGGAAGATAATGTAAAATACGACAAAATCGACTACGTAGGTATATCCATTATTTCAAATTTTCAGTCACAATGAGCTTTTCAGACTAGAAGTTGTTTTCCCAATTTAGATTTCTGAAGTTGAATTGATAAGTCGGAAAAAGTTCTTTAATATTCAATTCAATTATCGACAAATGTAAAATTGATCGATGTAAATGTCGTATACAGGGTGAGTCTTTGACTTGTACATATATTTTAACTGTAGATTCCTCTCATCAAACGAAACACTTTTTTTCTATACCATTTTTCGAAATTCGGTTTGGTTTGGAATATACAGGGTGTCGAAAATCCATGAAAAAAACACTTTTCTGTTTATATCTTCGGAACCGTTATTTCGAATGAACTGAATTTTGGTTGAGTTTTTACTCTATTCATGGTGCATATCCCTCAATCGAAACCTATTCAATATCTTTACTAGTATAAAAGTTACACGGTAGTCGACTCATCAATACACGCTAAAACACCATAAAACCACTTTGAAAAGATAAACGGTTCATATTCTCGAAAGAATCAATCATTTAAGAAACTAAAAATATTCTTATTTTTTTTCAATAAAACGCATCGTTCTCGAGTTATTTCTAATTTTACCCGGAGAAATTTGACGAAAAAATCATTAATTTCAAGAATAATCTGAATGCGTCTCTGAATTAAATATCATCGAATATTTTTCCTTCTCTGGTCTTTAAACGAGTTTACAATGTTGTCACAATATTTATCAACTTTGTCGAGATATTTTTTAATAATAAAATCCCCCAAATGTGGGAGATAAAATTGAACACCAAGGAGGATTTAACACGCACAGTTTCTATTGAAAATTCATAGTTACCGGTCCATATTGAAGTTAAATGTCGATGAAATACAAAATTCGGATATGAATGATGAATCTCGACACAAACTACTTATTAATTTGAAATTAATGAAACGACACCTGATAATCTGTGGCGATGTTTCTATCTAAACAACATCCTCTTGGAATTTTATAAACTCGACACGGTTGAAATTATATTAATTCACTTCACGTAATAATCACATTAGAACAATAATCCACTGAATGTAATGAATGTATTCAGAACTTCACATAATGTTTACAGTTTGTTCAGAGACTCTGCTTTGTTATTGTTTATAGTTAGATAACCAATATTTCGGTTTTCGCCCTACGCATGCGTGGTAAAATTTGGCGGCAAAGTCGATTTATGATGGAAACGGCAGAATTCATAGATATTTATACCGCGCTACACAAATGAGTAATACTATGTTTCGTAAAAAATCCTTAACCTCAATGAAAATATCAGCAAGCTGACAACATCTTCTTGACGTTTCTGTGCAAAAATTCACAGAATCGATACAAATTAGATTAGGTTAGGTTGTTCAATAATAAATCTGAATGAAAAGTCTTTCTTCATGATATTGTTCGGGAATTTCGAGGAAAATATGAACAAGTTATTAGTGTTTACAAACTAATCTGCAGAAAAATCGAAGAAGGAACTTATTTTGGTGGAATAAATGTGGCTTTTTAGTTGCAGATATAATCCGATGAAACTAACTGTTTTTGTTGAAATTATCGTGTTTGCAACTTTTTTATTCCAATGAGGTTAGTACTTGAGTATTCCCTAAATGTATAAACTCAATTTCTATCGAGAAATATGAACTTTGAATCAATTCCACAGTATCATTTCAGGGACGTAATTAGCACAATTTTGTTTCGAATGGCTATATCTTTTTAACAGAGCCGAATTCGGAAAAATGGAAAATGAAAAAAAGGTTTCTTTTTACCCCAAGAATCTTCAGTTAAAATATATGTACAAGTCAAAGACTCACCCTGTATAGTTCAGAATAACTAACGATGTCTTCTTTAGAATAACCATCCATTTAAATAGAGCCACTATGAATGGAACATAATAAAAAAAATAAAGGAAGCAAACAAAATAAATTGGCAAGCAAATGGAAAGAATTAGACGAAGTGATGATTCACATATTTCTGGCATTGATTCAGAATACTCGTCTAGCCTCTGTGGAAATGAATGATGGAATTATTCCAGCTGTTTTCCACGATTTTAGAGTGGAAGGAAAAGACATTATAATTTAATGTTGGTCACTTTGTTACGGAATCATAATAAACATGCGATGACGTATTTTTGGGGGCTGAGAGAGCTCTACTGAATGGGCGAATGAAATACCGACTAAACGAACACCCTGTATGACTTAAATCATTTTGGGCTGATGCATCAGTGTTAGAGCAACAACTTTTCACGAGGAAAAAAATGTATTACTATCGAAAGAAATAAGATTGTCGCATTTTTGGGACACCCCTTACACAGTTTCACATAGCAACTGAAGTTATTGACCGAATGATAGAACTCAGTTTGAATCCTACAGTTATTCTAATTCCACCAATTTAAATAATTCCAATCAAGGCTGTGATCTCATAGTGAACTGTCCTTCATTTAGATTCATTTAGATAAATGTCGTCACGAAAATATGGAAAATAACTGAAGAAACAAATGTTTTTGATAAAAATTTTCCATTATTAACATTCTAGAATTGTATGTCATAAAATTATGCAGGGTTAAGAGGAAGCATGGAACCGAGCGAATGTTTTTATTCAAACCCTGTATATTTTTGATATCGAAGATGATGGAATAGTACAGTCTGATGATATGTTGTGTAATTTATTTGGTATTCATTAAAGAGGAATAATTGTGAATTGTTCAATGAGTTTTCTTATCTGATTTCATTGGAATTATTCCGATTGTTTTTATTTTAACAACACATCAATAAATAGATTAAAACAAGTTTCCTGTCGAGGTTATAATGAAGGGTCCGAGTGGAAAATAGTCGAAATACTAGAATTTAGACAATGGAGTGATAATAGAATGAGTTCTAAGCATTTTTTTTATTATTGTTTGACGTTCGAGAGATACGCATTATCCAAATATAACCGGTGATTTTTTAACTATTTTTTTTTGCCAGCACTGATTTTGACAGATCACACCATTTCGTGTTTTGTGTCACTGTCAAACATCTTCAGTTTGAAAGGAATTATCTAAGTAGCTGCCTTCTCAGCTTTAATGATTATATATCAAAGTTTCTATGTATCTTCAGTTTGGTCCATAATTCATAATTCGTCTAACAAACGAACAACACTTGCAACTCTTTGAATTTTATTATCAAAGTGCGTGCTCTGTCAAGAAAGTTCATTTCTTGGCCCTCAAATCTGTGGAGGAAATTTCCACTTGAATTTTTGACATTTGCCATTCATAGGTACTACCACAGACTTCTATATATTTCACGAAATAATTTAATATAAAAGTTTAGATACGAGTACCTACATATACTTGTATCCTGCAAATGATATTTTATAGACAGGATATTGATTCCCTTCTCTTATTACCACAGCAAAAATAATAATACTCACACCTTTAGCGGAAGTTATAACATTTCCGATCTTCTAATCTTATCTATTTACTGACCACTTCAGTTCTATTTGCTTTAAAAATGAAACTCTCAACTCAAGTGAACAGAAATCGTTTGCCGTATTCCTTTAGGAAAGTGCAGATACCGATAAAACAATAATTATCTTGTGCATTTGCGAAATTGAGTTTCAGTGGTATGCTATTAAGTCATTACCGTTATCCTTCAGACCTTCACGGTGAAATCTATAATATCATGGATTGACTACCAACCTTTATTTACCTGATGTAACATTATGAATGGGAAGCTAAGTAATCTAATTGTCATTAGTTTTTGCAGGAAATATTTCTTTGACACCTACTGACAAATGGAATGTACCTAAAAGATGGGGCTCTAAAGCTTCTGAATTCGTGTGCTTTTTTGGAGGCGTGGTATTGGTACCTACACCGTGGAACTAGAAGAACTACACAATATGATATGATAATCAATCGGTTGAAATAAAGAGGGAGAATATCCAATAGGCCATAATCTTCGGCAAGGGTTAACCGAAAATATCCAGTTGAAAGACAAAAAGGGTGCTGAAAAAATTGTACGAGCTAAATTTAAATTTGCGATCTTATAATGAGATCAAGCATCTTTCAGCACCTAAACCACGTTGGGTACTTTGTCGATGAAACATCACAGAATTAGGTTGGTTAGGTAGGTATGTTATTTCTATCGACTGTAATGAATCAAGGTATATTGAACTCGCACATAAATTGTCTGGAACTGATTTATGATGTCAAAAGTTTCCGAGTAGACTTCAAGCTCTATTAACACGACTACTTGTGAAATCGTCCTAGAGAACTCATGGAGTATTGCCAGAAGGATGTACACTGTACAGGGTCACCCAAATTGCTTGATTTTGGCTGTTTCTGGTACTTCTAGGCTAAAATACCATTTATAATAGTATTTTCGACTTCTGTTTTGAATTTCATCAAGCGGCCCATTCTTAGAGAATGCAATATGCAATTCTGGTGACCTCACAAGCTAGTTTCAACCACATCCTCTGTCTCATCAAATCTCAGATTACTCGGAAAAATTTCGAAAGTGACACTCTTTGACCATCAATAGAACTTAAATGTTGAGTACACTTGCCAAATAATTCGTTTTATACAGGTTGTAGTAAACGTGTTCAAGTGACTCTTCCACAATGAAAAAAATTCAAATTCGTTCTGGTCCTGGACGACCAAAAATAGCAACCACCCAAGAGATAATTCTATACATGATATGGTCATCGAACACAGACATTCTTAGTCATGAAATATCAGGTAGGAGTGAGTCTCCAGCTGCCTCATTCCTGAAATCAGGAGAGGTAATTGTCGGTGGAATTCAAAGATACACATATTTACACCATATCATTCATGCCTTCTTCCATGAATAAAACTCCTGAATTCATATACGAGGATGTATTGATATCTAGTTAGCCTAGACCAGTTCCATGCATAAACAAAATATTGCGATACCATATCAACGAACAATAACTTATTAGAAGTGTCAGTGTAGAGTTCGACGTCAAAAAAGTAAACCAGAGTAACGCAATAAATTTAAAAAAAGAAGTTCATCGAAATTGTGAAAATCGAAAAATTGGAGTATCGTGCCATCATCAAGTACCTGTATTTAAAAGGGTTAAGACTAAGAGGTAAGCAGATTTACGAAGATACACTTAATACCCTTGGTGATCAATGTACTTCGTATGCGATCGTGAAAAATTGGACTGAAGGCTTCAAAAGAGGTAAATTTTCCATTGAAGATGATGACCGATCGGGAAGGCCAGTTTCTGTGTCAGTCCCCGAAAATATCGATGCAGTTCATGACATGTTTTTATCAGACCGTCGAATTGGGGGCATATCTGAAGCACTGAAGATTTCATATACGAACGCGTTCATCATATAGTTTTCGTCAATTTGGACATGAGAAAAATTTCTGCAAAATGGATTCCCAAATGTTTGAATGTTGATCAAAAGCGTGCAAGGGTAGAAGCACCGCGTTCGACCTGTGCTCGATTTGAAAATGATGTCTTTAACCGAATTGTTACTATGGATGAGACTTGGGTACATTTATACGACCCAGAAACAAAGCAACAATCGATGGAATGGCGACACTCTAGTTCTACAAGACCTAAGAAGTTTCGTGTCCAAAAATCTCCTGGAAAAGTTCTTGCTTCAGTTTTCTGCGATTGCCATGGAGTAATCATGATTGATTTTTTGGATAAGGTTAGAACAATAACTGGAAATTACTATTCGACATTACTGACCACTCTACGGGAAAAAATCAAAGAGAAAATACGCGGAAAGCTATCCAAAGGTATTTTGTTTTTACAGGACAACGCCCCAGTACACAAATCTCATGTTGCCATGCAAAAACTTAGTGATTCAGGGTTAGAATCACTAGAACACCCCCCTTATTCACCAGATTTGGCTCCGTCCGAATATCATCTCTTTCCTCAACTGAAAGAAAGTTCAAAAGGTCGTGAATTTCCTTCCAACGAGGAGGTAATAAAAGCTGTGAAGGACTGGTTTGCAGAGCAAGAAGAAACATTTTTTTGAAAGACGTTGCAGGTTCGCTGAATAAATGTATTCATTTAAGAGGAGAATATGTTGAGTAATAAAATATTTTGACATTGAAATTTTGTTTGGTTCTATAGTAGGCTAAGAATTTTTTCAATTTATTCTCCTATGTATTGAAAAGCTGTGTGAGGTGGTCTATTTTCCGACAACCTGTTGGGGATGGCGCAAGATTAAATTTATTGCAACCTTGATCAAAACGAATAAATGGATACTTCAAGCTCGTGAAATCATCAAATATTAAAAGCTGTTGCTTGGAAACTGGATTGACCTACAATGATAAATACAAACACGAATCATGAACGGAAACGACACAATAATTAGAATATTCCACAACGCAACTATTCAGGAACAATACTCAATTCGCTGATATGATAAAAGTAATTCGATTATGTTGAGATCAGCTGATAAAACATAGATTTATTGGAAAATTAAAAATATCTTCTATACGATCCAAGGAAGGTGTTTTATAAACATTTACTATTAGGACAAGCAATGAATCATCATTATTTCTGTTCATACTCAACTTTGTCTTCATATGTCTTTCATTGCATAAAGATCGTAGTGAATACCTTTCAGTGTTCATAACTTCAGGTAAAACCATTTACCATTGAGTTCAGGTAGAAATACGCTATATACCTGAGCTGCTGCTAATTTATGAATAGAGCTTTTCGTTCGTTTAGATGCCATGATGAGTAATTCCTACTGAAGTATTTCTCAGTAGATCAAGAAAATGAACATAAAATGTAACTGCTCTATACTCAGTATACTCTAGTAGTCTAGTCGGTTAATTTAAGGTTCAAGTATAAGTATTTTCCATATTTAGACCCTTTATGGAGGTCTAGTTGATCCAAAGATACTTTTTTGAGAGCGAATCTTTGGTTTTTATTCCGCTTTTATCAACCAGGTTCAATTTGTTTCAGAATATTGAGGTGTAATTTATTATTTTTCGTTTTAATCGTTGGAATGAATATTATCTTCACAATATCAGCAGTCAATGCCAAAATATCTTAAATAATAAAGCGAATGCTTGCAAAAGAATAGATGAATAAGTATTTATACCAATAATTGAATTATATGAAGTAGAATGCTAAAATATTTCACTCACCCATTTCAAACCACGATATTCACCAAATTAAAGGACTCTTGTGGTATATGACCAGACTGAATATAGGACTTGTAAGTTTCAAATAAAAGACTCGATTTAAATCTAAGGGTTTCTTCGATAAGCATCGAAATAAAGTCTTCTTCTTCTACCTGAAAGGCCCTCTAGGATTATGGAAAATAACGGAACGCGGACATTCTTACATACAGGGTGATTCAAACCTATATTCTGTTGCAACATGAATTTGAGAAAACAATATAGCATTTGTTTTTCGTTTTTGCTTACGAGAATAAAAATTTTTCGAGTTTACGGAAGGAAAAATGGATAAATATATTTCCACGGCCACTATAAAGTTACATTGATTATAAAGACCCTGTATAATGGATGAAAAATTTCTGTGAAACTTCAGAGAAATCTAGGATGAGGTACCAAATTACAAAATACGAAATCAAAAGCCCTCATAAATATGAGTTGTTACTACCTGAAAGTCTAGACAATCAAAGTTCAAGTCGAGACAGGATTGAAAATATAATATCAGACGTATTTTAATGATAATCATTATGCATAAATCCGATAAACTCTAAACTTCATATAAGAATTATCTCCAAATGACACCATGAAATTTTCAAACGATTGAAAATAAAATAGAATTCCATGAAAAATCTATAATTATAGTGATATGTGATTCGATTTTTATTAATATTGAAATATTAAGAAGCAAAATGGAAAATGTACTTCAACCTTTCGGAACAATGGCTTCTTGTTCTATATATCTTTTGATGCTGCCAAATGCCAATGAAAAGAATTGAAAGCCTTGCCAATGAATAGAATCGAAAAACCTGCCAATGAATGAGAAATGTAAGTCAACATTTTTTAGTGGTCGATTCTTCAAACTAATAAAGGTAATTTTCTTGGAATCCGTAAAAAATCGCACCAGCGAAAACTTGTTTCAGAATAATAAAACAGCGGGATCGGAATACCCGCATTCATTAGGTTCCTGATTAATTCATGAACGTAGTCGATAATGTGCGAATTGATTGCGAATTATGAGTAGGAAATGAGGATTCCCTTTTTATATTAGGTATGACGTCAGCGAGACTCAAGGACACCCGTTTGCGATTACATTTTCAGAAGGTTAGAGTTAGAGAACTGGTTTTTGGATAACCAAAAAGATTAATGAACTCGATATCAGGGTCAAATTAGAGTCATTCTTGAATGATTTGTCGATTTGTCAATGTCATTCCCGGATTACGTCAAATAATATTCATTTGAATCTCTATTAAAAAAAAAGAGGGGGCTCATAAATCTTGCGAAATTCATTAATCAAATTCCAAACCTGACTGAAATACAAAGCAGGAAAATATAAAGAAAACATTTTTTTACAAAATCAGGATCAACAATTTTTGATTACATAATTTTGTTCTGTATCCAATTCTTTGTTCCATAAGTTTTGAATTTTTTCAATATCATACCAGTACGGTGGTGATATGCAGAAGCTGTAATAAATGTAATAAAATCTATTCCATCTTCAAAAAAAAAAACTTTGAAACTTTTTATGTTATTAAAATATGAGAATGAAGTAATCAAAATGATTAGCCATTACATTGCCATAAAAAATCCCCATAATCTTTTGTTGAAATCGATAAAAAAGTTATCGAACAATAAAATTAAGACGTTGGCAAATTTTCTTGAAAAATTAAATCTTCTATAAATGTTTGGCAGAATTGGACTCCATCAATATTTTGTCACTAGTTTTCTTTGTTATTTTCAATTATACTTCATGAGAGTTTGAGTAATACAGGGTGCGTCAGCAAGGCGTACGGCTAAAATCGCGCCTTTGTAGAAAGTAGAAAAAACTTATATTGCATGGTTATAGGATAGACGAAAATCTACAAACTAAAAATAATTTCACATAAACAGGGTGCGTCAAAAAAAAGTTACAGAAAAATATGTAGTTTTTTTAAATGGAATATCCTGTATTTCATGACATATAATTCTTTCGAGGACTACAAGAGCTTTACACCTATACCTCATTTTTCAAGTTTCATCACGATTCACGGCGTTGCCCCATAATTCGTATTTTTAGGATATTTTAAGTGTTTTAAGGGGTTCATCAAAATTATTACCTATAGCAACCGCTGTGTTCAATCTTGATGAACGAAATTTTTACAGTAGTTAGCTTTAAGGTATCAGCTTCATCATTCGGTGAACATCTGAAGTTTTCTTTATACAGTGTCTAATATAAATTTACCAATTTACTTTAAAGAATTATGCTATGAAATTCAGGGTTGAAAAAGTACCTATTTTTCCATATTAGATAAAATTATTTTTAGTTTGTAGATTTTTGTCAACCTTATAACCATTTAATATAAGTTTTTTCCAACACGGTACAGTTTAGGCTCTATTTCAGCCGTACCTATACGCCTCGCAGACGCACCCTGTATAGGTACCTACTACATTACTCAAAAATAAATTATACGAACTCTCTTCAAAGCGCTTTAAATCCTGTAAATCTATATTTAATCCAAAAATAATGAATCAAAACTATCTTGAAATATCATTTTATTTTATCTTCAATAAATTCAAATAATGAAACTATAGAATAATTCCTGCCACATTTACCCAACCAATTTTTTTTTCGATGGAGATATGTTTCACATTGATAAAAAACACTCTTCTGACTTCATTTCATTATATTACACTATAAATTCATCCCGATAAATCCTCAAGATATACACAATTGTTTTAGAGCGTTCACTCCGAATATCTTTCAATAATGTTTAATTATTTTAACCCACCCATTTGCATACTTTCACAAATAAATATACAGGGTTGGGATAAAGTTTGGCACCATTGGCACCAAATTATTATATTTAAAACGGAACGGACGGTAATTTTGAAATTTGGCAGCTGAGTGAATGGCAAGCACTTCGAACATTTAAAATGATTTTTTTTTTAATTATTTTCAATAAATTTTTTCTACTAGTAAAAGCCCTGTATTTCTTCTCTTTATAGATTTTCATAAAAAATAAAAAGGTGCACTTTCAGAATCTGCAGAAATATACAGGGTGTCCCATTTAAATAAATTTTTTTTTGTCATTTCCGGTTAAACCGGAAGTATCTCATTAATGAAAATATGCTCATCAGATGCATTGTGGTCCATTACACTCAGCTGCCAAATTTCAAAAATATCGCCCGTTTCGTTTTAAAGATATTAATTTGGTGCCAAACTTTATCCCAACCCTGTATATACGAACAGTGTTGTTTGAGTGGCGCCCTTACTCAAACGAATCCACTGGTTTTAGGAGTGTGTCCATGGGTAATCATTTTCCCATCTACATCAACGCTGACCTAATAACATGCATAGGTAGATAATAATAACAGAAAATTCTTGGTATTTCATTTGACATGTCTCATATTATACCTATTTTACTGAAATTAGTAAGTATTTGAAAAAATTAAAACTGTTATAATTAAATTAATTTTAAAGAAATTGAAAATATCAAAAATAATAATTTGAATGCATCCTCACCAATTGTAGACATAGATGATTTGCAAATAAGTAGTACAGTCGCTATTGAATAAATTATTATTTTTGACCTAACTTGTACTGAGATTCACTCAATAAAACAGCAGATTCAAACCAATGAGTTCATGAAAAAAATATTTTTCTCTTTTGTTCAAATTCATCATAATCTGTTGAATTTTCAATTCAACTACGTCAGTGATTTCGCTACAACTATGATCAATGAATAGAAAATTGTTCTGATTACAATGACATTTTTATCGGTTCACTATCGACTAGAAACAATTGTGTATAGCCAAGATAATTTATGCCAGAATTCTTTTTTTTCTATACTACATACTAAACGTGAATCGTATGCGAATTTGGGTGTTACATAATGTAGTAACCCTTCGTAGATTCTATAATTTTGAAAATTCAGAACCTCTTACCTGTTAGTTATACAATGAAAAGTTGATGAGGCACTAAACTATTACTAAAAATTGACCTGGAATTTCTTCACGACAGAAATTTCACTCGCTCTTTAATTCAGAAAAACGAAAATGCTCATTCGCGAACAATATTAGCTTTGTACACAATCTTGTTGTATACCTATTGATATCAGAAACAGGGGTTCCTCGATTTACCTCCGAACATCACAGATGACTTTACACGAATGCCGGTGTGTGTAAAGTAATTCTATACCACATTTTCCTTGGTTGCATGCGCAGAAGTGGTATTGAAGATCGTTGATCTATTTTTGATGGATTTTAGTCTCATTCTTTCTCAGAATATTCAACAGAAAATAATTTAAATTTTTTTATGATGGTATTGGGATTGGGTCATACTTCCAAGCTACCAGCTACCACGCCCTCTGTAGTGTTCCGACCTTCTCCAACAATAATCCAGTTGGGGTTCAGGTAATTTCGAGAGAAATCAATAAATAATTGCGCAGTTTTTAATTTATTGAATTGTCAATTTACGAAGTTGATTCAAAAACTTCACTTCGGAGTTTCCTCAATTCCTGTCATAAAAATTTTTATGAAATAGTAATTTACGTAACAAGTCCGGAAAATAGGGTTTTTTTGGACGAATAGACAAAATTCTAGGACGAGCCGGAGGCGAGTCCTGGAAGTCTGTGAGTCCAAAAAAACTATTTTCGGGCGTGTTGCGTACAATATTTTTTCGGCAACCGTGAAGAATTACAAATCAATGAGATGACACATCTCTTTATTGATTTTGATTCATATTTGAATTAAACAGAACAGAACTGTCATCCGTTATTTCGTTGCTATTGTGATGATCATAACAATGACAACAACGACGTGTTTTTCCGGCCTAGGCCGGGAAGTACGTACTTTCCGGCCTAGGCCGGGAAATGCTACTTTCTCAAAGAAAAAGCGTCCGGGAAGTGGGTACTTCCCGGACGGTTGGCGAAAAAAACTATTTTCGGGCGTGTTGCGTACAATATTTTTTCGGCAACCGTGTAGAATTACAAATCAATGAGACGACACATTGATTTATTATATACATTTTGATTATTATTTGAATTGAACTGAATTGAACAGAACAGAACTGTCATCCGTTATTTCGTTGCTATTGTGATGATCATCACAATAACAACGACGTTTTTCCGGACTAGGCCGGGAAATTACTTTCTCAAAGAAAAAGCGTCCGGAAGTGGGTACTTCCCGGACGGTTGCCGAAAAAATAATGGAAATTAATTAAATTTTATGGTAGGTATACATACCCATACCTATGTATATTAAGTCATATATGGAAATCTTTATTGTGCACGAAATTTGCAGTTCGAAACTTTATTGAGGCAACAATTACGCATTTTCTCTACGATCGAGCAAAAAGGTACTTCTTTTTTGAGCTATTTAGGGAGCTGAAAATTCAACTTTTTTGCACTAATACAAAAAGTACTTTGTTAATCGAATTTAATTGGAGATATTGTATACCTGAAGCCTCCCCTTAAAGTTCGTATTGCTTCAGTTCTCTTCGAACTCAAAATCTTTTAAAATGCATTGAAGATTTCTAACATAATTTTCATAAGCGAATGTAAAATTTGACTGAACGTGCCTCGCACTCAATATGAAGATAGGAACGGAAGCTATGCTCCTCTCAGGTCCACCCTCTGTATCGAATACGTAAAAATTATTCGATCCCAAAAGCTGACATTAGAGCTTAACCTATACCACTTGATGCCACTTCGCGTCCATCCACATCCAAACATACCTTCATAACAAAGATATCTTTGCTTCATAATCATATTCATAATCTACGCCATACGAGTACCATCCTGTGATGGTACTCGACAGGCCAGGAGAGATACGAGATACGTACGCGAAAAAGGGATAAGAGTTTCATTTGAAATAACCATACTGGCAACCTGCAGCGATGGGAGGGTATCATCCCTTGATGTTTGGGTTGCATAAATTCAGTATTGGTCGGGACATCATAAATTTCGTTCAACGTGTGGATTTCAATAGGGATGTTGACTATTTTTTGTAAATGATTTTAATTTGTAGATATGCCCTATACAAACACGAAAAAAATATTTTCATGGAAAAAATATAGCAAATACCAATAAAAATGCGTAAATAAAAATAGTTTTCAAAATTCCCGCTAAAACGAAGTGATTATGATGACGTCACTATACGGTAAACAGACTTGCTGTCTGTCAAAGCGAACTGATCTTGTGTGATTTCTTGCGAACGAATCGTTTGCGTAATATCGAATAATCGTGAAATAGATCGCTGGTGATACGTTTTACTCCCTTCTGTTCTTCGTAAGTTCGTACTCGTAATGACAGTAAGGTTATAGGTTGTTTACAGAACAGTGACGTCACGTATTCTCATTCGTGTTTGCAGTCACGTGATAAACGGTAATAGATTACACATTTTAAATCGATTTTATTTAATTTAATGAGAGTAATTAGATCACTAAAATATTATTATAGTATTTCAGAAACTACCTTCAATGTGGAAAACCTCAATTTATAAGAATTTGTAAAATGTGTCAACAACGACGGCTTTTGTTGTGAATTCTGGATTGTCATGAATCTCTTGATGTTCAGAACTTTAGCGGCACTTTCTCCGATCTATTATATTTTTTTTAAGTTAACCGAGAATCGTTAAAACAAAAGTTTTTGATTGATATAATATCTAAATGGAAATGTTTTGACTATAATTTGCAAAATTCATTTCAAATTGCCAGTTTTTTGTGAAGCTGTGGCAAAAGTCCTATTCGGATGGTGAGGCTTATAGAGACGAATATATATATATATAGATTTGTTCGACCGCACATACAGACCCAAATCGGTATACTCGACCGACTTTTCAGTCCAAAAGTGACGTTTTCAGACCCGGCTTCGGGACTGGTAACGTTCGACTATAGAAACGTTATGAGGGGGCTGAGGGGATGCTAGGGGTGCATTTTCAGCCGGGTCTGAAAAGTCGGTTTTACATGTGATTATATATGGAAAAGTTTCAGTGTTTGGCCAGTGCGAGGGCGCTTCAGTCGACATCAACTTGCTGTATATAATTCGTAGAGTTGACCAACGCATTGGGTCCCTAAATATGGCAACGCTGTTTTCCGTTCATACACCTCAAATACACTATTCGAGTACTTATACGATCCCGGTATGGACGAACGTCGTCATGGGTCTTAGTGAATATTTCGAATACACTCGTAGATTTGATATTGGATTCTCTTTATATCAATCTGAACTGCAGATTCTCCGGTATGGAAGCTTATACAAACCCGATGAATATTACTGTAAACAAAGTGTTACCAAGTAGGTACGTGTGTCTTCGAGTAGGAGTTTCCTTTCGAAAGTGAGAAGAGAGACTTTTTTAAGAGCTGAAAAAATGGCATTTTGTGAGCAAAGAAGAAGTTTTTTTGTTTCCGATTTACAAGATTCGTTCATGCACAATCACAAAGGGGGACAAAAGAGAAATTATTTACATTTTCCATTTCAAAATTCATTTTCAGAATGTCAATATCATATTATGACGGTATGTTTGTTGTGCTGAAAAATGACAAAGGGATCAGAATCTAAAGACGGAGGCGTGTCCACCTGCCTGTGGGCACCCATGTAGGCACACAATATATTTCATTTGATTATTAAGGAACTAGTAGAGCTCAGCAAACTACTTTATGATAGATCAACCTTTTCGCCATAATCTACCAAAATAGGAATGGTTCAAACCCATGATAGATCAATGAATATTTAAAATGTTAACGTTTCTCTCGAGCCCTCTTCGGGTATTGGGGATGAATATACGATTTTGAGTTAGAATACGGGCTAACGTGAAAAGCATCAAAAGATCACAAAAAAAATTTGAAATATATTCATTTGTAAGACATGTCCACAAAATCGAATACGTCAATTATACCTGGCTAATCACGTGATATACTGCGGTTTCAACGGGAAACCAGCGGTGCGTTATCAAAATACTCTCAAATGAATATTTTTACAATGTAGCTGACAGACGTCTAAGGATTTAATTTTCAGCGCTTCCAAGAGAAAAATAGTATTTTTTCCTCATATTTGGAAGAATGTAATATTCAAAGGAAATGCCCACTAGCTTATGCTAGGAATCATTCCCTGAAAGCTTTTGCACTTATGAGTACCACCGAGTATAATTCATTATTTGTTTATAAATGGAGTGTGATTCAGTTGAAGAGATTATCACAATATGCTGAGTTTAGGAATTTCATAGAAATGAAAGATAGGAATGATGTAAATGGTGTACCAGAATCGGATAATGATTATACATATAACAAGGCTCTTGTTTTTAGTAAACCAGTGCTTCTTCGTAATCTGATGAGTATCTAAGACCCAAAAAGAAATTACGTTTCAAAGTTTATTTGAGGATGTTGTGTACCTGATTTAATGGTTTTCAATCAGATAACCCCCCATGAAAAAAAACTATATCCACCCATGTCTGATAACCGATTCTCATCAGTGGAGGAAAATAATACTTTTAATTTTTGAGATTATGTTAGTCGAAGACATGGTCTCCTCAACCATTTTCGAGAAAAAGAGGTACGGAGTTACGGAGACCCATCCTTTAGAAAAAAAAATACTTAGAATGCATTTCATCACACTAAAATACTCTTATTCCGAGAGGGGTTACGTAACGCTTTCAATCTGAAAATATTTTAGGAGCCCATTTTTTCGACTGAAATTTCAATTAGATCATCCACTAAAAATTGAAAATGATTTTTTATCTCTGCTACTGATGGGAATCAATCAGTTCTTTTACAACCAAACGATCAAGTTCATCCAGAAAACTCCATGCTATCAATTTCATTTAAATTCGATAAATTTTGGTGCAAAACTAACCAACTAACGGTACTTTAGAGGTCACCCGTGGGCTGTGGAATGCATTAAGGACCTGAGTAGATATGGAAAAATATCTTCTAGTTTCGATATTTAGAATCACCTCCTGAAATATATAAACGTTTAATCCTGACAACCTTTATGTAATTCGTTATATATGACGGCATCCAGAATTGATTCTAATTTTTTTTTACAGTGTACCGGGCTGGTCAAGCTACACCAGCATTCAGCCTTTTTCACATCACGTGAAATAATTCAAACTTCCAGCCGAACCGCGAAGAAATATTGAAAGGGAAAAAGGATTAATCAAATATTTCATTCATGAAAACAACAATGAAATGTGTCAGATTTTTTGTTTTCGGTTTAATTTTCTTTAATATGCGGTTTTTCTAAGACAATTTGAAAACAATAGTTTTTGTTAGATCAGATTCTTACAGTTTCAATGAGAGGAAATCTCGAAAAATGAGATAATTATTCCCACAGTATCAAAAAAAGTAGTTTGTAGATAATGATAAGCATCAAAATTTGATTCGTACGAAAAATACGATCCTTTCATAATCATGACAAACAGTTTAATAATCTAATGAGGCAAAATGGATTAATGCTCATTCAAAATGCCTGTGCCCTATAATATATAATATCAGGGGAAATGGCTTGATGAAAGTAACTTGAAAAATAATGCGATGTTATTTTTAATCCAATATGGCGGACCATCAAAGATTTCGAAATAGTTATATTTATTCACTTCTACAATATGGATATCAAATGGAAGGGCTTGTTGAGAGTAACTCGAAAAATAATGAAAAGAAGGATAATGTCCCTAAGTTGGAACAAACTAAATACATGTGAGAAAAATAATGTGACTTAATCCTAAAACCAATATTTCGGAAAATCCAAGTCAGTGACAATAAAAAATTGATTCAACAAATGAAAATGAGAAATTTCAAATTCACAGATAGCAAAATTGTTCACTTCGTGAAGATATTTAGTCTTCCCGTCGACTCACTAACACATATACAAATTCTTACCATAACAACTACTCTTTCAATCCCTTTTATACATCGAAATCGTATCGACTGATCCCGACAATCTGGCAACAGTGCTGGGATCGAAAACGTTGATCGTATTTGCCGGTGCAGTATATGTGGGATTGAAAAGTTGGCGCAATGTATCGGGTCTGAACACGACTATCAGATATACAACTTTTTTGAAGGAAAAAAATTTTTTCCCCTCTCAATGTGCCTAGGGAGTTATATTTTAAAAGAGCCCATTTTTTGCATATATACTCGTAAAAAACATACGGATCATGTGGGTCTTAGGTCGCCTTAAGAACGTACCGGGACTGGATACGTCTGCCAGACAAATATATATATATATATATATATTCTTTTGAAAGAGAGAATTACATACTGTTTTGTAATATCAAACAATATATCGCATATGGCACGTGTGAAGAAATGGCGACAAGAAACAGATTGTATAAAAGAATAAAATCTGTTTCCCGCTCCAAATCTGAGTGTTAGCAGAGGGAATGTAAACGGGGTACCATACAATTCTGCGTATGATACACGAGAACAGATAAAAACCTCTGAAAAAACTCTGTCTCCCCGTTTTTGTGTTGTGATACTGAATTTGTTCGCAAAAATATGCTGCTATCCATGTTACAGAGCTCCTTGTGCTTGAAAACATGCCTTTTCATCGAATTGGAGGCAAATATCTTGAAATTATATCTGTAACAAGACAAAAAAGAAGAAAAACGAGAAAGAAGCAGTAGAAAAAAATGCTTCACCTGCTAAATAAACCTTTTCACAAAGTCCTAACTCTCTCATGGATCGTACAAGACAGATTGTTTAGTACTTACTTCAAAAAGCATATTTTTTGCAACAATAATGCATATTTTTCATGTCATCTTAAATTTTTCTCAGTTTCAGAAAAGATAATATTTTATTTATTAAATTTTTTGACGCTCTTTAAGCTCATTACGATATGCTACATCTGGGTTTCCTGAATTAAGTTCAGGCAGTGTTTTGAAACAAATCCAAAGAAAAAATTTATTGGAGACCACTGCTCTCTTCAGGAAAACTCCTCACCACTAGATATTTCTCTTGTTCTTAGATCCATTTTTATATGAAAAGAACCCCATTTCAGAATTCATTCTTCTTGTTACAAAGAAACAAACAATTAAAGTCTCTACATGATTTCCTGTACCAGGGATGAAATTTTACAATTCCCACTCTAACAATTGTGTGCAATGTAAAATGATGGACCAGAGATATTAATTAATCAATCTTTATTTCATGGCATTTCCATAAAAATTATGAAAAATGTACTTTTAGCTATATACAATATTTCAAAATTCCTAAATTTTGAAAATGATGATTTTCTAAATCCATACTATATACATTAACAATAAACAACTCACACAAATCTCAAAATCATACAAAAAACTCCTTCCTTAAATTTCACAGCCATAATTTCAGTACCAAACCGAACAATGAGATTATAATTCACACTAATCTACAACTTTTGCCAGTAATTTCAGAAGCTGATCAGTTTTACTATTGAAGCTATTTTTCCATTCTTCCTTATTCCTCTTGTAAAGTTGCAGACGAATTTTATTCGAAATAATTTTGCCATGATTGGAATTTGACCATAAACCATCCTTATAACACAGCTCATCCATTATGGCCATCTTATGCTTCAGACCAGCAACATTCCAAATAGCTTCGAAAGATCTTGAACCAAATTTGGAAGCAGCCAAATCTTGATAGGAACCCTAGAAAAATGCAATGAATAAAGATTTGCACAAGTGTGAACGTTCCACAACATGTGAATTGGTAATTACCATCATTTTCCTAACCAACTTTTCTCTGCTTTTCTCACCAACAAATTGACTTTTCACAAAAGAATCCACAATATGACTTCCCATAGTATTGGAGAATAAGGCTTTCAAAGTGTTGTTTTCCATTTCCAATAAACTATTTACAATCTTAATTGGTTTATTGAATTCCAACAGTGTTTGCAATACGAGTGTTCCATGGAGATTGAGTCTACAATTCTGCACTTCTTCATTACTCGAACTGGATGAAGTAATGTCCTCGAATGTTTTCATTTTTGCCAAACAAATCACAATAGAAGACTGTCTTGGTTCTGGCTCCAAACAATTCAAACTCTTCATTATGCTCTGAAATAGATTTTGGTCAGATTTAAAATGAACATGATTTCTTTTTTTATATTTCTTACATTGACAAATGGTCCTTGTTTAGCAGACAACCTTTTACATCCATCAGCTACAGCCCAAATCAGTCCTGTGTGTCCCTCTTTTATTATTTCAGAGAATTCATC
Organism: Adalia decempunctata; assembly: GCA_951802165.1. NCBI lineage: Eukaryota > Metazoa > Arthropoda > Insecta > Coleoptera > Coccinellidae > Adalia > Adalia decempunctata. The sequence goes on from OX637697.1 coordinate 26,127,345, forward strand.
TGCCAATTCATCAAATATGAATTCAAACTAAAAAAAAAGTTATGTGTTCAACATGAAAAAAAACTGCACATTCATTCTATTTCATATAATATTATGAGAGCTTACCTCACTTTTTTCTTGACAATTAGTTATCAGTTTTTGCACAGCAAAATTTGTGCTTCTCATTTTAGATAATTTGAGCACTTTCCCAGCAAAGCACTTTATATAAATTTTCGTGAAATATTTAGGTGGTGCAACTTGCAAACATGTCTCAAGCACCATTAAAGAACTTTTGGCCAAAAAGACTGGCAATACTTTATTTGAACCTGAATCGTCATCCTCAGTGGCAAAGCACTCCAAAAGTTTCTTCATATATTTTTTCAGGAGCTTGGAATTCACTCTCTTCAAGGCTTCAAGAAGAATCTGAAGAAAGCCAGAAGTTTTTTCATTTTTACAAAGATCTGGAAACTGTGGCCACATGAGAAGACGTTCACCATATTCGATCACAACATCTGCATATACAGGAACCACTGGAAGCTGTGCAATTTCTTCCTTCAACTTATTTTGTTCCCGGAAACTTGTCTTAGGATCTTCTTTGGGTATGTTTGAAAATATTTTCAAACAAGTTCTCATAATATGATTTCCATATGAGTCCCATACAAAATCTTCGAGATTATTCAGTAGAAATTTACTTATCTTCAAAGTAAACTCTTTATACTCTTCTTTCATTTCATTTTCCTGAGTAGAGCGTACAAATGTTTGAGTAACCAATTCTTCTAATACATGACTAGCAAACTTATCACTGCAAAGTGGTCGTAATTCCTTACTGAAGCAATCCATGTATTTTTTCATCACTTCATCACTCGAAAACGGCAGTAACATTTCTATAACTCTGCAACCTATTTGGTTACAGCATAATTGAATTTCTTGGTCCTCTGTTTGTTGAAAAACGTTATCTACAAATATTCCTGAAACATATAAGAATTGGATGAAATTGCTGTGACAAAGTTTCCAGTAGTCAGGGTTGTGGCATACTTACGTTTGTCTTCGTCGTTTTCAAATCCTTCTCTGTATACTTCCATGATTTTAACGAAATATTGATAAGTTTCACTCTCCAATTGGCTTCCACACCCAAAATGTCCTTTCTTGGCATATTTTCTCGCGTTTATCATGAAAGACTTCTTCCGTTTTCTCTTATTCGAGTTTTTTTGTTCACTATTTTCGCTCATCTTGAATAAAATAGTAATAAATAACACGAATTTAAGTATTCAAATTGATAAAAAACGCTTTCCACGTGTTCCACACAGAGCAATAAAAATTTCAGTCGTTACAAATTTGATTGAGGTTGATAACCACAGAACATATAATAGAAGAAGTGCAACCTGCCCACTAATCTTTGGCAACGGCAGTGACGTTTCTGCAGCGGTCATAGACTACATAAATAAGTGGCAAATGGCGGCCACAAAATATTCTATGACAGTTTGACAGATGTCGACGATTCCATTCCTTCAGGGGGGGGTCGCTGAATGTTTTCTTATTCTTCAATATTGTTCCAATTAGGGAATCCAACGACCTGTCAAATATTTTTTTGAGGTTAGCTGGTGGTCAAACAAACCAAGTTTAGCTTTGTTCATGTAGACATTAAAACCGTTTATTTGCTTGAAAAATTGTTTTATGTGGAAATTTTTTCGATATTTCTAGTCAATCTTACTCTTAGGAATATCAGACCAGTGAAAATTATTTAAATTAAGTGCATTTTCAATAAAAAATGCCATAAATGTGTGCCAAAGTTGGATGTGCAAGTCGTTCAAATTATGAGGATTTTCTTGAATATTTTGGAACACCCAGTGTGTGTAACTTGGTGTATTATACACATATTAAGTGACTTATCAGGAAACAAAAGGAAATTGGGTCAGCAGTCATCAAGACTTGACAATATCGAAGATAAGAAACTAAAGTGAATGTGTCTTCGTAGACACTGAAATAAGCAGTATTCAGTTCATGTGAAATGTAAAACTGATGAATATTTAAATTTATATCATATAAAAGGATAAAGAAGTTACAGGGACAGAGCTCTGATTAATATTCCGTCTCCAATACTTTCTCTTCAATCTCTTCGGGCTCCCAATACTAAAAGTTGTAATCATATGATTGGGTGAAATTTTCTTCGTCAGTGATACTTCAGGATACTTTTTGATATTAGAAATCATAAAAACTCACTCGTTCACTCATGAAATGCATATAAGATAATAAAATTCCTCATATTTACTGCAAGCCAGCGACCTGTCAGAAAATTTATAGGTTATCTGGAGGCAGGGCGCCACGTGGTTTGGATTGCCTAATAGACAATAATTTTATAACCTTCCCCTGAAGAAAAAATTACCATATTCCTATTAATTTTCAAATACTTGAAATAAGGTACGTTGTACCATATTATTAATTCTTTTGAATTAATTTTATTTTCACTTAAATTAATATAATTATGAAAAAATTCACTATGAAAATATAAATATCTTTATTTCGAACAAGAACAGGTGTATTACAAATTATTCATTCTACAATCTAGGTAACTGCATTTATCAATTTTAGTCGCAATTGACAAATTAATGTTTCACTTCTCTATGTGAATATTTAATGTACGTATTTGTTCATTGCAGCAAATTAGTGTTAGTGTTTAACAAAGACATGTTGATTAATTCAATAAAATGATGATAAAAATGAATATTCTTCAAATGATATTCGAAACACTTGCAGGATAAAACTTTCAAAGAAGCATCAACTTTTAAATTTGTTTATATGCAGTTCTCACCTATATCTTCATTACGCTGCAAAATTATCACATCGAAAGGTCTTCCTATGTCCTTTGGGATCCTACAAAAATAAATTCCATTATGGATTTTCAATGTACTTGATTATATGAAAAGTAATAATAATTACCAGAAATGAATTCGAATATGCTTCAATATCATGCTCTCATCACTGATTTATTATTGTCATCCTACCAAAATTTGTATGTTGTTCATCAGTTCCTGCAAAAATCAATATCGTTATAGACGTTCGACATTATTGGTAACATGACATATTACCTTAAGAATAATACAAGAGTAATTTTGTATTAAGATTCACTCTACTTCTTCATCATTAACTTAAATTTGTCTCATCTCTAAAACTTCTTCGACATCACCACTTTAATCAATTTACAAATGGCTGACAAGTCACTTGTCAAGTGGCATTTGTCAGTACCAACTCATCAACGACATACGATTCTGAATTAGAGTGCGAGAGAGATATGTTTTCTCTCAACATTTGCTTTAAGTGGCACCGTATGTCTTAGTATATCCGTGTTGCCTGACTTTGAACCAGGGGGGTGAAGCGCCAGTTCAAAGTCAGGCAACACGGATATACTAAGACATACGGTGCCACTTAAAGCAAATGTTGAGAGAAAACATATCTCTCTCGCACTCTAATTCAGAATCGTATGTCGTTGATGAGTTGGTACTGACAAATGCCACTTGACAAGTGACTTGTCAGCCATTTGTAAATTGATTAAAGTGGTGATGTCGAAGAAGTTTTAGAGATGAGACAAATTTAAGTTAATGATGAAGAAGTAGAGTGAATCTTAATACAAAATTACTCTTGTATTATTCTTAAGGTAATATGTCATGTTACCAATAATGTCGAACGTCTATAACGATATTGATTTTTGCAGGAACTGATGAACAACATACAAATTTTGGTAGGATGACAATAATAAATCAGTGATGAGAGCATGATATTGAAGCATATTCGAATTCATTTCTGGTAATTATTATTACTTTTCATATAATCAAGTACATTGAAAATCCATAATGGAATTTATTTTTGTAGGATCCCAAAGGACATAGGAAGACCTTTCGATGTGATAATTTTGCAGCGTAATGAAGATATAGGTGAGAACTGCATATAAACAAATTTAAAAGTTGATGCTTCTTTGAAAGTTTTATCCTGCAAGTGTTTCGAATATCATTTGAAGAATATTCATTTTTATCATCATTTTATTGAATTAATCAACATGTCTTTGTTAAACACTAACACTAATTTGCTGCAATGAACAAATACGTACATTAAATATTCACATAGAGAAGTGAAACATTAATTTGTCAATTGCGACTAAAATTGATAAATGCAGTTACCTAGATTGTAGAATGAATAATTTGTAATACACCTGTTCTTGTTCGAAATAAAGATATTTATATTTTCATAGTGAATTTTTTCATAATTATATTAATTTAAGTGAAAATAAAATTAATTCAAAAGAATTAATAATATGGTACAACGTACCTTATTTCAAGTATTTGAAAATTAATAGGAATATGGTAATTTTTTCTTCAGGGGAAGGTTATAAAATTATTGTCTATTATGCAATCCAAACCACGTGGCGCCCTGCCTCCAGATAACCTATAAATTTTCTGACAGGTCGCTGGCTTGCAGTAAATATGAGGAATTTTATTATCTTATATGCATTTCATGAGTGAACGAGTGAGTTTTTATGATTTCTAATATCAAAAAGTATCCTGAAGTATCACTGACGAAGAAAATTTCACCCAATCATATGATTACAACTTTTAGTATTGGGAGCCCGAAGAGATTGAAGAGAAAGTATTGGAGACGGAATATTAATCAGAGCTCTGTCCCTGTAACTTCTTTATCCTTTTATATGATATAAATTTAAATATTCATCAGTTTTACATTTCACATGAACTGAATACTGCTTATTTCAGTGTCTACGAAGACACATTCACTTTAGTTTCTTATCTTCGATATTGTCAAGTCTTGATGACTGCTGACCCAATTTCCTTTTGTTTCCTGATAAGTCACTTAATATGTGTATAATACACCAAGTTACACACACTGGGTGTTCCAAAATATTCAAGAAAATCCTCATAATTTGAACGACTTGCACATCCAACTTTGGCACACATTTATGGCATTTTTTATTGAAAATGCACTTAATTTAAATAATTTTCACTGGTCTGATATTCCTAAGAGTAAGATTGACTAGAAATATCGAAAAAATTTCCACATAAAACAATTTTTCAAGCAAATAAACGGTTTTAATGTCTACATGAACAAAGCTAAACTTGGTTTGTTTGACCACCAGCTAACCTCAAAAAAATATTTGACAGGTCGTTGGATTCCCTAATTGGAACAATATTGAAGAATAAGAAAACATTCAGCGACCCCCCCCTGAAGGAATGGAATCGTCGACATCTGTCAAACTGTCATAGAATATTTTGTGGCCGCCATTTGCCACTTATTTATGTAGTCTATGACCGCTGCAGAAACGTCACTGCCGTTGCCAAAGATTAGTGGGCAGGTTGCACTTCTTCTATTATATGTTCTGTGCTTTGAACTGGCGCTTCACCCCCCTGTTGATAACTGCTAACCATAGAACATCCTTACATATTTCACAGATCGCGTAATTTTCTTCATCATGAACTCTCAACCGAATTGCATATTGCAAAATGTGGTTTTATTCCTGAATGTTATATGCCTTACAAACTATCAGGAAGGCAATAAGCATATTCTGACTACTGAAGGAATAATCGAAGAAAAGACTCCTCTTTGAATGTCACTTGGTGACCGCCATCTTTAAATTTGTAGTGTCTTTGCGTTAGTTCATTCGTTAACGCTAGGGGGCGTACCGCTTCCTTGGTTACGCCTATACTGCCTCTCACCACGGATATTCAAACTTGTTTGAGTATCCGTGGCCTCTCACCAAATTTCAAAACGAACGAATGTTTAGTCATTACAATATTGGGAGAAAAATCGAAAATGGAAAAGTCCAAAACCATTGTACCGATTATGCTTATTCAAAAAATAATAACAATAATAACGCTCTTGTCCATTAAAGCAAAAATCTATTTTTTATTCCATTCAAATGATAAAAGTTTCAAAGTGAAATACTTTATCTATTAGCCTAATCTGTAACTACCGTCATAGGGCTTATCCTTATAATCTCTAATTATAATTCGAGCAGAGAATGTACTGAACAACTTAAATATCCCGACATAATTTCTATTTGAGTTATGGATTTTCGTAAATGTTAACACAACAAAATAATGGTAATGATGATTGGAAAACATTTTTCCAATTACTTTGGATATCATGTCGATCAATACACCTGGTTTATCATTCTCTCCATCTAACATCAGAATGTTTTAACTACACCTAAATAATAAATGATCAATTCAGATTCTGCGCACGATTCCTTTATGGTAAACTTAATAATTTTCGATCAAAAATAACTCACTTTCATACACCCCATCATTGTTGACGGTGCACCAGTATTACCTACTAGAAAGTATCGATCAGAAATTTCTCATTTAAACATGTCTGAAGAAACTGTCAACTATAAAAACGCAAAGTCAATTTACGAATTTACAGTTAACGACATAAATGGAGAGCCTGTATCTTTGGAGAAATACAAAGGGCATGTTTGTATCATAGTCAACGTAGCATCTGAGTGCGGATTTACAAAAAACCACTACGAAGAACTCGTCGAAATCTACGATCAATATTCAGAATCAAAAGGTTTGAGAATTTTGGCTTTTCCCTGTAATCAGTTTGCTGGACAAGAACCTGGAGATAGCGCAGAGATTATGGATTTCATAAAATCGAAAAATGTTAATTTCGACGTTTTCGAAAAAGTTAATGTCAATGGAAGCGATGGTAGTCCTCTGTGGAAATATCTTAAATTGAAACAGGGGGGTGTATTGGGTGATTTCATTAAATGGAACTTCACAAAATTTATCATCGATAAACAAGGACAACCAGTAGAGAGACATGGACCAAATACTAGTCCGAAAGAGCTTATAGGGTCACTTGCGAAGTTTTGGTAGATACCTCTACGACAATGGTGGTACAACACTCAGCAAATTGAACGAAACATATTTTTTTCTTTATTTATAGGCAAATTGCACATATATCACTCAAAAATACCTCACACTTATTGTCAAACTTAAGATTATTGATCATTAAAATATGTGAATAATTTAAACGATTATTGATATACCATTAACAGACTACCATAGGGTAGTAATTGATGAATACTCTATAATATAAATGTAAACATTTCATCCCAATAATAATCATTATCGGCAACAGAAGGTCTATACATTTCAGGCACCAAAATATAGCGTTATTGCCATTTGAATTTTGAAAAACACATCTACCCGCAACCCGTCGTAGACGATGCATGACAAACTACTCAATTATTCATGAAAAGTTGCTTAATTCAAAATATGGACTTGTTCGCGCATTTTTATACCGAAGTTATAAATTTTGTGCGTTACTTATAACTCATTCGGCATTCTTCGTGACTATACAGCCTGTTTTCCACTGTTTTCAAAGGGGAGTCTATTTATAAAGGTGGTAGAACTCGTAAAAATGAAGCTGTTTACAAAAAATCACCTTTATAAAGCTTTCGAGTTCTTCATATTGAAATTTATGCTTTATTTTATGAGTTCTACCTTCTCTTAAAAATGAAAAACAGGGCTTGTTATAGAGACGGCTGTGGCCTAGAAAGAGTCGAAAGCACAGAACATCAATCTAATAATAGTACTCTATGGCGCTGTCACTTATGTGGGATTTGAGGTTAATGTTATTTTAAATTTCAAATATTTAAATATTAGAGTAAAATTTAAAATTTCAATTCGTTTCAGACTTGAACTCAACATAGAATAATTATCCTATTAAGTTCAAGGTTTTCAAACAATTAAATAACTCAACGTACTTTATTCACATGTAATATTATGAAATAATTGTTATTATTTTGTGATCCATCAAGAGACAAGTATCAAAGTTCAAGTTTACTGCGCTTTATCCTTGAATGACTTGACAAATACGACTTGTTTTTACCCGACTCATACCTATATCGTACTTTATTACTCATATCTACAGTAAAGATCTGTTGTTATATCAGTCGATTTAATCACTTGATAGTAGTTTGTCTATAATTTTGGAGTTTCGAGGTAAAAATTGACAATATCAAGATCTAAATATCGAATCATCAAAAAAGATCCTAGAGTGTTAGCAATAAAATGAATAAATATTTAAAACAAACAATAATTACATGTTTTGTTTTAATTGTTGCTGTATTTTTAAGGTTCATTTACTTCGAGATGGCTGAATCTACTGCTAATTGGAAAGAAGCTCAGTCAGTATACGAATTCAGTGTGAACGATATTAACGGTCAACCTGTTTCTTTGGAAAAATACAAGGGGCATGTTTTGATTATCGTAAATGTTGCTTCCAAATGTGGATACACGAACAACCATTATACAGAACTGAACGAGTTGTTCGATGAATATGCTGAGAGCAAAGGGTTGAGAATCCTTGCCTTTCCATGCAACCAATTTGGAGGACAAGAGCCAGGTGATAGCAATCAGATTTGTGAATTCACCAAGAAGAGAAATGTTAAGTTTGATTTATTCGAAAAAGTGAATGTGAATGGAAATGATGCTCATCCTCTCTTTAAATATTTGAAACAAAAACAGGGAGGATTTTTGCTTGATGCCATCAAATGGAATTTCACAAAATTCATAATTGATAAAAATGGTCAACCAGTTGACTGGCAAGGACCCAATGTCAGCCCAAAAGCACTTCTTAAAACTCTTGAAAAATATTGGTGAAAAGTATATCTTTAGCAAGGGGGTAATATGCATATTTACGAAAAAAAATTTAATATCTGTATAAATGATAAGCATTATATAGTTTTGATACTTATTTTTATATCAATTAATGTTTGTTCAGAGACTGATAAGTTTATATTCACGTTATTTTATTATTTTTGAAAAAATATATCTACGTTTGATTCTATACATGTTGTGTTTGTTTTATATTCCAGTGCAGTGAATGGTGATGCTTTTCAATATTAAATTAAAAAGTAGAACAATATTTCCCTCACCTTGGGTCATTGATTACAATAATTATCTAATTATTCAATAATGAACAAGATCGAATCAACAAAAACTAAGTACTTAATTCTATAAGAGGATGGAAGTTTTCATTTCAAAATATGCCCCACTTGAAAACAAACTGTAATTTGAGCTTCGGGCGATTTTCCAGCAGTTTCATTCTTTTTCAGCCCCGAAAAAGTCCACTAGAGGAAAGGGGGATTCCTGTATCCTTAAGCTGGCTCCTCACACCCTGCTACAGGCTGGTGAGATGAGAAATTCCTACATTGGATCCTTCAGCTAATGAGCCGATCTTGGAAATTCCCAACACTAAGGCCCTAGAATATGTGAAACAGGGGCAGTCTGGGGGTGTTTCGTAAGCATGAAGACTACTTGATTTCTTGCATCATGGTACATGATCAAATTCGTCAATCTATTTTTTCCCGGTGTTTGTGAAGATATGTCCTGAGTGGTTTGTTCCTGTGCATTTTCCATCTGACTGGTATCATCGGTATCTTCCACTATTTGTTCTCCATTTGGGGTTATTGAGGATCTGTCATTATTTTCTTCAACTTTCACCTCTTCCGTTTGGGTTCCTACGTCAACCGATAATGGCTTTAGGAAAAGATTCAAAGTGGGAATTGCTGTCTTATTCAAATTGTGACCCGTCATAAAACAAGGCTGGAAATGATCACTGCATACTCTGGATGACAAATTTAGGGAGGAAGGATCTCGCTTCATAATCTCTTCATCGCTGCATGCAAATTTCCATAGGAGAACTCGTTGCACGTCTTCTGGTTTAGGGAATCTGAAAAATCTTTTGCCGGCGGTATTTTCAGTACCAATCGGACTTCGGTAATTGGGGCAATTTTTAATGGAACATTTGCATTTTTTTCGAATATCCATATTGACATGCAACAGGTAAAAAGCTATGAACAGAGACAAACCGTTAATTAGGGAATCCAACGACCTGTCAAATATTTTTTTGAGGTTAGCTGGTGGTCAAACAAACCAAGTTTAGCTTTGTTCATGTAGACATTAAAACCGTTTATTTGCTTGAAAAATTGTTTTATGTGGAAATTTTTTCGATATTTCTAGTCAATCTTACTCTTAGGGATATCAGATCAGTGAAAATTATTTAAATTGAGTGCATTTTCAATAAAAAATGCTATAAATGTGTGCCAAAGTTGGATGTGCAAGTCGTTCAAATTATGAGGATTTTCTTGAATATTTTGGAACACCCAGTGTGTGTCACTTGGTGTATCATACACATATTAAGTGACTTCTCAGGAAACAAAAGGAAATTGGGTCAGCAGTCATCAAGACTTGAAAATATCGAAGATAAGAAACTAAAGTGAATGTGTCTTCGTAGACACTGAAATAAGCAGTATTCAGTTCATGTAAAATGTAAAACTGATGAATATTTAAATTTATATCATATAAAAGGATAAAGAAGTTACAGGGACAAAGCTCTGATTAATATTCCTTCTCCAATACTTTCTCTTCAATCTCTTCGGGCTCCCAATACTAAAAGTTGTAATCATATGATTGGGTGAAATTTTCTTCGTCAGTGATACTTCAGGATACTTTTTGATATTAGAAATCATAAAAACTCACTCGTTCACTCATGAAATGCATAAGATAATAAAATTCCTCATATTTACTGCAAGCCAGCGACCTGTCAGAAAATTTATAGGTTATCTGGAGGCAGGGCGCCACGTGGTTTGGATTGCCTAATCCCGCTGTTTGTTTATTTAAGATTTGTGCCTGGGTGGGCATCTGTCAAATTCGCTGTAACGTTGCCAGATCGGGCGATTATTCCGGTATTCGAAGAAGAGGTCATGTTTCCTTTAACACTTCGAACTGAACAACTCAGAATAAATTATTAGAAATCATAAAATTTACTTCGAGATAGTGTTCATCCCGAAAACAATTAACAAACAAATAAATTAGAATTTCTTAATATGTTTATTATGTGACAACTGACAATAGATAAGATAAAAAACAATCGAATTGAATATATTTTTGCTTTGATTTTTATTTCAGGCCCTGAGGTAGTATAAAAAGTGAAAAAAAATCCTACTACCTACTAATTTCAAAATTCAGACTCAAATACGAAATAACTAGTTAATTTACACAAAAGAAAAGCTGACATGTGTCGACAACTGGGCCAATATTTTTTTTCAAATGTAGTTCGTGAAATAAGACAAATTTAATCGAAAAATGCGGAAGATATTTTAAGGTGGCGCCAATAAAAAGTACTCGTCCCATTCCCGAACGAAGTATAAGTTGTCAAGTTGATAATTCTCATTGCTTCTGTATGAAATTACAATGCACTCTAAAAAAGCAGAATTGCACAATCTGGCAACAAAATCCGCTTATGATACGGTTGGCGCATACGCAAATCCGACTCAAAATCTCACTTGATTAAACAGCGGGATTACCGTAAAGTTCATTTGCAAAAAAAATACATTTTCATTTTCATATCCATAAAAATGTTTGCAAGTAAACAGAAACATGGAATGAGGCTTGAGAGTATTTCGCCTGTGCAAGCAGAAATTTCGTGACAATTCGTATAAATAAAAACCTCTTAAATATCAAATCAAAAAAAGAAATATTGAGCAGAGATCGTTTGAAAAAAAAACGTTTATTAATTCTTCTGGAATTAGGTAATTCGGACAGAGGTCTTTGATTCGGATAAACAGAATTAATGAATCAAACATGTTTATAAATGCAGGTTACATGACCTTGAACCTCTTTTTTACTCTTTTTTTTAGTAGCAGATTTTAGTGTTGCATATTACAGATTTGTTAACCACAGAACAGTAATAATTCTAACAACTTATTTATAGATTTGAACGTAGCCTACGTAATCTAACGATTAGATTAGATTACGTAGGGTTCGAATTAACAAATAGCTAGTGCCCACCCGAAGGCCGAAACCAATATCTGTGGTGAGAATACTCTCATAGCAGCTTGATGATCCATGAAAAAAATTTTGTAGTGTTTTGACTCCTGTTCAAAATTGTTTAATTAATTATTATATAATAACTAATTTATATCTGTGTTCTGGACATGCGCAAGTGAATTATATTCTGTGGCGCTAAGATAATAACAGGTTGGGCTATTTTTATATGTATGAAATTGTGGAGCTACTAATAATTCGTTTCTATACCTATTTATGTGCAATTTGTAATGATAAAATAGAATGGCTATTTCTTCCACTATCAAATCAACTTTCTTAAAGGGTACAATCGAATTATCTGTATTGATCCTTGGATTCAATAAACATTAGTTATCATCAGTATACAACTCAGTGTGATATTTATTATTTATCCCGCAGGTAGATTATTCACTGGCATTTTATCAGCAATGGCAGCTACAAACATCGACTTCAAGGAGGCAAAAACCATTTATGAGTTCACAGCTGACAATATCAAGGGAGAACCTGTAACTCTCGATAAGTATAAAGATCGTGTTTGCATAATTGTAAATGTTGCTTCCAAATGTGGTTACACAGACAACCATTACACTGAATTGAATGAATTATACGATAAGTACAGTGAAACAAAAGGTTTGAGAATTCTTGCTTTCCCTTGTAATCAGTTTGGATCCCAGGAACCTGGCGGTAATGATGAAATTTGCGAATTTGCTAAAAAAAGGAAGGTGAACTTCGATATGTTCGATAAAGTTGATGTAAATGGTGGTAACGCCCATCCGCTGTGGAAGTTCTTGAAGCATAAGCAAGGTGGCCTTCTGATCGATAGTATAAAATGGAATTTCACTAAATTTATTGTGGATAAAAATGGCATACCGGTTGAAAGGCATGGACCGAGTACCAGCCCAAAGGAGTTGGAAAAAATTTTGGAAAAATATTGGTAATTTTTATTGAGACAATTTCATTATTGAATCCCCTTAGGATTGTTTTGATTTTTCATTCAAAAAATTATATAAAAATATATTGAAGTGTAGTGAGATGATTTATAAGTACCTACCTATTGTATTCGTTATGAGGAATTACTATATATGTGAGATTCTGGATTTTTATATTGAAAATTGAAAAAATATACTATATTTGTTAATAAAAAGTTAATTTGTGAGTGGATATTTAATTTGTACTTGTGTTAAAAATATCATTACATCATTGTTCAGGGTTTATAATATCTTCTGGGAAATCAACTTTCCTCAACCTAAATCAGGTATGTGACATATTGTTCATACTGATTACTTCTAGGTCTCCTGAGAGGGGTCTCCTCTGAAACTACAAGCTTTGAAGCTTGTAACTTGTACGAGTTCAGAGAAGCAGTTTTGTTCTGTGCACAGACTACATACTCTGGTTCTGTGTAGACTTTGTTACTGTGTCCTTAGGCACAGCCTTGTTAATTTTCGACCCAACAGTGAAAATGTGGCCCACTATCGAGACTAGAAAATTTCTTTCCTAGCACAGGATTGAACTTCTGACTTGCCGGGTCCTAGTCCAACACCTAAACCACTTGGCTAGGGGCACTCATAAATGTAAAAAATATCAGTATAAAAATAATTTTTCCCTCCACAAAAAAGACCCTTAAACAAGAACATTTCTTGGCCAGAGAATTCTATTCGCGGAAAAGGGAAAATGCGGTAATCGTAGGAACAGGAAGTACCTACCTGTGCTAATTGGCAGTAGAGTTCGGTCGGTAGTTGTTTGTAGTAAATACTAGTTGAGCGAACACTGTAAAATAAAACTGTCTTTCTTTTTTTTATTCACTTGTGAGCGCCAAAGCTTAAGTGCCATTGGACTGTGCCCGTACTAAGCTGCGCCCATGGATGGGAGATAGTTGGATAGTTCGGGTGCCCGTGAGACAAATTGCAAATCTATATATATATATATATATATATACAGGGTGCCTCAGAAGTACCGCACTTCCTTGAGGGGATCGAAAGTGAAAAATATTCTAAGCCCAAATATCCATGTTTGAAATTTTTTGATAACGTAGTTCATCAGTTATTAATTAATGAAAGTGACCAATCAGGAGCGTGCTACAAAAGATTGAGTAAGCAGTGGGGACGCCAAAGTGAGACGCCAGTCTCGGTTTACTGCGTGAAAAGCCGGCAGCAGCTCTGGCGTCTCTCTCTCGCGTCCCCTTACTACTTACTCATTCTTCTATAGCGCGCTCCTGATTGGTCACTTTCATTAATTAATAACTGATTAACTACTTCATCAAAAAATTTCAAACATGGATATTTGGGCTAAGAATATTTTTCACTTTCGATCCCCTCAAGGAAGTGCGGGACTTCTGGGACACCCTGTATATATATATATATATTTGTATATATAAAAGAAAGATGTTGGTTACACCATTTATAAGTTGAGATCGGTGAAAATTTTACTTTCACAGGAAATGCTTTTCCTCCTTTTGAGTGAGGCCACCAGATGTTGCTACAGTTACAGTCACGCTACCGCTTATTCGTTTGTACTTCATTTGATATTCTCCGCGTTAGATGGCGATATAAACAAATAGTGTGTACAGTGACTATATTCCCTCTATAGTCACTGTAATAGTGTGTAATTTGAGTTGCCTACAACTCTGCGCTGTTGGGCAAAACCAAAATGTCTTAGCGTAGGACTACAGATGTCTAAAATGATTAGATTTCGTTGAGATATGAGAAAAGTTTCGTCCTTACCACTTCAGATGGTGCTATTCACACATTATGACTAATGATTATTAGTTATTTTTTAGTTTTATTTATTCCAAATAACGTAATCGTGAAGGTACTATATTTGACATTATCACAATTAAATGGCGATGAATTTGTTGAGGCTTTCGCGGCCATCTGTCCCTTTTTCGAGCATTTCGGTCGTCGTGGTTTGAAATGGTCGAAAAAAGAACATATGACATCAATTACTGTGTAACTTACATAGGGCTTATAGAACCATGAAAGGCTATTAACAGATCTAGAAGCGGGTGAATATCACAGTAAATTTTATATATTCCGATATAAGTATATCCGATTTTGGCGATCAGTTTCAATCGTGATATGTCCATTCTCATCTCTTCTCATAATTTTCAAAATGTTTTTGAATTTCCGTTTGGGTACCTAATAAATATATTGGCGGAAATAACTGAATCCAAAATTGCCATTATTAGTGATTGACATATTATGACATATTATTTTTGTGTATCTGTTCTGTGTGATAGCTCATATCCATGGAAACATTTGACAGTTCAAAAATCAGAGAACCAAGCCGTTGATCTCCGATCACCGGTGATTACGATTTGTGAAATCCACCGTAAGTATCATTTAGGCGGAACAAAGTTCGCCGGGCCAGCTAGTATTCTATATATATATAAAAGAAAGATTTTTTTACACCATTTATAACTCGAGATTGAATTGGCTTCGAAACTTCGAAAAAAATCGATGAAAATTTTACCTATACAGGAAATACTTTTCCTTCTTTTGAGTAAGGCCACTAGGTGTCGCTACAGTTACAGTTACGCTACCGCTTATTCGCTGATACTTTATTTGATATTCTTCCCGTTAGATGGCGATGTAAACAAATAGTGTGTACAGCATAGACTTATCAAAAATGGGATAATATGTCTATGGTGTACAGTGACTATATTCTCACTATAGTCACTGTAATTTGTGTGTAATTTGAGTTGCCTACAACTCTGCGTTGTTGGCCAAAACCAAAATGTCTTAGCGGGGGAGTACAGATGTCTAAAATGATTAGATTTCGTTGAGATATGAGAAAAGTTTCGGTCTTATCACTTCAAATGGCGCTATTCACACTTCATGACTGATTTTTAGTTATATTTTTAGTTTTATTTTTTCAAAATAACGTAATCGTGAAGGTACTATATTTGACATTATCAACATTAGATGGCGATGAATTTGTTGAAGCTCTCGCGGCCATCGATTGATGACATCTGGTTTTTTTTCGAGCATTCCGGTCGTCGTGGTTTGAAATGGTCGAAAAAAGAACATATGACATCAATTACTGTGTATTTTGCATAGGACTTATATAGTATCATGAAAAGCTATTAACAGATCCAGAAGCGGGTGAATATCACAGGCTTTTTCTCAGCAAACCTCTCGTAAGTCGACCATATTTTCAATTTTTTTAAATCATACATACTCTTTTTTTGTAATAAAATTTTGTAATTTTGTAATAAAATCAATCTGGGAGAAATGAGAAAACATGATTGTCCGACAAAAATAGTGTAGCTTATTTGAGCGTGTCTACCAACATGAACATGACTGAAAATCGCATTTTTTAAAATTATTAATACCCTCCTGATTCTTTCAGAACCGGTTAATATGACCATATGAAATATGAAAATGCAATTGACCGACAAAAAAATGTGGCGTTTTTCTTGTCCGACAAATGAAAATCGACGATTTTTTTGAGTTTTCAAATTCATTAATATTTGTCGGACAAAAATGAATCTATATTTCAGAGAGTTTCTGCATTTTTATTTTGATAGTCCATTATCTCATATTTAGTATTACATCATTCAGCCTTTAAAATAAATAGCTACAAGTATGAACAATTGAAAACATTTTTTCATAACCCCAGAGGTGTTTCAAAAAAAGTGTCCCAGGTCTTCTACCACTTCGTGAAACATTTCACTTCTAGAGAAGAATTTCTGTATCCAACCAAAGTTATGAAAAAAGGCAACTTTCATCGAAATTTGAATGTCGAATATAATGATTGAAAATGTTAGTTATGAAAATGGAGTCTCACGAGACCAAAACAAGTTTCATTCGGTGGACTGAGAAATTGCCGAACTTTTTTCGTCGCACAGTTGAATGATATAGTATTCAGCATATCCTTCTTAAATGATCCTCAAAAAATCAAATGTTTATTTATAACATAAGCAAAGTTATATCCGATAAATGCATAACCAAATTGGAGCATTGAATTCTTTATTTTTCAAATGAACGCCACATTTTTTTTTGTTGGACAACTGGGGCACTACATTGTATTTTCAAGGTGAAGAGAGAGTAAGAAAAAATTAGAACATTATTTATAATTTTTTCTAGCTCAAAAAAATCGTCGATTCCCATTTGTCGGACAATAAAAACGCCACATTTTTTTTGTCGGACAATTGCATTTTCATACTTCATATTGTTGTATCAACCGATTCTGAAAAAATCAGGAGGGTATTATTAATTTAAAAAAATGCGATTTTCAGTCATGTTCATGTTGGTAGACACGCTCAAAGCCACACTATTTTTGTCGGACCATCATGTTTTCTCATTTCTCCCAGATTGTTTTTATGATTGCATTTTACAAAAAAAGTATGATTTAAAAAAATTGTTAATATGGTTTGAAAAAAATTGTTAATATGGTCGACTTACGAGAGGTTTGCGGAAAAAAAGCCGCGACTACAAAAATTTTCACAGAGCAGAAATGTGGTAGATTCCGCCTAATGAAGCTTTACTGAAAGTAAGAAAACTTTATTAATAATTTGCAATTTGTCCCACGGGCACCCCGACCAAAGCTGAATACAGATTACTCTGACGTGACGTGTAAGGACGTCACGTCAGACGTGTACTGTGCTCCCATTGGCCTAATATGAACGTGAACGTCAAAATGTGAGTGATATAAAAATGCAACACATTGTTCTGTGCGTTCACGTTCATATCAGGCCAATGGGAGCACAGTACACGTCTGACGTGACGTCCTTACACGTCACGTCAGAGTAATCTGTATTCAGCTTAAGACACGTCAATTAATGTACTATGAAAATCCATTCGAAAATGTCCTTGGTACCCACCATAATTGCTAGTTTCCTGTTCAACATTTGCTATTATTCTGTCCCGCTCCGATATTTCACTTTTAATAATTTTTGTGACCATACAGTGCAAGTCAAAATTATGGGACAAATTCATTTTCTCAGAAGAAAAATATTTGGCAACAAAATCCCGAAACACGTCAATTTTTGTTTCACTTTTAACAAATTTTTATGCATTTTTGAAGTATTGTTGTTGCACCCTGTGACATCAAACCTCTGAATTTTTTGAAGAGGGAAAGTGGGTCATGCATGTGGTACTTTTTTGACAAGGTCTTTGTATCTTCTGAGAAAATGAATTTGTTCCATAATTTTGACGCGCACTGTATAACGAAAATTCGCAATATTATTCTTATTTACATTACGTACTTCTTCTTATCACATCATAAACAGAACGTTGTTTTTTCAAGAATTTGAATACCTGGAGAGTATCTTAAGAATAAGAATGACGTTAATTCCAAATAAATATTATCATTGTAAGCGACTGAAATGAATAAAGAGAATGGAAAATTGAGGAACAAATGCAAATCTAGTCGTAATCTAGTAGGTACGTCTTTGTTGAATCCTTAAACTAATAATAATATAATTACGTTATTATACTAAGGTTGGATCATATATAATCAAAAGCATAACTACAATACGCTCTTTTAATGTTTATTCGTGCCTGAAGGTTGAGATGAATTACAACAAAGATCATCTGTTGAGTATCATCAAGAAAATAGCCCAGAAAAATATATCATCTGATAATGTTCAGATTGTACTTGGAAAAGGAAGTGGAAAATTGGATGGGTTTATGGGTGAGATTTTAACTATTGATATAACTGACAAAGAAACAAAGAAGACATTAAATTTGGTTGCAAAAATCTCTTTGAAGGATGAAAGAATCAGGGGTTACACACCCATTGGACAATGCTACAAAAGCGAAATACAAGCATACCAAGAATTCTTTCCCGCTATCCAAGAACTGAGTAGTGAATTCAATATAACCAAACCTATGAGATGTCTGATCAAATTCTATCAAGCTTCAGAAACACAAAATGAAGAATACATCATAATGGAGAATATCAAGAAAGATGGTTTTCAAATGTTGCCCGTTAGACAATTATTAAACGACGAACAAGCGAAGGTGATCTTCCAAAGTTATGGAGAATTGCATGCACACTCTTTAGCCCTGAGAGCTCTAAATCCTCAGAAATTCAAAGAACTTTCCGATAAGAATGTTAGTGTTTTTCGTTTGTTCCTCGATATGAAAGTTTCGAAGGATTTAACGCATAGTGTTCAGTCAGTTCGAGAAGCAATGAAAGAAAGGGGATTCGAACATGTTCTTCTTGAAGAATACGCGGATGATACGATTGGCGTATTAAAAAAATGTATGAATTTCAAAGGGGAAAAGTATGTCAGCTTTGTACATGGAGATGGTTGGAGTAATAACATTATGTTCAAATTTAATGTGAGTATAATCTTTTAATATGTACATCACGTTTATTTTATTTACTGTAAACCACAGAACCACAACCATTTTCCGAGGAATTAATGCCTCTTTAACATGCCGCGAACGCGTTTATACAACTCCAGTCAGTTTCTGAAGAAGGATCTTTGTAGATCAAAGCAAGAACAATCACGATGAGCCGAACCAACTGAAATACTCCAATTATTCAATTGAGTATAAACATGGATGACTACAAATACTATATCCAGTTGTCATATTTCTTCGTTATGAATGTGAAAATATGAAATGTTTGATTGTTTCGCCATTACACACATCGTCAAAAGTCTTGGCCCAATAATCAACCCTCAACTTGTCGACTGTGATAATTTATGTCTGTGGAATCTTTACTACCATATCACTTAAAAGAAAACAATACCTAAACCAGCGAAAAATTTTTCTTGTTCGGGAGAATACAGGTGTATATTCGAAAGTAATCAAGTTTCAGCGGATAACGAGGGTTGTCATTATCTTCTTCTTCTATATCTTCCATCTTCTATATATATGAAAGAAAGATGTTGGTTACACCATTTATAACTCGAGATCGGAAGGACTGTAGGTTATGAAACTTCATATATGGATTCGTCTACGGTCTGGTTATTATAAAATACAATAAAACTTCGAAAAGATCGATAAAAATTTCACCCATACAGAAAATGCTCTTCCTTCTTTTGAATAAGGTCACTAGTATTTCGATAGATTGCGATGTAAACATATAGTGTGTAATTTGGGTTGCCTCCAACTCTGCGCTTTGACCAAAAGCAAAATGTCTTAGCGTAGGAGTAGGTACAGATCTCTAAAATTATTAGATTTCGTTGAGATATGAGGGAGAATTCGTTCTTACCACTTCAAGTGGCGCTATTCACACATGATTGATTGTTCTATACTATACTAAACTGGTTATCAGTTATTTTTACAGTTTTAGTTATTCAAAACAGAATAAGGTAATCGTGAAGGTAATATATTTGATATTATCACCATTAGATGGCGATGTATAGAACTTATATAGTACCATGAAAGGCTATAACCAGATCAAGAAGCGAATGAATATCACAATGAATTTTAATCGAAATGTCAAGTAAATCGGATTTCGGCGATCGGGTTCAATCGTGTATTGTCCATTCTCATCTTCTCTCATAATTTTTGAAATGTTTTCGAATTTCTGTTTGGGAATGAATATGTTTGCCATAATTAGTAATTGACATATTATTTTTGTTTCTGTTCTGTGTGACAGCCCATATCCATGGAAACATGAAAATCTCGCTGCTCCACCAACTGAGATGTTTACCAATTATTTCAAGCTGAGCACCAAAAGGCTAAGATGTTTAAAATAATGGTGTTAGCACTAATTAGATTTTGATTAGCCAACATTGAGAATATTAGAAAAGTTTCGTTTTTTCCACTTCAGAAAGCGCTATTCACAAAATAAGTTCTAATTTTAATAGTTGGTTCAAATATTTGAATTCATTCTGGTGAACGTCAAGAAGTTAAGAAGGAAAATAAGAAAACGTCTTAGCGTATTTGTATTCTCTGAAGTGAAGTTAAAGTACCATAGACAAAGTACTTCAATTCAAATGTTCAGCGTTGTATTGGCAGAAAGAAAGTGGTTTATACAGTGATCGAGTGATCAGAGGTAATTCATCATTGGAACTATTTCTCATCCATACAATTCGATCGGGATTTATATTTGCATTCGTGTTGTCATTCATTACAAGATAGGTACTGCAATGACATAACTGTAAAGCATTTAAAACAAAATGTTATATGTTCAACAATTAGATACCACTTAAATGATGAGAATTTTTTTCGTGCGAATAACAATGGTACTAAAATTTTGTATATTTTGCCTATTTTATCGCCTGCTTGAAAAAATAGCAATGATTAGTTTATCACCGGTGATCGGAGCTTGATCTGGCACCAACTAGATGTGACAGTTCAAAAATCAGAGAACCAAGGCGTTGATATCCGATCACCGGTGATAACGATTTGTGAAATTCACCGTAAGTATCATTTAGGCGAAACAAAGTCCGCCGGGACAGCTAGTATATATATATATAAAAGAAAGATGTTGGTTACACCATTTATAACTCGAGATCGGATGGACTGTTTGTTATGAAACTTCATTTATGGTCTACGGTCTACGGCCTGGTTATTATAAAATACATTAAAAGTATGAAAAATTCGAAGAAAAATTTCGTTATGAAGGAAATGTTTTTCCTCCTTCTGAATAGAACTATAACAGAGGTGTCGGTACGGTTGATGGCAGTGTCTAGATAAGACATTGTGTCTGTATATAGCGTAGTCGTGAAGGTACCTGCTATATTTGATATTATCGCCATTAGATGGCCATGTATACAATTACTGAGTGTAATTTGCATAGAACTTCAGTAACATATGGAAGGCTATTACCAGATCAAAAAGCGAGTAAACTTCTCAAGTTGGTGGTATCACTCACCCCATCTTCCCTATTCAAAAATTGGGGGTGGGGGTTGTAGCAGCAAGGGTTGAAGCGCTATGCGTCCGTAACCTACATCTTAAGTTGTCCCCCTCGAAACAGAAATCGACCTGTCCGAGCATTTCTATCGAAAAAATTTATTTCGTCTGTAATCTCGTCTGTTTCGTTTTCAAATGGCCACCATGTATAGGTAGGGTGAACGGTATCGGAGACCTAGTTCGTATTCACATTCCATTTGTCATTATTTATAATGGCAAATGATTTGTGTCTTATTTCTTTCAATATGTTTATATGACAAACTAGGGCTTATTTTTGGTGTAGAATACGTGGTTAAAATTTCTTGGTTACGATTTGGACCACCCTGTATTGCAGTTGAAATAGAGGAAAATATTCATCTAATTTCCAGACCATAGTTTGTTTATTTCCTTAGAAACATAGGGGACCCAGACTTTTGACGATGCGTGAATATTTAATTCTCATCATTAGAATCAATAAAGCTGAAATATTTTTTTCTTCACAGGAGAGAAATGGAAAACTCTCAGACATAAAACTATTTGATTGGCAAGCATGGACCATTGGACCCCCTGTTATCGATGTTATGTTCTGTCTTTTCTCCAGTTGTTCTAAGGAAGTGTTCGATAATTTTGATACTCATATCAAAAGTTACTATGAAAGTTTGTCGAACACTTTGTCGCTCTATAATTTGAACGCAAATGACATGTACCCATACCAAGAGATGCAGGACCAACTCACAAAACACTACCATTTTCCAGCAATTTTCGGAATTAATATCAGGAAAATACGGAGTTTCGATGAAAATCACAGCATAGACCCTGTCAATTACAAATCGAACGATGATTCTACATGGTTGGAGGCTGTGCGATATGTGGAATTTGACAAAGATTATGTGTTTCAAAGTTTAACTTATGTCTTCGAATTTCTCGATGAAAAAATTATCAAAAATAAATGATATGTTAATAATGATGAATTTTTATCTACGAATCTCCATTATTGAGATATAACAACTTCGAAAATAGTAAAATAATGCAGTGTCTTCGATGATATACTGATGGGTAGTTTTGAATTGATGCGAAAGATTTCAAAGGGTGATTCCTTCTTCAAAATAAAGGGTACTTGGTACTTTGTTATATAAATGTTGGGTCAAAAATCAAAAGTTAAAGTGTTAGGGAGATATCGTGGTTCAGAGATGGCGGAAAAATAATGTTTTAATTTTGAATCTTAAAAATGAAAAGCGATAGAATAATGATATTTTATGGTAGTGTTACTATTATAAAAACACACTTTCTTGATATTTATTCATAATTTTAGAATGAGTGGATGGGGAAGTTTACTACCTATCATTTTTGTTGACTGAATTTAAAGAAAAATCTCGGCAACGAATTGGATAGAATTGAATACGGAATACGGATGTAGCCTGGTTTGGTTAAAAAATTTTTGATCTCCTGTATTTTTCTCGTGAAATGTACCGTTTTGAAATAAAAAAATGTAAATAATTTCTAAATTAAATTGCCCTCTCCTGACACGTAATGATTTACATTTTATTTTTCTATTTCGTAACGGTACATTTTACGAAAAAAATATAAGAGATGAAAAAATTTCTAACCAAACCAAACCAAACTATTCGAATTTAATTCTAACCAAGTCGTTGTGTAAGTTTTTCTTCAAATTTAATTTTTCCGTTATCTTTGAACCGCGATATCTCTCTAAGGTTTGACTTTTCACCCAACATTTATTTAAAAACTACCCTTTATTTTGAACACTGGAACACCCTGTATATCCGAACTTAAATAGGTGATTCTAAACACAAAAACAATGATGGTCTTCTCCATGAACTATGGTTCAGAAATGTTCCTTAAGGAAAATACAGGGTGTTGAAGCATAAAAAAAAGTTTCAGAAAAATTAGTTGTAGGTTTAGAATAATTAGTGTACGGGTGGGTAACTTATACAGGGTGAGTCTTTGACTTGTACATATATTTTAACTGTAGATTCCTCTCATCAGACGAAACACTTTTTTTCTATACCATTTTTCAAAATTCGTTTTGGTTTGGGAGATACAGGGTGTCGAAAATCCATGAAAAAACACTTTTCTGTTTATATCTTCGGAACCGTTATTTCGAATGAACTGAATTTTGGTTGAGTTTTAACTCTATTCATGGTGCATATTCCTCAATCGAAACCTATTCAATATCTCTACTAGTATAAAAGTAACAGGGTAGTCGACTCATCAATACACGCTAAAACACAATAAAACCACTTTAAAATATAAACGGTTCATTTTTTCGAAAGAACCAATCATTTAAGAAACTGAAAGTATTCCTATTTTTTTTTCAATGAAACGCGTCGTTTTAGAGTTATTTCCAATTTTACCCGGAGAAATTTGACGAAAAAATCATTAATTTAAAGAATAATCTGAATGCTTCTCTGAATTAAATATCATCGAATATTATTCCTTCTCTGGTCTTTAAACGAGTTTACAATGTTGTCACAATATTTATCAACTTTGTCGAGATATTTTAATAATAAAATCCCACAAATGTGGGAGATAAAATTGAACACCAAGCAGGATTCAATACGCACAGTTTCTATTGAAAATTCTTAGTTACCGGTCCATATTGAAATTAAATGTCGATGAAATACAAAATTCGGATATGAATGATGAATCTCGATACAAACTTCTTATTAAATTGAAATTAATGAAAAATAATACGATACCTGATAATCTGTGGCGATGTTTCTATCTAAACAACATCCTCTTGGATTTTTTTAAACTCGACACGGTTGAAATTATATTACTTCACTTTATAATGGAAACGGCAGAATTCATAGATATTTATACTACGGTACACAAATGTATCGTGATTTATACTATGTTTCGTAAAAAATCCTTAACCTCAATGAAAATATCAGCAAGCTGACAACATCTTCTTGAAATGTCTGTGCAAAAATTCACAGAATCGATACAAATTAGATTAGGTTAGGTTGTTTAAAAATAAATCTGAATGAAACGTCTTTCTTCATGATCTTGTTTGGGAATTTCGAGGGAAATAAGAACAAGTTATTAGTGTTTACAAACTAATCTGCCGAAAAATCGAAGAAGGAACTTATTTTGGTGTGAGAAATGTGGCTCTTTAGTTGCAGATATAATCCGATGAAACTAACTGTTTTTGTTGAAATTATCGTGTTTCAACATTTTTATTCCAATAAGGTTAGTACTTGAGTATTACCTAAATGTATAAAGTCAATTTCAATCGAGAAATATGAACTTTGAATCAATTCCACAGTATCATTTCAGGGACGTAATTAGCACAATTTTTTTTCAAATGGCTATATATTTTTAACAGAGCCGACTTCGGAAAAATGGAAAATGAAAAAAAGGTTTCTTTTGACCTCAAGAATCTTCAGTTAAAATATATTGTAGCGGACGAAATCCTCCTGAATACGTCTCTGAACTCTCTGATTCCGCGTACAGAAATTCTAGAAGCCTCCAGAGACTATCTCGACCGTTCTCGACAGGACCGTATGGATATATAAAGACGCGCACGCTGGGGACGAGTGAGTTACTTTCCTGAGTGAAGCCGAATCGAATTGTGGATAGCGAATTCCAAGTAGTGAATATAAATAGCAAGTGTGTAAATAAATCAGTATTAGTTATTGTCCATAAATTAGTGTGATAAGTTAGTGGTATTGTAAATAAATTAGACAATTTAATTCAGCAGATGATTTGTTTAAACCCCGAGAACGTTACATTGGTGTCAGGTGTGGGGTAAATTGAACTGCTGTGCTAAGCGAATTGTGGAATTCATTGTGGAACTTTTTGAATGCCTATAACAAGATCGCAAAAGGAGAAAATGGACCAGGCGAGTATGGAATTCTTCAAGCGAGCCTTGGAAAAAATGAGCTTGAAAATGGAAGAGAATTCTCGAGAAATGAGCTTGAAAATGGAGAAAAATTCTCGAGAAATGAGCTCGAAACTGGAAGAAAATTCTCGAGAAATGAGCTCAATGAGTTCAAAAATGAACAATTGTAATGAATTGGTGAGTCAAATCGCGAGTACATTGGATGAGAAGTGATAATAGATGAAGTTAATGAAAAATTTGATAAGGTCGACGAAAAATTTGATAAGGTTGATGAAAAATTTGACGAAGTAGTTGATGAGGTTAATGGAAGATTTGAAGAAACATCAGGAATAATTGAACAACATGCCAAGTTGATAGAGTCCCTGAAGAGAACATCGCATGGAAAGGAAACTTTAGCTTCACCATCCAATAACTTCGTGAAATCGGAAAACAACACTGAGAGTAGTAAAATGAAGATTAAACCTCCAACTTTTGATGGCAAAACACCTTGGTGCACGTACCAGAAGCAATTTGAAGCAGCAGCGAATGCCAATGGATGGGGAGCGGAAGAGAAAGCGACAGCCTTGATTGTTGCACTAAGGGGAGATGCATTGAATATACGTACTTCAGACTGTTTCTGCAAGCCTACAAGGTGATTACGAGGCTTTGACAACTAAACTCCAAATGATATATGGTGATGTACACCTCCAACAAGTGTATCACGCACAGATCAAGAGTCGCCAGCAGAGGAGTACAGAAACGTTGCAGGAATTTGAAGCCGATATAGCAAGGTTGGTAAGACTGGCATATCCTACAACACCGGATAGCTTCCTGGAACAGCTCGCTATCCAGACCTTTGTCGATGGTTTGAGAGATATGGAAACCCAGCAGACACTACGATTGGCCCGACCCAAGACTCTGGATGACGCCCTGGCCTTTGCATTAGAGTTTGAAGCTGCCAAACAAGCTTCGCACAGGGGACACATCAAGGTGAGGCGCACTGTGGATGATTCCTCCGTCAGCGATGAAATCATAGAAGAGGTACTACGCCGAGTTCGTCAAGAGCGACGGAATAGAGGACTAAGATCAAGACGCTGGAATTGCGGCGGAGAAGGACATATTCGGCGCTACTGTAAAGAGCCAGCTAAACGTCAGGAACAGGAAAACTAAAACGGGTTGGTGAGAAGGGGCATAAACCGACCCTCCATGACAATGCCCCAGAAGTCATAATTCAGACCATCTCTTCAAGTATTTATGTCGACGGTAAAGTTGATGGGCGGCCGGTTAAAATGTTAGTCGACACAGGCGCAACCCGGACTATAGTAAAGCCGGGAATAGTTGAAAGGAATGGAGAGAACCGACAAACAATGGTCCGTTTACGAACAGCTACTGGAGAGGACGTAGTAACACATGGAAAGAAAAGGATCGTCCTGAGCATTGGAGACATAACTCTCGAACATGAGGTGCTGGTAGCAGATATCATGGAGGAAGTCTTCTTGGGAATGGATGTCATCAAAGGTTATAGTTTCCAGATGGATATGAGAAACGATGTCTTGAGAATTGGAAGTCTGGAAATTCCATTCTCGGGATGTGAAGGTGCATCGATTCGAGTCTTGCTCAACGAAGATGACAAGCTAGTGAGAATAACCTAGGAAAAGGATTGCTAATCGGAAAAACCTTAGTGAGAGGCGGAAAGGAAGTTCCTGTGAGGATATTGAATACCAACATGTATCCGATGACGTTGAAGAAGGACACGATTCTGGGGGAAAGCTGCTCCGTGCTTTGTGTGACAGGAGACATTCGGGATGAACAGAACAAGGTTACCAGAAGGGGGAAGTGTTCGCAAAAATTACTTGAGATACTGACTTCTTCCTACATAGACCTTGAACCAGAACACATAAGCGAGGTGGAAAAATTGATAAGTGAATACAGCGACGTTTTTGCTACGGATGATACTCTAATGGGAAGAACAAATGTTGTGAGACATTCAATCAACACTGATAAATCCGGTCCCATTCGCCAACACCCACGAAGACTTCCGATAGCAAAGAGGGAAGAAGCAGAAAATATTATCAAGGACATGCACCAACAAGGAATAATAGAGCCATCAGATAGTCCTTGGTCATCACCTGTGGTTCTGGTGAAAAAGAAAGATGGCAGCACCAGATTTTGTGTCGATTACCGTCGTCTGAACGAAGTCACTAAGAAGGATTGTTACCCCATTCCAAGGATTGATAACACTTTGGACACTCTTTCTGGATCAAGATGGTTCTCCACTCTGGACTTGAAGAGCGGATATTGGCAGGTGGAACTAGATCCCAAGGACAAAGAGAAAACAGCTTTCACCATTGGGACAGGACTGTGGCAGTTCACAGTAATGCCATTTGGTATATGTAACGCACCTGCGACCTTCGAGCGATTAATGGATACCATTCTTCGAGGATTATCTTGGAAGACGTGCCTGGTTTATTTGGATGATGTCATTGTTTTTGGTCGGACATTCGAAGAACACCTGAGAAATTTAAGAGACGTTCTGGATAGGCTACGCACTGCAAATTTGAGACTCAGTCCGAAGAAGTGCCACATGTTCAGGAGAGAAGTAAAATACTTGAGACATGTATAGTATCTGAAAATGGAATTAGCGCTGACCCAGACAAGGTCAAGGTCGTACAAGAATGGCCGATACCGCAGGACAGGCATCAAGTGAGAAGTTTCCTTGGATTGTGTACCTACTTAAGGAAATTCGTTCTTGGGTTTGCCAATATTGCGAAGCCTTTGACGAGACTGACGAAAGATGGAAAGGATTTCAAATGGAATATGGAATGTGGGGATGCTTTCAATCGGCTGAAGCAAGCTCTAACAACGGCTCCTGTTCTAAGTTATCCCCAAGCCAGTGGAAAGTTCATCTTGGACACAGATGCGAGTAACATGGCCATAGGAGGCACATTGTCCCAAATTCAGAAGGGCCAAGAAAAAGTAATAGGATATTTCAGCAAGGTCCTGTCAAAGCCCGAACGTAACTATTGCGTTACAAGAAGAGAGCTTCTCGCTGCAGTGAAGTCCATGGAACACTTCTATAAATATCTGTACGGCCGAGAATTCCATCTCAGGACTGACCACGCCGCTCTAAAGTGGCTTCTTCAATTCAAAAATCCAGAGGGTCAGATTGCCCGATGGATAGAAAGATTGCAGGAATATAATTTAACTGTCGAACATCGTGCAGGAAAAACTCATGGTAACGCTGACGCATTATCAAGGAGACCATGTCCGTCAGATTGCGAGCACTGCAATAAGATAGAAGAGAAAGAATTCTGCTTGAGAACGACCATCGTGGATACGGACTGGAATGACTGGATGCCAGAATCCCTGAAGCGAGATCTATAAAGTGAACCAGAATTGAAGATTCTGTTGTATTGGAAGATAAGCGGACAGAGACCAAGATGGGAGGAAGTGAGTCATCTGAATCCTAGAGTCAAGTCCTACTGGGCACAGTGGGATTCTATCATTTTGGAGGATGGGCTGCTGAAGAGGACCATCGAAAATGACGAAGGTACCGCAGCCAGGAATCAGCTGATAATTCCTAGGAGTCGAGTGAGAGAAGTGTTAGAGAAGTTACATGACGGAACTTCCGGTGGCCATTTCGGTATAAAAAAAAACGCTAGAAAAGGTCAGAGAGCGTTTTGACTGGGTCAACTGCAAAGAAGATGTTAAAGACTAGTGTCGGAAATGTAGATTATGTGCTTCATCGAATGGCCCGAGGGTAAATCGTAGAGCTCCAGTGAAGCAGTATAACTTGGGCAGTCCTCTGGAACGAGTTGCCGGTCCATTTCCCGAAACCGAAGATGGGAAGTATACATACTGGTTGCGATGGATTATTTCACCAAATGGGTTGAAGCTTATGGAATTCCAAATCGAGAGGCCTTGACAGTGGCGGATGTTCTGATTAAGGAGATGTTTAGCCGGTTTGGTGTGCCTCTCGAACTACATTCGGATCAAGGACGAAACTTCGAGTCTAGCCTGTTCCAGAATGTATTGATTGAGCGTCAAGATGTCACAGAGTGCGGACGTAGTGTTCAGTGAGTTGAATAAACTTCGTAAAAACGATCTTATAGACTTATTGATACATAATTCACTGCCAGGCAATGTTACAAGCGAGGTGTTGATTTCTTTTGTCAACAAAATGAGGAATCAAACCCCTTTAAGTTCTATTCCTGAAGTTGATGAGTCGACTGATACAAAAGAAACTGTCTCTCCGAATTTAGTTGATACTTTGCAACTTGAAATCAAGTATATGGGTGAACTACTTGCTCAAAAAGATCAAGTGATCACCACCCAGGCTATAGCAGTTGAAGCCCTGCAAAACCAAATTAAATTAATGACTTATTCCCCACAATGTATTGGTGTCGTAAATCCCAATGCTGAAATAAACAATCGGAGGAAAACAAAAAGTCAACAAAGAAATGTGAGTACCCATATGAGGAATACAGATCACCGTCAGATTGACATAAATGTAATCAATGACGAAGGGAATCCCGCCGCCGGTGTCTCATATGCGTCTAAGGTTTCTGGTGATTCCATCCATTCACAGCTGATTCCATCGCAAAATGAAACATCACTTATAGTCGAAAAATCTAATGATATGGCGCTGAAATCTGAAAATTCGGAGAAGATCGAGAAGATCGGAAGGAAAGAGGTAATCCATAAAAAATCAAAAAGAAAATCAAATCGCACATTGGTTGTTGGCGATTTTTCGGAAACTACGGTGCAGGGAGTGGAGAAGATGAAATTTCTGCACGTAACTAATTTGAGGCCCGATGTATCAACCGATGATTTTGAAATTTTCCTAAAACAAAAATTTTCGGGACCTATTGGATGCGAACCTCTGAAGTCCCGTTTTCCCGAACTCTACTCTTCATTCAAGGTCACAATTCCTGCGAGTGACTATGAAAAGGCTCTACTACCATCAAATTGGCCGAATCACGCGAGTGTTCGAAATTTTTTTCGAAAAAAAAGATCGGTGCCCGACAAAGTACAATAACTGTAACATTCAACTTGTAAACAAAATTAAAATATTACAGTTGAATATTCAATGTATGTCTAATAAAATCAATAATTTAGTGGTCCTTTTGGAAGACGAAAAGCCAGACATCATTAGTATAGTTGAACATTGGTGTGTCGAGGACAACATGGGATGTATGGTGCTCCCGGATTTCGTACTGGTTGCTTACTTCTGTCGTGTTAAACACAAAAATGGGGGTACGGCGATATATGTTCGTGAAAAGTGGATGTCATCAGATCTTCATCTGTCGCACCTGTCAGAGGAATTGGACTGTGAAGTGTGTTGCACTAAGGTCATTATAAACAACATTAAAATAGGTATTTTAAGTGTCTACAGATCACCAGTAGGTAATTTCAATGCATTTCTTGAAAGACTCATGTACATCACTCAAAAATGTGTAGAGAAAACTGAACTCATTTTCATTTGTGGTGATTTTAATATCGATGTGAACAAGACGAATTCTAGGCTTAAGTCCGACTTGAATGGTTTTCTTGATTGTTTCAATCTGAAAATAACATCTTTAGAACCTACTCGGCTTTTCACAGATCTTTCTGGCAAAACTTCAGTTTCCTTACTGGACTATATATTAACGAATGCAGACATTCAACTATGTACAACACGCACTTTTGAAGCAAATCTGGCTGATCATAGATTGATCTCTCTAGAATATCTTTATTCTTCCACATATATCAGATCTAACTTTGTTGAAAATAAAATACAATATATAAGAAACATTTCTCAAGATAATTTAGATACTCTGAAGATGAATATTCAAGGTAATGACTTCTCTGATGTATATCTACATAACGATATTGATGTTTGTTTCGATAATTTCATTGACGTAATCAAGCAAAATTTCGAGTTATGCTGTCCTTTAAATCGTGTCAGAGATGCAGTAAATATCCAAAAAGGTTGGTTAACACCTGAAATAAGGCAAGCTAGCGATAACTTGAAAAATTTTCACTGGGTTCACATAAATTTAAAGAGTAAAGAATCACTTGAGATTTATAGGTCCGCAAAAAGGAGCTATTATAATCTCTTAGAAAATGCCAAAAAATCATATTATGCCAGGTTAATGCATAATTCAACTCAAAAGAATAAGACAACCTGGAAACTTGTGAATGTCGAGACTGGTAAATTGAAAAAGAAACATAGGGGGATATCACTGGTTCTTGAGGGAAATTTGGTTTCTGATCCAACAGTGGTTGTTAGCACTTTTCGCGAACACTTCTCCACTGTTGCTTCCAAAATGCTTACTGAATATTTTGGTGGATCATTGCCGAGTTTGTGCACTACTTCACTTATGCACGGCTCTACATTTTTTTTCCATGCAGTCGAGAAAAATGAGGTACTTGATACTATAAGAGCGCTTAAGAATAAAGGTGGCATGGGCAGAGATTGTATATCAACTAGGGTGCTGAAGGCGATCAGTGATCCCGTCTCTGTTCACTTTGCTTTCCTAATTAACCTAACGGTATGTTCCGGCGTGTTTCCTGCTATTTTGAAGAGGGGCACAGTCATTCCTATTTTAAAAAAGGGTGATGCACATGATATTTTAAATTACCGTCCTATATCAGTTCTAAGCTGTTTCTCGAAGGTATTCGAAAGAATAGTTTTCGATAGAATGCTCAACTATCTACATAAATTCAAACTCATTACCAACTCTCAACATGGTTTCAGACCGGGACATTCCACTGAAACAGCGGCTTTCACATTTATCCAGGGTGTTTATGAAAACTTGGATAGGGGAAGCTGCGTGGCTGGATTGTTTTTCGACCTAACAAAAGCGTTTGACTCCTTGAATTTCTCCTTTATGCTTAGTAAATATTACAACTTGGGATTTAGGGGAGTCTTTCTTGAATGGCTGAAAAGTTATATT
This sequence comes from Adalia decempunctata, assembly GCA_951802165.1. Lineage (NCBI taxonomy): Eukaryota > Metazoa > Arthropoda > Insecta > Coleoptera > Coccinellidae > Adalia > Adalia decempunctata. Next base: position 26,159,776 of record OX637697.1, read on the forward strand.
TCGGATCGAAATATGTGTGTCAAAATCGATGATACCTATTCCGATGAGTTTAAAGTTGATGTAGGAGTTCCACAAGGCTCAGTACTTGGGCCACTTCTATTTTTGTTGTTTATTAACGATTTACCCGAACATGTTAAAGCTAGCATAATTACTCTATTTGCTGATGATTCGTCATTTTTAATAACATCAAAGAACCTCGAAGAGTTGAAGCAGGATACCTCATTGATTGTCCAAACGTTCGCCCACTGGTGTGATAGGAATGGACTCATCGTCAATGTAGAAAAAACTGTTTCCATTCTCTTCAGTTTGAGAAATGGTACAAAGGATGTTCTTGTAATATCTCACAAAGGTATTTCCATTCCCTCTAAAGACACTACCAAGTTTTTGGGTATCTATATTGATGATGGTTTGCAGTGGAAGAATCATGTAGACGCTGTTTGTAAAAAATTAAATTGTTCCTATTTCGCCATTAATAAAATTAAAAAATTGTTTCCTCTTGAATCACTACTGGAAGTTTATTATAGTATGTGTTATTCGCATATGGCATTCAACATACTAATATGGGGAAGTGCGTCCGAGCTAAATAGGATTCTTGTATGCCAAAAAAGAATCATAAGGCTGATATTTAATGTTCATCCACGGACATCTTGTCGTCCTTACTTTTCTGACAATGAGATAATGACCGTGGTCGGAATTTATTTGTATAAATGTTTGCTCCACACTAAAAACAACGAGACGAATTTAATGAAACTATCAAGTCATCATTCCTACCCAACAAGAAACGGTGATGTCTTAATTATCCCTGGACACAGGACGTCAAAATATGAACATTCACCAGACTATCAGGGAATTAAAATGTTCAATCATTTACCGGTCTCTATAAAACGCAACGATGTGAACCAATTCAAAAAAATATTGAAAAAAATATTGTTAAAGAAAAGTTATTATTCTGTAAATGAATATCTCAATGATAACCGTATAGAGTTGTAAAGTAGTTCAATTTTCACATTCTTTCTTCTTTTTTTGTAGTTTAGATCGAGGGTTTTTCGTTGAATCTCTTTTTGTTTGTTATTGACTTGTCCTATACTTTTTTGTCTGAAGGGATCAATAAATATTGTTATTGTTATTGTTATTGTTATGCCAATTAGTCGGAATCAAAAAGACAAGGACAACTGCGCTCCACCCGGAGTCAGATGGCATGGTCGAAAGAATGAATAGAACTGTGGAAAATATCTGACTAAAGTGGTCTCTGATCACCAAAGAGACTGGGACAGGTATCTCCATCTGTTCACTATGGCCTACAGATCATCAGTGCAAGAATCCACCGGCGAGACACCAGCCTGTATTATGTTTGGCCGAGAAATAAGGTTGCCTTGTGACCTGAAGTTTGGATGCAAGCCTGGAGGGGAGGTGGCTGGTGAGGACTACGCGAGCCTCTAGAAGGGTAGGCTCCATTACATCCATGAGAAGGTCAGACAGAACCTCCAAATAGCGAGTGACCGAGTGAAGACTCGGTATGACAGCAAAGCTGCAGGAGGTGTATTCAATGTGAGAGACTTAGTCTGGCTGTACAACCCCCAGAGGAAGAGAGGTTTATCACCTAAGCTGCAGAAGGATTGGGAAGGGCCATACAGAGTAGTAAAACGAATCAACGATGTAGTGTAGGTACCGTATACAGAAACTACCCAGAGGCAAGAAACGTGTGGTCCATAAAAATTGTTTAGGCAAATATGAGGCAGACTACGAAGAACATGACAAAACCCATCTGAGAAGAACGACTTTTTAGAAAGCGGAGCATGAGGATATGAGTTTCGACCTATTCATGGCAAACTACGGTGGAACCGGAAAGGCAAGATTCGGAGTTACCATCGAGCAACAGCAAGATCTCTTCTCCGTATCTGAAGATTATTCACTAGCCCATTGTGTCTCAGAAGACCTGCGTATGTCGAGAAGAATAGCATTCGTCTTCCGGAAGAAATTTGGCCGTGTACCAAAACTCCTAAAACAACATCCTCGTACTGGGAAAACGCTGAGGTTGGCTGATGGCCAGCGTTACCTCTTCTACCTGGTAACCAAGAGATTCTCCGACAACAAACCCAGCTACAAAAGTATGTGGGACACCCTGTTGCAGCTGAGAGACGAGCTCACCAAGTTGAAGGTGAGCTAGCTGTGCCAAAGTTGGGTTGTGGTCTAGATCAGCTCAACTGGAGAATCGTTCGAAGTATGCTTGAGGTCATTTTCCAAAGGACGGGAATGAAGATACTGGTTTGCAGTTTCAACCCGAGCGGATATACACCGAAGAAGAAGACAGTGGAATGCTATTTCGGACGACAGGGGTGCTGCAGAAAAGGAGACGCCTGTAGATTCAGCCACACCATCCAGGGTGTTCGGGGACCGAACGCGTCTTAAGGAGGGGGCAGTGTAGCGGACGAAATCCTCCTGAATACGTCTCTGGACTCTCTGATTCCGCGTACAGAAATTCTAGAAGCCTCCAGAGACTATCTCGAACGTTCTCGACAGGACCGTATGGATATATAAAGACGCGCACGCTGGGGACGAGTGGGTTACTTTCCTGAGTGAAGCCGAATCGAATTGTGAATAGCGAATTCCGAGTTGTGAATATTAATTAGCATTATTTGCAAGTGTGTAAATAAATCAGTATTAGTTATTGTCCATAAATTAGTGTGATAAGTTAGTGGTATTGTAAATAAATTAGACAATTTAATTCAGCAGACGATTTGTTTAAACCCCGAGAACGTTACAATATGTACAAGTCAAAGACTCACCCTGTATATTAATCAGAACTGGAGTCGTGAGTGAATGAGTATTATAGGATCGAGCATAAATAATTCAAAAATCGAATCCTTTACACAACCTACAAACCCACCCTAATTGCAGTGGTAAACAATAAGCAAATCATCCAAAAAACGCTGCTGCATTTATTGATTATCAAACGATGCGATGTATTATCGACTAGTTGATTTGGGGTATCATTCTCATGGACATGTTAAAGCCAGCAATGATTTATTATGAAGATAAAATAAAAGTTTTCACAACAGCAATCAAATATCTTCAATCTGTATCTATGTTCCCCCGAAATGGAGACATTTTCGGGCCAAAGCTGTACATGAAGTCTTTATTATTGCTATTTTCAACGGGAATACCTATTCTTGTTGGTATGATTGGCCATTTCTATCAAAGTTACTTGCGTGAGTATTTTTCAATGGTATTTCATCTTTCTCTCGAGTATACAACAATAGGTACTACGAATTGAAAACGGTACTGATCGAGTATCACTAAAAAGGATGGTCAACTGAAATGAAACAGCCTTTTTCAGACATTTTAGAAAAGGTCGTAGACCTGTTGTTATAACTTCAAGTAAAAGAGTTGTTTAACTAACAATACTTTAATAGTTGTTAAGGTTATACAAACTGGGAGCAACTTTACACTTCAGATACTCTTATGCCTAAGCACGCCGTCGCCATTGTGTGACGTAGGGTGTCTGCAACCACTGACGCAGTTTGCACATCAGGCTGCTTATCTTATAACACCTGTCAGATCATCTTTTCGGGTATTTTTGACTCTGCCCCCTTCACGCCAATAGAATAAGGTACATTTGGAAAACGAATATTGGGAATTTTGGATAATTATTTATTCAATTGTTCACTTGTAACAACGCCGACGTTTCGAAACAATTCTTGTTTCTTCATCAATGCTAAAAAATAACAATAATCAGCACATAAACAAAACACAAATTTTATAAAAGCAACTATACCTAGTTACGGTGACAATATTGTCCAGCATTAAAATCTTGAAAGTTACAAATAAAGGAAATCATCTCAAGAATGTAAATGGTGGTATAAGGATCAAATAGCAGGAAAATGACACACTGTCAGTTCGCCGACGTTTCTTCAGGGCTCTAAAAAATTAGAGAACATCATGAAACAAGATATCTACAATAATCTTATACAAACAGGGGAATTACGAGCTACTCCTTAAACTACTGACTAGAAAAAGACTACAAAACACAGTATGATGTGAATAGAAATACATACAGATACATAAAAACACTATTGAAATATCAAAATGTATATCAATATATAATATATACAAGTACTTACAGACTAGACAAAAGTGTCTTCCCAAAATCATATCATGAAAATTCAAATCAATCATCCAATAATTAGCTCGAAAAGAGAGCATAACCGATTAAAAGAAGGGACAACAATACGACCGATGCTGAAACAACATGCAGACAGACGTGGGTGAAGTCAAAGAAACGACGGACTGGGAACAATATAGGGTAAAAAACATAGACGTACGTGTGTGGCGTGTTGAAAGATCAACAATAAAACGTGAAATTGAAAGGGGGCCGAATTGTTACTTAATTTTAAGTTCCTAAGCTGTTTGTTCGTTTTTTCAATAAAGGATAATAAAATCGGCTGAGTTGTTGAATATCTGACCGAGAATTTACTGAGTCGTGCACAATTATTTGTAACATTTCAAACATCAACCGAAACTATGACCTGTGCTCACACAATGTTCAGCCAAAGCTGTTTTGGGGTTAGTGATAGGCAAACGAACGGACCTTACATGTTCCTGTATTCTTGACTTCAAATATCGACCTATATAAACTCGGGAACAATTCGAACAATTGATTTTGTACACTAAGTTTGAGTTCAAAAAAGTTGGTGTCGGGTACTTGATAACATAAAAAAAATGTCTACCTACTGTGTTCGAACTCTTGAAGGACACTCTCACGTCCTCTTTTTGAATAATTCTGGAGAGTCTTTCTGAGAGACCTCTATAATGTACACAAGTTTATGGTAACGTAGAACCGTGTTTGACGACCCTTCAGATGCAGAGATCTGTGGTTGAGAGGTTTTAGGAGATTCCCTCAATATTTTATTGATTAAAGAGACCGGATAACTATTGCTCAGAAGAATTGTCTCAATGTACTTGAACTTGAGATTCTTTTCATGAAACCTTATGTCAGACAAATTGAGAGCTCGGAACTTCAAACTGCGTATAATGTTGACTTTATTTATCATGGCATGATGGGAGTGAAAACCTATACAGGGTCTTTCACGAGGAACCTCACCCATATTTATACGGGAAACTACTGAACGTATTTTGATGAAATTCAGCACTTATAAGTATTTCACGATGCTGATGAAATCTAAAATATTTTCAAGGCATGAGCACCTCCGGTTTTTCCGGAAATGACGTCAACTTCCGTTTTTCAAATTAGAACACCATTTTTTTATTGCAGAAATAGATTCCTTAGAAAATTTCAAGTTATTTTGATGTAACATTTTTCAGTTTTGGTTGGAAAATTCTCTCTGAGCGGGAAAATTCGAAAAAAAAACGAAAATAGAGCTCCGCTGAAACAAGAATAACTTCGAGGTTTTTGAATGGAAAATTTTCATTTTTGGGATTTTTCAAGATGTAAGATTGATGTTTCCACTTTAAAAATCGAAATCGTGATTCATGATACAGGGGGTGAAAAAATCGCTTTCAAAGTTAGGGATGACAAAATAGTGAAAAATCAATTTTTTCAAATTAGAACCCCATTTTTTATGGCAGATATTGAATCTACGTTAAAAAATATGCCCTAAAATGGATATTTTCTGAGTTATTCACAAAAAACTGTTTTTCGTCTTGAATTTTCAGCTAATTCTTTTCCCTTCACGCCAAAAAGATGAAATTTTCAGGAACTGTTATTTGAACCATGCTGTAGATTTTTCACCTCTTCTTGAAACCGACTTCAAGTTACTATTAGGAGACCCATGGCAAACTCTTGCAGTTATAACTAGAGAAGATGCTCAAAGTTTTGACCGTTAATTTCTAGACATTCATTTATACGTCTCAGGAATGCTTCGTCCGTTGCTCTTCTTATTTCATCGGGAGGAAGAGATCTGCAAAAGTGTTTAAAAACCAAATTGAGTTTCAAAACTATGAATCTAAAAATCTAAACAAACCTGAACGCATTTCTGACTCGTTCTATGCAGTCCTCTTTATCAGTCAGGGGAGTTGAGTAGACAATATTTTTTAGAACGTGGTGGCCAAAGATGTGGACCATCGTTCGCCAACCATCGATCTTCAAATAGCCTGTAGAGGATATTTGACACATTGAGTGAATTGTGTGGAGGCGCGCCATCTTGTTGATACCATAAGTCATTATGGTTCTGTACTAGCGGCTCAATTATTTGAGTCAATATGTCAGAATATCTATCTCCTAAGGGAGAACATTCTTTAAATAATGCAAACATGTGTAGTGTTCTATCTTACCAGTTAAAGTCCCATCATAAATGTGAACATCGAGAATTGCATTATTTTTGATGGCGCAAAAAACATTGAAACTCCAGGTCTCTTGAAAGTTTCATTGTCTGAAGTGGTGGTTGTTCTCTTCATCCCAATAATGACTGTTATGCCTATTGAAAGAACCATTCTTTGTGAATTTAGATTCATCTGTCCAAATTATACAGTCCAAAACGTTTTCATTCTCTTGAAATCGAATCATCATAGCTTCGCAAAACTCTGTTCTCCTGACGAAATCAGTTTCCTTCAAATGCTGTACCCTATTGAATTTATATGGGTGCATTTTTCGTTTTTTTAATATTCTCCAAACACTCGATTCAGATTATCCCAGATCAATCTCGGCATCTTTGAGAGAATTTTGAGGATTCACACGAAAATATGCAAGAACTGTAATTTCGTTGTTCTCATCTTCTACTACACTTTTTTCTCTGTGTATAGTTTTCTTAACGAAAGATCCGACATTTCTCAAGTTTGTCATGGTTCTGTTAATGGTATCTCTCGTTGGTCTGGGTCGGTCAGGAAACCTCTCAATGAACAGTCGAATCGTTCTATCTACAACTTTATTACATTCTCCATGAAGTAGAATGAGATTTAAATAATCTTCATTGGTAAAATTAGGCATAGTGATCGATTTTATAACTTAATACGAATTATCACCAAATTAATAGTAAACACAAAATGCTACTGAATAAAGAGGAATTTGGCAGATGTAATTAATGATATCTATCATTAAAAAAAAAAATGTAAAACATGGTAAGTTTTTGCATATGGTTCATAAGGAATTATTTATTTATCACTGGAGAGAAAACCGATGGCCGATTAGTTGAAATAAAGAGGTTTCCGATACAAATTCGAATCCAAATTCGCCATCTATTTAGGAACAACCTGTAACTTTTTTCTCTTGCATATTAGGGTAGTAAAATCTAAAACATGGTTTAAGTAACAGTTCCTGAAAATTTCATCTTTTTGGCGTGAAGGGAGAAGAAATAGCTGAAAATTCAAGACGAAAAACAGTTTTTTGTGAATAACTCAGAAAATATCCATTTTAGGGCATATTTTTTAACGTAGATTCAATATCTGCCATAAAAAATGGGGTTCTAATTTGAAAAAATTGATTTTTCACTATTTTGTCATCCCTAACTTTGAAAGCGATTTTTTCACCCCCTGTATCATGAATCGCGATTTCGATTTTTAAAGTGGAAACATCAATCTTACATCTTGAAAAATCCCAAAAATGAAAATTTTCTATCCAAAAACCTCGAAGTTATTCTTGTTTCAGCGGAGCTCTATTTTCGATTTTTTTTCGAATTTTCCCGCTCAGAGAGAATTTTCCAACCAAAACTGAAAAATGTTACATCAAAATAACTTGAAATTTTCTAAGGAATCTATTTCTGCAATAAAAAAATGGTGTTCTAATTTGAAAAACGGAAGTTGACGTCATTTCCGGAAAAACCGGAGGTGCTCATGCCTTGAAAATATTTTAGATTTCATCAGCATCGTGAAATACTTATAAGTGCTGAGTTTCATGAAAATACGTTCAGTAGTTTCCCGTATAAATATGGGTGAGGTTCCTCGTGAAAGACCCTGTATATCTCCCAGAAAAAGTGGGCTTATGATACCAATCCACATATAAGACATCTCCATCAACCCGTTCAACTCTCATGTCGAGGAAATTCAATGCGTTGTTCAGCTCTAACTCCACGGTGAACTGTAATCTAGGAGTTCTAGGACGGAAAGAATTGAAAGTGTCCAACACTAGTTGTTCAGAGCCATCGGGTATCGAAATGAAAATGTCATCAACATAACGCTTATAAATGGGCACGATGAAAGGCAACCGAGAGAGACTAACGTCCTGAAGCCTCTTCATGACGATGTCGTAACAAATGGGTGAAATGCAACCTCCCATCCCAAAACCGAAATCATCATCTCAGGTATAACAAGCATGAAAAAATTTCAACAGTTCATATTGGTAGAAACCACGAAAATCAAATTGACCATGACCTGACATGAACCCGTCGTATATTATAGAAATAGAACAGTAAACAAAACATTCAGTCAATGACGGAGCATAAATGAACGAAAAACAAATAATTATACTTAATTTATGAACACGGAATCATATTCTAATAAATAATAATATAAGACAAACGCTTGCTCCAATCATTATTCTCATTCTATATTATATTTATTTATTCTCTATTTTTAACTAATTTTCAATTATTATTATTGTTGTTCTTATTAACAATTACAAAAATGCAGAACCAATCGGGAAACAATGAACAATTCCAACACAACCAAATAACAAGTAATATACTCTGTCCAGTTATCAACTTCTGAGTGAGGAGTTGTAAATCAAACTCAAATGTTGAACATCTTCTCTATGGTTAACGGTTTTATTTGTTTTAATATGTATCATCTCACTAATATTTCGTCTATAAGCAGACCTTTCCCTATTCAAGATTTGGACATTGTCAAAATCACATAATAAGGTACCTTATGGACCTACCACACGCTCAAGCTTCACCCTTCACCACAGTTTGGCTTGCGCAAACCGGCTTGAACACTCAACACTGAGCGTGCGGTTGGCAAAACTCTATACAATTTTCCCAACCACACGCTCAGTGTTCAGTGTTCAACCCGGTTTGCGCAAGCCAAACTGTGGTGAAGCTTGAGCGTGTGGTATGCCGATTAAAGACACCCAAAGTATTTCAGGGCATTCAAATTTTCAGCCATGAGGCCCATGAGTACAGTGTGAGCCAAATTGGACACAATTGAATGTCCCATTGATAAACTAGAACATCGTTTTAGTTCAAACGTGCATTTTTAAAAGCGATTGTAACTTTTCTCTGTGGAAAATGGTACTTTTTTGATGTACCATTCAATGGGGTCGCTATTAATTCCTGAAATAATGCTTATCACTATTTATTCAAACAACAATATTTTATTTCAAATGGTATTTCGGACAATAGAGATTCTTGTATGTATATTTGAGTTGAGCTTGCGACTATTCCAAAAGTAGGTACTGTTATGGTTCAAAATGTTCATTTTCAAAATTCAAAGTTAATTCTGATCTATTGAGACCAAATTACAATGAAACATCATTTCGAAGTTAGTACATAGAAATAGATTCTGTGGTAGTTAGGATTAAATTAGAAAAATCAAGAATGTGGAAGATGTTTTGAAGTATGAAAACCGGGGAGATGAATTGGAATTGGAGAGGAAACATCAGAAAGAAAAGTCAAGAAGTTAAATTGAGAAATCAGAAAGAAAAGGCAAGAAGTTAAATTGAGAAATCAGAAAGAGGAGCCAGGAAGATGAATTGAAAAGTGGGAAGGAAAACTCAGAAGAAAAATTGGGGAAAACAAAGGAAGTCAAGAAGGAAATTGGAAAGAAATATACCGAGTAATAGGAAGATTGATAATATAAACCAAAAATATAGTGAAAGGACAATTATAATAGAAATAAGTGAGTTAAATTTTAATTAAGGGGTAGAATGGGTGTTTATATTTTTGTATTAGATTAAGTTATTTTGAAATAGATATTTATGTTAATTTATATCTAAATTTTTCAATTTTGATTTGGGCCCTCAATTGGGATAGAGTCGACCGGGCATATCAAAATTTAAAGTTTCTCATAAATTTGTTCGATTCCAAATTTATTTCTATTCGTATTATATAAAGCACATATAAAAGGGAATCATAACAATTGGCGCCCAACGTGGGGCACAAAATTTTTTTTGGTTATTTTAAATTTAATAATATTGAAAAATTTTAAAAAGTTTCTTTATTCAACGATCATCTTAATAAAAATATATTATATATTCCGAAGCATTGATATCATATAGTAAGAAAGAAGAAATGGCTAACCATAATATGGAATTAAGAAATAAAAGAAATGAAGAAACTATAACTGAAAAGGAAGAAACAACCAGAGAGCAAGATATACAGGAAAGCAAAATGGATAAAATTTTAAAATTACTAGAGAAAATGAATACAAAATATGAAAATGTAGTAGCAACAGTAACAGATATAAAGGACGCACTGAAAAATGAGAAAAGAGAAAATCTGATAAAAATAGAAGATAATGAAGATAAAACCAATGAAACCAATAATAAAGTAGAAAATGGAAATTGATGAAGATGAAATAAACAAATATGAACAAGAATTCACAGAAAAAGTACCAGAACTACTCGAAAACTATCAACAAAAACAAGAAGAAAAAATTCAATACATACAATCAAAACAAGAGGAGAAAAATAAGATATTAATGCAGAAGATTTATAAAAATAGAATTGGTAATTTTCCAAATACAAATACTGAAGATTGCCTTATATTGATGATGAGAATTGAGTGGACTGAAATGAACTGGAAATTTGAAAACAAAAGACAAGAAATAGTGAATGAAGACAATAGAAAACTAAATATTTGAAGAGAATGGAGATAGGGAAGAAAAAGAAGGAAATGAAGGGGATGAAGAAAGAGAAGAGGATGAGGAAAAATAAGGAATGGAAGGAAAAGAAGAAAAGGAAGGGGAAAAAGAAAAGGAAGAAAAAGAAGAAGGGGAAGAAAAAGAAGGAATGGAAGGAAAAGAAGAAAAGGAAGAATAAGAAGAAGAAAAAGTAAAAGAAAACAAAATTAAAAGAAAAGGAATATATAATATAGTATTCTGAATATAAAGATTAATGACTCAAGAAATTTGATAAAATTAGTTTTAATTAGTCTAATTTTCGAAATTATTCAAATATAAACAAATTTTAGGGGATTTGTTATGGTTCAAAATGTTCATTTTCAAAATTCAAAGTTAATTCTGATCTATTGAGGCCAAATTACAATGAAAGATTTAGAAACATCATTTTGAAGTTAGTATATAGAAATAGATTGTGTGGTAGTTAGGATTAAATTAGAAAAATCAAGAATGTGGAAGATGTTTTGAAGTATGAAAACCGGGGAGATGAAAATGGAATTGGAGAGGAAACATCAGAAAGAAAAGTCAAGAAGTTAAATTGAGCAATCAGAAAGAAAAGCCAAGAAGTTAAATTGAGAAATCAGAAAGAGAAGCCAGGAAGATGAATTGAAAAATGGGAAGGAAAACTCAGAAGAGAAATTGGGGAAAATAAAGGAAGTCAAGAAGGAAATTGGAAAAAAATATACCGAGTAATAGGAAGATTGATAATATAAACCAAAAATATAGTGAATGGACAATTATAATATAAATAAGTGAGTTAAATTTTTACCATATCGGTGGACATCTTTTTGCGTAACTCTGGTTTACTTTTTTGACGTCGAACTCTACACTGACACTTCTTATAAGTTATTGTTCGTTGATATGGTATCGCAATATTTTGTTTATGCATGGAACTGGTCTAGGCTAACTAGATATCAATACCGCATCCTCGTATCATCATTCCATCGCTTTCCGTTTTCAAGATACAAAATAAAAACGTCATTTTTCCGCCATCTTTGAACCGCGATATCTCCCTAACGTTTGACTATTGACCCAACATTCATACAAACTACCCTTTATTTTGAACAAGGAATCACCCTTTGAAATTTTTCGCATCAATTCAGAAATATCTCTTCAGCCAGCATTAACCGTGAGTACCATTCTTTCAGTGTTTACTTTGTGTTATATCTTTTAATATCATACACAAACTTATTTCTTTTATTTTCGTTATGATAAGAATTGGAATATCTGTCCATTCTTCGTTTCTTTTCGCCAAGGGAGCTCTTCATATTTCTTGTTTTGCATTGTATTGTGGCGATTTGTTTAGTAAAAAGTCAGTGCTTGGTAGTTAAAGTGGCAGAGTCTTAAATACTGAGAAAGATGAAAAATCGACAGGTCTGAGCGCTTTTCTAAAATATGGACGTAGTTCCTAAAATGAGTTGTCTTCAGTTATCCTGTACAAGGGTAATTTACAGCAACTACTTTCAAGCGGCGAAAATGGAATACATTCGGTATGATTTTTGAGTAACGCATGTCATGAGATATGTTTACAAAGTTCATCTCAGCCAGAATTGAAATAACTTATTTTATCGAACGCTCCTTCATTTCAGATGGAAATTTCAACGCCATGGTTCATCAGTTCTATTTCTTCAGTTACATAAATATGATGGTATGTGTGATCCTTATGTATTTTTATAAGGGAGATGCATTTCTCAATTTGCTATATGTTTTGAGCGAATCGAAGGAGACTTCTTACATAGAATACACGAAAGCAATAACAAGAATCAATAATTTCTGTAGAATCACTGTTTATTGTGTCATCATTGTTCTTATTGTTAATGGAATGGACTTTTTGAAAAGAGATGCTTTATGCATAGCTGAATTTTCACATGATCCTCACTTCATATGTGGTTTGAGATCCCCCTTATGGTATCCAGTGGAAATTAATGGAAAATTGAAACCTGTGTTTGCGATATATGAAATAGCACTAGGCTTTATGTTGGCTCCCGCCGTAGTTGCATTGGCAAGTTTCTATTTTATGTGTGACCTCATCGTAATAAGAATAGAATATTTGATTGTTTCATTGAACGAGCTCAAATTCAAAGGAGAAATGATGGAGGAGACCAGATCCAAAATGCTGCATTGTGTGAGAACTTATACATACAGTAATAAGTCGGTAAGTATAAAAATAACAATTTTTCGGTGAACATGAGAGTTCATCTTTCTGCGCCCATAAAACTGTCTGGATACAAGAATTACTACCCATCTACTGATCGTGGTTACTTTACAACGCATGGAGTACAGGGTGATTTTTTTAAGTGTTTCATTAGACGTATTCGAGGAAAGGAATTTTGATACAAATTCAAGATTCTGTATTTTTGTTTTAGAGTTCATGAACGAAAATTGTGAAATACACTGCGCAAAAAAATTTACGCACATTATGGAAATCTCAAATTTATTCTACAACTGAAGGTGTTCTCAATGATAATCATTTTTATCAGAATTATGCATGCATATGTTATCCAGTTTCAACGTTTTTCTTCAATACAATGTTTTCTCCCAGCAGGAATAAAAAAAGATGATATTATCAGATTTTGAATGTATTGGCTCCATTCTAAAATCAGTTGTTCTCGATTAATTCTAGTGATCAATGGTTTTTCTTTCGTTTGATTTTCTACACTCGATCGCTATGCAACGCGAAACACGCAATTTGACCCAAGAGGAATGTGCCCAAGCGGTAGTTTTGCGAGAAGAAGGGTGGACATACAGAAGAATTGCCGAAAGGTTTGGAGTTTCCCATACAAGTGTGTCCAGAATGTTGCAGCGATTCAGGGAGACAGGTATGAATGTCCGAAGACCAGGACAGGGTAGACCACGGGTAACAACTGCTATTCAAGAACGTTACTTGAGAGTTTCTTCGTTGAGACAACGGTTTGCAACCGCTCGCCTCCTTCAAAATCAACTTGAGCAAACTCATGAGGTGCAAATTAGCACTCAGACATTAAGCGGGCTGCGGACTACGAGCTATAATATAATATATATTATAGCTCTATGATGAGATATAATATCATATTATATTAAGCGGGGTGCGGACTACGAGCTATAATATAATATGTCTACTGCCCGAAATGCGTGAAACTGAGTTGCATATTCGTGGCGCGGGGGTTGAGACGTAAGGTGGGAGGTGGGATATACTCTAAAATATCGCTCGAAAAGCATATCTCTGCAGATACGTAATATATCGCCTGGATATAGATATATATTATAGCATGAGTGCGCGGTGTCACATGTTATTTCGTTTAAAGCGATTTTCATGTAATATGTAAGATATAATATATATTATATTATAGCTCGTAGTCCGCAGCCCGCTTTAAGCTAAGCGTCCACATGTCCGCACCGTACGCATTGGACGGATCGGATTTACGGATCTCCATTGTAGAAATGCCGATGCTCCGATGCGTCCGGTGCGGGTCTGTGGACGGGCTTGCACGAGTTTCTATATGTACATAAAGTTAGCCAAACAACTTTCGCGAATCCAACTCGGAATAGCTCAAAATTTTGCCGTTATTTATCCGTAATTTATCCGTGAAAAAATTAATTTTGCCGCTCTCATATTTAAAAAGATATGGGGTGTGTCGCTAAGTTGATATAAAGTTGGCGACACAACTTTTCAAAAAATGGTTTCAGCACAAAACGAAATAGCTCATCTTTTTCAGTGATTTATCCGTAATTTATCCGTGAAAAAATTAATTTTGCCGCTCTCATATTTAAAAAGATATGGGGTGTGTCGCTAACTTGATATCAAGTTGGCGAAACAACTTTTCGAAAAATGGTTTCAGCACGAAACAAAATAGCTCATCTTTTTAAGTGATTTATCCGTAAATTATCCGTGAAAAAAGAAAATTTGTATCAATCAAGGTTTTGAAGAAAAATGACAAAATCTGATTGATCGATCAGCAGCCGACGGAACATGATATATGCATTTTTCTCGAAAACTACGCGAGCAATTTTGTTGATATTTGAAAAGAAGATGTAGCTTTTCATCTTTGATTTATCCGTGAAGAAAAAAATTTTGCCACTCTCGTTTTTAAAAAAATATCACGTGCGCTGGTATGTGTTCATCAAATTACCACGTGACATATTGAAAAAATGATTTCAGCAATCAACAGATAATGCAATTTCTTTAAATGATTTATCCGCAAATTATCCGTGAAAAAATAAATTTTGCCGCTCTCATATTTAAAAAGATATGGGATGTGTCGCTAAGTTGATATCAAGTTGGCGAAACAACTTTTCAAAAAATGGTTTCAGCACAAAACAAAATAGCTCATCTTTTTAAGTGATTTATCCGTAAATTATCCGTGAAAAAAGAAAATTTGTATCAATCAAGGTTTTGAAGAAAAATGACAAAATCTGATTGATCGATCAGCAGCCGACGGAACATGATTTATGCATTTTTCTCGAAAACTACGCAAGCAATATTGTTGATATTTGAAAAGAAGATGTAGCTTTTCATCTTTGATTTATCCGTGAAGAAAAAAATTTTGCCGCTCTCGTGTTTAAAAAAATATCACGTGCGCTGGTATGTGTTCATCAAATTACCACGTGACATATTGAAAACATGATTTCAGCAATCAACAGATAATGCAATTTCTTTAAATGATTTATCCGCAAATTATCCGTGAAGAAGAAAACATCGCCACTCTTGTATTTGAAAAAATATTGGGTGTGTCGCTAAGTTGATATCAAGTTGGCGAAACAACTTTTCAAAAAATGGTTTCAGCACAAAACAAAATAGCTCATCTTTTTAAGTGATTTATCCGTAAATTATCCGTGAAAAAAGAAAATTTGTATCAATCAAGGTTTTGAAGAAAAATGACAAAATCTGATTGATCGATCAGCAGCCGACGGAACATGATTTATGCATTTTTCTCGAAAACTACGCAAGCAATATTGTTGATATTTGAAAAGAAGATGTAGCTTTTCATCTTTGATTTATCCGTGAAGAAAAAAATTTTGCCGCTCTCGTGTTTAAAAAAATATCACGTGCGCTGGTATGTGTTCATCAAATTACCACGTGACATATTGAAAAAATGATTTCAGCAATCAACAGATAATGCAATTTCTTTAAATGATTTATCCGCAAATTATCCGTGAAGAAAAAAACATGGCCACTCTTGTATTTGAAAAAATATTGGGTGTGTCGCTAAGTTGATATCAAGTTGGCGAAACAACTTTTCAAAAAATGGTTTCAGCACAAAACAAAATAGCTCATCTTTTTAAGTGATTTATCCGTAAATTATCCGTGAAAAAAGAAAATTTGTATCAATCAAGGTTTTGAAGAAAAATGACAAAATCTGATTGATCGATCAGCAGCCGACGGAACATGATTTATGCATTTTTCTCGAAAACTACGCAAGCAATATTGTTGATATTTGAAAAGAAGATGTAGCTTTTCATCTTTGATTTATCCGTGAAGAAAAAAATTTTGCCGCTCTCGTGTTTTAAAAATATCACGTGCGCTGGTATGTGTTCATCAAATTACCACGTGACATATTGAAAAAATGATTTCAGCAATCAACAGATAATGCAATTTCTTTAAATGATTTATCCGCAAATTATCCGTGAAAAAATAAATTTTGCCGCTCTCATATTTAAAAAGATATGGGATGTGTCGCTAAGTTGATATCAAGTTGGCGAAACAACTTTTCAAAAAATGGTTTCAGCACAAAACAAAATAGCTCATCTTTTTAAGTGATTTATCCGTAAATTATCCGTGAAAAAAGAAAATTTGTATCAATCAAGGTTTTGAAGAAAAATGACAAAATCTGATTGATCGATCAGCAGCCGACGGAACATGATTTATGCATTTTTCTCGAAAACTACGCGAGCAATTTTGTTGATATTTGAAAAGAAGATGTAGCTTTTCATCTTTGATTTATCCGTGAAGAAAAAAATTTTGCCACTCTCGTTTTTAAAAAAATATCACGTGCGCTGGTATGTGTTCATCAAATTACCACGTGACATATTGAAAAAATGATTTCAGCAATCAACAGATAATGCAATTTCTTTAAATGATTTATCCGCAAATTATCCGTGAAAAAATAAATTTTGCCGCTCTCATATTTAAAAAGATATGGGATGTGTCGCTAAGTTGATATCAAGTTGGCGAAACAACTTTTCAAAAAATGGTTTCAGCACAAAACAAAATAGCTCATCTTTTTAAGTGATTTATCCGTAAATTATCCGTGAAAAAAGAAAATTTGTATCAATCAAGGTTTTGAAGAAAAATGACAAAATCTGATTGATCGATCAGCAGCCGACGGAACATGATTTATGCATTTTTCTCGAAAACTACGCTAGCAATATTGTTGATATTTGAAAAGAAGATGTAGCTTTTCATCTTTGATTTATCCGTGAAGAAAAAAATTTTGCCGCTCTCGTGTTTAAAAAAATATCACGTGCGCTGGTATGTGTTCATCAAATTACCACGTGACATATTGAAAAAATGATTTCAGCAATCAACAGATAATGCAATTTCTTTAAATGATTTATCCGCAAATTA
Organism: Adalia decempunctata; assembly: GCA_951802165.1. Taxonomy (NCBI): domain Eukaryota; kingdom Metazoa; phylum Arthropoda; class Insecta; order Coleoptera; family Coccinellidae; genus Adalia; species Adalia decempunctata. The sequence continues at coordinate 26,177,105 of OX637697.1, forward strand.
TCCGTGAAAAAAGAAAATTTGTATCAATCAAGGTTTCGAAGAAAAATGACAATATCTGATTGATCGATCAGTAAAAAACTCTTTTGTTTTCAAGAAAGTATGACCCTAGGTACCCAACATTTCTGGCTACCGGTAGCCTGGTTATGGCAGCAATTACTTGTTTACCATTTTAAAAAGTTTGTATTTACGAAATGTTCAAACAGTACGTGCCGCTGCAAAAGCCTCTACTGACAGATGGGTTTTCCAACAATGCAACAAGTGGAGACAGTGTGGTAGTTAAAATTTTATTTGGACTATAAAACTCAGGTGTTTGGATTTTAAAAGGGTATATTTTGTCAATGTCACGACAAAATGCTTGAATAATCGTTCTCACAAACAATTAGGTTCCAAGAATTTTGGGGAGGATCCGATTTTTCTTATGTAAATAAGCTGTTTATAACTTAAATAATTTCTTGGAAATGTGACCTTCCAATTTGATATCAATTCAGTAAAGCAAACATTTTTTCCACCTTGATAACTTCATATTGTCCGAAACTTCGCTAATAAAATAAATAAATTATTAGTTCCTGTGATCGTTATTCTTCCCATAATATGAAAACCTTTGAAGAACGGTTCATGGGCCACCAAATAACAATAAAGCTCTTTCATGCAAATAAACGTCCTTGAAAAGGTACAATCTTTCAAAAATGATAAAAGCACTTGAAAGCGCTAAAAAAACAACGAAATTTTGTAGGAGTGTTCTTCCAATAAAAGGGCTACCTTTGAATATTTTTTCTATTTTCTTGTGATTTTTCAAAGGGGTGGAACATGCAACACTCAATAAACTTCTTACCATACCTCATTAACATCCTGTTTATTGAATTTTCAACTGATCCCATAAATAGATATCGAATTAGCAGATCATATTCAAGAAATTAGTTCAGCAATGACAGATCAGCTTATCTTTTGCAGTGATTTATCCGGCAATTCTCTGGATAGCTTCCAAGCTTGAAAAATTGGTTTCTTCTGAAATTTCAGAGTATAATTAATTGTGACAATGTCGTATGGAAATGATATTACAGATATTCTCCCCGTAATATTGGAATAGATGCAAAAAGTATTCTACTGTTCAAAAATCTAAGCATCCGAGTTTCATGGTATATGCTTGAATCGCCAAGCGTAACTTTCCCGTGTCCATTTATTAGGGGGTTAACAGATAAAGCGTCCGCATCGGTACTCTTTGGCAATATTGGCAAATAATGAATACTGCGATGACACTCTGTACCAGAATCGTCCAGAAAATTACTGCCATAACAAAATTATATTGCCCTTTCAATTTTTATGAGGCACGTTTTGAAAACCTGTAGGTAGTACAATATAAAATTTTGCGATAACAAGTGCCGCCCTATGGTAGTTGGGATTCCCATAATGTGCTTATCCCTCATAAACTATACCCCCCAAAAACGTCTTTTTCACCATTTTAAATATCTGAGCAAGATATTTTTTTCGCTCACTCTATTCAAAGAAGCACAGAGTTGTGACGGTCTTTACTACATTTTTTATCCTGGTTATTTCTGAACATTTTCATGTCAAACAGTGATATATTGTGATCTGTGTTAATCTTGTGATTTTCTGGTGTTAAATAGTGAAACAAACAAATCTTTGCAAACATGTCTCGTGGACGTCCAACAAAAATCGATTTCAATGAGATAAGTGCACGGTTATTAGAACATAAAGATGAAATTTGTACATCGAACGAATCTATCATCGGAGAACGAAATGCAGTTTGGGCAATAATTTCGGAAGAACTAGAAGGGAAAATTCGACCATCAACTTTATATTCTTACGTTGCAAACAACAGAAATAATCTGAGGAACTTAATCTTTGGTATTTCTTTTCAAGAACAAACTGCATCTGACGAATTACGCGATGTATCTAAAGAATCCACCGAGGAATCCACGTTTCTTGATGAAAATTCTTTTTGGAACTTCGTACTCACATTCCCGAAAAGTCAGTTTGATAATCTCGTGGTTGTCACGACTAGGAATTATAGGGATAAGAAAGGTATTCCCCGTACCCGATCAGTTAATATTTTGCAACCCGAAAAGTGGACAGAAATTATGTCGAAGAAAATATATGACGATTTCCGACTACCCCACGGATATCACTTCGAACATCATTACATAAATAAAGACGGAGAATCAGGGACCTTTACAGGTAAGAGTTTCAATTCAACAATTGTAATAAAAGCGCTTCAAAATCTACATATCGATATTCTCACCATTTGTTCAACTGTTTCCAGAAGATTAATCGATGAAGTTTCGATCCAGCAGTCTGCCTGGATTCAGTATTTAGTACTCAATTTGTTTTCATTTGAATCAATTCAAGCACCATCATAGTTTTCAATTTATTTGAGTTTTTGGTACTAGCTTAACGCATTACACAAACATTTACTGTGCAAATATTAGATGCTCAATTTATGCCTAGATGACTGCATTATCATTTGCACCGCCATTTTCGAATTTCGACAATGATGAAATCATTATCATTCGTAGTTTTCTGGTTATTTTAAGTTGAATTTCTTGGTGCCAGCTACACCATGATTTTCAAATTTCTAACAAATTTATACATAGTGTTCCAAGTTCGAGTGCCTTTAAGACGTTTCTGGAGAACTGGACATATTTGAGATCTGAAAATTGGGATTATGATATTGTTCGAAATTCTCTACAGACAAACAATTTTTTTTTCATGGATAAATCAAAGATGAAAAGCTACATCTTCTTTTCAAATATCAACAATATTGCTCGCGTAGTTTTCGAGAAAAATGCATAAATCATGTTCCGTCGGCTGCTGATCGATCAATCAGATTTTGTCATTTTTCTTCAAAACCTTGATTGATACAAATTTTCTTTTTTCACGGATAATTTACGGATAAATCACTTAAAAAGATGAGCTATTTTGTTTTGTGCTGAAACCATTTTTTGAAAAGTTGTTTCGCCAACTTGATATCAACTTAGCGACACATCCCATATCTTTTTAAATATGAGAGCGGCAAAATTTATTTTTTCACGGATAATTTGCGGATAAATCATTTAAAGAAATTGCATTATCTGTTGATTGCTGAAATCATTTTTTCAATATGTCACGTGGTAATTTGATGAACACATACCAGCGCACGTGATATTTTTTTAAACACGAGAGCGGCAAAATTTTTTTCATCACGGATAAATCAAAGATGAAAAGCTACATCTTCTTTTCAAATATCAACAATATTGCTTGCGTAGTTTTCGAGAAAAATGCATAAATCATGTTCCGTCGGCTGCTGATCGATCAATCAGATTTTGTCATTTTTCTTCAAAACCTTGATTGATACAAATTTTCTTTTTTCACGGATAATTTACGGATAAATCACTTAAAAAGATGAGCTATTTTGTTTTGTGCTGAAACCATTTTTTGAAAAGTTGTTTCGCCAACTTGATATCAACTTAGCGACACATCCCATATCTTTTTAAATATGAGAGCGGCAAAATTTATTTTTTCACGGATAATTTGCGGATAAATCATTTAAAGAAATTGCATTATCTGTTGATTGCTGAAATCATTTTTTCAATATGTCACGTGGTAATTTGATGAACACATACCAGCGCACGTGATATTTTTTCAAAAACGAGAGTGGCAAAATTTTTTTCTTCACGGATAAATCAAAGATGAAAAGCTACATCTTCTTTTCAAATATCAACAATATTGCTTGCGTAGTTTTCGAGAAAAATGCATAAATCATGTTCCGTCGGCTGCTGATCGATCAATCAGATTTTGTCATTTTTCTTCAAAACCTTGATTGATACAAATTTTCTTTTTTCACGGATAATTTACGGATAAATCACTTAAAAGGATGAGCTATTTTGTTTTGTGCTGAAACCATTTTTTGAAAAGTTGTTTCGCCAACTTGATATCAACTTAGCGACACACCCAATATTTTTTTAAATACAAGAGTGGCGATGTTTTTTTTTTCACGGATAATTTGCGGATAAATCATTTAAAGAAATTGCATTATCTGTTGATTGCTGAAATCATTTTTTCAATATGTCACGTGGTAATTTGATGAACACATACCAGCGCACGTGATATTTTTTTAAACACGAGAGCGGCAAAATTTTTTTCTTCACGGATAAATCAAAGATGAAAAGCTACATCTTCTTTTCAAATATCAACAATATTGCTTGCGTAGTTTTCGAGAAAAATGCATAAATCATGTTCCGTCGGCTGCTGATCGATCAATCAGATTTTGTCATTTTTCTTCAAAACCTTGATTGATACAAATTTTCTTTTTTCAAGGATAATTTACGGATAAATCACTTAAAAAGATGAGCTATTTTGTTTTGTGCTGAAACCATTTTTTGAAAAGTTGTTTCGCCAACTTGATATCAACTTAGCGACACAACCCATATCTTTTTAAATATGAGAGCGGCAAAATTTATTTTTTCACGGATAATTTGCGGATAAATCATTCAACGAAATTGCATTATCTGTTGATTGCTGAAATCATTTTTTCAATATGTCACGTGGTAATTTGATGAACACATACCAGCGCACGTGATATTTTTTTAAAAACGAGAGTGGCAAAATTTTTTTCTTCACGGATAAATCAAAGATGAAAAGCTACATCTTCTTTTCAAATATCAACAAAATTGCTCGCGTAGTTTTCGAGAAAAATGCATAAATCATGTTCCGTCGGCTGCTGATCGATCAATCAGATTTTGTCATTTTTCTTCAAAACCTTGATTGATACAAATTTTCTTTTTTCACGGATAATTTACGGATAAATCACTTAAAAAGATGAGCTATTTTGTTTCGTGCTGAAACCATTTTTCGAAAAGTTGTTTCGCCAACTTGATATCAAGTTAGCGACACACCCCATATCTTTTTAAATATGAGAGCGGCAAAATTAATTTTTTCACGGATAAATTACGGATAAATCACTGAAAAAGATGAGCTATTTCGTTTTGTGCTGAAACCATTTTTTGAAAAGTTGTGTCGCCAACTTTATATCAACTTAGCGACACACCCCATATCTTTTTAAATATGAGAGCGGCAAAATTAATTTTTTCACGGATAAATTACGGATAAATAACGGCAAAATTTTGAGCTATTCCGAGTTTGATTCGCGAAAGTTGTTTGGCTAACTTTATGTACATAGTTTATGTACAAAGAATACCGAAATCCGTTTGATCCGATCCGTCCGATGCGTCCGGTGCGGACATGTGGACGCTTAGCTTAAGAAATCGCCTCAGAGAATATGATTTAAGGCCTCGTGTCGCGGCAAGAGGCCCAGCTCTTACCCCAGCCCATCGAATTCGAAGGGCGCGTTTGGATTTTGCGAGAGAGCATATCCATTGAGAAGAGGACGATTGGGAAAGAGTTCTCTTCACAGATGAGTCTAGATTCTGCCTCTACCATTATGATCGACGTTCCCTTGTATACAGACGTCCACATGAAAGATATGCTCAGTGCAATTTCCTGAATACTACTGGTTTCGGGGGAGGATCGATTATGGTATGGGGTGGAATATCTTTGACTGCTCGCACAGACCTAGTGGTCGTTGATAATGGAGCTATGAATGCTGATAAGTATATAAGGAACATTCTTGAAGAGCATGTAGTGCCATTTGCCCCATACATTTTTCATGGACGATAATGCCAGACCCCATCGTGCGCGCATCGTTCAGGAGTACTTCGAAGAGGTTGAAGTCTCTCGAATGGAATGGCCAGCAAGAAGTCCAGATCTCAATCCGATTGAGCAGGTTTGGGACAACCTCAATAGAAGGCTGAGAAGTTCAGAAAATCATCCAGCTACTCTTAATGACTTAGGAATCCAACTCGGAAAAATCTGGGAAGGATTAGATCAGAACATTTTAAGATCACTCATTTTGAGTATGAAACGCCGTTGCCGAGCTGTAATTAACGCAAGGGGTGGAAATACCAAGTATTAAATCACTTATCAGCATTTCAGTATTTTAAAAATTGTTCATTTCTCTTCTTTCACATAAGATTCGGTGAAATCCTGAATTTTTCTTCCATTTAACGTGTCTTGTTTCGTTCAAAGCCTCCCCGAGAGAACATAAAAAATAAGTTATAAAGTCAATGTAGAGTTAACTTTCATTAAAATTGAGATTTTCAGAATGTGCGTTAATTTTTTTGCGCAGTGTATTTTCAATCGGAATCTACTTCCGGTTCTACCGGAAACGAATGTAAACTTCGTTATTTCAAATGAGACATCCTGTATATTTATACATATGTATTTGAATTCTTCGTTCAATTCTGCACTGATATGAAGTATGATATGCGCAACCACTTCAAGCGATTGGTGATTGTCCAATTTGTTGACAGAAAGAGTGTCACAAATTAGAAAGTACCTACGTCCTACGTTGATAATGCTTCTTGTATAAGGAATTTCGAATTTTATTCAATAACGGCAAAACTACTGATTTCAAAGACATGAAATGTTTGGCACACTATAACTAATTTTTGACGAGGAATCGATCGTAATTACGAAATAATATGGTTACCATTTGAAGAAAAAATGAGATCTCATAGTTTTATTGAGGCTGTTTCAGGCACCCTGTATAATATTTCCTCATAATTTAAACAAGAAGCACTATCGGCGTACTTTCTTTTGTTCCACTCTTTCAAAAAGAAATTCTTACAATGAGAGATTTTGGAGCTGATATAAACACTAATTTGTGACACTCTGTCTCTCAACAAATTTGACAATCAGGATATAACTCAACAATCGCTTGATGTGGTTGCGCATTTCATACATCAAATCAGTGCAGAATTGAACGAAGAATTCTAACATCTACAAATATACAGGGTGTTACATTTGAAATAACGAAGTTTACATTCGTCTAATGAAACACCCTGTATATAAAATGTATTTCCTTTTCTAGTATGGTTAGTGAGATGAACCAATCATTTGGTGTATTTCTGGCTCCAACCCATAATGCATACAACAATTTAATGATCGGAATCTGTGCCTATTTAATTATAAAGGTACCTACATTAAAAAAAAATTAAGATTCTTAACTTGACGCAATAATATTCACAGGTCCGCTGTTACTCGTTTATCCTCGAATTAGGAATATGGATTGGTCTCCAATGGATCTCATGCTCATGTGGACAACATTTAGAGAACGCAGTGAGTATACACTTTTAGCATCGGCTTTGATCTGAATGGTGTTATTGGTGTTCAGCCCAATACCCTTATTTCCCTGACGGTAGAATTGTCAGAAGAAATGAGTTGTCTGAAGTTGAACGAGTTCAAAAAAGCAATTACAATTATTTTAGTTCGTAGAAGTTAATATTCTGTTGCTGAATAATTTTCTGAGTTGTTCTTTATTTTGATTTGGGTTTTCCTCCTACTTATCCTATGCATGTATTTGTCTTACAGGATCAACAAAGTATTATTATTATTATTACTATTTCTAGAACGATCGACTTCGTCGGGAACTTTACAATATACCCTGGTATGATATGAGTCCTTCCTTGAGGAGTACTTTCAAAATTCTTCAAGCGCATGTTAGCTTGCCTCTACGACTCAAAATACAGCCATTACTCGACTTGAACATGATCACCTTCACACAGGTAAGTGAGGATCTATATTCTCAGATCATTATCACTAATTCCTCTTCGGTTTGTTGATTTTTTTTAGGTGATGAAAGGAACTTACTCTTTCCTTATGTTTCTCCTGAATATGAGGTCAGAATGAACAAGAATTTCGCATAAGTTTTATAAAATATTAATAAATGTTAGCAGTTAGAATGAAATTGTACTAATAATTATAGAATCTGAAGGACTCAGATTAAAATAAAAAGGATTCATACCTACACCATTTGTGAATAAAATTATCACTAGCTTCCACTTAAGATGTCTAGACATCTTACTTCCACTCCCTTCGAGTAATCAAACAATAGATTCTCCTATTTGCTCGGAACTCTATGTATGGATAAATCAACACATAGAATCACAAATGCCACTTAGGTATGAACTAACTAGCCCAACACGCATGACACGAAAGAACAAAGGTATGAGATTTTCAGCCCAGTCGACCGTAGGTATCTGAAAATATATTGCATATTCTTATGATTTATACCTAAATAGTACCTAACTGCAGATATGACAAATTGTATTGTACTACAAAAAATAATAGTAATTAATACTACTTTATTGGGTGGTAGGCAGATTTTCTCGTACAATATTCTTCACGAGTATAACAATGAAACGATATCTTCCTTGCAACAGGTTTTCTCAATGAAGTATTTCTAAATTCATGCAAAAAAATCCAAGAGGCGATTGCTCGTATGAAATTAAGATGGTTCTTTCCTATAACGAAATTTCCTCAGCCCGTCCCTTTACGAGATATCACCCTCAAAAGGTGGTGACGAATTTATTTCATTTCTAAAATTTCGGTAAAACCAGAATCTCGAAATTCTGTAATTTTCGTGCACTCGCAAAGGACTAATCACGAGTATTTTTTCAATATTCCTGCTACATTATACGAGGTTGAAATTAGCAACCCTTATAGTCCGGGTGCCCGTGGGACAAATTGCAAATTATTAATAAAGTTTTCTTACTTTCTGTGAAGCTTTATTAGGGGGAGTCTACCAAATTTTTCCTCTGTGAAAATTTTTGTAGTCGCGGCTTTTTTTCAGCAAACCTCTCGTAAGTCGACCATGTTTTCAATTTTTTTAAATCATACATATTCTTTTTTTGTAAAATGCAATCATAAAAACAATCTGGGAGGAATGAGAAAACATGATTGTCCGACAAAAATAGTGTGGCTTTGAGCGTGTCTACCAACATGGCAACATGAACATGACTGAAAATCGCATTTTTTTTTTTAATTATTTATACCCTCCTGATTCTTTCAGAATCGGTTGATACAACCATATGAAGTATGAAAATGCAATTGTCCGACAAAAAAAATGTGGCGTTTTTCTTGTCCGACAAATGGAAAACGACGATTTTTTGAGCAAAAAAAAATTATAAATAATGTTCTTATTTTTTCTTATTCTCTCTTCACCTTGAAAGTACAATATAGTGTACCAGTTGTCCGACAAAAAAAAATGTGGCGTTCATTCAAAAATTAAAGAATTCAATGCTCCAATTTGGTTATGAATAGACTATAATGCATTTATCGGATATAACTTTGCTTATGTTATAAATAAACATTTGATTTTTTGAGGATCATTTAAGAATGATGTGCTGAATACTATCATTCAACTGTCTGACGAAAAAAGTTCGGCAATTTCTCAGTCCACCGAATGAAACTTCTTGGTCTCGTTAGACTCCATTTTCATAACGAACATTTTCAATCATTATATTCGGCATTTGAATTTCGATGAAAATTGCCTTTTTTTATACCTATGGTTGGATACGGAAATTCTTCTCTAGAAGTGAAATGTTGAACGAAGTGGTAGAAGGTACCTGGGACACCTTTTTTGAAACACCTCTGGGGTTATGAAAAAATGTTTTCAATTGTTTATACTTGTAGCTATTTACTTTAAAGGCTGAAGATGTAATAATAAATATGAGAAAATGGACTATCAAAATAAAAATGCAGAAACTGAATTTTTTCTGCCCCAGTTGAATATGGAATATCCACCCCAGATCGAAATTGCGAATTGTTCGAAAAAAAGTGGTAGTTTCATGGAATTCCGTTTGAAGTTTACCAAGGGTTGTGAAAGTAGTTTGGTAATTTTCCCTATAAATATGAGTGCTCTATTTCCTGGCTGCAGGACTGATATGTTGATGGCCGATTGGCCTTTGGTCAATAAATAGCTTTTATTATTATTTTATGAGTGCTCTTTCCGTTTTGCACCGCAGTACTCTGCAGTCAGTGTAGACGAATTTTAGTGTGCTGCCGAATTTTCTCTTCTTGGGGTAATTCTTGTTCTATTCAATTCGACAGTTTTTCAGTTGTTACCGATTTAATATTCTTAGTAGTGATGGAGTGTTTTTCGTTTAAATATTAGGAAAATAACCCTATCTACGAAACGCAAAGGGAAGAAGTGAAAAAATTCACAGCTGACATCCTTAGACAGTGTAAAATATTCTTGGCATGAAAAACACATCATAAGCACAAGAATAAAGATGTCATTCTACCTGACGATTGGACATTGGTGTGATACTTTTACTGGATACCATTCGTTTTGTTACAAAAAATTCAATGTGAAGAAGGAGTATTTTCATAGGTTTTTTTCATTAGAATTGAATAAAAATGCCAGTAAACAATTCTAATTAAACACATTGAACACAAAATCATATTTTTCAACAGGTTTTTTTGTCCGACTAAGGATTTGCCGCATTTTATTTGTTGGACAGTTGTTTTTTCTATGAAACGAATCTCTCTAAAATATAATTTCATTCTTGTCCGACAAATAGTAATGAATTTAAAAACTCTAAAAAATCGTCGATTTTAATTTGTCGGACAAAAAAACGCCACATTTTTTTGTCGGACAATTGCATTTTCATATTTCATATGATCATATCAACCGATTCTGAAAGTATCAGGAGGGTATTAATAATTAAAAAAAATGCGATTTTCAGTCATGTTCATGTTGGTAGACACGCTCAAAGCCCCACTATTTTTGTCGGACAATCATGTTTTCTCATTTCTCCCAGATTGTTTTTACGATTGCATTTTACAAAAGAAGAGTTGTATGATTAAAAAAAATTGAAAATATGGTCGACTTACGAGAGGTTTGCTGAAAAAAAGCCGCCACTACAAAAATTTTCACAGAGGAATAATGTGGTAGACTCCGCCTAATAAAGCTTTGCAGAAAGTAAGAAAACTTCATTAATGATTTGCAATTTGTCACACGGGCACCCTGACCTGTTAAGGGTGCATGGCGAGCTGAGCCGTATGACAGTTGCGACTAGTGGCGTTGAACAGGTAGAAAGGTGCGAATATGTACCTTCAATTGAATTTGGATTCAGTTAGATATATATTGTTTATCCTGATTACTACTAGGTCTCCTGAGGAGACTTCTCTGAAAATGCAAGCTTCGAAGCTTGTAACTTGTGCTGAGTTCGGAGTAAGTTTTTTAGAATAACTATCTATACTATCTATATCTATACTAATATTATAAAGAGGAAATATTTGTATTTTTGTTTGTTTGATACGAATAGGCTCAAAAACTACTGGACCGATTTCAGAAATTCTCTCACCCTTAGAAAGCTACATTATCCCTGAGTGACATAGGCTATACTTTTCACCCGAGAAAAATAGCGATACCTACTATAACTTCAATAATCACAAAAAAATCAGCCATAATCAGCTATTTTCACGTGCGCCACAGAAACCGTAAGACTTACGTGGATACAATGTATGACGGAAATGTACCTCTTAAATAGTTCTACAAAAAAGTCCGCGATAGCATACGAGTATATCTTTCAAGATTGACTTACTATAACCTGTTTATGGTAATCAGATGTTTTCCAAAATAATGCACTATTTGGGAGTGTGTTTTTATGAATTGGGTATTGATCCTCATCCAACCTTATACGTTATTTATCCTCAGTATTTAATTTAGAACGAAATTGCCGCTCACATCATACAATTACAACGAGTACATCAAAAGATATGGCAGGTTGAAGTGTTGAAAATGAAACCGCCGCGTGAAACAAATTTCTACCCGGGCGAAGCTGGCACGGCCTGCTTGTAATTAATAAAAATAAATAATCGATAAATTTCGATTTTTCTCATTTTTCCTATTTTGTCTCATCCTACATTCCTACGAGAAGCACAGATTTTTTTATCAAATATGTTGCAGTTGAGATAGATTGATTATTTCTAGAAAAACCTAGGGGGGCCAGACTTTTGACGATGTGTGTATATTTAATTCCCATCATTAGAATCAATAAAGCTGAAATGTCTTTTTTTCGCAGGAGAGAAATGGAAAACTCTCGGACATAAAACTATTTGATTGGCAAGCATGGACCATTGGACCCCCTGTTATCGATGTGATGTTCTGTCTTTTCTCCAGTTGTTCTAAGGAAGTGTTTGATAATTTTAATACTAATATTAAAAGTTACTATGAAAGTTTGTCGAACACTTTGTCGCTCTATAATTTGAACGCAAATGACATCTACCCATACCAAGAGATGCAGGACCAACTCACAAAACACTACCAGTTTCCCGCCATTGTCGGACTTAATATCAGAAAAATACGGAGTTTCGATGCATGAGAATCACAGCATAGACCCTGTCAATTATATAGTCCATCCAAGAATTATTGACATCAAAGCAGGCCTTGGAAGTCCAGTCGCACCTTTATTTCTAGTTACAAAAAAGTCACTAAAAATTTTCTGTGCTTTCATCATAGCAATAAATATAACCCGGAAATGAAACGGAATTTTTCAAAATAAGGCACTTTGAACATGAAAATGTCCTCAATTATCGCATACAATTACCATCGTGTGAATCTGCTAACCAGCAGTATATTATTTTCATCTTGTATCGATACCTTTTCGAACGATCAATTATAGGAGCATGCATACAGTATGGAAATTCTGGCCCGATAACGAAAAATATCGTGGGTGATAAAAAAGCATGCTCCTTTCCAAAGTTCAATATGAATATTCGCTATATAAACCAGAAAAATCTAGTTGATAATTTGAAGCGTGTATCTGCAAACTGGATGGATTCGAAAATTTTTAGTAGATATCAAGACAGAAACAAAACTTAACGGATGGATCTATTTAAAATACTTATGAGGAATTTTGTCATGACATTGTAACTTTATAAATTGGTGAAGAAAGGAGTAAAATATTTAATATTAAAAATTTAATAAAAATTTAAATATTCCTATTACAACCACTGTTATTACTTCCTCATCTTGGCAGAACTCATGTTCATAATTGAAGGCTTTATGTCACCAATATCATACCATCCCATATATTTTGAATAATCTCCTCTCATTTCTTTATCTACGTCCTCTTTGCAGGCTTTCCATTAATTAGCTGTACCCACATTATTCAAGAGCCTCATTCCAAAGATTTTTCACTTGCGCAATTATTTGCCAAATTTATTCGAATATTAATGACAGAACAAAACGCCAGTGTTATTTGCAACACCAACCTGAATTCTGAAACTCAAAATATCACTGAACGTGCATTACCAACCTAATTCCGATTCTCCAAAGCCGCCGAGATGTCAAAAATTCTTGGATGGACTATAAATCGAACGATGGTTCTACATGGTTGGAGGCTGTGCGATATGTGGAGTTTGACAAAGATTATCTGTTTGATAGTTTAACTTATGTATTCGAATTTCTCGACGAAAAAATTATCAAAAATAAATGATAATGTTAATAATGATGAATTTTTTTCTACGAATCTCCATTATTGAGATACGGGGTTATCATAATAATCCGTGTATTAGACGTTTCTCGGCTTCTATGAGGAAAAGATTTCTGAAATTTGGCACACGGCCGTTTTTCAAAGGGGGAAATCATGCTAAAATATTTTCATCGAAATCGCATTTCCGGTTGTACCGGAAGTGACCATCAGCTTTGGTATTTCAAATGGAATTACCTATTTTTCTAACCAGAAATGAATTCCTTCTTGAATTTTACACATTTTTCATCTGAAACATTTTTACGTTGTTGACATGGTTACGAAGATATAAGGACTTCTATGAGAAAATGGCCGCAGTTTCAGAGGTCCGCGAAACGTATCATAGCATGTATGCTATCCATAATAAAGAAACTAATGAAGGATTTTTCGAAAATTCAATAATTTTGCCTCGTATTGCATAGCCATCGAATCATGTTGTTCTATTGGAACTTTCCAATAAATTCATATTTCTGAGAAATTCCAAATTGCAGTAACTTCATTTTTCCAAATGGCATGCCCATATTTCTTGTACAGAAAACGATTGAAGATGGGCATAAGGAACCCTTAGAAAAATGTTTGAAATTGAATTTTCTGTACAAAAAATATGGGCATGCCATTTGAAAAAATGAAGTTATTGCAGTTTGGAATTTCTCAGAAATATGAATTTATTGTGACAGTTCAAATAGAACAACATGATTCGATAGCCATGCAATACGAGGCAAAATTATTGAATTTTCGAAAAATCCTTCATTTGTTTCTTTATTGTGGATAGCATGCATGCTATGATACGTTTCGCGGACCTCTGAAACTGGCCATTTTCTCATAGAAGTCCTTATCTTCGTAACCATGTCAACAACTTAAAAATGTTTCAGATAAAAAATGTGTAAAATTCAAAAAGGAATCCATTTCTGGTTAGAAAAATAGGTAGTTCCATTTGAAATACCAAAGCTGATGGTCACTTCCGGTATAAGCGGAAGTGCGATTTCGATGAAAATATATTAGCATGATTTCCCCCTTTGGAAAACGGCAGTGTGCCAAATATCAGAAATCTTTTCTTCATAGAAGCCGAGAAACGTCTAATGCACGGATTATTATGATAACAACTTCGAAAATAGAAAAATAATGCAGTGACTTCGATGATATACTGGGTAGTTTTGAATTGATGCGAAAGATTTCAAAGGGTGATTCCTTCTTCGAAATAAAGGGTACTTTGTTATATAAATGTTGGGTCAAAAATCTTAAATGTTAGGGAGATATCGTGGTTCAGAGATGGCGGAAAAATAATGTTTTCATTTTGAATCTTGAAAATGAAAAGCGATAGAATAATGATATTTTATCTACTTGCATACAATAATATATCCATTATTCAACTGATTTTGATCTGTAATAGTCTCCATAAAGATAAACCAATAGTGTGAGGTAATAATAACTCACGCCTATAACTCACTCTAATACAAATAGGAAAAAGTGTAGCTTACGAAATGAATAAAAAAGTCGGGTCAATGGGGAACTCTATTTCAGACATCAAGGTAACGTTCTCGCCATCCATTTCTACATTTTCTTAGGTCTGAATATCCAAAAATTGCATTTGGAAAACGTGAATTCTTGACGTTTTCTACGGGATTCGATATCGATTCGATTTTGGACCACAGAAATCGCTTTTGACAACTGTTGTCAATTTTGAAAATGCAGATTAACGGTGGATTTCCATGCATCCGTCATCCGATGTCCGATTCGGATATCGTATACATTTTGTCGGACAGACGAAACTGTCAATTTCCATCCATCCGAATTTTCAAAACGTTGTCGTGTGATTTAATGAGAAAACTGGTAACATTTTGTATATACAGTGCGCGTCAAAATTATGGAACAAATTCATTTTCTCAGAAGAAAAATATTTGGCAACAAAATCCTGAGACAGAGGTCAATTTTTGTTTCACTTTTACCAAATTTTTATGCATTTTTGAACTTTTGAAGGATTTTTGTTGCCAAATGTTTTTCTTCTGAGAGAATGAATTTGTTTCATAATTTTGACGCTAACTGTATAATTATTGAATCATCAAATTACAAACCTTAAAGTCAAAGCTAGTCTTTCACCCGGTGAGATGGGTTCTCGTATAAATGGTACATTTTTGTGAGAGATGGTCCAACAATACTCAATAATTTGTTGAATGTGATATAGCTCATTCTCAAATAATTGAAATACTTCCCACTATCGGACAATCGCATTTCTTGCACCAAGTTATTGAGCCTTTCTGCTCATAAAAATATCTTTCACCCGTAATATAGGTGAACTTCGTTTTTTTTCTTTTTTTTTAATAGAAGAATCGAAAGCAACAACAAATTTTTCATTGATATTTATATTCTTCTCCAAAAAGAAGAGAAAGCCAAACATTCAAAAAGTTATGTCAAATTTGATACGATAACGGACAAAAGTTAAACATTTTTCAACTTTCTCCGATAACGGAAGAGAGTTGAAACTTTCGGACGAATGTTTGGCGCTCTTTCAATTTTGAATATTTCCGCCAATCACAACACTTTCGGACGATCGTATCATCGGATGACGGATGCATGGAAATCCACCGTAATTCGAATTTTACTGAAGTAGTCAAAGGACAAAGATAAAGCATAGAGTTAAATTCGCGGTAATGGTCATAACACACTTGATGAATTACACCCCTCGCCTGACGGCTCGGGCTGCAAAAGTCATCTTCCTGTGTTATGACTTACATTACCGCTCATTGAACAATATACTATTATGGTAGTGTTACTATTATCATTGAGTTTAAATATACATAGAGACACAGCCCAGTTCAACGATTTGAAGCTAAATTTTGTGTAGTTCCTTCACCGGTTCATAGATGGATAAGTGTGTTTCAGAGAAGCGAAATATTATACTCCCGCATCTGGCGGTAAGTAGCTGAACTATAAGGCACTATTTCCGAAGCCGAATGCGATGACGATCAGGACCGGCATATGGAAATGTGGGATGTTCAGTATTTCATCACCTGATTTTTTTGATGCAATAAAACGACAATTATTTTTGATCTTTCATGAATATAAAATACTGATGTATGAAAAAATAAATGCATGCAATTTTTTTCTTCATTCAGTATTTATAAATAGATTTTCTATGAATTTTTAAAAATATTTAATTTCTTATAAACAGCGGGAAGCTTCTGTGTCGAGATTCCTTTGGTTTTTTTCTGTACCCTGTACAGCTTCACTCTAATCAGTTGTCTCCACAAATGAATCCTGTGCTTTTCAAATTCTGGAGTTAACGGAGAGATCCAATCTTCTATAAATTCATTTTTTTTTATTTTCCTGAAATATACCTTTGAAGTCATATCTTTTCTGATTTTGTGACCATAATTTTCTTTATGACCAACAGCGCTTTCCTCATCAAATGTTCGAAATCGGTTGAGGGAATTCTCAAATGTATCCGATTTCGATTTGCAATATATATCCAATAATTACCAAGCTTATTCAAATCATCAATGAGGAGTGCTTTTTCGCACTTACCGCATTTGTGTTTTTTTTTTGGCGATGTTTCTCATCAAATACCTCGAGAAACTTGCGATTGAGTTGAATTCTAGGGTATTTAGGGGTTCAATTAACTCTTTATCCGTTATATATACCCTCACTAGGCTCACAGTTGCCCGAACCCGCAGAAGAAATGGTCGAATCTGTCCAATCAACCACATCAATGGGCCACTTTCAGATTCTCCCATTGTACACAGGTCGAAATCATTGTCGTCTTGGCAGTTAGAATTAACGGAACATTTTTCAAGACAACCAGTCATGACCGACTGCAACCCAAATCTGAAGCATCGAGCTGAGGAGTTTGGATCATAACCCCTACGCTGTCTTATTTTGGAGAATGAATTCTCGATTGGGTCCTGGTTGAGCCGACTTTTTATCGAATACGGAAATGTTTCCTTCGTCTCCTCTCACAATTGAAGGATGCTACTGATGGTTTGTATCAAACCGTTGAAACAATAGGGAATATTTTTCCCAACTGTCCAAGACTTAATGAATTCAATTGATTCCGTCAGAGTTTGTATTGCTGATGGCTGATAATTTCCCTCAAATTTTCCATTCGAATTGAGGCAGTCGAAAAGATCATTCATTTTCAGAATGAACTGAGCAGTTGAATTGGCACTTCTCGACCTCAGCTCACCAGTTGCAATGACTGTTCTCATAGCCGAATATAAAGTTCTGATGAAAATCTGCGTGGCCAATTTAACCTTCATTTTCTGGAAGGCGTTTGGATTTATGTGGTTTTCAGTTATCTTCAAGAGAGTACGAGAAAGACAAATTCTTTTCATCGATTAAGTACGTTTCTTTTATGTCCCTCCAAGAAACATTTTCACCCCTCATTTCCTACCTGAGAACACTTCTTTGGAGAAATTCATGGCTAATAGTTCATCGTTATTGAATCACACCGTTTGTAACGAATTTGGACGAATCCGACCCTGCCTACGATTCATAGAACTAGAGGAAAATAAATCTCTTACAGATTTCAATAAATGACTAGTGACAAAATGGATCCAACGAATATAGTTCCTTTAGTAGCTACTATGTGCCGCCACTTAAGTTGGCAAATTAGAAAGTAAACTGCCAAAAATTTATGCATCAATTCAATGAACTGGGCTGTGTCTCTATCTATATTTAAACTCAATGCTATTATATAAAAACACACTTTCTTGATATTTATTCATAATTTTAGAATGAGGGGATGGGGAAGTATACTACCTATCATTTTTGTTGACTAAATTTAAAGAAAAATCTAGGCAACGACTTGGATAGAATTGAATACGGATAGCCTGGTTTGGTTAAAAACTTTTTGATCTCTTGTATTTTTCTCGTGAAATGTACCGTTTTGAAATAAAAAAAATGTAAATCATTTCTAAATTAAATTGCCCTTTCCTGACACGTAATGATTTACATTTTATTTTTCTATTTCGTAACGGTACATTTTACGAAAAAAATATAAGAGATGAAAAAATTTCTAACCAAACCAAACCAAACTATACGAATTTAATTCTAACCAAGTCGTTGTGTAAGTTTTTCTTCAAATTTAATTTTTCCGCCATCTTTGAACCGTGATATCTCTCTAAGGTTTGACTTTTGACCCAACATTTATTTAAAAACTACCCTTTATTTTGAACAAGGAATCACTCGACTTTGACATTTGACCCGGAGAAATTTGACGAAAAAATCATTAATTTAAAGAATAATCTGAATGCGTCTCTGAATTGAATAGCCAAAAAATTATTCCTTCTCTAGTCTTTAAACGAGTTTACAATGTTGTCACAATATTTATCAACTTTGTCGAGATATTTTAATAATAAAATCCCACAAATGTGGGAGATAAAATTGAACACCAAGCAGGATTTAATACGCACAGTTTCTATTGAAAATTCTTAGTTACCGGTCCATATTGAAGTTAAATGTCGATGAAATACAAAATTCGGATATGAATGATGAATCTCGATACAAACTTCTTATTAAATTGAAATTAATGAAAAATAATACGATACCTGATAATCTGTGGCGATGTTTCTATCTAAACAACATCCTCTTGGAATTTTTTAAAACTCGACACGGTTGAAATTATATTAATTCCCTTTTCACTTCACATAATAATCACATTAGAACCATAATTCACTGAATGTATTCAGAACTTTACATAATGTTTACAGTTTGTTCAGAGACTCTGGTTTGTTATTGTTTATAGTTGGCCTCCAGAGTCCAGATGCGTGGTAAAATTTGGCGGCAAAGTCGATTTATGATGGAAACGGCAGAATTCATAGATATTTATACTACGGTACACAAATGTATCGTGATTTATACTATGTTTCGTAAAAAATCCTTAACCTCAATGGAAATATCAGCAAGCTGACAACATCTTCTTGAAATGTCTGTGCAAAAATTCACAGAATCGATACAAATTAGATTAGGTTAGGTTGTTTAATAATAAATCTGAATGAAACGTCTTTCTTCAAGATCTTGTTTGGGGATTTCGAGGGGAAATAAGAACAAGTTATTAGTGTTTACAAACTAATCTGCCGAAAAATCGAAGAAGGAACTTATTTTGGTGTGAGAAATGTGGCTTTTTAGTTGCAGATATAATCCGATGAAACTAACTGTTTTTGTTGAAATTATCGTGTTTCAACATTTTTATTCCAATAAGGTTAGTACTTGAGTATTACCTGAATGTATAAAGTCAATTTCAATCGAGAAATATGAACTTTGAATCAATTCCACAGTATCATTTCAGGGACGTAATTAGCAGAATTTTTTTTTCAAATGGCTATATCTTTTTAACAGAGCCGAATTCCTAAAAATGGAAAATGAAAAAAAGGTTTCTTTTGACCTCAAGAATCTTCAGTTAAAATATATTGCAGCGGACGAAATCCTCCTGAATACGTCTCTGGACTCTCTGATTCCGCGTACAGAAATTCTAGAAGCCTCCAGAGACCATCGACCGTTCTCGACAGGACCGCATGGATATATAAAGACGCGCACGCTGGGGACGAGTGAGTTACTTTCCTGAGTGAAGCCGAATCGAATTGTGAATAGCGAATTCCAAGTAGTGAATATAAATAGCAAGTGTGTAAATAAATCAGTATTAGTTATTGTCCATAAATTAGTGTGATAAGTTAGTGGTATTGTAAATAAATTAGACAATTTATTTCAGCAGACGATTTGTTTAAACCCCGAGAACGTTACATTGGTGTCAGGTGTGGGGTCAATTGAACTGCTGTGCTAAGTGAATTGTGGACTTCATTGTGGAACTTTTTGAATGCCGATAACAAGATCGCAAAAGGAGAAAATGGACCAGGCGAGTATGGAATTCTTCAAGCGAGCCTTTGAAAAAATGAGCTTGAAAATGGAAGAGAATTCTCGAGAAATGAGCTCGAAATTGGAAAAAAATTCTCGAGAAATGAGCTCAATGAGTTCAAAAATGAACAATTGTAATGAATTGGTGAGTCAAATCGCGAGTACATTGGATGAGAAAATGGAAACCATCAAGGAAGTGATAATAGATGAACTTAATGAAAAATTTGATAAGGTCGACGAAAAATTTGATAAGGTTGATGAAAAATTTGACGAAGTAGTTGATGAGGTTAATGGAAGATTTGAAGAAATATCAGGAATAATTGAACAACATGCCAAGTTGATAGAGTCCCTGAAGAGAACATTGCATGGAAAGGAAACTTTAGCTTCACCATACAATTACTTCGTGAAATCGGAAAACAACACTGAGAGTAGTAAAATGAAGATTAAACCTCCAACTTTTTATGGCAAAACACCTTGGTGCACGTACCAGAAGCAATTAGAAGCAGCAGCGAATGCCAATGGGTGGGGAGCGGAAGAGAAAGCGACAGCCTTGATTGTTGCACTGAGGGGAGATGCATTGAATATACGTACTTCAGACTGTTTCTGCAAGCCTAAAAGGTGATTACGAGGCTTTGACAACTAAACTCCAAATGAGATATGGTGATGTACACCTCCAACAAGTGTATCACGCACAGATCAAGAGTCGCCAGCAGAGGAGTACAGAAACGTTGCAGGAATTTGAAGCCGATATAGCAAGGTTGGTAAGACTGGCATATCCTACAGCACCGGATAGCTTTCTGGAACAGCTCGCTATCCAGACCTTTGTCGATGGTTTGAGAGATATGGAAACCCAGCAGACACTACGATTGGCCCGACCCAAGACTCTGAATGACGCCCTGGCCTTTGCATTAGAGTTTGAAGCTGCCAAACAAGCTTCGCACAGGGGACACAGCAAGGTGAGGCGCACTGTGGATGATTCCTCGGTCAGCGATGAAATCATAGAAGAGGTAAGTACTACGCCGAGTTCGTCAAGAGCGACGGAATAGAGGACTGAGATCAAGATGCTGGAATTGCGGCGGAGAAGGACATATTCGGCGCTACTGTAAAGAGCCAGCTAAACGTCAGGAACAGGAAAACTAAAACGGGTTGGTGAGAAGGGGCATAAACCGACCCTCCATGACAATGCCCTAGAAGTCATAATTCAGACCATCTCTTCAAGTATTTATGTCGACGTTAAAGTTGATGGGCGGCCGGTTAAAATGTTAGTCGACACAGGCGCAACCCGGACCATAGTAAAGCCGGGAATAGTTGAAAGGAATGGAAAAATCCGACAAACAATGGTCCGTTTACGAACAGCTACTGGAGAGGACGTAGTAACACATGGAAAGAAAAGGATCGTCCTGAGCATTGGAGACATAACTCTCGAACATGAGGTGCTGGTAGCAGATATCATGGAGGAAGTCATCTTGGGAATGGATGTCATCAAAGGTTATAGTTTCCAGATGGATATGAGAAACGATGTCTGGAAATTCCATTCTCGGGATGTGAAGGTGCATCGATTCGAGTCTTGCTCAACGAAGATGTTGATCTAGGTGGCCAGGCAGAAACGGTAGTGAAGGGGTACTTAGACAGAAACCTTCGAGATAACGGTATAAGACTCATTGAACCAGCTAGTGAGAATAACCTAGGAAAAGGATTGCTAGTCGGAAAAACTTTAGTGAGAGGCGGAAAGGAAGTTCCTGTGAGGATATTGAATACCAACATGTATCCGGTGACGTTAAAGAAGGACACGATTCTGGGGGAAAGCTGCTCCGTGCTTTGTGTGACAGGAGACATTCGGGATGAACAGAACAAGGTTACCAGAAGGGGGAAGTGTTCGCAAAAATTACTTGAGATACTGACTTCTTCCTACATAGACCTTGAACCAGAACACATAAGCGAGGTGAAGAAATTGATAAGTGAATACAGCGACGTTTTTGCTACTGAGGATACTCAAATGGGAAGAACAAATGTTGTGAGACATTCAATCAACACTGATAAATCCGGTCCCATTCGCCAACACCCACGAAGACTTCCGATAGCAAAGAGGGAAGAAGCAGAAAATATTATCAAGGACATGCACCAACAAGGAATAATGGAGCCATCAGATAGTCCTTGGTCATCACCTGTGGTTCTGGTGAGAAAGAAAGATGGAAGCACCAGATTTTGTGTCAATTACCGTCGTCTGAATGAAGTCACTAAGAAGGATTGTTACCCCATTCCAAGGATTGATGACACTTTGGACACTCTTTCTGGATCAAGATGGTTCTCCACTCTGGACTTGAAGAGCGGATATTGGCAGGTGGAACTAGATCCCAAAGACGAAGAGAAAACAGCTTTCACCATTGGGACAGGACTGTAGCAGTTCACAGTAATGCCATTTGGTATATGTAACGCACCTGCGACCTTCGAGCGATTAATGGAAACCATTCTTCGAGGATTATCTTGGAAGACGTGCCTGGTTTATTTGGATGATGTCATTGTTTTTGGTCGGACATTCGAAGAACACCTGAGAAATTTAAGAGACGTTCTGGAGAGGCTACGCACTGCAAATTTGAGACTCAGTCCGAAGAAGTGCCACATGTTCAGGAGAGAAGTAAAATACTTGAGACATGTATAGTGTCTGAAAATGGAATTAGCGCTGACCCAGACAAGGTCAAGGTCGTACAAGAATGGCCGATACCGCAAGACAGGCATCAAGTAAGAAGTTTCCTTGGATTGTGTACCTACTTAAGGAAATTCGTTCTTGGGTTTGCCAATATTGCGAAGCCTTTGACGAGACTGACGAAAGATGGAAAGGATTTCAAATGGGATATGGAATGTGGGGATGCTTTCAATCGGCTGAAGCAAGCTCCAACAACGGCTCCTGTTCTAAGTTATCCCCAAGCCAGTGGAAAGTTCATCTTGGACACAGATGCGAGTAACATGGCCATAGGAGGCATATTGTCCCAAATTCAGAATGGCCAAGAAAAAGTAATAGGATATTTCAGCAAGGTCCTGTCAAAGCCCGAACGTAACTATAGCGTTACAAGAAGAGAGCTTCTCGCTGCAGTGAAGTCCATGGAACACTTCTATAAATATCTGTACGGCCGAGAATTCCTTCTCAGGATTGACCACGCCGCTCTAAAGTGGCTTCTACAATTCAAAAATCCAGAGGGTCAGATTGCCCGATGGATAGAAAGATTGCAGGAATATAATTTAACTGTCGAACATCGTGCAGGAAAAACTCATGGTAACGCTGACGCATTATCAAGGAGACCATGTCCGTCAGATTGCAAGACTGCAATAAGGTAGAAGTGAAAGAATTCTGCTTGAGAACGACCATCGTGGATACGGACTGGATGCCAGAATCCCTGAAGCGAGATCTAGAAAGTGACCCAGAATTTAAGATGCTGTTGCATTGGAAGATAAGCGGACAGAGACCAAGATGGGAGGAAGTGAGTCATCTGAATCCTAGGGTCAAGTCCGACTGGGCACAGTGGGATTCTATCATTTTGGAGGATGGGCTGCTGAAGAGGACCATCGAAAATGACGAAGGTACCAAAGCCAGGAATCAGCTGATAATTCCCAGGAGTCGAGTTAGAGAAGTGTTAGAGAAGTTACATGACGGAACTTCCGGTGGCCATTTCGGTATCAAAAAAACGCTAGAAAAGGTCAGAGAGCGTTTTTACTGGGTCAACTGCAAAGAAGATGTTAAAGACTGGTGCCGGAAATGTAGATTATGTGCTTCATCGAATGGCCCGAGGGGAAATCGTAGAGCTCCAGTGAAGCAGTATAACGTGGGCAGTCCTCTGGAACGAGTTGCCATCGATATTGCAGGTCCATTCCCCGAAACCGAAGATGGGAAGTATACATACTGGTTGCGATGGATTATTTCACCAAATTGGTTGAAGCTTATGCAATTCCAAATCAAGAGGCCTCGACAGTGGCGGATGTTCTGATTGAGGAGATGTTTAGCCGGTTTGGTGTGCCTCTCGAACTACATTCGGATCAAGGACGAAACTTCGAGTCTAGCCTGTTCCAGAATGTATGCCAATTACTCGGAATCAAAAAGACAAGGACAACTGCGCTCCACCCGGAGTCAGATGGCATGGTCGAAAGAATGAATAGAACTGTGGGAAAATATCTGACTAAAGTGGTCTCTGATCACCAAAGAGACTGGGACAGGTATCTCCATCTGTTCACTATGGCCTACAGATCATCAGTGCAAGAATCCACCGGCGAGACACCAGCCTGTATTACGTTTGGCCGAGAAATAAGGTTGCCTTGTGACCTGAAGTTTGGATGCAAGCCTGGAGGGGAGGTAGCTGGTGAGGACTACGCGAGCCTCTTGAAGGGTAGGCTCCATTACATCCATGAGAAGGTCAGACAGAACCTCCAAATAGCGAGTGACCGAGTGAAGACTCGGTATGACAGCAAAGCTGCAGAAGGTGGTTTCAATGTGAGAGACTTAGTCTGGCTGTACAACCCCCAGAGGAAGAGAGGTTTATCACCTAAGCTGCAGAAGGATTGGGAAGGGCCATACAGAGTAGTAACACGAATCAACGATGTAGTGTAGGTACCGTAACCAGAAACTACCCAGACGCAAGAAACGTGTGGTCCATATAAATTGTTTAGGCAAATATGAGGCAGACTACGAAGAACATGACAAAACCCATCTGAGAAGAACGACTTTTTAGAAAGCGGAGCATGAGGATATGAGTTTCGACCTATTCATGGCAAACTACGGTGGAACCGGAAAGGCAAGATTCGGAGTTACCATCGAGCAACAGCAAGATCTCTTCTCCGTATCTGAAGATTATTCACTAGCCCATTGTGTTTCAGAAGACCTGCGTATGTCGAGAGGAATAGCATTCGTCTTCCGGAAGAAATTTGGCCGTGTACCAGAACTCCTAAAACAACATCCTCGTACTGGGAAAACGCTGAGGTTGGCTGATGGCCAGCGTTACCTCTTCTACCTGGTAACCAAGAGATTCTCCGACAACAAACCCAGCTACAAAAGTATGTGAGACACCCTGTTGCAGCTGAGAGACGAGCTCACCAAGTTGAAGGTGAGCTAGCTGTGCCAAAGTTGGGTTGTGGTCTAGATCAGCTCAACTGGAGAATCGTTCGAAGTATGCTTGAGGTCATTTTCCAAAGGACGGGAATGAAGATACTGGTTTGCAGTTTCAACCCGAGCGGATATACGCCGAAGAAGAAGACAGTGGAATGCTATTTCGGACGACAGGGGTGCTGCAGAAAAGGAGACGTCTGTAGATTCAGCCACACCATCCAGGGTGTTCGGGGACCGAACGCGTCTTAAGGAGGGGGCAGTGTAGCGGACGAAATCCTGCTGAATAAGTCTCTGGACTCTCTGATTCCGCGTACAGAAATTCTCGGTTCTCGACAGGACCGTATGAATATATAAAGACGCGCACGCTGGGGACGAGTGAGTTACTTTCCTGAGTGAAGCCGAATCGAATTGTGAATAGCGAATTCCGAGTTGTGAATATAAATTAGCATTATTAGCAAGTGTGTAAATAAATCAGTATTAGTCATTGTCCATAAATTAGTGTGATAAGTTAGTGGTATTGTAAATAAATTAGACAATTTAATTCAGCAGACGATTTGTTTAGACCCCGAGAACGTTACAATATGTACAAGTCAAAGACTCACCCTGTATATTAATCAGAACTGGAGTCGTGAGTGAATAAGTATTATAGGATCGAGCATAAATAATTCAAAAATCGAATCCTTTACACAACCTACAAACCCACCCTAATTGCAGTGGTAAACAATAAGCAAATCATCCAAAAAACGCTGCTGCATTTATTGATTATCAAACGATGCGATGTATTATCGACTAGTTGAATTGAGGTATCATTTTCATGGACATGTTAAAGCCAGCAATGATTTATTATGAAGATAAAATAAAAGTTTTCACAACAGCAATCAAATATCTTCAATCTGTATCTATGTTCCCCCGAAATGGAGACATTTTCGGGCCAAAGCTGTACATGAAGTCTTTATTCTTTCTATTTTCAACGGGAATACCTATTATTGTTGGTATGATTGGCCATTTCTATCAGAGTTACTTGCGTGAGTATTTTTCAATGGTATTTCATCTTTCTCTCGAGTATACAACAATAGGTACTACGAAGTGAAAACGGTACTGATCGAGTATCACTAAAAAGGATGGTCAACTGAAATGAAACAGCCTTTTTCAGACATTTTAGAAAAGGTCGTAGACCTGTTGTTATAACTTCAAGTAAAAGAGTTGTTTAACTAACAATACTTTATTAGTTGTTAAGGTTATACAAACTGGGAGCAACTTTACACTTCAGATACTCATATGCCCAAGCACGCCGTCGCCATTGTGTGACGTAGTGTGTCTGCAACCATCTGATGCAGTTTGCACATCAGGCTGCTTATCTTATAACACCTGTCAGATCATCTTTTCGGGTATTTCTGACTCTGTCCCCTTCACGCCAATAGAATAAGGTACATTTGGAAAACGAATATTGGGAATTTTGGATAATTATTTATTCAATTGTTCACTTGTAACAACGCCGACGTTTCGAAACAATTCTTGTTTCTTTATCAATGCTAAAAAATAACAATAATCAGCACATAAACAAAACACAAATTTTATAAAAGCAACTATACCTAGTTACGGTGACAATATTGTCCAGCATTAAAATCTTGAAAGTTACAAATAAAGGAAATCATCTCAAGAATGTAAATGGTGGTATAAGGATCAAATAGCGGGAATATGACACACTATCAGTTCGCCGACGTTTCGGAAATATATTTTTCCATCTCAAGGGCTCTAATAAATTAGAGAACATCATAAAACAAGATATCTACAATAATCTTATACAAACAGGGAAATTACGAGCTACTCCTTAAACTACTGACTAGAAAAAGACTACAAAACACAGTATGATGTGAATTGAAATACATACAGATACATAAAAACACTATTGAAATATTAAAATGTATAACAATATATAATATATACAAGTACTTACAGACTAGACAAAAGTGTCTTCCCAAAATCATATCATGAAAATTCAAATCAATCATCCAATAATTAGCTCGAAAAGAAAGCATAACCGATTAAAATGCGACCGATGCTAAAACAACATGAAACGACGGACTGGGAACAATATAGGGTAAAAAACATAGACGTACGTGTGTGGCGTGTTGAAAGATCAACAATAAAACGTGAAACTGAAAGGGGGCCGAATTGTTACTTAATTTTAAGTTCCTAAGCTGTTTGTTCGTTTTTTCAATAAAGGATTATTAAATTTATATGAAGAACGCGTTCGTATGAAATCTTCCAGTGCTTCAGATATCCGTTTAAGCCCAATTCGACGGTCTGATAAAATCATGTCATGAACTGCATCGATATTTTCGGGGACTGACACAGAAACTGGCCTTCCCGATCGGTCATCATCTTCAATGGAAAATTTACCGCTTTTGAAGCTTGCAGTCCAATTTTTCACGGTCGCATACGAAAGATATTGATCACCAATTCGTAAATCTGCTGACCTCTTAACCCTTTTAAATACAGGTACCTGATGATGGCTCGATACTTCAATTTTTCGATTTCTACAATTTCGGTGGACATCTTTTTTTTTTATTTATTGCGTAACTCTGGTTTACCTTTTTGACGTCGAACTCTACACTGACACTTCTAATGGTAATGAGTTTGTGTTCGTTGATATGGTATCGCAATTTTTTGTTTATGCATGGAACTGGTCTAGGCTAACTAGATATCAATACATCCTCGTATCATCATTCTATCGCTTTCCGTTTTGAAGGTACAAAATAAAACATGAAGATAGGTTTAACGTCTGTAAATAATAATTGAGGAAAGAATAACGGCATGCAGACAATTGAATATTTTTGAAATTCCGGAATTTCAAAAATATTCAATTGTCTGCATGCCGTTATTCTTTCCTTAATTATTATTTACAGACGTTAAACCTATCTTCATGTATTATTCTCGGCTTATTAAATAACATCATTAGTCGGAATCCGAAATCCGATCTAATAACTGAAATCGAAAAATTCGATGACGTAGAGTGAAGGATAAGTGGAATCCCCTGACTAATGATGGTGAATCATTGCTCCCTCACGGTCGCATAAGAAAGACAAGGGTATTAAGCATATCTTCGTAAATCTGCTTAGGTACCTCTTAACCCTTTTAAATACAGATAAGTACTTGATGATGGCTCGATACTCCAATTTTTCGATTTTTACCATATCGGTGGACATCTTTTTGCGTAACTCTGGTTTACTTTTTTGACGTCGAACTCCACACTGACACTTCTTATAAGTTATTGTTCGTTGATATGGTATCGCAATATTTTGTTTATGCATGGAACTGGTCTAGGCTAACTAATGGAACTGGTCTAAGCTAACTAGATATCAATACAGCATCCTCGTATCATCATTCTATCGCTTTCCGTTTTCAAGATACAAAATAAAAACGTCATTTTTCCGCCATCTTTGAACCGCGATATCTCCCAAACGTTTGACTATTGACCCAACATTCATACAAACTACCCTTTATTTTGAACAAGGTGTAACATTCCAGATTTGTAAATCCTAAGAACATTATCGAAAGAGAAAAGGGGCAACCCTGCTCTGAAGAGCTGAGGGTAGAATTACGTTAAAGGGGGTTTTATACTTATATTTCTGGCTTGCGATGTGATCGTCCAGATTGGTAGAACTCTATGTTATGTCGTAGTAATTCAGATTCGTGATAACTCAGATTAGTGAAATATAGGATGGGAAATAATGAGGTAAAATAGATAAATAATACACTAGATTGGACATAAAGATGGAACAAGAGCCTTTATTCGTCCAGCACCATAGTTCAAGGAACCATAGCCATTTGAAGGGATAAAAACAAACCAAATCCAATTCCTCATTGGATTTGAAAGCAAAAACCCTTTTAGCATTACAGATGATAAGTTTACAATCCATAGAACAATTATTAATAGGACGAGCACTGGTGATATGTACAATATGGAGCTTCCTATACTAAGGTAAGGTTATTACTGGCACAATTGTGATAAAGACAGAATCCAATACATCCAAAGTTATCCAAAGGTTATAGGCATATGGAGTGTCACCTGATTATTAATGAAATTCAAAAGCAGTATCCTTGTAGTTCCTAGTGTGAGAATCCTTCCTTCCAAGTGTTATGTGTGAGATCCTAGCAGTCGCGTTGGTTTGGAAGTGACGATAAACTACTTATATTTCCTGTTAACTGATGAACGGTGGAACCAGATCGAAGCAATCTTCACTTGCCTGGCTCGCCATGGCCCGAAGACGAGGCTATGTTTACTGAGGACGTTCGTTGGGGAACTCTCAGAGGAATTCTCACTGACACTGTTGTGGGGGATGTTTTCCTTGGCACAGACGATATAAACAGTTTATCCTAGGCCTCCAAACCAGTGATTATTGTACGTAAAATATTATACTAAAAGCAACAACTCCAAATGCCTACACCATAGTGTCGAGTGAATAGTTAAATGTGCAGTAGGCCTTACGAACAGTATAAGAATATTCCAAATGGGTTGGTAGCAGAACAGAGTTCCACAATATTCAATAGAAATGCAATAATAAAATAGAACAAACTTACATGAGATTAAATCCTGTGAAATGAAACAGAGTTATTTAAATGGGGACCGTGTACATACCAGATAACCAAGAAGCGTCTTTAAAATATACTAAAATGGCGGATTCCTAGAAGAGGAACTCCATTTCAAAGGAACACTATTGTGAACCAGAATGAAAGTGAAACGAATGGATCACAGCAGCCGCACAGTGAAAGTGGAGTAAAAAAAGAGACCCTTCCATTCGTTGTCGTTTCGGAGGTTAGTTTATCTTCCACAGAATCGTATTTCTTTGATGGTCACGGAAGAACAAGTTTACTTCATGGTGGATCTTCGATATGATTAAAAGCTCCTATTTATAAAGATGCGAATTGCCTAAAGTATTGCTTGAAGTCGTACTAATATTCATCATTCATAGAATTATAAAATAATATCAAATAAGTTCATTCAACGTAGTTCCACGTTTCGACAATAGACGTTGCAAAGTTGGAAGCCATGGACATGGAGTAGTCTGGCAACGGTGCATTTTATTTTATTGCAGGGTAGGAAATTCAGATATCTTGCAAAGGAATCACCCTTTGAAATATTTCGCATCAATTCAGAAATATCTCTTCAGCCAGCATTAACCGTGAGTACCATTGTTTCAGTGTTTACTTTGTGTTATATCTTTTAATATCATACACAAACTTATTTCTTTTATTTTCGTTATGATAAGAATTGGAATATCTGTCCATTCTTCATTTCTTTTCGCCAAGGGAGCTCTTCATATTTCTTGTTTTGCATTGTATTGTGGCGATTTGTTTAGTAAAAAGTCAGTGCTTGGTAGTTAAAGTGGCAGAGTCTTAAATACTGAGAAAGATGAAAAATCGACAGGTCTGAGCGCTTTTCTAAAATATGGACGTAGTTCCTAAAATGAGTTGTCTTCAGTTATCCTGTATAAGGGTAATTTACAGCAACTACTTTCAAGCGGCGAAAAAGGAATACATTCGGTATGATTTTTGAGTAACGCATGTCATGAGATATGTTCATCTCAGCCAGAATTGAAATAACTTATTTTATCGAACGCTCCTTCATTTCAGATGGAAATTTCAACGCCATGGTTCATCAGTTCTATTTCTTCAGTTACATAAATATGATGGTATGTGTGATCCTTATGTATTTTTATAAGGGAGATGCATTTCTCAATTTGCTATATATTTTGAGCGAATCGAAGGAGACTTCTTACATAGAATACACGAAAGCAATAACAAGAATCAATAATTTCTGTAGAATCACTGTTTATTGTGTCATCATTGTTCTTATTGTTAATGGGATGGACTTTTTGAAAAGAGATGCTTTATGCATAGCTGAATTTTCACATGATCCTCACTTCGTATGCGGTTTGAGATCCCCCTTATGGTATCCAGTGGAAATTAATGGAAAATTGAAACCTGTGTTTGCGATATATGAAATAGCACTAGGCTTTATGTATGCTCCCGCCGTAGTTGCATTGGCAAGTTTTTATTTTATGTGTGACCTCATCGTAATAAGAATAGAATATTTGATTGTTTCATTGAAGGAGCTCAAATTCAAAGAAGAAATGATGGAGGAGACCAGATCCAAAATGCTGCATTGTGTGAGAACTTATACAGTAATAAGTCGGTAAGTATAAAAATAACTATTTTTCGGTGAACATGGGAGTTCATCTTTCTGCGCCCATAAAACTATCTGGATACAAGAATTACTTCCCATCTACTAATCGTGATAACAATTTTCATGAAGCTCAAGAGTCAAGACAGATCGTGGAAGGTGACTTTACAACGCATGGAGTACAGGGTGATTTTTTTAAGTGTTTCATTAGACGTATTCGAGGAAAGGAATTTTGATACAAATTCAAGATTCTGTATTTTTGTTTTAGAGTTCATGAACGAAAATTGTGAAATACACTGCGCAAAAAAATTAACGCACATTATGGAAATCTCAAATTTATTCTACAACTGAAGGTGTTCTCAATGATAATCATTTTTATCAGAATTATGCATGCATATGTTATCCAGTTTCAACGTTTTTCTTCAATACAGATGTTTTCTCCCAGCAGGAATAAAAAAAGATGATATTATCAGATTTTGAATGTATTGGCTCCATTCTAAAATCACTTGTTCTCGATTAATTCTAGTGATCAATAGTTTTTCTTTCGTTTGATTTTCTACACTCGATCGCTATGCAACGCGAAACACGCAATTTAACCCAAGAGGAATGTGCCCAAGCGGTAGTTTTGCGAGAAGAAGGGTGGACATACAGAAGAATTGCAGAAAGGTTTGGAGTTTCCCATACAAGTGTGTCCAGAATGTTGCAGCGATTCAGGGAGACAGGTATGAATGTCCGAAGACCAGGACAGGGTAGACCACGGGTAACAACTGCCATTCAAGAACGTTACTTGAGAGTTTCTTCGTTGAGACAACGGTTTGCAGCCGCTCGCCTCCTTCAAAATCAGCTTGAGCAAACTCATGAGGTGCAAATTAGCACTCAGACATTAAGAAATCGCCTCAGAGAATATGATTTAAGGCCTCGTGTCGCGGCAAGAGGCCCAGCTCTTACCCCACCCCATCGAATTCGAAGGGCGCGTTTGGATTTTGCGAGAGAGCATATCCATTGAGAAGAGGACGATTGGGAAAGAGTTCTCTTCACAGATGAGTCTAGATTCTGCCTCTACCATTGTGATCGACGTTCCCTTGTATACAGACGTCCACATGAAAGATATATGCTCAGTGCAATTTCCTGAATTCTACTGGTTTCGGGGGAGGATCGATTATGGTATGGGGTGGAATATCTTTGACTGCTCGCACAGACCTAGTGGTCGTTGATAATGGAGCTATGAATGCTGATAAGTATATAAGGAACATTCTTGAAGAGCATGTAGTGCCATTTGCCACATACATTAGTGAAAATTTCATTTTTATGGACGATAATGCCAGATCCCATCGTGCGCGCATCGTTCAGGAGTACTTCGAAGAGGTTGAAGTCTCTCGAATGGAATGGCCAGCAAGAAGTCCAGATCTCGATCCGATTGAGCAGGTTTGGGACAACCTCAATAGAAGGCTGAGAAGTTCAGAAAATCATCCAGCTACTCTTAATGACTTAGGAATCCAACTCGGAGAAATCTGGGAAGGATTAGATCAGAACATTTTAAGATCACTCATTTTGAGTATGAAACGTCGTTGCCGAGCTGTAATTAACGCAAGGGGTGGAAATACCAAGTATTAAATCACTTATCAGCATTTCAGTATTTTGAAAATTGTTCATTTCTCTTCTTTCACATAAATCACATAAGATTCGGTGAAATTCTTGAATTTTCTTCCATTTAACGTGTCTTGTTTCGTTCAAAGCCTCCCCGAGAGAACATAAAAAATAAGTTATAAAGTCAATGTAGAGTTAACTTTCATTAAAATTGAGATTTTCAGAATGTACGTTAATTTTTTTGCGCAGTGTATTTTCAATCGGAATCTACTTCCGGTTCTACCGGAAACGAATGTAAACTTCGTTATTTCAAATGAGACATCCTGTATATTGATACATATGTATTTGAATTCTTCGTTCAATGCTGCACTGATATGAAGTATGATATGCGCAACCACTTCAAGCGATTGGTGATTGTTCAATTTGTTGACAGAAAGAGTGTCACAAATTAGTGTTTATATTTCCAAAATCCCTCATTGTAAGAATTTCTTTTGGCAATGGTGGAACGAAAGAAAGTACCTACGTTGATAATGCTTCTTGTATAAGGAATTTCGAATTTTATTCAATAATAACGGCAAAACTACCGATTTCAAAGACTTGAAATGTTTGGCACACTATAACTAATTTTTGACGAGGAATCGATCGGAATTACGAAATAATATGGTTACCATTTGGAGAAAAAATGAGATCTCATAGTTTTATTGAGGCTGTTTCAGGCACCCTGTATAATATTTCCTCATAATTTATACAAGAATCACTATCGGCGTACTTTCTTTTGTTCCACTGTTTCAAAAAGAAATTCTTACATTGAGAGATTTTGGAGCTGATATAAACACTAATTTGTAACACTCTTTCTCTCAACAAATTTGACAATCAGGATATAACTCAACAATCGCTTGATGTGGTTGCGCATTTCATACATCAAATCAGTGCAGAATTGAACGAAGAATTCTAATATGTACAAATATACAGGGTGTTACATTTGAAATAACGAAGTTTACATTCGTTTTCGAATACGTCTAATGAAACACCCTGTATATAAAATGTATTTCCTTTTCTAGTATGGTTAGTGAGATGAACCAATCATTTGGTGTATTTCTGGCTCCAACCCATAATGCATACAACAATTTAATGATCGGAATCTGTGCCTATTTAATTATAAAGGTACCTACATTCAAAAAAAAATTAAGATTCTTAACTTGACGCAATAATATTCACAGGTCCGCTGTTACTCATTTATCCTCGAATTAGGAATATGGATTGGTCTCCAATGGATCTCATGCTCATGTGGACAACATTTAGAGAACGCAGTGAGTATACACTTTTAGCATCGGCTTTGATCTGAATGGTGTTATTGGTGTTCAGCCCAATACCCTTATTTCCCTGACGGTAGAATTGTCAGAAGAAATGAGTTGTCTGAAGTTGAACGAGTTCAAAAAAGCAATTAAAATTATTTTAGTTCGTAGAAGTTAATATTCTGTTGCTGAATAATTTTCTGAGTTGTTCTTTATTTTGATTTAGTTTTTCCTCCTACTTATCCTATGCATGTATTTGTCTTACAGGATCAATAAAGTATTATTATTATTATAATTATTACTATTTCTAGAACGATCGACTTCGTCGGGAACTTTACAATATACCCTGGTATGATATGAGTCCTTCCTTGAGGAGTACTTTCAAAATTCTTCAAGCGCATGTTAGCTTGCCTCTACGACTCAAAATACAGCCATTACTCGACTTGAACATGATCACCTTCACACAGGTAAGTGAGGATCTATATTCTCAGATCATTATCAGTATTATCACTAATTCCTCTTCGGTTTGTTGATTTTTTTTAGGTGATGAAAGGAACTTACTCTTTCCTTATGTTTCTCCTGAATATGAGGTCAGAATGAACAAGAATTTCGCATAAGTTTTATAAAATATTAATGAATGTTAGCAGTTAGAATGAAATTGTACTTATAATTATAGAATCTGAAGGACTCAGATTAAAATAAAAAGGATTCATAACTACACCATTTGTGAATAAAATTATCACTAGCTTCCACTTAAGATGTCTAGACATCTTACTTCCACTCCCTTCGAGTAATCAAACAATAGATTCTCCTATTTGCTCGGAACTCTATGTATGGATAAATCAACACACAGAATCACAAATGCCACTTCGGTATGAACTAACTAGCCCAACACGCATGACACGAAAGAACAAAGGTATGAGATTTTCAGCCCAGTCGACCGTAGGTATCTGAAAATGTATTATACCTAAATAGTACCTAACTGCAGATATGACAAATTGTATTGTACGACAAAAAATAATAATAATTATTAATACTTTATTGGGTGATAGGCAGATTTTCTCGTACATTATTCTTCACGAGTATAACAATGAAACGATATTTTCCTTGCAACAGGTTTTCTCAAAGAAGTGCTTCTAAATTCATGCAAAAAAATCCAAGAGGCGATTGCTCGTATGAAATTAAGATGGGTCTTTCCTATAACGAAATTTCCTCAGCCCGCCCCTTTACGAGATATCACCCTCAAAAGGTGGTGACAAATTTATTTCATTTCTAAAATTCCGGTAAAACCAGAATCTCGAAATTCTGTAATTTTCGTGCACTCGCAAAGGACTAATCACAAGTATTTTTTCAATATTCCTGCTACATTATACGAGGTTGAAATTAGCAACCCTTATAGTCCGGGTGCCCGTGGGACAAATTGCAAATTATTAATAAAGTTTTCTTACTTTCTCTGAAGCTTTATTAGGGGGAGTCTACCACATTTTTCCTCTGAGAAAATTTTTGTAGTCGCGGTTTTTTTTCAGCAAACCTCTCGTAAGTCGACCATGTTTTCAATTTTTTTAAATCATACATACTCTTTTTTTGTAAAATGCAATCATAAAAACAATCTGGGAGGAATGAGAAAACATGATTGTCCGACAAAAATAGTGTGGCTTTGAGCGTGTCTACCAACATGGCAACATGAACATGACTGAAAATCGCATTTTTTTAAATTTATTAATACCCTCCTGATTCTTTCAGAATCGGTTGATACAACCATATGAAGTATGAAAATGCAATTGTCCGACAAAAAAAATGTGGCGTTTTTCTTGTCCAACAAATGGAAAACGACGATTTTTTGAGCTAAAAAAAATTATAAATAATGTTCTTATTTTTTCTTATTCTCTCTTCACCTTGAAAGTACAATATAGTGTACCAGTTGACCGACAAAAAAAATGTGGCGTTCATTCAAAAATTAAAGAATTCAATGCTCCAATTTGGTTATGAATAGACTATAATGCATTTATCGGATATAACTTTGATTATGTTTTAAATAAACATTTGATTTTTTGAGGATCATTTAAGAATGATGTGCTGAATACTATCATTCAACTGTCTGACGAAAAAAGTTGGGCAATTTCTCGGTCCACCGAATGAAACTTCTTGGTCTCGTTAGACTCCATTTTCATAACGAACATTTTCAATCATTATATTCGGCATTTGAATTTCGATGAAAATTGCCTTTTTTCATACCTTTGGTTAGATACGGAAATTCTTCTCTAGAAGTGAAATGTTTAACGAAGTGGTAGAAGGTACCTGGGACACCTTTTTTGAAACACCTCTGGGGTTATGAAAAAATGTTTTCAATTGTTTATACTTGTAGCTATTTATTTTAAAGGCTGAATATGTAATCATAAATTTGAGAAAATGGACTATCAAAATAAAAATGCAGAAACTGAATTTTTTTTTCCCCAGTTGAATATGGAATATCCACCCCAGGTCAAAATTGCGAATTCTTCGAAAAAAAGTGGTAGTTTCATGGAATTCCATTTGAAAAAATGAAGTTATTGCAGTTTGGAATTTCTCAGAAATATGAATTTATTGTGACAGTTCCAATAGAACAACATGATTCGATAGCCATGCAATACGAGGCAAAATTATTGAATTCTCGAAAAATCCTTCATTTGAACACTTGCTGTCTTTGGAATAGTTTTTTTTACTCATAGAATAACATTACATTGAATTATCTATGTAAGTGGCAGGAAGACTTCGGTCGATAGCCATTTGATTTGAATAAATAAAGTTAATTTCTCTCTCTCCTTCATTTGTTTCTTTATTGTGGATAGCATGCATGCTATGATACGTGTCGCGGACCTCTGAAACTGGCCATTTTCTCAAAGAAGTCCTTATATCTTCGAAACCATGACAACAACTTAAAAATGTTTCGGATAAAAAATGTGTAAAATTCAAAAAGGAATCCATTTCTGCTTAGAGAAATGGGTAGTTCTATTTGAAATACCAAAGCTTATGGTCACTTCCGGTATAACCGGAAGTGCGATTTCGATGAAAATATTTTAGCATGATTTCCGCCTTTGGAAAACGGTAGTGTGCCAAATTTCAGCAATCTTTACCTCATAGAAGCCGAGAAACGTCTAATGCACGGATTATTATAACATAGATGAATAGAATACCTGGTGTTGGCACTGATTAGATTTTGTTCAAGACTTTCTTGTCGTTCGAAAATGTGACATTTTGTGCTGCTTTTCATTTCTCCCGAAAGGGGTCGCGCTATTTGTCGTTGCCGCAGTAGCGCTTCGACCGATAAAAATTGCGGATTTATTCCGGAACTAGACCAAAATCTGAAATCTAGAATGCCGTTTTGATCTACGAATTTTGGTCAAGTCGTTACACCAGGTATTCTATGCATCTATATTATAATTAGATGCATAGAATAGAAGTATATATAGATGCATAGAATAGAGGTTGTTATATAGGGTTATAACCCTATATAACAACTTCGAAAATAGTAAAATAATGCAGTGTCTTCGATGATATAGATATACTGGGTAGTTTTGAATTGATGCGAAAGATTTCAAAGGGTGATTCCTTCTTCAAAATAAAGGGTACTTTGTTATATAAATGTTGGGTCAAAAATCTTAAATGTTAGGGAGATATCGTGGTTCAGAGATGGCGGAAAAATAATGTTTTCATTTTGAATCTTAAAAATGAAAAGCGATAGAATAATGATATTTTATGGTAGTGTTACTATTATAAAAACACACTTCCTTGATATAGTAGCGGACGAGGTCCGCCTGAATACGTCTCTGGACTCTCTGATTCCGCGTACAGAATTCTAGAAGCCTGCAGAAACTATCTGGAGCGTTCTCGAACAGGGACATATGGGTATATAAAGACGCGCACGATGGGGACGAGTTAGTTACTATCTGAATAGAGCCGAATCGAATTGTGAATCGCGAATTCCAAGTAGTGAATATAAATCAGCATTATTAGCAAGTGTGTAAATAAACCATTATTAGTTATTGTACATAAATTAGTGTGATAAGTTAGTGGTATTGGAAATAAATTAGACATTCAATTCAGCAGACGATTTGTTTAACCCAGAGAACTTTACAATATTTATTCATAATTTTAGAATGAGTGGATGGGGAAGTATACTACCCGTATCATTTTTGTTGACTATATTTAAAGAAAAACTTAGGCAACGACTTGGATAGAATTGAATTCGGATAGCCTGGTTTGGTTAAAATCTTTTTGATCTCTTGTATTTTTCTCGTCAAATGTACCGTTTTGAAATAAAAAAATAAAATTTAAATCATTTCTAAATTAAATTGCCCTTTCCCGACACGTAATGATTTAAATTTCATTTTTTTATTTCGCAACGGTACATTTTACGAAGAAAACATAAGAGATGAAAAAATTTCTAACCAAACCAAACCAAACTATCCGAATTTAATTCTATCCAAGTCGTTCTGTAAGTTTTTCTTCAAATTTAATTTTTCTCATCTTTGAACCGCGATAACTCCCTAAGGTTTGACTTTTGACCCAACAATTATTTAACAAACTACCCTTTATTTTGAACAAGGAATCACTCTTTGAAATCTTTCAATTCTGATTTCTGGAACACCCTGTCTATCCGAACTTAAATAGGTGATTCTACATACAGGGGCGGTTCTAGGGCGGTGCGAGTGGTGCGACCGCACCGGGCGCCATCATGTAGGGGCGCCAAAATCAAATATGGGGTAGAAAACGGGACGTCGCGACGAGCGGAATTAGGGGCTGTTGAATTTTGAGTCTTGCTCCTCTTTCGGACTCGCGCGACTGTACAATTCGACCGATAAAATAGAGAAATATTTTCATATATTTTCAATAAACAGCTTGGGTTTTCAGTCGGCATGCCATGTCTTTCCCTGCGATCAAATATTCAAGTTCATTACGCTTGTCGGTATTTTTCTCAAACGTCACCCGTCACCCGTCACCCAAATAGTTTATTGGGCGGCTCCTTTGATGCGTGATTCAGGCGGCTTCTTTGATGAGCTGTTCTTAATGCGGCTTTTCTGTTATGATTGCCCATCCTCCAATCAGAGTTTTCTTTTAAATAAAGGGGGAGAATCTCACGAAGTATTTTCATTTCTTTTTTTCTAATTCCTGAGAACAAACATTCGAAACCACGTTGTGTTGAGATTCTATTCTGTGTTAAAATTATAAAGTTTTTACTAGGTAGGTATTCTAAATTTTTATGTCTAAGGAATTTAGGATTTCTTATTGTGTATTTAAGATAAACTCATAATTAATTGAGTAGCTTTTTAATATTCAATTTTCTTTCGATAAGAAACAACAAAACGAGTGTTTCAATAATATGATTATCACTTCTGTGATTGTCTTTTTTGGCCTTGAGAAAGAGGAAATCCATCCTCGAAACGTTGGCCTTGTGAATAACAAAAGGTTAATAAAACTTTTCCTGTTACCCAATATTGTTTTTATTTATTATCACTCCTTTTCCATTATGACATTCTTATCTAATACAAAATGGAAGATATTGCCGGTTATACAGGGTGTTCAAATTTTGCTGGGCTGACCCAATTTTGTTTTTTCGAATACAAGCCTATATTTTATATCACTTTTTCAGTTTTCACATGAAGAATATTGAACACTTTTTACACAGCTTCGTCTTCACTTCGAAAATATTGAATTCAACCCAAGATTCTTCACTTAGAACGTTTCAAGTCATCATTAATAGTTGAATGAGAATGAGAAAAATTTGGATTAGAGCTTTTTCAAGAGTGAATGACTCTTAGACTTCAAATTGAAAATCAA
Organism: Adalia decempunctata; assembly: GCA_951802165.1. NCBI lineage: Eukaryota > Metazoa > Arthropoda > Insecta > Coleoptera > Coccinellidae > Adalia > Adalia decempunctata. Next base: position 26,217,302 of record OX637697.1, read on the forward strand.
ATATATTTCTTGTTTGTTTATAAAGTAGTTTACTCAAATTCACTTTTTTTGGTTACTTGTCAGTTTTTGAAAAAAGGTTTTTTGAGCACTTGTGAAGCTTACCACAGGTAATGCTCAATGAAACTTAAAGAGGCCCTTTTTCGCGCTTCTTATGAATCCGTAATATTCAAGGTGTTCCATTTGAAATAAGTTTTTTGCCTGTGCTGATTTGAAAATCGCTTTGAGTGATGGTGAAAAATGTGATATCTCTGGATACCTATGCTTTTGTTGAAGAACTTGTGAGCCTGAATCCAATATTGAAGAATCTTCAAGCAGCAGAGCCAATAACAGTTCTTCGACTTGCAAGATATTTTCCCAAATGGGACAGCGTTTCGTATCTTGCTGACTGTTCCTATAAACGTAGCCAAAGGAGAGTTTCAGTGAATTGAAGCTTATGAAAACTCTACGATCTACAATGGTCAATGTGCCAATAAAGACTATCCGATCTTGGAATTTGGTCTATAGAAAAAGCTATTGCACAAAATATTGTGAATATTGTGAATTGATAAACAAAATTCGCGATAGCTAAAGCCAGAAAAGTGCATATTTGAGTTGTTTGAAATAAATAAAAGTTGTCAAATCTAATATCTATTATTATACTCGCACTATGAAAGATCCTACTCTCAAAAACTCACACAAATTGGTGAAACGAACTTTTCAATGATTTGAATTCATGACAGCAATAATTCGGTTTTATCGTTGTAGGGGCGCCACTTTCTAATCTCGCACCTCCCAAAAATATTGATAGCACCGCCACTGTCTACATACAAAAAATAATGATGGTCTTCTCCATGAACTATGGTTCAGAAATGTTCCTTAAGGAAAATACAGGGTGTTGAAGTTTAAAAAAAAGGGTCAGAAAAATTAGTTGTAGGTTTAGAATAATAAGTGTACGGGTGAGTAACTTATACAGGGTGGCCAAGAGATTGACGTCAAAAAGGAAAAAACAGGTCCCTCGTGTCGTGTCATGGACTATTCAAATCACCCCCATGTATGTCATGCTATTTTTCACGGTTTTTGAGTTATGATTTTTTTTATGAACTTTGAGAATTTTCGACTTGACCATTTTTAAAAAAGATATTTAAAAAAAAGTACAAGACTTCTCTGTGAAATTCTTTCTGTAACTTAATCTCCATGAATTGTACTTTTATTCAGATTATAACCAGATTCGTAACTTTGATAAAAATTATGGAAATGTTGGTCTCAAGTCAAAAAGTTACGTAAATTGGATTTTGATCTGAATTTTCGAATCGAAATTAAAAATGTAAAAAAGGTAATTCACGGTTTCTTAGTATGCTAAAAAACTGTGCTCAACAGTCAGCTTTTAGAATCATTGATAAAAAATGGTACCCAACACTCTACTTTTGCTAGAATTAGCCTTCAGAGTCATCGAGGTGGAAAAAATCAAAGAACTAGACATTTACTACAAAATTTTTTTTTGCCATTTTAAGATATTTCTGATCAAGTAATGATAGAAAATGCTGAAAATTAATGAAAATTAGCTTTAGACGTTGGTGAAGAGAAGTTCTAGTTAAAAAAATAAAAAGGTATGGCAATAAATCACACATCATAATGTAAATGAAAAGAAACTTATTTATAAAATTTACAGTAGGTTTTCAAAGTGGCCACCTCCAGCCTCAATACACATTCTACAACTTCTTAGAAAATCTTCTTTTAATCGCATAAAACCGGCCCTGTTCTCTCTTAAGACACGTTCGGCTTCTCTTATCTTCAGTCGCAGCTCGTCTTCACTCGAACATTCTCGGGCGTAAACAATTTCTTTGAAATAACCCCAAACGAAAAAATCGATGGGATTAACGTCAGGTGAACGTGGAGGCCCCTTGATTGGTCGACTGCGTCCGATCCATCTGTTCGGGTATCGTTCATTCAAGTGGTTAATCAAAAATTGTTCTCGAAAATTTGAATCATCCCGATCGGTTTTTCATTGCGGACCAATCAAGGGGCCCCCACGTTCACCTGACCTTAATCCCATCGATTTTTTCGTTTAGGGTTATTTCAAAGAAATTGTTTACGCCCGAGAATGTTCGAGTGAAGACGAGGTGCGACTGAAGTTAAGAGAAGCCGAACGTGTCCTAAGAGAGAACATGGCAGGTTTTATGCGATTAAAAGGAAATTTTATAAGAAGGTGTAGAATGTGTATTGAGGCTGGAGGTGGCCACTTTGAACACCTACTGTAAATTTTATAAATAAATTTCTTTTTATTTACATTATGATATGTGATTTATTGCCATACCCTTTTCTTTTTTTATCTAGAATTTTTCTTGACCAACATCGAAAGCTAATTTTCATTAATTTTCAGCATTTTCTATCATAACTAGATCAGAAATATCTTAAAATGATGACTTTGAAGGCTAATTCTAGCAAAAGTTGAGTGTTAAGTACCATTTTTTATCAATGATTCTAAAAGCTGACTGTTGAGCGCAGTTTTTAAGCATACTAAGAAACCGTGAATTAGCCTTTTCACATTTTTAATTTTGATTCGAAAATTCAGATCATAATCCAATTTACGTAACTTTTTCACTTGAGAACAACATTTCCATAATTTTTATCAAAGTTACGAATTTGGTTATTTTATGTATTGAAGTACAATTCATGGAGATTAAGTTACAAAAACAATTTCACCGAGAAGTCTTGTACTTTTTTTAAATATCTTTTTCAAGATGGTCCAGTCGAAAATTCTCAAAGTTCATAAAAAAATTCATAACTCGAAAACCGTGAAAAATAGCATAACATACATGGGGTTGATTCGAATCGCCCATGACAAGAGTGACCTGTTTTTTCCTTTTTGACGTCAATCTCTTGGCCACCCTGTATTATTAATCAGAACTGAAGTCGTTCAGTGAGTGAATAAGTATGATAGGATCAAGCATAAATAATTCAAATATCTAATCCTTTACACAACCTACATACCTACCCTAATTGCAGTGGTAAACAAAAAGCAAATCATTTAAAAAAAAGCTGCTGCATTTATTGATTATTAAACGATGCGATGTATTATCGACTAGTCCAATTGAGGTATCATTTTCATGGACATGTTAAAGCCAGCAATGATTTATTATGAAGATAAAATAAAAGTTTTCACAACAGCAATCAAATATCTTCAATTTGTATCTTTTTTCCCCCGAAATGGAGGCATTTTCGGGCCAAAGCTGTACATGAAGTTTGTATTGCTATTTTCAACGGGAATACCTGTTCTTGTTGGTATGATTGGCCATTTTTATCAGAGTTACTTGCGTAAGTATTTTTCAATGGTTTTTCATATTTTTCTTGAGTATACAACTATACAACGAAGTGAAAATGATACTAGGTGACACCTCAATTCACTTAAAAGATGGTCAACTGAAATGAAACAATTTTTAGACATTTTAGAAAAGGTCGTAGACCTGTCAGATAATATTTTCGGGTATTTTTGACTCTGTCCCCTTCACGCCAATGGAAGGTACCTTAGAGACACCCAAAGTATTTCAGGGGGGGCATTCAAATTTTCAGCCATGAGTAGGGGAGAGGGGGGCAAAACCGGGTATAGGGGCATAATCGGGTACCCCCAATCTACCCCTTTTGCGTCGGTTTAATTTTGTTCTCGTTGCATACGTTGATGTCTCTTATCTACGCCAGTATTTCCACAAGTTCTGACAAGTGTGAGTGTTTATTTATCAGTGTTGTGTAGAACCACGTGAATCCTTGGTATGTAGGTAATCTTATTTTACCTAAATTTATTCCTACCTACGGATTGATCAAACTATATTCTATGATAATTGACAATACATAATGTGATATGTAGGTTGTTTGGCTGTATTAAACTCTGTAGGTGAGCCTAATTTTTCTCATGTGTTTCTTATTATGCAACATTCTTTAAAATATAATCTCTGGGGCAAAACCGGAAAATCCTCCCAGGGCACAACCGGGCGGTACCCGTTTATGCCCCAGATGGATATTGACCAATGCATTCAATTTTTAGAAATTTATTAGAGTGTTTCTTTACTATAGTTTTCAAAGTTTTATGGTGCGTACCTATAATCGGAAGACTAGTCGTCAACATTAGTCTACGGATGACATGGAAAAAGCAATTATGGAAGTTGTTTCTGAAACGATGGGCTAGAAAAAAGCAGCAAATAACTATAATATTTCTCAATCAACTCTTGAAGATAGGGCTAAAAAAAGAATGAATGGAATGTCTTCGGTAAGGGCTGCTTCAAAAGGTAAATAAAATCTCGAATTGGTACCCAAAATGAATTAATACAACAGGCGAAGAAAAAGATTGTGATACAAAAAGAAAACAAAACAAGAAATTGACCATTGAGTTTTAAACTCAATGAATTGACTAAACAAATAGCTAAAGAGTCTAGCTCAGACTAAGAAGACGATAATAAATAACAAGGTGACAACGACACCCTCTGCATTTACTGCAGAGAGCAGTACTCTCATACTACCAAAAATTATGGGTGGATAAAATGCACTAAAATGTGCGATAACTGGGCACACGAAGGATGTACAGGATGGTTAGAAGATGATTTAGATGATTTCGTATTCGTGTGTGCTATATCTGTGAATAATAGGCAGTACCCGGTCTTGTCCCTTTTGCCATACAAAACAGAATATAATTTTTTTGTTAGTTTTTTCATATTGTACTGGTTTGGCTCATATGCTACGGCATAAACCAGTCAAATATCAACTAATAAACAGAAATAAATAAAAAATTATTGAAGATTTTTCTTAGCTACCCGGTTTTGCTTGAATGTGCATTTTAAAAGCGATTGTAACTATTTTCTGTGGAAAATGGTACTTTTTTGATGTAGGTACCATTCAATGGGGTCGCTATATTTTCCTGAAATAATGCTCAAAACTATTTATTTAAACAACAATATTTTATTTCAAATGGTATTTGGACAATAGAGATTCTTACATATTTCAGTTGAGCTTGAGACAATTCCAAAAGTACCAACACAAAACTGGACATTTTCTCTGAAATCTTTGTATCTAAATCAGATTTTCACATTTTCCGTTAACCTCAAAAAACATTCCAATTCTGTTCCTCACCACTTCGAAGATAATACGCGAGGAAACTTGTAATCTCTTGTTTTCGAAGACGAGTGATTTCAGTATATTAATAGCAAGTACGGCATATTTTTTAAATTGAAATTTCAAGCTCTTCTGACATATTAAGGATGTTTTCTTCGAAACAAGAAAGAAGTTATGTGTTTCCTATATCAATCAATGATGCCATTTCACTTCAAATATTTCACACCACATTCGATATTTGACCACCAGCAGAATATTTTTCACAAGCAGCCCGTCCCAGCTTCGACCGGGTAGAAAAAGCCTTTAATTCAGAACTGATTTACATTTTATTTTTTTTTTCAAAATAGGGTTTTACGAGAAAAATACAAGAAATAAAAAAGTTTTCTACCAAATCAGGCTATCCGAATTTAATTCTATAACAGTCGTTGCGTAAGTTTTTCACTAAATCAAGTTAACAAATATAATAGGGGTAGTCTAGGTACTTCAACCCCTTCCACTCATTCTCAATACATGAAAAGTATCAAGAAAGTGTGTTTTCAGTTATACTTCCATAAAATACGAGGACATATTGAAAAATTCTTAGCCTACTATAGAACCAAACAAAATTTCAATGTCAAAATATTTTATAACTCAACATATTCTCCTCTTAATTGAATACATTTATTACAGCGAACCTGCAACGTCTCTAGACCTTTAAAAAAATATGTTTCTTCTTGCTCTGCAAACCAGTCCTCCACAGCTTTTATTACCGCCTCGTTGGAAGAAAATTTACGACCTTTTAAACTTTTTTTCAGTTGAGGAAAGAGATGATAGTCGGACGGAGCCAAATCTGGTGAAAAAGGGAGGTGTTTAGTAATTCTAACCCTAAATCACGAATTTTTTGCATGGCAACATGAGATTTGTGTACTGGGGCGTTGTCCTGTGAAAACAAAACACCTTTGGATAGCTTTCCGCGTCTTTTCTCTTTAATTTTGTTCGGTAGAGTGGTCATCAGTAATGTCGAATAGTAATCTCCAGCTATTGTTCTACCCTTATCCAAAAAATCAATCATGATTACTCCATGGCAATCCCAAAAAACTGAAGCAAGAACTTTTCCAGCAGATTTTTGGACACGAAACTTCTTAGGTCTTGGAGAACCAGAGTGTCACCATTCCATCGATTGTTGCTTCATTTCTGGATCGTATACGATAGAAATGTACCCAAGTCTCAGCCATAGTAACAAGTCTACATCGTTTTCAAATCGAGCACAGATCGAACGCGATGCTTTTACCCTTGCACGCTTTTGGTCAACATTCAAATATTTGGGGATACATTTTGCAGAAAATTTTCTCATGTCCAAATTGACGTGATTTAAATTATGAACGCGTTCGTATGAAATCTTCCAGTGCTTCGGATATCCGTTTTAGCCCAATTGACCATATTCACCTTCGCCATACTGTTGTGCGACAATACCAACTACCCAGGGTTCTAACATCGGATAACGAAAGTCACTAATTTCTTAGGACCGCGAAAGTTTAAATGGAAATATTTTGATGTCAGTTTTTTATTTTTAGATCTATTTCTTGCCGAATAAGATGTCTTATTGCCGATTAATTACTGACACAACAACCATGGCCTCCCCTATACTGATATCTACCCATATTTCCTGGATTTTATCACAAAATACTTAACCAAAATTTACCACCAATTTTATATAACCTCTCATACCACATACGATACTAAAAATCTGATAGTATTTTTGATAAACTCAATATTTCTCCGTTGGAAACACTGGGCAGTTGGTATTGTCGCACAACAATTGACCATATTCACCGTCGCCATATTGTTGTGCGACAATACCAACTACCCAGGGTTCTCAACATTGAATAACGAAAGTCACTAATTTCTTAGGATCGCGAAAGTTTAAATGGAAATATTTTGGTGTCAGTTTTTTCATTTTTAGATCTATTTCTTGCCGAACAATTACCGACACAACAACCATGGCCTCCACTATACTGATATATACCAATATTTCCTGGATTTTATCACAAAATACTTAACCAAAGTTTACCACCAAATTTTATATAACTCCTCATACCACATACCATAATAATGACACAGGTCTGTGCTAATAATCTGATAGTATACTTGATAAACTCAATATTTCTCTGTTGGGAACACTGGGTAGTTGGTATTGTCGCACAATAATATGGCGACGGTGAATATGGTCAATTCGACGGTCTGATAAAATCATGTAATGAACTGCATCGATATTTTCGGGGACTGACACTGAAACTGATCGGTCATCATCTTCAATGGAAAATTTACCTCTTTTGAAGCTTGCAGTCCAATTTTTCACGGTCGCATACGAAAGATATTGATCACCAATTCGTAAATCTGCTGACCTCTTAACCCTTTTAAATACAGGTACCTGATGATGGCTCGATACTTCAATTTTTCGATTTCTACAATTTCGGTGGACATCTTTTTTTTTTTATTTATTGCGTAACTCTGGTTTACCTTTTTGACGTCGAACTCTACACTGACACTTCTAATGGTAATGAGTTTGTGTTCGTTGATATGGTATCGCAATTTTTTGTTTATGCATGGAACTGGTCTAGGCTAACTAGATATCAATACATCCTCGTATCATCATTCTATCGCTTTCCGTTTTGAAGGTACAAAATAAAAACATCATTTTTCCGCCATCTTTGAATCGCGATATCTCCTCTAACGTTTGACTATTGACCCAAAATTTATATAACAATAACAAACTACCTTTCATTTTGAACAAGAAATCACCCTCTGAAATCTTTCGCATCAATTCAGAAATATCTCTTCAGTCAGCATTAACCGTGAGTTGGTACCATTCTTTCAGTGTTTACATTGTGTTATATCTTTTTATATCATACACAAACTTATTTCTTTAATTTTCGTTATGATCAGAATTGGAATATCTGTCCATTTCTTCATTTCTTTTCGCCAAGAGAGCTCTTCATATTTCTTGTTTTGCATTGTATTGTGGCGATTTGTTTAGAAAAAGCCAGTGCTTGGTGGTTAAAATGGCAGAGTCTTACATACCGAAAAAAATGAAACATCGACAGGTCCAAGCGCTTTTCTGAAATTTTGACGTACCTAGTTCCTAAAAATGATTCGTCTTCAGATGGTTACCCTGTATAAGGGTAATTTATAGCAACCTCCGCTCTCAAGCGGCAAAAGGAATTCATTCGTTATGATTTTTGAGTAACGCATGTTATGAGAAATGTTTTCAAAGTTCATCTCAGCCAGAATTGAAACTTATTTTATCGAACACTTCTTCATTTCAGATGGAAATTTCAATGCCATGGTTCATCAATTCTATTTCTTCAATTTCGTAAATATGATTGTATCTGTGATCCTCATGTTTTTTTATAAGGGGGATGCATTTCTCAATTTGCTATATGTTTTGAGCGAATCGAAGGAGACTTCTTACATAGAATACACGAAAGCAATAACAAGAATCAATCATTTCTCTAGAATTGCTGTTTATTGTATTAACATTGTTTTAATTATTAATGCCATGGACTGTTTGAAAAGAGATGCTTTATGCATAGCTGAATTTTCACATGATCCTCACTTCGTATGTGGTTTGAGAACCCCTTTATGGTATCCAGTGGAAATTAATGGAAAATTGAAACCTGTGTTTGCGATATCTGAAGTAGTAATAGGCTTTATGTATGCTCCCGCCGTAGTTGCAATGACAAGTTTTTATTTTATGTGTGACCTAATCGCAATAAGAATAGAATATTTGATTGTTTCATTGAAGAAGCTCAAATTCAAAGAAGAAATGATGGAGGAGACCAGATCACAAATGCTGCATTGTGTGAGAACTTATACAGTAATAAGTCGGTAAGTATAAAAATGACAATTTTTCGGTGAACTGTGAACATGAGAGTTCATCTTTCTGCGCCCATAAAACCAAGGGCGGATTTACGGGGAGGTGTACTGGGGGTAACTACCCCCCCATGAGTATCGAAGACCTAAGAAAAAGGTGCTGCACATGAGATATTTCATACATTGTGTACCTGATTTGGTGGTTTTCAATCCTTATTACCCCCCCCCATGATCGTAATTACCCCTCCCATGGGGAGGAGCTATATCCGCCCTTGCATAAAACTGTCTGGATACAAAAATTACTACCGATCTACTGATCGTGATAACAATTTTCATGAAGCTCAAGACAGGTCGTGGAAGGTTACTTTACAACGCATGGAGTACAGGGTGATTTTTTTAAGTGTTTCATTAGACGTATTCGAGGAAGGAATTTTGATACAAATTCAAGATTCTGTATTTTTGTTTTAGAGTTCATGAACGAAAATTGTGAAATATTTTCAAGCGGAATCTACTTCCGGTTCTACCGGAAACGACTGTAAACTTCGTTATTTCAAATGTAACACCCTGTATATTTATACATATTTGAATTCTTCGTTCAATTCTGCACTGATTTGATATATGATATGCGCAACCACTTCAAGCGATTGTTGAGTTTTATAATAATAATAATAATAATAATAATCTTTATTCATTCCTTTAGGACATACAAAATATGCATAGGATACGTCAACAAAAATACATTCAGTAGATACAAAAAACTAAGCTATTTTTCTAAAAAGACACTGAAATTTCCATCCTCAAAAAACTCCTTAACACTATAATATGCTTTGGAATATAAAGCATTTTTCAACAATTTCTTAAATGCAGACACCTCGAGTAATCGTAGCTCTAATGGTAAATAATTGAATAGTTTTATACATTGATAGTATGGAGAGGACTCGTACTTAGCAGTTCTGTGCATAGGAACAGTAAGAAGGTATTTATTTCTTGTAAAATAGGTATTCTCATCAGATAATTTACGAAATTTATTGATATTTTCCCTCACATACACTAAACAATTATAAATATAGACACAAGGAACTGTCATTATTTTATACTGTACAAAGAATGGTCTGCAGGATGCAGGGATTTTCACCTGAAATATCATTCTAAGTACTCGCTTCTGGCACAATAAAATCCTGTTTATATTAGTTGAACTACCCCATAATATTATGTTATAGTTCAAATGAGAGTGGAACAAGCTATAATAGATGTTAAGTATGGATTGAAGGGGAAGTGAATCTTTAATTCTACTAACTGCGTAGTAGGCCTTATTGAGTTTTTTACTGATGTGTTCAATCTGGTCATTCCACTTGAGCTGTTCGTCAACATAAATACCCAAGAATCTGATGAATGGCTTGGAAGTGAAAACAACATCTTTATGCTTGAAGGATAAAGGAGTACTCTGAGCTCGAAGACCGAAAAAAACCCATTCAGTCTTGTCAAGGTTTACTATTAGAGCATTTTGACGACACCACTCAGTGAAACCATCCATTAATAAAGCACACCTCCTCAACAACTCCTCATGGGTTCGGGCCGAAATTGCGAAGGAAGTGTCATCAGCGAACATCGTTATCAAATCCGTACTAGTATGTTCTGGCAAATCATTGACAAAGAAAATAAAAATGAGTGGACCCAGTATCGATCCCTGAGGTACCCCCAAAGACAGATCAAACATCTCCGAAGAGCAATCCTTGATTTTAACAGACATAATTCTGTCAGCTAGAAAAGAGTGTATCCAATCGAGGAAAACACCTCTGAAGCCCAAGCTGTAGAGTTTAGTGATGACAAACTTGAAAATGAGAGTGTCAAATGCGCGAGACAAGTCAAAGAATAAGCCAGCAATATATAAGCCATCGTCCATACATTTGTAGACATATTCCACGAAAGAGAGTGCAGCAGTTTGTGTTGAGCGCCCCATACGGAACCCATGCTGACTTTCCTTTATTATTCTGTGCTTGTTGATGTAATTCACTATGCGGTTATAAACCACTCTCTCGATCACCTTGGAGAAGATACTGACCAGAGAAATAGGTCTATAGTTACTTATATCTGTTGGATCATTTTTCTTATGGACAGGTATTACCGTAGACAACTTAAGGCAAGAAGGGAATTTTCCACTTGAAATTGAAAGATTTACAAGGTGTGCCAGATGGGGAGATATAAATTCAGCCATTGTCTTAAGAATTTTTGACGGTATATGATCTGAATCACTACTTTTACTATTCTTCAATGCATTTATGACATTAAATATTTCTTCTTTTGACGCTGGAAAGAAAAAAAAGGAACTTTCCACCAATTTTGAAGTTGTACAATTTTGCGACAAATTAGTTCCATAATGAATATCAAGACTTCTTCTTGCACAAGTTGAAAAGAAACTGCCAAAAAACGATGTAATTTTCTTGAGATCAGAACATGGCGAATTATCTATTGTAAGAGTATTCGGTACTGTGAAATTCACTTTGCTTGCTGTAATCGAATTAACAATATTCCATACGGTCTTGTTTACATTCGTAGACCTTTCCAATAAATTTTCATGATATCTCAATTTTGTATCTCTCAATATTTGCCTATAATTCTTTTTTTTTACTTTATACATTTCAAGCAGGTTAGCCGATCCTGTACCCCTAGCCAACCAGTACATATTCCTTAATTCATTACTAGATCGCTTTACTTCAGGCGTTATCCATTTCGTAGTATTATCTTTAAAATAAACTTTCCTCTTCGGACAAACTTCATCAATACAAGAATTTAAAACATTGAAGAAATAATAAAAGCTTTTGTCTATATCTGTTGTACTATAGACTTCACTGAAACATCTATCAGCAATTGAATTTTGGAGATTAATCATATTAGTAACAGAGAAGTCTCTTATAATTCTAGATTGAATCGGTTTACGCTTTTGTTTAGATGAATTAGGAACACAGTAATTCAGTGAAATTGCATGATGATCACTGATATGTGGCTCAAATACACGAGTGACACAATGATCAGGATTTACATTTGTAAGTATATAATCGATCATAGAGGATGAGGTTTTGTCTCTAATATTAGTATAAATTCTAGTTGGTTCATGAAATGTTAACTTCAATTCAAAAGATGTCATTAGATCATCAATAAGTCTTCTATTATAGGAATTTGAGTCAAGATAATTAACGTTAAAATCTCCGCATACAAAAACAGATGGAGACACCTTGAAAGCTCGCTGTAGTATGTGAGATAATTGACTTATGAATAATTCAAAATTGCCAAGGGGTGATCTATAGACACTTAAAACACAAATGTTTTTATTTTGGATGTTCAAACTTACGGCGCAGACTTCGCAATGTACTTCTGTGCACAGAGAAGAAATGTTCAATATTTTGAAGGGCAAACCTGATTTGATGAAAATCATTGATCCTCCATGAATTCCATCGCAACGGCAAAAGCAAGCAGCCAATACGTAACCTGGCAAATTGGCAGCACTAACACTGTCATCTCCACACCAATGCTCCACGACACTGATAATATCGGGGAAAATTTCACTGAATAGCACCTCCAATGCATTCAACTTGTTCGATATGCACTGCACATTTAAATGAAAAATTTGTAGTTTCACACTGGGTTCGCTGATTTTATCTTCGATATTCAGTCCTTTATTTTCCTGTAGTGTCCTCTGTATGAACGGAGACTTTTCTCTTCCGAAAAAACTGGGATACCAAGGCTCCGTTAGGCCAAATATCCTTCCTCCATATGTTCTTGAAATTTTCTTGACTAATGGAAACCTTTATAGATTTATAGATATCCGGATGTTTGGATATAAGGGGCTCACATATGACCTCCGGAAATTTTCCAATCAGAAATTTCTTCAATTCCTCGGGCTCAGTATCCGGTGCTAATCTAGTGACATGTAATGATACGAACTTCGGTACACCCTGAATATCTTGGTTTTCCTTGTTTTGCCCAACAACATATAGCCTGATTGTCCAATTTGTTGACAGAAAGAGTGTCACAAATTAGTGTTTATACTTCCAAAATCCCTCATTGTTAGAATTTCTTTTGGCAATAGTGGAACAAAAAAAAAGTACGTTGATACTGCTTCATGCATAAGAAATTTCGAATTTTATTCAATAACGGCAAAACTACTGATTTCAAAGACATGAAATGTTTGGCACACTCTAACTAGTTTTTGACGAGCAATCGATCCGAATTACAAAATTATATGGTTACCATTTGAAAAAAATGAGATCTCATAGTTTTATTGAGGCTGTTTCAGGCACCCTGTATAATATTTCCTCATAATTTATACAAGAAGCACTATCGTCGTACTTTCTTTTGTTCCACTGTTTCAAAAAGAAATTCTTATAATGAGAGATTTTGGAGCTAATATAAACACTAATTTGTGACAACACTTTCTGTCAGTGGCGCACCCAAGATTTGGTTATGGGGGGGCTGAACTGAACTGAAGAATTTTTCTTGCTATATTCGGGGAATTTCATTGGTAAATGAACATACGGTAACCTGAGCTCGAGCTACCCTAGACGAGTCCAAAAAAACGATATATGATAGGTCTAATCAAATCCATAACCGAGATAGAGGATGGTTTATGTATTCACCAAAAATTTAAATTTCTCATAACTTTTGAACCAACCAGTGTAGTCGGTTGATATTTGGAACGTATGATCCACTTTCACATATCCATCGATTTACTTTTGAATTTCCCAAAAAAATTCAGATTCGTATTTGAAAAATATGGGAATTTTTCTATGCTGAGATTCAACACCATGTATATAAAAATTTTGGGATTTGAAGAGAGCAGAAATTTTTCAATGAGGTTCAGTAGATTTCATTGTCCCGCACGTCAATTTGCTCAATGAAAGCTTCAGGGAAAGATCCAATTGGATATTGGAATTCCACTAATTCTCAGAAGAATCGTACATTGTGATCAAATTAAATTTTTTTTGTCCCACTGATTGCACATTCGACTTTCATAGTATTCTGAGGAATCTTTTTAAGTTATTTCTGGAAAAACATTATCGATTGAGGAAAATGTATTTGAAGTCAACATAGATGAATAAATAAATAAGAAAACATAAAAACTTAACGTGAATTACAGTAAGTGCTCGAAAGTACCACCATTTTGCGCTATACACATTCTTGCCCTCTTCAAAATATGTATGTCTGAAATTTTTTTTTCATCATATCTTGATTATTTTGTATTTTATTATACAAGCGACTTCGTTACGTATGGTGTGGCGTTTATAAAAATCGATTGATTGGACCACAGGTCCTGCCAAGACGGCTTACGGGTGTTCACTTAGATTTCCTCCAAAATCATCTTCCTGTATTACTCGAAGGTACGGACATTGCAAGAATGCATTTTCAGCAAAATATGGAGCTCCACCCCATTTCAGAGTAATGGCCAGACTCAAACAACCGTCTTTTGTATATTATGCATTGGGGAAGTGAATATGGAATACTTCAAAAATGACAAAGTTTGAAATCAACCAAAAGAAGGCTGTTTGATAGTGTTTGACGTTTGAAAATCAACGGAGACAAATTGAAAATGTTGGTAGGTATCTTTGGGTCTTTGGGGAGGGGCTGCAGCCCCATAGCCCCCCCCCTTGGGTGCGCCACTGCTTTCTGTCAACAAATTTGACAATCAGGCTATAACTCAACAATCGCTTGAAGTGACTGCGCATTTCATACATCAAATCAGTGCGGAATTGAACGAAGAATTCTAATATGTACAAATATACAGGGTGTTACATTTGAAATAACGAAGTTTACATTTAAAGTAGAACCGGAAGTAGATTCCGCTTGAAAATATTTCATGTACTCTAAAACAAAAACACGGAATCTTAAATTCGCATCAAAATTCCTTCCTTGAATACGTCTAATGAAACACCCTGTATATAAAATTTATTTCCTTTTCTAGTATGGTTAGTGAGATGAACCAATCACTTGGGGTATTTCTGGCTCCAACCCATAATGCATACAACAATTTAATGATCGGAATCTGTGCCTATTTAATTATAGAGGTACCTACATTTAAAAAAAAAATTAAGATTCTTAACTTGACGCAACAATATTCACAGGTCCGCTGTTACTCATTTATCCTCGAATTAGGAATATGGATTGGTGTCCAATGGATTTCATGCTCATGTGGACAACATTTAGAGAACGCAGTGAGTATACACTTTTAGCATCAGCTTTGATCTGAATGGTGTTCAGCTCAATATTCTTATTTCCCTGGCGGAAAAATTGTCAGAAAGAATGAGTTGTCTGAAGTTGAATGAGTTCAAAAAGCAATTAAAATTATTTTAATTCCTAGAAGTTATTATTCTGTTGCTGATTAATTTTCTTATTTTTGTGAAATGTTCTCTATTTTGATTTTGTTTTTCCTCTGACTTATCCTATGACCTATGCATTTTTTTTAACATCCGTGTGAGGGGAAAACCCTTTATGGGCACCTAGAGGGTCCGCACTGTCGGTAGTGTGAGAATCCAAGATCTTCTTTGGCTACTCACTGGAAACCCCTCACACATTCAATGGAGGAGTTCTTCATCCTGCCCTCACAGCGTCCCTTAACAAAAGAGATGAGCTGCAAGTGGCTTCTAGAGTTCATGGGACCTGATGATATGAAGTGACCCGAGCAACACTGCTTTCTGCATTATGTGCGCCAATACCTCGGCCAGTGATCTGCAGACCGGGATAATCTTCAGTTCATCCACGTAGTTAGCTCTCATTCCACCGAGACATCCTATGATAAGTACGACCATCCTAATTTTATGACCTGGGTATACAGTTTCAAGCTCGAACATAAGGTCTTTGTATTTTGCCTCTTTTGTTCTTCTTTCATCACAACATTATTTTCAGCAGGGGAGGAGAATTCCACGACAAATAACTCCTTCAGCTCCTTGTCCAGTAGAAGTATGTCTGGCTTAACAGCATTGATCTGCCGTGTTGTTGAGACAGGATAGTTCCAGGTTCCAGCATATGCGAGCTCTTTCGTTCTGGACCACCGCTTCAATCTCCAGAGGCACATATGGTAGCCAGGGTTGCCAATTCAGTAGAATTTCTACTAAATCTGGTAGAATGAGATGTCCATTTAGTGACTGAAATTTCCATCTGGTAGATGGTAGAAATTCTAGTGGGTAACGAAATCATTTCAGTAGATTTCTAGTAGTTTAGTGCAGTGGCAAAATACATCAACAACTCTAAGTTTCTGGGCAGAAGTTAATATATATAGAGATGCTAATTCCGAAAATCCGTTTCAAGAGCTATCAGATTTTGCCTTTTCCCTATTGGTTTTACCCCATTCAAACGCTGAAGTAGAGAGACTTTTTAGTCAAATGAACTTGGTAAAAACGAAGCTACGTAATAGGATGCAATTACCCATGTTGTCAAGCATTTTGGGTATAAGGCATAGAACTTATAGTACATGGAATGCTATTAGCCTTGCTGCTCAGCTTAAAATAATGGATAAACATCTCAAGTTGGAGGAATACCGAAATTTCCATGTTCCCATGGATACGACTTGTCATACAGAACAGAAACACAGAAATACTATGAATTTAATCGTCAAGATCCGATTCACTTGGCATTTCGGCAAACATGTCTGTGTTTCTGATCGATGTGACAAACCGTATCCATGGGAACATGGAAATTTCGGTATTCCTCCAACTTGAGATGTTTAACCACTTTTTGATCTGTTAATAGCATTCCATGTATTATAAGTTCTATGGTATAAGGTCTGGGCTCAACAGAACAAACAAATGCTGCCATAACTTCGACTTTCCTCAGAAGGTTTTGAATAATTTAAAAAATCTAAAAACTTATACTTGCAATGAAATTGAATGTTTAGAAGATATGTCAGCATTATAGGTACGTTTCGAGAGTATTTTTGTTTTGTGATAATTACAATTATAATATAGAAACCTAGGTCAAACACCGAAAATAGATTATTATTATTTTTATTCATTATTTTATCTTAATTACCTATATATGTAAATGATCTATACTTGGCATAATATGCCATTTTCACATATTATGTGAAAATATCAATTTATTATTTCAGTGTAAACATTAAATAATATTTCTGTTTTGTATTAAAAAGTTTTTATTACATTGTTTTAAATTTCTGAACGTGTTTCATTTTGTTTTGATATTTATATTTTTTAATGATTTATCATGCAATGCAATAAATGACAATTGTTTCTATTTTATATTTTTCCGTCTTAATATATTTTTCAAACAAAAATATATGTTTTTCATTACTTTTCCTATTGAACGTGAAAAATTTGGTAGAAATCTGGTAGATCCAGGTGATTTCAATTCTAGTAGAATTCTGGTAGATGCCGCTCCGTCATTCAGTAGAATACCAATTGTGACTGTTGGCAACCCTGATGGTAGCACCGGTTCTTTGTCTATCCCATACGCGGCTCTCAGATGGAAGTATAGTATTCGGAGTTCCGCCTTGTGTTTCTCTACATACCCTGATGGAGCATGGACTCTGCAGGCGGAAAGGATGTGCATAATCGTTTGCTGTTGCCTATGGCAAGCCCTGCAAGTTGTTGGGGTGTCCATTTTCATGATGTTCTTTTTATATACCATCTCGTATTCAGTACTCCATCTTGACACGACATCACAAATCCCTCCTGAAATATATGGAGTGCAAGTTCTTACTATATGATGTTCGAGTAATGTAGGTATCTGACTGAGACTTTCGGATCAGTCTCGCTAGGCTTCTTTGGTCCGCCTGAGTGATCGGTGTTCCAGCGAGCTCAGGATTGATCGATACGCCGGTTATGCTGAGCTTCTCCTCGGCCCTTTGTGCAGCTCGGAATAGGAAGGCCCCGTGGTTCGCAATTTCATGCTGAGCAACAAATTTCAGAAGCGGATCTTCACTTCTTAGAATCCTTACTGCCATTTCCAATGTTTGTTGAGAGTGTTTTAGTATTATTATTATAATTATTACTATTTCTAGAACGATCGACTTCGTCGGGAACTTTACAATATACCCTGGTATGATATGAGTCCTTCCTTGAGGAGTACTTTCAAAATTCTTCAAGCGCATGTCGGCTTGCCTCTACAACTCAAAATTAAGCCATTACTCGACTTGAATATGAACACCTTCACACAGGTAAGTGAGGATCTATATTCTCAGATCATTATCACTAATTCCTCTTCGGTTTGTTGAATTTTTTTAGGTGTTGAAAGGAACTTACTCTTTCCTTATGTTTCTCCTGAAGATGAGGTCAGAATGAACAAGATTTTCGCATAAGTTTTATGAAATATTGATTAATGTTAGCAGTTAGAATGAAATTGTATTAATAATAATATAATCTGAAGGACTCAGATTAAAATAAAAAGGATTCATACCTACACCATTTGTGAATAAAACTATCACTAGCTTCCACACCCTTCGAGTTATTCTCCTATTTGCTCGGAACTCCATGTATCGATAAATTAACACACAGAATAACAATGAAACGATATCTTCCTTGCAACATGTTTCTAAATTCATGCAAAAAAATTCAAGAGGCGATTGTTCGTATGAAATTAAGATGGGTCTTTCCTATAACGAAATTTCCTCAGCCCGCCCTTTCCGAGATATCACCCTCAAAAGGTGGTGACAAATTTATTTCATTTCTGAAACTCCGGTAAAACCAGAATCTCGAAATTCTGTAATTTACGTGCAATCGCAAAGGACTAATCACGAGTATTTTTTCAATATTCCTGTTACATTATACGGGGTTGAAATTAGCAACCCTTTTAGTCCGGGTGCCCGTGGGACAAATTGCAAATTATTAATAAAGTTTTCTTACTTTCTGTGAAGCTTTATTAGGGGGAGTCTAACACATTTTTCCTCTGTGAAAATTTTTGTAGTCGCGGCTTTTTTTCAGCAAACCTCTCCTAAGTCGACCATGTTTTCAATTTTTTTAAATCATATATACTCTTTTTTTGTAAAATGCAATCATAAAAACAATCTGGGAGGAATGAGAAAACATGATTGTCCGACAAAAATAGTATGGCTTTGAGCGTGTCTACCAACATGAACATGACTGAAAATCGCACTTTTTTTAAATTATTAATACCCTCCTGATTCTTTCCGAATCGGTTGATACAACCATATGAAGTATGAAAATGCAATTGTCCGACAAAAAAATGTGGCGTTTTTCTTGTCCGACAAATGGAAAACGACGATTTTTTGAACTAAAAAAAATTATAAATAATGTTCTTATTTTTTCTAATTCTCTCTTCACCTTGAAAGTACAATATAGTGTACCAGTTGTCCGACAAAAAAAAATGTGGCGTTCATTCAAAAATTAAAGAATTCAATGCTCCAATTTGGTTATGAATAGACTATAATGCATTTATCGGATATAACTTTGCTTATGTTACAAATAAACATTTGATTTTTTGAGGATCATTTAAGAATGATGTGCTGAATACTATCATTCAACTGTCCGACGAAAAAAGTTCGGCAATTTCTCAGTCCACCGAATGAAACATTTTGGTCTCGTTAGGCTCCATTTTCATAACGAACATTTTCAATCATTATATTTGACATTTGAATTTCGATGAAAATTGCCTTTTTTCATACCTTTGGTTGGATACGAAATTCTTCTCTAGAAGTGAAATGTTGCACGAAGTGGTAGAAGGTACCTGGGACACCTTTTTTGAAACACCTCTGGGATTATGAAAAAATGTTTTCAATTGTTTATACTGTAGCTATTTACTTTAAAGGCTGAATATGTAATCATAAATTTGAGAAAATGGACTATCAAAATAAAAATGCAGAAACTGATTTTTTTCTGCCCCAGTCAGTGTAGACGTGTAGACGAATTTTAGTGTGCTGCCGAATTTTCTCTTCTTGGGATAATTCTTGTTCTATTCTATTCGACAGTTTTTCAGTTGTTGCCGATATAATATTCTTAGTGGTGATGGAGTGTTTTTCGTTTAAATATTAGAAAAATAACCCTATCTACGAAACGCAAAGGGAAGAAGTGAAAAAATTCACAGCTGACATCCTTAGACAGTGTAAAATATTCTTGGCATGAAAAACACATCATAAGCACAAGAATAAAGATGTCATTCTACCTGACGATTGGTGTGATACTTTTACTGGATACCATTCGTCTTGTTCAATGTGAAGAAGGAGTATTTTCATGGGATTTTTTCATTAGAATTGAATAAAAATGCCAGTAAACAAATCGAATTATACACTTTCAATTAAAATCAATAGTTTCATTTCAATAATAATCGAAGAAAGATTCTGAAACAAAACCATATTTTTCAAGAAGTTTTTTTGTCCGAATAATGATTTGCCGCATTTTATATGGTGGACAGTTGTTTTTTCCATGAAACGAATCTGTATAATATAACTTCATTCTTGTCCGACAAATATGAATGAATTTAAAAACTCAAAAAAATCGTCGATTTTCATTAGCCGGACAAGAAAAACACCACATTTTTTGTCGGACAATTGCATTTTTATATTTCATATGGTCATATCAACCGATTCTGAAAGTATCAGGAGGGTATTAATAATTTAAAAAAAAATGCGATTTTCAGTCATGTTCATGTTGGTAGACACGCTCAAAGCAACACTATTTTTGTCGGACAATCATGTTTTCGCATTTCTCCCAGATTGTTTTTATGATTGCATTTTACAAAAAAAGAGTACCTATGTATGATTTAAAAAAATTGAAAATATGGTCTACTTACGAGAGGTTTGCTGAAAAAAAGCCGCGAGTACAAAAATTTTCACAGAGGAATAATGTGGTAGACTCCGCTTTGCAGAAAGTAAGAAAACTTTATTAATGATTTGCAATTTGTCACACGGCACCCGGACTATTACGTTATTTCATATCAAAACCTTTTTCTCGAGATGAAGTTTCATGAATTAAAATTATAACTTGAAATTCTTGTTTTATTTAAAATAATTTCAATTGTTAATTTTTTTCCCAAAGCCAAAAACTGAAGAGAAAAAAATAAAAACTCAATTTTAGACACCCCTCGTTTCAATTCCATACCTCCTGATTTTTTCGCATGAATTTGGAAGCACCTGTATATTCGTTTCCTTTTCTTCAATTAATTGCGAAGGTGAGTAATAAATGAAGACTATACTATGTTTTAATTTATTTATTAATTCTTTCTTTCTTCAGATTGAGTTTGACATCTGTGACCCGATAATTTAAGTCACATCCCTCACTTGATCGTAATATTCCCGCAAAACTCTGCATGAAGATTGGCAACCCTATATGTAACCCTTATTCACACAGAGCTCCAAAATACCGTCAATCCTCTCGAAATATTCATCAGGATTTTTCACTCCCTCTCCAAATACACCACTGAAATCCCCCACCTCTAAACATTTAGTGATATCGTAACCTTTCTCGGGTTCCATCTTGAAACTCATCCTAACAGAAACTGTCATTCCTGCTATAGACAGAGGTGCCCATCTCTTGAAGGCTTCCTGGCAAGCATTCCATGGAAAACACTTTTCTGGATCACTTCCCAATGCCCTCAAATGGTCAGAAAGAGATCGGTGATAACCGTTCAAAAGTTCGTCCAGATGTTCAAGTTCTTTTCTTGATGAACAGTAGAATATGAACTGAGCAACATCAGCCAAAGGTGATCCTCGAAGTCCCATTTGCCAGTCTATAACGACAACCTGATCTGGTCTGCCATCCTTTTCATTCTGAAAAGATATTACACAAAATTGAAAATTTCAAGTTTCTAGGTTTTCCCGTTCGAGAGTTATCATGTTTACGGCCAGACAGACAGAATTGAGTTTGATTACGGATTCGAAATTCGAAAAACACAGATTTTCGTGACGAAATAAAACAGCCCTTGTCTAAGAATGAGCTCCCAAAAATGATAAGCATTAGGCCATTAAAAGATCAGTAAAATTGTTTAATGTGGTAGCAACTAACATCAGGTTATTGTTTTTATTATTTCCGTTGATGCTTTCAGAAACTACTTAAAAATGAAAATTTTGGGTTTCCTGTGTTGAAAGGACCCCGCACTTCTTGTATGTAAAGTGGCGACCGGTCAAATTTCCTGAAAGTGACCAAAAGTGTCAATGGTTCCAACCCAATCCTATGGCTAGTTTTCTAAATACGGGGTGTTAAAGTTGAAAATTGCTCAGATTTTCGGATTTATTCTTTGATTATTAAGAGTTAGATAGAGATACATGTTCTAGTAATGAAATTAGTGGATACGTATGATTAAAAATATTTATATTTACAGGGTGATTCACGAATATATGACTGTAGTTTTTGCCAACATTCACTTTTTCTACTGTGACGTCAGGAAGGCATATTTTTTAATTGTTCTTTTCGATTTAGTATTATGACGACAAAATATTGCACAGTGCGTATTTTTTATACAGGGTGTTCCACAGAGAGAACCACTAGACATAGGTAATAATTTTTTTAAGGATTAATTGGACACCCTGTGTTTTTTAATTGATTTTTGGGAAAAGTAATACCACAAACATATGTGTGTCTCTTATCTCCCAAATGGTGGTTTATTCAAAGGAAGGTAATCTATTTTGGGAAAAGTACAAAAAACATGAACACCCTGTATTCGAAAATTTCCTCGGTCAAATGCAACTATTTTCTCACAATATATTGATTTCCACAACATCTCCAGAGGCATGAATTCTGAATCCGATACTATGACCAGTTTTCGAGATACAGGGCGATAAAGTGGAGAATAACTTGTTCCAGCAGTTTTTTTTTTCAAATTGAAAAGCCGGATTTATTTAATATTGCGACCATGAGTTCAGTATGGGTACAGACCAGATGCGCATGGAAAGGTTCAGCTAAAATATTTAGTGTTACAGGGTGATTCACGAATAAATCACAATAGCTTTTTCGAACACTCGATAATTCTACAGTTTCGTCACAGAGAAATTATTCCATGAAGTTGATACCTACTCGTTCACAATTTTCAGTCTGAAATACTTCATTATGATTACTTTTCATACAGGTTGAGCCATTCAGCCACCCATACCAAAAATACTCATGCTTTGAATTGATTGAAATGAGAACTTTTTAGTGAATTTTGAGTATCTTCATGAGCGCGCTTACTAACTGCGCTATCTCCCCCAAAAAGATGACAATTAACCATCTTCTTGTGTAGGTATATTGTTATAGGTAGGTACTCCACAGTCCACAATATTCGTGTAGAGCGAGTTATGACTAGGTATATTGAAAAGGTTAAATCTTATTATAGTCATAACCTCGGTTATTACTTTATAAATACACTTTTTCCAGCAAAAAAAATTTTATTCAGGATGATCTACGCATGCAAGAAATGCATATTTTTGGTAGGTGATTATTTCTAAATCACCTTGTATATTTATATATCTGAAAATTCTTACGGTTATGCTTAGGTACTTGATGTAATGTTAGACAGATATTAAAAATTCACCAGAAAAATTCTCCTTTCAATTATTTCGAAGTAATCAAAGCATACTTTTTATGGCTCACCCTGAAATAATGAAGTATTTCAGACTGAAAATTGTGAACGACAAGGTATTAACTTCATGGAATAATTTCTCTGTGACGAAATAGTAGAATCAGTGGCGTAGCGGAGGCCCCCGCAGACCCCGCGGTGCGGGGGGTCCCGGTACTAAAGGGGCCCCCGAGCCAAACAACTCAGATCTATAGTGGGGGCCCCCAACTGAAATTTAGCGGGGGGGCCCCCGAATTTTGCGCTACGCCACTGAGTAGAATTATCGAGTGTTTGCAAAATCTATTGTGATTTATTACTATTTTAAGTGAATCTGGTCTATACTCATGCTGAACTCATGGGCGCATCATAAAATCAATCCGGCTTTTCAATTAAAAAAAAACTGAAAATAAGTTATTTTCCTCTTTAACGCCCTGTATCTCGAAAACTGGTCATAGTATCGGATTCAGAATTCATACCTCTGGTCCAGAGGTATGAATTCTGAATCCGACATCTCCAGAGGCTCTGGAGATGTTGTGAGAATCAATATATAGTGAGAAAATAGTTGAATTTTACCGAGGAAATTTTCGAATACAGGATACACGGTGTTCATGGTTTTTGTACTTTTCCCAAAATAGACTACCTTCCTTGGAATAAACCAGCATGAATATTTTGGAGATTAGAGATACACATATGTTTGTGGTATTACTTTCCCCAAAAATCAATTCAAAAATGCAGGGTTTCGAATTAATCCTTATAAAAAATGATTATGTCTAGTGGTTCTCTCTGTATAAAAAATACGCACTGTGCAATATTTTGTCGTCATAATACTAAATCGAAAAGAACATTTCGAAATTAAGCCTTCCTGACGTCACAGTAGAAAAAGTGAATTTTGGCAAAAAACGACCGTCATATATTCGTGAAACACCCTGTAAATATAAATATTTTTAATCATACGTATCCAATAATTTCATTACTAGAACATGTAGTAAACGTGTGTATGCAACAGAAATGCAATCTAATTCTTAATAATTAAAAAATAAAACCGAAAATCTGGGCAATTTTCCACTTTAACACCCCGTATGTAGAAAACTAGCCATAGGATTGGGTTGGACCCACTGACACTTTTGGTCACTGAGTCGGGTACAACAACATACCAAACAGAAAATTTGACCGGTCGCCACTTTACATACAAAAAATGCGGGGTCCTTCAATATTTATGGAATTATGTTTGATATTGCTCAACATTACTCACATAATGGAACAAAAAGTTATTGTTCCAGCAATCTCCATGCCTCAACACGGAGTACTCTTCATCTTCCCCGGAAAAACATTTTCTGCAATCTTCCTCCACTTTCATCTTCAAGTTGTTCAATTTTTCAATAATATGCGGCTTATTCTTATCCTTGTAAACTCCAATTACGAAATCAATCTCCCTCTCTAGCGTCTTCACGAAAATTGGGAATACTGTAGATTTATCGAAACCACGCATATTTTGTCCGAAAGTTTCGAAAATTCCTGGTTTCTGTTCTTTTATCGCGAAATTCAAAGCATGCCACTTCGCGTATGCTTCCAACACAAGCCTGATATGATCCAAATCATTGGGTTTCTCGATATCGTGTACTCTGAAATTCTTGGCCTTCAAGTTATCCAGAATTATAACAAACTGGTCTCCCCTTTCTATGGTCCCGTAACATTCTGGTATAATGTTGAAATGGGTATAATTTTTCTCCTTTGCTAATTGCCGAAGAATTGGGATGGTTTTGGAATAAAATTCGATTTCACTGGCGTATTCCCTCCGCAAATCTAATGTGTCCAGTGCTTTGATATCGTCCTTACTCTTTTTGAGAAGTAAACTATATTTTCTTTTATTCCCGTCCTGTTCTCCAGTTAAATCTACGAAAACGATGTCGGCGATGGAGCCTCCACTGGTATCGTTATCTGGAAATTCGAATTCAAGATTCCTGAGACCTTTCTCTTCAAAAATCTCACTCAACCAATCAACTACTCTTTGCCGCACATGTTCCACCATTATTTTGGCACAACCGAAATTTTAACACGTCTATTCCAC
The DNA here is from genome assembly GCA_951802165.1 of Adalia decempunctata. NCBI lineage: Eukaryota > Metazoa > Arthropoda > Insecta > Coleoptera > Coccinellidae > Adalia > Adalia decempunctata. Next base: position 26,242,791 of record OX637697.1, read on the forward strand.
TTCACGTTTTATATTCTTTTGGGACTATGATGCTTCTCTGCATCCAATAAATACTTTTTCGTAGATTTTAATAATTTAATATTACACAATATTGTTATACCTTGATGATAATTTATCAGATTCTGATTAATTCAATGCACAGTGTAATTCGTTGTAATCTTGGCCTTGGTGTAATGTGCCGAATTGCAGATCCGTATTCAGCTCATTTTGGTATGATTCCTGGCCACTCCAAAGTGGTGGCTGCAGGCTGCAGGTCTATATATGAAGTTCATCAGTGATGGGTAGGTCCAAAAGTGTGCAAAACTGAAATTTACACACATATATTTTTTAAACCTTTTTTTAGGATCTTGTAACCAGGAAAACTTGGTGAAAACTGAATCTGGAAAATTTTCACGATCACAATACTTTCTCCTAAGCCGTACCTAGGTAACTTCTCAGATTTTCTAATGTTCTTTGTGCCAAATGGTTCAATCAAGAAACATTATGTCATATTCTATTGTCTCGCAAAAAATCTTAGTATCAGTCATTCATATCATTCAATCCTCAAAAACCATTTTAAAATTCAATTTATCGTAATTCGGCACGATACGATGTATCATTATCGATAAGTTCATATGACGAAGAAATATTTTTTTTTTATGAGAAATCAATCGAGTATAAAAATCTGACAAGATGACGAAAATGCTGAATATTGGAAACCTTGGGAGGATAGGTGAGCATTATTTGTTTAAAACGTGTTGGTTAGAATGTGAATCTTAAGCTTGCTGATAGGTTTTTACATACAGGGTGTATTTCAAGGTGAGGCTTTTCTTTTGACAGGTGAACTCTTCAAAATAAGTCATTTTACCGAGAATTTCTTATATGAAAGTTCTAATTTGAAAAATTTATAATAATTTTGGGCATCAGTACCTTAATACTACTCTGGTCTGCATCTCTACATCTCGGCACCAGGTTTATGAACATCCGCGAAGTTGGTAAATCTTGTTCTGTACCACTTATACGCTGAACTGGCATTTTGTTTTGATACACCATAAATTAAAAGCATATCAACAAGTTCATTATTTGAATGAACGTGCGGAATTTTCGAAACATAAAACACTCGTACCTTCGCCATAGCACGATCGAAGATTATACTGATCACAATCGATATCCTGAGTCATGTATGATAAGAAGACAAAAAACATGTTGATATCTGAGGAAGAGCAGGCGAGGGAGCAGTTTCGGATTGAGGATTTTTCAGATTCACCTAGAAACTAGAAAATATTCTAGTTTCATTTTCTCGAAACAGGGGCATAATTCATATAAAAAGTTTTTGGTAAAATGACTTATTTTGATGAGTTCTACTATCTGTCAAAAGAAAAGCCTCACCTTTTAATACACCCTGTATATGCATACATAAGGACTGAACGAGAATAAATTCGCTTTCCCAAATCGCCTATATCTCTTGAACCAATTGAGAAAAAATCAAAGTTTGATCATAGTTAGCTTTGTTATGAACGTCAGAAACATGTGGAACATTTACTTCATAGATATTCCAATTCTCTGTCGCAAAATGTCAAGCGAAGTGAAACTTTTTCAAAATAATCAAAAATGGAACATCAAAAGAATCGCAAAAGAGGCTCGCGTTCGTCCGGAAACGGTATCAAGAGTATCAAGCGCTTCAACGAAGATATAACAATTAACCGCAGGGGAGGAACCCGGAGGAAAAAGGGGTTTCATAGCCCAAAAAAAGTGAAGAAAGCCTAATTAGCCTTTTTCAGAAGAATCCTAACATTTCAGGACGGAAAGTGGCCCAAATAGTGGGTTGTTCGCAGTCAACCGTTCAGAAAATCAAGTAGAGTTGTGGGCTTAGAACATACAAAGTGCAAAAAGTGCCAAACAGGAACGCTGTAAAGAATCAAGAAGCGAAATCAAGAGCAAAGAAATTAGAATAAGATTTCTTGAAAAATTTTTCCTGTTGCGTGATGGACGACGAAATCTATGTCTTGGCTGATTTCTCGCAACTTCCTGGTCAGGAATTTTATACTGCAGATTCTCGTGGAAATGTTGACGAACAATTTCGCGTGAAGAAACAAGCAAAGTTTCCTAAAAAATTCCTGGTTTGGCAAGCAATTTGCACTTCTGGGAAAAGGAGCAAATTTTTCGTTGGCCAAGGCTCTGTTGACTCGAAGATATACCTCGAGGAATGCTTGAAGAAGCGACTTTTACCATTATTTTTACGTGAGCACGATGTGTCAACAATCTTATGGCCAGATTCAGCTTCATGTCACTACATCAAGGCCATCAAGGAATGGTACGAAGCTAATGAGGTGGTTTTTGTCTCCAAAGAGGCCAATACACAAAATTGCCCAGAACTCATCAGGCCAATCGAAAGATATTGGGCCCTGGTGAAAAGAGAATTGAAGAAGACTAAGAAATCAACGAAAACATTAGCGGAATTCAAGCAAAAGTGGAAGACAGCATCCCAGAAAGTGACTGAGAACACTATAAGAAGCATGTTGGTAAGAATTCCAGAAAAAATCCATGAATTTTGTGAAAAATAGTTTTGTTTTTTTAATGTAAAAACAGTTTTCATTAGAATTAGAAGATGATTCGAAAATGAGTTTGATTTTATTCGAAATCGGTCCAGTGGTTCAAAAGATATACCTAAGCGTTTTTGTGATGGTGAATTTATTCTCGTTCAGTCCTTACATACGTTCATTGCAAGTTGAATAAAAGCTTTCAAAAATGACTGAAGTACTAATCAAATCATATAGGTCCCGGTCCTGGGAAGTACCTCCTCCCATCTAATGTTGGATTTGAAGAACATGATTGCACAAGGAACAGGGCACCAAATTATTCCATGGCACCAGCATTGAACGATCAAGTCAAACCTAGAAGCCCTGGACCAAAGTACCAATTGGAACACATGACTAGAGTGGGAAAAGCTACCCCTCCTGCTTATTCTATGTCTTCAAGACCAAAACCTTTCAGTAAGTGAACATTAAAGCACATCTTTTAAATTGCCATTACTTGCTTTATATAATCTTGAACCAAGTTTATCCCTCTCTTCGTGGAAAACCTGCACACTCCCAAATTTGTCTTGTTCTTAATATCAATCATAGAGCTCGTCGCATAGCATCATGTTCTATAGCCAGCATAGCGGTATCTGATGAAATTTGGTTTTATAGGCTTGAAAAAATGTCCTGGTCCAGCAGAATATTTACCAAAAAGAGCACCCGTAATGCCTTGCTACTCGATGTCGTACCGTCATAACCCCCATAAGCTGCCTAATTATCCTGGACCTGATAAATACATGCTACCAAGCACCCTTGGACCCAAGGCTCCTGACAAGCACTCAAACGCAGCTTATTCCATGTGAGTATTTCACCTTGCATACTAACTGACAAAGAAAGTGCAACACCCAGAAGGAGCTGTTTAATTTTTATTTTTTTTGTTGGTAAAACATAGATAGTGTAGCAAGGAGTAAATGATTGAAATTTGGAGAAAAAACGAAGGGTTTACAATTTTTTTAATAAATTTTTTGATAATGTGTTTGTCCTCCGCGATTATCTATACACTCCCCAATAGTTCTTGGCATTGATGCCATAAGATGGTCTATTTCTTCTTGAGTGATACTATCCCAAGCTACCTGTACTTCATGTCTCAAAGCCGCCAAAGTCCGTGGGGGCTGGGGTAAATTTCCAACCCTTCTACCCCTGAAGTCGCAAACATGCTCTATGAGCGAAAGATCGAGAGATCTGGGCGTCCATGGCAAAAGATTAACATGGGTCGCTTCAAAAAAGTTTTAAATAACTCTGGCAACATGAGGTCGAGCATTATCTTGCTGAAATATCGGATTCTCGAGCCGATTAAGGTAAGGGAGAACATATGACTCCACTACTTCTTGAAGGTAACGCAGCGCTGTCATGTTACCTCAAAAAAAGACTAAAGGTGACTTACTTGCATGAGCAATATCACCTGTTCGGTGTACATGACGCTCAACATCGAACTGAGGTTCACGTTCACGTCTTTCTCCACGACGTCGTCTAAAGGTGACGTGATTTCACGTCACGTCAGGCAGTTCAGGCACCGTCAGTGCTCCCATTGGCCTGATATGAACATGAACGCACAGAACGATGTGTTGCATTTTTTTTATCACTCACATTTTGACGTTCACGTTCATATTAGGCCAATGTGAGCACTGCTACACGTCTGACGTGACGTGGAATCACGTCACGTCAGAATAGTCTATATTGACTGTGTTCACCTTTAGCCCAAGGACTATATAACTTGTATTTAGTCCTTGGTCTAAGCCTTCTCTGGCCATCATGTGCACCCAATAAGGAGAATCGAGATCATCAGAAAAGACGACCTGATGCCATTCCACGATTTTTTTCTCCAAATTTAATCATTTACTCCATGCTATACTATCTATTTTTTACCAAAAAACATTTAAAATATAAATAGCTCCTTCTGGGTGTTGCAGTTTCTTTGTCAGTCAGTATAATTTAACTTTTTTCGTTTCCATTCGAAGATTTAGTGAAAAACTCTTTCCCCAGTACCACCCCCACACCCCGTAAATATTCCACTGCGCTAAATATGCTGAGTCTTCTCTAGAAAGGGTTCCCTCATTATGGTGGGAAAAAAATTGAAAAATCTATTGAATTATTGTTATACAGGTGTCCCAGAAGTACCGCACTTCCTTGAGGGGATCGAAAGTGAAAAATATTCTAAGCCCAAATATCCATGTTTGAAATTTTTTTATAACGTAGTTCATTAGTTATTAATTAATGAAAGTGACCAATCAGGAGCGCGCTATAGAAGAATGAGTAAGTAGTTGGGGACGCCAAAGTGAAACGCCAGTCTCGGTTTACTGCGTAAAAAGCCGGCAGCAGCTCTGGCGTCTCTCTCTCGCGTCCCCAACTACTTACTCATTCTTCTTTAGCGCGCTCCTGATTGGTCACTTTCATTAATTAATTACTGATTAACTACTTCATCAAAAAATTTCAAACATGGATTTTTGGGCTTAGACTATTTTTCACTTTCGATCCCCTCAAGGAAGTGCGGGACTTCTGGGACACCCTGTATATACATTATATTATTGATATTTCTATTCATAAAATTGAAAAATCATATAGATACACACTCAAATATTTATCTAAAAAAATTCCACTCTTCTCTCTTTTATATTTGCGGAATCTTCTATAATCTTAGTCATATCCAATCTATCCAAAATTTGGTGTTCAATTGAAATTATAGCTAAATTACTTAATCTGTGTTGGAGCATAGTGGGTGGATCTTAAATAATTCTTGATAATTTTTAATTTTGAAAAAGATCTTTCTCCAGATGCAATTGAAACCGGCAACTGCGGAACTTCGGGGGGCGGCAGTGCCCCTCCCGGAAATATACCTGAAAGAAACACTGCAGTGAATTCACTGAATTCCGTGGATATACGGAAATTATCGATGTTGGCCGCCTGTCCTCCCGATCCTTCAGAGAAAAAGTCTCTCTAAGGGGGATGGGGAGACCTTGCCGCCCCCAATGTTGAACGGAGTTGGAGAAATTTCAAAACAGTTGGCAAAGTTTCGATCGCATATGGCAAAATTTCTATGTTTCTTTGACAGTTGGCAAAATTTTAAAGCAGTTGGAGTTGGACAACCGCTCCCCCCTTTTTTATTCCCCCCCCCCCCCGCTCACCACGTTGTTTGTCCCCTACAAAAAAAAATTCAATTTCACTGGATTTGCCGCCCTTGTGCCGAGCACGCCTTGCACGCCCGCTTACGGCGGGCCTGGTCCTGGTCTTCGGACATTCATACCTGTCTCCCTGAATCGCTGCAACATTCTGGACACACTTGTATGGGAAACTCCAAACCTTTCTGCAATTCTTGATTCTTGTGTATGTCCACCCTTCTTCTCGCAAAACTACCGCTTGGGCACATTCCTCTTGGGTCAAATTGCGTGTTTCGCGTTGCATAGCGATCGAGTGTAGAAAATCAAACGAAAGAAAATCTATTGATCACTAGAATTGAACAACTAATTTTAGAATGGAGCCAATACATTCAAAATTTCATAATATCATCTTTTTTTATTCCTGCTGGGAGAAAACATCTGTATTGAAGAAAAACGTTGAAAGTGGATAACATATGCATGCATAATTCTGATAAAAAGAATTATCATTGAGAACACCTTCAGTTGTAGAATAAATTTGAGATTTCCATAATGTGCGTTAATTTTTTTGCGCAGTGTATGATTCAAGAATTCAATTATTTGTATCTCTCTTGAAATTTTTTGTGTAAAAGCGGCACATTTCATTCAACCGTAGTTAGAAGCAAAAGAGAATTAACAATTATTCAATAATGGTTTATCGTTTACAGGTCTTACAAGCATTATCTCACACCTAAAGCAACATCCCCTGGACCAGCAACTTACACACCAACAGATCCAAGTACCTACAGACAAAAGAATCCTCTTTACACCATGAGGCCATATTTGGATCCTCCAGTTTCGAAGTCCATCACTCCTGGTCCGAAATATTATCCGAAATTGTGGGAGAAACCTGGATATTCATTCGGCTTACGTGTGGAAAATATGCCATACATCACTGCTGCAGATGATGTACCATGCGCTTAGAGAAAATTGGATAAAAATTGAAAAATTAACTAGTAAATAAGTATAACAAGAAATATATTTTATATGAATTATTTTTGGTTTTCTTTGCACTTAGATCCGCTATTTTTAGGGCTCATGGAACAATAGTTTGAATCGAAATACTAACGTTGGGTTTCACCACAACCTTCTTAGCGGAGGTTACGGTTTCACAAAGCGTAATCACCGGTGATCCGAGATCAACGGCTCCATTCTATGATTTTTGAACTGTAAAATCGAGTTGATTCTAGATCAAGCTCGGATCACCGGTGATTACGCTTTGTGAAACCCACTTCTAGTGTTGAAACCTTCAAAAACGAAGGTCTAGGGAACTTGTCAATGTGCGGAAATTGTTAATCAAGCACGGACACTCTGAATCAAGTGTGCAATTTTTTAATAAGGTAAAAAGTAAAATGCGCCAATTTTATCATCATACAAGATGATGAACAATACCAGAGTGCTGAGTGAAAAAATTGAAGATAAATGAAAAATAATAAGTGGTTTGGTGTACTGCCCATTCTTTGGCAGTACACAATCAAATGAATAAATCATATCTAAGGGATTCTCCAGCTTCATAACCCTCCCCAATTCAACATTGCTTTCATAGATAGGATTAAGATGTCTAGACATCTTAGATAGGATTTTCAATAAAGCCAAGTATCAAGCCATAATTTATTATTTATAAAGTTACAAAAGTATAGAAATGTTTTAAACTATGAAGCGTCAACATATTGTTAGAATACAAGGATAGTATTTTCAAATAATCCAGTTTAGTATTAGTAATTAAGCTTCTTTTCCAAGTGCTCATAAATAGTTTAAAATTCATTAAAAGCATAACTAATGGAATTCAATGTTAAGTACAAACATTAGACAGAATCTTCTCCTAAACATTGAGGATGGTTGAGAAGCCCTCCTTTTCCAGTCCATTCCTCTTTCAGGTGCACTTCACAACCAAGATCTCGTAAAGCTGATTTAATATCATATTCACACTCCTTGAAGTTTTTCAATGCATCTTTGAGTACATCTTCAGCACCTAACTCTATATATTGACTGCATTGATATTTACTTCTTGAAACCATGTTTCTTATTGCCCAGCTGCCAGTTCTCTGGAATATGAAAATAATCGAAATTCGAATTGTGATGCGTAATGCTGCAAGTTGTGGTTTGTTCTTCAGTTTGCCACTAAAATCAGATACATGTATATTCTCCTCGAATTACCTGAACATTTTTTTCCTTGGGAAAATTTTTCATAATTTGAATTGTTACTTCTGGTACTCCTGATTCAAACATAATTTTACTATTTTCTGGACACCTCAAACATAAAGCTGCCACACATCCAAGTCCTGCTGATGCTACACCTGCTGATTTCTGAAAATGGAACAATGAGCGTCTAAACTTGCTAAGAGAAAATGCATACAATATTGTTGAGAGCTGATGCTAAAAGAGGGGCAATTCCTTTGCTGATTATTTGAACTTTACAGTCATCATTTCCTGCCAAAGCTTTGAGCAACTTGAAGCACTGACGGTTTATTTTCTGAAAATGAGTTGAGTAATATAATAACAATTATTGCAAAATGTAACTTCAAAGTACTATTCAATGAGTACTATAACATAAACTCACTTCATTTTGGCTATATTCAGTCATAACTTCTCGAATTAAATCCAAACCCCCCACTTCAGTAACTTGTTTACAAAATTCATGTCTCACAAGTAAATTTGATATTGTCAATATTAAATCATTAACAACATTTTCATCAGTCTTATATTCTGAAAGTTCATCAAATATAATTGCATTATGATCATAATAATACAAGATCAATTATTCAGTTCATCTTTTCTTCAACAGAAACAAAAACTGGTGAGAAAATACAATGAGAACTACTCAGATCCTTATCAATCAATTAGAAATTCGATAAAATAATTCAAATGAAGAACTACATTTAGGAATAAAATCATATTGATTTGAAATCACCAATTCATACTAAATAAGCTTCGGTGTGACTAGGGGAAGAGAACGGATAGACACTGCCCACAGCAGAAAAATAAATAAAAAATTGCTATTTTCATTATCTGTGTCTAAAAAATTAAAAGCTGATCTGCTTCTACAGAAAAAATCTTCTTAATGCCTAAGACAGTATGGTATTAACTGCAACTTACTGCTCAGTAAATTAGTGAGAATGTGGAGAGTTTCAACAGCAATTCCTTTAGCATGATCATGGGCTTTACCAAATTCAACCCTCACATCGTCATCTAGAACTAGAGCTCTGAACAATGATAGAACATGGCAGAGCATTTCACTGCTGGCATCTTGTAATAGAACTTTGAGCTTGCTCAGAACATTTGCATTAAAAATATTCTGCCTAATGAAAAACAGGATAAGGTACTCATGGCAATTAAAATATTCAATTAACTCACCTGTTCTTTTCATGGTAAATACAGCATTCCTTTGCCCATTTTAAAACCAACGTTATGATTTCAGGATCACAATTTAGGTCAAGATTTCCCAGAATAATTTCCACACCTTTATCGTCAAGAAGATCAGGTTGTTTAGCCATCAAGGCAATCATAGTTTTCAAACAGGACAATTTGAGTATTTTGTCATTATCACAATTGATCAATATTGTTAAAATCTGTTGATAAGCACCAAGTTTCCCTTCAAACAAAACCGCATGTGAACTAAATTATCTGTTCAGACATCAGACATTGTTTTTACCTGCTAAAACTTTATATTCTATTCCTTTATTACAATGTTCTTTGAGAGTGTTTAAAGAGTCTATGATGCTCTCATTATAGATTTTGGACTTATTGAACTCTTCTAATTTTCCAATTATGTCAGTGATCAATTTTTCATTAATTGGTTCTTCCATAATTTTTTTTGAAATATTGCTCAGATCCACACTCTTGAAAAATATGTAAGTCAGTTTTGATACAAGTAGAAAATATTCAAATTCACAACCTGAGCTTCAAACTGTTTGATAGTCTCTTCAAGAGCTTCCTCAAAGGGCATTCCCAATAAATCAACATTTTCCCTCACTGCTTCATTGAAAGTTTCTTGGGTTATTTTTCGAACCATTTCAGTGTTAATATTTATTATACTAGTACGATCCTTGAGTAAAACTGTAGTTACTTCAAAAGAATCCAATTGACTGTACCAACTGTACTTTAAAAGTGAAAGTTTTTCCAAGAGAAGGAAATTTTAGAAATCGGTATTAGGTCCCTAGATATATATCGCTATAAAATAACTCTGAAGTAAAGGGTAAATCGAAACTATTTTGGATTTAATCGCTACAGATGAAATATTTGGTTTGGATAACAAGAAAATATTTCCAAATGCAAACAATCATACAATCAATGCAAATTTAGTTTATAAGTCTTTGAATCAATGTGACAGCTAGCGAATAACCTTATTCAAATCACAGAATCGGATTAACGTTAGGAAAAGGAGATCCGTAAGTCATAATTTCTCTATGAACCAACAGGTTAACCTCTTTCCCTTTTTTCATTCCATCAAAATATCAAATATAAATAAATATAAGCAAAGACCTCTTTAATCTTTATACTGGTAGCCACATTCTCAGATCAAGAAATTATTCTTCGTCATTGGCTACAGTACATTTTATGAATCAGATATGAAAACAATAACTTTGGTGAAAATTGGAGCCATTGGTGGCTTTCTCACTTGCGGGATGGGATATGCTCTACAGATTAAATTAAATGCTAACGTGAAAAACAGTGACTTTTATAAAACTGCCTTGGATTTAGTGCGGCATAACAAAGCTGCAATACATTACCTTGGAGAACCCATTAAGGATAAATCAATTGATGCTTTCAATACGAAGAAAAATTTTTTTGAAGAAGGAAGTGGTAAATTCGAAGTAAGGCTCAAAGGTAGCAAACAGAGTGGTACCCTCCGTATTTTCATTGAAAAGGATAAAACCGATAATAGGAATGATTTGAAATTAGATCATCTTGAATTGGATCTAGATAAAGAGCAAGATAGAACACTCTTCATTAAGCCATAATGGGAACAGCAAACATGATATGCTCAAACTGCCAATATTTGTCGTTTCAGAAGGTACAAAGAATTTTACATTATGTGTTTTAAGTAATATTTCTTTCCTACAGTAAGTTCTAGAACGATAACTTATTTTTGAAGCATAATTGAAAAGTGAAATGTATATTTCTTTAGGTTCCAAAGACATTTATCTAAAATTAGAGAAGATAAAATGCATATACACAGTATAAAATGGATATATTGACAAGAGGTATACAAAAAAGTTTCACATAACAAAAAGTGTAACTTAATTATATTGGTTGAGTTACTAAATAAATTGTAGGTTTCAGATAAAAAATTACATTTATTTACAGATTCTAATATACAATTATAACCTTCTTGTACCTTCGAGGCAGAGGAGGCATTTCACAATGGGCATATTTACAGAAAAACGTTCCTAAACAATTCACCAAAAATTTTTGGACAAAAGTCCCTTTGGTACTTTGAATCTATTACCATTCTCCTTGAATTCTTGCATTAAGCATTCTAAGCGAGTAACAGGTCCACCAGTGTCAATTTTTTTCATTGAGGGAAAATAGCATTCTATGAAATATTTCATCAGTTTTGAAAATTGTTTTCCATATACTTTCTGCATCTCAAAACCAATTGTTTCAAAAAATGTATGAAACATGGTGGCAGTAATATCTAATCTTGGTTTCAATTTTAAAACTGAAATATACCAAGTCCAAGCATGATTGATTGAGTATGGATGTTTTTTTTGACTCCTTTTGGGGGTAGATATTGAAATAGCAAAAAAGAGTCTCATTATTCCTGTCATTCTTTTCAAGAATTTATCTTGTTCTTCTACTTTACCATCAGTATATCTATATCCCTGACTTTTATAATAATCCTCATCATTTTGATCGTTAACCCTTGGAGGATAAAATGGAATTAGATATACACATTCTTTAAAGAAATGAGCTAGTAGAATTCTACCAAAATCAGGGCTCTCATTCCATATTGAAACAATTATAGTTGCAAATGCAAAAGCAGACTCAGGGTTTCCAGAAACCATTAGATCACCTTGTAGCACAAATTTTTTCGCTAACAAATCTATACAAAATGGTATACCTTTTGGATGCTTTGATGCTGCAATTTGCAGATCACCTATAACAGCGTTTTTTCCACTTAGAAGGTTGGAAAGTTTCACATACTTATCATGAAGGTGTTCAACACTAGCTGCCGAAATTGTATTCACTGATAAATTAACAGCTTTCTTACAGTCAAATCGAAATTGCTTAAAATCCTCATGAAGCAATAATTCTTTGAATGAATCCACATATTTTTTATAAAATTCCATTATTTCAGTATAAAATTCTAATCCTGATTTGCTTATATATTCTTTGAGTGGAGAGGTAAATGATCCTTTTTGTTCATTTGGAGCAGTTTTATTATGGACCTCCATCGTTTTCTGAGTAGAAACTTCAACACGGTTTGATTCCTTTGAAACTTCTTCCTTTCTTTTGTTTTCTTCATAATCCTTTATTATTTGATGAATTTTTATCTGCAACTCATACATCCTCTTCGAAACTATCCCAATCATATCCTTTTCTTGTTCAGAAATCTTTTCCTTGCATTTTTCCATCAAAGCTGCCATTAAATTACTTAATTCTTTACATTGTTCCCAACTGACAGACAATTTCATTTTCAATTCATCATCTACACAATTTTTAATATTCAACATAATTTCCTGAAATATGCACTGAAATTTTCTCTGCTCATCCAAACAATGATTCAGTAAATGAGACTCCATCTTTTTAGCTTCTATAGCAGCAGCTATCTTTTTCCTTTCAAACTCCAACTTTTCTTGAAACTGGTTTACTTTCTTTTCTTCATTGACTTTTTCTTCATCATATTTCTTCAAAGCCAGAGTAATTTCTTCTTCATAAATTCGTATTTTCTGTTCATGCTTCTGCTGTTGGAACATCCAACATTGATGTCTATTTACATTTTGTTGTGCAGAAAACAATTCAAATTTTTTAGAATGACTCTGTATAGCCTCCTGAACCTTCTTTTGGCGCAAAAGTTCATACTCTTTCAGCACTTGGCGAAAAGGAACTAACAAGCTTTCTTCAGATTCACTTTTAGGGCTAGATTTGATTCGGCTTGAGATGTCTTCAATCTTTAGTATTTGAGGTGATTTCACTGAGCTGTTAGGTGAATAAGATGATTTTTCCTCATTACCTACATCGATTCCTCTAACATTGGCATTAGGTCCTAGAGTAACATTCTGTATCTGGTTTTTAATCAAATCTACTTTTTTGAAAGCAGATATTTTCAAGTCTTCAAGATATGGTAAAATATCGTCCGATTTTTGCCCTGAATTCATATTACAAACAATTTTACTTTTCGCAGTTCTCATCAGAGATAACCTCTCTGACCAAATACTAAAACTAAACAAAACAACTCCAAAATTACATATTTCAAATAGGTTACAACCACAGAACATCTAACAACAACCAAAGAGGACCTTCGATTTCGATATGTCACATTACACATCAATCTGTTCTGTGACGAGTTTATATTCTATGGTTTAATCTATGCTCGTGTTCAACATCACAGAACAGGTGGTCAACGGCAAAAAAGGCGATTTTTTTAAATATCGATATTTTATTACATCCCTAGTTAAAAATTTCGATTTTCGAACGAAGTTTTTTGTATCATGATGAACTCATATTATTATGTTTGATGCTATTTAAAAAAATCGAAGAATATTCGTTCTATGAGGGCCGTTCAATTTTCTTGAATAATACGTCGTTCAACTCTCAGGCAATATTTAAGTTTTTTGTAATTGAAAGAATTCGTGAGAGTCCAAAATGAAAATATTTTTCGAAAATTCAAGAATCTTAGCCGAAGGGGTCAAGAATTCTTTGGAAACCAACGATATAGATTCTGCAGTCTCTTTATTAGAAGATAGCCAAAATTATGCAGCAGTGAAGACTGGTGCATCTGAGATAGTACCTGTGTTATCAAAATATATTTGCTCTAAATATGAAACTGAAAATAGTGATCTATTTAATGGATGTGTTAATCTGCTTGAGAAAGTTGTGGGAATTGCACTTGTTGAAGATATTTTAAGAGAACTTCTTGTGTTCATGGAAATATCAGATTCAACTAATTTTTCTCTGATTCTCACCAATATCTTCAAAGTTCTTCGAAGAGCTCAACGAGAAAAGACTCAATATCTCAGTTGGTGTCTCAGTTCCATTCAAGTACGTCTGAATAAATGTGAGATTCCAGAGTATGGTGTAAATTCAATAAGATCTGACAATGATGTATTTTATATTGAAATTCTCTATCAAGATACTCTTCGGTTTTACGATTTAATAATTCCATTTTATTCGGAATATTTTGAACCATATGAAGAATACAGATCAATTTTGATAAAATATTTGATACAATTATTGGCTAAACCAATGGGCTATTTAGATTTAGGGCCTCATAATGAGAAGTCCAAATTGAGAAAAATGGCTGAAAGCATTGTAAGAAGAGTGTCATCAATTTGCAAAGATCCGTTCAAATATCTAGGTATGGACGAAAAAGCACCTGAAAACCCAGCTATATTTGCATATGGAATGTTTCTGCATTTCTTACTTGATGAAAACGTTGAATACGAAAGAGTTCCTAAAGTTTATACTAATGCTTACATATTTCGTTCATCCTTAATTTATATCACAAAACTTCTGAAATCTTATAGTAATTTGGTTATTTTGAAAGGTTTGTGTACAATAGAAATGCAACTCAATAGAATTTCAAATTTACCCTATCAAATACTTGATATTGAAGCTAATAAAGATTTGTGTGAAGTTATGGAAAAAATTGTTGTGTATAATCAACATAAAGAAATTAGGCAAAAAGCTTTGGAAATTTTCAAGTTGTATTTACGAAAGTTAGAACCAAAGGGACAATATCTTCTCCTTAATAAACTAATATCCAAGATAGAGCACTCTGGTCTATCAGGTTATATGATAACACAATACAAAGAGATTCTCTACGATTTACAAGAAGCAGAAAGTCCAGACATTATAAGCTTTGATGGGGATAAAATGTATACTTTCATAAAAAAATGCTATGGAACTATAGATCTTGATGCTACTTTTCAGTATGACAAAGTAATATCTTTGTTGAATCTTATGAGATTTGCAGTACTTCAAGTTGATCCTGAAAATTGCCATGAATTCAGAAGTGTTGCTAAAACCTGGAGGGAACAGTTTTTCAATCCTTTGAAAGTTTCTTTAGAAAAATTGATGAGAGTTATTAATCAAAAGATTTTCAATGTTGATAATGATAACTCCGAACCAGATATTGAGTTCACATTGACTTTTGATGCAGAATATTTTGATAATCTATCCAAAACAGATAAACTTCAGTCTCTCAAGCATTCCTTAACTGAAATTGAAATAACCGAAAGTGTACTGTCGCGAGTTTTCGAATTACTAGGAGAAATAAACTGTTAACTTACTGATTTTGATCATTTCCAACTGAGATCAGAGTTTTGTGTACTGTAAAAATATAGAAATAATTGTGGTCTCATTTTATGTTTGTTCATTTTTGTATATTTTCATGCCAATTTATATTAATTTTTTTGAATCTGAATGTCTTTTTTAAATGTTAGAATAAAGTTATCTGGAAATTTACATCCAAATATTTATGTTCACTTCATCCTGCATTTTTCCTTAATAAAAGCTATGATGTCTCTAAATACCAAGCGGTCTACAGAAATGTTATAAAATCATTCAATATCGTGGAATTGAATGTTTGTTGGCACGAAATCACAGAGGAAAAGAACGGTGAAATACACGCCATAATGAAGAATGGAGATTGTAATATTCCGCCCAAATAAGACACTAGACATTGAATTACTACCCTATGAAAAATGCATGCTTTCAATAACACTTCAAAAAATCATCATACCTAAAATGTCTACAGAGTACATATAGCGATAAGGACCTCACAAAATTTTGCAGGAATATTCGATGGATAGTTTGAGGTGGTTTGGAATTTATCTGAACATACAAAGATGACCTCTGTCGAATTCATCTAGCTGCAATTTCAGGTTTGCGAACTCTGGGTATCCTGATAAACACAATCAAAGCAAAAACTATAAAGAACTAGCTCAAATCACGCAATACATACACCTATAATATAAAATGATTTACTTACGTAAAGAAACCTCAAAAAAAGAAACAACCTCATTAACATAAGACAGTGAAAAGTAAAATGATGATTGAATGCCATAAGAGCTACAATGTAGGAAAAGCTCCGAGTTTGGGATATTATTTTTGGACGACACTAAAAGCTCTGTAATTATGAAAATAAAAATACATCAACTCAAGAAAATAATCATTTATTCGAATTATTGGAATGAGCGAAAACAACTGTTTCCTTCATAATAATAAAAATAATATTTATGGAAGACAAATTCACATGAAATTTTAGTAAAGAACAAACATACACATCATACAGAACATAAACTAACAAATACTTGAAATACATGGAATGTGCAAAAACAACTGCTTCCCTCACGATAAAAAAATAATACTGATGGAAGTCGAATATAAAATTTTAGTAAAAAATATACATTTAACAGTTTAGTAGAGAGCATTAAAAATAAAGATTTGAAAGTAATGTCACATTATAAAAAGTTAAAATATCAATTTTAAATTACTTGGCGTTCTGATGATTTTGGACTGATTTGGAGCTCTTGGTGTAGCAGGCTTATGATTTATGGTATTTTTAGAGGGTGTACAAGGTAAAATATTTATTTGTGGTATGGGTTGTAGAATCTCTTCAGGTCTCAGAGTACTCCTGCAATTGTTTTCTCTGCTTGATATATTCCTCTAGAAAATTAAATACATCTTCAGTAAGTTTGAAAGGAAGTACTCAACTTCACATCAAATAAATTTCAGGAGTGAAACTATAAGTCAGCGAATTCTCAGGATAGAAAGTAAATATTATGAACTGATTTACTAATTTTGTGTTTATTTGAGTTGTTTCAGAGAAGGTGCAGAGCTTGGCATTTACAAATTAGTGAGTAAGTTCAGTTTTTTTTGCGAAATTATTATCAAAAACTCCTTTCAGCAATGCTGTCATTTCATTGAGGGTATTATCTTTGTATTAATAAATTCTTTTAGATAGATTCAAAAACAGGTTTGACTTATGGGCCTCCCAGAGTACTGTGGGGTTGTGAAAGTGCATATTTTTGTATTGTTATTTTTTTTGTATAATTTTTCATTTGTTAATTTTCTTCTCTGCGGCAGAATTTCTGGCTTTGCATGTTTTTTTTCTCTTTGTTTGAGTTTATAGGCAAAGCCTCAACTCTGTACCCTTTTATAATAATAATCTTCGGGAGCAAAGAAAGGAGTGCAAGGATGCAAGGACAACTTGCTCATAGACAAGAGCGTATGTCTAGACGCCAGACACTACAAGCGCGACCTACACACATCATGGTTAGACTACGCGAAAGCATATGACACCTCGCCGCACGAACTGATAATACGGTTATTAAAAATGCTGAAAGTCCACCCCAACATCGTCCACGCGATAGAAAACATCATAGAGCTGTGGAAAACGAAGTTTGCCATCCGAGCAGAGGGTCGAACCATTTATACGGGATGGGTGAGATACAGGAGAGGAGTTTTCCAGGGAGATTCGCTAAGCCCGTTATATATATATATATATATATATATATATATATATATATATATATATATATATATATATATATATTCTTATGAAATGGAGCTGTACAGATTTGATTCCAAATATGGCATGTGTCTCGAAAAGGCAACAAGGAACAGATCATTCAAACAAACATATTGATCCATTCCCCGCTCCTAATCTCAGTATTAGCAGAGGAATGTCAAACGGGGCACCATACAGTTATTATTCTGCATAACTCTTATACCACTAACAATTGAGTTAAGGGAGAGCAAGATAGGATACCAGGCCGGACCACCAGGCAGAAGGAACCACCTGATCTCGCATCTCTTGTACGTGGACGACTTGAAGCTCTACGCTCCCTCCGAGTCCGCACTGCAGCAACTACTGAATATCGTTTCAGACTACACTTCAGCAATGGGAATGTCATTCGGTTTGGACAAGTGCGCTGTTTTTCATCTGCGCAGGGGAAAAGCTGAAGACGCAGGAGAAGATATTCGACTGGAAGATGGAATGACTTTTCGACACCTCGAAGACGGAGAAACTTACAAGTTTCTTGGAATGAAACAGAGGGGTGTACTGGAGACAACCCAGATAAAGGATGCCTCAACAGCCAGCTACAAAAAGAAGCTGAGAGACATATGGAAATCGCAGCTGTCGGGAAAGAACAAAGTATCTGCTACAAATATGCTAGCCATCCCGATTCTCACCTACTCTTTCGGGGTGGTGAACTGGACGGTAAACGAACTGCTCGATCTTAATAGGTCAACAAGGAAAACGATGAACATGAATCGTAGCCTACATCCCAACAGTTCAATACAGAGGATATACCTTCCTCGAAGCCAGGGGGGTAGAGGATTGCAATGTTTGTAATATCAACACTGTCAACAAACATTGGAAATGGCAGTAAGGATTCTAAGAAGTGAAGATCCGCTTCTGAAATTTGTCGCTCAGCATGAAATTGCGAACCATGGAGCCTTCCTATTCCGAGCTGCACAAAGGGCCATGGAGAAGCTCAGCATAACCGGCGTATCAATCAATCCTGAGCTCGCTAGAGCACCGATCACTCAAGCGGACCAAAGAAGCCTAGCAAGACTGATCCGAAAGTCTCAGTCAGATACATTACTCGAACATCATATGAGTAAGACCTTGCACTCCATATATTTCTGGAATTTAAAAGACCAGGACCTGTCTGAAGAATTGTCTTTCGCCTTTCTAAAGTCAGCTAGCCTTAAGTCAGAGACAGAAGGATTTGTGATGGCGTGTCAAGATGGAGTACTGAACACGAGATGGTATAAAAAGAACATCATGAAAATGGACACCCCAACAACTTGCAGGGCTTGCCATGGGCAACAGGAAACGATTATGCACATCCTTTCCGCCTGCAGAGTCCATGCTCCATCAGGGTATGTAGAGAGACACAACGCGGCACTCCGAATCCTATACTTCCATCTGAGAGCCGCTTATGAGATAGACAAAGAACCGGTGCTACCATATGTGCCTCTGGAGATTGAAGCGGTGGTTCAGAATGAAAGAGCTCGCATATGCTGGAACTATCCTGTCTCAACAACACGGCAGATCAATGCTGTTAAGCCAGACATACTTCTGCTGGACAAGGAGTTGAAGGAGTTATTTGTCGTGGAATTCTCCTACCCGGCTGAAAATAATGTTGTGATGAAGGAAGAACAGAAGAGGCAAAAATACAAAGACCTTATGTTCGAGCTTGGAACTTTATACCCAGGTCATAAAATTAGGATGGTCGTACTTATCATAGGATATCTCGGTGGAATGAGAGCTAACTACGTGGATGAACTGAAGATTATCCCGGTCTGCAGATCACTGGCCGAGGTATTGGCGCACAGGGCCTTTATTCTCGACGAGTGATATTTCGGTGCGTATACGTTCTCTGTGTTATTTTGTATGGCAAACGTATACGCACCGAAAGATCACTAGTCGAGAATACGGGCCCTGAATGCAGAAAGCAGTGTTGCTCGGGTCACTCCATATCATCAGGTCCCATGAACTCTAGAAGCCACTTGCAGCTCATCTCTTTTGTTAAGGGACGCTGCGAGGGCAGAATGAAGAACTCCTCCATTGAAGTGTGAGGGGTTTTTAGTGAGTAACCACACAAGATCCTGGATTCTCACACTACCGAGAGTGCGGACCCTCTCGGTGCCCATAAAGGGTTTTCCCCTCACACGGACGTTAAAAAATCTTCGATGTGAACCTACGGATGTAATATTTCCACAACTCACTTTGTTTCACACTGTCAGGCTTGTGAAGTAACACTTTGTGTTTTTGTCAGGACTGAAATCATCATGACATATTCGCCTTCGACTTTGGAGAGGAAATAGCGCAATGCATATGATGGAATTTGTGTGACTAATTAAATTCTAAGCACAAATTAATTTTTTTTTAAATATAAGGCTCCTTCAAGAAACATTTTATTAATCAATTCAATCATTTGGCAATAAGAAACATGTATATATTATTGAATATTATCAAACGCTTCAAAATTCCATTTGCTAATTCCTTCAGAGTATCATTTGGTTTACCCTAAACTAATTTCCTTATACTTCATGAGTAAAATGATACAGAGTGATGAACCCTGCAGGCCAATTAGCACTACTACATTTCAGTACAATTGTGTACTATGAAACGCCATGCACCGTAAAAAAAATTAGAAAGACAAGTATTGTCACTGATTCAACATGCAGATTCTGTATAGAGGATGACAAGATTGCAGAGCATGTACTAAGTGAAAGCCCTGCAGGGGATAGAATGGGGTTCAAGACAAAAGGCTCAAGAAAACAAACTCTTGCGGACGTTTACAAGCCACCACCATCTAGGATTATCACTTTTTTGTAATAAATGGGGCTGGATAGTAAAATGAAGCGGTCAGCTATAATAGATCTCCCTAATTGCATTGGCACTTGGTACACTCCTGGCATTCCAACCAATCACCCTTTTTATAATAATAATTGATATCTTGAATTAAAAACAACATAGAACTGAACAAGAAAAAAATTGAAAAGGTTTGAAATTTTCATCAGCAAAAATTGTGTTTTGATTTTCGATTTGCTCAAACCAAAAAGCACTGTGATCTTCTCTTGGAGTTGATAGCTATGAAAATGGAAGAACTTATTTACTGCTATTTGGAATACAATAAACAGGAATCATTTCATAGAATAAAGTATCAGGAAATAATGTTTCCAAGAAATTTCCATGAGAAAACTTCTTCTGAATGTATACAAATTTCAGTTCGTAATGAAAAACGAAAAATTGGTACTTTTTGAACAATGGACTGAACTGATTAATAGTTAAGTTCTAGTATATTGGAAAAAATATCATTGCATTTCAAGAAGAAATATATGTCATAGAAATTAACAATTTTTATTTAATAATATATTTATAAATGGATTTGTATAACATCAACTTTAAATTAGAGAGAGTGTGATCATCAAGTTTCACAATTTCTATGGAATGATGGTACATATTGGGTTGATCGATGACCTCCTCGGAGACTAAATATGCCACTCTGGAATAAACATATTTTCGTTTCAAACTAACGAAACTAAGAATGAACAAACTATACTCATATAAAAACAAAAACAGACTACCTTCAATTTCCTAAAATTGAGAATACACTTTCCTTAATGAAAACAATTCGGGTTTGTTAAACTTATTGAAAACTCAAAATCAAACATACTAGAAGATTATTTCACACTCTTTTCCAATCTAAACCCATGCTTATTTTCATGAAATAGGATAAATTGCTTTTCAACATTTCACTTTGCGCTAATACTTGGATATATGTCCATGATATCATAATTTGGTTTCTATTTTTTCATGCTCCTCATAACTCATCACATTATAGTAGTTGCATCATGCAGAATATAATATGAATAACTACATAAACTAAATAACCCTTGAAAAAAGAGATAGAATAGACCACCAAATTGACTTGAAATGAAGATATGTTTAATTCCAGATAGAATATTTCGGACCAAAATTTCATCTTAAAGACAGCTCATCCATACAACTAAAACTTACATGCCCATAAAGAGTCTTTGCCTATCTGATGTTGATGAAAATTTCTGTGAGGTCTTAAGTATATGAAATTCAATTCACATCGAGTTTTATGTACAAATTACCTAATGATTCCAAAATAAGACCTTTCAAATGCTCATTCAAAAAGTGGGATAAACATCAAGATCAAATTTTGAATCTCCACATGTTCAGGTATGATGAAGAATAAATTTTTTTTTTCGAAGCTTTTACTGGTTTTAGTTAAAGTCCTGCTGTTACAAAGTGGACCATCCTATATATTTTTATAAATTAACCATTTCAGTACATTTTGTATACATTCAGAAAATTTAAGTTCAAAATATTATCAGAAAATGTCCTGAGTCAGCCAACGCCACTTTAACTTTGAATTTCAGTTTGCTACAATTCAAATTAGAGATTGAAGCTCAAGAGCAGCATAATAATCATTACTAGATGTAAAATTCATACTGATTATTCTATCTATTATGAAGCAGAAAACCCATAATCAATTCAAGTCAGATGTACTGATTCAATTAATGTTATTTATGATTTCATTGTAAAGAGGCTCCAATAACAGAGATTCTAATTTTTCAACAAAATTGACATTCTCTGAAGATGTGGATACGTAGTTGCAGTATTGGAGATACCCGCAAAATCTGTAGTCATGTCTCAAAATAAAGTATAATGGTGACCACTGAACTCAACTCTGAAAAGTAAGGAATGCAATAACATCTTATTGGTGAATTCATCACACAAGTATCACTGAAAGAATACTAAATTTCATCCCATTTTGATGAGATTTGTATGCTTCGTTGTATGTTAAATTGCCCACTAGATGCTATCCAGGTCAGCTTGAATTAAGTGTCCCTACGATATAGGGATTTTGATTGAATCCCCAATCTGCATGAAGGGCGATAAAAATGTTAATACTAGTGGAAGGCTTCCCTTACAGGTACCTTAGAGAGCATTAGATGCAAAAATCAAGTCATGCTCATGCTAATTTTCTACTTTCTCTACAAAATCTTCAAATTTACCTCAAAAGCATCGTAGTTTGTTGAAATAGTGTCGTCTACATTCTCTTTATCCTTTTTCAAGGTCAAAACCTTCCTGCATTTCTTCAGCCTCTTGTTCCTTTCATGAGATAACCTCCTTTGCATTTTCAGCCTGTCAGGTTGCAATGAATTGAAACCTGAAGAAATAGCAAATTCTCACAACTTTTTCGTTATTTTCCAAATAATAATCATTCTCTATCATAGTTGATCATCTACACGGTTTTGATTATAGCATTCGAATGATCCTTTGTGTTTATGATTCAGTAGGTAGAATTTCCACGAAATAATAATTGAAAAATAGATGTAGCTTTGTCAACCAACAATTTTTACATTTAAAATTCAGGTAGCATTTTACAATAAAAAATACCTTTATAGCACATAATTTTGCTCACCATATTTGAGTTTCTGAGGAATAACTATTTTCAAAATAAAACCTGACAGAAAGATTCACCAAATAATCAAAAAAGCCATGGTTTTTGGTTTATTCAGAAAAAAATGAAAGATTTAACTTTACTTTTGCCAGAACTATGAATTCAGTTTCCAAAAAATCGAGTTCAAGAAATTATTCCTTCTAATGCCAATGAGCACTTTTATCATCTCTTTTTGGACAATGATCAAGAGCTCTGTCGTAAAAAGTGAAAAATATACGTATTTCATTATATTCTAGTTGAATTAACTTGAAGGAAAACATAAACATATATATATGTAGCTTACTTTTCTGTGCCTTGTTGGCTGATTCTTCCAACTTCGGTTTTTTCCCTGTTAGAATAGGTTTTGGTAACTTCCTTTTCACAGAAGTAGTTTGAGGTGTGAGGCATATCCTTGACGAGGAAGGAAACAGAGTAAGCTGAGATCTTGCTGGGGTCAATGTTTCTTGTACTCTGACTTGCTTACGAGCGCTCAGCTTGATCTTGCGGTTCTGAATTGGAAAAAATCGAAATATTTTTTGCCGAATATTCATCACAAAAAAAATTTCTCACCTCTTCTCTCTGTACATGTAAATTTTCAATATATTCCAAAATTGGTGTTCCAAAAATCATGAATGACACACCGGTATGTTCTTCATAATTTAATGCGTGTTGCTTTATCTTCTCTTCCAATAGCGGTATTTTTTTAGATAATTTGTTCCTTTCTTTTTCCTCCCTAAGCAATTCCCCTCCTCTGTTTTTGTATCTATTAGGACCAGCTGCATCTTTATTTTCCATTTCAAGAAGATGATTCCACAATTCCTGATGTTCCGTAAATAGTTTTATCAATTTCCTGAAAAAATATCACATTCATCTAGACAAATATCGTGTTTCTCTGGTTATCAGGCTCAATGTATATTGTCACCACAGTTAGGGTAAAATATTGAAGATTTGCCACACTTACCCATTTTTATCATAAAAATTTCTCCATTTTCTGACTTCCAACTCAAGGTATGCCAACAAATCCTCTGTGTATAAATCAGAAGTTAGCCATTGATGGCTTGCTTGTTTCTCGTCATTTATATGATAACAGGATTGCCAGAGTTCATGAAGTTCATGTTTCAGTTTTTCCACAAATACCTAAAAGAACAACACTTTTTAAAAACAAAATTTGAAAATGAGAAATCACTCATACGGTTCAACTTTTATAAATCTATACAAGAATGACTTCATCGGCTCGAATCAACAAGAATCTATGTGGACACTTGGGGTCCTAATCTTTACAATAAGTTGCCAGAAAACATCAAGAAAATGAATGACGGAAAATTTAATATTGTTGTAAAGAAATTTTTAATTGAAAATTGTTTTTATTCCATAGACGAATTTTTAAATTGTTCTTTTGTTTCAACAAGTTAGTTTAGAAAAATGTTTGTAATAGACAAAAATCGTCCATATTTTATATTTTTTGACGAATTCCGCAATGTTTATTGTGCTGAATTAAATCGTTTTTTCATCTTTTATGTTAATTGACTGTGTACTTCAAAATCAAACCTTTATATTAGCTTTCTTCAGCTCTTCACATCGCTTGACCTCATCTTTCAATGCTTTCAATGTGTCGGAGGAGTATCCACTATATTGTTCATGGAACAAATGTCTCTTGGACATACTTTCCTCGAGTATATTCCACAGTTCATCAATGTTACTTCTGAGATTATCAATATCTTCTTTCATATTTGCCAATTGTTGAACCAAATCATCATGACATTTTTGTAGTTGTCTCATATTTGTTTCAGTAATATCGAAGTTTGCCATTGTTTCAGAAAGAATATCCCTCTCAAAATCTGTTCTTGGAACAAGGTGTAACTCTTGGGCTAATCTTCTTATTCCTTCTTTCAAATTTAGGTAGCGTTCTTCCCTATTGAACTTTTCTTGTTCAAGAGATTCTACATACTGCTGGACAATTTCCATTTCTTCTTTTCGAGGTAATGGATAAGTTGACAACTCATATGGAGCTTTTTCTAAAATATTGCACAATTTCTTTTGTTTTTCCATGAGTTTTTCAACTTCTCTCTGCCTTTCATCCATCAATACTTTCAATCTTAAAACGAAAATACAATTAATAAAACAAATAAATAAAATACATATACCTAATCAGATCACAGCTCAAAAAAAAGTTTTACTTTTCTTAGAAATTTTCAGAACAATGTTATTTTAATCTAAATATATGCTGTTTACCTTTCTATCCTGGCCAACAGGTCCTTTTTCACTTGAAAATATTTTTCATTAGGATTTATTTCATCCAAGTACTCTTTCAGTCCTAAATCATCAGCATATTTCTGTGCTTTTGCCAGTAATTCACTGATTTCATCAAGAAGTTTTCCTTTCATATCGACTACATCTATAACTAAATCTTTATAGCGTTCCTCAATTTGTCCTTTAAAAATATCAAGCCATTCACTTATATACTGGTCGCTTACTCCTAATTCAATTACTATTTTGCTCCAATTGAGTACATACATTTCTGTACAAGAGTCCAGGTATTTTTTGAGGTCTTGAGCCCACTCGTGACCCTCAATGCTGTGAAAACATTTCAGAATAAATATAATTTTTTATTGTACATATGCATTTTATGTACGTATAAAACTTCCAATTCTATCAGTTCGAATGATATTTTGGTATCTCCAAACATACTTTGAAAATTGTTTGGAGATTTTTTGAAACCTCCTTTTCATTTCAGAGATAAGTTCACTAGAAACTGGATGGAGAGAATAATTTTCATACATAAATAAAATTCATATAGTCAAAAAAAACTGCATTCTTTTGAGAACAATATGTAAGAAACAAGAAATACATATGCATTTTATATGTAAAAAACTTCCAATTCTATCAGTTCAAATGTTATTTTGGTATCTCCAAACATACTTTGAAAATTGTTTGGAGATTTTTTGAAACCTCCTTTTCATTTCAGAGATAAGTTCACTAGAAACTGGATGGAGAGAATAATTTTCATACATAAATAAAATTCATATAGTCAAAAAAAAACTGCATTCTTTTGAGAACAATATGTAAGAAACAAGAAATACATATGCATTTTATATGTAAAAAACTTCCAATTCTATCAGTTCAAATGTTATTTTGGTATCTCCAAACATACTTTGAAAATTGTTTGGAGATTTTTTGAAACCTCCTTTTCATTTCAGAGATAAGTTCACTAGAAACTGGATGGAGAGAATAATTTTCATACATAAATAAAATTCATATAGTAAAAAAAAACTGCATTCTTTTGAGTACAATATGTAAGAAACAGGAAATCCATAATTGCATCGAGAAATCGGAGGGATAAACTTACATATTAGGATCCAACTTTTCGAAATTCATATTGTGAGCGAATCAAATGGATATTAACTTGTATAAAAGATATAATTCTTATAGAATCCAGTAAGAATTCGTTATTTTACGATCACTACAGAGACAACTGTCTCTGATTACTATTTCAAATTCACTAACTGTTTTACCTCAAGGTGAATATTCGAATCTCAACTGTCGTTGTCGCATTTTTTATTTACCGACAATCACAGAACATCATTGACATATCTTTGTGCAAAGAGTACGAGTGTTGTACGAGTACATCAGTGGAAACAACTTTTTTAAAATTGACATAAATACTACGCCAAAGGATGAAATAAAGTTACGATATACATAGGCAAAACGCGTGGGAAAAATTCAGAGATTGGATGAAAAGAATAGTAGTCATTTCTCTATGTCGCGATGATGTTGAGAGCACAGAACATATATATAAGTTGAGAGCACAGACCAACTGTTGTTGGTCTGTGTTGAGAGGTTGAGAGATGTCATGATGTCAATTGTCAATATTAACAATAATATCAATTATTTTTTTAAGATTGTGTTCTTTTAACATCAAATTTAATATTCGATATCATCAGTTATATAATTTTTTCGATCAGTAAACATTCCCAAATCATTTTTGACAATTTTTATTTGGACAAAAGTATAAGATTTGTTTTAATTTCTTGGCTCTTGAATAACAACTTTTTGTTCTACCTAATGTCCAATAGTAATAAATTTACATGCCCTTTATTAGTAGTACTGTGGCTGTGAGTATTTTCCATAAAGGGTTAAAGTGGTAGAAATATCCTTAATTTTTTCAGGAAAAAAAGAAATTACTGAAAGCTCCAATTCACACAAGAAGTGTGGATTTGAATGACATAAGTGCAAACAAGCAAGAAACATCACATGTAAATTTTCTTAAAATCGGTCCTGCAATCCCTGCCGATGAGAGAAAGAAATTAGGCAAACGTTCAAACACTTCTTTGAATTTTGGAGCTTTAAATAAAACACCTGAGTCGCCTTATTTGTATGACTCTGTTAACTTCAAGACTGATCAAAATGGTTCAGTTGTCATTACACGTACTCAAAAGCAGAAGGAAAAAGATCCTGATAGAATTACTTTAGATAGAAGAGGTCTTGTTAATATTCCTGTTATTGAAGGAGAGGAAAGATTGAGATTGTTATCACTGCAACATAATCTTATTACCAATTTGGATCATTTAAAATGTCAAAGCTTTCCCTATCTAGTATTTTTGGATTTATATGATAACCAGTTGGAAAAAGTTTGTGGATTGGAAAATATTGAAAACCTCAGGGTAATTCTTATGGGAAAAAATAGGTATGCAAAGTAATTCCTCAAGTAAAATCATTTCTCATCAGCTGACTTTGTAGACTAAAGAAAATTGAATTGAAACTTTTTTGCGCAGTGTATGATTCAAGAATTCAATTATTTGTATCTCTCTTGAAATTTTTTGTGTAAAAGCGGCACATTTCATTCAACCGTAGTTAGAAGCAAAAGAGAATTAACAATTATTCAATAATGGTTTATCGTTTACAGGTCTTACAAGCATTATCTCACACCTAAAGCAACATCCCCTGGACCAGCAACTTACACACCAACAGATCCAAGTACCTACAGACAAAAGAATCCTCTTTACACCATGAGGCCATATTTGGATCCTCCAGTTTCGAAGTCCATCACTCCTGGTCCGAAATATTATCCGAAATTGTGGGAGAAACCTGGATATTCATTCGGCTTACGTGTGGAAAATATGCCATACATCACTGCTGCAGATGATGTACCATGCGCTTAGAGAAAATTGGATAAAAATTGAAAAATTAACTAGTAAATAAGTATAACAAGAAATATATTTTATATGAATTATTTTTGGTTTTCTTTGCACTTAGATCCGCTATTTTTAGGGCTCATGGAACAATAGTTTGAATCGAAATACTAACGTTGGGTTTCACCACAACCTTCTTAGCGGAGGTTACGGTTTCACAAAGCGTAATCACCGGTGATCCGAGATCAACGGCTCCATTCTATGATTTTTGAACTGTAAAATCGAGTTGATTCTAGATCAAGCTCGGATCACCGGTGATTACGCTTTGTGAAACCCACTTCTAGTGTTGAAACCTTCAAAAACGAAGGTCTAGGGAACTTGTCAATGTGCGGAAATTGTTAATCAAGCACGGACACTCTGAATCAAGTGTGCAATTTTTTAATAAGGTAAAAAGTAAAATGCGCCAATTTTATCATCATACAAGATGATGAACAATACCAGAGTGCTGAGTGAAAAAATTGAAGATAAATGAAAAATAATAAGTGGTTTGGTGTACTGCCCATTCTTTGGCAGTACACAATCAAATGAATAAATCATATCTAAGGGATTCTCCAGCTTCATAACCCTCCCCAATTCAACATTGCTTTCATAGATAGGATTAAGATGTCTAGACATCTTAGATAGGATTTTCAATAAAGCCAAGTATCAAGCCATAATTTATTATTTATAAAGTTACAAAAGTATAGAAATGTTTTAAACTATGAAGCGTCAACATATTGTTAGAATACAAGGATAGTATTTTCAAATAATCCAGTTTAGTATTAGTAATTAAGCTTCTTTTCCAAGTGCTCATAAATAGTTTAAAATTCATTAAAAGCATAACTAATGGAATTCAATGTTAAGTACAAACATTAGACAGAATCTTCTCCTAAACATTGAGGATGGTTGAGAAGCCCTCCTTTTCCAGTCCATTCCTCTTTCAGGTGCACTTCACAACCAAGATCTCGTAAAGCTGATTTAATATCATATTCACACTCCTTGAAGTTTTTCAATGCATCTTTGAGTACATCTTCAGCACCTAACTCTATATATTGACTGCATTGATATTTACTTCTTGAAACCATGTTTCTTATTGCCCAGCTGCCAGTTCTCTGGAATATGAAAATAATCGAAATTCGAATTGTGATGCGTAATGCTGCAAGTTGTGGTTTGTTCTTCAGTTTGCCACTAAAATCAGATACATGTATATTCTCCTCGAATTACCTGAACATTTTTTTCCTTGGGAAAATTTTTCATAATTTGAATTGTTACTTCTGGTACTCCTGATTCAAACATAATTTTACTATTTTCTGGACACCTCAAACATAAAGCTGCCACACATCCAAGTCCTGCTGATGCTACACCTGCTGATTTCTGAAAATGGAACAATGAGCGTCTAAACTTGCTAAGAGAAAATGCATACAATATTGTTGAGAGCTGATGCTAAAAGAGGGGCAATTCCTTTGCTGATTATTTGAACTTTACAGTCATCATTTCCTGCCAAAGCTTTGAGCAACTTGAAGCACTGACGGTTTATTTTCTGAAAATGAGTTGAGTAATATAATAACAATTATTGCAAAATGTAACTTCAAAGTACTATTCATTGAGTACTATAACATAAACTCACTTCATTTTGGCTATATTCAGTCATAACTTCTCGAATTAAATCCAAACCCCCCACTTCAGTAACTTGTTTACAAAATTCATGTCTCACAAGTAAATTTGATATTGTCAATATTAAATCATTAACAACATTTTCATCAGTCTTATATTCTGAAAGTTCATCAAATATAATTGCATTATGATCATAATAATACAAGATCAATTATTCAGTTCATCTTTTCTTCAACAGAAACAAAAACTGGTGAGAAAATACAATGAGAACTACTCAGATCCTTATCAATCAATTAGAAATTCGATAAAATAATTCAAATGAAGAACTACATTTAGGAATAAAATCATATTGATTTGAAATCACCAATTCATACTAAATAAGCTTCGGTGTGACTAGGGGAAGAGAACGGATAGACACTGCCCACAGCAGAAAAATAAATAAAAAATTGCTATTTTCATTATCTGTGTCTAAAAAATTAAAAGCTGATCTGCTTCTACAGAAAAAATCTTCTTAATGCCTAAGACAGTATGGTATTAACTGCAACTTACTGCTCAGTAAATTAGTGAGAATGTGGAGAGTTTCAACAGCAATTCCTTTAGCATGATCATGGGCTTTACCAAATTCAACCCTCACATCGTCATCTAGAACTAGAGCTCTGAACAATGATAGAACATGGCAGAGCATTTCACTGCTGGCATCTTGTAATAGAACTTTGAGCTTGCTCAGAACATTTGCATTAAAAATATTCTGCCTAATGAAAAACAGGATAAGGTACTCATGGCAATTAAAATATTCAATTAACTCACCTGTTCTTTTCATGGTAAATACAGCATTCCTTTGCCCATTTTAAAACCAACGTTATGATTTCAGGATCACAATTTAGGTCAAGATTTCCCAGAATAATTTCCACACCTTTATCGTCAAGAAGATCAGGTTGTTTAGCCATCAAGGCAATCATAGTTTTCAAACAGGACAATTTGAGTATTTTGTCATTATCACAATTGATCAATATTGTTAAAATCTGTTGATAAGCACCAAGTTTCCCTTCAAACAAAACCGCATGTGAACTAAATTATCTGTTCAGACATCAGACATTGTTTTTACCTGCTAAAACTTTATATTCTATTCCTTTATTACAATGTTCTTTGAGAGTGTTTAAAGAGTCTATGATGCTCTCATTATAGATTTTGGACTTATTGAACTCTTCTAATTTTCCAATTATGTCAGTGATCAATTTTTCATTAATTGGTTCTTCCATAATTTTTTTTGAAATATTGCTCAGATCCACACTCTTGAAAAATATGTAAGTCAGTTTTGATACAAGTAGAAAATATTCAAATTCACAACCTGAGCTTCAAACTGTTTGATAGTCTCTTCAAGAGCTTCCTCAAAGGGCATTCCCAATAAATCAACATTTTCCCTCACTGCTTCATTGAAAGTTTCTTGGGTTATTTTTCGAACCATTTCAGTGTTAATATTTATTATACTAGTACGATCCTTGAGTAAAACTGTAGTTACTTCAAAAGAATCCAATTGACTGTACCAACTGTACTTTAAAAGTGAAAGTTTTTCCAAGAGAAGGAAATTTTAGAAATCGGTATTAGGTCCCTAGATATATATCGCTATAAAATAACTCTGAAGTAAAGGGTAAATCGAAACTATTTTGGATTTAATCGCTACAGATGAAATATTTGGTTTGGATAACAAGAAAATATTTCCAAATGCAAACAATCATACAATCAATGCAAATTTAGTTTATAAGTCTTTGAATCAATGTGACAGCTAGCGAATAACCTTATTCAAATCACAGAATCGGATTAACGTTAGGAAAAGGAGATCCGTAAGTCATAATTTCTCTATGAACCAACAGGTTAACCTCTTTCCCTTTTTTCATTCCATCAAAATATCAAATATAAATAAATATAAGCAAAGACCTCTTTAATCTTTATACTGGTAGCCACATTCTCAGATCAAGAAATTATTCTTCGTCATTGGCTACAGTACATTTTATGAATCAGATATGAAAACAATAACTTTGGTGAAAATTGGAGCCATTGGTGGCTTTCTCACTTGCGGGATGGGATATGCTCTACAGATTAAATTAAATGCTAACGTGAAAAACAGTGACTTTTATAAAACTGCCTTGGATTTAGTGCGGCATAACAAAGCTGCAATACATTACCTTGGAGAACCCATTAAGGATAAATCAATTGATGCTTTCAATACGAAGAAAAATTTTTTTGAAGAAGGAAGTGGTAAATTCGAAGTAAGGCTCAAAGGTAGCAAACAGAGTGGTACCCTCCGTATTTTCATTGAAAAGGATAAAACCGATAATAGGAATGATTTGAAATTAGATCATCTTGAATTGGATCTAGATAAAGAGCAAGATAGAACACTCTTCATTAAGCCATAATGGGAACAGCAAACATGATATGCTCAAACTGCCAATATTTGTCGTTTCAGAAGGTACAAAGAATTTTACATTATGTGTTTTAAGTAATATTTCTTTCCTACAGTAAGTTCTAGAACGATAACTTATTTTTGAAGCATAATTGAAAAGTGAAATGTATATTTCTTTAGGTTCCAAAGACATTTATCTAAAATTAGAGAAGATAAAATGCATATACACAGTATAAAATGGATATATTGACAAGAGGTATACAAAAAAGTTTCACATAACAAAAAGTGTAACTTAATTATATTGGTTGAGTTACTAAATAAATTGTAGGTTTCAGATAAAAAATTACATTTATTTACAGATTCTAATATACAATTATAACCTTCTTGTACCTTCGAGGCAGAGGAGGCATTTCACAATGGGCATATTTACAGAAAAACGTTCCTAAACAATTCACCAAAAATTTTTGGACAAAAGTCCCTTTGGTACTTTGAATCTATTACCATTCTCCTTGAATTCTTGCATTAAGCATTCTAAGCGAGTAACAGGTCCACCAGTGTCAATTTTTTTCATTGAGGGAAAATAGCATTCTATGAAATATTTCATCAGTTTTGAAAATTGTTTTCCATATACTTTCTGCATCTCAAAACCAATTGTTTCAAAAAATGTATGAAACATGGTGGCAGTAATATCTAATCTTGGTTTCAATTTTAAAACTGAAATATACCAAGTCCAAGCATGATTGATTGAGTATGGATGTTTTTTTTGACTCCTTTTGGGGGTAGATATTGAAATAGCAAAAAAGAGTCTCATTATTCCTGTCATTCTTTTCAAGAATTTATCTTGTTCTTCTACTTTACCATCAGTATATCTATATCCCTGACTTTTATAATAATCCTCATCATTTTGATCGTTAACCCTTGGAGGATAAAATGGAATTAGATATACACATTCTTTAAAGAAATGAGCTAGTAGAATTCTACCAAAATCAGGGCTCTCATTCCATATTGAAACAATTATAGTTGCAAATGCAAAAGCAGACTCAGGGTTTCCAGAAACCATTAGATCACCTTGTAGCACAAATTTTTTCGCTAACAAATCTATACAAAATGGTATACCTTTTGGATGCTTTGATGCTGCAATTTGCAGATCACCTATAACAGCGTTTTTTCCACTTAGAAGGTTGGAAAGTTTCACATACTTATCATGAAGGTGTTCAACACTAGCTGCCGAAATTGTATTCACTGATAAATTAACAGCTTTCTTACAGTCAAATCGAAATTGCTTAAAATCCTCATGAAGCAATAATTCTTTGAATGAATCCACATATTTTTTATAAAATTCCATTATTTCAGTATAAAATTCTAATCCTGATTTGCTTATATATTCTTTGAGTGGAGAGGTAAATGATCCTTTTTGTTCATTTGGAGCAGTTTTATTATGGACCTCCATCGTTTTCTGAGTAGAAACTTCAACACGGTTTGATTCCTTTGAAACTTCTTCCTTTCTTTTGTTTTCTTCATAATCCTTTATTATTTGATGAATTTTTATCTGCAACTCATACATCCTCTTCGAAACTATCCCAATCATATCCTTTTCTTGTTCAGAAATCTTTTCCTTGCATTTTTCCATCAAAGCTGCCATTAAATTACTTAATTCTTTACATTGTTCCCAACTGACAGACAATTTCATTTTCAATTCATCATCTACACAATTTTTAATATTCAACATAATTTCCTGAAATATGCACTGAAATTTTCTCTGCTCATCCAAACAATGATTCAGTAAATGAGACTCCATCTTTTTAGCTTCTATAGCAGCAGCTATCTTTTTCCTTTCAAACTCCAACTTTTCTTGAAACTGGTTTACTTTCTTTTCTTCATTGACTTTTTCTTCATCATATTTCTTCAAAGCCAGAGTAATTTCTTCTTCATAAATTCGTATTTTCTGTTCATGCTTCTGCTGTTGGAACATCCAACATTGATGTCTATTTACATTTTGTTGTGCAGAAAACAATTCAAATTTTTTAGAATGACTCTGTATAGCCTCCTGAACCTTCTTTTGGCGCAAAAGTTCATACTCTTTCAGCACTTGGCGAAAAGGAACTAACAAGCTTTCTTCAGATTCACTTTTAGGGCTAGATTTGATTCGGCTTGAGATGTCTTCAATCTTTAGTATTTGAGGTGATTTCACTGAGCTGTTAGGTGAATAAGATGATTTTTCCTCATTACCTACATCGATTCCTCTAACATTGGCATTAGGTCCTAGAGTAACATTCTGTATCTGGTTTTTAATCAAATCTACTTTTTTGAAAGCAGATATTTTCAAGTCTTCAAGATATGGTAAAATATCGTCCGATTTTTGCCCTGAATTCATATTACAAACAATTTTACTTTTCGCAGTTCATAAAACCAAATACTAAAACTAAACAAAACAACTCCAAAATTACATATTTCAAATAGGTTACAACCACAGAACATCTAACAACAACCAAAGAGGACCTTCGATTTCGATATGTCACATTACACATCAATCTGTTCTGTGACGAGTTTATATTCTATGGTTTAATCTATGCTCGTGTTCAACATCACAGAACAGGTGGTCAACGGCAAAAAAGGCGATTTTTTTAAATATCGATATTTTATTACATCCCTAGTTAAAAATTTCGATTTTCGAACGAAGTTTTTTGTATCATGATGAACTCATATTATTATGTTTGATGCTATTTAAAAAAATCGAAGAATATTCGTTCTATGAGGGCCGTTCAATTTTCTTGAATAATACGTCGTTCAACTCTCAGGCAATATTTAAGTTTTTTGTAATTGAAAGAATTCGTGAGAGTCCAAAATGAAAATATTTTTCGAAAATTCAAGAATCTTAGCCGAAGGGGTCAAGAATTCTTTGGAAACCAACGATATAGATTCTGCAGTCTCTTTATTAGAAGATAGCCAAAATTATGCAGCAGTGAAGACTGGTGCATCTGAGATAGTACCTGTGTTATCAAAATATATTTGCTCTAAATATGAAACTGAAAATAGTGATCTATTTAATGGATGTGTTAATCTGCTTGAGAAAGTTGTGGGAATTGCACTTGTTGAAGATATTTTAAGAGAACTTCTTGTGTTCATGGAAATATCAGATTCAACTAATTTTTCTCTGATTCTCACCAATATCTTCAAAGTTCTTCGAAGAGCTCAACGAGAAAAGACTCAATATCTCAGTTGGTGTCTCAGTTCCATTCAAGTACGTCTGAATAAATGTGAGATTCCAGAGTATGGTGTAAATTCAATAAGATCTGACAATGATGTATTTTATATTGAAATTCTCTATCAAGATACTCTTCGGTTTTACGATTTAATAATTCCATTTTATTCGGAATATTTTGAACCATATGAAGAATACAGATCAATTTTGATAAAATATTTGATACAATTATTGGCTAAACCAATGGGCTATTTAGATTTAGGGCCTCATAATGAGAAGTCCAAATTGAGAAAAATGGCTGAAAGCATTGTAAGAAGAGTGTCATCAATTTGCAAAGATCCGTTCAAATATCTAGGTATGGACGAAAAAGCACCTGAAAACCCAGCTATATTTGCATATGGAATGTTTCTGCATTTCTTACTTGATGAAAACGTTGAATACGAAAGAGTTCCTAAAGTTTATACTAATGCTTACATATTTCGTTCATCCTTAATTTATATCACAAAACTTCTGAAATCTTATAGTAATTTGGTTATTTTGAAAGGTTTGTGTACAATAGAAATGCAACTCAATAGAATTTCAAATTTACCCTATCAAATACTTGATATTGAAGCTAATAAAGATTTGTGTGAAGTTATGGAAAAAATTGTTGTGTATAATCAACATAAAGAAATTAGGCAAAAAGCTTTGGAAATTTTCAAGTTGTATTTACGAAAGTTAGAACCAAAGGGACAATATCTTCTCCTTAATAAACTAATATCCAAGATAGAGCACTCTGGTCTATCAGGTTATATGATAACACAATACAAAGAGATTCTCTACGATTTACAAGAAGCAGAAAGTCCAGACATTATAAGCTTTGATGGGGATAAAATGTATACTTTCATAAAAAAATGCTATGGAACTATAGATCTTGATGCTACTTTTCAGTATGACAAAGTAATATCTTTGTTGAATCTTATGAGATTTGCAGTACTTCAAGTTGATCCTGAAAATTGCCATGAATTCAGAAGTGTTGCTAAAACCTGGAGGGAACAGTTTTTCAATCCTTTGAAAGTTTCTTTAGAAAAATTGATGAGAGTTATTAATCAAAAGATTTTCAATGTTGATAATGATAACTCCGAACCAGATATTGAGTTCACATTGACTTTTGATGCAGAATATTTTGATAATCTATCCAAAACAGATAAACTTCAGTCTCTCAAGCATTCCTTAACTGAAATTGAAATAACCGAAAGTGTACTGTCGCGAGTTTTCGAATTACTAGGAGAAATAAACTGTTAACTTACTGATTTTGATCATTTCCAACTGAGATCAGAGTTTTGTGTACTGTAAAAATATAGAAATAATTGTGGTCTCATTTTATGTTTGTTCATTTTTGTATATTTTCATGCCAATTTATATTAATTTTTTTGAATCTGAATGTCTTTTTTAAATGTTAGAATAAAGTTATCTGGAAATTTACATCCAAATATTTATGTTCACTTCATCCTGCATTTTTCCTTAATAAAAGCTATGATGTCTCTAAATACCAAGCGGTCTACAGAAATGTTATAAAATCATTCAATATCGTGGAATTGAATGTTTGTTGGCACGAAATCACAGAGGAAAAGAACGGTGAAATACACGCCATAATGAAGAATGGAGATTGTAATATTCCGCCCAAATAAGACACTAGACATTGAATTACTACCCTATGAAAAATGCATGCTTTCAATAACACTTCAAAAAATCATCATACCTAAAATGTCTACAGAGTACATATAGCGATAAGGACCTCACAAAATTTTGCAGGAATATTCGATGGATAGTTTGAGGTGGTTTGGAATTTATCTGAACATACAAAGATGACCTCTGTCGAATTCATCTAGCTGCAATTTCAGGTTTGCGAACTCTGGGTATCCTGATAAACACAATCAAAGCAAAAACTATAAAGAACTAGCTCAAATCACGCAATACATACACCTATAATATAAAATGATTTACTTACGTAAAGAAACCTCAAAAAAAGAAACAACCTCATTAACATAAGACAGTGAAAAGTAAAATGATGATTGAATGCCATAAGAGCTACAATGTAGGAAAAGCTCCGAGTTTGGGATATTATTTTTGGACGACACTAAAAGCTCTGTAATTATGAAAATAAAAATACATCAACTCAAGAAAATAATCATTTATTCGAATTATTGGAATGAGCGAAAACAACTGTTTCCTTCATAATAATAAAAATAATATTTATGGAAGACAAATTCACATGAAATTTTAGTAAAGAACAAACATACACATCATACAGAACATAAACTAACAAATACTTGAAATACATGGAATGTGCAAAAACAACTGCTTCCCTCACGATAAAAAAATAATACTGATGGAAGTCGAATATAAAATTTTAGTAAAAAATATACATTTAACAGTTTAGTAGAGAGCATTAAAAATAAAGATTTGAAAGTAATGTCACATTATAAAAAGTTAAAATATCAATTTTAAATTACTTGGCGTTCTGATGATTTTGGACTGATTTGGAGCTCTTGGTGTAGCAGGCTTATGATTTATGGTATTTTTAGAGGGTGTACAAGGTAAAATATTTATTTGTGGTATGGGTTGTAGAATCTCTTCAGGTCTCAGAGTACTCCTGCAATTGTTTTCTCTGCTTGATATATTCCTCTAGAAAATTAAATACATCTTCAGTAAGTTTGAAAGGAAGTACTCAACTTCACATCAAATAAATTTCAGGAGTGAAACTATAAGTCAGCGAATTCTCAGGATAGAAAGTAAATATTATGAACTGATTTACTAATTTTGTGTTTATTTGAGTTGTTTCAGAGAAGGTGCAGAGCTTGGCATTTACAAATTAGTGAGTAAGTTCAGTTTTTTTTGCGAAATTATTATCAAAAACTCCTTTCAGCAATGCTGTCATTTCATTGAGGGTATTATCTTTGTATTAATAAATTCTTTTAGATAGATTCAAAAACAGGTTTGACTTATGGGCCTCGCAGAGTACTGTGGGGTTGTGAAAGTGCATATTTTTGTATTGTTATTTTTTTTGTATAATTTTTCATTTGTTAATTTTCTTCTCTGCGGCAGAATTTCTGGCTTTGCATGTTTTTTTTCTCTTTGTTTGAGTTTATAGGCAAAGCCTCAACTCTGTACCCTTTTATAATAATAATCTTCGGGAGCAAAGAAAGGAGTGCAAGGATGCAAGGACAACTTGCTCATAGACAAGAGCGTATGTCTAGACGCCAGACACTACAAGCGCGACCTACACACATCATGGTTAGACTACGCGAAAGCATATGACACCTCGCCGCACGAACTGATAATACGGTTATTAAAAATGCTGAAAGTCCACCCCAACATCGTCCACGCGATAGAAAACATCATAGAGCTGTGGAAAACGAAGTTTGCCATCCGAGCAGAGGGTCGAACCATTTATACGGGATGGGTGAGATACAGGAGAGGAGTTTTCCAGGGAGATTCGCTAAGCCCGTTATATATATATATATATATATATATATATATATATATATATATATATATATATATATATATATTCTTATGAAATGGAGCTGTACAGATTTGATTCCAAATATGGCATGTGTCTCGAAAAGGCAACAAGGAACAGATCATTCAAACAAACATATTGATCCATTCCCCGCTCCTAATCTCAGTATTAGCAGAGGAATGTCAAACGGGGCACCATACAGTTATTATTCTGCATAACTCTTATACCACTA
The DNA here is from genome assembly GCA_951802165.1 of Adalia decempunctata. Taxonomy (NCBI): domain Eukaryota; kingdom Metazoa; phylum Arthropoda; class Insecta; order Coleoptera; family Coccinellidae; genus Adalia; species Adalia decempunctata. Next base: position 26,281,764 of record OX637697.1, read on the forward strand.
ACAATTGAGTTAAGGGAGAGCAAGATAGGATACCAGGCCGGACCACCAGGCAGAAGGAACCACCTGATCTCGCATCTCTTGTACGTGGACGACTTGAAGCTCTACGCTCCCTCCGAGTCCGCACTGCAGCAACTACTGAATATCGTTTCAGACTACACTTCAGCAATGGGAATGTCATTCGGTTTGGACAAGTGCGCTGTTTTTCATCTGCGCAGGGGAAAAGCTGAAGACGCAGGAGAAGATATTCGACTGGAAGATGGAATGACTTTTCGACACCTCGAAGACGGAGAAACTTACAAGTTTCTTGGAATGAAACAGAGGGGTGTACTGGAGACAACCCAGATAAAGGATGCCTCAACAGCCAGCTACAAAAAGAAGCTGAGAGACATATGGAAATCGCAGCTGTCGGGAAAGAACAAAGTATCTGCTACAAATATGCTAGCCATCCCGATTCTCACCTACTCTTTCGGGGTGGTGAACTGGACGGTAAACGAACTGCTCGATCTTAATAGGTCAACAAGGAAAACGATGAACATGAATCGTAGCCTACATCCCAACAGTTCAATACAGAGGATATACCTTCCTCGAAGCCAGGGGGGTAGAGGATTGCAATGTTTGTAATATCAACACTGTCAACAAACATTGGAAATGGCAGTAAGGATTCTAAGAAGTGAAGATCCGCTTCTGAAATTTGTCGCTCAGCATGAAATTGCGAACCATGGAGCCTTCCTATTCCGAGCTGCACAAAGGGCCATGGAGAAGCTCAGCATAACCGGCGTATCAATCAATCCTGAGCTCGCTAGAGCACCGATCACTCAAGCGGACCAAAGAAGCCTAGCAAGACTGATCCGAAAGTCTCAGTCAGATACATTACTCGAACATCATATGAGTAAGACCTTGCACTCCATATATTTCTGGAATTTAAAAGACCAGGACCTGTCTGAAGAATTGTCTTTCGCCTTTCTAAAGTCAGCTAGCCTTAAGTCAGAGACAGAAGGATTTGTGATGGCGTGTCAAGATGGAGTACTGAACACGAGATGGTATAAAAAGAACATCATGAAAATGGACACCCCAACAACTTGCAGGGCTTGCCATGGGCAACAGGAAACGATTATGCACATCCTTTCCGCCTGCAGAGTCCATGCTCCATCAGGGTATGTAGAGAGACACAACGCGGCACTCCGAATCCTATACTTCCATCTGAGAGCCGCTTATGAGATAGACAAAGAACCGGTGCTACCATATGTGCCTCTGGAGATTGAAGCGGTGGTTCAGAATGAAAGAGCTCGCATATGCTGGAACTATCCTGTCTCAACAACACGGCAGATCAATGCTGTTAAGCCAGACATACTTCTGCTGGACAAGGAGTTGAAGGAGTTATTTGTCGTGGAATTCTCCTACCCGGCTGAAAATAATGTTGTGATGAAGGAAGAACAGAAGAGGCAAAAATACAAAGACCTTATGTTCGAGCTTGGAACTTTATACCCAGGTCATAAAATTAGGATGGTCGTACTTATCATAGGATATCTCGGTGGAATGAGAGCTAACTACGTGGATGAACTGAAGATTATCCCGGTCTGCAGATCACTGGCCGAGGTATTGGCGCACAGGGCCTTTATTCTCGACGAGTGATATTTCGGTGCGTATACGTTCTCTGTGTTATTTTGTATGGCAAACGTATACGCACCGAAAGATCACTAGTCGAGAATACGGGCCCTGAATGCAGAAAGCAGTGTTGCTCGGGTCACTCCATATCATCAGGTCCCATGAACTCTAGAAGCCACTTGCAGCTCATCTCTTTTGTTAAGGGACGCTGCGAGGGCAGAATGAAGAACTCCTCCATTGAAGTGTGAGGGGTTTTTAGTGAGTAACCACACAAGATCCTGGATTCTCACACTACCGAGAGTGCGGACCCTCTCGGTGCCCATAAAGGGTTTTCCCCTCACACGGACGTTAAAAAATCTTCGATGTGAACCTACGGATGTAATATTTCCACAACTCACTTTGTTTCACACTGTCAGGCTTGTGAAGTAACACTTTGTGTTTTTGTCAGGACTGAAATCATCATGACATATTCGCCTTCGACTTTGGAGAGGAAATAGCGCAATGCATATGATGGAATTTGTGTGACTAATTAAATTCTAAGCACAAATTAATTTTTTTTTAAATATAAGGCTCCTTCAAGAAACATTTTATTAATCAATTCAATCATTTGGCAATAAGAAACATGTATATATTATTGAATATTATCAAACGCTTCAAAATTCCATTTGCTAATTCCTTCAGAGTATCATTTGGTTTACCCTAAACTAATTTCCTTATACTTCATGAGTAAAATGATACAGAGTGATGAACCCTGCAGGCCAATTAGCACTACTACATTTCAGTACAATTGTGTACTATGAAACGCCATGCACCGTAAAAAAAATTAGAAAGACAAGTATTGTCACTGATTCAACATGCAGATTCTGTATAGAGGATGACAAGATTGCAGAGCATGTACTAAGTGAAAGCCCTGCAGGGGATAGAATGGGGTTCAAGACAAAAGGCTCAAGAAAACAAACTCTTGCGGACGTTTACAAGCCACCACCATCTAGGATTATCACTTTTTTGTAATAAATGGGGCTGGATAGTAAAATGAAGCGGTCAGCTATAATAGATCTCCCTAATTGCATTGGCACTTGGTACACTCCTGGCATTCCAACCAATCACCCTTTTTATAATAATAATTGATATCTTGAATTAAAAACAACATAGAACTGAACAAGAAAAAAATTGAAAAGGTTTGAAATTTTCATCAGCAAAAATTGTGTTTTGATTTTCGATTTGCTCAAACCAAAAAGCACTGTGATCTTCTCTTGGAGTTGATAGCTATGAAAATGGAAGAACTTATTTACTGCTATTTGGAATACAATAAACAGGAATCATTTCATAGAATAAAGTATCAGGAAATAATGTTTCCAAGAAATTTCCATGAGAAAACTTCTTCTGAATGTATACAAATTTCAGTTCGTAATGAAAAACGAAAAATTGGTACTTTTTGAACAATGGACTGAACTGATTAATAGTTAAGTTCTAGTATATTGGAAAAAATATCATTGCATTTCAAGAAGAAATATATGTCATAGAAATTAACAATTTTTATTTAATAATATATTTATAAATGGATTTGTATAACATCAACTTTAAATTAGAGAGAGTGTGATCATCAAGTTTCACAATTTCTATGGAATGATGGTACATATTGGGTTGATCGATGACCTCCTCGGAGACTAAATATGCCACTCTGGAATAAACATATTTTCGTTTCAAACTAACGAAACTAAGAATGAACAAACTATACTCATATAAAAACAAAAACAGACTACCTTCAATTTCCTAAAATTGAGAATACACTTTCCTTAATGAAAACAATTCGGGTTTGTTAAACTTATTGAAAACTCAAAATCAAACATACTAGAAGATTATTTCACACTCTTTTCCAATCTAAACCCATGCTTATTTTCATGAAATAGGATAAATTGCTTTTCAACATTTCACTTTGCGCTAATACTTGGATATATGTCCATGATATCATAATTTGGTTTCTATTTTTTCATGCTCCTCATAACTCATCACATTATAGTAGTTGCATCATGCAGAATATAATATGAATAACTACATAAACTAAATAACCCTTGAAAAAAGAGATAGAATAGACCACCAAATTGACTTGAAATGAAGATATGTTTAATTCCAGATAGAATATTTCGGACCAAAATTTCATCTTAAAGACAGCTCATCCATACAACTAAAACTTACATGCCCATAAAGAGTCTTTGCCTATCTGATGTTGATGAAAATTTCTGTGAGGTCTTAAGTATATGAAATTCAATTCACATCGAGTTTTATGTACAAATTACCTAATGATTCCAAAATAAGACCTTTCAAATGCTCATTCAAAAAGTGGGATAAACATCAAGATCAAATTTTGAATCTCCACATGTTCAGGTATGATGAAGAATAAATTTTTTTTTTCGAAGCTTTTACTGGTTTTAGTTAAAGTCCTGCTGTTACAAAGTGGACCATCCTATATATTTTTATAAATTAACCATTTCAGTACATTTTGTATACATTCAGAAAATTTAAGTTCAAAATATTATCAGAAAATGTCCTGAGTCAGCCAACGCCACTTTAACTTTGAATTTCAGTTTGCTACAATTCAAATTAGAGATTGAAGCTCAAGAGCAGCATAATAATCATTACTAGATGTAAAATTCATACTGATTATTCTATCTATTATGAAGCAGAAAACCCATAATCAATTCAAGTCAGATGTACTGATTCAATTAATGTTATTTATGATTTCATTGTAAAGAGGCTCCAATAACAGAGATTCTAATTTTTCAACAAAATTGACATTCTCTGAAGATGTGGATACGTAGTTGCAGTATTGGAGATACCCGCAAAATCTGTAGTCATGTCTCAAAATAAAGTATAATGGTGACCACTGAACTCAACTCTGAAAAGTAAGGAATGCAATAACATCTTATTGGTGAATTCATCACACAAGTATCACTGAAAGAATACTAAATTTCATCCCATTTTGATGAGATTTGTATGCTTCGTTGTATGTTAAATTGCCCACTAGATGCTATCCAGGTCAGCTTGAATTAAGTGTCCCTACGATATAGGGATTTTGATTGAATCCCCAATCTGCATGAAGGGCGATAAAAATGTTAATACTAGTGGAAGGCTTCCCTTACAGGTACCTTAGAGAGCATTAGATGCAAAAATCAAGTCATGCTCATGCTAATTTTCTACTTTCTCTACAAAATCTTCAAATTTACCTCAAAAGCATCGTAGTTTGTTGAAATAGTGTCGTCTACATTCTCTTTATCCTTTTTCAAGGTCAAAACCTTCCTGCATTTCTTCAGCCTCTTGTTCCTTTCATGAGATAACCTCCTTTGCATTTTCAGCCTGTCAGGTTGCAATGAATTGAAACCTGAAGAAATAGCAAATTCTCACAACTTTTTCGTTATTTTCCAAATAATAATCATTCTCTATCATAGTTGATCATCTACACGGTTTTGATTATAGCATTCGAATGATCCTTTGTGTTTATGATTCAGTAGGTAGAATTTCCACGAAATAATAATTGAAAAATAGATGTAGCTTTGTCAACCAACAATTTTTACATTTAAAATTCAGGTAGCATTTTACAATAAAAAATACCTTTATAGCACATAATTTTGCTCACCATATTTGAGTTTCTGAGGAATAACTATTTTCAAAATAAAACCTGACAGAAAGATTCACCAAATAATCAAAAAAGCCATGGTTTTTGGTTTATTCAGAAAAAAATGAAAGATTTAACTTTACTTTTGCCAGAACTATGAATTCAGTTTCCAAAAAATCGAGTTCAAGAAATTATTCCTTCTAATGCCAATGAGCACTTTTATCATCTCTTTTTGGACAATGATCAAGAGCTCTGTCGTAAAAAGTGAAAAATATACGTATTTCATTATATTCTAGTTGAATTAACTTGAAGGAAAACATAAACATATATATATGTAGCTTACTTTTCTGTGCCTTGTTGGCTGATTCTTCCAACTTCGGTTTTTTCCCTGTTAGAATAGGTTTTGGTAACTTCCTTTTCACAGAAGTAGTTTGAGGTGTGAGGCATATCCTTGACGAGGAAGGAAACAGAGTAAGCTGAGATCTTGCTGGGGTCAATGTTTCTTGTACTCTGACTTGCTTACGAGCGCTCAGCTTGATCTTGCGGTTCTGAATTGGAAAAAATCGAAATATTTTTTGCCGAATATTCATCACAAAAAAAATTTCTCACCTCTTCTCTCTGTACATGTAAATTTTCAATATATTCCAAAATTGGTGTTCCAAAAATCATGAATGACACACCGGTATGTTCTTCATAATTTAATGCGTGTTGCTTTATCTTCTCTTCCAATAGCGGTATTTTTTTAGATAATTTGTTCCTTTCTTTTTCCTCCCTAAGCAATTCCCCTCCTCTGTTTTTGTATCTATTAGGACCAGCTGCATCTTTATTTTCCATTTCAAGAAGATGATTCCACAATTCCTGATGTTCCGTAAATAGTTTTATCAATTTCCTGAAAAAATATCACATTCATCTAGACAAATATCGTGTTTCTCTGGTTATCAGGCTCAATGTATATTGTCACCACAGTTAGGGTAAAATATTGAAGATTTGCCACACTTACCCATTTTTATCATAAAAATTTCTCCATTTTCTGACTTCCAACTCAAGGTATGCCAACAAATCCTCTGTGTATAAATCAGAAGTTAGCCATTGATGGCTTGCTTGTTTCTCGTCATTTATATGATAACAGGATTGCCAGAGTTCATGAAGTTCATGTTTCAGTTTTTCCACAAATACCTAAAAGAACAACACTTTTTAAAAACAAAATTTGAAAATGAGAAATCACTCATACGGTTCAACTTTTATAAATCTATACAAGAATGACTTCATCGGCTCGAATCAACAAGAATCTATGTGGACACTTGGGGTCCTAATCTTTACAATAAGTTGCCAGAAAACATCAAGAAAATGAATGACGGAAAATTTAATATTGTTGTAAAGAAATTTTTAATTGAAAATTGTTTTTATTCCATAGACGAATTTTTAAATTGTTCTTTTGTTTCAACAAGTTAGTTTAGAAAAATGTTTGTAATAGACAAAAATCGTCCATATTTTATATTTTTTGACGAATTCCGCAATGTTTATTGTGCTGAATTAAATCGTTTTTTCATCTTTTATGTTAATTGACTGTGTACTTCAAAATCAAACCTTTATATTAGCTTTCTTCAGCTCTTCACATCGCTTGACCTCATCTTTCAATGCTTTCAATGTGTCGGAGGAGTATCCACTATATTGTTCATGGAACAAATGTCTCTTGGACATACTTTCCTCGAGTATATTCCACAGTTCATCAATGTTACTTCTGAGATTATCAATATCTTCTTTCATATTTGCCAATTGTTGAACCAAATCATCATGACATTTTTGTAGTTGTCTCATATTTGTTTCAGTAATATCGAAGTTTGCCATTGTTTCAGAAAGAATATCCCTCTCAAAATCTGTTCTTGGAACAAGGTGTAACTCTTGGGCTAATCTTCTTATTCCTTCTTTCAAATTTAGGTAGCGTTCTTCCCTATTGAACTTTTCTTGTTCAAGAGATTCTACATACTGCTGGACAATTTCCATTTCTTCTTTTCGAGGTAATGGATAAGTTGACAACTCATATGGAGCTTTTTCTAAAATATTGCACAATTTCTTTTGTTTTTCCATGAGTTTTTCAACTTCTCTCTGCCTTTCATCCATCAATACTTTCAATCTTAAAACGAAAATACAATTAATAAAACAAATAAATAAAATACATATACCTAATCAGATCACAGCTCAAAAAAAAGTTTTACTTTTCTTAGAAATTTTCAGAACAATGTTATTTTAATCTAAATATATGCTGTTTACCTTTCTATCCTGGCCAACAGGTCCTTTTTCACTTGAAAATATTTTTCATTAGGATTTATTTCATCCAAGTACTCTTTCAGTCCTAAATCATCAGCATATTTCTGTGCTTTTGCCAGTAATTCACTGATTTCATCAAGAAGTTTTCCTTTCATATCGACTACATCTATAACTAAATCTTTATAGCGTTCCTCAATTTGTCCTTTAAAAATATCAAGCCATTCACTTATATACTGGTCGCTTACTCCTAATTCAATTACTATTTTGCTCCAATTGAGTACATACATTTCTGTACAAGAGTCCAGGTATTTTTTGAGGTCTTGAGCCCACTCGTGACCCTCAATGCTGTGAAAACATTTCAGAATAAATATAATTTTTTATTGTACATATGCATTTTATGTACGTATAAAACTTCCAATTCTATCAGTTCGAATGATATTTTGGTATCTCCAAACATACTTTGAAAATTGTTTGGAGATTTTTTGAAACCTCCTTTTCATTTCAGAGATAAGTTCACTAGAAACTGGATGGAGAGAATAATTTTCATACATAAATAAAATTCATATAGTCAAAAAAAACTGCATTCTTTTGAGAACAATATGTAAGAAACAAGAAATACATATGCATTTTATATGTAAAAAACTTCCAATTCTATCAGTTCAAATGTTATTTTGGTATCTCCAAACATACTTTGAAAATTGTTTGGAGATTTTTTGAAACCTCCTTTTCATTTCAGAGATAAGTTCACTAGAAACTGGATGGAGAGAATAATTTTCATACATAAATAAAATTCATATAGTCAAAAAAAAACTGCATTCTTTTGAGAACAATATGTAAGAAACAAGAAATACATATGCATTTTATATGTAAAAAACTTCCAATTCTATCAGTTCAAATGTTATTTTGGTATCTCCAAACATACTTTGAAAATTGTTTGGAGATTTTTTGAAACCTCCTTTTCATTTCAGAGATAAGTTCACTAGAAACTGGATGGAGAGAATAATTTTCATACATAAATAAAATTCATATAGTAAAAAAAAACTGCATTCTTTTGAGTACAATATGTAAGAAACAGGAAATCCATAATTGCATCGAGAAATCGGAGGGATAAACTTACATATTAGGATCCAACTTTTCGAAATTCATATTGTGAGCGAATCAAATGGATATTAACTTGTATAAAAGATATAATTCTTATAGAATCCAGTAAGAATTCGTTATTTTACGATCACTACAGAGACAACTGTCTCTGATTACTATTTCAAATTCACTAACTGTTTTACCTCAAGGTGAATATTCGAATCTCAACTGTCGTTGTCGCATTTTTTATTTACCGACAATCACAGAACATCATTGACATATCTTTGTGCAAAGAGTACGAGTGTTGTACGAGTACATCAGTGGAAACAACTTTTTTAAAATTGACATAAATACTACGCCAAAGGATGAAATAAAGTTACGATATACATAGGCAAAACGCGTGGGAAAAATTCAGAGATTGGATGAAAAGAATAGTAGTCATTTCTCTATGTCGCGATGATGTTGAGAGCACAGAACATATATATAAGTTGAGAGCACAGACCAACTGTTGTTGGTCTGTGTTGAGAGGTTGAGAGATGTCATGATGTCAATTGTCAATATTAACAATAATATCAATTATTTTTTTAAGATTGTGTTCTTTTAACATCAAATTTAATATTCGATATCATCAGTTATATAATTTTTTCGATCAGTAAACATTCCCAAATCATTTTTGACAATTTTTATTTGGACAAAAGTATAAGATTTGTTTTAATTTCTTGGCTCTTGAATAACAACTTTTTGTTCTACCTAATGTCCAATAGTAATAAATTTACATGCCCTTTATTAGTAGTACTGTGGCTGTGAGTATTTTCCATAAAGGGTTAAAGTGGTAGAAATATCCTTAATTTTTTCAGGAAAAAAAGAAATTACTGAAAGCTCCAATTCACACAAGAAGTGTGGATTTGAATGACATAAGTGCAAACAAGCAAGAAACATCACATGTAAATTTTCTTAAAATCGGTCCTGCAATCCCTGCCGATGAGAGAAAGAAATTAGGCAAACGTTCAAAAACTTCTTTGAATTTTGGAGCTTTAAATAAAACACCTGAGTCGCCTTATTTGTATGACTCTGTTAACTTCAAGACTGATCAAAATGGTTCAGTTGTCATTACACGTACTCAAAAGCAGAAGGAAAAAGATCCTGATAGAATTACTTTAGATAGAAGAGGTCTTGTTAATATTCCTGTTATTGAAGGAGAGGAAAGATTGAGATTGTTATCACTGCAACATAATCTTATTACCAATTTGGATCATTCAAAATGTCAAAGCTTTCCCTATCTAGTATTTTTGGATTTATATGATAACCAGTTGGAAAAAGTTTGTGGATTGGAAAATATTGAAAACCTCAGGGTAATTCTTATGGGAAAAAATAGGTATGCAAAGTAATTCCTCAAGTAAAATCATTTCTCATCAGCTGACTTTGTAGACTAAAGAAAATTGATGGATTTCAATGTCTTAAGCAATTAGAGGTATTGGATCTCCATGGAAATAAAATAACTCAAATAAGTGGCCTTTCTAACTTAAGTAAATTGAAAGTTTTGAATTTAGCTGGCAATCAGATAAGAGTTATAAGTGTATTGGATCTGAATGGCTTAACAGCATTACAAGAATTGAACTTGAGAAGAAATAGATTGAAGAAGTTGTTAGGGTTTGCTGATACTCCAAATTTGATAAAATTATTTTTGAGTAATAATGAGCTGAAAAGGTGGGTAAAAAGTTCTCCTATTAGATATTGAATGTCTAAGTATACCCCAGTTCAACATAATTGAGCTATTTTCCCATTTTTTTAGCATTGAGGACATAAGCACTCTTGCCAAATCTCCTAAAATTAAAGAAATCTGTCTAGAAAACAATCCCATATTGCTTGGTGGGGACTGTGTCTCATTTCTTGTATCATATTTGCCCCAATTGTTGAAATTGAATTCAATGCATATAAATGAGCAGGTAAGGAAAGCAGCAATGGCTTGGAGAAGGAATAAGGAGTGTACCAATGCAGCTTTTATGGACTTAACAAGTGATGTATGCCTCAATGTGAAAAGAGAAGAAGTTATTTCAAATGCCAGAACCAACTGGGAGTTGTTGAGATCACAGACAAGATGCTTGAGCACCAAAGTTAGTGGCATTCCAAAAGTGTTGAAAAATTTGCAACCTGATACAGATTTTTTCTTAACTCCCCTCACAAAATCAGAAATAAAGACTCACAGTCGATTTAGAGGAAAATACAATAATGTGTCTGTTCTACCTGATAAAAAAATGAAGGTTATTAGGTAAGTCTGTTTTTACTGTTATCATTTATATTGAGGAATATGAATTCTTGACTCCTGTTTTTCTTGTAATACCCATACAATGACAAGAAGCTTTGCTCAAAGGTTTGAAATAGATGCCGTAAATTTAGCACAATATTTATTGCAAAAATTTAGACCACATATCAAATCCTGTGAGACTGACAAACAAAATAGTCAAAAATGGACTATATTTCAGGAGCTCTTCTCAAGATACAGAAATTTCTCAAAACACTTCTTCTAATATTTCGGTCAATGAATATTTTAAATTGCCTCCTATTTTGGTTCCTATTATTACTAAAATGGAACAAGAAACTGAGAGGCTAACAAGATCTGGCAGCTTGTCTAGTTTGTTCGAAAATTTGGACAAATCGGACTTCTCGTTAGAGAGTGACTGTCAGTCAAGCAGTAGTTCAGCTGCTGAAGAAATGAATGATGATGGTGAATTTTCAATTAAGAGGGATTTTAATGGTAAAACATGCCATTTTGCTGATGATGGCTTGATTGAGTAAGTATTATTGTTGTATCTTACTCTCATTTATTTGTATGAGGGAAATGAACTAGTATTCTATGTCTTATTGACGTTAACCTGTATTTTTGATTTATTTGTATATTCACAAAATTACTATTCGAAGGTAATAAATTGGATCAATAATTGCCATATACATTGGAATCTTGGTTTTTCATAATATTATAATTAAATAATTTCATTCTGTTGTGAGCATCTATTCTTGAAAGTTTCTTATTTCCCCTTTTGTTTTGCGATGAATTAAATAAATTCCATTTCATTAGAGTTGTTGAGAAAAACTCTACAATAGTGGAGAAAGAAGTGAAAAGTAAATCTAATACAGACTCATCAAGCAATCTGTCTTCATCCATCTCCAGTATTACTTTACCTAATAATGTAGAGGGGGAAAGTATTCCATTGAAAAAATCGGAAAGAAACATAAGGAGTGCCCATCCGACAAAAGCTTCTCAGGTTTTGAAGTTACGAACAAGGGCTTCAACAGCTAAGCCAAAGAAACGAATATCACCACCTGTTGTGAATAAGGACAGAGAACAAGGTGACTTAGATATTGGAAAAGCACGATAATACACATAGTTCCAAATGGGACAAAAATATATTTTCAGCACTTTCTGCATATTCACAATTCGAAATTCACTTATTCACGTTTTCGGTATGAAAATGTTCTGTTGATGCACTTTTAATAATTTCAGATTATTAGTCCAAATATTATCAGTCCCAAATATTATCAGTCGGTTCAAAATAAATTGTAAGATTCCATTCCTTTCAGGTGGAGATTACTTAATAGAAATTTGTGGCAGATATCTGAATATTTATGGGCAAGGTGCTCTTCGATTCATAGATAAGTCATGGAATGTGTCAAAAGCAGGAGATATAATAACTGCAAAGTTCAATTACCTCAATTTCAATAGCATTGTGGGAGTGTTGCACAAGTTGAAATCAAGATTCCCTAATGTTGAAAATTTCGTATTCAAAGAAACTAACATTCACTGTTTGGGTCAACTCAATGCACTTGCGGAGACTCAGGGACTGACTTCGTTGTTTATTGAAGAAGAAGGAAATCCTATTTATTCTAAAAAATGGAGAACTTATGCTATTTTCCGATTATCACATTGGGGCCTCAAGTATATCAATGATGTTGCAGTAAGCATTTTATCAATTTTTCTCTAGTTGATCCTCATAAGAACTCATGCAGGTATCAGAACTTGCTTTGTTTCAAAATTGCAATCTTATGATGAAAATAACTGATCATATTCTTTTTGTCTTTAATTTTTATTCAAGTATCTTGTTATTCATGAATGATTGATTAGTATTTACTTCTACTCCAATCCATATTTGAAAGTGATTTGCTTTTTAAGTTTTGATTTTGTCATAGGTTACTGCTGAGGAAATAGAAGAAGCTAACACAGAATATCAAAGTTTGAGTGATATGGTTTTGTGGTCATTACCAGATATACATCTGCAGCCATTGCTGACTAGATTAAGGATAGATATGAAACAACCTGAACAGAGTGCAAAAAAATGGTTATTATCAGCAGATCCAGAACTAAAGAGCGTAGTTAGTAAAGAAGCACTACAATGGAAAAAAAGAACCACTTCACAGGTGAAATTCTGAATTAGAGAATTATATTGGTTATTCAATTTGGAGGTATGTCGAATATGTAGAATATTTCATATTTCAGGAAGATTTAGTGATGAGGCAAAAAGCAAAAACCCACATATCATCTTTGCTAGAAGAGATGAGTCACACAGTACACAAACTACGTTTATTAGACCATCAAGGGCCATCAATTTTACAGGAGGTGGTTCGTAATACCCTATTAGACTACTTACACATGGACTTGTATATGAAGCAAAAACTTCAGGAACTGATTAATACATGAAGTTCACTGCCATAACATGTTGAATATTTTTTCGATTTTTGATTTTTTATTATCTAGTTGTAAGCACTCGAAAAATCATTGATTGTTCATGTTGTATTTGTTTTTATTAATAAAATATTTTCCAAAAAGATTTCTTCGTAGTTTTCATAACTCCTTGATATAACATTATTTCTATTCATCTGAGATCAAAAGATCAAATTTGCACATAGACTTGTTCTATCTTATAGGTAGATTCGCATTCAAAAATTCAATGTAAAATGTTGACAGCATGACAGCTATCAAAAAAGATTTGACAGAGGCTGTCAAAGCAATCATCCATTCTGGGTATGTTATTACAGACATATTGTTGTCTATAATTTTCTAGCATTTTATTATGGGTCTGTTTGAGCCATGTGGACAAAATTGTGCACAAAGCCTGAAAATATCATTCTCCACCCAACGGCAAAATTTCATCTAGATTTAGTCTGTAGTTTTGAGATTATCAGGAAAACTAAAATTTGGAACTGCCATATTTACGGAATACGACTGATTTCCGAATACTTTTTGAATTTCTATTTTTCACGTTTTATATCTTTTCTTCGCGATCATCAACAGCTACTACCTGAAATTAGGGAATAATTGCTTGTAGGAATCAAGTGTCGGAGTGTTACCTATAAGGCAATAACTTTATTGTTTTTTCCGCAGAACTGGGTATATTTATTTAATTCAATAATAGTTTCTCTAGGTTGGTGTTGTTAAACCTCTCTCCTATGGCCCACGCATAGATACGATCTCGAAAACTCATTAACTATTTCTAAATAAATAACAATAATTGAACTCGTACGCTAAATCTTGACCTTTTGTTTGAACCAATTCCTGGAGCATCTTTATCAAGTAGTCCGTGTTACACTTTGTTCGAGTAGAGTGATCTTACAAATTCAAGAACATAATACATAATATTATACATGCGTTATTTTCGGTGAAACGACGAAGTGAGAACTTTTATTCGAGAGGAAACTTTCTTGTTTGCAGAGTGCTTTATTAATAAAAGAGGAACCGTGTCGATATAGCGGAAATGTTATAAGAGGAAGGTTAGATGTTAGATTGTTTTGTTGTTATACTGAAACAGGTGGCGGTGTTCCTGTTGAAAATTCGGGATATAATTCAAGGAGGATATTGAAGATGCGAAATAAAAGGGAAAAATTATTGTTAAGGGAGAATATCTGAGCTAAAACTTCAAGCTGCAATTAATTCTTAATTTTACTTTTCGATTGAAAATATACAAAGCGATCGAAATTGTCTCCGGATATTTCTATCGGCTTCGTTAGCAGAATCCGTGTTCTATTTAAGAGCGTCCCCAGTTCGAGGTTTTTCGCCATAACAACTTCAAATGCCCCCACAAAAAGAAATTCTGAATGCAGAGTTGCAGAGCTAGATTTGGGTACCCACATGAATAACTTGAAAACGGTTCGCTTTATTAGGGCAATACTATACAGGGTCCTGCAATTAATAGTGCGTTAAGATTTCATAGCTGCCAAACCGGAAGTCTTAGAAATTTAGTTGAAAAGCATTTCCTTCGTAATTTCAATTCTGCATCTCAGGAAATTATTTTCTAATATACAGGGTGTTCCCAAATAAAATACTCGAACAAATGAGTGATTTTTTAAATGGAACACCCCATATATTTTCGCATATTTTGAATGCTCTTCAATACCTCTATCATGACGCAAAATATTAGGGATATTTTTCAAACGGTACGGATCTTATTCAGAAAAAACTGCAAAATTTCTACGAAACAGTAGTTCGGTGAAAGCCCTCTACCGATTTCCAGAAGCGATAGAAACATGAATTTGATCAGAATTTCTTTTAACTTAAGAATTTGCCTAGTCATCGTTCCTAAATGATCAACCTTTTTTA
This sequence comes from Adalia decempunctata, assembly GCA_951802165.1. NCBI lineage: Eukaryota > Metazoa > Arthropoda > Insecta > Coleoptera > Coccinellidae > Adalia > Adalia decempunctata. The sequence continues at coordinate 26,296,919 of OX637697.1, forward strand.
TACAGGGTGTCCGTTATCAATGTCCAAATATGAAGTATTTCAAATTGTTTTTTCTCGATTTTTTCAAATGTAACACCCTGTATTTTTTTCCATGATGATGTACACAGTTTAAAACCTCACATTTTTTCAGAAGTAACCTTAGGATTATTTTCACTCCTGTGTCCAGCAGATACGAAAACTGACATTTCTACCAAAAATTTCAGGAATAATGAACATAATAACTAACGGATATTTTAAATGAGTCACACAATGAAACCAAACTGAATGACCAATTTTTGAAAAACTTTAAAACTCTTCCAAAATCATAATCCTTGAAGTTCAACATGAAAATGATAATGTTTGTCCGAATAAGTAACACATACATAGGTATTATTGTGTGTTCTAACGATTACAGAGTTTTATCGGCATCCAAAAAAATTATTATTCATGAAATGGTTCATATAATTTTCATGTCGCAGCAGTGCCACAGAAACTGTTATGAAGTATGTGTACATCAATTATTAATATTGATCAAAATATGTATTGTTTTCAGGGCTCAAAGTTATTTCCGAATACAATAAATTGAGATGAATTTTGGTTGGGGCAGTGCCACAGAAACTGTTTATTAGCCAGTAGATCCTATGCTGTCGAAAATCCCGAAAGAAGACATCCACATGAATCGAGTTTTCGGATGCTTTTAAACAGATTTGTAGAGACAGGAGATGTCACGTATGAAAAAGAAGAGAGGATGAAATCGGCCACTAACGAGGACGAGGAGCTCGAGGCTTTACTGCATGTAACTGAAAATTCACACATAAGCCAAAGGGAGCTTCGTGTAGCCTGTAGTATAAGTGAGCGTTCGGTTCAAAGAATCATAAAAAAAATAAGTATCATGCCTACCACATTCGGATGCATCAGACGCTTACCGATAGCGATTTCGAAAACCGTCTGAATTTCTGTAACTGGGCAAGTTTTCAAATTGAACAGAGGCCTACATTTTTTGAATTTGTTTTATTCAGTGATGAAGCAACCGTCCACAATTCCGGAGCCGTCAATAGGCAAAATTTTCATTATTACTCTGTAGAAAATCCAAGAATTACATATAAGGAAAATAGACAATCAACACAGGTGGTCATTGAATGTCTGAGGAGCAGTAATCGGCAATCATATGTGATAGGCCCTCATTTTTTCGAAGGAAATTTAGATGGAGCTGCATATTTTACTTTCATTCAGAACATTCTTCCCGGAATGTTAGCAGTGTTACTTACGGAAATACGGAATGAAATATGGTTTCAGCATGATGGAGCACCCGCTCATTATTCTCGTCCTGTGAGGGATTTACTGGACCAACAGTTTCCAAATAGATGGATTGGTAGGGGAGGACCGACAAGATGGCCTGCTAGATCACCTGATCTCACCAAAATAGATTTTTTTTTGTGGAGATACATAAAGGGAATCGTGTATGATGAAGTTCCAACAACAGCTTCCAATATGCGAGAGAGGATTGTGACTGCTTTCCGAAGCATTACTCCAGCCATGCTGACGAGGGTTAGTGGGACATTCGACGACCGGATCGCTTTGTGTTCCAGAGAAGGCGGACGACACTTTGAACATCTCTTGGATCATTGACACAAGTTTTCTTTGTCTTTTTCAACGCCCGTTTGTTTTTATATCCAATATTTGAATAAAATTTTCCGTTTTGATTTCATTTTTCGTACCTGCTGGACGCAGGAGTGAAAATAGCCCTTTGGTTACTCCTGAAAAAATGTAAGGTTTTGAACTGTGTACATCATCATGGAAAAAATACAGGATGTTACATTTGAAAAAAGCGAGAAAAAACAATTTGAAATTCTTCATATTTGGACATTGATATCGGACACCCTGTATAAGAGAGGTTGATCATTTAGGAACGATGACTAGGCAAATTCTTGAGTTAAAAGAAATCCTGATCAAATTCATGTTTCTATCGATTCTGGAAATCGGTAAAGGGCTTTTACCGAACTACTGTTTCGTCGAAATTTTGCAGTTTTTTCTTAATAAGATCCGTACTGTTGGGAAAATATCCCTAATATTTTGCATCATGGTAGAGGTATTGAAGAGCATTGAAAATATGCAAAAATATAAGGGGTGTTTCATTTGAAAAATTACTAATTTGTTGAATAATTTTATTTGGGAACACCCTGTATATCATAAAATAATTTCCTGAGATGGAGAATTGTAAGTACAAAGGGAATGCTTTTCAACTTAAACGTCTGGTTTAACAGCTATAGAAGCTTGACGCACTATTGCAGGACCCGGTGATACAATAAGACGGAATAATGTTAAACGTTGATTAAAAATTAGTAATGTTCAAAAATTATGATCTCTAAAAAATAGAAACCTGTTATTTCATCGATTGCAATTGAGCTGAAAGATATTGTCAGTTGAATGTCTGCATACTAAAATAAAAAAATCTCGTTTTTTCATATATAAGTTGCCGATGTATGCTTGTGCGCACAGCGTTTACATTCTCAGAACTAAGCAGATGGCCCCAAAGGAAGATATCCAACGGTGTTCAAGGGCCAAAAGTGCAAGCGTAAGTTTATCGGTAGGTTATGGGCCCAGGAAATTTATACTGCAGGAGAGCCAATATCACGTGTGATGTGTGACACTATTCAAACCACTTATCTACGATGTTATAATCTTCCAATATTTCCACAAAAAGTTGTTTGGTAGCACTCGTCATTCACTATGACCGAATTCCCAGCATCAAAAAATGATTCATTCAGCAAAGTAGGTATATATACTTTTCCATCGAAACAAAATTATTTTTGGGAACGGAAATTTCGTCATTTCGTTGAGAAACCTTTCGAAAGATAAATGCTGCTTCCAAACCAAACAGAAAGGTTTGTTGTCAACATCAACAACAATGCGATTCACCAATTTCTCAAATAACAAAAGAATCAAGTGGCACATCACTCCAGAATTGTTGTGAATCTCTTTTCATCAAAACACAATTCATTATTTGAAGCACATTTTCCAAAAATAAAAATAGTTTTTCATTTCGACATCCATAAATAACTTGTGATTTATGAGCCGTTAATCAATTATGATTTATGGCTTATCAACCTCCTGTCTGACAACCACAGTATATCAATGCAGAACTCAAATTCTTCTCAGCGGAGAATTCTATTGAACGTCATTTCAATTTGAAATGGCAAACAAAATAATTACAAAAATAATTGTTCAAAAATCGTGGACAAAGATGAATATTCTACTCGCATATTATGGCTTATATTCACTCGACTTCGTTTCGTCTGGTAAACTCCATCCGTGAATAATACTTATGCTCGTTGAATATATTATTCTTCGAACTATTTTTCCAGCATTCAAAAATGCATATTAACTTCAATCAACATGACTGAACGAATAATAATGAATTGCTCTTTATTAAAACCTTAAAATGCCGAATATGAGACATCACAGTTCCATTGACGACTTTGTAATACGTTGGTGTTTCATTACTTTTATATTATGGAAGTCTTCAATCCAGAATTTCAGCTTGGAATAAGTAAAAGCTTTCGCCATTCAATGACTGTTCTCAAATGAAATTAAATTCCTGATAAGCTTCGCTAATTCCGTCATGAGAGGATCGGGAGAAGCAAGTTCATTCATAATTCATTCATTATTCTACATGAGAAATTTCAGCAAATTAATTGACTCTCAGAACGAATTCAGATATATAGGTATTATAGCTAGAAGAGACCCGAGATATTATGCTTTTTTTATACTTAATCTTGAATATGCACACATCGTCAAAAGACTTGCACCGCCCTTTCAACTCTCAACTTGTAACGTGACAGTTTTTTGTATGTGGAATTTCCACTATCATATCACTTAAATCCTTGAATGAATAAACCAGCAAAAAATGATTCTCGTTCGGGAGAATACAGGTGAAGGTATTCGAAGTTAATCAGTTTTCAGCGAATGACGAGAGTTGTTTTATTGAGAATATTCCGTGGAAAATGCCGGGACATCCAATTTCTCAGTTTGATCGGGCAAGAATAAGAGTATCCCATTTCCAGAACATAGATTATTTATTTCTTAATGATGATTGTATATTTGTGAACATTAAGTTTAGCAATATGGTGATGATTTCTGTTCCATTATTTCCAATAATAAACCCTTGAAAAGGAAATTATTGTTGAAAAGAGCGATAAATTAGAATTTCTATAATCAATAAAGTTTGGAATCGCCAGTTTATCGCAGTATGAATAATTTTAATTGATAACAAGATTCAGGATTCAGTCAAAACAAAAATAAAGAGATATGCTCCAAAATTAGCATGTAATAATTGTGCTAGTCGAATCCCGAAGAAATACGCCAATTAACTCAAATATTTCGAATGATATTATATCCGATCGGACCTGGATTTGTTTTGGATTTATTGTCGTAAAATTGATAGCATAAACGCGGTTTTTATATTTGTTATAATGAAAAATAGCACATAAAAGTAAGGCTAACATCATGCAATTTCAAAATTAAAGGTATAACTCCATTCAGATTCAGATTTGTCTATTCGTCGACGTTCACAACAAGTTGGACACTGTGCATCCACCAAATGGAAAATTTTGCGCGATGATCTTGGTCTACACCCATACAAGATTCAAGTGGTTCAAGAACTAAAGCCACTTAAGGGTAGTATCACCTTTTGAATCGTGGTAAATCTCCATTCAAAAGTGGTCTCTTTATTTCACGAGTAAGTACCCTAATTTACGACGTAGAGACTTGATTTTTTTTTAAATTGAAGTTGAAGAACGTCCCGAGGGCAAATAGTTTTCTTTTTTCGATTTAATTAGTTTTTCAATTAAAAAAATCAGGGCAATCGTTAGATCTGGGGTTATTGAATATGTTTTTCGTTTTTCATGAGTACAAGCTATATTTTTGAAATAATATAATCATGAAAAATTTTGTAGTTCATAGAAGATTACACTTAATGATTTTTTTCCGACAATTATTCATCATTTTTTGGAAAAAATCGCAACTATTTGCCTTCGGCAATTTGATCTTGTATAAACTACAAAAATTTTCATGATTATTATTTCAAAAATATAGTTTGTACCCATGAAAAACGAAAAACATATTCAATAACCCCAGATCTAACGATTACCCTGTTTTTTTAATTGAAAAACTGATTAAATCGAAAAAAAGAAAACTATTTACCCTCGGGACGTTCTTCAACTTCAATTTGAAAAAAAAATCAAGTCTCTAAGTCGTAAATTAGGGTACTTACTCGTGAAATAAAGAGACCACTTTTGAATGGAGATTTACCACGATTCAAAAGGTGATACTGCCCCTTAACCATAATAGACGACGTTTGTTTGCTGATTGGGCCCAAGAACAGCTTGAAGCTGATCCACTTTTTATCGAAAAATTGTGTTTAGTGATGAACATCGTTTCCGGTTGAACGGCTACGTGAACAAGCAAAATTGCCGTATATGGAGTAAAAACAATCCTCAAGAAGTTCTGCAGGTTCCATTGCATCCTGAAAAATGCACTGTACGAGTATGGTTTGCTTCACACACTGGAGGCATCATCGGTCCAAATTTCTTCAAAAACGATGCTGGAGTGAATGTTACAGTGAATATTGCTCGTAACAGATCGATAATCAATAGTTATTTGTTTCAAAATTTGAATGGTATCGACCCAGAAATGTTTTGGTTGGTGCTACACCTCATGCTGCTACCGTAACAATTGATTTATACTTTATAGAAAGAGAGTTTTGGCGATAACATTATTTTGAGAAAAAATGGTCCAATTGATTGGCCTCCAGGATCATGCGACATAACTCAAATGGATTATTTTCTTAGGGGTTAAGTCATTGGTTTATGCTGATAAACCAGAAACAATATAGGTGCTTTGGAAGTCATCTGAATATCAGTTTTGGACGTCAACTGCCAGGCCACAGGCAAAAAGTAATGTGGAGTAGGTTGTTGATTTGAAAGCAGGAAAATGGAATATTGGTACGAGAATGAATTGGAAATATTACTGTTCCAAAGTAGAATGGGCATGAAAACTTCTTTGCATACGTGAAAATTCCTTGCGCATGCTTTCTCTGTCTTCATGAAAATACCCTCAGATTTTCCCGCCGCTATTTGTACCCTGAAGGGTTATCTCGACGGACGTTTCTATAAGCCATAACGCGTCCGGAAATGCGTTAATATTTATCGTTCGTGTTGTTTTGGACCAGTCTTCAAGATGAACGATTCTACCTAACCTGGTGTCTTCGAGTCCATTGTTTGATTGTGTTCACTGAATATAATGATAACAGGTAACTTCTTCATATTATAGTGTGTTCGAAAACTTCCACTGTCCTCTGTGTTTCTCGGAATTATTTCTAATTTTCTCGAAAATATAAGAAGGATTCGATTCGAACATATAAGCATCTTTTAATCTCATTCTCCGCCTATATGTATTGAGCAGGCACTGAAAGGGTTTAGTTTCAATTGAATCACCAGATCACAATTTGAAAAGATGAGCTATGATTTCATTATTAAAGTTTAGGTACTTATTTTGAACCTTTAGGGTTGATGATATCATTAAATGTAGGATAGACCAGGGTCAATTGTAACATTTTGACTTCGAACATTTGCAGTTTGTTGTGTACCTAATACACTCCGGAGAAAACTGATTTCACCAAACAATTGGTCACTCAATTGATTACGAACTGGATATGTTCAAATTTATCCGAGCTGCTTAGAAAAGCCTCACCAATGCATTTAAAAAAATGTCGAGCAATGTTACAATCGTCCCTGACCCAGGGTCAGTTGTAACAGTTAACGGGGTCATTAGTAGCACACCATTTCCTAATCTAAATTCATGTTTCTTGAACTCCCTGCAAATATGCATTATACATGAGCGAAGATAGTCAAGAAAAATGCATTTCAAACTCAAACTAATTATAATTGCAATCGAAATAAATATACATAATTATACGGAAGATTGATCCTCCGAAACATGACGATTCGAAATTCGAAAAACTGCCATTTGACAGGTGAATTTCTAAACTATGATAATATAGAGCCTCGGAACATTTTTTATTGAATTCAGCGTCCTCGGAAACCTAAATTTTGATACCAAACTCGTCTATATAGTCCTTCTTCTACTCGATTTTTTCTTGTTTTTTGTTTTGCACTTTTCATTTTCGAGTTTTGTTCAGAGGCTCACAGCACTCAAAGTATAGGTGATACTGAACGTCCTAATGGGTTTTGTGAATGGCTCGAATGGGTAGTAGACCTTTCAGATTGAAAAACGATTTTAGATTCGCCATGGATTTCTTGGCGAGTACAAATATGGTGTTTTTGGGGGGTCTTACCCCTTGTGCATTTTTCACCCCGAAAGTTCACATTTTCGAAATCGATTTTATTGTGCCAAGGGATACTTTGGATAATGCTGAATAACAATAAATAAACAAAGAGTGGATACGACCGCAGGAGCGGCAGATATGACGATTTGAAAATCGAAAGAATGCCATTTGACAGGTGAATTTCTAAACTATGATATATAGAACCTCGGAATATTTTTATTCAATTCTGCGTCCTCGGAAACCTATTTTTTGATACCAAACTCGATTTTTTATTGTTTTTTGTTTTGCATTTTTCATTTTCGAGTTTTGTTCAGAGGCTCACAGCACTCAAAGTATAGTATATACTGATCGTCCTAATGGGTTTTGTGAATGTCTCGAATGGGTAGTAGTAGATCTTCCAGATTGAAAAACGCCTTTAGATTCGCCATGGATTTCTTGGCGAGTACAAATATGGTGTTTTTGGGGGGTCTTATTACCCCTTGTGCATTTTTCACCCCGAAAGGGCACATTTTCGAAATCGATTTTATTATGCCTAGAGATACTTTGGATAATGCTGAATAACAATAAATAAACAAAAAGTGGATACGACCGAATGAGCTGGAGATATGACGATTTGAAATTCGAAAAAATGCCATTTGACAGATGAATTTCTAAACTATGATATATAGAACCTCGGAATATTTTTAATTCAATTCAGCGTCCTCGGAAATCTATATTTTGATACCCAACTCGTCCATATAGTCTTTCTTTTACTCGATTTTTTCTTGTTTTTTGTTTTGCATTTTTCATTTTTGAGTTTTGTTCAGAGGCTCACAGTACTCAAGGTATAGGTGATACCTACTGATCGTCTTAATGGGTTCTGTGAATGGCTCGAATGGGTAGTAGACCTTTCAGATTGAAAAACGATTCTAGATTCGCCATGGATTTCTTGGCGAGTACAAATATGGTGTTTTTGGGGGGTCTTACCCCTTGTGTCACCCCGAAAGTTCACATTTTCGAAATCAATTTTATTATGCCTAGAGATACTTTGGACAATTCTGAATAACAATAAATAAACAAAGAGTGGATACGACCGCAGGAGCGGGAGATATGACGATTTGAAATTCGAAAAAATGTCATTTGACAGGTGAATTTCTAAACTATGATATATAGAACCTCGGAATATTTTTATTCAATTCGGCGTCCTCGGAAACCTATATTTTGATAACAAACTCGTCCATATAGTCTTTCTTTTACTCGTTTTTTTCTTGTTTTGCATTTTTCATTTTCTAGTTTTGTTCAGAGGCTCACAGCACTCAAAGTATAGGTGATACTGATCGTCCTAATGGGTTTTGGGAATGTCTCGAATGGGTAGTAGTAGATCTTCCAGATTGAAAAACGCCTTTAGATTCGCCATGGATTTCTTTGCGAGTACAAATATGGTGTTTTTGGGGGGTCTTACCCCTTGTGCATTTTTCACCCCGAAAGTGCGCATTTTAGAGATCGATTTTATTATGCTTAGAGATACTTTGCACAATGCTGAATAACAATAAATAAACAAAAAGTGGATACGACCTCAGGAGCGCGAGATATATGACGATTTGAAATTCGAAAAAATTCCATTTGACTGGTGAAAATCTAAACTGTGACAGATAGAGCTTCGAAATATATTCTATCGAATTCAACCTCCTCGAAAATCCATATTTTGATACCAAACTTGTCCATATAGTTCTTTCAAGGGCGTCCCCAGCCTTTGAGCTAGGGGGGGGGGCAAAATAAATCAGAAAAGAAATGATGAACTGCTGGTAGTGCAGGATGAAATAAAAATTATTTTATGTTTCATCAGCCTACAGGACCTTATCAATTCTACTTCATTTTTGATTCCGCTCGAATTGTAAAATTGGCAGAAAGTATCGCAAGCATCATCATTGATACTTTTGTTACGAATTGTTTTGCATCTGAGCAGGATGCTTAATGTATACGCCGGCGTTGATAGATAATTTAAGAGCACCACATGGTAATTTTCGTAGATTATGCTATGATTTCATGAGTTTTCAAGGGATACTTGTGAAGCTCTGGAGGCAAGCAGCTCATGCCTCATTTTCCTCTTTTTCCAAATTTCCATCGTACATGATTATTGAATTCATAATTCATAATGGATTTCCCTGAGCAGAACATATATTGTAGAAACGGGAGATTCCGCTGATTGTGGTTCAAAAATAAAAGAAAAGAATGTGGAGCAGGTAAGCTTTCAGCGAAATTTTCATTCAACAGAATGAAGAATGAACAGAACTCGAGTTAAATTGGATCTGTAGAAATTCAACTACCCCTTTTTTGTATTTAGGAATGAGTGTAGTTCTGAACGTATTTGTTTTCTTATGCAAAATTCTGAAATCATTCGGAATATGTTGGGGATAGATTCCAGAATGTTAACGACAATATGCGCTCATCTATCAGAGAAAGAAAAATTCGTAACCATGCGAATCTATGAGGATTCTCGACCATTCTTCTTTTCTTCGTTCCTTCGTCATATAACTTCCGAACCACCCAATTTGATTTGTCATCAATCTCGAAATATAATGATCCAAACTTTGGTTTCAACAAAAACTATGATTTTCATCAATTCTTCTGATGATAACCAAACGGTGCTGAATTATGTTTTTTTTATGATGAATTGTGAAACTATAAGTTCTGAACACAAACACGGACAGTGACATTTCTGTCATTTCCAATATGGCAGCCTTTCCGTTTTAAAAACATATGATTCTTATTAAGAAATCCTTCAATTCATTCAAATTTCAATTGTTGAAAATTATTCCAGGAAAATAAAAATGAACTTCATTAGATGGAGATTATGAATATCAACCACATCTGCAGGAATATATGGTGTCCTGCAATACATCAATTGCATCTGTCCTGCAATACACCATACATTGCGCGTCAAAATTATGAAACAAATTAATTTTCTCAGAAGAAAAATATTTGGCCACAAAATCCTGAAACAGGTCAATTTTTGTTTCACTTTTATTAAATTTTGATGCATTTTTGAAGGAATTTTGTTGCACCCTGTGTCATCCCCATCAACCTTCTGAATGATTCAAACTTAGGTGTCAAAGAAAAACTATGATTTTCATAAATTCTTTTGATGATAACCAAACGGTGCTGAATTATGTTTTTTTATGATGAATTGTGAAACTGCAAGTTCTGAACACAAATGATTCTTATTAAGATATCCTTCAGTTCAGTCAAATTTCAATTGTTGAAAATTATTCCAGGAAAATAAAAATGAACTTCATTAGATGGAGATTATGAATATCAACCACATCTGCAGGAATATATGGTGTCCTGCAATACATCAATTGCATCTGTCCTGCAATACACCATACATTGCGCGTCAAAATTATGAAACAAATTAATTTTCTCAGAAGAAAAATATTTGGCCACAAAATCCTGAAACAGGTCAATTTTTGTTTCACTTTTATTAAATTTTGATGCATTTTTGAAGGAATTTTGTTGCACCCTGTGTCATCCCCATCAACCTTCTGAATGATTCAAACTTAGGTGTCAAAGAAAAACTATGATTTTCATAAATTCTTTTGATGATAACCAAACGGTGCTGAATTATGTTTTTTTATGATGAATTGTGAAACTGCAAGTTCTGAACACAAATGATTCTTATTAAGATATCCTTCAGTTCAGTCAAATTTCAATTGTTGAAAATTATTCCAGGAAAATAAAAATGAACTTCATTAGATGGAGATTATGAATATCAACCACATCTGCAGGAATATATGGTGTCCTGCAATACATCAATTGCATCTGTCCTGCAATACACCATACATTGCGCGTCAAAATTATGAAACAAATTAATTTTCTCAGAAGAAAAATATTTGGCCACAAAATCCTGAAACAGGTCAATTTTTGTTTCACTTTTATTAAATTTTGATGCATTTTTGAAGGAATTTTGTTGCACCCTGTGTCATCCCCATCAACCTTCTGAATGATTCAAACTTAGGTGTCAAAGAAAAACTATGATTTTCATAAATTCTTTTGATGATAACCAAACGGTGCTGAATTATGTTTTTTTATGATGAATTGTGAAACTGCAAGTTCTGAACACAAATGATTCTTATTAAGATATCCTTCAGTTCAGTCAAATTTCAATTGTTGAAAATTATTCCAGGAAAATAAAAATGAACTTCATTAGATGGAGATTATGAATATCAACCACATCTGCAGGAATATATGGTGTCCTGCAATACATCAATTGCATCTGTCCTGCAATACACCATACATTGCGCGTCAAAATTATGAAACAAATTAATTTTCTCAGAAGAAAAATATTTGGCCACAAAATCCTGAAACAGGTCAATTTTTGTTTCACTTTTATTAAATTTTGATGCATTTTTGAAGGAATTTTGTTGCACCCTGTGTCATCCCCATCAACCTTCTGAATGATTCAAACTTAGGTGTCAAAGAAAAACTATGATTTTCATAAATTCTTTTGATGATAACCAAACGGTGCTGAATTATGTTTTTTTATGATGAATTGTGAAACTGCAAGTTCTGAACACAAATGATTCTTATTAAGATATCCTTCAGTTCAGTCAAATTTCAATTGTTGAAAATTATTCCAGGAAAATAAAAATGAACTTCATTAGATGGAGATTATGAATATCAACCACATCTGCAGGAATATATGGTGTCCTGCAATACATCAATTGCATCTGTCCTGCAATACACCATACATTGCGCGTCAAAATTATGAAACAAATTAATTTTATCAGAAGAAAAATATTTGGCCACAAAATCCTGAAACAGGTCAATTTTTGTTTCACTTTTATTAAATTTTGATGCATTTTTGAAGGAATTTTGTTGCACCCTGTGTCATCCCCATCAACCTTCTGAATGATTCAAACTTAGGTGTCAAAGAAAAACTATGATTTTCATAAATTCTTTTGATGATAACCAAACGGTGCTGAATTATGTTTTTTTATGATGAATTGTGAAACTGCAAGTTCTGAACACAAATGATTCTTATTAAGATATCCTTCAGTTCAGTCAAATTTCAATTGTTGAAAATTATTCCAGGAAAATAAAAATGAACTTCATTAGATGGAGATTATGAATATCAACCACATCTGCAGGAATATATGGTGTCCTGCAATACATCAATTGCATCTGTCCTGCAATACACCATACATTGCGCGTCAAAATTATGAAACAAATTAATTTTCTCAGAAGAAAAATATTTGGCAACAATATCCTGAAACAGGTCAATTTTTGTTTCACTTTTATTAAATTTTGATGCATTTTTGAAGGAATTTTGTTGCACCCTGTGCCATCCCTATATCCCCTCTAAATGATTCAAACTTAGGTGTCAAAGAAAAACTATGATTTTCATAAATTCTTTTGATGATAACAAAACGGTGCTGAATTATGTTTTTTTATGATGAATTGTGAAACTGCAAGTTCTGAACACAAATGATTCTTATCAAGATATCCTTCAGTTCAGTCAAATTTCAATTGTTGAAAATTATTCCAGGAAAATAAAAATGAACTCCATTAGATGGAGATTATGAATATCAACCACATCTGCAGGAATATATGGTGTCCTGCAATACATCTATTGCATCTGTCCTGCAATACACCATATACAGTGCGCTTCAACATTATGGAACAAATTAATTTTCTCAGAAGAAAAATATTTGGCAACAAAATCCTGAAACAGGTCAATTTTTGTGTCACTTTTGCTAAATTTTTATGCATTTGGATTTTTCTTCTTTCCAGGAGTGCAGAAATTCTCGAGAAAAATTTTTTTTTTGAATAATAATAATAATAATAATATTTTATTAATCCTTTGGGACAATTACATGTATAGGATACGTCAGAAAAATATCAAAATTATACAATTATACCTTAACCATTAACAAGAGTATCAGACAAATAATCATTCACAGTATAATAACACTCCTGCAGTAATAGATCTCTAACTACCTTCCTAAATCTACTGAGACTAAGAGACTGGATATTTTGAGGCAAATGGTTGAATATTTTTATGCATTGGTACATGGGTGACATTTCGTACTTGTGAGTTTTATGCTTTGGCACATAAAGTGCTTCTTTACTTCTTGTGTTGTAATCGTGGAAACTAGAGAGCTTAGTGATATTATTTTCGTTTTCTTTTACATAGACTAAGCATCTTAAAATGAAAATAGATGCCAACGTTAAAATACTATTCTGAGTAAAAACGGGTCTACATGATGAACATGATGAACAATAATTTGTTAGTTCAAAGAGGGTTTCAGTATGTGCATTTTGTGAAAGTTTTGTTCATGCACAACTTTCAACCCCTTTCAACCCCCTCACGTGAAAAATTAGAATGTGTGAAACACTGCGCTTCAGTTATGATCTCAAGTGGGTATGTTATTAGTACGTTTCTACTGAAGTTGAAACTTTTCGATAGAATGTTTCAATTCAAAGAAAGAGCCATGACAAAGTGCACATACTGAAAACATCTTTGAACTAATTAATTTGTCAAAAAAAATGTATTGAAAATTTCTGCACGCCTGTAAATAAGATACAAAGACCTTGCCAAAAAGTACCACATAACCCACTTTCCCTATTCAAAAAATTGAGAGAGGTTGATGGGGACAAAAATGCATAAAAAATTGGTAAAAGTGAAACAAAAATTGACCTGTTTCAGGATTTTGTTGCCAAGTATTTTTCTTCTCAGAAAATGAATTTTTTCCATAATTATGACTCGCACTGTATACATATATGATCAAAGCAGTGGCGAAGTATAAATCCTCTAAAAGAGAGCATAAAGAAATTCCATTCGGCAAGGACTGAAGAGCTGTCTGATGAGTTGATATGTTGTAGAAAGTTCTTTAATAAGAAATCATTTCCGGTGGAGAGTCGAACATAAGTTAGAATTGAATTTTCCACATCGCGTTTTCCATTTAAAAATTGAGGGTCTTCGAATAGGTTGCGAACTTCTTGAAGGGTATCGAATATGAATTCCAGGAAGATCGGCTTACTTCTTATTTATTTAGTTTCAGTTATAATAAGCTTTGAGGTTGTGGTTCGAAGGAATTTTTCCAGTTAGATTTTCTGGTTTCGTATCGAACTAAAAATCTTAACAAGGAAAAAAGTTCTTTCGTTACCGTCGCATTCGCCAATTTGTGGCAAGTCAAGATTTTCAACGTGAAAGGTTTTCTGACTCCACCATAAGAATGTTTGAAACTACGAAGTTGTGTCCTTTCAAGAACTTCCTAATTTATTCATTATATGCGTAGTTTTTGTCCAACTCCTTCAAAATCTCGCTAGTTGCAAGTTAAAAATATACACAAATAGGTACGTGAAAAATGAATTCATTACAGCACTGTTTTTAGTACTGTCATGAACTCATTACGATACTGAAATAGAGAAAATATTCATTAGTCATATTCATAAAGTTTTTCCTTCAATAGGTTTTGATTATATATTGAAGAGTTATGGGTAAAAATTCTGCATCCAAACTTTTCTATTTGAAAAAATTGCATAAATACAGTTCATAGAGAATAGTATATTCTAAAACTAGTTGCAGAATGGGCTCCTATTCCAATACGAATGCGAAATTCGAAAACGAGCGACGAAGGAGCGAATTTTCGAACGCATGAGTATTGGAATTGCATTCTGCAACGAGTATAAGACGATATTTTCTCTATTTCACGCAAATTTTGTGAAATTCAATGAAAAATTCAAATTATAGGTCCTAGTGACTTTCATATTGTATCTTGGCAGTTGGTCTGGATGTCAGGAAATACGAAAAGTGACATTTCCAAATTGACGTCTGCTGGAATTTGAAAGGATCGGAAGTCATTGTTGACAACCAAAAAACGAAAAATGTAACTGAAAACGATGCTGTAATGAATTCATTACAGCACTGTTTTTAGTACTGTAATGAACTCATTACGATACTGAAATAGAGAAAAATAATTATATACCTTATGATGTACATCCTATCAGTTTGTCTCCAATGGAATTCCTTTTAAAAAAGTGGATCATCGAACTTATAGGGAAGAAAAATGAATATTGTTTTGTGAAAAAATAGTGAGCCTTATCATAGGGAATACTTGATGGAATCTATAGAGCCTCCATAAGCACTTTTCATTTGAAATATGGATGATTCTGCAAGCTGTTTTTCATACCTTGTTTGAAAACTTCATTCAAACAGATAACGCTGCTAAAATCGGTCGAACAGAAGTTTATTGCAATTAAAAACGATCGTCAAAGTAATACCTAATACAGGATGATTCACGGTGGATGGCACATTAGACGTTTCTGGAGAACCAAACTTCAGATCGGTTTGAAAATTTAATGGAATGCATTATCGGACCTGTTCTACCCAACTAAAATATTTTCGTCAATGCGGTGTTGCCTCTTCTATTAGAAAGTAGTAGCAACTTTGCTTCTTCGAATGGAACAACCGGTATATTATATAATTTTTGGAATTTAGGGAAGAAAAATGAATATTGTTTTGTGAAAAAATAGTGAGCCTTATCATAGGGAATACTTGATGGAATCTATAGAGCCTCCATAAGCACTTTTCATTTGAAATATGGATGATTCTGCAAGCTGTTTTTCATACCTTGTTTGAAAACTTCATTCAAACAGATAACGCTGCTAAAATCGGTCGAACAGAAGTTTATTGCAATTAAAAACGATCGTCAAAGTAATACCTAATACAGGGTGATTCACGGTGGATGGCACATTAGACGTTTCTGGAGAACCAAACTTCAGATCGGTTTGAAAATTTAATGGAATGCATTATCGGACCTGTTCTACCCAACTAAAATATTTTCGTCAATGCGGTGTTGCCTCTTCTATTAGAAAGTAGTAGCAACTTTGCTTCTTCGAATGGAACAACCGGTATATTATATAATTTTTGGAATCTCCAACAATTTCTCGACAACTGTTATTGACATTCCCCTATACCTATCTGTTGCCGTTTTCGAAATATAAATTAATTTCAATTTTTTCACCGGAAAACATGACTTCTAAAAATGCTGATAACTTCGGGTTGAGAAACACTATGGCATTGAAATTTGATTTGGAGTTAGGTTATACATAAATGCTTCCAACACTCTAGCCTGATTTACGTTACTTCAATACAGGGTGATAAAAAAATAGAGTCTTTTCGGTTGCTTGAAAAAATGACTGAAAGTTGTTCATTTCAAATGGAACGCTCTGTATATTATTATACATTCAGAAAGCTGATTAAATTTGTTTTCATTCTATGTATATCATGCCTATACCTAACCAGTCAAATTTCGGACTTATGAGCATTTATTTGTCAAAATGTCCCTTCAGAATGGTATTTCCATTCAGTATTTGGTTGGCACTAGGCAGGCCATGATTACTACTTGATAGTACCTTGTGATATTCTCCTAATAATAAAGGCACCAAGAAACTTGAGAGTCAAACTATTTATATGAATTATTATTAAAAAGTAGAACAATCATGTCGAATACTTCAAAGTATGTTTGAATCGCTGATGGCCTTTCACTTCCAAGTACTTCAAAATGCGGGTGTTGACTGTTTTCGTCGTGGCAGATCGTATTTCTTTGAAATCCAAATCTTCAAATGCTTGGGCAATCCTTTCCAACAATTCATCTCTCGAATGCACGGGTGTTTTGTAAACTTTTTCTTTCAACATTCCCCACAGATAAATATATATATACTAGCTGGCCCGGCGAACTTTGTTCCGCCTAAATGATACTTGCGGTGGATTTCACAAATCGTAATCACCGGTGATCGGAGATCAACAGCTTGGTTCACTGATTTTTGAACTGTCAAATGTTTCGATGGATATGAGCTGTCACACAGAACAGATACATAAAAATAATATGTCAATTACCAATTATAGCAATTTTGGATTTAGTGATTTCCGCAAATATATTTATTACCCAAACAGAAATTCAAAAACATTTTAAAAATTATGAGAAAAGATGAGAATGGACATATCACGATCGAAACTGATCGCCAAAATCGTATATACTTGACATTTCGATAAAAATTCACTGTGATATTCACGCGCTTCTGGATCTGTTAATAGACCTTCATGGTACTATAAGTCCTATGTAAATTACACAGTAATTGATGTCATATGTTCTTTATTCGACCATTTCAAACAACGACCATCGAAATTCTCGAAAAAAAAAAACAGATGACATAAATTTATGGTCGCGAAAGCCTCAGCAAATTCATCGCCATCTAATGGTGCTGATGTCAAATATAGTACCTTCTCGATAAGATGTATAGAATAATGGTGTAGGCACCCGTCAATTTTTGAATGGAATGACGTTCGACCAAATCGAAAATATTAGCAACGTGGCGGCGCCGCAATATCATTTCAGTGTATTTTCCGTTGTCAATTTGATGGATTTGCTAAAGTCAATTATGACATGAGAGCAGAATGGCATCTTTTCATAATGAAAGTTTTCTACTTTTCCTAAGAACTAATATACATCAGAATGTCAGGAATATAAACACACATTATTGCTTAACAAAATTATCTGCCATTAACACGCCACGTTCGCCAGAATAAATTCAAGTATTTGAAATAACTGATAAAAATCAGTCATAATTTGTGAATAGCGCCACCTGAAGTGGAAAGAACGAAACATTGCTAATATAATCAATTTGGTCACAACAAAATCTAATCAGCGCCTACACCATTATTCTAGACATCCTACTTCACGATAACGTTATTTTGAATAAATAAAACTATAAGAATAACTAATAATCAGTCATAATGTAGCGCCATCTGAAGTGGTACGAAATATAATCATTTTAGACATCTATACTCCTACGCAAAGTTGTAGGCAACTCAAATTACACACTATTACAGTGACTATAGTAGTAATATAGTCACTGTACGCCCCATCTAACGGAGAGAAGTACCTACGAATAAGCGGTAGCGTAACTGTAACTGTAGCGACACCTAGTGGCCTCGCTCAAAAGGAGGAAAAGCATTTCCTGTATAAGTGAAATTTTCATCGATATTTTCAAAGTTTTATTGCATTTTATAATAACCAGACCGTAGACGAATCCATATATGAAGTTTCATAACAAACACTCCATCCGATCTCGAGTTATAAATGGTGTAACCAACATCTTTCTTATATATATATAGATAAAAAACGGACTAAGATCGGGTATTCTTGCTGGCCAATTCCATGGTCCCAAGCGTCTTATCCACCGATCTTCAAAAAGTCTCTCCAGTTAATAATAATGAACAAATTCATGAGCACTTCGTTTGAATAGTTTTCTTCCATCTTCTGGAATGAAGAAAATGTCGAAATTCAAGCTTCTTGGTGCCTTAGGATAATGTCATATAGTAATCATGGCCTGCCTACCAAATACCGAATGGAAATACCATTCTGAAGGGACATTTTGACAAATAAATGCTCATAAGTCCGAAATTTGACTAGTTAGGCATAGGCATGATGCATAGAATGAAAGTGAATTTCATCAGTTTTCCGAATTTCCAATAATATACAGGGCGTTCCATTTGAAATAAACAACTTTCAGTCACTTTTTCAAGCAACCGAAAAGACTGTATTTTTTATCACCCTGTATTGAAGTAACGTAAATCAGGCTGGAGTGTTGGAAGCATTTATGTATTACCTAACTCCAAACCAAACTTCAATGCCATAGTGTTTCTCAACCCGAAGTTATCAGCATTTTTAGAAGTCATGTTTTCGGGTGAAAAAAATTGAAATTAATTTATATTTCGAAAACGGCAACAGACAGGTATAGGGAAATGTCAATAAAAGTTGTCGAGAAGTTGTTGGAGATTCCAAAAATAATATAATATACCGGGTATTCCATTTGAAAAAGCAAAGTTGCTACTACTTTGTAATAGAAGTGGCAACACCGCATTGATGAAAATATTTTAGTTGGGTAGAACAGGTCCGATAATGTATTCCATTTAATTTTCAAACCGATCTGAAGTCTGGTTCTCCAGAAACGTCTAATGTGCCATCCACCGTGAATCACCCTGTATGTTCCTACGGTCAATTATTTTTGTTTGGATAATAGATGAAAGTTACCAAAAAGGCTTTTATTTCTTTTTCCGATTCATTGCACGTCCCAAGTTAATTTCTTCGGCACAACAATCCCAGTGCATAACTGAATAAAATATGTCTGCTAGTAGACTTATCTCTCATTACGTCTTACAATGTTCTATAAATCCCCACAAACTCACACAGCACGATAAATATACAATGGAATTCCGAGGGGTCTACATCTGGAACCTGGGGCATTTTCGGTAAAATACATCATTGTTCATTTTTGGAGGATACATCGAAAATGAAAGAGCAAAAGAAAAAATATGAGAAGCAATTCTTAGTACCAACAATCAAATAGAATTTACAAGTTTACCAAAAAGCATCAACTACTGTGTGAAAACAATGAAATCCATTGAAATCATATTGCAAATTACAGTACATAATTGCTCTTTTACCATTTATACCTAACTAGCTGGCCCGGCGAACTTTGTTCCGCCTAAATGATACTTACGGTGGATTTCACAAATCGTAATCACCGGTGATCGGAGATCAACGGCTTGGTTCTCTGATTTTTGAACTGTCGAATGTTTCCATGGATATGAGCTATCACACAGAACAGATACACAAAAATAATATGTCAATCACTAATATAATGGCAATTTTGGATTCAGTTATTTCCGCAAATATATTTATTACCCAAACAGAAATTCAAAAACATTTTAAAAATTATGAGAAAAGATGAGAATGGACATCTCACGATTGTAACTCATCGCCAAAATCCAATTTACTTGACATTTCGATGAAAATTCACTGTGATATTCACCCGCTTCTGGATCTGTTAATAGCCTTTCATGGCACTATAAGCCCTATGTGAATTACACAGTAATTGATGTCAAATGTTCTTTTTTCGACCATTTCAAACCACGACGACCGAAATGCTCGAAAAAAAGAATAGATGGCCGCGAAAGCCTCAACAAATTCATCGCCATTTAATTGTGATAATGTCAAATATAGTACCTTCACGATTACGTTATTTGGAATGAATAAAACTATAAAAATAACTAATAATCATCAGTCATAATGTGTGAATAGCGCCATCTGGAGTGGTAAGAACGAAACTTTTCTCATATCTCAACGAAATCTAATCATTTTAGACATCTGTACTCCTACGCTAAGACATTTTGGTTTCGCCGAACAGCGCAGAGTTGTAGGCAACTCAAATTACACACATTGACTATAGAGGGAATATAGTCACTGTACACACTATTTGTTTATATCGCCATCTAACGCGGAGAATATCAAATGAAATACAAACGAATAAGCGGTAGCGTAACTGTAACTATAGCGACTTCTAGTGGCCTTACTCAGAAGGAGGAAAAGCATTTCCTGTATAAGTAAAATTTTCATCGATTTTCATCGAGTTTTATTGTATTTTATAATAACCAGACCGTAGACGAATCCATATATGAAGTTTCATAACAAACAGTCCATCCGATCTCGAGTTATAAATGGTGTAACCAACATCTTTCTTTTATATATATATAGATAAATTGATCTGCATTTTGAAAAACCTTTTTTGATCTCATCATCACATAATTTCATATTGAATCTCATTAAGATACATAATGAATTAATGATTTCCTGAGGTTGAATTTGGAAAATATTACAAGCTATAGTGATTATTATACCAAGGTGGTTTTTCTTCGATGTCGTGATGATGATGTGAACGCTTTCAGTGAATTAATATAATATTAACCGTGTAGTGTCGAGTTTATAAAATGTACGTGGGTAAATCAGCATATATTTGTCTTCAAGAATTTTGGTCCAGTTAGGATTTTTGCGAATTATCACAGAGGACATTGTTTAAATAGAAAGATCGCCACAGACTATTCAGTGCTAAGTATCCTTTTATTCTTCATTAATTTCAATAAAACGTGGTTTGTATCGACATCATTCATGTATCTGAATTTCGTATTTCTTTGATATTTGTTTTTATATTTTCCTGAAGGACCGGTAACAAGACATTTTTAATAGAAACTGCGTATAAAATGTATAATTTCATGCTCCTTAGAATTCAATTTTATCTAGCATATTTGTGGGATTTTATTATTACATATCTCTACGTCAAAAGTTTTTCATCATTGAGATTTTAGTCTCGACAAAGTTGATAAACATTCTGACAACATTGTTAGCTTGTATAACGGATCAGAGAAATAATAATTTTTCTGCGATTCGGTGATATTTAAAATCCAGGGAAGCATCCAGATTATTCTTGAGATTTATGAGTTTTTCATCGAATTTTATCAGCATAAAATAAGGAATAACTCGAAAACGACGCGTTTTATTGAAAAAAACATAAGAAGATTTTTATTTTCTAAATTAATTGATTCTTTCGAAAATATGAACCGTTTAACTTTTTCTAGTAGTTTTATAGGATTTTTTCGAGGATTTCTGAATCGGCTACGCTGTAACTTTTATACCAGGAGCAATATTGAATAAGTTGAATAAGTCATTAGATTCTCTCCGTAAATTTGATTTCGAAAGGTATGAGTTGTTTGTTCACGTTTTTAAATTTCTTTTTGTATTTTTAGCCTTGAGAATGGAACAGTGCTGTTTCGAAACGTTGGCTCAAAGAAATTTGTTAAGGAGAATTATATAGTCCGATTCCTGATATTTTGTTTTAATTATTAAGTTGAATAAGGTTTGGGATTATGCACCATGAATTTTTGACACCTTTCAAATGAAACCGAATTTTGAAAAATGGTATGGGAAAAAAGTGTTTTTCTTTATGAGAGGAATCTACAGTTGGAAGGCAAAGACACCCTGTACACACATGTCGGGAATAAAAATGAAACATGTTGAAAAATTTCTTGTACCTGCCAAAATTAGAATGGAGAAATGCAACTCCTTTCAACTGAATATAAAATCCAGACGGATAAAGGATTGAATAGAGCGCTGAAATGTTAATTATAAAACTTTTCCAAAATGTATATTCGAGTAATTATATCTCTAGTGACCGCGAACCGAAAATTAGCCGGTTATTTTTTGCTTCCTCAGATCTGTCACAATTACTCGGTTTTCGAAGGAATGGGGGTTGACTGGAAAATGTTCATGACATTTTCACATGTAACATGATGAGATTCATTCCAGTCATCTCAGTGTGCTCAGCATTTCCGAGACCCATCTACATTCATAACGATTCCTATTCAACTCGTTTCATGGACATAATGAAGCTGTGGGAACTTCCTCTTGTTTAATTTCCCCCATGTATCTCATTGTTGAAGTTTGATATCGGCTACAAAGCCGATCTCTCACCACTGATGATATTCACAAGAACATCACTGATGGTGATGAGATAGAAATTGAATATTATGTAAATGTGATGATAATTGAGAGGGCAAGTTCGACGACGACTGACGAGAGAACCTTTAGTAAAGTGTTTGGAAGAAATCCACAATAATATCAAATCTTTAATTATTGTTGTTGGCTTAGAAAGTACAGTAAATTTATGGTGGGTTTCACAAAGCGCTGATCAGGAATCACGGCTTTGATTTCGAACTATCGAATCGAGTTGATTCTCCGATCAACGCTGATTGTGCTTTGTAAAACCAATAATGTACAGGGTGTCCCAAATAAGTGTGACTGATTTTAAACATAAATGCCCAGCTTATTAATTGCTCCAAAGAGATGGAGTTTTCACTAGTTTCACTAGTTTATCAGTCAGGATAAACAATATCCTATCAAAAATATTTTTTTAGGCTTGGCTGGCATTTCATCTCATTAACACAGGGTGTTTTACTAATGTTGGTCAAATTCAAAGAGGAAAATATGTATTGTTTTAAATGGAACGCCCTATAATTTTTGATTTAGTAGTTTTATATGAACGTAATTGATGCCTAAAATCAGCTCATGCTGTGACCGTTTGACGCATAACAACAAAATCAGCAATTTTGACAATAGTAATTTTGTCAAGTCATATAAGTCGTAGACCAAGAGCCAGTGACCAATTTTCATATGTCATTTCATAACTCACCAAAATTTACTTGTTTAATATTCAATATCTGCTCGAAAATTAAAACCACTTCTGCCAGCCCATAATGGCCGGAGTAGACTACCATAAGCGCTCAAAGAGGCCAGAAAATTAGGTTCAACTATGTCATAGTATCATTCACAAAACTTTCAGGAATTGTTATTGATAATATATTGAATCTATAAAAAATAATGACAGAACTTTTTCGTCCCTCCTAAGTGTTGGCAGAACTCTTTGAAAATTCCTTAAGAACAGCTATACTTAGGTATGTCATTTCAGTACGCTTGAAATTTACAGGAAATAAAGAAAATGTGTCTAGAAAGCGAATCATAACCATGACAGAAATTTTTTACATCACGAACCATCTGCCAGAACGAGAAATGTTGCCGCGCAAATGCGAGCGAAATGAGCTTATTCATATTTGCAAGTCAGACCTAGAGCGCATATTGGGCATTTACGAGACTCATCAAAAGTTGATAGGAAGCTTAAATTCTTTTATCTGATGGCATGTCATCATGACAACGTTATGTCACTCAATTTTGATGACATAAGGAAGCTCATTATGGGACTAAGTACCATAATGAATTCATTATGGGACTAAGTACCATAATGAATTCATTATGGTACTAAGTACCATAATGAGCTTCCTTATGTCATCAAAATTGAGTGACATACTCCTTTAAAAATAGTTGTCATTGTGACATGTCGAAAATACAGTTTTTAGTTTTTCGAAAATGTATTGATATAAATGCCATCAGATAAAATTTTGTATGTAATACGAATCATAAACAATCATTATGGCACACGCCGTGTTATCGGACTCGGCTACGCCTCGCCCGATAACATTCACGACTTGTACCATAATGATCGTCTTTATGATCCTTATTACATAAATAACTATTATGGAATTATAGAATTTGTTTTCAGTTTCATTTACCTGATCCGATGATAAGGGTATTCGCTATGTACTCGTAATACTAAAGCTCACTGTGAAAGTCTTATACTCTCTTTTACTACTCTCAGTCTACCCAACTTTTGGGGTTTTAAATGCCCTGATGGTTTATTTTTTACCCCTTAATGTGACTGAGATCTTACACTTCTTTGAATGTTTCGTAAGTCACACAGGTATACTCATGACCTTCTCAATCCATTCGAAAAATTCTTGAGGAAACTAATTTTGGGGATGCGTAGGAAGAGCATATTTTTTTGAATAGTTTATTACTAAGTAAATTGTTGTAATGTTAAAAATAAACACCTTTAATTTATTCCGAGGGGTAAACCGCTGACCAAAATCTGTACACCGGACATCCCCGGGAAATTCCCGGACATCCCTGGACATCCCCAAGCATCCCCAGGACATCCCCTGGAAATCCCCTGGACATCCCCGGACATCCCCTGGACATCACCAAGCAGATACACCGGACATCCCCAGCGGTTTACCCCTCGATTTATTCCTTTGATTGACAATAATACATGCCCAATATGCGCTCTAGGTCTGACGTGCCAATATGAATAAGCTCATTTCGCTCGCATTTGCGCGGCAACATTTCTCGTTCTGGCAGATGGTTCGTGATGTAAAAAATTTCTGTCATGGTTATGATTCGCTTTCTAGACACATTTTCTTTATTTCCTGTAAATTTCAAGAGTACTGAAATGACATACCTGAGTACAGCTGTTCTTAATGAATTTTCAAAGAGTTCTGCCAACACTTAGGAGGGGCGAAAAAGTTCTGTCATCATTTTTTATAGATTGAGTATATTATCAATAACAATTCCTGAAAGTTTTGTGAATGATACTATGACATAGTTGAACCTAATTTTCTGGCCTCTTTGAGCGCTTATGGTAGTCGGCCATTATGTGCTGGCAGAAGTGGTTTTTATTTTCGAGCAGATATTGAATATTAAACAAGTAAATTTTGGTGAGTTATGAAATGACATAGAAAAATTGGTCTCTGGCTCTTCCTCTATCGGTTTCGAAATGATTTTAGGAATCAAAATACGTTTATATGAAAAAAACTACTAATTAAAAATGTACTACTACATAAAACATCGAACATCCTTGTTGTTAATGGAACAAAAGATAGAAAACTATACATTTTTGGAGGGGAGAATGATTGTTCTTTCGAATGAGATAAAAAATTTTAGATTGTTCCATTTAAAATAATACATATTTTCCTCTTTGAATTTGACATTAGTAAAAAAATTGTTTTTTTTTCTCGTTCGATATTTTCAAAATTGTTGATCTCTGTTCACGACTGCTTCTGGAATTTGTAAATTTTATTTTTTTCTCTAATTGATTGCAGTATTCTAAATAAGATTTTTTTGTTGTATGATGAGAATATTGATATTTTTTGTTATTGGTTGCTCTTGATTTTTAATTTTGTTATTTAAATTGAGGCCCTAGCAGAGTCCGGGTTACTGGAACTCTGATTATGAGGCCTCTTGTTGTCCCATATTGTGAGACTTTACAATAAATGGATTTATTATTAATATCAGTGGAGAATGGAGAACAACACCTACTACATATTCGCGATTCCAAATTCATCTCCAGTTTAGAGAAGAGACCAAATAACAATTGCGTTTCATGAAGTTTCTATGTTCACGTTGGGTTGCCATGAGCTTGAAATGAATTAGTTTCCATTCAATAGGTTTTTGTTCTCCTACATCATACAGGTAACATTTGGATCCATCCAATCAGTCCCCATGATGTACACAAACTTCATGTGAATTCTGAATTCTGTTTCCGCATAACAATTCAGCAGAATTCAATTTTTACATCAACGTATTCTGGATTTAGCTGTCAGTTGTAGGATGGTGACAAATCCCATTAATAGACTTGTCATGATAACATTATCCAGGTTTGATAATTCGATGAATTTTTGCTGGAAAAGGGTCCGAAGTCGTATCAAAGGGGGGACAAGGAATACAAACCCCAAGCAGAGAGATGTGGGTAGAATGTCAATGCAAGCGTCAAAATTCAAACAAAGCTTCTCATAGGGGTATTTTGGATAAGCCTCCACCCAGAGTTGTTCCGGGTACGCCATTGAAAGGGTCATTAGCTGCGTTATTGATGAGGTTGAATATGTTGATGGTCATCGAAGTGGGAGGAATATGAAACATTCAGGAGCATTCCATTACTTCTCGAAAATTATTAATGTCGCCATTCATAGCGAGTAGGACAACTAATCCGATAGCGGCGCCACCGTGCATTTTATGGAATATCTCCATGAAACTTTTCACTGTAAATTTTATGAATATCTCTCTAATTATGAATGAAATGTACAATGACGCTCTCTATCCGAAAATCGCTGAACTATGAAATAAGTGAATATGTGGGTAAAGCAGGATTTTTTTCCCGCCATATATTTGAATTTGGCCTTTCTCTGCCAATACCGTATTTCAAGTTGCTTTTCTGAACGAAACTATCTGTAGATTCACTTTTAATCGGAAGTTGAACTATTTTCATGGGTCTTCCGTTTGAAATAAAACAGAAGCATGAGTTGGCTCATTTTCTTCTATTTTTTAAAGAAAACAAAATGAACTTTCGAAATGAAATCGATTTGAATTATTTCATTGAGAACTCCAAACCCCTCTGAGTTTACCCACGAAATTTCAGTTCCCAAAGTGTAACCATTTTCAAATGAAACTTGAAATAAAAACACACTAAATGTAGTTTATAGGATTTAAGGTGGGCGTTCAATGGAACGCCCACCTTAAATCCTATAAACTACAATCTTTCAGAATAGGATGAAGGTAAATTTGGTACGGATTGCTCAACCAGACCATACAAAATCATTGAAGTAAAAATTATAGTACAACTACAAACATCGTCAAAAGTCTTAGCCTAAATGAACAATCTATGTTCCGGAAATGAGATGAATATTTTCCTCTGTTCCAACTGCAATATACACTGCGCAAAAAATTAACGCACATTCTGAAAATCTCAATTTTAATGAAAGTTAACTCTACATTGACTTTATAACTTATTTTTTATGTTCTCTCGGGAAGGTTTCGAACGAAACAAGACACATTAAATGGAAGAAAAATTCAGAGTTTCACCGAATCTTATGTGAAAGAAGAGAAATGAACAATTTTCAAAATACAGAAATGCTGATAAGTGATTTAATACTTGGTATTTCCACCCTTTGCGTTAATTACAGCTCGGCAACGACGGTTCATACTCAAAATGAGTGATCTAAAAATGTTCTGATCTAATCCTTCCCAGATTTCTCCGAGTTGGATTCCTAAGTCATTAAGAGTAGCTGGATGATTTTCGGAACTTCTCAGCCTTCTATTGAGGTTGTCCCAAACCTGCTCAATCGGATTGAGATCTGGACTTCTTGCTGGCCATTCCATTCGAGAGACTTCAACCTCTTCAAGGTACTCTTGAGCGATGCGCGCACGATGGGGTCTGGCATTATCGTCCATAAAAATGAAATTTTCACCAATGTATGGGGCAAATGGCACTACATGCTCTTCAAGAATGTTCCTTATGTACCTACTTATCAGCATTCATAGCTCCATTATCAACGACCACTAGGTCTGTGCGAGCAGTCAAAGATATTCCACCCCATACCATAATCGATCCTCCCCCGAAACCAGTAGTATTCAGGAAATTGCACTGAGCATATCTTTCATGTGGACGTCTGTATACAAGGGAACGTCGATCACAATGGTAGAGGCAGAATCTAGATTCTAGACTCATCTGTGAAGAGAACTCTTTCCCAATCGGCCTCTTCCCAATGGATATGCTCTCTCGCAAAATCCAAACGCGCCCTTCGATGGACTGGGGTAGGTAAGAGCTGGGCCTCTTGCCGCGACACGAGGCCTTAAATCATATTCTCTGAGGCGATTTCTTATTGTCTGAGTGCTAATTTGCACCTCATGAGTTTGCCCAAGCTGATTTTGAAGGAGGCGAGCGGTTGCAAACCGTTGTCTCAACGAAGAAACTCTCAAGTAACGTTCTTGAATGGCAGTTGTTACCCGAGGTCTACCCTGTCCTGGTCTTCGGACATTCATACCTGTCTCCCTGAATCGCTGCAACATTCTGGACACACTTGTATGGGAAACTCCAAACCTTTCTGTATGTCCACCCTTCTTCTCGCATAACTACCGCTTGGGCACATTCCTCTTGGGTCAAATTGCGTGTTTCGCGTTGCATAGCTATCGAGTGTAGAAAATCAAACGAAAGAAAAACTATTGGTCACTAGAATTGATCGAGAACAACTGATTTTAGAATGGAGCCAATACATTCAAAATCTGATAATATCATCTTTTTTTATTCCTGCTGGGAGAAAACATCTGTATTGAAGAAAAACGTTGAAAGTGGATAACATATGCATGCATAATTCTGATAAAAATAATTATCATTGAGAACACCTTCAGTTGTAGAATAAAGGACCCCGCACTTTTTCTATGGCAAATGGCGTTCCGTCAAATTTTCTAAAATTTTGGTATAATGTAGTACTCGACCTACTGATCAAAAGTGTCCATTGCCCCAACTCAATCCTATGACTAGTTTTTGAGATACAGGGCGTTGAAGTTGAGAATTACCCACTTTTACTACGCCCGTATCTGGGAACAGAATCGAATGAACTTCAATTTTTCTCAAGAAACATTTCATTACATCCCCAAGGAGCAACCATATAGAGGAATATGACCGAAAATCGTTACGAATACAGGATCATCCATAATTGAATGCATGCCCGATTTTGAAAGTATAAAATATGTCAGTTTCAGAGCGAGACCGTTCACAAAATGAACTATTACACTAGATATGTTGTTGTTACATCGAAAAAGTCTGAAATACCCAGAATTCATACTGGGTGATCCATTATTATAGAAACTATTCTCAAGGAGGGTAAAATGGACAACCTGTATTTATGGGTTGATTCAAGGTGTTTTTTTAATATTTTTTGGAACATATCATCATGGTCTTCAAAGAATACAGGGTGATTCAGTCATGAAATGAACTTTGAATCCCACGAAAATACCCAAAAATCACCTTTTTTTTTCATCACCATGTATTTCAAGATTAACTCCGACGAGGTGGGAGTTTTCTTTCACCACTGTACTTGATATAAAAACATCAATACGGCTGAGAGTTTTTATCCACTTCCTATGACCAGATTTTTTGTTATGCTGGAATAAGAATAGAATAAAATAAATAAATAATTTTCATATTACATAAAAAAAAATCTGTTCATAGGAAGTGGATAAAAACTCTCGGCCGTATTGATGTTTTTATATCAAGTACAATGGTGAAAGAAAATTCCCACCTCATCGGAGTTAATCTTGAAATACAGGGTGATGAAAAAAAAGGTGGTTTTTGGGTATTTTCGAGAGGTTCAAAGTTCATTTCATGACTGAATCACCCTGTATTCTTTGAAGTCCATGATGATATGTTCCGAAAAAATCAAACAAACACCTCTCGAATCAACCCATAAATACAGGGTGTCCATTTAACCCTCCTTGAGATAGTTTCGATAATAATGGATCATGGATCACTCAGTATAAATTCTGGGTATTTCAGACGTTTTTGATGTAACAACAATATATCTAGTGTAATAGTTCATTTTGTGAACGTTCTCGCTCTGAAACTGACATATTTTATACTTTCAAAATCGGGCATGCATTCAATTATGGATGACCCTGTATTCGTAACGATTTTCGGTCATATTCCTCTATATGATTGCTCCCTGGGGATGTAATGAAATGTTTCTTGAGAAAAATTCAAGTTCATTCGATTCTGTTCCGAGATACGGGCGTAGTAAAAGTGGGTAACTCTAAACTTCAACGCCCTGTATCTCGAAAACTAGTCATAGGATTGAGTTGGGGCCATGGACACTTTTGGTCAGTAGGTCGAGTACTACATTATACCAAAATTTTAGAAAACTTGACGGAACGCCATTTGCCATAGAAAAAGTGCGGGGTCCTTTGAGATTTCCATAATGTGCGTTAATTTTTTTGCGCAGTGTATTTGATAGAAAATCCATGTTTGTTATTCTTTGCATCATGCAGGATGAGACAAAATAGGAAAAATCTGAATTTATCAATTATTTATTTTTGATTAATTATACATACATAGTTATTCCACAACTAAATCCAAATTCAATAGTACTTTTAATTATTACCACCTCTTCTTTCAATAAACTGCCCAATATGCCTAGGCATTCCACGAATCGATTCATTAATGAAATTTCCCCTTCGTGTACGGTGTGGTGGGGCGTTATCATCCTGATAAATGGAATTATCCCCAAACTCGTTGCGCAGAGGAACAATGATGGGTTCAATTATGTTTTCTACGTAGATGGTACCAGTTATTGTTCGTTCAACGATAATAAGAGGGGTACGGCGACAGTTCATTATATCTTCGAGCACATTATCAATCTGTTTTAAAATGGCACAACTTCCCGGGCGAAATTGAGTCACTATCACTTTGTGAACCGAATTGTGACTCGCCCGAAAAAAGTACGTTGGTACCACCAGAAGCCAGGTTTGGTGGTGTTCTGCCCATTGCCGACGGATAGCTCTAGGTCCGGGTGATAGCCGAGTTACTCTTGAAGGTCTTCTTGCCTTCAAATTTGAGGATTGCAACCGTCTCCTTATGGTACTGGTTGAGTCTACCCGTTTGTAGATCCTCAAAAAATGACTTCGAAGGGCTGTTACAGATACCGTTCGATTTCTTCGAGTAAAATGTACCTACTCTGGGTCGACCAGCCCCGGTCTCGGAGCAACGCTGCCGGAAAAAATGCACTATGCGCCTTACTGAAGTCCGTGGAATATTCAAACGTTGCGCCATCTGGTGGTTCGACAAAGCTTCTTGATGTAGGGCTACTATTCTTGCCCGGTCAAACTGAGAAATTAGATGTTCCGGCAATTTCTACGGAATGTTCCCAATATTCTTGTTATTCGCTGAAAACTGATTAAATTCGAATACACCTGTATTTTCAATTTTCCCGAACAAGAAACATTGTTTACTGATATATTGTTTTTATTTAAGAGTCTTCAGCCTTCGAAATAGGAAACGCATACTGCCAGATGGCGGTGCAGTGCATTAATTTTTATTTATTGGATTATTCAGCTCAATAGAACAAATGTTGGAGCGCAGTGAATATTAACAAGAAATCCTACCCTGAACTATATCTCACACTGACTGTATAATACACTAATTTTCCTTCACCAGTCATCTGGGATTAGATACCTGCGGGGCGTGTCATTTAAAAGAAATTCAATTCCATGTCAAAATCCATAATTGTAAGAAACAATTAATTTTCACTAATCGACGGCTAATAAAATCCTAAATAAAATGCCTTTGGTGAAAATAGATATTTATCATTTCGAATAGAAAAATTCAAGTAAATAAATTTCGCGAAAACAACACATTGTTTTAATATTATTTACAAAAAAACGGCAAATTCTGAAAGAAAAAGGAGATAGACATTTGATTAAATAAATGATAGACATCAATACTGAAATGCAAAAAAAAATATTTGTTCGTTTTGATGGTGGAAATGTTACAAAATAACCAAAAATAATGGCGAATATCCTTTTCACTCATTGAATACTTATAAAATATTTTTTTTATTATTTTTATCTTTATACACTCATACATCCCTTCATCAATCAGAAAAAAATAAATCGTTTCTGACTCCCTTTTTTTCAGGTACGTAGACCCTTAAGTGATAAGATGTTGAAGGTCCCACACACAAAAATTGTCATGACGATGTTATGAAATGGAAATATTTATCTACATTTTCACAAAAAACGATGATTGAATTAGGAATCAGATTCCATCATTTACATTTCAGAGGATATAGTTATCATTAATTAATAACAAGACCACACTTGAGGCTAGAATAACCCATGCCTCAGTAATCTGTTGCATCTTCACATAAAGCACATCATTAGTATGGAAGTTTAGGATGGGAATCTCATCATCTACTAAGAGAAGCGATGTATGTCAGAATGCTTGCGCAAGTTTGCCAGGAACAATTGGATAGAGGTATACAAACTCCAAGTTCTGTCAACAAAACGAAATTATATTATCAGCAAGATAACTGGTCTTACCTAATGGGGATCAAACCGCAGAGTCCTGAATAAGTTGGTGAGAGGGTTTGCTGAATCTCACTGAGCAATACTTTTATGTCTTGTCGACAAGAGTTTTCTAAGCCAGGACTATGCATTATTATATGGTTTCTTCAAGTCAGTTGAACGAAAATACTGAAATTCTTGTTTAAACTTTTTTCAGTGCAGTCATCGCCAGAAGGAGGGTAATGTTTTTCGAGTGTATGTATGACAATTTCTTTTTCACGCTCTACACCTTTCAAAGAACGACGACGAATGGACAAACTTAGGTTTTCTTCAACATTTTCGGCTACAGCAGCAATATTCTCAGCCGTTCTTGAGCGATGTGCACGGGTTTAATTCTTGACATCACACAGCTCGATTTTTCTACGAATTTCTGTATTGCAGTTCGACAAGGTGCTTCACGACGACCCAAAATGTTCCAGTTTTACGAACCTGGCAAATATTCACCATTTTCATAGTGAATTTTAATAATAAGTGTGTATCGTTCCATTTTTATTAATGGCGTAGTTTCTACTTGTCAAATGTCAAAAAATGACAGCTTCAAAAGTAACATTTACCGAAATAGAGGGCTATTCAAAATTACACCCTTCATTTTCGAAAATGTTGGGACTGAAACAGTAATAATACAATTCCAAGTTGTGGTTTCGGAGTTGTGATGAGTTTAAATCAATCTCAACTTTCCGAACGAGCGCTCCTTTGCAATTCTCACCGTCTAGTCGCAAGGCCGAAGGCCCGTTTGCTCAGAATTTCACTTTCTCTCAATATTCGTTTTAAATTCGCGTTAATTTCACGAAGCGAACCCGATTCTTATAATACTCTATCGTAATTTCATTAGCTGCTAAGATATTGACTCAATTTGTTGGCAGATTGTTCAGTAGAACGAAATGAAGTTTACTGCATTGTAACATGTTAATTTGAATTCTATATTTAATGGTGCTATTCACTCTCTCTCCTAATTCCTTACTGTCCTTGAAATATCGTGCTGAAGTAACTACGAGATAACTAAATTAGTTTGAGTCGTTACGAAAATTCAATTTTTAAAGTTGTTAATTATTCGGTATGACTCAGCGATAATTCAAGGGCATCAAATATACCTAATTTTATCGACAAAAACACCCTTATTGCGGAGTTTACCCCCCTATTTTTGGAATAGTCGCCATTTTAAATTTATTTCTTTATTTTAGTTGACTCTTTCAAATGATATCGATTTCTCTGGGCATAAAGGTCCTAAGATGTGAAAAAAATGATTTTTGAAAGATAATATTATTAATTTTTATTAAAGTTGAACAATATGAAAACATTCAACCCGAAATTGTCAAAAAAAAAATGCTTAAAAAAAATTTAGTCAAAAAATTTACTGAATTTTTTAGTAAATCCTTAATAGTAAAAAAACTAGCACATTGAAGTATAATTTTTTTTCAATGAACTAATACGCAATGATATCAGCTATAAAACGACACCGACATTATTTCTGTATGTTACATAATTTGAGAGTTATTGCTGTTTGAACATGACGCTTATGAAAATGGATGAAATAAAATAAAAACTCAGTAGGTACTGTACTTTGAATAATATTTAATGATCAAACTAACAAATTTATCATAAAAATTGCTCAAAATGACCGCCTGCTTTGTAGACAGGCAGTGGCCCTTATGACGACTTTTCTTGTGGCCAGGCCCGGATCTACGATTTTTTCTGACCGGGGCAAAAATTCATGATGGCGCCCCCCCATTTGTGTGATATATGAAATCATAAAAAATAACGGAAAAATAATAGAAATAAATACTAATGGTAAGGAAAATATCACAAGGAAAGAAATTAGATTTTTTTTCTTCACAGCTTCACGCTGCGTGATTTTCTTTCGGCAAACGCATCTATCAGCTCCTCGAAATCTGTTTCGGAAGCTCTTTTGTTTTCTATAGCTAAGATTGAGAGACAAAAGAGACGTTCCTGACCCATTGAGGAACGCAAATAATTTTTTCAATTTGCTGAAACTACGTGATAGGTAATGTGCAGTATATTCTTAAAGCTATACTGACATAAGGAAAAGCTTCTTGCAGATCTTGCTCCTTGTAGGAGGTCCAATGAAGCCATCTTTCACTAATTTCGGGAACCAGCTCTATGAGAACCGTTCCTAACAAAAATCAACTGCATTCAATTCTCTTCAATATTTTTGCCTTAAAAGGGTGCCATTTTTCTGCAGATCCTCTTTTTGCATGTTTAAGAGGGCATGGCCGTAGAGGAATGAGAAATTCGTATGCGCGTTTTTTCTGATTTCTGACAATAATCTGTCGAAAACAACTTCAATTTCCTTCGAGAATAAACTAACTAGATCTAGCGTTCTTGACTCATCCTCGCACATTTTGTCGACCTGCTTTTTCTTCTTGGAAACACGTTTATTTCTAAGAATTGCATCCAAATCCAATTCTTCTGAAAGAAGTGTAGCTTCCGAGATCCAGTTTTCAATAGGGTTTTCCCTCATTCCTTGCAAGATCTTCACAAGACCTTGCATGATCTTCACAAGACCTTGCATCAACGATGATGAACGTGAAATAATTATATCCCCGTTCTGAATTTCCACGTTGACCCTATTGATCTCTGGCAGAATATTATCCCAAATTGTTAGGTTCAGTATGAATCTAAAATCCATGACACCATATGAAGCAAATGACCAGCTTCATACTTGGATTCTGCGATTAGTGATGATTCTTTGATTCCTTCCACAGCCTTCACAACTCCCGGTAAATTATTGAGCAAGGCATTAACAGCTTGATGTATAGCCCATCTTGTTCTGCTACTTCCTTTCAAATTTGTTTTTGTGCACTTTTTGATAATTGTCCATCGTGTGGTTGAACTAACAAAAAACGAATACAGTTTTTGTACAACACCAAATAAATTTACTGGTTCTGAACACGATGAAGCCAAATGGACACCCACAAGATTCAGAGAGTGTGCTAGGCATGAAACTATAATACTGCCAGCTCGTTGATGTGTATAATTCTGGATTGGACTCCTTTATATATGCTAGCCATATTAGATCCGTTGTCGTAGGATTGCCCAAGACATTTTTGACATCTAAATCACCAGCTTGCAGTTTATCTAGAATTCGCTATGATATTATTCTCCAGTTTTTCCGTCAACTTCTAAGAAGTCAATAAAACTTTCTTTTTATCTCATATCCAGACTTCGTTCTCTTTAAATATCGTATAACCTGTAACCTGGTTCATTTGTTCTGTGTGAGATACATCTGGGGTGCAGTCGAATATAATAATAGTGAAATAGTTGGCCTCCTTGATCTCATTAATAATGTTATTCCGAACTTTGGTGGCCATTAAATCGATAATTTCATTTTGTATGGTTTTGGACATATAGGATGTTTGTCCTTTTTTAAGTGGTCAAGATGGCAAATCAGAGTCGGGTCATAATTAATAATACTTTTTTCCGAGAAAAAAATCAACACCTGGTTGTTTTTGGCGCCCCCTTAAGCTGGCGACCAGGGCAAGCGCCCCGCTTGCCCCCCCCTAGATCCGGGCCTGCTTGTGGCCCTGGAAATCAATGCAGTGTCTGCTCTTATTTCGTTCGCAACAGTCATTATTTTTTTCACCAGTTCTTCTCTGGTGC
This sequence comes from Adalia decempunctata, assembly GCA_951802165.1. Lineage (NCBI taxonomy): Eukaryota > Metazoa > Arthropoda > Insecta > Coleoptera > Coccinellidae > Adalia > Adalia decempunctata. The sequence continues at coordinate 26,333,018 of OX637697.1, forward strand.
TTAGGACTGTGGAATATATACTTTACTTCATCCATCCCCATAAAAAATAGTCCAGCGGTGTTAAGTCCGGAGAGCGTGGTGGCCAAGCAACTGTTCCACCACTGCATTGATTTCCAGGGCCACAAGAAAAGTCGTTAGAAGCGAAATTGTTTAATTAATTTTTAAATGACAGAGGAAATGAACTGCTCGAAGTTATACAAATAATCCTCTGTATTTGTACAATTCATTCAAAGCTGATTAGGTTTTATGCTAGTCCGGATTGAGCATGAATAACAGGGCAAGATTGCGAATGGGCCTTCACTTCGAGTTGCAAAATGGTGAACGCGCAAGGTCAGATTCAGAGATTATTTATCGCACCTTGTTGTTCCAAATCGTTGAGATTTTTATGTCTCATTCATCCTGTCACGAGACACTCAAGCTCATCAGTGCTCTACATGATATTTTTCAACTTATTATGATTCCTTCAACTATTTTATTAAATATCTGCAGCTTATTTTTTATCGATATATTTATTATTTTTAGCCTATTCATTTATCGGGGAGTAAACATAATATGAATTTGAAGCATTGCGACACTTTCGTCTGCATTTATGATTTTGTTGAGTCTTGCAGTTTGGAAAGTCACACATCGTGAAATGGACGTGAATCCAATTGAGCACGTATTTTCAGGAATTGAGTTTAGCCCTTCAGGAAGAGTGGAACGATATGCCTGAAAGTTTGACTTGATTCTTGGGATGCTTAGGCGTATTAGGCAGTTGATTGAAAGAAGAGGTGGTAATACGGTCAATTAAATTTGGCTTTTAATGGACTATAATCAATCAAGATTAAAGAATTGATTAATTTAGATTTTTCGTCATTTTTTCTATTTTGTCTCATCCTGTATAAAGCAAAGAGTAGCAAACAAATATTTTCTACCAAATAGAGGAAAATATTCATCTCATTTCCAGAACATAGATTGTTTAATTCTTGAGAATCTTAGAGGGGCCAAGACTTTGGGCGATGTGTGTATTATATTAAATTATTTGAATAATTTCTCTGAAATTCGAATAGTAGAAAATGGTTGAACAACCATCGAGAGGGCTCAAATACGCCATAATAATTTAAAAATAAGTTTATTTCTTGACTTGAAGATTAAAAATTACATAATGCAACCAAAGTTATGTTCTTTATATAAATCTAACATCTAAACAATACTCATCGCTTTTTTCTACTGTTATTCAAGTTTGTCAGATAGTTTCTGTGTGACAAACTCCTAAGGTTTTAATTAAGGTGGACGTTCAATGTAGTGTGTTTTTATTTCGAGTTGCATTTGAAAATGGTTTCACTTTGAGAACTGAAATTTTGTGGGTAAACTCAGAAAGGATTGGAGTTCTTAATGAAATAATTTAAATCGCTTCCATTTCGAAATTTCATTTTTTTTCTTTCAAAGTTAGAAGGAAATGAGCCAACTCGTGCTTCTGTTTTGTTTCAAACGAAAGACCCCTGAAAATAGTTCAACTTCCGATTAAAAGTGAATCTGCAGATTATTTCGTTCAGGAAAACAACTTGAAATAAGGAATTGGCAGAGAATGGCCAAATTCAAATATATGGCGGGAAATAGTTCCTGCTTTACCCACATATTCACTAATTTCATAGTTCAGCGAATTTCGGATAGAGAGCGTCATTGTACATTTCATTCATAATTGGAGAGATATTCATAGAACTTATAGTGATGATTTAAGTTCTATGGAAATCTATATATATATAAAAGAAAGATGTTGGTTACACCATTTATAACTCGAGATCGGATGGACTGTTTGTTATGAAACTTCATATATGGATTCGTCTACGATCTGGTTATTATAAAATACAATAAAACTTTGAAAAAATCGATGAAAATTTTACTCATACAGGAAATGCTTTTCCTCCTTCTGAGTAAGGCCACTAGAAGTCGATACAGTTACAGTTACGCTACCGCTTATTCGTAGGTACTATTTGATATTCTCCACGTTAGATGGCGATGTAAACAAATAGTGTGTACAGTGACTATATTCCCTCCATAGTCACTGTAATAGTGTGTAATTTGAGTTGCCTACAACTCTGCGCTGTTGGGCAAAACCAAAATGTCTTAGCGTAGGAGTACAGATGTCTGAAATGATTAGATTTCGTTGAGATATGAGAAAATTTTCGTTCTAACCACTTCAGATGGCGCTATTCACACATTATAACTGATTATTAGTTATTTTTATAGTTTTATTTATTCAAAATAACGTAATCGTGAATGAACTATATTTGAAATTATCACCATTAAATGGCGATGAATTTGTGAGGCATTCGAGGCCATCGATCGATGTCATCTGTCATCTGTTGATTTTTCGAGCATTTCGGTCGTCGTGGTTTGAAATGGTGGAAAAAAGAACAGATGACATCAATTAGGTACTGTGTAATTTACATATTACATAGGAATTATGAAACCATGAAAGGCTATCAACAGATCCAGAAGCGGGTGAATATCACAGTGAATTTTTATCGGAATGTCAAGTAAATCGGATTTTGGCGATCCGTTCCAAACGTGAGGTGCCATTCTCATCTTTTTTCATAATCTTTGAAATGTTTTTGAATTTCTGTTTGGGTAATAAATATATTTGCGGAAATAACTGAATCCAAAATTGCCATTATTACTAATTGACATATTATTTTTGAGTATCTGTTCTGTGCGACAGCTCATATCCATGGAAACATTCGAGAGTTCAAAAATCAGAGAACCAAGCCGTTGATCTACGATCACCGGTGATTACGATTTGTGAAATCCACCGTGAATATCATTTAGGCGGAACAGAGTTCGCCGGGCCAGCTATTATTACATAAAATGCACGGTGGCGCCTCTATCGGTCCAGTATCGGATGAGTTTTCCTACTCGCTCTGAACGGCGACCTTAAATTATGTAATTCTCCACTAGTGACTAGCGAAACCCTAAAAATAAACCAAAAAAGACAAATACATACTTCCACACCGAATAATGCGGAGAAGAATCGAGAACGGAGAGAATGAGCTTTTATTGTGCACCCACCAACTGTCTGTACAACAGCTCTACTTGAAAACATTCAAGAATGTTTCACCATGTGTACCCACGTATTTTTTCAACATTACCCTGAAAGATCTGGAACTCTGGAAGGAGCCAGAAAGCTAATTTCTCCCGGTAACAAGTTGAACAGTTTCGGAGCATAATATACTCTTTCACGTGAAGTTATTTCTGCAAAAAGGGATCTATAGTGTCTATACTAAATACTTATAACATTCCTCAACTGACGAATGCGAATATGTACTTGAAATTGTTTTCCCTGATCATGTAGTTGGTGCGGATCAACAAAAAATATCTATAAGTTCGAGAACATCTACTACCATATAAATTTCCAATTTAATCCTCTCAATCCCATGACTCGAACTAATGATATGAAGTTCAACGAGCATGTTCATGGGATGACGGTAAACACTCTTGTTCGAGTGTTTAATGTTATGTATCGAGAAATATACGCTCTTGGCTGGAATGAGAATTATGAACCAATTTCTTAATTGACCTGGAAGGATCATGGCAGGAGACCATGCTTACTGGCAGTTCCTGATGAATTTGCCTCGGGGGATGTATTATAGACGTGAGATCTTTCCATTCAGTTTATTTATTCGGGAAGTGTTCTTAATTGGGGTGAAAAAAACCATTGATTTCTGTGAATTCTTAATCTCATAATCAATACATAGTATAAAACAAAGTCGCTATCGCTGTCTGTCCCTATGTATGCTTAAATATTCAAAACTACGCATCAGATTTCGAAACGCTTTTTTTTAATAGATAAAGTTATTCAAGAGGAAGGTTTCTATGTATGATACTTTGATAATATTGTAGAGGAACACTGATGAATTTGCAGGTTTCTAATGTGATGTCGCAAATAAACACATTTTTTTTCAACTTACATTGCAAACGCTGACTGAACCCCACGAGATAAATTAAAATAATGTACTCGGTATTGTACACCTTAAAAAGGTCAACAGAAAAGCCCGCGATATATGTCTATTTCTCAAGGGGCAGTATCACCTTTTGAATCGTGGTAAATCTCCATTCAAAAGTGGTCTCTTTATTTCACGAGTAAGTACCTTAATTTACGACGTAGAGACTTGATTTTTTTTTAAATTGAAGTTGAAGAATGTCCGGAGGGCAAATAATTTTTTTTTTGGATTTAATTAGTTTTTCAATTAAAAAAGCAGGGTGATCGTTAGATCTGGGGTTACTGAATATGTTTTCTGTTTTTCATGGGTACAAGCTATATTTTTGAAATAATCATCATGAAAATTTTTGTAGTTTATAGAAGATTAAATTGCCGAGGGCAAATAGTTGCGATTTTTTCCAAAAAATGATGAATATCCGTCGAAAAAAAATCATTAAGTGTAGTTTCCAAAACGCTGAAGTTCAACCTGTTTTTTTTTTAATTGAAAAACTAATTAAATCGAAAAAATCGCAACTATTTGCCCTCGGCAATTTAATCTTCTATAACCTACAAAAATTTACATGATGATTATTCCAAAAATATAGCTTGTTCTCATGAAAAACGAAAAACATATTCAATAACCCCAGATCTAACGATTACCCTGGTTTTTTTTAATTGAAAAACTAATTGAATCGAAAAAAAGAAAACTATTTGCCCTCGGGACGTTCTTCAACTTCAATTTAAAAAAAAGTCTCTACGTCGTAAATTAGGGTACTTACTCGTGAAATAAAGAGACTACTTTTGAATGGAGATTTACCACGATTCAAAAGGTGATACTGCCCCTTAAGGATAACCCACAATAACCATTTTTTATCCTTCAAATTTTACGGGAAAAAATGGCTTATTTATGAAGATATTACAGATTTAAAATGCAGGGACATAGCCGTGCGGCACCGGCAATACCGATCCGACATATTTTGCAATGACCATTAATAAATCGCAGGGTCAAATTTTCAACGTTGCGGGCTTAGATTTGAGCGTTGAGTGTTTTTCTCATGGTCAATTATATTTCGCTCTTTCAAGAGTAACTTCTAAACAAAATATGTTTGTATTGTATACTTAATGACAAAAAAGCTGTAAACGTTGTTTATAAGGACATTCTGTAGTATAGGTAGTAGGTATTTAATATCAGCATATTATGCATCAGTGCGAAGCTAGTGTGAGTTCATTTGAATACACCGAAATTTTACAGAGGTTGGAAGCATTCATGGATTTCCATCAGATTTGACCCTGCAGAAATCCAAATATTCTTGCCCATCCAATAAACAGGTTGTCCCAGAGTATATGTGACAAACTGTTAGGGTAGATAGTACTGATGGAAATAAAGGGCGGAAGCTCTATATCTCATCGGAAAAATGAAAAAGGAGCAGTAAAAAGTACTGAATTAAAGGCAGGAGCATGCATCCGTGCGAAGCCGGGACGGGTCGCTAGTGTGAGTTATTTTGAATACCGAAATTTTACAGAGGTTGGAAGCATTCATGAATTTCCATCAGAAATTATTGACCCTGCAGAAATCCAAATATTCTTTCCCATCCAATATACAGGTTGTCCCAGAGTATATGTGACAAACTGTTAGGGCAGATAGTACTGATGGAAATAAAGGGCGGTATCCTTATATCTCATCGGAAAAATGTGAAAGAAGCAGTAAAAAGTACTGAAGTAAAGGCAGGAGCTTTTGGGTGCTCAAGAGTTATTGTGCTCACGGCCGGACATACGGAACTGAATTTGACATCGAATTCGCCATCAGTGAGTCGAAGCTTATCGTTTGAGACCATTCCTGGCTCAAATTGACCACCGATATGAGCAATAACCATTCACAGCAAATGCTAAGTTGATATTTGGAATGATCAATGAGGTTCTAGTACATATCTGTACTATCATCTGCACGCTTCATTCAGGCAATAAATTGAATAAATACGACATAAGTTTATCTCTAGTCCTTGGTGTGAATACTCCATTCACTTTCATAAAGTATCCCGGTTGGCCATGATTTAGGTTTATCAAGTTCTTTTACTTAAAACTCTAGCAGGTTGGCACTCGTGAGAGTCAAATAATTTCGAGAGACTCTATTTATTCTATTTACTCTTTTTTTACTTTGTAAATAGAGTTACGGTAGAGCGGTGTGGCTTTGCCAACGGAGGTGACTTTGCCAAACTACCTAATGTTTTATGTATCATTTTATTTTGGTAAAGTCAGTAACTTCTCAACGACAGCACGAATCGGAACCTAAGAGACACTATATCCCCACATTGTTTCAACAGTCGCAGTCCTTTGGCTTGGATTGAAGGGTGTGCTATGCTGTGTTGTGTGAGCAGGTAAGTCTTAACGTGTTTATAAATGCGAAATACTAATGAAAAATGGTACATCAAAATACATTTAGCAGCTTATTTCACACGTATTCAGAGTCGCGTAAAAAAAAACTGAGAGCATTTGGTTGGGCTAGTCTCGAAATTTCAGGAAATTATTCTATTGTTTGCAGATTTATGCAGACAACCCATCTACGTTGGGAAGAGGAAAATGGAAGCGATTTTTTGTAGGAGGATAAAAAATTGAATGGAAGCAACAGTTCTGCTGTTTTGGAATATGAATTATCATTATTATATATTGTTCATTTACAAAGAGACTCATTTTATGTATTTTATGAAGAATAATAGATTTTATTTTCTTATAATTTGTTGTTTTATTCGCGACTAGTACCTAGCTGACTAACCTTCAAAAAAGTTAAAGAAAAACGTTCTCGTGGCAAAAATACCACCCGCACTTGATTAAATTGCCAGCAAATGCATTTTGATGCAAGTGGCAAATTCGCACCGATGTGCGGGTGACTTTGCCAAATTTTTAAAATGGAAAAAAAAATTGCTTCACACTTTTTCTTGCATTTCTAATAACAGGAATCGATAGCTAGATTGTTGAAATTAAACATAATTCAAACACATCTCATTTTACAAAAAAACGAGGAAGTTACATCAAGAATACTCTAAAAAGTGGTAGTTCTTTTAAGGTTTAACTGTAAAACAGGTTTCGTAGTACCTATACCATTACATTTTCATACTGGAGTTTTTCAAGTTGTACAGAAAGGTATTTGAATGTATTCTGTAGGCTTATTTCTTAAGAATTTTGAACATTGGGGAATTCCATAGGTCCGTCTGTTCGTTTAGAAGTTTTTCTGTCGGGTTATTCAAGTAATTTTATTCTTTGTCCGAATGAAACATAACAAAGAAACGGACTATTCTGTCCATTATTTCTCATTAAAATTCCAAGACTCCATTCTCGATTTCCGTACAAGAAAATAGCATAACCATGATACGTGAAATATTTCCAGTATTAACAAAAAGAGTCTTCAACAATTATTGAATTCACATAATATTTTCTCAAATTCATTTTTTTCCCAAAGTAAAAATTAATTTTGATGAATACGTAATTACTACGATTTCTATGTAGAAAAGACCACGTTGCTTGTTCATCTGGCAGTTAAATGGCTATAACCTAACATTTTCAAAATACATAGACGCGGTGAAATGTGTCAAAATTTCATGGCCAATCGGGATACTTTATAAAAGTGAAATGAGTATACATATGTGCTTTCTTCTCATAAGTGCACCAAATATAAAGAAATCCACAATATCAGAAATTACAAGTCACTCTACACTCAATAGTATCTCCCCTAGCCAAATTTTTTCAAGATGTATTTTTTTTCATACTGGATGTTTCTAATTTCAGATCAATCTGACTGCTGAAGGAAATCCAAAATGAGGGATGTCCATGATAACCTGGACGGTATCGAATCCCTCCCTGATGCCAAAAATGTTATGGAGACACCGGTGCGTTACAACAACTCTTCGGGAGACGATGATCTTCCAATCAATATGCGTTTCAACGACGGACACAAGCTCTCTATTATAGTGTACAGTTGTTTATTTGTGTTTTCCGCTATCGCGAACATAACTGTTTTGGTATTGTTGGCGAAAAGAAGAAGAAAGAACCCTTCTAGAATAAACACCATGCTGATACATTTGGCCATAGCAGATTTACTGGTGAGTTCGATATCAATATTTTTGTAGAATATACACACATCGTTTCGGTTTACAAAGTGATAGTCGACGAGAAAGGGTTTTGAGAGGTCCAGGCAGACTAGAGGGATTCAATTTCTCTCGGGAGGTGGTGTCCTTTCAATGCGGATCAATTATGTGTGGTGTTTCTAGCAATACCAAAAGATCCTTAAATCATCAATACATAAAAATATCACTTTTCTAAATGGCATTCTTAATTCACCAGAGTGAAGTCTAGAACAAAGTGCCACATTTCTGAAGTCTGAACAATTTTGTTATTTGGAAACATGTATCCAGACTTTTTGTGTCTTTTTTGTCGATTATTCAAAAATCTCCAGTTTGATCTAACTCTAGATTGAATCAAAGAATTTCCACATCATAGTAAGAAGGAAACAAATCAGATTTTTTTTCTTCACAGCTTCACGCGGCGTGATTTTCTTTCCGCGAACGCATCTATCAGCTCCTCGAAATCTGTTTGGAAACAGTTTTGTTTTCTATATAATAGCTAAGATCGAGAGACCATAAAGACGTTCCTGACTCATTGAGGAACGCAAGTAATTTTTTATTATTTCCAATTTGCTGAAACTGCGTTCACATCTTGCAGACGTGGCAGTGTATTCTTGAAGCTATACTGACATTAGGGAAAGCTTCTTGCAAATCATGCCTGTGAAGAATTTGTAGCAGGTCCAATAAAGTCGATCTTTCACTAATTTCAGGAACCAGCTTTTTGAAAACCGCTAGTTTCTAACAAAAATCAACTGCATTCAAGTCTCTTCAATATTTTTGCGCCGAAAGAGTCCTATTTTTCTGCAGTTCCTCTTTTTGCAGGTTTGCAAGGGCATGGCCATTGGGGAATACGAAATTCGTATGCAGACTCTCTGCGCTTTCTAATCTTTTTCTGATTTTTGACAATCTGTCGATAACAACCTTCACGGAAAGAAATCTATTCTCGTACCAAGTGGATAATATTTGATTGAAGAAAATGATAGATTCATATATGAGCAAGAATAAGATTTAGTCGATTCAAGTATACCTTATTCTCCGAATTCAAATAAAATAATTCTTTCGACTAAGTATATCATATACTTGAATTTAATAAATCACGTATTATTGATTCAAGAATATTCATATATTCCTTGTGAGTAAAATGAGAATTTTGAAATGAGTATTCGAAATATTTCATCTAAGGGAAACATAATCTCAAATGGAATTATTGTACATCTTAATCTCAGTAGTTTCTTCGTTCGAAGCAAAGATACCAAATACTTGAATGAACTCAATAATTTCACTCAATCCAACATCAGAAAATTGTTAAATTGAGTATACCATATTTTCAAATCAAATTTCATTCAATAATGGTTTTGAGTGAATATTAACTTCAGATTTAGTTTTCGGTCTACTTACAAGAAGTAAATACCTGTTTGGTCAAAACCATTTAAATTCTCACTCTGAACCAACGAGAATTCTGAATATTCAGTTTCAGTATATTATATTCTCAAGATGAATAATGATATTTATTTTATGCTTGTTTTGACAAAAAGTGAAATTATTTGAAATACGATAATCGTTTAACATTGCTGTGATTTCAGGATGAGGATTATATTCATAAAACGAGGCTAATAAGAATTGAAAACAAATTTATTATACTTCTGAAATAATTATAAACAAACAAAAGTATAAAATTGATCACTGAAAACAAATAGAGAAAATGCTAAATTCAACATATAATCGACTGGACTAGGTACAAATAAACCCAATAATAACTGATGTGAAAAAATAAGTACCTACCACAAATAAAAACTCTATCCTATAAGACAAATCATAATCTTAAAAATATTATCACATATAAATAAGTATAAAATCAAGAACAGAAGAAATATCAGAAGAACCACAAATAAAAAAATTATATATGTACACATCGCAGTATAATCACATAAAGGTACTGGCACTGAAAGGGATAATTTACATTCAAAACGTGAAACAATTTGAAAATAATTTTGAATGCCTTACGTGCAGAGGAGAACTGATGGTAGAGGTTTTCAACAATAATCAAAAAGCTTTTCGGTTCTAATAGAAACTGTCCCAAAACCAACAAATAGGGCGGCACCGTTCCTTTCCATTGTATTGTTTTCTGCCTCTGCTCTTTGATAATATTTTCCGTATCTCCAAACCTCTGCAAAAAAATGCGAATAAATTCTGTATCCTCTGAATTATTATCCGCATTCTATAATGAGTGATATGATGAGCTATTCCCCCCAAAAAAGATACAACAGTACTGTACGAGACCATTTCAATCTAATAATTCAAAATTCGTAAGTTGCATAAGAAAATATGGTATCACTGGTTGATTATCGCTCTTATTTTTATTCAACGATGCTAGTACAGTATTGTGTAGTTCGAAAAATCATTTTTAGAAGTAGTAAAAGCGAATTCATTTGATAAAAATAAAAATATTTCACTTGCTTCAGAATTCATCTCTTTGATTTTCCTTGAAATCAGTTTTCATTCCTAAGGTAGGTATGAGATCATGATCATTGAGATTTTTTAAGAGCTCTAAGGAAATATCTTGTTCTGAAAAATTGATAATCCCAATGTAATAGGATTTTTGAAAATGAATGTTCTTAGAAATGTAAGAGATGCGCACTTAGAGTATTTCAAGTATTAAATTTATCGAAAAAGATAACAGCTTGGTGATTCAAAACGTATAAGATTCAAAGAAGAAATTATGTTTTTTTTTTTAATCTCAATTTAAATTTAAATCAATACATAGCTAACATATCTTACCTTGAAATAGCTTGCTAACACTGCCCGAGCATCCCTATTGTCCCAATAATTTTTCCACATTTCACTAAAAATTGGTAAACTTTCTTCAACACACTGAACTTGGACGAAAGACGCGATATGAACAAGTCGAATCAAGATCGAGAGTGATATCCCCTTTTGGGCACTGAATAGAGGGCGCTTTTTAGTATATTGTTGAATAATTTACTTGAATCTAGTGGATTGAGAAATTCATATACTTGGATTACGATAAAACCTAACTACCGGAAGGAGAATTGGCGTATTATAGTTTATCGCTGAATATCTTACTCGGACCAAGTGAATGAAAATTTTGTCAAGATTAGTAATATATAGTTTCACTTGAATTTTTAGTTATATAGAATTGTTCTACTTTTTTTTCAAAATTTTGGAATTTCTGAATGTTACAGATTTGATGATTTCTGTTTTCATCTTTAAAGAAACATTTTTAGTATACTTTGATATTTACCCTTATGAAAATTTACTCTAAACGAAATATTTCATACTACATACTTATATGTAGAAGAATATGGAAAAATTAGATACATTCTCTTCAATAAAAATTCATTAAAAATCAAGTTGGCTCTGAAATAACCTTGAAAAGGTTAAGGTGCAAACAAGATGTGATATCTAACAATTTTCACTTGAAACATATTCTTCTAAAGTTGATAGTTTTTGAGATAATTCACAGTCTCAAGTTTAATGCCTATATAATGAAATCGAAGTCAAAATCAACAAGTAAGGGTGCTATAGAGCCCTTATTAATACTAGGCCCTTTCTGGGGTTGTAACATCCTCGAACTATTTCGACACCACATTCAATACCAATACTCTATTTGCATAAATACAGAAGTAAAGAGGTTTGGCATTGTTAACCCAAAGACCGTATATTGTCGAATAATTCACTTGGATCTAGTGGATGGAGAAATTTATATACTTGGATTACGATGAAGCTCGCAAACGGATCACGGTCCCTCTTATTCATGCATGTTGCCTAACTACCGGAAGAAGAATTGGCATCTTAGTATATTCTGAAAATTACACTTGGATCAAATAAATGCATGTCATTTCACTTAAATTTACAAATACGATGAATTTTTCAACAACTTCTTTCTTTCCCTTTCAAAATTATGGAATTACACTAAGAGAAATGTTTTACAGAGTGTAATAGATTTGGTGATTTTTTTTTCTATAATGTTTCATCACATAATTTTATTATAAATAGATTTGTGAAAAGTACCTAATTGAAAATTTCTTTCAAATTATATTTTCACAATTTTTTTATGATTTCAACTTCATATTTCAATCCATACAATGTATATATGTATTTTGAAAGGAGAGTCTATCTATCTCAATGGTAACTTTTTTCAGATGTCTAACTCATCGTATACATATAATCTAAAATCTGAACGTTATCCTAGCAATATTTTATTTTCGATTTTATTCATTTTGGCGAAATATTCTCGAATCATTATTGATTGATTAATTAATTATTCAATTCATAATTTTATGTCAATTCATTATTTCATGTCAATCGAAATTATTATTTCAAGAAAACCAATTTCTTGAATATAACACATGGAATGAGGATATTCCAATTCTCGAACTGAGAATATTATATTTTCGAAGTCAAGATATCATATAGTTACCTGAAATATAGAAGTACTCTCGAATTGATAAAAGTGAATAGTTTGGATTGAATAAATAATTTACTCCGATGGAGAATTTCATTCTTCAATCAAGTATATGTTTTTTGAGTAAAATAAATTCATTCCAAGTATACAAAATTTCCCTTTTTACTTGTTTTGATTCTATATATACTTGAAACAACTCTAATATTTCAAGAATATTGGGATTCTTGATTTGAGGATAGATTTCTTTCCGTGTAATTTCCTTCGAGAATAAACCAACCAGATCTTGCTTTCTTGACTCATCCATGCACATTTCGTCGACTTGCGTTTTCTCTTTGGAATCACATTTATTTCTAAAAATTCTGAAAGAAGTGTAGCTTCCGATATCCAGTTTTCAATAGATTTTTCTCTCATTCCTCGCAGGATTTTCACAAGACCTTGCATCAACGATAATGAACGTGAAATAATTATATCCCCTTTCTGAATTTCCACGTTTACCCTATTGATCTCTCGCAAAATATTATCCCAAATTGTTAGGTTCAGGATGAATCTGAAATCCATCACAGCATGAAGCAAACGACCAGCTTCATACTTATATTCTGCGACTAGTGGGGATTCTTTGATTTCTTCCACAGCCTCCACAACTCCCGGTGAATTATTGAGCAAGGCATTAACAGCTTGATGTTTAGCCCATCTTGTTTGGCTACTTCTTTTCAAATTTGTTTTTGTGCACTTTTTCATAATTGTCCATCGTGTGGTTGAACTGACAATAAAAGAATACAGTTTTTGTACAACACCAAATGAATTCACTGCTTCTGAACATGGTGAAGTCGGATGGACACCCACAAGATTCAAAGCATGGAACTTATACAGCCAGCCTGTTCATCTGTAGCATTCTGTATTGGACTCCTTTATACAAGGTGGCCAAGAGATTGATGTCAAAAAGGAAAAAACAGGTCCCTGGTGTCATGGGCTATTCGAATCACCCCCATGTATGTCATGCTATTTTTCACGGTATTCGAGTTATGAATTTTTTTATGAACTTTGAGAATTTTCGGCTTGACCATCTTAAAAAAGATATTAAAAAAAAGTACAAGACTTCTCTGTGAAATTTTTTTGTAACTTAATCTCCATGAATTGTACTTTTATACATAAAATAACCAGATTCATAACTTTGATAAAAATGATGGAAATGTTGATCTCGAGTGAAAAAGTTAAGTGAATTGGATTATGATCTGCATTTTCGAATCAAAATTAAAAATGTAAAAAGGCTAATTCTCAGTTTCTCAGTATGCTTAAATACAGCGCTGAACAGTCAGATTTTAGAATCATTGATAAAAAATGGTACTCAACACTCTACTTTTGCTAGAATTAGCCTTCAAAGTCATCGAGGTGGAAAAAATAAAAAAACTAGACATTTACTACAAAATTATTTTTTGCCATTTTAAAATTTTTCTGATTAAGTTATGATAGAAAATGCTGAAAATTGATGAAAATTTGCTTTAGATGTTGGTCAAGAAAAGTTCTAGATAAAAAAAAAATGTATGGCAATAAATCACACATCATAATGTGAATAAAAAGAAATTTACTTAGAAAATTTTCAGTAGGTTTTCAAAGTGGCCACCTCTAGCCTCAATACACATTCTACACATTCTTAGAAAATTTTCTTTTAATCGCATAAAACCTGCCCTGTTCTCTCTCAGGACACGTTCGGCTTCTCAACTTCAGTCGCAGCTCGTCTTTACTGGGCGCCAAAAACAATCAGAGGGTAAATTTTTTTCATTTTTGATTATCTCGGAAAAAAGTATTATTATTAAATATGACCCGACTCTGAAGTGCCATCTTGACCACTGAAAAAAGAAACAAACATACTATCAGTCCAAAACTATACAAAATGAAATTATCGATTTAATGGCCACTGATGGCCACCAAAGTTCGGAATAACATGATTAATGAGATAAAGGAGGCCAACTATTCCACTATTATGTTCGACTGCACCCCAGATGTATCTCACACAGAACAAATGAACCAGGGATACGATATTTGAAGAGAACGGAGTCTGGATATGAGATGAAGGAAAGTCTTATTGACTTCTTAGAAGTTGACGGAAAAAGTGGAAATAATATCATAGCGAATTCTAGATAAACTGCAAGCTGATGATTTAGTTGTCAAAAAAGGTCGTGCATATATGTATAAAGGAGTCCAATCCAGAATTCTACAGATGAACGAGCTGGCTGCAGTAGGTAGCAGTTCCATGCCTAGCACACTCTTTGAATCTAGTGGGTGTCCATTCGGCTTCATCATGTTCAGAAGCAGTAAATGTGCACGAAAACGAATTTGAAAGGAAGTAGCGAAACAATATGGGCTAAACATCAAGCTGTTAATGCCCTGCTCAATAATTTACCGGGAGTTGTGAAGGCTGTGGAAGAAATCAAAGAATCCTCATTAGTCTTAGAATCCAAGTATGCAGCTGATCATTTGCTTCATGCTGTGATAGATTTTAGATTCATCCTGAACCTATAAAAATTTGGGATAAGATTCTGCGAGAGATCAATAGGTTCAATGTGGAAATTCAGAAAGGGGATATAATTATTCCACGTTCATTATCGTTGATGCAAGGTCTTGTGAAGATCTTGCAAGGAATGAGAGAAAAACCTATAGAAAACAGGATCTCGCAAGCTACACTTCTTTCAGAAGAATTGGATGTGGAACCAATTCTCAGAAATAAACGTATTTCCAAGAAGAAAAAGCAGGTCTACGAAATGTGCGAGGATGGGTCAAGAACGCTCAACTAGTTGGTTTATCCTCGAAGGAAATTAAGGTTGTTTTCGACAGATTATTGTCAGAAATCAGAAAAAGCTTAGAAAGCACACAGTCTGCATACGAATTTCCCATTCTTCGAAGGTCATGCCCTTTCAAACATGCAGTTGACTTTTGTTAGGAACTAGCGGTTTTCAAAGAGCTGGTTCCTGAAATTAGTGAAAGATCAACTTCATTAGACGTGCTACAAATTCTTCACAGGCAAGATCTGCAAGAAGCTTTCCTTAATGTCAGTATAGCTTCAAGAATATACTGCACATTACCTACCACGTCTGCAAGATGTGAACGCAGTCTCAGCAAATTGAAAATAATGAAAAATTATTTGCGTTCCTCAATGAGTCAGAAACGTCTCTATGGTCTCTCGATCCTAGCTATAGAAAACCAAACTGCTTCCGAAATAGATTTCGAGGAGCTGATAGAAGCGTTCGCGGAAAAAAATCGCGCCGCGTGAAGCTGTGAAGAAAAAAATCTAATTTCGTTCCTTGTGATTTTTTCCTTATTATCAGTATTTATTTTCATTATTCATTTGTGTTATTTATTTTTGTTATTTTTTATGAATTCATATAATACACAAATGGGGGGGGGCGCCATCAAGAATATTTGCCCCGGTCAGAAAAAAGCGTAGATCCGGGCCTGGCTAATTTGCACCTCATGAGTTGTTACCCGTGGTCTACCCTGTCCTGGTCTTCGGACATTCATACCTGTCTCCCTGAATCGCTGCAACATTCTGGACACACTTGTATGGGAAACTCCAAACCTTTCTGTAATTCTTGTGTATGTCCACCCTTCTTTTCGCAAAACTACCGCTTGGGCACATTCCTCTTGGGTCAAATTGCGTGTTTCGCTTTGCATAGCGATCGAGTGTAGAAAATCAAACGAAAGAAAAACTATTGATCACTAGGATTGATCGAGAACAACTGATTTTAGAATGGAGCCAATACATTCAAAATCTGATAATATCATATTTTTTATTCCTGCTGGGAGGAAACACCTGGATTGAAGAAAAACGTTGAATGTGGATAACATATTCATGCATAATTCTGATAAAAATAATTGAGAACACCTTCAGTTGTAGAATAAATTTGAGATTTCCATAATGTGCGTTAATTTTTTTGCGCAGTGTATATTCGCGATCTTCATTAATCATTTGGTGCATTTATTCCGCGAAAATCTAATCGTTCAATGAGTCAATTAAATGTGCTACGGAGTAACATGTCCACGAATTAATCGAAAATCCATCGTTGCGTGGAATGTATTCCGATAATTGACATTCATCTTAAATTTTACACGCACATGGCGAATGCCAGTGCAATAGTAAACAATTATATGAATCTATATTTGATACATGGTTAGAACGCCAATAATTGACATTCATCTTAAATTTTACACGCACATGGCGAATGCCAGTGCAATAGTAAACAATTATATGAATCTATATTTGATACATGGTTAGAACGCCAATAATTCATCGAATAAATTCGAATTAATCTTTCAATCATTCTCATATAATATGTAACGCTTCGTGACATTTGGTGTTGAATGGATATTTCAATTAAAATGATAGATTATCACATTTTGGCGGATAACGCAGTTATGCCATGTTCGTGAATTAATTCTCTACAATTTTTCGCATATAGTAATCCGAGCACAGTAAATCACTGTTTTCAGTCCCAAAATGTTTCGAAAAAGATGATAATTTCATCTGAGAAATTTTTATATTTGTTCAAATCGGTAAAAATGATGATGATTTATTTTTCTCAAGAATGAAGATGAGCACAGACATTCGAATTTTTAGATGAAGACCATTTTAGTATTCATTAAATTAAATCATCATGTTCTGGGAATTTGAAAGCTTCAGCAAGGCATGTCTGAAGACTTCTGTCGCTATATGGATGGACTCGTTTTAATTAAATTGCTTCTGTCGTTCAGATTGACTAGGAGAATAAAAACTGGACGGTGACATCCTTCTGAAGAAAGCCTTCATTCTTTCATTCATGTCTTGAGAAGGGAATGAGACGACATTATGTCATATCAGATTTTATCGTGGAGACATTCTTAGTTCTTTTGTTGGGAACAGGCTGAGGCCTGCGGTTTAATCCAAACGATTTGATTTCAACATCAGAAACATTTAATCCCTCAGTTCCTATTTCAAGTGGATCGGACATCAAACCAAATGATCTCTAATTGGTTCATCGTTGATTGAAGGACTTTAGCTGGAATTTGTCTTGTTCTGAAACTGTTTTAACGAAATTATATTGAATTAACACCTGTGAATTATCATTGATTAAGATGGGCGTAAAATCTATTATTGTGTTTTTATTTCAAGTTGTATTTGAAAATGGATTCACTTCGAGAACTAAAATTTTGTGGGTAAACTCGGAAAGGATTGGAGTTCTTAATGAAATAATTGAAATCGATTTAATTTCGAAAGTTCATTTTTTTTCTTTCAAAAATAGAAGAAAACGAGCCAACTCATGCTTCTGTTTTATTTCAAACGAAAGACCCATGAGAATAGTTCAACTCCCAATTAAAAATGAATCTTTAGATAATTTCGTTCAGAAAATCAATTTGAAATACGGAATTGGCAGAGAATGGCCAAATTCAAATATACACTAGTGCCGCAGAGGACGATATACGCGTAACGGTCTGAGTTTGGCGAAATTTTTTGATGCAGGCTTGATATACTCCAAGAAGAGCACAACCTAAAAATATTTTCGAATATATCGGGTGGCCCACAAAAGAGGAATAGAGGGTGACTTTGTTTTTTCCAAATGGAACATCCTATATTCAATAGTGTTCTTCAATTCTCTGAAACTTTCTGCATGCTTTCGTATACTTTTCACATATTTTTATTCGACAGTTTTCGAAATATTGGTCATTTTGACAAAAAATATATACTTGGAGAGGCTATATTATGTTATCCAATTATATTTCACGAACCCTTGCACATACCGATAACAGCTTCATATGGAATATGGATTGAAAGACAAGACTTCAAAGTATCCTTGCCAGCTATAATAAAGCAATTTCAACATATGGAGCTTCCACAAAAAGACTATCAACATGACGAATTTCAAATAAATTTTTCTTCATTTTTTCGAATGCAATGCATATATATGTATAATTTTTTTCATCATTGCAATCACCATTCATTTTACTTCATTTCTTGTCAAATGTCAAATACATGATATGCATATCTTCAACACAATAGGATTTTTTACAGTTTTTCCTCTTAATTCACATATACTTTCGAATTCAAAAAGCAGATTTGGCTTTTCTGTGGTTATTGAGAACAGTCAAATTATTCTATTCAGAATTAATATCATTGCAGCTTCAATTCATATCATCATAGTTTTTACGGATACAAAAAGTGCCCGCTCTTATCCTTATAAAACTTTTTTCGAAAAAATGATTTTCATAAGTTTCACAGGCACGCACGCAGATCTTCAAGCTCCCAAGCTTGAAGCTTGTTTGAAATTTCTGCAAGATTCTACTCTTCGAGTAGAAACATAGAAAATTATCAAGAATGTATTTTGAAAAATGGGAACAGAAAGCAAGTCTTTAGTAACTGTTTTCATCACATTTTTGAGTAGATACATCAAAACTTTCTAGTTCCTGATTTCGCTATAATATGATAATATGAATTGAAGCTTCAATGATGCTTATTCTGAGTGGAATAATTTGACAGTTCTCATTAACCACCGAAAAGCCAAATCTGCTATTAGAATTCGAAGGTATAGTCCATCCAAGAATTATTGACATCTCGGGCGGCTTTGGAAAATCGAAATTAGGTTGGTAATGCCCGTTCAGTGATATTTTGAGTTGTAGAATTCAGGTTGGTGTTGGAAATAACACTAATATTTTGTTCTGTCATCAATACTGTTTCGAATAAATTTGGCAAATAATTGAGCAAGTGAAATAAATATCTATTAGAATGAGGCTGTTGAAGAGTGTACAGCTAATAAATGGAAAGGCTTTCCATAGCACATATAAAAAGAAATAAGAGAAGATTAGTCGAAATATATGGGATGTTGCTGACATAAAATCCTTCATTATGAACATTATGAGGTCTGCCCAGATGAGGAAATAACAGTTGTGGTTGTTGAAACAACAGTAGGAATATTTACATTTCATATTTTGCACCTTCATTGTTAACAAATATTGAAAGTTACAATGTAATACAAAATTCTTTATATATTAAATAAATAAATTTGTTTCTGTCTTGATATATATTACAATTTTCCCAATCCATTCGGTTTGCAGGTAATCGTATGTGATAATTGGAAACATTTTCATATTCAGATTGCCGTACTTTGAAAAAATACCATTTAATTTTCAGGTTATTTCTATATTTTTTTATTGCTATGATGAAAGCACAGAAAACTTTTAGTTACTTTTTTGTAACTAGAAATAAAGCTGCGACTGGACTTCCAAGGCTTGCTCTGATGTCAATAATTCTTGGATGGACTATATATGTAAATTTTAGGGAAACATTTAGAAAAAGCTCTCAAAAATCCTATTCTGTTAAAAATATGCATATCATGCATTCGACAAAAAAGAAGTAAAATGAATGGTGATTACAATGATGAAAAAATTATATGCATTGCATTTGAAAAAATGAAGATAAATCGATTTATTCGATTTGAAATTCGTCATGTTCATAATGTTTTTGTGGACTCCATATGTTGAAGTTGCTTTATTATAGCTGGCAAGGATACTTTGAAGTATTGTCTTTCAATCCATATAAAGCTGTTATTGATATGTGCAAGGGTTCGTGAAATATAATTGGATAACATAATATAGCCTCTCCAAGTATATTTTTTTTGGTCGAAATGGCCAATCTTTCGAAAACTGTCGAATGAAAATATGTGAAAAGTATACGAAAGCATGCAGGAAGTTTCAGAGAATTGAAAATCACTATTGAATATAGGGTGTCCCATTTGAGAAAACAAAGTCACCCTTTATTCCTCTTTTGTGTGCCACCCGACATATTCGAAAATATTTTAAGGTTGTGCTCTTCTTGGAGTATATCAAGTCTGCATATGCATCAAAAACTTTTGCCAAACTCAGACCGTTACGCATATAACGTCCGCTGCGGCACTAGTGGGACATCCTGTATAGCGAGAAATAGTACCTGCTTCACCTACATATTCACGAATTTCATATTTCAGCGATTTTCGGATAGAGAGCGACATTGTACACACAGAAATGAGATAAGTTCCAGTTGTCTAAAGAATTGAGAACTTTCTATAGGACACATTTGAATTATTGTCGGAACCGGAAGCGATAAAACCGTTCCAAAATAATTGTCAAAAATCATTCAAATCGTGAAAAGTCAATATCAGGCCCCCTTGAATATTGTACGAAATTTTGTCGGGAAATAATCAACTACATGCAGGATATTTCTTCACAACCTGGAAAAAGATATATTGTCGTATAAAAGAGATCGAGAGAAACATTTTTGCCTATGATATAAAGGGTGCTTTTAAATTCATGCGAAAAAATTCAGAAGAAGATTGCTCGTATGAAATTAAGATGGGTCTTTTCATAACAAAATTTCCTTAACCCACCCTTTTTCGAGATATCACCCTTGAAAGGTGGTGACTAAATTGATTTGTTCTCCAAAATTTCAGTGAAGACAGAAACTTGAAATTCTATTATTTTCGTGCACTCGCAATGTTCAATCTTCCTGTTACTTTATACGGGGTTGAAATTAGCAACCTTAGCTTTATTTCATATCGAAATTTTTTTTTGAGATGAAGTTTCATGGAAGAAGATATATAATTTAAAACAATTTTTTATTCTTAAATTTTTTCCCAAAACCAATAACTGAAAAGAAAAAAAATTAAAACTCAATTTAAGGGTGATATCTCGGAAAGGGGTGAGCTGAGGAAATTTTGTTAAAGAAAGGAACCATTTAGAAACACTTTTTTCGAAGCTCAATGAAATCATGTTTACAGAAATCACAAAACACAATTTATTTTCCCATGTTGATAGCGAAAAAAAATTCCACTTGAAATTGTTGAATTTTTTCATGGTTATAGGTTATTTATTTTTCAGTCTCAATTTAAGGATGTTGTCGAATTCTGGCAAAAAAACCACAATGAGGCAGACTCGTGATTTCTGCATACAGGAGTGAAAAAAACTAGAGTTGCTTCTGGAAAAATGTGATGCATTACATTTTTTGGAATAATATTAAAAAAACACGATTGAAAAAATTCCTTCATTTGGAGTTTCGCCACCAAAAAGAGTGGCAAAGGATGTAATTACGCCACACCCTGTATACGGAGGGTACGAAGATGTAGCCAACATAAATTTCTCTCAAATTCACTTTGAAGGTTCATACCTTGATCGAAAATACTTCATCAGAAAATGAAAAAACTTTTGCAGTGGGTTTTATTGGATTGGGGCGAATAAAGCATGACAGATCCCTAGACCTAATCACTCTCTTGATTTTTGGGTGTTTGTTGGCTTTAAAGTACATAGACAAAACTTTATTTCAGGTTACATTCCTCATGATGCCTGTGGAGATTGCTTGGTCCATCACAGTCATGTGGATGGCAGGAGATGTGATGTGTAGGATAATGTCTTTCTTCAGAATGTTCGGACTTTATCTATCGAGCTTCATTCTCGTCTGCATCAGTATAGATAGGTAAGTTTATCTTATGCATTCTCCATCAAAGTAAGTATTGAAATGGACAACCTACAATTACGTTAAACAAGAATCCTTCTCTCTCAAGCCAATTTCTTAAGAAGGTTTGGCAAAATCAAAATTGAACTCGAAAATATCGGACAGGATAGACTCAGCTTCATTGAATGATATTCAATTCAAGTACACATAAAAATCATTCATAGAGGTTGGTGAAATCAGAATCCTTCTATCTCAAGCCAATTTCCTAAAAACTCAGGTTTGGTAAAATCAAAATTCAACTCGAAAATATTTGACAAAGTAGACTCAGCTTCATTGAATGATATTCAATTCAAGTACACGTATAAGAATCATTCATAGAGGTTGGCGAAATCAGAATCCTTCTATCTCAAGCCAATTTCCTAAAATTTCAGGTTTGGTAAAATCAAAATTCAACTCGAAAATATTGGACAGGGTAGACTCAGCTTCATTGAATGATATTCAATTCAAGTACACATGAGAATCATTCATAGAGGTTGGCGAAATCAGAATCCTTCTCTCTCAAGCCAATTTCCTAAAAACTCAGGTTTGGTAAAATCAAAATTCAACTCGAAAATATTGGGCAGGGTAGACTCAGCTTCATTGAATGATATTCAATTCAAGTACACATGAGAATCATTCATAGAGGTTGGCGAAATCAGAATCCTTCTATCTCAAGGCAATTTCCTAAAAACTCAGGTTTGGTAAAATCAAAATTCAACTCGAAAATATTGGACAGGGTAGACTCAGCTTCATTGAATGATATTCAATTCAAGTACACATGAGAATCAT
The DNA here is from genome assembly GCA_951802165.1 of Adalia decempunctata. Taxonomy (NCBI): domain Eukaryota; kingdom Metazoa; phylum Arthropoda; class Insecta; order Coleoptera; family Coccinellidae; genus Adalia; species Adalia decempunctata. Next base: position 26,355,793 of record OX637697.1, read on the forward strand.
TCATAGAGGTTGGCGAAATCAGAATCCTTCTCTCTCAAGCCAATTTCCTAAAAACTCAGGTTTGGTAAAATCAAAATTCAACTCGAAAATATTGGGCAGGGTAGACTCAGCTTCATTGAATGATATTCAATTCAAGTACACATGAGAATCATTCATAGAGGTTGGCGAAATCAGAATCCTTCTATCTCAAGCCAATTTCCTAAAAACTCAGGTTTGGTAAAATCAAAATTCAACTCGAAAATATTGGACAGGGTAGACTCAGCTTCATTAAATGATATTCAAGTACATGAGAATCATTCATAGAGTTTGGCGAAACCAGCATCCTTCTATCTCAAGTCAATTTCCTAAAAACTCAGGTTTGGTAAAATCAAAATTCAACTCGAAAATATTGGACAAAGTAGACTCAGCTTCATTGAATGATATTCAATTCAAGTACACATGAGAATCATTCATAGAGGTTGGCGAAATCAGCATCCTTCTATCTCAAGCCAATTTCCTAAAAACTCAGGTTTGGTAAAATCAAAATTCAACTCGAAAATATTGGACAGGGTAGACTCAACTTCATTGAATGATATTCAATTCAAGTAGGGAGAGGGGGGTACATTGGGACGCGGGGCACATATGGACCTTTCAAATTTCAGCGCCACTAAGCGTAAAGTTTAATTCTTCTGATCATCGTTAGAGTGCACCAAGTGCCCATTTTATTGTGAAAAAGTTTCGACAGCGTCAAGCGACTCAGTAGCTATTTAAAGTTTGTTAAGTGCATGTGTCCGTCGTGGTGAATAAATCAGAAATCGTTTAAGATCGAATATTTTCCAAGTGGATACTAGAATTACCTCAGTTGAAATTCTTAAGGTAAGTACACTTGTTTATGCTTGCTATGTCTGTATTTGCTGATGTTATTGTTCATTTTAGTTATTTATATAACCCCACAGTATTTATGAGAACGAGTGGGGTAGATTGGGACATCTAGTCGGGGGCACATATGGACATTGTCCAAATCTACCCAAGAGAAAAACGTGGGATTTTTTTTCAGGAATTAACATGGTAGGGACTCACAAGAGGAAGACCAATCGTTCTGCTATATCAGAGGAAAACATAATTGCCGCTGTTGAAGATGTTCTGCAAGGAAGACTTTCAATATGAGCTGCAGCTACAATCTACAACTTTACAAAATCGACAGTGGGGAACAAAGTGAAAAAAATAAAGAGACGACGTCTTGAAGATCCTGACGGCGAACATGACGCTCCTGACAGACAAGATCCAGATGTCCAAATATCATTTGCATCACCATTTCAGTCGAAGTATTCGTCTCAACAAGTTTTCACATCTGCTCAAGAAGAGCAACTGGCCAAATATTTCATCCAAAGTTCGATAATGAATTATGGTCTCACATATACACAAGCTCAAAAACTGGCATATGATTATGCCAAAAAATTAAATGTGAAGTAATCTCCGAGCTGGAATAACTCGTTATCCGCTGGAAAGGATTGTGTTCAATGTATTTTTTATTTTTTTTTACTGTTTATATGATTTATGATAGATCGTTCCACATTTATTCACCAAATAAATATGATTATTACTTTTGAAATAAAAAAAAATGTTTTTGTCCACATCTGCCCCTACACTGTCCTAATCTGCCCCAGCCAAGGGGCACATCGGGACAATTTTGATACTTGGGAAAATATCAAAATTTGACTTATTTATTAGTGGATGAGCGCTAAGCCTATGGTGAATGATAGTTCACTTATCAATGTCAACAACATAAAATTATTCGATCGATATATTGAAAGCCAAGCTTTATACAGCTAATTATATTTGTAGCGTCCCAATGTCCCCCCCTCTCCCTACACATGAGAATCATTCCTAGAGGTTGGCGAAATCAGAATCCTTCTATCTCAAGCCATTTTCCTAAAAACTCAGGTTTGGTGAAATCAAAATTCAACTCGAAAATATTGGACAAGGTAGACTCAGCTTCATTAAATGATATTCAATTCAAGTACATGAGAATCATTCATAGAGGTTGGCGAAATCAGAATCCTTCTATCTCAAGCCAATTTCCTAAAAACTCAGGTTTGGTGAAATCAAAATTCAACTCGAAAATATTGGACAGGGTAGACTCAGCTTCAGTAAATGATATTCAATTCAAGTACATGAGAATCATTCATAGAGGTTGGCGAAATCAGAATCCTTCTATCTCAAGCCAATTTCCTAAAAACTCAGGTTTGGTAAAATCAAAATTCAACTCGAAAATATTGGACAAAGTAGACTCAGCTTCATTGAATGATATTCAATTCAAGTACACATGAGAATCATTCATAGAGGTTGGCGAAATCAGAATCCTTCTATCTCAAGCCAATTTCCTGAAAACTCAGGTTTGGTAAAATCGAAATTCAACTCGAAAATATTGGACAGGGTAGACTCAGCTTCATTGAATGATATTCAATTCAAGTACACATGAGAATCATTCATAGAGGTTGGCGAAATCAGAATCCTTCTATCTCAAGCCAATTTCCTGAAAACTCAGGTTTGGTAAAATCGAAATTCAACTCGAAAATATTGGACAGGGTAGACTCAGTTTCATTGAATGATATTCAATTCAAGTACACATGAGAATCATTCATAGAGGTTGGCGAAATCAGAATCCTTCTATCTCAAGCCAATTTCCTAAAAACTCAGGTTTGGTAAAATTGAAATTCAACTCGATTATATTTGACGGTGTGGCTTCATTGAATGATATTTAATCATAAGTACACAAAAGAATCATTAAGTAAGCTGCTCTGAATAAGCAGAATTCAAATTAATGTTTTTTCAGGAAATATTCTTCCCTACGTTCGATACGGATTCTTTTGGGGTTGAAAGGAAAATTCGAACCAAAAAACTCAAATATGAACATACCTTGAAAATATTCGTTCCAGAATTTATGCAAAAACTTTCTACAGAAGGATCATAAATATCAATAACGTATCCTGGAATATTTCGATCGAACCTTTCCATGTTATTATTGAGTTAGTGAACTCCGCTTTCTTGGATAAGAATTATTCATACCTTGACTTTTCAGGTACTATGCTGTATTGAAGCCACTTCTTCTTGCTGCTTTGGATAGACGAGGTAGAGTGCTCATAATAGGAGCTTGGACAGGGGCGGTATTATGCAGTATTCCTCAGGTGACTTGTCCCGAATTCTTATCTATTTACTTGTTTTGTATTGCAATAATATTTTATCTGATGGCATGGCATAATGACAACGTTATGTCACTCAATTGTGATGACATAAGGAAGCTCATTAAGGTACTTAGTACCATAATAAATTCATCATGATACCTACTAAGAACCAATATGAAATTCTACATAAGAATCTTGCTATGGGGAGATCAAAAAAGTTCATTCAAAAAAAGCCGAGAATATTGCCCTTGCAGGCGAAAGTGTTGACGAAAACCCTGTTTGTCCATTTCTCGTCGTGCTTTGGAATAAGGCTACGCCTCGCTCATTCACGACTAGAACCTACCATAATGATCCTTGATAAATAATTATTATATTCCCAGGCAATTGTATTTCACGTCGAAACGCATCCTAATGTGAAGTGGTATACACAGTGTGTAACATTCCACTCGTTTCCATCGCACACCATGGAGATTTGTTATGCGGTGTTTGGTATGGTGATGATGTATGCATTTCCACTCGTCATCATTATATACTCTTATGCTGCCATTTTGATGGAAATCTGCAGGAGGACAAGGAATTCCACTGGTGGTGAGTAAAACTTGTTGCATTTTCGAAGCTTCCGTACACAAAATTCCATTAGCAATGTCAAATTTAAGACAGATTCTTTGTTCGATGGTTTTATCCATTGTAAAATCGAGATGAACTAACTAAATGGTAGATGACGCTCAAACAGTGCGTAATTATTTAATGAAATACAGTTATGAAAACCTTGCGCCAAAGATATTCCAGAAAATTCAATAGGTGGGCTTTTCAAATTTTGAATTCCGGTACTAATATCCAGTCATTTGTGTATTCACGTAATTATAAAAAAAGCATACCTAGGTACATATTATACAATCCTCAAAATCCTTTATTTTTCCAGATAGTATAACCAGATCAAGTCTGCCATTTTTGAGCAAAGCGAAAATAAGGACATTGAAAATGACCATCATCATCGTATGTGTCTTCTTCATCTGTTGGACGCCTTATTACATCATGTGTATGTGGTGAGTAAAAATTAACATAGATTTCATAAATGTCTAACGCAGAAAAATCTGGAGATCTTGGAGGCCACTAGATAGGTCCCTTCCATTCTATCCACAGTTGCAGAGAAGGGAAATACTTTAAGAATTCATTCGTAAACGCTTGTGACCTTGTCTGCGTATATTTTTCCGGCGCATCCATCTATATCGAGAAACTAGAAGCGTGACCGAAAAACCGAGAAGTGGAAGCCGAAGATCCTGTACAAGATCAGTTTCTGACTGTGTACAGCCGTAGAAAGCCTTATTCCTTTGAGTTATTGTCGAATCATGCGACAGAGGCTTTAGAACGCTTCTGGTGTTTTGGTTTTGATTGAAACAGTTCTTCGAGACGTTCATCTACATTATCGACGACTGTTGAGAAGGATTCCCAGACCCGGATCTACGATTTTTTCTGACCGGGGCAAATATTCATGATGGCGCCCCCCCATTTGTGTAATATATGAATTCATAAAAAATAACGAAAATAAATAATAATAAGGAAAATATCACAAGGAAAAAAATTATATTTATTTCTTCACAGCTTCACGCGGCGCGATTTTCTTTCCGCGAACGCATCTATCAGCTCCTCGAAATCTATTTCGGAAGCAGTTTGGTTTTCTATAGCTAAGATCGAGGGACCATATAGAGACGTTCCTGACTCATTGAGGAACGCAAATTATTTGTTATTATTTTCAATTTGCTGAAACTGTGTTCACATCTTGAAGAGTGAAGACGTGGTAGGTACCTAATGTGAAGTATATTCTTAAAGCTATACTCTCATAAGGGAAAGCTTCTTGCAGATCTTGCCTATGAAGAATTTGTAGCAGGTCTAATGAAGTCGATCTTTCATTAATTTTAGGAACCATCAGCTCTTTGAAAACCGCTAGTTTCTAACAAAAATCAACTGCATTCAAGTCTCTTCAATATTTTTGCGCTAAAAGGGTCCCATTTTTCTGCAGATCCTCTTTTTGCATGTTCAAAAGGGCATGACCGTTGAAGAATGCGAAATTCGTATGCAGACTCCGTGCGCTTTCTAAGCTTTTTCTGATTTCTGACAATAATCTGTCGAAAACAACCTTAATTTCCTTCGAGAATAAACCAACTAGATCTAGCGTTCTTGACTCATCCTCGCACATTTCGTAGACCTGCTTTTTCTTCTTGGAAATACGCTAATTTCTGAGAATTGGCTCCACATCCAATTTTTCTGAAGGAAGTGTAGCTACCTCCTACATCCTGTTTTCAATAGGTTTTTCTCTCATTCTTTGCGAGATCTTCACAAGACCTTGCATCAACGATAATGAACGTGAAATAATTATATCCCCTTTTTGAATTATCACGTTGACCCTATTGATCTCTCGCAGAATATTATCCCAAATTGTTAGGTTCGGGATGAATCTAAAATCCATCACAGCATGAAGCAAATGATCAGCTTCATACCTGGATTCTGCGACTAGTGAGGATTCTTTGATTTCTTCCACAGCCTCCACAACTCCCGGTAAATTATTGAGCAAGGCATTAACAGCTTGATGTATAGCCCATCTTGTTTGGCTACTTCCTTCCAAATTTGTTTTCGTGCACTTTTTCATAATTGTCCATCGAGTGGTTGAACGTACAAAAAAGAATACAGTTTTTGTACAACACAAAATAAATTAACTGCTTCTGAACATGATGAATCCGAGTGGACACCCACTAGATTCAGAGAGTAGAGTGTGCTATAGGCATGGAACTGATACATACTGTCTGCACCCAGCTCGTTCATCTGTAGAACTCTAGAATCTGGATTGGACTCCTTTATATATGCCAGCCATTTTATATCCGTTGTCGTAGCACGAAATTTTTTGACAACTTAATCATAAGCTTGCAGTTTATCTAGAATTCGCTTTGATATCATTCTCCAGTTTTTCCGTCAACTTCTAAGAAGTCAATAAGACTTTCCTTCATCTCATATCTAGACTCCGTTCTCTTCAAATATCGTATAAGCTGATTCATTTGTTCTGTGTGAAATACATGGGGTGCAGTCGAACACTCGAACATAATAGTGAAATATAGTTGGCCTCCTTTATCTCTTTAATAATGTTATTCCGAACTTAGGTGGCCATTAAATCGATAATTTCATTTGTTTTGGGCAGATAGAGGATGTTTATCCTTTTTTTTTGAGTGGTTAAGATGGCACTTCAGAGTCGGGTCATATTTAATAATAATACTTTTCACGAGAAAATTCTTCTGGTTGTTTTTGGCGCCCCCTTGAGCTGGCGCCCAGGGCAAGCGCCCCGCTTGCCATACCCTAGATCCATGCCTGAGGATTCCACCAACTCAAAATCATATGCGACTTCGATTGGAATTGGCAAACGACTACGTGACTTTAGAAACAGTCCCTTAAGAGTCTTCAGCCTTCAAAATAGGAAACGTATACCGCCAGATGGCAGTGCAGTGCATTAACTTTTATTTATTGGATTATTCAGCTTAATAGAACAAATGTTGGGGCGCAGTGAATATTAACAAGAAATCCTACCCTGAACTAGATCTCACACTGACTGTATATACTCGTAATACACAAATTTTTTTTCACCAGTCATCTGGGAGTAGATGCCTGCGGGGCGTGTCATTCAAAAGAAATTCAATTCCATGTAAGAATCCACAATTATTGTAAGAAACAATTAATTTTCACTAATCGACGGCTAATAAAATCCTTAATAAAAATGGATATTTATCATTTCGAATAGAAAAATTCCAGTAAATAAATTTCGCGAAAACAACACATTGTTGTAATATTATTTACAAAAAAACGGTAAATTTTGAAAGTAGAAGGAGATAGACATTTGATTAACTAAATGATAGACTTCAATACTGAAATGAAAAAACACAAAAATATTTGTCCGTTTTGATGGTGGAAATGTAGAAAAATTACCAAAAATGATGGGGAATATCCTATTCATTCATTTAATACTTATAAAATATTTTTTTTATTATTTTTATCTTTATACACTCATACATCCCTTCATCAATCAGAAAAAAATAAATCGTTTCTGACTCCCTTTTTTTCATAACTTTTGTGGAGCAGTATATTTTCACGGAAAGATTACCAGAACTGTTTTGACACAATGCCGTTAGTCTTTGATAACTAAAATTAATTTTCGTCGAAATCAACGGTTCTGAGAATTTAATATTCGTGAAGTATTTTCCCGAAACTCCTTCTGTTTTCCTACTTCTTTTATGCAATTTTCTCTGCCTCTGTTCGAACACACTAGCCCAATGATATCCTTCCGAAAACGATTTCAGCTGGCACGTGAACAGAATCGGAATTATCAATCAAGTCACAACGTGTGGAGACCCAATTCAGCATTCAAAACACACGCCTTGGACTTTATCAAATCAGTAATCATCACATTTGTTATGACAAACTAGAAGACATTGTTGAAATGTGGGAACTTTTCTTGAAAAACACCCCATAATGCACGTGCTGTTGACTCCTTTATTTTCATCAATTTAACGGTGACCTTCGATAGGCATGCTTTCGCAAATGAAAACATAAACATATTGATTCATATATTTTCACTGCGCTTCTTTTCTTCTCTGTTCGATTCTTTGCAGGGTTGGGGTGAAACAAATATCTTTGAATGAGCATGTTGAAATTACTGCTTGTAAAGCAATAAGGGCTTCAATGGCGTGTAGAAACCTATCCGGCAAAATTTGTGGTTGTGGCCTTAAACTCTTTTCAACAAAGATAAATTTGGAAAAAAAGTTTTTTATACAACTGCCATTAACAGTGACACTTCTAATGACAGCAAACAATGTTAAAATTGATTGTTTACGTGGAAGCGTGTTGAAATAGTTATTTTCCTAACAAGTGCGGAAAGTGATATTTTCCCGCACGAAACTGCCGTTACCCGAACGACGCGAAGCGGAGTTCGGGTAAGCAGTTGAGTGCGGGAAAATCACTTTCCGCACGAGTTAGGAACAATATTTTTTCTACAAGCGCTTATACGAGATCGATTTCAACACACAGATCAAATGTGAATTGATCATTCTAAATACACATGAATGACAAAAGTCTCTGACAAGTCGTTACCATTGTACTCTCATCGTTGACCTTCGGTCCATAGAGACTACAAGCCTATGAAATAAATTTAAACTGTAATAATATTCATAAATTCTTTATTAATTGAAAAGAAAACTAGACTAACAGCACATAAAAATGAATTTTGATAAGGAATCTATGTACATTCTGTTTCTTCCCATTATTATCAATATATTCATTAGAAATATTCAGTTATTAGTTATATTTATTGTAAACGTGCAGTTGGTCGCGTTATGCAAATTTATAGCAGAAGCCATCATATTGGTCGAAGTCAGCTGCTCCTTGTAAGATAATGATTCTGTATTACAGTTTGAAGAGGAAGAAGCAAAACGTTGAATATTTGCCATCATATTGTTCGAAGCCTCTTTGGAAGGTAATGATTCTGTATTACAGTTTGAAGAGGAAGAACCATTCAAATTAAGAATTTTAGTGGACATTTTTTTTTCTGGTTAATAGATTCTTCCAAGTATCCCTCAGCAACAGCAGTTGACTTCCATCCTCCTAAACGTTTAATATTTGTGATACCTTCTCCACAATTGGCTAGGAAAGTAGCCGAGGAGCGCCTAAAACTGTGTCCTGTGTATAATTCCGGATTTGTAGGCGTAAGTAAGCTGCAATTTCGGACGGTATTTTTCCTATTGTATTGATTCCGACAGGTTGAATCTTACATTTTCCCCGATTATACTTTATGAAAATTCGGCGATGAGATATTTCCTTTGGACGTAAATTCATATATTTTCTGTATATGTTCAGAAAATATCCATTATTGGTGTCTTGGGATATAACGAACGATCTTGGTGAATGATTTTTGGAGTCCTTAATATTGACGATGATCAAGTCTCCTTTATCATCTATATCGTCGATGGTGAGTTTTGTAAGTTCCTCCCGTCTGCAGGCACCAGCTAATCCAAAAGTTGTTACCAACTTCATCATCAAGTAAATTTCATCAGATGCCTCACTCATGAATTTTGTTATTTCCTCTTCATTAAAAGTTTTGGCCTTTTTTGGACGAAATCCTATATTCTGTCGTTTAATGAAGGCAGTTAATTTATGGAATTTTCCAATATCCAAATCCTGTTTCAGTTTACAAACACTCTTTATCATTGAATATCGGGACCATAATGTGTTTGGTCTCCAAATTTTGGACATTTCCAAAAAATACGCCGAAAACACTTCCTCCTTCCTCGGTTGAACCTTTTTGGAATTACACCAATCAATGAATTCTGAATATTGCTTCTCATATTTTATCTTCGACTTGGCCGGTAACAAATTTAAACTCGCTTCATAAGAAGCTGCTAATATTTCTTCGGGCAGGCCATCATCAGATCCCGAAGTATCCATTTTACCGGAGCGTACTGATTGAATTCGAGTTGATATTATTTATATTTAAACACAATTTCATAATATAATGACAATGTATTAATTAATATTCACATGCCGTTTCCATAGTAACGTCGTCGGTGGCATAGAGATATATCATTATTCAGTTTATTCTTTAGAAAAAGCGTGCGAGAAAAGCCCTTGCTAATCCATTACCACACGCATTTGCGTGCGGTAATGGAATAGCAGGGGTTTTTCCCACACTGTTTGGCAATGTGACTCTTTACGAATTGAAATACGTGCGGGAAAGAGAATGAAAGTGCACGCTTGTAGAAAAATATTTTTAACATTAGTATCAAAAATATTTTTAGCACTCCATTTTCTTATGATGAAATCAGATGAAAAAATTCAGCAATTGCAAATTTTTATTATCAATATTTAACAATCATTACTTATGAACATTAATATTAATCGTAAAACTAGAACAATTACTAACATTAATGACCTGTGACGTTAGGGAGCTTCGCAACACATTATTAGAATCCTCAGCACCATCAATACTTGTAGAAACCGGAAGTAGGTACAATATTGGATGATGATGATCCAAAATCTGTTGAGGTTGGGACAATTTTTTCAGCAATGACATTTCTATATGCAATGGAATGATCAACATATCGGCTACCGTCGTAGACCTCCATCCACCATGCTTTTTTATATCCGTAATATTTGCTCCTGATTCTGCTAGCAATGAAGCGGAGGATCCTCGAAAACAGTGTCCTGTATATTGCTTTGGTTCTTTTGGCAGTTTGAGGAATTCGGCAACAATAGATGGAATTTTCCGAAATGTATTGATAGTTGATACCAACTGGATTGGTAGTGCATTTATTATTCATGTATTCCAGGAAAAAACGACGATGTGTGATGACAGAAGGGCGCAGTGCAAAGTAGTCAACATACTTCCCAATAATACTGAAAGAACGACTGACTTTCGTTTTTGTGTTTGGAAGTTGTATAACCAATGATTTATTTGTTATTTCGATGTCTTTCACTGATGAATTACAGTATTACCCAATTCTCCACGCTGACAGGCTCTAAATAATCCGAAAATAGTTGCAACCTTAATCATCAATCATCTGGTGCCTCATTTATAAACTTTTCAACTTGTTCACGAGTGAGAATTTTCGATTTTTTGGGACGATATCCTTCGCTTTTTCGTTTTAAATATGCTGGTACCTTAAATTATTTACCAACATCCACACCATTTTTAATAAGGGCGTTTGACTTTATCATTTAAAATTTGCTACACACAGTTGATGAACTTCTTATTTTTGATTTTCCTTCTAAGTATGCCAGGAAAACAGGTTCCCTGAAGTTCCCTTCTACATTTTTCAATTCACACCAGGCCAGGAAATTGTTATATGCAATATCGTACTGCTGAACAGATTTTTTAGGTAGGAGTTCCAGATTTGCTCTTCTTGCAGACTCTTCAATATCCACAGGAACAACCAAATCGTCACTTTTATTAATAATTGGACTCTCGACAAGCATATTAAGCAGTTAAAAACCCAAGACGAAATTTGGACAGGAACGAAATTCAAATGACAGCGTCTTTTCTCATTTGTTAGTAAATAGATGCATAGAATACCTGGTGTATCGACTCCTCACTAAAAACCGTTACCAAAATTTGTAGATCAAAACGGCATTCTAGATTTCAGATTTTGGTCTAGTTCCGGAATAAATCCGCAATTTTTATCGGTCGTGGCGTTACTGCGGCAACGACAAATAGCGCGACACCTTTCGGGAGAAATGAAAAGCCGCACAAATTCTCGGATTTTCGATCGACAAGAAAGTCTTAGACAAAATCTAATCAGTGCCAACACCAGGTATTCTATGCATCTATGTTAGTAATCATAACATTGGCAATATTTGCCATTCACAACAACCTTTTGATTATTTGAATATTAAAATGCATTTTGAAGTTTATTGTCATTGCAAATTCGCGCATTTCATTATCAAACTAGGGCAGTTGTACAAAAAACATTGTATGGTATTTGTGTTAAAAGTGATTTTATTCTGTTCGTGAAATTGTTCAATTCGCTCCGCTCATTTCACGAACTTTTTCACTCACAAAATAAAACGTCACTTTTAACACTCATATCATAAATAACTATTTTGACTTCAAGAATCTACAGTTTAATGAAAGTACAAGTTAAGTTGGATTGATTGCCTACTGATATGCAGGGTGTTACCAAATACGAATGGTTTAGGAGAGATTCCCCGTCGAAAATCGAAGGTCTTAGGTCTTTAATTGAAGAGTGCTGAAGAGTTGAAGAAATTGCATTTTTTTTGACATATTTTGCCAATGAAACGGCCACCTTTAATTTTTTTTCATTTTGTGTCATCTTCCGAAGAGGTGAAGTATGCAACCCCTCTAACATTTTCACCAGAACTTCCCGAACAAACAGAATTTCTTGATTTAAAAATATGTGTTGAAAAGAACCATAGACATTGCGAATCTTTATTTAACTCTTGACCACTATTTTCATCTTGAACATTTTTGAGATTTTTTTCCCCTAATATCTCATCCCAGTAAAGAGTTGTTTTTTGCAGAAAATCTTGAGTTAGGATTGTGCACTACTTGTCAGGAGCTATTTTTTATTTTTACACCAGCGCATTCGCCAATTTGGTATTCATAATTCTATTATGTCCATTCTTTATGATTTTTAATTATCCTGTATCTTGAAGCGTTTTTGTGTCAATGCAACTAGCATTATAAGAGGACGGGGTCAAGAAGGCTCTAAATCTTAGACTATAGAAAGAGTAGACGCGCATTTCAAACATAAATAGTGAATCCAATTTTCAAAATCATCAGAACCAAACTGGGTGACTGCACCACTACGAAATCAAAATTAAGTGAAAATTTTGGCAATGTTGTGATGTTTTTCTAATAAATAAACTCTAAATCAAAAAGAGAAGTGCTTCAGATTTGTGCGTGAATGCCAAAAATGGGTATTTGTTTCTTCAAATATTGTGCATTTGTGTCTTTCATTTTCGCTCGTAATCGATCTTATTTAAGGTCGGCGTTTAAAGCGAGTAGGAAATCTCCTCCGATAGAGGTGCCACCGTGCATTTTATGAAATATCTTCATAGAACTTACATTATCACTATAAGTTCTATGAATATCTCTCTAATCATGAATGAAATGTACAATGGCGTTCTGTATCCGAAAATCGCCGAACTATGAAATTTGTCAATTTGTGGGTAAAGCAGGAATTTTTTCCCGCCAAAATTTGAATTTGGCCATTTTCTGCCAATTCCGTATTTCAAGTTGATCTTCTGAACGAAATTATCAGTAGATTCACTTTTAATCGGAAGTTAAACTATTTTCATGGGTCTTTCTGTTGAAATAAAATAGAAGAATGGGTTGGCTCATTTTCTTCTATTTTTGAGAGAAAAAAAATTAACTGTAGGAATGAAATCGATTAAAATTACTTCAACAAGAACCCTAATCCTTTCTGAGTTGACCCACAAAATTTCAGTTCTCAAAGTGAAACCGTTTTCGAAATCAACTTGAAATAAAAACACACTACATTGAACGCCCACCTTAACGTAGTTTTTTTCACGTGAATCATTGAAAGTTGGTTGAAACTGTTCATCATAAATTTATAATAATGTCCAATTTGAATCAAAATATGGTTTTCTTTTTTCTATTCACAATTTACTCTATTCACTCTATTACGGGTAATTGTGGTCAAGAAATTGAACGGAAAGGAAAATGCAAGGGGAAGGACAAAAGGAAGGAAAGACTTAAAAAGGCTGAAGGGAAGAAAATGACTCTTCATTGACTGACGTAGACATTGACGACCACTGCGTCGATGATGATACTTTTGATGAAGATAACTAATCTATATATATATAAAAGAAAGATGTTGGTTACACCATTTATAACTCGAGATCGGATGGACTGTTTGTTATGAAACTTCATATATGGATTCGTCTACGGTCTGGTTATTATAAAATACAATAAAACTCTGAAAAAATCGATGAAAATTTTACTAATACAGGAAATGCTTTTCCTTCTTTCGAGTAAGGCCACTAGGTGTCGCTACAGTTAGACAGCGATGTAAACATATAGTGTGTAATTTGGGTTGCCTCCAACTCTGCGCTGTTGACCAAAGCCGAAATGACTTAGCGTTAGATTACAGATCTCTAAAATGATGAGATTTCGTTGAGATATGTCTGATATGAGAGTAGTTTCGTTCTTACCATTTCAGGTGGCGCTATTCAGACATTATGACTGATTATTATTAGTTATTTTCACATCTTTATTTATTCAAAATAACGTAATCGTGAAGGTATTGACATCAATTACTGTATAATTTGCATAGAATTCTATCACAGTGAATTTTTATCGAAATTTCAAGTAAATCGCATTTTGTCGATCAGTTTCAATCGTGAGTTGTCCATTATTCTCATCTTTTCTCATGATTTTTGAAATGTTTTTGAATTTCTGTTTGGGTAATAAATATATTTGCGGAAATAACTGAATCCAAAATAGCCATAATTAGTAATTGACATTATTACATTTGTGTTTCTGTTCTGTGTGACAGCTCATATCCATGGAAACATGGAAATCTCGCCCAAGGGCGGATATAGCTTTTTTTTCATGGGGGGGGGGGGTAATAACGATTGAAAATCAGGTACACAATGTATGAAATATTTTATGTGTACCACATTGTGTAACTTTTTCTAAGAACTTCGATACTCATGGGGGGTGATCTGAGTTTCGTCTAGCATCAACTCGATTTGACAATTCAAAAATCAGAGAACTAAGCCGTTGATCTCCGATCACCGGTGATTACGATTTGTGAATTTCATCGTAAGTATCATTTTAGGCGTAACAAAGTTCGCCGGGCCAGCTAGTAAAGAATAAATGTCTTATATGCGGGGAATTTGGCCGAAACAACGAAGTATGGTACCGATGCACTTCCTGCTGGCACTGTCTTGGGTTCCGCATGTTAGAAGTATTTGATCATCATTGTCAACATCATGACTCAAGCGCGGATCCAGGCGGGGGGGCCCTGACCCCCATGACCCCCCCCCCCTGGACTGGACGAACCCTCAAATTTTGTGTTTGATGAAAAAAGGTTTCGATTGAAAAAGAAGAATTGAATCATATTCAAGTGAATATTGGAGGGTAATTAGTTCCAATAATGAAAAAAATCTGAATTTTGGGAGAATAATTTTTCCATTTCTTTGAGTAGAATATTACAAACCAGCTCAATTGATTTGAAAAGAGCTACGGATGCCAAAAAAGATACGATGAGTGTGTTACGAGAAAAAAGGGAAAACGCGGACGTAGTTTTCCGACAGCTTTTTGAAGAGGCAAAGGAAAGTAGCTGAGCAGCTAGATGTTACTATTAAATGCCCTAGAATCGTCAAAATACAAATACACAGAGCCAATAATCAGCCTGCCCAGTCTGCAGAAGAGTATTTCCGCAGGTCTGTGTACATTCCTCTTCTGGATTCAATAATAAACGACCTAGACTCTAGTCTAGAGGATCGACTGTCATCTGAAGTAATGAATTTATTCAAATTAGGAGTTTTTATACCTAAAGTCGTTTATGCAAAAAATGAAAATGAAGAAATTGAAATAGTTAATGAGTTGGTAAATCAGTACAAACTGTAATTAGACAATCCTCCTGTTTCAATCGTTACGAATGAATATCGCTTATGGAAGATGAAATGGCAACGAGAGAAGAAGATTCCGCAGACCCAGACGATATATAATCTCCTAGAAAACTGTGATTCTGACATGTATCCAAATGTGAAAAAATTTCTCAGTATACTCGCAACACTACCGGTTAGTGTGGCAACGACAGAGAGGTCGTTTTTCACTCTGAGAAGGTTCAAAACATGGTTAAGAGCTTCGATGGCAGAAGAACGACTTATTGGACTCGCACTTCTTCATATCCATAATGACATATCTGTTGATGTAGAGGAAGTCATCACTCGTTTCGCAAGAAGGAGAAATAGAAAAATTCCCTTTGCTATTTAGTTATATCTTTGTTATTATTCTCATTAAGTTTTTGTTTTTGTAATAAATCAAATGAACTTCTTGTTTGTGTTAGACCTCATCAGAATTTTATTTTGGGGATGCGGATTTGCCTCCAAAACATCAATTGGCGAGTATGTAATCCACCTGACCGTGACCCCCCCCCTTTCTCGAGAGCTGGATCCGCCACTGTCATGACTACCATTGCCCTCACGTGGGTGCAATAGTGGTCAAAAGCTGATTTTTTTCAAACTATTATTACAAATGAATCTTAACTCCAAAGCTTAGTACTCTGACCTCAATTAATAGTCCTTAAATGCAGAATTGTGATGTTAGGTTCCTAATAGAGCTGTGATTTATAATTTGAGTTTTATTGCAAATTAAAAGCAAAAAAAAACTTTTTGAAGAAAGCTTCTATTTAGATGCTCTAACCTCATTATACACAATTTATATGATCATAAAAGCTTGTCGCGCGATTTTGTTGTGTGAATAAACTATAGTACCTACCTATTCAATTGAGTATCTTAAGGTGGGTTTCACAAAGCGTAATCACCGGTGATCGGAGCTTGATCTAGAATCAACTCGATTTGACAGTTCAAAAATCACAGAATCAAGCCGTTGATCTCGGATCACCGGTGATTACGCTTTGTGAAACCCACCAATTGGCCACCATTAGTCTGGTAAATGCATTTTTTATATATCTGTTTAATTGAATACTTATAGGTAGGTACTTACCCAGAACTCGCGACAAGCTTTTATGATCATACTAGCTGGCCCGGCGAACTTTGTTCCGCCTAAATGATACGGTGGATTTCACAAATCGTAATCACCAGTGATCGGAGATCAACGGCTTGGTTCTCTGATTTTTGAACTGTCAAATGTTTCCATGGATATGAGCTATCACACAGAACAGACACACAAAAATAATATGTCATAATATGTCAATCACTACTAATGGCAATTTTGGATTCAATTATTTCCGCAAATATATTTATTACCCAAACAGAAATTCAAAATCATTTTAAAAATTATGAGAAAAGATGAGAATGGACATCTCACGATTGGAACTCATCGCCAAAATCCGATTTACTTGACATTTCGATAAAAATTCATTGTGATATTCACCCGCTTCTGGATCTGTTAATAGCCTTTCATGGTACTATAAGCCCTATTTAAATTACACAGTAATTGATGTCATATGTTCTTTTTCGACCATTTCAAACCACGACGACCGAAATGCTCGAAAAAAGAACAGATGACATCAATCGATGGCCACGAAAGCCTCAACAAATTCATCGCCATTTAATTGTGATAATGCCAAAAATAGTACCTTCACGATTGCGTTATTTGGAATGAATAAAACTATAAAAAAACTAATAACCATCAGTCATAGTGTGCGAATAGCGCCATCTGATGTGGTAAGAACGAAACTTTAATCATTTCTCAACGAAATCTAATCATTTTAGACATATGTACTCCTACGCTAAGACATTTTGGTTTTGCCCAACAGCGCAGAGTTCTAGGCAACTCAAATTACACATTATTACAGTTACTATAGAGGGAATATATTTACTGCACACACTATTTGTTTATATCGCCATCTAACGCGGAGAATATCAAATGAAGTACAAACGAATAAGCGGTAGCGTAACTGTAACTGTAGCGACATCTAGTGGCCTTACTCAATAGGAGGAAAAGAATTTCCTGTATAAGCAAAATTTTCATCGAATTTTTTCAAAGTTTTATTGTATTTTATAATAACCAGACCGTAGACGAATCCATTTATGAAGTTTCATAACAAACGGTCCATCCGATCTCGAATTATAAATGGTGTAACCAACATCTTTCTTTTATATATATAGATAAATTTTGTATAATGAGGTTATGAGTTGATAGTTGAAATTTCAAAGGAAAATTTTATTTTCTTTTTTTTAGAGCATTTAAATAAAAGCTTTTTTGAAAAAAATTTTTTTTGCTTTTAATTTATTTTCAATTACTCTTAAGGTGGGCGTTCAATGTAGTGTGTTTTTATTTCAAGTTGCATTTGAAAATGGTTTCCCTTTGAAAACTGAAATTTTGTGGGTAAACTCAGAAAGGATTGGAATTCTTGATGAAATAATTTGAATCGATTTCATTCCGAAAGTTAATTTTTTTCTTTCAAAAATAAGAGAAAATGAGCCTACTCATGCTTCTGTTTTATTTCAACAGAAAGACCCATGATAATAGTTCAACATCCGATTGAAAGTGAATCTACTGATAGTTTCGTTCAGAAAAACAACTTGAAATACGGAATTGGCAGAGAATGGCCAAATTCAAATTTTGGCGGGAAAAAGTTCCTGCTTTACTCACAAATTCGCTTATTTCATAGTTCGGCAATTTTCGGATAGAGAGCGCCATTGTACATTTCATTCATAATAAGAGAGATATTCATAGAACTTGATAGTGATAATGCAAGTTCCATGGAGATATTCCATAAAATGGACGGTGGAACCTCTATCGGATGAGCTTTCCTACTCGCTTTAAACGCCGACCTTAACAAGCCCTTTCATTTGATACCCATATTGCAGAAGTGTATAAAAAATAACTATTCCGCCATCTTGGACAATACTCCATATTGGATTTTGAATGACGTCAATATAATTTTTCGAGTTACTCTCAACAAGCCCTTTCATTTGATACCCATATTGGAGAAGTGCATAAAAAATAACTATTTCGCCATCTTGTATGGTCCGCCATATTGGATATAGAATGACGTCATAAAGTTTATCGTGTATCGTGTATCGTGTATACAAAATTTCAGCTCAATAGGTTGAAGAGATCTGTTTCAAAATTGAGTAGCAAGATTCCACCCGAACATACATACATATACTCCATTCACTTTTATAAAGTAGCCCGGGTGATGCTGGAATTCTGACACATTTCACCGCGTATATTTTGAAAATGTTAGGTTATACTCATTCTTCTGTCAGATATGAACGCAACGTTGCCGTTTCTACATATAAATCGTAGAAATTACGATTTATCAAAATGTTTATTTACTTTGGGAACACAATGAATTTGAGGAAATATTATGTGAATTCAATAATTCCAAAGATCTGACGAATATTGAGGAAACTTTTTTTCTGTTAATACTGGGAATATTTCACGTGTACGAGTATAAACATGATTGGAAGATTCAGTTATGCTATTTTCTTGTATGGAAATCAAGAACCGAGTGTTGAAATTTTACTGAAAAATAATGGATAGAATAGTCCGTTACTTTGTGATAGTTCATTAACCTGATAGAAAAACTTTTAGACGAACAGAAGAGACGGACGTATGGAAATCCCCACTTTTCAAAATTCTCAAGAAATAAGCCTACAGAGGACAATTAAATACCTCTTTGCGCAACTTGAAATACTCCAGTATGAACATGTATTGATACTACGAATCTTGTGTCACAACTCACAGTTAAAGCTTAAAAGAACTAACTCCATTAACAAAGTTAAAAAGGAGTAATTAGAAAGTAGACTTGGCAATGTCGCTTGATTTTCACGAGTGCCAACCTGCGTCCGCTTTAAGTAAAAGAACTTGATAAACCTAAACCATGGCCCACCAAGATATTTTATAAAAGTGAATGGAGTATACCTACATTGCAAGTTTGCTTTTAATTTTAATTAAAAAGAGCTTAGCTGACCGCCATTACCCCCTTTTCCCCTATTTGAATTAAAAGTGGGTGTGTCATTTCGAGATTGAACCGTTTTTTATGTACATTTTCACTAATTATGGAAAATCTAATTATTTTCCAGGTACTGGATCGACAAGAAGTCGGCCGAGCAAGTCGACGAACGCATTCAAAAGTGCCTGTTCTTGTTCGCCTGCACCAACTCCTGTATGAATCCTCTGGTTTATGGGGCTTTCAACATCAGGGTGTTGAGACAAGCTGTCAGAAGAGAGGTGAGAGGAAGAACATTTACTTTCAGTTCACGCACCTCTTGTGTCAATACCACAGCAACTGACGAGGTGCATATAAGACCTTTTGAGCACAGGCCCTCCACCATGAATCTCCTCTAATGGAATTGAGTCAGAATCTCATGCGTGTTGGCGTTTAATGCGGCAATTGTGATGCTTCCGAGTGTGAAAGTTGTTAATTACGTGGTAGAGTCTAGTTTGAATAATTGGGAAATTAATTCATCGACACATATCTACACACATTTCAGTAAATGTTGATATTTCCATTTTCAATGGTTAATTATACAGGGTCCTGCAATAGTGCGAAAATCTTCCATAGCTGCCGAAACAGACATCTCAGAGAGTTCGTTGAAAAGTAGACCTCTTTCACCTTCATTTCTGCGTCTCAGGAAATCATTTTCAAATAAATGTTATTCAAAAAATGGATGATTTTCACATATTTTCAATGACCTTCATTACCTCTTTCATGACGCAAAATATTAGAGATATTTTTCCAACGGTATTACGGTACAGATCTTATTCGAAGAAAACTGCAAAAAGGTGAGGTGAAAGCAGTTCAGTAGAAGTCTTCTGACGATTTCCAGAAGCGATAGTAACATTAATTCGATCTAAAAATTTTTTAATTAAAGGATTTGCCTTGTCACCGTTCCTGAATAATCAAACTGTCATATACAGGGTGTCCGTTATTAAGGTCCGAATATAAAGAACTTCAAATTATTATTTCTCGATTTTTTCAAATGTAACACCCTGTATTTTTTCTACAATAATGTAGATAATTGAGTACCTTACATTTTCTCAGAAGTAACCTCAGGATTATTTTCACTCCCGCACCCAGCAGACACGAAAAATGATATCGCAACTGAAAATTTTATTCAATTTTATCCTTCGTCCCACCCATTGAAAACTGACTAAATTTGGCTTCACCAATTCACGAATTCATGAATGAGATGCTGTGTCTCCTCTATCCATGGTCTAAGATAATTTCAAATAGAAGCATTGCCCCAAAAACTTGGAAGATTGATAATAATTGTTGAAACTTCTTGCTTAATTTAAGAGGAATCTATACAGAAATTTCAGGTCCGGATCTACGATTTTTTTCTGACCGGGGCAAAAATTCATGATGGCGCCCACCTCCCCATTCGTATAGTATATGAATTCATAAAAAATAACAAAAATAAAAACAAATGAATAATATAAATAAATACTTATGATGAGAAAAATATCAGAAGGAAAGAAATTAGATTTTTTTCTTCACAGCTTCACACGGCGTGATTTTCTTTCCGAGAACGCATATAACAGCTCCTCGGAAGCTGTTTCGGAAGCAGTTTTGCTTTCTTTAGCTAAGATCGAGAGACAATAGAGACGTTCCTGACTAATTGAGGAACGCAAATAATTTTTTTTTATTCTCAATTTGCTGAAACTGGTAGATGCAGTATTTTCTTAAAGCTATATTGTCATTAGGAAAAGCTTCTTGCAGATCTTGTCTGTGAAAAATTTGTAGCACGTCTTTTGAAGTCGATCTTTCACTAATTTCAGGAACCAGCTCTTTGAAAACCGCTAGTTGCTAACAAAAATCAGCTGCTTTCAAGTCTCTTCAATATTTTTGCGCTAGAAGGGTCCCATTTTTCTGCAGATCTTCTTTTTGCATGTTTAAAAGGGCATGGCCATTGAGGATTGCGAAATTCGTATGCAGATTCCTTGCGCTTTCTAATCTTTTTCTGATTCCTGACAATAATCTGTCGAAAACAACCTTAATTTCCTTCTAAAATAAAGCAAATAGATCTAGCGTTCTTGACTCATCCTCGCACATTTCGTCGACCTGCTTTTTCTTCTTGGAAGAACGTTTATTTCTAAGAATTGGCTTCACAGCCAATTCTTCTGAAAGAAGTGTAGCTTCTGAAATCCAGTTCTCGATAAGTTGTTCTCTAATTCCTTGCAAGATCTTCACAAGACCTTGCATCAACGATAATGAACGTGAAATAATTATACCCCCTTCCTTAATTTCCTCGTTGATCCTATTGATCTCTCGCAGAATGTTATTCCAAATTGTTAGGTTCAGGATGAATCTAAATTTCATCACAGCATGAAGTAATCCAATTTGTTTTCGTACACCACTTTTTTATAATTGTCCATCGTGTGGCTGAACTAACAGAAAAAGAATACAGTTTTTGTACAACACCAAATCAATTTAGGTACTGCTTCTGAACATGATGAAGCCAAATGGACACCCACAATATTCGAAGAATGTGCTTGGCATGGAACTAATACTGCCAGCTCGTTCATCTGTAGAATTCTGGATTGGATTCCTTCATACTTTATGCCAGCCATATTAGATCCGTTATCGTAGGATTGCCCACGACATTTTTTGACATCTAAATCATCAGCTTGCAGTTTATGTAGAATTCGCTATGATATTATTCTGCGGTTTTTCCGTCAACTTCTAAGAAGTTCATAAAACTTGCCTTTATCTGATATCCAGACTCTGTTCTCTTCAAATATCGTATATCTTATTCATTTGCTCTGTGTAACCTGATTCATTTGCTCTGTGTGAAATACATCTGGGGTGCAGTCAAACATTGTGAAATAGTTGGCTTCCTTGATCTCATCAATAATGTAATTCCGAATTTTGGTGGCCATTAAATCGATAATTTCATTTTGGTTAGATTTGCAGAAATAGGATATTAATTTGTCCTTTTTTTGAGTGGCCAGGATGGCACTTCAGAGTCGGGTCATATTTAATAATAATATCTTTTTCCGAGAATATCAAAAATGAAAAAAATTAACCTCTGGTTGTTTTTGGCGCCCCCTTAAGCTGGCGCCCAGGGTAAGCGCCCCGCTTGCCCCCCCCCCCAGATCCGGGCCTGAGAAATTTGCTTGATTTCAAGTGAGCGATAATAATATGAACCATTTCGTTGTTCACATAATTCATTTAAGGTTAAAGGTTAAACAAAATATGGAAATATGAATTTACACTGAGACAGAAACGAAAAATAGGTCGAAATCAATCAGGAAAATGTATCATTTACAGCAAAACTGAAGTTCCATTAACAAGAATCGATGGCATTTCCATATTCCATATACATCACATTCAAATATAACAATAAATTGAATTCATATATCCATTAAGCCTAATATTCTCGCCCATAGAGCTTACAAATAAATTGAAAACAGATGTATACTGGTATGAAAATTACTAAATTGGGAATAACATAAAGAATCACCCAGAATTCACTACATAGTTGCTAGTAGAAATTGATGATTTGTGGTGAGCAGGATGGTACATGAGTGGTTGGCCATAGGCTTGGGGTGAATGCAGGTCATCCTGAGCTTGCAGAAATGTTGTTTTACATCGTAAGGCTATTAGTTTCGCAGTGATTAATGTCGGCCTAAATATCCGATATCCATAACTTGGTAATTAGCTATCCGATTTCGATTAAATTTTGTAAGTTTGTTCACTTCAAGTAGCTCTTCGAAACGGCTCATGTTCTTCCGTTATCTTCAGGACGGTAATTAGAATATTGAGATTTTCATTAAAACTTCAAAATCCATTTTTTACACATCAGTTATAAAATGTTGTATTAGCTCTAAAGAAAAACATAATTAAGTGTAATGAACTCAATTTTTATTTCAAATAGCTCATTTGATTCGAGGGAGTAACAAACGAACGAATTCATACTTAATGTGATTTTTTGAAATACGGTCCTGTTTTAATTCTTTCGCGAGAATATTTGATGTCTTCTCATGTGAAATTGAAAGGACCCCGCATTTTTTCTATGGCATATGGCGTTCCGTCAAATGTTCTAAAATTTTGTATAATGTAGTACTCGACCTACTGATCAAAAGTGTCCATGGCCTCAACTCAATCCTATGACTAGTTTTTGAGATACAGGTCGTTGAAGTTGAGAAAAACCCACTTTTACTACGTCCGTATCTCGGAACAGAATCGAATGAACATCAATTTTTCTCAAGAAACATTTCATGACATCCCCAGGGAGCAAACATATAGAGGATTATGACCGAAAATCGTTACGAATACAGGGTTATCCATAATTGAATGCATGCCCGATTTCGAAAGTATAAAATACGTCAGTTTCAGAGCGAGAACGTTCACAAAATGAACTATTACACTAGATATGTTGTTGTTACATCGAAAAAGTCTGTAATACCCAGAATTTATACTGGGTGATCCATTATTATAGAAACTATTCTCAAGGAAGGTTAAGTGGCCACCCTGTATTTATGGGTTGATTCAAGGTGTTTGTTTAAATTTTTTAGAACATATCATCATGGACTTCGAAGAATACAGTTTGAATCTCACGAAAATACCCTAAAACCACCTTTTTTTTCATCACCGTCTATTTCAAGATAAACTCCGATGAGGTGGGAGTTTTCTTTCACCACTGTACTTGATATAAAAACTTCAATACGGCTGAGAGTTTTTATCCACTTCCTATGACCAGATTTCATTTTATGCTGGAATAAGAATAGAATAACATAAATAATTTTCATATTACATAAAAAAAAATCTGTTCATAGGAAGTGGATAAAAACTCTCAGCCGTATTGATGTTTTTATATCAAGTACAGTGGTGAACACCTCATCGGAGTTAATCTTGAAATAGAGGGTGATGGAAAAAAAGGTGGTTTTTGAGTATTTTCGTGAGGTTCAAAGTTCATTTCATGACTGAATCACCCTGTATTCTTTGAAGTCCATGATGATATGTTCTAAAAAAAATAAACAAACACCTTGAATCAACCCATAAATACAGGGTGTTCACTTAACCTTCCTTGAGAATAGTTTCTATGATGATGGATCACCCAGTATAAATTCAGGGTATTACACACTTTTTCGATGTAACAACAACATATCTAGTGTAATAGTTCATTTTGTGAACGTTATCGCTCTGAAACTGACATATTTTATACTTTCGAAATCGGGCATGCATTCGATTATGAATAACCCTGTATTCGTAACGATTTTCGGTCATATTCCTCTATATGGTTGCTCCCTGGGGATGTCATGAAATGTTTCTTGAGAAAAATTGATGTTCATTCGATTCTGTTACGAGATACGGACGTAGTAAAAGTGGGTAATTCTCAACTTCAACGCCCTGTATCTCAAAAAATAGTCATAGGATTGAGTTGAGGCCATGGACACTTTTGATCAGTAGGTCGAGTACTACATTATACCAAAATTTTAGAACATTTGACGGAACGCCATTTGCCATAGAAAAAGTGCGGGATCCTTTAACTCTTTGGGTTTAGGTGGTACACTAAATGTACCACCAAATTCTACCCTCTTCCGCGGCGGTGGTACAATTAGTGTACCACCTATTTCAAATACGTCGAACAGAAATCTACATCGATACAGAAGATTGGCCTGACTTGCAGATACCCTGTTAAGGCAAAAATAGGGGAAAATTTTCGAAAAATTTATTGTTAATGGGCCGTTTATGTATTTTGGTTGAGCTTTTGTCAAATTTTTTGAAAATTGGGAATAAATTTTCTTTGTTCCACTTGGATTTTATTTCTGATGATATATTTGCCGCTCAAAGAGTTATAACTTTCTGTTCTACTTTTTTCCATTTCAAACTATCAGCACCCACTATTTTATTGATATGTGAGAAAAACCAGATGAACTGGGCAATTTGTTTGGGAAATATCTCAGGAAATATTGAATTTTTTTTTCTTGTCATCATAAGGCCATTATTAGGATTTCTTGTCAGAAAATATGGTGGGTGTACAGCCTCCTGAAGATATCACCCGAAAATAGTTTTTAATTTTGTTCTTGAAAACCAAAAAACGGACAAGAATAAACTCAAACAGTGCTTTTATGCGAGCGAGAAGGCATTCAAAAATTTCTTGGTGAAGTTCACGGTTTTGGAGAAAATATTATCAGCAGTCGTACTTCTGAATTTATCTAGTAAGCGCATGCCATTTTGTCAATGTGATATTCAATTTGTAAAAAGTTTAAAATTATTTGTTTTGTTACATTTATCTAATATCTTTACCTGTTTTCAATAAAAATGTCAATTTGACATCTGCCTTATGGAGAAATTTCGAAAGAAATCTTAATAATAATTAATAATTCCAGCCTCTAAGACTCAGGCTATTTATTATTTATTTTCTCAAAAACAGTGAACTTTAACAAGAAATTACGAAAGACTTATTTGTTAAAAATGGATCAAGCTATCCAAAATTAATTTTTTTATTGTACAATTTTTTGGGTTTAAAAAAAAATAAAAACTCCTTTTCGGATGCCATCTCTAGGGGACTGTAACTAAGCAGGACTAAAAAAAGGTTGTATGAAAGTCCCACCCTGTTTTTGGAAATGCAATCAACCCCTAAATTTGTTCGCAACTTTTTATATACACTTCGTATAAACGATGAAAATCGATAGTGAAATTAAATCACAGAAAATTAAATATCATCAGGGGTGCATTATGAAAGTTCGTCACCGGCGCTAGAATCCTAGTTCGGCTCTGATATGTTTCGCAGAGCACCGAATGGAAAAACCGCTGAAATTCAGAAATGATGTTGCAATTTTCGCAGTCCTGAATACCTCACTCAACAATTCATTCATGAAAATCACATTCATATTTGAATCATGCAATTTTAGAGAATATTTGGATCATCATTAAATACATTCCGCCATATTTGGGGTTAGTGGTTCGTGTAACCCATTTCGCATCGTTCAATCAATGCTGAACCCAATTAATCGTGGCAATTTGAAATCTAACATTCGTGAAATTGTACAGTCATAAAAACATTCCTGGAAAATCCTTTGTTGAATATGCTGAAGAGCAAAATAAGTTGAAAACTTCGTATTTTTGATACTGTTTGAATTCAAAATACCAAAAACGAGCAGAGCTGTCGTATGGAAAATATGGAATTCAACGGATCGTTGATATAAAGTGGTGTTCATCCCGTATATGTAATTGAAAAAGATAAATACATATAGCAATTCCGATATATTTCTAGCAGTTTCCGAACTTTTATAGAATTAGAGTTGAATTTTGGGTAAATATATGTGTGTACCATTTCGTTGACGTATTGATTTATCAACGTTCTGTTTCATATATAATTATTGGGAATTTTTTCTTTTCGTCCTTGAGTGTGTACAAATATTTTCAATTTGAGTATTGAAACAAAAATTAATGAAAGGATATTAGACTAGTGAAACTATTTGATTGTTAATTTATCGATATATTTTGTTTTATTCGTTATATTTTGTTGTATATTGTTAGTTCTTGAATAAATTCGTTGAAAATCTTAGATTTATTTTATCTCCACAGTGTTACAATTTCAATAGGCATGATGATTCCCCAATTTTGTCGAAGAACATTGCTATGAAATGTCAATGGATTCTGGCTATCAAACAAACTCCGTTCTACAGACCGAACGGATCTAGATTCTAGAACCATATATTTTCTTCGGAAAAACAATCTCATATCAAGAAGAACATAATTTTTTTAAGCTATGTTCAATTTTAAGGACAGAGATGAAAATATTTATTCTGAGGCAATTCTATTGATTTTATTCATCAATAAACTACTTCCCAAATTGGAGGTACAAACGAAAAAGGGGAAATTCCTTGACCAATATTAAGATAAATAGGTCCCATCATCGCAAATGTTTCGTTTTCGATGTACAGGGTGTACTAGGAAGTATTTCAATTAAAAATAGGAATAGAGGTGGATTAGACAACAGTCATGGCCCGCCATATCACCAGACTAAACTTAAACAGTTTGAATTTATTTTTATACTTACTGGATTTTTATGACAATTTTGATTTTTCTGAGGATTTCGAGAGAATCGTTCCAAAAATTTTTCTCGAAATCAGCAGTAGATACGTCAAAACCACAATCGACCATAGAGTTTAGTATAGGGTGATTTTTTAAGAGCTATAAGAAAATTTTCAGAAAACACATAAAATTCAGAATAATGCATGAAATCTTTATTTGAATCGATACTACGATTATTTCATTCTAAAAAATTGTTTTTTATTATGCAAGTTATCCCCCCTCTTTGTTTGTACCTCCAATTTAGGAACGCCCTGTGTACTTCAATAATATAACGTGAATGCTATAATGTATTGCAGCCGGGGAAAAATTAAAATTACGAAAAATATGATGAAAATTATAATCGTTATACAGTATGGTGCAAATGAAAGGAATAAATTCGTTATTTCGTGAATCGGCGACTTTAAGGAAAAATCCTGAAACACGTCGATTTTTATTTTAAAACGGGCTTCTCGTAAGGATACCTTTTTATTTTTGACGTCATCTATATGAGCGTGATGACGTCATCGCTAAAATTTTTAAATGAAAATGTGGGTGTTGTGATACATTATTTGAAAGGTCTTTTAAATACCTATTCATCAGCCATACCAATATGTAAAGTAATTGATTTGCTTATTGTCACAAATATTATTGATGAAATTTCAACAGGTTTCTTAATGAAATGTATTAAGTATTGGTATGATGTATTTATTGACACACAAAAATAAATTTTGTAAAGGCCGTCATTGTATTTTAGCTGAAGGTAAGCAATTTGAGCTCTTCATTTAGGTTTCGTTATATTTAATGAGTAATGTATTATTGTTTGCTGTTTTCAATTAATAAAGTGTTAAAAAAAGGCTGATACCCCAATAACCTTTTTTACACTTTTTTAATGAGTAATACATATTGAATATTCATTGTTATAATAAAATTTCATTAATTTTTTGAACCAATACAAAAATCAATTACTGTGTATTAATGATATGACTGAAAAGATATCTGAAAGACCTTTCAAATAATGTATTACAACACCCACATTTCCATTTGAAAATTTTAGCCATGACGACATCACGCTCACATAGATGACCTCATAAATAAAAAGTTATCCTCACGAATAGCCTGTTTTAAAATGAAAATCGACGAGTTTCAGGATTTTTCCTTAAAGTCGCCGGTTTACGAAATAACGAATTTATTCCTTTCATTTGCATCATACTGTATATCAGTTTGTCCCTGCCTGCAACCTGCAATACATTAAGCATTCAGGTCATATTTATATTGGAAAATATATTATAAACTGCTCAGGTAGGTAGCGAAATGCATACTTCCAGATTTTGCATAATGATTATGATGATACTTTGTGACCAAACATAAAAGGAATTGGAAAATCTCTTCCAACTATTTTAATTGATGTAACCTTTCAAATACTATCTATTTGAGACATTCAAATGCAATCTCATAAGCCAGGACCGAATTCCTTCAATTCAGCTAGGAATAATTGCTAACAAAGGTTCACTACAACTTCCCCAACGAAAATGATCGAATTTCGTGCTTCCGCAGATCCTGCGGTAATTTCCGCCATAATTATTTGTCTTTACTGAATGAGTCAGTTTACCTTGTAATGATATCAAAACTCCTACTCCCCCATTCACTCCAAAATAGAGGAGGATAATGAAACTGGCAAACTCCGACGAAATCTTCAAACAGCATAGATTTGAAAGGGAAAATAATCATTAAACATTGAAAACATTTTCTGAAAATACACTGCGCAAAAAAATTGACGCACATTATGGAAATCTCAAATTTATTCTACAACTGAAGGTGTTCTCAATGATAATTATTTTTATCAGAATTATGCATGCATATGTTATCCACTTTCAACGTTTTTCTTCAATACAGATGTTTTCTCCCAGCAGGAATAAAAAAAGATGATATTATCAGATTTTTAATGTATTGGCTCCATTCTAAAATCAGTTGTTCTCGATCAATTCTAGTGATCAATAGTTTTTCTTTCGTTTGATTTTCTATACTCGATCTATATGCAACGCGAAACACGCAATTTGACCCAAGAGGAATGTGCCCAAGCGGTAGTATTGCGAGAAGAAGGGTGGACATACACAAGAATTGCAGAAAGGTTTGGAGTTTCCCATACAAGTGGGTCCAGAATGTTGCAGCGATTCAGGGAGACAGGTATGAATGTCCGAAGACCAGGACAGGGTAGACCACGGGTAACAACCGCCATTCAAGAACGTTACTTGAGAGTTTCTTCGTTGAGACAACGGTTTGCAACCGCTCGCCTCCTTCAAAATCAGCTTGAGCAAACTCATGAGGTGCAATAAGAAATCGCCTCAGAGAATATGATTTAAGGCCTCGTGTTGCGGCAAGAGGCCCAGCTCTTACCCCAGCCCATCGTAGGGCGCGTTTGGATTTTGCGAGAGAGCATATCCATTGGGAAGAGGCCGATTGGGAAAGAGTTCTCTTCACAGATGAGTCTAGATTCTGCCTCTACCATTGTGATCGACGTTCCCTTGTATACGAACGTCCACATGAAAGATATGCTCAGTGCAATTTCCTGAATACTACTGGTTTCGGGGGAGGATCGATTATGGTATGCGGTGGAATATCTTTGACTGCTCACACAGACCTAGTGGTCGTTGATAATGGAGCTATGAATGCTGATAGGTATATAAGGAACATTCTTGAAGAGCATGTAGTGCCATTTGCCCCATACATTGGTGAAAATTTCATTTTTATGGACGATAATGCCAGACCCCATCGTGCGCGCATCGTTCAGGAGTACCTTGAAGAGGTTGAAGTCTCTCGAATGGAATGGCCAGCAAGAACTCCAGATCTCAATCCGATTGAGCAGGTTTGAGAAAACCTCAATAGAAGGCTGAGAAGTTCAGAAAATGATCCAGCTACTCTTAATGACTTAGGAATCCAACTCGGAGAAATCTGGGAAGGATTAGATCAGAACATTTAAAGATCACTCATAATGAGCATGAACCGTCGTTGCCGAGCTGTAATTAACGCAAGGGGTGGAAATACCAAGTATTAAATCACTTATCAGCATTTTAGTATTTTGAAAATTGTTCATTTCTCTTTTTTCACATAAGATTCGGTGAAATCCTGAAATTTTCTTCCATTTAATGTGCCTTGTTTCGTTCAAAACCTTCCCGAGAGAACATAAAAAATAAGTTATAAAGTCAATGTAGAGTTAACTTTCATTAAAATTGAGATTTTCAGAATGTGCGTTAATTTTTTTGCGAAGTGTACACAATAACTTGAATTGATTAAGAAATCCATAAGGAAAATGTTTCGAGAGCAAACCACTCCCCTGCAAACTCGCCACTGAATGTGACTGTCAGGTACCCTTCAAATATTCGAATTACACTCTAAAGATTTTCAGTAAATCCAAACTAAAAAATTCCTATAAAAACCGAAACAAGATAATCCAAATCTTCGAGCTCAGGTACGTTTTCAAACCAAGGAAAGATTGTGATTGATTCATCGTTTTTCAGGCTCCGAATATAGTTTCGAACAGAAGCAGCACCAGGGAGAGGCCAGAGGTCATCTGTCTCATTTCATGGAGAAAACCTCGAAATGATAGTAATGAGATAACTATTACTGAACGGAGTTCCTGTTCTAGTATCAACAACATCTACTTGCCGAACTCGACCAACAGGAAATGACGAAGAAACCCATGTATTTTTCAGTATTCTCCTGCAAATAGAGATTTTCCAGGGCATTTTGTATGAGGTGAGTTACTCTCTTTCAGACATATTTCAACAATACTGCAAGGATAGTATTACGGAAAAATGCCTGATATACGTCTCGGCGGCTGCAGAATGATCGAAATCATAATAACTAGATTTTGTCAATTCGCTACGAAACCCCAAAAAGCAACAGTTCTAGTCTGAATATATGACCTGGTAATTTTATATCAACTAAGTAGAGCACGAGATATTTTTTCAAATGCAAAATCGCGAAATTTTTCCCTACGCTGTCCAATAAGTGATCAAAAACTACATCTCTCTTCCTGACAGATTTCAACAACACTGCAAAGATAGTATTCGAGAAAAATGCATGATATACGTCTCGACGGCCACAGAATGACTGAAACTATATTTTGTTTGTTCTCAATCATAATTTCGAAATTGAAATTAATTTGCAGGTAACTGGATATATTTAGACTTCAGAGAATAGTTTAAACAATTGCCGACGTTTCGGGAACTACTTATCCCTTTCTCGATATTTGAGAATATACACTAACCAGCCTCCAGAAAGGGACAAGCGGTTCCCGTTTAAACCATTCTCTAAGTATATCCAGTTACCTGATAATGAGTTTCAAGAATTAGATTTCATCAATTTGCTATGAAACCCAAAAAACAACAAGTTTAGTTTTGAATTTGTGACCTGTTAATGTGACTTTCTTTCCAAATCCACCCGAATATGCAAATCTATTAACACTGTTTTGGGCTGTATTTTGTAGTTGAAGCTGTAGGGTAGGTACTTCACAGTGTCGATAACCCCATGCAGTTACACCCCTGCTCGGAGTGTAACTTTTTCCGGAATTTCAAAAATTTGTCTTCATGCCGCGAACCATATTTCTATTAAATAATAACAGACGATAATAGGTATCATATTCATAATTCATATTCTTATACAGAGTGTTCAGAAATGCTGATATACACGAAGAGGGGAGATTCCTTGGGTTATTCTAAGAAAAAAAGTCCTATGGACATTGGACCGCCATCGTTTCGATTTCGGGATACAGGCTGTTCCAATATTTTTCTCGTAGTATGTATCTGCATTTCACAAGATATTCAACTGAAATTCGGAATATACAGGGTGATTTTTTTAAGTGTTTCATTAGACGTATTCGAGGAAGGAATTGCGATACAAATTCAAAATTTTGTATTTTTGTTTTGGAGTACATGAACTCAATTTGTGAAATATTTTCATGGGGGATCTACTTCCGGCTCTACCGGAAACGAATGTGAACTTCGTTATTTCAAACTAGCTGACCCGGCGAACTTTGTTCCGCCCTAATGATACTAACGGTGGATTTCACAAATCCACTCTGATTTTTGAACTGTCAAATGTTTTTATGGATATGAGCTATCACAGAGAACAGATACACAAAAATAATATGTCAATCAATAATAATGGCAATTTTGGATTCAGTTATTTCCGCAAATATATTTATTACCCAAACAGAAATTCAAAAACGTTTCAAAAATTACGAGGAAAGATGAGAACGGACAATTCACGATTGAAACTGATCGCCAAAATCCGATTCACTTGAAATTTCGATAAAAATTCACTGTGGTATTCAACCGCTTTTTGATCTGTTAATAGCCTTTCATGGTACTATGAGCCCTATGTAAATTACACGGTAATTGATGTCATATGTTCTTTTTTCGACCATTTCAAACCACGATGACCCAAATGCTCGAAAAAAGAACAGATGACATCAATCGATGGCCGCGAAAGCCTCAACAAATTCATCGTCATTTTAATGTGATAATGTCAAAAATAGTACCGTCACGATTACGTTATTTGGAATAAATAAAACTATAAAAATAACTAATAATCATCAGTCATAATGTGTGAATAGCGCCATCTGAAGTGGTAAGAACGAAACTTTTCTCATATCTCAACGAAATCTAATCATTTTAGACATCTGTACTCCTACGCTAAGACATTTTGGTTTTGCCCAACAGCGCAGAGTTGTAGGCAACTCAAATTACACACTATCACAGTGGCTATAGAGGGAATTTATAATAACCAGACCGTAGATGAATCCATATATGAATTTTCATAACAAACAGTCCTTCCGATCTCGAGTTATGAATGGTGTAACCAACATCTATATATAGAAGCAACACCCTGTATATTCATACATATTTGATTTATTCGATTGATTCTGCAATTATTTGATGTATGATATGCGCAACCACATCAAGCGATTGTTGAGTTATAGCCTGATTTTTGGACAGAAGGATTGTCACAAATTAGTGTCTATATCTCCAAAGTCTCTCAATGTAAGAAATTTTCTTCGCAACAGTGGAACAAAAGAAGTACGCTGATACTGCTTCTTGTATAAATTATTAGGAAATATTATACAGGGTGTCTGAAACAGGGCATAAAATTTTGTAATTCCGATCGATAGCTCGTCAAAAACTAGTTCTTCTTCAAGTGTCATGACCGACTCGATCGTTGACTATATGTTGGCTAGTAGATTGACTATCATAACTTTGTCCATTGCAGCTCGGAACAGTTGTGCCGTTGATTTACCAAACCATGTTCTGAGGTTTTTCAGCCAAGATGTTGTTCTTCTGTCCACACTTTTTTTTCCCATAATTTTTCCCTGGATTATTAAGTGTAGTAGAGCGTATTTTTCAGGGTGTGTCATAATATGTCAAAAAACTAGTTGTTGCGTACAAATCAGCAACAAGGCAACGGCGCTTTAGTTAACCACTGCAGGAACTAACAGGAATCAACCGCAGGGTAGTTCAGTTCCTCGTAAGTTAGGAGTGTTAGGACAGAGATAGTGCCGTACGTTGCCTAGCTCCGAATAAGCGTAATATTACAAGCCATTGTATAACGTAGAAGTTTGTAGTGTTACAATAAATACAGTCCACAAGCTATAAAAGTTTTATTTAAACAACCAGTGCAAAACACTAGTTAGAGTGTGCCAAACATTTCATGTCTTTAAAATCAGTAGTTTTGCCGTTATCGAATAAAATTCGAATTTCAGGAGTGAATCCAGTTTTCTTTGTCTAATCATAGGTTTATTAAGATAATTTTCGAGTAGGCTATGTCAATAGTTAGAATATGTCAATTCTTTTATAATGCACTGTTGAGAACTGTCATTCATAAATCATAATTATTACTTGTTGTTTGAATTCGGGCAATATGCAAAATCACATTTACAGTAACAATGATGTAATAAATATGTTCTTCATGTATGGTTAATGTAATAAAATAGTAGAAAGGGTAGTCAGAATTTCTAACGAACGAAATCCACATTCAACATCTTTAACAAAATCAAAGTTCTTGGAAGAATCAATGAATGTTTGGAGGAAGGGGGCCAACATTATGAATATTTATTGTAATAGCGATTCTCTCCAAGTTTTTTGTTGTTAGGAAAATTGTTGTGATAGTTTCAAACTTTTTTTTTATTAAGTCATCATTCATTGTCTGCTTTGCTTATTTGTCATATTCGCTGCAAATAAAGGACTAGCTATTGTAGTGTACCTAATTATCATTGCATGTTTTCCATAGTGCTGATCAATAAAAATACGTAAAAATGACAATTCCTAACATATAGCCTACTTTGTACATACCAATGAATTTGACTGAGGGAAACCTGGATTTAATCGTGAAATTCGAATTTTATTCGATAACAGCAAAACTACTGATTCTGAAGATATGAAATGTTTGGAACACTCTAGCTAGTTTTTGATGAGCAATCGATAGGAATTAGGAAATTATATGGTTCCCATTTGAAAAAAAAATGAGATTTCATAGTTTTGTTGAGTTGAGGCTTACATTGAAGCCCTGTTTCAGACACCCTATATAATATTTCCTGATAATTTATACAAAAAGCAGTATCAGCGTACTTTCTTTTGCTCCACTGTTGCGAAAAAAAATTCTCACAACTAGGGATTTTGGAGATATAAACCCTAATTTGTGACAATCTTTCTGTCAAAAAATTTGGGAATCAGGCTATAACTCAACAATCGCTTGTGTGGTTGCGCATATCATACATCAAATCATTGCAGAATTAAACGAAGAATTCAAATATGTATGAATATACAGGGTTTTACATTTGAAATAACGAAGTTCACATCCGTATCCGGTAGAACCGGAAGTAGATTCCGCTTGGAAATATTTTACAAATTGAGTCCATGGGCTCTGAAACAAAAATACAAAATTTTGAATTTGTATCGCAATTCCTTCCTCGAATACGTCTAATGAAACACTGTATATTATAATTATTTGGAATTCACACCATGTGAGATGCCGATTGCGATTGAAATTGCGAGTGAAATTTTTTCTGGAACACTTTTCCCAATCTACCTACAGATAATTTTTTTGGTGGGCCATAATTTAAAAAAATTACAAAAAGAGGGTCTGCTCTCGCAAAGATCATCAGTTAACAACCAGGAAATGCTTCCGTATGGTCTGATTAATCAAACAAAATGCTCCATGACATTGGCTGGCAGTGAAATTCCTCTGAGCTCAATTTGGACTGGAATTAGTTTCCAAAAGGCAATGTCCAAACGTCGAACCCTATATTCTATTCAACACGCCACTCAATTACGATTGAATGCTAATTAGACGCCCTGCCCTGTCCATTCGATTGCAGATGAGGATGTCAACAAAATCGTGCCACTAATGTCTCAATTTAACTCATGGGGAATTACGCACAAATAGACAAATATTTAGAAATATAATTTTCATTTGTGAACTTTGTCACTAGTTTTGTAACTATAGCTGCAACACTACTGTTGCCTGTTGAGGCAACGAGGATAAACGAAAATTCATCTAAGAATATTTGATTTCTTGTTACTTTCATCTCATAAATGTTGATGATATTTTATGAAGAAAGGAACACAGACAAGATATTTTGTTCCATACATAATTCCCAAATGTACCTACTCTACTGTATATTCTCTAAATCGATAAATATTTCAATACTTTCCTACAGAAAACCATGATTTATTGAACACTGAAATCTTGCGATCTAATCGGAATACCCTTTACAAATGGATAAAACAATTCTTAAAATTGTTCCTCTCGGAAACTTGTTCGTTTTCCGTTTACCGATCGATGGAATTCATTCAAATCCAGTTGTACGCTATTGTCCAATTCCATACACTTCCGAATATCTCTACTACTCATTATTCGGGATTCTGAACTCAATCCTGTACCTATTGTTTGTAAATACCAATTTTTTTTAGAGAGTCAGTAACGGGAATGAATTATCGGACTTTCTTCCTTCCGTTGTTAGCTCCAGCCCCAAGCGGTGCTTTCCACCACGGTCGACACCGTTAGTCCGTTTCTGAATGCAAGTGTTGTCTGCATATACTGCCTATTTTCAAGTTCAAAAACAAATGTGGACCACTTGTATGAGTATTTTTGCCATCAATATATACTAACTGGCAAAGAAACTGCAACACCAGAAAGGCTTCAAATTTAATTTTTTTTTGGTAAAACATAGATACACTGCGCAAAAAAATTAACGCACATTAAGGAAAACTCAAATTTATTCTACAACTGAAGGTGTTCTCAATGATAATTATTTTTATCAGAATTATGCATGCATATGTCATCCACTTTCAACGTTTTTCTTCAATACAGATGTTTTCTCCCAGCAGGAATAAAAAAAGATGATATTATCAGATTTTGAATGTATTGGCTCCATTCTAAAATCAGTTGTTCTCGATCAATTCTAGTGATCAATAGTTTTTCTTTCCTTTGATTTTCTACACTACAACTGCCATTCAAGAACGTTACTTGAGAGTTTCTTCGTTGAGACAACGGTTTGCAACCGCTCGCCTCCTTCAAAATCAGCTTGAGCAAACTCATGAGGTGCAAATTAGCACTCAGACAATAAGAAATCGCCTCAGAGAATATGATTTAAGGCCTCGTGTCGCGGCAAGAGGCCCAGCTCTTACCCCAGCCCATCGATGGGCGCGTTTGGATTTTGCGAGAGAGCATATCCATTGGGAAGAGGCCGATTGGGAAAGAGTTCTCTTCACAGATGAGTCTAGATTCTGCCTCTACCATTGTGATCGACGTTCCCTTGTATACAGACGTCCACATGAAAGATATGCTCAGTGCAATTTCCTGAATACTACTGGTTTCGGGGGAAGATCGATTATGGTATGGGGCCCATACCATAATCGATCTTCCCCCGAAACCAGTAGTATTCAAGTATGGGGTGGAATATCTTTGACTGCTCGCACAAACCTAGTGGTCGTTGATAATGGAGCTATGAATGCTGATAAGTATATAAGGAACATTCTTGAAGAACATGTAGTGCCATTTGCCGCATACATTGGTGAAAATTTCATTTTTATGGACGATATTGCCAGATCCCATCGTGCGCGCATCGTTCAGGAGTACCTTGAAGAGGTTGAAGTCTGTCGAATGGAATGGCCAGCAAGAAGTCCAGATCTCAATCCGATTGAGCAGGTTTGGGACAACCTCAATAGAAGGCTGAGAAGTTCAGAAAATCATCGAGCTACTCTTAATGACTTAGGAATCCAACTCGGAGAAATCTGGGAAGGATTAGATCAGAATATTTTAAGACCACTCATTTTGAGTATGAACCGTCGTTGCCGAGCTGTAATTAACGCAAGGGGTGGAAATTCCAAGTATTAAATCACTTATCAGCATTTCAGTATTTTGAAAATTGTTCACTTCTCTTATTTCACATAAGATTCGGTGAAATCCTTAATTTTTCTTCCATTTAATGTGTCTTTTTTCGTTCAAAACCTTCTCGAGAGAACATAAAAAATAAGTTATAAAGTCAATGTAGAGTTAACTTTCATTAAAATAGAGATTTTCAGAATGTGCGTTAATTTTTTGCGCAGTGTAGTATAGCAAGGAGTAAATGATTCAAATTTGGAGAAAGAAACGAAGGGTTTACAATTTTTTTTTTCTACAAACGTCAAAAAATGACAAGGTTCGCGCATAGACAACAATATGCGAAGTGACCCTTTTTTTCATTTTCCTTCGTTACCTTGACACCGTGCGCGAAGTAGTGCGCGAAATACTTACTTCGCACACTGCATGTAAACTTTTTGGAATTTTTATATTTTATCCTTTATGTTCCTCAATCAAGCAAATATCCAAGAAACCATTTATTCATTAATGTATAACAATAATTGAGGCTTTCAAATTGTGAGAAAATTTAACACTACCTAATTTTATTTATTATTCACAATGTTAACATGTATGGTGCATCCAGTGCACGAATGTTTGTAGAAAAAATTTTGTTTGCATCTCATGCGCGAAATACTTTGGTGATCTCGACTATTTTTTTTAACTCGGCTGCGCCTCGTTAAAAAAAATCAGTTCTCGATCACCAAAGTAGCATTTCGCGCACTAGATACAAAAATAACTATTTTTAATTATTAATAATGTGTTTGTACACCGCGATAATCTTTTATCAACACGTCTTTGCATTGATACAATAAGAAGGTCTATTTCTTCTTGAGGAATACTATCCCAATCTACCTGTACTTCATGTCTCAGAGCCGCCAAAGTCCGTGGGGGCTCCGGGCTGGGGTAAATTTCCTAGCCGTCTACCCATGATGTCCCAAACATGCTATAGGGCCAATTCTGTAAACAACTGTTAAATTTTAAAGCATGGTTAAAAATTAAACTATCCGCTAACTTCATTTCACTATTCTGTATGCTTCATAAGCTTTGAAATATTAACGGAAGACGCTTAATTTTAGCCGATATATGTTAAAATTTTTTAGCGTGCCTTTAATTTTTAACCAGTTCTTATAGAATTGACCCTTTTATGGGCGAAAGATCGGGGATTCGAGCGGCCATTGCAAAAGATTCACATGGGCTGCTTCAAAAAAGTTCAAACTTACTCTGGCAACATGAGGTCGAGCATTATCTTGCTGAAATATTGGATTCTCGGGCCGGTTGAGGTAGGGGAGGAGAACATATGGCTCCACTATTTCTTGAAGGTAAAGCAGCACTGTCATGTTACCTCGAATAAAGCCCAAAAGGTGCATGTGCAATATCAATGACGCTCAACATCAAACTGGAGGTTCACGTCTTTCTCCCCGACGTCGTCTAACCCTTCTTCGGCCATCATGTGTACCCAAGAATAATCGAGATTCATCAGAAAAGACGACCTGATTCCATTCCAAATTCCAATGTTGACGTTCTCTGCACCACTGTATTCGTTGCCGGTTATACCCAACCGTCAGAGGCAACACAAGATGGGATCGATAATTCTGCAGACCAAAAGACCATATATATCCGGCGGTAAACCGTTCGGACAGTTGCAGGATGGTCTTGTTCTCCTAACCACTCATCAGCCAAAGATTGAGTTGTCGCAAATCGGTCTCTAATGGCCATAAGTTTTAGACGTCGATCTTGAACTCAATTTGTGAACCATCGACGTCCGGTGCCTACTGTTCTTCGATTTTTGGCATTATCAAACCACGCCTGTCAACATCTCATAACAATAGTTGGATTTCTGTTCGTATACGGTTAGCGATTTCTCGAAATGATAACCCCGCCTCCCGTAGACCAATAATTCGACCTCTTTCAAATTTACTTAGTTGGCGATATTATAAGCGTACACGTGCTCTAGGCATTTTTTCAACAACTAGACATCGACTTTGGCTCTTCTTGAGCAGCTGGCTTGTTGTGAAATTCAAAAAATTTGTAAAAATGGACTACAATATTTAAGTAACAAAAAATGTTTACATAACTTTTCCACTCTTTTCATTTTTAGTAAGGAAGTTTCAGTAGCAACGATCGTTTCATCTCGGAAAAACTTTGAAACCGGCAAAACCAACATGTTGGTTTTCAGCGACAAAATTTTTGACATTTCTCGAATTCATAGATAGCTTCTGAAATGAATATCATAGAGAAAACAAACAACGTTTAGTTAATCTATGAATTCTAATTTGCCAAATAGCGGAATCCGTGTCAAATGTGACTATATTACTTATAATGTTAGACATTTTCTCGTGAAATAGTCATGCCGAACACCACTCGAGATGAAATTTAAGCAGGTAAAATTTTTCTCTTGTAATATTCAAGTTTGTTGCTTTTCGGAAATTTCGCTCATGACATTTTTTCCAAAATCACTCGCCTAGAGCAACAAACTTTCATATTACAATCGAGAAATTTTGCCGGCCAAATTCCATCTCTAGTGGTATTACATATGAAATTGATTGAATTTGATCATTTACTCCTTGCTATACTATCTATGTTCTACCAAAAAAAAAAATTAAAATCAAAGACCTCCTTCTGGGTGTTGCAGTCTCTTTGTCTGTTAGTATATCATTGAATATAATAACCATCTGAAAATTAAATTTGTCGGAATGGTATGAGAATAACTAGACATTTAGATTCATGCCTTCAGGTTATTCAAAATGATCAAAAAAAAATCGTCTCAGTTGTCATTTCAGCAATCTATTTTATCAGCTAATTGCAAGTATTGGCAAAGCTCATTTATATCTCAAAAATTCTTATATTCAATAGGTAAGATTCATTGACTTTCCGTAAATGACGATTTAATGGCACAAAATCAGACATATATATTCACACAACCGAAAGTATATGACGCCAAAACAAACTCAACAACTGTTAAAACAGTTTGTTTATCATATGTCTAAGTTTGGTTCATGACGTTCATTGACGAAAACACCGTCAAAATTTTCTGGAGCGGTATGAGAATAACGGTATTGACCGTGGTGGAAAAGCACGGTTTGTAGTTGGCCGACCAGGAGCTAACATCACCACTGTGTTGTTTCTCCAATTTTTCAGAAGCTTGAATCTAATAATTCCATATCAACAGGAATCGACGAAAATAATAGAGTATTTTCGCTTCCATTCACGTACCATTTTTTCGAACAATAACTGGCATTTGCCATTACACAGGTATTGACCTATCCTTAATTTGGATTAAATCGTATGCATCGTCAACAATCGAATAATTTACGTTAATGAAGGAAATAAATCGAATGGCCGAATATGTAAATAAACTTCATCGTCTTCGATCATTTCAGTTGTTGTTCAAAAGCAGTGATAACAAGACCATGAATCCAACGATATCAGATCGCCAAAAGCGATTTATCGACGAGATAGCAACCGCAGAAGGGTTCAAATATTACAAGCTGGAATTGGACCGAGGTTCTTTGAAAGGGGACAATTATTTCGGAGTGATAACCGTGGTAACCGTGCAAGAAATATTAACGAAAAGACAGTTACACCTCGTTCTCAAATCGGCCCTCCAAGGTGAGGAACTGAGGAAGAAAATTCCTGTACACCAAGTTTACGAACGGGAAAATTTCCTTTACGGTGTCATTCTTAAGGAATTATCCGAGCTTCAAAGGGAACACAAAGTTAAAGAACTCTTTGATGGGACTGCTCGATATTTCGGAGGTTTGAGCGACGTGAATGAGGAATGCCTTGTCCTGGGAAACCTTAAAGAAGAAGCTTTCAGACTATGGGACAGGAAGCGACCGATGGACTCGCATCATGTTGGCGCTGTCATGGCCCAATACGGAAAGTTCCACGCCTTATCGTACGCACTGAAGAAGTTGAAGCCCGGCGTTTTCTCGAAGCTGACGGAAAACTTTCATAATGTTCTGAACGAGAATATGTCGAATGAGGATATGGAGGATTCCATGGTCAACGCGATGGACAGAGCCTTCAAAGCCGTCCACGGAAATATGGCAGCTGTGGCGGGACTGAAGAGATTTATGCAAGGTTCAAAGGTCTTTTTCAAGCAAACTTTGAAAACAAAGGACAAATACAGCGTGATATTACATGGAGATAACTGGTGCAACAACATCATGTTCAAATATCAGGTTCGTTAATTCCTTTTGAGTCACACACAAATATACTAACTGACAAAAAACTGCAACACCCAGAAGGAGGTGTTTGAATTTTTTTTGTAAAACATAGATAGTATACCAAGGAGTAAATGATCAAATTTGGAGAAAAATTCGTGAAGGTTAATCCATGTATTTTTTGTTACTCGAATCTTGTAGTCGTTTTTTGCAATTTTTTGAATTTCACAACAAACCAGCTGTTCGAGGAGATCCAAAATCGATGTTTAGTTGTTGTTAAAATGCCTAGAGTACGCGGAATTTATCGCCAGCTGAGTAAATTTGAAAGAGGACGAATTATTGGTCTACGGAAGGCGGGGTTGTCATTTCGAGAAAATAGCTAACCGAACGAACAAATATCCAACTGCTGTTATGAGATGTTCTCAAGCTTGGTTTGATAATGCCCAAAATCGAAGAAGAGTAGGCACCGGACGTCGAAGGGGCCCAAATGAAGTTCAAGATCGACGTCTGAGAATTATGACCATTAGAGACCTATTGGCGACAACTCGATCTTTGGCTGATGAGTGGTTAGGAGAACAAGGCCATCCTGTAACTGCCTGAACGGTTTACCACCGGAAAAGGTCTTTTGGACTGCATTATTATGGACCCCATCTTGTGTTACCTCTGACGGTTGAGCATCGCCGTCAACGATTACAGTGGTGCAGAGAACGTCAACATTGGAATGTGGAATGGCATCAGGTAGTCTTTTCTGATGAATCTCGATTCTCCTTGGGTGCACATGATGGCAGAAGAAGGGTCAGACGACGTTGGGGAGGAAGACGTGAACCTCAGTTTGATGTTGAGCGTCATGTACACCGGACAGTAGGCGTTATGGTATGGGGTGCTATTGCACATGCAAGTAGGTCAACTTTAGTCTTTATTCGAGGTAACATGACAGCGCCGAGTCACCTTCAAGAAATAGTGATGCCATATATGTTCTGCCTTATACCTTGACCGGCTCGAGAATCTAATATTTCAGCAAGATGATGCTCGACCTCATGTTGCCTGATTTAGTTTGAACTTTTTTTAAAGCGATCCATGCGAATCTTTTGCCATGTCCGCCAAGATCCCCCAATCTTTCACCTATAGAGCCTGTTTGGGACATCATGGGTAGAAGGCTTGGAAATTTACCCCAGCCCCCACGGACTTTGGCGGCTCTGAGACATGAGGTACAGGTATAGCTTGGGATAGTATCCCTCAAGAAGAAATAGACCATCTTATTGCATCAATGCCAAGACGTGTTGAGGAGTGTACGAGTATATAGATAACCGCAGTGGAAAAACACATTATTAACAAATTTATCAACAAAAATTGTAAACCTTCGTTTTTTACTCCTTGCTATACTATCTACACTGCGCAAAAAAATTAACGCACATTATGAAAATCTCAAATGTATTCTTTTCATTTAACTGAAGGTGTTCTCAATGATAATTATTTTTATCAGAATTATGCATGCATATGTTATCTACTTTCAACGTTTTTCTTCACTACAGATGTTTTCTCCCAGCAGGAATAAAAAAAGATGATATTATCAGATTTTGAATGTATTGGCTCCATTCTAAAATTAGTTGTTCTCGATCAATTCTAGTGATCAAGAGTTTTTCTTCCGTTTGATTTTCTACATTAACATTCGATCGCTATGCAACGCGAAACACGCAATGTGCCCAAGCGGTAGTTTTGCACAAGAATTGCAGAAAGGTTTGGAGTTTCCCATACAAGTGTGTCCAGAATGTTGCAGCGATTCAGGGAGACAGGTATGAATGTCCGAAGACCACGACAGGGTAGACCACGGGTAACAACTGCCATTCAAGAACGTTACTTGAGAGTTTCTTCGTTGAGACAACGGTTTGGAACCGCTCGCCTCCTTCAAAATCAGCTTGAGCAAACTCACGAGGTGCAAATTAGCACTCAGACAATAAGAAATCGCCTCAGAGAATATGATTTAAGGCCTCGTGTCGCGGCCAGAGGCCCAGCTCTTACCCCAGCCCATCGAAGGGCGCGTTTGGATTTTGCGAGAGAGCATATCCATTGGGAAGAGGCCTATTGGGAAAGAGTTCTCTTCACAGATGAGTCTAGATTCTGCCTCTACCATTGTGATCGACGTTCCCTTGTATACATATATGAAAGATATGCTCAGTGCAATTTCCTGAATACTACTGGTTTCGGGGGAGGATCGATTATGGTATGGGGTGGAATATCTTTGACTGCTCGCACAGACCTAGTGGTCGTTGATAATGGAGCTATGAATGCTGATAAGTATATAAGGAACATTCTTGAAGAGCATGTAGTGCCATTTGCCCCATACATTGGTGAAAATTTCATTTTTATGGACGATAATGCCAGACCCCATCGTGCGCGCATCGTTCAGGAGTACCTTGAAGAGGTTGAAGCCTCTCGAGGGGAATGGCCAGCAAGAAGTCCAGATCTCAATCCGATTGAGCAG
Organism: Adalia decempunctata; assembly: GCA_951802165.1. NCBI lineage: Eukaryota > Metazoa > Arthropoda > Insecta > Coleoptera > Coccinellidae > Adalia > Adalia decempunctata. The sequence goes on from OX637697.1 coordinate 26,400,251, forward strand.
GTTTGGGACAACCTCAATAGAAGGCTGAGAAGTTCAGAAAATCATCCAGCTACTCTTAATGACTTAGGAATCCAACTTGGAGAAATCTGGAAAGGATTAGATCAGAACATTTTAAGATCACTCATTTTGAGTATAAACCGTCGTTGCCGAGCTGTAATTAACGCAAGGGGTGGAAATACCAAGTATTAAATCACTTATCAGCATTTCAGTATTTTGAAAATTGTTCATTTCTCTTCTTTCACATAAGATTCGGTGAAATCCTGAATTTTTCTTCCATTTAATGTGTCTTTTTTCGTTCAAAACCTTTCCGAGAGAACATAAAAAATAAGTTATAAAGTCAATGTAGAGTTAACTTTCATTAAAATTTAGATTTTCAGAATGTGCGTTAATTTTTTTGCGCAGTGTATGTTTTACAAAAAAAAAATTAAAACTTAAACAGATGCTTTTGGGTGTATTATTGTTAATTGTATCGCCTTCAAAGAAGGCTTATTCAATATCCTCCGAAAATATTTTATAGAAAAATGCTCGAACATGCCAATTTTTAATAAGTACACAACTTTTCATGTAGCTGGGGAGATTCTCATGAACCCTCTACGAGAGATGGGGGTAGTTTTTTTCAAATAGCAACTCTAACTTTTGTGCCAGAAAAGGATGAACCTTTCCTTTGATCCTAGTTGGGGTGCATAGCAAAAGGATGGCCATTAAGATTCTTCATCAAATTCAACAATCGCATCAATATTAACACGGCTATTTCTCGATATTCACGGTCCCTTCCAATTTTCGCTTGAATTTTAATTAAATGACGATCAATGATTCACCAGACAATACACGTGTCCATAATTTTTTCCTTTATTCATCTATTATGACGCCATTTTTATTGTCTTCGGTGCAACAACCCAGTCTATTGAAAGATTGTTTATTGCAGGAAATTCATTTGGAATTCAATGCAATTCAATGCAGCTTCAGCTTATTTGAATACTTCATATTGTTTTACTATAGTGCTCCCCAGAAACTTCATATTCACAGTTTTAATTATAAGTCTTCAATACCTCCTCTTCAAAATTCCTCAATAAATATAAATATTTAATTGGACAATTTACTGTCGAAAAGATGGCTTCAATTATCTTGAATAGTTTAGTATCCTAGACAGCTATAATAAAGCATCTCAAGATTCTCAAGCATATGGAGTGTCCACAAAAAGACTATCAACATGACGAATTTAAAATCGATTTTTCTTAATTTTTTCAAATGCAATGCATAACATTTTTTTTCATCATTGTAATCATCATTCATTTCACTACATTTTTTGTCAAATACATGATATGCATATCTTTAACACAATAGGATTTTTTAGAGTTTTTCCTCTAAATTCACATGTACTTCCGAATTCAGAAAGCAGATTTGGCTTTTCTGTGGTTATTGAAAACAGTTAAATTATTCTATTCAGAATTAACATCATTGCAGCTTCAACTCATATCATCATAGTTTTTACGGATTGGATGAATACTCACACAATGATGTAAAAATTCAAAAAATAACAATTCGACTCTTCAAGTAGAAACATAGAAAATTATCAAAAATGTATTTTGAAAACTGGGTACATAAAGCAAGTTTCTGTCTTCAGTAACTGATTTCATCACATTTTTGAGTAGATACATCAAAACTTTCTAGTTCTTCATTTCGCTATAATATGAATTAAAGCTTCAATGATGTTAATTCTGAATAGAATAATTTGACAGTTCTCAATAACCACAGAATAGCCAAATCTGCTATTTGAATTCGGAGGTATATACTCGTATATGTGAATTTTGGGGAATCATTTCGAAAGAGCTCTTAAAAATCCTATTCTGTTAAAAATATGCATATCATGCATTTGACAAAAAATGAAGTAAAATGAATGGTGATTACAATAAGGAAAAAAAATTATATGCATTGCATTTGAAAAAATGAAGAAACATCGATTATATATTCGTCATGTTCATAGTCTTTTTGTGGACACTCCATATGCTGGAGATGCTTTTTTATTGCTGGCTAGGATACTTTGAACTTTGAAGTCTTGTCTTTCAATCCATATAAAGCTGTTATTGTTATGTGCGAGGGTTCGTGAAATATAATTGGATAACATAGCCTCTACAAGTATCATTTTTTGGTCAAAATAGCCAATATATCGAATACTGCCAAATAAAAATATGTGAAAAGTACACGAAAGCATGTAGGAAGTTTCAGAGAATTGAAAAACATTATTGAATATAGGGTGTCCCATTTGAAAAAACAAAGTCTCCCTCTATTCCTCTTTTGTGGGCCACCCAATATATTCGAAAATATTTTCAGGTTGTGCTCTTCTTGGAGTATATAAAGTCTGCATCCAAAAATTTTGCCAAACTCAGACCGTTACGCGTATATCGTCCGCTGCGGCACTAGTGGGACACCCCGTATAAATGTTGGGTCGAAAGTCAAACGTTGAGGATATATCGCGCTTGGTTGGCGTTGAAAATTTCATGACTAGCGTTTCTCGAATTTAACAACCTTTTTTGTTCCCAGGATAAGAATCCTCTGAAGCCTTCGAAGACATACTTTTTGGACTGGCAGCTCTCAAGTTATGGCTCTCCAATTCAGGATCTCTCTTATTTCTTCTACTCGTGTAGCTCCAAACTCGTCATCGACACCTTCACTAGTTATCTCAAAATATATCACGACAGCCTATCGGCCATGTTGCGTCAATTCAATATAAATCCAGATGAAATAATGACCTTCAGAGATTTGCAAATGCAGTGGATGGTTTATGCGAAATATGGCATGTATATGGCCATCCTCATCATAAAAATAATGTTATCCGAACAAGAAGAAGCAGGTGACCTGAGGGATCTGGCGAAGAAAGACCAAAATGTTTTAACACTTTTCGACGGTGATATATTGAACACTGAGGAATACAATAAAAGAGTCAGTATTGTTATTAGTCATATGGTTAAAAATCATTTCATATAAAATTTGTTGCCGACAACGAAGTTTTATTTATACCCTTGAATAGTTTCCCCTTCAACAAATATATACAAGCTGGCCAGTCTATTGATATACAGGGTTGGGATAAAGTTTGGCACCAAATTAATATCTTTAAAACGAAACGGGCAGCTGAGTGTAATGGACCACAAAGCACCTGATGAGCATATTTTCATTAATGAGATACTTCCGGTTTAACCGGAAATTACAAAAATTTTTTTTATTAAATGGGACATCCTGTATATTTCTGCAGATTCTGAAAGTGCACCTTGTGTCGGATCTGTCCATGTGAAAATTCTCTGTAAAAAGAAGAAATTCAGTCTTTTTGTACATTTGAGAAAAAATCCATTCAAATAAATAAATCGTTGTTATTTGTATCAATAGTGAAAAATAAAACGAAATACATCAGATGCATTGTGGTCCATTACACTCAGCTGCCAAATTTCAAAAATATCGCCCGTTTCGTTTTAAAGATATTAATTTGGTGCCAAACTTTATCCCAACCCTGTATATGAATAACTTCTTGAGCGCTCGTTTCATATTATTTTTCCAATACTGTCTCTTTTTTCTCTGATATTAACATCTCAGAAAGTATTGGGAGTACACATCAAATTCTTTATCCATGATCTTCTCTGCTTGAGTACATCGACAAAAATAAAAATGAGGAGTAAGAAAAAACTATCATGAGATCAGATTTTTCTGTACCCAATCGAATTATCTCAGACTAAAAAATGAATCAATATAAATTGTAAAAAGCGAAGAATCTGAAAATTCCTAAAAAAGAGAATAAAATGAGAATTTCTCTCAAGAACATCACATAGCGATCTCTGGCAAATCGCAATTTAACCTCTCAGAGACCTGCGGAGTAGTGTGTTTCGAAGGACTTATCCAGTGGGCACACACACGTTGAATAAATGTTTTTTTAACGTTGATTGGTAGAAAAATACGTTATCAGTTGATTTTTCAACGTTGTCATTTCAGTTATGATTTATAACGTTAATAAAATACGTTGCAATAACATATATCAAACGTAATTTTACAATAATCAGTTATAAAATTGAGTGCTTATACGTTTCCTCCCGAAATTATTATAACGTTTATGAAAGATGTTATTTTAACGTTCTTATGTAACGATTCCACAACTTCTAGTTCATAAGAATCGTTTCAAATTCGTCTCCAGTCAACAATACGAATACGTTTATGGCCAATGTTATTTAAACGTTATCTGATGACAATTCCACAATTTCTCATTAATTTTTATCGTTTAAAATACCAGTCAACAATATGGACACGTTAATGATTTACGTATGTGCAAAGTACTTTTCTTACTTCCAGAAGAATAGTTCATCTGAAAAAACGTTATTATGAAAAAGAATGCTAACGTGTGTTCTGCCCGTTTTTGATTTCCATTTTTCAACTACTAGTCTATTTAAATTGTTGAAAATACGTATCCTGTTAACAATACGAATACGTTTATGGAAAACGTTATTTAAACGTCATCTAATAACAATTCCACTATTTTTCATCAATTTTCATCGTTTAAAATACGTATCCAGTCAACAATATGGATACGTTAATGATTTACGTATGTTCAACGTACTTTTCTTACTTCCAGAAGAATAGTTCATCTGAAAAAACGTTATTATGAAAAAGAATGCTAACGTGTGTTCTGAACGTTTTTTTAACGTCCATTTTTCAACTAATAGTTTATTTAAATCGTTGAAAATACGTATCCTGTTAACAATACGAATACGTATATGGAAAATGTTATTTAAACGTTATCTAAAAACAATTTCACTATTTTTCATCAATTTGAATCGTTTAAAATACGTATCCAGTAAACAATATGAATACGTTAATGACTTACGTATGTTTAACGTACTTTTCTTACTTCCCGAAGAATAGTTCATCTGAAAATACGTTATTCGGAAATCGAATTTTAACGTGTGTTCTGAACGTTTTTTTAACGTCCATTCTTCAACTTTCTTCTTCTTCTTCTGGTGCCGGACGCTTACAGCGTGTAGGCGGTCATCCACTAGTCAGTCTATAATTCGTAATTGCCATTGCCCCTCCGCGGCCAGTGCGAATATATCACCCACACTCCTCACTCCGCACCAGTTCCTGATATCGCGCAACCATGAGTGCTGTTTTCGGCCTGGACCCCTTTTACCCTCTATTTTACCCATTAATATTAGTATTAGGGTGTCATATTTGTTGCCTCGGAGTATGTGACCCAGATAGGAGATCTTGCGCTGTTTTATAGTTCTCAGCAGTCCACGCTCAACACCGGCTCTTCTGAGTACTTCCTCATTTGTTACCCGGTCCACCCATGGGATTCTCAATAACCTGCGGAGTGTCCACATCTCAAAAGCCTCCATGCGGTTCATGGATTTTACTTTAAGGGACCAAGTTTCGGCTCCATATGTTACTATAGGCCAAATATAGCATTTCACCATACGAAGTCTTATGCTCAACGATACTTCTCTTCGACACAGATATTTTTGAAATTTGATGAATGCAGATCTTGCCATCGCCGTTCGCACTTTTATCTCAACATCGCTATCCAATTTGTCATTGATGTTACAACCGAGGTACTTAAATTTGTTGACTCTTTGGATGGGTTTATCGTCAATCGTTATTTGGGCCTGATTATGTTGTTCTCTGCTGATGATCATGAATTTTGTTTTATCGGTGTTGATTATGAGTCCATACTCCTTACCTATTGTGTAAATTTTGTTTCGAATGTGCTGTAGATCTTCCAAATCATTTGTTATGATCGCAGTATCATCAGCATACCGTATGTTGTTTATTGGTATTCCGTTTATTTTTATACCTTTTTCCTGATTGTCAAGCGCCTTCTGGAAAATCATCTCGGTATAAACATTGTAGAGTAGCGGAGACAAAATGCAACCTTGGCGAACCCCGTTTGTTATTTCTAATTCTTGAGTTTCTAAAAAGTTGTTAATACGAAGTTTTGCTGTCTGATTCCAATACAAATTCTGAATAATTCTTAGATCTTTTGTGTCGAGGCCAATTTGTTGTAGTATTTTCAACATGTGTTCATGCTTAATGCTATCAAAAGCCTTCTGATAGTCAATGAAGATTATGTACTCGTATACGTCTTTACGTTGGTCGTAACATTTTTGGTTCAGTAGTTGTATACAGTACATAGCCTCTCTTGTACCCATTGCATTCTTAAATCCAAATTGTGTTTTTGCCACTGTTCTCCTCGCATTTCCTATATATTCTGCCGTGAAGAATTCTTAAAAATGCCTTTAACGCATGGCTCATTAGGCTTATGAGTCTGTGCTATAAATGTTGATCTTAACCATCCAGTCGGAATGATACCAGAGACATAGATTTTATTGAATAACCGGCATAGAATCTTTGGGTCCATTAATTTTAGTACTTCAGCATGAATCATATCTTCACCAGGAGCTCTTCCGTCTTTCAGGTTTGCGACAGCATATTCAACTTCTGAGACAAGTATTGGAGGGCCAGTTTTATATGTTCATGTTGAATTAAAGTTGGTGTTGCTGAACGAACATTTTGATATAAATCCTTTATATAGTTTTCCCATGTCAGACGTAGTTGTTCGCTGTCTGTTATTATTTTATTATTGTGTCGAATGGAGCTAACGTTTCTTTTGTTATAGCAAGCTGTAATCGTCTTGAATTTTCTATGGAAGTTAAAGGAATCGTGCATTTCGTGCAATCTTTCAGCTTCATGACATTGCTCAGTCAGCCACTGTTCCTTCGCTTGCCTTATCTTGTTTCTTATATCCCTGTGTATTTGGATGTATCTATTGTTATTGTTTTCTATTTTTGCTAGTCGTCTATCTTCCATTCTGTCAATAATTTCTCTTGTCATCCACGGTTTTCTGGCCTCTTGTCTGCTGTATCCAATCACGCTTTCAGTGGCCTTCTTTATGTTTGTTTCAATCGTTTTCCATAGATCTTCTTCAGTTGGATCATCGGATGGTGTATTTGTCTCAAAACTCTGTCTCAGTGTCTCTATAAGATTGTCTCTCTTATCTGGTTCCTTTAAGATTCTCATGTTGTATCTTTTGGTATTCCGCTGTTTTTTTATTATTTTTCCCTTATAGTTAAAGTCACCTATTATGGGATTGTGGTCGGATCCAATATCTGCTCCCGGATATGCTGCTACTCTAGTGATGTTGTTTTGAAGCCGTCTCTTAATCAAGAAATACGAGTAATCTATTTGATTTCTTATTACTCTAAGGGGGTTATCTTGTGGAGATTTCCATGTGTACAAGCGTCTTGGGTGTAGATCGTAATATGTGTTCTTGATTGTTAAGTTCTCTTCTTTGCAAAATTGAATAAGTCGATCTCCTCGTTCATTTCTCACACCCAGTCCATATTGGCCCATGACGCCATCTATCGCTTCTCCCCTTCCTACCTTTGCATTGAAATCTCCTAATACTATTATTATCTCTTGTGACTTAAGTGATGTAAGGATTTCATTAAGCTGTTCGTAGAATATTTCTTTCTCTTCATCGGGTTTCTAGTCTATTTGAATTGTTGAGAATACGTATCCAGTCAACAATACGAATACGTTTATGGAAAATGTTATTTAAACGTTATATAAGAACAATTCCAAAATTTCTCATTGATTTGATGGAAGGGTCATAAAAGTTGACAATACTTAAGATGAAAAACAATATAAGGTGCAATTGAATTAGATGTATTTTTCCTTCACATTTCATTTCACGCTACTGAGGTAAATACGCAATTATTAAAAATGAAAAGGAGGATAATGTCCCTAAGTTGGAACAAACTAAGTTTGTTCCAACTTAGTTTGTTCCAACTTAGGGACATTATCCTCCTTTTCATTTTTAATAATTGCGGGCCCTTAACCGTATGAACCGGGCGTATTCGACTTCCCTCGATAAATGCATGAGACTTCATATAAGTACTTGCGAAACTCCGTATGGGAAAAATGAATGTACGTAGAGATCTAGTTTTTGAGGGAACCTCCGGGATGAAGCGTAGACATTTGCCCCCTAGGTGGAACTACTATACAAAACTGTACTCAATAGTTCTGGCTAGGGAGTAATATAAGTTCTACCGTTTCAGTTGGTTCTCATCTCAGGATAAGGCTATATGTATCTGATGGCGTCTAATAAGCCAGAAATCGGTAATGCATTGTCTTCCTGTGGTGGTGCCACCTGGTGGTGTACTTCGGAAACTAGATCTCTTCTAGTCCAATTCTCAAATATATATACACGTTATAAAATAATTTTCAGACTGAGCACAAGGTATACTATATATGATATGGTGGAAATAAACGTTATTTATACGTTATCGGTTAGACAGTAAACTTGTATGGTAGAATAATATACATACACGTTATAAATTAACGTTAATATTGCGCCCAATTTATATTTAATCAATACGTTGAAAAACTACGTTCATGAAGGATATATGATATGGTATAAATAAACGTTATTTATACGTTATCGGTTGGACAGTAAACTTGTATGGTAGAATAATATACATACACGTTATAAATTAACGTTAATATTGCGCCCAATTTATATTTAATCAATACGTTGAAAGACAACGTTTATTAATAACTAAATTCTCGATGGAAGAAAACGTTTTTTCCCGCGACATTTTTACTGTTTCTCAACGTTTGGTTATGTAACATCTTTTCAACGTATTTTCTACGTGCGCGTGCCCACTGACAAAACATTGCTCTTTCGCACTTGCTAATGCTAATTTTCCTCCAAGGTGCAGAATCTAGCCACAAGATGAATCTACCACCTACAAAATGAATCTGCCTACAAGGTCAATGAACCAGAGCTCTTGATTTTACGTCAGCGCTTTACTGACGCATTTCAAATTTTTATTCGGTCAGATTCATAATGTTTACCATTCTATACTCTATTTGATTCAACACATCAGTTCCCGAATAAAAATGCAGTAACTTATCGCGATAAAGAATTGTGTTTGATATCAAACATCAGTTTTGCGAAACAAAGGTGTAGTATATCTAAAGTGTCACCTGACAGGGTAGGATAGCCATTGAAAATAATGATTTGGGGATTGCTTTGACCGATAACGATATACATAAAGGGCACAGTAAATATAAAAAAAATTACTCAGTTAATATAATAGTCGAATATGCAGAGGTTCAAGGAACGAGTCTATAATTATCACCATCTCCAAGGTCCGCCTTTGCCAAAAGTACACAAATAGACACAATATCTTATGCAACCCATGTGATTGAATGAGCTTTCCATTATCTTATCAAAAAATAACACACCATCAATTTTCTATTTGGTTTAGTAAAGTTAAGTTTGGTGTTCAAGTTAATTAATAGAAGATTCGTTTCCGATTTTAATTTTGAACTCAGATTCTTGAATTCAATCGAAAATGTCCGAAAATGAAGAGAAAATTGCATCTTGGCTGACTGAGATATTTCGTGATCAAAACTTCGATACTTGCTCATTCAAATTTCCAAATTACGACAAGAGTGGTGGTTACGCAGGTGAGATGAACTTTGCTGATGTTGTAGCAGAAAAAAATGGCGAACAGAAGATTATTGAAGTTATCATCAAGAAAAATAAAGATAGTAAAGTAATATTGGACACTATGAGCATGCGTGTGGTTTATGCGAATGAGGTAAAATTATATTCGAAAGTGCTTACAGCTTTCAAGAAATTCGCCGAACAAAAAAACACTGCCCCCTTCGATAATATACCGTATTGTTACGGAACTATAGAAAGGGATGATCAGTACGTTATCGTTTTGGAGAATTTGAAGCCCAAAGGTTTCAGACTTCATCAACTTCAAGAACATATGGACTTGGATCATGTGAAACTAGTACTAGAAGCGTATGGTAATTGGCACGCCTTCAATTTAGCATTCAGGGATCAGAACCGCGAAATTTTTGACAATATGGGAACAATAATGGAACAAACCAAAATGGTGGAACTTTATAAGAACACTATTAAGTATGAAATCGATGAGACCATCAAACTGTTCCGGAATAAGAATAAAGTTGATATAGCCGAGAAGCTAGAGAAATTGAGAGCAAATTATGATAAAAAAATAGACGATGCTATAAGCAACGAGAATGAAGACTTCATTGTTATGAAACATGGAGATTCTTGGAATAATAATTTTTTATTTCACTATGTAAGTATAATACATCATTTTGTGTACAAAAAACTTTTCATCATCAATTAAATCAGTGAAACGAAATACTACTCCAAGAAACTGAACTAATAAACCATTAGTTTCGGTCTGAATAGCCACTAGCGGATCTAGGTGTTCTTCAGGGGGGGTCATGAAAATTGTCAACCAATAAAACAGGGTGGGCCAAATTGGAATAATTTGAAAGTAAAGTCCTATTTATAAACTAGAATCTAGATAATCAAAAACTGTTTCGGTTTTCTCGTCGTTTTATTGTAAGAGGAACATTAGAAGATTTGAAATTGGTTGAACAACCATCAAGGGTCAATTCTCGACCTCGAAGGGGGGCCGTGGTACCCATGGGATACTATTACTTTTACACCATGCATTTGCACACTGAATCACACGTTACCACATCTTGTTTTACAGAATGATAAACAAGGCAAACCTGACAAAGCAATCATTGTGGATTGGCAGTTGAGTTTTTTGGGCTCCCCTCTCATAGACGTCGTCAATTTCATATTCGCCTGCTGCTCAACAAAAGAACTTGAGCACATTGAAGAATTACTGACTTTGTACCACACTACCCTTTCCAAAAAGATCGAAGAGTTAGGAAGTGACCCAGATAAAGTCTTTCCCTTGGAAGCCTGCTTGAAATCGTTCGCAAAGTATGCTCCAATTGGTATTTCAACAGTTCCTTTGATTCTGCGGATGAGATACAAAGTTGAAGACGATACTGAATTCGACATGGCGAGTTGTGTGGAAGATGGATTGTTCACTGCATGCCATGGCGAAGGTATTACGGATCCTGATAAGCATTTGAGAGAACTCACCGAGATCTTTGAATTTGTCATTAAAAGAGAATGGATATAGTACCATTTCATGTCAAAATAATTAAATATCGTTTTTCTTTCCCCCCTAGTTGTCTATTATTATTTTCATCCAATTTCCACTAGACTTCTTCAGTCTTTACTGATCAATATTTTGATTTATTCATTTTCCAATCATAAAATGAAACTAATATAAATTTCCAGGTTTCTCTAGGTGAAGAATAACATTCTGATCATTTCTTGATACCAAAAAATAGACTTTTCGCCAAAGTTTATATAAGCGCCAGCATTATTGTCTTCTCTCGAAAATAAAAAGAACAAGAAATTGTTTTGACAGTGATCTAAATACCAAACTCAAAATCATCGACCATTTTCGTTTCGTGCGATAAGCATCAGAGAAAAAACTATCGTCTTGTTCCAATCTCAATAGTTTAAGTTCATCTGTTGAGAAGGTGTGTCCGCGGAGCTCTTGATTGTTTATACCTATATATGTAGTGCGTTTCTATTTCAAGTTGCATTTGAAAATGGTTTCACTTTGAGACTCAGAAAGGATTGGAGTTCTTAATGAAATAATTAATATCGATTTCATTTCGAGAGGAGAAAATAAGCCAACTCATGCTTCTGTTTTATTTCAAACAAAAGACCCCTGAAAATAGTTCCGATCAAAAGTGAATCTACAGATAATTTCGTTCAGAAATACAACTTGAAATACGTCAAATACGGAATTGGCAGAGAATGGCCAAATTCGAATATATGGCGGGAAAAAGTTCCTGCTTTACCCATATATTCACTAATTTTATAGTTCAGCGATTTTCTGATAGAGAGCGCCATTGTACATTTCAGTCATAAGGATAGAGATATTCAAAGAACTTATAGTGATGATGTAAGTTCTGGAGATATTCCATAAAATGCTCGGTGGCGCCTCTATCGGATAAGTTTTCCCACTCGCTCTGAACGGCGACCTTAAGGAGATATTCTCCTTAAACGTTGATCGAATTATCAAAGAGGATACTGATGAGACAATTAGTGATGTTAGTTGATATTTAAGATACTGAATATGTGAGTAAAATTTTATAATGGTTCTCTACATTATCAGTACTTTGTTGAAATATTAGCATCACAGAAAAAATAGATAAAATAAGAAAAATACCATGAATATGACATAAATAGGGTGTTTGGAGGGTGAGAAGCCATAGGTAAATGGTGGATAGGTGATGCTCTTGGCTTTAATTTAATGCTCGAGGTGCCTATAAAATGATTTATTTTTTTAGTCTAGTCTTGTCTTATTCAGATTGAATCATAATTTATACAAACGTCTTCAAAAAACCTGCGTCGTATCAAACATCAAAATGAAAAAAAATAATGTTGTGTCCACTTTACAAAGTGAAATTAAAAAAAATTTACATAGTGTTGGGTTTTGAAAACTTTTCTAGTTAATACTCTTTGCAATGGTATGTAACATGTACCATAATCAGATAACTCAACAAAAAGCTATGTTAGATTAATTTTACCTGCTCAATGGAATAGCTTTGTCGTCACCCTCTTAAGGCATCCTTGAAGACAAAACGGTTTTTTGTTGAGTTATCTGATTATTAATGGTACATGTTACATATGTACCATTGCAAAGAGTATTAACTAGAGAAGTTTTTAAAACTCAACACTATCAAATTTTTTTTTTATTTTGTCTTTGTAAAGTGGACACAACATTTTTTTTCATTTTTATGTTTGATACGACGCTGTTAGGTTTTTCGAAGACGTTTGTATGAAATTATTGATTCAATCTGAATAAGACAAGACTAGACTAAATAAATTATTTTATAGGCACCTCGAGCATTAAATTAAAAAAAATTCAAGATTTTAATGAGAAAAATGGGAAATTTCTAGAAAAATTGAAAAAAAATTATAACACTTTGAACTTTGGGCAAAATGTTATTTTATTAGGCGCAACAAGTAGCCAAGAGCATCACCTGTCCACCATTTACCTATGGCTACTCACCCTCCAAACACCCTGTATAATTCAGATAGAGGCCATTATATTGAATTGAATCCATAATAAAGTTCATATGCTTTTTTTGTTTATTTCCATAAACCAATTCCTCAGTTACAGCTAATTTCTCAGTTTGACCAGCAAGAATAGTAGCCCTACATCAAGAAGCTCTTCTGAACTAACAAATTTAGCAACGTTTGAATATTCCAGGACTTCAGTAAGTTGCATAGTGGCCCTTTTCCTGGAAACTCGCAGCGTTGCCCGGAGACCGCTGCCTGGTCGACCCAGAGTAACATCTTCCAAAGAAGACCATTATATATATCGCAAACTTTATACTCGAAGGAGTAGGACGGTATCGTCGGTATCTGTAATAACCCTTCGATGTCATATTTTGCGGACCTCTAGACGTGTAGTCTCAACGATTACCATAAGGAGTAAGGAGAAGGTTGCATTCTTCAAATTTAAGGGCAATAAGACCTTTAAGAGTAGCTTGGCTGGACATAGAGCTTATACCTGTATCCACCCAGATTGAAATATAATAATATAGTGTTGCAGTTCGAATTCGAGAAATAAAATCGTATACGATAAGATATGCAACGCAACGCCACTGGCTTGTACTGCATCAATATACGGAGAGCATCTATATCAGTTTCGCTTTCAAAGATTCCAACCTTGGCAGAGATATTTCAGTTTTCAACGAAATAATTGAGGTGTATTGTGCAATTTCATGTCAAGCCAACGATGTCCATAGCAGAAGAAAGAAGAAAACTTGAATTTTGGTTCAACGATGTCTTTAAAAATCAAGGTTTCAGTGAGCTTGAGTACAATTTTCAAGAATTGGACGAAACAGGCGGGTATAGCTGTGACATGATTTTTGTAAACGTAATAGCAGAAAATAATGGCATCAAACAAGTATTTGAAATCATAGCGAAAAGAAGTAAACAAAATGACATAGTCCTGCACGAATCTGATGTAAAATTAGTATGCTCTACCGAAATTAATATCTATACCGAGATAGTGCCATATTACAAAAAATTCGCAGAAGCAAGAAATGTGCCGGCATTTGACAATATACCTCATTGTTTCGGCACCATAAGCGAAGGAAACAATTTTTTAATATTACTAGAAAACTTGAAACCGAAAAATTTTAGGCTGAATGAATTAGAGCGCTTGATGGATTTGGATCAAGCAAAGTTAGTGATCCGAGCTTATGCAAATTGGCATGCTATCAATCTAGCATGCAGGGACCAAGAACCAGGCAAATTCGCCTATTTTGAAGAATTAATGTCACCAACTAAAGCTGGGTCTATATGTGAACTCTTTGTGGGTTCTATGATGGTAGAAATTGAAGCTGCTATAGAATTATTCAGGAAAGAAAATTGCTTGGAAATAATGAAGCACTTGACGATTCTAAAAGAAAAATATGCTGCGATGTTCAGAGAATGCTTCTACAATAAAGATGAAAGTTTCCTAGTTGTGCGGCATGCAGACTGTTGGAACAACAATTTCTTATTTCATTATGTAAGTACTGAGATGTTGAATATCTTCCCCATTCAGACAATGCAACATGCAACATACGCAAAAGTAATGACAGACTCTTCCACGTAAGACACACCGTTTAGTGATCCGTGAATTTTAAATAGGTACACACAATTTTCTTACATCAAAATTTCAACTATACAGAGTGTATTTGAAGGTGAGGCCTCTCTTTTGGCGGATGGTAGAACTCATCAAAGTACCTAAGTCATTTTACCACAATTTTTTTTATGAATTGTGCCCCTATTTCGAGAAAATGAAACTAGAATATTTTCTAGTTTCTAGGTGAATCTGAAAATCCCTCAGACCGACCCTGCTCCTCCATAGATATCAACATCTCTTGTTTTTTGTCTTATCATTCATGACTCAGAATATCGATTGTGATCAGTAATCTTCGATCGTGTTACGTCGAGGGTACGGTGTAGATTGTACGAGTGTTATATTTCGAAAATGCCGCAAGTTTATTCAAGTAATGAACTTACCTATTGCCTATTGATATGCTTTTAATTTATCGTGAATCAAAACGAAATGCCAGTTCAACGTTTGAGTTGTACAGAACAATTTATTTACGCTAAGAAATCACCCAACTTCGAGGATATTCATAAACCTGGTGCAGAGATGTAGGATGAACAGAGAGATGCAGGCCAGAGCAGTATTAAGGTATTGATGCCCAACATTTTTATAATTTTTTTAAATTCAACATTTCATATGAGAAATTTTCGGTGAAATGCCTTATTTTAAGGGTTCCTGTCAAAAGAAAAGCCTCACCTTAAAATACACCCTGCATGTTTTTAATTGTGTACCAGGAATGGTCTCAAACGATAAGGTTAGACTTACTGATTACGAATCGTTGGTTAAATTCGATTCTGCCCGTCCGACCGGGATTGTAAATACGATAACTCTCGAACGGAAGAACCTATAATCTTCAAAGTAGGATTAGATCTAGACTGCCGCGGATAATTTTGTGCCTAGATCCCTAGATAGAGATAAGCGTTATAAAGCTACGTGCAAAATTTTGTCCGGATCGCTTCACCAAAACTATTGTTTATGGATATCCATAAACAATGCAAATACCATATAAATTTAAAGTTGATTTTCGAAAAAAATTCACAATATTTCCGTAACAACAGATCCTCTATCGGTTGAAATTCAGTTAGTACCCATAAACTATACAGGGTTATCATAATAATCCGTGCATTAGACGTTTCTTGGCTTCTATGAGGAAAATATTTCTAAAATTTGGCACACGGCCGTTTTTCAAAGGGGGAAATCATGCTAAAATATTTTCATCGAAATCGCACTTCCGGTTATACCGGAAGTGACCTTCAGCTTTGGTATTTCAAATGGAACTACCTATGTTTCTAACCAGAAATGGATTCCTTCTTGGATTTAATACATTTTTCATCTGAAACATTTTTTATGTTGTTGTCATGGTTACGAAGATATAAGGACTTCTATGAGAAAATGGCCAGTTTCAGAGGTCCGCGAAACGTATCATAGCATGCATGCTATCCATAATGAAGAAACAAATGAAGGATCTTACGATAATTCGATAATTTTGCTTCGTATTGCATGGCTTTCGAATCATGTTGTTCTATTGGAACTGTCACAATAAATTCATATTTCTGAGAAATTTCATATATAACTTCATTTTTTCAAATTGCATGCCCATATTTTTTGTATAGAAAATTTAATTTCAAACATTTTTCCAAGGGTTCCTTATGTCCATCTTCAATTGTTTTCTAAACAAAAAATATGGGCATGCAATTTGAAAAAATTAAGTTATTGCAGTTTGAAATTTCTCAGAAATATGAATTTATTGTGACAGTTCCAATAGAACAACATGATTCGAAAGCCATGCAATACGAAGCAAAATTATTGTATTTTCGTAAGATCCTTCATTTGTTTCTCTTCATTATGGATAGCATGCATGCTATGATACGTTTCGCGGACCTTATATCTTCGTAACCATGACAACAACGTAAAAATGTTTCAGATGAAAAATGTGTAAAATTCAAGAAGGAATCCATTTCTGGTTAGAAAAATAGGTAGTTCCATTTGAAATACCAAAGCTGATGGTCACTTCCGGTATAACCGGAAGTGCGATTTCGATAAAAATATTTTAGCATGATTTCCGCCTTTGAAAAACGGCCGTGTGCCAAATTTCAGAAATCTTTTCCTCATAGAAGCCGAGAAACGTCTAATGCACATGCACGGATGATAATCCTGTATGTAAAATAACAACCCCGAAGTTTAACAGGCAAAAAGAAACTAGGGTCGAGTGGTTATTTCTATATTTTTTTCTATCGAAATTAAGTCATAAATTTTGTGTTTGCACTGTAGGAACTTTCATATGATGTACCACATTATGCATTTTAGAAAACCTGTATATATAACAGTTAGTTTCCAATTTTTCAGGTTGATGGACAGACATCCCCCGATAAGGCAGTTGTAATAGACTGGCAACTGAGTTTCATCGGCTCTCCCTTAGCTGATGTCACCCAATTCTTACTTTACTCTTGTGATTCGGAAACTATACGACAAATTGATGACCTACTTAAGTATTATTACAACTCTCTCTCAGATAAATTAGAAGAGTTGGGTAGCACTTCTGATAAATGTTTTCCATGGGAAAATTGTCAAAAAACTTTTGGCAAATATGTTACATTAGCTGTTGGGGGCGTACCTTTGAACATAAGGTTCAGACATAAAACCGATATGGGAGAACAAAACGAAGTTCAAAAACAATCTGACAGCAGTCGAACTTTCAATGTTTTCAGTGGAAAAGAAATAAGGGATCCCAAACAATATTTCGAAACTATGAAAGAAATTCTTGAAATTTGCATCGAAAGGAAATATATATAAAAAACAATTCTATTTGATAAATAATAAAAACTGATTACTGTAAATGGTAATCTATTATTTCAAGAAGAATTCACATCACTCACCTTGTAGTTTTCGCAAATTTGAGCCGTTTCAAATTAAACTCTTTTCATAATTTAAATGTATATATTTTGGAATCTGTTAAAAGCTGTACAAATTATACATCGTTTTTAAAACATTTTATTTATAATTGAATCACCTCTCTTCCCATTCAAACAGACTCAATCTCATTTGGAATAATTTACAATAAACAATATATCAAATGTACTCAATATAATTCCAAGTACATATAAAACTAAAATATATCAACATTATAATACAAAGGAAACGAATTGAAAGATTATCACTAAATAAAAACTTACTTTTGAAGTGCTTTGGAATAAATATTGCACTTAAAGTACCTCAACATATCTATACCACTTAAATAAAATAACATCAAAATTATAGGCAAAAATATTATGAATAATAATCAAACAGATAAATGCACAGAATTAAGTAACAATCTCAATGTTCTCAGACTTAAAGAGGGTAAAAGATAATTTCAAAACACTGGATAGAAACCTATTGAGCAAAGTGAAGATGAATGGAGATTCTTTTTTCGCAAAGAATGCCTTGAAGTATTAATGTAAAATTATCTAATGACTATTTACTGTTCTGCAACTTATGATAGAAATTGATTTATTTGTACTATCAAAATATTAGAATTTGAATTTTGTATATCGTTATGCTTAAGTTTTTCGGCTTTGCTGTATTTACATTCTTGATTCTTCAAAAAAATTACCTGAATTCACAATCAATCCAATAATGTATTAAATAGTGTTCAAATAGAAGTCACTGAATTTCTCAACCAACTGAAGAATGTAATAGGTACACACTAATAAAAAATGTAAAATATAGTATATTTAAAAAACCCATTTTCATTTCTTTACATATAAAATTCAACATAATCAGTTTTAGATATACGCAAGGTATGTTTTAGATTTCTCATAACATAGCTGAGTTGGTCAAGATAATAGGGACATATTTTTAATTCAACGATCTATGAACATAAAAAGCTACAAAAAGTATAATTATAAATGAAAACATATATTTACATAAGCATTCACATATTACAGGTGTATATAGATAAGAATCTTGGAGATATTTTGAATAGACTCCACATCTCCAATTCAATAATTTCATATGAAATGTAAAATTTCCTTAAGGTATAATTTTCATAATAGAATGGACAGAATGATGTGTTCATTGAAAATATTGAAAGTTTATCACTTTAATCAACCCCTGCGAATCCTTGAGATCCCTCTATTGCTTTCACTAATTTGTCTTTCAAAGTTGCATAACTTTCATATGGAGGCAAATCCAAACGGTTAAAGCTGAAATTTTTTTATATTACATTCTATTCAATGAACAGTAAAAGCTATAGTGAATAGATTTGTGTCAAGATTACCATAAAATTTTCACACTTTTTATGATTATGTTTATATTGGAAATATTGAAATTGCAAAACGATTAATTTTAATTAGGAGGAAAACTCACCAAGTATGGGCTCTTGGAAAGTTGTCTGTTGTTCCCCACCTTTCTATTGTGAACAACTGGGGTCCATTACTGCCGTAAAGCTCCTTGAAGCCATTCATTGGCACACGAGATGTGCCTGTCACAAATTGTAATAACCTGGATCTCATTTCATTGCTGAATGATAGCACAGCCTGAAAAACGAAAAACATAATCTGGTTGTAAAAACATAAATTTCGGCAGTGGAATTATCGTCAGCTTACCCTCCAAAACCATAATATCACAACATGGTGGGCATGGTAATCTCCTTTATATACTGTATTGTATTTCCAGTCTTTTACATCAATATGTTGTATACCACACATCAACAGTTCTAACTCATTTTCATCGAAAATTTTTATGATATTCAACGGAACTAATTCACTGAAGCCTTCCAAAAATGAGTTCATTTGTTCTTGTACTCTCCCAACAAACCGCCATTGAATGATACATCTAAAAAAATGCACAATAAAAAAATACTTTCTGTCCTATGAAAGCACAGAAAGATGAAACGGAACTCACTTGATGTACTCATCTTTGTTCGAATTATCTAGAGGAACATTTGCACCACCTGAAATAAGTTCATGGACCGAGGTCTGCCCAAATGATTCCTCATCTACGGAAAATGTCAAATCTAAATCGGACGGATCATTTTCTTTTATCCACAGCAGCGATTTGTAATACTCCGAGTCTACCGATTCCATATCCTTCAAGTCAATAGCCTTTGCCAACATCATCTTGTAGAATGGTCGAATGAAAAAAGCTAGAACCAGAGTTGGTCCATTTTTATTCACAGTTTCTTCAAAGAATAAAATTGGTTTACTAAGGTTAGTTATACTAACCGTCAAGTAACTTTCCATGATATACAGCCATACCAGCAACTCTACCAATGAATTTGAAATAGCTAAGATGTTCTTCATTGCACAGCCCAGAAAATGGATTGATTTGAAGGGTATAATTATCCCTATAAAAAAAATATATGCATTTTCACCTTATTTGGAAGGAAAATGTAATTTTTGTTGATTGGTATATCCATTCACAGATGGTGATACTCTTCCTCATCAGCATGTTGTGAAACCGAGGGCATATCTATTTTTTTTTATACTCACATTGCCGAATATTCAAATAGCCCATAGTAAGGGTTGAACATTTCCTTAGATATTAAGTAAAACCATTCTCTAGCTAAGCCACCATAATCTAAACCAACCTCTCCTTCAAATTCAATCCATAACTTCGTTTTTAGGAGATCCACTTTTGGCAAACTGGTCATAATAGCGCGATAAGAATCTTCCAAAATGCATCTACGTCTCACCTTTATCTCATACTTGTTAGGCACATTTGTCTAGAATAAACCAATGCGGATAAAATTACATTGAAATTTCTCATGTACGTCAAAGTGTTGTCAAATGTAATGAAACGCACGGTACATATCAGCAAACGAACCCATTCTTTCATAAATATCAGAAATAGAGGAATCTGACAAACACAAAGATAATGCCGACTATACAGGGTTAGTCACGAAACGGACTTGATCAATATCTGCAAAGTTGATTGTTTGGAACATTTTTTTGTAACGATTGATATCAACTAACACCCCCTCGATGATGTATTCGATATGGATAAGTAACCTAAGGAGTTGTCTTAATAACTTTCGAAGTGTTATATCTTGTAAAGACTCACCGGTCTCTTCAGTTGATTCTTCATGTACTCATATTTTCGCTTGTAATCTCTAGAATATGGTATAGCTGGACCTGCAATTTCTGGATTTGACAGCCGTGGATCTTCCCATTGGGTTGTACGAGTGTCTGCAAATAAATTCAGTACAAAAAACCTCTTCACACACAAAATACCCCTACTCCACTGTAACTGTTGACCAGCTTAGACCAATATATTTATAGATGTTTGTACTCACTATGGTCAATGAAAAAGATCCTCCCATCACTGTGCACCCTTTCCTCCCAACCCTCCGGGAGCGGACCAAGATCGTCGTCTGGTTTTTTGTTATAAACTGGTACCTGAGGCTGGTTAGGCATGGGACTAGCCCTTCCTGTTCTTGGGTCCACCCATGAGGTGGTTCTGGTATTGTGATCAATAAAGAACAACCTTCCATTTGGGGCTACCTGTACTGACCAACCTGGAGGGAGTCCTTGTCCTAGGGTGTCTAAGGTAGCTCGCCGTGCATTGCTGGTCTGAGACTCTGTCGAATCTCTGCGGGAGGAATTCGTCGAACCGGTGTCAGTCACGTCATCACTCTGTAACACCAAAATGGCCCAGCATGAGGACTTTATAATAGTTATCTTTAAATGGCCTTCCTCAACTTCTCTCAGTTAACGTTTTGTGGAACTAAATCCAGCTCTGCTTTGAAAAACAACCATTATTGAGGTTCAAATCTCCAGCTGATTCCTGAGTAATTCACAGACAAGAAAATATACTCTTTCTCCACAAAAAAAAATACATTCAAGCAATAATCTTCGAACTTTTGTCCAATTTTCAATGGAATGGCGTGATTTGTGAAGCTGAGGTATTATGCCTATTCTCATTGTTTATAGAATTCATCAAATCAAATGGCTCTTTTCATTACTTGACTATGATAACAGCATTAAAAAAATTGATAAAGTTTTGTCAATTGGAACAGATGATATCAAGAGAAAACTCAGAAAAATGACTACAAATTTCATTAACATGCTTTGTTTGGTTTAAATTTGGTGTGTCATGCAAATGTGTTGATTTAATTGTTCTTAAAGGAAAACATGTGAAGAGCATGCAGAACAAAGCAATGTATGTGTGTAAAACATTGAAGTTCAATCATTTCCTGATTCCTAGTTCCCAAAAAATCACTTTCTTTCAAACTTCGATTAAATTCTGCTCAAGGAAACAGACAAAATTATATCTGCTCTCTTTCTGGAAATCAATTCTGCAAAATTTTGTCATATGCATGCAAAAAAATGTAAAAATCGCTTAAAATCCGTTCAGTAGATGTAAAAGTCTATACAATTCTTTCAATGTATCAGAAGGTGCAGTTTCAGAATATTATTGATTTTAACAAAGCTTGAGGATATTCTAATTCAAATCATCCATGCAATGGCGGAAAATCTGAGAGGAAACTGAATGAAGTAAGGAAAATGAATAAATTTCAAAGAAATAAGAGAATATCCTAAAACGGAATTTTAGGAAAACAAAAAAAAAACTCCATTTTTTACAAGGACTACATTTCTGAGTAATTTGTTGAAATCATCTCAAGCACATCCAAATGCTCAACAATTCTATAAGGATACAGACATCAATGGTACATTAGATGTTAAATGAATAGCTCTGGACATGGGGCAGATACCTTGGGTAAGATGTATACCAGCCTGAACTCTTAAGGGGCAGTATCACCTTTTGAATCGTGGTAAATCTCCATTCAAAAGTGGTCTCTTTATTTCACGAGTAAGTACCCTAATTTACGACGTAGAGACTTGATTTTTTTTTTAAATTGAAGTTGAAAAACGTCCCGAGGGCAAATAGTTTTCTTTTTTTCGATTTAATTAGTTTTTCAATTAAAAAAACAGGGTAATCGTTAGATCTGGGGTTATTGAATATGTTTTTCGTTTTTTATGAGTACAAGCTATATTTTTGAAATAATCATCATGAAAATTTTTGTAGTATATAGAAGATTAAATTGCCGAGGGCAAATAGTTGCGATTTTTTCGATTTAATTAGTTTTTCAATAAAAAAAACAGGTTGAACTTCAGCGTTTTGAAAACTGCACTTAATGTTTTTTTTTCCGACGGCTATTCTTCATTTTTTGTGAAAAATCGCAACTATTTGCCCTAGGCAATTTAATCTTCTATGAACTACAAAAATTTTCATGAAAAACGAAAAACATATTCAATAACCCCAGATCTAACGATTACCCTGGTTTTTTTAATTGATTATTCCACTCTTTTCATTTTTAGTGAGGAAGTTTCCGTAGCAACGATCGTTTCATCCCGAAAAAATTTTCAAGTCGGCAAAACCAACATGTTGGTTTTTCAGCGACAAAATTTTTGACGTTTCTCGAATTCATAGATAGATTCGGAAATGAATATCATAGAGAGAACAAACAACGTTTAGTGGTTTAGTTAATCTATGATGAATTCTAATTTGCCAAATAGCGCAATACACGTCAAATGTGAACATATTACCCTATTTTCTCGTGGAATACTCAAGCCGAATTCCACTCGAGATGAAATTTAAGCAGGTAAAATTTCTCTCTTGTAATATTCAAGTTTGTTGCTTTTCGGAAATTTCGCTCATGACATTTTTTCCAAAATCACTCGCCTAACGGCTCGTGATTTTGATACAAATGTCATTTGCGAATTTTCCGAGCAACAAACTTTCATATCACAATCGAGAAATTTTGCCGGCAAAATTCCATCTCTAGTGGTATTACGTATGAAAAACTAATTAAATCGAAAAAAGAAAACTATTTGCCCACGGGACGTTCTTCAACTTCAATTTAAAAAAAAATCAAGTCTCTACGTCGTAAATTAGGGTACTTACTCGTGAAATAAAGAGACCACTTTTTGAATGGAGATTTACCACGATTCAAAAGGTGATACTGCCCCTTAACGATATTCATTTCAAAGATTGAGGGAAGAATACATTACTTATACCCTTTGCACCTCTCACAATCTATTAGGATATTAGTTGGAAAGCCTACAACCGAATAGTATTCGTATAAGGGCCTGTAGACTGAAATAAAATCTCAAAACGTCAAGGTACTATCTGAAAACATGCGAACAATGGAACCTCGATGTTCTCCGCTTCAAACTGATGTCTGCTGAAAAAAGGGGATCAAGGAAATCAAATTATATCAGATCAAACTCTCTCTCATACCCAGAGTTAACCTATCGATATAAGTCACTTTGCTTCATAACTATACGTCTTTCAAGAAAATGTAACTGATATAACTCATGACAAAAATATCCTTTCGAGAACTGAACTAAAAATGATGGAAGCTTCAAACCAATCAGCTAGCGAAGGTTGGTACACAGAAAGACACTCGAAGCGAGGCACACAAATGTTTACGCACCTCTGTGTTGCTTCCTATATCCCCACCATCTTCCGTATTCAACTGTATCCTAAACTCTGGGTATTCTACTGAGCCCCGTCTGCTACTAGCGTTGCTCTCAGCGGATGCATTGTATTCAGAGTCGGTGTGAAGTTCACCACTAACGGGAATTGCAGCTTCTGCGCTATCGCGATTATCCATCGCGTTTAAGTTGGGGTCGGTCTCTCCATCAGTCAGATTATCGACCTGTCCGTGATGGAGTCACATGCAAAACAAAATGCCCACATGCATGATTGATGATTTAATGGCTGATCAGCATTTTGGATTTGGCGATGAGTATTTGTTAAATAGTTAGCAATGAAAAATTAGAATCTGTCATATGAATTTCTTTAGTCTTTTTATTATACAGCCACAAATGACTAGAGCGAAAAATATAATTGCATGGATCTCTTTCAAAGGAATTTTCATTAACTGAATACCGATAAATACTAAACAAGATTTAAGATTCGAAAATATGTAAAAAATGAAAGAAATCTAGTCAAACCAATTTTCATCAAATGAACGATTATTTTTAATACATGCCTCACTTGATCTTGAATGTTTTCCCATTTAGATTTTATTAATCAAACCAGGATTTCTTTGCAATCTATTTCCTTAAATTATTAATCTGAAATGTATTTTCAAAACCTATTCATATCAACATAACTTCACAGCCACATTCCCTATTGAATTACTCCAACTGAACCTAGAATCTAATATTGAGATATTTCAAAAAATAGAAGTGTTTGAAAATCCTTATCCTTGTTAAAATTGTAAGGACCCTTCAACTCATCAACGAATATTATTCACAAAATATGCATTAAATTTATTCACTCATCCTAACCTGAAAATAGATCTACATTGTGTAAGCTACAATATCAATGATAACAATTTCAAATAATGACCTAATATAATCTCAAAATTGACATGTCATTCCAATACCTAGAGCATGCAATACATCAGAACATTATAAGTGAGATCAACAACAACAACAAAAATACCCTGTTGATGTAACATACCTGACTTGCAATGCTTGTAGTGTCGCCACGATCTCGATTCTGTTCATCACTAATATGATATCTTCGTTGGAATGTACGAGCTTCACTATTTTCCCTCTCCTCTTGTTCCTCTTGTTGTGTACCTATGTTTGTACTGAATAAAATAAGAAAATATTTAGATATGTATAAAATCCAAATTAGGTAGACATAAGATATGATATAAAAATAAAAAATTGATTGATTTCACGATATTCAACCTGATTTTTTTGTCTTTTTGTCAAAAATTCAATAATCAATTTGCTAAACGAAGTCTTTTCTGACAAATTCAAATTTATGATCAAACATCCACGAAGGTAAAGAATTTGTTCCGAATTTGTATGAAAGATTTACCTGACAGTGGGTCTTTCCCATTGAGTAGTTCTAGCTAAATGATTAACATAATAAGTCCTGCCATTGGCATCTTGTCTTTCTTCCCAACCAACAGGTAACGCCAATTGAGATTCCGTTGGAGAATTTGTAAATATTGGCTGAAAAAGTTTAAAAGTAAACTGAAGTTTATTGTAGCAAATGCATTGAAGATGTGGTATACTATGACATTTAGAACAATGTGAGCAATTGAAGTGAGAGGAAAAATATTTAATTCTATCTTGATTTTAGTACAATCTAATTTAATGAAAGAAATGGAATATAAGAATTCTTACAGCTGCACTTTCTTCCCTTCCATCATGTATTATTTCCCATTCTCTTTCAGCTGAATCCATCGAACTTTCTCCAGAAGGTGTAGCTATTTCCGGACTATCAGGGAAAAATGCATGGTAAATTTCCAGATACCCTTTGACTCTTGATCTTGCACTGAAAGTATGTAGAATTTGATCATTTAGTAAACCTTGATAACCGCAGGAAAATGACAATTTTCAAACAAAAATTGAAATTGAATCTTCTTCAACAATAAGGTGAAAAACAATTACCTTCTAGGCTTCAGTAAATATTTAATTGGCGGAATAACCCGATTCTCCTGCTCTTTAGGCAAAGACATCAAACTTATTTCAACCATTCCAAGGAAATCATCCCTTGTTAATCGATTCTCATCAAATACTTGTAGTATTAATTTATGCTCAGTTGGTTTAACCTACAGCAAAAGTAATTCATCACAAAGAAAAATTCACTAAGAATTCATCAGCATTTGTCACTTACACTAAATGTAAATTCCTCGTTCCATTCTGGATTTAGAGTCTGAAATGATTTGTGAGTATGTGAATTTAATATTATAGCATGTTTCTTTCTTTACCTTCTTTTTCGTTTTTGTAAGAACAGCATCGATAGTTTCATCTCCACTTATTGTATTCAAATCTATTCTGACATAAGGATCACTAAAAGAAATTATTTGATTTATTCTCCAAGGCATGCATAACACTTGTCTCACCTTGCTCCAAAAATATCTTTTTTCATTAGTCCTTTTCCTCTAATAATTCTGAGTCTAACTTTACTCGTTGGTTCCTCAGTCTTAAACAAAATCAACAAATCTATCATTATTCATTATATTATTTAGAGTATTTGAGCTGCAATTAATTATGTAATTCGAAATATAATTAGAGATGAACGAGACTGAAATTGGGACAAATATTGTAATAAAACAAGTTATCAACCCCATCAAACTGGTTAATGTTAATAGCAAATGTCAAATGGAGTAATTAATTAGCTCACATATCCATCTACTCCTACTTGAGGACAGTATCCATAAACTCTATCTGAGGCCATTATAAACAAATTAATTTGTGGAAATAGATTCAACTCAAAAGAAATCCAAAATATTATCACAGTTTCCTTAACTAACTTTCCTCGGTTGACATTTCACTTTTATGAAATAAACCAAATCCGTCACAAGTCAAAACACAAAACATCGAAAAGTCGAAACTGTCAGATGAATTATAACAATTAAATCGATCTTTTTGCTCTATTTTCTTCGTTTTCAGTAGAACATCGTTGCATCATATCAAATGGAATTTTTAAACAAAATATAATATTTTAAGAGGAAGCGATGTAAGGGATGCATTTTTTGACCAGTATTTTTCAAATTAACGGAGTCGTTAACGCACAAAATCACGATCTTCTGGGCACATGCTCAGGGCCCAAAGAGATTGTAGAATATCTTTGTCAGGGCCCCACGATCCAGGTGTCTTAACAAAGACTTCCTCTTTGGTCCTGATTCCTAGATTTTTGCACGTTGTTTATGAAATAGTTCATTGTGATGGGGTCCATTTATTTCGAAGTGACCCGGGCCCCGTGAGGCTAAAGACGGTCCTGGACAAAATTGAAAGAATTTGCATAGAGTAACCATATTTTGATATTTTTGAATGACCAATGATATTTTAAAGAATCTGATTTCTGCTCTGCTGTCAATGTTATGTCAATTCTCCTGTCAATCAAATGAGTCAGGGTCATTAATCATTTCATGATGGAAGAGCACTTTATTCTTTCATCATGAATAATTTCATATTCAATGGCGATGGCCTTAATGATGGTCTCGGGGCCGGGCAAAGATTAATCTTGGGTGGGCCTGACTTGGCATGTAAAAATATTACAAATTTACTGAATGAAATCATCCATATGACCATATAGTATTGTTCACATTATCAAACCCTGCGGTCAATCAAATGGTTATGTTTGAATGGAATGGGTCATCTAAAATCCTTTTCAAAATCCATGTGTCCTTGGGTTTGACGAATAACAGTGAAGTATAAGCGGTAGACTCTTATTTCTTCACAGGGAATTCCGTTCGAATTGAAATTCGCTGTAATTCAACTGCTATTACCTGTTGATATTAGATAAAGAGATTATTTCTACCGAGTTAGTTTTCATTTCGAGTGTCACAGTAACAATTAAAGCATTATAGAACGCTTAGATCCAAAATGGGAAAAGAAGTGAAAAAGGAAAAATCGAAAAAAGATGAAAAGGCCGGCTCATCAAAAATTGTACAATTCTTCGAAATCGTATTCGTAATAATGATTCTTTATTTGATAGCTATAAGTGAACTAGTCATAATGAATGTTCATGTGTTCTTCTCAAATATAGGAGTAAGTATTTTGATTTTTGTGGGTTATTCTTTCACTGGCAGGAAGTCGAATTGCAACAATATACAAAAAAAGAATTGCTATAGGTCCGTATATCAGCTGCGGAAGACTGATGGATTTGTTCCATTGAACTACCTGAAGTTATTTATTGAGTTACAATATGAAATTATAGTAATTAGGTCGACTTTTTCAACCATAGAAATATTGAATAAGTCTGAATTCTACGAACTGTGTTCCAATAAAGTTGGAGCCTCCAACTTGTAGGTGATTCCTTTGAAACATTCTCAAATTTTTGGTGTTCGTTTGCTGTGCGATGCTTCAATTTTTATGAATGATTGCATTTGCATATTCTGTTGAAAAGTTGTCGAGTTCAATGAACTTTGGGAGGAATGGAGGATATCTAAAAAACGTATAGCTAGCGTTCAGGAAAATTCATGGTCAAATAGGCTGTCAACTCTACAACAAGCCGCGAAAAATATGTGGCACTATGGCAGTGCTGATTATAGGAATGAATAAAGTGATTGAATTTTAATTTTTCCATTTTAACGTATTTGCCAATGACATATATTATTAGTTATTGAAGTGTTAGTGTTATCGAAAACATGCCTTTTTCGTAGGGTAGGAATTCATGAATTATCTGAAATATAACGCACACAACAGGTGGGCGAAATATGGGACTTTCTATTTTCTCATTTTAATTTCAAAGAAGAAGAAAAACAGATCACAAAACATTTGACAGAATAAAAAAAGAGGAAAGCCTTTGATATTATTGTTCTGTGCAAGCTAACGAAGAAATCGTTCATGATCATAGACAAAGTATCTCTTTGCAAGGGCGTCGCCAGGAGGGGGCAGGGAGGGGCAGTTGCCCCCCCCCCCCTAGAGCTCAAAAATCCCTTAAAAACTTATGAAATAATAGCATAATATACGAAAATCAGTTCATTTTTCCTATTCTGATTGTTTTTTGCATAGAAAAAGTCGCAAATATAATTCATAAAAAAATCAAGTAAGTAAATGTTCGAACTGAGAGCCTCGAATTCAAGGTTTTTTCTATCAGTATAGTACTAATTTTCATGATTTGAATATAAAAATATTGTAATATTCTTACTTCAACATATCATAGAAACGAAAGAAAATTTGTGCCATTCAAACAAAAACAGATATTTCATCAGTTTTTTCCGTCTTTCCAAATTTCTATTAGATTTTATTTTATCTCATATACCGTGTGATATTTCTCACTTGACATGTAAATTGAAATTTTTGAGTACGGGCCAGCAATTTTTTAAATTTTTTTTTCTTATGCTGACAGAGAATGCCTGTGTGAACAAACATGTAAAATATCAGCGAAAAACATATCATATTAACGAAGATATGGGAGTTCATAGATTTAGCATTTTTTCATAAATCACCCTATATCTCCGAAACGAATACCCTTATGGGACATTTGAAACCCAAATTCTCATTCAGTTTGAGGTCCTCTATCTCCACTTAGCCGTTGTCCCTTACGTCACCGCAGTCACCCTGTATTATAGTATATTTTAAATGGTTCTGGTTAACCGCAGATCTTGACAAAATTTTGCATCTAGCTTCAATATGTTATTCTCAGTCGGAATGCAGAATTTTATCTCGATGGAATATGCAGTTTCGAAATTATAGGAAAACAAAATTTCTAACCGCCATATTTGCGTCATTCGAGATCCAAACCTATCCTTAAAATTAAAAGTTACTTGGAGGAGTCATAAAATCTTTCACACAGATTTTCCTTCGCTATTTTGTCGGGTTCAAAGGAATATTTTTTCAAGTAATCGATGAAGTTCTCGGTGGGCCAGTCCGTATCAACGGCGGATAATTACTGCGATTATTTTATTCTTATATTCATATTATTTTGTAGTGGATGCTGATGATGGTCCAGGGTTTGTTGGTTTTCCGAGGAATCAATCCAATCATAAGGAAATTCATGGGAAAAGACACAGTTTTCATCCATTGGGTCATCGAGACTATGGCTCTGATAGGTGCAACAATGGGTTTCTTCTGTGCTTACCAAGACAAAGTTAACAAAAATAAGGAACATTTCATAACCTGGCACTCAATTTTCGGTCTTATAGGGTTCTCGTTCTCCATGGCGAGCGGTATAAATGGCATACCAACTTTATACCGAAAGGAATTGAAGAACTACATTTCACCAACGTTGAACAAATTCGTTCACATCCTGACGGGAACTATCGGATTCTCTTTCGGAGGACTTTCTTTGATAATGGCCTGCTATACGAATTGGTTTGCGAAGAGAACAATTAACAGTTTGATTAGCTTCTGCATCGCAATTTTCTTAGTTATAAGTGTTGTGTTGTATACGCTGATAAGGCCGGTAGACAAAGTAAGAGGAAACTGGAAGAAATTGACATCCAAAGATTGATTATTTTGAATTGAAAGGTCGATTAAATGGAGAGGGCGTCAAAAATGGATATATTTCAGATTATATTACACTAAACATTTCCACAAATTCTCAAATAAGTCAAAGCTTTTAAATAAAACTAAATAGAAATATATTCAACATTTCAACGACAGTTGTATTCCCACCCATAGACTTAGACTAATTTTTAAGTACCTACCTATCTACATACTGTATATAACTATTTCGTCGTCAATTATAATATGTGTAATTAATTTCACTGTAAAATAAATCTAAATATTTGTGTTCATAATAACTTATCTCAGAGATTTATGTATTATGATACTGTCTTCTTTAATACTCATTTTATTATGAATAATTAAATATACACTTCCTATTTTCCTTTGCACACGTCTTGCTGTATAATGCAACTTTTGCCAAAGAGTAGATACTCTTTGCTTTTGCAGTGGTTCATTTCTTTGCCCAATATTTCAGCTGCAATGCGTTAGCGATGGCCATAGGAAAACAAACGGCGATGGCATAGCCATCTTAGCACAGACCTGTGATCTTAGTATCGACGAATGAAGTATCGATATTTTGAAACTTTAACCTTACTAATCATATTACTGATTACACATCCCTGGAACTAGAGCCTTACTGGAAGTAGAATGTACGTATTGATCAGTTCTGTGGTTCTGACTTCTGACGATAGATGAACTAGTTCTGACTTGTGAATGTGAAAATGGAAAATAGATAAATGACAGTTCTCGTACTCGTTCCAAATTTCTAATAAGTGCTCGAGAGACGACTAGACGAGTGTTGTGACTTGTGAATTGAATTTTTGTAATGTGTGTATATTAATTGATCATCACATCATCAAAAAGACCAAAAAAATTAATTATTGAATCACTGTAATATATAATTCTTTTGTGTGAGAGATACATAATTTTGTATATAAAATTTAAACATGGCAGATTGGATTGGATACCTTGTGTCTATAAAATTGATAGGAGGCTTAGGTACTTATAATGGAGAAATTGTATCAGTTACTCCTGCAACAATATCCTTAATTCGGGCATTTCATAATGGAATTCCCCAAAATTGTAGGGAGCCTATAGAAATAAGGTGAACATACATATTATAATTCCTTTCACTTGACTAATTTGTATTTCTGCAGTTCCAACGTAATTGAATCATTGAAATTGGTTGAAAGGAAAGTACCATCTCCACAACAAAATAGCACAGTTCTTGTTAGGAAACCAGTTGCCAAAAAGGCAGGTAATAGAGGCCAAAACAGCAGTGAACCTAACAACAAGATGGGAAATATAAGCATCCAGAACAAAACCAAACATATGGAAGAATATAAAATACCACAAAGTGAAACTTTATCTAAGATGAATAATATTAATAATAAGAGGG
Source organism: Adalia decempunctata (assembly GCA_951802165.1). NCBI lineage: Eukaryota > Metazoa > Arthropoda > Insecta > Coleoptera > Coccinellidae > Adalia > Adalia decempunctata. The sequence continues at coordinate 26,432,143 of OX637697.1, forward strand.
ACAAAAACCCTAAGGGAAAATTTTCAAAGGGTTGGAGAGATGAAGAATGTTTCGGGGCCCCAACTACAGAGGAAATTACCCAGGATTTTGATTTTGAGAGCAATTTGGCATTGTTTGATAAACAGGCTCTTTGGGAGCAGCTAAGTAATAACCAGAAGCCTGATATAATCAAGCAAGCTGAATCAAAACGACCAATGAATTATAGGTAAATTAGATTTGAGATATATCGATATCAGTTCGTTCAAGAATTTGAATCTTTGTGAAATCATTATGGTATTTATGATACCTTATCGGTGGGTTTCACAAAGCGTAATCACCGCTGATCCGAGATCAACTGCTTGATTCTCTGATTTTTGAACTATCAAATCAAGTTGATTCTATATCAAGCTCGAATCAACGGTTTGTGAAACCCACAATATATGTTTTTCCATGTATGTGAATGAACATGGTGATCTGTTACTAGGAGAAAGTTATGAGGGAGCCATATTTCACAAAGAACATTTATAATTTCAGGCATGATCAGAATATCATCACCTCCAGGCCTGTTTCTTTCAATCAAATCCAGGTTCCTAAAAATTTTGTTCGAGGATATGTAACAGATGGGGGACTACATGTACCTAGTATAAGCTCAGCTTTAAAGGATAAATTATTTGAATGTGCAGACAAAGTAGGTTTCACATGGGATAGGACAGTAGAGCTCATAGGAAGAGCTGCAACTGAAATAGCAATGGCACTTATGGGTGGGGGTCATCGTTTGCAGCCACAAAATTCACATCAGTGGCCAACAGTCGTTGCGCTTTGTGGTCCTAATAGGTGAGAAATTCCAAAATAATTTTGTAGGGTGAAACTATAGGAATAAGAGATAGTTGAGTATTTGAGTATTTCAAAAATGGTTGTTTTGGTACTTTTGAATTCTTCAAAACTGATGAAAATGAATGTTGAAATTTGGAACAGAAAAAATTTCATAGTGTACCATCAAAAGAGAACTCTCATTGTGGGGAGGACAAATAATGTTTTTTTAAATTTCTGGGATGCATATTTCAGAAGATGTTCAAGAAATAACATTCCCCTGCCCCTGGTGCAGTTGGGGAAATATGAGAAAGTTGCTCATTACTTTGAAGATTCTAAGCCTAAGATTTTGAGAAGAATTACAATTGATTGGTTCACCGAAAGATTTCTTGTCTTGAAAACATCTTCTAAAAATTAATTCTTAGCATTCAGTGAGATAAAATTATTCTCACTTTTTCAGTTGGATATTCTCAACTCCTTGAATTTTCCATTTCTGCTTCCATGTGGATACTTTCATATTTGAACTCCTGTCATTTTTCAATTTAAGAGACAAAGAAATTCGAAATAATTTTCAGAGCTGGTGCAACAGCCATCAATGCAGCGAGACAATTGTCAAGCCATGGGGTACGTACAATTGTTCATTGGGTACCCACAGCAAACAAATATGTTGAAAGAGAATTGTCTCTTTTCAAACATACAGGATCGTCCATTGTAAAGAGAGTCAAAGACCTTCCAGATAATTGCGACCTTGTTTTATTAGGCCTCTGTGAAGAATCTGAAAAAAACTTACCATATCCAGAATTGGTGGCGTGGACAAATAGAAACCGCGCACCCATTTTTGCAATTGATCCACCATCAAAAGGAACGCCAAATTTCCATCCCAAATGTTCTTTAGTGGCGACATTACCATTATGTTATAGTAGAGATAATGGTAATATTTACCTTTGCAATTTAGGCATACCAGAAAGTTGTTTCACTGATGTTGGTATCAAGTACAGACCACCCTTTGGTTCAAAATTCTACATTCCAATTCATCCAAAGGAATTAGACTCACCATAGCATTATGGATCTTTAACTGAAGACAACTGTTGATCTATATTTTCTTGATAAAAACTGCTCCAATTTTCGGAATAAGCAATTCATTTGAATTGAATTTTTTTTCTTATTTATTGAAGGACATTTAGGTTTGTTATTTATGTAATTTGTTACATATTTCAAGAATTGAATTTTAGTTCTTTTTAAATATTTGACAAATTCACAAAGATGATTGAAGTTTGTTGCTTCAGAAGAATATTACAAACTGTGGTGCCTTTATATCATGCTGGTGAGTTTCAGCTTCCAAAATAGATGAAGTTGCCTTTAATTGGACGAATAATGAATTGCTTATTATAGAATGAAGGATCTTTTTTGATTCAAATAATGAGCTCTTCATGAAGCTTGGAACAATACATGCATATGTAGAATGCACTTTCAACAGTATCAAAAGGAAGATCCGAGAAATTTTTAATATGAATACATACATTTCTTTTTCTATGAAGAATTTTTCAGTACTTGTTATCTGTTATCATATTCAACACAAATAAGTGTGCTTTTGAAATGATGGTGAATTCGAGTTAAACTTTCAAATATCATTTAAAAAAATGTATCTTAAACCCCAAATTCAAACATACAGAGGAAGAATCTTGGAAACTATAAGGAATACAAAAAATGGATAGCACATTTTTGATTGAGGAAAGGTGAATAATTTGGGCTTCTACAATTCGTCATTTCCAAGTTACATCCTACAATAAACACTCATGATTTGTAAGATAGGAGAGCTGTTAAAATAATTTTTGGGACACTATTTTTGAGGTTGATAAAATTGACTATTCATTGAGGGATTATATTTTTCAATCTTCTCTCATAGTACAAATTATACCTATAATTTCCAAGATTCTCTCATACTCGGAACACTGATTAAAAAATTCATGTATAATTTCAAATGGACCTTCATATTTCATTTGTATGATAGGGCTTTACTGCAAAAACTGGAATCCACAACGTTGTTCAGGTCGTGTATTTGATGAATCATTATTGTTTTGGTTCATATGAAATTCTTCATGAATTAAAGTATGACTTCATATTTCACATTGAAATTCAATGTTTTTTATGGTTTTCCATTTTTTTGGTTATATTCCTTTTTATATGATGGAGAAGAATGAATGCAAATTTATGAAAATAGTAAGGCGTCTCACACACTGAGGTAACATGGGATGCTACATTTGTTTCACGAATGTTAACAGGGAATCAAACAGGAGCTTACACACTTAAGACACAAAAGCGTTGCCTTCGATGAATAAGCTCCTGTTGGATTACCTGATTTCGTTATATGCAACAAGTGTGTCCAACAAATCTTGTGTTGCCTGTTGTCAAGTTGTGTAAACTTTTCATAAAATAGAATGATTCACCTTGAACACAAAATGACATTTAATAGTAGACGTGACAAAAAGTTTTTTTGCAAATTAGTTATTTATCATACATGTTGAAAGTGCCATTATTTTTGTAAGAAGTTAAAATTTGAAATGTTAATGAAGTAATACACTTTAGGAGTAGGTGTCGGAAAATTTATGTTCTTGATACTGACAGCCAATGTTGCTAGCTCAATAATCATTCTAGAGGAATGTGTGTTTGAATGCTAATCAATGAGTTCACTATAAGGTTGAATCATATTTTTTATACAGTCCAATACCTTTACCTGAATCCTCCAATTGTATTGAATATGTCACTCCAAATATTCCAGATGATATTTCTTGAGATATAGTATGTATTAAGTTGTATTGAAAAGACTATGGAATATCGATTATTTCATGAAGAACAAGTGACAAATGAATTGCCCAATATTTTTGATGAATCTCCAACTTGTAGGACATCAAATCTTACAGGTCGTTGAACATAGAGAAAGGCCAATACTTTCAACATTTCCAGATTTTTTAAAGTTTTGATGATTTGAAGATTTGGTACAAAGACTAAGCAAAAAAAATTACTGATATCTTTCAAATATCAATTCATCTTTGTTATGTTATTGAAAATTTATCATAATCAACTTCTACCCATAAATATTAGTTGTATTTTCTATGTGCCATCATACTGCAAGTTTTGCTACATATTTTTATCCCTATATATTACATTATTTATTTATTCCCTATTTTCTTGTGATGCATATCAGGGAAAACCAAATTATTATGTACTTAGTTTCGACCATATGTTTATATATACTGAGCTGCCAAAAATTCGGTGGCCCACATTGTTTTCATTGATATTTACACTAGCAGTTGACAAACATGAAATATACCAGATTTGCTGATGGATTTTCAAGTATTCAACTAGACCAATGTAGATGTAGAATACTCCCATTTCCTGCAGACAGCCACTTGATATTCATTAGTTGGTGACAAATAAAAGTATAGTGGTTTAGTTGAATACTTAATTATCCATCTTGTATCTATGTCTGTTTTATTTTGTGGTGGTTCACTAGCAACATTTCTCGAAATTAATACCACTTCTGTACATCAGGACTGCCTGATGAAGTTTCAAAAATTTTCATCTTAATATGTTTACATTCTTGCATTGGATATGACTTTCCATTTGATGGATTATCGTTTTCTTTTTGCAAAAAAAGATTATGTTACTCTGCAGTAGTGTAAACCATGACTGGAATTTTTGTGTGTAATCTACAAGTATTCAAAGTAGTTGGGACCCCCATATATTTATTGTACAGTTCATGACAAATTAAATTTGGAAATGTGATGTGAGAAGGGTTTTATGTTATTGTTCTAATGTGCTAATTTTAAATTAATATTTATCTGAGGTGGTTATTGCCCAATTATTATGATTCTTTTGATCAAAGTGATTGATTGGTCCAATATTATATGATTATGAAGGATTAAGAATGACTATAATTTACAGTGTCGTCATTAATAGATATTGTAATGATGTATATTTTGTGCCTGAAAATTTTGTCAGCAGAGATCTCAACTCACTAATAAGTGTTGAACGAAATTTTTCATATTTTAGAAGTCGAATTTTCAAAACAATGTGATATTTTTAATTATCTTTTGTAAGGTTGTGAAATTTCATAATTGAAAGAAAGATTGCCAAATATACAGATATTCCAGTTCGATAATGTGTTTAAATTACATATACCATTGAATGGACAAACATAGTGGTAATAATAATGATAGTCTTTAAATATCCCCTACATGCTGTACTGCATAAACAGGACTCTGATAACAAAAGCATGCAATGTGCAGATATTTCACAGGAAAAAAAATAATATATCACAAAACGAAAACATTATCGGAGAGGAAGTAACACAGCTCTTACATCATGAAGCACCAGTGATTTCACGTCACGTCAGGCATCGTGGGAATGAGGGATCACGTCAAACGTGTAGCAGTGCTCACATTGGCCTAATATGAACGTGAACGCACAGAACGATGTGTTGCATTTTTATATCAAGCACATTTTGACGTGGGCCCACATGTAACCACGTCACGTCAGAATAGTCTGTGTTCACCTTTAGACAAAATCTAATCAGTGCCAACACCAGGTATTCTATGCATCTGGGGAATGATATAGATGCATAGAATAGAATACCTGGTGTTGGCACTGATTAGATTTTGTCTACGACTTTCTTGTCGATCGAAAATCTGAGTAGGGGTCCTACTTTCCATTTCTCCCGAAAGGGGTATTTTCCATTGCCGCAATAGCGCCACAACCGTGAAATATTGCGGATTATTCCGAAAGTTGGACTCTATCGGCAATCTAGAATACCGTTTCGATCTACAATTTTTGGTCACGATTTTTATTTAGGAGTCGATACACAAGGAGTTTGTCTCTGGCTTGGTGTAAACGCCCAGTTTGTTTTTATTAACGTTGTTGCGATCTAGTGCCTCTAGTGGTAGTTTGATTCGGTGCGTGAAGGGAAGAAGTCGTAATGTTTATTAAAACTTGATCGAAGTTCACCTCCTATACTCAAATCATCTCCTCTGAGATCTTGTAACAGTTTAGACGTCACATTTCCTCCTTTTTCCGGATGGCCTAATCCAAAACCGGCGTTTAGTTTTGTTCTTTTCAATAATGTAAAATGTAACTGCCAGCAAAAATAAATCCTCGTCATCTTGTTTTCTCAAGTTTGCAGCGCGCCACATTCTCACAACTACACGTCCGGTGTAAACTGAATGAAACTTAAACAAAACAGGAACAGTTTTCATTCATTTCTGTCCGCTACTGGTGTAAACAGAAAGTCCGTTAGGAACCCCAACAGTCTTCGAACATTTTCCGAACAAAACTGTTCAAAATTTCTGTTCGAACGGACAGTTCGTGTTTTGTTTTGACCTGTCCGCTTGGTGGAAACCCGGCATTATACTCATACAATCCTAGAAGACAAACACACCAAAAGCTGCCAAATACGCGACAATGTCCTTGAGATTTTTGGGACGGAGAAATTCTTGGCGGGAAAAAAAACAAACGAAGCGCGAAATTCAATCGATATAACTTCTGTCATTTGGAAACGGTTCTTGATTCTGTTTACCCGAATTACTTTAATTCAGAAGTGTAAATTACTGGCAATCAGAAAAGGCTTTTTTCAATTTGTATAGTGCTTCGGATTTACTGTGTTCCAGTGCATAACGAAAGTAGTTGCTCTAGGGTTTGATGTTAAAGCCAAAGAATGTTTTTATGGCCAATATTGGAGATAGATCGGAGATAATTCAAGTTATTTTTCAGAGCACGGTGGCACGGTGTTCCATATTGGAATATGTTCTATGATGTTATTTCATGGTTCCAGTTCATCAAAATAAATACACTGCGCAAAAAAATTAACGCACATTATGGAAATCTCAAATTTATTCTACAACTGAAGGTGTTCTCAATGATAATTATTTTTATCAGAATTATGCATGCATATGTTATCCACTTTCAACGTTTTTCTTCAATATAGATGTTTTCTCCCAGCAGGAATAAAAAAAGATGATATTATGAGATTTTGAATGTATTGGCTCCATTCTAAAATCAGTTGTTCTCGATCAATTCTAGTGATCAATAGTTTTTCTTTCGTTTGATTTTCTACACTCGATCGCTATGCAACGCGAAACACGCTATTTGACCCAAGAGGAATGTGCCCAAGCGGTAGTTTTGCGAGAAGAAGGGTGGACATCATTGATGTAGAATAGATATTCTAGGTTAATGGTGGGCATACACAAGAATTGCAGAAAGGTTTGGAGTTTCCCATACAAGTGTGTCCAGAATGATGCAGCGATTCAGGGAGACAGGTATGAATGTCCGAAGACCAGGACAGGGTAGACCACGGGTAACAACTGCCATTCAAGATCGTTACTTGAGAGTTTCTTCGTTGAGACAACGGTTTGCAACCGCTCGCCTCCTTCAAAATCAGCTTGAGCAAACTCACGAGGTGCAAATTAGCACTCAGACAATAAGAAACGCCTCAGAGAATATAATTTGAGGCCTCGTGTCGCGGCAAGAGGCCCAGCTCTTACCCCAGTCCATCAAAGGGCGCGTTTGGATTTTGCGAGAGAGCATATCCATTGGGAAGAGGCCGATTGGGAAAGAGTTCTCCTCACAGATGAGTCTAGATTCTGCCTTCACCATTGTGATCGACGTTCTCTTGTATACAGACGTCCACATGAAAGATATGCTCAGTGCAATTTCCTGAATACTACTGGTTTCGGGGGAGGATCGATTATGGTATGGGGTGGAATATCTTTGACTGCTCGCACAGACCTAGTGGTCGTTGAAAATGGTGCTATGAATGCTGATAAGTATATAAGGAACATTCTTGAAGAGCATGCCATTTGCCCCATACATTGGTGAAAATTTCATTTTTATGGACCATAATGCCAGACCCCATCGTGCGCGCATCGTTCAGGAGTACCTTGAAGAGGTTGAAGTCTCTCGAATGGAATGGCCAGCAAGAAGTCCAGATCTCAATCCGATTGAGCAGGTTTGGGACAACCTCAATAGAAGGCTGAGATGTTCAGAAAATCATCCAGCTACTCTTAATGACTTAGGAATCCAACTCGGAGAAATCCGGGAAGGATTAGATCAGAACATTTTAAGATCACTCATTTTGAGTATGAACCGTCGTTGCCGAGCTGTAATTAACGCAAGGGGTGGAAATACCAAGTATTAAACCACTTATCAGCATTTCAGTATTTTGAAAATTGTTCATTTCTCTTCTTTCACATAAGATTCGGTGAAATCCTGAATTTTTCTTCCATTTAATGTGTCTTGTTTCGTTCAAAACCTTCCCGAGAGAACATAAAAAATAAGTTATAAAGTCAATGTAGAGTAAACTTTCATTAAAATTGAGATTTTCAGAATGTGCGTTAATTTTTTTGCGCAGTGTTTATTCTCGGTTATAAGGGCCGTTATTTTTTCTTGGATGCCAAGCTTTACCTTTCATTACTTTTTTTGTTTCTACGTCAAAATAAAATAAACTTTACGAATACCTTCAGTTCGAAATTAATGGCGGTTTTCGAGATTTTCAATAGGATTTTTCCAATATTCATTGAGAATATAAATTATAATATTATTCTTTGAAATCTTTTTTATCACCACTTAAGTTCTTTGGGACAAATCCTTGCGATAGCAAAAGGACATTTATACAACATAAATATTTCACATATGGCTTTATTTACGGCTGATTCAATCAAACGATTAATGAAATACAAAATAATTCCAATCCTATACAAAGTTAGGAAATTCAAAATTACAAATCACTGCAATAAATTTCAAACTAATTAAAGTAGTATCACTACATATAAAATATATCGAGTAAAACTATCAAAAAGGTAAAATTTTCCACATTTCAATCTGTAAATTTCAACAGATATATTTTTGTATTGTGATATGTAGAGGAAATAATTATGAATTTTGTTTCCATAATCAGACTTCAGGATTCCATTGAAAGTTTTGAGATGAGGAATATTGCTACAATTTGAGCACTACATTGAGCTAAGTAATTTTTAAATCTTGATAAAAATATAAGGGTTACAGAAGATACTGATTGTTCGCATTTTGAAGAATTTTATAACTAGAATCAGACACGATTCACTTTTGGCCACTAGTAATATCGGCTCTCAGTAAAAAGCAAAGGAGTGGGCTGAGTTTTAAGACCTAATGCCTTTAAAATTTAGAACATTCAATAATCCAAATTATGTTGGCTATGATTTGTACCAAGATTTAATAAAATTCAATATTGTCTGTTTCTTCAATAAGATACTTAATATTCGAAGAGATTAAAATCATTTTTCAAAAATGAGATGTTCAAAAACATGATTTGAGTATCATCGTTCTGATATGATATTTAAAGTACCTAACTCGACACTACATCGATGCAGAGTACGTTCAAAGAAGTCCTATCCTTATTGGCTTATTTGTTTCAGCACATAGTTTCAGATTGCATGTGCAGACTGCCTTTGGAGTCCGCTTTTTGAAGTTGTATTTCTCTTTGGATTGGCAATTGAGATGAATCCATCACGATTGAGGGTCTTTTAGGTGGAGGTGGTTGGCTCATCAGGGTGATATCGCCGGAATCGGTCGAATCCTGACGTTCTGTTGACGTATTCGGACTGAAACCTGAAATTGAAGAATAAAGGTTTCATCAAGATTGGGAATATGACATAAGTTGAATATCTTATAGTTCAAATACTTTGAGAAAAAACTCGAAAAAAAATCAAACTTTAACGCCCTGGATCTCGAAAACGAAAGTTTGGAGTAATTTTTTCTTGGAATGATGCCGGGAATCTCACATTTCGTTTGTACGCCCAATTTAGTAACACCCTGTATAAAAATTTACAACTAGATTTCCACGTCACTTAAGAAGTACTATTTGACGACGCGTTGGTATTTTTTTTATTGGGACTCCTCCCCTATAACCCTATTGAAACCCAATAAGTTACTTGATAAAAGCTCCTTTAAATTTGCCATAAAAATTTCCGAAATCAGCTCAGTGGCGCACCCAGAAATTTTTTTCGGGGGGGGCTGCTGCTCAAGAGTAATCAGGTTTTTGTAAGTTATATAATTTAAAAAATGCGCCGCTAGCGAAAACCTTTTTAAGTAATGGATATATCGCATTCGTTATTATACCGGGTGTTTCATTGGTGAATGAACATACGGTAACCTGAGCTTGAGCTACCCTAGGCGAGTCCAAAAAACCGATATATGATAGGTCTAATCAATTCCATAACCGAGATACAGGGTGCTTTATGTATTCACCAATAATTTCAATTCCTCATAACTTTTTAACCAACCAGTATAGTCGGTTGATATTTGGAGCGTATGGTTCACTTCTACAGGTCGATCGAATTACTTTTGAATTTCCAAAAAATTCCAGGTCCGTATTTGAAAAATATGGGACTTCTTCCAAGCTGAGATTCAACACCCTGTATATTGAAATTTTACGATTTGATTGAGATATTTGAAAAGAGGAGAAAATTTTCAATGGAGTTCAGTAGATTTCATTGTCCCGCACGTCATTTCCAATTGAATATTGGAGTTCCACAAAATTCTCAGAAAAATCGTACATTATGATCTAATTGAATTTTTTTTGTCCCACTAATTGCACGTTCGAATTTCATAATATTCTGTGGAATCATTTGGAGTTATTTCCGGAAAAACATTATTCATCGAGAAAAATTTAGTTGAAATCAACAAAGATGGATAAATAACTGAAGAAACATAAAAACTCAACGTGAAATACAGAAGGTGCTCGAAAGTAACGTATGGTCCGAAAGTTTTGGGAAAAATTTCACCTGGTCTGATTGAGAAGCAACGTGTCAGGGGAATAATTAGGCAAATCGAAAATAATGGTCGCTTGTCTGTTACTTGAATTTTGATTTATAATAAGGATAGTTAAGTTAAATTGTTGAATAATTCGATAAAAATATAAGATTATTTAAGTCAGAGTTATATGCTTTTGAAATTTTTCCCAAAACTTTCGGACCATACGTTACCACCATTTTGTTCAATACACATTCTTGCCCTCTTCAAAAAATATGTCTGATACTTTTTTTGATCATGTCTGGATTATTACGTATTTCATTGCATAATAAAATTCTGTTGACCATTCTTTCATTTCGTAAAATCCAGCTTCTAAAGTTAGTTCTTCTAATTTCATCACCTGGATCCAATCGTTGTACCTTCTGGAGATAAATTTGATCATAATGTACGATTTTTCTGAGAATTTTGTGGAATTCCAATATTCAATTGGATCTTTCCCTTAAGCTCTCTTTGAGCAAAATGACGTGCGGGACAATGAAATCTACTGAACCCCATTGAAAATTTTCCGCTCTTTCCAAATATCTCAATAAAATCCCAAAATTTCAATATACTAGGTGAATCTCAGCTTGGAAGAAGTCCCATATTTTTCAAATACGGTCCTGAAATTCTTTGGAAATTCAAAAGTAAATCGATCGACCTGTAGAAGTGAATCATACGTTCCAAATATCAACCAGCTATACTAGTTGGTTCAGAAGTTATGAGGAATTGAAATTTTTGGTGAATACATAAACCACTCTGTATCTCGGTTATGGAATTGATTAGACCTATCATATATCGGTTTTTTGGACTCGCCTAGCTCTAGCTCAGGTTAACGTATGTTCATTCACCAATGAAACACCCTGTATATGTATATCAATCCCTATTTCTATCTGTAAAGGAAATGTTTAAGTTTCCGTTCTAAAATAATTATTATTACTTTTAGAAAAACAAGATGGAAATATTTGAATTACTTTTCTTTGTCACAGCTCGGGGGGGGGGCTGCAGCCCGACAGCCCCCCCCCTCGGTGCGCCACTGAATCAGCTGAAAACTAAAAAAACATATACATCGCTTTCTCTTACTTTATGAAGTTTATTCTATTCCTAATATGCCATTCAACTCAGTGGCGCAACTCGGATTCAGTTATGGGGGGGGCTTAAATGAACTGAAGAATTGTTCTTGCTATATACAGGGGGTTTCATTGGTAAATGAACATACGGTAACCTGAGCTAGAGCTACCCTAGACGAGTCCAAAAGACCGATATACAGTATGGTGCAAATGAAAGGAATAAATTCGTTATTTTGTAAACCGGCGACTTCAAGGAAAAATCCTGAAACCCGTCGATTTTTATTTTAAAACGGGCTATTCGTAAGGATACCTTTTTATTTTTGACGTCATCTATGTAAGCATGATGACGTAATCGCTAAATAGTGAATAGTGAATTCAAACGTCGTACAATACGCGCTTGACCGGTCAGCCGTCCCTAGGGTAGAGATAGTTGAATCAGTGGCGCACCCAGGGGGGGGGGGGCTTTGGGGGTCTGAGTCTGGCTATTACTCTGAAATGGGGTGGGGTTCCATCTTGCTGAAAATGCATGCGAAGCAATGTCCGTACCTTCGAGTAATACAGGAAGATGATTTTGGAGGAAATCTAAGTAAAGATCAGTGATCACCGTAAGCCGTAATTTTAATGCACAGGGTGTTGAATCTCAGTTGGAAAAAGTCCCATATTTTTCAAATAAGGATCTGGAATTTTTGGGAAATTCAAAAGTAAATCGATCGAGAAGTGGATCATACGTTTCAAATATCAACCGATTATACTGGTTGGTTCGAAAGTTATCAGAAATTTGAATTTTTGTTGAATACATAAACCATCCTCTATCTCGGTTATGGATTTGATTAGACCTATCATACAGTATGGTGCAAATGAAAGGAATAAATTCGTTATTTTGTAAACCGGCGACTTTTTATTTTAAAACGGGCTATTCGTAAGAATACTTTTTTATTTTTGACGTCATCTATATGAGCGTAATGACGTCATCGCTAAAATTTGTAAATGGAAATGTGGGTGTTGTGATACATTATTTGAAAGGTCGTTTAAATACCGATTCAGCCATACCAATGTGTACAGTAATTGATTTGCGTATTGTCACAAATATTATAGATGAAATTTCAACACGTTTCTCAATAAAATGTATTGAGTATTGGTATTGGTAAATAAATTTTGTGAAGGCCGTCATTGTATTTTAGCTGAAGGTAAACAATTTGAGTACTTAATTTAGGTTTCGTTGTATTTAGTGAGTAAAACATATTAAATATTCATTGTTATAATGAAATTTTATTAAGTTTTTAAAGAAATACGAAAATCAATTTCTCTAAATTATTGATATGACTGAAAAGGTATTCAAAAGACCTTTCAAATGATGTATCACAACACCCTCATTTCCATTTAGAAATTTTAGCGATTACGTCATCATGCTTACATAGATGACGTCAAAAATATAAAGGTATCCTTACGAATAGCCCGTTTTAAAATAAAAATCCTGAAACCCGTCGATTTTTATTTTAAAACGGGCTATTCGTAAGGATACCTTTTTATTTTTGACGTCATCTATGTAAGCATGATGACGTAATCGCTAAAATTTCTAAATGGAAATGTTTTCAGGGGGGGGCGACGGGGGCGATCGCCCCCCCCCCTAAACTTTAATTTTATTAGGTTAACATAATAATCGAATGAAATAGGTCTGACTGGCATGACCCCTGATACCTGAAAAGTAAATATATTCAATATACAGGGTGTCCCAAGTTCGAGTGCCTATTAGACGTTTCTCGAGGACTGGACATATTTGAAATCTGAAAATTGGGATTATGATATTGTTCGAAATTCTCTACAGACCTAAAATATTTTTGGATCCTGAGCATTTCCGGTTATACAGGGAGTGAAAATAAATTTGCTCAAATATTTTTTTCTCAATCTTTCCGTTCCTGATATGATTGAGTATTCAATGCTGAATACATTTCTGTTGTTTTCGAAATAAAGAAAAAAAAAACTGAAAAAAGTAAAATTTTCATATAGTCGGTATTATTTTCATTTTTCTTATTCTGAACATCCTGAGTGTAAAACGTTCTCACAATTTCAAGGAAGAAGAATGTGGAAAGGTCATGCATCTTTTGAATTTCATGATTATCATCACGGGGTGTTTCAAATTTTGTGTCAAAAACTGTGATGGAAAATTGGTCATAACTTCTGTATTTCAAATTGGAACCTTATTTTGTTATTATTCCGTTGGATTCTGCGAAGAAAAATAATGATATCACTCTAAGATACCTTTGCTCCTAAATTCAATAATTCCTGAGTTCTTTGTGCTTTTCTGGATTCATGTACGTAGATTCATCTAATCTTTTACTTGAGAATATTCTATGCCAAATAAGATAAATGATCCCATTAATAGTTCACGAATGGCAGGTGTAATTATGTGTTGTTACTATGGTAAATGGTTTCATGAGAATATTCATCGAATCCAAACAGATTCGGACTCTACGTACAACATGAATCGAGAAATGCTCAAATATCTCGGGAATTGCTGAACTTAGAAGCAACAGCATCTTAGAGTGCAATCACTATTTTTCTTCGCAGAATCCAACGCAATAATAAAAAATACGGTTCTAATTTGAAAAACAGAAGTTATGGCCGATTTCCGATCACAGTTTTTGACACAAAGTTCGAAACACTCTGTGTTGATATTCATGAAATTCAAAAGATGCATGACCTTTCCACATTCTTCTACTTTGATTTTGTGATCACGGTTTACACTCAGGATTTCAGAATTAAAAAAATGAACATGATACTGACTATAAATACATTACTTTTTTCAGTTTTTTTTTCGATATTCTGAAAACTATTCGAATGAATACAATGGTTTTAACAGAAATGTATTCAGCATTAAATATTCAATTATATCAGGAACGAAAAAATTGAAAAAAATTTTTTTGAGCGAATTTATTTTCACTGCCTGTATATCCGGCTCTGGAAATACTTCAGGTCTGTAGAGAATTTCGAACAATATCATAATCCCAATTTTCATATTTCAAATAAGTCCAGTTCTCCAGAAACGTCTAATAGGCACTCGAACTTGGGACACCCTGTATATTTTTATTCACCTCATTTAGAATTTTTGTTTTAGCATTATCATTGTCGTCCCATTGAAAAAAATCCCCACGAACTGCTTTTTTATTTTTTCACTTCGCCCCCCCCTCAGTAGATAAATAAAACCGCCACTGGTTTGAATTCACTAGGAACTAGAAATATTTTATATTTTTATGGTCAGAAAATAGCCCTGTAAAAACCAATATGTTACTTGATACAACCTCCCTTAAATTTGTCATAAAAATTTACGAAATGAACTGAAACTACAAAAAACACGTACACCGCTTTCTCTTACTTGATGAATCGGACCTAATTCACCTAATATGCGATTCAACTATCTCCAACTAGGAACGGCTGGCCGGCCCAAGCGCGTATTGTACGACGTTTGAATCAGGGGCGGTTTTCAGGGGGGGGGCGACAGGGGCGATCGCCCCCCCCCTAAACTTTAATTTTATTAGGTTAACATAATAATCGAATGAAATAGGTCTGACTGGCATGACCCCTGATACCTGAAAAGTAAATATATTCAATATACAGGGTGTCCCAAGTTCGAGTGCCTATTAGACGTTTCTGGAGAACTGGACATATTTGAAATCTGCAAATTGGGATTATGATATTGTTCGAAATTCTCTACAGACCTTAAATATTTTTGGATCCTGAGCATTTCCGCTTATACAGGGAGTGAAAATAAATTTGCTCATATATTTTTTTTCAAACTTTCCGTTTGTGATATGATTGAGTAGTCAATGCTGAATACATTTCTGTTGTTTTCAAAATAAAGAAAAAAAAACTGAAAAAAGTAAAATTTTCATAGTCGTTATTATTTTCATTTTTCTTATTCTGAATATGTGTAAACCGTTTTCACAACGTCAAAGTAGAAGAATGTGGAAAGGTCATGCATCTTTTGAATTTCATGAATATCATCACAGGGTGTTTCAAATTTTGTGTCAAAAACTGTGATCGCAAATTGGTCATAACTTCTGTTCTTCAAATTAGAACCCTATTTTTTTATTATTGCGTTGGATTCTGCGAAGAAAAGTAATGATATCAGTGATATCACTCTAAGATACTTTTGCTCCTAAATTCCTGAGTTCTTTGAGCTTTTCTGGATTCATGTTTTACGTAGAATCAAATTCATTTAATCTTTTACTTGAGAATATTCTGTGACCATAGAAGATAAATGATCCCAATTCACAAATGACAGGTGTAATAAAATTATGAGTTGTTACTATGGTTTCATGAGAATATTCTGAATATTCATCGAATCTGTTTAGATTCGATGAATTTGACTCTACCTACAACATGAATCGAGAAAAGCTCAAATATCTCGGGAATTGCTGAATTTAGAAGCAACAGCATCTTAGAGTGCTATCACTATTTTTCCTCGCGGAATCCAACGCGATAATAAAAAATAGGGTTCTAATTTGAAAAACAGAAGTTATGGCCAATTTTCGATCACAGTTTATGACACAAAGTTTGAAACACTTAAGGCTTGTTCGGACTAGGCCAGTAGATTAGTTGAGTAGCGAGTGATTTAGTTACTTGCCGTGTGCGAACGCCAACAATCGAGTCGAATGGATTAGTCAGTGGGCGAGTCGAGTCGATCCATTCCATTCTATTTTCTCGGGCGAGTAGCTTCCCCCACCACGCGCCACTTGCCACTGGACCGCCAGTATACAGTAGTCCGAACATTTCATGATAGTCGAGTGCATTAGTACTGACATAGATGCATCTATGTACTGACAAAACCGTACTGTCACAGGCGAAAGGAAAAGATACCGTCCGTCGTTTTTCAAATATATTTCGATATCACATATAGATTTGTTCAAAAATATTTGGATCACGAATGTTTATGGAACATTAAGTCGAAAGACTACAAAAATAAAATGATGAGGCAATCTGCATTAGAGGAAATAGAATCAGAAATGCATTTACCCGGTTTAGGAGAAAAAGAAATAAAAACGAAAATTAAAAATATCAGGTTTGTATATACTTCACGTCTATAAAGTTTTATTAACAGAAAATTTATACAACTTTCTAACATTCTCAAAGTATCGAGGTATTCTTTGGGATCTTCTAATGCCAATTCCTTCAGAAGACAATTCGCAGCTCCTAGTTCTATTGATCCATTTCCGTAGCCAAAGCTGCTTTTTACGTATCTCACATATTTCCTCATCCACCTCTTCTAAAATAGCCATTACGATGAGGTTAACCAGTTTGTTTACTTTATTGTGTTGCATGCTGTTCGTTCTTCGAAACATTCCTGACAGTTGTGTGACAGTAGTGGGTAGATTAGCTACTCTCTACTCTCCACTCGACTAAAATACTGGCCTAGTCCGAACAAGCCTTAAAGGCTTGTTCGGACTAGGCCAGTAGATTAGTCGAGTAGCGAGTGATTTAGTTACTTGCCGTGTGCGAACGCCAACAATCGAGTCGAATGGATTAGTCAGTGGGCGAGTCGAGTCGATCCATTCCATTCTATTTTCTCGGGCGAGTAGCTTCCCCCACCACGCGCCACTTGCCACTGGACCGCCAGTATACAGTAGTCCGAACATTTCATGATAGTCGAGTGCATTAGTACTGACAAAACCATACTGTCACAGGCGAAAGGAAAAGATACCGTCCGTCGTTTTTCAAATATGTTTCGATATCACATATAGATTTGTTCAAAAATATTTGGATCACGAATGTTTATGGAACATTAAGTCGAAAGACTACAAAAATAAAATGATGAGGCAATCCGCATTAGAGGAAATAGAATCAGAAATGCATTTACCCGGTTTAGGAGAAAAAGCAATAAAAACGAAAATTAAAAATATCAGGTTTGTATATACTTCACGTCTATAAAGTTTTATTAACAGAAAATTTATACAACATTCTGACATTCTCAAAGTATCGAGGTATTCTTTGGGATCTTCTAATGCCAATTCCTTCAGAAGACAATTCGTAGCTCCTAGTTCTATTGATCCATTTCCGTAGCCAAAGCTGCTTTTTACGTATCTCACATATTTCCTCATCCACCTCTTCTAAAATAGCCATTACGATGAGGTTAACCAGTTTGTTTACTTTATTGTGTTGCATGCTGTTCGTTCTTCGAAACATCACTCACTTCTCATTTCACTAGTGAACTCGACTCGACCAAAGTGCGAACGATTTCCTGACAGTTGTGTGACAGTAGTGAGTAGATTAGCTACTCTCTACTCTCCACTCGACTAAAATACTGGCCTAGTCCGAACAAGCCTTAAGGGCTTGTTCGGACTAGGCCAGTAGATTAGTCGAGTAGCGAATGATTTTGTAATTTCCCGTGTGCGAACGCCAGCAATCGAGTCGAGTAGAGTTACAGGATGATGTACCTACTACCTTATACTGTTTGAGAGTCTTTGATACTGTGGTAGAGTAGTCAGTGGGCGAATCGACTCTCCACTCGACTAAAATACTGGCCTAGTCCGAACAAGCCCTCAGTGATGATATTCATGAAATTCAAAAGATGCATGACCTTTCCACATTCTACTACTTTGATTTTGTGATTACTTTTTACACTCAGGATGTTCAGAATGAGAAAAATTAACATGATATTGACTATAAATACTTTACTTTTTTCAGGTTTTTTTTTCGATATTCTGAAAACTATTCGAATGAATACAATGGTTTTAACAGAAATGTATTCAGCATTGAATATTCAAGCATATCAGGAACGAAAAAAATTGAAAAAAAAATTTTTGAGCGAATTTATTTTCACTCCCTGTATAACCGCCTCTGGAAATACTTCAGGTCTGTAGAGAATGTCGAACAATATCATAATCCCAATTTTCAGATTTCAAATGAAGTCCAGTTCTCCAGAAACGTCTAATAGGCACTCGAACTTGGGACACCCTGTATATTTTTATTCATCTCATTCAGATTTTTTGTTTGAGCATTATCATTGTCGTCCCATTGAAAAAAATCCCCACGAACTGCTTTTTTATTTTTTCACTTCGCCCCCCCCCCCCCCCTCAGTAGATAAATAAAACCGCCACTGGTTTGAATTCACTAGAAACTAGAAATATTTTATATTTTTATGGTCAGAAAATGACTATACTTCTATTGAACGGTAAGAAAACGTTTTGTTCTGAAATAGGGATAATATTTAATAATTATCAATTAACTGTTCATTTACTGTTTGGAAAAAACAATCAGAAACTGCGATATTTATACTCAGGGTAAGCGCGGGGGTCGGCAGGCCGACATTGTATGTATCAAGCAGCGACCGAAGATCGAGGTATTGTACCGTTCTATTGGGGGGAACTGTGTGAACGTAGGTGTTGCAAAGTTCCTTATTCTGAAGCTCTGCAGCGGCTGGCCGAGCATGTATGTTTCAAGCAGCGACCGAATATCGCGGTATTGTACCGTTCTATTTGGTGGGACTGCGTGAGTCGTAGGACTCGTATGTGTTATTATATTATTATTATCAATTAACATGTAATATATTCGAATTTCCTACCCTGCGATAAAAAAATGCACCGTTGCCAGACTACTTCATGGCTTCCAACTTTGCAACGTCTATTGTCGAAACGTGGAACTACGTTGAATGAGCTTATTTGATATTATTTTATAATTCTATGAATGATGAATATTAGTACGACTTCAAGCAATACTTTAGGCAATTCGCATCTTTATGAATAGGAGATTTTAATCATATCGAAGATCCACCAAGAAGTACTCTCGTTCTTCTGTGACCATCGAAGAAATACGATTCTGTGGAAGAAAAACTAACCTCCGAAACGACAACGAATGGAAGGGCTCTCTTTTTACTTCACTTTCACTCGGCTGCTGTCTGTTTTCACTTTCATTCTGGTTCTCAATAGTGTTCCTTTGAGATGGAGTTCCTCTTCTAGGAATCCGCCATTTTTAGTATATTTTAAAGACGCTTGTTTGTTATCTGGTATGTACACTCCCCATTTTAAATAACTCTGTTTGATTTCACAGGATTTAACCTCACGTAAGCTTGTTCTACTTTATTATTGCATTTCTATTGAATATTGTGGAACTCTGTTCTGCTACCAACCCATTTGGAATATTCTTATACTGTTCGTAAGGCCTACTGCACATTCAACTATTCACTCGAAATTATGGTATACGCATTGGAGTTGTTGCTTTTAGTATAATATTCCACGTACAGGGGAAACATGTTTTGGAGGTCTAAGGTAAACTGTTTACATCGCCTGTGCCTAAGGAAAACATCCTCCCTAGCATCGTGGAGGAAACTTCCCTCTGAGAGTTCTGTAGACGAACGTCCTCAGTAAAACAAGCCTTGGTCATTGGCCTTGGTGAGCCAGGCAAGTATCCTAGGCCGGATTGCTTCGTCCCGGGTCCACAGTTCATCAGTCAACAGGAAATCTAAAGAGTTTATTGTCCACTTCCAAACCAACGCGAATAGAATCACACACACACACACTTGGAAGGAAGGATTCTTACACATGGAGCTGAAAAAGCTCTGCGCAACAAGTGACACACTCCATATGCCATGTATTGGATTCTCCTTTTTATCACAATTGTGCCAGTAATAACCTTACCGGAGTATAGGAAGCTCCATATTGTACATATCACCAGTGCTCGTCTTATTAATAATTGTTCTATGGATTGTACCTAAACATATCATCTGTAATGCTAGAAGGTTTTTTGCTTTGAGTTTCAATTGATTCTCGTTCGTTTTTCCTTCATATGGCTATGGTTCCCCGAACTATGGTGCTGGACGAATAAAGGCTCTTGTTCCATCTTTATGTCCAATATAGTGTATTATTTATCTATTTTACCTCATTATTTCCCATCCTATATTTCAATAATCTGAGTTATTACGAATCTGAATTACTACGACATAACATAGAGTTCTACCAATCTAGATTCTAGACGATCACATCACAAGCCAAAAATATAAATATAAAACCCCCTTTAACGTTAATCTACCCTCAGCTCTTCAGAGCAGGGTTGCCCCTTTTCTCTTTTTCATAATGTTCTTAGGGTTTTACAAACTTGGAATGTTACAAACATAAACTCAAGAACGAAGTGGGTCTTACTCACCAATCAAGGCATTTGGGGAAGTAGGCGTGGCGGGAGGCTCAGCATCTACGGCACTATGTCGTTGCAAGGTTCTGGTAGGCCATGAGTTCAGTCTGAACTCCCTAGATTCCGATTGAACTTTCAACAGAGTCGTTGCGAATGGTTCATCTTGATCAGACGACGAACCGTCATCTTCCTCGTATCTTCTCTGGATCAGATTCTCCATAACCATGTAATCACTCTCTTCTGCACTTCGAAGATGCTCTTTCTCCAGGTTTATCGCTATTTCGGGGTTAGACATTTCCGAGTGGTTTCTTCGACGCTGACCTTTAGGATTTGACAATGAGTGATAATTATTTTAATATGACGAAAAAGATTCGAACGTCTTCAGTTTACAATGGCGATGAGAATTGTGATTGTCAACAAAACCTGAGTTATTTTAATTGTTCATGTTTATGGGCAAATCTTTTGCCAAAAAAATGGAGAAATGTCTTCATATCCTAAGATTCATTTACTCAGTGCATATCGATTTGAAGATCCTGTCATATCTTAAGAGAACTTTTTTTCTTGAACAAACTTTCAATTAAATTAATTGAGTTGAGTTTATTCAACTGAGACTACCAGAGTTGGATTTATCCCTTGAATTCCTTTGTAAAACTGAAGACCGATCGAACTTTTCTGTTCTAGTTCCTACTTTTCTAATCGGTTTCACAAAAAGAAGCCAAGCTAAATAATACCTAAATCAACTAATAATAAAAAAATAAAAGTTACCAACCAATTTCGAATTTAGCGGCCCTAATTTCTGTTATTCTTGGGTGGTTATAATGTCTTATGAGCCTTTCTTCGCTGCCAGTCAATTCATTAACTACAATATTATAATTCCCTTAGTAAATTGCACATATCGACAAAGGACACCATCAAGGTTAGTAATGGTTGTGAGCTTGCATTCAGGGGAATAACAGCATAGGAAACAGCAAAAATTCGTAGGCAAGAGGTTAGTTATGGAGCACAACAATAAGCGTATACACCAAGTTGTGATATTGGACACATTTTAGATTTTAAATCCTTATTATTGCTACCGTTGAGGGGGAGTTTTGTTAATGAAGAGAGTGTTCGTTTGAAGTTTCTTTTAGAAATCATTTGAACTTGCTCTTGAAAGATAGGAGGGTTCATATGGAAAAACATTGATTGAAAACAATTAATAATATTGTACCTACGCCTCCACAAGAAATACTATTCAACTAATTCTAATTTTTTCCGTATAGGAAATTCGGAAAATTTTATTGGATCCATTTCTTCGTGAATTTTGTTCAAATGAATTTTTCGAGATGGCAATCATTGAGTGCTAATTCCACTTGTACGATTGCTGTAGGGATAATTTCATCACGAAGTCTGTAGTAGGTACTGTAGTTTTCGAATTTTAGCCAAGAATGACTAGAACGATTATAGCAGCATAGAGACGTTCTTCTGATACACAGAAGTTCTACGATCAGCGATCATGCATTTAAAGAGGAAGAAGTCTATTCTAAAATTCCAGAATGAACCATCAATATTGATGTATAAGACTTGAACACATATTTCAGCAGTAGTTATGTAATTTATTTCAGTTTGGAACCACTTTTCAAAATCTCCATTTCCTCAAAATGTACCTATTTCATTGTGAAAATATACGGGATGGTCCCCTTTGTACCAGCAGAACTTAACAGTTAATAAAAAAATCTTATTTAATCAACCTAACCTTGATGTGAAAATCTGATGTGTTCAAAAGTTATACCGGTTGATTATTTGCTGAAAGCGTTTGATTTGGTATATGAAATCTACTGGTGAAATATTCGTAAAAATCAAATACTTAGCGTGTGCAATTTCAACATAATAACATATATCGGGTTTTCCATTAAGGACTCTACAACTTTTCTTAAAATAAAACGCAAACCATTTGCAGCGGCGATTGTCCGATTATATTATTCAATGACTCGGCCACAGATTTTGACGAATAAGGTCTCCAGTTATACTCCATTCACTTTTATAAAGTATTCCGGTTGGCCATGATATTCTGACACATTTCACCGTGTAGGTATGTATTAAAAATCTTAGGTTATAGTCATTTCCCTGTCAGATATATACGCATCGGTGTCCTTTCTACATAGGGGCCGTAGTAATTACGTTTTTATCAGAATGTTTATTTACTATGGGAAAATAATGGATTTGAGAAAATACATATTATTGGGGCTGAAGGACTTAGGTCAATTGCCTTAAATACATTTATTTATTTATTTATTTATTTTACATATTATGTGAATATTATGGCGATTGTTGAATAAACTTTTTTCTATGTTAATACTGGAAATATTTCACGTATATAAACATGGTCGGAAGATTCAGTTATGCTTTTTCCTTGTACGGAAATCAAGAATCGAGTGTTGTAATTTTACTGAACAATAATGGACAGAACAGTCCGTTTCTTTGTGATCGTTCATTCGAAAAAAGAATAAAAGTAATCGAATAACCCGGCAGAAAAACTTCTGAACGAACAGAAGAGACGGACCTATGAAATTCCCCAATTTTGAAAATTCTCAGGAAATAACCCTATAGGAGACATTTAAATGCCTTTTTGCACAACTTGAAATACTCCTGTATGAAAATGTAGTAGTACTACGAAACCTGTCAAAGTTAAACCCTAAAAGAACTAACCCCATTTACAAAGTTAAGAAATAATAAATAGAAATTAGCATTGCCAACGTAGCCAATGTAGTAGTACTACGAAACCTGTCACAGTTAAACCTTAAAAGAACTAATACCATTTACAAAGTTAAGAAATAGTAAATAGAAATTAGCGTTGCCAACGTCTCTCAGAATTATTTGACATTTCACGAGTGCCAACTTGTTTGAAGTCAAATAACTTGATAAACCTAAATCTTGGCCAACCGGTATACTTCATAAAAGTGAATGCAGTAAATTTTTGTGGATGAAGTGCTGTTTCTTCAGACATATTCTGTTTTTTGATGGAGCCATTCAGCTAAAAATGCACTTCTTCACTGAAGTTGGTTTCTCGATGAAATTGTTCATCTTCTTCCCACATTTTTATAGCCTAATTCAAAATAGGCTTTTAGTAAGTTAATGTGCCTTCGTTGCTGAAGTTAGCTTGATCTCATGAGGGTGTAGACCAAGATCCTTTCCTATAATAATTCGCCACAGTGTGGTCTTAGCGATGCCGAATCTATGATAACGACGTGGGATCGTTGGTTCGTTTAAGGTGGGCGTTCAATGTAGTGTGTTTTTATTTCAAGTTGATTTCGAAAACGGTTTCACTTTGAGAACTGAAATTTTGTGGGTGAACTCAGAAAGGATTAGGGTTCTTGTTGAAATAATTTCGATCGATTTCATACCGACAGTAAATTTTTTTCCCTTCAAAAATAGAAGAAAATGAGCCAACCCATGCTTCTGTTTTATTTCAACAGAAAGACCCATGAAAATAGTTCAACTTCCGATTAAAAGTGAATCTACTTATAATTTCGTTCAGAAGATCAACTTGAAATACGGAATTGGCAGAAAATGGCCAAATTCAAATTTTGGCGGGAAAAAAAAGTTCCTGCTTTACCCACAAATTTACGTATTTCATAGTTCGGCGATTTTCGGATAGAGAGCGCCATTGTACATTTCATTCATGATTAGAGAGATATTCATAGAACTTGATAGTGATAGTGCATGTTCTATGGAGATCTGCCATAAAATGGACAGTGGCGCCTCTATCGGCTGAGCTTTCCTATTCGCTTTAAACGCCGACCTTAAGCAAAATTCTCTGCTCCTTGACCACCCCGTTTACTGGCACTAACTAGAACATCCAGTAGACCATGAATTACGACGTTGAAATTCTTAAAGTTGAAGTCTTCAATGAACGTTTTGACATTGACTGTTCGGTGATAGGTGCAAGTACTACAAATGTGTCAAGTCCCTACTGGAAAACCTTTCACATGGTCCCTCAAGTAATTAGGCCTATAACGTAACCGATTTCGAAAAGTCCCTAAAAGCCAATCTGCTAACTGCAGGATACAGCGTAATAGGTCAAATTACTTGAAAGAGCCATATAACATTTCTGGATAACAGATTTCTAAATAAAGTTGCCCAATACAAGACTACAACAACTACACCAACGACATACTTGGCGGCGACTGTTCTGGCATTGGTGGCGATAAAAGACCAGGCGATCTCGGAGGACTCAGAAGCCCACAAACAGTTTCCAACTCGTCAGTTATACTAGTATATTCGGTGTGCATGTGCATCAAGATGGAGGACCTCGGATTGATGTTCTGCGTGGACGTACTAGGAGGAAAAACCTTTATTTTCGGCTCAGCGAACGTGACGTTTCGATCAACGACTCCAAGACGTGGTGGCGGCAACCCAGAAGCTGAGGGGGGCGGTTCGGATGTCTCTGGCTCCGACTGAGTGTGCGAGAATTGGCGACGAGGGAAGTTTACTTTAGTAGGTTGAGCAGGTTCTTCACCTACACAATTATGCATGTCAGTGTCAATAGGAAGGTGGGTTTAACTTCGAACCGACAATCTTGAAGGAGGTTTGGTACATTCTGTATCAACTCACAGTTACCTTACCCAAGTGTGACTCTTTCTTCGAAAGAAATCATATCATTCATTCCAGATCTGATACAAGAGATTGGGGTAACAATACAGAATATACCACAATTTTAATAGAAAATAGATAAAACTATCTACTGATACAATAACAGGTGCAGAAAGATGTGTTGAATTTCTAAGGCTAGTGTCATGCAGTGTGTACTTTCTACTCAACTTCAGATTTCTTCCAAATATTTTCAAAAGCTACAGGTAATCCATCTATTGTACGAAATAAATGTCAATAACTTAATGAAATTTTTTCTTAACTATGCTATGAAGCTTTCTCTTTCCCACTTTCATTCCAGGGACACTTTCAAAGATGAGACTAATTTTTTAGCACCCAATTTTAATTGCCATACAATGTCTCTTCAGGAGAATATTAAAAATCAGACAAATTCCAATCACTGAGGCTGCTTTTCGACTCAATTCTTAAACTCAACAACTCCTCATGTTCACATGTAGGTAGTAGTTGTCAGTCTCGGCACTCTCAGCAGGTCTATCCGATAATTTTGGATTTTCTCGGACCCATGTTCGTGAATACTAGTATGTAATGAGAAATACCCTAATAAAACATTCATCAACAATATACATTAACGCCATAAAGTACATAAATACAAAACTCTCAAATTTGAACCTATTCTAAGTATTCTAAGCTCTACAAACATACATTTAACATGTAGGTAGATTAGTCCAAGTCACAACATACCCAAGTTCCTAAAAAAGAAGCAGAAAGACAAACTGTGTGGAGAGAATAGTTGGTTCCTTGTGATACATGCTGGTTAATAAGAAAGCAAAGATATTGAATGTTAGAAAACTCGAAGAAAGGAAGAAAAGACATGAGAATGGAAATTTTGGAAAAATCAAAGTCTAAGATAGATATGGAGACTGAGTCGAATGAAAAAAGATTTTACCCACCATTTAGGTTGTTAGAATGTGATGAATGATGAGGATGAGAAAGAATATTTATCATTTCCTCACCATTTCCGTTTCCGTCTGAGTTTCTCCTGCCGGATGCTGAATCTCTTCTTCTTTGTGCTACCCTCGACCTTAATACGTCTAAACTGAGGGCAGCTAAGTCATCAGCAGATACGAAATTCGAGTCCAGCTTATCCACACTTTCCGCCGACGTCTTCGAGTCAGAACTTTTCTTCCTCACTCTCTCTGGGTTCAAAGTTTGTTTGCTCGCTACAATAGCAAGAGAAAAATTTATCTGGAACTGATTAAAGTGGCCCTCAACTTACTTGTTCTAGGCAACGCATCAATTCTCTCTTGCTCATTGAATGCATCTTCTTCCTCTTCCGTATGCCTGTACTCTATGTGCTGTCCATTATCGAATATGTACGCATCTGGTCTTACTTCCGTTAAAGATCTTATCATCATTCTCTTCCTGGTCAAAGAGGGAGGGAATATGTTCGGTAGATTATCTTCTGCTTCACCCTCTGTATTTTCGCTAAGAGTCCTTTCTCTAATAACTGCCCCTTCTGGTAGAGCCGATACACTGGCGCTTCCTCCCGATACAATATTTTGGATTTCGAGGAGTTTATCTATGATGATTTGGGTATCGTCTTGCAGTCTTCTGAATCTCACTTCGAAACCTTGCATAGCCGTGCTGTTGGCGTTCTCCTTGGTGTTTATATCTTCGACTTTCTGAAAAGAATTTTTATGTTATATACATTTCAAAGACAACCTTTATATAGATAATAAGTTTCTGTACGAAATGGCTCACCTGAGTCAAGTGTTCAATTCTCTCAGTGGTAACTTTAATCCTCTCTTCGGTCGACTGTTGCAGCTTCAGTTCTTGTTCAGCGAAGTAACCTTCAACGCAATCTTCCTCGAAATCGTACAGTCTCTCCATCTCATCGCGATCCAGAAATAATTTAAGGCCGTTATCGTAACTTTCTTCAAGTCCAGCCATTTTTCTTTTCAGGTATTTACAGAATAAATAGAAATGACTAAGTATGATGAAAGGTGGAGGTAGAAGAGGTTTCTGTTCATATTCCATGACCACAGTGAATCTTTGGAACATCCATACTTGATGAGAGACGGCGTTTACTTCGTTGAAGATATTGTTGAATACTGCTATTAGTAGGTTTATGAGGAGAATATTCGCGACCAGGAGGTATATAGACATGATGAAAGGAGTTATCCATCTTCCAGTTCGGCACACTTCTTCTTCTTGACCTGGACCACACGATGGGTCGATTTTGTTGGCGTACACCTCTCCATATAACATGAAATAAGGTTCTAGAAATACCTGGAAGTAGTGGGTGTATTTGGTTTTGTGTCATTATGATTCTTGATGAAAAATTTATTATGTCAAACTTACTGTATTGTATGAATACACTGCGTCAGAAGTTAACACATTTGGGACATTATGACAAGAATCTTAATTTAAAATGATGTTTTCCACATTGTACGTTAGCTTCTTGGCACAGTGCACTTCAATTTATAAGAGAAAGAGGGTTCTAAGAGAAAGAGGGGTTCATCTAGAGTCTCTTTCTAGGACTCTTCTTTCCTCCTTGAGTCAGATTGGTTTGGGTGGATTTTGAGTTCGTGTAAATGAATATTCTACTTACATCTCTTGCTATACTCCAGCTTGCCTCATTGTCAGGATTGTTGATTGCTTGTCTAGTGACACCAAAACTCATTAGAACAATAAGTAACAATACTACAAAATATATCATGTTTTTCACCATTTTTCCCATCATAGTTACTAGTGGTCCTGAAATTGGGATGTCAATCAACTGGATAATAAACACCAATACAAGTGGTACTAGTTTAGATTTCATTCACAAAGAAAGATGATGATCGAGGGTAAAATATGATGAATGTGAAATGTATGATATCCATGCACGATTCTTTCAGTGGAGTTTTTGAGCTCTATAAACTTTCGAGAAGTTTCTTAGTTTTCAATTTCTTGCCAGTAGTGTATCCGAAGAATGATCATGAAAGATCCATAAAGGATAAAATAATTCAAATTTAACTGTTTAGAATGAACTCACCCAAATATTTATTTACACTCAATATATTCAAGATTCGCAAGTACCAATAGATGGAGTTAACGCAATATATGACTCTCCCATGGTCGAATGTATCTGGCTGCATTCTGAACGTTACACCGATCAGAAAGAAGAGTACTGCTGCCATATCACAAGGATTCCACATATTCCATGACCATACAGCTAGTTTTTGAGTTATACTAACTGGCTCTGACGAGAACAGCTCTCTTATTTTCTCGCAGCCAAGGCTACATATGAAAGCTATGCAAAACCATTCATACCAACTTGGATTGAAGGACATTTTTACAAGCACTAGATAGCTGAAGATTACCAAAAACACCATGTACGCTATCTGCAAAAAAGGAGGAGATGTGTATTAAACAATATATAAAATGGCAAAGCTCTAGAGGCTAGATCATTTCCTTCGGAAAAATAGAAACATTGACAACATAAACAATTTTCTTTACTCCGCGAATTTCATTATTTCTAGCATTCAAATATTCCAGGCTGCTGAGGTAGCTACGTTGATGATGCTCATGTACTAATACTATAGTATACTATGCTAATACTCACTGAATTTGCCCAGAATTTGGTTATTGGCGCCGTGTAGAACTCGTACAATTTCTTCCTTATCCTAAGTTGACGTTGTTTCGGCATTTTTCCGAAATCTGAGAAAGTCCTTCCGTCTTCCAATCCTCCAAACGGTTTACCATTTTCTTGCAGGAAAACATCGCTTCTTCCAAAGGTCTCGGTGAGAAGAGCCTGTAAAGTTAACGTTCTCAATACAATACGGATATTGTTTTCTGAAACCCAAGCCAAGCTTAAGATAAATCCGAAAATCATTGTGCAAGCGTGGCAGCAAGTTTCGGAACAACAGTGAACATACACAAAATAAATCTGGTCGATTCATTCAACAGTGAAGTATTTGACTACAATAACTAATCGTGTATATCCCTTGACTGAAATGGTGACTTAACTCAATCTACTTACTGAAAGCGAGTAACAAACTACACAACGGAGCAAAATAATACATAAAGGGTGCAAATCCAGTTTGAGAATTGAAATTAAGTAGGTAAACATTAGAAGTATTCAAAATAAAATGATAACAGGACAATGAAAAATCTGTTGGCGACTGACAAGCCCAAATAAGCAATACGATCATTCCCAATTGTTCAACAATGTTCTACCTTTACACCTTGCGGATTCGTCGCCCTTCCTCGTATACTCAACGTCCTCGCATTTTTCTATAATAGATTCATTCAATTAAACCTTTGTCTTTCAGAATTAATCCGTCGGATCAAAAAGAACAACCAAAAATGTGGTATATCTGAACATCAAGCATGTGACTGTACATTCAAAATCAATAAAGAGTTTTTCGTATAGTTTTCCATCGATGGAAAAATGAGAAATTCATAATGGGTCCTTTCATTCTCGTGCGAGTCTTCTAAGATAAGGGGAAGTGGTACACGTCCAAGCTCGCGAGATCCCTTCAAAAATTGGGCTTTTTATTTCCATGATATCTCAGTTCGTATCGGCGTAGACGAAAAATTTTTTTTTAAATTAAAGTTTAATAATTTCTCTAGAATGTGTATTACTCGCTTTTACGTTTTTCTTAGTATATTAGGAAAAAAACCTGGTGAGCTGTAATTCCATAAAAATCTGGACAAACGATTTTATTTCCATGATATCTCCGTAATTTTCGGGATAAATGTATGAAATTTTCAGTATACATGCGGAATAATATTTTGTAGAAGTGTATTACTATTCGCTTTTCCGTTTCTCTTCGTATGTTAGGAGAAAACATGGTTGAAAATATGACCAATAAAGTTCCTACTTTATAATTTATTCAAAAATTCAGGGGACGATAAACAAAAAAAAGGATTAACCTACATCCTGATACCATAAGTCATTATGGTTCTGTACTAGCGGCTCAATTATTTGAGTCAATATGTCAGAATATCTATCTCCTAAGGGAGAACATTCTTTAAATAATGCAAACATGTGTAGTGTTCTATCTTACCAGTTAAAGTCCCATCATAAATGTGAACATCGAGAATTGCATTATTTTTGATGGCGCAAAAAACATTGAAACTCCAGGTCTCTTGAAAGTTCCATTGTCTGAAGTGATGGTTGTTCTCTTCATCCCAATAATGACTGTTATGCCTATTGAAAGAACCATTCTTTGTGAATTTAGATTCATCTGTCCAAATTATACAGTCCAAAAAGTTTTCATTCTCTTGAAATCGAATCATCATAGCTTCGCAAAACTCTGTTCTCCTGACGAAATCAGTTTCCTTCAAATGCTGTACCCTATTGAATTTATATGGGTGCATTTTTTATTTTTTTTTAATATTCTCCAAACACTCGATTGAGATAATCCCAGATCAATCTCGGCATCTTTGAGAGAATTTTGAGGATTCACACGAAAATATGCAAGAACTGTAATTTCGTTGTTCTCATCTTCTACTACACTTTTTTCTCTGTGTATAGTTTTCTTAACGAAAGATCCGACATTTCTCAAGTTTGTCATGGTTCTGTTAATGGTATCTCTCGTTGGTCTGGGTCGGTCAGGAAACCTCTCAATGAACAGTCGAATCGTTCTATCTACAACTTTATTACATTCTCCATGAAGTAGAATGAGATTTAAATAATCTTCATTGGTAAAATTAGGCATAGTGATCGATTTTATAACTTAATACGAATTATCACCAAATTAATAGTAAACACAAAATGCTACTGAATAAAGAGGAATTTGGCAGATGTAATTAATGATATCTATCATAAAAAAAAGAATGTGAAACATGGTAAGTTTTTGCATATGGTTCATAAGGAATTATTTATTTATCACTGGAGAGAAAACCGATGGCCGATTAGTTGAAATAAAGAGGTTTCCGATACAAATTCGAATCCAAATTCGCCATCTATTTAGGAACAACCTGCAACTTTTTTCTCTTGCATATTAGGGTAGTAAAATCTAAAACATGCTTTAAGTAACAGTTCCTGAAAATTTCATCTTTTTGGCGTGAAGGGAAAAGAAATAGCTGAAAATTCAAGACGAAAAACAGTTTTTTTGTGAATAACTCAGAAAATATCCATTTTAGGGCAAGGATGTGATGCATACACTCACATTTTTTTTTTGACGTAGATTCAATATCTGCCATAAAAAAATGGGGTTCTAATTTGAAAAAATTGATTTTTCACGATTTTGTCATCCCTAACTTTGAAAGCGATTTTTTCACCCCCTGTATCATGAATCGCGATTTCGATTTTTAAAGTGGATACATCAATCTTACATCTTGAAAAATCCCAAATATGAAAATTTTCCATCCAAAAACCTCGAAGTTATTCTTGTTTCAGCGGAGCTCTATTTTCGATTTTTTTTTTCGAATTTTCCCGCTCAGAGAGAATTTTCCAACCAAAACTGAAAAATGTTACATCAAAATAACTTGAAATTTTCTGAGGAAACTATTTCTGCAATAAAAAAATGGTGTTCTAATTTGAAAAACGGAAGTTGACGTCATTTCCGGAAAAACCGGAGGTGCTCATGCCTTGAAAATATTTTAGATTTCATCAGCATCGTGAAATACTGAATGCTGCTGAATTTCATGAAAATACGTTCAGTAGTTTCCCGTATAAATATGGGTGAGGTTCCTCGTGAAAGACCCTGTATACTATTCCGCATGTATACTAAGAATTTCATACATTTATCCCGAAAATTGACGGAGATATCATGGGAATATAATCGTTTGTCCAGATTTTTATGACATAACAGCTCATCGGTTTTTTCCTAATAAACGAAGAAAAACAGAAAAGCGAGTTATAAACATTATAAAGAAATGATTGAGAGTTAATTTAAAAAAAAATTTGGTATACGCCGCATACGAACTGAGATATCATGGAAATAAAAAGGCCAATTTTTGAAGGGCTCTCGCGAGCTCGGACGTGTACCACTTCCCCTTATCAGTAGAATTGAGACCAAGATTATTATTATTGCAATTCGAGCAAAAATATGGCTTTTTTGTAAGACATCACTGAAGGTTTGAATTTCGTATTATTCCGAAAAATGGATGAAAAACCATACAAGTCAAAAGTGGCGGAATGTCTTGAAACAAAAGTTAAAGGTGTATTTATAAATATTCAACAACAATAATTTTTCTGAAATGAAAGGTGCTTGAAGCGGGTTCTCTCGAGAGTACCAAGAAGTGCCAGATTTCACGATAAAAACAAAGAATTGTGTAGAGGAATGCTAGAATATCCTTACTTTAGTTTTGAATTCGATAATATAATGTTTAGGTTTAGGTGTCACTTTAATGTAATTTCGTACAACCCTTTTGTGGTTCCTATTATTCAGTTCATGCTATAAATGACATTATTAAATTAGAATTTGAATATTTTTCTTTTCATAGGTCTATAGGGATACTCACTTCTGCGTCTTGAATTTTTTCTGAATCTGACTTGTCATCATCTTCGTTTTCCAGTTCCATGTGTTCTTCAGTTGTCTGAGGCATAAGTTGAAGTTCTTCTTTTGATTTGAACTCCAGAGACAGGATGTATAGTGGAAACAGTAAACCTAATATCACCTGAAATGAAAGATTAACAAATCTCTGTCGACAACTTTTTTCTTTTACGATATCAAATAATTTAAGAAAAAAATAGAAATACAGTGAGGCATGAAAAATTGCCTAAGGTAGGAAAAGTCACTTTCAAGTTACCTTGAGGTTCGTATTTTTCCTAGTTCTCAGACCTCCCATCCACAAATCAGCTAATATGATCTGCGAACAGGGATGAGCAAGAAGTGCTCTGTGATTTGCAGCAACAGCCAAACTGAGGCAAGTCTGCCCCGACCAGTTTTGAAGTTCGCAGGTCAAAAGCTGTTGAGTTTGGTCGTCATCTTGCCTGTAGCAGTAATCTAATACTTCCAGAGCTGAAAATAGAGGATCTTCACTTGCTTTGGAACAAGTCGTATCACAATCCGTATTTTGAACATCCACCATGGGCGCCCGCAGGGGGGGCCATAGAGGGCCATAGCCCCCCTTGAGATTTTGATGGCCCCATCGTTTTTCAGCACGACACCTCAATATTACCTTCTAATTTCTATTTTGGTCCCCCCTGAAAAAAATTTCTACAGGTTTCTGCGGGCGCCCATGACATTCACTAGCAATAATGACCAACTTTTCAGACTTTCGAACAAATGAAATACAAATACAGAGATCTGAGTTGAATTTGGATACGATAAAAACCATAAATTTTCATATATGTACCTACATATTTACACTATAGAATTTGTGCCTTTCTAAATAGGTAGAAATGTGTATGAAAATTAGATCGGTTGCGAAAAACTTGAAAAAGAAGTGAATTAATTTGTTTATATTCCATTAACAGATGAAATATGGAATTGAACCAGTTGGTGCAATACATTTATTCATGCTTGAATAAAACGATTGGTTTCATGTAATCCCCTTTGAATTTATACAGAACTATAATCATTCGTATATACGAATTTGCATAACGTTCATGTTCATGCATACCATAGGATTGATTTAGTGAATTGTCAATAATCGGTCTACTTAAATTTCATTTGAAAATCGGACTTTTTTAACTGATAGATAGAAAACCGTTTTTTTGAAAAACAGTGCAAATAAACAGATGATACTTTGTTATGAATATAAATGTTACTACTAAATGATGACGAGACCTATGAATATTAATTCAGCGATTTTTTATAGGTTTCTATACTCTGTTCAAATGTAAGAAGGAGCAATATCAACAAGTTTGGCGCAGCGGTAGGGGGGCCTTCGTATAGTTACTTTCCGTTCAGAGTCGAATCGAGGAGATTTTATACAATCGTTCAGTTTTAACTGAATATTATTGAGAAGAGAACAATGATATTATCATACGAATGCAATTCATACAACACATCTAAGTGAAATATACAGTGTGGCCATTTGAAAACGAAACAGACGAGATTACAGACGAAATAAATTTTTTCGATAGAAATGCTCGGACAGGTCGATTTCTGTTTCGAGGGGGACAACTTAAGATGTATGTTAAGGACGCATAGCGCTTCAACCCTTGCTTCTACAACCCTCACCCCCAATTTTTGAATAGGGAAGATGGGGTGAGTGACACCTCATTCGAAAGGTATTTTTATACTGATTTCAGCACAGTAATTGTTTTTTCATTTTATGCATTAGTTCTCGAAATATTCTCAACTAAGTATTTGAAAATGAAGTGGTGTTTTCATGGCACTTGCAGTGTTTTTTTGTGAAAAATCGACATTTTGAGCTTCAAAACAACCATGACTGTGAGCTTTTGATAAATTATTTACTTTACTTTGAAAAGTCTTATTTCTTAGATCAATACTTCAAATCGTTCTGATACCGTACAGTTGGAGAATGATTTCAGTGAATAAAACAGCTAGTCGAACATCTGACCCTAGTAGCATTATCACGTACGGTATGACTTCATTTGCCCAGTGATAGATGTTTTGCAATTTCAAATACAAGTACGGAAATTTTGGTGTTTCGGAAGCACGAAATGTCAATTATTCGCAAAAAATTAATTTAAGTGATAAAATTAACTAACGCATGAATATTTCGAGAACTAATGCATAAAATGAAAAAACAATTACTGTGCTGAAATCAGTATAAAAATACCTTTGAATTGAGGTATCACTCACCCCATCTTCCCTATCCAAAAATTGGGGGTGGGGGTTGTAGCAGCAAGGGTTGAAGCGCTATGCGTCCGTAACCTACATCTCAAGTTGTCCCCCTCGAAACAGAAATCGACCTGTCCGAGCATTTCTATCGAAAAAATTTATTTCGTCTTTAATCTGGTCTGTTTCGTTTTCAAATGGCCACCCTGTATTTAAACATAACAAGTTCATGGAAAAGTCTTCAATTATACATGTGTTCGAATCAAAATCAATTCTTCTGATAAGGTTCATATCGAAATCGTCAACCGAATCGATTGTTTTTAACGACTGGGCTCTCCTCTTAGGTGGCGTCAATGTTTTATTCTCTTTATATTCTCTGTGAATTCTGAATACAGCTGGATCACTCACCACTGAGAATTTGGAAACAATTCCTACTACGTCTCTTTTCGATAAATCAGGATGTTCTTTCAATTCTTTTCGAAAAATGTTCAAAATTATCTCTTTCTCTTCAGCAGGAAAATGCGACCTTTTGGACCTTTTTCATGGTGGTCCCCACATATCACCCTCAGATGCAGTATCCGTTTACGAATTCCACATTGTTCTATAAACACTATATAAATTTTGTCAAAAGATTTTCCAACACAATACACTTTTCACAACAAAATTTATAAACACTTTGAACAGCTAGATCTTCACAGTAGCTCTAGGTATTGTCAATTGAAAACTTCGATATTTATGCAAATCAAGATGGCTTTAACCCATTAAGGGAAAGGACCCAAATCTGGTGTTTCCCGGAATTACCTTGTCGGAATCTTGAGCATCCGACAAAGAGTTTCGTACAAAATAATATGAAATTTTGGACCGAAACTAAATATATTTCGGATATTATAAGTACCTATATGACCATTACAAATTTGAACAGAGATCTTTTACGATTCTTGTACAATTGTAAACTTCGATATTTATGCTAATCAAAATGGCTTTCACCCAGTAGGGAAAAGGACCCAAATCTGGTGTTTCCCGGAATTACTTTGTCGGAATCTTGCAAGATTCCGACCCAAATCTCTAAAACTCTGGTGTTTCCTGGAATTACCTTGCCGCAATCTTGAGCATCCGAAAAAGAAATTATTTAGTAGATAATAATATGAAAACAAAAAAAAAATAAAAAAAATAGGGTACGTCGGATATAAAATGTTTATGACAGTTGCAAATCATAACAGAAATTTTGCACTAGAGTTTCTGAGGGAAAAAGTTCCAATGTGGGAACTGCTGACTCAAATTATTGAATCATTTCTATCCATGATACTAAAATAGTATCATGATTTCTATCCAGTATCATCCACAGTCCGTTCCGAGTACGATCCTGGCAGTCTTTTAGGGCGGTCGAAGAGAGCGTTGTTATGAAAGTTTGACCAATAAGAGCTTAATTGTGCGCAAACCAGACGATTCTGTTTGTTTACAAAGCTCCTTCTCATATTTGAACGGACTATAGGTCAACGAGTTATTCACAAAACCAACTTTTTGGAAAAATGGCCACCTAGTTTAGATTTTATTCTAAAATCTTCATCAGGATTGACCAGAACCCATGTTGAAAATTTTCTATCACATTTATTTTTGCGTATGTCGATTTTTTTTCAGTTTTGACTTGACGTCAGAATAGTGTTATTTTGTTTTTTTCGGTATTTACAATTTATATGCAGATTCCGCAGGAAAAACTAACCAATATTTTCGAATTCTTTGCCATAACTTCTCAATTCCTCGTAAACTTCTGTTTCCATGTCATCTTCTGCAGCTTCATGCGCCATAGCTTTAAAGAGCTTGCAGCCTACTAAAGCTTTCGCCAAAGCTTCCTCACCGTGTTGCCACATCAGGAGAGCCATTTTGTGCCTCTTCATCAACACAGCCCAGATCTGAAAATTAATAATGTTCAAATGCTATTCGTTCGATATTTTATACAGAAAAACAGAATACAGTAATGGTATTTTTATGCATTTTGACGAACTGTTTCAATCTGATCGATGAGCATAAATATGAAAAGTATGATGTAGTATGTTGTGTCTGAATATTTGAAAATTTAACCCTATCAGGATAAACGTTATCGGCTCACCTTCGAAAGGATTTTTGATTGCAATTGAGGAGAATAAAACAAAAACTGTTCTCGTCTGCTGTCAGTAGGAATATTTGGGGGCACGGTAGTAGCCCCGCCAAGTCGAGCGCGAAGCAAACACTGCCGTACTATCTTTAGCCGAACCATGACGCCGAAAATTTCGTCATCCAGTAAGCTATAATCACGTACTTAAAATACAAAATTTCAAGTGTGTAGGTCATTTAGTTCCGAAGTTAAGCGAAAGCAAAGTTAGAGTTAGGGTTTAACGACCATATAAAGGGAAAACTATAAAAACTAGGATAATCGAAAATCTGGAGTACCATTGTTGGCAAGTCACGTGAGCTCACGTGCTATCACGTCATCTTCGCAAAATGTGCAACCACAATAATGTATGGAAGTTTATGCGCTTGGAAACATGGTGTTATCATACTCAATATGTGAATATCGACTTTAGAATATAAATTGAAAAAGAATAATAATCGGGTGATCAGTCTTATACACAGTGATATTTTTACTATCTCATTTATTGTTCAAGGAAACGATAGGTTTTCGAAAGCTGTGCCGGAACAATAAATGAGACAGTGAAAATTATCACTGTGTATATGACTGATCACCCGATTATTATCCTTTTTTCAATTGTTATCATTTCCCGCATTCACGAAGTTAGCATCTGCTGTCACTTGATACTGATAGCACACCAGAACTACCCGCAAATTTACATTTTCTAACCGTAAGTGATATCACGTCGGATATCTTGTGAAGTGATTGAAGTGAAAATGGATGAAAATTTGATCGAACTTGTCAGGCTTCATGAAGTGATCTATGATCATTCTTCATCAGAGTACAGGGATCCGAATGTACGACAACAAGCTTGGGTGCTGGGTGCTCATTCAACAATTGTTGAACTATTTGAGGTATTTCTCCCACTTCCTCTCTTCGTTGATTTATTTGGTGAATCGAATCTCTTCTATGAGAATCACCAGCAACTGTAAAAGCAGTTATGTTTTCCATATCTTCTTTCCATTCCGAAGAGCGAAACTCTGTTTCGCTGTATCACTGAATAAAAAAATGCTATGAAATTTTGGTGCAATATAGAACGTCTATTGCTCTTCAGGAAAAACATCATCAGGTGGGTCTGCGGTGGTTAGATTGGGAGAGAAAAAATTGAATCCGAAAAGGAATCGGGTGAGAGATGGGCTATATGGACAAGTTTGGTATCAAACTATAACTATAGGTTTTCGAGGACGCTGAATTCAATAAAAAATAATCGGAGGCTCTATCTACCATAGTTCAGAACCGGAAAAAAAAATAAAAATTTGTAATAAAAAACTACTCTTAAAAAAAATGTGTCAAATAAGAAAATCTAATAAAATAGATCAATATGCCCACGTTTCTACAAAAAGAAGTGAAATCCCACCAAAAACATTCTGTAAAAACTAGCCAAGTCTCGATGGAGCTGCTTGTTTATCTCTGAAAAGTAATGAAATCTAGAAAAAGTCGAGCCAAGTTTAAGGCTCCTTACTGCGATTTCTTTATTATTATAGTTAATGTTGTGTGACTTGGCCGTTGAAGGGTACACAAGGGTACAAAACCAGGTGCTCCATGACACCATTGCACTAATCTGTCGCCAGAAACGCAATCCATTGACGATGGAAAATTGTCACTTGGAAAACGTTCATTCAATAACCAGTCAATTTTAGGCTTGATAAAGCTGCGTATTCAATAATACGAGCCTGAAACAAACAGTATAAAAAATTATTTCCAGTACAGACGGACTTCTAATCATTGATAGAAGACCGTCTGTACGTCTATTTTATTTCAGATCGGTGGTCGATTTGACGCTCCAAAAAGAAGAGAGCAGAAGTCAGCATAGTCAATGCTGAATGCATATGTGCTGCACAATCAACAACAGCCTAAAATGAGACACTAGCGTTCAATTACCAATACCAGCATGGGCTATTATCTCGCTTAACAAACATACAACAGATATAGCATTACCTACGTGTAAACAAAATTGACTTGTACCCACTAACGTATAAAGAATGTTCAACGGCCAAGTCACACAACATTAACTATAATAATAAAGAAATCGCAGTAAGGAGCCTTAAACTTGGCTTGACTTTTTCTAGATTTCATTACTTTTCAGAGATAAACAAGGAACAAGCAGCTCCATCGAGACTTGGCTAGTTTTTACAGAATGTTTTTGGTGGGATCATACAGTTACAGTTTTGTACAACAATTTCAATAATCATGTGATTGGACGAATGATCAATGAAAAGCTGTAATCGAAATATCATTTTGATTATTTTGCATGTTGACGATGAAAATTTGATGAACTGACCGAAAATTTGGATTGAGTTTTCAATGTAACAGTCCCCCTTCATTCAATTTCTACCATTTCTCAATTGGTGCCACAGCAATGAACTTTTTCCCGGTTTAAATCCTCAATCTTCAGAATGAAACGCAGATTTCCATGCCCCTACATTTTCCCCCCAAAGAAAATCCTATAATCTCCCCGTTCGCAATGTTTGTGAAACAACAGAGCGGAAATATGGTGTAAACGAAAACTTTCTGGTTTAATTATTAAGTATTCCAGAAGAGTGTTTGACTAAACTGGAGCGTAAATTTCATTGCTATAAAATGAATTTCGTCCTATTTCGAATACCAGTACCAGAGATTTTATTCAGCGTTGAACAATGCACAGGTATGAAAAATTTGCGGAAGTTTAATTCCCATTAAGGTCTTTCCTTTGAACTCCGAGTTCATTTAAAGAAGTTGATGGGATAATTGAAAGGGTAATGAAATACATCACTGTAAGGTAATTTCGAAATGAATGGAATGAGGTAAGGGTGGGTTTTTCGTTAGAAAATTCTGAAAGTGAAATTAACACTGATTTTCTTCTGAATTCCGAGTTTACTCAAAAGAGCTAATGGACTAATTGAAAGAGTAAATGAAATGAGAGTAACTTAATTCTGAAGTGAATAAATCATAAGGTGAAGCAGGTTTTCCATTGTTGAAAATTACCGGTAAATACAGTGTTGTATTATCAAATAGAATGTTTGAAACGAAAAGAGAGATATTGAAATACTTGAATAATTGTAAGAACTTGAATATTTTTTTTTCAAAATTCTATTCTAAGAACCTGTCTGTTCGAGTTCTCAGAAAAAATATTCACTGATCCTCTCTTAAATGTTCGTTTCCACAATCGCTTCTTCGTTCATTTCAGAGTTTTCAAGCGGGTTCATAATAGTGCTCGTTAATTATCCGTTTACTGGGACTACTATCTATAATTTTCATCTACCCCAACACTCAACGATTTGTTGAGAAGGGGGTGAAAGCAAAGATTGTGGGTTGAAAGTTGAAATGAGAAAAATAACTTCGGCAGTAATTCACGACTTTCCAGAATGTGCCAGGTGGTATTTGGGGAAATTAACTCAGAATCAATGCAAATTCTGATTTCCATTCATTTCTCTATAACTGTGTGCCAGAGGATCGATTTTCAATATTTTTGAAAAATTTGAAAAGCTTTTAACGTAATTTTTGTGCAAAAGGATTTAAATAAATAAGCTTCAAAAATAGCAGTGATTTATGTAAAACTAATTAATATAGTCGAAAGTACACTTAATTTTTTCTCTAAGCTCAGGGAATTTTTTTACGGTTGAAAGGATAATGAAATTTCAAAATTGCTACATTTTCGAATTAATAAGAGAATAACATTAGATGATTTCCTTTCTCATCAAGTTTTCTTCACGTCCTAAAGTTAAACAACATCCCTCCTTCTCTTCAGGATAAAATTCAACCCCTTTCTATGTTCCCTTTCCTGATCGGATGCATATTATTCTAAAGATCGGAAGTTGGTTAGGAATAGAAGAAATTTGGGTTGGGCGACAAGTTGCCCAACAAAATGCCATATTATGTCAGGGTCAGCGTCAAACTTCAGAATTCGATTCAGTACTTCTGAATTTGTTTTCGTGGACTTCTTTGGAACTGAATTAGGCAGAATGCCAGCTATTTTCAGTCCCACAACATTGGGGAAACAAACCCATAAAAACTGACATCAGTGACATCCAAGTATTTAGGGTTGTCTCCTACATGCAAGTGTGTTATTTAACATTACAGCTTTTTGAGCGGTGGTTCTATTCACTCGAGGGCTACATAATTTTGATACGAATTCCGAATTTTCGACATAATGGTATGATAGAGCACTTAGAAACTTCTGACTTCAATACTTCTAGTGACCCATTTTTTCAACTACAAACCAACCACACTCCTAAAATTCCACAGTATGATTTTGATTGAAATTTAGATTGTGCATTTATTCATATTCCAACATAAGAATTCAACATATCTATCCAATTTTATGCTACAAAACGAGTACAAATAACTAAGAGAAAGCTCCATCTGAAAGTAATCAAAGTACGAGCAGTGGCGTAGCTAGATAGTCCGGGGCCCTGGTGCAAAAATCGAAGAGGGGCCCCTTAGTGAATTGTTTTCGAGTCAAAATATAAATACTTCGAAGAAGCAAAGTTACTTACTGAAGGTACAGCTGAGGAGTATACTTGAATAAATTATGTTGTTATTTATGTATTTGAGCAGGTATATTTGATTCATTACATTAATGTTATATTGATGTGGATGAAAACGAGGGCTTTGAAAACATTTTTTATAGATATTTACTATATGTACAAATATTCACAAAAAATTGTCATTGTCACTATGACCTTCTAGCCTTATTTTTTTTATTGTTACGTTAGATTATTTGGTGAAATCACAATTAGAATAAATTATTCAAGGAATGAATTCAAATTAATTATTGAGGATTCGAACCTATAGAGGTCCATCAAGGTTAGATTTGAAGTCATATGCGCTTGGCTCATAGTGTTCAGCAAATAATTTTATATTATTCTTAATTTGCTGAAAGATCTTTCAGCTTCTACAGAGGTGACTGGAAGATTGTATGGAACAGTTATATTGCTGTAAATACTTCTGTTAGATCGCATTCCAGCATTCCGTATTTCATCATTATTTTCATACAGAATTCATGAATTGTCCATGCCTTATTCAATTCAGGTAGAAATAGGTGAGAAATATTAAGAACTTGAATTGAGAAGTTGGTCCCTTTCATATAGCAATATTCACTTTGAAATTGGTCGAAGCTTTGAATTACAGTTTTTTCGTCTACCTATATCTAGTAGAAATGATGGTGAAAATTCCAAATTTTGTTGACTGCAGTCATACACCCGAAACTTGAATTCAATCAATCAATCAAATCTTTATTGTACTGCAGGCTTAATACAATAGCGTGTACTCGTCAATTTTCAGCATAAATAACACATTATTAAAATAAATATATGGACATAAAATGAACTTACAGTCTAGGACAAACTATACTTATATCACAGATAGGTTTGTGTCGCAGAAAAACTCTGAGAGCGAATAATACGCTTTTGTTACAAGGAGCGCCTTCAATTCTCTTAAATGTAATGAAACTTAATATTTTCCAATGATTCGGCAGTTTGTTGAAAACTGCAACCGAAATATAAGAAGGCAACTTCTAAAATTGAGAAAGTATTGTATCGAGCACTCTATTGAAAATATTTATTTCGGAAAATTCTCCCCTGCTTTGGAATCGAAATATTTTTTAACTTTTTTTTGTCTCTTTTCTTCGAAATGGGTATCTTTACCATATGCTATGACATTTTCTCTAGCCTTGCACTTGAAGGACTCGAAGTCACTCCTGTAAATTTTTTTCTTTGTATTCGTCTCTTCTAAAGCTCTGGATACGTCGTCCAAACTGACATCGCATTTTTGTAATACTTCAGATGCATAATTGATATCATTGAGAATCCGATGCATTAAATCGCCGAGGATAATAAATTCAAAATTCAACATTTTTTTTTAATTTCTGCTTGTTTTCGCTCTTATTTGCAAGAATTTTTCATAACTATTTCAGCTTATGCACGAATGATATGAAAAAAATGAAATTTGATTGCCGAAATAATGTTAACCCAACTGGACCATCTATTCGGATTTCGTTTCTTTAGATCGGTGTCCGATTCACCATCAGTGAATTTTGGCATAAATCCCTACATTTGATGATATTTCGGAAAAAAACATTTTTCAACAACTGAACATAATAAAAA
The DNA here is from genome assembly GCA_951802165.1 of Adalia decempunctata. Taxonomy (NCBI): domain Eukaryota; kingdom Metazoa; phylum Arthropoda; class Insecta; order Coleoptera; family Coccinellidae; genus Adalia; species Adalia decempunctata. The sequence continues at coordinate 26,475,464 of OX637697.1, forward strand.
CAATGTTATTCACATAATAGATCACAAGGAAAAATCAAAGTTTGAATTTTTTTCAAGTTCAAACGCGATTTGATGGTCAGCGTTTGGGGCCCCCCTGAGGTCGGGGGCCCTGGTGCACTGCACACTCTTGCACCCACGTAGCTACGCCGCTGAGTACGAGTATGTATTGATATCTAGTTAGCCTAGACTTCTAGAGTAGACCATGCATAAACATTGCGATACCATATCAACGAACAATAACTTATTAGAAGTGTCAGTGTAGATTTCGACGTCAAAAAAGTAAACCAGAGTTAAGCAATAAATTAAAAAAAAAAGATGTCCACGGAAATTGTAAAAATCGAAAAATTGGAGTATCGGGCCATCATCAAGTACCTGTATTTGAAAGGGTTTAGAGGTGAGCAGATTTACGAAGAAATGCTTAATACCCTTGGTGATCAATGTCCTTCATATGCGACCGTGAAAAATTGGACTGCAAGCTTCAAAAGAGGTAAATTTTTCATTGAAGATGATGACCGATCGGGAAGGCCAGTTTCTGTGCCAGTCCCCGAAAATATTGATGCAGTTCATGACATGATTTTATCAGACCGTCGAATTGGGCTAAAACGGATATCTGAAGCACTGAAGATTTCATACGAACGCGTTCATCATATGGTTCACGTCAATTTGGACATGAGAAAAATTTCTGCAAAATGGATCCCCAAATGTTTGAATGTTGACCAAAAGCGTGCAAGGGTAGAAGAATCGCGTTCGAACTGTGCTCGATTTGAAAACTATGTAGACTTCTACCGAATTGTTACTATGGATGAGACTTGGGTACATTTCTACGATCCAGAAACAGAGCAACAATCGATGGAATGGCGACACTCTGGTTCTCCAAGACCTACGAAGATTCGTGTCCAAAAATCTGTTGGAAAAGTTCTTGCTTCAGTTTTTTGGGATTGCCATGGAGTAATCATGATTGGATAAGGGTAGAACAACTGGAGATTACTATTCGACATTACTGACCACTCTACGGGAAAAAATTAAAGAGAAAAGACGCGGAAAGCTATCCAAAGGTATTTTGTTTTCACAGGACAACGCCCCAGTACACAAATCTCATGTTGCCATGCAAAACATTTGTGATTTAGGGTTAGAATTACTAGAACACCCTTATTCACCAGATGGACGAGGAGGTAATAAAAGCTGTGGAGGACTGGTTTGCAGAGCAAGAAGAAACATTTTTTTTTGAAAGGTCTAGAGACGTTGCAGGTTCGCTGTTATAAATGTATTCAATTAAGAGGAGAATATGTTATTATGTTGAGTAATAAAATATTTTGACTTTGAAATTTTGTTTGGTTCTATAGTAGGCTAAGAATTTTTCAATATATCCTCGAAACAGAGTTTCGTAGAAGGATAATAAAAAATAATTTTCTTGCATTTTACACGTTCAGCACATTTTCATTTCAACTTACCAGTAGTTCATTGAATGGATAATCGAATAAGCAAGGATTAGCACTAGATGGCAGGGCTCCTGCTAACAAACTCATGGCATTCCCATATTGTTTGGCGAACGAACTGGAATTCCTCTGCAGATTTTGAGCCTTGTTCATCACTTTTGCATAGATGGGCCTGAATTTTCTCCTCGTATAAAACGCCCTATAGAAAATTACAAGAATGAAGGTCAACAGATTCTACATGAATGAAAAAATTACAAAATAGGCTCTCGTGATTGGAGGGAAAAGCGTTTTATTTTTTTCTGTTCGGTCAATTTTTGCTAGTCCTGTATGAGAAAGCACAACGTGAGACGGAAAAAGTGGCTGTCAAATTTTATCTTCATTTACTCTCACATAACATTAACATTAAGGGTCTTAGTTAGCATCTATAAAGCTTCTGGAGATATGTAATAAAAGTTGAAAGCTCGTGACGCACTCTTACATATAGTGGTCTAGACATACTGAAATGAAAATAAATACAGAGTGTCTCAACCAAAATGATTTAATTTTTACAAATTGGCGAATGGGCTGGTACCAAGTCGATCGTCCTTGGTAGAACCAAATCAAATGTAGGTACCCTCCTAATGAGATTTCTGGATCAACTAACCTGTATGCCCCTCCCATCAACTTATTGATAACCAGACCGATATCGTGCAGGGTGTACACGTATCCTTCAGGTATATGAGGTCTCACATCCCTCAAGATATACTGCAGGGTATTGCTTGGCCCCTGCTTCGAATTGTAGAGATTTTCCAGCCTCGGTATCGTGAGGAACTTGCGCATGCTCACACCGTTTTCCAGAAGGAGTTTCACAAAGTCGCATCTGTCGTGTTCCAGCGCCTTCATCATGGCATCTTCTAGCGCGCCTGGTGGCCATTCCTGCCCATATATGAAGATTTCAGAGCGGGCTATGTCGGATCTGTTCCAAGTTAGAGCCAAACTTAGTTGTTCCGTCGGCGATAGATGTTGAGATTTGAAGAGAGCTGTGAGGATCGTCTGGTCGAGTTCATGGCGTGTTTGGTCGTTCTTTTCGGCTATTCGGTAGATGGTTATCTGTGGTATAAGGTCAGATTTTCATTTTCATATACTTCCATCAGAAAAAAATAGGACGAATTAATTTTTCTAAGGTTGCACATGATTTTTCCGAGACTTTGGAGGGATATTCTTTGAATGTTACAAGATGAAATCTTCATATAACCAAAGACCTCTTTGATATAACTATAGGTACTATCTGTCAATAGACCAGTCCAACGATCTGTCACGATCAGCAGGATCAGCTGTTTAAATGGCGGCTGGAACAAACAAACAACAAACCGATTGTTCACTCTGTGTTTTTTCACGCAATTGCTTCATTTTTGTCTTATAAAAGTATGCTATAATTCTGTTGTGTGGTTAATTGGGGAAGCGAAATACCTCTTGACATTGTGAAATTCTATAGAGTTCCTGCTACTTCAATTTCAACCAAAAAAACGGCTAAATGGAATGCCTGTTTAGGAGATAGTTATCAGCTATTTAAAGAGCTGATTAAACTGAGAAGAAATTGAAAGATACTATTGTATGTTAAAAACATTTTATAACAGTTAGAGGCACCTGACATTTGTGCTACAGCTACATCTCTTCAGTTGCAATTTTACGAAATAATTACTCATTTTGGATAGTCCTTAGATATCACACAATGTTTATTCATATGTAATACCACTAGAGATGGAATTTTGCCGGCAAAATTTCTCGATTGTAATATGAAAGTTTGTTGCTCGGAAATTTCTCGAATGACATTTTTATCAAATTTCGGAAAAAATGTCATGAGCGAAATTTCCGAAAAGCAACATACTTGAATATTACAAGAGAGAAATTTTAACTGCTTAAATTTCATCTCGAGTGGAATTCGGCATGACTTTTTCACGAGAAAATGTCTAACATTAAGTAATATGGTCACATTTGACACGGATTGCGCTATTTGGCAAATTAGAATTCATAGATTAACTAAACGTTGTTTGTTTTCTCTATGATATTCATTTCCGAAGCTATCTATGAATTGGAGAAACGTCAAAAATTTTATCGCTGAAAAACCAACTTGTAGGTTTTGCCGGTTTGAAAGTTTTGTCGAGATGAAACGATCGTTGCTGAGGAAACTTCCTCACTCGAAATGGAAAGAGTAGAATAGTCACTCAAAAATTAGTATCATAACAATCAACTTTCGAGAAAATGATAGTAATAATAGAGTAACACTATAGCAGAAATACTGATACCAAATGCTTGTTATTTATTTGTCCCAGCAGCCATCTTGAAAAGGTGAACAGCTGTTTTGTTGGACTGGTCTATATGTATGTACTGAATACGATTTTCATTGTTTTCCTTTTTGAATATCGTGTGTTTTTAAAAATGATAGAATTTTTGATAGTGATAACTGTGATTTGACATGTTGTTTTGACATTTCTGTTCATTGAGCAGTGACAAAATATCATGGAAAGACTCATGCCGCAACAACAGTTGCATATTGTTTGAATTTATTTTCAAAATCAGTGTGCTACGCGCCAAACTTAAGGAACACTTCGTGAAATTTATGGTTTACAAAATAGTCCATCAGACTATAAGAGCAGTTTATTTGTCGAAGTATCGATAGATTTCGGACAACATTTTCTCTACTCGATGCAACAACAACAACAAGACGTAAAAGTGTAAGTACAGAAGAAACTATCGCTGCTGTCAGTGATAGTGTTAATAAAGATCCAGATTTGTCTATTCGTCGACGTTTACAACAAGTTTGGACATCCACCACATTGAAAATTTCGCGAAAAAATCTTGGCTTACACCCATACAAGATCCAACTGGTTCAAGAACTAAAGCCACTTGACCATAATAAGCGTATTTGTTTGCTGCACAGCTTGAAGTTGATCCACTTCTTATTGAAAGATTGGGATTAGTGATGAAGCTCATTTCTGGTTGTATGGCTACGTAAACAAGCAGAATTGCCGTATATGGAGTGAAAACAATCGTCAAGAATTTCTGCATGTTCCATTGCATCCTGAAAAATGCACTGTATGGTGTGCTTTACGTGCTGGAGGCATCATCGGTCCATATTTCTTTGAAAACGATGCTGGAGCTAATGTTACAGCGAATCGTGCTCGTTACAGATCGATGATCAATGATTATTTGTTTCAAAGTTCGAATGATATCGACCCAGAAGTGTTTTGGTTTCAACAAGATGGTGCTACACCTCATGCTGCTACCGTAACAATCGATTTATTGAAAATAAGATTTGGCGAAAACATCATTTCGAGAAATGGTCCAATCAATTGGCCGCCGAGATCATGCGACATAACTCCAATGGATTTTTTTTGGGGTTATGTCAAGTCATTGCTTTATGCTGCTAAACCAGAAACAATTGACGCTCTGGAAGCCAACACAACTCTTGTTATTGCTGAAATAAGGCCTGAATTAGTCGAAAAACTGGTACAATATTGGTCTGATCGAATGCTTCCTCAGAACTAGTCGTAGTGGACATAAGTATACCGGAAATTATTTTCAAACCATAAATGACAAATTATTTTTCGAATAAAAAAAAATTGGCTTCAATCTTAATTTAAATGTATTTTATTTCAACTCAAAATTCAATCAGTCTAAAAAAACACTCCATACATAAACTTTTGGAATCACTCAAACGAAAAACCTCTCAAAGTTGGACTACTTACTTGAATGTCGACCAGTATATTCAGTTTGAAATAATTTTAGAATGGAAATTTCACTCACCAGATTTTTGTTTTGAACGCACTGAAGGAGTTCTTCGAAAAGAACTTCTGCTAGATCTAATGGTACTTCGAACGCCCTTTGGATGGTACCGATTATGTAATCTTTGAGTACTTTGAGAACTCTCAGTTCGTACCTGCAAATTATTCACTGTTAAATCACAACTGTGATTTAAAGTTTCAAAACGTCAAAATCGGAATAATCGGTCCGAAATGTTGGAAACAAGAAGTCCTCAAATAATTCTTATACATACGATCTTGCTTGATAAAAATAATAGGAACATTTCCTCTCACCTATATACAAATGATATTAGATCTGCGGCTCTTCCTGATCCATCGCATACAACGACAGGTACAGGAGGATCGTCTGTGACATACTCCAAAACTGCTCGTATTGTGTTTGTGCCGCCTTCTATCACCAGGCAGACTATCGGTATTGGACTTTGAGTAACTGAAACAAAACGAAGATTTAATACCACTGCTGGAAAAGTTCAAATAAAACGTTTTTATTGGGCCCGCCTGGGATTACTGAATTCACGGCACGTCTAGCCCAAAACTCATTTTCGAAAGTGGAAAAAGCAGGGCAAGATATCGGATCTGAAGCTTTAGTCAAGCAGGGGCAAAATATTGAATTATTAGTGGGAAGCAGATTTTCCTTTCAATGTAGGTGTTATTTTTATTCAGGAAGAATCCTTCTCAGTTCACTCGATTCTTTTACGTAGTGTAATACTTCTTCTTCTTGTGGCCTTATTGCCCATTGTTCATACCACATTTGTATAATACTAGAGAGACTCAGACCCGAAGGCACGCTGACAAGAATTCCGCGAGCCGACAAGGAGGAGTTCCTCTCACCATAGAGGGTTCCATAGGTGTGTCAACCTCAGTACTTTTCAAGCCATATCTACGAAATTCCATAGCTCTGAAGAACTCCAGTGACTTGGTTGGCTCCAGAGATGGTATTTCTCCCCTATACCTTTTCGTTGGCTCCTGATGGAGACCCATTCTGTTATTAGGTGACAGATTTTCCCAAAAATCCTCGCAAGTTTTTGCTCATTTTTCCTTGGATGCAGGAAGGTACAGGCCAAACAAAGGGAGTTAACGCTTTTCCTTGTGCTAATCTTATGGCTTCTTTGTTTATTCTGATTTACAAGCACCAAGGTATCCAAATTAGAGACACGTTGATCTTTTAGTTTCCTTAGCACTCGTACATGCTTCTTCTGCTGATTACTGCTCGAAACTGGTCAGAACGCTGGTGTGGCTACCTAAATGACAGAATAAATCGAAGTGTCTAGGTTGATTTGTCCACATCTCCTGAAAGGGCCTTGTATATGGTTCTGTCTCTCTTGCTATTCAGCTATGCATCGATCAATGAAGTCCATTCCCAAGATATATATCTTTGTGGTTTCGCCACGAGAAGAGTATAGATATGGCATACTTTTGGTTTGAAATCTCCAAGCGTTGCGATCCTTGAGTCCTCCATTTCCAATCCTTAGATAATTTGAACAAAACTCTTTCTGTTACCAGAGGTGACTTGACCATCTCTAGAACTTGAGCAAGTTTTCACAGCCCTAGTTATACTATAATTTGGGCTTCTAACCAAATAATTTGCCCGCATGATATCTGAGCACCATCAAAGTTCTGCTTCACTAGTAGATATTGCAACATGATTGTTGCAAAGTGTGACTTCTGCTTCAATGATATCTCTATTGAGGGTGAATATTTCACGAAGAAACTTGCAAGTCCAGCAGTTTAAAAAGTTATATTCGGCTGCAAATGCATTTTATATTATACAGTGCGCGTCAAAATTATGAAACAAATTAATTTTCTCAGAAGAAAAATATTTGGCAACAAAATCCTTTTTGTTTCACTTTCACCAAATTTTTATGCATTTTCGAAGGATTTTTGTTGCAAGCTGTACCATCCCCATCAACCCTTTAAATTGTTTGAATAAGGAAAGTGGGTCATGTAGTACTTTTTTGGCAAGGTCTTTGTGGGTATCTTCTTTACAGGCGTGCAGAAATTTTCGAAATTTTTTTTTAAATTAGTTAGTTCAAGGACGTTCTTCAGTATGGCTCTTACTTTGAATTCAAACATTTTATCGAGAAGTTTCAACTTCAGTAGAAACGTACTAATAACATACCTACTTAAGATCATAACTGAAGCGCACTGTGTCACACATTCTAATTTTTCACGTGAGGGGGTGGAAAGGTGTGCATGAACAAAACTGTAATGGTCGACCTTCATTCGGTGACAAATATCATCAGGTACCATCATCTCAAAGTAAATGAGCCATGACAAAGTGCACATGCTGAAAACCTCTTTGAACTGATTAAAAAAAAATATTTCTTGAAAATTTCTGCACGCCTGTGAAAAAGTTACAGACCCACTTTCCCTATTCAAAAAATTTAGAGGGTTGATGGGGATGGCACAGGGTGCCACAAAAATCCTTCAAAAATGAATAAAAATTTGGTATAAGTGAAACAAAAATTGACCTGTTTCAGGATTTTGTTGCCAAAGAATTTCCTTCTGAGAAAATGAATTTGTTCCATAATTTTGACGCGCACTGTATAGATCAAGAGAAATAATGATACAGTAATAGGCAATGCAAAGATCCATACACTACAGGGTGATTTTTTCAAGTGTTTCATTAGAAGTTTTCGATGAAGGAATTGCGAATTACTCAATTTGTAAAATATTTTCAAGCGGAATCTACTTCTGGTTCTACCGGAAACGAATGTGAACTTCGTTATTTCAAATGCAACACTCTGTATATCTATACATATTTGAATTATTAGTTTAATTCTGCAATAATTTGATGTATGATATGCGCAACCACATCAAGCGATTGTTGAGTTATAGCCTGATTCTCAAATTTTTTGACAGAAAGATTGTCACAAATTAGTGTTTATATCTCCAAAATCTCTCTTTGTAAGAAATTTTTTTCGCAACAGTGGAACAAAAAAAGTACGCTGATACTGCTTCTTGTATAAAATATGAGGAAATATTATACAGGGTGCCTGAAACAGGGCTTCAAAGTGAGCCTCAATAAAACCATGAAATCTCATTATTTTCAAATGGGAACTATATAGTTTTATAATTCCGATCGATTGCTCGTCAAAAACTAGTTAGAGTGTGACAAACATTTCATGTCTTTAAAATGAGTAGTATCGCCGTTTTCGAATAAAATTTGAATTTCACGACTAAAGCCAGGTTTCTTTGTCTAAATATCAGGTTTATCAAGATAATTTTTAAGTAGGCTATGTCAATAGTAAGAATATGTCAGTTTTAAACTAAAATTTCTTTATTTAGTCATCATTCATTATCTGCTCTGTTTATTTGTCACATTCGACGCAAATAAAGGACAGACCTTTGATATATCATTCTAGTGTACCTTATTATTATTATAGCTTGTTTTGCATAGTGCTTGATCAATAAAAATAAGTAAGAATGACAATTCCTAACATAGCCTACTTTGAAATAGACGAGCATACCACTGAAATTGACAGAATTTCACGAATAGAGCCAGGTTTGTCAAATTCACTGGTATGCTCGTCTATTTCAAAGTAGGCTATGTTCGGAATTGTCATTCTAACTTATTTTTATTGATCAAGCACTATGAAAAACAAGCTATAATGATAAAAAGGTAGGTGATATATCAAAAGTCTGTCCTTTATTTGCGGCGAATGTGACAAATAAACAGAGCAGATAATGAGTGATGACTAAATAAAGAAATTCTAGTTTAAAACTGACATATTCTTACTATCGACATATCCTACTTGCAAATTATTTGGATAAACCTGATGTTTAGACAAAGAAACCTGGCTTTAGTCGTGAAATTCGAATTTTATTCGATAACGGCAAAATTACTCATCTTAAAGACATGAAATGTTTGGCACACTCTAACTAGTTTTTGACGAGCAATCGATCGGAATTATAAAATTATATGGTTTCCATTTGAAAATAATGAGATTTCATGGTTTTATTGAGGCTCACTTTGAAGCCCTGTTTCAGGCACCCTGTATATAATATTTCGTCATAATTTATACAAGAAGCAGTATCAGCGTACTTTCTTTTGTTTCACTGTTGCAAAAAAAAATTCATACAATGAGGGAATCTGAAGATCACTAATTGTTGACAATCTTTCTGTAAAAAAATTTGAGAATCAGGCAATAACTCAACAATCGCTTGATGTGGTTCACATCCGTTTCCGGTAGAACCGGAAGTAGATTCCACTTGAAAATATTTTACAAATTGAGTTCATGTACTCTAAAACAAAAATACAAAATTTTGAATTTGTATCGCAATTCCTTCATCGAAAACTTCTAATGAAACACTTAAAAAAATCATCCTGTAAATGTATATTTATCTTTACGAGTATACTGGCTTTCGAACCTGTTTCCAGGTGGATATCGGGGATACTTACAAGGATATAATCTCTGTTTCGATATGTGCTTTTCCAATTTTCTCCTGAGAACAATTTCAGCACCGTATTTCCCCATTGTTCCATTATCAACAAGCAGGAAATAGGCATGCCGATTGTTCAGAGCTGCGAAGCGTGATCTGGAATTCAAAGAACAGAAATTCAGTGTCGGTTGAATTGGAATAGGGGTGATTATTCTACTCCAAATGTTTCCTTCCCAATTGATAAGAAGAGCTGTACTATTAATAGCATGAACAAAGGTGATAAATTCCTGAATAGCACAGAATTCGCGGAGAATTTATATTCTCCATTATTGTCGATAATCTAATTGTTGAAGTTACTCTTTCTTTTCGATAGCTCGAATGCTTTTTTCCAATTGTTATCTCATTACAGTAGTTTTGTGCACAAAGGATACATGAGACATGCAAGCGGAATGAAGCAATCATTAGAAGTTAGGTCAAATTTGAAATTTGAACTAGAGCTTTGTTTAAAAAAACTATACATGTGCCCCAAAAATCCAAGTTTACATTCGATAAGCATCTATCCAGGAATACTGTCCAAAAAACAGTTTGCAAAAATTCCTTCATTCGAAGTCTTGCCATCAGAAAGAGTGGCAAAGGGTGCAATTCTCGAAAATGTAAAAAATATCTCAAAAAAAAGGGATAACTTCACTTAACATAATACATGGAAACCATACAAATATCGGAAAAAATGAGGAAATACCAGATAGCCTATAATATGATGACGTGATATCAGAAATGCTCAGGTCTCACTTCTTGAGAGGACCGTGAAAGAAAGACCATGAATTTGATTTACATCACGAAATAAATGTTTATTGTTCAAAATTCATTTTCTTACTTTTAATGCCACAAAGTTCATACTGCGAACCAACTTCTTCGGTTACTGAGAAGACCCAGAGCTCTATGGTTTACCTACTTTCTTCGATTCTGTGGTCTGATGTTAGTGATGTTCTGAGAGGAAGGTCCCAATTCTTCATGAGAAACATTTGAGAAAGTCCTAACCATGGTGTGTTCTTACGCACGCTGTGACGTCAGTCAGATCAAATATTTGAATCGTTTCCAACGTTCGCAATAGATATTTCGATAAAATAATACATTTACAATTTTTCTGGGTCCAATTGATTTGAATTTCTTGTGTGAAATACTTGTTAAAATCACTAATTTTGAACTACATGTTCGGAAAATGAGTAATTCGCTTGTGATAACTTCCCAAATACAATAAATGGATTATTTTTCTGAACCCCAAAAATTATTTGTTCTGGAGAAAAAGTGATAAAACTCAGTAAAAAAATAATGGGAACTTGCAGATATTCAAACGAGGGAGGAAATACATTACTTTCATTTTAGAGCTCATGGAAATATTTTTCACCACTTGTTTTACTTTATTTTCCATAAAAAGGATAAAATATTTCAACAGAGGATATGAAAATTTTACTCCATTCACTTTTATAATGTATCCCGGTTGGATATGACACATTTCACCGTGTATATTTTGAAAATGTTGGATTATAGTCTTTTTCCTGTCAGATGACTAAGCAGCGTTGTCCTTTCTACATAGCGGTCTTGCTTATTACGTATTTATCGAAATGTTTATTCAATTTCGGAAAATAATGGATTTGAGAAAATATTATATGAATTCAATAATTCCAAAGACTTGGCGAATGTTGAAGAAACTTTTTCTGTTAATACTGGAAATATTTCACGTATGAAAACATGGTTGGAAGATTCAGTCATGCTATTTTTATGTGCGGAAATCAAGAATCGAGTGTTGAAATTTTAATGAAGAATAATGGACAGAACAGTCCGTTTCTTTGTGATAGTTCTTTCGAAAAAAGAATGAAAGAACTCAAATAACCCAACAGAAAAACTTCTAAACGAATAGACGGACCTATGGAATTTCCTACTTTTCAAAATTCCCAACAGTATACCTACAGAAGATATTTAAAAACCTTTTTGCACAACTTGAAATACTTCAGTATGAAAATGTAGTAGTACTACGAAACCTGTGTCACAGTTAAACCTCAAAGAACTAACACAATTTACGAAGTTAAAAAAGAGTCAATAGAAATAAGCATAGGCAACGTCTCTGAGAATCATTCGACATTTAACGAGTATCAACCTGCGCCAGTTTTGAGAAAAAACATTATAAACCTAAATCATGGCTAACCGGCTTATATTATAAATGGAGTGAATGGAGTATAAAGCCTTCGTAATACAATATCTCAAGGTAGCTGTCCCCTTTTTTGTATAAATTCCTGTATCCCACTCCGTGTTTAGAATCCTTTCGGTTCATTTGTCTTCAGGATCAGTCCAAAAACGTTCCAGAGCTGAACTATTGGATTAATTATGACGTATGGCCACGAAATTGATTTATGGCAAGTAAGAAATTTATTGCTTTATAATGAATCCGTTTTTTGATTGATAGCCGCATTTTTACCGAGGCAAAATTGGAAAAGTTTCGGGTTGATTGAAACGTTCATTCATGCTAAATGAAAGATTGAATTGATTTTGAAACTACACTTTCATAAAATACCTTTTTTGATGAGAAGTTTGAAGGAGTATCGTTATTGAATTGGTTCACAGATTTGACGATACCTTGAAAATGATTAATTTCAGTCTACAACATTCAAGTTTTCGATGAGACATTTTGTATACTCAATATAATTAACCATATCATATAAATAAACCAACATTCAGTCCCTGAAAGAAATCTACATTGTTGAACAGTTTCGAAAAACTCAAACTGGAAATTCCTCCTTCAATCCATAGCTTCGTATTCGATAAAACTCCATCAATTGCGGCCGGTATTTAACACGAAACGACTTCGAGGAAACAGCACGAAATAACATTTCCTTCGGAAGAAACAGCTAAAGTTCGAAATGTTTCCAGGGAAACGTTTTCTGAGCTCTCCCACTTAACAAGCGTTCCTGCATAATTGAAAATTGTAAAAGTGTTCGTCGTATATCATCAAGTGGAACTTTCATAAAACGGGATAGATTAAGGTTAGGAGACAATTCATCAGAATCTTTTGTGGACGGAACTCCTCGCGTAGAGCTAATGCAATATTTGTGAGGAGACGTCACATTTTTGCGGAAAACTCGGGATTATTTATGAATTTCCGCTTCCTGCTACTTAGGGATGAGTTCCAGAATCGTGTGCCTGTTCGCAGAAGGCTGCGACAAAGTGGCTTTTATTCATATGGAAGGTTCCGCAGATGAAAGCTCGCGCGCAAATAGAAAAAATATTTTGAGCCCTTTCAAGTTGTCTTTTTTGTTGTGTAAGGTAATAAAAGGAGGATAAATATAATAAGTGACATAAAATGAACACTCAGTAATAATTAATTTATTACAAATAATTTAGGAAAATGATTATCAGTGTTTTGTAGCTCTGTTCCCTTTTTAATGTGACACCTTGTATAAGGATGCTCATCAGACCTCTTTTCCAACCAAATAATGCGCGACCACATAAAGCCAGAATTGAAGACAATTAAATAGATTAGTTTATTTGGCCGCCTAGACCTCCCGATCTTTCGCTCATTGAACACATCTAGTATATCATGAATGTTGACTCGGCTCTGTTTCATTTTCAGTTGGTTACCCTGTATAAAAGGGGAATTCGTTTGAGAAAGTTGAAAATTATGAAAATACCATTTCCTGTTGTGATCCAAAGAAAATATTCTTGGAATTGCATTTATGATTCAATAAAAATTTTTAGCCTCAATTTCATTCATCAACATACCATTCATTGATTCAACTGTATCATTTTCAGTGTTGTTTGTAATCAAATACCGATAATTCTTTTATGTTTTGAGTTAGCAAGGCAAGATCCGATAGATCTCTATCGCTGATGTAATTATCCACAAAGCTATTTGATTAGTATGCAATTGAAGTTATTTTCAGTTATGTGCTGAGGAATACATTTTTTCTGAATCTACTACAGAAAAATATATTTTCCGCATTTTGAAACCATATTATGAGATGAGATATATAACTCGAAGAAAGCTTTAAATTTTCATTTCAATGTTAATTATTTTCTAAGAGACTATCGTTGATCTCATAATGAACAAAAATCGATATTTATCTATACTCTATTCACTTTTATGAAGTATCTCAGTTGGCCATGACATTCTGACACATTTCGCCGTGTATATTTTGTTAATGTTAGTTTATAGTCATTTTCCTGTCGTCCTCTCTACATAAAGGTCGTAGTAAATACGTATTTATCAAAATGTTTATTTACTTTGGGAAGATAATGAATTGGAGAAAATATTTCGTGAATTCAAAAATTTCAAAGACCTGGCGAATGTTGAAGTTTTTTTTTCTCTGTTAATACTGTAAATACACTGCGCAAAAAAATTAACGCACATTCTGAAAATCTCAATTTTAATGAAAGTTAATTCAACATTGACTTTATAACTTATTTTTTATGTTCTCTCGGGATGGTTTTGAACGAAACAAGACACATTAAATGGAAGAAAAATTCAGGATTTCACCGAATCTTATGTGAAAGAAGAGAAATGAACAATTTTCAAAATACTGAAATGCTAATAAGTGATTTAATACTTGGTATTTCCACCCCTTGCGTTAACTACAGATCGGCAACGACGGTTCATACTCAAAATGATTGATCTTAAAATGCTCTGATCTAATCCTTCCCAAATTTCTCCGAGTTGGATTCCTAAGTCATTAAGAGTAGCTGGATGATTTTCTGAACTTCTCAGCCTTCTATTGAGGTTGTCCCAAACCTGCTCAATCGGATTGAGATCTGAACTTCTTGCTGTTCATTCCATTCGAGAGACTTCAACCTCTTCAAGGTACTCCTGAACGATGCGCGCATGATGGGGTCTGGCATTATCGTCCATAAAAATGAAATTTTCACCAATGTATGGGGCAAATGGCACTACATGCTCTTCAAGAATGTTCCTTATTTACTTATCAGCATTCATAGCTCCATTATCAACGACTACTAGGTCTGTGCGAGCAGTCAAAGATATTCCATCCCATACCATAATCGATCCTCCCCCGAAACCAGTAGTATTCAGGAAATTGCACTGAGCATATCTTTCATGTGGACGTCTGTATACAAGAGAACGTCGATCACAATGGTAGAGGCAGAATCTAGACTCATCTGTGAAGAGAACTATTTCCCAATCGGCCTCCTCCCAATGGATATGCTCTCTCGCAAAATCCAAACGCGCCCTTCGATAGGCTGGGGTAAGAGCTGGGCCTCTTGCCGCGACACGAGGTCTTAAGTAATATTCTCTGAGGCGATTTCTTATTGTCTGAGTGCTAATTTGCACCTCATGAGTTTGCTCAAGCTGATTTTGAAGGGGGCGAGCGGTTCCAAACCGTTATCTCAACGAAGAAACTCTCAAGTAACGTTCTTGAATGGCAGTTTTGTTACCCGTGGTCTACCCTGTCCTGGTCTCCGGACATTCATACCTGTCTCCCTGAATCGCTGCAACATTCTGGACACACTTGTATGGGAAACTCCAAACTTTTCTGCAATTCTTGTGTATGTCCACCCTTCTTCTCGCAAAACTACCGCTTGGGCACATTCCTCTTGGGTCAAATTGCGTGTTTCGCGTTGCATATCGATCGAGTGTAGAAAATGAAACGAAAGAAAAACTATTGATCACTAGAATTGATCGAGAACAACTGATTTTAGAATGTAGCCAATACATTCAAAATCTCATAATATCATCTTTTTTTTATTCCTGCTGTATTGAAGAGAAACGTTGAAAGTGGATAACATATGCATGCATAATTCTGATAAAAATAATTATCATCGAGAACACCTTCAGTTGTAGAATAAATTTGAGATTTCCATAATGTGCGTTTATGTTTTTGCGCAGTGTATTTCACGTATATGAACAGGGTTGGAAGATTCAGTTATGCTATTTTCTTGTACGGAAATGGATGGAGTGCTGAAAATTTACTTAAAAATAATGGACAGAATAGTCCGTTACTTTGTGATAGTTCATTCGAAAAAAAAATGAAGGTACTCGAATAACCCGACAGAAAAACTTCTAAACGAACAGACTGACCTTCGAAATTTCCCTATGCAAAATTTCCAAGAAACAAGCATACAAAAGACGTTGAAATACCCTTGAAATACTCCAGTATGAAAATGTAGTAGTACTATCAGAATAAGCAGATGTCAATCCTATCAATACATAGCACTTCCTGTGTCTCTGCTTCTTCAAAGCTACCTTCGACATTTTCAGTTTCCTATCTTGATGATTATATTGAGATTGATAGTAGAAATTAGCATTGAGAACGTCTCTGCGAATTATTTTGACACTAACGATACTTCATCAGTACCAACCTACGTCAGTTTGAAATAAAAAACTGGATAAACCTAAATCTTGGCCAACCGGGATAATTTATAAAAGTTCAATTCGAAAAAAAAAAAGTTGACAAAGCTAATGACGTGAAGTCAGGAATTTTAGACAGTTGTCAATGAT
This sequence comes from Adalia decempunctata, assembly GCA_951802165.1. Classification (NCBI taxonomy): domain Eukaryota; kingdom Metazoa; phylum Arthropoda; class Insecta; order Coleoptera; family Coccinellidae; genus Adalia; species Adalia decempunctata. The sequence continues at coordinate 26,491,588 of OX637697.1, forward strand.
GTCTCCATAGGATTCCTGATTGTGAATCTGTACAAGGTGGATAAACGAGAGCGCTTTAAATCTCCATTCAAAAAGTGGTCTCTTTATTTCACGAGTAACTACCCGAATTTACGACATAGAGACTTGATTTTATTTTTAAATTGAAGTTGAAGAACGTCCCGAGGGCAAATAGTTTTCTTTTTTTCGATTTAATTAGTTAAAAAAAAACAGGTTGAACTTCAGCGTTTTGGAAACTACACTTAATGATTTTTTTTCGACATTTTTTGGAAAAAATCGCGACTATTTGCCCTCGGCAATTTAATCTTCTATAAACTATAAAAATTTTCATGATTATTAGTTCAAAAATATAGCTTGTACTCATGAAAAACGAAAAACATATTTAATAACCCAGATATTGCAGAGATCTAACGATTACCCTGGTTTTTTAATTGAAAAACTAATTAAATCGGAAAAAAGAAAACTTTTTGCCCTCGGCAATTTAATGTTCTATAAACTATAAAAATTTTCATGATTATTGGTTCAAAAATATAGCTTGTACTCATGAAAAACGAAAAACATATTTAATAACCCAGATATTGCAGAGATCTAACGATTACCCTGTTTTTTTTTAATTGAAAAACTAATTAAATCGAAAAAAAGAAAACTATTTGCTCTCGGGACGTTCTTCAACTCCAATTTAAAGAAAAAATCAAGTCTCCACGTAGTAAATTAGGGTAGTTACACCTGGAATAAAGAGACCACTTTCTGAATGGAGATTTACCAAGATTCAAAAGGTGATACTTCCCCTTGAAGCCAGTGCTTTAGTTGACCTAACTTTTTCGACCGCTTTTCGTTATCAGTAAGGGATGGCACTCTAGTTCATTGTCTGCGGTAAAAGTAATCACTGAGTTGTCTTAAATTATTTCAGAAATCATAACATGAAGCCACATAGATACTATACGTCTATCTGTGGTCACCTATTGTCACGTAGACAGTTTTCATCAATCATCATTCATCATCCAAATTCCCAGTATTTCATCAAAACCAAAAATGAATACCATTTCAAGATCCATTCAACATACCCGATCCATCATCTGGAATGGCTTTTTTCACTCCTTAAGACTAATACAATATGCATCATCATACAGAAGACCCTTTCAATTAGCATCCATACTTCCTAAAGCTCAAATAACAAAACTTCTCACCTCAAGAACTAATCAACTACAGACATCCCTGAAGCCGAAAAAAATATCAGACTTAATAATAAGCAGAAACATTCATTCAAGTCGTAAATGCTCAGTACCTAGAACCCCGGATCTGATATACTTTCCAGACGTTTTAAGATGGTTGAAGACCAAGATGAAGTTCAAATACCTTCGAAGAGTATGGGATCCATCTTTTTCAGAGGGAGCATTCATTTACGGATCCACCCAAGCGGTCTGTAGAATCACCGAAATAATAAACAATAACCAAGTGGTAGAATTCGAAGGTCTTCTCACTGCACCAGCTCGAATCAGGTTGATAGAAGATATGACGAAGAAGCTGACCAGGACTCAGCGGGAGATTATAAGGATATACCCCAGGGACATAAAGATCTTGGTGCCAATGTCGGTTGAATTGAAGAACAACGGTTTAGAGAAGCAGTGTAAGGTGTTGATGAGGGTTCTTGCCTTGAAATGGTTTCCTCAGAGGAGCGGGTACTTGAGACTCGTTCTTGTGGCTTTACAATCTGAATTTTCGAAGGATTATACCCACGGCATTGATCAAGATTGGAATATTAGCGGTTTTGACGTTATGGAATGCACAGTTTTGACCGAAACTCCTTCGAACAACATTTGAATAACGAAAAATATGCTTGAGGGTCCAGTCGTGAAGTTAGGCCTGTGACATCATAGGAAAAAGAGATATTCAGTAATGCAAGAAAGACGATGCTTTCTAGTAGACAAAACTTGACAAAACTTGAAGATTCTCCATTAATGAGGTCATGATTCATCAAGAGACCAAGAAAAGTACTCCTTGTAGAAATGAGGAAGAATATGAAATGCACATTTGCGAAATATACTATATCGATATACCGTTTTTATCATTGAGTTTGCGATGAAAATTGTCTTTCAGGCACCTAAGACAGTTTTTGTCTATTTAGCTTTTGAAAAAACGGGTCTTTCTATTCAAAAGTTGCCTTTTCTGAACATATCTTCATATAGAGTGTAACAGACAAATGGAATAAATTCGATAACGAATAAATGAGGGCGTGTTGGGAAAAACGCTCGGACACGTCGATTTGTAATTTTAAATGCACATATTTTTCAAGAAAATAAAATTATATAGGGAATATTAAGCGTTTTCAGATTTTTTACAAAAATTAACATTTTAAATGAAAATTATTTTCTTTCACAAATTCGATACATTACGCTCAATACTTATTTCCCATTTCCCTCTCGATATGAAGAGAGTAAGCAAAAACCATTACTGAGAAGAAATTAAAAAAACAAAAACAGATTTGTTTATTCTCAGAGCCTTAGTAACACGTTGTCTGTTTGCATGCCAATAAGTGATCAGTGTAAGTGCTATTGTCTTTCGAATTTCGATAACTACGTAATAATATTAAAAAACTGGTTCATTTAACAGAAATGCACAAAATAACCATTCTTCAAATGATTGGTTATGGAGATTACACACGGACACAAATGGAAGTTTCTCGCTTATTTCACGAAAAATTTCCAAATTTGCCGCCTATATCCCAAGGAACAATTAGCAAAATAGAAAAGCAGTTGCCAATGCAGTAAGTGATGATACGAAATTGGATATTATGCTTGGGTTTCAAGAAAGTCCACATAATTCTGTTCGAAAAGTAGCCCCGCTGTTCACCGTCAGCCGCACGTCAATATTTCGAATATTAAAGGAAAATAAGATGCATCCCTATAGAATGATGGCAACCCAGGAGCTCATAGAAGACGATTTCGATAGGCATTTTTGTTAGCAAATGATGACAATGTTAGATAACAATGTGATCCAATCAGAAAATGTTTCGTTTTCTGATGAGAGTACATTTACACTACACGGTCATGTTAATCGTCAAAATTGTCGCTATTGGTCTGATGAGAATCCTCACTGGATGAGAGAAGAACATACGCAACTTGAATGGAGAAAATATTTAGAACTACTCCAAAATAATGTCGTACCAACTTTGATAAACTTATATCCTGATCCAGCAAATCCACAAGTTCCTGCCAATATAATATGGTTTCAGCAAGATGGAGCACCGCCCCATTACCAAATCAATGTCCGGCAGTACTTGAACCAACTTTTTCCAAATCGGTCGAGAGGGAGGCGCGGATCGATAGAATGGCCAGCAAGATCTCCTGATCTGACACCATTAGACTTCTTTTTGTGGGGATATGTCAAAAGAATTGTATACGAACGAAACCCTCAAACTAACGCTTGCGATTAGATCAGTCACGCCTGAAATGTTGAGTAACGTTAGAAAACAATTCTACACCAGATAAGCATGTTGCCAAGACGTTCGCGGCGAGCATTTTGAACATTTCCTACATTGACATTAATGTTTTTTTTAATAATTAAGAAATAATCAGTATTACTTATTAGGTTTTGAGTGTAATGTACCGAATTTGTGAAATAAAATAATTTTTATTTAAAACGTTGATTTTTGCAATAAATCTGAAAACACTTAATACTTCCGAAATAGTTAAAGATAGGTATAGGACATTGTACATGAATTGTGTCTAGAATTCTCTGAAGAATCCGAAAAATAAATAATATGCCCCGGGATTGCATTTGAAATAAGAAAGTTGGTATTGGCCACGGTCACATGGAACACCCTATATAATATTATTTTCTTGAAAAATATGCGCATTTAAAATTACAATTAGACTTGTGCGAGCGTTTTAACACGCCCTCATTTATTCGTTATCGAATTTATTCCATTTGGCTGTTACACTCTGTATAATACTTGAAGTGTTGCTCAGAGTGGACATGGATGGTGGCCAAGTTTTAACAAATCATCAATATCTACACATCAGATCTTTCTCTTACCTTGGATGGAATATTGAATGATATGGAACTTCTTTGTTGTGCCCTATGAGTTCTTGATTATTTTCTACAATTCCCCATGGGGTAATACCTAATGTAATAACTCTGCCGGTTCTTTGAGATCTCTCTAGTAGAAGTACATCACCAACATGCTTTGTAACACCTGAAAATCACCAATCAGATTAGTAGATGTCCCTGAATCAAATTAAAACAAGGGGAAAAGTGAGAAACCCATGTGTAATCACTAGGGTGTATTGTTGTTGAATTATTCAGATAAAATGGGGATTTATGTACCTGTATTCGTGCCACCCGTAAAAATCCAAGCCCCTGTAGACCTGGCAGCCTTCAGGAGCCCCTTGCGCAAAACTTTCTTGAGCTTTGGCTGCAGCTCGAAGTTTGCCTTGCCACCTTGAATAGATATAAGTAGTTTTGGAAGCTCTAGACCCCATTCTTTGGTGATCAGCTGTATGATGTGCTCAGGTTTCGTATCATAAGCTAAGCGAATATACTGAAAGGAACAGAGAAAGTGTTCAAGGTTAATTAATTAAAAAAGAGAGGTTGACGATTCAAAAAAAGAGGAATAAATAGATACAACTCTTTATTGGATCAAATAATTTATTTTTGAGGGTATACTACAATGTACAATATTGATATTAGTGCAGACACATCGAACAAACTTATATATACTCTATTCACTTTTATAAAGTATCCCAGTTGGCCAAGATTTAGGTTCATCAAGTTTTGTAACTTAAAACTGAACCAGGTTGATACTCGTGAAATGTTAAATAATTCTCAGAGACGTTGGCCATGCTTATTTCTATTTACTCCTTTTTAACTTTATAAATGGAGTGTTCTTTTGAGGTTTAACTGCGACACAGGTTTCGTAGTACTACTACATTTTCATACTGAAGTATTTCAAGTTGTACAAAAAGGTATTTAAATGTCTTCTGTAGGTTTATTTCTTGAGAATTTTGAAATGTGAGGAATTCCATGAGTCCGTCTGTACGTTAAGAAGTTTTTCTGTTGTGTTATTCGAGTACTTTAATTTTTTTTTTAACAGTTTTAACAGAAAAAAAGTTTCTTCAACATTCGCCAGTTCTTTGGAATCATTGAATTCACATAATGTTTTCTCAAATTCCTTATTTTCCCAAAGTAAATCAACATTTTGATAAATACGTAATTACTATGACCTCTATATAAAAAGGTCATTGCTTAGGTATCTGACAGAAAAATGACTATAACCTAACATTTTCAAAATATACACGGTGAAATATGTGTCAGAAATCAGAATGTCATGGCCAACCGATATAACATTATTAAAGTGAATGGAGTATATGTAATTCACCCTGTTCAGAGTTGTTCGATGAACAATCGAGTCAGTTGAAACATTTTGGAGTGAATGCCTGTTAACAAAACCGAATGTAGCCTTAATCCGACACTTTGTTGTTCCATCACAACAAGATAACGTTAAGTACGGTCAGAGCACTTAGAGAATCATCGAGGTTCAAGACCCGAATTTCAAATCAACCCCAGGGTAAATTCAATTATTCGGCAAACATTTATGCACAATGAGGGTTAACAGAATGGATGACAATGCATTAGCGACAGTTCTGAAGTCTGGCGTTGTAGAGCTATTGAAAAGGTTGTCCAGATCGCTTTAACAGAAACATCTAAAATTCTATCGAATTATTGAGAAAACTTTCAATATTGCTGTAATATCAAATTCGGAATCATGTACGATTCATTTGATACCTGCTGTCAGATTTTTTCGACAGGTGTCATAACTTTCATTCGTTGGATAGATGCATAAACTTCATTCACTTATATAAAGTATCCCAATTGGCCATGATTCAAGTTCTTTTACGCAAAACTGACGCAGGTTGGCATTCCTGAAAGTCAAATAATTATGAGAGACGTTGCTAATGCTATTCTATTTACTCTTTTTCACCTTTGTAAATGTGACACCGGATTCGTAGTAAGTACTACTTCATTTCCATACTGGAGTATTTCAAGTTGCGCAGAAAGATATTTAAATGTCTTCTGTAGGCTTAGTTCTTGAAAATGTTGAAAAGTGGGTAATTCCATAGGTCCGTCTGTTCGTTTGGACGTTTTCTGTCGGGTAATTCGAGTACTTTCATTCTTTTTTCAAATGAACTGTTATTATGGACTATTCTGTCCATTATTTCTCAGTAAAATTTCAACATTCGATTCTTGATTTCCGAAAAAGAAAAAAGCATAACTGAATCTTCCAACCATTTCTATACGTAAAATATTTCCAGTATTTACAGAGAAAAAAAATTTCTAAACATTCGCCAGGTTTTTGGAATTGTTGAATTCACATAATATTTTCTTTTAAACACATGATTTTCCCAAAGTGAATAAACATTTCGATAAATACGTAATTACTACGATCTCCAAGTTGAAACGACAATGTTGCGTATGTTTTCGATAGGAACATGACCATAATCTAACATTCCCAAAATAAACATGTTTCAGAATTTCATGGTAAATCGGGATACTTAATAAAAGTGAATGGAAACTATGCATCTATTTCGTGGGATTCATGAATGCGTATATCTAACTAATGTGCTTTAATGAACCAATTTTTTTATTTTTATGTATAAGTTATGACATATATTCTCTTGAAGTGAACGCTCCATTTGCAGGATGTTCTCACAGTGGGATTTTTTTCGCGTATATCCTGTATACCTAATAGGGTGTGGCCTAATGAAAGGATAATGTAGTACTTTGGTATAGAGGTCTTTTTGGCGGTTCAGAAAAATGTTTTCTCTATTTCAGTATCGTAATGAGTTCATTACAGTACTAAAAACAGTGCTGTAATGAATTCATTACAGCATCGTTTTCAGTAACATTTTTCGTTTTGTGGTTGTCAGCAATGACTTCCGATCCTTTTAAATTTCAGCAGACGTTGATTTGGAAATGTCAATTTGCGTATTTCCTAACATTCACACCAACTGCCAAGATACAATATAAAAGTCACTAGGACCTATAATTTGAATTTTTTCATTGAATTTCACAAAATTTGAGTGAAATAGAGAAAATATCGTCTAATACTCGTTGCAGAATGCAATTCCAATACTCATGCGTTCGAAAACTCGCTCCTTCGTCGCTCGTTTTCGAATTTCGCATTCGTATTGGAATAGGAGCCCATTCTGCAACTAGTTTTAGAATATACTATTATGTTCAGTAAAAGTCCCTCGCTTTTCGAGATCATCAACATTTTTGAAAATACTAAAAAAAATTGTCAATATGTTTTTTGGATTATTTTCCTAGATAAATGCGCTATCGAATGTAAACTATGATTTTTGGTGCTCAGACATTTTTTTTTACCAAAGATTAAGTTCAAATTTCATGTTGCGCTAATATTTTCCTTTGATTTAACCTAACGTGGAGGGACAAAACCACCTGACTGCCAATTTAAGATCGGATTTGTCTTTTTAGTTGAGATTCCGAAATGGTATAATTCATTGAATTTCCAGCATTTAATAGAAAATGAATTCCTACTACAATAGAGTCAACAGCTAGTGCTGAAATTCACTTCATTACCTAAAAATAATTCAAATATACTGATTTCATGACTGTGGGGTTTAATAATGAAAACATAACGACAAAAATTATCAATTTCAAAAAATGGTTTAATCAAATTGAAGTTCACAAAAGATGATCAAAGCGACTAAATTTCCGTCAAGGGATAGAAAATTGAAGGTTATGATCAAAGGCTCAGCAGAGGTCGAAACAATCTTCGAAAAATAAATGGTAGCTATTTTCTTCAGTGCATAATAAAGCTTTATCCATTATATCCAATTTTAACCTCACGATGAATTATTTCATCACTCCACACCCTGTACATATCTCATAGATGAATAAGTAACTTGAATAACCCTCAAATAAATTACTTTCACTTGCTGAAAGAAGGGATAATATTGATATGAAGGGTTTCACAATAGAAGGTGATATTTTGGCATTCGAAGAAAAATGCCATTTTTATAGATGAATGATATTTATTTCTTTATAAAAAGGTTTGCCGTTCCTAATGAAAAATAACATCAGCCAAATGACCACCACGACCACGAATTCAGGAACATAACCTTTTCATGAAATTTTTCAAAACAAAAAATCTCAATGTGACTGCTCTATGTCCTCGATAGCCTCACGAATTCCATCTTTGAGGTCTTGAATCGGCGTAGACCTTCTCTTTCACATGACTCCAAAGGAAGAAGTAACAAGGTGCTAAATCACATGATCTCGGTGGCTACTATTCTTCACCTATTCGAGATATAACACGGTCCGGAAACTTTTCCCGTGAAAGATCGATGGTTTCGTTACTTGCGTGACACGCAGCGCCTTCTTGTTGAAAGTGAACGTTGTCCAGATCAATACCATCCCATTCCTGCCATAAAAAATCATGAGTAGTCTCTCAAGCACAATCCATTCACCGTAACTGTTGTTGGGCTCTTTTCAACACTATCGGCTACACAGCAGCAATATTCTCGGCTGTTCTTGAGCGAGGTGCAGGGGTTTTATTCTTCACATCACTGACTCGTCCGAACAGCTCAATTTCTGTATTGCGGTTCGACAGGGTGCTTCACGACGGCCGAAAACTGTTCGAGTTTTACGAACCGTTTCTGACAAATTTTCACTATTTTTTTTAGTAAATTTAAATTATTTCAATGCATTGTTGATGTTTGTATCGTTACATTTTTATAAATTGTGTAGTTTCGACTTGTCAAATGTCAAACAATGACAGCTTCAGAAGTGACATCTGCCGAAATGGAGGGCTATTCAAAATAACACGTCTTATTGGAAAACCCTTCAATAGTTGATCAGAGTGAGATAATTCTTGATTCAAAAGTAGACTCGCAAAACCATCTTCTGTTCTAGTTTTGAAACAAGAAAAAACTCTCATGATATATTCGGAAAAAATCAATGTAGCGACTCATTTTTTCCACGTGAAAGAAGTTTTTTTCTTAGGTTTTTCAATTGAAATAACTTATCCAATATGAGGCTTTTATACTTGGCAGTTAAAAGAAGTTCCTTCTTTTTTTTCACTGGAGAAGTTGCCGTTTTGGGACACCCTATTTAATTGGATTGAGAGGTGATCACAAGGATCACTTCGGACTGAAATAATGCCTACAGGCTATCTTCCCAATAAGCATAATTCTTGCACCATTACTGGCCGAGTACTCATCAAAATGCAATCAAATTCAATCATACGATACGGATGGCTTTTTTACAGCCAATTTGATTATCTCGTTCGGCTCTGGAACAGATTCCAATGCGAGAACCTACATCCGTGAAGGCTTCATTGTACACTCTTTCAAATTAAAGTAGCGCCCTCGAAGTACTTTCAATTCAATAAAATTCTAACGAAATGGTATCGGATGGTAATGCGAATATAAAATGCATTCGGAAACGTCAATTCGATGAGCTGCTACCGTCATTCCTTTTATTTTCACCGAGAGCTTGCGACGAAAAGGTAAATGGATGAAATGCAGTTATTCATACTTGTTCGAAAGGTTTTTTTATCGATGTCGGAATGCTTTTGGATATGGGCTGTCGAATGGACTCGTTGAGTTGAAATATGCTAAATTTCGAGGCTTTACTGGCACCCTCATCTCTTACAGAATATTTAAGTGGCGAAATACTCAATATTGGATGGGAGTGGAATGAATGTACAAGGTTGCCTGAGGAGTTTTGAAAAGAGAAATGGAATAACATAATTTTTATGAGATATGAACTCCTCAGTACAAGTTATCCCGAAAAAATTTTGTCAAATATCCCTGGAACAAAATCAGGTGACCTATTTTTTATTTTCGTATAAACATGGTTGGAAGATTCGGTTATGCTATTTTCTTGTACGGAAATCAAGAATCGAGTGTCAAAATTTAATGAAGAATAATGGACAGAATAGTCCGTCACTTTGTGATAGTTTATTCGAAAAAAAAAAGCAATCGAATAACCCGACAGAAAAACTTATAAACGAACAGACCTACCTAGGAGCATAGAATAACTGGAGGGAAGGCTTCATACGCTCGACAGATCATTTTGAACTGCCAATAACGGCGGAGGTTAGAGTTTCGTGTGACGCCCGATAGATAACGCTGAGATCCTTTATTCAGTAACATGTCAGATATTTTGTTCTATGGCGCTACAATTGCAATGTGGCTGTCATTGTTATTGATACATTTATGCTTCTTTTTAATTGAAAAGGGCCATAAATCATAACATAGACAATATTGATGACATATCATCGCTTTATTCTAATAAACTTTTTATGCGCAATTTTATGGGAAGTCTGTGATCGGTAATAAATTTGTCAAAACAATATCCTTATCGGAAAAAGCGAACATTCAGGTAGGTATTATTATTATTATACGGGAAGACTGAGGTTTTATCTGTTCTCGTGTATTATACGCAGAATTGTATGGTACCCCGTTTACATTCCCTCTGCTAACACTTAGATTCGGAACGGGAAACAGATTTTTCTTCCTATATTCAATCTGATCCTTGTAGCCATTTCTTTACACGTGCTATATGCATTATATTGTCGGATTTACGAAAAAACGTATGTATTGCTTTCTTTCAAAAGAATATATATTATGATATAGTAATAAATGGGACCTAATAAGTAATAACAACGAATAACCATCAAAGATAATTTTATTAAGGATAGCCATGTTGTAGGAAGAAACGACGTTGTCGCCATCTCGTGACCTTGCAGCGAACTGACAAGTTCGGACGTTTTTGGCAGTTCATTTTCGTAGGGGAGCCTTCTCTCCAGTTATTCTATGCTCCTAGGACCTACTATCCTGTGTCACATTTACAAAGCTAAATGAGAGAATATAGAATAGGATTGCCAATATCTCTCAGAATTAGGGGTGGACATCAAAGGGTTAGGACTTGAATAACAACAACCTTTTGAAAACAACGTTTCGTCGATATATTTCGACTTCCCCAAGACTAAAAAAGACAGAAGCAAATCAGATACATTAAAATTCAACAGAAATATTGTCTCCTTCCTAGTTTTATTATTTGTTCAAAATAAGTGTGAATGCTAGTTCAAGAAATGGAAATAGAACACTTTTTCTAAACGTAATAAAATGTCAGTCAGTCAAAAACCGTTCCTCAACAATACGAAATGACAAATGAGCCAACGAACAACAAATATACAATGTAAGAAACGATTTTCACATATGGAAGGTGAACACAGACAATATTGGGTATTTGACACACAAAAGATCCAACAAAAATTCGGATGGATTGTTTCAACGATCATTTAACTCTTTGAAGAGTAATATTAGATGATTGTATGATCTTTAATCCCTGGGTATCACTTTTATTGTTTACTGTATTATTTGAGTTGATTTGTATCATTCCACTCAAATTTCTCTTGAATCAATTGTTTTTCTCCCATCCAAGACTCTCAGAATTATTTTGACATTGCCGATACTTCACGAGTGCCAATCTAAGTCAGTTTTAAGTAAAAGAACTTGATAAACCTAAATCATGGCCAACCGGGATACTTTATAAAAGTGAATGGAGTATATATTCAAAAACGTTATTGAAAATTTCGTCAAAAGAGTACGCAAAAGCCAGTAAAGCCGTGGAATCCATTTACAAGACAGTTTGTTTCATACATGATTCCCAAATGTATATTTTCTAAATGAATAAATAAACTGCTCCACATGAGTTAGGGATATTGACTTGAATTGCAAAAAAATATACCTAGCTCAAATAAGATTTCTGTGATGAAAATTCATATTAATATGATTTCAAGTTGCGAATTAATTTAAGCCTGTAGGTCTGCAGCGTATACAGGGTGGTTAAGAAAAATCGTGTAAAATAACGAAATTTTATTTCCAGAGAATTCAAGCATTTTAAGACCATCAATACAATGTATGGCCTCCACGGGCATCAATAACAGCTTGACATCTTCAATGCATACTACACACGAGGTTGTTGAACATTTCTTGAGGAATTTGGTTCCATAAACGGGGCAGAAGCTCTCTCAGATCATTTAAGGATTCTGGGGTAGGTTGATGATTATCTAATCTTCTTTGGAGCATATCCCATGCATGTTCTATGCAATTTAAATCTGGTGAGTGCGGAGGAATTGATAAATGTGGAATATCAAGCTCCTCGCGCGCATCTCAACTATGGCTGCACGGTGCGGTCTAGCGTTATCGTCTAGAAATTGAAAAGTTTCACCAATAGCAGCGTGAGAATTTGGCACAACATTGTCCATGACATGCTCCCTATAATGTAAGGCGGTCATATTCCCAGGACAAATGTGTAGATCTGTGCGCCCGTTGAAACATATCCCATACCATAACACTACCCCCTCGGAATGGATGGACTTCTTGGACATAGCGACGATTACGGGGTATGCGTGGGATTGTCAATACCCTCATTCTTCGAGAATCTGAAAATCGTCCATATCTGGATTCATCAGTGAAAAGGACACTACGCCATTGAACGTTCCAATTGATATGTTGCCCATTCCAGTCTTTGACGCTTATGGTCACGTGTTAATGGAATTCCTCTTGATGGGCGTCTAGAACCTAGATTCACCTCTCTCAAACGTCGTCTGATGGTTTCGATGGAAACTTGGACCCCATCTGCATTTTGAAGAGTATTCCGTAGCATTCTACAGGTAGATGTAGGGTTTCTTCTCGCCGAAACGGTGATGAAACGATCCTGAACAGGTGTTGTTTTTCGTCGACCACCAAGCCTTGATCTTTCCAACACGGCACCTGTCTCCCTGAACCTATTCCAAAGTCGAGATATCACACTTTGGCTGACTTGGAGCTTTTCCGCTACAACAACCTGAGTTAGGCCACCCTGTAGCATTCCGATAGCCTTATTAGCCTCAGCGTTTGTTAATTTACGTCTTGGCATTTTCAGAAAACTCGTTTGAAATCGAAGCCGTTGATAAAATGACTCTTCAAAATAAGAACATTCATGAAGCATATGCAAAGAACCAAACTTCAGAAAAAAGGCGAACAGTTTGTCGAAATGTCTCATACTGATTTTTATTGGATCGATTCAAGTTGTTATTGAGTTTTAAATGATTTTACAGCCATTTTATCGAAGACTATATACTTTTAAAAACGATTAGAGCAGTATATTTCAATACTTACTACAGAAAACCATGTTTTATTGAACACTGAACTCTTACGGTCATATTGAAACACCCTTCAAATCTTGAATACAGAATACAGTAAGTAAAAAATAATTGTTTTAATTTTGAAGAACGAAACCTTATTGATATAAAAATAGTTGCATGGAATTCCATAACTTCCTGTATCAACAACTACATTGTCATCTTTTGCGGTTAGATATCGTATTCCGCAATAATTTGAATAACAATCGAACAAGAGGAAAATGCCATTTGAATATTCAAGAAACGATAGTCAACAATTGATCAATAGCCGAACTGATTAATTGATTGTCTGAAGGATACCGACAACAAAACAAACATCATAAACCGTGAATTCAGAGGCGTTGGAAATCAGATCCGATATTGAATTAAACAGGCGTGTTCCATAACGCTCAATTGGGCTGATTGCGATGCCGGTGATGTTCACGCTTTCGTGACAGTCACGTCATTTTCGTTCGCGCGGAAATAGGGGTAATTTCATTTAGCACTCCGAGTTAATCGGGGTTTTGGACACACGAGACACGTAAAAACAGCGTTATTTACTTTTACGTGTAATACGCAGATTTAAATCACAAAAGAATGAAATTAGTTCTGAACCAATTCAGTTGTGATGTCCATAGCTTTATTTTTGATTGAATTCACTTCCAATCAAAATCTCATTGATTGTTTTTTAAAGGGGTCATACGAACCATATATGATACGGTGTAAACGTTAATAGCTCCATTCATGGTCATACATTTATAAAAATTGAAAAGTAACATGGATAAAACAACGCGAAATAAACAACCCTTTTTATGATCACACTGTGAATCGGTAGTACCTACTAATGGAAAAATTGGGCGTTATGATAAGTGAAATGCTAATCGCTTAAAGACTGGAGTTTTCTTCTCATTATATTCCAAAATGTAGCCTGAGTCTCCAAACAACAATGTGAATTAACTGGGTCTTAGAAACTGGCGCATTCGCCATTTGGCGTCTGATAGTGGGACATTTATTTCCACATTTTTGGAGGTGAAACCATTGGAAAGATAATATTTTTCTATTTTCGAGTGTAGCTACTGGAGCTTTCGAGCAATAAACCAAACGATTTTCGTTATTTCCGAGAGGAAAGATGCTGAATTATGCGGTTCGAAAATGCATTATTTGATTGCAAAGCTTCCTTAACTAATTGAGAACTGAAAACAGATTACAGACTATTATAATTCAGACGTTTAAATAATTACCAGAAACAAACCCATGAAGAAGCCAATTTTGTGGGTGTCCTTTGAATAATTCACCAAATAAATCAGGATGAACTTTCATAAAGTTTCTGCCACCCCAGAAGTCTGAGGAATTAGTAAAATTTATTTCATACTCTATCTCCGATGTGACACCATTCGTATTCACTTCTTGAACAGTTTCGACACTTTTATTACTCGAAACCGAATTTGTGTAATGTATAATGCCATTTTATCCCAGCTGGCGAGTACTTTGGAGACAATTAAGGCAAAACAAGCCTTGAACTGATTCATTCCTCATTGATAAAAAATAAAGAATGAATCTTCCAGTCCTTGTGTTTTAATACTCCGAAGTAGGAATTAATTTAAAAGGACATCAAAGCGAAGTGAAATCAGTTCGAATCAAAAAAGTGTGATAATCGTGTTCCCTTCCATGGAACGTCAATCTTGTTTATTCAAATTCAGATTGTGCCGCTTTCGTGTTAGCTTTTTAGCGATCTGATGAGCCATGTTGATATTCGGAATGAAGCTTTAAAATTCGAACAGTAGGGAATATTTTTGTTCCTAATGACATAAATGGAATCCTGCGAGGAAGACTCTTCAGCTTCGATGACATTTGAAAAGGGCTTGATTCTCGGAAAGCCTCAAACGATGAACACTTTTACTGTTACGTTAATCGAGCTCTGTCAGATAGAAAAAAGTTGTAGCTTACAATAAGCAATACTTTGAGTGATTCATTTTTTCACAATAGAGTTGCATTTTCATTAATCGCTCAAACAGCAGGAACTTAGTTTCGCCACTTATAACATTTCTAATCGTCAAATCTTGCATCGTATAGCGCTAATATTAAGATGATACTGAAAATTTTCAGTCTCATCATCCTCTCCAATGGAACACTCGGTATATTGAAATTTCTTCGTAGAATGGCGTTATGTACACTCCGTTAACTTTCATAAAGTAACCCGGTTGGCCAAGATTTAGGTTTATCAAGTTTTTAACTTAAAACTCGCATACGTGAAATGTCGAATAATTCTCAGAGACGTTGCCAATGCTAATTTCTATTTACTCATTTTTAACTTTTAAATGGAGTCCGTTCTTTTAAGGTTTAACTGTGACACAGGTTTCGTAGTAATACTACGTTTTAATACCGGAGTATTTCAAGTTATGCAAAAAGGTATTTTAATGTCTTCTGTAGGCTTATTTCTCGAGAATTTTGAGAACTGAAGAATTCCATAGTTCCGTCTGTTCGTTTAGAAGTTTTTCTATTGGGTTATTGCCTTATTGGAGTACTTTTATTCTGTTTTCGAATGATCTACCACAAAGTAACGGACTATTCTGTCCATTACCTTCAGTTATATTTCAACACTTGTTTCTTGATTTCCGTACAAGAAAACAGCATAACTGAATCTTCCAACGATGTTTATATACGTGAAATAAACTGCTCCACATGAGTTAGGGATATTGTCTTAAGGTCGGCGTTTGAAGCGAGTAGGCAAGTTCAGCCGATAGAGGCGCCACCGTCAATTTTATGGATATCTCCATAGAACATGCACTATCACTATCAAGTTCTATGAATATCTCTCTAATCATGAATGAAATGTACAATGGCGCTCTCTATCCGAAAATCGCCGAACTATGAAATAAGTCAATTAGTGGGTAAAGCAGGAATTTTTTCCCGCCAAAATTTGAATTTGACCATTTTCTGCCAATTCCGCATTTCAAGTTGATCTTCTGAACGAATTATCAGTAGATTCACTTTTGATCGGAAGTTGAACTATTTTCATGGGTCTTTCTGTTGAAATAAAACAGAAGCATGGGTTGGCTCATTTTCTTCTATTTTTGAAAGAAAAAAAATTAACTGTCGGAATGAAATCGATTAAAATTATTTCAACAAGAACCCTAATCCTTTCTGAGTTCACCCACAAAATTCCAGTTCTCAAAGTGAAACCGTTTTCGAAATCAACTTGAAATAAAAACACACTACATTGAACGCCCACCTTAAATTGCGAAAAAATGTAGTTAAATAAGATTTTTGTGATGGAAATTCATATTGATATGATTTCAAGTTGCAAATTAATTTTAGGCTGTAGGGCAGCAGCGTATACAGGGTGGTTAAGAAAAATCGAGTAAAATAACGAAATTTCATTCCCAGAGAATTCAAGCATTTTAAGATTATCAATATAATGTATGGCCTCCACGGGCATCAATAACAGCTCGACATCTTCTTTGCATACTACACACGAGGTTGTTGAACATTTCTTGGGGAATTTGGTTCCATAAACGGGGCAGAAGCTCTTTCAGATCATTCAAGGATTCTGGGGTAGGTTGATGATTATCTATTCTTTGGAGCATATCCCATTCAAATCTGGTGAGTGCGGAGGTATTGGTAAATGTGGAATACCAAGCTCTTCGCGCGCATTCTCAACCATAGCTGCACGGTGCGGTATAGCGTTATCGTCTAGAAATTGAAAAGTTTCACCAATAGCAGCGTGAGAATTTGGAACAACATTGTCAATGGCATGCTCCCAATAGTGTAAGGCGGTCATATTCCCAGGACAAATGTGTAGATCTGTGCGCCCGTTGAAACATATCCCGGCCCATATCATAGCACTGCCCCCTCGGAATGGATGGACTTCTTGGACATATACGGGGTATGCGTGGGATTGTCCATACTCTTATTCTTCGAGAATCTGAAAATCGTCCATATCTGGATTCATCATTGAAAAGGACACTACGCCATTGATCGTTCCAATTGATATGTTGCCTTGCCCATTCCAGTCTTTGACGCTTATGGTCACGTGTTAATGAAACTCCTCTTAATGGACGTCTAGAAACTAGATTCACCTCTCTTAAATGTCGTCTGATGGTTTCGATGGAAACTTGGACCCCATCTGCATTTTGAAGAGTATTCCGTAGCATTCTACACGTAGATGTAGGGTTTCTTCTCGCCGAAACGGTGATGAAACGATCCTGAACAGGTGATGTTTTTCATCGCCCACCAAGCCTCCTTGGTCTTTCCAACACGGAACCTGTCTCCCTGAATCTATTCCAAAGTCGAGATATCACACTTTGGCTGACTTGGTGTCTTTCTGCTACAACAACCTGAGTTAGGCCACCCTGCAGCATTCCGATAGCCTTATTAGCCCCAGCGTCTGTTGATTTACGTCTTGGCATTTTCAGAAAACTCGTTCCAAATCGAAGCCGTTGATAAACTGACTTCATTTCAAAATAAGAACATTCATGAAGCATATGCAAAGAACCAAACATCAGAAAAAAGACGAAATGTCTCATACTGGTTTTTATTGGATCGATTCAAGTTGTTATTGAGTTAAAATAATTTTACAGCGATTTTCTCGAAGATTACATACTTTTAAAAACGATTGAATACGATATCCCTCACTCTTGTGGAGCAGTATATTTCCAGTATTAACAGAAAAAAAAGTTTCTTCAACATTCGCCAGGTCTTTGGAGCTATTGACTTCACATAATATTTTCTCAAATTCATTATTTTCCCAAAGTAAATGAATATTTTGATAAATACGTAATTACTACGACCTCTATGTAGAAACGACAAAGTTGCTTAGTTATCTGACAGGAAAATGATTATAAGTTATCATTTTCAAAATATACAAGGTGGAATGTGTCAGAATGTCATGGCCAACCGGGATACATTATAAAAGTGATTGGGGTACACATGAATGCTGCAGAAGAAAAAACCCAAAGATCTACTCTGAATGGCTATGGCGAAGAAATGCGAAAATTATTGTTTCGAACACTTACTTGAGCTTTGGACGGATGGGGTCCTCCTTGGAACTCAACAGTCCCATAGGCATCCGTTGGAAAGGCCGCTGTACATTTTGATGGTAACCATATTTCAGTTTGGATTTTTTCTGAATTTTCAGTGATGAATTTATGTTGTTCTAGAGTTCTATCACAGCAACATCTGCAAAGAAATAGGGCGATGAATAAGATGTCACAGTTCAAGAATGATGATGAAACGATATGATTTTTTATGAAAATTGGCTAATGCGAACCTTGAAGACAAAATTGTACTGTCATCAAATTTTGATACACACTATTTGAGTTTCTGAAATATTGGGAAAATGATATATTAAAAAATGATAACTTCTAAACTATTGGGACTCTAAGGTCCTTTTTACGGCTCAACAGAATCATACATTATCCTTTTAGACCATCGTTTGATCAAAACTGAAAAATGACAGATATTTGTGCTTTGGTGTTTTGGAACAATTGCTCAACAATAGTACTAATTTCTTGTGAATGAAGTAATAAATATTACTCCGAAATGGAACTTAATTTTCGTGAGAGTTCCGAGGAATCATATTTTCCGAGTTTCACTCAGACTGTGTGTTGAATGTATTTTAATTAACTGAAAACTGGACGGTCATCTGCGTGTAACTTGTTAGTTTAGGTTTCTATTCAGACAGGGATGACCTTCTACCTTGTAATTGCTTTCGGTTGAAGGTGTACTGAATTATGACATGCTGGGATGACTTCTGATTAAAATTGGAAGTGGTCTCATTTCATTAGGGTTGTGAACATTATGATTGGTATAGGAATAGGAAACTTCAATGAGATCGAGATTCGAGAATACCGCATACTACCTACAATTCATACTGCATATAGTCGAAGTACCTATTTATTTCTTTTCAAAACTGAAACAGCAAATCATTAAGATTAACGATAATGTAAATGTCACCATCACGGTAAAATGGGTTGAATAAGTTTCAGACATTTTTCGTGGCGGTCAAATGAGGTGTCTGTCATACGGTTCTAAACGGAAATCGATTCGAGAAAAAGCAACGATAAGAACATAATGGTGGAAAGAAATCACTAGCGGATCTAGGGAGCTTTTCAGGGGCCATGGAAATTTTCAACTGCAAGTAATTGTCGATAGGGATAACTGTGAATTGGCAGAAGGTAGAGGTCATGTTGATTCGTCATTTCTGTTCAGTAATCATTGAGAAATTATCATGGAAAGACTCACGCCGCAGCAACGTTTACAAATTGAAATTTACTTTCAAAATCAGTGTTTTATTCGCCAAACTTATAAAGAACTCCTTGAAATTTATGGCTTACATAATCGTCCATCAGAGCAACTTATTCGTCTAACTATGGATATGGAATCAGTAAAAACCGATGCAGGACCCTGATCGAGGAGTGTATAAAACAAAGACTCCGACAACACTGGGAACAGAGCGACGGGCAAACACACAGCAAAGCCATGGTAGGACACACAAGCCAAACCTTGTCGGCTGACTTTTTGAATCTAAACAGAACAAAGGCACGTATAATAGTAGGTCTACTGACAGGACACTGCGGCCTTAGAAAACATCTGAACACCATAGGAATAGCTACTTGGAGAACCCGTGGATTGCAGACTCTGCGGTGAAGAGGAAGAAACAGCCTCTCACATAATTTTTGAATGCGACGCCCTGGGAAGAAGGCGCCACAGAATCTTCGGAGAAATCAATCCGGAAACGGGAATGAATCCGAAAAACCTCATACACAGGCTACTGAACCTGATAAAGGACATAAACCTATTCTCGTGAGGAACCACTGACGAAAGAGTGATACAATAGACCCAAGTTGGTCGCAGTGTCACAGGGAGGCCAGGCGCAGAGGCGCTAACCCGATCTCTTGTTCGTCAGCAAATCAATCAATCAATCAATCAACTATCGATAAATTTCGGATAACATTTTCTCTACTCCATGCAACAACAACAACAAGACAAAGAACTGTACGTACAGAAGAAAGTATCGCTACTGACGACTTGACTATAATGAGCGTCGTTTGTTTGCTGATTGGGCCTAGAACAGCTTGAAGTTGATCCACTGTTTTATCGAAAAATTGTGTTTAGTGACAACTGAACTCCGACTTTGGATCTCCTCGAACAGCTGGTTTGTAGTAAAATGAAAAAAAAAATGGAAAAAACGACTACAATATTCTCGTAACAAAAAATGTTTACATGAAAAAAACCTTCACGATTTTTGTCTTGAAATTCAATAATTCACTCCTTGCTATAATATCTAAGTTTAAAAAAAAAATTCAAACAGCTCCTTCTAGGTGTTGCAGTTTCTTTGTCTGTTAATATATTTTGAATAAGTTATAATATATTTTGAATAACCTTTCTGGACCCATTAAGACAAGATTTCATCGTCCATTGAACAACTAAACACCGATGGACCAGATATGTCGATTGAAGGGATTCCCATAATGTGGACGCTTTTTTTCAATTCGTGTCGTTGACGACTTAACTCTGCTTGGTTGCAACAAAACTGCAGATCGGTATAGTCTAGATTCGGCATCACCGGTTAGAATTGTCCCTGTATTCAGGGTAACGTAGAACAAGTGAACATGATGAACAAAATGAGCTCATTGTGAATTCCATATCGATTATTGTCTGCGGAATTAGCGTACTCATGTGATGATAACGTTTAATTATTCCATTGTTGAAGTTTATTAAGGCAATAGGCAGAAGTGCGCTTAACGCTGAACTGATTCCCAATGAATTTCTGTCAAACCATAGAAATTAATATGTCAATGGACCGATTAGAATGGTCTGAATGTTGACAAAGCGATTATCTGTTAGTTTGTTACGATTACATGGAAATCTTTCGATGTGGAAGGTGCTACGAGGATATATTGAAAAATTTTTGCCTACTATAAAACCAAACAAAATTTCAATGTCAAACTATTTTATTACCCAACATATTCTCCTCTTAATTGTAAACATTTATTACAGTGAACCTGCAACGTCTCTAGACCTTTCGAAAAAAATGTTTCTTCTTGCTCTGAAAACCAGTCCTCCACAGCTTTTATTACCTCCTCGTTGAAAGGAAATTTAAGACCTTTTAAACTTTTTTTCAGTTGAGGAAAGAGATGATAGTCGGACGGAGCCAAATCTGGTGAATAAGGGGGTGTTCTAGTAATTCTAACCCTAAATCACGAATTTTTTTCATGGCAACATGAGATTTGTGTACTGGGGCGTTGTCCTGCAAAAACAAATACCTTTGGATAGCTTTCCGGGTCTTTTCTCTTTTATTTTTCTCCGTAGAGTGGTCAGTAATGTCGAATAGTAATCTCCGGTTATTGTTCTACCCTTATTCAAAAAATCAATCATGATTACTCCATGGCAATCCCAAAAAATTGCAGCAAGAACTTCTCCAGCAGATTTTTGGACACGAAACCTATTAGGTCTTGGAGAACCAGAGTGTCGCCATTCCATCGATTGTCGCTTTGTTTCTGGATCGTAGAAATGTACCCAATCATCCATAGTAACAATTCGGTTTAAGAAGTCTACATCGTTTTCAAATCGAGCACAGATCGAACGCGATGCTTCTACCCTTGCACGCTTTTGGTCAACATTCAAACATTTGGGGATCCATTTTGCAGAAATTTTTCTCATGTCATGAACTGCATAGATATTTTCGGGGACTGACACATCAGAAACTGGCCTTCCCGATCGGTCATCATCTTCAATGGAAAATTTACCTCTTTTGAAGCTTGCAGTCCAATTTTTCACGGTCGCATACGAAGGACATTGATCACCAAGGGTATTAAGCATATCTTTGTAAATCTGCTTACCTCTTAACCCTTTTAAATACAGGTACTTGATGATGGCTCGACACTCCAAATTTTCGATTGTTACAATTTCGGTGGACATCTTTTTTTTTTTCATTGCCCAACTCTGGTTTACTTTTTTGACGTCGAACTCTACACTGACACTTCTAATAAGTTATTGCTCGTTGATATGGTATCGCAATATTTTGTTTATGCATGGAACTGGTCTAGGCTAACTAGATATCAATACATCCTCGTAAAATCAGATGATAACGAAGGGAATAAAATCATCGAAACGTTTCAATATTTATTATTCATTAATATCAGGAGCAGTGATTGATTTTAAAGGAATATTTTCTATGGTAGCATTCAAAGAGAATTTGTAACGGTTGCAATATAATCGTAATAATGGTATTCGTCGTTACATGTGAATTAGACACATGCTTGCATAATTTCATATTAGAGGTAATAAATGCGGTCATGTTCAATTAAATCTGTTCGAATATTAGTAGAAATTGATTAATTGTCATGCACACGACTGGAAAATCATAGCCATTCTCTGAATGCCACTTGCAGCAATAGCGTGTTTCTAAAATGACTGTATAAGAATCTATTGAATCTATGGAGAACATAATTTTTGAATAGAACTTTTTCCATGTCGTGATTTCAAGTAACTAAAATCCTTGAGTCATTTTATTGATACGAAAGGTTTTCCACGAGAGGTGTTATTTTGACATTCAAAGAAAAATGCCATTTTCAAGATAAATGATCGGATGTTTATTTCATTATAAAGAGGAAGCTATGGCGTTAAGGGGAAGTGGTACACGTCCGAGCTCGTGAGCTCCCTTCAAAAATTGGACTTTTTATTTCCATGATATCTCAGTTCGTATGCGGGATTCTGCATGTCTATGCAATTCAAATCTGGTGAGTGCGGAGGTATTGGTAAATGTGGAATACCAAGCTCCTCGCGCGAATTGTCAACTATGGCTGCACGGTGCGGTCTAGCGTTATCGTCTAGAAATTGAAAAGTTTCACCAATAGCAGCGTGAAAATTTGACACAACATTGTCAATGACATGCTCCCTATAGTGTGGGGCGGTCATATTCTCAGGACAAATGTGTAGATCTGTGCGCCCGTTGAAACATATCCCGGCCCATACCATAACACTACCCCCTCGGAATGAATAGACTTCTTGGACATAGCGACGATTACGGTGTATGCGTGGGATAGTCCATACCCTTATTCTTCGAGAATATGAAAATCGTTCATATCTGGATTCATCAGTGAAAAGGACACTACGCCATTGATCGTTCCAATTGATATGTTGCCTGGCCAATTCCAGTCTTTGACGCTTATGGTCACGTGTAAATGGAACTCGTCTTAATGGACGTCTGATGGTTTCGATGGAAACTTGGACCCCATCTGCATTTTGAAGAGTATTCCGTAGCATTCTACACGTAGATGTAGGGTTTTTCTCGCCGAAACGGTGATAAAACGATCCTGAGCAGGTGTTGATTTTCGTCGCCCACCAAGCCTTGGTCTTTCCAACATGGAACCTGTCTCCCTGAACCTATTCCAAAGTCGAGATATCACACTTTGGCTGACTTGGAACCTTTCCGCTACAACAACCTGAGTTAGGCCACCCTGTAGCATTTCGATAGCCCTATTAGCCTCAGCGTTTGTTAATATACGTCTTGGCATTTTCAGAAATCTCGTTTAAAATCGAAGCCGTTGATAAACTGACTTTTCATTTCAAAATAAGAACATTCATGAAGCATACGCAAAGAACCAAACTTCAGGAAAAAGGCGACCAGATTGACGAAATGTCTCATACTGATTTTTCTTGCATCGATTCAAGTGTTGTTATTGAGTTTTAAATGATTTTACAGCGATTTTTTCGAAGATGACATACTTTTAAAAACGATTGAATACGATATCCCTTGCTCTTGTGGCGCAGTATATATATATATATATAAATGCGTATACATCAATGCTTGGTTTTTATGGGCCAATCAAATTTATTTTTGATTGAAATTCACGTAGATCATACCCTTTTCCATTTATAAAGTTATAATAGTCAAAGTGAATTGATCATTAAATAAATATTGAATTCCATAAACTTTTCGATACCACTTGGGGTACTATCAAACTATTGAATCAGTCGTAAATTTGATGAGTATTGAGTTTTGAGTTTTATCGAAAACGTCGAAATGAATTTTTAACTAACTACTGTTTTTATTTTTCTGCATGGAGTCACGTTTTGCAATGTCATATTTTCTTTTCCCACAAGCAAATGAGTGCAAAACAGAAAAAAACAGGTTGCTTTTTCATACTGAGAGAACAAATTGTTGCATCTGATCGTTATCTTATGAATTATGATTATCAGATGTCTAATAAGTATTAGATCAAGCATTTTTTGACTTATCTATATGTGACAATATACAGCGGGTGCCCCACATAAAAAAGTCTAACCCGATATTTCCGTAAATAGTTTTTTGGGAAATGCCGAGACAGATCAATTTTTATTCGGAGGGGACATCTTTCAAGTGCAAATTTGTAAATGTACGGTCATCTCCCTAAGGGGGATGTTGATCTCCTGTCTTCTGAATGCATCTTAGGTATGGACATGTAAAAATTGTTTATTCTTGGCTTCTATGCAATAATTAAATTATCATTCAATGTTTTTATCAACTGTTTTTATCAACGTGCGAACAAATAACAAACTTATTAACCGTATGCGGTGCTACGAAAATCGAATATCTGCATTGTGAACCTGTATCGCTTTGTCGGGAATCGCCAGTGCACATGGTCAAAATGACCATGACTTCTCTGTGAGGATACCCAAAGGAAATAGTTATTTCATCAATAAACTGAATACACTCACAGAGTTGAACCATGACATCCATCAAAGGGTGCATTTAATTGACTTTGCTAGAATAAAGAAAGCATGACTTCTGATACAAATCAACATTCGAAAGGGGGAAGCCATGACATGATGTAATATTCTGCAGTCAAACAACGTTCAGAATCAAACGGAAGAGAGTAATATTTTGCCTCTTTCTTTTTGATGAAAGGACGGAAATTTTCCTTTGGAATGATCCAGTACTGTTTCAACATCCGTTTCTTTTGAGTCAACATGTCTCATGTACAAGTCAAATAATACCCGAACTCAAAAGTTCCACTCAATTTCACCATCTGATTTTGCACTGTTTGTTTTTGTCGGTTCCATGAATCCTTTCATTTTCTTTTGAAATTCAATTCCCTGGAATCGTACAAGCCTGAACCTTTCACAAACAACCTCCAGCGCATATTCAGCGACCGAACCTTATTTATGGGCTGTTTTTCCTCTGTACAAAAGAATTCAACTTCCTCCAAGAGTCGTGTGGAATTTCCTGAGTTCACTCATACACTTCTACGAAAGCAGAAGGAATCAATTTGGTCAGACAATGGGGTGATTTTTTATGGAGGATAAGAAGGAGAGGCTGAATTTATAACGATGCCGACTGGCGTTAGCTTCCGAAGACAAAACCTTATTTTTGGGGCATTAGGAAAGTCCCTGAGGATGACAGTGGGGTTTTGTAGCTGAATTATGGGTTTAATTTGCATTAAATCATTTTTTATTGTATCTTATTATCTTGTTTAGGGAGCAAAGTCAATTTGTATAATGTTTCGGAAGGAATGGCCGAATATACTAGACTATTCAGCGACAGATATATGATGAAATTTGCAAACTTGAATTCTTGGAAAAAGATCCCATAAACATGGGACCGAAAATGTTTCGTTTTCGAGATACAGGGTGTACTAGTTGTAATAAAGTGTATTCAAACGATATTGAAACAGGAAGATTAGACGGTGTGGTCATCAGTCATAGCCTACCAGATCCCAAGAAAAAGTGTAGATATATTTTGATACTAACTGGATTTTTATGATAATTTTTATTATTTTGACAAAACTACAAGAGATAATAAGGTTTTGTTCAGCAACAAAGCTTCCTTCTACAATATTTCAAACAAACGTTGGCTCACCAAAAAAAAAGTTCTGGAGGAAAACAGGGAACAGTGTTCAAGAAAAAATATCACCCTGTGATTTTGCAATCGTAATTGGCATGTCACATGATGCAAACTCTAAATTGTGATATCTATGCCAAATTTCAGTTGATTATCTTGTAGAATGCAGATGCTATGAGAAAAAACTTCCAAACTTTTACATCCTGCATCTCTAAAACGAAACGTTTGCGGCCACTTTCGCGATTAATAAAAACCATCAGAAAAACACATTCGGCTTCAACATAGAGCTGAACTTCCGTTTTTAATGAAAATTTCATCATATTTTTATGATCACATTTCCAAGTGGAAGAAACTTCGCTAATTATAACTGAAATTTATTTCGATCTCAACTTCTATATTAATTCAAAAGTAAAACTCTCACGAATGCAGTTAAGATCTTAATACAAGATTCGTTTGCCAGAATACCTTAGCGATAAATCACTGAATTTACGATGCATTAGGAGCGGTTGCTGACATAGAAACATAAATATACCTATGCAAAAACGCTTGTATAAAGTTTGGGTGTCAGGTATATAAACTGGAGGAATGGAATGACGTTTACTTGTTAAGAGTGGCCTTGCCAAATGCATCTTCGATTGAAAAAAGCACTGAGAGTGTGTTATTTGAACCTGAATTCATATTTTATGGAATTCTTTGTGAAATTCTCATGGTATTCTGTTTGCAGGCTTAATTCTCAACTTGAAAAAGTTTTTTTTCGAAAATTGGAGGAAGAGCCAGTGACCAATTTTCATATGTCATTTCATAACTCACCAAAACTTACTTGTTTAATATTCAATATCTGCTCGAAAATAAAAACCATTTCTGCCAGCCCATTATGGCCGGAGTAGACTTCCATAAGCGCTCAAAGAGGCCAGAAAATTAGGTTCAACTATGTCATAGTATAATACACAAAACTTTCAGGAATTGTTATTGATAATATATTGAATCTATAAAAAATAATGACAGAACGTTTTCGTCCCTCCTAAGTGTTGGCAGAACTCTTTGAAAATTCATTAAGAACAGCTGTACTTATGCCATTTCAGTTCGCTTGAAATTTACAGGAAATAAAGAAAATGTGTCTAGAAAGCGAATTATAATCATGACAGACATTTTTTGCATCACGAACCATCTGCCAGAACGAGAAATGTTGCCGCGCAAGTGCGAGCGAAATGAGCTTATTCATATTTGCAAGTCAGACCGAGAGCGCATATTGGGCATTTACGAGACTAATCAAAAGTTGATAGAAAATTATGTGGAGGAAGCTTAAATTCTTTTATGAAATTATAGAATTTGTTTTCAGTTTCACTTACCCCATCCGATGATAAGGGTACTCGTAATACTAAAGCTCACTGTGAAAGTCTTATACTCTCTTTTACTACTCTTAGTGTACCCAACTTTTGGGGTTTTAAATGCCCTGATGGTTTATTTTTTACCCCTTAATGTGACTGAGATCTTACACTTCTTTGAATGTTTCGTAAGTCACACATGTATACTCAAGACCTCTTCAATCCATTCGAAAAATTCTTGGCGCTCAGTTCAGATTCGAGCATAAATTTTTCTAACAAAGTCAATGTTTATTGATAATCTGTTGGTGAAAATATTTTGACTTATTTTTTGAGAACTAACCATTATAATATTGTTGAAAAATATTCTTCGAGTCAGAAACAATGCAGTACTTTTCGTGTTGATTTTAATGTTTCTGTGTGTTGAACTGAGAATTGATGGTGATAATTGTTTGTTTATTTGATGAAATGGTTTCATTGAGAATGTCAACCAAGATGACGACGATGAGGAAACAAATTTTGAGGATGCGTAGGAAGAGCACATTTTTTGAATAGTTTATTACTAAATAAATTGTTGTAATGTTAAAAATAAACACCTTTAATTCCTTTAATTTATTCCTTTAATTGACAATAATACATGCCCAATATGCGCTCTCGGTCTGACTTGCAAATATGAATAAGCTCATTTCGCTCGCACTTGCCCGGCAACATTTCTCGTTCTGGCAGATGGTTCGTGATGTAAAAAATTTCTCTCATGATTATAATTCCCTTTCTGGACACATTTTCTTTATTTCCTGTAAATTTCAAGCGTACTGAAATGACATAAGTAGGTACAGCTGTTCTTAATGAATTTTCAAAGAGTTCTGCCAACACTTAGGAGGGACGAAAACGTTCTGTCATTATTTTTTATAGATTCAATATATTATCAATAACAATTCCTGAAAGTTTTGTGTATGATACTATGACATAGTTGAACCTAATTCTCTGGCCTCTTTGAGCGCTTATGATAGTCTACTCCGGCCAT
Organism: Adalia decempunctata; assembly: GCA_951802165.1. NCBI lineage: Eukaryota > Metazoa > Arthropoda > Insecta > Coleoptera > Coccinellidae > Adalia > Adalia decempunctata. The sequence goes on from OX637697.1 coordinate 26,519,952, forward strand.
TATGGGCTGGCAGAAATGTTTTTATTTTCGAGCAGATATTGAATAATAAACAAGTAAATTTTGGTGAGTCATGAAATGACATATTAAAATTGGTCACTGGCTCTTGGTCGCACGCGTAAATTACGTTATATTTATACTTCAGAGAAATGACAGATACTGAAAAAGAAAGCCTGATGATGACACTTCAAAATGACGGTCCTGCCAGTTGAAATAAAATGTGCAGCATAAAATTACTATGACAGAATTTTCTCTCTTCTATTTCATAACAAGAAGCTGATTTTGTCTTGCGCTAGGCCAATTTACCATAATTTCCACAGCGAAAAATCCTGTTTCATTCGACAACGAACAAAAGCACCCAGCAGAATTATCCTCTTGTCGTATTTTTGAGCTGACTCAGCGAATGCATGTTGCAAATATGAAGTGACGCTAAATGAACGTAGCTGCAACGTTTGAAGCTTAGAAAAAATATGCTTCGAATAGGGTTAATTTAACGAGAAATAACTAGAGTATTTTTGTTTCTATTTGAGTATTCGCACGTTTTGTAGTACCTATTATAAAGTATTCAGAGCTTTTTTCTCCATTACAAAAGTGCTGAAATATTCCTCATTACTTGGAATTGACTTGAAAATATTGGTTTTATAATTATTGTAGGATTCAATAATGAAAGAAACAGGAGAGAAAAGAACGATATCATTTTATCAAATTCCACCAAAGGCGTTCAAAGCTACTCTTAGATCTTTGTTTGAAAAAGAATCTATGCATGCGCTCTAAATATCTTGGTTTACATTCGTAAGCACATCTATCTAGGAATGCTATCTGGAAAAGGATTGAAAAAATTCTTCCATTTGAAGCCTTGCCACCAAAAAGAGCGGCAAGGAGTGCAATTCCTTTGAGTTTTCGAAAACATGGAATATCTCGAAAACCGAGGATCTTCTACTGAAGATACATATTTTTCTGAACCCTTACAAAGTCCTATACCTGAAGGTACCATATTATCCATTCATTATTCCCCACCCTTAATACACAATGTAAGGATCTCAAATCAATGTGAAAAAGCCCCACTTGTCAGGCGAACAACACAAACTTGAACTTGAATTGCATCTCATCATTCTATTTTCGTCCACTTCGCTATTTATACTCGACACTCTCGATGTTTCCACCTATATCTTGTATCCGACAGAGGTAATTAATGGCCATTCAACACGCCATTAACTGAATTGGTATTAGCTTCATCCACACCATACCGAATTTGAGATTGTTCCCGAAATAGGGGAAGCGAATAATCTATTCCGGGAACTTAACTTTTGGACTAGATCGAATACTTGAAGAGGATTCGTCTGCAGAGAGGAGCGCATCAACTGGGTAGTCGAGATTCCTTTCAAATTGCTAACTATAAATTCCAAATTCCTTATGATGAATTCCAAAGATGGAAGAGTAAAATAATGGGTTTACCAAAGTGAGGATCATAATAATGTGGCCTAGATTTCTATGCCTTTTTATAACTAGTTTGATACTGAGTTTATAAATCTGCGATTATCACGAAAAATTATAGATAAATGTTCATTTTTTTAATAGACAAGAAACAACTTCAATGTTGAGCGATATAGAGAAAGAATTTCATTAATTGGTGTCAGGTCGATTGGTAATGATATAATATGACAAAAAAACATAATAAATAAAAAATTTCTATTTCATTACATTAGTTCCATTTCTTCCTAGATTTGACCCAACGCATCCACCATTTTGCAACTCGGTTTTGAAAATTAGTAAACCGAATAGAAATTTGTTAGGTACCGATGTTGCAAATCTCATTCCCTCAGAGGTCTTTTATTTGCAGAACTGAGGATAGTTTTCCCTCTCATCAATAATATTGGAACAAAACATCGCCAGTTCTATGATCAATGAAATTGGTTAAAAATGTGTGCTCTAGAAACGCATTTTAGAGGTTTTTCATTTGCAGGAATTCTGAGGGTAGTTCTCACTCTTGTCGAAAAACTTGTTGATAAGGGTGAAAACTGCCCTGAAAAGTCCTGCGAATGAAAATTACTACAAAATATGATTCTAGTGCACACTAGCAAAGTTTGGAGAATGACTTTCGATGTATTGATCCAATCTTGTATTCTAAGAAAATATAAATATCAGCTCATTCTATAAACAAATCCAATATCCGTACACTTATACAGGGAGACACAGTATTTGCTGAAGTTTATATCTGGGCTTTTGCATCAAACGTAGAACTCTGGTGTCCCGTTTAACATTTCTTTGGCTAATATTGATTTAGGAGAAGGAGATTGATTGATCTCTTACTTATTGCTTTTTCATTACACATGCCATAATGTTTGATTTTTCTTCCAAAACAAATCTGTACTGCTCCTTTTCATAAGGATACAGGGTGTTTCTGAATTGATGCGACATATTTCATAAGGTGATTTCTTGTTGAAATTAAGCGTGGTTTGTTATATAAATGCTGGGTCGAAAGTCAAACGTTTGGGAGATATTGCAGTTCAAAGATGGCGGAAAAATGATGTTTTTATTTTGCATCTTAAAAGCGAAAGGAGATAGAATGATGATATATTATGGAAGTATTACTACTATAAAAACACACTTTCTAGATATTTTTTTCATATTTTTAGAATTAGTGGAAGAGGTTGAAGTAGACTACCCCTATCATTTGTGTTAACTGAATTCAAAGAAAAACGTGCGCAACGACTTGGATAGAATTGAATTCAGATAGCCTGATTTGGTTAGAAACTTTTTCATTTTCTGTATTTTCTCGTAAAATATACCGTTTTAAAATTAAAGGAATGAATAAAATTTTATAATAAATTGCCCTCTCTCGATACATAATGATTTTAAGGACCCCGCACTGTTTGTATGTGAAGTGGCGACCTGTCAGATTTTCTGAAAGTTTTGTATGTTGTTGTACCCAACTCAATGACCAAAAGTGTCAATGGGCCAAACCCAATCCTATGACTAGTTTTCTAATACGGGGTGTTGAAGTTGAAAATTGCCTGGATTTGCGGATTTATTTTTATTTATTGAAAGTAAGATTGGATTTCTGTTATATGCAGACGTTTACCACATGTTCTAGTAATAAAATTAGTGGATAAGTTTGATTAGAAATATTTATATTTACAAGGTGAGTCAAGAATTTATGGCGGTAGTTTTTTGTCAAAATTTACTTTTTCTACTGTGACGTCAGGAAGGCATATTTTCGAAATGTTCTCTTCGATATAGTATTTGGACGAGAAAATTTTGCACAGTACACATTTTTTATACAGGGTGTTTCTCAGAGAGAACCACTAGACATAATTATTTTTTTATGATCTATTCGAAACCCTGTATTTATGATTGTTTTTTTGGGAAAGTTATAGCACAAATATATGTGTGTCGCTAATCTCCAAAATATCCATGGCGGTTTATTCATAGGAAGGTATTCTATTTTGAGAAAAGTACGAAAAACATGAACACCCAGTATTCGAAAAATTTTCTCGGTCAAATGCAACTATTTTCTCACTATATATTGATTTTCACAAACATCTTCAGAGGTGTGAATTCTAAATCCGATATTATGACCAGTGTTCGAGATACATGGCATTAAAGTGGAGAGTTACTGATTTTATCAGTTTAAATTATCATATATCATAATGAAGTAATTCAGGCTCAAAATTGTAAACGACTAGGTATTGAATAAATGGAATAATTTCTCTGTGACGGAACTATAGAATTATTGAGTGTTTGCAAAAGATATGGTTATTTATTCGTGGATAACCCTGTAAATATTTTCAGCTGAACCTCTCCATGTAAATCTGACCGAAACTTATATTAAACAAGAAAAAGGAGGATCATGTCCCTAAGTTGGAACAAACTAAAATACATATCAGAAATGGACTAGTAGAGATCTAGTTTCCGAAGCACACCACCAGGTGGCACCACCACAGGAAGACAATGCATTACCGGTTTCTGGCTTGTTGGCCGTCATCAGATGCATGTAGCCTTATCCTGAGATGAATGCCAACTGAAACGGCAGAGCTTATATTACTCCCTAGCAAGAACTATTGAGTACAGTTTTGTACAGTAGTTCCATCTAGGGGGCAAATGTCTACGCTTCATCCCGGAGGTTACCTCAAAAACTAGACCTCTACGTACATTACGACTTTATATAAGTACTTGCGAAACTCCGAATGGGAAAAATGAATGTACGTAGAGGTCTAGTTTTTGAGGTAACCTCCGGGATGAAGCGTAGACATTTGCCCCCTAGGTGGAACTACTGTACAAAACTGTACTCAATAGTTCTTGCTAGGGAGTAATATAAGCTCTGCCGTTTCAGTTGGCATTCATCTCAGGATAAGGCTACATGCATCTGATGACGGCCAACAAGCCAGAAACCGGTAATGCATTGTCTTCCTGTGGTGGTGTCACCTGGTGGTGTGCTTCGGAAACTAGATCTCTACTAGTCCATTTCTGATACTTATATTAAACTCATAGGCGCAACATAAAATCAATTTGTTGAAAAAACGGATAATATCAGTAATTTTACACTTTAGCTCTGTATCTCGAAAACTGGTCGTAGTATCGGATTTAAAATTCATAGCTCTGAAGATGTTAGGAAAATGAACATATAGTGAGGAAATAGTTGCATTTGGCGAGGAAATTTTTGAATACAGGGTGTTTATATATTATGTCTAGTAGTTCTCTCTGAGAAACGCCCTGTATAAAAAATGTGTACTGTGCAATATTTTCTCATCCAAATACTATATCGAAGAGAACGTTCCAAAAATATGCCTTCCTGGCGTCATAGTAGAAGAAGTGAAGTTTGGCAAAAAACTACCACCATAAATTCGTGATTCACCTTGTAAATATGTATAAATATTTTTAATCAAACGTATCCACCAATCTCATCACTAGAATGTTTGGTAAACGTCTAGATGTAACAGAAATCCAATATTACTTTTGATAAATAAAAAATAAATCCGAAAATCTGTGCTATTTTCAACTTCGTATTCAGAAAACTAGTCATAGGATTGGGTTGGGCCCATTGAGTTTTTATTTCCAAATGGTACATTTTACGAGAAAAATACAACAGAAGAAATAGTTTCTAACCACGTCAGGCTATCCGTATTCAATTCTATCCAAGTCGTTGCGTAAGTTTTTCTTCAAATTAAAATTTTCCGCCATCTTTGAACCACAATATCTCCCTAACCTTCGACCCAACGTTTATATAATAAACTACCCTTCATTTTGAACAAGGAATCATCGTTTGAAATCTTTCGCATTATTCAGAAACACCCTGTATATCTTGTTGTAAGGTTGAGAACTACTCTCAGAAGTCCTGCAAGTGAAACAACTCTCGGAATATGATTTAAGATCACATTGGCAACGTTTCTACCAAATTCCATTCAGGATCAATTTTTGAGATGAATTCGCGATGTTTTGTGCCAATGTTAGCGTTTCTGCATTCAAAATGCAGAATTCAATGTATTGAAAAATCGTAGAACACTCGTCTTTCCAAAATAAAGCAACTTGAACAAACTGAATGAAAGATGAAGCCCAACCTTCACGAACAGAGACTACAGAGAGGGCCAACTCACAAAAAATATCTATTTTTTATTCAATCGAACTCCTCAGATGATCAATTTCCGATTCCAAGCAATGAACACGACAAATTCCACACCAAAACTCTTGCCGTATGTGTATTTATTCGTTATTCTGAAAGCCTATAAGGGTTCCAAGGTAGAATACATAATCTTTCATAAGCAGTAACCAGAATGCGGGCAACGCCAATGGAATGGAAAAATCGCTGAGATATTCGATGGCATCCGGGCGAAAAAGAATTCGATGAAGGGAGTTATCTCACATTTCCCTCCTTCCACATATAAAGGGGAACAATTCAGGCATTCCGACCTGGGGAATAGGTCATTTCATTTTCTTTCCAGCACTTTTTGGAGGACCTTGGGGGTTTCATTCGTAGAAACAAATTTTCAGAATTGTCAATATCTGTGTTTGAGCTTATTATGCAGTCATCGCCATGTCCCAGTAAACAAACACACACACACACACACACACACACACACACACACACACATCTATACAGGGTGACAATTTAAAAACTTGCCAGGCCAATTATGTCGCGAAACGAATTATTTCAGAAAAATGCCGAAACAAGTCAAAAAAGGCCGAAATCTCCTGAACCCTAGGTGTAGGGGCTATCACCCCTAAATTCTTGATAGGGAATAGGGGGTGAGATTTACCTCAATTAAAAGATCACTTGTCCCTCTACAATCTACATGAATACTATGGTTTGCAAATTTTTATGGCTTCCCTAAAGTAGTTACAGGAGGTGACAATTTGAAAATTTGCCAGGTCAATTATGTCACGACAAGAATGTTTTCAAAGAAAAAGCCGGAACAGGTCAATTTTTGAAGGGAGGGGACATATTTTGAGCAAAATTGTGAGCCGAAATCTCCTCAAACCTAGGTATAGGGGCTATCACCCCTAAATTCTTCACAGGGTATAGAGGGTGGGCTTAACCTCAATAAAAATTTGCAAACCATTGTATTCATGTAGAGAATCAAGTGATCTTTCAATTGAGGTATAGCTCACTCCCTATTCCCTATTGAGAGTTTAGGGGTGATAGCCCCTACACCAAGTGTTGAGGAGATGGCCTGGCAAGTTTTCAAATTGTAACCTCCTGTAACTATTTCAAGGACTCAATAAAAATATGCAAACCATAGTATTTATGTGAAGGGGCAAGTGATCTTCCAATTGAGGTATGTATTGATATCTAGTTAGCCTAGACCAGTTCCATGCATAAACAAAATATTGCGATACCATATCAACGAACAATAACTTATTGGAAGTGTCAGTGTAGAGTTCGACGTCAAAAAAGTAAACCAGAGTTACGCAATGAATTGAAAAGAGATGTCCACCGAAATTGTAAAAATTGAAAAATTGAAGTATCGAGCCATCATCAAGTACCTGTATTTAAAGGGTTAAAAGGTAAGCAGATTTACGAAGATATGCTTAATACCCTTGGTGATCAATGTGATCAATTGGACTGCAAGCTTCAAAAGAGGAAAATTTTCCATTGAAGATGATGACCGATCGGGAAGGTCAGTTTCTGTTTCAGTCCCCGAAAATATCGATGCAGTTCATGATTTTATCAGACCGTCGAATTGGGCTAAAACGGATATCTGAAGCACTGAAGATTTCATACGCGTTCATCATATAGTTCACGTCAATTTGGACATGACAAAAATCTCTCCAAAATGGATCCCCAAATGTTTGAATGTTGACCAAAAGCGTGCAAGGGTAGAAGCATCGCTTTCGATCTGTACTCGATTTGAAAACGATGTAGACTTCTTAAACCGAATTGTTACTATGGATGGGTACATTTCTACGATCCAGAAAGAAAGCAACAATCGATGGAATGAAGACACTCTGGTTCTCCAAGACCTAAGAAGTTTCGTGTCCAAAAATCTGCTGGAAAAAATCTTGCTTCAGTTTTTTAGAATTGCCATGGAGTAAACATAATTGATTTTTTGGATGAGGGTAGAACAATAACTGGAGATTACTATTCGACGTTACTGACCACTCTACGGGAAAAAATTAAAGAGAAAAGACGCGGAAAGCTATCCAAAGGTATTTTGTTTTTACAGGAGAACGCCCCAGTACACAAATCTCATGTTGCCATGCAAAAATTCGTGATTTAGGGTTAGAAATACTAGAACGCCCCCCTCATCCAACAGATTTGGCTCCGTCCGACTATCATCTCTTTCCTCAACTGAACAAAAGCTTAAAAGGTCGTAAATTTTCTTCCAACGAGAAGGCAATAAAAGCTGTGGAGGACTGGTTTGCAGAGCAAGAAGAAACATTTTTTTTTTGAAAAGTCTAGAGACGTTGCAGGTTCGCTGTAATAAATGTATTCAATTAAGAGGAGAATATGTTGAGTAATAAAATATTTTGACATTGAAATTTTGTTTGGTTCAATAGTAGACTGAGAATTTTTCAATATATCCTCGTAGCTCACTCCCTATTCTCTATTAATAATTTGGGGCTGATAGCCCCTACACTAAGGGTTGAGGAGATTTCGGCTTACAATTCTGCTGAAAATATGCCCCCTACGAATAGAAACTCACCTGTTCCGGCATTTTCCCTGAAATCATCCTTGTCGTGACATAATTGATGGACTGGCAAGCTTTCAAATGGCCACCCTGTATTTAAATATCGTTGAATCAACGTGGAAAGGTAACGAAACTTGATATCTAGAAAGAAACTCATTTTCCCGTTTTTTCAACGTTGTCGTTACTCAAAAAATACAACGTATAATTTGTGGAAATAAATCGGTCAAACTTTGTTCACCGTTGCCCAATTACAAACTGATTTCAAAGGTTACTCGTTCAAGAAACTCCAGAACTAAAGCATATAATACACATGTGCCACATGGCTAATGCAAGAAGTTACCACAAACCTTGGACTAATTCGAAACTTCTTCCTAATTAGATAAATTTAATGTATACCAATTATCTAACTCAATCAAGAGTTTCAACAAAACAAAATTGGACCTGCAGGAATATCGCGTATGGGTTTTTGGTTCCTCAAGACAACTTTCTACATAAGGCGTATCCTCGTCATCTTCGTATAAAACTTCCTTGGAATATCCCAAATATCATTCCGCACCGCAAAGATGACAGCATTTCATCCAGAGGGGTTTCACTGGAATTCATCAAGCGGGAAAGTTTTGGATGTGCTAACATGTTGGATCGAGATACAAGTCAGGGCGTTTACTGTAGAAAACCTTTGGGCTAGCTAATTTAATAATCTTGTTTTGTTTTGTTGGTAGCAGTTGGAATTTTGATCTCGAGATGAGTTTTCGTTAGGGTAGTGATTGAGAAATTGTTCAGCGAAGCATAACTTTTCCTTGAACTCTTCAGAAATCTCTTGAAAAGCCTTGATTTTCTCATCTCGAGGTGAATTAACTTAGACTATAGAAAGAAGAGATGCGCCTTTCAATAATAAATAGTAAAGCCAATTTTAAAAATCATCAGAACTAAACTGGGTGACTATACTAGTACGGAATCAAAATGTAGTAGAAATTTTTGCAACGTTGTGACGCTCTTTGAATTTTCTAATAAATAAACTTTCCATCGAAATGAAAAATACTTAAGATTGAAATTCATTTACTTATTTATGCTTCAGGAATGAGTATTTGTTTCTTTAAATATTGTGCATTCTCAACATTACCTATACTAAAGTATCTGTTCGCGAAACGCCTCGGCCCTTTTTGCCTCAGAAAAGGAATGGGCATGTTATGACAGCACCGTTTTCTGAATCTGTGGCCAGTTCATTCATTGATTTCGTACCGCTATTTCAATTTTGAATGACGTTTTGAACGGAGTTATCATCAAGATATCGCGTAGCAGAAGTGAAATATGGATTTATGGATTTTGTGTTACTAATGACGCTCCGATCACTGCTGTCATGACGATATCGCGTTTCATTGCGTATGAAAAGTGAGATTTGGATTTATTTCTGAATATTATCAGCAAAATTAGTTGAAAAACGGTTTGTTTGTACCTTGTTCGTGATAAATTGGACTATTTGAATCGTGATTTGAGTTTTCACAGGTATGTTCCACTCTTATCATTCTGAATAACTGTGGCGTAGATTCGTCGATGTTTAGAATTTCTTTTTTCAGATTCACTTCTGATATTGAGAGAAGGAATATTTGGTTATGAATTTTGAATTCACTCTGTTCACCTAACTCAGAATCTGTTTTAATGTTCGGAACATTGTATGAATTCGTCAAAATAATTGAATTCACTTGCAGTTTTATTTTCATTTTTCAATACCGATAACACCACGCCACTGGACCTTTCAAAGTTTGATTCTGCAATGTTTCCAGGGCAGTTAGAAATGATATTGCTATACCTTAATGCCATATTCGTCCCACCCATTGAAAAGGAGATAAATTTTGGCTTCACCAATTCTCGAATTTATGAATGAAATGATGTATCTCCTCTTTTCATGGTCTAAGTAACTGAATCTCTCAATGAAAAATACAAGGCCATCTGAAAACGAGATTTCGGTTTCTATAGACACAAGATCAGAAGCCCAAGGTGTTTTTCGGAAAAAATTACGAAAATGGAATGTTCTTAGTGCAGAGCCACCTTTACAGGGTATCGCATTAGTGCGAATTTTGGCTAACATCGACTAGGAATTCTGCATTTGACACAAAATCGATTGAATCTTATTAACCCTTCAAAAGAATACCCTGTATCATTGAAATTACTTCAGGCTGATGTATCGGCATAAGAGCAACAACTATCGTATCGTATGTAATGAGATATTCTGAGAAGAACAAATTTTCTTTTTCAAGAGGAGAGATAATTGGAAAATTGTGTAAAATATACGAATATTGAGCATTTCCCCCTGATCTCAGACAATGTTACAAATTACAATGCCTTGAGCTGAGTTTTTTCGATGCTCGTTATAATTGAACAATTGGGTTTTCCTCCTCTTTCTCTCATCACAAACGTGATATAGGGCCACACCTACAGCATCATAAATTATTATGTTCTAGAGCTTTTTCAGGGTTCGTACTTCACATCGGAGTTCGTAAAAGAACAAGATTCATGAAATCATTAACTTGATCCGAGGAAATGTTCAACATAAAAGCAAGAACTCCGAAAATATGTTGCCATTAATTCGTTTGAGAAATCGATAGCATTATTTCGTACAAGACAATGGGTGGATTCTGTTTTGTATTAACGTAACAAAAGATTATCCAGAAAAGGAGAATAATCCATTTCAAAAATCTTTTTGTTTATATTTCATCACTTCAACATAACATTATGCGTTTTAGGAATAACTTGTCTAGAATAATTTGTTCGCACTTTAACTATAAGATAGGGCAGAAAATGCTATCCCATTTCGTAAAGTAGCGAAAACTTTTCGAAGTTAGATTGCATTTCAGATAATTCAAATTGCCCTGATCCTGTAGGTGGTAAGAGGGTGAGCACTCTTGTCGGAGCTTAAATTCCTAAACACGAAGCAATTTCCTTGAAATCGACGTCCCTATCCTTAACTGAAATTCTCGACGGAGCACTGGTTGAGGAGTTTTTAAAAGGGGAAGAAACAACATGAATTAATAAATCAAAATATATGTATTATTCAGTTCAATCTCCAAAGAGCGCAATCCAACTCTTTGGGAGACTCTGAAAGTCTAAAACAACCATTAAGAATGAATGCTGCCCCTTCATTTGGTGAAAAACGATCTTATCCTGGCCATTTTTTGAGGTTGTGAATACTGCGCAAAAAAATTAACGCACATTATGGAAATCTCAAATTTACTCTACAACTGAAGGTGTTCTCAATGATAATTATTTTTATGAGAATTATGCATGCATATGTTATCCACTTTCAACGTTTTTCTTCAATACAGATGTTTTCTCCCAGCAAGGATAAAAAAAAGATGATATTATCAGATTTTGAATGTATTGGCTCCATTTTAAAATCAGTTGTTCTCGATCAATTCTAGTGATCAATAGTTTTTCTTTCATTTGATTTTCTACACTCGATCGCTATGCAATGCGAAACACGCAATTTGACCCAAGAGGAATGTGCCCAAGCGGTAGTTTTGCGAGAAGGGTGGACATACACAAGAATTGCAGAAAGGTTTGGAGTTCCCCATACAAGTGTGTCCAGAATGTTGCAGCGATTCAGGGAGACAGGTATGAATGTCCGAAGACCAGGACAGGGTAAACCACGGCTAACAACTGTCATTCAAGAACGTTACTTGAGAGTTTCTTCGTTGAGACAACGGTTTGCAACCGCTCGCCTCCTTCAAAATCAGCTTGAGCAAACTCATGAGGTGCAAATTAGCACTCAGACAATAAGAAATCGCCTCAGAGAATATGATTTAAGGCCTCGTGTCGCGGCAACAAGCCCAGCTCTTACCCCAGCCCATCGAAGGGCGCGTTTGGATTTTGCGAGAGAGCATATCCATTGGGAAGAGGCCGATTGGGAAAGAGTTTTCTTCACAGATGAGTCTAGATTCTGCCTCTACCATTGTGATCGGCGTTCCCTTGTTTACAGACGTCCACATGAAAGATATGCTCAGTGCAATTTCCTGAATACTACTGGTTTCGGGGGAGGATCGATTATGGTATGGGGTGGAATACCTTCGACTGCTCGCACAGACCTAGTGGTCGTTGATAATGGAGCTATGAATGCTAATAAGTATATAAGGAACATTCTTGAAGAGCATGTAGTGCCATTTGCCCCATACATTGGTGAAAATTTCATTTTTATGGACGATAATGCCAGACCCCATCGTGCGCGCATCGTTCAGGAGTACCTTGAAGAGGTTGAAGTCTCTCGAATGGAATGGCCAGCAAGAAGTCCAGATCTCAATCCGATTGAGCAGGTTTGGGACAACCTTGATAGAAGGCTGAGAAGTTCAGAAAATCATCCAGCTACTCTCAATGACTTAGGAATCCAACTCGGAGAAATCTGGGAAGGATTAGATCAGAACATTTTAAGATCACTCATTTTGAGTATGAACCGTCGTTGCCGAGCTGTAATTAACGCAAGGTGTGGAAATAACAAGTATTAAATCACTTATCAGCATTTCAGTATTTTGAAAATTGTTCATATCTCTTCTTTCACATAAGATTCGGTGAAATCCTGAATTTTTCTTCCATTTGATGTGTCTTGTTTCGTTCAAAACCTTCCCGAGAGAACATAAAAAATAAGTTACAAAGTCAATGTAGAGTTAACTTTCATTAAAATTGAGATTTTCAGAATGTGCGTTAATTTTTTTGCGCAGCGTACGATGGAAAAATGTTCCAAAAATTTTTGGTCTTGGTTTTGAATAAGACAAAATAGAATATTCCGCAAATCTTTATACAAAGTGTTTCATTTCTACATAGAGGTCGTTGTAATTACGTATTTATCTAAATGTTTATTTGCTTTGGGAAAATGATGAATTTGAGAAAATATGTGAATTCAATAATTCCAAAGACCTGGCGAATGTCGAAGAAACTTTTTCTCTGTTAACACTGGAAATATTTCACTTATAAAAACATGGTTGGAAGATTCGGTTATGCTATTTTTTCTTGTACGGAAATCAAGAATCGAGTGTTCAAATTCCACTGAAAAATACAGAATAGTCCGTTACTTTGAGATAGTTCATTCTGAAAAGCATAAAAGTACTAGAATAACCTGACAGAAAATCTTATAACGAACAGTGGAATTTCCCACTTTTCAAAATTCTCAAGAAATAAGCATACATAAGACATTTGTATACCTTCTTGCACAACTCGAAATACACAGTTGAACATAAAAAAATAACTCCATTTAGAAAGTTGTTGGGAATCTATGTTAATGATTCACTGAATTGGGAAGAACATATTCCTAAACTGGGATGCAGCTTAGCTTCAGTCTGTTATCTTTGGGTGTAATGACAAGATATCTGGATAAATTAGTATGATTCGGAAGTTGGTTGTTCAACTAAACTCGATTCGAATGAACGCGCCTTCAGCTTTGGCTAGTTCTTGACCCTTTCTGATATCTTCGCTCATATAGTCCTGTACCAGATAGTGAAACGATAAGGATAAGTTCCTTTGCACTAATTACGAACCAAAACTTTGAGGTCAGCATCTAAACTAACAATTCCAAAACATCTGCTACGACAACGATTGTTGATGGCCTGCTGGAGAAGATCTTGCGTTGTCATGTTGCTCTCATTTGAATAAGGGCAGTAATGGTGCACGTGAGTTCTCAGTTTCCGCACCAATTGGGTTCGAGTGTGAAGATTAGGGTCACCGCAATGCAGGGGTCGTCATACCCTTCGAACAATAATATTATCTTTCCTATGGGAAAAACAAGGAAACTAGGCCAATTAGAACCTTTTTGATTTTACCGTTGTTCCGGGAGACTGAAAACGATCAGGTGCTTTCACAATGGGTTTTCCAATAAATGCGGCCTCGGAATCGAATAAGCGGAAAATGGTTATTTCCATTCCTCTCGATATGGGGAGATACTTCGATTTATGAAATTGTTTACCTTCGGAAAAGACAGGAGATTTGAAATTGGAAAGTGGTTTGAATCTGGAGACTGGAAGTTAATTTTCATGAAAACATCATAATACCTATGTTGGAGGTATAGGGTGTTGTTCGCAAATGTGCATTTTGAAGAAGTTGCTTTGACGTTTTCATTGTCAATCAATTTTCCTTAAGGTGGGCGTTCAATGTAGTGTGTTTTTATTTCCAGTTGCATTTGAAAATGGTTTCACTTTGAGAACTGAAATTTTGTGAATAAACTCATGATTGGAGTTTTTAGTGAAATAATTTAAATCGATTAAATTTCGGAACTTCATTTCTTTCCTTTCAAAAATGGAAGAAAATGAGCCAACTCATGCTTCTGTTTTATTTCAAACGAAAGACCCATGAAAATAGTTCAACTTCCTTAAGGTCGCCGTTCAAAGCAAGTAGGAAAACGTATCCGATAGAGGCGCCACCGTGCATTTAATAGAATATCTCCATAGAACTTACATTATGACTATAAGTTCTATGAATACCTCTGTAATTATGAATGAAATGTACAATGGCGCTCTCCATACGAAAATCGCTGAACTATGAAATTAGTGAATTGGTGGGTAAAGCAGAAACTTCTTCCCGCCATATATTTGAATTTGGCCATTCTCTGCCAATTCCGTATTTCAAGTTGTTGTAGTACCCTGGGTAATGAATAGAAATTATTTCATCTTGAAAAGGAAAATATTCAGTTTTACCATAATTCTAGAGGAGAGTTATTCAAACTTGTGGGATCAATCTCAGACACATAAATTGAAATTTCGACAGGCGTAAGCTGTTAGGGACTCTAATAAACAGTTCAAGGGGTCACGTAACCCACGGGAAGCGTAGTCAACGGTTTTTTTTGCTTATCATCAGATTTTATGGTTTCTTAACCAATAGTGTAAGACCACGTCGTCTCAAACGAATTTCTTCTAGAATATTCCAAGGGGTCAAAGAGGCAGGGGGGAGTTTGATTTAAATAGGCAAATTTTCAGGAACTAAGGGGAGAACCGAAAGAGATTTTGACGGGAGTGCCGAGAGTGGCGTGAAATAGAGAGGCACAACGTGTGCATCTATGGGAGGGAACATTCGAATACAAAATTCGTAGGAAGTACCTATATTAATTGGAAGTAAAGTTCGGTCGGGTTTTCAAGATCTTAAAAGTAAATTAACGGTAATTTGGAAATTAATCAATTTGTTTTATTTTTGTGACTATCAGTGTTTCGGGAGTGTTTGGTCTGGTAAGAGAGACATTTTCTTTAATAAAGGATTATTTGATATAGGTATACATATACCAGAAAGTACTGCGTCACTCTCTATTTTATTGGTTTTCGGTATCATTGTTTTTCTTTATGCTTACTGTTGGGTTTTTGAAAAGGTAGAAATATAGCAGCTTGGATTTTTTTTGCTCAGTAAATGTAGAAGATATATGTTGTTTAAATTATTATATTGTTGATTTTGATGACAGTTTATTTTTATTTCATCCCCTCTCAGAAAACGATTACATTTTTCATAAGACCTTGCGTTTGCTCAAGGCACGAATCCAGGTTTCCTTTCGGCTGGAAAAGTGTATAAGCTTGAAAAGGTAAGGTTCTCTTTCGAAATTTCTTATTTGCGGGTACAGGTGTGTTTAGAAACACCCCGCAGGTACTACATTTGGTGACAGCGGCGAGATTGAATATATCTGTTTTCTGAGAGTGTGGGTTTCACAGTACATTATTAGAAAGGAATAATAGTTCTGGTTCAAAATTTTGTAATTCTGGTTGGGGAAACAAGTGTGAATTGAATTCGATAATTTTGATTCGTTCTACCGGCGATTCAAAGTGGTTAAATGAATTAAGTTGAGCATGGCATGCTAATAGGTCTGTTTAAAAGAAAAAATATTGGGAGTTGAGACGTTTCGGTAATTTAATTTTGTTTTTGTGTTTATAGGTGATGGTCAGCGTCATCGGAAAGGTGGATCCTGCGTGTGATTTTTAAACATAATATATTGTTTTCAGGAATTACATATTCAATTTACAACATACCTACTATTCATTGGAATCTGTTTGTTCGTGTTGTTCATGATATTTTCTCAGGAAAGAATTGATATTTTTTTAATCGAGTGGACCTCAATTTATATTTTGCTTTGTGTGGTGATTGTTTTTCTTTCAATTGTCAGGGTAGGCTATTCTATTTTCAGCTTCAGATCGTCTTAGGCAGCAGATCAGGCATTTTCAGCTTCAAGGGAGTCACAGGTAGGTGAAAGATATACCTAGTTTATTGCACGGAAGAAATAATAAGATCATAAACTTAAAATGTCGCTTTCAAATTCTAACGCAAATCTACCACTAGTTTCTAAATGCTCCGGTACCTCAATGTTAGGAATGATTTCAATGACGTTAGAAGATTTTTCGGGTAGAGACTGTGAAAAATATTTTGATAAATTGGAATTGAGATCGAAATTAGATGGTTGGTCGGAAGACGATACTTTAAAATTGTTAAAATTCAAATTCAATGGGGACGCCTATAATTATTTTAAATCCGACGCAACACTAGATAAACTTCAATATTCTGAATTGAAGCAAAAACTTCTAAGAAAATTCACACTCTTGAAGCTCCCAGGGGAAAATCTGTGGAACTTATACCGTTGTGTTCAGAGACAAGACGAGGACGTATCTTCGTTTTGTACGAGGTTGCGCATACTTGGTAACAATTTATTGCATGAGGATTTATCCAAGGCCACAGCAGAAGAAGAAGCGGGATTAAGGAAACTACATAGAGAACTGATTTTGAACCAGTTCAAAATGGGGCTGAGAAAGGATTTGATGAAGGACATTGGAATCTGGTTGTTGAGGGAAGACAACTTGAACTTAGAAAAAGCAGAAGAAATTGTCAAATTACAGGAATCAATCTTAATGATGGTACAGGGGTACACATCGTATATGAGGTTTGCGACAGCGGGTGTTGGGAATTCATGAGGAAGAAAAGGGTATTTTGCAAGGGAAAGTTCTTGCAGAGGTAGGCGAGAGGGACCGAGAAGAATTAGACCGAAAAAATGTTTTTCTTGTGGTCAGGCTGGACACTTTGCCCGGGACTGTCGAAATTCGGGAATAACAGGTAGTACTGCACAAAGTATTATGGTTATTCCGGAAGTAAATATCGATGAGATGGAAGATATCCCGCATATAATCGAAGCAATGGTGAACGGGACACTTACCAGATGCTTGGTTGATACAGGAGCGGCTGTCACACTTATTCGGCGGGGTTTGGTTTCGAGGGGCGAAATCAATCCGAACGAAGCAGACAAATATCGGCTTTCGAGTGTGTCAGGACACTCTATAAAATCTTGGGGTACGGCCCATATTTCAATGGGACCCGAAAACGAAGAATGGAGCTCTACCTGGACGGCCGTTGTATGTGACGACATGATTTTAGGGAATGTCCAAGTTATTTTGAGCAGAGATTTCTTATATGCGAATCATGCACATATAGATTATGTACATGATCCATCTGTGACCATAAGAGGGACCGTGTTCAAACTTTTGGGCAAAGAAATTCTCGCTGAACATACGTTTCAGGACGTTAGAGAGATCGGACAGATCGCCAGACGGGAAGAACAAACGCAGAAAATTCGGGGTAGGAACACTTACAGGGATACATTTTCCCAAAGTGAAAATAAGGGAGCCAATACTGACGTGGAGATTTTGAAGAAACCAGGGGAGAGTGTGGAACCAAAAGTTGGAATACTTTGTGTGAATGCATACACACAAACGGAAAAACATTTTGGAAGACTAAAAACTGGCTCGGAAATTTTGGAAAGTGGTAAACCAAAAGTTGAAAAAAATTGTGTGGATGCAGAAGTTCAAGCGAACAATATATCAAAGAAACCGTGGAAAAGCCAAGAAAGAAGAAGAAAAAATGTAAGGTGATGGAGCGCGAAAAATGCGAGTCACCGAGGGGTTTTGGGAGCGAGTACCTTATGACGGATCACCAATTCAAGTTGGGGGATAACGTACTCTTGAAAGAAATGCGTGGGTCATCCAAGGAAATAGGGGAAAGCTGGATTGGGCCCTATCAAATAACGGGATTTCCAAATTATGGGACATGCAAGATAAAGGAATTTAGGGGTACTGAGGAAAAGGTTGTCCATGTCGATAGACTGACAATTTACTTTGAATCAGATGAGGAGTTGGATAGCGATGCGGAAGAATGGTTGGAAGGGCCAGTTTTAGCTTTGGGCAGGTCCAGCAAAATTACACGTCCACCAGATCGATGGACCAGGTATTGAGGAAACACATTTCCGCACGGAGTGGTTTGAGTACCATTGGGCAGTGACGACCCCACGTTCCGAGTTACTAAGTACCTAATATTGCAATATTTCATTCATTTTTCAATTATTTTTGTTGGTAGAGTTAACAGGGGCAATTCTGGTATTACTAGCCCAATTTCTTCATTGCGATTCAAAACTTTCAAGGTTCTTTTCCGTCGAAATGAATTTAGTAAATTTTGTGGATAAAGATGAATATAGATTTGTTTGGAATTTTTAGTAATTATTCAGAAGAAGTAGTTAGGTACATATTTTTTAGGCCTCGATTCGAAAATTTGAAGAGTATCGGAAATTTTTTTTTGTTGATTCACGTTATACTTTTGAGTATTTTGAAGTTAATTTGATCAATTTTAATTGGAGGGTGTATGAAGATAATCTGAAACAGATTATAAGGAAGCGTTTTGGTCGCTGGCTAACGCGAGCACAAGGCTTTGCATGTTTTGGATGATATTTTGATATTTTGATTTATGATTTTTTTGGAATAAGTTTCAGATTGTAGTGATACCATTATTCTGATGTGATTGATTTTTTTTTTGTATGAATTTTGATTTTTTTGTGTGAGGATGTATTTGTATTTGAAATTTAAGTGAACGTTAGAACAATGTGCGCATAAGGACAATAGAGACAATCAATGAAAAGTTTCGTGACCGACAAGAAGGGATTCAATCATCAGGCAATCATCCGACGAATAACCTTCCTGTTCAGCCCTACTTCATTATCACGTTACGCCAGGCGAGATGTCCATGGAAGAAGACAAGGACAGCATATCTTGTTAAAAGATATTCATGGTATAATAAATCACGAAAACCGAATTATTCAAAGAGTAAATGGTTACAATTTCATCTTCCGGAATTGAGTACGACAACAACGACGCTAGACGATTAGGTACCACCCTCATCAATCAACGAGAACAGAAGAAATTCGATATGTGTTCAGTTTTATCGATACTGCGGCGATGTACCATGGCACCAGGGGTTCTAAAGACAACAAATTTGGACGAACGATGACAGGGCATAAACAATAATAATGCTACCGGGAGTGCGACATAAGTAGAGGTAGATCAGTGGCGTAACAACAGCATGGGAGACTTTGGGTAGGCTGGATATGAGGAAGCGAAGGTTATTCCGAAACAGAGGACCAGAAGCTACAGCAAAAGGAGATGTGTAGTGAAAATCGAGGAAGGGGACGCGAAAAACTTTCAAACAAACCGGGAAAGGTGCGCGCAAGACAATTGTTCGAAAGTGTTCAAGGACAATCGGGAATATATTTGTTCATTTTGAAATTTTTGTTGAAGATATAGAGCATAGATTTTGCGAATTTTTGTAAATGTATTTTATGTTTCATATGGCTATGTGCACGTAATGTTTTTTTTTGTTGTTTTTGAATTACAGGCAGTAATAATGTTATTGAACTGGAAAGAAATGGATGCATGTAAGTTAGTAATTCCATAGAAATAAAACGTTTGTTTCATGACAAGTAGGATAGTGAAATGTTATATGTAGGGGTAAGAGGGAAAAGTTTTGGCAAAGTGGAGCCAGAAACTTTCTCATTGGAGAGAGTGTTGTAGTACCCTGGGTAATGAATAGAAATTATTTCATCTTGAAAAGGAAAATATTCAGTTTTACCATAATTCTAGAGGAGAGTTATTCAAACTTGTGGGATCAATCTCAGACACATAAATTGAAATTTCGACAGGCGTAAGCTGTTAGGGACTCTAATAAACAGTTCAAGGGGTCACGTAACCCACGGGAAGCGTAGTCAACGGTTTTTTTGCTTATCATCAGATTTTATGGTTTCTTAACCAATAGTGTAAGACCACGTCGTCTCAAACGAATTTCTTCTAGAATATTCCAAGGGGTCAAAGAGGCAGGGGGGAGTTTGATTTAAATAGGCAAATTTTCAGGAACTAAGGGGAGAACCGAAAGAGATTTTGACGGGAGTGCCGAGAGTGGCGTGAAATAGAGAGGCACAACGTGTGCATCTATGGGAGGGAACATTCGAATACAAAATTCGTAGGAAGTACCTATATTAATTGGAAGTGAAGTTCGGTCGGTTTTTCAAGATCTTAAAAGTAAATTAACGGTAATTTGGAAATTAATCAATTTGTTTTATTTTTGTGACTATCAGTGTTTCGGGAGTGTTTGGTCTGGTAAGAGAGACATTTTCTTTAATAAAGGGTTATTTGATATAGGTATACATATACCAGAAAGTACTGCGTCACTCTCTATTTTATTGGTTTTCGGTATCATTGTTTTTCTTTATGCTTACTGTTGGGTTTTTGAAAAGGTAGAAATATAGCAGCTTGGATTTTTTTTGCTCAGAATATGTAGAAGATATATGTTGTTTAAATTATTATATTGTTGATTTTGATGACAGTTTATTTTTATTTCATCCCCTCTCAGAAAACGATTACATTTTTCATAAGACCTTGCGTTTGCTCAAGGCACGAATCCAGGTTCCCTTTCGGCTGGAAAAGTGTGTAAGCTTTAAAGGTAAGGTTTCTTTTGAAATTTCTTATTTGCGGGTACAGGAGTGTTAAGAAACACCCCGCAGGTACTACATTGTTTTTCTGAACGAAATTATCAGTAGATTCACTTTAAATCGGAAGTGGAACTGTTTTCATAGGTTTTTCGTTTGAAATAAAACAGTTATATGAGTTGGCTCATTTTCTTCTATTTTTGAAAGAAAAAAAAATGAACTTTCGAAATGAAATCGATTCGAATTATTTCATCAAGAACTCCAATCATTTCTTAGTTCACCCACAAAATTGCAGTTCTCAAAGTGAAACCATTTTCAAATGCAACTTGAAATAAAAACACACCACATTGAACGCCCACCTTAAGCACTTTTCACGTAGAATTCAATGGTGTCAGTATATTTATGCTGGCTGGCAAGTGTCGAATGGGGTGTAAAATATTTGTGAAACGGCATCATTTATACGTCTTTCTTATTTCGAAGGCGACACTTCATATTTCAGTAGAGCTGGAAATTCCAATATCAAAAACCTAACATACTTTGCATTATACTGAAATCATCTTCGAATATTAGAGATTACAAGCCTAATCGTCTATTATCATAGAAGTGGTGAAGAACAGAATTGGAAAATCTATAAGTCTCTTTCAGATAGGGGTGATTTGAGGCAGAATATACTAACTGACAAAGGAACTGCAACACCCAGAAGGAGCTGTTCAAATTTCAATTTTTTTTTGGTGGAACATAACAAGTCTAGCAAGGAGGATATGATTGAAATTTGGAGAAGAAAAACGAAGGGTTTACAATGTTTTTAAAAAATTCGTTAAAAATGTGTTTCTCCACCGCTATGATCTATACACTCCCCACCACGTCTTGGAATTGATGCAAAAGGATGGATTATTTCTTCTTGAGGGATACTATCCCAAGCTACCTGTACTCCATGTCTCAGAGCCGCCAAAGTCAATCGAGGCTGGGGTAAATTTCCAAGCCTTCTACCCATGATGTCCCAAACATACTCTATGGGAGAAGGATCGGGGGATCTGGGTGGCCAAAGCAAAAGATTCACATGGATCACTTCAAAACACTTTTAAATAACTCTGGCAACATGAGATCGAGCATTATCTTGCTGAAATATTGGATTCTCGACCCTGTTTAAGTAAGGGAGAACATATGGCTCCACTTTTTCTTGGTAACACAGCGCTGACAGTTACCTCGAATAAAGACCTAAGGTGACCTACTTTAATGTGCACCCCATTCTTGAACGCCTTCTGTCCTGTGTACATGACGCTCAACATCAAACTGAGGTTCAGGTCTTTCTCCCCGACGTCGTCTAACCCTTCTTCGGCCATCATGAGCACCCAGAGAGAATCGAGTTTCATCAGACAAGACGACCTAATGCCATTCCACATTCCAATGTTGACGTTCTCTGCACTACTGTAATCGTTGCCGGCGATGCCTAACCGTCAGATGTAACACAAGATGGGATCGATAATGCTGCAGTCCAAAAGACCTTATCCGGCGGTAAACTGTTCGGACAGTTACAGGATGGCCACTCATCAGCCAAAGATCGAGTTGTCGCAAATGGACTACATTATTTAAATAACAAAAAATGTTTACATGAAAAAACTGTAACGATTTTTTCTCCAAATTTAATCATTAACTCCTTGGTATGCTATCTATGTTCTACCAAAAAAGAATTCAAATTTAAATAGCTCCTTCTGGACGTTGCAGTTTCTTTGTCAGTCAGTATATCAAGTTGTGTATATTTTGGGAAAGAAAACACCAAGATCCAGCGAATATATGTAAACAAAACTCTCTAGTGTCACAATGTCAATTGAAAAAAAATTGTTCCATAAATGAATATTTCAGGAAAATATACCAGCACCATTGAATGGTACATAGAAATATTTTCACAGAAACTCAGGAAATTCCACAGGGAAAAAGCATATTCACAAAACACACCCTCTAACACTAAAACCATAAGATACCTACATAAGTTTTAGTTCATCTAGTTTTTAAATAGGACTTTACATTCAAATGTGTCCAATCTGGCTAACTCGTTTAACTCGATAAATTCCTCCAGAAGGTTGGCTTTCACTTTTATTTCTATTGGGGAATGGGGTTGTGCTTGGCAACTCATTAAGAAAACTTTCTCACGGTATAAAAACAACAACAACTTTTCAGGATATTTTCCGAAACAGTTAATTACAGAAAATCCTCCTTTTTTAGGATATAAAATGAACAATTATGAAGAAATGGACAGAAGAATCTTGCGATCATTAAAACGTTTCACGCTCAATGAATCTATGAAAACCGTGTATTAGGGTAGTTAATTTCACGAGAACCATTCCGAAATCTCATAATTTATAATGAAAATTCGCTCTGATGAAAAATTAGGAAAAAAGTACCAATTGATCGGACCAAGAAACTCTCTTTCCTGTTCAAGGGTAGCCAATATGGAATGGATATTATTTGAACCACATTTTTTCGGAGAGAAAACTTTTTGTAGAGCGAAAATCAAGGATGAGAATAGAGTATTCCAATACTATGTAGTTGCAGAATGGGCTCCTATTCCAATACGAATGCGAAATTCGAAAACGAGCGACGAAGGAGCGAAAAATGAGTGTGTTGAAATTGCATTCTGCAACGATTGTTAGAGATATTTTCTCTATTTCAGTCAAATTTCGTAAAATACTGTTGAAATTCAATGAAATTCAGATTATACATCCTAGTGACTTTTGTATTGTATCTTGGCAGTTGGTGACTTGTTACGAAATTGACATTTCCAAATTGACGTGTGTTGAAAATTGATAGGATCGAAAGCCAGTGCTGACAACCACAAAACGAAAAATATAACTGAAAACAATGCTGAAATAGAGAAGCACTATTAATATGTAAGTATACAGGGAGTCCCCTAGTAAGTGTAAGAATTGATCGGATAAATAGAACTGATGAAAATAAGAACAAATTTCCTACAAATACTAATCTTAACTATTTTCACTTCGGAGATAGAGGGTGTAGAAGTTTGAAGAAATAAAAACATGAGTTGAGGTGAATTTTCGACTAATCGGTTTTTCAATTTCTGAACTGCAAACTTGATTTTGAACCAATGACAGATTTCCAATTCTCAAAGGTATAAAAATCTTTCAACACACAACAAATTTGTGGAGCCAGATGTATGTCATGATTTCGAAACTCCACTATTTACATTACCCAAAATCAATGTAGGAAAGCTTCTGCAAGTGTTCCTAGTAATTGATATAAATCAACCTTTTATTGAGTGAAAACCATTAAAAAGCAATGAAAATCGACGAAGGGTAACCGCTGAGTAGCTTTAGCATCACTTCGGAACGATCTCAAAGCAGAATTGATACGAAAATAAATAAGTTGATAAATATTTGAAAGAGGTTCTGGTAAATTGAGCTCGAGATTAATAGATGCTTTCAGAATCGACATCCCACATAAATTAATGGTCTTAATTATTGAATAAGCCACCTCTTCACTGTAGTGTTTGAAAATAACATAATGGGCTCGAGTTAAATTTTTAATTCGAAACATGCGCTGGGAATCAATAACGATAATATTTTCACTGCTTACCATCAAAATGTGATCTGACAGTTTGAATGAATTTAGGTCGTGCCAGTATCTTCCCATGCTGGCTCCATATACACACATCGTCAAAGGTCTAGGGGAGGCCAAGACTTTTGTCGATGTGTATTTCTCTGAAAATCAGAGTTATATAAACCAATTAGAGTCATAAATTTCATAATCTGTTCAATATCTGCCACTCAGGTCACCATTTTTTCACACCAAGTTCAACTTGAGAAAAATAAGCAAAACATGATATTTGAACTACACTGCGCAAAAAAATCAACGCACATTCTGAAAATCTCAATTTTAATGAAAGTTAACTCTACATTGACTTTATAACTTATTTTTCATGTTCTCTCGGGAAGGTTTTGAACGAAACAAGACACATTAAATGGATGAAAAGTTCAGGATTTCACCGAATCTTATTTGAAAGAAGAGAAATGAACAATTTTCAAAATTCTGAAATGCTGATAAGTGATTTAATACTTGGTATTTCCATCCCTTGCGTTAATTACAGCTCGGCAACGACGGTTCATACTCAAAATGAGTGATCTTAAAATGTTCTGATCTAATCCTTCCCAGGTTTCTCCGAGTTGGATTCCTAAGTCATTAAGAGTAGCTGGATGATTTTCTGAACTTCTCAGCCTTCTATTGAGGTTGTCCCAAACCAGCTCAATCGGATTGAGATCTGGACTTCTTGCTGGCTATTCTATTCGAGAAACTTCAACCTCTTCAAGGTACTCCTGAACGATGCGCGCACGATGGGGTCTGGTATTATCGTCCATAAAAATGAAATTTTCACCAATGTATGGGGCAAATGGCACTACATGCTCTTCAAGAATTTTCCTTATATACTTATCAGCATTCATAGCTCCATAATCAACGACCACTAGGTCTGTGCGAGCGGTCCAAGATATTCCACCCCATACCATAATCGATCCTCCCCCGAAACCACCAGTATTCAGGAAATTACACTTAGCATATCTTTCATGTGGACGTCTATATATAAGGGAACGTCGATCACAATGGTAGAGGCAGAATGTAGACTCATCTTTGAAGAGAACTCTTTCCCAATCGGCCTCTTCCCAATGGATATGCTCTCTCGCAAAATCCAAACGCGCCCTTCGATGGGCTGGGGTAAGAGCTGGGCCTCTTGCCGCGACACGAGGCCTTAAATCATATTCTCTGAGGCGATTTCTTATTGTCTGAGTGCTAATTTGCACCTCATGAGTTTGCTCAAGCTGATTTTGAAGGAGGCGAGCCGTTGCAAACCGTTGTCTCAACGAAGAAACTCTCAAGTAACGTTCTTGAATGGCAGTTGTTACCCGTGGTGGCCGTGGTCTACCCTGTCCTGTTCTTCGGACATTCATACCTGTCTCCCTGAATCGCTGCAACATTCTGGACACACTTGTATGGGAAACTCCAAACCTTTCTGCAATTCTTGTGTATGTCCACCCTTCTTCTCGCAAAACTACCGCTTGGCCACATTCCTCTTGGGTCAAATTGCGTGTTTCGCGTTGCATAGCGATCGAGTGTAGAAAAATCAAACGAAAGAAAAACTATTGATCACTAGAATTGATCGAGAACAACTGATTTTAGAATGGAGCTAATACATTCAAAATCTGATAATATCATCTTTTTTTATTCCTGCTGGGAGAAAACATCTGTATTGAAGAAAAACCTCGAAAGTGGATAACATATGCATGCATAATTCTGATAAAAATAATTATCATTGAGAACACCTTCAGTTGTAGAATAAATTTGAGATTTCCATAACGTGCGTTAATTTTTTTGCGCAGTGTAGTTGAACTAGTTTAATTGTGCGAGTTGCTCGACAACCACTACTCCACAATTCACCAGCCCTTCAACGCTTCAGGTTCCACAAGCAAGCAGTAATTTCCGATTTCTGGATGGCACGTCTCCAACATAAACACATCGGGAATCTCCCCTTTAAATCGGAATAGAAATGAGATTTCAAAGTTGAAGAACTCGTTTGTCGTTCTTCCATTCTTGCAGAACGAGTTCCCTATGCAGGGCCACGATTGTCTGTTGGGAAAAAGAATGGTGGAACGAAACAATGGGGTAGTTCCAGACCACAGAAGTATACGAGTCGGTGGTATGCGAACGTGAATATATTTGTCCCCTATGAGGTCAGCGTCGACTCGTTATCAAGCTGATATTTTATTTAGCTGCTCATTCTCACAGAACATTACCCTAACGTATGGAGTTGGATTTACTTTGGGTTCACAGTGGAAAAAATATTTTGTTAGGTAGAAGAGGAATGGGATTCTGTGCTTTAATTGAATTTCCATGACGACGTCAGTTATTTAAATTAATTAATCCTCAATGCAAACAATGTGAAGTCGAGTTTCACAGGAATTTAATCCATCAAGTATGAATAAATTCTTTTAAATTTCAGGGTAGAGCACATTACCTTTGTGTTTCATCAAAAAGTTCGAACGAATAACAAAAGACCGGATTACTGCGAGTTTTTAATGATATATGTAGTGAAATACTCTGAGATCCAATGAAATTGAAACAATTCAATCCTGATTCAATTTACTAGTAAGGTTTAGGGGCTGAAATCTATATATATAAAAGAAAGATATTGGTTACACCATTTATAACTCGAGATCGGATGGAGTGTCTACGGTCTGGTTATTATAAAATGCAATAAAACTTCGAAAAAATCGATGAAAATTTCACTTATACAGGAAATGCTTTTCCTGCTTTTGAGTAAGGCCACTAGATGTCGCTACAGTTAACGTTACGCTACCGCTTATTCGTAGGTACTTCTCTCCGTTAGATATGGTGTACAGTGACTATATTACCACTATAGTCACTGTAATAGTTTGTAATTTGAGTTGCCTACAACTTTGCGCCGTTGACCAACACCAAAAAATCTTTCAGATGGCGCTATTCACACATTATGACTGATTATCAGTTATTTTTATAGTTTTATTTATTCAAAATAACGTTATCGTGAAGTAGGATGTCTAGAATAATGGTGTAGGCAATGATTAGATTTTGTTGTGACCAAATTGATTATATTAGCAATGTTTCGTTCTTTCCATTTCAGGTGGCGCTATTCACAAATTATGACTGATTTTTATCAGTTATTTCAAATACTTGAATTTATTCTGGCGAACGTGGCGTGTTAATGGTAGACAATTTTGTCAAGCAATAATGTGTGTTTATATTCCTGACATTCTGATGTATATTAGTTCTTAGGAAAAGTAGAAAACTTCCATTATAAAAAGATGCCATTCTGCTGTCATGTCATAATTGACTTTAGCAAATCAGCTGTTGATACATCCATCAAATTGACAACGGAAAATACACTGAAATGAAATTGCGGCGCCGCCACGTTGCTAATATTTTCGATTTGGTCGAACGTCATTCCATTCAAATTTTGACGGGTGCCTACACCATTATTCTAGACATCTTATCGTGAAGGTACTATATTTGACATCAGCACCATTAGATGGCGATGAATTTGTTGAGGCTTTCGCGACAATCAATTTATGTCATCTATTTTTTTTTTCGAGAATTTCGGTCGTCGTTGTTTGAAATGGTCGAACATATGACATCAATTACTGTGTAATTTGCATAGGACTTATAGTACCATGACGGTCTATTAACAGATCCAGAAGCGCGTGAATATCACAGTGAATTTTTATCGAAATGTCAAGTATATACGATTTTGGCGATCAGTTTCGATCGTGATATGTCCATTCTCATCTTTTCTCATAATTTTTAAAATGTTTTTGAATTTCTGTTTGGGTAATAAATATATTTGCGGAAATCACTAAATCCAAAATTGCTATAATTGGTAATTGACATATTATTTTTATGTATCTGTTCTGTGTGACAGCTCATATCCATCGAAACATTTGACAGTTCAAAAATCAGAGAACCAAGCTGTTGATCCCCGATCACCGGTGATTGTGAAATCCACCGTAAGTATCATTGAGGCGGAACAAAGTTCGCCGGGCCAGCTAGTTACAAAATAAATCCATAGAATTCTTTAAGCGAATCTTTGATATTGCTGTATGTATATGCATTGTTGAATAATTTGAATCGATATTATTCTATGAAATATCCCGAAGAAATCCATCAGAATTTAAAAACGTAAAACATACACACACCGTCGAAAGTCTTGCCCCCCCTGGTTTTCTCAAGAAATGAACAATCTACAGGGTGACAAGAAAAACTTCTGAAAAATTTTGCTGTGGTCTGGAACAAAAGTATTACAGCGCAGCCAACTAATTTTTATTCTCTTGGTTTCTCTACACTTTCCTGTACTAATTTTCAGTTTGATATAATTTCATTTCACAGAGTTTTAGAATGTCAAACAAACGTAGTGCGATTTTGGAGCTGTTTCGTCAAGGTAGGCGTCAATGCGAAATTGTTCGTTTGCTCAATGTGCCTCGACAAACCGTGTCCGATGCAATTCGTCGTTTCAAGGAGCTTGGCCATGATGGTCGTCGTCCAGGAAGTGGTAGAAAACGCAATGTCAATACATCTAGCAATCGCAATATTAAATAGCCTGTGAGACCGGTATCAACCGCGAATCAGTTCATCAAATTGCCAAAAAGGAGCTCAACCTCAAGCCATACAAGCTCCAAAAAGTTCAATTCCTCACGGAGGAAAACAAGCGCGTACGACTCCAAAGGTGCCGCCAACTCCTTCGTCTCGCCGCCGGTCAGCAATGGGAGCGAATTCTCTTCACAGACGAGAAGCTTTTCACCGTAGAACAATCCCTGAACCACCAAAACGACAGAGTCTGGCCCGTAGAGGCTCCCGGTACGTCAGCCATCGTCGAACATCGTGAAAATCAGCAATCCGTCATGGTCTGGGGCGGAATTTGCGGGTGTGGTGTGGTGAAACTGCCTTAGTTTTCGTGGATCAAGGGGTCAAAATCAATCAAGAAGTCTACCGCTGCGACATCCTCGAGGCCGTAGTACTTCCGTGGGCCAAGCAGCACCTCGGCGATACGCATTGGACCTTTCAATAGGACTTCGCTCCGGCTCACAGAGCGAAAATGACGCAAGAATGGTGTAAGACCCATTTTCCTTGTTTCATATCATCTTCAGAATGGCGGGCCTACTCACCGGATCTCAACCCAATGGACTACAGCGTGTGGTCTATTTTGGAGCACAGGGCTTGTGCTAAAACATACAAAACTTTGGAGTCGTTGAAGCAATCTCTGCGCCAGGAATGGAACCGATTAACGCCCGAGGAGCTGCGACCCATTTCAGAAAATTTCAAGAAGCGTCTGGAGCTGTGTATCGCCGCCAAAGGAAGCCACTTCGAAACGGATTGAATAATATATTATTAACTAATGTTCAAGCTATTATTATCTGTTGTTGTTTTGTTCAATTTCTTCTGTTTAATAAAGTTAAATGAAAAAGAGTGTGTCCGAGGTTTTTCTTGTCACACTGTATGTTCTGGGAATAAGATGAATATTGAAATATATTTGATAAAAAAATCTTTGTTTGGTACGCATTTCTTTATGCAAGATAAGACAGAATAGGAAGAATGAGAAAAAAACTGAATATATAGATTATTTCTTTTTGATTAATTATAGTTATTTCACAAATGAATCTAAATTCAATAGTCCGTATAACCATCACCTCTTCTTTCAATCGACTTCCAAATACGCCTAGGCATCCCACGAATCAAGTCATTAATGAAATTTTGAGACATATCGTTCCATTCTTCCTGAAGATCTAAACTCAATTCCTGAAAAGTTGAAGGTGGCTTTTGGCGACTGAATATTGCTCTCCCTAAGTAATACCATACGTGCTCAATTGGATTCATGCGCGGTATGTTTGCTGGCCAGTTCATTCTCTGGATATTGTACTCTTGAAAAATGTTTGGAACCCTTCGTGTGCAATGTCCCAAAATTCTTTGCGCAGAGGAACAATGAATGGTTCAATGATGTTTTTTCTGTTCTTCTCGGGAGTGAATTGAAATACAATGAAAGGAAATTCTTTCATCCCCAAATAGACGAAAAAACATAGACTCCAACTGTTTTAAATCTAGAGAGACATTCCGAATATTTTCGAAAGCGTAGCGGTTTCATTACCAAAGTTCATGAATAATCAATGAGATGAATTTTCATGCAATCCAATCAAACCCACAATCTCTTCTTTACAGGAAACTTCACCATCATTTTACCAACGTTTGCGAAAATCGATTCGCTATGAGGCAAAAAGAGGATGTCTGAAGAGGACTTCTTGCACAATATGGTATTAGGTGTGATTTATGTTTTATTACAAGTCTTTACACCCACCTACACAGTGTCTATTGAAGGGGAGATATTGGGAACAGGGATGCTGTTATACTGCATAAGGGCACTCAGATTTGCTGAGTTTTATATCTCTAGACAGCTGCTTAAAATGTTATGGTTGTGGGCATTCGGTTTCTGACGATCCAACGAAGAATAATAATTTTCGTCCTTCATATCGAGCATGAAAAAAAGGGCACATTGATGTTAGCTGTTGAAATAATGTTGGGAAAATGAAATAATAATGTAATTGAACAAAAAACCTTTCAAGTTTCAAGTTCTTTTTCAACTGATTCGATTTCCAAAGATCAATGCTTTAACTTTTGGGTTGAGATTAACAAATACCGGTTTTTCTTGCCATGGTCTCATTCGAGTATCACCTAACAGATTATTAAAAAGCATACACAAAAAAAAGGCATATTCACCCGTCATTCCATCGAGTGATGGACAAAATTGTCAAACTTCTGAAAAGACAACAAAGAACAAACACAAAAATTAGGACAAGTCTTAAGGGGCAGTATCACCTTTTGAATCGTGGTAAATCTCCATTCGAAAGTGGTCTCTTTATTTCACGAGTAAGTACCCTAATTTACGACGTAGAGACTTGATTTTGACTTTTTTAAATTGTTGAAGAACGTCCCGAGGGCAAATAGTTTTCTTTTTTCGATTTAATTAGTTTTTCAATTAAAAAAACCAGAGTAATCGTTTGATCTGGGGTTATTGAATATGTTTTTCGTTTTTCATGAGTACAAGCTATATTTTTGAAATAATCATCATAAAAATTTTTGTAGTTTATAGAAGATTAAATTGCCGAGGGCAAATAGTTGCGATTTTTTCGATTTAATTAGTTTTTCAATTAAAAAATACAGGTTGAACTTCAGCGTTTTGGAAACTACACTTAATGATTTTTTTCCGACGGTTATTCATCATTTTTTGGAAAAAATTGCAATTATTTGCCCTCGGCAATTTAATCTTCTATAAACTACAAAAATT
The DNA here is from genome assembly GCA_951802165.1 of Adalia decempunctata. Taxonomy (NCBI): domain Eukaryota; kingdom Metazoa; phylum Arthropoda; class Insecta; order Coleoptera; family Coccinellidae; genus Adalia; species Adalia decempunctata. The sequence continues at coordinate 26,551,687 of OX637697.1, forward strand.
TTCATGATGATTATTTCAAAAATATAGCTTGTACTCATAAAAAACGAAAAAACGAAAAACATATTCAATAACCCCAGATCTAACGATTACCCTGGTTTTTTTAATTGACTATTTCACTCTTTTCATTTTTAGTGAGGAAGTTTCCGTAACAACGATCGTTTCATCCCGGCAAAACCAACATGTTGGTTTTTCAGCGACAAAATTTTTGACGTTTCTCGAATTCAAGATAGCTTCGGAAATAAATATCATAGAGAGAACAAACAACGTTTAGTGGTTTAGTTAATCTATGATGAATTCTAATTTGCCAAATAGCGCAATACCTGTCAAATGTGAAAATATTACCCTATTTTCTCGTGGAATAGTCATGCCGAATTCCACTCGAGATGAAATTTAAGCAGGTAAAATTTCTCTCTTGTAATATTCAAGTTTGTTGCTTTTCGGAAATTTCGAAAATTTCCGAGCAATAAACTTTCATATCACAATCGAGAAATTTTTCCGGCAAAATTCCATCTCTAGTGGTATTACATATGAAAAACTAATTAAATCGAAAAAAAGAAAACTTTTTGCCCTAGGGACGTTCTTCAACTTCAATTTGAAAAAAAATCCAGTCGCTACAACGTAAATAAGGGTACTTACTCGTGAAATAAAGAGACCACTTTTGAATGGAGATTTACCACGATTCAAAAGGTGATACTGCCCCTTAAAGAGTGTCGATCACTTATTTAATAAGCTGTCTCAAGCTGGTTTTTAAAGTATACTTTCCGACTGTGGGAATGTTATCATTGGGACTACAGAAAGGAGTATACATTAATTAAAAAATTGGTTACATAAAGCACAGACATTCATCCATTTTGTAAATTCATCCATCTGATAGGTGGATTACATTTAAGAATCCAAGGAGATTTTTTTCGACAGCTGTCAGAATTTTTTAACAGCTGTCAAAAATATTTTATTGATTGCTGTCGAAGCAATCATTCCTGATCCTGGAGAGCTTTTCAGTTCATTCAAGTTTGTATGATTGCATTAAGCAGAATTTCAATTCAAAGTTATTAATTGTAATATGACCTATACCTACTTGAAGTAAAGAAATACTATTATTATCTTGCAATAATATGAATATATAGTTATGGTGAAAAAGGGTTACAGTCCACTGCGACCTCAAGGTCTATTGTGAATAGGTATACATTTAGTGAAATGTAATTTTTGAATTTCTTGATTATGATTCCTGATTTGTTTTTTGGAAACCAATAACCAGAAAGAAATTCAATGAATTATAATATAATCCTCCTACAGAAACTGACTATCAATATTCTTTCGATCTGAGCTCTACTGTTAAATTTAAGCGCGGTAAGCTCATTTGTGTGGAAATCGTGAAAGAATCATGATGAATCTTAATCGATATTCTGCCAGAGACATCCCAATCATTCACGATGTCAGGTTGACTATTTCTGTTCTTTGAAACTTCAGGAGCAATCGATTCAATACAGAAGTTGTACCGAAGAAAGTTTTGTGGATCTCATTAGACGGCAAAGCTCCGGATTTGGATTCAGATCGACAGGGACTGTCTAACAAGAAATAACGCCGAAATGATTACCATCGTTCTGAGGAAATTTTTGGTTTTCGTGCCTTTTATGGAAGAGTTCTATTTGTTCAAATAATTCGAATCAGAGAAAGTATGAGAAACGTCCTGTTGAAGGTTTTTGCTCACTGATCTATCCCCTATCAATTGAAGTAGTGAAAAAATTGGCATCATGTATTTCTGAAAATTTAACTTTCCATGTCCTACTAGACTAACTAGAGGAAGCGGGACTGACGCATTCGCCATTTTGCGTTATTAACAATTCAGTTTCTGCAAAGCGTATGGCTATTGTAGTATTGTATGACTTCGATAATAACAAATATGATATAACCAACTCTGATATTGAGATATTTTTTCGGGTTTTCAATACTGTGTTTATTCCTGTCTGTATAAGTCTAGTTTTATAAAATGCATGGGAATATTTCAGGATACGAAATGCCTATTCTAGTCTTCCATTATAATGCACACAATTCCTAAGACATTATATCTATTTTTTTTATTTCAGGAAGCTTGAATCCAGCAAAAAACCTCTCTGATAAAACCGTACAACTCCAATTATTCCTTTCTTTTGCACCAGGTTCAGTTGAGTGCTTTATTACCCTTGATGCTACAAGTAGAAAGCAACAAGTTTCACGTCAGAATCGTGGATCTGATAGATTGGGGATTAAATGAAAATCCAATGGAATTACGGCTATGCCTTCCGGGTACGAATCGACGAGTTTAATTTCAAGGGTATCCTATATAGGAATTTTCAGAACTGAGTAGAATCAGCAGAGATCTAGATCTCCAGGTCATATGGATGGCAACTACATTGAGAGGATATGATAGTCCATCTAAGTTGTGGTCTTTGATTAATTTAGCGTAGTTCTTGAATGAGTCGTTCTCAAGTAGGGTTACAAAAATATGAAAATAAACTGCGCAAAAAAATTAAGGCACATTCTGAAAATCTCAATTTTAATGAAAGTTAACTCTACATTGACTTTATAACTTATTTTTTATGTTCTCTCGGGAAGGTTTTGAACGAAACAAGACACATTAAATGTAAGAAAAATTCAGGATTTCACCGAATCTTATGTGAAAGAAGAGAAATGAACAATTTTCAAAATACTGAAATGCTGATAAGTGATTTAATACTTGGTATTTCCACGCCTTGCGTTAATTACAGCTCGGCAACGACGGTTCATACCCAAAATGAGTGATCTTGAAATGTTCTGATCTAATCCTTCCCAGATTTCTCCGAGTTGGATTCCTAAGCCGTTAGGAGTAGCTGGATGATTTTCTGAACTTCTCAGCCTTCTATTGAGGTTGTCCCAAACCTGCTCAATCGGATTGAGATCTGGACTTCTTGCTGGCCATTCCATTCGAGAGACTTCAACCTCTTCAAGGTACTCCTGAACGATGCACGCATGATGGCGTCTGGCATTATCGTCCATAAAAATGAAATTTTCACCAATGTATGGGGCAAATGGCACTACATGCTCTTCAAGAATGTCCCTTATATACTTCAGCATTCATAGCTCCATTATCAACGACCACTAGGTCTTTGCGAGCAGTCAAAGATATTCCACCCCATACCATTATCGATCCTCCCCCGAAACCAGTAGTATTCAGGAAATTGCACTGAGCATATCTTTCATGTGGACGTCTGTATACAAGGGAACGTCGATCACAATGGTAGAGGCAGAATCTAGACTCATCTGTGAAGAGAACTCTTTCCCAATCGGCCTCTTCCCAACAATGGATATGCTCTCTCGCAAAATCCAAATGCGCCCTTCGATGGGCTGGGGTAAGAGCTGGGCCTCTTGCCGCGATACGAGGCCTTAAATCATATTCTCTGAGGCGATTTCTCATTGTCTGAGTGCTAATTTGCACCTCATGAGTTTGCTCAAGCTGATTTTGAAAGAGGCGAGCGGTTGCAAACCTTTGTCTCAACGAAGAAACTCTCAAGTAACGTTCTTGAATGGCAGTTGTTACCCGTGGTCTACCCTGTCCTGGTCTACGGACATTCAAACCTGTCTCCCTGAATCGCTGCAACATTCTGTACAAACTTGTATGGGAAACTCAAAACCTTTCTGCAATTCTTGTGTATGTCCACCCTTCTTCTCGCAAAACTACCGCTTGGGCACATTCCTCTTGGGTCAAATTGGGTGTTTCGCGTTGCATAGCGATCGAGTGTAGGAAATCAAACGAAAGAAAAACTAGATCACTAGAATTGATCGAGAACAACTGATTTTAGAATGGAGTCAATACATTCAAAATCTGATCATATCATCTTTTTTTATTCCTGCTGGGAGAAAACATCTGTATTGAAGAAAAACGTTGAAAGTGGATAACATATGCATGCCTAATTTTGATTAAAATAATTATCATTGAGAACACCTTCAGTTGTAGAATAAATTTGAGATTTCCATAATGTGCGTTAATTTTTTTGCGCAGTGTATTTGAATTAGATAAATTTATTTCAGTCATTTTATTCCAAACAGATTGATAAACAACGAAGAAACGAATAACTAATCAAATTCTATTTGAAACCATTTCGAAAAATTCAGCTTCCAATTTTATCTGCTGTTTTGAATTATAATATGAAAAATTTTACAATTTTTTACTCCCAATTGACAAAACTTTAATTCACTCAGCATTCATGAATGGCTAATTTCATTCAAAGAATTTTGCTTCGATTTAAATATTCACAACAGTCTCTTAAAACGTACATGTATTTAATTTATTTATTTAGGTCCCTACAATTCCACCAGAAGAAAAATTCACAACAGAAGCATTTCAATAACAATAATTGTGGGGGCGCACAGATAAAAAATCATTATCAAAATGAAACCACTTTTGATTCACTTTTTACAGTTTCTAAATAAGAATAAAAGGAAAGTTGTAAGTAAACAGTGTCAAAAACAGAATATAATTTCATCGAGACAAGACCATTATTCGTAGATGGAAATAGAAAACCAACGTATTATGCAGATTTGAAACAATGTAACGATGTGAAACAATGAAAGTCAAAAATATAAATAGTTGCCTACTCGACAATCGATTTGTGAACACTCACTTCAGAAATGTATCTAAGCCCAGTAACATCTTTGATTCAGTTTCCAGAACAAGGCAATTTCCCGAACATTCCCTTTAACCAATTGGATGGTCACTTTCCGACCAAAGATGGAACGTGAATTCCCATCCCAATTTCTGGAAATCGGTCATCCATGAATCCTCAGAATGTACAGGAAATTTCCCCATTCTCTTATTGGAGGGGTTATCAATTCAAATCAAAGTTGAACTTGTCTTTGTGAAAGTAACCTCGAGGGAAGAATTCCTCACGGGGAAGTGAATACTGCGTGAGTTAAGATGTTTCGAGCTTGTTAGAGAACTCATTTTGGTGAACGAATTCGGTAGCCGAAAAGTTTCGGAAATTGTTGTGCCATAATGAGAGTAAATCGAAAGAATTGTTGTTTCGTGAAGTGAAAGAGAAAATAGAATATCATACATAAATATAAATGAGCAATAAATTATATTTTTATACAGGGTGACAGTTCAAAGATTTACAGGCTAATTATGTCGTGACAAGGATGTTTCCAGAGGAAATGCCGAAATAGATCAATTTTTATTCGGATGGGAACATATTTTGAGCAGAATTGTAAGCCGAAATCTCCTCAATCCTAGTTGTAGGGGCTATCACCCCTAAATTCCCTACTGAGAATTTGAGGTGATAGCTCCTACACCCAACGTTGAGGAGATTTCGGCTCACAAAGAATTGTGAGCCGTGATATTTTGAGAAGAATCTCAAAATATCACTCTGTATGCCGATTTCTAAGAAGCTTCGAACTTCCTTCGATGTTCAAGTCATCAACGTGACAATTTCAACTCAGTATCAAAAAGCACATCAAAACAGAAATTGAGTTAAATATCAAAGTAGTGAATTCCCAAGGTGTTTTACCTAAAGAAAAACTGTTTCCAAATATAAGGTGTTCCTAAAGAATAGGGCTCATTACTTGGACCTCTGTTTCATCCCTAACACCGTTTATGTTCTGTGATGAATGTATGAATGCTCCTTTTAGTATTCACGATGTGAACAGTGGATCAGTATGATGTTTGGCACTCCTTAGGACGTGTCCCAGTTTTTGTGAAGGTTAACTACATAAACAGGAAAGAGGAGACTCCAATTATTCATAGTGCTTGGTTGCCAGCGATCAGCAATGCCAAAACTACACCTGCCCGAAGCGGTGGGGATGAACCGACCGGTCACGACGGCAGTGAGGCTGACGCAATAAAAACAGAGATACATCCAGTAATATCTCCAGTTCGGAGCGGTCAATCGACCGAGAAGTATTTGGTAGAATTCCAACTGGACGACGGCTAGAAAACACGGCAATTTAAAGTTCCTTGCTTTTGACAGTGTTTTATGCATTTCCTTCTTCACATTGGCGACTACCATCTGATCAATTCAAGAGTTTCTTAATTCATTCGAAGTTTCTCTAGCCTTTCAGTCATTTGATCACGTACAGTTCGCAAAACAAATATTTCATCGTTTCAACTAACGATTCATCTCGTTACTTCTCCTAATTACTTTTCCAATACGCGTTGTCCACCGATTGAGTGTTTTTTTGTATCCATCAATGAATATTCATGGGGATGGAACGTGCATGAGAGTGGAGATAGTTGATGAAACTTCGGAAATTACTTATCGGAAAATCGAACCGAATTAAATCAACGTAGGATAGGGAAGGGCGTGGATAAGAATTCCTAGGGGTATTATGAAGTTATTAAATTGGAAGATGATTGGGGGAAACTATATTTCCATCTAATTGGTATGAGCGGCACGACATAAGAAGATTTCAGAAATTCCTATTTCCATCAGGTATCCACTTTAGTCACTACAGCGTAGATTTTGATTCGAATGCATATCCATTCTGATGCTTAGAGAGAGAACCAAATTTACGATGGATGAACCTGTTTGTGTTTTATTGCGTTCAAAAAATTCTGCTCTCTTTGTGAAAGTATAACCTATTTTTTTTTTGAAATTTGCGTATCAAAAGTCTGCGGAAGGCATATCGGTCGGAGCATATAACCCGACGTTTGACTGCTCCGAACTGGTGAAAACCTTCATCATTATATGAAGTCTGTTATGTTCGTTTTTTGTTTTTGCCGTCTTCCAAAAAAAAAACAAAGTGAAGGGTCCTCCAATAAGAGGTGTTATTTTAACAATGAAAGGAAAATGCCATTTTTTTCAGATGCATGATCGGATGTTTATCTATATATATAAAAGAAAGATATTGGTTACACCATTTATAACTCGAGATCGGATGGAGTGTTTGTTATGAAACTTCATATATGGATTCGTCTACGGTCTGGTTATTATAAAATACAATAAAACTTCGAAAAAATGGATGAAAATTTCACTTATACAGGAAATGCTTTTCCTCCTTTTGTGCGAGGCCACTAGGTGTCGCTACAGTTACGCTACCGCTTATTCGTAGGGACTTGATTTCATATTCTCTCCGTAAGATGGCGACTATATTACCACTATAGTCACTGTAATAGTGTGTAATTTGGGTTGCCTACAACTCTGCGCTGTTTGTTGGCCAACACCAAAAAGTCTCAGCGTAGGAGTACAGTAGTACAGATGTCTAAAATGATTAGATTTCGTACCACTTCAGATGGCGCTATTCACACATTATGACTGATTATTAGTTATTTTTATAGTTTAATTTATTCAAAATAACGTATTCGTTAAGTAGGATGTCTAGAATAATGGTGTAGGCACTGATTAGATTTTGTTGTGACCAAATTGATTATATTAGCAATGTTTCGTTCTTTTCACTTCAAGTGGCGCTATTCACAAATTATGACTGATTTTTATCAGTTATTTCAAATATTTGAATTTATTCTGGCGAACGTGACGTGTTAATGGTAGATAATTTTGTCAAGCAATAATGTGTGTTTATATTCCTGACATTCTGATGTATATTAGTTCTTAGGAAAAGTAGAAAACTTTCATTATAAAAAGATGCCATTCTGCTGTCATGTCATAATTGACTTTGGCAAATCAGCTGTTGATACATCCATCAAATTGACAACGGAAAATACACTGAAATGATATTGCGGCGCCGCCACGTTGCTAATATTTTAGATTTGGTCGAACGTCATTCGATTCAAAAATTGACGGGTGCCTACACCATTATTCTAGACATCTTATCGTGAAGGTACTATATTTGACATTAGCTCCATTAGATGGCTATGAATTTGTTGAGGCTTTCGCGACCATCGATTTATGTCATCTGTTTTTTTTTCGAGAATTTCGGTCGTCGTTGTTTGAAATGGTCGAAAAAAGAACATATGACATCAATTACTGTGTAATTTGCATAGGACTTATAGTACCATGAAGGGCTATTAACAGATCCAGAAGCGCGTGAATATCACAGTGAATTCTTATCGAAATGTCAAGTATATACGATTTTGGCGATTAGTTTCAATCGTGATTGTCCATTCTCATCTTTTCTCATAATTTTTAAAATGTTTTTGAATTTCTGTTAGGGTAATAAATATATTTGCGGAAATCACTAAGTCCAAAATTGCTATAATTGGTAATTGACAATATGGACACATAATTTTTATGTATCTGTTCTGTGTGACAGCTCATATCCATCGAAACATTTGAAAGTTCAAAAATCAGAGAACCAAGCTGTTGATCTCCGATCACCGGTGATTACGAATATTACGATTTGTGAAATCCACCGTAAGTTTCATTTAGGCGGAACAAAGTTCGCCGGGCCAGCTAGTTTCATTATAAAGATGGCATACCTTCTGTTAATAATGGAAAATAACATCAGCCAAATGACAATCACGACCACGACTACAGGACCATATCCTTTTCATGAAATTTTCCATAACCAAATCGCAAAGTGGCTGCCCTATGCCTTCGATAGCCTCACGAATTCCATCTTCCAGGTCTTGAATCGACGATGGGATCTTGAAGTATACTCCATTCACTTTTATAAAGTATCTTGGTTGGCCATGGTTTAGGTTTATCAAGTTCTTTCACTCAAAACTGACGCAGGTTGGCAGTCGTGAAAATCAAGCGACATTGCCAAGTCTACTTTCTAATTATTCTTTTTTAACTTTGTGAATGGAGTTAGTTCTTTTAAGGTTTAACTGTGACACAAGATTCGTAGTACCACCACATTTTCATACTGGAGTATTTCAATTTGCGCAAAGAGGTATTTAAATGTCTCCTGTAGGGTTATTTCTTGAGAATTTTGTAAAGTGGGGATTTCCATACGTTCGTCTGTTCTGTTCGTCTGTTCTGTTCGTCTAAAAGTTTTTCTGTCGGGTCAAGGAACTATCACAAAGTAACGGACTATTCTGTTCATTATTTTTCAGTAATATTTCAACACTCGGTTCTTGATTTCCGTACAAGAAAATAGCAAAACTGAATCTTCCAATCATGTTTATACTCGTACACGTGAAATATTTCCAGTATTAACAGAAGAAAAGTTTCTTCAATATTCGTCAGATCTTTGGAATTATTGAATTCACATAATATTTCCTCAAATTCATTGTTTTCCCAAAGTAAATAAACATTTTGATAAATACGTAATTTCTACTATTTACATGTAGAAACGGCAACGTTGCGTTCATATCTGACAGAAGAATGACTATAACCTAACATTTTCAAGATATACGCGGTGAAATGTGTCAGAATTCCAGGGCCAACCGGGCTACTTTATAAAAGTGAATGGAGTATAGATCTTCTTTATCACATGGCAACAAAGAAAAGAAAGGAGTCGCAAGGTGTTAAATCAGAGATGTCGGGCCTCTACGAGATATAACACGGTCCGTGAACTTTTCTCGTAAAAGATCAATGGTTTCGTTGCTTGCGTGGTACGTGTCCCCGTCTTGTTGAAACAAAACGTTGTCCAGAAAAATACATTCCGGTTAAAAAATCGTTAATGATCTCTCGATAACACAATACTTTCACCCTAACTGTTTCTTCAGTCTCATTCTCAAACAAGTGAGGTCCAATGATCCCGTCTGACCATAAACTGCACCTAACAGTCAAACGTTGAGGATAGAGAGGCTTTTCAACAAAAACTCTTGGGTTTTCCAAGCCCCAGATGCAGCAATTTTGCTTGCTGAGGAAGCCACCGAGGTCTAAATGGTCAGGATGATTTGTCGGTGGAACTCCATCGAATCCGTTTGTAATCATTCGGAAAATCCACCAATGAAGAATTCCCGCTAAGCTTCGTCCATCCGATTGAACAAACAAAACATTTCCGTACTCAAATTTATGTAAACATTCGCACACTGGGAACAAGCAAACTACTGACACTTCGCACTGAGTTATCGGTTACACCAACATATTGGAAATAATTGAATTCAATCATGGTTTAATCAGAAAATGCCTGGGTTCCAATCACGTACTAATCAGACGAAATTAAATTCCATGCAGCGATGCTTAAAAGTTTACACTGCTTCATTTCGATCTCGGGATAGCTACATATTTAATTTTTCGATTTTCGATTGAAACGGTTTCCTAACAAAAGCTGCATCATTCGTATCACGCTCTCATTTCGTTCAGATTCACATTATACAGTTCCTGAACTGGAGACAGCAAACGTTTCGTTTTCCAGAGTGTAGAAGTTTGATCTTAAAATGTATGTTTTGATATTTAAATGCACCCACCTTTACTTTTCAAAACACTGGAGTTTGAAAAATCAACAATGAATTTATTCACCACAGCTTACTTTTTGGAGAGAATCATTCAACATTTTTTTCTCGTGATCGATAACAGATACGAAAAAACTAGAAGAGACCATATAAAGCTCGAAGTTATATAGTTATAGTGAAAAGGGGTTACAGTCCACTGCGACTTGAAGGTCTATTCTGCCCCCCGACAGAGCTGTTATCATCGCGCCTCCTACAGCTCGCCCTTCAGTTCCAGAGATTTGATGAAATCCAGTATCTAGGACGGCTTCAAGGAGGATAACTCCCCACTTCTACAAGTTTCTTGTCCAAAGCACTCTTTCCTTTGGCTTGCAATGGCGTAGCATTCCGTAACCAGGTGAATAGGAGTTTCTTCCTCCTCCCCACAGAATCTACACTCATCAGTGTCCGATAAACCCATTCTCAACAGATGCTTCTTTAGGCGACAATATCCTGTGAGAAAGCCAGAGAGTAGGTGAAGTTGGTTTTTACTGAGATACAGATATTTTTTGGATCTAGCAGTTTCAAAGATCCGGAGGAACTTTTTGGAGTGATCCATCCCTGGGAGACTCCGCCAGAGTTTTTCTCTTTCGGTTTTCTCCTTCAGCATAAACTCCTTCTTATAGGTGCATTTTCCTATACCACAGAAGGGTTCTGGGCCAGTGAGTGGCGTTTGTGCGCCCTTTCTGACCAGTGTATTGGCCTCTTCGTTTCCTACGATTCCTGAATGACCGGGAACCCAGATTAAAAAGACCTTATTCTTCTTGCCTATCTAATTGAGTTTGTTCCGGCACTCCCAAATCAGCTTTGAGTCAATGACGTAGGAGCTTAGTGCATTAATAGCAGCTTGACTATCTGTATGAATAGCTATATCGCACTTCTGATTTATATCTAGACATCTTCCGATTGCAAGTATTTCCGTTTGAAGGACGCTTGTACAGGAGCCTAACGATAGTACACACTTGGTACTTGTCCCCTAAATCCAAGCGCCAGCTCCTGTAGCTGTTTCAGAACCATCTGTATACCATTTCATTGTATTTTCTTTGAGATTGTAGTTGGTGTATTCCCTTTCCCAATCCTCTCCTTTACTAAGCATCGTACTGAAGTTCTTCTCAGTGCTTACTTTCTTGATCATTGCATCCCTAGGAAGGCTTGCAGATGAGGTGTAGTCATTCAGAGAGGACCAAGCTCTCTGAAACCTGCCCTTTTTCTAGATACTCTGAGGATGGCCACATGGCTACCCTATCAATCACTAGATGTAGAGGTGTGAGGTCTGTGATGATCTCAAGCGCCCTGGTTGGGCACGTTCTCATAGCTCCCGTGATGCACACACAGGCAAGCCTTTGTACTTTGTCGAGCATTTTCCTCGTACTTACCTGAATTGCCTTAGCAAATCAGGCTACTGCCCCATATGTGACTATAGGTCTTACAATCATGACGTACATCCATCGCAGTATTTTTTGGTTACAGCTCGAAAAAAAGCATCTTTTTACAATTTTTCAAACGAACAGTGGCTTACCAAGAAACTATTTATGCCAAATTTCAGTTGGATATCTTGTGTATACATATAAAGTTTTCCAATAAGAGGTGTTATTTTGAATTGTCCGTTATTTCGGTAGATGTCACACCTCAAGCTGACATTTTTTGAAATTGGAAAAATTGGCCACATCCAATGTAACTAAATATAATAATTTATATACTTTTTACTATTGTAGAACCCTGAAGAAGGCTTGCAATTCCTAGCCGAAACGTTGGTTGATGAATAAAAGGAAATAAGAACGTTCGCCTCCTGTTATCACCCTTTACCTACATCCAAAATTCTATACAATAAAGGATTACACACATTAAAAAAAATTATATTAATTATCGAATTTGCACAATCTGGACAACTTCTAGAGCTCATGAGGCGATCAATTCTGGTTTAGAGCGTATTCTTGATATCTTAAGATTCTTCCCTAACCTAAAGACTTGCCTCCATTTCAATCAGTCTTGAGGCAGTTTCAATTTATCGCTGATATAAACCTCCAATCGACTGATTCCCAATGCCCCTCCCCCGAAATTCCCAGTCTCTTCTCCATTTCGATTGACGTCACATCATAATCACAGGAGGTTCGGAATAATCTTCTCGTTGATTAAATTTATGGGAAGCAAATTGAATTTTTATTTTCCTCACTACCTCCGCTTCTCCTTTACTCCAACGAGGTCTTGGAACTCGGAGACCGAAATTTGATAAGTTTCAGGCGCCAAAAATGTCCATAAATATTCGTTAACCAAATTGAAACTATGCAACAATTTCGAATGACTATTCTACCACAAATCACAACGGAAGCCGTCGTTCAATCAATTCACTAATGCATGGAAGCATCATCAATCTGCAATTCACAAATTTCACCGAGCCTGATATAAACCTGACCTTTATCTGCGGACTCCACTCACAAATTCATTTGTAATTCAGAATAAAGTAATAGACCTAATCTGCGATTGTAAACAGCGTGGGTCAAGGTCCCACAAAAACGCATGATGCCATTTCGTTTCGAATTGATGAAATTTATTTGTGATGACTGATGGAAACAGCCATTATGATCTGATGGCGTTTGCCAGTTCCATCAGTGATATAATGGAACGCTACTGCCTGGAAAATCATTTTCCAGCAAATAGGAAATGGTTAACAGTGGTTTCCCGTGCCAGTCGACGATCGTGTGGGGCAGGTGTATGTTGACAGACGTTAACTAAGCTGTTTTACGATCGCTGTAAAACGTTAATGAGGATGATGTAAATTTGTACAGGAAGTCCCAGGAGAATCTTAAGTTGCAAGGGGTATCAACTGGCACAATCATCATTTAGTTGGTACCACAGTTCTAGAATATTTCTATCTTTCGAGGGTATGAAAAAACTGTTAGATGTAGAAGAACCTGCTTGGATTTAATGTTTTAGAGTTTCATGAAAAACTATCTGCAAGTTCGGCGTTATGTGGATTAAAGCCATTTTTTCGCGTGAATCACGGTTCAAAACTATTTCAAAAACATTTCGAAGTAAACGTCATCAGTTAATGCATCGCTAAAATGCCACAATTTCAAAACGGTGACGTCATCATAGAAATGTCAATTCAATTTATGAATTTAAAAGTTAGAAACATGAAACACGCACATAATAATCAAAATATTTATAATTTTAGGTGTGTTTATTTGTATATTAATATTAAATCTTGTATTTTCAAATTGGACTCCAATCATTTTCTGATGAATTTGAATGTTCTCGTCCTGATTAACGACTTGTTGAAAAAAATATACGCAATATTCATATCGATTGAATCAAGAGGAAGAAGCCGTAAAATCAATTTCAAAAATTTGAACATACATTTTCGAAACTAAATAATATTTCAGAATTCTAAAATAAAGGTGTGCTCTACTCGAAGTGATTTACCTATTACTTCACAGTCACAGGTTACAATGCATTCTAAAAACAAAGCTGTCATATTCAAATAATATTCAATGCAATGAAGAACAGTTATTATTATCATTTATTCAAAATAAAAACGGTGAAAACAAGATAAATCCAACAAACATAACCTATTTTCTTCAGCTGATTCCAAACTTCAAACTGCAGTTCGAACTATTCCGCTACCTGCTTTCAAACCGCTTCAAATTATTTTGAACCATTTGGTGCGTGACGTCACCAGTACGACGCGAAAACACGAATATTTCAAAACGGACGAAATAGTTTTAAAACATTGTCTGGCGAAAATTCGGCTTAAGTACCTGAATGGATGACCACTCTAGTCACGGATATCGGAAAGCGCGCAAAAGCTCCCAACCTTAGCTCACTGATTTTATATATTTTTTATACTCTACGTTCTTTCTAATGACTGCAGATACTGTGGGAGATCCAAAACATAAACTTATCGGATAACAGTATTCAGCATCCAGAGAAAGGACCCCGCACTTTTTCTATGGCAAATGGCGTTCCGTCAAATTTTCTAAAATTTTGGTATAATGTAGTACTCGACCTACTGATCAAAAGTGTCCATGGCCCCAACTCAATCCTATGACTAGTTTTCGAGATATAGGGCGTTGAAGTTGAGAATTACCCACTTTTACTACACGCGTATCTCGAAACAGAATCGAATGAACTTCAATTTTTCTCAAGAAACATTTCATTACATCCCCAGGGAGCAACCGTATAGAGGAATATGACCGAAAATCGTTACGAATACAGGGTCATCCATAATTGAATGCATGCCCGATTTTGAAAGTATAAAATATGTCAGTTTCAGAGCGAGAACGTTCACAAAATGAACTATTACACTAGATATATTGTTGTTACATCGAAAACGTCTGAAATGACCAGAATTCATACTGGGTGATCCATTATTATAGAAACTATTCTCAAGGAGGGTTAAATGGACACCCTGTATTTATGGGTTGATTCAAGATGTTTGTTTAATTTTTTTAGAACCTATCATCATGGACTTCAAAGAATACAGGGTGATTCAATAATGAAATGAACTTTGAACCTCACGAAAATACCCAAAAACCACCTTTTTTTTCATCACCCTGTATTTCAAGATTAACTCCGACGAGGTGGGAGTTTTCTTTCACGACTGTACTTGATATAAAAACATCAGTACGGCAGAGAGTTTTTATCCACTTCCTATGAGCAGATTTTTTTTTATGTAATATGAAAATTATTTATTTATGTTATTCTATTCTTATTCCAGCATAACAAAAAATCTGGTCATAGGAAGTGGATAAAAACTCTCAGCCTTATCGATGTTTTTATATCAAGTACAGTGGTGAAAGAAAACTCCCACCTCGTCGGAGTTAATCTTGAAATACAGGGTTATGAAAAAAAAAGGTGGTTTTTGGGTATTTTCGTGAGATTCAAAGTTCATTTCATCACTGAATCACCTTGTATTCTTTGAAGTCCATGATGATATGTTCTAAAAAAATTAAACAAACACCTTGAATCAACCCATAAATACAGGGTGTCCATTTAACCCTCCTTGAGAATAGTTTCTATAATAATGGATCACCCAGTATGAATTCTGGGTATTTCAGACTTTTTAGATGTAACAACAACATATCTAGTGTAATAGCTCATTTTGTGAACGGTCTCGCTCTAAAACTGACATATTTTATACTTTCGAAATCGGGCATGCATTCAATCATGGATGACCCTGTATTCGTAACGATTTTCGGTCATATTCCTCTATATGGTTGCTCCTTGGGGATGTAATGAAATGTTTCTTGAGAAAATTTGAAGTTCATTCGATTCTGTTCCGAGATACGGGTGTAGTGAAAGTGGGTAATTCTCAACTTCAACGCCCTGTATCTCAAAAACTAGTCATAGGATTGAGTTGGGGCCATGGACACTTCTGATCAGTAGGTCGAGTACTACATTATACCAAAATTTTAGAAAATTTGACGGAACGCCATTTGCCATAGAAAAAGTGCGGGGTCCTTTCATTTCAGCCCATGCATTCCAACGAGAACCAAAAGACTTCGTTTTAGGAAATTATGATGACCTTTATTACTTCTCTGAGAGGTCGTCGAGAGCTCTATATCTCCTCCAAATGTCCGCCACAAGACTATACCCTGCGAAGTCTCAGCGATCCTACATGGAAATTCTCGCTCGGTGTTCTGTGATTTAATTCGCAAACACCTCCAGCAGCTATTAATTTGGGTAACTTCTCATTAGCTGCTCTTATTGAGATCCAAAAGGGCTCATATGGCAGTCTATTCACTTTTATTAAGGACCCCGTTTGGCCAAGATTTAGGTTTATCAAGTTTTTTTACTAAAAACTGACGCAGGTTGGCAATGTAAAAATAATTATCAGAGACTTTTCCAATGCTAGTTTCTTTTCACTCTTTTCTAACTTCGTAAATGGAATTAGTTCTTTTGAGGTTTAACTGTGACACAGGTTTGGTAGTACTACTACATTTTCCTACTGGAGTATTTCAAGTTGTGAAAAAAGGTATTAAAATGTCTTCTGTAAGCTTATTTCTTCAAAATTTCGAAAAGTGGGGAATTCCATAGCTCCGTTTGTTCGTTTAGAAGTTTTTCTGTCGGGTTATTCTATCCATTATTTTTCAGTAAAATTTCAACACTCAATTCTTGATTACCGTACAAGAAGATAGTATAACTGAATCTTCGACCCATGTTTATATGTATACGTGAAATATCGAGTATCAACAGAAACAAAGTTTCAACATTCGCAAGGTCTTTGGAATTATTGCTAATTCATATAATATTTTCTCGAATTAATTTTTTTCCCAAAGAAATTAAACATTTTGATGAATACGTAATTACTACGACCCCTATGTATAGAGGACCACTTTGCCCAGTTATCTGACAGGAAAATGACTGTTACCCAACATTTTCATAGACGGTGAAATGTGTCACAGAGTGAATGGAATATATTTCTTTGGGATATAATGTATTTGTATGAATCGTTGATTATTCAGCATATTTCATTTCAACTAGGGCTGACTCTTTTTTGGCTTTTTCTATTCGAATATTCATTCTTCAAATTATTCGATTATCCGAATAATTCATTTAAACAATTATTCATGACTGATTATTCATGAATGTTCAAGTATTTATGAGTATTCATGAATATTCAACTATTCATGAGTAGTCATGAATAGTTATTCAGTGATCAATAAATATTCAGTGAATTCGAATGTTCAACACAAAAAACCTAAATCTTATGAATAGTTATTTATTATAGAAGGAAAAAAAAATTGCTCGAGGGGGACACAGAATCGAGAGCTAAAATCCATTATATTTCCCCTGAATAATCCGCTATTTTTCTCTGTGATTGGAAAACGACGATTCAATATTAAAAAATGAAATTACAATAAAATGTGAGAAAATAATCGATTTGACATTTGAACTTTCGTAACATCACGAATGATGGATCTCAGCTCAGTCCTGAATGAATGAATTCATAAAAATTCAACTATTCACTGAATGTTCATGATCATTCGAATGATGCAAAACCAAATCATTTCAGTAAAGATTCAATGAATATTCAAATCATTCACTTATGATTCCCAGCCCTAATTTCATCCATATAAATGTGTATGATTGTTCGATGAATGGTTGATAATTTTATTGTATAATGTATTTCCTTGTCCCTCTTATCTGATCGAGTTGAACCTTTTATTATAAATTCTGAATAAAATGATTTCAACAAATTGATGATTTATAATATGAATCCCGATTGGCTGTTTTTCACAATAATTATTGTGAAATAAAGATTTTGTGAATCCTTCGCCTGAATAGTTGTAGGATATGAAAATTGGAATCTTATACTCAAATCATACATTATATTGTGGTGTAACAGAGGAATTGGTATATGGAAATGAACAAAGCACTCATAAGAACTTTATTGAGGATCCAATACAAAGAGCCTCCATATACACTATACTTTTCCGTATTCATGAATGTCAGTTTTCTAATTCTATCTCTCTGATAACAATATCTCAACAAGTTCTCAATACACTTCAAATTCTTAATACGTGATCTATCTTGTCTACTTGAGTAAATCTACAAAAATGCAAATGACAAGTTAGAAAAAACATAAGGTGAGTATTTTCTGTATACATCCGAATTATGCTGAACTTCATACATAGAATGAATAGAAATGATTGAAAACAAATAATCTCAATATTACAAAGAAAATAAGGACAATATAGGATGAAATTGAAAGAAAATTATTCATTCTTTTGAAGAAGTTCTATTGAACTTCCAAGCAGCACAAGTCCCCATGAACGCATTTCAGTATCACACAAAAGTTTATTTGAATCAATAATTCAAAAGAACTTTTCGCTGCCAATACTATGGCATTGAATAATTGAACTCTATACTAAAACTGTCCATTATCTTTGTTATATCGGACAATAGATCTGGTACAAAAACGTTGAGAGGAAAGGACGTGGAACCCAGACCAACTCATTGAACATTAGTAGAGAGCAAACATCATTATTAATAATTCCGATTCTCTTCCATGAATAAAACGAATGTAGCTAGAATTCAAATAAAAAGCGTAAACGCTGTAGAACAAATAAAACATCAATTAAACTTTCCTCACTTCTCAGATTTAATATAATATCACGTGCATTCAATTATTCTAACAGCAGATAACATCAAATCTAGTCACGATTATCCTCTATCTCATCTTTGAGTTCAAACCCTCTTGATATTATTATTTGATATCTGATTTTCTCGATATCGTCGAGATCACGAATCATTTTTATGTGTTTTCTGGCATCGCAAATGAACTGGAAACAAGAAATTCAGATTGAGTCTTTTCAGAATCACGCAGGTTCAATATCTCATTTCACCAAACAAATATTGGTGGCAAAATATGAGATATTGTGGAAAACGGTTTTTATTTGGTTTGGATGATGGCTTCGAATTTTACTACCGATTCGATATTCATATTTTCCTTTTGCATCTATATAGACTATGTATTTTATTTGTCAATTTGAGGTGGGAAATAACATTTCAGGATATGACCTTTGTTCAATCGAGAGTTGTGGTAAAGGGTTTTCCAATAAGAAGTGTTATTTTGAATGTCCCGCTATTTCGGTAGATGTGACTTTTGAAGCTGTCAATTTTTGACATTTGAGAGGAAGAAACTACGCCATTGATGAAAATGGAAGGGAACACGCTTCAACAACGCATCGAAATGATTAAAATTCACTACACAGGGTGTTTCAAAATAAGGGACCGTAAATTCGGGAACTTAAGCCTCAGATGATTTTATGATGGGTTCCTATGGACTGGATTATGAATATTTTGTAATTTATTTGGGATAGCAGGAAGGAGAAAAGAGTACACTTATTGAATAGACTGCTATCCCAAATAAATTTCAAAATGTTCCTATGGACTATAGGTCCCTGACGCACTGTTTCTGAGATACGGGGTGTTGAAATAAAAAAAATTGGTTTTGTGAAATTATTTTCTACACCGTACACGATTTTTTTTGAGTTTTGGTAGGTTATGGGTGTGCATTAAGACACATTTTTTCCTATACAAAATGATGTTCAATTTTCACCAGTGGCGTTCGTACAGACTTCTATCCGAATAAATTCGGTGAGAAAATTGGTACGCCAATAATTTTTCTCGAATTTAAAATTATTTTCGTAATAACCATATAGTTCACAATAAGAATGATTTCTTGAGTCTGCGACGATATTTTCTGAAAAAAAGATAAAATGCAATTTCATCTAAGAGAGTTAAGAAATTCCTTGATTAATTCTAAAACCGTCTGGACACAGATTAAGGCAGCTTAGTCGCCTTCATATTTGACGTTTGCAAAATTGATTTCGACTGCTGATTTTACAGAATATCTAGGATGGTAAATTTCACAAACAATGAAATGTGTTTTATTGCGTACTCATATCCTACGAAAATCGTGTACGGTGCCGAAAATAATTTCGAAAAACATTTTTTTTTTATTTTCAACACCCCGTATCTCAGAAACAATGCGTCAGAGAGCCATAGTCCATAGGAACTTTATATCATAAAATCATCTGAAGATTAAGACCTCGAATTCACGGAAACTTATTATGAAAATGAGTAAGCATTTAAACACATGATGATATTGCATTTTATTTTTTTTCTCATAAAGTATTCGTCGCAGGTAAAAAATACAAGAGACCATTCTTATTGTAAATTATGTGGTAATTACGAAAATAATTTAAAATTCGAGAAAATCATTGGCGTATCAATTTTTTCACTGAATTTATTCGGACAGAAGTCTGTACGGACGGGTGAAAATTGAACATCATTCTGTATAGGAAAAAATGTGTCTTAATGCGTACTCGTGACCTACCAAAACGCAGAGAAAAATCGTGTACGGTGTAGAAAATAATTTCATAAAACCAATTTTTTTTCAAATTTCAACAACCCGTATCTCAGAAACAGTGCGTCAGGGACCTATAGTCCATAGGATATATCATAAAATCGTCTGAGGATTAAGTTCCCGAATTTACGGTCCCTTTTTCTGAAACACCCTGTATAATGGAGAAAATTTGGCAGAGACGGTTCGTGAAACTCGGACATTTTATGGTCGTCGTGAAGCACCTTGTCGAACCGCAATACAGAAATTGGAGGAAAAATTTGAGCCGAGAATATTGCTGCTGTAGCCGAAAGCTTTGAAGAAAAACCAGGTTTGTCCATTCCTCGTTCTTTGGAATTAGGCATTCCTCAAACGTCATTACACCGTATTTTGGATAAAGATTTGGATCTTTAGGCTTATGAAGTTCATTTAACACAAGAACTCAAGACAGCCGATCATCAAGAAAGTCGTGTCTTTGCTGATTGAATCCTTGAAATGCATGAAAATGATCCGGAATTCCATCGAAAAATCATCTTGAGTGATGAGGCTCATTTCTACCTCGGTGGCTTCGTTAACAATCAAAATTTCCGCATATGAGGCTCGGAAAACTCAAGAGTTATTGTTGAAAAGCCTCTCTATCCTCAAGGTGATACTATTTAGTGCGGTTCATGGTCCGGCGGGATCAGTGGGCCTTACTTTTTCGAGAATGAGGCTGGAGAAACAGTTACGGCTAATGGATGGCGCTATCGAGAGATGATCAATGATTTTTTATGGCCGGAATTGGATGGTATTGATCTCGACAATGTTCAATTACAACAAGACGACGCTACGTGCCACACAAGTGAGGAAGCCTTTGATCTTTTACGGAGAAAATTTCCGGGCCGTGTTATATCATTACGTTGTTCTGTTACTGTGTTATCTCTCGAAGAGGTGATTACAATTGGCCACCGAGATCTTGTGATTTAACACCTTGCGACTTCTTCCATTAGGGCCTTGTGAAAGAGGGTATAAGCCAAGAGCCCAGCGTAAATTTTAGACCTCAAAGATGGGATTCGTGAGGCTAATCCGTTAACCCATTAACTTCTAGTCACATGCAGACATCATTTTGCTACGTTAATACGCGATGATTAGTAGCTTCGGTAGTTTAATGGTGAGAACATCAGGCCGCAAATCTGAATTAGTGGGTTCGATTCCCACTATGAGTGGAAACTTTTTCTGGATTACTAAATTTGTTTGGATGCCGATACAACAATATTCACTTCAACCAAAAATAGTTAGACCTTCGTAATCGTAGTAATGAGTCGAACCAACTTGCTCAAAATTGGAAAAATGGAAAACATGGCGACAAAATGATAAAGGTATCCCTCGTGTAATTAGAACGAGAGCTCAAAAATTTCTCGCCAGTGCAAAATTCAGAGTCGGCGAAATACTGTTCAAAATGGTAGCTCTTCAGTCCAATAACTAACCTTTGATCTTTCTTTATTGCCTTCATGCGACCTTTCCCGTGGGATTAATGATAGGTTCATTCCATCAAATTTTAACACGCTGCGATGGCGTGACATGAGACCTTTTTCTACATGACTTGCACATTGATTACACTCGAGGAAAAATATGGAAATGATGAAGGTTTGAAATTTTTCTTTGTCGGAATGTAATTAACGTGTTTTTTATTTCTAGATTAGCTGGGGCTGCTGGTTTACAGAAAAAAAACTGATTAACTTCGAATACACCTTTATTCTCCCGAACAAGAAATATTTCCCGCTGGTTTATTGATTGTGAAGATTCTACACACGAAAAATTGTCATTGTTCATTCAACAAGTACAGAATTGATCAACTTTTGACGATGTGCGTTCATTGGATGTGCTCTTTTGTATGAAAGGATTTTTTCCTGAATGAACTCGATTTCCTGCTGCTTTATTCTACGATTCGCTGAAGTTTATAGAATATAGAAATAGGACACTGGGCTGGGTAGAGCATCTTGCTGGTCCAGAGGAAGAATTCTCAGGAATAACCACATAGTTTGAAAGGGCTCCAATTTCCTGACCAGCAGGTTTTTCTGACTCAAATCCAACTTCCTGAGCATCAGAGCATTGTACGAATCGAGCTTTACAAAAGGAAAGAAAGGACCAAACAGCGTCCAACTAAGGAAAATAGTGGTTGTTAGAATTGAAAAGATTTTTTTAAAATTATTCCTAGATTTTGTTTTCTGTGTTCCTTTGAAAACCATACAAACTAATTTGAAAGAACCTGCAGAATAGGAGATCTTGAATACGAATCCTATTCATTTCTACAATTCAGTTCATCTCTAATTGCATGAGATAAACGTATCTACGCTACGAAAGGTCAGAAAAAGATCGGAGGGAAAGAAGCTCGTTGCTCTCGATTCAAGGAAATGCGATTCAATTTAAACTGATTTAGAGATATTTCAGCATCATGATAGGCGAAGGCACCGGGTTTGTTGATAATTGAATTTTCTTCGCAGTAATTGAGAAATATACGAAATTGAATTGAGCAGTCGTAGGAGAAGAAATTCGCTTGCGATAGGCGTTCAAGATCTTTTTCGAGCGCTCGTTCTACCTGAACATCTCATAACAGTAGTGGGATTTTTGTTCGTACGGTTCGCGATTTCTCCAAATGACAACCCCGCCACCGTATAGACCAATAAGTCGACCCCTTTCAAATTCACACAGCTGGCGAAAAATTCCGCGTACACGTGCTCTGGGCATTTTAACAACAACTTAACATCGACTTTGGATAAGCTGGTTTGTTGTAAATTTCAAAAAATTAGCAAAAAACGACTACAATATACAGGGTGAGTCTTTGACTTGTACATATATTTTAACTGAGGATTCTTGAGGCCAAAATAAAACCTTTTTTTCATTTTCCATTTTTCCGAATTCGGCTCTGTTAAAAAGATATAGCCATTTGAAGAAAAACATTGGGCTAAATACGCCCCTGAAATGAAACTGTGGAATTGATTCAAAGTTCATATTTCTCGATAGAAATTGAGTTTATACGTTTAGGCCCAATTTAGGGAATACTCAAGTAGTCAAGTACTAACCTTATTGGAATTAAAATGTTGCAAACACGATAATTTCAACGAAAACAGTTAGTTTCATCGGATTATATCTGCAACTAAAAAACCACATTCATTCCACCAAAATAAGTTCCTTCTTCGATTTTTCTGCAGATTAGTTTGTAAACACTAATAACTTGTTCATATTTTCCTCGAAATTCCCAAACAATATCATGAAGAAGACTTTTCATTCAGATTTATTATTAAACAACCTAACCTAATCTAATTTGTATCATTGTATCGATTCTGTGAATTTTTGCACAGAAATTTCAAGAAGATGTTGTCAGCTTGCTGATATTTTCATTGAGGTTAAGGATTTTTTACGAAACATAGTATAAATCACGATACATTTGTGTACCGTGGTATGAATATCTATGAATTCTGCCGTTTCCATCATAAATCGACTTTGCCGCCAAATTTTACCACGCATGCGTAGAGCGAAAACCGAAGTATGGTTATCTGTAGGCCAACGTTAAACAATAACAAACCAGAGTCTCTGAACAAACTGTAAACATTATGTGAAGTTCTGAATAATCTGAATACATTCAGTGACTTATTGTTCTAATGTGATTATTATGTGAAGTGAATTAATATAATTTCAACCGTGTCGAGTTTATAAAATTCCAAGAGGATGTTGTTCAGATAGAAACATCGCCACAGATTATCAGGTATCGTATTATTTTTCAATTATTTCAATTTAATATATAGTTTGTATCGAGATTCATCATTCATATCAGAATTTTGTATTTCATCGACATTTAACTTCAATATGGACCGGTAACTATGAATTTTCAATAGAAACTGTGCGTTTTAAATCCTCCTTGGTGCTCAATTTTATCTCCCACATTTGTGGGATTTTATTATTAAAATATCTCGACAAAGTTGATAAATATTGTGACAACATTGTAAACTCGTTTAAAGACCTGAGAAGGAATAATATTCGATGATATTTAATTCCGAGACGTATTCAGATTATTCTTGAAATTAATGATTTTTTCGTCAAATTTCTCCGGGTGAAATTGGAAATAACTCGAAAACGACACGTTTTATTGAAAAAAATAAGAATACTTTTAGTTTCTTAAATGATTGATTCTTTCGAAAATATGAACCGTTTATCTTTTTAAAGTGGTTTTGTGGTGTTTTAGCGTGTATTGATGACTCGACTACCCTGTAACTTTTATACTAGTAAAGATATTGAATAGGTTTCGATTGAGGAATATGCACCATGAATAGAGTGAAAACTCAACCAAAATTCAGTTCATTCGAAATAACGGTTCCGAAGATATAAACAGAAAAGTGTTTTTTTTCATGGATTTTCGACACCCTGTATCTCCCAAACCACATCGAATTTTGAAAAATGGTATAGCTCCTACTGGGTGTTGCAGTTTTTTCGTCAGTTAATATATTTACAAATTTAAATATAAGTTTGTCCTCCAAAAAAATTTGAAAATTTTCGAGACCAATAACTTTGGAGCTCCAGTGAATCAAATGTTCAAAACAAAATTCCAAATTAGTCGACTATTATCTTCTCTACAGTATGGTCCACTTTCCAATCATCCCAAGTCTCAGAAACGCTTCATTCTGAATAAACCGTTTATTTTTTTTAATACCATTGAGATATAGCACCAAAGATGGACAACCTACGTTAATGAGAATTTTTTTTCTGAAAATAATTAATCAGTGAGTTGAATGAGATATATTTAACTAGAGTCCGTCCTTCTTTAGTTTTGTCCATATGAACGATTGAAATTGTTATAAAATACAAATTGCTCCAGTTGAATCATAAAAAATAATAGTCTTTTTGACATGGTCGAGGAATTTTATTCGATATGATTATTTCGATGTACCGATATACCGAAATAGTTGTTGATATTCCATTATTAATCTAAACAGCCGATGATATTGCATTTCATTTGGATGAAATATCATCATTTTATATTTACGAATTTCTGTGTATTTGTTGATAAATGATTGGTTAACTGATTGAACCCAGGATATTGAAAGATTAGTTTACATTGATAGGCAATTATATCGACGAAATCTTCTTGTGATAACTCGTATTATTATGGAACCTTTCAGGTTTTTCTTCAATACCTCTTCAATGCCAAATAAATTTGGAAAACTGTGAAAAACACGTGATGATTCGAAAGGTGTTTCATTTTCCTTCTAAAAACCAACTGGCCTAGAAAATTCCTACGGAGATGTATATTGCCTCATGCTTTGGTTCAGCATACAAGGTCAGAATAATCGTTGTTAAAAGTGTATCCATAACCAAAGGTGCGATAAATAACTGTTAGACTGTTTAGCCTAAATCACGTGTTAATGCTTTGAAGTAGATAAGCAAAGTTTCACTATGACCCCAGCGGAAATGAGATAATGAGATTGAGTAAATACAATAAGGAACTATTGCTATCGATACGGCACCGATTAACATCTATTGAAACGATTCTCGCCAGCTGATGATGGAGACCATGAAATAAGAGAACTGGAAAGAATAATATTTGATCAGGGTGTTTTCAGTTCGAGTGCCTATTAGGCTCTTCTGCAGAACTGGGTCCATTTGCAATATGAAATATTGACATTTTTCGAAATTATCTATTCAGCTCAAATAATTTTGTAACTTCATGCTTAAAATAGAACCTAGAATTGTTGATCTAAAAAGCCCTTGGACGATTTGCCCAAGTGGAAAAGTGGTTGAAACCTTACATGCATTCATGATAGGTTCAAAAAGAAATGAGCATCAATACTTACTTGTTTTCATATTTAGGATGTGGAACATATTTAATGCACTCTCTTTTCGTAAAGGTTGCTTCTATCCAACTCCGCGCAGGAGCCTGTAAGAAAAACAGAAATTAACATGGAGATTATGGAAAAGAATCAACACTCCAGAATACAAAAAAGAGAAATTATAATGAGGCCATTAAAAACCACGAAGTTGATGATACTGGCTAGGGAAAATCCTGATGATTTTTCTCAAGGTAAAGTTGACTTTCACTATGATTGCTTGGGTGGCTGCCTGAATCTATCAACCAATAAAAAATGGACTGAAACTAAACTGCTCCACATATTGACTTAAATTGCAAAAAAATAAAGTTGAAATGAGATTTTTTCGATGAAAATTCATATCAATATGATTTCAAGTTGCAAATAAATTTTAGCCTGTAGGTCTGCAGCGTATACACTATACAGAGTGGTTACGAAAAATCGAGTAAATTAACAAAATTTTATTCCCAGAGAATTCGAGCATTTTAAGACTATCAATACAATGTATGGCCCCCACGGGCATCGATAACAGCTTGACATCTACTTTGCATACTACACACGGGGTGGTTGAACATTTCATGAGGAATTTGGTTGCATAAACGGGGCAGAAGCTCTCTCAGATCATTTAAGGATTCTGGGGTAGGTTGATGATTATCTAATCTTCTTTGGAGCATATCCCATGCATGCTCTATGCAATTCAAATCTGGTGAGTGCGGAGGTATTGGTAAATGTGGAATACCAAGCTCCCCGCGCGCATTCTCAACTATGGCTGCACGGTGCAGTTTAGCGTTATCGTCTAGAAATTGAAAAGCTTCACCAATAGCAGCGTGAAAATTTGGCACAATATTGTCAATGACATGCTCCCTATGGTGTAAGGCGGTCATATTCCCAGGACAAATGTGTAGATCTGTGCGTCCGTTGAAACATATCCCGACCTATACCATACCCCATACCCCCTCGGAATTGATGGACTTCTTGGACATAACGACGATTACGGGGTATGCGTGGGATTGTCCATACCCTTATTCTTCGAGAATCTGAAAATCGTCCATATCTGGATTCATCAGTGAGAAGGACACTACGCCATTGATCGTTCCAATTGATATGTTGACTTGCCCATTCCAGTCTTTGACGCTTATGGTCACGTGTTTATGGAACCTCTCTTAATGGACGTCTAGAACCTAGATTCACCTCTCTCGAACGTCGTCTGATGGTTTCGATGGAAACTTGGACCCCATCTGCATTTTGAAGAGTATTCCGTAGCATTCTACACGTATAGATGTAGGGTTTCTTCTCGCCGAAACGATGATGAAAAGAACCTGAGCAAGTGTTGTTTTTGGTCGCCCACCAAGCATTGGTCTCTCCAACACGGAACCTGTTTCCCTAAACCTATTCCAAAGTCGAGATATCACACTTTCGCTAACTTGGAGCCTTTTCGCTACAACAACCTGAGCTAGGCCACCCTGTAGCATTCCGATAGCCCTGTTAGCCTAAGCGTTTGTTAATTTACGTCTTGGCATTTTCAGAGAACTCGTTTCATATCGAAGCCGTTGATAAACTGACTTCATTTCAAAATAAGAACATTCATGAAGCAAAAAA
This sequence comes from Adalia decempunctata, assembly GCA_951802165.1. Taxonomy (NCBI): domain Eukaryota; kingdom Metazoa; phylum Arthropoda; class Insecta; order Coleoptera; family Coccinellidae; genus Adalia; species Adalia decempunctata. The sequence continues at coordinate 26,579,261 of OX637697.1, forward strand.
CCAAAAAAAACAGGAAAAAGGCGACCAGATTGACGAAATGTATCATACTGATTTTTATTGGATCGATTCAAATTGTTATTGAGTTTTAAATGATTTTACAGCGATTTTCTCGAAGATTACATACTTTTAAAAACGATTGAATACGATATCCCTAACTCTTGTGGAGCAGTATATTTTGAAACTTTTTTCATATTCATGACTTCATAAGTCTATGACCTTTTCCTTTCATTAGTGGACGAGGAAATAACCAAGAGATTTTCACATTCACATTTCAGATTCAATCTTCTCATGGTCGCTGAATTATAGGAAATATGACGGAGCCCCAATGAACAAACCAGAGGACTTCATCCTAGAAAACAATATTTCGAGTAAACTACGGAATAAACCTAGCATATTACCATAAATTCGACAGATTTCAATTTGGCAAGTAACCCCATTTCATGATCCTTCCTGATTTATGGATGGCGAATTAAATGAGATATATACGACACAATAAAATGACGTACATGCTCGTATATTCCGGTCATTCCATAATCCATTTGGGCAACGGTCTTGACAAGTTTCATGTGTAGTATAACCCGTTGTAACTGGAACGCTACGTTGGGGTATAATCAGCTTAATATTGAAACACATGCACATTTGTTCGAGAATTCTCTGGATGTGTGCATTTTTCGTTGAGGTAAACTGCCAAACTCGTAAACTTTTAAAGAGCTGTAATTGGTCAGTTACAACCCATTTTACAATGTGAAATGTATGTTTTAGTATCATCCACTCAAACCTGCATACAGGAATGTGTATTATACAATATCGTGTGTCAATTTGAATATCTCAGAAGAGTATTTGCATTGACCATATAAATTTAAAGAACTTTGTTGTATTGAACTTTCGAAATGCTTTGCATTATTTTGTGAGCAAAAATAGTAATTTACGTCCGGAAAATAGGGTTTTTTTGGACGAATGGACAAAATTCTAGGACGAGCCGGAGGCGAGTCCTGGATGTTTGTGAGTCCAAAAAAACTATTTTCGGGCGTGTTGCGTACAATATTTTTTCGGCAACCGTATAGAATTACAAATCAATGAGACGACACATTTCTTTATTATACAATTTGATATTTGAATTGAACATAACAGAACTGTCATCCGTTATTTCGTTGCTATTGTGATGATCATCACAATGACAACAACGACGTGAGTTTTTCCGGCCTAGTCCGGAAAGTACGTACTTTCCGGAATAGGCCGGGAAATGTTACTTTCTCAAAGAAAAAGAGTCCAGGAAGTGGGTACTTCTCGGACGGTTGCCGAAAAAAATGTTTTCCCTTGAATTTTTTTACGAATCTAGTATTCTCGTATCTTCTGAATCTTGGGATGTGTTTTATGAACAGGGTGTTTCTCAATTGAAGGTACAAACAAAAGGGGGAGATTCCTTGCATAATTTCAAGGAAAAAAGCTCATAAACATGGGAACGCAAACGTTTCATTTCGTGATACAGGGTTATGAAGTATTTGAACGGAAATTATGAAAACAGAGCCAGAGACACACATAATTATGAGTTCTTTTTATATCAACTGGATTTTGTGCGAATTTTGATTTTTCTGTGGATTTCAAGAGAACCCTCAAATTTTTTCTAGAAATTTTAGGAGATTCAACGAATCTACAAGGGACCATCGGATATATTGCATTTAAAATGGAGGAAAATATTCATCTCATTTCCAGAATATAGATTGTTTCCTTCTTTGAGGAACCTAGAATGGCCAAGACTTTTGACGATGAGTATATACTCCATTATACTTTTGTATCCTGGTTGGCCAAGATAAAGTTTTTTTTACTACAAACTGACGCAGATTGGCACTCGTGAAATGTCAAATTATTCTGAGAGACGTTGCCAATGCTGATTTGTATTTATTGTTTTTCAACTTTGTAAATGGAGTTAGTTCTTTTAAGGTTTAAATGTGACACAGGTTTCATAGTACTACTACATTTCCTTACGGAAGTATTTCAAGATGTGCAATAGGAATTTAAATGTCTTCTGTAGGTTTATTCTTTGAGAATTTTGAAAAGTGGGGAATTTCATAGGTCCGTCTGTTCACTGTTTGTTCAGAAGTTTTTCTGTCAGGTTATTCGAGTACTTTCTTTCTTTTTCCGTATCAACTATCACAAAGTAACGGAAAATAGCATAACTGAATTTTCCAACCATGTTTATATAGTGGAATATTCCTATTATCAACAGATAATTTTTTTTTCCAACATTCACCAGGTCTCTGGAATTATTGAATTCACATGATATTTTCTGAAACTCATTATTTTCCCAAAGTAAATGAACATTTCGATAAATACGTAATGAATACGACCCTTGTGTAGGAAGAAAACCGTTGCGTAGTTATCTGACAGGAAAAAATGTACACGGTGAAATGTATCAAAATGTCATGACGAATGAAGTAGGTATATTTAGGCCTATTGCTCTTTTTTTGAGAATCTTCGCGATTCCTCAAAGGAATCATTTTAGTTCTCACTGCAATTCTAGAAGCAGATTTCATAAACGCACAACCTTTAACTTGCGGATCAACAAGAGACGTAAAAAATAACGACCAAATGAGTTAAGTTTAATTAAAATGTAAAATGTAAATGTCTCCTACTATTTCGTTACAGTTTTCACCTGGTTTCTATATTATGGTGAAGTGAAAAGGGGAAGGAAAAAAAAACATTGTATTCCCGAAAGTGTGGTAGGTATATCCTTCAACCATCCCTTCTTTTCAAGATTTGAGGAGTTGTTCTCACCCCTGCCAGAGGTTTAATGTAATTAAACCATAAATTAGCATCCACACAATGCCCCTATTGTTAAACAAAGTTGATGTGTTCTTGCAGGTTATTCATAGGGGCTCATATATTCAGGGTAGCTTGTTTTCAAATTGACACAAGATGTATATTTTGAATCCCCTTTCGTTTTGTTACAGGCACCACACAAACTCGTATACTGGTATACAAATTCGATCATGAGAAACATGGAAGAAATCCCTCATGAAACCCACAAAATTGATGGCCTAAACTTGCTCTTTTCACCAATAATCCAATGCTCATTACGCACAAACTTTTGCAATTGATACTTGAAAATGTTATCACTCCTAATATTGACGATAATGATAAAACAATCGATAATATACCAATATTGTGAACACAATTCAAAAACTACTGGGAAATGGTGAATTGTACTATTCTTAATTAGTTCTCTCTGATGTAATTGAATGTATTGTTTTGGAGGCACAAGCAAATACCACTACTGGAAAACTTTAACCCTCAAAAATACAATGAGATCTGAATGAATGAATAAATTAGTTGGATTCCATTATTATTTTATATCTCAGCATCCAGAAATACCTGATGACTAAAATACAACACCAATATTAGTAGATTCAAAATATACAGAGTTAGCTTAACTGAGAGCAATGAAGACCTGTAGGAGTTCCAGAGAAGAAGATGAAGGTAATACCGAAATTTTTAGTATTAGCCCAGCTACGTTCAAATTTATTGGTTAGACAACGAAATACAACAGAAAAATAATTGTAACTTACTGATGAGAACGGTGTTGCAACTGGCCATAAAAAAGTCGATAATGAGTTCAATAAAGAATCAAACAGACCATGTTGATTTCGCTGAAAGTTCAGAAAATAATTTTAAAGGATAAAATCATATTTTACATCAACAAATTTTGGTAGAATGAAAATTAAGTATTTTTTCGAATCGTAATATTTGAAGTAGAAATTTTCAGCAAATCTCTGAAAAATAAGACGTATCCGATATTTATACAAACAATTAATTGAAAGGCTTGAGTGAAATGAACATTGACTTCAATTCCGACAGTGACCTCTTCAGGAACGTCCTTCAGAAAATTATATAGTCATAATGAAACTGTATCCATAATATTCCGTGATACAAAAACTTGCGGTGCTACTTTGGTATATGCAAGTGTAGTGAATAGTGCAAATATCAACTGTAAGCATAAAAAATGTATGACATTGAATTACAGCCTGAGTGAAAGTGACATGTGATGCTCCTTACAATGACATGGTTTTTGCAACTTCAAAAAGGTAATTTATTCCATGTCATTTTCACTTTCCATAACTGGGAATATTGGAATCAAATCGTATTTTGTCTTAGTTCACTTGAAACCTGGAAACATTCAAATTCGAAATCAATTGTTAGTCTTTTGAAAATTGAAGCTTCATGGGAACTGCAGTTTTCACAGGAAAATTCTTGGTCTTATCAAACTGTACCTACTACGATTACAAAAAGCCAAAGATTGTTAAGAGTGTCTACATCTAGGAAATATACTACTCCACAAGAATTAGGGATATCGTATTCAATCGTTTTTAAAAGTATGTAATCTTCGGAAAAACCGCTGTGAAATTATTTAAAACTCAAAAACAACTTGAATGGATCCAAAAAAAATCAGTATGAGACATTTCGTCAATCTGGTCGCCTTTTTTCTGAAGTTTGGTTCTTTGCATATGCTTCATGAATGTTCTTATTTTGAAATGAAGTCAGTTTATCAACGGCTTCGATTTGAAACGAGTTTTCTGAAAATGCCAAGACGTAAATTAACAAACGCTGAGGCTAATAGGGCTATCGGAATGATACAGGGTGGCCTAACTCAGGTTGTTGTAGCGGAAAGGCTCCAAGTCATCCAAAGTGTGATATCTCGACTTTGGAATCGGTTCAGGGAGACAGGTTCCGTGTTGCAAAGACCAAGGCTTGGTGGACGACGAAAAACAACACCTGCTCAGGATCGTTTCATCACCGTTTCGGCGAGAAGAAACCCTACATCTACGGGTAGAATGCTACGGAATACTCTTTAAAATGCATCTTCAAATGCAGATGGGGTCCAAGTTTACATCGAAACCATCAGACGACGTTTGAGAGAGGTGAATCTAGGTTCTAGACGTCCATTAAGAGGAGTTCCATTAACACGATGCCATAAGCAAAGAGTGGAATGGGCAAGTCAACATATCAATTGGAACGATCAATGGCCTAGTGTCCTTTTCACTGATGAATCCAGATATGGACGATTTTCTGATTCTCGAAGAATAAGGGTATGGACAATCCCACGCATACCCAGTAATCGTTGCTATGTCCAAGAATTCCATCCATTCCGAGGGGGTAGTGTTATGATATGGGCCGGGATATGTTTCAACGGCCGCACAGACAAAGAGTAGACACAAGAGAAATCACTTAGGCTTGGCGGCAAATATCAGTTCTTCGACCTTGAATAATACTACGCCTATACAGGGCTGTTATTGGCACCCCTCGATTAGACCTCGTCATTCACAAATGACTTTCAAGGTCAAACAAACGATGTTGTGTCTACTCTTTGGCACAGATCTACACATTTCGTCCTGGGAATATTACCGCTTCACTCTATAGGGAGCATGTCATTGACAATGTTGTGCCAAATTTTCACGCTGCTGTTAGTAAAACTTTTCAATTTCTAGACGATAACGCTAGACCGCACCGTGCAGCCATAGTTGAGAATGCGCGCGAGGAGCTTGGTATTTCACATTTACCAATACCTCCGCACTCACCAGATTTGAATTGCATAGAACATGCATGGGATATGCTCCAAAGAAGATTAGATAATCATCAACCTACCCCTGATTTATGGAACCAAATTTCTCAAGAAATGTTCAACAACCTCGTGTGTAGTATGCAAAGAAGATGTCAAGCTGTTATTGATGCCCGTGGAGGCCATACATTGTATTGATAGTCTTAAAATGCTTGAATTCTCTGGGAATAAAATTTCGTCATTTTACTCGATTTTTCTTAACCACCCTGTATACGCTGTAGACCTACAGGCTAAAATTAATTTGCAACTTGAAATTATGATAATATGAACTTTCATCACAAAAATCTCATTTTAACTATATTTTTTTGGAATTTGAGTCAATATCCCTAACTCATGTGGAGCAGTTTATTTGAATTTACCTACATATTTTCAAAAAACTTTTTAGGGTAATAATGTGTCCAAGATATAAAACAATTTTCATTTGATATCGCTCAGAAAAAAATACATCATTGAAACGATGAATAGTCGCAAGTTCAAGTGGTACACACATTTCTGACAGCACTATGTGAACTTTGAGTATGCATTCCTTCTAATTATAAATCATAATCCCCCGAGGAACTATTTCACATTCAGACTAAATATGGGACCAACACATGCTACTTTATCTTTATTCGTGTAAACTTTTGTGAAATGAAGTTGACACAATAAAGTATCAATCAATCCATATATCTATGATATGTTACTGTTCAATTCGATATGGGCCTATTTTAACCTTTGTTTCTCCCAAAAAGATTTTAATTTCTCTTCATTTCCTATACCCAGTTTTCTCGGATATGAAATTTTGTATTTGGTATATCTTCTCATCTTTTATTCAATTAGCCTTTTCTCATCAGATTGGGAGCGTTGGTTTAGAAATGGTTAATTAGAAAAATATTCAAAATTGTTCCCCATTCATTCGTATCGACGGAAATACGTCGGAGGAAAATACGGAATTAATGTTTCGCTTTATTCAAATTATTCGAAATAACTTCCAGGTCACGCAATAACGCCGAAATCTCCCCCAACATTGAACTGCCAGTCATTTTCGAGTTTACCACACTGTAAATGAAATGATGCGATTTCCACTTAAGATATCGACTTTCCTCTGAACGACTTCAGTGTTTGACATAGCTGCCACTTTATATCCTCACATTTTCCATTTTCACCCCTCTTATATTCTTCGCTAATGGTACAGTTCTCACTGGTGCCGATTATTTCGAGGACATTCTTATGTGGGCTTTTCTTCTATTGGAGAATAACAAAGGCTTCAACTGCATAACAAGACAATAATGTAATTCTTGTTAATTCGTTTCCCTTTCGTGAAAGTTTCTACTACAACAGGTTTCATTGAAAACTGCCATTAATGAAGATTCCTATGGGCAAAAATGTTATCATCTTGCCATAATTTTTGTAATTCTCGAATAACGGAATGGGCTTGAATGATTAGGAACTCCTATAGTCTTGAAATTTTCATGATACTTTCGAGTTTCACTTTCCTCGGTCATGTTAGTAAATGCGCAAAATCTCTCCAGTTATTTCTGCGTTAATCTGATTGAAAATTGGGACTTCATAGTGAAAACGAATTTTTGGAAATCTTGTTATTTCAAAAATGAAGAAGAATTCAATATCTGCGAATGAATTCTGCTGAAATTTCTCATGTGAATCAATGACATAGGTTATTCAGAGAATCAATCTGAAGAGTACGAGATTGTTTTTATCTGGAATCCAAACTTGAGGCGGATTCAGTACGAATTTAAACAAATGCGCGAAGGCTTTAATCCTCAATTAGTGGTTTCATAATTTTTCAATGCAAATGGAGAACTACCAACGATAATCGTGTAAAGCCCGATTATTCACATAATCTCACCAAACGATTAAGCATTACAATTGTCGATAATGATTTAATTGCGTGGAAACTCAAAATGAATTTTCTATCGGAAACAATGGAAGAGACATTCACGCACCAGTGGAGTTGTAAAATTTTTTGTTCAAGGTTATTCGAGATATTCCAATGTACTATTTATTTATTAGCAGATATGCCGTGGTCACTTGAACAAATACACCTACAGTTTACATTTAATATATAGCCGACATTTTTTTCAACCTAGATGAAACAAGTTGATACAAATCACGCAAAGTGGGTGTAATGACCTCTTGTTGCTAGTCATTTTCCACCTCAAGATATTCGATAACTATACAGGGTCTTTCACGAGGAACCTCACCCATATTTATACGGGAAACTACTGAACGTATTTTCATGAAATTCAGCACTTATAAGTATTTCACGATGCTGATGAAATCTAAAATATTTTCAAGGCATGAGCACCTCCGGTTTTTCCGGAAATGACGTCAACTTCCGTTTTTCAAATTAGAACACCATTTTTTTATTGAAGAAATAGATTCCTTAGAAAATTTCAAGTTATTTTGATGTAACATTTTTCAGTTTTGGTTGGAAAATTCTCTCTGAGCGGGAAAATTCGAAAAAAAAATCGAAAATAGAGCTCCGCTGAAACAAGAGTAACTTCGAGGTTTTTGGATGGAAAATTTTCATTTTTGGGATTTTTCAAGATGTAAGATTGATGTATCCACTTTAAAAATCGAAATCGCGATTCATGATACAGGAGGTGGAAAAATCGCTTTCAAAGTTAGGGATGACAAAATCGTGAAAAATCAATTTTTTCGAATTAGAACCCCATTTTTTTATGGCAGATATTGAATCTACGTTAAAAAATAATGTGAGTGTATGTATCACACCCTTGCCCTAAAGTGGATATTTTCTGAGTTATTCACAAAAAACTGTTTTTCGTCTTGAATTTTCAGCTATTTCTTTTCCCTTCACGCCAAAAAGATGAAATTTTCAGGAACTGTTACTTAAACCATGTTTTAGATTTTACTACCCTAATATGCAAGAGAAAAAAGTTACAGGTTGTTCCTAAATAGATGGCGAATTTGGATTCGAATTTGTATCGGAAACCTCTTTATTTCAACTAATCGGCCATCGGTTTTCTCTCCAGTGATAAATAAATAATTCCTTATGAACCATATGCAAAAACTTACCATGTTTTACATTCTTTTTTTTTAATGATAGATATCATTAATTACATCTGCCAAATTCCTCTTTATTCAGTAGCATTTTGTGCTTACTATTAATTTGGTGATAATTCGTATTAAGTTATAAAATCGATCACTATGCCTAATTTTACCAATGAAGATTATTTAAATCTCATTCTACTTCATGGAGAATGTAATGAAGTTGTAGATAGAACGATTCGACTGTTCATTGAAAGGTTTCCTGACCGACCCAGAACAACGAGAGATACCATTAACAGAACCATGACAAACTTGAGAAATGTCGGATCTTTCGTTAAGAAAACTTTACACAGAGAAAAAAGTGTAGTAGAAGATGAGAACAACGAAATTACAGTTCTTGCATATTTTCGTGTGAATCCTCAAAATTCTCTCAAAGATGCCGAGATTGATCTGGGATTATCTCAATCGAGTGTTTGGAGAATATTAAAAAAAACATAAAATGCACCCATATAAATTCAATAGGGTACAGCATTTGAAGGAAACTGATTTCGTCAGGAGAACAGAGTTTTGCGAAGCTATGATGATTCGATTTCAAGAGAATGAAAACTTTTTGGACTGTATAATTTGGACAGATGAATCTAAATTCACAAAGAATGGTTCTTTCAATAGGCATAACAGTCATTATTGGGATGAAGAGAACAACCACCACTTCAGACAATGGAACTTTCAAGAGACCTGGAGTTTCAATGTTTTTTGCGCCATCAAAAATAATGCAATTCTCGATGTTCACATTTATGATGGGACTTTAACTGGTAAGATAGAACACTACACATGTTTGCATTATTTAAAGAATGTTCTCCCTTAGGAGATAGATATTCTGAAATATTGACTCAAATAATTGAGCCGCTAGTACAGAACCATAATGACTTATGGTATCAACAAGATGGCGCGCCTCCACACAATTCACTCAATGTGTCAAATATCCTCTACAGGCTATTTGAAGATCGATGGTTGGCGAACAATGGTCCACATCTTTGGCCACCACGTTCTCCCGATTTTACTCCTTTAGACTATTATGTATGGGGTAGGATAAAAAATATTGTCTACTTAACTCCCCTGACTGAGAAAGAGGACTGCATAGAACGAGTCAGAAATGCGTTCAGGTTTGTTTAGATTTTTAGATTCATAGTTTTGAAACTCAATTTGGTTTTTAAACACTTTTGCAGATCTCTTCCTCCCGATGAAATAAGAAGAGCAACGCACGAAGCATTCCTGAGACGTATAAATAAATGTCTAGAAATTAACGGTCAAAACTTTGAGCATCTTCTCTAGTTATAACTGCGAGAGTTTGCCATGGTTCTCCTAATAGTAACTTGAAGTCGGTTTCAAGAAGGGGTGAAAAATCTACAGCATGGTTCAAATAACAGTTCCTGAAAATTTCATCTTTTTGGCGTGAAGGGAAAAAAAATAGCTGAAAATTCAAGACGAAAAAAAGTTTTTTGTGAATAACTCAGAAAATATCCATTTTAGGGCAAGGGTGTGATGCATACACTCACATTATTTGTTAACGTACATTCAATATCTGCCATAAAAAAATGGGGTTCTAATTCGAAAAAATTGATTTTTCACGATTTTGTCATCCCTAACTTCGAAAGCGATTTTTTCACCCCCTGTATCATGAATCGCGATTTCGATTTTTAAAGTGGATACATCAATCTTACATCTTGAAAAATCTTAAAAATGAAAATTTTCCATCCAAAAACCTCGAAGTTATTCTTGTTTCAGCGGAGCTCTATTTTCGATATTTTTTTCGAATTTTCCCGCTCAGAGAGAATTTTCCAACCAAAACTGAAAAATGTTACATAAAAATAACTTGAAATTTTCTAAGGAATCCATTTCTGCAATAAAAAAATGGTGTTCTAATTTGAAAAACGGAAGTTGACGTCATTTCCGGAAAAACCGGAGGTGCTCATGCCTTGAAAATATTTTAGATTTCATCAGCATCGTGAAATACTTATAACTGCTGAATTTCTTGAAAATACGTTCAGTAGTTTCCCGTATAAATATGGGTGAGGTTCCTCGTGAAAGACCCTGTATAGGGTCATTCATGATATTTTCAGTGTGTTTCCGAGAAATCTCGAATATTTTCAGGCTTTTTCACTACCGGTTATACCGGAACTAGCTATCAACTTTAATAATTCAAATGACATGCTCAATAAGTTATCACATTTATGGATTCGTCAGCGAATTTTAATGTGACTTTGAACGATTCAGAAGCTTTCAGGAGTTATTGTCGAGTTTCTCTCGATCGCTGAATTTCTCGCCATGAAAACTTAACTTCCCTGTAGATATACACTTCAAAGGCGTAGTGTCGATTATAAATTTAGTGGTCCTATTGAAAGATTACTAAACTGCTTCACATGAGTTAGGGTTATTGACTCAAATTGCAAAAAAATATAGTTAAAATAAGATTTTTGTGATGAAAATTCATATTAATATGATTTCAAGTTGCCAATTAATTTAAGGTTAAGAAAAAACGAGTAAAATATCGAAATTTTATTCCCAGAGAATTCAAGCATTTTAAGACTATCAATACAATGTATGGCCTCCACGGGCATCAATAACGATTTGACATCATACTACACACGAGGTTGTTGAACATTTCTTGAGGAATTTGGTTCCATAAACGGGGCAGAAGCTCTCTCAGATCATTTAAGGATTCTGGGGTAGGTTGATGATTATCTAATCTTCTTTGGAGCATATCCCATGCATGTTTTATGCAATTCAAATCTGGTGAGTGCGGAGGTATTGGTAAATGTGAAATACCAAGCTCCTCGCGCGCATTCTCAACTATGGCTGCACGGTGCAATCCAGCGTCATCGTCTAGAAATTGAAAAGTTTCACCAATAGCAGCGTGAAAATATGGCACAACATTGTCAATGACATGCTTCCTATAGTGTGAGGCGGACATATTCCCAGGACAAATGTGTAGATCTGTGCACCCGTTGAAACATATCCCGGCCCATACCATAAAACTACCCCCTCGGAATGGATGGACTTCTTGGACATAGCGACGATTACGGGGTATGCGAGGGATTGTCCATACCCTTATTCTTCTAGAATCTGAAAATGGTCCAAATCTGGATTCATCAGTGAAAAGGACACTAAGCCCTTGATCGTTCCGAATGATATGTTGCCTTGCCCATTCCAGTCTTTGACGCTTATGGTAACGTGTTAATGGAACTCCTCTTAATGGACGTCTAGAATCTAGATTCACCTCTCTCAAACGTCGTCTGATGGTTTCGATGGAAACTTGGACACCATCTGCATTTTGAAGAGTATGCCATAGCATTCTACACGTAGATGTAGGGCTTCTTCCCACCGAAACGGTGATGAAACGATCCTGAGCAGGTGTTGTTTTTCTTCGCCCACTAAGCCGTGGTCTTTCCAACACGGAACCTGTCTCCCTGAACCTATTCCAAAGTCGAGATATCACACTTTGGCTGACTTGGAGCTTTTTCGCTACAACAACCTGAGTTAGGCCACCCTGTAGCTTTCCGATAGCCCTATTAACCTCAGCGTTTGTTAATTTACATCTTGGCATTTTCAGAAAACTCGTTTCAAATCGAAGCCGTTGATAAACTGACTTCATTTCAAAATAAGAACATTCATGGAGCATGTGCAAAGAACCAAACTTCAGAAAAAAGGCGACCAGATTGACGAAATGTCTAATACTGATTTTTATTGGATCGATTCAAGTTGTTATTGAGTTTTGAATGATTTTACAGCGATTTTCTCGAAGATTACATACATTTAAAAACGATTGAATACGATATCCCTAACTCTTGTGGAGCAGTATATTTCCAAATAAATTGCTAATGCTGCCAACCTCTACTTCCTAATTCAACTATTCGTTTGGGATAATTCAAGTTCGGGATTTTGGGAAAATGAAAATAGAGCAGATTAGGGATCCTTTCAGCCAAAACAGTTTGGCAAACAAGTGCTAACCGAATCAGTTGAGATGTCCACTCGATTCACTCCGAATGAAATTGAAGTGCAACTTGCTGAACGGACGCTGTTAGTTGAAATTTCCGGCAAAGTGATATTCAGTGAGGTATAATGGGAAATTTGCTGAAAGGACTCTGCTGGGATTGAAAAATGTCACAGGAATGTGTGCGTACCAATTCAATCAGTATTTTTTCACTGCTTCGCTTTTTGACAATCAATATTAATTCTTTTATGAGAAAATGGGAGACCAATTCATGAACACACAGATATAAACGGTGACTCAAAGCTGTATGTACCTTTTCCAATTGCAATTCAGAAAACGTAAAATGTAATTCAGAAAAGCAAATTGAATTTCAGAAAATGGAAATTGTAATTCACAATAGTAAGTTGATATTCAGAAACGGTTATTTGAATTTCAGAATAGTGATATGTAATTCAGAAAGGGTAATTTGAATTTCAGAATAGTGATATGTAATTCATAAACGGTAATTTGAATTTCAGAAAATATAAATTGTAATTCAGAATTGGTGATTTGAAATTCAGAAATGGGAAATTTTAATTCAGAAAAACGAAATTGAAATTCAGAAAGAAGAAATTGTAATTCAATTGCTTGGTACACAAACTACTTTCTCTAATATTATGTATGTAATTCAAATAGAGACATGATTCCATTTAAAATGGGTGGCGAAATATATTAATAACTAGCTGTCCCGGCGAACTTTGTTTCGCCTAAATCCTTGACTCATTTATATAGGCCTAAATTATAGGTACTTACGGTGGATTTCACAAATCGTCTTCACCGGTGAACGGAGATTAACGGATTGGTTTTCTGATTTTTGAACTGTGAAATCGAGTTGATTCTAGATCAAGCTGCGATTGCCTATTATTAACATTTGTGAAACCCACCGATAGTTTCTATTTATTTTTTGTTGTCTTTTGGAATATACATAACCTCTACATTGCTAGCAATTTTCGAATTTGGCTTCGCTATATGACTGTGAATAGCAGGTGAATAATCCATATTATACTTTTCCTCAGAACTAATATGAATCAAAATGTCAAGAATATGAACAAAAATTATTGTTTGAGAGAACTATCGACTATTAACACAGCCCGTTGACCAGAATAAAAAAATATTTGAATAACAAATAAAAATCAGTCATTTGTGAATATCGCTACCTGGAGTGAAAAAAACAACACTTTTCTAATATTCAAAATCTAATCAGTGCTCACACCAATAATTAAGACATATTTATTGCTATTCTGCTAAGCTCAAAACATCTGAGTTGTTGGAGCAGCGAGATTTTCATGTTTCCATGGATATGAGCTGTCACACAGAACGTGTTCTGGAAGGCTGTGAAAGTGTGACGTGATTCACCAATAAGAGTAAATGGAAAATTCCAGTAGATGTTATTTTATTTTATTGAAAAAATCTAAAAGGTTGAATATTTGTATTTTTAAACATTCCCTGATTACATACAATGCTCACCTAAAAGCTTGACCAAATTACAGGAATTCCTTATTGTCGAACAATACGGCAAATAAGAAAAAACTTTTGGGTTCAGCAGTGGCGTAACGTTCCTCAGCCAGCCACCCCCCCCCCCCAATGATTGTCCCCGGGCCCCACTCCACAATACATCTAATTACCCATTCTCTTGTACCATCTTTTAATTATTTTTTTTATTAATTAATTCTATATTAGGTTTACCTCAATCATTTATTTTATATGACTGTTCAACAATTCCTTTGTGGGTGAAACATAGTAGTCTATTGTCTCTAATTTGCAGAAACTATTAAAATTCCAATAAACCAACTGCGTCAATTTTAACCGATATACTTTAACGATTTCCTTATAATTAACATTTTATAAGCTCTTTTACTTTATCATTCTAACTATTATTTGAAATTAATTTTTACATCTACACTGAATCCGTGTAATCATATCAAACATTTATAAGTTTTTACTCTATGATAAGCCTACCTCAAAAATTTCGCTAATAATTTTTTTTCGCTAATTATTTCAAAAGAAGAGAACAGGATATGACTGAAATAATATGTTAATAAACAATAACGTTGGTTTTAATCAACTCTTCAAAAACAAATTTAATGTTAATAGTGAATTGAACAAATACTGGGATTTTGTTTATAAATCTTATATATTTGACGCATGAGGGTGATTTTCAGGAATAGTTTAGATAGGCAATTAAAATTGTCAGAAATGAATGAAGAAAGTTAATCAGAGAATTAATTAGGTACTATGAGTATTTTGTGTTTTATTATCTATATCTATATAAATATATAAAAGAAAGATGTTGGTTACACCATTTATAACTAGAGATCGGATGGATTGTTTGTTATGAAACTTCATTTATGCAATCGTCTTCGGTCTGGTTATTATAAAATACAATAAAACTTCGAAAAAATTGATGAAATTTTTACTTATGCAGGAAATGATTTTCCTTCTTTTGAATAAGATCACTAGGTGTCGCTACCGTTGATGCGTAGTCTTACAGTGAATAGACAAGTCACTGTACATAGTCGTAGGTTGATATTACCGCTGTTAGATGGCGATATGTGATTCGCATAGAACTCATGGTAACATGGAAGTCTATTACCAGATCAAAAAGCGGGTAAACTTATCTCAAGTTGGTGAAACAGTGAATTTTTACCGAAAGATCAAGTATCTGATTTTGACGATCAGTTTCAAACGTGAGTTGGCCATCTTCATCTTTTTTCTTTATTTTTGAAATGCTTTCGAATTTCTGTTTGGGTAATAGATATATTTGCGGAAATAACTGAATCCAAAATTGCCCATAATTAGTAATTGACATATTCGTGTTTCTGTTCGCACAGAGACATTATTGTAAGCGTCAATAATTTTGAAACGTTTGCTCATCGGGCTTTCACTTATGATATACAATAATGTTTCATGGGTTGCCTAATCTGATCTGGTAGAATGACCATCAATAAATTCGAATATGAGTTCAACATAATTCACAGTGTTGATAATTTTGCCGTGTCGATCGTACTATCGACATTTTAACATCTCGATTTGTTTTCTAACGAGCTTGATATCGTCAACTAAATTGAACAAATTGAAGAGAGAGACTGACAGCTCATATCCATGGAATAATGAGAATCGCGCTGCTCCACCAACTGAGATGTTTACCCATTATTTTGAGCTTAGCAGCATAGCTAAGATGTCTAAAATAATGGTGTGACCACTGATTGGATTTTGAGAATATAAGAAAAGTTTAGTTTTTGCCTCTTCAGGTTGGGCTATTGACAAATGACTGATTTTTAAATTCTGGTCGACGGTCTGTGTTAATAGTCGATAGTTCATTAAAGGAATAATTTTTGTTCATATTCTTGACATTTTGATTTATATAAGAGGAAAGGTATAATATGGATTATACTCCTGCTATTCACAGTCACATGAGGTACTGCAAAAAGAGAACTGTACAACAATTAGAAACAAAAAGTTATATGTTCAAGTTCAACAATTAGTTACCGCTTAAATAAAGAGAATTCTTTCGATGTGAATTACAGAATTATTAAAATTTTGTATATTTTGAACTTTAATTTTGACTATTTTTTTTTCTGCTTGAAAAAAAGCAATGGTAAGTTTATACAACTTTTAAGTATAATTCAGGCGGTACAAAGTTCGCCGGGCCAGCTAGTAATAAATATTTCTATGATTTAATTGAAAATTGTATGATCTTCACCCCGCGGGCCCCTAGACCCCGTGGGCCCCCACCCAACGGGGGGTCTGGGGGGGTGTACGTTACGCCACTGGGGTTCAGTCTCTCTTCAATTTCTTCGATTTAGTTGACGATATCAAGCTCGTTAGAAGGCAAATCGAGATGTTCAAATGAAATCGATAGCACGATCGACACAGAGTGAAAATTACCAACACTGCCGGTTGTGTTGAACCCACATTCAGATTTATTGATGGTCGAATGGCCAGATTAGGCAACCCATAAAACATTATTTTATATCATAAGTGGTATCCCGATAAGCAAACGTTTCAAAATTATTGACGCGCTCAATACTGTCTCTGTGCAAACAGAAACACTAAAATAATATGTCAATTACTATGATTGTCAAAATCCGATTTACTTAATATTGTTGCTCCACTAACTTGAGATGTTTACCCGCTATTTGATCTGGTAATAGCCTTCCATGTTACCATAAGTTCTACGCAAATCGCACAGTCACGCCATCTAATAGCGGTAATAGCAAATAAGGTTCCTACGAAAAAGTCATAAACTGTAGTGACACCCATTGGCCTTATTCAAAAGAAGGAAAAGCATTTCCTGTAAAAGTAAAATTTTCATCGATTTTTTCTGAATTTTATCACATTTTATAATAACCAGACCGTAGAAGAATCCATAAATGAAGTTTGATAACAAACAGTCCATCCGATCTCGATTTATAAATGGTGTAACCAACATCTTTCTTTTATATATACAGGGTCTTTCACGAGGAACCTCACCCATATTTATACGGGAAACTACTGAACGTATTTTCATGAAATTCAGCACTTATAAGTATTTCACGATGCTGATGAAATCTAAAATATTTTCAAGGCATGAGCACCTCCGGTTTTTCCGGAAATGACGTCAACTTCCGTTTTTCAAATTAGAACACCATTTTTTTATTGAAGAAATAGATTCCTTAGAAAATTTCAAGTTATTTTGATGTAACATTTTTCAGTTTTGGTTGGAAAATTCTCTCTGAGCGGGAAAATTCGAAAAAAAAAATCGAAAATAGAGCTCCGCTGAAACAAGAATAACTTCGAGGTTTTTAGATGGAAAATTTTCATTTTTGGGATTTTTCAAGATGAAAGATTGATGTATCCACTTTGAAAATCGAAATCGCGATTCATGATACAGGGGGTGAAAAAATCGCTTTCAAATTTAGGGATGACAAAATCGTGAAAAATCAATTTTTTCGAATTAGAACCCCATTTTTTTATGGCAGAAAACACAAAAAACTGTTCTTCGTCTTGAATTTTCAGCTATTTATTTTCCCTTCACGCCAAAAAGATGAAATTTTCAGGAACTGTTACTTAAACCATGTTTTAGATTTTACTACCCTAATATGCAAGAGAAAAAAGTTACAGGTTGTTCCTAAATAGATGGCGAATTTGGATTCGAATTTGTATCGGAAACCTCTTTATTTCAACTGATCGGCCATCGGTTTTCTCTCCAGTGATAAATAAATAATTCCTTATGAACCATATGCAAAAACTTACCATGTTTTACATTCTTTTTTTTTAATGATAGATATCATTAATTACATGCTACTGAATAAAGAGGAATTTGGCAGATGTAATTAATGATATCTATCATTAAAAAAAAGAATGTAAAACATGGTAAGTTTTTGCATATGGTTCATAAGGAATTATTTATTTATCACTGGAGAGAAAACCGATGGCCGATTAGTTGAAATAAAGAGGTTTCGGATACAAATTCGAATCCAAATTCGCCATCTATTTAGGAACAACCTGTAACTTTTTTCTCTTGCATATTAGGGTAGTAAAATCTAAAACATGGTTTAAGTAACAGTTCCTGAAAATTTCATCTTTTTGGCGTGAAGGGAAAAGAAATAGCTGAAAATTCAAGACAAAAAACAGTTTTTTGTGAATAACTCAGAAAATATCCACTTTAGGGCAAGGGTGTGATGCATACACTCACATTATTTTTTAACGGAGATTCAATATCTGCCATAAAAAAATGGGGTTCTAATTCGAAAAAATTGATTTTTCACGATTTTGTCATCCCCAACTTTGAAAGCGATTTTTTCACCCCCTGTATCATGAATCGCGATTTTGATTTTCAAAGTGGATACATCAATCTTACATCTTGAAAAATCCCAAAAATGAAAATTTTCCATCCAAAAACCTCGAAGTTATTCTTGTTTCAGCGGAGCTCTATTTTCGATTTTTTTTTCGAATTTTCCCGCTCAGAGAGAATTTTCCAACCAAAACTGAAAAATGTTACATCAAAATAACTTGAAATTTTCTAAGGAATCTATTTCTGCAATAAAAAAATGGTGTTCTAATTTGAAAAACGGAAGTTGACGTCATTTCCGGAAAAACCGGAGAAGCTCATGCCTTGAAAATATTTTAGATTTCATCAGCATCGTGAAATACTTATAAGTGCTGAATTTCATGAAAATACGTTCAGTAGTTTCCCGTATAAATATGGGTGAGGTTCCTCGTGAAAGACCCTGTATATAAGATATAAGATAAGATGATTCTTGAGGTCATTTTCCACTCTCAAAGTACTTAGATACCTTCATAGAAGTGAGAAATATAATAACAATAACTTTATTTCCAAGAATAACATGAAGGTATATACACTCAAAACCGAAAACAGGAAAAAAACAAACTTGAAAATACGAAATACTTAAGACAAGTTCGATGCCACATTGTCCTAGGTTCCTATGTTGCATCACTTGATACCGAGCTCGATATTATTCTGAATTACATATTACATTTTCTGAAATTGAATTGATAACTTCGAAATACAATTTTCGTTTTCTGAAATTGAATTTGCCATTTCTGAATTTCAATTCACTATTCTGAATTACAACTTTGTTTTTCTGAATTACAACTTCCTAATTTGAATTTCAATTTCGTTTTTCTGAAATTGAATTAACTATTCTGAAATTCAATTTCTGTTTTCTGAATTACATATTGCTATTCTGAAATACATGTTTCCTTTTCTGAATTTCAACTTTGAATTTCTGAATTACAACTGTGAAAGGTGTAGTATGTATGCTCCACAACTTTTTTCCATCCAAGCTATCGACTTGATTTTTATTCTCAGCGATAGGACAAAGAAGAAGGCATATTCCGATAATGTATTGGTAAGCCTGCTGTTTTTTTTGATGAAAATGCATCTTTATTGTGAAAAAATGGTTTTGAATCAGTTGAAGAGTTGAAACAGTTTGTTTACCATATGCCTGAGCTTGGTTCACGATGTTTTGTATATATAAAAATCGACCAGCACTTACTGCTGGTGCCGATCCTTCTAGGATTCCTTGACTTGACTCTGGTGTTTTTTTACAAGCTTTGGATTGCCTGGCTAAAGCATTTGGCAACCCTTAAGGCAGCTGGTCATGGAAAGTTATTGTCAATCGCCTAATGAAAACGGAAAAGATCGAATAACAATTTAATATATAATGTTAAGAAGAATTGACCATCTCTCCAATATTCTTGTCAAGAAAAATAATAAATCGCATTATTCTGCAGTAAATATCCCTGCAGTCAGGAAGGGATTACCGGAGATCTGAAGGCACAAACGCTTCAGCTTCCAGCAACATTTTTCATCCATTCTCATACATAAATGAAGTATGCAACTTGAGCTTTGGCCTCAGAACCAGCCAGGCTAACTCGATCTGACGTTTCCTTCGAGCGTAACAAATCTCAACGGGGATATTTATGTATAAGGGTTGCTTTCGTGAATTTCATCAGGGCATACACTCAAGGGGTGGCTAACTTGAGACCTTAGGAATTCATACAGCTGGAGATAATCCATAATTGATAAAGGTGGACTGCAAAGGTCGAACGCAAAAGGATATTTTCATTAGGATTTTTTTTTGCAATTTCAGATCTGGCTTGAAGTAGAATGATTTTCTTTGAATTAGGATATTAATCAGACATCGAAGTATTCCATTGAGGACAATGGTAAAATATATTGCTATTTTTCAAATCGGAACTGTAAAAAATTGGAAGTCTTGATCCTTACTTATGTACAAGTTCATACAAGGAAAGTGATGGATTAGAAGTTTGCGGAGAACAGAATTATTTAGAAAATGTGGGTCTTTCAATTTTGGCTGTATCGGGTTATATTGGAGAGTGACAACAAATGTTATATTTCTTGGTATATTGTCGCTTCACTTTTGCTTTCCGATTATTTTTCAGCTTGCCTCAACCTTTTTTCAGTAGTTTTTGTGATGTTATGGATTTTCTAATTTTTTTGCGCCGAAGCTGTATTTATATGTTCATAAATGATTTCTCTCGATTCTTTGTGATCAGCAAAAACACGACGTTATTGATGATCGGACGGCTTGAGTTCTTGTGGTTAACTGAACTTTATAAGCCTTGAGACCCAAATCTTCATGCAACATACGGTGTAATGACGTTCGTGGAATGCCTAATTCCAAAGAACGACGAGCACTGGACAAACCTGGAATTTCTTCAACACTTTTGGCTACAGCAGCAATATTCTCGGCTGTTCTTGAGCGACGTGTACGGGTTGTATTCTTCACATCACTAACTTGTCCCAACAGCTCGAATTTCTGTATTGCGGTTCGACAAGGTGCTTAACAACAACCCAAAAATGTTCGAGTTTCACGAACCGTCTCTGCCAAATTATCACCATTTTCATAGTGAATTTTAAAAATTTCAAGGCATTGTTGAAGCTTGTAAAGTTGCTTTTTTATTAATGGCTTAATTTCTACTTGTTGAATTTTGAAAAAGTGACATCTACCGAGATAGCGGGCTATTTCACCTTTTATTGAAAAACCCTTTTCAACAGCATGTTTCTATAACTAAATAATATGTAGTCAGATTTCCGAAATAAAATAAAGTTTCTCTAAAAAACGGAATATTTCTGGGATAAAGCCTGAAGGGTTATCATAATAATCCGTGCATTAGACGTTTCTCGGCTTCTATGAGGAAAATATTTCTGAAATTTGGTACACGGCCGTTTTTCAAAGGGGGAAATCATGCTAAAATATTTTCATCGAAATCGCACTTCCGGTTATACCGGAAGTGACCATCAGCTTTGGTATTTCAAATGGAACTACCTATTTTTCTAACCAGAAATGGATTCCTTCTTGGATTTTATACATTTTTCATCTGAAACATTTTTTATGTTGTTGTCATGGTTACGAAGATATAAGGACTTCTATGAGAAAATGGCCAGTTTCAGAGGTCCGCGAAACGTATTATAGCATGCATGCTATCCATAATGAAGAAACAAATGAAGGATCTTACGATAATTCAATAATTCTGCTTCGTATTGCATGGCTTTCGAATCATGTTGTTCTATTGGAACTGTCACAATAAATTCATATTTCTGAGAAATTTCAAACTGCAATAACTTTCTTTTTTCAAATGGCATGCCCAAATTTTTTGTACAGAAAATTTAATTCTAAACATTTTTCCAAGGGTTCCTTATGTCCATCTTCAATTGTTTTCTATACAAAAAATATGGGCATGCCATTTGAAAAAATGAAGTGATTGCAGTTTGAAATTTCTCAGAAATATGAATTTATTGTGACAGTTCCAATAGAACAACATGATTCGAAAGCCATGCAATACGAAGCAAAATTATTGAATTTTCGTAAGATCCTTCATTTGTTTCTTCATTATGGATAGCATGCATGCTATGATACGTTTCGCGGACCTCTAAAACTGGCCATTTTCTCATAGAAGTCCTTATATCGTCGTAAACATGACAACAACGTAAAAATGTTTCAGATAAAAAATGTGTAAAATTCAAGAAGGAATCCATTTCTGGTTAGAAAAATAGGTAGTTCCATTTGAAATACCAAAGCTGATGGTCACTTCCCGTATAACCGGAAGTGCGATTTCGATGAAAATATTTTAGCATGATTTCTCCCCTTGAAAAACGGCCGTGTGTCAAATTTCAGGAGACCGCAAATTCACGGGGAAGGCCGCGACAAAGGCTTCGCGCCTTAGCACACATGTTCCATCCACACTCACAGGCGTTCGCGGTACCTGCGCATGAATCATTTAATGCTTGTTTACTGCGCTTTTGAAATGAATGGTTCATTTAGCAATGAAGTGAAATTATAATAGATTCAGATTCAGATAAGTGGAATGGGAATTTCTTGATTATTATCAGAATAAACCCTTTTTATAGCTGGCTAAGCAGGCAAAAAGTCTTCATATGACAGCGAGAATGCCGCGAACCAAAGTGCGAATATTTGTGTGAGTGTGGATGACTTATTTGGCCGCGAATTCTTGGCCAGGTTCAAGGCAAGAATTCTTGGCGCGATTCGCGCCATGAGTGTGGAGCGGGCTTATGAAACTGCATTTGTTCTCAGGATTGGAAAACCACGTTTTGCAGTCTATTTCGAAATAATTAGTCCTGAGTCGAGAAAATCCCTGGGGATGTGAATGGGTATTTCGAATTGCATTTCCGTTTAGCCATGCCATTTTAAAATAACGCCCACAAGAGGAAGTCCCACGAGAACGCAGAAACCCTATTGTTAAGTGAGTACAATCGAGCATACCTGAATGACGAAAATTCCATTTTCGTTGAATTCAGCATAACGAGCTGATTTTTCATATCTCATGGAATCAAAATACGTAGCCGGCTGGCCGAAATGTAATGTTTAAAACGTAAACTTCACAATATATATATATATGTCGTTTTAAAACGTCCTACGCCGTTTTCCGACACCTAACCTCCACTCCTCTCTATTTAACCATAGATCATCTGGTAGTTCTCTCTCCCTCAATTCCCTATCTATTCCTTCTCGCCAGCTTGTCCTGGGTCTGCCCCTTTTATTTCGTCCTTGCGGTGTCCAGAGTAATACCTGTTTCGGGATTCGATTTTCGGGCATTCGTTGTACATGCCCAAACCATACAAGTTGTTTTGTTCTGATATCGTCAAGGATCGTATGTTCGATACCCATAATCTCTCTTATCCTCGAATTTGTGATCCTTTCCATCTTTGATTTTCCAGCGGATCTCCTCCAATAGTCCATCTCGGTTGCCAGTAGCATGTTTTCTGTTTTCTTCTTCAGCGGCCATACCTCACATCCATAACTAATTATGCTCTTTATTATCGTATTATATATGGTCTTTTTATTAGATTTCGAGATGCTTCGGTCCCACAAAATTCCGTTCAACATGGAAATCGCTCTTCTCGCCTGTATTATCCTTTCCTTGATCCCCTCATCCAGTGTTCCGTCCCGTGTCATCTTCAGGCCCAGGTATTTGTACTCCTGGCAGTCTCCTATAATTCGTCCATCTTCCAACCTTATATCCTCCGATGTTCCCCCCACCGTCATATTTTGGGTTTTCTCAACACTGATCTCCAAACCCCATCTTTCATACTCCTCCACCAGCTTTCTTGCCATATACTCTAGGTCATCATGATCTTGGGCTAGAATTATTTGGTCATCCGCAAAGAATAGTGTATATAATGTATTTTCGTCTGTTAATGGTATTCCCATTCCTTTGCAACTTTTCATCCATTTTTTGAGTGCTTGCTGTAGGTATATCTTAAACAACACAGGGGAGAGGCAGCAACCCTGCTTGAGACCCTTTGTAATTGGTATATTCTCAGAAAGTGTGTCTTGAATTTTGACTTTAGCGGTTATATTTTTGTAGAGGTTCTTAACAGCTCTTATCACATTTGCATTAATGTTTGTTTGTTGCATGGCCTCCCATAATTTATTCAGAGGTATGCTGTCGTATGCCTTTTGAAGATCAACGTAGAGAAGATGAATTTCCTGATTTTTTGCTGTTTTTTTCTCTAATATCTGTGTTACCGTATATAAGTGATCCACAGTGGATCTTCCAGCTCTGAATCCCGCTTGTTCCTCCATTTCTGTATCAGTGTATTCTGTCTCTATTTTCTTTTTCAATAATTTTCCATATACTCTACTCAGGGTACTTGTCACCGCCAATCCTCTGTAATTTGAGCAATTCTCTCTATCTCCTTTCTTGAAAATGGTCGAAATATACGATGTTCTCCAATCGTTTGGTGTAGTAGCCCCGTTGATGCACATCTGGAATAGTGTTGTTAGATGGTGGTAAAGTTTTTCCGTTCCGTACTTTATGAGCTCTCCCGGTATTTCTCCTGGTCCAGCGGCTTTTTTGCTTTTTAGACTTTTACATATTTCTTTTACTTCTTTCATCGTTATTCTTAATGGAGATGTCATAATTGTTATCTGTTCATTTTCGTTAGTGGTCTTAAATTCCGTTCTATCCTCTGTGAGCAGTGTTTTGAAATACGTCTCCCATCTGTCTATCGTTATTGTTGAAATTATATCCCTCTTTTGGTTTTGTCTAAGTTGTTTTATCAGCCTCCAGCTCTCGGTACTCTTCGTTCCACCCAAATATGTGTTGATTTTTGAACAGTTTTTTTCCCATGATTTGTTTTTCATTTCGGTTATTTTCTTCCGAACTAGATTTTGTGCTCTTTTATATTCCGCTTTATCGTTTTCGTTTTTTGTGTTTAGGAATCTCTGATATTTTTCTCGCTTGTCTTTTATATCGTTTTCTATATCTGGGGCCCACCAATATGGTTTTCTATTTTTAATGGGCTCGTACATCCCTAGTGCTTCGTAGGCAGCTGAGTGGATACATGTTTTTATATATTCATAATACTCATCAGGGGTTTGGAACCTCTTTTCTGTTAATTTTTCGTTTAGACGTTTCTTGTAGAGTTCTTTCGTACTTTCCTGATCCAGGCTATCTATGTTATATCTTCTTGGTTTGTGGATTACTTGTTGTTCTTGCTCTGATTGATGGTGGTCTCTTCTTGATTTATGTACTACTATAGCTCTGAGGAGATGATGGTCACTACCACAGGTGGCTCCTCTGTGAACCCTGACATCTTGTATATTCCATTTTGTTTCCTTCCTCACTATTGCATAATCTATAATCGATTTTAGATTTCTTGTAGGCTGTCTCCACGTATATTTGTGTATATCCCTGTGTTGATAGAAGCCATTCATTATCTTCAGATCATTCTGTTCGCATATAGATATTAAGCGGTTTCCATTATCGTTCCTTGTGTCTTCTCCAAATGGACCTACTGTTTGGTTGTTTTTATATTTTCCCACTCTGGAGTTTAGGTCACCAAGGATCATAATTTCTCTTGACCTCCCCACCTTCAAAATTTCGTTGTTCAGATCTTCGAAGAATTTGTCTTTTGTGCTCACTGGGTAGTCATCATTCACACCATACACTCCAATGATGGTTGTTCGGTGTCCATATATAGTTAAGTTCATTTTGATTATTCTTTCACTTATGGCTTCCCAGGATTGTATGTATTTTCTAAGATTTCTTCTTATCAATATGGATACTCCCTGCTGGGCTCTTCGATCCTTTGTTACTCCACTGTAGAAATGGTCGTAGTGTCCCATGCTTTCCGATCCTTGTCCCTTTTTTTTCGTCTCCGTAATGACCGCGATATCTAACTTGAGGGTTTTGATTTCTGTAATCACTTCGCTCATTTTACGGGCTAGACCCTGGGTATTCCATGTTCCATAGTTCATTGTCCTTTTTCGTTGCTTATGTCGTCTTTGGTTTTTCCGTCCGATTCCGAGGCTTTGGTTAGGTTCACTATCACAGTCATTATTATATCTATCAGGATAACTTGTGGCAGTAGATTTCCACACAACTCACGATGAGACATTTCAAACGGTACACTCCAACTGATCCAATTTCATCAATACTCGTCTGAACTTGAATGCAAACTGATAGGAATTACTCCAGATTGCAGATATTCGAGTGGATTTACAGTATCGAAAATCAACTTAAAATTTTAGTGGAATTGGTTATGTGAGATTGAATATTTCAGCTGATATTGCTGAATCTGATCAGCTGAGTATATCTAATGCAAGATTTGCCAGATAATTTTTTCGAATTTATCGAGAATGCTATACATTTTTCATGTATCAGATACAGTAACAAAGTATTCATTCATTTCAGAAAAAAAAGCTATTCTATCTGTTGTACTATAAAATGATAAAGAAAATTTGACTGTTTGTCTTCGCATCACGAATACCGTAAATATTCCTGGTTCATTTCTCATTGCCTCACAGCCGACAATAATTCGATTCCTCAGGTCTTCCGATAATGAAATATTCTATTGAATTCAAATCCGGCTATCGAGCAGGCCAATGTTCCGTACTTCCCCTACCCGTCCAACGATTTAGATAAACTCTTCCACTTTTTTATGGTCTGGTTCTCCTGAGAGGAATATCCAGTAATGTTCCGAGAACATCGTGAAAACTAAGGGAACTGGGAAAGAAGGTTGAAATTGCTGTTCTTCTTTAATTTCTGTAGGTTATATGGCTCAGGGAGCACCTCCCTAGGAGATGACTTCCAAAGCCTCGCTGTCAGTTGGATGAAAGAGTCTCTGGAAAGAGATTTCTTGCAGGTTTTCGAAGTGAACACGAAGAGATGTTCAGATTGAACTTGTCGGGTTGATCTCGAAAAGACTGCAGCAGGAGGGATTTTGTTTTTTGAACTGGGGTCGTTATGGCTCAGTTAGCCTTCCAGGAACTTCGACCACATGGATCTTTGGTGCTCTACCCTACTCATTCGTTGAAACCAAAGGAGAACGTCGATGGTGTTGATAAGACCGACAACATCCTTAGGAGCTTTGGCCGTTACCTCATGGTTCCACAGGACCGGTTTCCCCATATAAATGGTTCTTAGCTCTGGACAGCTCTGGACACTTGCATACCATGTGTTCAGCTGTTTCTGCCTCTGATCCACAGAGCCTACAAATCTCATCTGTTGACTTCGCATTACGGTGCCCAGCCAGCAGACCAATCATCACCCGAAGCACAGCTCGTGACAGCTTTAGGAGCTTACTGGTATAGGTCGGTGAAAACATCACAAACTTCTTGGACTTGGTCCAGGAGTGTTTCTCCAGAGGGTTATTTAGTTATCCAACTCCCATTGTTGAACCGCTGTCTTATATTGGTCTTTTCCCAGCTCACAGAATGGCTCAGTTCCAGCAGGTGTTAAACTTGATCAACAATTCGCGAACTCTGAACTTTTTCATTTCCTTCAACACCACAATGCCCTTGCACCCTTAGTAGAGTCACTTTATTGCCTCTGGCCAGTTGCTTTATGGTGTTATGGCACTCCTAGTTCAGCAGAGATCCAGCATGAAGTATGATTGCCGATAATTTGGGGGAGCATCCACCATGCAAGTATCTCTAAAGTAGGGACAGATCGCTAATTCTTGTACGCTTAGAGAAGCGAACGAGTTTGTAAACGAGACATCACCGTCGAGACGAATCGATCTTTTTTGCACAGATTCCAACAATTTCAGGACATTTTTAGGTGCTGCACAACATGGGAACCGCACTATAGGAAAGATCGACTCTGTGTCTGCATAAGCAGTTAAATTGGGAGTTAAATAGCTCCTGGCTCGAAAAAAAAATTAAGTTTATAGCATGCCCTTTTAGCAACTGATCTCACGTGACTTTTCCAAAGAAGGATATTGCCAACAGTTGCACCAAGTAATAAAATGGATGAATTCAATGGCATGGTAACTTCTGACAAGCATATATTGTGTACAGTGAGATCAGATTTTCTGGATGAGAGACTTGCTTGTGTTTTGTTAGCATTGAATTCTACCAAATTATTTGATCCCCTGATCCCCATGCAATAATTTTTGCCAAGTCCATCTTTATGTTATCAATAATTCTTCCTCGTTCGTTTATGATTTTGCAGGCTGATTTTGGAGCCCTGGAAAAGAAGGCGGTATGGAGGATACTATAATCTTCAAAACGATGCACTGGACATGAAGTTGATTCCAGGAAATTGATAAAGTGAAGCAAAAACAGTGTTGGTGCCAGAATTGATCCCTGTGGAACACCAGCATTAATGGGTAAAGTGTTAGATGAAACACCATCGACCACTTCATGAATCATGAAGAGACCTATTTGTGAGAATGCCAGCTATCAGTGAACTAGGCTGAGGGGGCAAGGAATAAGATTTCATGAAATTGTGGGAATAGTCTCCTGTTGTTCGTTGTAGGAGGAAATATGGACCGATAAAATGATTATCACAGAAATCTGATGCTGAAATGGTGCTTCAAAGATTCCACGTGGATTGTTATGCAAACGTATACATGAAAGAAAATTAGCCTTGTCTAAACAAAACGCCTTTCGAACAGTTTGAAAATCGACCCATTCGAATTGCGAAAAACTAGGCGAAGAAAAGAGTCTCTAGGTAGTAAAGCTCGCGTTGAATATGGAGAGGGTATATTTGCTGTTCTCCGAGAATTCTGAATACAGTGAAGTTGCTTATATTGCATTCAAAATGGCAATTTTTCGAGTACTTGTTTAAGGTGACTACCCAATTAACTCGAAAACTGCTTCTTCTAGTTGCACATTTCGAACTTTCCGAGGGCGCCCGCAGTTACCCGTTTGTTTGTACTATTTTCGTGCAATCGTTGGTGAAGACGAGCAAATATTTTGTGATGGGGTATTCTACGGCCTGGAAAGAACATTCAAACGTCGAGCTTGCTGAGCATAAAAATGAAGAAACGCTAATTTGACATCTCGCTGAGATATTCATATCCAAGAGAATGTTGACAGTAGCCTACTAGCGTCGCTACTAGGTAATGTATTGAAGAAATGAAAATACGCGTTGAGACGTTTTATTTTTCTGCATGAAAACAGCGCCCCTTCCGAAAAAGCCGAAGGAAGATTATTTGTCATAAATTGAATGAGGAATTCAAAACTTATTTTTTGTTTGAAATATCTCAGTGGCGTGCCATTGTTTCTTTCAAGAAATTATTCCCCGTATTTGTGCCAATATGAAGATAAAATTCATAATTGCAAGTCAAAAAATGCGTTATATCTACCTCTTGAAACCTACCAAATTTCACTCGCATATCTCGCCTTTTTTCAGAGAAAAAAAATTGTCGGTTTTTAATAAAACCTCAACGCCCAGCATCTTCGAAAACGAAGTATTTGCGGACAAAAGTTGAACTACAAAAAATATTTAAATTGAAATAAGACATATTTGAATTGAGATTAAAGCCTTTTTTTATTTGAGAGATAATTTTATGACATTTAGATTGAAAAAATAATTTCCGGCATTTGTCCACCACGACTAGCTCTGAGGAACTGCTTTCGATCAGATCAATTTTGAACCAGCTTTTCTTGTAATTCAGGCCATATTTCAGCAACAACACGAGTTATGTTGGCTTACAAAGCGTCTATTGTTTCTGATTTATCAGCATAAACCAAAGACTTGACATAAACCGAAGAAAATAATCCATAGCAGTCATTTCGCATGATCTCGGAGACTAATTAATTGGACCCTTTCTCGAAGTAATGTTATCGCCAAATCTTTTTTTCAATAAATCAATTATTACGTTCGTAGTAAGAGGTGCAGCACCATCTTGCTGGAACCAAGACACTTCTGAGTCGATACCATTCAAATTTTGGAACGAATAATCATTGATCATCGATCTGTAATGAGCACCATTCACTGTAGCATTAGCTCCAACATCGTTTTCAAAGAAATATGGACCGATGATGCCTCCAGCGTGTATATATCGGGTGTTTGGAGGGTAAGTAGCCATTGGTAAATGGTATATAGGTGATGCTCTTGGCTACTTGTTGCGCCTAATAAAATAACATTTTGCTCAAAGTTCAAAGTGTTATAATTTTTTTGCCATTTTTCTAGAAATTTCCTATTTTTCTCATTATAATCTTGAAATTTTTTTAAATTTAATGATCGGGGTACCTATAAAATGATTCATTTTTTTAGTCTAGACTTGTATTATTCAGATTGAATCATAATTTCATACAAACGTCTTCCTAAAACCTGACAGCGTCGTATCAAACATCAAAATGAAAAAAAAAATGTTGTGTCCACTTTACAAAGTGAAATAAAAAAAATATATTACATAGTGTGGGGTTTTAAAACCTTCTCTAGTTAATACTCTTTGCAATTGTATGTAACATGTACCATTAATAATCAGATAACTCAACATAAAACCGTTTTGTCTTCGAGGATGCCTTAAAAGGGTGACGACAAAACTATTTCATTGAGCAGGTCAGATCTTTTCTCTCATTCTAACTCAGCTAAAAATAGCGTGCACATTTTATAGGCACCTCGAGCATTAAATTTAAAAAAATTCAAGATTTTAATGAGAAAAATTGGAAATTTCTAGATAAAAGGCAAAAAATTTTTAACACTTTGAACTTTGGGCAAAATGTTATTTATTAGGCGCAACAAGTAGCCAAGAGCATCACCTATCCACCATTTACCTATAGCTACTCACCCTCCAAACACCCTGTATATCACACCATACAGTGCATTTATCAAGATGCAATGAAACCTGCAGAACTGCTTGAGGATTGTTTTCACTCTATACACGCCAATTCTGCTGTTTAGAGCAAGATCTTCACGCGAAATTTTCCATGAGGTGGATGCACAGAGTCCAATTTATTGTGAACGTCGACGAATCAACAAATCTTGATCTTGATTAACACTATCACTTACAGCAGCGATGTTTTCTTCCGTAAGTTTTTTGTCTTGTTGTTGTTGCATCGAGTACAGTAAAAGTTGGCCGAAAAATCTATCGATAGTTCGACGAATAAGCTGCTCTGATGGACGATTTTGCAAACCATGAATTTCACGAAGTGCTCTATAAGTTTGGCGAATAGAACACTGAGTTTGAAAATATATTTCAACAATTTATAAACGTTGTTGCGGGGTGAGTCTTTCCATGATAATTTGTCAATGCTTACTGAACAGACATGGCTAAAGGTGAATACAGACTATTCTGACGTGACGTGATTTCACGTCAGTGCTCCTATTGGCCCGATATGAACGTGAACGCACAGAACGATGTGTTGCATTTTTATATCACTCACATTTTGACGTTCACGTTCATATAAGGCCAATGTGAGCACTGCTACACGTCTGACGTGACGTGGAATCACGTCACGTCAGAATAGTCTGTATTCACCTTTATACCTTCTTTCAAATCACATTTATCTCTATCGAAAATTCTATGACGCTAAAGAAAAACCCGATACAATCATACCCTGAAGTTTATCACTGTTATCATCATCCTGTATATCTAGCTACAAAAATGGTGAATGGTGGCATATGCACTTGAACGAGTGCTGAAAAAAAGACCTCAATATTGCAACAACTTTCAAAACAGTCTCACTGCATGCATTGAAGTACTCGAAGACACTATCCAAGTGAAATGTCAATATTGATTCTCCGTGAAATCCGAACATTTTTAGGCTGAATAGAGAGTTGTCCCATTTTTATGATTATCCTACATCCACAATATCAAATTCACAGTCATCATCACCTGGTTTCGAGCTATAATGCAGTAATAAAGTTTAATATATGACGATATACAGAAGTACACAGTAGAATGAAGGCATGTTTAGTGAGTGCATCATGGAAGTTCAAGCATATAATTCGCTGGAATCAATTAATCGACGCTGAAGCCTTGTGATGACTGACGATGCGAAAGCTCATTTGGGGAGTTATATTCCATTTGCATATCAGGATCAGAGATACCTTATTTGATACATATGATTCTGGAATTATGCCCGTATGAGAATATATCTCATTGGCCTCTCTATGTCTTCTTCTATTGCTTACTTATTCGAGATATATGAATATGAGTGACGAGTGTGCTTAATCAGGAGTTATCAGCTATTGGATAGTTTTGGACATGACTACAACTGATGTTCTCCATTGCTGTGCACAGGTTGGTCAATATTGATTATCTACTGAAAGGATCTCGAGAACTAGTAGAAGCTAGAAGACAACTGATATCACATCATCTAGCCAGCGGCGTAGCTACGTGGGTGCAAGGGTGTGCAGTGCACCAGGGCCCCTGACCTCAAGGGGCCCCCAAGCGCTGACCATCAAATCGCGTTTGAACTTAAAAAAAAATTCAAACTTTGATTTTTCTCTGTGATCTATTATGTAAATAACATTGTTTTTATTATATTCAGTTGTTGAAAAATGTTTTTTTCGAAATATCATCAAATCTAGGGATTTATTGCCAAAATTCACTGGTGAATCGGACACCTATCTAAAAAAACTAAATCCGACTAGATGGTCCAGTAGGGTTAACATAATTTCGGCAATCAAATTTCATTTTTTCATATCATTCGTGCATTAGCTGAAATAGAAGAATAAATTCTTGCAAATAAAAGCAAAAACAAGCAGAAATTAAAAAAAATGTTGAATTTTGAATTCATTTTCCTCGGCGATTTAATGCACCGCATTCTCCATGATATCAATTATGCATCTGAAGCATTACAAAAATGCGATGTCAGTTTGGACGACGTATGCAAAGCTTTAGAAGAGACGAATACAAAGAAAAAAAATTATAGGAGTGACTTCGAGTCCTTCAAGTGCAAGGCTAGAGAAAATGTTTCAGCATATGGTAAATATCCCCATTTCGAAGAAAAGAGACAAAAAAAGATAAAAAATATTTCGATGAATTAGCTTCCGATCACCGATTTCGAAGCAGGGGAGAATTTTCCGAAATAAATATTTTCAATAGAGTGCTCGATACAATAATTTCTCAATTTTAGAAGTCACCTTCTTATATTTCGGTTGCAGTTTTCAACAAACCTCCGAATCATTGGAAACTATTAAGTTTCATTAAATTTAAAAGAGAATTGAAGGCGCTCCTTGTAACAAAAGCGTATTATTCGCTCTCAGAGTTTTTCTGCGACACAAACCTATCTGTGATATGGGTATAGTTGGCTCTAGACTGTAAGTTCATTTTATGTCCATATTTACATATTTTAATAATGAGTTATTTATGCTGAAAATTGACGAGTACACGGTACACGCTATTGTATTAAGCCTGTAGTACAATATAAAGATTCAATTGATTGAATTCAAGCTTTTCGGGGTATGAATGCGGTCAACAAAATTTTGAAATTTCACCATCATTTCTACTAGATATAGGTAGACGACAAAACTGTAATTCAAAGCTTCGACCAATTTCAAAGTAAATATTGCGATATGAAAGGGTCCAACTTTTCAATTCAAGTTCTTAATATTTATCACCTATTTCTACCTGAATTGAATAAGGCATGGACAATTCATGAATTGTGTATGAAAATAATAAGGAAATACGGAATGCTGGAATGCGATCTAACAGAAGTATTTACAGCAATATTACTGTTCCATACAATCCTACTGTCACCTCGGTAGAAGCTGAAAGATCTTTCAGCAAATTAAGAATAATATAAAATTATTTGCGGAACACTATGAGCCAAGCTCAACTGCGACATTTATGGCTTAGGTATACCTATCAATTGAAAATGAAGCTGCATCAAGTCTAGATTTGAATGAAGTCATTGAATCTTTCGCGAAGACTAGGTCTAGAAAGAGGTTGTAAACATATTTTTTCCGAAGGAATAAAGACTTCAAATCTAGACTTGACCTCTAGGTTCGAATCTCCAATAATCAATTTGAATTCATTCCTCGAATAGTTTATTCTTATTGTGATTTCACCAAATAATCTAACGTATCAGTAAAAAAAATAAGGCTAGAAGGTCATAGTGACAATGACAATTTTTTTTGTGGATATTTGTACATATAGTAAATATCTATAAAAAATGTTTTCAGCGCCCTTTTTTTCATCCACATTAAATATAATGAATTTAATATACCTGCTCAAATACATAAATAACAACATAATTTTTTCAAGTATATTCCTCAACTGTACCTTCAGTAAGTAACTTTGCTTCTTCGAAGTATTTATATTTTGACTCGAAAACAATTCATTAAGGGGCCCCTTTTCGATTTTTGCACCAGGGCCCCGGACTATCTAGCTACGCCCCTGCATCTAGCTCTTGTTTCCTGACTAATACCAATTTGAGAACAGATCCAATCTATCGTTCGTAGATTTCGAGTTATGAACAAGAATTGAGAAATTGTCATTTTCAATAATGCTGAATAACTCGCTTGTTTGAACTCGAAATCTGTTGTAACATTCTACAGGCACTTTTTTAAGCGTAATTGGAAAATATTTTGATTGAATTTTTTATCTTATCCAGCTGGTTTCGAGAAATGAGAAGGATTTGTGATTTCTCAAATGTGAATTAGTCGGAAATTCTCTTATCTTGCTACAAAATTTTTGCTGATTTCAAAAATGTATAATATGTCGCTATTCAGATGAAAAAACATGGGAAAAAAATTTGATACTTTTGTCTTGCTTCTCGATTCAATGTTGAGTTATAAGCAGACTGGCGTTAACATTGAATATTCATTTTCTTTTGCGATATTACTGGCCTTTTAAATGTCTTTCAAAAATAGGAAAAAAAATATTTGATTAAATGTTTTTATTTAATAAATCATATGAAACACTTTTCCACTCTTCCAAAGGATATCAATACAAAAAAGAAATAATTGTTCGACAGTCGGTGTTTCCAATCACAGAAGGTTGAGTTCACATAGAAATATTTCGAGTTCAAAAACTATAATGCATATTCAACGAAAGCTATGGTAACGCCAACCTACTTATAAATCAACAGTGAATCGAAAAGCAAGACAAATACATCAAATTTCTTCTTATGTTATATTTATGTTAATAGCAACATATCATACTTTTTTGAAAGCAGCAAAAATTTTGTAGCAAGTTAAGAAAACTTGATACGATAGCCTGGATCTGTTTTTAGATTCGGATTAGTCAGGTAAAAGAGCTAGAGAATATGTTATCAGTTTTCTTTCAGCTTCTATAGTTCTCGAGATCCCTTCAGTAGACACGAATTTTGCTCACCCTGTACATGTCGTAGGCATTAAAGCATATTTCTGCGGTTCGCCAATTACAAAGTAGCATAGTACCTTTATAAGGAATATCCCCCCCTCTTTCGACATTTGTATTGCTTCCAATAGAAAGTAGTTGTGGTGGTTAAACAAGAAATTTTCAATTAAAAGTATACATAACTGATCATACGTGAATGAGAGGTGAAAACGTTACCTCTTCTTTCTTCTTTTTGTGCCTCCTCAGAAATCTGAATGCATCCAATTGCTGCACACTGTCACCTAGTTTTTTAGATAAGGCTATGATGTCACTCTTACACAGGGAATCTGCACAAGGCATTCTCAAATAAATAAACACACTTATCACTGTCACTATCCTATTTCGCTATGATTAACTACACACATTCTAGAACGAGTAAAACGAGTATTTTCCTAAAAATATTATGATGATGCCATTAACACGATTTAATTCAATCATCTATCGAACGAAGGTGGCAATGGCCTCAAAAAATTAACACAATAAGATGGACAACGACGAGAGATTGAAAGTTGTCAGTTTCGTTTTGAAACGCACCGTTCGCTGTATCAGAATGATCTTATCTATCCAACACTGGAGCTGTATATTTAAAGATAAAACTATGGAAATATTGTTGAATAAACATATAATTATTATTACGATTGGCTCGTGTTAGTCACCGTCAGCCACAGGCTGGAGATGTAAACAAAAATGAAATCGAGAAGGGCCTTTCTCGGGACAGCTGCCAATATTATGTGTATTTGTGTATCTTGATATGCAGGTATCTCAGAACAACTGGATAACCCTGAATTAACCTAGAACTACTGGAAAAGAGTTTCATCGATAATTTTGAAACTGTTTCAAAAGCACCAATTTTCAAATAATAGAGATCTGAATGTCTACTGACCTATCTACTTCATTCTCTTGCCATTTATTTATAAGTTCCACAGCTTTGGGTGTGAATCAAATCTTTGTATTTATAGTACAAACTCAGTGCACCCAAAAATAAAAAAAAAGTTCAGGAGAGAGAATCACCTCTACGAGCATTGACCATAGCCTGAAAACTTCTTTGAATAATTTGATCAGATTGTCTTGATCAATTTCTTGTTGCGGTAGTTATAGTTAGAAAGAGGTTACAGTTCACTGGGACTTCAAGGTCTATTGTGCCCCCTAGCAGAGTTATTCTCACTTCACACTTTACAGATCGCCTTCCAGTACCAGAGATCTGACATCCAATATCTGGGGACGTTTCAACGAGGCTAGTTTCTTCTTCCGGAGGTTTCGTTCCTTTGGGTTGCACTGGCAAGGCATTCCGTGACTAGGTGAATATGAGTTTCTTCCTCCTCCCCACATATTCTACAATCATCAGATGCTTCCTGAGACGACAATGTCCTGTAAGAAAGCCGATGGAGGAGGTGTAGCTGGTTCTTACTCAGATGCAGATATTTTTTCATCTTGACGTTTCGAAGAACTTTTTGTAATAAACTGCCCCACATGATTTAGGGATATTGACTTAAATTGCAAAAAAATATAGTTAAAATAAGATTTTTGTGATGAAAATTCATATTAATATGAGTTCAAGGTGCATATTAATTTTAGCCTGTAGGTCTCCAGCGTATGTTGTGGTTAAGAAAAATCGATTAAAATAAAGAAATTTAATTCCCAGAGAATTCAAGCATTTTAAGACTATCAATACAATGTATGGCCTCCACGGGCATCAATAACAACTTGACATCTTCTTTGCATACTACACACGAGGTTGTTGAACATTTCTTGAGGAATTTGGTTCCATAAACGAGGCAGAAGCTCTCTCAGATCATTTAAGAATTCTGGGGTAGGTTGATGATTATCTAATCTTCTTCGGAGCATATCCCATGCATGTTCTATGCAATTCAAATCTGGTGAGAGCGGAGGTATTGGTAAATGTGGAATACCAAGCTCCTCGCGCGCATTCTCAACTATGGCTGCACGGTGCAGTCTAGCGTTATCGTCTAGAAATTGAAAAGTTTCACCAATAGCACCGTGAAAATTTGGAACAACATTGTCAATGACATGCTCCCTATCGTGTAAGGCGGTCATATTCCCATCAGGACAAATGTGTAGATCTGTGCGCCCGTTGAAACATATCCCGGCCCATACCATAAAACTACCCCCTCGGATTGGATGGACTTCTTGGACATAGCGACGATAAGGGGGTATGCGTGGGATTGTCCATACCCTTATTCTTCGAGAATCTGAAAATCGTCCATATCTGGATTCATCAGTGAAAAGGACACTACGGCATTGATCGTTCCAATTGATATGTTCCTTGCCCATTCATTCCTTGACGCTTATGGTCACGTGTTAATGGAACTCCTCTTAATGGACGTCTAGAACCTAGATTCACCTCTATCAAACGTCGTCTGATGGTTTCGATGGAAACTTGGACCCCATCTACATTTTGAAGAGTATTCCGTAGCATCCTACACGTATATGTAGGGTTTCTTCTCGCCGAAACGGTGCTTAAACGATCCTGATCAGGTATTGTTTTTCGTCGCCCACCAAGCCTTGGTCTTTCCAACACGGAACCTGTCTCCCTGAACCTATTCCAAAGTCCAGATATCACACTTTGGCTGACTTGGAACCTTTCCGCTACAACAACCTGAGTTAGGCCACCCTGTAGCATTCCGATAGCCCTATTAGTCCGATGATGATAAGAATCGGTACAGCAGTCCATTCTGGTCTCCAAGAGAGCTCTTGTATAATTAACATAGATATGTCGTCCTGTTTTTCAACCAGCCGATATAAGAGCTCTCAGAAACTTTAACAGCTCGATTCTACGATTTCACGAGGTCAATGCGAATTCCTCAGTATATTTTCTCCTTCCAATACGAGGATTTCCCAAGAATGGAGAACCCTTATTGCTAATCCTTTGAAAAGACCGAAAATAGCATCCTTATCTAGCGACCTTCTTGTCGACAATCAAAGCCTGGTCGATACGATTCAAAGACATTTCCCGAGGGTGGATTCGAGCGACAACATATTTTCATTTTGTTCATTGCTACCAGCTTTCTCATAATTGGCAATTATACCAAGTCGCAGTCGCAAAAAGTGAGCGAGATTTTAGCTTCAATTTCATTCAATATAAAAGCTATTTTCCACATTTGAGGAGCAATAAGCATTGAACACATCTGTTCTTCCGTTATAACGATTTCGGAATGTATTGCTACTTCGTGTTTTTCATGAGATGGAATTTCCAATTTGTTCCCGTAATTATTTTTATGGTTCATGGAATAGACATCTTTTCAGCATCTTTCTTAACCGAATTCACGTCTTGAAAATGGAAATACAGGGTGAGCCACGAGGAACTGTTATGAACAGCTCTCATTTTTGGATAGGGAAAAGGGGTCGAGCAGCACCTTGTTGGAAAGGCAATTCAATTTCCTGCATGAGTGTATTTTTTTTCATCGCTTTATTATTATACAGGGTGACTCTATTCCAGTAATACGCTCATGCAGGTAGGTAATTGAATTACCTTCTCAACAAAGCTACTCGACCTATTATCTCTATTCAAAAATAATTGCTATACGTGGTAGCGGCTAGAGGGGTAGTGATATCGAATTCATTTTTGGACCCGTCTGAGCGTTTTTTTCATCTCAAAGATCCTAATTCGCCGTGTGAAAGTTATTGATGAAATACTGAGTCACCCTGTATAAAAATACACTCATGCAGGAAATTGAATTGCCTTTCCAACAAGGTGCTGCTCGGCCCCTTTTCCCTATTCAAAAATGAAAACTTTCTCACTAAAAATGGAATGAGTGAAATAGTCTTTCAAATAAAAAAGTCTTCAATCTCAATTCAAATGTGATTTATGTCAATTTTAAAAAACACGTGCTGATAATAATTCTGAAATTTCATGTTTGTCTCTAAAAATTCTGGTTGTTCGTGTCTTTCGAAAAAATTTCACCCTGTGCATGGATGTTTTTCAATGTTCGACGAGGAATATTCGATTGCTCATAATAACAGGAATTCCGATGCTGGTGTCTAATAAACACCGATAACCCATTGTCATAAGGCCGATGAATTTGTCAGTCGAGCGTAATCCTGTCGTACGTGGAGAACAAAGGGTCTCGATTTCACTAACGATCTCTGTAATTCACAGATGTGCTTCAACTTAATTGGACATATATTGCATTACCCTATTCACTTTATGGTGTGCCTACGAACCAGATAGCAAACCTGAGTCTGATATGTAGATCCATGTCTCCTAGTGTTGAAAGCTAGATTCCTGAGGTGAACATGATGATGTAGAAAACACTAGCATATACGGGGTGGGGTGTCCAACTGAAGGACTCTTTATATTTATCTAATCAAAACCCTTCAGACACGTTAATGATGAACACGCGAAGATGTGAAAAATGTAAAAAACAAACTCATGTCAGCTGTTAGAATTGCATTAAAATAAAAAAAAGTTCAGTGATACGAATAATAACTAGATTATTTCTTAAATGGCTGATTTCGTGAGCCGATGAAAAACATCGTTTTGAACCAGAATAATTTTCTACTTCAACAATACATACAAGAATTGAAACAAAACAAAACACATTATGAAGAAGAAATTAATGAACAAACAAAAACCGCATACTCTAGACCATATAAGATGACATAAACGAACAAAGGGATACCAAACCGTTTTTGTTTGGAACTGGCCATCACAGTAGTTTGTTGATTGGTCTGTTGTTTGGAATCATAAATTGGATACTTCTTATTTGGCCAGCACGAATATCAACAAAGCAATATTTATCAATAGTTGCATGTACAGGGTGACTGGTGACGTAAGGGACAACGGCTAAGTGGAGATAGAGGACCTCAAACTGAATGAGAATTTGGGTTTCAAATGTCCCATAAGGGTATTCGTTTCGGAGATATAGGGTGATTTATGAAAAAATGCTAAATCTATGAACTCCCATATCTTCGTTAATATGATATGTTTTTCGGTGATATTTTACATGTTTGTTCATACAGGCATTCTCTGTCAGCATAAGAAAAAAAAAATTAAAAAATTGCTGGCCCGTACTCAAAAATTTCAATTTACATGTCAAGTGAGAAATATCACACGGTATATGAGATAAAATAAAATCAAATAGAAATTTGGAAAGAGGGAAAAAAACTGATGAAATATCTGTTTTTTGTTTGAATGGCACAAATTTTCTTTCGTTTCTATGATATGTTGAAGTAAGAATATTACAATATTTTTATATTCAAATCATGAAAATTAGTACTACTGATAGAAAAAACCTTGAATTCGAGGCGCTAGAATGAGCCTGACATCAAAATATTTGCTTACTTGATTTTTTTATGAATTATATTTGCGACTTTTTCTATTTTTGTGTTTGAGTATCCAACTCTTTCATCACCCCATCTACAACAAATTTTATTTTGAAATTTTATATGGCATCGAAATATTAATTGATAAAAATAGATTTCAAGATTTGAAGGGATATTTTGATGCCAGGCTCATTCTAGCGCCTCGAATTCAAGGTTTTTTCTATCAGTAGTACTAATTTTCATGATTTGAATATAAAAATATTGTAATATTCTTACTTCAACATATCATAGAAACGAAAGAAAATTTGTGCCATTCAAACAAAAAACAGATATTTCATCAGTTTTTTTCCCTCTTTCCAAATTTCTATTTGATTTTATTTTATCTCATATACCGTGTGATATTTCTAACTTGACATGTAAATTGAAATTTTTGAGTACGGGCCAGCAATTTTTAAAATTTTTTTTTCTTATGCTGACAGAGAATGCTTGTATGAACAAACATGTAAAATATCACCGAAAAACATATCATATTAACGAAGATATGGGAGTTCATAGATTTAGCATTTTTTCATAAATCACCCTATATCTCCGAAACGAATACCCTTATGGGACATTTGAAACCCAAATTCTTATTCAGTTTGAGGTCCTCTATCTCCACTTAGCCGTTGTCCCTTACGTCACCAGTCACCCTGTATATACTGCCAAGAGTTAGGGATTTCGTATTCAATCGTTTTTAAAAGTATGTAATCTTCGAGAAAATCGCTGTAAAATCATTTAAAACTGAATAACAACTTGAATCGATACAATAAAAATCAGTATTAGACATTTCGTCAATCTGGTCGCCTTTTTTCTCAGGTTTGGTTCTTTGCGTACGCTTCATGAATGTTCTTATTTTGAAATGAACGGCTTTTATTTGAAATGAGTTTCCTGAAAATGCCATGACGTAAATTA
This sequence comes from Adalia decempunctata, assembly GCA_951802165.1. Lineage (NCBI taxonomy): Eukaryota > Metazoa > Arthropoda > Insecta > Coleoptera > Coccinellidae > Adalia > Adalia decempunctata. The sequence goes on from OX637697.1 coordinate 26,620,685, forward strand.
ACAAACGCTGAGGCTAATAGGGCTATCGGAATGCTACAGGGTAGCCTAACTTAGGTTGTTGTAGCGAAAAGGCTCCAAGTCAGCCAAAGTGTGATATCTAGACTTTGGAATAGGTTCAGTGAGACAGGTTCCGTGTTGGAAAGACCAAGGCTTGGTGGGCGACGAAAAACAACACTTGCTCAGGATCGTTTCATCACCGTTTCGGCGAGAAGGAACCCTACATCTACGTGTAGAATGCTACGGAATACTCTTCAAAATGCAGATGGGGTCCAAGTTTCAATCAAAACCATCAGACGACGTTTGAGAGAGGTGAATCTAGGTTCTAGACGTCCATTAAGAGGAGTTCCATTAACACGTGGCCATAAGCGTCAAATAATGGAATGGACGAGGCAACATATCAATTGGAACGATCAATGGCGTAGTGTCCTTTTCACTGATGAATCCAGATATGGAAGTTTTTCAGATTCTTGAAGAATAAGGGTATGGACAATCCCACGCATACCCCGTAATCGTCGCTATGTCCAAGAAGTCCATCCATTCCGAGGGGGTAGTGTTATGGTATGGGCCGTGATATGTTTCAACGGGCGCACAGATCTACACATTTGTCCGCCTTACACTATAGGGAGCATGTCATTGACAATGTTGTGCCAAATTTTCACGCTGCTATTGGTGAAACTTTTCAATTTCTAGAGGATAACGCTAGACGGCACCGTGCAGCCATAGTTGAGAATGCGCGTGAGGAGCTTGGTATTCCACATTTACCAATACCTCCGCACCCACCAGATTTGAATTGCATAGAACATGCATGGGATATGCTCCAAAGAAGATAAGATAATCATCAACCTACCCCAGAATCCTTAAATGATCTGAGAGAGCTTCTGCCCCGTTTATGTAACCAAATTCCTCAAGAAATGTTCAACAACCTCGTGTGTAGTATGCAAAGAAGATGTCAAGCTGTTATTGATGTCCGCGGAGGCCATACATTATATTGATAGTCTGGAAATGCTTGAATTCTCTGGGAATAAAATTTCGTTATTTTACTCGATTTTTCTTAACCACCCTGTATACGCTGCAGACCCACAGGATAAAATTCATTTGCAACTTGAAATCATATTAATATGAATTTTCATCACAAAAATCTTACTTTAACTATATTTTTTTGCAATTTAAGTCAATGTCCCTTAATCATGTGGAGCAGTTTTGTTTGGCAGGGGGGTTACATTTTACTGCGATCTCAATGTCTATTGTGCCCCCCATTAGAGTTGCGCTATCTACAGCTACGCTTCAGAACTCCAATGAACTCCAGTATCTCAGAGGAGGCTAAGTCCAAGACATTTTTTGTGCAGGCTTGCACTTCGGGTAAACAGAGTTTTGTCAGAATCTGCACTCGCCCGTTTCTTACAAGCATATCCTCATCATATGCCTCTTAAGGCGTCAATGTCCTGTGAGCAAGCCAGAGAAGAGGCGTATCTGATTTTTACTGAGATCCAAATAGTTCTTGGTTCATACAATTCCGAAATCCCTTTTTGCCATGCTCCATTCCTGGTAGATTCCTCCAGAGTATTTACCGTGGAATGAAATTTTGGGTACTGAGTTCCTTTTATCATTCTTTCTTTGTTTCTTTTCACAAAGCTTCGTGTTGAAGTTCTTCTCAAGGCTTGCTAATGAGAAGAACTCACTAAGAGAGGACCAGGCTCTCTGACATTCAGTTCTCCCATTACGTGTAGCTTCATGGGCTACCCTATTGATCACTAGATGTAGAGAAGTGATATATGTGAGGATCTAACCCCTTTTCGTAGGACAGCATTGTGAAACAAAGGTAGTCCAAAACAGTGACTAGCAAAAACAAAGGAAATATGTATGGAAGATCAAACGCTCCAGAAATATGCCAAAACTCGAAAACAATCCCTTCTCTGAATAAATTAAAATATCAAAACAATGTACAAAATGGTTTATTTCAAGACACAAAACAAGGAACATTTCCAGATAAAGGTTAACCACAAAAGAACAACAAGTTGCACTACAAACTGGATATAGACAATGAGAAGATAAGACGATATAGATATCTGTCTCTCGTGCTACTTTATCACACGGTACACGGTAACCATTAAAGAACTTTCTATATGAGAATACTGAAACAAATATATAAAAAATATCCAAGATTTTTCAATTACAAATTCAACCAAGTTTTTTGAAAATTGAAGTTTGTTTTTATTATTCAAAATGAATTTCCACCAAGTAAAGATCGAATCAGTTGATTACAAATCAATAAGCTGAATAAATAAATGAATAAATAAATGAATAAGTTTATTTCAAACAGCCACCATTACAAAACTCAAATCATAAAGTGGGTTGAAAATTGCTATGAAGCACAGGTAGTATATGATTATATTTCAGTATTGTAATGGATATCTTTTTTTATTGTTGTGATTTAATCGTTCTGAAAATCAAATATTTCCTTATCTCAAAATGTCTATGGCCTTCTCCAAATATCTTCAATTAGGAAAAATATATCGGGAATATCTGTATGTCATAAGCTAAGCTTTTTGCAAAAGTACATTGCCGTCTCCCGAATGTTTTTTCAACGCTCTACCTACCTTTTGTTGGAACTCCTGAACCGAATAAGTCAACTGACTGGAATATACCTGAAGAATACAAGCTTCTCCTTCTTTTCATTTCTTTTTTTTTTGGCGAAAAGAATAAATTGATTCGAATACCCACACATCCTATTCGTCCTTTCCGTATTTCATCGGTAGGTCATCAAATGCCATACTTTGAGCAAATTCGTGCTTTGTATTCAATGTGCTCCTCTTTTTATGAGACATCCGGATACATCAGATTGATGTATGCATTTATTCTCCCTTCGGAATCCCACAGCCTACATGTAGTTTTATATTCCACAGTCACATTATTTGTCTTTGTTTTCTATTACGTTGAATCGATTTGACATCAGAGGGGGTAATAATATCATTATTTATTGTCCATAAAAAGCAATCTAGACCGTGGCTTGGGCAGACAGGATGAATTTCAATATATTTCAGAGCAACAGAGCCTAGCGTCTCTATATAAATAACAAAAAATGTAGACAGAATGTCTCTTCAACTAGGTCAGTTAGGAGTATCACGAAAACAAAAACATATTTTCCCCCTTCGTGAAGAAAATGAACCCGTCATTACTATACTTCTGGGCAACAATTTGAAGACATAGAGCTGCCATTTTCAAGTGGATATTATATTGAAATTGTAAGAATAGGAACTGAAGTTTTCCTGTAACTTCATTGAACAGGTTTAAGTACTGATTTTTTTTTCAAATGAAAAAAAATCTTATTTTTCGTAGCCTAAGAATATGATATAAAAGGGTTTTTTGAGGTACCTTCGCTCAATACAATATTTTTTCTCAGTTTCATCCTGTATCAGTGAATTTTATGTTCATCATGCTGATATCTTCGAAATTTTCCAAAAGAATAAAGGCTTAAAAGTGCGTATAGAATGTATATTACGTGTACTCATGTTTATGATGTCGGTACGACATTAGAGGGTTGTGCAAGTTGGGAAGAAATCGCAAAACATCCTTTATGAACGTGAACCGACAAGAAGAAAGATAAAACGTGATGAGTGGAATCAACACAGCATCTTCTGTCAGCCAAGGAAGTGTGTTGAGTTCTTCTGGAATTGTCCTGTAACTGATACTTAATTATATGAAACACCTTTAAGCACAGTATATTCTTGTACTTAATTAGCAGAAAATATTCCTCGAATCCTGAGGAAAAAGCCATAACCTCAACGAGTGAAACCTAAACATACGATTCTAAATACTGTAAGCTTTCTTTGCTTAGCATTGTCTAAAAATTATAACATAAAATGAACATGTGAAAATCAATGGATTCTGAATATTCATGCTTAAAATTCATGAGAATGCTAAAATATCGAACAAAACTTCGCCTGAAAGCTTACTACTACCTTCAACAATTGTACTAGTAACTCACTCTCGTTTTTGGCTTTTCTGTATAACCATAGGTATGCGAATGCTGCAATATATAAAATATCAGTAAACTTCATTTTGGCAGGAGGTACCTATATATTCATAAAGCATACATGCTATTTGTCAGTTCATTAGGTTAACAAGGTTCAATAAAGATATACAATGGAGTACGAGCATCATCGGTTTTCATGACCTCAATCATGCCTTGAATAGGGGTTAAACCCTTATAAATACGATATCTATTCACCAACAGAGCTTGAATAACAACACTTCAAATAAAATCTAATCCGGTGGAGTGTTGAGCTGATCATACAGGTGTGCAAGAATTAGGGATCTATAATTCTCCACCGCATTCTACGATAAAAGATAATACGGGAAGTTCAGTTATTTTTTATCGAAAAATAGGGTTTCAATCCTAATCTAGATTTTTTAATTTCCTCCGGAACTAATGCAGCAAGAATAATGTGATTTGGTATATCCCTTGTTACTCAGGAGCCCCAAGTTACTGTGACCCTACTATACAGGCTGTTAGTGAATAAGTGCGACAAGCTTCAGGAGGTGATCCTCAGTACCGCTGACCCCGTTAATTCACCCTTGATTGTATTCCTCTACTCATTCTTCTTTTTTACATAGCATCCTGTTAAACTTCTTGTCATGCTTCAATTCTCTCATTACCTGTGTCTAAGGTATATTTCACAACAAATTCACAATTCCGGAAGAAAAAAACATTATCAACATTAGTATGTGCTTTCTTCGATAGCTACTGTAACCAGTAAAACCTAATCCTACTTTTCTAAATCTAATGATTCGGTTTCTATAAGCGTTCTTTGCCGAGCATTGCCCAAAACTATAAAATAAAACAATGGCGTGATATTTTATTGAACGTATTCATGCTAAAAATTCATGACAATGATGTGATATCAAACAAAACTTCGCTTGAAAGCAAACTATGTGCTGCCTTCAACAATTGTAACTCACTCTTGCCCTGGGTTTTTCTACATAGCCGTAGGAATGCTGCAATATTATAAAATGTCAGTATATTCGATCCAAACAGGGTGTTACTACATATGATATTCAGTAGTAATATCACAAGAGATTGAATTTCCGTGATAAGTCTATCGATTTATTTTCAAACGAAAATGAGTTGTTTCCTTAAAGCAACTCATTTGAGTTTGGAAATGAAAGATAGACTTATGAGGTAAATTCAATCTCGAGTGAAATTTTATAAGACGAACAGAATAAAAGGTCAGAAACTCCATATTCGAGAAAAGCAAGGAAAAACTCATGTTGACGTCTACAATTTATATTTTTTAGTTGTCAAACCGTTCGTATCCATAGTTCAATCACAGATTATTCTGTAGTTCAATCGTTGAAAACACCGAAGTTGTCAGACCAATCATAATTCAGAGACAGTTGGTATTTTCGCGATAATACGAGCTGTCTTTGGACTGTGATTGGTCAGTTTTTGAAATGAGTGGAATAGTCTTATAAAATCAGATGCTATGAGAAAAAATTTCGAAAAATTCAAAATTTAACAACTTATATCTCGCGAACGAAATGTTTGTGGTATCATGTTTATGGAACTTTTTTTCTTAAAATCATGCAAGGAATTTCCCTGCTGTTTTTGAAGCAACCTCTGCGAGGTGTTTAGGGTTTTTGTGCTAGAAATTGAAGAAACTTTTATTGCTGATAATAATTTCCATCAACCCTTGCAGAGCACTTCACTTAACCCAGGTGGCGATATTAAATGTAAAATTGACTTGACCGAGCATTTTTCATATACATATTCAGATATTTTCAATATTCCTAGATATTATAATGAAACACCCCGTTTAATTAGTGAATAGCCATGGCCACATTCTGAATTGAAGAAATGGAGCAAAATGGGAAAAGTTCCATCTGCATTTTCATTTCCGCATGTACATAACTTGTATGAAATCCGCCTCCAGCATTCGAAAATTGCTACGAAACTTTCTTTCCCTCCTCGACGATACAACTATTCCAATATACGAGTTTTCCAGCAATATCAAGCGCCTACATAAAAATAAACATCCGGCAATATTCCCAAAGATGTAATTGGAGGCCAAAAAACACGAGAAGTATTTTTCACAGACGAGAGAATTCATTCCGTTTTTTCGCCCCCAACGCAACAATCTCGTGCTCGTCCTGTTTGAACCCGTTCTCGACCCAGTCATGTTTCGAAATTCGACGGACATACGAAAATCGACATGATTGATGCACAGTCATTCGTTTTTCATTGTATCATGTGAGAATGGCTTGAATGAAAATTCTATTCTGTTCCACATTGTATCGTGTTGACGTTGATGAATTAAATTTGCGTGCTTCCAAGAATATGTACCAGTCTAACCAATCGTATTTCTATTGAAAATTCATTGTTACCCGTCTATAATAAAAATAAATGTCAATGAAACACAAAATTCAGATATATGAATGATGAATTTCGATATAATTCACGTATTAAATTAAAATTAATGAAATGAAAATAAACAATCGGTGGCGTTGTTTCTATCGTAACAATATCCTCTTGGAATTTTATAAACTCAGCACTACACGGTTAATATTACATTAATTCATTGTCTTCCACGAAAAAAGAAAAAAACCGAAAGAGGAACACTTTGGCGGAATTTTCCTGGGTTTAGCAGAACACGACGATAGAAGGTTCTGTTGAGAAAAGAAGGAATCTCAGTACCACCTGGTAACGGAATTAACGCAAAGAATGTTTCGGACAAGAAATGTGTTGAAGTGGGGGACTAACCTCCCTGAGCCATCCTAGATAATGGAGTTCATTAGATTTGTAATGCGTTTCCTAAATATTGTTTATTTCATTTCAAAAACATTAGCTCAGTTCCGTACCTCATTCCGACCCTGTATCAATAATCTGAAGGCGTCAAAATTGATCTTCCATAAGTACGTGTTAGGCATGAATACGAAATTGATTTTATATCCTCTTTCCGTGATAGTAATTCCAGCTTATCGGAGCTTATTGTTTTTTTCTCGAACAATTTACTCTTCTCTAATCCAGGGACCCAGGGAAAGTTAAATTATTGGCTAGCTTTCAGATGGAGGTGGAAAATCCATTTTTCCGAATTATCTCAGTAATCCCTTCATTAATACCGACACCACAGGCTCCAACAAGAGGATCAATGATAGTAGGAGCAACCAACACACATCAGGATCAACTGAACATTTCTGAAACAAATGGATGTCGAGGGAACAATAACAAGGATTTACCCTCAATATGCCTTGGGGATGTTGTTAATCCTCCCAAACAAGAATGTGATAAACAATCGATATTAGAGGTTACGCGTACAGTCGTACACCGTTATTGAAACGATAATATAATTTATTGAAAGTTACTGAATGTTATCTGATTCAGGGGGAAATTAGCAATTCAAAATTGAACATAATTCTTTACTATTTCTTCAAGACCTCGAGATTATTCAATTTATTCATGGAATCTTCGATGTATTTTGATGTTATGCGACCACATTCTTTATCGAAGAATAATCGAAAAAAACACAAGAGATTTAAAGAAAGGAAAATACAAATTGGACCGTTTGTTGACGTCCAAAGCTGAAGTTGGAGAACCTTGTATAGAGTAGTATCCTAACCACTCTCTTTGTGTGTTATAGCAATATCTAAAAATTTAGCAGTGCCACTTTCGAGAAAATCAATGAAACCTATTGCATTAATTGTCGAATAATTGTCGATAATTTGTCGTGAAGGAAAAAAAATTGTCGCGTCCTTAGTTATTTTTACGAATTAGGTCCATATTTTTCGAATATCATAAATATGATTATGAATAATAGTCGAAGTCCATATGAAGTAAAAAACACACAAAAAATCCATTCCTTCTAGTTTATTTCACGCCCTTTTCCCGCGAGAAGGGCGTAAATTAAACTATAAGGAATGGGTTTTTTGTGTGTTTTTTACTTCATATGGACTTCGACAATTACTCGACAATTATTCATGAGCATTGTGATGATTTTCGATCTATATTGAGAAAGTGATTCTGCTATCTTGATATAAAATTAGCAAAGCCACCCCGTAGAAAACAATTAAGGACGCGACAATTTTTTTTCTGTCCCGATAAACTCAGGACCGGTATTCGACATTTAATGCAATAAAAAAAGTCAATAACAAATGCGCTGTTGCCAAAAATACAATAGTTCCAGAAATAGCACGAAATCGCGGAAAAAGGGCGTAAGGTCCAGTTAAATCACTAGTTCGGAGCAGTCAATCGTCGGGTTAAAACTTCCGAACGAGAAACTTTTATAAGGTTTGCTCACAATCCAAAACTTTGAATTATTGACTCATTTTCAATCGTGTTCCAAAAGACCTAACTATAGACGGTAATATTCGAAATTTTGAAAAATATTTATCTTCAAAATGGAACTCCTTAAACTACCATAATAAACAAGATCGATGTAGGCTGAATATTACTAGAAAAATCAACATACATATTTAAGATATAAAAAATTCATTTATAAATATCCCATTCAATCGAATCGAGTTATGGAAATATAGAAATGACTAACAGAAGATATAGATGAAACACGTGCACTGAACGCTAATGAAAAATAATTAACATGTTAATAATAATCATGTATTTCTTTGCGAAACTTTTACGGAGAAACATAAACCGATACTTTGGGTGTCCTAGCTATGAATAACATGCATATCACCATGATATGTAATAATTGATGATAATTGACGCTTTCGAATGATCTGAGCCATTCAAAATGTGAACTATTGACCGAATCAATTGAGTAATGATTCCATTCTCATGATACACCTACTGGTAGAATACCAGGACGAAAACGAAATACCGTCTTGGTATTGGATTAGCATGAAACACGTTTTTTCTTCAGGATACAAGATACAAGAAACATGATATTTTATCTGAGAGAAATTTGTAATTTTCATGAAATGCTGAAACGCGAAAATGCTCCTTAATTTTCATTCTTATCTGTCATGCAATTTGAGCAACTTACAGCAGGCAGGCATTCAACTTACCGATTTTGCATGCAACTTGGACTTCTTCATGCTGACTGCGCGTGATCTCACTAGACACTATTTCTACCATTGTTTCACAGAGATCGATGTTTGGAAAGATCTGCAAAAAAATCGGATATACTGAAAAACATTCTGATTAATGCTTCAAGATTTTTAAAAATATTTCAAACATTTAGTTTTTTTTTAATTATTATGTGTTATCACGAAGTTACTGTTTTATAATTTTCTTGCTGTTTTTTTCCAGAAAATATTTAAAGAACTTTTTTCGACTTGATCTTGATCATTTTTTTTGAAGAATGTTTTTTTCACCAAAATTCCTATCATAAAACTTGTATTCAATGTGATGTGCAATTTTATATTTCAAAATTCTGTCTATTCTGAAAACTCGATTGAAAATAATTCTTTATAAAAAGTTATTGTTGTAGATCGTGATAAAACTTAAATTGGTTCTAGGAATGCCATTTATTATTATCGTTCATTACTGATGTACATAAATTTATGAAATACTGAACTTTAATCTTGAAGTTGAGTTGAAATATTTCTAATTTAAATGTAAACAAGCAATAATCGACCATAAAGAGGAGAGATTGTTTCATTATTTGCCTAGTTGCTGATTTGAAGGGAGACAGAAATATATTAATATATATTTGTTGGCTTAGGCACTCTGACTTATTTTTATATGCCAGAATATAAAAATAAATATACACAGCCAAAGTCTATCCAGGGTCTAAATCGTTTCTAGTTTCCGGTCAAAACCTCCGCTCTTTGCAATACCTGACAGAATATTAGGAATATGCGTATGATATCCAACATACAGGGTGACAAGAAAAACTTCGGACAAATTTTGCTATGGTCTGGAACAAAAGTATTTCAGCGCAGCCGAATAATTTTTATTCGCTCGGTTTCTCTATACTTTCCTGCACTAATATGTGAATTTTCAGTTTGATGTAATTTCATTTCACAGAGTTTTAGAATGTCAAACAAACGTAGTGCGATTTTGGAGCTGTTTCGTCAAGGTAGGCGTCAATGCGAAATTGTTCGTTTGCACAATGTGCCTCGACAAACCGTGTCCGATGCAATTCGTCATTTCAAGGAGCTTAGCCATGATGGTCGTCGTCCAGAAAGTGGTAGAAAACGCACTGTCAATACACCTAGCAATCACAACATCGTCAAGAAGCGAGTCAATCGAAATCCGAGGGTTTCCATGAGGAACATAGCCTGTGAGACCGGTATCAACCGCGAATCAGTCCGTCAAATTACCAAAGAGGAGCTCAACCTCAAGCCATACAAGCTCCAAAAAGTTCAACTCCTCACGGAGGAAAACAAGCGCGTACGACTCCAAAGGTGCCGCCAACTCCTTCGTCTCGCCGCCGGTCAGCAATAGGAGCGAATTCTCTTCACAGACGAGAGGGCTTCTCACCGTAGAACAATCCCGCAACCACCAAACCAACAGACTAGAGAGTTTGGTCCGTAGAGGCTCCCGGTACATCGGCCATCGTCGAACACCGTCAAAATCCGCAATCCGTCATGATCTGGGGCGGAATTTGCGGCAGTGATAAAACTCCCTTAGTTTTCGTGGATCAAGGGGTCAAAATCAATCAAGAAGTCTACCGCTGCGACATCCTCGAGACCTTAGTACTTCCGTGGGCCAAGCAGCACTTCGGCGATACGCATTGGACCTGTCAACAGGACTCCGCTCCGGCTCACAGAGCGAAAATGACGCAAGAATGGTAAGACCCATTTTCCTTGTTTCATCTCATCTGCAGAATGGCCGCCCTACTAACCGGATCTCAACCCAATGGACTACAGCGTGTGGTCGATTTTGGAGCACAGGGATTGTGATAAAAAACACAAAAATTTGGAGTCGCTGAAGCAATCTCTGCGCTGGGAATGGAACCGATTAACGCCCGAGGAGCTGCGGCCCATTGCCGAAAATTTAAAGAAGCGTCTGAAGCTGTGTATCGCCACCAAAGGAAGCCACTTCGAAACGGCTTAAATATATTATCAACAAATGTTCAAGCTATTATTATTTGTTGTTGCTCTGTTCAATTTCTTCTGTTTAATAAAGTTAAATGAAAAAGGGTTTGTCCGGGGTTATTCTTGTCACACTGTATTTTCGAGCGCTCGTTCCTCTTAAACGGGGGCTATATCATCACCTCACGAGGTATGTTTTTTTCGAATTTTGAGCCAGGGATGGTCTCAATCAATCGACTCGGTTGTCCTCACGATTTCGTGGTCAAATTCAATTCTGTCCGGCCGTCCATTCGACCAGACGTCCGTTAGTAATCAAAATATCACTCGAATGGATGAACCTAGAGATTTGAAATTTCCAGGGAAGGTTTGGAACTGAAATGCTGTAGTTGAGTTCGTTGGACGAGCAAAATTAGACCAGGAGTTTGGAGGACTCTTTTCTTAAAATTATGCAAGGATATCTCCCCTACGTTAGTAGCACGAATTTAGGATCATTTTCATTTTTTTTTTGTACACCCTTTTTTGGACCTCAAAACCATGATGTTATTTTCGTTTAGGTCAAACACTGATCCCGTCTGACCTCGGACCACAGGAGCAGTTTCTACGAAAATAGAACCCGAATTGAACAGATAATTAAGTGCCATTTTTCCTCCAGTCGTCTGGGATCCAATCTAGCAAATTGTCCTCGTACAACGTACAACCGAACCGTTTTTCCATTTCAAGTATAACTTTCAAGGCTCGATCGGAATTGGTCCATGTAAAGAGCCAAATTTGCCGTTTCAACTCTGCGGCCTGATTACATACCCTTAATAAGTTCGGACTGGGGAATTGTAATCAACCAATTACTTCACCGCACATCTGTTCCACAAAACAACAAGACTTAATTGTTTCACTTAATAGGCAATTTCATCCGATGTTGAAGAGCAACAACGCAAGGTTATCAAGAAATGTGTGCTGATCTAGTTAAAGCAATGTGCCCAAGAGCTCATGGCTTTTTCATGAGAAAAGTAATTAATACCAACAACACTCGAATATCTGTCACTTGAAAGAATATTTTCCCACTAATTGAAAGAAATTAAAGCCTCAAATACACAAATCCAAAAAGTCTTGGCCCCCCTATCAACTCGCAACTTGTTGTTTGTAACATGACAATTGTTTATGTGTAAAATCTTTACTCTTTTATCCTATATAATACCACTAGGGATGATATTTTGTCGACAAAATTTCTCGATTGTAATATGAAAGTTTTTTGCTTGGCAATTTTGCGAAAGACATTTTTATGTCGAAATCACGAGCCGGGAGGTGAGTGATTTTGAAAGAAATATCATGCCATGTAACTTCAACAGTGTTCGATACGATATTACTTGTTTGTCATTTTATTGAGAGCCAAGTGGAATTTTTTTTTATGATTCGGCCAATGTCAATAAATAAAAGTTTGGGAACTACTGCTCTAATTGGATAATTTAACCAGGGGTCAATGGATTCATTAGTTGACTAGGCAAATACTGAATTCGCATCTAGGTATGATATCCAACTTTGCTGACTCATTATAAAATGAGTTTGATATCTGAATAGGATCCCAGTAAAAATGTCATCTTTGAGGAAAATATATATCTTCCTGGAAAAACACTAATCACGACGTTATTTCACTTTATTCAGATATTTGGTATCGTCTCGAAAAAAGAGGGCATATTCTAACAGAAGAAAAAAGCGGAAAACCACGTACTTGAAATATTCTTTCGATCTAGCTTGCTACTTGAACTATCATTAATTCGATGAGAATTTTAAAGTTTTCAAATTCGAGAAGATATGCTTCAAACGATCCTGCCCACATTACGTGAACACTCTCGAAAGTCAGGAATGGCACCAGAGATAATACTATTTGCTCGAAAATCTACTAACCGATATTGACCTCCGGAGAAAAATATCATTATTTCTCATTCTTATTCCATTAACAATCGCATCAGATCTTATGCAAAATTGCTCTCTGAAATTGCAACTGAACTACAATGGAAACGGAATGATTCCCCGGAGGTGATATAAAATTTTATGACTAAATGCAGCTAGGTATGAAATGGATTCTTAGGCCACTGCTATTTCAAATTACTTCCTCTGATATCTCGGCTATATCCGAAGTTTCTTCTACGAAAAACGGAAACAGGAAAACTGCATTGCTCGATTAAGAACTTCTGAGTGCTTTGAAGTTTTACGTTACCAGTGCAGGCTTAATTTCTTTAATGATATTATGCTAATAGTCCTAGTTTAGGACTTTTTTTTTGTTTTAATTATGTTGTTTGTGATCAAAATCTTTACATCTATTTTGTGAACGATTCAACGAAGACTAGGTAAAAACCATTAATCATATACTAGAATGCTGTATGTTTCGAATTCCAAATATTTCTGTAATAAAGTTTTCCGCAAATCGCTAGGAAATTTAAACATTCCAGTCAAAATTTGTCATAGAAAAAGTCAAGATTTCCTAACTGTAAAATTTCATTTTTGTACGACTGTCAAAAAAACTTGACTTTTCTTCATCACTGGATGCATAAATGATTACTTTTTTTAACAGTGAAAAAAGCTTTTTTTTAACGGTGAAAAAAAGAAGAACGATAAACATGAAACGATACTTTTTGAGAGATTTATTTCTTACAGGGTCAATCATTGATGATTAATAATTCTCGAATCAACTCTGCATGTAATATTCAACGCTTTCAATGAGAAACAACATGGAACATCTTCAGGAATATATGTTTTAGAAGTAATTGTTCGAATTCGAACTTACCTATGAATTATTACTACAATAAACATTTTCATTTATTGGTACGATAATTGATAGTGAAGTGTGAACAAGTACTTCCAATATAAATTCTCGAAGATATTCTATCAGGATGCTGCTGATCAGCAACGTAAGATATTTCGTGGAGAGTTGATTCCCCAGTGTCATCAGATATTTTTTTGCAGGTGAACAATTCAATATTTTGTTTGAAATCTCAATTTTATCATTCAAACATTTTTTCTATATATGCTTCTGCTACGGAGGCAGATTTCCAGCCACCGTGACGTTTTATCGATGTAATGTTGCCCCCTGCATTGGCCAGAAGAGTTACAGAGCTTCTCCTGAAACAGTGACCTGTGTAGCTATTATACATGTCTTTTAGAAGCCATTTTGCAATCAAGTTTGGAATTTCTCTTATTTTATTCATGCCCATGTTGTGTGCGACGGCCTAAGTGCTCTATATACTTGCGGTATACGCCAATATAATCCGAATTCGAAACAGTAAACGTTCTTGAGAATGAGTCTTTGTATCAGGTATTTTAACAATTAGTATAGATCCAGCTTCTTCAAAAGGCTACCTCCTGGTTTCATATTCTTAACAATGCCTTCAATGCTCTCGCTCTCCTAAGATCATGGCAGGTCCAGTTCACATCTCATCCATCATCATAAGAGATACCTGAAGTCAATTCTTAGAAGATGCAGTTTCCGGAAGGTTGAATATATTGGAAGCGTTTGCGTGACATGGGTCCTTTTCAGGAAATTCGAATTCATTCATGTGTGCAATGTGGGTAATTTATTGATCTACCTTGATATCTACTCGATTTTTAGGATTTCAGTTGCAAAAAAATAAGAAAAAGTTGTAACTTGATCTATTACAGAGGAGCCGTTGATTTCATATTTTTCATGACATTTTTTCAGGAATTTCAAGGGAAATGGTTCTTTTCATATTTTTATGCGTTATTTGAAAGTTTTTATTGATAGCCATAATTCTTCACACACTTTGAACCTTCACTGTTTTTTATTGCTGACAAAATAATGCTTTTATATCTTTGAGTAGAACTTCAATGACAAGTATCCCTTGGAACAAAGGTATTTTCAAAAAAATAACATCCGTTGTTGTGGCTTCAATCTTAATCCGAGTCTTAATCTGAATGCGTTTTATTTCAATTTGAAGTTCTATCACTCAAAAATTTTCCGATATTTCAGACTTAATGCATTTTTTGGTTGGAATGGAGCTCATGACTCATGATTGCTACAGCACTTTTCCCCAACAAAATAAAGTAGATTCTGCTAAAGCTTTCTTCATACTTTCTATAGGTCATTTCAGGAGTGATGCATAATTTCTTTCTGGACGAGTGGCAACATCTTCTGAAGGCTAAACCCTTGTATTATGAGAACGATAGAATATACGTTTTTTTTTTTTCCTTTTTCCTGACAAAGATGAGAGGATCTTCATCAACAATTAGTATCTGTAGATCAAAACCTGCTGCATCGCATTGTGTCCATCAATTTTCTCTGCACTAAAACACGATTGAAAATGTATTTTTGCTGGATATCCTAAACATCATAAAAGTTTACTTTCACTCCAGAAAAAAAACAAGGATTTATACCTTTCGAAATGTCGATTCGACCCATAGGGTTCAGTTAACTTTACCATCAATGTAATCTTCAAAATTCGCATTCGTTTTAAGAAGTTCATCGAACTGGTTCTTGGGTACTTAATGAAATGTTTGCCGATGTTGAGCTTTTACAGGCGCTCTTAATATATTCCTCAAAGTCAGTTTTAATCAAAGTTCGAGTAACTGGCTCTTCACACTAAATAAAATGATGGTTCAAGTGTTTCCATGATGAAAATTTTTCTATTCTCGTCACTCCTCAGTAATCAATCAAATTTCACTGCAAACATAAGTTTAATATTTTTCAATGATTTCAATTCATAATCAAAGGGAGATATTGATATCCCGGCGTAATTTATAAGGAATAATACGACAATTATTTATTTATATCGAGCGAATAATAAAGTTCGAGAAACTTAATGAAATAGAAAACGCGCTCTAGAGTTGTTTCTAGAGGTATTTTGAGATATTGCCACTATATTTTCGATAAATATATGGAATGGAAGGAAATACTTATTTGTATTTATTAATCATTATTCATCACTTTCGCTGAGGTTATTTGCACTTAACCTCAAAATGTTTAATACACCGATCGAAAAACGAAAGTTAAAAAATGAAGATAAAGAATATTAATCAATGTCTGATATAATCTATGGACGATTTGAACATTTAAATTTTCATAGAAAATCATCAATACCGTCATTTCATCAACAACTTTACCCTATATGTCCTCAGATGCAAACGGCATGTCGAAATATTCGAAAGGGCCTTAGGTTCATTCAAAACAAAAATTTACCTTTGCATCCGAAAGAAGTGTCAAAATACTATCACGTATTCAGAAAGAGCACACCATCCGATTTTGACTTTTCGCGGACTACATTTCCCCACGCGATTCAAAAACGAACTGAACATCGTGGTTGGCTCTGATCGCATAATCGGCATTCCTCGTGAAATTCCGACATGGTGCTTAAGTTAGGTTAAGGCCCAAATGTTTAGAGTTAGATTTTCACGTGATGTGAAACAATCAGGTTGATAATGATTCTTTTCCCGACTCGTATTCACGTGCCTTCTGGGTGTTCAAGTGCAATAGATCCTCATATTGTTTTATATTTCAATAATGAAGTCAGTTTTGTTGGTGAAAGTAGGTGGACGAGAAGGAGTTCGGTGTACTAATGTGAGTTATACAATTTTAAGTTCAAGAAGGAGAATATAAGATAATATAAACCTAAATAGATGATTCTGCATCGATGAAAAGTTACTATAGGTGATCACAATTTCAATTATTCAGTTAATTAAAAATTTACGCATCCGCAGCCTACCTTGTCGGGTGGCGTCATCTTCATGAATGAGCACAAAACTGAACTCAAAATCAATGCAGTCTAACGGCATAGAACGGTGAGAGGAACATGCAACGTAAGATGGCGTTCGACGTAAAATTTTCAGCAAATATCGATTTTAGGAAAAGACATTCTACGCTTAAATACACAGTGTATCATGAATAATTGGAAATATGAATATGAATGAATGTTGGACTCAAATCACCTTGATTGAAGTACACAGAGTTTATTTTCCATACTCCACAGGAAATGGTATTATGAACCTTACTTAATGATGCTAAATTATTTTTTTTGGCTGATACCAGAGGTTCACGACAAGCACAAGTGACTGGTCGATCCTCCAAAAATTCTACACCACTGGCGAAATTTCAATTTTGTCACAATTTTCAATAGGTATACCCTAATAATTTCTTCGAAAATGTCTTACTTATTCATAGCGATAAAGTCACTATTTCTCGGGATATTTCTAGTCAAACAACTTCAATCCCTGTCACCAAAAAACATAATGAAATTGTTCGAAATTCCATGAAACGAATTCACACCCAGTATCTCAGACAGGATATACATTTCATCTATGTGATTTGGGCTGAATCTTCATATTTCGGGCTCAAGATTCTATAGTTGAAATAATTCCAATTACTTATGGTACAGCCTCTGTATATTGAGTAGTTGTTTTTTGTTGAAAATCTAAGACGACCACAACACCACCTCTTCTACTTCTCCTTACAACTATTATTTCATCTGATTTTAGTTATATTTGTTGTAAAAACTCTTCCACATAGGGATATCATTTTATGAATATTGAATAGATATGCAGAGTGGTTCACTTTGTCCTACCAGAAATACCCACCTACTCATGAAAGACTAGTTTCATACATACCGGGCGTTGAAATCTCCGAAGAATGATCTCTTATCTATACTCCCATAGAATAATATATCCATTATTCAACTGATCTCTATAAACCAAAAGCGTGAGTTATAATAACTCACGCCTAATACAAATAGGAAAAATTAAAGTACTTACGAAATGAATGAGAAAGTCGAATCGTTTGAGAAGCCTATTTCAGACATCAAGGTAGCGTTCTCGCCATTCATTTCTACATTTTCTTGGGACTGAATATCCAAAAATTTCATTTGGAAAACGTGAATTTTCGACGTTTTCTACGGGATTCGACATCGATTCAATTTTTGACCTCAGAGATCGCTTTTGACAACTGTTGTCAATTTCGAAAAAGCAGATTAATTCGAATTTTACTGAAGAAGTCGAAGATAAAGTATTGTGTTCAATTCGCGGTAATGGTCATAACACACTTGATGAATTACACCACTCGCCGGACGGCTCGTGCTACAAAATGCATCTGCGTATGTTATGACTTACACTACCCATCATTAAACAATATCATATTTCATATATACTCCATTCACAATTATAAAATCACAACTCTGGCCTTGGAAATTTGACACATTCAACTCTGTATCGAAGTTATGACGTTTTTCAAAATATTTTTATGTTCCAAGTCAACACTATGTTGCCCTTTCTACATTCTCAGCGTATTTCTCAGAATGTGAATTTATTCGGAGAATGAATGAATTGGAAAAGATGCGATGAATGAAAATAATTAACGTTATTTATATGAATTTATAGAACGGATTCCTTTTCTAGTTATTTGCATGAAAAGTACAAGAGATCACTGTTGAAATATATTTTATTTCGCCATGAAAAAAAATTGCATTGCTTTCACATAACTTTAATATGCATGCTTGTGAAGATTGAATGTTTATTAATATTATCCTCTTGAACTGAAAGTCCAAGACTTGACGACATCAATTGTTGATTCAAATCAAGAATTCATTAAAAAAAAATCAAGCCAAAGATGAAATTGATGGGTAATTACAAGAATCAAGAATAATGTCAATTTTATTTTGTTGATAACTTTCTTAAAATCAATGTTGGCATCTCGGTTGGCATATAAAACTCGGCTGCGTTTGTTCAAACAACATCTAAAGAATACATTTTTACAATCTCGACCTTTGAAAGGCGTTTCTTATAGGAGAATTAGGTCTAAGTTCCACCTCATTAGTGAGGTACCTAACTTTTGCAAATCTGCTCAGATATCGCCAAATTTCTTGGAAAACCTGAAAAATATCATCCTAATCGACCTCTCGAGGCTCCATCCGATCCATCTACTGCGATATCTGTCAAAATAACAGCTTTTTCAACGAAATTCCCGTGTATCCCTTCAACCTCGAAATGTAAACATTCGTCCTGGTCTTGAAAATCGTCCTCACGCTCCAAACTGGTGCTAAAAACAATAAACATACGTTAATCTGGGATATTCGACGAAAAACTCACCTGCAAATATCGATTAAATACCAAAAATCTGCGAACAATTTGTAAACCTAACAAAATGTGGAATATCTTTGATAATTTTACTTTGATGTAAACAAAGAAACTGGCAACGCCGTTTTGTCATTAACGATATTTTCTGTGCGCGCACTGACTTTTCATCATATGTTCTGTGCTTTTCATCAGGGGCACCAACTCCTGAAAACGAAACCATGACCGCCTATGTGATTAAATAAAAGTGAATGGAGTACACTATTAAGTATTCTTTATAATATCTCAAAGTCAGATTATGTTGTGGCAAATTCAGTGATAATATCACCGACTTAGAGCAACCAGTGACGTAGAGGTGAGGGGTTTAATTTTTATTATCCATGATATTTGAAAAAATTATCGACTCATATCTCATTCAAGAATCCTCTCAAATGCACACAAAATTTCATAGAAATATTGAATTTTTTTTGATAATTTGCTTGAATTCCTTTTGGTTCTGGTTGAGAGATTTAGACAAAATTTTGCATGTTGTCTGAATACGTTCATCTACAAACGAATTTTCATTTCAATCGAATCCGTAGTGGGCCGGACAGAATTGAACGAAATGATGTAGAAGATCCCGTTGATGGAGTAGAACGAATGATAGTAAAGAAAAAAGAACATTTTCAAAACTTCAACAACTATGAAATTTTCTTCTTGAAACAAGTTTTTTTTATCGGTACTTGATGCCTTGCTACTTCCAAGTGGTATAACCGAACAAAATTAAATATATCTTCCAATAATTTCCAAATATTGGGTCATCATTACAAAACAGATTTGTTGGTGAGTGAATAATTCAATGTCTATCCTCATCGTATGAATGTCGAAATATCCTCACAATTTTATCACGTCATCGTCTTGTTACAGGTCAATGGGTCATAGCAACTTTCTCGTTAGAAAATCTTCCTCCTTTTTCAACAATACAATGCTGACAATCAAGGAACAGAAGACAAATTTGAGGGATGAAGTCAACCGTCAGTTATCCAAACTGACGAAGGAAGAAAAAGAGAGACAAAGTGAGAAAGTGATCATAAAAGTGAGTATATCGATTTTACACGTGGAAAATTACTTCATCTGTCATTACCTATATGTTTTATAATATTAAACAATTATACCTTTATTTGCATGTAATGTTTGATTTATTTTGGGAAAACTCAAATTAGTTCTTGATTTGAGACTGCTTCTGGTTCTCATTTAGTCCTTGTCGCACAAAAAAAAGCGAAGCTAAAATAAGGATGCTTCGTGTTGGTACTGGGTCAAGTAACCTCTTCAAAATAATGTACATCAAAAGTTTCCTGTGATATATCCTACATTTGAGTTTTATAGGTTCTAGGATCGCCAGAATTCCAAAATAGCCAGCGGATATCCATATATTTGAGTACAGAGTATGAGATTAACACGAAACCTATTATCCAGAGAATTTTCAAGGAAGGAAAACAATGTTTTATTCCCAGGTAAGTACGTTCAATCACGATAATGGGAATCCACCTGATGCAAGATCTATAGTCTCATTCGAAGGCGAATCTGTTATGGTTGATCCAAAGTCACTTGGACGAGTCATGAAAACTTCCAGACAGATGTTCTTTGAATATTTTACCGGTTTCGAAAAAACAACTGTAAAAAAAATTAAAGACACCTGCAACTAACTTTGGATCAACTATACCAGTTATATGTTACGAGTGAAATGTATATAACTGATAGCGATCATTTTAATGAAGGTATTGTTGTTCTTTCGAACCGGTGAAGAACCAAAGTCAATACACCGAATCTGCACAAGGTGTTTGAATCTTGTGCGCACATGCCAAAATCATTGAAAGCCCATATCAACAAGATCTTCTGGATTTGAAGAGAAACACAAAGTTTTCAAGTATTTTTCGTACATTTCCTATACGCCATTCACAATTATAAAATCACAACTCTGGCCTTGGAAATTTGACACATTCCACTCTGTATCGAATTTATGACGTTTTCCAAAAATTTTTATGTTCCAAGTCAACACTATGTTGCCCATTCTACATTCTTAGCGTATTTCTCAGAATGTGAATTTATTCGGAAAATGAATGAATTGGAAAAGATGTGATGGACGAAATAATTAACGTTTATATGAATCGATAGAAAGGACTCCTTTTCTAGTTATTTGCATGAAAAGTACAAGCGATCACTGTTGAAATACATTATTTTCCGCCATGGAAGAAAATTGCATTGCTTTCCAATACATTTCATATGCATGCTCGTGAAGATTTAATGTTTATTATCCTCTTGAACTGAAAGTTCAAGACTTGACGACATCAATTTTTGATTCTAATCAAGAATTCATTAAAAAAAATCAACCCAAAGATATAAGATGAATTAATGGGTAATTACAAGAATCAAGAATAATGTCAATTTTATTTTGTTGATAACTTTCTTAAAATCGATGTTGGGATATGAAACTCGGCTGCGTTTGTTCAGACAACATCTAAAGAATACATTTTTCACCATCTCGACCTTTGAAAGGAGTTTCTTATAGGAGAATTAGGTCTAAGTTCCACCTCATTAGTGATTCACCTAAATTTTGCAAATCTGCTCAGGTATCGCCAAATTTCTTGGAAAACCTGAAAAATATCATCCTAATCGACCTCTCGAGGCTCCATCTGATCCATCTACTGCGATATCTGTCCAAATAACAGCTTTTTCAACGAAATTCCCGTGTACCCTCAACCTCGAAATCGTCCTCACGCTCCATACTGGTGCTAAAAACAATAAACATACTTTAATCTTGGATATTCGACGAAAAACTCACCTGCAAATATCGATTAAATACCAAAAATCTGCGAACAATTCGTAAACCTAACAAAATGTGGAATATCTTTGATACTATTACTTTGATGTAAACAAAGAAACTGGCAACGTCGTTTTGTCATTAACGATATTTTCTGTGCGCGCACTGACTTTTCATCATATGCTCTGTGCTTTTCATCAGGGACACCAACTCCTGAAAACGAAACCATGACCATGACCTCCTATGTGATTAAATAAAAGTGAATGGAGTATACATTCAAATCTGTTATTTTTTATCACCAGATTCACGCTTTTTCAGATACAGCAAAGCTGGTATGGATATGGTGAAACTAGAATCAATGGAAGATTGGGAGAATCTACCACTTACAGCATGGAAAATAAAGCAGCCTAGGTTGAGAGAAGAGAGGGAAGATGCCCTCCATTCTGGTAAAATTTTTTGTCTTCACGTCCCTAAAGCAGAAGTCATTTGAACAAATCTTATGAATTCCTTTCGTTTCATCATCAGATTGATTAACTCTTACAACTTTGAACTTGAACAGTTAAATCATTTAAACCTTGGAAGGAATCTACAATTCGACAGTTAATATGAGCCTCATCTTATATTTAAATCAAAGGGTCTATATTAATTGGAAAATTTTTCTCAAGCTAATCGTACCTATATCTTTTGAAGTAGTATTATAATAATACAGTGGACCATCCTTTATCTGGATTTAAAAAAATTTTTAATCACCTTTTAAACCAATGATGATTGAAATCAATGTTACACTTCAAAACCTCATGAATATAACATTTATCTTGAAACAAAGTCGCTAAACTGCACTGTCTCAAAATAAATATTTTCAGCCAATGAACGTCTGGTACTCGGTGATTCACCCTGTATATATTTTCAGGTGGATTAGACCTTCTGATTGTGCCAGGTGTAGCATTCACGAAGAATGGAAAAAGATTGGGGCACGGCGGTGGATACTATGACCGTTACATTCAGAACCTAAGAAAAAATCTGAAGAGACCAATAGTGACAGTTGCTGTCGCATTCGATGAACAAGTGTTCAATGAAATACCAACACAGGAACATGATGAGATTATAGATAGAATTTTTTGTGTTCAATAAAAAACAAGTACATACATTTTTTGCATTATTATGGAAAATTACTGATGAGTGATGAACAAAATTCTGATAAATACCTCTGACAGATAAGACAAAAGCCTCTTCCGCCCTCTATGTGACAATTTCGACTTTCTCAATCTCGACCCGCAGAATTCAAGCTAGGAATTGACGAAGAACGCTAAGATGGGAATTGTTTCCAACAGGACGGCGCAACGGCCCACACAGCTACTCGATCAATGGCATTCTCGTGGAATCATTTGGTTCCCAAGATAACCCGATCGAGACCCTTGCGATTTTTTCTGTGGAGACTCTTGATGGCAATGGTCTAAAATCACAGTCTTGAAAACTTGGAAAAGCAAAGCCGCAATTATTTCTCAGTTTATGAAATATTCTAGAAAAAACATTGTTTCCGAATTGAATAATATTAGTTGATTCAAACATTTAAAGGGTGTATCAAAAAGAGCTCAAGATTTCAATGTTCAGTACAACATTATTTATGAAACAAAATATCTTTAAATGGCCGCCACGGATAGGCCACACAAATATTACATCACTTTATATGCTACTTGGAAATAGTCAACCTAGGTGTGAAAAAATGTGACCAGGTAGGTACTCACAGTAGAACATATTTTGGAGGATTGTATTCGAAATGAATTGAACATGAGTGACACTATTGAATCTATATTGAGAGAGCAACCAGAGTCTGAGCGAAAACTCTCTGGAGAGAACACATTTATTGGGGAAAATACAGGGTGTCCCACTAGTGCCGCAGCGGACGATATATGCGTAACGGTCTGAGTTTGGCAAACTTCTTTGATGCAGACTTGGAGTATCAAGAAGAGCACAACCTTAAAATATTTTCGAATATATCGGGTGGCCCACAAAAGAGGAATAGAGGGTGACTTTGTTTTTTCAAATGGGACACTCTATATTCAATAGTGTTTTTCAATTCTCTTAAACTTCCTGCATGCTTTTGTATACTTTTCACATATTTTTATTCGACAGTTTTCGAAATATTGGATATTTTGGCAAAAAATGATACTTGTAGAGGCTATGTTATCCAATTATATTTCACGAACCCTTGCAAATACCAATAACAGCTTTATATGAATTGAAAGACAAGAGTTCAAAGTATCCTAGCCAGCTATCATAAAGCATCTCCAGCATATGGAGTGTCCACAAAAAGACTATCAACATGACGAATTTCAAATCGATTTTTCTTCATTTTTTCAAATGCAATGCATATAATTTTTTTTCATCATTGTGATCACCATGCATTTTACTTCATTTTTCTTCAAATACATGATATGCATATCTTTAACAAAATAGAATTTCAGAGTTTTTCCTCTAAATTCACATTTACTTCTGAATTCAAAAAGCAGATTTGGCTTTTCTATGGTTATTGAAAAATTATTCTATTTAGAATTAACATCATTGCAGCTTCAATTCATATCGTCACAGTTTCTACGGATTGGATGAATACTCTACACACAATGATGTAAACATTAAAAAAAAATACCAATAAGTTTGAATGTACAAGTTATGAATGCTACAAAAAAACGAGTTTCGAAACTTTAGGATACAAACAAGTGCCCGCTTTTATCCTTATACAACTTTCTTCGAAAAAATGATATTCATAAGTTTCACAGGAACGCACGCAGGTCTTCAAGCTCCCAAGCTCAAAGCTTGTTTCAAATTTTTGCAAGATTCGACTATCCAAGTATAGAAACAGAAAGTTATCGAAAATGTATTTTGAAAAATGGGTCCAGAAAGCAAGTTTCTGTCTTCAGTAACTGATTTCATCACATTTTTGAGTAGATACACCAAAACTTTCTAGTTCCGAATAATATGATAATATGAATTGAAGCTTCAATGATGGTAATTCAGAGTGGAATGATTTGACAGTTCTCAATAACCACAGAAAAGTCAAATCTCTGCAATTTAAATTCGGTATATGTGAATTTTAGGGAAACATTTCGAAAAAGCTCTTAAAAATCCTATTCTGTTAAAAATATGCATATCATGCATTCGACAAAAAAGAAGTAATATGAATGGTGATTACAATGATGAAAAAAAATTATATGCATTATTCATTTGAAAAAATGAAGAATAATCGATTTGAAATTCGTCATGTTCATAGTCTTTTTGTGGACACTCCATATGCTGGAGATGCTTTATTATAGCTGGCTAGGATACTTTGAAGTCTTGTCTTTCAATACATATAAAGCTGTTATTGGTATGTGCAAAGGTTCGTGAAATATAATTGGATAACATAGCCTCTACAAGTATAATTTTTTTGTAAAAATGACCAATATTTCGAAAACTGCCGAATAAAAATATGGGAAAAGTATACGAA
Source organism: Adalia decempunctata (assembly GCA_951802165.1). Taxonomy (NCBI): domain Eukaryota; kingdom Metazoa; phylum Arthropoda; class Insecta; order Coleoptera; family Coccinellidae; genus Adalia; species Adalia decempunctata. The sequence continues at coordinate 26,646,025 of OX637697.1, forward strand.
AGCATGCACAGGAACTTTCAGAGAATTGAAAAACACTATTGAATATAGGGTGTCCCATTTGAAAAAACAAAGTCACCCTCTATTCCTCTTTTGTGGGCCACCCGATATATTGGAAAATATTTTTAGGTTGCGCTCTTCTTGGAGTATATAAAGTCTGCATCAAAAAATTGTGCCAAACTAAGACCGTTACGCGTATATCGTCCGCTGCGGCACTAGTGGGACACCCTGTATAGTGAAATAATAGGACTCTGTCCATACATTTCTTATTGTGATCCGTCATTCATTTTTATGTACATAGATAAATGTGAGTAGAGTACTACACAAGGCTAATGACCATAGCAGTCGATGACTACAACTACCAAAGAAAAAAATAGGCGAATAATACACTTGCGGCTACAATTAATCAAAATATTACGGAATGTATGGAGTCCAAGTTGTGCCAACTTCAAGCACGCCTTTCAAAGGATCATTTCCCAGTACTTTCATTCCTAAACTTTCGCCCCCCTATGCTGTCAAAACCATTCTTTACTACCATAAAAATTTGAGTCACGACACTTTTAAATTCTTATCACAAAGCTTTTTTTTAACATAAACTGTTAGTTATCTTTTTTCTTTGTTCAGTATTTTAACTAAATTAACTTGCGGATAACAATAGTACTTTGATATAATAACCATTTGGTCAATTTCCTGTTCTATTGCAATGGAGGCGTGACAAATTCTTAATTCTTATTCTCATAATAAGTGGAGTGGAATGTGCTATAATATAAGGATTTTGTTCTTCCCCAACTGTCAATCAACAACGAAATTTTCAGCCAATCTGGCAAGAATGGTCTTCAATGTGACCATTTTCCATAATCTGTTCAAGTAGTGATGGTAGAAATCCCAGAAAAACATAATTGGCAATTGCGAAAGAAATATCTACCTATATTAGTTCCTGTTCCTGTTGAGATACATACCTGATGGGTATCTGGCACGTTTTACTGTTATCCATTTTGATGAACAATCAAAAAATACCGGCTTTGGGTATTCCTCAGAACCATTCCAGCCTTCATCAGCGCAAATGATCAACAATTCAGATACGCCAATGACTTTCAGGACGACAGAACTCCAATGGGGATTCCCAAGATGACTAACTTCGCTACGGATATAATTAGGATACGCGATACTGCAATCATATCAAATTTGTTGTATGTCGCCTAACCGTTAAGTCGATTTGAAATGAAATTCCCATGTGTAGTTCTCTTTTTGCTATTCAGTGCAGTGAGAGGTGCAAGAATTTTGGCATGGTTCACCTGTCCTGCAGTCAGTCACCAGAGTGCTTTTCAACCAATTTGGAAAGCTCTTTCCTTGAGAGGTCATCAACTGACTGTCATAACTCCAAATCCTCTAAACGATGCACGACTGACCAATCTTACAGAAATAGATATAAGTTTCACTTATGAAGTATGGAAGGAGATAGATATATCCAACATGCGTCGAGAGTTATCGTCTGCATTCAGAACTTTATATTATTTTCACAAAGTTCATGAGAGATCCATAGAGATGTCGATGGAAACTGAAGCCGTACAGGATTTACTCGAGAAACCTAATGGTTTTTTCGATTTGATCCTCATAGAGGCCCACAGTCCGATACTTTTTGGTCTGCAACATAAACTGAAGTCCCCATTGGTTGCTATTTCTTCGCTGGGTTTCTTCAACCATCTGAATTACCTCATAGGGAATTCCATTCATCCCGCCTTATATCCAGATTTTGTTTCTGAACTGTCTGCACCAATGAGCTTAGTGGAGAAACTGGATAGCCTGTATTTGGCGATAGGAAATTATTTCACTAATAAATTCATAATAAGTCCAAATGCCGATGCTGTGGCAAGGATTTACTTCGGGGATGATATGCCGTATATTGAGGATATGGTGAGGAAGGTGAGCTTGATATTCGAAAACATCAATCCTGTTTTTGCTGACAGGAGACCACTTGTACCGAATTCGATGCAGTACACGCTTGTAACTTCCAACAGAAACGAATTATTGGACAAGGTGAGGTTATAAGTTTTCATTTCAACTCTTATTGGATTTTATATACTGGGTCTTTCACGGTGTGATGAGCCAATATGTATCTGTAATTCTAGATACTGATACTAGTTTTCTGAAAAATTTTAATACCTTCCGATAAGATCCTTCCAGTTGTGAATCTCTTGAGTATCTTAAAACTATGTTGAATGCGAAATAGAATAAATTTACCTCATATAAGGACTGAACGAGAATAAATTCGCTATCACAAAAACGCCTATATCTCTTGAACCAATTAAAAAAAAATCAAAATTTGATCATAGTTAGCTTTGTTATGAACGTCAGAAACATGTGGAACATTTTCTTCATAGATATTCCAATTCTCTGTCACAAAATCTCAAGCGAAGTGAACACACGAGAATTTATAGTGAAAATTTTTCAAAATAATCAAAAATGGAGCTTCAAAAGAATCGCAAAAGAGGCTCGCGTTCGTCCGGAAACGGTATCAAGAATAATTAAGCGCTTCAACGAAGATCTCACAATTAACCACAAGGAAGGAACCGGGAGGAAAAAGGGGTTTCATAGCCCAAAAAAAGTGAAGAAAGCAATCAGCCTTTTTCAGAAGAATCCTAACCTTTCAGGACGGAAATTGGACCAAATAAGTGGGATGTTCGCAGTCAACCGTTCAGAAAATCAAGTCGAGTTGTGGGCTTAGAACATACAAAGTGCAAAAAGTGCCATACAGGAACGCTGTGAAGAATCAAGAAGCGAAATCAAGGGCAAAAGAATTAAAAAAGATTTCTTGAAAAATTTTTCCTGTTGCGTAATGGACGACGAAACCTATGTCTTGGCTGATTTCTCGCAACTTCCTGGTCAGGAGTTTTATACTGCAGATTCTCGTGAAAATGTTGACGAACAATTTCGCGTGAAGAAATAAGCAAAGTTTCCTAAAAAATTCCTGGTTTGGCAAGCAATTTGCACTTGTGGGAAAAGGAGCAAATTTTTCGTTGGCCAAGGCTATACATCGAGGAATGCTTGAAGAAGCGACTTCTACCACTTTTACGTGAGCACGATGTGTCAACAATCTTTTGGCCAGATTTAGCTTCATGCCACTACAGCAAGGCCACCAAGGAATGGTACGAAGCTGAGGTGGTTTTTGTCCCCAAAGAGGCCAATCCACCAAATTGCCCAGAACTCAGGCTAATCGAAAGATATTGGGCCCTGGTAAAAAGAGAATTGAAGAAGACTAAGAAATCAACGAAAATATTGGCGGAATTCAAGCAAAAGTGGGAGACAGCATCCCAGAAAGTGACGGAGAACACTATAAGAAGCATGATGGGAAGAATTCCAAAAAAATCCATGAATTTTGTAAAAAATAGTTTTGGTTTTTTCATTGTAAAAACAGTTTTCATTAGAATTAGAAAATGATTCGAAAATGAGTTTGATTTTCGGAATCGGTCCAGTGGTTCGAAAGATATAAGCGTTTTTGTGATAGCGAATATATTCTCGTTCAGTCCTTAGTTTGAAAAGGTTTAGGTGAAACTTTACTTCTGAATTTTCAGCTGCGGAATGATGTTTCAGCAGCAGGAAACAAAAAAACTGCTCCTTTTCCTACCAAAATAATAATAATAATACGTTCCTAATCATATGCTTGAAGCAGAATTAATTGCCGTTCTCCGTATCTAAGGAATCGAAGAGAAAAAACTGAAGCTGTATCTAAACAATCTATAATGGAGGTCCAAATTTCAATGCGTTCTTGAATCGTGTATCGTTCCATTTTTTTTAATGGTGTAGTTTGAGCTTGTCGAATGTCAAAAAATGACAGCTTCAGAGGTGACATCTACAGGTATAGCGTGCTACTCAAAAAACACCTCTTTTTGGAAAACCCTTCACAAGAGACCACAAAGTTTGAAATAACAATAAAGCTTCTTCTCACAATTTAGCCAACTAACAGTGACTGACCAAAAAAAATTCTGTTGTTCCGAAAAAAATTCTAGTGTTCCGAAAAAATGATCACCCTGTGGATTTACAATCGAAATTGGCTATTCTCATTCTGTACATTCTAAATTGAAACAACTATGTACATTCTCAATTGTAATAACTATGCCAAATTTCAGTGGAATATTCGAACTTCAACACCCTGTATTTCGAGAACGAAACGTTTGCGGTCCCATGTTTATGGGTCTTCCTCTAACAATGTAGTCAATCATAATTTCAAAAAAAGGAGAATTCAAAAAGTATGTTACATATCCAAACTTCATTATCTCTCAGAATTTTCATTCAATAAAATCGACCCAAGTTCTGTAGTTCTTTATCTTGTATATTTATTGACATCATTAAATCTATCTTTAGAATTTCTGACATCTTATGTTTCATTAACTTTCTGCATCGAATCGGACAACAGAATGTTGTTCCATATTTGAAGCATGTGCCGTTTTAAAGCGTAAAAAGTTCAATCGTAAAGAACAGGCAGTTCATTATTCAGTACATCGTCCGCGTTTCAATTGTTTTAAACCTTCGTGATCGTGAATTTCAGAAAGAAAACACCATGAAACCCCTTTGTTTCATCAGAAACTGTTTTTTAATTCTTTCCTTCGTCTACGTTGTGAATTGTGCGAACATCCTAGCGTATTTTTTCTTCCCATCCAAGAGCCATCAATTCGTTTTTCAACCAATTTGGAAGGAACTGGCTTTGAGAGGGCACAATGTAACAGTTATAACTCCAGAACCGTTGAACGAACCCATTCCAAATCTGAAGGAAATCAGTGTAGCTGAATCATACAACGTTTTTCTCAAACACGATTTTACGAATGTGCCCACTACACCACCATATGCCATGATAGACTTTTATCAAGACGTATTCAATGATGTCTTCAGAATTCAAATGAACAACAAGAAGGTGAAGGAGCTGATGAAGTTACCTGAAGATGCATTCGACCTCATCGTTATCGAGTCTCATCTCAAAATGGCCTATGGATTGAAACACAAGTTTAAAGCCCCTGTGGTAGGCTTATCTTCTTTTGGCCTACCAGTCTTCTCGCAATACTTGCATGGGAATCCAATACACCCTATATTGTATCCAGATTTTCTATCCGGAATACATGAATGTTCAACCTTGAGGCAGAAATTAGAAAGCACCTACTTTACGTTAACTGTATGGCTGTTGGTGAAGTACAAAATTGGACCAGAGACTGATGCGATTGCGAGATTGTATTTTGGTGATGATATGCCTTACATCGATGACTTGGAGAAAGACAGCTTGGTATTTGTGAACGCTAATCCGGTGTTTTCTGACAGGAGACCAAAAACACCAGATGTCATGGAGTTTACAGCTGTACTCCCAATAAGAGACCCCCTAACAGAAGTAAGTTTCATGGTGTTTCTCATTTTATGATTGTTGATTTGAATATTATTTTCAAATCAATTGTACGAAGTACCTGATAATTCAAACGATATGATATATTATTCAAAATACTCTTATTTTATAAATGGCAGTGTAGATAATTATACAGACTGTTTGAAAAAAAAGTGGCCCTCTAGGATAGGTGGAAAACTGAAAAATATTAGGGGTCTGCTCAGTAAGCCTGATTGTAACGCCATCCGTATTCAAGATAAAGGACGTTGAAGAAAAAAAATATACACATTTTTTACGATTTTGCCGAAACTACTATCAACATTGTAATGAAATTTTGCACGAATATGTTTTGGAAGCGGATACATTCAATGAATTTGTTTTTATGTCTGACTCTCATAGAGGGCGCTCGGTGAAACTGATGTGTAATAGTGTGTACCGTTTTCGAAATATTTTGGTTTGAAAATTATGAAGTATCAACCGATGAGGGAATGAAGTAATGATTATTGTATTGATCGAACAACAAATCACGAGATGAAAATTAAAAAAAGAATAATATTATAAAATAGAATTCAATTAGAGTAGGTATGCAAAATGTCCTCCGTTTCCACGAATACGAAGTTGTTGTTTGTTCACTTGTGATTTTCCTTAATGAATTTAATATTAAAAAAGCTATGTTCAATACTACCAAACCGTGTAATGATGAGAGTCAGGCATAAAACTAATTCATTGGCTGTATCAGCTTCCAAGACATCTTCGTGAAAAATTTCATTACAGTGCTGCCAGTAATTTCGACAAAATCGTTAAAATGTGTATATTTTTCTTCTTCAACGTCCTTCACCTTGAATACAAAAAATTTTCAGTGAGCCAATCCAAATTATTTTGGAGTTTTCTATCCATCGTAGAGAAGGGATCACTATTATTTGAAACACCCTGTAAAAATATTTGAACTCAAATAATTTTCAAAGAACATACGAACTACGAACACGGAAATCAATTTTTTCTTCGCTGATAATTTCTTTTATTAGCTAACAAATTGAAAAGAAGGTTATTGAGGATCGAGACACCAACTTAATATTTCATGTGAAAGGAAATTTTTGTCAAATAATTTTCGAGGATTTAATCATTTATTTATTTAGTTAATGTGCCTCGACTTCGTGGGCCTTTGACACGGTTACCGTCTATTTTTCAACAATGTGTGCAATGTACAAGGTGGGCAAAATTGGTGCTACATGAACTAAAACTTTTTGTTATAACTCAGCAAATGAACCTCTTAGAAAAAATCAGAGTACGCCACTGGATTGCTATCAGAAAAGTGCCTGTATCATGTTTTTATTTCAACATCCTAGCATGAACAGAAACGGAGATAATGACCAAAGTTGAAATTGCCCAAAATGCAATTTCGGCCTATAACTCGGAAACGAAAGAAGATAGAGGAATGCAGTTGATGGCATTAACAGTTTCTCGAAGAAAGAGGACTATAATGTGCCATTCATTTTTCTCTATCTCCTAGGATTAAAAAGTTTTAGTTCATGTAGCACCAATTTTGCCCACCCTGTACATAATATTATATAATTTTCAAATATGGCTCTACAGGATTCAATTAGAAAAGTATTATTTGATGCTAAGAGAAAATAATTACTCAAATCCATTATTTAATTAACAATCCTACTAAAGTGTTACGAAAAATATTTTTTGCATTTGTCCTACTCAATTACTATGCTTTGAATATTCCTCATCAAATATTAGAATGAACCGTACACAGGGTGACATTTTAGTGAAAGACAGAAATAACCAAAAGGACCCCGCACTTTTTTATGTAAAGTGGCGACCGGTCAAATTTTCTGAAAGTTTGGTATATGTACCCGACTCAGTAACCAAAAGTGTCACTGGGCTCAACCCAATCCTATGGCTAGTTTTCTAAATACAGGGTGTTAAAGTTGAAAATTGCCCAGATTTTCGGATTTGTTTTTTATTTATTGAAAGTTAGATTGGATTTTTGTTGCACGTTCACTTTTTCAACTGTGACGTCAGGAAGGCATATTTTTGCAACGTTCGGTTCGATATAGTATTTTGACGAGAAAATATTGCACACTACACATTTTTTATACAGGGTGTTTAACAGAGAGAACCACTAGATAAAATTATTTTTTTAGGATCAATTCGAAACCCTGTATTTAAGGATTGATTCTTGGGAAAAGTGATACCACATACATATGTGTGTCTCTAATATGCAAAATATTCAAGGTGGTTTATTCATTGGACGGTATTCTATTTTGGGAAAAGTAAAGAAAACATGAACAACCTGTATTAAAAAAAATTGGTCAAATGTAACTATTCTTTCACTATATGTTGATTTTACCATCTTCAGAGGTATGAACTCTAAATCCGATACTATGACAAGTTTTCGAGTTACACGGCGTTAAGAGGCAGTATCACCTTTTGAATCGTGGTGAATCTCCATTCAAAAAGTGGTCTCTTTATTTCACGAGTAGGTACCCTAATTTACGACGTAGAGACTTGATTTTTTTTAAATTGAAGTTGAAAAACGTCCCGAGGGCAAATAGTTTTCTTTTTTTCGATTTAATTAGTTTTTCAATTAAAAAAACCAGGGTAATCGTTAGATCTGGGGTTATTGAATATGTTTTTCGTTTTTCATGAGTACAAGCTATATTTTTGAAATAATCATCATGAAAATTTTTGTAGGTTATAGAAGTTCAAATTGCCGAGGGCAAATAGTTGCGATTTTTTCCAAACAATGATGAATAACCGTCGGAAAAAAATCATTAAGTGTAGTTCCCAAAACGATGAAGTTCAACCTGTTTTTCTTTGATTGAAAAACTAATTTAATCGAAAAAATCGCAACTATTTGCCCTCGGCAATTTAATCTTCTATAAGCTGCAAAAATTTTCATGATGATTATTTCAAAAATATAGCTTGTACTCATGAAAAACGAAAAACATAATCAATAACCCCAGATCTAACGATTACCATGGTTTCTTTAATTGAAAAACTGATTAAATCGAAAGAAAAGAAACCTATTTGCCCTCGGGACGTTCTTCAACTTCGATTTAAAAAAATCAAGTCTCTACGTCGTTAATTAGGGTACTTTTTCATTTCATTTCATTTATTCATACTGGATCACAAAATACATGTAAAATCGTGTATAAATAATATTATGCCATTAAAAAGTTATATGGCCTGTCAACCAAGATAATAAAGAACAAGATAATCAGAACAGTTACAAAATATTTACAACACATAATTCAACACATTTCAATCACACTTGTAAAAAAAGTCAGAAATCAATGGCAAACTTCTAGAAATTCTCTCAATTCATAAATTGTTCGCTCTAAGAGTAATTCTTTCACTTTTCTGCTGAACGCAGAAATATTCAACCGTTTGACTTACTTACTCGTAAAATAAAGAGACCACTTTTGAATGGGGATTTACCACGATTCAAAAGGTGATACTGCCCCCTAATGTGGAGAATTACCGATTTTGTCAGTTTTTTATTCGAATTGAAAAGCCGGATTGATTTCATGTTGAGCCCATGAGTTTAATATGAGTTTCGTTCAGATGGAAAGGTTCAGCTGAAAATATTTACTGTTACAGGGTTATTCACGAATAAATCACAATAGCTTTTGCAAACACTCGATAATTCTACAGTTTCGTCACAGAGAAATTATTCTATTAAGATAATACCTAGTCGTTCACAATTTTCAGTCTGAAATACTTCATTATGATTACTTTTCATAAAGGGTGAGCCATACAGCCAACCATACCAAAAATACTTATGCTTTGAATTGAAATGAGAACTTTTTAGTGAATTTTGAGTATCTTTATGAGCGCGCTTACTAACTACGCTATCAACCCCACAAAGATGACAATTAATCATCTTCTTGTGTAGGTATAACACGAGTCTATTTTTATAGGTATACGTACTCCACAGTCCACAATATTCGTGTAGAGCGAGATATAACTAGGTAACTATATTGAAAATTTAAATCTTATTATAGTCATAACCTCGGTTATCACTTTATAAATATACTTTTTTTCAGCAAAAAAAATGTTTAGGATGATCTACGCATGCAAGAATAGTATATTTTTGGTATGTGATTATTTCTGAATCACTCTGTTTATTTATATATGTATTTAAAAATTCTTACGGTTATGCTTACTTGATGTAATGTCAGGCAGTTATTCAAAATTCACCAGAAAAGTTCTCCTTTAACTTATTTCAAAGCATATTATTTATGGCTCACCCTGTATGACAAGTAATTATAATGAAGTATTTCAGACTGAAAATTGTGAACGGCTTAGGTATTAACTTCATGGAATAATTTCTCTGTGACGAAACTGTAGTGTTTGCAAAAGCTATTGTGATTTATTCGTGAATCATCCTGTAAAAGTAAATATTTTAGCTGAACCTTTCCATGCGCATCTGATCTGTACTCATACTGAACTCATGGGCGCAACATAAAATCAATCAGGCTTTTCAATTTGAAAAAAAAAACCGATGAAATGAGTTATTCTCCACTTCAACGTCCTGTATCTCGAAAACTGGTCATAGTATCGGATTCAGAATTCATACCTCGGGAGATGTTGTGTGTATAGTGAGAAAATAGTAGCATTTGACCCAGGAAATTTTCGAATACAGGGTGTTCATGTTTTTTGTACTTTTCCAAAAATGGAATACCTTTCTATGAATTAACCTCCATGAGTATTTTGGATATTGGAGACACACATATGTTTGTGGTATTACTTTTCCCAAAAATCAATTCAAAAATGAAGGGTTTCGAAATAATCCTAAAAAAATGATTAGGTCTAGTGGTTCTCTCTGTGAAACACCCTGTATAAAAATATGCACTTTGCAATATTTTGTCGTCATAATACTAAATCGAAAAGAACATTTCAAAAATATGCCTTCCTGACGTCACAGTAGTAAAAGTGAATTTTGGCAAAAAACTACCATCATATATTCGTGAATCACCCTGAAAATATAAATATTTTTAATCATACGTATCCACTAATTTCATTATTAGAACATGTAGTAAACGTGTGTATGCAACAGAAATCCAATCTAACTCTTAATAATTAAAAAATAAATCCGAAAATCTGGGCAATTTTCAACGTTAACACCCGCATTTGGAAAACTAGCCATAGGATTGGGTTGGGCCATTGACACTTGTCACTGAGTCGGGTACAACAACATACCAAACTTTCAGAATATTTGACCGGTCGCCACTTTACATACAAAAAGTGCGGGGTTCTTTGGAAGTCGACTGCTAATTAGAACTCGAAATTTTGAATCCATATTTGTGGTAACTGCCAGTCTTTCAAACCTCGATGTTGTGAGGAATATCTGATGCTACCTTAGTACCGATGATTCATATCATATTCATACTAACACTCACATTTCAAGAGGAAATGTTATCGTGGAAATGGATTCATATTTTTATCGAACTATGTTTTTTCGAAAAGTCCAACTTTTGACACCCTAAGAAGTGCAAAAAATGAAAGATACTTACGTGATCCTAAATACCACTTACTCCTAAAGATTTCAACATTCCCGGCGATGTCCCATGCAAGGTCGAGTGTCGACTTTTTTGAAGCTAGCCATTATCGTCAATTATAATGAATCGCGTCCTTATAGATATTAGATAATTTTTCGATTCGTTAGTGTCGAGACCGAGAATAGTTGTTGACTGTTGATAATCAAGCAACTTGAAAAATGAAGCTGTTAGTGGTGCTAGCCTTATTTTTGTGTGGTGTTAGTGGCGCTAAAATATTGTGTTTCTTTTATTTCCCATCTATAAGTCACCAATATGTCTTCAGACAAATTGCTAAAGACTTATCCGTCAGAGGCCATGAAGTCACTTTCGTGACCCCCAACCCAATCGAAGATCCAAACCTTACCAACTTGACGGAAATCAATGTCAACGAATCTTATAATGTATTCCAAAGACACGACTTGTCGAATTTGAACAGTATGAACATGGACCTCATCACTGTGTTTTTAACTATTTTTCGAGTCAATGAAGATGCACTACGCACGGAATTATCGAATCCAAAAGTCTTAGAACTTCTTCAACAGAAAGACGATTTCGATTTAGTTCTTATAGAAGCCCATTGCCCAATTCTTTATGGGATTAAGCACAAATTCAAGGCTCCTTTGATATCTGTCTCGTCCTTGGACGTTTTTGCCGTGTTCCACAATATTATGGGTAATCCTGTCCATCCCGTGCTCTATCCAAGTCTCATATCACCTATCATTAAGCCGGTGACGTCTTTAATGGATAAAATGAGCAGTCTGTTCTTCCTCATATCGGAGCACCTCATGCACGAGCTGTACATCTACCCCAAGTGCGATGCTGTAGCTCGGGAATATTTTGGAGAAGATATGCCTTACATCAAGGATGTCATTAAGGAAACCAGCATGCTCATGGTGAACGTGAATCCAATCTTTTCAGACAAAAAACCAAAGGTCCCGAATGTGATTGAGTTTTTCAATGTTCATACGAACAGGAAAGAGGAAATGGCTGAGGTGAGTTTCTGAGTCCTAAACGTAGTTGCATTCAAGTTACTGGAAAAATTAGAAATACTGACGAGACGAGCCGTAGGCGCCTACCAACAAAATGTAGATGTTTGAATGAGTGACTGATGAATGACTGACCTCTTATTGCGATTACGGAAGACCTGCTTCAATTATTATTTCTTTTCTGAAACTTCATTTATTTCAAAAGGTTTTTTGAATTGAGTACCTATGTTTTTCCATTTGTTTGTACAGTTTGTTTGGAAGCAATAAGAATATCTGGAGAAATTCGTGGCCAATTTTCATTTCAATAATTTTCAATTGACCAACCTGTATCATAAACAGAAATGTAGCTGATTCGCGTTCATATTGCTTTCGCTCGGAAAACAAATTTTATTTCATAGCAAGTTTTTATTCGTCTGCAATAAGAGATTCTATACAATATGTGGTTTCAAATTATTTTTTGTAAAACTGACAAAAAAACTTGACTTTTCTCCATCACTATGCATGTGTGAATCATTACTTTTTTCACCTTGAAAAAAAGTATGTTTTTCTTCGTTAAAAAAAAGATTAATAAACAAGAAATATTACTTTTTGAAAGATTTATTTCTTACAGAGTCAATTATTGATGATAAGTAATTCTCGAATGAACTCTTCAAGTAATCTTTTATTATTCAAACTATCTTCTGTATATGCTTTTGCTACGGAGGCAGATTTCCAGCCACCGTGACGTTTTATCGATGTAATGTTTCCCCTTGCATTGGCCAGAAGAGTTGAGAGGTTCTACTGAAACAGTGATCTGTAGCTCTTATACATGTCTTTTCCAAGCCATTTTGCAATCAAGCTCGCAAATTTTCCTCTTTTATTTATCCCCACATGTTGATTGACACATTTTCCTCTAGAATATTTCAAAAAATATTCTATTACTTTTTGTTCGAGGCTGCCGTTTTGCTCTATACTTGCGGTATAGTATATCATGTCAATATATTACGAATTTAAAACAATGAACGTTCTTGCGCAATGGGTCTCTGTATGAGGTTTTTTAACAATTAGTATAGATCCAGCTTCTTCAATAGCATCAATAGTTCTATTAAAGAATTCTTCATGGCGACAAGCACCGCTGATACCCAAAAACAGGACAACCTACAAATAACGAATATTGAAATTACAACTAATCTCATAAAATTATAATTGAACCTTTGAAAGTAAACTAGTTTCGTCCTCAGCATTTAGAATGAATTTGTTGATATCATCCCTCGATAACATTTCAGATTACTTTCCTCGTTATCCGAAGCTTTTGTTCTTAATGATCGGGACCAATTTTGAAAACATCTTTATACAAATTGTATGAATGTATCGATATTTTCCTTAACATTCAACATGTAGACAATCCACAACGTGGAGAGTTTTACAATTTCTGATTTTTCCTCAAAAGAGCATATGAACACATTTTCAGAAACCTTTTTTACATGGTTCTTATTGAACAATTCACGAAATTGGTCATATTTTTTGTCATATATTAGCTTCGATTTGGCCGGTAACATATTGGCTACAATTGTATTTGCTTCTTCAGCCATATCTGATTGGGTATCATGATCAACATCCATCTTTTCGAAATAATTCGACATTGAAGCAATTACGAGCAAATAAAGTCAAAGATTCAAACACTCGGCGTGTCAACAAACCGTTTCTATAGTTACGACACAGTTAGATCACTGGATGCATGGAAATATTGTATGGAAAGCATTATCTTTAATAACTATATTCAGACGATGTAAATTCACATTCATAATTGTACAGAAATGTTTTTTGTATGCGTAAAAAATCGTGTTTTTATGGCATTTATTGACACTGTCCTGTGTCATGAAAAAACACTCATTTTACGCACTTAATACAAAAATAACTATTGTGTTTGTTTTTTGTCGGAATTTTGTGTTATTTCTATTTCCCATCTATCAGTCGTCATTAGTGTTTTAACAGATTGCAAAAGAATGATCTCTCAGAGGTCATGATGTAACATTCATCACACCAAATCGATTGAAGGATAGCAACTTGAGCTACATCCATGAAAAAAACACGATTTGCTCGGAATAAGCACAGTTGATCACAATCTAGTTTCTATATATCGCTTCTTGATTGATTTGAATACCCAATACTTAATTTGGAATTATCAACAGATGAAGTTGAATCTTTTGAAGAAACGAAAAGATAGATATGACCTTATACTTGTCGAGCTCAATTTCCTGTTCCTGTTTGCAGAACAGATCCTGTGATAGCCATTTCTCAGATCATCATATGATCTGTGCAGAAACAACAAAAGACAGCATTATAAAATGAAAACTGTTTTTTTTTTTGAGTATTCGTTCTACTTTAACTGAGAGACATATACAGGGTGGCCATTTGAAAACGAAATAGACGGACGCATAGCGCTTCAACCCTTGCTACTACAACCCTCACCCCCAATTTTTGAATAGGGAAGATGGGGTGAGTGATACCTCATTTGAAAGGTATTTTTATACTGATTTCAGCACAGTAATTGTTTTTTCATTTTATGCATTAGTTCTCGAAATATTCTTAACTAATTATTTGAAAATGAACTGGTGTTTTCATGGCACTTGTAGTGTTTTTCTGTGAAAAATCGACATTTTGAGCTTAAAAACAACCATGACTGTGGCTTCCTTCCTCCAATCCACTGACATAGAAATCTTTAATCAAGATGTCGAGTTTTCACAAAAAAACACTACAAGTGCCATGAAAACACCACTTCATTTTCAAATACTTAGTACAGAATATTTCGAGAACTAATGCATAAAATGAAAAAACAATTACTGTGCTGAAATCAGTATAAAAATACCTTTGAATTGAGGTATCACTCACCCGATCTTCCCTATTCAAAAATTGGGGGTTGTAGCAGCAAGGGTTGAAGCGCTATGCGTCCGTAACCTACATCTTAAGTTGTCCCCCTCGAAACAGAAATCGACCTGTCCGAGCATTTGTATCGAAAAAATTTATTTCGTCTGTAATCTCGTCTGTTTCGTTTTCAAATGGCCACCCTGTATTATTTCGCCACGCGACGTCTGTAATTTTCTAAATTCACTGAACTAGAATCCATTGTTGAATTCAATTTTGTCCATCCAGCCCTAATATCATACGGATTATCCTAGAAATTCGAAATTTTCAGGTAGATTCGGATGTCGAATGTCTTGTTTGTTTATGGGTGTAACTTAACCAAGGGTTCCGCTTGAAAATTAGTTTCCTGATCATTGGGAACTCACTCCTTGACTCGAGAAGAAATTCCGTATATAGGATGATGAAAAGAGTATTTAAGCTACCTGTAAACTTTTGTCGAGCTCGCAAAACTAGAACCATATAAATTCGCGCAAAATCTCGAAAAAATAACAATGCATCTGTGATAACAGATTCGAGATCATGGACGATTTCTTCGACAGCTGCTGTCAATTGTTCAATTGGTTTCTCGGATGCGAATCTACCTATAAGATTTATTTACTCACAAGCGCTCAAATGCTCCTGACTTCATGTCAGTGCTTCAAATAGGCCATTTTTTACTTGACCTACGATGTTTAAAACAATTGAATTATCGGTCGGTACGATGAATAAAGAATAACTAGAATTCTCGAAATAATTCTGAAATGTATTGTAAATGTGTCATTTGAAAAATTAGTGACAACTTCTAATTGCACACTTTATTACGTGATTGTATTTTTATGATTGACTAGCGACCCGCCCCTTCCTCGCACTGATACTAAATATCAGGCCCGGATCTAGGGGGGGCAAGCGGGGCGCCAGCTCAAGGGGTAGCCAAAAACAACCAGAGGTTAATTTTTTTTCATTTTTGATATTCTCGGAAAAATATATTATTATTGAATATGACCCGACTCTGAAGTGCCATCCTGGCCACTCAAAAAAAGGAAAAATATCCTATCTCTGAAAATCTAACCAGAATGAAATTATCGATTTAATGGCCACCAAAATTCGGAATAACATTATTAATGAGATCAAGGAGGCCAACTATTTCACAATTATGTTTGACTGCACCCCAGATGTATCTCACACAGAGCAAATGAATCAGGTTATACGATATTTGGAGAGAACAGAGTCTGATATGAGATAAAGGCAAGTTTTATTGACTTCTTAGAAGTTGAAGAACAAACTGCAGAATAATATCATAGCGAATTCTACATAAACTGCAAGCTGTCGTGGGCAATCCTACGACAACGGATCTAATGTGGCTGGCATATATGTATAAAGGAGTCCAATCCAGAATTCCACAGATGAACGAGCTGGCAGTATTAGTTCCATGCCCAGCACATTCTTCGAATCTTGTGGGTGTCCATTTGGCTTCATCATGTTCAGAAGCAGTAAATTTATTTGGTGTTGTACAAAAACTGTATTCTTTTTTTGTTAGTTCAACCACACGATGGACAATTATGAAAAAGTGTACGAAAACAATTTGGATTGCTTCATATGCTGTGATGA
The DNA here is from genome assembly GCA_951802165.1 of Adalia decempunctata. Taxonomy (NCBI): domain Eukaryota; kingdom Metazoa; phylum Arthropoda; class Insecta; order Coleoptera; family Coccinellidae; genus Adalia; species Adalia decempunctata. The sequence goes on from OX637697.1 coordinate 26,662,416, forward strand.
AATTTAGATTCATCCTGAACCTAACCATTTGGAATAACATTCTGCTAGAGATCAATAGGGTCAACGTGGAAATTCAGAAAGGGGGTATAATTATTTCACGTTCATTATCGTTGATGCAAGGTCTTGTGGAGATCTTGCAAGGAATTAGAGAAAAACTTATTGAAAACTGGATTTCAGAAGCTACACTTCTTTCAGAAGAATTGGCTGTGAAGCTAATTCTTAGAAAAAAACGTTCTTCCAAGAAGAAAAAGTATGTCGAAGAAATGTGCTAGGATGGGTCAAGAACGCTAGATCTATTTGCTTTATTCTCGAAGGAAATTAAGGTTGTTTTCGACAGATTATTGTCAGGAATCAGAAAAAGATTAGAAAGCGCCAGGAGTCTGCATACGAATTTCGGAATTCTCAATGGCCATGCCCTTTTAAACATGCAAAAAGAAGATCTGCGGAAAAATGGGACCCTTCTAGTGCAAAAATATTGAAGAGACTTTAATGCAGTTGATTTTTGTTAGGAACTAGCGGTTTTCAAAGAGCTGGTTCCTGAAATTAGTGAAAGATCGACTTCATAAGACCTGCTACAAATTCTTCACAGGCGAGATCTCCTAATGACAGTAAAGCTTTAAGAATATACTGCACCTAGCAGTTTCAGCAAAATGAAAATGAAAAAAAAAATATTTGCGTTCCTCAATTAGTCAGGAACGTCTCTATGGTCTCTCGATCTTAGCTAAAGACAACAAAACTGCATCCGAAACAGCTTTCGAGGAGCTGTTGTTAGATGCGTTCTCGGAAAGAAAATCACGCCGTGTGATGCTGTGAAGAAAAAAATCTCATTTCTTTCCTTATGACATTTTTCTTATCATGAGTATTTATTTATATTATTCATTTGTATCATTTATTTTTCTTATTTTTCATGAATTTATATATTATACGAATGGGGAGGGGCGCCATCATGAATTTTTGCCCCGGTCAGAAAAAATCGTAGATCCGGGCCTGCTAAATACCTACTACAGAATGTCCTTATAAACAACGTTTACAGCTTTTTTGTCATTAGACAATATAAACATATTTTGTTTAGAAGTTACTCTTGAGAGAGCGACATATAATTCATCCTGAGAAAAACACTCAACGCTCAAATTAAGTCCGCAACGTTGAAAGTTTGACCCTGCGATTTATTAATGGTCATTGCAAAAGATGTCGGATCGGTATTGCCGGCGCCGCACCGCTATCTCCCTGCATTTTAAATCTGTAATATCTTCGGAAATATTCATTTAAATTACATGCTGGAAAGGGCCATAGTTATAGTGAAAAGGGGTTACAGTCCACTGCGACCTTGAGGTCGATTGTGTCCCCTGACAGAGCTGTCATCGTCGCGCTGGAAAGGGCCATATTGATCTATGTTGAATGGACAATGTATTTAAGGTACTTAATTGGATAAGGATTAATGCTGTATTGCTTAAAATTACTTCCCAAATAAGCCATTTTTTCCCGTAAAATGTGAAGGATAAAAAATGGTTATTGTGGGTTATCATTGAGAGATAGACATATACCATCGCAGACTTTTTTGTTGGCCTTTTTTAGATGTACAATACCGAGTACATTATTTTCATTTATCTCGTGGGGTTCTGTCAGCGTTTGCAATGTAAGCGCAAAAAAATGTGTTTATTTACGTCATCACCTAAGAAACCTATAAATTCATCAGTGTTTATCTACAATATTATACAAGTATGATACATATTAACCTTCTTCTTGAATCACTTTATCTATTAAAAAAAGCGTTTCAAAATCCGTTGCGTAGTTTTGAAGATTTAAGCATACATAGGGACAGACAGCGATAGCGATTTTATTTTATACTATGTATTGATTAGGAATATTCGTGGGTGAATCATATACACTGCGCAAAAAAATTAACGCACATTCTGAAAATCTCAATTTTAATGACAGTTAACTCTACATTGACTTTATAACTTATTTTTTATGCTCTCTCGGGAAGGTTTTGAACGAAACAAGACACATTCAATGGAAGAAAAATTCCGGATTTCACCGAATCTTATGTGAAAGAAGAGAAATGAACAATTTTCAAAATATTGAAATGCTGATAAGTGATTTAATAATTGGTATTTCCACCCCTTGCGTTAATTACAGCTCGGCAACGACGGTTCATACTCAAAATGAGTGATCTTAAAATGTTCTGATAATCCTTCCCAGATTTCTCCGAGTTGGATTTCTAAGTCATTAAGAGTAGCTGGATGGTTTTCTGAACTTCTCAGCCTTCTATTGAGGTTGTCGCAAACCTGCTCAATCGGATTCAGATCTGGACTTCTTGCTGGCCATTCCATTCGAGAGACTTCAACCTCTTCAAGGTACTCCTGAACGATGCGCGCACGATGGGGTCTGGCATAATCGTCCATAAAAATGAAATTTTCACCAATGTATGGGGCACTACATGCTCTTCAAGAATGTTCCTTATATACTTATCAGCATTCATAGCTCCATTATCAACGACCACTAGGTCTGTGCGAGCAGTCAAAGATATTCCACCCCATACCATAATCGATCCTCCCCCGAAACCAGTAGTATTCAGGAAATTGCACTGAGCATATCTTTTATGTGGATGTCTGTATACAAGGGAACGTCGATCACAATGGTAGAGGCAGAATCTAGACTCATCTGTGAAGAGAACTCTTTCCCAATCGGCCTCTTCCCAATCGATATGCTCTCTCGCAAAATTCAAACGCTCCCTTCGATGGGCTGGGGTAAGAGCTGGGCCTCTTGCCGCGACACGAGGCCTTAAATCATATTCTCTGAGGCGATTTCTTATTGTCTGAGTGCTAATTTGCACCTCATGAGTTTGCTCAAGCTGAATTTGAAGAAGGCGAGCGGTTGCAAACCGTTGTCTCAACGAAGAAACTCTCAAGTAACGTTCTTGAATGACAGTTGTTACCCGTGGTCTACCCTGTCCTGGTCTTCGGACATTCATACCTGTCTCCCTGAATCGCTGCAACATTCTGGACACACTTGTATGGGAAACTCCAAACCTTTCTGCAATTCTTGTGTATGTCCACCCTTCTTTTCGCAAAACTACCGCTTGGACACATTCCTCTTGGGTCAAAATTGCGTGTTTCGCGTTGCATAGCGATCGAGTGTAGAAAATCAAACGAAAGAAAAACTATTGATCACTAGAATTGATCGAGAACAACTGATTTTAGAATGGAGCCAATACATTCAAAATCTGATAATATCATCTTTTTTTATTCCTGCTGGGAGAAAACATCTGTATTGAAGAAGAACGTTGAAAGTGGATAACATATGCATGCATTCTGATGAAAATAATTATCATTGAGAACACCTTCAGGTGTAGAATAAATTTGAGATTTCCATAATGTGCGTTAATTTTTTTGCGCAGTGTATTTTGAAGGTCTTACAAGCCGTTTTTAAGAATATAATACCTTTCTCAATCCGAGTTTATTAAGAATCAGGTCTGATAGTTAATAACACTTATTAACTAGGATGAGAAAAATTGGATTAATTCAATCTACATGCATATCTTATACTTAGTGCGAAACATCTTCAAACCTAAGTACGTTACGTGTTTGATATGTAATAGGCTGATAACCAGAGTTCATAAAAACCAGGTCAGATAGGAAGTATCTTTAGATGCGACTTAAATTGCTGACAGAAATTTGTCTCTGACATTTTTATCTATCAAATCTGACATAATTACCGCAAACCTATGTGATATTGTTTTCTTTGGCTCTGTTGTTTATTTTTATGTTTGTTGATTTTAAATCTTCCTAATTAAGGACACAAGTTGAAAAAGATTTTCACCGGTAAAGTGACACTGTGACACCGCAAAATAATGAGGATAATAATATTATTGTTTTCTGCAATCAGTGTAGTGAATTGTGCCAAAATTCTCGGATTTTTTGCTTTTCCCTCCATCAGCCATCAGTTTGTTTTTCAATCAATCATGAAGGGCCTTTCCCTTCAAGGCCACGATGTTACATTCGTCACACCGAACCCTCTCAAAGACCCCTCCTTAGTGAATTTGACGGAGATTGACGTCAGTGAAGCTTACAAGGTGTTTCAAAAATTTGATTTTTCCAATTTTGACAGAGATACGCTAAGCTTATTTGAGTCAAAAAGTATTTTCAATGCAGCCATGGAGAATATAATTGAATATGAAATTGGAAACGAACGAGTGCAAGAACTTTTAAGGAAACCATCTGATACCTTCGAACTCCTCATGGTAGAACCCCATTGTCCTTTTTTCTTCGCTCTTAAACGGAAGTTTGATGCACCTCTAATAGCTGTTTCCTCGTTGAACGTTTACGCATATTACCATCATCTGGCTGGAAATCCAATTCATCCATTTATGTATCCAGACATGTTCTCTGAGAAAAACGGGCGACAGTATGCTCTTTTGGATAAAATTGACAGTTTGTATGTTACTACGGCACTGGCTTATATCAGTGAATTCGTTACGTTTCCTTGGTCAGATGCTTTAGCAGATAAATATTTTGGTGATGGTCTACCAGTGAAAGAACTGATGAGTGAAACGAGCTTATGGATGTTGAACGTCAATCCAATTTTTTCTGATAGAAAACCGAATGTTCCCAACGTTATTGAGTATTTCAATGTTCATCTCAAGAGAAACGAGTCTTATCCACAGGTTGGTGAACTATAAGTTTATACTTATGAAGTAAGAAAAATTCAAGAGTTAAAATTATTCAAAGAAGTTCGATGTAAATAATGAAGCTCAGTCCCCATTCCATGTAGGAACTACTAAGTGTGTTTTCCACTTTGAGTTGATTCAATTATTTATTTCATAATGGGACTACTCGTATACTTTTTTTTTCCATATAGTACCTACTTTGGAAGGTCAACACAGTTGTTTTGTATATAATGATATTCGCCACTACCATAGACTACTCCTTTAATCTTGAAAAAATGCACACCAGGATGTGTATAGCTTTCGGAATACTATACAGGCTGTTCCTGAATAAGTGTATCAACTTTGGATTTCTCATGAAAAAATAACATTTTTTCTTTCTCTTTTTCTTCCTGGTCTTCGTTGCCGAGATACAGAGTGTCAAAAAACTGGAATTTTTTTCGGTTGTTTGCTAATATCTCAGGAACCGTTTGAATTATAGAATTGAGTTTTTGTAAACACATTGTCATTAATAATAGCTAATTTCTTGCATATTACTCGGTTTCATTAAACGTGCCAGTCGCGGAGATTTTGAATTTGCGCAAAGGTATTACCTTTTACATCACTGGACAAAGGACCCCGCACTTTCCTTATGGCAAATGGCGTTCCGTCAAATTTTCTAAAATTTTGATATAATGTAGTACTCGACCTACTGATCAAAAATGTCCATGGCCCCAACTCAATCCTATGACTATTCTTTGAAATACAGGGCGTTGAAATTGAGAAATACCCACTTTTACTACGGTCGTATCTCGGAACAGAGAATCGAATGAACTGCAATTTTTCTCGAGAAACATTTCATTTCATCCCCAGGGAGCAACCATATAGAGGAATATGACCGAAAATCGTTACGAATACAGGGTTATCCATAATTGAATGCATGCCCGAGTTTGAAAGTATAAAATATGTCAGTTCCAGATCGAGAACGTTCTCAAAATGAACTATTTCACTAAATATGTTGTTGTTACCTACATCGGAAAAACCTGAATTACTCAGAATTCATACTCTGTGATCCATTATTATAGAAACTATTCACGATGAAGGTTAAGTGGAAATCCTGTATTTTTGGGTTGATTTAAGATGTTTCTTTGATTTCTTCAGAACATACCACCATGGACTTCAAAGAATATACAGGGTGATTCAGTCATGAAATAAACTGTGAACCTCTCGAAAATACCCAAAAACCCCTTTTTTTTCATCGCCCTCTATTCCAAGATTAACTCTGTTGAGGTGGGAATTTTCTTTCACCACTGTACTTGATTTAAAAACATCAATACGGCTGAGAGTTTTCATCCCCTTCCTATGACCAGAATTTTTTATGTAATATGCAAATTATTCATTCATGTTCTATTCTTATTCTAGTTTAAAAAAAATCTGGTCATAGAAAGTGGATTAAAACTCTCAGCCGTATTGATGTTTTTATAACAAGTGCAGTGGTGAAAGAAAACTTCCACCTCAACGGAGTTAATCTTGAAATAGAGGGTTATGAAAAAAAGGTGGTTTTTGGGTATTTTCGTGAGGTTCACAGTTTATTTAATGACTGAATCACCCTGTATTCTTTGAAGTCCATGGTGATATTTATGTTAGGAAAAAATCAAACAAACATCTTAAATCAACCCAAAAATACAGGATTTCCACTTAACCTTCATTGTGAATAGTTTCTATAATAATGGATCACCCAGTATGAATTCTGGGTATTTCAGGTTTTTTCGATGTAACAACAACATATTCAGTAAAATAGTTTATTTTGCGAACGTTCTCGCTCTGGAACTGACATATTTTATACTTTCAAAATCGGGCATGCATTCAATTATGGATAACCCTGTATTCGTAACGATTTCCCGTCATATTTCCCAATATGATTGCTCACTGGGGATGGAATGAAATGTTTCTTGAGAAAAATTGAAGTTCATCCGATTCTGTTCCGAGATACGAGCGTAGTAAAAGTGGGTAATTCTCAACTTCAACGCCCTGTATCTCATATAGTCATAGTTGGGGCCATGGACACTTTCGATCAGTAGGTCGAGTAGGTACTACATCATATCAAAATTTTAGAAAATTTGACGGAACGCCATTTGCCATAAGGAAAGTGCAGGGTCCTTTGCATTTGCACATCAAATTCTGATGCGCCATTGTTTTTTACATGAAACAGTTGGTTCATTGCTCTAAATTGACCGTTTTCGAGAAAACTGGCATTTTATGATAAAAAAATTCTGAATCTCTTGTGATTGAAAAAATTCTTAGTGGTCAAATTTAATTGAAATTAATTTGTTAATTACCACTACTCATTTTTCCAATTACAAGAAATTTACAACTCGTTGAAAATTTGTTTTTGATCTTAAAATGACGGTTTTCTCGAAAACGGTCCACTTTAGAGCAATGAATGTCGAATTCCCTTTTTTAAGTGAAACATCAGAATTGGCTGTGCAAATGCAAATTTGTCAAGTGGTATAAATGTTGGGGGGTAAAATCTTTGTGAGAATTCAATATCTCCGCCACTGGTACGTCTGATAAAACCGAGTAATGAGCATGAAAGCAGCTATTATTATTGACAATGCATGTACAGAAATTCAATTCTGTGATTCAAACGGTTCCAGAGATATTAGCCAAAATCTGAAAAAAATATAAATGTTTGACAGCCTGTATAGTGTATATCTCTGAAACGAAGACCGGAGGAAAGAATGGAAGAAAAGAAAATGTTATTTTTCATTAGAAATCTACAGTTGACCGTTTATACACTTATTTAGAAACACTCGGCATTAAAAAAAGTTCTTGAAAATTGAGTTTGATCACAAATTTTTCAGGACTCAGAGAAAGATTTCCAGACTTGAATAGTTCAGATTTTTTTTATACTAACTGGATTTACAGAACAATTTTGATTTATCTGAGGATTTCTAGAGAATCGTATTTTTTTCTCGAAATTTCTACTAGATAGGACAAAATTTCAGGAGACCATGAAGTTCACTATAACAAAACATCTTCTTTCTTAAAATTCTTCGAACTAACAGCTGCTCATCATGAAAAAGATCCAGAGAAATACGAAACAGTGTTTTAGAAAAAGATCACCCTGCAGATTTGCAATCACAATTGGCATGTCAAATGCGGTGAACTCTAAATAATTTTGATATTTATGCCAAATTTCAGTTCAATATCTTGCGTAAATACAGTGAGAAAATTTAAACTTAAACACCCCGTAAAAATTATTCAAGGAATCTCCTCACTTTGTTTGTACCTTCAAATTTGGGACACCCTGTATAACCCTCGTGTAAGTTGAACGAATGCTCAGGAACATCATATTCATCATTCATTATCACAGAAGATAATGAATAATCACTTCAGTTTAATCTCAAGAATGCGCACTCAATTCGTATTGACATACCTAATAAACTTATTGAAGAATCAATAAGCAATTTACTGATAATTGTTGATACATTGGAAAGTCTACTGACATCCTTTGATGCGATCATATTGATATACATTATGTAATATTGTTATCGATTTATATGATTTTTTCTGTCCACAATATATCGATATGATTTTTCCAATTCTGAGAACACTCGTAATGAGCTCTGCAGAGTTTTCTTCAGAGAAAAAGTCAATAATCTTCGGAACTCTGCATCACAGGCAAAAACAAATTACACTTTTGAGACATTTACTTAAAGACTCCTAAAAAAATAAGAGAAAAGTACCCTTGATCTGGAAATAGTTCAACAAGATTTGAGTAGATTACGTCAACTGTTTATCCCAATTTTTACTACAATGCATAATTTATATGAATTTTCGAATGGAGATTAGCGATGATCATAAAACGAATTGATATTCATTTCGTGTTTTCAGATTCTCCGAAGAACTGATATTTTGCCATCGATATAATGTTTATCCAAGATGTTAATGAGAACACTTTGATTTTTCAGGATCTGAAGAAAATTTTGGACACTGCCAAAAATGGGGTGGTCTATTTCAGTTTGGGAACAAACGTTAGGTTTGATCATGTCAAGGGAGATTTGAAGAAAACTATAATGGAGGCACTTAGTGATTTACCGTATACTGTTATATGCAAATGGGAATCTGACAGTATTGAAAATCAGCCAAAGAATGTGCATCTACGAAAATGGCTTCCGCAGCAAGCCATTTTAGGTACGTATTGTATAACAACAATAATAGATTTTAATTAATTAATTTTAATTTAAGATTCACAGACTCACAACTTGCATTCAAATTGGATTTATACATTCATGTGTTTCAATTTTTGACTAAGATGTTTTTAAAAAAAAGCTGGGTTGGACTCTGATGATAATATTTGTGAAGTTGCGTGTGGACTAAGCTCGTTTTTGTGTAAAGCGGTGATTATCAAAACGTTTATAACTTGGACACTGAGTATTATTTCATAAACCGGTAACAATCGAACGAAAGCTCTTGAAAAACTCTACCAGATGGTACTAACAGTTTATAGTTTCGACCAAAAGTGGACCCTGAACATTATTCCCGTGTACTCTTCTTCATTAATACATCAAGATATTTGCTAGTAAGCTGTGGTATCAAAATCCAAATTGATTTGACATTTAAAATTCAATTTCTCAAACAAACGTTGCCAATCCTGTGAAGCTTTCTTTGTCTCTTAATATCAAGGAAAATAAATATTATAAACTCCGTTCACTTTAATAATATCCTGGTTGGCCAAGATTTATGTTCATCAAGTTTTTTACAGACTCAGGTTGACACGCGTGAAATGTCAAATAATTCTCAGAGACGTAGCCAATGCTAATTTATATTTACTCTTTTTTGACTTTGTACAAAGATTTAGTTCTTTTGAGATTTAACTGTGACACAGATTTTGTAGCCTTACAATATTTTCATACTGGAGTATTTCAAGTTGTGCGAAAAGGTATTTAAATGTCTGCTGTAGATAGTCTTATTTCTTGAGAATTTTGAAAATTGGGGAATTCCATAGGTTATTCGAGAACTATTATTCTTTTTTTCGAATGAACTATCACAAAGTAACGGACTATTATGTCCATTATTTTTCAGTAAAATTTCAACACTCGATTCTTGATTCCCGTACAAGAAAGAAGCACAACTGAATCCTCCAACTATATTTATATACGTGAAATATTTTCAGTATTAATTATTGAATTCACATTATATTTTCTAAAATCCATTTTTTTCCCAAACTAAATGAACATTTTGATAAATACGTAATCACTACGATGTCTGTGTAGAAAGGATGCTTAGTTATCTGACAGGAAAATGACTATGACCTAACATTTTCAAAAAATACACGCTGAAATGTGTCAGAATGTGATGGCCAACTGGGCGACTATAAAAATGAATGGAGTATATGTGGGTATTCCATTTCCATTATTCTAATTGTACTTTTCTATTATATGCGGAATTTTACCAATATAATTAGTTTCGTTTCATGTAAAAATGTTTCATTTATTTCCTTCTTAGGACATCCTAATGTGAAAGTATTCGTCACTCAAGGAGGACTTCAATCATCTGAAGAAGCAATCATCAATGGAGTTCCACTTGTTGTCATACCATTCTTGGGCGATCAACCTCTGAATGCCAAGATATTGAGTTCCAATGGAATGGCGGAGACTATCTCACTGAAAGATCTTAACAGAGGAATCCTGAAGGAAACTATAATGAAGGTTGCCAAAGATGAAAAGTGAGTTTTCAATATTTCATTGGGCCCTTTGTTCTTTGTAACTGCTAAAAAAAATGAGAGACATTTCACTATAATATCAGAAAAACTTCAAAAAAGACGAAAAAATAGTAGGAATTTGAAATAGTTAGGGATATCTTATTCAATCGTTTTAAAAGTATATAATCTTCGAGAAAATCGCTGTTAAATCATTTAAAACTCAATAACAACTTGAATCGATCCAATAAAAATCAGTATGAGACATTTCGTCAATCTGGTCGCCTTTTTTCTGAAGTTTGGTCCTTTGCATATGCTCCATGAATGTTCTTATTTTGAAATGAAGTCAGTTTATCAACGGCTTCGATTCGAAACCAGTTTTCTGAAAATGCCAAGACATACATTAACAAACGCTGAGGCTAATAGGGCTATCGGAATGCTACAGCGTGGCCTAATTCAGGTTGTTGTAGCGGAAAGGCTTCAAGTACGCAAAAGTGTGATATCTCGACTTTGGAATAGGTTCAGGGCGACGAAAAACAACACCTGCTCAGGATCGCTTCATCACCGTTTCGGTGAGAAAAAACACTACATCTACGTGTAGAATGATACAGAATACTCTTCAAAATGCAGATGGTGTCCAAGTTTCCATCGAAACCATCAGACGACGTTTGAGAGAGGTGAATCTAGGTTCTAGACGTCCATTAAGAGGAGTTCCATCAACACGTGACCATAAGCGTCAAAGACTGAAATGGGCAAGTCAACACAATAATTCGAACGATCAATGGCGTCCTGGGAATATGACCGCCTTACGCTATAAGGAGCATGTCATTGACAATGTTGTGCCAAATTTTCACGCTGCTATTGGTGAAACTTTTCAAATTCTAGACGAAAACGCTAGACCGCACCGTGCAGCCATAGTTGAGAATGCGCGCGAGGAGCTTGGTATTCCACATTTACCAATACCTCCGCACTCACCAGATTTGAATTGCATAGAACATGCATGGGATATGCTCCAAAGAACATTAGATAATCATCAACCTACCCCAGAATCCTCAAATGATCTGAGAGAGCTTCTGCCCCGTTTATAGAACCAAATTCCTCAAGAAATGTTCAACAACCTCGTGTGTAGTATGCAAAGAAGATGTCAAGCTGTTATTGATGCCCATGGCGGCCATACATAGTATTGATGGTCTTGAAATGCTTGAATTCTCTGGGAATAAAATTTCGTTATTTTACTCGATTTTTCTTAACCACCCTGTAAACGTTGCAGACCTACAGGCTTAAATTAATTTGCACTAATGTGGAACAGTTTATTTGGCCACTGGGGCCATATTTACCATATTTCGTGTTATTCTGAAAGATATTTATAATGTGACTGCCTTATTGTACTGAGGTTTTGTTTCGAAGTTCCATAGTTATATAAATTTCTTTTTGTTTTCAGGTACCGCAACAGGGCGAAGGAGCTCCGAGCTATTTTCTTGGATCAACCCCAATCTGGAATCGACAAAGTGATTTGGTGGTGTGAATACGTCATAAGACACAAAGGAGCGAAGCATTTGAGAAGCCCTGCTGCAGATATTCCCCTATACGAGTATTTCATGTTGGATGTCCTAGCCCTTGTTGTGGTTTCGTTCTATGCATTATACATCATAACAAAATTCACATTCAAGACCATAGTTGCACTTATCCGTACGTTTGCAGTACCCCCTCCGAAAAAACAAACATCTAGGAGGTCCAGAAGAGGTTCCTTCAAGGCCGATTGATGTGTTGATATTCTAGAGATGGTGATCAAATCGAGTATTATTTTGAGGAATAAATACATTTTTAGGTTTATAACGAAAAATGCCCTTATTGGTGTGATTGTGATGTGTATTTTCTTTCAAATTCAGATAATATGTGAATAAGAATTTATATGTTGATGTGTTCAATGGTGAATCGATCACATATTTTTATTGTTATACAATAAAATTCACTTTATTGAAATTTTGTTTCGTTTCCCCAACATAACTTCACTTTTTATATAATTAATTATTCTATAATACATTACCTGAGAATATACAGAAGATAGAAAATCACAAACAATTCGAGAGGGAACTTTATAAATTGTTAATCAACATGGAACCATATTCTTTAAGAGACTATGGAATAAACTATAAGTTAGAAAATTTTGACACTATTGCATTTCTTTTCTTGTGATATATTATATGTTACTTGAAGTGATTTGAAATAAAGAATGTTATTATTATTATTATTCCCCAGTAAGTATGCAGTGTGTCATTATGAAAAGGAAACAAAGGGAAAGAGGAATTTTTGGATAAACAGAATTTCGAAACATTTTTTGGTACAAAATTTTTTTGAAATCTGTTTACTCGTCTACTAGGCAGAGACTCTGGTCCCCTTTGAAAACATAATTTTACTCTCTCCGAATAATTACATCTCATCTGAGAACCATCCTAGTGAGACGACTTTCCTGATCAAGAAAATGCAGTGTTTTTCAGGTAGTATTAATGGCAATTGAAGGACGTCTAGATATTTATCTGAAGAAAAAATCAAAAAAGCGATATAGCCATTCACTCGGATAGTCAAGCCGCTATTGAATCACTAAGCTGCTATGACATTGACTCAAAGTTGATTCAGTGGAATTGTATTATTGTAATGGGTTGGTATCTGACACTCCCCCAGATATTTTTTGTCTACAGAAAACTAACTTCAAACTTGACCGCAAGCCTAAGCTAAAAAACTATACAGATCATCATTTCCTTAGAGATACCAACACCAAGACCAGTGGTGGTGCATCCATATTCGATTCATCAAACCTATATTTCAACGAACATTCTCTCAATATCTCTCTAGAAGCCGTTGCTATCACAACCTGGTGTCCCCGAAAACACAAATTGAAGCAGCAATAGGATTCCTGAAAGAAAGCCAACTGTACGATCATAATATACAGGGTGACTGGTGACGTAAGGGACAACGGCTAAGTGGAGATAGAGGACTTCAAACTGAATGAGAATTTGTGTTTCAAATGTCCCATAAGGGTATTCGTTTCGGAGATATAGGGTGATTTATGAAAAATTGCTAAATCTATGAACTCCCATATCTTCCTTAATATGATATGTTTTTCGCTGATATTTTACATGTTTGTTTATACAGGCATTCTCTGTCAGCATAAGAAAAAAAAAATTGAAAAAATTGCTGGCCCGTACTCAAAAATTTCAATTTACATGTCAAGTGAGAAATATCACACGGTATATGAGATAAAATAAAATCAAATAGAAATTTGGAAAAAGGGAAAAAAACTGATGAAATATCTGTTTTTTGTTTGAATGGCACAAATTTTCTTTCGTTTCTATGATATGTTGAAGTAAGAATATTACAATATTTTTATATTCAAACCATGAAAATTAGTACTACTGATAGAAAAAACCTTGAATTCGAGGAGCTAGAAAATATTAATCAGAGAGGTATGATTTTTCAACATGATGGTGCACCTCCTCATTTTGCGAATGAAGTAAAAAAATTTCTGAATAGGGAGTTTTCTGACAGGTGGATTGGTCGGGGAGGTTCTAGGAATTGGCCTGCTAGATCACCCGATCTAACTTCTCTGGATTATTTTCTATAGGGTCATCTTAAGGATACGGTGTATAAAGAAACAATAACAATCCGTGAACATTTGAAGAGCAGAATAACTGAAGCATGCGAATAAATTAAAACAAATATTCCTCTGATTAGAAAAGCTGTGCTTCATTTGTTCAAGAAAGCCAATAAATGTATGGAGGTGAACGGCTCTCATTTCGAACATTAGCTTACTTGATTTTTTTATGAATTATATTTGCGACTTTTTCTATTTTTGTGTTTGAGAATCCAACTCTTTCATCACCCCATCTACAACAAATTTTATTTTGAAATTTTATATGGCATCGAAATATTAATTGATAAAATAGATTTCAAGATTTGAAGGTATATTTTGATGCCAGGCTCATTCTAGCGCCTCGAATTCAAGGTTTTTCTATCAGTAGTACTAATTTTCATGATTTGAATATAAAAATATTGTAATATTCTTACTTCAACATATCATAGAAACGAAAGAAAATTTGTGCCATTCAAACAAAAAACAGATATTTCATCAGTTTTTTTCCCTCTTTACAAATTTCTATTTGATTTTATTTTATCTAATATACCGTGTGATATTTCTCACTTGACATGTAAATTGAAATTTTTGAGTACGGGCCAGCAATTTTTTCAATTTTTTTTTTCTTATTCTGACAGAAAATTCCTTTATGAACAAGCATGTAAAATATCAGCGAAAAACATATCATATTAACGAAGATATGGGAGTTCATAGATTTAGCATTTTTTCATAAATCACCCTATATCTCCGAAACGAATACCCTTATGGGACATTTGAAACACAAATTCTCATTCAGTTTGAGGTCCTCTATCTCCATTTAGCCGTTGTCCCTTACGTCACCAGTCACCCTGTATAATCAAAACATCCAAAGTATATTTCCCATTCTGTTATTTTCCATATTTTGTTAAAATTTCTGTCTTCACCGTAACGCATGAAAAATAGAATATTGTACCTACCATGTGTCAATGGCCTAGTCACCGGGGCATGATGATTTAAATTAGAAAAAAAATTCTCTGATTGCATATTCTTAATCTTCGCCCTCGAATTAGAAACTTCAGAAACTTTGGTGGTGATCCGTAGAAATTTTTGTTTTCAAAATACACGAAATTTTCTAACATGGAAATTTTGCAGAATATCATTTTCTCAGATAGCCACCAAAGTTACTGTATTCACTAATTCGAGGTCGTAGGATACGAATCTGCAATAAGTCCCTTCCTAGGTTTGATACTTCAGGAAAGGACCCCGCACTTTTAGTATGTAAAGTGGCGACCGGTCAAATTTTCTGAAAGTTTGGTATGTTGTTGTAACCGACTCAGTGACCAAAAGTGTCAATGGGCCCAACCCAATCCTATGGCTAGTTTTCTTAATACGGGGTGTTAAAGTTGAAAATTGCCCAGAATTTCGGATTTATTTGCTAATTATTGAGAGCTAGATTGAATTTCTGTTGAATACACACGTTTACTACATGTTCTAGTATTGAAATTAGTGGATACGTATGATTAAAAATATTTATGTTTACCGGGTGATTCACGAATATGTGACGGTAGTTTTTTGCCAAAATTCACTTTTTCTACTGTGACGTCAGGAAGGCATATTTTTGAAATGTTCTTTTCGATTTAGTGTTATGACGACAAAATATTGCACAGTGCAAATTTTTTATAAAGGGTGTTTCACAGAGAGAACCAATAGACATAATCATATTTTTTTAGGATTAATTCGAAACCCCGTATTTTTGAATTGATTTTTGGGAAAAGTAAAACCACAAACATATGTGTGTCCCTGATCTCCAAAATATTCAGGGTGGTTTATTCATAGGAAGGTATTCAATTTTGGGAAAAGTACAAAAAACATGAACACCCTGTATTCGAAAATTTTCTCGGTCAAATGCAACTATTTTCTCACTATATATTGATTCCCACAAAATCTCTAGAGGAATGAATTCTAAATCCGATACTATGACCAGTTTTCGAGATACAGGGCGTTAAAGCGGAGAATAACTTATTTCATCTTCTTTTTTAAAACTGAAAAGCCGAATTGATTTTATGTTGCGCCCATGAGTTGAGTATGACAGCAGATCAGATGCACATGCACATGCAAAGGTTCAGCTGAAATATTTACTGTTACAGGGTGCTGGGTGATTCACGAATAAATCACAATAGCTTTTGCAAACACTCGATAATTCTACAGTTTCGTCAAAGAGAAATTATTCCATGAAGTTAATACCTAGTCGTTCACAATTTTCAGTCTGAAATACTTCATTATGATTACTCTCCATACAGGGTGAGCCATACAGCCAAACATACCAAAAATACTTATGCTTTGAATTGATTGGAATAAGAACTATTTAGTGAATTTTGAGTATCTTTATGAGCGCGCTTACTAACTGCGCTATCACCCCCAAAAATATGACAATAAACCTTCTTCTTATGTAGGTAAAAAACGAATATTTTTTTATTGGCGGGTACTCCACAGTCCGCAATATTCGTGTTGAGTGAGTTAAAACTAGGTATGTTGAAAAGTTTTAATCTCATTATAGTCATAACCTCGGTTATTACTTTATAAATATAGTTTTTTCAGCAAAAAATAGGATGATCTACACATGCATGCAAGAAATGTCTATTTTTGGTAGGTCATTATTTTTAAATCACCTTGTATATTTATATATTTAAAAATTCTTGCGGTTATGCTCACTTGATGTGATGTTATTCAAAATTCACCAGAAAAGTTCTCCTTTCGATTATTTCAAAGCATATTATTTATGGCTCACCCTGTATGAAAAGTAATCATAATGAAGTATTTCAGACTAAAACTTGTTAACGACTAGGTATTAACTTCATCGAATAATTCCCCTGTGACGAAACTGTAGAATTATCGAGTGTTTGCAAAAGCTGTTGTGATTTATTCTTGAATCACCCTGTAACAGTAAATATTTTAGCTGACCGTTTCCATGTGAATCTGATCTGTACTCATACTGAACTCATGGGCGCAACATAAAATCAATTCAATTTCAATTTTAAAAAAATGGATGAAATAAGTTATTCTCCGCTTTAACGCCCTGTATCTCGAAAACTGGTCATAGTATCGGATTAAGAATTCATACCTCGGGAGATGTTGTGGGAATCAATATATAGTGAGAAAATAGTTGCATTTGACCGAGGAAATTATCGAATACAGGGTGTTCATGTTTTTTGTACTTTTCCCAAAATAGAATACCTTCCTATGAATAAACCACCCTGAATATTTTGGTGATTAGAGACACACATATGTTTGTGGTATTACTTTTCCCAAAAATCAATTCAAAAATACAGGGTTTCGAATTAATCTTTTAAAAATATGATTATGTCTAGTGGTTCTCTCAGTGGAACACCCTGTATAAAAAATATGCACTGTGCAATATTTTGTCGTCATAATACTAAATCGAAAAGAACATTTCAAAAATATGCCTCCCTTACGTCACAGTAGAAAAAGTGAATTTTTGCAAAAAACTACCGTCATATATTCGTGAATCACCCTGTGAATATGAATATTTTTAATCATACGTATCCACTTATTTCATTACTAGAACATGTAGTAAACGTGTGTATGCAACAGAAATCCAATCCAACTCTTAATAATTAGAACATAAATCGGAAAATCTGGGCAATTTTCAACTTTAACACCCCGTATTTAGAAAACTAGCCATAGGATTGGGTTGGGCCCATTGATACTTTTGGTCACTGGTCGGGTACAACAACATACCAAACTTTCAGAAAATTTGACCGGTCGCCACTTTACATACTAAAAGTGCGGGGTCCTTTTCAACTTTTTGTGAAAAACTTCCGAAAATTTAGTCATTTTTTGATAGTCATTCCTCGAAAACTTTATTTTATGAAAAATATTTTATTACATATCCTTAATCTACGCCCTCGAATTAGTAAATCCAGCCACTTTTTTGCAACAGTGGAACAGAAGAAAGTACGCTGATACTGCTTCTTACGAAGGCGTAGAAGGGCCACATTTCAAAGTAAAAAATTTTTCAGTATAATTCCGAGTTTAAACTCGGAATTATAGCTAATTCCGACTTCAAACTCGGAATTAGCACTAATTCCGACTTTAAACTCAGAATTAGCGCTAATTCCGACTTTAAACTCGGAATTATACATAATTCCGAGTTCAAACACGGAATTAGTGCTAATTCCGAGTTCAAACTCGGAATTAACCCTAATTCCGACTTCAAACTCGAAATTAGCCCTAATTCCGACTTTGAACTCAGAATTAGCATTAATTCCGCCTTCAAACTCGGAATCATACATAATTCCGAGTTCAAACACGGAATTAGTGCTAATTCCGAGTTTAAACTCGGAATTAGAGCTGAAAAGATTGATGATAGTATTTGGAGATGATTCTTCGATGGCGTAGAATGTTGTTGCGTTCATTTCAAACTTTATAGTTTTCTCATTGTATTTGAGAACCTTTTCCATGTTAAACATACTTTTTATGTATGCTATGCATCGTAACCGGTCTTCTTCAGGCTTAGATCAGGAAAACAATGTCATTATTACAATAGATACAATGACAGTCGTCTTCATCATCTCGAATGTGGCTTACAACATTTTATTCTTCATTGTCTTCTTCAAATAATGCCTTAAGGATTTTATGACTCCTTTTCTTCAGAGGAGATATGAGCTCACTGTTTGATTTGATTGCAATCATATTAGGTGTAGAAGTTAAAACTCAGAACATTTGCCCTGTCCCCTTAAGAATACTCCTTCAACAGGAACAACAAGAGAAGGATAAAATGCATTGTCTTCATTAGCCGCAAATGAATGTTCTCAATATGCTATGAAAAGTCATGGTTTTTTATTGCTGATTGACCCTGAAAAGAATTGTGTTGCTTTTGTCCCGTAGATACCTACTCTTCATCTGAAAATACTATTTCATGTCCGTTGACTGTAAATGTCATTTTGTCCATATATCGAATGAGTACAAAAAGTGTATTCAACATCAAAAAGGCTTTGGGAATGCAATGACAAATAAGTAGAGTTTGAAATAAATGCAATATAAATGAAAAAAGTTATGAAAACTGGCCATTTATTATCAAAATTTGACGCAATGAGAAAAACTCGTGACCTATCGATACATGTTATCAACTCATAATGACCGAATTAACTAGAGTAGCTCTTGTGAGTTTTCAGAGGTTCATAGAAGCCACTATAAGGGTTTGTGGTATGGTAGATAGTTATGAAATTGAGACATACAAATTCAAATCATGATGCCCTAATGCCTAAGCCATTTTGTACAAATATGTCATTTTGTACGTGTTTCGCCTAGTTTATGATGCAGACAGAGAAATTAGTTGTTGATATGTTTGAAAACTAATGAAAATTTATATGATCACAGGATATGGTTTTGAAGTACCTTCGGAGAAAAGATTGAATGAAATTGTCTCTAGGAACAAATTCAAATCATGATGCCCTAATGCCTAAGCCATTTTGTACAAATATGTCATTTTGTACGTGTTTCGCCTAGTTTATGATGCAGACAGAGAAATTAGTTGTTGATATGTTTGAAAAATAATGAGAATTTATATGATCACAGGATATGGTTTTGAAGTACCTCCGGAGAAAAGATTGAATGAAATTGTCTCTAGGTATAACATGAACTAACAAAATCTCAAATATCTCCAAAATCATTGAAATTCGAAGCATAATCATCTCCAAGACTATCATTGGCTGTTTCTGCCCTAATTCCGACTTTAAACTCGGAATTAGCACTAATTCCGTGTTTGAACTCGGAATTAGCGCTAATTCCGAGTTTAAAGTCGGAATTCGTGCTAATTCCGAGTTTAAAGTCGGAATTAGTACTAATTCCGAGTTTAAAGTCGGAATTAGCGCTAATTTCGAGTTTAAAGTCAGAATTAGGGTTAATTCCGACTTTAAACTCGGAATTAGTACTAATTCCGAGTTTAAAGTCGGAATTAGCGCTTATTCTGAGTTTAAAGTCGGAATTAGGTATAATTCCGAGTTTAAACTCGGAATTATACTGAAAAAGTTTTTACTTTGAAATGTGGCCCTTCTACGCCTTCGTAGCTTCTTGTATAAATTATGAGGAAATATTATACAGGGCTTCAAAGTTAGCCTCAAAAAAACTATGAATTCTCATTTTTTCTAAATGGGAACCATATAATTTTGTAATTCTGATCGATTGCTCTTCAATAACTAGCTAGAGTGTTCCAAACATTTCATGTCTTCAAAATCGGTAGTTTTACTGTTATCGAATAAAATTCGAATTTCACGACTAAAGCCAGGTTTCGCTCAGTCAAATTTATTGGTAAGCACGTCTTTCACAAAGTAGGCTATGTTAGGAATTGTCATTCTTACGTATTTTTATTGATCAGCACTATGGAAAACATGCAATAATAATCAGGTACACTAAAATATAATGATATATCAAAAGCCTGTTCTTTATTTGCAGCGAATGTGGCAAATAAACAGAGCAGATAATGAATGATGACTAAATGAAAAAAAAATAAAAAAATGAGATTGAAAATATCACAACAATTATCCTTGCAGCAAAAAACTTCGACAGAAATTTAATATTCGCTATTACAATAAATTGTCAAAATGTTGGCCCCCTTCCTCGAAACATTTATTGATTCTTCTAAGAACTTTGATTTTGTTAATGGTGTTAAATGTGGATTTCTTTCGTTAGAAATTCTGACTACCCTTTCTACTATTTCGTTACATTCACCATAAATGAAGAACATATTTAATACATCACTGTTACATAAACCTATGATAAGACAAAGCAAACTGGATTTATTCCTCAGATTCGAATTTTATTGGATAACGGCAAAACTACTGATTTCAAAGACATGGAATGTTTGGCACACTCTAACTAGTTTTTGACGAGCAATCGATCGGAATAACAAAAGTATGTAGTTCGCCTTTGAAAAAAATGAGATTTCATAGTTTTGTTGAGGCCAACTTTGAATCCCTGTTTCAGACACCTTGTATAATATTTCCTCATAATTTATACAAAAAGCAGTATCACCTTACTGTCATTGTTCCACTTTTGCGAAAAAAATTTCTTACAATGAGAGATATAAACACTAATTTGTGACAATGTTTCCGTTAAGAAATCTTAGAATCAGGCTATAACTCAACAATCGCTTGATGTGGTTGCGCATATCATACATCAAATCATTGCAGAATTAATCAAATAATTCAAATATGTATAAATATACAGGGTGTTGCATTTGAAATACGAAGTTCACATTCTTTTCCGGTAGAACTGGAAGTAGATTCCGCTTGAAAATATTTTACGATTTGAGTTCATGTACTCTAAAATACGAAATTCAGAATTTGTATCGCAATTCCTTACTCGAATACGTCTTATGAAACACTTAAAAAATCACCCTGTATAACTACTCATTTTAGTCACTGAGTACTCAACTTGAAGTTCAAGGGTGCAAGTTTCCTGAAAGTTTCGTTGATTTCCCTACCAAATTTCAGTTATCCAGGATTTATGGGATATCTTTCTAAAAAAGTTTATTATTCATGGCACTCCATCATTGAAGGGTGATTAAAACAGTTTTCCTAATACATTCCTTTTTTGTGTTAATCCTAGTCTATGTACTCAGAAGTACAAAAGAAGGTTTCGAAAATAAAAAAAAAATCTTCCTTCTTCGAGGAAAAATTCATTTTTTAAAAACACCCTGTTTACTTGTTTATACATCATTCAGTCTACCCAATTCATTTTTTTTAAATTTGAAGCATGCTCTCATATCAATGTGCTATGAAATTATTCAGGAAAAATAGAAATATCTAGAGTACCCACCTTCTAATCTAATCCTCCAAACAATGGGGAAATTCTCATTCAAATAAGCCATCCTGAATATCGAACGGAAATTAACAAAATGAATTGTAATCAATTTGAAATCGCAAGAATGAGCCATGCAAAAATATATCGTTATTAACATATCAACATAGAATAGAGTATATTCACCTTACCAGTGTAAAGCTGAATCGGGCGCACATATAGTACGTTTTTGTAGAAGGTCGATACTTGGTCATTGCATATAGTGTGAATAAGTACTATGTTGCTATTCTAAATTGGAAGTGAATAAATTTTTCTGCCATTTTCATTTTGCGATATCTCAACCATATCATGAGGTTCATAATTCTTTTCGTTAGTGCAATAGGTGCGGTAAATTGTGCGAAAATTCTAGGATTCTTCAGTATTCCTTCTATCAGCCATCAGTTCGTTTTCCAATCAATCATGAAGGGATTGTCCCTCAATGGTCATGATGTTACCTTCATCACAACGAACCCTGCTAAAGACCACTCATTGTTTAACATTACGGAAATTGACATCAGTGATGCTTATAAAGTACTCGAAAAATTCTTCTTTCATAACTTTGAAAGACCTCAGTTGAAGATGTTTGTGTCACCATCTTTGACGACAAAAGCCTCTGAAGAAATGATCAGGATTGAAATGGAGAATGAATGTATCAGAAGGCTTCTGATGAAACCTCCAGACACCTTCGACTTGATAATCATAGAAGCCCATATTCCATTCTTTTATGGTCTGAAGAGAAGATTCCACGCTCCTCTCATAGCGGTCTCTTCAGCGAACGTATATTCCTATCTTCATTATATGGCGGGTAATCCATCACATCCTGTGTTATATCCTGACATATTATCAGGAAGTTATGGACGGCAGTACTCCTTCATGGATAAACTTGACAGTTTGTATGTCACCATATCATGGGCATTGCTCAGTGAGCTCTACATGTTTCCAAAATTTGAAAGTCTGGCCAACAGATATTTCGGAAATGGTTCATCACTGAAAGAAATTATTTCAGAGACCGATCTCTGGATGCTGAATATAAATCCTTTTCTTTCAGATAGAAAACCAAATGTTCCTGCTGTTATAGAGTATTTTAACATCCACTTGAAGCGAAATGAGTCTCTTCCACAGGTTAGTACTATACTCATTAAGTTTTGGTGCGTTTACTCGAGCTTCGTCATTTGTGGCATTCACTTGAGTGAGATGAGAAGCGATGGTTTATGTTGGTATTAGAAAAAGGTACAGTCGGTCTATTGGAAGTGAACAAATAGGTATGTGTCTTTACAAAGTGTTCTAATATGTGACCAAACACTTACCATGGCCATTAACACGAATCAGGAAACGTGAAATGACTTTTTGAATTTGGTAAGGTAGAATATTTGGCTTCTATCAACTTGCACTGACAATTTCACCAATACCAAACACCAATTCAGTATGTTTTTCAGAGTGATAGAA
The DNA here is from genome assembly GCA_951802165.1 of Adalia decempunctata. Classification (NCBI taxonomy): domain Eukaryota; kingdom Metazoa; phylum Arthropoda; class Insecta; order Coleoptera; family Coccinellidae; genus Adalia; species Adalia decempunctata. Next base: position 26,685,681 of record OX637697.1, read on the forward strand.
CTTTAAATTGAAATAAAACACATTTAAAGGAACCCGCACTTTTTGTCCGTAAAGTGGCGACCTGTCAAATTTTCTGAAAGTTTGGTATGTTATTGTACCCGACTCAGTGACCAAAAGTGTCAATGGGCCTAACCCAATCCTATGGCTAGTTTTCCAAATACGGGGTGTTGAAAGTTGAAAGTTGAAAATGGCTCAGATTTTAGGATTTCTTTTTTAATTATTACGAGTAAGATTGGAGAAATTAGTGGATACGTATGATTAAAAATATTTATATTTACAGGGTGATTCACGAATATATGGCGGTAGTTTTTTGCCAAAATTTACTTTTACTACTGTGACGTCAGGAAGGCATATTTTTGAGATGTTCTTCTCGATTTAGTATTTTGACGACAAAATATTGCGCAGTGCCTATTTTTTATACAGGGTGTTTCACAGAGAGAACAACTAGACATAATCATTTTATTTTAGAATTAATTCGAAACCCTTTATTTTTGAATTGATTTTTGGGAAAATTAATACCACAAAAAAATGTGTGTCTCATTCTCCAAAACATTCATGTTTTATTCATAGGAAAGTATTATATTTTGGGAAAGTCCAAAAAACATGAACACTCGGTCAAATGCAACTATTTTCTCACTATATATTGATTTCCACAACATCTCCAGAGGTATGAATTCTTGATCCGATACTATCACCAGTTTTCTAGATACAGGGCGTTAAAGTGGAGAATAACTTATTCAATCAGTTTTTTTTCAAATTGAAAAGCCGGATTGATTTTATGTTGCGACCATGAGTTCAGTACGAGTACAAAGCATATGCGCAGGAAAAGGTTCAGCTAAAATATTTACTATTACAGGGTGGTTCACTAATAAATCACAACAGCTTTTGCAAACACTCGATTATTCAACAGTTTCGTCACAGAGGAATTATTCGATGAAGTACCTAATCGCTCACATTTTTCAGTCTGAAATACTTCATTGTTACTTTTCATACAGGGAGATAAGAGACACACATATGTTTGTGGAATTACTTTTCCCAAAAATCAATTCAAAAATACAGGGTTTCGAATTAACCCTAAAAAAAAAGTATTATGTCTACTGGTGAAACACCCTGTATAAAAAATATGCAGTGTGCAATATTTTGTCGTCATAATACTAAATCGAAAAGAACATTTCAAAAATATGCCTTGCTGACGTCACAGTAATAAAACTGAATTCTGGCAAAAAACTACCGTCATATATTCGTGAATCACCATGTAAATATGAATATTTTTAATCATACTTATCCACTGATTTCATTACTAGAACATGTAGTAAGCGTGTGTATGCAACAGAAATACAATCTAACCCTTAATAATTAAAAAATAAATCAAAAAATCTGGGCAATTTTCAACTTTAACAACCCCGAATTTGGAAAAGTAGTCATAGGATTGGGTTGGGCCCATTGACACTTTTGGTCACTGAGTCGGGTACCTACAACAACATACCAAACTTTCAGAAAATTTTACCGGTCGCCACTTTACATACAAAAAGTGCGGGGTCCTTTTGATTGAAGCAAATTTTTTTGTATTTGAAAGATAATTTTATGACATTCATGTTTTGAAAATAATTTCTGGCATATGTTCACCACGACTAGCTCTGAGGAACCTCATTCGACCAGACCAATTTTGGATCACTTTTTCGAGTAATTCAGGCCTTCTTTCAGCAATAAAACGAGTGATATTGGCTTCCAAAGCGTCTATGTTTCTGGTTTATCAGCATAAACCAATGAATTGACATAACTCCAGAGAAAATAATCTATTGGAGTTATTTCGCATGAGATTGGAGGCCAATTAATTGGACCATTTCTCGAAATAATGTTATCGCCAAATCTTTCTTTCAATAAATCAATTGTTACGGTAGCAGCTTGAGGTACCATCTTGTGGCAACCAAAACACTTCTGGGTCGATATTATTCAAATTTTGAAACAGATAATTATTGATAATCGATCGGTAACCAGAACTTCTTGAGGATTGTTTTCATTCCATATACGGCAATTTTCTTGTTTACGTAGACGTTCAACCAGAAAAAAACTTCATCACTAAACACAATTTTTCAAAAAAAAGTGGAGCAACTTCAAGCTGCTCTAGGGCCCATCAGCCAACAAACGACGCTTATTATGGTCAAGTGGCTCTAGTTCATGAACAAGTTGGATGCACACAGTCCAACTTGTTGTGAAAGTCAACGAATAGACAAATCTGGTTCATACACTGATTTCGAAAATATATTTCAACAATTTGTGGACGTTGTTGCGGCGTGAGTCTTTCTATGATAATTTGTCAATGCTTACTCAGCAGAAATGTCGAAACAACATGCCTTCTACCTTCTGTCAACTCGCAGTTATCCCAATGGAAAATTCTATTATACTAAAAAAAGCATCCGATAGATGAGCATGGTATTAGTGTAAATGAAAAGCAATCTGAATTAGCAACGAAAAATAGCCAAGGATCATCCTGTTATGTAATTTTTTCATTCACAGGACCTTAAACGTCTTTTGGACAATGCAAAAGAAGGCGTGGTGTATTTTAGCCTTGGAACAAACGTCAGGTTTGATTTCTTTCATGTTGATGGAAAGACTATTCTGCAGGCCCTTGGTGACTTACCGTATACTGTTATATGCAAGTGGGAATCAGAAAGTGCAGCAGATCTGCCAAAGAATGTGCATCTCAGAAAATGGGTTCCACAACAAGCTGTTTTGGGTATGTTGGTATTCCCCCTTTCATTGGTGATTTCCTATTTACAATGCATAAGTAATGGAATAATATTAATGTTATTATAGAAGAGGTGATATCGATTTTAGCCAGCTTGAAAAGCTGCACAATTTGGTGGAAAAAATGCAACTTTGAATTGAAATAGGTATTTTGGATGGGAATATATGGGGTGTTTCTGTATTCATGCGAAAATTTCAGAAGGTGATTGCTCGTATGAAATTGAGTTGGGTTTTTTCTTCAACAAAATTTCCTCAGTCCACCCATTTCCGAGATATCAGCCTCAAAATGTGGGGACTGAGTTTATTTTTTCTGAAATTCCAGTCAAGCTAAAACCTTGAAATTCTGTAACTTTCGTGCACTCACAAAGGACTTATCAAGTGTATTTTCTGCTTGATTTCAGGTGCAATTTATTCAGAAAACCGAAAGTTATTGGCAAGTGTGTGTTTATTTTGTGAACGCATAAACTTTCAGGGGTAAACTATCTCATTTCACTCATCTACACTTGTATGATTGCATTGATTCAGATTGTAACAAGTAATTTTCCAGAAGAATGACTGAGAAAGGATTCGTTCTTCCCTATTTTGAATTTTCATATTATTAACCATCCTCATCATTACCACGATTTCGTAATAACACCAGTGTAGAATTATCGCATAGTCAATTTTAAAGGTACTATCTCAATTGCAAATTATTATACTCCAATTTTTTTGATAGAAAGGCTTTCAGCTAATTCCTCCAATAAAAAATTATCACTATTTCAATGACAAAATGGTCAAAAATAAACGTTTCATTTATCTAACTCAACACATAGAAAACACCTTGTTTCTCATTGTATCCATTATCTGTTATCCGTAAGGCTGTTGCTTTTAAGCTGGAGTCAAGACACGATCGACTTAAAAAAAATATGTAGATTAAATATTTTTTCAGCGCATCCTAATATAAAAGTATTCGTCACTCAGGGGGGACAACAATCTTCTGAAGAAGCAATCATCAATGGGGTGCCCCTTGTTGTTATTCCCTTCTTCGCCGATCAACCAACAAATGCCAAAGCATTAACTTGGAATGGTTTGGCAGAAACCATTGCACCGACGGAATTGAACAGAGAAATCTTAACGACAACCATTTTGAAAGTTGGGAGGGATGAAAAGTAAGTTCAGCCACTGGTAGCCATTCCTGTAAATATGTGTATCAAGCCCCACAGGGTTCATTTTATAATTTTTCATGGTCTCTAGGCTAGGTTAGATCAGGTTAGGTAGGTTAGATTCGGTTAGGTTGGGTTGGATAAGGTTACGTTAGATTAGATTAGGTTAGGTTAGCTCAGCTTAGGTTAGGTTATGTTAGATTAGTTTAGGTTCGATTAGCAATAACACAGAGGAGAAACTTGCATTTAGAAACGAAGCGAAGGCTCTACACCTTCGAAAAAGCCCTTTTAACTTCAGTTTGAACAAAGACCGAATGAATACAACAAGAAAAACGAAAATGAATAGATGGTTTCATTCGGCGTAGAACTGCTGACATATCTAGAGTAAGAAACGAAAATTTTTTTGTGGGATAATATTACTGAGGACCTAAGAAAAAGAATCGAGTGTTTCGGAGAAGTGTCACAGCTTTCAAATGTTTCTTTTACACAAGAACAGGAGGAAATTGAAAAATCAATCGATATTTCGGGTGAAAAATGTAAGGGAGATATCAAGCACCCCCAAGCATATTAGAAAAATGCAATTATTCAGTTTCATGAGCTATGTAGAAATCTGAAAAAAACACGATTTATGAAAAGTTTGAGGTTGTACAAAAGGCGAAAGCAACTTTCCTAAACATACTAACGCTTACTCAAATTTTATAACCATACCCATTTCAAACGCATCCTGTGGACGATCCTTCTCGTCACTGAAAAGAATAAAAACATATCTGAGGTCCAACTTAAGCCAAGAAAACCTAGAAATTTCATCTCCTTTATATATAGAAAGCCATGATCTGGAAAAACTTGATTGTGACACCATATAATGCAACAGTTTGCTGATAAATCATGAAAAAAAAAATATTTTTTGTATGTGATTTTTTTGCCAAGGTGAAAGTACCTATTTCTAAATACATATTATTTATTTTTTTATAAGAATGTTTCTTTCGTATTTATTTCTACATTGAAAGTTGAACATCAAAATTTTGTTTAATGGGGATATCTTTCAATTGAAATCAAGTGGCCAGAGCGAATTCAAATAATCTCTTTTGAATTATCCACATTTTGATCCACCTTTTTTATTCTTCATGTGTTTCTTTTCCTTCTGAACTATCAGGGAAAATGAATTTGGTAAAACTCAATTTCGAAAAACATCTCATATCAATAATTCTTTCTTCTAGATATCGAAATAAGGCGATGGAATTCAGAGATATTTTCTTGGATCAACCTCTATCAGGTGCCGACAAGGTTATCTGGTGGTGTGAATACGTCATTAGACACAAAGGTGCGAAGCATTTGAGAAGCCCTTCTGCAGACATTCCTCTCCACGAATATTTGATGTTGGATGTGCTTGCCGTTTTGGTTATCGCATTATATTTATTCGTTAAGATAATTAAATTCACAATCATGCTTCTGATTGTGTTATTCAGGAAGCTTATTCGTTCTCTGCCAAACAATAAAAAGAAGAATTGAGCATGTTATTTCTTACTTCAGAGGGACCAACGCAACACAGAACTTATGGTGATGTTATGATCCATTCACTTTTATAAGGTATCCCGGTTGGCCATGATATAGGTTTATCAAGATTTTACTTGAAACTGACGCAGGTTGGTACTCGTGAAAGGTCAAATATTTCTCAAAGACGTTGCCAATGCTAGTTTCTTTTTACTCTTTTTTAACTTATAAATGGAGTTAGTTCTTTCAAGGTTTAACTGTGGCACAGGTTTCGTAGTACTACTAAATTTTTATACTGGGGTATTTCAAGTTGTGGGGAATTTCAAAGGTCCGTCTGTTAGTTTAGAAGTTATTCTGTCGGGTTTCTTCGAGTAATTTTATTCTTTTTCGAATGAACTATAACAAAGTAACGGATTATTCTGTCCATTTTTTTCAGTGAAATTCCAAGACGCGTTTCTTGATTTTCGTTCAAGAAAATAGCATATCTGAACCTTCCAACCATGTTTTTAAACGTGAAATATTTCCAGTATTAACAGAGGAAAAAGTTTCTTCAACATTCGCCAGGTCATAAGAATTATTGGATACACATAATATTTTCTCAAATTCATTATTTTCCCCAAGTAATAGTATATTGTTCAATGAGCGGTAATGTAAGTCATAACACACGCAGATGAATGTTTGCACCGCGAGCCGTCAGGCGAGTGGTGTAATTCATCAAGTGTGTTATGACCATTACCGCGAATTGAATACTATGCTTTATCTTCGACTTCTTCAGTAAAATTCGAATTCATTTGCATTTTCAAAATTGAAAACAATTATCAAAAACACTGACATAAATTTCTGTGTTCACTGAATATTTCATGCAGTCATATATGCATCTATGGGCAGTCCAATGAACTGTCATCGTTCCATGCTTGGTTATTTTGAGTAGGTAGGTTTTCAGCATTTTACATTGTTTTTCTTGAATGAAAACAGGCCATTCTTTAGTTATGTTGTGAACTGTGGCAGTAGACAAGAACGAAGTAGGGTTGGGTTACTCAGAATATCGTCTATCGTCATTTTCCTACATATTTCTATTTGAATGAATAAGCCAGAATCAGACAATCGAAATTGATCATCTGTGTTGAGAGGGTTGTGTTAATACCTATACCCAACTGAGAAATTCTTGAAATTGCTTAAAACCCCCTCTTTTTGGTAAAATTATAATATTTTTGTTCATGTTGCATACCCTCCAGAATCATGATCAGCTATTTTCTTTGACTTCCCTATCAGTATAATATCTGTGAGTATAACAATAAATACAAGGACTTTAGTAATTAGGTACTAATTTTCTTTATTGATAACATAAACTGTAACATTTGAACAACCTTGAATCTGAATATTTGGGAATGAATTATGCAAGTTTATTGTTTCTTCTTGTGTTTTTTGTATATGTGTTGTTGATGTACTAACTGGCTGGGGTGTTATAGAACTGTAAATTTTATTTGCAGTATCTTTCTTATTTTTTTCGGAATCATCAATGTACCCCTCAGCCACAGTAGTTGATCGCCAACCGCCATGGCGCTTTAGTGCCGTTATGTCTCCTCCAGAATCTACTAATAAAGTAGCCGACGAGCGGCGAAAACAATGCCCTGTGTATAAGTTATAGTCAGGTAATTTTAAAAAAGATGCAATGTCTTTCCCCATTGCTCCAAATTTATTGATGCCAATTCTTTGTGGGTGATACTTTCCATTTTGAAATTTAAAGAATAAAATATTGTGCGATATATTGTTAGGCCTCAGATTCAAATATTTCTTCACTATGATATACAAATTTCCAGTAATAGCAAATTTTCTGGCAATTTTTGTTTTTGTATTTGGTAGATTGACCATTAAAATAGATCCTTGGTCTTCTAAATCATTAATCTGCATAGAGTACAATTCTGCTGCACGACAAGCACCCATAATGCCCATTATTAAAGCAACCTGAAATGAATTATATATTTGACGAGATGATGAAAACGATTGAATTATTGTGAGATCTACTACCTTTGTTGCCAGATATTTATCATCAGAAGCTTCATTTAAGAATTTATTCACTTGTTCTGGCGTAAAAGTTTTTGCCTTTTTGGCAATATGTTTTTCTGATTTCCGTTTCAGAAATGCACGTAATTTTGAATAGTTTTCTATATTGACTCCCTGATTTATGTTAAGTGTGCTTCTTAGCATGGAGTAGAAAGTCCATAGGGATGATGCTTTATATTTAGTGCTCAATTCACTAAAATATGCCAGAAGAACGTTATCAGAAATCGATGACTTGATGTTCTTACTTTTACACCAATCCAAAAAATTTATGTATGCAGCTTTATACTTTTTTTCGGATTTTTCAGGCAATAAATTATGAATTGTAGTATTAGCTGCTTCCCGTATTTCTGGAGGTGTACATAATAATTCATCTTCACTATCTGAATTCATCTCTTTCATCAAAATATCCACAATAATTAGATACCTATCAATTCAATTCAAATACAGTACATCAAAATTATTCAAGTGACATTTCTCGTACTCGCCTACTCCCCTCGATATCAATAATGAATAGTTCCCGTTCGCCGACGCCTACTCCCCTCGATGTCAATAATGAATTGTTCCCTTTCGTTCAACAAGCGCGATTTCTGTGGTCGAGAATTGAATCGCGTAATGAACGTCAAAAATTCACTTTTTCCGAATTCGATTTTTGAATATTCAGGCCAAAGGAAAGGTAGAAATGAATGGCGAGAACGTTACCTTGGTGTTTGAAATAGTGGTCCCGATCGATCCGACTTTTTTTATTCATTTGGTAAGCTGTTTTTCCTATTTGTATAAGAGTGAGTTATAGGCGTGAGTTATTATTACCTCACACTATTGGTTTATAGAGACTATTATAGATCAAATTCAGTTGAATAATGGATATATTATTCTATGGGAGTAGATAAATAACTTTATCTACTCAAATAGAATAATATATACATTATCCAAGTGATAGTCTCTACAAAACAATAGTGTGAGGTAATAATAACTCACGCCTATAACTCACTCTAATACAAGGAGAAATGTAGCTTACGAAATGAATAAAAAAGTCGGGTCAATGGGGAACTCTATTTCAGACATCAAGGTAACGTTCTCGCCATCCATTTATACATTTTCTTAGGTCTGAATATCCTAAAATTGCATTTGGATAACGTGAATTTTTGACGTTTTCTACGGGATTTGATATCGATTCGATTTTCGACCACAGAAATCGCTTTTGACAACTGTTGTCAATTATGAAAATGCAGATTAATTCGAATTTTACTGAAGAAGTAGAAGATAAAGTATAGTGTTCAATTCGCGGTAATGGTCATAACACACTTGATGACTCACATTTACCGCTCATTGAATAATATACTATTAGGATAAATACGTAGTAACAACAACTTCTATATAGAAAGGACAACGTTGGATTGCATTCGACAAAAAATGACTATATACTAACATTTTGAAAATACACAAGGTGAAATGTGTGATATTTATTACTTTTTCATTTTTATATTGGTATGGATGCATTTATTGTCATTAGAATTGTTTTTATTGTAATTCCTTATGCTGCGATATCCATAATTATTGGTATCAGGAAAAATCTCAAAAAATGGTTACAAAATTATTTATTTTTCCGCTCATTCGTAGGAGTACAAGTGAATTCGACACTGAAATGAGTTGAAGAACGTTCCATTCTCTTTCACATCATTCGAAAAGCATATCTCCTATTTCGGAAATGTGATCCAGGATATAGTCGATATCTTTCTTTGTCAATCCTGAGTTTTGCGAAACGAATCTGAAGAAATTTGGTAGTTCTTTCAGAGGTTGGTAGTTCATCATCACTGATCCATGTGAAACCATGATTGCCTTGATTTGAGGTGCAACCTGAAATGAAGATTTTTGAAATATGAGAAAATTGGATTTCAATTGGTTAATTTATTCAGAACGCTGTCTGATAGATATGAGTTCTTCAGTTCACATGAATTTTTTGATTATTCAGGATTATATCTTTCGTTTGTGAATGGCTAAAATTCAAATATTCAAAGCTTCAAGAACTCTCATGAAAATTTATTGTTGACTAACAAGTGGTTGATTCAGATCATCGTGCTGATGAACATTCTTGGTGTGTAGCCTAACATGAGATCCATATTTGAGGATATTGTGATTTATAACAGAATATACGGAGTGAGTAGACAATAAAGCCCAAAATTCACATCTTTCTTCATTATTTACCATTTTGTAGCAAAATATTTGATAATGTCAATTTTTATTTCAAATTACGCCATTTTTCTTATGTAATAGAAGAGTTTGCTGAAGACCCTTTACGAGAAGTGGAGGGTAGTTGAGTTTCATTTCTTGAAGAAAGACTTGAGAAAACCCCATCAATGACCCAATCATCCTCGACCACAGAAGGTCTATCTATTTCTGGCACAAAAAATTGGGGTTGCTATTACAAAAACTGAACTACCTTGCATCCCTCGTAGAGGGTATACGATAAACTCCTCAATTATACGTGTTTGTTGCACAGTTACAGGTCACTTTTTCGTTCAAGTTTTCACCCAGTCTGTGAGTCTTCAGTATCGATCTCAATGAAAAACAGAAATTATTTCTTTAGGGAAAACTCAGGTTCAATAGAGCCATCTAACAATTGGAACGATATTCTAGAAGGATGAAGCCTGTCAGCATTTATTTTTTGGGAATATTGTAGGAGACCTACGCAGAAAGAATACTCTTGATAGCGAAACTCGTATTCACAGATATTTCTCTTCTCATTCGAAACAGATCACTGTATGAATTGAAGAGCTTTGTATCGAGATGTGGCTAGATGTCGCTGAGGGTACAGTTTCGATCGTTAGACCGAATAGAGGAAAAAACGAACCCTCTACATTTTCTGAATAGGGAAAGCGGGTTATGTGGTACTTTTGTATCTTTTTCACAGGCGTGCATAAATTTTCAAGAAAAATTTTTTTTTTTAATTATGTAGTTGGTTCAAGGAGGTTTTCAGTATGTGCACTATGTCATGGCTCATTTACTTTGGGACGATGGTATCTGATGAAATTTGTCGACCATTACAGTTTTGTTCATGCACAATTTTCGACTCCTTTCAACCTCCTCACGTGAAGAATTAGAATGTGTGAAACACAGCGCATCAGTTATGAACTTAAGTAGGTATGTTATTAGTACGTTTCTACTGAAGTTGAAACTTTTCGATAAAATGTTTCAATTCAAAGAAAGAGCCATCACAAAGTGCACATACTGAAAACCTCTTTGAAGTAACTAATTTTTCGAAAAAAAAATTTGTCTTGAAATTTTCTGCACACCTATAAAGAAGATAGAAAGACCTTGCCAAAAATACCACATGACCTACTTTCCCTATTCAAAAAATGTAGAGGGTTGATGGGGTACAATAAAAATCCTTCAAATATGCATAAAAATTTGGTAAAAGTGAAACAAAAATTGATCTGTTTCAGGATTTTGTTGCCAAAAATTTTTCTTCTGAGAAAACGAATTTGTTCCATAATATTGACGCGCACTGTATACGGAAACCCCGTAAAATTTCCGATCAAATGATTTATCGAACCATAAATATTAGTCCTAAGCTGCTGGTTGGAATTGGAAAAAGTACAAATACTCTGAAGCTCAAAACAAATATACAGTTTAATGGGAAACAAAATGAAATGGCCTATTTATTTGTCTCCAAAACATTTTGTTTATTTGCACCAATTGACATATGCAGAAAATCGTTCATTACTTAGAGTACTTAGACAAATAAAGGGTGTTTCGATCAGAGCACAAGATTTCAGTGTTCGATAAAGTATGTTTTCTGTAGCAAGTTTGGAAATATTTATTGATTTTTAAAATATACATTTGAAAGTTATGTATTGAACGAAATATCTTGTAAATGGACGCCACAGCTTTGCGGGCACATGCGTACCCTTTTGACGAAATTTTCAACAACCTTAAGCCGGCCACTCACGTACAGTTGAACTGTCAGTTGAACTGCGCAGTTAAACTGCGCAGTTAAAACTGTCAGTTTGAACTAAGGACTGAAATGTGCACACAAGAGCAGTTCAATCCTTCAGTTTGTTCCACATGGATTCGAGCAGGTCCGACGATTTGACCGTCCTCAGTTTAGTTTTTTCAATTTTACCAAGATTAAAAAAGCAAAAACGTGAACAGTGGTGCGAAAAGTGCCTACAAAAACGCAATTTATCTTCCCACATAAACTTATTGAAAGACTTGGGGGAAGAACCATTATATTTTCTCCATTATTGGCGCATGACTCAACTAGTGTATCAAAAATTACTTGTTGGTTTCTCCTTTGATTGTGAAAAAGCTGCATGTCATGGGAATGGCAATATCTCCATATAAAAGATTAATTACTACGCTGAGAATTTTAGTCACGGGACGTTCGCATGACTGCAGCCTATAATTTTCTACAAGAATATCTCCTCAAGCACTCGGAAAAATTTCATTAAAAGCAGAACTTAAGCTGTTTTTTTCGACACTGCTTTCGCACCAGGTCCTGATAAGAATCAAGAGAAATAGAAGACTATTTTTTAGTCAGTCTTCAGTCACTTCTTTTTTGGCGCGATCGTGGTACTCGGTAGACTCCACTTGCCATAAAGAAAGTTCAGATCTGTATATTTCGATGAAGTCGAATAAAACTTGGTTCCTTTTATAATCAAAGCTCGTCATCGTCATATGTTCCCTTCCTCGACATACTGAGAACTGCACAGTCCGAACGCACACACACGATCATTTCAGGTAGTCGTTTCAGTTTAAAATATGAATAAACTAGCTGGCCCGGCGAACTTTGTTCCGCCTAAATGATACTTGCGGTGGATTTCACAAATCGTTATCACCGCTGATCGGAGATCAACGGCTTGGTTCTCTGATTTTTGAACTGTCAAATGTTTCCATGGATATGAGCTATCACACAGAACAGATACACAAAAATAATATGTCAATCACTAATAATGGCAATTTTGGATTCAATTATTTCCGCAAATATATTTATTACCCGAACAGAAATTCAAAAACATTTTAAAAGTTATGAGAAAAGATGAGAATGGACATCTCACGATTGGAACTCATCGCCAAAATCCGATTTACTTGACATTTCGATAAAAATTCACTGTGATATTCACCCGCTTCTGGATCTGTTAATAGGCTTTCATGGTACTATAAGCGCTATGTAAATTACACAGTAATTGATATCATATGTTCTTTTTTCGGCCATTTCAAACCACGACGACCGAAATTATCGAAAAAAGAACAGATGACATCAATGGATGGCCGCTAAAGCCTTAACAAATTCATCGCCATTTAATTGTGATAATGTCAAATATAGAACCATCACGATTACGTTATTTGGAATAAATAAAACTATACAAATAACTAACAATCATCAGTCATAATGTGTGAATAGCGCCATCTGAAGTGGTAAGAACGAAACTTTCCTCATATCTCAACGAAATCTAATCATTTTAGACATCTGTACTCCTACGCTAAGACATTTTGGTTTTTCCCAACGGCGCAGAGTTGTAGGCAACTCAAATTACACACTATTACAGTGACTATAGTGGGAATATAGTCACTGTACACACTATTTGTTTATATCGCCATCTAACGCGGAGAATATCAAATGAAGTACTAACGAATAAGCGATAGCGTAACTGTAACTGTAGCGACATCTAGTGGCCTTACTCAAAAGGAGGAAAAGCATTTCCTGTATAAGTAAAATTTTCATCGATTTTTTCAAAGTTTTATTGTATTTTATAATAACCAGACCGTAGACGAATCCATATATAAAGTTTCATAACAAACAGTCCATCCGATCTCGAGTTATAAATGGTGTAACCAACATCTTTCTTTTATATATATAGATTCATTCCTCTCAGTTGGACTGCACAGTTGGCAAAATCACGTTAAACTGAGACTGAAATACCCACTCACGTACAGTTTAGAATGACAGTTTTAACTGTGCAGTTTAACTGCGCGCAGTTTAACTGTGCGTGAGTGGCCATATTGAAAATATGTGGTGGTTTTTCATTGACACAGCGTCTTGATAACGGTTTTCAATGCTTCAATGGTTGCACGTTTATTGGCATAAACCTGGGACTTCAGATTACCCACAGCCAGAAGTCTAAAGTACATAAATAGCAATATCGTGGAGGCCAACTCTGATGACTAAATGGGAACTGACAAGACCAGGATTCGAGCAAGATCGTCAATGTTTGACGGGCGGAATGACATGTGGCACCATCCTGCTGAAATCACATGTTGCAAGATCAATAGCTTCCAAATGAGGCACGAGAGTGTTAATACTGAACTATAGCCTTCGATATTCACCGTTACCGCATTTCTTCAACTATCAGACGCGTGGCTCTACTTTGTAATGCTTCAGGTTTCCTTGCTCCCATCTGTCGACTTCCGATCTGTCACATCATAATCATGTGACATTATGACTGTCGAACATGGCGCGCAATTCAAATCTTGCACTCTTATCGAAACACCCTTTATTCAATTTTCAAAACGTACGGAGCTAAGCAGTGAACGGAAAGATGGAAGGTAGGTAATAAAATTTCACGAATTGCTTCGAAGAATTTTCTGATAAAGTTATCGAACTCCGAATCAATACCGTCAATAAGTTTCTCACAGTCCCTTCGAAATGAAGATGAAACTCAACGGAAAATAGTCCACCTGCAACCTGCAGACTTCATAAACTTGTCGAGCTGTCATGCATGCCGATACAGACCCCGATATTTCAAAGTTTTCGATGTATGCAGGAACTTTTCCAAAGTTGTCCTGAACATTCTAGAATGCATAGAAATATCCACTTTCAGGTTCCAGACGAATAGCAAATAGAATCGATATGTGCTGTCATGTTTCCGGATATTAGGAACTTACTGAAGCTCAAAAATATCAGTGTTACCAATTTCTAGGTTCTTGAGATGCGACAAAGGAAACTTGAATACTTACACAGGGCGAGTCCTTGACTTACTCATATATTTCGACTGTAGATTACTCTCATGAAACAAAACACTTTTTTTCTATACCAATTTCACAAAATTCAAGGTGCGTGTTCCTCAATCAAAACTTATTCAATATTTCTCCTCGTATATAAAAGTTACAGATCAGCCGACTCATAAGTCCATGCAAAAATACTATAAAACCACTTAAAAAAATAAGCAGTTCATATTTTCCGGAAAATCAATCCTTTTAGAAAATAAAAGTGTTCTTATGTTTTTCGGATGAAACGTGTCGTTTTCGAGTTATTTCTAAGAAATACCACTCACGGACAGTTTGACAGTGGACAGTTTGTTCCACATGGATTCGAGCAGATCCGACGATTTGGCCGTCCTCAGTTTAGTTCTTTCAATTTTACCAAGATTAAAAAGCGAAAACGTAAACAGTGGTGCAACAAGTGGCTACAAAAACGCAATTTATCTTCCCATATAAACTTATTGAAAGAGTTTGGGGTAGAACCATTAGATTTTCTCCATTATTTGCGCATGACTCAATTAGTGTACCAAAAATTACTTTCGTTGGTTTCTCATTTGATTGTGAAAAAAGCTGCATGTCATGGGAATTTCAATATCTCCATATGAAAGATTGATTACTACCCTGACAATTTTAGCCACAGGACGTTCGTATGAGTGCCTACAATTTTCTACAAGAATATCTGCTCAAGCACTCGGAAAAATTTAATCAAAAGCAGATCTTAAGCTGTTTATTTCGACACTGATTTCGTACCAGGTCCTAATAAGAATTGAGAGAAATAGAAGACTATTTTTTTAGTCAGTCTTCAGTATGCCGCTTCTTTTTTGGCGCGATCGTGGTACTCTGTAGACTCCACTTGCCATAAAGAAAGTTCAGGTCTGAATATTTCGATGAAGTCGAGTAATACTTGGTTTCTTTTATAATTAAAGTTTGTCATCGTCATGTGTTCCCTTCCTCGACATACACTGAACTGAGAACTGCACATTCCGAACCCCCACACACGGTCATTTCAGGTAGTCGTTTCAGTTTAAAATATGAATAAATTCAGTTCTCTGATTTAGACTGCACAGTGGGCAAAATCGCGTTAAACTGAGACTGAAATACCCCCTCACGTACAGTTTAGACTGACAGTTTTAACTGTACAGTTTAACTACGCAGTTTAACTGACAGTTTAACTGTACGTGAGTGGCCGGCTTAATAGTTCGTTGAAAAACTCATGGATTTCAAGAATAACTTGGATGCTTCCCTGGGATAAATATCATCGAATTTTATTACTTCTCTAGTATATTAACAAGTTGAAAATGCCAGAATGTTTATCAATTGTATATCTATATTCTCAGGTCCTTCGCAATGTATATAATTATAAACAAGCATAATGGGAAGTAGGACAGCCAGTGAAACACAACTCCTTAACCGAGCAACGTTTCGTCTATATATTCAGACTTCTTCACAGCTAGAAAACAATTGAACATTACAGAATCTGTGAAAAATTCATAGTGGAGACTCAACATTCGTTAATTGTTGTAGGCTAACGATGTGATGTATAAAACATTGAACACACACAGTGTATTAATAAAATCTTAGTCAATTCATTATTTCAATTGTGAATATTTGACTAAGATTTTATTTATACACTGTGTGTTCAATGCTTTATACATCACATCGTTAGCCTACAACAATTTACTAAGGGTGAGTCTCCACTATGAGTTTTCCACAGATTCTATAATGGTCAATGGTTTTCTAGTTGTGAAGAAGTCTAAATATATAAAAGAAACGGTTAAGAAGTTGTGTATCACTGGCGGTCTTACTTCCCATTATCCTTATGTATATGTTTATCAATTGTTTCGAGAATAAAATCATTATGATGAAAAATTTTTTGATGTAGAGATATGTAATATTAAAATACCAGAAATTTGGGAGATGGAATTGGACATCAAGGATTTTAATCGGACCGGGGTATGTTTCAACGGGCGCACAGATCTACACATTTGTCCTGGGAATATGACCGCCTAAAGGTGAATACAGACTATTCTGACGTGACGTTCTTTAAAAATTATTTCAAGGATATCGAGGAGGATATAAACACGTTATTAGTGTTTACAAACTAATCTTCAGGAAAATCGAAAAAGGAACTTATGTCGATAGGGGAAATATGGCCTTTTAATTGAAGGTATAATAATCGGAGAAAACTCAGTGTTTGTATTAAGAAATATCGTCTTTTTAACATTCTTATTCAAATAAGGTTATTACTTGAGTATTGAATGACTATATTAACCCCATTCCAATCTAGAAATATAAACATTGAGGTCTTTGCAGAGAACCGTATCAGGCACGTGTTTGGCCCATTTTTTTTCAAATGGCTACATCTTTTCAACAGAGCCCCATTCGGAAAGATGGAAAATGAGAAGAAGGTTTCCTTCTGCCTCACGAATCTACAGTTAAAATATATGTCCAAGTCAAAGACTCACCCCGTACTAGTGAGGGCTAGGTCGCAATGATCCTTGAAAAACCTGACAATGAAGTTCTACAATCAAATATCCGTTCTACTCAGTTACCTTATGCAATTGTGCTGAATAATCCAAGACATTGCTTTTTCCTCTAAGGAATTTCGGCAAATACCAGAAACAGACATTCATATATTGTCTCTTCGACACCATTATGAAATCGGGCCTGTGTTCAATCTGCTCCTCTAGATACTCAGCAATGCCCATTAGTGAATCAACATGATTGGCAAAACCAGCACTGCCCTGTAATCAAACATTAATCGATCAACACATATAATTAATTTGATGCAGTTTCGGTAACATTGGCGAATATTAAATTAACAAGATATCCTGGAGATCCGATTATTTCGGTTGTTAGATCTCAATTTGCGAATGCATCCACATTGCACAAATGTTATATTTATGCATTTATATCATGGGTATTTATGATACCATCAATTCGAGTTTCTATTTATTTTCGAATTGCGGAGTACAACAATCATTCAACAAAACAAACTATAATATTTGGGGTTTCATACATTATAAACTCGAAACTCTGAGATATGAAATGAAACCAAGTCCAGAGATTCAAAACGAAAAGGAGTTTATATACGTCCATGAAACTTTACTCATAACGCATCTGAAGTCATATTGTTTGTCCGGATTTATCGTACATCCCCTCAACTTTTTTAATTCAAATGGGAAATCTGGTACTGTTTGCCAATGTTGAAAGAGAAAAAGCTCAATATTAAGAATTCGTATAAGAATGGTCCAAGAATTGTTTAATTGGTGCACAACCAAGCTCCCGCTGTTTGTTTATATGGCACCAGCAGTGCTGCTGCTGTTGCATGATTTTGACATATCCAAAACGTCACGAATCAAGCTTAGACATTGGTAAACCAACCGCTCAAACACATAAGTGAATTAAGCGTCGTTTGTTTGTGTGAATATGTTCGATTTGCGGGAAGTGTAAAAACCATAACGGTGGCTTCAACAAAGCGTAATCACCGGTGATCGGAGATCAGCGGCTAGATTCTCTGAATCTTCAACTGCCAAATCGAGTTGATTCTTGATCTCTGATCACCGGTGATTACGCTTTGTGAAACCCATCAGTATCGCTCATACTCCTGATATTCACCGTAAAAAAACGAAGCCAAATTTTTGGTAAGGATTGAGTTGTGCGCTTGTATCAACTGGAAATTCAAGAACTGCGAGAAATGTAGAGGTTATGTATATTCCGAAAGACAACAAGAAAAAAGATATCGAGGATGAAAATATGTCACTCACATATTTTCAGTTAAATTCTAAAACATGAGTAGGAGTTGAAACGATATATAAGGGACTTGAAGAAAATGAAACAAAACGATTGAAACATTCGACATGAAACTCTGAATTTATGATCGAAAGTAATCTCATGTCATCAAGTTAATGATGACATACGTTTCACGACATAATACAATGTGTCAGAGAGAGACAGAATTAGTAAATTATTTTTATTCTCAATATTGCTGCACAAGCACAGTTCTGGATTCTTACCAAAATCCAGCTTCAATTTTCATTGGCTGATAGTCGGACGGAGCCAAATATGGTGGATGAGAGGGGTGTTCTAGTAATTCTAACCCTAAATCACGAATTTTTTGCATGGCAACATGAGATTTGTATACTGGGGCGTTGTCCTGTGAAAACAAAACACCTTTGGATAGCTTTCCGCGTCTTTTCTCTTTAATTTTTTTCCGTAGAGTGGTCAGTAATGTCAAATGGTGATCTCCAGTTATTATTCTACCCTAATCCAAAAAATCAATCATGATTACTCCATGACAATTCCAAAAAACTGAAGCAAGAACTTTTCCAGCAGATTTTTGGACACGAAACTTCTTAGGTCTTGGATAACCAGAGAGTCGCCATTCCATCGATTGTTGCTTTGTTTCTGGATCGTAGAAATGTACCCAAGCCTCATCCATAGTAACAATTCGGTTCAAAAAGTCTGCATCGTTTTCAAATCAAGCACAGATCGAACGCTTTTGGTCAACATTCAAACATTCGGGGATCCATTTTTCAGAAATTCTTCTCATGTACAAATTGACGTGAACTATATGATGAACGCGTTCGCATGAAATCTTCAGTGCTTCAGATATCCGTTTCAGCCCAATTCGACGGTCTGATAAAATCATGTCATGAACTGCATCGATATTTTCGGGGACTGACACAGAAACTGGCCTTCCCGATCGGTCATCATCTTCAATGGAAAATTTACCTCTTTTGAAGCTTGCAGTCCAAGTTTTCACGGTCGCATACGAAGGACATTGATCACCAAGGGTATTAAGCATATCTTCGTAAATCTGCTTACCTGTTAACCCTTTTAAATACAGGTACTTGATGATGGCTCCAATTTTTCGATTTTTACAATTTCGGTGGACATCTTTTTTTCTATTTATTGCGTTACTTTGGTTTACTTTTTTGACGTCGAACTCTACACTGACACTTCTAATAAGTTATTGTTCGTTGATATGATATCGCAATATTTTGTTTACGCATGGAACTGGTCTATGCTAACTAGATATCAATACATCCTCGTTCATTGTGATATGTCTGAAGGATGAATAAAGAATTGAATTGAATGAAAACTAACCTTGGCCTTCCACATGAGCCAGAACTTGAAGACGTCGCATTTCCGGCCACACTGCAGATACTTGTCTCCAGGATCGTACTTCCTGTCGTAATACTTGTCCTTCTGAAACAAATACTCTGCTTCTTTCGAATGACAGGCGTGTAATATATCCTTGTTTCTGACAAGGAGGATGGAGCACTGCTGTGGCACCGCCAGGAGCTTGTGAGGATTGATGACTATGGAATTTGCCCTGTGGGGTAAATTTCATGAAAAATTTGAATGGGCCATGGGAGTTGGGAAAAACATTATTCTTCATTACCGCAGATACAGAAACGAATGGTGTGTTGTGCTGTTATCAAACGCTCCGGTTTTTGGCTGTGAAAACATGAGTGGGCGAGGACTCACGTGAGATGTCACCTTTTGAATCGGATGAGAAATTCAACATTTTATTGTTTCTGAAACGGATACATGAATTCTGGAGGGATGAACCAGGGGTGTTCCGTGAAAACCATGCGTTCAACGTATGCTCATTATTTATCAACCAAGTACTCAAAAATTTGATACACTTACAATAATTATGTGTCTGATAACAAACCTTTCATTCAATTTAACAAAATTCTAGTCCATGAGGCTAGACATAAATTTGTAAAGGATCTATAGCTAAGACCTCAGAGAAATGAAAGATCATTCAAAAGGACTTTAACAAATTCTCACTTCAATTGAATATTTTTATATGACTATTCCACTCTTTCCATTTTTAGTGAGGAAGTTTCCTTAGTAACTATAGTTTCATCTCGACAAAACTTTCAAACCGGCAGAACCTATAAGTTGGTTTTTCAGCGATAAAATTTTTGACGTTTCTCCAATTCATAGATAGCTTCGGAAATGAATATCATAGAGAAAACAAACAACACTTTTAGTTAATCTATTAATTCTAATTTGCCAAATAGCGCAATCCGTGTCAAATGTGACCATATTACTTAATGTTAGACATTTTCTCAGGAAATAGTCATGTCGAATACCACTCGAGATGAAATTTAAGCAGATCAAATTGCTCTCTTGTAATATCCAAGTTAGTTGCTTTTCGGAAATTTCGCGAATGACATTTTGGAAAAAATGTCATGAGCGAAAGTTCCTAGCAACAAACTTTCATATTACATTCGAGAAATTTTGCCGGCCAAATTCCATCTCTAGTGGTATTACATATGATAAACCAACTATTAATAACTGCTCAAAAATCATAACAAAATTCGTTCAGGTCTCACAAAAGCTCATAGCTCCAACCGTTCTATATACACTTGCCAGGACAACTTGAGCAATCACTCTCTCCTACTTGAGATGAAAAGACTTTTACGAACCGCATTCCTGACTTTCGCACTATTTGACAGTTTAGAGGTAAACTCTATTCACTTTTATAAAGTATCCCGGGTGGCCACGATTTTGATTCATCAAGTGGAGGCGATTGGAGAGATAGAGAAGGATGGAAACAATTGGAAGAGACCTACATTCAGAAGTGGATGGATAACGGTTGAAGAAGAGAAGTTTTTTTACTTAAAACTGACGTTGGCTGGCAATCGTGGAAGTAAAATAATTCTGAGAGATGTTGCCAATGCAATTGTTCACTATTTACTCTTTTTCAACTTTGTGAATGGAGTTATTCTTTTAAGATTCAACTGTGAGTTGTGACACTGAGTAGTAGCGCCACATTCTCCTAATGGATTATTTGAAGTTGAGCAATGTCTTCTGTAGGCATATTTCTTGAGAATTTTGAGAAGTGGGAAATTCGACTGTTCGTTAATGAGTTTTTCTGTCCATTATTTTTCAGTAAAATTTCAAAACACGATTCGTGATTTCCGTACAAGAAAATAGCATAACTGAATTTCTCAACCATGTATACATATGTGAAATATTTCCAGTATCAACAGAGAAAAAGTTTCATAAACATTCGCCAGGTTTTAGGAATTATTGAATTCACATAATAAACTGCTCCACATGAGTTAGGGATATTGACTTAAATTGCAAAAAAAATATAGTTAAAATAGGAATTTTATTCCCAGAGAATTCAAGCATTTTGAGACTATCAATACAATGTATGGCCTCCACGGGCATCAATAACAGCTTGACATCTTCTTTGCATACTACACAGGAGGTTGTTGAACATTTCTTGGTTCCATAAACGGGGCAGAAGCTCTCTCAGATCATTTAAAGATTCTGGGGTAGGTTGATGATTATCTAATCTTCTTTGGGCATATCTCATGCATGTTCTATGCAATTCAAATCTGGTGAGTGCGGAGGTATTGGTAAATGTGGAATACCAAGCTCCTCGCGCTCAATCTCAACTATGGCTGCACGGTGCGGTCTAGCGTTATCGTCTAGAAATTGAAAAGGTTCACCAATAGCAGCGTGAAAATTTGGCACAACATTGTCAATGACATGCCTCCTATAGTGTGAGGCGGTCATATTCCAAGGACAAATTAGTAGATCTGTGCGCCCGTTGAAACATATCCCGGCACATACCATAACACTACCCCCTCGGAATGGATGGACTTCTTGGACATAGCGACGATTACGGGGTATGCGTGGGATTGTCCATACCCTGAATCTGAAAATCGTCCATACCTGGATTCATCAGTGAAAGGGACACTACGCCATTGACGCTTATGGTCATGTGTTTATGGAACTCCTCTTAATGGACGTCTAGAACCTAGATTCTCCTCTCTCAAACGTCGTCTGATGGTTTCGATGGAGACTTGGACCCCATCTGCATTTCGAAGAGTATTCCGTAGCATTCTACGCGTAGATGTAGGATTTCTTCTCGCCGAAACGGTGATGAAACGATCCCTAGCAGGTGTTGTTTTTCGTCGCCCACCAAGCCTTGGTCTTTCCAACACGGAACCTGTCTCCCTGAACCTATTCCAAAGTCGAGATATCACACTTTGGCTGACTTGGAGCCTTTCCGCTACAACCTGAGTTAGGCCACCCTGTAGCATTCCGATAGCCCTATTTGCCTCAGCGTTTGTCAATTTACGTCTTGCATTTTCAGAAAACTGGTTTCAAATCGAAGCCGTTGATAAACTTCATTTCAAAATAAGAACATTCATGAAGCATATGCAAAGAACCAAACTTCAGAAAAAAGATTTTTATTGGATCGATTAGTTTTTTTTGAGTTTTAAATGATTTTCTCTATTTCAGTATCGTAATGTGTTCATTACAGTACTAAAAACAGTGCTGTAATGAATTCATTACAGCATCGTTTTCAGTAACATTTTTCGTTTTGTGGTTGTCAGCAATGACTTCCAATCCTTTTAAATTTCAGCGGACGTCAATTTGGAAATGTCAATTTTCTTGCTTCCTAACATTCACACCAACTGCCAAGATACAATATGAAAGTCACTAGGACCTATAATTTGAATTCTTTCATTGAATTTCACAAAATTTGAGTGAAATAGAGAAAATATCGTCTAATACTCGTTGCAGAATGCAATTTCAATACTCATGCGTTCGAAAACTCGCTCCTTCGTCGCTCGTTTTCGAATTTCGCATTCGTATTAGAATAGGAGCCCATTCTGCAACTAGTTTTAGAATATACTATTCCAGTGATTTTCTCGAAGATTACATACTTTTGAAAACGATTGAATACGATATCCCTAACTCTTGTGGAGCAGTATATTTGAATGATAGGACACGAATACTAAAGATAAAATTAAAAAATGGCATTTTTCTGTTGAATGTCAAAATAACACCTCTTATCAAAAAACCCTTCATATGGTGCATCTGCCGGCCCACTAGTTATCTCTGTATATATTGGTAAAAGGTTACAGTTGTGAATTGAAAGCAATTTAAAAGCTTAGTTAATATTTCCTGACCAATCGATCCTACGACATATTTCATGCGTCCAAACACGTACCAACAGTCCAACCCTTCACACTTGCCTTTCGATGCCATTGAGCTTCGATCTGTGCTTCTGGGAAAAAATCAGCCCGCCGC
The DNA here is from genome assembly GCA_951802165.1 of Adalia decempunctata. Taxonomy (NCBI): domain Eukaryota; kingdom Metazoa; phylum Arthropoda; class Insecta; order Coleoptera; family Coccinellidae; genus Adalia; species Adalia decempunctata. The sequence goes on from OX637697.1 coordinate 26,709,179, forward strand.
CCCAGGCAGCGTCGATGTGAAGCCACATGTTGTGCTTTTTGCAAATGTCAGCTATTTCGTTTATCGGGTCGAAGGCTCCACGTACGGTTGTCCCTGTTTGAACATTGAACGTAAATGTATTAATTAACTTTCCTCAGGCAAGGTATAAACCGGACAAGCAGCTAGTTGTTCCGTTCGTTCATCGGAAATATTGGATTTGGTGCCAGAAAGGGTGAATCAGTCGATGACGGAAAATACTGGACGAATGGAAATGCTGTTAATGAAAGTCGCTTTGAGGGACAGATGAAATAGTGATTGGAAAATGGTTTACTCCAACTTTTAAATTGCAGTTGAAAATGCGCTCTGTGTAAATTGTGGGATATTAATTTCAGTATGCTTCTGGGAACCTGACTATGAAAATATGCGGAATTTGAATGCTATAAATTCATCGAATCTGACATTCAGTTATATGTTCGGATATTCGACCACCTTAAAACATTCCCAATCAAGCCAACCCCAAGTCATCATCGATACCATTCTTATTAGAAGATGTCTATAAAGTTAGCTGTGCCACTTGCAAGAAAATCAATGAAACCAATTGCATTAATTATGTTATTTGTCGTGAAAGAAAAAATTTGTCGCGTCCTTAGTTTTTTTTTACGGGGTGGCTTTCCTAACTTAACATAAAGTTAGCAGAACCACTTTTTCAATTTAGACCGAATATCATGAAAATGATCATAAATAATTGTCGAGTAATTGTCGAAGTCCATATGAAGTAAAAATACACAAAAAATCATTCCTTCTAGTTTATTTTAAGCCATTTTCCATCGATTTCGTGCTATTTCTGGAATTATCGCATTTTGGCAACAGCGCGTTTGTTATTGACTTTTTTCAATTGCATTAATTAACTGTCCTGAATTTGTCGTGAATGAAAAAAATTGTCGCTTCCCTAATTTTTTTTGGGGGGTGGCTTTGCTAACTTTATATGATAGCAGAACCACTTTCACAATATTGATCGAAAATCATCACACTGCTTATGAATAATAAATTGTCGAAGACCATATAAAGTAAAAAATTCATTCCTTCCAGTTTATGTAAATTATATAATAGCACGAAATCGAAGGAAAATGGCGAAAAATAAACTAGAAGGAATGGATTTTTTGTGTGCTTTTTACTGTATGTGGTCTTTGACAATCCATCGACAATCATTCATGAGCATTGTGATGATTTTCGATATACAGGGTGAGTCTTTGACTTGTACATTATTTTAACTGAAGATTCTTGAGGCCAAAAGAAACCTTTTTTTCATTTTCCATTTTCCGAATTCGGCTCTGTTAAAAAGATATAGCCATTTAAAAAAAAACATTGGGCTAAATACGTCCCTGAAATGATACTGTGGAATTGATTCAAAGTTCATATTTCTCGATAGAAATTGAGTTTATACATTTAGGCCCAATTTAGGGAATACTCAAGTAGTCAAGTAATAACCTTATTGGAATAAAAATGTTGCAAACACGATAATTTCATCAAAAACAGTTAGTTTCATCGGATTATATCTGCAACTAAAAAGCCACATTTCTCACACCAAAATAAGTTCCTTCTTCGATTTTTCTGCAGATTAGTTTGTAAACACTAATAACTTGTTCATATTTTCCTCGAAATTCCCAAACAATATCATGAAGAGAGACTTTTCATTCAGATTCATTGTAAAACAACCTAACCTAATCCAATTTGTATCGATTCTGTGAATTTTTGCACATAAATTTGAAGAAGATGTTGTCAGCTTGCTGATATTTTCATTGCGGTTAAGGATTTTTTACGAAACATAGTATAAATCACGATACATTTGTGTACCGTGGTATAGATATCTATGAATTCTGCCGTTTCCATCATAAATCGACTTTGCCGCCAAATTTTACCACGCATGCGTAGAGCGAAAACCGAAGTATGGTTATCTTGAGGCCAACGTTAAACAATAACAAACCAGAGTCTCTGAACAAACTATAAACATTATGTGAAGTTCTGAATAATCTGAATACATTCAGTGACTTGAGGTTCTATAATGTGATTATTATGTGAAGTGAATTAATATAATTTCAACCTTGTCGAGTTTATAAAATTCCAAGAGGATGTTGTTTAGATAGAAACATCGCCACAGATTATCAGGTATCGTAATATTTTTCATTAATTTCAATTTGATAAGTAGTTCGTGTCGAGATTCATCATTCATATCCGAATTTTGTATTTCATCGACATTTAACTTCAATATGGACCGGTAACTATGAATTTTCAATAGAAACTGTGCGTATTAAATCCTCCTCGGTGTTCAATTTTATCTCCCACATTTGTGGGGTGTTATTATTAAAATATCTCGACAAAAATGATAAATATTGTGATAACATTGTAAACTCGTTTAAAGACCAGGGAAGGAATAATTTTCGATGATATTTAATTCAGAGACGCATTCAGATTATTCTTGAAATTAATGATATTTTCGTCAAATTTCTCCGGGTAAAATTGGAAATAACTCGAAAACGAGGCGTTTTATTGAAAAAAAATAGGAATACTTTTTGTTTCTTAAATGATTGATTCTTTCGAAAATATGAACCGTTCATCTTTTTAAAGTGGGTTTATGGTGTTTTAGCGTGCATTTATGAGTCGACTACCCTGTAACTTTTATACTAGTAGGGATATTGAATAGGTTTTGATTGAGGAATATGCACCATGGATAGATTAAAAACTCAACCAAAATTCAGTTCATTCGAAATAACGGTTCCGAAGATATAAACAGAAAAGTGTGTATTTATGGATTTTCGACACCCTGTATCTCCCAAACCAAACTGAATTTTGAAAAATGGTATAGAAAAAAAGTGTTTCGTTTGATGACAGGAATCTACAGTTAAAATATATGTACAAGTCAAAGACTCACCCTGTATATTGAGAAAGTGGTGCTATATTAATATAAAGTTAGCAAAGCCACCCCCTAGAAAAAAAATTAAGGACGAGGCATTTTTTTTTCTTTCCCGACGAATTCAAGACAGGTATTCGACAATGAATTCAATAGAAAAAAAGTTAATTACAAATGCGCTGTTGCCAAATATGCGATAATTCCGGAAATAGCACGAAATCGCGGGAAATTGGCGTGAAATAAACTAGAAGGAATAGATTTTTTGTGTGTTTTTTTACTTCATATATACTTCGACAATTATTCATAATAATTTATACGATATTCGGTCCATATTGAAAAAGTGGTTCGGCTACCTTTATGTAAAGTTAGCAGAGCCACCCCGTAAAAAAAATAAGGATGCGACATTTTTTTTTCTTTCACGACGAATTATCGACAATAATTAATGCAATAGGTTTCATTGATTTTCTCTCAAGTGGCACTGCTAACTTCATAGACATTATGAGAAGCCAATGCTTGTCTGTTCTCTCTTATAAAACCAGACTACTGCCTCATGATTGATGCTTTTAGAAATACTTATTTTTTATGAAGTTACATCAGGATATTCAACGTTAAATCCCTCTATAATTCAGACAATCTTCTAAAGAAATGTTAACCTTCCCCTGGATATTCAACGTTAAATCCCTCTATAATTCAGACAATCTTCTAAAGAAATGTTAACCTTCCCCTGCTAATGTTTTTGCGACCTACCCTCTACTTTTGAAAGAATCCCCAAAACGAAGACTTGATATAGGTTATGAACCTAGATCTTTATTTCATGTGTTTGAAATCATTATATTCAACCTTAGACCATAGAAAGACATAGACTCATTAATAAATTCGAGCATTGATGAAGCTAAAATTTAGTCAGTTTTCAATTAGTCTAACGACGAAAGCATGAAGGTTAGCAATATCGTCAGATAAGACAGTGGCAACATTGCGGAATCAAACATTGAAAGGTCCAGTGGCGTAGTGTAAACGGTATTGGGAAATGGAAATAAAATTAAAAGTACTCTTTCTGACGATTTCATACAATGTTCCGAACATTGAAACAGATTCTGAGTTTGGGGAACAGAGTCAGCGAAATTCAAAACTGATTTTCCTCCTCTCACAGAAGGGAATCAGAAAAGTGAAATTCAAAAAAACTAAGAATTTACTCCATAGTTACTTAGAAACGATAAGAGTAGAATAAACCTGTGCAAATTCAAATCAGGATTCAAATAGTTCAATTTATCAGAAAAAAGAGACATACGGACAATTTTTCAACGTATTTCGCAAATAATATTCAGAAATGAATCCAAATTTTACTTTTCCTACGCGATTTCCTGATAACAACACTGTTCTAAATGTCATTAGTTAAAAAAAATTAAAATATTTAGCGGAACGAATGTATTGAATGAATTGGCCACAGATTCAGAAAACGGTGTTGCCATAACGTGAACATTCATTTTATGATGCAAAAACGGCCGAGTCGTTTCGCGGACATTCCGATACTTTAGTGTATGTTATGTGAGGAATTCACAATATTTAATGAAACGAATACTCATTTCTGCCTTCCACGCACAAATACAAATATGTAAGTGAATCTCAATCTAAAGTTCTTTTCATTCTGATGGAGCATTAGAATAATAATAATAATACCGCACGGGTGTGGTTTGGTTTCTGCCACGCCACATGGGGGGTGACGTCCCCACGGCCCGAGTTACCTGGGCCACCAAGGGTAAATGGTGGCAAACCCATGAACGAGAAGTGGAAACCGATATCATGGCAGAAGATCGAGATGCCACTCCACCTGCTGGCTCGACCACCGTGAGGAGGACTGCCCGCAGGGGAGCTCGCAACGCACGTATCCAGTGTAGCCGCGAAATGAATATTGAAGTAATGCGAGCTTTTCATTACGTGAACAATTGCGAGGACAAACCACTTCCTGGATGGAGAAGAGAGATCTTCAAGGGATCGAATTATCCCGGAATATCGCGGGATGTGCACAGCAGGCTGTGGATTTGCAAACCTGTTACATCGTGCGGAAATTTCTGAACTAGTGGGAGGAACTGAATTGTTTTTTCACTGATTCATAGAAGAATAACCAGCTCGAGCTGAGAACGGGAGACCGATGAAGAATAATAATAACCGCACGGGTGTGGTTTGGTTTCTGCTACGCCACATGGGGGGTGACGTCCCCACGGCCCGAGTTACCTGGGCCACCAAGGGAAAATGGTGGCAAACCCATGAAAATGGAGAAAATATCAAGCCAGCAACGAGAAGTGGAAGCCGATATCATGGCAGAAGATCGAAATGCCACTCCACCTGCTGGCTCGCCCACCGTGAGGAGGACTGCCCGCAGGGGAGCTCGCAACGCACGTATCAAGTGAAGCCGCGAAATGAATATTGAAATAATGCGAGCTTTTTATTACGTGAACAATTGCGAGGACAAACCACTTCCTGGAAGGAGATACTCCCTCTATAACGTCTTCACCTGGAGAACTTCAGCTGACAAAAGGGAATCATTCAGGAGGAATCTCCAAAAGATCGAATTATCCCAGAGGATCGCGGGATATGCACAATAGGCTGTAGCATTGCAAACCTGTCACATCGTGCGGAAATTCCTGAACTAGTGGGAGGAACTGAATTGTTTTTTCACTGGTTCATAGAAATAGTACCAGCTTAAGCTGAGACCGGGAGACCGATAATGAACAATAATAATAATAATAATAAACTTTATTCATCACCATTACAATATAACAAAAATATAAAGATAAGAGATAACAAGATTGTGAAAGACCTAAGCAAAGCTTGTATGTAATCACAATCTGTTGCATTTAAATGAATAGTATCGTGTGCCAAACTAAAAATGAATAATATTCCCATTTTTATGTGTACATAAAGAGACCAATGAGTGACGAAACAATACACAGTAATACAACAAAAAAAAACCTTATCAGGAGCGAACAATATTCGAGTTATTATCATGTTGGTGTTCTCATAAATTTTACAGGATTTTCCATTATATATTTTTTCAATCTATTTTTATGACTTTTATTCTTAGGATTATAATCTACTTTAAACTGAATAGGCAAGGCATCATAGAATTTTGCGCCATTATATAAAAAACTGTGCTGCAAATGCGTGCCATATAATTTCGGAATTGGGACAGAAAGGTTAGAAACATATCTTGTGACATAGTTATGACGTATGGGTTCGATGTTTTTCTTCATTTGTCCCAGAATACACTCATAGACGTAAAGCTGTTCGAATTTAAGTTGCCTTGACTCAGTGAAGAGTTTATCTGTACTATATAATCTACCAACTCCTTGTATTATTTTCAAGATAGTGTTTTGAATGACTTGTATAGAGTTCAAATAGCATTTAAACATCCCTCCCCACATTGGCAGTCCATAGCGTAAAATTGAGAGAATTAAGGCCTCATACACACGTAAAAGCAGGTTTTTATCCAGAATATTCCTCAAATTATAAAAAACATAGATCAAGCCTTTTATTCTCCCTATTATGTTCTCAACGTGCACTTCCCACCTGAGGAATCGATCGATGTATATCCCCAAATATCTAATAGAGTTTACTCTAGTAATAGTTGGGCAATCGCAATTTAAAGATGTGCAATCCTGTGAGTGGAGAGGTACAGTTCCAAAATCTGGTTGGCCAGGTTTTGTTAGGGAAAATGTGATAAACTTGGTTTTATCAACATTAAGTTTTAGTTTGCTACTTATAAGCCAATCATGTACCAATCTCATACCTCTCACAGCCTCCCAATATGCTTGGTCCCAAGTGTCTCCAGAGAATAGTATGACCGAGTCATCTGCATATGAATTTATTTCCAAGTTAGGAATGCATAGCAGTTCATTTATAAATACAAGGAACAACGTGGGACCGATAACTGTTCCCTGTGGTATGCCCATATTGATCTTTAAGGGTTGACTCAACACATTTCCTATTTTTACACTCTGTATTCTGTTGTTTAAATAGTTCTTCAAGAGTTTCAAGCATACTCCTCTTATTCCCAGCCTTTCTAGCCTATCAATCAGTAAACTATGATCGACTGTGTCGAACGCCTTTGCCAGGTCGAGGAATACAGCCGCGTTTTTTTTCTTAGCGTTTAAAGAATTAAGTATTTTTTCTATAAGAACCTCCATAGCATCCACCGTCGAAAAACCTTCCCTAAAGCCAAACTGCCTAGAATTGATCAAATTGAATTTATCAAAAAATGACATCAATCTTGTCTTCAAACATTTCTCAAATATTTTTGGGATATTATTAATCAAAGTTATTGGACGATAGTTAGTCATTTTTTTTTTATTCCCCGATTTGAAAGCACAAATAACATGTGAATTTTTCCATTCTTCAGGAACTATACCAGTTTCTAACACTGTGTTAAATATATGCGACAGTGGATGAAGTATATGACAATGAATATTTTTTAACATCTTTACTGAAATGTTATCAGGTCCCAGAGAAGAACCATTTTTAAGGGACGCTATGCACATAACAATTTCTTCATGGGTTATGGGTTTAAGGTATATAGAATGGGTATTTATTTTTAGGTCTTTCATAGGAGTTGAATTTTTTATGTTATCACCCAATTCCTTTCCAATATTAATGAAAAACTTGTTGAATTCATTCGCCTTTTCTAAGTCATCTACAATTTTATTGCCTTCTACATCCATTACGTCCGTCAGAATGCAATTTTTTCGCAAGGATCTATTATTTATTTCATTAATTGTTTGCCAAATTTTTCTTGTAGAATTTCCCGCAGTATCTATTTTTTCCCGATAATAATTATCTTTTGTTATTCTGATTTTTTTGGTCAGTTGGTTCCTGAATTTATTGAAAGTAACTTTTTTCTCTATGGAATAATTCTTAGTCAATTCTTTCTTCATTTTATCGCGGTGTTTAATTAAGCATACGATTTCATCAGTTATCCACGGCTGGATTTTTTTGACCTTTTGAGATTTTATATGTTTTACTCGTTGAGATTTTTTTACATATTTATGAAAAAGACCGATAAACTTTGAGTAGGCTACCTGCGGTGTGTCCGCATTCATAACCGACCCCCATTTCTCACCAACCAAAAATGAATTGAGTTTTTCATAATTTAATATCTTTATGCTTTCCTGCTGTATTATTCTGTTACTAATATGTTCCATAGGTTTCATAGTGATCATTATGGGAAAATGATCTGTTATTGATGTTTGTATAATTCCTGCTGATATTGCCAATTTACGTTCATTTTCTGAATCAATTTTCATATAAATGTGGTCAATAATCGATTTAGTTAGTTCGGTTTTTCTAGTGGTTTCTTTAATCATTGCTCTGAATCCATGTTCTCCCAGACACGATTCGTAATCTGTACTTACTTGATTTAAATTATTACTTATGTCAATATTAATGTCTCCTATGAAAATTTCCATGTCAAAGACTTGAGTTTTAGTGAAATATTCATTAAGATCCCGAATATATTGTTGAACATTCGTAGACGGTGGCCTGTAGGATGCTGTTATGCCGCAACGAACGCCAAAACTTCATTTTGATTCCGCTGTGCTACAGTTCTGACGATTTAGAAAAGTAGCTTAATATTTTTGAAAGGTGCTTCTCCTCTTCTAAGTCTGTAAGTTTTTAACTGGGGAGTGCTCGATACAAATTAGGGCCAAAGCTTCTACAAAAATAATCACCATTTTTTCACTCACCTAAAGTGGCTATGACAGCAAGAGGTACAAAACCTTCTTCCACGGTTTCTTCGACCTTCTTCATCAAACTCAAGACGTTCATTTGACCAATGTCATCTGTTTCAATAGGAACTACATTGTCATCCCCGATACCAAGAAAAGACGAGAATTTGCTGATTGAGTAGTGACATTCTTCTGATGCGAATATTTTGAAGGACGGCAGATTCGTGCAACCTTTTTTCTACAGACAAATAGATTTGTTGCAGCATAGTTTAATTATGGTAGTTTTTATGTCAATATCTTGAAGTATAAGAATGTAAATTATTTGTTAGATAGGTACAATGAGCATTTTCGAAGTTTACACATCCAACCATGATTTATTTATATAAATATTAAAAATTACACAAAATCTTACTCCACACTACTCCACATTAAAGTGTGGGGTAAGATTTTGTGTAATTTTTAATATTTATATTCACACTCCATTTTGTGTTATGGACTTCTTCATGAAATTTATTTATATATTCATCATTAGGAACACAAATAGGTCAGAGCCTTATGAACAGTGAAGAGTGGAGGACTACCTACTGTGAAATCTACTTGAAACAATGTGGTACCAAATATTCATTCGATATTACACTGCGCAAAAAAATTAACGCACATATGGAAATCTCAAATTTATTCTACAACTAAAGGTGTTCTAAATGATAATTATTTTTATCAGAATTATGCATGCATAAGTTATCCACTTTCAACGTTTTTCTTCAATACAGATGTTTTCTCCCAGCAGGAATAAAAAAGATGATATTATCAGATTTTGAATGTATTGGCTCCATTCTAAAATCAGTTGTTCTCGATCAATTCTAGTGATCAATAGTTTTTCTTTCTTTTGATTTTCTACACTCCATTGCTATGCAACGCGAAATACGCAATTTGACCCAAGAGGAATGTGCCCAAGCGGTAGTTTTGCGAGAAGAAGGGTGGACATACACAAGAATTGCAGAAAAGTTTGGAGTTTCCCATACAAGTGTGTCCAGAATGTTGCAGCGATTCAGGGAGACAGATATGAATGTCCGAAGACCAGGACAGGGTAGACCACGGGTAACAACTGCCATTCAAGAACGTTACTTGAGAGTTTCTCCGTTGAGAGAACGGTTTGCAACCGCTCGCCTCCTTCAAAATCAGCTTGAGCAAACTCATGAGGTGCAAATTAGACAATAAGATAATAAGAAATCGCCTCAGAGAATATGATTTAAGGCCTCGTGTCGCGGCAAGAGGCCCAGCTCTTACCCCAGCCCATCGAAGGGCGTGTTCGGATTTTGCGAGAGAGCATATCCATTGGGAAGAGGCCGATTGGGAAAGAGTTCTCTTCACAGATGAGTCTAGATTCTGCCTCTACCATTGTGATCGACGTTCCCTTGTATACAGACGTCCACATGAAAGATATGCTCAGTGCAATTTCCTGAATACTACTGGTTTCGGGGAGGATCGAAATACCAAGTATTAAATCACTTATCAGCATTTCAGTATTTTGAAAATTGTACATTTCTCTTCTTTCACATAAGATTCGGTGAAATCCTGAAATTTTCTTCCATTTAATGTGTCTTGTTTCGTTCAAAACCTTCCCGAGAGAACATAAAAAATAAGTTATAGAGTCAATGTAGAGTTAACTTTCATTAAAATTGAGATTTTCAGAATGTGCGTTAATTTTTTTGCGCAGTGTATTTTGATAGAAAGTCTAATCTTTCACAATTTGGCGAATGCGCCGGTAATGAAATATTTCAAAATTTTCTCGTTAATCGAAAACTGTTCGAAAGATTTCCCTCAAATTCCACGGTAGGACTCCATATTTCCGGTCGAATTAATAGATCGAAAAAAAATTAAAATTTCCAGGGCTGTACTGGAGAAAATCGTTTTTTCCATTTAGGCTGATTAGGATCGGATAAACATGGAATTATGGCACCCCTCGTTTGAGTAGATTGAAAGCTCAAAAATGCTTTAAAAGACCCGAATAATCACAAGGAGAATATAAATTCAGAATCAATCGAATGCTATGCCATCTAGTTTCTGTTTCTCTCTCAGGACGGCTGTTAACTCCTTCTGAAATTGGTAACTTGCCTGATATCAATTCTGCCACAGGCCGATGAGTTTTAGGACTTAATACGGTGACACAAACTGAATTATTCAATAGAATGGCATGCCTATTACGGCAACGTAATGAGTGACTCGGAAACGACAGAGCCAACTCCGAAGACTATGTGCATATTCAAAAGAGCATATGGTTTCCATCTTCAGTAATGGAGGAAGCTAAGTTCTGCAGTAAGATGCCGTTTTCACTGAGGTATCTCATCATTAGGCCTTCAGAACTCATTGGCGTCGTTTTGAAGAGGCAAGAAGGGTACTTGCCTCCTCCTGGAAATCCACTACAAACTACAAAAAGCAAAAGAATCCATTGCCCTCACGAAAATTCGTCATAACGCTCAAGGAGATAGTTTCTGTAAAATCTGATTCCCTTACATTTTTTATTTCAATACTCAACTCGGTAATCAATAGTTATGAACTCACCTTGATAGAAGGGTATCGGTTGAACCTTGCCAAATTGATGGCCATTCCATTCGCTGTTGACCCACCTGGACAAAAAATACCATCCTGCCATAACGGCCCAATCATTCTGCATACTTCCATGATGAGAGCATCTTCCATAAGGGTGAAAACTGGAGCAACTTCATATGTATAAACGCTAGCATTCAAAGCATCGGTCAACCATTGACCAGCAAGTCCATAGGGATCCAAACTGTAATCATCAAATCATCTGTATTGGCAACTTTTCATCAAAATTTTGTTTGTTGATCTTAATGAAAACAGACCGACTCAACAATTCATTCAATTCTGTCAAGTGCAACTATACTGCTCCACAAGAGTTGGGGAAATCGTATTCAATCGTTTTTGAAAGTATGTAATATTCGAGAAAATCGCTGTAAAATCATTTAAAACTCATTATCAACTTGAATCGATCCAATAAAAATCAGTATGAGACATTTTGCCAATCTGGTCGTCTTTTTTCTGAAGTTTGGTGCTTTGCATATGCTTCATGAATGTTCTTATTATGAAATGAAGTCGGTTTATCAACGGCTTCGATTTGAAACGAGAGCCAAAACGTAAATTAACAAACGCTGAAACAGGTTGTTGTAGCGGAAAGGCTCCAAGTCAGCCGAAGTGTGATATCTCGACTTTGGAATAGGTTCAGGGAGACAGGTTCCGTGTTGGAAAGACCCAGGCTTGGTGGGCGACGAAAAACAACACCTGCTCAGGATCGTTCCATCACCGTTTCGGCGAGAAGAAACCCTACATCTACGTGTAGAATGCTACGGAATACTCTTCAAAATGCAGATGGGGTCCAAGTTTCTATCGAAACTATCAGACGACGTTTGAGAGAGGTGAATCTAGGTTCTAGACGTCCATTAAGAGGGGTTCCATTAACACGTGACCATAAGCGTCAAAGACTGAAATGGGCAAGGCAACATATCAATTGGAACGATCAATGGCGTAGTGTCCTTTTCACTGATGAATCCACATATGGACGATTTTCAGATTCTCGAAGAATAAGGGTATGGTCAATCCCACGCATACCCCGTAATCGTCGCTATGTCCAAGAAGTCCATCCATTATGTGGGGGTAGTGTTATGGTATGGGCCGGGATATGTTTCAACGGGCGCACTGATCTACATATTTGTCCTGGGGATATGACCGCCTTACACTATAGGGAGCATGTCATTGACAATGTTGTGCCAAATTTTCGTGCTGCTGTTGGTGAAACTTCTCAATTTCTAGACGATAACGCTAGACCGCACCGTGCAGTCATAGTTGAGAATGCGCGCGAGGAGCTTGGTATTCCACATTTACCAAAACCTCCGCACTCACCAGATTTGAATTGCATAGAACATGCATGGGATATGCTCCAAAGAAGATTAGATAATCATCAACCTACCCCAGAATCCTTAAATGATCTGAGAGAGCTTCTGCCCCGTTTATGGAACCAAATTCCTCAAGAAATGTTCAACCTCGTGTGGAGTATGCAAAGAAGATGTCAAGCTGTTATCGATGCCCGTGGAGGCCATACATTGTTTTGATTGTCTTAAAATGCTTGAATTCTCTGGGAATAAAATTTCGTTATTTCACTCGATTTTTCTTAAACACCCTTAATACGCTACAGACCTACAGGCTAAAATTAATTTGCAACTTGAAATCATATTAAAATGAATTTTCATCACAAAAATCTTATTTTAAAAACATTTTTTTGCAATTTAAGTCAATATCCCTAACTCATGTGGAGCAGTTTAATTCGTAAGCCAAGTTTGTATTTCAAATCTTGAATTTCATGATGATTGAACGTTTCATTGTATGACATTTCACCATTCAGTATTTCCTCTGGTTGAAGACGAGTGAAAATATTCGAAGATGAATGATTCTGCACAACTATTTGCTTTGTATTTAACATACTTAAATTCCGTGGTATGAGACAAAATATGGGAGAAGTTATTAGAAAATTTCAGTGCCCAAATTTGTTGTCAACTGCCAGGAAAAATCATTGAAAATTAATCTCTTCGCCTCACCTCGCTCATTCGCAAGATATCCATCATTAATCAATTATGATTTTAATCTGGGTCACTTTCAAATTCTGCAAAGAATTAGGAGGGTGCTCTGAATAATAGGGGTGCCGTAATCAATATTTCAACCTGATAGAGAAAAATTAGGTATACCATCATCCCTGCTCTCAAATTGAAAATTAATTCAGTCTATTTGCATTCTTAATAAATATTTTCGCTCTTTCGCAGAATTCCAGTAGCCGAGGATATTCGAGATGAAACAGCTTCGTCTCATTATGGAGCCGCTTCTCATGAATTTCCAATTTTCGAAGACATAACTTATGTATGGAAGCAATGAATTTTCGAGTCCAGCATTCTTTGCTCGGAATTATATATCGATTTTTTTTATTTCAGAATTGCAAGAAGAATTCTACTTCGAAAACTAACAGAGTTTTTTGACAGATTCGTGAGGACGTGTCGTAAAAAAGGGAGTTAGCGAGATTTGAATAATCCTGTACAATAAAGACCACTCTAGTTGCTTAAAACTCGAAAAAAGCTCTCTTGAAGAGAAGAAATCATCACGAAAAATAAGGAAATTGTGTGTTGGCAATGCATACTGAGAACTCACGGTTCATATATGGCCTGGGAGTCTTATCTACTTGGCTAATTGTACCGTGTGAGTATCTCGCGAATTATACAAAGTGTTCTTATCAGACAAGAAACTCTTCAGTCAATATTAATGCCAGTATATGCTGCTCAATTTCCGCGAAAGAAAGACAGTTTTCTTACCCAGAGAAAAGTTGGTTGATGAAATATGGATGCCCGGTCTTAACACTGTACTTGATGGTTTGCTTCAGCAACAAAAGCAGCTTGTCGTGGCTCTCTCCACTTTGCCCCAAGGAAAAATCGAACTTCTTCTTCAAACTTTCCGGCATTTGCCACAGCACCACCTTATCACTCCTCGTCGTGAAAACAACATTCTCAAACAAAATTTTAATAACGTCCCGCAAGAACTCCTCGTGTTTTTCACGTTCTGGTAGTGGATGATAGTCTACCATGACTACCGGGGATGTCACAACGATAAAGCTTAATTTTTATGGCTGAATGGGAGAAAGGAAATTTCAGATTGCGTTTTATATCAGATTTAATCGTCCATTTAGTGCTTCCTTATTCAATTAAGTGAATTGTAGCGAAGGCTTTTAATGCTCATTAAGGATTTGGCTTAATACGAACGAATTAACTTTTGTAAATGAGTATCTGGAGGGAGAGGAATTGAATGTTATGGGCGATGGAAGCAGAAAACAACGACAGTGGAACTCCTAGAATGCAACTTAGATCCTAAATTTGCCTTTAATCTAGTCTTCCCAGTAGTCACATTTAGACTGAGTCGAACATCATTGTTAATTTACGCAAAACAGCCGTCGGAATAGGAAGCTTTGCCGGATATTCTTAAACAATATGAAAATAGCGGACAAAGAGAGTTGAAAAGTAATGAAAATGAAATGAATTACAAATAATTCCATCCGATGGGGGGTGAAATTGAACGAAAATGGGAAATTCAATTGGAAATACAGGGTGTCCCACTAGTGCCGCAGCGGACGATATATACGCGTCACGCTCTGAGTTTGGCAAAAAATTTTCATGCCGACTTGATATACTCCAAGAAGAGCACAACCTAAAAATATTTTCGAACATATCGGGTGGTCCACAAGAGAGGAATAGAGGATGACTTTGTTTTTTCAAATGGTACACCCTATATTCAATAGTGTTTTTCAATTTTCTGAAACTTCCTGCATGCTTTCGTATACTTTTCACATATTTTTTTCGACAGTTTTCGAAATATTGGCCATTTTGACAAAAAAAAAGATACTTGTAGAGGCTATGTCATCCAATTATATTCCACGAACCCTCGCATATACCAATAACAGCTATATGGATTGGAAGACAAGACTTCAAAGTATCCCAGCCAGCTATAATAAAGCATCTCCAGCATGTGGAGTGTCCACAAAAAGACTATCAACATGACGAATTTCAAATCGATTTTTTTTTTCATTTTTTGAAAACCAATGCATATCATTTTTTTCATCATTGTAATCACCATTCATTTTACTTCATTTTTTGTCGAATGCATGGTATGCATATTTTTAACAGAATAGGATTTTAAAGAGCTTTTTCGAAATGTTTCCCTGAAATTTACATACAGGTACCTTCGAATTCAAATATCAGATTTGGCTTTTCTGTGGTTAATGAGAACTGTCAAATTATTCCACTCACAATAAGCATCATTGAAGCTTCAATTCATATTATCATATTATAGCGAAATGAGGAACTAGAAAATTTTGATGCATCTACTCAAAAAATCAAAAATGTGAAGAAATCAGTTACTGAAGACAGAAACTTGCTTTCTCTGTACCCATTTCTCAAAATGCATTTTTGATAATTTTCTATGTTTCTACCTGAAACGTCGAATCTTGCAGAAATTTCAAACGAGCTTGAGTCTTGGGAGCTTGAAGATGTGCGTGCGTGCCTGTGAAACTTATGAATATCATTTTATCGAAGGAAGTTGTATAAGGATAAAAGCCGGCCCTTTTATGTATCCTTAAGTTTCGAAACTCGTTTTTTTGTAGTATTCATAACTTGTACATTCAAACTCATTAGTATTTTCTGAACTTTCAGATCATTTTGTGAGTATTCAACCAATCCGTAAAAACTATGATGTTAAGAATTGAAGCTGCAATGATGTTTATTCTGAAAAGAATAATTTGACAGTTCTCAATAACCATAGAAAAGTCGAATCTGCTTTTTGAATTCGAAAGTGAATGTGAATTTAGAGGAAAAACTCAAAAAAATCCTATTCTGTTAAAGATATGCATATCATGCTTTTGACAAAAAATGAGGTGAAATAAATTGTGATTACAATGATGGATAAAAATTTTATGCATTGCATTTGAAAAAATGAAGAAAAATCGATTTAAAATTCGTCACATTGAAAGTCTTAGATAGACACTCCATATGCTGAAGATGCTTTATTATAGCTGGCTAGGATACTTTGAAGTCTTGTCTTTCGATCCATATAAAGCTGTTATTGGTATGTGCAAGGGTTCGCGAAATAGGTATAATTGGATAACATAACAATATTTGAAAAGTATACGAAAGCATGCAGGAAGTTTCAGAGAATTGAAAAAACTATTGAATATAGGGTGTCCCATTTGAAAAAACAAAGTCACCCTCTATTCCTCTTTTGTGGGCCACCCGATATATTCGAAAATATTTTCAGGTTGTGCTCTTCCTGGAGTATATCAAGTCTGCATCAAAAATTTTTGCCAAACTCAGACCGTTTCGCGTATATCGTCCGCTGCTGCACTAGTGGAACACCTGTATAATTCATATTATGCTATTTAAAAAATATGAAATCAAAAACATGATGGTTCAAAATGAAAAATGAATATATTTAACACAACACACTACAAATATTGAAGAATGAATCATAATTGACCATATTCACCGTCGCCATATTGTTGTGCGACAATACCAACTACCCAGTGTTCCCAACGGAGAAATATTGAGTTTATCAAGAATACTATCAGATTATTAGCACAGACCTGTGTTATTAGTATGGCATGTGGTATGAAAGGTTATATAAAATTGGTGGTAAACTTTGGTTGGGTATTTTGCGATAAAATCCATTAAATATTGGTAGATATCAGTATAGTGGAGGCCATGGTTGTTGTGTCAGTAATTGTTCGGCAAGAAATAGACCTAAAAATGAAAAAAACTGACACCAAAATATTTCCATTTAAACTTTCGCGGTCCTAAGAAATTAGTGACTTTCGTTATTCGATGTTGAGAACCCTGGGTAGTTGGTATTGTCGCACAACAGTATGGCGACGGTGAATATGGTCAATTCGGAATTTGAACTCTAAATTAAGTCGAATTCTTTAGATACACAGGGTGTTTGGTAGGATTCGAACCCCCCCTATATAAGAGTATGAATTGGATTTATTCTAATCTTATGAATTTCCATTACAAAAGCAACGCTAATAAATCGAAAGTGGAGAGTTCGATTCGTACCAAAATTTTGTGAACACATTTTTTTTGGTTTATAAATTCACATTCTTTTCGGGTTATTCTGGCATCCCATTAGGACAATTTCGGCCTTCATATGGCCTCCAGTTTATCAAATGAAAATTATGAAAGTACTCCGAGGCTACAAAAAGAAAACCAATGGATGGTATTTCATCGAGTATTTCATTCTATTTTCACCTCAGTATTTATTTAAAGAATGAAATATTGTTCAACCATGAAAAATTCCAACAGTTTTGGCCGAAATTTTGTTCTCACTAAAGACATAAAAAAACGTTGAGTTCAAATTTTGGAAAATGTTTTCCACAGAAAATCTCAGAAAATCTAGTACGTTCAAATAGTGCTTTCCGAATTGGCAACCGAGAAAAAAAATTTCTCTATTTTAGTATCGTAATGAGTTCATTACAGTACTAAAAACAGTGCTGTAATGAATTCATTACAGCATCGTTTTCAGTTACATTTTTCGTTTTTTGGTTGTCAGCAATGACTTCCGATCCTTTTAAATTTCAGCAGACGTCAATTTAGAAACGTAAATTTTCGTATTTCCTAACATTCACACCAACTGCCAAGATACAATATGAAAGTCACTAGGACCTATAATTTGAATTTTTTTGTTGAATTTCACGAAATTTGAGTGAAATAGAGAAAATATCGTCTAATACTCGTTGCAGAATGCAATTCCAATACTCATGCGTTCAAAAACTCGCATTCGTATTGGAATAGGAGCCCATTCTGCAACTAGTTTCAGAATATACTATTACAGGTTTTCCGTCATTTTGAATTTTTTTAGAATTCTACACCACAATTTACTTGAGACCTAAAAAATACTCAGATGTGTACAGAAATCTTTAATTCAATTGTCACGCATAACTTATCACAGTTATCATCAGAATATTACTCAAAGTTGACCACGAAGGCGCAACGTACTTTTTTCGGACGAGTCACGATTCGTTTTACAAAGAGACTAGGGAGACTTAATTCGCCCTGGAAGTTGTGCCCATTCAAGACGGATCAATTATGTGCTGGACGGTATAATGTTCGGTCGCCATACCTCTCTTATTATAGTTGAACGAACTATGACTCGTACCATCTACGTAGAAAACATCATTGAACCAATCATTATTCCTCTGCGCAACGAATTGGGGTATAATTTCATTCATCAGGATGATAACTCCCCACCACACCGCACACGAAGGGTTCGAAACATTCTTCAAGTGAACAATATCCAGAGAATGAACTGACCCATCTTCAACATTTCAGGAATGGAGTATGATTGAAACGATATGCTTTAAAATTTCATTATTGACTGGATTCGTGGGATTCCTAGGCATATTGGACAGTTGACTGGGATAAGAAGAGGTATGTAATACAGACCATTGAATTTTGATCCAGTTATGGAATAACTATAATCAATCAATAATAAATAATCGGTATCTAAATTTAGATTTTTCTCATAATTCCTATTTTGTCTCATCTATACTAATATTATAAAGAGGAAAGATTTGTATTTTTGTTTGTTTGATACGAATACGCTCAAAAACAACTGGACCGATTGCAGAAATTATTTCACCCTTAGAAAGCTGCATTATCCCTGAGTGACATTTGACCCGAAAAAATTTAGGATACCCACTATAATTTCAATAATTACAAAAAAATCAGCCATAATCAGCTATTTTCACGTGCGCTGCAATAACCGTAAGACTTACGTGGATACCATATGTATGACGGAAATGTGCCTCTTAAATAGTTCTACGAAAAAGTCCGCGATAGCATATATCTATCTCTCAAGATTGACTTGCTATTACCTGTTTATGGTAATCAGATGTTTTCCAAAATTATGCACTATCTGGGAGTGAGTTTTTATGAATTGGGTATTGATCCTCATCCAACCTAATACGTTATTTATCCCCAGTATTTAATTTTGAACGAAATTGCCCTTCACATCATACAATTACAACTAGTACATCAAAAGATATGGCAGGTTGAAGTGTTGAAGATGAAACCGCCGCGTGAAACAAATTTCTACACGGGCGAAGCTGGGACGGCCTGCTGGTCCTATATAAAGCAAAGAATTACAAACAGAGATTTTTTATCAAATACAGGTATTGCAGTTGAGGAAAATATCCATCTCATTTCCAGAACATAGATTGTTAATTTCTTGAGAAACCTATGGCGTTCAATACTATTGACGATGTGTGTAAAATGTCCGGTTTTTCAGGGGGCTAATTGCGGGAATAATTCACAGCTCCGAAATCGGATAATGACGATGAATTTCACACGTTTCCAGGTGGAAATGGCAAGATCCGAATCTCACTCGCAGAATGATTTATTCGGGCTGCCACAAAACATGCTTAATCGCTTTCTGCGGAATAAATGAAATAAATTAGGCGCTCAGCAGTTGAGACGATAAAAACCCCGTAGGGATCCTGTTTTATTTGGTAAAGCACTCCTTTACCAATTGTTACGCCCCGAAACTTTTTTCCTGTTCACATGACTTCTTAGGCGTTGAATTTCTTATGTGTTTTCCAGAAGGACACGCACAATTAATCTCTTTGCGAAAGGACTCGCTTTGAGAAAATTTGTGCTTGGAATCAGCTTTTTGTTTTCCTGAGTAAACGACCTATTTCAATGAAGTTTGTGAATGGTTGTATTTGTAGAACGATTTCAAAAATGAGAATAGAAACTGTCATTTTGTGGCATATCATCATGTGATAAAGTTCGATATTTCTCTATCTTCAACTTGGTTTTGCATGTGTGAAAAACATATTTGAATGCGAGTAAAAACAGTCTCGATTGCCGATGATGGATTTTGCCTAAAACAGCGGTTGGCTGTTACACAGACATGCGAAAATTTGTACCATTGAACAGTTATTTTGATGCATATATATCACTAAAAGTATACAGTGCGCGTCAAAATTATGAAACAAATTCATTTTCTCAGAAGAAAAATATTCGGCAAGGATTTTTGTTGCACCATCCCCATCAACCCTCTGAATTTTTTGAATAGGGAAAGTGGGTTATGTGGTAATTTTTTGGCAAGGTCTTTGTATTTTCTTTACAGGCGTGCAGAAATTTTCAAGAAAAATTATTTAGTTGAAAGAGGTTTATTTGTTTCTCATTTGTAAACGTCAGTTTCCAAAAACACAATATTAATCAAGGAAGTTTATTTTATCAAGTCACTAACTTGTAAAACTGACAGTTAACAGTTAACTTGCAAAATTTTTACACGTTAGTAGTATTATTTACATTAGAAAATTTTGTTTTATCGTCATATATCTTGAAAATCATGGAACAATTGTTATTTCCAGTAACACAGATTTTTGATGATGAAAGAGTTGATACTGATGATGATGAACCATATGTTCACTCAGAAACTGCCGAACTCGAGGACTGCAGAACATTTGTCTCCTTACTACCGAATAATTTGCTAGACATTTCGATTTTTTTGTTGACCGAATCATCGACATAACTCATAGCAATTTCGGTGCTCTTCCACCCTCCTGCACGCTTTAGTGCTAAAATATCTCCACCCGAAACCGCAACCATAGTGGCTCCAGTTCTGCGAAAAGAGTGGCCGGTGTATAACTCTGGGTCTTTTAAACCTGAATATTTCGCTATTTGCTTTGGGACACCACCAATTAGCAAGGCACACACGAAAGGGAAATCTGTCAGATCTGATCGGCAGTCCAGATCTGTAACAGATCTGGACTGCGGATCGGATGGCTCTCGTCGATCTGGTCTGTCGAGGATCAATGAGATATATGATCCGCGACGGACCAGATCGGCGGGAGCGATCCGATCCGCAGTCCAGATCTGTTACACATCTGGACTGCCGATCAGATCTGACAGATTTCCCTTTCGTGTGTGCCTTGCTATTGTGTGCTGGCCAGCATTAAGGGAAATGCACTTTCCATGTCGGTATGTCAAAAAAAAATCTTAGGCTTTCTGTTCCAGGAGGCCGAAGATTTCCATATTTTCTGTATGACATGCAGGGCTTGAAGCTGCAGCCATCATCGGTTATGGTGAATCTTCTTGTTGTTAAATTTTTTGTTTGCCGCAATGTCACAATAACGTATTTTCCCATATCTTCTACATCATTCATGTTTAAGGAGAGAATTTCGTCACATCGACAACATCCAAAAATCCCAAATATTGTTACAATTTTCGCCAGCAACCACTGGTCATCAGGAGCATGTAAAAGAAATTGTTGAGCCTCTTTTTTACTTAATACCTTGGCCTTATTTGGCGTATAACGGTCATTTTTTCGTTTCAGAAACGCTATTACCTTTTGAAATCTGCACATGAAAACTGAACGTCATATTTTTCAATAAATTTTTTAAGGAAAACAAACCTGCGAACAGGGGAATTTTCTTTCATTTCCAAGCAGCTTTTCAGCATAGACCATTTTGCCCATAAAGTATTAGGGCTGAATCTAGCTGATAGTTGATTCAAGTAGACCAACATAACATCTTCAGTTACCCCAATCACACTATTTTTGTTTTGCCACTTTTTGAAGTCGTCGTATTCTCGCTCGTACCTTGAAGCTGATTTTGCAGGTAATAAACTTCAAGCTACACTGCTGGCTGCCTGAATAATTTCTTTTGGTACATTCATTTTCGCTTTCGCCAAAACAAATGTAAAGAAAAATAAACAGACATGTTCATGGCAACGCTTCCATAGCTTACGACATTTGCGACAAATTATTGAGATTTTTTTGGAATTTATCTGACTTTTTTACAAATGAGAAACAAATAAAATATAAAACAATAGACGCAAGGTAACGGGTTTTACTGGCTCAAGGAGGTAACTGACTCGCCTGCGGCTCGTCAGTTATATCCTCCATTCGCCAGTAAAAACCCTCTTACCTTGCTAGTAATATTATATACTATTTCAGTATGTGAACTTTGTCATGGCTCATTTACTTCGAGACGATGGTACCTGATGAAATTTGTCACCGAATGAAAGTCGACCATGACAGTTTTGTTCATGCACAACTTTCAACCCCCTCACGTGACAAATTAGAATGTGTGAAACACTGCGCTTCAGTTATGATCTTAAGTAGGTATGTTTTCAGTACGTTCCTACTGGAATTGAAACTTTCCGATAAAATGTTTCAATTCAGAGAAAGAGCCATGACAAAGTGCACATACTGAAAACCTTTTTGAACTCACAAATTTTTGAGGAAAATTTCTACACGCCTGTGAAGAAGATACAAAAACCTTGCCAAAACAGTACCACATGACCCACTTTCCCTATTCAAAAAATTTAGAGGGTTGATGGGGATGGCCCAGGGTGCAACAAAAATCCTTCAAAAATGCATAAAAATTTGGTAAAAGTAAAACAAAAATTGACCTGTTTCAGGATTTTCTTGCCAAATATTTTTCTTCTGAGAAAATGAATTTGTTTCATAATTTCGACGCGGACTGTGATACAGAAGAGCAAAATATATATTTTTGATTCTTCATTGCATCATTCCAATGTTGTAGACTCCAATGTAGCAACTAATGATAGATATTTTCGAAAATATGTTCAATATTAGCCATAGGATAGTTATAGTTAGTTACCGTTCACTGCGACCTTAAGGTCTATATTATTGTGCCCCCTAACAGAGCTGTTCTCACCACGCACGTTAAAGCTTGCCATCCAATTCCAGAGGTCTAATAAAATCCAATATATGGGAAGGTTTCAACGAGGCCAGTTCCTTACACCTGCTAGTTTCTTGCCAAATGGATTCCTTCCTTTGGGTTGCAATGTCAAGGCATTTCATGACTAGGTGAATAGGAGTTTCTTTCTGCTCCTCACAGAATCTACACTCCGATGAGCCGATTTTCACTAGATGCCTCTTGGGCTACCCTAGCAATCACTATATGTAGAGGTGTGAGAACTGTAATGATCTCAAGTGCCCTAGATGGACACGTTCTCATAGCTCCCGTGATGCACACACAGGCAAGACCCTATACTTTGTCAAGCATTTTCCTCGTACTCATCTAGCTTGCTTTAGCAAACCCGGGTACTGCCTCATATGTGATTATAGGTCCCACAATCATGTCGTACATATCAGAAGCCATAGGATACTTTAGATAGAAATCTCAAAAAAGGACAAAACTGTTGTGAGAAATCCGAAAAAATAATTATCACCTCTCCACAGAATTTGGCACACAATTTGCTCAGTGTGTGAACATTCATAAATTGACAGCATTCCCAATATAACGTGAACAAATTTGCCTGTCGATTTAATTAATTGATGAAGCATGTTCCTTTCCATGGCTGCATCAATAAAACCCCGATATTAAGGCGCCAGATATTCTAGTTCCCAAACTGTCCATCAGGTGGCGCAGAAGTCGATAACGCGCTCTCAGCAGGCGACAACGTGCCGATTTCTAAGTGTCAAATTGTGAGTCTATTAAATTCGCGACCATAAACTCAATGATTGTGGTATGGCACTAATCCCCCAACAATTTGAAGGGTACGGTAGGAAGAACTGAACACGAATTCACGGTGTTAATCTCCATCCGTCTGTGCGACCGAAAATGTTCCATAATAAGGGGTGTAAATGCTGATTAAATGGGGGAGGATATGTGGGGGGATTAGTCTGGGATTTCAGAGGTTGACCAGTAGTTTAA
This sequence comes from Adalia decempunctata, assembly GCA_951802165.1. NCBI lineage: Eukaryota > Metazoa > Arthropoda > Insecta > Coleoptera > Coccinellidae > Adalia > Adalia decempunctata. Next base: position 26,733,072 of record OX637697.1, read on the forward strand.
CACTATTCTTATGGGAATAAAACCTCCTTCAATAATTCTATCAACAGGGCTTTTCCCCCCTTTGCATTCATAAAGGAATATGTACTACATAAAGCATTTTTGACTATTTTCTCCCTCGCATCAAATGTCTGCTTTTTTTAATTATGTCAGATTTTTGGTTCTTGAAGGGCTTCAACCAAGCAGTAGGGGCTCAAAAAAAATAATATGGAAGACCATATTTTTTGAGAGGTAACCATCCCCTTAATTCAAATAAACCCTGTATAATTTAATCATTTATCATGGACTTTTTCGAACTATAACAGAGGATTTGGTAGGTATAAGGAAACAAAAAATAAATGCTGGAACTTTGTTGAAAATTCAATAAACAAGCACTTTGTTCACATTATATTATTAAATATGCATTCTCAAATATAAGGACTGAACGAGAATAAATTCGCTATCACAAAAACGAATCATCTTCTAATTCTAATGAAAACTGTTTCTACAATAAAAAAACCAAAACCATTTTTTACAAAACTCATGGATTTTTTCTGGAATTCTTCCCATCATGCTTCTTATAGTGTTCTCAGTCACTTTCTGGGATGCTGTCTTCCACTTTTGCTTGAATTCCGCTAGTGTTTTCGTTGATTTCTTAGTCTTCTTCAATTCTCTTTTTACCAGGGCCCAATATCTTTTGATTGGCCTCAGTTCTGGGCCATCTGGTGGATAGGCCTCTTTGGGGACAAAAACCACCTCATTAGCTTAGTACCATTCCTTGATGACCTTGCTGTAGTGGCATGAAGCTAAATCTGGCCAAAAGATTGTTGACACATCGTGCTCACGTAAAAATGGTAAAAGTCGCTTCTTCAAGCATTCCTCGATGTATATCTTCGAGTCAACAGAGCCTTGGCCAACGAAAAATTTGCTCCTTTTCCCACAAGTGCAAATTGCTTGCCAAACCAGGAAACTTTGCTTGTTTCTTCACGCGAAATTGTTCGTCAACATTTCCACGAGAATCTGCAGTATAAAATTCCTGACCAGGAAGTTGCGAGAAATCAGCCAAGACATAGGTTTCGTCGTCCATCACGTAACAGGAAAAATTTTTCAAGAAATCTTTTTTAATTTCTTTGCTCTTAATTTCGCTTCTTGATTCTTCACAGCGTTCCTGTCTGGCACTTTCTGTACTTTGTATGTTCTAAGCCCACAACTCGACTTGGTTTTCTGAACGGCTGACTGCGAACAACCCACCATTTGGGCCACTTTTCGTCCTGAAAGGTTAGGATTCTTCTGAAAAAGGCTGATGGCTTTCTTCACTTTTTTGGACAATGATACCCCTTTTTCCTCCTGGTTCCTTCCTTGAGGTTAATATGTAGGATCTTCGTTGAAGCACTTAACAACTCTTGATACCGTTTCCGGACGAACGCGAGCCTCTTTTGCGATTCTTTTGAAGCTCCATATCTGATTATTTTGAAAAAGTTTCACTATAAATTCTCGTGTATTCTTTTCGCTTGACATTTTGCGACAGAGAATTGGAATATCTATAAATTAAATAGTCCTCATGTTTCTGACGTTCATAACAAAGCTAACTATGATCAAATTTTGATTTTTTCTCAATTGGTTCAAGAGATATAGGCGTTTTTGTGATAGCGAATTTATTCTCGTTCAGTCCTTACACCCTATCTCTTTCTACTCTGATAACACTATCTCAACAAGTACTGGGGATATACGAGTCTGCTTGAGTAGATAACTTGAATTGCAAATGACAGGTAAGGAAGAACTTCCATAAGGACAGTTCTCTTTTGCATCGATGAATAGAAATTGTAAGAAACGAATAATTTCATGAAAATTATGATTTTGTTAGATAAAATTGAGAGAGAATGATTTTTTTAGGATTCCTGGTGAATGTACAAGGCATCATAAGTTGTCTTGTCTTGAAGATATTCCAGTATCCAACAAGAGTTAATTTGGATCAAAAATACTGAATATCAAATTTTCTCTTGGAATACTTATATGGTATTCAATAATTAAACAAATCAATACTAAAAGGATGATACACAAGAAGAATAGAATGAATTTACATCAGAAAATAGACTTACATATTTATACGTGATGTACCTTGCTATCGACTGACAACACATATAATATTTTATCAGAGATCCTCTTTGATATTACGATATACAGGGTGTTCCTGAATAAGTGTTTCAATAGTCAATTGTGAAAAGCTAAACTATTATAGATAGAGCCTCGTAATATTTTTCGTTGGATTCAGCGTGCCCGAAAACACATATTTTGATACCAAAATTGTCCATATGGTCCTTGTTTGTCATGAAGTTTTTTGCTTTCAATTTTTCATTCAAGAGTTTTGTTCGGACGCTTAGAGCTTGCAGAATTAAGGTGTTATGGATCAGCAAAATGGATATTCTGAAAGATTCGAAAGGTTTGAAGAACTTCTCGTTCGAATATCAACACTAGCTTTAATAGGAATTTCGTGTTGATGACGAATATGGTGATTTTGGGGGGTCTTACCCCTTACTTACTTTTCACCCAAAAAGTTGTGATTTCAGAAATCGATTTCATTATGCTTTTGGACACTTGGGAAAATGATCATTAACAATATACAAACCGGAAGTGGATACGACGACAGGAGCGGGAGCTATGATGATTTGAAATTCGAAAAAATGGCATTTGACAGGTGAAAAGCTGAACTGTGATAGATACAGCCTCGGAACATTTTTTATTGAATTCAGCGTCCTCGAAAACCTACTTTTGATAACAAACTTGTCCATATATGACTCTTCTTCGACATGAATTTTTTTAGTTTTTTGTTTTCAATTTTTCATTTGAGAGTTTTGTTCGTAAGCTTAGAGCATGCACAATTTTGGAGTTTTGGTCAGCAAAATGGATATTCTCATCATGCATCGTCTACTGGACGGTAAAAACTCCGAAGGTCATTCGATAATGATACGAAAAAGATTCACGAGGAATGGTGAAAGGTTCGAAATCTTTGATTGATTCTGTAATGTCTTGGGATAGTTCAGAAATATACTTTTCGTATTGAACGTTTTATTCCGATATAGACAATTCTAATACATCCAAATAAACTGACTGTTCCTTGTCGATACAAAAACGTGCAACATAAAATTCATACCCCACCATATCAAACAGGCGTCTCCCCACCTGCGCAATATATTTAACAATAATTGATATCACATACATTACACTTTTCTCCCTCAATTAATTACTATACATAACTAATCAATAATATTTACACAAATTTACATCTATGACTAAAACTTATAATTAACATTTTTGTTTAAATTTCTCTTGCTTCTACGCATAACAGAGTCTTCCGGGGAATTCATGTCAGTATCTGAATAGGGAACAAGAGGGGATGAAGATTCTTGTTCCACTATATCAGGGTTTAATTTATCTGAACCAATTTCACTCACTGGAGTGTCAATCTCATCACTTTCACTCATTTCGAATTCATTCTCATCAGTTTTATCACTATTTACAGAGAAATTGAAATCTATTATTTGATTGACATGCCTTCGCCAGGTTTTCCCTAATGTAGGTAAATAAACAAAATAAGATCTAGAACCAATTTTCTTTTTCACAATACCCTTAATCCAACTGGGTTTATTTGGAACTCTATAGTCCCTTACAGCTACAGTTTCATCAACCTTATATACATTCTTTCTCCCTCCTTTATAATATTTTGCTTGTTTGTCTTGTTCAATTTTAACTTTTTTATTTAAAAAATCTGAATCAACTTGTTTATTTTTCACATCTAATTGATCATTTTTATTTATGAAGTCGAGTACAGATCTGGGAATCCTATTTAGCATCAATTTAGCAGGAGCGAATCCTGTTGTGCAATGGGGAGCAATTCGATAAGAAAACAGAAAATTATTCAGCACTAATTTTAATTTTTGTAAATCTCCATATCGCAATACTTTCAAAATACTGTTCTTGATTGTTTTGACCGTGTTTTCCGCTTGACCATTCGATTCTGGACAAAAAGGGGCTATTTCTCTGAATTTGATTGAAATTTTCGGCAAAAACGTCTGAAATTCTTCTGACTTAAAATTTCTTGCATTGTCCGAAACTAAATTATTTGGTAATCCGAATCTTGCAAAAATCTCACGCAGAGCATTTATAGTAGTTTCCGTAGTATTATTTGTGGTAATAATGGCCTCAGGCCATTTAGTGTAAGCATCTATCACAATCAAAATATAATACTTTTGGAAGATAGGACCTGCATAGTCAATATGAACTCTGAACCATGGCTTCTCTGGATATTCCCAAGTCTGTAATTGAACTTTACAAGGAGAATTTCTTACAACCAAACAACTTTCACAACTTTTTATCATTTTTTCTATATCGTCATTTATATGAGGCCACCATACATATGAACGAGCTAAACTCTTACTCTTAACCATACCCAAATGTGTGCCATGAAGCGTGTTCAGAAAGTTCTTTCTGAGAGACAGAGGGATGACGACCTTATGACCCAATATCAAACAACCGTCATCAATGGTAAATTTATTTTTATACTGCAAATATGGTTTCAAATGCGATTTTACAGATCTTGGCCAACCCAGTCTTACATATGTACAAATTTCTTTGATTTCCGAATCATTCTTTGATTCAATCTCGATTTCCTTCCAGCTTAATGGAAGATCTTTATTTGACGCAATGAAATTAACACACGGATTTGAATCATTTTTTTCAATCACATGATCTTTCAATGGTAACCTTGAAAAGAAATCTGCTTGATTGTTAACTGATTTTATATATTCGATATCATAATTATAACTTGATAGGAACAAAGCCCATCGCTGCAATCTGTGTGCAGCTAATATGGGTAAATTTTTCTTACTTCCGAATAAGGTCAATAAACATTTAGCGTCAGTTCTAATAATGAATTTCCGTGCATATAAATACTGAAAAAATTTCTTCACACCAGCTATTATGGCTAAAGCCTCTTTCTCTACTTGTGAATAGTTTTGTTGACTTTTGGTCAAAGTTTGTGATGCATATGCTATTGGTCGTTCTTCTCCAGAAGCATAACGATGTGAAATTACAGCTCCGATGCCATAAAATGAGCTGTCCACTGTTAATATTATAGGCAAATCTGGATTGTAATGAACTAAAACTGGATAAGAAGCCAGAATTTTTTTTACTTTCCGGAAAGCATATTCACAATTCTGACACCACTTAAACTGAACATTTCTTTTTAGCAAATTATACATGGGTTGCAAGAGAATAGAGGAATTTTTTATGAATCTATTATAAAAATTCACAAATCCTAAAAACGACTTCAATTGCGTGACATTTTCCGGAGATTGCGCATTCCAAATTGCTCTAACTTTTTCTTCACATGCATGTAAACCATCTTTGTCTATTCTATACCCTAAATATGTTACAGAGTTCTTGAAAAAATCACATTTTTTTATAGAAATTGTTAATCCACTTTGCTTCAATCTTTTCAAAACCTCTCTAACACGTCTTATGTGCTCAATTTTATTTTTACCAGTGATCAATATGTCATCTATGAAACAAACCACCCCTTTTATGCCTGCCAACAATTTTTCCATTATTTCCTGAAAAATTGCTGGCGCACTATTAATACCGAAGGGTAGCCTTTTATACACAAATAACCCCAGATGAGTACTTATAGTGGTTAATAGTTTTGAATCATCGTCAAGTTCAACTTGCTGATACGCATTTGACAAATCAATTTTTGTGAATTGAATACCACCCTGTAGTTTAATAAACAAATCGTCTATGCGCGGTAACGGATATCTATCCACATGCAAGACGGGATTGAGCGTGATCTTATAATCACCACATATTCTGATATCTCCACTACCCTTTACCACTGGAACAATTGGGGTTCCCCATTGGCTGTGCGAAACAGGACTCAAAATTTCCTCATCCACCAGTCTCTTCAGCTCCCTTTCGACACCCTCACGTAACGCAAATGGCAATGGTCGATATTTGAAGAACTTGGGCTTTGCTCCCTCTTTCAAATTCAGCTGTATGGTGCCTCCTGTATAATGCCCTAAACAAGAAGAAAAAACTTCAGGAAAATCTTCTAAGAGCTTTCCTTTTAATACATCTCCATCATATGCGTGACATGCCGTTTCACCCATATGATTTATCGAAAGTCCAAATAAATTAAAAAAATCCCGACCTAACAAGGGCGGTCCACCCTTCTCAACTACATATAATTTTAATTCCCGTGTTGAATTCCGATAACAAACGTTCACTCTTATATAACCCTTTGGTTTTATGATTGATGCATCGTAACTCATCAAATTTTTGTCTGATTTACTTAAATAAATGTTTGAGAAATAGTTTTTCGAAAACTCATACGAAATAACTGAAACTGATGCGCCAGTATCTAATTCGAACAAAAATTGTTTGTTGTTAACAAATACTTCCAAGGTAACCGAGTTTGATTGTTTTTGTTTACTTTCAGGTGCTAAGGTAAACATTGTTTCCATAATTTCACCAAAATCATCATCTAAATTATCTACATTGTTTTCAAATTCATCTAAATAATTATTTCCCTTATTTTTCCTACACATTCTTGCCAAATGACCTGATTGTTTACAGAAGTGACATGTATAATTTTTGAAATAACACTTATCTTGGTTGTGACCTATCTTTCCACAGGTTTGACATACGGCGTTGACCCCTCCGTTCCTTGATGATGATGACGTTGTGCTGATTTCCCTTCTCTGCGCCGGATTCCTTCCTCTTCTTTGAAATTAACGTTTTTTCTCGACGTTTTTTCAATTTGACTGCTTGCAATTAAAATAACTTTGTCGAATTCTACGTCCGGCTCCTCTTCAAAAATCTTCTCCATAATTCTTGTGTCATCTAATCCCATAATGAATTTGTCCCGTAAGACGACATTCAATTCTGTTCCGAAAGAACAATGTGTGGCCAAAGATCTTACTCTTGCTGCCCACTGCTGCATTGTTTCTTCCTTGTTCTTAACTGCGTTATAAAATTTGCATCTAGCGGCAAACGGTTTGATGATGGACTTGAAATGCTTGTCACAGATCCCCACTAATTCCGTGTACTTCTTTTCTTCAGGAGATTTTGGAATGCAAAGACTTGAAATCAATCTATAAGCTCCTTCGTCACAAGCATTGAGCAGGATGGCCTTCCTTATATCTTCTTCTTCGATGGTATTCGCTATAAAATATTGTTGCAATCTAACCTTGAAGATGTTCCAATCCGAATCTTCCAAGCGGAATTCGTGAACTTTTCCAATCAATGCTGACATTTTGGTTTATGCCTCACACGTGAATTTAACAAATTCAACGATGATTTTTTTTTGAATTTCACACTCGAAAATGTTCACAACTATTTGACTATTATAGTTTTATCCTCGTCGCCAAGTTGTAATGTCTTGGGATAGTTCAGAAATATACTTTTCGTATTGAACGTTTTATTCCGATATAGACAATTCTAATACATCCAAATAAACTGACTGTTCCTTGTCGATACAAAAACGTGCAACATAAAATTCATACCCCACCATATCAAACAGGCGTCTCCCCACCTGCGCAATATATTTAACAATAATTGATATCACATACATTACAGATTCAGACATCGATTACCAGAACTGTCATAACATGAGAAGCATAAACGCATTGAAATCTAGCCGAACATGTGAATGAAAACATAATTTCATATCTAATACGTGCCTAGTACCCAACAAAAGAATTTCTAGAAAGGGGATATTGACAGGTCTATTGAAAACGTGAGGTCTCCTTCAGCGGATAACCAGAAGCAGCACTTTATTATGATATAATGCCGAGATTGCCCCCATTGTAGTAGATCAATTCAGTGGGGGCAACGGAGACTTCCCCATACTCATTCGATATTGAGGATGCTTCAATTCAGCTGAGATCTCAATTCAATATACGTATTTCTCCTACTATTCATATCCGGAGCCTTTTCTGCTCTATAAATTAGCTGAAATATCAATTTTTCGAGAAAAGGGAACAAGCAACGAATTTCTCCACTCATATTCTTCGATTTCGATATCAGGAATTTCCTCAAACACCGAGAAACATAGCGAAAAAGTTTATTCAGGCTGTCCCTAAATAAATGTAACAAAATTTCTCGAGACAAACTCAGGAGACCCCTATTTTTTATTTAATCTCCGAAATCAATGAATTTAGTACAAATGAGTTCGTTTCATGGTATGCAAAATCTCACAGTGCTACTCATTCGGACAATGGACCTCCTTAAGCCACTTTTTACTGGGCCACAATGTCTTTGGAACCACTAAACATCGACTTCATATTTAATTCCTTGATATTTTTAAACCGTTAGAATGCCCGTTCAATTGACAAATGTTTCTTGTTTCTTGCAAGAAAAATCTAAAAATGTGATTAACATTAAGATTTTTTTGAAGGGATATCAATTTTGTGCATTTGTTTCACTCTCTCGCTCTATGAGGAAGCCTAAGAGGCTCCGTTGCTCGAATTCAATAAATTTTCCAGCCTTTGCGTCATTTACTTAAGTTCCATTTTCACTGACGAGAAAGAAAAACATTCGTGGATGGATGCAAACCCCGTAATAAAACACTGGAATTCGACTAAAATTCGAGGGAAATTTATTTTAATTATCTTTCAGCCTAACAGACTTGTATTAACAAGATGCCGTTCTGTATTTTTCCAACTAATGGATCCCTCTCACTTCCGCTGTTTGGAGAGGGACGGTCTGGACTTCTTTTGATGTTCTTCTTTCCGCTGAGTTCATCAGGATTTTCTACTAATTGCTGAATCATCTATATCGATTTTCTTTTTGAATTTTTTCTCAAAACAGGCAGTGGAATTTCAGTCAAGTCCGGAAAGGTGTTTTCTCATTATGGGAACGGGTCCTTATTCTAAAGAAATTTGTATCATAAAAATACATAATTTTAAACCCCTAATGATTTCTTGAGATGAATGCGTAGCCTAGTCCGACAACACGATGTGTATCATAATGATTTTTTATGATTCGCATTACATACAAATCTCATCTGATTGAATTTACAATAATTAATTTCCAAAAAATTAAAAACTGCATTTTTGACATGTAACAATGAAGAACTCTTATTAAGGGAGTAGGTATTAGTAGGTTGGTGAGCTATGCTTTGCCATTTCAACGTCATGTTGTAATGGCAATATTTATTTATCGCAAAATATCGTGGACAGCTGGAAAAATCAGTCTATATGAAATAGCATTCAATCGGTACGAAAAATGGTGTTCTGCTAAGAAAATCAAGAATATCACTCTTAAAAAAATATTGTTGGCTTACTTTAAATGCTTATCTAAAGAAAACCTTCTTTCAGGCCTTATGTATCGATGTTTTAAAGTTTGATCAACAAGAAAAAAACGTCCATACAGCTGATTGCAATCTAAAACGTAAATAAGAAAGTTAAAGAGCTAAAAGCTAAAAAATCCAATATTCAAACTGAACATGATTTTTAGCGGAGTCATTAGTTGATAAAATTTATTTAAAACATTTTCAATGATGATTGAACTAAGTGGAGGATGTAGAAGAGAGGAACTGTCAGATATTTTTGAAAATGTGATAGATGAATTACCTACTTTACCGAATACAAAAACAATGGTGATGCAAGAATTTTTATGATATCGGGGAATATCCCTGGATTGAATATGGTAGAACTTGTCTGAAAATATGTGAAAAAACTACTTTAAAACACAAACCTTCGAAGTTTTTTGTTAACCTATAAAAATAAGGAATGCACGAAGCAACCCGTTCGAATTGACACCTTTGGTGGAATGTCAATGGTATTGACACTTTTTTTTTTAAATTTTCCTCAACCTTAAAAATATACCGGACCCATGTCCAATGTAGCGTGAAAACGACATGGCGGATGGAAAAGCAATATTATTGCTGAATATTTCTTCGAAAAAGCTAAAAAATAATATCAGAAGCAATTTCTGGTGCCAACAACCAGAGAGAATAACCAGTTTACCAAAAAGCATCAAATACTGATGTAAAAACTCTGGAATCCATTGGATATTGCAACTTGTAGTAATTGTTCTTTTACCATTTATAATAACACTAACACCCAGAAGGAGCTGTTCAAATTTTATATACCTCCCTTACAGCAAGGGGGAAATGGAGAAAAAAACGAAGGGTTTACATTTTTTTCAATAAATTTGTTAATAATGTGTTTGACACCGCGATTATCTACACTCCCCAACACTTCTAGGAATTCATGCAATAAAATGGTCTATATACCTTTTTGAGGAATACTATCCCAAGCAACCTGTACTTCATGTCTCAGAGCCGCTAAAGTCCGTGGGGACTGGTGTAAATTTCCAAGCCTTCTACACATGATGTCCCAAAAACATCCTCTATGGGCGAAAGATCGAGGGATCTGGGCAGATATGGCAAAATATTCACATGGGTCTTTTCAAAAAAGTTTGAACTAACTCTGGCAACATGAGGTCGAGCATTATCTTGCAGAAATATTGGATTCTCGAGCCGGTTCAGGTGAGGGAAAACACATGGCTCCACTACTTCTTGAAGGCAACGCAATTCTTTCATGTTGCCTCGAATAAAGACCTTCTTGCATGTGCAATAGTACCCCATACCATAACGCCTACTATCCGGTGTACATGACGCCCAACATCAAACTGATGTTCACGACTTCCTCCCCTACGTCGTCTAACCCTTCTTCGGCCATAATGTGCACCCAAAGAGAATCGAGATTCATCCGAAAAGACGACCTAATGCCATTCCACATTCCACCGTTAACGTTCTCTGCACCACTGTAATCGATGCCAGCGAACCTAAACCATCAGAGGTAACACAAGATGGGGTCGATAACGCTGCAGTCCAAAAGACCTTATCTGGCGATAAACCGTTCAGACAGTTACAGGATGGCCTTATTCTCCTAAGCACTTATCAGCATAAGAACGAGTTGTCGCAAATCGGTCTTTAATGGCCATAAGTCTTATGGTATCCACTCACGAGGCTACCGAGACGGGCTTTTTATGACAGTTTATAAGGCCACGTGCGAAAAGAGATTCCGTGATTGGTCAAGGGCTCATAAAGTGTCATAAAAGGCTATATAACGCCCGTCTCGGTAGCCTCGTGGATGGTGACCATTAGACGTCGATCTTGAACTCCATTTGTGCCCCTGCGACGTCCATGGCCTACTCTTCTTCCATTCTGGGCATTAGCAACCCACGATTGACCACATCTAATAACGGTAGTTGGATTTCTGTTCGTATGGTTAGCGATTTCTAGAAATGACAACCCCGCCTCTCGTGGACCAATAAATCGACTTCTTTCAAATTCACTTAGCTGGCGATAAATTTCGCGCACACGTGCTCTAGGCATTTAACAACCACTAAACATCAGCTGGTTCTCTTTGAAAAAAATAGCAAAAAAACGACTAAAATATTTCAGTAACAAAAAATGTTCACCAAATTTGGTCATTTACTTCTAAATGTAATATCTATGTTTTATCAAAAATAAAAATTTGAAATTTAAACAGCTCCTTCTTTAAACATTTTGAATAATTTTTTTCGATCTAGTGTTTGTCATATAGAATTTCCTAATGGTGCCATAATGACAATTCTTTCAGACAATCAGACGAATTCTCATGAAACATAAAAATATAGGTCTACTGTCCATTATGTTCCCTTCAATAAAACGGGAAAATAATTCAGTCCATATTTCCTTCAACGTCGAATCAATGAAGAAAATGAATTTTCAATCAATTCCCCAAATGCAGAATCCTCAAACTCATCACGGAAAGGCTAGTACGGAAATGGAGATATTCAAAAGTTGGAAGTAAACCCCGAGGACAAATTTAAACTGAATTTTCATCTGACAGTGATTGAGCGGGACTTCCCTTATCGATTTTGTTTTGGTTGAAAATGTGGGAATGAAATACGGTCCTTGTTCGGCGTACCGAAGTTTCAAGGTGAACCCACTGTATTTACTTGGAAGATGAAATCGCTTCACAGAATTATTTCAGAGATTATGAAATTGAAGATTTATCTCGAAAAGGATTATTTCGTTCTGTTGAAATCCTTTCCTCTTCAACCAGCAGGGATGAATTTGGCTTATATTCCTACACAACTTGTACTAAATGAGTAAAAATTCAATATACCCCACTCCTTACTTTGGATAGAAGGAAATAAATGCCACATCTGACACCATTGTAACATTTGCCTCTGTTGGTTACTGGAAGTCTCTTGACGATGTGTGTATATCAATAATTAATTATATTTTATTTTACCATTATGACCTTTTTTTTGACTAATTCTTCCATTGAAGAATAAATGATTTCTCAGGTAAGAGATGAGGGAAATAATGTTCCACGAACAATCTAGTCAGTCTCCGAACAGGGAATTTCTTCACTGACTATTTTGTTGAAGATTCGATTATGATTTTTAAAATTTTTTAAATTTTTTCATTGTTCTCACCACAAAGTCACACACACGTTTTTAATTTGTTCTGATTTTATTGTAGCCTGAGGAAGGCGAAATATAACGCCGAAACGTCGCATTAGAATCCAATGAGTTTTATTCAGTTCCTTACACCGAGATCCATTTTAGTTCATTAATTATATACACTGCGCAAAAAAATTAACGCACATTATGAAAATCTCAAATTTATTCTACAACTGAAGGTGTTCTCAATGATAATTATTTTTATCAGAATTATGCATGCATATGTTATCCACTTTCAACGTTTTTCTTCAATACAGATGTTTTCTCCCAGCAGGAATAAAAAATGATGATATTATCAGATATTGAATGTATTGGCTCCATTCTAAAATCAGTTGTTCTCGATCAATTCTAGTGTTCAATAGTTTCTCTCTCGTTTGATTTTCTACACTCGATCGCTATGCAACGCGAAACACGCAATTTGACCCAAGAGGAATGTGCCCAAGCGGTAGTTTTGCGAGAAGAAGGGTGGACATACACAAGAATTGCAGAAAGCTTTGGAGTTTCCCATACAAGTGTGTCCAGAATGTTGCAGCGATTCAGGGAGACAGGTATGAATGTCCGAAGACCAGGACAGGGTAGACCACGGGTAACAACTGCCATTCAAGAACGTTACTTGAGAGTTTCTTCGTTGAGACAACGGTTTGCAACCGCTCGCCTCCTTCAAAATCAGCTTGAGCAAACTCATGAGGTGCAAATTAGCACTCAGACAATAAGAAATCGGCTCAGAGAATATGATTTAAGGCCTCGTGTCGCGGCAAGAGGCCCAGCTCTTACCCCAGCCCATCGAAGGGCGCGTTTGGATTTTGCGAGAGAGCATATCTATTGGGAAGAGGCCGATTTGGAAAGAGTTCTCTTCACAGATGAGTCTAGAATCTAGATTCTGCCTCTACCATTGTGATCGACGTTTCCTTGTATACAGACGTCCACATGAAAGATATGCTCAGTGCAATTTCCTGAATACTACTGGTTTCGGGCCTTTCGGGGGAGGATCGATTATGGTATGGGGTGGAATATCTTTGACTGCTCGCACAGACCTAGTGGTTGTTGATAATGGAGCTATGAATGCTGATACGTGTATAAGGAACATTCTTGAAGAGCATTTAGTGCCATTTGCCCCATACATTGGTGAAAATTTCATTTTTATGGACGATAATGCCAGACCCCATCGTGCGCGCATCGTTCAGGAGTACCTTGAAGAGGTTGAAGTCTCTCGAATGGAATGGCCAGCAAGAAGTCCAGATCTCAATCCGATTGAGCAGGTTTGGGACAACCTCAATAGGAGGCTGAGAAGTTCAGAAAATCATCCAGCTGCTCTTAATGACTTAGGAATCCAACTCGGAGAAATCTGGGAAGGATTAGATCAGAACATTTTAAGATCACTCATTTTGAGTATGAAACGTCGTTGCCGAGCTGTAATTAACGCAAGGGGTGGAAATACCAAGTATTAAATCACTCATCAGCATTTCAGTATTTTGAAAATTGTTCATTTCTCTTCTTTCACATCAGATTCGGTGAAATCCTGAATTTTTCTTCCATTTAATGTGTCTTGTTTCGTTCAAAACCTTCCCGAGAGAACATAAAAATAAGTTATTAAGTCAATGTAGAGTTAACTTTCATTAAAATTGAGATTTTCAGAATGTGCGTTAATTTTTTTGCGCAGTGTATTATAGAATGAATATTCCCTAATGAAAATCGAACTAAAATACAGCTCAGAAAAAACATAATCGAGGCTATGTAGATAAATGTACGAAAAGAATGTACGAAAAATATTAAAAAAACTATCTCAATCTGAAGAGAAGTAATCCCGAATAAAAATGGTGTTATCCGTGCAATATTCTTCAACCACACTCTGTAGAACTCGGCAATAGTAGGTACCCATAAATCCTGGAAATTCCCAGCATTTTATCTGTCTTCCATAATCTACAAAGTGCCTGGCTCCAATTACAAACTTGTGGGAATTAAATTAGGAATGGTATAAGAACCACAAAAACAGACAGAGAAGTTTTCATGAGTACTGGATCCAAACGACTGGATTATATTATCGCCGATGTAGAATTAAATGAGGAGTTTATTCTGGGAGTAATACAATCGCGTACTTCTCAGATGAAAAACGGAATTAGATATCTCGGTTTGAGTTCGTGAGGGAACTAAGGAAGCTGAGTGAATATCCGAGAGTTATTTTTGTGAATAATCTGGTATGAAGTAGTTGGGAATTCAAGTCACTGATTCCTTCGAAATTGCAGAAATAATTTCAGGAGATGCTGTCTTTCGATGTGAAAAACCTCGAGTTTCATTTCGGAAAAGAAATACAATACATTATAGCATTTACGGTATATCTATATTTAAGTATTCATATACACGGTGAATCTTTGACTGTAGATTCCTTCATCAAAAGAAACATTCTTTTCCTATACTTTTTCTCAAAATTCGGATTCGTTTGAAAGATTCAGGGTGTCAAAAATTCATTAAAAAAAAACATTCCTATTCATATCTTCGGTAGTATTATTTCAAATGAACTAAATTTTGGCAAAGTGTTTACTCTATCCATGGTGCATATTCCTCAATCAATTACAGGATAGCCGACTCATAAGTCCACGCAAAAATACCACTTGAAAAAGATAAACAATTCATATTTTCGAAAGAATCCATCATTTCAGAAAATATAAGTATTCCTATGTTTTTTCAATAAAAAGCGTTGCCTTCGTGTTATTCGTAATTTTCAGCGATGAAACTTGAGGAAAAAAGATGACTCTTAAGAAAAATCCGGATGCTTCACTGGATTTTAAATAGCACCAAATCACAAAAAAACAATCGCACTACAAATGAAGAATATTGTCAGAATGTTCATCTATTTTGTCGGGACTAAAATTTAAGTGATGGAAAAACGTTCGATGTAGAGTTATGTGATAATAAAATCCCACAAATGTGGGAGATGAAATTGAACACCAAGGAGCATGAAATTATGCATTCAATACGCACAGTTTCTATAAAAGATTTATTGTTACTGGTCCATATTAATAATAAATATCAATAAAATACAAAATTCAGATGTAGGAATGTCGATACAAACCACGAATTGAATTGAAATTAATGAAAAATAAAATGATATTCAGCACTAAATATTATGTGGCGATGTTTATATCTAAACAATATCCTCTCGGACTTTTATAAAGTCGACACTACACGCTCAATATTACATCAATTCACTGCAAGTCTTCACATAATTATCACAAAATCAAAGAAAATATCTTAAACAATCACATTCCTCTTTTATAACAAAATAAATCTTGTTTAGAGATCGCGCCGTTTGTCGCGTTTGTCACGTTAGATTACGTACAAAGATTACTTAGACATCGTCGATTCATAGATCTTACGTATTTTCAGGAATATTGGTGAAGCTGGCAATGTACACATCAAAATTTCTGAGAAATATTCACAGGACATTATTTTTTTGGATATGGGTTAGGTTAGGTTGATTAAAAATGAATTGATTGAAATACATTCCTTCTGACATATTTTTGAGATATCAGGGAATATATAGACAAGTTATCAGTGTTTACAAACTGATCTTTAGGATAATCGAACAAGGAACTTATTTTGACGAGTGAAATATGGCGTTCAAATGACAGCTATAATCGAACAAAATTAGGTGTTTCTCTTCAAAAATATCGTGTTATCAACATTTTTATTTCAATAAGGTCAGTACTTGAATTTTCCTAAATTAACTCAATTTCAATCGAGAAATATAACCTTCGAGGTCATTGCAGAGAATCGTATCAGGCACGTATTCGGTCCATTTTTCTTTCAAATGGCTATAACTTTTCAACAAAGCTCGAACTTTATGTACAAGTCTAAGAATCACCCTATATTATTAACTGCTCAGGTAGGTAGCGAAAAAAACATTGAATAGTACACCTACATTACACTCACACAAAATTTTCGATTTATTATAGGACTGGTATTTTTCTTTTCGGTTGAATGTTTTTGTATTCGGTTTTTGGTTTTTTGTCTTTAATAGTTTTTTTATTTCTCATTGAGGCCGCTTGCTATGACTGATTAGAAATGAGAGAGATTTTTCGATAAATCCCCAGAATTATTCTGATGTCCTTTAGGAAATTTGAGAAATGTCTAGCGGATACTATGCTCTTCTTCAGCTTAGGGGTGAGTTAGATCAAAAACAACTCATTGACGTTTATTATGCCCTAATATATTCCCACATTAACTATAACATCATCTTGTGGGGGTCGTCAACTGAGTTAAATAGAGTTTTAGTTTCTCAGAAACGAATATTAAGGCTAATTTTCGGTATTGGCTACTTGGATACATGTCGAGCTTATTTTAAAATGTTTTCTCTGTTGACTGTGCCTTGTGTTCATATGTACAAATGTTTGATTAATATTAAAAAGAAAAAAAGCCCCTTGCAATGTAACCTTGATTTCCATTCTTACCACTAGACATGGTGATCTATTACGTTTGAACCAACACAAAACTTCCCTCTACAAAAGGTCACTTCAGTACATGGGCACAAAATTGTTCAATCATTCACCTTCTCATATACGAAATAAAGCCTCTTTGAATAAGTTTAAGACATCAGTGAAAAAAGTTTTGGGTGATAATGCATTTTATTGTGTAAGGGAATTTTTAGACCATAAGTTTTAATATGTTCATTATTCTTCATCGGTCTCCCGTTCTCAGCTTGAGCTGGTAATTCTTCTATGAACCAGTGAAAAAACATTTCAGTTCCTCCCACTAGTTCAGAAATTTCCGCACGATGTGATAGGTTTGCAAATCCACAGCCTGCTGTGCACATCCCGCGATCCTCTGGGATAATTCGATTCCAGATGCCTCCCGGTGTACTCGGTACAGAGGGAGTATCTCCATCCAGGAAGTGGGTTGTCCTCGCAATTGTTCACGTAATGAAAAGCTCGCATCACTTCAATATTCATTTCGCGGCTCCACTGGATACGTGCGTTGCGAGCTCCCCTGCGGGCAGTCCTCCTCACGGTGGTCGAGACAGCAGCGGTGGTGGCATCTCGATCTTCTGCCATGATATCGGTTTCCACTTCTCGTTCATGGGTTTGCCACCATTTACCCTTGGTGGCCCAGGTGACTCGGGCCGTGGGGACATGACCCCCCATGTGGCGTGGCAGAAACCCCACCACACCCGTGCGGTTTATTGTTATGTTTGGTTTGGTTTATTGTTATGTTTATTATTATTATTATTATTAAATTAAGTTTAAAGTTTAGGCATTGCCTATAAACTCACAGAAAATATGATATACAGAATCCAAAGAAAAAAGAAAAAAGAACAAATTCAAATTCAAACAAAGAGGTCAAAAAGTGCTAGAATTAAGAGTGACAAAAAAAAACATAGATCCTCAGAAAAATCACACAAAAATGGTCCATTAGTATTCTGAAATGAAGTAATGTTCACTCATCTCTTGAGGTGCCAACTGTCTAAATTGTTTTTAAAGGAGTTCACTGACACTGACTCAACCACAACAGGAGGCAACGCGTTCCACACACTAAATATTCGGTTCGTCAGAAAGTGTCTTGAAGTTTTTCTTCCGAAGCTTGAGAGCATGGCCTCGCAAACGGCCATCCGTGTTCAGCGTGAACAGGTTGCTCAGACTAATACCGAACAGATCATTCAGAGCTCGAAAGGTTATTATGAGGTCACCACGGGTCCTTCGGTCCATAAAAGATGGTAAGTTCATTATAGAGAGTCTTTCACTATATGACGGGCGCGAGTATCCGTAAGGGAGGCGCGTTGCACGACGCTGAAGACCCTCGAGTTGTGTCCAATCGCGGCATAACGTCGGACTCCAAAAAGGCCCGGCGAACTCTATAATAGGACGCACATAAGTTCGGTAAATAGCCGCGCACGTTGAGGGATCACACCTGCCAAATGCTTTTTTGATCAGGAATAAGGATCTGTTGGCTTTGTTGACAGCATGGAGGATGTGATCGGACCAACTCAAGTTGTCAGTCACTATAACACCCAAATCACAATGGCTGCTGAAAACAGGGATGGCATGTCCATTGAGATAGTACCTCTGACGCGGATTACGGGCACCCAAGTGGAGAACCACGCACTTTTCACCGTTGAGTGGAAGCTGCCAGTCTTCACACCACCGAGAGATGGAGTCGAGGTCATCTTGTTAAGTAGAAGCTTCACTGGAGTAGCTAAATATTTTGGTGTCGTCGGCGAACTGTGAACAGTGGGAAGCAACAAGTTGTGGCAAGTCGGAGACGTAGAGCAGAAAGAGAACTGGTCCCAAGACCGAGCCCTGTGGTACTCCACTCAAAACAGCCCTCGGTGAAGAGGCAGAATCTCCAACACGTACTCGGAAGGTACTATCCGAAAGAAAGGCTTGGATCCATGAGAGAAGGCGGCCACGAATTCCGATATGGTCGAGCTTGCACAGAAGACGTCCATGAGGAGTTTCCGAATGATTGTTGTGAATGATTGTTCATTAATTTTATATTGACTTGTCCTATTTCATAGTTGTATGAACCACTGAATTAATAAACTTTATTATTATTCATTATATCAGAATTGGACTAGTAGAGACCTAGTTTCCGAAGCACACCACCAGGTGGCACCACCACAGGAAGACAATGCATTACCGGTTTCTGGCTTATTGGCCGTCATCAGATGCATGTAGCCTTATCCTGAGATGAATGCCAACTGAAACGGCAGAACTTATATTGCTCCCTAGCAAGAACTATTGAGTACAGTTTTGTACCGTAGTTCCACCTAGGGGGCAAATGTCTACGCTTCATCCCGGAGGTTACCTCAAAAACTAGATCTCTACGTACATTCATTTTTCCCAAACGGAATCTCGCAACAACTCACTTTGGAGTTTCATGCACTACCGAGGGAAGTCGAATACGCCCGATTCATACGGTTAAGGGGCCCGCAATTATGAAACAATTGTTTCATAATTGCGGGCCTCCTAGGTGGAACTACGGTACAAAACTGTACTTGTTCTTGCTAGGGAGCAATATAAGTTCTGCTGTTTCAGTTGGCATTCATCTCAGGATAAGGCTACATGCATCTGATGACGGCCAATAAGCCAGAAACCGGTAATGCATTGTCTTCCTGTGGTGGTGCCTCCTGGTGGTGTGCTTCGGAAACTAGATCTCTACTAGTCCAATTCTGATATTTATTCTAGTTTGTTCCAACTTAGGGACATTATCCTCCTTTTTCATTATTTATTATTTATTATTATTATTTAACTACACTGCGCAAAAAAATTAACGCACATTATGCAAATCTCAAATTTATTCTACAACTGGATGTGTTCTCAATGATACTTATTTTTATAAGAATTATGCATGCATTTGTTATCCACTTTCAACGTTTTTCTTCAATACAGATGTTTTCTCCCAGCAGGAATAAAAAAGATGATATTATCAGATTTTGAATGTATTGGCTCCATTCTAAAATCAGTTGTTCTCGATCAATTTTGGTGATCAATAGTTTTTCTTTCGTTTGATTTTCTACACTCGATCGCTATGCAACGCGAAACACGCAATTTGACCCAAGAGGAATGTGCCCAAGCGGTAGTTTTGCGAGAAGAAGGGTGGACATACACAAGAATTGCAGAAAGCTTTGGAGTTTCCCATACAAGTGTGTCCAGAATGTTGCAGCGATTCAGGGAGACAGGTATGAATGTCCGAAGACCAGGACAGGGTAGACCACGGGTAACAACTGCCATTCAAGAACGTTACTTGAGAGTTTCTTCGTTGAGACAACGGTTTGCAACCGCTCGCCTCCTTCAAAATCAGCTTGAGCAAACTCATGAGGTGCAAATTAGCACTCAGACAATAAGAAATCGGCTCAGAGAATATGATTTAAGGCCTCGTGTCGCGGCAAGAGGCCCAGCTCTTACCCCAGCCCATCGAAGGGCGCGTTTGGATTTTGCGAGAGAGCATATCCATTGGGAAGAGGCCGATTTGGAAAGAGTTCTCTTCACAGATGAGTCTAGAATCTAGATTCTGCCTCTACCATTGTGATCGACGTTTCCTTGTATACAGACGTCCACATGAAAGATATGCTCAGTGCAATTTCCTGAATACTACTGGTTTCGGGGGAGGATCGATTATGGTATGGGGTGGAATATCTTTGACAGCTCGCACAGACCTAGTGGTCTTTGATAATAGAGCTATGAATGCTGATAAGTATATAAGGAACATTCTTGAAGAGCATGTAGTGCCATTTGCCCCATACATTGGTGAAAATTTCATTTTTATGGACGATAATGCCAGACCCCATCGTGCGCGCATCGTTCAGGAGTACCTTGAAGAGGTTGAAGTCTCTCGAATGGAATGGCCAGCAAGAAGTCCAGATCTCAATCCGATTGAGCAGGTTTGGGACAACCTCAATAGGAGGCTGAGAAGTTCAGAAAATCATCCAGCTACTCTTAATGACTTAGGAATCCAACTCGGAGAAATCTGGGAAGGATTAGATCAGAACATTTTAAGATCACTCATTTTGAGTATGAAACGTCGTTGCCGAGCTGTAATTAACGCAAGGGGTGGAAATACCAAGTATTGAATCACTTATCAGCATTTCAGTATTTTGAAAATTGTTCATTTCTCTTCTTTCGCATGAGATTCGGTGAAATCCTGAATTTTTCTTTCATTTAATGTGTCTTGTTTCGTTCAAAACCTTCCCGAGAGAACACAAATATAAGTTATGAAGTCAATGTAGAGTGAACTTTCATTAAAATTGAGATTTTCAGAATTTGCGTTAATTTTTTTGCGCAGTGTATTTTGTAGAAATCTTCAAGCAGCAAATACGATGAAGATATAATGTCCCATCAAACACCATAACTCTCGAAATCAAACAATTTTCTCGGATAGTGGAAAATAATCATCCAAAATTGATATTAATAGTAACTGAATTGAAACTTTCCTTTTCATCATTGGGATCACGTCAGGCACCGAACCATTTTCCGAACTAAATTCAATTCTATTACTCTGAAACCGTAATGAAAAGAGAGGGTTGAATGAATCTGGGATGTTGCGGCTCACTAACCCAATTATTTTCTTCCCACAAATGCACAAACAATGCGGATCCTACAATATTTCGGTGGGATCGCAAAAGAGAAAATAGACAGCTGTGCAGCGAGGCTTTGCCGCGGATTTGGATCATTGGCTGATTGAAAGCTTCCATACTCGTTTTCCTGTTTTTCCAATACCGTGTTCTGTTGTATTCTGGAAATTCGAGTTCCTATAGATGAATTGATATTCAGTTTTCAATTGAAGCCATAGGTTCTATTATGAAATCAGAAAATCTAAACCATAGAATACAGAATGAACTTTCTATGCCATTCGTGTCGGTACAATGATTTTTTTTTTTCGATTCTTTTAAAGAAGCAGTTTACTCCTTTTCTCGATAGGGGGAATCCATTTACGGACGAACCTCTCTTTCCGAGGAACCTTCCTCTCCTGAGCTCGACTACTCACTAAATTTTACCTGCTTCCTCTCAGTTCCGGGCATCTGCCAACAAATCGTATTGTCTCATGATAATTTTCGCATTTTATTGTGCTGGGTTGAAAATGACTTCTTCGGTTATTTCTTGTTTAACCCCAGGCAACACAAAGATATCCCAGAGAAATCCCTGCGACTTCTTTTTAGGAAGTTGTGACGCCTTTTGTGACAAAAGAGTTCCCAGAGAACTCTTGACGATATCCTACGTGGATATTCTCAAACAAGCCACGCTGAGAGTTCGCATACACCTCCCGTGGCGAGGACTTTGAGAACTTCTTATTAACCTCCGCATTGCGAGATGTATAAGAAGTTTCTACACAGGTCGCTTTGCACAGGTATATACAGGTCTCATTGCGAAATGTTAATAAGTAGAACATCAAAAACTAAATTTGATTTGTCCTATTGCTATAATGAGAATCTGTGTATTAGCTTTATATTAGGTTAGGTTAGGTTAGCACGGTGGTTCGGGATGGAACCCACATAGGCCAGGGGCCCGTTGTGATGCCGTATTAGGGTGGTTACCACCCCCACCATTACCGTGAGAACCAGTAGCTGCTGTTAATGAACAGCATAAGGCTTTTGATACCAACCGACTGAAGATCGGATAGGTTGTCAAAATAGGCCTGTCCCAGAGCCGAGAATCTTTTCCTGGATAGGGCAGGACAGTGGCAGAGTAAGTGGACCATCGTCTCTTCCTCCTCCTCGTTTCGACAGCTTCTACAGAAGTCGTTGCGTTGAAGGATTCCCATACGTGCAGCATGGCATCCTCCAAGCCAGTGTCCAGTGATGGCCGCAATCGCGTTTCCAATGGAGTTCCTGGAAAGAGATAAAATATCTTTGGTGCGTCGAAGGTTAAGCTCCGGCCATACCTGTCTTGACGAAGTGCAAGAAAGCTCCTCCCGCCACCTGAGGTTGGTTAGGCGGAGTACTTCCTTCCGGAGGAGCAACCTCTGTTCAGCGATAGGTGCCCCTGGTCTAGTATTAGCGGATATAGCTGTGAGCGTTGTACCAGCTCTAGCTAACTCATCCGCCCTACAATTTTCTGCTATGTCCCTGTGGCCGGGTACCCAGACAACATTGACTCTTACTTTAGTCGCCAGCTCATCTAAGGCTCTACGGCATTGTATAGCCGCCTTTGAGGTCAGGTAGACTGAGTTTAGAGATTTGATGGCAGCTTGGCTGTCACTTAGAATAGATATTTCATTGGACTCAAGTCCTGTTTGAAGTACCCATTTGGCTGTTTCATTTATAGCTACCATTTCTGCCTGGAAAACACTACAGTAGTCCGGCAAACGAAATGATAAGTTGAGGGATGGGGACTCTGAGAAGACACCACTTCCTACTCTTCCCTCTAGTTTTGAGCCATCTGTATAAAAGAGCGTCCCATTTGGCTTAACTAGGTTCGCTGTCCACTTGTCTCTGGACGGGATGTCCACTGAGAACTTGCGGTCGAACATCGGGGTGGGTTTAGTGTAGTCTGTGTTATTTAAGGTGAGGTTGAATTCCTTCAGAATTTTGGAGTGGCCGTAGTTTACCTTAGGCCATGGTGAGACTGCATTGAGTCTGACAGCGGCGCTAGCCGCGCACTCCTTCCCATATAGGTCTAATGGAGTCAGATGTAGGATCATTTCCAGGGCTTTAGTCGGGGTTGTCCTAAGACACCCCGTCATGAGAACGGCAGCTAGTCGCTGTACCTTTCCCACCCTTTTCCGGTTGACCTCCTTACACAGGGCTGGCCACCATACTAATGATCCATACATAAGTGTGGGTCTTACGACCGCCGTGTATAACCAATGGACAATGCTGGGTCTCAACCCCCATTGTTTGCCAATGGTTCTTCTGCAGGTGTATAGCGCAACTGTCGCCTTTTTCACCCTTTCCTCTATATTTACTCTCCATAACAGCTTTCGGTCCAGGACAATTCCTAGGTACCTAGCTCGTTCGGAGAGTTTTATTTCTTGGCCCCCTATATTGGGAAGGCGAAAGGAGGGTATTTTGTGCTTCCTCGTGAAGAGAACTAGCTCCGTTTTTCCCGGGTTTATCCCTAGGCCGCATTTGTTGCATCAGTGCACGAGTTCATTTAGTGCCCCCTGTATGACATCCGACAGAGTCTCTGGAAATTTCCCTGAAACTATAATCGCAATGTCATCGGCGTAGGCCACAATTTTAATTCCTAGCCTTTCCATTCTCTGGAGAAAGCCGTTGAGGGTAAGGATCCACAGTAGGGGTGAGAGCACTCCCCCCTGCGGAGTCCCCCTATTGACCACTCTTTGTATCTGACAGCCAGAGATCTCTGCGTGAATCTCTCTGCTGCAGAGCATGTGGTTAACAAATTCGACGATTGACTTGTCGATTCTCAGATTTTTCATTTCCCCTGTAACAGCACTGGGGATTATATTGTTGAACGCCCCCTCAATGTCTGAGAAGGCTATCAGTGAGTATTCGTTGCAGTTTAAAGACTTTTCAACTTCTAGTACTAGCGCGTGGAGGGCTGTTTCTACTGACCTCCCCTTGCAGTAGGCATGCTGGGATTGGGAAAGAATTCCCTCCCCTAACAGTGAATCTCTTATATATGAATCTACTAATCTTTCTAGCGTTTTTAGTAGAAATGATGATAAGCTAATAGGCCTATAATCCTTGGGGGTGTTGTGCGATTGTTTACCCCCTTTAGGTATAAAAACAACTCTCACCTCCTTCCATTTCTTAGGTACATAAGTTAGGCTTAGGCAGGCCTTGTATATGACCTCTAACCATGGAATCGCCAGGTTGGAGACTACCTGCATTTCCGCTGGTATAATATCATCCTTACCAGGTGATTTGTAGGGTTGAAACTGTGCGATAGCCCATTCAATCCTGCTCGAGGTGACGATTGATGGGTTAATAATTTTTTCGATGCTAGGAGCTGCTGGTTCGCATTGCCCACCTAGCTGTTGGCCAGGAAAGTGTGTGTCTACCAGTAGCTCGACGGTCTCTACGTCCGTGGTCGTCCATGTGCCATCAGGTTTACTGAGATAGCTTGGCGCCACTGGGTTGGACGAGATTATTTTTCGCAGCCTGTTGCCTTCTGTAGCGCAGTCGATGCTAGAACAGAATTCAGACCATGATTTGAATTTTGCGAGTCGAACACTCTTTTTGAAGCTATTCAGACCGGCTTTATAAGCACTCCATTCATTGGTTTTCTTAGCTTGGTTGAACAGCTTTCTACATTGTTTCCTGAGGTCACTGATTTCAGAAGACCACCAGGCCGGTTTGGGAATGTCTGGTATCTCTGCCGGTAGGGCCTGGGAGAAGCGTTCTTTGTACATACCCCAGTCCGCATTACGCTTATTACGGAACTGTTTGGCTGTTGGCCCATGTACGTCCATGTCAAATTCCAAGTATCGGTGGTCTGACATGGAGTGGTCTCGGGATACTCTCCAGGACCGTATCAGGTTAGCGGCATGTTCGTTGGTCAATGTTATGTCCAGAACTTCCTGCCTTAAGGCTGTAATAAAGGTGGGTTCACCGCCTCTGTTACATATTTGAAGGTTGTAATCTAGAATGTATTCTAAAAGCAACTCACCTCTTTCGTTTGTGTCGGTGCTGCCCCATATAGTATGGTGTGCATTCGCATCAGCGCCGATAACGACCGGTGTCCGCGTCCTTGCTGCCTCCAATAGGGCTGCTTGTAGCGGTCTCGGCGGGGGAGGTCCTGCATCATGCGCCATGTATGATGACATGAACCATATACTAACCGGACCTAGTTGCACCACAATGCACACGTTGTCCCTGTCACAAAAATTTGGTAAGGTAAAAGAGCTGTATTTCCTGTTAACAAGAATACATGCTCTAGGCGGCTCTTTACCCTGTATATATATGACATTGTAGTCTTTCAGTTGCAGTCCGCAAACCCGCTGTTTATGCACCCAGGGTTCTTGGACTAAAACGATCTCCTCGCCGGTTTTAGCTAAGCGGAGGAGAAGTGCAGCTGATGCTGCTTTACTGTGGTGGAGATTTATCTGCAGGAACTTCATCCGCAGTTTCCCCGCCGGATGAGTCTAGCTGCTCATCTTCATCCACATTGTTGAGCCGACTCAGCATTGCCGCAGCTTCTGAGACGCCGCTTTTGCCGCCATCGGATGCGCCATCGTCAGACGTCGTCACCACCTTCTCCTCTTGGGGTGTGGTGGTTTTGGCGTCTGCGTTGTAGATGAGGAGTTTCACCGACCCGAGCCCATAGTAGACCACCCCCTTGTTCTCCAAGATGGGGGCCACCGACTCGTTGTTCAAGATGACAACAGCCTCTCGCCTTCCTTCTTTTTCTTCGCCTACCTTTGCCACCCTCCAATCGTGGGTTGGGAGGCTAGGGTTGCTGAGCTGCAGGAATTCAATTATTTCTGCAGGATCTGATGGCTCTGCCGGAATCCAGGTCCTTGACCTTGGTCTGCGCGGGATGTTCTCCCTCGTCACAGCCTCTAGTCTTGATCCTGGCCAGACTTCGCCAATTTTTGAGATCGCTTTCTCGTATAGATCTGCTGATCTCTGATCAGCGCACGATACCAGCTTGACTCGGCCCTGGAACCAGCCTGCGTCCGTGCACTGAGGGGGAGCTCCCGGATTTTCTCTGAGGAGCTCCTTGAATTGCTTTAAAAGCGCCATCTCGACCATCATCCATTTTGACGGAGTGATGTTGCCGTCCTGGTGGCTCTTATCGATAACCGCCCTGACGAGTTCGTTTTTTACGACCGCACTGTAGGGGTGCTTGGGCGAGGGCCCCGTTTTGGGCTTCTTCGCTTGTTGATCGCTCTGCTCTCCCGATCGCTGTCGCTTAGCTGCTGGTTTAGCTGCAGTTTCAGCTTCAGTTTTTTGGGGTCGCGCGGCGGCTTTTGCAGCAACTTCTCGAGCCCAATCTCTTGAGGCCAGTTGCTTTTCCGACATCTCCTTTTCGGGTATGTCTTTTAGCTTCTCTAGCAGACGATAGGCCGCTCTTCGGTCCCTGTACGCCTGCAAGGAAGGGTTCACCTGCTTGGGCTTACCGTTTCCACTCGACCCTGCGGTCGGGGTGGGCGGGTTCTCCGAGCCGGTGTTTTGGGTGGCCGAAGCCGAGGGACGCCTCCCTTCGCGGGTGGGCAGTATAGTTGGGGCCGAAGCCCCGGATTGCTTCCCTTGACGGGTGAGCGGTTTGTTTTTTTTGTTTTCTTGGTTCAAAGTGTTCCCACGAGTAGCAAGGGAAAGGTAGTCCGCTGCGGCAGAGCCCGGCATACCGCAGTAAGGGGTCTCATACTATGGGGTGTCCCCTGGTGCCCCAAAGGAATCGTTTGCGACACACATATTTTGCAACCCAGTGCCATTCAGCCCTCGGCACGATCTCTTCCACCTTGGCTTGGGTTGGGTCTTTTAGTCGCCTTTTACGACTGGCAGACCATACCTGGGATCTATTCTATTTTCCCCGTATCCCCAGGGGAATAGCTTTATATTGATCTACACAACAAACAGTGTTAAAAGTTATTCATTATTTTCGGCTGCAACAGAAGGTTAACTGAAACAAGCGAATAAATCCTTCAATCTTTATTATCAACAAATTGGAACAAAAAAATTAAAAAAAAAATTAAACATAAAACATTACATTTCTTTCTTCCTCTGGGTACAATCTCTCAGCCAATCTTGAGAAAAGACTCTTCTGTTGTCCTCCACGTATGCAGTGTTGCAACCCTCCTTACCTACAAGTTGGGAAAAAATACCTTTTCACATACTTTTTGTGTTATTCAAGTTGAAATACCATTTAGCCGAAATATTGGGCAAGAAGGTCATTTTACGAATGAAGCAAAATTGAAAATGGATTTCATTTATTCACAGAATTAATGTTTGAAAAATTAATCTTTCGAACAAAAAAAAGAGTATTCTAACAAAATAAATAGGTATTCAAAAAATTAACCCCCATTGAAAACAACAAATATGCTGAAAATAAACGCATGTACATCAAATTGCTTGAAAAAATATAGATTTGTCAACGTATAACTCAACTAATGTCAGTGGTTTATACATTATTCAAAACGTGAATAAACATTGTGTCAAGTTCTTTTGGAGCACAAATTGAACAAAGAGGATTTCAACAACAGCATTTCAAAGCCCATTCATATATCAGCTTGAAACAAAATGAGATATAATTCCAAACAGTTCCCGTGAAAGGGTCGAATCATCACAAACCTCATGGATGTGTTTCCTTTTATTACTATTGGAATTGCAATAATGGTTTCCACAGGAACTTGTAAACCATGCCTATTAAGAATTATCAATCATTCATTAGCTTGAATTTGTGGAATATTCGA
Organism: Adalia decempunctata; assembly: GCA_951802165.1. NCBI lineage: Eukaryota > Metazoa > Arthropoda > Insecta > Coleoptera > Coccinellidae > Adalia > Adalia decempunctata. Next base: position 26,761,377 of record OX637697.1, read on the forward strand.
CTCTACTAACCATTCTTGTAAAATCTGTTGTGAAGTTATTACATTCATCCATATTCTTAATAGAAATGATTATCCTGATCACCAATATACCAAGTAGAAAATCGTTTAATGTAAATTGATCAATTCCGTTATTGGTGGTTGAATTACTCGGATAACATAAATGGCGGTAAAAATGGTTACGGTATATGTCCTAATAGGTGAGAAAACTCCAGAAATAACACTTACTTGGAGCACAAATATCCTCATCGAAATTTCACGCAATAACGAACCTCGCACAGCACAGTAACACCGATAAACACAACTGACTAATCTGTCATTCTGTCCACAAAACCCCTCTCGATGTCTTGGTGAACTTGCTGTTTATACAAGTCGATTTGATAGACAAATAGCGCCTGCGTGAACAGATTGACCTTGTCAATCGCATGGTGCGCTCTCCTCTCTAAGTTACCGCATGGAGAGTTCCCAAGGATATCGCATGGCGAGGTCTCCAAGATATCGCATGGACACATCAGTGGAAAATTCGCTTAGTAACATCACATAAAGATCTCTGGGACCTCGTGGTAGGAGCTCCCATAAAAGTCGCATTGTAACCTCTCAGAGATATCGCGGAGAAGTCTTTGTTGCCTGGGACACGTTCTAGTAAATTTCCGTACTCTATTAATCACTCATCAATTGATCTCTTGGTCTCCTTTTGTAATCCATTCACGTATCCCTGTTGAATGATAGACACATTCCACCGTGAATATTTCGAAAATGTTAATTGAAGTCCAGTCAGATAAATAAGCAACGTTGTCCTTTCTACATAAAGGTCGTAGTAATTACATATCGATCCAAATGTTCATATACTTTGGGAAAATAATTAATTGGAGAAAATATCATGCGAATTCAATAATTCCAAAGACCTGCTAATTGTTGAAGAAACTTTTTACTATGTTAATACTGGAAATATTTCACGTATATAAACATGGTTGGAAGTTATGCCATTTTCTTGTAGAGAAATCAAGAATCGAGTGTTGAAATTTTACAGAAAAATAATTGACAGAATAGTCCATTACTTTGTGATAGTTCATTGAAGAAAAGAATAAAGGTACTCGAATAACTCGACAGAAAAACTCATAAACGAACACTGAAATTTCCTACTCTTCAATAGTCTCAAGAAATAAGCCTACAGAAGACATTTAAATACCATTTAGCACAACTTGAAATACTCCAGTATGAAAATGTAGTGGTACTACGAAACCTCTGTGTCACAGTTAAACCTGAAAAGAAATAACTCCATTCACAAAGTTGAAAACAGTTAATAGAAATTAGAACGTCTCTGAGAATTATTTGACATTTCATGAGTACCAACCTGCGTCAGTTTTAAGTGAACTCTTTAGTCTGTACAAACGCCACTTACTGGCCCAGAACCTCTCTGGGGTATAGGAAAATACACCTCTAAGTGAGAGTTTTTGGAGAAGGAAGAAACTGAAAGAGGGGGATTCTGAGGGAATCTTCCAGTCATGGATCTTTCTCTGACGAGTGCAGATTCTGTGAGGAAGAGAAGGAAAATCCAGTTCACCTGGTTACGGAGTACCTTTCCATTGCAGGCCTGCGCAAGGAATGTCTTGAAGAGAATTATTGAAGGATTGAGGTTTTACACACCTTTAAGCCCTTACAGCTGCTGGGGTTCATTGAAGCTCTGGAGCTGGAGGACGAGCTGTAGGCAGCGCGGTTGCGGAAGCAGCTCTGGTGGGGGTGCAATAGATCATGGGGACACAGTGGAATGTGAGCTCCTCACCAAACTATACCTATAGATTAACATCATCTTTGTTGCTATTCATGCTCGCTAAATTAGAAGTATCTAATTGATGTTTCCCCCAATAGTGCGGACATGAGGGCGTCCCAGTTTCAGGCGAGAATAATAAAGGGCCCCTATCCTGTAACGCCGAAACCCTTGGTGTATCACCCACTTCCATTAGTCGATGAAAGCAACCCGGGTTCCTTCAAGAATCCTTCAGTTTTTGCGATTCTTTATCTCCTTGCGGCGTGTTTAATTACAGTTAGATCTCGCCATCGATCCAGATGTAGGAAAAAGCAACTATCTCAGACACTTGGGCAAATTAAATTCCGGCTTTTGTCCGAATAACAGCGAGAGGGTGGAACGACAAATGTGATGTCCAGTAGAATCCGAATCAAGGATCCGGTCATCATTTGTGACAAAGAGGGGGCGAATAGATGGGGAAAATCGATTGAATTTGTTCAGGTAATTAATAATGCACCGTTGGGGTGAGTGACTAGGAAATGAAGTGGACGGAAATTTGATTATGATCGACAGCTCGTTCACGTCAAGATCGTGGTTCTGCGCGTGAAAGAAAACTGCAGTAGCCTGTTTTCCTATTCTATTTTCATTATTTAAATCGATATTTCAAGCTACATCGTGTATGTACTGTTTGGATGATAGCATCTCAAAATGTATGTATGAGGTGCTAACGACAAGAATAACTGAGACATCGATGGCCGATGAATCCGTCTTTTTCAAAACTACTCGTACAATACCTCAAGATGTGGTGATATCCCCCTTCTTTTGGAGCCTTGTAGTGAATGAACTTTTTTACAAAGGCTAACGGAGCTTGGCTTCGAATGTGTAGGCAATGCTGACGACATAGTCTTATTAATTGAAGGCAAATTCGAAGGCGATCTTTTGCAGAAGGAAATATTGACAAGCGATCCTGGTCAGTGGGACTAAACATCAACCCAACCAAGACCACAGTTAATCCGTTCACTCGGGAGAGGAACCTTCCAGCCATGAAGCCGTTAATATTAAACGGAAATATCTTGGAGTGGGGGTCTGAAGTTGAATACCTAGGAATAACCCAGGGTATCAAACTCCTGTGAAATAAGCATGTTGACAATGCTACTGGCAGAGCTACAAGGGCTCTGATGGCGTGCAGGCGTCTATGCGGCAGGAATTGGGGTGTAACCCAAAAATACTGCGATGGATGAAGGTCACGATTGTGAGACCTATATTTGTATATGGGGCAGTAGCCTGGTTTGATAGGACAAGTCAGGTATGAGTACGAGAAAAATGCTCGACAGAGTAAAAAGGCTAGCCTGTGAGAGCTATTAGAACGTGTCAACTAGGGTGCTTGAGATCATCACATACCTCACACCTCTGTATCTCGGACAGGGTAGCTCATGAGGCCATCCTCAGAATATCTGAAGAAGGAACAGGTAATGAGAAAATCAGGAGTCAGAGAGTTTGGTCCTCTCTCAATGATTACACCTCATCTGCAAACCTTGCTAGTGATGTCATGATCAAGAAAGTATCGAGTATAGAGGAAGAAGAAAGTAAGCACTCAGAAGAACTTCAGTACAATGCTAAGTAAAAGAGAGGATTGGGAAAGGGAATACACCAACTACAATCTCAAAGAAAATACAATGAAATGGTATACAGATGGTTCTAAAACCGCTACAGGAGCTGGCGCTGGGATTTAGGAGAGTGCGGGGTAATCGGAGCGGTCGGGAAACGGGAGCTATGGTGATTTAACCGAATGTAGGCAAATTCACGTGATTTTAAACACAAGAATTAATTCGCAAACCTTCGAGAAACTTCACCTGGGCTGTATCAGCCCTTGGTGTCCACCGTTCAGTCTGGAGGGACAATTGTTTGTTATTCGCCCCGCGCCCCGCGCTTATAAAAAACTGTGGATTTTCACCGCCAGAGAAGCATGAAATTTCATTCTTATTTCATTATGTTTATATCCATTTAATCCGTAGATTCATTGAATTACTAAAGCTATTTGTTCAATTGCGATTGAAATTAGGGTTACATTATTTATTTTATTACTTTTCAAAATGGTAGTCAACGGGAAATGGGTAATTTTGACTCATGAAAAAGCAGGTAGATGTGGCACTGATGCAGAAATTGCGGAAAATGGGCCCATGATGATTTTCTGGAAGTGATGGTCCAGTTTCTTATATTTGTTCCATCTGTTTGGATCCATGAGATCTGGGTCATATGTTCTTTTCCAATAATTTTGTGTTTATTTCTCTTGTTTTTCTCGAAAAGTAGATTATTTTATTCTTGTTACAATGAATAGTTCGTAGTGACTAATTAAGATCACATTTGAAGTGTGTTTTGTTCAACTTTTGCGCAATAATCAACATGATGACTCTCATTTCCCATGTGAGCGTGAAATGGGCTCCTATTACCCCAACATGTCGGGTTATGAGAGCGATTGATTTTTTTTTGCGAAATTGTTATTCAACCCTGATACATGACTGTAATTGATTCTTACTTTGATCAAAACATACCTGTATTACTTTTCTAAGAGTTCCCAATTAAAAATTATGGGAATGTCAATAAATATGGTTTTTATGAAAGTTTTTCCTTAGTAGGCTCCTATTACCCTGCAGTCCCCTACGGGACAAGTACCAAGTGTGCACTATCGCTAGGCTCCTGTACAAGCGTCCTTCAAACGGAAATACTTGCAATCGGAAGATGTCTAGATATACATCCAGAAAGAAACTATCAGAAATGCGATATAGCTATTCATACAGATAGTCAAGCTGCTATTAAAGCACTGAGCTCCTACGCCATTGACTCAAAGCTGATTTGGGAGTGCCGAAACGAACTCAATGAGGTAGGCAAGAAGAATAAGGTCTTTTTAATCTGGGTTCCCGGTCATTCGGGAATCGTAGGAAACGAAGAGGCCAATACACTGGCCAGAAAGGGCGCACAAACGCCACTCACTGGCCCAGAACCCTTCTGTGGTATAGGAAAATGCACCCATAAGAAGGAATTTATGCTGAAGGTGAAAACCGAAAGAGAAAAACTCTGGCGGAATCTCCCAGGGATGGATCACTCCAAAAAGTTCCTCCGGAACTTTGAAACTGCCAGATCCAAAAAATATTTGGATCTCAGTAAAAACCAACTTCACCTACTCACTGGCCATCTCACAGGACATTGTCGCCTAAAGAAGCATCTGTTGAGAATGGGTTTATCGGACACTGATGAGTGTAGATTCTGTGGGGAGGAGGAAGAAACTCCTATTCACCTGGTTACGGAATGCTATGCCATTGCAAGCCAAAGGAAAGATAGCTTTGGACTAGAAACTTGTAGAAGTGGGGAGTTATCCTCCTTGAAGCCGTCCTAGATACTGGATTTCATCAAATCTCTGGAACTGGAGGGCGAGCTGTAGGAGGCGCGATGATGACAGCTCTGTCAGGGGGCACAATAGACCTTAAGGTCGCAGTGGACTGTAACCCCTTTTCACTATAACTATAGAGGAAGCATTGAGAAAAACTTCAGTACAATGCTAAGCAAAACAGAAAATTGGGTAAGGGAATACACCTTCTGTAATCTAAAAAAAATACAATACAATGGTATACAGACGTTTCTAAAATCGCTACAGGAGCTGGCGTTGGGATTTACGGGGCAAGTACCAAGTGCCTACTATTGTTAGGCTTCTGTACAAGTATCCTTCAAACGGAAATACGGTCTTCTCAGTGTTTCCTGGTCATTCAGGAATCGTAGGAAACGAAGAGGCCAATACACTTGCCAGAATCAAATGCCACTCACAGGCCCTGAACCTTTCTGTGGTATAGGAAAACGCACCAATAGGTAAGAATCAGTTTATGGCGGAGGACAAAAGCGAAAGGGTAAAACTCTGGTGGAATCTCCCAGGGATGGATCACTCTAAAAACTGCTAAATCCAAATAATATCTGGATCTCAGTAAAAACCAACCACACCTACTCACTGGCTAGCTCACAGGACTTTTTCGCCTAAAGACCCTTCTGATGAGAATGGCTCTGGGGAGGAGTATGTATTTCCTATTCACCTGGTTACTAACTGCTATGCCATTGCAAGTCAAAGGAAAGAGTGCTTTTGACAAGACACCTGTAGGAGTGGGGAATTATCTTCGTTGAAGCCGTCTCTAGTTTTTTTATCATTGTTTAACTATGTGAAGTTTCGAGCGATAGGTAAATTCTCATATTTCCTGAAGAAAATTTCTTTGAACAGAGTCTATTTCAAAATTTTGATCATTGTTGAGATCTTATAGATGAGAAACGATTCTTTCAATGAATTCATAATTTATGCATGCACTCTATACCCTAAAATAAAAATTCAATTGATCATTATGTACGTATTCTACATTTATGTGAAGTTTCTTCAACTCCTTAAAACATTCACCAGCATGGAATCCTTTAGACGTTTCCAAATAATTCCATTGTGGAATGAAAGTACGAATACAATATTTGAGCACGACATCAGTTGGCAGGCCAGCTTTTTGTATGTCGATTTACATATTCAATTTTTATGAGGAAAATTCGAACAAAGTTATAGCACAGGGATGCACGCTAGCAGCATTCTGACTGCAAATAGTGACGAAATCATTCAAAAGAAATTGCGAATGGAATTATTTGGAAACTTTGTATCTGATAGAGATTTCTTTAAATGGAACTACCACTAGTAAACCCCTTAAGAACTCTAGTTATCTGAGATTGATGAAGATAAGAAATGACATGCATTATGGGTATTTGTCAGATGGTTTCGAAGGAGAGACCAAGCCATATCTGTGGATCTGAGAGAAAAACAAACATTGCTGTGTCATCTGCAAAAGTCCCGAAAGTGGTGTCCTCCATCAGAGGATTGAAATAGTCTTTCGATGTAACCACTGCTCCTCAAGCCAGAATCATCAATACCACTCAGAAATATTAACACTTATTTCACATATCAGGAGATATGTGCTGATTTATCCACGTGTAAACTCACCAAACGTTCATTTATCGTAATAGATTCAAGCGTCCTACATGGATTATAGAAAACTTCAAATTATTTCCAATATTTTTTTTGTAATCCATACAATAGTTTATGCGTATCCACCCAAATGTCTAATGCAGCAAAATAATGTTGTGTGCGATCACTGGAAAGGAATAATTGATCAGTATTACGCGAAAAACATCCAAATTCACAATTCGCCTACACGGTCAATATCATATCTGGATTTTCAGCCACAAACAGTAAACCGACGCCTATTCAGGTTTTTATGAACCTGAAAAATGTGTCAATTGAATCATAAATTGAGCGGATCGTGTCCCATCCACGAGTTTTTTTCCATACCACGCTCGCTCTGCCATGAACACCGATAAATTTCCGATAAAATATTGCACGAACGAATCAGAAATATTTGGGGAAGGCATTCCGGAATGGGAATTTTACGATTACGATCCCAAATAGACGGTTCACCTTTTTTCCATATCAGAAAGGCCAGATGGCAGAGGAATTCGAATATGTTTTTGATTAGGGGAATAAACTACTCTAGATCTACATTTTGAATGTAAAATAGTAGTTCGAAAACATAGAACCAATTTATACTTTACATACAGGACTTTGACACATTCTTAACTTTTTTCTTTCATCTTCGATTATATAATTTTGAATTAATTGAATTTTGTTGTGACTTCTCTATACAGGGTGAGTTTTTGACTTGTACATATATTTTAACTGTAGATTCCTCTCATCAAACGAAATACTTTTTTCCTATACCATTTTTCAAAATTCGGTTTGGTTTGGGAGATACAGGGTGTCGAAAATCCATGAGAAAAACACTTTTCTGTTTATATCTTCGGAGCCGTTATTTCGAATGAACAGGGTAGTCGACTCATGAATACACGCTAAAACACCATCAAACCACTTCAAAAAGATAAACGGTTCATATTTTCGAAAGAATCAATAATTTAAGAAACTAAAAGTAGTCCTATTTTTTTCAATAAAACGCGTCGTTTTCGAGTTATTTCCAATTTTACCCGCAGAAATTTGACGAAAAAATCATTAATTTCAAGAATAATCTGAATGCGTCTCTGAATTAGTAGTAGTAGTAGTCACCGTCATTTATTGCCATATATATATACATATACATACACGCAAATGGCCATCGACCTCAGGTCCTTCAGCCTTCTGAATTAAATATCATCGAATATTATTCCTTCTCTGGTCTTTAAACGAGTTTACAATGTTGTCACAATATTTATCAACTTTGTCGAGATATTTTTTAATAATGAAATCCCCCAAATGTGGGAGATAAAATTGAACACCAAGAAGGATTTAACACGCACAGTTTCTATTGAAAATTCATAGTTACCGGTCCATATTGAAGTTAAATGTCGATGAAATACAAAATTCGGATATGAATCATGAATCTCAACACAAACTACTTATTAAATTGAAATTAATAATAATAATAATATATGTTTATTTAATAAATTTCAATAAATAAACAAAATAAGTTACAGAGGTTATTAATCTAGGAGAAATGACCTGTACGTAACTAAGAAAACAATTTTTTTTGCCCTTAACCTGCATCCACATGACGAACCATAATCGAAAAAATTGACTCTTCAAAAAATTAATTTCTATCTTATGCGTATAAGAGACCCAACCCCAAAAATTAAATAAAAAAAAAATTCTTCTTTTTTTTTTAAACGCCCTGACTGCGCTTATCCAACTTTAAACAATTATACATACATAATTAACTCATAAAAAAAAATTTCCTGAATTTACCAGAATGAAAAATATTTAGTGCAGTTTCACCTTAGAGAATGCTCAGATCTAGATATTTTGGTCGTAGTGCATCACAGTTATAGTAAGCAGGTTATATGTTATATCATAATCATTATTCTTCTTATATTATTATGTAATTATAATTACAACATCATTCACTAGAGAGGTATGTCGAGGCAGGGGTAGGCTCCCTGTCGCATTTAGGTAATGTATAAAGTACACGTATATAGTTATGTTTTTTTTATGTTCTTTTTTTTTATTCTTAATATTGATTAATCAACATCTTTATCCAGTGTCTATTTTTTCGGTGAGCCATTTTTTATGTTAAATTTGAACTTTTTGTAAATTTTAACTTTTTTTAGATCACCTGGTATTTGTGTATATATTTTTGGAGCTATGTATAAATTTCATCATTTACTAGAGGTAGGTATGTCGAAGTAGGGGTAGGCTCCCTGTCGCATTTAGGTAATGTATACACGTATATACAGTTATGTTTTTTTTTATCTTCTTCTTTTTTTTAATTTTAATATTGATTAATGAACATCTTTATCCAGTGTCTATTTTTTTCGGTAAGCCATTTTTTTATGTTGAATTTGAACTTTTTTAAATTTTTAACGTTTTTTAGATCACCGGGTATTTGTGCATATATTTTTGGAGCTATGTATAAATGTGACCTTTGGCCTATTCGTTTATTGCATCTGGTTGTTTGGTAAGTGTAATTCTTTTTTCGGGTAGAATACGAATGTTCGATTTTATTTAGAATTATTTTTCCTGTGAATATATAGGTGATTATTTTAAGTGCATACGATTGCCTTGCGTCGAGTACATTTGTTAGCTCGTATAGCTTGTCACTTGGAAATGTGAGGCTTTTTCCAAATATTATACGTAGTAGCCATTTCTGTATTGTTTGCAGTTTTTCCAAGTGACAGTCGTAAATTCCCCCCCATCCTATAAGGCCATAATTGACCTGAGACTGTACCAAAGCATTGAACAGTATCATCATGTATTTTGTATTTTGAAGATATTTTTTCATTAATTTGAATTTGTAAAGCAATCCTCTCAATTTTTTCACTAAGTGGTTAACATGTTCGTTCCATTTCAGACTCACATCAATAACTACTCCAAGATATTTAATATTTTTTGCCTCTGGTATAGTGTGCTTTTCGTCTATTTCTATGCTCCCAAGGGAAGGCAGACCGGTATTGTATGAGGCAAAAGGTAAATATTTAGTTTTTTTTAAATTTAAAGTTAGTTTATTGAATTTGAACCAGTCAATGATATATTTGAAGTCCTTCTTCACGTTTGATTTTAAACCATTCCAAGATGCTGCGTTATATTGCATTACAGTGTCATCTGCAAAACTGATTATATGGCCACTGCACTCGCTCTTCAGCAAACCGTTGATATAAACTAGGAACAGAAGCGGACCCAGCACCGTCCCCTGGGGAACACCATACGTAACCGCTCTCTGCTCGCTTCGAATTCCACTGACCTCAACGATCTGCCGGCGATTTGACAAATAACTTTCAAGAAATCTAAACGCAGTACCGCGGAAGCCATATCTTTCCAATTTTTTCAACAAAGTCTGATGACAAACAGTATCAAAGGCTCTGGCCAGATCCACGAAGATGCACAGGGACGGAATTTGTTGATCCAAATATTCGTAAATCTTTCCTGTTAGTTCTCCTATAGCATCCTCGGCGGATCTGCCCCGCCTAAAACCGTACTGCCTATCACTGATGATATTATGTTTATCTAGAAAACTCACAGCACGTCCCCTAAAAATCTTTTCTATTATTTTAGATATGTTTGAGATCAAAGAAATCGGCCTGTAATTATTTATTTCAAATTCACTTCCACCTTTATAAAGTGGCTTTATCATTCCCAATTTAAGAATATCCGGGAACTACCCCGACTGAAAGCAACTGTTCACGAGAAATGAAAGGGGTTGAGATATTTCTTTTTTTATATGTTTCAAAGTTTCTGCTCGTAACCCGTCCACTCCCGGCGACCTCCCAGATTTCAATCCCCAGATGATCTTTTCTACCTCAATTGGGTCAGTTGGTATTATGAAGAAGGACTTGCCATTTACTATGTCAGAGTCCTCAAAATCATCAACTGTTTCTATTTCATCAGCGTATTTTTGCCCCAAACCGCTATAGTGTTCATTAAATGTGTTTGCTATTTCAACTAGGTTTACGATATTACTGTTTTCTGTTTTAATACTTGTGATTTCTGTTTTTGGTTTCGCGTCATTGGTTATGTATTTCATATAGTCCCATACTGCTTTCGACTCTGAGTTGGTTTTGTCCAAAATTTTATGAAAGTGCTGTTTTTTATTATCGTCTATTACCTTTTTTATTCTATTCCTGAAGTTTGAATACTCAGCTTTTAAATTTAAGTTATGAGGATTTTTTTTAAGTTCAATGTACATTTCATTTTTCTGGTTTATTAATTTTAATACAGAGTCTGTTAACCAGAATTTTCTCTTCACTTTTTGTTTTTGTATTTTGACAGTTTTGGTACAAGATTCTATGTATGTTTTAAGTGTGTTAATGAATTCTCTTGTGATTAAATTTATGTCATGTTCTTGGTACATTTTTTGCCATGTTTCATCGGCCAATTTTTGTTTTAATTTATCATAGTTAATATAATCTTTGTGTTTTTGTGGTGTATTTTTTTTAGTTGATTTTTCAACTGATAAGTCATAAGACAGCGTAATTGGGAAATGGTCAGTACACAAATATTCTAATATATAACCTTTGAAACCATTTATTCCCTTAACAAAAAAATGGTCTATACAACTTGCACTTTCAGGACGTGTGAATTTATTAATGGCTGAATGAAAGCCAAAGCTGTACATAGTATTTTTATACTCATCAACGATATTTTCTTGCCCCAAGATATTTATATTAATGTCCCCAACAACTATATGTTTTGTACACGGTAAATGCAACAAGTACCTATACAAACCTTGAGTAAATAAATCAATACTTTGTTGTGGAGATCTGTAAATAGCAGTCAACTTCATATTTTCATTGTTTGTTGTTATTAAGACAATTTCCAGAGCTTTAGTGTCTGCTATCTGAACAATGTCATAAGTAAATGCAATGTTCTCTCTCACGTACGCAATTACACCATCGTTCTTGTTATAGTTCCCATTATTGTAAATACTTTTATATCCGTTTAATTTGAAAATTTTTATATCCTGGATCTGATAGGTTTCTGTTAGTACAATAATGTCGTATTTTATTGGTATAACCTCTAACAATGCAACAAATTCGCGAAAGTTATGAGCAATACTACGGATATTCATATGTATAATATTTACGGTTTTTGTTTGATAATTTTTCATGTCTGCAATATTCGTTATCATTTGCGTTTCATATGGTAGATAATCGTATTCCTTTATAAATCGATTCATCTTTCATGAGTAAACTAAAGGTTTCCATACATTTTTATAATCATAAGAGTAAGCTAATATCTAACATTAAAACTAAAATCACACAAATGCCACATACAAAGGAACGCTACATTCTGTTGCCAGACCTGGTGCGAGATTTTCCACCTGATGTTGTGTTTTTGGACTCTCCAGTAACCTTAGCCGTTTGCGGTCTTGAATTCAGATTCTTTGTTTTTTGCTTATTTCTGCTGTTTCCATCAATGTCCTGAGTTGATTGTGCTCCTTTTTCGAGTACTTTGGATTCTTCAAGTTCCTTCAATGTGTATGTCTCCGATCCAAGGACCAACCTATTCCCTCTTATGTATGCTCTTTCCGTACCGCTTGCCCTCGCTTCCAATAGATATTTTCTTAGACCTTTTAATTCTTCAATTTGTATTTTTGTTAAATCATTTGCTATGGCAATATTAGTTCCTTTTAGATTTTTTGTTTTTGAAAATATTTCTTTCTTTTTCCAGTAGGAGATCAATTCAATTTTTATTGGCGAATTTTCCAGTTTCCCTAGTTTATAAGCATCATTAATGTCTGCCTCAGAAAGTTCAAGATCCAATACCTGACTTAATTCCTCTGCCAGGAATCGATTTGTAATCTCAGTAATAGGCTTCTGTATACCGTAGATAACAATATTATTTTTCTTCTGATTGCGTTCAAGGGTTTCCAGTTTATTTGCCAAGTTTTGATTTTCTATTTCCAAAGTTTTAACTTTTTCTCTTAAGATCTGGAGTTCTCCCAACAATTTAGTTTCGCAAGCAGAAATAGAAGTTTTTAAGTCGTTTCTTGAGTCAACAATCTCCTTCAACAATTGATTTAGTGTGACATTATTTTCCTCAGTCATCTTTCACTGTATGATCAGCTTTATAATATTGGTTGGTACACCATGTGATGGGATGTTAACGTTTTTTTATTGAGAATCGTAAGAGTTAATTTCTATCGAATTTATTATGATTTTCTAAAATTCACCTTTCACTCACAAGTTTGAGATCCCGGACATCAGAAAATTTCACTATCCGTTGAAATATTATTTAGGCTTCAAAATGGTACCAACCTCTATATTTAACTATATCTTTTTCGCGATAAACTTTAAGATTTAGACGAGCTCACTTGGCACATGTATTCATGCAGATACAGGTACGATAATGTACCGGTTGGAAGGAATACCATAAAATGAAACGATACCTGACAATCTGTGGCGATGTTTCTATCTAAACAACATCCTCCTCTTGGAATTTTATAAACTCGACACGGTTGAAATTATATTAATTCACTTCACGTAATAATCACATAAGAACAATAATCCACTTAATGTAATGAATGTATTCAGAACTTCACATAATGTTTACAGTTTGTTCAGACTATTCAGAGACTGCTCTGTTATTGTTTATAGTTGGCTCCAGATAACCAATATTTCGGTTTTCGCTCTACGCATGCGTGGTAAAATTTGGCGGCAAAGTCGATTTATGATGGAAACGGCAGAATTCATAGATATTCATACCACGGTACACAAATGTATCGTGATTTATACTATGTTTCGTAAAAAATCCTCAACCTCAATGAAAATATCTGCAAGCTGACAACATCTTCTTGACATTTCTGTGCAAAAATTCACAGAATCGATACAAATTAGATTAGGTTAGGTTGTTTAATAATAAATCTGAATGAAAGTCTTACTTCATGATATTATTTGGGAATTTCGAGGAAAATATGAACAAGTTATTAGTGTTTACAAACTAATCTGTAGAAAAATCGAAGAAGGAACTTATTTTGTTGGAATATATGTGGCTTTTTAGTTGCAGATATAATCCGATGAAACTAACTGATTTTGTTGAAATTATCGTGTTTGCAACATTTTTATTCCAATAAGGTTAGTACTTGACTACTTGAGTATTCCCTAAATTGGGCCTAAATGTATAAACTCAATTTCTATCGAGAAATATGAACTTTGAATCAATTCCACAGTATCATTTCAGGGACGTATTTAGCCTAATGTTGTTTTTTCAAATGGCTTAATTTTTTTAACACAGTCGAATTCAGAAAAAAGGAAAATGAAAAAAAGGTTTCATTTGGCCTCTAGAATCTTCAGTTGAAATATATGTACAAGTCAAAGACTCACCCTGTATATGATGCGTATTGAATGTTTATTATACCTAAGTTGAAGCCTGATCAACCCATAAATTCCTTTCAATTCATCTTTTTTAAAGAACCGATCTTTTTCAAAAATAAAAGTATTCCCAAGTCTTTGGCATAAAACTTGGCGTTTCCTACTTATTCTTAATTTTATCCCCCAAAAATTGTAAAATTACAATCGAAAGTATTTAACAGGTAGGACGATTGTTATGGATTCACCCCTGTTCGAAGTATCACAAAATCACAAAATAACTATTCATTCTCTGACCGAAAATCATGTTAACAATGTTGTCAGGATTTTCTTCAATTATGTTATTTGAAAACCACAGATCTTGTTTAACAATTTTTATTATGGAATCAAGTTTAAAGACCACATAGGTGCTACTATGACTAATTCGTTTATATTTCCGAATTCTCTTGAAATTTTATGATTTTTAATTAGTGCTCTATATAAAGATCTCTACGCAAAATATAGTCGGGGCTGAAAACCTCAACTCATCTGGCAAAAAGTGAGCAAGCGGTGTAAGAGTTCTCCTTCCGTCAAACCTCCAAAAATACGAAGTGATGAATTCATTGAAACAACTCATAATGTTCAGAAAAGCACATTTGTATCCTTCATCATCCAAGAAGTACGAAGTTCTTGTGTTCTGAATCGTCCGCATTGGACATCTATCATTTGGTTTGACATACCCACAAATGTCGGCCCAAAGTTTGCGGAAAAGCATAAAAGAAACTTCTGAGATGACAGTACAAGTGAATTTTCAACCGAGGTTTTCATTCTCAGAATTTACGCTGAATTAACTCCAGTTAGCACTCGGGAAAAAACTGAGGATAAGAATGTTCATTCTGTGCGAAATTCAAAGTTTATTGAAGCTGCCATATCAAATTCAAATATTGCTGAAAGGTAGGCAAAATGAGTCTCACCTAATTATCATTTTTATCCTTAATAGTTTTGAATATGCAGACAGATCAAGCCCCCAAAAGGTTGACTGAGAGAATTAAGATTATTTGTTATTATCATTTTGCTTTATTTTCATTCAATTGCTCAGTCAATTTTTTTCATGAACACGAAAAGTTAATGATTAATTTGCGTATCTTTTTTTTGAACGCAGTAACTTTTCGGGGCTTACTTTTATTTTGCCTTTGGATAGATTTTTTTATTGATAAAACATTCAAACGGTGTTTTCGAGGACGAGTCTATTTTTTAACAGGATATAACTTTTTTTTAATTGAATCAACTGTTTGTTTATTTGTTCAGGTTGTAGAACTGGTTTGCCCAGAACACTTTTGAAGACTTATGTATCCACTCTAATCATCTCAAAGAATAAAAGTATATAGAAACAAATACCACAAGAATAAAAAAATCAAATGAAACTCTTTATATTAAGTCAACGGTACATTATTCTGCATTCCATCGACCTGCAAGTGTCGAAACTATCAGAATACACGACAACATTATTCAACAAAGTTCTTTCGTCTACACTCTGTCACTTCTGTTTGAGTTCCAGACATGGCTTAACGAACATTACTCTCTCAAACTTTATCAAGACCCTAACTTCATCTAATGTCTCCGGAGTTGCTCGCAGTTTATACACTGGAGTACACTAGATAACACAAACTTGTTGATAGATGGGTATCATAGACTACTCCATGCATTGCTTCTGGGTTAATTGCAGTGACATATTGTATTGAGAAAATTATCCGGAAAATTGATCGTTGTGATAGTGATAACTTTGCTTGGTTGAATTATAATATTATAATTCTCATGCAGGTTTTGGAATTGCAATCTCCCCGCACATGCAATGAAGATAATATACAGGGTATCACATTTAAAAGGAAGCAGAAGTCTTTCCTGATAGGAAAATCAAAATTTTGGAACATCGATCAGACCCGTCCATTTTTTGTTTCAAGTGGCTGTACTAAAATTACCACCAAAATAAACTGCTCCACATGAGTTAGGGAAATTGACTTGAATCGCAAAAAATATAGTTTAAATAAGATTTTTGTGATGAAAATTCATACAAATATGATTTCAAGTTGCAAATTAATTTCAGCCTGTAGTATATACAGGATGATTAAGAAAAATCGAGTAAAATAACGATATATCATTCCCAGAGAATTCAAGCATTTTAAGACTATCAATACAATGTATGGCCTCCACGGGCATCAATAACAGCTTGACATCTTCTTTGCATACTACACACGAGGTTGTTGACCAGATTTCTTAAGGAATTTGGTTATTCCATAAACGGGGCAGAAGCTCTCTCAGATCATTTAAGGATTCTGGGGTAGGTTGATCATTATCTTATCTTCTTTGGAGCATATCCCATGCATGTTCTATGCAATTCAAATCTGGTGAGTGCGGAGGTATTCGTGAATGTGGAATATCAAGCTCCTCACGCGCATTCTCAACTATGGCTGCACGGTGCGGTCTAGCGTTATCGTCTAGAAATTGAAAAGTTTCACCCATAGCAGCGTGAAAATTTGGCACAACATTGTCAATGACATGCTCCCTATAGTGTAAGGTGGTCATATTCCCAGGACGAATGTGTAGATCTGTGCGCCCGTTGAAACATATCCCGGCCCATACCATAACACTACCCCCTCGGAATGGATGGACTTCTTGGACATAGCGACGATTACGAGGTATGCGTGGGATTGTCCATACCCTTATTCTTCGAGAATCTGAAAATCATCCATATCTGGACTCATCAGTGAAAAGGACACTATGCCATTGATCGTTCCATTCCAGTCTTTGACGCTTATGGTCATGTGTTAATGGAACTCCTTTTGATGGACGTCTAGAACCTAGATTCACCTCTCTCAAACGTTCGATGGTTTCGATAGAAACTTGGACCCCATCTGCAATTTGAAGAGTATTCCGTAGAATTCTACACGTAGATGTAGGATTTCTTCTCGCCGAAACGGTGATGAAACGATCCTGAGCAGGTGTTGTTTTTCGTCGCCCACCAAGCCTTGGTCTTTCCAACACGGAACCTGTCTCCCCGAACCTATTCCAAAGTCGAGATATCACACTTTGGCTGACTTGGAGCCTTTCCGCTACAACAACCTGAGTTAGGCCACCCTGTAGCATTCCGATAGCCCTATTAGCCTCAGTGTTTGTTAATTTACGTCTTGGCATTTTCAGAAAACTCGTTTCAAATCGAAGCCGTTGATAAACTGACATTCATGGAGCATACCTGTGCAAAGAACCAAACTTCAGAAAAAAGGCGACCCAGATTGACGAAATGTCTCATACTGATTTTATTGGTTCGATTTAAGTTGTTATTGAGTTTTAAATGATTTTACAGCGATTTTCTCGGAGATTACATACTTTTAAAAACGATTGAATACGATATCCCTGACTCTCGTGGAGCAGTATATTTCAGAATACGTGGTAGAAGTTCGAGAAAAATTGATAGAATTTTCGATAGGAATAACTGTGATTTGACAGAAGGTAGAAGTCATGTTGGTTTGATATTTCGGATCAGCAGGCGTTGACAATTTATCATGAAGTGACTCATGCCACAACAACGTTTACAAAGTGATGAAAATTATTTTCAAAATCAGTATTCTATTCGCAAAACTTACCTATAGAGCACTTCGTGACATTTATGGACATAATCGTCCATCAGAACAGCTAGTTCGCCGTACGATCGATAGATTTCGAACAACAATTTCTCTACTCGATGCAACAACAACAGCAAGACAAAGGACTGTACTTACAGAAGAAAATACCCAAAAAGACCTTGGTCTACACCCATACAAGATCCAACTGGTTCAAGAACTAAAGCCATTTGACCATAATAAACGTCGTTTGTTTGCTGATTGGGCCCTAGAACAACTTGAAGTTCATCCTCTTTTCCATCGAAAATTGTGTTTAATGATGAAGATCATTATTGTTTGAACGGCTACGTAAACAAGCAAAATTGTCGTATATGGCGAGACAACAATACTCAAGAAGGTCTGCAGGTTCCATTGCATCCTGAAAAATGCTCTGAATGGTGTGCTTTACAGTTTACACGCTGGAGGCATCATCGGTCCATATTTCTTTGAAGACGATGCTGGCACGGGCGTAGCCAGAATTTATAACAGGGGGGGGCAAACCATGGTCATGGTCCAAGGTCGTTCGAAATGTGAAATTTTGGGATAAAAAGAAATGGCAGATTTAATTCATTTTTTCTTCCAGGGGGGGGGCAGCTGCCCCCCCCTGTCCCACGCTGGCTACGCCCATGGATGCTGGGGCTAATGTTACAGTGAATGGTGATCGTTACAGATCTATGATCAATGATTATTTGTTTAAAATTTTGAATGGTCATAAATTATCTTTTGAATAAAAACATTGCTTCAATTCTCATTTAAATGTGTTTTATTTCAATTAAAAGTTAAATCACTACAAATGGAGACAATTATATTGCATTGAATCCTTGTGTTTTTGTATGTTTCCATTCACCCATTCCTCTGTTACAGCACAGAATGATGTATGATTTCAGTATTCCATCCCATATCATGTATTCTATAACTATTCAGTCAAAGGATTCGCACAACTATAATTTTACAAATGATCAAAACTAAAAAAATATCACGAAAATAATACTTTCAATAGAAAGTTGACTTGAAACCTTCCATTGACCAACAGCAAGTTGAAGATGTATTTCATAATAACGACCTTAAATGATTTCACTAAATGAACTCATTATTAAATAAACATAGCTATTCCTATGTATATCCGTAGTCAAGAAGTTAGCTCCATTTTCAGACATCCGATTTCCAATCATTACGTCCATTGTATGCAAGCAGCATAAGCAAGCAGGCTGATTAGAAAAAGCTCCGAATTTTCCTGTCCAATAACTCAGATAAATGACTATGCAGTTCTCTATCTGTAGCTGATAGGAGACGGAACATTTGCAATCATAATTTTCCTGTTCATCCAGCACCGTTCTCGGGAAATGATTTTTCATCACTGATAATGGAAAGCGGAATGTAAAGGTATAGCATAAATTGGAACTGCTTTATAGGTATCTACCTATAATAGAATGTAACTCATTGATGTCGAGATGAAAAATGTTTCACAATGGAAGAATACTCTCAATGAAGAGACTGATCATCTTCACTGTTCGATTTTTACCCGACTGCGTCAGAGAGAGAGAGAGAGAAAGAAAGAGAGAGCGAGAAATATTTTAGGTGTTCAGAATCTGTTATGCATATCCATTTCTTTGGTACGTTCTACATCATCCTTTGAGTATACATAAACATTTCGATTTTCATTCTTCTAACCTCAATCCAAAAGACTGAACAAAGAACAGATTCGGATCCTTTGAATATCAAATACAGCCCAAGGACAGACTGTGAACATAAATTTAAAGTTCACAGTTAGCGTCTTCAGGGGACAGTAAATATTGCCGTTGTTATGTTCTTCTTTCAGCTTATTATAAATTCATTGCCCAACATATTATGCAAAAAGTTTCGCTGGCTTTCATAACTTATAGAACTGAAGGCCAGGACATCACTCCTCCAAGGAAACTGCCCTGGATAACTAATTGGTTTCAGAGGTTAAATAGGGTGTAATTCGAGAGCTGTTTTCAATATTCTTCTTCTATTTCTTTGTATGAAGGTTTTTTGACGAAAATTACCTAAGATCATTTTGGCGATTTTAACAGCTCTGTTAGGGGGCACAATAGACCTTAAGATAGCAGTGGACTGTAACCCCTTTTTACTATAAACTAGGTATATATAAAGATTAAATTTAGAAATCCTGAAATCCTTGAATCATGTTTTCTATTGGCCAACTTATATTTTGAGTACGATGAGATTTTTTGTGTTCGTTGAATGTTTTTTTGATGTTTTGACTGTTTTTTGCTCTGCAGATGCTCCTGAAAATCGGCGTAGTATTGAATTGGCCTTTGTTTTACAGTCCTTATCCCACTATTTCCTTCCATATATTGCTTTATTGAGGACGCAAACATTTCTATTTTTACCTTTTCATTGGATCGACATTTATTTTCACGAGGAATTCAATGAAAATTATGAAAATAAATGATGGTTTTGAATGTTCTTTATTCTCATGGGAACATACTAGAAAATGACTACACAAAAGAAATGCATCTGCCATAAACTATGATCTGAATGTGCATAAGTTCTGATGCGGCACAACAAACATCCTTTCATTCAATTTTCACCATAATGAAGTAGCACTTTCACATCTTGAATATTCTTGAAATATAAAGCGGAAAATTCATCAGTTCAACCTTTCAAAATATTCGCTAAATACTCAATATATTCACTAAAACTATTGTTCTCTGTTGTTCTAGACACTCTCAATGAAATTCTTTGTAGCAAGGTTTCTTCATCTATAGTTTCAGTCCAATTTTTCCAATATGCCAACGGCATTAGTGATATATAGTGTTGAGGCATCTTTTTTAGGAAATTTATGATAAGTACAGATCTTTTTTTACTTTTCCTTGAAGAGCAATTGAAATCACATCAGTTACATTCAGGAACAGCTTTTTTCAGTTCTTGCACTTAGCATATACTCATTGTTATAATCAATCCACTGGCCTGAAAATATATATATTATTAGCATTAAAACATGAATCCATGTCCTCAAATACATCTTTTTCAATTTATGTCTTACCACAAGAGTAAGACACAGCTCAGTACATTGAATTATGATCATCAAGTTTATAACCTTGTTGATAATTATGGTACTGAACTTTCTCATCAGTTAAAACAGCACCAGAAAATCAAACACAAACAAGACACTTGTAACCTAAAATATGATGAATTTATGAATAATAGTTCAAATGAATAATACTGATATAAATAGTTTCTCAACAATTCTCTCGGAACACGATAAAAAGTTCTAAATACGAGGATGTATTGATATCTAGTTAGCCTAAACCAGTTCCATGCATAAACAAAATATTGCGATACCATATCAACGAACAATAACTTATTAGAAGTGTCAGTGTAGAGTTCGACGTCAAAAAAGTAAACCAGAGTTACGCAATAAATTAAAAAAAGATGTCCACCGAAATTGTAAAAATCGAAAAATTGGAGTATCGAGCGATCATCAAGTACCTGTATTTAAAAGGGTTAAGAGGTAAGCAGATTTACGAAGATATGCCTAATACCCTTGGTGATCAATGTCCTTCGTATGCGACCGTGAAAAATTGGACTGCAAGCTTCAAAAGGGGTAAATTTTCCATTGGAGATGATGACCGATCGGGAAGGCCAGTTTCTGTGTCAGTCCTCGAAAATATCGATGCAGTTCATGACATGATTTTATCAGACCGTCGAATTGGGCTAATCGGATATCTGAATCACTGAAGATTTCATACGAATGCGTTCATCATATAGTTCACGTCAATTTGGACATGAGGAAAATTTCGGTAAAATGGATCCCCAACTGTTTGAATGTTGACCAAAAGCGTGCAAGGGTAGATGCATCGCGTTCGATCTGTGCTCGATTTGAAAAACTTGTTGACTTTTTAAACCCAATTGTTACTATGGATGAGACTTGGGTACGTTTCTACGATCCAGAAACAAAGCAGCAATCGATGGAATGGCGACACTCTGGTTCTTCAAGACCTAAGAAATTTCGTGTCCAAAAATCTGCTGGAAAAGTTCTTGCTTCAGTTTTTTGGGATTGCCATGGAGTAATCATGATTGATTTTTTGGATGAGGGTAGAACAATAACTGGAGATCACTATTCGACATTACTGACCACTCTACGGGAAAAAAATAAAGAGAAAAGACGCGGAAAGCTATTCAAAGGTTTTTTGTTTTTACAGGACAGGGTAGAACAATAACTGGAGCTTACTATTGGACATTACTGACCACTCTACGGAAGAAAAATTAGAGAGAAAAGACGAGGAAAGCTATGCAAAGATATTTTGTTTTTACAGGACAACGCTCCAGTACACAAATCTCACGATGTCATGCAAAAAATTCGTTATTTAGGGTTAGAATTACTAGAACACCCACCTTATTCACCACATTTGGCTCCGTCCGGCTATCATCTCTTTCCTCAACTGAAAAAAAGTTTAAAACATCGTACATTTTCTTCCAACGAGGAGGTAATGAAAGCTGTGGAGGACTGATTTGCAGAGCAAAAAAAAAACATTTTTTGAAAGGTGTAGAGACGTTGCAGGTTCACTGTAATAAATGTATTCAATAAGGAGGAGAATATGTTCAATAATAAAATATTTTGACATTGAAATTTTGTTTGGTTCTATCGTAGGCTAAGAATTTTTCAATATATCCTCGTATCCCTGGAAAATACCTGGATAATATAAAACAAATAATCACAACTCCGAAGCACTTAAATAAACAAATAAACAGCTTCTGTAGACATTACTCGTTTTCTACGTTGGATTCTTGGCAGAAAAAGGATGTTTTGATCTTTGGATTCGCTAATACTCTTTGGTGAAAACATTAAACAGTGTCACCATTCAGAAGAAGAAAAGATTTAAGGCAATTTTCAATTAAAAAGAAGCTTTAATGTATCTATAACAATGACAGCTCCATTACCATAGATACCTTCTTTGCAAACTGTTGAAGTGTAGGGCCATAAGGATCACAGCGCTCCTCACACGAAACTCTAGCCTCCGCCGTCATAGGTAGTTCTAAATTAAGAAGTCTAGAATAATGGTGTAGGGACTAGTCAATTTTTGAATGCAATGACGTTCGACCAAATCGAAAATATTAGCAATGTTTCGTGGCGGCGCCGCAATATCATTTCAGTGTATTTTCCGTTGTCAATTTGATTGATGTATCAACAGCTGATTTGCCAAAGTCATTTATGACATGACAGCAGAATGGCATCTTTTTATGATGAAAGTTTGATGCTTTTCCTAAGAACTGATATACATCAGGATGTCAAGAATATAAACACACATTATTGCTTGACAAAATTATCGACCATTTACACGCCACGTTCGCCAGAATAAATTCAAATATTTGAAATTTCTGATAAAAATCAGTCATAATTTGTGAATAGCGTCACCTGAAGTGGAAAGAACGAAACAATGCTAATATTCTCAATTTGGTCGAAACAAAATCGAATCAGTGCCTACACCATTATTCTAGACATCTTATTCTAAATGTTCGGTCGAGCGTTTGGAGCCTTTTCTCCAGCCATCTATAATCCTAGATGAATCTATTTGCCAAAAAATGAAATGATACTATGAAGATTTAAGTATATTGAGACTTTCCTCTTCAGCTGCACGATAAACTTCTCAATTCGATTATGAGTATGTCATAATGTCACTGGTGGCGTTATTCAAAATCTGGGAGAACCCTACTCAATAGTTACGAGCCTCTCAGCCTTCAGATGTGGCCCCATTAGGCAGACAGCTTTTTACTATTCTCCCACGTTGCGCCGCCGATTAATCCAAAGCAGGAGGCATAAACCCCAGGAGTTTACAAGTAACGGATGCGGGAAATAGTGGACAATAAAATCTGGTGGAAACGGCGCGCCAAAACCATAGATCATAATAAACATCGAGCCTGAGCAATTACAAGCGAAAATCCAAAACAGCCGTAAATACCCTATAAAATGGGGATGGGATGGAACGGGGCCAACAGGGATGAAATTCAACAGAACGGAGAGGCCTGCAGGGTGTCGGACGTCTCGAGGGTTTTCAGGGCCTACTTGTAGACGGTGAAGAGGGTATAAATTCGGTCAGGAGAAATAATAAAAGAGACGTCGAAGGACGAGAAATATTGGATTGCTGCGTTATTATGGGATTATGATGTCATTGTTCTAGTTAACTCGGGAAGAATGTCCTGTCACGGAAGAATGAATGAGTGGTAAATATTTGGTGAGGTCCTTATTTTGTATGATCATTTAACCTGACGGTGCATGATAGCATTTCATTTTCTCTATCAAGTTGAATTAATCCTATTTTTGAACGCTCATTCTACAGGACAAATTTCGGCAGTACCTTGGACTTTCACATAGAATGGGACGTACGATTTCTAATGAACCATCCTGTAATCGATTGCTGTTATCGATTTGCCATAGTCTTCTACTTCTATATCGGATGAGTCTTTGACTTGTGCATATATTTGAGATGTAGATTCCTCTCCGCAAACGAAACACTTTTTTTCCATATCATTTTTAAAAATTCAGGTTCCGTTTGAAAGATACAGGGTGTCAAAAATCCATGACATTAACACTGTTCTCTCCATATATTCGGAAACGATATTCGAATGAACTGAATTTTAGTTGATTGTTTACTCTATTCATGGTGCATATTTCCCAATTAAAACTCATTCAAAATTTCTACTGGTGTGAAAGTTACAGCGTTGTCAACTCATAAATTCACGCAAAATACTATAAAACCACTTGAAAAAGATGAAGGGTTCATATTTTCGAAAAAATCAACCGTTTTAGAAAATAAAAGCATTCTTTTGTTTTTTCAATAATACGAGTCGTTTTCGAGTTATTCCTAATTGAGTACGATGAAATTGGAGGAAAAATCATGAAATTCAAGAAAAATCTGAATGCTTCCCTGCCTTAAATATCATCGAATATTATTTCTTCTCTGGTCTCATAACAAGATAACAATATTGTCAGAATGTGTATCAACTTCGTCAAGACTTAAATCTCTATGACGGAAAAACGTCCAATGTAGAGATATGTAATAATAAAATCCCCTACATGTGGGAGATAAAATTGAATTCTCAGGAGCATAAAATTACACATTTCATAAGCACAGTTTCTATTAAAGACTTATTGTTGCCGGCCCTTCAGGAAAATATCTATCAAAAAAATATCCTCTTGGAATTTCAAGTCGACACTAAACGGTTTTCATCACATCAATTCACTGAAACTCTTCACAATTATCACCTGTTTGTTTTATTCTCTGTAAATAAATCGAAGTCCATGGCGCAGGTTATCGCGTGAGCATCGTTCATGGGATCAAAGACTAACGTTGGAGATACAAAATAACGGTTTGTCTTGCGTGGCGGCTACATCGCAGAGCACCGTTAAAGGCGACTCGTAGCCTACGTAATCTAACTTCACTTAGACCACGGGCGACTGATATTAAGATCGTAGCACTAAATCGGCGAGAATCAGAACTACTCGTTTGGTGTTTCCGAAGAGCAACGCCTAGACGCCTTTAGCGAAAAGTAAACAAAACTAGTGCCGTTGCGATAGTTCATCCGTTTACGCCTATACCATTGTTTGAAGAGACAATCGGCAATCTGACATCGTCTTCTCCAAAGTTCTGTGAAATATCAC
This sequence comes from Adalia decempunctata, assembly GCA_951802165.1. Lineage (NCBI taxonomy): Eukaryota > Metazoa > Arthropoda > Insecta > Coleoptera > Coccinellidae > Adalia > Adalia decempunctata. Next base: position 26,786,758 of record OX637697.1, read on the forward strand.
AGAAGATGGGCTAGGTTAGGTCATTGACCTAGGTTAATGGAGTTATGATAGGTTAGTGAGAAAACAATTTTTACGAGATCGAGGAAAATATGAACAAATTATTAGTGTTTACAAACTAATCTTCAGCAAAATCGAAGAAGGAACTTAATTTGGTGTGAGAAATATGGCTTTTCAATGGCAGAAATAATTGGACAAAACTAAGTGTTTTTTTAGGAAATATCGTGTTCGTAACATTCTTATTCAAATAAGGTTAGTGCTTGAGTATTTTCTAAATGAATCACCCAGAATTTCTAATAATCACATCAATTTCAATCGAAAGATATGAACTTTGAGGTTTTTTTGAGAATAATATCAGGCACGTATTTAGCCCAGTTTTTTTTCAAATAGCTATATCTCTCTAACAGAGCTGAATTCGAGAAAATGGAAAATAAAAAAAAGGTTTCTTTTGGCATCAAGAATCTAGAGTTAAAATATATACTCCATTCACAATTATAAAATCACAACTCTGGCAATGGAAATTTGACACACTAGTTATGACGTTTTTCAAAATATTTTTATGTTCCAAGTCAACACTATGTTGCCCTTTCTACATTCTCAGCGTATTTCTCAGTAGGTATGTGAATTTATTCGGAAAATGAATGAATTGGACAAGATGTGATGGACGAAAATAATTAACGTTTATATGAATTGATAGAAAGGATTCCTTTTCAAGTTATTTGCATGGAAAGTACAAGAGATCACTGTTGAAATATATTATTTTTCACCATGAAAGGAAATTGCATTGCTTTTACATAATTTTCATATGCATGCTTGTGAAGATTTAATGTTTATTATCCTCTTGAACTGAAAGTTCAAGACTTGACGACATAATTTGTTGATTCTTATCAAGAATTCATTAAAAAAATCAACCAAAAGATATAAGATGAATTGATGGGTAATTACAAGAATCAAGAATAATGTCAATTTTATTTTGTTGATGACTTTCCTAAAATCAATGTTGGGATATAAAACTCGGCTGCGTTTGTTCAAACAACATCTGAAGAATACATTTTTCACCATCTCGACCTTTGAAAGGCATTTCTTATAGGATAATTAGGTCTAAGTTCCACCTCATTAGTGAGGTACCTAACTTTTGCAAATCTGCTCAGATATCGCCAAATTTCTTGGAAAACCTGAAAAATATCATCCTAATCGACCTCTCGAAGCTCCATCCGATCCATCTTGCGATATCTGTCCAAATAACAGCTTTTTCAACGAAATTCCCGTGTACCCCTTCAACCTCGAAATATAAACATCCGTCCTGGTCTTGAAAATCGTCCTCACGCTCCAAACTGGTGCTAAAAACAATAAAGATACGTTAATCTTGGATATTCGATGAAAAACTCACCTGCAAATATCGATTAAATACCAAAAATCTGCGAACAATTTGTAAACCTAACAAAATGTGGAATATCCTTGATACTTTTACTTTGATGTAAACAGAGAAACTGGCAACCTCGTTTTGTCATTAACGATATTTTCTGTGCTTTTCGTCAGGTTCACCAACTCCTGAAAACGAAACCACGACCTCCTATGTACAAATCAAAGACTGTATACCCTGTATAATATTTTTCGTCCCTACTTAAGCAATTATCGAGTAATTTATTGATTATTTTGCAAAACAGCTTCAATTAGGGAAAATACCTACAAAATGACATATATGTGCAAGATGACATAGTTGACTTTGGAGGTATCAAATGTGGAATTGCCTACCATATGACCCGTAGCCTACGTTAGATTACGTAGGCTACGTATGACCACATATGACGAACCGAGTGACTTCTATTGACCTCTGAGAACTCGCAAGCGCTACTCTAGTTCATTCGATCGTTATGAGTGATAACAGAAATTAATAGGTCACGAGTTTTTTTCATTGTGCCAAATTTTCAGAAGAAATGGCCAGTTTTCACTGAAGATGAAGAATAAATGTCCGAACCACCTGTTGACAGAATGCCTCGCCACTGCTAGCCAAGACAATAAAGCATGCTTCGGACAAAAAATTTGTAGAAGTGAGGAAGTAACCTCCTTGAAGCCATCTAAGGTTATAGAGGAGGTTCTTTAGATTGAATATACTCTATCTACGCAGTGGAAACATAGCAATCGAACATGGCACCGAATCAATTTTTCATGATGATCCCTTATGAAAAACCAAACGGGTCCTTATGGGTCGAGAGTTCCATAAATCATAACGTCCATAGCAAGCATTATTCAAAGGAAAGATACTCCCGCAGTTCATACCCACCTCGGAATACCCCCTCGTACCCATATGTCGCGTGATATAATGACAAATCGCCACATATATATTGTTGGACACATCTAGGAGATACAACCCTCCAACTTCCTGTTTCATGACGATAACTCAGCAGCCACTTTTAAAGTAGCACGTTATCTACTCTGATTCTTCCGCCACGACACTTTCTCCACACGAGTGCCCGTTTGTGGCTTTTCATTCATTACACGTTTTATTTACAGATTAAATAGTGAATGTTCGACCCCGAATAAATCATATTCTGCAATAAATCGGGGGTACAGAAATTCATTTTTGTAAAATCGGAACCAACCCTAACTTGTAATCTTCAAAGGACGATCTTTCCATGCCAACGTTTTGCCCGACGTGGTATGACTTATGAATAATTTTTTTATTTTTTTTTATTTATTCCTTCAACATTGAGAAAATTGAATTCAATAAAACCAACTTACTACAAGGGTTGTAATTTTGTTTATATACAGGGTGATTCCGGAAGAGACCGTCAGATTTTATGAGAAGTTTACACTATATAGTAAAGGCAGTTTCGAAACAATGTTTGGTTCATGGTTGGGGACCTTTCTTGAGAGTGATTTGTCCGATTTGACCGATTTTTCTGTTATTCATAACTATGGTATGGCTTGATCAATATTGATGAAATTTTCAGCGTAGAACAATATGATTGTCCACCTTCAATAATTTCAACATTTCTTCAAAAATGAGGGGTGGGTATATTGATAAGTTCAGATTGAGTTTGCAAAAATTCACCACCTGCTGCAGATTCTACGATGAGTTTACAATACGCACCAAATTTTGTAATCAATAAGCTGCAAAGAACTCAAAACAAAGCAGTAAAGAATATTTTCAATATAGAGTACAGAACACCAACAGAATATGTATATAAAATAACTAAAATACTTGATGTAGGTAGTTAAGTTAAAAAAATTAGAACAGGTAAAACTAATACATGGCATGAAGAAAAATAAATTAAAAACTCAAATGAAATTGAAACAGACAATACAATGTCATCATCATTTGACCAGACAGAGAGAGACATTCAGAAATAAATTAAGAAGAACAAATAAAACTCAGAATTCCCCAATTTTTAGAAGCATCAATGTGTTTTACTCAATCCCCCCAAATATTATAAACGCCAGAAGTAGTAAGGAATTGTGCCATAACCTTAAAAACTTTTTGGAACTAGAATAGAATTTTAAATTGTTTGTTGATGAGTTGAGAATATTTTATTTTGTTTGTATTATATTCTAGTTTCTAATTATAATATGTATTATTAGTAGGCCCTGGTGCCAGTAATGTTCTTTTTTACTGTTTGAGGGTCAACAATAAAGAAGATTATTATTATTATTATTATTATACACTACTGGAGCGTTTTTATTGTTTTTGGCACACATCCAGTTTTCCTGGAAAACATTTTTAAAGATGAACAATATCGTTATTTTGCTCCAAGGCAGTGAGAATAGAAAGCTTTATTGTCCAGTGATACAAAGCTCTTCCGAATGTATGATAAATATTTTATATCTACTCCCATAGAATAATATATCCATTATTCAACTGATTTTGATCTGTAAGAGTCTCTATAAACCAATACTGTGAGGTAATAATAACTCACGCCTATAACTCACTCTAATACAATTAGGAAAAATGTAGCTTATGAAATGAATAAAAAAGTCGGGTCAATGGGGCACTCTTTTTCAGACATCAAGGTAACGTTCTCGCCATCCATTTCTACATTTTTTTTTAATTATAGTTTATTGTGCTTCGATTTCGCAGATCATTAGCACTACGGAACGGTTACATTTTCTTAGGTCTGAGTATCCAAAAATTGCATTTGGAAAACGTGAATTTTTGACGTTTTCTACGGGATTCGATATCGATTCTATTTTCGACCACAGAAATTGCTTTTGACAACTGTTGTCAATTCTGAAAATGCATATTAATTCGAATTTTACTGAAGAAGTCGAAAATAAAGTATAGTGTTCAATTCGCGGTAATGTATGTCATAACATACTTAATGAATTACACCCCTCGCCTGACGGCTCGGGCTGCAAAATTCATCTGCGTATGTTATGACATACATTACCGCTCATCGAACAATATACAATTATCTACTCCCATAGAATAATATATCCATTATTCAACTGATTTTGATCTGTAATAGTCTCTATAAACCAATAGTGTGAGGTAATAATAACTCACTCTAATACAAATAGGAAAAATGTAGCTTACGAAATGAATAAAAAAGTCGGGTCAATGGGGAACTCTATTTCAGAAATCAAGGTAACGTTCTCGCCATCCATTTCTACATTTTCTTAGGTCTGAATATCCAAAAATTGCATTTGGAAAACGTGAATTTTTGACATTTTCTACGAGATTCGATATCGATTCTATTTTCGACCACAGAAATCGCTTTTGACAACTTTTGTCAATTTTGAAAATGCAGATTGATTCGAATTTTACTGAAGAAGTCGAAAATAAAGTATAGTGTTCAATTCGCGGTAATGGTCATAACACACTTGATGAATTACCGCTCATTGAACAATATGCTATTATCGACTTGAAAATTTTCCATAAAACTTTAATCTCAATATAAATCAAGTTCGTTAAGATCCATGGTTACCATCACAGGGAACTACAGAATGAGAATATTAAATGAATCATCTGTCACAAGAAGTGTGTTTCAACATGTCATTATTAATTACTTATGCTGAATATGCATCGTATTTGTAACGGAAATGTTGTATTCCAAAAAGAGGAAATCACTTCGAACATTCTATGTAAATTTTGTGTTAATCCAGAAAATATCCTCATACGTACCTACGTGAACCCAAAAATCTACAACAACTAATACAGAATAAATATTTGAAACATATTATGAAAGGCAAAACTAAGTATCAACACAAAATTTTCATGAAATGTTCGAAATGATTTCCTCTTTTTTTAATACAACATTTCCGTTATAAAAACGATAATCATAACAATTCACGTCCTACCCCACCCTCCGTATTCCCCAGATACGGCACCGGGCGCCGTCATATTATTAAAAATAGCTTGAATCCTGGGTATCCTCAAAAGATGGACGCTTTTACCGTAACTGTATTTGAGCTTTACCAGAAAGATATGAAAAAGTTGTGGCTGACAATGGACAATACTTCAAATGATTCATGTGTAACCATTATTTCACCATTAAGTTGTATTTTCCTCAAAGAACACTGGGCACCTCATTAACTTTTATAAAGTATCCCGGTTGGTAAAGATTTAGGTTTATCCAGTTTTTTTACTTGAAACTGACGCAGGTTGGTACTCGTGAAATGTCAAATAATTCTCAGACAAGTTGCCAATGCTTATTACTATTTACTCTTTTTTAACTTTGTAAATGGAGTTCTTTTGAGGTATAACTGTGACACAGGTTTCGTAGTACTACTTCATTTTCATACTGAAGTATTTCAAGTTGTGCAAAAAGGTATTTAAATGTCTTCTGTGGGATTATTTCGGGAGAATTTTGACGAGTGGGGAATTCCATAGGTCCATCTGTTCGTTTAGAGGTTTTTCTGTTGGGTTATTCGAGTACTGTTATTCTTTTTTCGAATGAACTACCACAAGGTAACGGAATATTCTATCCATTATCTTTCAGTAAGAATTAAACACTCGATTCTGGATTTCTTTACGAGAAAAAAGCATAACTGAATCTTCCGACCATGTTTATACAGGGTGAGTCTTTGACTTGTACATATATTTTAACTGTAGATTCCTCTCATCAAACGAAACACTTTTTTTCGATACCATTTTTCAAAATTCGGTTTGGTTTGGGAGATACAGGGTGTCGAAAATCCATGAAAAAAACACTTATCTGTTTATATCTTCGGAACCGTTATTTCGAATGAACTGAATTTTGGTTGAGTTTTTACTCTATTCATGGTGCATATTCCTGAATCAAAACCTATTCAATATCTTTACTAGTATGAAAGTTACAGGGTAATCGACTCATCAATACCTGCTTAAACACCATAAAACCACTTTAAAAAGATAAACGGTTCATATTTTCGAAAGAATCAATCATTTAAGAAACTAAAAGTTTTCCTATTTTTTTTCAGTGAAACGCGTCGTTTTCGAGTTATTTCCAATTTTACCCGGAGAAATTTGAGGAAAAAATCATTAATTTCAAGAATAATCTGAATGCGTCTCTGAATTAAATATCATCGAATATTATTCTTTCTCTGGTTTTTAAACGAGTTCACAATGTTGTCACAATATTTATCAACTTTGTCGAGATATTTCAATAATAAAATCTCACAAATGTGGGAGATAAAATTGAACACCAAGGAGGATTTAAAACGCACAGTTTCTATTGAAAATTCATAGTTACCGGTCCATATTGAAGTTAAAGGTCGATGAAATACAAAATTCGGATATGAATGATGAATCTCGATACGAACTACTCATTAAATTGAAATTAATGAAAAATAATACGATACCTGATAATCTGTGGCGATGTTTCTATCTAAACAACATCCTCTTGGAATTTTATAAACTCGACACGGTTGAAATTATATTAATTCACTTCACATAATAATCACATTAGAACAATAAGTCACTGAATGTATTCAGATTATTCAGAACTTCACGTAATGTTTACAGTTTTTTCAGAAACTCTGGTTTGTTATTGTTTAACGTTGGCCTCCAGAGCTCCAGATAACCATAATTCGGTTTTCGCTCTACGCATGCGTGGTAAAATTTGGCGGCAAATTCGATTTATGCGGAAACGGCAGAATTCATAGATATTTATACCACGGTACACAAATGTATCGTGATTTATACTATGTTTCGTGAAAAATCTTTAACCTCAATGAAAATATCAGCAAGCTGACAACATCTTCTTGAAATTTCTATGCAAAAATTCACAGAATCGATACAAATTAGGTAAGGTTAGATTGTTTAATAATAAATCTGAATGAAAAGCCTTTCTTCGTGATATTGTTTGGTAATTTCGAGGAAAATATGAACAATTTATTAGTGTTTACGAACTAATCTGCAGAAAAATCGAAGAAGGAACTTATTTTTGCGGAATAAATGTGGCTTTTTAGTTGCAGATATAATTCGATGAAACTAACTGTTTTTGTTGAAATTATCGTGTTTGCAACATTTTTATTCCAATAAGGTTAGTACTTGACTACTTGAGTATTCCCTAAATTGGGCCTAAATGTATAAACTCAATTTCTATCGAGAAATATGAACTTTGCATCAATTCCAGAAGATCATTTCAGAGAGGCGTACTCAGCCCAATGTTTTTTTTTCAAATGGCTATATCTTTTTAACAGAGCCGAATTCGGAAAAATGGAAAAGAATCTTCAGTTAAAATATATGTACAAGTCAAAGACTCACCCTGTATACATGAAATATTTTTCAAGTATTGACAGAGAAAAAAGTTTATTCAACAGTCGACAGGCTTTGGAATCATTGATCTCACATAATATTTTCTCAAATTCATTATTTTCTCAAAGTAAATAAACATTGTGATAAATACGTAATTACTTTGACTTCTAGGTAGGAAGGAAAACGTTGCTTAGTTATCTGACAAAAAAATGACTATAACCTAACATTTTCAAAATATACACGTTGAAATGTGTCAGAATGTCATGGCCAACCGGAATACATTATAAAAGTGAATGGAGTATAGTTGCGTACCTAATATTATAACTGATAAAATCTTTCGGGAGTGTGTATTGTTGGAATTTATATAAAATTGCTGGATCTCCTATTTCAATTTAACTGCCCACTGAATTTCCCTGATTTTTGAACAACTCCGCCGAACGAATACCGAATATTCGACCATCAATCACGGCTGCCGACTGGATGTTTGAAGGAAATTAGAGCTTTCAACCATATTCGCAGTGGTACGTTTCTATGATTACCCTTCATTACGACTGTGTACTGTTTCTTTCCCATTTTAATTGGATCAAAAAAATTCAAATGTATTCAACTCTCTGTTCGACGCCGGCTGACTGAATGGGGACCGTTTCAAAAAGTTCAATTTGCCTTAACGAAGACCGAGCTAACAATTAGGGGCAATTGTCATCCAATTTGGTTTCATCCGGGCACAACTTCCATCTGAAACACTGCCAGGAGATTAGTATTTGATCGTTAAAGTTCCTGTGGTCTCAACTTCATAAAGAATGTCAATATTACCGAGCTATTCTTTTTCATCTGATTCTGCTGTTTTTTTCCAGTAAGAGATTGCTATACAACGTTGTTTACATCTACGTCTATAAAAAACGTTCGAATTATGAAATATACTAACTGCCGAAGAAACTGCAACACCCAGAAGTACCTGTTTGAATTTTAATTTTTTTTTTGGTGAAACATAGATGGTATATAGCAAGGAGTAAATGATTAAATTTTCACGAATTCACAAATCGTGAAAGTTTTTTCATGTGAACATAGTTTGTTACTTCAATAATGTTGTCGTTTTGTGAGAATTTAAAATTTAAACAGCTCCTTCTAGATAATGCAGTTTCTTTGTCAGTTAGTATACTTCAGAAGAAAATTATTTTATAAGCATGATGTTCCACTAATTGATTAAAAGCAGAAGATAATCTCAAGATTCTTCATAGTGTTTCGATTTCTCAGAAACACAAAGGCATGGCAGCTAGATAATCGAGAAGGCATGAGACTTTTATTTGGCTCTCGTAGCTCCCCTCTTATTTTCCGATAAACCTAATTACAGACAGGACAATATGGAAGGGTTCGATTAAATCAGGTCTGTTCATTCGGTTAATGGCTATAGGGAGTTCTTATGAAGTTTTATCAGCGGAATTGACTCAAAGCTTCCGTTTTCAATTCTAAGAAGACTTCGAGTCAGAATGTGCTCTTCGATAAGGTGAAACTTTGAGAAAGGAGCTTTCCCGTGTCGGAGAATATTCCGGAAATACGTTTTTAGTACCAAGGAAGGTCAAATTCCAATTTGCCAAAACTGTACCTGAAGCAACATGTTCGATTATCTTTCAATTATGAGTTTGTCGTAGGAGTTTCTTGGCTAAGAATTCATATCATCTTCCGATCAAGATATAACACAGGAAATTTCTAACTAGTAGAGTTGCTGGCTCTAAACTTAGAAGATTGATATGTTTTGCATTGAAAGCAACCTCCGAATCTACCTCTTGCGCTCTTATTGAAACAGCCTTTAGTATTGGGCTAGACCCAAATCAAATTATTTTGTGGTAGCCAATTTGAGACACGTCCTGTCGACAAATATCGACGAAAGCTACGGCTATTTGTTGTGAAATGTCAATCTTCCTTATCGCTTCTATCATTACTGTCATTCCTATGGATAATTTACTATGGGTTGAGTCAATTCCTATCATCTAAGTTGATTAGTTGAATTATAAATTTGAAATTAATGAAAGAAATGGTTGTAGGAAATAGGGAGAAATTATTTATATTCGTGGCCAGTTGAGGTAAGGTTCTTTCTCCTGATATTGAGCTTAGAGTATCTTGAGCATGCTCTCATTTCGAAGATTTTTGTGGCATTTCAACCCCAGTTCCCACAACTTGAGTCTTGACATTTGAATATCAAAAAAACGTGGTTGCGAATTGGTGGAGGAGCCGGTTCATGTCCCGCCGCAAAAATAAGTACAACAGCAGTTGGAACAATAGTAATATTATAAGGATTAAACGTGCATATTTTTTTTCGAGCAATATGTGCAGTTGCGAGGCGGAGCGCAGTGCAGCCGAGAGAATTCAAAATTGCGAGTAAAAATAGGCACTTTTAGGCCGTATGATATACAGGGTGTCCCAGATGTCCCGCACTTCCTTCAGGGGATCGAAAGTGAAAAATATTCTAAGCCCAAATATCCATGTTTGAAATTTTTTGATGAAGTAGTTAATCAGTAATTAATTAATGAAAGTGGCCAATCAGGAGCGCGCTATGGAAGAATGAGTAAGTAGTTGGGGACGCGAGAGTGAGACGCCAGAGCTGCTGCCGGCTTTTCACGCAGTAAACCGAGACTGGCGTCTCACTTTCGCGACCCCACTGCTTACTCAATCTTCTGTAGCGCGCTCCTGATTGGTCACTTTCATTAATCAATAACTAATGAACTACGTTATCAAAAAATTTCAAACATGGATATTTGGGCTTCGAATATTTTTCGCTTTCGATCCCCTCAAGGAAGTGCGGGACTTCTGGGACACCCTGTATACCTATACTCCATTCACTTCTATTTAATCACATGGGAGGTCATGGTTTCGTTTTCAGGAGTTGGTGCCCCTGATAAAAAGCACAGAACATATGATGAAAAGTCAGTGCGCGCACAGAAAATATCGTTAATGACAAAACGACGTTGCCAGTTTCTTTGTTTACATCAAAGTTAAAGTATCAAAGATATTCCACATTTTGTTAGGTTTACAAATTGTTTGCAGATTTTCGGTATTTAATCGATATTTGCAGGTGAGTTTTTCGTCGAATATCCAAGATTAACGTATGTTTATTGTTTTTAGCACCAGTTTGGAGCTTGAGGACGATTTTCAAGACCAGAACGAATGTTTACATTTCGAGGTTGAAGGGGTACACGGGAATTTCGTTGAAAAAGCTGTTATTTGGACAGATATCGCAGTAGATGGATAGGATGGAGCCTCGAGAGGTCGATAAGGATGATATTTTTCAGGTTTTCCAAGAAATTTGGCGATATCTGAGCAGATTTGCAAAAGTTAGGTACCTCACTAATGAGGTGGAACTTAGACCTAATTCTCCTATAAGAAACGCCTTTCAAAGGCCAAGGTGATGAAAAATGTCTTCTTTAGATGTTGTTTGAACAAACGCAGCCGAGCTTTATACCCCAATATTAATTTTAAGAAAGTAATCAACAAAATAAAATTGACATTATTCTTGATTCTTGTAATTACCCATCAATTCATCTTATATCTTTGGGTTGATTTTTTTTAATGAATTCTTGATAAGAATCAACAATTGATGTCAAGTCTTGAACTTTCAGTTCAAGAGGATAATAAACATTAAATCTTCACAAGCATGCATATGAAAATTATGTGAAAGCAATGCAATTTTCTTCCATGGCGAAAAATAATATATTTCAACAGTGATCTCTTGTTCTTTTCATGCAAATAACTAGAAAAGGAATCCTTTCTATCAATGCATATAAACGTTAATTATTTTCGTCCATCACGTCTTTTCCAATTCATTCATTTTGCGAATAAATTCACATCCTGAGAAATACGCTAAAAATGTAGAAAGGGCAACATACTGTTGACTTGGAACATAAATATATTTTGGAAAACGTCATAACTTCGATACAGAGTGGAATGTGTCAAATTTCCAAGGCCAGAGTTGTGATTTTATAATTGTGAATGGAGTATACATAGATGCATCTATATAACTACTATTTTTTCTCCAACCAAGTTAAATATCTGGTATTGTTTGTAAATATTGATTGTCGAGTAGACGTCAGTAGACGTACTAATCATATAATTTTTGTAGTAGTTTTTACGCTACTTCCAAAATGAATCCCGAACACGACGAAAATATACCTGCGGATATAATGAAAGTGCCGAAGCAGTATGTCTGAATCTTTTGCCAACCAAATCGCGCCAAGTTTATGGACTTGCATATCAGCGATTCATGAATTGGTGTAAAGAAAAAAAAATGTGCAAAACTATACTCCATTCACTTTTATTTAATCACATAGGAGGTCATGGTTTCGTTTTCAGGAGTTGGTGCCCCTGATGAAAAGCACAGAACATATGATGAAAAGTCAGTGCGCGCACAGAAAATATTGTTAATGACAAAACGACGTTGCCAGTTTCTTTGTTCACATCAAAGTAAAAGTATCAAAGATATTCCACATTTTGTTAGGTTTACAAATTATTCGCAGATTTTTGGTATTTAATCAATATTTGCAGATGAGTTTTTCGTCGAATATCCAAGATTAACGTATGTTTATTGTTTTTAGCACCAGTTTGGAGCGTCAGTACGATTTTCAAGACCAGGACGAATGTTTACATTTCGAGGTTAAAGGGGTACATAGGAATTTCGTTGAAAAAGCTGTTATTTGGACAGATATCGCAGTAGATGGATCGGATGAAGCCTCGAGAGGTCGATTAGGATGATATTTTTCAGGTTTTCCAAGAAATTTGGCGATATCTGAGCATATTTTCGAAAGCTAGGTACCTCACTAATGAGGTGAAAGTTAGACCTAATTCTCCTATAAGAAACGCCTTTCAAAGGTCGAGATGGTGAAAAATGTATTCTTTAGATGTTGTTAGAACAAACGCAGCCGAGTTTTATACCCCAAAATGAATTCTTGATTAGAATCAACAATTGATGTCTTGAACTTTCAGTTCAAGAGGATAATAAACATTAAATCTTCACAAGCATGCATATGAAAATTATGTGAAAGCAATGCAATTTTCTTCCATGGCGAAAAATAATATATTTCAACAGTGATCTCTTGTACTTTTCATGCAAATAACTAGAAAAGAAATCCTTTCTATCAATGCATATAAACGATAATTATTTTCGTCTATCACATCTTTTCCAATTCATTCATTTTCCGAATAAATTCAGATTCTGAGAAATACGCTAAAAATGTAGAAAGGGCAATATACTGTTGACTTGGAACATACAAATATTTTGAAAAACGTCATAACATAAAATGGTGTGGATATTAGTAAATATTCAGAATTACGAGCATTGTCAAAAAGGCAAAGTGATGGATATATACCTAAAAAGTTTTTACAAAGGAGGAAGTGGATCGGTTCCTGGATATGGCACCTGATAATGTATATTTCATGATAAAGTTTGTTCTAGTATTAGGAATTGAAGGTGCTATGCGTTGTGACGAAATAGTTCATTTGAAAATTGATGACATTGAAGATATGGACTCGGTCCTGGTCGTTAAAATTTTGCAGAAAAAAAACCAGAAATCTTGTTTGTTTACCATTATAGACGATAATTATTTGCGTTTATTTCGAAAATATGTCGCACTACGGCCATCATATATACAGGAACGTCGTTTATTTTTGAAGTATGTTAATGAGAAGTGTCAAAGAATGATTGTTGGTATTCACAAAATTAGTGCCGTGCCGCAAGAAATTGCAAAATTTTTGAAGTTAGAAAATTGGAAGGAGTATACTGGACATTCGCTAAGAAGAACATCTGCTACACTTCTTATTGATAGTGGCGTTGACCTCACTTGTCTTGAAAGACATGGAGGTTGGAAATCGAGTACGGTAGCAAAAGGATATATTGAGGAATCACGTGTCAACAAAGAGAATACTGCCAGAAAAATATTGCAACCTGACAAAGAAGGTACAAGTACCTGTTCAGATATTTCCTCGAATGTTTCATCAACAGTTACGGAGAATATTTTGAGTTGTTCTAACATTAATGAAAATCTTTTGAATCAAGGAAAGATATAACGGCATGCAGACAATTGAATATTTTTGAAATTCCGGAAAAAGTCAAACACCGTGCAGGAATCGAACCTGCGTCTCCCTACTTTCCGGGCGGGGGCCTTGACCACTGGGCTAACGATGCATATGATACTTTTTCCGGAATTCAATATCCTGAGGTTCACCTCATATGTTAGTGAGAGGGGGGTTCCTAGGTGGGGAGCAATGATTCACCTAGGAACCCCCCTCTCACTAACATATGAGGTGAACCTCAGGATATTGAATTCCGGAAAAAGTATCATATGCATCGTTAGCCCAGTGGTCAAGGTCCCCGCCCGGAAAGTAGGGAGACGCAGGTTCGATTCCTGCACGGTGTGTGACTTTTTCCGGAATTCAATATCCTGAGGTTCACCTCATATGTTAGTGAGAGGGGGGTTCCTAGGTGGGGAGCAATGATTCACCTAGGAACCCCCCTCTCACTAACATATGAGGTGAACCTCAGGATATTGAATTCCGGAAAAAGTATCATATGCATCGTTAGCCCAGTGGTCAAGGCCCCCGCCCGGAAAGTAGGGAGACGCAGGTTCGATTCCTGCACGGTGTGTGACTTTTTCCGGAATTTCAAAAATATTCAATTGTCTGCATGCCGTTATATCTTTCCTTAATTATTAACCGTTAAACCTATCTTCATCTTTTGAATTGTTCGAAAATTTACTCCGGCGTCGAGCAGGTACGAAAAATGAAATCAGAACGGAAAATTTTATTCAAATATTGGATATAAAAACAAACGGGCGTTGAAAAAGACAAAGAAAAATTGTGTCAATGATCCAAGAGATGTTCAAAGAGTCGTACGCCTTCTCTGGAACACAAAGCGATCCGATCGTTGAATGTCCCACTAATCCTCGTCAGCAAGACTGCTTCGGAAAGCAGTCACAATCCTCTCTCGAATATTGAAAGCTGTTGTTCCCTTTATGTATCCCCACAAAAAAAATCTATTTTGGTGAGATCCGGTGATCTAGCAGGCCATCTTGTCGGTCCGCCCCTACCAATCCATCTATTTGGAAACTGTTGGTCCAGTAAATCCCTCACAGAACGAGAATAATGAGCGGGTGCTCCATCATGCTGAAACCATATTTCATTCCGTATTTTCGTAGGTAACTCTGCTAACATTCCGGGAAGAATGTTCTGAATGAAAGTGAAATATGCAGCTCTTATCTAAATTTCCTTCGAAAAAATGAGGGCCTATCACATGGTTGCCGATTACTGCTCCCCAGACATTCAATGACCACCTGTGTTGATTGTCTATTTCCCTTATTATTCTAAGATTTTCTACAGAGAAATAATGAAAATTGTGCCTATTGACGGCTCCGGAATTGTGGAAGGTTGCTTCATCACTGAATAAAACAAACTCAAGAAATGTAGGGTTCTGTTCAAGTTGAAAACTTGCCCGGTTACCGAAATTCAGACGGTTTTCAAAATCGCCCTCGGTAAGCGCCTGATGCATCTGAATGTGGTAGGCATGATACTAATTTTTTTGAGAATTCTTTTAACTGAACGCTCACTTATACTACAAGCTACACCAAGCTCCCTTTGGCTTGTGTGTGGATTTTTAGTTACATGCAGTAAAGCCTCGAGCTCCTTGTCCTCGTTAGTGGCCGATTTTAACCTCTCTTCTTTTTTATACTTGACATCTCCTCTCTCTACAAATCTGTTTGAAAGCCTCCGAAAACTCGTTTCATGTGGATGTCTTCTTTTGGGATAATCGACAGAATAGGATCTACTGGCTAATGAACAGTTTCTGTGGCACTGCCCCAACAAGAAAATTATATCAACCATTTCATCTTTACCAAAATTCATCTTGATTTATTGTATTCGGAAATAACTTTGAGCTCTGAATAACAATACTTTGATCAATAATAATAATCGATGTACTTCATAACAGTTTCTGTGGCACTGCTGCGACATGAAAATTATATGAACCATTTCATGAATAATATTTTTTTTGGATGCCGATGAAACTCTGTAATCGTTAGAATACACATGTTACCAATAATACTCATATATGTGTTACTTATTCGGACAAACATTATCATTTTCATGTTGAACTTCAAGGATTATGATTTTGCACGGGTTTTAAAGTATTTCAAAAATTGGTCATTCAGTTTGGTTTCATTGGTGATTCATTAAAAATATCCGTTAGTTATTATGTTCATTATTCCTGAAATTTTTGGTAGAAATGTCATTTTTCGTGTCTGCTGGACACAGGAGTGAAAATAATCCTAAGGTTACTCCTGAAAAAATGTAAGGTTTTAAACTGTGTACATCATCATGGAAACAAATACAGGGTGTTTCATTTGAAAAAATCGAGAAAAAACAATTTGAAATTATTCATATTTGGATATTGATAAGGGACACCCTGTATAGAAAAGGTTGACCATTTAGGAACGATGACTAGGCAAATTCTTAAGGTAAAAGAAATTCTGATCAAATTCATGTTTCCATCGCTTCTGGAAATCGGTAGAGGGCTTTCACCGAACTACTTTTTCGTAGAAATTTTGCAGTTTTTTCCGAATAAGATACGTACCGCTGGAAAAATATCCCTAATCTTTTGCGTCATGATAGAGGTATTAAAGAGCATTCAAAATATGCGAAAATATATGGGGTGTTCAATTTAAAAAATCATTCATTTGTTCAATAATTTTGTTTGGGAACACCCTGTATATTAGAAAATGATTTCCTGAGATGCAGAATTGAAATTACAAAGGAAATGCTTTTCAACTAAATTTCTAAAAAGTCTGGTTTGGCAGCTATGAAAGCCTTACGTACCATTGCAGGACCCTGTTGCCCAATTAGTTTGTTTTACTAAGTTTGTAAGAGATAATGTATTTTTCTTCAAATTTTAATTAGATAGCTCAAATGCAATTACTTTTAGTCCTAGGAGTAAAAGTAGCGTTTTTAATCCTAGGATTAGAAGAGTTGCTAAGCAACGAGCAAATTTTTGTACGGTAAGGTAATTGATGGCTTTTGCACCTGAAAATAGTACAATAATGTCAACATTTTTTGATGGTTGGAGAAAAACGATATTTTCAAGGATTATTGGGTCCGATTGAAAGAAAAAAATTATCCTCTTCAACTCTTGACTCGGTCTAAATCGAAATCTCTGCATGGAGTATTCATTATATCCAATACTCCAATAACTTGCCAGATAAACAACTTTTCTATTGCCTAGACATCGATATATCGATTTTTCGCCGGGCATATTGTGTACATATGGAATTTGCCTCACTCGAATCCAATTCAATTTCCGCGTATGTCCCTGCTGGGAGTACCCGGCTCCTGAATGTTGCTGGAGTGGTTTCACTGCATGAAATATTGAATTCTCCAATATGAAATATTTCGGCAAGTCAGATTTCGACTCCGCTGAATTGTACACATGGAGAGTAGCTGGAAGTGCGGAGATCGACATTTGCTCTCTTCGGTATTGATAGGAAATTAGATGAAAAAGGAATGAGTCGCTTTTCGTAATTCGAAATTTCTTCGGCTTCTCCGCCCTTCTGGATTAAATCATGTTCGAATCCGGTCATGAATTCATGCGGTTTCAGAAACGTACAGTGGGTAAAGCGGAGAGCCATTTGGATATTGTGTGCTGACGGAATTGAATATGCTCGGTTGAGTTTTTTGTTTGGTTTGGATATTCAAAGTAGTTTTAGAAAGTTTAAAAATCCACCAATGGAATGAATAATCATTGGAGAAGGTATTGAAGAAGGTTTGAGTCAAACCCTGAATTTGGAGTTTGAATTCAGCTATGGCTTGTGATCGTCTAATAACTCGAACCTTATTCTGGCCTCTATCATAACAACAACTAAAACTTCTGTACAGGAAGAGGGAAAGAGTGTGTTCATAGATGAAAGAGATGCTAGAATTTTCCAACATTTTAGGAAATGCAGACTTCTCCGCGAGATCGATCTATTGCGATCTCATAGAGATCACTAGGTATGTGATGTTCCTAAGCGAGCTGTCAAAGATGTTGCTACGATATATTATTTCTTATTAGTACGAAAAATCTGACTTACGTACTGGATGGTCCCAAAGCATAGAGCTTTGGGTTCTTTCAGAACTGAAATAATTACAATTTCCTCACTGATTATGAATGAGAATACAAGGATTTATTGATATCGAGTTCGAGTTAGCCTAGACCAGTTCCATGCATAAACAAAATATTGCGATACCATATCGACGAACAATAACTTATTAGAAGTGTCAGTGTAGAGTTTGACGTCAAAAAAGTAAACCAGAGTAGAGCAAAAAATTTCAAAAAAGGTGTCCACTGAAATTTTGAAAATCGAAAAATTGGAGTATCGAGCCATCATCAAGTACCTGTATTCAAAAGGGTTAAGAGGTAAGCAGATTTACGAAAATATGCTTGATAGCCATGGAGCTCAATGTCCTTCGTATGCGGCCGTGAAAAATTGGCCTGCAAGCTTCAAAAGAGGTAAATTTTCCATTGAAGATGATGACCGATCGGGAAGGCCAGTTTCTGTGGGAGTCCCTGGAAATATCGATGCAGATCATGACATGATTTTATCAGACCGTCGAATTGGGCTAAAACGGATGTCTGAAGCACTGAAGATTTCATACGAACA
This sequence comes from Adalia decempunctata, assembly GCA_951802165.1. Classification (NCBI taxonomy): domain Eukaryota; kingdom Metazoa; phylum Arthropoda; class Insecta; order Coleoptera; family Coccinellidae; genus Adalia; species Adalia decempunctata. Next base: position 26,805,103 of record OX637697.1, read on the forward strand.
AGTTCATCATATAGTTCACGTCAATTTGGACATGAGAAAAATTTCTGCGAAATGGATCCCCAAATGTTTGAATGTTGACCAAAAGCATGCATGGGTAGAAGCATCGCTTCAGTTTTTTGGGATTGCCATAGAGTATTCATGATTGATTTTTGGATAAGGGTAGAACAATAACTGGAAATTACTATTCGACATTACTGACCACTCTACAAGAAAAAATTAAAGAGAAAAGTCGCGGAAAGGGTCCAAAGATATTTTTACAGGACAACGACCCTGTACACAAAGGTCGTGAATTTTCTTTCAAGGGGGTTATAAAAGCTGTGGAGGACTGTTTCGCAGAGCAAGAAGAAAAATTTTTTTAAAAGTCTTGAGACGTTGCCGGTTCGCTAATAATTGTATTAAATTGAAAGGAGAATATGTTGAGAAATAAAATATTTTGACATTGAAATTTTGTTTGGTTTTATAGTAGGCTAAGAATATTTCAATATATCCTCGTACTTCACCAAAATAGAGTTCCAGCAGAATATTGATTCTAGTTCGAAAATAAAAGACACAAATTGCACGCGGCAGAATTGAAGAGATGGTGAATCTCACCTCTCAATATGGAAATTCCTTTTCAGGCACAGCAAGATGAAAATCCTCCAAACAAACTCTGAAGCTCAGTGAAATTATCCCACTGCATATAATGTTTTCGAAATTCAGGAAAGTATCCAACGAAAGAGCAGACCAGTTAGCAAGACAAGCATCTGAAACGCCATTCACAGGGCCAGAACCTGTGCTTGGAATCAGCAAAAACCGATGCAGGACCCTGATTGAGGAGTGGATAAAACAAAGACACCGACAACACTGGGAACAGAGCGACGGGCAAACACACAGCAAAGCCATGGTAGGACGCACAAGCCAAACCTTGACAGCTGTCTTTTTGAATCTAAACAGAACAAAGGCACGCATAATAGTAGGGTCTACTGACGGGACACTGCGGCCTCAGAAAACATTTGAACACCATAGGAATACTTGGAGAACCCGTGGATTGCAGACTCTGCGGCGAAGAGGAAGAAACAGCCTCTCACATAATCTTTGAATGCGACGCCTTGGAAAGAAGGCGCCACAGAATCTTTGGTGAAATCAATCCGGAAACGGGAATGAATCCGAAAAACCTCATAAAAAGGCTACTGAACCTGATAAAGGACCCAAACCTATTCTCGTGAGGAACCACTGACGAAAGAGTGATACAATAGACCCAAGTTCGTCGCAGTGTCACAGGGAGGCCAAGCGCTAACCCGGTCTCTTGTTTGTCAGCTTATAAATCAATCAATCAATCAAGGAAAGTATCGAAACTCCTCTCAAATTTTTGATTCGAATAAAAATGTTTTGTAACTGAAATGTTTTTATGAGGACTCGTACTCCTTTGGAATTTCAAAATATACTATAATCTTTATTTTTTGGCAATATTCAGATTCTTTGTTTTCATAATTTCTATTCATTCAATTTGTAATTAAGATTATTCAGACTGTTACAGAAAAACCTGATCCTTTGAAATTTTTCAAAGAAAAAAGAGATATACAGGTTGAGTCTTTGACCTGTACATATATTGCAACTGTAGATTCTTGAGGCAAAGAGAAACTTTTTTTTCATTCGTTCTCCATTTTTCCGAATTTGGCTCAGTTAGGAAAATATAGCCATTCGAAAAAAAAGGGCCAAATACGTGCCTGATACGATTCTCAGCAGGGACCTCAAAATTCATTTTTCTCGATTGAAATTGAGTTAATTCATTTAAGGAATACTCAAGTACTCACCTTATTTTAATGATTATGTTGAAAACACGATATTTCTTAACAAACGCACTTAGATTTGTCCCATTATATCTACAATTAAAAAGCCAAAATTCTCCCAGCAAAAATTAGTTCGTTCTTCGATTTTCCTGAAGATTGGTTAGGAAACACTATTAACTTGTTCATATTCTCCTCGACATCCCAAAAATATCTTATAAAAAATGGTTTTTCACTCAATTTATGATTAATCAACCCGATCTTAATCCCTTATTCGAAACAAAAATCTAATGTGAATATTCCACAGAAATTTCGATGTGTACGTTGCCAGATTCGCCAATATCCTCGAAACCACTCAAGACCCCGTAATATCTATGAATCGACCCATCTCGAACGTCAGTATCTGTGAACGACGCATGCGTGTAGCGACAACCGGCGCGATCTGTAAACAAATATGGAGGAAATCTTTTCTAGAGCTAAGGGAAAAGTGATCATTTTAAGTGTTTGTCTTCGATGTCGTAATGATTATGTGAAGACTTTCAGTGAACTGACATAATTTCAACTGTGTGTGTGTTTATGAAATTCCAAGAGAATATGGTTTAGATAGAAACATCGCTCAGATTATTTAGTGCTAAGTATCAATTAAGTTTTCATTTATTTCAATTCAGTACGTTTGGTTAGTATCGACATTTATCATTCATATATCTGAATTTTGTATATTCATTTTCACAATAAATTTTCCATAGAAACTGTGCGTATTAAATGTATAATTTCAGGATCCTTGGTGTTCAATTTTATCTCCCACATTTGTGGGATATAATTATTACATATCTTTACATCAAACGTTTTTCCATCATTTGAATTTCAATTCCGACAAAGTAAATCTGTAAACTTCCAGTGCGGTTAATTTTGTTGCGATCCGATGATATTTAAAATCCAGGGAAGCATCCAAATTGTTCTTGAAATCCATGATTTTTCCTCGAAGTTTATCGTATACCCTTAGGAATAACTCGAAAACGACGCGTTTCATTAAAAAAAAACATAGATATACTTTAATTTTTTAAAACGATTGATTCTTCCGAAAATATGAACCGTTTATCTTCTTCAAGTGGTTTTATTTATTTTTGAGTGGATTCATGTGTCGACTACGCTGTAACTTTTATACTTTTATGTTCGACTGCTTCATAAACACTTGATTCATGAATTCGTTTAGCGTCCATAATTGACTACTTTATTGGACACCACTTTATTGGACTCAACTGTCACAGTCTTCTCTCGATTTTGTAATTTTCTTCGTTTCACACCACTTGTTATAGGCCGCAGACAAATTTTCATAAGCACTTTTAGTGGGTAGGAGAGATTATTTGGCATTTGCGGCTTAATTATTCACGCTTTCCTCTTCCGAACTAGCCATTTTTGGGATTATTATGACGTTTGTCACAGAATTAACGAAGTAAACAACTTTGTTCAGTGAGGTTGCTAAGGTCGCTGATGGTTACTAAGGTAAGATAAGCAAAAGCACACTCAATGTATTTCTTGAAATAAAGCGACGAATATATTAATCGCCATTTCAGAAAATAAAATGTCTGCATTGCATCAGTCAAACATAAAGCTTTGTATGAAACTCGTACATAATTAGGCTTATAGACTTGCCCAAATAAATTTTGGACTCGTCCATAAAGACCTAAATTATGTACTTGTTACATGAATAGCTATTATAGTCACAGGAATATTCAGTTAAAATTTATATGTACGAGTCAAAGACTCACCCTATATATCCATATATCACAGCTTTTTCATTTCCAATTTCAGTTGCCGCATTACCCAATAGCTCTCTGGTATCTGCACAATTAATACTTTCTAGGACGACGTAAATTTCCCTACTGCTAGCGTTGAATTCGATTAACCGGTAGGCCATAAACCAAGTTGCGTCGAGATTGTGGTTTTCGATTATTCGAAAATAATTCCGGAATTAATATTCGGCTACATGGACTCGTGGTTGAGGGAGATTGCCATGTATACGCTTCATAATGAAGATGGGAATCGTTGATCGAAACCAAAATAACGCTCTTATTGGGGATCCTCAATCGGTGCTCCTTTGAAGGAATATTTAAGGGACTTATCTTCCGAACTCAATTAATTTTTAATAGTTCCTCGAATACTTCCTGCAAAAGCCATTTAATTAGATTAGGTTAGAGGATCACTTTTTTCTTCTTCGTGCATATGTCGTCACCATTGGATCCGTCCTATTTCGAGGCAAGTGTATGGTTTTGTGAGCGTTTTTACCTCAGGTAGGCTCCTGGCACTCATCAGGAATACGAAGACCCTCATCAGTTATTAAAAAAATGAGGCTTGAGATTTTTTAATTTTTTGTGAAGAGTTAAGGAAAATATCATTAAAAAAATGAAAAGGGTCGAAACCTACCCTGGGTACTGTCAATTACGTTAAATGGGATTTTATACTTATTTTTGGCCTGCCTTGTGATCGACCATGATCAGTAGGACTCTGTGCTATGTCGTTGCAGCTCAGATTCGTAATAACTCAGATCAGTGAAATATAGGATGGAAAATAATGAGGTGAAAAGATAAATTAAACACTTAGACAAAAAGGTGGTACATGCCTTTATTGGTCCAGCGGAAGTTCGAGGAAGCACAGTTGTTTTGAAGGAAGAAAAACGAACGAGATCCAATTTATCATTGGACTCAAAGCAAAAACACTTTTCAGCATATAAAACATCCATAACAATCCATAAATCCATTTTTAATCAGACGAAAGCTGGTGGTGAAGAATATGAAGCTTTCAATACCCCGGTAACGTTATTTCTGGCACAACCATGATAAAGGGCAGAATCCAATGCAGCTAAAGATGTTCTTAGGTCATAGGCTTATGAAGTGAGTCACCTGAATATTATTGAATCTCCTATGCAGAATATTCGCAGCTCCAAGTGTAAGAATCCTTCCTTCCAATATATTTCCTTTTGACTGATGAACCAGATCGAAGCAATCCTTCCGTAGAATGCTCACCTGGCCCGCCGGGCACCGAAGACGAGACTGTGTTCCTGAGTTCGTTTGTTTGAAGAACTCTCAGAGGAAGTCTCCAAGCCACTTCGTGGGGGGATGTTTTTCCTTGCACAGACGATATCAAAAGTTTGTCCTGGGCCTCCAAACCATTTACCATTGTACGTGAAATGTTATCCTGAACGCTACAACTCCAATGCCTTCACCATAATGTCAAGTGAATCGTTAAATGTGGAGTAGGTCTAATCAGATGTATAAGAATATTCCACGTGGTTCAATAGTAGGTCGAAGTTTCACCATATTCAATGGAAATGCAATAATGAAATAGAATAAGCTTACATGATATTAATTCCTGTGAGCAGAAACAGAGTTATATTGGAATGGAGAAAGTGTACATACCAATGAACAGAGCTAACAGAGGAAGATTCCTAAAGCGAATCTGAAATGGCGGATTCCTGGAAGAGGAACATGATTTTAGAAGTACACCTATTGTAAAACAGAATAAAAGTAAAAGTGAGACGAATGAAGGTGAAAATTGAGAGGGAAGTGAAGTGCCTCCTCCGTTAGTTTTCGTCTTCTTAGACGAAAACTAACGGAGGAGGCGGAAATGCGATTCTGTGGAAAAGACTAACCTCTTGGTTAGTTCGCATTTCTTCCATGGTTGCAGAAGAACAAGTGGTAGACCTTCAGTATGCGTAGAATCTCCTATTTATAAAGATTAAATTGCCCGAAGTATTTCTGGAAGTCGTAGTAATATTCATCATTCATAGAATTATAAAATACACTGCGCAAAAAAATTAACGCACATTCTGAAAATCTCAATTTTAATGAGAGTTAACACTACATTGACTTTATAACTTATTTTTTATGTTCTCTCGGGAAGGTTTTGAAGGAAACAAGACACATTAAATGGAAGAAAAATTCAGGATATCACCGAATCTCATGTGGAAGAAGAGAAATTAACAATTTTCAAAATACTGAAATGCTGATAAGTGGTTTAATACTTGGTATTTCCACCCCTTGCGTTAATTACAGCTCGACAACGACGGTTCATACTCAAAATGAGTGATCTTACAATGTTCTGATCTAATCCTTCCCAGATTTCTACGAGTTGGATTCCTAAGTCATTAAGAGTAGCTGGATGATTTTCTGAACTTCTCAGCCTTCTATTGAGGTTGTCCCAAACCTGCTCAATCGGATTGAGATCTGGACTTCTTGCGTGCCATTCCATTCGAGAGACTTCAACCTCTTCAAGGTACTCCTGAACGATGCGCGCACGATGGGGTCTGGCATTACCCAAACAACACACAAACATCTTTTGAACATTTTATAGACGACATGAAATAGATTATTAGATGATCTATAAAACATCAAAATGTATTGAATTTCTAACCTAGATTCGACGTAAAAATGTCCGCGAGATTTACGTTGAAAAATATCACTTTTTTAGACGTCTATTTTACGTAAAAAGAAGTATTTCTATAACAAGTGAAATTTCTGTCTTTTTTTAGTTTATCCTAACTTAGTATCACGTTTGACATGTAATAGACGTTTGAAGATTTATGTTATTGTTATGACTCGCTTATGTCTATATTTCATTAGATTTTTGTCGTTTTTTTTCGATCAACAATCTGATAATATATGGATGATCCAAAAAACATCCACACTCATGACCTCTAAAATATATAACATCATAGACCTTTTTTGGAGCATTGTCGTCATGATCGAAATTGGACGTCTATTAGACGGAATATTATTTTTGAAGATAGTTGGTGATATTGTACACGTTCATTAGATGACATAAGATGAACGTTTGTTCAATGTCCCTAAAGAGTCTTTGTATTGTATAGTTTTTGACATCTAATTATTGTCAATTCCAAAACAATATTGATGATGTTGAAAAACGTCATATTAATGACCTGTTACTGATTTATTCCATCAGATTTTTCGAAGAAGGGTTATATGGTCTAAAAATTCAAAGAAAATTGACATTTGATAGTTTCAAGATCATGGTTATCCTAAGGAGATTTGGTGAGAGACTTCAAAAGTATGCAGATATAAATTTAAATTATTATTTTGAAATATTATTGCATCCATTAGATCAGATTGTGAGTATGAAGAATACATACAAATTTATTTTATCAATGAAAACTGTTTTATGTTTTTTGTTTCTCGTTTCATGTTTCTGTGGTGTGCGGCCCGGCTAATCAGATATAATATATTATTATCTACACAGTTGAAATCTCTCATAGCAGTAAGGAAAGCAAAAACAACTTCCGATATGAAAAAATAAAAAGGTATATTCATAATAATAAAAAAATCAATGAACATAATTCAAATGTATCAAAAATATAAATTGTGTCAATGACCAATGTATTCGAGACAATTTGTTTAAATAAAAATATATATAACTGTGTCGTAGGCACTGGCACTTTGTGAGGATTTGCTCTTCGTTGTTTCATATTCGTATCGTTGGTTTGCAAGGCGTAACCAGTCTTGAATTGTCCTTTTTATGGTCGTGTCGTTGAGATCTGACGTGTTTCACTCTCGAACAGATTATAAACAGCATCTGGAACCAACACACAAATCAAAATAAGTGATTTTTTTTATTTTATTGAAATTAAGTACAACATTTAAAAACAATCACAACAAATGCTATATCTTAGAACAAAAGAATAGCAAAATTTTGCAGAAAATTATTTTAGTGTTTTTTCAAACGATATACTTTTATATTGCTTTCAGTTTTTTCTAAGAAATCGAAAGAATTGAAAGTTTATGAATACAGAGTGTATTTTTTTTGAGATTTCTACCTATTCGTAATAATATGACCTTCCAATACAACATCAGAAAAATGATAAATGATATTCTGAATTCAAGATGATCAAGAAATGTCAACAAGTAACTGTGAATAATCTGATAATTCCAAAATCGATATAATTGCAATATTGTTTATTAAATCTATCCTTCATATAAATGCTACATTTTTTGACATTGTATATTATATTGAGTACTCATATTGAATAAATATCCTATTTTGAAACGATATCTGAAAAAGGGCAACATTCTACACAGAAATGGAAAACGCTTATACCTACTGCTATAATTGGGGTTCTAATGGTTCAATTCATACGAAAGTTTTTAATTCGAACATCGAGTTACAAATTACATTTGTAGTCTAAGATGATCTGAAAAACATCTAAACATTTCCTCGAAGATTTCTAACTCTGGAAATTCAATTAATCAATAATTCTTCAAATCCTGATAGAATCTATTTTGTGCTCGACTTTTTGAAGTGTAATGGTAATAGTTTTCAGCAAGGTTTTCAAGTCGAGTGGTTGAGTATTATTCATTACTCAACCAATATCTCAAAGAGGTCTATCAATAGATTTCTTAGATAATATTCTTACCAAGTTATTTATTCAGAAAAATATTACTACTATGATAGGGACTGTTATAATTTCAGCCCTACGAAATCTCCAACGCAAATTATGAAATTCTATAATTTGAAATTTCAGATGATCTTGAAATATTTATTTATCCTTAACTATTTGAAAAAGATTTCAAAACCGATCATCGTGTGAACTATAAACATATTTTCAGAAAGAGTGGATTCCAGGTATTATATTCCTGGGATAATATCTAAATAAACAGAGTATTCAAAATAGTGATATCAGACATAACAGTTCAATGGAACGGTTATTCAAAAGATATCATTCAATAGACTCCTTCAGATGATCATTCTATGAAAGGTTTCAAATTTCTTATCACAATATACCTACCTAGTTCATAATAATTAATCAACATATTCTCCAGTAGGGCACATGTTATAGGTATAATTTACAGGGAGTAGTACCAAATCAAAAGTTATTCACTAGTGAACGGTTATCTGAAAGATATCATTCAATCGACTTTTCTAGATCATCTCCAATTTTATAATAATAAGCATATCTCAGTGTCAAGACATTATTCGGAGGAACACATTTTAGGTACTACACCGGGAATAGTAGGTTCCTATATAATTCAACATTACATATTATTCACTTTTGAACGGTTATCTAAAAAACATCATTCAATAGATCTTAATAGATGATCCATTTATGGAAGATATTTTCATTTAAGATCTACCATAATACCTAGATTTTGCTTGTATCCAAAAATGCAGGCTAGTTTTCGAAAATTATAAATAAATCTCATTTTTATAATAGTGAGCCCAGACCTGAAACAGCTTCATTTCAAGAGCTAAATGATGAAGAAATTATACTTACTAGAACTAGGTCCAATACGCAACATTTGCACTCACCTTCTTCAATTGTGACAGCACTAATCACTAAATACTATATTCACTAAGCTAAGGTGAAAGCGAACACAATCACTATTCGACTTGACCTTTTGACGAAGCAGTGTTCTAACGAAATGATCAAGTTCAAATGTCTTCCTACCTATAACCCTATCCGCTATCCCTGTATGAACTTTAACATCGGCGGTTCGTTACCACGTGATCGAGCCCGATATAGATGTTCGCAACTCGCTCTCTTTTCTCATCGTGAATCGTGATTATATTTATATTTTAACAGAATATGGAAACACGCTCACATTTGAAAAGGTGCTATTCAAGTTATCGATTTCGTTTTTTTAAATTTGACTTAGATAAATTGTCTGAAGTATTTCCGATCGTACCGAAATATTAGAATTTATATTTATATTTTATTTCCAGAGCACAATATGCGTCATCTGACAAGATTGCCAGATTCAGAGTATTATCTCTTGATAATTAAAAATGCGATTCTGATGTATTATGTAGGTATCGAATCAAGCAGAAAAAATGGCCTTTCTAATAATACTTTGTTTCCAATGCATTTACATCTGAAGAAAAAGATTAACATTCCGAAAATATTGAAGGCTGAAGAAACTGGGAAATTTTAGACTTTTTTTGGGGGGGTCAATTTTTTTCCTGATGTTGGAATGAAAATTCAACGATGACATTTTCACTCATTTAGGACGAAACTGAAATAATAAAAAAAATCACATAATATATTATGTTAACAAGTGACACATATTTGTACTAAAATTGATATTTACAATAGAAATGTGAAAAAATATACCTAGTGCGCCATTTGAAAAAAACATAATAAATGCTGAATGCTGGAAATGATAACCTCCAGCCAAAATATGTGAACGTAGTTTACGTGTCAAGCATATCTGAAAAACGTCAAAAATTGCTCATTTCTCTATTGCATCAAATGGATATTCTATAAACATTTTGAAAACGTATGGTCGAAATGCAATATTTCCATCAACATCTTAAAAACATTTATAATCATTGGTTGAGAGACTTTATATAAATATAACTTCTTAAAGATGTTAATCAATTCACAATTCTTTGACCTTTGAAGTTAGATATTTTATATATGTATTCTAGATGACTAAATTATGTCGAATAATGATGTCTTAAATCGATGTGGCATGGCATATCTATTACACGTCAAAAAGTTATTCTTTTTTCGATAGTATCAATTAGAAATCTTATAAACGTTTGAAAAACGTGTGGTCGAATTGAACTACAATTTTCGACATATTTGAGACATACAAAACCGTACGTTTACAGACAATATATACAGTATATATCTAAAAAATGTCAATCAATCTAGTGTTTTATGACCATATGAGTTAGATGTTTTATCGATGTATTTTAGATGACAAAAAAGAGCCAAATGTTGATGTCTAATATACGTAAAACAAAAGATGTCCATTAAACGTTAAATAAAATACCCCCTCCACGATTTTGAAAATTTGATATTTAATACACGGCTTTTAAACGTGTAATCATAAAGCTATACATTTTTGGATGTCTGCAGGATATAAAAAATTTTTCAGGTCTTAGACAATGCATCTAAAGGATGTCTTCTAGACATCATGTATAGAAAACATCTTATTTAGATAATCTAATTTCAATCAGAATTCAGAGCAAGATGGCTTTAGATCACTTTTGATATCGATTAGATGTCATTTAGATGTGTGTGTGTTGTTTGGGTATCGTCCATAAAAATGAAATTTTCACCAATGTATGGGACAAATGGCACTACATGCTCTTCAAGAATGTTCCTTATATACTTATCAGCATTCATAGCTCCATTATCAACGACCAATAGGTCTGTGCGAGCAGTCAAAGATATTCCACCCCATACCATAATCGATCCTCCCCCGAAACCAGTAGTATTCAGGAAATTGCACTGAGCATATCTTTCATGTGGACGTCTGTATACAAGGGAACGTCGATCACAATGGTAGAGGCAGAATCTAGACTCATCTGTGAAGAGAACTCTTTCCCAATCGGCCTCTTTCCAATGGATATGCCCTCTCGCAAAATCCAAACGCGCCCTTCGATGGGCTGGAGTAAGAGCTGGGCCTCTTGCCGCGACACGAGGCCTTAAATCATATTCTCTGAGGCGATTTCTTATTGTCTGAGTGCTAATTTGCACCTCATGAGTTTGCTCAAGCTGATTTTGAAGGAGGCGAGCGGTTGCAAACCGTTGTCTCAACGAAGAATCTCTCAAGTAACGTTCTTGAATGGCAGTTGTTACCACTGGTCTGCCCTGTCCTGGTCTTCGGACATTCATACCTGTCTCCCTGAATCGCTGCAACATTCTGGACACACTTGTATGGGAAACTCCAAACCTTTCTGCAATTCTTGTGTATGTCCACACTTCTTCTCGCAAAACTACCGCTTGGGCACATATTCCTCTTGCGTCAAATTGCGTGTTTCGCGTTGCATAGCGATCGAGTGTAGAAAATCAAACGATAGAAAAACTGTTGATCACTAGAATTGATCGAGAACAACTGATTTTAGAATGGAGCCAATACATTCAAAATCTGATAATATCATCTTTTTTTATTCCTGCTGGGAGGAAACATCTGTATTGAAGAAAAACGTTGAAAGTGGATAACATATGCATGCATAATTCTGATAAAATTAATTATCATTGAGAACACCTTCAGTTGTAGAATAAATTTGAGATTTCCATAATGTGAGTTAATTTTTTTGCGCTGTGTATTATTAAATAAGTTTCATTCAACGTAATTATGACCATAGACAGCGTTGCAGAGTTGGTAGCGTAGAACTTATAGTACATGGAATGCTATTACCAGATCAAAAAGTGGTTAAACATCTCAAGTTGGAGGAATACCGAAATTTCCATGTTCCCATGGATACGGCCTATCACACCGATCAGAAACACAGAAATGTTTGCCGAAATGCGAAGTGAATCGGATCTTGACGATTAAATTCATAGTATTTTTGTGTTTCTGTTCTGTATGACAAGTCGTATCCATGGGAACATGGAAATTTCGATCTTGAGATGTTTATCCATTATTTTAAGCTGAGCAGCAAGGCTAATAGCATTCCATGTACTATAAGTTCTATGGTTGGTAGGTCTGGCATCGGTGTATTTGATTTCCTTAGAGGGTAGGAAATTCGAAACTGTTACAAGTGTGATGTTTTCTGGATTAAACTTGGTCATTTATGAGTTACAACCGGAAATGGTGTAGACTAAGTAAACCATGGCCAATTTATCATTAATACCGCGAAAGTTGTTCACCATTCAAAGAGCGATTCATCTCTTAAACGCCCGCCGAGAACATATCCTTCTTTCATACGACTAACTTTATTTTTTTCCCGACCACTTCAGAACCGCTCCGAGCAGAAGCGGCATTACACGCCCGGACGCTTATCTCGTTTGTTTAGGGTGGACAAGCATAAAGTTCGAAAACTCTAACGGCTTCCGAACAGTTAATTTTGATTTATCTGGCCGTGGTGCGACCCACTTCAAGGCATTGTCCCCGGCCCAGCAGCGAGTCTGTGTCGAAATCTGCCGACGGGGCCGTTATCGGCTAAACAAACGGATAAGTTGAATTTTACAAGGGTTTAATTAATTCTTCGGATGTTCCTTTGAGTGGAAACGGTCGATCTAATTGTTCCGCTTCGTGAAAAGATGACAAGTCCTGGAAGTAGGGCCTGGCGCCGGGAGCTATGGGAAATTGGGAGGTGTGAGAGCTAGGAGAAGAGAGATGCTCGACGAGAAATTGGAATGGCCTTTGCTGGATGCGGACTCCCACAGCCAGCTGAATACAGTGGAATATACAAGATCATCCACCAAAAGCGTTAATTAGAATATTTCGGCATGGTTTTCATATTGCTTCGAGTATCCTTCCACATAGATTCAATCAGCGCAAGTCACCCCCACCTCTAGTGTGTATGCAACGGGCTTCCGCTATTCGCTACCCCTTTTTCAACAATTAATTCGACTATTTTTTATCCTATTATTATTATTCATCGGTCTCCCGTACTCAGCTTGAGCTGGTAATTATTCTATGAATCAGTGAAAAAACATTTCAGTTCCTCCCACTAGTTCAGAAATTTCCGCACGATGTGATAGGTTTGCAAATACATAACCTGCTGTGCACATCCCGCGATCTTCTGGGATAATTCGACCCCTTGAAGATTTCTCTTGAATGATTCCCTTCCGTCTTCTGAAGTTCCGGATGCCTCCCGGTGTACTCGGTATAGAGGGAGTATCTCCATCCAGGAAGTGATTTGTCCTCGCAATTGTTCACGTAATGAAAAGCTCGCATTACTTCAATATTCATTTCGCGGTTCCACTTCTCGTTCATGGGTTTGCCACCATTTACCCTTGGTGGCCCAGGTAACTCGAGCCGTGGAGACGTCACCCCCCATGTGGCGTGGCAGAAACCAAACCACACCCGTGCGGTTAATTATTATTATTATTATTATTCTTCATGATGGGTCTCCTTGTCTCAGCTTGAGCTGGTATTACTTATATTTACTCTTATTTCTAGACCTGTCGAAGGCTTTTGACTGTGTAGACCAGCAAAGATTACTTGAAAAACTGGAATGTTATGGAATCAGAGATAAGCAACTGCAGCTGATGAAAAGCTACCTAGAAAACGGGAAAAGTGATAATTAAGACAGACGAACAGACATATGAATCAAAAGATGAAGAAGTACACTTTGGAGTAGTACAGGGTAGTATCCTGAGTCCCCTGTTATTTGTGTAATATGTAAATGATCTACCATAAATTCTGAAAAACAAAAAAAAACTCCAGAATGATAAACTATTTGGATGACACCAATACAATAACGACATCAAAAAACATAGAAATCAGTGTTAAGGATACTGATATTCTTCTACAAGAAATTTTGAAATTGTGCAATGCAAATAAACTTCAACTCAACATCAAAAAGACAGAATGTGCCATTTTTCAGACGGACAAATCAAACTTGGAATTACCAGAAAATATAGTACTGAACAACACAAGTATAGATCTGAATCAAAATATAAAATTTCTAGGTATTTATATGGACACAAATCTCAAACGGCAGACACACATAGAACATCTGAGAAAAAAACTATCATCAAGCATATATACTTTCGAAGTTATGAAAAATCAGGTGAAAATGAATATATTACAGATCCTTCATTAATGAAATTTTCAGTCCATTATGTCTTATGGGATTAGGTTCTGGGGAAACAGTCCTAACAGCAATGGAATATTAGGATTACAGAAATTGGTAATTAGAACAATCTTTGGTATGAAATACAGGGAAACATGTAGAGGAACATTAAAGAAGAATAACATACTTACCATGACAGGCCTATATACACTTAAATGTCTTTTATTATATTTACAAAAACATCCCGAGATCTTCAACGAATTCAAAAGTACCACTTATACTAGAAGAATTAACTCATACATATATCCCCAGTACAAACTTACCCTATCTCAGAACCGTGCTCAATATATGTGTCTAAAATTGTACAATCACATGCCAAGAGAACTGCAGCACATCAAAAATTTTGAAGAATTCAAGAGCAAATTAACAACATTCTTAGTAGAGATAGAGCCCTATACATTAGAGGAATTTTGAAGTTAACGTGTTTATAAATTATTATAGAACTTGTATTTCTTTGACTCATTACGTCATTATTGTAGTATTTGGGATGTTACAATAATCTTAGGTGCAAATAAATATTTGTTATTTGTTACTTCTATGAACCAGTGAAAAAACATTTCAGTTCTTCCAACTAGTTCAGGAATTTTCGAACGATGTGACAGGTTTGCAAAGCTACAGCCTGCTGTGCACATTCCGCTATCCTCTGAGATAATTCGATCTTTTGAAGATTTCTCTGTTGAATGATTTGGACATTGCACATGACTTCCTCAGCCGAAATCATCAATGGAATAATAATCATGAAAAGGAGGATCATAATAATGACCTTCGACAATTGCCACATTTCGGGTTGCTTCGGGTGACTACGTATTCTACGACTAGATTACGATGTCGACATTTTGTAACAAATTGACGTATGAAGAAGTTCATTTGGTTGGAAATTGCAGTAATTAATAATTTCACTTTTCTAGAAGATAAATTGTATTTCGTGCACAGTGAGTTAATATTGTAGGCTGGAATCAAATGTGATAAAAATATGAATAGGTATTGTTTTTCGAAATTATGTGTTCTTCCCAAATTACTTCTGTAAAATTATTTTTTACTCAACGATATACAAAATTAGGAAATGTCAATCTCACTGTGGTCAGTCAAAAACGAAATAGTTCAGTATTCATAGCATCTCATAAAAACGGATCAGAAATAAATATTCATTTCCCGTTTTGAACCCTTTCACTCCACCTTTATAATTTCACCAACCAATTATTGGAACATATGTACCATATGAAAACATCTTATATTATAATCCTAGGAATTTCAGTTAGAAACGTGTAAAAGATATTTTAGGTAAACTCTTTAACTGTAGATGTTAATGTCAAATTTTCATTAGCGGTTAGATACCTCTTAAATGATTAACTGTCAATCATAATAATTTCTGGCGAATATCGCTAATGGTTCAATATCGATTTATATTTTCACTCTAACTTCAATGTAATGCATTCTCATCTATTATCCCCTTTGTTAAACACAAACAAACCATATAGTACTCATTCTGGGAATTTCCATCAGAAACAG
This sequence comes from Adalia decempunctata, assembly GCA_951802165.1. Taxonomy (NCBI): domain Eukaryota; kingdom Metazoa; phylum Arthropoda; class Insecta; order Coleoptera; family Coccinellidae; genus Adalia; species Adalia decempunctata. The sequence goes on from OX637697.1 coordinate 26,820,924, forward strand.
ATAGGTAATGTCAGTGCGAACCAAATTTGAGAACTATAGATCCTTATAAGTGACTGCTATAATAGTATATTCTAAAACTAGTTGCAGAATGGGCTCCCATTCCAATACGAATGCGAAATTCGAAAACGAGCGACGAAGGAGCGAGTTTTCGAACGCATGAGTATTGGAATTGCATTCTGCAACGAGTATTAGACGATATTTTCTCTATTTCAACTCAAATTTTGTGAAATTCAATGAAAAATTTCAAATTATAGGTCCTAGTGACTTTCATATTTTATCTTGGCAGTTGGTGTGAACGTTAGGAAATACGAAAATTGACGTTTCCAAATTGACGTCTGCTGAAATTTCAAAGGATCGGAAGTCATTGCTGACAACCACAAAACGAAAAATGTAACTGAAAACGATGCTGTAATGAATTCATTACAGCACTGTTTTTAGAACTGTAATGAGCTCATTACGATACTGAAATAGAGAAAATATTATACTTATACATCCTCATTTATTTCCCACATGGACTCGTAGAAACATACAGCAGATATGAATTATGTGTAAAAACAGATTAAAAACCTGTTTTGTGTGGAAACCACATTTGAAAACTATTGATTCTTATAAAAACTCATAGAAACAAAAATTATTAAATACAGGAATTGCTCATGAGTTATGTGTAAAAACACATAAGAAACAGGTAGACCTTATGTGTGAATATCACATTTGAAAACTATAGATTCTCATAAAAACTCGTAGAAACGGGGAGCATTAAACATAGGAATCGCTTACAGAAACAGGTATGGTTTATGTCAGGGAATGCCGTTGGAAACAGAAGCAATGTGTATTTGTGATCTCTCATGAATATCGTATATGGTATTATACGGAGTGACGGTTTCACTATCCAATTTGGTTCTCATTTGTTCCCGTACCGAGAAGAGACGTTTTTGGCAAGGTCTGCACTTGTGGAGCATGCTTTAATTATTGAACATAACATTCTGTTCGCTAAAACAGAGGTCCTTTTCAACATGAAGAGTTTTTATCCTAGGATAAATATAGGTATATATCTATATACCTATATAGATACAAAAACAACACGGATAGCAAGAAGGAGACTCCAATTGTTCATAGTGGTTGGTTGCCAGCGATCCAAAATGCTAAAACTGAACTTGCCTGAAGCGAAGGGGATGAACCGACTGGCCACGCTGGCGGAGGGACTAAAGCTATGAATACCGCGATAGATCCAGTGACATCACAAGTTCGGAGTTTCAACCTCCGAAAGAGAAACCTTTGAAGATGCCTACCAACCGCAGTTGTAGGCGGAACTTCAGGTGATATATTCCTATTGGAACACAGCTGGAAAGCCCGAAATACTCTTAATTTAAAGTTGAATCCGGCCATCGAAGCTTTCATCAACAGAAATTTCTCAAATACAACATCTCATGCATTCCCTTATATTGAGAGATATGTCTAATGATGAACAAATATCCAAAACCGCATTAACAGTTACATCTCTTTATTTTCAGGTACAAAATACAGAGCAATTTCCACAAACTCGGCGTTTTAATCAACTTTTGAAACACCTACCGAGGGAAATCATGTTACGTCATTGTTTACTTTTAATTTCATTCTTGTCGAGTACTAATTCGCAAGAACACCCTCATCAGCCTTTTGTCTTTGTTCCATGCGATTCGTGGTTGGTCGGTTCGGTCTTCACAGTTTAGGGAACTAACGAACCACTGCTAATCTTCGGGACCGCAATACGGAGTATATATCTGGATGTGCCAAATCCAGTTATTCCATTTGTAGAAAGAAAGTTTGCATGGAAAACAAAGAAGTTGCAAGAGAAACGGATTAAATCCTTTCATCTACTTCTACAGTAAATTGAGTTTCAGGAAGTTTCATCTGAAAGTTGATCTTGTTTTTCGTTACACAGTATTAAGAGTTAATTATTTGGAGATAAGGGAAGTTGGAGAATTTCTGAGTTGCGGGATTAATTTTTGTTCATTTTAATATTTGGCGATGTTCGAGAGAAACTCAAATTTTCTCAGCATTCCTTCCGCAATTTTGTCGTGAAGAAAATGTTTGTGCGATTCAAATTCTAAATTTTGTATTTTTGTTTTAGAGTATATGAACTCAATTCGTAAAATATTTTCAAGCGGAATCTACTTCCGGTTCTACCGGAAACGGATGTAAACCGTTATTTCTAATGCAACACCCTGTATAACCATACATATTTGAATTATTCGATTAATTCTGCAATGATTTGATGGATGATATGCGCAACCACATCAAGCGATTGTTGAGTTATAGCCTGATTCTCAATTTTTTTGACAAAAAGATTGTCACGAATTAGTGTTTATATCTCCAAAATAACTCATTGTAAGAAATTTTTTTAGCAAAAGTGAAACGAAAGAAAATACGCCGATACTGTTTCTTGTATGAGGAAATATTATACAGTGTGTCTGAAACAGTGCTTCAAAGTTAGCCTGAACAAAACTATGAAATCTCATTTTTTTCAAATGGGAACCACATAATTTTGTAATTCCGATCGATTGCTCGTCAAAAACTAGTTCGAGTGTGTCAAACATTCCATGTCCGTAAAATCAGTAGTTTTGCCGTTATCGAATAAAATTCGAATTTCAGGAATAAATCCAGTTTTCTTTGTCTGATCACTCGGATCATAGGTTTAATAAAATAATTTTTCTACAAGCGTGCACTTTCATTCTCTTTCCCGCACGTATTTCAATTCGTAAAGAGTCACATTGCCAAACAGTGTGGGAAAAACCCCTGCTATTCCATTACCGCACGCAAATGCGTGTGGTAATGGATTAGCAAGGGCTTTTCTCGCACGCTTTTTCTAAAGAATAAACTGAATAATGATATATCTCTATGCCACCGACGACGTTACTATGGAAACGGCATGTGAATAAGAACTAATACATTGTCATTATATTATGAAATTGTGTTTAAATATAAATAATATCAACTCGAATTCAATCAGTACGCTCCGGTAAAATGGATACTTCGGGATCTGATGATGGCCTGCCCGAAGAAATATTAGCAGCTTCTTATGAAGCGAGTTTAAATTTGTTACCGGCCAAGTCGAAGATAAAATATGAGAAGCAATATTCAGAATTCATTGATTGGTGTAATTCCAAAAAGGTTCAACCGAGGAAGGAGGAAGTGTTTTCGGCGTATTTTTTGGAAATGTCCAAAATTTGGAGACCAAACACATTATGGTCTCGATATTCAATGATAAAGAGTGTTTGTAAACTGAAACAGGATTTGGATATTGGAAAATTCCATAAATTAACTGCCTTCATTAAACGACAGAATATAGGATTTCGTCCAAAAAAGGCCAAAACTTTTAATGAAGAGGAAATAACAAAATTCATGAGTGAGGCATCTGATGAAATTTACTTGATGATGAAGTTGGTAACAATTTTTGGATTAGCTGGTGCCTGCAGACGAGAGGAACTTACAAAACTCACCATCGACGATATAGATGATAAAGGAGACTTGATCATCGTCAATATTAAGGACTCCAAAAATCATTCACCAAGATCGTTTGTTATATCCCAAGACACCAATAATGGATATTTTCTGAACATATACAGAAAATATATGAATTTACGTCCAAAGGAAATACCTCATCGCCGAATTTTCATAAAGTATAATCGGGGAAAATGTAAGATTCAACCTGTCGGAATCAATACAATAGGAAAAATACCGTCCGAAATTGCAGCTTACTTACGCCTACAAAATCCGGAATTATACACAGGACACAGTTTTAGGCGCTCCTCGGCTACTTTCCTAGCCAATTGCGGAGAAGGTATCACAAATATTAAACGTTTAGGAGGATGGAAGTCAACTGCTGTTGCTGAGGGATACTTGGAAGAATCTATTAACCAGAAAAAAAAATGTCGACTAAAATTCTTAATTTGAATGGTTCTTCATCTTCAAACTGTAATACAGAATCATTACCTTCCAAAGAGCCTTCGAACAATATGATGGCAAATATTCAACGTTTTGCTTCTTCCTCTTCAAACTGTAATACAGAATCATTATCTTCCAAGGAGCAGCTGACTTCGACCAATATGATGGCTTCTGCTATAAATTTGCATAACGCGACCAACTGCACGTTTACAATAAATATAACTAATAACTGAATATTTCTAATGAATATATTGATAATAATGGGAAGAAACAGAATGTACATAGATTCCTTATCAAAATTCATTTTTATGTGCTGTTAGTCTAGTTTTCTTTTCAATTAATAAAGAATTTATAAATATTATTACAGTTTAAATTTATTTCATAGGCTTGTAGTCTCTATGGACCGAAGGTCAACGATGAGAGTACAATGGTAACGACTTGTCAGAGACTTTTGTCATTCATGTGTATTTAGAATGATCAATTCACATTTGATCTGTGTGTTGAAATCGATCTCGTATAAGCGCTTGTAGAAAAAATATTGTTCCTAACTCGTGCGGAAAGTGTTTTTCCCGCACTCAACTGCTTACCCGAACTCCGCTTCGCGTCGTTCGGGTAACGGCAGTTTCGTGCGGGAAAATATCACTTTCCGCACTTGTTAGGAAAATAACTATTTCAAGTAGGCTTTGTCAATAGTTAAAATATGTCAGTTCATTCTAGGTGCATAGAATAACTGGAGAGAAGGCTCCCCTACGAAAATGAACTGCCAAAAACGTCCGAACTTGTCAGTTCGCCGCAAGGTCACGAGATGGCGACAACGTCGTTTCTTCCTACAACATGGCTATCCTTAATAAAATTATCTTTAATGGTTATTCGTTGTTATTACTTATTAGGTCCCATTTATTACTATATCATAATATATATTCTTTTGAAAGAAAGCAATACATACTTTTTTTCGTAAATCCGACAATATAATGCATATAGCACGTGTAAAGAAATGGCTACAAGGATCAGATTGAATATAGGAAGAAAAATCTGTTTCCCGCTCCGAATCTAAGTGTTAGCAGAGGGAATGTAAACGTATAATACACGAGAACAGATAAAACCTCAGTCTTCCCGTATAATAATAATAATACTTACCTGAATGTTCGCTTTTTCCGATAAGGATATTGTTTTGACAAATTTATTACCGATCACAGATTTCCCATAAAATTGCGCATAAAAAGTTGATTAGAATAAAGCGATTTTATGTCATCAATATTGTCTATGATTTATGGCAATTTTCAATTAAAAAGAAGCATAAATGTATCAATAGCAATGACAGCCACATTATATTCTTTGCAATTGTAGCGCCATAGAACAAAATATCTGACATGTTACTGAATAAAGGATCTCAGCGTTATCTATCGGGCGTCACACGAAACTCTAACCTCCGCCGTTATTGGCAGTTCAAAATGTTCTGTCGAGCGTATGAAGCCTTCCCTCCAGTTATTCTATGCTCCTAGGTTCATTTATCATGCACTGTTGAGAACTGTCATTCATACTTATTACTTGTTGTTTTAATTCGGGCAATATGCAAAATCACAATAACAGCGATGTATTAAGTATGTTCTTCATTTATAGTGAATGTAACAAAATATTAGAAACGGTAGTCAGAATTTCTAACGAAAGAAATCCACATTTACCACCTTAAACAAAATCAAAGTTCTTAGAAGAAACATAAAATGTTTGGAGGAAGGGGGCCAACATTCTGAAAATTTATTGTTTCAAACTTATGTTTTTTAATTAGTCATCATTCATTATCTGCTTTGTTTATTTTTCACATTCGCTGCAAATAAAGGACAGGCTTTTGATATATCATTCTACGCTAGTGTACCGTATTATTATTGCATGTTTCCCATAGTGCTGATAAATAAAAATTCGTAGGAATTACAATTCCTAACAAAGCCTACCTTGTAAAAGACGTGCATACCAATGAATTCGACTGAGCGAAACCTGGCTTTTGTCGTGAAATTCGAATTTTATTCAGTAACAGCAAAACTACTGATTTAAAGACATGAAATATTTGGAACACTCCAACTAGTTTTTGACGAGCAATCGATCGGAATTACAAAATAATATGGTTCCTATTTGAAAAAAATGAGATTTCATAGTTTTGTTGAGGATAACTTTGAAGCCCTGTTTCAGGCACCCTGTATAATATTTCCTCATAATTTATACCAGAAGTAGTAACAGAGTGTACATTCTTTTGTTTCACTGTTGCGAAAAAAATTCTTGCAATGAGACATTTTGGAGATATAAACACTAATTTGTGACAAACTTTCTGTCGAAAAATTTGAGAATCATGCTATAACTCAACAATCGCTTGATGTGATTGAGCATATCATACATCAAATCATTGCAGAATTAAACGAAGAATTCAAATATGCATTTGAAATAACGAAGTTCACATTCGTTGCCGGTAGAACCAGAAGTAGATTCCGCTTGAAAATATATCACAATCGATTTTCTGAGTCGTGTATGATAAAAGAACAAAAAACAAGATTTTGATGTTGATATCTACGGAGAAGCAGGCGAGGGAGCAGGTTCGGACTCAGGAATTTTCAGATTCACCTAGAAATTAGAAAATATTCTAGTTTCATTTTTTCGAAACACATGCATAATTCACATAAAAAATTTTTGGTAAAATGACTCATTTTGATTAGTTCTATCATCTGTAAAAAGAAAAGCCTCACCGTTAAATACACCCTATATTTACAGATGCTCCGTCATATTGCGTGGGAAACGGATTAAGCCTCCTTCACACGTAGATATTGACGAGGGCATCCGATTAACGAGAAAAATTTGTTCCAATTCCGCATCGCCGATTCGGCAGATAATTCTGCTCAACACTCGAAATAATCAAATTAACGACGTGACGTTTCAAATCACGAACAAGAAATGTCGACCTGACGATTCGGCCTAATCCGAAGAGGCGACAATGATTCAGTCGTGAAATCACGAAACGAATTAGGAAAATGAGAAAAATGTCTGCATATCAATTAGGTAGCTTCGTTTGCTCGAATCAATTTCATCGTATATTCAAGGCACGTCCACAATGAGCGTTTGTCAGAGAAATGGCCATAGGACTTTCGACGAAAAACGCCAGTCGCCGAATTAGAATCGGAATGAATGCGCACTACGGCTTATGAGAAGAGAATTCATCTGAAAATATACTGAGAGACAAAAAAATAGTTTGTCAGGCATATGATTAGATATATGGGAAAGGGGGGCAAAACCGGGTAGCTAAGAAAAAACTGCAATAATTTTTTATTTATTCATGTTTATTAATTGACATTTGACTTGTTTGTGCCGTAGCATATGAGCCAAACAGTGAAATGAGTTAAACTTATAAAAAACCAGTACAAGATGAAAAAACCAACAAAAAGAATCATATTCTATTTTACGGTTCTGAACTCTCTGAACAACTACATCTCATCTGCGAACTTTCCTAGTGATCTAATGAACTTTTTCTCTCAACATTAACCACAGATGAAAATTTAATGGACTAAAGCCGGCCATATACATCGTTATTTTTCATCCGTTTAAATCTCCGCGATACGAACCGTCTCGGCAAAAGCGCCAAAAACCGATGTGTGTGGCGAAGAACCGTCGGTACGCATCGTCGGTTGAAATATCTGCCGATGCTTGATTTTTGTCACGACGGTTCATCGGTTGTCGTGCCATACCGACTGTGTGTGGGGGATTTCTTCGAGAATCGGCGGTTATTTTCCATTAGCGTAGTACAAATCCCATATTGACCGTTTCTTTATTTCTTTTTTATTCAGCACCGAAACCGCGGCGGCCACTGGTAAGAGATGTTTCCTCTTCATGACGTGCTTATTCGAGAACGACAGCAAAATAACTGGTAGAATTTACCGAAGTGTGTGGGCATGCAAAACAGTTCTGCGATATGACTCGGCGGTTCGAACCGTGGCGAGAAAAACGGATGAAAAATAACGATGTCTATGGCCGGCTTAAGATCGGGTGATCTTGCTGGCCCATTCCATGGTCCCAAGCGTCTTATCCACCGATCGTCAAAAAATCTCTCAAGTTCTTCACTCACTTCTCCTGTACAATGTGCAGGAGCTTCGTCTAGACTCTAGTTAGTATCATGATTGTTTCACTTGTTTACAATTATTCATATAAATAGTTTGACTTTCAATTTTAGTGGTAACTTTATTATTAGGAGAATGCCACAAGGTACCGGCAAATAGTAATCATGTCCTGTCTACCAAATACCGAATGGAAATGCCATTCAGAAGGGACATTTTGACAAATAAATGATCCGAAATTTGACTTGTTATGTATGTGCATGATATACATAGGATGAAAGCAAATTTCATTGGATTTCTGAATTTCTAATAATATACAGGTCGTTCTATTTGAAATTATCAACTTTCAGTCACTTTCTCAAGCAAACGAAAAAACTGTATTTTTAATCATCCTGTATAGTTACGTAGATCAGGCTGATGTGTTGGAAGCATTTATACAGGGTGTCCCAGAAGTCCCGCACTTCCTTGAGGGGATCGAAAGTGAAGTTCATTAGTAATTAATTAATGAAAGTGACCAATCAGGAGCGCGCTACAGAAGAATGAGTAAGCAGTGGGGACGCGAAAGTGAGACGCCAGTGTCGGTTTACTGCGTGAAAAGCCGGCAGCAGCTCTGGCGTCTCACTCTCGCGTCCCTAACTGCTTACTCATTCCTCTGTAGCCCGCTCCTGATTGGTCACTTCCATTAATTAATTACTGATTAACTACTTTATCAGAGAATTTCAAACATGGATATTTGGGCTTAGAATATTTTTCACTTTCGATCCTCCCAAGGAAGTGCGGGACTTCTGGGACACCTGTATATCAATTAACTCCAAACCAAATTTAATTGCCATAGTGTTTCTCAACCCAAAGTTTTCGGCATTTTTAGAGGTCATGATTTCCGATAAAAAGAATTGAAATTAATTTATATTTAGAAAACGGCAGCAGATAGGTATAGGAAGATGTCGAGAAAAGTTGCCAGGAAGTTATTCGAGATTCCAGAAATAATATAATATACCAGTTGTTCCATTTAAAAAAGCAAAGTAAGTACTACTTTCTTATAGAAGTGGCAAAACCGCAATGACGAAAATATTTTAATTGGGTAGAGAATGTCTGATAATGCACTTCATTAAATTTTCAAACCGATCTGATGTCTGGGTCACCAGAAACGTATAATATGCCATCCACCGTGAATCGCCCTGTATTATTCTCAAATCTAAAGTCTAAAATGAACTGTTATTTAAATTTTGAACGTCGACAATTTGTTCGTAGAAATACAGGGTCTTTCACGAGGAACCTCACCCATATTTATACGGGAAACTACTGAACGTATTTTCATGAAATTCAGCAGTTATAAGCATTTCACGATGCTGATGAAATCTAAAATATTTTCAAGGCATGAGCACCTCTGGTTTTTCCGGAAATGACGTCAACTTCCGTTTTTCAAATTAGAACACCATTTTTTTATTGCTGAAATAGATTCCTTAGAAAATTTCAAGTTATTTTGGTTTGTTTAGATTTTTAGATTCATAGTTTTGAAACTCAATTTGGTTTTTAAACACTTTTGCAGATCTCTTCCTCCCGATGAAATAAGAAGAGCAACGCACGAAGCATTCCTGAGACGTATAAATAAATGTCTAGAAAGTAACGGTCAAAACATTGAGCATCTTCTCTAGTTATAACTGCGAGAGTTTGCCATGGTTCTCCTAATAGTAACTTGAAGTCGGTTTCAAGAAGGGGTGAAAAATCTACAGCATGGTTCAAATAACAGTTCCTGAAAATTTCATCTTTTTGGCGTGAAGGGAAAAGAAATAGCTGAAAATTCAAGACGAAAAACAGTTTTTTGTGAATAACTCAGAAAATATCCACTTTAGGGCAAGGGTGTGATGCATACACTCACATTATTTTTTAACGTAGATTCAATATCTGCCATAAAAAATGGGGTTCTAATTTGAAAAAATTGATTTTTCACGATTTTGTCATCCCTAACTTTGAAAGCGATTTTTTCACCCCCTGTATCATGAATCGCGATTTAGATTTTTAAAGTGGATACATCAATCTTACATCTTGAAAAATCCCAAAAATGAAAATTTTCCATCCAAAAACCTCGAAGTTATTCTTGTTTCAGCGGAGCTCTATTTTCGATTTTTTTTTTCGAATTTTCCCGCTCAGAGAGAATTTTCCAACCAAAACTGAAAAATGTTACATCAAAATAACTAAATTTTCTAAGGAATCTATTTCTGCAATAAAAAAAATGGTGTTCTAATTTGAAAAACGGAAGTTGACGTCATTTCCGGAAAAACCGGAGGTGCTCATGCCTTGAAAATATTTTAGATTTCATCAGCATCGTGAAATACTTATAAGTGCTGAATTTCGTGAAAATACGTTCAGTAGTTTCCCGTATAAATATTTCATGAAAATACGTTCACCCAATTATGACCAACTGCAGAAATCCAGCAATAAGAAATGTAGAAATTGCAGAAACAACAGCACTCAGAACTATAACTCGAATAAGACACCCCAACAATATTCTGCACAACCCACCAAACCAACTACTGTACGAGTTAACCAATGTAGAACCTATAGCAGAACGAATGAAAAGGTTGAATTCAAAATTTTTTAAGAGACTGCTGGAAATGCGGGATATCACGGTGCTGTTCCAGGAGGACGCACATCCGAACCCTAAAAGAAAGTTCCCAACAGAAACCATCTTCAAGAAGTTGAAAGAAGACCATAATAATAGATTTATATAAAGAAAGTTTTAGTGTATATATATATATATATATGTATTTTTTTTTAATTATTGTAATAATTAACACAATATTAATTATTAATTCAACATGAGCTGAAGGACCCTAGGTCGATGGCTCTTTGCCTGATGTAATAAGTCAGACAATAAATTATCTTTTTCTCTCTCTCTACGTTCAGTAGTTTCCCGTATAAATATGGGTGAGGTTCCTCGTGAAAGACCCTGTATAGATAGAATTATTCAACAATCCAGGACAAACGTGAATATTCTACTCGCACTTGAATTCACTTTTTCGATTCACCAAACACGAATTTGTCTCTTCTGGTAAACCTCATCCTCGTGAATTATAGCCATCATTATATGCGCGTTGATCAATATATTATATCTACTATTAATGATTGTTTTATTCATTAGAGTAAGTGTATTAATTCGGAATAGACCTTCTATGAATATTACGCATTACGTGTTCAATTGGAGTATGTTTTAACACACTATATAATTATTGAGGCCACAATATGAGTTCAACCATATACACATTCACAAGCCATTGAAAGACGGCCACAATCAATCCATTCAAATTTGTGTACTCATTTTCACTCAGTTAATAGAAAACAAACAAACTCCTCGATCAATTATAGCATGTTGAAAATAGGTTGTAGAATGCATTGACTTAATAGATTGAATTGTTGTTTGGCACAATCTATCAGTCCAAAACGAAATCATTGAAATTATTAGTAATTAGTAATTACACTGAACAAACTGCGAATTATATTTGCTGTACAGCAACGGATTCTAAAAATAACAACATATCTAATTTTGTAGGTTTGATCTCAACAAATCCAACATTTCGGTCCAAAAGCATGCATTTTGCATTGAACATACCTATTGATTGGGTTTAATACTTTTCGACCACAACGTTGGTTTTGTTGAGTTTGGACTGGTAGAGTTAGGCTTTGTTGGATCAAGAGCTCATTCTTATATGAGATCTGATGACTTTATAATAGTAAATGCTTCGAGCTCAATAATCTTGGCCACCTTCTTCGAATGGAATTTTCTTGGAGACACGGAAATCTGTTTAGCAAAATGGCGAATGCGCAGGTTTTTCTCCCTCTCTATTTGAATCGGTGATATTCAAACAAACTGCGGCGTAATGAATGGAAAATTTGGTACCTACTCGTAGAGAATTTCGAGGTGTTTGGGAAATATGTTTTATGCTCAGTGAAAGTCCCTCGCTCTTCGAGATATTCGGCATTTTCCAACATTCAAAAAAATTATTCGTTTGGCCACTCTTTTTAGTGACAACACACCAAGTGCAGGAATTATTTCATTGTGTTTTTTGATTAGTATTTCTGGATGGATGCGAATGAAAGCTATGACTTTCAGGGTGCATGCACAGTTTTCTACCAGTAGATACTATATTTCCATTCATTGCTTCACACCATGTATATTCTGATTCCACATCATTGAGAAATTCTTAGCCTACTGTGGAAATATTTTATTACTCAACATATTCTCCTCTTAATTGAATACATTTATTACAGCGAACCTGCAACGTCTCTAGACCTTAAAAAAAGATGTTTCTTCTTGCTCTGCAAACCAGTCCTCAACAGCTTTTATTACCTCCTCGTTGGACGAAAATTTACGACCTTTTAAATTTTTTTTCAGTTGAGGAAAGAGATGGTAGTCGGACGGAGCAAAATTTGATGAATAAGGGGGGTGTTCTAGTAATTCTAACCCTAAATCACGAATTTTTTGCATGACAACATGATATTTGTGTACTGGGGCGTTGTCCTGTAAAAACAAAATACCCTTGGATAGCTATCCGCGTCTTATCTCTTCGATTTTTTCCTGTAGAGTGGTCAGTAATGTTGTATAGTAATCTTCAGTTATTGTTTTACCCTTATTCAAAAAATCAATCATGATTACTCCATGGCAATCCCAAAAAACTGAAGCAAGAACTTTTCCAGCAGATTTTTGGAGACGAAACTTTTTAGGTCTTGGGCAACCAAAATGTCGTCATTTCATCGATTGTATGTACCCAATGTACCCAAGTCTCATTCATTAGTCCAGTCATCTTAGTAGTTTCACCTCGGAATGTGAGATACCCAGCTGTATATTTGTATAAACCTTTATTTTGACACCCTAAAACAAGTCTCAAAACCTACATATTGTAAGGTGTCCACGTCTGTCAAAAAATAAGGTCAAAGGTCACAAAAATCGATTTTTTTGACGTTTTTTGCAAATATCTCGTTTCCTATGGGGTTTACGGGATTTGTATTCATTATCAATATTATAGAAGATAAAATTTTCTACAACTTTTGTCTGAAAATTTTTTTTATACGTTGAATCTTTTTTGAGATAGAGGGCTGTGAGCGCGCAATGTTTAATTATATAGAGGATCTTTAAAGGTCAACCGGTAGGTCCGATCAAAAATATGTCTCAAATAGTTTATAAAATGTTTAGAAATATATAATTATAAATTATTATAATTTTTTTCGAAAAGTACATTATAGTTAATGTTTTTATGACTTATCTATTGTTAATTAAGTATCAATGTATTTAATCACACTTACCTGGTGGTGTACTTAGAAGTAACGAAGGCAAATACCTAAATTATTTTTAATGTTAATCAAAGCTATACTAATTACTGAAATAAGTAAAAATGAAGTAATGAAATAAATTTTTAATTAACGTTTTTTTTTGAAAAATTTTTAATCGATACATTTATCAATATAAACTAAATAAAAAGAATAATTATTCAAACAACGACAAACTCTGATTTTAATTTTTTTCTTCTTCCTCATTATCATCGTCTTCTGGTTGAATTTGCGCTTCTTCTTCATTTTCTTCTTCAACGACATTTGTCTCCAGGTCTTCCATGATGTCAGGGTCAAAGGTCCCATCTTCACTGGCATCACTCTGGTATGGCAGAGCATTGAGACAAGCTTGGCCATTACACTGGCCACAAGCTAAAGAGCACTGCAACCCCGATTTTCTGCAACCACATCGCGAACCACAACCATTTTTGCAGTTGCAGAATATTGTGTTGAGCAATTCCTCTGGAGCAGGTGGTAAAATTGTTGTGATTGGTTCCAGGAATTCGTTACGCATTGTCCAACCCCACTCCTGGGGTTTCAAATCATGCCCTAACCAAGTTTGGACTTCATAATAAACACGATTAAGATGTTGATGAGCTGCAGCACTTGTTGGTGGAATATTTGACAACTGCACAGGTTTATTTGATTTTGTAAATTTAATATATTGGGTATAACGCAGATGGTCGATGCTGCTCACAGACTTTGGGGCATTATAGACTGCCAATAAAATCTTAATTCCACTTTCGAATAATCTTTGTCCCGGACAGTTTTTTTCTTCAAATGCTGCAGCAGTTTCATCTAAATTCGACAATTTCACAAAAACTTTTGAAAAAGTTTTTTTACCTTTTTTAAAAATTGCCGAAGTCGTGTCACAGCCACTCAATGCGTGCAAAAACAAAATATGTTTTTTAGAACTGAGATATTTGTCAAAGCTTTTGGAGGAGTAAATTTCAGTTTTAACATTCCCTTTACCAACTTTTTTAAAGAAAATTTCTTTTTGACGAGATAGAGTACGCCCAATTAAAATAACAAGTATTTTTCCTTTTTCTTTATCTCTACGGCCTCATCAGCTGTTTCACCACAAAATATACATTGAGTCTTAAAATCAAACACTTCACTTCGTCTTTTACAGGGTACAGATGGAGAAGCAATGCTTTCCCCTTTTTCTAATCGCCGTTTTGCAGCTTGAATACAGTTTTTGCTAATGTAAACACTTCGGCATTTTTCATGCACTTTAACAGAGGTTACGGATTTTAGACGATCAATGAGGCCATCATTTCTTTCGATACTTGCCTTTCTCAAAGTCTTTAAGACGCGCACTACTTCAACGAATGCATCTTTTCAATCAGAGTTATTACATATAAAACACACATCAGCCATAATTCTTGAAATAGTACGTACGTAGTTTACCAAGATACGATTTAAACTTACGAATAACCATGGTTACTATAAAGTGGTTCCTTGATAAAGAAAACGGTCGAAACTCTATACAAGACAGCGCTCACTGCCCTCTATCTCAAAAACGATTCAACGTATAAAAAAACTTCTGAGACAAAAGTTGTAGAGAATTTCATCTTCTATAATATTGATAATAAATACAAATCCCGTGAACCCCATAGAAAACGAGATATTTGCAAAAAACGTCAAAAAAATCGATTTTTGTGACCTTTGACCTTATTTTTCGACAGACGCGGACACCTTACAATATGTAGGTTTTGAGACATGTTTTAGGGTGTCAAAATAAAGGTTTATACAAATATTCAGCTGGGTATCTCCCATTCCGAGATTCTTACCTCATTTTGACTAATATGACTGGACTACATAGTTACAATTCGGTTTAAGAAGTCTACATCGTTCTCAAATCGAGCACAGATCGAACGCGATGCTTCTACCCTTGCACGCTTTTGGTGAACGTTCAAACATTTGGGGATCCATTTTGCAGAAATTTTTCTCATGTCCAAATTGACGTGAACTATATGATGAACGCGTTCGTATGAAATCTTCAGTGCTTCAGATATCCGTTTTACCCCAATTCGACGGTCTAATAAAATCATGTCATGAACTGCATCGATATTTTCGGGGACTGACACAGAAACTGGCCTTTCCGATCGGTCATCATCTTCAATGGAAAATTTACCTCTTTTGAAGCTTGCAGTCCAATTTTTCACGGTCGCATACGAAGGACATTGACCACCTAGGGAAGTTAGCATATCTTCGTAAATCTGCTGACCTCTTAACCCTTTTGAATACAGGCACTTGATGATGGCTCGATACTTCAATTTTTCGATTTTTACAATTTCGATGGACATCTTTTTTTTAAATTTATTGTGTAACTTTGGTTTATTGTGTAACTTTGGTTTATTGTGTAACTTTGGTTCACTTTTTGGACGTCGAACTCTTCATTGACACTTCTAATAAGTTATTATAGATGCATCTATAAGTTATTGTTCGTTGATATGGTATAGCAATATTTTGTTTATGCATGGAACTGGTCTAGGCTAACTAGATATCAATACATCCTCGTAAACCAGACATTCCATTAGTTTCAACCCCATCAATTGAAAGCAATCAGTTTCTGACGATTCTCGTCATCGAGAAAAGCAATCTCCGATGTATAAAAAAGTAACTTCGCTAGTATTTTTTCAAGTTGAAGAATATTCATTCCAATTTCAACTCATCAAACTGTTATATTGCACCCAAGGAGCAATAAATAACGTGTTGCGAACACAAATTCCCCGAATTCCGCGCCGTGCTAGCTTTTCCGCTCAGAGTTATTACGAAAACGTTAAATTGGTTGTGGGTACCCCCGAAGAAACCTACATCAAAAATTCAGGGTTGCAAGAGAACGCAATTTCGTCCGAACCCTCGTTGCCGGTATTTTTCGAGTGGGAATCTGTGAAAATAAAAGTGCTCTGAGATCAATTTGTGTCCAGAAAGCTGAAAACGGATACCGGGTTACCATTATAACTCACACAGTTAAATTGGGTATCAGCAGAAAGTCATATTTCAAGAGCTGTTTGCTGGCCCTGGCCCAGCCAGGTGTCTGGGAGTGAGTTATTTTTCACCGCGAGAAACATCCCTCAGGATCCACCTGTTTCGCGATGGGTCAATCTGTCTATGATTACATACGTTTTATTGGCCTTGAAATATCAAGTTACTTGAAAATTTCTGAAGCACTCCTATTCAGCGTCATTAGAACCCAATATTTCACTCTGCTACATACGTGTAATATACACGTTTCTCTATTTCCGTATCGTAATGAGTTCATTACAGTACTAAAAACAGTGCTGTAATGAATTCATTACAGCATCGTTTTCAGTAACATTTTTCGTTCTGTGGTTGTCAGCAATGACTTCCGATCCTTTTAAATTTCAGCACACGTCAATTTGGAAATGTCAAGTTTCGTATTTCCTAACATTCACACCAACTGCCAAGATCCAATATGAAAGTCACTAGGACCTATAATTTGAATTTTTCATTCAATTTCACAAAATTTGGGAGAAATGGAGAAAATATCGTCTAATACTCGTTGCAGAATGCAATTTCAATACTCGTGCGTTCGAAAACTCGCTCCTTCGTCGCTCGTTTTCGAATTTCGCATTCGTATTGGAATAGGAGCCAATTTTGCAACTAGTTTTAGAATATACTATTATCTACTTCCATAGAAAAATATATCCATTATTCAACTGATTTTGATCTGTAATAGTCTCTATAAACCAATAGTGTGAGGTAATAATAACTCACGCCTATAACTCACTCTAACAAATAGGAAAAATGTAGCTTACGAAATTATTAAAAAAGTCGGGTCAATAGGGAACTCTATTTCAGACATCAATGTAACTTTCTCGCCATCCATTTCTACATTTTCTTAGGTCTGAATATCCAAAAATTGCATTTGGAAAACGTGGATTTTTGACGTTTTCTACGGGATTCGACATCGATTCGATTTTCGACCACAGAAATCGCTTTTGACAACACTGTTGTCAATTTTTAAAATGCAGAATAATTCGAATTTTACTGAAGAAGTCGAAGATAAAGTATTGTGTTAAATTCGCGGTAATGGTCATAACACACTCGATGAAGATTGAAGAAAAAGGAACCGATAATGCCTCTAGCGTGTAAAGCACACCATACAGTAAATTTTTCAGGATGCTATGGACCTACAGAACTTCTTAAGGATTGTTTTCACTCCATATACGGCAATTTTGATTGTTTACGGAGCCGTTCAACCAGAAATTAGCTTCATCACTAAACACAATTCTTCGATAAGAAAGTGGATCAACTCAAAGCTGTTCCAGGGCCCAATCAGCACAGAAACATTTATTATGATCAAGTGGCTTTAGTTCTTGAACCAGTTGGATTTTGTATGTGTGTTGACCAAGATCTTCACGCAAAATTTTCCATGTAGTGGATGCGTAGAGTCCAACTTGTTCTGAATGTCGACGAATAGACAAATCTGGTTTTTTATCAAGACTATCACTTACAGCAGCGATATTTTCTTCTGTACGTACAGTTTTTTGTTCTGTTGTTGTTGTTGCATCGAATAAAGAAAATGTTGTCCGAAATCTATCGATAGTTCAACGAATAAGCTTCTCTGAGAGACGATTATGTTGACCATAAATTTCACGAAGTGCTCTTTAAGTTTGGCAAATAGAACACTGATTTTGAAAATGAATTTCTACTATTTGTAAACGTTGTTATGGCGTGAGTTTTCCATGATTATTTATCAATGCTTACTGAACTGAAATGTTAAAACTACATGGCTTCAGCCTTCTGTAAAATCACAGTATCGAAAATTGTTTCACTATAAAAAGAAGTCACGTTATAATTAACATCGAGGAATATTTGAGTGAAATACTTCGGACAGCCTGTACATTGGAGGTGCCCATGATGGAGTGATTCTGTAGCGAATATAACCTGAATAATTTTTACAACAGATTTCATGGTTTCGGTAACTGTTTTGAATTCCTTCAATCATCTTTCCATAATCAAATCAAATATGTTTCTATGGCATATCTATTTGACAGAAACTGGAGAGGAAATAACGCCAAGGATGCTTCTGGAAATCTCCGTATATTGTAAAAAAATAAATAGGATGTAACATTACAAAAATCGAGAAAAATCATATTTGACAATCAATGACGGACATCCTATGTATGGCATATTTATCTTTTTGTTATGATGACTCTATGAATCTTTCAGTAAACAATAATTGGTATCACATTTGTGTTTTTTCCTGTGTTTGCTACCGTTTTAAGTCTTTAAGTGTTGTGCGCTCAACTTTTTTCAGTTTTCTCTGAATCTGAACCGTAAGAAAAATATTTCCACGATTGTGCGTTTCAATAGAGATGGTGAAGGTTGTTGAAAATACATGAAAACATACAGTGCAATCTATTCAGGTAATGTCCCTTTTGTTGAATATCTTTATTCGGGAACACCCAGTATATTGAAAAAAAATTCTCAGGATACAGAAATACAATACAAAAAACTTCTCCTCGAACAAAATTTCTAGAATGTTTGGTCCGGCAACTATACAGGGTCTTTCACGAGGAACCTCACCCATATTTACACGGGAAACTACTGAACGTATTTTCATGAAATTCAGCACTTATAAGTATTTCCTGAAAATTTCATCTTTTTGGCGTGAAGGGAAAAGAAATAGCTGAAAATTCAAGACGAAAAACAGTTTTTTGTGAATAACTCAGAAAATATCCATTTTAGAGCAAGGGTGTGATGCATATACTCACATTATTTTTTAACGTAGATTCAATATCTGCCATAAAAAAATGGGGTTCTAATTTGAAAAAATTGATTTTTCACGATTTTGTCATCCCTAACTTTGAAAGCGATTTTTTCACCTCCTGTATCTTGAATCGCGATTTCGAGTGGATACATCAATCTTGCATCTTGAAAAGTCCCAAAAATGAAAATTTTCCATGCAAAAACCTCGAAGTTATTCTTGTTTCAGCGGAGCTCTATTTTCGATTTTTTTTTTCGAATTTTCCCGCTCAGAGAGAATTTTCCAACCAAAACTGAAAAATGTTACATCAAAATAACTTGAAATTTTCTAAGGAATCTATTTCTGCAATAAAAAAATGGTGTTCTAATTTGAAAAACGGAAGTTGACGTCATTTCCGGAAAACCGGAGGTGCTCATGCCTTGAAAATATTTTAGATTTCATCAGCATCGTGAAATACTTATAAGTGCTGAATTTCGTGAAAATACGTTCAGTAGTTTCCCGTATAAATATGGGTGAGGTTCCTCGTGAAAGACCCTGTATAAGAACGCACTCTTGAAGGATCCAATATAACCCACGCATCCACCATTTTGCAAAAACTTGAATTACTTTCGGATGCTTGCTTTCATGAATTTACCGGTTAGCATCTATGGAAACTCTCAGAGAATTCGATTGATATATCCTACAGCCCTATTTTAAATGTATGATTGAACGAAATGGACTTGAACTCAAGGGTCTTGAGGCTTCCTTCAGAGAGCATTTATTTTGATGATAACTCAGGATTTCTATGAATATACTCCATTCACTTTTATTTAATCACATAGGAGGTCATGGTTTCGTTTTCAGGAGTTGGTGCCCCTGATGAAAAGCACAGAACATATGATGAAAAGTCAGTGCACGCACAGAAAATATCGTTAATGACAAAACGACGTTGCCAGTTTCTTTGTTTACATCGAAGTAAAAGTATCAAAGATATTCCACATTTTGTTAGGTTTACAAATTGTTCGCAGATTTTTGGTATTTAATCCATATTTGCAGGTGAGTTTTTCGTCGAATATCCAAGATTAACGTATGTTTATTGTTTTTAGCACCAGTTTGGAGCGTGAGGACGATTTTCAAGACCAGGACGAATGTTTACATTTCGAGGTTGAAGAGGTACAAGGGAATTTCGTTGAAAAAGCTGTTATTCTACAGATATCGCAGTAGATGGATCGGATGGAGCCTCGAGAGGTCGATTAGGATGAAATTTTTCAGGTTTTCCAAGAAATTTGGCGATATCTGAGCAGATTTGCAAAAGTTAGGTCCCTCACTAATGAGGTGGATCTTCTCCTATAAGAAACGCCTTTCAAAGGTCGAGATGATGAAAAATGTATTCTTTAGATGTTGTTTGAACAAACGCAACCGAGTTTTATATCCCAACATTGATTTTAAGAAAGTTATCAACAAAATAAAATTGACATTATTCGTGATTCTTGTAATTACCCATCAATTCATCTTATATCTTTGGGTTGATTTTTTTAATGAATTCTTGATCAGAATCAACAATTGATGTCGTCAAGTCTTGAACTTTCAGTTCAAGAGTATAATAAACATTAAATCTTCACAAGCATGCATATGAAAATTATGTGAATGCAATGCAATGCAATTTTCTTCCATGGCGAAAAATAATATATTTCAACAGTGATCTCTTGTACTTTTTAGAGTTGTAACGAATATTCGAAATCGCATTCGCATTCGCGAATATTCGCATATTTTTAGATATTCGTATTCGCATTCGCATCCGCAAAATTTCTGCGAATGTTTTGCGAATATGAATATCAGAAAAAAAAAACTTATAACACAAAAATTAGGTGCAATTGAAACTTACAAAAACAAATCTATGAACTATTTATCAGTATTTCTTTAAATATCTTTTTAATGTTTAAATAATAATCATCTTGAACAAAATACAAACGGAACGCACCGCGTAACTGCCAGCAAGCCATAGACAATTGGCGCGAAATTTGAACATATCTATACATTCGCATTCGCGAATGTCAGTAGCAGACATTCGCATTCGTATTCGCGAATGTTTGAAAAATGACATTCGTTACATCACCATACTTTTCATTCAAATAACTAGAAAAGGAATCCTTTCTATCCATTCATATAAACGTTAATTATTTTCGTCCATCACATCTTTTCCAATTCATTCATTTTCCGAATAAATTCACATTCTGAGAAATACGCTAAGAATGTAGAAAAGGCAACATAGTGTTGACTTGGAACATAAAAATATTCTGAAAAACGTCATAACTTCGATACAGAGTGGAATGTGTCAAATTTCCAAGGCCAGAGTGGTGATTTTATAATTGTGAATGGAGTATAAGTAACATCCTGACCTGTACAAAACTGTCGAATTTGAGTTTGAATAAAGTCTCCCCAACGTTTATGTCAGAAACTTCTTTTTATTTGATTATTCGAGTAACAATCATTTTCTGTATAGTGTGAATTTTAACTGAAAGTATGGGTTTCTAACCTAATGAACTTTCTAAATCTAAAATGTCGTTGAAATTATGAGTACAAATCAAATTATTCAATTAGAAGGATGATTGATTATGCAATTTCCAGAAGCTGGATTACGAATCATTCTTGTCACAGTGTGAAGTTGAAACTAACAAAGCCGTCCAAACTGACCAGCAGAGGTGAGTGATGAATGCGAACAAAACGACGAGATAATTAATACGACATCTGCTCACTCCCGTTAGTAATCATCTTTCTGGCACGGAATCCTGATTCGGACGAACTTTCAATTTTCCACGGAATCTGCCGCATCTACGAATACCCGGATAACTTCTTTTCTCTACTCATCAAGTATGAATGATGTTTTTCGTATCGATTTTATGATTATCTAGTTTTCACGAGGGACATATGTTATATTTTGAGCTTCCATATCAGTTCGCCTTTTCCCCTCATGAAAATTGAATGGCTTTCCCGTCAGAGAAGAACCTGATATGAAGTGAAAAATCTCCAGATATGATGGCGACCCTGATACGAGCAGGAATTATTTTTTATATCCGGATGGACCAATCTCACCGAAAATGTTTCGTTTTCATATCCGATATAGAAGAGTCGTGAATGTCATTGTGCTTCATTATCACATCCTGCTAATTTGGAATTAGGTTTGAGACTAGGAAATTTCGAAATATTCACAAAATGAATTTCTGTTTGCTGTGAAAAAGTTAGTTCTACTTTTTCTCGTTTTCCAAAGTGGTTTAAGAACAAGAGATTAATATTATATTGAAGAAGGTCTTTACTAGTCTTCTCTTTACTGTTCATGTTGATTTTAAGCTCATTATTTCCGATGACTTGTATATTCATCCTAGGATAATGACTTTTGATGTTGAAAATGATCTCAGTCTTAGCGTACAAAATGTCCATACATAAACGCATGTTCGTGTTATTTGATCCGTGTATGAATGCTTCCTTTAGTGGTCCCGATTAGTAGTTAATTCCTAGAAACACCAGCTTGAGATAGCGGATCAGTCTGGTATTCGGCACCAATCTCAGTTTTTGTGTGGGTTTTCCGACTATATGGGAATGATGCCATTCCAGAAGTTTGCCAAATTCAATAACTCCAAAGACCTGGTGAATGTTAAAGAATCTTTCTTCTCGGTTAATAGTGGAAATATACTGCACCACAAGAGTTAGGGATATTCAATCGTTTTTAAAAGTATGTAATCTTCGAGAAAATCGCTGTAAAATCATTTAAAACTCGATAACAACTTGAATCGATCCAATAAAAATCAGTATGAGATATTTCGTCAATCTGGTCGCCTTTTTTATGAAGTTTGGTTCTTGCATATGCTTCATGAATGTCAGTTTATCAACGGCTTCGATTTGAAACTAGTTTTCTGAAAATGCCAAGACGTAAATCAACAAACGCTGAGGCTAATAAGGCTATTGGAATGCTACAGGGTGGCCTAACTCAGGTTGTTGTAGCGGAAAGGCTCCAAGTCAGCCAAAGTGTGATAACTCGACTTCGGAATAGGTTCAGGGAGACAGGTTCCGTGTTGGAAAGACCAAGGCTTGGTGGGCGACGAAAAACAACACCTGCTCATCGTTTCATCACCGTTTTGGCGAGAAGAAACCCTACATCTTCGTGCTACGGAATACTCTTCAAAATGCAGATGGGGTCCAAGTTTCTATCGAAACCATCAGACGACGTTTGAGAGAGGTGAATCTAGGTTCTAGACGTCCATTAAGAGGAGTTTCATTAACACGTGACAATAAGCGTCAAAGAGTGGAATGGACAAGGCAACATATCAATTGGAACGATCAATGGCGTAGTTTCCTTTTTACTGATGAATATAGATATGGACGATTTTCAGATTCTTATCCCGTAATCGTCGCTATGTCCAAGAAGTCCATCCATTCCGAGGGGGTAGTGTTATGGTATGGGCCGGGATATGTTTCAACGGGCGCACAGATCTACACATTTGTCCTGGGAATTTGACCGCCTCACACTATAGGGAGCATGTCATTGACAATGTTGTGTCACATTTTCACGCTGCTATTGGTGAAACTTTTCAATTTCTAGACGATAACGCTCGACCGCACCGTGCAGCCATAGTTGAGAATGCGCGCGAGGAGCCTTAGTATTCCACATTTACCAATACCTCCGCACTCACCAGATTTGAATTGCATAGAACATGCATGGGATATGCTCCAAAAAAGATTAGATAATCTTCAACCTACCCCAGAATCCTTAAATGATCTGAGAGAGCTTCTGCCCCGTTTATGGAACCAAATTCCTCGAGAAATGTTCAACTACCTCGTGTGTAGTATGCAAAGAAGATGTCAAGCTATTATTGATGCCCGTGGAGGCCATACATTGTATTGATAGTCTTAAAATGCTTGAATTCTCTGGGAATAAAATTTCGTTATTTTACTCGATTTTTCTTAACCACCCTGTATACGCTGAAGACCTACAGGCTAAAATTATTTTGCAACTTGAAATCATATCAATATGAATTTCTATCACAAAAATCTTATTTTAACTATATTTTTCTGCAATATAAGTCAATATCCCTAACTCATGTGGAGTAGTTTAATTCACGTAAATGAACATGGTTGATTCAGTTATGCTATTTTCTTGTACAGAAATCAAGAATCGAGTTTTGAAATTTTACTGAAAAATAATGGAAAGAATAGTCCGATACTTTGTGATAGTTCATTCGAAAGGAGAATAAAAGTACTCGAATAACCCGACAGAAAAACTCCTAAACGAAGAGACGAAACTATGGAATTCCCCAGTTTTCAAAATTCTCAAGAAATAAGCCCTCAGAAGACATTTGAATACCTCTTGGCACAACTTGAAATACCACAGTGTGAAAATGTAGGGGTACTACGAAACCTGTGTCACAGTTGAACCTCAAAACTACTCCATTTACAAAGTTAAAAAGAATACATATAAATAAGCATTGGCAAAATCTCTAAGAACCATTGGACATTTAACAAGTAGGTACGATCATGTATTAGTATTGAGTGAAAAAATATGATGAACCTAAATCATGGGCAACCGGGATATATTATAAAACTGAATGAAGTATTAAAGGTGCAGACACATTGTTATCACGTCACGTCACATCACGTCATCTTCCCAAAATGTGCAACCACTATAATGCATGGAACTTAGAGCCTATGCTCTAAGAGAGAAGAGAGACACACCTTTCAATAATAAATAGTGAAGCCAAATCATCAGAACTAAACTGGGTGATTGTACTACTACGGAATCAAAATGTAGTGAAAATTTTTGCAACATTGTATCTGCTGTCACGTTATAGCACTGATAGCACGCAAGATCTATTCCGCAAATCTACATTTTCTGAATGCACGTGATATCGCGTCTGATATTTTGTGAAATGTCATTGTGACATAAACTCCATTCACAACTCTGGCCTTGGAAATTTGACACATTCCACTCTGTATCGAAATTATGACGTTTTTCAAAATATTTTTATGTTCCAAGTCAACACTAAGCCCTTTCTACATTCTTAGCGTATTTCTCAGAATGTGAATTTATTCGGAAAATGAATGAATTGCAAAAGATGTGATGGACGAAAATAATTAACGTTTATATGAATTGATAGAAAGGATAATATGTGGAAATTTTCAGGTGTTGCGGTCTGTTTGAATAAAAACAAGTTTTTCTCAGTTACTCAATATTTCACCAACTTGCGACCGGTCATAATTTTGATTTCGACAACGTCAAAATATTGGAACAAGAAGACAAATATAGAAGTAGATTGTTTCTCGAAATGTGTGAAATAAGAAAAAATAAAAATTGTGTAAATTATATATCTGATACCAACCAAATCAGTAGTATATATTGTGGAATTTTGGACGCAATGTAATTTTGATGATTTTAGTGATAATTAACAAGTAATTAAAGTAAACATGTATTAAAAAAGACCATACTCTATATCGGAGTGACATTTGTATAGACGTCACATATGTCTTACTGTATTCATTCTCCTTCATGAAATTGACCACGACAACATGTAAAAATAATTCTGAATGTTTGTTTTAATTTTAATGTATTGACTGTAATTCTGTAAGTTGATGATTCTTTTGTGAGTCATGTTTTATTGTAATATCCAATTTCCTATCAGCACAACTCCTGATGAAGTCATAAATAAATGACGAAATATTGAGTAACTGAGAAAAACTTGTTTTTATTCAAACAGACCGCAACACCTGAAAATTTCCACATATTATCCTTTTTACGGTCGATTAAAATATCAATTGTTTGATAGAAAGGATTCCTTTTCTAGTTATTTGCATGAAAAGTACAAGAGATCACTGTTGAAATATATTATTTTTACCATGGAAGAAAATTGCATTGCTTTCACATAATTTTCATATGCATGCTTGTGAAGATTTAATGTTTATTATCCTCTTGAACTGAAATTTCAAGACATCAATTGTTGATTCTAATCAATAATTCATTAAAAAAAATCAACCCAAAGATATAAGATGAATTGATATGATATGATATGATATATTGTTTATCCTGACTACTCCTGGGTCTCCTGAGGAGACCCCTCTGAAACTACAAGCTTCGAAGCTTGTAACTTGTGCCGAGTTCGGAGTAAGCAGTTGTGTTCTGTGTAGACTTTGTTACTGTGTCCTTACGCCACCTTAGGCACAGCACTGTTAATTTTTGACCCAACAGTGAGAATGGTGGCCCCTACCGAGACTAGAAAATTCCTTTCCTAGCTCGGGATTGAACTCCGGATGATGGGTAATTACAAAAATCAGGAATAATGTCAATTTTATTTTGTGGATAGCTTCCTTAAAATCAATGTTGCGATATAAAACTCGGTTGCGTTTGTTCAAACAACATCTAAAGAATACATTTTTCACCATCTCGACCTTTGAAAGGCGTTTCTTATCGGAGAATTAGGTCTAAGTTCCACCTCATTAGTGAGGAACCTAACTTTTGCAAATCTGCTCAGATATCGCCAAATTTCTTGGAAAACCTGAAAAATATCATCCTAATCGACCTCTCGAGGCTCCATCTGATCCATCTACTGCGATATCTGTCCAAATAACAGCTTTTTCAACGAAATTCCCGTGTACCCCATCAACCTCGAAATGTAATCATTCGTCCTGGTCTTGAAAATCGTCCTCACGCTCCAAACTGGTGCTAAAAACAATAAACATACGTTAATCTTGGATATTCGACGAAAACTCACCTGCAAATATCGATTAAATACCAAAAATCTGCGAACAATTTGTAAACCTAACAAAATGTGGAATATCTTTGATACTTTTACTTTGATGTAAACAAAGAAACTGTCGTTTTGTCATTAACAATATTTTCTGTGCGCGCACTGACTTTTCATCATATGTTCTGTGCTTTTCATCAGGGGCACCAACTCCTGTAAACGAAACCATGACCTCCTATGTGATTAAATAAAAGTGAATGGAGTATACATTTGAAACCGATCATCATGAATGAGCACCCATTCAATAATTCTTCTAACACTTCCTCTGTTCGTTGATTCATTTGGTTAATCGAATCCCTTCTATGAGAATCACCAGCAACTGTAAAAGCAGCTATATTCTCCATATCTTCTTCCCATTCCCTCGCGTGAGATCACATGACGTGACAACAATTTGTATGCACCTTTATGTTTCCGCCTTAAGCTTCTCATTCAAACGTGACAGACGGAGTTGAATATTTTTTTCTTCATGGAATTCGAAAGAGCTCCGACCACAGATTTTCTGATAGTTTTATATCCCAGTACCATTATACATTTTAATTTTCCCCCATTAACTCAGCTCTGCTTCTCCGGCTACTAGAGTCATTAGCATGACCAATGGCCTAATTCATCATATGAAATGATTATTCCGATCTTCCTCTTAATTTCCCCAGAACTCAGTCGCATTTATTCCTTGTCCGCAAAAATTTCCCCAGGCGAAAACGTGTCCGTATGACATCTCACTTAAGCTCCGGACAAATCGCGATAAAAATGTGTACGAACTTTCCCGCTATCCCCAACAGCACCCTAAGTATTGCCGTGGGGATAATCAAGTTTCTAACAATTTGAACAAACCTACAAAACAGGCTCGGCCGAATCCTCACAGAGAGCACCAAAATTGGGTTAATTGATCGTCTAGAACTCCGGCAACTTCAACTACTTCTGACGCCTCCGGCGACAGAGAACGGAAGCTCTAAGTGGACTATCGTTTTAACGTTGGGCTGGGCAGAAACCGGAGTTTGATATTGAAGAACATGACGTGGTGAGCGCTGCTGAAAGACTGATTAAAGGAAATGGACGGGGTGGACGAGTGGATGATGGATACATCCGGATGCAATGAAAAGTCATTCATCTTGATTTTCAAGTATAAGCCATTCATTTCTATAATTTAGGTTTATTTACTCAAAACTGACGCAGGTTAGTACTCGTTGAATGTCAAATGATTCTCAGAGACGTTGCCAATGCTAATTCTCATTAACTCTTTTTTTAACTCTGTGAATGGAGTTCGTTCTTTTAAGGGGCAGTATCACCTTTTGAATCGTGGTAAATCTCCATTCAAAAAGTGGTATCTTTATTTCACGAGTAACTACCCTAATTTACGACGTAGAGACTTGATTTTTTTTTATTGAAGTTGAAGAACGTCTCGAGGGCACATTGTTTTTTTTTCGATTTAATCAGTTTTTCAATTGAAAAAAAAACAGGTTGAACTTCAGCGTTTTGGAAACTACACATAATGATATTTTTTCGACGGATATTCATCATTTTTTGAAGAAAATCTAACTATTTGCCCTCGGCAATTTAATCTTCTATAAACTACAAAAATTTTTATGATGATTAGTTCAAAAATATAGCTTGTACTCATGAAAACCGAAAAACATAATCAATAACCCAAATATTGCAGAGATCTAACGATTACCCTGGTTTTCTTTAATTGAAAAACTGATTGAATCGAAAAAGAGAAACTATTTGCCCTCGGAACGTTCTTTAACTTTAATTTGAAAAAAATCAAGTCTCTACGTCTTAAATTAGGGTAGTTACTCGTGAAATAAAGAGACCCCCTTTGAATGGAGATTTACCACGATTCAAAAGGTGATACTTCCCCTTAAGGTCTCACTGTGACACAGGTTTCGTAGTATGTACTACTGAATTTTCATACTGATATTTCAAGTTGTGCAAAAAGTTATTCAAATGTATTCTGTAGGCTTCTTTCTTTCCATTATTTTGAAAGTTGTGAGAAGTTGTTGTTTGGATTTTAGGATATGTTCTTTAGTTGTGTGTGATCTGAAAACTAGGTAGTACATGTGGTAGTACATTTAATAATTAGTGTTCTGTGCATATTATTTTCTCTCATCAATGGAAGAACAGTTAGAGATTGCCCTAATGATGGGATATACCGCCGATCAAGACATAGAGCTGCTTCTTCTGCACAATATAATTGGAGTAATCAATGATAACTCAAGAGATGAGGGAATGCCTTTTAATTTGGAGAATTATTCGGAGGAAGAAATAAAAAATATTTCCGCTTTTACAAAAAGAATTTGGATAGATTGAAGAATGCGCTTGGTATTCCAGAAGACATAATTACAGAAAATGGAAACAGAACAGATGGTTGGTTTTATATGTTCGATATAAACATTTTATAGTAATGTTCAATAAATTCAGTTCATAAATAAAATGGCAGAATTCATAGTGGACAACCATGGGGACCTTCTAGAAGAATTGGTTTCTCACCAGTGGCTAGATGTGAACAAATTCGCAGAGTATGCACAGGTAGGTACATTTTATTAAATTTTAATATTTTTATGTATTTCTACAAAGGCATTCTTCGTTTTCAGTCAATTGTAAACATGGGAGGGGCTATCCCACATTGTTGGGCCTTTATTGATGGCACAGCAAGGCAAATTTGTCGTCCTAGCATAAACCAAGAGGAATATTATTCAGGACACAAAAGAGTGCATTGCTTAAAATATCAATCTTTATTGACGCCTGATGGTTTAATTATAAATTTAATGGGAGCCTGGCCTGGAAGACGCCATGATGCAGGCATACTGAGGGAATCCAATTTGTACGAACAATTACAGCAACGTTGTGTTCAAGAAGATGAAAGTTTTGTTGTATTTGGTGACCAAGCATATGGCATATCACCTCTCCTGTTTTCACCATTTCCAGGGGATCCTTCAAATTTACAGCCACACGAAACTGCTTTCAATGCCAGCATGAAAAAACTTCGTGTGGCGGTATAATGGGGGTTCCAAAAAGTGGTGAGCCAATTTGCATTTGTCGACTTCAAGAAAAACCAAAAGCTTTTGCTAAATGATGTTGATAAATTCTATAAATGTGCAGTTATATCGACAAACTGTCATTCATGCTTGTACAAAAATCAAACCAGTGAATGCTTCCAAGTAGAACCACCAAATTTAGAAGATTATTTGAACAGAGCTATTTAAAGATCAATATTATGATGTAATAATGAAGTGATGAATAAATATTTTATTATTCAAATTTAATTCTTCAAATTATCTACTGCACTTAATAATTTCATTATAACTTGTTGTTGTGCATCAAAAATTTTTGTGGAATGTTCACAATCAAACTGCAATTTTTTCTCCGCAAGCGCAGTATTTCTTTCGCTCACTGCAACTCTCCTCTCTTCCAATTCCAATTGTCTTTCCTCCAAAGCTAGTCGTCTCTCCTCCAACTCAAATTCTTTGTCAGTTTTTTTCTTCAAATATTCCAGCCCAGTCTTCCTCATATATGTTAATCAATTATCATCACATTCTTCTGAAATATTTCATTACATATGTTGACAACTAGTTACGAATAACTTCACCTAAAACAGTTTTTGCTTTTTTCTTTGAATTATCTGGTGTCACTTCAATAACTGGGGTGTCCTCTTCGTTCCTGACGTTCAGAATTTCAACATCTTGGTGCGTATCTGCGGAAGGAAGATATATTACAGAAAGAAAATTATTTCACTACCATTGATTATTATTTCAAATGTTTTCAACATAATACTTTCAAAATACCCAAATAGAACTCACCAGGTACTTCTTCTAATGTATTTTCCAAATCATGGTTAGCAAGATGGCTCTCATAGAAATTGATTGCCACCTGCTCCCTCATAATTTTTCCTTCTTGAGAATCTTTTATTTGTTTTTTTTTAATTGACTCTTCTTCTCTTTCGCTTCTCTCTCTTCATTTACTATTTCCTTGACCTCCAGAATCAGTGAATCCTTTTCAGAGAATGGTTCTTCGATTCCCGAACTGTAAGTGTAAAATATCAAGATACACAACAATTAGTTCTGCATACTTATATAATTTTTTACAGTTTAATAGACTAAAAGTTCTTACCTCTTCTGATTAATTCGGTCCTTTGCAACATGCTGCTCTAGTAGTAAATTCAAATGTTGCCGAATAGTCTTTATAGAAAAGAATTTTTTTGTTAAAAAACAAAGAATTTTGTACTGACTCCCACATATCACCATTCATGAAGGGATTTTTTCCCAACACCTCCCTCAATAATATTACATCGTCCTCGTATGTGAACCTGAGACGTTTTTTTTTCAATGTCACCATTCATTTTTCTCAAAAAATACCCGAAAAAACACACAACATAGATGCATAGAATACCTGGTGTTGGCACTGATTAGATTTTGTTTAAGACTTTCTTGTCGATCGAAAATCTGAGATTTTGTGCGACTTTTTATTTCTCCCGAAAGGGGTCGCGCTATTTGTCGTTGCCTCAGTAGCGCCATGACCGATAAAAATTGCGGATTTCTTCCGGAACTAGACCAAAATCTGAAATCTAGAATGCCGTTTTAGTCTACAAATTTTGGTCACGATTTTTATTAAGGAGTCGATATACCAGGTATTCTATGCATCTATCACACAACTGACATGAAATGACACGGAATATGTAGAACTGTCAAATTAAGGGATCTTTTATTTAAATGCATGGTTGTTCTTTACTTAAGTTAAGAAAGGGAGGCCTGTATTTTATTAAAGGCTGACGTTCAGTTCAAAACGCGATTCGGGATTTCTCACGATAGAGACCACTGATTTATATGGTGTTTTCACTATTATTCAATTTGAAGAGTTCTTCAAGTCGGAAAGTCCATAACATTTTTTTCGTCGAGTGAAAAAATATAATTTGTTTTCCGTTCTCAGTGACTATACATAAATGCATAATTCTAACTTTCCGAAATAGATTTTTTTTTTATGAATTCCCACACAAAATTTAACACAGAAAGTTTTTTCCAATCGTTTAAAAACCGATTTCAGTAAAATTAAAATTGAACGATCGTAAAGTGCTGCCACCTAATCGACGAACTTGGATATTTCCATCTTCTACTGATCGTTCCATCTATCTTGCAATACTGCACATTTTAGGATGCACTTTGGGGCTTTCGGTAAATACCAGAGGCAAATATTCATTGTTTTATTGTAAGGCGTGTGGTATCAGTGAAAAGTAAAAGTGTGAAAACATGTGCTTTATTATTTCTGTTGGACCGACAAGCCGAAAGCAAATTGGTTCGGTAGTCAGTATAAATTTTCATTTTTCTTTACAGTGTTGTCGGCAGTTTCGTGAATAATTCCACTTCATTCGTGAATACGAGGGCATTCGGCAACTTTCGCCCTCCCTTTGGAGGCAGTACGTAACAGAATTCGCGCATCATGTGGAAGAAAAGGGCGGTAAATACGAGGAATGTCTGAGATATCTTCGGACGTCCTGAAAATCGACGATTTCTTAAGGGTGGTGAGAGGTAAGAAGTAGGTTGACTTTCACTCAGTTGCAGGAACGTCCATTATAATTTAAAAGTGTCATTAAAATCCTAATGCCACATTAAACATGGTTTCCTGCCACAGAATACCTTGTTTAATGTGGCATTAGGATTTTAATGACACTTTTAAAATATAATGGACGTTCCTGCAACTGAGTGTTTGACGTACGCTTAGAAAGCTCCGCACTATAAACCCCTCTTAAACTCTTTCGTGAATGCGCTTTTATTTGCGCCTGTATTTATTAGATGTTCTGTGCGTAAAACAGACATAAATCAACACAGAAGAATGTGTGAACTGTCAAAATAAGAAATCTTTTATTTAAATATGACTGTCTTTCAAAATCTTTTTTGAATGTGTATAAGTAAATGTCAAAATAAGGGAAACTTTATTTAAGTTAGGCCTCTATTTGCGTTTCGATAACTCTCAATTCTCTAGAAGGCCGAAAATAAACCCACATCATCATTAAGGAAAAGCTGCTTCGTGTTTTCAAGATTAAGTAATCTATCAACCTGGTTAGTCATCTCTTTCAGACATACCCAGAGATTTAATTGATATTCACACCGAATACTTCGATAGCGAGGTAAAAGCATGAAGCACAGATCTGTAGGTGCCAAGTATAATGCCTTGTACGGCTTTAAAAGCCCCACTAGTGCACATATCATTTACACCCTAGGCATCAAAAGCAGTTCAGACTCTGCAATCTCGCTTTACTCTCTCCTCTATTTCTCGTGGTAATCCATGTGATTTCCATCTTTCAATGCGTCTCCCAACCCAAATTTCAGGGGTGAACGGTTTTGATGGAACGTTAGCGACCCGTTGGTGCTATTATAAATCAGTAGCCTTTGTCGGATAATAACATCGAAGCGTAATTTGCTTCACGACATTAAATCCACTATGTCCGATAATCATGTGTCAGCAACGGCCAAACAAAAACCTTGATTGCCACTGAATGAGTTCCCAATTGGGTCACTCTAAGAGCATAAAAAAACGTCAGGGAAGTGAAAGAACTTTTAGCGCATAACGTGACGTGTGAGAAATGCTTTCAGGGATGAGTGATTGTCACTATAAGGAATTAAGCCTTTGATTGAGAAAGAACACGTTCTTGTTGATCATTCTGTTTTTCGAATGGAATTGAACAGAACGGTCTCGACTTCAATTGATGCTAACCGAGCACTGCGCGAAACGGCCACATACGAGGAGAGGCACGATAAAGTGATTCTACAGCATGACAACGCTCAGCCTCACGTTACTAAACCTGTTGAAACCTATAAACACGTTTACCGAAACGGTATTGAAGCTCTACCTGAATGATGGAAAAACGTTGTAGCCAACAATGTGCAATGATTTGATTTATGATTTCTCATCGAGAAAATGGGGCAATTGTGGTCAGCAGGCAATGGTGGTCATGTCCACAGCGAAGTGTGGTAACTCCACATAATTCACAACCCCCGATTACCTGAAGACCTTCGGTCATTCCACACGACGCATTGTAAAAAGCACCCCTTTTAAGATTTGACGAAAGAGCGGCTTTCCACCAATCAAGGGGCGTTCTTAATTAAAGAGAAGAAAAGATGTTTTTGAAATTTTGAAGATCTTTCTCCGTGAGGGGAGAACGTGGGGAAACGGCCCAACGCACTAGAGTCAGGAAGGTAAATGAAATTCGAAAATAAACTTTAGACGTATATTATGACTTAAATTAAATAAACGGTTTTACAGACACTATTTATAATCCAGTCTTGTCAAAAGACTCAATTATCAAAATATTTGGTCAAGTTACCAAATCAAATTAATATTTTCGAAAGAAACACCAAATTTCACAGCAAAATCAAATTGTCAAAAACCAAATAAAATGATCTACTCAAATTCAAATTGAAGAGCAAAACTAAATCATCAAAACTATGGGGGTTTTTCAAAATAAACCTTCACCGTAAACATGGGGTGATCTCCAAATAATAAAACTCTCGCTTAAGACTTCTCCAGCTACTCCTTAACTTCCGATTCAAACTTAACTGTATCCGTCTGCGCTTTGAGACTAACACGGAAGTACCCTAAAAAAACCGAAATCGCGTCTCGAGTACACTGAGAACCTTCCCGTTTAAGACTTCTCCAGCTATTCTTAACTCCCGATTACAAACTTAACCAAACCCGAGTCAACTGAGAGCCTTCCCGTTTAAGGCCTCTCCCGCTACTCCCTATTACCGAACGCAAGTCAACCGAGAACAACCTTCCCGTTTAAAGCTTCACCGGCTACTGCCTTTTTGTCTCTCCAAAGCAGATTGAAGATTTGCCTTGCAAGTATCACGATCTCAGACTCGAATTTTCTGCTCTCGTTTGCACTTAGGACTACTCTTTTCGTGGAACGATTTGCTGATATCGTTCAGAGTTTCCGGAGGCAACTCGATCCGAAAATCAATAATTTCAATCGTTATCGTCTAGCCTGCATCCTGTACCATACCGAAAGGAATTCAATAATTTTCGGACCCATGAATATCAATTTCAGAAGTCTATACTAGTCAACTGAAATATTTCGATTTATTACACATTCATATATGACGAGTATCTTTCGTTTTCGCTATCAATCGATCTTATTTAATGTAGTTCTGGAGTTATCAAGGTGAGCTGTGAAAATTCTCTTTTTTTTTACGTGGTTGAAACTGTCCATCATGAATTTATAATAATGTTCAATTTCAATCAAAATATGGTATTCTATTTTCTATTCACAATCTATTGAAAGTATTGAAACTATTACGAGTAATTGTGGTCAAGAAATTGAACGGAAAGGAAAATGCAAGGGGAAGGACAAAACAACCAAAGAGTTGGGGAAAGACTTAAAAAAGGTGAAAGGAAGAGAATGACTCTCCATTGACTAACGTAGTCATTGACGATAACTAAATGAGGGGGCGTTAGGAAAAACGCTCGGACACGTCGATTTGTAATTTCAACTGCGCATATTTTACAAGAAAATAAGATTATATAGGGTGTTCAATGCGACCGTGGCCAATACAAACTTACTTATTTCAAATGCAACCCCCTGTATATTAATTATTTTTTGAATTCTTCAGAAAATATTAAACATAATTCATGTACAATGTCCTATACCTATCTTCAACTTTTTCGGAAATATTAAGTGTTTTCAGATTTTTTACGAAAATTAACATTTTAAATAAAAAATATTTTATTTCACAAATTCGATACATTACACTCAATACTTATTTCCCATTTACCTCTTAATATGAAGAAAGTAAGCAAAAACAAATTTGTTTATTCTCATAGCCTTAGTAACACGTTGTCTGTTTGCATGACAATAAGTGATCAGTGTAAGTGCTATTGTCTTTTGAATTTCGATAACTAAGTAATAATATTACAAAGGGTTCATTTAACAGAAATGCACAAAATATCTATTCTTCGAATGATTGGTTATAGAGATTACACACGGACACAAATGGAAGTTTCTCGCTTATTTCACGAAAAATTTTCAAATTTGCCGCCTATATCCCAAGGAACAATTTGCAAAATAGAAAAGCAGTTTCGAGAGCTCGGTCATGTAAGACAAATAAAAAAATTGCTACCAATGCAGTAAGTGATGATACGAAATTGGATATTATGCTTGAGTTTCGAGAAAGCCCACATAATTCTTTTCGAAAAGTAGCCCCCCCGCTGTTCACCGTCAGCCACACGTCAATATTTCGAATATTAAAGGAAAGTAAGATGCATCCCTATGGAATGATGGCAACTCAGGAGCTCATAGAAGACGATTTCGATAGGAGAACGCATTTTTGTGAGCAAATGATGGCAATGTTAGATAACAATGTGATCCAATCATAAAATGTTTTGTTTTCTGATGAGAGTACATTTACACAACACGGTCATGATAATCGTCAAAATTGCCGCTATTGGTCTGATGAGAATCCTCACTGGATGAGAGAAGAACATACGCAATATCCTGAAAATGTTAATGTTTGGGCAGGAATTGTTGGAAATCATATCGTAGGTCCCTTTTTCATTGACGGCAACTTGAATGGAGAAAAATATTCAGAATTACTCCAAAATAATGTCGTTCCAACTTTCATAAACTTATATCCTGATCCAGCAAATCCACAAGTTCCTGTCAATATAATATGCTTTCAGCAAGATGGAGCACCGCCCCATTATCAAATCAATGTGCGGCAGTACTTGAACCAAATTTTTCCAAATCGGTGGATAAGGAGGCGCAGATCGAAAGAATGGCCAGCACGATCTCCTGATCTGACACCAGTAGAGTTTTTTTTTGTGGGGATATGTCAAAAGTATTGTATACGAAACGAAACCCTTAAACTTAGACGACCTGAAAAACCGAATCACGCTTGCGATTAAATCAGTCACGCATGAAATGTTGAGTAACGTTAGAAGACAATTCTACACCAGATTAGCATGTTGCCAAGACGTTCGCGGCGAGCATTTTGAACATTTCCTACATTGACACTAATGTTTTTTTTTTTGTTTTTTTAATAATTGAGAAATAATCAGTATTACTCATTAGGTTTTGAGTGTAATGTACCGAATTTGTGAAATACAATGATTTTTACTTAAAACGTTGATTTTTACAATAAATCTGGAAACACTTAATACTTCCGAAATAGTTAAAGATAGGTATAGGACATTGTGCATGAATTGTGTCTAGAATTGTTGGTATTGGCCACGGTCACATGGAACACCCTATATAATATTATTTTCTTGGAAAATATGCGCATTTAAAATTATAAATCGACGTGTCCGAGCGTTTTTCCCAACACGCCCTCATTTATTCGTTATCGAATTTATTCCATTTGGCTGTTACACTCTGTATATGCGGGGACCGATGCACTTCCTGTGGGCTCTGGACTCACTTTGCTGGCCCTGGCTTGGATTGCGCATGTTAAAAGTATTTAATCATCATTGTCATCATCATGACTACCAGCATGGGCGTAGCCAGCTATGGGTTTACTGTTAACTGGTGACAAAAATGGACTATAAACATCTTCTGAAGTTCCCCGGAATAGAATTTGTTGCGTTGAATTTCAGAGGGCCCTATTAAAAGCACAAATTGATTAAATTGAGGAAGTATTTGCTCAATTTCCACATAGCTCGCAGCGTTCACTGAATTTCTCTTGAAATTCTCATTATCTTATCAACACTCCATATTGATTGTGATGGAATTATCGAAGAACATCAGTATTCTGCATGGAAATATTGGAAAGTGTCGAGAAATCATAGAAACGTGCCTGATTTCGCGGCATGTAATTAAATTACCATAAAATATGAGAGATCTGAAAACGTGAGCCGATTACCACTTTTACAAATCGTCAGTCCAAGTATGTACTTAACCCCTTAATAAGAAGTAACGGGATTAAGAACGGTAGAAATTCAACTGATTCAAATCCTATTAGCTGTAAAACTTAGGACCTTTCGAGATAAGTTAATGGGATCAAAGACAGCAATTCGAAGGGGAATGATAAAATATTCTGGAGAGAGAAGCAAATGAAAGAACAATAGCCTCTATTAATCTTCATTCCCATTTCTTGTTTCAGTGAGTGTACGTTCAAGAGGGATATTCTGCAAATTAGTGAACTCCACTTCTGTCTTTACTAATGAATTCTAGTCGGAGACTCTCATTTTTCAGATAATGAGAATGTAGTTGCTGAAGTTTTCCACTTGAAAAATATGGACAAATCACGAAATATTTGTTCTCGTTTTACAAAAGAATAGATTTATGATTTGGATGAAACAAGAGTTCATTGTCCCATGCCTGTTGGAATCCACACACGTCGTCAAAAGTCTTGGCCACTCTAGGTTTCTCCAGAAATAAACAATCCATATTCTGGTGCATATCATCCTGTTTGAATCCTTTGAGGAGGATGAGGTATACTTCTGTAATTCACCAGAGGAGCCTCTACACGTGGTAAAAATATGTTTATTACCCTGTGACTCACCCTGTATAGGTGAATAAATATGGAATCAAGTGATGATAAATACGTGTCCCGCAGGTTCAACGTGAATACCGATCTCTCTGTGATAACAGCTCCAAAAGGATCAAAGCGGTTTGTTTCGTACGGTCGAAATTTCTATGCACACAAACCGCCCCACGTCGGAAGACATGCCTTTCATGAATTCCAAAAGAATACCAGAACTATTTCATGAGGGTTCAACTCTGTGCTCACAAACAACCCGTTAGTTAATGCATTAACTGGGTCAACTGCCAGCTTGACGTCCTCCTGGAAAACGATGTGGGAGATTCCGAAACGGCCACATGTTATAAATAATTGCATCTGTTCGACAATGAAGCACATTATCACATGAAGTGGAATCCATTTGTTTACATACTCAACACGAGTTGATATTCATTATTCAATGACGCCGAAGCGGGGTGACGTTTGAAATATTCCGTACATTTCATACTGCAGTAACAGCTGGCTGGATTGGCCTGAGGATACAGGTTAATTCATACACCTATCCCATCAAGAAGTGTGGCTATTGCATATGGTCATTAATGGGGTCAATTAACCGATTGATTCTGTAGTAATACCAATTTAACTGCTACCTACACCAGATGGTATGCACTTCGCAAATGGGCTGCAGGAGTGAAATGATTCATGGAAACCTATGGGAGTATCGATAATGAATTG
The DNA here is from genome assembly GCA_951802165.1 of Adalia decempunctata. Classification (NCBI taxonomy): domain Eukaryota; kingdom Metazoa; phylum Arthropoda; class Insecta; order Coleoptera; family Coccinellidae; genus Adalia; species Adalia decempunctata. The sequence goes on from OX637697.1 coordinate 26,859,952, forward strand.
GCTATTAGTATTGGATCCGAGAGGAGTATGATCCCAATATGATGACTGCGAATTGAAAATAAAAAAAACATTCATCTGTACCCGATACCGAAAAAATTACATACTCGTATCTATAACTTTCTTATTCTTATCGATCAAATGTGTATTTTTGGTAATATTTCTCATAGTTGTTATTCGTGTGTGAGATGATGTATTTATATTTGCTGACTAAAAAACTGCAACACCCAGAAGGGACTGTTTAAGTTTAAATTTTTTTTGTAAAACATACCTATAGTATGGCAAGGAGTAAGAGGAAGTATTGATATCTAGTTAGCCTAGACCAGTTCTATGCATAAACAAAATATTGCGATACCATACCAACGAACAATAACTTATAAGAAGTGTCAGTGTAGAGTTCGACGTCGAACAAGTAAACCAGAGTTACGCAATGAATTAAAAAAAAAAGATGTCCACCGAAATTGTAAAAATCGAAAAATTGGAGTATCCAACCATCATCAAGTACCTGTATTTTAAAGGGTTGAGGGGTAAGCAGATTTACGAAAATATGCTTAATACCCTTGGTGATCAATGTACTTCGTATGCGACCGTGAAAAATTGGACTGCAAGCTTCAAATGAGGTAAATTTTCTATTGAAGATGATGACCGATCGGGAAGGCCAGTTTCTGTGTCAGTCCCCGAAAATATCGATGCAGTTCGTGACATGATTTTATCAGATCGTCGAATTGGGCTAAAACGGATATCTGAAGCACTGAAGATTTCATACGAACGCGTTCATCATATAGTTCACGTCAATTTGGATATGAGAAAAATTTCTGCAAAATGGATCCCCAAATGTTTGAATGTTGACCAAAAGCGTGCAAGGGTAGAAACATCGCGTTCGATCTGTGCTCGATTTGAAAACGATGTAGACTTCTCAAACCGAATTGTTACTATGGATGAGACTTGGGTACATTTCTACGATCCAGAAACAAAGCAACAATCGATGGAATGGCGACACTCTGGTTCTCCAAGACCTAAGAAGTTGTGTCCAAAAATCTGCTGGAAAAATTATTGCTTCAGTTTTTTGGGATTGCCATGGAGTATTTATGATTGGTTTTTCGGATGTGGGTAGAACAATAACTGGAGATTACTATTCGACATTACTAGGGGAAAGAATTAAGGTGCTGAAGAAAATTATTCAATGTCGAAAAGACTTCTGGTTTCAACAGGACCGTCCGACTATCTTCTCTTTCCTCAACTGAAAAAAAGTTTAAAAGGTCGTGAATTTTCTTCCAACGAGGAGGTAATAAAAGCTGTGGAGGACTGGTTTGCAGAGCAAAAAGAAACATTTTTTTGGAATGTCTAGAGACGTTGCAGGTTCGCTGTAATAAATGTTTGCAATTAAGAGGAGAATATGTTGAGTAATAAAATATTTTGACATTGAAATTTTGTTTGGTTCTATAGTAGGCTAGGAATTTTTCAATATATCCTCGTATAAATCATCTCCAGGTTTTTCGTTGTTTTCGAAAGACAAGCCATTTTCTAATAATTTTTAATCCGCCTACTATAAAAATTCCGTTTCTGTGGATTGTTAACATTGCTCTCCTCCAGAGTCCCAATTGTATTCATCTTCATCCCATCCAATGCAGTATTTGTCAGCCACAAATAGGCTGTATATTCACTTAGGCCTTATCTCCTCTGCAGTATTAAAAATTTCTCATTCCCAAAGCATATTCAACTAAGTAGGGCATACGGGATTGAATTCCCCATTGTTTTCCTTCCATTCAGAGCCAAGTTGCGGCTTCATGCAGATTAGAAAGAAAGACAGTTTTGTTGAAGGAAAATACATTTGTCAACCTTAAGCGACCCTTTGTGCCGAAATGCTCTGCTGTTATGCTCATGGCCCATTATTTAATGTTACTTTTCGGCTGTTAGAAAGCATCGTTTCAATTCAAGACTGAATGCTACACTGAGGTTGGGAATATGTTTATCTTGTACCCAGTGACAATATAATGAATAGTTTCATCATGAAATGGGTATACAGAAAGGGGTACCAGATTGGAGAAAGGGATGGAGATTTTCCTAATCATAAACATGAGATTTTCACAGATGATAATCCGGATACAGTTGAGTATGCTGATAGCAGTGGAATTACTAGGGCTATCAAACAAGCCTGTCTCACTGTTCAAATAGGGATGATTTTGCTATAGGAGGTCATTAATTTCATCTTTTAGCAAATTTTATCCGAGAACCATCAGTAAGGTTTTTTTAGGGTGATAGAACTTCAAATTGTAATAAAACACAATTAAATTAATTTTATTACATTTATGTTTGAAAAAATTCCGGTATATTATGTCCACAACGACTAGCTTTGAGGAACTGCAGTCGACCAGACCATTTTTGAACAACTAATTCAGACCTTATTTCAGCAATAACACGAGTTATGTTGGCTTCCAAAGCGTCTATCGTTTCTGGTTTATCAGCATAAAACAATAACTTAACATTGGTATTTTGTCGCATGATCTTGGAGGCCAATTTATTAGACCATTTCTCGAAATAATTTTTCTTTCAATAAATCAATTGTTACGGTAGCAGCACGATGTAAAGCACCATCTTGTAGGAAAGAAACCGAAACACTGGGTCGATACTATTCCAATTCTTAAACAAATACTCATTGATCATCGATCTATTACGAGCACCATTCATTGTAACATTAGCCCCAGGAAGTCGCCCAATTGGTCAAACAAAACAAAAACTATATGAATCATCCAACTATCGATATTATATTCAGGAATGTCTGAAAATCACATTAAAGTTTTCAAATAGGGTGTTTGAAACGTCAAAACTTCCAAAATCAAAATAGCGATTCATCCGATTAGATTAGTTGAAAAATTTATAAATTCTATCACTTCGTGTTCTCACCTGTGTTTTGAAATTCATCGAACTCAATTTCACAATGTTGATATATCCGATTATCAGTAAATTTGTATTAAAATCATTTCCTCATTCAATTCGATGTTGATACAACTCCATTAAATTTATGTCTGTGGTTCGTTGTTATTGAAACCAATAATAATGACACAGATAACGAAACTGCCCAGCGTAGTTCTTCTGAATACGGTAACAACTTGACGTTTGACACCAGGATAAGCTTGGATTATTGGCAACTGTGTCACCGGCAGGAAATTATTCTATACTTATGGTCGGCACCCATCATTGGTATATTAGACTCTATTTACTTGGCATATTGGCCCTCATATTCATAGCAATAAACCAATTTTTTTCATGATTCGATGTATAAAGTGACGGAAGTGGAAACACAAATGGAAAAGTAGAAACATGAAATAACATCAAACCTTTCCCAAACAAGAAAATATCAAAAGAAATAAGGACGCAACCCAGTGAGAAACTTAGCAAGGATGACCGCTTATGAAGACACGCGTTATCCTTTTATGAAGGACATAACCTCCCCCTCATGCCTGTTCCATGGAAAATGATTTCATTAAGCCTGCATTAAGTAGTTACATGATCTGGGGACACAAAATGTCCTATCCCAGAGATGAAACCTCCACTACGGAACGTGAGAACGTGCCCTCTAGTATATCGTAAAATCCTCCCTATTAAATAAACGAAAGGCGACAAAAGTGGAATGAAAAAAATAAAGCTGGAAAAGTTTGCGTTTATGTTGTCGTAAAATGCAAACGACATCGCTGTTGGGCCTTTCTGGTTCAACGTTAACATATGGATGGAGGAATAGAGCTCCAGGCGTCATCATCATTAAATGAGAAACAGCATTTAACATCCTACAGAAAAAGTGTGATGAAGAAATGTGATTTCATGTTGTTGTTTTCCTTTCAGGTTTTGTGTTGAAATTGAAACTCAATAATAGCCAATATGCATTCATTGCATATTTATGTAGGGATTTATTCCTGAGCAAGCTTCAATAGTACTGCACTGTGTCAAGAAAGTACCATGAATCGGTCGATGGAACACTTATAGGGTTTCTTTCTAGAACCATTTTCATGGTAAATCACTTTCTCTATTTCAGTATCGTAATGTGTTCATTACAGTTCTAAAAACAGTGCTGTAATGAATAAATGAATTCATTACAGCATCGTTTTCAGTAACATTTTTCGTTTTGTGATTGTCAGCAATGACTTCCGATCCATTTAAATTTCAGCAGGCGTCAATTTGGAAATGTCAATTTTCGTACTTAATAACATTCACACCAACTGCCAAGATACAATATGAAAGTCACTAGGACCTATAATTTGAATTTTTTCATTGAATTTCACAAAATTTGAGTGAAATAGAGAAAATATCGTCTAATACTTGTTGCAGAATGCAATTCCAAAACTCATGCGTTCGAAAACTCGCTCCTTCGTCACTCGTTTTCGAATTTCGCATTCGTATTGGAATAGGAGCCCATTCTGCAACTTGTTTTAGAATATACTATTACACAACCAAAATCCACAAATATAATACAGGGAATCTATCCAAGTGTACAGTCCATTAAAAATTGGCATTTCAATTTAGTTCTATGCGATCCTATGTGCACCGAAAAAATTCAAAGGTACAGCGTGTCTCATTATAAATTACTAGATGGCTATCTCCGTATAGATCAAATTAGCAAATTTGTAGTATTTGTCCGGAATCGTCCAAATTTAATGACAAAATTGTCATTATGTCAATCGCTTGTCAGATTTTTCAAATATGTCTTGCTTATTTTAAATGGGACAACCTGTTTAATTTGCAGTTATTAGATTCTCCTTAAAAATACAATTAATTTGATGCATCACAGGCAAACTTACCTTCAACTGTTTTTAAGATATTGACAATTGAATATCGAGTTTTTTCTTATATTGCGTTATATCAACAAAAGAGTTTATTTGTTGTATGATTTTCCATTGTGTAATATTGCTATTTATTATTATGACATTTCTAGTTGAATAAATTCTTATTCATTTTCAACATATTACACAATACTGAATAGGAAATCATACAACAAATAAACTCTTTTGTTGATATACTTAACAATATAAGTAAGACCTCGATTTTCAATTTTTAATATCTTAAAAACAGTTGAACGTAGGTTTTTCTGTGATACATCAAATTAATGGTATTTTCAAGCAGAAACGATAAACTGCAAATTATACAGGGTGTCCCATTTGAAATAAACAAGACATATGTGAAAAATCTGACAAGCGATTGACATATGTCAATTTGGTCTTCAGATTTGGACGATTCGGGACAAATACTACAACTTTGCTAATTTGAACTATACAGGATGATCAAAAATAATGGAGATAGCCATAGTAATTTAAAATGAGACACCCTGTACCGTATATCGGCCTTTTGTATTTGTTTTCATAAAAACAGTTCAGATAAAAGTGGTCGATCATGCACTGTGGTTCAGTAGGTTTCTCTCATCAAACGAAACATTTTTTTTCTATTATATGTTTCAAAATCTGGTTTCGTTGAAAGATACAGGGTGTCGAAAATTAATTGAACAAACAATTTTTTTTTATTGTTCGCTCCATTCATGGTGCACACTCCTCAATCAAAATTTATTCGAAATTTCCTCTGGAATAAAAATCAAAGCGCAGCCGACTAATAAATCCTTGCAAAAATTCTATAAAACCACTTGGAAAAAATGAATATTTTGGAATGAATCAATCATTTCAGAAAATCAAAGTCCTACGTTTTTTTCATAAAACGTGTCGTTTTCAAGTTATTCCTAATTGTTTACGATATAATTTGAGGAAAAAATCATGAATTTCAAGAATAACCTGCTTGCTTTCCTGGACCTTGAATATTATCGAATCGCAAACAAATTAATCGCACAATAAGTTAACAATGTTGTCTGAATCTTTATCAAGTTTGTCCAGTCTGAAATTTTAATTGTGGAAGAACGTTTGATGTAGAGATATGCAATAATGAAATCCCAAAAATGTGGTAAACAAAATTGAACACCAAGGAGCGTGAAATCATACATTTAATATGCATATAGTTCATATTAAAAATTCATTTTTACCGGTCCATATTAAGAATTAATAAAGGAAATAAAAAATTCAGATATATGAATGATAAATGTCGATGCAAACCACGTATAAAATTGAAATTAGTGAAAAATAAAATGATACTCAGCACTAAATATATGTGGCGATGTTCTATCTGAACAATATCCTCTTGGAATTTTCATAATCTCGACACTTCACGCTTAATATTACATTAATTCACTTAAAGTCATCACTTTATCATCACGACATCGAAGGAAAACACCTAAAATAATCACTTTTCCCTTTTATAACAACCTAGCTCTAGAAGAGATTTCCTCCATATTTGTTAACAATGTCGCGATACGCAAGCGTCGTTCATAAAAACTGACGTTTGAGATGGGTCGATTTATAGATCTTACGGTGTAGTGGGTGTCTTGGGTAGTATCAGGAACATTGGTGAAGCTGGCATCGTACACATCAAGAATTATGTCAAATATCCATGGAAGATTATAGTTCTGATTGTTTTGAATAGAAAGAAGGTTAGGTTGATTAATGATAAATTGGGAGAAAATCTATTCTTTATAAGATATTTTTGCGATATCGAGGAAAATATGATCTATTTATTGGTGTTAACAAACTAATCTTCAGGAAAATCGGAGAAGGATCTCATTTTGCTGGGAGAAATATGAATTTTGAATTACAGATATAATCGGATAAAACTAAGTGTTTTTGTTGAAGATATCGTGTTTTTAACATTCTAATTCTGATAAGGTTAGCCCTCGAGTATTCCCTATATGTATTTACTCAATTTCAAACAAGAAATATTAACTTTGAGATCTTCGAAGAGAATCGTACCAGGCAAGTATTCGGCCCAGGCAAGTATTCGGCCCAATTTATTTATTCAAATGACTATATCTTTTCGACATAGGCTATTTCGAAAATTGAAAATTAAAAACGCATATTTCGGCGTCAAGAATATACCGTTGAAATACAAGTCGGAGACTCACCATGTAAACTTGTTGGAATACGAATAATGACTGGAAAGTAAAATATAGATTTTCAACATTGCTGGAAACTTCAGGGTGTTGTGTTGTGTCATATTAAATTTTTAGGTAACGTTTGAGACGTTTGAGATGGGTCGATTTATAGATCTTACGGTGTAGTGGGTGTCTTGGGTAGTATCAGGAACATTGGTGAAGCTGGCATCGTACACATCAAGAATTATGTCAAATATCCATGGAAGATTATAGTTCTGATTGTTTTGAATAGAAAGAAGGTTAGGTTGATTAATGATAAATTGGGAGAAAATCTATTCTTTATAAGATATTTTTGCGATATCGAGGAAAATATGATCTATTTATTGGTGTTAACAAACTAATCTTCAGGAAAATCGGAGAAGGATCTCATTTTGCTGGGAGAAATATGAATTTTGAATTACAGATATAATCGGATAAAACTAAGTGTTTTTGTTGAAGATATCGTGTTTTTAACATTCTAATTCTGATAAGGTTAGCCCTCGAGTATTCCCTATATGTATTTACTCAATTTCAAACAAGAAATATTAACTTTGAGATCTTCGAAGAGAATCGTACCAGGCAAGTATTCGGCCCAGGCAAGTATTCGGCCCAATTTATTTATTCAAATGACTATATCTTTTCGACATAGGCTATTTCGAAAATTGAAAATTAAAAACGCATATTTCGGCGTCAAGAATATACCGTTGAAATACAAGTCGGAGACTCACCATGTAAACTTGTTGGAATACGAATAATGACTGGAAAGTAAAATATAGATTTTCAACATTGCTGGAAACTTCAGGGTGTTGTGTTGTGTCATATTAAATTTTTAGGTAACGTTTATTAAACGTTTGTGTAACGTTTCATAGTTTATGTTGAAAATACGTTGAGGTAGCACGTTTCAAAATGGTAGCTGTATTAACGAGATGTAGTATACGATTATACGTATATATTATACAACATAGAATGAACGTTGGGTTTAATTTCGGTTCTAGAAATAAAGAAACAGTGTGTTTATTGAGTTCGAGGGTAAATCAGACTGGCTCTTCTAAGCCTTACGGTTGTTCGAAGAAAATAATATTGTTTTGACGAAACTGCTGCGTATTTTCTTCGAGTCGGAAACAGAAGAGTAAACATAGCCTTACCGTGGCGGTAACTCTTTTCATTAACCATTAGAAAGCCATATTCTTCCCAAACAGAAAACAGACTCGAAACACCCTGCTATAGCTATCATAAAACGAATGTTAGGGACAATATTCTTCGCCACCTGGTTGTTTGAAGTGGGTAACTTTCTCGCGTTGAGAAGGTGAAGAAATTTCAGGATCCAATTCCTTTGTCTGTTGCAGAAACGCTTTTAACGCTTTGCGATCTCAGTACGTGCTTATCAAAACAGTTCTGCGTTTTCATTTCCGCAAGTTATATCGTGACATCAGGAAATAAATACATTTTTATTCAGCCTTACCGTTCAGTGTGGAAGTTTAGAAAAAAAGAGCTGAGTCTGTAGTTTTCAGACACCAAGCTCAAAAATGAAACTTCATAAAAGTATAACTGACAAAGAAACTGCAAACCCAGAAAGAGCTGTTTAAATTTAATTTTTTTTTTGGTGGAACATAGATAGTATAGCAAACAGTAATTGATTGAAATTTGGAGAGAAAAAACGAAAGGATACAATGTTTTCTCAAAAATCTGTTGACAATGTGTTTAACCACCACACGTCTTGGCATTGATTCAATGAGATGGTCTATTTCTTCTTGAGGTCGACTATCCCAAGCCAGCAGTACTTCATGTCTCCGAGCCGCTAAAGTCCGTGGAGGCTGGGGTAAATTTCCAAGCCTTCTACCCATGATGTCCCAAACATGCTTTATGGGCGAAAAATCGGGCAATCTGGGCGGCCATGGCAAAAGATTCACTTGGGTCGCTTCAAAAAAGTTTAAACTCACTCTGAAAACATGAGGTCGAGCATTATCTTGCAGAAATATAGGAGTCCGTTAAGGTAGGGGAGAACATATGGCTCCTATATTTCTTGACGTCGTCTAGCCCTTCTTCGGCCATCATGTGCACCCAAGGACAATCGAGATTCATCAGAAGAGACGACCTGATGCCATTCACTATTTCAATGTTGCCGTTCTCTGCACCACTTTAATCGTCGCCTGCGATGCTCAACCGTCAGAGATAACACAATATGGGGCCGATAATGCTTCAGTCCAAAAGACCTTATCCGGCAGGTTTGTTGTAAAACAAACAAAAAAAATTGCAAAAAAAAACACAATATTCAAGAAACAAAAAATGTTCACATGACAAAACCTTCACGATTGTTTCCCGAATTTCAAATAATTTACTCCTTGCTATACTATCTATGCTTGCCAAAAAAAATTTCAAATTTTAACAGCTCCTTCTGGGTGTTTCTTTGTCAGTTAGTATACAGGGTGGCCATTTGAAAACGAAACAGACGAGATTACAGACGAAATAATTTTTTTCGATAGGAATGCTCGGACAGGTCGATTTCTGTTTCGAGGGGGACAACTTAAGATGTAGGTTACGGACGCATAGCTCTTCAACCCTTGCTTTTTTTGAATAGGGAAGATGGAGTGAGTGATACCTCATTTGAAAGGTATTTTTATACTTATTTTTTGTGAAAAATCGACATCTTGATTAAAGATTTCTATGTCAGTGGATTGGTGGATTGGAGGAAGGAAGCCACAGTCATGGTTGTTTTGAAGCTCAAAATGTCGATTTTTCACAAAAAAACACTACAAGTGCCATGAAAACACCACTTCATTTTCAAATACTTAGTTAAGAATATTTCGAGAACTAATGCATAGAATGAAAAAACAATTACTGTGCTGAAATCAGTATAAAAATACCTTTCAAATGAGGTATCACTCACCCTAACTTCCCTATTCAGAAATTGGGAGTGAGGGTTGTAGTAGCAAGGGTTGAAGCGCTATGCGTCCGTAACCTACATCTCAAGTTGTCCCCCTCGAAACAGAAATCGACCTGTCCGAGCATTTCTATCGAAAAAATTTATTTCGTCTGTAATCTCGTCTGTTTCGTTTTCAAATGGCCACCCTGTATATCTAGCCATCACTGTCATACATTCAGGCATTGAATCACCCCAAAACTGCGCTTGTTTCTCAGATAAATACAATCTTCTGATGGCACAATGATAACTCATTTTATTCATATAATTGTTTTACTTTAAGCATTCCTACCGACTTGGGCAATGCGTTTCGAAGTTATCGTATTTGCAGACATTCATTGAAATGTTCAGCAGTCAGTACAACCTAATCGTTAGAGACTATTTTCAGTTAAAAATTCCATATTTACATACATTCTAAAAACTACAGCGCATTTCCCCATAGGAATGAGCATTCAAAAATCAAATCCGTGATTGGTTTTTTTTTGGAAAAGAATTGAGCTGCATACATTGTTCAAGGGATCATTATCAAATTTAGATGGATCATTATTACTTTCACTGCACTTTGAAATGCATTTAGCCTCTCATGATACGGGCAGACTAATTCAATATCGATTCCGAAATTCCCTTTCCAAATGACAAAAGTTTTCGGCCTGGGAAAAATATTTATACACTTAGATTTATTACCCCATTATAAATCAGCCGAGAAGCTAAGAATACCAGAAGTGCCAATACATCATTTCCACATGCGGTTATTGAATTTTCAGGTATAATATATGGCTACATTATTTCGGTCCATAGATCATTATGAAAACGATTCAGAAAGGAAAATTTCATTCAACAATGTCATTAGGACCATATTTTTGTTATAGCTTCGGTTGAAACTCCAATAGAATCTAATCGTTTCTCTAATCCATCAAAAAACATTCACATGAAATATTCAGAAAAAGGATTAGATTAGCATTGGTCTATTTAGATCGAGGAAATTGACGTCAACGAGACTGGAATCTAAGAAGATGAGGATCCTTGATGAAGGGTTTTCCAATGAGATGTGTTATTTTGACACTCGAAGAAAAATGCCGTTTTTTCATATGAATGATCGAATGTTTATTTCAATATAAGAAGAACTCAAGATGATTTTTCGATGGAATTTCGGATCATTTTCATGCATTTCAAGGAACAATCAGCAAAGACTCGACGTTGTTGATGATCGGCCGGCCAGAGTTCTTGTGTTAACTTCAAAGCCTTGAGAACCAAATCTTTATGCAAAATACGGTGTTATGACGTTTGTGAAATGCCTAATAAAAACATCAATACGGCTAAGAGCTTTCATCCACTTCCTATGACGCGGTTTTTTTGTAATATGAGAATTATTTATTTATGTTATTCTATTCTTATTCCAGCATAAGAAAAAATCTGGTCATAGGAAGTGGATAAAAACTCTCAGCCGTATTGATGTTCTTATATCAAGTACAGTGGTTGTGCTGTCTTTATGTTTAGGGTTATCTGAACTGTAATACGTTTGGTTTTCAACTGAACTTTATTCATAAATACAAATTCACATCCTCTATTCGAGTATGCGCATCAATACAAATAATAATAATAATAATCGCACCGCACGGGTGTGGTGTGGTTTATGCCATGCCACATGGGGGGTGACGTCCCCACGGCCCGAGTTACCTGAGCCACCAATGGTAAATGGTGGCAAACCCATGAACGAGAAGTGGAAACCGATATCATGGCAGAAGATCGAGATGCCACTCCACCTGCTGGCTCGACCACCGTGAGGAGGACTGCCCGCAGGGGAGCTCGCAACGCACGTATCCAGTGGAGCCGCGAAATGAATATTGAAGTAATGCGAGCTTTTCATTACGTGAACAATTGCGAGGACGAACCACTTCCTGGATGGAGATACTCCCTCTATACCGAGTTCACCGGGAGGCATCCGGAACTTCAGAAGACAGAAGGGAATCATCATTCAAGAGAAGTCTTCAAGGGATCGAACTTTCCCGGAATATCGCGGGATGTGCACAGCAGGCTGTGGATTTGCAAACCTGTTACATCGTGCGGAAATTTCTGAACTAGTGGGAGGAACTGAAATGTTTTTTCACTGGTTCATAGAAGAATAACCAGCTCGAGCTGAGAACGGGAGACCGATGAAGAATAATAATCTGAAAGCAAACATCACATCATCATATATGTGGATACTCTGAAACAGAAACTTCAAGCGAAGGCGAAAAGACTATCCAGATATTTGAAATGCACTCAACGGAAACAGCATAACCAATTGTTCCACAGCAACGAGGCAAACTTCTACAAACACATCACCAAAAGCTCAAACAAAGTCACCAGAGCTATGCCAGAAGCCCAATCATTAAAAAATTATTGGGGTTCTCTGGGGTCGATGCCTAAGGAACATAATGAGAATGCTGATTGGATCAGGAGGGAGAAAAATCGAACGAACATCCCACAAATGAACTTCGAAGAAATATCAGTGGATGAAGTGGTGACAGCACTGAAGGAAGCAAGCAATTGGAAGGCTCCAGGAGTCGACAATATCCATAACTTCTGGTACAAGAAATTTGGCCATCTGCATGAAGCCATAGCGAGATAGTTTACGCATATACTTCAACATCCTCAAGAAGCTCCTAAATTCTTAACCGAAGGGGTAACCTATATGATTCCAAAAAGCGATAAGACTCAAGAACCATCGCAGTACAGACCTATCACTTGTCTTCCAACACTGTACAAAATACTCGCCTCATGTTTATCCAACCGAATATATCAACATTTGGATGAAAACAACATTATGGCAGAAGAACAGAAAGGATGCAGAAGAAAACACCAAGGGTGCAAGGAACAACTCATCATCGACTCAGTGATCATGAAACAGGCCCATGAGAAGGACGCAACTTGCACTCAGCCTTCCTCGATTATCAGAAGGCATTCGATAGCACCGCTCATTCGTGGCTCATCGAGGTGCTTCACATTTATGGAATCAATCCTGTTTTGGTGGAATTTTTGAGGACAAGAATGTCTCAGTGGCGAACATCAATACAAGTCACTATGAACAACAAGACGATTAAGCTCGAAGAAATCCCCATTCGTCGTGGGATCTTTCAAGGAGACTCCTTGAGCCCATTATGGTTCTGTTTGGCAATGAACCCTTTATCATCGATGCTCCAAGAAACGAAATGTGGATTTAAGATCAAGACAGCGCGGGAAGAACATACTATTTCCCACCTACTCTACATGGACGACATCAAACTATATGCTGCAAACAAGAAGCAATTGGATGAGCTTCTGAAAACCGTCAATTCTTTTTCAACTGATGTTCGAATGGAATTCGGCATTGAAAAATGTAGAACCCTGAACATCCATAGGGGAAAAGTCGTGGACGGTGAATCACAACTACCGAATGGAGATATACTTCAAGCCATGAGGGATGGAGAAACTTATAAATATCTGGGATACCAACAGGCTAGATGTTTGAAGCAAAAGCAGTCGAAGGCAGAAATCCGGGAGGAGTATACTGGCCGACTGAGAACGGTGATGAAGTCACTGTTGACTTCTGGAAATCTCATCAAAGCCTACAACAGCTACGCAATCCCGGTGCTGGTCTATTCATTTGGAGTTATCAAGTGGACCAAAACAGATCTGGAGGACATTCAAATGCAAACCAGAACGATGCTGACGAAACAGAGAGGTCATCACCCAAGGTCGTCAGTATTAAGAACCACTTTACCACGGAAGGAAGGAGGACGGGGACTTGCGGATATTGTCAACCTTCACACTCGCCAGATTAAAAACCTCAGGGAATTCTTCTTTGAGAAGGCGAATGATTCCAATCTACATAGAGTTGTTACTTTGGTTGATAAGAAGTTCACACCTTTAACTCTGGCTACTGCAGATGAATTGCTGGATCTGCCATCTCTTTCTGAAACTGACAAGCTAGAACAATGGTCCAAAAAAGAACTCCATGGACGGCATCACCATGAGTTAAATCAGCCACATATTGACAAAACCTCATCCAACAAATGGTTGTCGAAGGGTGAACTGTTTCCTGAGACGGAAGGTTTTATGATGGCTATACAAGATCAAGTCATCTCCACCAACAACTACAAGAAATACATCATGAAGGACCGTACATTGCCAACAGATATGTGTAGGAAGTGTCATCAAAAATCTGAAACAATTCAGCATGTAACTTCTGGCTGCGAACAACTGGCCAACACTGATTACCTCCACCGACATAACCAAGTGTGCAACATCATACACCAGAAATTGGCGCTCAAGTTCGGACTTCTCAACTCCTACAAGCCGTATTATAAGTATCAGCCGCTGCCTGTGTTAGAAAATGACTCTTTTAGACTATACTACGATAGGCCTATTATCACTGACAGAACGGTGACGAATAACAGGCCGGATATTGTGGTTTACGACAAGAGGGTCAGAAAGGCAATTTTGGTGGATGTAGCTGTGCCCAACAACAACAACATGTTGAATAAGTACCAGGAGAAGATAAGCAAGTACACAGACCTGGCTTTCGAGATCAAGGAAATGTGGCACCTAGAGAAGGTTGATATCGTTCCAGTGATCATCTCGTCGACTGGATTGATACCCAAGAGCTTACACAATAGTCTGAACAAATTAGAATTAAATGTAAACAGCTACATTGAAATGCAAAAAGCTGTTATTCTCAATACCTGTAGAATTGTTCGTAAATTTTTGTCAAGTGTATCGTGATCGAGCCTATTCCCTTTGATTATTGTATCTGGGAAAGGTAAATTTATCCGGCCGGATGCCGAGATAGTGAATAAGTCCACGATCATAATAGTAATACCACACCCGCACGGGTGTGGTGTGGTTTTGCCATGCCACATGGGGGGTGACGTCCCCACGGCCCGAGTTACCTGGGCTACCAAGGGTAAATGGTGGCAAACCCGCACGGGGGGTACTACTTTGTAGTATACGGGTGTGACAATCCCGCGGACCCCGGTCACTCTCAACCGATGTCGGACAGATATCAGCTAAGCCTCGGAAAACAGTCGCTGCCTGGGGATCGTCAGGGCGCGTCTGGAGTTGGTGCTGGACGTGACAGCATGCGGGCCACCAACGGCAGGATGCTGAGAAGGCAGGCGCCTGCCATACAAGAAGCTATGCCTTTAGACGAGGAAGACATTGACGAGGAGAGAGTTCAGGTTGTCGGTCGCATAGGGATTCAACGCTCGAGAGAGCAGCCCGCAGTCGGAACCGGCAGCCGAAACAGGACGGCACAAAGAGGACGCCACAAGTGGACGCCCGAGCAGCATAGCCTGCTGACTGCGCTATACAGAAGATCAAGACCTGAAAGACGAGGGTACATGAATAGGCTTCATGGTCTGTGGTGCGAAAATTATCCGGACCTTGACTTCATGACGCAGCAAAACCTCAGAGATCAGATCAGTCATCTCAAAAGAAGAGGAATCTTATGGCGGTCTCAAGAGCAAGAAAGGACGGAACAACTAGCTGAGGAGCAGGTGACAGATGCTTCGAGCCAACATCAGCAATTGACGATTGACCTGGTGAGAAACATTGCGAGCCGAACCGAGACTGGTACACGCTCCAACAGGCCAATAACAGAACATGTGAGAGATGTTCCCGAAATAGAACACGGTGAAGAGCAGGTGACAGATGCTCCAAACCAAGAACATCAAGCAATAGCCCTGGGAGCTAGGCCAAGAACGGGACAAGTGAGAGATGTTCCAGAAATAGAACACGGTCAAGAGCAGGTGACAGATGCTCCAAACCAACAACACCAAGCAATGGTCCTGGGGGCAAGGCCAAGAGTGGAACAAGTGAGAGATGTTCCAGAAATAGAACACGGTGAAGAGCAGGTGACAGGTGCTCCAAACCAACAACACCAAGCAATAGCCCTGAGGGCAAGGCCAAGAGCGGAACAAGTGAGAGATGTTCCGGAGTCAATCGTCAATATAAAGGAAGCATTTGAGGCTGCTGTTAGAGACCCACTGGTCAAGGCCACCCGAATAAAAACAAGACTTCAGGCTGAAGATCTAGCCGTAGTGGACAAAATAATTCAAGATCATCTTAACGAGACCTGTGCACTAGAAGATGTGGTGGCTGCAGTGAGAGCGGCCGCTTCACTTCTATGTCCACCGAAAAGTTCAGCTACGAAGAAGGATAAGCATAGGTTAAGACTCAGTCGGCTTGACATCAAAATAAAATCAATGAGGCAGCAGGCATCTTGGTACCAATGTATCATAGATGTTCTGAGAGGCAAAATTGGATCAAGCAAGAAAATGAAGGATATGATCGAGGAGTTTCGTTCCATACATCATGCAGTGGATTTGCCCACAGTCCATCTACTGAAGCAGAAAGCTGTAGATAAAATAAGATCACTTGCTGCAGCGCGAAAGAAACTGATAAAAAGGCAAAAATGGATTGAAGATAACAACACCTTCACCGCAGAACCATCGAAATTATTTCAGTCCCAACAACAAAAGGCACAAAACCCACCATCACCTCAAGAGGTCGAAAAATTTTGGAAAAGCCTGTATGAACAACAAGCAGAAACCAGGGATACTCCAGCACTACTCAGATTCCAGCAGATGTGTGATCAAAACCAACAGCAGAACGATGAACTTTCTGAAATATCAACCGAAGATATTAAAAAAGCCCTTAAGAACAAGCGTGATTTTACAGCACCTGGACTGGACGGTATTCAAAACTACTGGTGGAAGAGTTTTCCAGCTACACATCAACACCTGGCAAGATTATTCAGCGGGATGCTGACTCGCCATGAGCCCATTCCGTCATGGTTAGTGGAGGGTAGAACAGTGCTGATACCAAAATCAGGTGATTTAGGGCAACCCAAGAACTATCGCCCAATCACTTGCCTCAATACACTGTATAAGATCCTCACAAGTGTAATTCAAGATCAAATACTGAGGGTTATTGGACCAGTGTGGAACAGCATCTACGAACAGAGGGGAGCAAAGAAAGGAGTGCAAGGATGCAAGGACAACTTGCTCATAGACAAGAGCGTATGTCTAGATGCCAGACACTACAAGCGCGACCTACACACATCATGGTTAGACTACGCGAAAGCATATGACACCTCGCCGCACGAACTGATCATACGGTTATTAAAAATGCTGAAAGTCCACCCCAACATCGTCCACGCGATAGAAAACATCATAGCGCTGTGGAAAACGAAGTTTGCCATCCGAGCAGAGGGTCGAACCGTTTATACAGGATGGGTGAGATACAGGAGAGGAGTTTTCCAGGGAGATTCGCTAAGCCCGTTATTATTCTGCATAACTCTTATACCACTAACAATTGAGTTAAGGGAGAGCAAGATAGGATACCAGGCCGGACCACCAGGCAGAAGGAACCACCTGATCTCGCATCTCTTGTACGTGGACGACTTGAAGCTCTACGCTCCCTCCGAGTCCGCACTGCGGCAACTACTGAATATCGTTTCAGACTACACTTCAGCAATGGGAATGTCATTCGGTTTGGACAAGTGTGCTGTTTTTCATCTGCGCAGGGGAAAAGCTGAAGACGCAGGAGAAGATATTCGACTGGAAGATGGAATGACTTTTCGACACCTCGAAGACGGAGAAACTTACAAGTTTCTTGGAATGAAACAGAGGGGTGTACTGGAGACAACCCAGATAAAGAATGCCTTAACAGCCAGCTACAAAAAGAAGCTGAGAGACATATGGAAATCGCAGCTGTCGGGAAAGAACAAAGTATCTGCTACAAATATGCTAGCCATCCCGATTCTCACCTACTCTTTCGGAGTGGTGAACTGGACGGTAAACGAGCTCCTCGATCTTGATAGGTTAACAAGGAAAACGATGAACATGAATCGTAGCCTACATCCCAACAGTTCAATACAGAGGATATACCTTCCTCGAAGCCAGGGAGGTAGAGGATTGCAATGTTTGGAATATCAACACTATCAACAAACATTGGAAATGGCAGTAAGGATTCTAAGAAGTGAAGATCCGCTTCTGAAATTTGTCGCTCAGCATGAAATTGCGAACCATGGAGCCTTCCTATTCCGAGCTGCACAAAGGGCCCTGGATAAGCTCAGCATAACCGGCGTATCGATCAATCCTGAGCTCGCTGGAGCACCGATCACTCAAGCGGACCAAAGAAGCCTAGCAAGACTGATCCGAAAGTCTCAGTCAGATACATTACTCGAACATCATATGAGTAAGACCTTGCACTCCATATATTTCAGGAGTTTAAAAGACCAGGACCTGTCTGAAGAATTGTCTTTCGCCTTTCTAAAGTCAGCTAGCCTTAAGTCAGAGACAGAAGGATTTGTGATGGCGTGTCAAGATGGAGTACTGAATACGAGATGGTATAAAAAGAACATCATGAAAATGGACACCCCAACAACTTGCAGGGCTTGCCATGGGCAACAGGAAACGATTATGCACATCCTTTCCGCCTGCAGAGTCCATGCTCCATCGGGGTATGTAGAGAGACACAACGCGGCACTCCGGATTTTATACTTCCATCTGAGAGCCGCGTATGGGATAGACAAAGAACCGGTGCTACCATATGTGCCTCTGGAGATTGAAGCGGTGGTCCAGAACGAAAGAGCTCGGATATGCTGGAACTATCCTGTCTCAACAACACGACAGATCAATGCTGTTAAGCCAGACATACTTCTGCTGGACAAGGAGCTGAAGGAGTTATTTGTCGTGGAATTCTCCTCCCCTGCTGAAAATAATGTTGTGATGAAGGAACAACAGAAGAGGCAAAAATACAAAGACCTTATGTTCGAGCTTGGAACTTTATACCCAGGTCATAGAATTAGGATGGTCGTGCTTATCATAGGATGTCTCGGTGGAATGAGAGCTAACTATGTGGATGAACTGAAGATTATCCCGGTCTGCAGATCACTGGCCGAGGTATTGGCGCACAGAATGCAGAAAGCAGTGTTGCTCGGGTCACTCCATATCATCAGGTCCCATGAACTCTAGAAGCCACTTGCAGCTCATCTCTTTTGTTAAGGGACGCTGCGAGGGCAGGATGAAGAACTCCTCCATTGAAGGTGTGAGGGGTTTTTAGTGAGTAGCCAAACAAGATCCTGGATTCTCACACTACCGAGAGTGCGGACCCTCTCGGTGCCCATAAAGGGTTTTCCCCTCACACGGACGTTAAAAAAAAAAAAAAAAATAATAATATTTATTGATTCCATTAGATTACATATATAGAATACAACGTAAAATTGGAATAGGTCAGAAACATGGAATAGAAAAATGGTTAACCTTTACAAAATTCTTTGAAATCACCTATATTGTAGGGCTCACAGTTTAAAATCACAGGATACAAAGCTTTCTTAAATTTTAAAGGGTCAGAAATATTTCTTATTTTAGGTGGCAACATGTTGAAAATACTCACTGCCATATATTCTACGTTTTTTTCTCTTAAAGTGGTCTTGTGTGCTGGTACAGTATAAGGAAATATTCTTCTAGTAGCATTTAAATTTTTGTAAGGCTCGAAATAATGTTTGTGTTTACAGAAAAAAATCATTAATCTTAATATATATAAACCATAGATAGTTAGAATATTATTGCTTTTAAAGAATCCCCTACAAGATTCTCTATATCCTAAATTTAACATTGTTCTTAAAGCTTGTTTTTGAATGACAAATAATATAATATAAACATAGAATTACATATATGACATCTCCCTTGTTCAAATAAAAATAAAATGATTCAATTGAAACAAAGTCACAATTAGAAATATTCCAGCCTCTTAGGTTTAACAATTGTTCTTCCAAATTTTGTAGTATAAGTGTCTGATCCATTATAATATGAATTATTGTCATTAGAATTTCTATCAGGTACATTTTCGTCAGTTACACTATCTTCGTCCGAGTAATACATATTAGTTTCTTCATAGTATGGTTTGATAAATGTTCGATTTCTTCTTTTTACAATATTTGAATTATTTTCCTTCACATAGTAGGAATGTTTATTACATTTTTTACAATTCTTCCAGGTAGCCAAATTTTCTTATTCTTAATATATACTTTATCGCCTGTGTTGAAACTTTTCAAAATCCTAGCATTTCTATTATAATTTTTTTGTTGTATTTTCTGTTTTTCTATTAAATGATCTCTCTGTAATTTGAAATAGATTTTTTGTGGTCTCAAAAATTCAGGTCTAACAGAAATAAGTCCTCTTATTTTCCTACTGAACATTAATTCACTTGGTGATTTTATATTACAGTCAATTGGAGTGTTTCTATATTCTAAAAGAGCTAAGTCAACATCAGTTTTGTCAAAATTACATTTCTTTAAAATATGTTTCACAGTTTGAATGTATCTCTCAATAAGACCATTTGATTTTGGATATAAAGGACTTGACGTTTGATGACAAATATTCCACTCTACAAAATTTCTTAAATTCTTCACTGCTGAAAGGTTGATTATCAGAAAAAACTATAAAAGGTATACCATGTACAGAAAAAATCGATTCTAGACCTTTTATTACACATAATGCTGTGGTAGTTGATATTTTTCTTATTTCTACAAATTTGGAGAAGTAATCGGTTACAATTAAATATAAATTTTTATTTATTTCAAATATATCTACTCCGACCTTTTGCCATGGACCACCCGAAACTGAATGTGGTGTTAGAATTTCTTTCGGATTATTATTGCTAAATCGATTGCAAGTAGGACATGACAAAACTTTCATTTCGATATCTTTGTTGATACCAGGCCAATAAATAACTTCAGAAGCTTTCAATTTAGTTTTGGTTATCCCCATATAATTCAAATGAATTATGTTAAGCATATCCTTTCTCAAAGTTGTTGGAACTATTAAAGAATTATCTCTATAAAGAAGATCATTGATGAGTACAATTTCATGTCTTATATTGTAATATAATTTTGTTGATTCTATACATTTTGATCTAGAATTTGGCCAGCCTTCTTTAAAGTATTTTATTACTTTCTGAAAGATAGGATCCTTTTTAGTTTCTATTACAAACTGCTCAAATTTTTTATCCGATATGGGAAAATTATCTATTAAATAATTAATTTGCGAGTCCATGCATGGTGATATGTTCTGAAAAAATCAAACGACCATCCTATATCAACCCAAAAATACAGGGTGTCCACTCAACCTTCATTGTGAATAGTTTCTATAATAATGGATCACCTATCATGAATCTGGGTATTGCAGGTTTTTTCAATGCAACAACAACATATCTAGTAAAATAGTTAATTTTGCGAACGTTCTCGCTCTGGAACTGACATATTTTATACTTTCAAAATCGGGCATGCATTCAATTATGGATAACCCTGTATTCATAACGATTTTCGGTCATATTCCTCTATATAGTTGCTCCCTGGGGATGGAGTGAAATGTTTCTTGAGAAAAATTGAAGTTTCGACTCTGTTTCAAGATACGGGCGTAGTAAAAGTGGGTAACTCTCAACTTCAACGCCCTGTATCTCAAAAACTAGTCAAAGTATTGAGTTGGGGCCATGGACACTTTTGATCAGTATGTCGAGTACTACAAAATATTAGAACATTTGACGGAACGCCATCTGCCATAAGGAAAGTGCGGGGTCCTTTGGTTGTTAACGCAACGGTTGAACCGTCGGTTACCCTTCATAATACCGGCCCTTATTGGAAAACCCTTTAGTTTCATTCACCTCAGAGTTGGGTTGCTTCCCATCCACTCTCTGAAACGATGAAATTCCTTCCTAGATTTTCCAGAAATCAAGAACTATCCTTTCCACAACATTCGAAGCTTCGGACGAAAGACAATGTAACAACACCCTACATCATGTAGAGTCAAAGCTGTTGAAACTATGGAGCAAGGAACAATAAGAGGAAACTGGGCATCCATGAATATCCATCAAGCCACCTCAGATTTGTTTTCAATAGGACCCAAGAGAAATGTGGACCCGAATTCTCAAATCTCAATTTCTAATTTCTCCTACGATGACACAAAATGCTGAAGGTAATAAGGGCGTTATGAGTACAACACTCCCACGGCTGACGTGCAAGTCTCGAGCCAAAAGCCGTGAGTTGTACACTGTTGACCTGAAACGTTATTTGTCTCATAGTCATAACGCTCTGCTGCTTCTAATAAACATTATCTATTCAACGCGTTTCTAGATTGAGTTCCTCTTGTGATGCGTAACGAATAATATCAAACATTAATCAACTTCTGAACCAGACGACTCTGTATGTATTTTATAATCAAGAACTAACGCTGATGAGGCTGTTTTGTTCAATTTCGATTGGCAAAAACATTCAGACAATGAACTGACTTGAATAGAAGACAAAGCTGAGTTTGTTGAAATAGTCCCTCTACGCGGGGAGCAAGTCAATGTTTCCTACACCACATTTGTTCTTCATACTGTAAAATAAAATCATTCTGATCGAAATGTGTAAGGAAATATTCATTTTCGTCGAATTGAAAAAGATTGAAGAAGAAAACAAAATGTACATGGTTTGATGATGAGTAGAACTTATTTTGGGAAGTGTTTATTCAAACTCATACAGAGTGACCCGTTTTTAAAGAATCACTGAAATAACTATTTCGGAAAGAGCCTGTATAAAAAAAAAATTCAAATAAAAGTTTCTTAGTTTTCAGAGGCACATGCAGACACTCAATCTACCTTGGAGTTTTGTTTCAAGGTCAAGTAGTAGTTTTCAAGTTGTCCATCTAAATATTAACATTTTTCTGTCTGTCTTTCTGTTGACTACAGACGGGTGGAAGTAACTAATTGTTGATCGTAGAAAAAATTATTTGTGCTATATGTAGAAAAAGCATATTAGTGGTATTCAGCAAGATTACAGATCTCGACCTCATCTAGATCAGCAAACTTAAGGTCGTTGATCACAACGAGTAGGAAAACTAATGCGATAGAGGCGCCAGCGTGCATATTATGGAAAATCTTCATAGAACTTATATTATCACTCTAAGTTCTATGGATACCTCTCTAGCTTCTCATGAATGAAATGTGCAATGGCACTCTCTATCCGAAAATCGCTGAACTATGAAATCAGTGAATATGTAGGTGAGGCAGGAACCTTTTCTCGCCATGTATTTGAATATGGCCATTCTCTGCCAATTCCGTATTTCAAGTTGGTTTTCTGAACTAAATTATCTGTAGATTCACTTTAGATCGAAAGTTGAACTATTTCTATGGGTCTTTCGTTTTTTACACAAATAACTATGTTTAGTTCTCTAATTTGCAAATATGCTCGGGAAAGTGAAAAGCAGTAGATGAAAAAATGCTCCAATAATTCATAAAGACTGTGTAATTGTTTTTGACGTCCATTTTGCAAAAGTGCATAACTAACGAACAATAAAAGCATGCTATAGGAAAAATAACCATTCACATATAACAAAGGACATCAACCTGCTAACTTGATTCATAAATCCAAAACCTGATAAATTTCAGAGCAAACAAAATGACGGCCATTCGCCATATTCTGGATTAATGCCACCGTCCGATTATTAATAATAAAACTGGAAGCCTCGGATGTTGTTTACCCAACAATAAAAATTCAAATTAAATTCCAAAGAGCTGAATATGGTATCTGTGGTGGCGCTGAAAAAGCGCTTGCATATGCAGCATGACTAGGGTGAAGACCCATAAAGATATATGATTAAATGAACATTCTATGCCGAGTATATCGCATAGATTAAATTAGCGACAGCTACGTGAACCAAGTAGAGATTCCCTAAAATTTTGTATATTTATCGCGACGGGTAAGTCGAAATAATCATATATTTTCGTGAATAACGGCACAAAAGAGTTTAGAGATATACATCAGTTGTGGTAACAGCATTTGCAGGCGCATTAATTCGGTTTCCTGCGCGGTGTTTCACTGTCTCATGGAATTTGTTTGCAAACAGGGGTTTATCACGTTCTTATGACTGCAATTCATATTCACTATCGTTTTCTTTGGCAGTAAAATTATTCTGTAATCGTCCAATAAATGCAATATTTTATTTTTTTATGGATCAGATTGAATTCCAGAGAAGGTTAATGTGTTTCAATCTTGGCATAATACTATCAGTCTTGCGGCCCATTGACATGAAAAGGGTTTTCCAATAGGGTCGACATGTGTTCGAATCCTAGAGGCAACCATATTTAAAATGGTAGAAATATTTCTAGATTGTGTTAAGTAAAGTTTGACAACTTGCCACCGCAAGACCTTATCAGACTTTATCAGGTTCAGTAGCCTGTTTATGAGGTTTTTCCATAGAAATCATAATATATATACTTACTCTAGAATGCTAAATCAATTGGACCGAAGTGTGGTCCACAATGCGCATACGTGCCATCAGGTTGTTTCTGAACAGGGTCGGCTTCAATAAAATCTTATGCTGTTATTGTTGCAGTTGGATTTAATCAATTCATAATAAGTATTCGACACTTACTAGTTGTTTTGAACATATTGATAATTTTCAACAGCTATTTGAATGGTAAATTCGGAATCATCAGCGACTGGAAGATAAGCTGAAAATCTTTCATTATTTCAAAACCTCTTCAGGCGCGTTGAAAAAACCCGGTTTCGGTATAAAAATTAATTCAAGGATCAAGGAAGACAAATTCTGGTTAACAAACAACGAATCTTTTGGTAAAGTACAGAAAAAAAATCAAATGAGCAAAATATACTTATATATCCCTCAAGGACAGTTCTATTCTTCGGTGTTCCTGAAAATAGTGGAAACATGAAAATGTATTGTATATTTGTACATCTGCCAATGCGTTACTCTGCATCGTTTCATGAGTGAATTCTGATACCTACATTCATTCTTCAAGTCATTTGTCTTTTTGAGTTCCGAGTATATTCCAAAATCAATCTGTTATCTGAATGAAACTGCAAAGTTTTACTTCAACATATTTTATATTCGTGTTCGAATTATTCATTAAAAGATGGTTTACTCACAAGAATTCATGATTTTTCATAATGAATTGCGTTCTTTTGCTATATAAAGAACCAATCTCATGGTGCGAGTGGATAGATATGTGTCAATCGAATGAAAAGCAAAGCGTAAATCATAAATTTCTAACAGTTATAATATGAATGAAAAGATGCACATAGTTTACATACTTAAGTGGGAAATGAACAGGTCAAGACAAGGACACCACAACACTATATAGTTCATTGTTTTTGACGGATACGAAAAAATCCAAATCGAACACAACACACAACAAAAGCAAAATGCACACGAAGAATATCAAACACGAAAATAACAGTTAAGCACCAGTGAACTAGTTTGTCTATGCAGTAAACTAAACTGTGGCTGCAGACTGACACTGGACCCGTTCCTGCCTATACTTTCACTAAGGTCATTTCAAAGTCATTTGCCATGAGACAGAAAAAGCGGTGTTGCGCGGTCTATATCTATTTAGTGAAACCTACTACATAACTGCTCTAATTTTCTCACCAATTCCACAAATATTGCAATTCACATATGATATTAATGTGTCTAATAGTCGTAGGAAGTCGCGCATGAGCTATAAAATAAGTTTGTTACTCAATGGAATATTTTTATTGTTTAATTATATTGAACTTAAAATAGAACCGACAAAACATTTAGGGACTTGGCATCGTTCTACCTGAAATTTCCTAATGGTGAGCATGCGCACATTGTGAATCAGTTGCCTATGCGGCACGTTTTTCGCTGCGGAACTAGAAGGAATTAGCATTCTAGAGTAAGTATATATATTATGATTTCTATGGGTTTTTCGGATTCATTCCCGTTTCCGGATTGATTTCTTCGAAGATTCTGTGACGCCTTCTTCCTAGGGCGTCGCATTCAAAGATGAGGTGAGAGGCTGTTTCTTCCTTTTCACCGTAAAGTCTGCAATTCACGGGTTCTCTAAGTATTTCCATGGTGTTCAGATGTTTCCTGAGGCCGCAGTGTCCCGTCAGCTGACCTACTATCATACGTGCCTTTGTTTTGTTTAGATTCAGAAAGTCAGCCGTCAAGGTTTGGCTTGTGTGCCCTACCATGACTTTGCTGTGTGTTTGCCCGTCGCTCTGTTCCCAGTGTTGTTGGTGTCTTTGTTTTATCCACTTCTCAATCAGGGTCCTTCATCATTGTTTGATGATTCCAAGCACAGGTTCTGGCCCTGTAAATGGCGTTTCATTGCCCGCTATTCCCCTGTGACCTGGCACCCACATAAAAGTGATCTTGTTGTGTTTTTCCAGCTCAGAAGGTCTTGGAGGCATTTCCAGACGAGTCTAGACTTTATCTGTATCAAGTTGAAGGCTTTGATGGCGCTCTGGCTCTCAGAGAGATTGTGGATGTGTTTTCTTTGGTAGCCACTCTCCCGGTTCTTCTGTATGCATGTCCTAACGGCATGTACTTCAGCTTGAAATATTGTGGTGTATTTGCCACGATATTATGGCGTGATCCCTTCTTGGCCTCCCTCCATGTATTCCCGCTCCTGTTCCTTCATCTGTCATCGGCTACGTCAGCCAGATGAGTGATTCTGGTTTGCCCAGTTGTGGGGGTTCTCCAGTTTTTTGTTTGGATCAGTCTGCATGCGCCCATCCTGGCCTCTCCTATGACATGTATGTCAAGGGGTGAGAGGTTAAGGATGACCGCCATAGCAGCTGTTGGAGTGCTATTCATTGCAACCATGATGCAGCGACAGGCAAGCCTCTGGATTTTTCCAAGGTTGGATTTTGCCTGTCTTTGATTTATTTTTGGCCACAACAGGAGTGAGCCATAAGTGATTCTGGGTCTTATTACCGCTGTGTAAATCTTAAAATCAGTGGTCTTGCCGTTCGAATTTCACGACTACAGCCAGGCTTCTTTGTCTGATCATAAGGTTATTAGGATAATAAATAGAATAATGTGTCAGTTTTGAACTTTAAATTTTTTTATTCTCTGATCATTAATTATGCTTTGTTTATTAGTCACATTCGCCGTAATAGTGTGCCTAATTACAAGTGCATGTTTTTAATGTTTACTGCTCGACCTGAATTCTGCAGATTTTATAGTTTTATTGAAGCCCTGATTCAGGCGCCCTTTATAATATTTCCTTATAATTTATACAAGAAGCAGTATCAGCGTTCTTTGTTTTTGTTCCACTGTTGCAAAAAAAAAATCTTACAATGATGGATAAACACTTATTTGTGACACCCTTTTTATCAACAAATTTGACAATCAGGCTATAACTCAACAATCGCTTGAAGTGGTTTCACACATACATCAAATTAGTGCAGAATTAAACGAGGAATTCAAATGTGTACAAATGTATAGGATGTTACACTTGAAATAACGAAATTCACATTCGTTTCCGGTAGAACCGGAAGAAGATTCCGCTTGAAAATATGTAGGTACTCTAAAACGAGAATGAAGAATCTTGAATTTTCATTAAAACTCCTTCCTACCCTGCGCCTGTATAGCAACAATCTTGTTTGTATCTCATGTTGATATTGAAAATCATTTGAAAAACAGTTGAAAAGTCAGTTTAATTTTTTTGAATATTTCCATTCAGCACAAGTCTAACTGCATCCACCTGAAGATGAATGGTTGAATGGTTTAAGATATAGTCTCCCGCATAAATTAATTACTTCCACTTTATTAATTCGATAATTCTTCTAAAAAGAAAAAAACAAAATATCACGAGCTTTATGTTAGAATTTTACAAATGTTTACCAATCATCTCATCTCATCCCTCAACAATCTCGTGAATTTTCAGACCGAAAATCCGGGTGTATACGTTACCCTCGAAAGTTTAACAGGGTAAGAGGTCTTGATTGATAATCCTACTAGTTTCTGTTTGACCACTCCAACTTCGAGGGTTTAATTGATTACCTCGAGGATAATTAAGCTCTGGAAATCCTATTGAGACATTAGAGCTGAAGGGGATCGACGGCAACCTTGATCATATTGTGTCCGACTCAATTATTGATAAGTTGAATCGAATTTGTTTCTCAATCGCGGCTGTAGAAATTAAGAGTGGATCTTAACTCATGAAAGTTAATGGGTGAATGTAGTGGAGATCTGGATCAGTTTAGCGGGGATGGAAATAACCACCCTCAAAAATTGGATTGAACGGTTGAAACAGAGAACAGCTTGAAGAGAAGTGAATTCGTGGACATTCCAAGGTCATCAGAATAATTCAAAAGTTTCAAATTCTGTTCTGTTTTGGAGTGGATACAGCTATCTCCATTCACTTTTATTTAATCACATAGGAGGTCATGGTTTCGTTTTCAGGAGTTGGTGCCCCTGATGAAAAACACAAAACATATGATGAAAAGTCAGTGCGCGCACAGAAAATATCGTTAATGATAAAACGACGTTGTCAGTTTCTTTGTTTATATCAAAGTAAAAGTATCAAAGATATTCCACATTTTGTTAGGTTTACAAATTGTTCGCAGATTTTTGGTATTTAATCGATATTTGCAGGTGAGTTTTTCGTCGAATATCCAAGATAACTATTGTTTTTAGCACCAGTTTGGAGAGTTTTAGCACCAGTTTGGAGCGTGAGGATGATTTTCAAGACCAGGACGAATGTTTACATTTCGAGGTTGAAGGGGTACATACACGGGAATTTCGTTGAAAAAGCTGTTATTTCGACAGACATCGCTGTAGATGGATCGGATGGAGCCTCGAGAGATCGATTAGGATGATATTTTTCAGGTTTTCCAAGAAATTTGGCGATATCTGAGCAGATTTGCAAAAGTTAGGTACCTCACTAATGAGGTGGAACTTAGACCTAATTCTCCGATAAGAAACGCCTTTCAAAGATGGAGATGGTGAAAAATGTATTTTTTAGATGTTGTTTGAACAAACGCAGCCAAGTTTTATACCTCATCACTGATTTTAAGAAAGTTATCAACAAAATAAAATTGACATTATTCTTGATTCTAATTACCCATCAATTCATCTTATATTGATTTTTTTTAATGAATTCTTGATTAGAATCAACAATCGATGTCGTCAAGTCTTGAACTTTCAGTTCAAGAGGATAATAAACATTAAATCTTCACAAGCATGCATATGAAAATTATGTGAAAGCAATGCAATTTTCTTCCATGGCGAAAAATAATATATTTCAACAGTGATCTCTTGTACTTTTCATGCAAATAACTAGAAAAGGAATCCTTTCTATCAATTCATATAAACGTTAATTATTTTCGTCCATCACATCTTTCCAATTCATTCATTTTCCGAATAAATTCACATTCTGGGAAATACGCTAAGAATGTAGAAAGGGCAACATAGTGTTGACTTGGAACATAAAAATATTTTGAAAAACGTCATAACTTCGAAACAGAGTGGAATGTGTCGAATTTCCAAGGCCAGAGATGTGATTTTATAATTGTGAATGGAATATAGATGATTTGAAATATTTTATGTATTTCGTTCATATTGAATGAATGTAAACTCAATAGTGGAAATATTGTAAATAACCAATGAACTACAATGTACAGGGTAACCCAAATTGCTTGATTTTGGCTGTTTCAGGTAGGGGAGCGAGGGGCTTGTTGTAACAGGGGCAAGTAGTAACAGGCTCTTTTCAATAGGATCTTAAACTTTATTGGCATATTTCTTTGACTCGATTTTACCAATAAACCACGCCGTATAATGTTGCCATATCAACTATCCTGTCAGCCTGCGAAGTGACCGGAAGTGTGCTCGTGCTTCATTTTTGCGAGGTAATACAAAATTGTACTGTCGTAAAATTTCGGTTTGCATTAATATTATCGACTAATTTCAAACTTTATGTATCCTATTTGCACTCAAATTTATACATCTCTGATAATGTGTAACAGTTTTTAAGATTGCTAAATTGTTTAAATAGTTATCTTGATGAATGTTAAAAATCATACCATGGGGTTAGTTGTAAAAAAATCTCGGGGCTTGTTGTAACGTGTTACAACATGCCCCAAGTTATGATGAGGGTGTATAAAGTGGAAAAAGATGACAAAATCAAACGAAAAGGTGAAGGGAAGGGAACATGCAAAGGTTAATCAACAACAATAAAACCGGAGTAGACAGAGCTAAAGAAAAAAGATTTTATGTTCAGATTCAGAATCTGAATCAGAAGTGTGCTATTGTCTTGTATGTATGTGGTGAAGCTTACACAGATTCAAATAAGGAAGATGGGTCGAGTGTATCATTTGTAAGATGTGAGCATAATTAAGATGTGTTACAGGAGACACAATATCTTTTATTCGTATTAAATGTAGCTCCGATGAAGAGTGAATTGAATTATGATGATTCCCGCCGAATGTTGATTCTTGTATGTGCAATACTTTGTTTGATAGATTTCAAAAGGAGATAATTACGGAGCATACATCAGTTATAAATAATTTCATTACTTTTTCTGTGATTTAAAAGTGCCATGATGATTATAAGGAGTGTTCATATGAATGAAACTGTTATTTACTGAATTTTTAGGTGTTGATGACTAAAAAAAGTGTATTCAAGTTGATTTTCGATAAGAATTACTTAATACCTACTTTAGATAGATGTTAATTTCGTTAAAAATAAACAAAAAATATATGATCAGACGTATAATTGTTGTCTTTTTTTGTCGTTACTACTTGCCCCGGTAGATGTTACAACTTGCCCCAAGCACGAGGTAAGTTGTAACACCGCACTTCTTCTAGAAAATAATTGATTACGAAATAATGAACAATAGTTTTGGTATTATTTTCACTTGATTTGGTAGAGGAAGAGTTACAGCATCCATCCATCTTCATTCGGTAGCAATTCGATCAATGGATCTCAAGATATATTAGTTTTCATGAAAACTGTTACAACAAGCCCCTCGCTCCCCTACTTCTAGGCTAGATAGGTGAAAATGTTGAGAGGAGTCCTGGGCTCGATTTTCGTGAAAATTCCATAACTGAAAGCCGTATCACGATATCTTCATTTGTTTTGAAGATATGACGAAATTTTGATAATTTGGCGATTTCGAAAATATGCCATAACTTCTTCATTTCCTGAAATATCTAAAAATGGCAAAAACTTTCTACAGGCACTTTTTCGTTAGCAATACGACACCGTATTCAGTTCTTTTTATCTCTTGTATAAAGGAAACAAAAACAACTTTATTATTTTAAATATGAATGGTATCTTTTTTTGATCCTATGTTATGCAAAAAAATTAGCTCTTCAAATTGTTCACTTGGTATCGTCGCCAGGGCTTCTATTTCTTTATTAAGTCGTCTGGCTAAGACTTGAGGCTTATTGGTCTATAGTTCTGAGGGAACATTTTGTCTTTGCCTGTTTATTGAGAACAATCACATTTCGGAAAGTGCTCTGTTCTCATCACTCCGTTGGCTATGTTCGTGAGAGCTGCTGTTCCTTTCTTTGACATTTTCTTCAGCATGAGATTTGTGATTTTATCTTCATCAGGAGCCTTTCTTGTTTTTGAATTGTTGATGATCTCTCTGATCTGAAAGAGATATTTCTGCTTGGAAAATGTGTTAAAATCCATCCCTGCAAGTTCATCCCTGGCTTTTTCCTGGACGAGTCCCAAAACATCATACGAACGAATTTTCTCCGGGCCTGAATCCAATTACTCATTTCGTCAATGCGTCTCCAGGCAGTCGGTCAACTCCGATATCAGATAAGTCAACAGAAGGAACTGAAATGCGTAGGCAAATTTCCATCTTCCGCCCGAAGGATTTCCTGGGAGGTGACTGAGTGTTTCTCATAGTCTAATTTCCTCTTCCTCCTTGCCCATCCCTTATACGACCACTTAGGGGGGCCATTCAATTCGGTCGCGTGACCCCGTTGGGGAATTATTAATGGGTTCTCTGCAAGCGTCAGTCATGGCGATTCTGTATTTTCATTCGCCCATTGTTGGCGCTGACATTGATGAGTCAGGTTTCAGGAAAATTTTCCCTTTTGAGGCACAATATGAGCGCAGTTCACGGTGCCCATTGTGAATTTGTTGAATGACAGTAATTTTTTTGGGGAATATTGTTTTTTCCAGTTTTATTGCGGGACTCCGACATGCGAATTGATTGTTCTTTGGATCCTTTTGTACACACGAAAATTGGATGAACCTCAACTGGTGTTGAGTATTAATTACTTTTTATGTCATATTTCGGTTATTGTAACATTCGATGAAAAAACTGGAATATCCAAAGAATTCTGCCTGGTTATACAGGGTATTTCTGAGTTGAGGTGAAAAATTTCGAAGGGTATAATTCCTTGTTCGAAATATGTAAAAGGAGATTTGTTATATGAATGTTGGGTCACAAGTCAAACGTTACGAAGATGGCGAAAAAAAATTTAAAGAACAATTGAACGAATTGAACAGAATTAAATTTGGATACCCTGATTTTAAAAGCACAACACTGATATAAATACCTTCTCAACAATGTTTATTTCAATACGAATTAATCTGCTCAGAACACGATAAAAATTTCTTAATATCGCTTAAGAATTCCTGGATATGAAACAGAATATGATAGCTCAAAAGCAAGCGAAATATACAAGATCTCAAAACATTATTCATATATTCATTTGCTAGTTCGGAATTCTTGCCGAGAGAGGGCTTGTTGGATTCGACAATTGTACTCGATATAAGACCAGCGATCGACTCAAGAACTAAATAACACTTGGGATCCACGGAACTAAAAACTTTCAGAGTCGGAGGACCAAGAATTCACCACATTTTTCATGATTGTGTCTTACGGTTTTCTTCATGTACGAGGATAGATAAACCTATTGAAAAATTCTTAGCATACTATAGAACAAATTCGACGGTCCGATAAAGTCATGTCACAAACTGCATCGATATTTTCGGGGACTCACACAGAAACTGGCCTTTCCGATCGGTTATCATTTTCAATGGAAAATTTACCTCTTTTGAAGCTTGCAGTTCAATTTTTCACGGTCGCATACGAAGGACATTGATCACCAAGGCTATTTAGCATATCTTCGTAAATCTGCTTACCTCTTAACCCTTTTAAATACAGGTACTTGATGATGGCTCGATACTCCAATTTTTCGATTTTTACAATTTCAGTGGACATCTTTTTTTCAAATTTATTGCGTAACTAGGGTTTACTTTTTTGACGTCGAACTCTAAACTAACTAATAAGTTATTGTTCGTTGATATGGTATCGCAATATTTTGTTTATGCATGTAACTGGTCTAGGCTAACTAGATATCAATACATCCTCGTAAAATGATGTGACATACCACATAATAGTGTTGGCGATGAAACAATAATATTCTTGTTTACTGTGAAATGAACAAAGTCCGCTCCGCTTCTTGGGTTTCGAACAACGAATACAGGAATACACACATACCGATTATAAATAATCCCGGTTGATCCGGAATATCTAGAATATCCGAGCATAACGCAGAAAGATAAAAGTGACTCCCTCTGACATAAATCAATTCAGCTCGGAATTGACTCTTGAGGATAAATTGAGTTAACTGGACCCATCTAAATCGGTCGGGGCAACGCTTGTAGGGGATTTTTTATCAGAATTTTTTTGAATAGATGTGACCGCAATAATTCCGAGCTTCCAAAAGACTCCGAACGTCTTTTGAAGTATAAAAATAAGTGGTCCATATAAATAAAACATAAAGATAGGCCGACAAATGGGGCGAATTGTTCCTTTGGATGCATTGTATGGCTTTGATCTCTGTGATTAATCACCTCTGAATTTCAGGATACAACAGCGAATAGTGTTGTGCTCAAGAGGTCCACTTCAGGATCATTCGTTCTTAAGGCAACATCTGAATGCGGTGGTAGTTAAATGCATCTTTAACTCTGAGTTTATTCAGCCGTTTTTACACTGATTTAATTTTCAGTTTCAATCGTTCATCTAATGAAAGGGACAACAACAACAAGGTCTCTCCAGTTTGGGTTCCTGGTCAATCGAAGAGGCCAAGATTGCCAAAAAGCGAGCACGAAGCCACATTCTAGCCCAGAACCTTTCGGTGGTACAGGAATATGCACCTATAAGAAAGAGGTTTTGGAGGAGAAATAACCGATAAGGAATCTTCCAGGGATGGGTCAATCCAAGGAGTTCCATCGGAACTTTAAAACTGAAAAAAATCCGAAAGTATCTGGATCTCAATAAGAGCAGGTTACACCTTCCCACTGTATTTCTTACAGGACACTGTCGTTTCAGAAGGCACCTGATGAGAATGGAAGCAACTGGTGAGTATGAATTCTGTGGGGAAGAGGAGAAAACGCACACCTTTTTACAGAGTGTATCACTATTGAATTCCAACGCCAATAGTGCTTTGTACCAGAAGACTGTAGAAGGAATGAGAACTTCTGAATAAAGCACTTCCATAAGATACTGGAGTTCTTTGGAGCTCTGGAGCTGGAAAGTAAGCCAAATATGGAAATTCGATCACAATATATAAGATCTGAAATAGGTCAAAAGAAGCACGTTGTCACGATATTTATAGATCTCAGGAAAGCCTTTGATACAGTTGATCTTGATATTCTGCTTCTGAAATTGAAGAAAATGGGTTTCAGAGGTGAGGGAAAAGTTTGATGGAAACATATTCTAGGAAAAAAAGACATTTTACACAAATGAAGGAATGTAACAGCACCAAAACCAAATTAAATGTACGATTAGATCAGAGATCAGTACTTGGACCACTACACTACCTTTTGTAAGTAACTAATCTGAAATATGTTGGTCTGAGTGCAAGGTACTTTAACTTTGCTGATGATACTGCATTAGTATTGTCTGATAGTGATCCCAAAAAACTAGAATTTTTAGCCAATCAAGACATTACCCTTTTAAACAAGTGGTTATGTAGCAGCAAACTGACAATAAAGATAGAAAAGACTGTCTACATGGTGATAAAACAAAAAACGAGCCTGACGGTGATATAAATTTATACCTGATTAAATACAAATTGAAAGAAGTATGGGATTGGTTATACAGAATAATTTGAGTTGGAATATGCATGTTGGTTACATCAAAAAGAAAATAATTTCATTCTTCGGTGCCATGGGAAGATGTGCTGGGTACCTGAATAAGAACGCCAAGGATATATAATACTATACATAGCACTCCAACAGCTGCTATGGAGGTCATCCTTAGCCTCTCACCCCTTGACATACATGTCATGGGAGAGGCCAGGATGGGTGCATACAGACTGATCCAAACAAAAAACTGGAGAACCAGCACAACTGGGCACACCAGAATTACTCATGTAGCTGACGTAGCCGAGCTCGATATGATTTCAGACTACATGCAACCCCTAAACTCATTCAAAAAGCCATTCAAAACACAACACGAC
The DNA here is from genome assembly GCA_951802165.1 of Adalia decempunctata. Lineage (NCBI taxonomy): Eukaryota > Metazoa > Arthropoda > Insecta > Coleoptera > Coccinellidae > Adalia > Adalia decempunctata. The sequence goes on from OX637697.1 coordinate 26,895,133, forward strand.
TGGAACAAATGGGACTCGAGTATAGAATCACAATCATCTGCAGAAATAGTCTGGTACACAGACGGTTCTGAGACAGATGAGGAAACAGGAGCTGGAATACATGGAGTGAGGCCAAGAAGGGATTAATTACATAATACCTCTCGGAAAACACGCCACGATATTTCAAGCTGAAACACATGCCATTAAGACATGCATACAGAAGAACCTTGACAGTGGCTACCAAAGAAAACACATCCACTTTCTCTCTGACAGCCAGAGCTCCATTGAAGCCCTCAACTCGACACAGATAAAGTCTAGACTCGTCTGGGAATGCCTCCAGGCCTTCAGTAGAAACGTACTAATAACATACCTACCTAAGATCATAACTGAAGCGCAGTGTTTCACTCATTCCAATTCTTCACGTGAGGGGGTTGAAAGGGGCTGAAAGTTGTGCATGAACAAAACTGTAATGGTCGAGTTTCATTCGATGGCAAATTTCATCAGGTACCATCGACTCAAAGTAAATGAGCCATAACAAAGTACACATACTAAAAACCTCTTTGAACTAATTTAAAAGAAAAAACTTTTTCTTTAAAATTTCTACACGCCTATGAAGAAGATACAAAGGTCTTGTCAAAAAACTACCACATGACCCACTTTCCCTGTTCAAAAAATTTTGAGAGTTGATGGGGATGGCACAGGGTGCAACAAAAATCCTTTAAAAATGCATAAAATTTGGTAAAAGTGACCTGTTTCAGGATTTTGTTGCCAAATATTTTCTTCTGAGAAAATGAAATTTTTCCATAATTTAGACGCGCACTCTAGTTGACCCTTGCCGTTGATGATACAGGAATTCGTCGCAAACTCAAGCAATACATCAAAGCTTCATATTAAAAAAAAACATATTTATTTTAATGAAAATTTTATTTACTTCATTTCACTTGCTATTGATTTAAGGTATTAAGGATTTACGTTTATGTATGTGGAATATAAATTGTTAAATTTAGGCCCTAATACCAGTAATGTTAAAATTGTTGTTAAGGGGTCAGCAATAAATAAATGAATAAAAAAAAATAATAGAAAAAATTAAAAAAGCGCATTGATGTTGATGTTGCCAATGTTTCAAGACATTCAATTAGATAAAGTTGACATGGTTGGTTTGCCAGGAATTTTTCGCATTCTAGGAAAACTGATAGAGCTCAGTGTAAACAGAAAAATCATACGCTACAACAAGAACTGGTAACATGAGAGTGACCGTAATATTATTTTGATACCACTTGTTGGTTTGAATTTATTCTTAACCATTGTTGTATGTCTAGATATTTTCATTTTTTTCTAGGCTTGCTCTATTTGACTTTCCTTTAGGAATCAAAACGTTGGCACCGTTGTAGAATAATTTTCAATTATCCTGCAGCCAATTAGTAACTTTCCACTTGTGCCTTATTTCCGAAAGAGTTCCCTTCACTTCCCCAAGTTCAGTAACAAGTTACCAACAGCTAATTTTCTTTCTATTCACATTCTTGGAAGCCCTTGAATCCAAGGTACAAGGATATTGATAGCCGGAGCAGAACGATCGCAACATGCTTCGCAATTACGTTGAAGTGTTGTGCAGTGTCGAAATAGGACTTTCGAGTGCAACACATCACGTATCGATGCGGTCTGGATTGGCAGCAAAGCTAACAAAAAGTCGATCTCCGATATCCCTCCGGGACGGGATAGCTCCGTGTACGTGCTGTTTTCAACGCCCACGGAGGTCAGATTTTCTTTAGCCATCCCTGGACGATTTGGATTCTTGAATAAACACCGGGAAGATCCAGCATCCAACGCGAGGATACTGATTTTAGATGAAGGGATCAGTGTTTGGAGATCGTGAACTGATTCCATTGAACTTTTGACAGGTTGATATCAATGATGATATAAGGAAACTGTATTAACAGAAAACCAAAATATCAACTGATCCTCAAAACTGAGTTGAGCACATACAAAATTTTATGTATAAAGAGTCGAAACCAACAAGAACTATACCACCAATGACCCATCAATGTAAGAGTGGTTTTCTCGAAGCAAATTATTGAAATATTGACATTGATTATACCGATTACTCCAAGGTCTCTCAAAAAGAACTCAGAACCTACAAGCTTCGAAGCTTGTTACTTGTACGAATTCGGAGAAGCCGTTGTGTTCTGTGTAGTCTTTGTTACTGTGTTTCGACCCAACAGTTACTGTTTTTTTTTGGACAATGTTGTTCTACCATGTAATGCTCAATGTCAACTAAATCCCATTTTCAGTTTTCTGACAACTATTATGAAAACAGGTGGATTGGACGAGGTGGACATCAGTTATGGCCAGCCAGATCCTCAAACTCAATTAGTTAAGATGAATGATAGTTAAGATTTCCTTCTATAATAACTGGATTTTCATGAAAATTTTGATTTTTCTGAGGGTTTCGAGAGAATCGTTAGTTTTTTTTCAAATCGGTAGCGAATCCTTCAAAACTCCAGGAAAACATAACAAAGCTTCGTTTTTCAATTTTTCAAACTAACAGTGGCTGTCCGAGAGAAGTTCTGGAGGAAAACATGGGTCAGTGATCCAGAAAAAAATCACCCAGCATATTTGCAATCAGAATTGGCATATCACATGTTGTAAACTCTGAATTATAATATCTATAGGCCAAATTTCAGTTGAATATGTTCTAAGGTCCAGATACCTACTTAGAGAAAAATAAAGTTGAAAAAATTTTAAATTTAACACCCTGTATCTCGAAAACGAAACTTCTTCGGTCCCATGAGCATGGAACCTTTTTTTCTTAAAATTATGCAAGGATTCTGCACTCTTCGTTTCTACCTCTAATTTAGGAACATCTGTATAAATAAATCCAAAATCTCCCACAATGCTTTGTGGCTTGTCAACGGAAATAATGCAATTTTTACTGTTCATCCCAATCGCATATAGGTATGAAAAATCTAGTTAGCCTAGACCAGTTCCATGCATAAACAAAATATTGCCATACATATCAACGAACAATAACTTATTAGCAGTGTCAGTGTAGAGTTCGACGTCAAAAAAGTGAACCAGAGTAACGCAATAAATTAAAAAAAAAGGTGTCCATCCAAATTGTAAAAATCGAAAAATTGGAGTATCGAGGCATCATCAAGTACCTGTATTTAAGGGGTTAAGAGGTGAGCAGATTTACGAAGATATGCTCAATACCCTTGGCGATCAATGTCCTTCATATGCGACCGTGAAAAATTGGACTTCAAGCTTCAAAAGAGGTAAATTTTCCGTTGAAGATGATGACCGATCGGGAAGGCCAGTTTCTGTGTAAGTCCCTGAAAATATCGATGCAGTTCATGACATGATTTTATCAGACCGTCGAATTGGGCTAAAACGGATATCTGAAGCACTGAAGATTTCATACGAACGCGTTCATCATTTAGTTCACGTCAATAAGGAGATGAGAAAAATTTCTGCAAAATGGATCCCCAAATGTTTGAATGTTGACCAGAAGCGTGCAAGGGTAGAAGCATCACGTTCGATCTGTGCTCGATTTGAAAACGATGTAAACTTCTTAAACCGAATTGGTACTATGGATGAGACTTGGGTACATTTCTACGATCCAGAAACAAAGCAACAATCAATGGAATGGTGACACTCTGGTTCTCCAAGACGTTAAAAGTTTCGTGTCCAAAAATCTGCTGGAAAAGTTCTTGCTTCAGTTTTTTGGGATTGCCATGGAGTAATTATGATTGATTTTTTGGGTAAGAGAAGAACATAAACTGGAGATTACTATTCGACATTACTGACCAATCTACGCGAAAAAACTAAAGAGAAAAGACGCGGACAGCTATCCAATGGTATTTTGTTTTTACCGGACAACGCCCCAGTACACAAATCTCATGTTGCTATGCAAAAAATTCGTGATTTAGGGTAAGAATTACTAGAACACCCCCCTTATTCACCAGATTTGGCTCAGTCCGACTATCATCTCTTTCCTCAACTGAAAAAAAGTTTAGAAGGTCGTAAATTTTCTTCCAACGAGAAGATAATAAAAGCTGTGGAGGACTGGTTTGCAGAGCAAGAAGAAACATTTTTTTTGGAAGGTCTAGAGACGTTGCAGGTTCGCTGTAATAAGTTTATTCAATTAAGAGGAGAATATGTTGAGTAATAAAATATTTTGACATTGAAATTTTGTTTGGTTCTATAGTAGGCTAAGAATTATTCAATATATCCACGAATACTGATTCCGTTTTATATTTATAATATTCAAACGGTTAAAATACACTGTTTGAATAGGTAAAAATCGATACAATCCTCACAACCAATCGAATGATGTATATGAATATGGTCAGCGTATAGAAAAAGTTCATACTTAATTTTGAATTTTTCCGACTGACTACCTCATCAAACATATCATGTTTATTCATTATCGTGAATGTAAACGATATACATGTCACATTGAAGGGAGGCATTTTTTAACATAAATATTATCACCGTCATATAATTTTATCCATCATGTTGTATCATATTAATGCATAAAGGAGAATAAGAAAACCATTTTGTGGAAATTGGCGAGGCTCAACTGGAGCATCTGTTGGATTGAACTATTCAGGTGAATAATGGCTAAATGATCCTGTCGAAAAGGGGTAAGATACTTCGATTTAATGCAGAATGATTTGCGGATGATCGTACGGTGAAACTTCATGAACGACCTGTCAGTCAATCCTAAGAAGACCGAAATGGGTGTCTCACAACATTCGATACCTCAAGTCTATTTGGAGTGGGGCTCCGCACTTTCCTTATGGGAAATGGCGTTCCGTCAAATGTTCTGAAATTTTGGTATAATTTTGTACTCGAACTACTGATCGAAAGTGTTCATGGCCCCAACTCAATCCTATGACTAGTTTCTGAGATACAGTTGAAGTTGAGAATTACCCACTTTTACTACGCTCGTATCTAGGAACAGAATCGAATAAACCTCATTTTTTCTCAAGAATCATTTCATTCCATTCCCAGGGAGCAACTATATAGAGGAGTATGACCGAAAATTATTACGAATACAGGGTTATCCATAATTATTGAATGCATGCCCGATTTTGAAAGTATAAAATGTGTCAGTTTCAGACCGAGAACTTTCGCAAAATGAACTATTTTACTAGATATGTTTTCACATCGAAAAAACCTGAAATACCTAGAATTAATACTGGGTGATCCATTATTACAGTTACTATTCACAATAAGGGTTAAGTGGACACCCTGTATTTTTGGGTTGATTTAAGATGATTGTTTGATTATCACCATGGACTTCAAAGAATACAGGGTGATTCAGTCATTGAATAAACTGTGAACCTCACGAAAATACCCAAAAACCACCTTTTTTTTTCATCACCCTCTATTTCAAGATTAACTCCGTTGAGGTGGGAATTTTCTTTCATCACTGTACTTGAAAAAAAAACATCAATACGGCTGAGAGTTTCCTTCACTTCCTGTGACCAGATTTTTTTATGTAATATGAAAATTATTTATTTATGTTATTCTATTCTTATTCCAGCATAAAAAAATGTGGTCATACGAAGTAGACAAAAACTCTGAGTGATGTTTTTATAGTAAGTACAGTGAGAAAAGAAAACTCCCACCTCAACGGAGTTGATCTTGAAATAGAGGGTGATGAAAAAAAAGGTGGTTTTTGGGTATTTTCGTGAGGTTCACAGTTTATTTCAGGACTGAATCACCCTATATTCTTTGAAGTCCATCATTATAGGTTCTGAAAAAATCAAACAAACATATTAAATCAACCCAAAAATACAGGGTGTCTACTTAATTAACCTTCATTGTGAATAGTTTCTATAATAATGGATCATCCAGTATGAATTCTGGGTATTTCAGGTTTTTTCGATGTAACAACAACATATCTAGTGAAATATTTCATTTTGCGAATGTTCTCGCTCAGGAACTGACATATTTTATACTTTCAAACTTGGGCATGCATTCACTTATGGATAACCCTGTATTCGTAACGATTTTCGGTCATATTCCCCTATATGATTGCCACCTGGGGATGGAATGAAATGAATCTTGGGAAAAATTTGAGTTCATTCGATTCTGTTCCCACTGGCGTATTAAGGGGAGGCACAGGGGGCCAGGCCCTCCCTGATGTACCTCTGGCCCCCTGCACGCTGTTCTACATATAAAAATTATAACATATTTTCATATTTATATAAAATAAGATTATTCTATGTAGTAGAAGTTTTTTTTGTGATACCTATACGTAGATTTTGATTAGAATCTTTCAGGGGGGCCAGAGGTACATCAGGGAGGGCCTGGCCCCCTGTGCCTCCCCTTAATACGCCAGTGGGAACAGAATCGAATGAACTTCAATTTTTCCCAAGTGGAGATAGAGGACCTCAAACTGAATGAGAATTTGGGTTTCAAATGTCCCATAAGGGTATTCGTTTCGGAGATATAGGGTGATTTATGAAAAAATGCCAAATCTATGAACTCCCATATCTTCGTTAATATGATATGGTTTTCGCTGATATTTTACATGTTTGTTCAAACAGGCATTCTCTGTCAGCATAAGAAAAAAAAATTAAAAAAATTGCTGGCCCGTACTCAAAAATTTCAATTTACATGTCAATTGAGAAATATCACACGGTATATGAGATAAAATAAAATCAAATAGAAATTTGGAAAGAGTAAAAAAAACTGATGAAATATCTGTTTTTGTTTGAATGGCACAAATTTTCTTTCGTTTCAATGATATGTTGAAGTAAGAATATTACAATATTTTTATATTCAAATCATGAAAATTAGTACTACTGATAGAAAAAACCTTGAATTCGAGGCGCTAGAATGAGCCTGATTTTTTTATTAATTATATTTGCGACTTTTTCTATTTTTGTGTTTGAGTATCCAACTATTTCATCACCCCATCTACAACAAATTTTATTTTGAAATTTTATATGTCATCGAAATATTAATTAATAAAAATAGATTTCTAGATTTGAAGGAACATTTTGATGCCAGGCTCATTCTAGCGCCTCGAATTCAAGGTTTTTTCTATCAGTAGTACTAATTTTCATGATTTGAATTTGAAAATATTGTAATATTCTTATTTCAACATATCATAGAAACGAAAGAAAATTTGTGCCATTCAAACAAAAAACAGATATTTTATCAGTTTTTTTCCCTCTATCCAAATTTCTATTTGATTTTATTTTATCTCATATACCGTGTGATATTTCTCACTTGACATGTAAATTGAAATTTTTGAGTACGGACCAGCAATTTTTTCTTTTTTTTTTCTTATGCTGACAGAGAATGCCTGTATGAACAAACATGTAAAATATCAGCGAAAAACATATCATATTAACGAAGATATGGGAGTTCATAGATTTAGCATTTTTTCATAAATCGCCCTATATATCCGAAACGAATACCCTTATGGGACATTTGAAACCCAAATTCTCATTCAGTTTGAGGTCCTCTATCTCCACTTAGCCGTTGTCCCTTACGTCACCAGTCACCCTGTATATATACACCAGGGGCCGCGGAGCCCCCTGAAAACTGAGGCTTGTTCAGAGATACGAGCGTAGTAAAAGTGGGTAATCCTCAATTTCAACGCGCTGTATCTCAAAAACTAGTCATAGGATTGAGTTGGGGCCATGGACACTTTTGATCAGTAGGTCGAGTACTACAATATTCAAAAAAATTAGAACATTTGACGGAACGCCATTTGCCATAAGGAAAGTGCGGGGTCCTATTTATGCAAATTCTCCAGATTGATGAACTGGAAGCAGGATTTTTAAAGAGTGGCTAGCTGATTCCTCTGAATTTAGTACATATATCAGTCTTTTCTTTGGGCATTTGAAACGATATTGTACAAGTACTCTTTGTTATTCTCAGAAATCCAAGTGCCATAACTCATGAATTAATACTGGTCAGCTTAGCATGTTAGAATTCAAAATACCTAACTCCTAGCGGTCCAATAGAAATTTGCGGCGTATCTTTGCTCAATGTAACGCCAATTGTGGATTTAATAGCGGTTTACAGAGCTCCTGGTGCCAATATGGCGCAATCTGTCTGGGATACCTTAGTTAATAATGCAAATAAACCAAATAAAAATGTTATCCTTATGGGAGATTTTAACGCACATCATGTATCCTGGAACTGTGATCATAGCGATTGTAATGGAGAAAGACTATTACAGTCTTTAAACAACTCCAATCTGATTATTCATAATGCAGACTCCCAGTCGCACATTGATCCATATAGTGGAAAAAAATCTAATCTCGATTTGGTGTTAACAACAAATACAATATCCGACATTATATCTACCCAAATGTTTGATGAAACCATGGGGTCTGATCACTATCCAATACACATAACCATAAATGCCACGAAACAAATTCATGTTGTAAAATCCTTCAAATTTCACTCGTCTAAAACAAACTGGGAAAATGTTGAACAAACACTAAATTCAGAATATCCGAAATTTATTTCAACAGAATATGTTTACTTGCCAGCTAATGAAAAATTTGAAACATTCCTAGAAATAATTTCAAACGCTATTACACAAAATACTCCAACAAGAACAAATCCTAAATATTCACGTCACAATAACCCCGTCTCTTGGTGGGACGAGGAATGCAATGAAATTAAAAAAATGAGAAAAAATTCTTTCAAAAAATGGTCACAGTCGTGTGACATACAAGATGGTATTCAATACAGAAAAATGAGAGCCCTTGCACAAAAAACATTCAACAAAAAGAAGAAACAGGACTTTCGCAATTTTGCCGAAACTATAAACTTCAGTACAAATATTACCTATACTTGGAATAAATGTAAAATATTAAAAAACAAGTGGGTCAATGTACAACCCAGTATTGCTAGTAACTGCGACTCTCTCGAAAGACAAACAATAGCGTTAGATAAACTCAGTCCACCATTTGTTCCAAATGATCCCGAATACTTACCAAATTGTGGTGAAAACGACTTTTTCGATTCACCGTTCAACTACACCGAGTTCAATTATGCACTGGATACTAAGAAGTCAAAATCGTCTCCCGGTATGGATGGTATAGATTACACTATTTTAAAAAATTTAACACCAAAATATAAATTACTACTATTAGACATCTTCAACGAAATGTACAGAACCGAAACCTTTCCTCACGACTGGACTAAATCTTATATTCATTTCATTTAGAAAGCAGATAAAGAAAATTATCGACCTATAGCTCTCACCTCCTGCTCATGTAAACTTTTGGAAACTATTTTGAAAAATCGTCTCCAATATTGGTGTGAGAACAACCAAATATTTCCCAATTCGCAGACAGGCTTTAGAAAAGGCCTTTCATGTAATGATAATCTGAACAACATGTCTCTGTATATACAAAACGGTTTCAGAAATCACAAAGATACCTTAGCGGTGTTTCTAGATGTACAGGGGGCATTCGACAATGTAGATGAAAATATATTGCTTGATAAACTGGCAGAAATCAAATGTTCAAAACAGCTTATTACATTTGTTAAATTCTTAACAAGACGCAGAACAATATACACCAATTTCACCAAGGAAGAGCCAAGGTTAGTTAATAAAGGCGTCCCGCAAGGTGGAGTACTCAGTTCCTTATTATATATTATTTATGTGAACAATGTCACAAATCATATACCAAAAAGCGTTCAAATCTCTCAATTTGCAGACGACATCTGCTTCTATACAAATGTCGGAACAATTCAGACGAACATCAAATTGATTGAAAAATCTATAACTACTATTCAAAAGAACCTGAATTCTTTGGGGCTGGATCTCTGTACTCAAAAAACTACTTTCATTCATTTCAACAAAAAAAGAATTTCACCGGGAAAAACTGAGATCAAGGTTAGCAGCACCACTATCAAATCAGTTGCATCCACGCGATTTTTAGGAATAATTTTTGATTACAAAATGTCCTTCTTGCCTCATGTCACCTACGTTTTGAATAAGTGTAACAGAAGCCTCAATATAATAAAATTCCTACGAGGTACCTGGTGGGGATCAAACCCTGAAACTCTTATAACTATTTACCAAACGTACATACGATCTCTCATAGAGTATGGCGTATCGGCATATTTACCCCAATCAAAGATAACTCTGAAAAAGTTAGAACAGATGCAGATCACAGCCCTGCGAATTTCAATGGGATACAGAATAAGCACACCAACAAATTTGATCTTAGAAGAATGCAAACTTCCTTCCATTTTTAATCGCTCTAAATATTTATGCAGTTCATTCATAGCAAGATCAATCTCCAACAGTAGTACAATATCGAGCCAAACCTTAAAAAATCAAGAAAAAATCTACGAACAAATCGAAAGGACAAAATTACTCTCATTGAACAGTGTATTGACGAACTTTTCGACTCAATATCCGAGAAAATCATTACTACAGATAAATACCCCATATATAACATAGACTATCAATCTTTAATTACAAAAATTGAAATCAATACGGAAATAGGTAATATGGCAAAAAATTCCCCGTGTCCTAACAGTATCATCATGAACATGCCTGAAAAAGAAAAGTTCGTTAATATCTTTACTGATGGAAGTAAATCCCATAATTCCATATCTGTTGGAAGTGCGTACGTTTCAGAAGAGTTAAATATCAACCTCTCAAAATCTTTACAAAAAAATGCTTCAATATTCACCGCAGAATGTTTCGCAATTCACGAAGCAATGAAAATACCTCTAAACTACACAAATATGCTTTACAGGATATTTTCTGATTCGTTAAGCGTTCTAAAATGTATCGCAGAAAACAAATTAGATATTCAAACCAACCCCCTCATTCTATCTATAAAGGAAAAATATTCAATGTTTCGAAAAAAAACGAATAATTTAGGCAAAATAGAATTCTATTGGGTACCATCCCACTGCAATATACAGGGAAACGAAAAAGCAGACATACTAGCAAAAAAGGCAGCAGAAAAAGAATCCAACTACGATTTCAGAATACCATATAGCGATCTACGACAACAGTTTAAACAAAGTTCATACAGTAGGACAAGAGAAAAAAATAAAAGCGACGGTAACTTAAAGGGTAAACTTTATTTCAAAAACTTCATTGCACAAAGTACCAAACCATGGTTTTGGAAGAAGAATCTACCTAGAAAACTAGTAGTTACCATCAATCGTTGCAGGAGTAACCATTACAACTTAGCTGCCTCATTGGCAAGAATTGATATTATCGCGAACTCATCATGCGAGTGCGGTCACACATTTCAAGACCTAGATCACGTACTTTGGCAATGCCCTTTGTACAATAACCAGAGGGTACTATTATACAATAATTTAAGAAAATCAAAACAGTATCCTCCCTTCTGCTCTAACTCTTTTTTATCAGAATTGAAAATAGACCAAATGAAACACATTTTTAAATTTTTTCAGGACTGTCATTTGAATATATAAAAGAAAAATTTCAATTTGTTGTTATATAACTTACTGAGTGAATTTGTATCATATGTGCTAATATGAATTTAATTTAATTCATTACTGTATAGCTGTATAGTCCTGACAAGGACTCCGGTAAGCTTAAATAAAAAAAAAAAAATTCAAAATACCAAGATCTCTGAATCATACAGGTTGTCTGATTTAAATTGAAAAAGATAAGGATATTTTCATTCAGAAGACTCCTATCAGAGTCATATTATCTCATAACCCTCATTTGCAAATTTTGATACATATGTTTTTTTCGAATCAAAGAAATTCAAACTTTATCAATATTCCCCCCACTGTATAGTTTCTCAGTAATAAATCTGAATGAATGTAAAATGAAAGTATCACTGTGGTATAACCTTTCGGTCTTATTTCGTGAATATAAAAGCATGATAAAAATGTTTGATGAGTTATAATAAAAGTCTTTCCTATCTTATGCCTATGGAGATGCTCGTTTGAGTCATTTTATGAGCAATAATTACGTTTATAGGATGAAACTGGAGTATATTTCAAGGTCTCGAGAGGCTTTCAGTTGACGCCATTCTTCAGGACAATGACAGTGCTTTATAAGTATAACCCATATTTTCAGAATGAGAGGAACTTCTAGAGAATGAACAGTTACACCAAAAGTGCATCGTTGTTTCTGATTCGGTTCGAATATTTATTCAGATATTTTATTCAAATCTGTTCTATGGTTGTCAACAATTCATCTGTAATGTTGAGCTTGTGGTTTTTGCCTTTGGGAATCAGCCACCTGTTAGTTCCTTCTTCGTTTTCTCTCTCAGAGAAATGGTAATGAATCCACCCTACACATGGACCAATAAAGGAAATATCCCTTGTGTTCAATCTAGTGAATTCTTTCAACTAACTGATTACTTGTTTTTTCTACTCTTAGAAACTAATAATTCCTTTGAATATATTGTTGACACACAAACTGTCATAGGAAGATGTGTAATATAATATTTCAGCATGAGGATCTTACGTAAAACTGAAATATTTCATTTATAATAATATGAAAGGGACATTATACGTTTACACTCGAAATTACAGAAAGATGAGATCTCTCCGCCTACGCATTTAATTTGTTTCAAGAATCACAACTCTATGAATTTCAAAGCCCTCACTTCCTGGTTTCCAGTTTCCAGAATAAAATTCTCCCGGTAAAACTCCACCCTCCTCTCTTGAGGAGTCATTCACATCTCCACCGCTCGCCGAGGGAAGTTATTGTTGGAGGGTTGGAGCCTTTGATGTTTTATAATTTAACGATAAAGCAAAGGTACAAGTCTGCGTAGACCAGATATCTCCTTCAGGTTCAAGTTACTCAAAAGATCTGAAAAATACATCGATCCTGAACAATTGTGATGTTTCAGCAGTAGAATGGTCCTTCAGCATCGAATAATCGATTTATTATTTCACGTTCTGATATTCAGAATATTCAGATACGAACAAAGCAACAAAGTGGGTATTTTGCGGGAATTTCCGAGTAGAAAACTGGATTTGCAATACCTCGATATCGTGGAGATATAAATATACAGGGTGTCCGGTAAACCTTGTACAATATTGAAACTGGTGATAGACCAGGTCATGACTGTTCAGAATATTAGAATTTCACCTCAGTAAAAATATCACCATTTTCGAGATGATGGACATTTTCTAAATATCTAGAAAATCACTACCTCACCTCCGTTTTTTGAGTGCTATGTCTAATATATCAAGTTCAGAAAAACTGTTTTGTACGTCTGAAAGCATCACTCATCACTAATCTTCAGCAACAAAGATATTTGAATTAGTCTCAATTTGTAGACATAGCACTCAAAAAACGGAGGTGAGGTAGTGATTTTCTAGATATTTAGAAAATGTCCATTATCCCGAAAAGGTGATATTTTTACTGAGGTGAAATTCTGATATTCTGAACAGTCATGACCTGGTCTATCACCAGTTTCAATATTGTACAAGGTTTACCGGACACCCTGTATATAAATGTGTATATACAGGGTGTCCGGTAAACCTTGTACAATATTGAAACTGGTGATAGACCAGGTCATGACTGTTCAGAATATCAGAATTTCACCTCAGTAAAAATATCATCATTTTCGAGATAATGGGCATTTTCTAAATATATAGAAAATCAATACCTCACCTCCGTTTTTTGAGTGCTATGTCTAACGTATCAAGTTCTGAAAAACTGTTTTGTACGTCTGAAAGCATCACTCATCATTAATCTTCAGCAACCAAGATATTTGAATTAGTCTCAATTTGTAGACATAGCACTCAAAAAACGGAGGTGAGGTAGTGATTTTCTAGATATTTAGAAAATGCCCATTATCGCGAAAATGGTGATATTTTTACTGAGGTGAAATTTTGATATTCTGAACACTCATGACCTGGTCAATCACCAGTTTCAATATTGTACAAGGTTTACCGGACACCCTGTATATATATATGCGAAATTATACAAATGATAACAAGATAGTCAGGACTTCACTACGTCGAAACTTATACAGGGTCTAAGTCACGCAAAATTTTTTGACGTAAACTTGATATACTGTCAGAATAACACAATCTGAAAATATTTTTGAATATATCGGGTGACCCACAAAAGAGGAATAGAGGCTGACTTTGATTTTCAAATGAGACACCCTATTATATTCATTAGTGATTTTCAATTCTTTGAAACTTCCTGCACGCTTTCGTATACTTTTCACATATGATTATTCAACAGTTTTGGAATTATTGGTGATTTTAACAAAAAATTGATACTTGTAGACGCTATGTTACCCAATTATATTTCACGAAACCGTGCACATATAACAGTTTTATTTGGATTGAAAAACAAGACTTCAAAGTATCCTAGCCACCTATAACAAAGCATCTCCAGCATATGGAGTGTCCACAAAAAGACTATCAAAATGACGAATTTCAAATCGATTTTTCTTCATTTTTTCAAATGCAATGCATATAATTTTTTTTCATTGTAATGACCATCTTTTTACTTATTTCTTTGTCGAACACATGATATGCGTATTTTCAACACAATAAAATTCACATAATTTAGAATTCAAATAGCAGATTAAACTTCTCTGTGGTTATTGAGAACTGTCAAATTATCAATATTGATTAACATCAGTGTAGTTTCAATTCATATTATGATATTTTGGAGTATCTACTCAAAAATATGATGAAATCAGTTACTGAAGTCAAAAACTTGCTTTCTGTACTCAATTTTCAAAGATAAATTTTTGATTATTTTCTAAGTTTCTGCAAAAATTTCAAACAAGCTTCAAGTTTGGCAGCTTGGAGATCTGCGTGCGTGCCTGTGAAACTTATGAATTTCATTTTCTCAAAGAAAGTTGTATAAGGATAAGAGCGGGCACTTTTTTGTATCCTAAAGTTTCGAACCTCGTTTTTTTGTAGCATTCATAACTTGTACATTCAAACTCATTTGTATTTTTTTAATTTTTACTTTATTGTATGAGTATCGATCCATTCCGTAAAAACTATGATAATATGAATTAAAGCTGCAATGATGTTAATTCTAAATTGAATAATTTCACAGTTCTCAATAACCACAGAAAAGCCAAATCTGCTATTTGAATTCGAGGGAATATGTGAATTTTGGGGGAACACTCTAAAAATTACCATTCTGTTAAAAATATGCATATCATGTATTGGACAAAAAATTAAGTAAACTAAATGGTGATTACAATGATGAAAAAAATTATATGCATTGCATTTGAAAAAATGAAGAAACCGATTTGAAATTCGTCTTTTTGTAGACACTCCATATGCTGGAGATGCTTTATTGCAGCTGGATAGGACACTTTGAAGTTTTGTCAATCCACATAAAGCTGTTATTGGTATGTGCAAGGGTTCGTAAATATACACTGCGCAAAAAAATTAACGTCCATTATAAAAATCTCAAATTTATTCTACAACTGAAGGTGTTCTCAATGATAATTATTTTTATCAGAATTATGCATGCATATGTTATCCACTTTCAACGTTTTTCTTCAATACAGGTGTTTTCTCCCAGCAGGAATAAAAAAAGATGATATTTTCAGATTTTGAATGTATTGGCTCCATTCTAAAATCAGTTGTTCTCGATCAATTCTAGTGATCAATAGTTTTTCTTTCGTTTGATTTTCTACACTCGATCGCTATGCAACGCGAAACACGCAATTTGACCCAAGAGGAATGTGCCCAAGCGGTAGTTTTGCGAGAAGAAGGGTGGACATACACAAGAATTGCAGAAAGGTTTGGAGTTTTCCATACAAGTGTGTCCAGAATGTTGCAGCGATTCAGGGAGACAGGTATGAACGTCCGAAGACCAGGACAGGGTAGACCACGGGCCACAACTGCCATTCAAGAACGTTACTTGAGAGTTTCTTCGTTGAGACAACGGTTTGCAACCGCTCGCCTCCTTCAAAATCATCTTGAGCAAACTCGTGACGTGCAAATTAGCATTCAGACAATAAAAAATCGCCTCAGAGAATATGATTTAAGGCCTCGTGTCGCGGCAAGAGGCCCAGCTCTTACTCCAGCCCATCGAAGGGCGCGTTTGGATTTTGCGAGAGAGCATATCCATTGGGAAGAGGCCGATTGGGAAAGAGTTCTCTTCACAGATGAATCTAGATTCTGCCTCCACCATTGTGATCGACGTTCCCTTGTATACAGACGTCTACATGAAAGATATGCTCCGTGCAATTTCCCGAATACTACTGGTTTCGGGGGAGGATCGATTATGGTATGGGGTGGAATATCCTTGACTGCTCGCACAGACCTAGTGGTCGTTGATAATGGAGCTATGAATACTGATAAGTATATAAGGAACATTCTTGAAGAGCATGTAGTGCCATTTGCCCCATACATTGGTGAAAATTTCATTTTTATGGACGATAATGGCAGACCCCATCGTGCGCGCATCGTTCAGGACTACCTTGAAGATGTTGAAGTCTCTCGAATGGAATGGCCAGCAAGAAGTCCAGATCTCAATCCGATTGAGCAGGTTTGGGACAACCTCAATAGAAGGCTGAGAAGTTCAGAAAATCATCCAGCTACTCTTAATGACTTAGGAATCCAACTCGTAGAAATCTGGAAAGGATTCGATCAGAACATTTTAAGATCACTCATTTTGAGTATGAACCGTCGTTGCCGAGCTGTAATTAACGCAAGGGGTGGAAATACCAAGTATTAAATCATTTATCAGCATTTCAGTATTTTGAAAATTGTTCATTTCTCTTCTTTCAAATAAGATTCGGTGAAATCCTGAACTTTTCTTCCATTTAATGTGTCTTGTTTCGTTCAAAACCTTCCCGAGAGAACATAAAAAATAAGTTATAAAGTCAATGTAGAGTTAACTTTCATTAAAATTGAGATTTTCAGAATATGCGTTAATTTTTTTGCGCAGTGTATTTGGATAACATAGAACATTTTTTTGTCAAAATGACCAATATTTCGAAAGCTGTTGAATAAGAACATGTGAAAAGTATACGAAAGCGTGCAGGAAGTTTCAGAGAATTGAAAAACACTAATGCATATAGGGTGTCCAATTTGAAAAATCAAAGTCACCCTATATTCCTCTTTTGTGGTACACCCAATATTTTTGAAAATAATTTAAGGTTCTACTACTCTTGGAGTATATCAAGTTTACATCAAAAAATTTTGCCAAACTCAGACCGTTATGCGGATATCGTCCGCTGCGGCACTAAAGGGACACCCTGTACACCATGGTAAAAATGAAGCAATGCAATAGAAGCACATTTTCGTAGCAATAGAAAAATACTCTAGTAATATCTTTTGAACCCATTAACTATCTTCTTTCAGGTGGATCCAGAACTACCACAACTAATAATGTAGGAAAAGAAATGCACAAAGTTAAATTGCACACTTTTGGCAAATCTGCCATATTATTTCTCCATGGGGAGTGATAATTAACCGATATGACTTTGCATTCAGAATAACTCCTGTTGGAATCTCTGTCTCTTTGCTAATGGGCACAATGGCTTGGAGTACAGCCAGGACACAATGTTAGAAGAATAAGAGAGTGGATGTATGTATGCATAATGCTCAAATAATTCATTCCGTGGTTGTGTAAAATGTGATTAACTTGAATTGTTAAGTAGCCTCAGGTATTTAACAACGACCTTCATTTCTGTGCGGTATTTTGTTAGGTCCTGTGATATGAATACTTAATTTCCAGCAGATTGTTCCAAAACTCGAGAGGACAGGGTTGGTTTTAAGTGTCCTTTTGTGTATTTTCGCATTCGAGGAAAATCCCACAGAAAATTTTGAGATGAGATATTCATGGTGGTTTTGAAAACAAAATTGTTTCTCCTCCATAGAACTGAAAATTATTCGGAAAGTATAATACCAACCCTTCAAGTAGATACCTACTTATGCTTTATCCTATGGCAAAAATTTGAAGCAATTTGAAATGATTCTTCCCAAACTATGTAGAAACGAAACATATAATAGTAGTTTCATATGGAATGTTAAGTTAATATGTTCTCAGTCGTAATATCACAAGAGAGAATTTCGGTGAAAAGTATATCGATTGATTTTCAAACGAAAAAGCGCTTGGAAACATCACGAGTCCGTAGGGCGAGTGGTGATTTTCTCAAGGCAACTCATTTGAGTTTGGAATTAAAAGATAGACTTATGAGGTAAATTCAATCTCGTCTGATATTTCATAGGACTATTTCACGAACGAAATGAATGATCAGAAACTTCATATTCGAGAGAAGCAATGAAAAACATGTAACTAATAATAATGTTGACGTCTTCTATTATATTTATCAGTTGTCAAACTGTTCGTATCCATAGTTCAATCACATCAGCTGAGTCTGTGGTTCAACCGTTGAAAATACTGTTTTCAGTTTTCAAACCAATCATAATTCAGAGTCAGTTGGTATTTTCGCGTCTTTGGACTGTGATTGGTCAGTTTTAGAAATGAGCGGAATAGTCTTATATAATACAACTAGAGATGAAATTCTTCTGGCAAAATTTCTCGATTGTAATATGGAAAGTTGTTGCTGGGCAATTTCGTGAATGACATTTATCATGAGCGAAATTGCCGAAAAGCGACAACCTTGAATATTACAAGAGAGAAATTTTCCCTGCTAAAATTACATCTCGACTGGTATTCGACATGACTATTTCACGAGAAAATGTATCCAACAGTAATATGATCACATTGGGCACGTATTGCACTATTCGACAAATAAGTTTTCATCATAGATTAACTAAACGTTGTTTGTTTTCCGCATGGAATTCATTTCTGAAGCTATCTGAAAATTTGAGAAAATGTTATCGCTGGAAAACCAACGTGTTAGTTTTGCCGGCTTGCATGTTTTGTCGATGTGAAACGAGAGTTGCTTTGGAAACTTCCTCACTAAAATTGGAATGAAATTCCCTCAAATCATCACTCTATCTTTGAGTTCTCATTTACGACTGGTTAGATAAATAATCATTCATTTTTGAGTTAGATAATAATTTTCATTGAATCAAGCTGAAAACACCATATTGCAACCGCAATGGAATTTTTTCAATTTACATAAAATCTGCCTGTAAAATCAAATATTCAAATTTTCATTTATTCAAGCTAAAAACATCACATTGCAAGCGCGATGGTATTTTTTCAAAGAACAAAATAATTCGAATTGAATAAACCTCAAAAATTCAAACTTTTTAATATGAATTGAATTCTGTTGATTCTCGTTGATTCCATAAAACTATCCATTGCCGAGTCAGTTTTTATAAACAAATGAATGCAGATTGCTCGCACAAATATTTATGGACTAAATTCGATTTCGTTCTCGCAAATCGAATTCCAGGTATGGAATATTTATGAAATTATGATAGACTACGGTTTCCATCAAATCAATCCAAAAAATTTCCGCCGTTCACATGAATTATCGAGGTAACGTACCTACTGATCAGATTGCTTATGAAAAATTCACGCTGAGGGTATTGGACCACAAAAACAAATTAGTTTATACATGGAATGGGAAATTAGTCGTATTTTACCAATATGGCTATTTTTGTTTCCTCCTTCGAATCAATTTATCTCTACAATTCGATCGCATTGACTGAGAAGATTGAACAATTTCATCCGAAATTTAATTTTTATAATTACTGTCTAATTGAATCGTTTCTTCGTGAAATTTCCCTTGCTGAATTCAACAATACTTCGATGCTGAATGTCAAATTATCATTATTTTCATGTTCTATGACATTTCGTGGATAACCAATATGAAATGTTCCTCAATATTCTCAACTTCTCATTTCGAAAACCTCACAATCAAGAGCGGTTATAGCTCTTTTTCATGGGAGGGGTAATAACGATCATGGGAGAGGTAATGATTGCATACCCTTAATCTACGACCTCGAATTAGAAAATCCAGCAACTTTGGTGGTGATCCGAGAATTTTTTTTTTCTAAAAATACAGCGAATTTTCCTACATTATGGAAATTTTGCCGAAATATCACTTTCTCAGATAGGCACCTAAGTTAGTGTATTCACTTACTCGAGGTCGTAGATTACGAATCTGTAATTGGTTTTTTCCTAGGTTGCATGGATACTTCAGGAAATCTTCAACTTTTTGTGGAAAATTGTTGTATTTTCTGATGGTCATTACTCGAAATCTATATTTTATAAAACATATCTGGTTGCATATACTTAATTTACGCCCTCGAATAAGTGAATCCAGCAACTTTGGTTGTGACCGGAGAAATTTTTTTTCTCAAAATA
Organism: Adalia decempunctata; assembly: GCA_951802165.1. Taxonomy (NCBI): domain Eukaryota; kingdom Metazoa; phylum Arthropoda; class Insecta; order Coleoptera; family Coccinellidae; genus Adalia; species Adalia decempunctata. The sequence goes on from OX637697.1 coordinate 26,915,336, forward strand.
CACGAATTTTTCTAAATCATGGAAATTTTGCCGAAATATCATATCCTCAGATAGCCACCAAATTTACTGTATTCACTAATTCGAGGTCGTAGATTACGAATCTGTAATAAGTTCCTTCCTAGGTTTGATACTTCAGGAAATTTTCAAGTTTTTGTGCCTCCCGTAGATCAATATTTCGATTTCTCTCAAATTCACTTAGCTGACAATAAATTCCACGTACACGTGCTCTAGGCATTTTGAAAACAACTAAACATCCACTTTGGATCTCCTCAAACAGCAGGTTTGTTTTGAATTTCAACAAATTTGCAAAAACGACTACAATATTCAAGTTACAAAAAATGTTTACATGACTATTCCACTATTTTCATTTTTAGTGAGGAAGTTTCCGTAGCAATGATCGTTTCATCCCGACAAAATTTTCAAGCCGGCAAAATCAACATGTTGGTTTTTCAGCGACAAAATTTTTGACGTTTCTCAAATTCATAGATAGCTTCGGAAATAAATTTCATAGAGAGAACAAACAACGTTTAGTGGTTTAGTTAATCTATGATGAATTCTAATTTGCCAAATAGCGCAATACGCGTCAAATGTGAACATATTACTCTATTTTCTCGTGGAATAGTCATGCCGAATTCCACTCGAGATGAAATTTAAGCAGGCAAAATTTCTCTCTTGTGATTATCATGTTTGTTGCTTTTCGGAAATTTCGCTGATGACATTTTTTCCAAAATCACGAGCCGTCACGCGAAATTTCCGAGCAAAAAACTTTTTTATTACAATCGAGAAATTTTGCCGGCAAAATTCCATCTCTAGTGGTATTACATATGAAAAAACCTCGGAAAAAACCTTCACAATTTTTTTCTCCTTTTTTAATCATTTCCTTTCTAACCTTCCCATGTGTTACAAAAAAAAATTTAAATTTAAGGTCGGCGTTTAAAGCGAGTTGGAAAGCTCAGACGATAGAGGCGCCACCGTCCATTTTATGGATATCTCCATAGAACATGCACTATCACTATCAAGTTCTATGAATATCTCTCTAATCATGAATGAAATGAACAATGGCGCTCTATGGAATGAGCGAATTTGTGGGTAAAGCAGGAACTTTTTTCCGCCAAAATTTGAATTTGGCCATTCTCTGCCAATTCCGTATTTCAAGTTAATCTTCTGAACGAAATTATCTGTATATTCACTTTTAATCGTAAGTTGAACTATTTTCATGGGTCTTTCTGTTGAAATAAAACAGAAGCATGGGTTACTACTTTTTTCTGACATTCATGTTACACTTGGACAGTTGCTCGATACTAACCTGCAAATGTCCTGCAGCTATAAATCGATTTTATTTGCATATCACTCAGGGACAGATAGTTTCATCTCCCCTGTTACTTCCAGTCAGAGAATACAGAAATCATGCCTTTTCATCTTGCGTTCAACCGATGCTGTACATCTGAAATTTCCTAGTCCCATTGTGTCACCCTTCCATCACAAAAAGCCATTCTCGACGATATTGATTTAAATTTGCCAATTCTCTCTGTACCTCTATTGATTCTCCGCCTCAAGAGCTGCGCAATTATATTGTCCTGCAATTGCTGGAGCAATGTGTTCTGCATTCGTTCCAAAACATGAAAATTATTGAATGCATGGCGTGAGGTGAAGAATACAAAAAAGCGGACTATTCCCATACATTCTATGCGAGCGATTATTTATGCTTCGCATTCAGGAACTGCGATGAATTCGTCTGAATATTCGAAACGAAGTGGTATCGAAATGCGTGATCGGGTTGGTAACTTGGGTATTTGCCTGAGTCATGGGACTGGGAGAAAAGAACCTCATGGTCACTGATGGCCGTGTTTGAAAAGCTGGTTGTCAGATAGATCACATAAATTGTAGCGGTTGAAACCGCAGTTGATAGATCCAAATCACTGTTTTTTTCGATTCCATAACTTCAGGCTGTATTGATCAAAAGGAAGAAGACCTTCAGAAGTTGTAGAAGTGTTCGTGAATCCTCAAGAAAAAGACAGGAGCCTGAATTAAAATCCCTACAAAATACTCTTATCGTCGAATGTCTTGGTCTCCCCTATCAACTCTCACTTTGTTGAATGTGAATTTTTTTGTGTCTTACCACTTAAATGAAAACAATAAACCAGCAAAAATGTTTCTTGTTCGGGTGGATACAGGTGTTGTCAAAGTCAATCTGTTTTCATCTAATAACGAGAGTTGTGATATTGAGAATATTCCGTGGAAAATGCAGGAACATCCAATTTCTCAGTTTGACCAGGCAAGAATAATAGTATTGATTAATCAAAAAGCATTGTCGAATCACCAGATTGCGCAACGTTTGAATATTCCAAGGACTTCAGTAAGGCGCATAGTGACCCTTTTCCTGGAAACCGGCAGCGTTTCCCGTAGACCGGTGCCTGGTCGACCCAGAGTAACATCTGCTAGACTGCTAGAGGATACCATTATATCGCAAATTTTTCCTTATAATTCCTTTTTGGTCTCATCCTGATCATAAAGCAAACAGTAACAAACAATGAAATTCTATCAAATATACTGCTCCGCAAAAGTTAGGGATATCGTATTCAATCGTTTTCAAAAGTACGTAATCTTCGAGAAAATCGCTGTAAAATCATTTAAAACTCAATAACAACTCGAATTGGTCCAATAAAAATCAGTATGAGACATTTCGTCAATCTGGTCGCCTTTTTTCTGAAGTTTGGTTCTCTGCATATGCTTCATGAATGTTCTTATTTTGAAATAAAGTCAGTTTATCAACGGCTTCGATTTGGAACGAGTTTTCTGAAAATGCCAAGACGTAAATTAACAAACGCTGAGGCTTAATAGGGCTATCGGAATGCTACAGGGTGGCCTAACTCAGGTTGTTGTAGCGGAAAGGCTCCAAGTTAGCCAAAGTGTGATATCTTTGAAATAGGTTCAGGGAGACAAGTTCCGTATTAGAAAGACCAAGGCTTTGTGGGCGACGAAAAACAACACCTGCTCAGGATCGTTTCATCACCGTTTCGGCGAGAAGAAACCCTACATCTGCGTGTAAAATGCTACGGAATACTCTTCAAAATGCAGATGGGGTCCAAGTTTCCATCGAAACCATCAGACGACGTTTGAGAGAGGTGAATCTAGGTTCTAGACGTCCATAAGGAGCAGTTCCATTAACACGTGACCATAAGCGTCAAAGACTGGATAGGGCAAGGTAACATACTATTAATTGGAACGATCAATGGCGTAGTGTCCTTTTCACTGCTGAATTCAGATATGGACGATTTTCAGATTCCCGAAGAATAAGGGTTTGGATAATCCCACGCATACCCCGTAATCGTCGCTATGTCCAAGAAGTTCATCCATTCCGAGGGCGTAGTGTTATGGTATAGGACGGGATATGTTTCAACGGGCGCACAGATCTACACATTTGTCCTGGGAATATGACCGCACCACACTATAGGGAGCATGTCATTGACAATGTTGTGCCAAATTTTCACGCTGCTATTGGTGAAACTTTTCAATTTCTAGACGATAACGCTAGACCGCACCGTGCAGCCATAGTTGAGAATGCGCGCGAGGAGCTTTGTATTCCACATTTTTACCAATACCTACCCGATTTGAATTGCATAGAGCATGCATGGGATATGCTGGAACCAAATTCCTCAAGAAATGTTCAACAACCTCGTGTGCAGTATGCAAAGAAGATGTCAAGCTGTTATTGATGCCCGTGGAGGCCATACATTGTATTGATAGACCCGTTTCACATGCGACTGAATTTCGTTATTTTACTCGATAAAATTAATTTGCAACTTAAAATCATAGTAATATGGATTTTCATCACAAAAATCTTATTTTAACTATATTTTTTTGCAATTTAAGTCAATATGCCTAACTCATGTGGAGCTGTTTATTTTGCCGTTTAAATAGAGAAACTTATTCATCTCATTTCCAAAACATTGATTGTTTTCATTTATCTTCAGAAACGAAGGAGGGCAAAGACTTTTCACTATGTGTGTATTTCTTCAAACAATTTCGACATGAAACAGATGTGACTAGACTTGAAAAAATGATCTCATATCGACATAACAAAGACACAATTCCTGCAACCAACCAATCTTCAGTAAAATCAGAATGAATTTTCTCGAAGAGTATATTTAATTAGAGTCGCTTGAGTCAACAAAACTTCTCTTCGAAAAAATGTAAGATCGGAGGAATTGGATCTTAAAATCTGAGAACGAGACTTAACTACTTCGGTTCTTATCAAAAAGTTGGTACATTCGGATTCGAGGCAGAAGAAAGCGGGTATTTGAAAGTTTTCAGGCAGATTACTCACTTTCCAACTTATTTGCTGTTTACTGATGATCGATTCGATCTTTCGGCGGATATTTCTTCCGCTCGTTTGGTTCCCATCTTAATCTACGGCTTTCAACATATTCATTATAACTTTTCGGATTTCATTCGAATCATCTTCCCCTATTTATCTTGTTCCTCATTCGAATCGTTATCGTGACCTCTTGAATGAATCTGCCAAAATAGCAGAAAAGTTGACCGAATATTAAAAGGGATAGTCAATCGGTTCTTGAATGAAACCAGATTTCGTCTCTTATTTGAATGAATTAGAGGGTGATGTAGTATCTGTTGGAGGGAAATATATACACAAACATCATGGATCGTTTTGGCTCAGTTCCAAATACCATTTAGGCTGATGTGTTGGAAGCATTCATGTATCACCCAACTCCAAACCAAATTTCAATGCCATAGTGTCTCTCAACCCGAAGTTATCAGCATTTTTGGAGGTCATGATTTTCGACGAAAAATATTGAAATTCATTTATATTTCGAAAACGGCAACAGATAGGTATAGGGAAATGTTGGAAAAAGTTGTCGAGAAGTTGTTGGAGATTGCGAAAATAATATAATATACAAGGTGTTTCATTTGAAAAAGCAATGTTGCTACTCCTTTCTAATGGAAGTGGCAACACTGCATTGACGAAAATATTCTGGTTGGGTAGAGAATGTCTGATAATGCACTCATGCAAATTTTCAAAACGATCCGATATCCGGTTCACCAGAAACGTCTAATGTGCCATTCACCGTGAATCACCCTGTATACTATTAATCTTGATACTTCATCTGTGTAAGTTTTTGTGATGCCTTAACTTTTTCAATGTTTTTTGTTCAAAATGAAAGAAAATGTGCTTGCAATTGCTATTCAATTCTGAAAATTGGATATTTCTATATCAGTTTCGAACAAAGTAGCATAACATGTTTTTTAGTATTTCGTTGGACTCAAAAGTGACCATTAATACCTCTCTACTTCACCGGTGTTGGCCACCACATTTATCATTAAATAAGTGATTCTGTTCTATCAAGAAGACCTGATGGAATTGAAATTCAAGTGAAGGTGTGTTATATAACGATATGACTAAAACAATTAGACTGATACCCAAATACAATGGTACTACACCTACTATTGTACAGAATTTGAAATGAGAAATGTTATTTTGAGAATATATTTTCTATTGAAATTTTTATGTTACAAATACACTGCGCAAAAAAATTAACGCACATTAAGGAAATCTCAAATTTATTCTACAACTGAAGGTGTTCTCAATGATAATTATTTTTATCAGAATTATCCATGCATATGTTATCCACTTTCAACGTATATCTTCAATACAGATGTTTTCTCCCGGCAGGAATAAAAAAAGATGATATTATCAGATTTTGAATGTATTGGCTCCATTCTAAAATCAGTTGTTCTCGATCAATTCTAGTGATCAATAGTTTTTCTTTCGTTTGATTTTCTACACTCGATCGCTATGCAACGCGAAACACGCAATTTGACCCAAGAGGAATGTACCCAAGCGGTAGTTTTGCGAGAAGAAGGGTGGACATACACAAGAATTGCAGAAAGGTTTGGAGTTTCCCATACAAGTGTGTCCAGAATGTTGCAGCGATTCAGGGAGACACAGGTATGAATGTCCGAAGACCAGGACAGGGTAGACCACGGGTAACAACTGCCATTCAAGAACGTTACTTGAGAGTTTCTTCGTTGAGACAACGGTTTGCAACCGCTCGCCTCCTTCAAAATCAGCTCGAGCAAACTCATGAGGTGCAAATTAGCACTCAGACAATAAGAAATCGCCTCAGAGAATATGATTTAAGGCCTCGTGTCGCGGCAAGAGGCCCAGCTCTTACCCCAGCCCATCGAAGGGCGCGTTTGGATTTTGCGAGGGAGCATATCCATTGGGAAGAGGCCGATTGGGAAAGAGTTCTCTTCACAGATGAGTCTAGATTCTGCCTCTACCATTGTGGTAGACGTTCCCTTGTATACAGACGTCCACATGAAAGATATGCTCAGTGCAATTTCCTGAATACTATACTGGTTTCGGGGGAGGATCGATTATGGTATTGACTGCTCGCACAGACCCAGTGGTCGTTGGTAATGGAGCTATGAATGCTGATAAGTATATAAGGAACATTCTTGAAGAGCATGTAGTGCCATTTGCCCCATACATTGGTGAAAATTTCATTTTTATGGACGATAATGCCAGACCCCATCGTGCGCGCATCGTTCAGGAGTACCTTGAAGAGGTTGAAGTCTCTCGAATGGAATGGCCAGCAAGAAGTCCAAATCTCAATCCGATTGAGCAGGTTTGGGACAACCTCAATAGAAGGCTGAGAAGTTCAGAAAATCATCCAGCTACTCTTAATGACTTAGGAATCCAACTCGGAGAAATCTGGGAAGGATTAGATCAGAACATTTTGAGATCACTCATTTTGAGTATGAACCGTCGTGGCCGAGCTGTAATTAACGCAAGGGGTGGAAATACCAAGTATTAAATCACTTATCAGCATTTCAGTATTTTGAAAATTGTTAATTTCTCTTCTCTCATATAAGATTCGGTGAAATCCTGAATTTTTCTTCCATTTAATGTGTCTTGTTTCGTTCAAAACCTTCCCGAGAGAACATAAAAAATAAGTTATAAAGTCAATGTAGAGTTAACTTTTATTAAAATTGAGATTTTCAGAATGTGCGTTAATTTTTTTGCGCAGTGTAGTTACTTACGAAGGACTTTCCGATCGTATTTTGTTTTCCGTTAAAAATAGGGAAGTGGATGACCGTGAAGTTAGCACCCAGCGGAATGCGGTGATTGTCTATGAGTATCCTTGAGGTACAAACGAAAATTTTCAGGTTACAAATAGAGTTTTATTAAGTTGTGTACAAATAGTTACTAACGAGTAACTAACGAATACGAATAAAAATTTCTTCATTTTCACGGACACGTTTTTTTCTTCTTTGAGTCCAATGATAAATTGGATCCCATTCGTTTTTCTCACTTCAAGACAAGTGGTTCCTCGAACTACTGGCCTGAACCAATAAAGGCCTGTTCCATATTCGTGTCCAATCAAGTGTTTTATTTATCCATTTCATCTCATTATTTCTCATCCTATATTTCACTTATTTGAGTCATTAAGAATCTGAATTACATAGCATAGAGTCTTACCATCCATCGGAGATCACAAGCCAGGTCAAAATATAAAAATAAAATCCCCTTTATAGTAAATGTACCTTCAGGTATCTAGAGTAGGTTTTTCTCCTTTTCATTTTTCCAATAAGGGGAATGTTACAAGACATGAAATTTTTCTTCGCGGTGACTCCAAATTACGAAGGAATCATTCACAAATGGCTGCCATTACCATGGTTTCTTTAGGGGGTGTTTCTTTTCGAATTTTCCCATTCACATTTTCATTATTGGGACAAAATCAGTGAGGTATTCCATTTCGAAATGAAACTTATAAAGTTCTTAGATTGATTTTACTCAACTCAAAATACTCTGCATCTGTTAATCCTTGCAGATTACAGGACAGATCCTTGTAATGGATAGTCCGATCAAACTTCGAATGGACACTTGACGGAATATCCCCGTATCAACCCTACAATTCCAATATCTACCACTTCCGCGTAAATTTTGAGTGGAATCAACTAAATCCGCGCATCGCTTAATCCTCCACTCGACGCTACACAGTAATTATAACCAACTGGAGAAACTGCAAATCCTCCATTCGAAATATAAGGGAGAAACACTTAATATTGTGAAACAGGAACTACCAGTCCAACAGTGAATTCGGAATTATACTCCCTGGAGCATTTTAGCAACTTAAGCTTATTAAAAGTTCAACATTCGCTGCTAGGATTTTTACGAGTCCTGTTAATAACTTTTTGTTTGCAGGGAGTTGAGGAGTTCCCTTGCATCGGTTTCATCGAGTTGTAACAGAATGGCGAATAGATTAATTGAAAGGTGGTTGATTTAATTGAATTTTGCGGGACAGTGACAAAAAGTTTCGCGAAATAATTTGAAGCGCACCTCGGTTTCTGGCCTTGTCTCGCCGTTGCTCGGTGGTTGGAAAAGGAATTGAATTTGTAGAAGGTTTTTGTCTGTTGTGTGAAACCGTTTTTAATTGTTTGGCCCCAATCATCACTTCAAAAAAGAGGTTGAATATATTATAATTTCTGTTAAGAAAGAATCAGATTCATACGAAAAACAAGACTTAGTTGCCCATTCCATTTATCGATTATAACGGTTGAAAACAATATGAAAGGAACTTTGTCAGTAGTTTCCATTTGATAAATCAATAGGTTCTTCTATCGATAGAACTTTGACCTGCTAGAATCGAATGTTTCAGCTCAATTAGCGATGCGAGAGGATTGACTTATCTTGCCTTTACTGTCTCCATTTTCCACTATTTATAGCATATTAGGCATTTTCCCAATTATTATGATTCTATCTTATTTTTGTATTATTGTATATAAAATCTACGGATGTGGGTTGTGTTTTGTAAACCTCCAGAGAAGTAAACGAAATCGAGCTAAATAATTGAACATTGATACTGAAATTGATGCCGAATTGAAGCTAAGGAAATTTACAACCCAATTATTGCCCACAAGCCAAGACTACAGAAGCGAAAATAAGATATTTCGAACTTTTGACTGCCGGTAGGACCGAAATTCATTAGGATTTCATTGAGACAATCAGCATCTGGTATAATAAATCTTAAATCATAAAGGAGTGTACACAGTGGAGGATGTCTGGAGAGGAAAGAGAAATCACATTAAAACAGGTCCTGAAAGAAATTATCGATTCAAAAACGGAAATAAAAACCTCAATATCTGATAGTGAAAGGAAATTAACAGCTGAGATTCAGCAGCTGAGGAAGAAGGTGCAAGTGCTGGAAGAAGAAAAACAAAACTTGCAGAACAAGGTGGAAATACTCGAACGGAATTATAGAAAAAATAACATCGTTGTCTTCGGAATCGACAAGCCTGCTTTCGAAATCACACCAGAATCTCTCGTACAAGAAATAAACCAAGTACTGGAAACCAACATTTCTCCATCAGATGTAAATAATTGTTATAAACTTGGCAAATCAGAAAAATCACCAATAAAAATAGAACTTATATCATATAAAAAAAACAGGATATATTCTCCAAGGTTAAAAAACTCAAAGGAACTGGAATAGCAATTGCAAACGATCTGACAAGTCAACAGCGTGAAGAACTGAAAATTTTGAGGAAACATTTGGAGGAGTCGAGATCAAACACTAAAGAAAAATCATACATAAGAGGCGATAAGTTAATTGTTGGGGAGAAGAAGTTTACTGCAAGAGAGCTGGAACAATCTGAAGGAGGGAGCGAGTACGAAGAAGAAGAATACACTGAAGATAATATCAAAACTCCGAGAGTCAAAGAAGCAGAGCTGGCGGGCCATTCTGGTGCTCTACCAAAGAACAAAACTCAAAAAGAAAATCCTAAAAAATATATTACACGTAAAAGGTTGGGAACCAACTCAAACCTGGCGAAGAAACATTAAAACAAACAAAAATTAAAAAAGTAAGTCAACATCAGGATTTTTGAAATATATTATAAACATCCCAAAGGTGATACTAAATGTAAAGATATATAGTAATATATCTTTACATTTAGTATCACCTTTGGGATTTCACGATGAATCAATTTATCAGAGGTTATGAGTTTGCAACATATGACACTGTTGTTGTGGAGAACATCGATAACATTGGGGATTATAACTTGAAAGGAAAATTTAACATTTTACATATGAATATCCGAAGCGTAACACAAAATTTTATTGAATTCCGCAAGTTTTTGGAATATTTGAACCAAGATTACGAGATTATTGTATTGTCTGAGACATTCCAGATAGACAATTTGAATCTATTCAATATAAGCGGCTTCAATTGCATTTACAATGGCGGAACATATAATAAGAACGATGGAGTAATTGCATACATCAAAGAAAATATAGATTTTGATTATAAATTATTCAATATCAGTGAAACAAGGGCAATGGAAATTTCAATTAAAAAAGAAGATAACTCTAGATTCAGTATCACAGCGGTTTACAGGTCTCCACAACAATGCCCTAAACTTTTCAACCAAAGCCTATTCCAATACTTAGAAAATTCCTCATGTCCAGAACACATCATAGTGGGCGATATAAATATTAATATCTTATCCCATGAAGATTACGTAGAGGAGTACAAAAACACTATGCACACTTTCGGATTTGTGTCAATTATAAACAAATGTACAAGACCTGCAAGCGGCAGCTGTATCGACCACTTTTACGTCAAAGGTTTACACCCAAATAAAACACCACATAATGTTGATGGCTTCATTCTTAATTATTTGGTCACCGATCATCATCCGATAATGCTATCTTGCGACATAACAAATAAAATTAAAAAAATCAGAACTATAAACAAAGAAAAATATTACATAAACTACCATCAACTTAAGCATGACCTAAAAAATGAATCTTGGCAGGCAGTGTATGCTGGAGCGGACACGGATTCGGTTACTGAGGCTTTCATGGATACTCTTATAAGACATATTGGAGAGAATACAAAAAGGGTGAAAATTAGGAGGGATAACATCAAACGAAAATCTTGGTTAACACCATCTTTACTTAAATTAATAAACAAAAAAAATAATATGTATATGGAACTCAAAAAAGAAACGAATACTTCAAAAAAAAAAGAATATTCTGAACTGGAAAATCGGATACATAAACTTATCGAAGACGCAAAGAAACAATATCTACAAACATTTATTGAAAAAAACCATTATGAGTCAAAAGCTATATGGGACTATGTCAAAACTATATGTAATGATGCTGGACCTGCAACAAAAATAAACCTTATAAAAACACATCACGGCTCTACTGACAATCAAATGGAAATTGCTGAAGCATTTAACGATTATTATAGTACCTTAGGGCAGCAATATGCAGATAATATTCCTAATATTCAAAACTACAAGGAGGCAGACACTTTGCAAGATAACACTTTCTTCATTGACCCTACAGACCCATTTGAAATAGAAACAGTTATAGAAAATCACAAGATTAAAAAGTCACCTGGAATTGATAATTTGCGAGCAGAAACATTAAAACAAATAAAAATGGAAATATCTGAGCCTCTCAGTTATATTGTGAATTTTTGCTTCCAAAGTGGCACTTTTCCGAATGTACTAAAAAAGGGGTTAATCAAACCACTCTACAAATGTGGAGACAATACAGAGATGAGCAATTACAGACCTATATCATTAATATCCAATGTTTCCAAGATAATCGAAAAAGTTTTGAAAAAAAGAATGATTAGTTTTTTGGAGGGAAAGAGTGTACTGGAAAAGAATCAATATGGATTCAGGGTTGGCAGATCGACGGAGGACGCAATAAGAGACGTAACTGGAAAAATATATGATTGTTTGGATAAACAGATTCCTAGCTTGTGCATCTTTGTCGATCTTGCCAAAGCCTTTGATACGGTTTGCCACAAAAGACTGTTGGAAAAACTGTGGAATTGTGGGTTCCGTGGGAAGAGCTATGAGTTGCTTGGCAGCTATTTGTCTAACCGTCAACAAATTGTGGACATCAGCGGCAACCAGAGTTCTCCAAAAATGGTCACTTACGGTGTTCCCCAGGGCACAGTGATTGGACCGATACTGTTTCTGGTATACATTAATAGCTTGCTAAAATCCAAGAGCACTGGAGACATAATCAGCTTTGCAGATGACACAGTGATCCACTAGAAAGCGCAAACATGGAAAGACCTGAAGATCAAGGTTGAAAATGACTTCGAAAAGATACAGAAATGGTTTCGGGCAAATAAGCTCACACTGAATGCAGAAAAAACCAAATACATACCTTTCTCATCCTATACTCCGGACCTGCCTTCGATGGGAAATCTTGAAATAAATGAAAAGACGAATATACCAGAAACAAAATCCATCAAATATCTTGGAATGGTTATAGACGCTAACCTGAAATGGGATCAACATATTATACATATCGTTAAAAAATTGAGGGGGCTTATATACAAATTCAGACTCATGAAAAAATATTTCAACAAGACCGAACATCTGATGATACTATTTAACGCCCTAATTCAATCCCAGATCAACTACGGAATTATAGGTTGGGGAGGAGTATATGATATTCATTTAAAAAGTCTGAATACCATACAGAAATGGATACTTAGGATAATTCACGGCAAAAAACTAAGGTATCCAAGTGATCGACTGTATCATTTATCGAAAGTTCTTGATACAAGACAAATGTACTCGCTTCAAATAATCCTCAACATCTTTAAGGGAGGTATAATACTTGACAAAACTGAGCATTGACACGACACACGAAACAAAGATCGCACTTTCCAGACAATGAGAGCAAAAAAAAGAATAGGCCAAAGATCCTGCCATTACCTTGCCCCACGAATATATCGCAATGTTCCTGAAAGGCTGAAAGAAATAAAAAACTATCATTGTTACAGAAAAAAGACGAAGATGTGGATATATGAAAAAGGTAGATACTACATAAACAAAATAATAAATCAAGGACAATAAAGAAGAAAATGCAAAAAAAGAAATAAAATAACAGAATATATGAGACATTACAAACCCGAACATGGAAACTTAAATACCGATTGAAGAAAACTTACCCGATTGGACATTGACCCCAGAAATGACGTAGCACAAAATTGAGATACTGAACCTGATGTTGACAATATCACTCACGAATTATATTCAATTTTCATTCACATCCGTAGAATAAGTAGCATAGAAAAACTTTTCATTTATATAATTACGTACAGGTAACTATCTCTTCAGAAATAAATACCTCTGTAATTTATTATGTTAATTTTTGAATATTCTGAATAAACATTATTATTATTATTATTATTATTGAAAAATGTTCCCGAAACAGCATAGAAGAATTCACGTGGCGTTGGGCATCACTCATCAGAACTTTTTAGGGTGAAGGTATTATTTGGAATGTTGTGATTGTTCATGTCCATAACTGTATATATTCGAAATGTATCAAGGGTATTATTATTATTTTTCTGAAGACTCTTCATCCTCAACGTGTGACTGTTGGTTGCTGTTTATGGTTCGACAGGATCATTGGACCTCATTTTTTCAAGAATGAGGCTGGAGCAACAGTTACGTTCAAAGGATTGCGCTATCAAGAGATTATCTGGACAACGTTCACTTTCAACAAGACGGCGCTACGTACCACACAAGCAACGAAACCATTGATCTAAAGCTGCGTCCACACTGTGCCGCGGTTGGCTGTTGGCACTGTCAATATGGCAAAGCCAATACAATGTAGACGTGGCCGTTGGCATGTGCCACTGAGCCAATGGTTTGCCAACGAAAATCGCTCTAGTGTCGGTCTCCATCAAAGGAAGCCAGCGAGAGCCGGTAGTGGGGACGAGCCAATCGTTGGCTCGCACGCACGTGGTTCAGTTGTGGTGTGGATGAGAAGCGCTGTATTCTGTCATGGAGACATTTTGCGACTGAATGCCAACTCAGGTGTAGACGGCAAGCCAAAATCGGCTTTGCCGCGTTTGCTTTGCCAACCCGGCATTGCCAACAGCCAATCGCGGGACGCAGCTTAATACGGGAAAAGTTTCCGGCCCGTGTTATCTCTCGAAGAGGTGATCACAATTGGACAAAGAGATCTTGTGATTTAACACCTTGCGACTTCTTCATTTGAAGACATGTTGAAGAAAAGGTTTTTCGCCAACAGCCCAGCGTTCATTCAAGACCTGAAAGATGGAATTCGTGAGGTTATCGAGGTCGGAGGGCAGCCACTTCGCGATTTGGTTATGGAAAATTTCATGAAAAGGATATGGTTCTGTAGTCGTGGTCATGGTGGTCATTTGGCTGATGTTATTTTCCATTATAAACGGCATACCTTCCTATTCATAATGAAATAAACATGCGATCATTTATCTAAAGGAAATGGCATTTTTCTATGAATGTCAAAATAACACCACAAACCATCTTTTAAGAATTCTTAACTAACCAAAAGAAGAACAGGGAACAGTATTCCAGAAGAAATAACACCCTGTAGATGTGCCGTACAAATTGGCACGTCAAATGGTGTACACTACAAATTGGCATGTCACAAAGTGTACACTCCAAATTGTAATATCTATGGCGAATTTCATACAAAATTCAAACTTCAACACCTTGTATCTCGAAAACAGGACGTTTTGTCCCATGTTTATGGCACATTTTTGTCTTGAAATCGTTCGAGGAATCTCCCCTTTCAGTTCGTAACTCCAATTTAGGAATACCCTGTATTTTCGTAGGCTTGTGATTTTTCAAAAACACGTTGAGTAAGGTCAATTTTCATTTGTAGTGACCTCTTTTGAATAATATATAAGAACTTTCTTGGAGAGAAGAAAGATTTCTATTTCACTAGAATATGGAATAGAAATCAATACCACAAAGTAAACATTGTGAGATTGGTACTTACGGTTAGTCTGACTTTAAGAGATGTATCTGCTGACTGTCTGGTTTCGTGTGGTGTTGTACTGGGTGAAGTCCTGGCGAATTCACTTTTAGGGCCGAACTTTTTGTTAAGGGCTGCGAGTTAAACCGGTTGCAGAGGTGTCATCGAACTGGGCAGGTAGAAACTGCTCGTGGGATTTTTGTGACTGCCACAGAATCGAGAGCACAGAAAATCTCGGTCTTATTCTCAACCGAGTATAAGCCCATCCGATGTATGAGCTTATCAGGAAACCAACAATATAAATTTTTGTGAGTTCACGAATTTGCGATGATAATGGAATAATTTCCTTTTTTCATTTCCTAATCATACTCAATTACTTGGATGGAGACATAACATACAAATTGATTTATGATAATTCCAATATCGGATGGAAAAGAGTGTTCATGTTGAATCCATATTTTTCATCCCTTGAGGTTAATGAGTTTATGAATCCATTAATCTGAGTGAATGAATAAATAAACAGAAAAACACTCTGGTTGAACCAGCTCAATGAAAAAATAAAAATGATCATTTATTAACCTCAATCAATCTTCCGTATCGATCCGGGTGGAACGAGAATCATTTAGCGTGCTTCCCAACGGGAGAGGCTTTTCCCCACGGCAAACATTCGTGGAAAGTGAATTAAGCGACAAACAAAAACCGCACGCGGCGGTGGAGATGGCCGAAACTTAACCGGGAGCGGAAATACGCGCACAATTTCCTTGTTCTCAAGAAAATTATTCAGACCCCTCCTTCCGCTTCAACAAATAGAATACCATTTCCACTTTTATTTGAGTTGAATTGTTCGGCCGAAAATACGAGCCCAGATATCCGCGATCTCTGGGAACTTCGGGAATTTATTCCGTATCATTTGTTCGGAGCGTGTAGGTATGTGCAGTTTTTATATTTCTACGACTTGCGAGAAATGTTGCATTTTCCAACTTCTTCGCCACTCAGGAGATCTCCGGTTTATGTAGGAAGAATATCATCATTTTCCATATTTTCGAATTCTGCCTTGTTGAAAGATACATCCATATATTGCTTTCACGGCCGGATTCAACTCCACAATTAGAGGTGTTCAGGGTTTTCTTAATGAACTTCACCTATCCTTTAGGTAGGCATTTCGGTCGGTGGTTGTGTAAAAAGCACCCTCTTTGAGATTCGACGGAAGAGCGGCTTTCCACCAATCAAGGGATGTTATTACAGAGAAGAAAAGAAAATATATTATTAAAATTTTGAACATCTTTCTCCGTGAAGGGAGAAAGTGTGGATAAGGCCCAACGCACTAGGGTCAGGACTTAGTGTTTACTAATTGTCCAGGGAGATATATGGTAAATGAAATACCAGTGGTTGAATTTCAGACGTATATTAAAAAATGAATTCACAGACACTATTCATAATCGAGTCACTGTTATGTCCGGATTTGGCGAATGCTAATTTTCCGATCCCTGATCGTGGTCACGCCACTGCATTATGACGAGTTTGGGGGAAGATATGTTTTCTTGTCGGGAAACCTGTTGTATCGCCTGCGGTGTGGGAACGAGATAGAATTTTGGAAATTTCGATTTGTGGGACAAGGATGAGGATATGCTGGTTAGGGATTTTTAATTGAAAATTTCGGAACTGAAGTACGGTGATGGGGGAATTTGATTCACGTGTAGACTAGTGGAATGGTTGTTTTCTGCACATTCTTCAATTTGATGGTGCTTTTCGAAAGTCTACGAGTTTTAATACTCACCTGATTTTGGGATTTTAATTTAGAAAACGTTTTATACAGTGGGATTGTTTCGTTTAGCTTCAGAGCTTATTTGGAGGATTTTGTTTGATCTTACTGTGCCTGGAAAGGGATTTGCCATATTAAGAGGTGAGATTCATCATTCCTTCAATTATTAAGCCTCGTGCAATTTGTGTCTTCTATTTTAGAACCAGGATCAATATTCTGCTGGAACTCTATTTCGGTGAAGTATTCTCATTTATAATCAGTGAGGAAACTGTACTCAATTTGGTACTGAGAGAACCCTCCGAAAGAGGTAGGTATTTCTGACTGGCGAGTTCGCCATTGTGATTTCTCTCATTTTGTATCCATAGGGTCCTTGTTCTGGGACATTTCAGTGGTTTCGCTAGAATATCTGCAATATCCATTGTCGATTGATAAGTCACCGGGTCAAATGAGCCCAGGAAAATCAGTTCTTCTGCCGTCAGTTACCTTTTGGTGATTTCAACATCGTGGAGGTTCTAAATCGTCACTACCTTCTTCCCTTCGAATCGAGGAACTTTATTAAGGTCGTATCATCAATTTCTGGAATTTATCAGCGCTAATATCGAAATGTATCATTAAGTTTAAGTCAGATAATAATATTATTAAGCCTCATAACTATTAGGCTAACGTATGAGACCTATTTAGGTTATTTTGATTGGAACCTCATAAGGTTTCTGTACATTATTTAACACAAAATTTGTATCATTCTATGATATATTTATATATACAGTGTGAGCCATATATAGCGCTATATAAGGACCTCGAGGTAATTACTCCCCCTTCAGAATTATTGTTATAGATCATTTATCTAGATTCATTTAGTAATTTTTCGGAAACTAGAGCAAGTGTGCTGGATGTGGATATTCCCTCCCGATTTATCAACGAGACGTTATCTAAATAATTCTAATGAATTTCAAAAAATCATCCACTTTCGTCTTAAAACTGTTCTGTCTCCGTTTGAAAACCTATCTTCAAAAGAACCAAAAATGAGTTACTCTTCCGACACTCCCGAGTCGACTGAGAATCTTCCCGTTTCAGATTTCTACAGCTACCCATAACTTCCGGTTCCAAACTCAAACCAACCCGAGTCAACTGAAAATCTTCCCGTTTAAGGCTTCTTCACCGACTCCCTATTACCGGACGCGAGTCAACCGAGAACCTTCCCGTTCAAGGCTTCTCCGGCTACTGCCTTTTTCGTCTCTCGAAAGCAAAATTGAAGATTTTCCTTTTTTGTTTTTTTTACAAACTAATCAAATTCAAGATTTTCGTTCTTCGTTTTTTCAAACCAATCAAATTGAAGACTTTTCTTCTTCCCACCTCACGTGGGTGGGTTTTGAAGTGATGACGCAGTTTCCATGAAACTTTGGGGTACTACCACGTTGCAAATCCCATGATTTCAGCCTCGACTTTTTCTGCTATCGCACGCATTTAGTGCAATCGATTTCGAGGAACGATTTTCTAATATCGTCTGAGACTGAGTCCCATGAGAAACTCGAACCGAAAATCAATAATTTCAATCTTTATCGTCTCGCCAGACATCCTGTGCCGACCGATAAGGAATTCAATGATTTTCGGACCCATGAATATTAATTTTCAGACGTCTACTACCCTAGTAAACTGAAATATTTCTATTTATTACAGTTGTAACCCGACGGATGACTGCTCCGAACTGGTGATGTTACTATATCTATCCCGGTATTCATAGCTGCAGTTCCCCTGCATCGAATTCCACTTGCTCGAGCTCCAATCACAATGGGTTTCAAAACATTGTGACTCTTACATACTTTCCACATAACATTTTCTCATGAGTAGCTTTCAGACCTTTGGAAAGGGGTTTGAATTAATCTGAGAATCAAGCAGAATGGAAACTTACATCGGATTGGAAAATGTTGAGGAAGCAATTATTTTTTTTTTCACTGTGAAACTTTGATTGAATGCGAATATTAACGATTAACCCGTATGATTCAACATTCTGAATGAAATCCCAATTCATCCTTGGACAGTTTTTACCAACCATGAAAAAATTTAAAATCACTGAAAATCCTCAAAGCGCAATTAATCTTCTTGAAGTCTTTTCATTTTCTTTCGTTCCTTTGATGATCCAAGTTCGACAATAAACAAAAACAAATCTATGCTTCCACCTAATTAATGATGGCTTGGACACGATGAGATATGGAAGTCGCATCCATTTTTCAAACTGTAACACCGTAATGCTGAAAACAACATTATTTTGAAGGAAGCTTGGCGATATTCATCACTAGGTGGTTGACAACGGGCACTGTGGAAACAGCGAAGGATACCTATATCAATCAATTCTGAATTCGTAGATTACTCTTTCAGCGGTTACAGATGGTACCTGGTGAAGGAAAACCTGGAAAATAAATTGATATTACTGAATGATTGTACTGAAAAGTATCACATAGGAATCAACTGATGTTATACAGGTGTTCCTGAATGTTGAGTAAAAACGAAGAGGGGAGATTTCTTGCATGATTTCAAGAATAAAAAGTCCCATAATAATGGTACCACAAACGTTTCGTTTCCGAGACACAGGGTGTAGTAGGTATACTAGGAAATATTTGGGGGGAAATTACGAAAACAACCAGAAGTTCTCTTTTTTTAACAGATCCTTCAAATTTGGGGGAACTAGTTGCCGCACCCTGTACCTACGCCAAATTTCAGTTGAAAGAAAATATTGTGAAATGTGTAGATACTTTGGGGGAAAAACTTGAAAAAAAAATCATTTGGAGTTCCATATACGATCCCATATATCTAGTTAGCCTAGACCAGATCCATGCATAAACAAAATATTGCGATATCATATCAACGAACAATAACTCTTTAGAAGTGTCAGTGTAGAGTTCGAAGTCAAAAAAGTGAACCAGAGTTACGCAATAAATTAAAATAAAATGCCCACCGAAATTGAAAAAATCGGAAAATTGGAGTATCGAGCCATCATCAAGTACCTGTATAAAAGGGTTAAGAGGTAAGCAGATTTACAAAATTGGACTGCAAGCTTCAAAAGAGGTGAATTTTCCATTGGAGATGATGACTGATCGCGAAGGCCAGTTTCTGTGTCAGTCCCCGAAAATGTCGATGTAGTTCATGGCATGATTTTATCAGACCGTCGAATTGGGCTTAAAAGGATATCTGAAGCACTGAAGATTTCATACGAACGCGTTCATCATATAGTTCACGTCAATTTGGCCATGAGAAAAATTTCTGCAAAATGGATCCCCAAATGTTTGAATTTTGACCAAAAGCGTGCAAGGGTAGAAGCATCGCGTTCGATCTGTGCTCGATTTGAAAACGATGTAGACTTCTTAAACCGAATTGTTACTATGGATGAGACTTGGGTACATTTCTACGATCCAGAAACAAAGCAACTACCGATATTATGGCGACACTCTGGTTCTCCAAGACCTAAAAAGATTCGTGTCCAAAAATCTGCTGGAAAAGTTCTTGCTTCAGTTTTGTGGGATTGCCATGGAGTAATCATGATTGAAATTTTGGATAAGGGTGGAACAATAACTGGAGATCACTATTCGACATTACTGACCACTCTACGGGAAAAAATTAAAGGGAAAAGACGCGAAAAGCTATCCAAAGGTAGGTATTTTGTTTTTACAGGACAACGCCCCAGTACAAAAATCTCATGTTGCCATGCAAAAAATTCGTGATTTAGGGTTAGAAGTATTAGAACACCCCACTTATTCACCAGATTTGGTTCCGTCCGACTATCCTCTCTTTCCTCAACTGAAAAAAGTTTAAAAGGTCGTAAATTTTCTTTCAACGAGGAGGTAATAAAAGCTGTGGAGGACTGGTTTGTAGAGCAAAAAGAAACATTTTTTTTGAAAGATCTAGGGACGTTGAAGGATCGCTGTAATGAATGTATTCAATTAAGAGGAGAGTATGTTGAGTACTGAAATATTTTGACATTGAATTTTTGTTCGTTTATATAGTAGGCTAAGAATTTTTCGATATATCCTCGTATATGCGACTTTTTCGTGGAATTTTTGAATAGAGTTCTGCTCGTAAAGCGTTGATTTTATTTTGTTGATTCGAAAAAACCAGGAATTGAACAATTTAAGCGTCTTTCTTCAAGATAAGCTCCACGTTATGCGATTCAATATTTTTGTCGTCCCATTACAGACAATTTCCTTGTTGAGCTGCCCTTTTTTGCTCACTTCCCCACGCAGTCGTTAAACTCCACAATTCCCAGAAAAATAAGTAGAAACTTCTATTATGACCCTTATGGAATAATGGGTTTTTGATTATCACCTCATTTCATTACTGTCACGCAACACCCCGATGTAATATTGTCTGATTATAAGAACGCTAGAACAATTCCATTGAGCAGTCTCACTTCAGTTGTTTCGACTGCAGACTAATAAGTCATTATTGAGCTTGTTTGTATAGGTCGGAGGTAACGTATTGTTGAAGAGGAGAAAAAACACATTAATAACTGATAGTGGGAATTCTAAAGCTGATGAAAATAAAGAAGTTATGACAGTAACATGGTTGGTAAATAAAGTTCTGGGATTCATGCGTCAATATTTCAATATTTCCCCGAAGCTTCTTTTAAATTATAGATTTAGGACACCAATCTTTTCATTATAGACAGTAGATCGAGAGGAAATCAGCGCTGAAAAAACTACCTCATTTGATCCTCCTGTGTTTTGTTTACAGAGACATATTTGCCAGGGGTTTGCAGAATAAGACGATATTGAACAGATAGTTCAAATACCTATAGGTGTCAGACTAGTTGGGATCTCAACAGGAAACACCACATCGACAAAATTATTGACAAGGCCCCAGCGGCCATATGGACATGCAAAAGGCTCTTTGGAATGACCTGGGGACATTGGCAAAGTTGAAAAAGAGTAATTATAGAAAGAAGCCTTGGCAATTTCGCTCAGAATTGTATGACTTTCACGAGTCCCAACCTGCGTCAGTTTTAAGTGGAAGAACTTGAAAACCTAAATCATGGCCAACCGGGATACTTAATAAAAGTGAATGGAGTATATATACTCCATTCACTTTTATTTAATCACATAGGAGGTCATGGTTTCGTTTTCAAGAGTTGGTGCCTCTGATGAAAAGCGCAGAAAATATCGTTGGTGACAAAACGACGTTGCCAGTTTCTTTGTTTACATCAAAGTAAAAGTATCGAAGATATTCCATATTTTGTTAGGTTTACAAATTGTTCGCAGATTTTTGGTATTTAATCGATATTTGCAGGTGAGTTTTTCATCAAATATCCAAGATTAACGTATGTTTATTGTTTTTAGCACCAGTTAGGAGCGTGAGGACGATTTTCAAGACCAGGACGAATGTTTACATTTCGAGGTTGAAGGAGTACACGGGAATTTCGTTGAAAAAGCTGTTATTTGGACAGATATCGCAGTAGATGGATCGGATGGAGCCTCGAGAGGTCGATTAGGATGATATTTTTCAGGTTTTCCAGGAAATTTGGCGATATCTGAGCAGATTTGCAAAAGTTAGGTACCTCACTATTGAGGTGGAACTTAGACCTAATTCTCCTATAAGAAACGGCTTTCAAAGGTCGAGATGGTAAAAAATGTATTCTTCAGATGTTGTTTGAACAAACGCAGCCGAGTTTTATATCCCAACATTGATTTTAAGAAAGTTATCAACAAAATAAAATTGACATTATTCTGGATTCTTGTAATTACCCATCAATTCATCGTATATCTTTGGGTGGATTTTTTTTAATGAATTCTTGATTAGAATCAACAATTGATGTCGTCAAGTCTTGAACTTTCAGTTCAAGAGGATAATAAACATTAAAACTTCACAAACATGTATATGAAAAGTATGTGAAAGCAATTTTTTTCCATGGCAAAAATAATATATTTCAACAGTTTTCTCTTGTGCTTTTCATGCAAATAACTAGAAAAGGAATCCTTTCTATCAATTCATATAAACGATAATTATTTTCGTCCATCACATCTTTTCCAATTCATTGTTGACCTGGAACATAAAAATATTCCACGTCATAACTTCGATACAGAGTGGAACGTGTCAAATTTCCAAGGCCAGAGTTGTGATTTTATAATTGTGAATGGAGTATACGTGACAATTTTTTTTATGTCATATATGATCAAATACGTTCGAAACGTTCTCAACTTCCACCCCATTTCGAACACCAAACACTCTGTAGATGTTTTTGAGGATTTATCAACTTCGTGATATTCCATTGACCCGAAAATTCGCACAGACTTGAAGGACCCATTTCATCACATTTTTCTATATTTCTGTCCAGAATCACCAGAATAAAATAGATAACTTCGAGCGGGATCCTCCGCCATTTTGTAACGATGTTTGAAATTCTGTTTTACGCCCAGTAAAGTATACGTAAATGTAATGAGTGATTGATTTACTACAGGTCCATCTAGTGATTGAATAACTCAACCTCCTACTGGCTTTTTGACAAGCTAGAATGACATATTCGCACAAATACCAATTGAAAACTTATTTGAACACTGAGAACAGGAATTTCGAAAAATTCAATGAAAATCAATTGTGATTTTGCCGACGTTGATTTTAATTTGTCCAAATTCGTGCGATATATTGCTTAATTTTTGAAACATGGGCGTGAATAATACAGAATACTGAAAAGACTATTGAGTAAAAATTCCAGAAACAGTAGCTCGTTCGAAGAGGTTTTCCAATGACTATTCCACTCTTTTCATTTTTAGTGAGGAAGTTTCCGTAGCAACGATCGTTTCATCCCGAAAAAATTTTCAAGCCGGCAAAACCAACATGTTGGTTTTTCAGCGACAAAATTTTTGACGTTTCTCGAATTCATAGATAGCTTCGGAAATAAATATCATAGAGAGAACAAACAACGTTTACTGGTTCAGTTAATCTATGATGAATTATAATTTGCCAAATAGCGCAATACGCGTCAAATATGAACATATTACCCTATTTTCTCGTGGAATAGTCATGCCGAATTCCCCTCGAGATGAAATTTAAGCAGGTAAAATTTCTCTCTTGTGATATTCATGTTTGTTGCTTTTCGGAAATTTCGCGCCTGACGGCTCGTGATTTTGATACAAATATCGTTCGCGGAATTTCCGAGCAACAAACTTTCATATAACAATCGAAAAACTTTGCCGGCAAAATTCCATCTCTAGTGGTATTACATATGACAAAAATTTCAAACCGGCAAAACCTACAAGTTGGTTTATCAGCGATAAAATTTTTGACGTTTCTCCAATTCATAGATAACTTCGGAAATGAATATCATAGAGAAAACAAACAACGTTCAGTTAATCTATGAATTCTAATTTGCCAAATAGCGCAATCCGTGTCAAATGTGACCATATTACTTAATGTTAGATATTTTCTCGTGAAATAGTCATGCCGAATTCCAATCGAGATGAAATTTAAGCAGGTAAAATTTCTCTCTTGTAATATTCAAGTTTGTTGTTTTTCGGAAATTTCGCTCATGACATTTTTTCCAAAATCACTCGCCTAACGGCTCGTGATTTTGATACAAACGTCGTTCGCGAAATTTCCGAGCATTTTGCCGGCAAAATTCCATTCCTAGTGTGTTACATATGAGAAAACGTAGTATAATTTGAAATGAGTCAAATACAAATTTATTCTTTCCGTATAAATCTTGCATTGTAAGGAATTTGAGTGATTCCTATCAAGCTATCATTCATTTTGCAACACACTAATTCAGTTCCTCCAGTCTATTCTAGATTCCTGAAAGCACATATCTGATACATTAGAGCTTTATGTAACCATCGCGAATTCGATAACATGCTGAATCATTGATGTTTGCATGCTACATGTATT
The DNA here is from genome assembly GCA_951802165.1 of Adalia decempunctata. Taxonomy (NCBI): domain Eukaryota; kingdom Metazoa; phylum Arthropoda; class Insecta; order Coleoptera; family Coccinellidae; genus Adalia; species Adalia decempunctata. Next base: position 26,939,785 of record OX637697.1, read on the forward strand.
CCTTCAGGTGGAACATATTGAGTAGGAACACATCGTTGCTTAGGAATAGGGATGTCTGTTAATTGAACCCCAATCATCTGTTGCTACATTAGCAGTACATACTTCTGAATATACACTTTACATGTGTTCGTAATTCAGGTAGGTATGTAGTTACCGATTGCGGCCAAAATAATTTCGAATTTCAAAGTTTCCCTGGTAACAATTACCGTTCGGAATTCACATGGTTTGTTAACATCGACATAAATTGATTCGTCCGTTAAAAACGCTCGTCTTTGCACTTGATAACTGAAATAATCAAATACGGGGATATATTAAAGAATTCTTAGCCTACTATAGAACCAAACAAAAGTTCAATGTCAAAATATTTTATTTACTCAACACATTCTCCTCTTAATTGAATACATTTATCACAGCGAACCTGCAACGTCTCTAGACCTTTCAAAAAAAAAATGTTTCTTCTTGCTCTGCAAATCAGTCCCCCACAGCTTTTATTACCTCCTCGTTGGAAGAAAATTTGAGACCTTCTCAACTTTTTTTGAGTTGAGGAAAGAGATGATAGACGGAACCAAATCTGGTGAATAAGGGGGGGTGTTCTAGTAATTCTAACCCTAAATCACGAATTTTTTGCATGGCAACATGGGATTTGTGTACTGGGGCGTTGTCCTGTGAAAACAAAATACCTTTGGATAGCTTTCCGCGTCTTTTCCCTTCAATTTATTCCCGTAGAGTTGTCAGTAACGTCGACAAGTAATCTCTAGGTATTGTTCTTCTCTCACCCAAAAAATCAATCATGGCAATACCAAAAAACTGAAGCAAGAGCTTTTCCAGCAGAATTTTCGCAACGAAAGTTCTTAGGTTTTGGAGAACCAGAGTGTCGTCATTCCATCGATTGTTGCTTTGTTTCTGGATCGTAGAAATGTACCCAAGTCTCATCCATAGCAACAATTTGGTTTAAGAAGTCTACATCGTTTTCAAATCGAGCACAGATCGAACGCGATGCTTTTACCCTTGCACGCTTTTGGTCAACATTCAAACATTTGGGGATCCATTTTGCAGAAATTTTTCTAATGTCCAAATTGACGTGAACTATAAGATGAACGCGTTCGTATGGAATCTTCAGTGCTTCAGATATTCGTTCTAGTCCAATTTGACTGTCTGATAAAATCATGTAATGAACTACATCGATGTTTTCGGGGACTGACACAGAAACTGGCCTTCCCGATCGGTAACCATATTCAATGGAAAATTCACCTCTTTTGAAGCTTGCAGTCCAATTTTTCACTGTCGCATACGAAGGACATTGATCACCAAGGGTATTTAGCATATCTTCGAAAATCTGCTTACCTTTTAACCCTCTTAAATACAGGTACTTGATGATGGCTCGATACTCCAATTTTTCGATTTTTACAATTTCGGTGGACATCTTTTTTTTAGTTCATTGCGTAGCTCTGGTTTACTTTTTTGACGTCGAACTCTACACTGACACTTCTAATAAGTTATTGTTCCTTGATATGGTATCGCAATATTTTATGCATTGAAGTGGTCTAGGCTAACTAGATATCAATATTCCCTCGTAGCTTTCGAACTGGTGCAGCAATTTCAAACCTTCTCATTCTGAGTACTCATTCGGCTGGCGCAGTCTCTTATCAGAAGAATGACCTCTAATCCTTACTCGATATTTTCAAGGCAGTTATCCCTAGTTCCATAGCGATCTGAGCCATGCCCAGAATACAGAATCAGCGGTACAGATTCATACAGAGGAAAATATAGTGCGGGACCGTGCAATCGTTTTCTATCCGTGCTCAGTATTCACAATGCTCACCGAATAATTCAAATATACTGCAAGAGTTTAAGTACAACTGTAAATTTCTGCGGAAAACATTTGGAAATTCGAATGGAACGATCCCATGAAAGCAAAACGCTGTACTTGTTCTTGGTTCATTGCTTATAAAATGGGAGCTAGTTTCGTACGAGAGTCCAAATTAATTTGCGCGAATCAAGTTTATGGAAGTCTGAATCTTTTGCGAACTGGACTGATGAAATCATTCTACTTTGTAACTCACTGCGGAAATATGTCTGGCAATTGTTACGTTTTATATTCGCGCTATTGTCAATCTCCTATTTGTGTTTAGTAATTTCCGTGAAGAGTTCAGTGCCAAGTGAATAAATCATTCTTTGTGTTATGAATTTTGCAATCATTGAGTAGAGAATTCTTTGATTGAGTTGTTGGAAGTTTTTTTACTGATTCTATTCAGTCTTTCTGAAGTGTTTTCAGTGTGGATACAGGGATACAGGATACAGAAATGATACAGGGTGATTCACGGTGGATGGCACATTAGACGTTTCTGGAGAACCAGACTTCAGATCGGTCTGAAAATTTAATGGAATGCATTATCGGACCTGTTCTACCCAACTAAAATATTTTCGTCAATGCGGTGTTGCCACTTCTATTAGAAAGTAGTAGCAACTTTGCTTTTTCAAATGGAACAACCGGTATATTATATTATTTTTGGAATCTCCAACAACTTCTCGACAACTTTTATTGACATACCTATCTGTTGCCGTTTCGAAATATAAATCAATTTCTTTTTTTTTTCACCAGAAAACATGACCTCTAAAAATGCTGATAACTTCGGGTTGAGAAACACTATGGCATTGAAATTTGGTTTGGAGTTAGGTGATACATAAATGCTTCCAACACTTCAGCCTGATTTACGTTACTTCAATACAGGGTGATAAAAAATACAGTATTTTCGGTTGCTTGAAAAAGTGACTGAAAGTTGTTTATTTCAAATGGAATGCCCTGTATATTATTGGAAATTCGGAAAACTGATGAAATTCGCTTTCAATCTATGTATATCATGCCTATACCTAACTAGTCAAATTTCGGACTTATGAGCATTTATTTGTCAAAATGTCCCTTCAGAATGGTATTTCCATTCAGTATTTGGTAGGCAGGCCATGATTACTACTTGATAATACCTTGTGACACTCCTTATAATAGAGGCACCAAGAAACTTGAGAGTCAAACTATTTATATGAATTATTATCAAAAATTAGGACAATCATGTCGAATACTTCGAAGTATATTCGAATCGCTGGCCGTTCACTTCCAAGCACTTCAAAATGCGGGTGTTGACTGCTTTCGTCGTGGCAAATCGTATTCCTTTGAAATCCAAATCTTCAAATGCTTGGGCAATCCTTTCCGACAATCCATCTCTCGAATGCACGGGTGTTTTGTAAACTTTTTCTTTCAACACTCCCCACAGATAAAAATCGAACGGACTAAGATCGGGTATTCTTGCTGGCCAATTCCATGGTCCCAAGCGCCTTATCCACCGATCTTCAAAAAGTCTCTCCAGTTAATAATAATGAACAAATTCATGAGCACTTCGTTTGAATAGTTTTCTTCCATCGTTTCGAGGGCATTTGCAACTTCTGGAATGAAGAAAATGTCGTAATTCTAGCTTCTTGGTGCCTTTATTATTAGGAGAATGTCAAATAGTAATCATGGCCTGCCTACCAAATACCGAATGGAAATACCATTCTGAAGGGACATTTTGACAAATAAATGCCCATAAGTCCGAAATTTGACTAGTTAGGCATAGGCATGATATACATAGAATGAAAGCGAATTTCAGAAGTTTTCCGAATTTCCAATAATATACAGGGCGTTCCATTTGAAATAAACAACTTTCAGTCACTTTTTCAAGCAACCGAAAAGACTGTATTTTTTTATCACCCTGTATTGAAGTAACGTAACTCAGGCTGGAGTGTTGGAAACATTTATGTATCACCTAACTCTAAACCAAATTTCAATGCCATAGTGTCCCTCAACATGAAGTTATCAGTATTTTTAGAGGTCATGATTTTCGGCGAAAAAAATTGAAATTAATTTATATTTCGAAAACGGCTACAGGTATAGGGAAATGTCGATAAAAGTTGTCGAGAAGTTGTTGGAGATTCCAAAAATAATATAATATACCGGGTGTTCCATTTGAACAAGCAAAGTTGCTACTATTTTTCAATAGAAGTGGCAACACCGCATTGACAAAAATATTTTAGTTGAGTAGAACAGGTCCGATAATGCATTCCATTAAATTTTCGAACCGATCTGAAGTCTGGTTCTCCAGAAACGTCTAATGTGCCATCCACCGTGAATCACCCTGTATATTCATTTCTTTCTCAATTGAAGGGTATTGTTGTTGGTTTATCTGCTCAAACTCTCAGTTTCTTTAGCATGACGTTTTGAGCAGGATTGGGCATAAGACCGGTGAGCAAATGCCCATATATCGCCTTATACATGGTGAGATTTTGACATGTACAGCGTGTCCCAAATCCGATGATCACTGAGAGCATCTCGAGAACCATAAGGGTTAGAGAAAAAATGTTCAAGGACTCCCGATCTCTCTTTTCAGAATAATCAATTGCCAGCAAACAGATACCAGATATCTGAATTGGTTCTCGAGTTACAGGGCGTTTCTGAAAATTTTCTGCTTCAAATATTTCGCTATATCTCGTTTTCTGTTGGAGATATTGCAAGAATTCCAAATAGTTTTCTTTTGTAATTTCTATTGCCTATACGCTGCTTGCATCTGATCCGGAGAATTATTCGCTGTTCAAGTGCTAGAGAGAAATGTTTGTGTTTTTTAAATGGGACACCCTACATTTTTCATCACTGCTTTTCAGCCCCAGATTCACCGAGTATCATCCTGTAACCAATTTTTCGAAAATATGATCCGTTCAAAAGATATTGAGTTTTTAGTTTTTACTTGAATTTGGACAGCCTGTATATAAAGATTTTTTTTTTTATTTGGAGGTATTTTATTTTCTAAAACTAACATTAATCGAATAAAAACTTCAATATGAATGACTTCTAAAAAAAAACTACAATAACTGTTCTGATGATTTCTTCTTTTCAAGATAATCATTTAGTTAAAATTATTCTCTTCACACAAAACAAATTAAATTTCGAATTAGATGGAATATATTTATCCACAAATGAAGTTTCTCATTTCATAGAATCGAAATTTTCAGGAAATATTGTATTCTTCTATGATATTTCTTTCATTCAAGAAGATCAGTTTATTCAAAAAAAAAACAAACTAGACAAAAAATAAAAATAAAATATCTCAAAATAAAAAAAATCTTCATATACAGGCTGTCCCAATTCAAGTGAAGACGAAAAACTCAATATCTTTGAAACGGATCAGATTTACGGAAAACGGGTTACAGGATGATATTCGGTGAATCTGCAGCTAAGAAGCAATGATGAAAAATATAGGGTGTCCCATTTAAAAACACAAACTTTTCTCTCTAGCTCTTGAACGGCGATTAATTTTCCAGATCAGATGCAAGCAGCGTATAGGTAATAGAAATTACAAAAGAAGACTTTTTGGAAATTTCGTGATATCTCCAACAGAAAACGAGATATAGCGAAATATTTGAAACAGCAATTTTTCAGAAACGCCATGTACCTCGAGAACCAATTCAGATATCTCGGATCTGTTTGCTGGCAATTGATCATTTTTTTCTGTAACCCTTATGGTTCTCGATATGCTCTCAGTGATCATCGAATTTGGGACACCCTGTACATATATTGCAACTGTATATTCCTCTCTTCAAACGAAACACTTTTTTCTCATACCATTTTTCAAAATTCGTTTGAAGATACACACTACACAGGGTGTCGAAAATCCACGAACCGTTGTTTGGAATGAACTGAATTTTGGTTGATTCTTCACTTTTTTCATGGTGCATATTCCTCAAACAGAACTTATTCAATATTTCTCCTGGTATAAGAGTCACAGCGTGCATCCGACTCATGAATCCACGCAGAAATGAGATGAAACCACTTGAAAAAATCAAACGGTTCGTATTTTCGAAAGAATCAATCATTTTAGAAAATAAAAGTATATTTATGAATCCGAATAGACGCGTCGTTTTCGTGTTATTCTTAATTGTATACGATAAAATTTGAGGAAAAATCATGAATTTCAAGAATACTCTGGATGCTTCCCTGGATTGAATATCATCTAATTCTATTTCTTTTTGGTCTCTTAACTCTTAAGTTGATAATGTTGTCAGAATGTTCATCAGCTCTGGCCGAGACTATCTGAATGATGAAAAAACGTTTGATGTAGAGATATGTAACAATATAATACCACAAATGTGAGAGATAGAATCAAGGATCATGAAATTATACATTCAATACGCACAGTTTCTATCGAACATGTATTGTAGCGGTCCATATTGAAGATAAATGTCAATGAAATACAAAATTGGGATACTACTGATGAATTTCGATACAAACTACGTATTGAATTGAAATTAGTGAAAACTAAAATATTACTCAGCACTAAATTATCTGTAGCGATTGGAATTTTAAAAACTCAACACTACACGGTAAATATTATATTTATTATCTGGAAGTCTTCACATAATCATCAGGACATCAAAGGAAAACATCTAAAATCATCACTCTCCCCTTCTATGACAACATAGCTCTTGAAATGATTTGTTGTTTTTTTTTAATGCCATTTACATCACGCCGGTTGTCGCTATACTCATGCGTCGTTCATGAGACTGATGTTTGATACAAAGAACAGCAATATGAGGTTTGAGATGGGTCGATTCATAGATCTTACGAATTGTCTCGCGCGCCTGGTACCTCGCATTAGCTTTTTTCCATCGAGAATATCATACCATTTTGAGTGAAATGTCCACCTGTTGAAACAAAATATCACAATCTTGAAAAAGGAACAATAGATTTCACGATTCTATTCAACGAGTTTCACGGTATTGGAAATGCAGGCCGAGTGGCCCTATAATAAAAAAGTTGGAACATTCTGAAAAACTCCCTTCAACATCAGGGGGTTGTGTAGTATGATGAATCGTTATTAGACATTCTGACACGAGGAAGAGAGACCCAGTGAAAAAAACATAAAAAGGTAAATTAGATGGATAATGTCCCTGAAATGAACTGCCTCCAAGAAGGGAAGATACGGCTTGTGCCTACAGTCCCCCCCCCCTCTTCGCAGAATCACAGCTACGGAAGAGAGCGTCTCCCCCCTGTTGCCGTAAAAGTGAATAATTTATTCATAAATTGGGTCATGAAAAGGAACAAGACTTCTGCACCTTTTATATCTTAGCCAGTCAACGTGTTGTGATGTCGCGAATAATTAATGTATAAAATTATGGAAGTATTCATGTCAGCAAGACGGCTTTTGTTTTTTATGTTTATTGTCTCGGGAAATTCAGGGTCGACGACAGTCAGGATGCTCAATTATGTCCACGATGAAAGCACGAATTGTGAATGAGTAATGACATCATTGGAAAGTTACAAAAGGAAGAAAACTATTGTTCTATTCCATTTACATGACTATTTCACTCATTTTCAAAACTGACCAATCACAGTCCAAAGACAGCTCGTACTATTGCGACTATTTCTCTCATTTCAAAAACTAACCAATCACAATCCAAAGACAGCTCGTATTATCGCGATAATACCAACTGTCTCTGAATTATGATTGGTCTGACAACTTCGGTATTTTGAACGTTTGAACTACAGACTAATGTGTGATTGTACTATGGATACGAACAGTTTGACAACTGATAAATATAAATTGTAGACGTCGCATGAGTTTTTCATTGCTTCTCTCGAATATGAAGTTTCAGATCATTCATTTCGTTCGTGAAATCTATATATATATATATATATATATAAGAAAGATGTTGGTTACACCATTTATAACTCGAGATCGGATGGACTGTTTGTTATGAAACTTCATATATGGATTCATCTACGATCTGGTTATTATAAAATACAATAAAACTTGAAAAAATCGATGAAACTTTTACTTATACAGGAAATGTTTTTCCTCCTTTTGAGTAAGGCCACTAGATGTTGCTGCAGTTACAGTTACGCTACCGCTTATTCGTAGGTACTTCATCTGATATTCTCCGCTTTAGATGGCGTTATAAACAAATAGTGTGTACAGTGACTATATTCCCTCCATAGTCAATGTAATAGTGTGTAATTTGAATTGCCTACAACTCTGCTTTGTTGGGAAAAACTAAATTGTCTTAGCGTAGGAGTACAGATGTCTACAATGATTAGATTTCGTTGAGATATGAGAAAAGTTTCGTTCTTACCACTTCAGATGGCGCTATTCACACATTATGCCTGATGATTATTAGTTATTTTATAGTTTCATTTATTCCAAATAACGTAATTGTGAAGGTACTAAATTTGACATTATCACAATTAAATGGCGATCAATTTGTTGGGGCTTTCGCGACCATCGATCGATGTCATCTGTTCTGTTTTCGAGCATTTCGGTCGTCGTGGTTTGAAATGGTCGAAAAAGAACATATGACATCAATTACTGTGTAATTCACATAGGACTTGTAGTACCATGAAAGGATATTAACAGATCCAGAAGCGGGTGAATATCACAGTGAATTTTTATCGAAATGTCAGGTAAATCGGATTTTGGCATTCAGTTCCAATCGTGAGAAGTCCATTCTCATCCTTTCTCATAATTTTTATGTTTTTGAATTAATGTTTGGGTAATGAATATATTTGCGGAAATCACTGAATCCAAAATTGCCATTATTAGTAATTTACCTGTTATGACATATTATTTTTGTGTATCTGTTCTGTGTGACAGCTCATATCCATGGAAACATTTGACAGTTCAAAAATCAGAGAACCAAGCCGTTGATCTCCGATCACCGGTTATCACGATTTGTGAAATCCAACGTAAGTATCATTTAGGCGGAACGAAGTTCGCCGGGCTAGCTAGTAGTCTTATAAAATATCACACGAGATTGAATTTACCTCATGAGTCTATCTTTCATTTCCAAACTCAAATGAGTCGCTTTATGAAAACACCACTCGTCCTACGGAATCGTGATGTTTCCAAGCAACTCATTTTCATTTGAAAATAAATCGATAGACTCATCAGTAATAATATCACAAGAGATTGAATTTCCATGATAAGTCTATCGATTTAATTTCAAACGAGATGAGATGCTTGGAAACATCACGAGTCCGAAGGACGAGTGGTGTTTCCACAAAGCAGATAGACTTATGAGGTAGATTCAATCTCATGTGATATTTCATAAGACTAATTCACGTACAAAATAATAGGCCAGAACATATTCGAGGAAAGCAGAGAAAAACTCATGTTAACGACTACAATTTATATTTTTATCAGTTGTCAGACCGTTCGTATCCATAGTTCAATCACAGATTATTCTGTAGTTCAATCGCTGAAAATACCGAAGTTGTCAGACCAATCATAATTCAGAGACAGTTGGTATTATCGCGATAATACGAGCTGTCTTTGAACTGTAATTGGTCAGTTTTTGAAATGAGTGAAATAGATAGTATACTCCATTCACTTGAATGTAAAAAGGGCAACATAGTGTTGACTGGGAACATAAAAATATTTTGAAAAACGTCATAACTTCGATACAGAGTGGAATGTGTCAAATTTCCAAAGCCAGAGTTGTGATTTTATAATTGTGAATGGAGTATAGTAATATCACAAGAGATTGAATTTCCGTGATACGTCTATCGATTTATTTTCAAAGTGAGTTGAAGTCAAAGACAAATCCTGTATATCGAAATAGGGGTGTATCTTCCTAACTTAAGAAGTGTTTGGATGCATACTCGAAAACAGCTGATGAAAAAGAACCTGTTTATACGAAGAGATAAATATCCCAATGTGCTGAATTGGCATATAAAGTATAAAGTCATCAACTTGTAACATGCCACAGGCTCATTTGTTATCTATTAATCATTGACGGGGTGAGTTTTGACAGTGCGCTATTTTTCCTCTGCTGAATCCAGTTTGTGAACTTGATAGATTATGGATCGATGTTACTGGAAATGTTTGAGTAACTCATTGACTACAGCAAACTCCTACATAGACAATCCATCATTTTCATGCTGCCGATGCCACTATTCACTTGTTATCTATGGAAAAGGATTGTATTCGAAAATTAAAACCAAATCCGAGAATTCCAATCATTTTATCAGAGTATAGTTTGAAGTAAATACCAAATTAATTTTTTTCGTTTACCTACCTGAACTCACGCATGTCTGCTCTGAAATATTGCTTCCGCATTGATTTTTGCGATTCCGATAACCAGGTCGTTCATCAAATTTATCAAGCAACCTTTTTTCACACCGAGAATATGTTCGGCTTGATCTATTTCCCGTTTTATAGCGATAAGGAAAAAATGCTGACTTTCGGAAGATTGAAAGCTGCTTTTCAGCTCCAGTGAACTGAATGTGGACCAAGATTCGTTTTAGGTTTAATCGTTTTCACATGTATAGATGAATCAGGAAGATCTCACTTTCGAACGTTGATGATAAGTTTCAGTTACGTTGAAAGAAAATTCGATAATTGATAGTAATGGACCATAAACTTCAGAATGTTTGGAGAAACGTTTTTGAGGAGCTTTGTTGAACGAATAGAAGGTTTATGGCTCATGAGCCGTTTCATGAAGTAATTTTTCGAGCGACAATCGCTTCAATCCATTTTTTTGATTGTTGATTCCATGAACATACACAAAAAGTCGGCAGTTGTGAAATTATCTGTACAGAATTTCATCAAATTGACTCTCCTGGTATAAAAGTTACAGCATAGCCGACTCATGAATCCACGCAAAAATACCATAAAACCATGTTTTAGGTTACCAGACGTCTTGTTTGAGTTTGATTTTCTGGTGCAGTTTTAACTGATGAGAAAGGTTGATTTGATACCACAATTATCAATAACAGTGTTACGAAATTGATCATCCTAATTCACGGTACTGAGCTGTGCCTTTATTATTCTGTAATATAGGAATTAAATAAGGTGAAATATCTGAGCGAAGGGGTTTATGTTTTAATGCTAATGTTATGTTTAATTTCAGGCCAGTGCATTGATTATAGAAAAATGAGTAAGCTTAGTTCTTGTGCTGAAAAAAACTGTATTCAACTGTTGTGGTTTCAATTGCTCTTCAAGGAAAAATAAACACCAGTGTATACGTTCACATAAATTTCCTGAGAAAGATGCCTTGATACTATTTATCACTAATGCCTTCGCTATATTGGAAAAATTGGACTGAAGAAAAGCATGGATAAACTATAGATGGAGAAAACTTGCTGAAAAGATTTTCGTTGTTTCTCGAACAACTTCGAACAATATTTTTAGTGAATATATTAAGTATTTAGCAAATATTTTGGAAGGTTGTATTCAGTGGCCAAGTTCAGAGGTTGAATTGATGAATTTACCGCATTTTGGGAATATTCAAGTGATACTTAATTATGAGGGTATACCATACAGATCTTCGTGTTTGTTATGTCGCATCAGAACTTCTTCACATTCTGATCATAGTTTAGGCAGATGTGAATCTTTTTGTGTTGCTATTTTGTAGTATATTTCCATGAAAATAAAGAACATTCAAAACAATAATTTATTTACATAATTCCCATCGTATACCTCGTGAATTGTCGATCCAATTAGAAGGGAAAAAACCAATTTGTATAACAAAATTTTATAAACTCGACACCGTACTGTCAATAATACATTAATTCACTGAAATTATCCACAAAATCATCACGAGAACTAAGAAAATCACTTAAAATGATCTGTTTTACATATCAAAACAACGTAGCTTCAAAAGAGATTACTGGAATTCCGCCATGTTTGTTTACAGTCAGCAGCACCCTCATCGGTGGTTGGAATCGCCAATAGTGATATTCTACATGATTAATATCATGAAAGGTTTACACATGGTGGAATGACCAAACATTTTATATAACAGGCAATTCAATGACTCTCCCTGTACAGTGTGTTCAACAGTTTTAAGGTTCTGTGTATTTCACAGATATATGAAATGTTGAAAAGAAAAATATAGATTTGTCTTATTTTGCAGGGAATATTTCGTGAAAACTTTATTAGTTTCGAAACCTGCTGATTTTCTAGTCTGGTTTGTTGGTCTGATACACATTTTTGTACATGATTTAGGGATGTCATACTAATTTTCCTGGAGAAATGGGTAAATTGTGGAAAATATGAATACAAAGCTATTTTGTATTGACCTTTCCTCTTTCGATCCTCATATTTACATCAAGGCCAGGATATCTGTGAAAAAAGTTTTATCGAGTTCAATTTTTTTTAAATACATCTAGAGAAGAAATTTCAACCACGTTTGAATCGATTTTCGATCGTATAAAACATTCCTGACTGTATCGCAGCTTCGCTGCAATTTTGAGATTCTTCTGGACCCACTTTTTCGATTGATTTCCTTGGATCGGTCTAGAATAAACCGGATCCTTCGCCAATTTGCAACAATTATTTTTGTATATTCTGAATAGCCATTGTTTCTTGGCGAATTGAAATTTCGAACTTTCGCCTGTTAAATTATTCAGATGTCGAGGAAACTGAATTAGAACCATCTTAACAGTCGAAAAACAATCCATTTAATCGATTACATCGAGTAAAAACCTCTTTACCAACATTCAAGACTTCTTATTCTAAACCAGCTCCCCATTTCTCAGAAAACAATTCAGGATTATGTGCTTTTCCACTTTCCATTTTGTTGGCTCCGAATTCTTTTCAACTACCACCGCTGGACGCGTTGATATTACGCCACCTAGCAGATATCTTTCGCTGAATCTGCCGCAAGGGTCTTCACGTCATGGATACACGCTTGAAGAATATCAAACAACCTCCAAACACTTGGGGGTATGGACTTTAATATTCCAAGTTCGGTGGTTTACAGATAAGCCATTCTGAAAAGTGTCAGGGATGCATGAAATGGCTGAGCCTAACTTCATATTATTGCACCCACAAGGCAACGTATCCAATAAATAATTTCATGAAGGGAAAACAGGAATGGTGGGGTTTATTTCGGTTTCGCTTTTTTACACATGGTCGTAGATTCATTTTATTGCTGCACGGTTAAATCACAGCACATATCCATCAATCGAAAAAATAAAAAGTTATTGAATGGAGTCATTCACATGAGTCCAGAAGACCTTTAGAGTTGAGGTGGAGGATTCGATACCAGAAAGCTTCACATGCATCTGAAGGACAAAAAAATTAATAATCTGCAATTTCCTAAGAATAGAACTTTGTATACAGGGTATTTCTGAATTAGTACAATTAAAATGGAAATTCCTTGATTAATTCTGAGAAAAAAAGTCCAATAAATATGATACCGCACATGTTTCGTTTTCGAGATGAAAGGTTTGGAAGTTTGAATTTTTTTCTAGTTTTCTAGTCATATTATTTGCATTTCACAAGATATTTAACTGGAATTTGGCATAGATATTACAATTTTGAGTTTACTCCCTTCGATATGCCAATTTCGATTGCAAATTTTAGGGGTGAAATTTTTCTGGAACATTGACCTCTGTTTTCGTCCAGAACTTCTTTCAGATGGGTCACTGTTAGTTTGAAAAATTGTGGAAAGAAGCTTTATCGTTTGACTGAACTTTATGGTCTTCTGTAGTTGTTCCGCATCTGCCACAGATTTCGGTTAACTGTACTACTACGGAATCAAAATGTGGTAGAAATTCTTGCAACGTTGTGACGTTTGTTGCATTTTCTAATAACTAAACTCTCAATCGAAATGGAAAGATTGAAATTTATTTTTTCTACTAACGTCAAAAAATGACAAGGTTCGCGCATTGGCAACAATATGCGAAGTGACCCTTTTTTTTCATTTTCTTCGTTACCATGACACCGTGTGCGAAGTAGTGTGCGAAATACTTACCTACTTCGCACACTGCATGTAAACTTTATGGGATTTTTATATTTTAACCTTTATGTTCCTCAATCAAGCAAAAATTTAAGAAATCATTTATTTATGTATATCAATAATTAAGGCTTTCAAATTGTGAGAAAACAGTTTGATCCACTTCAATACTATTTTCCATATATTGCGCTTAGCATTATTTTAGAACAATATTTGTGACGTTTGTAGAAAAAATTTTGTTTGCATCTCATGCGCGAAATACTTTGGTGATCTCGACCATTTTTTTTAACTCGGCTGCGCCTCGTTAAAAAAAAATCAGTTCTCGATCACCAAAGTAGATACAAAAATAACTATTTTTGTATCTAGTGCGCGAAATGCTACTTTGATGATCGCGAACTGATTTTTTTTAAACGAGGCGCAGCCGAGTAAAAAAAATGGTCGAGATCACCAAAGTATTTCGCGCATGTGATGCAAACAAAATTTTTTCTACAAACGTTCGTGCACTGGCTGCACCATAAATATTAACATTGTGAATGATAAATAAAATAAGGTAGTTTTAAATTTTCTCACAATTTGAATACCTTAATTACTGTTATACATTAATAAATAATAAATAAACGATTTCTTGGATTTTTGCTTGATTGAGGAACATAAAGGTTAAAATATAAAAATCCCGTATAGTTAACATGCAGTGTGCATGCGAAGTAAGCATTTCGCACACTACTTCGCGCACGGTGTCATGGTAACGAAGGAAAATGAAAAAAAGGGTCACTTCGCATATTGTTGTCTATGCGCGAACCTTGTCATTTTTTGACGTTTGTAGAAAAATAACTATAGGTACTCATTTGTGCGTGAATGTCAGAGATGAGTATTGTTACTTCAAATATCGTGAAATTCTTACATTACATATTCTGAAGTCTCGGAATGTTCGCGAAATGGCTCATCCGTTTTTGCTTCACATAATGAATGGGAATGTAATGGCAGCACCGTTTTCTGAATCTGTGGTCAGTTCATTCATTAATTTCGTTTCGCTATTTCAATTTTGTGTGACTAATGACGTTTTGAACAGTGTGTTCACTAGGGTATATCGCGTAGGAAAAGTGAAATTTGGATTTATTTCTGAATATTATCAGCAATTCACGTTGAAGAATGGTTAGTATGTTTGTGGTAAATTAGACTATTTGAATCCTTATTTGAGTTCAAAAAGGTATATTCTACTCTTATCATTCCTAAGTAACAATGGCGTAGATTCTTCGATTTTTTGAATTTCACTTTTCAAATTTCTTTCGGATATTGAGAGAGAGAATAACAATTCTGAATTCTGCTGACTTTGTTCACCTAACTCAGAATCTGTTCCAATGTTCAGAACATTGTATGAATTCGTCACAAAGAGTTAATTCACTCGTGATTCTACTTTCATTCCTATTTCCTATCTCTATCTTCTTTTCACTCATTGAATACTGACCAACCTTTGGTTCCACCAATTCTCGAATTGACGAATGAGATGCAGTGTCTACTCTTTCTATGGTCTAAGCAGATAATACTTTTTCTCTATATTTTATAGTTTAGAAGTTGTAACTAAACCATGGAAATCTGACCACCCTGTAGAATCATTAGAGAAATCCCCAGGTTTATTGATTTCTACTTCGTCAATGAAAACGGATCGATGTGAGAGTGTCAGAATTTCCTGATGTTGAATATTGTCTCTAATTTTTTTTCAGGAAATCATCACAACCC
This sequence comes from Adalia decempunctata, assembly GCA_951802165.1. Classification (NCBI taxonomy): domain Eukaryota; kingdom Metazoa; phylum Arthropoda; class Insecta; order Coleoptera; family Coccinellidae; genus Adalia; species Adalia decempunctata. The sequence goes on from OX637697.1 coordinate 26,955,283, forward strand.
ATTTCAGTCTGAAGCCCTCTGAAAACGCAGGCAGAAAGGATATCTCCTGTCCCACATATCTGTGAGATGACGGAAACAGCTGAGAACTCCAGAGAAAGTGGTTTAGGGCTAACAAGAGTGAAAAAATCAGCGGTGTTCTCCCTGCCCATGAAACTCTTATACGTGACGAGCATCCGAGGTTACTGTTGGGATATTCAAATCATTCCACGAACTCGGTACTGATGACAAAAACAGTTTTTTATTCGTAGCACGAAAATGGGGAAGGGAGAGCTTTTCAGAAATTCCGTCAGTTTTTGCGCTCCTTCACAATTTTTTGGACGAATCTGTACATGAAATAAGACAGAATTCGATATACGAGGATGTAATGATATCTAGTTAACCTAGACCAGTTTCATGCATAAACAAACTATTGCAATACCATATCAACGAACAATAACTTATTAGAAGTGTAGAGTTCGACGTCAAAAAAGTAAACCAGAGTTACGCAATAAATTAAGAAAAAGAAGATGTTCACCGAAATTGTAAAAATCGAAAAATTGGAGTATCGAGCCATCATCAAGTACCTGTATTTAAAAGGGTTAAGAGGTTGGCACATTTACGAAGACATGCTCAATACCCTTTGTGATAAATGTCCTTCGTATGCGACCGTGAAAAATTGGAGTGCAAGCTTCAAAAGAAGTAAATTCTCCATTGGAGATGATGACCGATCGGGAAGGCCAGTTTCTGTGTCAGTCCCCGAAAATATCAATGCAGTTCATGACGTGATTTTATCAGACCGTCGAATTGGGCTGAAACGGATATCTGAAGCACTGAAGATTTCATACGAACGCGTTCATCATATTATTCACGTCAATTTGGACATGAGGAAAATTTCTGCAAAATGGTTCCCCAAATGTTTGAATGTTGACCAAAAGCGTGCAAGGGTAGAAGCATCGCGTTCGATCTGTGCTCGATTTGAAAACGATGTAGACTTCTAAAACCGAATTGTACTATGGATGAGACTTTGGTACATTTCTAGGATCCAGACACAAAGCAACAATCGATGGAATGGCGACACTCTGGTTCCCCAAGACCTAAGAAGTTTCGTGTCCAAAAATCTGCTGGAAAAGTTCTTGCTTCAGTTTTTTGGGAGTGCCATGGAGATTGATTTTTTGGATAAGGCTAGAATGATAACTGGAGATTCCTATTCGACATTACTGACCACTCTACGGGAAAAAATTGAAGAGAAAAGACACGGAAAGCTATATATATAGGTATTTTGTTTTTACAGGACAAAGCTCAGTACACAAATCTCATGTTGCCATGCAAAAAATTCGTGATTTAGGGTTAGAATTACCAGAACACCCCCATTATTCTCCTGATTTGGCTCCGCCATCTCTTTCCTCACTTGAAAAAAGTTTAAAAGGTCTTAAATTTTCTTCCAACAAGGAGGTAATAAATGCTGTGCAGGACTGGTTTGCAGAGCAAGAGGAAACATTTTTTTTTAAGGTCTAAAGACGTTGCAGGTTCGCTGTAATAAATGTATTCAATTAAGAGGAGAATATGTTGAGTAATAAAATATTTTGACATTGAAATTTTGTTTGGTTCTATAGTAGGAAGAGAATTTTTCAATATATCCTCGTACCGTATCACATAATCATTAAATCTTGTTATTCCCATTTTATATGACGTTATCGACGGCAAAGATTATCCGAAGATCAAAAGTCGCATCTGCGTCATCAAACCTCCATAACGGCCTCACCTCAAAGGCCAAAAGGCCATTCCGATAGACCCGGCGTCATAACAACCCTTCAACAAGACGACAGGGCGCAGTTATTCATGAGTGTAGGCACCTTTATAAGACCCCTCAATATTTCCATCTAGTTGATTATTCATAGAACTTCATGACTGACGGAGGACGGAGCACAGAGTTACATACACGTTGTTAGATTCGACGTCATTTAATTGAATTCGTGGGCCTCTCTGATTGGAATTTGGAATGTCTGCGGCATGGCCTGAATCATGAATTACTATTCTGTTTGCCAGTAATGCGTGGGCTTTCAATTAACCATCGGCCTTGGCGATCCCATGCTTTAAGGACACATTGGATACTCCGTAACATGGATACTTCCGAAAAAATGCATTGGATACCAGATGTAGACACTTCCCTCTCATAACCCTTTGAACCGGCCGAAAAACGAAACTAGAATCATCAAACATTGTTCTAGTTCACTCTGTAACCGTTTATGGCGCTAAGTCGATTTGGCCAGATAATCTATGCATCTTGGTGCGTTTCGGCCGAAAATATGTCAAAGAGAGTCCACACCAGGTACTCTATAGAGGGTTGGGATAAAGTTTGGCACCAAATTAATATATTTAAAACGGAACGGACGGTAATTTTGAAATTGCAGAAATATACACAAATATATCCCATTTAAATGAAATTTTTTTTGTCATTTCCGGTTAACCCGGAAGTATCTCATTAATGAAAATATGCTCATCAGATGCATTGTGGTCCATTACACTCAGCTGCCAAATTTCAAAAATATCGCCCGTTTCGTTTTAAAGATATTAATTTGGTGCCAAACTTTATCCCAACCCTGTATATGTATCTTCCGAAGATGCATCTGATGTGGACAAGCTTTGATATATTTTCGGTCGAAATGCGGTACAAATAACATCAAAATCAGGTGCCATTGTTCTACTCCAAGCTTTGTTATTCCTATTTCTTGTTGGAATTGGAAGTCATACCGTTTCGAAATAAGAATGAAATTTCACCTAAAGTTTCGCCTGCAACTGCGGTAGGTACACAGGGTGAGTCATTGACTTGTACATATATTTTAACTGTAGATTGTTGAGGTCAAGAAAACCTTATTTTTATTTGCCATTCTTCGAATGAGGATCTGTTCAAAAGATATACCTAGTCAATAAAAAAAATTGCCAAATAAGTGCCTGATACGATTCTCCGCAAATACCTCAAGGTTCATATTTCTCGATTGACATTGAGTTGATACATTCAGGGAACACTCAAGGACTAACCTTATCAGAATAAAAATGTTACAAACACGTTATTTCTTAACAAAAACACTTTGTTTTGTCCGATTATATCTGAAATTGAAAAGCCATATTTTCCCATTGAACTGAGGTCCTTCTTCAATTTTCCAGTACATTAAGTTGTAAACGCTAATACGAGTTAATTGTCCATATATTTTCCTCGATATCCCCTAAATATCATCCATGTTGCATACAAACATGAACCTTCTATGACAGAGCAACCAGAGAAGACGTTTTTTCTAGAGCTATGCTGTTATGAAAGGGGAAATAAGGGATTATTTTAGGTGTTTTTCTTAGATCGCGTGATGATTATGTTGTAGACTCTCAGTGAATTAATATTATGTTAACCATGAAGTGTCCAGTTTATAGAATTCCAGGAGGATATTGTTTAGATAGAAACATCGCCTCAGATTATTTAGTGCAAAGTATCATTTTATTTTTCATTGATTCCAATTGAAAACGTGGTTTGTATCGACATTCATATATCTGAATTTTGTATTTAATTGACATTTATCTTCAATATGGACCAGTTGCCTTTTGATAAAAACTGTTCGTATTGAATGTATAATTTCACGCTCCTTCGTGTTCAATTTTATCTCCCACATTTGTGGGATTTTATTATTATAAAACTCCAACGTTTTTCAATCATTCAAATTTTGGTCTCGACAAAGTTGATAAAAATTCTGACAACATTGTTAACTTGTAGTGCGATGAATTTTTCTGCGATTTGGTGGTTTTTTGAAATCCAGGTAAGCTTAGAGATAATTCTTGCGGTAAAATTAGGAATAACTCGAAAACGACGCGTTTTATTAAAAAACCATAGGAATACTTTTATTTTCCAAAATGATTGATGCTTTCGAAAATATGGAGCGTTTATCCTTCTAAAGTGGTTTTAATGGTATTTTCGCGTGGATTCCTGAGTCGGCTACGCTGTAACTTCTACACTAGAGGGAAAATTGAATAAGTTTTGATTGAAGAATATGCACCATGAATAGAGTAGACAATCAACCAGAATGCAGGTCATTCGTGGTTCCGGATCCGGATATATGGAAGTAAAAGTATTTTTTTCCATGAATTTTCGACACTCAGTATCTTGCAAACGAAACTGAATTTTGAAAAATGGTATAGACGAAAAGATTATCGTTAAATGAGAGGAATCTACAGTTATGTAGATATGTACAAATCAAAGACTCACTCTGTAGTCAGAGGTATCTCGGTCGGAGATTGTAACCGGACGAATGACTGCTCTGATTTTTTTTGTAGCCGTGGTCCAATAGGAATTCCTCCCAAGTGAAAATTCTTATTGGACCACGGCTGAAAAATCCCGAATACTCTAGATTTGAAGTTTAGTCGAGTTCTAGAATCTCCTAGTTGTTCGCCTTCGACATTCTATCTAACTTCTTGAATACACAAAATGTTCTAAAATCACTATTTGCAACTATTTAAGTACAAAAAACGAATCAATATTACCCTCATTCAAAGTCGATCAACTTTCAGATAAGACATAATAATAATGAAGTCAATCGGTGAACGATTTCGTTTAAACAGCCCGAAACATAAGCCGTTCAATCTAAAAACTCTGAACATTATTCACTAATGAACAACATCAAGTGGGATATTCAAATAAAGCAAGCACTTTGAAGCTTAACCGCCCAAAAACACATTCCCATCATCGATACTCGCTCATTAACGCGATTATATTAGGAACTGAATAGACGAGAAATTGGTTATTAGTGTGAATTTCCGACTGGCTGTATTTCATGTCAAAGGTCCATAAAGGCAGTATTTCAACGATAACTTTTTATAGCGTGAGTTTCGTGATGGCATAATCGATCATCAACAGTTCATTCATTTCACATGATAATATCGCGAATTATGCTGGTACTTTATAGGGATCGAAAACTTTCGACGGTAAACTCGTCGTATTTCATAATGTCCAGGAGAATTTTCGACCACACCTCCGAGCCGAGCCAACGTTTTGATGTATCCTTCTCTTCACGTGATATACAGTGCGTCCGTTATTCTCTTTGAGAAGAAGAAACATCCGTTGGTGTTATATGGCAATATCTAGTTAAATTTGAGGATATTACGATTAATTGCAGATGAATTTGAAATTTTATCATTTGGCATTTATTTTTTGGTATACAGGGTGGCCCATTTTGAAATATTCACTGAAATAACTCCCTGGAAAGAGCCTGGGTCAAAAAATGTTTCAATTGAAATTTTCTTAGTTTGAAGGGAACATCGAATGCAGGTGTTCAATTCGACCTTGGAGATTGACTTCAAGGTCATTTCAAAATGGATTTTTTTGAATCAGAACAATACTTTTTCGTTGCAGACAATTATTCTTCGTGAGAAACTAAAACATTCTGTGGCTGTAATTTTTGTTGTTCCATAAAAAGAATTTCTCTGGAGATATGAAGTGTTTCATGCTTGAGACAGTGATGTCAAAGTATTTTGATTGATTGATTGATTTTCTGACGAACAAGAGACCGGGTTAGCGCTTGGCCTTGGCCTGTGACACTGCGACCAACTTGGGTCTATTGTATCACTCTTTCGTCAGTGGTTCCTCACGAGAATAGGTTGGTGTCCTTTATCAGGTTCAGTAGCCTGTTTATGAGGTTTTTCGGATTCATTCCCGTTTCCGGATTTATTTCTCCGAAGATTCTGTGGTGCCTTCTTCCCAGGGCGTCGCATTCAAAAATTATGTGAGAGGCTGTTTCTTCCTCTTCACCGCAGAGTCTGCAATCCACGGGTTCTCCAAGTATTCCTATGGTGTTCAGATGTTTTCTAAGGCCGCAGTGTCCCGTCAGTAGACCTACTATTATACGTGCCTTTGTTCTGTTTAGATTCAAAAAGTCAGCCGTCAAGGTTTGGCTTGTGTGTCCCACCATGACTTTGCTGTGTGTTTGCCCGTCGCTCTGTTCCCAGTGTTGTCGGTGTCTTTGTTTTATCCACTCCTCAATCAGGGTCCTGCATCGGTTTTTGCTGATTCCAAGCACAGGTTCTGGCCCTGTGAATGGCCTTTCAGATGCTTGTCTCGCTAACTGGTCTGCTTTTTCGTTGCCCGCTATTCCCTTGTGACCTGGCACCCACATCAATGTGAGCTTGTTGTGTTTTGCCAGCTCCAGAAGGTCCTGGAGGCATTCCCAGACGAGTCTAGACTTTATCTGTGTCGAGTTGAGAGCTTTGATGGCGCTCTGAGTGTCAGAGAGAATGTGGATGTATTTTCTTTGGTAGCCACTTTCCAGGTTCTTCTGTATGCATGTCCTAATGGCATGTGTTTCAGCTTGAAATATCGTGGCGTGTTTGCCGAGAGGTATTATGTAGTTCCTTCTTGGCCTCACTCCGTGTATTCCCGCTCCTGATGTCAAAGTACTTCAAAGTTATTTCTCATATATATGGAATCATTTAGTTTTGTACTTGCGACCCGCTCCGGCTTCGCAAGGATGCAATGCTGATACTAAATAGTAAATACGTACTACAGAATGTCCTTATAAACATCGTTTACAGCTTTTTTGTCATTAGACAATACAAACATATTTTGTTTAGAAGTTTCTCTTGAAAGACCGATTGGGAGAAACACGGCCTTCGACGCGCTTATTTACAGGCTCACGCGGCCATCCGGATCGGTATTGCCGGCGCCGCACCGCTATGTCCCTGCATTTTAAATCTGTAATATCTTCGGAAATATTCATTTAAATTACATGCTGTAAAGGGCCATATTGATCTATATTGAATGGACAATGTATTCAAGGTTTTTTATTGGATAAGTAGGTATCAATGCTGTACTGCTTAAGGTCGGCGTTTAAAGCGAGTAGGAAATCTTCTCCGATAGAGGCGCCACCGTGCATTTTAAGAAATATCTCCATAGAACTTACATTATCACAATAAGTTCTATGAATATCACTCTAATCATGAATGAAATGTACAATGGCGCGCTCTATCCGAAAATCGCCGAACTATGAAATAAGTCAATTTGTGGGTAAAGCAGGAATTTTTTTCCGCCAAAATTTGAATATGACCATTTTCTGCCAATTTCGTATTTCAAGTTGATCTCCTGAACGAAATTATCAGTAGATTCACTTTTAACGGAAGTTGAACTATTTTCATGGGTCTTTCTGTTGAAATAAAACAGAAGCATGGGTTGGCTCATTTTCTCCTATTTTTAAAAAATAAAATTTACTGTCGGAATGAAATCGATTAAAATTATTTCAACAAGAACCCTACTCCTTTCTGAGTTCACCCACAAAATTTCAGTTCTCAAAGTGAAACCGTTTTCGAAATCAACTTGAAAGAAAAACACACTACATTGAACGCCCACCTTGAAATAACTTCCTAAATAAGCCATTTTTTCCCGTAAAATGTGTGGAATAAAAAATGGTTATTGTGGGTTATCCTTAAGAGATAGACATATACCCTTGCGGGCTTTTTTGATGACCTATTTTAGGTGTACAATACCAAGTAAATTAATTTGATTTATCTCGTGAAGTTCAGTCAGCGTTTGCAATGAAAGCGCAAGAAATGTGTTTATTCACGACATCACATTAGAAACCTGTAAATTCATCAGGGTTTCTCTACAATATTATGCAAGTATTGTAGATATAAACCTACCTCTTGATTCACAATATCTAATAAAAAAAGCGTTTCAAATTCCGTTGCGTAGTTTTGAAGATTTGAGCATACATAGGGACAAACAGCGATAGGGACTTTGCTTTATACTATGTATTGATTACGTCAGAACATATTCGAAAAAGAAAATGTGGTTTGTTTTCTGAATTTTTCCCAATCGCACTCATGAGTTGGCACCGCAATAAGAAAAACTTATCGTATTCGCCATTCTGCGCAAAAGCAATTCATAATTCCACAACGATTCATAAGGTATGTCCCATAAGTTTTGGCACAATTTTCATAGGCTAATAAAGTGGTGAGAACAAGAAGACAGTAGGTTGCTATTGAAATAAAAGTTTGTTTGTAACTTTGACTTTACTTTAACACTTTGTTCAACACAGTTGTTGAAGTGGTTAAGTCGATATGGCTTACAAAAAATAAATTCGAAAAAGTATTTATAATTTAGTTGGGCGAGTCGATAAAGCCGAGATGATACCCATTTTTGAAAATCAGAATATATCCTGTAGAACTATTCATCGGACAATCGCTGAATATGAGCAAGGTATTCCTTGTACGAACCTCGCAAAATTGGAAGACCTAGAATTTTTGCCCAAGCAAGCACCGTAAGACTGGTAAGAAGAGCAGAAAACAAGGTTGGTACTTCGCTAAGAGAACACGCACATCAATACAGGGCATCTAACTATATCGCTAGGTAATTTTATTGAAGCAGAACACGCTGGAGACGATATTATTTTCTGGCCAGACCTTGCGTCCAGACACTCTGCAGGAGAAACTCAAGATTGGCTTGCCGACCAAAACGTACCATTTGCAACGCGACCTTCCACATGCTCGACCCAAACAAGATTTTTCGGCTCTCTTATCGCGAGAAGTTTACGATGGGGGATGAGAAGCCCAAAATGAAGAGGAAATTCGACGCCGAATATACAGGAAGATCCGAGAAATCGATCTAGAGACTGTCCAAAACCTGATGGTAGGTGCTCTCAAATGTTTAATTTTTGTCACTTTTTGGGCACTGAAATTTGTGACAAAATTTATGGGACATACGTTCATCACACAACCAAAAGTAAACGACGCTAAAACAAAAACCAATTATGTCTTAAAACAGCCATTCTTTTGCTCTCTAACAAGTTATTCGCATGAAGGCACACGAGTTGAAACCTGAGTTTACAGACACAGTGAATTCGAAAAAAAAACTCAATTCAGTTCACCTGCAAGAAACCAGAAAACCAGCAGATCACATCTCTTCAAGTGAGATTAACCGTGAGTACCCTTCTTTCAGTTTGATTTGTAGTATTACACATTAGTTTTTATTTACGTTTCTTGGTGACAAAAATTGGTAAAGCAGTCCATTCTTCTCCAGGAGAGCTGTTGTGTAACTAACAATACCATTAATAGTTTCCAATCCCCCTTTTTTTCGAACATTTCATGGAAAAGCACCCTGTACATAAAACATCAAATACAAATGATGGAAAAAGTTCAACCAAAAATTAGTGAACTCATCGTTAATCTCTGAGAAAGGTCCAGATTTGGCGAAATAATTTATCACTTTCATCCAAATAATATCCTTCTTTTACTGTTTTTATTCGACTTCAATTCATCCCTCGTGACAGAGAGTTAGCATGACGGAAATGCGAATCTCCCTTCAGAATTTCACTCTTTAAAATATTCCAACTCCAACAAAAACCGGTCTGGCCTTCATTTGTTGCCGAAAATTTCCATTACAGATACCGAAGCTGAACCGGTTCTTTCTTATTGGCCGCTAATGGCTTCATTATATAGTGTCACTCTTTCGTAGCAAAAAGTCCCAGCTGAAATATTCAGTTTGGAGTGGTGTAATTCAATTTCATCCCGGAGTGGCATGGAACCCTTTCTGTTATTTCGAAGAAGGTTTGTCATTTCTGGTCGAGTTAAAAATCAGAGGAAATTACCTCGTCGAGCTGTTTTCACGAATAGTGTTCATTTATTCAGTCGGATTAATTAGGTTTGGTAGGCGCTTTGAAGCAATATCCCAAAGTGAAAAACCGAGAAGACCCATTAACGAAATAGAGAATGATTACTGAATATTAAAATACACAAGAGACGCTTGTTAATGATTCGTTTGAATTAGCTCCTCAAGAATCTTTATGAGATGGTATCTTTCTTGTAATATCACTGATATTGAAGTTTTTTATTGTATACCCAAGACTAATTAAGGTCCTTGAATATGACGTGGAATATCTTCTAAATAGAGAACATTCTGTTTTTCAAATCCAGTTATAAGGAGCTCTATCAAGTAGTACCCCTCTGAATTGAAACTGATACATTGAGAGATTTACTTGCTAACTTTTTTTTTGGATAAAACAAAGATAGTATAGCAAGGAGTAAATGATTAAAACTCTGAGAAAAAACGAAGGGTTTACAATTTATTTTTATAAATTTGTTATTAATGTGTTTGCCCACCGCGATTATCTATACACTCTCCCAACACGTCTTGGCATTGATGCAATAAGATGGTCTATTTCTTCTTGAGGGATACTATCCCAAGCTAACTGTACTTCATGACTCAGAGCAGCCAAAGTCCTTGGAGGCTGGGGTGAATTTCGAAGCCTTGTACCCATAATGTCCCAAACATGCTCTATGGGCGAAAGATCATGTGTTTCTCGAAATGACAACCCCTCCTCCCGTAGACCAACAATTCGACTTCTCGCAAATTCACTTAGCTGGCGATAAATTCCGCATACACGTGCTCAAGGCATTTTAACCACAACTATACATCGATTTTGTATCTCCTCGAACAGCTGGTTGGTTGTAAAATTTAGAAAAAATTTGTAAAAAACGACTACAACCAAAAATGTTCACATGAAAAAACCTTCACGATTTTTTCTTCAAATTTTATCATTCAGGTTCTCTTTGCTGTTCTATCTATGTTTCACCAAAACAAATTGAAATTTGAACAGCTTTTTCTCGGTGTTGCAGTTTCTTTGTCAGTTACTATATGCGAATAGGAAATTTGATACCAATTTTTGACAATGGTGACGAAGTGATCGATCTAGCCGAAGGACCAATGAAAAACAGATCATACGAAATCATTTCGAAGAAGGAGGAAATTGGAAATAATAAAACGAGCATCATACACGAATCAAAGAACATAAACAGTTTTGCAGACTTGCGATTTGTAAGGAATGAAAAAATTACATTTAATTCAAAGGTTATAGCAATTAATGGGCATTGGTAGAACTACGGACCTACTGCGTGTATCTCTGATTTTGGCAGCTTCGATTTTAATTTTCTCATTACACAGATTGTTATTATTATGTGGCGACTTGCCACCGGCGTGCAGAAGTCTGCGACCGCGCTTCACACGCCGCCCGCACAGAGGGCACCTCCTCCTAGGCAGCGTGGGTTACTGCGGTACCATATTCTTTATAGACCGACCAGGTCTGCTACCCAGTACCCACGCTCGTCTCGAGCAGGGCAGCTGTTACATCTACGTCATTGGCAGGCCTCGCTTACATTAGCCAATCTGATGAGTCCATCGTAAGCGAGGCTGGGACGAAACGTAGCCCCATCCCGATTCATAATTAAAAGCAACACGCTTCAAATTGGTGACCCCGACGTGATCGGGCATGGGGAAATAACAGCTAAACTTTCGTCCCCACATACGATGTCTGGATCAACCTTCGAGGCAATTCTGGCTGCAAGCGCAACAAGGTGTGCAACCGTCCCTCGCTGACGATGGCACACGTCCATCCCAGTGTCGGACAACACAAAGCACCGGCTGCAGCCCTCTCAGGTCTCCAGGCATCGTCCACTGTATCATGACCAGTTGTCCTGTTCACTGGGGGAGAGTCATGTGGCGACTTGCCACCGGCGTGCAGAAGTCTGCGACCGCGCTTCACACGCCGCCCGCACAGAGGGCACCTCCTCCTAGGCAGCGTGGGTTACTGCGGTACCATATTCTTTATAGACCGACCAGGTCTGCTACCCAGTACCCACGCTCGTCTCGAGCAGGGCAGCTGTTACATCTACGTCATTGGCAGGCCTCGCTTACATTAGCCAATCTGATGAGTCCATCGTAAGCGAGGCTGGGACGAAACGTAGCCCCATCCCGATTCACAATTAAAAGCAACACGCTTCAATTAGATATAGTAAGTCTAATCGATCGAAATATGGCTCCTCAATTATTGTGTAATTTCAAATTACCAGAGGATATTACCAATGATATTGTAATGAATGAAATTGATTGACTGGAGGCGAATACATCCAGAGAGTTACATACCTACTGATATTACTTCATGAGGGCAAATATAATATCACAGATGATGAATGTGCATAGCAGAAGCCTGAAGCTACGAGGGCTTCCGGCCACAAGAATATGAAGGGAATCTGTGGGATATCCTATTCCTGGATGATTTACCTTAACGCATTTTGAATTCATGTTATTCCAGCGATAAGTATACTTAGCACATGTTGAGGAAGTTCAACTCAAGAAATATTCTCGTTTTTGAAAGAGTGTGGAATTTGATGATATTGAAAACATCAGACTGATCCCTTACTGTTGGGATGTATCAGCCAATGAATTCCTAGTACCTACTTATTTCAAAATAACCTTGTATACTCCATTCACTTTCATAAAGTGTCCTGGTTGATCAAGATTAAGGTTTATCAAGTTTTTTTCACTTCAAACGGTCGCAGGGTTTTACTCGTTATACGTCAAATTAGTGATTCTTAGAGACGTTGCCAATGTTAGTTTCTATTCACACTTTTTTAACTTTGTAAATGAAGTTTAAGGTTTAACTGTGACGCAGATTTCGTAGTACTTCTACATTTTCACACTTGAGTATTTCAAGTTGTGCAAAAAGTTATTTGAATGTCTTCTGTAGGCTTGTTGTTTGAGAATTTTGAAGGGTGAATAATTCCATAGGTCCATCTGTTTGTTCAGAAATTTTTCTGTTGGGTTATTCGAGTACTTTCATTCTTTTTTCGAATGAACTATCACAACGGACTATTCTGTCCATTATTTCTCGGTGAAATTTCAAGACTCGATTCTTGATTTCCGTCCAACCATGTTTATATATACTCCATTCACAATTAAATAAATAATAATAAACTGCTAATTTCCACAAAATTTATTGATGTTAAATGACGACAATTGTTTCACTACACTGTAGCTTTTTCAAGTCGGATGCTGAACTGAGTATTCCCAAATTATAACATTCGTTTAAATAGGTATTGATAACATAGTTGAGCAGAAAATGTGTTTTAAATGAGGTAATAAAATTATATTAGAGGGTGCCGCTGGTTATTCCAGGATTGTATAAAGATGTTCAGTAGCGGTGATCTATTCACATCTGTTTGTTCATTCAATAGGACCTTCTTAGAATTATACCTGTTTATTTCTAGAGATTCTAAGAGTGTGAGTCTAGAACTCTTGTTTTCTGTATGGAGAATCTGATAATTGTTGTTGAACTCATGTCCGCATTCTTTCAAGTGGTTGGCGTATGTAGAATGGGTGGTGTTAGATGTGAAGCTCTTCTGATGTTCATGGATTCTCTTTTTGAAAGATCTTCCGGTTTGGCCTATATAAACCATGTGACAATCCCCACATTTTAGCTTGTAGACTCCAGATTTGTTATCTTTGTTTGTTTTATCTTTATTATTTCTGACGAAAGTTCCCAAATTATTGTCTGTCTTGAAGGATACTTTGAGATTGAATTTATCTTTGAAATACTTAGCAATACGCTCGGAAGTTCGATTAACGTAGGTTAAAGATATATACTTTTTGGTGTCATCTTTTATGGGGGAAGGGTACGCTAACAGCAAAGCATGTTTTACTTGTTTATTGGACAAGATCTCATCTATGATGGAAGGGTTATAACCGTTATTGATTGCTATTTGTTTGATTAAGTTTAATTCTGTGTTGAAATGATCGTGATTCATAGGTGTAGTTATTAGTCTATGGATCATAGAATTGTAAGCGGCCATCTTGTGACTATATGGGTGATTAGAAGTGATGTGAATGGTGGTATCAGTATGGGTGGGTTTGTGAAATATACTGAAGTTATGTGTGTCGTTCAGTTTAGAAATTGAAATGTCTAGGAAGTTTATTCTACTATTCATTTCTTCTTCTACTGTAAATTTCATGTTAGGATGTATTTCATTGATAAACTTCATAAACATGCTCAAATCCAAAGTAAGAAATTAAATTCACTCATCCATAGAAATAGAAAACCGAAAATACAAAAACCAAAAAATAAAAATTATTCTCCACACCAATTTTACCCTAAATTCATTAACTTATCTAACGTTAAATTTGACGAAAATGAAACAACCCTACTTGAAAAAGGATTCAAACACAATCTAAAACATTGCAATGAGAAATCTTTGGAATGTTTGGCAGTTGACTCGGAAATTGCTATCAAGTCAATTCTCACAACAGACAATAATTTACATTTAAATTTTGATAAATATAACATCGCTAACATAATTAAATCTGAACAAAAAACCTCGAAATCCAAAGATCAAAAATTAGTTGAATCAATCAAAGAAAAAAGCAACTTGAATGAATTAGTTTTCACTCGAGCCGATAAGGGAAATAGTATAGTCATAATACCGAGAAATGAATACATTAATAAAACAAAAGCATTTTTAACCCCTGATAAATTCAAAATAATTAATAAAGACCCAACTGAACAGTTTCAAAAACAAATCAAAAACCTGATAAACCAATCAGTGAGCATATTTCAGAACATCCCAAAATTCAAACTCACCTTAATGAACCCACAAGCTCCAAAATTATATTCATTATTAAAACTACATAAGCAGAATTACCCGATTAGACCGGTAGTTTCATTCACTACATCTCCTAGCATAAAATTATCTAGAATATTGATCCCTATCATTCGAAAAGAAACAAAATTTCACGCTGAATACGCCATAAAAACAGTTTAGAATTAATCAATTATATCAAACATATCCAATTGCCTAAAAACTCTAAATTCATTTCGTTTGACGTACAAAATTTATTCCCCAGTATCCCCCCAATAGAAACCATTCAACTAGTCGAACAACTACTCACTAAAAATAATTGCAACCCTATCATAAAAGTCGATATTTTAAATTGTCTCGAAATTTGCTTAAAACAGAACTACTTTCAATTCAATGAAACTATTTATTGCTCCGACGAAGGTCTAATCATGGGTAATCCTCTAAGTTCAATATTAGCCGAAATTTTCATGGACAGTTTAGAAAAGAAAATCTGCACACATCCATTATTTAGATATTTCCTTTATTGGTACAGATATGTGGACGATATATTCTGTTGCTTTATGGGTACTAATAGACAGCTGAGCATGTTTATGAAGTTTATCAATGAAATACATCCTAACATGAAATTTACAGTAGAAGAAGAAATGAATAGTAGAATAAACTTCCTAGACATTTCAATTTCTAAACTGAACGACACACATAACTTCAGTATATTTCACAAACCCACCCATACTGATACCACCATTAACATCACTTCTAATCACCCATATAGTCACAAGATGGCCGCTTACAATTCTATGATCCATAGACTAATAACTACACCTATGAATCACGATCATTTCAACACAGAATTAAACTTAATCAAACAAATAGCAATCAATAACGGTTATAACCCTTCCATCATAGATGAGATCTTGTCCAATAAACAAGTAAAACATGCTTTGCTGTTAGCGTACCCTTCCCCCATAAAAGATGACACCAAAAAGTATATATCTTTAACCTACGTTAATCGAACTTCCGAGCGTATTGCTAAGTATTTCAAAGATAAATTCAATCTCAAAGTATCCTTCAAGACAGACAATAATTTGGGAACTTTCGTCAGAAATAATAAAGATAAAACAAACAAAGATAACAAATCTGGAGTCTACAAGCTAAAATGTGGGGATTGTCACATGGTTTATATAGGCCAAACCGGAAGATCTTTCAAAAAGAGAATCCATGAACATCAGAAGAGCTTCACATCTAACACCACCCATTCTACATACGCCAACCACTTGAAAGAATGCGGACATGAGTTCAACAACAATTATCAGATTCTCCATACAGAAAACAAGAGTTCTAGACTCACACTCTTAGAATCTCTAGAAATAAACAGGTATAATTCTAAGAAGGTCCTATTGAATGAACAAACAGATGTGAATAGATCACCGCTACTGAACATCTTTATACAATCCTGGAATAACCAGCGGCACCCTCCAATATAATTTTATTACCTCATTTAAAACACATTTTCTGCTCAACTATGTTATCAATACCTATTTAAACGAATGTTATAATTTGGGAATACTCAGTTCAGCATCCGACTTGAAAAAGCTACAGTGTAGTGAAACAATTGTCGTCATTTAACATCAATAAATTTTGTGGAAATTAGCAGTTTATTATTATTTATTTAAAATGAATTTCCATCAAGTGAAGACCGAATCAATCAAATATCCATTCACAATTATAAAATCACAACTCTGGCCTTGGAAATTTGACACATTCCACTCTGTATCGAAGTTATGACGTTTTTCAAAATATTTTTATGTTCCAAGTCAACACTATGTTGCAGTTTCTACATTCTAAGCGTATTTCTCAGAATGTGAATTTATTCGGAAAATGAATGAATTGGAAAAGATGTGATGTGATTAACGTTTATATGAATTGTTAGAGAGGATTCCTTTTCTAGTTATTTCCATGAAAAGTACAAGAGATCACTGTTGAAATATATTATTTTTGCCATGGAAGAAAATTGCATTGCTTTCACATAATTTTCATATGCATGCTTGTGAAGACTTAATGTTTATCTATTATCCTCTTGAACTGGAAGTTCAAGACTTGACGACATCAATTGTTGACTCTAATCAATAATTCATTAAAAAAAATCAACCCAAAGATATAAGATGAATTGATGGGTAATTACAAGAATCAAGAATAATGTCAATTTTATTTTGTTGATAACTTCCTTAAAATCAATGTTGGGATATGAAACTCGGTTGCGTTTGTTCAAACAACATCCAAAGAATACATTTTTCACCATCTCGATCTTTGAAAGGCGTTTCTTAGAGGAGAATTAGGTCTTAGTTCCACCTCATTAGTGAGGTACCTAACTTTTGCAAATCTGCTCAGATATCGCCAAATTTCTTGAAAAACCTGAAAAATATCATCCTTGTCGACCTCTCGAGGCTCCATCTACTGCGATATCTTTCCAAATAACAGCTTTTTCAACGAAATTCCCGTGTACCCCTTCAACCTCGAAATGTAAACATTCGTCCTGGTCTTGAAAATCGTCCTCACGCTCCAAACTGGTGCTAAAAACAATAAACATACGTTAATCTTGGATATTCGACGAAAAACTCACCTGCAAATATCGATTAAATACCAAAAATCTGCGAACAATTTGTAAACCTAACAAAATGTCGTTTTGTCATTAACGATATTTTCTGTGCGCGCACTGACTTTTCATCATATGTTCTGTGCTTTTCATCAGGGGCACCAACTCCTGAAAACGAAACCATGACCTCCTATGTGATTAAATAAAAGTGAATGGAGTATACGTGAAATATTTCCAGTATTAACAGAGAAAAAAGTTTCTTCAACATTCGCCAGTTCTTTGGAATTATTGAATTCACATACCATTTTCTCAAATTCATTATTTTCCCAAAGTAAATAAACATTTTGATAAAGACGTAATGACTACGAACTCCATGTAGAAGGGACAACGTTGCTTAGTAATCTGACAAGAAAATGATTATAATTTCTTCAAAATATACACGCTGAAATATGCCAGAATTTTATGTCCAACCAGGATACATTTTAATTGAATGGAGTAAAGGTAGAAAAATGCGTTTCTGCGCTTCATTAATCTCTTCATGTCCTGGAAAATAAACTCGAGAGAGGCATTGGATGATTGTTCCTAATTATTCCATGGAATAATTTGATTCAACATTTTTTACACACAGCAATAGCCAATTGTGGATGTGGACCGGGCATGATACCGAGTCTCTTCAAATTTCCCAGGGGACGTTGTTAAGAAAGTGGCGCGGAACCTAAATTGGAAACATTCACGCAGAGCCCGCTTTCTTTAATTATTAACTCGACAAACACCTCCAGCTTCTTTCATTCGTATGATAGGGAATTCCTGTTCAGCTATTGTTATTTCCTACGCCTTTCAACTCTGCTCTCATACCGTCACATCATCTTTTCGAAGAATGGTTCGAAAGGAAAGATGTTTCCCTTTTTTCCGCAAGAAAGGGTGTTTTGAATGTCTCACTCATGATTCACAATTCTTCTAAGTGTTCGAAACCATGAGGGTGTTAAAATTATACCAGAAAATAGAACGTTCGAAAAAACGAAGGGATAATTCTGGAATGACGCCACCTCCAGTATGATGTTTCGAGGTGAAAAAAGATAATAAGGATGAAAAGGATCAAGATGATAATAATAGGAAAATGAGACTATACATGGTGGGTCTTTGGCTTGTACATAAATTTCAACTGTAGGTTCTCGATGCCAAAATAAACCTCTTTTTCATTTTCCATTTTTCTGAATTCGGTTCTGTTGAAGAGATATATCTAATTGAACAAAAAATTGGACAAACACTTTGTATTTTATTGACTATTGACGTTTATTCTCAATATTTTTCTGAAGTATGGATCGGTAACAATGAATTTCAAATAGAAACTGCCCGTATAAACTATATATTTCACGCTCCTTGAAATTCAATTTCATTTTCTCCCACATTTGTGGGAGTTCATTAGAATTTAACTCTACATGAAACGTTTTTCCATCATTTAGATTTAAGTCTCGACATTCTCAAAACATTGTCAACTAGTGGTGCGATCAGAGAAAGAATAATTTTCTGCGAAACGGTGATGTTTAAAATCCATGGAGGCATCCAGATTATTCTTGAGATTTATGAATTTTTTCTCAAATCTAATCGCATAAAATAAGGAATAATTCGGAAAGAACGCGTTTAATACAAAAAACTTAGGAATATTTTTTCCCAAAATGATTGATTATTTCGAAAATATGAACCGTTCATCCTTTTCAAGTAGTTTTAAAGCATTTTTGCGTGGGTTTATGAGATTGCTACGCTGTAACTTTTACATCAGAAGAAATATTGAATGAGTGTTGATTGGGGACAATGCAGAATAGAGTAGGCAATCAAACAAGATTCAATGAATCTGATATGACGGTTCCGAAGGTGTGGAAAAAAGTATTTTTTTTTCGGGATTTTCAACACCCTGTATCTTTCAAACGGAACCGAATTTTGAAAATGTAATGAGAAAAAGTGTTTCGCTTGATGAGGATAATCTACAGTTGAAATATATGTCAAAAACTCAGTCGATGAGAAAATGTGGAACACAATGAAAAATGAATTGAAGAAAAAAGCAAAGAAAAAGTAGAGAAGAACGAAGAGATTTAATGACGAAACATATTGAATAATACAAGAAAAGGTGAGACAAATTAGGGAAGAATTCGAACTATTAGTAATTGAAGAACTGGTATAATATATTTCGATAAAGTTCACAAAATAAAATTACAATTTGAAGGAACTATGTCGGTTCACAGCAACAAAATAGATACCTACTTAGTGTGAATCAAGCAACTGTTGAATAATTCGACGTCAAAATTGAGAATTGTAACCACGAGTCGCCACAATGGTACCAAATTAATTCATAAGGATCACACTGGAAATGTGCTCCTCCAATTCTCCTTTGCATAAAAGAAAATGCAGAAGTAAACCACACTCTCATTCCGCAAACCCACGTAATGTCTAATGAGTTCCCTGCCTCCGCCAAATAAACCAAGCTGGCATGGGATATAAAAGTTTTCTATCCGCGCAATATCCGTAGGAATGTAATCCAGAAACAGCGCCTTTCACTGCAAGAACGACTCATCTGTTTCCGACTTGCAAATACCATAATCCCGAATTTTTTCAATGGAAAAGTATCCAAGGCATGCCAGGATATTCTTATACATATTAGCTGAACTTTCTGGGTGTTCAACTGAAAAGAAAATTTACTCATGAAGTTTTACCGGTGTTGACTTCACTGCCTGGAGACCATCATAGTGTGAAGTTAACAAGAAAATGGGAGTTTTAATGAAATTTCCTTGTCTATCTGATGCGAAGGAATAGGTGGCTGATTTTTTTTTCTGTGAATGAAATGCCTCGTTTATTGCGTATCATTGTAGCTTGCAGCAGGATTTATTCGTTTTGTACAAATGAGACAGGTTTCAATGTCTACAAACATTTGTTAGGTTGAGATCTCAGAAGGATGCAATTTGTATATGAATCAATATTTCAGGACACCTGAAAAGAATGAAAATCTACTCACTGAGCCTTATCCAATATTAACCCTCAATAGAAACGAAATGATGAGAACGGATAAGTTTTCAATGAACTCAATATACTCGAAAAAAAAATCAATTGGGAATTTTTCATAAGCCTTTACTAAAAAGGCCACTGAATTATAAAATGTATATGCGTATAGAGGTGACTCTAATGCCGGCCACTCACGAGGCTACTGAGACGGGCGTTTTATGGCCTTTTATGACACTTTAAGAGCCCTTGACCAATCACGGAGACTCTTTTCGCACGTGGCCTTAGAAACCATCATAAAACGCCCGTCTCGGAAGCCTCGTGAGTGGCCGGCATTACTCCTCATACTGAATTCAAAGGGTAAATGTTCAATTGAATTTCAAGCGAAATAAATATTATTCAGTTAAAAACCCTACGACAGCGTTAGGAAAAAATTTTCTGCCACTTTTCCTCCTTAATTACGATGGGTCAAAAATTCTCCATCGAACATTGAAAGGACTATACCTACATAGGGTGGAATATTAAAGAGAGACAAACAACAAAACTTAGGGCTTTTCGGAATTCTGAACAAGGTGGTTTCTGAAGGTATTGGGGGCAATATTTCATGAAAATTTCGATTGGTTCAAGATAACCGTTCAAACCCAGGAAACACAGAATTCTCCGCGAGGTCGCTGAGAGGTTACAATGTGACTCTTATGCTAATTCCTATTGCGATCTCCCAGAGATCACTATGTGATGGTCCTAAGCCAAATTTTCAATTTATTCTTTTGCTAGCTCTTCCTATTATGAGCTCGCAAGGACATCCTGAGTACACTCAGAAAAGGAAATTCACATGGCGAGCTCCCAAAGTTATACCAAACGTAAAAACATCGCTCATTAGCGGTTAGTGTGATGAGCACCTGGGAAAAGACCTTCATCTCGTTCCACTTGAGTTCAACTGTTGAGTAGATGTGTCAGCGAAGCACGATTTTTTTTTAAATATATCGTAATATCAAAGAGGATCTGTGATAAGGATAAGATAATAAGATATTATGATAGTCTGTGAATAAGATACTGAATTCTTATACTAGATTTCATTATTGATTTGTTCCAGTGCCAGAAGAAATTGATTTTTCAAATTATTGATTGAAATAATGTTTTGTGTCACACTGGAATATTCTCACGAAGACTAGTGCTACTTTGCAGTTTCAACACACATAATCATTATTTGTTTGACAATATCCAAATTCTTCGTTTTTCAGTTTTTCTATTCATTCAATTTGTAGTCTCAGATGGGTACAGATTGACCTGATCGTATGAAATTCCTTCGTAACTTGTCATTTTCATTTTTGAAGATGTACTCAATCAGATAAGAAAGATCATGGACCAACAATTTGAAGTGTATTTGGAGTATTTGTTGAGATTTTAACATCAAATGAAAAAGAGATATGATTGCAACAATACCATGAATACCATTACATTGAATTTAAACCATAATAAAGTTTCTCTATTTCAGTCGCGTAATGCGTTCATTACAGTATTAAAAACAGTGCTGTAATGATTTCATTACAGCATCGTTTTCAGTTACATTTTTCGTGGTTGTCAACAATGAATTTCGATCCTATCAAATTCCAGCAGACTTCAGTTTGGAAATGTCAATTTTCGTATTTCCTAACATTCACACAAACTGCCAAGATACAATATGAAAGTTACCACTGGCGGATCCAGACAGTTTTTCAGGGGGGGGGCATGAATTCTTTCAGGGCGAGGCCATCAATAGATAAAAACTTTTTACCAACATTACAGGACTGCTTATAAAGAGATTATTGTCAATTTCGTGGTCCAAGGGGGGCCTTGGACCCCATGGCCCCCCCTTGGACTCCCCCAGTATCCGTCAGTGGAGGTCACTAGGACCTATAATTTGAATTTTTCATTGAATTTCACAAAATTTGACAAATACAGAAAATATCGTCTAATACTCGTTGCAGAATGCAATTCCAATACTCATGCGTTCGAAAACTCGCTAAGGAGCAGACGAACGCGTCCGCATTCGTATTGGAATAGGAACCCATTCTGCAACTAGTTTCAGAATATACTATTCTATGTGTTTTTGTTTGTTTCCATAATTCCATTCCTTTGTTACAGCACAGAGTAATGTATGATATTGGTATTTCATTCTGATTCTTGTATTATATGAGTCTTAAGTTGAAGGATTCACACAACATTGATTTCACATTACTTGGCTTCAATATTATGGATGTATAAGTTCATTATTGTTTCTCAACATTCATACAGATATATAATAAAAACATAGACTATCCCTACTCCCTACTAATATCCTAATCTGATCTTTATGCGAGCTCCTATAGATGTTAATAAAAGAAGTTAATGAGAAGTTCTCAAAGTAGGGGAGCGAGGGGCTTGTTGTAACAGTTTTCATGAAAACTAATATATCTTGAGATCCATTGATTGAATTGCTACCGAATGAAAATGGATGGATGCTGTAACTCTTCCTCTACCAAATCAAGTGAAAATAATACCAAAACTATAGTTCATTATTTCATAATCAATAATTTTCTAGAAGAAGTGCGGTGTTACAACTTACCTCGTGCTTGGGGCAAGTTGTAACGTCTACCGGGGCAAATAGTAACGACAAAAAAAGACAACAATAATACCTCTGATTTGTTTATTTTTAACGAAATTAACATCTCTAAAGTAGGTAATGTAATTCTTATCGAAAATCAACTTGAATACACTTTTTCAGTAATCAACACCTAAAAATTCAGTAATTAACAGTTTCATTCAGATGAACACTCCTTATAATCATCATGTCACTTTTAAATCACAGAAAAAGTAATGAAATTATTTATGAGGTATGCTTCGTAATTATCTTCTTTTGATATCTATCAAAAAAGTATTGCACATACAAGAATCAACATTCGGCGGGTATCATCATAATTCAATTCACTCTTCATCGGAGCTACAATTAATACGAATAACAGATATTGTCTCCTTTAACACATCTCAATTATGCCCACATCTTACAAATGATACACTCGACCAATCTTCCTTATTTGAATCTGTGTAAGCTTCACCACATACAAGACAACACCACACTTCTGATTCAGATTCTGAATCTGAACATAAAATCTTTTTTTAGCTCTGTCTACTCCGCTTTTATTTTTTGTTGATTTACCTTTGCCTGTTCCCTTCCCTTTACCTTTTCATTTGATTTTGTCATCTTTTTCCACTTTATACACCGTCATCATAACTTGGGGCACGTTGTAACACGTAACAACAAGCCCCGGCATTTTGTTACAACTAACCCCATGGTATGATTTTTAACATTTATCAAGATAACTATTTAAACAATTTAGCAATCTTAAAATCTGTTACACATTATCAGAGATGGATAAATTTGAGTGCAAATAGGATACAGAAAGTTTGAAATTAGCCGATAATATTAATGCAAACCAAAATTTTACGACAGTACAATTTTATATTAAGTGGCAAAAGTGAAGCACGAGCACACTTCCGGTCACTTCGCAGGCTGACAGGATACTTGATATGGCAACATTATGCGGCGTGGTTTATTGGTAAAATCGCGTCAAAGAAATACGCCAATAAAGTTTAAGATCCTTTTGAAAAGAGTCTGTTACTACTTGCCCCTGTTACAACAAGCCCCTCGCTCCCCTACTCGCCGCGGGAGTTGTATGCGAATTTCCTACAGAACTCCCAGTGTGGCTTGTTCGAGAATTTCCACGTAGGATATCGCTTAGACTTCACTGAGAATAATATATTGGCGGATATTTGGAGGAGATATAGAGCTCTCTCAAACTTCTCAAAGAAGCAACAAAAGGCGTCACAATATCCTCGGAGGGCTATCTTTCAGATCTCTTTGTGTTGCCTGGGAAAGTTATGACAATCACCCTGTATGAAACTTGTGAAGAGGAGAAGGCACCTTCAAAATGGCCAATTGATATTCAGCCTGCAAGATAATACTTCCATAGTTATAGTTAGTAAGGGGTTATAGTTCACAGCGACCTTTAGGTCTATTGTGCCCCATTACAGAGATGTTCCCACCACGCACTCAACAGCGTGCCTTCCAGTTCCAGAGATCTAATGAAATTCAATTTCTGGGAAGGTTTCAACGAGCCTGCAAGTTTCTTGCATTAAGGATTCTTTCTTTTGGGTTGCAATGGCAAGGCATTTCGTGACCAGTTGAATAGGAGTTTCTTCCTCCTCCTTACAAAATCTACACTCTTCAGTGTTCAATAAACCTATTCTCATCAGATTCTCCCCGAAGCGACAATAACCTGTGAGAAAGCCGGAAACTCGTTCTTACTGAGATCCAGATACCTTTTGGATCTGCATCTCTGTAACAACCAGCAACACCTCCCCACTTCCATAAGGCATGCGTCATGATATTTGCATTCTACCCGACCTCTCTTATATCATACAAATATTAATTAGAAAACCCAGGAGGAACAATAACCCGATTCATAAATGATGTTTTTGTTGCTCTACGTTGAAACCAAAACGATGGAATCTCTTCCTGCTTCCAACGCAAATAGTTCCTGAATTGTATCTTTCACATCCCGATTCTAGCTCAAAACCTTGTCGATTCATAAGAAAAACCATCAAAATGGGTTTAATTACGTATGCTCACCATTACGCATTCAAACCGGCAGAATTACAGCCCATTAATTCCGTTCAAATTTCGCCAGGAGCGTATAAATTCTGGTGAAAACCAGAGCGGTCAGGAGCCACAGACCGACTGCAACAAAAAATTAATTGAATGAGATTCCACAATGTTAGGAAACTGAATTACCCTTTCGGTGGAACAACATGCGCCGCACGGTAGGGGATGTTCGGTAAAATTCAGTGGAAGTCACAATTAAAAGCTGGGGGAGCATCGTAAAATTCCGGCAGTTTCTATTGCCGGAGTTGTAAGGCCATTTTGTCACTTGGTTACCTTTTAGCCGACAAGGATTTATGTTTTCCGGTCAAATCTGACTAAACATTCGCCTCGGAGAGGTCGTTCGGACGTCCAGGGCCATTTCTCATCTTGAGGACCCCGAAAAGCTGTTGCTCGACCTTCCAGATATTCGCAGGAGGGCGTTTCCCAACGTAACCTGACAGAGAACACGAGGAGAAAGATCGAATTCATCTACGTGTCGATAAAAATTGGCGAGGATCTCTTCAAATAGCCTATTTGCGTTTGATGTCAAAAAGCGAATCCATACAAACATCGTTAAAAGTCTCGGCTGCCCCTAACAACTCTCAACTTGTTGAGTTTTTTCTATGTGGAATCTTCAATATCTCATCACTTAGGGTCGCCGATCATAACGTGTAGGAAAACTAATCCGATAGAGGCGCCACCGTGCATTTAATGGAATATCTCCATAGAACTTACATTATCACTACAAGTTCTATGAATATCTCTCTGATCATCAATGAAATAAACAATGGCGCTCTCTATCCGAAAATCGCTGAAATATGAAATTAGTGAATATGTGGGTAAGCAGGAACTACACTGCGCAAAAAAATTAACGCACATTATGGAAATCTCAAATTTATTCTACAACTGAAGGTGTTCTCAATGATAATTAGTTTTATCAGAATTATGCATGCATATGTTATCCACATTCATTGTTTTTCTTCAATACAGATGTTTTCTCCCACCAGGAATAAAAAAAGAAGATAATATCAGATTTTGAATGTATTGGCTAAATTCTAAAATCAGTTGTTCTCGATCAATTCTAGTGATCAATAGTTTTTCTTTCGTTTGATTTTCTACACTCGATCGCTATGCAATGCGAAACACGCAATTTGACCAAAGAGGAATGTGCCCAAGCTGTAGTTTGGAGAGAAGAAGGGTGGACATACACAAGAATTGCAGAAAGGTTTGGACTTTCTCATACAAGTGTGTCCAGAATGTTGCAGCGGTTCAGAGAGACAGGTATGAATGTCCGAAGACCAGGACAGGGTAGACCACGGGTAACAACTGCCATTGAAGAACGTTACTTGAGAGTTTCTTCGTTGAGACAACGGTTTGCAACCGCCCGCCTCCTTCGAAATCAGCTTGAGCAAACTCATGAGGTGCAAAGTAGCACTCAGACAATAAGAAATCGCCTCAGAGAATACGATTTAAGGCCTCGTGTCGCGGCAAGAGGCCCAGCTCTTACCCCAGCCCATCGAAGGGCGCGTTTGGATTTTGCGAGAGAGCATATCCATTGGGAAGAGGCCGATTGGGAAAGAGTTCTCTTCACAGATGAGTCTAGATTCTGCCTCTACCATTGTGATCGACGTTCCCTTGTATACAGTCGTCCACATGAAAGATATGCTCAGTGCAATTTCCTGAATACTACTGGTTTTGCGGGAGGATCGATTATGGTATGGGGTGGAATATCTTTGACTGCTCGCACAGACCTAGTGGTCGTTGATAATGGAGCAATGAATGCTGATAAGTATATAAGGAGCATTATTGAAGAGCATATAGTGCCATTTGCCCCATACATTGGTGAAAATTTCTTTTTTATGGACGATAATGCCACACCCCATCGTGCGCGCATCGTTCAGGAGTACCTTGAAGAGGCTGAAGTCTCTCGAATGGAATGGCCAGCAAGAAGTCCAGATCTGAATCCGATTGAGCAGGTTTGGGACAACCTCAATTAGAAGGCTGAGAAGTTCAGAAAATCATCCAGCTACTCTTAATGACTTAGGAATCCAACTCGGAGAAATCTGGGAAGGATTAGATCAGAACATTTTAAGATCACACATTTTGAGTATGAACCGTCGTTGCCGAGCTGTAATTAACGCAAGGGGTTGAATTACCAAGTATTAATCACTTATAAGCATTTCAGTATTTTCAAAATTGTTCATTTCTCTTCTTTCACATAAGATTCGGTGAAATCCTGAATTTTTCCTCCATGTTTCGTTCAAAATGTGTCATGTTTCGTTCAAAACCTTTCCGAGAGAACATAAAAAGTAAGTTATAAAGTCAATGTAGAGTTAACTTTCATTAAAATTGAGATTTACAGAATGTGCGTTAATTTTCTTGTGCAGTGTATTTCCAGCGATTTGTTTGAATTTGGCCATTCTCTGCCAATTCCGTATTTCAAGTTGATTTTCTGAACGCAATTACCTGTAGATTCACTTTTAATCCGAAGTTGAACTATTTCCATGGGTCTTTTTTTTTAAGTAAAACAGAAGCATGAGTATTTTTGAAAAAAAATGAACTCTCGAAATGAAATCGATTTCAATTATTTCATTAAGAACTCCAATACTTTATGAATTCACCCACGGAATTTTAGTTCCCAAAGTGAAACTATTTTCAAATGCAACTTGAAATAAAAACAGACTACGTTGAACGCCCACCTTAATTCTGCAAGTTCCCAAGGTTACCTCTGATATAAACGAGATTTCAAAGATATCTCGAGTGCAACCGGAATAAATAACTCCGATTTGTAGCTCCCAAAGATATCCTGAATGGAACCCGAATACGAAATTCACTTCGGGAGTTCCCAAAGATATCTTAAAGGAATCGCGTATCAGAAATCATGTTGTCGCGAACCTGAAAACATGGCCTATTTTCGGTTTCGTTTTGAGTGATCTCAGTGATATTCTTTCGACCTGATTCACGTGTAAACCAATCTGTTCGCAACATGAATAAATAGTCCCGAGTAACAAGAGATGAGTCTATTTCGTTGGAAAAAAGATAAAGCTCCCATACACGAATCGAAACAATCGAAATATTGGAAACGCAGTAAACCGGATAGGATATGAAATCCTACATTAATACTTGTTTCCTTCGGTTGTCTAGATATAATATGATCTTTGAATTAAATTGCCAACCTGAGTTTACACCTGCTACTCCCTTATTCACGGAGAATCCAAGGATATGAGTACTCTACCTTGCATGAGTGCACTTTATTTATAACTGCTGCCTCAGATTCATCTATGGCTTACGATGCAGACAGGGAATTTTCAACATGATGAGGAAAATGGAAGGCTTGAGCATACACTCCCATCTTCTGCTTCGTAAACTGAATTCGGGGCTGGAAATTTTTGAGCACAAATATTAGATAACTCATTTGAGAGTTTGTTTAATATGTACAGGGAGTTTTCGACTCGTCCACACATTTCAATCATTTATTCTTGAGGTTGTAAGAATTTTTTTTATTTCCTTTTTTCTGAATTCGAATTTTTTTTCAGGGGATAAAGCCATTGAAAAAATTCGGGTTATTACGTCCCTGAAAAGTTATTCCAAAAGAGCCCACAGCGATTAACTCGCGATTATTCTCAAAGTCGACAAAGGCATTCCGCGAACTACAGTGAATCTTATTTTGCATAGCGTCCCTAATTTTCATGCTTCTCCCTCTGAGTGGGACACCTTGTACACTTTTCAATTCCACTCCAACCGCCTACGTAGACTGAATATCATCCCCACAAATGTCTATCTCGGCGGTATCTCCAATGTTGCTATCGTTCATGAGTTTATGGACCACGTGACTGACTACGTAGGTCCCAAGGAGGATTTCCGAAAACTAATTATTTCCAAGATATTAAATTCGGCTTGTGCAGAAAGTAAGGGCGGTCACCCTTGAATAAGAAGATTATCATCCGAGAACATAGCTACCCTCAAGGTTTAGACTGAGAAGGAGGGCACCGTATTCGTACCCCATTATGTCCTGGCAAAATACTCTTTCGTCCATAAAAGGATGAGATGAAGAGGTAGGGCTGCGGTTCTCTGATGATGCATGAGGGGGATTGAACAATTTTGGCCATATCGAAAGATAATTGTTTGAAAACATCTTAGTGCGTTCAACGATGTTCGGCCTGATATTATATTCAGTTAGAATGTGCAAGTTATAAGTTTCAAACTATGTACACCTTTCACAGTTGTAATTCAGAAATTCAAAGTTGAATTTCAGAAAAGGGAACATGTATTTCAGAATAGCAATATGTAATTCAGGAAACAGAAATTGAATTTCAGAATAGTTAATTCAATTTCAGAAAAACGAAATTGAAATTCAGATTAGGAAGTTGTAATTCAGAAAAACAAAGTTGTAATTCAGAATAGTGAATTGAAATTCAGAAATGGCTAATTCAATTTCAGAAAAGGAAAATTGTATTTCAGAAGATATCAATTCAATTTCAGAAAATGTAATATGTAATTCAGAATAGTATCGAGCTCGGTATCAAGTGATGCAACATAGGAATCTAGGACAATGTGGCATCGAACTTGTCTTGAGTATTTCGTATTTTCAAATTTGTTTTTTTCCTGTTCTCGGTTTTGACTGTATATACCTTCATGTTATTCTTGGAAATAAAGTTATTGTTATTATATTTCTTACTTCTATGAAGGTATCTAAGTATTTTGAGAGTCGAAAATGACCTCAATAATTATTATTAATATTTTTCGCCACCCATTTTAAATGAAATCATGTCGCCATTTGAATTACATACATAATACCAGAAAAGGTTGTTTGGGTACCAAGTAATTGAATTACAATTCCTTTTTTCTGAATTACAATTTCGTTTTTCTGAATTAAAATTTCCCATTTCTCAATTTCAAATAACCAATTCTGAATTACAATTTATATTTTCTGAAATTCAAATTTCCGTTTCTGAATTACATATCACTATTCTGAAATTCAAATTACCCTTTCTGAATGACATATCACTATTCTGAAATTCAAATTACCGTTTCTGAATTACATATCACTATTCTGAATTACATTTTCCATTTTCTGAAATTCAATTTGATTTTCTGAATTACATTTTACGTTTTCTGAATTACAATTGGAAAAGGTGTAGTTTAGGTAACGTTTCGCATAGTAACCTTTATGGCGCCTTAGAGATACCACATGCACGTATCGAATTGACGTGTTTAGAGTTTAAGAATACAGGGTGATTTTAGGAGAAGTCTACAGTGTAGACTCTACACTAGTCAAAGCAGTTTCAAAACAATGTTAGGCTTATGGTTGAGGGCCTTTATTGAGAGTCTACAGGGTGATTTGTCCGATTCGACCGATATTTCTTTCATTCATAACTTTGGTATCGCTTTATCAATATCGATGAAATTTTGAGTGTAGAGCAATATGATTGTCTTCTTTCAATAATTTCAACACTTTCTCAAAAATACAGGGTGGGAATCATGATAAGCTCAGATTGAATTTGCAGGTTGAAAAAACAGCCTGTACATTCCGTTTTCAAAAATTCGATGCCTGCTTCAGATTCTACCATAACTTAACATTACTGGATCGTTTTTATTTTTATTGACACAGGTCCATTTTTCCTACAAAAAATTTTTAAAGATGAACAATATCGTTATTTCACTCCGAGGCAGTGGGAATATTCTGAACTAGATAGTTAAGCTGTAACGTCCAATGATAAAAAGTTCTTTCTGAACCCTAAAGTAGTTTTTCCAAATTCGAAATTCACTTTTAATCACTCATCATATTCTGATGTATAAAATCATTCAATCCAGAAAATATCTTCATACGTAAACCAAAAAATCTACAACAACTAATACAGAATAAACATTCGAAGTATATTATAAAAGGCAAAACAAATGATTAACAAAAAATATACATAGAATGTACGAAAAGATTTATTTTTTTTAATACATATTCGCGACCTTTTTATTGAATTTCTAATGGATCTCCTAATGAGGGATTGATTCTACTTTTTTTCTCGACAATTCTTTCCACTAGGTGTTCCCTACTTCTCATTTCAGCCTTGTAAATTTTTGTTTTCAGATGTCCCCTCACAAAATAATCTAAAGGGTTCAAATCAGGCAATATTTGTGACCAAGCATGAGATTTGAACGAACCTGATTTAAATTGAGATTGAAGTTTCATAGAAAACTCTCAATGTTGTAATAGTGATATGAGTGTTAAAAGTGACGTTTTATTTTGTGAGTAAAAAAGTTTGTGAAATGGGCGGAGCGAATTGAACAATTTCACGAACAAAATGAAATCACTTTCAACACAAATACCATACAATATTTTTTGTTCAACTGCCCTAGTTTGATAATGAAATGGGCGAATTTGCAATGACAATAAACTTGAAAATGCATTTTAACATTCAAATGATCAAAGGGTTGTTGTGAATGGCAAACGTTGTCAACGTTATGATTACTTACAAATGAGAAAAGACGCTGTCATTTGAATTTCGTTCCTGTCCAATTTTCGTCTTGGGGGTTTAACTGCTTAATATGTTTGTCGAGAGTCCAATTATTCATAAGAGTGACAATTTGGTTGTTCCTGTGGATATTGAAGAGTCTGCAGGAAGAGCAAATCTGGAACTCCTACCTAAAAAATCTGTTAAGCAGTACGATATTGCATAATAACAATTTCCTGGCCTGGTGTAAATTGAAAAATGTAGAAGGGAAGTACAGTGAATCTGTTTTCCTGGCATAGAAAAATCAAAAATATGGAGTTCATCAACTTTGTGGAGCAAACTTTCAATGATAAAGTCAAGCGCACTTATTAAAAATGGTGTGGATGTTAGTGAATATTTTAAGAAAGTAGCATACTTAAAACGGAAAAGTGAAGGATATTGTCTCTAAAAATCGAAAATTCTCACCCGTGAACAAGTTGAAATGTTTATAAATGAGGCACCAGATGAGAAATACTTGATGGTTGAGTTTGCAACTATTTTCGGATTATGCGGAGCCTGTCGGCTTGAAGAATTGTGTAATTTATCAGTGGATGACATCGAAATAACAAATAAATCATTGGTTATACAACTTCCGTACACAAAAACGAAAGTCAGTTGTTCTTTCAGTATTATTGGGAAGTATGTTGACGATTTTCAAGTACTTTGCACTGCGCCCTTCTGTCATCAAACATCGTCGTTTTTTCCTGAAACACATGAATAATATATGCACTGCCATTTGGGAAAATTCCATCTATTGTTGCCGAATTCCTCAAACTGCCAGAACCAAAGCAATATACAGGACACTGTTTTCGAAGATCCTCCGCTTCATTGCTAGCAGAATCAGGAGCAAATATTACGGATATAAAAAAACATGGTGGATGGAAGTATACGACGGCAGCCGAGGGCTATGTTGATCATTCCATTGCATATAGAAATGTCATTGCTGAAAAAATTCTCCCAACCTCAACCGATTTTGGATAATCATCATCCAATATTGTACTTCCGGTTTCTACAAGTACTGATGGTGCTGATGATTCTAATAATGTGTTGGCAAGCTCCCTTACGTCACAGGGCATCAATGTTAGTAATTGTTCTAGTTTCACGATTAATGTTCATAAGTAATGATCGTTAAATATTGATAATAAAAATTTGCAATTGCTGAATATTTGTCATCTGATTTCATCATAACAAAATGAAGTGCTAAAAATATTTCAACACTAATGTTAATAGTATATTATTTCATTAGGAGGAGAAGTGTCACTTTTCGTGGCGAGCTTGAGTTTATCCGCCGAACGGAGTGAGGCGGATAATTGAAAGCGAGCCACGAAAAGTCACTTCTTCTCCGAATGAAATATGCTATTTTATTTCCAAACGTTTTCAAATTCATGAAAATTGTACATTTATATTGAACCTTCATCAAATAAAAATGACGCTTGAATTGGAAGTTTTCGTATTCTATGCATCTATGTTCATATTGTTCATGGTAACCAAGTAATCTTTTTCGTAGCAACCACTTTTCCTGCCGCCGGAGGGAAAAGTAAATATTTCTCCGCCTAGGCGGAGAAATAGAACTTTTCGATGATCCTGTCAGTCGAGAACTGACGTTGTTATCGTACGTTTGGAAATAAAAATATTTTCAGCACGCTTCCACGTGAACGATCAATTTTAACATTGTTTGCTGTCATTAAAAGTGTCACATTTAATGGCAGTTGTGCAATAGTTATTTTTTCATACATTTGAAAGAGCTTTGTATCACTGGACGTTACAGCTTTACTATCTAGTTCAGAATATTCTCACTGCCTTGGAGCGAAATACCGATATTGTTCATCTTTTAAATTTTTTCTGGGAAAACTGGACGTGTGCAAAGATGAAAACGCTCCAGTAAAGTAAACTCATGGTAAAATCTGAAGCAGGAAGCAGTTGTTTTTTCAACCTACGAATTTAATCTACACTCATCATAGTTCCGTATATTTGAGAAAATGTTGGAATTATCAAAAGGAGACATTCTTATTGTTCTGCACTGAAAATTCCATCCATATTGATCAAGCCATACCAAAGTTATGAATAAAAGAAAAATCGGTCAAATCGGACAAATCACCCTGACTATCAATAAAGGCCACCAACCATAAACCAATAATTGTTTGAAAACTGCCTTGACTAGTGAAAACTTCTTCTTAAATCTGACGGTCTACGGGAAATTTCGATGTTGCTTCCACAAGAAATGACGATATGAGTTTTGTGGAATGAATTGAGAGCAAGAGAACTAAAATTTGTGGGCTCAAATTTGAAGGGGTATCGATTAATGTGAATGCACTATTTCGGATGACTGTAATCACGGGAAATAATATATGCAGTAACTACCATTATTCCCGAATTCAGAAGGTGGAAACAAACCAAACGACATCCAAAATGATATACGATTCATTATGAACTCATGAATTAGTCACCCTGAGAGCTTTTATCAGCGGAAATCCAGATCACATTGTTAACCTCGTTCAATTTGACATTCGAATCGGAAACATTCCGATTTATTACCAGGGCGGTTTTATTGACGTTGATTTTATTGATACCACCAATGGGGATCTCATGTACATTCGACATCCTTTCTGCGAAAGGTCATCATGATGGACGAGTAAATATGAATTGACGTGGAGTTTATGGAGTTCGCGGATATTTTAGGCCCAAAAATGCGATTATAGGACACCGATACGAGTAGGAATTTCATCGAATCTGATCTCCATATGTTCATGGATGGTTTCTGTTCATGTATACTCCATTCACAATTATAAAATCACAAGTCTGGCCTTGGAAATTTGACACATTCCACTCTGTATCGAAGTTATGACGTTTTTTAAAATATTTTTCTCTATTTTAGTATCGTAATGTGTTCATTACAGTACTAAAAACAGTGCTGTAATGAATTCATTACACCATCGTTTTCAGTAACATTTTTCGTTTTGTGGTTGTCAGCAATGACTTCCGATCCTTTTAAATTTCAGCAGACGTCAATTTGGAAATGTCAATTTTCGTACTTCCTAACATTGACACCAACTGCCAAGATACAATATGAAAGTCAATAGGACCTATAATTTGAATTTTTTCATTGAATTTCACAAAATTTGAGTGAAATAGAGAAAATATCGTCTAATACTCGTTGCAGAATGCAATTCCAATACTCATGCGTTCAAAAACTCTCTCCTTCGTCGCTCGTTTTAGAATTTCGCATTCGTATTGGAATAGGAGCCCATTCTGCAACTAGTTTTAGAATATACTATTATGTTCCAAGTCAACACTTTGTTGCCCTTTCTACATTCTTAGCGTATTTCTCAGAATGTGAATTTATTCGGAAAATAAATGAATTGGAAAAGATGTGATGGACGAAAATAATTAACGTTTATATGAATTGATAGAAAGGATTCCTTTTCTAGTTATTTGCATGAAGAGTACAAGAGATCACTGTTGAAATATATTATTTTTCGCCATGGAAGAAAATTGCATTGCTTTCACATAAGTTTCATATGCATGCTTGTGAAGATTTAGTGTTTATTATCCTCTTGAACTGAAAGTTCAAGACTTAACGACATCAATTGTTGATTCTAATCAAGAATTCATTAAAAAGAATCAACCCAAAGATATAAGATGAATTGATGGGTAATTACAAGAATCAAGAATTATGTCAATTTCATTTTGTTGATAACTTTCTTAAAATCAATGTTGGGATATAAAACTCGGCTGCGTTTGTTCAAACAACATCTGAAGAATACATTTTTCACCATCTCGACCTTTGAAAGGCGTTTCTTATAGGAGAATTAGGTCTAAGTTCCACCTCATTAGTGAGGTACCTAACTTTCGCAAATCTGCTCAGATATCGCCAAATTTCTTGGAAAACCTGAAAAATATCATCCTAATCGACCTCTCGAGGCTCCATCCGATCCATGTACTGCGATATCTGTCCAAATACCAACGAAATTCCCGTGTACCCCTTCGACCTCGAAATGTAAACATTCGTCCTGGTCTTGAAAATCGTCCTCACGCTCCAAACTGGTGATAAAAACAATAAACATACGTTCATCTTGGATATTCGACTAAAAACTCAACTGGAAACATCGATTAAATACCAAAAATCTGCGAACAATTTGTAAACCTAACAAGATGTGGAATATCTTTGGTTCTTTTACTATGATGTAAACAAAGAAACTGGCAACGTCGTTTTGTCAATAACGATATTTTCTGTGCGCGCACTGAGTTTTCATCATATGTTCTGTGCTTTTCATAGGTGCACCAACTCCTGAAAACGAAACCATGACCTCCAATGTGATTAAATGAAAGTGAATGGAGTATACAAGCCTATATCAGTAGCGCTATAGCTAAAGAACATTTGATGGTGACTGATTACTGCATTGTCAAAAATGACAATGAAGTGACAGAAATTTTTTGAACTTGCTCTTGTTTTTTGCTCATTTTCGATTAAAATAACCACTCCAATCTATGGGAGTTGAGCCTGTAGCGTTCCTCGAACATCAGAAGAACAGAAGAATCATCACTTGGAAGATCGGACCTGACCGAAAAATCCTTCCGATCCAAGAGAGAGCTAGAAATTCGTGAAAGTTTTCTAGCATGTGGGGTATTTTTTGTTCTGTTTTGTACTCGTTTTTTTTTCTTTACAGATATAATTTCAAGATACTTGATGAACAAGTTTTTCTTCAAATCAATAAGATATATAACATGTATACTCCATTCACTTTTATAAAATTTCTCGATTGGCCATGCTTCAGGTTTATCGAGTTCTTTCACTTAAAACTGAATCAGGTTGGCTTTTATTATATAATTTCGAGAGATGTTGCCAGTGCTATTCTAATTACTCTTTTTTAACTTCGCAAATATGACACAGGATTCGTAGTACATTTTCATGCTGAAGTATTTCAAGTTGTTCCCAAAGGTATTTATATGTCTTCTGTAGGCTTATTTGTGGAGAATTTTGAAAGGTGGGAAATTTCATAGGTCCGTGTGTATACTCCATTCACTTTTATTTAATCACATAGGAGGACATGGTTTCGTTTTCAGGAGTTGGTGCACAGAAAATATCGTTAATGACAAAACGACGTTGCCAGTTTCTTTGTTCACATCAAAGTAAAAGTATCAAAGATATTCCACATTTTGTTAGGTTCACAAATAGTTCGCAGATTTTTGGTATTTAATCGATATTTGCAGTTGAGTTTTTCGTCGAATATCCAAGATTAACCTATGTTTATTTTTTTTTAGCACCAGTTTGGAGCGTGAGGACGATTTTCAAGACCAGGACGAATGTTTACATTTCGAGGTTGAAGGGGTACAGGGGAATTTCGTTGAAAAAGCTGTTATTTGGACAGATATCGCAGTAGATGGATCGGATGGAGCCTCGAGAGGTCGATAAGGATGATATTTTTCACGTTTTCCAAGAAATTTGGCGATATATGAGCAGATTTGCAAAAGTTAGGTACCTCACTAATGAGGTGGAACTTAGACCTAATTCTCCTATAAGAAACGCCTTTCAAAAGTCGAGATGGTGAAAAATGTATTCTTTAGATGTTGTTTGAAC
Source organism: Adalia decempunctata (assembly GCA_951802165.1). NCBI lineage: Eukaryota > Metazoa > Arthropoda > Insecta > Coleoptera > Coccinellidae > Adalia > Adalia decempunctata. Next base: position 26,992,005 of record OX637697.1, read on the forward strand.
AAACGCAGCCGAGTTTTATATCCCAACATTGATTTTAAGAAAGTTATCAACAAAATAAAATTGACATTATTCTTGATTCTTGTAATTACCCATTAATTCGACTTATATCTTTGGGTTGATTTTTTTAATGAATTCTCGATTAGAATCAACAATTGATGTCGTAAAGTCTTGAACTTTCCGTTCAAGAGGATAATAAACATTAAAACTTCACAAGCATGCATATGAAAATTATGTGAAAGCAATTTTCTTCCATGGTAAAAATAATATATTGCAACAGTGATCTCTTGTACTTTTCATGCAAATAACTAGCATAGGAATCCTTTCTATCAATTCATATAAATGTTAAATATTTTCGTCCATCACATCTTTTCCAATTCATTCATTTTCCGAATAAATTCACATTCTGAGAAATACGCTTAGAATGTAGAAAGGGCAACATAGTGTTGACTTGGAACATTAAAATATTTTGAAAAACGTCATAACTTCGATACAGAGTGGAATGTGTCAAATTTCCAAGGCCAGAGTTGTGATTTTATAATTGTGAATGGAGTATACGTTTATAAGTTTTTCTTCCGGGTTATTCGAGTTTTTTTTTTTCGGTTGAACCATCACAATGTAACGGACTATTCTGTCCGTAATTTATCAGTAAAATTTCAACACTAGATTCTTGATTTCCGTAGGAGAAAATAACATAACTGAATCTTCTAGCCATATTTATATACGTGCAATATTTTCAGTATTGAAAGGGAAAAAGTTTCTTCAACATGTCCCACTTCTTTGAAAGTATTGTAATCACATAATTTTTCCTAATATTCATTATTTTCTCAGAGTAAATAAACATTTTGATAAATACGTAAATACCACGATCTTTATGTAGAAACGACAACGTTGCGTACTTGTCTGAGAAAAACATGATCATAACCTAAAATTTTCAAATTATACACGGTGAATTGTGCCTGAATTTAATGGCCAACCAGGATACCTTATAAAAGTGAATGGAGTATATAAGTATCAGCATATTTTTTGAATTCAGTATCAGTACACATATACAGGAAAACCGAGTTTTTTCATAAGTTCTCATTTGTTTTCTTGTATCATACGCAAAATTGCATGGTACCACTTATTAATAGTTTTCGATAAGCTCATATTGGGGTTCGACAAGGTGCTTCACGAGGACCCCAAAAATGTTCGAGTTTTACGAACGGTCTCTGTGTATCGTTCCATTTTTATTAATGGTTTACTTTCTACATGCCAAATGTCAAAAAAAAGACATGTTCAAAGATGCGACATTCACCAAATAAAATAACACCTCTTATTGGAAACCCCTTAAGTACCATATTCTCAAGCGCTCGGTCGGCTGTCCGACCTGCGTGGTATATAGATGAGATGTGCAAGAACTTGGAGATGAAATAACTCGAGGATGTCATGTGGATCGAAATAACTTATACTTTACTCGTCTAAATGGAAATATAAGATAATATGATGATGACATGATTTGTTCTTTCCGCAATTTAAGCCATGTTCAAGCTGTCATCATATGTGCAGAATCTCGAACCTTGTAATAGAGATTCCTGCCATTTGATGACTATGCTATACAGTGGTAATCTCACTGATCGTATTCTAACATGGTAATATCTAATGGAAGTCTCTAGCATACTGCGATAGACAGATGCTAATCATCCTCTATTTACCCAAATTCACCGCGACATCATACCTATTGGGTAATCTTCTATCACCTGTCAAGTAAGATTAACAGAATACATAGGATGAATCGTTATTATGCTATAATTTCCTATCAAGCCCACTAAACCATTACTCGGTGTTTAGTGGGGTTCTTATAAATACCGGAGTTCATACTGCACGTAAGCAAACATCAATATTGAATATCCGTTGAACATGGGATAACATGAGCTTTGGTGAACCCTCATTCTGTATAATGAATGAAGGTATCGCTAAGGTCCTTGCACAAATGATTGGTTACACAGATGAGAACGAGGGTCAGAATATAATCGTCTAGAGTCGTAATTTTGAGAAAGGTCTGAAACTTAATTGGTAGAACGGGAGAATTATTTCACACCTAGAAAATCCAAATTAGCTCAGGAGACAAACAAGGCAAGGAAAAAATTTTTGAAAAGAAAAATGAAACAACATGAGCTTCAGAATTCACCTGCAGATTCCAGGAAACACTGACTTCTCCGCGAGGTCTCTGAGAGGTTACATTGCGCTCTCAAGCGAACTTCTATTGCTATCTCCGAGAGATTGCTATGTGATGTTCCTAAGCGACATTCTGAATTCATTTCTCTTGCGAGCTCTCGAAGATGTCATGAATTCAACCAGAATAATAACTTTAAAACATCGCGTGATAAGTATCTGGACAAAGACCTTCATCTCGTTTCAATTTCAACTAGTTTAAGTTTATCTGTTGAGTGGATGAGTTCGCGAAGCTCGATATTGTTTGATTATATCGTAGTATCGAAGAAGATCTGTGATACTGATAAGAAAATTGGAAGTGATGTTAGTCTAAATCTAAATAAGATACTGAATATGTATGTTGGATTTTATACTTGTTCACTTACTGAGGTGAATTCTTTCCATTCTTCACAATAATTCAATTATTGATTTTTTTAATCATTGAATGCCCTAATATTTTCAGAGTAAGTGGATCTTTCAAATTTGATATTCAAATGAACTTTTGTTTGACACTGAAATAGTTTAATGGATGCTGCCTTGCAATTTCAGCAAATACAGTCATCATTTTCCTGAGAATATTCAGATTTTCTATTATTCACAATTTATATTCATTCACTTAGTAGACCTTATGAGAGTTTTTTCGAACTAATTATTCTCATTTTTGTGGATGTATTCAAGCAGACAAGAAAGGTTATACACCAAGAATTTGAAGTGCAGTCCCATTACTTTTTGAGATATCAACATCAGGCAAAAAAAGGAAAGGATATGAACAATACAATGAATATGGAATAATTTAATTCAAATAGGGACCATTATATTGAATTCTTCCTTCAATAAAGTTCATATACGTTTTTTGTTTGCTTCCATAGGCCGGTTCCTCTTTTACAGCACATCATAATGCATGATTTAGTCATCTTTGTTCCAAATTCAAATTTTTGATCCTACAAAGTTCATATACTGCGGATGGACTTTGTCGGTAACGAAGAAGACCGAGAGCTCAGTGGTTAACCAATTCTCCTCGATTCTATGGTCTTGAAACACTGAAAACCCGACAAAAACATTCTACTTGTCATTTACCACACTTCTGCTACTTATCAAGCAACGGTCATACAGCGCCATCAGTTCGCTATCTCTCTTCTTTTAATACGGCCATCCGATCGCTACCCTATCATAGTTCACCTCATATTCTTCCCCATGCCAGAAACTGTTATTTTCGTAGCTAATAAAGTGAATCCGTTCCGGGAGATGAAAGACTATTCAATACACGAGGCTAGAAAACCAGCAGATACATGTTTTCCAGTCACCAACTGTTAGTTCCCGTCCTTCAGTATTTACTTTGTGGTAGACTTTTTCTATCTCATACATTATTTCCTTTTATTCGCGTGGTGATAAGATTTGGTCCAGCAGTCCATTATTTTATCCGAAAGATCTTTGTATAATTAAAAATCCTAATTCTTGAATTCTATATCTAATCAGTTAATATTATTTTGTTCAATGAGCGGTCATGTAAGTTATAACACACGCAGATGAATTTTGCAGCACGAGCCGTCAAGCGAGAACGTTAACTTGATGTCAGAAAAAGAGTTCCCGATTGATCCGACTTCTTCATTCATTTCGTAATCTTAATTTTTCCTATTTGTATTAGAGTGAGTTATAAACGTGAGTTATTATTATAACCGTTGTTAGTTTGAATAAGATACTATCACAGCTCAAAATCTGTTGAAAAATGGTTACATTATTCTATGGGAGTAGATAATAGTATCTACCTATATTGTTCAACGAGCGGTAATGTAAGTCATAACACACGCAGATGAATTTTGCAGCCCGAGCTGTCAGGCGTCGGGTGTAATTCATCAAGTGTGTTATGACCATTACCGCGAATTGAACACTATACTTTATCTTCGACTTCTTCAGTAAAATTCGAATCAATCTGCATTTACAAAATTGACAACAGTTGTCAAAAGCGATTTCTGTTTTCGAAAATCGAATCGATATCGAATCCCGTAGAAAACTTCAAGAATTCACGTTATCCAAATGCAATTTTTCGATATTCAGACCTAAGAAAATGTAGAAATGGATGGCGGGAACGTTACCTTGATGTCTGAAATCACTAATAATGGCAATTTTGGATTCAGTTATTTCCGCAAATATATTTATTACCCAAAGAGAAATCCAAAAACATTTTAAAAATTATGAGAAAAGATGAGAATTGCGAATGGACATCTCACGATTGGAACTCATCGCCAAAATCCGATTCACTTGACATTTCGATAAAAATTCATTGTGATATTCACCCGCTTCTTCGCGGTCATCGATTGATGTCATCTGTGCTCCTCAACCTCAACAAATTCATCGCCATTTAATTGTGATAATGTCAAATATAGTACCTTCACGATTACGTTATTTGGAATAAATAAAACTACAAAAATAACTAATAATCATCAGTCGTAATGTGTGAATAGCGCCATCTGAAGTGGTAAGAACGAAACTTTTCTCATATCTCAACGAAATCTAATCATTTTAGACATCTGTACTCCTACGCTAAGACATTTTGGTTTTGCCCAACAGCGCAGAGTTGTAGGCAACTCAAATTAGACACTATTACAGTGACTATAGATGGAATATAGTCACTGTACACACTATTTGTTTATATCGCCATCTAACGCGGAGAACATCAAATGAAGTACAAACGAATAAGCGATAGCGTAACTGTAACTGTAACTGTAGCGACATCTAGTGGCCTTACTCAAAAGGAGGAGAAGCATTTCCTGCATAAGTAAAATTTTCATCGATTTTTTCAAAGTTTTATTGTATTTTATAACAACCAGACCGTGGACGAATCCATATATGAAGTTTCATAACAAACAGTCCATCCAAACTCGAGTTATAAATGGTGTAACCAACATCTTTCTTTTATATATATAGATAGGAGTAGATAATCAACATAATATTACATTTAATATTATGAATATAAGTTCACTATTTCTCAACATTCATACAACACAAAAACATGAGCTGCTCTCTACTCCCAACTATTATCCCAATCTGATTTTCATTATGGTTCATTATACAGGGTGTCCCAAGTTCGAGTGCCTATTAGACGTTTCTGGAGAACTGGACATATTTGAAATCTGAAAATTGGGATTATGATATTGTTCGAAATTCTCTACAGACATTAAATATTTTCAGAGCCAGAGCACTTCCGGTTATACAGGGAGTGGAAATAACTTTGCTCAAAAATTCTTCTTTTCAATGTTTTCGTTTCTGATATGATTGAGTATTCAATGCTGAATACATTTCTGTTGAAACCATTGTTTTCATTCTAATAGTTTTCAAAATATCGAAAAAAAAACCTGAAAAAAAGTCAAATATTCATAGTTAGTATTATGTTCATTTTTATTATTCTGAACATCCTGTGGGTAAACCGTTTTCACAACGTCGAAGTAGAAGAATATGGAAAGGTCATGCATCTTTTGAATCTCATGAATATCATCACAGGGTGTTTCAGATTTTGTGCCAAAAACTGTGATCGAAAATCGGCCATAACTTCTGTTTTTCAAATTAGAACCCTATTTTTTTTATTATTGCGTTGGATTCTGCGGAGAAAAATAATGATAGCACTCTCAGATGCTCTTGCCCCTAAATTCAGTAATTCCCGAGATATTTGAGCTTTTCTGCACTGAGAAAAATTATTATTTATATTTAACTTTCCGATTTCTTAGTCCAATATTCATTTATAATTAACAACAGATTTTATGATTTGAAAAATTTTACTACTTATTAATTTTACAGAATATTCAATGTAAGAAAACCGTTCCTTTTGCTTATATTCTTAATATATTAAGATATTCATTAACCACCAATATTTCATTTCAGTATTCAAATAGTTATTTCTTGCTATCCAAGATATTGAACAGTTTAGTGGTGAATAATTCGAACAGAAGGTATAGAATGCAGAGATAATTTTATTGGTAAATTATGTTTCTTAACCAGAAAGTGATATTTTAACAATAAATAAAGGATATATTTTAACCCTTCCAATTCGTTGTTTTCCGATGTCGATCGGCTAACAAAGACACGAAGAAGTCAGTTGACGAGTCTGTGCCTGTTTGTTGTGTAGTGAGTTCTGTGAATGTGTTGCTGGTGTACCTGCTGATTATACACTTCATTATAAATCCTCATAAAAAGGTGAGCTTTTGTTTTTACTATCGATCATTATCATAACCTTTCTCAAGGCTGTACAAAATGAAAATATCTGTTGTCGAGCCTCTTGTATGAAAAACTCTGAAAATATAGACGGGCTTTTTTAATACTGAAATTTAATGTTGTTTCAACTGGGTGGTAACAAATTTCAACTCATGTTAATTCTTTTAGGGCCAACCAATCAGCTGACAGTGACCTATTACTTTCGTCAGAAGATGTGCCGGAGCCTCCCAGTCCTGGTCCAGGTCCTTCCACCCAGTATGATGTTTTTTGTTATGTTCATGATGTTTTTGACATTTCAATGAATATACATATTTTGTTCACATCATAATAGATTTTTATTCTACCCCTTATAAGTATCTTATGAACAACTAGCTAATGATACATAACAACAGTTAAGAGTACTTTATTACAAATAATAACGCTGTTAGTTCAATATTAAAAAAACTTATTAACTGTTTAACATGAGGTAATAACGACGAATATTTGATTTCTTACCTATAAAGAATACTATGTATTCATGAATTCCAAATCATTAATTCCTAATTGATCAATTTTAATATCAACAATCATTCAATAACAGTTAAGAAATCTTTCATATTCCCTACATCTGGTTATTTGTATTCACATACATGCTATCAATATGAAGAAATCGTTTCTTTGGAGCAATCTTATGTCTCATTAATCACAAATAAATGATTTCTTAGTATCAAGATGTCAATGCTGTAAGAAACCAAAACATAACTTTAAAAAAAAATTCGTTGGGACGTATACTGAAACAGATATTTCTTACATACATTCGAAATTTCTTAGTGGTGAATATTTGTATTTCTGAGTGTGGATTCATATTGTACGTAGAATCAAATTCATCCAATCTTTTACTCAAGAATATTCTGTGATCATAGAAGATAAGTTATCCCATTAATAATTCACAAGTGACAGGTCTAATTTTAGGTTTTATCTTTACTTTTCGATTTTATCCAATGGTTTCATAAAAATATTCATTGAATATGTTGCATGAGAATATTCTGTGACCATAGAAGATAAATGATCCCATTAATAATTCACAAGTGACAGGTCTGATCATTACTTGTTACTATGGTTTCATGAGAATATTCATCAAATCTCTTTAGATTCGATGAATTTGACTCTACGTACGACATGAATCCAGAAAAGCTCAAATAACTCGGGAATGACTGAATTTAGGAGCAAGAGCATCTGAGAGTGCTATCATTATTTTTCTACGCAGAATCCAACGCAATAATAAAAAAATAGGGTTTTAATTTGAAAAACAGAAGTTATGGCCGATTTTGGATCACAGTTTTTGACACGAAATTTGAAACACCCTGTGATGATATTCATGAGATTCAAAAGATGCATAACCTTTCCACATTTTCCTACTTTGACGTTGTGCGAACGGTTTACACTCAGGATGTTCAGAATAAGAAAAATAAACATAATACTGACTATAAATAGTTTACTTTTTTTCAGGTTTTTTTTTCGATATTTTGAAAACCATTCGAATGAAAACAATGGTTTCAACAGAAATGTATTCAGCGTTGAATACTCAATCATATCAGAAACGAAAACTTGTAAAAAAAAATTTTTGACCAAATTTAATTTCACTCCCTGTATAACCGGAAGTGCCCTGGCTCTGAAAATATTTCAGGTCTGTAGAGAATTTCGAACAATATTATAATCCGAATTTTCAGATTTTAATTAAGTCCAGTTCTCCAGAAACGTCTAATAGGCACTCGAACTTGGGACACCCTGTAGTTCTCACCAAAGGAGGTTAATGAGAAGTTCTCAAAGTACCCGCAGCATGAGGTGTAAGCGAATTTTCCACAGAACTCCCAATGTAACATCTTTGAGAATATCCACGTGGGTCATCGTTAAGACTTCGCTGGGAGAATATGGTGGCCAACGTTTGGAGGAGATATAAATCTATCAGCAACATCTCAAAGAAGTAGCAAAAAGCGCCACAATTCTATAAAAATACGGCACAGGGCTATATTTGAGATCTCTCCGTGCTGCCTGGGATATATGGGTAAATTCATATTTTTGAAACTCATCCGTTGAAATAAATGAAACCAGTTACACAAAAATTCATCACAACCTTTTATGATATTCAGGTTATATAGCTGTCATGTTCATCTCCCGTTTTCATTTCAATAATTGAACTGGAAAAATGCGATTTGTACGGATTTTCAGGAAATCGCTTCCAGTGGTTTGAAAATGAATTCTTCCTGGAATATACTCTGTGTATACTTTCCGCATATTATGCATAATCACGTGAAATGGGAACCCATGTAGAGGCATTATCCGATGGAATCTCGAGTGATTCGGGAGCTCCGATGGAATAAACCACAACCACTGAAGGAAGTGCCACGAGAATATGGAAACAAATCCAGATGAACTTTCTCGCATATACCGAACCAGTGAGGAGCACACTGCCACCTAATTTTATTAGCCGTATACGTAGAGCGGAACATGCTTACCTCCGCTCACCAGTTTTAATGAATATGCATTACACTGGGGTTAATTTATTAATAAGACAGGGAGGAACGGTATAGACGCAGTCCCTGAAGTTTGCAGTAATAAACTAGATTTGGAATGCGAAAATTAAAATTTAATGGAGTGAATTGAATCAACATTCAGTCCGTTACAATGTTTGTATATGCACACATCGTCGAAAGTCTTGGCCTCCCTAGGTTTCTCAAGAAATAATTTATCTGTGTTCTGGAAATGACATGAATATATTTGATGAAAAATCTTTGGTACTCTTAGCCTCATGCAGAATGAGAGAAAATGGGAAAAATGAGAAAAAATCTAGATTTATCGAATATTTACGTATTACAATTATTACACAACTGAATCTTAATTGAATAGTCCGTATTAACATCTCTTTTTTCAATCAACAGTCCAATAAGCCCACGAATTGGTGAAATTGCCAGGCATATCGTTCCATTCTTCCCAAATATTTTGAAATGCTCATAAATTTAAAACCAAAATAGAATGGACACATGTACTTAGGATGGGTAAGGTTTCCGCTAAGAAAATTTGTCTCGGAGCTTATAGAACTTTCTGTATAAACGGAATACTGTGAGTAGCAGACATTGTGAAATGAGTTCAGTCAGACTGTAAGAAGGAATAATATTATTTTTTTATATCGTCTGTAAAAGTAGGTATGAGTACGAAAACACTTTCCCATTCATGTCAGATCTGCATATGGATGGCTTGAAAAGGATTCCTTTGTATCATGAAAAACAGCCGGTAAAATATGAAACCCTATTTCCAGACGCGTCGATAAAAAACTGAAATATAGTGACTTCTCACGAAAATAAGTTCTAACATAGTTTCGAGGCAACCGGAATATAACATAAAGTCATCAAACTTTTGATGGGATATTTACCATAAAATTTCAGATTTCCTATCATTCTCTTCGGCGTTATTATTCAGATAATTCTGTATTCAGTGAAACATACTTTTTACGTCCTGTCTCGATATAATGATTTTCTAAATGTTTGTTTATACTTTTCCGCTTCTCGATGTCCATGCCATTACTTTCTTAGGAAACTTTTTGGATGATATTATTTGGTTTCCATTATCTACGAAATATTTTCATGAAGAAAACATGGGTAGTCCGAGAATTCATAAAAGGAATTCAGATTTCAGAAGAAAAGTCCAGTTATTTTGACAGTTGTACAAAAATTTCATTTTCCACTCGAATAATTTACAGGAGCTCTCTAGGAGGGGAGAAATGGACTGCTGTAACAATTTTATCACCGCGAGGGTTAAAAAAATAAAATAGATGTATGATAGAAAATAAATACCACAAAGTAAACACTGTGAGAATGGTACTTACGATTAGTCTGACTTAAAGAGATGTATCTGTCTCTGTCTGGTTTCGTGTGGTGTTGTACTGGGAAATGTCCTGGCGAATTCACTTTTAGGAATGACAAAGGTAACTATTTGTTAAGGGCTGCGAACTAAGCCGCGTATAAACGTTGCGACTGGTGGCAGAGGTATCGACAAACTAAGCAAGTTTAAATAACGCTTGTAGGATTTTTCGACATGGCCATAGAATCGAAAACACAGAAAATCTCGGCCTTATTCTTAACCGAGTAAGACCATTCGATGTATAAACTTTGTGGTATAAGAAACTAAAAATATGTATTTCGAACACCAGCTCTACCATATCATGCAAACTTAATACCCGTTTGATGGACGTGGATGCAGGGAAGTCGAGACCTCGCTCACTGTATACTGATGGGGACGATAAGATTCTAAAGTTCCGAGCCAAGATACTCCAAAGTTGACTTCATTCAAACATACAGCATTTCCAACGAAACTTTCGCAGGTGACGTTGAACTAGCAGTTCCGTTTCAGCTTCTTCGAGACAGTGAAGAGGGCATTCGGTTCTAAATAGACTGAGTTATGAAGCTAGGAAAATTACCACGATCTTGAAGGAGTTTGGGCGCTGTGAAATTGATCCGACAAGGTGAAATTACATACGTTCGCAATTTGAACGCGAACTTCTGCGAAATTAGATCTACCTGTTATGGTATCCTGATATTTGTGAAGATGTGTTGGTGTAGGATGGTGGCATGGCGTTTGTTGTTGCATTGAGAACATGTAAATTATAATTTGCTTGCAACAGGAAGTCAAATAGTGTACCAATAACACTGCGTTTGGATGCTTTTTTGTGCTGGTTTATTGGAAATATTGTGTATATCTACTCCATTCACATTAATAATGTATTCCCGGACGATTCCGGTTGGCCATGATTTAGGTTGATCAAGTATTTTACTCAAAAGTGACGTAGGTTAGTACTCGTTAAATGTCAAATGATTCTGATATATTGTTGTTCTGTGTCAGAGACGTTGCCAATGCTAATTTCTTTTCACTCTTTTTCAATTTGGTAAATGGAGTTGGTTGGTTTGAGGTCGCCGATCATAACGAGTAGGAAAACTAATCCGAGAGAAGCGCCACCTTATAGTGTTACTATAAGTTCCATGAATATCTCTCTCCTTATCAATTAAATGAACAATGACGCTCTCTATCCGAAAATCTCTTAAATATGAAATTAGTGAATATGTAGATAAAGCAGGAACTATGAAAATATAAAGGCATGTACCTACATCAAATTGCTTGAAAAAAATATAGATTTGTCAACGTATAACTCGACTAATGTATCAAATTACGGAATGCTTAGGAAATCTTCAAAATAATATCGTAAGTCATGATTTCCTAGAATATGAGAACATATACATCCACTCCATCAAATTTCGTTAGATTTATGTGCTTTTTCGTTAGATCGGTAGATTGAGAAGAAAATCGGTATAAGTGGTAACACTTTTGTAAGGTCAGTGGTTTATACTAATCAAAACGTGAATAAACATTGTGTCAAGTTCTTCTGGAGCACAAATTGAACAAGGAGGATTTCAACAATAACATTTCATTGTCCATTCATATATAAGCTTGAAACAAAATGAGATATAATTCCAAACAGTTCCCGTCAATGTGTCGAATCATCACAATTCTCATGGAAGTGTTATGTTCTATTACTATTGGAATTGCAATAATGGTTTCCACAGAAACTTGTGAACCATGCCTACAACAATTATCAATAATTTATTAGCTTGAATTTTGGGAATATTCGACTACACCAACCATTCTTGTAAAATCTGTTATGAAGTTTTCACACTCATCCATTTTCTTGATCAAAATAAATATCCTTATCACCAATATACCAAATAGAAAATCATTCAATGTAAATTAATCAATTCCGTTATTGGTGGTTGAATCACTCGGATAACATAAATGGCGGTAAAAATGGTAACGGTATCGGGTATACGTCCTAATAGGTGAAAAAACTCAGGATTTAATGAAATTAACACTTACTTGGAACACAAAGATCCTCATCGAAATTTCACACAATAACGAACCTCGCCCAGCACAGTAACACCGATAAACACAACTAACTAATCCATCCACAAAACCTCTCTCGATGTCTTGGTAAACTTGCTGTTTATACAAGTTCGATTTGATAGACAAATAGCGCCTTCGTGAACAGATAGACCTTGTCAATCGCATGGTGAGCTCTCCTCTCCAAGTTATCGCATGGAGAGGTCCCAAGGATATCGCATGGCGAGGTCTCCAAGATATCGCATAGGCACATCAGTGGGAAATTCGCTTAGTAACATCACATAGAGATCTCTGACCTTAAAGTTTAACTTCAACATAGGTTTCGTAGTACTACTACATTTTCATACTGGAGTATTTGAAGTTGTGCAAAAAGGGATTCAAATATCTTCTGTAGGCTTATTTCTTGAGAACATGGAAAAGTGGCTGATTCCACTGTTCGTTTATAAGGTTTTCTGTCGGGTTATTCGAGTACTTTCATTCTTTTTTCGAATGAACTATCACAAAGTGACGGACTATTCTGTCCATTAATTTTCAGTAAAATTTCAACACTCGATTCTTGATTTCCGTATAAGAAAATAGCATAACTGAATCTTCCAACCATGTTTATATACGTGAAATATTTCCAGTAGTAACAGAGAAAAAAGTTTTTTCAACATTCGCCAAATCTTTGGTATTATTGAATTCACCTTATATTTTCTCACATTCATTACTTTCCCATTATTCCTTCATTTTTAGTTTTGCAACTGATGAAAGCAGCAAAGGGTGTAATTTTTTCAAATTTTTCTTTAACGTCGAGTATTTCGAAAACCATAGTATCCATTCATTGTGCTACACCCTTTATATACAAACACGGTTTGCAATATCGATGCTTGAGTTATTTGCAACAGATCTGAGCCTGTCGAACTGTTGCTGAAATGTGTTCATATTCCTGCATAACTTATCATATTTCAAGGAAGCACTGGACAAACTCACAAAACCGTATATCGAAATTCATATTCCAATCATGATTATCTCCATCGAATATTCATCAAAGTGGGTTAATTTTCCTAACCACTTGATGCTACTCTATCATACACAAAATATCTCACTGGAAGAATGGATAATGAAGGGTTTAGCGTATACAGATCCAAGCCGTGTGATTAAAATTACAATGCTTCCGAACAGAAAGAGATCGATCAGCTCTGCGAAAGGAAGTTAACCCCGGATCCCAATGAAAAACTGATAATTCATTCAGTCCGGTGATGCAATTTGGTATCAAATTGCTTCCCGGATTTCTTCGCTTCGAAATCTCGACGAAATCGTACCTACTCCAAATACGTAAGAAAGATAACCTCGGATCGCCAAACGCAATCTCGTCCAATTCTGTTTTCTTTCATTACAATGCATGAGATCGGTCTCCGCTTGTAGATTTCCTGAATTCAGGATATTGGGACTTAATCAGATAAATAGTTTATTTCATATTTCTGCAGTTATTATAAGTGTGAAAAACTTGTCGAGTATAAGAATTCGTCCGGTTTTGAAGAGAGATATCGCCACTATCATTATTCCATTGTTTTCATTTTGAAGTGTTATCACTAGTCACCGAAAAGACAATAAATGATTAAGATTGTAACCTTCCAGACTATGAAAGATCATTTCAAACTTATATTGTTAGCCTGGTTTTTGATCGTGGATATATTGAAAAATTCTTAGCCTACTGTGGAACCAAACAAAATGTATGTCAAAATATTTTATAACTGATCATATTTTCCTCTTTATTGAAAACATTTATCACAACAAACATGCAACGTCTCTAGACCTTTCAAAAAAAATGTTTCTGCTTGCTCTGCAAACCAGTCCTCCGCAGCTTTTATTACCTCCTCGTTGGAAGAAAATTTACGACCTTTTAAACTTTTTTTCAGTTGAGGAAAGAGATGATAGTCGAACGGAGCCAAATCTGGTGAATAAGGAGGGTGTTCTAGTAATTCTGACCCTAAATCACAAATTTTTGCAGTTATTGTTCTATCCCTTTCAAAAAAATCAATAATGATTTCTCAATGGCCATTCCAAAAAAACTGAAGCAAGAACTTTTCCAGCAGATTTTTGGACTCGAAACTTCTTAGGTCTTGGAAAACCAGAGTGTCGCCATTCCATCGATTGTTGCTCTGTTTATGGATCGTAGAAATGTACCCAAGGCTCTTTCATAGTAATAATTCGGTTCAAGAAGTCTACAACGTTTTCAAATCGAGCACAGATCGAACGCGATGCTTCTACCCTTGCACGCTTTTGGCCAACATTCAAACATTTGGGGATCCATTTTTTCTCATGTGCAAATTGACGTGAACTATATGATGAACGCGTATGAAATCTTCAGTGCTTCAGATATCCGTTTCAGCCCAATTCGACGGTCTGATAAAATCATGTCATGAACTGCATCGATATTTTCGGTGACTGACACAGAAACTGGACTTCCCGATCGGTCATCATGTTCAATGGAAAATTTACCTCTTTTGAAGCTTGCAGTCCAATTTTTCACGATCGCATACGAAGGACATTGATCACCAAGGGTATAAAGCATATCTTCGTAAATCTGCTTACCTCTTAACCCTTTTAAATACAGGTACTTGATGATGGCCCGATACTCCAATTTTTCGATTTTTACAATTTCCTTCTAGGTGAAATATTATCCTAAAAGCAACAATCATGTGAAAAGAAACAGAGTTGTATTAAAATTAAGGAGTGTACATACCAGAAGGAAGAATCTGAAATGGCGGATTCCTGGAAGAGGACAATTTCAAAGAATACCTATTGGAAATAAGAATGAAAGAAGGAGAGAATAGAATGAAAATAAAATCAACGTGTACTTCTGTTTGTTTTGGCTTCGAAGTCAAGTTTTCTTCCACAGAATCCCATATCTTCGATGGTTGCAGAAGAACAAGGGTAGGTACATCATTTAATATGATTAAATTTCTCCAGACTCCAGAGTACTTATGATGGTGAATTGAGCGTCATTTGTATGAGCTGTCGCAGTTGGAGAAGGTTCTTTCAATCTAATTTCAACTGATCCTCAATCCAAAGTGAAAGAATCGCACACCGCATACAAACGATACCATCCCAATAAAAAGCCACACAATTTCGGCTATGGACTGCGATCGCTATGAATATAAACCCGAACACACTACGACCAATTTCGGACTTTTGCGAAGGGCCAACAGTTGTTGTCTTGAAAGTTATCGGGGAATCGTAGAAGCTGAAATTTTAGCCAAGAAAATAAAAGCGACGATAAGAAAACTGCTGTTTTCTCTTTATTTGTATTCCACGACGACGCCATTCTCGGTATCACGTTTCTGTTTATCTATCCGACGTTGTTCAAACACTTTTCCACGTGAATCCGACAGTTCAACTTTGGCGGAACGAAACAAGAAAATATTTTTTCCAGTTACCTGTTCTCTCTCTCGCGCTAAGTTCTTCGGTTTCTATTTTTATCCCGAATCGAGTGACCCGAGAATCCGAGTATTTTCTGCCAGGAAAATTGGGGGAGATTCAAAGTGTATTTGCTCATCGTTGGAATTTTCATGAGGCATTGAGGAATCGAAGGAATTCGAATATTTCCACAAAAATGAAGAATGTTCTGTAATTGAACTAATTACAGAGAAAATTGTGTAGGGAGTATTTGAGCGAATATTGAGCAAATAGGTTCGAAATGAAGGTCCTCAATTTTACAGTCTGAACTTCAGAATATATATACTACTCCACAAAATTTAAGGAGGTTGAGAAATTTTTTGACCGTTTGACAAGTTGCGAAATGAGCAATTCAATATTAACTCCCTTAAATCTGCATGCTTCATTTGCGTTTTTGTTTATGCTGAGTTTTTGTGTTCATCAGTCACTTGGATATCTCTGCCTTAGTTTAGAGTTCTACATCTTCATTTTCGCATTGGGTCTCTGGGTCTATCGCAGTAAATTCTCGCTGTTTTCTCATCGTCAGCGGGGTCATAATCAACTAACCTTCTAAGGTCGTCATTTGGATGTTCACTAGCTCTTTCATAGGCTTTTGCAGCTTTTCGTTTGATGAATGTAGTAATGGACTCCCATTTTATGTCTTTTCGGATTTGTTCATTCCTAACAAACTAGGGCGCATCTAATACCCATTTCAGAAATTTGTTTTCTGTACTTTGTATCCTCTTTATATGGGTTCTCGCTGCATAGCCCTATGCTGTTGATCCATATGTTAGCTGCGGTCTGGCCACCGTTTTTATGATCCTCAACTTCTTGTTTCTGTTCATTTGGCTTCTTATGCCTATAATCGGGTATAACCTTCTCATCGCTACATTCGTTTTATCCACATGCATACTTGATGGGCTGTTTCCACGTTAGTCCTTTGTCTAATATTACTCCTAGGTATTTAGCTTCATTCTGTCATTCTATTTCAATATCGTCTGTGGATATCTTCAATTCCATCTTTAGCCATCTCTTTTGAAGGAGTATTGCTTGACTCTTTTCTCCATTGATTTTGATTTTCCATCTGGTACACCAAAGACTGATATCGTCTGCAGCTTCTTGAAGTCTTTCCTGAATTATTCTTGTGTTTCTGTACCTAATTGTCATGCCCGTATCGTCTGCATATAGAGCAAGCAGGCATCTTGGATTTCATCATGTAAATGTATATATTATAGAGTAGCGGTTCTAGTATTGATCCTTGAGGAATTCCTGCTTCTGAATGTCTGAGTGTGGAATGAACATCATCTATTTTCACACAAAAATTCCTATCCCTCAAATAATTTCTTATTATTCTGCATATCTTGGGTAAATAACCTGCGGTTATCATTTTATATGCTAGAGTCCTTCATGTCATACTCTATCAAAAGATTTGGTTATATCTAGAAGTAGTAGTCCTGTGGCTTCTTTATTCTGGAATCCTTCTGTGATCTACTCGGTTATTCTTAGAAGCTGTTGTTCAGTTGAATGTTGTTTTCGGAATCCAAATTGTTCACTTGTTAACGTCGCAAGGGCTAACCTATTTGTCAACACTGGTGACGACAGATGAGTTGCACCATCAACCGTCATTGAAATCTTTTGTTATATTGCATTGTTTGGCTCTGTTCGCATCATAATATCATTACATTAGGTCCAAATTCAAGGAATTAGGGTGCCGTTTCAGATACCTGAAGTATTCTCCTGTCCAAAGCTCACATGAAGAACTAACAATTCTCTGAAGGTTCCGTTGCATCTCCTGTTCAATGAAACGCGTGACATGTTTACCGCACGATATCACAGTCGGGGTGTAACCGCAAGGCTGAGGGTGGGAGACGTCGCCTCTAGCACGGAATGTTTTTAGAGGGAGAGAAACATTCTGCATTTAAAACACGTTCCAAACAGCACACTGTTTGCGAATTCGTTGCGATATGATGCAGCGGTAGATGAAGAAATTCTTAGCAAAACAAAACCTGGCTGCAGGCTTCTTTTTCCTTTTTGGTTTATCCAGGATGGATCCAAGCATGGCCTATATTTGTGTGCTATAAACAGTGTGGATTCGTCCAGAGTGGCAGGGGACCAAAAATTCAAGGAAGTAGGAATAATAACTTGAACTTCTTACTGCTGCATAGTCTCAAATCATTTTTCTTTTCCTAGTTCTACAGAGTGTAACAGCCAAATGGAATAAATTCGATAACGAATAAATAGGGCGACTTAGGAAAAACGCTCGGACACGTCGATTTGTAATTTTAAATGCGCAAATTTTCAAGAAAATAATATTATATAGGGTGTTCCATGTGACCGTGGCCAATACCAACTTTCTTATTTCAAATGCAAGCCCCTGTATATTATTTATTTTTTTGGATTCTTCAGATTATTCTGGACACGATTAGTATTAAGTGTTTTCAGATTTATTGCAAAAATCAACTTTTTAAATAAAAATTATCTTATTTCACAAATTCGGTACATTACACTCAAAACCTAATGAGTAATACTGATTATTTCTTAGTAATTAAAAAAAAACAAAAAAAAACATTAATGTCAATGTAGGGAATGTTCAAAATGCTCGCCGCGAACGTCTTGGCAACATGCAAACAGACAACGTGTTTCTAAGGCTATGAGAATAAACAAATCTGTTTTTGTTTTTTTTAATCTCTTCTCAGTAATGGTTTTTGCTTACTTTCTTCACATCAAGAGGTAAATGGGAAATAAGTATTGAGTGTAATGTATTGAATTTGTGAAATAAAATAATTTTCATTTAAAATGTTAATTTTTGTAAAAAATCTAATCTGAAAACACTTAATATTTCCGGAAAAGTTGAAGATAGGTATAGGACATCCTACATGAATTATGTCTAGAATTTTCTGACGAATCCAAAAAATAAATAATATACAGGGGGTTGCAATTGGAATAAGAAAGTTGATATTGGCCACGGTCACATGGAACACCCTATATGATTTTATTTTCTTGAAAAATATGCGCATTTAAAATTACAAATCGACGTGTCCGAGGGTTTTTCCTAACACCCCCTCATTTATTCGTTATCGAATTTATTCCATTTGGCTGTTACACTCTATACTAAACGTTTTTTACGCTTTTGAACCGGATCGTAGTAGGATGCGTGGCCTAAATTGTCAAGAAGCAACACGGCCCCAGCTCCAAAAGGGGACAACGGAAGAGAAGAAACGACTTAGAAAAAAAAAGAAGAAGGACCGATGCTTCTTTCGAGGTATATTTCGTCTTTCTATGTGATCGGAAAGAACGTTAATTTTCAGATGGAATATAGCGAAAACGGCAAAAATCGTAAAATTGTACCACATTCTTTCTGGAAAAGCTTTTGTCTCAGACATCCTAGAAGCGAGTTTAAGATACGAATCGAAAGAGGAAGAATCGGTCTGTCCCCGATTGGCTTTTCGATTTCTGACGTCATCCTGTTTTCTCCAAAAATAAGATGGAAAACTCGATATTTTGTAAACAAACCTTCCACCTCCGAATATTTTGACTTGTACGATCAGCTGTTCGATCTCGGCCATGTGGCCATGTTCCGTTATGACGTTTACTGCATAAGGGTTTAATGTTATTCCGGTGTGGCTTGTCCTATGAGGCAGTGCCTCACCAATAAACGTCGAAAATTACACGTATAAATATCATATATTTGTTAATTATTTATTCAATCAATTAAAATTGTTTTCATTATCTTCTTCCATACGCATTTATATCGAAATTTCCCTTCATTATACAGGGTCTTTCACGAGGAACCTCACCCATATTTATACGGGAAACTACTGAACGTATTTTCATGAAATTCAGCACTTATAAGTATTTCACGATGCTGATGAAATCTAAAATATTTTCAAGGCATGAGCACCTCCGGTTTTTCCGGAAATGAAATAACATTTTTCTTAATTTATCCGGCGTGGCTGACATATAACGAAAAAATTATGGGAAAGTGGAAGATTTTACTTTGTAATCAGAGTGACATAAACTTCAATATTCTCAATGTTCTGGTTAATGGGTGTTTCAAATCTGATGAGATGATGGAAATCAACTTGCTTGTAGAGGATGTCCTTAACAAGGTCCAAAATTGAAGAATTTCATTAAGGATGCTCATTTTCTTCAACTGGCTTCAAATTACTTTTTATACACACCCTATAAAATGTTTAGTTTTCGAGTAAGATAATTCTTCATCGCTAGAAGTAAATATTTTACAAAGCAAAATGTTTCTCGAAAAAGATTATACCTTGAGTATGCTAGCGATAAAGAATTATTCTAATCATCAATTTTGCAATAGCCTTCTTCACGGCAACGCCACGACAGGGAATCTTTTTTCTCCGATGTGCCTCACCACCTTAAACTGTCACGAGCCGCCACTGTATGACAGAGCCAAAAGGTGCTTCTTTCTAAAAGATGGATCTACCTACAAGGTTGATCTGCTGGCCCACTAGTTTCAAGAACTACGTATAAAAGACTTCTTGATCTACTACGCAGTGAAAATCGGTAATGTTATCAGTTGACGTATTGAAGAGACGCTTGTTAAGCCCGCCAAATCTCTTAGCAATGAAGCATTATATCGTATAGAAAATACCCAAACTTTTATTAGATTCCAACATAAAATAGATAAATGAATACGCTTATTCGTTCTCATTGAAATAAACATAAAAACGTCACAGAGATAATAACATTATATAATTTTTCAAAAGAACAAAAAAGAGAAAGGATCGAAAGATTTCAAGATCTAAATATTTACATTCAATATTGTTTCTGGTTACAAGTAAAGATCTCTTGGAAAAAATATCTTTCCCTTGAATTCGAATCAAATCAATGATCGTTCTGTAGAAACCGCACTTCCAATTTAGTCAGTAATTCAAATTCACTTCATTACAATCAAGTAGGAAGATAACCAAATAATCGGACATCTTTATGGCCACGCAAATTACCCCTGATGATCCCCATCGAATCATAAACGGTCATGGCATCATTCATTGGTATTTCACCCCATCCTTATTGCACCTGTTTTCGGGACAGATAGGGCTCGCGGGAAGGGGAATCCCTGCCGTGAGACCAATTTGTCAAATATCTTACACTTGTGGTTGTTATATCTCCTTTCCGGTCCATGTTCCAATTTCCGCCCTTTTGGCTGTCTTAGGAATCAACCCTAATCCTTAACACAGATTTGAATAATTGACCGTGACATCTTAGCAGTTTCGGATGATTCTTGGGGCAATCAATTTATTGAGGGGGAAAGGGTTAATTCATTCAGTAAGTGGGGGAAGAGAAATATTAATTTATTAAATGGATAAATAATTTCAACAGGAATTTCAACAATTTTGATTTAATTCCTCAATAATACATCTCATCGGATTAAATATCGTCAATTCTAACAAAATCTTGGTCGAATTGATTTTCAGTAGTAATATCCCTAGGACCATGATAATAGACGAGATAATTTTATGACCATCGAAAGCTCGTTCATTGGTAACAGCCCGAAGCCGAAGGCTGAGTTGACCCAACAACTCCTGCCAGTAAACCATGAACATCGAAGAGAATCCACCAGTTGGATCCTTGAGCAACCTGCTGATTATTCAAACAAAATAATTTTCAGTGATGAGTCCAATTTTCAGTAGTAATATCCCTAGGACCTTGATAATAGACGAGATAATTTTATGACCATCGAAAGCTCGTTCATTGGTAACAACTTGAAGCCGAAGGCTGAGGGCTCTTGCCAAGCAACGAGCTTGAGATATTGGTTATAAAATTATGAGGCATTTATCAATGTCCGAGGAATATTCGGCAGAAAATTTTTTGACAGAAAAAATGTATAACTCAACACAACAAAACATTTATTTATTTATTGAAAGTACAATTAGTGAAAGTGCAATTCGAAAAATTCAACTCAACATTAGATTCGTTGTTGTTCTCTTATATAGAAGATCTATTTCCACGCATAATATTTATTATCTTGTTGTGGTGTTTGTTCTCGATCGAGGTTTACGTATGGTTTGATAGAATTTTGATTGCTATGACCAGTAATCTTCAGCAATTGTTGTCTCTCTACACCACTTTTTGCTAATTGACTGACAGCTGTTGATCTATTTGAATTATTCGTTATCTTTTTGTCTTTGACATTCAAGCCAATTGCTTTGGCAGCATATTTAGTCCATTTATTTATGGTATTCCTTCCAACAGGTACATTATCGTACCATTTGTCATTTTCATTTTTCCAATATCGATTTGGTTTCAAGAATTGTCGTGGTGAGGTAATATTTTCGCCTCGTTTTTTTATTAGTTTATGAAAAAGACGTATAGGGCAGCTTTGTCGCTCACTATTGGAAACCAACCATTTACTACTTGTACAGCTTTTAGAACCACCTTGGCACGTTTTACTGAATACCGGATTGTAATCAATGCGATTTGTTGGAGAACCATCGTTATTCTTCTCGTTTTGAAAAAAATTCACCAAACAAGCAACTGCCTCTCCTCCTCGCCACGCTAGTTCTACTGCAGCAATATACAGGGTTGGGATAAAGTTTGGCACCAAATTAATATCTTTAAAACGAAATGGACGATATTTTTGAAATTTGGCAGCTGAGTGTAATGGACCACAATGCATCTGATGAGCATATTTTTATTAATGAGATACTTCCGGTTTTACCGGAAAGAACAAAAAAAAATTTATTTAAATGGGACACCCTGTATATTTCTGCAGATTCTGAAAGTGCACCTTGTTTCGGATCTGTCCATATCGGGTTCCATGCTTTTCATGACGTATTTTTTATGAAAATCTATAAAGAGAAGAAATACAGGGCTTTTACTAGTAGAAAAAATTTATTGAAAATAATTTAAAAAAAAATTATTTTAAATGTTCGAAGTGCTTGCCATTCACTCAGCTGCCAAATTTCAAAACTTCCGTCCGTTCCGTTTTAAATATGTTAATTTGGTGCCAAACTTTATCCCAACCCTGTATATGATAAAATTTACGCATAAGACCTTCAGGAGTATTTTCATCCCATAGCAATATTATTCTGTTAACAGACAAATTTAACGAAACTGAACTAGATTTACGTTTACTTGGGTCTGCTTGCAATTTTTTTTCTGATTGCATCGCGGGCATCTCGGGCTGGTTAAAATATTATATTATTAAAAGGGTCAATCATAATGTTGTAGTCCTTATAATACTTTTCTTGTAAGAGTTTGCTCGAAACATTACACATTGTCTTTACCGTTGCTTCTTTGAATTCTGTTCCGTCTTTTTTTCTCATATTGACAGCCCAATCTTTGAGTATAAACGCCAGTTCTTTCAAGCTTCTGCGTTGATTCAATTCGTATGATCGTTCGTAGCAAAATTCCATAAATATTCCCCAAATATATTGGTGGCTATTGGAAGTATTTCTGGGAATGTTTTCTTTGATAAGCTCATTTATATTTTTAACATTACCAAAACGTGACATTTTGAAATTTGTTTGGAATGATGTTGCCATGGAACTATTATATAATTTTATAAGACTCTATGGTGTTATCTTTGGGATTGACAATTGCATTGGATGTAGTTTTCGATGTAATGTTGACATGATTGGCTGAAATGGTTCCATATGATACAAAATCATAAAATTGGATTTGTTGTTAGAATAATAATTCAATTTCTTCTCATTATGACATTCATATGAAAATCAATTCGACCAAGATTTTGTTAGAATTGACGATATTTAATCCGATGAGAATACGAGCTTTGATAAAGAATCACACAAGATTCGAACCATTGGCGATGTATTATTGAGGAAATAAATTAAAATTATCCAAATTCCTGTTGAAATTATTTCACTTTTTAATTGAAACATGGACCTCACCGATCATCAATGCTTAATTTATTAAATTTTCGCAGTTGATACAGTTCAGAGAAATTGAATGTAGAAAAAATTGACATAAAAGCACAGTTTGGGCTTGATCCATATTTCGAAAAGATTGGTTCACATATAAATTGGGTCCATTGAATTTATTTTAAATGTAGATTACTGAGGCCAAGAAAAAACATTTTTTTCATTTCCCATTCTTCCGGATTCGGCTCTTTTGAAGAGATATAGCCATTTGAAAAAAATTGAGCCAAATACATGCCTGATACGATTCACTGCAAACACCTCAAAGTTCATATTTTTCGATCGAAATCGAAATGATACATTTAGGAAATACTCAAGTACTAACCTCATTTGAATCAGAATGCAAAAACACGATATTTCTCAACAAAAACTTGGTTTTGTGCGATTATATCTGCCATTAAAAAGCCATATTTCTCCCATCCAAATAAGTTCCTTCTTCGATTTTTCTGAAGATCAGTTTGTATACACTAATATCTTGTCCATATTTCCTCGAAATACCAAAAATATCTCATAAAAAAGTCTTTCAATCAATTCTTGCGCGATCTCCAAACCAACATTGAGGAAATCTTTTTCAAAGCTTTGTTGTTATAAAAGGAGAAACTAGGACAGTGGTTATGTTAGATGTTTTTCTTAATTCTCCTGATGATTATGTGAAGATTTCCAGCGAATAAGTGTAATATTAACCGTATAGTGTCGAGTTTTTAAAATTTCAAGAGGATATTGTTAAGATAAAAACAGCACCAAAGTGCTAAGTATCATTTTATTCTCTATTAATTTCAACTCAACTAACTCTCCTATAACTCTCTTTCTCTCTCTCTCTCCCTTGGATCGGGAGGATCTTTCGATCAGGTCCGATCCTCCTCCTTCCAAGTGATGATTCTTCTATTCTTCAGGTGTTCGAGGAACGCTACAGGCCCGTGTGTTGGGGATCATCACCCACAGATTCAAATTCGTTATTATACCTAAAAATCATCAAAAAAGCAAGAACAAATTTAAAAAATTTCTGACTCTTCATTGCAACATTAATAGCGACCCAATTAGATTTTGAATATCTCGAAACGTTTTTCCAAAAGACAGCCAGTTTGCTTAAATTAAGCAGATTTAGTTAGTTCCATATGTTTTTCCCAAAAATAACTTGTAATATTTCAAATGGCGTGTCAAATTCGGTGTAGTTTAAAATCCACGATCTATACACCATAATGTGCCGTAAATTTCACGTTGGCATCCTTCGAATAGATCATAAATTGTTATCATTTCCATTTTTCCCGATACGTTCCAGTTACGGAAGCCTCATGTGACCCTCAGGTGAGTACAGACCGGAAATATCGATTCAGAGGAGGATCATCCCTACAATTTTATAGCGGGTAATTTGCAAGTCAAATAGTCGTGGTGAATGGTGTTCACGAAATTCGAACATTATTTTTCTATTCATAATTTCCGCAGTCATGCTAGTGTGTGCCAAACAATTTTTTTATTCCCCAGGTTGGAATAAGCGAGGAAGAAATATGGCATTTTGACACAACAAGGTCGTACGTTAGGAGTGTAATTCCTCATTGTGTTCTGTACACTATTCTAAATAGAACTATTGTAATTATATAGTCATATAGTGAAAAGGGGTTACAGTCCACTGCGACCTTTAGGTCTATTGTGTCCACTGACAGAGCTGTCATCATCGCGCCTCCTACAGCTCGCCCTCCAGTTCCAGAGATTTGATGAAATCCACTATCTAGAACGGCTTCAAGGAGGATAACTCCCCACTTCTACAAGTTTTTTGTCCAAAGCTATCTTTCCTTTGGCTTACAATGGCATAGCATTCAATAACCAGGTGAATAGGAGTTTCTTCCTCCTCCCCACAGAATCTCACTCATCAGTGTCCGATAAACCCATTCTCAACAGATGCTTCTTTAGGCGACAATGTCCTGTGAGAAAGCCAGTGAGTAGGTGAAGTTGGTTTTTATTGAGATCCAGATATTTTTTGGATCTAGCAGTTTCAAAGTTCCGGAGGAACTTTTTGGAGTGATCCATCTCTGGGAGATTCCGCCAGAGTTTTTCTCTTTCGGTTTTCTCCTTCAGCATAAATTCCCTTTTATAGGTGCATTTTCCTATACTTCAGAAGGGTTCTGGGCCAGTGAGTGGCGTCTGTGCGCCCTTTTTGGCCAGTTTATTGGCCTCTTCGTTTCCTACGATTCCCGAATGACCGGGAACCCAGATTAAAAAGACCTTATTCTTCTTGCCTACCTCATTGAGTTTGTTTCGGCACTCCCAAATCAGCTTTGAGTCAATGACGTAGGAGCTCAGTGCTTTAATAGCAGCTTGACTATCTGTATGAATAGCTATATCGCACTCCTGATAGTTTCTTTCTAGATGTATATCTAGACATCTTCCGATTGCAAGTATTTCCGTTCGAAGGACGCTTGTACAGGAGCCTAGCGATAGTGCACACTTGGTACTTGTCCCGTAAATCCCAGCGCCAGCTCCTGTAGCGGTTTTAGAATCATCTGTATACCATTTCATTGTATTTTCTTTGAGATTGTAGTTGGTGTATTCCCTTTCCCAATCTTCTCTTTTACTTAGCATTGTACTGAAGTTCTTCTCAGGGCTTACTTTCTTGATCATTACATCGCTAGGAAGGTTTGCAGATGAGGTGTAGTCATTCAGAGAGGACCAAGCTCTCTGAAACCTGACTCTCTCATTGCCTGCTCCTTCTTAAGATACTCTGAGGATGGCCTCATGGGCTACCCTATCAATCACTAGATGTACCTCCCAGTGGGCACGCGCACGTAGAAAATACGTTGAAAACAAGTTACATAACCAAACGTTGAAAAACAGTAAAAATGTCGCGGGAAAAAACGTTTTCTTGCATCGATAATTTAGTTATTAATAAACGTTGTCTCTCAACGTATTGATTAAAAATAAATTGGACGCAATATTAACGTTAATTTATAACGTGTATGTATATTATTCTACCATACAAGTTTACTGTCTAACCGATAACGTATAAATAACGTTTATTTATACCATATCATATATACTTCATAAACGTTGTCTTTCAACGTATTGATTAAATATAAATTGGGCGCAATATTAACGTTAATTTATAAAGTGTATGTATATTGTTCTACCATACAAGTTTGCTGTCTAACCGATAACGTATAAATAACGTTTATTTATAGCATATCATATACCTATACATAAACGTTGTCTTTCAAAGTATTATTATAATATACCTTGTGCTCAGTCTGAAAGTTAATTTATAACGTGTATATATATTATACTACCCTACGAAATTATATGTTCAATCATTAACATATTAATAATGTTTATTTTCACCAAAATTTTTATCCTCATTAACCGTTGTCTTTCAACGTAATGATTCAATATATTTTGAGCATAATCTGAACATTGTATTGAAACGTTTACCTATATTACACAAATTTCGTATAATAATGTATAATGTTCCTTGAATAAGAAGTCATTACTATGATAAACATTTTTCAATGGAAAAATATGAATCTTGCATAAATTATTCAATTGTTGAACTAAAACGTATAGGTAGGTATATACGATAACCTAAAAAGAATACATGGATTCTATATTTCAGTTTTCACAAATAGGTACGAATAAATCATAATTGAATCGAAAGTTACCTTGTGTTTTCATTGGTGAACCTCAAGAAAAAAAACATTTCTGATTATTATAAAAAATATATTATAAAAGGAGAAATTCACTATAACATATCCAAGAAACAAAAATAAAATAATAGTTCGTCTATTTTGCTTTCTTCAACCTCGCCGTGGCAAATTTCAGCCATTCTTTCATGACTGTGCAAAGTCGAAACTCATCTATTTCTTTGGTTGGGAAGGAAATCTTAACAGCCTCTATAAATATGAAAAAAAAATCAGACACGAGCATTCTATTCTGAAATTTATATGAAATTTTTTTTCTGGTACATCTACATCTAATAGATTTTATTTTTTTTTTCAAGAAAAGTATTATAGAAAACTAGCATTTTCATAGTAATTGCTATTGTCACGATCTATTATTGGAATTGCTTCGAATAAAGCAGAAAAGAATCATTCGAAAATAATTCAATTTTCATGAAAATGTCAAGATTATTATCGATATCCAAAATGCAGATGCAAATATTAACCAATATATTTTATAATTGCCAATCAATAAAATACAACTTGAGAAAAAAAAGCGAATTGAAACAGAATACTCACCTGTAATAAAACCGACGCTTGGCAAAATCAAATTGGTGAAAAATGGAGGTAGAGCGGGTACACTCAGAAGTATAAAGTGATTGAACTGAAATTTCCAAGCATTTGCATCATAGGTGCTTCAATGATTATTATAGTACTCACCAACTCACATGTAATTAACAACACTATTATAATAATTGAAACAATATAACCGAAACTCTGAAACTCAACACACTGAACCATCAACGGCATCAACGAGACTTGCTTGCCTGTTGTGTTTTCGAATGTTGGAGTCGATGGCCGGATGGCGGTTGCATTTGCGACCACTCAAGCTCCCAGCAGTAGGCGCAGAAGTAGACGCAAGACGCAATGTCACAAGTCAATCAGAGAGAAGCAGTTCCCGCGCATTCACGAATGATGCGACCGTCACAGACGAGTTGCGCATGCCGCGAACAGTGTCGAAAGCTGATTTTGTTGCCAGATTGTGCAAATCCGTTCCCTGAAAGCGGATTGTAATGTAGAAAAGGAATATGAATTATTATTGCGTTGAGGAATTGGAAATTGGAAGAGTAATTTCTATTGGTGATACATTGGAAGGAAGCGCCACCTGAAAATATCTTCCTCATTTTCTGATGAAATTCGACCAATTTGTGCTAATTCACGAATTCCATTTGAAAATAAATTATTAGTGTCAATATTTATTGGCCCAGTTGTTAAAACATGTCAGCTTTTCTTTTGTATAAATCAATCTATTGAAATTTTTTTCACCTCTTTGAATTTTACCTCAGTAGCGTGAAATGAAATGTAAAGGAAAAATACATTTAATTCAATTGCACCTTATATTGTTTTTCATCTTAAGTATTGTCAACTTTTATGACCCTTCCATCAAATCAATGAGAAATTTTGGAATAGTTCTAAGATAACGTTTGAATAACATTTTCCATAAACGTATTCGAATTGTTGACTGGATATTCTCAACAAACCAAATAGACTAGAAAATTGAAGAATGGACGTTAAAAAAACGTTCAGAACACACGTTAAAATTCGATTTCAGAATAACGTATTTTCAGATGAACTATTCTTCTGGAAGTAAGAAAAGTACGTTAAACATACGTAAAACATTAACGTATTCATATTGTTTACTGGATACGTATTTTAAACGATAAAAATTAATGAGAAATTGTGGAATTGTCATCAGATAACGTTTAAATAATATTTGCCATAAACGTATTCGTATTGTTAACAGGATACGTATTTTCAACGATTTAAATAGACTAGTAGTTGAAAAATGGACGTTAAAAAAACGTTCAGAACACACGTTAAAATTCGATTTCAGAATAACGTATTTTCAGATGAACTATTCTTCTGGAAGTGAGAAAAGTACGTTGAACATACGTAAATCATTAACGTATCCATATTGTTGATTGGATACGTATTTTAAACGATAAAAATTAATGAGAAATTGTGGAATTGTCATCAGATAACGTTTAAATAACATTTGCCATAAACGTATTCGTATTGTTGACTGGAGACGTATATGAAACGATTCAAATGAACTAGAAGTTGTGGAATCGTTACATAAGAACGTTAAAATAACATCTTTCATAAACGTTATAATAATTTCGGGAGGAAACTTATTAGCACTCAATTTTATAACTGATTATTGTAAAATTACGTTTGATATATGTTATTGAAACGTATTGAATTAACGTTATAAATTATAACTGAAATGACAACGTTGAAAAATCAACCGATAACGTATTTTTCTACCAATCAACGTTAAAAAAACATTTATTCAACGTGTGTGTGCCCACTGGGTAGAGGTGTGAGGTCTGTGATGATCTCAAGCGCCCTGGTTGGGCACGTTCTCATAGCTCATGTGATGCACACACAGGCAAGCATTTATACTTTGTCGAGCATTTTCCTCGTACTTGCCTGAATTGTCTTAGCAAACCAGGCTACTGCCCCATATGTGACTATAGGTCTTACAATCATGACGTACATCCATCGCAGCATTATCATCCATCGCAGTCAAATAGTCGTGGTGAATGGTGTTCACGAAATTCGAACATTATTTCTCTATTCATAATTTCCGCAGTCATGCTAGTGTGTGCCAAACAAATTTTTCATTCCCCAGGTTGGAATAAGTGAGAAAGAAATATGGCATTTTGACACAACAAGGTCGTACGTTAGGAGTGTAATTCCTCATTGTGTTCTGTACACAGTTCTAAAAAGAACTATTGTAATAAGGGTCCTCCATAATTGAAGCACCAGATCAAATTCCTCAGGAAATAGGACCAAAATATGAAAGTTCAGGGTTTTATAACAACCGTGGCGACGTTTCGCAGAAGTTGCTTTCTGCTTCCTCAGGCCTACAATTCATTCAAAACGTAAGAATACACAGGTAAACATGATATTAACAAATTTTTCCATCAAAGTCCAAAAAACCACTCGACATTCGGTGTAACAATAATACAACCTACAATTTCCTACGAACAATCTGAAAACTATTTTTTCGTAACTTAAGAACCACCAAAATACTATCAGTCGCATTCAAGGATGGCAAAGTAAACACACGTCAATGGAATATGGACACAGGCAACATAGATGCATAGAATACCTGGTGTATCGACTCCTTACTAAAAATCGTGACCAAAATTTGTAGATCAAACGGCATTGTAGATTTCAGATTTTGGTCTAGTTCCGGAATAAATCCGCAATATTTATCGGTCGTGGCGCTACTGCGGCAACGACAAACAGCGCGACCCCTTTCGGGAGAAATGAAAAGCGGAACAAATTTTAGGATTTTCGATCGACAAGAAAGTCTTAGACAAAATCTAATCAGTGCCAACACTAGCTATTCTATGCATCTATCAGGCAACTAACCTACAGAATTTGACAATTCACGATATCAACAATTAAAATTTTATCAGTCGGTGCCATGAAATTTTCACACTAAAATACCGAAATGAGTCTCCACAATTATATTACTTCTTCTTTTCTATTTTCATTTTAATATTCTTTTTTATATTTATTAATACATATTTTTATTTATTTTCTTTAATTTTTTTTTCTGTCCAATTATATCTCATATTCATAAATTATACCCACTCAATATTTATTTTCCTTTACATGTATACATTAACAATTAATCTAAGTTAACAAGATTCCTCGCAATGATGGAACTACATATAACGTTCAGCCAAATGTTCAGTGTCAGTTCTATAGTTCATGGAAGCAGAAAAACCTCTATAATCTATCTCTTAGATATATAAACCTTTTTTTTATTATTTTTCTCTCCTCACAAACATGTACTCTATCAAAATTAATTATATGGCCTTCATTTAAGTAATGAGAACAAAGAGCTGTTTTTTCCTTATTTTTTTACATCTTTCAAATCATATTTATCTAGTACTTGAGTAATAGGATGGGACAAACAACAAAGTTCATTACCTTTAGAAAACACCCGTTATTATTAACAAACTTGCACAAACATATTCTGAAAATGGTTCCTTTCTTACACGAATTAATGAAAAATAAGAAAATGATTTGAAATGACATCAAATACATTGTAAAACACACCCCCTTTGAGATTTGACGAGAGAGCTTTGCATCAATTAAGGGGGGTTATTACGTAGAAAAAAAAAATATGTTAAAAAAATTTTGAAAATATTTCTCCTTGAAGAGAGGGGAGTGTGGGACCGGCCCGTCGCACTAGGGACAGGACTTGAGGTTTATTCATTCCCCAGGGAGAAGGGTGATGAATGGAACACTCCTGATTGAACTTTAGACTTATATTAAATTGAAACTCTAAGGGTGGATTATCAAACGAAACATAAGCTCACCGAGAAGTTGGGAAGATTTCAGGACTCTGGATTCTAACGGTTTTTGGCGTTACATGCAGCTTTCTAACAATACTAAAATAAGCAAAGCATACGCAAAATTACCTGACCTATCTCCTCTTGGCAGGTAATCCTAAGAATGATGAAAATATCTAAAAGAAAAACAACAAAAACACTTCACTAACCAGTTGCTCGTAATTTAACTTCACTCCCGGTGTTATCGACAAGACACTTGATCTAAATAATTCTAATTAGTTTCTTCAAACTTCAACTCCCGATTCAATACCTCACATTGCTTTTCCCCGAATAGCTCTTTTCTGTCTCCGTTTGAGGCGTTTTCCCAAAACCATTAAAAATTTCCTCTACCCTCCGTGGATTCCTAAAGGATGACATAATCGTCTGAGCTTTTTGGCAATTTGCAATTCGCAAACTTGACCCGAAAATCAATAACTTCATCGTTATCGTCTTGCTAACATCCTATGCGGTACCGATAAGCAACAAAGTATCTTTCGGAGCAACGAATATAATTTATCTGAAGTCTATAATGGTTAACCGTAAAATTTCGATTTACTATGTGCCAGTCAAAGACCCACCTTCATTCGTGAAAGAGAACATCAGTTGTAGAAATAAAAGGATTTCTCACTCAAGATTTCTCACTCATAGAACTTCCTATGATTAAAAAATTCTATTCCTTCTCGAAAATGATGAAGGAGATCATCCTCCACTGCGTTGAATTCGAGCTCAAGAATATTTCGATGTCTGACCGTATCCAAACAGGCTTTATTCCGGAAATACCCAGGCTCCCGCTAATGGTCACAGTTAAAATATGTATGTATTTATGTCACTTCAAAGATGCACAAAGGCAAACCCATGGTCTGAGCCTCTTTGAAGTTGAATAATGCATGGAATTTCAGTATAGATAGACCTGCTTGGGGACGAAGCTCTAGACCAGATTGTCCGTACAAGTATTTGGACAAAACTGCTTCCGCATTCCCTCAGTTCTCGAAATGAGGTGCGAGTGAAATGGGGTAATTGTTTTTTCAACAAGATCTACATCACACTTCGATATATACTAGTCATTAGTCTGAGTACCTTAAACGGCCCAACTTTGAGACAGTTTACGATGTTTTTAATTATCACATTCAGGATGTTTTGCTCAGATATTTTAGAATTTTACCTTGTAAATATTTTGAATGTCTTGTTTAAACGAATTAATATTTCATTCCTGTTCGAATATAATTCTAGACCGCTAACCCATGTATCCTTGTACGTAAAATATTATCCTAAAAGCAACGACTCCAATGCCTAGTATACCATACTTTCGAGTGAATAATTAAATGTGCAGTAGGTCTTACCAGATGTATAAGAATATTCCACGTGGGTTGAAAGTAGAACGACGTTTCAAAAAATTCAATAGAAATGCAATAATAAAATAGAACAAGCGTAGATATAGGAATAATTCCTGTGAATAAAAACCCATTGGAAATTACTGTAAAAGTAAAAGTGAAACGAATGGAGATGAAGTTGAGAAAAAGCCCTCCTTTTTGTTTCGAAATAATCCAGAGAGCAATTAGGTGGCACACTCAAGCTTGCCTCACACTTTATTGCAACTGTAGAGGTATTCTATCCAGCTGTTTCATTCGGTTGTGTAAGTAGGTACACTTTATACATCTTATCAGTTTTTGCTTTGGGAGAACCAATCACCTGTTGGTTCCTTTTTCGATTTTCCCCTCAAGAAGATGGCTTCGAAACCACTTCCACATGGACCAATAAAAAAATCTCCATGAGTCCAATCAAGTGTTCCATTATTTCAACTGATTATTTCCCATCCTTTGTATTACTAATCTGAGTAATTACGAATCATTTTTTGTTTTGAGGCTCCATCCTAGAGTTACATAACTTAGAAGTGAATTAGCAATTCCAGCCTGAACTGACATCTAAGAGACTGGTGTCAGCTGATCATCTACTTCACCAATGGAATTCTCCGACGGAAATTTAACTGTAGCCCTTGTAAATTATCCTTGGTAGTAACACCCGTGATTGGAGCAATAAAGAACACTCGACGACGCTTTACGATAAACGGCTAAATAAGCTCTTACCGATATTTCGAATACGTCACTCGCCGAGTCAGGTTATATCGATATCATCCAGCGTTGTTATGATTATGGGCTCTTTATAAATTATTGTAATAACACGCTGAAGAATTTTGTTCAATGATGAATCCCATTCCTGTCTTATTGAGAATAAACGAAATCGACAGCTTCGATGGAGGTATAGTAGGCTAACATTGCTCTTGCAACTGGCTAAATTTTCTTCAATCTCTTTATTTTGATTGAATTTTGAAAAAGTTGTTAAAAGCTGATCCAAACTGCGTTTGTTAATCATACAAGAGCTCTCTCTCGGAGAAAAGAGTGGACTGCTGTACTGATTCTTATCGCCACAAAGTAAACACTGAAGGAATGATACTCACGGTTGGTCTGAGTTGAAAAAATGTATCTGCTGGTTTTCTGATCTCATATATTGTTGTACCTACTGAATAGAGTCCTCATCTCACGGAAAGGATTCAGTTTTTACATACGAAATTAACAGGTTCCGCCATGGGGAACAATTAAAAGTGAACTCTGAGAAAGTGGCGAACTTTTAAATGAACAGAGATAGCCAATTGATGACGCTCTGTGTGGTCTTTGCTAGACAACTAGCAGAAGTCTGATGAGCAGGTAGAATCTTTGTGGTATTATCGGTGACTCAAGACCCTAGAATCGAGAACATAGAGTTCTCGCTCTTCTTCGTTACCGACGAAGTCCATCCATAGTTTTTCTCAATGGTGAGACCCATTACTGACTTGAAAATAAACAAAATTGCCAGAATCCTTGGAGGCATAGGGAGAGGATTTTGCTCTGAATCTGGCTAAATTTTCGTCAATCTCGTACAAATGATTGGAAAATTGGAGGTTAATCATGTATAGATCATCTGATGCTTTGAAGAAGACGAATCTTTTAAGAATAAATGGTAACATTAATATAGCTAATGAAGCTCTAGTCCATACATCCAATTTTATGTGTTTTGTTTCAGAATATTTTCCCGAACCTCAAGATGAATCACCAATTTTTAGACTTACGGTGGGTTTCACGAAGCGTAATCACCGGTGATCGGAGTCCACGGCTTGATTCTCTGATTTTTCAACTGCCAAATTGAGTTAATTCTAGATCAACCTTCGATCACCGGTGATTATGCTTTGTGAAAGCTAGCTTTAGAATACAAAACCTTTGATCATATTTTCCTCAGAAACATAGTTGCGTCAATCGAAGGTATTTGTGTATTCTAGCTTTTTTGTAAATAATAAAAATGTGAGAAATGGAATAGCAGATATCTAGTTTCCGAAGTATACCACAAGATGGCACCACCACAGCAAGACAATGACATACCGGTTTCTGGCTTATTAGCAGTCATCAGAGCCATATAGTCCTAGGATACCGTAGTGGTGACCGCCGGCCGAACTCATAGGGAGTAATATAATTTTAAATCATAATTTGAAAATGAATCAACTGCGAGCAAGTAAAGTCAAAGTTTCAAACACGCGGCGTGTCAACAACAACCGTTTGTATAGTAACGACACAGAAACATCACTGGATTCATAGAAATATTGTATTAGAAGCATTATCTTCAATAATCATCAGCAGCAAAGGTAGTGGTTTAATAATTATATTGAAGACGATGTGAATTCACATACAAAGTTGTACAAAAAATGTTGTTGGTATTTCGTGCGTATAAAATTCGTGTTTTCATGACACATTCGAGTGAATTTTTGAAAATTGCCACTCTCATGTGCCATGAGAAAAGCACTCATTTTACGAACTCAATACAAAAATAACTATTTCTGAACCGATACAAAGTCCTTCACCTGCAGCAACAGAATGGTGAAGGCGCCAGTTATATTTTATACTCAATGATTTCACATATTATTTTGTTTTCACTCGCTCATTTGATATGACTCGGTTCTAATTGCAGAATATTATGAGTGTTGAGTTTGATCGACAGGCATATATCAATCTCATGAGGAAGCCATTCCGATCTGTCTGGTATATTCCGGTTTACTGAAATTATGCCTAATGCGATTCCAAGATGCATTAAGAGGTCCGGCGTCGGCAACGGAGTGGCGAAAATGGATTCCGGAATATAATCCGGTGCACCATGAGTGCGGTGACACGTGGTATCGACAGGATTTGCCGATATTCGTTTAAAGATGCCACTCTAACATGAAAGATGACGGAACTTTGTTGGGAGTTCAACAGGGTGCTCTTTCACGGAGTAAACTCCTTCAAAGCATCGAAAATAGAAGGCTGAGCCTGCGCTTCTAGTTTTTCATAGGGCGAGAATCGGCACCATTGAAAAATCCGATATTTCAGGTTTGTTGGATAAGTATTCGCCCGGGTTTTTCTCGGTACATGTGATTTCTCTGGGGAAGTGAGGCTTCGGAGTTTCGGTTGACTCAGGTTTGGCGAGAATTGGAGGGTACAATATTGAAGGCAATCATTTCTGAGATGACGATGGGTTTTTCTTAGAATTAACCATTATATTGAAAATCTGAACGAAACCGTTCCTGAAGCCAGATAGATATTTTCTGGAATTCTCGAACGTCTCTATCTCTATTTTCTATATTGAATAATGCAAAAACTGCCGAATGAACTGGGTATTTCGGCAGAGTTCCAATATTTAAAAGCCTACCTCACATTTTTTTTCGTCAATTTTCGTTCTGATAGGAATTGGTATATCCGTCCATTCTTCTCTCTACACTCAAGGTGGGCGTTCAATGTAGTGCGTTTTCATTTTCAAGTTGTATTTGAAAATGGTTCCACTTCGAGATCTGAAATTTTGTGAGTGAACTCAGAAAGGATTGGAGTTCTTGATGAGATAATTTAAATTGATTTCATTCCGAAAGTTAATTTTTTTTTCAAAAATAGAAGAAAATGAGCCAACTCATGCTTCTGTTTTATTTCAAACGGAATACCCATGGAAATAGTTCAACTTCCGATTAAAAGTGAATCTACAGATAATTTCGTTCAGAAAAACAACTTGAAATCGAGATTGTCAGATTCAAATAATATATGGCGGGAAAAAGTTCCTGCTTTACCCAAATATGCACTTATTTTATAGTTCAGCGATTTTCGGATAAAGAGCGTCATTTTACATTTCATTCATAATCAGAAATATATTCATAGAACTTATAGTAATAATGTGAGTTCTATGGAGATATTCCATAAAATGAACGTTATAAATTATTATATTAAGTTACATTGGATCTGGCCATGGTCCACTGTTCGGTGAGACCATGGCCACATCCAATGTAACTAAATATAATAATTTATATACATTTTACTATTGTAGAACCCTGAAGAAGGCTTGTAATTCCCAGCCGAAACGTTGGTTAATGAATAGAAGGACATAAGAACGTTCGCCTTCTTTTATCACCCCTCACCTACATCCAAAATTCTATACAATACAGGATTACACTCTTTAAAAAAAAAATTGCAAACAATGAAATATACACATCGTCAAAAGTCTTAGTCCCCCTAGGTTTTTCAAGAAATAAACAATCGATGTTCTGGAAGTGAGATGACTATTTTCCTGTATTATAACTGAAATATATTTGATACAATAGATTTGTTTGTTACTCTTCGCTTCATGCAGGATGAGACAAAATGGAAAGCAAATGAGATTACATCCAAACTCGTTGAGCTGAGGAACAATGAGTGGTTCAATGATGTTTTCCACGTAAGTGGTTCGTTTAACTATAATAAGAGAGTTACAGCGACCGAACGTCATACCCCCCAGCACATTATTGATCCGCCTCGAAAGGGCACATCTTCCTGGTCGAAATTGAGTCATTTCAGTCTGGCTGGACCTCTCCGAACCTTTTCTCGTCGACTATCACTTTATATACCTACCGACTCGTGACTCGTCCAAAGAAAGTAGTACGTTGCGCCTTGTGGTAAAAGCCAGTCTTGGAGATGTTCTGCTCATTACCGACAGGCAGCTCTAGGTCCAGGTGATAGCTTAGGTACTCTCGAAGGTCTTCTTGTGATACTGGTTGACACTACCTGTCTACAGATCCTCAAAAATTGACTACGAAAGGCTGTTGCAGATACCGTTCGATTTCTTCGAGTAAATTTGCGATATTATGGTCTTCCCTTGCAGATGGTACTTTGGGTCGACCAGGTAAACGTTGCGCAATCTGGTGGTTCGACAAAGCTTCTTGATGTAGGGCTACTATTTATAACCGGTCAAACTGAGAAATTGTTGTCCCGGTATTTTCCACAAAGTATTCTCAATATTAACTTCGAATACACCTGTATTCTCTTGAACAAGAAACATTTTTTTTTCTGGTTGATTGTTTTCATTTAAGTGATAAGATAGTGAAGATTCCACACAAAAGAACTTGTCATGATACATTCAATAAGTTGAGAGACCAAGAAATTGCCAGGTTTTTCAAACATTCTTCTTTCTCTTTTGGAATTTTTTTGTAAAGGCAGAATAAAGACAGTAATCTTCATCGTCTGTGATAAAAAAATTGACCCCTTCAAAAAATTAATCCCTTGGAATAGATAGAATTAAAACTGAGATCTAAAAACTGAGCCATTGTCGTGTTTAATCAACAAAACTTTAATAGTGCAAAAAGGTGTCGGAGTCGATATACGAGGATATATTGAAGAATTCTCAATGTTAAGATATTTAGTTACTCAACATATCTCCTCTTAATTGAATACATTTATTACAGCGAACCTGCAACGTCTCTAGACCTTTGAAAAAAATTTTTCTTCTTGCATGCTCTGCAAACCAGTCTTCCACAGCTTTTAATACCTTCTCGTTGGAACAAAAATGTACGACCTTCCAAACTTTTTTTCAGTTGAGGATAGAGATGATAGTCGGACGGAGTCAATTCTGGTGAATGAGAGGGGTGCTCTAGTAATTCTAACCCTAAATCCCGAATTTTTTGCAAGGCAACATGAGATTTGTGTACTGGGGCGTTGTCTTGTAAAAAAAATCGCTTTGGATAGCTTTCCGCGTCTTTTCTCTTCAATTTCTTCCCGTAGAGTGGTCAGTAATGTCGAATAGTAATCTCCAGTTATTGTTTTACCCTTATCCAGAAAACCAATCATGATTACTCCATGGCAATCCCAAAAAACTGAAGCAAGAACTTTTCCAGGAGATTTTTGGACACAAATCTTCTTAGGTCTTAGTAAACCAGAGTTTCGCCATTCCATCGCTATGTTTCTGGATCGTAGAAATGTACCCAAGTCTCATCCATAGTAACAATTCTGTTTAAGAAGTCTACATCGTTTTCAAATCGAACACAATATCGATATCGATTTTAATAGGTCTACATTATCTGCTGCAATCTGATATCTACTTACGTCTTCTCTTATATCTTTTGCCGGCATTCTTGCATCCCGAATATCCCTTGTACGCTCCTTGAATCCTTGGATTGTAGTAGAAAACGTAAAGGCACCAGATGCAAGATAGTCCAAGAAGTGTGGAGCCAGCCGTCATCGCAGTGACAAAAAACAACATTTTCAAGCTACATGAAGTTGCAGGTACGCTTCTACCCTTGCACGCTTTTGGTCAACATTCAAACATTTGGGAACCCTTTTTGCAGAAATTTTTCTCATGTCCAAATTGACGTGAACTATATGATGAACGCGTTCGTATGAAATCTTCAGTGTTTCAGATATCCGTTTTAGCCCAATTCGACGGTCTGATAAAATCATGTCATGAACTGCATCGATATATTCGGGGACTGACACAGAAACTGGCCTTCCCGATCGGTCATCATCTTCAATAGAAAATTTACCTCTTTTGGAGCTTGTAGTCCAATTTTTCACGGTCCCATATAAAGGATATTGATCACCAAGGATATTAAGCATATCTTCGTAAATCTGCTTACCCCTTTTAAATACAGGTACCTACTTGATGATGGCTCGATGCTCCAATTTTTCGATTTTTACAATTTCGGTGGACATCTATTTTTTTATTTATTGCGTCACTCTGGTTTACTTTTTTGACGTCGAACTCTACACTGACACTTCTAATAAGTTATTGTTCGTTGATATGGTATCGCAATATTTTGTTTATGCATGGAACTGGTCTAGGCTAACTAGATATCAATACATCCTCGTATCTGATATCAAAATTCTTCTCCCGCAACTCTTCCGTAGAAGGCTTAATCGATATCAATTCACAATTCTTCCGCGGAAAATGCTCAAACATCGGTATGCGAACCGTACATAAACCAAGTGTCATCCGATTTTCCGTTCAAAAGTCCGATTGTGAAGATCAGAGAAACGATCCGAAATCTCTTCTTCATAAAAGAAACGGCATCAGTTCGCCCCATCGAGCGGATCCGCCGAAACTTCAAAAGCCCCCAAATCGAGGCTTAATCCTCCGACCACATGAAGCATGGAATTGAATACTAAAATGTATCCTAATCTGCCTTTATCAAATGCACCAACCATCATGCCGCACTCTAGCAGACATCAAAGTAAATCTAACAAATAAATACTACGAGGCTCTGCTCAACTCTCTCTCTGTAATATTTGTCGAAGCTGCTTTCCATGTTTAAAACTCAAACAGAGTCAATTGTGTTCGCATCGTACTTGCTGGAATGAGGCAAACATTAAAATGCGAATTCGGTGCGGGCTGACTCTGGCGTCAGCCACTGAGCGCCGACATTGTTTGATGATATCGGATTTTTATGCTGCCTCCGGAGCAGAGACGACGCACAGGGCTGATAAATATTTGAAATTCGCGTCAGTTGGAGGAATAATTAAGCTTAATTGGTAGGACGACGATGATCACAGTCATGGCGATCACAAAGTTTGGCGGTACTCTGGACAATTAATAGCTCAAACGCAGTTATAGACGAAGCATGCTTGGTGCGTTCCAATCGGAATACGACCCCACTTTGCTAATGGGATATTTCGATGTCGGACAGTTTATCGGTTTTTAATCCACTCAGACAAATAGAAATCGTCATATTTTTTTTAAACTTCATTCTTTGATAAAGCCTGTATTGGTGTAACAGGAGCTATGCGCACAGCTCCTTCAGCAGCGTTTGAGGTCATCTATATGTGAGGAAATGCAACCTGCTGGATGCAAACAGAATATCCTTCAACGGGAATCTCCTACTTGGAAACTGGGTTGGGCAAATTAGGATATTATAGATCAACTACAGTCAAACCTCTTGGCCAAACCATCGGATGTTATGCCAATAATCTTTGATTTCGAAACGCCCTTTGAAACGATCATAGCAGACCGTCACAGTGCAATAAGTTTCGTAGATCGCTTGGGCAAAAAATCATCCATATGGTTTATCGATGCATCAAAATCTGAAAGAGACACTGGCATTGGGAAATACGGACTTGAACTGAGGAGCCCAACGCCCTGAGAAGTGAACTCCCCTATATTACAGATCGAAATATAGGCTGTTTACGTATGCGCTCAAGAGTGTCTTGAAATGGACCTCAAAGGAGTGCATATCTTTATCCCCATGGACCGCCAGGCAACGTTGAAGTCCCTGGAATCAAACTGCCAGGAATCTCTGCTGGCCTGGAAGTGGCGTAACACCATAAACCATCTGGTCAGAGGCAATAAAGTGACTCTACTATGGGTGCCAGGGCATTGTGGTGTCGGAGGAAATAGAGAAACCAATGAGCTTGCAAAAAAAGCATCAAGATCAACACCTGCTGGACCTGAGCCTTTATGTGGGCTTGAAAAAAACCGATATAAGGCAGCGGTCCAACAATGGGAGTTGAATAACTGAGAGTGCCTTAACATAGTCATAGTCATATTTATTCTTAAAAAAATACATATTTGTATTTATACACGTCACATAATTCACCTGCATACTACCAGAATTCACAAACATATTTATCACAGTTGGGAAATATTAAAATTCAACCTATAAACTTGATTATAACTGTAAAGTAGGTACATGGGAGATCAAAAATTCAGAAAGTTTAGCTCTGAACGTATTTAGAGGAAGTGATCTCCAAGAAATGGGCAATCTATTATAAAACTTCAAAGCAAGATAGTTCGGTCCGCTCTGTGACCTGCTCAACCTTAAATAAGGTGTCATAAGATTGCCTCTATTGCTTGTGAAATGCCAGCGCACATCAAAATGAGAAGCCCAACTATCAATATCCTTACGGACATACATACACAGGACACTTGAGAACAAACATACCAAGCAGTGTGAGGATTTCCAGCCTGCGAAACGAACATCTAAAATCATCTTCATATCCAAGGTTGTCCAAAACTCTTACCACTCCAAAAATTCTCCTCATTCCGGTGCAATTTCCCCCTGGGCAAAATGGCGTAAGTGTGACTCACATAATGAAAAATATGCAGTTCTAAGCACTGTTTGCGACACAGAGGTGGACAGACTCATCCGGACAAATATATCCCTAGACAATTTAGTCGCCAACTAACATATATGAGCAGCCCATGTAAGCTTATATGATCCAGATGAAAACCCAGAATCTCAACATCACCAACATCATCGACCCACGAAGAGTGAAAATCATCTCCTGAGTTTTATCCTCATTCAATTTCAAGCGATGTCCATTAAACCACGATGATGCTCTAGAGTGAACTTCTCGTACTCGAACACTTCCATGTGATAGATCCCTATCAGAGATGGGAACAGTGGTATAATCGGCGAATGAAATAGTCAAGCAATCATCCAAATCATCCGGGAGGCCGTTCATAAAAATCAAAAACAACACAGGACC
The DNA here is from genome assembly GCA_951802165.1 of Adalia decempunctata. Lineage (NCBI taxonomy): Eukaryota > Metazoa > Arthropoda > Insecta > Coleoptera > Coccinellidae > Adalia > Adalia decempunctata. The sequence goes on from OX637697.1 coordinate 27,034,481, forward strand.
CAGTATTGAACCCTGTGGAACTCCCATCTACTCGACCACTTACCGTCAACACACACAGCCTGAGATCTTCCACTTAGAAAGGGATTAACTAAACCGGCACTAATGTCGTCAATGTCGCTTGGACACAAGGAAAGAGTGGTTGACACAGTCAAATGCTAGAAACAGGTTGAAGGAATACAGGCCGGATTCAAAAAAATTGATAACCTGCTGGATAAATTTGGTAACAGCACCGGTAGTATTTCTCCCCTACGAAAACCATGCTTTGACCGGCTAAAACGCTGATTTGTTTCAAAAAAGGTAACAATTTGCTGGCACATGATTTTTTCCAATATTTTATAAAATATCGGCACCAAACTAATAGGCCTACAGTTCTTGACATCATCAAGATCTCCCTTTTTGAAAGGAGGAGCAGTCTCAGAAACCTTCATGAAATCCGGGAACACACCACCAATGAGACATAAAGGAACCTGCCAGAGGTCACACCATGATTGTACCATGACTCTACTATGGGTGCCAGGGCATTGTGGTGTTGAAGGAAATGGAAAAGCCGATGAGCTCGCGTAAAGTGCATCAAGGTTAACACCTGCTGGACCTGAGCCTTTCTGGGGCTTGAAAAATACCAATATAAGGCAGCGGTCCAACAATGGGAGTTAGACTTCAGAATAACCCACTGGAGAAACACACCTGGACTTACTCAGTCCAAGAAATTCTTGATGATTTCACCGACCTATACCCGTAAGCTCCTAAAGCTGTCACGAGCTGGGCTTCGGGTGATAATAGGTCTGCTGACAGGACACTGTCGGTACATACATCATCTGTACCGTATGGGAAAGTCAGGAGATGAGATTTGTAGGCTCTGTGGATCCGAAGCAGAAACAGCTGAACATACGGTATTCAAGTGTCCAGAGCTTGCTGGTAAAAGGATTACTTATATGGAGAAACCGGTCCTGGATACCCACGAGGAGACGGCCAAGGCTCATAAGGTCTTATCTACACCATCTACGACCTCCTTGAGTTTCAATGAAAGTGTGGGACAGAGAACAAAAGATCTATGTGGTCGCTGTTCCCGGAAGGCTAACTGCATCAGAACGACTCCAGTTTAAAAATCGTTAATAATAATAAATATTGTAACATTCCAGGTTTGTAAATCCTAGGAAATATTATTTGAAAAAGAGAAAGAAGGCAAACCCTACCCTGCTCTGGTGAGCTGGCTAAAGGTAGAATTACGTTAAAGGGGGTTTTATATTTATATTTTTGGCTTGTGATGTGATCGTCTAGATTGGTAGAACTCTAGGTTATGTCGTAGTAATTCAGATTCGTAATAACTGAGATTAGTGAAATAAAGGATGGGAAATAATGAGGTAAAATAGATAAATAATACACTTGGTTGGACATAAAGATGGAACAAGCGCCTTCATTCGTCCAGCACCATAGTTCGAGGAACCATAGCCATATGAAGGAAAAAACGAACGAGAATCAATTGAAACTCAAAGCAACAAACATTCTATCATTACAGATGATATGTTTACAATCCATAGAACAATGATTAATAAGACGAGCACTGGTGATATGTACGATATGCGGCTTCCTATACCTCGGTAAGATGGTTACTGGCACAATCAAGATAAACAGCAAAATACAATACAGCTACAGTTGTTCAAAGGTGATAGGCATATAGAGTGTGTCACTTTATTGTTACGCAGCGCTTTCACAGCTCCATGTGTAAGAATCCTTCCTTCCAAGTGTGTGTGTGTGATTCTATTCGCGTTGGTTTGGAAATGGACAATAAACTCTTTAGATTTCCGGTTGACTGATGAACGGTGGACCCGGGGCGAAGCAATCCGGCCTAGGATACTTGCCCGGCTCACCAAGGCCAATGACCAAGGCTTGTTTTGCTGAGGATGTTCGTCTATAGAACTCTCAGAGGGAAGTCTCCTCCACGATGCTAGGGAGGATGTTTCCTTTAGGCAGTAGACACAGGCGATGTAAACAGTTTACCTTAGACCTCCAAACCATGTTTCCCATGTAAGTAAAATATTATCCTAAAAGCAACAACCCCAATGCGTATACCATAATGTCGACTGAAAAGTTAAATGTGCAGTAGTTCTTATCGAGTGTATAGGAATATTTCAAACTAGTTCAAATAGAAATGCATAACAACATAGGACAAGCTTACATTAAATCGAATCCTGAAAACAGAGTAATATTTAAAATGGTGGAGAGTACATACCAGTGAACAAAGGAAACGCCTTTTACCAAGTTTAAAATAATAATGAATTCCGAAGAACCTCTCCTCTAAGAAGAAAGAACTTTCAGCATCATCTTCGAACCTCACTTTTTCACCACACTTCTGCGCACACTCCTGCATCCACGGTCCCACGGATCATAGAATCACTTCAGATTGTTTTCTTCGTAACAGGGAATCTATGGAACCCATGCTATCGAATCACGGCGTACAGTGTCGTCTCTAGGTCCCGGGCTTGGTTTTAAGGGGATTTCGCGAACACTTATGACCTGAACTGCTAAAAGATGAATGCAAAAAGACATTTTTGATGTCATTCAGTAGTTGCTGCAGCCCAGGAAATAGGCAGTGTGGCAGCTGCACTTCATAATTCCTGTGTATGATTAGAGCCCAGTCAGAAGTGGCAACAGAAGCCACAGCTGAAACGATGGCAGGAGATAATAAAATAAGCTGTTCGATTGGGTCCTTATTTCCATATTCAGCCTCAACCTTGCTCAGAATACTTCTCAGATTATCAATTTTCAGCAGCAGCAGGTGTATCAAGAACCAACTCCTTCGTCATCCTTTTCTGTCTCTTCTGGTTCATCATTTGAAAAAATAAAAGTATTCCCATGATTTTTTTCAATAAAACGGGTCGTTTTTGAGTTATTCTTAATTTCATCGGATAAATTGGACGAAATAATCACGAATACCAAGAATTATCTGGATGCTTCTCAGGATTTTAAATAGCACCAAATCGCAGAAAAATTCATCGCACTATAAGTTAACAATGTTGTGTCAGAATGTTTATGCACTTCGTCGAGACTGAAATTTAAATGATAGAAAACAGTTGATGTAGAGATTCTTCTTATTATACATATAAAATTCTCCTGTTTGCAATTTGTGGCCGAACTCCTTCGAAACGGCTAGACCGATTTTCGTGAAATTTTGTATGCATATCGGGTAGGACCGGGAATTGGCCAACATTTAGTTTTCATCCCCCTAAAGGTTAAGGGTGGACCACCCCTAACTTTTTTTTTAATTTTTCTGTACAAAATTTTTTATTTTAATTTTTTTATGATACAGCACACAAAACTACATACAACCCTAAATTTTCACCCCTCTACCTAACCTAACGGGAAACTGCTTATTTATTTGCCTCTAAGGCGGAACGGAGTTCGCGGGGTCAGCAAGTCTTATATTATATTATATTATATTATATGTCTGCACTTTGTGGCCGAACTCCTCCGAAACGGCTAGACCGATTTTCGTGAAATGTTGTGTGCATATCAGGTAGAACCGGGAATCGGCCAACATCTATTTTTCATCCCCCTAAATGTCAAGGGTGGTCCACCCCTATTTTTTTTGTTATTTTTTTTTGACAAAATTCTTTATTTCATTTTTTTTATGATACAGCACACAAAAATACATACAACTCCAAATTTTCACCCCTCTACCTAACAAAAACTGCTTATTTATTGCCTCTAAGGCGGAACGGAGTTCGCGGGGTCAGCTAGTGTAATAATAAAATCCCACAAATGTGGTGGATATAATTGAATACCAAGGGGCATGAGTTTATGCATTCAATACGAACAGCTTCCATTAAAAATTTATTGTTACCGATCCATATTGAAGATAAATGTCATTGAAATACAAAATTCAGAAATATGAATGATGAATGTCGATACAAACCACGTATTGAATTGAAATTATCAATGAGAAATAAAACGATATTTAGCACTAAAAAGATTTGTGGCGGTGTTTCTATCTAAACAGTATCCTCTTGAAATTTTATTTACTGGACACTACACGGTTAATATTACATCAATTCAATGGAAGTCTACCACATATCCATTACGTGATCGAAGAGAAACTCCTAAAATAACCAATTTCCCCTTTTATACCAAGGTAGCTCTAGAAAAATTTTCCTCCATGATTGTTTACACTTGCAGATCGCGGCAGTTGTGGCTATACGCATGCGTCCTTCACAGAAGCTGACTTTTGAAACACAGAACAACAATATAAGGTTTGAGATGGGTCCGTTACCTCGTACGACACCAGTTATACCATTGTTTAAACTGTTTGATGAGAAAATCACCAATCTGGCATCTTCCTCTCAGAAGCTGTGTGATAGCTCTGTCATAGAAGATCTTTGTTTGAATGCAACTGGCGTTTGGTTAGGTTGATTAATCATGAATTGAATGAAAAACCATTCTTCTATTTTTGGGATATCGAGGAAAATATGAACAAGTTATTAGTGTTTACAAACTAACCTACAAGAAAATCGAAGAAAGAGCTTATTTCGAAGGAAGAAATATGGCCTGTATATTGCAAAAGTAATCGAAAGAAACTAAGTGTTTTTGTTAGCAAATATCGTGTTTGTAACATTTTTATTCCAGTAAAGTTTGTACTTGAGTATTTTCTAAATGTATCAACTCAATTTCAATCGAGAAAATGAAATTTGAGGTCTTTGCAGAGGTCTTTTGCATCTGAGATTTTTTCTCAGTTCCAGCACATAGTGATCTATGAGATTTCGCAATAGAAGTAAACCCCTGCAGAAGTCTATTCAAAGGTTTTTTATTTCTTGGGTTCAATTTTGAAGCTGGAGGGATTTTGTAGCTGGTGGAGTGAACCCCAAATATAAAAGTCCCAATATGCAGGAACGTCTTATCGTAACGATGAAAAATATAACAGAACATGAGGAAGACATCATCTTCCCAACTTATACAATACAGACCGTCTAATAAAACTTCGCAAAAACTCACATCCCGTTATAAATTTCGGTAGGCATCAAAGGGGGCTGGTACCGCATCAATAAGTCGGCCACGACGCGCGGCGCCCGCCGACCTACGTTCGTGCACATTCGCCGTCGTCCTGCTAGACGGCGCTGCAGTCAATAGGGCTCGCGACGTCCTCGAGTTTAGAGCGTCAGATTGCCGCAGGAATCGAATTTATTTTGCGGATCGCGAATTGGCAATTCGGTCCACCTCGATTGAAATGCTGCGTTTTTCGTTTATGACGTATTCGGCGCCGTCTGGATTTGGATTTAGTGATCACTGTTTTGATTAGTGATTTTTGTGGGATATTGAACAGATTCTTGGAATCTTGTTTTTATGAGTTTTTGGTTGTTGATAACAGAGTGATCGATTTTAGGGTTGTTGAGACTTTGTGGTTCGGTACTCACGAATTTGGTCATTGGATTTTGTGGAGGTCATCAGTGTGCTAGTTTCATGTTTGTGACTACGAATCACTTTTTGGAAACGTGAGTTTTCTTCATTTTCGTATCTATTACAAAAAGAGCCACAGATTCGAATTTAGGAGTGAGGAACTAAGGACAACTGAGCAAAATAAATACATAGGACCATCTTAAATTTGAACAAATTATACTCCAGCTGAGGGACTCTGCACGGAACCCTATAGTTCCGCTAGCCCTAGCGGCTAGATAGTCGAAGAGGTTTTGCAGAATATTGTTCAAATACTTTAGTCTTTCATTTGAATCCTACATCATCGAGTCAGGGGTTCCGAGAAATGAAAGACATTCGTAAAGGGTTCCGCTGACTAAAAATTGTGAGAATCCTTGCTGAGTTTATTTTCAACAATCTTTTGATTTGAATGAACTGGTGCTCCAATCGTATATGTTTTAAAGTTCCGGGCTTTTCAAAATATTGCAATACCAAGTTCACTATTTCTATAGTTGATGAAATTCTCAAAACTCGAGGCTATAATAATGGTTCTTAATATCCATTCACTTCTTCGAATGTAGGCCACACATCAATGGATTGAAGATCCCTCCACAAATAAAATTTAAATAGTTTTTCATTGGTCTAGGCTTCATAGTGATTCAATAGCACCCACCAATGAGTTGTCGAAATGACACAAACAGAAACTTTTGCCATATCATCAACATAACTCCTGAATAAAGAAATTTAGGAGTACCGTACGTCTGATGTTTTTCACTTGGAAATTATGTCAAAATTGTTAGGGATCTGAAAGCGGCCGGGAAAAAGAGACCGATTTATTGTAAATCGGTTGAATAAGGGATTATCGGACATTCTTTCAGCTTTCAGGCGTCGCTTCGGGGGTTGTTCGATCGTTTCGAGAAAGTCCTACATGAAATTTCATCAGCTGTCATATGTAGCTTCAGGGAAGTAGGAGTATGAGATACGAATAAATTCTTGACCATGGTTCTCCAACTTTTCAATATCGGAATATAAGTTTCGATCAAATGACAGAAATCTGTCAGCTGTGTCTTGCGTCAAAACATTGCGCTAAAGCATCATATCAGCCAAAGATGTCTGGATTGATAATAAACTTCAATCTCGAAAGTTTTTTATCTGGCATGTAACTTGTCATTGGAAATGAATTTGGATTAGAATTACATTTATCTAGACTTAATTCATGGCAGTAACCTGTCTAAAAATATAAACTGCTCCAGATGAGTTAGGGATATTGACTTAAATTGCAAAAAAATATAATTGAACTAAGATTTTTGTGATGAAAATTCATATCAATATGATTTCAAGTTGCAAATTAATTTTAGCCTATAGGTCTGCAGCGTATACAGGGTGGTTAAGAAAAATCGAGTAAAATAACGAAATTTTATTCCCAGAGGATTCAAGCATTTTAAGACTATCAATACAATGTATGGCCTCCACGGGCATCAATAACAGCTTGACATCTTCTTTGCATACAACACACGAGGTTGTTGAACAATTTTTTGAGGAATTTGGTTCCATAAACGGGGCAGAAGCCCTCTCAGATCATTCAAGGATTCTGGGGTAGGTTGATGATTATCTAATCTTCTTTGGAGCATATCCCATGCATGTTCTATGCAATTAAAATCTGGTGAGTGCGGAGGTATTGGTAAATGTGGAATACCAAGCTTCTCACGCGCATTCTCAACTACTTATGGCTGCACAGTGCGGTCTAGCATTATCGTCTAGAAATTGAAAAGTTTCACCAAAAGCAGCGTGAAAATTGGGCAGAACATTGTCAATGACATGCTCCCTATAGTGCAAGGCGGTCATATTCCCAGGACAAATGTGTAGATATGCGCGCCTGTTGAAACATATCCCGGCCCATACAATAACCACAACCTTCTATAGAGCGGAGCTAAGGCAATACCACTACCCCCTCAGAATGGATGGACTTCTTGGACATAGCGATGATTACGGGGTATGTGTGGGATTGTCTATACCCTTATTCTTCGAGAATCTGAAAATCGTCCATATCTGGATTCATCAGTGAAAAGGACACTACACCATTGATCGTTCCAATTGATATGTTGCCTTGCCCATTTCAGTCATTGACGCTTATGGTCACGTGTTAATGGAACTCCTCTTAATGGACGTCTGGAACCTAGATTCACCTCTCTCAAGCGTCGTCTGATGGTTTCGATGGAAATTTGGACCCCATATGCATTTTGAAAAGTATTTCGTAGCATTCTACACGTAGATGTAGGGTTTCTTCTCGCCGAAACGGTGATGACACGATCCTGAGCAGGTGTTGTTTTTCGTCGCTCACCAAGCCTTGGTCTTTCCAACACGGAACCTTTCTCCCCGAACCTATTCCAAAGTCGAAATATCACACTTTGGCTTCCTTGGAGCCTTTCCGCTACAACAACCTGAGTTCGGCCACCCTGTAGCATTCCGATAGCCCTATTAGCCTCAGCGTTTGTTGATTTACGTCTTGGCATTTTCAGAAAACTCGTTTCAAATCGAAGCCGTTGATAAACTGACCTTCATTTCCAAATAAGAACATTCATGAAGAATAAGGAAAGAACCAAACTTCAGAAAAAAGGCGACCAGATTGACGAAATGTCTCATACTGAATTTTATTGGATCGATTCAAATTGTTACTGAGTTTTAAATGATTTTACAGCGATTTTTTCGAAGATTACATACTTTTAAAAAAGATTGAATTCGAAAAAACTGGTGATCAAGCTAAAGGCGTATATCTAATGGTTCATATTAAATATGATATAAAATCATTCAAGCGATAAGGTGCTACCTATTCAATTGATAGAAATAAGACACAAATCATTCGCCACTATAAATAATAATAAATGAAATGTGAATACGAACTAGGTCTCCCATACCGTTTTCCCATCAGACCGATTGGTCCAACGTGAACTGAGAATCGCACCGACTGCAGTTTCGTCCTATTTAGGACTCATCAGGGTGGAATATCCCAATCGGTCTGACTGGGTGAACGGTATGGAAAACCTAGTTCGTATTCACATTTCATTTGTTATTATTCATAGAGTGGCAAATGATTTGTGTCTTATTTCTCTCAATCTAATGGTTCCACCAATAATCCTCATAGAAACATGAAAATATGTGATTGAAACCGAAGATTTTGGTAACGATATCTATAGCCATAATTATTTGTATTGTTCACGAGAAAGAGGCTGAATTTCAACAAGTCTTTAAGTTTTTCATGATTAAATTATACCTCTACTGTAATTTGCAGAAAGACAGATCTCATTTCTTGAAGAACATAACTTTTGATCACTATGATCAATTTAAACTATGCATATCGAAATGATTCATTTGGTTGAAATATATTCGAATTTTCAAATTAAATAATAACTGCACTTACCTTTTACAAAATCCCCTGGGAAAACTAAACCACATCGAAGGATACAAAATATACAAACGATGTACCACAGTTCAGTAAAAATCGTTCGAGTAATTTTGCAAATAACCAAATTTTTACGAATTTTCTTTTCAAGTCGGCCGGCTCTATTTTCCAGTGGAACCAGAAAGTTTTGAAATCACCAAACTACCACCCTTTTTCAACTGTAACTGTGCGAAGACGAGTAAGGTCGCTAGAAATGTCCTAATTGAAACCGGAGCATTCGCCATTTCGCAGCCACCTGAGAAAATCGTAGCAGACCCTTCGGATTTCTTGGAACTTGGGTGCTGTGAAATAAATAATATTTTGCATTGGTGAAAAGACTATTCAATTTTCCGATTTTCTGACACTTTGTGCCTTCTCTCTGAAACTCCAGAAGTGAAATGAAAGGAATATAGAAATTGCAGATCAGAATTTCGGACTCTGAAACTCACGAAAGCAACTGAATGACATCATAAACGTTAAACTAAGAAGATCTTGATAGGATTAATTGCACCCTAACCTTGCCTTTAATTCGTCATCGGAATTACTTTGCGATAGGTCATTTTCTTTCACTGAAATCCCGGTTTAGGATTGTTACGTGGAATCACGTTTTCCTTTCTTTATTCGACGACGTGGGATGGTATTTTACGGCTTGTTTATAGTTTTGTTGAAGCGTTGAAGGTAATTTATTCCACATCAACGGCAAAAGTTCGAATAGCCCTATCTGGAAGTTTTGCTGTTATTCCATGCTCTTTATATGTTTCAAGACCTAAATCAGGTCGTGCAATTCATTTCAGACTCTCAGTTTCACTATCATTTCCAAATTAGTGTGAAAAACATATGCACAAAAAATAGATGAGAGCATTAAATAATAATGTAGTTACTGCCTGGAGGCGAATAATAAATGGTTATGATAGTTCAGTATATAAATTTGGCCCGCAGGTTCGGAGTGCTGTTTTCATGCGAAAAAATAAAAAGTCTTGACTCGTACAGATGTAAAGGGTGTTACAATAAAGAGTGCTAGATTTCAGTTTTCAATGAAGCATGGTTTTCTGTTACGAAATATTGAAATGTTGATTTTATTATTATTATTATTATTATTTGTTGGATAAGAGTAGAGGTTTTTCAACCTATAAACTCATTACAAAACTTATAGAATGGTAAATACTTAATTATGTAAAAGAAAAAAAAAGTCAACATCGCCAACAGAACAGAAAAAAAAAGAATATATACTCTGTGTTGTTTTTGTTAATGATAGATCCAGCTTCCATGTTGTCATCTCGAAAAATTGTGTAGTCCGGAACTCCATATAGGCATACTCGAGCTGATACCAGGGTGTAATCATGATTCCAGGGATTGAATGTTGGTATAAATTAGCGGCCAAGATGTTATTTCAAGTTTTTTGAACTGATTGGAGTTCTCACATCCATTGTGACCATTTTTGGCGATCCGTTAATGTATTTTATCGTCAAGCCCGACTCCCCTCCAATCTGATGTCTCTTCAATTCTTCCCGAAGTTCATTGAGGCCCCTGATCTGGAATTTGGTTTTATCATCATGAATCAAGACCCTACGATAGCTATGATGACCCTGCAAAGTTTGCCTGCCTCTCAAAACCTGGACAGCAGCATCTGGATTAGAGAACGATACCTTCAACCAGCGTGGTTTTCCGGGAAATTTCGATGGCAAACGAGTGCTGCTGACTAAACTTGAGAATGATGGCTTATGTATATGTTCAACGACTGCTTTCACATGGATTAAATCTTGGGAATCATTCTCACTCTCGGGTACGTTGACCATAATAATATTATGAGACTTTTTAATGCGGTTCAGAATCTCAGGCATCTCCACACCAGTACCCACGGCAGTGCCACCACTCGACGGCATTTTTGATTCCAAGGCATCAACTCTCTCGTGCACCCGCAGAAAATCGGCTGATACAGATGTTAATGAATCCCGTAACATCCCAATGTCTTGAAAACACGTCTCAATGGAAGATTGATGGTCAGATAAAATTTTTGAGTGATCGCTCAATGTAGACGTACATTCTTTCAATTGGGCAAGGAGATCATCCTGTCTTTCCTCAATGCGGTTCATGCCAGAAATAAGAGTCTGCATCTGACCCATTAGTAGGCTGAAGTGCTCCATGGTTATAGCAGTTTTATCGGAAGATGTCTCAGCCTGGTTATTATCGGGAACATTCGTAGTACGTGAAGTCGAACGTAGGCCGCGAATATTTGATTTACAAGCCGGGCATTCCCACTCGCCATCATTCCCGTTCAAGTTTTCAATATCCTTACGGGACATGTTTACGCAGGTTGCATGGTAAAAATCTTTACATTTCGTACAAGATATTTTCAGTTGGGAACCAGCGATAAGTTTCGTACAGGAAACACAAGAGCGTGGCATTTTATTATACAGAGAATTAGGTAGGTACTTAGGGAAAAACACTGGACTCTTCACTTTCCTTGGGCCGGTAAGGAAGTCTTATTTTACACAGAAATGGAAGGCCACGAAATGGAATGAAGGAGAAGATAGTGAATCTAGGGATAATACAAATACGCAATTATTATTGTCCACCTGTATATGATCACGCTCGATTCCCCGCAACGTGTATTAAATTGATATCACGCGCGGTGGCGACAGAACCGAGATCAACGGTTACACGGCTCGCCCAACTATATTGTACAGTCGAACCAATGAATTCAGCAATATGTAAACAAAGATTAATATTTAATTATCGAATCCGCTCTTTCTTATACCAGTTATACCTGAGGAGAATAAGAAACAAAGGTCACCTCACCTTGCAGAGTAAACCCATATAAAAGTTTCACAGAAAATCACATAAAAAATATCACGAATAATGAGTGAAAAATGTAATAACAAACCAGCGAAGAGAATCAGCGTGTTGACACATCAAGCGACCAGATTGTATTGATTTAGAAAGCATACTTTTGAGAATTATGTATTAAACAAGATCTTGTGAATTGCTGCTACGGCTTTGCTGGCATATGCGTATCCTTTTGACGAATAATGCAGACCATACAGTGACCCGTTGTGAATGCATGGCTTTCTGATGATGAATGCGAAAATGAATGCGAAAATTTCGCCTAATACCGAAGCCATCAAGGTGAAAATTTTTGACAGTTCTAACAACAAATCCAATTTTATGATATTGTATCATATGGAACCATTTCATCCAATCATGTCAACATCTAAAACTACATCCAATGAAATTTTCAATCCCAATGATAACACGATAGAGTCTTATAAATTATATAATAATTCCATGGCAACATCATTCCAAACAAATTTCAAAATGTCACGTTTTGGTAATGTTAAAAATGTAAATGAGCTTATCAAAGAAAACATTCCCAGAAATACTTCCAATAGCCACAAATATATTTGGGGAATATTTATGGAATTTTGCTACGAACGATCATACGAATTGAATGAACGCAGAAGCTTTGAAGAATTGGCGTTTATACTCAAAGATTGGGCTGTCAATATGAGAAAAAAGACGGAACAGAATTCAGAGAAGCAACGGTAAAGACAATGTGGAATGTTTCGAGCAAACTCTTACAAGAAAAGTATAAGAAGGACTACAACATTATGATTGACCCGTTTAATAATATAATATTTAAACCAGCCCGAGATGCCCGCGATGCAATCAGAAAAAAATTGCTAGCAGACCCAAGTAAACGTAAATCCGGTTCTGTTTCGTTAAATTTGTCTGAAGTTAACAGAATAATATTGCTACGGGATGAAAATACTCCTGAAGGTCTTATGCGTGAATTTTATCATATTGCTGCAGTAAAACTAGCGTGGCGAGGAGGGGCAGTTGCTTGTTTGGTGAATTTTTTTCAAATCGAGAAGAATAACGATGGTCCTCCAACAAATCGCATTGAATACAATCCGGTATTCAGTAAAACTTGCCAAGGTGGTTCTAAAAGCTGTACAAGTAGTAAATGGTTGGTTTCCAATAGTGAGAGACAAAGCTGCTCTGTACGTCTTTTTCATAAACTAATAAAAAAACGAGGTATTACCTCACCACGACAATTCTTGAAACCAAATCGATATTGGAAAAATGAAACTCACAAATGGTACGGTAATGTACCTGTTGGAAGGAATACCATAAATAAATGGACTAAATATGCTGCCGAAGCAATCGGCTTGAATGTCAAAGACAAAAAGATAACGAACCATTCAAATAGATTAACAGCTGTCAGTCAATTAGCAAAAAGTGGTGTAGAGGAACAACAATTGCTGAAGATTACTGGTCATAGCAATCAAAATTCTATCAAACCATACCTAAACCTCGATCAAGAACACCACAACAAGATAATAAATATTATGCGTGGAAATAGATCTTATATACAAGAGAACAGCCACGAATCTAATGTTGAGTTGAATTTTACGAATTGCACTTTCACTAATTGTACTTTCAATAAATAAATAAATGTTTTGTTGTGTTGAGTTTTACATTTTTTCTGTCAAAAAATTTTCTGCCGAAGATTCCTCGGACATTGATAAATGCCTCATAATTTTATAACCAATATCTCAAGCTCGTTGCTTGGCAACAGCACTAACAGCCCTCAGCCTTCGGCTTCAAGCTGTTACCAATGAACGAGCTTTCGATGGTCATAAAATTATCTCGTCTATTATCAAGGTCCTAGGGATATTACTACTGAAAATTGGACTCATCACTGAAAATGATTTTGTTTGAAAAATCAGCAGGTTGCTCAAGGATCCAACTGGTGAATTCTCCTCGATGTTCATGGTCTACTTATGGCGGAAGTTATTGAGTCAGTTGGATTTTTTAGGCATATTTCTGAGGGACCGCATTCGACCAGACCAATTTTGGTCCACTTTTTCGAGTGAAACAAATAATAATTGATCATCGATCTGTAACAAGCACCATTCAGTGTTACAATCACTCCAGCATCTTGCTTAGCGCCTAGAGGTTTGTTTAGCGCCTAGAGGCTTGCTTAGCGGCTTGCAATCTGGCCACTTGCTAGGATACACTTTGTCGGCACTAAGATATGGTTTGTGTTGTGAGTCGCTAGGTGCCTTGGTCATTTGCTTGTCGGCGATGAGATGTCACTTTCAAATGAGGTCTCACTTGCAAAAATTCATACAAAAAAGGGGTTTCTTCATTCACCAAGAACAATTTGAGACTCTACATAATCTTGAAGTAACATTTCGAAGCAGTTTATACATCGATGTTTGTTGAGTTGTAAATTATGAGGAGTTGAGACTAGCATTCATTCCAATACAATAAAGTTCCCATCTCCCCATTCTCTCCTTAGTTTATTCTTCATTATATTCCAAAACTGTAATGTAGGATCAACTGCAGTCTTCATTGTGCATACTTGTGTACATTCTATAACGTTCGTTTCACTAAGCTACTCGCTTGGTGACTCGCCAGGTGAGTCGCCAGGCGACTCGCTTGCCTCTAGAGCCAAGCGAGCCTCCTGCGTATGCGGACGTAGCCTTGCGTCAATTTCGATTCATCAATGAACACAGTGATGGCACAGACATGGCTGTTCTGGCGCCCAATCAGCAAAAAATGACCCTTATTATGATCAAGTGGCTTTAGTTCTTGAACCAGTTGGATCTTGTATGGGTGTAGACCAAGATCTTAACGCAAAATTGTGCATGTGGTGGATGCAAATAGTCCAACTTGTTATGAACGTCGATGAACAGACAAGTCTCGATCTTCATTAACACTATCACTTACAGCAGCGATGTTCTCTTCTGTACCAAGAGTTCTTCATCTTGTTGTTGTTACATCGAGTAGAGAGAATGTCCGAAATCTATCGATAGTTCGAGGAATAAGCTCTCTGATCTATGATTAAGTAAACCATAGATTTCACGAAGTGCCCTATAAGCTAGGAGCATAGAATAACTGGAGGGAAGGCTTCATACGCTCGACAGATCATTTTGAACTGCCAATAACGGCGGAGGTTAGAGTTTCGTGTGACGCCCGATAGATAACGCTGAGATCCTTTATTCAGTAACATGTCAGATATTTTGTTCTATGGCGCTACAATTGCAAAGAATATAATGTGGCTGTCATTGTTATTGATACATTTATGCTTCTTTTTAATTGAAAATGGCCATAAATCATAACATAGACAATATTGATGAATTATCATCGCTTAATTCTAATCAACTTTTTATGCGCAATTTTATGGGAAGTCTGTGATCGGTAATAAATTTGTCAAAACAATATCCTTATCGGAAAAAGCGAACATTCAGGTAAGTATTATTATTATTATACGGGAAGACTGAGGTTTTATCTGTTCTCGTGTATTATACGCAGAATTGTATGGTACCCCGTTTACATTCCCTCTGCTAACACTTAGATTCGGAGCGGGAAACAGATTTTTCTTCCTATATTCAATCTGATCCTTGTAGCCATTTCTTTACACGTGCTATATGCATTATATTGTCGGATTTACGAAAAAAGGAATATTCACGAAGATATGTCAATGTGTGTAGATCGGTATCCGCTTATTGTAATACATCACTTTCCAAACATTTTCTACTGATTTTTAATAGTGCATTTAAAATGAGTTTTGTGTGTAAAACGTGCACTCAAAACTTGAATAAAAAATCGCCTGGTTTGCAATGTAGTGGTGGTTGCAAGAGTCATTTTCATGCCAATTCGTCTTGTTCTGATGTGACAAAAAATCAGTTGCAGTCGATCTTATCTTTACCGGGAACATCTTGGTTCTGTTTACGCTGCCGACCGAAACAACCTTAGAGTGAGTCACCTTCGAGGGTTATCCCCCGAAACGATGATGCGGACGATGCACAGATGGGCCCAGATGCAGATGGAGTCAACGTTGCTGTTTATCTTAGGGAAATACGCAATGAAATGAAGCTCTTCCGGGAGTCCCTAAACTTTTATTCGGATAAAGTATCAGATTTTGAAAACCTCCTGAAGGACTTCAAAAATTACATTAAAATTGCAGATACGTTAAAAGCCGAGAATGTCGTCTTGCAAAATGATATAAAAAACCTCAATTTAAAGTGCAATCAGCTGGAGCAGTTCTCAAAGCAAAACAATTTGGAGATACAGGATGTCCCTGAGAAAGCTACGGAGAATTTGTTCGCTGTTGCTGAAGGCATTGGTGACTACTTTGGCTTTCCTATTTCTAGGGACAATATTGATTTCATTTCTAGAGTTCCAACCCGGAATGAAAATAAGCCTAAAAATATTGTTATTAGATTCATATCCAAACATAGTAGAGATGGGTTTCTGACTGCGGTTCGAGCTAAGCGGGTTGCCAATGGTTCTGGACCAGCCTTTAGAATAGATAATATCGGCGACAAGATCTACATTAACGAACACCTGACCCATTTCAACAAGGGACTTCTTAAAACAGCTCGAGAGGAGGCTAAGAAGAAAAATTACAAATTCGTATGGGTGCAGCATGGGAACATACTGGTGAGAAGATCTGAAAACTCAAAAATAATGCAGATATCCTCGCCTGAAGACTTTGCCAGGATCTAGGTATTGTTCGATTGATTTCTTTGTATTATCGCTATCTTATGTCTTTGTATTGTGTGTACCAGAATGTTCGGGGGATGAAAAGTAAACTGTTAGAAATTAGGAATAATATTTTGGTTAATGATTTTGACATATACTGTCTCACAGAGACCTGGTTAAATCCGGGCGTGTATGATAATGAAGTTGTATATAACGAATATTACAATATTTTTAGACGTGACAGATATTCTTCTTCAAGTTCCAAATCCGAGGGGGGAGGGGTTCTTATTGCGGTGCGAGGGTCATTGAGAGTTAAAGTATTGTATGATCTTTTCAGTGATTCCGAGGATCTTTGGATCTCGGTGGAGTCTGAATATGCCTCGTTGATTATTTGCTGCGTTTATCTCCCTCCTAATGATGAACTTGCCCGTACAAATTTTCTTTCCAAGCTATCATCCAATATGGAATCATTAGGTGACAAGAACATTATTGTCTGTGGCGATTTTAATTGTAGCTCGGTTGGATGGATGACATCTGGATCCGGCGCCCAACTTGAGCCTTACAATGTAGAAAATAGGTTCACTGCAACAATTGATACTCTATCGGTTTGTGAGCTGATGCAATTTAATTATGTGTGTAATTCGAACGGTAGAATACTTGATTTAATATTAAGCAACAAAGATTTTATATCTGATTTATCGCGGTCCAGTGTGCCTCTTAAGACTGAGGACCCCCACCACCCTGTTGTTCAGTTCACTATCAAGATAAAAAACTATCGCTTTATGACTGTCAAGGATGAGTTATTTCCCAATTTTTACAAGGCACCATACAGTGATATCAATACGCAGTTGAATTCTACAGATTGGAATTCGTTATTAACAGAACGCGATAATGTCGACGTTAACGTTGATAAATTTTACAGTGTGCTGAAATTATTGATTTCTGAGAGGGTGCCTATGAAAAGATCTCATAGGCGGTTTCCGGTATTCTTTGCTGGGCGTACAATAAGGGTAGTCTTGGAGAAGAACAGGCTTCATGGGCTCTGGAAGAGAAGTGG
The DNA here is from genome assembly GCA_951802165.1 of Adalia decempunctata. Taxonomy (NCBI): domain Eukaryota; kingdom Metazoa; phylum Arthropoda; class Insecta; order Coleoptera; family Coccinellidae; genus Adalia; species Adalia decempunctata. Next base: position 27,051,874 of record OX637697.1, read on the forward strand.
TAACATTGCGTACTATAGTGCCTTTTCTGAGCTTAGGAAATTATCGAAAACACTAATTCACGGGGATTTTATGAGATATCTAAACAACTTGGAGGCTGACCTACCGAATAACCCAAAAAGATTTTGGAAGTTTGCCTCTATTAAGAGTAGGGGTGGTACAGTGCCCTCTTCTGTAAGTTACCGAGGAGTCTCTGCTGATACGGGGAGGGATGTGGCCGATTTATTCCGATCTCATTTTATGAGTATTTTTGTGTCACCCCCACTCGGCACGGTGGAGTTACCAACTAACTCATCCGTTTCTTCCGGGGATCTCTGTAGGATGGCTGTTACCGTATCTGAGGTACGGGATTGCCTGAGGAGCCTAGACTCCACGAAGGGCGCCGGATCTGATGGCATTCCACCATACTTTATAAAGAATTGTTCTGATTCTCTCGCGGTTCCACTTGCTTCACTCTTTAATCAGTCGCTCACTAGTGGATATTTTCCTACCAAATGGAAGAAGTCATTAATTATACCCGTTTTTAAAAGTGGGGACAGATCTGATGTATGCAACTATCGTCCAATATGTAAACTTAATGTATTTGCCAAGATTTTCGAAAAAGTAACTTATAGATATTTCTTTGCTCTTGTTAAAAATGTCATAGTACCCGAACAGCATGGATTTTTCAAGGGTCGCTCTATAGATACTAATTTGTTTTTGTACACTGAGTTTATCTCGTGTAGTATGGATGTGTGTTCCCAGGTTGACGCTGTCTATACTGATTTCAGCAAAGCTTTTGATAAGATCTCACATTCTATTCTGTTGAGTAGATTGACTGAAGTTGGCGTGAGTGACGTTGTGTTGAAGTGGGTGTGCAGTTACCTCTCTTCAAGAGTTAACTGCACTGTGGTTGAGGGCTGCGAATCCGCTCCATTTTTCTCACCATCGGGAGTTCCTCAAGGCTCACACCTGGGCCCTCTGTTTTTCATTGTATACCTGAACAAAATTGTTGAATGTTTCCATTATGCCAAGTGTTTACTTTATGCAGACGATATGAAGATTTTTATGACTATTAATAACGTGCAGGACTCGCTACACTTGCAGAGTGACTTAGACCGTTTTTCCCAGTTCTGTGAACTGAATCAGCTATACCTGAATTTATCTAAATGTAGGAAGATATCATTCAGTCGATCCAGCTCTCCTCTAAACTTCAATTATAATTTTGGTGCGGACAACATTATCGAGTCCGTTGAAGTAATAAGAGACTTAGGAGTACTCTTTGACCGTAAACTCCTATTTGACGCTCACATAGACAGTATAACAAATAGTTCCTACAGATTGTTGGGTTTTGTCAAACGTAAGTGTAAATATTTTAGATCATTCAATTCAGTCAGAACTTTATACTTCGCCTTTATTCTTAGTAGGATTCAGTTTGCTTCAGTTGTTTGGTCTCCGAGGTATCGGGTTTATGTTGATCGTGTTGAAGGTATTCAGAATAATCTGTTGAGATACTTATCGTCCAAGTTCAATTTTCCTATGGTACGCGGAGACTATTCTTCTGCGCGTGAACACTTTAAAGTCATGTCTCTTGAGAGCCGCAGAGTGTCGGCTGAATTGGTTTTTCTTTTCAAAATCGTGAATTCAGTTTATGACTGCCCTGAGATATTGCAGTTGCTGCAAATAAGAGTGCCTAACAGAACCACAAGACTCCTTCACCAATTTGAGATTCCTTTCCGCAGCAAAAACTACACTTCCAACTCACCCCTTTGCAGAGTGGTTAGAGCATGTAATCGGTACTGTTGTGGAACAGACCTAGATATGTTTTACTATTCCCTACTCTGTTTTAAGAAAAGGCTGAAACATTTACTTGATAGCTAGCTTTGTTGTCTGCCTGTTCTGGAAGCCTGAACTGAGTTTTTGGTTTTGTCTATTGGTTTATTTAACTAATGTTTAATTTCTGGGTGCTAAATTTGAAATTGTCTACATGTCACCTTTGTATATATGCAGATTTATATTTGAAACTGTTAATTTTCCTTATGTTTAAGTAAACTTTTTCTTGTATAACTTTCAACTTGTTGTTAGGATGTATTACTTTTGGTTGATGGATAATTGATTTTTGATTTGTATTCAGAGGGTACTTCTTTGGGGAAACCTGTTTGTACCTCATATTCATATAAATAAATAAATAAATAAATAAAAAGTATTGCTTTCTTTCAAAAGAATATATATTATGATATAGTAATAAATGGGACCTAATAAGTAATAACAACGAATAACCTTTAAAGATAATTTTATTAAGGATAGCCATGTTGTAGGAAGAAACGACGTTGTCGCCATCTCGTGACCTTGCGGCGAACTGACAAGTTCGGACGTTTTTGGCAGTTCATTTTCGTAGGGGAGTCTTCTCTCCAGTTATTCTATGCTCCTAGCTATAAGTTTGGCGAATAGAACACTGATTTTGAAAATAAATTTCAACAATATGTGAAAGTTGTTGCGGTGTGAGTTTTTCCATGATAATTTGTCAATAGTAATTGAACAGGAATGTCAAAGAACATGACTCCTACCTTCTGTCAAATCACAGTTATCCTTATCAACAATTCTATCACTCTAAAAAAAGACCAGATACAAGTAGTTGAAATCAAAATAATACATCTTCTTCATGGGATGAAGTGCGAACTGCGGAAGTCTGGTAAAGCAATGTCGAATTCAGATATACATTTTTGTTATTAATTTCAAGAATTAAGTCAACGAATTGGGCTAATTAATTTTGTTAAACTTGTCGACCAATTAGGGTAACGGATTCTAACCCATCACGTTGAGTTAATACGAATACTTTTGAAACCAGCTTGATTCTTTTGAAAAATACTGCACCGTCTGCGTCATTTCAACCAGAAGAAGTGAAGTATCTGTCAAAGCTCTGGCTGGAAAGTTGATGATTTGTAGGCAGCAGGTTATTACCTGCCGGACGTTTTTATTAACTCGGGGATCTTTTCGTCTTGAAATTGAGTTTTCAGGGAGCGAGGCGAAATTTCATCTGCTTTTATTATGGGGAGTTATTGGATCTTTTCTGTAAGACGACCCCATGCGCCGGGAAAGGAAGATTAGTAGGAAATGTCAGTGTTGTTAAAAACGAAATGGTTCGCCTCATTGGAACTGACGAAAGTCTATTTGGAGGAACTGAACTATATTAAAATATGGGTATAGAACTCCATATCGATATCGATATGGGCGTTCAATGTAGTATGTTTCCATTTCAAGTTGCATTTGAAAATGGTTTCACTTTGAGAACTAATATTTTGTGGGTGAACTCAGAAAGGATTTCATTCCGTAAGTTTAATTTTTTTCTTTCAAAAATAGAAGAAAATAAGCCAACTCATGCTTCTGTTTTATTTCAAACGAAAGACCCATGAAAATAGTTCAACTTTCGATTGAAACTGAATGTGCAGAAAGTTTCGTTCAGAAAATCAACTTGAAATACGGAATTGGCAGAGAATGGCCAAATTCAAATACATACAGGGTGTCCCACTAGTGCCGCAGCGGACGATATACGCGTAAAGCTCTGAGTGTGGCAATTTTTTTGATGCAGACTTGATATACTCCAAGAAGAGCACAACCTTAATATATTTTCGAATATATCTGGTGGTCCACAAAAGAGGAATAGAGGGTGACTTTGATTTTTCAAATGGGACACTCTATATTCAATAGTGTTTTCCAATTCTCTGAAACTTCCTGCATGCTTTCGTACACTTTTTCCATCTTTCTTTTCGACAGTTTTCCAAATATTGGCCATTTTGACAAAAAAATGATACTTGTAGTGGCTATGTTATCCAATCACATTTCACGAACCCTTGTACACACCAATAACAGCTTTATATGGATTGAAAGACAAGACTTCAAAGTATCCTAGCCAGCTACAATAAAGCATCTCCAGCATATGTAGTGTCCACAAAAAGACTATGAACATGGAGCATTTCAAATCGATTATTCTTTATTTTTTCAAATGCAATGCATATAATTTTTTTTCATCATTGTAATCACCATTCATTTCACTTCATTTTTTGTCGAATGCATGAATATGCATATTTTTAACAGAATAGGATTTTTAAGAGCTTTTTCGAAATGTTTCCCTAAAATTCACATATAGGTACCTTCGAATTCAAATAACAGATTTGGCTTTTCTGTGGTTATTGGGAACTGTCAAATTATTCCAGTCAGAATTAGCATCATTGAAGTTTCAATTCATATTATAGCGAAATGAAGAACTAGAAAGTTTTGATGTATCTACTCAAAAATGTGATGAAATCAGTAACTGATGACACAAACTTGCTTTCTGTACCCATTTTTCAAATACATTTTTGATCATTTTCTGTTTCTACTTGAAGAATCGAATCTTGCAAAAATTTCAAACAAGCTTGGCAACTTGAAGTTCTGCGTGAGTGCCTGTGAAACTTCTGACTATCATTTTTCCGAAGAAAGTTGTATAAGGATAAGATTGGGCATTTTTTTGTATCCTAAAGTTTCGAGACTCGTTTTTTGTAGCATTCATAACTTGCACATTCAAACTCATTGGTATTTTCTAAATCATTGTGTGAGTATTCAATATTCATCCAATCCGTAAAAACAATGATGATATTAATTGAAGCTGCGATGATGTTAATTCTGAATAGAATAATTTGACAGTTCTCAATAACCACAGAAAAGCCAAATCTGCTTTTTGAATTCGGAAGTAAAGGTAAATTAAGAGGAAATACTCTGAAAAATCCTATTTTGTTAAAAATATGCATATCATGCATTCCACAAAAAATGAAGTGAAATGAATGGTGATTACAATGATGAAAAAAAATTATATGCATTGCATTTGAAAAAATGAAGAATAATCGATTTGAAATTCTTCATGTTCATAGTCTTTTTGTGGACACTTCATATGCTGGAGATGCTTCATTATAGCTGGCTAGGATACTTTGAAGTCTTGTCTTTCAATACATATAAAGCTGTTATTGGTATGTGCAAGGGTTCGTGAAATATAATTGGATAACATAGCCTCTACAAGTATCATTTTTTGTAAAAATAGACAATAGTTGGAAAACTGTCGAATAAAAATATGGGAAATGTATACGAAAGCATGCAGGAAGTTTCAGAGAATTGGAAAACACTATTGAATATAGGGTGTCCCATTTGAAAAAACATCCTTTATTCCTCTTTTGTGGGCCACCCGATATATTCGAAAATATTTTTAGGTTGTGCTCTTCTTGGGGTATATCAAGTCTGCATCAAAATTTTTTTCCAAACTCAGACCGTTACGCGTATATCGTCCGCTGCGGCACTAGTGGAACACCCTGTTTATTGCGAAAAATATTTCCTGCTTCACCTACATATTCACTTATTTCATAGTTGACCGATTTTCTGATAAAGATCGCCATTGTAGGTACATTTCATTCATGAAGGAGACTACTATACTTCCATTTAATGGTATATTTCATATAATGCAAGGGGCACCTCTATCGGATTAGTTTTCCTACTCGTTGTGTAGACGATAAATGATGGAGGGTGAACACAGGCATAGGTACTAAGGAATGTCACTGACCGTAGTTTAAGATGACCATCAGCTGCTACTCAGTTGTTAGTTCAGCATGTGTTTTCTTGCCGGAACTTGCGATACAGTCTTGATATCCTGTGGCTCGAAGGAGACTTTCTTGGAGATAATATTACGTGATGAAGTCCCTTTTGAAGCTATCAATAGGGGGTCAATCGAGTAAGGGCTTGTTCGGACTAGGCCAGTAGATTAGTCGAGTAACGAATGATTTTGTAATTTCCCGTGTGCGAACGTCAGCAATCGAGTCGAGTAGAGTCACAGGATGATGTACCTACTACCTTATAATGTTTAAGAGTCTTTGATACTGTGATAGAGTCGTCAGTGGGCGAATCGACTTTCCACTCGACTAAAATACTGACCTAGTCCGAACAAGCCTTAAGGTCGGCGTTTAAAGCGAGTAGGAAAGCTCAGCCGATAGAGGCGCCACCGTCCATTTTATGGAATATCTCCATAGAACATGCACTATCACTATCAAGTTCTATGAATATCTCTCTGATTATGAATGAAATGCCACCACTCTCTATCCGAAAATCGCCGAACTATGAAATAAGTCAATTTGTGGGTAAATCAGGAACTTTATCCCGCCAAAATTTGAATTTGGCCATTCTCTGCCAATTCCGTATTTCAAGTTGATCTTCTGAACGAAATTATCAGTAGATTCTTTTTTAATCGGAAGTTGAACTATTTTCATGGGTCTTTCTGTTGAAATAAAACAGAAGCATGGGTTGGCTCATTTTCTTCTATTTTTGAAAGAAAAAAAATTAACTGTCGGAATGAACTCGATTAAAATTATTTCAACAAGAACCCTAATTCTTTCTGAGTTCACCCACAAAATTTCAGTTCTCAAAGTGAAACCGTTTTCGAAATCAACTTGAAATAAAAACACACTACATTGAACGCCCACCGAACCGTTCCTTCACGTTCTGCGATGGAATAGCTTCAGCAATGCGCAGGGGCAATCACTCATTTGAGAATGTTGTCACGGAAAATCCCTTATTTCTTGGGATCAGATAAAAATATAGAATCTTCACCTGGGCCAGGAACACCGTTAAGAATATTCGCAATTTGGTTAAAACTAGTATCTGCATGTTCTCAACGGTTGAACATAATTTTAGAAAGGAGTGTTCATATTTTAAATAATTCAGCTACATTATTCATCTGAGCGAAATTGAACTAATAATACCTTCTGCTTTTCGATATCACTCGGGAAAACAAAAACCTATTGTTTCTTGCAAATGGATTGGAAATACTCGGTATTGATCAGCTCAAAAATGATTATACATCTCTACTAATTGATTACTTTCCATCGTTCATTTCCACCGAGTTCATAAAAGATAGGAAACAATAAATGGTTATTTCCACTATTCAATTCTCTAAAAGCATCATTGTTTATGGATACAGTAATAATAGCTCTGCTCATTAACACAGCAAACAACCTTCGTGAATGGGCGAATTTGAAGAAATGGAATGGAGCCCCTAACATTTAGTCGGGTTTCGCTTTGGTTCCCGGCTACAAAAATCGATTAAGAACAATTGTTTCTTATTGGCACCTGAGATACTACAGGAGAATGCACAGATATTTCATTGTTTGTTGATCGAAAGATGCGAGAAGTAGTAGTAGTCAGATGCAATAAGAGAATTTCAGTTTATCAGTACCTATCAATACCAACTTCCTTGTAGATTTCCAGCAAATAATTGGTCATGCGGCATAAGTCCAATGGATTATATTCTTTGAGGTTATGTCAAGTCATTGGTTTACGCTGATGAACCAGAAACAATACACGCTTTGGGAGCCAACATTAGTCGTGTTATTGCTGAAAGAATTTCAGACTTACACGTTAAAGTGGTCCGAAATTGGTCTGGTCGAATGCGGTTCCTTAGGGCTAATCATGGTGGACATATGCCGAAAATTATCTTCAAAACATGAATTTCATAAAATTATTTTCAAATAAAAGAAAGAATTGGATTCAATGTTAATTCAAATGTGTTTTCTTTCAATTAGAAGTTCTATAACTCGAAAAAAATACCCAATACTAGGAATGCATTTAAAATTCTTGGTTCATGATCTTTCTTATCTGCTTGAGTTCATCGACAAAAATGAAGACAAGCAAGAAAAAACTTTCATAAGATCAATTTTTGATGTATCCCTTCGAGTTATCTCGGATTACAAACTGAATGAATAAAATAGTGAAGAACAAAGAATCTGAATATCCTCAGTAGAATAATAATTATACAGGGTGAGTCTTTGACTTGTACATATATTTAAACTGTAGATTCCTCTCATCAAACGAAACACTTTTTTTCCATACCATTTTTCAAAATTCGGTTTCGTTTGAAAGATACAGGGTGTCAAAAATCCAGGAATTTAACACTATTCTTTCCATATATTCGGAACCGATATTCCGAATGAACTGAATTTTGGTTGATTGGTTACTCTATTCATGGCGCATATTCCTCAATTGAAACCGGGATTGAAACTTATTCCATATTCCTCCTGGAATAAAAGTTACAGCGGAGTCGACTCATAAATTCACGTAAAAATACTATTAAATCACTCGAAAAAGATAAACGGTTCATATTTTCGAAAGAATCGACCATTTCAGAAAATAAAAGTATTCTAATATGTTTTCAATAAAACGCGTCGTTTTCGAGTTATTCCTGATTGTATACGAACAAATTTGAGGAAAAAATCATGAATTTCATAAAAAATCTGAATGCTTCCCTGAATTAAATATTATCGAATATTATTTCCTCTCTGGTCTCTTGACAAATTAACATTGTTGTCAGGATGTTTATCAACATCGTCAAGACTAAAATCTCCATGATGGAAAAATGTTCGATGTAAAAAGAATCACACAAATGTGGGAGATAACATTGAATTTCGAGAAGCATGAAATTACACAGTTTCTATTGGAAATTTATTGTTACTGGTCCTTCAGGAAAATATCTATCTGAACAATATCCTCTTGGAATTTTCAATCAACACTGCACTTCACATCACAATCATCACCTGTTTGCTTCATTCTCTGTAAGTAAATAAATAAATAAATCGAAGTCCATGAAGAAGGTTATCGTGTGAGCGTCGTTCATTGTATCACAGACTTGAGACTGGCCTGTGATGGGATTCGTTAGTCGTTGCGTTGGCGATGGAGACACAGAACAACGGCTTGTCTTGCGTGGCGGCTACATCCGGGCAATCTGGCATCGTCTTCTCTAGAGTTCTGTGGGTGAAATATCACAGAGGAATGGTAAGGTTAGGTCATTGACCTCGAATCATATGACTTTGGTTAATGGAGTTAGGATAGGTTATTGAGAAACCCATTTTTATGAGATCCTTTAAGAATATCGAGGAAAATATGAACAAATTATTAGTGTTTACAAAATGTGTTAGGAAATAACGTGTATGTTACATTCTTATTCAAATAAGGTTAGTGCTTGAGTATTTTCTAATTGTATCACCCACAACATCTAATCACCTCAATTTCAATCGAAAAATATGAACTTCGAAGTGTTTGTAGAGAATTTTTTCAGACACGTATTTAGCCCGATTTTTTTTTCAGTCTCTTTAACAGAGCCAAATTCGTAAAAATGGAAAATGAAAAAAAGATTTCCTTTGGCATCAAGAATCTTCAGTTAAAATATATGTACAAGTCAAAGACTCACCCTGTATATGTCGAAATCGCTAATCGGCACAAGTCACACAAAAGTTTATTCGAATGATATATTTGAAAAATCCATTTCTCTGGAAATAGTATGGTATTCAATAATTGAATGAATCAATAATGAAATGATTGTGATGAGATAAAATGAGAATTGATTGAATCTTATCCCTATCATAGATCTTATTTGATATTACGATTAATGAAAACAATATCAGGCTTCGCGGACACGTCTACTCAACAAATTAACTAAAACTAGTTGAAATTGAAACGGGACAAGATGCTTATCAAACGAAACGAAAATGAACGATGTTTTCTACGTTTGGTATAACCCTGACAAAACAATTTCTTGTTCTTGTTATTTTCAAGATAACTTGAATTTTTTATTCTGGTTACACTCGCAATGGACAGTTTTGTTTCAGATGCATTCGTGCCATTTGTTGAAGTATTCAGGACACCGCTTTTCTGAACAAATTTTCCCTCATCTTATGCTCCAGATGAATTGGGGAATTTCATTTTCAAAGTCAAATATTACGTGAACAAACGACCAGTTATCATCCCTTTGAAAACCACTCCATTTTCCTCTGTTAATGAGGAAAGATGGTTACAACATGAATTTTTCATCTCCAAGCGCAAAACAATTCTATCGGGTAGAAACGGTGATATCCTCCGAGATGTGATGAATATAAATTGCCTGGATGGGGAATCTTGAGTATAGGAGTTAATTCTGAATTGCCTCAGAGAATTGATAGTAGGGAGAAGGAGGCAACATGACATTTCAACCAGGTTTGGAAACAATTTAAGGAATAGCAATATAGGGAGCGGGCTCCTCGTATTTGAGACTCGTCCTACCTAATTTAGCGAAAATAATTAAGATATACTCGGGTTCAGCCTTTGTTCGCGAATTCTTGTGTTCTGAATATGAATTCCATTATACAATGGGTACGACGGAAATGAGATCCCATTAGTTTCAGAAACGTATAGGTAGGAAGGCACGCAGGCAATATTATTCCGAGAAAAGTTTGTTTCCTACCTATTTCTCGAACCAATTGGAATTCGAACGATGTTAAATTGGTTCGGGAATAGTGGAATATACACGCTCCGTTTCCAAATTGGATATATCCCAACTGTACACCTACTCATATATCGCCAAACACATGTAATATTCTTCAAAATCTGACTCGGTTCGAAAAATACAAATTATTCGAAATTCATAAAGGATGCTCCATTTCCGCATTTTCTCGAAATATTGATTTTTTTAGGTCATTTGTGTTCAGTAGGTTATGCAGGTTATTTTACGTTTTATCGATCGAATTAAACGTGAAATAGTTATTTATGATATGAGTGTTAAAAGTGACGTTTTATTTTGTGAGTGAAAAAGTTTGTGAAATGAGCGGAGCCAATTGAACAATTTCACGAACAAAATAAAATCACTTTTAACACAAATACCATACCATGTTTTTTGTACAACTGCCCTATTTTGAAAATGAAATGGGCGAATTTGCATGACAATAAACTTCAAAATGCATTTTAATAATCAAAAGGTTGTTGTGAATGGCAACATTATGATTAAAATCACTTTCAACACATTTGTGTTGAAAGTGATTATGGTATTTACCATAATATGATATGGTATTTACCATACGATGTTTTTTGTACAACTGCCCTATTTTGATAATGGAATGGGCGAATTTGCATGACAATAAACTTCAAAATGCATTTTAATAATCAAAAGGTTGTGAATGGCAACGTTATGATTACTAACAATTGAGAAAAGACGCTGTCATTTGATTTTCGTTCCTGTCCAATTTTGGTCTTGGGTTTTTAACTGCTTAGTTTGTTTATCGAGAGTCCAATTATTAATAAAAGGGACGATTTGGTTGTTCCTGTGGATATTAAAGAGTCTGGAAGAAGAACAAATCTGGAACTCCTATACCTAAAAAATCTGTTCAACAGTACGATATTGCATATAACAATTTCCTGACCCGGTGTGAATTGAAAAATGTAGAAGGGAACTTCAGTGCACCTGTTTTCCTGGCATACTTAGAAGAAAAATCAAAAATATGGAGTTCATCAACTTTGTGGAGTAAATTTTCAATGATAAAGTCAAGCGCCCTTATTAAAAATGGTGTAGATGTTAGTAAATTTTTTAAGGTAATAGCATATTCAAAACGGAAAAGTGAAGGATTTCGTCCCAGAAAATCGAAAATTCTCACTCGTGACCAAGTTGAAAAGTTTATAAATGAGGCATCAGATGAGAAATACTTGATGGTTGAAGTTGCAACTATTTTCGGATTATTTGGAGCCTGTCGGCGTGAAGAATTGTGTAATTTATCAGTGGAAGACATCGAAATAAAAAATAAATTATTGGTTATACAGCTGCCAAACACAAAAACGAAAGTCAGTCGTTCTTTCAGTATTATTGGGAGGTATGTTGACTATTTTCATAAGTACTTTGAACTGCGCCCTTCTGTCATCAAACATCGTCGTTTTTTCCTGAAATACACGAATAATAAATGCACTGCCAATCCAGTTGGTATTAATTCTTTGGAAGAATTCCATCTATTGTTGCCGAATTCCTCAAACTGCCAGAACCAAAGCAATATACAGGACACTGTTTTCGAAGATCCTCCGCTTCATTGCTAGCAGAATCATCAGGAGCAAATATTACGGATATAAAAAAACATGGTGGATGGAAGTCTACGACGGTAGCCGAGTGCTAAGTTGATCATTCCATTGCATATAGAAATGTCATTGCTGAAAAAATTCTCCCAACCTCAACAGATTTTGGATCATCATCATCCAATATTGTACTTCCGGTTTCTACAAGTACGGATGGTGTTGAGGATTCTAAAAATGTGTTGCGAATCTCCCTAAAGTCACAGGGCATTAATGTTAGCAGTTGTTCTAATTTTACGAATAATATTAATGTTCATAAGTAATGATTGTTAGATATTGATAATAAAAATTTGCAATTGCTGAATTTTTTCATCTGAATTCATCATAAGAAAATGGAGTGCTAAAAATATTTTCAACACTAATGTTAAAAATATTCTTAACACGCTTTCGCGTGAACAATCAATTTTAACATTGTTTGCTGTCATTGAAAGTGTCACTTTTAATGGCAGTTGTACAAAAAAATGTTTTCCAAAGTGAAAATTCGTCGTGAATACCTTCAGCCATCGATATTCATTTTCGTGCATGTAGCTTGTAAATAGGACTCTCCATTCAAAAGTTTAATATAATAAGTGAATGAAGTTAATTTTCATCTTGCTTGTGAGTGAAGCTAGCAAAGAGCTTAAAATTCAATTACACTAATTAGACATCAATTTCACACCAACCATTTCGAAATGAATTATACCCCTCGAACGCAGTAGAATACTCATTTGGAATTTTATCCCTATCAGGCGAATAGTTTTATGAGAGTACATTGCTAATTGCTACCCATTCTTTCCTTACACCGCAATTAGGAAATTTTCAATTTTCTGTACAGTCAGTACATTCGAGCATCCAGAATATCCTTCTGCCGTTCCATCTGTCTACACAAAACGAAAATAAATTATCCAGTTGACGTGATGATGAATATCCTCTTAAAAAAAATGAAAATACCAGGAGTAAAAGATTCGAGCAATCCAATTTCAACTGCTCTCTCAATGATAAGATTAGAAAACACTGAAACGCAGAAAGTGGAAACATCGCTTGAAATTTGGATCCTGAGAGATGTGGATTTTAATGGGAAAATTAATTCATTTAGATGTCACAGGAGCGTTCACAGCGGAGAGCGGGAAAAACAGTTGCAAATGCCATGGACGAAAGAAAAATCATTATTTCGAGTTCTTTCGATTGCTGGAAGGGTAGCAGACCAGAGAACTGACGGAAAATTAAATGATCTAATTTGTTTCATTTTTTCATTTGGGAATTAGAAGCATCAAATTAACGTGGTTGAAGGGGTTAAAAAATAAAACCTCATATTGATCTGGTGATGTAGTGATATAATATTTAACGACAATTTCGAAATGGTCAGTTAGCGCGAGGACAACAAAACACCGAAGAATCACTCATTCCACATCAAATATCCATACGAGACCGAGGTTTTGCTAATGCACATACAGGGTGATTCACGGTGGATGTCACATTAGACGTTTCTGGAGAACCAGACTTCAGATCGGTCTGAAAATTTAATGGAATGCATTATCGGACCTGTTCTACCCAACTAAATTATTTTCGTCAATGCGGTGTTGCCACGTCTATTAGAAAGTAGTAGCAACTTTGCTTTTTCAAATGGAACACCCGGTATATTATATTATTTTTGGAATCTCCAACAACTTCTCGACAACTTTTATTGAGATTTCCCTGTACCTATCTGTTGCCGTTTTCGAAATATAAATCATTTAAATTTTTGTCACCGAAAATCATGACCTCTAAAAATGCTGATAACTTCGGGTTGAGAAACACTATGGCATTGAAATTTGGTTTGGAGTTAGGTGATACATAAATGCTTCCAAAACTCCAGCCTGATTTACGTTACTCCAATACAGGGTGATGAAAAAATACAGTCTTTTCGGTTGCTTGAAAAAGTGACTGAAAGTTGTTTATTTCAAATGGAACCCCCTGTATATTATTGGAAATTCGGAAAGCTGATGAAATTCACTTTCATTCTATGTAGATCATTCCTATGCCTAAGAAGTCAAATTTCGGACTTATGAGCATTTATTTGTCAAAATGTCCCTTCAGAATGGTATTTCCATTCGGTATTTGGTAGGCAGGCCATGATTCCTATTTGACATTCTCCTAATAATAAAGACACCAAGAAGCTTGAACTTCGACATTTTCTTCATTCCAGAAGTTGCAAATACCCTCGAAACGATGAAAGAAAAAAACGATTCAAACGAAGTGCTCATGAATTTGTTCATTATTATTAACTGGAGAGACTTTTTGGAGATCTGGATAAGGCGCTTGGGATCATGGAATTGGCCAGCAAGAATACCCGATCTTAGTCCGTTAGATTTTTATCTGTGGGGAATGTTGAAAGAAAAAGTTTACAAAACCCGTGCATTCGAGAGATGAATTGTTGAAAAGGATTGCCCAAGCATTTGAAGATTTGGATTTCAAAGAAATACGATCTGCCACGACGAAAGCAGTCAACACCCGCATTTTGAAGTGCTTGGAAGTGAACGGCCAGCGATTCGAACATATTTTGAAGTATTCGACATGATTGTTCTACTTTTTAATAATAATTCATATAAATATAGTTTGACTCTCAAGTTTCTTGGTGCCTTTATTATTAGGAGAATGTCACAAGGTACTATCAAGTAGTAATCATGGCCTGCCTACCAAATACTGAATGGAAATGCCATTCTGAAGGGACATTTTGACAAATAAATGCTAATAAGTCCGAAATTTGACTGGTTAGGTATAGGCATGATATACATAGAATGAAAGCGAATTTCATCAGTTTTCCGAATTTCCAATAATATACAGGGCATTCCATTTGAAATAAACAACTTTCAGTCACTTTCTCAAGCAACCGAAAGGACTGTATTTTTTCATCACCTTGTATTGAAGTAACGTGAATAAGGCTAAAGTGTTGGAAGCATTCATGTATCACCTAACTCCAAACCAAATTTCAATGCCATAGTGTTTCTCAACCCGAAGTTATCAGAATTTTTAGAGGTCATGTTATCTGGTGAAAAAACTTGAAATTGATTTAAATTTCGAAAACGGCAACAGATAGGTATAGAGAAATGTCAATAAAAGTTGTCGAGAACTTGTTGGAGATTCCAAAAATAATATAATATACCGGGTGTTCCATTTGAAAAAGCAAAGTTGCCACTACTTTCTAATAGAAGTGGCAACACCGCATTGACGAAAATATTTTAGTTGGGTAGAACAGGTCCGATAATGCATTCCATTAAATTTTCAGACCGATCCGAAGTCTGGTTCTCCAGAAACGTCTAATGTGCCATCCACCGTGAATCACCCTGTATGATAATCCGATAAAAGAACCGACAAACTTTTCGATCCGTCCTCACTTAGTCCTTTCCGACCCAATTTTAAGGCCCAAGGAACACGACATACATTTCCTGCGATATCGAGGTAAACACAAGATGCAAAAGTTCACGTAGTTTCCACTGAAAATTCGAGAAGAAAGGAACCAGAATATGTCGATTTCGCGAACCTGGAAGTTGGATTCTAACTCAAAGTGTACTCGAAGAGGATTAAAAGTAAACATTGATCCAGAGTAGTTTGAGATGGCGCAACCTATTCCACTTTGAGCAGATACCCTGAAAGAGAACTCTTTGTCTAGGTTATCTAGTGGTTGTCTTGAGTAGATAACTATCGATATATTTCCAACAGGCTCTGTGAAAAGAGAACTCTTTGTCTAAGTTATCCTCGTGGTTGTCTTCAGTAGATAACTATCGATATATTTCCAACAGGCTCTGTGAAAGGGAATTGTATAAACTAAACACTAGTTCGGCATTGTTTCAACAGTTTCATAAAAGAGCTTTATCGGGATATGGTAATGAGTTGATGTTAGCATTGCATATTACTGCAGTAAAGGAAACCGAGGGCTGAAGTTAGGATCATTTGAACTACCATTCAGGTTACCGAGATCACATGCATTGTGCTTTGCAATTTAACCGATGCTCCAGTATCCAGTGGAAGCTATTATTAACACGAGGGTCGTTGGCGATGAATTCAGAAGATTGTTATTCTCAAGTCTTATCCCTGACAGATGACATTACTACGAATCTCAGGCCCGTTTCATAATCAACAGTATAAAATGTCTTCAACTGAATGCTACTTATGTTGAGGATTGAATGCTTTTGAAGCAATGCGGGCAAATCAAAATTTGTTGATTTTGACGGTTCTGACATTTCCGTACCTCATAACCAAAGATTTCTCACCCTCCGAATGGTACTGGCTGACCAACAAACGGGTACAGTTCATCCAAGAATTATTGACATCTCGGAAGGCTACGGAGAAACGAAATTATGTGGATAATAGCCCATTCAGTAATATTTTGAGTTGCACAATTCAGGTTAGTGTTGGAAATAACACTGACGTTTTGTTCCTCCATAAATTCGAACAAATTTAGCAAATAATTGCGCAAGTGAAAAACCTTTGGAATGAGGCCTTTGAAGAGTGTAGAGCTAATAAATTGAAAGCCTGCACAGAACACTTAGAAAAAGAAATGAGAGAAGTTGAGTCAAAATATGTATATGTTATGATATTGCTGACATATAGCCTTTAATTAGAAACATGACGAGTTCTGCCCAGATGAGGAAATAATAACAGTGGTTGTTGAAGCGGAATAAATGGAATATTTTCCAATCCATCCACTCGGCATCTACACGCTTCCAATTATCAACTGGATTTTTCTGGTTTAGCGAACATTCATATTGAACTTTGAAAAGGAACATTCTTTTTAATCATCCACGATATTTTTCATTATTGGACCAGAATTTCGAGGCTGCATGCTTCTATAATTGATCGTTCGAAAATTTCACTCTGTCTAAATTCGTCGTCTTCTGAAGAGAAAAAGTGATATCATCTTCTCTAGCTCTTTTTTCCTGACTAATCCGAATCTGAAAACAGATCCAGCTTATCGTTATAGAGTCATTAACGAAAATTGATAAACAGTTATTTTCAATCATGTTGAATAACTTGCTTGTTTGAACTCGTTTTCGAAATCTGTTGTTACAGGCACTTCATCAAGAGTGATTCAAATATAATATGATTGAATTTTTTAACCCAGCTATTTTCGAACAATGATTTATGGTTAATTTAGTTTAAACTATTGTCGAAAGTTCTATTGGCTCGCTAAAAATGTTTGCTGATTTCAACAATGTTTTTTTGCCGCTATTCATTAATGCAGTGTTTTTCAACCTGTGGGTCGCGACCCCCTGAGGGGTCGCGAAGCTTCTGTAGGGGGGTCGCCAGAGGTTGAGAGAACTTTAGTAAGAGAATTTCAATAGAATCAAATACTCAAAAACATTTGTATGTTAATACAAACAAATTAACAAAGAATAAACTCCCAAGACTCATGCGAAGGTTGTGCTTGTTTTGGATTAATCAAATGAAACAATTCTTTTTTCATGGAACACTCTCATTTCTCCGAGATATGAATTTTTTTCATCATTTTTCATAAACAACCCCCAAAATCTCCAAAGCTGGGGACTAACAAACTATGGGGTTTTTTGTATTTCATTCTTTCGCCATTCAAGAAACACATATCGAATCTGATCCTGGAATATCCCCCTTTTTTCGAGATATGAATTTTTTTCACCATTCTTCATAACCAACCCTCCAAATCTCCAAACCTGGGGGCTAACAAACTATGGGATCTTTTGTATTTCATTCTTCCGACATTGAAGAAACACATATTCGAACATGATCGTGGATCACTCACATTTCGTCTAGATATGAATTTTTTTTCATCATTTTGCATAAACAACACCCCAAATCTCCAAACCTGGGGACTAAGAAACTATGGGGTTTATTGTATTTCATTCCTTTGGCATCAGTGGTGACGCTAGAGGGGGGCCAGGGGTGGCCCGGGCCATCATTAAAATTTTGCTGGCCCCGCCTAGAATTTTTTGACATTCTAAGACTTTCAATTTTATCGTTGTATTTCTATTTACTTTGGCCCCTCCTAAAAAATTCCGACCCCCTATTGCCCCCCCCCCCCTGTCTTCGAAAGCTGGCGTCGCCACTGTTTGGCATTCGAGAAACGCATATTCGAATCTGACCGTGGAACACTCTCATTACTCCGAGATATTAATTTTTTTCATAATTTTCCAAAAACACCCCCTGTATCTTCAAACCTGGGGGCTAAAAAACTATGGGGTTTATTGTTTTTTATTCTTTCGGCATTCAAGAAACACATTTTCGAATATGATCGTGAAACACTCCAATTTCGTCGAGATATGAATTTTTTTCATCATTTTTTATTAACGACCCCCAAAATCTCCCAACCTGGGGGCTAACAAACTATGAGGGGTATTACATTTCATTTTTTCGGCATTCAAGAAACCCATATTCGAAACCCATCGTGGAACACTTCCATTTCGTCGAGTTCTGATTTTTGCCAGGAACCACCCCCAACAACCCCCACAACTCTCTCCCTGAGTCTTGAAAGTCTCCAAATGGAACAGGATTCAATTTCTAATCAACCAATCAAGCTCACATCCAAATCTGATTGCAATACCATCTCATTTCACTAAGTTATGAATTTTTTTCCATTAACAATTTTTTGTCTTTGAGTGTATGTGTGGATGTGGCTAACTTCACATCGATGTATGGAATGAATATTTGTAACACTGTAACATACAGAAACACACATGATAAAAACGCGAACTGTCGGGGGGTCGTGAAATATTTTTACATGCCAGGGGGGTCGCATCAAGAAAAAGGTTGAAAACCACTGCATTAATGTAACATGAGAAAAAGTTTACACTTTCGTCTCACTTTTCGATGTTAAATTATAAATAGGCTGGCGGATCCGTAGCAAGCGTTGACTATGCATTATCGCAGGCAACACAAAGATATCCCAGAGACATCCCTGCGACTTCTTTTCAGGAAGTTGTGACGCCTTTTGTGACTTCTTTTGGAAATCGCAGGAAACTCTATATCTTCTCCAAATGTCCGCCACAAAAGAGTTCCCAGAAAGCTCTTGGCGATATCCTACGTAGGTATTCTCACACAAGTCACACTGGGAGTTCGCATACACCTCCCGTGGCGAGGACTTTGAGAACTTCTCATTAACCTCCTTCAGTGCGATCTATCGCATGGGCACATCAGTGAAAACTTCGCTTAGAAACATCACATAAAGATCTCTAGGACCTCGCGGTAGGAGCTCGCATGAAAGCCGCATTGTAAACTCTCAGACATATCGCAGAGAAGTCTGTGATACCTGGGATAGTTCGAAAACTCCACATTATTCTATGTGAACTCAACCTTCTGTTATAGGAATCACCGACGAATAAATATTTCTTTTATGCATCGATATTTGTGGCCATTAGGAATAATAAAAAGATTCTTTATTTTTTATCCCAAAAACAAACGATGACAAATTAACCGTAGACATATTTATTCCGCAATCGGAGAATACAATCACAGAGGCTCAAGTTTACGAAAGATAATGCATATTCAATGGTCGCTTTGGTACCGTCAACCTACTCATAATTCAATAGTGAACCGAATTTTTTTTCATGTTATATTCATGTGAATAGCGACATATGATACAGTTTGGAAATTAGCTGAAATTTTGTAGCAAGATGAGAGAACTTTCGAATATACAGGGTGTTCCAAGTTCGAGTGCCTATTAGACGTTTCTGGAGAACTGGGCATATTCGAAATCTGAAAATTGGGATTATGATATTGTTCGAAATTCTCTACAGACCTAAAATATTTCCAGAGCCAGAGCACTTCCAGTTATAGAGGGAGTGAAAATAAATTAGCTCAAAAATTTTTTTTTCAATCTTTTCGTTTCTTTTAAGATTGAGTATTCAATGCTGAATACATTTCTGTCAAAACCATTGTATTCATTCGAATAGTTTTCAAAATATCGAAAAAAACCTGAAAAAGAGTCAAATATTCATAGTCAGTATTATGTTCATTTTCTGAACATCCTGAGTGTAAACCGTTCTCACAACGTCAAAGTAGAAGAATGTGGAAAGGTCATGCATCTTTTGAATTTCATGAATATCATCACATGGTGTTTCAAATTTTATGTCGAAAACTGTGATCGAAAATCGGCCGTAACTTCTGTTTTTCAAATTAGAACCCTATTTTTTTCATCATTGCGTTGGATCCCGCGAAGAAAAATAATTCATCAATTCCCGAGTTATTTGAGCTTTTCTCGATTCATGTTGTAAGTAGAATCAAATTCATCTAATCTTTTACTTGAGAATATCCTGTGACCATAGAAGATAAATGATCCCATTAATAATTCACAAGTGACAGGTCTAATTATTAGTTGTTAAGGTTTCATGAGAATATTCATCGAATTTATTTAGATTCGATGAATTTGACTCTACGTACAACATGAATCGAGAAAAGCTCAAATAACTCGGGAATTACTGAATTTAGAAACATGAACATCTTAGAGTGCTATCACTATTTTTCTTCGCAGAATCCAACGCGATCATAAAAAAATAGGGTTCTAATTTGAAAAACAGAAGTTATGGCCGATTTTCGATCACAGTTTTTGACAGAAAATTTGAAACACCCTGTGATGATATTCATGAAAGTCAAGAGATGCACGACCTTTCCCCATTCTTCTACTTGGACGTTGTGAGATCAGTTTACACTCAGGATGTTCAGAATAAGAAAAATGAACATAATACTCACGATGAATATTTGACTTTTTTTCAGTTTTTTTTCGATATTTTTAAATCTATTCGAATGAATACAATGGTTTTGACAGAAAGGTATTCAGCATTGAATACTCAATCTTATCAAAAACGAAAAGATTGAAAAACATATTTTTTGAGCAAATTCATTTCACTCCCTATATAACCGCTCTTATCAATATCATAATCCCAATTTTCAGATTTCAAATATGTCCAGTTCTCCAGAAACATCTAATAGGCTTGGGACTTGGGACACCCTGTAGTTCACATTTGAGAAATCATAAATCCTTCTCATTTCTCGAAAATAGCAGGATCAAAAAATTCAATCATCTTATATTTAAATTACTCTTTGGAGAGTGTGTGGAATGTAACAACAGATTTCGAATACGAGTTCAAACAGTCGTGTGATTCGCCATTATTGATGCTCAAAATCTATGAACGATGGGCTGGATTTGTTTTCAGATTCGAATTATTCGAGAAAGAGCTATAGAATGTATAATCAGTTTTGTTCTAGCTGTTTAAGCTCTCCAGATCCCTTCAGTAGACAACGAATTTTTTCCTACCCTGTACATTGTATTTTGAACTTATTTGCAGTGGAACTCAAAGCAAGTTTCTTATGGAATCGAATGCGACTATTTGAAAAAATTGTAACTGAAACTTTCTGGAGGGAAACAAATATGGATTGATCAATTATTGGAGATTTTTTCACAATGTATAGCCCCTCTATCCTTCTCGCCAACCCTAGTGAGGCAGGAAACAACAAATTCAGGTCAAATTCAACGTCTCAGTGGCTCCATTATACTCCAGTGAAGTTTTTCAATTTATTGAGATAAAATCACGCCCAACTCAACAATTGCAGCACACAAAAACTCATGCAATTTCCTGGGACGAAATATTTTTCCGAAAACAATGGGATCTGAGACTGCGGCTCTTCGATAATTATAACTTTGAGCAAACTTATCGCATGACGGATATTTAATTAAAACTCAATGCCTGAAATGAATGCTAAGAATTTGCTGCCCAGGACCATCAAATTCAACGAACAAAAGAAGGTCGCGGCTGATGAATGCCGTCAAAAGTTTAAATGTCTCCGCATCTAAGAAAACCTTGCTGCCATCTTGTTTGTACCCGATATTGTTCTCGTCGTTCTGGCCACTTGATTTATGCTTTATTTCTTTGAGTCCATTACAAATGCATGGCTGAAAATTAGCTCCAGGAGATTTTTTTTTCTGAAAGAATAGTATCGGGTGTTTTTCAGAGTGATAAAACTTCAAATTGAAATAAAACACTTTTAATCAAGATTGAAGCCATATTTTTTTCATTTGAAAGATATCATGACATTCATGTTTAGGAAATAATAGGCATATGTCCACCACGACTAGCCCTGAGGAAAGGCATTCGACCAGAACAATTTTGGACCACTTTTTCAAGTTATGCAGGCCTTATTTCAGCAATAACACGAGTTATGTTGGCTTCCAAAGCGTCTTTTGTTTCTGGTTTTTCAGCATGAACATAGACTGGACATAACCCCACAGGAAATAATCCATTGGAGTTATATCGCATGATCTTGGAGTCCAATTTCTCGAAAAAATATTATCGCAAAATCTTTATTTCAATAATCGTTTCAAAGAAATCTGGATCGATGATGCCTTCCGCGTATGAAACACACCATACATATACTGCATTTTTCAGGAAATCGAAATCTATCGATAGTTCGACAAATAAGCAGCTCTAGGAACATCATAAATTATGATGTTCCCAACTTGCAAACTAGCAACAACTAGCTACATAGTGCTGAAATTCCATCAAGTTAATAAATAAAATTTGATTACAAATATAGCCATCATCCAGGATCATTTTAAATTGAGAAAAAAAGGATTTGTACTCACTGGATCTTTATTTTAAAATCTATTCAACTAGTTTCGCCTGCTAGGCATCCTCAGGAGCTCTAGAAGATTATTTACAATATTTCAATAAAATTCTTACAATAAATCACAGTTAATAAATATTTAGAGAGCCATCCTCATTCCTTAAGTTCAATAGCATTTTCTTTTGGGAAACAATGGATTATTCATGAAGATTCAGGATGTATTTCATCATCTATTAATATGGTATAAGTTTTAGTACACTCAGCTCAATGAATTTCAGAATTCAAACAGCAAAAACTTTCATCGGAGATCATTTTGAACTCAACGAAGTGGTCCAATAGTAAAATTGAAGATTGAAATTCAATTCCCAAGCTCGTCAAACTTTCTGACCCTTCTCCCCATCCAACTCTCATTCTCAGGTTCTCCAGCCCCTAAAAAATATATGCCTTTCCCAGATTCTACTCTTTTCAATATGCTCGACGCAAAATCCTGCGAATAAAGTTGAAATTGGTCATATTTCGTTTTTGACATCCTTGACGAGCTCCGAACTGAACGTTGTTATGGCAACTCTACACATTCGAAAACTTAACTCCACTAGTAGCTCGTTAAAGTTGCTATGGGGACAGATCTCACCAGTGGGGTTCATCAGAGTAATGCATAAGGATGGGACGCCACAAGAAAAGTTAATTGGGATATGGTGGGTGGTGTGGTTAATCTCGATAAAAAAAAACTCATCCAGTGACGTTGATTTCATTGGATTTTTAATCTTCCAGTGGAGCCTCGCGTTGTCACAATACAAGAATGTGGAATATAGTGACTGCTGAATTTTGAATGAGATCATATCTCAGGAAGGATTAGAGGATGTGAAGAGGATTATGTTGACATTGATGCCCAATTTGAAATTATTTTGCAATTTGATTAATTTCATTTTGAAAAATTGTAAATGAACATTCATTTAAATGCTTATCAAATATATTGAATTCACTGCAGAGTCTTTGACTAGTCTATTATGAGGAATCATAAGCAGGTACAAACGAAACATCAGAAAATTAATCGTTATTGAAATTGTTGCATTTTGTTTGTGAATATTTTCTCATTTCTCCTGCATTCTTATACAATACTTCAGATTCAATATCTCTGGATAGTTCAATTCCTTAAATCAAATCATCTCATAGCGTGTATTCGATTAATATTGTGTTGAAACAGTTTGTTTACCGTATGTCTAAGATTGGTTCATGACGTTCTGGATATGTCTAAATCGAATAGCATTCACTGCTGAAGCCATCTATTGACAAACATCAGGAACTTGTTTTTCAGATTCTCCAATTCAGTCGCCAATTGAAGTGGTCCAATGACATTAATAAAGTGAAAATTTCAATTTAATAGTTCGAAACAGTTAGGTGGATATAAAGGGTTTTCCAATAAGAGCTGTTTCGCTATTTCGTTACATGTCACCTTTGAAGCTGTCATTTTTTGACATTCGACAAGTAGAAACTACGCTATTGATAAATATTCGTTCCAAATTCGTTCGCCGCAACAACGCATTGAAATTATTAAAATTCTCTATAAAAATGGTGAAGATTTGACGGAGACGGTTGCGACTTCTTCCTTTCAGCCATGTGATAGGGAAGGTCTATGCCTAGAGTCCAGCGTCGATTCAAAATACCTCAAAGATGGAATTCGTAAGGCTATCGGGGCCTAAGTCAGCCACTTTGGGATTCGGTAATGGAAAATTTCATGAAAAGGATTTGGCCTTGTTGTTGGGGTCGTGTTGATCATTTAGCTTGCTGATAATAATAGGAAGGTGAGGTAATACGATCCCTGGAGGTCAAATGATCCCCCACCGTAAATCAGAGACAACTAGTTCCATCTATCCAAATGCCCATCAATCATGTTTCCCACACCCCCGCCGATTGCCTCACCAAGTGTCCTGACAGTGCGAGTGCTTGGTGTGATTTTATTAAAAAACAATCAAAAAGTTTGGTTCTGATCTAAACTAAGCCTGTTTTTGGACTTTCCTTACTTTTTACATGCTCGTGTTTATTGAAATGCTGTTTTATTCGCGTGTATTAAAAGAAATTAGCTTATATTTAAGCAATGTTCGATCACCTTACGCGGTATTTGAAGGTTGTGTTTTGATCGATATCTGGAAATTTGGTGTTTGGGGAGAAATGATCCCTTTCAGCGTGTTTAAAATGATCCCCGGAATCATTTTACCCCATTAGTCTTTTTTGTTGTCACAGATCATGCCCAGAATTCATATACGCAAAACTAATCGCCTAAGTTGGCCTGAAGAACAAATGCAAAAGGCATTATATGCGATCAGAGATGGAATGCCTTACAAAAACGTAAGTAGAGAGTTTAAGGTGCATGTGGTGGGATTAAAAAGAAGAGCCAAAGGTAAAAATGAAGAAGACACATCAGTACTGACCAGCACACCCTACAAAAAATACCTTGAAGAGGAATCCAAAAAAAAATAGAACAAAGGAAAGCCCTTAAGGAAGCGAATTCAAATTGAAAAACAGTGACCCACAAACAGAACAATAAAGGAAAAAGTGGTATGAAAGGAAAAGGAGTCGAGAATGGAAAAGGAGGCAAAAAAAGGACAAATTCTTCTGAAGGGGAAAGTGATACCGAATACCTCTGTACTGAATGAAGTATACACCGAAGACAATAAGGGCGAAGGCCAAAGACACATAATGCACCTAGCGTTGTGGGTCTTAAATGGGGACATGAGGCTTGTGCGGAAGTAGAAAAAATTAAGGTATAAGTCTATTTCTGAATAACAAGTTATAAACAATACATATGGTTGAAATAAACAGCTGAGTCTTGTATTTTACTGATATTCATTTACTTATGGTATGAAATGATCCCTGGGATCATTTTACCCCCACCCGAGGGATCATTTTAAACATAGGTGTGTACAAAATGATCCTTTACGAAACTTCAAGAAAAACCTCTAATACGAAAGAACTACATAAATATAATAAAAAATAATTAGGCAGTTACAAAGTTGAGTAAATTCGCTACCCAAAACAATATAAATCTATCTTGATATTTTGCCTTCAACTTTATCCACAGTTAAGTTTTTCCCTTAAGGGGATCATTATACCTCACCTTCCGCCTAATTATTAAATTTATCTTCAGATAATCATCTTACAGATTACAAAATGAAAACAGGTCATAAAATCAGTATTAAGGATATTCAATGAACTATATTAATGAACAAATAGTCTATAAGAAATTTCAAATTCATCAAACGAATATGGTTCCCAATTTAGTATCTTCGGTAAAAGATTGTACAGTTTGATACTCATATATAAAGTGCTCCGTTCAGTTTTGGAGTATTCATAAATGGAATAAAAATATTCATGAAATCCCCTAGTTGAGATAATATTTTTATAGATTTCGAAACAGAAATTATGTTTGCGAAAAAGCAATAGGATTCTATAGATATAAAGCCCTGGCAATGTCAAAATGTTATTCCGTTTCAAGATGCTCCTACAAGATGATCTAAAACTCATACGGAAAATTGTTCTGATCGCCTGTTTTTGAGCAACAAAGATGAGTTGAGCCTGTGGGCTAGAGCCCCTAAAAACAATACCGTAAGATGCAAGTGACTGGAAATGTGCAAAATGGATGGTCTTAAATATATTTATATCTTCTCTAGTTTTGAAAGCTTTTATAACGACATACCTTCCTCTCTATAATGAAATAAACAACATCTATCTGAAAATAATGGCAATTTTCTTCGAATATCAAAATGACACCTTTGAATGGAAAATTTTTCATGTACATAGTTCAAAACGATGCTCCTAAGAACAATTCCTTTCTTTCTTGACGATGAAAGGAATGCATACATATTTTATTCCTGTCGTTGCAAAATGGCGGAGGATCATGCACCTATTAAAATAATTGGTACCCTCGTGATCGTGGTCAGAACAATAAGCCGAAGTCTTATTAGTATATTTTTGACATATGTGAATATTCAGTTTGATTGAGCTATATGAATAAATAGATATACAGGGTGACTGGTGACGTAATAACGGACAACGGCTAAGTGGAGATAGAGGACCTCAAACTGAATGAGAATTTGGGTTTCAAATGTCCCATAAGGGTATTCGTTTCGGAGATATAGGGTGATTTATGAAAAAATGCTAAATCTATGAACTTCCATATTTTCGTTAATATGATATGTTTTTCGCTGATATTTTACATGTTTGTTCATTCAGGCATTCTCTGTCAGCATAAGAAAAAAAATTTAAAAAATTGCTGGCCCGTACTCAAAAGTTTCAATTTACATGTCAAGTGAGAAATATCACACGGTATATGAGATAAAATAAAATCAAATAGAAATTTGGAAAGAGGGAAAAAACTGATGAAATATCTGTTTTTTGTTTGAATGGCACAAATTTTCTTTCGTTTCTATGATATGTTGAAGTAAGAATATTACAATATTTTTATATTTCAACACGAAAATTAGTACTACTGATAGAAAAAACCTTGAATTCGAGGCGCTAGAATGAGCCTGGCATCAAAATATTCCTTCAAATCTTGAAAAGAATTTTCTGAATAGGGAGTTTCCTGACAGGTGGATTGGTCGGGGAGGTTCTAGGAATTGGCCTGCTAGATCACCCGATCTAACTCCTCTGGATTATTTCCTATGGGGTCATCTTAAGGATACGGTGTATAAAGAAACAATAACAAGCCGTGAACATTTGAAGAGCAGAATAACTGAAGCATGCGAAGGAATTAAAACAAATATTCCCCTGATTAGAAAATCTGTGCTTCATTTGTTCAAGAGAGCCAATAAATGTATGGAGGTGAACGGCTCTCATTTCGAACATTTGCTTACTTGATTTTTTTATGAATTATATTTGCGACTTTTTCTATTTTTGTGTTTGAGTATCCAACTCTTTCATCACCCCATCTACAACAGATTTTATTTTGAAATTTTATATGGCATCGAAATATTAATTGATAAAAATAGATTTCAAGATTTGAAGGAATATTTTGATGCCAGGCTCATTCTAGCGCCTCGAATTCAAGGTTTTTTCTATCAGTAGTACTAATTTTCATGATTTGAATATAAAAATATTGTAATATTCTTACTTCAACATATCATAGAAACGAAAGAGAATTTGTGCCATTCAAACAAAAAACAGATATTTCATCAGTTTTTTTCCCTCTTTCCAAATTTCTATTTGATTATATTTTATCTATTATACCTTGTGATATTTCTCACTTGACATGTAAATTGAAATTTTTGAGTACGGACCAGCAATTTTTTCGATTTTTTTTTCTTATGCTGACAGAGAATGCCTGTATGAACAAACATGTGAAATATCAGCGAAAAACATATCATATAAACGAAGATATGGGAGTTCATAGATTTAGCATTTTTTTCATAAATCACACTATATCTCCGAAACAAATACCCTTATGGGACATTTGAAACCCAAATTCTCATTCAGTTTGAGGTCCTCTATCTCCACTTAGCCGTTGTCCCTTACGTCACCAGTCACCCTGTAGATCAAGATAATAAAAGCGACTATCAGTGTACTAGCTAATCTCTAAAAAGACCAAGAAACCAACCAGTTTTCTCGTTCCATCTTGTTCCTCTGCCTCTCTCCAACAAATTATTCGATTTCCTTCCGAAACCTGTTCAGCATATCTTCAATATGGGACAGCTTGTGAGCGTCGTCAATTTCATTCCGAAGTAGAGTTATGCAATTCCAAATATCAATAAACATTATTTTTTGTCGGTTCAACATCCGCTGTTGAAGCCGTTCAGAACTTATTAAATTTTATAAATTCTTACTCTCTGAATTTATTCTCATGGAAAGGTCACACCTTGATTAGTAAAATACGTCTCTCCTAAAGAATTAAAGAATTATGTTCGAGTGAATTTATGGTCTCATATTGTTTTAAAGTCGTGGAAGAATTATTGTTTTGCGCGATACATTTTTCAGGGATATTTTCCGACTGCTCCCGGAAAGAAAGATAGATCTCTTGACGATTCCATCCTGAAAACCTCATGGCTGGCGTACCACCAAGAGAGTTTTTCAATCGACGCGATCTTCCGTTGAAATTCTCCAATTTCATTTATTTTTTATTTCAACCCGCCTCGTGATGTAACATGAGTTACATGTGAAATATTTTCCCAACAGTCTTTCGAGTCTCGGTGGAAAAATCTCTGTTCCACATCGGATTGAACATGAACTTCATATTGTCGAGATTCAGTAAATTACTTTAACTGTCACATTCATTAATATCAAATCGTAATGATTTTCCAATTAATTCAATCAGTATATTGGCCTCACTAGAGAGGTGGATGAGCCTCATTCTATCCAAATAATTGGATTGATATAAAACAAATAGTTACTAAACTGAATCAATTTGGATTCATCTATATCTATACATTTGGTTTTTGCCAACTGAACCTATAGGTTGTGGTTTTTACAGAATCAACATAGTTATTTTTCCATCAACGGTTCATTTTGTGTTCAAACGATAGAGAACAAATATAGATACTCAATTTATTCATTCCTATTTGAAATTTCAAGGTCCTTAAAAAAAGAGCTCATGATAGAGAATATATCATCTGATACAAGAAGTTCTTGTTGATGGCTGTGAATACTGGATCAGTTGTATCTCCCCTTCTTTTTAATTTCTCAGTATATGAAATATCATATCAAACTTACTCCTTAGAATTGTATCGAGAAGAAATTCATAGGTCGACTCATGGAAATGTCCGCAAAAGTATCATTATGCGTCGAGAACCATTTTGATTTTGTGAATCTTCCTCCGGCTCAAAGGACCAAAATATGTAATTTCTCTACAGGAATACAAGTGTTCTCTTTTATGTTGCTATACAGCCTAGGGGTGTGAGGCAGAACAACAAGGTCTCTTCAGTCTGGGTTCCTGGTACTTAGGGATCAAAGAAAACGAAGAGGCTAACACCCTAGCCAGACAAGGAGCACAAACGGCACTTTCTGGACAAACACCTTTCTAGAAAGAGCTGTTTCTGATGGGGGGCCTTTAAGACCCTGAGGTCACTGTGGAATGCTACCCCCTTAAATAATTAAACTAAACTACATACTGATAACAAATTAATAGAAATCCCTTGAAGCAACCGAGCTACTCTGAAAGTATTGATATCTGTAGGCCGTAGGGAAATATTTGTCGATTAACATGAAAATTGGTGAATCCATCAATGAATGCATGCATCAATGGAAAAATTATATAATGCATTTACTGAACAATCAGTACTCACAATATGATTTCTGATCTCTTACTATCATCAAGTATAGACAACTCTGAATTATTTACGGAGAAATCTTTCGAAGTGGTTGCAGCTTGGTGTACCTCAATTGGAAGTACAAATAACAGGGAGAGATTCCTTGTTCATGAACATATACCCCGAAAGTTTTGTTTTCGAGATACAAAGTGGTTGAAGTTTGAATTTTTCAAGTTTTTTTCCTACTGTCTGCATTTTACAAGATTTCATACTGAAATGTGGAATCGATAATACAATTTAGAGTTTACATCATGTGGCCTGCATATCTCGATTGCAAATCCACCTAGTGATATATTTTCTGGAACACTGTCCCCTTGTTTTCCTCCAAAACTTTTTCTTGTTGAGCCACTGTTAGTGTAAAAAATTGCAGAAAGAAGCTTTGTATTGAATGAACTTTATGGTATCTTGTGGTTTTGAAGTATCTGCT
This sequence comes from Adalia decempunctata, assembly GCA_951802165.1. Lineage (NCBI taxonomy): Eukaryota > Metazoa > Arthropoda > Insecta > Coleoptera > Coccinellidae > Adalia > Adalia decempunctata. The sequence goes on from OX637697.1 coordinate 27,082,058, forward strand.
ACTGATCTGGAGAAAAAAATTGAATCATCCTCAGAAAAATCAAGATTGTCATAAAATTACAGTAAAAACGATATTTTTACTATTTGAGTCTGGAAATCTCATCATGTATACATACTCCATTCACAATTATAAAATCACAACTCTGGCCTTGGAACTTTGACACATTCCACTTTGTATCGAAGTTATGACGTTTTTCAAAATATTTTTATGTTCCAAGTCAACACTATGTAGCCCTTTCTACATTCTTAGCGTATTTCTCAGAATATGAATTTATTCGGGAAATGAATGAATTGGAAAAGATGTGTTTTGGACGAAAATAATTAACGTTTATATGAATTGATAGAAAGGATTCCTTTTCTAGTTATTTGCATGAAAAATACAAGAGATCACTGTTGAAATATATTATTTTTCGCCATGGAAGAAAATTGCATGGCTTTCAAATAATTTTCATATGCATGCTTGTGAAGATTTAATGTTCATTATCCTCTTGAACTGAAAGTTCAAGACTTGACATCAATTGTTGAATCAAGAATAATGGAACATTATATCCCTCTATTGGAATCCAAATAGTTGAAGGGAGTTCTGATGCAAGAGGAACTTTTTCTTGTAACATAACCTTAATAGCTAACTTAATAAAAATAAAAGTGGAAGATATTCATATCATTTATTTGATCCTATGAACAAGGAGTAAAATATTCTGACTGTATAGTAATTTATAAGTTTAAAAAATATTCATACATTACAACCACTGTAGGTTTGTACAAATAAAATGGAACAGGTCAAACATATGCTTCACATTTATCATTCACCTGTTATAGAATAAGACACAAACTCCTTCACATTATAGGATCCTCACAGCATTAAATGCTTGTGTCTCTCCTGAAAGAAATAGCACTAGATATAATATATTCTTTCGATTGAGAGCAAATACCTACCGTTGAATGTTACATGCACAAATTTCTTCAAAATGGGCTTATACGAAGTGGCTACTTTCTGAAACGTGGAAACGATCAACAATAATCATTTAGAGACCGATGATGGCCATCCAAAACACTTTTACTTACGAAAATGGTGCAATTTCATTCTGCAAGTTCTTTCCTCATAATTCCTCGAAAATCCTACCTGAACCATATTTTCCGGTCACTTTCATAAGAAGATCCTATTAGCAAGCCTCTTTTGTCCATTTACACATTCCAAATAAATTTTGAGCACCAAAACCGATACCGAAACTAACCAAACTTCTGGGGACCGGAATTTCGTTTGAAATCTTTCCAAACGGCCAGATACCTAAAAAACTTCGTTATCAAGTGTAAAAAAGGCGATTAGTACTTACTTTTGCTTTATTTATGCTTATAAATCGATTTTTGGTCCAATTCAAATTTGGCGTTTGTACCCATGCCAAAATATCTTCGATACATTTACTTTGATGTAAACAAAAAAACTGGCAGCGTCGTTTTGTCATTAACGATATTTTCTGTACGCGCACAGATTTTTATCGGTGGCACCAACTCCTGAAAACGAAACCATGACCTCCTATGTGATTAAATAAAAGTGAATGGAGTATATGAAGTTCTATCTACGTGCTTTCATAATTCTTGTCCAAAAATTCTGAACAACTAATTGACCCAGAATCTCGAAAACGAAACGTTTTCAGTCCAATGTTTATGAGACTCTTTTCTTAAAATAATGCAAGGAATCTCCCTTTTTCATTTGAACCTTCAATTAAGGAACACCCTGAAATATTTTACTGAATAATCCTGCAAAGAATTACTCTATTTTTCGAGGTTCTAATACAAGTTCACACCGTTATCCAGTGAATTCAGTAGTTTATGAAAATGTAGTCAAAATCGAATATTCTCCAGGTTGGACAAGTAGATTCATCAGAACCTCTCTGATGGAGCAAGCACCGAATTGGAACGGGAGATGTTAACGAGAGAACACGATGAAGATATAAACCAATCAACATATCAGGCCAAGAATAGGAGTTGCATGTTATCGCCCATCGCCTGAGCACTTGATGGCTTGTTGAGTGCAGCTATCGTCAGACAAGCGGTCTCGGTGTGATGTATCATAAAATTAACATCATGATCGAACGATAAAACAACCAGAACGTAGGGTGTATAACGAATTCATTATTCTGGCGTTGCGATCGATGTGATATTGTCATACGCGAAATTGGGTCTTTACCCTCATGATGGGATGTGAGAAAAATTCTCGAACGAGTGAAGTCAATTCCGATATCTGAAGATAGGTGATGTTCGAAATGAAACTGTGACACCGACCCCTCGTAACAGAATATATTTGAGAGTCGTAGCTTTATGCTGTCATTTATACAGGATGAGAAATTCCCAAAGTTATTTTGAAAATAACTAGAACAAGATTTTTCGACAGGGTTATACTTAACGTTAAAACTTTGTCCATTTTTGGTTCTTGTGATCATCATTCTGGGGAAAGACCTTCGCCTCATTTCACTCTCAACTAGTTCATCTGTTGAGTAGATGTGTCCGCAAAGCTCGATATCATTTTATATCATAACTAGCTGGCCCGGCGAACTTAGTTCCGCCTAAATGATACTTACGGTGGATTTCACAAATCGTTAATCACTGGTGATCGGGGATCAACTTCTCTGATTTTTGAAGTCTCAAATGTTTCCATGGATATGAGCTATCACACAGAACAGATAAACAAAAATAATATGTCATAATATGTCAATCGCTAATAATGGCAATTTTGGATTCAGTTATTTCCGCAAATATATTTATTACCCAAACAGAAATTCAAAAACGTTTCAAAAATTATGAGGAAAGATGAGAACGGACAATTCACGATTGAAACTGATCGCCAAAATCCGATTTACTTGAAATTTCGATAAAAATTCACTGTGATATTCACCCGCTTCTGGATCTGTTAATAGCCTTTAATGGTACTATAAGCCCTATGTAAATTACACAGTAATTGATGTCATATGTTCTTTTTTCGACCATTTCAAACCACGACGACCGAAATGCTCGAAAAATGAACAGATAACATCAATCGATGGCCGCGAAAGCCTCAACAAATTCATCGCCATTTAATTGTGATAATGTCAAATATAGTACCTTCACGATTACGTTATTTGGAATAAATAAAACTATAAAAATAACTAATAATCATCAGTCATAATGTGTGAACAGCGCCATCTGAAGTGGTAAGAACGAAACTTTTCTTATATCTCAACGAAATCATTTTAGACATCTTTACTCCTACGCTAAGACATTTTGGTTTTGCCCAACAGCGCAGAAATGTAGGGAACTCAAATCACACACTATTACATTGACTATAGAGGGAATATAGTCACTGTACACACTATTTGTTTATAACGCCATCTAACGCGGAGAATATCAAATGAAGTACAAACGAATAAGCGGTAGGGTAAATGTAACTGTAGCGACATCTAGGGGCCTTACTCAAAAGGAGGAAAGTATAAGTGAAATTTCATCGATTTTTTCAAAGTTTTATTCTATTTTATAATACCCAGACCGTAGACGAATCCTTATATGAAGTTTCATAACAAACAGTCCATCCGATCTCGAGTTATAAATGGTGTAACCATCATCTTTCTTTTAAATATATATATATATATATATATATTTTTTTTTTTTTTTTTTTTTTAAATATACACCACTCAGGGGTCTGGCTGCACCGAAGACGTCGGATCTAACCGACCAAGACATCTTCAGTTAGTCACCCGGTCGCAAGGAACCCTCGGACTATCCTCGTTGTCCCCAAGACAACTTCTTTCTGTGCCACACTTATCAGGTTCCCCTCCAACCCCAAACGAGTCGTGTTCTCCAACAGATGAGACTCCACTAGACCGTTGGTCGATATTATGAGTGGGATGACAAACACCGACTTTAGTCTATAGATCTCTTTAAGTTCAACTGCAAGATCCTGGTATTTGGTGAGCTTCTCAGTGTATGCCCTACCTATGTTGTCATCTGCCGGGACAGTGACGTCGATTATATTCGCCATCTTTTTGTCCTTGTCGAAGACCACTATATCCGGCCTGTTGTGTGGGATCGGTCTGTCCGTTACCATCAGAGTGTCCCAATAGAGTCTAAATCGGTCGTTTTCCATAACCTCACTTGGTGTATATGCGAAAGGTGTTTTTGAGGTGAGTATTAGTCCTGTTTTTATGGCAATGGCCTGATGGTACACTTTGGCCATGGCGTTATGGCGCTCTGTGTACTCCCTAGGAGCTAGAATGGAGCAGGAGGATGTGATATGCTGGATGGTCTCGAGGGCCTGCGAGCATTTTCGGCATCTATCCGATGGTAAGTATCTGCCTGTTATGTTCCTTATATACGCTCTGGTTGGAACCACCTGGTCCTGGATCGCCACAAGTCTCCCTTCAGTCTCCGGATAGAGGTACCCCGCCTTTAAATAATTAACTGATTTCTCCTTTATAATCTTATTACTTTTCAGAGCTTCCGGGTACCTACCGTGCAGTACCTTCTCGTGCCACTGCCTGGTCAGTATTTCAATCGATGGTCCTTCAGTTGGACGGTCTCTGGACGCTAGATTCAAGGCCGTTATGTTGTCGTCTTCCCGGCATACTACTTTGAAGAAAGGTGAGTGTTTAGAGTGAAAGTAACCTCTCATATCCTTTACTATTTTGTGGTGGACAATTTCAATATTCTGTAGACCTCTACCTCCGTCTTGTCTAGGTATGTACAATCTATTTGCCGAGGCATGGGGGTGGTGTATCCCATACTTTGTTAGGAGTACTCGAACTCTGGTGTCGATGGCCTTGAGCTCGGTGTTGGACCATTTGACAATTCCAAACGAATATGATATGCACGGTATTGCCCACGTGTTGATGGCTGTGAACATCGCGCCTGAATTCAACCTGCTTGCGAGGACCTTCTTGAGCCTACCGAAGAACCTGTTTTGGAAGCTGGCTTTCGCTTCAGAATGTTGAATCTCCAGTCCCTGTTGTATTCCAAGATACTTGTACCTCTCGTCTGATCCAAGCCCCCGGATCGCGACCTCCTCCTGTATCCTCATCTCATCTCTCACCGTCATCCTTCCCCTCTTCACGTGAACCATCGCGCACTTATCCAGCCCCATTTCCATTCTAATTGTTTTCGAGAAGGATGTTACTATTCCAAGTTGTCTCTTCATCTGATCCTCACTTGCGGCATACAGCTTCAAATCGTCGACATAAAGCTGATGACTGATTTTCGTGTTTTGTGTTTTTTCAATGACGTAACCATAATCGTTCTGCCTCAGTAATTTACTTAAGAAATTGATTGCCATACAGAACCACAGTGGACTTAACTTATCTCCCTGGAAGATTCCCCTCTTGATTCTGATCTCAGGTGTTATGCGAGTTTCATGTTCTGCATTGATAAGTAATTTAGTACGCCATGTCCCCATCATATGCTTCAAGAGACTAACTATAGACTCCGACACTCCATACAGGCGCAAGGTCTTAAGCAACCAGGAGTGTGGCACCGAGTCGAACGCTTTCCTATAGTCAATCCAAGCGACAGATATGTTCCGAAGTTTTTTCCTTGCCTGCTTCGTTACCAGATGATCAATGGTAAGCAACTCCTTACATCCTCGAACATCTTTTTTACAGCCGTTCTGCTCAGGAGCCATTATACTGTAGCGGCTAACATGCTTCCAGATATGTGTTGTTAGTATACCTGTCAAGATTTTGTATACTGCGGGAAGACACGTGATAGGCCGATAATTGTTTGGGTCTGAGGTGTTATTTCCCTTCGGGATCATGTGGGTCACCCCAAGAGTGAAGGACTCTGGTATCAGCGAGGGATCCCTCAATGCTTCCTGGAACCTTTCTGCCAGGTTCTTATGTGTCGACTGAAAGTTCTTCCACCAGTAATTTTGTAAACCGTCAGAACCGGGAGCAGACCAATTTTTGGTTCTCTTTAGCACAACACGTACATCCTCCTCTGTTATCTCCAGCAGATCCATGTTGTATTTCCTCGATTCTTCCTCAGCTTCCCGTATCCAGAACGCCTGATCATCATGAACTCTTTCGTCCTCCCAAATTCCGGTCCAGACCTCATACATCCTCTCTGCCGTTGGTGGTTCACCTTCTGTTGGTTCTTCATTTTCCAGTGAGCGGAAAAATTGCTGTTGATTTTTGTAAAAGAGTTGGTTGTTCTTGTATCTTTTAACTCGTTCGTTGTAGCGTTTTATGCGGTTGCCTAATGCTTTCACCTTTTGTTTCAGCCTATCACAGACTACTTCTAACTCTTTCTGCAGTTGTTCATTCCGGCTCTTCACTTTGAATTCAGAAGCTACTTTGAAGACCTTTTTCCGAAGTTTCCTGGTGGGTGCTTCTGTGTGCAGGTAAGTATGAAGCACTCCAATCTTTTTCCTGATATCAGTAATTTTCTTTTCTAGGCGACTTCTCCATGGAGGTGTTCTATCTCTGCGATGCATAGGGCTGGTTTCAATCAATTTTACTCCGACCTCCTCGCAGACCGTCACTGCTCCAGCATAGACCAGATCTACCATATCTTCCAATGTTGTTGTGTTTTGCATGCAGTCTCTCAGTATATTGTCCACCGCCTGAACACTCATTAGCATTTTCCTTGAGCCGTTGATTCTTGGTATTTTTGGTCTTCGGTCTGGGCCAATTCCATCGTACAGCTGGAAATTACGACTGAAACTTCGTTCGATTCTATTTGGTCTTAGGCTCAACCTCAGACTCAATCTTGTACTGGTTTCCAGTAGATGTTCCTCACCTTCCTCGGTACTCATTTCATGAACTGCTCCACGAGGTCTCATACTCTGCTCTATTGAGTCAAGTTCGACAGTTGAAAATTTATTATTTTGGAGTAGCCATCTTACTCTATTCGAAAGCAAGTTGGGATAAGACTGCTTTTCTGGATTGATGTCGTTCCAGGTTTGAGTGAGTAGCCCCCGATAAGTTTGTCCTGTTCTTTGTTGCAGATCTAACGCTATATAGTGAACGCGCATTATAAGAATATTATCTTCTTCGCTCCAACGCGTTCTCCCATCCCGTCTTCCAGCGGCAACAGTGGAACGAGCCTGAGCATCATTCATACTGGAGCCTCCTCCCTCATATACAACGGTTCGATTTGAGCGTACGGTGCCATCTCGGGGGGCTGCGCCGCTTGCCCCACAGCTTTCCCCTTCGGACACTTCCTCCAGACGGCTCCGAAGGGGACCAGTCCGCTGTCCCCTACCGCCCTGAATTTGGCTTCTTGTAACAGGAGCTCTTCAATTTCTACAGCTCCCCAGGTTGCTAGCCTAGGGGTCTGGATGACTCAGGAATGCGGGGTCGTCACTCCCCGATAGCCGAAAGCTACCCTGCATATATATATATATTTGTCTGACAGACGTATCCAGTCCCGGTACGTTCTTAAGGCGACCTAAGACCCACATGATCCGTATGTTTTTTACGAGTATATATGCCAAAAATGGGCTCTTTTAAAATATAACTCCCTAGGCACATTGAGAGGGGAAAAAAATTTTTTCCTTCAAAAAAGTTGTATATCTGATAATCCTGTTCAGACCCGATACATTAGCAAGGCACACACGAAAGGGAAATCTGTAAGATCTGATCGGCAGTCCAGATCTGTAACAGATCTGGACTGCGGTTCGGATCGCTCCCGCTGATCTGGTCCGTCGCGGATCAATGAGATATATGATCCGCGACGGACCCGATCAGCGGGAGCGATCCTATCCGCAGTCCAGATCTGTTACAGATCTGGACTGCCGATCAGATCTTACAGATTTCCCTTTCGTGTGTGCCTAGCTATTGCGCCAACTTTTCAATCCCACATATACTGCACCGGCAAATACGATCAACGTTTTCGATCCCAGCACTGTTGCCAGATTGTCGGGATCAGTCGCTACGATTTCAATGTATAAAAGGGATTTAAAGAGTAGTTGTTATGGTAAGAATTTGTATATGTGTTAGTGAGTCGACGGGAAGACTAAATATCTTCACGAAGTGAACAATTTTGCTATCTGTGAAGTTGAAATTCCTCATTTTCATTTGTTGAATCAATTTTTCATTGTCACTGACTTGGATTTTCCGAAATATTGGTTTTAGGATTACGTCACATCATTTTTCTCACATGTATTTAGTTTGTTCCAACTTAGGAACATTATCCTTCTTTTCATTATTTTTCGAGTTACTCTCAACAAGCCCTTCCATTTGATACCCATATTGTAGAAGTGAATAAATATAACTATTTCGAAATCTTTGATGGTCCGCCATATTGGATTAAAAATAACATCGCATTATTTTTCAAGTTACTTTCATCAAGCCCTTTCACCTGATTTTATATATTATAGGGCACAGGCATTTTGAATGAGCATTAATCCATTTTGCCTCATTAGATTATTATGCTGTTTGTCATGATTACGAAAAGATCGTATTATTCGTACGAATGAAATTTCGATGCTTATCATTATCTACAAACTACTTTTTTTGATACTGTGGGAATAATTATCTCATTTTTCGAGATTTCCTCTCATTGAAACTTTAAGAATCTGATCTAACAAAAACTATTGTTTTCAAATTCTCTTAGAAAAACCGCATATTAAAGAAAATGAAATCGAAAACAAAAAATCTGACACATTTCATTGTTGTTTTCATGAATGAAAGATTTGATTGATCCTTTTTCCCTTTCAATATTTCTTTGCGGTTCGGCTGGAAGTTTGAATTATTTGAACGTATATATTATCACGTGATGTGAAAAAGGCTGGATGCTGGTGTAGCTTGACCAGCCCGTTACACTGTAAAAAAAAAATTAGAATCAATTCTGGATGCCGTCATATATAACGAATTACATAAAGGGTGTCAGGATTAAACGTTAATATATTTCAGGAGGTGATTCTAAATATCGAAACTAGAAGATATTTCCATATCTACTCAGGTCCTTAATGCATTCCACAGCCCACGGGTGACCTCTAAAGTACCGTTAGTTGGTTAGTTCTGCACCAAAATTTATCGAATTTAAATGAAATTGATAGCATGGAGTTTTCTGGATGAACTTGATCGTTTGATTGTAAAAGAACTGATTGATTCCCATCAGTAGCAGAGATAAAAAAATCATTTTCAATTTTTAGTGGATGATCTAATTGAAATTTCAGTCGAAAAAATGGGCTCCTAAAATATTTTCAAATTGAAAGCGTTACGTAACCCCTATCTCGGAATATAAGTATTTTAGTGTGATGAAATGCATTCTAAGTAATTTTTTTCCTAAAGGATGGGGCTCCGTAGCTCTTTTGCTCGAAAATGGTTGAGGAGTATTATTTTCCTCCACTGATGAGAATCGGTTATCAGACATGGGTGGATATAGTTTTTTTTTCATGGGGGGGGTAGTCTGAAAAACAAATTAAATCAGGTACACAACATCCTCAAATAAACTTTGAAACGTAATTTCTTCTTGGGTCTTAGATACTCATTACAACCCCCCCCCGTAAATCCGCCTTGATCAGACGATTCAGTTTATCCAGAAACCCCCATGTACTGAATTTCATTTAAATCCGACAAATGATGACATAGTTATCGCAAATTAGTTGGACTTTGTTTGGAGGTCATGCTGAAGAGCCTCTAGCACTGGTGTTTTGGGGCCTAAGTTGATATAATATAACTTTGAACTCCACTCTCCAGAATCACCACCTGAAATATATGAACGTTGAACCCGGACACCCTGTATTCTTTTACAACGCCTTCATTATGGTTATGGAGTTAAAGGGCTAGAAGAATTCCACAACCACGATGGCCATCGGTACGGAATGGTAGATAATGTATGTTTTATCTTATGAATGAAATATAAAAGGAGGAATGCTTTCAAAAACGAGGCAATAAATAATCAAAACACAATAAAGTATATCAAGTAACGAGAAGAACTGAAAACTTGTACTTTTTTCAGAATGTCAATAACATCAATCTCAGTGATGTATTAGGAGCTTATAATATATTAGGTAGGACCTAGACAAAATTCATAACACTACTCTCCTTCATTCATCACATCGAAAATCACAACTTCTGAAATTCTTATGAAAAATTCGATTTCACTTTTGATTCTCATCGGTGAAATCAAGAATCAGATTTAGAAGAAGCATTGGTTTACTAAAAACAAGAGCCTTGTTATATGTATAATCATTATCCGATTCTGGTACACCATTTACATCATTCCTATCTTTCATTTCTATGAAATTCCAAAACTCAGCATATTGTGATAATCTCTTCAACTGAATCACACTCCATTTATAAACAAATAATGAATTATACACGGTGGTACTCATAAGTGCAAAAGGTTTCATGGAATGATTCCTAGCATAAGCTAGTGGGCATTTCCTTTCAATATTACATTCTTCCAAATATAAGGAAAAAATACTATTTTTCTCTTGGAAGCGCTGAAAATTAAATCCTTAGACGTCTGTCAGCTACATTGTAAAAATATTCATTTGAGAGTATTTTGATAACGCACCACTGGTTTCCCGTTGAAACCGCAGTATATCACGTGATTAGCCAGGTAAAATTGACGTATTCGATTTTGTGGACATGTCTTACAAATGAATATATTTTAAATTTTTTTTGTGATCTTTTGATACTTTTCACGTTAGCCCGTATTCTAACTCAAAATCGTATATTCATCCCCAATACCCGAAGAGGGCTCGAGAGAAACGTTAACATTTTAAATATTCATTAATCTATCATGGGTTTGAACCATTCCTTTTTTGGTAGATTATGGCGAAAAGGTTGATCTATCATAAAGTAGTTTGCTGAGCTCTACTAGTTCCTTAATAATCAAATGAAATATATTGTGTGCCTACATGGGTGCCCACAGGCAGGTGGACACGCCTCCGTCTTGAGATTTTGATCCCTTTGTCATTTTTCAGCACAACAAACATATCGTCATAATATGATATTGACATTCTGAAAATGTAATGAAATGGGAAATGTAAATAATTTCTCTTTTGCCCCCCTTTGTGATTGTGCATGAATGAATCTTGTAAATCGGATACAAAAAAAATTAGTATGTAACTGTAACTTCTTCTTTGCTCACAAAATGCCATTTTTTCAGCACTTAAAAAAGTCTCTCTTCTCACTTTCGGAAGGAAACTCCTACTCGAAGACACACGTACCTACTTGGTAACACTTTGTTTACAGTAATATTCATTGGGTTTGTATAAGCTTCCATACCGGAGAATCTGCAGTTCAGATTGATATAAAGAGAATCCAATATCAAATCTACGAGTGTATTCGAAATATTCACTAAGACCCATGACGACGTTCGTCCATACCGGGATCGTATAAGTACTCGAATAGTGTATTTGAGGTGTATGAACGGAAAACAGCGTTGCCATATTTAGGGACCCAATGCGTTGGTCAACTATACGAATTATATACAGCAAGTTGATGTCGACTGAAGCGCCCTCGCACTGGCCAAACACTGAAACTTTTCCATATATAATCACATGTGTAACCGACTTTTCAGACCCGGCTGAAAATGCACCCCTAGCATCCCCTCAGCCCCCGCATAAAGTTTCTATAGTCGAACGTTACCAGTCCCGAAGCCGGGTCTGAAAACGTCACTTTTGGACTGAAAAGTCGGTCGAGTATACCGATTTGGGTCTGTATGTGCGGTCGAACAAATCTATATATATATATATATATATATATATATATATATATATATATAGTTATTAATGGTCATTGTCACCTCCAAAATATAAACTCAACAAGCGTTGTCACCTCATATATAACGCTCTCACCTCCGAAATCGGAGGTCACAACGTTTTGCCTTGTTTCTTAGCTTGTTAGACTCAGGAGACTTCAGGGATCAACATATCAAAAAATCGTTTTGAGGTCAGAACGCACCATATTTCTGTACTGTACAATCTTTTAGTTCAGCTATATACCACCAGCGCTAGTGCGCCGTCCTTTATATGAAGAAATAAGTCGAAGAGACATTCAGTTCGTTGTCACCTCCGTAAATGGCAACACTGTAAACCATACTCGTATGGAGCAGGTGCACTGAGGCATGCATAAAAAAGTGTATCAAAACAACATCTGGCATTCTTTCGAACCATAAAATGAATCGTTTGTGAAGAGTTCGGAGGTCGATATTTCTGACCCGACTATAAGATAACTAAAAATCTTTAAACGGAACATTTGTTATTGTAGTTATTAAAAGCTTGATTAGGTTCTTTCTTCTTTTATTTTGCAAGATTATCAGAGTTTGTCTAAGAATAAAAAAATTGCATATACCAGATTTCATTGAAATACACTAGTACGACTGAATACAGTATATTTTCCCCGAAACTGAATTACGAGCCGGTTTTCTAATGACAAGAATTGAGTTTTTTAGTTCTTAGGGCCTAATGAAATCATCCCAAAAAAAAAACTATAAATTCTTATCCTTATACATTGCACCAATATTTAGACGATATACGAACTGGAGCTTCGTCGTCAAAGGTGAATAGTACCTACATAATTTCTCAGTTTCGTCGAATTTTGAAAAATTAGGAACAAACTTTGTGACTGATTGCATTTTAAAAGTTTCCTTTTAAGATAAACTGCGAACATTTCTCCACAGAAACAGATTCAAGAGATAGGTGGAAGGTGGAATCACCGTTTATAAACAGGTTCCTTGAAAAAAGTTGGAGACTTTCAATAATGAACACTTAATAATAAATAATTCTATTCGTATGTTGATTATAACATAAGCATTAGGTTTTTTATGGTAACATATTTTTCAAGATATATGAAAGTTTGCCTCTCGAGAGCACAATAATTTCCGAAAGAAAGTACTTGAAGATTCGATATTCACGAAGCGGCTTTATTTGCGAGCATCAAAATTATGCTTCCTCAAATTCCACCCGATGATTCAGCAGATCCGAAATGTTAATGTCACCATATATTCAAGATTTCAGATTCGATCCAACTGAAATATGGTATCTTGGATGAAATATGTCGACTCAAAAGTTCATGCAGAATTTCAGCCGAACTTGACGAATAGGTTAGATGTGAAAATGAAACTTTCTTATAATACGATCCTCACAGAATTTCGCATCATTTCCTTTTCGGAATATACTTTTTGGTTAATTTAAATTCGATCGTATTTTAGAGTTATTAAGTGAATGATAATGGATGTAACTCCGAAACAGTCGAGCAGATTCAGTTCGAGAGAGAGTCTCACCATCAAGACTCCACAGCGAGCAAGAAAATTTCTAGTGTTTGTTCCTTTCTCTCGAAAGTTGAATGTCTACGAATGATCGGCCCCAAAAATTTAAAATCAATGTTCTCATCAAGAGCCTCATCTTACAAAAAAAACTATGCAGCCAAACAGCGTAAACAAGTAAACGAGCCTATACCTGTCAGCAAGCAACTGAATTCAACATTTAAAATACAAGTCAAATAGCTTTTGGTGTATGTAGCTTCTGAGTGCTCGTCTATCCACCTAGTAGGTAGATTCGCATTTTTCAGTCCGAGAATGTAATTATAAAAAAATGACTAAGGCCGTAAAAAAATTGACAGTTATACTGTCCGTGATTCCGACCTTAATATCTTGAAATTCTTTCGATAATCGCTAGAAATTTTCGAGGTTCTGGATATGTAATACATGGGCTTCCAAGTTCCTACCTCGAACGCCGAAGGGTAGTCTCGATAGACCATACACGGGACTCTTTTCGAGCATTCGTGCGATGCTGGATGCCCGAAAGTCCCGTAGAGAGTCCTCGTTAGTGGCCTACATTAGGTTATGAATTTATTGGGATGAAGAAATGAGTATATTTAGATAAAATTTCATACTGAAGCGAAGAAAATGGTCGAAATCATGTCTTAAATGGGACCTACTTTGGATGATTGGGTTTAACAAAAAATTGAAATCTCGATCTTAAATTATGTATCACATAGAAACAAACCTCTCAACAAATAGGTGTAAACAATAAATATATAAAATAATATAAAAATGAGTTTGGAAGAATTATTTAACGAATTTGTTATCCCACAAACTGATATTTTCTTCGACGCATTTTGTTAAGGAGTGTTGAGCTTTTTGTTTTTTTTTTCGTCGAGCAAGCAGTAGGTTGTACTGCTTGCTATTTCCTTCGTCTTTCATCTGGAAACCGATTTCGGCTCAACACAAGTTTTCCTTCATTTTCTGAATGTTCTCGTTCGGAAGGATAAAATTGATCATTCCTTTCATTCAAGAGTAAATGCTTTTTAGTAATAAATTTACTAGGATGAAGACATGAGGATATTTAGAATAGATTTTATACCGAAGCGAAAAGAATGACTAAAACCATCTCTTAAATGGTATTTTTTTTTTAATTTTCGAGGGGTGTTCTATCAGTTGTTCTTATTGACCAAGTTACTTTTTTTGCATTTATAATGTCGGCTTCTCACTTCTGAAACGAATTTACAAAATTAATCTTTATTCCCGTTGCTGTTGGAAAAATACACAAAGTAAAAAGCCGTTGAATAGAAGAATCAGTGAGCTTAAAGTTCGAAATTATTACAAGAGTTATGAAATTCAAAAGCTGTCAAAAGGGGAATGGCATTGAAAAAGAATGTCACTTAATTGAAATCTATGTGCGATATACGAAAAACAAGAATAAGAATCATCGTTGCTTGGAAAAATTTATGACAGTAAAAGTATGATTGGAAGACTATTCGAAAAATTAAGTGAACAGAATCCCTTCGAAAATTACGTTCAATAAATAAGATCACCCCACATTTTTTTTAAAGGATATAGTTACATCAGAACTAAATTAGGGTATAGTTATATCAGAACTAAATTTGAGAATAGTTTACAACATCCAATAACCCTGTCCAAATGATGATTCAGTTTGTGATAACAGAAAGTATTCCGTAGGGAATATCCCTTCTTTATCCTAATGAATAAAAAAATGAGAAGCTTAGCAATATGTCGATATAAATTGAATTCTTATATACAATCCGCATTTCCTCAGTTAGCTGCGCAATATTATGTTGAGCTATTGGTTGAAGGAATTTATAAATATGACATTTTTTTGGTAATGAAATTTTATAGTATATTGTTCAATGAGCGATAATGTAAGTCATAACAGACGCAGATGTATTTTGCAGCCCGAGCCTTCAGGCGAGGGGTGTAATTCATCAAGTGTGTTATGACCATTTCCGCGAATTGAACACTATACTTTACCTTCGACTTCTTCAGTGAAATTCGAATCAATCAGCATTTTCAAAATGGACAACAGTTGTCAAAAGCGATTCCTTTGGTCGAAAATCTAATCGATATCGAATATCGTAGAAAACGTCAGAAATTCACGTTTTCCAAATGCAATTTCTGGATATTCAGACCTAAGAAAATGTAGAAATGGATGGCGAGAACGTTACCTTGATGTCTGAAATAGAGTTCCCAAACGATTTGACTTTCTTATTCATTTCGTAATTCGTAAGCTACATTTTTCCTTTTTGTATTATAGTGAGTTTTAGGCGTGAGTTATTATTACCTCACACTATTGGTTTATGGAGACTATTACAGATCAAAATGAGTTGAATAATGAATATATTATTCTATGGGAGTAGATGAAGATTTTTATGTCTTTCCGTAAGTCCCGTATAACAATTACATATTTCCATGCATCAAATAAATGATGATTCTTTATGCCGAGTATTTTATCCATCCAAAAGCTGCACTTATACCAATTAATTATTCAGTCTCCCATTTTATTTGAAGACTTGTTTCTTTCCAATTGTAGTAAAATAACGTCTTGATATAATTCTCTTCCGTTATTGTTTGATTCAATAATTGTAAAATTACGAAAAACCCCTCACCTCAATTTCTGTGGCTATTTTCATTCTTACTATTTAGTAATCGATTTGCGAAAAAAACTGCACTTATTTTCTCCAAGAACTCCATTTCGCAGCATTGTGATGGGATTTTTTTAGCGATCTCACACAATTCAAAATATGTATATTGATATTACAACTTTTAATTAATTTCGTGAGTTTTTATTCATGTTACAAATGATTCGATTTCCACGAAATTCTGAATTTAGGTTATAGTTCCCCAAAAAGAAACCTTCGATTTATTCATTTTTGTATCTTTACTATTATACCAGTCCCATTTTTGGAACCGGATTACTATTTTACAAGTTGTTAGGATGAATCGTGGCAAATGGCTAGAGGTTTCAATAATTTCAAGACTTGGTGATTTCCTTTGAAAATTAAATTATTTAAGGTTCACTGGTCGCAAGGAGTTTCGAATTTGACCACATATTCTTCACCATTGATTCCAACCTAATCGTTCAAGATCATTTCGGCTGAAAATTCTTCAATTGAAGATATTTTGACGAAACGATAAAAATCGTTTCGAATCCACAACAACAAGAATACTCCCCGATCTCCGACTCCTTTATAGACATGAATCAACCTTGAAAAACCAAGCCACCTGCATCCAATATATGAATATTGAATTTCATATATTCACTTCACCTACTCACCTCCGAAATTTGGCAACACCGCCGGAGGTTATAACGTTCACACTACAAGAAATATAAGCGGAGGCTACAGCGCCTCGATTGTTCAAACAAAATTTTTTCAGCAAAAATGTTTTCCCCTCTCTCGGTAATTTTGTTCTTTGGCTTCCCCTCTCCATATATCAACAAACATTTTTCCATTGAAACTACTCCTTCACCCGGAGGTGAGGTCGCCCAGTCTACTTAACGGAGGTCACAGCTTAACAGGGGTTCGTATATATATATATATATATATATATATATATATAGATATATAGATATATAGATATATAGATATATAGATATATAGATATATAGATATATAGATATATAGATATATAGATATCAAAGGGGATCTGTGATCGGGATCAGATCATAAGAAACATTGTTTCTGATCAGAAAATTAGAAGTGATATTAGTTGATATCTGAATATTATTCTCAGTAAGTGAGTAAAATTGTCTACTGGTTTAATTTCTGAGTTGAATTCAATCCATTTTTTTTGCATATCATCACAATCATTTCATTGATTTCCTTCAATATTGAATACCATTTTATTTCCAGAAAAAAGTTTGTGATTCAAAAAAACTTTTGTATGACTCTGAAATGTTTTCATGAGGATTTGTGCTGCTTTGCAATTTCAGCATATACGAGGATATATTGAAACATTCTTAGCCTACTATAGAACCAAACAAAATTTCAATGCCATAATATTTTATTACTCAACATACCCTCTTAATTGAATACATCTATTACACCGAACCTGCAATATCTCTAGACCTTTAAAAAAATGTTTCTTTATGCTCTGCAAACCAGTCCTCCATAGCTTTCATTACCTCCTCGTTGGAAGAAAATTTACGACCTTTTAAACTATAACCTAAGATTAGATTAGATGCCAAACTTCTGCTACAACGTGAGGAGGTGATACCAAAGTCAATAAGTTAATTGAAAATTGAAAATTATTATCCATGCTTGATCATATATTGACGTAATCATCCCATAATTGAGAACGAAAAAAACCGTGTGTTTCTTGGAATAATGGATAATAAAAGGCCGACATACGAGGATAAATTTGAAAAAATCTTAGCCTACTATAGAACCTCACAAAATTTCAATGTCATAATATTTTATTACTCAACATATTTTCCTCTTATTTGAATACATTTATTACAACGAATCTGCAACGTCTCTAGACCTTCCAAAAAAACAAAGTTTCTTCTTGCTCTGAAAACCAGTCCTCCACAGCTTTTATTACCTCCTCGTTGCAAGAAAATTTACGACCTTTCAAACTTTTTTCAGTTTAGGAAAGAGATGATAGTCCGACGGAGCCAAATCTGGTGAATAAATGGGGTGTTCTAGTAATTCTAACCCTAAATCACGAATTTTTTGCATGGCAACATGAGATCTGTGTACTGGGATGTTGTTCTGTAAAAACAAAACACCTTTGGATAGCTTTACGCGTCTTTTCTCTTGAATTTTTCCCGTAGAGTGGTCAGTAATGTCGAATAGTAATCTCCAGTTATTGTTCTACCCTTATCCAGAAAATCATTCATGATAACTCCATGGCAATCCCAAAAAACTGAAACAAGAACTTTTCCAGCAGATTTTTGGACACTAAATTTCTTAGGTCTTGGAGAACCAGAGTGTCGCCATTCGAACGATTGCTGCTTTGTTTCTGGATCGTAAAAATGTACCCAAGTCTCATCCATAGTAACAATTCGGTGTAAGAAGTCTACATCGTTTTCGAATCAAGCACAGATCGAACGCGATGCTTCTACCCTTGCACGCTCTTGGTCAACATTCAAACATTTGGGAATCCATTTTGCAGAAATTTCTCTCATGTCCAAATTGACGCGTTCGTATGAAATCTTCAGTGCTTCAGATATCCGTTTTAGCCCAATTCGACGGTCTGATGAAAGATGAAATCATGTCATGAACTGCATCGATATTTTCGGGGACCGACACAGAAACTGGCCTTTCCGATCGGTCAGCATCTTCAATGGAAAATTTACTTCTTTTGAAGCTTGCAGTCCAATTTTTCACGGTCGCATACGAAGGACATTGATCACCAAGGGTATCAAGCATATCTTCGTAAATCTGCTTACCTCTTAACCCTTTTAAATACAGGTACTTGATGATGGCTCGATACTCCAATTTTTCGATTTTTACAATTTCGGTGGACATCTTTTTTTAATCAAAAGCGTAACTCTGGTTTACTTTTTTGACGTCGAACTCTGCACTGACACTTCTAATATGTTATTGTTCGTTGATATGGTATCGCAATATTTTGTTTATGCGTGGAACTGATCTAGGGGTCTTGGCTTACTAGATATCAATACATCCCAGTATAATCATTATTTTCCTGAGAATATTCAGATTCTTTGTTTTTCACTATTTTTATTCATTCAATCTGTAGTACGAAATGATTTGGATGGGTACAGAAAAACCTGACCTCATGATAGTTTTTTAACTTGTCCCTTTCATTTTTAGAGATGCACTCAAGCAGATACGAAAGATCATGAACAAATAATTTCAAGTGCCTTTCCAGTACTTGTTGAGATATTAGCATCAAGAAAAAGAGATAAAATAGGAACAATACCATGAATATGCGATGATATAATTTAAATAGAATTATGTTGAATTTAGTCCCCAGTGAAGATGTAATTTTTGTTTGTTTCCATATACCATTTTTTTCATTTCATGACAGACTAATAAAGGATAATAGCTGACCCTGCGAACTCCGTTCCGCCTTAGAGGCAATAAATAAGCAGTTTTTGTTATACCACGTTTCCGTTAGCTTAGGTAGAGGGGTGAAAATTTAGGGTTGTATGTATTTTTGTGTGGTGTATCATGAAAAAATTAAAATAAAAAATTTTGTCCAAAAAAATTTAAAAAAAGTTAGGAGTGGACCACCTTAAACATTTAGGGAGATGAAAAAAGATTGGCCGATTCCCGGTCCTACCAGATATGCACACAAAATTTCACAAAAATCGGTCTAGCCGTTTCGGAGGAGTTCGGCCACAAAGTGCAAACAGGAGAATTTTATTAACTCTCAGTAACCTCTCAGAGAAGTAACACAAGGCGTCACAATTTCCTAAAAAGAAGACGCGGGACTATCTTTGTGATCTCTTTATGCTGCCTTGGATGGTTTTTGAAATACGTATTGAAAAATATAGTCACAAAATAAGTACCTTATTCTAAAAGAATTGGTTCGATTCAGTCCATGTGAACTTCAAATGTCCCTGAAAATTTCAAAATTCTAGGTCTTTTCTTTCGACAGTTCAGATGCTCTACACTCTACACACACATTCTTTTTCTTTTGCGAACTTCATGGATAAATTGACAGGATATTTTGGATATTTTCCTATACCGACGACGCTGCAAAAGTGCAAATAACTCCCTGAACATAGTTTGTGTGCAGAATCCAAGCTGACCAAACCCAGTTTCGAAAGCTACGTGGGATTCCATTCTTGTCAAAGGATGAATGATTAATGGCAGTTATCGACTGCAAACAAAATACTTTGGGCGAATTTATCTTTTAGTTCCTCCAGAGTTTCCTAATCTCATTCGACAACAACCTGAGCATGTAACACAAAATAATTGAGGAGGAATTCAGTCGAGATGGTATGGAATTCCTCAGCCCACGAGGCTTCGATTTGAACATTGTGTATCAGAATTAATGAGGGTTGCGACTGCTATTGAAACATACCGGAGCTTTCATGTCTGAACTTTTGAGTTAACAAAGCAAAACACCTGACGTTATGAGCTAATTTTCCACCGAGTGATTTCATTCGCAATATAAATAGAATTGTGTATCGCTTTCGAATTCATATCAAAGGGTTGTTGCTGTTTTATGGAGGAACATTTCATTTGATTCTTTTTTACAAAGAATTCAATTTCTAACGTGTCGGATGTTACCTCGTTAAATGAAGTCAGTTCATTTTCACTTTTTGAGAGGGGTTCCTACCATATCGGAGCCTTGTTTAAAAATGTTTCACATTTCAATCAGTCACAGGGCTTTGATCTCCGCTTACCCGTTTGAAAGACAAGATGAGAATTTTTATATTTTATTTGAATACCAATTTCCTGGTGTGTTAACGTTCACCTGCTATATAAGTTTATATTATTTGCTTCAATTATTTGAGAGCATTTCAATTTTGAAATTTTCTGAACTATTTAGAGATTATAAGAATGAAATTTCCTATCGTCTGTGATCCTGAATGAGAGAAAAAAATTTCAGCGTGAGCCTATTAACATTGAATTTAGGAAAAAGTTCTCCATTCACTTTGATAATGTATCACGGTTGGTCATGAAATTCTAACACATTTCACCGTGTTTATTTTGAAAATGTTGGGTTATAGTCATTCTCCAGTCACATAACTAAGCAACCTAGCCTTCTCTACATAGAGGTCGTAGCAAATACGTTTTTATCAAAATGTTTATTTACTTTGGGAAAATAATATGTGAATTCAATAATTCCAAAGACCTGGCGAATATTGAGGGAAGTTTATTCTGTGTTTTTACTGGAAATATTTCACGTATATAAACATGGTTGGGAGATACAGTTATGCTATTTTCTTGTACGGAAATCAAGAAGAGAGTGTTGAAATTCAACTGATGAATAATGGACAGAATAGTCCGTTTCTTTGTGATAGTTCATAAACAAAAAATAAAAAACTCGAAAAACTTCTAAACGAACAGACGGACCTATGGAATTCCCCACATCTCAAAATTCCCAAGAAATAAGCCTACATAACACATTCAAATACCTTCATGCACAACTCGAAATACTCCAGTATAAATCAAATGTAGGAGTACTACGGAATCTGTGTTACAGTTGAACCCTAGAAGAACTCCATTCACAAAGTTAAGAAAGAGTAAATAGGAATTAGCATTAGCAAGGTCCTTGAGAATTATTTGACTTTTCACGAATCCCAACCTGCGTGAGTTTTAAGCAAGAAAAACTCAGTAAACCTGAATCTTGGCCAACTAGGATACTTCAGAAAAGTGAATGGAATATACCTACACACCAATAGCTTAGCGGTACAGCCACTGAACGGCAAACGGAGTTTGAAAATTTTTCTGGTTGCTGACAATTTTTTCTCTCTCACTTAGAGAATGCTTTGAAATTTTTGGTTGTGCATTCCTATTCCCATTCTTCCTATTCACATAGCATCGTGTTAAAGCTTTCAACATACATCTGATTAACCTTCAAAATAATTTTTCTATCCAAAATTGAGACTTAAAACCAGTAATCTGATTCCCCTAGAATTTTCGTCGAGGAAATATGCTGATTTCTTTTATCGTTTCTGTTGTAATAGATGTGATGTTTATTGCACACTATTAAATAGGAAAAACGTTAACTATGATCCTAAATGTGAGGGGATATTCGAAAGGTCACGGGAAAATTTTCGTCACGCCATTCTTTCCACCCTAAGCATGAGCTTAGGTCGATTTCTCATGGAGGAGAAACTGAATGATGTAATATTGAGTGTTTGGTTATTACAGAGTGTAGAATCCGCATAGAAAAAACAAACGAAAATTTCCCTCGCTGATTCGACTATACTCCATTCACAATTATAAAATCACAACTCTGGCCATGGTTTCGTTTTCAGGAATTGGTGCACCTGATAAAAAATCTGTGCGCATACAGAGAATATCTTTAATGACAAAACGGCGTTGCCAGTTTCTTTGTTTACATCAAAGTAAAAGTATCCAAATATTTTGACATGGATACAAACGGCAAATTTGAATTGGACCAAAAATCGATTTATAAGCATGAATAAAGCAAAAGTAAGTACTAATCTCCTTTTTTGCACTTGATAACGAAGTTTTTTTTAGGTATCTGGCCGTTTGGAAAGATTTCAAACGAAATTCCGGTCCCCCAGAAGTTTGGTTAGTTTCGGTATCGTTTTTGGTACTCAAAATTTATTTGGAATGTGTAAATGGACAAAAAAGGCTTCCTTATACGATCTTTTCACGAAAGCGACCGGAAAATATGGTTCAGGTAGGATTCTCGAGTAATTATGAGGAAAGAACTTGCAGAATGAAATTGCTCGATTTTCGTGAGTAAACGGGTTTTGGATGGCCATCATCGGTCTCTAAATGATTATTGTTGATCGTTTTCACGTTTCAGAAAAAGAACCATTTCGTATAAGCCCATTTTGAAGAAATTTGTGTATGTAGCATTCAACGGTAGGTATTTGCTCTTAATCGAAAAAATATATCATATCTAGTGCTACTTCTTTCAAAAGAGACACAAGCTCTTAATGCTGTAGGGGCCCTATAATGTGGAGGAGTTTGGGTCTTATTTTAGAATGATAAATGTGAAGCATATGTTTGACCTGTTCCATATTATTTGTACAAACCTACTGTGGTTGTGTTGTATGAATATTTTTTAAACTAATAAATTACTATACAGTCAGAATATTTTACTCCTTGTTCATAAGATCAAATAAATGAAATGTATATCTTCTACTCTCATTTTTATTAAGTTAGCTATTAAGGTTATGTTCCAAGAAAAAGTTCCTGTTGCATCAGAACTCCCTTCAACTATTTGGATTCCAGTAAAGGGATATAATGTTCCATTATTCTTGATTCAACAATTGATATCAAGTCTTGAACTTTCAGTTCAAGAGGATAGTAAACATTAAATCTTCACAGGCATGCATATGAAAATCATGTGAAAGCAATGCAATTTTCTTCCATGGCCAAAAATAATATATTTCAACAGTGATCTCTCGTACTTTTCATGCAAATAACTAGAAAAGGAATCCTTTCTATCAATTCATATAAACGTTAATTATTTTCGTCCTCACATCTCTTCCAATTCATTCATTTTCCGAATAAATTCTGAGAAATACGCTAAGAATGTAGAAAGGACAACATAGTGTTGACTTGGAACATAAAAATATTTTGAAAAACGTCATAACTTCGATACAGAGTGGAATGTGTCAAATTTCCAAGGCCAGAGTTGTGATTTTATAATTGTGAATGGAGTATAGAAACTTTAGAGATGACTTAACTCACGGTTGAGAGGAATATCTGCTTGACTGCTCGCTTCGTGCATGTCATTTACGAATAAGAAAATTTTTTCACATGAAACGAATTCATTTAATGCACACAAATTTCACAGGAGAGTGATTTGTCTGGAGCGAGACGTCTTTGCGTTTACTTTCGAAAAAACACAGGGTCCATTCACAGTTTCTGCTTTGTGATATTATTAATTTATAAAAATACGAAGTCTGAACATCTTTACTTTCTGCGATATATACTATCTGCACAACATTAGTCCTTAGCGACATAATCCCTCAACATTCGACGTTAGGCCTCTATCTAATGCCTGACATGCGACGTTCCTGTTATCTCCCGAAAATCAGGAAATGTACTCATACTGTAGTATGTCCTGGTTACGAGCAAACGTCGTTGGGATATCCAGAGGCCTTAGGATTTCACGATCTGACGTTGAATTCTCACGGGGAATTTTCCAGACAGAAAAGAGACCGGGAAAGCCAGGAAAGACTTAAATGCTATTATTTCCAGATATGGGCCCACGTTTCCGTCAACTCGAGTTTCAAGTGTCGTCGATTCCATTTCGAATCTGGGACAGGATGGGAAAGGATGTGACGAAAGAAAGAGTATTATAATTTTCTTCCATTCTGGGGACAAGGAAAAAGTTTTAAGACATTTGAATTCTTTTCGGGAGGTCTGGAGAGATTGTTTCATGATTGGACAATATCGATGCCAAAATTCATTCCTGAAAAGAGATTTTTGAATTTTAATGAGTTATGGATAATACGAGGATATATTGAAAAATTCTTAGCCTACTATAAAACCAAACAAAATTTCAATGTCAAAATATTTTATTACTCAACATATTCTCCTTTTAATTGAATACATTTATTACAGCGAACCTGCAACGTCTCTAGACCTTTCAAAAAAAATGTTTCTTCTTGCTCTGCAAACCAGTCCTCCACAGCTTTTATTACCTCCTTGTTGGAAGAAAATTCACGATCTTTTGAATTTTTTTTCAGTTGAGGAAAGAGATGATAGTCGGATGGAGCCAAATCTGGTGAATGAGGGGGGTGTTTTAGTAATTCTTACCCTAAATCACGAATTTTTGCATGGCAACATGAGAGTTGTGTACTGGGACGTTGTCCTGTAAAAACAAAACAACTTTTGATAGCTTTCTTTTTTTCTTAATTTTTTTCCATAGAGTAGTCAGTAATGTCGAATGATAATCTCCGGTTATTGATCTACCCTTATCCGATAAACGAATCATGATTACTCCATGGCAATTCCAAAAAACTGAAGCAAGAACTTTTCAAGCAGATTTTTGGACACGAAACTTCTTAGGTCTTTGAAAACCAGAGTGTCGCCATTCCATCGATTGTTGCTTTGTTCCTGGATCGTAGAAATGTACCCAAGTCTCATCCATAGTAACAATTCGGTTTAAGAAGGCTACATCGTTTTCAAATCGAGCTCAGATCGAACGCGTTGCTTCTACCCTTGCACGCTTTTGGTCAACATTCAAACATTTGGGGATCCATTTTGCCGAAATTTTCTCATGTCGAAATTGACGTGAACTATATGATGAACGCTTTCGTATGAAATCTTCAGTGCTTCATGTTGGCAACTCGTGAAGATTCTCAATTCTGTATAATATTTGAATATGATATCTTAGAAATCATAGTCATCTATTGACAAATGAATGTTGTCATTATGAATTACTTTTGAAGTTGTAATTTCAATCATTTTGAAATATAATTCATTTTACTTGAAGAGTTTCCATATTTAAACGAGCATCATAAAAGTGGCGACGAGGATTTAAAAAGAACCCATATCAGTGAATAACCATGTCAGAACAGTTCCAGAAAACCATCACCGAATTCATCAAAGCTCAACAAGTTCAAGCGCAGCTTCAACAGGATCAATTGGTGAAAAATCAACAAGAATTTCTTTTACTTCTGTCTCAGAACTTCAAGTCAAGTGAAGTTCTACCCAAAACAGCAGAAATAAGTGAGGAATTTCGTATGGAAACTTTGGGCAATGGAATCACCGAATTTCACTATGATCCAGAAAACAATATATTTTGATGCATGGTACCAACGTTATGAAAGTTTGTTCTTAGAGGATGCACAAAAACTTTCAGATCCAGCCAAAGTACGACTTTTACTGAGAAAATTGGACACACAGGTTCATCAACAATATGTCAATCTGATTTTGCCTAAGGAACCTAAAGAAATCAATTTCAAAGATACAGTAGTCAAACTCAAAGGAATGTTTGGAAAGAAAACCTCAATTTTCAACACTCGCTATCAGTGTATGAAACTAACCAAAAATAGTACTGAAGATTTTGTTGCATATGCTGCAAAAGTAAATAAGTTCTGCGAAGAATTTGATATCAGGAAAATAACAGTTGATCAATTCAAATGTCTTATTTTCGTGTGTGGACTTCAGTCTGGTAACGATTCAGATGTGAGGACAAAACTATTATCAATAATCGATGGAAAAGATTCAAAACCTCTCAAACTTGAAGATTTAACTTCTGAATGTCAGCGTATTCTCAATTTGAAACAAGATACGGCAATGATAGAACGTTGTGACGCAACAGTAGTAAACGCAATTTCTCAAAAGAAGAAATTTTCATGGCCGAAGAAGTCTCATGATTCAAAAAAGAACAATCACAAGGAACAGAATATACGCTCAAACGGAGACATCCCGAAGACAGCCTGCTGGTTTTGTGGCCAGATGCATTTTGCCAAAAATTGTACCTATCAGAATCACACATGTCAAAATTGTAGGAAAGTTGGTCACAAAGAAGGGTACTGTGGTAGAAATAAGAGGAGAGATTACAAGCGGTTCAACAGAAGCAACATAATATCACAGGTGAATTCAATTACAGAACGCAAATACCTTCATATAATCATCAATGGTATACAAGTCAACCTACAAATCGACACTGCCTCAGATATTACCATTGTATCGGAAGAAACGTGGATCAGACTAGGAAAGCCTCAATGTTTCCCAACACAAAATGTAGTAAAAAATGCAAGCGGTCAACAACTTCCACTCATTTCCGAATTCACATGCAATATAGTCTTCAACAATCAGTCTTTTTCAGGAAAATGCTTTGTTACACCAGTTAAACAACTCAATTTATTGGGAATCGATTGGATCACAAAGTTCGGGTTGTGGGACGTTCCACTGAATTCTATTTGCAATGTCATGTCTTTGTCAGAAAATGACATGTCACCAGAGAGCGTTTCACAATTACAGAAGAAATTTCCTGATATATTCGATGATAGCCTCGGACTTTGCAGAAAAATGAAGGTGGAATTGCATGTTTCGCAAGAAACTAAGCCAGTGTTTCGTCCAAAACGACCAGTAGCTTATGCTGCACTGACACAAGTAGAAGAAGAACTGAATCGACTTCAAAGTCTCGAGATCATTTCTCCAGTTGATTTTTCTGAATGGGCTGCACCCATTGTAGCAACGAAAAAGGCAAATGGAAGTATACGTATTTGTGGAGATTATTCAACGGGTTTGAACGACGCACTTCAACCTCACCAATTCCCTCTTCCTACTCCAGATGATATTTTTTCGAGATTAGCTAATTCGAAAATATTCAGCGTTATCGACTTGTCTGATGCATTTCTACAAGTTGAGGTCCATGAAAATTCAAGAAAATACCTAACAATCAATACTCATAAAGGCTTATTCACCTACAACAGGCTTCCATTTGGAATTAAAGTAGCTCCAACAATATTTCAGCAAATTATCGAAACTATGATATCAGGACTGGAAGGAACAGCAGCATATATCGATGACATTATCGTTTCAGGAAGGACTGCAGAAGAGCATCAACAGAACTTACTGAATGTTTTACAAAGAATTCGAGAATTCGGTTTTCATCTCAAGATTCAAAAATGTAAGTTCTACCTAACTGAAATTAAATATTTGGGAAATATTGTCAATCAACACGGAATCCAGCCTGATCCTACAAGGATTGAAGCAGTTATCCATATGCCTCCACCACACGATATATCTACACTACGTTCTTATCTTGGAGCAATTAATTATTACGGAAAATTCATCAGGAATATGCATGAACTTAGGAAACCTTTCGACCAATTATTAAAGAAGAACGCACAATGGAAATGGGTGATGAGTGTCAAAAATCTTTCGACAAATTCAAGGAAATATTACAGTCAAATCTCCTATTGACTCACTACAACCCGGAACTTCCCATTGTAGTAGCAGCTGATGCCTCCAACAGTGGTATTGGTTCTTGCATCTTTCATAAATTTCAAGATGGATCCATGAAAGCAATTTATCATGCTTCCAGATCGCTCACAGACACAGAGAAAAAGTACAGCCAGATAGAAAAAGAAGCCCTTGCACTAGTATTTGCAGCAAAGAAGTTTCATCGTATGATATATGGACGCCCTGTTATTTTTCAGAGCGATCACAAGCCATTATTAGCTATATTTGGTTCTAAAAAAGGCATTCCTGTTCATACAGCAAATCGTTTGCAAAGGTATGCTCTTATTATGAAAGCTTACGATTTTCAAATCGAGTATATCAAAACAGAAGATTTTGGACACGCTGATATACTATCGAGACTAATCAATTCTAATGCAGTTCAAGATGAAGAATATATCATTTCTTCAATAAGGATTGAAGACGAAGTTCTACAAGTTCTTAACATTGCCATTGATCCACTTCCAGTTACACATAGGATGATTCAGCAAGCAACTTCCAAATGCAGGATTCTTCAAAAGATCATCGAATATGTTCAAAATGATACCTGGCCAAGGAACGATAAAATGACTAGAGAACTCAAATCATTTTATGACAGAAGAGAAAACTTTTCAGTTGTCGATGGATGTTTGATGTTCGCAGAACGTGTCGTAGTTCCAGAGATTTTCAAGCATCGTATTCTACACCAGTTACATAAAGGTCATCCAGGACAAGAAAGAATGAAATCCCTAGCGAGAAGCTACGTATACTGGAAGAATATTGATACAGATATTCAAGATTTCGTTAGAAAATGTTCGAGTTGTGCTGAAGCAGCAAAATCTCCTCCAAAAATTCCATTTTCCTCTTGGTCCACACCTACAGGACCTTGGCAACGACTCCATATAGATTTTGCAGGACCAAATAGAAGGAGATTCTTTCTTCATTATTGTTGATGCCTACTCGAAATGGCCAGAAATAGTGAGCACGAAAAACACAACAACTGCATTCATCATCAGAACATTGGAAGAGATTTTTGCAAGATTCGGAAATCCACAAACTCTTGTTTCCGATAATGCGAGTCAGTTTTGCAGTGAACATTTTCAGATATTTTGCAAACATAATGGAATCGATCACATAAGGACACCACCCTACCATCCCCAATCAAATGGACAAGTTGAAAGGTTTGTCGATACATTCAAACGAGCCTTGAAAAAAATTGGAAAGGGAGGACAACCGTTGGGACAACAGATTCAGACATTTTTAGCAACTTATCGAACCACCCCGAGTCATTATACACCGAATGGAACATCTCCAGCTGAAGTACTCATCGGTAGAAAAGTGAGAACAACTTTTGATCTATTGTTACCACCATCTCGAGAAGGAGTTCAGCCACTCAATGACAATAATTATGCTTCATCTTCTAAATCATTTAAAATTGGTGATATGGTTTATTGTCAAGTTCATCGTAACAATAGATACCAATGGAAACCTGGAAGGATTACCAACAAGATTGGAAATGTCATGTATGAATTATCCCTCAATAATATATATACCTTCGACTTCATCAACCGAGTCGATAGATATTTCTCCAAATCTGCTGATTCCTGAAGTATTCCCAGATCACATTGTACACGAGAGTCAACAAGGAATAGAAGTATCTACAGAGCCTCAACGTGAAGTTAGACCGGTTAGAACCAAACGAATTCCCATCATAAAACTTCAGATATCTGTTTTAGCCCAATTCGACGGTCTGATAATAGCTATTTATGTAACAAGTACATAAATTAGGTCTTTATGGACGAGTCCAAAATTTATGGCAGAGCGAGCAAAGCGAGCGAGGCCAATAATTTGGGCAAGTCCATAAGCCTAATTATGTACGAGTTTGCATACAAAGCTTTATGTTTGACTGCAATGCAGACTCTTTATTTTCTGAAATGGCAATTAATATATTCGTCGCTTTATTTCAAGAAATACTTTGAGTGTGCTTTTGCTTATCTTACCTTAGTAACCATCAGCGACCTTAGCAACCTCACTGAACAAAGTTGTTTACTTCGTTAATTCTGTGACAAACGTCATAATAATCCCAAAAATGGATAGTTCGGAAGAGGAAAGCGTGAATAATTTAGCCGCAAGTGCCAAAGAATCTCTCCTACCCACTAAAAGTGCTTATGAAAATTTGTATGCGGCCTATAACAAGTGGTGTGAAACGAAGAAAATTGCAAAATCGAGAGAAGACTGTGACAGTTGAGTCCAATAAAGTGGTGTCCAATAAAGTGGTGTCCAATAAAGTAGTCAATTCTGGACGCTAAACGAATTCATGAATCAAGTGTTTATGAAGCAGTCGAACATAAAATCATATAATGAACTGCATCGATATTTTCGGGGACCGACACAGAAACTGGCCTTCCCGATCGGTCATCATCTTCAATGGAAAATTTACTTCTTTTGAAGCTTGCAGTCCAATTTTTCACGGTCGCATACGAAGGACATTGATCACCAAGAGTTTTAAGCATATATTCGTAAATCTGCTCACCTCTTAACCCTTTTAAATAGGTACAGGTCCTTGATGATGGCTCGATACTCGAATTTTTCGATTTATACAATTTCGGTGGACATCTTTTTTTTATTCATTGCGTAACTCTGGTTTACTTTTTTCGACGTCAAACTCTACACTGACACTTCTAATAAGTTATTGTTCGTTGATATGGTATCGCAATATTGTTTATGCATGGAACTGGTCTAGGCTAACTCTATATCAATACATCCTTGTATGCAAGTTTCCTTTTTAATTTCGTTTTTTTTTCAGTAAAGTGGATATTTTATTTCGTCGTTTCAATACTTCTGAAGCTTTGGATCATGAAGCTGTTTTGTACATGGTGTCCTATAAAAAAATTTCGTCTCAAATATTCAAAACGAGTTTCTATAGTGACCATACCACGTTAAGAATGGCCTCTTATTCCTTATATTGAATGCAACCAAATAACCAGAGAACAATTTCCACCTTTCTCTATATTTTTATTAATTCAGAGAGCAGAATTCACATTTAAATTCATGACTCTTCCAAAAAGATCATCGGGTCTGTAGGTGTTTTGGAAAGTTCAATTATGTAGCTAGTTATGAAGGATGTCGTGTTTTATTTGGGACACTTTATAAGCGTTCCAAATCAGGATATCCGTCTTCATATAACAGCCCAAGTGACAAGTATCATGCGGTGCCTTGACACTGACATTGTTTCCCAGTCCCATTGAGTTTCTGAGAAACCTCTAAGGAGCTTATGACAATTAGGAAATAGGGGCTCTGCTGATATTGTATTCTCCTGGTTCACAACATATTTGTTTCGGAATTGAGTAATAGATTTATAATTTTCTCAATTTTTTTCGAATGGCCAGTCCTTGATATTATACTAGGAGGAGAATGCACATGAAATCAAATATATTCTTCGAAATATCATTAAATCCTTCCTATGACTTGAACTATTGAGCTTACGTCAATTTATTTGTTAAATTAAATAAGTCGAACTTCCAAATGAGTAATAACTCCAAGCCTTTTGGGCATTTGGGTTTGCGCTTCTGACTCGGCTTCTGAAAGACTAGTCTTTGATGACAGATTACAAATTTTTTTCGTCCAATTTTCAAGATGATTCAATATTATGCTTCATCTTGAGCAACAAATATACCTAACAATTCGATATTGAATAGTTCTCAAACTTGTCAACAGAAATACGTATTTTCTGCCTCTTCAATCATTTGCGGTAAGGAGGATTTCTCCCCTTTCTTGGAAGAGATCAGGTCAGGAGATGGAATATCAAAGCCCCTTCCTTCTTCAAGTCTGTGCGTTTGAAGATCAAAGTCGGAAAATCCGCTGGAAAATCCCACGTCACTGATACTCTAGGAGGAAATGAATATCCCACACTAAAGCCATAACTGGCATAGTTTGTTCTTCAGCATAAATATTCACGGAGAACTAAAAGATCCTCGTATTCAATTCGTTGAAACACGAATTCAAATGCAATTTTCTGCTTTATTCCCGCTTTGTGCTCCACAAAAAAGGAGAAATAAGTATATTCAGAGCAAACAGACCGCAAAGCTTCTGCTGAAGACTGAATTTCCCAAGCGAGTTCATTACGTTTGCCATGAGCGGATTTTTCTTCGGATGTGAGTGATGCATAGTTGAATTTTTCCATTAGGAAAGCTGACGAGAAATCAAAGGGTGCTCTGAGAAGGGGGAGGTTGCCTCTTGGGGAGAATTTTCCTCAAGTGGGGAATCTTTCATTGGAATTGTATTGAATTAAGATTGAGGCCAATTTTTTTTTGAGATAATTTCATGATATTCATGTTTCGGAAATAATTTACAGCATATGTCCATCACGACTAGCTCTGGAGCTGCTGTTACAGTGAATGGTGCTCGTTACAAATCGATGATCAATCATTATTTGCATCAAAATTTGAATGGTATCGACCCAGAAGTGTTGTGGTTCCTACAAGATGGTGCTACACCTCTTGCTGCTACCGTAACAATTGATTTATTGAAAGAAAGATTTGACGATAACATTATTTAGAGAAATGGCCAACTTAAGTGGCCACCAAGATCTTGGGACATAACTCCAATGGATTTTTTTAAGGGTTGTGTCAAGTCATTGGTTTATGCTGATTAACTTGAAAAAATAATACATACAATAACATGTTATTGCTGAAATACGAGGATATATTGAAAAATTCTTAGCCTCAAGAATCAAACAAAATTTCAATGTCAAAATATTTTTTTACTCAACATAATTATTCTCCTCTTGATTGAATACATTTATTACAGCGAACCTGCAACGTCTCTAGACAATTCAAAAAAAATGTTTCTTTTTGCTCTGTAAATCAGTCCTCCTCGGTGGAAGAAAATTTACGACCTTTTGAACTTTTTTTCATTTGAGGAAAAAGATTATAGTCGGACGGAGCCAAATTTGGTGAATAAGGGGGGTATTCTAGTAATTCTAACCCTAAATCACGAATTCTTTGCATAGATTTGTACTCTTCAATTTTTTACCGTAGAGTGGTCAGTAATGTCGAATAGTAATCTCCTGTTATTGTTCTACCCTTATCCAAAAAATCAATTATGATTACTCCATGGGAATCCCTAAAAACTGAAGCAAGAACTTTTCCAGCAGATTTTTTGGCACGAAACTTTTTTGTTCTTGGAGAACCAGAGTGTCGCCATTCCATCGATTGTTTCTGGATCGTATAAATGTACCCAAGTCTCATCCATAGTAGCAATTCGGTTCAAGAAGTCTACATCGTTTTCAAATCGAGCACCGATCGAACGCGATGCTTCTACCCTTGCACCCTTTTGGTCAACATTCAAACATTTGGGGATCCATTTTGCAGGAATTTTTCTCATTTCCAAATTGACGTGAACTATATGATGAACGCGTTCAAATGAAATCTTCAGTGCTTCAGATATCAGTTTGAGCCCAATTCGACGGTCTGATAAAAGCATGTCATGAACAGCTTCGATATTTTCGGGGACTGATACAGAAACTGGCCTTCCCGATCGGTCATCATCTTCAATGGAGAATTTACCTCTTTTGAAGCTTGCAGTCCAATTTTTCACGGTCGCATACGAAGGACACTGTTCACCAAAGGTATTAAGCATATCTTCGTGAATCTGCTCACCTCTTAACCCTTTTAATACTCCAATTTTTCGATTTCTACAATTTCGGTGTACCTCTTTTTTTTGATTTATTGCGTGACTCTGGTTTACTTTTCTGATGTCGAACTCTACACTGACACTTCTTATAAGTTATTGTTTGTTGATATGGTATCGCAATATTTCTATTATGCATGGCATGGAACGGGTCTAGGCTAACTAGATATCAATACATCCTCGAAAAAGTGGTCCAAAATTGGTCTGGTCGATACGGTTCCTCAGAACTACACCTTTCACAGTAATTCAGAAATTCAAAGTTGAGTTTCAGAAAAGGAAACATGCATTTCAGAATAGCAATATGTAGGTAATTCAGAAAACAGAAATTGAATTTCAGAATATGTAATTCAATTTCAGAAAAACGAAATTGAAATTCAGATTTGGAAGTTGTATTTCAGAAAAACAAAGTTGTAATTCAGAATAGTGAATTGAAATTCAGAATAGTGAATTGAAATTCAGAAATGGCAAATTCAATTTCAGAAAAAGGAAATTGTATTTAAGAAGTTATCAATTCAACTTCAGAAAATGTAATATGTAATTCAGAATAGTATCGAGCTCGGTATCAAGTGATGCCACATAGGAATCTATGGCCAATGTGACATATTGCACTTGTCTTAAGTATTTGGTATTTTCAAATTGGTTTTTTTCCTGTTTTCGTTTTTGACTGTTTATACCTTCATGTTATTCTTGGAAATAAAGTTATTATTATTATATTTCTTGCTTCTATGGAGGTATCTAAGTTCTTTGAGTATCGATAATGACCCCGAGAATCATTAATAATATTTTTCGCCACCCATTTTAAATGAAATCATGTCTCCATTTGAACTACATACATAATATTAGAGAAAGTGGTTTGGTTATCAAGCAATTGAATTACAATTTCTCCTTTCTGAATTACAAATTCGTTTATCTGAATGAAGATTTCCCATTTCTGAATTTCAAATCACCAATTCTGAATTACAATTTATATTTTCTGAATTTCAAATAATATTTTCGGAATTTCAAATTACCTTTTCTGAATAACATATCACTATTCTGAAATTCAAATTACCCTTTCTGAATTACATATCACTATTCTGAAATTTAAATTACCGTTTCTGATTATCAACTTCCTATTCTGAATTACAATTTCCATTTTCTGAATTGCAATTTGCTTTTCTGAATTACATTTTACGTTTTCTGAATTACAATTGGAAAAGGTGTAGTAGTGGTGGACATATGCCGGAAATTATTTTGAAAACAAAATTGTAATAAAATTATCTTTCGAGTAAAAGACAATTTGGCTTTAATCTCAATTCAACTGTGTTTTATTTCAATTTGAAGTTCTACCACCCAAAAAAACACCCCATACAAACCCAGAGAGGAGATTTTTTGCATAATATCGAAAAAATGTCTCAATAACATAGAACCGCAAAAGCTTTGTTTTCGAGACACAGGATGTTGAAGTTTGGAGATATTTTTGTCAAGTTTTTTTCTCATAGTATCTCACACTTCACGTTCGATTGAAATTAGGCCTTTATATTACAATTTCAAGTTCACACTGAGTGGAATGCCAATTTTGATTGCAAATCTACAGGGTGATATTCTCTTTCTGGAACACCATCCCCTGTTTCACTCCAGAACTATTTTTTGGTGAGCCATTCTCAGTTTTGAAAAATTTAAAAGGAAGCTTTGTTGTTTTACTATACTTTTTGGTTTTATAAAGTTTTGTCCAAGCTGCTACCGATTTCAAAAAAACGATTCTGTAGAAATGCTGCAGATTCTGCAGATGCTATAAGAATCAAACTCGGAAAAAATCCAATCTTTAACATCCTGTGTTTTCTAGAAATTGAAACGTTTGCGATCCCATGTTTATTGGACTTTTTTCTCAAAATTATCTTAAGAATCCCCCATGTCATATTCAGTACGCAGAGACTTCTTCAACAACTTATCGCACGACCCTTCTTCTTGCCGCGCAGAGGGCTGAAATGATGTGATGATGGTTTTTATTCGAAAAAATGTCCCCCTCAAGAACAATATTGACGATTTCGATCGATTTACCAAAATCCTGGTTATTCTACTAGAAAAAACCTCTGTTTCCGTTTCAAAAGGACACCCTGTATTTCTCATCACCAGGAATGCCTAATCGCAAACAATTTTATCGTAACATATCTGAGAACGCTTCTGCCTTTCACTTTCCCTCACAACTCGGAAACAAACGACCGTTGTTGCTGAATATTGAGCCATAAAAATAACAATGCAACGAGTCGGGTTCGTCAATAAATAGAAAAAAAGTCGTTTTTATGAAAAGCACGAAACGAACCCCCATAAACAACTCGGGATTATCACATGACCAATCTTTCCATGCGGCGAATTATAACTAAGGCTGTTAGGCATATCGTGTACAGCTGATCGATAAATTTGTTAACGGTCAACTGCTCTCTGCAGAATGATGAAAATTATTGTTATTTTCTTATGGAGCGGCTTTTCGCGATTTGCATGGCACTTATCGTAATGATCATTCAAGTTATCTTCGTTTTTCGATAACTATTATTTTCACCAGATCTCAGCTTCTCTATTTCACAGCAAAGTAATATATGGCAACGTCACACTGAAATAACTCACAGTTACATTGTGATATCAATTACTCTCTTTTGAAGTGATTCAAAAAGAACCAAACCTGGAGAAGTCTCTAGTTCTAAGCGTTTCCTAAATTAAACAGTGTGACAAGAAAAACCTCGGACAAACTCTTTTTCATTTAACTTCATTAAACAGAAGAAATTGAACAAAACAACAACAATAAATAATAGCTCGAAAATTTGTTAATAATATATTTGAGCCGTTTCGAAGTGACTTCTTTTGGCGGCGATACACAGCTTCAGACGCTTCTTGAAATTTTCGGCAATGGGCCGCAGCTCCTCGGGCGTTAATCGGTTCCATTCCCGGCAAAGAGATTGCTTCAGCGACTCCAAATTTTTGTGTTTTTTAGCAAGGGACCTGTGCTCCAAAATCGACCACACGCTGTAGTCCATTGGGTTGAGATCCGGTGAGTAGGGTGGCCATTCTGCAGATGAGATGAAAAGTAAAATGGGTCTTACACCATTCTTGCGTCATTTTCGCTCTATGAGCCGGAGCTCAGACTATGAGTCCTGTTGAAAAGTCCAATGCGTATCGCCGGAATGCTGCTTGGCCCACGGAAGTACTACGTCCTCGAGGATGTCGCAGCGGTAGACTTCTTGATTGATTTTGACTCCTTGATCCACGAAAACTGAGGGAGTTTTAGCATTGACGCAAATTCCGCCCCAGACCATGACGGATTGCGGATTTTGACGATGTTCGACAGAGGCCGATGTACCGGGAGGCTCTATGGACCAGACTCGTTTTGGTGGTTGTGGGATTGTTCTACGGTGAAAAGCTTCTCGTCTGTGAAGAGAATTCGCTCCCATTGCAGACCGGCGGCGAGACGACGGAGTTGGCAGCACCTTTGGAGTAGTACGCGCTTGTTTTCCTCCGTGAGGAGTTGAACTTTTTGGAGCTTGTATGGATTGAGGTTGAGCTCCTTCTTGGAAATTTGACGGACTGATTCGCGGTTGATACCGGTCTCACAGGCTATTTTCCTCATGGAAACCCTCGGATTCCGATTGACTCGCTTCATCTTGACGATGTTGCGATTGCTAGGTGTATTGACAGTGCGTTTTCTACCACTTCCTGGACGACGACCATCATGGCCAAGCTCCTTGAAACGACGAATTGCATCGGACACGGTTTGTCGAGGCACATTGAGCAAATGAACAATTTCGCATTGACGCCTACCTAGACGAAACAGCTCCGAAATCGCACTACGTTTGTTTGACATTCCAAAACTCTGTGAAATGAAATTACATCAAACTGAAAATTCACATATTAGTACAGAAAAGTGAAGAGAAACCAAGAGAATGAAAATTATTTGGCTGCGCTGAAATACTTTTGTTCCAGACCACAGCAAAATTTGTCCGAAGTTTTTCTTGTCACTTTGTATTGTTAATAATACGAATCGAATTGAAGTCCTCTTTGTCACTGAACGAATTCCGTTTTCGGATACGAAACTAGTGTTCGCTTACGTGCTTACCGGTTTATGCGGGCGAACTTTGTTCGGACTCAGCGAAATGAAGTTGAGTGCGAACTGATGGTGAGAGCCGTGGCGATTCCAGGAGAGAGTTGGTGGTCTTTTTATGTTACCCTTTTTGAAGTGCAGGCCTAAGAGGCGAAGAGACTGGGTAAACTACTGATGTCCGGATCTTTTTCGTTACGGATGAGT
The DNA here is from genome assembly GCA_951802165.1 of Adalia decempunctata. NCBI lineage: Eukaryota > Metazoa > Arthropoda > Insecta > Coleoptera > Coccinellidae > Adalia > Adalia decempunctata. The sequence goes on from OX637697.1 coordinate 27,119,770, forward strand.
CCTAGAAAATAAAAATATGAAATCTGAAAATATTTTGGGTTGAGTTTTTTTAATTGAATTCCTCCTATTCCGTTGCACAATTTTGAGGCTTATTTATGAAGCTTCTCAAATTGAATTCTCGCCTTTTTTCGCAACAAAAAGGACTGCACTGCACCTTGGATATTTGTTATTTTCGTCGTTTTTCGCAGCAGTTGGCGTTCAATCAACGTCCGATATTCATTAAATTGGCGGAATTCATTTTTCACACACCCGTCGATGATCCGGGTCCAATGCTGGAAGTTAACTCATCAATTTTCATACAGAAACCGTACGAAATACGGGGCTGAAAAATCGAACACGTTGACCAGGTTCGCACTCATTACGCACACGAAACCGAAAAATGAAAATTAATATCATTCTTTAATGAGCAGCGAACGTTCGATATGGAATATTGGAACGCTCGTGCCCAAAATTATAGCCCTGGGAGAAATAAAATAACGGCTTCCTCCATCACAATATTTCATTTTTACGAGCTTTCTGATATTCCCCACGGAAACACAGAATAAACATGTGACGAAATTCCTGCGACCAGTTATTTGCATGAGGAAAAATCGGGAGAATTGCAATAAATATGGAAATGACAGAGTGGGGTTTTATTGGAGCCAATATATGGTAGGGATATATCGTGCGATATTTTTCTTTATTGACTCGAAGAAAAGTAACTTTGCAAGTTCGTAAACTATGCTTGTTATGAATTGATGGAAACTATAACTTCGTGTTGAGTTCACAGAAAACCTTTCGAATTTCCATACCTATTTTTAATACTCGTAGCTTTGGCAAATCTTACGAATTGAATTTGAGAACTATTGGTTGTTTTTTTAAGAGATAAAATTTTCGATAGGAATAAAGTTGACATTTCTGTTCAAAATATCATGGAAAGACTCACGCTGCAACAACGTGTACAAACTGTTGAAATTTATTTTCAAAATCAGTGTTTCATTCGCCAAACTCATAGAGCACTTCATGGAATTTATAGTTTACATAATCGTCCATCAGAACAGCTTATTCGTCGAACTACCGATGGATTTCGGACAACATTTTCACTACGTGATGCAACAACAACAAGATAAAGAACTGTACTTACAGAAGGAAATATCGCTGCTGTGAGTGAACGTGTTAGTGAAGATCCAGATTTGTCTATTCGTCGACGTTCACAAGAAGTTGGACTCTGTGCATCCACCACATGGAAAATTTCGCGGTAAGATCTACACCCAAAATACATTTAAATGGTCCGAAAACTAAAGCCACTTGGCCATAATGAGCTTCGTCAATTTGCTGATTGGGCCCTAGAACAGCTTGAAGTTGATCCATTTTTTTTTCAAAAAATAGTGTTTTGTGTTGAAGCTCTTTTCTGTTTGAACGGCTACGTGAACAAGCAAAATTGCCGTACATTGAGTGAAAACAATCTTCAAGAAGTGCTGCAGGTTCCACTGCATCCTGAAAAATGCACTGATGGGTGTACTTCACACGCTGGAGGCATGATTTCTTTAAAAACGATGCTGAAGCTGATATCACAGTGAATGGTGCTCGTAACAGATCGATGATCAATGAATATTTGTTTCAAAATTTGAATGGTATCGACCCAGAAGTGTTTTGGTGCCAACATCAGGTGCTACACCTCATGTTGCTACCAAAACAATTGATTTATTGAAAGGAAGATTTGGCGATTTAATTTTTTCGAGAAATGGTCCAATTAATTGGCCTCCAAGATCAAGCGACATAACCCAGTGGGCACACACACGTTGAATAAATGTTTTTTTAACGTTGATTGGTAGAAAAATACGTTATCAGTTGATTTTTCAACGTTGTCATTTCAGTTATGATTTATAACGTTAATTAAATACGTTTCAATAACATATATTAAACGTAATTTTACAATAATCGGTTATAAAATTGAGTGCTTATACGTTTCCTCCCGAAATTATTATAACGTTTATGAAATATGTTATTTTAACGTTCTTATGTAACGATTCCACAACTTCTAGTTCATTAGAAACGTTTCAAATACGTCTCCAGTCAACAATACGAATACGTTTATGGCAAATGTTATTTAAACGTTATCTGATGACAAATCCACAATTTCTCATTAATTTTTATCGTTTAAAATACGTATCCAGTCAACAATATGGATACGTTAATGATTTACGTATGTTCAACGTACTTTTCATACTTCCAGAAGAATTGTTCATCTGAAAAAACGTTATTATGAAAAAGAATGCTAACGTGTGTTCTGAACGTTTTTTTAAAGTCCATTTTTCAACTACTAGTCTATTTAAATTGTTGAAAATACGTAACCTGTTAACAATACGAATACGTTTATGGAAAACGTTATCTAAACGTTATCTTATAACAATTCCACTATTTTTCATCAATTTTTATCGTTTAAGATACGTATCAATTCAACAATATGGAAACGTTAATGATTTACGTATGTTCAACGTACTTTTCTTACTTCCATAAGAATATTTCATCTGAAAAAACGTTATTATGAAAAAGACGGCTAACGTGTGTTCTGAACGTTTTTTTAACGTCAATTTTTCAACTACTAGTCTATTTAAATCGTTGAAAATACGTATCCTGTTAACAATACGAATACGTTTATGGAAAATGTTATTTAAACGTTATCTAATAACAATTCCACTATTTTTCATCAATTTGAATCGTTTAAAATACGTATCTAGTAAACAATATGAATACGTTAATGATTTACGTATGTTTAACCTACTTTTCTTACTTCCCGAAGAATAGTTCATCTGAAAATACCTTATTTTGAAATCGAATTTTAACGTGTGCTCTGAACGTTTTTTTAATGTCCATTCTTCAACTTTCTAGTCTATTTGAATTGTTGAAAATATGTATCCAGTCAACAATACGAATACGTTCACAACTAAACGTTATCTAAGAACAATTCCAAAATTTCTGATTGATTTGATGGAAGTCTACCCGTGCCGAAAAACACGTTCCGAGTGCCTCGCCAGGCTCCACCAGCAGTTGTGAACATTTTATTCTTCTGTTGATATTCATTTTACTTCAAAAATGGGTCACAATTCCAAAAAGTTTGAGAAGCATCGACTACTCTGGACACGATTTTGATAAGATGACAGTTTTTCTGCCTCTCCTGTCTATCGTTAAGTTTAATAGGGCATTAAGCTGAATTTCCATGCATCCGATGATACGATCGTCCGATCGTCGTTGTGATTGGCAGAAATTTTCAATTGAATATTTCTGCCAATCACAACGACGATCGGAAGGTCGTATCATCCGATGACGGATGCATGGAAATCCAGCATTAAAGGTTGAAAATTCTACTCATCAACAGCCAACAGTTTGTCACCAAATTATTCTTTATTTTACATATTAGGATATTTTTGGCGCTTTTGTTGAGCTGAACTGAGAGCATATTAATTTGCCCAAATGTCTGTAATTTTCGAATTTTTGGCAGAAAATGGTATCAATAGTAATTTTTACGCAGAGACAACTCTGTTATTACGTGACAATACTTGAGATGAAAAACAATATAAGGTGCAATCGAATTGAATATATTTTTCCTTTACATTTCATTTCACGCGCTAATGAGGTAAAATTCAAAGGGGTGAAAAAAATTTCAATAGATTGATTTACACAAAAGGAAAGCTGACATGTGTTAACAACTGGGCCAATAAATATTGACACTCATAATTTATTTTCAAATGGAGTTCGTGAATTAGCACAAATTTGTCAAATTTCATCGGAAAATGAGGAAGATATTTTCAGGTGGCGCTACCTTCCAATGAATCACCAAAAAAATTTATCTTCCAATTCCTCAACGCAATAATAATTTATATTCCTTTTCTACACTACAATCCACCTTCAAAGAACGGATTTGCACAATCTGGCAACAAAATCAGCTTTCGACACTCTTCGCGGCATGCGCAACAGCGCAACTCGTCTGTGACGGGCGCATCATTCGGGAATGCGCGGGAACTGCTTCTCTCTGATTGACTTATGACATTGCGTCTTGCGTGTGCTTCTGCGCCTACTGCTGAGTGCTTGAGTGGTCGCAAATGCAACCGCCATTCGCAAGCAACAGGTCTATACTCTCGTTAGTTTCGTTGATGGTTCAGTGTGTTGAGTTCCAGAGTTTCGCTTATATTGGAATATTGTATAAATTATTATAATAGTGTTGTTAATTACATTTGAGTTGGTGAGTACTATAATAATCATTCAAACACCTATGATGCAAATGCTTGGAAATTTCAGTTGAATCACTATACTTCTGGGTGTGCCCGTTCTACCTCCATTTTCCACCAATTTGATTTTGCCAAGCGTCGGTTTTATTTTAGGTGAGTATTCTGTTTCAATTCGCTTTTTTCCTCAAGTTGTATTTTATTGATTGCCAATTATAAAATATTGGTTAATATTTGCATCTGCATTTTGGATATCGATAATAATCTTGATATTTTCATGAAAATTGAATTATTTTCGAATAATTCTCTTCTGCTTTATTCGAAGAAATTCCTTGAAATTGGTAGAAGATGTATACCGATATATACTGTGTCCTGTGTCCGTATGGAACAAATTCATTTTCAGCTAAACGGGTCATTTTAAGTAATAATCCTGAAACACGTCGATTTTTTATATTAATTTACCGTATTTTAAAATAATAATCTAATATACAGGGGAATTACGTTCGAGTAATGACGTCACCGTCATTTTTTTGAAATGGAACACTCGCATTTTGTCTCAATTTTCGGATTACTCTAGCTGAGCTGATTCAAAAAATGTATCACATGTTGATTCCAATTGGTACAGGATGGACGAAAATACAATAGTTTTGTGTGTGCTCATAAAGTAACGCGTAACATTCTTTATTAGGTAAATTAACAATATTATCAATAATACTTGGTAATCCTGACGTTGTTTAATCAAGTAGAATTTGGGTAGTGGTGGGGGGTCCGTCAAATTCGCAGCAACGTTGCCAGATCGGGCGATTATTCCGGTATTTGAAGAAAAGGTCATAGAACCGCATTCATCTGACAGTACGGTAATTTTCCGCGACCAATTCTGGCAGTAATTTAAACTTTTTTATAAATGCTCTATTGTAATTCCAATGTTATAGCATGCTGGAACTTTTTTTCAAACAAATATGATGTATTTTTTTTAATTAGGTGCTTGATGAGTGATGGTTTTCTATGCTTAGTTCTTTACTTCATTAGCACTTCGAACTAAGCAACCCTGAATAAATTATTAAAAATCATATATTTTCTTTCAATATAGTGTTAAATCCAAAAACAATTCTTATTCATGGAATTAGAATTAAATTCTAATTTATTAAATTAGAATTTAATTATTTATCAAATTAGAATTTTCTAATATCTTTATAACGTGACGATAGACGAGATTAAGAAACAATTAAGTGAAATTGAATTGGATTTTTACCCTCGCATTTTATTTCATGCCACTAAGGTGCGAAAAAATTTCAAATCACTAATTTCAAAATTTACGCTCCTTCTGATCAGTAGTTGATTAATTCAACTTAGCCAATATTTATTAACACATAATTTAGTTTCTAATGGAATTAAAACAAATTTCATCGAAAAATGCGGAAGATATTTTCTAGTGGTGATTCCTGCCATTGAGAGGCCAATAAAAATTACCCTTCCAATTCCTGAACGCAGTATAAGTTGATAATTCTTATTCCTTTTCTATGACATTACAATTCACTCTGAAGGAATTGATTTGCACAATCTGGCAACAAAATCCGGTTCGCGCATGCGCAAATCGACCTTCTAATTCAACAGGATTACCAAATGAGCTGTTTACAAACAAAAACTATTGTATTTTTGTCCACCCTGTACCAATTGGAATCAGCTCAGTTAGAGTAATCCGAAAATTGAGACAAAATGGGGGTGTTCCATTAAAAAAATGACGGTGACGTTATTATTTTTTTGAAATACGGTAAATTAACATCAAAAATCGACATGTTTCAGGATTATTTCTTAAAATGACCAGTTTAGCTAAAATTCCATACTTTAGGAACACAGTGTAGATCAGCATCAATATAATAAATCGTGACAATAGCCCAAACAATCATTCAACAACTAATGATATGCAAATAATCTTCAATAATTATTTTTTTCGATCTTCCTGTTTGTTAATTATTTAAGAAATTTCTTCTATCCATTTTGATCATTAAATAATGCACAAAATGTTGATTGCATTGTATATTCGATGATTTTAGTTATTTGTTCTTGTGAAAATGAGTAGATAATGCTGGATTTCCTTGCAACCGTCATGCGATGATACGATCGTCCGATCGTCGTTGCGATTGGCAGAAATTTTCAAAATTGAATATTTCAACCAATCACAACGATGATCGGACGATCGTATCATCGGATGACGGATGTATGGAAATCCAGCATTACTGACAATATCATCTTTTTTAGGATATACGAAACATTGGCGAACTCTTTTTGTCATAAATTTTAAGTGGTTAAACGGAAAGCGGTAACTTCGTAGGTACTCATTCATAAGGTGAAATGTTCAAAAATAAATTAGTGGGAAAAAGGCAGTTGCAGCGTAGAATAAAACGCCAAACCAAACTTTTACAAAATCAAATAAACAATGGAGTAGGGGAATCTTCTAGTTCAATATTAGCTGTCAATAATGATATGGATTTAAAAATCCCGTTAATCAGTTCCGAATTGGATTCACATAATAATAGAGAGGTTGATAATGTTAGTAGCAATACTGATTTTCTGGAGATCGGTACAGACCAAACTGATTTTGATTCTGATAGTGATATTGAACTAGAAGAATCTGTAGATATTGCTATCGATTTGAAGAATAAACTGAGGGAATGGGTCAATACATATAATGTAACCCGTAATTCTACAACTGCATTATTACATATACTAAAACCAGTTTTACCTTTTATACCTAAAGATTTTCGAACACTCATGGGGACCCCGAGACACACAGAAATTGTAAAACTGAATAATGGGAACATGCACTATTTCGGAATTGAAAATACAATTTTGAAAAAATGTCAATATGGTATAAAAGAAAATGTGAAGAAAATTTCATTACAAATCAATATTGATGGTTTGCCTCTCTTCAAAAGCAGTTCTACAGAGTTCTATCCTATTTTGGGCATGTGTCAGGATTTGAAAGATAATTCTCCATTCACCATTGCTTTATTTTGCGGTACTGGCAAACCAGATCCTTTAGAAATTTATTTACAAAATTTCATAGATGAAATTATTTCGTTGAAAGAACGTGGAATAAATTACAATGAAAAAGTATACACATTCGATATACATTTCTTCATTTGTGATGCTCCTGCTAGGAGCTACTTGCGCCAAACTGTAGGTCATACGTCAAAATTAGGGTGTGAGAAATGCCACATTGCTGGTGAATATGAAAATCACAGAATTATATATGCTCAAAACAATCTCAAATTGTTTAATTCTAAGTTGGACCAAGACTTCATAACTGAACCACTTCCTACATATATCAAAGGAAAAAGTCCTCTTCTTAGAGCAAACATTAAAATGGTAACACAGTTTCCTATAGATCCCATGCATCTACTATTCCTGGGTGTAGTGAAGCGACTATTAGTGAACTATTTTTTTGCCACTTCTCCAGTGAAGTTATCCCAGAAAATAATGAAAGAAATTGATGATAAAACTATCATTCTCCATGAGTATATTACATCAGATTTCCCTAGAAAATGCAGAACCTTCAAAGAAATACGAAGGTGGAAAGCAACAGAATTCAAACTTTTCATTTTATACACTTTTCCAGTCATTTTCTATAATGCTGTGAATACTATCCAATTCAAATTAGTTTTATTATTACATTGCGCTATTTTCATATTGACAGATGAGAACTTGATCTCAAAATATATATCTGTTGCTGATGAAAGCTTAAAAAAATTTGTTGTAAAATCTGCTGAAGTGTTTGGTAGAGATTTTGTTGTATTCAATATCCATAATTTGGTGCACTTGGTTGATGATATAAAGTTGTACGGTACAATCAATCAATATTCTTGTTTTCCTTTTGAAAATTACATGACATTTTTGAAAAGGAAATTACACTCTTCAAATAATCCATTGCAGCAGCTGCATAGGAGAATCCATGAGCATGAATATGTCTCAGCAGAACATGTCAATCTTAAAAAAATTTCTAAACATGAACCAAAAAACCTATGTAAGAAGTTGTATAATGCACAGGGTAAATTAATTTCTTACAATTGTGAAAAGTTGCAATTTAATGAGACATGTTTATCTATTCACAAGCCTGACAATTGTGTTATGTTGAATTCTAAAAAAATGTATATTATCAAATTCATAAGATACATTGAAGACGCGTTTGTACTTGGTGGTGAGCCTTTCACATATTATGATGATTTATATAGTGAACCATTGCAATCTTCCAAATTGGGCATATTTTATATTAAGAAAATTGATGAATCTCGAGCAAAAACATTCAGTTTGGGTGACATTTCACACAAATGTATGATTATGCCTTTCAAAGAAGGTTTTGCCGCTTTTCCTCTTAACCACTATAAATTCTGTGATTTCCATCAGTGAAGCAATGTATGCGGTAGTGGAGTTCCTGAATTCCGAAATGGAATCCACAGGGGAAATATCTATTGTGCCATTAATTTGGCTGCTGAAAAATGGGAAAAAATGTTATTGGCCAATACGTACTAATAAAGTACCCTTCAGAAAATTTGTGGAAGATCTCACCCCCTTTAAAAAAAGTTGGCCCACTTATAAGGTTAACACGCGCTTCACATGTGGTAAGGTTTTCCTGAAACTGGTAAAATTCTGTTCACATCTGATCTGTTTCCAGCAACTTATGAGTTAGCAGAGAAAAATTTAAATAAAATCATAGCAGATAATTATGAATCTGCAGAATCAGTCAGAACTTTGACTCAAAAAGGACTTTTGAATGATTCGAACTCCAGCACTGATTCTGAACCTGTTCCTGCTAAAAAACCACGTCGTGAGGATGACTTATGTGCTGCATCAGTATTCTCATACTCTACGCTTTCCCTGGCAAATGAAGGAGCTTCTACTAGTAGAAGTGCAGATGGAGGAAAGTCTCCAACAGTATCCTCATACTCTACGCTTTCGCTGGCAACTGAAGGAGCTTCTACTAGTAGAAGTGGATATGGAGGAAAGTCTCCGACATCCTCTTCATTTTCATCTACCATTGCAAATGATGGTGGTAGACATGTCTCCCTTTCACGAAACGCAGGTAAATTGAATGTGTTCCTTCATAATATATTGATAGCAAGTACATATTAAAAACCAAGACTCCATAATGTGTCTGTTGACACCTCAAAGCAATAAAAAAAAACTCAATAACCTATAGCATCTCAAAATAACTTAGTCTTTTTTTTTTAATTTGATTACAAATATATATTTTATATATTTTTTTTAATATTTTCAGAATTTGAGAGTGTTGTTTTAAATGCTCTGTCAAAGATATCGGCAAGTGTAGACCAACTCTCAATCATTCTGGCTGATATAAACAGACGAACGAGTTTGGCAGGATCGGAACACTTGAATCCACCAGAGTGTATCATGTCTGAAACTTTTCCATTTCAAACTCTTTCCAGTTTTCAAGAGTTTGAGAAGAAACTAGCTGATAAAATGGTTTGGGAATATATGGTAAGAACACAACAATATTTGTAGCAATACTATTTCAAGCAGAATAATATTTATATTGACAATTCGATGAGATGGAAAAACTTTTTTTATATTTAAAAAATAAGGGTAATTTACTGCACTAATGCACTAATTTAGTGCATTTTGAGGTTGAAAAGATGAAGATTTCAGTAGAACTGTTCTTAGAAATCATATTCAATTGAATATTTGTAGAAAAATCTTCCTGTCACTGTAGTAAATATAAATCATATCTGTTCCAGGTAAGGAGATTGGCATGTCTTGGAGGGTCTGGGTCAGAGGGCCTGACCAGACGAATGCTCCGATACCTCATTGCTGACGATGTGGCCAAACTTTTTAATTGGAAAGGAAGAGACAAAATAGCCTTCGAAAAATACAAAACCAAGGAGTTGCTGTTGGGTAAATAAAAAAAATATACTTTAGTATCCTAATCTAGTTTATGAGGCACATATTGACATCTATATTTGAAAATGAGTAATGGTGTTCCGTATAATGGCAAATACAAGTTGATATTAAACCAAGGCTGACTCTTTTGGGTAACCAATAATCTTATTATTTTCATTTTCAATAAATGGTTGCATTGACATACATGCATTGTTTGTCCATTAATATTATGCAAAAGGGATATTTTAAAATGAATGAACAGTTCCATTTGAGAACTTATATCAGTCACCTGAGGCGGTGAATATAGGTATTTCTGTAAAGGAGCTTAACATAAAACTGTCTAAAATTATTATGAAATATGATTTTTTTGGTTAACACCCCGACCAACATTGAGTAACATTGTGATTTATTTCAAGAATGCTGTTGTTAGACTTTCATTTTCATTCAGACACCCACGAATGAAAGTAGAAGGCATTGTATACGGATATCTTGTATAGACTCTCCCCAGATCAATCATTTCAAGGCATCTAAGGACATCACCCCCAATAAGTTTTTGGTTGAATAATAATATACTTCATGTTGTTTCTGCAATCACCATACACCAGTCTCTGAATCTGAATTATATTGAAGTTTACTGACTATCATTAATTATGGGCTAGTATTTTCGAAATATCTATATATTGTTTCTCCAAGTTTTTCCATGAATGGTATGAAAATGCTAGTTTTCTAAAATACTTTTCTTAAAAGAAATAAAATCTTATTAGATATAGATGTGTTAACCAGAAAAAAATTTTCATATAAATTTCAGAATAGAATGCTCGTGTCTGATTTTTTTTTCCATATTTATAGAGGCTGTTAAGATTTCCTTCCCAACCAAGGAAATTGATGAGTTTCGACTTTGCACAGTCATGAAGGAATGGCTGAAATTCGCCTCGGCAAGGCTGAAGAAAGTGAAATAGACAAACTTTTATTTTATTTTTGTTTCTTTGATCTCTTGTAGTGAATATCTCCTTTTATAATATATTTTTCATAATAATCAGAAATGTTTTTTTTTCTTGAGGTTCACCAATTTGAAAACACAAGGTAACTTTCGATTCAATTATGATTTATTAGTACCTATTTGTGAAAACTCAAATATAGAATCCATATATTCTTTATAGGTATATACCCATACGTTTCAGTTCAACAATTGAATTATTCATGCAAGATTTATATTTTTCCATTGAAAGATGTTTATCATAATAATGACTTCTTGTTCAAGGAACATTATACATTATTTTATGAAATTTGTATAATATAGGTCAACGTTTCAATACAATGTTCAGATTATGCTCAAAATATATTGAATCATTACGTTGAAAGACAACTGTTAATGAGGATATACGTTATGGTGAAAATAAACATTATTAATACATTAATGATTGAACATATAAACTCGTAGGGTAATATAATATATATACACGTTATAAACTAACTTTCAGACTGAGCACAAGGTATATTATAATAATACGTTGAAAGACAACGTTTATGTATAGGTATATGATATGGTGGAGATAAACGTTATTTATACGTTATCGGTTAGACAGTAAACTTGTATGGTAGAATAATATACATACACGTTATAAATTAACGTTAATATTGCGCCCAATTTATATTTAATCAATACGTTGAAAGACAACGTTTATGAAGTATATATGATATGGTGGAAATAAACGTTATTTATACGTTATCGGTTTGACAGTAAACTTGTATGGTAAAATAATATACATACACGTTATAAATTAACGTTAATATTGCGCCCAATTTATATTTAATCAATACGTTGAAAGACAACGTTTATTTATAACTAAATTCTCGATGCAAGAAAACGTTTTTTCCCGCGACATTTTTACTGTTTTTCAACGTTTGGTTATGTAACATCTTTTCAACGTATTTTCTACGTGCGCGTGCCCACTGGGAATGGATTATTTTTTTTGGGTAATGTCAAGTCATTGGTTCATGCTGATGAACCAGAAACAGAAGACGTTTTGGAAGCCAACATAACTCGTGTAATAACTGAAATAAGTCCTGAATTACTCGAAAAAGTGATCCAAAATTGGTCTGGTCGAATGCAGTTTATCAAAGCTAGTCGTGATGATCATATGCCGGAATTTTTTTCAAACATGAATGTCATAAAATTATCTTTCAAACAAAAAAATTGGCCTCAAAATAATTTGAATATGTTTTATTTCAATCTAAAAAACACCCGATACAATAAATAGAAATAGTGGATTGTTGCTTAAACCTATAGTTTCATTTTTTCTTTTTATCTTTCCAACATTTTGAATTCATGTAGGATTTAACTCCCAAAAGAGTCTACAAAATGGCTAGAATTCGATAAGTTTGAATGGCTACACGAAAAAAATAGACAGCTGTCAAAAAAATATTCACAATGCGTTGTGATAAAGCTTTCGTTCGAGGATAAGCTCTCGAAAACACTCATATGCTATCACTCGAAAAAGAGCCATTTCATAAAAAAACACAATTTTTAAGAGAAATCCATGAAAAATGAGTTATCTTTTTTTTTACATTCATATAGATTCTCACGTCTAATTTGGAAAAACCCTGCATAAATAAGATAGGCATTCTTTTTTTCTTCATTTACCAATTTTCAAATCCTAAACACATTTTTTTTCAACATCTATTACAGCAATGTTCTGCTTTTTTCATACATACCATATACTTTTCTGATGAAAATAATCCAAAATTATATAAATTATATTCTAACTTGATCACCGTAGACAAAATTGACGAAATATATAAAACTAGCTGGCCCGGCGAACTTCGTTCCGCCTAAATGATACTTACGGTGGATTTCACAAATCGTAATCACCGGTGATCGAAGATCAAGGGCTTGGTTTTCTGATTTTTGAACTGTCAAATGTTTCCATGGATATGAGCTATCACACAGAACAGATACACAAAAATAATATGTCATAATATGTCAATCACTAATAATGGCAATTTTGGATTCAGTTATTTCCGCAAATATATTTATTACCCAAACAGAAATTCAAAAACATTTTAAAAATTATGAGAAAAGATGAGAATGGACATCTCACGATTGGAACTCATCGCCAAAATCCGATTTACTTGACATTTCGATAAAAATTCACTGGGATATTCACCCGCTTCTGGATCTGTTAATAGCCATTCATGGTACTATAAGCCCTATGTAAATTACACAGTGATTGATGTCATGTTTTTTTTTCGACCATTTCAAACCACGATGACCGAAATGCTCGAAAAAAGAACAGATGAGATCAATCGATGGCCGCGAAAGCCTCAAGAAATTCATCGCCATTTAATTGTGATAATGTCACATCTAGTACTTTCACGATTACGTTATTTGGAATAAATAAAACTATAAGAATAACTAATAATCATCAGTCATAATGTGTGAATAGCGCCATCTGAAGTGGGAATCTGATCATTTTAGACATCTGTACTCTTACGCTAAGACATTTTGGTTTTGCCTAACAGCGCAGAGTTAATTGTTGGCAACTCAATTTACACACTATTACAGTGACTATAGAGGGAATATAGTCACTGTACACACCATTTGTTTATATCGCCATCTAACGCGGAGAGTATCAAATGAAGTACAAACGAATAAGCGGTAGCGTAACTGTAACTGTAGCGACATCTAGTGGCCTTACTCAGAAGGAGGAAAAGCATTTCTGTACAAGTAAAATTTTCATCGATTTTTTCTAAGTTTCATTGTTTTTTATAATAACCAGACCGTAGACGAATCCATATATGAAGTTTCATAACAAACAGTCCATCCGATCTCTAGTTATAAATGGTGTAACCAACATCTTTCTTTTATATATATAGATATGTAAGGTGAGAATGAAAAAAAACACAAGAACTCAAATATCTCGGAAGTGTTGATTTTATGTTATCAATAAATATGGCCTAAACAACAGGAAATGAGTCATACTAGCACCTGCTACAAGGTTCACGTCACCCTGTATACGGATAACGTTTTACAAAATGGCGAATGCTCTCGCTTGGCGAAAATTTTTATTAGATTCATATCTTACACTTTCCTGGAATGTGTGCATACTCTTGAGCAGATTGACATAAAATATGGTTAATCATTCAGGGGTAATAACTCAAAAATATCACGGTTAACTAATAACGCTTTATTGTTCATGCGGAATAACGGGTTGCAAAATGGCGAATGAATCCCTTGGTAAAAAATTATTGCATCAATTCGAACAATTTTCGAATTGATTATTCGTCGAAATATAATGAAATGCAATAAAATCCTGGAAAGATTCCAATTTGCATCGTCATAAAAAGGAAGTGAAGACGCTTTATTACAATCAGAACTATTCATGTAGGTACATATTACAGAAAAAAGTAGAGGTGAAAATGTAGCAATTCAACTGAAAGAGACTATTAAATGAAGTGAAGTTTATCATTGTGAAAAATAACTTTCGAATGGGAGTATCCTATATTGCAAGATCAAAACGTTGGACTAAAAGATTTATTCTTTCTTTGATTTTCTTCTGTTCCAGTTACCGAATTCCTCCGATTCGGACTCTTTGTTGTCGTCAATGAACCGTTTACAGAGCATTAAATTTCAACTGCCCCCTCTATTATAAATTCCCGGATCCACAGCATCGTTAAGTCCCCTGATTTCTCTGCTGAAACATGCTTGAACTGCAGAATTTGGCGAGAATTATTCCAGCTATCAAGTATTTTGTGGAAGCAAAGCTGCGCCTGTGGCGATATATTTTATTGGGCGAATTTCGGTAGGATCCGAGCAATAAAAAATAAAACTGAAGCTATAAATTTCAATTATATCTCCGGCTATTTGCTCCCTACCGCTGCCGCTTTATAAATCCCGAAAGTTTCGAAATTTTGTTTTGCCCTCCTTCATGATAACCGCTAGGCAATTTTTTCATGACGTGACCAGGGTTGCTGAGATTGGATGCTGGTGAGAGATTGCGGAGGAAACTATTTAGGTATTCAGATGAGCCGACGAAAAACAGTGATCTGTTTTCTTCCAGTATGCCTAGCAAACTGGCAAAAGATCCCACTGGATCTGAATTCTGTTTCCACTTGTTTAAACTCAACAGAGGAAAATGGAAGAATGTTGTTCGTTATTTCAGTTCCTAAATTTTGTAATGTGCTAAACGTGTTGTACAGATTGTATAGGGTGTTTCAAGAGGTGTTCGGGCTAATCAAGGTTGCTATTATATAATTTTTGGTAAGATAAAAAGTTAACGTTCACTTGAATCTAAACACATAATCAAGAGTCTTGGCCCCCTAGGTTTCTCAAGAAATAAACAATTTGTATTCTGGAAATGGAAAATATATTTTATTTGTTTCTCACTTGTAAACGTCAGTTTCCAAAGACACAATATTAATCAAGAAAGTTTATTTTATCAAGTCACTAACTTGAAAAACTGACAGTTAACTTGCAAATTTTTTACAAGTTAGTAGTATTATTTACATTAGAAAATTTTGTTTTATCGTCATATATGTTGAAAATCATGGCACAATTCTTATTTTCAGTAACACAGATTTTTTATGATAAAAGAGTTGATACTGATGATGATGAACCATCTGTTGACTCAGAAACTGCTGAACTCGAGGACTGCAGAACATTTGTACTCTCCTTACTACCAAATAATTTGATAGACATTTCGATTTTTTTCTTGACCGAATCATCGACATAACTCATCGCAATTTCGGTGCTCTTCCACCCTCCTGCACGCTTTAGTGCTAAAATATCTCCACCCGAATTCGCAACCATAGTGGCTCCAGTTCTGCGATTAGAGTGGCCTGGCCGGTGTATAACTCTGGGTCTTTTAAACCTAAATATTTCGCTATTTCCTTTGGGACACCCCGGACACCACCAATAGTGTGCTGGCCAGCATTAAGGGAAATGCACTTTCCATGTCGGTATGTCAAAAAAAATCTTAGGCTTTCTGTTCTAGGAGGTCCGAAGATTTACATATTTTCTGTATAACATGCAGTGCTTGAAGCTGCAGCCATCATCGGTTATGGTGAATCTTCCTGTTGTTAAACTTTTTGTTAGCCGCAATGTCACAATAACGGATTTTCCCATATCTTCTACATCATTCATGTTTAATGAGAGAATTTCCTCACATCGACAACATCCAAAAATCCCAAATATTGTTACAATTTTCGCCAGCAACCACTGGTCATCAAGAGCATGTAAAAGAAATTGTTCAGCCTCTTCTTTACTTAATACCTTGGCCTTTTTTGGCGTATAACGCTCATTTTTTCGTTTCAGAACCGCTATTACCCTTTGAAATATGCAAATGACAACTAAACGTCATATTTTTCAATAAATTTTTCAAGGAAATAAACCTGCGAACTGGGGCATTTTCTTTCATTTCCAAGCAGCTTTTCAGCATAGACCATTTTGCCCATAAAGTATTAGGGCTGAATCTAGCTGATAGTTGATTCAAGTAGACCAACAAAACATCTTCAGTTACCCCAATCACACTATTTTTGTTTTGCCACTTTTTGAAGTCGTCGTATTAAGCTCGTACCTTGAAGCTGATTTTGCAGGTAATAAACCTGAAGCTACACTGCTGGCTGCCTCAATAATTTCTTTTGGTACATTCATTTTCGCTTTCGCCAAAACAAATATAAAGAAAAATAAACAGACATGTTCATGGCAACGCTTCCATAGCTTACGACATTTGCGACAAATTATTGAGATTTTTTTGGAATTTATCAACCCTTTTTACAAATGAGAAACGTATTTAATATAAAACAATACATGCAAGGTAACGTAAAAACCCTCCTACCTTGCTAGGAATGTTATATACTATTTCTTCGCTTCAACTGCAATATTTTCGACAGAAAATCTTTGTTTTTTACTATTTGCTTCATTCAGGATGAGATGAAATAGGAAATATGTGGAAGAATATCTGTGAAATTCAATTTACTTCCTCAAAACTGCTACATCGTCGTAATCAATCTATTGACATAGATGCAAAAACTTTCGTCGTGAATAATTTTTTCATTACAGCATCCCCCTTCAAAAAACCCTCCGAACTAATCGTCCATATTTGGACTATATCTCAAATTCCCCATAAATTAACTAATATTTCAGCGGTCCCCATGCTCAAAGGAGCATGGGGACCGCTGAAATATTAGTTAATTCGCTATCCGGCAAAGTGGTTGTTCTCCTTCGCGATGAGAGTTTCAGGTAAGCGAAAATAAGATAATGAGTTTCCTCGATGTTGGCATCAATATTCTGGAAATTTATAGAGGGGGGGAACAGCGAGTTTGGATGAGCTTTAAAAGTTCACAGGAACGTATCGCTACATAAACATTGTTATTTTTTCTCATTTCGCAGGAATTGGGTGAAAAGTTCATCTGGATATTGGGATGTTTTCTCATAATGGGGGGAAAACACACTTCGTGAAGTCTAACGCATATGAGAATAAAACGGAAGTTGATCGTGATATATTGCAGCAATTCTTTAGAGTGTCACGGAAAAGCCTCACAAAACCGAACAGCGAGATGAATTTTCAATATGAATATTCAAATGATTCCATTCATTATTGAAGCATATTGAAATTTGTGTTCAGTTCCTGTCAAGAATTCCATTCTGCTGTTGTACTCTCAGATCCAGTAGCGGCCCGTCAAAACCACGTTCCAAGTTAATTTCGACCTTAGACTATAGAAAGCAGTGGCGGTTCGTGACAGTTTAAGGTGGTGAGGCATATCGGAGAAAAAAGATTCCCTGCCGTGGCGTTGCCGTGAAAAAGGCTGTTGCAAAACTGATGATTAGAAAAATTCTTTATCGCTAGCATACTCAAGGTCATCTTTTTCGAGAAACATTTTGCTTTGTAAAATATTTACCTACTTCTAGCGATGAAGAATTATCCTACTCGAAAACTAAACATTTTAAACGGTGTGTATAAAAAGTAATTTGAAGCCAGTTGAACAAAATGATCATCCTTATTGAAATTCTTCAATTTTGGACCTTGTTATGAACATCCTCTAGAAGCAAGTTGCTTTCCATCAAATCATCAGATTTGAAACACTCATTAACCAGAACATTGAGAATATTGAAGTTCATGTCACTCTTCATTATCAGTAATGAAGTAAAATCTTCCACTTTCCCATAATTTTTTCGTTGTACCTATGTCAGCCACGCCGGATAAATTAAGAAAAATGTTGATGCCAATGAATCGAAATACTAATTTGGCACTAAGAGATGAAATAATATGAAGTGGTTACCATTAGAACAAACCGACCTAATTCTAATACCAGTAATACCGCTTCAAACGAACACCCTGTGGCCGGTACTATATTATTTTAGGCTGATATATCAGTGCATCATTTTTGCAGTAAAATTATTCCGTAACTGACGTAAGTAATGAGATTATCTACTTCATTGCACTAGTGAGACACTCTGTATATGTACATATACCTATAAATGACTAATTCTAGCGAACTCTCTTCTTCGTCAGTTGCGTAATATTCTCAAGACATTCACTCAAATCTGGGATAGATCGCTTTACTTCTTGAACTATATATGATTTATCCCCATAAGAATTACCTTGCTGATTAGCTGAAAAATAAAAAAAAATCACAAGTCTTTCGAGCGTTTACATCTAACTGGGGAATTCGTGACGTCCCATCGGTCCCGTTAAATACATTTCGCCTTCGGGTCTCCGATGGTAATTGAATTCAGTATTGAGATTGAAAGACATTATATGAACACTGGGACAAACCTAAATCCACACGAAAAACAGATAAAATTATTTTTACAAATCGAACCCAATTTGAAAACTGACCCGAGTTCATAGATTAAAGAACTAGTTACCGAATAGTGCAGAATAATTACACTTTGCCCTTCGCGACAGAATATCAAGACTAGAGGAGAGGCTAGCCTCAGACTCAACGTAATATTTGGCGTTTAGGGGTGCGGTTTTCTCGCCTGCCGTCCGTTCCCTATGATGTAAAATGACGCGTAAAGAAAGGCAGTGTGAGGCCTGTCTCTGCCGTTTACTGGGAGTTGGATACCCAGAAATCGTGAGATACGGAAACTTAGACCCAACGGGAGACGCATTTTATTGCTATATAATGAAGGGAAATTTCGATATAAATGGAAGAAGATAATGAAAACAATTTTAATTGATTGAATAAATAATGAGTTAATATATGATATTTATACGTGTAATTTTCGACGTTTATTGGTGAGGCACCTGCCTCATAGGACAAGCCGCCACTGATAGAAAGAGGAGAGAAACTTTCCAAAAATGAATAGTGAAGCCAATTTTGGAAAACTACCACGGATTCAAAATATACATTTTTGCCACGTTGTGACGTTCTTTGATTTTTCGAATGAATAAGCTATAAATCAATATGAAAAGTACTTCAGATTGAAATTCATTTACTGGCGTGAATGCCAGAAATGAGTATCGGAATGTTCGCATAACGGATCGGCCGTTTTTGCCTCAAATAATGAATGTGCACGTATTGGCTGCACCGTTTTCTGAATCTGTGGCCAGTTCATTAATTAATTCCGAACCACTTTTTTGATTTTGTGTTACTAATGACATTTTGAATGATGTTTTCATCACGATATCGCGTTTCATTGCGTTCAATCAGTGAGATTTGGATTTATTTCTGAAAATTATTAGCAAAATACGCCGAAGAAATTGTTCGATTGGGTCTTGTCTTTGGTAAACTGAACTATTTGAATCCTGATTTGAGTTTACACAGGTATGTTCTACTCTTATCATTCTAAGTAGGTAGTTAGTCATATATTTATGGTGAAAAGGGGTTACAGTCCACTGCGACCTTAAGGTCTATTGTGCCCCCTTAAAGAGCTAATATCATCGCACCTCCTACAGCTCGCCCTCCAGTTCCAGAGATTTGATGAAATCCAGTATCTGGGACGGCTTCAAGGAGGATAACTCCCCACTTCTACAAGTTTCTTGTCCAAAGCACTCTTTCCTTTGGCTTGCAATGGCATAGCATTCCGTAACCAGGTGAAAAGGAGTTTCTTCCTCCTCCCCACAGAATCTACACTCATCAGTGTCCGATAAACCCATTCTCAACAGATGCTTCTTTAGGCGACAATGTCTTGTAGAAAGCCAGTGAATAGGTGAAGTTGGTTTTAACTGAGATCCAGATATTTTTTGGACCTAGCAGTTTCAAAGTTCTGGAGGAACTTCTTGGAGTGATCCATCCCTGGGAGATTCCGCCAGAGTTTTTCTCTTTCGGTTTCTTATAGGTGCATTTTCCTATACCACAGAAGGGTTCTGGGCCAGTGAGTGGCGTTTGTGCGCCCTTTCTGGTCAGTGTATTGGCCTCTTCGTTTCCTACGATTCCCGAATGACCGGGAACCCAGATTAAAAAGACCTTGTTCCTGCACTCCCAAATCAGCTTTGAGTCAATGACGCAGGAGCTCAGTGCTTTAATAGAAGCTTGACTATTTATATGAAAAGCTATATCGCACTTTCTTTCTAGACATCTTCATTCTAAGGAACAGTGGCGTATACTCCATTCACTTTCATGATGTATCTTGGTTGACCATGATCTTCTGACACATTTCACCGTGTATATTTTGAAAATGTTAGTTTATAGTCATTTTCCCGTCAGAAAACTAAGCAAGGATGTCCTTCCTACATAGGGGTCGTACTAATTACGTATTCATCAAAATGTTTATTTACTTTGGAAAATAATGTATTCGAGGAAATATTACTTGAATTCAATAATTCCAAAGACCTTAGCGAATGTTGAAGAAACTATTTTCTCTGTTAATACTGGAAATATTTCACGTATATAAATATGGTTGGAAGATCCAGTTATGCTATTTTCTTGTACGGAAATCTAGAATCGAGTGCTGAAATTTTACTGCAAAAATGTACTGAATAGTCCGATAATTTGTGATAGCTCATTCGAAAACAGAATAGAAATAGTCAAGTATCTCAACGGAAAAACTTCTGAACGAGCAGACGGACCTGCGGAATTCCCCATTTATAAAAATTCCCAAAACATAAGCCGACAGAAGACATTTAAATACCTTTTGGCACATCTTGAAATACTTCAGTATGAAAATATAGTAGCACTACGAATTCTGTGTCACAGTTAAACCATAGAAAGAACTAACACCATTTATAGAGTTAAAATGAGTAAATAGAAATTAGCATTGGCAACGTCTCTGAGAATTATTTGACATTTCACGAGTTCCAACCTGCGTTAATTTCATGTAAAAAAAACTTGATAAACCGAAATCTTGGCCAACCGGGATACTTTATGAAAGTGAATAGAGTATAAATTTTTCAATTTTTAGAATGTCAGATTTTGGATTCCCTCCTGATATTGAGGGGGGAAACATTTGGTTGTCAATTCTGAATTTGACATTTAGTTTACTCAGAATCGATTCCAAGTTCGGAACATTTTATGAATTCGTCAAAAAGAGTTAATTCACTTGTAATTTCATTTCCATTCTCCAATACCCATAACACCACACAACTGGACCTTTCAAAGTCAGATCCTGCAATGGTGCCACGGCAGTAAAAAATGATATTGCTATTCTTTATGCTATCTTCGTTCCACTTATGAAAACTGACCATATTCTGGCTTCATGAATTCATTGATTGAGATGCTGTGTCTCTTCTTTCTATGGTCCAAGATTTTGACAATCATTTCAAGGTAGATTATCCAAATTCCGGGGCATGTGAAATCGCTTGGTCCAAGAGTAGAATCTACTCTAAGATTTGATTGTGTAAATGACTTTGCATTCCGAAGATCTTGAAAAATAATGTCTAGAAAAAGATTTTGTTCGAAACTCATTTATTTTTCCAATGGCGACTCGAATCGCTTAACATTTCCATGTCATTAATTTATGCAAATTTATAGATACTTCCATTCAGAACGATTCATTCAAATATTTAAGTATTGATTTCGAGTTAATCTGCCCCTGAACTCTTCGCTTGGTACTGGATAATCAGAAATCTCCGAAACCTTCCAGATTGGAACGAAATCCTTCAAACGAACGGCTTTGATCAGTTGACCGACAAATTATTTACCTAGCACGGAAACGCATTTAATTTTCAACTTTCAAAGGGATCCTCGAACCTGATTTCTTCTCAAGGTTGCAATTTTCTTTCATGGCCTGTTCGATCCAAAATGTTACGCATGTCTGAGCAAATTGCACCCCGCTTGGTACTTAACTTCTTGAGTTCGGTCAGCAGAGCATTCCCAAAGAGCAAATCAGGAATTTCTTATACCTGTTCGGAGCTCGTGAATTTCGCAGAGGAATGTTATATATTCGGAAGGAAATACCAGCGGAGTTGTCAGTGAGTTTCCACGAAATTAGAACGGAAAACAATAGAGTGAAAAGAATTTTTCTTTGACAATGGAGGCTCTGGAAGTTAGTTATTCCGGAACTTTTTGATGACATTTTCCATCGGAGATCATCTGAAGAAGTTCCCATACGGTTTAGACTAATTTAACAGAACGTTCCTATACAGGGTGTTCACGCCAAGTGAACGGTTCAGATAATTTTTCTGAATTTTTCATTTCCATTTCCTTCAAAATTAATTTAATTTCTCCGTACTTAGGGAAATCCCATATGTAGTGTGGGCGCGAGAAAGATCGTCAGCTGTGGAGCGCGCATATGTCGCATATTTGTTTCATTCTTCATTTTTCATTCAGTTCATTGATTTTAACGATCGTGAATACTTCACAATTAGTGCTAATTCTGCTTCCTTTCGTGAATTAAGAAAAGTTCAGTTTTCTTGTGATTCACAAATTCTAGTGAGTTCGATTCATTCGAATTACATTCATTTAAGAACATTCGTTAGTGCGAATTTGGTTCGAAAAGTACTGTTACCAGTGGCGTGGTTTTTATTCTGCCACAAGGATAAGTGTTCCTAATTCAACATTTTAGCAACGGATTTTCAAGTCAGCTTCATTCCATGTTCGTTTGTCGATCTCGATCACTCTGTTCATGGAAATAGGAGTAACCGACAAGATCTGGTTGACCTTTTTGCTGAAATAGGTAGGATCTACAACAACTTTTCGACAACTCTTCTCAACATTCCCCTATACCTATCTGTTGCCGTTTTCAAAATATAAATTAATATTATGAATGATTTTATCGTCTGTGAATTTAATTAGAAAGGAAGATTTTTAGCGGCATGCAGACAATTTTTGAAATTCCTGCACGGTGTGTGCAATATAAATTAATTTAAATTTTTTTCACCAAAAATCATGACCTCTAAACATGATGATAACTTCGGGTTCAGGAACACTATGGCATTGAAATTTGGTTTGGAGTCAGGTGTTACATGAATGCTTCCAAAACATCAGCCTGATCTGCGTTACTTCAATACAGGGTGGAAAAAAATACTTTTTCGTTTGCTTGAAACAGTGACTGAAAGTTGTTTATTTCAAATGGAACGCCCTATATTATTAAAAATTCAGAAAGCTGATGAAATTTGCTTTCATTCTATGTGTATCATGCCTATACCTAACTAGTCAAATTTCGGACTTATGAGCATTTATTTGTCAAAATGTCCCTTCAGAATGGTATTTCCATTCGATATTTGGTAGGCAGGCCATGATTTTACTATTTGATAGTACCTTGTGTCATTCTCCTAATAGAAAAGGCACCAAGAAACTTGAAAGTCAAACTATTTATATGTATTATTATATAAAAGTAGAACAATCATGTCGAATATTTCAAAGTATGTTCAAATCGCTGGCCGTTCACTTCCAAGCACTTCAAAATGCTTTCGTCGTGCCAGATCGTATTTCTTTGGAATCCAAATCTCCAAATGCTTGAGTAATCCTTTCCAACAATTCATCTCTCGAATGCACGGGTGTTTTGTAAACTTTTTCTTTCAACATTCCCCACAGATAAAAATCTAATGGACTCAGATCGGGTGATTTTGCTGGCCAATTCCATTGCCCAAGCGCGTTATCCACCGATCTTCAAAAAGTCTCTCCAGTAAATAATAATAAAAAAATTCATGAGCACTTCGTTTGAATAGTTTTCCATGGTTTCGAGGGTATTTGCAACTTCTGAAATGACGAAAATGTCGAAATTAAAGTTTATTGATGCCTTTATTAGGAGTGTGGAACATGTGGATGATTTGAGAGATCGGGTAATGGCTGGGTGTAACTCAATAAGAAACGTGTTTTTGAAAGAGTTTGACAGTCTATGATGAGAAGATTGCATGGTTTCACCAGAGCTGACGGTAGCCTTTTCCAACAGATGTGTAATTTTTGATAATGAATTGTTATTTTTCGAAAATTTGCTTCGTCCTATATCTTCGCAACAAAGCGCTTTTTAGAAAATAATGGAAAAGAATAAGATATCCTAAAAATAGTTCCAAGAATATCTTTTTGCATTTTTGACAATGAAATGTTCATTTCTACAGGATGTTTCATTGGTAAATGAGCATACGGTAACCTAAGCTAGAGCTACCCTAGGCGAGTCCAAAAAACCGATATATGATAGGTCTAATCAATTCCATAACCGAGATACAGGGTGGTTTATAAATTAATCAAAAATTTCAATTTCTCATAACTTTTGAATCAACCAGTATAGTCAGTAGATATTTGGAACGTATGATTAACTTCTGCAGGTCGATCGATTCACACTTGAATTTTCCAAAAATTCCAGTTCCGTATTCGAAAGATATGGGACTTCTTCTAAGGTGAGATTCAACACCCTGTATATTAAAATTTTGGGATTTGATCGAGATATTTGGAAAGAGCAGAAAATTCACAATGGGGTTCAGTAGATTTCTTTGTCCCTCACGTCATTTTGCTCAAAGAGAGCTTCTGGGAAAGATCCAATTGAATATTGGAATTCCACAAAATTCTCAGAAAAATCGTAAATTATGATCACAGTGAATTTTTTTGGTCCCACTAATTGCGCATTCGAATTTCATAATATTCTGAGGAATCATTTGGAGTTATTTCCGAAAAAACATTATTCATCGAGAAAAATTTATTTGAAGTCGACAAAGATGCATAAATAACTGAAGAAACATAAAAACTAAACGTGAATTACAAAAGGTTCTCGAAAATACCACCATTTTGTTCAATACACATTCCTACCCTTTTCAAAAAACGTATGGTGTGGCGTTTATAAAAATCGATTGATTGGATCACATGTCCTACCAAGACGGCTTATGAGTGATCTTAACTTAGATTACCTCCAGAACCATCTTCCTGTATTACTCGAAAGTACGGACATTGCAGGAATGCATTTTCAGCATGGTGGAGCCCCACCCCATTTAAGAGTTATGGTCAGACAATTTTTAGATCAGAACTTTCCAAATATGTCGATAGGCAGTGGTGGACGTCATGCCTGGCCCGCTAGGTCACCAGATTTCAAACCTGTTGATTATTTCATTTGGGGTTATTGGAAATGTTTATTCATCTGAAATTGGAAGTGAGGATATCCTCGTGTAAAGAAATACGTAATAATCCAGACATGATCAAAAAACTATCAGACATATTTTGAAGAGGGTATAGAATGTGTATTGAACAGAATGGTGGGACTTTCGAGCACCTTCTGTAATTTACGTTGAGTTTTTATGTTTCTGCAGTTCTTTATTAATCTTTGTCGATTTCAAATAAATTTTTCTCGATGAATAATGTTTTTTCGAAAATAACTCCAAATGATTCCTCAGAATATTATGAAATTCAAATGTGCAATTAGTGGGACAAAAAAAATTCAATGTGATCAAAATGTACGATTTT
Source organism: Adalia decempunctata (assembly GCA_951802165.1). NCBI lineage: Eukaryota > Metazoa > Arthropoda > Insecta > Coleoptera > Coccinellidae > Adalia > Adalia decempunctata. Next base: position 27,145,647 of record OX637697.1, read on the forward strand.
TCTGGGAATTTTGTGGAATTCCAATAATCAATTGGATCTTTCCCCGAAGCTCTCTTTGAGCAAAATGACGTGCGGGACAATGAAATCTACTGAACCCCATTGAAAATTTTCTGCACTTTTCAAATATCTCAATCAAATCCCAAAATTTCAATATACAATGTGTTGAATCTCAGCTTAGAAGAAGTTATCTTTCGAATACGGACCTGGAATTTTTTGAAAATTCAAGTTTAAATCGATCGACCTGTTTACGTTCCAATTATCTACCGACTATACTGGTTTGTTCAAAAGTTACGAGGAATTGAAATTTTTGGTGAATACATAAACCACCCTGTATCTTGGTTATGGAATTGATTAGACCTATCATATATCGGTTTTTTGGACTCGGCTAGGGTAGCTCTAGCTCAGGTTACCGTATGTTCCTTTACCAATGAAACACCATGGATACACTCGGACAAGAAATGATAAAATTTAATAAAAACTTACTTCACGATAGACCAAGGCCATTTCATAATTATTATTAGTTTGTAGAAAATTCTAGGAAGTTTCTCATGTGATTTTTTTTTATTCCGCTCAAAAAATTCGCGGTGAAACAACCACTCAAAAGCACTTTCCATTCTCGATCCCTCAATGCTTTCAATTCCAAATTGACTGAAGGAGTGGGGAGTGACATAAATGAGTTCCTTCATCCCCATTATAAATTCCAAAATGTACCTACTCAATCTGTCGGATGGATAACTCAATAATAATTAAAGCCCCGTATCGATTTCACTACATGAAAACGTTTCGAAGATAATAGTCTCTGAATCAATTCAGTTCCTATTATACCATCACAAAGTACTTTAAGACCCTGATCAAAAACAAACGTACCAGGCAGGAACTAATTAAGTAAGCCTTCACTTCACATAAGCCCTTTCCGTGCCTACCGATGAGGACCAATTAATGGCATGAAGCTGTCATTTGTACATCGTAAAGTTGGCGATCGTAATCGATTTTGGAATTGGAAATGATGAGACTCTACTGGGGAAATCTGAGACCCAATTCTTGAATTGGGGTTGATAAGGAGAACATTATACACGGTGATGGAGGTCTGAGTAACTTGTATTTTAGGTTACTCTATTTTTAACTTCGGGGGATGATCAGCGATGTTCATTACTTGGAATTTGATAAATTCTTGGAGTCCAACTGGTTGTCTTGTTGTTGTTGCATCGAATAGAGAAAATGTTGTCCGAAATCTATCGATATTTCGACAAATAAACTGCTCTGGGGAACGATTAAGTCATAGAATTATAAATATAGAATTTGAGCGTAGTGGCTAATAAGTATACAAAAGTGTGGCAATCGTTTCCCTTAAATCCAGGGTCAGTCATCGCTATACGCATGCCTAGGGAGAAGAAAAGGGACATGTAATTCTGTATCCATGTATACCTTATGTGACTCAATACAAACAGAGACAAATAACAAAACTTCATCCGCTGATCGCCACGATGTCCCTATTTTCCCACTTTCTGTTATCGCACATGCTCAACAGTCTCACTGACCCTAGGCAGAGCCCTCTAGATGCTTCACTTTTAATTTCAAGGATCAAATTATAGGTATAAAATTATGTGGATTAAGTAAACCATACATTTCACGAAATGATCTATAAGTTTGGCGAATAGAAAACTGATTCTGAAAATAAATTTCAACAATTTGTGAACGTTGTTGTGGTGTGAGTATTTTTATGATTATTCGTAAATGCCAAATGAACAGAAATATCAAAACAACATGGCCTCTTCCTAGGAGCATAGAATATTCTATGCTCCTAGCTTCTACCTTCTGTCAAATGGCAGTTATCCCTATCGAAAATTCTATCACTCTAAAAAACTACTCGATACTTGTCCTGGGAATTCCTGACGTTTCTTTTCTCGAGCAAAGCATCTAAATATAACGAATTTTCTTGTTGACGACAAAAATAGGTCAAGAATTTGTTGGAAAGCCTCAACTGTCGATTAGTCCCTCACCCCTTTATCCTTCCTCGACATTTTGTTAATAAGTACGGAAAAAGCGGCCCCCTTACAATACCCTGCCTGCAATTCGAGGCCATGGATTAATCGAGGGCTTCACTTTTTGACATCTAATTGATACTTGAGCGCCCCTAATGAATCGTTCAATTTCTCGAACTTTCAGGAGCACAAACGATTTTTCCTTTTCTTTTCTGAAAGTCCGAATCAATCATAAAGTTTAATTGAAGCTCAGTCGTTATGAGTGCCGAAAAATAGATAACTGGAAGAGCTATTGGAATTTGTAATCGTATTATCAGTATCATTCGACAATTTCGGAAATTAAGTTAGTAATGGAGTTCATACGGAGTGAATGAGAAATACTCTATTGAGGTATACTCCATTCACTTTTATAATGTATTCCGGTTGGCCATGATTTAGGTTCATCAAATATTTTTACTTCAAACTGATGCAGGTTGGTACTCGTCAAATGTCTTATGGTTCTCAGAGATGTTGCTGATGCTGATTTCTATTTACTCTTTCATAACATTGTGAATGGAGTTAGTTACTTTAAGGTTTAACTGTGACACAGTTGTCGGTGTACTACTACAGTTCCATACTGGAATATTTCCAGTTGTGCAAAAAGGTATTCAAATGTCTTTTGTAGGATTATTTCTTCAGAATTTTGAAAAGTTGGGAATTCCAAAGGTCTGTCTTTTCTCAGAAGTTTTTCTATCGACTTATTCAAGTACTTTTATTTTTTTTTCGAATGAACTATCAACAAGTACCGAACTATTCTGTCCATTATTTTTCGGTGAAATTTCGATTCTTCATTTCCGTACAAAAAAAAGCATAACTGAATCTTCTTACCATGTTTATATACGTGAAATTTCTCCAGTACTAACAGAGAAAAAAGATTCTTCAACATTTGCCAGGTCTTCGGAATTTTTTAATTCTATTTGAATTCAATATTTTCTCAAATTCAATTTTTGCCGAACGAACATTTCGATAAATACGTAATTACTACGATTCCTATCTAGATGCTTATTCATCTGACAGTAAAATGACTTTAATCTAACATTCTCAAAATATACGAGGTGAAATGTGTCAGAATACATTGCCAATCAGTATACATTATCAAAGCGTTAATACGCGTTTTAGTTTTAGAGATTGAATGCCAAACTTCTACCACAACGTGAGGAATCGATACAAAAGTCAATAAGTTAATTGAATATTCTTGTTCTTCCACGCTTGATCCCATATTGACGTAATCATTTCATAATTGAGAATGCTATCACAAAAGAACGAAAAAACCATGTGTTTCTTGGAATAATGGATAATAAAAGGCCGGCATACAAGGATAAATTCGAAAAATTCTTAGCTTACTATAGAACCAGACAAAATTTCAATGTCATAATATTTTCCTCTCAATTGAATACATTTATTACAGCGAACCTGCAACGTCTATAGACCTTTCAAAAAAAAATGTTTCATCTTGCTCTGCAAACCAGTCCTTCAAAGCTATCATTACATCCACGTTGCAAGAAAATTTACGACCTTTTAAACTTTTTTTTCAGTTGAGGAAAGAGATGATAGTTGTATGGAGCCAAATCTGGTGAATAAGGGGGTGTTCTAGTAATTCTAACCCTAAATCACGATTTTTTTTCATGGCAACATGAGATTTGTATATTTGTACTAGGGCGTTGTCCTGTAAAAACAAAATACCATTGGATAGCTTTCCGCGTCTTTTCTCTTTAATTTTTCTTCCGTAGAGTGGTCAGTATTGGCGAATGGTAATCTGTAGTTATTGTTCTACCCTTATCCTTATCCAAAAAATCAATCATGATTACTCCATGGCAATCCCAAAAAACTGAAACAAGAACTTTTTCAGCAGATTTTTTGACACGAAACTTCTTCGGTCTTGGAGAACCAGAGTGTCACAATTCCATCGATTAACGCTTTGTTTCTGGATCGTAGAAATGTACCCAAGTCTCATTCATAGTAACAATTCGGTTTAAGAAGTCTACATCGTTTTCAAATCGAGCACAGATCGAACGCGATGCTACTACCCGAGGGGGATTTCACCCTGGAATTTTAGTGTACAAAGCTTGGAATCATTTGGAATTTTAGGAATTATTTGGAATTATTTGGAATCATTGGAATTTTTTTGAATTATTTGGAATTATTGAAATTTTTTGGAATTATTTGGAATTAGTCGGAATTATTTGGAATTATTTCAAATATTACGTCACTTCTGCGCTTGCGCCATAGTCCTAACCTGACATGATCATATATCACGAAGTTCATACCATCAAAAGAAGTGAGAATAAAAGCTACCGATTTTTCTTCTCATAATCCATTAGGTCACGAAAATATAAATCATTGAAGTAAATAATGGCTGCTTTTTGATGAATTCTTAGCCCTAAAAGAACAACATAATTTTTATTGAATTACTGGAATTATTGGAATTATTTGGAATTATTGAATTTTCCTGGATTTATTTGGAACTATTGAAATTTTATTTGGAGTTAGTCAGAGTTTTTGGAATTTTGTGCGAGTTTTGGAATTATTTGGTGATTTTTGGAATTATTGAACTGATTTGGAATTTTAGTGTACAAAATTTTGGGGGTGAAATTCCCCTCGCTTCTACCCTTGCACGCTTTTGGTCAACATTCAAACATTTGTGGATCCATTTTGCAGAAATTGACGTGAACTATATGATGAACGCGTTCGTATGAAATCTTCAGTGCTACAGATATCAGTTTTAGCCGGTTTTGGCCCAATTCGACGGTCTGATAAAATCATGTAATGAACTGCATCGATATTTTCGGAAACTGACACAGAAACTGGCCTTTCGATCGGTCATCATCTTCAATGGAAAATTTACCTCTTTTAAAGCTTGAAGTCCAATTTTTCACGGTCGCATAAGAAGGACATTGATCACCAAGGGTATTAAGCATTTCTTCGTAAATCTGCTCTCCTCTTAACCCTTTTAAATACAGGTACTTGATGATGGCTCGATACTCCAATTTTTCGATTTTTACAATTTCGGTGGACATCTTTTTTTTAATTTATTGCGTAACTCTGGTTCACTTTTTTTACGTCGAAAATTGTTATCATCATGCCATTAGTAGGTTATTTATGTTACTGTTACTTATATAATCAACATCGATTGGTTATAAATAATTAACATGAAGTTTTTCTTGTAGATTTTTCATGAAGCAACTCTGTGAAGTAATCGGTAAGTGCAAAATGAAACGAAAAAAAATCACAAATTATCTGTTGGCTGAATAAGAGAAGATTCAGTGAACATGGACCGAGAATACGGATGTCTTTTCGGTATCAAAGCAACTCGGCATGCTGAAAAACATATCTGTCGGCTGAAAGACGATTCTCGGTAGACAAAGGAAAGTTAAATTCAGCTCTTGAACCATTCAGGATTAGATTCGAAGCATTCGGGTTTCGGTATTCGTAAGAGACTTCCCTTTCGTTCACGAATCACTTTCAGTTTGCTTGATGAGTATTGACGGATCAGCAGGGAGCATTGCTGAAGCGCTTTCAGATTTATGTGACGCATAATTTTGGATTTATTTGAAACTGGGTAAAACATTCAGTGGAGAATGTAGAGCTCGTTGACCAAAGCTCGTTTTTAGGATGGTCCAAATTTTGCTTGTGGCAAGGTTGACTCATGTGTCCTCTATACCCACGCAGATTTTGAGCTCTATCATTTATAATTTATATTATCAGTGATCCAATTTTGTCCATTAGATTTTTGGAGATTTTTGCAATAGGTAAAAATATGTCTTGAATTTTGGATTGCAATCTAGGCGTTTGAAGGTCATGAGAAGGGAATTCGATAGGAATCTTTCCCATATTTCGATATATGGATTCGCAGCCTGAAATATGTAGGACCACCTGTATAATTTCTCGAATACCCATCAAAGTTAGCCCTGCGACTGCAAATTGTGACGCCTTTTGTTACTTCTTCGAGAAGTTGTTGAGAGCTCTAGGTATATGTCCTGCAAAGTCCGCCACCAAATAACTCCCAGCGAAGTCCTTTTTGTGCTATGACAGAAGAATTGGTTTATGGAAATATAACAAAACCGCATATGAACTCTAATAATACTCGATTCAGAATAATGGCCTCTACTCAAATTATATTATTTCATATTCTGGGTATTGTTCCTATCCTATCTCTTTTTAAAGATATCTCAACAAGTATTGGAAATCCACTCCGAATTCTTGGTCCTTTTGTCTGCTAAGTTCATCTACAAAAATGGGAATAACGGGTCAGAAAAATCTCTCATAAGCAAGGGCGGATATAGCTCTTTTTCATGGGAGGGGTAATGACGATCATGGGGGGGTAATAACGATTGAAAAAGACTAAATCAGATACAAAATGTATGAAATATTTGATGTGCACCACATTTTTCCTAGGTCTCCGACATTCATGTGGTGGGTAGTTACATCCAGTACCCCCCCCCCATAATGATCCATAATAATTTGAAAGATCAACTTTTGTCTGGAAATAGTTCGATATTTAATAATTCAACAAATCAATAATGAATTGGAATTGATAATATACCTCAGAAAGTCAACCAGTATGAAATGGTGTTTATACTCCGTTCCCTTTCATAAAGTATCCCGGTTCGCCATGAAATTCTGACACATTTCACCTTGTTGCATTTTGAAAATGTTAGGTTATAGTCATGCTCCTGTCAGATACTTCCGCAAAGTTGTCGTTTCTAACTAGAGATCGTAGTAAATACGTATTTATCGAAATGTTTATTTTCCTTTGAAAAATAATGAATTTGAGATAATCTTATGTGTATTCAATAATTCCAAAGGATTTGGCGAATGTTGAAAAAACTTTTTTCTCTGTTAATACTTGATACTTCATGTATATAAACATGGTTGGAAGATGCAGTTAGGCTATTTTCTTGTACGGAAATCAAGAATCGAGTTTTGAAAGTTTACTGAAAAATCATGGACAGCATAGAGCTTTGCTTTGTGATAGTACATTCGAAAAAAGAGTACTCGAATAACCCGACAGAAAACTTCCAAACGAACAGACGGACCTATGGAATCCCCCACTCTTCAAAATTCTCAAGAAATAAGCCTACAGAAGACATTCAAATCCATTTTTGCACAGCTTGAAATACTCCAGTATGAAAATGTAGGAGTACTACGACACCTATGTCAAAGTTAAACCTTACTCCAATCACAAAGTTTAAAAAAAGTAATAGAAATTAGCATTGGCAACGTCCCTCAGAATTATTTGTCTTTCACGAGTGATAACCTCAGTTTTAAGTCAAACAACTTGTTAAACCTTAATCATGGCCAATCGGGATACTTTATAAAAGTGAATGTAGTATACATATTCAGTGTCTTATTCTGACATGAACTCACATAACTTCCAATTATCTTATCAGTATCACCGTTCTTTTTTGATATTCCGCTTCATCTTAACAATATCCAGCTTCGGGGACACATCAACTCAACAGATGAACTCTAACTGGTTCAGACTGAAACGAGACGAAGATCTTTTCACAGATGCACGAACCGGAAATGGATGATGGTTAACCTTTGGTATAGCCCTGGCAAAACAATTTCTTATTCTGGATATTTTCAAGATAACTTTGAGAACTCGCAATTTGAATTTCCCATTCTCAGTGCACTCAGAATATCCTTGGGAGCTCGCAATGGAAAGTTCGTATTCTACAGGGCCGATCCTAGGGTGTTGGCCGCCCTCGTGCAGAATCCTTATGTGCCGCCCCAAAGACAAGAAAATATATATATCTTTTTTTGATATATACATATATAAAAAATCTTCAATGGGCCTCCTTTTATTGTTAGGAGAAATCTGTACATACAGTATAACCTCTTTAATACTGAACAGGTACTAAAAGAAAAAACAGAAACAAACTAATATATAACAAAAAGTACGAATACGAACATAAACAGTCTTTTATTCAGTCTGTAATGACTAGTATATTATGTAAAATCAGGTACCTATGAAATAACTTTCCTAGCTTTTTGAGAAGCAAATATATCAATCATTTCGCTCATACCAATTCTTTCCGATATTTCAGATTCAATAGAGATAATGGCCAAATTCGAGAGTCTCTCCTGTGACGTATTATTCCTCAAGTAATCTTTAATTATTTTTAATTTACTGAACTCTTTTTTCCTGAAGCAACAGAGACAGGCAATGTTAATAAAATTCTTATGGCTAATGTATGAAATTGGCAAACAAGAAATCAAATAACTTTTACCAATAATTTATAATATTTCGAAAGGTTGATCTTTACCCGGGAAAATATGTTTAAATGAATTATTTTCGTTGGAAAGTTGTACGCCATCTAAATCTTTAACAATATTTCCTTCCGCATTTACCTGTAATCTAATATCTAAGTCCATGCAGGCTTTCATAAGATCATCTTCAGAAAAATTTTCGAACTCATAGAGGAAGCAAAATTGATTATAACATTCAGACAGTGAAGTAAATCTTTCCTAGCGTGATCCAGAATTGTATAATAAAACTCAGCCTTGAATTTCTGGTAGGAATTAGAAATTGGTTCATCGCTGCCTCATAATTAAATAAGCGAACTTTATTTCTGGGTTCAGGGATGAGAAAGTTTGGATCAATTTCTAAGTCATTGGCTAAACATGTTGCTTAATCAACAAATGTTTTGAAATTCTCATCAGATCTTTGTGGAATTAAATATTTTTTTTAAATTATCTAAACCCTGTATACTCTCTGCAATACCAACTCTAAGATTTTGTAGCATTTTACTTAAAACGTCTATTCTTATTAATGAGTCATGCCAAATTAACATTGAGCATAGAAACTCAAATGTTTTTATGTTTTTCACTAGAGTTTTCGTTGCAATCTTTGTCCTATTATCCTTAGTGGGATCTCCAATTAAAGCTCTCAAAGCTTCTACGATATTTTTAGTCTTCTTTCAAAGGTCTTATAGCATTTATGCGACTCTCTCACCTTGTGTCGGGTTTCAAAGTTAAGCCTTCGACATATTTTTTAAATATATCCCATCGATATGGAGATCCAGAAATAGAATATATAATTCTTGCACTCTGTCAAAAAACCCGAGATTTCCCCACTAGAAGTGACAGCATCATTAACCACTAGATTTAAGGTATGAGCGGAACATGGAACATAAAATGCTCTAGGATTAATGGTAAGTATCCTTTTTTGAAGGCCTACATTTTTCCTTTTCATATTTGCTTCATTATCATATCCCTGACCCCGAATATAATGAACGTCAAGCTGGAGGCTAAGTAGTAGCTTTTCCAAAAAAAATTACATAAACCTTGTCCAGTGGTATTAGTTGGAAAAAGCCTATAAAGTACTCTAAAATGTCTACTGTACTTTTCGATAAGTCTACACACCTAATAACAAATGAATCTATAATGATGGCGTAATATGTGGCTTTTTTGACAACGCGTGTTATCTGTTTACGAACAGATTCGGCTGAAATGTTAATAATGTCGTTTTGAAAATGCTGCCCCAAATAGTGTGGAATACGCCTCACGTCCTCACCCTTAAATCTACTAATACTGTTAAGGTGTTCCGATATAATTGGATCAAATACAGGCAACATCTGTACTGCTTTCAAAAAATTTCCATTATCTCTACGATATAATTCTGAACTAGTTCCACTAAATGCCGAATTTTGACAAGCCAAAAATTGTACTACAGCATTCCTTTGTTTCTTTTTGTCGGTGATGGGGAACAAGATATATTTGATTTGACAAGATTGAAAAATTCAGTTTCATTAAATTTTTTTTTCGTCTCATTCAAAATTTGGATGATTAGAGTTCGAAAGTAGTTATCAAGAATTGAAAACAATTATCTTTTCAAGATTTGTTAAAAATCAAATTTTCTACGAAATGACATAAAAAAGTGGCGGCCTGCGGCCGCCCCTTGAGTTTGGCCGCCCGCGTGCGGGGCACGCGCTGCACACCTGCTAGGATCGGCCCTGGTATTCTAGTTGTATTCGAGACATCTTAGGGAGCTCGCATTGATAATTTATCGTTTTGGTTGCATTCGTGACATCTTTTAGACTCGCAAACAAAATAAATTGAGAATATCGCAAGGAAACATCACGGAGCGATCTCTGTGAAATCGAAATAGGTATAAGAGTCGCAGTTTAACCTCTCAGAAATCTCGCATTTCCTTGAAATATATGCATTTCATTTCGATTCTTTTGTGGCGAAACTGCAACTCGTTTCCCTTCTCAAATTCCTCCGTAATTCAGTGAAAGATTACATACGTGAAGAACTCGTATGAGAGCTGAGAGCATCCGCCACTTTGTGAATAGGGCGCCTGTAAGCTAAATAAGTCCCAATTACGTTTTGTTAAACCGCATTCTACTGGTTGACGAATTTAGGAGTATCGCGTGAATCTATTCGAATCGTAACAATTCTTCAATCGTATCAGATGCGACAATAAATTGCGACTCGCAATTCCTCCCTAAATTTTCGTTTGGTAAAGCACTTTGGATAGAGGCCAATCAGATTCCCATTTCGGTAACGAATAGATGAGCCGTTGGTTTTATAGTTCGAACAGTTCAAGTCTAGTGTAAATATGGCTCGATAAATTTCGAGCCATTTGGTACCCGCAATGTAGGTCTCTAGATAAATAAAGCTTGTCTGCGGTTTAGATTTAGGTTAGACTGCGATAAATTCAGAGCGGTCTTTGCAAACTAGTAGAGTTCGTCCTACTTTATTATAGGTAGATTTAAGGAAACAGCTTCGATTCGGGCACTGAATATTTGCGAACTGTCACAAGAGAAAACACTGCTTTGACAGCTACTGTCAATTTTTTGTGACAACAGTCAAAACATTTTTCCGTTGGGATGTGGTCAGCTATGACCGTTTCAAAGGGCGTTTCTAAATCGAAGATTGTTGGCATAACATCCGATGGTTTTGCCAGGAGGTTTCGATCTAGTTGATTCAATATCCTCATGTACCTGACTCAGTTTCCAGGTAGGAGTTTTTCGTTAAGGGATATTCTCATTGCATCCAGCAGGCTACATTTCCTCACATGTAGATATAAGGGGGGCAAATCGAGCATGACCTCAAGCGCTGCTGTAGGAGCTGTGCTCATAGCTCCCGTGACACCAATACACGCCAGCCTTCGTAGTTTTTGCAACCGACTGCGTTTGGTGACCTCTTCGATTTCTGTACAATATGCTAAAGACGCATAAGGCGTACCACCGTTGAATATATCCACATTGCCATTTTCGGCACTTGAGTTCATTACAAATCTTACACCTCTACAGCTAGTGATTGATAGGGTACCCCATCAAGTCATCCTCACAATATCTAATTCCTTAGATAGTCTGAGGAGAGAATCAAGAGTCAGAAAGTCTTCTCTGAACAACTACATCTCATCTGCGAATCTTCGTGGTGATCTGATGATAAAAAAATAAGCACTGAGAAAAACTTCCGCACAATGCTAAGCGACAGAAAGGACTAAAAACTAGAAAACAACCACTACAATCATAAATACAGTGTGACAAGAAAAACCTCGAACAAACTCTTTTTCATTTAACTTTATTAAACAGAAGAAATTGAACAAAACAACAACAAATAATAATAGCTTGAACACTTGTTAATAATATATTGAAGCCGTTTCGCAGTGGCTTCCTTTGGCGGCGATACACAGCTTCAGACGCTTCTTGAAATTTTCGGCAATGAGCCGCAGCTCCTCGGGCGTTAATCGGTTCCATTCCCGGCGCAGAGATTGTTTCAGCGACTCCAAATTTTTGTGTTTTTTAGCACAAGCCCTGTGCTCCAAAAACGACCACACGCTGTAGTCCATTGGGTTGAGATCCGGTGAGTAGGGCGGCCATTCTGCAGATGAGATGAAACAAGGGAAACGGGTCTTATACCATTCATTTTCGCTCTGTGAGCCGGGGCGGAGTCCTGTTGAAAGGTCCAATGCGTATCGCCGAAGTGCTGCTTGGCCCACGGAAGTACTACGGCCTCGAGGATGTCGCAGCGGTAGACTTCTTGATTGATTTTGATCCCTTGATCCACGATAACCAAGGGACTTCCATCAATGCCGCAAATTCCGCCCCAGACCATGACGGATTGCGGATTTTGAAGGTGTTCGACGATGACCCATGTACCGGGAGCCTCTACGGACCAGACTCTGTCGTTTTGGTGGTTGTGGGATTGTTCTACGGTGAAAAGCTTCTCGTCTGTGAAGGGAATTCGATTCCATTGCTGACCGGCGGCGAGACGAAGGAGTTTGCGGCACCTTTGGAGTCGTACGCGCTTGTTTTCCTTCGTGAGAAGTTGAACTTTTTGGAGTTTCTATGGTTTGAGGTTGAGCTCCTTTTTGTCTATTCGACGGACTGATTCGCGGTTGATACCGGTCTCACAGGCTATTTATTTTCCACATGGAAACCCTCGGATTTCGATTGAGTCGCTTCTTGACGATGTTGCGATTGCTACCACTTCCTGTATGACGACCATCATGGCCAAGCTTCTTGAAACGACGAATTGTATCGGACACGGTTTGTCGAGGCACATTGAGCAAACGAACAATTTCGCATTGACGCCTACCTTGACGAAACAGCTCCAAAATCGCACTACGTTTGTTTGATATTCTAAAACTCTGTGAAATGAAATTATATCAAACTGAAAATTCACATATTGGTACAGGAAAGTGTAGATAAATCAAGAGAATAAAAATTATTTGGCTGCGCTGAAATACTTTCGTTCCAGACCACAGAAAAATTTTTTCAAAGTTTTTCTTGTCACCTTGTAAAATACCGTGAAATGGTATAACATATGGCCGTGAAGCCACGATGAGAGCTGGTGCTGGAGTAAACGGGGCAAGAACCATGTTCAAACTATCATTAGGTCCCCACTTGAGTGTTTTCCAAGCAGAATTACTGGCAATGAAAGATGTCTAGACATATACCTAAAAAAAAATACTATCAGAAGTGCGATATAGCCATTCACCTGGATATTTGAGCAGGTATTCGAGCACTGAGCTCCTATGTCATCAAATAATTAATGAATTCACTTTATTTTCACTCGATAAAATGGTATAGAAAACGTCAAAATGTAACCTCAAAATTCTAAAATACAATATACAGGTTTCAGTATCGAACAAACTACAACAATGGTACACCATCAAAACAATCTTTTACGAAAGTAAATCACATGATATACACAAAAAGAGAAAATTGAAAAAAGTAATAAATAAAATTATGACTCATTCATAGATCACAGGAAAAAAACTCTTCTCGTGTGTAGAAGACCTTGGGTATTACAAGAATGTTCAGCTCTCGCTTAGATGTGGCTAAGTTTTGGATATTACGCAATTTTTTGGGCAATTTATTGAAAATCTTCAGGCCCGTTGTAAAAATGGTTTTATGGGTTTTTGTTAGTCTATGCGACTCAAAGTTGATAAGGGAGTGCCGTAGGGAACCAGATGTATGCAAGAGAAATAAGGTCTCTTTTACTTGGGTTCCGGTCTTTCGAGAATCAAACCAAACGAAGAGACCAATATGAAAGAATACTTCGGGCAAGAAACTTTCAGGAGTGAGGGTCTAGCCTCGTTGAACCCTCCCCAGCTTTTTGATTTCATCAGATCTCTGGAACTGGAAGGCAAGCTGATGAGTTCTTGGTGAGAACAGTTGTGTTAGGGGGCATTATCTTGAGCTCGCAGGGAACTGTTACACCTTTCTACCTATAACTATAATGCCATGTTGTTACATGAGAAATACACAATTTTTTCTACTTCATTATGTTCACTGGGGTATAGTCATATCCAAGATTAAACCATCAATCGAACATCGTTAATAATGAATCAGTTGTATTTCCAGCTGGCTCTCAATGAAAACCAATAAATCCTTTATACATTCCTCCTCCAATGACAATAACACAATCTCGTAGAAAATTCCTATTTCTGATTAAATATTGATATAACTGTTCCATGATTGGATGTTGCGGATACACCGTGGAATGGTTTTCATCACGCATAGTTGGCTTTGTTTTGTTCGAAAGCCATCCAGTTCGAGAACAATACTAACTGATTGCGTAGACTGTGCTAGGTTTATCATTGGTAAACGAGCCTTTCAGGACGCACTTGATTATTTCATCAGGAAGCCAGTAATGCATGGGTTTCCTCGTCAGCATTGGTTGAAAATGACACATTGGGAGGTTCCGCATTTCTAAATTGAGAACAAGTGATTTCCCGTTTCGTTGGGCGCTTTGTTTCTGGGTTCTAAATAGCGAAACTACCCATGCTATTCGTCAAACACCTCGCACAGTAAATTTAATGCATTGTCTTGGTTTCAAATTCATCATTTCCTTGGGGAGTGTTTTGAATTTCAGTCTGTTGATATTTTCAGTTGAAGCAGTTGCATATTTCACTCTTTTCGATCGAAATTTCACCGTTAACAATTTCCTGAAGAACAAAGCTTATTCTTCCTCAAATAACAGCGAGATGCAATAAATCATAAACGAATATCATCCATTTGACAATTTCACGAACTGAATAAGCAGAGTCTCGTTCTAATTAGCGAAGTCTCTATGTGAAAACGCCACTTGAGTTTGTAATTTTTAGCTCGAAGGCCTGTCCATGCCAAGTTAAAGCTCTTTGATTCTTGCGGGATTTTTCTGGATAACTCCAGCATGGAAGACTTCAGTAGAATGGAAGTTTTCCGTGTACTGACTTTCATAATATAATATAATAGTTGCATTTGTTTCATCAATTAATGTGTTTCCACAATAAAAAGACAGAAAAATTTTAATTGAGGCTCTTGCATCCTTTATATGTAGTATTCTTGCAGTGTCTAGGGTTCACACTTCATCAAAAATTCAGTGATCTTCTTTTTCAAAATTTCCACATCCTCCATACCCTGGAATATCCTGGGTAGACAGTTGAATAGTTTCAAGCACATGTATCGAGAATTCTTCTGAGTAGGTGTTATTTTATGACAAGGATAAATATAGGGATATGTTTCCTTCTTCGTGTTTCTGAATTACTGAAATACCATAGCTGTTCTTTTTTAAGAAGAGGATACATCTTAAAATGTAAACTCCTGTCATAGTAGTTTTCTTTTTTTTAATATCCCTCTACAAGTTTTTTGTTCATATTTAATTTGAGTTTATTATCTGAGCACCATGATTGAACTTTGATTAGGGCTATCCACAGTGGCGTCAAGATTCTTCTCCTGAATTGTAACTAGGCGATCATTCATGTAAATCAAATAAGTTGTGGCCCAAGTATGGTTCCTTGCGGGCAGGGTTGGCAAAAAACATGTTTTTTTAAAAACAAAACATTGTGTTTTTTTTATTTGAAACTGTTTCATTTGATTTGAATCATGTTTTTTTTTTAATTCAAAAAACATGATTTAAAACATTTAAAACATGTTTCAAACAAAAGTTTTGGCAACATTGCTGTGAAAAAACTCTTCCAAAACAATTATAATTGATTAAATTAGAATTAATAATATCTTTATTACGTGACAATAGATGTGATGACAAACAATAAAGTGAAATTGTATTGAATATATTTTTCCTTTGCATTTTATTTCACGCCGGGGTGAATTTCAAAGAACAAATGGCAAAAAATAGGTTCTCTTGTCGATGAAGTGAAAAAAATTTAAAACTACTAATTTCAAAATTAAGACACCATTTTAGATTCATTTACACAAAACAAGCCAACATTTCGACAACTGGGCCAATATTTATTAATACTCATGATTTTTTCTCAACTGCAGTTCGTTCATTAAGACAAATTTCATCAAGGAGATATTTCTAGGTAGCGCTACCTTCCAATGAATCGCCAATAAAAATTACTCTCTCTATTCCTGAACGAATTTGATAATCCTTATTCCTTTTCTACGACATTACAATTCTCTCTAAAGAGTATAAAGAAACGAATTTGCAAAATATGTTTTAAACACAAACAGAGGCTTGTGTTTAAAACATGTTTTAAAACACTGTTTTAAAACAAATGTTTCAAAACATGCCAACCCTGCTTGCGGGACTCCGCTTTCAAGAGTTTCTTCTTCTGACATAAAACCATTGCCTTCCTGTTTTATGACTATACTCTTTGTTTTCTGCCTCTCAAATCACTATCAATGAGCTTCAGCTTCTTATCTCTAATACTATATACAGGGTGTCCGGTAAACCTTGTACAATATTGAAACTGGTGATAGACCAGGTCATGACTGTTCAGAATATCAGAATTTCACCTCAGTAAAAAAATTACCATTTTCGAGATAATGGGCATTTTATAAATATCTAGAAAATCACTACCTCACCTCCGTATTTTGAGTGCTATGTCTAATGTATCAAGGTCTGAAAAACTGTTTTGTACGTCTGAAAGCATCACTCATCATTAATCTTCAACAACAAAGATATTTGAATTAGTCTCAATTTGTAGACATAGCACTCAAAAAACGGAGGTGAGGTAGTGATTTTCTAGATATTTAGAAAATGCCCATTATCTCGAAAATGGTGATATTTTTACTGAGGTGAAATTCTGATATTCTGAATAGTCATGACCTGGTCTATCACCAATTTCAATATTGTACAAGGTTTACCGGACACCCTGTATATCTAATTCCATCAGCAGCTCATTGTGGTCAGCACTGGGCCTTTGATAGATTCAAAATCAGCCCCATTGAAACATTTTCTGCCTCCATGAATTCAAGGATTATCTTTGTCATCTCATATAATGGCAGTTTCTGTATGTTTACTTTTAATGGGTTATTCGAGTACTTTTATTCTTTTTCCGAATAAAATATCAAAGGTAACGGACTATTCTGTCCATTATTAATTCAGTAAAATATAAACACTCGTTTCTTGACGTCCGTAAAAAAAATAGCATAACTGAATCTTCCGACCATGTTTACATACCTGAAATATGCTGCTCCACAAGAGTTAGGGATATCGTATTCAATCGTTTTTGAAAGTATGTAATCTTCGAGAAAATCGCTGTTGAATCATTTCAAACTCAATAACAACTTGAATCGATCCAATAAAAATCAGTATGAGACATTTCGTCCATCCGGTCGCCTTTTTTCTGAAGTTTGGTTCTTTGCATATACTTAATGAATGTTCTTATTTTGAAAGAAGTCAGTTTATCAACGGCTTCAATTTGAAATGAGTTTTCTGAAAATGCCAAGACGTAAATTAACAAACGCTGAGGCTAATAGGGCTATCGGAATGCTACAGAGTGGCCCAATCTCAGGTTGTTGTAGCGGAAAGGCTCCAAGTCAGCCAAAGTGTGATATCCCGACTTTGGAATATGTTCAGGGAGACAGGTTCCGTATTGAAAAGACCAAGGCTTGGTGGGCGACGAAAATCAACACTTGCTCACGATTGTTTCATCACCGTTTCGGCGAGAAGAATCCCTACATCTATATGTGCTACGGAATACTCTTCAAAATGCAGATGGGGTCCAAGTTTCCATCTAAACCATCAGATGACATTTGAGAGAGGTGAATCTAGGTTCTAGACGTCCATTAAGAGGAGTTCCATCAACACGAGACCATAAGCGTCAAAGACTGGAATGGGCAAGGCAACATATCAATTGGAACGATCAATGGCGTAGTGTCCTTTTCACTGATGAATCCAGATATGGACGATTTTCAGATTCTCGAAGAATAAGGGTATGGACAATCCCACGCATATCCCGTAATCGTGCTATGTCCAAGGAGTCCATCCATTCCGAGGGGGTAGTGTCATGGTATGGGCCGAGATATGTTTCAACGGGCGAACAGATCTACACATTTGTCCTGGGAATATGACCGCCTTACTCTACAGAGAGCATGTCATTGACAATGTTGTGCCAAATTTTCACGCTGCTATTGGTGAAACTTTTGAATTTCTAGACGATAACGCTAGACCGCACCGTGCAGCCATAGTTGAGAATGCGCGCGAGGAGCTTGGTATTCCACATTTACCAATACCTTCGCACTCATCAGATTTGAATTGCATAGAACATGCATGGGATATGCTCCAAAGAAGATTAGATAATCATCAGCCTACCCCAGAATCCTTAAATGATCTGAGAGAGCTTCTGCCCCGTTTATGGAACCAAATTCCTCAAGAAATGTTCAACAACCTCGTGTGTAGTATGCAGAGAAGATGTCAAGCTGTTATTGATGCCCGTGGAGGCCATACATTGTATTGATAGAATGCTTGAATTCTGTGGGAATAAAATTTCGTTATTCTAGTAAATTTTTCTTAACCACCCTGTATACGCTGCAGACCTACAGGGTAAAATAAATTTGCAACTTGAAATCATATTAATATGAATTTTCATCACAAAAATCTTATGTCAACTATATTTTTTTGCAATATAAGTCAATATTCCTAACTCATGTGGAGCAGTTTATTTCCAGTATTAACATTTTGACAAATACGTTATTACTGCGATTTTTATGTTGAAACGATCACGTTGCGCACGTGTCTGACAGCGGAATGACTATAACCTAACATTTTCGAAATACACGCGGTGAAATGTGTCAGAATTTCAATGCCAACCGGGAAACTTTATAAAAGTGAAAGGAGTATATTCACAATGTACAATAGGCGATCAACAATCACAGTCATAGATTATTTCAAAGGAAATCTCATCATATCCTCTGGAACTTTTGTTTTTTATTCGCTTTGAGACACTTTTTATCACTTCAGTGATAAAAGAAAGTATTGTTACCAATTAAGGTGAAAACGAGTTTTTAGTTCTCAATTCTAGCATTCGATTCAGAGAAAAATGGGTCATTGGATGATTGTACACATAGCATGTACAATGTGCATTGTAACAAATATAGCATCTATCCAAAGGAACTCAATTCAGAGTAGGTAATTAATTTGTTTTTCATGTCGCCCAGTGATCAGTTAAAAAAAAGTGGGATTATTTTCAGCGGGCACTACACGAAAATGTGATTTTCAGTGTTGGAAATGCGATCAATCTAGCAATGAAGATTTATCACCTTTATTTTTGCTGATTTTATATTCACAGTATGCTTCATGCGGCTGCTGATTTGATTGGGACCTGTATTCGTGCGAAAGTGGAAAATCGAATAAATGTTAACACTTTTTTTCGCAACCGAGCGGATGAGTTCAGTCCTATTTTTACGTACGTGGGTTTGGCATCTCTGTCTAGGGGCACTGGCGCATTTGCGAGAAGAGAAAGGCATGGGATCCATAGCCCAGGTTGACAATAAACCCATTTCTAATACTAATCGAAGGCAAATCATTCGAATAATGATTTTTTAAACTCTGCATATCACCGAACTCTAATGAAACGAAATAATATAATATACGAGGATGTATTGATATCTAGTTAACCTAGACCAGTTCCATGCATAAACAAAATATTGCGATACCATATCAACGAACAATAACTTATAAGAAGTATCAGTATAGAGTTCGACGTCAAAAAAATAAACCAGAGTTACGCAATAAATTGAAAAAAAAAGATATCCACCGAAATTGTAAAAATCGAAAAATTGGAGTATCGAGCCATCAAGTACCAGTATTTAAAAGGGTTAAGAAGTAAGCAGATTTACCAAGATATGCTTAATACCCTTGATGATCAATGTCATTCATATGCGACCGTGAAAAATTGGACGACAAGCTTCAAAAGAGGTAAATTTTCCATTGAAGATGATGACCGATCGGGAAGGCCAGTTTCTGTGCCCGAAAATATCGATGCAGTTCATGATATGATTTTATCAGACCGTCGAATCGGCTTAAAAGGATATCTGAAGCACTCAAGATTTCATAAGAACGCGATCATCATATTGGTCACGTCAATTTGGACATGAGAAAAATTTCTGCAAAATGGATCCCCAAATGTTTGAATGTCGACCAAAAGCGTGCAAGGGTAGAAGTATCGCGTTCGATCTGTGCTCGATTTGAAAACGATGTAGACTTCTTAAACCGAATTGTAACTATGGATGAGACTTCTACGATTCAGAAATGAAGCAACAATCGCTGGAATGGCGACACTCTGGTTCTCTGAGATCCAAGAAGTTTCGAGTGCAAAAATCTGCAAAAAAAATTCTTGTTCCAGTTTTTTGGAATTGCCATGAAGTAATCATGATTGATCTGGATAAGGGTAGGACAATAACTGGAGATTACTATTTGACATCTATATATATAAAAGAAAGATGTTGGTTACGCCATTTATAACTTGAGATCGGATAGACCGTTTGATATAAAACTTCATAAGGATTCATCTACGGTCTGGTTATTATAAAATACAATGAAACTTTGCAAAACCGATGAAAATTCTAATTATGCAGGAAGTGCTTTTCCTTCTTTGGAATAAGGCAACTAGGTGTCGCTAC
Source organism: Adalia decempunctata (assembly GCA_951802165.1). Classification (NCBI taxonomy): domain Eukaryota; kingdom Metazoa; phylum Arthropoda; class Insecta; order Coleoptera; family Coccinellidae; genus Adalia; species Adalia decempunctata. Next base: position 27,165,982 of record OX637697.1, read on the forward strand.
CGTTGATGCGTATAGTCGTACAGTGACCAGATAAGTCCCTGTACGTAGTCGTAGGTACTTAGTTTGATAATGCCGCTGTAAGATGGCGATGTGTGATTCGCATATAACTCATGGTAACATGGAAGTCTATTTCCACATCAAAAAGCGGGTGAACATATCAAGTTGGTGGAACAGTGAATTTTTAACGAAATATCAAGTAAATCGGATTTTGACGATCAGATTCAAACGTGAGTTGCCCATCTTCATCTTTTTTCTTTATTTTTGAAATGTTTTTGAATTTCTGTTTGGGTAATAAATATATTTGCGGAAATAACTGAATCCATAATTGCCTATAATTAGTAATTGACATATTATTTTAGTGTTTCTCTTTGCACAGAGACAGTATTGTAAGCATCAATAATTTTGGAACGTTTGCTCAACAGGGTTTCACTAATGATATACAATAATGTTTCATTGGTTGCCTAATCTGATCTGGTCGAATGACCATCAATAAATTTGAATGTGAGTTCAACACAACCGGCAGTGTTGGTAATTTTTTTTCTTGCATTTTTTACTCTACCGTGTCGAACGTGCTATCGACTTCATTTGAACATCTCGATTTGCCTCCTTACGAGCTCAATATCGTCAATTAAATTGAACAAATTGGAGATTGATTGAACCCTAAAATTTTTGTTTATTGTTCGAAAATAAGGAATTCACCTATATTGGTCCATTGGTCAACCTTTCTGGTAAGCATTGTATGTGATGATGGAAAGTTTAAAAATACCTGTTTCAACCTCTCAGATTTTTTCAATAAAATAAAATAACATCTACCGGAATTTTCCATTTACCCTCATTGGTAAACCCCGTCCCAGCCTTCCAGCACATGTTCTGTGTGAGTTCATATCCATGGAAACATGAAAATCTCGCTGCTCCACCAACTGAGATGTTTACCCACTATTTTGAGCTTAGCAGCATAGCTAAGATGTCTAAAATAATGGTGTGAGCACTGATTAGATTTTGAGAATTTATCATGAATAATTTTCAAAACATTAAAAACAATAGTATATTCTAAAACAAGTTGCAGAATGGTCTCCTATTCCAATACGAATGCGAAATTTCGAACGCATGAGTATTGGAATTGCATTCTGCAACGAGTATTAGACGACATTTTCTCTATTTCCCTCAAATTTTGTGAAATTCAATGAAAAAATTCAAATTATAGGCCCTAGTGACTTTCATATTGTATCTTGGCAGTTGGTGTCAATGTTAGGAAGTACGAAAATTGACATTTCCAAATTGACGTCTGCTGAAATTTAAAAGGATCGGAAGTCATTGCTGACAACCACAAAACGCAAAATGTTACTGAAAACGATGCTGTAATGAATTCATTACAGCACTGTTTTTAGTACTGTAATGAACACATTACGATACTGAAATAGAGAAAAAGTTATATGTTCAACAATTAGGTACCGCTTGAATAAAGAGAATTCTCTTCATCTAAATTACAATAATATTAAAATTTTATATATTTTGAACTTTATTTTATCTCCTGCTTGAAAAATAGCAATGGTGAGTTCATACAACTTTAACGGTGGGTTTCGCAAAGCGTAATCACCGGTGATCGGAGTTTGATCTAGAATCAACTTGATTTGACAGTTAAAATCAGAGAACCAAGCCGTTAATCTCCGATCGCCGGTGATAACGATTTATGAAATTCATCAAAAGTCTAAGTTGGGCGAAACAAAGTCCGCCGGGTCAGCTAGTTACTAAAAAACTTGAAGAGAAAAGACGCGGAAAGCTATCCAAAGGTGTTTTGTTTTAACAGAACAACGCCCCAGTACACAAATCTCATGTTGCCATGCAAAAAATTCGTGATCTAGGGTCAGAATTACTAGAACACCCCCTTATTCACCAGATTATGCTCCGTTCGACTATCATCTCTTTTCTCAACTGAACAAAAGTTTAAAAGGTCGTAAAGGACCCCGCACTTTTTCTATGGCAAATGGCGTTCCGTCAAATTTTCTAAAATTTTGGTGTAATGTAGTACTCGACCTACTGATCAAAAGTGTCCATGACCCCAACTCAATCCTATGACTAGTTTTTGAAATACAGGGCGTTGAAATTGAGAATTACCCACTTTTACTACGCCCGTATCTCGGAACAGAATGGAATGAACTTCAATTTTTCTCAAGAAACATTTCATTACATCCCCAGGGCGGAACCATATAGAGGAATATGTCCGAAAATCGTTACGAATACAGGGTTATCCATAATTGAAAGCATGCCCGATTTTGAAAGTATAAATTATGTCAGTTTCAGAGCGAGAACGCTCACAAAATGAACTATTGCACTAGATATGTTGTCACATCCAAAAAGTCTGTAACACCCAGAATTTATACTGGGTGATCCATTATTATAGAAACTATTTTCAAAGAAGGTTAAGTGGACACCCTAGATTTATGGGTTGATTCAAGGTGTTTGCCTAATTTTTTTAGAACATATCATCATGGACTTCAAAGAATACAGGGTCTTTCAGTCATGAATTGAACTTTGAACCTCACGAAAATACCCAAAAACCACCTTTTTTTTCATCACCCTCTATTTCGGGATTAACTCCGAAGAGGTGGGAGTTTTCTTGCACCATTGTACTTGAAATAAAAACATCAATACGGCTGAGAGTTTTCATCCACTTCCTATGACCAGATTTTTTTTATGCTGGAATAAAAATAGAATAACATAAATAAATAATTTTCATATTACATAAAAATAATCTGTTCATAGGAAGAGGATGAAAACTCTCAGCCGTATTGATGTTTTTATTTCAAGTACAATGGTGAAAGAAAACTCCCACCTCATCGGAGTTAATCTTGAAATAGAGGGGGATGAAAAAAAAATTGGTTTTCGGGTATTTTCGTGAGGGTCAAAGTTCATTTCATGAGAATCACCCTGTATTCTTTGAAGTCCATGATGATATATTCTTAAAGAATTAAACAATAGTTTCTATAATAATGGATCACCCAATATAAATTCTGGGTGTTACAGAATTTTTGGATGTAACAACAACATATCTAGTGTAATAGTTCATTTTGTGAACGTTCTCGCTCTTTAACTGACATATTTTATACTTTCAAAATCGGGCATGCATTCAATTATGGATAACCCTGTATACGTAACGATTTTCGATTATATTCCTCTATATGGTTGCTCACTGGGGATGTCATGAAATGTTCCTTGAGAAAAATTCAAGTTCATTCTATTCTGTTCCGAGATACGGGCGTAGTAAAAGTGGGTAATTCTCAACTTCAACGCCCTGTATCTCGAAAACTAGTCATAGGATTGAGTTGGGGCCATGGACACAGTTTTTTTGAAACGTCTAGAGTCGTTGCAGGTTCGTTGCAATAAATGTATTCAATTAGGAGGAGACTATGTTGAGTAATAATATATTTTGACATTGAAATTTTATTTGGTTCTATAGTAGGCTGAGAATTTTTCAATATATCCCCGTAGATTCGGCTTTATAAAACTGCAAGACACAACAAAATCATAACGGACATAGGTGTCAGAAAGCTCCGAATTCATCGTATGCTAACTTCTCGATCATTGGTGATTAGTACTCAACTATAGACATCGCAGCTAGAGAAAAGTCCAAGCGGACTTTTCACTTATACCGAAGTGTCCAATTATCCTCAAATTTCATATTCACTCACATCTCCGACCTCTTTCTTCCAATAACGACAGGTCGACAGTTTTCGATTATGCGGATTCGCATGGAATAGATCCATCCCATTCCATATTCCCCCGCAAGAACCAAGAAGTTCGTTAAATGGAATATCAGGACGTCCGGACTGTCCCGTTTGGATCCTCGCCAACTCCTGCTGCACCCGAAAACTCCGGAATAATTTTCAGCATTATGTGTTCCAAGGTCATTCGTGATATAAATTTCGATCGTTTTCCTCTTATTGTTCCGGGACTCCCGTTCAGATATCGGCGAGTTGCTGGATTAGGAGACGTATAAGGAAATTCCTAGTTTGCTCTTCATGGGAACTTGCAGAGGGTTTGAATTTTTATTGAAACTTCAGGAACAGATGAACTGCATGGAATTCTATATTCAGCGGAAGGATGCTTGAGCTAGTTGCTCATTCGTCAAAGTTTCACAGTGTATGCTTCCTTTGATATTCTGAACTAGTGTTAGGAGTTGATGTAATATTGCCCTACTAAAATTGTATTGTAGAGGCATCAAGTTTTCAGAATGAACGAGCGCCTTCGCCATTTTGCAGCGAATTTCTGAGAAACAATTTTATTCACTAGTAATACCACCCAAACAATTTCTGGAAATTTTTGTGTTGAAATTTGACAAAAAAATAATGGACAGAATAGTTCATTCGAAAAAAAATAAAAGTACTCGAACAACTCGAACAGAAAAACTTCTAAACGAACAGACGTATTCCCTATTTTTCGAAATTCGGAAGAACTAAGCCTACAGAAGACATTTAAATACCTTTTTGCACAACTTGAAATACTCCAGTATCAAGATGTAGTAGTAGTACTACGAAACCGGTGTCACAGTTTAAACGTAAAAGAACTAACTCCACTAACAAAGTTTTTGGAATCTATGTGAATGATATACTGAATTGAAAAGAACATATTTTCAAACTCGGATGTAGCTAACTTCAGCTATTGTCTTTGGATGTAATGACAAGATATCTAAAAGAATTCTCCATGAAAACCATCTACAAGGATGTATCGATATCTAGTTAGCCTAGACCAGTTCCATGCATGAATAAAATATTGCGATACCATATCGACGACCAATATTTTATTAGAAGTGTCAGTGTAGAGTTAGACGTTGAAAAAGTAAATTACGCAATAAATGAAAAAAAAGATGTCTACCGAAATTGTAAAAATCGAAGAATTGGAGTATCGAGCCATCATCAAGTACCGGCATTTAAAAGGGTTAAGAGGTAAGCAGATTTACGAAGATATGCTAAATACCCTTGGTGATCAATGTCCTTCGTATAAGACCGTGAGAAATTGGACTGCAAGCTTCAAAAGAAGTAAATTTTCCATTGAAGATGATGACCGATCGGGAAGGCCAGCTTCTGTGTCAGTCTCCGAAAATATCGATGCAGTTCTTGACATGATTTTATCAGACCGTCGAATTGGGCTAAAACGGATATCTGAAGCACTGAAGATTTCATACGAACGCGTTCATCAAATAGTTCACGTCAATTTGGGCATGAGAAAAATTTCTGCAAAATGAATCCCCAAATGTTTGAATGTTGACCAAAAGCGTGCAAGGGTAGAAGCTTCGTGTTCGATCTGCGCTCGATTTGAAAACGATGTAGACTTCTTAAACCGAATTGTTACTATGGATGATACTTGGGTACATTTCTACTATCCAGAAACAAAGCAACAATCGATGGAATGTCGACATTCTGGTTCTCCAAGACCTAAGAAGATTCGTGTCCAAAAATCGTCTGTAAAAGTTCTTGCTTCAGTTTTTTTGGGATTGCCTTGAAGTAATCATGATTGATTTTCAGGATGGGGGTAGAACAATTTTTGGATAATACTATTCATTCTACGGGAAAAAATTGAAGAGAAAAGACGCGGAAAGCTATCCAAAGGTATATCGTTTTTACAGGACAACGCCCCAGTACACAAATCTCATGTTGCCATGCAAAAAATTCGTGATTTAGGGTAAGAATCACTACACCTTTCACAGTTGTAATTCAGAAATTCGAAGTTGAATTTCAGAAAAGGGAACATGTATTTCAGAATAGCAATATGTATTTCAGAAAACAGAAATTGAATTTCGGAATGGTTAATTCAATTTCAGAAAAACGAAATCGAAATTCAGATTAGAAAGTTGTAATTCAGACAAACAAAGTTGTAATTCAGAATAGAAAATTGAAATTCAGAAATGGCAAATTCAATTTCAGAAAAGGAAAATTGTATTTCAGAAGTTATCAATTCAATTTCAGAAAATGAAACATGTAATTCAGAATAGTATAGAGCTCGATATCAAGTGATGCAACATATAGGAATCTAGGACAATGTGGCATCGAACTTGTCTTAATTATTTCGTATTTTCAAATTTGTTTTTTTTTCTGTTTTCGTTTTTGACTGTATATACCTCTATTCTATTCTTCGAAATAAAGTTATTGTTATTATATTTCTTACTTCTATGGGGCTATGTAAGTACTTTGAGAGTCGAAAATGACCTCAAGAATCATAATTATTATTTTTCGCCGCCCATTTTAAATGAAATCATGTCATTGGGATAACATACCTAATATTAGAGAAAGTGGAAAGCAATTGAATTACAATTTTTTTTTCTGAATTACAATTTCGTTTTTCTGAATACAATTTCCCATTTCTGAATTTCAAATCACCAATTCTGAATTACAATTTATATTTTCTGAAATTCAAATTACCGTTTCTGAATTACATATCACTATTCAGAAATTCAAATTACCCTTTCTGAATTACATATCACTATTCTGAAATTCAAATCACCTTTTCTGAATATCAACTTACTATTCTGAATTACAATTTCCATTTTCTGAAATTCAATTTGCTTTTTTGAATTACATTTTACGTTTTCTGAATTACAATTGGAAAAGGTGTAGAACTAGAACACCACCCTTATTCATCAGATTTGGCTCCGTCCGCCTACCATCTCTTTCCTCAACTGAAAAAAAGTTTAAAAGGTCGTAAATTTTCTTCCAACGAGGAGGTAATAAAAGCTGTGGAGGACTGGTTTGCAGAGCAGAAAGAAACATTTTTTTTAAAGGTCTAGACTTCTAGAGACGTTGCAGGTTCGCTGTAATAAATGTATTCAATTAAGAGGAGGATATTTTGAGTAATAAAATATTTCGACATTGAAATTTTGTTTGGTTCTATAGTAGGCTAAGAATTTTTCAATATATCCTCGTATCATGCAGTATTCGAGTAAGAAGCAAGATATGGAATTATGTTTTATTGAGAGTAGAAATTAGCATTGGCATCGTCCCTGAGAATTATTTCTAGACTGCCGGTATTTCACAAGTGCCAAACTGCGTCAGTTTTGAGTAAAAAACCTGATAAATCTAAGCCTTGTCCAACCGAGGTGAATGTAGTACAGATAATTGAAGTTTTACTAACGTTTGTAACGTTCTAATTTAGGTCTCCTTTCTACTTGATTTTAACGAAATTCAGAATATTCTCCTTTGGGCAAGATATCCTTGTCTGAATTTGATGAAGTCCTCAGCTATTCTCCTCAATAATTCAATTTTCCTGGAAGGGAAATGTAAACTACGTTGCGAAAGGTTTGGAAATGTATCTGAAACTGCACCACAAATATATCTCGTCCTCAATCTGCTCGACTCGAATATGAATGCGATTCGAAACAATGAGCGAAATTGAATACCCTAGTTGGACAACGGATCGACAAGAACACGCGAGATTATGGGTAGTTTTTACGGTCTTATGGACTTCAGCGAGCTGTTCTAGCTTTAATACAGAAATTCAGTTCGGAGTTACTTTTCATGTAGCTTTCTATTCACATCAACCGTCCCCATTTTCGAAACAATAGGAAATATTCCATGTGGAAATTACGTTTCGCGTGATGACAAAATGATTTTACTTTTATAGGTCATTGATCTCAGTCTTTATGATTTATATTTTTGTTCATAGGCATCCCCAAAAGTTGATTCAAAACTGCACCGCAAATTTTACATATACGACAAAGAGTCCGTCAATACAACCAACAGAAAAAGACAAAAGAGTTTACCACATATACAAAGTGTCAAACTCCTCAAACTACATAATGTAAAGGTGGGCGTGCAATGTACCTAGTTGTTTTTATTTCAAGTTGCATTTGAAAATGATTTCACTTCGAGAACTAAAATTTTGTGGATACACTCAGAAAGGATTGGAGTTCTTAATGAAATAATTGAAATCGATTTCATTTCGAAAGTTCTCGAAGTAGGTATTAGTAAAAAACTGAAGAAAAAGGTTGAAAACTCGTATCTCTGATACGAAGACCCGGAGAAAGAAGGGGAAAAGTAAAAAAAAATAATATTTTTTATGACAAATCTAGAGTTGACCGTTGATACTCTTACTAAGGAATATCCTGTATTGTTATCATTAATGCTGCTCTTATGAAGAATCTATCTTCTATACAGGTGGCCAAGAGATTGACGTCAAAAAGGAAAAAAACAGGTCTCTCCTGTCATGGGCTATTCGAATCATCCCCATGTATGTTATGCTATTTTTCACGGTTTTCGAGTTATGAAATTTTTTATGAACTTTGAGAATTTTCGACTTGACCATCTTAAAAAAGATATTAAAAAAAAAGTACACGACTTCTCTGGGAAATTTTTTTTGTAACTTAATCTGCATGAATTGTACTTTTATACATAACATAACCAGATTCTTAACTTTGATAAAAATTATAGAAATGTTGGTATCAAGTGAAAAAGTTACGTATATAATATTATGATCTGAATTTTCGAATCAAAATTAAAAATGTAAAAAGGCTAATTCACGGTTTCTTAGTATGCTTGAAAACTGCGCTCAAGAGTCAGCTTTTAGAATCATTGATAAAAAATGGTACTTAACACTCTACTTTAAATTTTATAAATAAATTTCTTTTTATTTACATTATGATGTGTGATTTATTGCCATATCTTTTTCTTTTTTTATAAGCTTTTATTTAGTTTCACCTGTCCCGGTGTCTGTCTGTCTGTCTGTCTGTGTGTCTTGCTATAATCAAATCTTGCAAGTTAAATATGACACACTTCTAATCGCCCGATTGATTAGAAATTTTGCAGGTGTACCAAATCCTGGTGACAATGCATCATGAAATATTTTTTATAGAAAAAAACAAAATGGCGGCTCCAAAATGGCGGATGAGTTTTGTAATTATGATCCGATTCCATTCAAAATTAGTATCTGGGGGTATTTGGGTTCGAAAATGATGATACTCTTGTCAAAACTGGGAAATTCAAGATGGCGGAAATTACGATTCTTCAAAATCGAGGAATTGAAGATGGCGGCTTCAAAATGGCGGATGAATGTTTTTATAAAAGCTTACCTTCAAAAATGTTTTTTGAGAATTAGGCTTGTTCATCTAGAACTTTTCTTGGCCAATATCTAAAGCTAATTTTCATTAATTTTCACCATTTTCTATCATAACTTGATCAGAAATATCTTAAAAAGGCAAAAAATAATTTTGTAGTAAATGTCTAGTTCTTTGATTTTTTCCACCTCGATGACTTTGAAGGCTAATTCTAGCAAAAGTAGAGTCTTAAGTACCATTTTTTATCAATGATTCTAAAAGCTGACTGTTGAGCGCAGTTTTTAAGCATACTAAGAAACCGTGAATTAGCCTTTTTGCATTTCTAATTTTGATTCGAAAATTCAGATCATAATCCAATTTACGTAACTTTTCCACTTGAGGCCAACATTTCTATAATTTTTATCAAAGTTTTGAATCTGGTTATTTTATGTATAAAAGTACAATTGATGGACATTGAGTTACAAAAAGAATTTCACAGAGAAGTCTTGTACTTTTTTTTTAAACTTTTTCAAGATGGTCAAGTTCATAAAAAAATTCATAACTCGAAAACCGTGAAAAATAGCATAACATACATGGGGATGATTCGAATAGCCTATGACACGAGGGACCTGTTTTTTCCTTTTTGACGTCAATCTCTTGGCCACCCTGTATATATAAGAGGAAGATGTTGGTTACACCATTTTTTACTCGAGATCGGATGGACTGTTTGTTATGAAATTTTATATATGGATTCGTCTACGGTCTAGTTATTATAAAATACAATCAAACTTTGAAGAAATCGATGAAAATTCTACTAATACAGGAAATGCTTTTCATTCATTCGAGCAAGGCTTCTAGGTGTCGCTACAGTTACAGTTACGCTACAGCTTATTCGTAGGTACTTTTGATATTCCCCCCGTTAGATAGCGATGTAAACAAATAGTGTGTACAGTGACTATATTCCCACTACAGTCACTGTAATAGTGTGTAATTTGAGTTACCTACAATTCGGCGCTGTTGACCAAAACCAAAATGTCTTAGCGTATGAGAACAGGTCTCTCAAATGATTAGATTTCGTTGAGATATGAGAGAAGTTTCGTTCTTACCACTTCAGGTGGCGCTATTCACACATTATGACTGATTATTATTGGTTATTTATTTAGTTTTATATATTCACAATAACGGAATCGTGTAGGTACTATATATGACATTATATGACATTATCACCATTAGATGGCGATGTATGTATATACAATTTCTGTGTAATTTGCATAGAACTCATAGTACCATGAGAGGCTATTACCAGATCGAGAAGCGGGTGAATATCACAGTGAAATTTTCAAGTAAAATCGGATTTTGGCGATCAGTTTCAATCGTGAGTTGTTCATTCTCATCTTCTCATGATTTTTGAAATTTTTTTGAATTTATTCTCGGGTAATAAATATACATATTTGCAGAAATAACTGAATCCATAATAAGTAATTGAGATATTATTTCTGTGCATCTGTCCTGTGTGACAGCTCAAATCCATGGAAACATTGAAATCTCGCTGCTCCACCAACTGAGATGTTTACCAATTATTCTAAGCTGAGCACCGAAAGGCTAAGGTATTTAAAATAATGTTGTGAGCACTAATTAGATTTCGATTATCCAACATTGAGTATATTAGAAAAGTATCATTTTTTCCACTTCAGAAAGCGCTATTCACAAAATAAGTTCTAATTGTTAGTAGTTATTTCAAATATTTGAATTCATTCTGGTGAACGTGTTATATGAATAGTCGACAGTTCTTTCGAGCAATAGTTTGTGTTCATATTCTTGACATTTCGATTCATATTAGTTCTGAGGAAAGGTATAATATGGCTCATACTCCTGCTATCAACAGTCACAAAGCGGAGCTTTGGTGAGAATTGCGTCAACTGGAAATTTAAAAATTGCGAGAAATGTAGATGTTATGTATATTCCGAAAGACAATAGACAAGAAAATAGATATCGAGTATGAAAATATGTTACTTAAATATTTTGAGTTGAATTCTTAAATATGAATAGAGTTAGAAATGATATTCAGGGCTTGAAACGAAATGAAGCGATTCAAATATTTCACATAAAATAATGAGGTTATGATGGAGAGTATTCAAATGACGTTACGAATGAGATATGATTCACGACATATCACGATATCTGTCAGAGAGAGACTGAATTAGTGAATTAATATTCTCAATATTGCCGCACAAGTTTAGATCTGGATTCTTACGAAAGCCCAGATTCAATTTTCATTGGTTCATTGTCCATATTGGAATTATGAAACGACACCAATGATCGGAGCTCGATCTAGCATCAATTCGACTTGACCGTTCAAAAATCAGAGAACCAAGCCTTTGATGTCCGATCACCGGTGATCACGATTTGTGAAATCCACCATAAGTATAATTTAGGCGGAACAAAGTTCGCCGGGCTAGCTAGTTAATCAATAAACCTTCGTATAGTTCACCTTCGAAAAGAGAAAAACAAATGGATAAATCGTTCCTCATATTTCCCTACTCTTAGGTCAAACAACTGCAAACAACCCCAATAAAATCCGGGGAAAAACACATTTCTTATATAATCTTCCGAAAACAACCGTCTTTAGCAGAACATTATTTTTTGCTGCAAATGGATTTTTTCCTACTTTTTGGATAACTAAGCGATTCATTATTGTTTTATGGACTCCTCTAGTTTTCACCTCATTTTATTGAAATTGTGTGAGAATATTTTGATGAAGGTTCCACTGCCGAATTGAACTTTGGAATTTAAATATTCTGGGTTTTCTAGCAGAGGTCCAATAGGAATTTCACCTAGCTCAAAAGCCTGCAACTGTGGTAGGCAAATTCAGTAGTTTCTCGTTCGTAGGCTGTAACCCGATGATTGACTGATCCGAATTGGTGAGGTGACTGGATCTCTCTCTGTATTTGTAACCGCAGCTCCACCATCGGCGTGACCGATCCATCCATGCCTGCGCTCTCATTGATCCCCTGTATATTTCATCGGGTTGGCTCCTACATCCGCAGAGCATGAGAGGGCGAGTCAACCCTCGCTGAGTCGCACATGGTAACTCTTCATCTAATGTAATCATGCAGTCTCCTTTCATACCCGGTGAAATTGAATAGACTCGGTGCGGCATTTCAAAATTCGAACCACGTCCATCAAACAAGTAATCCTCATTGCGGCAGAAACCTTCACATAAATTCCGACCATATAAACTAATGAAAGGCCCAATCGGGCAATACATCCCTGGCCTATTCATTATCGCGAAGGATGCCAATTTCGAATGGGCCCGGGCAGGACTACGGCTTGAACTTGAGGCCTAATTCGAATGCCGATAATTAACTTCGGCGACGCAGAAATCTCAAGGGTTGACCCGTCTATCCGTACGTCTCTGTAAAAAGCTTGTGACGGATTTAGATTAACAAACTTGGACTCCGCTTGCGATAATCAAGTTGGCCGTGAGGAAACGGGGGATATGAGCAGCCGTGTGATTTCTGAGGAAGTTTAATGGAATTCCAAACTGGGACGGTGGACGTCTGACGTTTTGTCAAGGCGCCAAAGTTTTCAGTGATTTCCTGGGAAACTCTCCCTCTGAAGACAATACCCGGCCCTAGGAACTTCTGTGCACCTTGAGTAAATATTAGTTGACAATTCTGAATAGCCGTCCGAGTTCGGATGTTGCTCGAACGAAAACAGATTTTCTTATTCGTGCACTGAAACAAATAAACTGATCCACATGAGTTAGGGATATCGACTTAAATTGCAAAAAAATAGTGTTAAAATAAGATTTTTGTGATGAAAATTCATATTAATATGATTTCAAGTTGCAAATTAATTTTAGCCTGTAGGTCTGCAGCGTATACAGGGGGGTTGAAAAAAACCGAGTAAAATAACGAAATTTTATTCCCAGAGAATTCAAGCATTTTAAGGCTATCAATACAATGTATGGCCTCCACGGGCATCAATAACAGCTTGACATCTTTGCATACTACACACGAGGTTGTTGAACATTTCTTGAGGAATTTGGTTTCATAAACGGGGCAGATGCTCTCTCAGATCATTTAAGGATTCTGGGGTAGGTTGATGATTATCTAATCTTCTTTGGAGCATATTCCATGCATGTTCTATGCAATTCAGATCTGGTGAGTGCGGAGGTATTGGTAAATGTGGAATACCAAGCTCCTCGCGCGCATTCTCAACTATGGCTGCACGGTGCGGTCTAGCGTTATCGTCTAGAAATTGGAGAGTTTCACCAATAGCAGCGTGAAAATTTGGCACAACATTGTCAATGACATGCTCCCTATAGTGTGAGGCGATCATATTCCCACGACAAATGTATAGATCTGTGCGCTCGTTGAAACATATCCCGGCCCATACCATAACACTACCCCCTCGGAATGGATGGACTTCTTGGACATAGCGACGATTACGAGGTATGCGTGGGATTGTTCATACCTTATCCTTCGAGAATCTGAAAATCGTCCATATCTGGATTCATCAGTGAAAAGGACACTACGCCATTGATTCTTCCAATTGATATGTTGCCCATTCCATTCTTTGACGCTTATGGTCACGTGTTAATGGAACTCCTCCTTATGGACGTCTAGAACCCAGATTCACCTCTCTCAAATGTCGTCGGAAGGTTTCGATGGAAACTTGGACCCCATCTGCATTTTGAAGAGTATTCCGTAGCATTCTTAGATGTAGGGTTTCTTCTCGCCGAAACGGTGATGAAACGATCCTGAGCAGATGTTGCTTTTCATCGCCCACGAAGCCTTGGTCCAACACGGAACCTGTCTCCCTGAACCTATTCCAAAGTCGAGATATCACACTTTGGCTGACTTGGAGCCTTTCCGCTACAACAACCTGAGTTAGGCCACCCTGTAGCATTCCGATAGCCCTATTAGCCTCAGCGTTTGTTAATTTACGTCTTGGCATTTTCAGAAAACTCGTTTCGAATCGAAACCGTTGATAAACTAACTTCATTTCAAAATAAGAACAGTCATGAAGCATATTATGCAAAGAACCAAACTTCAGAAAAAAGGCGACTAGATTGATGAAATGTCTCATACTGATTTATATTGGATCGTTTCAAGTTGAGTTTTAAATGATTTTACAGCGATGTTACGTGCATTGATTAGTTCACCAAGGTGTTCTGGTTTCATTTTTGTACCCTGATTGTTTTACCAGGATAATGGTCTTCTTGACTGCTTTTTTTTTGGATGCTGGTGATTCTCGGTAATCTCGAGGATAAAGACTGTTGTGACTTCACCTATGAAGAATTTTTTCATAATTGATAGCCGTTTCAGTTAGTTGCTACCGCAGTAAGGGTCATGTGGTACTGATGAAGGCTAACAAACCAGAAACCGGTTTGTCATTATCCTGCTGTGGTGGTTCCACCAGTAGTGTACTTCGGAAATTAGATCTCTGCCAGACGATTTCCCTCATTGATAGTCATGTCTTCACCCCGGACTTTCTGTTCGATACTGAGTTCAATATTCCCACTCCAAACCTGTATATGGAATGTTGCTCAACAGAACTGCTTCCGCGGTAGCTAAATAATCGTATATTATTTCGTAAGGAGGAGAAGTGTCACTTTTCATGGCGAGCTTGAGTAAACCTGCCGAATGTAGTGAGGCGGGTAATTGAAAGCGAGCCATGAAAGGTCACTTCTCCTTCGAATGCAATATATTATTTTATTTTCAAACATTTTAAATTTATTGAAATCTGAATATTCTCTTTTGGATTGACATTCACGTTCATTTGAATTGAGTGAAAGATGGAACATTTGTGTAGTTACGGTTGTCTTGCAAAATTAATCCTTTGCATAATAATGATAATAATAATTTTTATTGATCCAGTAAGACAAAAAAGAAAATTTGCAAGTCATCAAAGAGTACAAAGTAGAAAAAAACAACTTATTCACCAACGAAAAAATAATCATCATCCAAATATTCGCGCACACTATAATATACCTTCATAAGTAGTATATTTTCAACTTTATTCTTGAACAACTTTTAAAAATTCTGACACATTTCACCGCGTATATTTTGAAAATGTTAGGTTATGGTCATTCCCCTATCAGATACACCCGCAACGTTGTCGTTCCTGCATAAAAATAGGAAAATCGTAGTGAATAGGTGTTTATCAAAATGTTCATTCACAAATTCAGTTATGCTATTTTATTTTACGGAAATCAAGAAACTAGTGTTGAAATTTTACTGAAAAATAATGGTTAAGTCCGTTACTTCGTGATAGTTCATTCGGAAAAAGAATAAAAGTACTCGAACCCAGAAGAACGAACGGAACAGACGGACCTCCCCAAAATTCTCAAGAAACACCTACCACACATTTAAATGCCTTTCTGCACAACTTGAAATAGTCCAGTATGAAAATGTAGTAGTACTACGAAACCTGCGTCACAGTTGAACCTTGGAAGAACTAACTCCATTTACAAAGTTAAAAAAGAGTGAAGACAAAGTAGCCTTGGCAATGCCGCTTGTCTGTTTTAAGTGAAAGAACTTGATAAACCTAAATCATGGCTAACCGGGATACTTTATAAAAGTGAATGGAGTCTACTGTCAGCTGAGATATTCTTGACTTCATAATTTACCGCATTACAATTTCTGTATATAAGAGGTTGCTTACTCACTTCTCTGAGATGCTGAAAAATATAGAAAAAATATTTTCAAGTCTTGAAGATCTTACTTATCCAACCAAATAGATCCAGTTTAATTGTTAAGATCGCGACCTAAACCAGATAAATCAAGACGAAATGGGAAACAGCGCGTATTGTTATTCATTTCACACAAATTCAGAACACACAAAGACAGAATATAAATTCATCACGAGACCCTACGCTCTGTTGATCCTCAAAAGCTGTAGATTTAATAGAAATTCGCCCGTTTAATTAAAGAGTTAAATCTTAGAGCTTTACCGAATCCGGGAATCAGGAAGAAAGTGACTTATTCCTCGACGATGTCTGACTGAAATTCTGATTCTGCGACAATACAATTCACGGAATTGCGTAATCGGGTCTCGTCAACATTCTAACGAGGGAAATGTTTGGCCTCATTTCAATTTCAATTATCCTCCGCTTTTTGCGTAATTAATTGCAACTCTTTTGCGAAAGCTGTTCCGCCATAAATTCTGGGACTTCAGGGCAGATACTAAGTTCGATACTTCCTCTAGTTGAAGGAGAACGGGTGGAGGCAGATTGCATTTTGATGAACGCGAATGCAATTTTTCGAAACTTGTGATTGCTTGGAAGTGTATTTATTCCCAAACTTACGACAACAACGCCATTTTCGGAGGAGAAGTGACTTTTCATGGCTCGCTTTCAATTACCCGCCTCACTACGTTCGGCTGATTAACTCAAGCTCGCCATGAAAAGTGACACTTCTCCTCCTTATGGAATGATAAGTATATATACTCCATTCACAATTATAAAATCACAACTCTGGCCATGGTTTCGTTTTCAGGAATTGGTGCACCTGATTAAAATGTCATTGCGCGCACAGAAAATATGGTTAATGACAAACGACGTTGCCAGTTGGTTTGTTTACATCAGAGTAAAAGCAAAGAGTGTCTACTCTTTGGTAAAAGTGTCAAAGATATTACAAATTGTTCGACAAAATGCCGAAAGTTCTCGATATAAACCAAAGGCGAAGTATCAGGAAGTGCTATTTTGCATTGAAATCTGCATATGCAGAAAATAGTAACCCTGATACTTCGAAAATGTCGATTTATAAGACAGTTTCCAACATATTCGATGTAAGTAAATAAATTAATATTATTTTTCTTCCGAATCGAAACGCTTTATATTTTAGGTGCATGAATCCACTATAAGGAAGATAGTAAAAGAGGATGACAAAGAATTTCCGAAAATTGGGAGACCCAAAAAAACAATGACAGCTGGAGAATTTGTTTTTAGAAAAGATCTGCTACGACAAATTTGGAATTATAATTCGAAAAATGAACATTTTGGTATCGACACACCACTATGCGAAAGACAATTTGGAATATAAAGGGGGAAGGACATCACTTTTAAAAATTTTATGTGAACAAAAGCATGTCGTTGCAGCCAAAATTACTTTCCTTAGAAAATATTTGCAATATAAATCTTTAGGCGAAAATATCAGATTTGTGTTCCTAGATGAAACATGGATTTATCAAAATGGTTCTTCTGTTCGTCGATAGACACATGAATCTGATATCAAAAGTAATCCATCCAAAATTAAATTCAAAAGGTAAACGCTTTACAGTTTTACATGCAGAAAGTAATTTTGGATTTTTAAAGGGGTGTAGTTTGATTTTAGATTCAACAATAAATGACAGAGACTATCACAAGACAATGACCAGCGAAATTTTTCAAAATTGGGTTGTTAATCAACTAATCCCTGCCTTAGCTAAGATTCCTGAAAAATGTGTGGTTGTAATGGACAACGCACCATACCATTCGGTGCAACTAGATAAGCCACCCTTATTTTTCAGTAGGAAAAGCGAGATGTATGAATATCAATAAATTACTATACAGTCAGAATATTTTACTCCTTATTCATAAGATCAAATGAATGAAATGTATATCTATAAAGCTTTCAGGAATTGACATTCTTGCTTATTACCTAATTTATAACCAAAACTCAGTTATTATTGCATTGAAATTATAAGTTTCTCTGTAAACAAATTCGTTAGTTTAGTTGTTATGTTTCTCTATTTCAGTATCGTAATGAGTTCATTACAGTACTAAAAACAGTGCTGTAATGAATTCATTACAGCATCGTTTTCAGTAACATTTTTCGTTTTGTGATTGTCAGCAATGACTTCCGATCCTTTTGAATTTCAGCAGACGTCAATTTAGAAACGTCTAATACTCGTTGCAGAATGCAATTCCAATACTCAAGCGTTCAAAAACTCGCTCCTTCGTCGCTCGTTTTCGAATTTCGCATTCGTATTGGAATAGGAGCCCATTCTGCAACTGGTTTTAGAATATACTATTATTTTCTTTTTGATGAATGAATAAATCTGTTATTTATTTGAAATAAAGAAATATTAGAAATAGGAATGTTATGCACCCTCACAATCATATTACATACAATATCATGATGAAAACAAAGCACATCGATAAATCTTTACAATCAAAATCCAAAAACTCCTTTATATGTAGAATATTGTTCACAATTTTATGTTCCAAGAAAAAGTTCCTCTTGCATCAGAACTACCTTCAACTATTCGGATTCCAATAGAGGGATATAATGTTCCATTATTCTTGACCCTTGTTATTACCCGTCAGTTCATCTTGTATCTTTGGGTTGATTTTTTTAATGAATTCTTGATTAGAATCAACAATTGATGTCGTCAAATCAAAGATAATAAACATTAAATCTTCACAAGCATTCATATGAAAATTATGTGAAAGCAATGTAATTTTCTTCCATGGCGAAAAATAATATATTTCAACAGTGATCTCTTGTACCTCTCATGCAAATAACTAGAAAAGGAATCCTTTCTATCAATTCATATAAACGTTAATTATTTTAGTCCATCACATCTTTTCCAATTCATTCACATTCTGAGAAATACGCTAAGAATGTAGAAATGGCAACATAGTGTTGACTATGAACATAAAAATATTTTGAAAAACGTCATAACTTCGATACAGAGTGGAATGTGTCAAATTTCCAAGGCCAGAGTTGTGATTTTATAATTGTGAATGGAGTATATGTATATCATTTCATACGGAGGAGAAGTGTCACTATTTCCATTACTATGGAAATAGTCCAAGGAGTAACCCTGTATAAGGGTAGGCTCTGTTAATCCCTTTCTAAAATTGATAATATCTATGACCTTTGTAGTCTGATCAACTTTGGGTATTCATTGAAACTCAAACGTCTAATCAATCAAATGATTCATGGACCCGACTAAACCGTTTCAATTCGGAAACCACCTCTTGGGTTATCATTTCAGCAGGGAAACCGTGAAAATACAATATTTCCCGATTCATCGGTTCATAGCAACTACTACCGCAAAAAGTTGAAACGATTTCGAGACGAATGCCTCCGATCAGTGAGGTATGAAATTGAATGGACGCGAATACCCTTCACGAATATTTCGAGATAAGTTGGAGTCGAAAGTTTCAAAGATGATTCAATTTCTGTGAAATGTACCCGAACGATACAAATGTAGGCTTTCACTCTTAATATACACATATCGTCAAAAATCTTGGCGTCCGTACATTTCCAAGAAATAAACAATATATTTATGTTCTGGACATGAGATGAATATTTTCCCCTCTTTCAACTGCAATATATTCGATTGAAAATCTTCGGTTTTTTCTGCTTCGGGCAGGATGAGACGGAATAGGAAAAATGAGAGAAAATTCAAATTTATCGATTAAGTATTTATTTTTGATTAATTATACAGTGCACGTCAAAATTATGGAACAAATTCATTTTCTCAGAATGAAAAAACTTGGCAACTAAATCCTGAAAAGGCCAATTTTTGTTTCACTTTTACCAAATTTAATGAATTTTTTAAGGATTTTCGTTGCACCTTGTGCCATCCCCATCATCCCTCTAAATTTTTTGAATAGGGAGGGTGGGTCATGTGGTACTTTTTTGGCAAGGTCTTTGTATCTTCTTTACAGGCGTGCGGAAATTTTCAAAAAAAAATTTGTTTTTGAAAAATTCGTTAGTTCACAGAGGTTTTCGGTGTGTGAACGTTGACATGGCTCATTTACTTTGAGACGATGGTACTTGATGAAATTTGTCATCGAATGAAAGTCGACCATTACACAACTTTCACAACTTTCAACCCCCTCACGTGAAGAATTAGAATGGGTGAAACTTCAGTTATGATCTTAAGTAGGTATGTTATTAGTATTTTTCTACTGCGGTTGAAACTTTTCGATAAAATGTTTCAATTCAAAGAAGGAGCCATGACAAAGTGAACCTACTGAGAACCTCTTTGAACTTACTAATTTTTCAGAAAAAAAAAATTTCTTGAAAGCTTCTGCACGCCTGTGAAGAAGAAACAAAGAACTTGCCAAAAAAAGTACCACATGGCCTACTTTCCCTATTAAAAAAACTTAGAGGGTTGATGGGGATGGCACAGGGTGCAACAGAAATTCTTCAAATATGCATAAAATTTTGGTGAAGGTGAAACCAAAATTGACCTGTTTCAGGATTTTGTTGCCGAATATCTTTCACCTGAGAAAATTAATTTGTTCCATGATTTTGAAGCGCACTATAGGGGAGTGAGGATCACGCTCAGCAGTGCGTAAGATGGTTCCTGAGCGTAGCTCTTTACCATCGTTATAGCACGTAAATCATCATTGCGTTCCCAGCTTACCCGTTATGCCAAGAGTTAAGGCGTTGGACAGCTTCAGCGGCAAAAGAGGACAGTGGAGCGAAGAATTCTCGACTGGATCCGAAGGAAGAGAGAGGTGCAGCAGACTCAAGAGCCAATAACCCATGCTGATCTCGGAGATCTCTAAAAAGTGGACAACTCCGAAGGACATGGTCACCAGACTCCAGCCGGCCACATCGGCAGAGATTATCATCCACCAGACCAAGTGTAAAGAGCTTACTCTTAAAGGGACCATGACCCGTGATGAAGCAGGTGAGCGGAAAGGATGGACGGAACCATTCATTACTATCAATGAAGTCCACCGAGGGGAGCCACTCGAAGGTGACTCGACCAGTAGGACAGTCAAGCCAATCTGCCTGCCAGCGGGCCATGAGGTGTTGAAGACACTCATCCTCCGAACGACGGAGCTCCAAATTGCGATCGGGCGTAGCGAGAGGAATCGGAGGAAAGGTGGAGTCATCCAACGAGAAGTGTAGTCCTCTCTTGAAATGGAACCCAGCCGCACGGAGGAGAATGTAGTATTGTACCGGAATTTTGCCGGTAATGACCTGGAGTGAGGAGTTTGCTACCGTACGACAAGACGGTGAGATGAGCAATAGAAAGAAGCGCTGGGCGGAAGTTAGGGTGCGAAGGACGTGCGAGTGCATTACACGATCGTACCAGGCGGCTGCACAGTAGGAGGCGATGGGAAGGAAAATGCAGTTATAGTAGACATCGAGAGAACCTCCAACGGATCCGCCAAGAGCACGCCTGAGCCTCGAGAGTTTAGAGGCGATTGCTTGGGATTTGTCCCTCAAGGATCTTACGTGAGGGATGAAGGAGAGACCCGAGTCCACGACAACACCCAAATATCGATGTTCAGCAACATCAACAGTAGGAGGACGACCGCGGTCCAGAAGACCGCGGAGAAGGACAGCCCTGGTTTTGCTCAACGAGACCGATAATTTATAAAGACCTAGCCACTCGAGAGTGACATCGATCAGACGTTGAAGAGACAGCTCAAGGGCACGACGACTGTCCGCCGAAGCCAGCAGGACTAAGTCGTCGGCGTAGGCAATCGCGATCCCCTGCTCCCTGGAGAGTTGAAGGAGGCACTCATCAAATACGAGATTCCACAGAAATGGTCCCAGAATGGAACCCTGTGGGCAGCCTCGGGTTAGATTGCGGCTGCAGCGAGAGTATCGAGAGTGTATCACGATTCTACCTGCCAAGTAGCTGTAAAGGAGGCGGAGTTGAGCAACCGAGACGTCCACCCTGCGAGCTCGACGCAAGATACTGGGCCACCAATGGTTATCGAAGGCACCCTCAATGTCGAGGAAGATCGCGGCCGCATATTTATGAGAGGAATCCCTAGCGAACCGAACCATCCTAAAAACAGCGTCCTCGGCCGAGAGACCAGGTCTAAACCCGAACTGCATCGGGGAACAGTTGCCCGGATCCAGCAGGTCGCTCTTTAAGCGACCAAGCATCAACCGCTCCAGAACCTTGCCCATCACCGAGAGAAGACTGATCGGCCGGTAAGACTTCGGATCGTTAGCAGAGCGGTCACCAGATTTCAACAGAAGACAGACTGCGGCAGATTTTCAAATACCGGGAAAGTGACCAAACAGGAGACAGGAGTTGTACAAAAGTAGGAGGATGCCTGGAATGACAGACCAGGCACGACGGAGGATGACGCCAGTTATCATTATTGTTCATCATCGGTCTCCCGGTCTCAGCTTAAGCTGGTACTATTTCTATGAACCAGTGAAAAAACAATTCAGTTCCTCCCACTAGTTCAGGAATTTCCGCACGATGTGACAGGTTTGCAATGCTACAGCCTATTGTGCATATCCCGCGATCCTCTGGGATAATTCGATCTTTTGGAGATTCCTCCTGAATGATTCCCTTTTGTCAGCTGAAGTTCTCCAGGTGAAGACGTTATAGAGGGAGTATCTCCTTCCAGGAAGTGGTTTGTCCTCGCAATTGTTCACGTAATAAAAAGCTCGCATTATTTCAATATTCATTTCGCGGCTCCACTTGACACGTGCGTTGCGAGCTCCCCTGCGGGCAGTCCTCCTCACGGTGGGCGAGCCAGCAGGTGGAGTGGCACCTCGATCCTCCGCCATGATATCGGCTTCCACTTCTCGTTGCTGGCTTGATATTTTCTCCATTTTCATGGGTTTGCCACCATTTACCCTTGGTGGCCCAGGTAACTCGAGCCGTGGGGACGTCACCCCCCATGTGGCGTAGCAAAAACCAAACCACACCCGTGCGTATTTATCATTATTATCATTATTATCATTATTATCGGTCTCCCGTTCTCAGCTCGAGCTGGTTATTCTCCTATGAACCAGTGAAAAAACAATTCAGTTCCTCCCACTAGTTCAGAAATTTCCGCACGATGTAACAGGTTTGCAAATCCACAGCCTGCTGTGCACATCCCGCGATATTCCGGGATAATTCGATACCTTGAAGATATCTCTTCTCCATCCAGGAAGTGGTTTGTCCTCGCAATTGTTCACGTAATGAAAAGCTCGCATTACTTCAATATTCATTTCGCGGCTACACTGGATACGTGCGTTGCGAGCTCCCCTGCGGGCAGTCCTCCTCACGGTGGTCGAGCCAGCAGGTGGAGTGGCATCTCGATCTTCTGCCATGATATCAGTTTCCACTTCTCGTTCATGGGTTTGCCACCATTTACCCTTGGTGGCCCAGGTAACTCGGGCCGTGGGGACGTCACCCCCCATGTGGCGTGGCAGAAACCAAACCACACCCGTGCGGTTTTATCATTATTCTTCATCGGTCTCCCGTTCTCAGCTCGAGCTGGTTATTCTTCTATGAACCAGTGAAAAAACAATTCAGTTCCTCCCACTAGTTCAGAAATTTCCGCACGATGTAACAGGTTTGCAACTCCACAGCCTGCTGTGCACATCCCGCGATATTCCGGGATAATTCGATCCCTTGAAGATCTCTCTTCTCCATCCAGGAAGTGGTTTGTCCTCGCAATTGTTCACGTAATGAAAAGCTCGCATTACTTCAATATTCATTTCGCGGCTACACTGGATACGTGCGTTGCGAGCTCCCCTGCGGGCAGTCCTCCTCACGGTGGTCGAGCCAGCAGGTGGAGTGGCATCTCGATCTTCTGCCATGATATCGGTTTCCACTTCTCGTTCTTATCATTATTATTCTTCATCATCGGTCTCCCGGTCTCAGCTCGTGCTGGTATTACTTCTATGAACCAGTGAAAAAACATTTCAGTTCCTCCCACTAGTTCAGAAATTTCCGCACGATGTGACAGGTTTGCAAAGCTACAGCCTGCTGTGCATATCCCGCGATCCTCTGGGATATCTCGATCTTTTGAAGATTTTTCTTAAATGATTTGGACATGACTCCCTCAGCCGAAATCACCAACGGTATAATCGTGACTTTCGATAATTGCCACATATTCTTCAGCTCTATTGCCAAGTTCTCGTACTTCGTTATTTTTTCCGACTCCGTTCTTCCGATGTTATGAGTCGATGGTACTGCCACATCAATTATCACCCCATACTTCTGATCCTTCTCAATGAATACAAGGTCCGGTCTATTGTAGTCCACTGATCTATCTGTTGTTATGGGTCTGTCCCAATAGAGAACCGCTGTGTCCGTTTCCAACACTGCTGCAGGTTGATACTTATAGTATGGCGGACAAGTATCCAAAAAACCATGTCTAAGAGCTAACTGCTGGTGAACAATTTTTGCCACTTGGTTGTGTCGGCCCAGATATGCGTTGTCGGCAAGAACTCGACAACCTGCTATTATATGTTCGATAGACTCGCCAACTGCGCCGCACTTCCTGCATTTGTCCTCCACGTTCAGCTTCAAACAGTGCTTCTCATAGTTGCGAGTTCTTATGACTCGGTCTTGGATAGCCGTCAGGAATCCCTCAGTTTCAGGATACAATTGTCCCGCATTCAACCACGACAAAGAAGCTAATTTATCGACATTTTCCCTCTCAAGGTGTTTGGGAAATCTGCCGTGCAGAGCTTGTTCCCGCCATATACTCATATCTTCGCTTCTCGTGGTGATATCGAATGTCAGTTCTCTGTGTTGTAGGTTCAGAGGTGTGTATCCCTTATCCTCTGTTGTCACCAATTTCATCAGGCTATCTTCAGACTCGAGCAGTCGCTGCCTCAAGTTTTTCTCCTGGGTTCTGCAGAGTTTATAGATGTTCAACAGACCTCGTCCGCCATCTCTTCTGGGTAGATAAAGCCTTTTCACCGATGCATTGGTGTGCAGACATCGGAACTTTGTCATTAGGCGACGGGTGAGTCGGTCTAACTCATTCAGATCAGCATCTGACCACTTCAAGACTCCGAAAGTGTAGGTCAGAGCAGGCGTAGCCCAAGAGTTCAAGGCATCGATCTGGTTTTTAGCAGACAGCTTGGTGTTGAGTACTTTGGTTACCCTGTTTTTATATTTCGCAGTGAACTCAGCTTTCAAACGAGTGTGGTCAATCCGTTGATTTTGAGGAATGCCCAGATACTTGTAGGTCTCTTCGGGCAACATACTGTGGATGTCCTGAAATTGTTCCTGAGTGTTCTCCGTTTTACCCTTCCTGATGTTGACTATGGCGCATTTATCGAGACCGAAAGACATGTCAATGTCTTTGCTGAAAGAGCGCACTATATCTATCAGCGAGTGAAGTTGTTTTTGGTTCTCGCCGAATAGTTTCAGGTCATCTATGTACAATAAATGGGACAGTTTTCGCGGATTCCTCATTGCTGGTCTATACCCTATGGTAGTGTTTTTCAGAAGAGTAGACAGAGGATTTAGTGCCATACAAAACCACATCGGCGACAGAGCATCTCCCTGAAATATCCCCCTCGATATTTTCACGGTTCCAGCATTGATGTTATTTATCAGAATATTCGTTCTCCATGTACTCATAAGATGTTGGAGCACCGCTTTTATTTTCGGGCAGATCTTATAAATCTCCAGTACTTTCACAAGCCAATCGTGAGGCACCGTATCGAAGGCCTTCTGATAGTCGATATAGCAAAGACTTAAATTCCTCCTTCTCGCTTGGGCTTGCTTTAGCACTACAGCGTCTATAGTGAGTTGATGTTTACATCCTGCAGACCCTCGAGAGCAGCCTTTCTGTTCTTCCTCCAGAATATTATTGGCTTCACAGTGACGATATATCGCATGATTTACAAGCGACGTGAACAGCTTATACACCACTGACAAACACTTATCATTATTATTATTATTATTATTATTATAAACTGACAAGAGTAGAGGTAAACCTATAAACTCAAAACTGAAAAATACAAAATGACTGAGAAATCGAGAAGGTATACAATAGAAAGAAAAAAAAAATTACTAGATTCTAAAATAAATTCAACGCTGTCGATCAGACCAACTATCCAGGGCGTTCTTGAAAGAGTTCACTGTCGGCGACAGCACAACTTCAGTAGGGAGCCGATTCCACATCTCGAAGACTCTATTGGGAAGAAAGTTGCTTCTCGGTGTAGTCCTGAAGTTCTCCTTGGCGAGCTTGTAGCAGTATCATGTCCGGTCCCGGCGCCCCACGGGCTGGGGTAGCGGACATGGCGGCCTCAAGGTCTTCAAGGGAAAACCTCTCGATGGGATCGGCCGGATCCGGGTCCGGAGGAGGGGCAGAGAATTCGGCACGAGTGCCAACCTGCTCGGGAGAGTCGACCGCGGGGTCGTCCACAGGAAAGAGCCGATCAAAAATGACCTCCGCCGACTCGGAAGCGTCTACGGTATAAGAACCGTCAGGGCGGATGATTGAATAGCAAGGCACACACGAAAGGGAAATCTGTAAGATCTGATCGGTAGTCCAGATCTATAACAGATCTGGACGGCGGATACGATCGCTCCCGCCGATCTGGTCCATCGCGGATCATATATCTCATTGATCCGCGACAGACCAGATCGGCGGGAGCGATCCTATCCGCCGTCCAGATCTATTACAGATCTGGACTGCCGATCAGATCTTACAGATTTCCCTTTCGTGTGTGCCTTGCTATTGATCTGCGACAGACCAGATCGGCGGGAGCGATCCGATCCGCAGTCCAGATCTGTTACAGATCTGGACTGCCGATCAGATCTTACAGATTTCCCTTTCGTGTGTGCCTAGCTAATGTGAGGTGAGAGGGCGAGTAAGTTTTCCTGAGGCAATCTTATACGATATTCCCCAAGGAGTTCTCTCCATCTCCGATCGAACAAACCTCGACCAGTTCTCGAGTTTGGCTCTCCTGATGGAGAGGGAGTGGAAGTTCCTAGATGTTTTGAAGTCCGCCAATAGACGAGAGATGGTGTTCTGTGAGAGAACGTTCGACTTAGCTCGCTGATAAGCCCGTCGCTTCCTGTTGACGTCGGACTTCAAGACGGCAAGCTCCTCCGTCCACCAACCCACACGGAAGGAGGACCGAGGCACAACAGGGATGGACAACAGGGCCGAGCTGCGGATAGCGTCTGTGATAAGCCAAGCCAGACCGTCCACACAATCTTTAGACGAAGGTACCGGAAGGAAGCCGTCAAATCGCGACTCGAGCTCAGCTTCGAAAACCTCCCAGTTAGCGCGAGAGCATGCGAAACGAGGCCTATGGTCGAACGGACCTATGCTGGGAGGACCGGGTATGGAAGAGGAAAGATGGAAAAGAATAGGACGGTGATCACCTATTCCAAGGCCATCATACACACGCCAACCGCCAATAAAATTGACCAGAGGCGACGAGACCAAGGTGACGTCGATGTTAGATTCACCATTGGTTGACCAAAAGTTGGAGGGTTGGCCAGCAGTGTTGAGAACAACCAGCCTGTGGCGAGCAATGAAGTCCTCCAACGACGAACCTCGAGGGTCCCGAGAGACAGAAAACCACATGGGCGACTTCGCGTTGGAATCCATACAGTAGTGTGAGGTGTTCAGAGAGGTGATGATGAGATCCAGCCTATTCAGGAAGACGTTGATGTCCTGACTAAATTGGCAGTATACATTGAAGATATGAAATTTTACCTGTCTGTGGGTGATAAGAACTGAGGTTATGTGACAGTCGCAGAATTGAGACAGAGCAAAGATTTCGAGGGCTGGATCTAGAACTACCACAATAGACATAGGAGAAGTCCCCTGACCCGAGATCACGGAGGAGCGAGAACCGAGGCCCTTGAGCCCACCAAAGGCGTGGTATGGTTCTTGTATTAGCAATACATTAGTCGCTTTCTGATCGGCAAGACGACAGATAGCGGAGGTGACGTCGGCCGAGCGCTGCGCGTTGACTTGCATAAATCTTAAAGTGCTCATTGAGAGTAGTCAATGAGACTTTTGAACCGGGTGAGATGTTTATTGTAGGAGGGACAGTCATGGCTAGAGGTGTCATGATCTACTGCACCTAATCCACCTGCCCGACAATTAGCACAACAAGGGGGAGAGGACTTCGATGGACACTCTTTAAAAGAGTGACCCAGCTAAGCACAAAAACCGCAGACCTTGGGCTTAGTACAGGACCCAGAAGAATGGCCAAACTGTTGACAATTGAAGCACCGGACGATATTAAAATGATCCACCAGGTGATGTGACCCAAGATCGACGTACATTCGTCCCTTGGAGATAAACAGATTACGAAGAATCCCCGGAAGACTAACCACGAAGTGTTCCCTGTCAGCGAAACGAGATTTCAACCGAGTAACAACCTTGACCTGCAGACAGACCCGATCACGGAGGGCCTCATCCCTAACATTCTTGAGGAGGAGGTCGTCGATGAACCTCTCGTTAGAGATGATTTCGGGCACATCAAAAACCTTAATCCTCTTAGGGACAGCGCAACTCAGGTGGTCGGAACCAACAAAAGCATTCCTTACAGAATCGAGATCAGAATCCGAGGGAGCCTCGACGATGACGGCACCGCTCCGCAACTTCCTAATGTTAGAAACACGTATGCGAGGTGATTTTCGGAGGACTGAGGAGATAGTCTCCTTGACATCATCAGCACTGTCAGTGGTACTAGAACTTACAATTACATAGTGCTTTTTGGGCGAAACGTTGACCCGATTTTGCGGTGAAGACGGAGCAGAGGCGGCAACAGAGGCAAAAGAGCGAAGAGGAGAAGCAGCCGCGGCCGCGTCAGCAGGCGCAGCCGCCCTCTCCTCAAGGCGACCCTCAAGGTGGGAGATGCGAGATTGGGAAGTTATGTTTAACTGCTCAACACGTGAGAAGGAAGCTAGCACGAAGTCAATTTGGGCCTTGGGGATCTTAGAAGAGGACGACATCAATTGTGACTCTAGGATCCTTCTAATTTCAAAAATGGTGTTGGCGGTAGAGAAGTCAGGAGGTTGTTTTGAACTGGTGTCAGAATTGACTGAGGGAGTAGAGGCAGCGGAATTATTCGGAGAGGGTATTGTTAAATTGGGAAGTTTAGAGGAGCGACTAGTAGAATGAGTAGTTTCTGGTTTTTTAAATTCATCGGACATAATTGTTCCCACGAGAAGGGTCGAAAGGAAGTCGCTGAAAGGCAGTGCGCCCGTACCCAACAGAAGGCTGCATGTCCCAACGGGTGCGCCAGGTGCCCAGTGGTGAGAAAGTTAAGGATCGAGTTGCCCATCGACCATGCTGTCGCAAGCAACAGCATCCTCATCGGCACTTATCTACACCTTGAGGGGTGGGGTTTATTAGAGAGGTTGTCTCCTCTTTGAGCCGGGCAGTCAAACCAAGCTCCCCATCCATCCTAAGACATGTCTAGGTCAGGACGGTATATTCAAGGTGGCGAGCCACCAGGTCCTCGGGTGCCTCGGGTTTGGCGATCCCCGTACTGAACATGCGAAGATGAACAGCCCCTGAGGCGGGAGTGAGGGTCAATTGGAGCGGTCGGGAAATGGGAGCTATGGACATTGAACGGAATGTAGGCAAATTCACGTGATTGTTACCACAAGGACGCCTTCGCCAACCTTCGAGAAACTTCACCTGAGCTGTATGAGCCCTTGGTGTCCAGCGTTCAGTCTGGAGGGAGAATTGTTTGTGAAAAACTGTGGATTTTCTCCGCCAGAGAAGCGTGAAATTTCATTCTTACCTCATTGTGCTTATATCATTTAATCCGTAGATTCATTCAGTTGCTGAATCTATTTGTTTAATTGCGATTGAAATTAGGGTTACATTATTTATAGTATTACTTTTCAAAATGGTAGTCAACGGGAAATGGGAGCCTAGGATATTTCGACTCGGAAAAAAACGGGGAGATGTGGTACTGATGCAGAAATTGCGGAAAATGGGCCCATGATGATGTTCTGGAAGTGATGGTCCAGCTTCTTATATTTGTTCCATCTGTTTGGATCCGTGAGATCTGGGTCATATGTTCTTCTTCAATAATTTTGTGTTTATTTCTCTTGTTTTTCTCGAAAAGTATATTATTTTATTTTTGTTACAATGAATAGCTCGTAGTGACGTGTGAAGTGTGTTTTGTTCAACTTTTGCGCAATAATTAATATGATGGCTCCCATTTCCCATGTGAGCGTGAAATGGGCTCCATTACCCCAACATGTCGAGTTATGAGAGCGATTGACTTTTTGGGCAAAATCGTTATTCAACCTTAATACATGACTGTAATTAATTCTAACTATGATCATAACATACCTGTATTAGTTCCCAATTGAAGATTATGGGAATGTCAATAAATATAGTTTTCATGACAGTTTTATCTTAGTAGGCTCTCATTACCCTGCACTCCCCTACATAGTTATTCCACAACTGAATCCAAATTCAATAGTCCGTTTCACCACCTCTTCTTTCAATCAACTGCCCAGTACGCCTAGGCATCCCACGAATCAGGTCATTAATGAAATTTTCAGGCATATCGTTCCATTCTTCCTGGAGGGCTAAACTCAATTCCTGAAAAGTTGAAGGTGGCTGTTACAGAAACCGTTTGATTTCTTCGAATGAAATTTGCGATATAATGGTCTTCCCTAGCAGAGTTGTTACTCTGGATCGACCAGGGACTGGTCTCCAGGCAACGCTGCCGGTTTCCAGGAAAAGGCCACTAAACGCCTTACTCAAGTTCGCTGTAAACTGATTATTTTCGAATACACCTACATTCTTCCGAACAAGAAATATTTTTTGCTGATTTGGTATTATCATGGAAGTGATAAGATAATGAATATTCCACTCACAAAAAACTGTCATGTTACATTCAACAAGTTGAGAGTTGATAGAGGGGGCCAAGTCTTACGACGATGTGTGTATGCATATAACGAAACCGGTGCATTACTTCTTCGTAGATTTTCTTTATCATCATTGCCATGATTCTCAATTCTGATTTTGAATATTCATTCAAACTTCCACCTGAATAACGAAGAATCAAACCTCATTTTAATCGAACGCAAAAGGCAAAAATATTGTCGTTATCAGCGAATTGTCCCTTCTGGATACTTCCATTTACAGAAGTGATATTTCGTTCCACTGACATTTCATTATAACCAAACTGTTACCATCATGTCGCTATTTTCTCATTATCCCTTCACAACAACAAGAATATTAAGAGTTTTTCCCTGCTGTGTCGACCCTGAACCGCAATCACAGAAGCGTTGTTGGATAGGTAAGTTACAGAATTGATCCGTTCCTACCCCTCACCCCGATCCGTTACAGCCGGTGGGTTATTAAGTTGAAACGTGAAAAGTGAGGTGGAAATTGGTTGCTCGCCGAAGGAAACCTGCTGTTGACAGTTCTTTAATCAAGAAACAAACATGAGTTGTATAAGCTGCTGTTCTCAGACGTCGACTAGACAGGCGAAATGGTGATTTGGACCATCCTATTCGACTTTGCAAGAACCTCGACATGATCTTATGATTTGGAGACCGTCATGGACCGTAATGAGCATGATAATAATAAACCAATGATGCACATGAGTCGATTGAACTGATAGATACGGATAATGTGGACGCTGATTTTTCACACATGGTCACAGTACCTTATATTGTGACATGGTCCTCGTCGACATACGTTATTCAGCTGAGTACCAACTAATGGATTCGTCTGTGTTAAACGTCCAGATTTGAATTCAATTCAGCCTGAAATATGAATCATCTTGATGTGCCTTCTGAACCCCTGGGAGATCTCTCTGAAGATGCAGCATCGTTTTTTGGATCTGTGGCCAGTTCATTCATTAATTTCGTTCCACTATTTCCATTTGAGGCCGGTTTTATAAAGGGCACGTTCTGAGGTTACTCAAACGAGGATTGGATTTCAACTCTCGGTTGAAAAAAGTTCGGTATTATAAACGTCTTTGCAGCCTCGGTTGAACAACCTCGGATTGAGATCGCTTTTTTGGGTTAGCTAACCTGAATCTTATTTCTTGAAGTATCTTAACACGTTTTTTTAATACCATGTTAGGATAAATTCAATAATCGCAGTCTAATGAAAAACAAGAAGCTAATTCGAAAATATTCTCGTGTTTGGTCACCATCACGGCGGAGAATTTGAATCTGGTTTCCTACATCAAAAGAAATCAACAAAAATATTTTGAAATTTATGAAATGAGGCCGGACTTCGTAGGAACTTTTTAATATTTTTTCACTCGAAGCTAGTGGAAAATACGCTGTAGTCATTATCACTTTTGTCAACTTATTTGACTAAAATGGTCTAAGTTTCTACTACCTATATTTTGATATTCTGGAAAGTCTTATCACTCTTATCTCAAACCCTTATGCCAAGTAACCAAATAAAGCTAGGTCAATACAAAACATCCAAAAATTGCATAATTATTCGTACAAGAATGTAATTATATTTAGGATAAGTACAAATCATTCTTCATCTTGTTCGATTGGGTACATGAAGTACACATTAAATTGAAAGATCACATTTATTTCTTGAACTTCCTCTTTATACAGATTCAGAGTCATGAATAGTATCAGTTCACTTCATTTCTATAGTAATATTATGCAGAACTTCTCAAGCCATAAAAATAATAGTTGTTTTCAAATATAGTCAAATCCTGAATAAAAGAATGGGGAATGTTCTTTTACATGCCAGAGAGTCTTTAAATTCAATTCATGGTTCATTCACGAGCTTTATTGAAAAATTTACAATACATTGATCTGCGAGATGGGATCGGTGTCCTCAATTATGTCTTCAGAGTATATTCAAAACCAGAATTACAAAATATATAAGCTTAGCAACTTGGAAATTTGTAGAAAAGTACCTAATCCTCTTCACACCTGAAGCATTCAGCATTTTCACAACCCATTAAAATAAACATGCACTTGTACTATGTAGTAAAAATCAAGAAACATTTCACAACTTTCTGACGTTGATTTATGAATACCACAAAAATCTTCGAATATGTTAACAACAGGGGGCAATTAACGAAAAAACTGATACACATGCTGCAAAATATTATTTTGCATGTATACTGAAAATTTCATACATTTATCCCGAAAATTGACGGAGAAATCATGGAAATAAAATCGTTTGTCCAGATTTTCATGAAATTACAGCTCACCAGGTTTTCTTCCTGAGATACGAAGAAAAACGAAAAAGCGAGTAATTCACATTCTGAAAAAATGATTAACCTTCAATTTAAAGAAAAAATGTTGGTCTACGCCGCATACGAACTGAGATATCATGAAAATGGAAAGCCCAATTTTTGAAGGGAGCTCGCAAGCTCGGAGGTGTACCACCTCCCTTTAGGGATACTTCCTTGGGGATGATATTACTTGAAAAAGTCCCTATTGAACCTATCAATATTAATTATAACGAAGTAAAATCATGACCTGGGTCAGGGATCGACTCCCTAATAATTTTTTACGGGTGCTTCCTGTTTACTGTTGTTGAGTATTCGTTCAAGTGAGAACCATCGAAAAACTTCGAAATCACAGAGCTATCTCGTTCTTCTGTATTCATGGACGGTGATATTCATAGGACCCAATTAATGCGTACACCAACCTTTTCGCTACATGAATCAGGCCCAAACACCACTCGTAAAATATCAATGGTGTTCTTGAAAACTTCGCTGAATGCAGACAAAGTAAAAACACCTTATTAAGGTTTTCATTTCTGCTGACCAAGCCGCTGAACAGAAAGTTTCAAATAAGGTTGGGGTATGAGGAAGATTCGACATCCTATTTTTCATATGTCCTACAAAGGCCAAACGCCTTTTCTCTTCGACATTCTGAAACTTCGCTAAGGACGTGAATACAAATTTGTTCGAATATCCGAACGTATGAAATGCTATACCCACACTTCGAAACAGGAATACTTGGTCGGCAAAACTGCATAGACGATAAAACGGAATAGGGAAAATGGTAATTCTCCGAACCCGTATTCTCGGCGTTCTCTCTACAGGGCGCTCTCCATATCCTTTCGTAGTTTTCAATTTTGCTGTTTTGCAACTGATGAGCTCTGTTTAATTTTAGTCACGATGTTGTATAACCCGGACGGTGATGCGCTCAATGTGACCCTCTCTTCTACAACAGCAATTTCCAGGATTCAATTTGTCCCGCCAGTATTGTTGAATATGATCAAAGAGCCGTTTCTATGAATTCGAACTCATTTCGCAACAGCCGTGGAGGCCAATTCTGGACATCGAATCAGGAAATGGCCGTCAAGATCAATAGCTTCCAAATGAGGCACCAGAAACTGTGCAATCATAATATGATAACGTTCGCCATTCACCGCCATAATTTTTTACAACCAGGACGCGTTGTTCTACCGTGTAGAGATCAATGTTTACTTACACCCATCTGTCAACTTTCGACCTGTCACGTCATAATCATGTGACATAGCTGTCAAACATGGCGCGCAATTCAAATCTTGCACTCTTAAAGAAACATCCTTTAAAATTATTATATCATATTAAACACTAATTCAGTTTGGACGATAATTTTGCAATTCAAATTGTTCAAATATGCGAGGAAGTTCAGCATGGAGAATACCCATACCTAAGCCAGACAGTGTCCGAAGTTTTTCTCTGTGTTATCGACACGAAACAACAGCTTGGAATACAAGCTTCGTTAGGCATTATCGAATCAGGCTCCAATTATTCACATCGAAGCATTTCTTCAAAACATTCTCCCTGCCTATTATTCACCATTCTCATTGGTGATTATTTCTGGGAGGGATACACACAAATCGTCAA
Organism: Adalia decempunctata; assembly: GCA_951802165.1. Classification (NCBI taxonomy): domain Eukaryota; kingdom Metazoa; phylum Arthropoda; class Insecta; order Coleoptera; family Coccinellidae; genus Adalia; species Adalia decempunctata. The sequence goes on from OX637697.1 coordinate 27,200,503, forward strand.
AAGTCTAGCCTTCCTCATCTTGGTTCAAGGAAAATAATCATTACAGGGTGATTTGTTTATGTGGTTCATTAGACGTATTCGAGGTAGGAGTTGCGATACAAATTCAAAATTTTGTATTTTTGTTTTAAAGTATATGAACTCAATTTGTAAAATATTCTCAAGCGGAATCCACTTCCGGTTCTAACGGAAACGAATGTGAACTTCGTTATTTCGAATACAACACCCTGTATATCCATACATATTTGAATTCTTCGTTTAATTCTGCAATGATTTTATGTATAATATGCGCAACCACATCAAGCGATTGTGGAGTTCTAGCCTGATTCCCAAATTTTTTGACACAAAGATTGTCGCAAATTAGTGTTTATCTCCTCCCATTGAATAAAATATCCATTATCCAACTGATTTTGATCTGCAATAGTCTCTATAAACCGATAGTGTGGGGTAATAATAACTCACGCCTATAACTCACTCTAATACAAATAGGAAAAATGTAGCTTACGAAATGAATTAAAAAGTCGGGTCAATGGGGAACTCTATTTCAGACATCAAGATATCGTTCTCGCCATCCATTTCTACATTTTCTTGGGTCTGAGTATCCAAAAATTGCATTTGGAAAACGTAAATTTTTGACGTTTTCTATGGAATTCGATATCGATTCGATTTTTGACCACAGAAATCGCTTTTGACAACTGCTGTCAATTTTGAAAATGCAGATTAATTCGAATTTTACTGAAGAAGACGAAGATAAAAAAATAATCAATCTGCATTTTCAAAATTGACAACAGTAGTTGTCAAAAGCGATTTCTGTGGTCGAAAATCGTATCGATATCGAATCCCGTAGAAAACGTCAAAAATTCACCTTTTCCAAATGCAATTTCTGGCTATTCAGACCTAAGAAAATTCAGAAACGTGTGGCGAGAACGTTACACTATTGGTTTATAGAGACTATTACAGATCAAAATCAGTTGAATAATGGATATATCATTCTATGGGAGTAGATAAAGTATAGTGTTCAATTCGCGGTAATGGTCATAAAACACTTGATGAATTACACCCCTCGCCTGACGGCTCGGGCTGCAAAATTCATTATACCTCCAAAATCTCTCATTGTAAAAATTTTTTTTCACAACAGTGGAACAGAAGAAAGTAAGCTGATACTGCTTCTTCTCTAAATTATGAGGAAATATTATACATGGTGTAAGAAATAGGGCTTCAAAGTGAGCCTCAACAAAACTATGATCTTATTTTTTTCAAATGGGAACCATATAATTTTGTAATTCCGATCGATTGCTTGTTAAAAATTAGCTAGAGTGTTCCAAACATTTCATGTCTTCAAAATCAGTAGTTCTGCCGTTATCGAATAAAATTCTAATTTAACGACTAAAAGCCAGGTTTGTCTCAGTCAAATTCAGTGGTATGCTAGTCTATTTCAAAGTAGGCTATGTTAGGAATTGTCATTCTCACTTATTTCCATTAATCAAGCACTATGCAAAACAAGCAATAATAATAAGGTACACTAGAATGTTATATCAAATGTCGGTTCTATTCTTGCGTCGAATGTGACAAATAAAAAAAGCTGATAATGAATGATGACTAAATAAAAAAATCTCTGTTTAAAACTGGCATATTCTTACGATTGGCATAGCCTACTTGCGAATCATCCTAATAAACCTGATGATAAGACGAAGAAACTTGTCGCAACAGCTCGAATTTTTCCACCAATTTCTGTATTGCGGGATCGACAAGGTGCTTCACAACGACCCAAAAGTTTTCCAGTTTTACGAACCGTCTCCGCCAAATTTTATAGTGAATTGTGATGAATTCAATGCGTTGTTGAAGCGTGTATCGTTCCATTTTCATTAATGGCGTAGTTTCTACTTGTGAAATGTCAAAAAATGACAGCTTCAAAAGTGACATCTACCGAATTAGCGAGCTATTCAAAATATCACCTCCGAATGAAAAACCCTTCATAAGGATCTGAACAGTGTATCACTGGAATAATCGAGCCGGTAAACTTGTTTTGTGGAGCCGTTTTTCCTGTAAATTCATTGCGATAGATCCGATATAAAATTCCATGATTAATGTTGTCATTAAAGCATGCAACAGCCTGTCCGAATATTGATGTGCGAAACGTTCCGTGTATTTTACTGTGACAGCTCTCGAATTCGCTTTCCTACCAAATATATGAATCATAATAAATATACATATAAATATTGTTGTGAACATGCGTCGCCATTCTCATCGTGTATATTCATTTATATGGGCCCCAATGATAGGACGCGAAATTGAACGAAATTCAGTTTGACGTCGAGAATAATGGCAATTTGCGATTTCATGTTCCAGTTCCGAAAAAGATAGATTATTCATCCCTGCAGTCTATGCGAAATAAATTTCCCCTGGGTGTGATGATTGTCCTGCACCTGTTTCATAAATATTCAGCGACAAATGGTTTTTTTACGCCTGATATGACTCCATGCCGCGCCTGATTACTAGGCTATAATTGATTTTGGTAGAAGCTCATTAGTTTAATTAGATCGAATAACTCGTTTTGGATTGGAGCGAATCGGCAATAGACGAGTCCCTTCATGCTGGCCAACTGTTTAAAAATACTTGAAAATCACTTCCCTTTTTTCGCAATGATTCAGCTCTTAGAAAGCTTTAATCCTAATGAGTGTATTGTTTTCGTTAATGGAAATCTATGACTTTCCAACCTAGAAAACGAGTTGTTTATATTTCTACTTGCCCCTAACCTAATCTGTTTCCATTGACTTTAGAAGTTAGAATATCTATTCTAAATCAATGGCTGTTTCATGTATTCTTGAGGTATATGATCCTCGTAATTCGAGGTACTGAGCTGTGACTTCATCTTTCTGTAAGATAGAAATTAGAAAAAGTATCTGAACGAAAAGAATTTTATGTTTCAATCCTCATAATATATTTGAATTTTAGGCCAGTAGATGATTATATAACAATGTAAGCAAAGTACTAGTACTGGTAAAAACTGTTTTCAATTGCTCTTCAAGGAAAAGTAAAAATACGGCTATTCGTTTTGATAAATTTCCTGAGAAAGATGCCTCAACACCGAATATCACTAATGCCTTTTGCATATTGCATGAATTGGACTAGAGAAAAGCATGGATAGACAAACTATTGATGGGAACCTTGCTGCAAAGAATATATTTGTTCCCTTCACGTGGACGATTATGTCAAGTTAATTTCAGATTTATATCCAGATTGAAGAATCCATAAATAGATTGCTTAAGAGAGATTAGTTTTATTATTAATAAAACTGAAACTGTTTGTCAAGTAGCCATTTTTTAGGGAGTTTCTCAATCAACAGCGAACAATATTTTTAGTAAATATATTGGGTGTATTTAGCTGATATTTTGAGATGTGATATTCACTGGCCAAGTTATGATGTTGAATTAATGAATTTACCACTTTACATATTAAGAATATACCATGATTTCAAAGTGATACTTGATTATAATGATTTTCCAGTACAATTATCCTAATTTCTCATGCGGCACCAGAACTTATTCACATGCAGATCATAGTCTATGGCAGTTGTAAATACTTTTGTGTTATTATTCTGTAGTAAGTTTCCATGCAAATAAAGAACATTCAAAATAATCATTTATTTCCCTATTTTCCCTTGAATTCCTCGTAGAATTTCTATCAAATTAGAAGGGAAAAGCCAATTACACATCCATATTCAATAAACACCATAATACAGGGTTAATAATACATTGATCGAACAGTGTTCGATTTCACCCCATATTAAGTCAATATCATTACATATACAGGGTGTCACATCGAAATGGAAACTTAAATTGTAATAATGAAGATGGATCGTGCGATATGCTGTTGAATAATATGGCATTTCCTTCTGAATATGACAGTTGAAATTTGTTTCAGATTTGATCATTTACGTAATCTATGGCTTTGAATATTACCTGAAGCAAAGGGTTATAATCTATTTCAAAGAGACAATGCAGGAGCGAAAAAGAAGGTATAAATTTTTGAATATTATGTAAATTAATCAGATCTCAATAAAAAGTTCACTACCATATAATGGGGAAGAAGACCTTTTTAACAACACTACGCTCGACTTATCTCATCGATTAAAAATTGAGGGGTTGGGGTTGCCGCACAAAGAGATGAAATGGTGGGATATAAAAAATTAGCACCTCAGAAGTAAAATTGACGAGTCCGAGCAATTTTAAAAATTTCCATTTTTCTACTTGAAAAGAGTTTTATTTCATTCTCAATGCTGCAGACTGTACACGAAGAGACATAGTTTTAGCTGAGGTTTTTGTCTGTGCTCCTGTATCATACATAGAATTGTATGGTGGCCTGCTCACATTTCCTCTCCTACACTTTCATTTGTATGGACTTCTTCAAGTTCTACCCCTTTTTCAAACAGATTAAGCCAAGCATAATCGATACCTATTGAACAAATGTTTCCTTTATTTTCTGTTCACACCATCTAGGTGTGTCATCACAATCCTCGAATTATTCTTATCTCTCATATGACCATTTGAAAAACATACATGATATATTGAGATCTATGTTGTATTGGGATCTATGCAGGTTGGTTCTTTCGTATAATTTTTTTGAGCCCTCCCTGCTTAGGTACAGCCCCTTCAAGATAGCTCCCGAATAACAGTTTTTTTTTCTCAGAAAGCAAAAATCGACAAGAATGAAACTAAACAGACATTTGAATATTCAATGCAAGGAAGAAGACACTCAAAAAAGTTTGGTGGTGTTTCTCTATAATTGCAAGGGTAAAAAAGCCTCTCTTGAACCTTGTTTCACAAGAACCTTTTTCCATTTTCATATTTCACTTCAAAAAAATTCATTTTGGATGGCTTGATCGATTCTCAATAAATAGGTTCTCCTATAATTTCTTGCTAAAGGTTTTTGAGAAAGAAATATCTAACAAATTTATCACGCATGAGCCGTAGAGACTGGAATTATTTCAGAACAAGAATTTATCTAGTATCTGAGAAGTAGTATCATTGAGTTCGAATATACATAGAGGAACATCCCAGTTGAACGATTTGAAGCTGATTTTAATGTAGTTACTTTACCGGTTTATAGAGGGATGAGGGATAAGTGCAGTGTTTCAGAGAATCAAAAATTTTTATCCTCGAATCTGGCGGTGAGAAGCTGAACCGGCGCGGGCGTATGGAAATGTGGGATGTTCAGTCCTAAATCTCAGCTGATTTTTTGAATGCAATGAGAGGACATTTTATTCTGCCCATAGAACTAGAGAAAAATAAATATTCTACAGATTTCTTTAAATGAATAGCAACAAAATGGATCGGCAGATTCCTTTACTAGCAACTATTTGCCGCACTCAACATTTTTGCATCAAATCGTTCAACTACGTCGTACCTCTATGTATACGAGGATATATTGATATCTAGTTAGCCTAGACCAGTTCCATGCATAAACAAAATATTGCGATACCATATCAACGAACAATAACTTATAAGAAGCGTCAGTGTAAAGTTCGACGTCAAAAAAGTAAACCAGAGTTACGCAATAAATTAAAAAAACAATGATGTCCACCGAAGTAGTAAAAATCGAAAAATTGGAGTATCGATCCATCATCAAGTACCTGTATTTAAAAGGGTCAAGAGGTCAGCAGATTTGCAAAGATATGCTTAATACCCTTGGTGATCAATGTCCTTCGTATGCGACCGTGAAAAATTGGAGTATAAGCATCAAAAGAGGTAAATTTTCCATTGAAGATGATGACCGATCGGTAAGGCCAGATTCTGTGTCGACTGTCGGTCCCCGAAAATATTGATGCAGACCGTCGAATTGGGCTAAAACGCATATCTGAAGCACTGAAGATTTCATACTAACGCGTTCACGTTAATTTGGACATGAGAAAAATTTATGCAAAATGGATCCCCAAATGTTTGAATGTTGACCAAAAGCGTGTAGGGGTAGAAGCATGGCGTTCGATCTGTGCTCGATTTGAAACCGATGTAGACTTCTTAAACCTAATAATTGTTACTATGGATGAGATTTGGGTACATTTCTACGATCCAGAAACAAAGCAACAATCGATGGAATGGCAGCACTCTGGTTCTCCAAGACCTAAGAAGTTTCGTGTCCAAAAATCTGCTGGAAAAGTTCTTGTGTCAGTTTTTTGGGATTGCCTTGGAGTAATCATGATTGATTCTTAGGATAAGGGTAGAACAATGACTGGAGATTACTATTCGACATTACTGACCATTCTACGGGAAAACATTAAGGAAAAAAGACGCGGAAAGCTATCCAAAGGTATTTTGTTTCTACAGGACAACGTCCCAGTTCAAAAATCTCATGTTGCCATGCAAAAAATTCGTGATTTAGGGTGAGAATTACTGGAACACCCCCTTATTCACCAGATTTGGCTCCGTCTGACTATCATCTCTTTCCTCAACTGAAAAAAAGTTTAAAAGGTCGTTAACTTTCTTCCAACGGAAAGATGATAAAAGCTGTGGAGAACTGGTTTTCAGAGCAAGAAGAAACATTTTTTTTAAAGGTCTAGAGACGTTGCAGGTTCGTTCTAATTAATGTATTCAATTAAAAGGAGAATATGTTGCGTTATGAAATATTTTGACATTGAAATTCTGTTTGGTTCTATAGTAGGCTACAAATTTTTCAATATATCCTCGTATATTCATACCCAATGGTAGTATACAACCTATATCGCGAGAGCTCTAAAGACCTTCATTTCACAGACCGAAATACTGGCTATTTACGTATGAGCCCAGGAGTGTCTCAAAATGAACCTCAAAGGGATGCATATTTTCATCACCACGGACAGCCAGGACATGCCCCCGGAATCAAGCTGCCAGGGATCTCCGATGGCCTGGGAGTGCCGCAACACCATGAAGCAACTGGTCAATTGCAATAAAGTTTCTCTTCTATGAGTGCCAGCACATTGTGGTGTTGAGGGAGATGAAAAAGCAGATTAGCTAGCGAAGAGTGCATAAAGGTCAACACCTGCTGGACCTGAGCCTTTCTGTGGACTTGAAAAAGACCAATATTATGCAACGGTCCAACAATGGTGGTAGGATAACAGAATAACCCTCTGAAGAAACACTCTTGGACACTCCTGTCTTGAGCTGAGCTTCGGGTGATGGTACCTCTGCTGACGGGGCACTGTCAGTACGAACATCATTGGTACCGTATGAGAAAATCAGCACATGAGATTTGTAGGCTTTGTGGATCAGAAGCAGAAGCCATCTGAACACATGGTAAGCCAGTGTTTTGAGCTCACTGGCCTCAAAACCTGCATTCATATGGGGAAACCTGTCCTGGATACCCAGGAGGTAACGGCCAAGGCTCCTAAGGATGTTGTGGTTTTTATCAATATCAGCGTCGAATGCCTTGGGTTTCAATGAATGAGTAGGGTAGAGAAGAAAAGATCTATATTATCGCAGTTCCCGGATGGGTAACCGAGTTATAACTGCCCGGTTTAATAATAATAATACATCGTAGGAGCGATTTCTACTATGAATATGTGTCCCAGATGTTGGAAGAGAAAACCCGCAAAATATTCAAGATATGGATTTTACTTCGACCCTTTTCTTTCAATAAATAAATAAGCAAACATCGTCATTCAGTCGATGAGATACTATAAGACGACTTCTTGCATAGAATTGATCGCTTTCAGCAAGGTATTCACCTGAAGTCTCTATCAGAATCTTCCTTTCCGTGTATACAACATATAATACAGAGCAAACATTATTCTCCCTTATTCTTTCACTGAACTATACAAACAAAAGCGCTCAATATATCCCGCGAATATATTCGCATACGATATTCTTCGGTTAAACCGAACGTATCCTATGATGGCGCCTATAAAACACAGAGTGGGAAACATTGTCTCATTCGCATATGACACTATGGATACTATAGCTGCAATAACACTCGAAACTAAGTACGTTTAGAGGAAACGGAGCGTAAGGCATGCTCGTTTCCGGTAAAACATGTGTTTGCGTTCGGATGCGGATGTCCTGATTATGTATTGGTAACGGAATGACAACGATAATATGAAGCCATATGTTTGCGTGAACTGCATTACTATGAACGAACGATATTTTCAAATGTGTGATGGCTCATAAATTATGTCCGGATATTATGGCGAGTAATGCCATTTCGGTCGGATCGAATTATCTACAACTGCATTAACTAGAACGTTGTTACAAAGAAAGCGTTACAGCATAAATATTTACAGCTCTATTGGAGGAAAGACGTGGACTGGATAATATCAAAGTGAAGGAACTCTGAACACATCTCATTTCAAACCGATTGAATCAAGACAATCCTTTTTTATTTTGAAGACCTTGTAACATATGTAGGCGTAGAAAAACCTGGATGTAGAGGGTGTCCCAAATTCGATTATCACTGAAAGCATCTCGAGAACCATAAGGGTTAGAGAAAAAATGTTCCAGGACTCCCGATCTCTTTTTTCAAAATAATCAATTGCCAGCAAACATCTGAATTGGTTCTCGAGTTACATGGCGTTTCTGAAAAATTGCTGTTTCAAATATTTCGCTATATCTCGTTTTCTGTTGGAGATATCACGAAAATTCCCACAAGTTTTTTTTTGTAATCTCCATTGCCTATACGCTGCTTCCATCTCATCCGAAAAATTATTCGCCGTTCAAGGGCTAGAGAGAAAAGTTTGTGTTTTAAAAATGCGACACCCTATATTTTTCATCATTGCTCCTTAGTCGCAGATTCACCGAGTATCGTCTTGTAACCGGTTTCTCGAAAATCTGATTCGTTTCAAAGATATTGAGTTTTTCGTCTCCAATTGAATTGGGACAGTCTGTATATAAAGATTTTTTTTTATTTGAAGATTTATTTTCGATTCTATGAAAAACCAACATTAATCGAATAACATCTTCAATACAAATGAATTCTGAAAAAAAAAACTACACTGAATCTTCGAATTGTATCTGATGATTTCTTCTTTTCAAGATAATCATTTGGGTAAAATTATACACTACACACTAGACAAATAAGAGAGAGAGAAAAGTTTATTCACGGCCATCGGACAAATAAGATTTTAATTAAATGGAATATATAATATATTAATTCACAAATGAAGTTTTCCTTTTCATAGAATCGAAATTTTCACGAAATATTGTAATCTTCTATGATATATCTTTCATTCAGGAAGATCAGTTTAAAAAAAAAAAACAAACTTGACAAAAAATAAAAATAAAATATCTCGAAATAAAAGAAGCATCTTTATATGTACAAAGGCTGTACCAATTCGAGTGAATACGAAAAACTCAATATCTATGAAACGGATCAGATTTTCGAAAAACTGGTAAAAGGTTGATACTCTGTGAATCTGCGGCTAAGAAGCAATGATGAAAATATAGAGTGTCCCATTTCAAAAACACAAACTTTTCTCTCTAGCACTTGAACGGCGATTAATTTTTCGGATGAGATGGAAGCAGCGTATAGGCAATGGAAATTACAAATGAAAACTATTTGGAAATTCCGTGAAATCTTCAACAGAAAACGAGATATAGCGAAATATTTGAAACAGCAATGTTTCAGAAACGCCCGGTAACTCGAGAACCAATTCAGATATCTCGGATCTATTTGCTGACAATTGATTATTATGAAAATAGAGATCGGGAGTCCTCAAAATTTTTTTTCTCTAACCTTTATATGGTTCTCGAGATGCTCTCAGTGATCATCGAATTTGGGACACCCTGTGCTATAAAGGGTTTCCCAATAACAGGTGGTATTTTGACATTCAAAAAAATTCAATTTTTTAGACGAATGATTGGATGTTTAGTTCATTATAAAGAAGAAGGTATACCGTTAATAATTGGAGCAAAATGACCACCACGACTACAGGACCATATCCTTTTCACCAAATTTTGCATAACCAAATCGCAAAGTGGCTTATGCACTATGTCCTCGATATCCTCACGACTTCTATCTCAGAGGTCCTGAATCGAGGCTGAGGTCTTGGCGTAGACCTTCTCCTTCATATGGCCCCAATGGAATAAGTCACAAGGTGTTAAATCACAAGATCTGGGTGGCGAAATGTGGTCACCTCTTCGAGAGATTCCACGATCCGAAATTTTTCTCCCGTAAAAAATCAATGGTTTCGTTGCTTATGTGGCACGCAGCGCTGTCTTGTTGGAAGTAAACGTGGTCCAAATCAAAACCATCCAATTCCGGCCATAAAAAATCATTAATCATCTATCGAAAGCGCAGTACATTCATCATAACAGTTGCTCCAGCCTCAATCTCGAAAAAGTAAAGTCCAATGACTTCGTAGATCCACGGAAGATGCTATAGGAGATTTAATTGGAAGAATATACGAATGCTTGGATGAACAAATCCCAAGTTTGTGCATATTCGTGGATCTTGCCAAAGCCTTCGACACTGTCTGCCATAAAGAGCCTTTAAACAAACTCTGGAACTATGGGTTCCGCGGAGTGAGCCAACAGATTGTAGATGTAGGTGGAGATGGGAGTTCTTCAAGGGTGGTAACTTATGGTGTTCCTCAGGGAACAGTCATGGGTCCGCTACTGTTTTTGGTGTACATTAATAGTTTGTCAAGATGTACAAAAGAGGGCAGCATAGTTAGTTTTGCAGATGACACTGCCATACAATACAAAGCTGATACGTGGTTTGATCTGAAACATAAAGTGGAAAATGATTTCACACACATACAAAATTGGTTTCAGGTTAACAAACTCACCTTGAACCTTGATAAAACCAAATTTCTGCCTTTTTCGTCCTATTCTTTAGAACCAATAGGACATCTAGAAATCAGTCCAGAAGTGGAAATTCCAGAGGCAAAATTTATAAAGTATCTTGGAATAATGATTGATGTAAATCTGAAATGGGACCAACATATTGAACATGTAGTTAAGAAACTTAGAGGTCTTCTGAGTAAGTTCAGATATATGAAGAAATATTTGAATAGCTCTACACATTTAATTATGTTGTTCAATGCACTGGTTCAGTCCCAGATCAATTATGGCATCTTGGGATGGGGTGGAGTTAACGACGTTCATCTGAGGAAACTAAATATTATGCAAAAATGGATAGTGAGAATAATTCATGGAAAAAAAAATTACATATCCGAGTGAACGAACCACTATAGCAGAAATCAAAAATTCTAGACACAAGGCAACTCTACAAACTCAAAATAATAATAAGTATTTTCAAAAGAAACATAATATTGAGAAGAAAAGAACATACATATACTACAAGAAATAAAGATAAAACTTACCAGACATTGAGATCAAAAAAAAGAATAGGGCAAAGATACTTCACCTATCTCGCACCGCGCATATATGAGAAAATTTCCGAAGATCTGGCAAAAATTAGAAACTATAAACAGTTCAAAAAGAAAATTAAATTATGGATTATACAAAGAGGCCGCAAATATGCGAATACATTGATTAATCAAGGCTAAGAAATAGATGTGTGAATGGATAACTTACACCCCGATTTGCGGATACTCTAACTCTACCCGATATTCGACATCTCACCCACGATTTGTGAAAAAAAATTTTATTATGTTCCGCAATTCATTTGTGACGCACACTAACCTGAACTGCTGACAAAAAGACATTTATTAATTATATTGGGATGAAACAGAAATTATTATTATTATGTTCTGCAATTGTGACTTGGAGTGTGATTTATGTTTAGAGCTGTTATGTTGGTTGATGGGAAAACTTGTTTAGTTGTAAAAAAAATATCCACAGGTTTAAAAAGAGAGAAAATGTTAATTTATAGCTACGCACAGGTAGTCTATTCAAAAACCTCTGTAACTTACCATGTTTATTTATTTATTGAATAAACATTATTATTATATTATTATTCGTCGGACCCTAAACCGCCCCAAACAGTCACACGTTGAAGATAGAGAAGCTTTTCAACTATAACTCTTGGGTTTTCCGATTCCCAATGCGACAATTTTGCTTGTTGACGAAGCCACCAAGGTGGAAATGGGCCTCATCACTCAAGATGATTTTTCGATGGAATTCCGGATCATTTTATGCATTTCGAAGACCCAATCAGCTAAGACCTGCCGTTGTTGATGATCAGCCGGCTTGAGTTGTTGTGTTAACTGAACTTTATGAGCCTCAAGACCCAAATATTTATGCAACGCACGGTGTAAGAACGTTTGTGGAATGCCTAATTCCAAAGAGCGACAAGGAATGGACGAACTTTGGTTCTCTTCAACAATTTCGGCTACAGCAGCAATATTATCGGCTGTTCTTGGGTGATGTGCAGGAGTTTTATTGTTCACATCACTAACTTGTCCCAACAGCTAAAATTTCTTTACCAATTTCTATATTGAGGTTCGACAATGTGCTTCGCGACGATTCAAAAATGTTCAATTTTTACGAACCGTCTCTGCCAAATTTTAACCATTTTTAATTATAATGAATTTTAATTGTTTCAATTCGTTGTTGAGGCATGTATCCCTCAATTTTTAGTAATGGCGTAATTTTTACTCGTCAAATATCAAAAATGACAGCTTCAGAAGGGATGCCTACCGATAACGCGGGCTATTCAAAATAATTCCTCTTATTGGAAAACCCTTCACTTCAAATTTAGTATGTTAGGAATATAAAATTCTCATTATGCGGGAGTTTTAATTCTCCCTTGTTCGAGGGTTCTCAAGTGGAATATAGTGAAGGTTGCGATATATCTAGAGTTCAGCAACATTGATCGTGACCTTCCGTGTTTCATGTTTATTATTCAACACTCTCACGTTCTATCGAAAAGCGCACTGAAGTGTGATGATGTTGAAGAATTATGTTTTACTACAACCATCATAAAAGAGAAAATGGATGAATTTGATGAAAATACAGCGAGCTAACGGTACATTTTATGAGAAAAACCGAGGAGATGAAAAAGTTTCTAACTGAATTTAATTCAATCCAAGTCGTTGCATAAGTTTTTCTCTACAGTTAGTTAACAAAAATGATAGGGGTAGTGTACTCCATATCTCTTCACTCTTTCGGAAAATATGAAAAAATATAAGGGCAGTGTGTTTTCATGAAAGTTATACTTCCATAAAATATCATGATTCTATCGCTTTTCGTTTTTGATACAAAATGAAAACATCATGTTTCCGCCATCTTTCAACCGCGATATCTCCCTCACGTTCGACTTTTGACCCAACATTTATATGACAAACTACTCTTTATTTTGGACGAGGAATCACCCTTTGAAATCTTTCGCATCAATTCAGAATATACGTATAAATATACGAATAGAAAAATTATATTGACGGTGCGTTTCACGAAGTGTAATCACCGGTGATCCGAGATCAACGGCTTGATTCTGTGTTTTTTGAACTGTCAAATCGAGTTGATTATAGATCAACCTCCGATCACCGGTGATTACGCTCTGTGACTTAAATCATATCATGCTAACTCAAAAGATTGTCATTGAAGAAAAAATGTGGTCAATGTTTTCGTATGAAGCGAAATTATGAAATAATTTGTATTCACATCATGTACAGGGTTAATTCAACAAAAATACAAAAAGTCGTTTTAGTTTTGAATTGAAAACTTTCCTCAAAATGAAATAATAAATCATGCCGTTTTTTTCATCCGAGTTTTCCATTATGGCTTCTAGGTTTCAGCTCGATATCACATATATTCGGTTCCAGCAAAACATAACAAGTTTACGAGACCACTAATTTTTTACGGGCCATAAAATGAAGCGTGAATTGAATTAATTCATGGCAGATCTCTGATCCAGAGACGACAATATAGTGCCTTTATAATATTCCGATCAATCACGAGCTGACAGTTACACGACTCGTGGCATAAAATACATTTACGGTCACAATGGGGAACACTGAAACGGAAATAAGTGAGTTTCCGACCGCATTCATATCCGGAGGGTTTTGTCCGATACCACTTTCATTTCGCATCCTTCCATCTCACCCAAATTCCCTAAAACGAACTTGCACCCTCGGATGTAAATGATGTTGTTGAAAAATTATATTCTGGGGACTCCTGTTGAGTGATGGAGGCTACGAATACTAGGATGAAGTAGGTGACAACTTCTTCACCGAGAAGGCCGTGTTTAGCAGTATTTTATATCTTGATATACAAGGTGACAAGGAAAACTTCGGACGAATTTTGCTGTGGTCTGGAACAAAAGTATTTCAGCGCAGTCAAATAATTTCTATTCTCTTGGTCTCTACACTTTCCTGAACTTAAAAGTGAATTTTCAGTTTGATATAATTTCATTTCACAGAGTCTTAGAATGTCAAACAAACGTAGTGCGATTTTGGAGCTCTTTCGTCAAGGTGGGCGTCAATGCGAAATTGTTCGTTTGCTCAATGTGCCTCGACAAACCGTGTCCCATGCAATTCGTCGTTTCAAGAAGCTTGGTCATGATGGTCGTCGTCGAGGAAGTGGTAGAAAACGCACTGTCAATATACCTAGCAATCGCAACATCGTCAAGAAGCGAGTCAATCGAAATCCGAGGGTTTCCATGAGGAGAATAGCCTGTGAGAACTGAGACCGGTATCAACCGCGAATCAGTCCGTCAAATTGCCAGAAAGGAGCTTAAACTCAAGCCATGCATACAAGCTCCAAAAAGTCCAACTCCTCACGGAGGAAAACAAGCGCATTCGACTCCAAAGGTGTCGCCAACTCCTTCGTCTCGCCGCAGGTCAGCAATGGGAGCGAATTCTCTTCACGGACGAGAAGCTTTTCACCGTAGAACAATCCCACAACCACCAAAACGACAGAGTCTGGTCCGTAGAGGCTCCCGGTACATCGGCCATTGTCGAACACCGTCAAAATCCGCAATTCGTCATGGTCTGGGGCGGAATTTGCGGCAGTGGTGAAACTCCCTTAGTTTTCGTGGATCAAGGGGTCAAAATCAATCAAGAAGTCTAACGCTGCGACATCGTCGAGGCCGTAGTACTTCCGTGGGCCAAGCAGCACGGCGATACTCATTGGACCTTTCAACAGGACTCCGCTCCGGCTCACAGAGCGAAAATGACGCAAGAATGGTGTAAGACCTATTTTCCTTGTTTCATCTCGTCTGCAGAATGGCCGCCCTACTCACCGGATCTCAACCAAATGGACTACAGCGTGTGGTCGATTTTGGAGCACAGACCTTGTGCTAAAAAACACAAAAATTTGGAGTCGCTGAAGCAATCTCTGCGCCGGGAATGGAACCGATTAACGCCCGAGGAGCTGCGGCTCATTGCCAAAAATTTCAAGAAGCGTCTGAAGCTGTGTATCGCCGCCAAAGGAAGCCACTTCGAAACGGCTTCAAAATATTATTAAAAAATGTTCAAGCTATTATTATTTGTTGTTGTTTTGTTCAATTTCTTCTGTTTGAGAAAGTCAAATGAAAAAGAGTTTGTCCGAGGTTTTTCTTGTCACACTGAACTTATAGCATGACCCACCTTTGGAGTATGTATAATATGAATATGCGAAATATACCGCTCCCAATCCTTTTATTCGTTCAATTACCATATCCAATATTCAATAATAAGTTACGCTTTCCTTA
This sequence comes from Adalia decempunctata, assembly GCA_951802165.1. Taxonomy (NCBI): domain Eukaryota; kingdom Metazoa; phylum Arthropoda; class Insecta; order Coleoptera; family Coccinellidae; genus Adalia; species Adalia decempunctata. The sequence goes on from OX637697.1 coordinate 27,216,061, forward strand.
AAAAAGAAATCTTTTTCCCAGAACCATCGAAAATTGTGTCGGATTAACCGATATTCGGGCAAGAAATAAAATCCCAACGCTATTGAAATCTTCGCAGTGGCCACTCGAGAACAGACTGCTGTCGTCGTGTCGACCTAAATTTTAGAATGCGAAAAGCATTGGCCCAACTTTTCCGGACAAGCTCTACGAATCGATCACCCACAGCGATATCACATAAACCGGGGAGTTGAAAAGGTCATAAATAAAACAACAACGGCTGTTCGGTTGAATTCAGAAGCCTCTGGAGGATTTTCAATCAATTCCATGAAAAGGAACAGTGTGGAGTTCTGGTGAATTTTTTTCTGTGCGAGAAGAAATTTTAAATTTTCCAATTTTGTGATTCTTGAATTATGCATTGTGGAGACATATGGAATAGCATACGAGTCAGCTGATCTACTCACTATAAACTTCAGATAGAGGCAGAAAAATTCAAAAATAGTTCTTTCACAAAGTCTAAATGATATAACTGACCGTAGTCCAAAGCATTTGTATTTATTGAAAGATGGGGCAATCGTGGTCAGCAAGCAATGGTGGTCATGCTCACAGTGAGAAAATTGAAGTTGCCTTATGCTAATCCATCTTATTCAACGTAGTTCTAAGTTATCAAGGTAAATTATGATTTTTTTTAGCGTGAATCATTGAAAGTTGGTTGAAATTGTTCATCATAAATTTATGATAATGTTCAATTCTAATCAAAATATGGCATTATTTTTCTACTCGCAATTTACTCTATCCACTCTATTACGGGTAATTGTGGTCAAAACAACCAAAGAGTTGGAGAAAAGACTTAAAAAGGCTGAACGAAGAAAATGAATCTTCATTGATTGACGTAGACATTGCCGGGCACTACGTCGATGATGATGCTTTTGATGAAGATTACTCAGAAAATAATTGTCTTATATGCGGGGAATTTGGCCAAAACAACGAAGTATCGTACCGATGCACTTCCTGTGCGCTTTGGAAAACAGTGGTCAAAATCTACCTTTGTTCAAACTATTATCACTCATAAATCATAACTCCAAAGCTTTTTCCTCTGACCTCAATTAGAGGAAGAGCCAGTGACCAATTTCCATATGTCATTTCATAACTCACCAAAATTTACTTGTTTAATATTCATTATCTGCTCGAAAATAAAAACCATTTCTGCCAGTCCATAATGGCCGGAGTAGACTACCATAAGCGCTCAAAGAGGCCAGAAAATTAGGTTCAACTATGTCATAGTATCATACACAAAACTTTCAGGAATTGTTATTGATAGCATATTGAATCTGATCTATAAAAAATAATGACAGAACTTTTTCGTCCCTCCTAAGTGTTGGCAGAACTCTTTGAAAATTCATTAAGAACAGCTGTACTTATGTCATTTCAGTACTCTTGAAATTTACAGGAAATAAAGAAAAAGTGTCTAGAAAGCGAATAATAATCATGACAGGAATTTTTTACATCACGAACCATCTGCCAGAACGAGAAATGTTGCCGCGCAAGTGCGAGCGAAATGAGCTTATTCATATTTGCAAGTCAGACCGAGAGCGCATATTGGGCATGTATTATTGTCAATTAAAGGAATGATTTGAAGAAATTAAAGGTTACAATAATTTATTTAGTAATAAACTTATTCAAAAAAATATGCTCTTCCTACGCATCCTCAAAATTTGTTTCCTCATCGTCGTCATCTTGGTTGATTTTCAATGAAACCATTTTATCGAATAAACAAACAATTATCGCCATCAATTCTCAGTTCAACACACAAAACATTAAAATCAACACGAAAAGTACTGCATTGTTTCTCATTCGAAGAATATTTTTCCACAATATTATAATGGTTAGTTCTCAAAAAATGAGTAAAAATATTTTCACCCACAGATTATTAATAAACATTGACTTCGTAAGAAGAATTTATGCTTGAGTCTGAACTGAGCTCCAAGAATTTTTCGCATGGATTGAGGAGATCTTGAGTATACCTGTGTGACTTACGAAACATTCAAAGAAGTGTAAGATCTCAGCCACATTAAGGGGTAAAAAATAAACCACCAGGGCATTTGAAACCCCAAAAGTTGGGTAGACTAACCCTGGGTTTCACAAAGCGTAATCACCGTTGATCCGAGCTTAATCTAAAATCAACTCGATTCGACAGTTCAAAAATCATAGAATCAAGCCGTTGATCTCGGATCACCTGTGATTACTCTTTGTGGAACCCACCGTTAGAGTAGTAAAAGAGAGTATAATACTTTCACAGTGAGCTTTAGTATTACGAGTACATAGCGAATACCCTTTTCATCGGATCAGGTAAATGAAACTGAAAACAAATTCTATAATTTCATAAAAGAATAAGCTTCCTCCACATAATTTTCTATCAACTTTTGATTAGTCTCGTAAATGCCCAATATGCGCTATCGGTCTGACTTGCAAATATGAATAAGCTTATTTCGCTCGCACTTGCGCGGCAACATTTCTCGTTCTGGCAGATGGTTCGTGATGTAAAAAATTTCTGTCATGATTATAATTCGCTTTCTAGACACATTTTCTTTATTTCCTGTAAATTTCAAGCGTACTGAAATGACATAAGTACACCTGTTCTTAATGAATTTTCAAAGAGTTCTGCCAACACTTAGGAGGGACGAAAAAGTTCTGTCATTATTTTTTATAGATTAGATTCAATATATTATCAATAACAATTCCTGAAAGTCTTGTGTATGATACTATGACATAGTTGATTTTAATTTTCTGGCCTCTTTGAGCACTTATGGTAGTCTACTCCGGCCATTATGGACTGGCAGAAATGGTTTTTATTTTCGAGCAGATATTGAATATTAAACAAGTAAATTTTGGTGAGTTATGAAATGACATATGAAAATTGGTCACTGGCTCTTGGTCTAAAGTTATAGTCGTTTAATGTAGAATTGTGATGGTTTGTTCCTTATAGAGCTGTGGTTAATAATTTGAGTTTAACTGACCGCCATTACCCCCTCTTCCCCTAGTAATCAGGTGAAGAGCTAACATATAATCAAAAATCAGCAGTTTTGTTTTCTCTGTTCACAGAAATATAATTCTTTCACTTCCCAAGAAAAGAACCCCAATTAAATTCACTGAAGGGTACTTGATTGTGTCCAAGAACTGCACCTTTATTCCAGCCCGCTGAAAGTTCTCTGGAGAATAGCCAGTATCGACTGGCCTCTGGGATATCATATAAACTACCAGGTCGAAAAATGGTCATAAATAAAAGTAATAGGGTCAGTTCTACGGGGGTCAACAATTTCAAGAGCATATTTTCTAACTGACGTTGTGAAATGGGTAATAGTGATATATTAGCGCCTGGTTACGAGGAGGGAGAGATCCTGATATGGAATGTGATATTCGAGTCCATTATATCCGCACTTTATTGGAATTTGTTGGAAAAATTGAGGTTGTGAATCATTCGAACGAGCTTGATATGAAGTTTCATCATGGAAGGTCACATTTTAATATTTGTTTATTTGGATTGATGTGCAGAATCCGAATCCATGTTGCTACGAGGATATATTCAAAATTCTTAGCCTACTATGGAACCAAACGAAATTTCAATGTCAATAGTATATTGTTCGATGAGCGGTAATGTAAGTCATAACACACGCAGATGAATTTTGCAGCCCGAGCCGTCAGGCGAGGGGTGTAATTCATCAAGTGTGTTATGACCATCACCGCGAATTGAACGCTATACTTCATCTTCGACTTCTTCAGTACAATTCGAATTAATCTGCATTTTCAAAATTGACAACAGTTGTCAAAAGCGATTTCTGCGAGGTCGAAAATCGAATCGAAATCGAATCGATATCGAATCCCGTAGAATAGTTCGAAAATTCACGTTCTCCAAATGCAATTTTTGGATATTCAGACCTAAGAAAATGTAGAAATGGATGGCGAAAACGTTACCTGGATGTCTGAAATAGAGTTCCCCATTGACCCGACCTTTTCGTTCATTTCGTAAGCTACATTTTTCCTATTTGTATTAGAGTGAGTTATAGGCGTGAGTTATTATTACCTCACACTATTGGTTTATAGAGACCATTACAGATCAAAATCAGTTGAATAATGGATATATTATTCTATGGAAGTAGATAAAATATTTTATTACTCAATATATTCTCCTCTTAATTGAATACATTGATAACAAAGAACCTGCAACGTTTCTAGACATTTAAAAAAAATGTTTTTCCTTGCTCTGCAAACCGGTCCTCCACAGCTTTTGTAACCTCCTCGTCGGAAGAAAATTTACGACCTTTTCTACTTTTTTTCAGTTGAGGAAATAGATGATAGTCGAACGGAGCCTAATCTGGTGAATAAGGGGGATTTTTTAGTAATTCTGACCTTAAATCACGAATTTTTTGCAAGGCAACAGTTGTGTACTGAGGCGTCGTCCTGTAAAAACAAAAAACCTTTGGATAGCTGTTGAGTTATAAGTTCCTTTAGGGTTCATTTCAATCAAACACAGAATTCTGAATATTCGATATATTCAATTTAAGAATAAGGAGGTCGATCTATACCTACTCGAAGAAAAGAACTGAATAACTAACTTCCTAAAAAGAATCATTTCTATTCCCTTATTCATAATACGTAATTACCGATACCGAAGTATCAGGTTACATATGAGATAAGAGTTAAATCTGTCACCAAATACACTTTAGTGTGGAGACTGTGGAGTAGACATAAACCAAATAATGAATAAATATTGAACCCCATTTATGATATTTCGTTCTGTGGGGAAATAGAGATTGGTTTTACTATGTATATTTCATAGAGATTGGTTTTGCTATGTATATTTCAACAATAGCTTTCCACGTCTTTTCTCTACAATTATTTCCCGTAGAGTGGTCAGTAATGTCAAATAGTTATTGTTCTAGCCTTATCCAAAAAATCAATCATGATTACTCCATGGCAATCGCAAAAAACTGAAGAAAGAACTTTTCCAGCAGATTTTTGGACACGAAACTTCTTAGGTCTTGGAGAACCAGAGTGTCGCCATTCCATCGATTGTTGCTCTGTTTCTGGATCGCAGAAATGTACCCAAGTCTCAACCATAGTAACAATTTGGTTTAAGAAGCCTACATCGTTTTCAAATCGAGCACAGATCGAACGCGATGCTTCTACCCTTGCACGCTTTTGGTCAACATTCAAACATTTGGGGATCCTTTTTGCAGAAATTTTTCTCATGTCCAAATTGACGTGAACTATATGATGAACGCGTTCGTATGAAATCTTCAGTGCTTCAGATATCCGTTTCAGCCCAATTCGACGGTCTGATAAAATCATGTCATGAACTGCATCGATATTTTCGGGGACTGACACATAAACTGGCCTTCTCAATCAGTCATCATCTTCAATGGAATATTTACCTCTTTTGAAGCTTGCAGTTCCAATTTGTCACGGTCGCATACGAAGGACATTGATCACCAAGGGTATTAAGCATATCTTCGTAAATCTGCTTACCTCTTAACCCTTTTAAATTCAGGTATTTGCTGATGGCTCGATACTCCAATTTTTCGATTTTTACAATTTCAGTGGACATCTTTTTTTTAATTCATTGCGCAACTCTGGTTTACTTTTTTGACGTCAAACTCTACAATGACACTTCTTATAAGTTATTTTCTGTTGATATGGTATATGCTGGTTGATATGGCAATATTTTGTTTATGCATGGAACTGGTCTAGACTAACTAGATATCAATACATCCGATCATAAGAACCATCAGATTGTTTTTTTTTTCTAAATTCTTCTCAGTCTGAATAGTCCAAATAAAATGAAACCTCAGATTAAATCCACCTAAAATACGACAAACTGGCAAGCGAGATAAACCCCATATCATTAACGGGAGCTCACCATACATTTCTGAGGGAGCTCCAATTCCTATCGATTTTACATTATAGGTTATGCTGTTATCTCACTGCTCCTTCCTGTCGTGATTTGATTGAATCGATCACAAAATATTCGGGGAGATTTCCGGTTTGATATCCACTCCCAAGCATGTCTGCTTAATCGATCGTTTGGCCTCGCTTATTTGTGGTCTACCCTATCGAATCATTTCCTTTTGGGTTCCTCCGAATATGCGTTAAGACGTCCGCATCACTATAATCATTTCACTGGATAGGAAGATTACTAAATCATGACTGTGAGGATCTTTGGCATAGAATTCATCAAGTGAATGGAGATTTCTTCAAATCGAATCAAACGAAAGCATACATATCGCAGCGACTGGGACTTTTTTTGCCTTTTGAAATTGGTTGAAGTGTATGGCTTAACTGGAATTTCTTGAAATCACGCTGAAACTCATATATTAAAATTCATTATTTCAATCTATTGAAACACATCAATTGAGCTGTTTCTTGCTTCCAAGATGCATAGTTTTCTATGCATCTTGGGATCAGTTCATATTCAGGTTTTCTTCACAAAAACTGTCACCTCTAGAATGGGGTAAAAGAATTTTTATCATCATCTTAGATAGACTGCGATCGTGGTGGTTGCAGAATGGCGAAGGGGCTGGTTATCGGAGGTTTTCCTAGAGTGATAGAATTTTCTATAGGAATAACTGTGATTTGAGAGAAGGTAGAAACCATTTTGTTATGTTCAGTATGCATTGACAAATCATCATGGTGAGACTCATGTCACAACAATGTCTTCAAATTGTTGAAATTTATTTTCATAATCAATGTTCTATTCGCCAATTTATGGTTCACATAAAGGCGGACTCCCACTACTCGTATATTTGGAAAGTACGCAATTATTTGCGTACTTGGCAAGTAGACCAAGTTTCGAACTTGAATGACAAGTACGGCGCTCCCACTACTCCTGTATTTGACAAATATGCCAATAGTTGTGTATACTCCATTCACTTTTATTTAATCACATAGGAGGTCATGGTTTCGTTTTCAGGAGTTGGTGTACCTGATGAAAAGCACAGAACATATGATGAAAAGTCAGTTCGCGCACAGAAAATATCCATAATGACAAAACGACGTTGCCAGTTTCTTTGTTTACATCAAAGTAAAAGTATCGAAGATATTCCAAATTTTGTTAGTTTTACAAATTATTCGCAGATTTTTGGTATTTAATCGATATTTGCAGGTGAGTTTTTCGTCGAATATCCAAGATTAACGTATGTTTATTGTTTTTTGCACCAGGACGATTTTCAAGACCAGGACGAATGTTTACATTTCGAGGTTGAAGGGGTACACGGGAATTTCGTTGAAAAAGCTGTTATTTGGACAGATATCGCAGTAGATGGATCGGATGGAGCCTCGAGAGGTCGATTAGGATGATATTTTTCAGGTTTTCTAAGAAATTTGGCGATATCTGAGCAGATTTGCAAAAGTTAGGTACCTCACTAATGAGGTGGAACTTAGACCTAATTCTCCTATAAGAAACGCCTTTCAAAGGTCGAGATGGTGAAAAATGTATTCTTTAGATGTTGTTTGAACAAACGCAACCGAGTTTTATATCCCGACAGTGATTTTAAGAAAGTTATTAACAAAATAAAATTGACATTATTTTTGATTCTTGTAATTACCCATCAATTCATCTTATATCTTTGGGTTGATTTTTTTAATGAATTCTTGATTAGAATAAACAATTGATGTCGTCAAGTCTTGAACTTTCAGTTCAAGAGGATAATAAACATTGAATCTTCACAAGCATGCATATGAAAATTATGTGAAAGCAATGCAATTTTCTTCCATGGCAAAAATAATATATTTCAATGGTGATCTCTCGTACTTTTCATGCAAATAACTAGAAAAGGAATCCTTTCTATCAATTCATATGAACGTTAATTATTTTCGTCCATCACATCTTTTCCAATTCATTCATTTTCCGAATGAATTCACATTCTGAGAAATACGCTAAGAATGTAGAAAGGGCAACATAGTGTTGACTTGGAACATAAAAATATTTTGAAAAACGTCAAAACTTCGATACAGAGTGGAATGTGTCAAATTTCCAAGGCCAGAGTTGTGATTTTATAATGTATACTTGGCAAGTACATACAGCAGTTTCGTCGTCTCTCCCCTTTTTTCTCTTCTCTCGAGTCTCGATCAGTTTTTGTTTTGTTTCGACCATGGATAGTCGCTTTGTCGCTGCAGCAGCTTTTGTGGTAGTAAGTGACTGAAAAATTAAAGCTCATCAAGCTCAGAAGGCAAAAAAGAAGAAGATGGTGGATTACTACTTTGAACAGAAGTCGAGACAGGTAAGTGAATACCTCTATCTGACCTGACCGAACAGAAACCATCCTTTACAGGGTGTTTTTTTATTGCATACATCAAACTTGGGGTTTACAATGAGGAAACACCCTGTAAAGGACTGTTTCTGTTCGGTCAGGTCAGATAGAGGTATTCACCTACCTGTCTCGACTTCTGTTCAAAGTAGTGGATTGATATTTGATTTTGGATGCGAACCGAACCGAGGAATCGTTTATTGAGTTCCTGTTCTTATGATGTGGATGCCTAGGTTGCTATATAACTGGCTCATTTTCATACAAATCCAGAAATTCGAAAACGACTTCTTGAGTCCACTCCATTTCGGAAAAACTTCATATAAACGCAAGCACCACAAACACTCGGCGGAAGCTAACAACAGAACTGCCAAATTAATTGCGGCAAGTAATGGGAGTGCATCGACAAGTATATAGGTACTTGTCAAATACGCAAATAATTGTAATCCCTTTGACTCGTTGCATTTTTACCGACAACCGGCGGGACTTCGCCAGTGGCAAATAATTGTACAAGTATTGGCCGAGTGAACCACTCCACTACATGCCAAATATAGGCAAGTGGCAAATATTTGCCAAATACACGAGTAATGGGAGTCCGGCTTAATAGTCCATCAGAGCAGCTTATTCTCTATTCTCGATGCAACAACAACAAGACTTAGAACTTTACGTACCGAAGAAAATATCGCTGCTGTGAGTGATAGTGTTAATGAAGATCCAGATTTGTCTATTCGTCGACTGTGCATGAACTACATGGAGAATTTTGCGTAAAGATCTTGATCCACACTCATACAAGATCCAACTGGTTCAAGAACTATCGTCACTTGACCACAATTAGCGTCATTTGTTTGCTCATTGTGCCCGAGAACAGCTCGTAGTTGATCCACTTTTTATCAAAAAATTGTGTTTAGTGATGAAGCGCAGTTCTGGTCGATCGGCTACGTAAACAAGAATAATTGCCGTATATGGAGTGAAAAAAATCCTCAAGAAGTTCTGCAGGTTCCATTGCATCCTGCAAAATGCACTGCATGGTGTGCTTTTCACGCTGGAGGCATCATCCGTCCATATTTCTTCAAAAACGATGCTGGAGCTGATGTTACAGTGAATGGTGCTCGTTACAAATCGATGGTTAATGACTATTTGTTTCAAAATTTTAATGGTACGACCTAGAAGTGTTTTGGTTCCAACAAGATGGTGCTATACCTCATGCTGCTACCGTGACAATCGACTTTTGGAAGAAAGATCTGGCGATAAGATTATTTCGAGAATTGGTCCAATCGATTGGCCCTCCACATCCTAAGACATAACTCCAGTAGATTATTTTCTTTGAGGTTACGTTGAGTCGATGGTTTATGCTGATAAACCAGAAACAAAAGACGCTTTGGAAGCGAACATAACTCGTCTTATTGCTGAAATAGGGCCTGAACTACTCGAAAAAGTGCTCCAAAATTGGTCTGGTCAAATGCGCTTCCTCAGAGCTAGTCGTGGTGGACATGTGCAGGAAATGATTTTTGAAACATAATCGTATGTGTCATATAATTAGGTATCTATCAAATGAAAAAAATTGGCTCCAATCTTAATTTAAATGTGTTTTATTTCAATTTAAAGATATACAGGGTGTCTCAAGTTCGAGTGCCTATTAGACGTTTCTGGAGAACTGGACATATTTGAAATCTGAAATTTGGGATTATGATATTGTTTGAAATTCTCTACAGACCTAAAATATTTTCAGAGCCAGAGCACTTCCGGTTATACAGGGAGTGAAAATGAATTTGCTGAAAAAATTTTTTTTCAATGTTTTCGTTTCTGATATGATTGAGTATTCAGTGCTGAATACATTTCTGTTGAAACCATTGTATTCATTCAAATAATTTTCAAAATATCGAAAAAAAACCTGAAAAAAAGTAAAATATTCATACCTAGTCAGTATTATGTTCATTTTTCTTATTCTGGACATCCTGAGTGTTAACCGTTTTCACAATGTCAAAGTAGAAGAATGTGGAAAGGTCATGCATCGTTTGAATTTCATAAATATCATCACAGGGTGTTTCAAATTTCGTGTCAAAAACTGTGATCCAAAATTGGCAATAACTTCTGTTTTTCAAATTTTTTTTAGAGCAAATTTATTTTCACTCCCTGTATAACCGGAAGTGCTCTCTGGCTCTGAAAATATTTTAGGTCTGTAGAGAATTTCTAACAATATCATAATCCCAAATTTCAGATTTCAAATATGTCCAGTTCTCCAGAAACGTCTAATAGGCACTCGAACTTGAGACACCCTGTATTACTCTGAAAAAAAATGCCGATATATGCTCCCATAATAGGTATTGATGTAATAAAGATCTCGAAGACGATCATTTTGTCGTCGATCTTATTTGACGAGGCAAAGCCGAGTCCATTATGATTATTTCATGATTCGTATTACTTCCAAAATTTATCTGATGGCATATATATTAATACATTTTCGAAAAACTAAAAACTGCATGTTACAACGACAACTATACTACTCTACTATAGCACACATCAGTTTGCTTTTGAATGTGAAACCGGCATGGGGGTGGCCATTGAAATCCAAGATCGGACGGAGTCAGATTTGTTGATGCACAATTTGATAATTATCGAAATCCTACATATAAGTAGGTACTCCATTCACTTCTATAATGTAATGGCATTCTGACATATTCCACCGTGTATATTTCGAAATTGTTAAATAACAGTCAATTTCCTGTCAGATAACTGGGCAACGCTGTCCTTCCTACAGAGAGGTCGTAGTAATTGCGTATTCATCAAAATGTTTATTTACTTTGCGAAAATAGGGAATTTGAAAAAATATTATGTGAATTCAACAATTCCAAAGATCTGGCGAATGTTGAAAAAAGTTTTATCTCTATTAATACTCTATTAATACGTGATTGGAAAATTCGGATATGCTATTTTTTTTGTACGGAAATCAAGAATCGAGTGTTGAAACTTTTACTGAAGAATAATAGAGAGAAAAGTCCGTAACTTCGTGATAGTTCATGCGAAAAAAGAATAAAAGTACTCGAATAACCCAACAGATAAACTTCTAAATGTACAGACGAACCTATGGAATTCCCCACTTCACAAAATTCTCAAGAAATAAGCCTGCCGAAGACATTTAAATACCTTTCGGCATAACTTGAAATAGTCCAGTATGAAAACGTAGTAGTACCATGAAACCCGTGTCACAGTTGCACCTCAAAAGAACTAACTCTCTGAGAATTATTTGACATTTCACGAGTACCAACTTGCGTCAGTTTTGAGTGAAAAAACTTGATAAACCTGTATCTTGGCCAATCGGGATACTTTGTAAAATTGAATGTATTATAGAGTAGGTAATTTCATATTTATATACTCATCAGCAGGAAACTCTTTTGTTTTTGTCATAAAAAAATACTTTTCACTGGTAATATTAGGTGTAAATTTGGAAACTGTCACGAGTATCAACATGCGTCAGTTTTGAGTGAAAAATCTGATAAACCTAAATCTTGGACAACCGGGATACCTACTTCATAAAAGTGAATGAAGTAAAGTCTTATTTTTGTTTCAGATATTCATCCACATCACTAAAATTCTTATATTTTCAATTGTTTCATGGAATTAGGGAGGCTGCGTCTTGCCTCATTCGGATATGAAACCTGTTAATAATACCTACCACCCATCTTCACGAAACATTCAGTATTCCCTCGAAGTTTACGATGATCGAATTTCCGAGAATTCATATTCCAATATGGCTCACTTCGAATGAAGGCAAACTAAAATTGGAACCTACGTAATCAGAAATCTAATTCCAGGAATTCGTTCGCACCTCCGAAAGCAACGCGAACGAGAGGAATGAAAGCCATTAATGACGCTTCAGAAGTTGTGGCTTCGAATTTCATTTTAGCCCTCAAAGGCTCATCTGCATAATTTGCTCGTTTAAAAAATTTCCGGTGTAAAAGGCTTAGCGCCAAAACCGGCGAGGTCGTTTATAAGCAGACAGCTGGGGGTGAGATATCAAAAATGGACCACATCTCATATTCCATAGCAACGAATTGTTTTTCGTCTTTTCGATGAATATGGAAAATAATATGGCAGCGCTCACTTTCCACAGGAATTTTTTTTCAACATATCACATTTTATACATTCATTTTTTGCTTGAAAATTGATTGTCCTCACTTCATCAGGGAACTGTCAAAAATGAATATCGATGAAATAAAAATACAGATACCCGCATAATGAATGTCGATACAAACTACGAAACAAATTAATGAAAAATAACAATAAAAAACAAATTATTTACTGAATTCAGGATTTCTTTCAGCCCAAGATGAACTTTGAGATTCTTAAAGTTCTTAAATAAAGCGAAGAGGTAACTCAAAATGAAACACGTGTTAGCTAAAGTCAACAATGCATTATATGCTTAAGGTCTAAGCTACAGTTATCTTCTTTAACTGTTGGGAGTATACTGCTTACGCCTTTTCCACCGAAAAATTCTCTTCTTCTTCAGCTATTCGCCATCCACTCCTGAATGAAAGCCTCCTCCATACTCTTCCACATTTGTCTATCTCTAGCATAACTCAGCCAGTTTCCACCTGCCATCTCTCGGATATCGTCCACCCATCTTCTCTGCGGTCTGCCTCTACTTCTTTTGGTTCCACGAGGTCTCCACTGTAATGTTCTCAGTGTCCACCTGCCACTATCTTGCATGGCTATGTGACCAGCCCATCTCCACTTCTTGACCGCTATTTCCGACACGACATCCCTGATTCCAGTCCTCTCTCTGATTTCCTTGTTTCTAATTTTGTCTCTCAATGACATGTTTAGCATAGCGCGTTCCATCGCCCTTTGTGCCACCCTTAGTTTATTTGCACTTCTAGCTGTGAGAGTTATGGTCTCCATCCCGTATGTTGCAACAGGTAAAACACAGGAGTTAAAAACCTTACGTTTGAGGTTTATTGGGATGTCCGTATTTTTCAGGATATGCGCAAGTTTTCCGAATGCTGCCCACATTAGCGATACTCTTCTAGTGACCTCTGCTCTTTGATTACCCTTTCCTAAGGTGATTCTGCCCTAAATATACATACTGAGAAACGTTTTCCAGTTGTTGCTGATCTACTGCGATGACAATGTCTCCTCCGCTCATAATTATGGTCTTCTGGATGTTCATCTTCAGACCAGCTTGTTTGGATGCATGGTTTAATTCATTTATCATGTCCGCCAATTCATGAATATCACTGGAAAATAGGACAATGTCATTCCCTAATTTCAGGAATATGGCCTTTGCTGGCAACGTCTTTACCGGAAGTTCTATACGCCATTCACTTCATAAAGTATCCTTGTTGGCCATGATTTAGGTTTTTCAAGTTCTTTTACTTGAAACCGACGCAGATTGGCACTCGTGAAAGTCGAATAATTATGTGAGACGTTGCCAAGGCTACTTTCCACTTACTCTTTTCAACTTTTTGGATGGAATTAGTTGTTTAAGGTTTAACGGTGTTACAGGTTTCCTGTACGACTACATTTTCATACTGGAGTATTTCAAGTCGCAAAAAAGGTGTTTAAATGTCTTCTGTTGGCTTATTTCCTGAGAATTTTGAGGAGTGGGGATTTCCATAGGCCCCTCTGGTCGTTCAGAAGTATTTCTGTCGGGTTATTCGAGTACATTTTTTTTTCGAATTACTATCACAAAGTAATGGACTATTCTGTCCATTATTTTTCAGTGAAATTTAAACACTCGATTCTTAATTTCCATACAGGAAAATAGCATAACTGAATTTTTCAACCATGTTTACATACGTGAAATATTTCCAGTAGTAACAGGGAAAAAAGTTTCTTCAACATTATCCAGGTCTATGGAATTATTGAATTCACATGATATTTCCTCAAATTAATTATTTTCTCTAAGTGAATAAATATTATGATGAATACTAAATTACTACGACTTATACAGGGTGACTGGTGACGTGAGGGACAACGGCTAAGTGGAGATCGAGGACCTCAAACTAAATGAGAATTTGGGTTTCAAATGTCCCATAAGGGTATTCGTTTCGGAGATATAGGGTGATTTATGAAAAAATGCTAAATCTATGAACTCCCATATCTTCGTTAATATGATATGTTTTTCGCTGATATTTTACATGTTTGTTTATACAGGCATTCTCTGTCAGCATAAGAAAAAAAAATTGAAAAAATTGCTGGCCCGTACTCAAAAATTCCAATTTACATGTCAAGTGAGAAATATCACACGGTATATGAGATAAAATAAAATGAAATAGAAATTTGGAAAGAGGAAAAAAAACTGATGAAATAATATTTTTTTGTTTGAATGGCACAAATTTTCTTTCGTTTCTATGATATGTTGAAGTAAGAATATTACAATATTTTTATATTCAAATCATGAAAATTAGTACTACTGATAGAAAAACCTTGAATTCGAGGCGCTAGAATGAGCCTGGCATCGAAATATTCCTTCAAATCTTGGAATCTATTTTTATCAATTAATATTTCGATGCCATATAAAATTTCAAAATAAAATTTGTTGTAGATGGGGTGATGAAAGAGTTGGATACTCAAACACAAAAATAGAAAAAGTCGCAAGATTTCAAGATTTGAAGGAATATTTTGATGCCAGGCTCATTCTAGCGCCTCGAATTCAAGGTTTTTTCTATCAGTAGTACTAATTTTCATGATTTGAATTTAAAAATATTGTAATATTCTTACTTCAACATATCATAGAAACGAAAGAAAATTTGTGCCATTCAAACAAAAAACAGATATTTCCCCAGTTTTTTTCCCTCTTTCCAAATTTCTATTTGATTTTATTTTATCTCATATACCGTGTGATATTTCTCACTTGACATGTAAATCAAAATTTTTGAGTACGGGCCAGCAATTTTTTCAATTTTTTTTTCTCATGCCGACAGAGAATGCCTGTATGAACAAATATGTAAAATATCAGCGAAAAACATATCATATTAACGAAGATATGGGAGTTCATAGATTTAGGATTTTTTCATAAATCACCCTATATCTCCGAAACGAATACCATTATGGGACATTTGAAACCCAAATTCCCATTCAGTTTGAGTTCCTCTATCTCCACTAGGCCGTTGTCCCTTACGTCACCAGTCACCCTGTATATAGACGTGACAACTCATGCGTCTGACAGGAGAATGACTATAATCCGATATTTTCAAAATATACGCAGTGAAATGTATGAAAAGTAATTATAATGAAGTATTTCAGACTGAAAATTGTGAACGACTAGGTATTAACTTCATGGAATAATTTCTCTGTGACGAATCTGTAGAATTACCCAGTGTTTGCAAAAGCTATTGTAATTCATTCGTGAATCACCCTGTAACAGTAAATATTTTAGCTGAACCTTACCATGCGCATCTGATCTGTACTCATACAGAACTCATGGGCGCAAAATTTAATCCGGCTTTTCAATTTGAAAAAAAAACTGATGAAATAAGTTATTCTCCACTTTGACGCCCTGTATCTCGAAAACTGGTCATAGTATCGGATTTAGAATTCATACATCTGTAGATGTTGTGGGGATCAATATATAGTGAGAAAATAGTTGCATTTGACCGAGGAAATTTTCATGTTTTTTGTACTTTTCCCAAAATAGAATTCCTTCCTATGTATAAACCACCATGAACATTTTGGAGATTAGAGACACACATATGTTTGTGGTATTACTTTTCCCAAAAATCAATTCAAAAATACAGAGTTTTGAATTAATCCTAAAAAAAATGATTATGTCTTGTGGCTCCCTCTGTGAAACACCCTGTGTGAAAAATATGCACTGTGCAATATTTTGTCGTCATAATACTAAATCGAAAAGAACATTTCAAAAATATGCCTTCCTGACGTCACATTAAAAAAAAATTTTTGGTAAAAAACTACTGTAATATATTCGTGAATCACCCTGTAAATACAAATATTTTTAATCATACGTATCCACTAATTTTATTACTAGAACATGTAGTAAACGTGTGTATGCAACAGAAATCCGATCTAACTCTTAATAATTAAAAAATAAATCCGAAAATCTGGACACTTTTCAACTTTAACACCCCGTATTTGGAAAACCAGCCATAGGATTGGATTGGGCCCATTGGCACTTTTGGTCACTGAGTTGGGTACAACAACATACCAAACTTTCAGAAAATTTGACCGGTCGCCACTTCACATACAAAAAGTGCTGGGTCCTTTACTTATATGGAGAATCTACCAGAGTTCAAAAAGGCTAACAATGGGTTTATTCCGAGAAGTGTAATTGATTGGCTTCATTTTTTCATTCAATTTCTCTCTAGGCCAGTTTTGTCAAAAAGCACGAAAAGGTTCTGACAAGTTTGTTGTCTATTTTGAATACGCAGTAAGTAACTTTTCGGAGTAAACTATTTGATTTCCCTTCTGGACTTGTATAGATTTCGTATATTGATTCAGGTTATTGAATGGGATTCACCAAAAAAAGGATCAGGTTAATTATTTTATTCCTCCACAAAATGCCCCTCAAACAATATTCACTATGGCCGTAAAGTGAAGTAGGCACTCAATTATGACATTGCTAACTTAGCAATAAAAAGAGTATAATGAACTGGTGTGACATAAAGATTCTTTTGAACTTATACAACTCCTAATTGATCTCTTCTTTTCAAGTGTAAGTCTTCCTTAGGGAAGAAAGCTTGCGACTTTTCCTTTTAAAACAGAGAAATTATTCAGTGACCCGTAAAAATATGCCACGGGCATATTTTCTCGCTTTCTAGCGTGCCAAATCCCAGCTTTCCCCATTGCCGACCCCTTGGGTTATTGCTCGTCGCTCAACCCTTTTCAAATCCTCGGTCCCATTATCGTCAACGCAATCTTGTACATCCGACCGTCCAATACAAACATTTTTTGTTGCCCCCGAATATGTTAACGGAAATTTAGTGGTCTCTGAGGAATGGATGGACGTGATTTAGATGCACAGAGGATTTAACTTCTCTGGTGGAACTCAAAGGCATTTTTGTTTTATTTCAACAATGGCTCTCTGGATGTGGCAATGAAAAAAGTACATAAATAAATCAGTTGAATTGGTGACAACAGGAATATTCCTTTATTCGTTCAGTTCTGACGATGGTTTGAGCATTGTTATCAGGAGAATAATGACAGCGAAAGCTACAGAACTGCAGAAGAAGGTTCAGTTTCAATCAGAAATCTATATGAAATATACGATACAGGGTGGGCCATCCATAACTTTCCAGCCCGAATTTTGAGCTTTGGGATGGAATAACGAAAAAACGCTCGGACAGGTCAAATTTTCTTGAAAGGGGGACAAATAAGGGTGTTCAAATGAGTTTGATATCACTACCCCTCTAGCTGCAACCCCTAACAGCTCTCATTCTTGAATGGGGAAAAGGGGTCGAGGAGCACCTTGTTGGAAAGGTAATTCAATTTCCTGCATGAGTGTATTTTATTTCATCGCTTTATTATTATACAGAGTGACTCAGTATTCCATCAATAACTTTTACCCGCCGGATCAAAAAATGAATTCGATATCACTACCCCTCTAGCCGCTACCCTAACAGCAATTATTTCAATTTGAACGAAAGCGCACGATTTAGGTACTTTGTAAATATTATTGTTTTCACGTTTTCAGTTATTGTCTCGGTTTCAGCATTTTCAACCTGTGTTTGGCATACGCGGCTAGAGGGGTTGTGATATCGAATTCATTTTTCGACCTGTCCGAGCGTTTTTTCCATCTCAATGATCTAAATTCGGCGTGTGAAAGTTATTGATGGAATACTGAGTCACTCTGTGTAATAATAAAGCGATGAAAAAAATTCACTCATTCAGAAAATTGAATTGACTTTCCAACAAGGTGCTGCTCAACCCCTTTTCCCCATTCGAAAGTGAGAGCTGTCAGGGGTTGCAGCTAGAGTGTTAGTGGTATCAAACTCATTTGAACATCCTTATTTGTCCCCTTTTCAACAAAATTTGACGTGTCCGAGCATTTTTTCGTTATTCCATCCCAAAGCTCAAAATTCGGGTTGGAAAGGTAGGGATGGCCCACCCTGTATGTATAAACTCCATCCACTTTTATAAACTATCCCAGTGGGGAAATATGTAGGTTTATCAGGTTTTCTTCACTCAAAACTGACGCAGGTTGGTACTCGTGAAATGTACATTAAATCTCAGATACGTTGCCAATGCTAATTTCTATTTACTCATTTTTTTTATTTTGTTTAGTTCTCTTAAGGTTTCACTGTGACACATGTTTCGGAGTACGGCCACATTTTCATACAAGAGTATTTCAAGTTCTGCAAAAGGGTACTAAATTTCTCCTGTACGCTTATTTCATGAGAATTGTGGAAAGTGGAGAATTCCGTCTGTTCGTTCGAATGTTTTTCTGTCGAGTTATTCGGGTACTTTTATTTTTTTTCGAATGAACTATCACAAAGTAACGGACTATGTCCATTATTTTTCAGTAAAATTTCAACCCTGGATTCTTGATTTCCGTACAAGAAAATAGAATAACTGAATCTTCCAACCATGTATATACGTGAAATATTTCCAGTATTAACAGATAAAAAAGTTTCTTCAACATTCGCCAGGTCTTTGGAATCATTGAATTCGCATATTATTTTCTCAAATTCATTATTTTTCCAAAGTAAATAAACATTTTAATAAATACGTAATTACTACGACCACTATGTAGAGAGGACAACATTGCTCAGGTATGTGACAGGAAAATGACTCTAAACTAACGTATTCAAAATATACACGGTGAAATGTGTAAGAATGTCATGGCCAAATGGGATACCTTATAAAAGTGAATGGAAATACACATTGCACAAGGAATTATACATTGTGTTTGCATCGACATAAGAGAACAAAATTTGAAAGTTCCCCATCTCAAAAGGACATGAAAATTTTCAATAATCTGCCATATAAAAAAATTAAGGCATAACTTAATCGGGTTCAAATTGGAGAATACCGTTGAGCGTGAATTGATTCTTATTATACTATACATGGTGAGTCTTTGACTTGTACATATATTTTAACTGTAGATTCCTCTTATCAAACGAAACACTTTTTTCCTATACCATTTTTCGAAAATCGGTTTGGTTTGGGAGATACAGGGTGTCGAAAATCCATTAAAAAAACACTTTTCTGTTTATATCTTCGGAACCGTTATTTCGAATGAACTGAATTTTGGTTGAGTTTTTACTCTATTCATGGTGCATATTCCTCAATAGAAACATATTCAATATTTTCACTAGTATAAAAGTAACAGGGTAGTCGACTCATCAATACACGCTAAGACACCATAATACCACTTTAAAAAGATGAACGGTTCATATTTTCGAAAGAATCAATCATTTAAGACACTAAAAGTATTCCTATTTTTTTGCAATAAAACGCGTCGTTTTCGAGTTATTTCCAATTTTACCCGCAGAAATCTGACGAAAAAATCATTAATTTCAAGAATAATCTGAATGCGTCTATGAATTGAATATCATCGAATATTATTCCTTCTCTGGTCTTCAAAAGAGTTCACAATGTTGTCACAATATTTATATACTTTGTCGAGATATTTTAATAATAAAATCCCACAAATGTGGGAGATAAAATTGAACACCAAGAAGGATTTAATATGCACAGTTTCTATTGAAAATTCATAGTTACCGGTCCATATATTGAAGTTAAATGTCGATGAAATACAAAATTCGGATATGAATGATGAATCTCGATACAAACTACTTATTGAATTGAAATTAATGAAAAATAATACGATACCTGATAATCTGTGGCGATGTTTCTATCTGAACAACATCCTCTTGGAATTTTATGAACTCGACACGGTTGGAATTATATTAATTCACTTCACATAATAATCACGTTAAAACAATAAGTCACCGAATGTATTCAGATTATTCAGAACTTCACATAATGTTTACAGTTTGTTCAGAGACTCTGGTTTGTTATTGTTCAACGTTGGCCTCCAGATAACCATACTTCGGTTTTCGCCCTACGCATGCGTAGTGAAATTTGGCGGCAGAGTCGATTTATGATGGAAACGGCAGAATTCATAGATATTTATACCACGGTACACAAATGTATCGTAAAAAATCCTTAACCCCAATGAAAATATCAGCAAGCTGACAACATCTTCTTGAAATTTCTGTGCAAAAATTCACAGAATCGATACAAATTAGAATAGGTTAGGTTGTTTAATAATAAATCTGAATGAAAAGTCTCTCTTCATGATATTGTTTGGGAATTTCGAGGAAAATATGAACAAGTTATTAGTGTTCACAAACTAATCTGCAGAAAAATCGAAGAAGGAACTTATTTTGGTGGAATAAATGTGGCTTTTTAGTTGCAGATATAATCCGAATCCGATGAAACTAACTGTTTTTGTGGAAATTATCGTGTTTGCAACATTTTTATTCCAATAAGGTTAGTACTTGACAACTTGAGTATTCCCCAAATTGGGCCTAAATGTATAAACTCAATTTCTATCGAGAAATATGAACTTTGAATCAATTCCACAGTATCATTTCAGGGACGTATTTAGCCCAATGTTTTTTTTTCAAATGGCTATAATCTTTTTAACAGAGTCGAATTCGGAAAACTGGAAAATAAAAAAAAGGTTTCTTTTGGCCTCAAGAATCTTCAGTTAAAATATATGTACAAGTCAAAGACTCACCCTGTATAGAGGCGTAATTTTGCTAAATCATTTTCTGTTATTAGTTTATCAAATTTATTGTTCGATTAATTTTCCTTTACTAGGAACGTATCTTAGATATACGACTTGTCCTTTACATTCTTTTTTTCTTCTGATGTCGAAGGGATTATTTCGTCTCAAAGACATGCATTGTTCATACGAATTGATCGGGTTGACTGGAAATGCTCCTTCGAGTATGGTGAAACTTCTCGATTTAGTGGTTTTACTGTCTGACAAAACTAAGTAAAAATATTGCCTTTTGTCTTGAATATTTTCAATTTTCAAATTGACCAATTCATCGCATATTCAAGCACCGCTAATCGCCATTATCAAAGCCACCTTCATCAACAGGTACTCGTTGGTAGGAGCTTCGTTCAAAGAATTCTCTAATTCAGGTGGATCTAATATCTTGGACTCCTTTGGATTATATTCATGTGATTTGCTAAATTTGCTTTTCAAAACGCTCCTCAGTTTGCCATATTGTGTAAGGTCGATGGAGCATCGAGTTCTTGGTACATAGCGACAATGGAAGTAGGAGCCTCACGAAAGTGTCCACTTGGTTCTTGCCCCGTATACACTAGCGCCGGTCCCTATTGTGGTTTTAGAACCATTTAGGTATATACCGAGGTATATACCATTGACTCTGGAACTTTGGGTACTGTATTCCTTTTTCCTCTTACATAGCATCGTGTTGAAGTTTTTCTAAATGCTTGATTTTTTATCAGTACAACACTAAGTAGGTTCGCTGATGAGACGTACTTGTTCAGAGAGGAACAGGCTGTCTCTGACTTTGAGGAGGTAAATAAAGGGGCCAGGTACAGGATGTAATCTTCGTGACAAAAAATACATGCCACAGTGTAATTTTCTCGGAATGACATAAAAATAATGTGATGGAATTACGAATAACAACTGCCATCGAAATCTTGACAGCTACCCAACCTGAATTTGGGGGCACGGCAGTGGCCCCGCCAAGCCGAGCGCGAAGCAAACACTGCCGTACTATCTTTACCCGAACCATTTCGCCGCATTTTCAAGCCCCTATTTGAGAACCTCCGTATGAGACCAGAACGCCGAAATTTTCGTCATCCATATAATCACGTACTCAAAATCCAAAATTTCAAGTGTGTAGGTCATTTAGTTCCGAAGTTACGTGAAAGCAAAGTTTCGCATTTTCGACCCTAATTCACTCATGATCATCAAAATAGAACTAGTACTCAGAGAGCTGAAATTTGGTGCATAGTTAGGGTTTAATGGCCGCATGAAGGGAAAATTATAAAAACTAGGATAATCGAAAATCTGTTGGCACGTCACGTGAGCTCACGTGCTATCACGTCATCTTCGCAAAATGTGCAACCACAATAATGTATGGAAGTTTATGCGCTTGTAAACACATTGTTATCATACTCAATATGTGAATATCGACTTTAGAATATAAATTGAAAAAAAATAATAATCGGGTCATCAGTCTTATACACAGTGATATTTTTACTGTCTCATTTATTGTTCAAGGAAACGATAGGTTTTCGAAAGCTAGGCCGGAACAATAAATGAGACAGTAAAAATTATCACTGTGTATAAGACTGATGACTCGATTATTATCCTTTTTTTCAATTGTTATCATTTCACGCATTCACGAAGTTAGCATCTGCTGTCACTTGATAGCACACCAGAACTACCCGCAAATTTATATTTTCTAACCGTAAGTGATATCACGTCGGATATTTTGTGAAGTGATTGATGAAGTGAAAATGGATGAAAATTTGATCGAACTTGTCAGGCTTCATGAAGTGATCTATGATCATTCTTCATCAGAGTACAGGGATCAGAATGTACTACAACAAGCTTGGGTGCTGGGTGCTCATTCAACAATTGTTGTACTATTTGAGGTAATCCTCCCACTTCTTCTCTTCGTTTATTTATTTGGTGAATCAAATCTCTTCTATCAGAATCACCAGCAATAGCAGTTATGTTCTTTATATCTTCTTTCCATTCCGTCTTCGGAAGCTCTTGCTTGATGAAGCTCTGTATCACTGAATATGAAAATGCTATGAAATTTATGTGCAATATAGAACGTCTATTGCTCTTCAGAAAAAACATCATCAGATGGGTCTGCGGTGGTTCGATTGGGAGAGAAAAAATTGAATCCGAAAAAGAATCGGGTAAGAGATGGGCTATATGGACAAGTTTGGTATCAAACTATGGGTTTTCGAGGACGCTGAAATCAATAAAAAATAATCGGAGGCTCTATCTACCATAGTTCAAAACCGACAAAAAATAAAGATTTGTAATAAAAAAACTACTCTTAAAAAAAGTGTCAAATGAGAAAATCTAATAAAATAGATCAATATGCCCACGTTTCTACAAAAAAAAAGTGAAATCCCACCAAAAACATTCTGTAAAAACTAGCCAAGTCTCGATGGAGCTGCTTATTTATCTCTAAAAAGTAATGAAATCTAGAAAAAGTCGAGCCAAGTTTAAGGCTCCTTACTGCGATTTCTTTATTATTATAGTTAATGTTGTGTGACTTGGCCGTTGAAGGGTACACAAGGGTACAAAACCAGGTGCTCCATGACACCATTGCACCAATCTGTCGCCAGAAACGCAACCCATTGATGATGAAAAATTGCCACTTGGAAAACGTTCATTCAATTGTAGGCTTGATAAAGCTGCGTATTCAATAATACGAGCCTGAAACAAACAGTATAAAAAATTATTTCCAGTACAGAGGGACTTCTAATCATTGATAGAAGACCGTCTGTACGTCTATTTTATTTTAGATCGGTGGTCGATTTGACGCTCCAAAAAGAAGGGAGCAGAATTCAGCATTGTCAATGCTGAATGCATATGTGTTGCACAATCAACAACAGCCTAAAATGATACACTAGCGTCCAATTACCAATACCAGCATGGGCTATTATCTCGCTTAACAAACATTGGTAGTTACAACAGATATAGCATTACGTGTAAACAAAATTGACTTGTACCCACTAAAGTATAAGAATGTTTAACGGCCAAGTCACACAACATTAACTATAATAATAAAGAAATCGCAGTAAGGAGCCTTAAACTTGGCTCGACTTTTTCTAGATTTCATTACTTTTTAGAGATAAATAAGCAGCTCCATCGAGACTCGGCTAGTTTTTACAGAATGTTTTTGGTGGGATACGTTTTTAATTTATCTAATTCAATCCCCTTTCATTATTGATGGCTCATCTATCTTCGAATATATTCCCTTTCGACATCAACATCCTCAGGCAGGCTTTCCAAAAGCGCATACTCCCATTGTGAATTGGGGGAATTATAACCCCTGGATTGGTAAATGCTCCATTAGGGACTGTTGTGCTTGACGACCAACAGATGGCGCCCAGTAATGAACTCGATCCCCGTCGGTGCTGTCCATGCAGATCATTCCGATTTTTTTGATTGGACAAGCCCCGAATTTGCAACTCCCTGATTACGGAGCTTACCCTGGAAACTGCAAACATTTCCAGATGAACGATTCCCGACCTATCGGGGCTATCTGCGGAATTATTAATGTTCCTGCACCCGGCTGCCCGACTTGGTCAACTTCCTATTTCGTAGTCCTGCTCACAGGTCCTAATTGTATGCGCGCCGCAGATGTGTGAGGTTGCAAGTTTCCTCTATTCATATCTTACCCTTAACGGCCTTACGAACCGTGCTGTGCCACGAACAAATCAGATGAAGCAAGGCTGGATAAGTTGGAAAATATTGTTTTCCTCCCTACAAAAATAACCAGACTGAGATAAAATCTGTTGAATATGCTGTAATTAAAGACGGTTTACACCCTAAATTATGTAATGAAGAATATCACATTATATAATATACAGGGTGAGTCTTTGAATTGTACATATATTTTAACTGTAGATTCCTCTCATCAAACGAAACACTTTTTTCTCGTACCATTTTTCAAAATTCGGTTTTGTTTGAAAGATACAGGGTGTCAAAAATCCATGAAATTAACACTATTCTTTCCATATATTCGGAACCGATATTTCGAATGAACTGAATTTTATTTGATTGTTTACTCTATTCATGGTGCATATTTCTCAATTGAAACAATTTACATATTTCTCCTGGTATAAAAGTTACAGCGTAGTCGACTCATAAATTCAAGCGAAAATACTATAAAATCACTTGAAAAAGATGAACGGTTCATATTTTCGAAAGAATCAACCATTTAAGAAAATAAAAGTATTTTTATATTTTTTCAATAAAACTCGTCGTTCTCGAATTATTCCTAAATATTTTTATACGAAGAAATTTGAGGAAAAAATCATGAATTTCATAAAAAATCTGAATGCTTCCTTGAAATGAATATCATCGAATATTATTTCTTCTCTGGTCTCTTTACAAATTGACAATGTTGTCAGAATGTTTATCAACTTCGTCAAGACTAAAATTTATATGATGGAAAAACGTTCGATGTAAAAATAAAATCACACAAATGTGGGAGATAACATTGAATTCTGAGGAGCATGAAATTACACAGTTTGTAAGCACAGTTTCTATTGAAAATTAATTGTTACTGGTCTTTCAGGAAACTGTCTATCTAAACAATATCCTCTTGGAATTTTAAATCGACACTACAAGGTCTTCACATCACAATCATCACCTGTTTGCTTTATTCTCTGCAAGTAAATAAATAAATGAATCGAAGTCCATGGAGAAGGTTATAGCGTCTAAGCGTCGCTCATTGTATCACAGACTGGTCTGTGATGGGACTCTGGAAACACAGAACAACGGCTTGTCCTGCGTGGCGGCTACATCGCAGCGCACCGCGACTGAAATTGAGATCGTAGCGCTATATCGGCGAGAATTAGAACTACTCGTTTGGGCATTTCCAAAGAGCAACGCCTAGACGCCTTCAGCGAAAAGTAAAACAAGTGCCCTTGCGATAGTTAACGATAGGGGACTTACTGCTTCCTTGGTTTCTCCTATACCATGTAGATAAAATCAGCAATCTGGCATCGTATTTCCTAAAGTTCTGTGAAATATCACAGAAGATGGGTTACGTTAGGTCATTGACCTCGAATCATATAACTTTGGTTAATGGAGTTAGGATAGGCAAGTGAGAAACCAATTTTTATGAGATCGTTTCAGGATATCGAGGAATATTTTCTAATTGTATCATCCAGAACATCTAATAATCACCTCAATTCCAATCGAAAAATATGAACTTTGAGGTGTTTGCAGAGAATTGTTTCAGGCACCCCATTTTTTTTCAAATGGCTATATCTCTATATCAGAGCCGAATTCGGAAAAATGAAAAAGAGGTTTCTTTTGGCCTCAAGAATCTACAGTTAAAATATATGTACAAGTCAAAGACTCACCCTGTATAAATATATTCATTCTTTTGAAAGAGAGCAATATTTACTTTTTTTATCAAATCGAACAAGGTATGGATTAACGCACGTGTGAAGAAATTGCGACATGTCGCAATTTCTTCCAATCTTCCAATCCTACAGATTGTATAAAAGAAATCTGTGCTAGCAGAGGAAATGTGGGTATCATACAATTCTGCGTATGATACACGAGAACAAATAAAAACCTGTGAAAAAACTCTGTCTCCCTGTGTAGGTGTAGTGATACTAAATTTGTTCAGAGATATCTATGTAACAGAGCTTCTTGTACTTGAAAGTAAGCGTCTTCATCGAAATATATGTAACAAGAACAAAGAAGAAAAAACGAGAAAGATAGTCCTAAACTATCTCTTGGATCGGAAGGATCTCAAAAGTGATGATTTATCTGTTTTTCAGGTGTTCGACGAACGCTAGAGGCCCCTTATGTTGGGGAAACATCTCCCATAGATTTAAATTCGTTTTTTATTGAAAAATTAGCAAAAACTCAAGAGCAAATCACATTACCTAATGCGTACACGATCGATCATACACTTTATTCACTTTTCATGAAGTATTCCGGTTGGCCATGACTTTCTGACACATTTCACTGAGTATATTTCGAATATGTTCAGTTATAGTCATTTTTCTGTCAGATAACTGCGCAACGTTGTCCTCTCTACATGGAGGTCGTAGTAATTACGTATTTATCAAAATGTTTATTTACTTTGGGAAAATAATGCAATTGTGAAAATATTATGCGAATTCAATAATTTCAAAGACCTGGCGGATGTTGGAGAAACTTTTTTCTCTTTTAATACTGGACATATTTCGTGCGTGATAAACATGGTTGGAAGATTTAGTTATGCTAGTTTCTTGTACGAAAATCAAGAATCGAGTGTTGAAATTTTACTGAAACATAATGAACAGAATAGTGCGTTACTTTGTGATTGTTCATTCGAAAAAAGAATAAAAGTAGGAGAGCGAGGGGCTTGTTGTAACAGCCTTCATGAAAACTGATATATCTTGAGATCCATTGATTGAATTGCTACCGAATGAAGATGGATGGATGCTGTAACTCTTCTTCTACCAAATCGAGTAAAAATAATACCAAAACTATTGTTCATTATTTCACAAACAATTATTTTCTAGAACAAGTGCGGTGTTACAACTTCCCTCGTGCTTGGGGCAAGTTGTAACGTCTACCGAGGCAAGTAGTAACGACAAAAAAAGACAACAATAATAACTCTGATCATATATTCTTTGTTTATTTTTAACGAAATTAACATCTTTCTAAAGTAGGTATTATGTAATTCTTATCGAAAATCAACTTGAATACACTTTTTTAGCAATCAACACCTAAAAATTCAGTAATTAACAGTTTCATTCAGATGAACACTCCTTATAATCATCATGGCACTTTTAAATCACAGAAAAAGTAATGAAATTATTCATAACTGAGGTATGCTTCGTAATTATCTCTTTTTGATATCTATCAAACAAAGTATTGCGCATATAGGAATCAACATTCGGCGGGTTTCATCATAATTAAATTCAGTCTTCATCGGACCTACAATTAATACGAATAAAAGATATTGTGTCTCCTGTAACACATCTCAAATGTGCCCACATCTTTCAAATGATACACTCGACCAATCTTCCTTATTTGAATCTGTTTAAGCTACACCACATACGAGACAACACCCCACTTCTGATTCAGATTCTTAATCTGAACATAAAATCTTTTTTTTTGCTCTGTCCACTCCGGTTTTATTTTTTGTTGATTTACCTTTGCCTGTCTGCTTCCCTTGACCTCTTCCTTCAATTTTGTCATCTGTTTCCACTTTATACACCCTCATCATAACTTGGGGCATGTTGTAACACGTTACAACAAGCCCCGGGACTTTGTTACAACTAACCCCATGGTATGATTTTTAACATTTATCAAGGTAACTATTTATACAATTTAGCAATCTCCAAAACTGTCACACATTATCAGAGATAGATGAATTTGAATGCAAATAGGATATAGAAAGTTTGAAATTAGTCGATGATATTAATGCAAACCAAAATTTTACGACACTACAATTTTATATTACCTGGCAAAAATTAAACACGAGCACACTTCCGCTCACTGCGCAGGTTGGCAGGATACTTGATTTGGCAACATAATGCGGCGGGGTTGATAGGTAAAATCTAGCCAAAGAAATACGCCAATAAAGTTTAAGATCCTATTGAAAAGAGCCTGTTACTACTTGCCCCTGTTACAACAAGCCCCTCGCTCCCCTACTCGGATAACCCAAAAGAAAAACTTCGAAACCTAAGGAATTCCACACTTTTCAAAATATGTACTCAAGAAAATACCTCTCCTGAGTCCTGGGTGTGTCTGGCTGATTCAACAACCTACTCCCAAACTACTTTAATATTCTTGCCAATTTAGACACCTTGTACGATAACCCGTCTTTTTTATTATACCACCTTGTATACGTTGATCGTTATTCGGGATCATGATATTCTCACTGTGAGAGCTCCCTGTTCGCATAAAGTTCGTCAAAACGGTAGGCAGCTCAGGAACTTTGCATCCCTGGAGGAGAATTAGTTTCCCCAGTTCACTTTTCACTTTTAGCATAAATGAATGTTATGTCGAAATAACGTAGAGTATTGTAGATATTCGGTCTAATTGAGTTTCTTCAAATATTCCGCCTTACCTCGGATAATACATTGTGAAATTTAAGTTTCGGCATGGTATTATGTAACCAATGGAAACATTTTATGTTCCTCCGAATTTCATACAGAAGTTTCGTAGTTGCGTTTTATTAGGTGGAAAATTTGTTTGGGAATGCTCTTCGAAGTTTCTTGAAGTTTCCGTTTTCCTCGATAAATAGACCAAGCAGGATAGTGAAGTAGACTGCATACTTGGCATTAGTTTACCCTGAATATTCGTATTCGGCAGTATCACAAGATCCTGGATTATTTTTATCTCAAATTAATTCGATAATTCAAATCTGAATATTCACAAATCGTCAAAAGTCTTGGGCCTCCTAGGTTACTCAAGAAATTAACAATCTATGTTATAGAAATGTGATTAATATTGTCGTGTATTTCAACTGAAATATATTCGGTAAAATCTTTGTTTGTTACTCCTTGCTTTATGCAGGATGTGACAAAATAGGAAAAATGAAAGAAATCCTAAGGACCCCGAACACTCTTATGAGAAATGGCGTTCCGTCTAATGTTCTAAAATTTTGGTATAATGTAGTACTCGACCTACTGATCAAAAGTGTTCATGGCCCCAACTCCATCCTATGACTAGTTTTTGTGATACAGGGCGTTGAAGTTGAGAATTACACACTATTACTACGCGCGTATCTCGAAACAAAATCGAATAAACTTCAATTTTTCTCAAGAAACATTTCATTTCATCCCCAGGGAGCAGCCATATAGAGGAAGACGGCCGAAAATCGTTACGAATACAGAGTTATCCATAATTGAATGCATGCCCGATTTTGAAAGTATAAAATATGACAGTTCCAGAGCGAGAACGTTCGCAAAATGAACTATTTCACTAGATATGTTGTTGTTAGATCGAAAAAACCTAAAATACCCGGAATTCATACTGGGTGATCAATCATTATAGAAACTATTCACAATGAAGGTTAAGTGGACACCCTGTATTTTTGGGTTGATTTAAGATGTTTGTTTGATTTCTTCAGAACATATCACCATGGACTCCAAAGAATACAGGGTGATTCAGTCATGAAATAAACTGTGAACCTCACGAAAATACCCAAAAACCACCTTTTTTTCATCACCCTTTATTTCAAGTTTAACTCCGTTGAGGTGGGAGTTTTCTTTTACCACTTGATTTAAAAACATAAATAACATAATTCTCAAAGAATATTTTTTTAAACAAGCTGTTATAACAATACTCATCCGCCATTTTAAAGCCGCCATCTTGAATTCCTGAATTTTGAAGAATCGTAATTTCCGACCCAGAAAACCCCCATATACCAATTGTGAATAGAATAGGATCATAATTACAAAACCCGTCCGCCAAATTGTGGCCGCCATCTTGAATTTCCCAATTTTGACAAAAGTATCATCATTTTCGAACCCAAATACCCCCAGATACTAATTTTGAATGAAATCGGATCATAATTACAAAACTCATCCGCCATTTTGGAGCCGCCATTTTGTTTTTGTTATAAAAAATTTTTCATGATACATTGTCACCAGAATTATGTACACCTGCAAAATTTCAAATCAATCGGATAGTAAGAAGTGTGTCATATTTAACTTGCAAGATTTGATTACAGAGTACAGAGAGACAGATAGACAGACAGACAGACAGACAGACAGACACCGAGACAGGTGAAACTAAATAAAAGCTTATAACATCAATACGGCTGAGAGTTTTCATCCACTTCCTATGACCAGATTTTTTTTTATGTAATATAAAAATTATTCATTCAAATGTTATTCTATTCTTATTCCAGTATAAAAAAAAATTTGGTAATAGGAAGTGGATAAAAACTCTCAGCCGGATCGATTTTTCATGAGCTTTTACTTACTTTCACCTGTCCCGGTGTCTGTCCGTCTGTCTGTCTGTCTGTAATCAAATCTTGCAACCTTGCAAGTTAAATATGACACACTTCTAAACGTCCGATTGATTTGAAATTTTGCAGGTGTACCTGATCCTGGTGACAATGCATCATGAAATATTTTTTATAGAAAAAAACAAAATGGAGGCTTCAAAATGGCGGATGAGTTTATTAATCATGATCTGATTTCCTTCAAAATTAGTATTTGGCTTCGAAAATGATGATACTTTTGTCAAAATTGGGAAATTCAAGATGGCGGCCACAATATGGCGGACGAGTTTTGTAATTATGATCATATTCTATTCAAAATTGGTATTTATATGGGGGTTTTCTGGGTCGGAAATTACGAATCTTCAAGATCGAGGAATTCAAGATGGCGGCTTCAAAATGGCGAATGAGTGTTGTTATGAAAGCTCATCTTCGAAAATTTTTTTTGAGAATTAGGCTTGTTCATATCGAGTACAGTGGTGGCGAGAACGCATGAGTTTTGGAATTGCATTCTGCAACGAGTATTAGACGATATTTTCTCTATTTCAGTCAAATTTCGTGAAATACTGTTGAAATTCAATGAAAAACTCATCCTAGTGATGTTTTGTATTGTATCTTGGAAGTTGGTGACTGTTACGAAATTGACATTTCCAAATTGTCGTTGATAGGAGTGGAAGCCAGTGCTGACAACCAAAAAACGAAAAATATAACTGAAAACGATGCTGTAATGAGTTCATTACACCACTGTTTTTAGTACTGTGATGAACTCATTACGATACTGAAATAGAGAAAAACTAGTCATAGGATTGAGTTGGGGCCATGGACACTTTTGATCAGTAGGTCGAGTACTACATTATACCAAAATTTTAGAACATTTGACCCAACGCCATTACCCATAAGGAAAGTGCGGGGTCCTTTATCGATCATTCATTTTTGATTATTTATTTACCACACCACTTATTTCAATGAACTGCCCAAAATGCATCCCATGAATCAAGTCATAAATGAAATTTCCAGGCACATCGTTCTATTCTAAATGAATGGCTAACGGTGGATTTCCATGCATCCGTCATCCGATGATACGATCGTCCGAAAGTGTTGTGATTGGCGGAAATATTCAAAATTGAAAGAGCGCCAAACATTCGTCCGAAAGTTTCAACTCTCTTCCGTTATCGGAGAAAGTTGAAAAATGTTCACCTTTTGTCCGTTATCGTATCAAATTTGACATAACTTTTTGAATGAAAAATTTGTTGTTGCTTTCGATTCTTCTATAAAAAAAAGAAAAGAAAACGAAGTTCACCTATATTATGGGTGAAAGATATTTTTATGAGCAGAAAGGCCCAATAACTTGGTGCAAGAAATGCGATTGTCCGATAGTGGACAGTATTTCAATTATTTGAGAATGAGCAATATCACATTCAACAAATCATTGAGTATTGTTGGACCATCTCTCACAAAAATGTACCATATACGAGAACCCATCTCACCGGGTGAAAGACTAGCTTTGACTTTAAGGTTTGTAATTTGATAATTCAATATTTATACAGTTCGCGTCAAAATTATGGAACCAATTCATTCTCTCAGAAGAAAAATATTTGGCAACAAAAATCCTTCAAAAATTTGGTAATAGTGAAACAAAAATTGACCTGTCTCAGGATTTTGTTGCCAAATATTTTTCTTCTGAGAAAATGAATTCGTTCCATAATTTTGACGCGCACTTTATATACAAAATGTTACCATTTTTCTCATTAAAACACACGACAACGTTTTGAAAATTCGGATGGATGGAAATTGACAGTTTCGTCCGTCCGACAAAATGTATACGATATCCGAATCGGACATCGGATGACGGATGCATGGAAATCCACCGTAAACCATCGTGTTTATGAACTGTCGACCTGACGGACAGAATTGAATTTGGGTCAAGATTAGTTATCAGAAGGTCGAGCCCTATCGTCCGATGCCATTTTCGGTTTAAATTTGTAAAAAAATTGATTTCGTGACAACGTTTAAGTAGAACGAGGTCTCAGTAATCAATATCCAATATCTGATTTTTTCAAAAGACCACCCATCTGGAATTCATTCGAATGAGTGTCTTTTCATATCAGGAATCAAATGTGAATAGCCATACTAATCTCGTTAATTATTTGGAGTCTTAAACGCTTTGTGGGCATATACCCATAAAATCACGTTGATGGTTGCTTTAATCCAGATATTCATTAAGTTTAATAGAATTAGATAAACATAATATCAACCAAATTAGAGATAGTGATTCGATTTTTTCGTTATCGGTGTTTAGTAACGTAACGTAATACGTTCCTATCAGAATTAATTACTGTTCTTTATCGGGATGTTTGGAAAGAATTCTGAGTGAGAATTTGATGAGAATTCTCAACGGTGTTTGTTGAAACTAAAACGATATTTTGTACTAAATAGTCTTGAAAAACTACTGCATTTTTTCACAGTTTTGTGAACATACCTTCTTATTAAGGGTGTTTCAATAAAAGAGCTAAATTTCAGTGCTCAATAAAACGTGGTTTTCTATAGCAAAGTATTGAAATATACTGATCCACAAGAGTTAGGGATATCGTATTCAATCGTTTTTAAAAGTATGCAATCTTCGAGAAAATCGCTGTAAAATCATTTTAAACTCAATAACCACTTGAATCGATCTAATAAAAATCAGTATGAGACATTTCGTCAATCTGGTCGCCCTTTTTCTCAAGTTTGATTCTTTGCATATGCTTCATGAATGTTCTTATTTTGAAATGAAGTCAGTTTATCAACGGCTATGATCTGAAACGAGTTTTCTGAAAATGCCAAGACGTAAATTAACAAACGCTGAGAGTAATAGGGCTATCGGAATGCTACAGGGTGGCCTAACTCAGGTTGTTGTAGCGGAGAAGCTCCAAGTCAGCCAAAGTGTGATATCTCGACTTTGGAACAGGTTCAGGGAGACAGGTGGCTTGGTGGGCGACGAAAAACAACACCTGCTCAGGATGGTTTCATCACCGTTTCGGCGAGAAACCCTACATCTACCTGTAGAATGCTACGGAATACTCTTCAATGCGGATGGGGTCCAAGTTTCCATCGAAACGATGAGTGAGGTGAATCTAGGTTCTAGACGTCCATTAAGAGGAGTTTCATTAGCACGTGAACATAAGCGTCAAAGACTGCAATGGGCAAGGCAACATATCAATTGGAACGATCAATGACGTAGTGTCGTTTTCACTGATGAATCCAGATATGGACGATTTTCAGATTCTCGAAGAATGAGGGTATGGACAAACCCACGCATACTCCGTAATCGTTGCTATGTCCAAGAAGTCCATCCATTCCGAGGGTGTAGTGTTATGGTATGGGCCGGGATATGTTTCAACGGGCGCACAGATCTACACATTTGTCCTGGGAATATTACCGCCTCATACAGGGAGCATGTCATTGACAAGGTTGTGCCAAATTTTCATGCTGCTATTGGTGAAACTTTTCAATTTCTAGACGATTACGCTAGACCGCACCATGCAGCCATAGTTGAGAATGCGCGCGAGGAGCTTGGTATTTCACATTTACCAATACCCCCGCACTCACCAGATTTGAATTGCATAGAACATGCATGGGATATGCTCCAAAGAAGATTAGATAATCATCAACCTACCCCAGAATCCTTAAATGATCTGAGGGAGCTTCAGCCCCGTTTATGGTACCAAATTCCTCAAGAAATGTTCAACAACCTCGTGTGTAGTATGCAAAGAAGATGTCAAGCTGTTATTGATGCCCGTGGAGGCCATACATTGTATTGATAGACTTAAAATGCTTGAATTCTTGGGGAATAAAATTTCGTTATTTTACTCGATTTTTCTTAACCACCCTGTATACGCTGCAGACCTACAGGCTAAAGTTAATTTGCAACTTGAAATCATATTTATATGAATTTTCATCACAAAAATCTTATTTTAACTCTTTTTTTTCGCAATTTACGTCAATATCCCTAACTCATGTGGAGCAGTTTATTTATCGATTCAGAAAATATACATTTTGGAATTATGTATGCAACAAATTATCTTGTGAATGGCTGCCACGTCTTTGCTGGCAAATGCGTAATCTTTTGACGAAATTTTCAATAACTTAATTGAATGCATGTGGTGGTATCATTGATACAACGTCTTATTTCGGCTTCAAATGCTTCGATGGATGCTGGATTATTGTCATAAACCTGTCACCTGTGACGGGAAATGACACGACCAGGAGCAAACTCATGTAAAATCGTCAATTTTTCTCGGGTGTTATGACATGTGGCACCTTCCTGCTGAAACCACATGTCGTCAAGATCAATAGCTTCCAAATGAGGCACAAAATATAGTGTTATCATAGCACGATAACATTCGTCATTTACCGTTACTGTTTTTTTTTTGACAATCCAAACTCGTTTTTCTACTGTGCAATTCTAACTCCCATCTGTCAACTTTCATTCTGTCACATCATAATTATGTGTCTTTATGACTGTCAAAGATGACAAGCAATTCAAATCTAGAGTTTTGAACACCCTTCATGTTTGGATGGCTAAAATATATACCATTTTCTTTTCAAGAATTTTCCTGTTACAAAACTGTCTTCAATATTGATCATAAAGAGTAATGGAATATAGTACTGAGATTAACCCAGGTAATTTTTGTCTGTAGTTATTTTTTTTTCATTCCCCGTCTTAATAGAAATCAATCTTTCCGGAAAACCAACATCAGATTCATTCGGTGACCTTACTCTATTAAATTCAATACTGGATACGCACAGTATTCGTGTTCAGGTAAAGGTCGCTACTAATTCCACCAGACGGTCGGTTTCTTCGAGGCTAGGGAGTCACGTAGTGGTTTCATTACACTATCGGCTAATTTTATAGGTGCGTCCATTCATTGCGTGAATTCGTGACCTGTTTCCGAAACATAATGACATCAAATTGTGACTATCTGCATTCCCAGTAGCCCTCTAACTATACAGGCCTTTGTGACCAGAATCTAATACACGAAATATGCTTTCTCACTCAGGTCGAAGGAGTTATGGATATTCGATGATGGATTTCGCGGAAAACAGTTTCTGTTTCATTCTACCCGAATGAGGAATTCCAAGGGGACGCTGGGCTCTTCATAAATGAAAATTATGGTCACTCATACAGGTCGCTTACATACAGGATTAAATGAGGTGAATGAACGTTAGGTGAGTTAACACAAAATGTGGTGCATAGGTGGTTAGTGGATTCCACTACCACCTCAAGGCCAATTGTGCTCCTCATCAGACCTGTTTTTATCAACAGCTCTCCCTCCTGCTCCAGAGCTGCTATGAGCTGCTATGAACTCTGCTGTATTCGCAACTGCGCTATCTACAGTTCGCCCTCCTGCTCCAGAACTGCTATGAACTCTCAGAGGGCTTCTTCTTCTTCTTCTTCTTAATGTAGGCTAATAGCCTGTCTTTTCCAACTTAATCGTTCATCTCATTAGATGTTGATATCCAGGATTCTTTCCATCTTTTTGGTGGTCTACCCATAGGTCTCCTGGTTTCTGGTATTCCATCCCGCGCGATTCTCGCTATTCTGTTAGGCGACATCCTTCCCACGTGCTCATTCCAAGCTCTTCGGCGCTTTCGTCCCCATCTCACTATGTCAACGACTCCATGTTCATCGCGGATTGTCGAATTATAAATGCGATCTCTCAGCGTATATCCCGATATTCTCCTGAGTATTTTCATTTCGGAAGTTCTTAAAATCGCCTTCGTTTTACTGTTGTCGGCTCTTGTCTCCACAGTGTACGTCATGATCGGTCGAATACAGGTCTTGTAGATTCTTGTTTTTGCTTCTTTACCCATCTGTTTGTTGTTCCATATTATATCCGCCAAGCTTCCTGAGACTCTGTTCGCCTTGTTCACTTGATTTCTTACTTCTCTTGCTCTATCCTGATTTGCGGATATCTTGACTCCTAGGTAATTGAAGGTCATAACTTGCTCTATTGATTTGTCGTCCACTACTAGTTTGCATCTTATAGGCTCCTTGCTTATTACTAGTGTTTTTGTTTTTTCTATGGATATTATCATGTTGAATCGTTTACTTATGGTGTGGAATGCATATAAAAGTCTTTGTAGGTCGTCCTCATTCTCCGAAATAATAACGGCATCATCGGCATAGCATATTATTTTGATATGTCCAGTTTTCAGTCTGTATCCTGGTGCAGCTTTTTTAACGTATTCAATGATTTGATCCATTATCAAGTTGAATAGTAATGGACTTAGAGAGTCTCCCTGTCGTAAGCCTGACGATATCGGTACATCTGTGGTTAGGTTGCCGTTCACTGAGATCTGTGTTGTTGTGTTGGAGTTTAGCTCTTTAACTATATTTATAATGTTGTTCGAGATACCTTTATTTTGCATTATTTGCAAGACATCACCCAGTCTAACTCTATCAAATGCCTTGGTCAGGTCAATGAAGCACATAAATGCTGGCTTAGCATACTCAATCGATTTCTCCACCACCTGCCTGATGATGAATATGGCATCCACCGTCGATCTATTTTTACGGAAACCCTGCTGTTCTTCTGATATTCTACAGTATTCAGTCAATATATCCTCTGTGATTTTTGTGAACAATTTCATTATCGAATTCAGCAATGTTATTCCTCTATAGTTTTCCGTGTTTTTCTTGTCACCTTTTTTGAATATAGGCACAGTTATGCTTCTCTTCCAATCTTGAGAGAGGGCTTCAAGGATACTAAATCCTATGATTTTCTTGTCCAAGACATTACTTATGGAGGCTTGCAATGGCAAGGCATTCTTTTATGAGGTAAACAGAATTTGCATTCGTCCGTTACCAACAAGCCCATTCTGATCATATGCTTCCTAAGGCAAAAATGCCCTCTGAAGAAGCCAGTGAGGAGATCTAGCTTAATGAGATCCAAATAATTCTTGGTTCTTACTGTTCCTGGATGATTAGTCCTGATTGTTTCTCTTTCAGTATTTTACGAGGATATATTGAAAAATTATTAGCCTACTATAGAACCAAACAAGATTTCAATGTCAAAATATTTTATTACTGAACATATTCTCCTCTTAATTGAATGCATTCATTACAGCGAACCAGCAACGTTTCTATACCTTTCAATAAAAATGTTACTTCTTGCTCTGCAAACCACTCCTCCACAGCTTTTATTACCTCCTCGTTGGAAGAAAATTCACGACCTTTTGAACTTTTTTTAGTTGAGGAAAGTGATGATAGTCAGAAGGAGCGAAATCTGGTGAATGAGGGGGATGTTCTAGTAATTCTAACCCTAAATAACGAATTTTTTGCATGGCAACATGAGATTTGTGTACTGGGGCATTGTCCTGTGAAAACAAAATACCTTTGGATAGCTTTCAGCGTCTTTTCTCTTTAATTTTTTCCCGTAGAGTGGTCAGTAATGTTGAATAGTAATCTCCAGTTATTGTTCTGCCATCATCCAAAAAATCAATCATGGTTACTCCATGGCAATCCTAAAAAACTGAAGCAAGAATTTTTCCAGCATATTTTTGGACACGAAACTTCTTAGGTCTTGGAGAACCAGAGTGTTGCCATTCCATTGATTGTGGCTTTGTTTCTGGATCGTAGAAATGTATCCAAGTCTCATGCAAGTCTAAATCGTTTTCAGATCGAGCACAGATCGAACGCGATGCTTCTACCCTTGCACGCTTTTGGTCAACATTCAAACATTTGGGGATCCATTTTGCAGAAATTTTTCTCGTGTCCAAATTGACGTGAACTATATGATGAACGCGTTCGTATGACATCTTCAGTGTTTCAGATATCCATTTTAGCCCAATTCGACGGTCTGATAAAATCATGTCATGAACTGCATCGATATTTTCGGGGACCGACTTCAATGGCAAATTTACCTCTTTTGTAGCAATTTTTCACGGTCGCATACGAGGGACATTGATCACCAAGGGTATTGAGTAAACTCTGAACCCTTTTTTATACAGGTACTTGATGATGGCTCGATACTCCAATTTTTCGATTTTCACAATTTCGGTGGACATCTTTTTTTTAAATTTATTGCGTAACTCTGGTTTACTGTTTTGACGTCAAACTCTACACTGACACTTATAATAAGTTATTGTTCGTTGATATGGTATCGCA
This sequence comes from Adalia decempunctata, assembly GCA_951802165.1. Classification (NCBI taxonomy): domain Eukaryota; kingdom Metazoa; phylum Arthropoda; class Insecta; order Coleoptera; family Coccinellidae; genus Adalia; species Adalia decempunctata. The sequence goes on from OX637697.1 coordinate 27,255,153, forward strand.
ATATTTTGTTTATGCATGGAACTGGTGTAGGCTAACAAGATATCAATACATCCTCGTACTTCTCCAAAAATTCATAGAAGCATCAGCACAGAAAGGATCAGGATCATTGGCTAGTGTGTTGTCCTCATTTCCTTTGATTCTAGAGTGACTAGTGACTATAGTTATATGGTTATGGTTAGAAACAGGTTAAAGTTCACTGCGACTATGGTCTACTGTGCCCCCTATCAGGGCTGTTCTAACCAGGCACTTCACAGCTCGCCCTTCAGTTCCAGAGATTTAAAGAAATCCAATAAATATCTGGGTAGGTTTCAAAGAGGCTAGTTTCCCACTCCTGCAAGTGTCTTGCCCAAAGGATTCTTTTCTTTGGGCTGCAATGGCAAGGCGTCCGGTAACCGAATCTACATTCCTCAGTGTCCGATAAACCCATTGTCAAAAAATGCTTTCACGACATTAGAGCTTTTGTAGCTCTTCCAGTAGCATTATCAACATGATTATTCCACAGAAGCTTTCTATCTAGGGTTATTTCTAGGTATTTAACTTCAAACTTTCCCTCCAAGATATCTCCATTCAATGATAGAATGGATAGAAGGTTTTTTCCCAGTGCAAGGAACTATTGTAGTCTTGTTTGTGTTGATGCTAAAAGCGGAAACTCATTGTTATCACGTCACGTCACATCACGTCATCTTCCCAAAATGTGCAACCACGATAATGCATGGAACTTAGACCATAGGAGAGGAGACACACCTTTCAAAGATAAATAGTGAAGCCAAATCATCAGAACTAAACAGAATCAGAATGTAGTACAAATTTTCGCAACATTGTATCTGCTGTCACGTTATAGCACTGATAGCAAGCAAGATCTATATTCCCCAAATTTACATTTTCTGACCGCACGTGATATCACGTCTGATATTTTGTGAAATGTCATTCTGACATACATTTGAAACCGATCTGGGTGCTCATTAAATAATTCTTGAATTAATTGATGGAATTCCCCCACTTCTTCTGTTCGTTGATTCATTTGGTAAATCGAATCCCTTCTATGAGAATCACCAGCAACTGTAAAAACAGCTATGTTCTCCATATCTTCTTCACGTGAGCTCATGCGAGGGAATGGGAAGAAGATATGGAGAACATAGCTGCTTTTACAGTTGCTGTTCATTCTCATAGAAGGGATTCGATTTACCAAATGAATCAACGAACAGGGGAAGTGGGGGAATTCCATCAATCAATTCAAGAATTATTGAATGAGCCCCCAGATCGGTTTCAAATGTATGTCAGAATGACATTTCACAAAATATCAGACGTGATATCACGTGCATTCAGAAAATGTAAATGTGCGGAATATAGATCTTGCGTGCTTTCAGTGCTATAACGTGACAGCAGATACATTGTTGCAAAAATTTTTACTACATTTTGATTCCGTAGTAGTACAATCACCCAGTTTAGTTCTGATGATTTGGCTACATTATTTATAATTGAAAGGTGTATCTCTCTTCCTATGCTCTAAGTTCCATGCATTATCGTGGTTGCACATTTTGGGAAGATGACGTGACGTGACGTGATAACAATGTGCCTGCACCTGAAAAGGTGTATACAAATTGTTGTCACGTCATGTGAGCTCACGCGAGCAAATGGGAAGAAGATATGGAAGATATAGCTGCTTTTACAGTTGCTGGTGATTCTCTTTGAAGGGATTCGATTTACCAAATGAATCAACGAACAGAGGAAGTGGGGGAATTCCATCACTTAATTCAAGAATTATTGAATGAGCACCCAGATCGGTTTCAAATGTATGTCAGAATGACATTCCACAAAATATCAGACGTGACATCACGTGCGGTTAGAAAATGTAAATTTGCGGAATATAGATCTTGCGTGCTATCAATGCTATAACGTAACAGCAGATACAATGTTGCAAAAATTTTTACTACATTTTGATTCCGTAGTAGTACAATCACCCAGTTTAGATTTGATGATTTGGCTTCACTATTTATTATTGAAAGGTGTGTCTCTCTTCCTATGCTCTAAGTTACATGCATTATCGTGGTTGCAAATTTTGTGAAGATGACGTGACTTGATAACAATGTGTCTGCACCTTTAGTCTCACTGACAAGCACCACTTCACGATCTTTGAATTTGCAACCCAGGCTAAAGAGCTTTGAGTATACGACAAGGGAGTTTAGTGCTTCAATAGCAGCTCGACTATCAGAATGGATCGCTATGTCACACCCTTGATAGTTTCTCTCCATCAGGTTCATGTCCAGGCATCTTTCGATTGCAAGTATATTTGCTTGAAAACGCCGTAGTGTGAGTCAAATTTGGTACGTCCCATATCTTTCTTGAAGATGACAAAAAGTTACTGAGCTGTGAAATCAGCAATTGTGTGATTTCTGGCTAGAACTTGTGAAATCTTCTTGATATCCCATGACTCGAAGGCCGTTTCTTTGAAGGTTTACTGATGACGAAATTGAGTACAGTGCCTTCATGTTTCGCGAATATCTTCAGCAATACACAGGGCAATGACTCAATTGTGAATATGGTCACAAAAAACCTTGAGTTTTTTGGAATGATGGACAAGAAAATGGCCGCCATATTAACTCGATTCACTGAAATAGAATCTTGACCTGCGTCTGGAAATGCTTCCCTAATGAACCTTGGATGGGTGTTCTACCTGATATGCGCTCTGTTGGGTTTTGGCTCAAGGTTAAACCATCGAAGAACTTCGAAATTACAGAGCTATTTCGATTTTCTTCATTTGGGGAAGGCCACATTCATTTCACCTGATTCATATGTGAACCAATCTTCCGATATATGAATCAGCCTCACACCCTGAAGAATCACTAATTAACGGGTCAAACTTTGTTAGCCATAAGTTTACACATTGGCTTATATCTTCAAATCACAAACGGCGAAAGAGAACAAAGACCAACAGAAACCACGTTGTCCTTCGGCTGAAATACGGATAAAATTCCGTCATAACTCAAAGCGCTATCCACTGGAGCGCAAACAAATCTCCCGACAGACAAGAAAAATAGATTTTAATCCCATTGTATTATTCAAGGGACAAAACGGCAAATACTTGGCGGACACATGGACCAACTGGAAACAACGGCCCCACTTTGGATGCAGGTCGCAAAACTGTCCGATCTGGGAGCAACGCCGAGGCCATAAAATCAAATTTAAAGCCGGTCTCTCGGCTGGCAGCTTAGAGATTCCTTTATTTCAGTGCAACTCGGTCGGTATGAAGCATGCCCCGCGACGTCAAGGAGTGTAATTAATTAATTTCATAACGAAGGAGCGGAAAGTAAGGGTATATCATCCAGATGTTTCGGTTTTATATTGATTAATTCTTGTGTCCTCATTTCTCTATGATAAATTGTCCAGTCTGCTCAGAATCAAGGGAACACCTGCCCTCCTAAAATGGATACAATGTCTTCTTTTCGTCCTTCTATCCACATATTATTTTTTGTTGACTGTCATACTGGCGCCCAACGTGGGGCTGGAAGCGATGTTCAGTTTCAAAATTTGTTTCATTTCTTCTATTTCTCTCATATCATTCGATATATGCATAAATGATAATCAATGGGTTCGGTGATTTAATGAAACCTAACTCTTGCATCTCCATTATCATTCTCAATCGCACTCAATCAGTCAGATCATCGTCAAAACCGCTTTGAGATGAGCAACTAAATTTTGTCTTTACGTCTATGTCAGTTACTCAAGTTATTTTTCAGCTCCACACCTAAATTTTCGTCCAAAAAAATTGTATGTTCCCCTTCGATTTCAGCCAATGAACTCAACTCAGGATAGTTTACCTCTACACGACGTAAATTATCTTTGGTACGATCAAACATGAATCAATAAAGATCACTTTCCCACTAGAACAAATAGCCAAAGTATTTGACAGGATGGCCTATCCACATACTCAATTCACTCTCATGAGTGCCCCTGGCTCAGTGGTAGAGCGTTGGAATTAAGACCCAAAGGTCCTAAGTTCAATCCCGAGCTAGGAAAGAAATTTTCTAGTCTCGGTAGGGGCCACCATTTTCACTGTTGGGTCAAAAATTAACAGTGCTGTGCCTAAGGTGGCCTAAGGACACAGTAACAACCGAACTCGGCACAAGTTACAAGCTTTGAAGCTTGTAATTTCAGAGGGGTCTCCAAAGGAGACCTAGGAGTAATCAGGATAAAACAATATAGGATAAAACAATATAGGATAAAGTATCCCGGTTGACCAAGATTCAGGTTTATCAAGTTTTTCTAAGTAAAACTGATGCAGATTGGTACTCGTGAAATATCGGCAATATCAAAATAATTCTCAGAGACGTTGCTGATGCAAATTTCTGCATGATAGATAGTTTTCATGAAGAATTTATCCAGATATCTTGTCATTACACCCAAAGATAACAGAACAAGTGTGACAGAGGTTTCGTAGTCCATACTACTACATTTTCATACTGGATTATTTCAAGTTGTGCAAAAAGTTGTTTAAGTTTCTTCTGTAGGCCTATTGCTTGAGAATTTTGAAAAGTGGGGAATTCCATAGGTCCGAACGTTCGTTCAGATGTTTTTCTGTCGGGTTATTCGAGTACTTTTATTCTTTTTCCGAATGAACTATCACAAAGTAACGGACTATTCTGTCCATTATTCTTCAGTAAAATTTCAACACTTAATTTTTTATTTCCGTACAAGAAAAAGCATAACTAACTCTTCCAACCATGTTTATAAACGTGAAATATTTCCAATAGTAATAGAGGAAAATGTTTCTTCAACATTCGACAGGTCTTTGGAATTAGAGAATTCCCATAATATTTTCTCAAATTTATTATTTTCCCAGAGTGAATGAGCATTTTGATAAATACGTCATTACTACAACCTCCATGTAAAGAGGACAATGTTGCGTAGTTATCTCACAGAAAAATTCTATAACCTAACATTTTCAAAATATACACGTGTGTCAGAATGTCATGACCAACCGAGAAAATATTTGGCAACAAAATCCTGAAGCAGGTCAATTTTCGTTTCACTTTTACCACATTTTTATGCATTTTGAAGGATTTTTATTGCACCCTGTGCCATCCCCATGAACCCTCTGAATGGGGGAATTGGGTCGTGTGGTACTTTTTTGGCAAGGTCTTTGTATCTTCTTTACAGGCGTGCAGAAATTTTCAAGAATTTTTTTTTGTAATTATTCAGTTCAAAGAAGTTTTCAGTATGTGCACTTTGTCATGGCTCATTTACTTTGAGACGATGGTACCTGATGAAATTTGTCACCGAATGAAAGTCGACCATTACAGTTTTGTTCATGCACAACTTTCAACCCCCTCACGTGAGAAATTAGAATGTGTGAAACACTGCGCTTCAGTTATGATCTCAAGTAGGTATGTTATAGTACGTTTCTACCGAAGTTGAAACTTTTCCATAAAATGTTTCAATTCAGAGAAAATGCCATGACAAAGTGAACATACTGATAAGCTCTTTGAAGTAATTAATTCTTCAAAAAAAAAATTTCTTGAAAATTTCTGCACGCCTGTAAAGAAGATACAAGGACCTTGCAAAAAAGTACCACATGACCCATTTTCCCTATGCAAAAAATTTAGAGGGTTGTAGGTATGGCACAAAGTGCAACAAAAATGCATAAGATTTGGTAAAAGTGAAACAAAAATTGACCTGTTTCAGGATTTTGTTGACGAATATTTTTCTTCTGAGAAAATGAATTTGTTCCATAATTTTGACGCGTATTGTACAATAATCTTCTTGATTTAATCTAATTTCATTATATTCATTCACTATAGTACAGTTACCCAGTTTAGTTTTGATGACTTTGAAAAGTTGGGTAATTCTCATGAAATTCCAAAATTATTCAGGAATGAATTCTCAAAAAATTTTTCAATAAATTTGAATTTTTTTTGTGGCAGTTTTGTAATACATATGATACTAGATTTCACTCATATAGTGGTCCCCAGATTTAAGTCATTTTAATTATTAGGAGTGGATTTCATTTCTTCGCGGCGTTTCTTATCGTACTCTTTCTTTTTTAATTTTGCCTCTGTATCGGACAATTTCTTTTTTCTTGCCATTATTTGCCCCTTGAACGAGAAAAAACGATAAACACACGACAAAACAAATGAAAATCTGAGTTATCTTAGTTTAAAAGTCATTCCCTCAACGTCATTCCCTCACTTCAGTTTGAAATGAGGGAAATACGGTGAGGGAATGACGAAATAACACGAAAACTAAGATAACAGATACATAGCCCTGACCTTATGAAAAAATTTTGAACTATGAACACTACCCCCCAAAACGCATCCAAATATAATATATCTTTTACTCATACTCACCTTATTTTTTGATAATGTCTAATGAGGGAATGATGTGAGGAAAAGTAATATAGTAATAATTGTAACTGAATACACTATTGCACGAAACCGAGTTGAAGTTAAATCAGAATCACCATAGTAACATAATTCGCGCATTGACTGGCTAGAAAAACTCAGGCTACTTTCATAGAATTCGCTCAATATGACCATAGATCGAATATTTGTAACAAGGTGAGGGAATGATTTTATTCAAAGGGACATACATTGAAATCCCATAGTTATTCAATAAGTATTTGTCGTGGCTTGAATTGTTGTTTAAATATAACGAAAATTACCATTACAATATTTGACTAAAATTCAAATCACAAAAAATTACTGAATAGGATGAAAATATTGAGTTTCATCAGGAAACTGGGATAGTGGGACAACGTGAGGGAATGATTTTTATGATATAAAATTAGTAATAACTTTTTAATTGCATTTAATGATATCTCGTTTTTCGGGGTGATGGAAGAAAAGGTACCTAGCGTCAAAATAAAAACATAGCATCGATAATAATTACATTGGTATCTGTATCAAGAGCGGTGGACTTAAATTTTGGAATTCGATGAGAATTACCCAGTTGCTTCACTATTGATTATTGAAAGGCAAGTCTCCTCCTTCTATAGTCCAAGGATATGACTTTTCTTCTTATTTGAAGTAACAGATGCCTATTTCATGTCTTGGGGCACTGTTGCATTACTATAAACAAGGCGAATCTAAAGACGATTGTGTTCTTTTTCCTGTCGTATTTCCCGAATAAGTCTGCAAATGGAAAATTCTTCATAGCGGGCAGCTGTAACTTCCCTTTAAGGCGAAGTATCACCTTTTTAATCGTAGTGAATCTCCATTCAAAAAGTGGTCTCTTTATTCACGAGTAACTACCCTAATTTACGAAGTAGAGACTTGATTTTTTTTTAAATTGAAGTTGAAGAACGTCCCGAGGGCAAATAGTTTTTTTTTTCGATTAAATCAGTTTTTCAATTAAAAGAAACAGGTTGAACTTCAGCGTTTTGGAAACAACACTAAATTATTTTTTTCGGCGGTTATTCATCATTTTTTCGAAAAAATCGCAACTACTTGCCCTCGGCAATTTAATCTTCTATAAACTACAAAAATTTTCATGATGATTTGTTCAAAAATATAGCTTGTACTCATAAAAAACGAAAAACATATTCAATAACCTAAATGTTGAGGAGATCTAACGAATCCCCTGGTTTTTTTAATTGAAAAACTGATCAAATCGAAAAAAAGACAACTTTTTGCCCTCTGGACGTTCTTTAACTTCAATTTAAAAAAAATTGAAGTCTCTACGTCGTAAATTAGGGTAGTTACTCGTGAAATAAAGAAACCACTTTTTGGATGGAGATTTACCACGATTCAAAGGGTGATACTTCCCCTTAACTGTCAAATCTGCGAGAAGTCAAAAAACCGAGAAAAATAGCATGTGAAACAGATTTCGCTTTAATCACACCTGTCTAACCTGAAGGATGCCAAAGTAAAGTTTCTCGACGAAGTGCGAAATTATGGTCGATAACCAATTTTCCTACCTGCCTTATCCCGTCTCAAGATCCCCAGGAAAGAAAAGACACAATATATAATGAAATGAAGCAACTCACGCGGAAAACATCCATCACCTCTCAAGATTATTCGAAGTTTCAATTGGTTTGTTCGAGATCGGAATCGATATAACAGTAATTAAACTCCAATGATATCCCAAAAGCGGCCGATAAATTTTTTTATCGGATCTGTATCGAGCGTATAAGCGACACCTGTAATCAATCACCGAGGCAATAATAGGGGGGAAAAACGAAAGGGACGTTAATACCAACATTTCGACGTTATTGCAATTATGAATTTCCAGCGAGTACAGCAATTGTGTTCGAATGGAATTGGAAGGACTTATCGGCAATTTGATTCATCGTGTTTTTGGGTTAAATGCGAATTCAATTATCGAATATCAAAAATCCTTCTTTGGACCACCCATTATAAGTTTTGAATCGTGAGTAAACTACGCTTTATTGATCAAAAACAGTGTAACTACTTTTAAAAAATTCTGTTTCTCTTCTTTCTTGTCTTGTAATTGGTTTTTTTTCTACTGGGTGGCTTTGATACTTTTTTACAGGCCGACCCATTTTAAAACATCCACTCCTTGGAAAGAGCTGGCATCAAAACATGTTTGAAATGAAAGTTTCTTAGTTTTCAGGGGTACACTTCAGAAACTCAATCTGACCTTGCGAGCTTCATGTCAAGGTCAAGTAGATTTTTTAAATGAGGAATAGGCATTTTTCATTGCAGAATATAAAAAATACTGAAAACGATCTGCCTGACGAATCGTTGTAGAAATACTGAGTGTTTTATGCTCAGTTTGGTAATGATTTTGTACACACAAACTCCAAATTTGAAATAATGAATTTTCATGGAGTGAATCAAGAATAAATTTTTCAATTAGGAAGTTAATCAATAAAACATCTAATTAAATGTTCAAAAGTTTCCCCATTATTAGCAATGCACAGTTCTATCATCTGTTCGAAGCTTCTGAGGATTCTTAAAATCACATGCTGTGGTATGCGCCTGCAGGAATTAATGATCATTCCTTCATGTCTTCTCAAGTTGTAGGGGCCTCTGTGAAAACAATACTTCGTAAATATCCCCACAGAATAAAATCAAGGCTTGTTAGATCTGGTTATCGAGGAAGCCATTGAACACGATTATCACGTCCAATAGGGATGTTGACTTTTTTTGGAAATGATTTTAATTTGTAGATAAGCCCTATACAAACACGAAAAAAATATTTTTATGGAAAAAATATAGCAGATACCAATGAAAAATGCTTAAATGAAAATAGTTTTCGAAATTCCCGCTGATCGCTTCATACTGTTAAGTGATTATGATTACGTCACTATACGGTAAACAGACTTCGCCTTCTGTCAAAGCGAATTGATCTTGTGTGATTTCATGCGAACAAATCGTTTTCGAAATAACAAATAATCGTAAAATAGTTCGCTGGTGATACGTTTTACTCTCTTCTGTTCTTCGTAAGTTCGTACTCGTGATGACACATAGGTTATAGGTTAGCTTGTTTACAGAACAGTGACGTCACGTATTCTCATTCGTGTTTGCAGTCACGTGATAATCGGTAATAGATAACACATTTTGAATCAATTTTATTTAATTTAATGAGAGTAATTAGATCACTAAAATATTGTTTTAGTATTTCAAAAACTACCTTCAATGTGGAAAACCTCAATTTATATGCATTTGTGACATGTGTCAACATCCCTATTCTTATCCATCTATTGGGATATCTTTGATTCAAGAATTGTGGCACTGCTGAATTTCTACATGAGCAGGTGCTCCATCATGCTGAAAACACATACGCCTTCTTGTTTCTTAATCAACATCCTCCAGAAGACCTAATCTATACTAATATTATAAAGAGAAAAGATTTGTATTTTTGTTTGTTTGATACGAATAGGCTCAAAAACTACTGGACCGATTTCAGAAATTCTTTCACCCTTAGAAAGCTACATTATCCCTGAGTGACATAGGCTATACTTATTACCAGAAAAAAATGAGGATACCTACTATAACTTCAATAATTACAAAAATGGCAGCCATAATCAGCTATTTTCACGTGCGCTGTAAAAACCGTGAGACTTACATGGATACAATGTATGACGGAAATGTACCACTTAAATAGTTCTACAAAAAAGTCCGCGATAGCATATATCTATCTCTCAAGATTGACTTGCTATTACCAGTTTATAGTAATCAGATGTTTTCCAAAATTATGCACTATTTGGGAGTGAGTTTTTATTAATTGGGTATTGATTCTCATCCAACCTAATACGTTATTTATCCCCAGTATTTAATTTAGAACGAAATTGCCCCTCACATCACACAATTACAACAAGTACATCAAAAGATATGGCAGGTTGAAGTGTTGAATATGAAACCGCCGCGTGAAACAAATTTCTACACGGGCGAAGCTGGGACGGCCTGCTTGTAGTATATAAAGAGATATCTTTCCGAATTAACAGCATCATATAAAAACGGCCCAATGAGGAATACATTAACTATGGCACACCATGTGATGACACTCCAACGATTTTGGTGATCAAATGCTCGTGTCCAATGAGGATTTTGCGCAGACCAATAATCACAATTCACCAGTATGATGGAAAGTGGCTTCATCAGAAAACATGATGCAGGGGATGTACGTACAAAATAACATAGGGTCTTATTTTAGAGGCATTACTTGATAGAAATGAATTACAGTAATATCATAGTCTAACCTATGATCTCTGGTCCTTTTTTTATAAAATCTGATCCACCTTTTTGAAATAAAAGTACCAAAAAATCAAATATTCTTTGATGAATTGGAATGAACTAAATTCGTTTTGTCCGCATGCTATGGGCAAAATTTAATACCGACAACAGGCAACTGTAGTTTTCTACATAAAGTTACAAAACTACTGAAAAAGTTCACCAATGAAACGCTTGGTTCTTCTAGGAACATCAGCACAAGATGCGTGAGCCCAATTCATGCTTCGCAACCAGTCTTTTCCAGGACTAATCCTGGAGAAGACTGGTCATAATAATAAACAGATGGACAGTCGTTTCATCATCTCGAAAGTTGCTAGGGACATTTTCTTCTTCATTGTCTCCTTTTCTTTGGAGGAGGTATGGACTCTCAATAGAGTTCTACGTTGCTGCCGTATTCTTTGAGGCTCTTGCCTCCCTCAATTTTCGATTATGGGCGATCACTTCCTCACTTTGGTAATGAGCTCTATTTGGAAACCGGATTAGATGTAATCTCATGATAATTTTCACTGCTTTCTACTATGACCAATTAAATAGCTTTTATTTCTCCTCGCGCGTAATCCAGCATTTTTTACGATATTAAAAAAAAATAATAAAGAGAAATGAATACAAGGAAGAAATAACTAGAAAAAATTGTTTGTTATTACGCACAATCTAAAATTCACAATTATGTACCAACTTCTCTGTTTGCAGTCTCAACAATAATTTCAAAATTCGGCATGCGATGAGGATTTATTATCGTGGTGTCAAATCATGTGTGCGGTCGGAAAAGAATTTAGAAAACAAACGAGTTTTTTTTAAACCTGCTCATACGCAATACAAAACCCGAGACAAAACCAAATGAAAAATTTTTAAAGGACTTTTCCATGACAATCTTAAGCATCTCCAGAGAAATTCTTTTTATGGAAAAACAAAAGAGACAGAATTTTTGAGTTTCTCATGAGGATCAATATTCTGCAACGAGAAAAGTATATTCCCTCTTCAAAAAACCTACTTGACCTTGAAATCAAACCCCAAGGTCAGATTAAACGTCTATATTCGATGTCCCCCTAAAAACTAAAAAACTTTCATTTGAAACATTTTCTGATCCAGGCTCTAACTAGGGAGTTATTTCAGTGGGTCTTCTCTAAAGGGTCACCCTGTATAAAGTGAGCAAATATAGATCCGATATCATCACAATGATTATGAATAATTTTCTATATGATGTAATACGTTTTGAAGCACAAGGATAGGTATCTGGTCCAGTATTGTGGTTGGAACTTTTCTCATAGTCCGTTCTGGAAATAAAAATCACACCCTTTGAGAAAGCAATTTCAGAAGTGGAATTCGCTAGTCGCTTCATAAGAGATTAAAGAACAACTCCAGGCCGAAGAATGTCAGTCTAGAAATAGAATAATTAGATTAGTAAGTAGTGAACCTGTTCTTCAATTTCTCCCCTTCTCTATTCCCCCAAACAATATTTGTTGATATTTCGCTTCTTCCAATTGGAGCAACGTAAACATTAATCTGATCCGGACATATTGCACCTAATGAGATTCCATTCACTGTGGATTCCCCAGGACTGCAGGAACACAATAAATTAAGTAGACTGTTGAGAAAACCAACCATAATATGAGGCTAGGAGGGGCCTGAAATATTTCCATAAAGGAAGGTAGCACTATAATCTCCGTGAATATATGTTCATTTTACATTTCGTGCTCCTGAAGTATATGAGTTTCACGCACATACATCATGAGAATATAGGGTATGCAGTACAGTCTCATTTTCTCGAAGTATTCTCGTTTTGTAAAGTGGCTCTTTATGAGAATGCCTCTGACAGAATTCCTGAATACTTTCGCTTGTAGTTCGTTATCAGATAATTGAAACTTAAGCTTTCAACATTTCATCTCAGCCTGAATTCCTACTACACTTTCATCTGGTTTCTGTGGAAGATATTCGAGGAGTCCTTAAACCAATTAAAGAGGGCCAGGACTCTTCATAAATTAAAATACAGGTTCTAATAAGATAAGTGAATGTTCGGTAGGTTTACTCAGGAGTCAGGATTAAGCAGAAGAGAACGTCGCCTAATTAAAAAATGGCGCATGGGTGACTGGAGCTACCGAGTAGTGTATTCGGCAGGTGGCTTGACTTGTGATATCGTCTTAATATCTCGTGGTTTGAAAAAGGCTTTCCTCTATATGTGATTACGTCAATAATCTTTAATGAAACTCAGAATGAAAACTATAAAAACAGGAGACGCTCTTTTTAATAATAAATAGTGAAGCCAATTTGCACTATCATCAGAACTAAACTGTGTAACTGTAATATTACGGAATCAAAATGTAGTATCTAGACATTTGTGCAACGTTGTGACGTTCTTTGAATTTTCTAATAAATAAACTCTCAATCAAAATGAAAAGTACTTCAGATTGACATTCATCTACTCATATGAGCGTGAATGTCAGAAATGAGTCTACTCCATTCACAATTATAGAATCACAACTCTGGCCTTGGAAATTTGACACATTCCACTCTGTATCGAAGTTATGACGTTTTTCAAAATATTTTTATGTTCCAGGTCAACACTATGTGGCCCTTTCTACATTCTTAGCGTATTTCTCAGAATGTGAATTTATTCGGAAAATGAATTAATTGGAAAAGATGTGATGGACGAAAATAATTAACGTTTATATGAATTGATAGAAAGGATTCCTTTTCTAGTTATTTGCATGAAAATTACAAGAGATCACTGTTGAAATATATTATTTTTCGCCATGGAAGAAAATTGCATTGCTTTCGCATAATTTTCATATGCATGCTTGTGAAGATTCAATGTTTATTATCCTCTTGAACTGAAAGTTCAAGACTTGACGACATCAATTGTTGATTCTAATCAAGAATTCATCAAAAAAATCAAGCCAAAGATGAATTGATGGGTAATTACAAGAATCAAGAATAATGTCAATTTTATTTTGTTGATAACTTTCTTCAAATCAATGTTGGGATATAAAACTCGGCTGCGTTTGTTCAAACAACATCTAAAGAATACATTTTTCACCATCTCGACCTTTGAAAGGCGTTTCTTATAGGAGAATTAGGTCTAAGTTCCACCTCATTATTGAGGTACCTAACTTTTGCAAATCTGCTCAGATATTGCCAAATTTCTTGGAAAACCTGAAAAATATCATCCTAATTGACCTCTCGAGGCTCCATCCGATACATCTACTGCGATATCTGTCCAAATAACAGCTTTTTCAACGAAATTCCCGTGTACCCCTTCAACCTCGAAATTAAACATTCGTCCTGATCTTGAAAATCGTCCTCACGCTTCAAACTGGTGCTAAAAACAATAACCATACGTTAGTCTTGGATATTCGACGAAAAACTCACGTGCAAATATCGATTAAATACCAACAATCTGTGAACAATTTGTAAACCTAATAAAATGTGGAATATCTTTGATACTTTTACTTTGATGTAAACAAAGAAACTGGCAACGTCGTTTTGTCATTAACGATATTTTCTGTGCGCGCACTGACTTTTCATCATATGTTCTGTGCTTTTCATCAGGGGTACCAACTCCTGAAAACGAAACCATGACCTCCTATGTGATTAAATAGTAATGGAGTATATGAATTTGTTTCTTAAATATTATGCATTCTTCACATTACGGCTCGAATAGGCATGTTATGGCAGCACCATCTTTTAATTTTTTATTACTAATGACGTTTTGAACAGTGTTTTCATCACGATATGGCGTATGAAAGTGAAGGTTTTTATCTGAATATAATTGGCAAAATACGTTAAAAAAAAGGTTCGTGTGTATTTTGTTTGTGGTAAATTGGACTATTCGAATCCTGATTTGAAATTACACGGTCTACACTCATCATTCTAAGTACCAGTGGCGTAGATTCTTGGATTTCTAGAATTTCACTTTTCAAATTCTCGTTTGATATTGAGAGAAGGAACATGTGGTTTTCAATTCTGAATTAAGATGACTCTTTTTACCTAACTCGGAAACTATTCCAATGATCGGAACATAGTATGAATTCGTCAAAAATAGTTGATTCACTTGTAATTTTATTTCCATTCCTCAATACCGTTGAGGGGCAGTATCACCTTTTGAATCGTGGTAAATCTCCATTCAAAAGTGTTCTCTTTATTTCACGAGTAAGTACCCTAATTTACGACGTAGAGACTTGATTTTTTTTTAATTGAAGTTGAAGAACGTCCTGTGGGCAAATAGTTTTCTTTTTTTCGACTTAATTATTTTTTCAATTGAAAAAACCAGGATAATCGTTAGATCTGGAGTTATTGAATATGTTTTTCGTTTTTCATGAGTACAAGCTATATTTTTGAAATAATAATCATGAAAATTTTAGTTTATAGAAGATTAAATTGCCGAGGGCAAATAGTTGCGATTTTTTCCATTTAATTAGTTTTTCAATTAAAAAAACAGGTTGAACTTCAGCGTTTTGGAAACTACACTTAATGGTTTTTTTCCGACGGTTATTCATCATTTTTTGGAAAAAATCGCAACTATTTGCCCTCGGCGATTTTATCTTCTAAAACTACAAAAATTTTCATGATTATTATTTCAAAAATATAGCTTGTTCTCATGAAAAACGAAAAACATATTCAATAACCCTAGATCTAACGATTACCCTGGTTTTTTTAATTGAAAAACTAATTAAATCGAAAAAAAGGAAACTATTTGTCCTCGAGACGTTCTTCTACTTCAATTAAAAAAAAAATCAAGTCTCTACGTCGTAAATTAGGGTACTTACTCGTGAAATAAAGAGACCACTTTTGAATGGAGATTTACCACGATTCAAAAGGTGATACTGCCCCTTAACACCACGCCACGGTACCTTTCAAAGTTAGATTCTGCAATGTTGCCACAGCATTATAAAATGATATTGCTATCCTTCGTCCCACGCATTGAAAAGTGACTAAATTTCAACTTCACCAATTCCAGTAATTTATGAATGATATACTGTGTCTCTCTTTCTATGGTGTAAGAATCAAAACTATTCTATTTCGTTTTCTTGAGAAAATTTATTGTATTCACGAAATCTCCAAATGCTCCAACGTGCCAGCAAGTCGAAAAAATGCATTTTTCCATATATTCTTGAAAAATATGAAAAACGAATAACCAATATTAAATTTATGATAAACAATTCAATACACACATATATCCAATAACACCCTCACATCTTCTGCATCGAAATTCGTAGTAATCGAGACTGGTAAACTGCAGAAAATCCCCTTTCCTGAGGCAATGCCCTCATAAAATTCAAATGAATCGGCATCCCACTTCGTAAAACTAAATTTTATATGTAGAGAACGAATGGCGTCTTTGGACCAGATTGTGGATCATTATATTAAGTTCCGAGCAAAAAGAATGAGGAACTGATTGAATTGCGATCGACTCTGATTATTTTCAGCTTTGGAGAGTTGAGAATTTTATATTGGTCGCAATTTGAATGGCTTTGCCTCCCTTTATTGTCCACCATGTTCATGTAATTGCGTTCTCTTCTTTTGTAATACAATTCCTCCTAGTAGATAAAGGAATATCTATGAGGAAACCAATAAAAGGACATGGTTTCTAGGAGGATCTGCTTTGTTGAAAGCCACATCGACCCCAATTATTACAACACCATAAAATTATATGCATATTCAATTATATACAGGGTGAGTTTTTGACTTTTACATATAATTGAACAGTAGATTCTTGAGGCCAAAAGAAACTCTTGTTTGATTTTCTATATTTCCGAATTCGGCTCTGTTTAAAAGATAAAGCCATTGGAAAAACAAATTGGGCCAAATATGTGCCTGATACGATTCTCTGCAAAGACCTCAAAGTTAATATTTCCCGATCGAAATTGAGTTGACACATTTAGGAAATACTCAAGTACTAACCGTATTTGAATAAGAATGTTACAAACCTGATATTTCTTGACAAATACACTTAGTTTTTTCCGAGTATTTCTGCAATTAAAAAGCCATATTTCTCCCACCAAAATAAGTTTCTGTGCCAAATTTCCTGAATATTGGCTTGTAAACACTAATAACTCGTTCATATTTTCCCCGATATCCCACAAATCTCATAAAAAATTGTTTTTTCACTTTATTCATCAATCTAAGTAAAAGGATTCTAGTTCAACCCATCTCCTATGATATTTTACATAGCTTTTGAGAAAACGATGCAGACGCGCAAGGCAACCCTTAAGATCTATGAATAGACCCATCTCAAACCTCATATTGTTATTCTGTGTCTCAAACTTCAGTCCTATGAACGACGCATGCGTATTCCGACAACTGGTCCTGATGTAAATCTCTATATCGATATTTGGATAGTCTCGACAAAGTTGATAAGCATTCTGACAACATTGTAAACTTGTTTAGAGATCAGAGAAGAAATAAAAATGAATGATATTTAATAATCCAGATTATTTTTGAAAGGACCCTTCACTTTCCTTATGGCCCCAACTCAATCCTATGACTAGTTTTTGAGAAACAGGGCGTTGAAGTTGAAAATTAGCCACTTTCGCTACGAGCGTATTTCGAAACGGAATCGTTACGAATACAGGGTTATCCATAATTAAATGCATGTCCGATTTGGAAAGTATGAAATATGTCAGCGAGAACGTTGGCGAAATGAACTATTTTACTAGATATGTATGTTGTTGTTACATTGAAAAAACCTGAAATACTTAGAATTCATACTGGGTGATCCATTTTTATAGAAAATATTCACAATGAAGGTTAAGTGGGCACCCTGTATTTTTGGGTTGATTTAAGGTGTTTGTTTGATTTTCTCAGAACATATCATCATTCATCATGGACTTCAAAGAATTCAGGGTGATTCAGTCATGAAATAGACTGTGAACCTCACGAAAATACCCAAAACCCACTTTTTTTTCATCACCCTCTATTTCAAGATTAACTCCGTTGAGGTGATAGTTTTCTTTCATCACTGTACTTGATATAAAAACATCAATTTTGGCTAAGGGTTTGCATCCACTTCCTATGGCCAGATTTTTTTTATGTTATATGAAAATTATTCATTTATGTTATTCTATTCCTATTCCAGCATAAAAAAAATCTGGTCATAGGAAGAGGATGAAAATTCTCAGCCGTATTGATGTTTTCATATCAAGCACAGTGGTAAAAGAAAACTCCCACCTCAACGGAGTTAATCTTGAAATAAAGGGTGATGAAAAAAAGGTGGGTTTTCGGTATTTTCGTGAGGTTCACAGTATATTTCATGACTGAATCACCCTGTATTCTTTGAAGTCCATGATGATATGTTCTGAAAAAATCAAAAAAATACCTCAAATCAACCCAAAAGTTCAGGGTGCCCCCTTAAACTTTATTGTCAATAGTTTCTATAATAATGGATCACCCAGTATGAATTCTGGGTATTTCAGGTTTTTTCGATGTAACAACAACATATCTTGTGAAATAGTTCAATTTGCGAACGTTCTCGCTCTGGAACTGACATATTTTATTCTTTCGAAATCGGGCATGCATTCAATTATGGATAACCCTGTATTCGTAACGATTTTCGGTCATATTCCTTCATATGGTTGCTCCCTGAGGATGGAATGAAATGTTTCTTGAGAAGTTCAATCGATTCTGTTTCGAGATATGGCAATAGTAAAAGTGGGTAATTCTCAACTTCAACGCCCTGTATCTCGAAAACTAGTCATAGGATTGAGTTGGGGCCTGGACACTTTTGATCAGTAGGTCGAGTACTACATTATACCAAAATACTAGAATATTTGACGAAACGCCATTCGCCATAAGGAAAGTGCGGGATCCTTAATGATTTTTTTCCCAAACTTCATCAGGATAACTCGAAAACGACGCGTTTTTTTTCAACCTAAGAATAACTTTATTTTCTAAATTGATTGATTATTTCGATGAAATGAACCGTTTATCTTTTTCAAGTGGTTTTATATCATTTTTGCGTGGATTTATGGGTCGACTAACCTGTAACTTTTATACCCGGAGAAATATTGAAAAAGTTTCGATGAATCGACCATGAATAGAGTAAATCCATCGAAATTCAGTTCATTTGAAATAACAGTTTTTTTTTTCGTGGATTTTCGACTGAGAGGAATCTACAGTAGACATAAATGTGCAAGCCAAAGACTCACCATGTATACAAGGTGTTCCTATATTAGGGGTACAAACGGAGAGATAGATTCCTGGCATAATAAAAAAAATCTCCCATCGACATGGGATCGTAACATTTCGTTTTCGAGATTTTTATATGGTGTATTGTTTCAACACATCCTTTACACTGAGGAATCGTATTATTACAACATCATCGTACATGTAATCAGAAACAGCAGTCCCACACAATTACGGTGAGTTATCATGAAAACAATTTTCCGATCAATTGTGTGAGGTCAGCACTTCTGAACCCTTGGATGAGTTATAACTCTTGTTGTGGTCGAATTGATTTACTGAACGGTTGCTGAGTCTACACCCATATCCCTAAATCTGCGGTCTCCCTGTCTGACCACAACGCAAAGGGTTGAGTTCAATTCATTTTGGCCGAACCAATTCATAGAATTCTAAATCATGTTTTGGGTTTAATTTCGATGGTAGTTTTTGGTCAGAATGTGGAAGCGGTTTTCGATATCATTTGTTTCTGTTTATACCTGGTATTTGTGCAGTGAGAATCATTTACTTGAAGGGACAATGCAACAATTCATTATCGAAGATAATTGAAGTCTGAGGGGTGAGATTATTGAACCCCTAAGAGATTTAAAATGAGGAAAGGTTACTCCGGATATTTGTTTCTTTTCTTCTGTCCATTATACATTAAAGAAAAGAATACATGGTGAAACTGTGACTTGTACATACATTTTAACTGTAGAATTTCTCTCATGAAACGAAACACTGAATCATTTCTGTTCGAAACCGTTATTTCAAACGAACTGAATTATGTTTGATTGTTTACTCTATTCATGGTGCATATTCTCCAATCAAAACTAATTCAATATTTTTTCTCGTACAAAAGGTACAGCGTAGCCGACTCATAAATCTACGCAAAGTACTATAAAACCACTGGAAAAAGATAAACGGTTATATATTTCCGAAAGAATTTCAGAGAATGAAAGTATTCATTCCAACAATAAGACGCGTCGTTTTCGAGTTATTCCCAATATTGCATACGATAAAATTTGAGGAAAAAATCATGAATAATCTGGATGTTTTCCTGGATTGAATATCATCGAATTTTATTTCTTCTCTGGTCTCTAAACAAGTTAACAATGTTGCCAGAATGTTTATCAACTTTGTCGAGAATATCCAAATGATGGAAAAACGTTCGATATAGAGATATGTAATAATTAAATACCACAAATATGGGAGATAGAACTGAACACCAAGGATCATGAAATTATAAATTCAGTACGCACAGTTTCTATTGAAAATTTATTGTTACCGGTCATATTGAAGATAAATGTCGATGAAATTCTAAAGTCGGATATTTATGATGAATGACGGTACAAACCAGGTATTAAATTGAAATTATTGAAAAATAAAATGATACTTAGCACTAAATAATCATTGGCGATGTTTCTGACTGAACAATATCCTCTTGGAATTTCATCCTATTAATTCACTGAAGGTCTTCACATAATCATCACGATATCGAAGAAAAATACCTTGAATAATCACTTTTTCCTTCTATAACAACACAGCTATAGAAATGATTATTATTTTGTTTACGCCATTCACATCTCGCTGGTTGTCGCTATAGACGCATGCGTCGTTCATGGGACTGAAATTTGAGACACAGAACAACAATATAAGGTTTGAGATGGGTCGATTTATAGATCTTACGATTTGTCTTGCGCACCCGCTACTTCGCATCGCGAGTTAGAGCTCCGTTATACCATTGTTTGAAGATAAAATCAGCAGTCTACTCAAAAGCTGTGCGGAAAATCATAGAACATAGAAGATGGGTAAGGTTAAGTCATTGACCTAGAATCCTTTGAGTTAGGTGATAAATGAAGTGAAAAAACAATTTTCATGAGATATTTTTGAGATATCGAACAAGCTAGTAGTGTTTACAAACTAATCTTCAGGAAAATCGGGAAGTAACTTTTTTGCTATGAGAAATATGGCAATTGCAGAAATAGTCGGACAAAACTGAGTAGTTTTGTTACGAAATATCGTGTTTGTAACATTCTTATTCAAATAAGGTTAGTACTTGAGTATCTGGCCCAATTTTTTTTTAACTGGCTTCATCTTTTAATCAGAGCCGAATTCGGAAAAATGGAAATTGAAAAAGAGGTTTTTTTTGGTCTCAAGAATCTACAGTTGAAATATATGTACAAGTCAAAAAGTCTCACCCTGTATATAGAATATACTCCACATCTAAATGTAAACATAAAGACTTGAATTATCTAATTTTGTAGATGAATCGAGCCTTATAACTTAAAAGCCTTCATCAATACAGGGTCTTTCACGAGGAACCTCACCCATATTTATACGGGAAACTACTGAACGTATTTTCATAAAATTCAGCACTTATAATTATTTCACGATGCTGATGAAATCTAAAATATTTTCAAGGCATGAGCACCACCGGTTTTTCCGGAAATGACGTCAACTTCCGTTTTTCAAATTAGAACACCATTTTTTTATTGCAGAAATAGATTCCTTAGAAAATCTCAAGTTATTTTGATGTAACATTTTTCAGTTTTGGTTGGAAAATTCTCTCTGAGCGGGAAAATTCGAAAAAAAATCGAAAATAGAGCTCCGCTGAAACAAGAATAACTTCGAGGTTTTTGGATGGAAAATTTTTATTTTTGGGATTTTTCAACATGTAAGATTGATGTATCCACTTGAAAATCGAAATCGCGATTCATGATACAGGGGGTGAAAAAATCGCTTTCAAAGTTAGGGATGACAAAATCATGAAAAATCAATTTTTTCAAATTAGAACCCCATTTTTTTATGGCAGATATTGAATTCACGTTAAAAAATAATGTGAGTGTATGCATCACACCCTTGCCCTAAAGTGGATATTTTCTGAGTTATTCACAAAAAACTGTTTTTCGTCTTGAATTTTCAGCTATTTCTTTTCCCTTCACGCCAAAAAGATGAAATTTTCAGGAACTGTTACTTAAACCATGTTTTAGATTTTACTACCCTAATATGCAAGAGAAAAAAGTTACAGATTGTTCCTAAATAGATGGCGAATTTGGATTCGAATTTGTATCGGAAACCTCTTTATTTCAACTAATCGGCCATCGGTTTTCTCTCCAGTGATAAATAAATAATTCCTTATGAACCATATGCAAAAACTTACCATGTTTTACATTCTTTTTTTTTTAATGATAGATATCATTAATTACATCTGCCAAATTCCTCTTCGTTCAGTAGCATTTTGTGTTTACTACTGCTACTGAATTAAGAGGAATTTGGCAGATGTAATTAATGATATCTATCATTAAAAAAAAAGAATGTGAAACATGGTAAGTTTTTGCATATGGTTCATAAGGAATTATTTATTCATCACTGGAGAGAAAACCGATGGCCGATTAGTTGAAATAAAGAGGTTTCCGATACAAATTCGAATCCAAATTCGCCATCTATTTAGGAACAACCTGTAACTTTTTTCTCTTGCATATTAGGGTAGTAAAATCTAAAACATGGTTTAAGTAACAGTTCCTGAAAATTTCATCTTTTTGGCGTGAAAATTCAAGACGAAAAACAGTTTTTTGTGAATAACTCAGAAAATATCCACTTTAGGGCAAGGGTGTGATGCATACACTCACATTATTTTTTAACGTAGATTCAATATCTGCCATAAAAAAATGGGGTTCTGATTTGAAAAAATTGATTTTTCACGATTTTGTCATCCCTAACTTTGAAAGCGATTTTTTCACCCCCTGTATCATGAATCGCGATTTCGATCTTCATAGTGGATACATCAATCTTACATCTTGAAAAATCCCAAAAATGAAAATTTTCCATCCAAAAACCTCGAAGTTATTCTTGTTTCAGCGGAGCTCTATTTTCGATTTTTTTTTTCGAATTTTCCCGCTCAGAGAGAATTTTCCAACCAAAACTGAAAAATGTTACATTAAAATAACTTGAAATTTTCTAAGGAATCTATTTCTGCAATAAAAAAATGGTGTTCTAATTTGAAAAACGGAAGTTGACGTCCTTTCCGGAAAAACCGGAGGTGCTCATGCCTTGAAAATATTTTAGATTTCATCAACATCGTGAAATACTTATAAGTGCTGAATTTCATGAAAATACGTTCAGTAGTTTCCCGTATAAATATGGGTGAGGTTCCTCGTGAAAGACCCTGTATATGAGAAATATAGAAAATTATGTCTTAAAAATCTGCTTTCATGTTGAGGGATTGATATTAAGGTCCTTTCTCTTGTCTTCCATCTTCTACCTCGTATACTGAATATTTTCAATATCTTGAGAATTCTTCGACTCAGTATCGATTGAAACGACTTTATTGCTTTTTCCAAGTAAACGCAAATATTTTTCTCTCAAAAATAAATACAAATAAACTCCACACCTCCTTTGATTCCATCTCCTGCTACAAGGACTCGATTTCATTTTCAGAGTAGCCTGAACAATAATGTATTCCTTTTCCGAGAAAAAAATTCAAATTAGAACGGATGGCAACAAACAAGGGGAGAAAATTCTTCGTAATATGCGTCCCTATTTGCCTGAAAAGAAAGCAAATAAAGTATTCCGAATGGGATGGGGAGAAACGGTGAAGAGTATAAGCTTAAACGTTCCAGGGGAATGATATATACCTTAAACGAAATTATTCATTCACCGCAGATCGTTTATCCGGGATACAAATCAGGTTAGATCGGGGATTATCAAAGGGAGCAGGAAAATTCGACAAAGCCAGACTGTTCTATAATAAATAAGTGAAATCAGAATTCACAAGTGACCATGTTACCATTGTACCATGGAAATGTAACCTGTGGACCTTGTTTTGTAACAGACATGTCACAAGGAGAGCACCATAACAGAGCTGTTATGTAACAGAGGTTCTCCTATGTCATCCTACTCAAACAAAGAACTTTGTTCCTTTCTAGAGCTCATCAATCCCAGGCAACACAGACTTCTCCGCGATATCTCTGAGAGGTTACAATGCGACTTTTATAGGAGCTCCTCCCGTGAGGTCCAAGAGATCTCTATGTGATGTAACTAAGCGAATTTCCCACGAATGTGCCCATGCGATAACTTGGAGAGGAGAGCGCACCATGCGATTGACAAGGTCAATCTGTTCACGCAGGCGCTATTTCTCTATCAAGTCGAACTTGTATAAACAGCGAGTTTACCAAGACGGCCAGACATCGAGATGGGTTTTGTGGATAGATTAGTTAGATGTGTTGTGTTTATCGGTGTTACTGTGCTGTGCGAGGTTCGTTTTCGTTATTGTGTGAAATTTCGATGAGGATATTTGTGCTCCAAGTAAGTGTTATTTTCATTAAAATCTGGAGTTTTCTCACCTATTAGGACATATACCGTAACCATTTTTACCGCCACTTATGTTATCCGAGTAATTCAACCACCAATAAAGGAATTGATTAATTCACATTCACATTAAACAATTTTCTACTTGGTATATTGGTGATCAGGATAATTATTTCTATTAGGAATATGGATGAGTGTAATAACTTCACAACAGATTTTACAAGAATGATGAGTCGAATATTCCCAAAATTCAAGCTAATATATTATTGATAATTCTTAAAAGGCACGGTTTACAAGTTCCTGTGGAAACCATTATTGCAATTCCAATATAAATAAAAGAAAACACTTCAATGAGAATTATGATCATTCGACACTTTCACGGGAACAGTTTGGAATTATATCTCATTTTGTTTCAAGCTGATATATGAATGCAGAATGGACATTGAAATGTTGTTGTTGAAATCCTCTTTGTTCAATTTGTGCTCCAAAAGAACTTGACACACTGTTTATTCACGTTTTGATTGATGTATAAACCACTGACCTTACAAAAGTGTTACCGATTTTCTTCTCAATCTATCGATCTAACAAAAAAGCACATAAATCTACCAAAATTTGATGGAGTGAATGTATGTTCTGATATTCTAGGAAATCATGACTCTTACGATATTATTTTGAAGATTTCCTAAGCATACCATAATTTGATACATTAGTTCAGCTATACATTGACAAATCTATATTTTTTTCAAGCAATTTGATGTACATACGTTTATTTTCAGCATATCAGCTGTTTTCAATAGGTGTTAATTTTTTGAATACCTATTTATTTTGACAGAATACTCATTTTTTGTTCGAGAGATTGGTTTTCCCGTTTTCGGACATTGATTTTGTAAATAAACATCCATTTTCGATTTTGCTTCATTCGTAAAATAACCTTCTTGCCCAATTCTCGGATAAATGGTATTTCAACTTGAATAACACAAGAAATATGTGAAAAGGTATTTTTTTCCAAAAATCTACCGAAATCTACCGATTTTTTTCGAACTTGTAGGTACGGAGGGTGGCATCACTACATACGTGGAGGACAACAGAGGAGTCTTTCTCAAGATTGGCTGGGACATTGTACCCAGAGGAAGGAAGAAATATAATGTTTTGAAAATTATTTTGTTGATAATAAAGATTGACGTACTTATTCGCTTGTTTTAGTTTACCTTCTGTTGCAGCCGAAAATAATAAATAACTTTTAACACTGTTTGTTGTGTAATTGAATTCAATAATATAGCGGATATACAGATTCTCATCATAGGAATCGGACTAATCTGACTTAGTTTTTGATGTTTCATTCACATTTCGCAATGCGACTTGTATTTACCTATGCAAAGCGGCATGTGTAGAAACTTCTTATACATCTCACAATACGACCTGTATAGGAACTTCTTATACATCTCGCAATGTGAACAGTTCGAGAATATCTTATACATCTCGCAATGCGGAGGTTAATACGAAGTTCTCAAAGTCCTCGCCGCGGGAGGTGTATGCGAACTCTAAGTGTTGCTTGTTTAAGAATATCCACGTAGGATATCGTCAAGAGCTCTCTGGGAACTCTTTTGTGGCGGACATTTGGAGGAGATATAGAGCTCCCAGCGACCTCCCAAAGAAGTCACAAAAGGCGTCACAACTTCCTGAAAAGAAGTCGCAGGGATTTCTCTGGGATATCTTTGTGTTGCCTGGGATGCTTCAGGGACCGAACAAGTGTATATTGTTTTATCGTCGATATGTGTTTGTGATGTAAAAAAAAGCATTCAAAACTGTTCCATTACAGATACAAGATGTAAAATCTGAATTTGTCTTTATTAAAACCGTTGCGCTTGCGCATGAGTTCATTGCAAAGAAATTATGGAATTGATATTTCAATGAATACCTATGCGATCGAATATTCTATAAGATAAAATTTGGAGATGAAAAGAAGTTGCGAATTTTGTTCATGTTTTATATAAATGAAGGAGAATCAAGCTCTCTTTCGGATTTTCAACTGAGGAACAAGTGTCCATATACAGGGTGCGTCAGCAAGGCGTACGCCTAACATAGCGCCTGAACTATTTATACCGTTTCAAAAAAAAATTATATTGCATGGTTATAAGGTCTACAAAAATCTACAAACTAAAAATAATTTTACATGCATATACAGGGTGCGTCAAATGGAACATCCTGTATTACGTGGCATAATTCTGTCGAGGACAACAAGAGCTTCAAAATTCTTATAGCAACCGCTGGGATCAATCTAGATGAATGAAATTTTTACAGTAGGTAGCTTAAAATACCAGCTTCTCATTCGCCGAACATCTAATTTTTTTTTGTATACAGAGTGTCTAATATAAAATCAATTCACTCGAATTAAATATGGGATAATCCTGCATTTTTCTATTTCATGATATTTGTTTTCCAAATGTATACATTTTTTTACGAAGTAATCGTTTTTTTGATGGATGTGAAATATCTCAAAAAAGAACGGTTTAAATATGGGACATTCTTTGTGAAAAGCAAAAATCGAGTTATTACATATATGATATAAGTATATTGGTGAATTTATATTAGACACTCTGTATAAAAAAAACTTCAGATGTTTACCGAATGATGAAGCTGATACCTTCAGCTTACTGCTGTACACAGTTCGTTTCCGAAGGCAACTCGATCCGAAAACAAATCGTTATCGTCTCGCCAATTATCCTGTGCCGACCGATTAGCAATTCAATAATTTTCGTACCCATGAATATCAATTTCAGATGTCTTTACCAGTCTGAAAATATTTCGATTTATTACATTTGTTTCCTCCTTGATCTCAAAATTATTAATCACAAATATGGAACATTGTGCTCCAGAAGTTTCATGGATATTATAGATCAAACACATCCTCACTACATAATGTGGACATAATTTGTGCACATCCCAGGTATGTCACAATTCTGGTATCAGCCACAGAGTCGTTACAGAAAATTGATGTACAACAAAGTTAACAATAACACTATCGAAAAAGACTTGAGCAGGCATATACATAGATCCAGCAAAAAACTTTCATCTTTGCGCTAAATGAATTCGAATTTGGATATGGTTTTTTCACAACATATACACTGCGCAAAAAAATCAACGCACATTATGGTAATCTCAAATTTATTCTACAACTGAAGGTGTTCTCAATGATAATTCTAGTCATCAATATAGTTTTTCTTTCGTTTGATTTTCTACACTCGATCGCTATGCAACGCGAAACACGCAATTTGACCCAAGAGGAATGTGCCCAAGCGGTAGTTTTGCGAGAAGAAGGGTGGACATACACAAGAATTGCAGAAAGGTTTGGAGTTTCCCATACAAGTGTGTCCAGAATGTTGCAGCGATTCAGGGAGACAGGTATGAATATCCGAAGACCAGGACAGGGTAGACCACGGGTAACAACTGCCATTCAAGAACGTTACTTGAGAGTTTCTTCGTTGAGACAACGGTTTGCAACCGCTCGCCTCCTTCAGTATCAGCTTGAGCAAACTCAGGTGCGAATTAGCACTCAGACAATAAGAAATCGCCTCAGAGAATATGATTTAAGGCCTCGTATCACAGAATCTTTGGAGAAATCAATCCGGAAACGGGAATGAATCCGAAAAACCTCATAAAAAGGCTACTGAACCTGATAAAGGACACAAACCTATTCTCGTGGGGAACCACTGACGAAAGAGTGATACAATAGACCCAAGTTGGTCGCAGTGTACAGGGAGGCCAAGCGCTAACCCGGTCTCTTATTTGTCAGCTTATAAATCAATCAATCAATCAAGGCCTCGTGTCGCGGCAAGAGGCCCAGCTCTTACCCCAGCCCATCGAAGGGCGCGTTTGGATTTTGCGAGAGAGCATATCCATTGGGAAGAGGCCGATTGGGAAAGAGTTCTCTTCACATATGAGTCTAGATTCTGCCTCTACCATTGTGATCGACGTTCCCTTGTATACAGACGTCCACATGAAAGATATGCTCAGTGCAATTTCCTGAATACTACTGGTTTCGGGGGAGGATCGATTATGGTATGGGGTGAAATATCTTTGACTGCTCGCACAGACCTAGTGGTCGTTGATAATGGAGCTATGAATGCTGATAAGTATATAAGGAACATTCTTGAAGAGCATGTAGTGCCATTTGCCCCATACATTGGTGAAAATTTCATTTTTATGGACGATAATGCCAGACCCCATCGTGCGCGCATCGTTCATCGAATGGAATGGCCAGCAAGAAGTCCAGATCTCAATCCGAATGAGCAGGTTTGGGACAACCTCAATAGAAGGCTGAGGAGTTCAGAAAATCATCCAGATACTCTTAATGACTTAGGAATCCAACTCGGAGAAATCTGGGAAGGATTAGATCAGAACATTTTAAGATCACTCATTTTGAGTATGAACCGTCGTTGCCGAGCTGTAATTAACGCAAGGGGTGGAAATACTAAGTATTAAATCACTTATCAGCATTTCAGTATTTTGAAAATTGTTCATTTCTCTTCTTTCACATAAGATTCGGTGAAATCCTGAATTTTTTTTCCATTTAATGTGTCTTGTTTCGTTCAAAACCTTCCGGAGAGAACATAAAAAATAAGTTATAAAGTCAATGTAGAGTTAACTTTCATTAAAATTGAGATTTTCAGAATGTGCGTTAATTTTTTTGCGCAGTGTATTATTGACAGTTGAGTAGCTTCCCAGGCATAATAGCACTATCAAATCGCACTGGTATATTCGGACCTAGAGAAGAATCTAAACTTCCCCATAAAAGTTCCAGTTCCGGAACATCATCATTCAAAACGATAAAAATGACTTCTTAGTAGTCTTCAGGGCCCTCTTAACCAAAAACGCTTTCAGTGAATTGAAACGGGTAACACCCCAACACCCTCGCCACTTAGTCCTGATTTATGTATCTACAATAACCACCTTCTTATATCGCTTAAAAAGCCGCAGAGCGACCGAAATCTGAAACCCATTAGGCAATGAGGGATTTAGCTCAGCATTTCGGGACCCATGAAAGCATTTTGATCTACTACCTCCAAATAATGATGAATTACATCGGCACTCTCGATAGACTGACAGGAAACTGACTTTTCTGAATCTATCTGTCGTGCAATGAACGAAGATCGATAATTTGTGTCGTTTACGTAAAAGTCTTTGGTTGAAAGCAGAGCTCAACAGAGTACTCGATTCAAAATAAAGGCCACAACGGCGCTCAAAAAATTGAGATGATCATTCTATAATTCTTTTACATGAAACAACAATTCCTCATTCAATCCCCAGCTTTCAAACTAAACTGCTCCACATGAGTTAGAGATATTGACTTAAATTGCAAAAAAATATAGTTAAAATAAGATTTTTGTGATGAAAATTGATATTGATATGATTTCAAGTTGCAAATTAATTTTAGCCTGTAGGTCTACAGCGTATACATGGTGGTTGAGAAAAATCGAGTATAATAACGAAATTTTATTCCCTGAGAATTCGAGCATTTCAAGACTATCAATACAAAGTATGGCCTCCACGGGCATCAATAACAGCTTGACATCTTCTTTGCATACTACACACGAGGTTGTTGAACATTTCTTGAGGAATTTGGTTCCATAAACGGGGCAGAAGCTCTTTCAGATTATTTAAGGATTCTGGGGTAGGTTGATGATTATCTAATCTTCTTTGGAGCATATCCCATGCATGTTCTATGCAATCTAGTAAGGGCCTGAGGTATTGGTAAATGTGGAATAGCAAGCTCCTCGCGCGCATTCTCAACTATGGCTGTACGGTGCGGTCTAGCATTATCGTCTAGAAGTTGAAGAGTTTCACCTATAGCAGCGTGAAAATTTGGCACAACATTGTCAATGACATGCTC
Organism: Adalia decempunctata; assembly: GCA_951802165.1. Classification (NCBI taxonomy): domain Eukaryota; kingdom Metazoa; phylum Arthropoda; class Insecta; order Coleoptera; family Coccinellidae; genus Adalia; species Adalia decempunctata. The sequence continues at coordinate 27,285,195 of OX637697.1, forward strand.
CCTATAGTGTAAGGCGGTCATATTCCCAGGACAAATCTGTAGATCTGTGCGCCCGTAGAAACATATCCCGGTCCATACCATAACACTACCCCCTCGGAATGGATGGACTTCTTGGACATAGCGACGATTACGGGGTATGCGTGGGAGTGTCCATACCCTTATTCTTCGAGAATCTGAAAATCGTCCATATCTGGATTCATCAGTGAAAAGGACACTACGCCATTGATCGTTCCAATTGATATGTTGCCTTGCCCATTCCAGTCTTTGACGCTTATGGTCGGTCACGTGTTAATGGAACTCCTCCTAATGGACGTCTAGAACCTAGATTCACCTCTCTCAAACGTTGTCTGATGGTTTCGATAGAAACTTGGACCCCATCTGCATTTTGAAGAGTATTCCGCAGCATTCTACACGTAGATGTAGGGTTTCTTCTCGCCGAAACGGTGATGAAACGATTCTGAGCAGGTGTTGTTTTTCGTCGCCCACCAAGCCTTGGTCTTTCCAACACGGAACCTGTCTCCCTGAACCTATTCCAAAGTCGAGATATCACACTTTGGCTGACTTGGAGCCTTTCCGCTACAACAACCTGAGTTAGGCCACCCTGTAGCATTCCGATAGCCCTATTAGCCTCAGCGTTTGTTGATTTACGTCTTGGCATTCTCAGAAAACTCGTTTCAAATCGAAGCCGTTGATAAACTGACTTGATTTCAAAATAAGAACATTCATGAAGCATATGCAAAGAACCAAACTTCAGAAAAAAGGTGACCAGATTGACGAAATGTCTCATACTGATTTTTATTGGAGCGATTCAAGTTGTTATTGAGTTTTAAATGATATTACAGCGATTTTCTCGAAGATTACATACTTTTAAAAACGATTGAATACGATATCCCTAACTCTTGTGAAGCAGTTTATTTCACCCCATCTTGTATTGTTTCATTCGCGAATTGAAACAATCTTTAATCTAAACGGAAACTGTGTTGCTCGACCAAATGGCGAAGGCGCGGTATCGAAAAGTCTGTTTCCTAGGTTCATGATATGAAAACTTTGAGTATAAATAAGAGCAAGTTTCCTGAAATCGCATATTATAATGTCTTCTAATAATAAAATACGATACTGGACAATCATGGTATTACCAGATTCTATCCCAGATATTCCCCACGGTGCTGGGAGCCTTTCTACAGATTATAAAACATCACCGACCGCGATGGACTTCTGGAGAATCTCCCGCGGAAAGAATTCCTTGTGTAAATAATTAAAGAAGGCTCCCGAGCTCTCCTTGGAAAATTCCATTTTGTGCTAACACATCTAGTGGGCCGCGTAGAGTGGCGTATCTCCTGGGAAATTTACATAGCTAGGATGTTGTTCCTAGCGGTAAATTGTTTATAAGTGTCAGAAAAACTCCTGGGATCCTGAGTCTCATCGTCCGGATAGGAAACAGGTTGTGTTTGTTTTTGTTGATAAATTTCTAGCATGACGGGAAGACAATGGTCTATTAATTCTTGTGATGAAGTTACTGGAGCTGGGTAAGATCAAGATATCACATCGGTTTGGGTGTATTTTCTTCATATCCCTAGGATATCGTGACTCTTATAGGGTGAATGAAAAGGTAATGGAGTTTGAAAAAATGCACCTCTTGAGTCCTTCGTAAGTGGTTCAAAGTTGGAATTCATAAAAGATCAATTTTATGATGGATCACAAAGCTGATTAAAATTAGATGAGAAGGTACCAAATCCTTCGCCATTTTGTTGCGAGAACTACTGGGTTTCACATTGTCTTCACCTTCTTATATTCCGTAATCGATATAATCAGTTAGTTCTTAATTATAGTCAGTGAATCATGATAAGAAAAACATTCCAAGTTAACTCAGATCATTATCATTCATGTATTTCTTTTTTTGCAGGACAAAGCCATCAATTTCTACTATGATATCTGCTTGAAAGCCAAATTTTGAAGTGAGTATTATGATTATTTAAATGGATGAAGTATTTTTCTATAAACTCCAGAAAATTATATGATAAATCTTCACCTCCTAATGATTTTGTTAGGTTATTTTTTGTGGAGGAATAAAATGATTTATTGGTCCCTTTTTTAATTAATCACCTTCAACAATCCGAATGAAGAAATATTTTTCAGTATACGTAGAGTATCTTTCCGTGTGAACAAGGGCGAACAATTAGTTCAAACCGAATGCGTTCTCAAAATAGACATTGTCAGGACTTTTTCTTCTTCGTCGACGAAATTTGCCGTCTGGAATGATAGTGAAGATTATCTTATTTAAATCAACTTCCTCTTTTATTGTGTATTGGGATGATTATTCAATAACTTCATTAAAATCGAACCATGTTTGATTTCTATGACAGATTCTTATGGCATCTGACACAAACTGAAAAATCTGCTAGACGTTTGAATGAAGGAGCTGTTGGTAGTTTAGAAAGCAGAGAAAATTTCTCCAAAAAGTTGAGTATTTTTTCCTTCAATAGTTCAATAGGCAAATTTTGTCCAAAAATTTGTTAGTGTTTTATGTCTTTTCTGAAAATGCAGTATTTTTTCGGAGTGAACTAAATTGTTTGTCATTCTACGCACTTGATATATCTATTAGTTGATTTAGGTTGTGAAAGGTTCTAACCAAAAAAAACAAGAAAATATTTATGATGATTCTGATTGTAATTGGCCATGATTTACTTTAGAATTTAACTCCGAATTCACATGGCTACTCATGTAGAAACGCTGAAGGATATTTGAGAACAATAACATTATAAATGAAAAATAGCTATTGTATTTCTTTGAGGAGGGAAAATTCAAGAAGAAGTATACAAACTATAAAGATAAGGTGAAAAGTATACGGTCAGCCATTTCGTGTACGTTTGTCACAATAAAGACTGCTTCTTTGAATTTTCAATTCTACTCAAGCAAGGCTTCAATGATTAACTGCATCTAACTTTTGATTAAGATAAAGGAGGTTTCAATAAGAGTGCAAGATTTCAGTGTTCAATAAAACTTGGTTTTCTGTAGCAAAATATCGAAATATTCATTGAATGAGAAAATATACATTTGGGAATTCTGTATGGAACAAAATATACAGCTCCACAAGAGTTGGGGATATCGTATTCAATCGTTTTTAAAATTACGTAATCTTCGGGAAAATCGCTGAAAAATCATTCAAAACTCAATAACAACTTGAATCAGTATGAGACATTTCGTCAATCTGGTCGTCTTTTTTCTGAAGTTTGGTTCTTTGCATATGCTTCATGAATGTTCTTATTTTGAAATGAAGTCCGTTTATCAACGGCTTCGATTTGAAACGAGTTTTCTGAGAATGCCAAGACGTAAATTAACAAACGCTGAGGCTAAAAGGGCTATCGGAATGCAACAGGGTGGCCTAACTCAGGTTGTTGTAGCGAAAAGGCTCCAAGTCTGCCAAGGTGTGATATCTCGACTTTGAAATAGGTTCAGGGAGACAGGTTCCGTGTTGGAAAGACCAAGGCTTGGTGGGCGACGAAAAACAACACCTGCTCAGGATAGTTTCATCACCGTTTCGGCGAGAAGAAACCCTACATCTACGTGTAGAATGCTACGGAATACTCTTCAAAATGCAGATGGGGTCCAAGTTTCCATCGAAACCATCAGACTACGTTTGAGAGAGGTGCATCTAGGTTCTAGACGTCCATTAAGAGGAGTTCCATTAACACGTGACCATAAGCGTCAAAGACTGGAATGGGCAAGGCAACATATCAATTGGAACGATCAATGGCGTAGTGTCCTTTTTACTGATGAATCCAGGTATGGACCATTTTCAGATTCTCGAAGATTAAGGGTATGGACAATTCCACGCATACCCCGTAATCGTCGCTATGTCCAAGAAGTCCATCCATTCCGAGGGGGTAGTGTTATGGTATGGGCCGGGATATGTTTCAACGGGCGCACAGATCTACCTACACATTTGTCCTCGGAAAATTACCGCCTTACACTATAGGGAGCATGTCATTGACAATGTTGTGCCAAATTTTCAATGTCTAGACGATAACGCTAGACCGCACCGTGCAGCCATAGTTGAGAATGCGCGCGAGGAGCTTGGTATTCCACATTTACCAATACCTCCGCACTCACCAGATTTGAATTGCATAGAACGTGCATGGGATATGCTCCAAAGAAGATTAGATAATCATCAACCTACCCCAGAAACCTTAAATGATCTGAGAGAGCTTCTGCCCCGTTTATGGAACCAAATTCCTCAAGAAATGTTCAACAACCTCGTGTGTAGTATGCAAAGAAGATGTCAAGCTGTTATTGATGCCCGTGGAGGCCATACATTGTATTGATAGTCTTAAAATGCTTGAATTCTCTGGGAATACAATTTCCTTATTTAACTCGATTTTTCTTAACCACCCTGTATACGCTGCAGCCTTCAGACTAAAATCAATTAGCAACTTGAAATCATATTAATATGAATTTTCATCACAAAAATCTTATTTTAACTATATTTTTCTGCAGTTTAAGTCAATATCCCTAATTCTTGTGGAGCAGTTTAGGTATATTTTGTAAATGGCTGCCACGGCTTTGCTGCCATTGGCGTACGCTCTAGACGAAATAACGTTATTGAATACATGTGGTGGTATTTCATTGACACAGCGTCTAATTTCGGCTTCGATGGTTGCAGGCTTGTTTGCATAAACCTGTTACTTCAGATAACCCAACAGCCAGATATCTAAAGGCGATAAATCGGAAGAGCGTGGAGGCCAATCCTGGTCACCAAATAAGGAAATGACACGACCAGGAGAAAACTCGTGCATGATCGTCGATGTTTCACGGGCGGAATGACATGTGGAACCGTCCTGCTCAAACCACAGGTCGTCAAGATCAATAGCTTCGAAACGAGGCACTAGAAACTATGTTATCATAACATGATAACGTTGGACATTGACCGTTACCATTACCTTTTTCGTTTTCAAAAAAAAACGTACCAATTTCTACCGTGTAATGCTCCATGTTTACAAACTCCCATCTGTCATCTGTGACACGTCGTAATCATGTGACATTATGACTGTCAAATATTACGTGCATCTCAAATATGCTCTTATTGAAACATACAAACTTCAACAACAAGAAGGAAAGTATTCGGAAAATCATTTGGCGCCTTTTCACTTTTACTTATGCCAGGCTTCATAAAGATTCTAATTCATAAATGATAAAAAATTATTCTCGTTGTCAACCAACATTATACTCAATTGTGGGTCTGGCCAGCTCGTTGGGTTGAAGTTGAAACCACCAGCCGAGGTGAACCCAAAGGCGATCACAAAAATCGATGATGGAACGGATCCAAAACAAATATCTTACTTTATGCATTCCCAATGGCTCATTACAGCCATCAATACCGGCATTATCGGGCCAATTTCAGAATGGAAAATACGTGGGGCCGTATTGGAAGCCGCCCGCAATAGCGTCCAAAATGGCGCGACGACTGCATTATAAATTATTCTTTTGTTTCTCGCAGCACACGTCGATGCTCCATCTAGTTGTATATCATCCCCATTGTGATTTTTACCATGCGCTGAAGCATTCCGCAAGTTGGAACGCTTGCTGTCACGTGCCATAATGCATCGCAGGAACGAGGTTTTATACAGGCCGGGGATGCATTCCAATGTCATATATTTTGTAATCATGGCTTGGTATTCGGTACAGAGTTTGTGTTTTATGGACAGTTGAAACTTATATGAGTGTTTTTTGCGAGGCACCCAAAGATATATGTCTTTTCAGGAGTTATGGTTATAACATTTCAAATTAGCTCGAGACCGTTGTTTTGACGTCAGATAGATTTGGATAAGGGCCCGTTGTCGTAAACGAGGAATGTTTTCTGTTCAGAATACAGAGTTTCTCAGTCTGGAACTTTTTGGAGCAGATAGATTTACATTTAGAGCATTTAGACGATGTGTCTGACTGGAACAAAATGTTCAACTCCAACCCTGTGTGAATGAGAGAACAAGAAAAAATATGCAATTAGAACTTTCTATTCGATTCTCTAATATTCACGTCCATGTTTGAAATAAATGTTGAATCGCAGGAATGTGGACAGAATGAAAGACTAATCAGTTATGATTTTGCCGACGTTTCGGAACTATTGTGTTCCTTTCTCAAGGCTAGAAAAAGTATTTATTAATCATACATAAAAGACATACAACAAAGAATGTATACCTCATCATACAACTAATAAAACTTGTATTTAAAAATAATAATTATAACGAGTCAAGAACGAACAACGGATCTAACGTATGACAGTCAATTGAATAAACAAAACAATGAAATTGAAGTTACATACTCCGTGGTACGATATATGTTGACAAATCTTCACATATTCAGTCTCAGCCAAATTAACCGAATTAAATTACGAAACCTGTGTCACTGTTAAACCTTAAGAGAACTAACTCCATTTACAAAGTTCGTATGTTTTCCTTAGGCACTGGCGATGTAAACAATTTTTCTTAGACCTCCTAACCATGTATCCCTGTATGTAAAACATTATCCTGAAAATTTTTTGACAGTTCTAACAAATCCAATTTTATGATTTTGTATCATATGGAACCATTTCAGCCAATCATGTCAACATTACATCGAAAACTACATCCAATGCAATTTTCAATCCCAATGATAACACGATAGAGTCTTATAAAATTATATAATAGTTCCATTGCAACATCATTCCAAACAAATTTCAAAATGTCACGTTTTGGTAATATTAAAAATATAAATGAGCTTATCAAAGAAAACATTCCCAGAAATACTTCCAATAGCCACAAATATATTTGGGGAATATTTATGGAATTTTGCTACGAACGATCATACGAATTGAATGAACGCAGAAGCTTGGAAGAATTGGCGTTTATACTCAAAGATTGGGCTGTCAATATGAGAAAAAAAGACGGAACAGAATTCTAAGAAGTAACGGTAAAGACAATGTGGAATGTTTCGAGCAAACTCTTACAAGAAAAGTATTATAAGGACTACCACATTATGATTGACCCGTTTAATAATATAATATTTAAACCAGCCCGAGATGCCCGCGATGAAATCAGAAAAAAATTGCAAGCAGACCCAAGTAAGCATAAATCCAGTTCAGTTTCGTTAAATTTGTCTGAAGTTAACAGAATAATATTGCTATGGGATGAAAATACTCCTGAAGGTCTTATGCGTAAATTTTATCATATTGCTGCAGTAGAACTAGCGTGGCGAGGAGGAGAGGCAGTTGCTTGTTTGGTGATTTTTTTTCAAATCGAGAAGAATAACGATGGTTCTCCAAAAAATCGCATTGAACACAATCCGGTATTCAGTAAAACGTGCCAAGGTGGTTCTAAAAGCTGTACAAGTAGTAAATGGTTGGTTTCCAATAGTGAGAGACAAAGCTGCCCTGTACGTCTTTTTCATAAACTAATATCAAAACGAGGCGAAAATATTACCTCACCACGACTATTCTTGAAACCAAATCGATATTGGAAAAATAAAACTGACAAATGGTACGATAATGTACCTGTTGGAAGAAATATCATAAATAAATGGACTAAATATGCTGCCGAAGCAATTGGCTTGAATGTCAAAGACAAAAAGATAACGAATCATTCAAATAGATCAACAGCTGTCAGTCAATTAGCAAAAAGTGGTGTAGAGGAACAACAATTGCTGAAGATTACTGGTCATAGCAATCAAAATTCTATCAAACCATACCTAAACCTCTATCAAGAACACCAGAACAAGATAATAAATATTATGCGTGGAAATAGATCTTCTATACAAGAGAACAGCAACGAATCTAATGTTGAGTTGAATTTTACGAATTGCACTTTCACTAATTGTACTTTCAATAAATGAATGAATGTTTTGTTTTGTTGAGTTATACATTTTTTCTGTCAAAAAATTTTCTGCCGAATATTCCTCGGACATTGATAAATGCCTCATAATTTTATTACCAATATCTTAAGCTCGTTGCTTGGTAACAATGAAAGAGCTTTCGATGGTCATAAAATTATCTCGTCTATTATCAAGGTCCTAGGGATATTACTACTGAAAACTCCAATGCCTCTAACATAATGTCGATTGAAGTGATAAATGTGCAGTATTCCTTACCAGATGTATAAGAACGTGAATTAATTATAAAAATAAATGCCACAAAATTCACTAGAAATGCAGTAATACAATCAAACAAGCTCACATAAGATGAAATCCTATGAAAAAAAAAAAGAATTTTATGAAAATGGAGAAAGTGTTCATCCATAAGGATGAATCTAAAATGGCGGATTCCTGAAAAAGGAACGCCATTTCAAAGGATGCCTATTGTAAAACAGAATGGAAGTAAAAGTCAATCGAATGAAGATGAAATCAAGAAGTGCTCCTCCATTTGGTTTCTCTTCGAGGTTAGGTCTCCTTCCACAGAATTGGCTTTCTTCGATGGTTGCAGAAGAACAACTTCGATATGCTTACAATCTCCTATTCATAAAGATGCTCGTCTTACGGACTCGTGATGTTTCCAAGCAACTCATTTTCGTTTGAAGATAAATCGATAGACTTATCACAGAAATTCAATCTCTTGTGATATTACTACCAGCGGCGGAGCTACGTGGGTGCAAGGGTGTGCAGTGCACCAGGGCCCCCGACCTCAGGGGGCCCCCAAGCGCTGACCATCAAATCGCGTTTGAACTTAAAGAAAAATTCAAACTTTGATTTTTCTCTGTGATCTATTATGTGAATAACATTGTTTTTATTATATTCAGTTGTTGAAAAATGTTTTTTCCGAAATATCATCAAATCTAGGGATTTATTTCCAAAATTCACTGGTGAATCGGACACCTATCTAAAAAAACTAAGTCCGACTAGATGCTACAGTAGGGTTAACATAATTTCGGCAATCAAATTTCATTTTTTTTTTCATATCATTCGTGCATTAGCTGAAATAGAAGAATAAATTCCTGCAAATAAGAGCGAAAACAAGCAGAAAAAAGATGTTGAATTTTGAATTTATTTTCCTCGGCGATTTAATGCACCGCATTCTCAATGATATCAATTATGCATCTTTTAAATTCAAGTTCTTAATATTTATCACCTATTTCTACCTGAATTGAATTAGTCATGGATAATTCATGAATTCTATATGAAAATAATAAGGAAATACGGAATGCTGGAATGCGATCTAACAGAAGTATTTACAGTTACAGCAATATTACTGTTCCATACAATATTCCTGTCACCTCTGTAGAAGCTGAAAGATCTTTCAGCAAATTAAGAATAATATAAAATTATTTGCGGAACACTATGAGCCAAGCCCAACTGGAACATTCATGGCTTATACGTATCAATTAAAAATGAAGCTGCATCAAGTCTAGATTTGAGTGAAGTCATTGAATCTTTCGCAAAGAGTAGGTCTAGAAAGAGGTTGTAAACATATTTTTTTCCCAGAGAATAAATGACTTGACCTCTAGGTTCGAATCCCCAATAATTAATTTGAATTCTTTCCTCGAATAATTTATTCTTATTGTGATTTCACCAAATAATCTAACGTATCAATAAAAAAAATAAGGCTAGAAGGTAATAGTGACAATGACAATTTTTTTGTGAATATTTGTACATATAGTAAATATCCATAAACATGTTTTTAAAGCCCTTTTTTTCATCCACATTAATATAACATTAATATAATGAATTTAATATACCTACTCAAATACATCAATAACAACATAATTCATTCAAGTATATTCCTCAACTGTACCTTCTTCAGTAAGAAACTTTGCTTCTTCGAAGTATTTATATTTTGACTCGAAAACAATTCATTACGGGGCCCCTCTTCGATTTTTGCACCAGGGCCCCGGACTATCTAGTTACGCCACTGATTACTACTGACTATGTAACATCTTTTTTGGAACCACCAAGAAGTCCTCTATGTAGGTACCATATTATCCACCCATTACGGCTCACCCTGTATACAAGTTTGATCCATAAAATATCACTTTTATACCCATATCTTCAGAACCATTGTTTGAAATAAATATGGGTGTTTTCTCTTTTCATTGTATACAGGCTGTTCCTAAATTCATGCGAAAAAATTGAAGCTTCTTCAGCCCCCCCTTACCGAGATATCACCCTTAAAATGTGATGACGAAAATCAAGTTTTTATTTTTGTTCCCTTCAGCTATTGTTTTTAAGAAAAAAAATTGAGAATAAAAAATTGGTTCTCGAAAAAAAGATTTCGATATGAAATATCGCAAGGGTTGCTAATTTGAATGTAGAAGGAATATTGAAAAAACACCCATGATTAGTCGTTTGCGAGTGCAAGGAAATTACAGAATTTCAAGATTATAGCTTTACCGCAATTTCAGCAAAAAAAGTTCATGCACCACTTTTTAAGGGTGACATCTCGGAAAGGGTTGGGTTGAGAAAATTTGGTTAGAGGAAAGACCCATCTTAATTTCATACAGGCAATCACCTCCCGAATATTTTCGCATGAAATCAGAAACACTCTGTATATTCCTCAATGAACCCAACTCAAAAATCCAGGAAAAAATACTAAAAGACTATCTGACAAAGATTAGCGTTTTCTATTCACGAAAGAATCACTCATTCTTGAAAGCAAAGGGGTTCCTGAGTTTGATACATAAAATATGTCGTTTTCGAGTTTTTTATAATTTTATCCGATGAGATTATTTGTCAAAAAAGTCGCAAATTCAAAGTATAGCATGCGGTCCTGGGATTCAAATTGTTCGAAATATCATCTTTGTGTAACTGATATTTCATCTCGATTGTGCTACTGGTGCAGAATTTTCGGTAAAATAAATGAGGGTTGCAGATAGAATCGGACGGTTCAATCGATTCCAATATCTGAAACAATTCATTCTCGACGCTGGGAATAACTTTCTCGATAATCTATGGAATTCCACCCTTGTCGGGATGCAATTCCAACGATGTGTTAGGCAGAATCAACAAGAATAATCGCCTCGGAAAAAAACATTTAGGCGTCACGCAGGCCCGGATCTACGATTTTTTCTGACCGGGGCAAAAGTTCATGATGGCGCCCCCCATTTGTGTAATATATGAATTCATAAAAAATAACAAAAATAAATAATACGAATGAATAATCATAATTAATACTAATAATGAGGAAAAAAGAGAAGAAATTTTAATTTAATTTAATTTTTTATTGTTTTCAATTTGCTTGAACTGCGATAATCTTGCAGACGTGATAGTGCAGTAAATTCTCAAAACTAAACTGACGTTAGAGAAAGCTTTCTTGCAGATCTTGCCTGTGAAGAATTTGCAGCAGGTCTAATGAAGTCGATCATTTCAGGAACTAGCTCTTTGAAGACCGCTAGTTCCTAACAAAAATCAACAGCATTTAAGTCTCTTCAATATTTTTGCGCTAAAAGAGTCCCATTTTTCTGCAGATCCTGTTTTTGCATGTTTAAAAGGGCATGGCCGTTGAGGAATGCGAAATTCTTATGCAGATTCTATGGGCTTTCTAAGCTTTTTCTAATTTCTGACAATAATCTGTTGAAAACAACTTTAATTTCCTTCGAGAATAAACCAACTTGATCTAACGTACTTAACTCATCCTCGCACATTTCGTCGACCTGCTTTGTCTTCTTGGAAACACGTTAATTTCTAAGAATTCTTTCGAAAGAAGTGTAGCTTCCGATATCCAGTTTTCAAGAGGTTTTTCTCTCATTCCTTGCAAGATCTTCACAAGACGTTGCATCAACGAAAATGAACGTAAAATAACTATATCACATTTCTGAATTTCCACGTTGACTCTATTGATCTCTCACAGAATATTATACCAAATTGTTAGGTTCAGGATGAATCTAAAATCCATCACAGCACGAAGCAAATGACCATAGCTTCATACTTGGATTCTGCGACTAGTGAGGATTCTTTGATTTCTTCCACAGCCTTCACAACTCACGGTAAATTATTGAGCAAGGCATTAACAGCTTGATGTTTAGCCCATCTTGTTTGGCTACTTCCTTTGAAATTTGTTTTCATGCACTTTTTCATAAAAATTGTCCATCTTATGGTTGAACGTCACCATCTCCTTACGTAGGAGAAAGAACTGAGGAGGAGGATGGTTGAACAAGAAAAAATACAGTTTTTGTATAACGCCAAATAAATTCACTGCTTCTGAACATGATGAAGCCAAATGGACACCCACAAGATTCAAAGAGTGTCCTAGGCATGGAACTAATACTGTCAGCTCGTTCATCTGTAGAATTCTGGATTGGACTCCAGCTATATTAGATCCGTTGTCGTAGAATTTTGACATCTAAATCATCAGTTCGCAGTTCATCTAGAATTCGCTATGATATAGATGCATAGAATACCTGGTGTTGGCACTGATTAAATTTGTTTAAGACTTTCTTGTCGATCGAAAATCTGAGAATTTGTCCTGCTTGTCATTTCTCTCGAAAGGGGTCGCGCTTTCTTTTCCGTAACTAGACCAAAATCTGAAATCTAGAATGCCGTTTTGATCTACAAATTTTGGTCACGTTTTTTAGTAAGGAGTCGTTACACCAGATATTCTATGCAACTATGCTATGATATTATTCTCCAGTTTTTTCGTCAACTTTTAAGAATTCAATAAAACTTTTCTTTATCTTATATCGAGAATACGTTCTCTTTAAAAATCGTATAACCTGGCTCATTTGCTCTGTGTGAGATACATCTGGAGTGCAGTCGAACATAATAGTGAAATAGTTGGCCTCCTTGATCTCATTAATAATTTTATTCCGAACTTTGGTGGCCATTAAATTTCATGTTGCAAAGTTTTAGACAGAAAGGATGTTTGTCCTTTTCTTGAGTGGTAAAGATGGCACTTCAGAGTCCGGTCATATTCGATAATAATTCTTTTTTCCGAGAAAATCAAAAATAAAAAAAATTTATCCCCTGGTTGTTTTTGGCGCCCCCTTAAGCTGGCGCCCAGGGCAAGCGCCCCGCTTGCCCCCCCTTAGATCCGGGCCTGGCGTCACGTATTACAATATAAATTTGTAGAGATAACAGGAAGTGCTGAAAAAACAACCGGTTTGTCGGGAACCGGAGGCGTCAACCAATTTCAACTTGGGGAGGATTTGATTGAAAACGTCACTCAAGTTTATATTTTCGTCAGCTGGATTGGAAAGTCATTTCGACATATTCGTAGGGACATGGCCAGCGACGGAGAAATGAATAGGAGTTGCTTGTTTCCACCAAACGCAATTTTTTCCGTTAGCAAATGAATGCATGGAAATGCAGCTTCTAGGAACAATTACTTGGAGGATGTGCTTAATTTTATAGAAAAATTACGGCATCCTTAATTAATGGAGCATTTACACAGTAGCAGAAACAGTAAAGTACTCCAGACAAATCAGTGGCCGAGAAAAACCAGTAGACGAGACAAACCTGTTGACGAGACGAACCAGTAGCCGAGACAAGCCAGTAGCCGAGAAAATTTCCTAGCCAGTGTTATTTTATTGGAATGGCTTGGAAAAGATGATGAAACAAATTTAGAAGAAGACAGTATTGGACTGGCTTAGAGTTCTGTCTCGACTACTATTTCCTTGGAATGGCTTGAGGAAAGTAAATGGGATAGTGAATTATCCTTATTTTTTTGATGATTTCAACCATCGATTAGAGTGGTGCTGACTGTTATCAAACATGGAAAAAAGTGAGTAATCGTTTCTGAAGCTACGTTGTTTTGATATGTAAAACAGATTATTATGTTTTTCTTTGATCTCGTGATGATTTTGTGAAGAATTTCAGTGAACTAATGTATGATCGACAGTGCAGTGTCGAGTTCATACATCATGGTATAAAAATTGTTTTTTTCCCTACTAATTGGATCAACATTTCACGAGGAATTCGATGAAAATTATGAAAATAAATGATTGTTTTGAATGTTCTTTGTTTTCATGGAAATAAACTACAAAATAGCACTACAAGAAAATTGATATCTGCCATAAACGATAATCTGAACGGAACATGAAGATTCGTGAATGGTATTTTCTTATAATCAAGTATGACTTAAAGATACCAAAAATGTTAAGCGGTAAATTAATCAATTCCACCTCAGAACTTGGCCACTGAATACGACCTTCCAAAATATTTGCTCAATACTTAATATATTCACTAAAAATATTGTTCACAGTTATTTGTTTGACGCAATTCTTTGTAGCAAGGTTTCTACATCCATAGTTGATTTATTCATGCTTTTCTTCAGTCCAGTTTTTTCAGTATAACAAAGGCATTAGTGGTATATAGTGTTGAGGCATCTTTCTTCGAAAATTTATGGAAACTTATAGAACTGTTTATCCTTTTCCTTGAAGGGAAATTGAAATCTCAACAGGAACAATAGTAAACAGTTTTTTTTCGGCAACCGTCCGGGATATACCCACTTCCCGGACGCTTTTTCTTTGAGAAAGTAGCATTTCCCGGCCTAGTCCTTAAAGTACGTACTTTCCGGATTAGGCTGGAAAAAATCACGTCGTTGTTGTCATTGTTATGATCATCACAATAGCAACGAAATAACGGATGACAGTTATGTTCTGTTTCATTCAAATAAGAATCAAAATGTATAATAAAGAGATGTGTCGTCTCATTGATTTGTAATTCTTCACGGTTGGCGAACAAATATTGTACGCAACACGCCCGAAAATAGTTTTTTTGGAGTCACAGACTTCCAGGACTCGCCTCCGGCTCGTCCTAGAATTATATCTATTCGTCCAAAAAAACCCTTTTTTCCGGACTTGTTACGTAAATTACTATTTCAGTTCTAGTACTTAGCTTACTCATTGTTATATAATCAATGCACTGGCCTAAAGTTCATATATATTATTAGCATAAAAACATGAGTCCATTCGCTCAGATACTTCACTTTTTTCGATTTCTGTCTTACAAAAAGATTAAGACACAGCTCAGTACCTTGAATCACGAAGATCAATTTCATAACACTCTTTTTGATAATTATGGTACTAACCATACCAAAACTGCACCAGAAAATTAATTTCAAACAAGATGACTCATAACCTAAAACATGATTGATTTGTGAATAATATTTTGAATGAATAACACAGATATAAATACCTTCTCAACAATTTTGATTTCAATACTAATAAATATGCTCAGAACACAATGAAAACTTCTAAATATCACTCTAGAATACCTGAATATGAAACAAAATATTATAGCTCAAAAGCACGAGAAATATACAAGATCTCAAAACATTACTCATTTTCTAGTACCACACAATTCTGGTACCACACAATTCTTCTTCCTCTTTTGACAATGCATAGGACTAGAATTTGCTTGCTTTCACCAAACTCAATTCATTTCATTACAAAATTGATGTAGGGAAATGGCCTATCTAATAATAATAACTTGGGGGATGTGCTCAATTTTGAAGAATAACGACAGTAAAGTACATGACGGCATTATGTATCATTAATGAAACATTTACACGGTAGCCGAAAAAGTTTAGTAGCCCAGACAAATCAGTGGCCGAGACAAATCAGTAGACGAGACAAACCAGTAGCCAAGACAAAGCAGTAGCCCAGACAAATTAGTAGACGAGACAAACCAGCAGCTGAGACCAACCATCAGTAGCCGAGACAAACCAGTAGCCGA
The DNA here is from genome assembly GCA_951802165.1 of Adalia decempunctata. Taxonomy (NCBI): domain Eukaryota; kingdom Metazoa; phylum Arthropoda; class Insecta; order Coleoptera; family Coccinellidae; genus Adalia; species Adalia decempunctata. The sequence goes on from OX637697.1 coordinate 27,300,822, forward strand.
GACAAACCAGTAGACGAGACAAACCGGTAGCCGAGACAAACCGGTAGTCGAGACAAACCGGTAGCCGAGACAAACCAGTAGCCGAAACAAACCAGTACTTGAAACAATCTAGTAGCCGAGAAAATTCTGTAAGCCGATTCTATCTCATTGAAATGGCTTGAGAAACATTTGATGAAACAGTGTCTCTGGTATTGGACTGATTGGCTCAGAGTTCTGTCTGTGACCGGACATTCAGAAGAGAGGATTTCTCGGGTCAAGGAAATAGGATGGCTCAAGACCTTGAGTAATTATCAATAATGATAGTTTTATCATCGTTTATCAAGATAACTTAAGGAATTCGAACATCCAAATTCAGAACCTGCCACGTTCTCCAAGAAGCTAATAGCTACTTGATCACCCTCTCTGATAGAATCCGCTTATCGGCGCTTCGGTGGAGCCTCCACAATTTAACTGAATGCCTCTCCCTATAATCTAGTGAATTCCTAGTCTTTCTCATCAATACCGAAGTACAAATTCGAGGCAAGCTGAATCGGCTGCCCGGAATAAGAAGATTACTTCATTTTTCTTCTTCTTTCCGACGCCACCTCGCGTTTTCTCCCAGTCCAATAGATTCCAGGCAATTGGAACTTTCAAATATGTTCTTCAACACCGCTCATTTATGTACCGGCGGAAGCTCATAAGCGTGAAAGCTTTTATATTCGGATGAAAGAGCTCACTAGCTCAGCGAGTTCCCGAGACTCTGAACAAGAAAAAGTCTGGATTACGGAAGTATCTATTTCAATTTGATCTCCATTGAGACTTTTCTGGTTGATGCCGCTGAAAATGTAATTCAGAATAAAAAAAATCGCATTTATTCGAGGATGCTTTCAAGCTCCAAGTCTCTCACGCTTTTCACTCATTTACGGCTGAGGATATTACGGAAGATCGATGAGAGTGGGGAGAAATGGAGTTACTAACTGAATTCCTCCAGGCTTCAGTTGTGCATAATTGAAAATTGGATTTATGAGATCGGGTATTGTGTGAGTGCTTGGGGTATTTTGTGGAAAACCTAAACTCGTATGTGAATTTCTACAGAAAAATATTACCTAAAACCGTAATAGGATTTTATATCAGCTGAAGATGAGTTAATATCAGAACTAACATTTCTCTAGTTCAGCAGGATGAATCAATACTGCAACGTACAACAGAACATTCGTAAGGTACAAACCCATATTATACAGGGTTAGTCTTCGACTTGTACATACTCTCTGTATAAAAAGTACCCGGAAAATGTTAATTAAATGAACCGCCAAAAAGGAATCGGTAATTTTTTTTTTCTTAAAGTTGGTAGGACCTTCCTTTATTACCAAGCCAAATTTGAGCGCGATCTGTCAACTAGTGTGTTTACAACAGCTGTCAGTATCAGTCGACCTCAAAAGTGCTCTGCGAATTTTACAATGGAAAAAATAGTTGATCAAAGAGTTTGCCTCAAATTTTGTCTTGCAAACGAATTTTCTTTTGCCGATTCATTGAAAATGTTAAAAAAAGCCTTTGGTGATAATTGTTTGTCAAAAACACAAGCATACGATTGGTACAAATCATTCAAAGACGGTCCGAAAAAACCACGTCAAAGTCGATCGAAAATTAAAGTTTTGCTCACTGTTTTCTTCGATTATCGTGGTGTTGTGCACTCAGAATTTCTTCCTGAAGAACAGACAGTGAATAAGGAGTATTACTTGGGTGTATTGAGGCGTTTGCGTGAGAATGTTCGTCGTAAACGGCCAGATTTATGGAAAGACAATTCGTGGATTTTGCATGATGATAACGCGCCGTCGCACCGAGCCATAATTATTAAGGAATACAAGACCAAAAACTCAATAAATACCATCGAACAACCGCCGTATTCACCTGACTTAGCTCCGTGCGACTTTTTTCTATTCCCAAGACTCAAATTGCCCCTACGTGGAACGAGTTTTGAGTCCATTGAAGCCATCAAAACAAATTCGCAACGAGAACTGAAGGCCATACCTTTGGCGGCGTATGAGCGGTGCATGGAAAAGTGGGTTCGCCGATATCATAGTTGTATTGTAAGCAATGGGGACTATTTTGAAGGAGACGAAATAAATATTGATGATTAAATTTAAATTTATGTGTTTTTTTTTACAATTCCGGGTACTTTTTATACAGAAGGTATATTTTAACTGTAGATTCCTCTCATCAAACGAAACACTTTTTTTCCATACCATTTTTGAAAATTCGGTTTGGTTTGGGAGATACAGGGTGTCGAAAATCCATGAAAAAAACACTTTTCTGTTTATATCTTCGGAATCGTTATTTCGAATGAACTGAATTTTGGTTGAGTTTTTACTCTATTCATGGTGCATATTCCTCAATCGAAACCTATTCAATATCTTCACTAGTATAAAAGTTACAGGGTAGTCGACTCATCAATACACGCTAAAACACCATAAAACCACTTTGAAAAGATAAACGATTCATATTTTCGAAAGAATCAATCATTTAAGAAACTAAAAGTATTCATATTTTTTTTCAATAAAACGCGTCATTTTCGAGTTATTTCCAATTTTACCCGGAGAAATTTGACAAAAAATCATTGATTTCAAGAATAATCTGAATGCGTCTCCGAATTAAATATCATCGAATATTATTCCTTCTCTGGTCTTCAAACGAGTTGACAATGTTGTCACAATATTTATCAACTTTGTCGAGATATTTAAGTAATAAAATCCCACAAATGTGGAAGATAAAATTGAACACAATGAAATACAAAATTCGGATATGAATGATGAATCTCGATACAAACTACTTATTAAATTGAAATTAATGAAAATAATACGATACCTGATAATCTGTGGCGATGTTTCTATCTAAACAACATCCTCTTGGAATTTTATAAACTCGACACGGTTGAAATTATATTAATTCACTTCACATAATAATCACATTAGAACAATAAGTCACTGAATGTATTCAGATTATTCAGAACTTCACATAATGTTTACAGTTTGTTCAGAGACTCTGTTTGTTATTGTTTAACGTTGGCCTCCAGATAACCATACTTCGGTTTTCGCTCTACGCATGCGTGGTAAAATTTGGCGGCAAAGTCGATTTATGATGGAAATGGCAGAATTCATAGATATTTATGCCACGGTACACAAATGTATCGTGATTTTATAACGCCCAAAAAGCGAGATTAGGATTTAAGAAAATGAATTAAGTAATTGACAATAAAAAAAAAACTTCACTTAAAGATAAAAAAAAGATTGAATCGCTAGAAACACCTCGGTTTGCTTTCAGCGGAGATGGGGTGAGTTCGGTTAGATGGAATAGGGCGCCAACGTATTTATTTTTCTAGCAATTCAATAAAAAAAAAGAGGATTGGCAAGAAAAGAAAAATTTCTAAATTACACGGACTTATAGGGAAAAGTTCAACTACCTTGGCCAAACACGTAAACTCCGAAGCAGATGAAACGAAACGCAAGTAAAAAAAAAGGTAAGTATTTATATGAAATTCAATACCTGAAAAACTGTATGAGGAAAAAAAATAGTAATAATAAATAAATGGTGTAATAAAATTGTATTATCAATTTCCCACAATTCAATTTCAAATGAAGAGAAAATATCAATAATATTTCAACAATAGCAATAGTACAACAATATTTTACCCCCTATGCTTGATCAAGCGTAGTTTTCACAATACCACACGTAATATATGGTACACACTATATACTTATTCAATTGTGCAGCTATATTCAGCTTTCGATTACTTATCAAATTAATTATGGATGGAACAATTTATTTCAGAATATAATATATAATCTCATTTGAAATACTCTCAAAAGTTGTACTGAGAAATTTATTATTACATCAATTATGGACCCGCCTATAAGTGGATGGAGTCGAAAACAATTGGAGATTTCAGAATTTAATACTATTGTGATCCTATTATGGGACACCTATAGATGTAAAAATTCAATTTATGTGTCCCCGATCCTACCTTAATATTTAAAGCTTATATCGGAAAAAAAAGGCAACTAATATTGAACTGATATTATGGAAAACAAAAAGGGTTCACTCATGCAAATGGCCTCCGGTTCCAGTGGGCAGTGACGTCAGATTTATAGATTCAAAAATTCTCTGTACATACAGGTCGGTACTTGCAATATATTGCACGTAATTACCAATCCAAGAATCCCAATCACTCCAACAATATTGTAAATCCTCCTCAAGGTACTCTACCTTCCGTCAGGTGAAAAATAGGTTCAGTTGAGTTCTATTTCCGATGTTCGTCTCGCAAAATGGAATAACCAAAATCCGTAGACATCCGTTCCCTCAGGAACGGTAAAAATGTAAGAAGACAGTTATTTCTATATACGAAATAAAAAGGCCCTAGAATTCACAAGGAAAATGTTAGGGTCTAGATTAGGTAGGTGGAAAAAAATGAAACTTACTATAGTTGTAGGACGGCCTTTCAAAGTGAATGATTTCTGTACGAGAAGTACGATTTTAATCCCCAAAATGGGTAAATACTGCTATCCCAATAAACAAATCAGAAATATCCAGAATACAGACGGTTATCTTTATTCCAAAACTTCGATTTTCACTAGAAAATTCAACCAATAACCTCTTTCAACGCACAATCTCTCAGAAGCATCCAAAAAGCGAATTTTCAAACACCAAGAAACAGTAATTTATCGAGAATAATCCTTAGCATCTGGTACGTATCAGATAAGAACCCGATCACAGGAAAATCAAAATAAGACATCCAGGCAACCCATACAACATAATTGGACCATTTAGTGTTGCATACACATAAGGGTAACTTTCACACGTTACAATTTATACTATGTTTCGTGAAACATGCTTAACCTCAATGAAAATATCAGCAAGCTGACAACATCTTCTTGAAATTTCTGTGCAAAAATTCACAGAATCGATACAAATTAGATTAGGTTAGGTTGTTTAATAATAAATCTGAATGAAAATTCTCTCTTCATGACAAGGCCGTAGCCAGGGGGGGGTCCGATGGGGTCCGGACCCCCCCCGAAATTTATTTTTTCAGAAATGCCAGATAATCATTTCACCGAAAATTCTTCGAATAAATTTTTTTCTAGCTACGGCCTCGGACGGACCCCCCCCGAAATTTTTTTCTAGCTACGGCCTTGCTTCATGATATTGTTTGGGAATTTCGAGGAAAATATGAACAAGTTATTAGTGTTTACAAACTAATATGCAGAAAAATCGAAGAAGGAACTAATTTTGGTGGAATAAATGTGGCTTTTTAGTTGCAGATATAATCCGATGAAACTAACTGTTTTTGTTGAAATTATCGTGTTTGCAACATTTTTATTCCAATAGGGTAAGTACTTGACTACTTGAGTATTCCCTTAATTGGGCCTAAATGTATAAACTCAATTTCTATCGAGAAAAATGAACTTTGAATCAATTCCACAGTATTATTTCAGGGACGTATTTAGCCCAATGTTTTTTTTCAAATGGCTATATCTTTTTAACAGAGCTGAATTCGGAAAAATGGAAAACGAAAAAAATGTTTCTTTTGGACTCAAAAATCTTCAGTTAAAATATATGTACAAGTCAAAGACTCACCCTGTATATGGGTTAACAGAAAAAAGTTCAGTGGACGAATCAATATCCTACTACCAATCCTCTAATTCAAGTTTAAGCTGCAGCATCGCTCAACAAAACTTTCTTAAAGCTCTTATGCGATATCTGATTATAAATAATTGCGGCGGTTGATAATTGAATGAGTATCAAGCTATTGTTCCTCTGCTGCAGACGGCTAAATAGAATATTCATAACGCAAGTGTCAGTGTGAAATAACAGTCACAATTAATACAGTTGGAACAGGAACGTTCATTGCATTAACACTCAACTAATCATGTAGAGTCCATACTTGAATATAATGTATCTCTCATAAGTTTTCGCACAAATTTTATAGAAAGATAAAAGTTTTTTTGTAACCTTGACTTCACTTAAACTCTTCAGTTTGTTGGAGTGGTTGAGTCGATATAGCTTATAAAAAAGAGATTCGGAAAACTATTTATAATTTATTTGGGCGAGTCGATAAAGCCGAGATAATAACCATTTTTCACAGAATATATCCTGTAGAACTATTTATCGAACAATCGCTGAATGTGAGCTAGGTATTCCTTGTATCAACCTTGCAAAAAGTGAAAGACCTAGAGTTTTTGTCCAAGCAAGGACCGTGAGCGTAAAAGAAGGTTGATACTTCGCTAAGAAAACTAGCACGTCAACTTAGTATATCTAACAATATCGCTAGTTAATTTTATTGAAGCCGAACACGCTGAAGACGATATTATGTTCTGGTCAGACCTTGCGTCCAGACACAATGCAAGAGAAACTCAAGATTGGCTAGCTGACCAAAGCATACCAGTTGCTCCGCCAAACGGCACCATACCAGACACGAAGGGTTTAGAACATTCTTTTAGAAAACAAAATCTAGACAATGGACTCACCAGCAAACTCACCGGATATGAATCCAATTGAGCACGTATGGGATTACTGAGGAAGGGCAATATCCAATCCCCAAAACCCACCTCCAACTTTTCAGGAATTGAGTTTATACCTTCAGGAAGAATATCAATGACTCGATTCGTGGGATGCCTGGGCTTATTGGGCAGTTGATTGAAAGAAGAGGTGGTAATACGGACTATGAAATTGGATTCAGTTGTGGAATACCTATAGATAATCAATAAATTTAGGTTTTTTCTCATTTTTCCTATCTTGCTCATCCTGCGTGAAGCAAAGAGTACCAAACAAAGATATTCTATCAAATATATTGCAGTTGAAATAGAGGTAAATATTCATCTCATTTCCAAAACATGGATTTTTTATTTCTTGAGAAACCTAGGGGCAAGACTTTTGGCGATGCGTGTATTTAGATACAGCAAGGTTGTCGATTAATGCAGAACACTCTCATCTAACTAGATCGAGTCTATTCAGTATAAGAGCATGATTGAATGTATCACCATCATTATTCGATACCTATGTACTAAGAATAGAAGAAACGAGCATACTATGCCTGTTGGTGATATCGTATCCAATGTTGAAGCAGCAATACGCTCTTTACCAAAGGTCATCAGAAACGCCAAACCGCCGAAGAGCAATATAACATCTTCAGTTCGGAGCAGTCAATGGTCGGGTTACTACCTTCGACCGAAACTATCCAAGTTGTGCTCCAATCGTTAGGTGTGATTCCTATTGGATCATGGCTATAAAACACGGAATATTCTACAGTGTGACAAGAAAAACCTCGGACAAACTCTTTTTCATTTAACTTTACTAAACAGGAGAAATTGAACAAAACAACAACAAATAATAAAAGCTTGAACATTTGTTAATAATATATTGAAGCCGTTTCGAAGTGGCTTTCTTTGGCGGCGATACACAGCTTCAGACGCTGCTTGAAATTTTCGGCAATTGGCAACAGCTCCTCGGGCGTTAATCGGTTCCATTCCAGTCGCAGAGATTGCTTCAGCGACTCCAAATTTTTGTGTTTTTTAGCCAAGCCCTGTGCTCAAAATCCACCACACGCTGTAGTCCATTGTGTTTAGATCCGGTGAGTAGGGCGGCCATTCTGCAGATGAGATGAAACAACGAAAATGGGTCTTACACCATTCTTGCGTCATTTTCGCTCTATGAGCCGGAGCGGAGTCCTGTTGAAAGGTCCAATGCGTATCGCCGAAGTGCTGCTTGGCCCAAGGAAGTAAAACGGCCTCGAGGTAGACTTGTTGATTGATTCTGACCCCTTGATCCACTAAAACTAAGAGAGTTTTACCACTGCCGCAAATTCCGCCCCAGATCATGACGGATTGCGGATTTTGACGGTGTTCGGTGTACCGGGAGCCTGTACGGACCAGACTCTGTCGTTTTGGAGGTTGTTGGATTGTTCTACGATGAAAAGCTTCTCGTCTGTGAAGAGAATTCGCTCCCATTGCTGACAGGCGGCGAGACGAAGGAGTTGGCGCACATATGAAGTCGTACGCGCTTGTTTTCCTCCGTGAGGAGTTGAACTTGTATGTCTTTAGGTTGAGCTCCTTTTTGGCAATTTGACGGACTGATTCGCGGTCGATACCGGTCTCACAGGCTATTTTCCTCATGGAAACCCTCGGATTTCGATTGACTCGCTTCTTGACTATGTTGCGATTGCTAGGTGTATTGACAGTGCGTTTTCTACCACTACTGGACGACGACCATCATGGCCAAGCTCCTTGAAACGACGAATTGCATCGGACACGGTTTGTCGAGGCACATTGAGCAAACGAACAATTTTGTATTGACGCCTACCTTGACGAAACAGCTCCAAAATCGCACGACTTTTGTTTGACATTCTAAAACTCTGTGAAATGAAATTATATCAAACTGAAAATTCTCATATCAGTACAGAAAAGTGTAGAGAAACCAAGAGAATAAAAATTATTTGGCTGCGCTGAAATACTTTTTTTCCAGACCACAGCAAAATTTGTCCGAAGTTTTTCTTGTCACCCTGTATATTCGAACTAGGTACTCATGATATAACTTATAGTATAACTTCCAGTCCTCGTTTCCACTCATTTCTGACAATCCTGTATAATATGGAAGAGAATCCTTCTTTGGAAGAACAGTGTGATTCATTACCGAAATGCGTGACCAGAATACGATGCACTGCGGGAAGCGTAAAAAAAGAGCGTCGATTTATTCCCCGAAATTGCATTCTCTCTGACCGCTCCGGAGAAATGGAGTTTTCGGATGTTCCTGCGAATCTTCTCGCTTTTCTAACGGAACTACAAAAAAGCAAATTAGCGGAAAGGAAATATTGCGTCAAATTAATTTCGCGTTTCTTGGAACTCCGAACTTTTTACTGTCGAATGTTTGAACTCTAAAGAAGCGAGGAGAGAATTTACTTGGATGCAAATTTTTTCTGGTTGAAAATTCCGGAAGAGTTTTTTCCTGCCCGAGATGAATACTGGATGAGCTTATTTCGTAGGCGTTCATCGTAGCGAGGAATTTTTTCATGGAAATTATATCAGAAACATTGTTTCGATCTGTATGCGTATGTACAGGCTGTCTCTTTGTCCTGAAAAGCGGTGGATTTTCATTGACAGATTGTTCAAGTTCTCTTAAAGTCTTCGCCCTTTGTAACTCGCAACTTATTGTGGTTTTAAAGGAAAATATGACTTACATTATTTCATTGGTTGTTTTTCTGGCGAACATGAAACAATAAAGGTATTCTTGGAAAACAGCTTGATATAACAGGGATCTGAGATTGATCGATGATACTACCAATGACTAGTATAAAAATATACTGCTCCACAAGAATTAGGGATATCGTATTCAATCGTTTTTAAAAGTATGTAATCTTCGAGAAAATCGCTGTAAAATCATTCAAAACTCAATAACAACTTGAATCGATCCAATAAAAATCAGTATGAGACATTTCGTCAATCTGTTCTCCTTTTTTCTGAAGTTTGGTTCTTTGCATATGCTTCATGAATTTCTTATTTTGAAATGAAGTCAGTTTATCAACGGCTTCGATTTGAAACGTGTTTTCTGAAAATGCCAAGACGTAAATTAACAAACGCTGAGGCTAATAGGGCTATCGGAATGCTACAGGGTGGCCTAACTCAGGTTGTTGTAGCGGAAAGGCTCCAAATCTGCCAAAGTGTGATATCTCGACTTTGGAATAGGTTCAGGGAGATAGGTTCCGTGTTGGAAAGACCAAGGCTTGGTGGGCGACGAAATACAACACCTGCTCAAGATCGTTTCATCACCGTTTCGGCTAGAAGAAACCCTACATCTACTTGTAGAATGCTACGGAATACTCTTCAAAATGCAGATGGGGTCCAAGTTTCCATCTAAACCATCAGACGACGTTTGAGATAGGTTCTAGACGTCCATTAAGAGGGGTTCCATTAACACGTGACCATAAGCGTCAAAGACTGGAATGGACAAGGCAACATATCAATTGGAACGATCAATAGCTTAGTGTCTTTTCCACTGATGAATCCAGATATGGACGATTTTCAGATTCTCGAAGAATAAGGGTATGGACAATCCCACGCATACCTCGTAATCGTCGCTATGTTCAAGAAATCCATCCATTCCGAGGTGGTAGTGTTATGGTATGGGCCGGGATATGTTTCAACGGGCGCACATATCTACACATTTGTCCTGGGAATATGACCGCCTTACACTATAGGGAGCATGTCATTGACATTGTTGTGCCAAATTTTCACGCTGCAATTGGTGAAACTTTTCAATTTCTAGAAGATAACGCTAGACCGCACCGTGCAGCCATAGTTGAGAATGCGAGCGAGGAGCTTGGGATATGCTCCAAATAAGATTAGATAATCATCAACCTAGCCCAGAAATGATCTGAAAGAGCTTCTGCACCGTTCATTTAACCAAATTCCTCAAGAAATGTTGAACAACCTCGTGTGTAGTATGCAAAGAAGATGTCAAGCTGTTATTGATGCCCGTGGAGACCATACATTGTATTGATAGTCTTAAAATGCTTGAGTTCGCTAGGAATAAAATTTCGTTATTTTACTCGATTTTTCTTAACCACCCTGTATACGCTGCAGACCTACAGGCTAAAATTAATTTGCAACTTGAAATCATATTAATATCAATTTTCATCACAAAAATCTTATTTTAACTATATTTTTTGCAATTTAAGTTGATATCCCTAACTGATGTGAAGCAGTTTATACAATTAACTCAAGCTTCTTCTTCTACTTTTTTTCAGAAAAATCGCATTTTGGAAAACATCCCCTATGTTCATGTATTATAGTTGCTGAAGGATATATTGTTTGGTTCAATTTCAATTATTATCCGTAATTGAAAATTTCTAAACATCGGATCCAATCTTCATTTGGAGAACGATCGATAGAAAATTAATTCAGAATATGTGCTATCTGAAATTTCTGGTCCAAAAGTTCACAATGCACCGTTTTTGCATGAGTGGATTCAAAGTACATTATCAGGACCAAATTATTCCATTCATTCTATAATCTATTACATGTCAAAATCACAGGTCTGCACGAAAATATAAATTTCATCGGTTAAATGGAAGTTCGTTTAACTTTACACGAAAGCGTTATTGGGGATGCTGAATATGTTTAATCAGTTGGCTTATCTTTGAACTTATATATAGACTGTCCTAAAAATATATGAACCATAAACCGGAAACAGTAGATTTTCAAACATTCATACTGTAATGGGTTAATTTCCTGTTTCCATTATTCCGATTTTCATTAATTCCCAAGAATATATGAATTTCCTGTCGAACCAGCCAGGACCAATAGCAGTCTAAATAGGAACAGCAATTTGAAATAAGTTTTCGATTCATTCTGATGGAAATCATACAGAAAGAACTTTCTTATTTCATGGTAGGGGATGATTTTAGGTACAATTATATTAGTAGTTCATGCATGGAAGAGGAGGAAAGTTGACGTCGCAAATGTCATGAGACACTAATAATTTGTTCATATTTTCCTAGAAAATCCAAATATATTATATAATCAAACGTTTTTCATTCGTTTCACGATTCATGAAGCTATATCAATCTATTTTATATTAAAAAAACAATAAAAATATTGAACCTCTATGGTTATTACACACGAGGCACAGAAAAATTTTCAGATTCCTGAAATTAAGTTCTCAAACGTCCGCCTTTGATCAGTGATTGCAATATCCAAGAATAAAATAAGAAATTTAATAATTGCGAGGATGTTTTTGATTCCACAATGAATTATCATGTCTTCATTGCAGTCCTATACACATAAAATAACCAAAAATGGTGAAGAAACTCAGATTTTCAGATGAGCTACGATGTTGATTATAAGTACGTTTTTGTATCACCAAGAATTTTAAAGGAATATTTCGGTAGTGGAACTAGTAAAATCAATATGTAATTTTGTGTAACCTGAATGTTCCAAATATTAAGATTAAACAAAAAAGTTTCTAAATTTTTTTTCGAAGTGATAGTATTTTCGATAGGGATAACTGTGATTTGACTGAATGTAAAAGCCATGATGTTTCGACACTTCTGTTCAGTGAGCAATAAATCATCATGGAAAAACTCACGCCGCAACAACGTTCACAAATTGTTGAAATTTATTTTTGAAAATCAGTGTTCTATTCGTCGAACTTATAGAGTGCTCCGTGAATTTCATGGTTTACATAATCATCAGAGCCACTGACGGATTCAGGAGGAGGAGGGGCATGAAAGGTTTTGATTGAGGAATATGCATCATAAATAGAGTAAAAACTCAACCAAAATTCAGTTCATTCGAAATAACGGTTCCGAAGATATAAACAGAAAAGTGTTTTTTCATGGATTTTTGACACCCTGTATTTCCCAAACCAAACCGAATTTTGAAAAATGGTATAGGAAAAAAGTGTTTCGTTTGATGAGAGGAATCTACAGTTAAAATATATGTAGAAGTCAAAGACTCACCCTGTATAGAGTGAAAACAATCCTGAAGAAGTTCTGCAGGTTCCATTGCAACCCGAAAAATGCACTGTATGGTGTGCTTCACCCGCTGAAGGCATCATCGGTCCATATTTCTTTAAAAACGATGCTGGAACTAATGTTACAGTGAAATAGTGCTAGTAACAGATCGATGATCAATGATTGTTTGTTTCGAAATTTGAATAGTATCGAACCAGAAGTGTTTTGGGTTCAACAAGATGGTGCTACACCTTATGCTGGCACCGTAACAAGTGATTTATTGAAAGAAAGATTCGGCGATAAAATTATTTCGAGAAATGGTCCAATTAATTTGCCTCAAGAATCATGCGAGAGAACTCCAATGCATCTTTTTCTTCGGGGTTATGTCAAGTCATTGGTTTAAGTTGATAACCAGTGACAATAGGCGCTTTGGAAGCCAACATGACTCGTTACTGCTGAAATAAGGCCAGAATTACTAAAAAAAAAGGGTCCAGAATTCGTCTGATCGAATGCGGTTTCTCAGAGCTAGTCGTGGTGGACATATGCCGAAAATTATTTTCAGAACATAAATGCCATAAAATTGTCTTTCGATTTAAAAAATTCGATCTTAATTTGAATGTGTTTTATCTCAATTCAAACACTCTAAAAAAAACACCCGATACCTTAGTTTGAAAGCTGTAGGAAATTGACGAGCATTCTCTGGCACTATCACACTCATATATGTAATTGATGTTGAAAAGTTCAGTTATAGAGAATCTGCAATTTACTTCTTACCGCAAGAAGTTCCTAGAACATGAACATCTCCATTGAATTCATTTCCGTAACCCTTCTTCTAATTATCGAACCGTTGGAGTCCCCCTCATCAAATTGTTCCATTTCCACGAATCCACAGCGTCTTTTTCGGATATCCCAAGCGGCAAAACCATCTTCCCCATTACTCAACCACTATCGCTTTGATCATCAACCGATAGATTACAACATCTTTACTATCAGCATATCGAAGCCTGTCCTTTGTAATGGGAAAGGAAATTAGCACAGGTCGACAGCAGCACACAATCAGCCTTCCAGGATATCCTCTTGTCGGAAGACGAAAATCGAACATAACGTGGTGAAAGGGCGAAAACCGGTTAGATGGGAATCAACGTCCTGTCCGAGCTACCCCTAGGTGTAATTTTCATCGAGACCAAAATGAGAAGGACTTTAGAAATGAAAGAGGATTGGCGGTTTTGCGACCTACAAATCTTGTGAGCCGGAATTATATGAATACTCACTCTAGAATATACGCCTGCTGGGTGTTAGTTCCATTCCGTGATTTCAATGGTCTTGTGACAAAGCTGGGCAGAAACAGGAATTAACAATCTCTTCTGTCCGCTTACATCAACAAATTAAAGGCAAGTTTAGCGATGGGGGCTTTCTCATTTCTGTATTTACAATTGGGGTATGATCTTCGTGTGTTTCAGACATTTCGGTAAAACGGCCTTAATGGAATTATAGAACATACACAAGAAATATAAAAAAGATGAGCAAAAAACGTTGTGATAAATCGAGTGAAGTTATATTTTCACTTCAACAACGAATAAATACTTTCCTTCGGGAATTTGCTAAATAAACTGCCCAAAACAGCACTTATGAAGGGGATTCGATACCTTCGCCTTCGTATATCGGCACAGTTTTCGTTTAGATTGAAAATGTGTTTCTCTATTTCAGTATCGTAATGAGTTAATTACAGTACTAAAAACAGTGCTGTAATGAACTCATTACAGCATTGTTTTCAGTTATATTTTTCGTTTTCTGATTGTCAGCACTGTCTGCCGCTCCTATCAATTTTCTACACACGTCAATTTGGAAATGTCAATTTCGTAACAGTCACCAACTGCCAAGATACAATACAAAAGTCACTAGGATGAGTTTTTCATTGAATTTCAACAGTATTTCACGAAATTTGACTGAAATAGAGAAAATATCGCCTAATACTCGTTGCAGAATGCAATTCCAACACTCCTTCGTCGCTCGTTTTCGAATTGCGCATTCGTATTGGAATAGGAGCCCATTCTGCAACTAGTTTTAGAATATACTATTATTCTCGAATACGCGAATGAAACAATATAAAATGACGAAATGAAAGTCCCCACACATCGTCCATAGTCTTGGCCCCTCCTATCAACAGTCAACTTATTGAATGTAATGAAAACATTTTTTGTCTGTGGAATCTTTACTATCTTATCACACAAATGAAAAAAAATAAACCAGCAAAAAATGTTTCCCGTTCGGATGAATACAGGTGTATTGTATTCGAAGTAAATCAGTTTTCAGTGAATAACTAGAATTGTAATATTGAGAATATTCTGTGAAAAATGCCTGGACGCAACGTTTGAGTATTCCACGTACAAGTGCGCGCATAGTGGCTCTTTTCCTGGAAACCAGCTGCGTTGCCTGGAGACCAGTGCCTGGTCGACCCACGGACACATCTGCACGGGAAGACCATTATATCGCAAATTTCACTCGAAGGAATCGAACGGTATATGTAACAGACCTTCTAAGTCTTTTTTAAGGCCCTATAGACGGGTAGTCTGAGCCAGTACCATAAGGAGACGTTTGTACGAAGACATTTTTTTTTATTTATTGCTGACCCCTGAACAACAATTTTTTACAGTGCTGGTACCATATATTGAATAATGCTTAGCCTACCATAGAACCCAATATAATTTCAATGTCAAAATATTTTATTAATCAATATAGTCTCCTCTTAATTTAATACATTTATTGCAGCGAACCTGCAACGTCTCTAGACCTCTCAAAAAAAAATGTTTCTTCTTGCTTTGCAAACCAGTCCTCTACAGCTTTTATCACCTCCTCGTTGGAAGAAAATTAACGACCTTTTGAACTTTTTTTCAGTTGATGAAAGAGATGATAGTCGGGCGGAGCCAAATCTGATAAATAAGGGGTGTGTTCTAACCCTTAATCACGAATTTTTTGCATGGCAACATAAGATTTGTGTACTGGGGCGTTGTCCTGCAAAAACAAAATATCTTTGGATAGCTTTCCGCGTCTTTTCTCTTTAATTTTTTTCAGTAGAGTGGTCAGTAATGTCGAATAGTAATCTCCAGTTATTGTTCTACCCATATCCAGAAAATCAGTTATGATTACTCCATGACAATTCCAAAAAACTGAAGCAAGAACTTTTCCAGCAAATTTTCGGACACGAAACTTCTTACCTCTTGGAGAACCAGAGTGTCGCCATCCCATCGATTGTTGCTTTGTTTCTGGATCATAGAAATGTACCCAAGTAGTAACGATTCGGTTTGAGAAGTCCACATCGTTTTCAAATCGAGCACAGCTTTTGGGCAACATTCAAACATTTCGACGGTCTGATAAAATCATTTCATGAACTGACACAGAAACGGGCCTTTCCGATCAGTCATCATCTTCAATGGAAAATGTACCTCTTTTGAAGCTTTCAGTCCAATTTTTCACGGTCGCATACGAAGGACATTGATCACCAAGGGTATTGAGCATATCTTCGTAAATCTGCTTACCTCTTAACCCTTTTAAAAACAGGTATTTGATGATGGCTCGATACTCCGATTTTTCGATTTTTACAATCTCGGTGGACATCTTTTTTTTTATTTATTGCGTAACTCTGGTTCACTTTTTTGACGTCGAACTATACACTGACACTTCTAAGAAGTTATTGTTCGTTGATATGATATAGCAATATTTTGTTTATGCATGGAACTGGTCTAGGCTAACTAGATATCAATGCATCCTCGTATGCCTCGAATTTGAAGCAAAGAAAAGTACCTTGGCTTCACCGGGACATAGAGTTACCCGTCAACAAAGAATGTTGGGAGAGGTCCAGGCAGACAAGAGTGACTACAATTTCGCTGCCTTCCAAGGCGGATCAATAATGTGCTGGAGAGTATGATGTTTGGTCGCCGTACTCCACTTATTATCGTTGAACGAACAATGACTGGTGGCATCTACGTGAAAAACCTCATTGAACCGATCATTGTTCCTATACGCAACGAATTTAGGAATAATTTCATTGAACATGATGATAACGCTCCACTAAACTGCACACGAATGGTTCAAAGTATGGGATTATTACTTAGGGGTAGCAATATCCAATAGCCAAAACCTACCTTAAACTTTTTTGGAATTGAGGTAGGCCTTCAGAAAGAATGGAACGATATGCCTGAAAATGTCACTTGATTCATGGGATTTCTAGACGCACTGGGCAGTTGGTTGAAAGAAGAAGTGGTTATACGAACTATCGAATTGGAATTCAGATGTGGAATAACTATGATTAATCAAAAATAAGCCTTCTATTGAAGAGGTAGCTGACTCCTCAACTTTTCTTCTGAATATATCAAAAATAAACAATGAATCATTTTGGATTATGCCTCATTTTTCCTATTTTGTCGCATACTGCATAAGGAAAAGAGTAACAAAAACAGATTTTTATATGTAATACCACTAGAGATGGAATTTTGCTGGCAAAATTGTATATGAAAGTTTGTTGCTCGGAAATTTCCCGAATAAAAAAATGTCATGAGTGAAATTTCCGAAACGCAACAAACTTGAATATCACAAGAGAGAAATTTTACCTGCTTAAATTTCATCTCGAGTGGTGTTCGGCATGACTATTTCACTAGAAAATGTCTAACATTATAAGTAATATGGTCACATTAGACACGGATTCCGCTATTTGGCAAATTGGAATTCATAGATTAACTAAACGTTGTTTGTTTTCTCTATGATATTAATTTCCGAAGCTATCTATGAATTGGAGAAACGTCAAAAATTTTATCGCTGAAAAACCAACATGTTGGTTTTGCCGGTTTGAAAGTTTCTTCGAGATGAAACGATCGTTGCTACGGAAACTTCCTCACTAAAAATGAAAAGAGTGGAATAGTCTACTTAATATATTGATCACCCCATGTTTAAGGTTCGGGGTTATTTTGATAAATTTCCAAGTTTTTGATGATTTATTTTTCATTTTTATTAAATTTATGTGTCTCGACTGCTTGGGCCATTGACACGGTTACAGTTTATTGTTACAATATGTGTAATAATGTAATGAACAAATTAACAAACTATAAATTTCAAATTTGACTATATAGATGAATAGACTCAAGGAAGTTCATTAAGTTGTTGAAATTTCTGGAGTTTTGAAGAATCTCTTTTAAGGTCAGCTCTATTTTGTTGTTCCTCCTGTCATTAACATATTCCGGGCACTCCACCAGAAAGTGAGGGATGGTCAAGGGGCTGTTACAGTGGTGGCATGTTGGAGGGTCTTCGTTACTCATAAGGTAGCCATGAGTAAGTCGACAGTGATTTAGTTTTGCTCTGTAATTTGAATTTGCTGTGAAATTTGGTATTTGTTTTTATAAAATGAATTCGATTTGATAAATTGACTGTAAAACCGTTTATTTTATTTTACTCATAATATACGTCTAAATTTTATTTTCGAATTTCATTTACCATCCCTCTCCCCGGAGAATTAGTGAACACTGAGTCCTAACCCTATTGCGTTGGGCCATTCCCACACTTTCTCCCTTCACGGAGAAGGATCTTCGAAATTTTAATAATATCTTTTCTTTTCCTTAAGTAATAACACCCTTTGATTGGTGGAAAGCCGCTCTTCTGTCGAATCTCAAAGGGGGTGTTTTTTAGATATTTAAAGAAATTCCTGTCGGTGTTTACCATTTATAAAATCTAAATGTATGTTGCCTTCACAGAATTAACTTAATGCATTCAATAAAAAAACCCGAAAAGCATCCATGCTGAAATGTTGCCATTCCGATGCACAGGAATCCAGTTAATCTAGAAATATGCAACATACCCATCAGAACATCATGATACCTTATGAACACTCAGAGCTAGACAGCTAGAAACATAATAATCTCTTCAGGAATAAATCCCGGCAGTCGCTTATTCGAGAAAAATAGCTCGCAATTACGCTTCCTCAAATTTATAGCTGCCCACGTTTTAGTAGTAATGGCGAGAATTTTCGTCGCCGGCTAGAAAGATTCAGGTGTATTTTAAAATATTCATGAATAATGCAAAAGTCGTGCGAAGCTGCTGAACCGCGAATATGCAGATGATACACCTTGCTGTCCTCTTGATTTATATACAATAAATAAACTAGGAGTGTGGTAGTTTATAGAGTTGCATTTTGCCTTCTGGCGATTCTTCCCCGAAACGTGCTAGATTAAACTGTAATGTGCGCCCGAGGGAATGCGGAATGAGTTACACTCCATAATTGAAGTGTCGCATTTTATCTCAGATTTCATTATAAAGCGGCCATAACTCAAATCAGATGTGTCCTTACGATAAATAGTTGAACATACTTATTATGCATATACTGAAACAACAGTCAAACCATGCAATCTTCACACGCCTTACGCGCTTGAGCATGTGCTCAGCAAAGGGCGACGCCCAAGAGCGAAACCAGGTTGAACCAATCAAATCAGATTTAAGTCAAGCCACATATTTCCAACCTGTACCCTCGTCCGTTTCGAGCAGGACATCTCCAGCACTTACATCAATTTTCCAATCTGTTGAGTGGAGTGGAGCCGGGACGAATCCTATAACGTAATCCAGGTCTCCTAGGTTTCCAGCAGTCGACCAAGAATCTTTTCAAGCCAAGACTTTTGACGAACTCTCAACTTGTTGAATGTAGGTAATATAACATTTTTTGTGTGTGGAATCTTCACAAACTCCCATCAAGTGAATGAAAACAATGAACCAGCAAAAAATGTTTCTTAATCGAGAGAATACAGTTGTATTCGAAGCTAATCGGTTTACAGTGTATACCGAAAGTTTTAATATTGAGTGCATGAATTTTTTCAGGGGGGCATCAACAGATAAAAAAAATTTAACAACGTTATAGGACTAACTCATGAATGGATTATTGTCAAAGGGGGGGCCATTGCCCCCATGAACTCCCCCTGTATCCGCCAGTGCATTCAATGTAGTCTGTTCTTATTTCAAGTTGCATTTGAAAATGGTTTCACTCTGAAAACTGAAATTTTGTGGGTAAACTCAGAAAAGATGAGAGTTCTTAATGAAATAATTGAAATCGATTTCATTTCGATAGTTCTTTTTTTTTCTATCAAAAATAAAAGGAAATAAGCCAACCTTTGCTTCTGTTTTATTTCAAACGTAAAACCCGTGAAAATACACTGCGCAAAAAAATTAACGCACATTATGGAAACCTCAAATTTATTCTACAACTGAAGGTGTTCTCAATGATAATTATTTTTATCAGAATTATGCATGCATATGTTATCCACTTTCAACGTTTTTCTTCAATACAGATGTTTTCTCCCAGCAGGAATAAAAAAAGATGATATTATCAGATTTTGAATGTATATATTGAATTCTAAAATCAGTTGTTCTCGATCAATTCTAATGATCAATAGTTTTTCTTTCGTTTGATTTTCTACACTCGATCGCTATGCAACGCGAAACACGCAATTTGACCCAAGAGGAATGTGCCCAAGCGGTAGTTTTGCGAGAAGAAGGGTGGACATACACAAGAATTGCAGAAAGGTTTGGAGTTTCCCATTCAAGTGTGTCCAGAATGTTGCAGCGATTCAGGGAGACAGGTATGAATGTCCGAAGACCAGGACAGGGTAGACCACGGGTAACAACTGCCATTCAAGAACGTTACTTGAGAGTTTCTTCGTTGAGACAACGGTTTGCAACCGCTCGCCTCCTTCAAAATCAGCTTGAGCAAACTCATGAGGTGGAAATTAGCACTCAGACAATAAGAAATCGCCTCAGAGAATATGATTTAAGGGCTCGTGTCGCGGCAAGAGGCCCAGCTCTTACTCCAGCCCATCAAAGGGCGCGTTTGGATTTTGCGAAGAGCATATTCATTGGGAAGAGGCCGATTGGGAAAGAGTTCTCTTCACAGATGAGTCTAGATTCTGCCTCTACCATTGTGATCGACGTTCCCTTGTATACAGACGTCCACATGAAAGATATGCTCAGTGCAATTTCCTGAATACTACTGGTTTCGGGGGAGAATCGATTATGGTATGGGGTGGAATATCTTTGACTGCTCGCACAGACCTAGTAGTCGTTGATAATGGAGCTATGAATGCTGATGAGTATATAAGGAACATTCTTGAAGAACATGTAGTGCCATTTGCCCCATACATTGGTGAAAATTTCATTCTTTTGACGATAATGCCAGACCCCATCGTGCGCGCATCGTTCAGGAGTACCTTGAAGAGGTTGAAGTCTCTCGAATGGAATGGCCAGCTAGAAGTCCAGATCTCAATCCGATTGAGCAGGTTTGGGAAAACCTCAATAGAAGGCTGAGAAGTTCAGAAAATCATCCAGCTACTTTTAATGACTTAGAAATCCAACTCGGAGAAATCTGGGAAGGATTAGATCAGAACATTTTAAGATCACTCATTTTGAGTATGAACTGTCGTTGCCGAGCTGTAATTAACGCAAGGGGTGGAAATACCAAGTATTAAATCACTTATCAGCATTTCAGTATTTTGAAAATTGTTCATTTCTCTTCTTTCACATAAGATTCGGTGAAATCATGAATTTTTCTTCCATTCAATGTGTCTTGTTTCGTTCAAAACCTTCCCGATAGAACATAAAAAATAAGTTATAAAGTCAATGTAGAGTTAACTTTCATTAAAATTGAGATTTTCAGAATGTTCCTTAATATTTTTGCGCAGTGTAGTTCAACTTCCGATTAAAATCTACAGATACTTTCGTTCAGAAAAACAACTTGAAATACTGAATTGTCAGAGAATGGCCAATTTCAAATATGTGGCGGGAAATAGTTCCTGCTTTACCCGCATATTCACTAATTTCATAGTTCAGCGATTTTCGGGTAGAGAGCGCCATTGTACATTTCATGCATAATTAGATAGATATTCATAGAACTTATAGTGTTAATGTTAGTTTTATGGAGATATTCCATAAAATGCACGGTGGCGCCTCTATCGGGTTAGTTTTTCTACTCGCTCTGAACGGCCACCTTGAATAATTCTTTCTGGGAAAGTCATTTTACGTTGAATTTAATACTTTATTCTAGCGTTTTTACGTGTTTCTTTCGCATAATTATACCTAGTGACATATCTGATTTCCAATGCCCTGCGGATTATCTGAAGTGCTGAAACGTGGGTAATTACAATAAATCCATTTCCATTGTAACTTGATTGTCTTGAATCCATTTCAATATAAAACTCGAATATTACAGAGTTCTCAAACTCTTTCATTAATTGAGAATTGTCTTCGCAAGAGAATTATATTGTAATATTTTATACCCTCTGTTTAGTTGTTCATCGATTTTTCAATTTCCTTGGTTTCAATAATGTACAGGAACTCCTACGTTAAATCAAATTGATCTTAATTCAGGTATTGATCCATTAAAACTTCGTTGGAAACCAGCATAGGAAGTGGACTGTTTTGGATTGTTATTATAGTGCTTGTACAGGAAATCTTTTAAGTTGTTGAAGTTTGTTCGGGGAAATGTTGATTTAGGTTAACGCGCCGCTGTGGTATTTTCATTAAGGAAAGGCTTTTCGGATGTTTGAATATTTATTTAACATGTACAAAATCCTACTTGTTAGCAGTGTAGCGGAATGTTTCAATATCATACCTGTTGAAATTCATTATGGGGGTTAATGTAATTAAATTTGTTACCAAGAAGTGACTCGAATGTTGAAAAGGGTCATTCACTTCTGAAACTGGAGTGAAGTATAACAACCTTTCCTTCTCAACCTGGATAGTGTACATGCCTACTGGGTGGAACTTTTTCTCTATACCTTCTTTCAAAATTCGCCTTCATTTGTAAAATAAAGAGTCTCGAAACTCTGTGAAAAATAGGGTATTCCAAAGAACCATTTCGACTTGGACCAATACACACATCCTACCTAAGGCTATGAATAATGTAAAGAATTGAATCTCCTTTTAATCCATTATAAAATGTGATATTATGAAAACATCATCTCTGAAAAAGTCGTGTTGAATTTACGTGTCGATTATATACAGTGCGTTTGCTTTTGTCGATGAAGCTGAAATGAGTACCAATTGGGCTGGCGGGCTGGCCAATATACCACAGCTACGTTACAAGATTCTCACTGACTCTACCTTTTAATTATTATATAATTTTACTGTGTGATCATTCCTGATCTAGTCAATTTTTCAGGAGAGAACCATGCGGTTTCAACACTGTTGTCTCCTATTGCTGTACTGGATATCACCAGCTCTTCTGAATCAATCAACAAATACAAGTAAGTTTCATGATCATAAATTTATTTGGAAGATATCGATTATAAATCGTATTATCGAGCTTCAGTTTCGATGGACTTATTTGAATGTTTTCTCTACTAATATCATAAAGAGGAAAGATTTGTATTTTTGTGGGTTTGATACGAATAGGCTCAGAAACTACTGAACCGATTTCAGAAATTCTTTCACCCTTAGAAAGCTACATTATCCCTGAGTGACATAGGCTATACTTTTCACCCGACTATTCCACTCTTTTCATTTTTAGTGAGGAAGTTTCCGTAGCAACGATCGTTTCATCCCGAAAAAATTTTCAAGCCGGCAAAACCAACATGTTGGTTTTCCACCGACAAAATTTTTGACGTTTCTCGAATTCATATAGCTTCGGAAATAAATATCATAGAGAGAACAAACAACGTTTAGTGGTTTAGTTAGTTATAGTTATTGTGAAAAGGGGTTACAGTCCACTGCGACCTTAAGGTCTATTGTGCCCCCTGACAGAGCTGTCATCATCGCGCCTCCTCTAGCTCGCCCTCCAGTTCCAGAGATTTGATGAAATCCAGTATCTGGGACGGCTTCAAGGAGGATAACTCCCCACTTCTACAAGTTACTTGTCCAAAGCTATCTTTCCTTTGGCTTACAATGGCATAGCATTCTGTAACCAGGTGAATAGGAGTTTCTTCCTCCTCCCCACAGAATCTACACTCATCAGTGTCCGATAAACCCATTCTCAACAGATGCTTCTTTAGGCGACAATGTCCTGTGAGAAAGCCAGTGAGTAGGTGAAGTTGGGTTTTACTGAGATCCAGATATTTTTTGGATCTAGCATTTTCAAAGTTCCGAAGGAACTTTTTGGAGTGATTCATTCCTGGGAGATTCCGCCAGAGCTTTTCTCTTTCGGTTTTCTTCTTCAGCATAAATTCCTTCTTAAAGGTGCATTTTCCTATACCACAGAAGGGTTCTGGGCAGTGAGTGGCGTCTGTGCGCCCTTCTGGCCAGTTTATTGGCCTCTTCGTTTCCTACGATTCCCGAATGACCGGGAACCCAGATTAAAAAGACCTTATTCTTCTTGCCTACCTCATTGAGTTTGTTTCGGCACTCCCAAATCAGCTTTGAGTCAATGACGTATGAGCTCAGTGCTTTAATAGCAGCTTGGCTATCTGTATGAATAGCTATATCGCACTTCTGATAGTTTCTTTCTAGATGTATATCTAGACATCTTCCGATTGCAAGTATTTCCGTTTGAAGGACGCTTGTACAGGGTGGGCAAAATTGGTGCTACATGAACTAAAACTTTTTAACCCGAGGAGATAGAGAAAAATGAATGGCACCTTATAGTCCTCTTTCTTCGAGAAACTGTTAATGCCATCAACTGCATTCCTCTATCTTCTTTCGTTTCAGAGTTATAGGCCGAAATTGCAATTTGAGCAATTTCAACTTTGGTCATTATCTCCGTTTCTGTTTATGCTAGGATGTTGAAATAAAAACATTATACAGGCACTTTTCTGATAGCAATCCAGTGGCGTACTCTGATTTTTCTAAGAGGTTTATTTGCTGAGTTATAACAAAAAGTTTTAGTTCATGTAGCACCAGTTTTGCCCACCTTGTACAGGAGCCTAGCGCTAGTGCACACTTGGTACGTGGTTTAGTTAATCTATGATGAATTCTAATTTGCCAAATAGCGCAATACGCATCAAATGTGGACATATTACCCTATTTTTTCGTGGAATAGTCATGCCGAATTCCACTTGAGATGAAATTTAAGCAGATAAAATTTCTCTCTTGTAATATTCAAGTTTGTTGCTTTTTGGAAATTTCGCTCATGACATTTTTTCCAAAATCACTCGCCTGACGGCTCGTGATTTTGATATATCGTTAGCGAAATTTCCGAGCAACAAACTTTCATATCACAATCGAGAAATTTTGCCGGCAAAATTCCATCTATATTGGTATTACATATGAAAAAACTTCAAAAATTACAAAAAAATCAGCCATAATCAGATATTTTCACATGCGCTGCAAAAACCGTTTAAGGTGAGCGTTCAATGTAGTGTGTTTTTATTTCAAGTTGATTTCGAAAACGGTTTCACTTTGAGAACTGAAATTTTGTGGGTGAACTCAGAAAGGATTAGGGTTCTTGTTGAAATAATTTTAATCGATTTCATTCCGACAGTTAATTTTTTTTCTTTCAAAAATAGAAGAAAATGAGCCAACCAATGCTTCTATTTTATTTCAACAGAAAGACCCATGAAAATAGTTCAACTTCCGATTGAAAGTGAATCTACTGATAATTTCGTTCAGAAGATCAACTTGAAATACGGAATTGGCCGAGAATGGCCAAATTCATATTTTGGCGGGAAAAAGTTCCTGCTTTACCCACAAATTAAGTTATTTCACAGTTCGGCGATTTTCGGATAGAGAGCGCCATTGTACATTTCATTCATGATTAGAGAGATATTCATAGAACTTGATAGTGATAGTGCATGTTCTATGGAGATATGCCATAAAATGGACGGTGGCGCCTCTATCGGCTGAGCTTTCCTATTCGCTTCAAACGCCGACCTTAAGACTTATGTGGATACAATGTTTGACGGAAATGTACCTTTTAAATAGTTCTACAAAAAAGTCCGCGATGGCATATATCTATCTCTCAAGATTAACTTGCTATTTCCTGTTTATGGTAATCAGATGTTCTCCAAAATTATGCACTATTTGGGAGTGTGTTTTTATGAATTGGGTATTGTTCCTTATCCAACCTAAAATTGCCCTTTACATCATACAATTACAACGAGTACATCAAAAGATATGGCAGGTTGAACCGCCGCGTGAAACAAATTTCTACCTGGGCGGAGCTGGGACGGCCTGCTTGTATTTGATAATTCTAGGATCTATAGCTCTGCAATCTCAATCAAAGCTCCTTAATAGTATAGTAATGAAGGGCTTTCCAATGGTGGTATTTTGACATTCAAAGAGAAATGCCATTTTTTTAGATAAATGATCGCAAAGTGTCTGCTCTATATCCTCGATTGCCACACGAATTCCATCTTTGAGGTCTTGAATCGACGCTAGGCTCTTAGCGTAGATCTGACCCCAAAGAAAGAAGTCGCAAGATGTTAAATCACCAGATCCCGGTGGCCAATTGTGGTTATCTCTTCGAGAGACAACATGGTCCGGAAACTTTTCCCGTAAAAAATCAATGGTTTTGTTGCTGGTGTGGCACGAACTCCGTCTTGTTGAAAGTGAACGTTGTCCATATCGACACCATCCAATTCCGGCCATAAAAAATCAATAATCATCTCTCGACAGCGCAACCCATTCAGCGTTATTGTTGCTCCAGCCTCATTATCGAAAAGTAAGGTCCAATGACCCGCCGGTCCATAAACCGCACGAAACATTAACATGTTGAGGATACAGAGGCTTTTCAACAATATTTCTTGGGTTTTTCGATACCCAATTTTGCTTGTTGACGAAGTTGCAAATGGCCCTCATCACTCAAGACGTTTTTTCGATGGAATTCCGGATCATTTTCATGCATTTCAAACACCCAATCAGCAAAGACACGACGTTGTTGATGATCGGCCGGCTTGATTTCTTGTAATAACTAAACCTTATAAGCCTCAAGACCCAAATTTTCATGCACAAAACTGTGTAATAACGTTTGTGGGATGCTTTATTCTAAAAAACGACGAAGAATGGACAAACCAAGGTTTTCTTCAGCACTTTCGGCTACACCTGCAATATTCTCGGCTGTTCTTGAGCGACGTGCTCGGATTTTATTCTTCACATCAATAACTTGTCACAACAGCTCAAATTTTTCCACCAATTTCTGTATTGCGGTTCGACAAGGTCCTTCATGACGACCCAAAAATGTTCGAGTTTTACGAACCGTCTCTGCCAAATTTTCACAATTTTTGTAGTGAATTTAAATGATTTCTATGCGTTGTTGAAGCTTGTATCATTGTACTTTTATTAATGGCGTAGTTTCTACTTGTCCATTGTGAAAAAATGACAGCTTCCAAAGTGACATCTACCGAAATAGTGGGATATTCAAAATAACACCTCTTATCGGAAAAACCTGGTATATCTTACCATTGGTTGAAGTATTATTACTTATTAGGTATTATATACCAAAAGTAATTAATGTAGAGGTCTAAACACTTTGTTGAGAATCACTATTAATCGTTTAGGACGACATGTTTCGATTTTTACAAATCATCATCAGGTCCATGAAAGCTGAAAGATATTTATATGTTTAAACTAATTACAAAACTTAGTGAGTTGCCTGAAATAAGAATTTAGGTGTAAAATCTTATAAATGTGTAATTGTGTTCTTTTCATCCCGGTATTTGAATTTCTTATCAAGAAAGTAAAATGACATTAATAGGAGAACGATATCAATGAAAATAAAAACAAGCAACAAGGACACGAACGGTATAGTTCAAATTATAAAATTGAACTTTGAAACAGGCAAACGACGTTTTTGCTGTTATATACTTACCAATATTGATTCTGAAAATTACATGTGTGTTCAAGTTTCTTCACAGTTCAATTCCATAATTTGAACTATAACGTTTGTGTCCTTGTTTTGATTTTTATTATAATTTTTTATAAGGTTTTATTTAGTTTCACCTGTCCCGGTGTCTGTCTGTCTGTCTGTGCGTCTGTCTGTAATCAAATTTTGCAAGTTAAATATGACACACTTCTAATCGTCCGATTGATTTGAAATTTTGCAGGTGTACCTAATCCTGGTGACAATGCATCATAAAATATTTTTATAGAAAAAAAACAAAATGGCGGCTCCAAAATGGCGGATAAGTTTTGTAATTAAAATCCGATTCCATTCAAAATTAGTATCTGGAGGTATTTGGGTTCGAGAATGATACTCTTGTCAAAACTGGAAAATTCAAGATGGCGGCCACAATATGGCGGACGAGTTTTGTAATTATGATCATATTCTATTCAAAATTGGTATATGGGGGTTTCTGGGTCGGAAATTACGATTCTTCAAAATCGTGGAATTCAAGATGGCGGCTTCAAAATGGCGGATGAATGTTGTTATAAAAGCTTATCTTAAAAAATGTTTTTTGAGAATTAGGCTTTTTTTTATTGATATCGTTCACTTTTTATTGTCATTCAACTTCTTGATCAGAAATTCAAATATTGAAGATGAAAATAACACAAATACACATTAATATGATTTTACACCTTCACTCTTATTTCAGGCAACATACAGTTTTGTGCTTACGTTGTTTGAATATCTTTTAGCTTTCATGGACCTGATGATGATTTGTCAAAATCGAAACATGTTGTCCTAAACAATAAAAAGTGTTTAGACTTCTACATTAATTACTTATGGTATATTACTTTCAACACTGATGGACTTTGAAGAGATTAGGAATTATAAAAAACCAAACGCAAAGCAGTGAACTCCTCTCATCCCGTCTTGAGCGATTTTGTCGTATAGGGTTATGAAAGATTTTAAAAATTTATCAACAAGGGTCTACGTACTGGGGAGTATTCCAACTCCAGACCCTGAAAATACATGCTATGTGCATCTCAAGTACGTCAAAAGCTTATTCTTCGGTCGTCAGAGAAACGCAAGATTAAACTCATCCGATTTTCCCAGAATCTTCAGATGACCTGAAGTCTGGAGGGAAGCGAGGCAAAGTTCAGTCTCCTGAAAGTGGGATTAATATCCCCGTTCATGCTGCTCCATCCGAAGTCAGAGAGGAGAGCGTCACATCAACGGATAGCGGTCCATCTGTAGTCCCAACACGTATCCTTTTTTTGTCTAACAAGGGCGGATAGGAGATATTCTCCGGCAGATGCCAGCCATTCCAAACGTTCCAGGTTCCCAAGGAAAACGCTTAATGGCAGTTGTTGGAGATGGTGACCGAGTAACACGTGTAGACGATACTTGTTTGCACCTATCGGAGGATGCTTATCTCTTGATATATAAGTTGATCGTGGCGAACTTAGGGTTGGGTTGTTGGGACCAAAGTTTGGGGACTTTTAATGAAGAGTTAGGGGGTGTTAACAGAGAGAATCGGAAATGAAGTTTCCTGACGAGTTAATGCAAAGTGTTTACGGGTATTGCTTGCTGCTTGATGGTTATCGATTTTCCTGTGGTTTGTTGAGCTACATACAAAATTTATGAAATCATTATTGAACAGCCTGCCTGGGGAAATCATGGTAGTTAATTAGTTTCTCGAATATTCGATATGGGAAAGCTTTCTGTTTTCTTCTGAACTGTATACAACCAAAAGTTTGTCTTGTCGACTAATAATACGGGCGGTTTATGGGCATAAATATCGATCAAAGGCGTGGAATAGCCGTCTATATATGTTGAATATATTGAAAGCCGTATAAACAAAAACAATTTTGCGCTGAGAAAATTGCCGGAAACAGCCCTCGTGATTGGAAATCGTTCGCTGACCCGATGTCAACTCAGGAATTGCGTCACATTTTGGGGTCGATGCTCAGGCCGTTCCAGTTTTGGACTTTTAGTAAACAGAAGTTAGAGTTGTTGCAAGTCTAGATTATTCTACAGGGTACACAGAAGACCAAATTTGATCAGTTTGAGGATTCAAACTCTTTGTGTTCATCTTCTAATGCCTGATAGAAGCAAACAACAATTCCAGTTGTCAAACCAATCACACTCATTACACTGGAGCAGTTTTTTTTCAACCTGTGGGTCTCGACCCCCTGGGGGGTACGAAGCTTCTGTAGGGGGGTCGCCGGAATTCGAGAGAACCTTATATTAAGAGAATTTCAACGAAAGCATATTCTCATAAACATTTGTATATTAATACAAACAAAGGACCCCGCACTTTTAGTATGTAATGTGGCGACCGGTCAAATTTTCTGAAAGTTTGGTATGTTATTGGAACCGACTCAGTGACCAAAAGTGTCAATGGGCCCAACCCAATCCTATAAATACTTTTCGAAATACGGGGTGTTGAAGTTGGAAATTGCCCAGATTTTCGGATTTATTTTTTAATTATTAAGAGTTAGATTGGATTTCTGTTGCATGCAGACGTTAACAACTTGTTCTAGGAATGAAATTAGTGGATACGTATGATTAAAAATATTTATTTTTAAAAGGTGAGTCACGAATTTATGGCGGTAGTTTTTTGCCGAAATTCACTTTTTCTTCTGTGACGTTAGGGAGGCATATTTTTGGAATGTTCTCTTCGATATAGTATTTGGACGAGAATATATTGCACAGTACACATTTTTTATACAGGGTGTTACACAGAGAGAACCACTAGACGTAATTATTTTTTTTTTGGATTTATTCGAAACCCTGTATTTATATGGATTGATTTTTTGAAAAGTTATACCACAAATATATGTGTGTCTCTGATCTCCAAAATATTCATGGTGGTTTATTCATAGGAAGGTATTCTTTCTTGGGAAAAGTACGAAAATCAGGAACACCCTGTATTCAAAAATTTGCTCGGTCAAATGCTACTATTTTTCCACTATATATTGATTTCCACATCATCTTCAGAGGTATGAATTCTAAATCCGATACTATGACCAGTTCTCGAGATACATGGCGTTAAAGTGGAGAATTACTGATTTTATCAGTTTCAATTATTTCAAAGTATAATTGTTTTTGGTATGGTTGGCTGTATGGTTCACCCTGTATGAAAAATAATCATAATGAAGTATTTCAGACTCAAAATTGTAAACGACTAGGTATTAAATTAATGGAATCATTTTTCTGTGACGGAACTGTAGAATTATTGAGTGTTTGCAAAAGCTATTGTTATTTATTCGTGGGCAAAACTCTGTAAATATTTCAAGCTGAACCTTTTCATGTACATCTGACCGAAACTCATATTAAACTCATAGGCGCCACATAAAATCAATCCGACATTTCAATTTGGTGAAAAAACTGATAAAATCAGTATTCTTTCACTTTAACTGGTCATAGTATCGGATTTAGAATTCATGCTCCTGAAGATGTTGTGGAAATCAATATATAGTGAGAAAATAGTTGCATTTGACCGAGGGAATTTTTGAATACAGGGTAGGGTGTTCATGTTTTTCATACTTTTCCCAAAATAGAATACCTTCCTATGAATAAACTACCTTGAATATTCTGGAGTTTAGAGATACACATATATTTGTTGTATTACTTTTCCAAAAAATCAATTCATGAATACAGGGTTTCGAATGAACCCTAAAGAAAAATAATTATGTGTAGTTATTCTCTCTGTGAAACACCATCTATAAAAAATGTGTACTGTGCAATATTTTCTCGTCCAAATACTATATCGAAGAGAGAGTTTCAAAAATATGCCTTCCTGATGTCACAATAGAAAAAGTGAATTTTGACAAATAAATTTGGCCATAAATTCGTGACTCACCTTGTAAATATAAATATTTTTAATCATACGTATCCACTAATTTTATTACTAAAACATGTGGTAAACGTCTGCATGCAACAGAAATTCAATCTAACTTTTAATAAATAAAAAATAAATCCGAAAATCTGGGCAATTTTCAACTTCATCACCCTGTATTTTGAGAACTAGTCATAGAATTGGGTTGGGTCCATTGACTCTTTTGGTCACTTAGTCGGGTACAACAACATACCAAACTTTCAGAAAATTTGACCGGTCGCCACTTTACATACAAAAAGTGCGGGGTTCTTCACAAAAAAATGAATCATAAGACTCATGTTAATGCAAAGGTTGTGGTTGTTTTGGATAAATCACATGACACATTTATTTTTTCCTGGAACACTCTTATTTCTCCGAGATATGAATTTTTTTCATCATTTTCCATTAACAACCCCCCAAATCGCCAAATCTGGAGGCTAACAAGCTATGGGGTCTTTTGTATTTCATTCTTTCGGTACATATTCGAATCTGATTGTTGTTTTTTTGTTTGTTTATTGTTGAGCCTGAATACTCCTAGGTCTCCTAAAGAGCCTCTCTGAAACTACAAGCTTCGAAATTAGTAACTTGTGCCGAGTTCGGAGTAAGCAGTTGTGTTCTATGTAGGCTTTGTTACTGTGTCCTTACGCCACCTTAGGCACAGCACTAATAATTTTTGACCCAACAGGGAGAATGGTGGCCCCTACCAAGACTAGAAATTTTTTCTATTTTTTTTACAATTTTTTATATACGACCCTTCCAAATCTTCAATCCTGGAGGCTAACAAACCATGGGTTTTATTGTATTAAATTCCATCGGCATTCAAGAAACACATATTCGAATCTAATCGTGGTACAATCTCATTTCACCGGGATATCAAAATTTTTCGTATTTTTCCATAAACAACCCCCCGAATCTAAAAACCTGAGGGCTTACAAACTGGGGAGGTTTGTTGTATTTCATTCTCTCGGCATTAAAGAAACGCATATTCAAATCTGATCGTGGAATACTCTCATTTCTCCGAGATATGAATATTAATAATCATTTTTCATAAACAACCCCCTATATCTACAAAGCTGGGGGCTAACGAACTATGGGAATTATTATATTTTATTCTTTCGGCATTCAAGAAACACATATACGAATCTGATTGTGAAACAATCTCATTTCGTCCTGATATGAGTTTTTTTCATAATTGTTTATTAACAACCTCCCAAATTTCCAAAACTGGGGGCTAACGAACTATAGGGGGTATTTCATTCTTTCGGCATTCAGTTCGGTCTGTAGCTTAATTTTTATCGATAAATTTATTATTTATGGTTTTTTCAATGGTCGGGAGATGTAGGTACATAGGATGAAATCTGAGCATTCTGCATTTATGATTTCGTCAGGTATTTCAGCTTGAAAAAGTCGGATCTATATTAGATTATTTCCTTTCATTCGCCTTCGGCGATATGCAGAGAATAAACAAATAATTATTCGAATTATTTGTCTGAATTTCGAATACAAGAAGATGATTTAACAACCATTTAGAGTTAATGCACAGAACAAGACAAAAAAAATATGGTTTAAAATATCATTTTTCAAATCACTTCCGGAAAGTATTGCAAAACCACACACCTCTACAAAATTCACAACAGAATAAACAACAGGATATTGCGCCAGACCTGCCTTCAATTAATTTCCACCCCATGGGGCAAAAAGTGAAAAATGAAAGAACCAGTATGCCCCGGCCGAGAGAAAAATTAACCAGATATTAACATAAATGAAGACAAAAAGTATGGGGTTAGAACCAGCAATTTGTCTTGGGTTTTGATAAAATTAATAGCTCAGATACGGACGTTGAGGCAGATATAGAGATTTCCCGGTGTATGGTTCCCCCGGGATTTCAAAATGGGCCGGGAGTTGCTGCTTCCAGATAAAAGCCTCTCCATAGGTACCCTTATCTCTAGTTATTGTAATATTAAACATGAAATTTAAGCTCGACTGAAATTTTACTTTTCGCCGGGGATATGAAAACTCGGAATTTTTCTTGTAAACTTAGTCGGAACGTATGTATTCGTTAAGGAATATTCATTCGCTTCTGGAGTAATCCTGATTCATTATGTTCGTATCAAATGGAAACAGGGGAAATGCTCACCTAAAATGGATATGTCGAAAATGCATGGGTGAAAAATGCATGTTTAAATGTTCAGGTTCGAAATTTCTTCTTTCTTCTGTGTGTCTTCTTCTGTAAACTGAACTTTATAAGCCTCAAGACCCAAATGTTCATGCAAATACGTTTGTGGAATGCCTAGTTCCAAAGAACGACGGGACAAACCTGGGTTTTCTTCAACACTTTCGGCTACAGCGGGAATATTCTTGGCTGTTCTTGAGCGACGTGCACAAGTTTCATTCTTCACATCACTTACTTGTTCTAATAGCTCAAAAGTTTCCACCAATTTCTGTTTTGCGGTTAGACAAGGTGCTTCACGACGACCCAAAAATATTCGAGTTTTAGGAACCCTTCTGTTTAAGACTTCTCCAGCTACTCACTTCAACTTCCGATTCAACACTTCACTCCTCTATTGCCCGAATAGTACTTTTCTCCCTAAAACCAAACCCGAGTCAACTGAGAACCTTCCCGTTTAAGGCTTCTCCAACTGTGGCAGTAGCTGTTTCGTTTTTCAATAGCATTCCTCGATTTGCCTTTTCCTGCCTCCGAAATTCTATAGGGTGACGTAATTCATATGGAATTATCGGTAAGTTGCAATGCTGCAAGTCCAACGATCTAGCCCTGATGTTTATGCTGAGTTTAATGAAGAAACTTGACCCCAAAATCAATAGCTACATCGTTGTCGTCTCGCCTACATCCTGTGCAATACCGATAAGCAACTGAGTGATTTTCGGAGCCATAAATATAAATTTCATAAATCTATATTGGTTACGCAATATTTCGATTTACTACAGATTCCTCCGGAGTGCTTCTCTTTCAGTTTCTTGTCACAACTTTGATATTTTTGTTCCAGGTTTATGTCTGAAAGAGTCCAAAATGAATGAAATTGGGAACTAACATTTTCTAATTGGTACCAGATATACTGCTCCACAAGAGTTAGGGATATCGTATTCAATCGTTTTTAAAAGTATGTAATCTTCAAGAAAATCGCTGTAAAATCATTTAAAACTCAACAACAACTTGAATCAATCCAATAAAAATCAGTATGAGACATTTCGTCAATCTGGTCGCCTGTTTTCCGA
Organism: Adalia decempunctata; assembly: GCA_951802165.1. Taxonomy (NCBI): domain Eukaryota; kingdom Metazoa; phylum Arthropoda; class Insecta; order Coleoptera; family Coccinellidae; genus Adalia; species Adalia decempunctata. The sequence continues at coordinate 27,335,190 of OX637697.1, forward strand.
AGTTTGGTTCTTTGCATATGCTTCATGAATGTTCTCATTTTGAAATGGAGTCAGTTTATCAACGGATTCGATTTGAAACGAGTTTTCTGAGAATGCCAAGACGTAAATTAACAAACGCTGAGGCTAATTAATAGTGCTATCGGAATGCTACAGGGTGGCCTAACTCAGGTTGTTGTAGCGGAAAGGCTCCAAGTCAGCCAAAGTGTGATATCTCGACTTTGGAATAGGTTCAGGGAGACAGATTCCGTGTTGGAAAGACCAAGGCTTGGTGGGCGACGAAAAACAACACGTACTGGGGTCCAAGTTTCCATCGAAACCATCAGACGACGTTTGAGGGAGGTGAATCTAGGTTCTAGATGTCCATTGAGAGGAGTTCCATTAACACGTGACCATAAGCGTCAAAGACTGGAATGGGCAAGGCAACATATCAATTGGAACGATCAATGGCGTAGGGTCCTTTTCCCTGATGGACGATTTTCAGATTCTCGAAGAATGAGGGTATGGACAGTCCCACGCATACCCCGTAATCGTCCCTATGTCCAAGAAGTCAATCCATTCCGAGGGTGTAGTGTTATGGTATGGGCCGGGGTATGTTTCAACGGGCGCATAGATCTCAACATTTGTCGTGGGAATATGACCGCCTCACACTATAGTGAGCATGTGATTGACAATGTTGTGCCAAATTTTCACGCCGCTATTGCTGAAACTTTTCAATTTCTAGACGATAACGCTAGACCGCACCGTGCAGTCATAGTTGAGAATGCGCGCGAGGAGCTTGGTATTCCACATTTACCAATACCTCCTCACTCACCAGATTTTAATTCCATAGAACATGCATTGGATATGCTCGAAAGAAGATTAGATCATCAACCTACCCCTGAATCCTTAAATGATGTGAGAGAGCTTCTGCCCCGTTTATGGAACCAAATTCTTCAATAAATGTTCAACAATCTCGTGTGTAGTATGCAAAGAAGATGTCAAGCTGTTAATGATGCCCGTGGAGGCCATACATTGAATTGATAGTATTAAAATGCTTGAATTCTCTGTGAATAAAATTTCGTTATTTCACTCGATTTTTCTTAACCACCCTGTATACGCTGCAGACCTACAGGCTAAAATTAATTTGCAACTTGAAATCATGTGAATATGAATTTTCATCGCAAAAATCTTATTTAAGCTTTATTTTTTTGCAATTTAAGTCAATATCCCTAACTCATGTGGAGCAGTTTAATACGGGACACATCAAAATTGAGAAAATCAAATTTCAAATTATTACAACTTCAACGACAAATTGCAACGGATGTCTTATCGATTAGAAATTGATCATTCCCAATTTTAATTTATTATATCACAGTTTGATCTCAAGCTGAAACCGTTAGTTCCCAAATTGAGTATGTTTAGGCTCAATTTGAAAAGGTTCAGAGTGATGATCATGTCCAAAAACTTGATTTTCCTTGTTGTGAAGTCTTACCTAGATCTCATCCACAAAAGTATCAAATGAACGACAGTCGAGAAGGAACACTGACGTGCAAACGTCTCTGAACTGACGTTTGTTTTTTTGTGAATTCCGTTGAAAGAAAGCCGCTGAAATACACATTCGATATCAAGTAAAATGAGCGACGATAGCACGGCTTCAGTATCCGATGTCTCGAGCGAGAATCAGTCTTTCGAAGAACGTATAAGGATCAAGAAAAGCCATTCGAAGACAGTCACATTTTCCAGAAAACTATCCTGTTCATCCCAGATATATCTCCAGGAAATAGGGGCCGCAGAAACCACTCTTCTCGAAGTGCAAAACGAGGAAGCCAAGGAGTATGAGAAATTTTCCCAGGTCTGGAAGGAATGCGAATTGATAGAACGCATATATCAGCATGTCGTTCAATATGTGGATTGCACGAAGCTGCAAATGAAGACGTCTCACCAGTTGTCCCTGCTCTTGAACAGTTTAACGCTTCGCGAAAACTGCCTCACGGAGAATATGTCGAGAAGCCTGAAAGATCTGTGCCAAGAACCGGAACTGGAATCTTGGAACACTATCAATTCCAACGTTTACAATTTCATGGAAAATTTCGATAAGATCCGGGAGTTGAAACGAAAATTCGACGACGATAAGAACAACTTCGAAATCGCTTTGAAAAACTTCAAAATGGTCCTCGAGTTCATGAGTATAAACCTGAAGGACTTGGACAAATTGAAGAAGCAATTCGAACACGTCCTGTGGGATTATCAGCACTCCAGATGTCTGCTGCTCAAGAATATGATGCAGGTCAAAGCACGCGGCCTGCAATTCCTCGGTGAAATTTGTGGAGTCTTAGACAGGAAAAACGAGGACAGTAAAGTCCTGAATGGACAGCAAAGCTCCTTATTTCGGGATATAGAGAATGCGCTCAGTAATTTCAGATAGTTTACGAGGATTTTGTGAGGTAGCGATGACGAGATAAATAATGTTAAGTAAAAAGATTTACTGACGCCTTTAACCACAAATAGGCAGATCGAAATAAGATATGGGGATAATAGTACAGGATCCGGATTACCCAGGGCCGGTTTAGGAGCACGTTCTGGATATATAGGGATTACTTCGTATCAGGAATAGGAATCGGCTGAAATGATGGTGGTTCTTCGTACCACTAAAATAAAACACCGTGCTCATTTATGCATTTATTTAAATATATTCATATCTATACATTTTAATAGTATTTTCAATTCATAAATCATACATCCATTACAGTAAGTTGATTACCTTGTGCAGTACCATTATCTCGTAATTCTGCAGTATTCACATTTTGAATCGATTTTGTGGGAAAAGTAATAGTGAAGTATTCTCCATTCACTTTTATAAAGTATCCCGGTTGGTCATGAAATTCTGACACATTTCACCGGGTATATTTTGAAAATGTGAAGTTATAGTCATTCCCTGTCATATACGCCCGCAACGTGGTCGTTTCTACATAAAAATCGTAGTAAATACGTATTTATCAAAATGTCCATTTACATTCCAAAAATAATGAATTTGAGAAAATATTATGTGAATTCAATAATTCCAAAGACCTGGCGAATGTTGAAGAAACTTTTTCTCTGTTTATACTGGAAATATTTCACGTATATAAACATGGTTGAAAGATTCAGTTATGCTATTTTCTTTTACGGAAATCAAGATACGATTGTTTAAATGTTACTGAAAAATAATGAACACTTTGTGATAGTTCATTCGTAAAAATGATACAAGTACTCGAATAACCCTGAAAAACTTCTGAACGAAAAGAACAGACCGACCAGTGGAATTCCCCACTCTTCAAAATTCTCAAAAAAGGAGCCTACAGAAGACATTTAAATACCTTTTTGCACAACTTGAAATACTCCAGTATGAAGATGTATTGGTACTGCAAATCCTATGTAACAGTTAAAACTCAAAAGAACTCACTCCATTCACAAAGTTGAATAAGAGTTAATAGAGAGTAGCCTTCGCAATGTCGCTCAGAATTATTTGACTTTCACGAGTGCCAACCTGCGTCAGTAAAAAGAACTGGATAAACCTAAAACATGGCCAACCGGGATACTTTATAGAAGTAAATGGAGTATATGAACATATTTTCTCCAGGTATGCACAACGCATTTATCTATATCTATACTAATATTATAAAGAGGAAAGATTTGTATTTTTGTTTGTTTGATACGAATAGGCTCAAAAACTACTAGACCGATTTCAGAAATTCTTTCACCCTTAGAAAGCTACATGGTCCCTGAGTGACATTGGCTATACTTTTCACCCGAAAAAATTAAGGATACCTACTATAACTTCAATAATTACAAAAAAATCAGCCATAATCAGCTATTTTCACGTGCGCTGCCAAAACCGCAAGACTTACGTGGATACAATGTATGACGGAAATGTACCTCTTAAATAGTTCTACAAAAAAGTCCGCGGTAGCATATATCTATCTCTCAAGATTGACTTGCTATTACTATTATATGCACTATTTGGGAGTGTGTTTTTATGAATTGGGTATTGATCCTCATCCAACCTAATACGTTATATTTATCCCCAGCATTTAATTTAGAACTAAATTGCCCTTCACATCATACAATTACAACGAGTACATCAAAAGATATGGCAGGTTGAGAGGTTGAAGTGTTGAAGATGAAACCGCCGCGTGAAACAAATTTCTACCCGGGCGAAGCTGGAATTGCTTGTTATTGATAAATAGGTACTCAAGAAGTCAATAGACGTTTGAAGGCAAATTAAGATATCCTTTGGATGAATTGAATGAACTGATCGAGTACCAAAAAAAAGTTTGAATATCCACGAAAATTCAAAAAAATATATTTGTTCAAGCTGAAAATGGGTTACGTTGCCCAATATCAGTGATATTAAGAGAAAACTGGGATTCTCCATGAATCAAAATATTCAAAATTAGTGTTGATCATATACAGGGTGTCTCAAGTTCGAGTGCCTATTAGACGTTTCTGGAGAACTAGACATATTTGAAATCTGAAATTTGGGATTATGATATTGTTCGAAATTTTCTACAGACCTAAAATATTTTCAAAGCCAGAGCACTTCCGGTTATACAGGGAGTGAAAATAAATTTGCTCAAAATTTTTTTTTCAATGTTTTCGTTTCTGATATGATTGAATATTCAATGGTGAATACATTTCTGTTGAAACCAGTGTATTCATTCGAATAGTTTTCAAAATATCGAAAAAAAACCTGAAAAAAATTGAAATATTCATAGTCAGTATTATGTTCATTTTTCTTATTCTGAACATCCTGAGTATAAACCGTTTTCACAACGTCAAAGTAGAAGAATGTGGAAAAGTCATACATCTTTGGATTTCATAAATATCATCACAGGGTGTTTCAAATTTCGTGTCAAAAACTGTGATCCAAAATTGGCCATAACTTATGTTTTTCAAATTAGAACCCTATTTTTTTATTATTGCGTTGCATTCTACGGAGAAAAATAATGATAGCACTCCCAGATGCTCTTGGTCCTAAATTCAGTTATTCCCGAGTTATTTGAGCTTTTCTGGATTCATGTCGTACGTAGAGTAAAATTCATCGAATCTAAACAGATTCGATGAGTATTCTCATGAAACCATAGTAACAAGTAATAGTCACTTGTGAATTATTAATGGGATCATTTATCGTCTATGGTCACAGAATATTCTCATGCAACATATTCGATGAATATTTTTATGAAACCATTGAATAAAATCGAAAAGTAAAGATAAAACCTAAAATTAGACCTGTCACTTGGGAATTATTAATGGGAAAACTTATCTTCTATGATCACAGAATATTCTTAAGTAAAAGATTAGATGAATTTGATTCTACGTACAACATGAATCCAGAAAAGCTCAAATAACTCGGGAATTACTGAATTCAAGAGCAAGAGCATCAGAGAGTGCTATCATTATTTTTCTCTGCAGAATCCAAAGCAATAATAAAAAAATAGGGTTCTAATTTGAAAAACAGAAGTTATGGCCAATTATCGATCACAGTTTTTGACACGAAATTTGAAACACCCTGTGATGATATTTATGAAATTCAAAAGATGCATGACCTTTCCACATTCTTCTACTTTGAAGTTGTGAAAACGGTTTACACTCAGGATGTTCAGAATAAGAAAAATGAACATAATACTGACTATGAATATTTTACTTTTTTTCAGGTTTTTTTTCGATATTTTGAAAACTATTCGAATGAATACAGTGGTTTCAACAGAAATGTATTCAGCACTGAATACTCAATCATAGCAGAAACGAAAACATTGAAAAAAAAAATTTTTGAGCAAATTTATTTTCACTCCCTGTATAACCGGAAGTGCTCTGGCTCTGAAAATATTTTAGGTCTGTAGAGAATTTCGAACAATATCATAATCCCAAATTTCAGATTTCAAATATGTCCAGTTCTCCAGAAACGTCTAATAGGCACTCGAACTTGGGACACCCTGTAGGTCGATAGAACACAGGATTTCATGAGATGAATGAAGCATTTGGAGTTTATTTGCGAATTTCAAGCTTCAAGATACACCAAAATTGTAGGTAATTCCACAGTACACGTACCTTCAGAGTGTAACAGCCAAATGGAATAAATTCGATAACGAATAATTGAGGGCGTGTTGGGAAAAACGCTCGGACACGTCGATTTGTAATTTTAAATGCGCATATTTTTCAAGAGAATAATATTATATCGGGTGTTCCATGTGACCGTGGCTAATACTAACTTTCTTATTTCGAATGGAACCCCCTGTATATTATTTATTTTTTGGATTCTTCGGAGAATTCTAGACACAATTCATGCACAATGTCCTATACCTATCTTTAACTATTTCGGAAGTATTTAGTGTTTTCAGATTTATTGCAAAAATCAACGTTTTAAATAAAAATTATTTTATTTCACAAATTCGGTACATTACACTCAAAACCCAATAAGTAATAGTGATTATTTCTTAATTTCAAAAAATAACAAAAAAAATCATTAATGTCAATGTAGGAACGTCTTGGCAACATGCTAATCTGGTGTAGAATTGTCTTCTAACGTTACTCAACATTTCAGGCGTGACTGATCTAATCGCAAGCGTGATTCGGTTTTTTAGGTCGTCTAAAGTTCAAGGGTTTCGTTTCGAATACAATACTTTTGACATATCAAAAAGAAGTCTAATGGTGCCAGAAAAAGGGACCTACGATATGATTTCCAAAAATTCCTGCCCAAACATTAACATTTTCAGGATATTGCGTATGTTCTTCTCTCATCCAGTGAGGATTCTCATCAGACCATTAGCGGCAATTTTGACGATTAACATGACCGTGTAGTGTAAATGTACTCCCATCCGAAAACAAAACATTTTCTGATTGGATCACATTGTTATCTAACATTGCCATCATTTGCTCACAAAAATGCGTTCTCCTATCGAAATCGTCTTCTATGAGCTCCTGAGTTGCCATCATTCTATGGGGATGCATCTTAACTTTCTTTTAATATTCGAAATATTGACGTGTAGCTGACGTTGAATAGCGGGACTACTTTTCGAACAGAATCATGTGGGCTTTCTTGAAACTCAAGCATAATATCCAATTTCGTATCATCACTTACTGCATTGGCAGCAATTTTTTTTATTTGTCTTACATGACCAAGCTCTCGAAACTGCTTTTCTATTTTGCTAATCGTTCCTTGGGATATAGGCGGCAAATATGGAAATTTTTCGTTAAATAAGCGAGAAACTTCCATTTACGTCCGTGTGTAATCTCCATAACCAACCATTTGAGGAATGGTTATTTTGTGGATTTCTGTTAAATGAACCATTTTTCTAATATTATTACGTTCAGTTATCGAAATTCAAAAGACAATAGCACTTACACTGATCACTTATTGTCATGCAAACAGACAACGTGTTACTAAGGCTATGAGAATAAACAAATCTGTTTTTGTTTTTTTTTAATTTCTTCTCAGTAATGGTTTTTGCTTACTTTCTTCATATCATGAGGTAAATGGGAACTAAGTATTGAGTGTAATGTATCGAATTTGGGAAATAAAATAATTTTCATTCAAAATGTTAATTTCTGTAAAAAATCTGAAAACACTTAATATTTCCGATGAATTATGTCTAGAATTTTCTGAAGAATCCAAAAAATAAATAATATACAAGGGGGTTGCATTTGAAATAAGTTGGTATTGGCCACGGTCGCATGAACCAAAAATTACAAATCGACGAGTCCGAGCGTTTTTCCTAACACCCCCTCATTTATTCGTTATCGAATTTATTCCATTTGGCTGTTACACTCTGTATATTGTTCATATTGTTTGTTTAATAATAATAGTTTATTTGCAAATAAGTCAACTACAACGTTGCAGTTGTCGTGTTACTTGGCTCTTGAGAATGGTGAGTTGGACTCACCGAAACTAGTCGAGCAGACAAGCTTTTGCTGTCAATAAAATAAATTAGATCCACCAAAAATAAGGCTTTTGTTTTTATGTATATTTCCATACAAATTAACAGGGTTACTATCAAAATAAGCAGATTTCAATTCAACATGGCACTTCCTGATACTTTTCTGTCTCTGCTTCCTCAAAACTATCTTCGGCATTGACGGCATTTATGATGATTATATTGAGATTGAAACTATTGAGAGCATAAATTAGCATTGGCGTGTCTCTGACAATTATTTTGTCATTGCCGATATTTCTCGAGTGCCAACTTGCGTCAGTTTCAAGTAAAAAAACTTGATAAACCTGAATCTTGGCCAACCGTAATACATTATAAGAGTGAATAATGAAGTTGACCAAATGGGACAAGAGAAGAAACTGAATAGCGAGAAAACTAGGCGTAAGTATAGCGGACAGTAGTGCCAACTTAGCGTCAAAAAGAATTCCGACAATCCCTTCAAGCGCGATGTTTATTTGCGTGATGTTTACTTTCTTGACAGTATCAAGTTACTGAATTCGTGACAGGTTAAGGCCTATCTGCTTTTGCATTATACGAAATACATTCCTGTGAAGATCCCAGATCAAAAGCTATAAAGTCCCTCCAAAGACATATTCATTAATTACCGAGAGGTTTCCAGTAATTAGAGGGAGAATTTCCCATGATTAAAAATCCACCCTTAGCAAAATCCACGCAGACTTATTGAATCCCATTCAGATCAGTCGAACAGAAATTCGAAAGTTCCGCTCGGTTTTTTTTTGAGTCGGTTCCGCGACACCGACTTAACATAATGAAGATATGGAAGAGGGAAGTTATGAATTTCGCCGGAAGTTTTACAAGCAATCGACGTGTATTCAGAAAACTTTTCATCGGATGTTGGCGTGTAGAATGGCATGCTCACATTACAGAAGTTTTATCATAAAGAAGCCGGTCCAGCACTCCGAATAAGTTTAGAATCTAATTTCTAGCAGTTTCTCGGATTTCTAGACACAACACCGACGGAAGCATAGAACACCTCGGACAAAATTTCCCTCGGTAAGGATGGGTAAACTTTAAATGCCAAAATGAAAAAAAATCTTTTTGGAAGTTTCGAATTCGAAAGTTAAGGATTCCTCTGAAGGGGGAGTGAAACAATTTTCACCACGCATTATGTGAAGATGAAACGTGTCAACAAGTAGGAATGGTGTAATTTTCAAATCATTAAGGATCTGGAAATAAACTGCTCCACGTGAGTTAGGGATATTGACTCAAATTGCAAAAAAATAAGATTTTTGTCATGAAAATTCATATCAAAATGATTGCAAGTTGCGAATTAATTTTAGCCCGTAGATCTGCAGCGTATATTCAGGGTGGTTAAGAAAAATCGAGTAAAATAACGAAATTCAAGCATTTCAAGACTATCAATACAATGTATGGCCTCCACGGGCATCAATAACAGCTTCACATCTTCTTTGCATACTACACACGAGGTTGTTGAAAATTTTTTGGGGAATTTGGTTCCATAAACGGAGCAGAAGCTCTCTCAGATCATTTAAGGATTCTGGGGTAGGTTGATGATTATCTAATCTTCTTGGGAGCATATCCCATGCATGTTCTATGCAATTCAAATCTGGTGAGTGCGGAGGTATTGGTAAATGTGGAATAACAAGCTCTTCGCGCGCGTTCTCAACTATGGCTTCACGGTGCGGTCTAGCGTTATCGTCTAGAAATTGAAAAGTTTCACCAATAGCAGCGTGAAAATTTGGCACAACATTGTCAATGACATGCTCCCTATAGTGTAAGGCGGTCATATTCGCAGGACAGATGTGTAGATCTGTGCGCCCGTTGAAACATATCCCGGCCCATACCATACACTACCCCCTCGGAATGGATGGACTTCTTGGACATAGCGACGATTACGGGGTATGCGTGGGATTGTCCATACCCTTATTCTTCGAGAATCTGAAAATCGTCTATTTCTGGATTCATCAGTGAAAAGGACACTACGCCATTGATCGTTCCAATTGATATGTTGCCTTGCCCATTTCAGTCTTTGACGCTTATGGTCACGTGTTAATGGAACTCCTCTTAATGGACGTCTAGAACCTAGATTCACCTCTCTCAAACGTCGTCTGATGGTTTCGATGGAAACTTGGACGCCATCTGCATTTTGAAGAGTATTCCGTAGCATTCTACACGTAGATGTAGGGTTTCTTCTCGCCGAAACGGTGATGAAACGATCCTGAGCAGATGTTGTTTTTCGTCGCCCACCAAGCCTAGGTCTTTTCAACACGGAATCTATCTCCCTGAACCTATTCCAAAGTTGAGATATCACACTTTGGCTGACTTGGTGCCTTTCCGCTACAACAACCTGAGTTAGGCCACCCTGTAGCATTCCGATAGCCCTATTAGCCTCAGCGTTTGTTAATTTACGTCTTGGCATTTTCAGAAAACTCGTTTCAAATCGAAGCAGTTGATAAACTGACTTCATTTCAAAATAAGGACATTCATGAAGCATATGCAAAGAACCAAACTTCAGAAAAAAGGCGACCAGATTGACGAAATGTCTCATACTGATTTTTATTGGATCGATTCAAGTTGTTATTGAGTTTTAAATGATTTTACAGCGATTTTCTCGAAGATTACATACTTTTAAAAACGATTGAATACGATATCCCTAACTCTTGTGAAGCAGTATATTTAGTTTGCCCTCCTATATAGATTTACTATATCAGCAATTTTCTCAGTTTATTCAGATTCTGTATTTTACAAACACAAAAAAAATAACATGAAATCAATCTCATTGATTTCAATTCCTCTTTTTCTGTAACAGTTTGTAACATTCCAGGTTTGTAAAATGCTAGGAACATTATGAAAAGAGAAAAGGGACAACCCTGCTCTGAAAAGCTGAAGGTGGAGTTACGTTAAAGGGGGTTTTATACTTATAATTTTGGCTTGTGATGTGATCGTCTAGACTGGTAGAACTCTAAGTTATGTCATAGTAATTCAGATTCGTAATGACTCAGATTATAGTGAAATATAGTATGGGAAATAATGAGGTAAAATAGATAAATAATACACTAGATTGGACATAAAGATGGAACGAGAGCCTTTATTCGTCCAGCACCATAGGTTGGGGAACCATAGCCATATGAAGGAAAAACGAACGAGAATCAATTGAAACTCAAAGCAAAAAACCTTCTAGCATTACAGATGATATGTTTACAATCCATAGAACAATTATTAATAAGACGAGCACTGGTGATATGTACAATATGGAACTTCCTATACTCCGGTAAGGTTATTACTGGCACAATTGTGATAAAAAGCAGAATCCTGATTATTAATGAAATTCATAAGCAGTATCCTTGTAGTTCCTAGTGTGAGAATCTTTCCTTCCAAGTGTTATGTGTGAGATCCTAGCAGTCGCGCTGGTTTGGAAGTGATGATAAACTCTTTATATTTCCTGTTAACTGATGAACGGTGGAACGAGATCGAAGCAATCCTTCACTTGCCTGGCTCGCCATGGCCCGAAGACGAGGCTATGTTTACTGGGGACGTTCGTTATAGAACTCCCAGAGGAATTCTCACTGCCACTGTTGTGGGGGATATTTTCCTTGGCACAGACGATATAAACAGTTTACCCTAGGCCTCCAAACCATTGATTATTGTACGTAAAATATTATACTGAAAGCAACAACTCCAAATGCCTATATCATAGTGTCGAGTGAATAGATAAATGTGCAGTAGACCTTACGAACAGTATAAGAATATTCCAAATGAGTTAGTAGCAGAACAGAGTTCCACAATATTCAATAGAAATGCAATAATAAAATAGAACAAGCTTACATGAGATTAAATCCTGTGAAATGAAAGAGTTATTTAAAATGGGGACATTGTACATACCAGATAACAAAGAAGCGTCTTTAAAATATACTGAAAATGGTGGATACCTAGAAGAGGAACTCCATTTCAAAGGAACACTATTGTGAACCAGAATATTTATAAAGATGCGAATTGCCTAAAGTATTGCTTGAAGTCGTACTAATATTCATCATTCATAGAATTATAAAATAATATCAAATAAGTTCCACGTTTCGACAATAGACGTTGCAAAGTTGGAAGCCATGAAGTAGTCTGGCAACGGTGCATTTTATTTTATTGCAGGATAGGAAATTCAGATATGTTACAAGTTCAATGCGTAATATTGGCTCGATGCCTTATTCGAAGCACGCTGATAAATTCGTTGGTTAGAGCTTGCAGGTGATGAGTTTTCAATTGGAACTACCTAGCATGAATTGCTTCGGTTTATTTGCCATGCCTGAGTTCCGAAATAAACCACATGTGTACACACATACCATACAGATAGAGATCTGTGGTCGATGGGGTTTGCGAAGCCTCAAAGCAGGCTGATACCGAAGATTACAACCATTCCGCTGTTAATTCTCTACTATTGCGTATCGATTGAATGCTTCCTCGAAAGAATGATGATATGGAGGTAGAGTTCAGAGAAGATGTTTCCAGGGGCGGACTTACTCCGTCGGAGGCCCAGGAAACTATATTTTAGCAAATTATGAGTTATAATTGTTATAAAGGATCTTTCAATAAGAGCGTAAGATTTGAATTGCTCGCCATGTTTGACAGTCATAATGTCACATGATTATGATGGGACATATCGAAAGTTGACAGATGGGAGTTAGTAAACATGGAGCTAATTGGACCGTTTTTCTTCGAAAACGAAGAAGGTATTGCAGTAACGGTGAATGGCGAACGTTTTAGTGCTATGATAACACAGTTTCTTGTGTCAAAACGTTACGCGCATGCCAGCAAAGCCGTGGCGGTCATTTACAAGATATTTAATTTCATACCTAATTCCCAAATGTATATTATCTGAATCGATAAATATTCTATACTCTGCTGCAAAAAAACATGTTTTATTGAACAATGGCATTGAAAAAACTACAAGAGTTTTGGAGAGAAGAATGGACTGTTGAACCAATTCTTATCGCCACGAGAATTATAGAATAAAGTGAATGTTTGAAAATTGAAATCACAAGCAGGCCGTCCCAGCTTCGCATGGGTAGAAATTTGTTTCACTTGGCGGTTTCATCTTCAACACTTCAACCTGCCATATCTTTTGATGTGCTCGTTGTAATTGTATGATGTGAAGGGCAATTTCGTTCTAAATTAAATACTGGGGATAAATAACGTGTTAAGTTGGATGAGTATCAATAACCTATTCATAAAAACACACTCCCAAATAATGCATAATTTTGGAAAGCATCTGATTACCATAAACAAGTAATAGCAAGTCAATCTTGACAGATAGATATATGCTATCGCGGACTTTTTTGTAGAACTATTTAAGAGGTACATTTCCGTCATACATTGTATCCACGTAAGTCTTACGGCTTTTGCAGCGCACGTGAAAATAGCTGATTATGGCTGATTTTTTTGTAATTATTGAAGTTATAGTAGGTATCCTCAATTTTTTCGGGTTAAAAGTATAGCCTATGTCACTCAGGGATAATGTGTCTTTCTGAGGATGAAAGAATTTCCGAAATCGGTCCAGTGGTTTTTGAGCCTATTCGTATCAAACACACAAAAATACAAATATTTCCTCTTTATAATATTAGTATAGATATGGATTACCACGAAGTCAACGCTGTAGGAAATGATACTCACGGCTGGCCTGACTTGACGAAATGTATCTGCTGGCTTTCTGGTTTCGTGTAATATTGTACCGGGTAAAGTCCTGGCGAATTCACTTTTAGGTGCCGACGAGGGTATGAGTCTGTGTTAAGCTTGTGAGCTTAGCGTAAGACTGTTGCGACTTGTGGCAGGGAAGTGATCGAACAGAACAGGTGAAAAATGCTTGTGGGATTATTGTGACACACCATAGAATCGAGAACACAGAAAATCTCGGCCTTATTCTCAACCGAGTAAGCCCATCCGATGTATAAACTTTCTGGTATAAGAAACAAAATTATGAATTTTGAACAGGATTCTCTTATTGAATAATCCTCTATAAGTTACTTCAGAATTTGAAGATGAGTGAGTTAACCGAAAATTTAAATTCTTGTTTGCAAACATCGAGGTCGTAGAAATCTTCTCCTCGAGTAAGTCACGGCGTAAACATCGCTCCCTTGCTGGCGTTTTATAGAAATGTTCATCTATTTTATTCATGCGATGTGGGGTAGGTACACATAAAGATTGGTCTGAACTTTATATCGCTGCCTGGGCTTTTTATAGCGTCCTATTTCCACATTTTTCATTACATGACACGTTACCAATATGATTTCGTTTGAGTTTGAAATCCATGTTTCCATGGCTTCGGTATAACAAACTGAAATAGGTTGAGGTTTCATTCATATATTTGTGGGCTACAGAATAATCAGTTAATGATTCGACCGCTGCAAACTCAGACCATAGAAAGTCATCAAACATAAATTCGTGAATTGGTGGAGACAAAATTTAGTCAGTTTTCACTGTGTGGGACGAAGATAGCATTAAGGATAGCAATATCATTTTATATTACCGTGGAATCATTGCAGAATCTAACTTTGAAAGGTCCAGTGGCATGGTGTTACTGTGTGTCACTGTTAATCAAAATGATAAGAGTAGATTGAGTAGAACATACTTGTGTGAACTCAAATCAGGATTTAAATAGTCCACTTTGCTACAAACGAACCATTTTTTCAACGTATTTTGCTAATAATATTAAGAAACAAATCCAAATCTCACATTTCATACGCAATGAGTTTGAATATTGGCTTAACTATGTATCGAGTGATAGAACTTTAAGGTCGCCGTTTTGAGCGCGTAGGAAAACTCATCCACCGTCCATTTATGGAATAACTCCATAGAACATACATTATCACTATCAAGTTTTATGAATATCTCTATCTTCATTAATGAAATGTACAATGGCGCTGAACTATGAAATTAATTAATATCTGGGTAAAGCAGGAACTTTTTCTCTCCATATATTTGAATTAGACCATTCTCTGCCAATTCCGTATTTCAAGTTGTTTTTCTGAACGAAATTATCTGTAGATTCACTTTTAATCGGACGTTGAACTATTCTCATAGGTCTTTCGTTTGAAATAAAACCGAAGCATTAGTTGGCTTATTTTCTTTTATTTTTGAAAGAAAAGGAAAGAACTTTCGAAATTAAATCGATTTCAATTATTTCATTAAGAACTCCAATTCTTTCTGAGTCTACCCACAAAATTTCAGTTCTCAAAGTGAAACCATTTTCAAATGCAACTTGAAATAAAAACACACTATATTGAACGCCCACTTTAAATTGAAGTGAAACACATTTAAATTGAGATTTAAGCCCGCAACGGACGGCGAGCGATAATATAATATATATTATGGCTTTGCATTGACATATGTCATTTTAGTATGGAAAAATATCGTAATATCGGAATATATATTATAGCGTCGTCCGCGGGGCTTGGTGCATTTTCATAAGGAGCGATATTGGTGTAATATATGAGATATAATATATAGTCCATCCAAGAATGATTGACATCAGGGCAGGCCTTGAAAGTCCAGTCGCAGCTTTATTTCTAGTTACAAAAAAGTAACTAAAAATTTTCTGTGCTTTCATCATAGTAATATAAATAACCTAAAAATTGAACGATATTTTTTTGAAGTAAGGAACTTTGAATATCAAAATGTTCCCAATTTTCACATAGGATTACCAGCGTGTGAATCTGTATACCAGCAGTATATTATTTTCATCTTTTATTGATACATTTTCGATCTTACGATCAATTATAGGAGCATACAGCCTGGAAATTCTGGCTTGGTAACGAAAAATATCGTGGGTGATTAAATAGCACGGTCCTTTTCAATGTTCAATATGAATATTCGCTGAACCGAAAAAATCTAGTTGATAATTTGAAGCGTGTTACTGCAATGTGGATTGATTGGGAAATTTGTAATAGATATCAAGACACTAAGATAGAAACAAAACTGTACCAATGGATCTATTTAATATATGAAGAATTTTGTCATGACATTGTAACTTTCAATATTTGTGAACAATGAAGGAGTAAAATATGAAATATGAAAAATATAAATATTCCTATTATTCTGTTTCAACAACCACATGTTATTTTTTCCTCATCTGGGCAGAACTCGTCATGTTCATAATGAAAGGATTTGTCAGCAATATATCATAACATTGCTTATATTTTGACTAATCTTCTCTCATTTCTTTTTCTACGTGCTCTGTGCAGGCTTTCCATTTTTTAGCTGTTCACTCTTTAAAGCCTCATTTCAAAGATATTTATTTCACTTGCTCAATTTTTGGCAAATTTGTTCGAAACATTAATGAAAGAACAAAATGGCAGTGTTATTTCCAACACCAACCTGAATTCTGCAACTCAAAATATTACTGAATGGGTATTACCAACATAATTTCGATTTTCCAAAGCCTCCCGAGATGTCAATCATTCTTGGATGGACTATATATTATATTATCGCTCGCCGTCCGTTGCGAGCTTTAAGCCGAATTTCTTTCATTTGAAAGATGATTTTATGACATTTGTTCTAAAAATAATTTCCGGCATAATTATGTCCATCACGACTAGCTCTGAGGAACTACATTCGACCAGAACAATATTTGACCACTCTTTCGAGTAATTCAGGACTTATTTCAGCTATAAGATGAGTTATGTTGGCTTCCAAAGCGTCTATTGTTTCTGGTTTATCAGCATAAACCGATGACTTGACATAATCCGGATGAATCCATTGGAGTTATCTCGCATGATCTTGGATGCCAATTAATTGGACCATTTCTGAAAATAGAATGGTGGCCAAATCTCTCTTTCAATAAACCAATTATTACGGTAGCAGCCTGAGGTGTAGCACCATATTGTACGCACCAAAACCCTTCTAGGTCGATACCATCCAAATTTTGAAAAATATAATCATTGATCATCGATCTGTTCCGAGCATCATTACCTACTTGATCAAGTTCTTATCCTAATGATAAAATAAAAACATTATGAATGTGGGTCGGTTTATTGTCTGAGATAACACTACCTGTTTGTCGAAGATTAATCATTCTTCATTTCAAGACATTGTTTACTCCTACGAGTTATTAAATGAGGTCATTTCAGTCCCCTAAATTAATTTCCTAACCTCATTCAACCGCGCTTCGTTACAATACCCCAACCTTCCTCTGAGGGGCAAACCATAATCATGAATGTTTCATCACAAAGAGGATATTAGTGACATCACCTCACCTCTCGTTCTCTGAATTTTCAACGAACAAAAACTGCCCCCATATACCGAAAACAAGAAAGTCCCAACCGCGGCTCGTATCCAACCGCCATTTCCATTTCATTTACGGTTATAAATATGTTATAAAAACAGAAAATATCCTTCGCCTCGAATGGAAACGAGCATATTTCGGAAAACTTCCAGTGGTGCCCAGCGGAAAGTTAACTGATTCCACCGTTTCATTATTCAGGGTGTTCCTGCATGTCTGTTCCGTATTTTCATGTCGAAACTTTCGAGCTATGTCAGTATGGAAGGGTAAGCTGAATACAACTGTATGAATTAGTTATTGGTGCTGATGGACTGTTGAAATGAAGAGTTTTCGAAAGTTTATTGGCACAATTGATTGGTTGTGATTTCTAATGCCCTGAGGAGTTGGCACATCAGGATCTTCATTTCCCACAACAATACAAAATACAGTGTGACAAGAAAAACCTCGGACAAAATCTTTTTCATTCAACTTTATCAAACAGAAGAAATAAAGAGAAATCTTTTCGTAATTATTTTTCTAGTTATTGAAACTTTGGGAGGAGCTTCCATTTTCTTGGAGCTTTTCAGGGTCTCTCTCCCAATGTCTGAGAAACAGGAAATAAAAATGCAAATTGAAAACCAATCGAAATATCGAAACCATGCAGTATTTTTCACTTTCAGTGACGATAATTCATCAGTTCAGAACTCTCTTTTAAGTGGAATTCCGAAAATACTAATTGAGAGCTGCAGATTTGGATTATTCGAAGCATCTTAACTCAGCAAACTAATCATTGAAATTTCTGATTCCAGAGCAAAATGATCTCCAAAAATACTCGGAATGGAAACAAATGTGGTATTCTAATATGGAGGATCTGGCGAAGGCCGAAGCGAGTAGCTCTTCAGACAACAACACCGTGACTAACACCACTGTACAGCTTGGTGCCACAGCATTTCTTCACTGTAAAGTGCGGAACTCTAATGATAGAACGATAGCAGGAACAGAGGTAAGCAGTCCTAACTCACTAACTTTAACTTTGTCACTGCAATGATTCCGATGCTTTCAGTCTCCAAAATAGATCTTATTGTTCACTTTTCTATTGAAATTTATAAACAACTCATATATTTTTATGGGAGAGAGCAATAAAGATTCGTTTTTAACGAAAATATGAAGCATCATGGCATTTGTGATGAAATAGCAACAAGTAACATTCAAAAATCAGATCGATCTATTTCCCACTCCTAATCTCAATATTAGCAGAGGAAATGTTAAGGGTCTTCAGCCTTCAAAATAGGAAACGTATACCGACAGATGGCGGTGCAGTGCATTAATTTTTATTTATTGGATTATTCAGCTTAAGGGGCACCTTTAGAATCGTGGTAAATCTCCATTCAAAAGTGGTCTCTTCATTTCATTTACGACGTAGAGACTTGATTTTTTTTAATTGAAGTTGAAGAACGTCCCGAGGGCAAATAGTTTTTTTTTTCGATTTAATTAGTTTTTCATTAAAAAAAAAACAGGGTAATCGTTAGATCTGGGGCTATTGAATATGTTTTTCGTTTTTCATGAGTACAAGCTATATTTTTGAAATAATCATCATGAAAGTTTTTGTCGTTTATAGAAGATTGAATTGCCGAGAAAAAATAGTTGCGATTTTCTCCAAAAAATGATGAATACCCGACGGAACAAAATCATTAAGTATAGTTTCCAAAACGCTGAAGTTCAACCTGTTTTTTTTAATTGAAAAACTAATAAAATCGAAAAAATCTCAACTATTTGCCCTCGGCAATTTAATCTTCTATGAACTACAAAAATTTCATGATGATTATTTCAAAAATATAGCTTGTACTCATGAAAAACGAAAAACATATTCAATAACCCCAGATCTAACGATTACCCTGCTTTTTTTAATTGAAAAACTGATTGAATCGAAAAAAGAAAACTATTTGCCTTCGGGACGTTCTTCAACTTCAATTTAAAAAAAATCAAGTCTCTACGTCGTAAATTAGGGTACTTACTCGTAAAATAAAGAGACCACTTTTGAATGGAGATTTACCACGATTCAAAAGTTGATACTGCCCCATAATAGAACAAATGTTGGCGCGCAGGGAATATTAACAAGAAATCCTACCCTGAACTAGATCTCACACTGTATAATACACTAATTTTCCTTCACCAGTCATCTGGGAGTAAATACCTGTGGGGCGTGTCATTTAAAAGAAATTCAATTCCATGTAAGAATCCTCAATTGTAAGAAACAATTAATTTTCACTAATCGACGGCTAATAAAATCCTTAATATAATGTCTTTGGTAAGAATGAATATTTATCATTTCGAATAGAAAAATTCGAGGAACTAAATTTCGCGAAGACAACACATTGTTGTAATATTATTTACAAAAAAACGGTAAATTTTGAAAAAAAAAGAAGAAAGACATTTGATTAACTAAATGATAGACTTCAATACTGAAATAAAAAAACACAAAAATATTGGTTCGTTTTGATGGTGGAAATGTTGAAAAATTACCAAAAACTATGGGGAATATCCTTTTAATTCATTCAATACTTATAAAATATTTTTTCATTATTTTTATCTTTATACACTCATACATCCCTTCATCAATTAGAAAAAAAATAAATCGTTTCTGACTCCCTTTTTTTCAGGGACGTAGACCCTTAAACGAGATACCATACCACGTCTGGTGCAAGAGCAAAAATAGAAACTTCTTCTACCTTAAACTGAATCAAAATAAAATGAAAGGAGAATAAACATCAAGAAAAATCAAATAATATTTTCCTTATAAAATTGTTTTGAAGATACTGGATCCATATAAAAAAAGAATCTATCTGGAAAATGGAAATGTATATACTGAATAATTAATGACCAAACTGTCAATAGTTTGTCCTTCTTTTCCACATTCACACCTCGGGAGGTGAACGGAATTCCATTGAAGAAGCATAACTTCTATTGCAACGACCATGACCTGTCCTAAGACGATTCATAAGAAAATAAATTTTTCTGGACAGAAGAAAACCAGGAGCTTCTTCAGAAAGATCAAGAATTAAACTTTTATTGGAAAAATCCATTCCGACCTCCAAATTTCCATATCACTTTTTTAGAACAGACTGAATTTTGGCTTCAACAGTTCTCGAATTTATGAATGAGATGCTGTCTCTTCTTTTTATGGTCTAAGAATATTCCTCATATCATGGCCACTGGCCAGGTCTGTATCAACCTTCAAATACACTGCGCAAAAAAATTAACGCACATTATGGAAATCTCAAATTTATTCTACAACTGAAGGTGTTCTCAATGATAATTATTTTTATCAGAATTATGCATGCATATGTTATCCACTTTCAACGTTTTTCTTCAATACAGATGTTTTCTCCCAGCAGGAATAAAAAAAGATGATATTATCAGATTTTGAATGTATTGGCTCCATTCTAAAATCAGTTGTTCTCGATCAATTGTAGTGATCAATAGTTTTTCTTTCGTTTGATTTTCTACACTCGATCGCTATGCAACGCGAGGAATGTGCCCAAGCGGTAGTTTTGCGAGAAGAAGGGTGGACATACACAAGAATTGCAGAAAGGTTTGGAGTTTCCCATACAAGTGTGTCCAGAATGTTGCAGCGATTCAGGTATGAATGTCCGAAGACCAGGACAGGGTAAACCACGGGTAACAACTGTCATTCAAGAACGTTACTTGAGAGTTTCTTCGTTGAGACAACGGTTTGCAACCGCTCGCCTCCTTCAAAATCAGCTTGAGCAAACTCATGAGGTGCAAATTGGCACTCAGACAATAAGAAATCGCCTCAGATAATATGATTTAAGATTTAAGGCCTCGTGTCGCGGCAAGAAGCCCAGCTCTTACCCCAGCCCATCGAAGGGCGCGTTTGGATTTTGCGAGAGAGCATATCCATTGGGAAGAGGCCGATTGGGAAAGAGTTCTTTTCACAGATGAGTCTAAATTCTGCCTCTACCATTGTGATCGACGTTCCCTTGTATACAGACGTCCACATGAAAGATATGCTCAGTGCAATTTCCTGAATACTACTGGTTTCGGGGGAGGATCGATTATGGTATGGGGTGGAATATCTTTGACTGCTCGCACAGACCTAGTGGTCGTTGATAATGGAGCTTTGAATGCTGATAAGTATATAAGGAACATTCTTGAAGAGCATGTAGTACCATTTACCCCATACATTGGGGAAAATTTCATTTTTATGGATGATAATGCCAGACCCCATCGTGCGCGCATCGTTCAGGAGTACCTTGAAGAGGTTGAAGTCTCTCGAATGGAATGGCCAGCAAGAAGTCCAGATCTCAATCCGATTGAGCAGGTTTAGGACAACCTCAATAGAAGGCTGAGAAGTTCAGAAAATCATCCAGCTACTCTTAATGACTTAGGAATCCAACTCGGAGAAATCTGGGAAGGATTAGATCAGAACATTTTAAGATCACTCATTTTGAGTATGAACCGTCATTGCCGAGCTGTAATTAACGCAAGGGGTGGAAATACCAAGTATTAAATCTCTTATCAGCATTTCAGTATTTTGAAAATCGTTCATTTCTCTTCTTTCACATAAGATTCGGTGAAATCCTGAATTTTTCTTCCATTTAATGTGTCTTGTTTCGTTCAAAACCTTCCCGGGAGAACATAAAAAATAAGTTATAAAGTCAATGTAGAGTTAACTTTCATTAAAATTGAGATTTTCAGAATGTGCGTTAATTTTTTTGCGCAGTGTATATTTTTGTCAGTTGATGAATCAGTTGTCTGACATGTCGTAGCTTCTGATGGTATTTTCTGGTATCATATGGGACTCTTAGATCATCATGTAGTGGAGTTGGAAACTTACCAAGGTGAACGTAATATTTTAGATTGAAGTCTCTGAAATATAGGAGTATGTATTGTGTTACAAACCCAACGTGAACAGAATATGACTTAGACCAATTTCGATTCAGGATTTGTTCTTGAAATTTCGAAGTCCTATAAATCGTATCCAGGATTTCGTTTATGACCCACAATTAAACCTGGATGAGATGGTGAAATATCAAATCTCCTCACCCATATCTGTCTAAAGATGGGGATATATTTCTTGTTCCCGAAATGAAAACGACCTATAAATCAGGGATACGCCGTCATATCCGGTTGAGCAATTTCGAAACCGCAGATCTTTACAACGTATCCGAGCTGCAAAACAAAACGTTTCCTGAATTTCAATTATCCCAACACTCCATCGGCCCCGTAATCAATTCAGCTAAGATCGTTATGCGAGGACGTAGAGGGATGAAGAAAAATTACGGCATATATTGTTGGATCTGAGGCAGGGAACGGTCCTCCATTCCGGAGAAAATGGAATATTCGACGCGAATAAATCGCTACCGGTTTTTAATATACTTTGCAGATGCGGCCAATCCATGGAAGAATCTGAATTTGTGGCTTCAGAATGTATTGTACCTGAAATAGGGTATATTTCTACTTTGGCTTTTGACGGAATTTTGTTCAGATTGCCTGAATTTGAGGTTCTGACCACAAACATATAAAGATGCATGTTTTATGGTCCTTCAAGCCGAATGAAGATTCAGGACTTAACACACCCAATTTCATCCTGGATTCCAACCATAAAGAATTTCTGCCAGCGAAGAAGATCTTCAGTTTCTAGGGCCCAGAAGAATCTAGTACCTACTTGCGAAGACGATTACTATCTTGAAGGGCCAAGAAAAATCCAGCTCTAGCGAATGCTCTCTTTAGCTTCCTGAGTTAATACAGCGAATATAAAGACAATCTATTATTTCTCAAGACCAGAGATACAGCAGTTGCGTTAGACTCAGGTCACGTGATCACTAGCATCCCAAAGAAGTCCAATCTTTGTGGTTTCCAGTCGATAGAATCATCACCTACGCAAAATAAACACGTAGATTGGGGACTTACAACCCACAATCGCGAAGAAATCCTCACCTTCGCAGAATATTCCCAGATGCAGCACAACGATGATTCACAAAAAAATAAAGCATGTGAAGACAGCAAACAACAAAACAGTCACCAACACCAGGAAAAAGATAATCAAACAACCATTCAAGAACTAGCAACAGATGAAGAAAATCTTGGGTGACTTTTAAATGGATAAAACTGCAAGAAGGTGACTCAAATGAGAATATTACTCTAAATTCTAAAAACTTGGACAAATCAAACAACGTAGCTAAGGAATCAACAACTACATATACAGACGAAAAAAATCTACCCAGATGTTCAACAGATTTGCAGAGTAAAATTATACTTACTCAATACACATTACACACTAAGCTAGAATGAACCTTTTCAAGCAAGAATTTATAAACATCGCCAAATAAACCAAAGCTTGGGAGTATTTTCTTCACAGGTGCAGATTTCTTCGAAATTGTTAAGGGGAAGTATCACCTTTTGAATCGTGGTAAATCTCCATTCAAAAAGTGGCCTCTTTATTTCACGAGTAACTACCCTAATTTACGACGTAGGGACTTGATTTTTTTCTTTAAATTGAAGTTGAAGAACGTCCCGAGGGCATAAAGTTTTCTTTATTTCGATTCAATTAGTTTTTCGATTGAAAAAACAGGTTGAACTTTAGCGTTTTGGAAACTACACTCAATGATTTTTTTTCGTCGGTTGTTCATCATTTTTTAGAAAAAATCGCTACTATTTGCCCTCGCCAATAATCTTCTATAAACTGCAAAAATTTTCATGATGATTAGTTCAAAAATATACCTTCTACTCATGAAAAACGAAAAATATATTCAATAACCCAAATATTGCAGAGATCTAACGATTACCCTGTTTTTTTTTAATTTGCCATCGGGACGTTCTTCAACTTCAATTTAAAAAAAATCAAGTCTCTACGTCGTAAATTAAGGTAGTTACTCGTTACTCGTGAAATAAAGAGACCACTTTTTGAATGGAGATTTACCACGATTCAAAAGGTGATACTTCCCTTAACTCCTTTTGGATGCTGTTCTAGATATTTTTGACTCTGAAAGCAGTAAGTCTTTTTTGCTGGTACTGTAATCTTCAAGACTTTGGAAGCTGGAGATTCTTTGTCAACAGTTTAATCTTCTTGGCTTTCTCAACTGGGGATTGTATCCGCTGGCACTGAAATCTTCTTGATTCAACTGGATCAGACTCCTTTTGGATGCTGTTCTGGGGATCAGAATCTTCTTGACTCTTGATGCTGGAGGTCTTCTTCACTGCAGCTGGAATCTTTTAGGCTTTGGAAGCTAGAGATATTCTTCTGTGGGTTGCTGTGTTTTTGATCTGTAACTTCAATTAATTCACAGGGAAAGAAAAGTGAAAGAAAAGGTTCAGGTAAAAATATATCATAGTTTTATTTCAACCCAACTATTTGTTTTTGTCCCTGACGTTTGAGAACACCGTTTTCAGAAAAACGATTTATTTATAGTGTTGTGACAGAGTCGTTATCGTTGGTCCAGGCGCCAAGGGCCGAGATTATGCGAACCAGATGTTGCGGTCGAACGTACTGGCTTTCTTCAGTTTCTTCGAGTGGTCGTGCTGATGTGAAACAGATGTGCGTTGATGGACGGTCTTTCTTGTCGCTCGTCGAGGGTTTTGATAAAAACCTTTTAAGATTTAGTGGCTGTCGTCGATTATCGCTGGTGTATTCTTCTCGAGAGCTGGTGCTTCTTGAATGCTGGTTCAATGTGATGAATCGAGGAGATCTGATTTCTGGTTTGCATATCGGCCCTTTATATCCAATTTCTGCACACAACCCACACATGAATGTCATAAAATAAACTATCAAACGAAAAAAAAGTCGGCTTCAATCTCAATTTCAATTTGAAGTTCCATCACCCGATAGATAACTTCTGAACACAAACAAATGCAGCACATGTTCATTCAAGAAAGAATATCCAGGGTGACCAGTAAAACTTCGGACAAATTTTGCTGTGGTCTGGAACAAAATTATTTCAGCGCAGCCAAATAATTTTCATTCTCTTGGTTTCTCTACACTTTCCTGTACTAATATGTGAATTTTCAGTTTGATATAATTTTATTTCACAGAGTTTTAGAATGTAAAACAAACGTAGTTTGCTCAATGTGCCTCGTCAAACCGTGTCCGATGCAATTCGTCGTTTCAAGGAGCTTGGCCATGATGGTCGTCGTCCAGGAAGTGGTAGAAAACGCACTGTCAATACACCTAGCAATCGCAAAATCGTCAAGAAGCGAGTCAATCGAGATCCGAGGATTTCCATGAGGAAAATAGCCTGTGAGACCGGTATCAACCGCGAATTAGTCCGTCAAATTGCCAAAAAGGAGCTCAACCTCAAGCCATACAAGCTCCAAAAAGTTCAACTCCTCAAGGAGGAAAACAAGCGCGTACGACTCCAAAGGTCCCGCCAACTCCTTCGTCTCGCCGCCGGTCAGCAATGGAAGCGAATTCTCTTCACAGACGAGAAGCTTTTCACCGTAGAACAATCCCACAACCACCAAAACGACAGAGTCTGGTCCGTAGAGGCTCCCGGTACATCGGCCATCATCGAACACCTTCAAAATCCGCAATCCGTCATGGTCTGGGGCGGAATTTGCGGCAGTAGTAAAACTCCCTTAGTTTTCGTGGATCTAGGGGTCAAAATCAATCAAGAAGTCTACCGCTGCGACATCCTCGAGGCCGTAGTACTTAGTACTTACGTCATTCCGTGGTCCAAGCAGCACTTCGGCGATACGCATTGGACCTTTCAACGGGTCTCCGCTCCGGCTCACAGAGCGAAAATGACGCAAGAATGGTGTTAGACCCATTTTCCTTGTTTCATCTCATCTTCAGAATGGCCAACCTAATCACCGGATCTCAACCCAATGGACTACAGCGTGTGGTCGATTTTGGAGCACAGGGCTTGTGCTAAAAAACACAAAAATTTGGAGTCGCTGAAGCAATTTCTGCGCCGGGAATGGAACCGATTAACGCCCGAGGAGCTGCGGCCCATTGCCGAAAATTTCAAGAAGCGTCTAAAGCTGTGGATCGCCGCCAAAGGAAGCCACTTCGAAACGGCTTAAATATATTATTAACAAATATTCGAGCTTTTATTATCTGTTGTTATTTTGTTCAATTTCCTCTGTTTAATAAAGTTAAATGAAAAAGAGTTTGTCCGAGGTTTATCTTGTCACACTGTACATTTAACATTGGCCCAACTTTCCTAGTTTGCCTAAGAGTATGTGGAACACCTTATTCAGTATATCCATATTGGTATAAGGCGAACTCAATTTTTCAAGATTGAATAACATCTGACAAGAGATAGATCCATCTATCCAGTATCCATCTTTCCGATAACCTATTAAGTCAAATCGATTGAAGAGTCCTGATCCCTGACTAGACAGAAGGGATTTTGGAGCCTGAGAGTCCCGAGAAGAGGCTGAACATTATTTTTCCTTGACAGGATATCAGCAGAGGTACGGGCAAAACGAAAACGTTGTTGAGACTTCTTATCTATATTTCATGAAGTGATGGATTTTTATAATCGCATTATGAAGTCGTCGCTGAAATATCCTCCTAACTTGGGTTGGAGTACAGATTAAATCTGGAAGTTGACGGATATCCCCTATATTTCAAGGCTGAGCCTTCTACTCCCGATATAACCCAATAATTTCCCGGATACTTCAGTGGAAGGCAATGAGCCTGAAAAATCATTGATGTATTAAATACTGATAAAATTATGTTGGGATGATGTTCCTTAGAAACTTGAATTTATTCATGTACTGAAATATTCATATAGCCTGAGGAACTTTCGTCGTTTACACTGAGCCTACCTTGATTATTCGCCAGTGAACCGATTTTTCAATTAGTTCAAAAGAGAATATAGAATTCTTCAGTATTGATGTGTTACAGGTTACGAATTCATTGAACATAAACAAACCTACACACATCGTCGAAAATTTTGGCCCCCCTATTAACACTCAACTTGTTGAATGTTACATGACAATTTTTTTTGTGTGGAATCTTCACTATTTTATCACTTAAGGTCGCCGAATACAACGAGTAGGAAAACTAACCCGATGGAGCAGACACCGTGCATTTTATGGAATATTCCATTAAATGGAAGTATAGTAGTATTCCTTATGAATGAAATGTACAATGGCGCTCTCTATCCGAAAATCACTGAACTATGAAATAAGTGAATATGTAGGTAGGTAAAGCAGGAACTATTTCTCGCTATATATTCGAATTTGGTCATTCTCTGCCCATTCCGTATTACAAGTTGATTTTCTGAACGAAATTATCACTTTTAATCGGAATTTGAACTATTTTCATGGGTATTTCGTTTGAAATAAAACAGAAGCATAATTCAATAAATTTAGATTTTTCTCATTTTTCCTATTTTGTCTCATCCTGCAAAGAGTAACCAAGAATGACATTCTGTCGAATATATTGAAATGAAGGAAAACATACATCTCATTTCCAGAACTTATGTTGTTCATTTCTTGATAATCCTAAGGGGGCCAAAACTTTTGTCGATTTGTGTATATTCATGTGAAGTTTTTACTGAGTTGAAGATTCAAATTGAAGTACAACAACATCTTGGTCTTGTGATAGATTTCTCCCATCAACATTTGTTGTAACGTTAGTCTCAGTAGTACCAAGAGCATAACAACTTCTTTTCATTCCTTTTGGTGGATACAAAGTTTTATATCAAATCAGTTTATAACCAAATCAACCAATTTCGAAATTGAATCCAATTTCATCATAAATCATTCACCATATTCATTTTCTCGCTGTCTTCGCTATGGAAACCCATACAAAAATTCCAATTATGGAAGATAATTGTGAAATTTCCGAAAAAATTCCGAAAAAGCATAAAGGCCAGTTGTATAATGATTATGATCGTCAAAAAAGTCACGAAAGTATTATGAAGAAGAGTACCACAAATTTTGCAGTGTATGGCAAAAAACTGTGTTGAATGTATTAATAAACTGAAAATATGCTGCTCGGTTATTTTACCGATCTATTCAATTTTTTTTATTGGGATATGCTCAAAAATTTCATATGCCTTTCAATTATGCATCTACCTCGAAATGATGGGAACTCGTTCACATGCAATTTTCTGATAGATTTCGATAGTTATTGGACTGACAGTATTAGTTATGTATTTCAACATCTTATTCCACAGAGATATACTTCTCAGAACGATTTATAGATTTTTTATTTCCGTTCTATGAACCAGTCTGTATTTGAATCAACCCACCATATCCATCTCAGTTTTCGTAAAATATTTAAAGCTCCTGGAACAAGAAACAGGCAAGGAACGAATGCAGTGTACACCATTTCCTTATACCCCTTGCTCTAGGACCCATACATCGACTTCCTTTTTTACACGAAATCCTATAACCGTAAAACGAAGCTATTTCGACTTGAATGAAATTTTCCGTTACATTTTTGGAGTGCTTAAATTTTAATGAGCAGAATAAAATTCTTCCGGGAATATTCGCCTAGTTCCGAGTTTGTGGAACGCGGCAGAAGGGTTCGTGATCTGACTGAATCTGCTGACCCAATTCCCAAAATATATCGCTGCAATTCAATTACGATGAATATTAATAAGCCGAAATTGAATTTTTGGCTCGTACCCGTTGCTTATGAATTCCAACAATTCAAAATCGAATGAATATCCATGAAAACATAGCTAAACAATCGATTCAGAATTTGTATCTTCTCGATGTTCGGAACTGAGTTCTTGCTCTTGTCTCAAGAAGCAAGACAAGCGTTTCAACCGATGTGGGTGTGACCATTTACGAGGATTAATGAAAAATTCTTAACCTACTATAGAACCAAACAAAATTTAAATGTCAAAATATTTTATTACTCAACATATTCTCCTCCTAATTGAATACATTTATTGCAGCGAACCTGCAACGTCTCTAGACCTTTCAAAAAAAAATTTTCTTCTTGCTCTGCAAACCAGTCCTCCACAGCTTTCATTACCTCCTCATTGGAAGAAAATTTACGACCTTTCAAAATTTTTTTTTAGTTGAAGGAAGAGATGATAGTCGGACGGAGCCAAATCTGGTGAATAAGGGAGGTGTTCTGGTAATTCTAACCCTAAATGATGAATTTTTTGCATGGCTCCATGAGATTTGTGTACTGGGGCGTTGTCCTTTGGATAGCTTTCCCCGTCTTTTCCC
The DNA here is from genome assembly GCA_951802165.1 of Adalia decempunctata. Taxonomy (NCBI): domain Eukaryota; kingdom Metazoa; phylum Arthropoda; class Insecta; order Coleoptera; family Coccinellidae; genus Adalia; species Adalia decempunctata. The sequence goes on from OX637697.1 coordinate 27,364,521, forward strand.
TTTAATTTTTTTTCGTAGAGTGGTCAAAATGTCGAATAGGAATCTCCAGTTATTGTTCTACCCTTATCCAAAAAATCAATCATGATTACTCCATGGTAATTCCAAAAAACTGAAGCAAGAACTTTTCCAGCCGATTTTTGGACACACCAGAGTGTCGCCATTCCATCGATTGTTGCTTTGTTTCTGTATCGTAGAATTGTACCCGAGTCTCATCCATAGTAACAATTCGATTAAAGAAGTCTACATCGTTTTCAAATCGAGCACAGATCGAACGCGATGCTTCTACCCTTGCACGCTTTTGGTCAACATTCAAACATTTGGGGATCCACTTTGCAGAAATTTTTCTCATGTCCAAACTGACGTGAACTACATGATGAACGCGTTCGTGTGAAATCTTCAGTGCTTCAGATATCCGTTTTAGCCCAATTCGACGGTCTGATAAAATCATGTCATGAACTGCATCGATATTTTCGGGGAATGACAGAGAAACTGGCCTTTCCGATCGGTCATCATCTTCAATGGAAAATTTACCTCTTTTGAAGCTTGCAGTCCAATTTTTCACGGTCGCATACGAAGGACATTGATCACCAAGGGTATTAAGAATATCTTCGTAAATCTGTTTACCTCTTAACCCTTTTAAATGCAGGTGCTTGATGATGGCTCGATACTCCAATTTTTCAATTTTTACAATTTCGGTGGACATCTTTTTTTAATTCATTTATTGCGTAACTCTGGTTTACTTTTTTGACCTCGAACTCTACACTGACACTTCTAATAAGTTATTGTTCGTTGATATGGTATCGCAATATTTTGTTTATGCATGGAACTGGTCTAGGCTAACTAAATATCAATACATACTCGTAAGAACGTCACACCATCACCCTTGTCATTTTGCCTTTGTTTCCTTGTATTATGAGATCCTCCCAGAATATACTGATGTGTTCAATAAATGTAGATACAGGGTGTAGATAAGTGTATCGTCAGTCTTAAATTTGAGGTTCCAAGCCTCCAAAATTTCCCAAAAAAAATAAGGCTTGAAATAAGTAAAAACTTTTTATTTAAAATGTATGTGAAAAGAAAGTTTTATAAATGTTTAAGTCTCTATTAAGACAGCAAGAATTATTTTCAGATTTTCTTTGATTATTTTGTTTGTTTATTAAAAGTTAGGCTAGACTACAGAGACTTGACGTGGTTTTCGATATATTTGTTCTTTTTGTTATTGATATCACAATTAAGTTTTCGTGGACTTTGACACATTTCATCTTTCTCTGTTTGTTTTGTAACGGTCAAGAAGCAATAATCTGGCCTTTTTAATGTATTTCCTTTTGTTTGAAGTCAATTTTGTATTGGTGGGTTGCTTTCGTTCTGTTCCACCCTTCACCGTGTATTAACTATTTTACTTTGTTTTTTAGTAATTTTGTTGTTTGATCATAATTAAAGATTTAACATGAAGAATTTTTACTTATTTTAAGCTTTTTTGGGAAATTTCGAACATATTCGGTCAACTGTAGATTTCTCATGAAAAGAATTTTTTTTCTTCCATTTTTCCTCCGAGTCTTCGTTACAGGGTGTCAAAAATTCATGTTTTTTTCAGTTTTTTGAACCGTTTGAATTACAGAATTGAGTTTTTGTACGCTCATTGTCACTAATAATAGCTACGTTCTTGCACTTTACTCCATTTCATTAGACGTGCCATTAGGGGAGATATTGAATTTGCACAAAGTTTTTACCCTTCAACTTTCACACCACTAGATTTGATTTCTTGCAATTGGAAAAATTCTTGTTATCTTGTTAACTATGGCCACTAAAGATAATGTAAAATACCTTCGCAATTTAAATTTGAAAACCTATACGTCAAACTTTGTTGAAATCAGTAAACTGGTGAATTATCACTACTCGTTCTTCCAATAACAACAAATTTACAATGCGTAAGCAAATTGTTTTTATCATAAAATGCCAGTTTTCTCGAAAACGGTTCAATTCGAAGTATCTTTTTTATGTATGACACATTGGCGCATCAGAATTTGCTGTGCAAATGCGAATTTGTCCAGTGGTGTGGAAGTGATGGGGGGGATTGAAACAGATACTAGCAAAAAACTGAAAAAAAAACTTTTGACACAAAGACGAATTTGTTTAAATTTTTCATGAGATATCTACAGTTGACCGTTGATACACTTATTTAGGAACACCCTGTATAACGCTACTAAGTCACACCAGGTTCTTCCTCATTCAAAACAATAATTGTATTGATTAAGGAAGCTACAATCTCATTTATTCCAAACTTTGTTCCAATAAATATGATTGAAAATGAGGTATCCATCATTGTTAACGAGAAGCTGAAAAAAATTGTTTCGTTTCATATCAGTTCAAAATCAAAGAGTATTTGTTGAACTCCGCTGCGTCAATTTGTGATGTAACATGATGCATATTCACTGAAAACAAATTGCCTATTCTTTGGTGTTTTTGAAAGGTGAAATTGTGTTCTCAGGCATCAGTACACATCAGCTACCTTATTCAATATAGAACGTAGGGAGTAGTCAATATTTCAACGATATTTGCCTATTTCCTTACACGGCATTCGCCATTTGTGTCTGACGCACCTCTAGCCCATGCTTCTGTATACCTCCGATATTTTTTATGGGTAGGATGAATTTATGGAATATTTAATATGTTCTCTATACGGACGACCATCTAGTTTTTTCCTGTATGTGCCCTAGAAGGAAGTTTCCATGTTTTATAAGATCCGAAGCTTCAATATTTGGAACAGATTTGATGTATCAGTGCCCCTGAGTTATTTCTAAGATTTATTTCCCGATATTTGTTTTTCTTTTATACTATATTTTCCGAAGGTATCCTTTTTGATATGAAATCATTTCTCATTTTAGGAAATTGTTTCCATCAGTTTTGTGAATCTTTTCTGACTGAATTCATTCGATTATTCTCGAATCAAACAAATAATAATATGAGGTTTTCCACAACGAGGTGTTTTTTTTTTGACATTATAAAAATGCCCATTTTCAAGATGTTTATTTCATTATAAAGAGGTAGGTATGCCATTAATAATGGAAAATAACATCAGCTAAATGAAAGGCTTTTATTCATCACATCACCTAATTGTCCAAACAGCTCAAATTTTCACACCACTTTCTGTATTGTGGTTCGACAAGGTGCTTAACAACGACCCAAAAATGTTCGAGTTTTACGAACCGTCTCTGCCAAATTTTCAGCATGTGTATAGTGAAATTTGAATAATTTCAATGCGTTGTTGAAGCCTGCATCGTTCTGTTCTTATCAATGGCGTGGTTCCTGCTTGTCAAATGTCAAAATGTGACAGCTTCAAAAGTGACATCTACCGACATAGTGGGCTATTCAAAATAAAATCTCTTATTGAAAAACCCTTAATAATAAATTACTAGCGATCCGCCCCGGCTTCGCACGGATGCAATGCTGATACCGCTATGTCCCTGCATTTTTAATCTGTAATATCTTCGAAAATATTCATTTAATTTACATGCTGTAAAGGGCCATATTGATCTATATTGAATGGACAATGTACTTAAGGTACTTAATTGGATAAGGATTTATGCTGTATTGGTTAAAATAACTTCCTAAATAAGCCATTTTTTCCCGTAAAATGTGAAGGATAAAAAATGGTTATTGTGGGTTATCCTTAAAAGATAGACCTATACAATCGCAGACTTTCTTGTTGACCTTTTTTAGGTGTACAATACCGAGTGCATTATTTTGATTAATCTCGTGGGGTTCAGTCAGCGTTTGCAATGAAAGCGCAAAAATATGTGTTTGACTACTCACGACATCACATTAGAAACCTGTAAATTCATCAGTATTTCTCTACAATATTAAGCAAGTATCATAATTATAAACCTTACCCTTGAATCACTTAATCTATTAAAAAAAAGCGTTTCAAAATCCGATGCGTAGTTTTGAAGATTTAAGCATACATAAGGGACAGACAGCGATAGCGACTTTGTTTTATACTATGTATTGATGATAAAGAGATAGTTGCAAAGTGGCGGAGGATTTGGTTATGGTGACAATGTAAATCATCATTTCTATTCATCCTGGTTCTCCTATTGCTGGTAAAAACGAAGTAGGGAGATTTCCTGAACAATTCGGGGAAAAAATATCTACATAGGACCGCAAATGTTTCGAAATATTGTTGTTTAAACTTTTTTCATATGTCACTAGAGATGGAATTTTGCCGGCAAAATTTCTCGATTGTAATATGAAAGTTAGTTGCTCAGAAATTTCGCGAAAGACATTTGTATTAAAATCACGAGCCGTCAGGCGAGTGATTTTGGAAAAAATGTTATGAGCGAAATTTCCGAAAAGCAACAAACTTGAATATTAGGTACAAGAGAGAAATTTTACCTGCTTAAATTTCATCTCGAGTGGTATTCGGCATGACTATTGCCCGAGAAAATGTCTAACATTAAGTAATATGGTCACATTTGACATGGTTGCGCTATTTGGCAAATTATAATTCATAGATTAACTAAACGTTGTTTGTTTTCTCTATGATATTCATTTCCGAAGCTATTTATGAATTGGAGGAACGTCAAAAATTTTATCGCTGGAAAACCAACTTGTTGGTTTTGCCGGTTTGAAAGTTTTATCGAAATGAAACGATCGTTGCTTCGGAAACTTCCTCACTAAAAATGGAGAGAGTGGAATAGTCAACTGAAATTTAGCATAGATATTACAATACGAGGTTTACACCATGAGACTTACCCATTTTTATGGCAAAACTAGAGGGTGATAGAACTTTCTTGTGTGCCAATAATGAAACTATAATATTTAAGTCTGGGGATCTGACGGGCAATAACTGATGTCCGCTCCTTCCAATCTACCACAATTTTCATAATTCCTGTTCAAATACCGGTAATATGGTGTAACTTGGCCATCCCGGGGTAACTTGGTCACCTATGATGTAATTTTTGTTTCAGTTGATACTTTTCCTCCTGTCCTCTTTTAGTTGGATTTTCAGGTGCCCATCTTTTATTCCAGGTAACTAGTAACTAAAAATGGTGAGAAACTACCAGAGATCACCCGGGTCAAAGCCCTACCAAGACTACTCAGAAGAGAACATGCAAAAAGCAAATTCCAAACGAATTCGGGGTTACTTGGCCATGCAAACCATTAAAAACGTTCATTTCATTGAAATTAGGAAAAGTGACCAATTTGCCCCAAACCCGGGGTAACTTGGACACCCCACATATATATATTTCTTTCTAATATTAATTTAGCTCTTTCTTCAAGTTGAAGTCGGTTTGGGAAAAAAATTTGGTCCACATGCGTCAAAAGATAATGAAGATATTTTGAAAAAAGTCTGAAAAGAGTGACCAAGTTACCCCGTTTTACGGTACTAGAACATGTTACACCTTGTTTCTCGAACACCCTGTATACAGATAGATACAGGTAAACCTAATTAAAAGCGTTTTAAATATACAAAGTTCGACAGTTCTCTGGATCAAAATTCACTGAAAACTCTCTCCTGTAATTTCCAACCCTAACCGCAAGCTTCAATGGGAATTTTCATTAAATTTTCCTTTCAGCAAGTGTCCTGGGTGCGGCGAAGGGATTGGCATATCCTGTCGTCCGGAGTGTTCACTTACACCAACGACGAGCGCTTTCAGATTCTCCACAGCGAGGGTTCAGACGACTGGACCCTACAGATCAAGTATGTGCAAAAAAGGGACAACGGTACTTACGAGTGCCAGGTGAGTAGGGGCAGTTTTTGTTGAAGAAGTTTAATCAAAGGGGCTGGGGATAGGAAGGGCTCGAAAATGGGGTTTGGTGAAGATGTTGACACATCACATCCTGCCGGAAATGAGGGTCTGGGCGCAAGAATTTTTTTGTGCGGAATTATTCTTGTTCTATCTTCTCATCATACCTCGTTATTCGAAAAAAAATATGGACGTGAACCGATGGGCTGTGCCATGTTGTTCGGAGAAACTTTGGGAATTTAGAATGATGCCATCCGCTGTAGGTTTGTTAAATCTTAGTTCTCCATGTGCAGAGTCTACAAACAAATTTTTAATTGATATGGCTTTGAGATTAGTAAAATTCGGATGTCAACTTTGTTTTTTTATATGTAATACCAGTAGAGATGGAATTTTGCCGGCAAAATTTCTCGATTGCAATATGAAAGTTTGTTGCTCGGAAATTTTTTTTTGGAAAAAATGTCATGAGCGAAATTTCCGAAAAGCAACAAACTTGAATATTACAAGAGGGAAATTTTACCTGCTTAAATTTCATCTCGAGTGGGATTCGGCATGACTATTTCCCGAGAAAATGTCTGACATTAAGTAATATGGTCACATTTGACAGGGATTGCGCTATTTGGCAAATTAGAATTCATAGATTAACTATACGTTGTTTCTTCTCTCTATGATATTCATTTCAGAAGCTATCTATGAATTGGAGAAACGTCAAAAATTGTATCGCTGAAAAACCAACATGTTAGTTTTGCCGGTTTGAAAGTTTTATCGGGATGAAACGATCGTTACTACGGAAACTTCCTCACTAAAAATGAAAAGAGATGAAACGTCATTGTAAAATTAAAATATGGATAACAAAAGCAACTCAACTTAACAGCAGCTGACTACAAAATCGTCCTTTATTCCGGATCTATTGTTACAGAAATAAAATGGGTTATTTCCTTGGACTTGAGAAAAAGGATACGCGCTTGTCGCGCTTCTCAATAACAAATAGTGAAGCCAATTTTCAAAATCATCAGAACTAAACTGCGTAACTTTGCCACTACGGAATCAAAATATAGTAGACATTTTTGTAACGTTGTGACGCTCTTACAATTTTCTAATAGATAAACTCTCAATCAAAATGAAAAGCACTTCAGATTGAAATTCAATTACCTACTCATCCGTACGAGAATGTCAGAAATGAGTATTGGTTTTCTTCAAGTATTGTTCATTCTTCACATAACATATACCTACTAAAGTATAGGAATGTTCGCGAAACGGATCGGCCATTTTTGCCTCAGATAAAGGATGGCAGAACCGTTTTCTGAATCTGTGGCCAGTTCATTCATTAATTTCATACCGCTATTTCAATTCTGTGTTACTAGTGACATTTTGAACAGTGTTGTCATCACGATATCCCGTTTCATTGCGTATGAAAAGTGAGATTCGGATTTAATTAGCTTTGGAGTTACGATTTATTAGTAATAGTAGTTTGAAAAGACAGCTTTTGACCACTATTGCACTCACGTGAGGGCAATGGTAGTTATGATGTTGACAATGATGATTAAATACTTTTGAAATACGGAATCCAAGCCAGTGCCAGCAAAGTGAGTCCAAAGCCCACAGGAAGTGCATCGGTACCATACTTCGTTGTTTCGGCCAAATTCCCCGCATATAGACCATTATTTTCTGAGTTATCTTCATCAAAAGTATCATCATCGACGCAGTGGTCGTCAATATCTACGTTAGTCAATGAAGAGTCATTTTCTTCCTTCCAGCCTTTTTAAGTCCTCCTTCAACTCTTCGGTTTTTTGTCCTTTTCTATGCATTTTCCTTTTCGTTCAATTTCTCGACCACAATTACCCGTAATACAATTTATCCTTATTATAAATTCATGATGAACATTTTCAACCAACTTTCAATGATTCACGTAAAAAAAGAAAAATTTCATAACTTCCCTTGATAACATAGAACTATCTTAAATAAGATCGAGCGGGGACTCGATGGTTGTGAATTATGTGAAGTTATCACACTTCGCACGCATAGGCAACTTCAATATTTTCAGCTGTGGGCATAACCACCATTGCCCGCTGACCACAGGATACTGATTTTTTTCACATTTTCAGACAATTAATCAAATTGTTTTATGTCTTCATAAGATGAAGATGGATGTTTTTCAAACTCAGTAAACCTGTATTTGGGATATAATTTGTTAGTATTTGTGGTACTATATTCATGTCTTGTAGAGTATTGTACAAAAAGATTGTCTTTTTTTAAAATACATAGATATCAAACATTCATAAAAAGCAATGACAGTATTTTTCCTGAAAACATATTCGAGCTTGAGCCACCCAATAAACACACAAACGTATAATAAACGTTTATTTCTAGTGGCTGAAGTTGATTTAACGTTACACGTTGAATTTTCTACGTTCTACGAAAATTCCACGAAACGTTGATTATACACATAATATACGTACCCAATTCAACTGTTTGACTCATCCACCATTATGAAACGTAAATTTATTACATTTTTTCAAACGTTCTTTCAACGTGAGCTCAGTAACATTGAATAAACGTTAAATGAGTCACTCTTCATCAACTCTGACGTAAACCAACTTTAATTCTACTAATTACATCCGAAACACAAATTCGACGAAACGTTGAATATACATATAATATACGTACCCAATTCAACTGGTTGATGAACCGTTATAAAACGTATATTTATTGTATTTTTTCAAACGATTTTTCAACGTGAGCTCTTTAACATTGAAGAAACGTTTAATTAGTCACTCTTTATCAACTCAGACGACAACCTATTTGATTCTACTTGTTACAACCGAAACACAAATTCCATGAAACGTTGATTATACATATAATATACGTACCCAATTCAACTGGTTGATACATCCACCATTATGAAACGTATATTCATTACAGTTTTTTAATTGTTTTTTCAACGTGAGCTCAGTAACATTGAATAAACGTTAAATGAGTTACTTTTTATCAACTCAGACGTTAACCCACTTCAATTCTACTTATTACATCCGAAACACAAATTCAACGCAACGTTGATTATACATATAATATACTTACCCAATTCAACTTGTTGATTCATCCACCATTATGAAACGTATATTCATTACATTTTTTATTTATTACATGTATTGTATTATATCAGCTTCTTATTAATTCGAAGGAATATTTAACAGCATATTATAATGAAGGTAGGTACCGAAATATACTTTTTTGAAACGCTTTTGATGTTTCTTTTATAAAATCTTTCATTTCGAAAGGATGGAGAAATATTATCATTTTATGTGAAGTGATATAGTGATTTCATACCTATCGAAATGTCCGAACTTATTTCCTGCATTCTTTACTTTAAATTTTTTATTCGTTCAAAATATGAAACCCATTATTAGTAATAACCTTATATTCGTAACATACATCGTCTTTGCTAAAATCAATTAATAGAAAATTATGAAGTTTCTTGAAAGATAATAATTAATCAACCTAGGTAACGGTGCACTAGAGTCGGCAGGGGTTGTGATGACGTGATACGTGATAGTGCCGGCGCCATATAGGCCGGCGCCGGCGATCCTGCTGTGATCGAGTTGAGTTGAATCCTGCATTCGTGCATTCCACATATTGAAGAGCTAGTGCCGCAGTCACCCGATAGTTCCCTTCGCTATTTTCGAAGTGGTAAATCGAGTTTGCTAGGAAAATTATCTGATTTGTTTAGAAGTGCGACAACAAAGATTTTGGTAAGTACCTATCAGTACCCTAAAGTTTCATATTGATTATTGATTGGTGAAAGAAGATTGGAAAGCTTTCAGAGCTCTTCTGAAGAATCGGAGAACTCTAATATGGAACATTTAACACCACCGATTTTTTGTATGAATCAGTTCATGTTTCATCAGCAGAGGATACCGAAATAATTTGTGAGTAAATGTTAATTTTTGGACATATCTACATAATATGAAAGCTTTGTCATTCCTAACATAGTTAATTGTGAAATTTGTTACATAAATAATGTTAGTTTGTTTTTTTACGAAGGCATAAATTGATATAGCAATGCTAAAATTATTACCCCAGTTCCCTGTAAAAATAATTATTCCCGTTTTTTTTAAGGTTAACCGATATAAGTCAATGGGAGGTAATGGTCCCGAGGACCATACCAGAAGAATTCTCAGATTCATATTGGGTAATGATTTAGCTTGCCAATACAATTGGAAGGGCAGGGAGAAAAACCTTTTAGAGATAAGAAGTCGACGGAACTCATTTATGGTAAGGCTTCATTTTGTAGACCTATATTTTCAAAATATCTAATGAGCATTATGGGTTTTTTCAGTGGCTGTCAAGAAAGAATTTGCGGCAGCCACAGACCTAAAAATTGCAGACGCAACAAAAGATTGGCTGGAATTTGCGAAGGAAGACTCAAGGACGCTGCATTAAGTAAAGAAAAAAAAATGAAATTTAAACATGTCAGCATTTTGAAATTGTTGTCCACTTGAATAGATAAGTACTTGAATATTTCCCAAATTTTTCACCCATTATAAATAACAAGAGTCCACAGAAATAATGTTGTACTACTAACGATAAATACACCTATAATCTGACCAAAATTATATCTCCAATGAAAAACATTTCTTGTGATAATACACCATTTAAAATTTGGACCAAAATTTATTTCCTGTTCTTTATTTTCATATTCATGAAAAAAACATTTGAATATCTTGAAAGTTTTCAGAATATTTTTCAAGATGTAGATGACAAAGGTTTATAAGTTTCCTTAGTTTAGGACAAATTATGCTGAAATTCAAATAATAACAATTCAAAAATATTTTTACTCAAGATTAATTCATTCTCTAAAATCAACGTTACCTTGACACTTGCAATGAACGTCGAATATTTGCGGTATTTTGGTATTAACATCAACGTTGAGAATTCGTATACCATCAACGTTATTGCCGAAACGAAAATACGTCGTTACGTTGAAACTTAAAAATAACGTTATATCAAGGTATTTTCATTCCCTAAAATCAACGTTACCTTGACACTTGAAATGAACGTTATATATTTGTGGTATTTAGGCATAAACATCAACGTTGAGAATTCGTATACCATCAACGTTATTTCCGAAACGAAAATACATCGTTACGTTGAAACTTAATAATAACGTTATATCACGGTATTTTACTTATGACAATAGGAGGTTTGCAACGTTGAATCAACGTGCAGGGAAAACGTTACGATGAAACCAAAAAGAAACGTATTTCATAACGACATTTTACCGTTTTTTCAACGATGAAATATAGTGACGTTACCTAAAAAATACAACGTTTCTTAATGGTTACTGTGTTTATTGGGCAGTTTCTAATTACCCTTTTCTGTACGATGAAAATTTAGGAAACATCATTTTGTGTTAGCTCCATGAAAAATCAGACGAAACTTCATACGCTCTCAAAATTTTAAAAATATCAGATCTTCATTATAAAGGGTCCTGTATTAGTGCGAAAATCTTCCATAGCTGCCGAACCAGACATTTCAGAGAATTCTTTGGAAGGTAGACCTCTTGTACCTTCATTTCTGCATTTCAGGAAATCATTTTCTGATACACAGGATATCCGCGATAAATGTTATTCAACAAATGGATGAATTCTTCAATTGATCACCCCATATATTTTCACATATTTTCAATGACCGTCATTGCCTCTTTTATGACGCAAAATATTAGAGACATTTTCCAAACGGTACAGATCTTATTCGAAGAAAACTGCAAAAAGGCGAGGGAAAAGCAGTTCAGTAAAAGTCTTCAGAAGATTTCCAGAAGCGATAGTAACATGAATTTGATCCAAAAGTCTTTTAATTGAAGAATTTGCCTTATCACTGTTCCTGAATGATCAACCTGTCATATAGGGGGTGTCCGATATTAAGGTCCAAATATGAAGAACTTCAAATTATTATTTCTCGATTTTTAAAATGTAACACCCCGTATTTTTTCCACAATGATGTAGAGAATTGAATACCTTCCATTTTCTCAGAAGTAACCTTAGGATTACTTTCACTCCCGCATCCAGCAGACACGAAAAATGATATCGCAACTGAAAATTCCATTCAAATAAGTGATAACATAAAAACTAACAGACATTCAAAAGTGGCCAAACAATGAAATAAAACTAAATGAATAATTATTGACAAACGTGAAAACCTCCTCAGAATTATACTTCCTGAGCATCAACATAAAAATGATATTTTTTTCCGTGCAAGCAGAACATATTGATCATTTGATCACGTATGCAACCAATTAGATCAGTTTTTATCGGCTTTCCCAACAAATATTAATCAAGGTATTTTTACTTAGAGCTCAAAGATAGTTTCGAATACAGTGAATCAGAATGAATTATTGAAAAAAATGGGATGGTTGATATCTTTTTCATGTTAGGACAGTGCCACATAACCTGTTTTTAGGAAGTCTTATGATGCCGAATATCCCGATTGGAAACATTCAGAAGAATCGAGTTTTCGGGGGTTTTTTAACATGCTTGTAGTGACAGGACATGTCAAAGTACATCGATTATTGATTAAGTTATTGTTATTCAGAGCTCAAAGTTCATTTTGAATATAATAATTCAGTTATCGATTTCGAGCAGCCTGTCTATGGAATATTCTCATGATGAGTAATGCTATGTTGAAAAATGCCTCCAGAGTTTCATTTTGTCTATTTTTAAAGTCCATTAGTTCTTATTATGTCATTATGTATTTCAATAAAATTTTCAGGTTCAGTTAAGATATCATTTTTCGTGTCTGCTGGATGAGGGAGTGAAAATAATCCTAAGGTTACTTCTGAGAAAATGTGAGGTATTCAATTGTCTATATTACTGTGGAACGAAATACAGGGTGTTACATTCTCTTCATATTTGGACCTCAATAACGGACACTCTGTATATGACAGGTTGATCATTTAGGAATGGTGGCAAGGCAAATCCTTCATTGAAGAAACTTTTAGATCAAATTCATGTTACTATTGCTTCTGGAAATAGTCAGAAGAGTTTTACTGAACTGCTTTTCCCTCGCCTTTTTGCAGTTTTTTTCGAATGAGATCTGTATCATTGGAAAAATGTCTCAAATATTTTGCGTCATGAAAGAGGTAATGAAGGTCATTGAAAATATGTGGAAACTAGCTGGCCCGGCGAACTTTGTTCCGCCTAATTGATACTTACGGGGGATTTCACAAATCGTAATCACCGGTGATCGGATATCAACGGCTTGGTTCTCTGATTTTTGAACTGTCAAATGTTTCCATGGATATGAGCTATCACACAGAACAGATACACAAAAATAATATGTCATCCACTTATAATGGCAATTTTGGATTCAGTTATTTCCGCAAATATATTTATTACCCGAACAGAAATTCAAAAACATTTTGAAAATTATGAGAAAAGATGAGAATGGACATCTCACGATTTGAACTCATCGCCAAAATCCGATTTACTTGACATTTCGATAAAAATTCACTGTGATATTCACCTGCTTCTGGATCTGTTAATAGCCTTTCATGGTACTATAAGCCCTATGTAAATTACACAGTAATTGAAGTCATATGTTCTTTTTTCGACCATTTCAAACCACGACGACCGAAATGCTCGAAAAAAGAACAGATGACATCAATCGATGGCCGTGAAAGCCTCAACAAATTCATCGCCATTTAATTGTGATAATGTCAAATATAGTACCTTCACGATTACGTTATTTGGAATAAATAAAACTATAAAAATAACTAATAATCATCAGTCATAATGTGTGAATAGCGCCATCTGGAGTGGTAAGAACGAAACTTTTCTCATATCTCAACGAAATCTAATCATTTTAGATATCTGTACTCCTACGTTAAGACATTTTGATTTTGCCCAACAGCGCAGTCACTATTACAGTGACTATAGAGGGAATATAGTCACTGTACACACTATTTGTTTATATCGCCATCTAACGCGGAGAATATCAAATAAAGTACCAACGAATAAGCGGTAGCGTAACTGTAACTGTAGCGACATCTAGTGGCCTTACTCAAAGGGAGTAAAAGCATTTCCTGTATGAGTAAAATTTTCATCGATTTTTTCAAAGTTTCATTGTATTTTATAATAACCAGACCGTATACGAATCCATATATGAAGTTTCATAACAAACAGTCCATCCGATCTCGAGTTATAAATGGTGTAACCAACATCTTTCTTTTATATATATAGATATATATAGATATGTGGGGGGATCCATTGAAAAAATCATCCATTTATTGAAAAAAATTTATCAGGGACACCCTGTATATAAGAAAATAATTTCCTGAGATGCAGAAATGAAGGTACAAGAGATCTACTTTACAACGAAATCTCTGAGATATCTGGTTCGGCAGCTTAGAAAGATTATCGCACTATTGCAGGACCCTGTACAGCTAGTACAGGTTTTCTCCTGATTCAACAATAGACCGTTTCTATCAAACCAACTACAAAATATGTTTGTTCAGTATATGCATAATACCTATTAGTTATGTTCTTCCTTGCATCCTCCATGCAACAGCTGAATCGACCTACAAGGGCGTACGAAATTTCACTGAAGAGAACTTCAATTCCCCAGTCCCGAAATAATTGTCATCCTATCCATTCACATCCTATCAACCATTACAATGGCACAATGGAGCATCCGGCAGACGGTCCCCCGTCAAATTTTTACAACTCGGTCATCTCAAGTTTCCTGAATTTGCTGAGGACGTTATCTTATCTCGTCGAGCTAGTTCTCTCTCGCTTCCTACAAGGTCCTCGATTCCGGAGCTCCTGAGGGAGCGTATTTTGAATTCTCACAGGAAGGTCGCTGTTATTATTATGTGGCTGGAGTTTGGGCTCGGTATCCTGATTAATACGGAGGCTGTATTTGTGAATTTTTAATTGGAGTTGGCGCATATTCTGGACTGAAATGGATCGGTTCTTAGAGTAGGTCTTAGAGTAGGTGTAACCACTAGCAGCAATAAAACCTCGATGGTTGTTCAACCAATTTCTAATATTCGAATTTCAGACTTTCCTAATGGGAAATGGCGTTCCGTCAAATGTTCTTAAATTTTGGTATAATGTTGTACTCGACCTACTGATCAAAAATGTCCATGGCCCCAACTCAATCCTATGACTAGTTTTTGAGATAACTACAGGGCGTTGAAGTTGAGAATTACCTACTTTTACTACGCTCGTATCTCGGAACAGAATCGAATAAACTTCAATTTCTCTCAATAGTCATTTCATTCCATCCCCAGGTAGCAACCATATAGAGAAAAATGACCAAAAATCGTTACGAATACAGGATTATCCATAATTGAATGAATGCATGCCCGATTTTGAAAGTATAAAATTGTTAGTTCCAAAGCGAGAACGTTCGCAAGATGAACTATTTCACTAGATATGTTGTTGTTACATCGAAAAAACCTGAAATACCTATAATTCATACTGGGTGATCCATTATTATAGAAACTATTCACAATGAGGGTTAAGTGGACACCCTGTATTTTTGGGTTGATTTGAGATGTTTGTTTGATTTTTTCAGAACATATCACTATGGACTTCAAAGAATACAAGGTGATTCAGTCATGAAATAAACTGTGAACCTCACGAAAATACCCAAAAACCACCTTTTTTTCATCACTCTCAATTTCAAGATTAACTCCGTTGTGGTGGGAATTTTCATTCACCACTGTATTTGACATAAAAACATCAATACGACTGAGAGTTTCATCCACTTCCCAGTTCGGTGAAAGACCTCTACCGATTTCCAGAAGCGATATAAACATGAATTTGATCAGAATTTCTTTTAACTCAAGAATTTGTCTAGTCATCGGTCCTAAATGATCAACCTTTTTTATACAGGGTGTCCGTTATCAATGTCCAAATATGAAGAATTTCAAATTGTTTTTGTTTCGATTTTTTCAAATGTAACACCCTGTATTTTTTTCAATGATGATGTACACAGTTTAAAGCCTTACATTTTTTCAGAAGTAATCTTAGGATTATTTTCACTCCTGTGTCCAGCAGACACGAAAAATGACATTTCTACCAGAAATTTCAGGAATAATGAACATAATAAATAACGGATATTTTAAATGAGTCACACAATGAAACCAAACTAAATGACCAATTTTTGAAAAACTTTAAAACCCTTCCAAAATCATAATCCTTGAAGTTCAACATCAAAATGATAATGTTTGTCCGAATAAGTAACACATACATAACCGGTATTATTGGTAACATGTGTATTCTAACGATTACAGAGTTTTATCGGCATCCAAAAAAATTATTATTCATGAAATGGTTCATATAATTTTCATGTCGCAGCAGTGCCACGGAAACTGTGTACATTGGTTATTATTATTGATCAAAATATTGTTATTCAGAGCTCAAAGTTATTTCCGAATACAATAAATTGGGATGAAATGGTTGATATGATTTTCATATTGGGGCAGTGGCACAGAAACTGTTTACGAGTATTAGCCAGTAGACCCTATGCTGTCGAATATCCCGAAAGAAGACATCCACATGAATCGAGTTTTCGGAGGCTTTTAAACAGATTTGTAGAGACAGGAGATGTCAAGTATAAAAAAGAAGAGAGGATAAAATCGGCCACTAACGAGGACAAGGAGCTCGAGGCTTTACTGCATGTAACTGAAAATCCACACACAAGCCAAAGGGAGCTTGGTGTAGCCTGTAGTATAAGTAAGCGTTCAGTTCAAAGAATCCTCAAAAAAAATAAGTATTATGCCTACAACATTCAGATGCATCAGGCGCTCACCGATAGCGATTTTGAAAACCGTCTGAATTTCTGTAACTGGGCAAGTTTTCGAATTGAACAGAACCCTACATTTTTTTAATTTGTTTTATTCGGTGATGAAGCAACCTTCCACAATTCCGGAGCTGTCAAAAGGCACAATTTTCATTATTACTCTGTAGAAAATCCAAGAATTATAAGGGAAATAGACAATCAACACAGGTGGTTATTGAATGTCTGGGGAGCAGTAATCGGCAATCATGTAATAGGCCCTCATTTTTTCGAAGGAAATTTAGATGTATCTGCGTATTTTACTTTCATTCAGAACGTTCTTCCCGGAATGTAAGCAGTGTTACCTACGGAAATACGGAATGAAATATGGTTTCAGCATGATGGAGCAACCGCTCATTATTCTCGTCCTGTGAGGGATTTACTGGACCAACAGTTTCCAAATAGGTGGATTGGTAGGGGCGGACCGACAAGATGGCCTGCTAGATCACCGGATCTCACCAAAATAGTTTTTTGTTGTGGGGATACATAAAGGGAATCGTGTATGATGAAGTTCCAACAACAGCTTCCAATATGCGAGAGAGTGTTGTGACTCCGAAGCATTACTCCAGCCATGCTGACGAGGGTTAGTGGGACATTCAACGATCGGATCGCTTTGTCTTCCACAGAAGGCGGACGACACTTTGAACATCTCTTGGATCATTGACACAATTTTTCTTTGTCTTTTTTAACGCATGTTTGTTTTTATATCCAATATTTGAATAAAATTTTCCGTTCTGATATCATTTTTCGTACCTGCTGGAAGCAGGAGTGAAAAAAGCCCATTAGTTACTTCTGAAAAATTGTAAGGTTTCAAACTATGTACATCATCATGGAAAAAAATACAGGATGTTACATTTGAAAGAATTGAGAAAAAACAGTTTGAAATTCTTCATATTTGGACATTGATAACGGACACCCTGTATAAGAGAGGTTGATCATTTAGGAACGATGACTAGTCAAATTCCTGAGTTAAAAGAAATCCTGATCAAATTCATGTTTCTATCGCTTCTGGAAATCGGTGAAGGGTTTTTACCGAACCACTGTTTCGTCGAAATTTTGCAGTTTTTTCTTAATGAGATCCGTACTGTTGGAAAAATATCCCTAATATTTTGCATCATGGTAGAGGTATTGAAAATATGCAAAAATATAAGGGGTGTTCCGTTGACAAAATCACTAATTTGTTGAGAAATTTCATTTGGGAACACCCTGTATATCATAAAATAATTTCCTGAGATGCAGAATTGCAAGTACAGGGTGGGCAAAATTGGTGCTACATGAACTAAAACTTTTTAACCCGAGGAGATAGAGAAAAATGAATGGCACCTTATAGTCCCCTTTTCTCGAGAAACTGATAATGCCATCAACTGCATTCCTCTATCTTCTTTCGTTTCCGAGTTATAGGGCAAAATCGAAATTTGGGCGATTTCAACTTTCGTAATTATCTCCGTTTCTGTTTATACTAGGATGTTGAAATAAGAACATTATACAGGCACTTTTCTGATAGCAATCCAGTGGCGTACTCTGATTTTTTTCTAAGAGGTTTATTTGCTGAGTTATAACATAAAGTTGTGTTTTTTCTAATGGATACAGTAGTTTGAAATGACTCGGAAAGAATCGCCATTTTTTTTTCCGTTCCAGAAATGTATCATATGTCATACGTATACATGTAGCACCAATTTTGCCCACCCTGTACAAGGAAAATGCTTTCCAACTAAATTCCTAAAACGTCTGGTTTAGCAGCTATAGAAGCTTAACGCACTATTTCAAGACCCGGTAGATAATCGCGGTGGATAAACACATTATTGACAGATCCAGAAAATTCCTGAAATTGGTCAATTTCAGAATACGCAACCCTTCTAAGAACCTGATTCAACTGGTTAAACAGATCGACATTGTTGTACGTTCCATAAATTGATAACAATATATTCGTGACCGAGCTCAGCACAACCAACAGACACGTTCGGTCTATCATCGTTCAACAAAGTTATATCGGACGGTTCTATCAGTTCAGTTCGAGATTTCTGTTCCAACTACTTGTGCCTTTGTTAGAAGAGAGATAACATCTCAGACCAACTTGCGAATTTGTTTCAGACTATCGTACTCGATAGAGGGATCTATCTAGATTCTCATCGTGGAGTTGGAATTATAACTTTTGGGACAAAGGAAGAAATATTGCGTGGGAAATGAGTTCGAAATTGGAAATTTTAGAGTTCGGTCGGGTTCAATGGTGGAAATCATCGGATACCTAGTCGGGAAACTGTTGAAAAGATTCCGAGAGAAGCATTTCCCGGCCCATCAATTGAAGAGTTGGAGAGTTTTGATCGCAAATTGGTTATATTGGGGGAAAAAATTTAGGTTTTCCAAAAATAGGTGTTATTTTGAATAGCTCGCAATATCGATGATTTTATGACATTTGACGCCATTAATGCATTTCAACAAATTGATGAACTTTCTTAAGGCTATTCATCTGTATAGTCAGATTTGAAAATTTATAATTTGGTAATTGTTCATTACATCATCACACATATTGTAAAAACAAACTGTAATCGTGTCAATGGCCCAAGCAGTCGAGACACATGAATTTAATAAAAAAAATGGAACGAAACACGCTTGAAATTATTAAAATTCACCATAAAAGTGATGAAAATTTGGCAGAGACAGTTCGTAAAACTCGAACATTTTTGGGTCGTCGTGAAGCACCTTGTCGAACTGCAATACAGAAATTGTTGGTCAAATTCGAGCTGTTGGGACAAATAAGTGATGTTAAGAATAAAACCCGTGCACGTCGCTCAAAGACAGCCGAGAATATCGCTGCTGTAGCCGAAAAAGTTGTAGAAAATCCAGGTTCATTTCTGGAAAGCATTATCGACTTCTATTGGTTGAGCCGAGGACTACGCGAACAACTCCCGCAATATTGACAGATATTGAACCGTCCGATTATAACTTGTTCTGGTCGATGACACATGATCTGGCTCATCAGCAGTTCCACTTATACAAAGACATCAATAAATGACTTGATTCGTAGATGGTCTCAAAAGACTTTCACCGTAACGGTATTCGAGCTCTATTTACTCCCATAGAATAAAATAACCATTATTCAACTGATTTTTATCTGTAATAGTCTCTGTAAACGACCTACAAATCTTGTGAGCCATTATTATATGAATACTCACCCTAAAATAAACGCATGCTGGGTGTTAGTTCCATTCACTGATTTCAATGGTCTTGTGACAAAGCTGGACAGAAACAGGAATTAACAATCTCTTCTGTCCTTTCATATCAACAAATTAATGCCAATCTTAACGTAAAGGCTTATTTCGGTATTAACAATAATTGTATCAACATTTGAGGTAGGCTTTCCGTGTGTATTAGACTACTTTTGATGTATTTATGTAATAGCTGGCCTGGAGAAAGGACCCCGCACTTTTTCTTTGGCAAATGGCGTTCCGTCAAAAGTTCTAAAATTTTGGTATAATGTAGTACTCGACCTACTGATCAAAAGTGTCTACGGCCCCAACTCAATATCCTATAACTAGTTTTTGAGATACAGGGCGTTGAAGTTGAGAATTACCCACTTTTACTACGCTCGTATCTCGGAACAGAATCGAATGAACTTCAATTTTTCTCAAGAAACATTTCATGACATCCCCACGGAGCAACCATATGGAGGAATATGACCGGAAATCGTTACGAATACAGGGTTATCCATAATTGAATGCATGCCCGATTTTGAAAGTATAAAATATGTCAGTTCCAGAGCGAGAACGTTCACAAAATGAACTATTACACTAAATATGTTGTTGTTACATCGAAAAAGTCTGTAATACCCAGAATTCACACTGGTGATCCCATTATTAAAGAAACTGCTTTCAAGGAAGGTTAAGTGGACACCCTGTATTTATGGGTTGATTCAAGGTGTTTGTTCAATTTTTTTAGAACATATCATCATGGACTTCAAAGAATACAGGGTGATTCAGTCATGAAATGAACTCTGAACCTCACGAAAATACCCAAAAACCACCTTTTTTTCATCACCCTCTATTTCAAGATTAACTCCGATGAGGTGGGAGTTTTCTTTCACCACTGTACTTGATATAAAAACATCAATACGGCTGAGAGTTTTCATCCACTTCCTATGACCAGTTTTTTTTTATGCTGGAATATGAATAGAATAACATAAATAAATAATTTTCATATTACATAAAATAAATCTGCTCATAGGAAGTGGATAAAAACTCTCAGCCGTTTTGATGTTTTTATATCAAGTACAGTAGTGAAAGAAAACTCCCACCTCATCGTAGTTAATCTTGAAAGAGAGGGTGATGAAAAAAATAGGTGGTTTTTGGGTATTTTCGTGAGGTTCAGAGTTAATTTCATGACTGAATCACCCTGTATTCTTTGAAGTCCATGATGATGTGTTCTAAAAAAATTAAACAAACACCTTGAATCAATCCATAAATACAGGGTGTCCACTTAACCTTCCTTGAGAATAGTTTCTATAATAATGGATCACCCAGTATAAATTCTGGGTATTACAGACTTTTTCGATGTAACAACAACATATCTAGTGAAATGGTTCATTCTGCGAACGTTTTCGCTCTGGAACTAACATATTTTATACTTTCAAAATCGGGCATGCATTCAATTATGGATAACCCTGTATTCGTAACGATTTTCGGTCTTATTCCTCTATATGGTTACTCCCTGGGATAGAATGAAATGATTCTTGAGAAAAATTGAAGTTTATTCGATTCTGTTCCGAGATACGCGAGTAGTAAAAGTGGGTAATTCTCAACTTCTCAAAAACTAGTCATAGGATTGAGTTGTGGCCATGGACACTTTTGATCAGTAGGTCGAGTACTACATTATACCAAAATTTTAGAACAATTGACGGAGCGCCATTTGCCATAGAAAAAGTGCTGGGTCCTTTGTTTCGCCTAAAGGATATGGTCAAAATGAGTTGATTCTGGATCTAGCTCCGATCATTTGGTGATAACGCTTTGTGAAACCCACCGTTAAAGTTGTATAAACTTAGCATTGTTACTTTTTCGAGTAGGAAATAAATTAAGCAAAATTAAAGTTGAAAATACATATACAAAATTCAATAACATTGTTATTTTCATGAAATAATTCTCTTTATAATAGGAATAATATAATAGAATGTATAATAGAAGAATAATTATATCCATTCTTCAACTGATTTCGATCTGAAAAAGTCTCCATAAACCAATAGTGTGAGGAAATAATAACTCATGCCTATGACTCACTCTAATACAAATGGGAAAAATGTACCTTACGAAATGAATAAAAAGTCGGATCAATGGGGAACTCTATTTCAGTCATCAAGGTAACGTTCTCGCCATCCATTTCTACATTTTCTTTGGTCTCAATATCCAAAAATTGCATTTGGAAAACGTGAATTCTGACGTTTTCTACGTGATTCGATATCGATTCGATTTTCGGCCACAGAAATCGCTTTTGACCACTGTTGTCAATTTTGAAAATGCAGATTAATTAGAATTTTACCGAAGAAGTCGAAGATGAAGTATAGTGTTTAATTCGCGGTAATGGTCATAACACACTTGATGAATTACACCCCTCGTCTGACGGCTCGGACAGCAAAATTCATCTGCTCATTGAACAATACAGGGTGAGTCTTTGACTTGTACATATATTTTAACTGAAGATTCTTGAGGCCAAAAGAAACTTTTTTTTTATTTTCCATTTTTCCGAATTCGGCCCTGTTAAAAAGATATAGCCATTTGAAAAAAAATTGTGTTAATTACGTCCCTGAAATGATACTGTGGAATTGATTCAAAGTTCATATTTCTCGATAGAGATTGACTTTATACATTTAGGTAATACTCAAGTACTAACCTTATTGGAATAAAAATGTTTCAAACAGGATAATTAAAAAAAAACAGTTAATTTCATCGGATTATATCTGCAACTAAAAAACCACATTTATTCCACCAAAATAAGTTCCTTCTTCGATTTTTCTGCAGATTAGTTTGTAAACACTAATAACTTGTTCATATTTTCCTCGATATTCCCAAACAATATCATGAAGAAAGGCTTTTCATTCAGATTTATTATTTCAACCTAACCTAATCTAATTTGTATCGATTCTGTGAATTTTTGCACAGGAATTTCAAGAAGATATTGTCAGCTTGCTGATATTTTCATTGAGGTTAAGGATTTTTTACGAAACATAGTATGAATCACGATACATTTGTGTACCGTGGTATAAATATCTATGAATTCTGCCGTTTCCATCGTAAATCGACCTTGCCACCAAATTTTAACACGCATGCGTAGAGCGAAAACCGAAGTATGTATTGGTTATCTGGACTCTGGATGCCAACCATAAACAATAACAAACCAGAGTCTCTGAACAAACTGTAAACGTTATATGGAGATTATTGTTCTAATGTGATTATTATGTGAAGTGAATTAGTATAATTTCAACCGTGTTGAGTTTATAAAATCCCAAGAGGATGTTGTTTAGAAAGAAACATCGCTACAGATTATCAGGTATCGTATTATTTTTCATTAATTTCAATTTAATAAGAAGTTTGTATCGAGATTCATCATTCATATCCGAATTTTGTATTTCATCGACATTTAACTTCAATATGGATCGGTAACTATGAATTTTCAATAGAAACTTTGCGTATAAATCCTCCTTGGTGTTCAATTTTATCTCCCACATTTGTGGGATTTTATTATTAAAATATCTCGACAAAGTTGATAAATATTGTGACAACATTGTAAACTCGTTCAAAGACCAGAGAAGGAATAATATTCGATGATATTTAATTCAGAGACGCATTCAGATTATTCTTGAAATTAATGATTTTTTCGTCAAATTTCTCCGGGTAAAATTGGAAATAGAATAACTCGAAAACGACGCGTTTTATTGAAAAAAAAATAAGAATACTTTTAGTTTCTTAAATGATTGATTCTTTCGAAAATATAAACCGTTTATCTTTTTAAAGTGGTTTTATGGTGTTTTAGCGTTTATTGGTGAGTCGACTACCCTGTAACTTTTATACTAGTAGAGATATTGAATAGGTTTCGATTGAGAAATATGCACCATTGAGTAAAAACTCAACCAAAATTCATTCATTCGAAATAACGGTTCCGAAGATATAAACAAAAAAGTGTTTTTTTCATGGATTTTCGACACCCTGTATCTCCCAAACCAAACCGAATTTTGAAAAATGGTATAGGAAAAAAGTATTTCGTTTGATGAGAGGAATCTACAGTTAAAATATATGTACAAGTCAAAGACTCACCCTGTATACTATTAAGCCTAAATTTAAAAATCCCAGAATCATTTTTCGATGGAATACACGTCGGTTGAACGGGATTCTACTGGTTTCATGAAACGATGAAACCGAAAAATTCAGATCTTTTCCTTGGGAATAATCAGTAGAGGATCAAAGCCAAGTCCTTTCTCACCAGCTCAAGTCACAGAATTACTAGCAAGGATAATTATACCTCCTCCTCATCCCATTAAAAAATCGAAATAACGAGTAGTGATCCTCATTTATTCATACCTAACTAAGATAACGTTTGGCGACTCACTGGATCAGAAAGTTTTAATTTGAGGATCCTGCTGGGATGTTAGGCAGAATGTAAGGGTCCAGCTCCCCTCGTCTTCCAGTGAAAGGCGACACTTCATTAATGCCATCTGACCCGTGAAGGAAAAACGGCAAAGATTTTTTCGGCCTGGCAATTATCATTACAAGAATCCGAAGTTCAATTAGGAGGAGTCGCTGATTATGGGGAACTGTCACGAATTTGAATGATTTCGTAATGAACTCGGTTCTCTGTCCGGCAAGATGCAGGGAAAGACCTTCTGAGATTTCCTCTTTATTAAATCAATTAGTTAACCTTCCGAAATTAGCTATCCCACAATAGATTTTGTGATTCTAAGATTGCTGAGTTTATGTCATTGAGGATATTCAAGCGGCTGAATAATGTATGAAACATACGACAGATATACCGGCGAAAGTAAATTAGTTATCTCCAGTTACATGAGTAACTAAATCCCAGAGAACGTTATATGGAATCGGAATTGCCATCCCTGGGCAACTGCTCTAACATTGTTTATTATGATTCTGTTTATGCCTGCGGCGTCGTTCAACCCCTTAAGGCCGATTCGAACTACGCATCCTAGGATGTTCAGAAAATTTGTTTTCAGTTATTTCGAATAGCTCGCTATCAGATGTTACTTTTGAAGCAGTCATTTGACCAACGAAACAACGCCACGATACACGCTTCAACAACGCATTGAAATTATTAAAATTCACTATAAAAATGGTGACAATTTGGCAGAGATAGTTCGTAAAACTCGAACATTTTTGAGTCGTTGTGAAGCACCTCATCTTACCGCAACACAGAAATTGGTGGAAAAATTTGAGCTGGTGAGAACAAAACTCGTGCACGTGGCACGTCGAAAAAAAAACTTAAAAAAAAATCAAATTTAACAACCTGTATTTCGAAAACATTTGCGGCCCCATGTTTATTTTCCGTATTTTTCCTCAAATAATTCGGGGTATCTCTCCCCTTCGTTTCACCTGCAATAGAATAACCAGGAGGAATAAAATTGATTATTTGTCATTCTCACTATAACCAAATCCTCCGCCAATTTGCAACAATCTCTTCTATACAGGGTGTGTCATTGGTAAATGCACTTATGCATGCCTGGTCCGCTAGGTTACCAGATTTCAATCCTGTTGACTATTTCATTTGAGGTTATTTGAAATGTTCAGTATAACTATTCCTCTGAAATAGGAAGTGAGGATATCCTCATGCAACGTATCGAAGTCGCCTGCAATGAAATTCGTAATAATCCAAACATGATCAAGACATGTATCAGACATATTTGAAAGAGGGCAAGAACGTATATTGAACAAAATGGTGGTATATACTTTCAAGCACCTTCTGTAATTCACGTTAAGTTTTTATGTTTCTTTATTTATATATTGATCTTTGTTGACTTCAAATAAACTTTTCTCGATGAATAATGTTTTTCCGGGAATAACTCCAAATGATTCCTTAGAATATTATGAAATTCGAATGTGCAATTAGTGGGACCAAAAAACTCAATTCGATCATAATGTACGATTTTTCTGAGAACTTTGTGGAATTCCAGTATTCCATTGGATCTTTCTCTGAAGCTCTCTTTGAGCAAAATGACGTGCGGGACAATGAAACCTACTGAACCCCATTGAAAATTTTCTGATTTTTTCAAATATCTCAATCAAATCCCAAAATTTCAATATACAGGGTGTTGAATCTCAGCTTGGAAGAAGTCCCATATTTTTTAAATACGGACCTGGAATTTTTTGGAAATTCAAAAGTAAATCGATCGACCTGTAGAAGTGAATCATACGTTCCAAATATCAACCGACTATACTGGTTGGTTCAAAAGTTATGAGGAATTGAAATTTTTGGTTATGGAATGGATTAGACCTGTCATATATCGGTTTTTTGGACTCGCCTGGGGTAGCTCTAGCTCAAACTACCGTATGTTCATGTACCAATGAAACACCCAGTGGCGTAACGTACACCCCCCCCCCCCAGACCCCCCGTTGGGTGGGGGCCCGCGGGATCTAGGGGCCCGCGGGGTAGAGATTATACAATTTTCAATTAAATCATAGAAATATTTATTATAATAAAACACAAAATACCATAGAACTTATAGTACATGGAATGCTATCACCAGATCAAAAAGTGGTTAAACATCTCAAGTTGGAGGAATACCGAAATTTCCATGTTCCCATGAATACGGCCTGTCACACCGATCAGAAACACAGAAATGTTTGACGAAATGCCAAGTGAATCGGATCTTGACGATTAAATAATTGATATTTTAATCGACCGTAAAAAGGATAATAACAAGACCGCAACACCTGAAAATTTCCACATATTACTTGACGATTAAATTCATAGTATTTCTGTGTTTCTGTTCTGTATGACAATTCGTATCCATGGGAACATGGAAATTTCGGTATTCCTGCAACTTGAGATGTTTATCCATTATTTTAAGCTGAGCAGCAAGGCTAATAGCATTCCATGTACTATAAGTTCTATGCAAAATACTCATAGTACCTACCTAATTAATTCTCTGATTATCTTTCTTTCATTCATTTCTGACAATTTTAATTACCTATCTAAACTATTCCTAAAAATCACCCTCATGCGTCAAATATATAAGATTTATAAACGAAATCCCAGTATTTGTTGATATGGAAGTAAAAAAAATTATAAATCACATATTTCAATTCACTATTAACATTGAATTTTTTTTTTGAAGAGTTGATTAAAACCAACGTTATTTTATTTTTTAACATATTATGTATTTCAGTCATATCCTGTTTTCTTCTTTTGAAATAATTTATTTATAGGTTTTAAATTATAAGCGAAATTGTTAAGGTAGGCTTATCAGAGATCAAAAACTTCTAAATGTTTGATATGATTACACGGATTCCGTCTAGCTAAGTGTAAAAATTTATTTCAATTAATAGAATGATAAAGTAAAAGATCTTATAAAATGTTAATTATAACGAAATCGTTAAAGTATATCGGTTGAAATTGATGCAGTTGGTTTATTGGACATTTTAATAGTTTCTGCAAAATAGACTACTATATGTTTCACACACAAATGAATTGTTGAACAGTCATATAAAATGAATGGTTGAGAATTGACGTTGATAACGAATTAAAAGATGGTACAAGAGAATGGGTAATTAGGTGTATTGTGGTAGGAGCTGAAGATGGAGTGGGGCCCGGGGACAATCATTGGGGGGGGCCTGGCTGAGGAACGTTACGCCACTGGAAACACCCTGTATAATTTATTATGAAGGTTTTCCAATAAGAGGTGTTATTTTGAATAGCCCGGCTATTTCTGTAGATGTCACTTTTGAAGCTGTCATTTTTTACATTTGACAAGTAGAAACCAAGCATTTAATAGAAATGGAACGATAAAAATTGTGAAAATTTGGCAGTAATAGTTCGTAAAACTTGTCGAACTGCTATACAGAAATTGGTGTAAGTTAGTGATGTGAAGAATAGAACCCGTGAACGCCCCTTAAGAACATCCGAGAATATTGCTGCTGTAGCCGAATGTGTTGAAGAAAACCCAGGTTTGTTCATTCCTCGTCGTTCTTGGAATTAGGCTTTCCACAAACGTCATTAACCCTTTTTGCATACAGATTTGGGTCTTAAGGCTGATAAAGTTCAGTTTACACAAGAACTCAAGCCGGCCGATCATCCACAACGTCGTGTCTTTGCTGATAGGGTTCTTGAAATGCATAAAATGATCCGGAATTTCATCGAAAAATCATCTTCAGTATTAGGCCAATTTCCACCTAGGTGGCTTCCTCAACAAGCCAGCAAAATTGGGGATCGGAAAACCCAAAAATTTTTGTTGAAAAGGCTCTCTATCCTCAACGTGTGACTGTTTGGTGCGGTTTATGATCCGGCGGCATCGTTGGACTTTACTTTTTCGATAATGAGGCTGGAGCAACAATTACGGTGAATGGATTGCGCTATCGAGAGATGATTAATAATTTTTTTCGTGTATTCTCTTGGCTTAATGGAACAAGAAGCAAAATAAAACTACAATTTATCTGCCGACGTTTCGTCAAATTTATTGACATCTTCATATGCTAAACTCAAAACAAAAGACATGGTGAGAAAGGATCACCAACCGAAACAGACAACGAAAATACACTGATCAAAATTGAGGGACAACATGAACAATCAAAAACAAATAACAAAAGTGAACGGATTAAAAATGAGAATTACAATGAAAAATTCGAAATGAAGGACAGAAAAAACTATTGGAATATCATCTAGCATACAATACCTTCAACTGATTAAAAATATCCAAATTTAAACATCGTTTCATGAATGAATGTTTTTGAAACGTCGGCAGATAAATTGAAGTTTTATTTTACTCTTTGTTTCAACAAGGACGCCGTTCAAAGCGAGTAGGAAATCTAATTCGATAGGGGCGCCACCGTGCATTTTATGGAATATCCCCATAGAACTTACATTATCACTTTAAGTTCTATGAATATCTCTCTAATTATGAATGAAATGTTCAATGGCGCTCTATATCCGAAAATCGCTGAACTATGAAATTAGTGAATATATTTGAATTTGGCCAATCTCTGCCAATTCCGTATTTCAAGTTGTTTTTCTGAGCGAAATTATCTGTAGATTCACTTTTAATCGGAAGTTGAACTATTTTCATGAGTCTTTCGTTTGAAATAAAACAGAAGCCTGAGTGGGCACACTTTCTTCTATTTTTTAAGGAAAAAAATGAACTTTCAAAATGAAATCGATTTGAATGATTTCATTGAGAACTCCAATCCTTTCTGAGTTTACTCACGAAATTTCAGTTCGCAAAGTGAAACCATTTTCAAATGCAACTTGAAATAAAAACACACTACATTGAAAGCCCACCCTAAGCCAAGATAATACACAAAGATATCATTCTTGGAGCAATTAATTGGACCACACTCATGTTGATCAGAGAAATCATACAATTGGTGATTTGGCAAATTGATTTATTCATAAATTATTTAAATCGCGACAGTTTCGAGATTGGATTTATCTCTTCTTCAGGCTGAAAAAAGTAACAAGACATTGTAAAAAACAAATATGACAAACTACACACACAATAAAGCTTACCGAAATAAACACAGTTACAAAAATATGGACTATCAAAATGTTTCGACATCAACAGACATCGATTCGATTTTAATAGGTCTACATTATCTGCTGCAATCTGATATCCACTTACGTCTTCTCTTGGAAAACAGATCAGACCTAAAATTGTCACCTAAATGGAACTTTCCAGAATAATTCATAAAATAAAAAGAAAAACAATTAAACATATTTACATCCCTCAACAATGAGGTCAGCTGTCATAATCCTATCTTCCGTGTTCGCATTACTTATACACCACATTTGCCTACTATAAACAACATACAAACCAGCAATTCAACTCGGAAAAACAAATCATTCAACACTTAGAAATCAAATTACAATAAATCTTACTCAAATCTTCCATGTCCGTCCTATAATTTACAGAATTATGCTTTTTAATATAAAACATCTCGGCAAAGAATCTTTTTTTGTAATTTTTCTCCCTGTGCAGAATTTCAACGTTGTCGAGATCAAAATCGAACATGTGTCCTGTATACTAAGATGGTGATAGACTAGGGCCGTTTTGTTGTCGGAAGGATGCTTAACAGAGTATTTGTGATCGGATATTCTCTTACAGATATGCTGTCTAGTTGTTCCTATATAGCATTGTTGGCAATGTAGACAATTAATCTTGTATATTAGATACGATTCCCATTTCTTAGGAATTTTGTCCCTTAGTTTAGTGAAGAACAATCTGTCAAAAGTGTTTTTACTCCAGGTTATAAATTTCATGTTGTCTTTCCTCAAAACTCTCTTCAGATTGTGAGTCAAATTTGGAATTAGAGGGAGTTTAACAAACTTAAAACTACTATTATCGTCTACGGTATTTCGACTCATATTGTAGATCGGAACATTGTTAGGGTTGACATTCACAACTTTATTAATTAACCTTACTGGATAACCATTTTTAATCAAATCCTTTTTTAGAATGTCTAAGTTTGATGACACAAACTCTGGGCTACACATTCGAAGAACCTTCAAGTATCCTTGTCTGATGATGTTCATTTTTTGATGTAATGGATGTAGGGACCAATAATTAATTGTCCTACATGTACTAGTGGGTTTTTTATATAAATTCGTTCTAATGCTTTTTCCCCTAGGATCTCTAATTAACATGATCTCCAGAAAAGGCAATGAGAGATTTACATCATTCTCCAATTCGTATGTGAACTTAAGGTTAGGTTCTATACTATTAAAAATACTTAAAGTGTCCTCAAGCGAGTTTCTCGGAATAGACATACAGATATCATCTACATAGATGAATATGAACGGGAACAATATATTAGATCTGTCAATGACTTCATTTACTATGTAGTTCATAACTAAACCTGCAAAAATTGGCGAACATGGAGCCCCCATAGGACATCCAAAAACTTGTTCGTAAAATTTGTTCGAATATTGAACGTAGCTATTCTTAAAGCAAAAATCAACTAACTCCAAAAAAGTGTCGAGGTCAAAAGTACAAAAACCTGCCAAAGCAGGCCAACTGTCAATAATTAAAGATCTAATAAGTGTATGAGCTATATTTGTGTATAAACTCTCCACGTCAAAGGAAACTAAAATATTATCATCAGGAATCTCCACATTTTTTAATTTCTCAATAACTTCTATGGAATTTTTTACGTTGTATTTGAAAGAAGGTATGAGATTACTCAAAATATCACTTACTAATTTAGAAATGTTGTATCCAGGTGAATCAATGCTAGAAGTGATTGGACGGAGGGGTTGTCCATTTTTATGAATTTTACATAATCCGTAAAGTCTAGGTGGCACGCTGTTATATCTTGTGAGACAATTTTTCTTCTCCTCAGTTATATCCTTTGACCTAAACAACCTTAGAATTAATTTGTTAGCCTTATTTTGCAACGAAAGTGTTGGATCACTTTTTAACAATCTAAAAGTCTTTTCATCTTTAACTAAAATGTCCATTTTTTCAATGTAATCAGATTTATACAGCAGCACTGTTCGATTTCCCTTATCAGCTCTCGATACAATTATCTCCGGATTATCCTTGAGGAACTTCCTTGTAGTCTTCATCTTCCTGACAATGCTCCTATCAATTGGTTTACCATTTTTACACGACGGCTTCCTTCCAAAATTGGTGATTATATTGGTACACACTGCTCTCTTTTCATCTCTACTTTCTACAGGAAATTCATTCTGAATTATATATTCTACATCCTTTAAAATTTCAAGAACTGGAATGTTTTTATCGTTAAAAGGTGCAATAAATTTTGGGCCTAAAGATAGTATGGTGGAGACATCCAGAGGTAATACTTCAGGTGTAGAATTAAATAACCACTCTGGATTTTCTGCAATGCACACAGATGCCTGTGTGACCTTTAGGTGTTCTAATTTTTTCTTATGAACTTTAACTGTTGAATACCATAACTTATTAAATCTCATATCTTCGTAATGGATATTATGGTATTCAACAGTTAAAGTTCATAAGAAAAAACTAACACCTAAAGGTCACACAGGCATCTGTGTGCATTGCAGAAAATCCAGAGTGGTTATTTAATTCTACACCTGAAGTATTACCTCTGGATGTCTCCACCATACTATCTTTAGGCCCAAAATTTATTGCACCTTTTAACGATAAAAACATTCCAGTTCTTGAAATTTTAAAGGATGTAGAATATATAATTCAGAATGAATTTCCTGTAGAAAGTAGAGATGAAAAGAGAGCAGTGTGTACCAATATAATCACCAATTTTGGAAGGAAGCCGTCGTGTAAAAATGGTAAACCAATTGATAGGAGCATTGTCAGGAAGATGAAGACTACAAGGAAGTTCCTCAAGGATAATCCGCAGATAATTGTATCGAGAGCTGATAAGGGAAATCGAACAGTGCTGCTGTATAAATCTGATTACATTGAAAAAATGGACATTTTAGTTAAAGATGAAAAGACTTTTAGATTGTTAAAAAGTGATCCAACACTTTCGTTGCAAAATAAGGCTAACAAATTAATTCTAAGGTTGTTTAGGTCAAAGGATATAACTGAGGAGAAGAAAAATTGTCTCACAAGATATAAAAGCGTGCCACCTAGACTTTACGGAATATGTAAAATTCATAAAAATGGACAACCCCTCCGTCCAATCACTTCTAGCATTGATTCACCTGGATACAACATTTCTAAATTAGTAAGTGATATTTTGAGTAATCTCATACCTTCTTTCAAATACAACGTAAAAAATTCCATAGAAGTTATTGAGAAATTAAAAAATGTGGAGATTCCTGATGATAATATTTTAGTTTCCTTTGACGTGGAGAGTTTATACACAAATATAGCTCATACACTTATTAGATCTTTAATTATTGACAGTTGGCCTGCTTTGGCAGGTTTTTGTACTTTTGACCTCGACACTTTTTTGGAGTTAGTTGATTTTTGCTTTAAGAGTAGCTACGTTCAATATTCGAACAAATTTTACGAACAAGTTTTTGGATGTCCTATGGGGGCTCCATGTTCGCCAATTTTTGCAGGTTTAGTTATGAACTACATAGTAAATGAAGTCATTGACAGATCTAATATATTGTTCCCGTTCATATTCATCTATGTAGATGATATCTGTATGTCTATTCCGAGAAACTCGCTTGAGGACACTTTAAGTATTTTTAATAGTATAGAACCTAACCTTAAGTTCACATACGAATTGGAGAATGATGTAAATCTCTCATTGCCTTTTCTGGAGATAATGTTAATTAGAGATCCTAGGGGAAAAAGCATTAGAACGAATTTATATAAAAAACCCACTAGTACATGTAGGACAATTAATTATTGGTCCCTACATCCATTACATCAAAAAATGAACATCATCAGACAAGGATACTTGAAGGTTCTTCGAATGTGTAGCCCAGAGTTTGTGTCATCAAACTTAGACATTCTAAAAAAGGATTTGATTAAAAATGGTTATCCAGTAAGGTTAATTAATAAAGTTGTGAATGTCAACCCTAACAATGTTCCGATCTACAATATGAGTCGAAATACCGTAGACGATAATAGTAGTTTTAAGTTTGTTAAACTCCCTCTAATTCCAAATTTGACTCACAATCTGAAGAGAGTTTTGAGGAAAGACAACATGAAATTTATAACCTGGAGTAAAAACACTTTTGACAGATTGTTCTTCACTAAACTAAAGGACAAAATTCCTAAGAAATGGGAATCGTATCTAATATACAAGATTAATTGTCTACATTGCCTACAATGCTATATAGGAACAACTAGACAGCATATCTGTAAGAGAATATCCGATCACAAATACTCTGTTAAGCATCCTTCCGACAACAAAACGGCCCTAGTCTATCACCATCTTAGTACAGGACACATGTTCGATTTTGATCTCGACAACGTTGAAATTCTGCACAGGGAGAAAAATTACAAAAAAAGATTCTTTGCCGAGATGTTTTATATTAAAAAGCATAATTCTGTAAATTATAGGACGGACATGGAAGATTTGAGTAAGATTTATTGTAATTTGATTTCTAAGTGTTGAATGATTTGTTTTTCCGAGTTGAATTGCTGGTTTGTATGTTGTTTATAGTAGGCCAATGTGGTGTATAAGTAATGCGAACACGGAAGATAGGATTATGACAGCTGACCTCATTGTTGAGGGATGTAAATATGTTTAATTGTTTTTCTTTTTATTTTATGAATTATTCTGGAAAGTTCCATTTAGGTGACAATTTTAGGTCTGATCTGTTTTCCAATGTCTGTTGATGTCGAAACATTTTGATAGTCCATATTTTTGTAACTGTGTTTATTTCGGTAAGCTTTATTGTGTGTGTAGTTTGTCATATTTGTTTTTTACAATGTCTTGTTACTTTTTTCAGCCTGAAGAAGAGATAAATCCAATCTCGAAACTGTCGCGATTTAAATAATTTATGAATAAATCAATTTGCCAAATCACCAATTGTATGATTTCTCTGACTATTGTTCCTGGCAATCTGAGCGTTGTAACATTGTAACTCATGTTGATCTGGAAACGTTGACATTTAACAAGAAGGCGCTACGTGCCACACAATCAACGAAACCATTGTTTTTTACAGGAAAAATTTCCGGACCGTGTTATCTCTCGAAGGGGTGAAAACAATTGGCCACCGAGATCTTGTGATTTAACACCTTGCGACTTCTTCCTTTGAGGCCATGTGAAATAGGAGATCTACGCCAAGAGTTCAGCGTCGGTTCAAGCCTCAAAGAAGGAATTCGTGAGGTTATCGAGGACATAGGGCATCCACTTTGCGATTTGGTTATGGAAAAGGAAATTTCAATAAGAGAATATGGTCCTGTAGTCGTGGTCGTAGTGTTCCTTTGGGTGATGTTATTTTCCATGATTAACCTTCCGCTTTATCATGAAATAAACATCCGAATATTCATCCAAAAAACTGGAATTTTTCTTCGAATGTCAAATTAACACCTTTTATTGGAAAACCCTTCAGTTTCAATCACAGAAAATCAATCCTAACCGCATATTAGGCGACGAATTTTCCTGAACTCTCGTTACCATTCTTGAAGTTTCATACGATAAATATCAGGGTAGAGAATCAAATTACGTATCGACAGTATTGAAAGGAAAATCTCTCCCCCATCATATTGGAAACTATTCAGCTCTCTTTTCAGAAAACAGAGTTTCCGAGAGAGTTTACGACCTAACTTCCAGTTCGTGAAACTGCTTTCTTATAACAGAAGGGCTGTTTCTTCATTACCGGATCGACGGAACATGGGTGATAAGACCGACTCGCATTTTACTCGAGGAATCTATTCGTGAAAATGTTCGGAACGAAAAAGTTCACGGGGAATATATCCTGATAGGAATCTCTGACTACTTTGCGTCCTCGTTTAGTTGTAAGGTCGTCTTGAGACTTTACTGCGGGATTCCAGATTCGTTTTTTTTTTCTGTTTTTATTTCGACTGCTTCACCTGGGGCTTGAAGAAAACACACCACTTTTTCACAAGGATAGTTCTTTCTCATTTAAGATATCTTCACATTTCATCAGAAAATCTATATTTAAATCGCGAGTCTCTCACTGCTTTGCTGCTTAAGGGGAAGTGGTACACGTCCGAGCTCGCGAACTCCCTTCAAAAATTGGACTTTTTATCTCCATGATATCTCAGTTCTAATGCGGCGTAGACCAACAATTTCTTTTAATTGAAGCTTAAGGCGGGTTTATACAGCATATAAGATAAGAATATGAATAAGAGCGTTTAAACAGATGACTAGAATAAATAATAAAATAAAGGTGAATACAGACTATTCTGACGTGACGTGATTCCTGGAATCACGTCACGTAAGAATAGTCTGTATTCACCTTTATTTTATTATTTATTCTAGTCATCTGTTTAAACGCTCTTATTCATATTCTTATCTTATATGCTGTATAAACCCGCCTTTAACCATTTCTCTAGAATGTGTATTACTCGTTTTTCCGTTTTTCTCCGTATATTAGGAAAAAACAGGTGAGCTGTAATTTCATAAAAATCTGGACAAATGATTTCATCATTTCCATGATATCTCCGTCAATTTTCGGGATACATGTATGAAATTTTCAGTATACATGCGGAATAATATTTCGCAGAATGTGTATTAATCAGTTTTTTGTTCATTGCCCCCTGAATTTTTGAATAAATGGTGAAGTAGGAACGTTATTGATCATATTTTCAACCAGGTTTTTCAACTAATTTACGAAGAAAAACGGAAAAGCGAATAATACACATTCTGCAAAATACAGGGTGGTCATTTGAAAACGAAACAGACGAGATTACAGACGAAATAAATTTTTTCGATAGAAATGCTCGGACAGGTCGATTTCTGTTTCGAGGGGGACAACTTAAGATGTAGGTTACGGACGCATAGCGCTTCAACCCTTGCTACTACAACCCTCACCCCCAATTTTTGAATAGGGAAGATGGGGTGAGTGATACCTCATTTGAAAGGTATTTTTATACTGATTTCAGCACAGTAATTGTTTTTTCATTTTATGCATTAGTTCTCGAAATATTCTCAACTAAGTATTTGAAAATGAAGTGGTGTTTTCATGGCACTTGTAGTGTTTTTTTGTGAAAAATCGACATTTTGAGCTTCAAAACAACCATGACTGTGGCTTCCTTCCTCCAATCCACTGACATAGAAATCTTTAATCAAGATGTGCCATGAAAACACCACTTCATTTTCAAATACTTAGTTGAGAATATTTCGAGAACTAATGCATAAAATGAAAAAACAATTACTGTGCTGAAATCAGTATAAAAATACCTTTGAATTGAGGTATCACTCACCCCATCTTCCCAATTCAAAAATTGGGGGTGGGGGTGGGGGTTGTAGCAGCAAGGGTTGAAGCGCTATGCGTCCGTAACCTACATCTTAAGTTGTCCCCCTCGAAACAGAAATCGACCTGTCCGAGCATTTCTATCGAAAAAATTTATTTCGTCTGTAATCTCGTCTGTTTCGTTTTCAAATGACCACCCTGTATTATTCCGCATGTATACACAAGATTTCATACATTTATCCCGAAAATTGACGGAGATATCATGGAAATAAAATCGTTTGTCCAGATCTTCATGAAATCACAGCTCACCTGGTTTTTGTCTAATATACGAATAAAAACAGAAAAGCGTGTAATACACATTCTAGCGAAATGATTAAGCTTCAATGTGAAAAAAATTGTTGGTCTACGCCACATGCGAACTGAGATATCATGGAAATAAAAAGTCCAATTTTTGAAGGGAGGTCGCGAGCTCGGACGTGTACCCTTAACAAGAAAATATATAGGGTGTTTCTGAATTGGTGATACAAACAGAGGGAGATTCCTTGCATATTTTCGAGATACAGGGTGTACTAGGGAGTATTCGAACGAAAATCATGAAAATATGTTAATTGGACGGTGTGGACAGCAGTTATGACCCGCCAGATCCCTAGAGTCAAAGATTTAGGATATTTTTAATATAGGGGGATTTTTTAAGAGCTAAAGGAAATTAAAAAACAAATAAAATTCAGAAAAATGCATGAAATCTTTATTTGAATCGATAGTACGGTCATAGTTTTATGTTCGAAGATTTTTTCATGCGCATTATCTTTGAAGAGGTACGGTCCAATGATGCCACCAGCCCATAATCCGCTCCAAACTTTTTCTGGATGCATCAGTAGATATTGAAATGCTTTCGCCTGAACTTCACTCTTAGATCGACAATTCAGCTTATTTACGTATCCATTGAGCCAAAAATGAGCTTCGTCGCTGAACACAATGTTTCTATAAAAAAGTGGATCTTCCGTCAACTTTTCAAGAGCCCATTCATCCGAAATTCTGCGTTGTAGTACGTTCAGCTTCAATTCTTGCACCAGCTGTATTTCGAACAGCTCCACACCCAAATCCTTCGCAAATTTTTCACGTTGTTGAGTAACAGAGGCTCAATTGCTGCAAACGGCGCCGAATAGATAATTGATGGTCATTACTAACACAGGCCGACACAGCTGCGATATTTTCTTCAGTTCTCACTGTACGTAACCGTGTTGGTGGTTTTATGTCTAACAGTGTGAATTTGGTGCGAAATTTAGTCACAATAGCCAGAATAGGCGCTTCAGTGAATCGGTTAGACTGGCCATAAAAGGGAAGAAACGCGCTATGAACTTCATTAACAGAGCACGCATTTTGAAAAGAAATTCAATGATTTGCAAGCGTTGTTCATGGTTGAACTATAGGCCAAACTGAATATGTTTGACAGTGACGAAACGTGCGTGAGCTGTCAAAATGAGTGTTGCCGAAACGAAAATAGTTAAAGAATTACCATTGACTGACTAGATTTTTATGACAATTTAAAATTTTCCGATGATTTCGAGAGAATGGTTCGAAGTTTTTTTCTCGAAATCTGTAACAAATACTACAAAACTACAGAAGAACATAAAGTTGTAGATAACAATTAAGCTTTTTTTGCAATGTTTCAAAAACTAACCGTGGTTCACAAAAAATAATTTTGGAGGAAACAGAGGACAGTCTTCCAGAAAAAATATCACCTTGTTGATTTGCAATCGAAATGTCTTATGGTGTGAACACTAAATTGTAATATCTGTGCCAAAATTCAGTTGTGAAATGCAGGTACTTCGAGAAAAAAAAGTATAAACTTCAACACCCTGCATTTTAATAAAGAAAGGTATGCGGTGTTTATGGGACTCTTTTTCTTTGAATTATGCATTTGAGCCTCCAATTTGGGAACACCCTATATATGGTGTGACCTCAAAAAGACATGCTGCTGTGACAATAGAGCTTTCTCCAGCAAATCAGAGATACGGAACTTCGAAAAAATGGTAAATTTCAAGGCCCAATGATTACTGAACGGATACAAACAATCCCTGTAGATTGACCATTGATGAAGTGAACGCAATTTACTTACATAACTCGACGAACGGGCGTTTCACATTTGGTGAGGATGATTGTTGATTCTACGACCAAATACAATTTACAGAACACACAAATTCGTTAGCAAACATTACGAAGTAAACCGATAATGGTGGAGCCACGAGCCACAAATAACCACCAATATCCCAACATTGACCACAGTAAATCCACCACTGACTAACAAACCGTTGAAAATAATCGGACTTTCGTTTGAAGCCATTCTCCAAAATCCAGCAATAAAAAACTCTCATTTTTGAAACCGACAACTTTTCAAGGAAAGGCTTCTCTTCACTTGAAAGAACCTCATTAATTTTCGACACCATATTCATGATTTTTGAAAAAACTGGTCATCACGTTGGAATTATCATGACATTTTTCTTGTTTCAGATTTCCAGCAATTCAGGGTTGATATCCCAGTTCGTCAACCTGCAAATAGTGATACCTGAAGCGACAATTCAAGGAAGCAGATCAGGGGAACACCATGTAGATGTAGGCAGTGTCATCGACTTGCTGTGTGTCATTGAAAAGGTAAATTTATTGGTTCGCATGCCCCTACAAATCAAACTGTCTGGGAAATGAGGAAGGAATACCTACTTTCCATGTATAAACTACGATCGATATGAAAAAGTGGTGCACCAAATCAATTTCTGCCTCATACAATTCCTACTCGGACAAGGGAAATACGTATAATCATGAAACTCCTGGTAAACAAAAGTGCTTGTAAAATTTCAGTCATGCAATGGAATTATTGCGGGAATAGACCAAGCAGAATTGTTCTTATGGGTTTGAATGCTGGAACTGCATAATCATGCAGTTTTACTTTCAAATACTGTTCTTATAGAACAGCTAAATGTTATCAAATGAAAGTTGGGTAGCTTCATAGGATGAGATAAGAATTTGTTTATATTGGGCGTGACAAAATCGATGTATCGACAAAACAATTGTGGGAAATAATATATTATTACTGTATGAGAACATATGCAGTGGTCTTCATACACCAGGCTGGTAGCATCATCATGTGGTATTCACCGCACGCGATGCTACCAAAATTTCCAGAATTGTACGAAATTTTCCAACTGAAATGCTCTATTCCCAGCCCGAAGGCTAGAGAAGGACAGACGCCAAGAAGTCGCAGGCCAACGAAGCGTCCCCTGAATATGTCAACCAATAGAATTTCGTTGAGACCTGAGGTATTTGTCGATTAAAATTGAACGGAGGTCATATCAACAAGAAAAGTATCGATGTTGACAGTGCACACAAGCCAAGTTATCTAGATATACCTTGCAGTTGACATTGCCAGAATGTATTTAACACAACGATTCAAGATGAAATTAGTCAATTTGAACAGATTGATGAATTATGAAAAAGTAAAACAAGGGAAATATTATATCTTACGGCTAATTGAAAAAGAAACATAATTTGAGGAGAGTCTCCAAAAATGTACACCGGAATCAAAAGAATACAATAAGCAGATTCAAAGATTTGCATAGATTCAAAGATTATTCATCACCCCACGCTAATATGAGAAATCTCTTAATATCAAAAATGTTTGTGAATTTTTTTACCAATTTTTATCCGTCCAAATCTCAGACCACAGAAAGTGGAGACGAGCAATTATAAATAGTGAAGCCAATTTTCAAAATCATCATATCCAAACTAGGTAACTGATGTACTACTACGGAATCAAAATGTAGTGGACATTTTTGCAACGTTGTGAATTTTTTAATGAATAAACTCTAAGTTTAGATTGAAATAATTCATTCCCTCATTTGTGGGTGAATGTCAGAAATGAGTAATTAGCAAGGCACACACGAAAGGGAAATCTGTCAGATCTGATCGGCAGTCCAGATCTGTAACAGATCTGGACGGCGTATCGGAT
Source organism: Adalia decempunctata (assembly GCA_951802165.1). Taxonomy (NCBI): domain Eukaryota; kingdom Metazoa; phylum Arthropoda; class Insecta; order Coleoptera; family Coccinellidae; genus Adalia; species Adalia decempunctata. Next base: position 27,405,099 of record OX637697.1, read on the forward strand.
CGCTCCAGCCGATCTGGTCCGTCGCGGATCATATATCTCATGGATCCGCGACAGACCAGATCGGCGGAATCGATCCGATCCGCAGTCCAGATCTGTTACAGATCTGGACTGCCGATCAGATCTGACAGATTTCCCTTTCGTGTGTGCCTTGCTATTGAGTATCGAAATGTTCGCGAAACCGCTCGGCCGTTTTTGCCTCAAATAATGAATGGGCAAGTTATGGCAGCACCGTATTCTGAATCTGTATCCAGTTCATCCATTAGTTTCGTACCTCTATTTTAATTTTGTGTTTCTAATGACGCTAACGGTGATATCGAGTATCATTGCGTATGAAAAGTGAGATTTGGATTTATCTATTTATTATATATAAAAGAAAGATGTAGTTACACCATTTATAACTCGAGATCGGATGGACTGTTTGTTATGAAACTTCATATATGGATTCGTCTACGGTCTGGTTATTATAAAATACAATGAAACTCTGAAAAAATCGATGAAAATTTTACTTATACAGGAAATGCTTTTCCTCCTTTTGAGTAGGGCCACAAGATGTCGCTACAGTTACAGTTACGCTATCGCTTATTCGTTTGTACTTCATTTGATATTCTCCGCGTTAAATGGCGATATAAACAAATAGTGTGCACAGTAACTATATTCCCTCTATGGTCACTGTAAAAGTGTGTAATTTGAGTTGCCTACAACTCTGCGCTGTTGGGCAAAACCAAAATGTCTTCGCGTAGGAGTACAGATGTCTAAAATGATAAGATTTCGTTGAGATATGAGATAAGTTCCGTTCTTACCACTTCAGATGGCGCTATTCACACATTATGACTGATGATTATTAGTTATTTGTATAGTTTTATTTATTCCATATAACGTAATCGTGAGGGTTCTATATTTGACATCATCACAATTAAATGGCGATGAATTTGTTGAGGCTTTCGCGGCCATCCATTGATGTCATCTGTTCTTTTTTCGAGCATTTCGGTCGTCGTGGTTTGAAATGGTCGAAAAAAGAACATATGAAATCAATTAGTGTGTAATTTACATAGGGCTTATGGTACCATGAAAGGCTATTAACAGATCCAGAAGCGGGTGAATATCACAGTGAATTTTTATCGAAATGTCAAGTAAAGTCAATCGTGATATGTCCATTCTCCTCTTTTCTCATAATTTTTTAAATGTTTTTGAATTTCTGTTTGGGTAATAAATATATTTGCGGAAATAATTGAATCCAAAATTGCCATTATTATAGTGATTGACATATTATGACATATTATTTTTGTGTATATGTTCTGTGTGAAAGCTCATATCCATGGAAACATTTGACAGTTCAAAAATCAGATAACCAAGCCGTTGATCTCCGATCACCGATTTGTGAAATCCACCGCAAGTATCATTTGGGCGGAACAAAGTTCGCCGGGCCAGCTAGTTTCTTAATATTATTGGCAAAATACGTTGAAAAAAGGGTTTCCATGTGTCTTGTTTTTTGTTAATAGGAGTATTTGAATCCTGATTTGAGTTTTCACAGGTATTTTCTACCCAGATCTTTCCAAGTAAAAGTGGCGTAAATTCTTCGATTTTTAGAATTTCACTTTCCAGGTTCCCTTCTGATATTTAGAGGAGGGACATTTGGTTATCAATTCTGAATTTAGCTGACTCTGTTCATCTAACTAAGAATATGTTTCAATGTTCGGAACATTGTATGAATTCGTCAAAAAGAGTTAATTCACTTGAAATTTTATTTCCATTCTTCAATACCGATAACACCACGCCACTGGACCTTTCAAAGATAGATGCTGCAATGTTGCCACGACATTATAAAATGGTATTGCTATCTTCGTCCAACTCATTGAAAACTGACCAAATTTTGTCTTCACCAATTCTGGACTTTATGAATGAGATTCTGTATCTCCCCTTTCTATGGTCTACGGTGTAAATAGTGTTATTCAAATTGCATTTTAAGGCGATTATTTCGTTGATAAAAACAGTTGAATTGCACGGTTTGGACTGTCGGCATGAATCATAGAGTGATAAGTGAGATTGGACTTGCAAGAATACTCTTGAATCTATGATTGTATTCGATACTAAATATGCCATAAAATTTCATTATTGACCACACTGAAGAGTTTATCTTACAGTGAAAATCATATCATTGGTTTTGTGAAACACCTCAGTGTTCCTTCGAAGTAACCCCACCGATGAAAATCAACATTGTCCTCCTTTGAGAGGCTTCACACCCTAAGACCCTCTTAATTAACACATTCATTAATCACGTCCCGGAGAAACCAACACGTAATGCCTGTCTAGATGTGGTCCCTTAATTCCATGAAAAAACCAACGTCTCCTCAACCTCCACGTTATCCTCCCAACTCATCTCTCAAATAGGGGTTGCGCTGAGCAACCTTAAATCAACTTCACATACCTGTATACCCATTGCACGTGTGAAGCGAGCTAGGTAATTCGAAGTGGGTATTATCGTCCTTGATTAATGCTCTCATTATTATTCATCATAAACAATGAGTAATTAGACGGGAATGAAAGTGACAAAGGAGTGTGTTGGAGCTCATCAAAAATATGTCGCTAGAACAGTACGTTCTGAAAATATTCATGAAGATATCTAGTCTAAGTGTTGATTGCCTTCGGGGTAGGGTGTCTATTATTTATGTCAGGACAATGTCGACGATGTTATCGAACTCACCTCTTTGTTAACTTTGTTCATTAGAAATCAATTTAATGTATGTATCGGGGGAACAATAACAAGTGGCTTTGTCGGTGGACAATTAAAACTACACGGATAGACACATATTGATTGAACATTAGTGTTTCAGGGTAATATAAATGTTGTTCGCAAGACAGAAAGTACATAAATTAACTTCCAATATTGCTTTAACTTGTTAATGATAGAAGTTGTAGCAATTTAACTGTGGCCCTCAGTCCATCCGAATATTTTCGTAATTGTGAGTTTTTCAATCAATTTTTTTTCGGAGGGAGAAATCTTATGATGGCAAAGTCCTGGGTGTAAGATCATATCATCTGCGGGGTTGCAACTCCTTAAAGATTTCAAATGACGAAAAAGGGTGAAACAGTTGAATTATCAACAATGCATCCTCACAATCTAAAAATTGAACAAAAATGGTTGAAATGAAATATCCTAAATACTCAAAGATTCAGACAAATACAGGGTGAGTGACGAGGAACTGAACATATGCTTACCACGTATAGAGGCTCAGGCTATTATCGAATAAACATTCAAAAATGCCTTTTCTTTTTCATAACATTCCAATTTTCAGGGAATATTGTCTTCAAGTATCTTTGAAAACCAACATATTCATAATTGTGAAAATCCAGCTAAGGCTCTAATAATTTTGTTTGTTTTGGTCTTTCGAAAAAATTTCACCCTGGAATATTAAAGGTATTTAATGGGCAATATCTCCTTTTGAAGCATGGTAAATCTCCATTCAAAAAATGGTCTCTTTATTTCACGAGTACCTACCCTCATTTACGACGTAGAGACTTGATTTTTTTTCAAATTGAAGTTTAAGAACGTCCCGAGGGCAAATAGTTTTCTTTTGTTTCGATTTAATTAGTTTTTCAATTAAAAAAAACAGATTGAAGTTCAGCGTTTTGGAAACTACACATAATGATTTTTTTTCGACGGTTATTCATTATTTTCTGGAAAAAATCGCAACTATTTGCCCTCGACAATTTAATCTTCTATGAACTACAAAATTTTTTATGATGATTAGATCAAAAATATAGCTTGTACTCATGAAAAACGAAAAACATATTCAATAATCCAAATATTGCAGAGATCTAACGATTACTCTGGTTTTTTTAATTGAAAAACTGATTAAATCGAAAACTATTTGCCCTCGGAACGTTCTTCAACCTCAATTTAAAAAAAAATCATGTCTCTACATCGTAAATTAAGGTAGTTACTCGTGAAGTAAAGAGACCACTTTTTGAATGGAGATTTACCACGATTCAAAAGGTGATACTTCCCCTAAAAATCGCCGTTTAGAGCGAGTAGGAAAACTAATCCGATAGAGGCGCCACCGTGCATTTTATGGAATATCTCCATAGAACTCACATTATCACTATAAGTTCTATGAATATCTCTCTAATTATGAATGAAATGTATAATGGCGCTCTCCATCCGAAAATGGCTGAACTATGAAATTAGTGAATATGTGGGTAGAGCAGGAATTATTTCCCGTCATTTATTTTTTGAATTTGACCATTCTCTGTCAATTTCGTATTTCAAGTTGTTTTTCTGAACAAAATTATCTGTAGATTCACTCTCAATCGAAAGATGAACTTTTTTCATGGGTCTTTCGTTTGAAATACAACAAAAGCATGAGTTGGCTGATTTTCTTCTATTTTTGAAAAAAAATGGACGTTCGAGATGAAATCGATTTCAATTATTTCATTAAGAACTCCAATCCTTTCTGAGTTTATCCACAAATTTTCAGTTCTCAAAGCGAAACCATTTTCAAATGCAACTTATTCAGATAAAAACACACTAATTGCAGAAAAGAAGAAGAGGTCCTTTATCCCACAATCTTTATTGAAAACTAAATACAGTTGACGACTAGTTTCGGAATTTTTTCACTACAATTTTATTCTCAAGTCTAAGCTACAAGGAAAATCATCAATATTAGTTTAACTTGCGCTTATATAGATGTCGTTTATAATCGATACCTCTAGTTTTGGTTTATTTCATTTGTAATATTTACAGATGTCGTCTGAATGTTGTCTTGTCATCATGCCTTGACCGTTAGAGGTCGCTTGTTCTGTTTCCTGTGTTTGAGTAATTTGATGTAATTTAAAAAAAAAAGTAGCCATGTGCACCTTTTTTGATCGTTGTATGTTTTGACCGCCTTGAATTTTGATTATTTGACGAATTTTCCGAAGATTGTAGTTTGTTCGATGGTGAGGAATATCAGTCACAAGGAACAGTTGTATACAATTTATTCAATGGCAACGTTTCTGAGCATTTAGCTCCTTCATCAGGCTAAAAACAAAAAACCAATATGGAAACAATGGCATGGATCATACAATTGGTGTAGCAATAAAGACAAAAAATAGATAAAGTGACGTCGCTATACAACAATAAATATGAAATATAAAATAGTTGACAAAATAACAATGAATACAAATATAAAGCAAAACACACAAACAATTCACGCCAGGTCGGCCAAGGAAACAATAAGATCAAAAGAAAAAGCGAACTCACCCCATGAATAACGGTTATAAATCATTCGAATACATCGAAATCATCAAATAGATGTTCATACAATAAAATGGCATTCTCAGGATAGCATTAAAACCACATCAAACAAGACGTATCAGTATAAACAAAAGCATCGGGCAAGACAGACTTCATTAAAAAGTGTGAGACATACTAAACACTCGATTCAAAACGAAACACGAACTACCGCGCAATAAAATTATCTACATTAACCTTACTAATTAAGTTAAAATACACCGAACTCAAACTACCAATATCGGTGCGTGTATTCACAGAATCTTTTATTCTCTTGATAAAAACCATTTCTTTAAATGTTCGTTTGAATAAAGAAAAGAATTGGTTTAAACGAACATTTAAAGAAACGGTTTTTATCAAGAGAATAAAAGATTCTGTGAATACACGCACCGATATTGGTAGTTTGAGTTCGGTGTATTTTAACTTAATTAGTAAGGTTAATGTAGATAATTTTATTGCGTGGTAGTTCGTGTTTCGTTTTGAATCGAGTGTTTAGTATGTTTCACACTTTTTAATGAAGTCTGTCTTGCCCGATGCTTTTGTTTATACTGATACGTCTTGTTTGATGTGGTTTTAATGCTATCCTGAGAATGCCATTTCATTGTATGAACATCTATTTGATGATTTCGATGTATTCGAATGATTTATAACCGTTATTCATGGGGTGAGTTCGCTTTTTCTTTTGATCTTATTGTTTCCTTGGCCGACCTGGCGTGAATTGTTTGTGTGTTTTGCTTTATATTTGTATTCATTGTTATTTTGTCAACTATTTTATATTTCATATTTATTGTTGTATAGCGACGTCACTTCATCTATTTTTTGTCTTTATTGCTACACCAATTGTATGATCCATGCCGTTGTTTCCATATTGGTTTTTTGTTTTTAGCCTGATGAAGGATCTAAATGCTCAGAAACGTTGCCATTGAATAAATTGTATACAACTGTTCCTTGTGACTGATATTCCTCACCATCGAATTGAATCTTCGGAACGATAATTTTACCTGAAATTGTAGTTTGTATGTAAGTAATTTGTAATATTTATGTATTTTAAGATTTTGATGATTTTCCTTGTAGCTTAGACTTGAGAATGGAATTGTAGTGAAAAAATTCCGAGACTGGTCGTCAACTGTATTTAGTTTTTAATAAAGATTGTGGGATAAAGGACCTCTTCTTCTTTTCTGCAATTATGAATTGCCCACATTTATCAATCTTCCAATTTATTAAAAACACACTACATTGAACGCCCACCTTAAGGCGAAGTATCACCTTTTGAATCGTGGTAAATCTCCATTCAAAAAGTGGTCTCTTCATTTCACGAGTAACTACCCTAATTTACGACGTAGAGACTTGATTTTTTTTCAAATTGAAGTTGAAGAACGTCCCGAGGGCAAATAGTTTTTTTCCGATTTAATTAGTTTTTCAATTAAAAAAAACACACTACATTGAACGCCCACCTTAAAAGTAGGAAAACTACCAAAATATTTCTCCTTAAACTGTTGTAGGTAATTGTACTTTTCGCTCAGCATTGAAAAACAATTTTCTCATTGAATTTTGTGTTAGCAGCAAGAATTACTGTCACCTCATCTCATATTTTCTGAAGAACGGAGAAGGGGAAAGAGGATACAGATCCAAAAATCCCAGAGTAACTATGTACCTATACTCCATTCACAATTATAAAATCACAACTCTGGCCATGGTTTACATCAAAGTAAAAGTATCAAAGATATTTTGACATGGGTACAAACGGCAAATTTGAATTGGACCAAAAATCGATTTATAAGCATGAATAAAGCAAAAGTAAGTACTAATCGCCTTTTTTACACTTGATAACGAAGTTTTTTTTAGGTATCTCGCCGTTTGGAAAGATTTCAAACGAAATTCCGGTCCCCCAGAAGTTTGGTTAGTTTCGGTATCGTTTTTGGTGCTCAAAATTTATTTGGAATGTGTAAATGGACAAAAATTCTTCCTTTTACGATCTTTTCACGAAAGCGACCGGAAAATATGGTTCAGGTAGGATTTTCGAGGAATTATGAGGAAAGAACTTGCAGAATGAAATTGCACGATTTTCGTAAGTAAACGGGTTTTGGATGGCCATCATCGGTCTGTAAATGATTATTGTTGATCGTTTTCATGTTTCAGAAAAATAACCACTTCGTATAAGCCCATTTTGAAGAAATTTGTGTATGTAACATTTAACGGTAGGTATTTGCTCTTAATCAAAAGAATATATTATATCTAGTTCTACTTCTTTCAAAAGAGACACAAGCTTTTAATGCTGTAGGGGCCCTATAATGTGGAGGAGTTTGTGTCTTATTTTAGAACAGGTGAATGATAAATGTGAAGCATATGTTTGACCTGTTCCATATTATTTGTACAAACCTACTAATGAAAAATAAATGAAATGTATATCGTCTATTCTTATTTTTATTAAGTTAGCTATTAAGGTTATGTTCCAAGAAAAAGTTCCTGTTGCATCAGAACTCCCTTCAACTATTTGGATTCCAGTAGAGGGATATAATGTTCCATTATTCTTGATTCAACAATTGATGTCAAGTCTTGAACTTTCAGTTCAAGAGGATAATAAACATTATATCTTCACAGGCATGCATATGAAAATCATGTGAAAGCAATGCAATTTTCTTCCATGGCGAAAAATAATATTTTTCAACAGTGATCTCTTGTATTTTTCATGCAAATAACTAGAAAAGGAATCCTTTCTATCAATTCATATAAACTTTAATTATTTTCGTCCGTCACATCTTTTCCAACTCATTCATTTTCCGAATAAATTCACATTCTGAGAAATACGCTAAGAATGTAGAAAGGGCAACATAGTGTTGACTTGGAACATGAAAAATATTTTGAAAAACGTCATAACTTCGATACAGAGTGGAATGTGTCATATTTCCAATGCCAGAGTTGTGATTTTATAATTGTGAATGGAGTATACTATTAAATGGTTCACAGAACCTGAAAATTTTTTGGAGTTCTAAAAACGATAAGAGAAATTCCCAAGACAATCATTTCGTTCATATATTTGTCGTCTGAATTGAGATCGTTCAAAATAGATCATTGAAAATTTAGGAAATTTTTTGTGTATTTTCCAGCACAGAACTGATTATTGCCCAATAAACTACCAAAAAGTGTTCCAATCATGAGAACAAATTCAATTGGAGGAATTTCATAGGCTGGTCCTGGAAACGAAATTATGAAAATACTGAATGATTTGTGAAGATGACTGTTAGTTATACAAGAGCTCTCTTGAAGAGAAGAATGGACTGCTGTACCAATTATCATCATCACGAGAATTCAAGAAAAAAATATTAACGCGTTAGAAACAAATACCACAAAGTAAACACTGAAGGAATGATACTTACGGTTGGTCTGATTTGAAGAGATGTATGTGCTGAGTCCTTATCTCGCGGAACGAGTTCACTTCATGGATACGAAAACTAACGGGTTTTGGCTTGGAAAAGAATATGAGGTGAACTGAAGGCCGTGTTAAGCGAAGAGATTGAGAAATGATGGCGCTGTACGACCGTTGCTAGACAAATAGCAGAATTGTGATAAAAAGATTAATCTTTTGTGGATTCCTGGATGACTCCTTTTGGAACTTAAGACCACAGAGTAAAGTAAAGTAAAGTAAAGTAAATTTATTCATGTTCCCATACAGTTCAGTATTTACATTCGTCCAATAAATCACATATTTCTATGAAAGAGAAAGTTGTAGAGCTCTGAGTGTTCTTCATTAACGACTAAGTGAATGAATTTTGAACAATGACACTCAATCAAGCTCCATAGCCTAATTTAATATCTAAGAAAGTCCTTATTACTTTTTTGTGCTGATCTTCCGTTTTATTTTGGGCTCACAGTTTCGAAACACCCTGTATTTTTCATATTCTCGACGCAAACGCCAATATGCTGCTCTACCGAGCAATGATTCCATATATTCATTTCCGCAACCATAAAGATCAGCTTTATGAGGTTACCTCTACATGTATGTTCTCCGAAAGTAACCGATATGGAAGAAATATCACTTGTATTTGCATACCTGGAAAGAATTTATAATAGCGGATTAAACGGGCGACCCCATATATCCCGTGATTTGGGACCTCCGAGGGGAATTGCTACAGCGCAGATTCGTAAATTTTTCTTGCCGTTTCCACTACATTACAGCGGAAGAAATATACCCATAAAGTTATCCGGTTGAGTTTACCGGTGCATTCGCCAATTTGCATCGCTTCGTCTTCGAGTGATTTACATTTGGGTTTTTACGTTATCGATGGGAATTTTTCACTGTTGGTTGAAATTTTTAGGATACACGATATCAGTGTAGTCAGAAAAATATAAAGGAATTCATTACCATCGGAGAATCCAAAATTGTTATCGTTTGGTCTAATAATTTTCAAATTCTGACCGAAAAATCGTTTTAAAAGACTATTTCACTCAATCCATTTTTAGTGAGAATGTTTTCATAGTAACCCTCGTTTCACATCGATAGAACATGCAAGACGGCAAAACTAAAAGGTTGGTTTTCCAGAATTTGGGACACAAAACACGGAACGTGCGTGAGCTGTCAAAATCAGTGTTGCCAAAAAGAAAATAGTTAAAAAAATCACCCTCTATTATAGGGTGACAAGAAAAACTTCGCACAATTTTTGTTGTGGTCTGAAACAAAGGTATTTCAGCGCAGCCAAATAATTTTTATTCTCTTGGTTTCTCTACACTTTTCTGTACCAATATGTGAATTTTCAGTTTGATAAAATTTCATTTCACAGAGTTTTATAATGTCAAACAAACGTAGTGCGATTTTGAAGCTGTTTCTTCAAGGTAGGCGTCAATGCGAAATTATTCGTTTGCTCAATGTGCCTCGACAAACCGTGTCCGATGCAATTCGTCATTTCAAGGAGCTTGGCCATGATGGTCGTCGTCCAGGAAGTGGTAAAAACGCACTGTCAATACACCTATAGCAATCGCAACATCGTCTAGAAGCGAGTCAATCGAAATCTGAGGGTTTCCATGAGGAAAATAGCCTGTGAGACCGGTATCAACGGCGAATCAGTCCGTCAAATTGCCAGAAAAGAGCTCAACCTCAAGCCATACAAGCTCCAAAAAGTTCAATTCCTCAAGGAGGAAAACAAGCGTGTACGACTCCAAAGGTGCCGCCAACTCCTTCGTCTCGCCGCCGGTCAGCAATGGGAGCGAATTCTCTTCACAGACGAGAAGCTTTTCACCGTAGAACAGTCCCTCAACCACCAAAACAACAGAGTCTTGGTCCGTAGAGGCTTCCGGTACATCGCCCATCGTCGAACACCTTCAAAATCCGCAATCCGTCATGGTCTGGGGCGGAATTTGCGACGGTGGTAAAACTCCCTTAGTTTTCGTGGATCAAGGGGTCAAAATCAATCAAGAAGTCTACGGCTGCGACATCCTCGAGGCCGTAGTACTTCCGTGGGCCAAGCAGCACTTCGGCGATACGCATTGGACCTTTCAACAGGACTCCGCTCCGGCTCACAGAGCGAAAATGACGCAAGAATGGTGTAAGACCCATTTTCCTTGTTTCATCTCATCTGCAGAATGGCCGCCCTACTCACCGGATCTCAACTCAATTGGCTACAGCGTGTGGTCGATGTTGGAGCACAGGGCTTGTGCTAAAAACCACAAAAATTTGGAGTCGCTGAAGCAATCTCTGCGCAGGGAATGAAACCGATTTAGGCCCGAGGAGCTGCGGCCCATTGCCGAAAATTTCAAGAAGCGTCTGAAGCTGTGTATCGCCGCCAAAAAAGCCACTTCGAAACGGCTCAAATATATTGGATATCAACAAATGTTCAGGCTATTATTATTTGTTGTTGTTTTGTTCAATTTCTTCTGTTCAATAAAGTTATATGAAAAAGAGTTTGTCCGAGGTTTTTCTTGTCACACTGTATTAACAAGATCTGCTTATGAATGAATTTTCATTTTGAATAAGAATTTCTGGGACCAAGAAGGGGGGCGTTCACCAGCCACTTTTCTCCTTGTTTATTCGTGACTTGTTCAGGAATTTCCGGTCCTTCCGCCAAACTATATAGTCCTAGAAATAATTGCTCACATCCCCATTCGTCCTAGCTTAACCGTAGTTCAAAAACTTGGGCGTCGTTTCGATCCACCTTAATGACTTTCGGATGGGAATTCAAATGAGAATCCACTGGAGACGAAATTAAAACGTTCATAAATCAAGAAGAAAATTCACTTCTGTGTTCTCTCGGCCCGGTTTTGCCCGGTCCAAATTCGCGTCTAACAAACGGCATTTCGGTGAGGTTAGGTTCTCGTAAGGGGTAAGACGTATGGTCGTACTTTATCACATCCACGCCAGCTAGAATTTCTCGAGAACCCGGTTATATTTTTCGTCGTTGGCGACGTATTGGTGAAGGGGTTTTTGCTGTGACAAGAAAATTGGAGTGAGGAGAGGGGTCAACAGTTCGTCCAAGATCAAACCATTCGCACTGCTTCCATTCAATTAAGAATAGAGACCCTCTTTTGTGGTCTATTAGCATCGAGAAATGCGAAATTGGTTGTAAAACTACAATAACTCTGCTTTTCATAATACAGTGTGACAAAAAAAACCTCGGACAAACTCTTTTTCATTTAACTTTATTAAACAGCAGAAATTTAACAAAACAACAACAAATAATAATAGCTTGAACATTTGTTAATAATATATTCAAGCCGTTTCGAAGTGGCTTCCTTTGGCGGCGATACACAGCTTCAGACGCTTCTTGAAATGTTCGGCAATGGGCCGCAGCTCCTCGGGCGTTAATCCGTTCCATTCCCGGCGCAGAGATTGCTTCAGCGACTCCAAATTTTTGTGTTTTTTAGCACAAGCCCTGTGCTCCAAAATCGACCACACGCTGTAGTCCATTGAGTTGAGATCCGGTGAGTAGGGCGGCCATTCTGCAGATGAGAAGAAACAAGGAAAATGGGTCTTACACCATTCTTGCGTCATTTTCGCTCTGTAAGCCTGAGCGGAGACCTGTTGAAAGGTCCAATGCGTATCGCCGAATTGCTGCTTGGCCCACGGAAGAACTACGGCCTCGAAGATGTCACAGCGGTAGACTTCTTGAGTGATTTTGACCCCTTGATCCACGAAAACTAAGGGAGTTTCACCACTGCCGCAAATTCCGCCACAGACCATGACGGATTGCGGATTTTGACGGTGTTCGACGATGGCCGATGTAATTTTATCAAACTGAAAATTCACATATTAGTACAGGAAAGTGTAGAGAAACCAAGGGAATAAAAATTATTTTGCTGTGCTGAAATACTTTCGTTCCAGTCCACAGCAAAATTTGTCCGAAGTTTTCCTTTCACCTGGTATAATCAGCGACTGAAATTAAGATCGTAGCGCTATATCGGCGAGAATCAGAACTACTCGTTAGGCATTTTCAAAGAGGAACGCCTAGACGCCATTAACGAAAAGTAATCAAAACTAGTGCCCTTGCCTTAGTTCATTCGTAAACTATAGGAGACGTACTGCTCCCTTGGTTTCGCCTATTGAATTAAGTTACCAAAGTACTTTTTGTATCAATTTTCTCTTGGAAATATCATTTTATACCACTTAGTACTTACTCCACTGGCAAGTTTGGGGGGCAAGTTACAACTCTTCAAAAATGCACATTTACAAAAAACACACTCTTAAGCCCGCAACGGACGTCGAGCGATAATCTATATATATAAAAGAAAGATGTTGGTTACACCATTTATAACTCGAGATCGGATGGACTGTTTGTTATGAAACTTCATATATGGATTCGTCTACGGTCTGGTTATTATAAAATACAATAAAACTCTGAAAAAATCGATGAAAATTTTACTTATACAGGAAATGCTTTTCCTTCTTTCGAGTAAGGCCACTAGGTGTCGCTATAGTTAGACAGCGATGTAAACATATAGTGTGTAATTTGGGTTGCCTCCAACTCTGCGCTGTTGACCAAAGCCGAAATGTCTTAGCGTTAGATTGCAGATCTCTAAAATGATGAGATTTCGTTGAGATATGTCTGATATGAGAGTAGTTTCGTTCTTACCACTTCAGGTGGCGCTATTCAGACATTATGACTGATTATTATTAGTTATTTTCACATCTTTATTTATTCAAAATAACTTAATCGTGAAGGTATTGACATCAATTACTGTATAATTTGCATAGAATTCTATCACAGTGAATTTTTATCGAAATTTCAAGTTTCAGTTTTTTCAGTTTCAATCGTGAGTTGTCCATTATTCTCATCTTTTCTCATGATTTTTGAAATGTTTTTGAATTTCCCTTTGGGTAATAAATATATTTGCGGAAATAACTGAATCCAAAATAGCCATAATTAGTAATTGACATTATTATAATTGTGTTTCTGTTCTGTGTGACAGCTCATATCCATGGAAACATGGAAATCTCGCCCAAGGGCGGATATAGCTTTTTTTCATGGGGGGGTAATAACGATTGAAAATCAGGTACACAATGTATATAATATTTTATATGCACCACATTGTGTAACTTTTTCTAAGGACTTCGATACTCATGGGGGGGTGATCTGAGTTTCATCTAGCATCAACTCGATTTGACAATTCAAAAATCAGAGAACCAAGCCGTTGATCTCCGATCACCGGTGATTACGATTTGTGAAATTCATCGTAAGTATCATTTTGGCGTAACAAAGTTCGCCGGGCCAGCTAGTATAATATATAGTCCATCCAAGAATTATTGACATCAGAGCAAGCCTTGGAAGTCCAGTCGCAGCTTTATTTCTAGTTACAAAAAAGTAACTAAAAGTTTTCTGTGCTTTCATCATAGCAATAAAAAAATATAGAAATAACCTGAAAATTAAATGGTATTTTTTCAAAGTACGGCAATCTGAATATGAAAATGTTTCCAATTATCACATACGATTACCTGCAAACTGAATGGATTGGGAAAATTGTAAAATATATCAAGGCGGAAATAAAACTTAACGATTGGATTTATTCAAAATATGAAGAATTTTGTATGACATTGTAACTTTCAATATTTGTGAACAATGAAGGTGCAAAATATGAAATGTAAATATTCCTACTGTTGTACAACAACCCAACTGTTATTTCCTCATCTGGGCAGACCTCATCATGTTCATAATGAAAGCTTTTATGTCAGCAACATCTCATATAGGTATTTCGACTAATCTTCTCTTATTTCTTTTTATATGGCTATGGGAAGCCTTTCCAAATATTAGCTGTACACTATGCAAGAGCATCATTCTAAAGATATTTATTTCACTTGCTCAATTATTTGCCAAATTTATTCGAAACATTAATGACAGAACAAAATATTAGTGATAGATGCATAGAAATATGCATCTATTATTAGTGTTATTTCCAACACCAACCTGAATTCTACAACTCAAAATATCACTGAACGGGCATTACCAACCTAATTTCGATTTTCCAAAGCCACCCGAGATGTCAATAATTCTTGGATGGACTATATATTATAGCTTTGCATTGACATATGTCATTTTAGTATGGAAAAATATCGGAATATATATTATGGCGTCGTCCGCGGGGCTTGGTGCATTTTCATAAGGAGCGATATTGGTGTAATATATGAGATATAATATATATTATATTATCGCTCGCCGTCCGTTGCGGGCTTAACACTGAAACGATGAGACCTGACATATTATGTAAGTTTTTGTTTATTTAATGCATAAATCGGACTTAACTTTCTAATGTGTCCAGTTTGGCTCACGCTGTCCTCTTGGTTGAAAATTCTCATGGCCGCCTACCCTGAAGACTCTAGTGTTCTCCCCTCTTTATAAGCCATTCCTCAAAGTTTTTCGTCTCATAATTCTCTTTTTCCGATAAGTTTAATTCATGACAGTTTATTCTGTGTCGTTACTGTTTGTTGCAACGTGATCTCATTGCGGCAATCAATTATTATCCTGGCATTCGATCACACGGCCATCCATAAAAAAATGGCTAGTACCAAATCCAATCACACAACGTGTAAATACTGTCGCTGTCAACATCCATGCATCAGATTCAGATGGCCCTTTATAAATAAAAAATGACATCATAACTGCCTTTCCATGAAAATACAAACTGATTTTGCAGTAAACCGACGTTTTTTATGTCGATTCCTCGTGTTTATTTTTTCACCATGCCCAGAAATTAGGTCGCACAAAATCCGTGCCTGAGCTTTATTATCGTTATCCATATTGCAAACTAATTCTGATGCAGGATATTGGAAATTTTATGCATCGAAACGGATAAGTGAATTGGTATTTAGGCGAGAATTACACGAGGTATTCTGCCGTGGTTCATCGTAAAATAACTACAATACAGCGACCTCATAAGAGGCCGTTCATGCGGAACTTTTATTGGTAACACGATCATGCGGGTTTGGGAACTGGATATTTCATAAGTCCTCTGTAGTCCTGAAAGCATCGTTATCTCGCTTATTTTAACCATTTCGAAGGCGCGTCCACCTCTGTCGATTCAGCCGTTTTGTCTCGTTTCCGATCGAGAGAGTCTTTACAGTTTCGTTTCCAATAGCTCAGAACATCTAAGTCCGCATAACTTTACAGTATAGACGTCCGAAATTGTTGATTCTAAATCTAAACCAATTGCTAGTTTGCAGTGTATTCGAGATTGCGGCCAGTAAAAGGAGTAAAACGAAGTTTCAAATCGGGATTGATGCAATTTAAGTGGGTACCTGGTTTCTATCTCCATTCCGAAAGACTGATCATTTTTTTTAGGATAGGTCTTTGATTCCATGAATAATGGGTACTTAGGAAGTGTTCATTATTAAACTCTCCACTTGTCAGTAAATAAAGGGTTTTCCAATCCTTTAAGAGATGTTATCCTTAAGGGGCAGTATCACCTTTTGAATCGTGGTAAATCTCCATTCAAAAGTGGTCTCTTTATTTCACGAGTAAGTACCCTAATCAACGACGTAGAGACTTGATTTTTTTTTAAATTGAAGTTGAAGTTGAAGAACGTCCCGAGGGCAAATAGTCTTCGTTTTTCGATTTAAATAGTTTTTCAATTAAAAATACCAGGGTAATCGTTAGATCTGGGGTTATTGAATATGTTTTTCGTTTTTCATGAGTACAAGCTATATTTTTGAAATAATCATCATGAAAATTTTTATAGTTTATAGAAGATTAAATTGCCAAGGGCAAAGAGTTGTGATTTTTTCCAAAGAACGTTAGATCTGGGGTTATTGAATATGTTTTTCGTTTTTCATGAGTACAAGCTATATTTTTGAAATAATCATCATGAAAATTTTTATAGTTTATAGAAGATTAAATTGCCAAGGACAAAGAGTTGTGATTTTTTCCAAAGAACGATGAATAACTGTCGAAAGAATATCATTAAGTGTAGTTCCCAAAACGCTGAAGTTCAACCTGTTTTTTTTTAATTGAAAAACTAATTAAATCGAAAAAATCGCAACCATTTGCCCTCGGCAATTTAATCCATATCTATACTTCTATACTAATATTATAAAGAGGAAAGATTTGTATTTTTGTTTGTTTGATACGAATAGGCTCAAAAACTACTGGACCGATTTCAAAAATTCTTCCACCCTTTGAAAGCTACATTATCCCTGAGTGACATAGGCTTTACTTTTCACCCGAAAAAATTAAGGATACCTACTATAACTTCAATAATTACAAAAAAATCAGCCAAAATCAGCTATGTTCACGTGCGCTGCAAAAACCGTAAGACTAAAGCTGAATACAGATTACTCTGACGTGACGTGTAAGGACGTCACGTCAGACGTGTACTGTGCTCCCATTGGCCTAATATGAACGTGAACGTCAAAATGTGAGTGATATAAAAATGCAACACATTGTTCTGTGCGTTCACGTTCATATCAGGCCAATGGGAGCACAGTACACGTCTGACGTGACGTCCTTACACGTCACGTCAGAGTAATCTGTATTCAGCTTTACGTGGATACAATGTATGACGGAAATGAACCTCTTGAATAGTTCTACAAAAAAGTCCGCGATAGCATGTATCTATCTCTCAAGATTGACTTGCTATTACCTGTTTATGGTAATCAGATGTTTTCCAAAATTATGCACTATTTGGGAGTGTGTTTTTATGAATTGGGTATTGATCCTAATCCAACCTAATACGTTATTTATCCCCAGTATTTAATTTAGAACAAAATTGCCCTTCACATCATACAATTGCAACGAGTACATCAAAAGATATGGCAGGTTGAAGTTTTGAAGATGAAACCGCCGCGTGAAACAAATTTCTACTCGGGCGAAGCTGGGACGGCCTACAAAAATTTTCATGATGATTATTTCAAAAATATAGCTTGTACATATGAAAAACGAAAAACATATTCAATAACCCCAGATCTAACGATTAACCTGTTTTTTTTAATTGAAAAACTAATTGAATCGAAAAAAAAACTATTTTCCCTCGGGACGTTCTTCAACTTCAATTTAAAAAAAAATCAAGTCTCTACGTCGTAAATTAGGGTACTTACTCGTGAAATAAAGAGACCACTTTTGAATGGGAATTTACAACGATTCAAAAGGTGATACTGCCCCTTAGTAGCCCGTTATTTCGTTTGATGTCACTTTTGAAAGTGTCATTTTTTGACATTTGATAAGTAGAAACTAGGCCAGTAATGCAAATGGAACGATACACGCTTCAACAATGCATGAAAGTATCTAAATCCACTTCAAAAATGGTGAAAATTTGGCAGAGACAGTTCGTAGAACGCTAACATTTTGCGTCGTCGTGAAGCACCTTGTCGAACCGCAACACAGAAATTGGTGGAAAAATTTGAGCTGTTGGGACAAGTTAGTGATGTGAAGAATAAAACCAGTGCATGTCGCTCAAGAACTGCCAGGAATATTGCTGTTGTAGCCGAAAGTGTTGAAGAAAACCCAGGTTTTTCCATTCCTTGTCGTTCTTTGGAATTAGGCATTTCACAAACGGCTCATAAAGTTCAGTTAACACAAGAACTCAAGCCGGCCGATCATCAACAACGTCGTTTTTTTGCTAATTGGGTCCTTGAAATGCATGAAATTGATCCGGAATTCCATCCAAAAATCATCTTGAGTGATGAGGCCAACTTCCACCTCAGTGGTCAACAAGCAAAATTGTCGAATCTGGGGCTCGGAAAACCCAAGATTTATGGTTTGAAAGCCATCTCTATCCTGAACGGTGACTGTTAGGTGCAGTTTATGGTCCGGCGGGATCATTGGACCTTACTTTTTCGAGAATCAGGCTAGAGCAACAGTAACGGTGAATGGATTGCACTATCGAGAGATGATTAATGATTTTTTATTGATCTGGACAACGTTTAGTTCTAACAAGTCGAAACCATTGATCTTTTAAGGGAAAAGTTGCTGTGCCTAAGGTGGCGTGTGGCACAGTAACAGCACAATTTGCACTAGCTACAAGCTTCAGAGGGGTCTCCCCGAGAGACCTAGAAGTAATCAGTATAATCATCCATCCAAGCATGTTCCGAGAATACAGACTTCTCTTTCTGATGCAGTCGACAATACCGTTCGTGTTCGTGTTTTTTGATCCGTGAATGAATGGTCATTTTTATGGTCTCGATGTAAACATTTCCGGAGTCGCAAGGTATTCTATGAACACCACAGAACAAATTGGAAAACTTCTAGAAAGACACAGACACTAGGAATGGTCTTAAGGAGTGTCAGGGGCCAAACAAATTCAAACTCTCAGTCTGGTGTATATAGAATACCTTGCGGGACTATTGAAAGGAGCTTTCAGACTTGGATCAAAGAACACAAACGACTGCATCAAACGAAGAAGTCTGCACTCGAGAAATATTCATGGATGGACATAACATTCTGTTTGTTCAAAAAGAGATAATATCCAACATCAAGAGTTACTATATTAGAATGAATATGGAGGTCATCGAAATCTGTAAGCACAAAAACAACATGAACAGAAGAGAGGAGACTCCCATCGTTCACTCTGCGTGGTTGTCAGCGATACTAATTCTAAACCTGTTTGAAGCGGGGGGAAAGAACCGATCGTCCACGCCGGAAGTGGTTCCAGTGCTAGAAATACAGTGATAGATCCAGTAACATGACCAATTCGATGCAGACAATCGTCGGTATACAACCTCTTGCCGAGCTACCTCCAAAGAGGCCTACCGCAGTTCTAGGCGAAATGTTAGGTGAAATTTCTATTGGACCCATAGAAATCATAATATATATACTTAATCTCGAATGCTAAATCAATTGGACCGAAGTGTTGTAAAAATTTCAGTGTGGTCCACAATGCGCATACGTGCCATCAGGTTGTTTCTGAACAGGGTCGGCTTCAATAAAATTTTATGCTGTTATTGTTGCCATTGGATTTAATCAATTCATAATTAGTATTCGACACTTACTAGTTGTTTTGAACATATTGATAATTTTCAACAGCTATTTGAATGGTAAATTTGGAATCATCAGCGACTGGAAGATAAGCTGAAAATCTTTCATTATTCCAAAACCTCTTCAGGTGTTGAAAACACCCGGTTTCGGTATAAAAATTAATTCAAGGATCAAGGAAGACAAATTCTGGTTAACAAACAACGAATCTTTTGGTAAGGTACAGAAAAAAAATCAAATGAGCAAAATATACTAATATGTATATCCCTTAAGGACAGTTCTATTCTTCGGTGTTTCTGGAAATAGTGGAAACATGAAAATGTATTGTACATCTGCCAATGCGTTACTCTGCATCGTTTCATGAGTGAATTCTGATACCTACATTCATTCTTCAAGTCATTTGTCTCTTTGAGTTCCGAGTAGGTATATTCCAAAATCAATCTGTTATCTGAATGAAACTGCAAAGTTTTACTTCAACATATTTTATTTTCGAGTTCGAATTATCCATTGAAAGATGGTTTACTCACAAGATTTCATGATTTTTTATAATGAATTGCGTTCTTTTGCTATATAAAGAACCAATCTCATGGTGCGAGTGGATAGTTATGTGTCAATCGAATGAAAAGCAGAGCGTAAATCATAAATTTTTAACAGTTTATATGAATGAAAAGGTGCACATAGTTTCCATACTAAAGTGGGAAATGAACAGGTCAAGACAAGGACACTACAACACTATACAGTTCATTGTTTATCGGATACGATAAACTCCAAATCGAACACAACAAAAGCAAAATGGACACGAAGAATATCAAACACGAAAATAACAGTTAAGCACCAGTGAACTAGTTTGTCTGTGCAGTAAACTAAACTGTGGCTGCAGACTGACACTGACCCGTTCCTGCCTAGACTAAAGACTTTAACTAAGGTCATTTCGAAGTCATTTGCCTTGAGGAAGAAAAAGCGGTGTTGCACGGTCTATATCTATTTAGTGAAACCTACGACATTACTGCTATAATTTTCTCACCAATTCCACAAATATTGCAATTCACTTATGATATTAATGTGTCTAATAGTCGTAGGAAGTCGCGCATGAGCTTTAAAATAAGTTTGTTACTCAATGGAATATTTTTATTGTTTAATTATATTGAACTTAAAATAGAACCGACAAAACATTTAGGGACTTGGCATCGTTCTACGTGAAATTTCCTAATGATGAGCATGCGCACATTGTGAATCAGTTGCCTATGCGGCACGTTTTTCGCTGCGGAACTAGAAAGAATTAGCATTCTAGAGTAAGTATCTATATTATGATTTCTATGATTGGACCACAGCTATTCCAGAATATTCTAACATGATATAACGTGTTGTATCATGCCTAAGGAAATATTCACAAATAAAAAGCGAAACCACTGACGTGTTCTTAGAGAACTCCTTCCAAATATCTCTGAGCAGTCTTTGAAATGGGCTGTGAAAAAATTGTGTCCCTAATTTTTGACCTTGTTACCAATAGTGTCGTTCAAGATTTTGAGATCAGGGCGATTACCTCCGGAGGGTTAATTAGATAGGAAAAGTTCTTCCAACCGTCGAATTTCTTATGAATTGAATTATTGAGTTACATTTTTTTGTTCTAGAGTCCAACACCTCCTCAGTACGTATTCTGGTACCATAACGAACATATGATAAATTACGATACAGCCAGAGGAGGAATCACAGTGGACACGGTACCAGGTTTCCTCACCAAGAGTCGTCTGACCATACGGGATACGAATGACGCCGATTCTGGAAACTACACCTGTTCTGCTTCCAACACAGAGCCGGCTTCCATCTACGTTTTCGTTTCAGAAGGTGAGAATTTGAGAAGAAATATTTATTTAAAGCATTGCTCTCGTGTGATGCTACTGTACAATAATAGTACATTATTCAACGAGCGGTTATGTAAGTCATTACCATCACCATCACCGCGAATTGAATACTATACTTCATCTACGACTTCTTCAGTGGAATACGAATTGATCTGCACTTCGAAATTGAGAACAGTTGTCAAAAGCTATCTCTGTGGTCGAGAATCATCTGAAACGACTTTTTTATCCACTTTGTAAGCAATTTCATGTTTATTTTTGTATCAGTGAGTTATTATAACTCACGCTATCGGTTTACAGATACCATTGCAGCTCAAAATCCGTTGAATATCTAATTATTCAATGGGAGTAGATAAAAAATATGAATCATTTCATAATTCCACTAAAGATTTTCCAAGGTAGACGCCGCTTACCTTGCCTACCCCGACGAGCCTCCACTGGTGAATCTTGAAAAGGGTGTGTGATAAAAACGCCATGCAAATATCAAATTTTTCACCATTCTACATTTTTTCCTTGGAAAATTCTCAAATGAAAACTGGAAATCAAATTATTGCAAATCCGATAAAGACACAATGCAAGTTGCTGTATAGAATTCCCAGTAGAAAAAACGAGTCGGTTCAATCAATGGCGAAATATAACAAGCATAAGACATCACCGAGTTCCTCTGTGAGCCCATCTTTTTCATCGATTCGTTCTCCAATTGTCAAGACGTCTGAATATTCCAATTCGCCAGTGTCTACCTTCTTGCTTCGAGCTATATTGTACAGAAGTGAAAACGCGAAAAAGCTTTCAACATCAATTCTGATTGTTTGGCAAGAAAGCTCCAGTTTGTGTGACTGTTCTGTTGGTTCAGTATCAGCTTGCGCTGGGTTTTGAATCAAATCGTGCGAAACAATGGGCTGTCTTTCAACCGAATGAAATATCAGATATTCCCTTTCCGCTGGAATATAATATTCTGGCAAATCACGACAGAAAGGGATGATGTACTTTGCACTGTATGTTCAGATTATGCATTGGGTCCCTACCTTTATAACTAGTCACTTACACAATTTATTCTTCAAGAAACTCTTGGGGTCCGTTAATTTTTTTGAGAAGGGCGTTTGGAGACATATGAGGATCCTGAATGGCATGCCCCCCTCCCCTTGGACAGTTGGACCTCGAAATTGACAATTCTCTATATTGATATCCCCCCTGAAAGAATTCATGGCCCACCCCCTGAAAAACTGTCTGGATCCGCCAGAGCACCAACATCCGGTTCTCTCATTCGAGGGTCATGGTAGTATTTTCCAGGTAAATTTCCTCAACTTCTCCAATTTCCCTATCAACAGAATATATCATCATTCATTTTCTATATTATCATTTATTTTTTATATTATTATTAGTGCATTTTGATTGAGACACCTTATATTTATTATAAGCCGAAAGGTACTCTGCTACTGCAGGTATGTAATAATGCCCTTAATATGTAGAATCAACCCACAAAGGATGTTACTCCCTCAAATCCAATAACAAATCATAATACACTGAGGCAATGATTTGAATCGACTGATTGAATGTTGTTTCTCGTAACTCCTATTGTTCAGAATTCACACATTTGTTTTATTATACCACAAAGTCTATACATAGGATGGGCTTACTCAGTAAGAATAAGAACGGGATTTTCTGTGCTCTGTGCGATTCTATGGCTGTTGTAAAAATCTCACAAGCATATACCTGCTCAGTCCAACAAGATCTCTGCCATCAGTTGCATATCGTTTTTACACGGCTTAGCTCGAAGCCCTTAACAAATACTTTCCACGTAGTCGGCCTTTAGTTCGCCACCCTATACAGGGTCTTTCACGAGGAACCTCACCCATATTTATACGGGAAACTACTGAACGTATTTTCATGAAATTCAGCACTTATAAGTATTTCACGATGCTGATGAAATCTAAAATATTTTCAAGGCATGAGCACCTCCGGTTTTTCCGGAAAGGACGTCAACTTCAGTTTTTCAAATTAGAACACCATTTTTTTATTGCAGAAATAGATTCCTTAGAAAATTTCAAGTTATTTTGATGTAACATTTTTCAGTTTTGGTTGGAAAATTCTCTCTGAGCGGGAAAATTCGAAAAAAAAAATCGAAAATAGAGCTCCGCTGAAACAAGAATAACTTCGAGGTTTTTGGATGGAAAATTTTCATTTTTGGGATTTTTCAAGATGTAAGATTGATGTATCCACTTTGAAAATCGAAATCGCGATTCATGATACAGGGGGTGAAAAAATCGCTTTCAAAGTTAGGGATGACAAAATCGTGAAAAATCAATTTTTTCGAATTAGGACCCCATTTTTTTATGGCAGATATTGAATCTACGTTAAAAAATAATGTGAGTGTATGCATCACACCCTTGCCCGAAAGTGGATATTTTCTGAGTTATTCACAAAAAACTGTTTTTCGTTTTGAATTTTCAGCTATTTCTTTTCCCTTCACGCCAAAAAGATGAAATTTTCAGGAACTGTTACTTAAACCATGTTTTAGATTTTACTACCCTTATATGCAAGAGAAAAAAGTTACAGGTTGTTCCTAAATAGATGGCGAATTTGGATTCGAATTTGTATCGGAAACCTCTTTATTTCAACTAATCGGCCATCGGTTTTCTCTCCAGTGATAAATAAATAATTCCTTATGAACCATATGCAAAAACTTACCATGTTTTACATTCTTTTTTTTTTAATGATAGATATCATTAATTACATCTGCCAAATTCCTCTTTATTCAGTAGCATTTTGTGTTTACTATTAATTTGGTGATAATTCATATTAAGTTATAAAATCGATCACTATGCCTAATTTCACCAATGAAGATTATTTAAATCTCATTCTACTTCATGGAGAATGTAATAAAGTTGTAGATAGAACGATTCGACTGTTCATTGAGAGGTTTCCTGACCGACCCAGACCAACGAGAGATACCATTAACAGAACCATGACAAACTTGAGAAATGTCGGATCTTTCGTTAAGAAAACTATACACAGAGAAAAAAGTGTAGTTAAAGATGAAAACAACGAAATTACAGTTGTTGCATATTTTCGTGTGAATCTTCAAAATTCTCTCAAAGATGCCGAGATTGATCTGGGATTATCTCAATCGAGTGTTTGGAGAATATTAAAAAAACATAAAATGCACCCATATAAATTCAATAGGGTACAGCATTTGAAGGAAACTGATTTCGTCAGGAGAACAGCGTTTTGCGAAGCTATGATGATTCGATTTCAAGAGAATGAAAACTTTTTGGACTGTATAATTTGGACAGATGAATCTAAATTCACAAAGAATGGTTCTTTCAATAGGCATAACAGTCATTATTGGGATGAAGAGAACAACCACCACTTCAGACAATGGAACTTTCAAGAGACCTGGAGTTTCAATATTTTTTGCGCCATCAAAAATAATGCAATTCTCGATGTTCACATTTATGATGGGACTTTAACTGGTAAGATAGAACACTACACATGTTTGCATTTTTTTAAAGAATGTTCTCCCTTAGGAGATACATATTCTGACATATTGACTCAAATAATTGAGCCGCTAGTACAGAACCATAATGACTTATGGTATCAACAAGATGGCGCGCCTCCACACAATTCACTCAATGTGTCAAATATCCTCTACAGGCTATTTGAAGATCGATGGTTGGCGAACAATGGTCCACATCTTTGGCCACCACGTTCTCCCGATTTAACCCCTTCAGACTATTATGTTTGGGGTAGGATAAAAAATATTGTCTACTCAACTCAACTTGAATACAAATAAGTGTAATTACATCAGTTTTTTTAAAGGACACAGAAAACTACAGTCTTCTTACTGCATTGCGGAAGCTCGTATATCAGTTATACAGAGAGTGTGAGGGATCTTGGAGTTTACTGTGATGAGCATTTAAATTTTGGGCAACATATAAGTTCTCTGGTGGTTAAATCTTCTAGGGTTCTCGGTTTTGTTTTGCGCAATTGTAAGGGCTTATCACTTGAAACTTGCAAGAGGGTTTACATGTCACTTGTTGTCTCTTTGTTGGAATATGGTTCTATGATCTGGTCTCCATACTATAAAAATGGTTGCTTGACTCTAGAGAGGGTTCAAAATAAGTTTATCCGTTTTTGTCTCTTCAAACTTGGTGTAAAAATTCCAGATGACCATGTATATGATGAAGCACTCGATATGTTGAATATGAGCAGTCTGAGAGAAAGACGTGTTCGGGGAGACCTACTGTTTGTGTTCAAGCTTTTGAATGGCCTGGTGATTTGTCCCGAGCTTCTTGGTAGTATAGCATTTAATGTTCCGGCACGTTCTTTAAGGGCGAACCGGTTGTTCTATTTTCCCAATCATGCCACTAATTATGCTATGCACTTGCCTATTGAGAGAACATTGAGACTGATTGATTCTAAGGGTATTGAGATTTTGGGAATTTCTTTGTCACAATTTAAAAATTTAATTAGGAATAAGCTTTGATTCTTTGTTTGTATAATGTTAGTTTTAGTTTTTGTACTGAATAATTGTTATTTTTGGACTGTGAAAGTCATAGTTGGCCGTTGATATTATTGTTTTTTTTATATATATATATATATGTATACCTATGTATTTTATGTTTATACCTGGATCTATTTTATAGTAGATAAGTTGGTTGGTATTTTCATAAACAATTAAGTTTGTAATGGGGTTGATCCCGTATATTAAATAAAATAAATTAAATTAAACTCCCCTGACTGATAAAGAGGACTGCATAGAACGAGTCAGAAATGCGTTCAGGTTTGTTTAGATTTTTAGATTCATAGTTTTGAAACTCAGTTTGGTTTTTAAACACTTTTGCAGATCTCTTCCTCCCGATGAAATAAGAAGAGCAACGCACGAAGCATTCCTGAGACGTATAAATAAATGTCTAGAAATTAACGGTCAAAACTTTGAGCATCTTCTCTAGTTATAACTGCGAGAGTTTGCCATGGTTCTCCTAATAGTAACTTGAAGTCGGTTTCAAGAAGGGGTGAAAAATCTACAGCATGGTTCAAATAACAGTTCCTGAAAATTCCATCTTTTTGGCGTGAAGGGAAGAGAAATAGCTGAAAATTCAAGACGAAAAACAGTTTTTTGTGAATAACTCAGAAAATATCCATTTTAGGGCAAGGGTGTGATGCATACACTCACATTATTTTTCAACGTAGATTCAATATCTGCCATAAAAAAAATGGGGTTCTAATTTGAAAAAAATGATTTTTCACGATTTTGTCATCCCTAACTATGAAAGCGATTTTGTCACCCCCTGTATCATGAATCGCGATTTCGATTTTCAAAATGGATACATCAATCTTACATCTTGAAAAATCCCAAAAATGAAAATTTTCCATCCAAAAACCTCGAAGTTATTCTTGTTTCAGCGGAGCTCTATTTTCGATTTTTTTTCGAATTTTCCCGCTCAGAGAGAATTTTCCAACCAAAACTGAAAAATGTTACATCAAAATAACTTGAAATTTTCTAAGGAATCTATTTCTGCAATAAAAAAATGGTGTTCTAATTTGAAAAACGGAAGTTGACGTCATTTCCGGAAAAACCGGAGGTGCTCATGCCTTGAAAATATTTTAGATTTCATCAGCATCGTGAAATACTTATAAGTGCTGAATTTCATGAAAATACGTTCAGTAGTTTCCCGTATAAATATGGGTGAGGTTCCTCGTGAAAGACCCTGTATACCAAGTGAATTCGTATGTGATAAGAACTTTTACCCTGCACAACACCACACGAGACCAAAACAGAAGCAGATACGTAACTTTTCATCTGAACAAATGTAAGTACCATTCCTTCAGTGTTCACTTTGTGGTATTTATTTACAATTCGATCAAATAGTCCATTTCTTCTCTCCAAGAGAGCTCGTGTATATAATTCACCTATTTTATGACAATTAATCAAACAACGCAATAGGATATCCGATGAAACGATAACATCAATTTGACCAATGTGTGTGATGAAACGATAATAATTGAAGACACACATTCATAAAAGTTATTTGAAACTCTCATGTTCAGGAAAAACTACGCCCTTTACAAAATGTATCGGATACCCTCTGAATGTTGCAGAATGTGAGGCGGAAGTGAGAGCAAAATTTATACCGTTCGAAGGAAGTTGACAGGGCTCAATAAGACCTTTTCTTTGATAAACTATTCTAGACGGTCTCTTTGAAATTGGTCATCTTATGCTCCAGGAAAATTGGCTGATATTCCATTCCAATTTCGAAGTCGAATGATCAAATCCAAAAAAAAATACTGTCATATTCAGAAGAAAAAGATCGGTTCAACAACATACTGCACGTCTCATCTTCCCTATTCTAATTCAAGGGGTTGTGGTTGCCGCACAGAGCGATGATATGATGATGGTTTTTATGTAAAAACGCTTGCCTCAAGAACAAAATTGAAAGGTCCGAGAAATTGTTCAAAATCTTTATTTTCCTACTAGAAAAGGCATATGTTTACTTTTCAATGTGACATCCCATATAAATAACAATATTTTGCGAGAAGATGGTACATACTCACTATTGTTGCATAAACTTTTTATTTATAAGTACATGCGATGTCAGTTCTTTTTACCGTCATCTGTAGGGGAAATACGTACGCATCATATAGTTTGGAAGTATCAAATGCAGAACTGCCTATCATATCACAAGGCCCGAGTTGCTTCTTTCAACCTCTGAAAACTCTCAAGCGCTCCTTCAGTTCATTCGGTCATGTTTTAGGATAAATGGTCAGTTTCTACCATTTCTTAATTCATGTTACATTCATTTCAAACTTTACTTATTTGTCATTGTATTCACGAAATTTTTTATGTTTATGTTTTATGTACTTTTTGTATTCGTTCGATATATTTCCATTTTTGTAACACTATATGGACAAAATGACATATGCAGTAAATGGACAAAACGACATAGATATTTCAGCTGAATTTACAGTATCGACCGGACAAAAGCAAGTCATTTCATCTCAGGCTCAATCATCAAACTACAGTGTGACCGTTTTGAAGTGGCTTCCTTTGGCGGCCATACACAGCTTCAGACGCTTCTTGAAATTTTCGGCAATGGGCCGCAGCTCCTCGGACGTTAATCGGTTCCATTCCCGGCCCAGAGATTGCTTCAGCGACTCCAAATTTTGTGTTTTTTAGCACAAGCCCTGTGCTCCAAAATCGACCACACGCTGTCGTCCATTGGGTTGAGATCCGGTGAGTAGGGCGGCCATTCTGCAGATGAGATGAAACAAGGAAAATGAGTCTTACACCGTTCTTGCGTCATTTTCGCTCTGTGAGCCGGAGCGGAGTCCTGTTGAAGGTCCAATGCGTATTGCCGAAGTGCTGCTTGGCCCACGGAAGTACTACGGCCTCGATGATGTCGCAACGGTAGACTTCTTGATTGATTTTGACCCCTTGATCCACGAAAACTAAGGGAGTTTTAACACTGCCGCAAATTCCGCCCCAGACCATGACGGATTGCGGATTTTGACGGTGTTCGACGATGGCCGATTTACACGGAGCCTTTACGGACCAGACTCTGTCGTTTTGGTGATTGTGGGATTGTTCTACGGTGAAAAGCTTCTCGTCTGTGAAGAGAATTCGCTCCCATTGCTGACCGGCGACGAGACGAAGGAGTTGGCGGAACCTTTGGAGTCGTACGCGCTTGTTTTCCTCCGTGAGGAGTTGAACTTTTTGGAGCTTGTATGGCTTGAGGTCGAGCTCCTTTTTAGCAATTTGACAGACTGATTCGCGGTTGATACCGGTCTCACAGGCTATTTTCCACATGAAAACCCTCGGATTTCGATTGACTCGCTTCTTGACGATGTTGCGATTGCTAGGTGTATTGACAATGCGTTTTCTTCCACTTCCTGGACGACGACCATCATGGTCAAGCTCCTCGAAACGACGAATTGCATCGGACAGA
The DNA here is from genome assembly GCA_951802165.1 of Adalia decempunctata. Taxonomy (NCBI): domain Eukaryota; kingdom Metazoa; phylum Arthropoda; class Insecta; order Coleoptera; family Coccinellidae; genus Adalia; species Adalia decempunctata. The sequence goes on from OX637697.1 coordinate 27,434,557, forward strand.
GTTTGTCGAGGCACATTGAGCAAACGAACAATTTCGCATTGACGAAACAGCTCCAAAATCGTTTGTTTGACATTTTAAAACTCTGTGAAATGAAATTATATCAAACTGAAAATTCACATATTAGTACAGGAAAGTGTAGAGAAACCAAGAGAATAAAAATTATTTGGCTGCGCTGAAATACTTTTGTTCCAGACCACAGCAAAATTTGTCCGAAGCTTTTCTTGTCACCTTGTAAGAACCAAGAATTGTCTTAGCTTATTTAGAACAAAAACATTCACCTTCTCTTGGTGTTCCTATGAGGATATTTCTGCAGCCCTCAAAGGACTATAAAAGTGGACAAGGCATACGTGAGCAGGAGACTCGACAAATGTACTTAGTTTCAACTTCTACATCTAATATGGCTGCAATTAAATCAAAAAATGTGCCCACACCTCCTCCAAAGGAGACAGGTCCCTAGGCACTAGGGCAATATTTAAAGAAGACAATGAAGAAGAAAATATTGTTAGCAACTTTCAAGATGATGATGACGCCTGTCCAGTCCATGTACCCTTTGTAATGGTCTTTTTTTCCCAATCTAAGACTGGTTCCGATGAATAAATTGCTTGCATTGATCTCACGCATATTGTACTAATGTTCCTAGAAGAGTCTAGCGTTTCATTTGTGAACTCTGTCAGTAATTTTGTACTATAGTTGCAACACTACTGTTTCCTTTTGCCTGTATGTCATTTCGTCCATAGCTTATGGACAAAATGAATTTTCGTTTATCCCGATTTATGTAAAAATATTTTATTTCTTGTTACTTTTATTTTATAAATGTAGATAAAATTTTATGAAGAAAGGACCAAAGATCGTAGGAGAAAAATATAACAATACTGTGATTCACTAATAACAAATTGTGCCTCTGAAATAAAACCATCATTTTGTACGTACTTCTCCTACGATAATGATTCAAATTCCACCAGAAAAGCTGAAATTTGGACAGCTTTCCTGAAAAATCTAGAATGAATTTCTTGCTGACATGAATGACAGCCCTCGCAAACAAGCTCAGAAATTGTCCACCTCGCTGCGATCTTAATTTGAATTCCCGAATGAGCTCTCATTATTTCGAAGCTGTTAAATTACGTTAACTCGAAACCAAATACTCATTTTATTGTCGTAAACTAGTTGATGAACATCACATTAAACGAAATCGATGAAAATTCCCGGTGAAGTATGGATTTTACTGCAGTCTAATGGCAAGGGTTGTTGTCTCGCTTCCCCGCTTGCTTACAGGGTAAGAAGCCGAAATGAAAATTTCATTTCGATTCCAGACTCTTATTAGAAACTCATCTGCTCATACCAGACATAACTGCAGCTATTTATCATACTTTCTACCCCGGCTCAAATATGCGAGAACTAGGTTTCGTCTTTGCGTATTTGTTTTAGCCGGGTAATTATGCGTTTTCGGTAAGTTTAATTTTCGAGGCTAATACTCGAGGAACATCCGAGGCGTAATAAGTGAAGGCGCAGCGGCAATTTCGAAATATACCAATTAATTTTCGCTGGCTTGGAAGGAGGGTGTTAGCCAAACAACGGGCATGTTTCTGAAATACTAGCGTATAATTAACTTCGCGATGTTGAACACCAGATATTCCCAGTTAATGAGTATGTATTTGAGGTGTAATTGTGAAATTTTCATATGAATGTCGGTTTTACTCCCTGTTCCTCCGCTGCTGGGGTCGGTGGGGCTGAAATGTTGCCTGCTCATTATGTGCCGATATAAATTCAGCGGTCTATACTCCATTCACTTTTATAATTCATCCCGGTTGGCATTCGTATATTTTGAAGGTTATAGCCTACTATACAGGGTGTCCCGGAAAATGTGTGAAATCTCTCGGATTCAGATAAAACATAAAAAAAATGTTTCCATAATTTTTTTCCTAGCGGCCCTCCCTACGGAAATACGGCCTCCTGAATGACGTCACTGGAAATCCGTTTTACTGGAATAAATCTCAAACTACTTAATATAATTTGAAAAAAATTGATATGATTAACAGTAGTAAGGACCTCTTAAAATACTGCCCTTAAATTTAAATTAGCTCTTTTAGTTTACCATGGGCAGACTAGGTTGTACATTTTAATGCTTACATTCTCAACACCCTATATGATAAGGAGTAGAAAAAAACAAATTTGGATAGCTTGAACATAAGGCTAAAAAAAGGTACTCTTGTTTCTTGTCGATAAAATGAACCGTTTTCGAAAAACAAAATTACAAAGATTCTTAACTATGCAGTTTTGCAATAGAAAGGCACGTTAACGAAAATTATTTTTTAGAAATGTGGTCTCACTAAAGCTTGCAACGATTGAATATAAATACGCTAGTTATAAATAATCTATTAAAAACTTCATGAGAGTAAATTTCTGAAAAATATTTTTTTCAACGTGTCTTTCTGTGCCAAAACTGCATAGTTAAGAATCTTTGTAATTTTGTTTTTCGAAATCGGTTCATTTTATCGACAATAAACAGGAGTACTTTTTTTTAGCCTAATGTTCAAGCTATCCAAATTTGTTTTTTTCTACTTCTCATCATACAGGGTGTTGAAAATGTAAGCATTAAAATATACAACCTAGTCCGCCCCCGGTTAACTAAGAGAGTTAATTCAAATTTAAGGGCAGTATTTCAAGAGGTCCCCACTACTGTTCATCATATCAATTTTTTTTTCAATTATATCAAATAGTTTGGGATTTATTCCAGTGAAATGGATTTCCAGTGACGTCATTCAGGAGGCCGTATCTCCGTAGGGAGGGCCGCTAAAAAATATGGGAACTTGTCATCTTATTTTTTATGTTCTATCTGAATCCGAGAGATTTCCCACACTTTCCGGGACACCCTGTATAGTTATAGACAACTAAGCAACGTTGTCCATTCCACATAGAGGTCGTAGTAGTTACGTATTCATCAAAATTTTAATTTACTCTGGGAAAATGATGAATTTGATAACATGGTGTATTTTGAGGCAAGGCTTAATTCTCTTTCAACAGGTGATAGAACTCATCAAAATAAGTCATTGTACTGAAAATTTCTCATATGAAATGTTCAATTAAAAAAATTCATAAAAAATTTTGGTCATCGATACCTTTATCATATCTCTATATATCTCTGCACCAGGTTCATGAAGATCGGCGAAGTTGGGTGATTTCTTAGCGGAAATCTTGTTCTGGACAACTTATACGCTGAACCGGCATTTTGTTTTGATTCACCATAAATTTAAAGCATATCAACAAGTTCATTATTTGAATAAACGTCCGCATTTTCGAAACAGAACACTCGTACTTTCTACACCGTACCTATTCTCGCCGTAGATTACTGATCACAATTGATATTCTGTGTCATGTATGATAAGAGAACAGAAACAAGATATTGATGTTGATACTTACGGAGAAGCAGGCGAGAGAGCAGGTTTGGACTGAGGTATTTTCAGAGTCACCTATAACGTGGAAAATATTCTAGTTTCATTTTCTAGAAACAGTTTGGTAAAATGACTTATTTTGATGAGTTCCACCATCTGTCGAAAGGAAAGTCTCATCTTTAAATGCACCCTGTATGATGTGAATCCAATAATTCCAAAGACCTGGTGAATGTTGAAGAAACTTTTCTCTGTTAATGATATGATATATTGTTTATCCTGACTACTCCTAGGTCTCCTGAGGAGACCCCTCTGAAACTACAAGCTTCGAAGCTTGTAACTTGTGCGAGTTCGGAGTAAGCAGTTGTGTTCTGTGTAGGCTTTGTTACTGTGTCCTTACGCCACCTTAGGCACAGCACTGTTAATTTTTGACCCAACAGTGAGAATGGTGGCCCCTACCTTAGAAAATTTCTTTCCTAGCTCGGGATTGAACTCCGGACCTTTGGGTCCGAATTCCAACGCTCTACCACTGAGCCAAGGGCACTCATAATACTGGAAGTATTTCGTTGGAAGATTCAGTTATGCTCTTATCAGTCTTATCTTGTACGGAAATCAAGAATCAAGTGTTGAAAAATGAAGGACAGAATAGTCCATCACTTTGTGATAGTAAATTTGAAAAAGAATAAATGTACTGGAATAAGCCAACAGAAAAATTTCTGCACGAACAGACCTATGGAAATCCCAACTTTTCAAAATTCTCAAGAAAGAGGCTTACAGAAGACATTTAAACACCTTTTTGCACAACTTGAAAAACTCCAGTATGAAAATGTAGTAGTACTACGAAACCTGTGTCACAGTTGAACCTTGAAAGAACTAACTTCATTCACGAAGTAAAAAAAATAAATAAAAATCAGCATTGCAACGTCTCTGAGAATTATTTGACATTTCATGAGTACCAACCTGCGTCCGTTTTAAGTAAAAACCTTAATCTTGGCCAACCGGGATACTTTATAAAAGTGAAAGGATTATACTAACTTGTTTCTTCATGGTTGCAGGTACACACAACCATACTTATCACCCAGTACTTCCGGGAAATATAATTCAATATGATCGAAAAAAAGTTATTGGCGGACAAGAGAACTTTTATAAATCAAGTTTCTCACAAATTTAAAATAATGGTATATTATTTCATAAGTAGGAGAAGTGTCACTTTTCATGGCGAGCTTGAGTTTACCTGCCGAACGTAGTGAGGCGGGTAATTGAAAGCGAGCCATGAAGAGTCACTTCTTCTACGAATGAAATATGGTATTTTATTTTCAAACATTTTAAAATTCATGTAAATCTGAATATTCACTTTTGGATTGTGAAAAATGGAACATTTGCTTAGTTACGGTTGCCATGCAAAATTCATGATTTGTATAACAACACTTTTCCTGCCGCCGGAGGGAAAAGTAAGCCATAGCAACTATTTCTCCGCCTAGGCGGAGAAATAGAATTTTCGATGATCCTGTCAGTCGAAAACTGACGTCGTTAAGGTACGTTCGGTAATAAAACTTATAACAATCTTCCCATTTCAAAATCAGAGTATTCCGGGTTTTCTAGTAGTGGTCCAATAGGATTTTCACCTAACGTTTCGCCTACAACTGCTGTAGGCATCTTCAAAATTTTCCCGATGGGAGGTTGTAATCCGACGAATGACCAGTTCGGAGCAGTCAATCACCGGGTTACAATCTCCGTCCGAAAAACTCAAAAACTATTGCGTTTCGAAACAAGTCCGCATCTTTTTCGAAACCAATCAAATTTTATAAGTGTAGATTTCTGTAAGAGTAATTTTAGTAATTTTTCTGAAATTGGCAATTCAACGAAGAATAATGCTATTTAAATAATTTTACAATCAGTATTCCACCTCTGGTCTTGATACAAGCAAGAATTCGACGGGACATGCTATCTATCAAGTATTGATTTCTTCTATGGCAGTATTTTCCCATTCCTTGGAAATCATTTGTAAAAGTTGCTCTGTATTATCAGGGTTGTTTTGACGAGCTCTAATCTTTCTTTTGATCTTGTCCCATAAGTGGTTTATAGGATTCAAATCCGCCACTAAATTACTGCAACACCTTATATGTTTCTAAGAAAATTTTCCTAATTCTGCTGGTTTGTGGTAGTGCATTATCTTGGATAAATAAAAAATCTCCAGAGCCTGGCTACAGGTCTAGTCTAGTAAGAAATATTTTTGCCCGGGGCAGAACACTAAGCCTCGGTGGCAAAAAAATTATCGATTATTCGATATCATTGAATGATACGAGAAAGTGTTGAAACAAAGCATATTTGAAAAATATGACAGAAGTATGAAGATGGCTAAAGAATTCCATTATGCTTGATGCCACAACAACAATCATCTCCAACATACAGCGAAATGAAAAATTCTTGCTCTGTAGCAATATTCAGCAAACGTAGGTAATTTTTACATTTACCATTAGTCCATTATTCAAAAAGTGTTACTGCGATCCTATTCAAAATGACAATTACGTAGAAACTTTAATTTCCATTACTGCTGAAAGCTTTCCTCAATTCTCGAAATTTTCTAATTGCCCTCTAAAAAGAGTGAATGGGATGGCTCTTGAATATTTCTCGTACAGAAACGGAACATTCATACAACATTTTTAATTAATTTCTTTCGAGTGAAGATGCACTTCCTGTTGCTGAGAAATGTTCTGCAGGGAGCAATCCGCTATCTCTTCATTAATTACTCAAAAGCGACCAGAATAAATGATAATGGAAGGTGTGGGTATTTTTCCGTGGAGCTACAATTAAACTGAATAGTAAATGTGAATTCAATCATTTATAAGAACGAGTTAAAAACGTAGGGAAGAATCAACTGCGGTAGAGATAATTCATCGGAATTGAATGTGTCAACACGCCAACTGAATTACAAATATTTTCAATTGAAGTGGAATGTTTCAGGAATATCATTCTTTCAGGGCAAATGACTCCATAACGATTGACCAAGATATACTTACTGACAAAGAAACTGCAACACCCAGAAGGAGCTATTTAAATTCAAGATTTTTTTGGTAAACATAGATAGTATTTAGCAAGTAGTAAATGATAAAAATTTGGAGAAAAAAACGGAGGGTTTACAATTTTTTTCAATAATATTGTTAAAAACGTGTTTGTCCACGGCGATTATGTATACGCTTCCCAAAACATCTTGGCTTTGATGCAATAAGATAGTATATTTCTTCTTGAGAAATACTATGCCAAGCTTCCTCTACTTTATGTCTCAGAGCCGTCAAAGTCCGTGGGGGCTGGGGTAAATTTTAAAGCCTTCCCAAACATGCTCTATGGGCTAAAGATCGGGGGATCTTGGCGGCCATGGCAAAAAATTTACATGAGTCGCTTCAAAAAAGTTTAAACTAACTCTGGCAACATGAGGTCGTGCATTATCTTGCTGAAATATTGGATTCTCGAGTCGGTTGAGGTAAGGGAGAATATATGGCTTCATACCATTAAGCCTACTCTCTGGTGTACATGACGCTCAACATCGAACTGAGGTTCACGTCTTTCCCCCCGACGTCGTCTAACCCTTCTTCGGCCATCATATGCACCCAAGGAGAATAGAGATACATCAGAAAAAACGACCTGATGCCATTCCACATTCCAATGTTGACCATTGTAATCGTTGCCGCCTATGTTCAACCGTCAGAGGTATCAAACGATGGGGTCGATAATGCTGCAGTCCAAATGACCTTATCCGGCGGTAAACCGTTCGGACAGTTACAGGATGGCCTTGTTCTCCTAACCACTCATCAGCCAAAGATCGAGTTGTCACAAATCGGTCTCTGATGGCCATAAAAGTCTTAGACGTCGATCTAGAAATTCATTTGTGCCCCTTCGACGTCCGGTGCCTACTCTTCTTCGATTTTGGGCATTATCAAACCACGCTTGAAAACATCTCATAACAGTAGTTGGATTTCTGTTGGTACGGTTAGCGATTTCTCGAAATGACAACCCGCCTCCCGTAGACCAATAATTCGGCCTCTTTTAAATTCACTTAGCTGTCGATAAATTCCGCGTACACGTGCTCTAGGCTTTCTAACAACAACTAAACATCTATTTTCGATCTTCTCGAACAGCTGGTTTATTGTAAAATTTAAAAAAAATTGCAAAAAAAGAATACAATATTTAAGTAACAAAAAATGTTCACATGAATAAACCTTCACGATTTTTTTCTTCAAATTTAATCATTTACTCCTTGCTCTACCATCTTTATTCTACCAGAATTTTTTTTAAATTTAAACAGCTCCTTCTGGTTGTTGCAGTTTCTTTGTCAGTTAGTATATTTATGGATTTTGAGTCCGTCTACACTTTATAGTAATAGTCTAGGTAAGGGTTACATTCCAGTGAGACCTCAAGGTCCATTGTGCTGTTTTCGCAACTGCGCCATCTACAGCTTGCCATCCAGCTCCAGAGCTCCAAGAACCACTGGCGGATACAGGGGGAGGGCCATGGGGGCCATGGCTCCCCTCTTGGACCTCGAAATTGACAATGATCCCTTTATTGATAGTCCCATAACGTTGGTAAAGAATCTCTATCTATTGATGGTCATAAGAGGCTTTTGTGCTCCGTTTCTGGCTAATGACCAGAATGATTCGACATAAGATGCTGGTGAAATCAGCTGTACTTATATATGTTATCCATTACCAATACTTGCTTGTGTTTTCAACTAGACACCAAACCAGTAAAAACTTAATTATCTTGAGTTTTTCGGAAGACATGCGAGCATAGTGAGAATATGCTCATGAAACCAGTTGCTTCGTTGTGCATTCAATCTAACATTTCAATATTACGATTTTGATGAATTTCAATTTTCAGGAGACAACGTGGATGCCATCCTGATGCGTGGATCCTGCTCGATGTGCATCACTCACAAACTAATGGTGTTAGTTATCGTTCTCGCCACAATAGTTCGATAGAAAAAACGGTCTTCGACGATCTGTTCCTCGAAAAAAAGATGGACACCCTGGCACAGTGTGGAATCGCGGGCTAATAGTTGAAAGACCTGGTGATAAAGACCAACTGCTGATTCTGAATGTGATTGATCACCAAATTACGATTATCCATTGTGCATTTTCTCCTTGATTGCGAGGATATAATATGATTGATGTTTGAATCAATGATTATACTCGTCAACGTTCATGAAGTTTCGATTAAACCTGATGACCTTTCAGTTCTGAAACCCACTCATCCGAAGGTATAAACTCAATAATAAACGATTGTTGTTTTCTAGTGATTGAGGAAAAATAGATTTATTATTCAATCCGTAATTACTGCAATTAAATATTCAGCTCATATGAGGTATTGAGATCGATACTCATAACTCGAAAGTGATCATCCAAACATCCCTCCACACTCGAGTAGAATTTTCACGAGTCTGAGAAACTATAAAGGTTGGCCTGTATTGGTGTCACGGGAGCTATGAGCAGAGCTCCTACAGCAGCGCTTGAGGTTCATTCTCGATTTGCCTCCCTTACATCTACATGTGAGGAAATGCAGCCTGCAGGATGCAATAAGAATATCCCTTAACGAGAAGCTCCTTCCTGGGCATATGGGGATATTGAATCAACTGGATTCAAACCTCTTGGCAAAACCATCGGAAGTTATGCCAACAATCTTGGTACTGGCATTGGGATATAAGGACCTAAACTGAGGTGAACCCTCTATTTTTCAGACCGAGATACTGACTGTTTACGTACGAGCTCAGGATGCGCATATCTTCATCACCACAGACAGCCAGGCAACACTGAGGTCCCTGAAATCACATTGCCAGGTATATCTCCTGACCTGGTATTGCCGTAACACCATAAAGCAACTAGCAGTGGCGGCTTGTCCTATGAGGCAGGTGAGGCAGTGCCTCACCAATAAACGTCGAAAATAACACGTATAAATATCATATATTTATTAATTATTTATTCAATCAATTAAAATTGTTTTCATAATCTTCTTCCATACGCATTTATATCGAAATTTCCCTTCATTATATAGCAATAAAATGCGTCTCCGGTTGGGTCTAAGTTTCCGTATCTCACGATTTCTAGGTAAACGGCAGAGGCACGCCTCACACTGCCTTTCTTTACGCGTCATTTTACATCATAGGGAACGGACGGCAGGCGAGAAAACCGTACCCCTAAACGACAAATATTACGTTTAGTCTGAGGCTAGCCTCTAACTAGTCCTGATATTCTCTCGCGAAGGGCAAACTGTAATTATTCTGCACTATTCGGGAACTAGTTCTTTAATCTATGAACTAGGGTAAGTTTTCAAATTGGGTTCGATTTGTAAAAATAGTTTTATCTGTTTTTCGTGTAGATTTAGGTTTGTCTCAGTGTTCATATGATGTCTTTCAATCTTATTAGTTATTACTGAATTCAATTTCCATCGGAGACCCGAAGGCGAAATGTATTTAACGGGACCGATGGGACGTCACGAATTCCCCAGTTAGATGTAAACGCTCAAAAGATTTGTGATTTTTTTGATTTTTCAGCTAATCAGCAAAGTTTTTGGCGTAATTCTTATGGGGATAAATCATATATAGTTCAAGAAGTAAAGCGATCTATTCCAGATTTGAGTGAATGTCTTGAGAATATTACGCAACTGACGAAGAAGAGAGTTCACTAGAATTAGTTATTTATAGGTATATGTGTCCCATTAGTGCAATGAAGTAGATAATCTCATTACTTACGTCAAATACGGAATAATTTTACTGCAAAAATGGTTGCTCTAGCACTGATATATCAGCCTAAAATAATAGTACCGGCCACAGGGTGTTCGTTTGAAGCGGTATTACTGGTATCAGAATTAGGTCGGTTTGTTCTAATGGTAATCACTTCATATTATTTCATCTCTTAGTGCCAAATTAGTATTTCTATTCATTGGCATCAACATTTTTCTTAATTTATTCGGCGTGGGTAACATATAACGAAAAAATTATGGGAAAGTGGAAGATTTTACTTCATTATCAGAGTGGCATAAACTTGAATATTCTCAATGTTCTAGTTAATGGGTGTTTCAAATCTGATGATATGATGAAAAGCAACTTGCTTGTAGAGGATGTTCTTAACAAGGTCCAAAATTGAAGAATTTCAATAAGGATGCTCATTTTCTTCAACTGGCTTCAAATTACTTTTCATACGCACCCTTTAAAATGTTTAGTTTTCGAGTAAGATAATTATTCATCGCTAGAAGTAAATATTTTACGAAGCAAAATGTTTCTCGAAAAAGATGACCTTGAGTATGCTAGCGATAAAGAATAATTCTAATCATCAGTTTTGCAATAGCCTTTTTCACGGCAACGCCACGGCAGGGAATCTTTTTTCTCCGATGTGCCTCACCACCTTAAACTGTCACGAGCCGCCACTGGCAACTAGCCAGAGGCAATAAAGTGGCTCTACTATGGGTGCCAGGGCATTGTGGTGTTGAAGGAAATGAAAAAGCCGATGAGCTTGCGAAAAATGCATCAAAGTTAACACTTGCTGGACCTGAGCCTCTCTGTTGATTTGGAAAAGACTAATATAAGGCAGAGGTCCAACAATGGGAGTTGGACAACAGAATAACTCTCTAGAAAAACACTCCTGGACTTACTCGGTCCAATAAATGCGTGATGATTTCACCGACCTTTACCAGTAAGCTCCTAAAGCTCTCACGAGCTGAGCTTCGGATGATGTTAGGTCTGCTGACAGGGCACTGTAGATACAAACATCATTTGTACCGTATGGGAAAGTCAGCAAATGAGATTTGTAGGCTCTGTGGATCAGAGGCAGAAACAGCTGAACACATGGTAAGGAGTGTCCAGAGCTGAATAATCTAAGAACCATTCATAAACCGATCCAGGATACCCACGAGGTAACGGCCTAGGCTCCTAAGGATGATGTCTGTCTTATCAACACCATCGACGATCTCCTTGGGTTTGAATGAATAAGTAGGCTAGAGAATAAAAGATCTGTGTGGTCGCAGTTCCCGGAAGGCTAACTGAGCCATAACAGTTCAAAAAATAATGATACATGAGTCCAGGATCTGATCGTGTCTTGAAAAACATTTTATTTGTTTCCCATTCGTAAACGTCAGTTTCCAAAAACACAATATTAATCAAGAAAGTTTATTTTATCAAGTCACTAACTTGTAAAACTGACAGTTAACTTGCAAAATTTTTACAAGTTAGTAGTATTTTTTACACTAGAAAATTCTGTTTTATCGTCATATGTGTTGAAAATCATGGTACAATTGTTATTTCCAGTAACACAGATTTTTGATAATGAAAGAGTTGATACTGATGATGATGAACCATCTGTTGAGTCAGAAACTGCTGAGCTCGAGGACTGCAGAACATTTGTACTCTCCTTACTACCAAATAATTTGCTAGATATTTCGATTTTTTTGTTGACCGAATCATCGACATAACTCATCGCAATTTCGGTGCTCTTCCACCCTCCTGCACGCTTTAGTGCTAAAATATCTCCACCCGAATCCGCTGCCATAGTGGCTCCAGTTCTGCGAAAAGAGTGGCCGGTGTATAACTCTGGGTCTTTTAAACCTAAATATTTCGCTATTTGCTTTGGGACACCACCAATAGTGTGCTGGCCAGCATTAAGGGAAATGCACTTTCCATGTCGGTATGTCAAAAAAAATCTTAGGCTTTCTGTTCCAGGAGGCCGAAGGTTTACATATTTTCTGTATAACATGCAGGGCTTGAAGCTGCAGCCATCATCGGTTATGGTGAATCTTCTTGTTGTTAAATTTTTTGTTTGCCGCAATGTCACAATAACGTATTTTCCCATATCTTCTACATCATTCATGTTTAAGGAGAGAATTTCGTCACATCGACAACATCCAAAAATCCCAAATATTGTTACAATTTTCGCCAGCAACCACTGGTCATCAGGAGCATGTAAAAGAAATTGTTCAGCCTCTTCTTTACTTAATACCTTGGCCTTTTTTGGCGTATAACGCTCATTTTTTCGTTTCAGAAACGCTATTACCTTTTGAAATCTGCAAATGACAACTAAACGTCATATTTTTCAATAATTTTTTTAAGGAGAACAAACCTGCGAACAGGGGCATTTTCTTTCATTTCCAAGCAGCTTTTCAGCATAGACCATTTTGCCCATAAAGTATAAGGGCTGAATCTAGCTGATAGTTGATTCAAGTAGACCAACAAAACATCTTCAGTTACCCCAATCACACTATTTTTGTTTTGCCACTTTTTGAAGTCGTCGTATTCTCGCTCGTACCTTGAAGCTGATTTTGCAGGTAATAAACTTGAAGCTACACTGCTGGCTGCCTCAATAATTTCTTTTGGTACATTCATTTTCGCTTTCGCCAAAACAAATGTAAAGAAAAATAAACAGACATGTTCATGGCAACGCTTCCATAGCTTACGACATTTGCGACAAATTATTGAGATTTTTTTTGAATTTATCTAACCTTTTTACAAATGAAAAACCAATAAAATATAAAACAATATACGCAAGGTAACGGGTTTCACTGGCTCAAGGAGGTAACTCCATTCGGCAGTAAAAACCCTTCCACCTTGCTAGTAATGTTATATACTATATTCTCGAAAAATTCGAGATGCCGATTCTCACTCAGTTCAGTACCTACAAGGTTCTCATATCCGATTTCAAGCATTTAGTTACATCTTCAAGTGCGTGCATATCCCTAATTAATGGCTTTGGGAGCTGTTCTGCAACTCAGTAATAAATTCAAAGTAAGACAGTTATTATGCTATAATTCCGTAAAGCGAGAAACTTGTGAACAACTAGTTTAATTAAATTGTAAAACTTAGTAAACGCGTCCCGTGGAATTTTCAATTCGACTTCAACAATAAAGACAATTCAACTGTAACGTGTAATCGTAATACTAGAACTGTCGACCGTGAAATTTAAGACAATGCCCCAATTAATCCTACTGGAATATTCGGTATTAAATCGAAAAAACAGACAGTGCAGAATCTTTGGAATTGCAGGTGTTCATGTACCTTTACCCAGAGTGTCCTCGCCGTTTAAATTAAAATGGAAAAGAAGTAATGGCCAAAGAAACAGGTTGCTTCCACGGTCAATAGGTACTCCGAATTCAACTTCAAGAGCATATTTCATGGATACTATAGTTTTATGTCTAGTATAAAGTCAGGATTTTGAAGGTCATCAGGTTTAAGATATCAATTCGAAATTATCTAAATGTAAAATATGCTAACATCCATTTCGAAAAATTATTTAAGAATAATAATAGTGGAACACTTGAAATTTTTATTGAAGTAAGTTTTCATCATTTTGGACGTTTTCACCAAGATTTCCAGTTGTATATAAACCTTTCCATTTTGTGAGTAAATTCATTCGATGTGATTTGTGCGATTTCAAAAAATTCATACTATGGAAATTATTAAATAGGATAATGTCAACATTTTTGTTCACACATGAGATTTCTTTATTTGAAGTGTATTATAATATGTATATTAGTAGTTAGTATGAAAGTTTGCCTTTCATGTGGCATTGCAGATATCTATTTCCGCAATTTTTTCACTACTTTTCTGATATGGTAATTGCCATATAGAGATTGAGAATTTGTAGGTAAATTTTCTTTTATGTCTACAATTCATCGCCTTGTGATACTTTGAATTTTATAATTTTTTTTAATGATGGACATGATTATTGAATTTTCTGAATATTCGCACTGAAGTCCTATGTTGGAGTGTAAATATAATTCCTCAATGTGAAATAGTTATTTAAGAGATTTCCAAAGTCTTGTAAATATACTCTTAAAATAATTATAGATAACTATTATTGATAAATTATACATAAGTAATATGTTCTTATGGTGTTGAAACCTAAACTCCCTATACCTCTAATTAGTCAGTTTTTGCACTCAAGCATCTGTTAATTCATCAAATGGATTTGAGCATTTATCAACAAACTCCATCGATCCTGATTTCGTAATGAGAAGTTTGTTTCAGCTCGATAATGAGGGTCCTTCTAATATTCCTCAGGATACTTTAAAAATTGAACTATTTAATGTATGCAAGAAAACAAAGATCTTTCTAATCTGGGTTTCCGGTGATCAAAGGAAACGAAGAGGCCAATATGCTTGCCAGAGAGGGTGCACGAACGCCAGTCAGTGGACCAGAACCTTTCTGTGGTATAGGGGTAGGCATCTACGAGGATATATTGAAAAATTCTTAGCCTACTATAGAACCCAACAAAATTTCAATGTCAAAATATTTTATAACTCAACATATTCTCCTCTTAATTGAATTCATTTATTGCAGCGAACCCGCAATGTCTCTAGACCTTTCAAAAAAAAATTTTTCTTCTTGCTCTGCAAGCCAGTCCTCCACAGCTTTTATTACCTCCTCGTTGGAAGAAAATTTACGACCGTTTAAACTTTTTTTTCAGTTGAGGAAGAGGAGATGATAGCCGGACGGAGCCAAATCTGGTGAATAAGGGGGGTGTTCTAGTAATTCTAACCCTAAATCACGAATTTTTTGCATGGCAACATGAGATTTGTGTAATGGGGTGTTGTCCTGTGAAAACAAAATACCTTTGGATAGCTTTCCGCGTCTTTTCTCTTTAATTTTTTCCCGCAGAGTGGTCAGTAATGTCGATTAGTAATCTCCAGTTATTGTTCTACCCTTATCCAAAAATCAATCAAGATTACTCCATGGCAATCTCAAAAAACTGAAGCAAGAACTTTTCCAGCAGATTTTTGCACACTAAACTTCTTAGATCTTAGAGAACCGTGTCGCCATTCCATCGATTGTTGCTTTGTTTCTGGATCTTAGAAATGTACCCAAGTCTCATCCATAGCTACAATTCGGTTTGAGAAGTCCACATCGTTTTCAAATCTACCCTTGCAGGCTTTTGGTCAACATTCAAACATTTGGGGATCCATTTTGCAGCAATTTTTCTCATGTCCAAATTGACGTGAACTATATGATGAACGCGTTCGTATGAAATCTTCAGAGCTTCAGATATCCGTTTTTTCGACGGTCTGATAAAATCATGTCATGAACTGCATCGATATTTTCGGGGACTGACACAGAAACTGGCCTTCCCGATCGGTCATCATCTTCAATGGAAAATTTACCTCTTGAAGCTTGCAATCCAATTTTTCACGGTCACATACGAAGGACATTGATCACCAAGGGTATCAAGCATATCTTCGTAAATCTGCTTATCTCTTAACCCTTTTAAATACAGGTACTTGATGATGGCTCGATACTCCAATTTTTCGATTTTTACAATTTCGGTTTTTTTTAATTTATTGCGTATATAACTCTAGTTTACTTTTTTGACGTCGAACTCTACACTGACACTTCTAATAAGTTATTGTTCGTTGATATGCTATCGCGATATTTTGTTTATGCATGGAAGTGGTCTAGGCGAACTAGATATCAATACATCCTCGTATAAGAAAGACTAGAAAGAGTTTCTGGAGAAGGAGTTGACTGACAGGGAAACACTGGCGGACTCCTGCAGGAATGTATCACTCCGAAAAGTATAATAGACCTTAAGGCCGCAGTGAATAATTCGATATGAAATAAAGTTTTCCACATTTTGCGTTAATTTCGTGACGCAGTCTATTCAGAAAATACATGAAGTTCAAGTAACCCAAGTAGCCTTACAAATCAGGGTGACACACATGTCAATATTCTAATTTCCAAAGTACCTTCAACATGGAGGTCAAAATATTGAGTCAGCACCATATTATATCGAGGAAAGTTGACCAAATCCATTCGAAAAATCAGATAGAAGTTTATTCAAGTTTTCTCCCCGATGAAATATTGACGAGAACTTCCAAAAGTAACGTCCTAGACTATTACGACGGAGTCGTGCTTCTGATCGATATCTCAGATGTGCACATTCTATCAAGAATAAATACGAAAGTAGCTCAAGAAGGAATTTTCATCGCTGATGCCTCCATAAATGCCTATCTGAGTGCTATAATTGAAGTCGTTCATTTTTACGAAGGCGATATACAAAAACTCGTTCCAGATAATGTTACAATCGTTTGGAAATCGAAACGAGAGCTTCGAATGCACAAACTGATAGATAGAGCCATCATTTGTGCTTTGAGTGTACAAAGGGTTGTGGAACATTTTGACAGGGAAATAGGAATAAATTTTCAGATAAAGCAGGTGATATCTTGCGGATGCATAAGTTTGGGTATTATTGGCGATAAATTCACGAGAAACTGGATTATCTTTGGAAATATGTTGGAAGATTGTGAATCAGCAATTGCAGTCGCCAAACCAAATGAAATTCTCTTGACCCGCAATGCTTGGGGGCATCTCAGTGAAGAGAGATATATTGTGAATTTCATTTTGGAAGGATATGTGCAGGTAAGTGAACTGCTCTGCATGAGTTAGGGATATTTACTTGAATTGCAAAAAAATATAGTTAAAATAAGATTTTTGTGATGAAAATTCATATTAATAGGATTTCAAGTTGCAAATTAATTTTAGCCTGTAGGTCTGCAGCGTATATAGAGAATTCAAGCATTTTAAGACTATCAATACAATGTATGGCCTCCACGACCATCAACAACCTCTCGACATCTTCTTTGCATACTACACACGAGGTTGTTGAACATTTCTTAAGGAATTTGGTTCCATGAACGGGGCAGAAGCTCTCTCAGATCATTTAAGGAATCTGGTGTAGGTTGATGATTATCTAATCTTCTTTGGAGCATATCCCATGCATGTTCTAAGCAATTCAAATCTGGTGAGTGGGAAGTTATTGGTAAATGTGGAATACCAAGGTCCTCGCGCGCATTCTCAACTATGGCTGCACGATGCGGTCTAGCGTTATCGTCTAGAAATTGAAAAGTTTCACCAATAGCAGCGTAAAAATTTGGCACAACATTGTCAATGGCATGCTCCCTATAGTGTAAGGCGGTCATATTCCCAGGACAAATGTGGATATCTGTGCGCCCGTTGAAACATATCCCGGCCCATACCATAACACTACACCCTCGGAATGGATGGACTTCTTGGACATAGCGACGATTAGGTACAGGGTATGCGTGGGATTGTCCATACCCTTATTCTTCGAGAATCTGAAAATCGTCCATATCTGGATTCATCAGTGAAAAGGACACTACGCCATTGATCGTTCCAATTGATATGTTGTCTTCCCCATTCCAGTCTTTGACGCTTATGGTCACGTGTTATTGGAACTCCTCTTAATGGACGTCTAGAACCAAGATTCACGTCTCTCAAACGTCGTCTGAAGGTTTCGATGGAAACTTGGACCCCATCTGCATTTTGAAGAGTATTCCGTAGCATTTTACACGTAGATGTAGGCCGTAGGGTTTCTTCTCGCCGAAACGGTGATGAAACGATCCTGAGCAGCTGTTGTTTTTCGTCGCCCACCAAGACTTGGTCTTTCCAGCACGGAACCTCTCTCCCTGAACCTATTCCAAAGTCGAGATCAGTGGCGGTTCTATAACGGGTAGGCCGGGTAGGCCCAGGCCTACCCAAAAAATTCATATTTATTCTAGTGGACCTTATCGGTTTCGCACGAGGTAGTGTACCTGATGTAATTCAAAAACCGAGCCTACCCAAAAAGAAAATCCTGGAGCCGCCCCTGGTCGAGATATCACACTTTGGCTGACTTTGAGCTTGGAGCCATTCCGCTAGAACAACCTGCGTTAGGCCACCCTGTAGCATTCAGATAGCCCCATTATCCTCAGCGTTTGTTAATTTACGTCTTGGCATTTTCAGAAAACTAGTTTCAAATCGAAGCCGTTGATAAACTGACTTCATTTCAATGTAAGAACATTCATGAAGCATATGCAAAGATCCAAACTTCAGAAAAAAGGCGACCAGATTGACGAAATGTCTCATACTGATTTTTATTGGATCGATTCAAGTTGTTATTGAGTTTTAAATGATTTTACAGCGATTTTCTCGAAGATTACATACTTTTAAAAACGATTGAATACGATATCCCTAACTCTTGTGGAGAAGAATATTTTTCCAGCAACCATTGTTCATGAGCAATGGCACTATCTAGAAGAATTACTTCAGCGAATTGTCAATTCACGAACTCAACAGAGACATTTGATCCTAAACATAGTCTGAAAAGTTCAAGGCTCTCGGCATTTTTTTCGAAATTTTCGGATGGACAGAACTGAATTAGTCTCCAAATTCCTGTTCAGTGAGTCCCACAATCTCCGGGTCAAAATTCCCCAATTACACACATTTGTGCAGAATGATAATGCTCTTGTCCATTAGAACAAACGTGCCGAACTTAATAATTAACTATTAGGTCTTTTTCATTTCAGATAATCAACCGGGTATTCTCACTTTCCGAACGGCAACAGAAGAAAGAAGCAAAACAAGAACTGGCCAATGTGTTAAGTGTTTGCATCAATCACTTAGAATTAAGGAATATCATAATACTGGAATCGAGACAAATTGATAAAAGCTTTCAACATATAGTTCAAAAAGAAAACATACTGAAAAAAATCAAACCAAGAACTGAAATAGAAACAGCAGCGAATTCTTGCAAAAAAGATATCGAAGCTTTCATCGTGAAACCAGTACAGGACAAAGTAAGGGAACACCAGCCTCTCGAATATTTATCAGAAGTTTGTGAATCGACAATTCAATTGATTTATTTAACAGCCAGAGACTGCGAAGATAATGAATGGTTCTACATTATTAATCAAGCATTCTGTAAAATTCATGAATTGGTCACGAAGAAACATGGTTGTATCGTTAGGATTCTAACACCCTACAAAAAGAACGCTTTATTCGAAGTTGTTTATGGTCTGCAAGGATTACACGATGAGATTATCCACAGAAATGCCCTAACAACATCCGGTGAAATCATAAGAGAATTAAAAAATTTAAATGGCCAAACTAACATAAATATTAGAATTTTCAATGATTTAGTACACTGTTCAGTATTCGGACATCCATTCAGAAAAAGTTACTTTGTCATTGGCAGAAAATTGTACCAAGAACCCAAAAATTCTTTCTATAAAATCTACTGCGACTTCAAAACATACGAATATTCAAAATTGCCATCAGACTGTTTCATTGAACAAAACAGCACGGAACATATTGATTTTGATGAAATATGCTTCGAGTATACTCAGAGGGCCGAAAAAATCGATAAGAAAAATTTCGAGGAAATTCATGTTATCGGAAGAGATCAAGAGCTCTGCTACATTCAGAATATCATTTTCGATCCTGGAAAATCGGATAATTTCCTCGCAGTAGTGGTGAAAGGTCAATGTAAGAGTGGGAAAACTGCGATTCTTCGAAAAATAATTTCACAATGCGAAAGAAAGAACTGCCCTGTAGCTTTCGTGAACTTATGTGGAGGAACCTCCAAACCGTATTTTTGCGTTTCGGCAATCTACAGCCAGCTTTTAGATTTGGGCACCACTTCCGATATCTCCTCAAAAGGAGTATTATCCAAAAGGTTATGGCAGTTTGAAGACGCGTTGCAGCTTCAAAAATCAACATTTTCGGATGACATTCATCAAAGCATGAGGATATTCGAAAATTTTCTCCAAGTTTGCAAGGCCAACGCAGCATTCTCAGTCATTGTTATAGACAACATACAAAACATCGACATGAAGAGTCTTCAACTCCTAGAAGATATGTTAAAATTGAAAGTTATTAGACTCATATGTGCTGGACTGTTTGAAGAAGACAAATTAGATGTCCTATGGAAGTTTTCTCTAAGTAATCAATTCAAAGTGATGGACTTGGAACCACTTGGAGAAGAATTCATACCAGAATTGATTTGTCACTTCCTCAATATAGATGGAGTCATGAAGAAAATAGTTAATTTGATGAGGAAAGTATGCGAAGGGAAACCTGGCTGGATCGAAACATGTCTCTTGGATCTGTTGAACAAAAAAGATATGCAAATAACTTGTACTTCATACAGAATATCATTAGATGATAATTTCATATTTCCACACAAAAACAAGAAGAAACTCCATCAGAACGGAAAAAACATAAAGTTAGCAATAATTGGCGATTTCCATAAAGAAAACTTGAGAGATATGTCACCAAATGCACTCACTCTGAACTTTTTCGAATCATTTCCATCTTATCAACAGATCATCATCAAAACTGCTGCAGTCATAGGAGATATGTTCACAAGATCACTCCTCATCTTCATACTAGAACTCCCAAACAACAACTTCTTCACATATGCTATCAAATGTTTGTTTGACGAAGAGATATTCGAATGTGGATCCAAATATTTCATCAATAATGCTAAAGTGATCACCAATGAGTTATCGTGCGCTTGTCATATGAAACACGAAGATCAATCGGTATTTAGAGAATTCCCCAAATACGCATTTTGCAAAATTTTACACTTTAGGAACAGAATACTGAGAAAAATAGCTTATGAGCTGTTATCGGCGAATCAAAAAAAAGATTTGCATCTGAAAATAACAGAATTGTTGGAATATCAGAACGCTCTATGTCCACAATGTTCTCAACACAGATCATCGGCCATAATAAAGATTAAAAAATACAAGGACATGATCGTTCTGGTAGAACCGGAAGAATCACACTGTGGTTCTCAATTCAATATAGAGGTCATCAAAAATGTTATAAGAAAAGAGATCAAGCACTCAATAGATGAAGATATTTGTGAAATTGAAACTTTGTGCCCCTACACTTCCTCACCTAGGACATGGAATCGAAGCAACTGTTTTTGTCTAGAAATCATGACGAGAATATACAGTGACCTTGTACACCACAGCCAAAGAGCTAATCATTTAGCTAAACAAATTTTTTTCATGTACCAATATGGTTCAATACTCATTCTTATTGGTGAATTGGAAGATGCCATTATGTTGCTAAAAGAAGCTTCCCAACTTTGTATCCTTAGCAATCATGAAAAATATCACATTTCAGTTGAATATTCCAAATTTATATTTGCGAGAATTGTAACAGCAATAGCGGAAGCATATTATCATCTGGACGACTTCAAAGCAGCTAAGAACTATATTCTATTATGCTTCAGACAACAAGACGTACCAATCATATCGTTAGAATACAAAATTTGCTTCAAACTCCTCAAAGGAACATCAAATTCTATTCTAGATCACTTTTCTGCGAAAAGCAAAGGTTTTGAAGAATATGTAGGCCAATCTTTAGCTCTTCTGATGAGGATATTGGTAGCAGAAAACCAATGGAACCTTGCCTTATCAGTGGCTGAAAGAAGCATAAATCTTCTACAGAAAGAAAATATAAATGTTACATTATTATGTGATGTTTACAGCAGTGCGTTAGACATCTGCAGCATCCATGGTGACACACATACCTGTGAACAATTAGAGAAATATGTAATTTCAGTTTTAGTACAACTATATACAGCCAATGAAAGTATGGAAATCTTTTCCATGATTAAATTAATGAGCACACTGTTTGTTATAAAAACAAAAAATGATACAACACAAAATGCAATAAGAATAGGATACAGATTATACCACCTAAATTACATGCTCCATGCGGAAATATTTCAAGTAGAAACTGTCACTATCCTAACTGACTTATTAATTTCTGTTAAAAGAATAGAAGATGCAGTACATGCAATAGCAGTAACCAGAAAAATGACTAAAAACACTCTGTATGATGGCGACTTGCTGTATTACATATTTTGCATTGACCTGATCTTGAATACAAGTTTTTATAAAGAAAAAATCGATATAATTGAAAATTTTGCTGAAAAAATCCATTCCAGAAATATAATACATATTGAAAGTACAGTAGCTCAAAACTATCTGATAATATGTCTGCTGGTATATTTCTCAAGGTTGAACAATTGGAATAAAGTGGAAAAATGGAAAAATTTCTACAACATTCCAAAAAGCGAAAAAAATAATTACATGAGCGTTAAATTCAAACTAAGATATCTGGAGTTTCACTTGCTCCAATTGGTTAGAAAAATGGGATGTGAGAAAGTTATATCAGGAGAGGATATAGAAGAAATTAATAAACTCATTATTGAAAGTAGAATTATTGGGAAAAACTGGAAATTTTTTCTTCCCAAATGCTACATTTTTCAAGGATATTTCTATAAACTAAAGAAGAAATCTAAATACAAACGATTTTTAAAACATGGATTCAAGGAAGCTCAACAAAATGGTAATTTTGAAGCTCAGTGCTGGATTGATTTGATTGAAAATTATTGGAAAATTAGCAATACTAACAACATCATGTCTGAATTTTCTTTTGTGCTATGGAAAAAAGCAAGGACTATAAATTTCGGAGAATGGACCCATATTATGTTTCCTCTTCCATTACCATGAAATAACATTAATTACGTTCTTCTGTTTTTATCTCTCTGTATATTCATAAAAAAGCTACAGATGTTATAAGTTCAAAATGATTAAAAATATAAATAAGATTTTTCATTTCATTTTTTTTGAATACCGGTATATTTACACAGTGAATATTTGACACCCTGTTCATCCCCCTGGCACTTCTTGTTGTTGGTAAGTTAAAGACCAATAGAAACCCTTCAATTTTTTGAGGGATTCATGATTGCCCAACTGAAAATATGAGAATTTATCAATATCAATTTTGCACATGATCTGATGGGAAATTTTTACCTCCACTATTTTACCACGGTGCAGTACCACAATAATGTCAGCATTTTGAATTGTTGACAGCCTGTGAGCTATAACAATGACAGTACGACCTTGTTGAGCTTTATCCAAGGCTGCCTGAACGATTTTTTCTGATTCTGTATCAAGGGCACTGAAAGAATAGATTAATATTCGACTTTTTCATAAAAATGATGGAAATTACCTTGTGGCTTCATCCAATAACAACACAGCCGGATTTTTCAAAAGAGCTCTTGCTATAGCAATCCTTTGTTTCTGTCCACCTGATAATGTAACACCTCTTTCCCCAACTGAAGTCCTATACCCTTGAGGGAAATTACAAATGAAGTCATGTGCATTTGCCAAACGGGCAGCTTCCATCACCTATAAATTTAAAATAAATCAATTTATGAACAGGAACATGTCTTCTTAAATATAAACCTCTTCATCTGTGGCATCAGGTTTACCATAACGAATATTTTCGACAATAGAGGTTCCAAACAGAATGGGTTCCTGACTAATTAACCCTAAAGCTCTTTTTCTCAACCAAGATGGATCCAGTGATCGTAATTCCTCCCCATCTAAGGTAATGCTACCGTCATCAACATCATAAAACCTGAAATAAGAATTGAAGAATTGTTAAACAAAAAGACCCATCTGTGGCCAATCTTTTCTAATGGCCTATAGTACAGATTTTCAGTGATAAAGTTGCACATAAATAATTAAAATATGAAACTTATTTTCTTTAAATTAACTTACTTACCTTTCTAATAGAGCAACCACGGTAGATTTACCATTTCCTGAAGCCCCAACTATAGCTACAGTTTTACCAGCAGGTATTGATAAATTGAAGTCTTTCAGTATAACCTAACTCAAAAACTACTGTCAATTAACATTTCTTTGGGTGAATGAGATACCAACCTGTTCTGGTCTAGAAGGATAAGAAAAGTTCACATTTCTAAATTCAATATTTCCCTTCAGTTGGACATCAGGGATTACAGTACCTCCAATCAAGGGTATTTTGGGGTTTATGTCCATATACTGCAATTTGAAACAAAAATCATGATAATGATATCATTCAATTCAAATGCTCACTTCAAAAACTCTGGTTCCTGATGCCATTCCTCTTATTACAGAACCAAACAGCAATGATATCTGGGCAAGAGATCGTTGAATCGTTTGAGATGCCATCAAAAATGCCATCAGTTCACCAGGTGATAACTGATTTGAAGACAATAAATATCCACCCATATATATTGTACCTAAAACCATCCTGTGAAAAAAAATATAAGGTAAGGTGGGGCAAGTGCAATCACAAAAAAGCAAAGTGATACTTATACCTTAAAATTTATAAAAATTCATTTTAACTTTTACTTCGATTTATGCTTGTATACAAGATACGATCTTCCAGTATATCCTGAACCAAAGATTATATTTCATTTCACTTTCAAAATACATTTAAAATCAATTTTCATTTTTGTAGTTTAGTGATTGCAATTTCCCCATAAAAACGGGAAAGTGCAATCAGGCAACATATTTCACGTTAAACTCTATTCATAAGATCTTCGGTTGAGTGCAATCGAAGAGGTGATAAAAAACCATATAAATTTTATATTTTCTTCATTAATCGTCAAAAGAAATAATATAATAACAAATCAGATATTTCTCTAATAACGTTTTTTTGCATTTGGTTCAATATTATTCTTTAAAATGATAACGGCCTCTTTTTTCAGTTACAGGTAACCGAAATACCTTCATTATTTGATCCTGGTGCACTACTGACAGGTCGTCTTCATTAGGGAATACATAATAATTTGATTGCAATCACTACTGATTGCAGTTTCCCATCAAGTTATGATTGCACTTTCCCCACTAACAATTTTCGTGGGGTAAGTGTAATCATACTTACAATACTTCAAATACAAAGTGAAAAATAGTGCCATTACATATATTAACAATACATCATACATAGCCGCCAAAATAGCAAAACAGATACTTGACCTGAAAAATTGTCAATTTACACACAAGCTAAAAAAACTTCGTCCCACTTGACTTCGGACCGATAAATACAGCGCGAAGATCGTTTCGGTACTGAACTTTACAGATGCTGCGCAGGGTTGTCAAATATTAACATTAGGTAGAATATACCCTTTCCTGTGTGCATAGTCAATAAAGGTTGCGTATTTGCTCATAATTTATGGATTATGGTTCCTGATTGCAGTTACCCCATGATTGCACTTACCCCCTTTACCTTATAAAAAGAAACAATTCAGGTGGCAAAAAATTTGAGATCTTTCTTAACACAAGCACATAATGATTCTATGGTGAATAACACTTCAACTTGTTTCCACTGTGGGTGCAAATTTAAAGGATAACATCACTAATATTACTGTAGAATTGTAGATGATTCATTCAATAGGGGTATATTTTGATTTATAGTTACCCATTGAGAAATAAATTTGTTCCTGCTTGGAACAAACCAATTCCAAATCCTAAACTAATATTCAAATCCATAGCTGCAGCAGCCTCATTGTTGAATAACTGTTCTTCATCAGTTTCCATAGCAAAAGCTCTCACAGTCCTTATGTTGGCCACCGCTTCATCTGCGACAGCTGTTGTCTTCTCCCCCTTTAAATAATAAACAATTCTATTTTCTTTTTCATAAAAATAGTAAACAAATTACCTGGAATTGTGCTTTGATAGATATACTTCTCAATAATGTTCCAAATATTGTCCCAACAGCAACTATGCTAGGAACACATAATAGGGTTATAAGTGTCATTTGTGGGGAAATCATAACTAAAGATGCTGAGCACCCTATAATTTGGGTGACAGCCCTGAGTCCACCTGAGACTGTCTGCTTGAAACTGCTCTTGAAATCTTGAATATCAGAAGTTAATCTAGAAGATTAATGATGCAAACTTCAAATATATTGTTTTAGCTCAATGAGACGAGAATATACCTGTTGATAATTTCTCCAGTCCTATGTTCATCAAAGAAACTAATATCTTGCTTTAATATTGCTTCAAACAAATCTTTCTTCATATTGAAAGACATTCTTTCTCCCAAGTTTGAAAGCATGTGTATATAGAAAAAAGTTGATAACGCCTATTGTAGAAGAGAAAAGAAAATAGTATAATTGAGAAATTCTTTCATTCCTACACACTAAGAAATTGTTTCAAATACACTGTAGCAACTACAGATAATGTGAAAATAATTTTGAATTGCTTTCAAATAAATGGATAGTTTGATATTGAGTCTACTTTTCACTAACCTGCATTCCATACATTGCTATTATCTTTATACTTGGAATTTTCATTTCATCAAAAAACAATTTGCTATTATTTGTTTCCCCAAATCTAGAAACAATGTTTATTATATTTCCTATTAGTAGAGGTATCTGGATAATGAGGATAGCAACAACAAAGGCACCCTGAAAATATAATTTCAAAAAAAATCAAATAAAAAATAAGTGATGAATGATTTGTAAGTATAATGCTGATATGAGGAGAATATTAGAGTTTGAGATTTGCATATCGTTAACTTACTGCTATTGCAGCGATAAAATAAATAAAATGGGGTTTTAGGTATTTCCATAATTTCTTCCAATTGAATGGGACATTCTTCGTTGAGGTCTCCCTATAGCCTGCTAATCTGGTTTTCTTCTCACATAATACCCTGTTATTTCTCACTAATATAGCTGCAAGGCTCCCACCACTCAAACATAAACCAATCGTTGAACATTTTTTGAATAAATTAGGAGATTTATTTCTTGTTACATGACTAGCCTCGCTGTATAATTTAATACAGGATCTACTTAATACTGTATTGTACCTGAAATTATTTATTTACTTATCCAATTTAATTCAAAATGAATTCAGTTTTACCTTAGGATGTTTCGGATGTTGAAAACGTTCAAACATAGCTGTGACATGTTTGATTACTGGACAAACGTAATCGAATTAGGCAATCCAAACCACGTGGCGCCCTGCCTCCAGATAACCTATAAATTTTCTGACAGGTCGCTGGCTTGCAGTAAATATGAGGAATTTTATTATCTTATATGCATTTCATGAGTGAACGAGTGAGTTTTTATGATTTCTAATATCAAAAAGTATCCTGAAGTATCACTGACGAAGAAAATTTCACTCAATCATATGATTACAACTTTTAGTATTGGGAGCCCGAAGAGATTGAAGAGATTGAAGAGAAAGTATTGGAGAAGGAATATTAATCAGAGCTCTGTCCCTGTAACTTCTTTATCCTTTTATATGATATAAATTTAAATATTCATCAGTTTTACATTTTACATGAACTGAATACTGCTTATTTCAGTGTCTACGAAGACACATTCACTTTAGTTTCTTATCTTCGATATTGTCAAGTCTTGATGACTGCTGACCCAATTTCCTTTTGTTTCCTGATAAGTCACTTAATATGTGTATAATACACCAAGTTACACACACTGGGTGTTCCAAAATATTCAAGAAAATCCTCATAATTTGAACGACTTGCACATCCAACTTTGGCACACATTTATGGCATTTTTTATTGAAAATGCACTTACTTTAAATGATTTTCACTGGTCTGATATTCCTAAGAGTAAGATTGACTAGAAATATCAAAAAAATGTCCACATAAAACAATTTTTCAAGCAAATAAACGGTTTTAATGTCTACATGAACAAAGCTAAATTTGGTTTGTTTGACCACCAGCTAACCTCCAAAAAATATTTGACAGGTCGTTGGATTCCCTAATTATATAATAGAATGTCATACCTAATTGATTAACATATTGTATTGTTTGAAAATATTCTCAAATAAATATTCAGAATTCTCAATTTTGAATTTGACAATTACCTAACCTATAAAACTTGTTATGAAAGGCGTATACAGAAAATAATTCTTTTTCTTACTTCCAATTTCTCATTTTTGAATTTCCATTCAGTTATTTGAATATTAATTGACAAATTCATACATTTGTCACAGCGTCGTAACTTTGTTTAATTACGTATCATGGCTGAAGAGGCCCCCTCAGCAGTTCCAGAAAGTAAAGAGCAACATCCCCATGATGCAACCCCTGCAGTCCCATCTACTCCTCAAACAGAAACAGGTGTTCAAGATCATATTCAACCGTTGAAAAGCGATGATCATCAAGAGAAACGTATGCATTGCTTTTTGTATTGAATTTCAGCTCATGAATTCTTTTCGGTTTCACAAGGATTTTGTTCTCCTTAAACAATGCTACCACTGTGGCGATATGTATATAGATTTCACTTATAGCGGCCACTCGGCACTCACGTAGACTCAGTTGCAGGCATTTCATGGCCTTTTATGGCATTTTATGAGTCCTTGACCAATCACCGAGACTCTTTTCGCACGTGGGCTCATAAAATGTCCGGAACGGGCGCCTCGTGAGTGGGCCGCATTAGAATCCCTCCGCTGGCGCCATTTGTAATATGAATTCACAGTTTAACGGTATTCGATATGAGATCCCCTCAAAGTTTGGCCTATATACACGAAGATAGTACTTTTGAGTACACTTGAATACTTATTTGAGGGTTGAGGAGACTGAAATGAAATAAAATCGCCAAAAATTTCCATTTTTATTGATGAAAAATGAAATGTTCAACTACAACCAGAGAAAATAAACTGCTTCACATGAGTTAGGGATATTGACTCAAAGTTCAAATATATATATATAATGAGATTTTTGTGATGAAAATTCATAATAATATGATTTCAAGTTGCAAATTAATTTTAGCCTGTAGGTCTGCAGCGTATACAGGGTGGCTAAGAAAAATCGAGTAAAATAACGAAATTTTATTCCCAGAGAATTCAAGCATTTTAAGACTATCAATACAATGTATGGCCCCCACGGGCATCAATAACAGCTTGACATCTTCTTTGCATAGGTACTACACACGAGGTTGTTGAACATTTCTTGAGGAATTTGGTTCCATAAACGGGGCAGAAGCTCTCTCAGATCATTTAAGGATTCTGGGGTAGGTTGATGATTATCTAATCTTCTTTGGAGCATATCCCATGCATGCTTTATGCAATTCAAATCTGGTGAGTGCGGAGGTATTGGTTAATGTGGAATACCAAGCTCCTCGCGCGCATTCTCAACTATGGCTGCACGGTGCGGTCTAGCGTTATCGTCCAGAAATTGAAAAGTTTCACCAATAGCAGCGTGAAAATTTGGCACAACATTGTCAATGACATGATCCTTATAGTGTAAGGCGGTCATATTCCCTGGACAAATGAGTAGATCTGTGCACCCGTTGAAACTTGAAACATATCCCGGCCCATACCATAACACTACCCTCGGAATGGATGGACTTCTTGGACATATCGACTATTACGGGGTATGCGTGGGATTGTCCATACCCTTATTCTTCGAGAATCTGAAAATCGTCCATATCTGGATTCATCACTGAAAATGACACTATGATATGTTGCCTTGTCCATTTCAGTCTTTGACGCTTATGATCACGTGTTAATGGAAATCCTCTTAATGGACGTCTAGAACATAGATTCACCTCTCTCAAACGTCGTCTGATGGTTTCGATGGAAACTTGGACCCTATCTGCATTTTGAAGAGTATTCCGTAGCATTCTAGACGATCCTGAGCAGGTGTTGTTTTTCGTCGCCCACCAAGTCTTGATGGTCTTTCCAACACTGAACCTGTCTCCCTGAACCTATTCCAAAGTCGAGATATCACACTTTGGCTGACTTAGAGCCTTTCCGCTACAACAACCGCCACCCTGTAGCATTCCGATAGCCGGGATAGCCCTATTACCCTTAAGCCTTTGTTAAATTACGTCTTGGCATTTTCAGAAAACTCGTTTCAAATCGAAGCCGTTGATAAACTGACTTCATTTCAAAATAAGAACATTCATGAGGCATACCTATGCAAAGAACCAAACTCCAGAAAAAAGGCGACCAGATTGACGAAATGTCTCCTACTGATTTTTATTGGATCGATTCGAGTTTGAAGTTGTTATTGAGTTTTAAATGATTTTACAGCAATTTTCTCGAAGATTACATACTTTTAAAAACGATTGAATACAATATCCCTAACTCTTGGGGGGCAGTATATTATCTTCAGTTATTAATAACTTCTGTATGCAGCAAAATAGCGAAAAACCAAATATTCAACCTCGAGTAGGAATTGAGTTGCCATAATCATATTTCATGATCATTGATCATATAATTGTGTCATCAATTTATGTAGGTCGGCGCAATTAGATTTTTGAAATTATAGACATCATCGAAAGTCTTGCCTTGATGATGTGCGAATATTAAATTTTTGAATAAACATTTTCAGCTCGTGCTGAGACTCTGGAATTGCCAGGAAGAAAGAAAAGTGTGGATGAAAGAAAGAGAGAATCCTTTGTAGAGTAAGTTAAGTTTTGAAACAGGGCAGCTTATTTTGAAAAATCATTGAATCGTTGTTACTCTTTCTTTCAATAATTTCTTCGCTTATGTTACAGGCGCCGAAAAAGTACATTGAAAGAAGTGAGTATTGAAGATGAACTAGTTTAAAAAAATGTCCTTCAACCTTTCAAAACTGAATCTGCCCTTACAGAGAACAGAATCCTTGAGCAGCAGAGCCAAGTTGGTGCTGGGCAGTATAATATCTATCAAGAAATCTGACACTGTCGGTGAATTTGGGGGCGAAAGAGGAAAAGTGAGTGTTTTATTGATTTTTCTAGCTTTTCCGAGGATCCAAGTACCAGCCTCCAGAAAAATCAATAATTATTATAGCCATTACTCAAATCTGGACACGATAAAAGACAGTTCAGTTAGATAGTTGAGATAATGTGTTCTGATCAAAAGAATGAAGTTAAGGTAAAGTTTTAGTATTAATTTTCCACTTATCAAGACTTCTTGTTGATGAATTTCTCTTGCCTGTACCTACTTGAATATGCAATTTTATAGATGTTTCGATCAAACATTTCCCCTTGTAGTATTTTATGATGATCAGTGCAAATTCATTTTTTTCAATTTCATTAACACCGAAGCCACTTTCATTTTCAATGCTTTATTTGAATGGACAAATTGGTTTTCAAGAATTACAATACTATTTTCAGTCTGCTCGGTTTATGAACACATACAAACTGGACTCGGATAGACCATTCAATCGAGAGAAAGTCCAGAAGATTCTTGAAGAAATTCTGCTCGAAGCACTTGAAGGACCTTACGATGAAGTCAAATGTCCAATGAAAGCTAAACAAGCTTCTGCTGCGATTCGGGCAAAAGTTAAAGAATTGGATTTCGATAGGTGAACTGTTAAATTTACGGTTCTTTGAGTGCAGGGTGTCCCAACTAAAATACACCAACCACTTTAACATGCGGTCTGCAGCACCTTGGATTTTATATTACCACAAAGTAATCTCTAATACGTGTTTAAGTTGGGATATCCTCAATATAATAATTTTAGACAATGTGAATATGTCTACAAGTTATAGTTTTATTGAGATATGGACTGTAGACATCAGAGTAAGCCATAATTTTTCTGTTTTTAGGTATAAATTGGTGTGCATAGTAACAATTGGGGAAAAACATAACCAAGATGTAATGATTGCCTGCAGATTTCTTTGGGATGTTGAGAGAGATCGATTCGCTATGTTCTCTCATGAAACGAGTCACGTGTTTGGTGTAGCGCTATGCTTTGGATTGTACTATGAATAAAGCTTTTCTAAAGACATCTGTTTTCATTATTTTGCCATAGCCGTAAACCCAGATTGCGTATTTTGCACTAGGCCCCCAGGAACTAAACAAATCCGAAATATAACAAATGAAAAATTCTGTAAAATCATTGAGTTTTAATATACAGGGTGGCCGAGAGATTGACGCCAAAAAGGAAAAAACAGGTCCCTCGTGTTATGGGCTATTCGAATCACCCCCATGTATGTCATGTTTTTTTCACGGTTTTCGAGTTATGAATTTTTTGATGAACTTTGAGAATTTTCGACTTGACCATCTTAAAAAAGATATTAAAAAAAGGTACAAGACTTCTCTGTGAAATTCTTTCTGTAACTTAATCTCCATGAATTGTACTTTTATACATAAAATAACCAGATTCGTAACTTTGATAAAAATTATGGAAATGTTGGTCTCAAGTGAAAAAGTTACGTAAATTGGATTATGACCTGAATTTTCGAATCAAAATTAAAAATGTTAAAAGGCTAATTCACGGTTTCTTAGTATGCTTAAAAACTGCGCCCAACAGTCAGCTTTTAGAATCATTGATAAAAAATAGTACTTAACAATCTACTTTTGCTAGAATTAGCCTTCAAAGTCATCGAGGTGGAAAAAATCAAAGAACTAGACATTTACTACAAAATTATTTTTTGCCATTTTAAGATATTTCTGATCAAGTTATGATAGAAAATGCTGAAAATTAATGAAAATCAGCTTTAGATGTTGGTCAAGAAAAGTTCTAGATAAAAAAAAAGAAAAAGGTATGGCAATAAATCACACATCATCATAATGTAGATAAAAAGAGACTTATTTATAAAATTTACAGTAGGTTTTCAAAGTGGCCAACTCCAGCCTCAATACACATTCTACACCTTCTTGGAAAATCTTCTTTTAATCGCATAAAACCTGCCCTGTTCTCTCTTAGGACACGTTCGGCTTCTCTTATCTTCAGTCGCAGCTCGTCTTCACTCGAACATTCTCGGGCGTGAACAATTTCTTTGAAATAACCCCAAACGAAAAAATCGATGGGATTAAGGTCAGGTGAACGTGGGGGCTCCTTGATTGGTCGACTGCGTCCGATCCATCTGTTCGGGTATCGTTCATTCAAGTGGTTAATGAAAAATTGTTCTCGAAAATTCAAATAATCCCGATCGGTTTTTCACATAGCGGACCAATCAAGTGGCACCCACGTTCACCTGACCTTAATCCCATCGATTTTTTCGTTTGGGGTTATTTCATAGAAATTGTTCACGCCCGAGAATGTTCGAGTGAAGACGAGCTGCGAGTGAAGATAAGAGAAGCCGAACGTGTCATAAGAGAGAACAGGGCAGGTTTTATGCGATTGAAAGAAAATTTTCTAAGAAGGTGTAGAATGTGTATTGAGACTGGAGGTGGCCACTTTGAACACCTACTGTAAATTTTATAAATAAATTTCTTTTTATTTACATTATGATGTGTGATTTATTGCCATACCTTTTTCTTTTTTTATCTAGAACTTTTCTTGACCAACATCTAAAGCTAATTTTCAGCATTTTCAATCATAATCGATCAGAAATATCTTAAAATGGCAAAAAATAATTTTGTAGTAAATATCTAGTTCTTTGATTTTTTCCACCTCGATGACTTTGAAGGCTAATTCTAGGTAAAGTAGAGTGTTAAGTACCATTTTTTATCAATGATTCTAAAAGCTGACTGTTAAGCGCAGTTTTTAAGCATACTAAGAAATCGTGAATTAGCCTTTTTACATTTTTAATGTTGATTCGAAAATTCAGATCATAATCCAATTTACGTAACTTTTTCACTTGTGACCAACATTTCCATAATTTTTATCGAAGTAAGGAATTTGGTTATTTTATGTATAAAAGTACAATTCATGGAGATTAAGTTACAAAAAGAATTTCACAGAGAAGTCTTGTACTTTTTTTTAATATCTTTTTTAAGATGGTCAAGTCGAAAGTTCTCAAAGTTCATAAAAAAATTAATAATTCGAAAACCCTGAAAAATAGCATAACATACATGGGGGTGATTCGAATAGCCCATGACACGAGGGACCTGTTTTTTCCTCTTTTACGCCACCCTGTATTTAAACTCAATGGTAAAATATAAAAATATACAATGCATCCTATATGTTGCATTGAAAAAAAATTAAGTAGATTGTAAAATGATTGATTTTTTTGAAACGTTCAAAGACCACGATACGAGGTTATTGTCAAACTCGACATATAAATGGTCCTTCTTTCTCACGGAACGAATTCACTTTATGGATGAAAATACGACACGTGATTCGTGTGTACCTACTCACTTGTCATAGTGTATCGAAGAATTATACTGAAATTCAGCTCATGGCTCATGGCTCATTACTTTAAAATGACACCATCCCTGCAAAACTTGGAATAAATCTTAAGACGATCCAAATAATGATGTGTTACTTTACGAAAACATCGAAAATAAGTCACAAAGTTAAAATAATGACACATTCTCGACTCACATGAATGTCACAATGATTTTGATCAATTCCCAAAAGTAAAGTTAGGTGAGAATTACTGAAGTTCGACAATATCAAAATTCCCAGTCAATAAACAGGGATGTATTATGACTCTTCAACCAGGCCTTTCGTAAGTCTCGTTGCTTATATATTTTCCCATAAGGAATCAACCAGACCAAGAAACGACCAAAACATACCTAATTTTCTTAGGGTAGGAGGATGTACCTGTGCAGATGAAACTGGAGGATGTAGCCATGGTAACAGTTGCTGCACCTGTGATGCAGGTGAACATTTGTGAACATTTATTCTTAGACCTATTTTCAAAGAACTTGTCTTTCTGCAGGGTCAACTGTAGATTTCTCTTAAAAAAATTTCTATTCCATTTTTCCTTCGGGTCGACATTTTTTTATGAAGTTTACCATGAATGTTTTGAAATGACTCAATTTACAGATTGTACGATGTATCTTATTTCTGAATGTTTAATCTACAGCATATTCATAGACAAGGTGCTGGAGAGACTTCAAATGTATCTCAAAAAATCTTCAGATCTTGAAGAAAATGAGAATTTTGAAAGTTTCTCAATTTTTTCCCAGGAATGAATGGTAGAAGTCATGCATGTCCTGCAGGAGGGGGTGGAGGAGGTAGTGGAAGTTGTGGAGAGAAGAAGGACGCTCAGTGTGTTAAACCAGAACCACCATTTTGCGTGGAAAAAGTTCGCAAAATTCTGAAGAAAGTGCTACTCGAGCTTCTGGATAACAGCTATGGTGATATATTGTGCGACAGTTTATCACAAAGGGCTGTTAGTTGTGTCCGAAGACAAGTGAAAGAGTTGAGATTTGATCCAAGGTAATCTATATTCATTAAGGATTTTGAAAAGTAATGTAAATGTTGAAAATGGATGAAAACGTTTGACAATCGTAAAGGAATGATGAATGCTGAAACAGAACTACTTGAAAACCGGAAGCAAACGAGTTTACTGTCGTTTCTTGACAAATACAACATTTCTTTCACATTTGCGTGTTTATTGGAAAAAGGCTCCTATGAACGATGAAAAATATGACTCTGACGGCTGTCGTCAACATCTCCCCTAACAATGTTGGATAACAAAAAAATTACCACTCCTACTAGACTTGGAATATAGAGGAATCAAGGGAATCAAGGAACGAACACCTTCGCCATTTTGCAACTATTACCTGACAAACTTCTCCACATGAGTTAGGAATATTGATTTAAATTGCGAAAAAATAATACTTAAAATAAGATTTTTGTGATGAAGATTCATACTTATATGATTTCAAGTTGCAAATTAATTTTATCCTGTAGGTCTGCAGCGTTTACAGGGTGGTTGAGAAAAATCGAGTAAAGTAACGAAATTTTATTCCCAGAGAATCCAAGCATTTTAAAACTATCAATACAATGTATGGCCTCCACGGGCATCAATAACAGCTCAACATCTTCTTTGCATACTGCACACGAGGTTGTTTAACATTTCCTGAGGAATTTGGTTCCATAAACGGGGCAGAAGCTCTCTCAGATCATTTAAGGATTCTGGGGTAGGTTGATGATTATCTAATCTTCTTTGGAGCATATCCCATGCATGTTCTATGCAATTCAAATCTGGTGAGTGCGGAGGTATTGGTAAATGTGGAATACCAAGCCTCTCGCGCGCATTCTCAACTATGGCTGCACGGTGCGGTCTAGCGTTATCGTCTAGAAATTGAAAAGTTTCACCAATAGCAGCGTGAAAATTTGGCATAACAATGTCATGCTCCCTATAGTGTAAGGCGGTCATATTCTCAGGACAAATGTATAGATCTGTGCGCCCGTTGAAACATATCCCGGCCCATTCCATAACACTACCCCCTCGGTATGGATTGACTTGGACATAGCGACGATTACGGGGTATGCATGGGATTGTCCATACCCTTATTCTTCGTAAATCGTCCATATCTGGATTCCTCAGTGAAAAGGACCCTACGCCATTGATCGTTCCAATTGATATGTTGCCTTGATGCCCATTCCAGTCTTTGACGCTTATGGTCACGTGTTAATGGAACTTCTCTTAATGGACGTCTAGAACCTAGATTCACCTCTCTCAAACGTCGTCTAATTGTTTCGATGGAAACTTGGATTCCATCTGCATTTTGAAGAGTATTCCGTTGCATTCTACACGAAGATGTAGGGTGTCTTCTCGCCGAAACTGTGATGAACCGATCCTGAGCAGGTGTTGTTTTTCGTCGCCCACCAAGCCTTGGTCTTTCCAACACGGAACCTGCCTCCCTGGACCCTGAACCTATTCCAAAGTCGAGATATCACACTTTGGCTGACTTAGAGCCTTTCCGCTACAACAACCTGAGTTAGGCCACCCTGTAGCATTCCGATAGCCCTATTATCCTCAGCGTTTGCTAATTTACGTCTTGGCATTTTCAGAAAACTCGTTTCCAATCGAAGTCGTTGATAAACTGACTTAATTTCAAAATAAGAACATTCATGAAGAATATGCAAAGAACCAAACTTCAGAAAAGAGGCGACCAGATTGACGAAATGCCTCATACTGATTTTTAATGGATCATGGATCGATTCAAGTTATTGAGTTTTAAATGTTTTTACAGCGATATTCTCGAAGATTACATACTTTTAAAAACGATTGAGTACGATATCCCTAACTCTTGTGGAGCAGTCTATTTCTTCGAAACTATTTCTTTCTCGCAACTATGAAAAACGTAAAAACAAGCAAAATGACCAATTGAAATATTGATGAAAAAATAGAGAAAAGAGATGGAATAATGAGAATAGAATCACATAATGTGGTGGAAAAATAAGTGGAAGTTTTCAATTTTTTATATTCAAAAACGCTTCATTGGAACCCATGGAAATTGAACCACCATAGGAAAGCTTCTTCTACTACCTATATGATATTATGAACTGATAAGGGTTATTACCCGCATGCGCCAGAAGGGGGGTTATGTTTTTCAAGTATATAGCTTATAGATACACTATGGAGATATTCCATAAAATGCACGGATTAGATTTCCTACTGGTTTTGATCGGTGACCTTAAGGTCCAAGTTCTATGATTATGAATGAAATGTACAATGGCGCTCTCTATCCGAAAATCGCTAAACTATGAAATTTGTGAATATGTGGGTAAAGCAGGAACTTTTCCCCGCCATATATTTGAATTTGGCCATTCTCTGCCAATTCCGTACTTATTTCAAGTTGTTTTTCTGAACGAAATCATCTGTAGATTCACTTTTAATCGGAAGTTGAACTATTTTCATGGGTCTTTCTTTCGAAATAAAACAGAAGCATGAGTTGGCTCATTTTCTTCTATTTTTGAAAGATAAAAAAATAACTTTCGAAATGAAATCGATTTAAACTATTTCATTAAGAACTATAATCCTTTCTTAGTTTACCCACAAGATTTCAGTTCTCAAAGAGAAACCATTTTCAAATGCAACTTGAAATAAAAACACACCACATTGAACGCCCACCTTAGGGCTTGTTCAGACTAGGCCAGTAGATTAGTCGAGTAGCGAATGATTTTGTAATTTCCCGTGTGCGAACGCCAGCAATCGAGTCGAGTAGAGTCACAGGATGATGTACCTACTACCTTATACTGTTTAAGAGTCTTTGATACTGTGGTAGAGTGGTCAGTGGCAGTGGCGTAGCTAGATAGTCCGGGGCTCTGGTGCAAAAATCGAAGAGGGGCCCCTTAATGAATTGTTTTCGAGTCAAAATATAAATACTTCGAAGAAGCAAAGTTACTTACTGAAGGTACAGTTGAGGAATATACTTGAATGAATTATGTTGTTATTTATGTATTTGAGTAGGTATATTAAATTCATTATATTAATGTTATATTAGTGTGGATGAAAAAAAAATTGTGATGAATATTAAGAACTTGAATTTGAAAGTTGGTCCCCTTCATATCGCAATATTTACTTTGAAATTGGTCGAAGCTTTGAATTACAGTGTTTTCGTCTACCTACATCTAGTAGAAATGATGGTGAAAATTCAAAATTTTGTTGACTGCAGTCATACACCCGAAACTTGAATTGAATCAATCAATCAAATCTTTATTGTACTACAGGCTTAATACAATAGCGTGTACTCGTCAATTTTCAGCATAAATAACACATTATTAAAATAAATATGGACATAAAATGAACTTACAGTCTAGAGCAAACTATACTCATATCACAGATAGGTTTGTGTCGCAGAAAAACTCTTGAGCGAATAATACGATTTTGTTACAAGGAGCGCCTTCAATTCTCTTTTAAATTTAATGAAACTTAATAGTTTCCAATGATTCGGCAGTTTGTTGAAAACTGCAACCGAAATATAAGAAGGCGACTTCTAAAATTGAGAAATTATTGTATCGAGCTCTATTGAAAATATTTATTTCGGAGAATTCTCCCCTGCTTCGAAATCGGTGATCGAAAGCTAATTCATCGAAATATTTTTTATCTTTTTTTTGTCTCTTTTCTTCG
This sequence comes from Adalia decempunctata, assembly GCA_951802165.1. NCBI lineage: Eukaryota > Metazoa > Arthropoda > Insecta > Coleoptera > Coccinellidae > Adalia > Adalia decempunctata. The sequence continues at coordinate 27,473,266 of OX637697.1, forward strand.
AAATGGGAATCTTTACCATATGCTATGACATTTTCTCTAGCCTTGCACTTGAAGGACTCGAAGTCACTCCTATAAATTTTTTTCTTTGTATTCGTCTCTTCTAAAGCTCTGCATACGTCGTCCAAACTGACATCGCATTTTTGTAATACTTCAGATGCATAATTGATATCATTGAGAATGCGGTGCATTAAATCGCCGAGGAAAATAAATTCAAAATTCGACATTTTTTTTTTTTTGTCTGCTTGTTTTCGCTCTTATTTGCAAGAATTAATTCTTCTATTTCAGCTAATGCACGAATGATATGAAAAAATGAAATTTGATTGCCGAAATTATGTTAACCCTACTGTACCATCTAGTCGGATTTAGTTTTTTTAGATAGGTGTCCGATTCACCAGTGAATTTTGGCAATAAATCCCTAGATTTGATGATATTTCGGAAAAAACCTTTTTCAACAACTGAATATACCTAATCAAAACAATGTTATTCACATAATAGATCACAGAGAAAAATCGCGATTTGATGGTCAGCGCTTGGGGGCCCCCTGAGGTCGGGGGCCCTGGTGCACTGCACACCCTTGCACCCACGTAGCTACGCCGCTGGTCAGTGGGCAAATCGACTCTCCACTCGACTAAAATACTGGCATCCGGGTGAACTGGCGCCTTCACCATTCTGCAATATTTCTCCGAATAATTTCTTTCTCGCCATTATAAAAATCACAAAGAAACAAGCAATAGTCGAAATACCCATGGATATTGAAAAATTGACGAATAGAGAAGTTATGATCAAATTATAAGAATAGAATCACATACTGTGGGGGAGAAATAAGTGAAAGGCTTGATTTTATCTTTCAAACCGTGAGCAAATAGTGAGCAATTTTCATTGAAACCCATGGAATTTTAATCACCAGAGGGAAGGTACTTCTACTACAATACTACATGATATTATGAACTAATATGAGTTATTACTCGACTGCGTCAGAATTTCATTATATTGGTTAAGTGAAGATCTTGTTTTTTCATATTATTCAAATGTTTTCTTGTAATTTTGAATCTGTTGTTATTTTTTCAGGTATAAATTCGTCTGTTGCATCACTGTATCCGAAAGAGGACAGCATAATCTTCCTGTTATCACAAGAACACTTTGGGATCCAGACTCGGATGCTTGCGCTTGCTTCAGTCACAGAACTTGTGCCACAATGGCCATTATACAATGTTTCGGAGTGATTTGTGAAAAATGCCCTGCCCCTTGTGGAAAATAATATGATGTTTTGTGTAATTAAACCGTTTGTTCTGTATAATAAACTGTTGAAGCCTTAGATTAGTAGTAACTGGTTATGCTTTTCACAAAATTGTGAATACGTTAATTTTAAAATCCAGTCTGTCATTATCAGAAACCTTGTACTTGTCAGACAATTTGTTGTCACAATCGAGTTTTTCTATTTTACTGAGTTATTATGAAGGATAAAAAAGAGATAAGTTTCCCATTCTCGAAGAAAAGAGAAGAAACTATCGAATTAGCCGAGGATGAAAGCATTGAACACATACTCCTTATGGGTCTACGAAAACCACTGGATGACGACGAAAAGTCCACTAATTCATCGATACAAAAGCATTTCAGGGAGAGGCATCGTTCTAAATCCGCAGAACAAGAATCTTTAGAACCAATAAAGCTCTGCCAAAAACTAGAAGCAATCGACTACAAAGAGATCGATGAATATGCTAAACTTTTCGTGGATGAAATCATAGATATTTCTGTTGGTAAGGTGATGTTGCATCTAACTGGAAAAGGGTGAAAAAATAACATATTAATGGTATTCTTGTTGAAAGCTAGAAGTGTTTATTAAAGTTTTTTCTCATGAACTGAAGTATCATTTTTGAGGCCGGGTAGATATTTCCCATCATTATAAAATGTTGGATATTTGTCGTTTCCCGTAATATCTCTTAGAAAGCTATTGGTTTCTCCAGTTAGTTTCCACACAGATGTTTTCCTTCCATTTTCTCTTGGAGGAGAATGAAAAAAGTAACGTATTTCCAGAGGAATACTATTCTCAAATAAAACAATATGAATGAATTGTTTCAAGGCTATCAAAACAACGGAAAAGTTTTTTGTAGCCAAAATTAATTAAAATGATGAAATGTAACTATAATTCCGTTCTCTCTGAAAGAACGTAAAAATAGATGTCCATCTTGATTGCAGGAGTGTGCAAAAAGGTTAAAACAGTGATAGACGAAAGAAAATACCCTCACGAGGCAGCTGAAATTGAAGAATTTGAGGATACACAAGAAGGAGCACCTGATGAAACTTTCATAGAGGAAAATTTGTTTCCTGGTTGGCCAACTATAGCGCAGTTCAGTATCGACTTAAGCATAAAGAGAATTGACCAGTTTATGTCTTTTTGGAAAGTGAAAGAAGCATGGAAATATTCGATATTTTATATAGCCAGTTGGAGTGACTTTGCTTCTGATTTTCATTTATTCCAAGTAGGTGTCGTTTTTATTCAATTTTGTTGAAGTTCTTATACAGAGTGTTCTTTAATTGGAGGTTCAAACGAAAAGAGGAATTCACCATAGTTCACCACCCTTTGCAAAGAAAAAAGGATAAACATAAGCTTCTTCAGAATATGTTTCCTATACCCCATTCACTTTTATAAAGTATCCCGGTTGGTCATGCCATTCTGACACATTTCACCCTGTATATTTTGAAAATGTTAGGTTGTAGCATGATACTAAAACAGGGTTTTAGTATCATGGGTTGTAGCCATGTTACTCTCAGATACATACGCAACATTGGCCTTTCTACATAGACGTCGTAGTAATTACGAATTTATCAAAATGTTTATTTACTTTGGGAAAGTTATGAATTTGAGAAAATATTAGATATGTGAATTCAATAATTCTAAAGACCTGGCGAATGTTGAAGAAACTTTTTTCTCTGTTAATACTCGAAATATTTCACGTATATAAACATGGTTGCAAGAGTCAGTTATGCTATTTTCTTTTACGGAAATCAAGAATCGAATGTTGAAATTTTACTGAAAAATAATGGACAGAATAGTCCGTTACTTTGTGATAGTTCTTTCGAGAAAAGAATAAAAGCACTCGAATAACCCGACAGAAAAACTTCTAAACGAACAGAACAGATGGACCTATGGAATTCCCCACTTTTCAATTCTCAAGAAATAAGCCTATACAGAAGACATTTAAATTACTTTTTGCACAACTTGAAATAATCCAGTATGAAAATGTAGTGGTAGATAGTACTACGAAACCTGTGTCACAGTTAAACCTCAAAAGAACTAATTCCATTTAAAAAGTTAAAAAAGAGTAAATAGAGATTTGCTTCGGCAACGCCTCTCAGAAGTATTTCACTTTCACGCGAGTGCGAACCTGCGTCAGTTTTAAGTAAAAGAACTTCTTGATAAACATAAATCATGGCCAACCGGGATACTTTATAAAAGTGAATGGAGTATACAGGGTGTCCCGGAAAATGTGCGAAATCTCTCGGATTCACATAAAACATAAAAAAATACGATGACAAGTTACCATAATTTTTTTTCCTAGCGGCCCTCCCTACGGAGATACGGCCTCCTAAATGACGTCACTGGAAATCCATTTTACTGGAATAAATCTCAAACTACTTAATATAATTAAAAAAAAAATTGATATGATGAACAGTAGTAAGGACCTCTTAAAATACTGCCCTTAAATTTAAATTAGGTCTTTTAGTTTACCAGGGGCGGACTAGGTTGTAAATTTTAATGCTTACATTTTCAACACCCTGTATGATAAGGAGTAGAAAAAAACAAATTTGGATAGCTTGAACATTAAGCTAAAAAAAAAGGTACCCTTGTTTATTGTCGATAAAATGAACCGTTTTCGAAACACAAAATTACAAAGATTCTTAACTATGCAGTTTTGGCACAGAAAGACACGGTAAAAAAAATATTTTTCAGAAATTTACTCTTATGAAGTTTTTAATAGATTTTTTATAACTAGCATATTCATATTCAATCGTTGCAAGCTTTAGTGAGAGATGCATTTCTAAAAAATAATTTTTGTTAACGTGCCTTTCTGTGCCAAAACTACATGATCTTTGTAATTTTGTTTTTCGAAAACGGTTCATTTTATCGACAATAAACAAGAGGCCCTTTTTTTAGCGTAATGTTCAAGCTATCCAAATTTGATGACATCTGGTCTAGTTTCGAGGATTTCGGCCGGCGTGGTTTATCCAAATTTGTTTTTTTTCTACTCCTTATCATAGACAGGGTGTTGAAAATGTAAGCATTAAAATGTACAACCTAGTCCGCCCCTGGTAAACTAGGAGAATCGATTCAAATTTAAGGGCAGTATTTTAAGAGGTCCCTATTACTGTTCATCATATCAATTTTTTTTTTAATTATATTAAATAGTTTGAGATTTATTCCAGTGAAATGGATTTCCAGTGACGTTATTTAGGAGGCCGTATCTCCGTAGGGAGGACCGCTAGGAAAAAAAATTATGGAAACTTGTCATCTTATTTTTTTATGTTTTATCTGAATGCGGGAGATTTCCCACATTTTCCGGGATACCCTGTATATCGAACGAAAGTTTACGTCACTTGAGATACCTCCAAAATCTTTACGTGTGTTATTTGATATACATTTTCATCGTTGAAACACTCTGTATACGTTCTTACTAATATTTAAACTACTTACCTTATATCTTTATGATTGCTCAACTAGTTTCTTAAATATTATAATCATTTACTCGTTGAAAATTTCTTCTATATTCATCCCCATATCCAGAAATACCACAAATTGGAATATGTTATTATAATAAATACATTCTGATGAATCCTAAACGGTAAATTCTCGCTCTGATTTGTGGTTCTTGGCCTTCGGCATCAGGCAGAGTAGATTTCTACGGCTTGACCTGAGCCCATAACCTGCTACAGCGGGAACCTTGAAATTGCCGCCATAGTGTTAGTCGATGTGAATCAAACTACTCATCATCATTAATGAGTGCCCCTGGTCCAGTAGTTAGGATATTGAACTAGGAGCCGGCGAGTCCGAATTCAATCCCGAGCTAGGAGAGAAATTTTCTAGTCTCGGTAGGGGCCATCATTTCACTGTTGGGCCGAAAATTAACAGTGCTGTGCTTAAGGGGGCGTAAGGACACAGTAACAAAGACTTCACAGAACATAACTGTTTCCAAACTCGTTCAAGTTACAAGCTTCGAAGCTTGTAGTTTCAGAGGGGTCTCCTATGGAGACCTAGGAGTAATCAGTAGGTATAAACAATATCATATATCATATCATATCGAATTAGGCGGTGTATTGATTCATAGTGAAATTTCTGTGGGGTGGAATCAACCCATATTCCCTGTTTCGCAATGACACTTGTTTTTTCCAGAAACTCCTTTTTTCGATTTTCTTGAGGCATGCATCCTATTTAAATCGCAGAACTACTTCTTTAAGGGGGAATCTTTTCTAAGACTTCCCTCCTTTAGAAAGTCTTCCTACCAATTTATGATACACAATTCAAGTTTTAAAATGCACTCCGATAACCTTCTATGATATCCACATACAGAGTGTAACAGCCAAATGGAATAAATTCGATAACGAATAAATGAGGGCGTGTTGGGAAAAACGCTCGGACACGTCGATTTGTAATTTTAAATGCGCATATTTTTCAAGAAAATAATATTATATAGGGTGTTCCATGTGACCGTGGCCAATACCAACTTTCTTATTTCAAATGCAACCCCCTGTATATTATTTATTTTTTTGATTTTTCAGAAAATTCTAGACATAATTCATGTAAATCTTAAGTGTTTTCTGATTTATTGCAAAAATCAACGTTTTAAATAAAAATTATTTTATTTCACAAATTCGGTACATTACACTTGAAACCTAATAAGTAATACGGATTATTTCTTAATTATTAAAAAAAACAAAAAAAAACAGAAAAAACATTAAAATGTCAATGTAGGAAATGTTCAAAATGCTCTGAGAGGATATGAGAATAAACACATCTGTTTTTGTTTTTTTAATTTCTTCTCAGTAATGGTTTTTGCTTACTTTCTTCATATCAAGGGGTAAATGGGAAATAAGTATTGAGTGTTTGTTATGTATCGAATTGGCAAAATAAAATAATTTCCATTTAAAATGTTAATTTTTGTAAAAAATCTGAAAACAATTAAGATTTACATTAATTATGTCTAGAATTTTCTGAAAAATCAAAAAAATAAATAATATACAGGGGGTTGCACTTGAAATAAGAAAGTTGGTATTCGCCACGGTCGCATGGAACACCCTATATAATTTTATGTTCTTGAAAAATATGCGCATTTTAAATCGAAAATCGACGTGTCCGAGCGTTTTTCCTAACACCCCCCCCCCATTTATTCGTTATCGAATTTATTCCATTTGGCTGTTACACTCTGTATACCTATCTTGCTTGATGGATGCATAGAAACGAAACCCTGATGTAACGACTTCAAACTAAAAATCGTGACCAAAAATGGTAGATCAAAAACGGCACTCTGATTGTCGATCGGGCCCTACTTCCGTAATAATCCGCAATATTTCACGGTCGTGGCGCTATCGCGGCAATGGAAAATAGCTCGACCCTTTTCGGGGGGAATGAATATTAGGAGTATTAGGACGCCATCACAGATTTTCTGTCGACAAGAAAGTCTTGAACAAAACCTAGTCAGTGCAAACACCAGGTATTTTATGCATCTTACTTGAATCAAGCTATACGGTGCGTTCGAGTTGACGATCAAAATGCTCCGAGCGCACTCCACGTCTACTTTTGAGTTTTTTTTGACGCTCAGAGCGTGCTCGATCGCATTCGTTTTGAAACAGAAAGAGTAGATCGAGCGCGCTCGATGTGCCTCAAGCTTTTAGAGGAGCACTGCGAGTTTTTTCCGGCTGTCATCTGTTGCTGTCATAATATCCAAACAATTTACGATTTATTATTACTTTTCAATTTAAATAAGAAATGAGGAAATAATAGAAAAACTTGGCAATTTTACGATACTATGGATGGTTTTTTGAACAGTAAGCCAGAGACTGTATCACCAGCTACATGAAGTTCGGATTCTGGGCTTCTTGTGAATAAGGAAAATGGTATTACTTTGCCATGATTTTTTTTGCTGTATCGGAATCAAATATGAATGATATGGCTACAAGCCGAATTTCCAAATTGTTCATATTCACAGTATTATGGGGTTTATTATAAATTAATTATATTTCTGACAAATTCGAATTTCTGTCACACGTTAGGTTAGGTTAGCAAGCTTTTACTCCATCGTGTTCGATTTGACAAAAGTGCTCGGGAGCTCCTCTTTCTACCCTGTTCACTATTCTACTCGCTCCGTCGATCGTCAACTCAAACGCACCTATAGATGCATAGAATACCTGGTGTTGGCACTGACATTGCTTAAACAATGGCACTGATAAGATTTTGTTTAAGACTTTCTTGTCGATCGGAAATCTGAGAATTTGTGCGGCTTTTCATCTCTCCTGAAAGGGGTCGCGCTATTTGTCGTTGTTGCAGTAGCGCCACGACCGATAAAAATTACGGATTTATTCCGGAACTATACGAAAATCTGAAATCTAGAATGCCGTTGTGATCTAAAAATTTTGGTCACGATTTTTAGTAAGGAGTCGATACACCAGGTATTCTATGCATCTATATCAAGCTACATGATCTTCAGATCTGTCACAAATAAAGACGTCTTCCTTCAGAATCATTTTTCCTCTTGACTTTTTATAAAAAGAGTAATCTTCATTCTCCTCATCGTCAACTGCTACACCAAACCAGGCAAAATGTACCTGTCCAACAGAATAAGCAAAGTTTATAGAAAACTAGCGAGACCACCCCCGAAAAAGCGATCTTTGGACGACATAGATGAGCTCACCTACATGCTCATGCTCGGTACCAAGGCCGAGGGTAGAACATCAACCTCTGGCATCGCCACCATCATGAAAAAGATGACCCTTTCCGAGAGAATCTGGGTTCCAGAGACAGAAGATCTTCCGGAACACGTTGAGGTTCCCCACTATCCGAACTTGAAGGATCGCGAACGTGGTGACGAGGAAGAGGAAAGTGAAGAAGGAGTCGAGGAACAGGTTTCGGAAGTTTCGATTCCGGACAAAATTCGATGTTTGAAGTTTGCGGATTTGGAATTTTTCGCGGAGATGTTCGTGGACGAGATCATCGACATTTCTGTCGGTAAGTGGACTCTGCAAAGGGTGTTGCATTTGTGTTCACGCTTAGGCGGTTCCCGAAGGCAGGAAATTTCGTCACAACCGCTGATGGGCACAGAAGAATTTGCGGGAAAACACTCCATCCACTCCTGAGGACTCAAAGTTCAAGTCTTTGCCTTTTGGACCTTTTACAATTAATCCTCCCTACGGGAGTTTTGATTTGTCCTGTCGCCTCAAAAAAAGGACTTATTTGGTGTCAGGAGCTTTAGAGCGCTCGTTTACTACCTTGTTTGTGGTTTGTTTTTTTGGAGTGATAGAATTTTCGATAGGGATAACTCTGAGTTGACAGAAGGTAGAAGCCATGTTGTTTCGACATTTCTGTTCAGTAAGCATTGACAAATTATCATGGAGACTCACGCCGCAACAACGTTTACAAATTGTTGAAATTTATTTTCAAAATCATGTGTTCTATTCGCCAAACTTATAGAGCACTTCGTGAAATTTATGGTTTACTTTACATAATCGTCCATTAGAGCAGCTTATTCTCTACTCGATGCAACAACAACAAGACAACTGTACATACAGAAGAAAATATCGCTGCTGTAAGTGATGGTATGAATGAAGATCCAGATTTGTCTATTCGTCGACGTTTACAACAAGTTGGACTCTGTGCATCCACCACATGCATGGAACAGTTTGCGTAAAGATATTGGTCTATCCATACAAGATCCAACTGGTTCAAGAACTAAAAAGCCACTTGACCATAATAAGCGTCGTTTGTTTGCTGATTGGGCCCTGGAACAGCTTAAAGTAGATCCACATTTTCATCGAAAAATTGTGTTTACCTGTGGGTATGTTTGGGAATTTTTTTTAACACACCTGTTCCCGCAAATAAGAAATCTTACCTTCTGAAGCCTGCACGCTTTTCCAGCCTGTAAAGGAAACCTAGACTCGTGCCTTGAGCAAACGCAAGGTTTTATGAAAAATTAAATCTTTTTCTGAGAGAGGATGGAATAAAAAGAAATTGTCATTAAAATCAACAATACAGGGTGATTTTTTTAAGTGTTTCATTAGACGTATTCGAGGAAGGAATTGCGATACAAATTCAAAATTTTGTATTTTTGTTTTAGAGTACATGAACTCAATTTCTAAAATATTTTCAAGCCGAATCTACTTCCGGTTCTACCGGAAACGATGTGAACTTCGTTATTTCAAATGCAACACCCTGTATATTTATACATATTTGAATTCTTCTTTCAATTCTGCAATGATTTGATGTATGACATGCGCAACCACAACAAGCGATTATTGGGTTATAGAGTGATTCTCAATTTTTTTGACAGAAAGATTGTCACAAATTAGTGTTCATATCTTCAAAATCCCTCGTTGCGAGAATTTTTTTTTGCAACAGTGGAACAAAAGAAAGTACGTTGATACTGCTTATTGTATGAATTATGAGAAAATACTATACAGGGTGTCTGAAGCGGGGCTTCGAAGTGAGCCTCAACAAAACTATAAAATCTCATTATTTTCAAATGGGAACCATATAATTTTGTAATTCCGATCGATTACTCGTCAAAAACTAGCTAGAGTGTGCCAAACATTTCATGTCTTTAAAATCAGTTGTTTTGATGTTATCGAATAAAATTCGAATTTCACGACTAAATCCAGGTTTCGCTCACTCAAATTCATTGGTATGCATGTCTTTTTCAAAGTAGACTGTGTTAGGAATTGTTATTCTCACTTATTTTCATTAATCGAGCACCATTTGGTCATCGTTCATTATCTGTTTTTTTTGTCACATTCGTCGCAAATAGAGAACAGACATTTGATGAATCATTCTAGTGTACCTAATTATCATTGCATGTTCTGCATAGTGCTCGATCCATAAAAATAAGTAGGAATGATAATTCCTAACATAGTCTACTTTGCAGAAGACAAGCATACCAATGAATTTGACTGAGCGAAACCTGATGGATTTAGTCATGAAATTCGAATTTAATTCGATAACATCAGAACTACTGATTTTAAAGACATGAACTGTTTGGCTCACTTGACGAGCAATCGATCGGAATTACAAAATTATATGGTTCCCATTTGAAAATAATGAGATTTTATAGTTTTGTTGAGGCCCACTTTGAAGCCCCGTTTCAGAAACCCAGTATAGTATTTTCTCATAATTCATACAATAATTAAGCAGTATCAGCGTACTTTCTTTTGTTCCACTGTTGCAAAAAAAAATTCTTACAATGAGGGATTTTGAAGATATGAACACTAATTTGTAACAATCTTTCTGTCGAAAAAATTGAGAATGACGCTATAACTCAATAATCGCTTGATGTGGTTGCGCATGTCATGCATCAAATAATTTCAGAATTGAACGAAGAATTCAAATATGTATAAATATACAGGGTGTTGCATTTGAAATAACGAAGTTCACATCGTTTCCGGTAGAACCGGAAGTAGATTCGGCTTGAAAATATTTTAGAAATTGAGTTCATGTACTCTAAAACAAAAAAACGAAATTTTGAATTTGTATCGCAATTTCTTCCTCGAAAACGTCTAATGAAACACTTAAAAAAATCAACCTGTATATTAAATTTGAAAAAATTCTCTTCTAAATCCAATGAGCAAACAAAATTGGTATTTCTCAAACTTTTCGAAAACTTAACGGTACCAAAAAAACAAATAAAATAAAAAAACAATTACAAATGCGGAGTGACGTAGTATACCTTTCTGAATGAAATAGTCGAAAATTCCCATTTAATTATCTAAAAAATGTCTCTCTCACCAGAGACCGAACACTTACGAAAACACTTGCTGTTAATCAAAATAAAAATTAATTGATCTACTTTCAAATTACCTTTAAGTTACTTTAACTCCAATTGGCATAGGTACTCCCTACGATTTAATTCGCATTTTCCCTCCCCCGTGAGGCAGACGTGCTTCTCTACTTCACGCCTGACGCCTCTGTCGGAACTCCCTTAATTCCCGAAAATAACTCTATTTAAAGCAAATTCCCCCTGTCTCTTTGTCCCCTTGGAACGTTCTAGAAGGAATTTCTCTGGAACGACGTGGTCTTATACCATTGGTTGAAAACTATAAAATTCCTTGATTGACAAAAAAACTGTCGACTACGCTCCCCTTAGATTACGTAACCTTTTGAACTGCATATCAGCGTTCTTAACTGCTTCGCCCATGGAAGTTTTAATTTATGTGTCCACTCAGTCCACTGGTGATGACTCTCATCTAGAATGATTTCAAAAATAAATTTCAAGATGAAATTAGGTATTCATTTCCATTACCCAGGGTAATATACACAAAGCAAAATTGCCGTATGGGGTGTGAAAACAATCCTCAAGAAGTTCTGCTGGTTCCATTGCATCCTGAAAAATGCACTGTAATCTGTATGGTGTGCTCGAGCCAACATCGGTCCATATTTCTTTAAACAATGCTGGAGCTAATGTTAACGTGAATGGTGCTTGTTACAGATCGATGATCAATGATAATTTGTTTCGAAATTTGAATAATATCGACCCAGAAGTGCTTTGGTTCAAACGAGATGGTACTATACCTCATGCTGCTACCGAAACAATTGATTTATTGAAAGATTTGGCGATAAAATTATTTCTAGAAATGGTCCCATTAATTAGTCTCCAAGATCATTCGACATAACTCCAATGGATTATTTTCTTTGGGGTTATTTCAAGTCATTGGTTTATGCTGATAAACCAGAAACAATAGACGATTTGGAAGCCTATATAACTGGTGTTATTGCTGAATTACTCGGAAAAGTGGTCCAAAATTGGTCTGGTCGAATGCGCGCGGTTCCTCAGAGCTAGTCGTGGTGGACACATGTCGGAAATTATTTTTAAAATACACTGCGCAAAAAAATTAACGCACATTCTGAAAATCTCAATTTTAATGAAAGTTAACTCTACATTGACTTTATAACTTATTTTTTATGTTCGCTCGGGAAGGTTTTGAACGAAACAAGACACATTAAATGGAAGAAAAATTCAGGATTTCACCGAATCTTATGTGAAAGAAGAGAAATGAACAATTTTCAAAATACTGAAATGCTGATAATGATTTAATACTTGGTATTTCCACCCCTTGCGTTAATTACAGCTCGGCAACGACGGTTCATACTCAAAATGAGTGATCTTAAAATGTTCTGATCTAATCCTTCCCAGATTCCTCCGAGTTGGATTCCTAAGTCATTAAGAGTAGCTGGATGATTTTCTGAACTTCTCAGCCTTCTATTGAGGTTGTCCCAAACCTGCTCAATCTGATGGAGATCTGGACTTCTTGCTGGCCATTCCATCGAGAGACTTCAACCTCTTCAAGGTACTCCTGAACGATGGGCACACGATGGGGTCTGGCATTATCGTCCATAAAAATGAAATTTTCACCAATGTATGGGGCAAATGGCACTTCATGCTCTTCAAGAATGTTCCTTATATACTTATCAGCATTCATAGCTCCATTACCAACGACCACTAGGTCTGTGCGAGCAGTCAAAGATATTCCACCCCATACCATAATCGATCCTCCCCCGAAACCAGTAGTATTCAGGAGATTGCACTGAGCATATCTTTCATGTGGACGTCTGTATACAAGGGAACGTCGATCACAATGGTAGAGGCAGAATCTAGACTCATCTGTGAAGAGAACTCTTTCCCAATCGGCCTCTTCCCAATGGATATGCTCTCTCGCAAAATCCAAATGCGCCTTCGATGGGCTGGGGTAAGAGCTGGGCCTCTTGCCGCGACACGAGGCCTTTAAATCATATTCTCTGAGGCGATTTCTTATTGTCTGAATGCTAATTTGCACCTCATGAGTTTGCTCAAGCTGATTTTGAAGGAGGCGAGCGGTTGCAAACCGTTAACTCAACGAAGAAACTCTCAAGTAACGTTCTTGAATGGCAGTTGTTACCCGTGGTCTACCCTGTCCTGGTCTTCGGACATTCATACCTGTGTCCCTGAATCGCTGCAACATTCTGGACACACTTGTATGGGAAACTCCAAACCTTTCTGCAATTCTTGTGTATGTCCACCCTTCTTCTCGCAAAACTACCGCTTGGGGTCATTCCTCTTGGGTCAAATTGCGTGTTTCGCGTTGCATAGCGATCGAGTTGTAGAAAATCAAACGAAAGAAAAACTATTGATCACTAGAATTGATCGAGAACAACTGATTTTAGAATGGAGCCAATACATTCAAAATCTGATAATATCATTTTTTTTTTATTCCTGCTGGGAGAAAACATCTGTATTGAAGAAAAACGTTGAAAGTGGATAACATATACTCCATTCACTTTTATAAAGTATCTTGGTGGGCCATGGTTTAGGTTTATCAAGTTCTTTTATATAAAACGGACGCAGGTTGGCACTCGTGAAAATCAAGCGACATTGCCAAGTCTACTTTCTAATTACTCATTTTTAACTGTGTGAATGGAGTTGGTTCTTTTAAGCTTCAACTGTGACACAAGATTCGTAGTAGGTATCAATCATAGAATATAAAATACCTAATAATATAATATAATATAAAATACCTAATAATAATAAAATTCTTTATTCTAAGGTATCAATACATTTTCATACTGGAGTATTTCAAGTTGCGCAAAGAGGTATTTAATTGTCCTCTGTAGGCTCATTTCTTGAGAATTTTGAAAAGTGGGGATTTCCATACGTCCGTCTGTTCTGTTCGTCTAAAAGTTTTTCTATCGGGTTGATGAACTATCACAAAGTAACGGACTATTCTGTCCATTATTTTTCAGTAAAATTTCAACAATCGGTTCTTGATTTCCGTACAAGAAAATAGCATAACTGAATCTTCCGATCATGTTTATACTCGTACACGTGCAATATTTCCATTATCAACAGAAAAAAAGTTCCTTCAATATTCGTCAGATCTTTGGAATTATTGAATTCACATAATATTTCCTCAAATTCATTGTTTTCCCAAAGTAAATAAACATTTTGATAAATACGTAATTTCTGCGATTTATATGTAGAAACGGCAACGTTGCGTCCATATGTGACAGAAGAATGAGTATATAACCTAACATTTTCAAAATATACGCGGTGAAATGTGTCAGAATTCCAGCGCCAACCGGGCTACTTTATAAAAGTGAATGGAGTATATGCATGCATAATTCTGATAAAAATAATCATCATTGAGAACACCTTCAGTTGTAGAATAAATTTGAGATTTCCATAATGTGCGTTAATTTTTTTGCGCAGTGTATAAATATCATAAAATTATCTTTCAAATATAAAAAATTGGCTTCAATTCTAATTTAAATGTGTTTTATTTCAATACAAGGTCCTATCACTCTAAAAAAACACCCCATAGTTTCGCGACATGAGTTATATAATTAACTTGACCACCATGAAGCAATAAATTATTTATTTTGTACACAATTATGTATTTTGTATTTTGTACAAGTACTACAAGTTGATTCGATTCAAAATCGCTATTTCCCAAAGATATCTTTGCTCTTTCCCCATGGTGCGTTGATTTCTTGGCGCAGTGATTGTTCCCAGATCACTGTAATAACATATCTTCTTATTTTCCTATAAAAACAGACGTATGTGAAAATCTATACAACGCTGCACTTGGGGGCGAAGGGGAAGACGGCGTAAAAACAGACATTCCTTGCATTTGCGATGCTACCAAACCACCCACCGAGAACGCCAGTACGAGTATGAAAGCAAGTGTATTCGACGACTCAAGCCTATCTTCTGTTGAGAAAAAGGAATTCTCAGGTTGGCCGAAAATCCAACACTTCACCATCGGAGGGGCCAAAAAGAAGATATTGGAATTCATGGGACAATGGTATTTCGTGCAAGATTGGAAATATACTGCACACTACATTGGCAGCTATAGCGACACGATTTCCGATTATCATTTATTCCAGGTATATAAATGATGTACCATTGCAAATTGAAATAATCCACTTCATTCTTAACTCCCATTCTCTCTTAGCAATCATCTCTCTTTTATTCAATGCCAAGTTGGCTGTAGATAAGTAGGCCCAATATATATTACATGAACTTTAACACTCAAAGACCTAAGATGAATACAGTGTGACAAGAAGAACCTCGACCTCGAACCTCAACATTTTTTCATTTGACTTCATTAAGCAGAAGAAATTGAACAAAACAACAAATAATAATAATAGCTTGAACATTTGTTAATAATATATTTAAGCCGTTTCGAAGTGGCTTCCTTTGGCGGCGATACACAGCTTCAGACGATTCTCAAAATTTTAGGCAATGGGCCGCAGCTCCTCGGTTCCATTCCCGGCGCAGAGATTGCTTCAGCGACTCCAAACTTTTGTGTTTTTTAGCACAAGCCTTGTGCTCCAAAATCGACCACACGCTGTAGTCCATTGGGTTGAGATCCGGTGGAGTAGAGCGGCCATTCTGTAGAAGAGATGAAACAAGGAAAATGAATCTTACACAATTCTTGCGTCATTTTAGCTATGTGAGCCGGAGCGGAATCCTGTTGAAAGGTCCAATGCGTTTCGCCGAAGTGCTGCTTGGCCCACGGAAGTACTACGGCCTCGAGGATGTCGCAGCGGTAGACTTCTAGATTGATTTTTACCCCTTGATCCACGAAAACTAAGGAAGTTTTACCACTGCCGCAAATTCCGCCCCAGACCATGACGGATTGCGGATTTTGACGATGTTCGACGATGGCCGATGTACCAGGAGCCTCTACGGACCAGACTGTCGTTTTGGTGGTAGTGGGATTGTTCTACGGTGAAAAGCTTCTCGTCTGTGAAGAGAATTCGCTCCCATTGCTGACCGGCGGCGAGGCGAAGGAGTTGAACTTTTTGGAGCTTGTATGGCTTGAGGTTGAGCTCCTTTTTGGCAATTTGACGGACTTATTCGCGGTTGATACCGGTCTCACAGGCTGTTTTCCTCATGGAAACCCTCGGATTTCGATTGACTCGCTTCTTATTGACGATGTTGCGTTTTCTACCACTTCCTGGACGACGACCATCATGGTCAAGCTCCTTGAAACGACGAATTGCATCGGACACGGTTTGTCGAGGCACATTGAGCAAACGAACAATTTCGCATTGAAGCCTACCTTGACGAAACAGCTCCAAAATCACACAACGTTTGTTTGACATTCTAAAACTCTGTGAAATGAAATTATACCAAACTGAAAATTCACATATTAGTACAGGAAAGTGTAGAGAAACTAAGAGAATAAAAATTATTTGGCTGCGCTGAAATACTTTTGTTCCAGACCACAGCAAAATTTGTCCGAAGTTTTTCTTGTCACCTTGTAATCTTTACAAATACTCACTCTGAGAAATTCTTTATCACCATCATCACTCTTTGCAGAATGCACTCGTTTAACTGAATTTAAAGATTAAAGGATGAACCTTCATATGTAGGTACACTATTTGCAACTTTTAAATATTTCCGGAATTATTCGAAAAACCCAAATTTTTCAATAATACATCCAACTAACCAAGATGAATACTCAATGACAAAACCCCATTTGCGCAATTTCAAAAGTCCTAAAATGTAATTTGAAGTTCGTCGACTTCCGGAGAACCTGAATTAGCCAATATCGAATACGAAATATTAGAAAGTTTAATCATTCCATATACAATACTAAAATAACTCTGTGAACTGAGGACCAACCCGAACACTCAGAAAATTTTCTTAGTAAAATTAACAGAAGCACTACTGTTGAGAGTCTAAAGTATTGAAATTGTTAATCCAACAAAAAACTTTTTCGATTACAAAAAATTGCTGTACCTACAATAGAGCATTCATGTTATCCTGAATACGGTTTGTTAATACTATAAAACAAGAACTACTGTGATAACAATATTATTTTCATTAAGGCTACATCATACACTAATATTAAATGTATTTCCGTTCAATAGAATCGAAAAATTTTATAAAAAGAAGCCTAATTTTCAATTACCCCAATGGCACTGATTTTGTACAAATAACACAAATTATTTGTATAGAATATCTAAAACATCATTATATTCACAACCGTTATTATTATTTTTACAATCCTATTGTTATTCATAGTTATACTACCCCAACAGTATTTTTCGTTGAAATGGAAATCATTTACTATTACAGGGATAAAATATTCGTTATGCTAATAGTTAAACGTTACCAGAAAACATTGGCCAACAACAAAACTGATAATATTACACAATCCGCTGTTGATTTAACAGTCCTTCTTTGATCGGATACCACGAACTGCTACGGATATACGCCAACAGCAGCAAGTTAATATTCACAGCGTTACTGATTTCGTACGAGTTTGGTCGTGAGATATGGTGATATTAAAAAAAAATGAGAGTGGAAGAAATAGTTTGAAGAGGGAACTAAAAGTGATATTCAGCAAAGCTGGAATTTTTGAAGCCGAAAAGCTTGCCAAGAAGTGTATTGGTAAGTACCTACTGAAATTTCTTTCTCTTCGTTGAAATAGGTATTCAATCTGATATACAAATACAAAGATGGCAAATGCTGAATTGAGATTCAGTGAACTACATGCCAAAATTGATGAGAACAACGATCACTGAAAGATATCGTCTGTACATGTCGCAGAAATTTTGTTAAATAGTGAATTCGCCCGTCGGTCACTTTTTCGAAATAAATCCTTCTATTTCTTTTGAAATATTGTGATTCTTTAATTTTTTTTCAGATAACAGATTTACTTTTGAGACGTTCATATTGATAACTACTCGTCATATCAAGGAATTTTGTTCTGAGGAGCCACATATTTCTTGGATGGATAGGATAATTTTCGAAGAGCTTGTCCGAATTACGCAGAACTTGGCAAAATTGAGGTAGGTACATTAGACCAATGCCATGATTTATTTCCGTTGCAAAAGGAATTTTCACGACCTTTATATTTTGTTAAGGCATCTCAAACTGATTCTCTAAGTTTCATCGCATGTTTATTTAAAACTGTTGAATTAAGCATTTTTAACTTCTCGATACTAAATTGTGATATTTCTTTCAGATGGACGAAATGAAGGTATATTGCTGCTTCTGCATGCAGCCCTAGCACCAACATCTAGAAAACTTCAAAAATACACAATTACTGACTCTTAAGATGCATTAATGATCAAAGGTTCCAGTGCTGTGGAAGACTAAACTTTTAGCATTGAAAAACAAAAACAAGGCCCATTCAACCACATATAGTCCTCATTTATGACGACAATGTATCCACAAAGATTTTCAGTGTGCTGTGACCAAATAAAATATACGTTTTTTTCCAATTTCGGCAATAAACAGTTGTTCCCAAATTTTTCATACTTGTAATTTGGTTATTTTCATGAATTATATTTTATTTTTCTGTTCCAATAAACTCATCATTATAAATTAGTTTGTTTAAACTGACCTATACCTAGACATCGAATATACATATGACTAGATACTGAATAATAATATTTTCAGGAAGCTGACAATGCTGACATCACAGCAATATCGTAAATTCAGCGACATTAACTGGATGCAGTTGTTCCATATGTCGGTTGTTGTATTTTTAACAATTTTACTGATATTCTGAATGGAGCAAAATATATTCTATCTAAAATATTATTTTGATAATAGTAAAAAGATATAGTATGAATATTACATTCTGAAAATATAATAAAACCCTCTATCAGCACAAAAATAATAATATTGGCGACAAAGTATGAATCTGTATATTGAACAATCTCACTTTCCATTGTATAGAGAGCAGTGTTATTGAAATCATTATATTATACCATTTCGATCTCCCTAACATAATATTTTTATTAACGTGAAGGAATATATTATTTATGTTATAGAAGATACTGTTATGGATATCTATATGTTCGTTAAACCTGACAACTGCAATATTAGCAGAAGAACTATTTTATTATAATGGTAACAGAAGATTCTTTATCTACAACACGTTTGCATTCAATGAGGCAGCTAACAAAAGTGCTTCTGTTAATATAATAGAATTTTAGATTGACCAAATAGGGATCTTCATTTTGTTATCGTAACATACATTTTTCGTTGTATTTACTAGAGTAATTTTTCGAGTGAAGGAATCTGTCGAAAAAGTGGGTCCAGAAGAATCTTAAAATCGTTCATACGTGGGCGAAATTTCGATTCTCTAGAGTCTATAGGGCCTAGACGATGTAGAAGTACACTGCGCAAAAAAATTAACGCACATTCTGAAAATCTCAATTTTAATGAAAGTTAACTCATACATTGACTTTATAACTTATTTTTTATGTTCTCTCGGTAAGGTTTTGAACGAAACAAGACACATTAAATGGAAGAAAAATTCAGGATTTCACCGAATCTTATGTGAAAGAAGAGAAATGAACAATTTTCAAAATACTGAAATGCTGATAAGTGATTTAATACTTGGTATTTCCACCCCTTGCGTTAATTACAGCTCGGCAACGACGGTTCATACTCAAAATGAGTGATCTTAAAATGTTCTGATCTAATCCTTCCCAGATTTCTCCGAGTTGGATTCCTAAGTCATTAAGAGTAGCTGGATGATTTTCCGAAATTCTCAGCCTTCTATTGAGGTTGTCCCAAACCTGCTCAATCGGATTGAGATCTGGACTTCTTGCTGGCCATTCCATTCGAGAGACTTCAACCTCTTCAAGGTACTCCTGAACGATGCGCGCACGATGGGGTCTGGTATTATGGTCCATAAAAATGAAATTTTCACCAATGTATGGGGCAAATGGCACTACATGCTCTTCAAGAATGTTCCTTATATACTTATCAGCATTCATAGCTCCATTATCAACGACCACTAGGTCTGTGCGAGCAGTCAAAGATATTCCACCCCATACCATAATCGATCCTTCCCCGAAACCAGTAGTATTCAGGAAATTGCACTGAGCATATCTTTCATGTGGACGTCTGTATACAAGGGAACGTCGATCACAATGGTAGAGGCAGAATCTAGACTCATCTGTGAAGAGAACTCTTTCCCAATCGGCCTCTTCCCAATGGATATGCTCTCTCGCAAAATCCAAACGCGCCCTTCGATGGGCTGGGGGCCTCTTGCCGCGACACGAGGCCTTGAATCATATTCTCTGAGGCGATTTCTTATTGTCTGAGTGCTAATTTGCACCTCATGAGTTTGCTCAAGCTGATTTTGAAGGAGGCGAACGGTTGCAAACCGTTGTCTCAACGAAGAAACTCTCAAGTAACGTTCTTGAATGGCAGTTGTTACCCGTGGTCTACGCTGTCCTGGTCTTCGGACATTCATACCTGTCTCCCTGAATCGCTGCAACATTCTGGGCACACTTGTATGGGAAACTCCAAACCTTTCTGCAATTAATTCTTGTGTATGTCCACCCTTCTTCTCGCAAAACTACCGCTTTGGCACATTCCTCTTGGGTCAAATTGCGTGTTTCGCGTTGCATAGCGATCGAGTGTAGAAAATCAAACGAAAGAAAAACTATTGATCACTAGAATTGATCGAGAATAACTGATTTTAGAATGGACCCAATACATTCAAAATCTGATAATATCATCTTTTTTATTCCTGCTGGGAGAAAACATCTGTATTGAAGAAAAACGTTGAAAGTGGATGACATATGCATGCATAATTCTGACGAAAATAATTATCATTGAGAACACCTTCAGTTGTAGAATAAATTTGAGATTTCCATAATGTGCGTTAATTTTTTTGCGCAGTGAATTTTTAAAAAATTAGCGAAAAATCCGGCGAAAAGGGCAATTTTAAACTGGATAAAACTTTTTTCACAGATATCCTGGCCGTGATGTTAATATACGGATCGAAAGAGAAAAAGTCGATGCAAAATAGCTTGGTATTCATATTCTCCATAACTTTCCCATTTCTTCAGGAAAATTGACGTTTCGCATATAAAATCACCAGATTTGCAGAGATCTACCGATAAGAATAACTACTTAATAACTTTCTAGTTTTTTATATTAAGATATCATCTTTTGGTTTAGGGAATTTGGTCCATACCTACAAAGGAATATCCTATAGCCCAAGCTACAGCAACAGTGTTTTTCACAATTGAAGTTTCGCGGGTCAAACCAAAATTCTGCCTGGTGAATGTGAGTAAAAATGTTGTTCTTACCTAAAACCATAAAGATATGTTTTGTGAAATTGCGTTACCTCAAAAATAAATAGTATTCTTCATGTTTCAAAGAGACAATTAAATGACGATGAATACGAAATTCAATCAATTGCCTTGGCGGTGAATTTTCCTCTTGATCGTTAAAATTAAAAAAAAACATATTTGAACGGCACTAGTTCGTCGAATTCCGCACTGTTTGAAGATAATGGTTTTATCTCAAATATTGTTTTATTTTTAGGTGACTCTCCAGTTTGAAGGATCTAGCAGTGTATACAGGGCTGGACAATTCGAATTTATTGAACAATGGCTATTCAACATCATTGATTCAAAACTGAATTTATTCAGAACTCTACGATTCTGACTAGCACTAAATAATCGATTTATTTTTAATATATAACGTTTATTTATTTTCCAATGAACAAAACTTTTTGATAAACATTTACAAAATATAATGAGATTGATCAAATGATTAATAATGTGTAAACATGTCAAAGCGAATTCAACTTAACAACAAATATCACAGAATGATACTGACAGTCACAGTAATAAAAACATGTTGCTGAAGTAAAAATAGGGCATTAAACACTTCAACATTCCTTAAATTATTAATCTTGCAACAAAAAGATTTGTTAAGTTATTGAAAAAAATTCATTCTACCTAAACATTGTACTCACAACACTTAAAACAAGGTACAACTTCAGATAAATGAGTTGATTTTAATTGGGAAAAAATCAGTTCTGCATATTATTCATTCAATCAACTCACTTGTTATCAAGTTACTCCTTATCTTCTTGGTAAAAAAAGAAATATTAATAGAAAATACCACAATGCTAAACTATTCATCCTTTGCATGGAACAAATGATTTTGTTTGTACACATTTCATTAAAACACCATGAATTTAATGAGAGGAAAATATTAAAATATCAAGACCACAAACCGCTTGCATTAATTACAAAAAAATCAGTTTACTATTTATTTCAATTTTTCATTGAATAAATTATATACATTATATGAGACTTCATAAATAAATAATTTGTTCCAGCTATTATTATAATCGATTTAAAAAAGATAAGTGATGAAGCCTTCCATCAATGATCTTTTTCTACCTCACTATGAAATGATGTGAACTTGTACTTTGTTGGTGTTTCCTCATCTTGAGGTTTGTCTTCTATTGCTAGTTTTGTACTTTCTCCATCGGCAACTGCACAACAATCCAATACAATTTGATTAAACACTTCAGGTTTGTCTGCATAAACATGATGGCCAGCTCCAGGTATAACCTTCAAATTGAAGTAGGAATGGTATCTTTTTTGTTTGATAACATTGGTAGCAGAGTGATCTATCCATGACCTTGATCCATATAACAATGTTATGGGTACTTCTTCCTTGAGTTGGTCAATGCGCTGTACCATTGGGTTTTTAGCCCATCCAAATCCAGACATCATACAATGATATGCACTTTCCCCGCTGGAAAAATTATTGCAATTTTTATTAATTTTCCTCTAATACGATATTTCATTCAGAGAAAACAAAATTAATTAAAGTAAATAGTTACCTTGGGGTTTGTGAATTGCACTGGTAAATGTAGTTTGGTATGAGGGATTCTTCAAGTACACCAGCATATTTTTTGGTAATATCAGGACGAATAATATTAATGAACCATGCTCCTTGAACAGACAATTCAAATAAATAAGTACAAAATTTTAGAATTAATAAAATACCATTATTTCATCCACATTATTTCTTACCTACTGGTCCAGCAGCTCTAATTCCAGATAAAGGATTGAAAGGTGTCAATACAGTGGACAATGCACGAACCCATAAAGGTAGATCACGTAAATCCTGGGGTCTTTCGGGGAAACCCCATGGATCTGCAAGGATCAGATGCTTAACTCTCTCTGGATAGTTAATAGCATATGATGTTGCCAAAAAACCCCCCAAGCTGTGGCCTAGGCAGATAAACTCCTCTAATTTCATTTCCTTCCTCCATTCTTCCAGAGAATCCACCAGCTGCCGTTCAGCCTCCCAACTATCAGTGCTAAATGTAGGCCTACTGCTCCTTCCAAAACCTGAAAACAGAATTGATTAATATTATGGTATTAACCGTGTTTTTCAAAAATCTGACGAATTCAATCAATTTATAAGTTATGTTTTTGATTCAAAAATTAAGACTACATCATCAGTATATCTGAACATTCGAGTAGTATCATGAGTTAAACACTAAAGCTGAATACAGATTACTCTGACGTGACGTGTAAGGACGTCACGTCAGAAGTGTACTGTGCTCCCATTGGCCTAATATGAACGTGAAGGTCAAAATGTGAGTGATATAAAAATGCAACGCATTGTTCTGTGCGTTCACGTTCATATCAGGCCAATGGGAGCACAGTACACGTCTGACGTGACGTCCTTACATGTCACGTCAGAGTAATCTGTATTCAGCTTAAGGGTAATATTAATGCTTTCATTTTTTGATTATTTAATTATTTCCTTCGCTTTTTTAAATAACTTTTTTTTTACTCATGATTATGGATAAAGATACCATCTTATATGATTCCTTGTTTTCTGGGTAAACACATAACGAATTAATAAAAAGAATTCATTTTGTTTTAAATAAAGAATGAATGAATAATTTGTGTGCAAACATGTGCATTAACTGATAATTCAATCTCATCCCTGAGGAATCTAAACAGAAGTGTTGATTTAGGTGACAAAGAAATGGGTTAGTTTAATTTAAATTCTGATATCAAGTTTCCTTTGATGACAAGCTACATTTCAAATCTGAATAAATGTTAGAAAACATTTGTCACATTCAAGTTTGATTAATGTTTGACCTCAGATCAGCATTTACTGTATTTGATATGAACTCACCTAGTAAATCGAAAGCATATACTGGTCTAGTAGATGCAAAAGCATCCAAATTAAGGCACCACAAAGCTACACCAGCTCCTAAGCCATGTAACAATACCAGAGGTGTTTTTTTCGATTCTGTATTGAGAGAAATCGTCCATATCTTATCAGCAGAGCCCACAACCGGACCTATATCTACGAACCATCCTCTGTATGGAACTTTCAGAACTAAAAAGGATAAATTGTAAATTCCCTTCATAGATAAAGGAGACTATATTATGATTCAATGATTCCCTTTGAATTGGTAGAGATCAAATGATAAACATGGAAGTCGTGCTCACCTGAGAATATTTTCTTTTCAACAATTCTCAACATTGGCTCCGAGAATTTATTCCATGTCAACCAATTAGGTTTCACCCAGCTGTAAATAATAATAAAATAAATAATATAAAATGACAACATAGATTTAGGTTAAAGGAAATCAAATTCTTGCCTTATCACAACACTAGCACATTTAAAATAAAGTACTGTTGGCTTGACAACGAAACTATCAAACAACTTAAACGTAATTTTGTAATAAATATTGGCCATCCTTTTTATACATGAATGTTTTGAATTCACTTTTGTGATTGATTCTCGATTCCAAGAACTTGACAAGTTTGTGCACGTGCAAGAACTACAGGAAGTAATGTGACACTTGGTGTATTAGAACTATAAACAATTGTTCTCTGGTCTGCCCATAATCGGCCTACACTACAGAAATTCGCAGTTCTTTTTGAAATGGTGGGTCCTTGACCCTTCATATACTCCAAATATCGTATGTATTCGACATTCGCACATTATCAGTTTTCATACATTGCCTTGGCCCTTGAAAAAAACTTACACACGTTCCTAATTTCTAGATTAGAAGTTAATTTAACAAGCGAAATCAGGATAGTTGAGATAGTTTTGAGTTATCATTAAAGTGACCACTATATTCGTTCTGAAATAACAACACTTGCATTTTTATTTGGAATTGAGATAAAATTGTTCCACTTCCGAAATTAAATCTTCGATACACGCACAGCACACATCTATACGGAAACAGGGCTCACTCAATGGAAAGATTCCTTTAAATATGACTGAAGTGCAAACTAGAATCATTCATATTTCAAATTACACTCTAGATAACCTTTTCTGGAAAAAAAAACTTAGGCGAGCTTGTAATTTGCATTACGCATTACCAAAGTTGACAGACAAATTAATAAATTTTTGATTCTAGAAGAGAGGACCCCCCAAATGTTCAGCCCACCCCGAAATTCAATTCTGGATACTGCCATATGTTTTCTTTTTTCCTTGACTCGAATTTCATTGCAAGGGATGATAACAATTCATTATTTTCCTTAGACTGTGTTGTTGAAGAATAGTCATCGGGAAAAAAGTGAAAAATGAAGTTTGAATTAAGTATCCCTTTCATAAAATGGGGTATAGTAAATTCACTCTCGTTTTTTGGAAAAATAAAATGACTTCAAAGATGCTCAATCACAATTTTTAAACTGTGCATGCTAAAAAATATGTCTAGAAACTTTTTAACGATACGAGCATCTTTATAAAGTCATTCTGTGTTTCCAGAAAACGAGAAGGAATTTATAATATAGGTACTCTGCTAGAGATAATTAGTGATCAGTTAAAGCGAGAATTATTTGATTAGGTAGGTATACTTACTCGGCTTTTTCAACCGAAATTTCTTCGTTGCAAGCATTCATCACGCATAACTTATTTATCTATGCGAAATCCGAATCACAATAACAATTATTCGAGCCCGCTATATACATCTCAGATTAATCATTCCAGCCAAGGTAATAATAGAGCAATCCATCTAGATACAATAAAACTCAATTTCAGTTCATTTCGATAGGAATAATCTAGAGGATGATATCTCATCATTTGTGGAATCTTGAACTTTCTATGACTTTGCCTTTGAATGATAGACTTTGAAATCGCGGTGCTTTGTGCATTTTCCGATAATAACAACGGCTTGCAATTTGCACATTTTGGTTTATTTGTTATAATCTTATATGAGTACTCAGTACTTACATTTTACGCAATGACTCAACGAACGATATAACTAAAAACTCATTATCTAGGGAAAGAAGATTGAGTACATGGAAATAGAATTACCAATCAGTGTAATATGCAATTTATATTTAGATGTTTGTTTTCGGAGATCCCCGATATTTCTAGAAACGTTTTTTGCCGTAGTTCGAATATTCATCTCAGAACTCAGAAGTAGTCATTGCCAATTTTTATCTGTCATAATATCTCATCTCAATAAAATAAAATGGATATTTTTCAGAGAAGATTGGGAAGATAAAATATGATTTTGTCAAAATCCAGCAGTGAGTATAGAGAAATATTATCTTAGATAACATCTAACTTTCACTCTTTTAAGAATGGCATAGCAATATAATGGTACAAATTTTATGTACAGGTTTTTTTATTGACCAAGGTCAAATACCTATTTATCCAATATAATTGCCGAAAAAAACAAGTCATTCTCGTTAATCTTCATCCTCTGTAATCTTCCGAGTTAGAAGAATAAAATCATGACAACTTATTGGTCATGGAATCAATTTTCGGAAAGTAAACTTTTGAGTGTGGAGCAGAAAATTCTATCAGGTATGGCAACTAAGAAATAAATGAAAAAAAAACTAATGATACGTTATTCCAGTTTTGAAATCTAAATATATTTCCCGGTTTGTACAAATTATATGGGTAAATGATGCCAAAGAGAAGATATGGACCATTTCTCTGAACACGGAATCAAAAAACACACCATTAGTTCTTCTGCATGGATTTGCGGCAGGAATTGGCTTCTGGGTTCGAAATTTGGATTCCATATCCAAAGATCGACCAGTGCATGCCATGGATTTACTTGGTTTGTAAAAATTTAATTGAGCTTATGTTATACTATTCCACCTTACAGTTCTCTTCTCTGTATCACTTCTCATTAAGAAATTTTTCAAAATGCAATTCGTTAATTCTTCATTCTACCAATGGCTTATCTCAATATTTCTCTAGCTTTAGATAGATTTCTAGGTCATGTCATGCATCCCTTGCACTCAAAGCAAAGCATGCAATTCATACTTGTACATCGTTTCAGTCTACTGTTGCTTTTCAAATTATTAGTTCCAGACGTTAACATACATATTTAAACTAGGATTTGGACGTTCTTCTAGACCCGAATTCAGCACGAACAGTTTGGAGGCTGAACGTCAAATGGTTGATTCTATAGAAGCTTGGAGAAAACAGATGGAATTGGATCATTTCATCCTCTTAGGTCATAGTATGGGAGGTTATTTGGCTACATCTTATGCTATTGCATATCCTGAAAGAGTAAAACATTTAATACTAGCCGATCCTTGGGGATTCGAGGATAAATCGCAAGCACCACCAAGAAACCCACCACTAATCTATAAAATTCTTGGGGTTGTCCTATATCCATTCACAAATTTGAATCCTTTGGCTTCTGTGAGAGCATTAGGACCCTTTGGTAAGATCTTTCTTTTTTAAATATCTGATTTATAAGGAGTAATTTTATGGGTTTCTTTTTTCTTAGGACCATGGTTGATTCAGAAAATGAGAGGTGACATAATAAACAAGTTCGATGATATATTTGAAGATAAAAGTATTATTCCCAACTACATATATCATTGCAATGCTCAAAACCCAACGTATGTGAATTTTATTTGGTTTTTTTTCATTTACTTTCAATCACTTCATTAGTTGCACAGATGTGAGTGAAATGAGAGATTATTGTCCAAAATTTATAATCGATTGTAGTCATTGCCTCTTTTCAGAGGGGAAACAGCATTTCATCACATGATACAAGGATTTGGCTGGGCCCGAAACCCAATGATACATAGAATACCGAATTTGAAAAAAGAAATTCCCATAACCTATATGAATGGATCTCATTCCTGGATGGATCAAGAAGGGAAGATGGCACCAAGAATAAGAGAAATGAGAGCAGGCTGTTTTGTAGATATTCAGGTACCACAATTTTCAAAGAAAAATTTATAACAATTTTGAATACAACACCATATTTCTCAACAATTCCTTTCCAAAAATAAATGTGAAATGAAAGCAGTAACCTGAGGATACAAGCTTTATGTGTTTGTTTAAATTCATAGCTAATGTGTTCACCCATTCAGTCTTGAACGGAAAGTATTTATTTTGCAGGTTATAAACAATGCAGGTCATCATATTTATGCAGATCAAGCTGAGCAATTCAATGATATAATAATAAAAGCTTGTAGAACCGTCGATGATGAAGATGCTAATCTGAAGGTGCTCACTCCTAAAAATGGTCATTACAATTTGAAAGCAAATATACAAGAAACTTTGGAATATATAGATGACAACAATTCCGACCTTGAAAAAAATTTGAAATAATGATGAAATATGAAATAAGAGAAATAAATTTTTATAGAGCAATAATTTATTATTAAATAAATGTGTTGTGTTTCAAATAATTGAAGTGTTATTTAGTTTTTCCACAGAACACTAGAAAAATCTGGATCATTCTGGCATGAAATTTCTATTTGTAATTTTAATATAAACTTTTCAGGAATTTGGACAATACTTTATTTTCTCAAATATTATTCAATGTATTTATCAAAATTACAATCATGGACGAAAACCAATGATCTATTTGTAATATTGAGAAAAATAATGAATGTTCTTATCGATGGCTTTCACGGCCGTATTCAACTGCAAAATTAAAATATTCCGGGCTCTCTAGCAGTGGTCTGATAGGAAGTGCGGTAGCCATCTTCAGAGGTGTCTCGCTCGGAGGCTGTAACCCTACACTTGACTGCTCCGAATTAGTGATGTTACTGGTTCTATAGAATCATTGTATCTATAAACGCAGCCCCACGAAATGAAGCTGTAAGAGCCTTAGTTCCTTGCTATAGTCCGTTCAAATATAAGAAGGAGCTTTGTAAACAAACAAAATCGTAAATCGTCTGGTTTGCGCACAATAAAGCTCCTATTGGTGAAACGGTTATAACAACTCACCCGGCCATAGACATCATTATTTTTCATCCGTTTTCCTCGCCACGATTCGAACCGCCGAGTCATATCGCAGAACTGTTTTGCCCACACACTTCGGTAAATTCTACCAGTTATTTTGCTGTCGATCGCGAATTAGCACGTCATGAAGAGGGAACATCTCTTAGCAGTGGCGGCCGCGGTTTCGGTGCTGAATAAAAAAGAAATAAAGAAACGGTCAATATGGGATTTGTACTACGCTAATGGAAAATGACCGCCGATTCTCGACGAAATCCCCCACACACAGTCGGTATGGCACGACAACCGATGAACCGTCGTGACAAAAATCAAGCATCGGCAGATATTTCAACCAACGATGCGTACCGACGGTTCTTCGCCACACACATCGGTTTTTGGCGCTTTTGCCGAGACGGTTCGTATCGCGGCGTTATAAACGGATGAAAAATAACGATGTCTATGGCCGGCTTTAGACCGCCCTAAGATAGTGCCAGGATCGTACTCGGAACGGACTGTGGATGGTACTGGATAGAAATGATACAATAATTTGATAGTCTACTGATAGATAGGGATGAAATAATTGCGTGGAGAAGAGATTATTTGAGGAAAATCCGCTCATTAAGGGAACAAGGCAGAAAAAATTTATTAGCTGGACGAGACATGGATAAATAAACTGAACGATTGTGTCGCAAATGGCTCGAAGTTCAAAACCAGGCAAATTTTGATGGCAAAGTAGATCCAAAGTTACTTAGAGGATTAGAGCCATTCAAATTATCACACAGATGTTACTTTAATATTTTTCCGGTTTCTAAGGAACATCTGATCAACAGTTAGTCAATTTTTATTTCATGAACTGACACATGTGAATCTACCTATAAGGTGATGATTCTACCTACAAGGTGGATGAACAGGAGCACCCAAAAGCTACTCACTTCACATCCATAGTTTCCAAACTAGGATCTAATGAATTTATGCACTGCTGTTGAAAAAACGGGTTGCCAATTGAAAAATTAAAGATACTTAGATTTATTTTCGATAGAAATGTAAGATTTTCAAGCGGTCCATATGAGGAACAAAGATTTTGATTATGTTCTTTTGGATCTGTTTGAGATCTCACCATATGATTTTTGTTGGGGTAACAAAAAAGAGCAATTACAAAAGGAAATTTGGTGAATTAATTATTTCGAAACAGAAAACAAAGCAGACGATAAAATAATCTGATTCGTCTCTGAGATATCCGTATCTTATCTGGACACACGGAAAATATTATGCTTCCAACCATCAGTACACCATTTATATCAGGTCTTGTTCTGTCCTTGAACAATAATTTGGAACATTGCCAGCGATAATCAACCTCGACCAATTTCGTTTTACATACGGCAGTATAATTTTAATCGTCATCATGATAGCAATAAAAGAAAAATTCAGGTGTGTGATGCAAAATCACTAGGTCGTCATGGTTGATGAAATTGGTCGTTGAATGAGAAGTGCGAAACACTCGGTAAATCATGTATTGGAATCAATTTTCTGAAGAGAAACTGGAAGACCTGGAACGTACTATTTTATCAAGTGAGTACATGACACTGAAGAACACTTGAGCAGATGGGAATAAGACAATAATATAAATAGAATAAAATAACTATAGGTTCAATCATACTTATTCTCATTAGAGTGATGGTTCTTAATGTTAATTGAATAACAAATTATATCTGCCTGAAGTAGGGACACATCAGAGATCCTTCAATACTTATAGGACGATTTGAAGTAATATATGGGTACTTTTTAATGATTCTTGCGTGAATTTCGATTTTAGCCGTGAAGCAGCCTTATCAAACCTTTTATGTTCCAATTGAGTGGAAATCAGGTTCCGAAGAGAAAATATGGACCATCATCTTAAATTCTGAATCGAAAAACGTCCCTTTAGTTTTAGTACATGGTTTCGGAGCTGGAATAGGATTCTGGTGCAGAAATTTAGATGATTTATCCAAGGACAGACCCGTTTATGCCATGGATCTCCTAGGTGAGTTTTTGTATGATACTATGAACTAGAAATTATAAAGCATCATCTTTATTCCATTTAACTAGATTTTGATCAAATTATTATTCTGATTCTCATTAATTCAAAATAAATAAAATTGGTCAATTATAGTGCTTCAGTTTCACGTATTTACAGATTATTTCAAGTCCTGTATGAACAAATTCGAAATCTGCGAAAATATACAGGCAATTGAAAGTGTTGACTATATTTCCAGTTGTACCAAAAGTACAGTATATTAACAAGAAAAAATGATCAGATGCTTTATATATCTCCTTGTATTTATGTTGAAAATTTTAAAAATATCGTACTTTTCGTTTTAAACATATTCATTTGATTTCATTATCCCTACTTGTATAGCATTATTATGGAAATCCAATTACGAAGAATGAATTAATTCAGTAAGTTAACTGATATCTTTGTCCTCAGGTGGATCTGGTTGTTCCATGGTATTTCAAAAGAATATTTTCTCACACTTAATGCAAACCCACTGTGTCAAATTATGTTCGCAAAGAAGAAATCGTAGGTAATTAACTTTTTGTTTGATCTCGAAACAACGAACACTATCATCTTATGCATGTGATAAGCTGGTTTAATAGTCTTATTTTTATGAGACCATTATTTTCGGAGAACAATTAAAATTTCAGTCAGATCGAAATAATGTGAGGAAATATTTTTTCTATTTACCAAAACTAAGCTCATAAATTCATGGTCACATTATGAACTGATATTTGTGTAAAATACGCGAGTAAAACTAGGTTCTTCGAACTTTCTATTTTCTAAACATTTTTTCTGTAAGGTTTTGGAAAATCCTCTCGACCACCATTCAGTTATGATCCAAGTGAAGCAGAAAAAGAGATGGTGGATGCAATTGAAGCATGGACGAAGAAGCTCAACTTGAAAAAGTTCCATTTGCTAGGCCATAGCTTAGGAGGGTTCATAAGCACATCGTACACCTTGTCCTATCCGGAAAAAGTGTTACACCTCATTCTTGCCGATCCTTGGGGATTCAGTGATCACCTGGACGAAAAGCCGTCGTTCTGGTCGAATCTGATACACACAATTGTCCATGTGAGGGCTTTAGAATTCGTGAGGATAATAGGACCAATCGGTGAGATCATATGTTTTTAAGATTTATGTATCCCTTAATCTTAAAAACTCATGAAATAATTTAGCATAATATACGAAAATCATAAGGTGGTGCTCTTAAATTATCTATCAAAATTTCGTCCGAATATACCTAATACCTACCCACCTACATTCTCGTTAGTCTGATTAATTCACTTCACACCGATTCAACACCGAAGCTCTGTTTTTCCATTGTGCTTCGCATAAACTGAATCAGGTGATTAACGATCAAAATGCTCTTCATGAGATCGGAAACGCCATGGGTAACACCAAAGATATTATAAATTTCGCGAATCAGTTTTACGAAGAAAACTCATACCCAATATTTCAAAACTCTGCGAAACAAGATGGACTGAAAAACACAAAACGATCAGAGTGTCCAAGGAACATTTTCCCTTTATAATGGAGGCTCTAGAGTCTAGACCCTTCATCTCGGGATGGAAACAGTGCCACACCGAGAATTTTTTTTTCAAAATACGCGAAATTTTCCAACCTATGGAAATTTTGCTGAAATATAATTTTCTCAGATAGGCACGAAAGTTACTGTATTCACTAATTCGAGGTCGTAGATTTCGAATCTGTAATTAGTTCCTTCCTAGGTTTGATACTTAAGAGGGGTTTATAGTGCCAGGCTTCCTCAGCGTACGTCAAACTCTACCTACTTCTTACCCTTCACCACCCCTAAGAAATCGTCGATTTTCAGGACGTCCGAATATATCTCAGACATTCCTCGTATTTACCGCCCTTTTCTTCCACATGCGAGATTTCTGATACGTACAGCCTTTACCAAGGGGAGGGCGGAAGTTGCCGAATGCCCTCGTATATTCACGAATGAAGTGGAATTATTTACGAAACTGCCGACTACTCTGTAAATTCATGGGACAGAGACCCTTACGTTTTACCAGATGGAAAGAAATAATTGGGAATTCCCTATAACTATGGGAATTCCCACTTTCAAGGTTGCGGTCTATAATATTGATTTTAGCTGAAGAGCAACAGACAGGAATGTTACCTGTGTTGGTAGATGTGAAGGAACAAAATAAGAATATTACCTACTCCTTCTTGGTTGTACGAATTTATTGCGAATTCGTGTTTCGGTTGTAAGTTAGGTTCGGGAAAAATCATGCACATATGAACCTACAGTGAAAAAGAATGTGATTGAGACTCAAAACCTAAACTAAATTTTTTTTTTTCAATTTAATTCAACAAAATTTTTGGCGCGAAAGCGGAATCCACATTGCGAAATTTGTTTCGCGATACAGTTGCGCGAGTCAGTTTCGCGCAATGGAACAGCACCTTTCCAGTTATAACAAAATTTGTCACCCGCAAGTTAATGTAGTTGAAACCGTTTCTTGTTCTAAATTACAATACAAGACAAATCATTATTATACTGAAATTGAAACTTTCCATGAAAACTGAAACTACTAATTTTCTACTACGTCAATGTGCGCAAAGATTTTTGCGTTTATCATCAAATTTCCTACTCATCTTCAAAGTAAGTAAAAAAAATAACACACTTCCAATCACAAGAAAAAAGAAATCAAGTGAAAATTCACGACTCTCGTCACAAGATCTAAAAACGTAAAAACCGAACCAATTTGCATTCGGCTTGCTTATCCAACAGAAATAATAAAGCACATCTTTTCACACTTTTACTTTTCACTGGTAACAGACGCCTTACAATAAAACAAAACATATTTGCCGCTGGGATTTACCGAAAGCCCCAAAGTGCATCCTAAAATGTGCAGTATTGCCAGATAGATGGAACGATCAGTAGAAGGTGGAAATATCCAAGTTCGTCGATTAGGTGGCAGCACTTTATGTTCGTTTAATTTTAATTTTACTGAAATCGGTTTTTGACCGATTGAAAAAACTTTTTGTGTTAAATTTTGTATGGAAATTCATGAAAAAAATAATCTAGGTCGGAAAGTTAGAATTATGCATATAGTCACTAAGAAAGAAAAAAAAAATTTCTTTTTCACTCGACGAAAAAAAAAATTATGAACTTTCCGACTTGAAGAACTCTTGAAATTGGATAATAGTGAAAACCCCAAATAAATTGGTGGTTTGAACTGAACGTCAGAACGGTATATAGGCGCCCCTCTTAAGGAAATTTTCAACTGTTCGTGGAAAATTTCCGAAAATTCAGTCATTTTTGATGGTCATTAATCGAAAGCTATATTTTATAAAAAATATCATGATTGTATATTCTTAATCTACGCCCTCGAATTAGTAAAATCAGCAACTTTGGTGGTGATCCGAGAAAATTTTTCTTTCCAAATACGCGAAATATCATTTTCTCAGATAGCCACCAAAGTTACTGTATTCACTAATTCGAGGTCGTTAATTACGAATGGTCATTACTCGAATCCTATATTTTATAAAAAATAGCTGATTTCATATTCTTAACAACATATGGAAATTTTGCCGACATATCATTTTCTCAGATAGCCACCAAAGTTACTAATTCGATGTCGTAGAGTACGAATCTGTAATTAGTTCAATCCTAGGATTGATACTTCAGGAAATTTTCAATTTTTGTTGGAAATTTCCGATAGTTAGTAATTTTCTGATGGTCATTACTCGAAAACTTGTATTTTTAAAAAAATATCTGATTACATATTCTTAATCTTCGCCCTCGAATTAGTAAATTCAGCAACTCAAGTGGTGATCCGAGAATTTTTTTTTTTTCAAAATACGCAAAATTTTCCAGCTTGGAAATTCAGCCGAAATATCATTTTCTCAGGTTAGCCACCAAAGTTGCTGTATTCACTAATTCGAGGTCATAGATTACGAATGGGTGGGGTAATAACGATTGAAAATTAAATCAGGTACACATACACAATGTATGAAATATTTTATGTTTACCACCTTTCTCTCAGGTCTTCGATACTCATGAGGGGAGGTAGTTACCCCCAGTACCCCTCTCGTAAATCCGCCCTTGAGTTCATTATTTCTATTCTGTCAATCTGGTCCCAGTTCTGAAAGGTTCTTCTGGAGCCAATCGACAATGCTTCTCATAAACATTTTTTATTGATACTTGTTTTTTCAGGTCCGTGGTTAATTCAGAGAGCAAGATCTGATATAGCCTTGAAATTTGAAGATGTTATAGAGGATAAATCCATTTTACCGAACTATGTTTATCAATGCAATGCACAAAACCCCACGTAAGTGTAAAAGACATGTACAGGGTTCACCTTCATCTAGAAGGACTTAACAGTGGATAGAATAAGTTAAATTGACCAATAGACTATAGACCAATATTATAGAAACAATTATCTGAGGTTAGAAGCTTTTGCGCGCTTGTTCGAATTCTTAGCCAGCGACGAATGGAATTGAATTTGATCAAGGATTCTTGATCAGTCATTCCAACCTTGTCGATTGGACCATTCCTGGCTCAAAATTCGAGCAATACAGACATCGTGACTATAATAGCATTCATTTAGTTAGAACGAGTCCCCAAAAAAATTTAAAAAAACTATTATTTCCAAAAATAATGGCTTAATTAGGTTGAATTGATACAGATAAAATGAGTTGTTCAGTAGAAGATCTGGAAGTTGCTTTTATCTGGACTGTTATAAGTATTATAGCTCTTTCTACTTATTTGAACAAAGTCGTGAAGGCTACTAACTCTAACTTCAGGTCAGTCCTTTCATCATAACAAATAATAATAGTTGAGATTAGATTTCGAATAAGTCTCTTCTTTTGCTATTCAGATCATTTCACCTTTCCTTGGATGAAAATTGTACTTTATGCCACTGAAACTGAATATTTACAATAAGAGCCTTTTCTAGAGGTGAGAGAGCGGCTTATTCCATGATATGGGGTTTTGGATGGTCAAGAAACCCTATGATACTCAGAATGAATGAATTCAAAAAGGAAATTCCCATAACTGCGATGTTTGGATCTGACACATGGATGGATAAATCCATTGGTCAGAAAATCAAAGAACTGAGACCAGATTGTTCTGTCGACATAATGGTGAGAGATATGATTTGGTTGTCAAAAAAAAAGGGAGACTTCGCAAAATTTTCTCCCTCAATTCAAATATGATTGAAGGTACAAAAACCGAAAAAATAAAAGGGAATTTCATAAAATAATAATAAGTACCTATATCGAAGAAGAACATACGAGGCAAAAATTTGCACTGTTGGTTGTCTATACAGGGGACTAGACTGATGAATCGCGATTTTTCTCATTCTACATGGTTTTCTTTACCTACTTTTGTTCGCAAAATTATGGTTTTGTTAAGATTAGTCTTTTTTATAGATAATTGATGATTCAGGACATCACGTTTATTCAGAAAAAGCTGATGTCTTCAATGATATTGTGATAAAAGCTTGTAAACTCAATGACTCAATGGGCAATAATGTTGGCGACAATGAGAGCTAAGAGCTATGGTCTGGGGGAGGTGCTTGGTGGATATGGAGATTTAGGAGAGCCACGTTGGGGGTGAAACAATTTTCAGATCATGGAAATGAATCAGTATTAGATTAATATACAGAAAAAAATATTAAACATTGTACAAGAAATACTGTGTTTTTTTACACCTTTCGTGTTTCAGATGGTTATCCCTAAATTTCATCATGAAAATTGATTCGTGAGGAAATTCTAAATTGTTTGAATGTAAGTTTCTCAAATTTCTGGCAGAAAATTGTTTTTCAACGTGAAATTACGAAGACAAATCTAAAAATGGAGCTTTTATGGAACGTGGATAACTTCGTCCAGTTTTCCATTGAAAAATTGTCGTTTTTAAGGTTCCGTGACGTATAAGAAAAAAGTATTTGTCGCAATAGTCTAAATTACGATTAATGATACAGGAGGTCACTAATTCTTTCTCAAAGTTGGCAATCTCGAAAACGTAAAAAACCAATTCCTCCATTTTGTTCGAGATATTTCAAAATTCGATTTGGGCAAAAAAAAAAAATGGTGAGTTTTAAACCGTAAATATTCGTTCAGTTTCTAAATACGATAATGAAAAGATATCGTATAAATGCCACACTAGGAAGTTTAATGATGATGTGATAACAATGTCAAGGCTCTTCACCTACGATTCAAATTGAAAGGAGAACAATTAATGTAGCATTTTATTAAATTTGCCATAACGTTTTCTGGAATCAACATGATTTCGGAAATTAATTCCGAAGTATGGAATATTTATTGCAGAAAGCTCAAACTGAAAATGAAGATTTTTCCAACATTGGATTGACCTTATAGGTTATGACTGAACCATTTATGTAGGAAAATTCCCGTTTGATATCATGTTTCTGTAAGTCTGGGGACTGAGGCATATGTTTGTAACTTAAAACATTATTCCCGTCAGTGGCAGTGCACAACACGGTTTCCACAGATTGAAGTACATACCAAGATTCTGAAGCTGAAAGGAACTTAACACGTTTGTTACGGGGAAATGGTACACGTCCGAGCTAGCGAGATCCCTTCAAAAATTTGGCTATTCATTTCCATGATATCTCAGTTCGTATGCGGCGTAGACCAACAATTTTTTTTTAAATTAAAGCTTAATTATTTTTCTAGGATGTGTATTACTCGCTTTTCCGTTTTCCCTCGTATATTAGGAAAAAAAAAGGTTGAGATGTAATTCCATAAAAATCTGGACTAATGATTTTGTTTCCATGATATCTCCGTCAATTTTCGGGATAAATGT
The DNA here is from genome assembly GCA_951802165.1 of Adalia decempunctata. Taxonomy (NCBI): domain Eukaryota; kingdom Metazoa; phylum Arthropoda; class Insecta; order Coleoptera; family Coccinellidae; genus Adalia; species Adalia decempunctata. The sequence goes on from OX637697.1 coordinate 27,511,298, forward strand.
ATGAAATTCTCAGTATACATATGCGGAATAATATTTTGCAGAATGTGTATTAATCGGTTTTTCTGTTTATTGCCCCCCTGAATTTTTAAATAAATTATAAAGCAGGAACTTTATTGGTCAATTTTCAACCAGGTTTTTTCCTAATATACGAAGAAAAACGGAAAAGCGAGTACTACACATTCTGTAAAATATTATTCCGCATGTATACTGAAAATTTCATGGATTTATCAGGAAAATTGACGGAGATATCATGGAAATGAAATCGTTTGTCCAGATTTTTATGGAATTACATCTCACCAGGTTTTTTCCTAATATACGAAGATGAAACTGCCCATAATTTATCGGTGGTACTCCAAATTTCAATCAGTTCTGACGTGAAGTAAGAAACTTTTGTATTACCCTAGTTTTTCCGAACGAAAAACTGAAAAACTACGCTCATGGTCTTAGTCCCCTAATAAACTCCAGACTTATCCACAAATTAATGCAATTTCCCCATTCTTTGGTTATCACATTGTGCTAGTAAGCAAAAACTTTCTGATTTACTACCTATCTTCTCCGACACTGACATACAGTTCAACTATTAAAGGTCATTCAATCAATTGATAGTATTCTTTTGATAACATAGAATGTGCAAAATTATTTCCAGTACTTCTTGTCTCGTTTTAGTTTTTTTCGTAATTTCAATTTGTACGGTTTGTCTCTTTAACAATATGGACGAAAAAGGCGCTATATTCGAGTACAAGTTAGTTGAATTGGAGAAAAAGATACTCTCTGGTAATGATTTTAATTCAATTATATATAGGTATTAGAGAAAATCATTTTAGTCGGTATTCAGACGAATTTCGAATCCCGGAAAAAGTTTTTTCTTTCACCAATATCATTCACAGATCTATTCATCTATAGATCTATAGATAGGTATTTTCAATTATTCCTTCCGTAATAACGAAAAGCACATTTTCAAGACATCTACAAGGCATATAACAACCTAACGCATTCAACATCACTATAAATTAATTTAGTAATTGTACTTTTGTGGGAAAATATGAGTAGTGTTTCACAGACGTTTTAGAAATTATGTCCAACTTTGTTCCGCCTAAATGATACTTACGGTGGATTTCACAAACCGTAATCACCGGTGATCGGAGATCAACAGCTTGGTTCTTTGATTTTTAAACTGTCGAACCGAGTTGATTCTATATCAAGCTCCGATCACCGATGATAACGCTTTGTGAAACCCACCGTTAAAGTTGTATCAACTAATCATTGCTATTTTTTCAAGCAGGAGATAAATTAGGCAAAATATATTGTTATTCGCACGAAAACAATTCTCTTTATTTAAGCGGTATCTAATTGTTGTTGAACATATTATTTTTCTTTGAATGCTTTACAGTTTTCTCATTGCTGTACCTAAATAAAAATATAAATCACGATCGTATTATATGGATGAGAAATAGTTCCCATGATTAAGTACCTCTGATCACTGTAGAAACCATACCAAAACAAACGCTGAAAATTCGAATTGAAGTACTTTGTCTATGGTACTTTAATCTCACTTCACAGAATACAAATACGCTAAGACGTTTTATTATTTTTCTTCTTGACTAAGACATTTTTGTTTTGGTCCACAGCACAGAGTTGGAGGCAACTCAAAATACACACTATTTGTTTACATCGCCATCTAACTGGGAGAATATCAAATAAAGTACCTACGAATGCGCTGTAGCGTAACTGTAACTGTAGCGACACCTAGTGGCCTTACTCAAAAGAAGGAAAAGCATTTCCTGTATAAGTAAAATTTTCATCGATATTTTCGAAGTTTTATTGTATTCTATAATAACCAGACCGTAGACGAATTCATATATGAAGTTTCATAACAATCAGTCCATCCGATCTCGAGTTATAAATGGTGTAACCAACCAACATTTTTCTCTTTTATATATACAGGGTGTTTGGAGGGTGAGTAGCCATAGGTGAATGGTGGATAGGTGATGCTCTTGGCTACTTGTTGCGCCTAATAAAATATCATTTTGCCCAAAGTTCAAGGTGTTATAATTTTTTTACCATTTTTCTGAAAATTTCCCATTTTTCTCATTAAAACCTTGAATTTTTTCAAATTTAATGCTCGAGGTGCCTATAAAATGATTTATTTCCTTAGTCTAGTCTTGTCTTATTCAGATCGAATCATAATTTCATACAAACTTCTTCAAAAAACCTGACAGCGTCGTATCAAACATCAAAATGAAAAAAAAAATAATGTTGTGTCCACTTTACGAAGTGAAATTAAAAAAAAAATTACATGGTGTTGGGTTTTAAAATGGCTTTAAAAACTTCTCTAGTTAATACTCTTTGCAATGGTATGTAACATGTACCATTAATAATCAGATAACTCAACAAAAAACCGTTTTGTCTTCAAGGATGCATTGAAAGGATGACGACAAAACTATTCCATTGAGCAGGCAGAATCTTTTCTCTCATTCTACCACAGCTAAAAATAGCGTGCCCTCTCTATCATCGGCTAACAATACTCCCAAGGGCGTCGCCAGGGAGGGGGCAGCTGCCCCCCGTGCCCCCCCTAATCAGAATAGAAAAAATGAACTGATTTTCGTATATTGTGCTATTATTTCATAAGTTTTTAAGGGATTTTTGAGCTCTAGGGGGGGCAGCTGCCCCCTGTGTCCTCCCCCCCCCCCCAGCTCAAAATATGCTACAGAATATGTTGATGAACCACCGAAATGTTGAGTGAACTTAAAACTGCATTACTGCACCTTTACTGCAGGCTTATGAAATGACTTGCAAATGTAGTAATTACCCCCCAGCTTTTGAGCTGGGGGGGAACACGGGGGCAGTCCCCCCCCTCCCCTAGAACTCAAAAATCCCTTACAAACTTATGAAATAATAGCACAATATACTGATTGGGGGGGTGGCACGGGGGGCAGCTGCCCCCTCCCTGGCGACGCCCTTGGGAGTATTGTTAGCCGATGATAGAGAGGGCACGCTATTTTTAGCTGTGGTAGAATGAGAGAAAAGATTCTGCCTGCTCAATGGAATAGTTTTGTCGTCATCCTTTCAAGGCATCCTTGAAGACAAAACGGTTTTTTGTTGAGTTATCTGATCATTAATGGTACATGTTACATACCATTGCAAAGAGTATTAATTAGAGAAGTTTTTAAAGCCATTTTAAAACCCAACACCATGTAATTTTTTTTTTATTTCACTTTGTAAAGTGGACACAACATTATTTTTTTTTTTTCATTTTAATGTTTGATACGACGCTGTCAGGTTTTTTGAAGACGTTTGTATGAAATTATGATTCGATCTGAATGAGACAAGACTAGACTAAGGAAATAAATCATTTTATAGGCACCTCGAGCATTAAATTTGGAAAATTCAAGGTTTTAATGAGAAAAATGGGAAATTTCTAGAAAAATGGTAAAAAAAATATAACACCTTGAACTTTGGGCAGAATGATATTTCATTAGGCGCAACAAGTAGCCAAGAGCATCACCTATCCACCATTTACCTATGGCTACTTACCCTCCAAACACCCTGTATACTAGCTGGCCCGGCGAACTTTGTTCCGCCTAAGTGATACTTACGGTGGATTTCACAAATCGTAATCACCGGTGATCGGAGATCAACAGCTTGGTTCTCTGATATTTAAACTGTCGAATCCAGTTGATTTTATATCAAGCTCCGATCACCGATGATTACGCTTTGTGAAACTTACTGTTAAAGTTGTATCAACTAATCATTGCTGTTTTTTCAAGCAGGAAATAAATAAGGCAAAATATACAAAATTTTGGTAACAAAAAGAAAAGAATTCTCTTTATTTGAGCGGTATCTATGTAATTATTGTTGAACATATAATTTGTCTTTGAATGCTTTACAGTTTTCTCATTGCTGTACCTAAATAAAACTATAAATCACGATCGAATTATATGGATGAGAAATATGTAGTTCCAATGATTAATTACCTCTGATCACTGTAGAAACCATTTTAGTTCTGCCAATACAACGCTGAAAATTCGAATTGAAGTACTTTGTCTATATGTACTTCAACTTCACTTCACAGAATACAAATACGCTTAGACGTTTTCTTATTTTTCTTCTTGACTAAGACATTTTTGTTTCGGTCCACAGCACAGAGTTGGAGGCAACTCAAATTACACACTATTTGTTAGCATCGCCATCTAACGGGGAGAATATCAAATAAATAATCTACGAATAAGCTGTAGTGTAACTGTAACTGTAGCGGCACCTAGTCGCCTTACTCAAAAGAAGGAAAAGCATTTCCTGCATAAGTAAAATTTTCATCAATATTTTCAAAGTTTCATTGTATTTTATAATAACCAGACCGTAGACGAATCCATATATGAAGTGAATGGTCTGATTGTTATGAAACTTCATAACAATCAGTCCATCCGATCTCGAGTTATAAATGGTGTAACCAACATCTTTCTTTTATATATATAGATATAGATAAGATAAAGAGGCCTGAGAATAATTCGTGGTATTTTTGGACTTTTGGAATATCCAATAACCAAAGTATCTATGCAGAAATATTCCGGCAATTTTTTGAGGTTTCTTAAATTTTTTATATTATCAATATAATTTTTTCTGCATAATTTGGAAGAGTGCACTTTTGTTTCATGTATTTGATCATTCAGTAGTGTTAAAAAAGGAATTTTAAGTTTCAGTAGGAAAATATCGTATTTACAAAAACTTTATATTTATTAAGGATTTGGTTACCATCCATTGTTGTTAAATTGAGAAAGAAAAATTATTGGAAATCCCAATAATTTTTCTTTCTCAATTTATATTTATTATTATAAAAAGATGGGGGAGATATGTTCAAACATTTACTGAATATTCAAAGATTTCCGATTTTCACAGATATATGTTTCAACATTTACGACCTAAATACCTGATATCTTCGCATGAATTTGATAATCTCAAAAAAATTACAGTGTCATTACAATTTACTCATTTATCTGTATCCTATTTCTAAACGAATAAAATTCTAATCAAATATGAAAAAGTCCAGAGCTTGTGAGCACCCGTTCATCCATCTTATAGGTAGATTCGAACTTATGAATCCAAATAAAAAATTCTGACGGCTGTCAAAGCAATCGCCCATGATCCTGAATATGCTATTACAGAAATATAGGGAATTTTTTGTCAATATTTGGCCAGTATTTTATATGGTTCTGATTGAGCGATCTAACTAACCTTGAAGACGTCACTCTCTATCCCAATGCGAATTTTTTTCTAGATCGAATCTGTAGTTTTAGAATTATCAGGAAATCAAAATTTTTAACGGACATACTTGCGGAACTCCTGGTCAAATTTTGGCCATTAACGAACCTACCCTGAAAATTTCAAGTTTCTAGATTCATCCGTTCGAGAGTTATTGAATTTGAATGGGACCATTCTCTGCTCAAAATACTGAAATCGTGACGAAATGGTATAGACCCTTTACCCTTTTAATGCGCTCAAAAAGTCTTGTTTTAAATCGGAAATCACTTCCTGCTGACCTGCTGTATACGGAAATTTGTTTTTCTTTCAGTCATTCCATCTTGCAAGAGCGAGTTCGTCCCAATTGAAACAAGTTTTGGAAGAGATGAAAAAATTTGGACGGTATCAGTGAATACGGAATCAACTAATACACCCATAGTGTTACTACATGGTTTTGCTGCATCAGTTGGTTTCTGGTGTTTGAATTTCGAGCCCCTCTCAAAGGACAGACCACTCTATGCTATAGACATTCTAGGTGCGCATTATTCTTGTCTTTGAAAGTTGTATAGAAAAACTGGTATTTTTCCAATACCCTCTGCTACAAGCAGAATAATCTTCTATTGGAGACAGGCTGCAACCACAACTACGGTTAAAGAGTAATATAAGTTCTTCTTTTTGTGAATAGCCTCCATGCACAAGACTTCAAATATACAGGGTGATTCACTGTGGATGGCACATTAGACGTTTCTGGTGAACCAGATATCGGATCGGTTTGAAAATTTGCATGAGTGAATTATCGGACATTCTCTACCCAACTAAAATATTTTTGTCAAAGTAGTATTGCCACTTCCAAGTAGTAGCAACTTTGCCTTTTCAAATGGAACACCTGGAATATTATATTATTTTTGGAATCCACAACAACTTCTCGACAACTTTTCTCAACATTTCCTTGTACCTCTCTGTTGCCGTTTTCGAAATATAAATTAATTTCAATTTTTTCGCCGAAAATCATGACTCTTAAAAATGCTGATAACTTCGGGTTGAGGGACACTATGGCATTGAGATTTGGTTTGGAGTTAGGTGATACATGAATACTTCCATCACATCAGCCTGATCTACGTTACTTCAATACAGGGTGGTAAAAAATACAGTATTCTCGGTTGCTTGAAAAAATGACTGAAAGTTGTTTATTTCAAATAGAACGCCCTGTATGTCATTAGAAATTCAGGAAGCTTATGAAATTTTCTTTCATTCTATGTATATCATGCCTATACCTATAACTAGTCAAATTTCGGACTTATGAGCATTTATTTGTCAAAATGTCCCTTCAGAATGATATTTCCATTCGACATTTGATAGGTAGGCCATGATTACCATTTCCCAGTACCTTGTGACATTCTCCTAATAATAAAGGCACCAAGAAACTTGAATTTCGTCATGTTCGTTATTTCAGAAGTTGCAAATACTCTCGAAACGATGGAAGAAAACTATTCAAACGATTTGCTCATGAATTTGTTTATTATTATTAACGGGAGATACTTTTTGACGATCGGTGGATAAGGCGCTTGGGACCATGGAATTGGCCAGCAAGTTTAACCGATCTTAGTCCATTAGAATTTCATCTGTGGGGAATGTTGAAAGAAGAAGTATACAAAACACCCGTGCATTCGAAAGATGAATTGTTGGAAAAGATTACCCAAGCATTTGAAGATAAGGATTTCAAAGAAATACGATCTGCCACGACGAAAGCAGTCAATACCTGCATTTTGAAGTGCTTGGAAGTGAACGGCCAGCGATTCGAACATACTTTGAAATATTCGACATGATTGTTCTACTTTTTAATAATAATTCATATAAAAAATTTGACTTTCAAGTTTCTTGGTGCCTTTATTATTAGGAGAATGTCACAAGGTCCTGTGGAATAGTAATCATGGCCTGCCTACCAGATACCAAATGGAAATACCATTCAGAAGGGACATTTCGACAAATAAATGCTGATAAGTCCGAAATTTGACTAGTTAGATATAGGCATGATGTACATTGAATGAAAGAGAATTTCATCGGCTTTCTGAATTTCTAATGATATACAGGGCATTCCATTTGAAATAAACAACTTTCAGTCACTTTTTCAAGCAACCGAAAAGACTGTATTTTTTACCACCCTGTATTGAAGTAACGTAGATCAGGCTGATATGTTGGAAGTATTCACGTATCACCTAACTCCAAACCAAATTTCAATGCCATAGTGTCTCTCAACCCGAAGTTATCGGTATTTTTAGAGGTCGTGATTTTCGGCGAAAAAAATTGAAAATAATTTATATTTCGAAAACGGCAATAGATAGGTATAGGTAAATATTGAGAAAAGTTGTCGATACATTGTTGGAGATTCCAAAAATAATATAATATACCAGGTGTTCCCTTTGCAAATTTTCAAACCGATCCGATATCTGGTTCACCAGAAACGTCTAATGTGCTATCCACCGTGAATCACCCTGTATAGTAGTAATGCTGATTTAATGGTCTTATTCTTCTTCTTGTTAAGATGAACCTAAATTCATATTTCAGGATTTGGAAGGTCCTCAAGACCAGATTTCAGCGCAGACAACTTAGAAGCTGAACAACAAATTATTGAGTCTATCGAATCATGGAGAAAACAAATGAAAATAGAAAAAATGATACTGTTGGGACACAGCATGGGAGCATACTTGTCTGGACTGTATTCAATGTCTTATCCAGAAAGAATACAGCACTTAATTTTAGCGGATGAATGGGGATACACGGATAAATATGAAACTCCTCCACTTTTCCTCAGATTTCTTTCTGTAATATTCTACAAATTCAATCCACTCGGAGTGATGCGAGCTATGGGACCAGAATGGTGTAGGTATTCGCATATTTTATCTTGAAAACTACCAGGAATCCATCACTGAAACACTTAAGGGGCAGTATCACCTCTTGAATCGTGGTAAATCTCCATTCAAAAGTTGTCTCTTTATTTCACGAGTAAGTACCCTAATTTACGACGTAGAGACTTGATTTTTTTTTAATTGGAGTTGAAGAACGTCCCGAGGGCAAATAATTTTCTTTTTTTCGATTTAATTAATTTTTCAATTAAAAAAACCAAGGTAATCGTTAGATCTGGGGTTATTGAATATGTTTTTCGTTTTTCATGGGTACAAGCTATATTTTGGAAATAATCATCATGAAAATTTTTGTTGTTTATAGAAGATTAAATTGCCGAGGGCAAGTAGTTGCGATTTTTTTCAAAAAATGATGAATAACCGTCGGAAAAAAATCATTAATTGTAGTTTCAAAAATGCTGAAGTTCAACCCGTTTTTTTTTAATGAAAAACTAATTAAATCGAAAAAATCGAAACTATTTACCCTCGGTACTTTAATCTTCTATAAACTACAAAAACTTTCATGATGATTATTTAAAAAATATAGCTTATACTCATGGAAAACGAAAAACATATTCAATAAACCCAGATCTAACGATCAACCTGTTTTTTTTTATTGAAAAACTAATTAAATCGAAAAAAAAACTATTTGCCCTCGGGACGTTCTTCAACTTCAATTTAAAAAAAAATCAAGTCAAGTCGTAAATTAGGGTAGTTACTCGTGGAATAAAGAGACCACTTTTTGAATGGAGATTTACCACGATTCAAAAGGTGATACTGCCCCTTAATGCGAATAATTCTTCCAAATTTATTGTACCACCAATAACCATCGAGGATATATTCCTTTTAAAATATTTCACTTATGTTAACGAATATACTGTTCCACAAATGTTAAAAAAAAAATTTGTGACCTTTTCAAAGGTATAATCTATAGAAGAATTAGATCTTCTTCATCCACCTATATGATAACATTTTTTTAGGTCCTTCATTTCTGCAAAAAACTAGACGTGATATTTTCGGTAAAATAGGAGATAAATTGAAAGACCAGTCAATATTACCAAAGTATTTTTATTACTGCAATGCTGCTTATAAGCCAACGTAAGTAATCCAAGCTCTTCCCAAGGGGGCACTATTACATCATTATAATGTAGATCTATTGTTGTTTTCCAAAACTTCATCAAATTGATATATTATATGATTTTTTGGTTTCGATTTCATTAAGAAAGACAGCTCTTTTCACAGGGGCGAAAAAGCGTTCTACAGTATGGTTCTTGGAGTAGGATGGGCGAAATGCCCATTGATCAAGAGACTACACAAACTGGATAAAAGTATCTCCATAACATTCCTGTATGGTTCACACACTTGGATGGATGTCACAATGGGTCCTAGGATAAAAGATTTGCGACCGGAATCCTTCGTGGATGTTCACGTAATTTCAATTTCTTTTATTTTCCTCATTTTCCATTTAATTTTATTCAGGCAGGTACCGGTTTTTTCACTTTACTAATTGGACCCCTTTTAACTTTCTTTCCAATAGAGATACAAAAAATGTTTTGTTTTATACAAAAGTTTTACAAAAACAATTGAATTTTTCAAATGTTTTCATAGAAAATAATATACAACTTAATTTTTTCAATATGGGACACCTGCATATTTTTCTATTTTTGGTTTAGCTCTTTTTCTCCTGATCTCGAGTTGTATAAGAATATTTTAATGAATAACTCTTATTTGATATTCTGCAAATTTTTTAGTATTCATTGAAAAAACTAGAAATGATTACCTCTGTTTTTGAGCAGTTAATTCCTCATATGTTTTTTTTCCGTATATAAGTTCATTTAAATAATTTGAAACTCTGTAGTTCTCGAAATGTAAGTGACAGACAAAAAAATTAAGTTGATTTCTTAGTTCGTACAACAAAGTCGAAGAATTATAGTGATAAATCTGGTACATACATCTTTTCATGATGGATTAAAATCGACCATTTCATTCATTAATGACTATTACGCGCTTGTTTTGAGGAACGAAAATGCACAATTGTGGAATTTTGGGGCGAAAATGGTCTCAAACGATAATTCAAGAAAGAAAAAACTCAGTCTTAAAACTTCCAGGGTGCATTTGAGGTCTTGATGTTTGTCAGTTAGGGCTTGTTTGGACTAGGCCAGTAGATTAGTCGAGTAGCGAATGATTTTGTTATTTCCCGTGTGCGAACGCCAGCAATCGAGTCGAGTAGAATCACAGGATGATGTACCTTTTTTATAATGTGGTTTTCACGAAAAGGAATATCCTGTAATGTTCAGAGAACATCGTGAGAACCAAGGGCAAGCAGGTAGGAATTGGTGTTCTTGAATTTCTGGAGGTTATATGCCTCGGGGAACACCTCCCTAGGCAATGTGTTCCAAAGCCTCGCTCTTCGTTGGATGAACGAGTCTTTGAAGAGAGATGTTCTGCAGGTCTCCAAAGTTACCACGAAGGGGTGTGAAGACTTAACTTGACGGGTTAGTCTGGAAGGGACTGCCAGAGGGGGAACGATTGCTGATAATTCAGAAGAGCATCGCCCATGGAAATACCTATAAAATAGAGACAGATCGCCCACTTTTCTACGGTGTTCCAGAGAAGTGAGCGAGCTTGTAAGCGATGCATCACCGACGAGACGAATTGCCCTTTTTTGTACGGAATCCAAGAGTTTTAGGGTGTGTTTAGGTGCAGCACTCCAAATATGGGAACAGTATTCCAGGACAGGTCGAATCTGTGCCTTATAGATCATAAGCAGCTGACCTGAGGTGAAATAGCTCCTGGCACGAAACAGAAAACCAAGTTTTTGGGATGCACTTTTAGCAATGGATCTCACGTGATTCTCCCAGGAAAGGTTACTGCCGACAGTAATGCCAAGCATCGAAATGGATGGCTTCAATGGTATGGTCACTCCCGACAATTTTATGCTGGGCACAGTAAGATCGGCTTTTCTAGAGAAAAGACATGCTTGTGTTTTGTTTGCGTTGAATTCTACCAGGTTATTAGATCCCCATTCAAGGATTGCTGCCAAGTCCATATTTATGTTGTTAACATTTCTTCCTCGTTCGTTTTTGATTTGGCGGGCTGATATTGGAGCCCTAGAAGAAAAGGCGGTATGGAGGGTACTATCCGCGAAGCTGTGTACTGGACACGAAGTTGCTTCCAGCAAATCGTTGATGTGAAGTAGAAATAGTGTTGGAGAATTGATCCCTGCGGAACACCAGCATTTATGGGTAGAGAGTCAGACGAAACTCCATCGACCACCACATGGAGAGATCTGTTTGAGAGAAAACTAGCTATCAGAGAACACAGCTTTGGGGGCACGCCATAAGATGGAAGCTTGGCGAGGAGTCCCTGATGCCAGACTCGATCGAATGCCTTGGAGATATCCAGTGCTACGGCTAGGGTTTCACCATATTTCTCGGTAGAAAGCTGCCATATATGTGAGACGTAAGCGAGCAAGTCACCAGTGGATCTCTGATGACGGAAACCATATTGTCTATCGTTGATAATTCCTGAGTGTTCCAGATGTTTCATGAGCTCGAAGTTGATGGTTTTTTCCATGACCTTTGAAATAATAGATAACAGAGCTATAGGTCTGTAGTTGCCAGGTAGGGTCTTTTTGCCTTTTTTAGGTACTGGTTGTACTCTTGCGGTTTTCCAATTGGATGGAAAAACACCCAATTTGTAACAGTGGTTGAACAATTTGCAGAGGACAGGTGTTAGTTCGGGGGCACATTTTTTGAGAACAATTGGTGGAATTCCGTCGGATCCACTGGCTTTGTTGGTGTTGAGACCCAACAGAATCTTTCTGATAGTACGTGGGCGAAAGGTTTTCTCGGGCATATGGCTGTCAATGGATGTAATATTCGGGGGTTGTTTTCCAGATGAGTCTAGAGTGGAATTTTCAGCGAACAAATGCGCAAAGATGTTGGCTTTTTCCATGGCAGTCGTTGCTAGTGTTCCATCTTCCTTGGTTAGAGGGGGAAACGAGCTGGAAGTGAAGTTTCTTCCTACAGCTTTGGCGAAGGACCAAAATGAACGGGATCCGTCAGGGCATTCAACAAGTCTAGATCTTATTTTGGCATTGTGAGCATCTTTTGAAGATTTGATTGTCTCATCAACCTACTACCTTATACTGTTTAAGAGTCTTTGATACTGTGGTAGAGTAGTCAGTGGGCGAATCGACTCTCCACTCGACTAAAATACTGGCCTAGTCCGAACAAGCCTTTAATTTGCGAAATCAGTTCCAAGTTCTAGGAGACTAGAAACATAATAGTATATTCTAAAACTAGTTGCAGAATGGGCTCCCATTCCAATACGAATGCGAAATTCGAAAACGAGCGACGAAGGAGCGAGTTTTCGAACGCATGAGTATTGGAATTGCATTCTGCAACGAGTATTAGACGATATTTTCTCTATTTCACTCAAATTTTGTGAAATTTAATGAAAAAATTCAAATTATAGGTCCTAGTGACTTTCATATTTTATCTTGGCAGTTGGTGTGAACGTTAGGAAATACAAAAATTGACGTTTCCAAATTGACGTCTGCTGAAATTTCAAAGGATCGGAAGTCATTGCTGACAACCACAAAACGAAAAATGTAACTGAAAACGATGCTGTAATGAATTCATTACAGCACTGTTTTTAGAACTGTAATGAGCTCATTACGATACTGAAATAGAGAAAATAAATTATTGTGACATCCAGCACATACTTATGTCGTTCACCACTCTGGTTTTTAACAACAAGTTCGTAAAATCTTTGGAGGTCACGCCACTGCTTCAGCTTCACTCCAATATGTTTTCATCAGAGAATTCTATGAGCTTTGAAGATAAAAATAACATTAATAGGTTCTTCTGAAATTATATATCCTTGATAAACTCAATTAAGATATAACAATAAACGCAGGTAGAACTACAGATTAGATACAACAGCCAAAAAGGTAACTGTCGCATTCGCCATTTTGCAATATACATACAGGGTTAGGGAAAGTATTATAAAGACAACCGAGGGTTCAACCGTTGCGTCAAAAACCAAATTCCTTACTAAAAATAAAAATACGGAATCTGGTAGTCGGCGCACGGTTTAAAAATCGGTTCTCCTTTTATAAAAGCGGCCCTCAGTCACGAGGGACGAGGGACTTCAGATATTCCTACCAGTTTTACCTACAGGTAAATATCAAATGACCAGTGACCACTCAAAAGTGCCTCCTATTCTTCATAAGATTTATACAGGGTGATCATCGGTTTTCACCGGAAATTTAGATCTCTCATTACTTACTACGGTTATCTTGAATCAATTGAAATTTCCATAATAAACTGCTCCACATGAGTTAGGGATATTGACTTAAATTGCAAAAAATATAGTTAAATTAAGATTTTTGTGATGAAAATTCATATTAATATGATTTTAAGTTGCAAATTAATTTTAGCCTGTAGGTCTGCAGCGTATACAGGGTGGTTAAGAAAAATCGAGTAAAATAAATTTTATTCCCAGAGAATTCAAGCATTTTGACTATCAATACAATGTATGGCCTCCACGGGCCTCAATAACAGCTTCACATCTTATTCGATTATCTAATCTTCTTTGGATCATATCCCATGCATGTTCTATGCAATTCAAATCTGGTGAGTGCGGAGTAATGGTAAATGTGGAATACCATGCTCCTCGCGCGCATTCTCAACTATGGCTGCACGGTGCGGCCTAGCGTTATCGTCTAGAAATTGAAAAGTTTCACCAATAGCAGCGTGAAAATTTGGCACAACATTGTCAATGACATGCTCCCTATAGTGTGAGGCGGTCATATTCCCAGGACAAATGCATAGATCTGTGCGCCCGTTGAAACATATCCCGGCCCATACCATTACACTACCCCCTCGGAATGGATGGACTTCTTGGACATAGCGACGATTACGGGGTATGCGTGGGATTGTCCATAACCTTATTCTTCGAGAATCTGAAAATCGTGCATATCTGGATTCATCATTGAAAAGGACACTACGCCATTGATCGTTCCAATTGATATGTTGCCTTGCCCATTCCAGGCTTTGACGCTTATGGTCACGTGCTAATGGAACTTCTCTCAAACGTCGTCTGATGGTTTCGATGGAAGCTTGGACCCCATTTACATTTTGAAGAGTACTCCGTAGCATTCTACACGTAGATGTAGGGTTTCTTCTCGCCGAAACGGTGAAGAAACGATCCTGAGCAGGTGTTGTTTTTCGTCGCCCACCAAGCCTTGGTCTTTCCAACACGGAACCTGTCTCCCTGAACCTATTCCAAAGTCGAGATATCACACTTTGGCTGACTTGGAGCCATTCCGCTACAACAACCTGAGTTAGGCCATCCTGTAGCATTCCAATAGCCCTATTAGCCTCAGCGTTTGTTAATTCACGTCTTGGCATTTTCAGAAAACTCGTTTCAAATCGAAGCCGTTGATAAACTGACTTCATTTCAAAATAAGAACATTCATGAAGCAAAGAACCAAACTTCAGAAAAAAGGCGAACAGATTGACGAAATGTCTCATACCGATTTTTATTGGATCGATTCAAGTTGTTATTGAGTTTTAAATGATTAAACAGCGATTTTCTCGAAGATTACATACTTTTAAAAACGATTGAATACGATATCCCTAACTCTTTTGGAGCAGTACCTATATATTGTCTTGAACCAACCTTTCCATAATTCTGAAAATTCAGGTCCTTTCCTCTCGTTTCCTCTTTTTGCGAAAATTTCACCCTGTCTATGGTTTTTTTTTTTCAATGTTGGATGAGGAATATTCAAACCGTAGTAATTAAGGAGGAAAAATGTCAGAAAGACTTTTCCTAACGTCATTGTATGGTTTTAAATTGAATGATGAATTTCAGGAATTAATTATTAATTGGAAATTTCCCAATTTAACTTGGCCTTGACTCCTGATAATCTTTTTCTTTTGTATAATCCTTTCCCTGGAACTTGCAGTTTTTCTGATATACCTCATTCGACTTTTTTCACTGACTGCCCTCCAGAATAACCTCAAATTGTCATTTATGAATATTTTCAGTAACGATTTGCATTGCAAAATGGCGAAGGCGCAAGTTGCGAAATTCTGTTTTAGGGATTTATTTTGCAATAAATACTGGAAATACAGTGAGTTGTACCATTTCGGAATCTCAATGAAATCGTATTTTCTTACACCACAACAGATTAAAAATCAGGTAAAAAATTAGGAAAACATGAAATTTGAGGTAGATCTTTGTTTAACAAAAATTATGCATGCGCCATGCGCCGGACAAAAGATAATTTACATTCGATAGAGCATCTATACAGGGGTACTATCCAAAAAGCAAATTGAAAAAATTCTTTCATTTGGAGTCTTATCACCAAAAAGAGAGGCAAATTGAGTATTTTTTTAATCTTCGAACATGTCGAATATCTCGGAAACAGAAGGACTTTATGAACGTGGAACATATTTTTTTTGTACCGCCACAATGTCATCTGCACGCAGGTTAGCCACATCCTGTATTATTGTTAGCGAAAATTAATATAAAATTGTGAGAAAGGCTGTTTACGATTCACGACTGCAGTTTTTCTTATTCTAATGAATTTTTTATTGTTTTGTTTTTTTCATCTTTTCGAGCATTTTTGGAAATCCATATCTATACCTATCTATTATTCAAAGGCGGATTTACGGGGGGGGGGCGGGTAATGGGGGTAACTACCCCCCCTTGAGTATCGAAGACCTAAGTGTTTCATACATTTTAAACCTGATTTTATGGTTTTTAATCGTAATTACCCCCCCTCCCCCGATGATCGTTATTACCCCTCCCATGAAAAAGAGCTATATCCGCCCTTGCTATTATTACAAAGAATGTTGATGATTTTGAAGTTCCTAGGACCATTTAACATGGTGTCTCCAAAATTTTCCAAATAAGAAATACCTTCCTGAAAGCATTATATAAAATTCAGATAATAAATAATATTCTTGCAGATAATTGAAAACACATTCCATCACTTATTCTCCGAGAACCCTGAAAGATTTAACGAACTGGTACTGAAGGCTTGCCAATACGCTGACCATAAAGGAAACCCAACAGATATGCAAACACCAATATCAAAGGCATAAGGGTTGAAAAATTTTGAAGTGAATTTGTGAAAAGTGTCAGTTTCCGAATTAACACCTAATATTTCTAATTTTTCATCCTATACTGCAGTGAAAAGTATTTTTTATGACAAAAGCAAAAGAGTTTCCTGCTGATTATTATATATTAATATAATAATATTCTAATATGTATTAGGAAAGTACCTACTCTATAATCCTTTCAATTTTATAAAGTACCCCGGTAGGCCAAGATATAGGTTTATCAAGTTTTTGCACTTAAAACTGACGCAGGTTGGTACTCGTGAAATGTCAAATCATTCTCAGAGACTTTACCAATGCTAACTTCTTTTTACCCTTTTTCATCTTTGTAAATAGAGTGAGTTCTTTCGAGGATTAACTGGAGTATTTCGAGTTGTGCAAAAAGTTGTTTAGAAATGTCTTCTCTTCTGTAGGCTTATTTCTTGAGAATTTTGAAAAGTGGGGAATTCCATAGGTCCGTTTGTTCATTTTGAAGTTTTTTCTCTGGGGTTATTCGAGTACTTTTAATCTTTTTTCGAATGAACTATCCCAAAGTAGCGGACTATTCTTTTCATTATTTTCAGTGAAATTTCAACACTAGATTCTTGATTTCCGAACAAGAAAATAGCATAACTAAATCTTCCAACAATGTTTATATAATTGAAATATTTGCAGTATTAACAGAGAAAAAAGTTTATTCAACATTCGCCTGGTCTATGGTATAATTTAATTCACATAATATTTTCTCAAATTCATTATTTTCCCAAGGTAAATAAACATTTTGATAAATACGAAATTACTACAACCTCTATGTAGAAAGGTCAACGTTGCTTAGTTATCTGACAGGAAAATGACTGTAACGAAAATACACGTACGGTGAAATATGTCAGAATGTCATGGCCAACCGGGATACATTATGAAAGTGAATAGAGTATGGGAATTGTTTGAATTTTATATTCTCTTCTAATGTCCAACGAAAATGCTGACGTTTCACTTCATATTCAATTATTGGTTTCATAAATGCACATATGAACTTTTATTGAAGAGAATGCAAGTTCCCTTCCTCGATGTTTTAATTCTACTCTTTGATAAGGATGGCAATTCTCAAACTGTGACAGTCATATTTGTCGCATCAAAATCACAAATGTACCTAAACGCAAAAATTTGTTAACTGAAATAAAATCTAACAGAAAATCTTCTTCAATGTATTCATAGCTCATTTATTTCCCCTCCTATTTTAACCAAAATCCGCCATTGTCATACTATTTACCCCTCAAAGTACACATCAGATTAGTCTCTGTAAACAATTGAGTGACAAGGTTTACGAATATGTACATATTTATAGTTGTTGTCATCCGATGTATCATTCTGCTAACACCCATCATATTAAACAATATTTCAGATTATAGTCCAATTAAAATATTGATTCATTTTTTTTAGGTCGTGGAAAATGCAGGTCACCACATATATTCGGAGAACGCTGACCAATTCAACGATATTGTTTCGAAAGCCTGCAAATTTGCGGACCAAAAGAAGTATTCACCTAAACTCTAAATCATAAGACAATATAAATTTAATCAAAAACAGATTATTTATGCCTGTAAGAAATCAAATAAGAAATTCTTTGTGAAATTAAATTTATTACCTTTGAGTAACCCACATATTGAGAAAAAATCTACTTATTTACTTAGTGATTTAGCTATTGATAGGAAGAGATAACAGTTCAAGAAAAAAATTGCAAAGAATTGACTGAAGTTGTCGAAGAAATCGTCAATGATTCCGGAAAGTTTTCCACTGAAATTTTGGTGATTTATTTCGACAATTCGCTCGAATTCAATATGGTCCTGGCTACGGGATCTGAACAAAACTTCGCATGTAGCTTGGATACATTATTCTCTATCCGAATGCATAATTTCAAAACGATAGAAACCGTAGTTTCGAAATTATGAGGAACACAAAATTCACCCATTAACGATCTTGAAATTAATGAGGGAAAGTTATCGGCGGCTTTCAGACCGATATTTGAAGGCCGGAAAGAGCCCCATCCAGGAATTGAACCTACTTTTCTTGTTTGTCGGACAAGTGTTCTCACCTCTAAGCTACCGAAGAAATTCTTAAACGATTATGTAATTTAATTTTTTTTTGTTTATGTAAGTTTTTTTTTGGTTTGGGACTTTTTATTTTTGTTTCGTTTTGTTTTTGTTCTTATTAACCTATCATTCTTTTTTGTTTCAATTTGTTTTTATTATATTGTGTTTGATTTTGCTCATTTCGCTTTTGTTCTTAGCTGTTTTCGTTGGATTTTGTTGTTTGCATTTGATTTCGTTATTTCCTGCTGTCAATTTGTGTACCCATGTTTTATTTTCTTGATTTTGATTGCTTTGTTTTTTCTTTTTGACCAATGTCCTATGTTCATTTCTGTTTGATTTGTCCATTTTTCTTTTAATTTCTTCTTATTTTTTCGTTTCTATTTGAGTCTGATTTATTTCGTTTTATTCATTTTTTTTATACTTGTTTCCGTTTGTTTTGTTTTTTCGTTGTTGTTAATATCCGTCCGTTTTCTTATTTTGTGTTCTTTCTGTCTGTTCCTATTTATTTTTGTTGGTTGTTGCTCGTTTAATATTTAATAAAGGGTTTCACGGCCGGGTTCAATTTCGAATTTCTATTGGACCACGAAAACCCGGAATACTTTAGATTTGAAATTTTGCTCGTTTGTAATTTCTTGATGGTTCTCTATCTGCTGTTGATTATTTAGTTTTTTTAGGATTGGTGTTCTCCGCAGGGGCGGATCTAGGAATTTTCTGAGGGGGGCGATTCCAAAATAACACAGTAAAAATTTCGGTTAAATGTTTCAATATGAAAACTAAAAATGGCGAGGGCCTAGGGTCTCGCGGAACCTGAGGGGGGGCGAAACCGCCTTAGCCCCCCCCCCTAAATCCGCCACTGGTTCTTCGTTACATCTGATAAAATTTAAACCTCAGATGAACACTCCCATATCTGTCCCTCTGTCTATCAGAGTCAATATTTTCCCAGTTACTCTAAGGAAATCATTGAATTTTCAAACGCATATTTGAGAAAACTTTTTTTAATTTTTAAGGGAAATTTAAGACAGAAAACTGGCGAGAACCTTTTCAGATCAAACCGTAGGCCGAAATAATAACACATGACACTCTAGAGCCTTTTTCGCGCTATGGAAAAACTTGTCCACAGGATCAAGAGCGCAAAAAATCAACTCAAAAAATAACAAAGATATTTTTAAGTAGTTTCCCATCAACCAAAATGGGGCAAATGTTTCACATTGAAATGAATTTCAACATGTCTCATTTCATGTCATCTATCAGTATGAGTATCCATGAGTTTTGGGCAGGAAGGTTTAATAAATTTATCACAAGTTTCCGAACGGGGACAACCTTGACAAAAAAGGAAAATTACGTCATTACAAATTTATTTTTCCTATTGTCTGTGGTTTAGATTTAAACCGCCCGTTTGTTTTGTTTGACGTTTGCTCTCAGTTTTGACATTTCTGTCTGACAGTTTATCTCTTGTGAGCAATCAGCACGAAGTAGCAAGTGAATTTCGATTGAAATTTTCTCAAAATCTACAGGATTGAGATTTCCATAGTTAAAAGTGAACCAATGATTATTACTGGAAACGATAGGTGACGACTTTTTCATCTTCTTCGAAGATCAATAGAAATACGAATGAGTGATATGAATCAGAACGGGATCAAAAAGGAGGGGATTAACATCGGCAAATGATATTTATCATTTTACTGAGATAAAGAAAGGAATTTTACACAAGTAAAGGTTTGGCACTGTATGAACAATATTCTTCTAGACAGAAAAAGGATTAACTAATTCTAATCAGCTTAGAATTCAGATTTAATTGAAACCGTTCCAAGACATTTTTATTGATGTTATCAAGATTGACAACTGATACAGGTATGTACGTTCTTTCTAAATGAATCATGCAATAATCTAATTTCTGCTGAATTTCAAACTGAGCCTTCGACGATTTCCATAAATAATCACTCAATATATTTTAGCTTTTGACTAAAAGGACAAGGAAGATTTGATGTTGTAATATATTGGTTTTTCCTGGTATTATTGATCATAAATATCGAATGACTATTTATTTACAGGCCAAGGAAATTGAGATCTGAAAATCTGTTTTTTTAGTAAATCATAAGTTTTTGTTATAGTTGTATCATCTCCTAGTAAAATGTCACATAATACTACAGAAGAATTCCCTTATTCTGAAGAAAAATTGGTGAAAGCTGAGAAGCGAATGCTATCAAGTAAATATGATTTCCATACATAAATGTATAATATTGATTATCAATTAATTTTTAGCCTTGAAAACTCCTCATAAAACATTTTATGTGCCAATAAAACTGCCTAGTGGTTCAAATGAGAAAATTTGGACAATTTCCTTCAATACAGAATCTAAAAATACTCCAATCTTATTAATTCATGGATTCGCAGCGGGAAGCTGCTTTTGGTTGCTCAATTTTGATGCCCTAGCTGAAAATAGACCAGTTTATGCATTAGATATAATTGGTAAGTACAATGTACAAACATTTTTTTTCCTTTTACCTAGGGTCGGAAAAAGAAATCCTAATCTTAAATGCGAAGGATTCTAGTTATAATAATTTTTTTGTGTTTGTTTGAATCAAATGTAGCAGATCTGTTGTTTCAACCTATGATTATCATTGTTATACACTGCGCAAAAAAATTAACGCACATTCTGAAAATCTCAATTTTAATGAAAGTTAACTCTACATTGACTTTATAACTTATTTTTTATGTTCTCTCGGGAAGGTTTTGAATGAAACAAGACACATTGAATGGAAGAAAAATTCAGGATTTCACCGAATCTTATGTGAAAGAAGAGAAATGAACAATTTTCAAAATACTGAAATGCTGATAAGTGATTTAATTAATACTTGGTATTTCCACACCTTGTGTTAATTACAGCTCGGCAACGACGGTTCATACTCAAAATGAGTGATCTTAAAATGTTCTGATCTAATCCTTCCCAGGTTTGTCAGAGTTGAATTCCTAAGTCATTAAGAGTAGCTGGATGATTTTCTGAACTTCTCAGCCTTCTATTCAGGTTGTCCCAAACCTGCTCAATCGGATTGAGATCTGGACTTCTTGCTGGCCATTCCATTCGAGATACTTCAACCTCTTCAAGGTACTCCTGAACGATGCGCGCTCGATGGGGTCTGGCATTATCGTCTATAAAAATGAAATTTTCACCATGTATGGGGCAAATGGCACTACATGCTCTTCAAGAATGTTCCTTATATACTTATCAGCATTCATAGTTCCATAATCAACGACCACTAGGTCTGTGCGAGCAGTCAAAGATATTCCACCCCATACCATAATCGATCCTCCCCCGAAACCAGTAGTATTCAAGAAATTGCACTGAGCATATCTTTCATGTGGACGTCTGTATACAAGGGAACGTCGATCACAATGGTAGAGGCAGAATCTAGACTCATCTGTGAAGAGAACTCTTTCCCAATCGGCCTCTTCCCAATGGATATGCTCTCTCGCAAAATCCAAACGCGCCCTTCGATGGGCTGGGGTAAGAGCTGGGCCTCTTGCCGCGACACGAGGCCTTAAATCATATTCTCTGAGGCGATTTCTTATTGTCCGAGTGCTAATTTGCACCTCATGAGTTGGCTCAAGCTGATTTTGAAGGAGGCGAGCGGTTGCAAACCGTTGTCTCAACGAAGAAACTCTCAAGTAACGTTCTTGAATGGCAGTTGTTACCCGTGGTCTACCCTGTCCTGGTCTTCGGACATTCATACCTGTCTCCCTGAATCGCTGCAACATTCTGGACACACTTGTATGGGAAACTCCAAACCTTTCTGCAATTCTTGTGTATGTCCACCCTTCTTCTCGCAAAACTACCGCTTGGGCACATTCCTCTTGGGTCAAATTGCGTGTTTCGCGTTGCATAGCGATCGAGTGTAGAAAATCAAACGAAAGAAAAACTATTGATCACTAAAATTGATCGAGAACAACTGATTTTAGAATGGAGCCAATACATTCAAAATCTGATAATATCATCTTTTTTTATTCCTGCTGGGAGAAAAAATCTGTATTGAAGAAAAACGTTGAAAGTGGATTACATATGCATGCATAATTCTGATAAAAATAATTATAATTGAGAACACCTTCAGTTGTAGAATAAATTTGAGATTTCCATAATGTGCGTTAATTTTTTTGCGCAGTGTATTATGTTCTCCAGAACATCAGCTCAATATTCCCCCAAACACTCATTTAGTCATACTAGTATTCAATAAGTAGTATAAGCCTCAAAAAGACCAATATTATGAAATTAATGTTGGAGAATCACTTTAAAATTTGATTGGTCCACAAATATTTCCTATTACATTTTCATCGTTACTTTAGGTTTTGGAAGGTCTTCCAGGCCAGAATTTGAAGAAAATAGTATCGGTGCTGAAAAACAAATTGTTGACTCCATTGAAGAGTGGAGGAAAGAGATGAATTTAGAATCATTTGTTCTTGTTGGACACAGTATGGGTGGTTACATTTGTACAGCGTATACCTTAGACTATCCTGAAAGGGTAGAACATTTAGTTTTATGTGATCCGTGGGGTTTCAGTGATAGGAAAGCATACCCCAACATCCAAATAAAAGCTCTCTGTTATTTATATTCTAAGATAAGCCCTTTGGACTTCCTCAGGACGTTAGGACGCTTAGGTAATTTTTTGTTCAATTTCTACTGAGAAAGTTTATATAATTTTGTGCAATTTGAAGGACCCTGGTGGATACGAAAAACTTGTGATGATATAGTGGATAACTACAGCAGTGTTCTAGAGGATAGAAATATCATGGCTAACTACATATATCATTGTAATGCACAAAATCCAACGTAAGTTTCATTATATTTTGTGGAGATATTGATAATTTATATTTGATAATCATTTCACAGATTTTGATCTTCTTAAGTAGAAATTTAAAAAAGGGTTCAGTGTTTCTTTCTGTTTGTGTAATTCTGCTTTGATTACAATAATTCATTATTTAAAATGAAATTTGCAAATATTTTCAGAAATTCAATATACATTTCTCATTTCTTTAATAGGAATATTTACATCAAATATTGGCAATTAATCATGTCCAAAAATCAGAGTTGCGTCAATGATAGTGTGCAAATCTTTATCACCTATTTATTGCTACCATGTTTAATATTTAAAGTCTTGAAAGGTTATCACTATTTGTCCCAAAAATATTAGAATATAATCCGGTTGACAACTTAGAAGGGTTTCCTGTTTTAGATGTGTGAATGCTTGTTTTTTTTTCTGAAAAATGATAAAAACATCTTGTATACAGGGTGTCCCAAGTTCGAGTGCCTATTAGACATTTCTGGAGAACTGGACATATTTGAAATGTGAAAATTGGAATTATGATATTGTTCAAAATTCTCTACAGACCTAAAATATTTTCAGAGCCAGAGCACTTCCGGTTATACAGGGAGTGAAAATAAATTTGCTCAAAAATTTTTGTTTTCAATCTTTTCGTTTCTGATATGATTGAGTATTCAATGCTGAATAAATTTCTGTTAGAACCATTGTATTCATTCGAATAGTTTTCGAAATATCGAAAAAAAAAACTTGAAAAAAAGTCAAATATTCATAGTCAGTATTTTGTTAATTTTTCTTATTCTGAACATCCTGAGTGTAAAGCGTTTTCACAACGTCAAAGTAGAAGAATGTGCATCTTTTGAATTTCATGAATATCATCACAGGGTGTCTCAAATTTTGTGTTGAAAACTCTCATCGAAAATTGGCCATAACTTCTGTTTTTCGAATTAAAACCCTATTTTTTTATGATTGCGTTGGATTCTGCGAAAAAAAATAGTGATAGCACTCTAAGATGCTCTTGTTCCTAAATTCAGTAATTCCCGAGTTATTTGAGCTTTTCTCGATTCATGTAGTACGTAATCTAAACAGATTCGATGAATATTTTCATGAAACCATAGTATCGACTAATAATTAGACCTGTCACTTGTGAATTATTAATGGGATCATTCATCTTCTATGGTCACAGAATATTCTCAAGTGAAAGATTTTATGAATTTGATTCTACATATTATACAACATGAATTCAGAAAAGCTCAAATAACTCGAGAATTACTGAATTTAGGAGCAAGAGCATCTTGGATTGCTATTATTATTTCTCTTCGTAGAATCCAACACAATCATAAAAAAATAGGGCTCTAATTTGAAAAACAGAAGTTATGGCCAATTTTCGATCACAGTTTTGCACACAAAATTTGAAATACCCTGTGATGATATTTATGAAATTCAAAAAATGCATGACTTTTCCACATTCTTCTGCTTTGGCGTTGTGAGAACAGTTTGCACTCGGGATGTCCAGAAGAAGAAAAATAAGCATAATACTGACTATGAATATTAATTTGACTTTTTTTCAGGTTTTTTTTCGATATTTTGAAAACTATTTAATCAAATACGATGGTTTTAATAGAAATGTATTCAGCATTGAATATTCTATCATATCAGAAGCGAAAAATTTGAAAAAAAAATTTTTGAGCAAATTTATTTTCACTCCCTGTATAACCGGAAGTGCTCTGGCTCTGGAAATATTTTAGGTCTGTAGAGAATTTCGAACAATATCATAATTCCATTTTCAGATTTCAAATATGTCCAGTTCTCCAGAAACGTCTAATTGGCATTCGAACTTGGGACACCCTGTATATAAGTCAATCAAGAGTATATTCCGTTGGATTATGAAAATTGGAATTTTTATGTTAGTTAAAAAAAAGAGAACAAAGAAATCAATTTAATAAGACACTTTTTGTGTTCTTGTTTGAATCATTTTGCCTAAATGTCGTAATCAAGTTTTACTCCTTGACCAATTTGTGATCAAATTTAATTGTATCGATCGGTTCGGCCGGTCGTGAACACAACAACTTTCGAAAAATCACCTAAAATCTTCGCAATTCTTAGATGGACAAAATCGGCCCAATGATTCCAGAGTTATTCCTTTTTGAAGTTAAATTTTCTAAACCTACATATCCGATGGAATTAAAATTTTGCAAAATATTGATTTTCGAAGATATGCGAAATTTTGTGAAGATTGTGTGCCTGAAACAATAGAAATGTAAAAAAACAAAATTCCTAGAGTAATCACATAATTATTTCAGAGGTGAACAAGCTTTCACCACAATGGTTAAAAAAATAGGTAGAGCAAGAAATCCTATGATTCGAAGGGTGAATAAACTGAAGGAAGATTTACCCATAACAATCTTATATGGCAAAAACACATGGATGGACAAAGAGATGGGAAAAAGAATAAAAGATATGAGGCCAAACACTATTGATGTCAGAGTAAGTAAATTTTAGCTATTGCTCAACACTTCCTTACAGGACTCTCAATTTTCAGCCATTTTAAAAAACACGGTAATAATTGTTTTTTGTTGATAGCATGCGAATTTTCTCGAGTTTTTCCCGAGTGGAATCAAGAGAAAATCGAAAATTTGTAAGTTTTACATTCTAAAAAGCTTTGACACCTGGTTCAGTCCAAGAGTAAAAACTCTTATTTAATGTTTGGAATTTTTAACTTCGATGAATTTTGATCTTATTAAACAACAAAATCTTTGTTTTTCACTTCAACTTTTTTTTTGAGTATTTTCGATACATGTAATATAATATACAGTGTGTCACATTCGAAGGAAAAAGGCTCTTTCTAGCAGAAAAATGAAAATTTTGGTAAATCGCTCAGTCCCATCAAAATTGTTAGGTCCAAACGATTTTTCTCAATCTTAATTTTACTACAAGAAAGACTATTTCCTTTTCAACTTCCCACCTTATATTAGGTATAATTTATGATCAATCACATGCTTATAGCTTATTAATTCATTAAGGAGTCCTTTTCTCAATTCATAAACTTATCCAGCTTAGGAACCCAACTATGAATTGAAAAAAATACTCTGACACTGTTTCGATGTTGAACAATTTGTTTATTCTTTAAGAACTAAATGTCGTGTTTTCAACTGGGGTAATCATGAAAATTATCATAATTCTTTAAATATTCCAAACATTAAATGCCGTAGAGTGATTTCAAAACAAAGAAGATTAAAATTCTAATCTTTGGAAATCTTTCAATAAATTCTATTCATATGTTTATCTGAAGCAGTTTATCATTCATATTTAAATCTTAATCATGTTGGAATGCATGCACCTAGGTCAATCTGGGAAAATCTTTGGAAAATTGATATTCTGAGAGCAGAAATGGGGATTCTATTCAACATAAGATTCTTCTTCCATAAAAAAGCATTTGGAAATTGAATTTCCTGGCAATTGTTCTTGCATCCAACA
The DNA here is from genome assembly GCA_951802165.1 of Adalia decempunctata. Taxonomy (NCBI): domain Eukaryota; kingdom Metazoa; phylum Arthropoda; class Insecta; order Coleoptera; family Coccinellidae; genus Adalia; species Adalia decempunctata. Next base: position 27,537,925 of record OX637697.1, read on the forward strand.
AACGCAAAATCTATTTTCAACTTGATATTAGATGGATTTTCGAAAATTTACCAATCCCTTTCGAAATTTGTTTGCTTCCCTTCTTGCTTTTGCAAGTTATGAAATCCTGATTCTATAAATGCTATATTACCTACAATTGATTGTCTCGATTCAACCCAACCTCTAACAGTAGAATGAATATATTGTCCCATATATTTAGCCTCCAATATCAAGTTGATACCACAATTACTTTTGGACTGACAAATGTAGATTAGTTTTGAGGAGTATACTGAAGGTTTGAAAGAATGGAAACATCAAGATTTTGTTACCATATTCATTTTCAGCCTAACCCTTAACCCTCTTAAATTAACGAAACATGTTTTTAAATTGCTTACACGTGTTCTCCTTTATTATAGTACATCGATAATGCTGGACATCACATTTATTCTGAGAGAGCAGAACTATTCAATGAAATTGTGATAAGCGTTTCCGATTCCGTTGACCAAAAGAAAAATGGAGGAAACTTACAGAATGGTATTGATAATGGAATTAAACCAGCAAAAGAAATTATAAATGATATAAGTGAAACTTTAAATTGAAATTTTATTTTATTGATATTACAAAAGCTGTGGTAGCTGTAAGTCACTGTTTTCAAATGATTTATTTTTATTTTCTCGCTAATAAAATTTTTTTTGATTAGATATTTATCAATTACATTCTAATTATTGAAAATGTAATTATTATGTCCAAAACTTTATGAAAATGTTGATTATATGATTATAATGTTTATAATAGAATGAAAAAAAACTTATTTCTGTGTAATATCTTTTCTAACAAAAAAAACTTGAAACTTGATATTTACTATAGACTTCTATAGCACTTATAAATTTCGAATTTAATAAATAAATCGATAAATTCAATGAATTTCATTGTTTCAACCCAATGACCTACCTCTCATTGCATAGCAAAGTTGATTGAAAAGAACCAAATCTAGACAAAGGTCATAATTCAAAAAATGTTTGAGTAAAAAGCTGAGAAGAATAAATGTCTGATTCAGGCTTTGAAACCTTGCATTCATGGTTTTATCACCCATTTTGCTCCGATATTCATTGAACGACATTGTTTCAAATTAGATTGGACTCACTGATAAAGAATTCATGGCCAAATTCAATTCAGTCCGGCAGGCCGTGAGCGCGATAACATTCAGAAGAATAAGCCTATCGCCTTGAAATGCTCAGAGAATACGTTTGAGGTTCATAGGCTCGATTAAATTCGCAAATAGTCAACACTAGCATCACCTTTGAAAACGCCCTGTATATAGCTCCGGCCATCGATAAAGAAAACGCATAATTGGGTAGCCCAGGCTAGGAGCTACTCGCTGCTTCAAAAATGAAGTAGGTACTGAAGACTGTTAATTGAAACAAATGTGATTTTTTCTCATTTTATTTTACAGGCTTAAAATACAAACAAAATGCATAGCGCTTACATCAGTCTTGATATATACATATATTCTTAGAAGCTATGCATTCTCAATTCAGGAAAGTCTTAGATAAATTGAATTGCCTGGAAATGAAAATTTATCAGGAATGCATTTCTTCTGTTAGAACGACCGGTTTTGAAATATTCTTGGAGACTCCAAATCTCAAATATCTCTCCAAAGATATTGAAACCAAGTTTTTAAGCAACTGGTAGCAAATATATATCGTTTTCAAGTTAATCATTTCAACAAAAATATAATTCACATATTCAAAACGTTTTCACTTAACATGGCAATAATTTATCAATAAATTCGTTCCGCTTTTAGCTTTTACTTACACAGATGATGGAACAGAATAGACATGATGGGCAAGATCCTGTAATATGTGAAATCTGTCGAGTTTAGAATTTTGAAAAAAACAAATAATCTTACATAACTCCATTGAAATTGATCCTACAAAGTTGACTGACTGACAATGCCATTCTTTGAAAATTGAAGAATTCTATTATAAACAATTCAAGGAAACAGTAAATGAAATTCGATTTCGAGAGAGATAGATCTCTATATATCAAATTTTCGATCTTTAATCTAAGGAAGCTGCCTTGAACAGGTGTCAACAGCCTGGCGACTTCTTTGTTTTGATCCCACCTTACCAGCGCATCTGCCGATTCCAAATAAGAAATGATGATAATTCAGAGATGAGTATTCCTTAGAAACTAAACTGCAGAAAGATGAACTTACTTAAAGTTGATATGCTTTTCAAAATATTATATAGCAAAAATATCTTAATAAAACTAATTCTCGACTAATCTCATAAAGTTTCAAAGCTTCACAAAATACCTGTGACCAGATTAAATTCTTCGAAAGTTTTCAAGCGTACAAATATAGCTATAAAGGCCTAACTAAGAATGAAAAAATATATTTGTATAAAAAATTTGTATATTACTTTGGTCTGATCCATAAGGATATGTTCCTAGGCTTCAGATTGTGGATGCAATCAATATAATGTGTACAGAAATTCAATCACAAATAAAATTACATAAAGAACGGTATAACAAATTATGCAACCCTTTGCTCTTTGATTTGGACAAAAAAAACTGTTTTATATTTTGAATCACGTATATAACAAATACATTTGAATTTTAAATTTCATTATCAAGGGGTTAGCTATATATTCCATCACAAAACATATTACTCAAAGAGCAATAGAGGGTACTATACAATTTTTGAGTAATTCGAAATTGGTAACACAGCTTGGAATTGTATACATTTAGCATGTTGAAATCTGCATTATTTTGGAAAAGAAATCACAAAAATACATAAACAAATAATAAACTACAACATGATAATAAGAAAATAGGTTCTTTTGAAGAACAGAGCATTTGGTTGACTCAAATAGGATTTCACCATTTGATTCACAACATTAAAGAAGCAACTTATGCTAGTTTGAGAGAGTAATATGAATGTTTCTACAGTAGGTCAATAAATTGAAAAATTATGGAAACAATATGATAAAATCTGATGTATAAATTATTTAAAAATTTTTAGAAGATAAAATTGGAAGTGAAATGAAATGATACCTAGATGAAATTATAATTATTTACTTTCTTCTTTTGCCGGTTCGCCATTAGTAACCTGCTCTTCTGGTTTATCGTCCTTGGTCTCTTCTTTTTTGTCTTCCTTCTCATCTTCTTTCTTCTCTTCTTTTTTATCTTCTTTCTTATCTTCCTTCTTTTCTTCTTCCGCTTTTTTATCTTTTTCTTTAGCTTCTTCTTTCTTTTCTTCAGAAGATTGCTTCTTCTTATCTTTACCCTTTGCTGGAGTAGCTGGTTTGGGTTTTGGCTCTAAGCTTGGATCCAGGAGAAGTTTACCAACGTTCTTACGGTCATGCATCTTTTGCATTGCTTCAGCAACCTGCAAGAAATTCGTAAAATGGTTTATGTAGGTGGATAACTAGTTTTTGAAGTTTATGAACGATATGCAAAATTTTCTGAACAATGTACAAATTAACTTACATCTTCTAAAGCCCAGGTGGAATCCACAAGAAGCTTGATTTTACCCGCTTGGAAGAAAGAGAATATTTTTTCAATGGTCTGTTGTACAAATTTGACCTGCCCTTGTTGGTACATGAGGTGTCTCAAGTTGAATCCAGAAATGGTTCTGTTTTCATCGAAGAGTTTCAATGGTGATACTTTGTCCACTTGCCACCACTGAAAAAGAAAACGAATAAAAATAAATCACAAAGATACCTTCATAAAAAAATATTCTTCACCGAAAATATATTTGAAAACAAACTTACCGATCTAGCGGCGCTGAAGAAGCTTTTGGTTTCTCCAGTAACAACGTTAGAAGATCCATAAAGAATGTATCTTCCCATGGGTTTAAGCAGATTGTATCCTTTGTTGCACTCTTCTCCACAGAGACAATCTAATACAATATCCACACCTTCGGGGGAGATTTTACGGACTTCACTTGGATAGTCGTTTCCACGTTCTAAGAGATGATCTACAGGAGAGTTAGCATTCTTCAGAGCTTCATGTTTGCTCTTGGAGCAGATACCGATGATGGTAACATCTTCTACGGTTTTAGCTAGCTGCACGATAGCTTGACCCTAGAAAAAAGCATCACTGAGTATTTTTGAAATGGTCCCATCATTGTTTTATACTGGCCGGCCCGAGGGAATCTGTCGAAAACGTGGGTCCGAAAGAATCTTAGAATCTCTGCGAAGATGCGATACAGTGAGAAAATTTTAATACGGTCAAAAAGAGGAATAATCGATTCATACGTGGGTGAAATATCGATTCTATAGGCGATGTAGAAGTATTTTTAAAAAAATCGAGAAAATCGCGAAAAAATCCGGTGAAAAGGGCAATTTTGAACTCGATAAAACTTTTTTCACAGATATCCTGGCCGTGATGTAAATATACGGATCGAAAGAGGAAAGGTCAATGCAAAATAGCTTGGTATTCATATTTTCCATAATTTTTCCATTTGTTCAGGAAAATTGATCAAACTTTGACATTTCGCCTATAAATTCTCCAGATTGACAGAGATCTACCGTTAACTTTGCATTCAGACACAGGCATGTACAAAGTTTCATCGGAATTCGGAATACACGTTAAAGTTATTGGGTAAAGTTTTCCAATATTCAATGCCTTAGATGTGTCCAAGGTCTAAGGGAATTCGTTGAAATTTTTTTATCTCACAGATAGATATAAAAATGGTGAAAGGTAGCACTCTGGATATTCTAAAATATACTTTACTAGCTGGCCCGGCGAACTTTGTACCGCCTGAATTATACTTAAAAGTTGTATAAACTTACCATTGCTTTTTTTCAAGCAGGAAAAAATTAGGCAAAATTAAAGTTCAAAATATACAAAATTTCAATAATTTTGTAATTCACATGGAAAGAATTCTCTTTATAAAAGCGGTAACTAATTGTTGAACTTGAACATATAACTTTTTGTTTTTAATTGTTGTACAGATCTCTTTTTGCAGTACCTCATGTGACTGTGAATAGCAGGAGTATAATCCATATTATAGGTACCTTTCCTCTTATATGAATCAAAATGTCAAGAATATGAACAAAAATTATTCCTTTCATGAACTATCGACTATTAACACAGCCCGTCGACCAGAATTAAAAAAAAAGTCATTTGTTAATAGCCCAACCTGAAGTGGCAAAAACAAAACTTTTCTTATATTCTCAAAATCTAATCTGTGGTCACACCATTATTTTAGACATCTTAGCTATGCTGCTAAGCTCAAAATAATGGGTAAACATCTCAGTTGGTAGAGCAGCGCGATTCTCATTATTCCATGGATATGAGCTGTCAATCTCTCTTCAATTTGTTCAATTTAGTTGACGATATCAAGCTCGTTAGAAGACAAATCGAGATGTTAAAATGTCGATAGTACGATCAACACGGCAAAATTATCAACACTGTGAATTATGTTGAACTCATATTCAAATTTATTGATGGTCATTCGACCAGATCAGATTAGGCAACCCATGAAACATTATTGTATATCATAAGTGATAGCCCGATGAGCAAACGTTTCAAAGTTATTGACGCTTACAATACTGTGTCTGTGCGAACAGAAACACGAATATAATATGTCAATTACTAATTATGGGCAATTTTGGATTCAGTTATTTCCGCAAATATATCTATTACCCAAACAGAAATTCGAAAGCATTTCAAAAATAAAGAAAAAAGATGAAGATGGCCAACTCACGTTTGAAACTGATCGTCAAAATCAGATACTTGATCTTTCGGTAAAAATTCACTGTTCTACCAACTTGAGATAAGTTTACCCGCTTTTTGATCTGGCAATAGACTTCCATGTTACCATGAGTTCTATGCGAATCACATATCGCCATCTAACAGCGGTAAGATGTACTATTCACTATACGACTACGCATCAACGGTAGCGACACCTAGTGGCCTTATTCAAAAGAAGGAAAAGCATTTCCTGCATAAGTAAAACTTTCATCAATTTTTTCGAAGTTTTATTGTATTTTATAATAACCAGACCGAAGACGATTCCATAAATGAAGTTTCATAACAAACAGTCCATCCGATCTCTAGTTATAAATGGTGTAACCAACATCTTTCTTTTATATATATAGATATCAGGAAAATTATATTATACATTATGCAGGGAGATCCATTCGAAAAACTGAAGCATTTTCATGTCGACATATTTGTAATATCACGAATTTTGAAAGGAACTGGAAATAGAGAAAGCTACGCTACGGCATTCAATATGAAAAATTCTTCGTGAACATTCTTATTCAACATATATCACTGATATTTCAGGGGCCCCTGTTGCCAGAAATAGAGTCCCAGATGTTCTTTCGAATATGTGAAGGGCTCACGAGAAATGACGTCTCGAATAAATCACCAGAGGAAGAGCTTGCAAATTGAATCAGAGAATGGGAAGTGAATTCTCGTCTTATCCCTTCATTCGTGCCCAAAATTCCTCAGCTATGTTATCTTCTTTATGGAAAAGGAAGAGGGTGAAGGTCCATTTTCAGATTCAATTCGATTCGTGAGACAAAAACGACAAGATGAATTCGTGCTGCAACGTTAAGAATTCAAAAAGAGAGAAGGATATTTACTTTAGTTCACTGTCTTCCGATATCTATACAGGGTGTTTCTAAATTCATGCGAAAAAAATTCAAGAGGTGATTGCTCATATGAAATTAAGATAGGTATTTCCTATAACAAAATTTCCTCAGCCCAGCCGTTTCCGAGATATCACCCTTAAAAGGTGGTGACTAAAATTGAGTTTTCAGCTATTAGTTTTGGGAAGAATTTAGGAATAACTAATTGTTTTACATAGAACATGGATTTCAAGTTATAACCTTAAAAAACCAAAAAAATGTTTTGATATGAAATGAAGCAATTAAGGGTATAATGTAGCAGGAATATTGAAAAAATACCTAATTAGAAAAAAAAGGTAGTCACCACTTTTTAAGGGTTATACCTCGGAAAGGGGTGTGTTGAGGAAATTTTGTAATAGGAATTTTTTCGCATTAATTTAGAAACCCTGTATCAACGTTTTCGAAACAGTCTTATAATTTTTTTTTGACAATGTTTGGGTATAATTTTTTTTGTATATTATGTTTTGTTTCTGCTAAAGACGTCCAGTCAATCAGCAGTGATTAGATTGGAATGATAATCCTATTTGAAAATTGAATATATATTTGGCACACAAGTTTTTGGATTTTTATCAATCATTTCGATGAATTGGAACAAAAAATAACATTTCGCATTGAATGAAGGCTAATCCCCAATTTTCTTCGGACATCCATATCCTACTAAAGTCTTCGAATATGAATACAGGAGAATCTCGAATCGAAAACTTCTATTCGTAATCCTCCCTGATGAATAGGGAATATTTCCAACGTCTGGAAATAATCCCAGCCGTCAGAAGCGGAATTTTGGACGATTCACGTCCTGAATCATCGTCTATGCAGACTCAGCCAGACCTCGAAATCATACTGCGATACGCAAATCTGAAATCCCTGAAGACTAAACGTGAAAAGACCTTGTTTGATTTGAGATGTCGTTCGATTTTTGTGTGTAAATTTTGTGCAAATATTAGGGAGTATTTGAACGAAATTATGAAAACAGATGGACAGGGTGGATATCAGCATGGTCTCGCCAGATCTCCAGAATAAAATAGTATTGATCTTTTTTATACTCGATGGATACCTAAAATGATTTTGATTTTACTCAGGATTTCGAGAGAATCGTTCAAAATTTTTTTCTGTAGGAGACCATAAAGAGACAATAAAGCTTCTTTTCACAATTTTTAAAATTAAGAGTGTTCCGCCAAAGAAAAGTTCTGGGGGAAAACAGGGGACAGTGTTCCAGAAAAAATATCAACCTGTAGATTTGCAATCTAAATTGGCATGTCATATTGTGTAAACTCTAAATTTTAATATACACTGCGCAAAAAAATTAACGCACATTATGGAAATCTCAAATTTATTCTACAACTGAAGGTGTTCTCAATGATAATTATTTTTATCAGAATGATGCATGCATTTGTTATCCACTTTCAACGGTTTTCTTCAATACATATGTTTTCTCCCAGCAGGGATAAAAAAAGATGATATCAGATTTTGCATGTATTGGCTCCATTCTGAAATCAGTTGTTCTCGATCAATTCTTTGATCAATAGTTTTTCTTTCGTTTGATTTTCTACACTCAATCGCTATGCAACGCGAAACACGCAATTTGACCCAAGAGGAATGTGCCCAAGCGGTAGTTTTGCGAGAAGAAGGGTGGCAGAAAGGTTTGGAGTTTCCCATACAAGTGTGTCCAGAATGTTGCAGTGATTCAGGGAGACAGGTATGAATGTCCGAAGACCAGGACAGGGTAGACCACGGGTAACAACTGCCATTCAAGAACGTTACTTGAGAGTTTCTTCGTTGAGACAACGGTTTGCAATCGCTCGCCTCCTTCAAAATCAGCTTGAGCAAACTCATGAGGTGCAAATTAACACTCAGACAATAAGAAATCGCCTCAGAGAATATGATTTAAGGCCTCGTGTCGCGGCAAGAGGCCCAGCTCTTACCCCAGCCCATCGAAGAGCGCGTTTGGATTTTGCGAGAGAGCATATCCATTGGGAAGAGGGCGATTGGGAAAGAGTTCTCTTCACAGATGAGTCTAGATTCTGCCTCTACCATTGTGATCGACGTTCCCTTGTATACATACGTCCACTAGAAAGATATGCTCAGTGCAATTTCCTGAATACTACTGGTTTCGGGGGAGGATCGATTATGGTATGGGGTGGAATATGATAATGGAGCTATGAATGCTGATAAGTATATAAGGAACATTCTTGAAGAGCATGTAGTGCCATTTGCCCCATACATTGGTAAAAATTTCATTTTTATGGACGATAATGCCAGACCCCATCGTGCGCGCATCGTTCAGGAGTACCTTGAAGAGGTTGAAGTCTCTCGAATGGAATGGCCAGCAAGAAGTCCAGATCTCAATCCGATTGAGCAGGTTTGGGACAACCTCAATAGAAGGCTGAGAAGTTCAGAAAATCATCCAGCTACTCTTAATGACTTAGGATTAGATCAGAACATTTTGAGATCACTCATTTTGAGTATGAACCGTCGTTGTCGAGCTGTAATTAACACAAGGGGTGGAAATACCAAGTATTAAATCACTTATCAGCATTTCAGTATTTTGAAAATTGTTCATTTCTCTTCTTTCACATAAGATTCGGTGAAATCCTGAATTTTTCTTCCATTTAATGTGTCTTGTTTCGTTCAAAACCTTCCCGAGAGAACATAAAAAATAAGTTCAATAAGTCAATGTAGAGTTAACTTTCATTAAAATTGAGATTTTCAGAATGTGCGTTAATTTTTTTGCGCAGTGTATATGCCCAATACTTCTGGATATCTTGTGAAATGAGAAAAAAATTCAAACTTTAGCACCCTGTATCTCGAAAACAAAACGTTTGCGATTGCGGTCACATGTTTTTGTTATTTTTTTCTTAAATGCAAGGAATTTCCCCTTGTCGTTTTTAACTTCAATTTACTTCGAGGTCAAAAAAGTATGAAATTCAAAGTTTTTCTTGGGAAATTCTAAAAAAAGTGAATGAAGACAAAGCTAAAGAGGAGTTTAACCAAACTAAGATAAAGACGGAAAAAACCTATCGCTTTTTTCAAATACCTTCGAAAAGTATTGAAGGAATCTTTTCGCTATCAATAAAACTTCTACAGAAAATCCTACAAAATGTTTTTTTTAGCGGCCGGATCGGAATTTTTCCAACTGAGAAAAGCCGGAAAACATCGAAAAAAGGACCAATTTTCAATGAACCATAATTGTTTGGAATTCAAAGTTGGGCAAACAAAATTCCGGAAACTGATAGATAATATCCTGCAGTTGAACGGTTGAATTCAAATTCAATAAACCGCAACTGAAAGAGGAGATCAATATCTACAACTTGTAATACTTGGACAATTAGGCTTTTCGTCTGAGGAATAGGAAATGTTCGAAAATGCCCAGAAAGTTGCTCCAAACGCCTGAAAGTGCGCTCGAGGCAGGGTCGAGTCTTTGGGGGAACGACCCAGTCAGCGTAGCCTCTGACAACTGCCTGAAGCCCTGAAGCGTACTCCAAGTGGCATTTTTAATTTTCAACACAATTCCCACCTCTCACTTGAAAATCCAAATATACAAGCTGTAGATATCGATTCGAGATGCCGTTTTCTAAATTTCAATACGTCGAGTTCCCTCAATCGGCACATTGGACATAATATTATATCGACATACATATACAGGGTGGCCAAGAGATTGACGTCAAAAAGAAAAAACAGGTCTCTCGTGTCATGGGCTATTCGAATCACCCCCATTTATGTTATGCGATTTTTCACGGTTTTCGAGTTATGAATTTTTTTATGAACTTTGAGAATTTTCGACTTGATGACCATCTTGAAAAAGATATTAAAAAAAGAACAATACTTCTCTGTGAAATTCTTTTGAAACTTAATCTCCATGAATTGTACTTTTATACATAAAATAACCAGATTCGTAACTTTGATAAAAATTATGGAAATGTTCGTCTCAGGTGAAAAAGTTACATGAATTGGATTATGATCTGAATTTTCGAATCAAAATTAAAAATGTAAAAAGGCTAATTCGCGGTTTCTTAGTATGCTTAAAAACTGCGCTCAACAGTCAGCTTTAAGAATCATTGATAAAAAAGGTACTTAACACTCTACTTTTGCTAGAATTAGCCTTCAAAGTCATCGAGGTGGAAAAAATCAAAGAACTAGACATTTACTACAAAATCATTTTTTGCCATTTTAAGATTTTTCTAATCAAATTATGATAGAAAATGCTGAAAATTAATGAAAATTAGCTTCAGATGTTGGTCAAGAAAAGTTCTAGATAAAAAAAGAAAAAGGTATGACAATAAATCATACATCATAATGTAAATAAAAAAAAATTTATTTATAAAATTTACAGTAGGTTTTCAAAATGGCCACCTCCAGCCTAAATACACATTCTACACCTTCTTAGAAAATTTTCTTTTAATCGCATAAAACCTGCCCTGTTCTTCCTTAGGACACGTTCGGCTTCTCTTAAATTAACCAAAAGAAAAAATCGAAGGATTTACGTCAGGTGATCGTGGGGGCCCCTTGATTGGTCGACTGCGTCCGAACCATCTGTTCGGGTATCATTTATTCAAGTGGTTAATCAAAAATTGTTCTCGAAAATTTAAATAATCCCGATCGGTTTTGCATTGCTGCGCAGCGGACCAATCAATTGGCCCCCACTTTCACCTGACCTTAATCCCATTGATTTTTTCGTTTGGGGTTATTTCAAAGAAATTGTTTACGCCCGAGAATGTTCGAGTGAAGACGAGCTACGACTGAAGTTAAGAGAAGCCGAACGTGTCCTAATATAAGAGAGAACAGGGCAGGTTTTATGCGATTGAAAGAAATTTTTTTGAGAAGGTGTAGAATGTGTATTGAGGCTAGAAGTGGCCACTTTGAAAACCTACTGTACATTTTATAAATAAATTTCTTTTTATTTACGTTATGATGTGCGATTTATTGCCATACCTTTTTCTTTTTTCTATCTAGAACTATTCTTGACCAACATCTAAAGCTAATTTTCATTATTTTTCAGCATTTTCTATCATAACTTGATCAGAAAAATCTCAAAATGGCGAAAAATAATTTTGTAGTAAATGTCCAGTTCTTTGATTTCTTCCACCCGATGACTTTGAAGGCTAATTCTAGCAAAAGTAGAGTGTTAAGTACCATTTTTTATCAATGATTCTAAAAGCTGACTGTTGAGCGCAGTTTTTGAGCATACCTACTAAGAAACTGTGAATAAGCCTTTCTACATATTTAATTTTGATTCGAAAATTCAGATCAAAATAAAATTCACGTAACTTTTTCACTTGAGACCAACATTTCCATAATTTTTATCAAAGTCACGAATCTGGTTATTTTATGAATGAAAGTACAATTCATGGAGATTAAGTTCTGAAAGAATTTCACAGAGAAGTCTTGTACTTTTTTTTTAATATCCTTTTTAAGATGGTCAAGTCGAAAATTCTCACAGTTCATAAAAAAAATTATAACTCGAAAACCGTAAAAAATCGCATAACATACATGGGGGTGATTCGAATAGCCCATGACACGAGGGACCTGTTTTTTTTTTTTGACGTCAATCTCTTGGCCACCTGTATGTAGGTACATACCTATATATTTTCGAAGAGCTGATTTTTTTGCATAACGTAGGATCAAAAAAACCATTCGTATTTGGAAAAAGAAATTTGTTTTTTCCAACCTTTATACAAGAGATGGAAAAAAACTGAAAACGATGACGTATAGCTAATGAAATAGAACCTGTAGAAAGTTTTTGACGTTTTTAGATATTTAAGAAAATGAAGAAGTTATGACACATTTTCAAAATCGCCAAAATATGTATCAAAATTTCGTTATATGTATCTTCAAAACGAATGAAGATATCGTGAAACGGCTTTCAGATATGGAGTTTTCACGAAAATCGAACCCAGGACTCCTCTCAACATTTTCACCTATCTATAGCCTAAAAGTACCAGCAACTGCCAAAATCAAGGAATTTGGGTCACCCTGTACTCTTCACCTGTATTCTCCCGAACAAGAAACAGTTTTTGATGGTTTATTGTTTTCATTAAAGTGATAAAATAGTGAACATTCCACACACAATAGTTACATTACACAAGTTGAGAGTTGATATGAGAGGGGGGCAATACTTTTGATGTGTGTATCTTCAATGTTTTTTGGTGTCTACAACTAGCTCCTATCGGTCTTATTCCAAGTACTTTCAGGAAAAGGAGCAACCTCCTCGGAGCATAATGAAGATATAACACGAATTTAACTCGAGGGGCCAGTCGGTCGATGAAAACATTCCAACTGAATCATCGTTCCAGACCCCATTCAACGTTCGCAACGCAATAAAGCCTCCGGGTTGCAGAACGCCCGGAGTCACGAACTGTCCCCCTTTTCAGTTCCGCCCGACCGAGGATTCCCTATCGATCGACGACCGGTCAGGGACACACCCGTGTCGCGGGGCGACGCTCTCTCCCATATGCTTCCAGTTGCCGCCGCCGACGCCCTGCCTCCGTCTGCATACCGGCTGGATTTGCCTCCCTTCGCCGGCCCCCCGGTTCTGGGTTCGCCAGATACGAAACCCCCCGGGAAATATGACGACTTTCTTGGTTTATTACGCTGCGTTTTATCGCGATCCTTCCCCCCGGTTATTGGAGGTCGTGGACCATTAAGGAGGATGAGAATTCCCGGGAAGTGAACCCGAAGATTTGGCGCTCGAGAGATGGGGAAGTTTTGAGGTGAATACTGGGAAAATTGTACGCGATAACGTGATTCATGAGGGTGATCCTTGAACTTTGGCCTCCTTTTGATGCCGAGGACGAGATGAGTCACATATTATGAAGCAGATAGCGAAGGAGAAGTTATTCGCTTATGCTCAGCTTCTTTGAGGGTTGAAAATAAGAAGAATCTGAAAAATTCTGGAAGAGCAACAATATCTCTGGCTTTTGAAATGCTCTGGAGTACCAACTTCTTGTAGGGGTTGGTGAATTTTGAATAGGGGAGTTTGGTCATGTGGAAGTTCATGTTTAGGCCTACCACAAGAGTTATCTTATTATTCTATATCTATACTATACAAAACTGGTAACTCTGTGGACCGGCCCGAGGGAATCTGTCGAAAAAGTGGGTTCAGAAGAATCTTAAAATCGCAGCGAAGCTGCGATACATTAAGGAAATTTTTATACGGTCGGAAAGAGGAATAATCGTTTTATACGTGGGTGAAATTTCTCTAGGCGATGTCGAAGTATTTTAAAAAAATTCGCGAAAATCACGAAAAAAAATCCGGCAAAAAGGGCAATTTTAAACTCGATAAAACTTTTTTCACAGATATCCTGGCCGTCATGTAAATATACGGATCGAAGAAGAAAAAGCCAATGCAAAATAGCTTGGTATTTATATTTCCCATAATTCTTCCATTTCTTCAGGAAAATTGATCAAACTTTGACATTTCGCCTATAAAATCAACCGAGTTCTACCAATGAGGATAACTACTTATAAGAGGTAGATCTGCTGGCCCATACTAGTCTATACTAATGTTATAAAGAGGAAAGATTTGTATTTTTGTGTGTTTGATACGACTTGGCTCAAAAACTACTGGACCGATTTCAGAAATTCTTTCACTCTTAGAAAGATACATTATCCCTGAGTGACATAGGCTATACTTTTCACTCGAAAAAATTAAGGATATCTACTAAAACTTCAATATTTACGAAAAAATCGGCCATAATCAGCGATTTTCACGTGCGCTGCAAATACCGTAAGACTTACCTGGACACAATTTATGACAGAAATGTACCTCTCAAACAGTTCTACAAAAAAGTCCACGATAGCATATATCTATCTCTCAAGATTGACTTGCTATTACCTGTTTATAGTAATTAGATGTTTTCCAAAATTGTGCACTATTTGGGAGTGTGTTTTTATGAATAGGATATTGATCCTCATCCAACTTAATACGTTATTTATCCCCAGTATTTAATTTAGAACGAAATTGCCTTTCACATCATAAAATTACAACGAGTACATCTAAAGATATGGCAGGTTGAAGAGTTGAAGTGTTGAAGATGAAACAAATTTCTACCCGGGCGAAGCTAGGACGGGCTGATTGTACACTGTATACTCCATTCATTTTCATAAAGTATCTCGGTTGGCCAAGATTTAGGTTTATCAAGTTTTATTACTTGAAACTGACGCAGTTGGCACTCGTAAAATATCGGCAATGTCGAAATAATTCTCAGAGACGTTGCCAAGGCTAATTTTTATTTAATCTTTTTCCACTTTGTAAATGGAGGTAGTTCTTTTGAGGTTTAAATGTGACACAAGATTCGTAGTACTACATTTTCATACTGGAGTATTTCAAGTTGTGCAAAAAGGTATTGAAATGTCTCCTGTGGGCTTATTTCTTGAGAATATCGAAAAGTGGCGAATTCCACAGGTCCGTCTGTTCGTTCATAAGTTTTTCGAGTACTTTTATTCTTTTTTCGAATGAACTATCACAAAGTAATGGAATATTCTGTCCATTATGTCTCAGTAAAATTTCAAGACTCGATTCTTGATTTCTATACAAGAAAATAGCATAACTGAATCTTTCAACCATGATTATATACGTGAAATATATCCATTATTAACAGAAAAAAAGTTTCTTCAACATTCGCCGAGTCTTTGGAATTATTATTATTATTATTGAATTCACAAATTCACATATTTTCTCAAATTCATTATTTTCCCGAAGTAAATAAATATTTTGATGAATACGTAATTACTACGACCCCTATGTAGAAATGACAACGTTGCGTAGATATATGACAGGAAAATGTCTATAGCCTTACATTTTGAAAATGTGAAATGGGTCAGAATTTCATGGTCAACCGGGATACTTAAAAGTGAATGGAGTATACTTTAGTACAAAATTGCATTGGATATGGAAAAGTTCTCAGACAAAATCGTCTTCATAATAATTTTTTTCAAACTTATTGAATTCATATAACTTTACTAATCAGAGAATTTATGGTCGAAATGAGTTTGGTAGAACTTAGAAGGCAGACTTCCCTATAAAATGCACTTAATACTCCGAAGTTCGGACGATCAGAATTTGTGCTGCAAAATTTTAAAGTAAGAGGAACATTTTCTCGAATATCTTCTAAACTAAGCATCCTAAAAATAAGAAAAAGTTTCTACAATGAGATCTTTGATTCAATTCATTTTTTCCCAAAAATTTCCCAAATGAAGGCAATTTTATTTTGAATGAAAGTCCGTCTCTGGGTCACGAATCAGCAATTTACAGGTTGTTACCAAATAAGTAAGTTTTCAGAAAGTGGTTCCTTGTCGAAAATGAAACAGAAACTTGAAAAGTTACACGCTTTCTAAATGAGAAAACAAAAGAGTTGAATGAATGGCATGTTTTATCAATAAAAAGGACACCTACGATTTTTTTAATTCAGTTTTGACATTTTGAAGGGGAGAAACATTTTTTTACCAGAACTTGTTGAAAAGAAAAGAACTATTAATGCAAATCTTTTTCGACCCTTGTGTTAACATCTTCAATGTTAACAGGAGCTCTCAGCCCTCAACTTGAAAAGTTACACGCTTTCAAAATGAAAAAAAAACAAACAAAGGAGTAGAAGAAATGGCATGTTCCACCAATAAGAAGGACACATGGATTTTTTATTCAGTTTTGACATTTTAAAGGGGTGAAACATGCAAGCCCTATTCCATTTTCTACCAGAAGTTTTTGAACAAACAAAAGTTTTTGAAATATGCTGCGCCTGACGGCTCGGGCTGCAAAATTCATCTGCGTGTGTTATGACTTACATTACCGCTCATTGAACAATATACTATTAATGCTAAAAATACAGTGAGTTATACCATTTCGGAATCTCAATGAAACAGACATGTTTTTTCTTAATTTGCCACTGAGGTGAGACCATATTTTTTTCGCACCAGGTTAGGTTAAACATGAAATTTGACCTTTCACCATATGAAATTGATCTATACAGGGTGAGTCTTTAACTTGTACATATATTTTAACTGAAGATTCTTGAGGCAACGACATCAATTTATTGAATCCAAAATAGTTCACTGCATCTGTCATTGTGAAGTCGAATAACCACGAATCGCCTCTGTTCTTTGCCATTAACAGAATTACATCTCCCAATTCTTGTGAATGCGATAACCTTTCTGAAATTTAACGGAATGAGGAACAACGGCTGAATCGTTCGTTCCAATCAAAAATTCGATTGATCCAAAATCCCAGATTTCCGAAGAGCCCATCAAAGCCTTTGTTAGGCCCGTCTTCCATTTCCGCAAAACCTAATCAAGCTGAAAGCAAATAAACGCTTGCAGACGCCGAAAACGATGTTCCCCCAGGAAAATACATCCTTTGTTCACATCTAACAGACACGGTTTTCGATAATTTCCATTCTTCAGTCAAGATCGATTCGACCTAAACGCTTTCCCGTCGAGAAGTTCATTAGTTCCTTTTGTTCGGCCGGCAGCAGACGAATGCGCTTCCATTTCACCGATGAAATTTCCCGGCAAGTTCACGGCTTCGAGCGCAGCCGAAATTTCAGGTCCAGAAAAGCGAAAGTTGAGAAAGTATAGTCTGGCCCGGCAACAGGTTGGCTGACGGCTGCAACTTTCCGAATTTGTCATCGCCACCGTCGAGACGCGTCGCCCTCGCCCTTTCGGCGGTTCCGTAACTGGAGCTCTCGAAAGTTTATTCAAGAAAACGAGTAGGTACGCCAAAGGAAAAACCGGTTGAATTCCCCCAAAAATCTATCGAAGAATGTGAAAGACTGTCGGATTGGAGGAGAAGGGAGCATGGGGGACATGGCTACCTCCTGGTCAAAACAGCATAGCTATGTTCGAGTTATACAATGTGTGTTTTTCGCCAATGCGCTTTTTGGAAAAGTTGCAAGAACTTGTTCCTTGTCAAACCAACTTTCCCCAAAGCACTTTTTCGTAGAATTCAAAACTGTCAGTAGTTTTCGAAAAACATTTAATTAGCTATTTATAAAAAAATATTTACTGGAGGGCAAGTTTACAGAAACACCCTTTAACACTGAACTCTTGGTTGAAAATTTTCATTCGACAGGGTCCTACACTAGTGCGAAAATCTTCCATAGCTGCCGAACCAGACATCTCAGAGATTTCTTTGGAAAGTAGACCTCTTTTACCTTCATTTCTGCATCCCAGGAAATTATTTTCTGATATACAGGGTGTCCCCGATAAATGTTATTCAACAAATGGATGATTTTTTCAATGGATCACCCCATATATTTTCACATATTTTCAATGACCTTCATTATCTCTTTCATGACGCAAAATATAAGGGACATTTTTCCAACGGTACAGATCTTATTCGAAGAAAACTGCAAAAAGCTGAGGGAGAAACAGTTCAGTAAAAGTCTTCTGACGATTTCCATGAGCCATAGTTACATGAATTTGATCGAAAAGGTTTTTAATTGAAGGATTTGCCTTGTCACCGATCCTAAATGATAAACCTGTCATATACAGGGTGTCCGTTATCAAGGTTATAAAGAACTTCAAATTATTATTTCTCGATTTTTTCAAATGTAATTTTTCCACAATAATGTAGACAATTGAATACCTTACATTTTCTCAGGAGTAAACTTAAGATTATTTTCACTCCCGCATCCAGCAGACACGAAAAATGATATTTCCACTGAAAACTTTATTCAAATAATAACATAATAAAAACTCACGGATGTTGAAAATAGACAAAATGAAACTTTGCATTAGGTATTATTCAACACAGCATTAATCATCATGGGTATCTTGGAAATAGTGAAATTGATAACTGAATTGGTAGGATTTGTACGGATATGTTTTGATTTTTTCTTATTGTAGAATCTACAATGTAGATTCTCTAGATAGCTTTCAAGATATTTTGACATCTCCTGTCACTACAAAATGCTAAAAAAACCCGAAAACTCGATTCTTTTGAATGTTTCCTATCGGTATATTGGGCAGCATAAGTTCGACTTCTTAAAAGGTTCTGTGGCACTGCCTCACATGAAAATCATATCAATCATCCCATTTTTTCCAAAAATTCATATTGATTCACTGTATTCGAAAGTATCTCTGAGCTCTAAGTAGCATTATTAACTTTATTAATATTTTTTTTTGGGAAGACGATAGAAGCTGATATATTATGTAATTGGTTGAATACGTGATCATATGTATTGCTGGTACGGAAAAAAAAATTTCAGTGTTATATTGATGCTCAGGAAGTACGAGTATGATTCTGGGGAAATTGTCAATAATTATTCATTTAGTATTCCATTGTTTGACCTGTTTTGAATGTTTGTAAGTTTCTACGTTATTACTTATTTGAATGAAATTTTCAGTTGCGATATCATTTCTCGTGTCTGCGGGAGTGAAAATATTCCTGAGGTTACTTCTGAGAAAATGTAAGGTATTCAATTGTCCACATTATTGTGAAAAAAAATAGAGTGTGTTACATTTGAAAAAATCGAGAAATAATAATTTGAAGTTCTTCATATTTGGACCTTAATAACGGTGATCATTTAGGAACGGAGACAAGGCAAATCCTTCAATTAAAAAACTTTTAGATCAAATTCATGTAACTGTCGCTTCTGGAAATCGTCAAAGACTTTTACTTAACTGCCTTTTCCTCACCTTTATGCAGTTTTCTTCGAATAAGATCTGTACCGTTAGCAAAATCCCTCTAATACTTTGCGTCATGAAAGAGGTACTGAAGGTCATTGAAAATATGTGAAAATATATGGGGTGATCCATTAAAAAATTCATCCATTGGTTGAATAATGCAGAAATGAAAGTAAAAGAGGTCTTCCTTCCAACGAAATCTCGGAGATGTCTAGTTCGGCAGCTATGGAAGATTTTCGCACTATTGCAGGACGACCCTGTATAACTGTTACGTGATTTATTTATCAATTTCACAAATTATTTCCTCGAAACTTAGTATGTAATAATTCTAAATAACAAGGGATTTTGAAAGATGAAAAATTACTTAAATGAAAAAAGTTGGGGCTAATAAAAATTCATCAATATCGCACTTTTCGTTTTAGAGATATTCACTTATATTCAATTCTGTATGTAACTTATGAAGATTGAATAGTTTAACTTACCACACCACCACCAATAGAATGGACCAGAACCGTTTTGCCCTTGGTGAGACCAGCCAATTCGAAGAGTAAAATGTAGGCCACTGTGTAGTTCATTGTCATGGCAGCAGCATCTAGGAAACTGATATTATTTGGCAATTTGAATACGTATTTGGATGGAACCGTTACAAGCTCAGCCCATGCCCTGAACTCTGGCAAGGCTATTACGCGATCTCCAACCTGCAAAAAAAAATTTAAAAATTAAATATTTCTTCAATACTGAAAGATATCAAGAAATTGCATATTACTATTGTGAAGAAAATTCTCTACGGTATAATCGATATATTTTAACGGAAAAAGTTTTGACAGCTATTTGAAAATAACAGATACCAGCTGTCAAATAAATCGTTCATGACACCAGATATGGTACTACAGAAATATTGGGTATTCTGTGTTCAATAAATAATACGCTAAAATTATATTAGGTTCTGCTTACTCGATCTGGATAAAATTTTGCTTGAAGCTTGAATATGTGATTCTCAATCTGAACAGTCTTTATCGAATCCTTAGATTTGAAATTGTCACGAAAACAAAATTTCGAACAGCCATATTTACCCCTCTATATAAAGTGCCAGTTAAACTAACCGTAAGTTACTACCACAAAACAAGAAAGAAATGCTGTAAGTTACGCTTCTTGACAGTTGCATACACTGGCCCTTGGCTCAAAATTTTTATGAATCAACATCAAAGAATTTCATCAAATAGTTTGACCGACAGTGGCCTCCATCTTATTGACGCAAACATAATTCTTATAAGTTATTTAGAGCTGTGTTCACAAACAAACTCATTGCAACATTCATTTCCAACACGCCATGGTGGCAGCAAGAGTGGCAATTCATTTAATCTCCCTTCTTTGCTTCTTTGATTGCAACCGAATTATTTCAAGCCGCAATTCTACTCTTCTCTGATCTGGACTGTGGCAGCCGAATTCATTATCTCTTTCGTGGATTAAAAGCAAATTAGAAACGAGAATGAGTGGGATATAATCCTGTGAAAAGAGATCGAAAACAAGACGAGAATGTTTTTAACCTTTGATTACATCAAGATTCATCCCGTCGTCCAGAGCTTCCACTGGGAAAACAAAAATAATTAATTTTATTTTCATGCCAGGAATAGGAAATGCCTAGATCTACGATCTAGAGTCGGGGATTTTCCCCCGTTTGATCCAGCCTATTCGTTTTTGTTGTTTCATATAAACCTCAAGATACTTCGATACTTGGTCTTCCTCTATATTCTTCGGTTCAAAAATGACACTCACGCATTAGCGCCATTGTGGTCCTCTCAACACGTCGGAAAATTTCTCCTTAGGAGAAAGCTCTTTCTATGGTCTAAGGGAGAAAGCAACATCTCTATAGGCAACAATTCTACCCCTATAATAGCTATTTATGTAACAGAGTACATAAATTATGTTCCTCAATCAAGCAATAATCCAAGAAATCATTTATTTATTACTGTTTAACAATAATTAAGGCTTTCAAATTGTGAGAAATTTAACACTACCTAATTTTATTTATTATTTACAATGTTAATATTTATGGTGCAGTCAGTGCACGAACGTTTGAAGAAAAAATTTTGTTTGCATCTCATGCGCGAAATACTTTGGTGATCTCGACTATTTTTTTTTACTCGCCTACGCCTCGTTAAAAAAACAGTTCTCGATCACCAAAGTAGCACTTCGCGCACTAGATACAAAAATAACTATTTTTTTCATTTTGATGTTTGATACGACGCTCTCAGGTTTTTTGAAGACGTTTGTATGAAATTATGATTCAATCTGAATAAGACAAGACTAGACTAAAAAAATAAATCATTTTATAGGCACCTCGAGCATTAAATTCAATAAAATTCAAGATTTTAATGAGAGAATGGGAAATTTCTAGAAAAATGGCAAAAAAATTATAACACTTTGAACTTTGGGCAAAATGTTATTTTATTAGGCGCAACAAGTAGCCAAGAGCATCACCTATCCATCATTTACCTATGGCTACTCACCCTCCAAACACCCTGTATAATCTAAGAGTCAGTCTTATAAATCGAATACTTCACGGAAAAATTTAATTTTGGTTTTACAAAAACTTCCAAAGATGCATTCATAGTAACAAAACTGAATGTTGTCATTTTTATGTTGAAAAATCAAATTCAAGAATAATTTCTCTGTAAACTCTTCTTAGGCCACTGAGTGAGATAATTCAATTTTATTTCACAACTTTTTCAAATCATCAGATTTTTCAATTTTGATGATTTGAAGAATGATGTCAACTGAACAAATTGATGAGGCCCTTGAGTTTTGATCCACACAGAATAACAATTCACCCCCTAATTTTATGATTCCATTAATCACACCGCTAGACAACCATCACATTTCGGACCGGAAGAGAGCTTTTTGATGAAGGCGATAAAATGTGAAAATTATGGGTATCAATGCCCTGTGTGGCAATAAGTCACTGACAAGATAAATCCCGATTAATGGTACAGAATCTGACAATTTCCTGGTCATGCGAGTATCAGTCACAATACACGTACCTGACTGCTATAGGTGCATCGATTTGTCAGTTAGATCAATATGGAGGACGGAAACTAATATGTCTCTCATTAAAACCGGAAATACGGTTTGTCACAATAGCACAGATCTAACATTTTTGGTCTCCCCATCTAATTTGGATGTGACTTTGATCATATGGATTTACTGATATCTCGGAGCTTTTCAGAGATATTTGTGCTTCCAGATAAATATTCTCTATTCGGAATGATGGACATAAGAGCTTGCCTTTCAACGATGAAGTGTTCAGGAACTGTTGTAGGTTTTGATCTCTGATTTTAACGAAAGAATTCAACGGGATATTCCCAAAAACATGCGAAATTTCGATTTGAGTTTTCATCTCTAACTTTCTCATTTCAAATAAAAACGATATTTTCAAAAAATCGTATAAATAGTTCAAAAGTTTACAGACTGTATTTTCATCATTATTGTGTCTTTCTAATGCTCAGTTGGTTGGTGAAATTTTAATGGAATTTCAAGTGATGCCATAATTTTATCAAGGAGTGCATGTTAGTTCGAATTATTAATTCGATGAAATTGGTTTCTCATCACAGGAATCTTCTAATTTCAGATCCCCTCTTTAGTGGACCAATTAAGTAGCGATAAATTTAATGAAATAGAGTATTTCGATCGGGGCTGTAATCAACAGTTGCTCTGTATTCCTAATAAAAGGCTCATTCTGTATGTATAACATAATATATTTCCAACATGCTGTGAAAACATGCTGCGGAACAGAAATGAACTCCACCCCACATATATACCACTCATGGTCCTTTATTGAGGAACATACAATGACCCCTCATAATTTAATTCAAAGCCCGCTTCTGTGTTTACTTTATTTCACACCCCAATTTTAGTTTCAGAAGGAGAGATGTTGGACAGAGTGTATATTCGAATATTCACACTGCAAATTTTCTACTGGACCATGTTCGAATCAAATCTTTCAACCAGAATTTTTGATTTTCAATTCATTTTTTCGAAACAGATACAAATATGAAAGTAGTATCATTACTTTGAATCGTATTGAAAATAAGTGAAGAAAAAGTACAGAATACCCTGAATTCTTCAGTGAACAGAATCTTAAAATTCCCAAACCATCAAAAGAAGGGCCTCCCTGCCCAATGACAGTAATTTCCGGCAAAGACATATACATTATCCAGAGCAGAGAGTCTGAAAGATTTCAGAGCAGTCGAGATATTGAATTTTTTTGTTGCGCCCAACGAAATGATACGCCATTAAGTGAGAACTTATGTGTGGACGAAGAATCAACAATAGCCCCCTTCTGAAAAGAGTTCTGGGAAGCTACACACATTTCCTTTATGATACAGATAATATGAAGGTTTAATCTTTCAGGGAATCTGCTCAGTGCTCTTTATAAATGGGAATATCACATTATTACAGATGGTATATTGTAGGTAATGTTTGCCTCCCTCTTATATTACTTCGATAAGTCCTGAACAAATGTTGGTCTTTGTTTTGATGCATCGGCCGCTTTTTGTTGACTTAATCAATATTTACTTGTTAATCAATGTGTAGTTAATATGGCTGTTGGTTCCATTAACTGTTTCATTTGTGTTAATTTTGTAATTGTCTTCAAAACGTTCAGAAATGAATTTCTACTTTCTAGAATCTAAAAAAAACGGATGGTGTGAACAAATTTGCAATAACTGATATTATTTGTTGCAGCCATTAGTGCAAAAAAATTGCAATGAGGCTAATTCTTCTTGAAAGATGCTGTACAACACCTTCTGGAAAATTTATGATAAATAATTGAGATACTTTATTTATTATTCACAGTCTTTTTGAATGATTGTAATATTCAACACTATTGTTTCGTTTTTTCTAGAGTTTCATTCTGCTGGAATCATTTTTCAATAAAAAATAACAAATTCCGTGAAAAATTTAGGTTATTAATCGTTTTATTTGTATAGTCAAACGGTTCGATTATAAATGAGTGTAAAAAAGTTTCAAATAGAAATAGAATCGCTACAACTAGTGGAGATGAATAAAAAAAATCGTTACCAGTTATTTCAGATTAAAAAAATACCTACATCAAATATCAGTTCAGTAGGAAGATATCAGCCAGAATAAAAGGACGAGTCCGTTTCACATCCTGTTTAGTTCTTGGGTGGAAATTATTGTGGGGAGGTAATTGACGGCCCGTATGCGAACTGAATAGGAATGACTGATCAACGCCGTTATTTTCTATTGTATGATCATTTTATAAGCTTCGAATCCTCTCAGATACGTTGGTAACAACGAGAGTGAAAATGATTAAGCTATTTTTTATTTATAAGATGAAATCTAATACAGGGCAATCCGATGTCAATCATTTAAGGGTCATTGGTTTTTGATTTCAGGCAATATACCTAATGTCTTTATCGTAACTTGAATATATTGTAATTGATGGTAATATTATTTACTCTTCAATTCGGAGTACAATGGCACTCTTCGCATCAAACGCCAAGAAAAATAAAATAAACAATTGTCTAGAAACAAATGTTGTATTCCGGTTTTGATGTTAACTTGTTTTTTATTCGAATGATTTTAATCGGTTGTTGATTGTTTTTTTGAAATAATGTTTTAGAAAAAATAAATTCATTCGAAGAGAAAAATGAAAAAAGCGTCAACCTCACGTATTCCTTCTGTCGATTTCAATAATTTGCACCAAAAAATATTTAGAAAAATACAGGGTACAAAGAAAATAGAATAAACACTTATCTAGGTCGTATGATGGTTTCGAAGTTGACTTTTGTAGATTTTTTTTTGTTTCGAATGGTGCGTAAAATGAAAAATTCGACAACTTCTTGCATTCCTTATATCGGTATTAATATTTCGAAATAAATAATATTCTGGAAAAATACAGGGTGCAAAGAAAATTTAAATAAATATTATACAGAATCAAAAGATCTATAACGATAGGCTAGATCTGTTTTCAAATTCGTTGCCACATAATTCGTATTTTTAGGATATTTTTAGTGTTTCAAGGGGTTCATCAAAATTCTTATAGCAACCGCTGTTTTCACTCTAGGTCTAGATAAACGAAATTTTTACAGTATTTAGCTTAAGGTATTAGCTTCATCATTCGGTAAACGTCTGAAGTTTTTTCATACAGGAGTGTTTAATATAAATTTACCAATTTACTCAAATTGAATATACAATAACACGATTTTTTCAAATGGAACACCTGTATTTTTTTTCATGAAATTTGTTTTTCAAATGTCTACATTTCTTACGAAGAATGTCCTATACCTAACTCGATTTTTTTCCGAGGTATTCCACATTTTTCAGAAAACGATCATTTCAACTATATGATATTGCAGAAGAGGCTGCAGATGAAATAGAGCAGCAACAATTATCAGAAGTGGTCAATAAATTGAATTTGAAATACTTCATATCGGATATTATAGACCATGATATTGATTAGACTGATTACTCCTAGGTTTCCCGAGGAGACACCTCAGGAACCACAAGCTTCGACGCTTGTAAATTGTACAAGTTCGGAGAAGCAGTTGTGTTCTGTGTAGGCTTTGTTACTGTTGCAAGAAAAAAATAGAAGAAACCGATCGCTTGATGAAACATTAGATCTGGAAACCTCTGAAACCTTGGATATCAATAATAGAGGAAGAAAAGCTAAAGGTAAAATTCTAGAAAGCTACTTGAATGAATGTAAGTGGGCAAAAAATGCTCAAATCGAAAAAGTGGACAAAAAAATTCGTGTTTTATGGTCCCATTCAGTTAATTGGTACGCATACTTTCCAATTAACAAGAATTCAAAATCAGCTCATGAACAAATATTATAAGGAATTCAAGAGTTCCAAATACATAATGCGATAAAGTGATCTCTTAAGATATATACATTTTTTTAATTCTCCAAAGATAGGCCTCATGATCAGTTTTTTTTTCAGATGGTTTCGTTATTAAAATATGTTTTTTCTGTGGTTAGTGAGAGCTGATAGTTTTCGCAGAAGTAGCGAGTTTTTCTTTGAAGATTTTTTGTTAATTGTTGATCTTGAATACGAACAAATGGTTCAAACTATTTTGTTATTTATATATTTGTCCCCTATCAGTTATCATACAGCTATCTTCTGCAATAATGCAGAATTCCATCATAGAAAATTTCATCTTATGAGCCATCTAAACATCTGGGGTCATTTAAAAAAAAATGGCATATCTTGGAAATGTGTGGAAATGCTTGGAATTATGTGTAAATGCTTGGAGTTGTATGGAAATTCATGGAATTGTGTGGAAATGCTAGGAATTGTTGTACACATTTTTTTGATCGTGATCACCCCCTCAATTTCTGCATTTTTCTCGTAGGCTTCGACATATTTTAGATGAATTTATGGTTCTTCTATTACTTTTGACAGATAAAATCCAGCCAATAATTGAGAAATATAGATTTCAAAAAGCTTTGAAAAAATACGAAGTTTAAAATCTTGCTTCTCAAAAACGAAGCATTTACGAACTTAATTATCAGACTTTTATTCTTGATATCATCCAAGCATTCCACATCCGTTTGTACCCCCAATTAAAAAACACTAAGTAATGAAAATCGACTGGAAATTTCAATTTTTAAGGTCGGGGGTAATAACCCTCTTTCTCCCATCCTGGAACCGCTACTGGCTTAGGGTAAGTCTATTGGTTTGATAAAGCAATATCCGACCAACCTTCATGATCAACTTGTCGCTTTGGCCAAATGATGATAAAGCCAAGTCGATTCCTAACGCATTATCTCCCGTCATCGCCAACTCCGCCCAAAGACAGGAAGTTCCCGAATTGAATTTCAAAGAACCCCCGGCGTCTCCGGAATTCTCGACACGTTGTCAGGCCTCACACAGACCCGTGTTTTTCCTTGCGAAAATATCGATTTCCAGCGGCAGTAGGCAATAAGGCAAGGTGCGTCAGCCAGGAGTGGAGGCCTCATTGGTACGGAAGGTATAAAATGGATACATAATTAAACTTACTTCGAGTCCTTCAACCCCTTCACCGACTTGCTCGATTTCGCCGGCACACTCGAATCCAAGGATGAAGGGACACTTCGGGGGCGAATCTATGGCGCCTTGGCGTACCATCAGGTCTTGGAAGTTCAGGCCGCTGAAAAAAAAATATGGGTTTAGAAAAGAACTAGTAGAGCCCCTAGATCTACCTAGTAGTTAACCTAATCGGTAGATCTCTGCAGATTTGGTGATTTATAGGCGACATGTCAAAGTTTGGGAAATGGAAATATGAATACCAAGCTATTTTGCAATGACCTTTCCTCTTTCGATCAGTATATTTACATCACGGCCAGGATATCTGTGTAAAATGTTTCATCGAGTTCAAAATCGACCTTTTTGCCGGATTTTTTCGCGATCTTCGCGAATTTTAAAAAAATACTTCTACATCGCCTGAAGAATCGAAATTTCACCCACGTATGAAGCGATTATTCCTCTTTTCTACCGTATGAAAATTTTCCCTCTGTATCGCAGTTTCGCTGCGATTTTAAGATTCTTCTGGACCCACTTTTTCAACAGATTCCCTCGGTCCACACAGTTACCACTTCAGCATAGTAATAATACGCCAATTTAAGTCCAGAAACAAAGGGTGAATCACCCAACTGATTCATTAGAATCATCATCAATAGTATTCCAAAACTTTATATAGATTGATTGGTATATACAGGGTGCTCGATTAAAAAATCAGAGTTAATCAACTTATAACCGGTTTTCTATTAGGAATGATGCAATTTAAAATGGTTTTAATGGCAATACTGTGTATTGTTTTTTCACAATTCTCATTTCATTTGTGTTTTGATTTAGAAAACACTACTAGTGGAGCCCCTAGATCTGCCTATTCGGTAGTTATCCATATCGGTAGATCTCTGCGAATCCGGTGATTTTATAGGCGAAATGTCAGAGTTTGATAAATTTTCCTGAAGAAATGAAAAAATTATGGAAAATATGAATACCAAGCTATTTTGCATTGACTTTTTCTCTTTCGATCCGTATATTTCAATCAAGGCCAGGATATCTGCGAAAAAAGTTCAATTGAGTTTAAAATTGCCCATTTTGCCGGTTTTTCCGCGATTTCTGCGAATTTATTAAAAATACTTGTACATCGCCTAGAGCAGTGGTTCCCAAATGGTGGTCCGCGGAACCCTAGGGTTCCGCGGAAGGGCTATAGGGGTTCCGTCTTATCCGAGAGTTGTATGTTTTGATCATTCGTAACACCTACTATCGGACTTACGAGCTGTGCCACAGCATTGTGCTCGTGAAAGCACTCGAAGCGCTTCTGTAACTGAAACACTTCAACATTTCACTCATATTTTTTTGTTATTTCTCTTCAGACTGTTCATTCTGAAATATAATTCCCCATTTGAAATTTTATAATTCTTGAGAAGAACTTTGCATTCAAAATTTCATTATTTCAAATTACGGAATTCGGAGTCTTCAAAAATTTTGTTTCCAACTCTTATACATAGTTCTATCGAATTCGAGACACTGTGTATATTTTTTGTTACTCGTCAATAATCACACATACGTCAGCTAAGATAAATAGGATTAATTTTTATTCCAATTAAAATAACTTCTAGTTTAACAGTTCCTAAAGAAGTGTTTCTAAGACTTAGCTCTCGAAATATCGAATTACTTGGCCAAAGTGCTTAGTATTCGGGAGCCTTTTGTGGAAATTGTTGCTTAGTGCTCGCGAATCGGGAGCTTTTTTTCAAGTGATTAGTACTTGAAGCACTATTTATCAGTGTTCGGCACAGCTCTGTTGGACTTCATATCATGTTTTAAAGTTCAACTTGCAATTTTTTTTTAGTTTATAATATGGATAAATGGATTAAGACGAGTCAAAACCTGCAAACCCCAACAATCCACAAAAAGAATGAACCTCAGGAAAGATCCATTTAAAAAAAAAAAAGAAAATTTGATGAATCCTATTTGTCTTTTGGGTTTATTCCTGTAGGAATGGCTGAAAACCCAAATGGACAATGCGTCATTTCCAGCAAAATTTTGTGTAACAGCTTATAATATTCCAAGCATACAATTTGTTCTCCCTTTTCAAGTTGAAGATAAAAATAGTCAAACTTAACATTGGATCAAAATAGGGTTCCGCCATAAAAAATGTTGCCGATTAGGGTTCCGTGGCAAAAAAAAATTTGGGAACCACTGGCCTAGAGAATCGAAATTTCACCCATGTATGAATAGATTATTCTTCTTTTCGACCCTCACTGTGTGTGTCTTAGCATGTGGCTCAAACAACAAAATGAAAAATTTTAAGAATAGATTTGGGTTTCCATCTTCAAAATATTCAAGTGATTCAAGAATTGAAGCCATTAGATCAGAGTGTTTCTATTTCAAGTTGCATTTGAGAATGGTCTCACTTTGAGAACTGAAATTTTGTGGGTAAACTCAGAAAGAATTTTAGTTCCTAATGAAATAATTGAAATCGATTTCATTTCGAAAGTTCACTTTTTTTTCAAAAATAGAAGAAAATAAGCCAACTCATCCTTCTGTTTTATTTAAAACGAAAGACCCATGAAAATAGTTCAACTTTCGATTAAAAGTGAATTTACAGATAATTTCGTTCAGAAAAACAACTTGAAATACGGAATTGGCAGAGAATGGCCAAATTCGAATATATGGCGGAAAATAGTTCCTGCTTTACCCACATATTCACTAATTTCATAGTTCAGCTATTATCGGATGGAGATCGCCATTGTAGGTACATTTCATTAATAATTAGAGAGATATTCATAGAACTTATAGTGATAATGTAAGTTCTATGGAGATATTCCATAAAATGCACGGTGGCGCCTCTATCGGATTAGTTTTCCTACTCGCTCTGAACGGCGACCTTAACGTCGTACATTTTCTGATTTTGTTTCGAACAACCAGAAAATAATGAACAATTTCATCGAAACATTCAATTATTATGAAGCTTTTTTTGGTGTGATCAAACACAATTGCCGAATTCGGAGTCAATGTGTGGTGTGCATTT
Source organism: Adalia decempunctata (assembly GCA_951802165.1). Taxonomy (NCBI): domain Eukaryota; kingdom Metazoa; phylum Arthropoda; class Insecta; order Coleoptera; family Coccinellidae; genus Adalia; species Adalia decempunctata. Next base: position 27,568,209 of record OX637697.1, read on the forward strand.
CATGGTTGAAGAGTAACAGTCAATGGGAACGATATAGAACAACATCAAATGAATTTTCAGAATAATCTGAACGATATGTGGTTTCAACAAGACAGTGTCAGCTGCCACTCAGCCACCTTAACAATCGATTTATTGATAACAAAAATTGGTGATGAAATTATCTCAAGAAATGGTTAATTATCATCTCAGGTCCAGCTTTCAGCAAATGTTATTTAAGTAATGTTGTACGTTATTCACTCCGATTTTGATAAAGAAAAGGGCAAGCAGCTATGATGGTCACACTTTTTCTGCGAGAATATCTGAACTCTGAAACAACTCTGGGAAGTTTTGGATTATGATCAGATTTACATTAAAATTCGATGGGGATTATTATAGGACGATAACTTATGGAGCATGCTATTGGAAAATATTTGAGATTTTCTGGCAGCCTGGAACATGAATTTTATGAAACCATCTCGAGTAATACTCTGTATAACTTTGGGTTGAAAAAGAACAGCCCTGTGAGCCCTGTATAATCCTAAAATATTCGTAGCATAAATTAAATTGAACTGAAAACTGAAGAATTGTCCAACAAAATTCTTCATTCATCAGCTCCTTCCTAAACATTCCTAGAATTCTCGAAATTAAACCATATAAAGTTCTAATCTATTGCATTGCGTTAGTCAGGCCTGTTGTCTCTCTTAATCAAACTGAATTCGAACCGACGGTCTTTATAATTAGGAGGCATAATTTAATTTCAGTTTTCAGGCCTCTCAAGTCTCAATGAGTTCTTCAAGAAGAGAAACTCATTAAGATGAATAAAGTAATTAAAACGAGCATTCCTCAGAATTACATACATTTTCATCATTTTCATTCGACTTGGAGAAGCGATTCTTGACTCAACTGAATCATGGGCGTATCCAGGGTGGGGCAAGGTAGGCCAGCCAGCTCTTCCAACAGGGAGAAAACGTTTTCAAAACGGATTTAGTCTCCGAAACGTTAATGGAGATAATTATCATTATTCATAATTATTATTATTTTGTTTTCATTTGATTGCCGATCAACAATTTTTTTAAATAATTCGAAAAATTACAAGGTTTGAGTACTCTATTTTGTAAACTCTAAGTTTCCCCTTTTTTGATTGTCAAGATTTTCTTTATTGGTACACAGGGTGTTTCTGAATTGATGTGAAAGATTCCTTGTTCAAATAAAGAGTAGTTTGTTATATAAATGTTGAACCCTTTATCTTGAACGAGGAATCAACCTTTGAAATCTTTCGCATCAATTCAGACACACCCTGTATAATCGAAAAATTGCAAATATCTATACTGCTTACATCTAATGAAACACGCTGTATAATTGTATTTGTTTTGTTTTCTTAGAATGTGGAAGGGATTTATCCAGAAGTATAAAGATATTAATTAATAAAGGAATCTTCCCTTTTTGTTTGTATCTCCAATTTAGTTATTGAGTGTCCATTCGCCAATTCCTGGAGCTGTGACACAGTGGTATGTCGGTAGATAACACTACATCATAGCCCATAGACTATATCTTCAAGGTTCTTCAAATTCTTCTGCAGAACATGAGTCAGCCATCGATCGCAACTAAACAAGTTACCGCATAAAAATTATAGGGCCGTTTCCCAAAGCTTTCTTCGCAAACGGTAGTTTTAATATCATCGTCTGGTTCGCTTCAGGCTTCAGCTATAATAATAGTAGTAGTTGCTATTGCCAGTGATACATACCATTATTATTGAATGAACCCCAAGCTCTGCAGGCACGAACTTGAAGGTTATAAAATAACTTTCCAGCTTTATGGAAGTCGATACCACTTTTCCCTGGTGGAATAGTGAAATGATATCAGGACATTCAGGGTTCTGAAGCGATGATCAATATAATGTTCATGGTCTCGTTGAAATGATTCATGTGGAGGTAATATCGTCTCCTTAACGACTCAATCCAAAACCACTCATGTTAGCAGGTGTGTGGATTTTATGGTTGTTTAAGGTGGTAGACATACGAGGATGTATTGAAATCTAGTTAGCCTAGACCAGTTCCATGCATAAACAAAATATTGCGATACCATATCAACGAACAATAACTTATTAGAAGTGTCAGTGTAGAGTTCGACGTCAAAGAAGTAAACCAGAGTTACGAAATGAATTTAAAGAAAAGATGTCCACCGAAATTGTAAAAATCGAAAAATTGGAGTATCGAGCCATCATCAAGTACCTGTATTTAAAAAGGTTAAGAGGTAAGCAGATTTTCGAAGATATGCTTGGTGATCAATGTCCTTCGTATGCGACCGTGAAAAATTGGACTGCAAACTTCAAAAGAGGTAAATTTTCCATTGAAGATGATGACCTATCGGGAAGGCCAATTTCTGTGTTAGTCCTCGAAAATGTCGATGCAGTTCATGACATGATTTCATCAGACCGTCGAATTGTGCTAAAACGGATATCTGAAGCACTGAAGATTTCATACGAACGCGTTCATCATATAGTTCACGTCAATTTGGACATGAGAAAAATGTTTGAATGTTGACCAAAAGCGTGCAAGGGTAGGAGCATCGCGTTCGATCTGTGCTCGATTTGAAAACGATGAGGACTTCTGATCAAACCGAATTGTTACTATCGGCGTGAAAACAGCAACGGTTTTGCTAGCAACGGTTTTAGCGGGTGCACCGTAACTATTGATCCCAGCTGAGAATATGCCTCGTTGAAAGATTCGCTATTGAAATTTCGCTGGCGACTGCAGAATTATTAGATAATATTCAAACTCTCAATGATATCATCGACATTCATTCGAGATCGATTAAATAAGGTGGTCATAAGAGGGTGAAAAAATAAAACACTGCTGAATGTTACGTTCCCTTAAACCTAAAAACAAATTGACATGAATTATATTGATATTTTAATATATTATGTATATGTGATTGATATTGATATTGGATCGGATATCAAAATGGTGAATAAAAATCGACGCTATCCATTGCCGTGCGCTAGAAGTGGAACGAATGTACTTTGAAAATTTCGAATGGTCAGAACAATGAAATTCGAATTAGGAGTTGTCGCTCATCTTGAGGTAGTTTTTGGTGTTGACTGAAAAGAGAAGAAAAATTCCTAATGGATGGATCCCATTGTCGGGCTTCAGGGGCGGCGCAGCAGGACTTTGAAAATTTCGAATGGTCAGTACAATAAAATTCAAAACAGGGATTGTCGCTCATCTTGAGGTAATTTTTGGCGTTGACTAAAATGACAAGAAAAATTCCTAATGGATGGATCCCATTGTCGGGCTTCAGGGGCGGCGCGGTAGGACTTTGAAAATTTCGAATTGTACGTTCGATAAAAACCAAAACAGGAGTTGTCGCTCATCTTGAGATAGTTTTTGGTGTTGACATAAATGAGAAGAAAAATTCCTAATGGATGGATCCCATTGTCGGGCTTCAGGGGTGGCGCGGCAGGACTTTGAAAATTTCGAATGGCCAGTACAATAAAATTCAAAACAGGAGTTGTCGCTCATCTTGAGTTGATTTTCGGTGTTGACTGTGATAAGAACAAACTTTTTTAATCGATGAATCCCATTGTCGGGCTTCAGGGGCGGCGCGGTAGGACTTTGAAAATTTCGAATGGTACGTTCGATAAAAACCAAAACAGGAGTTGTCGCTCATCTTGAGATAGTTTTTGGTGTTGACATAAATGAGAAGAAAAATTCCTAATGGATGGATCCCATTGTCGGGCTTCAGGGGCGGCGCGGCAGGACTTTGAAAATTTCGAATGGCCAGTACAATAAAATTCAAAACAGGAGTTGTCGCTCATCTTGAGTTGATTTTCGGTGTTGACTGTGATAAGAACAAACTTTTTTAATCGATGAATCCCATTGTCGGGCTTCAGGGGCGGCGCGGTAGGACTTTGAAAATTTCGAATGGTACGTTCGATAAAAACCAAAACAGGAGTTGTCGCTCATCTTGAGTTGATTTTCGGTGTTGACTGTGATAAGAACAAACTTTCCTAATCGATGAATCCCATTGTCGGGCTTCAGGGGCGGCGCGGTAGGACTTTGAAAATTTCGAATGGTACGTTCGATAAAAACCAAAACAGGAGTTGTCGCTCATCTTGAGTTGATTTTCGGTGTTGACTGTGATAAGAACAAACTTTCCTAATCGATGAATCCCATTGTCGGGCTTCAGGGGCGGCGCGGTAGGACTTTGAAAATTTCGAATGGTACGTTCGATAAAAATCAAAACAGGAGTTGTCGCTCATCTTGAGGTGGTTTTTGGTGTTGACTAAAATGAGAGGAAAAATTCCTGATGGATGGATCCCATTGTCGGGCTTCAGGGGCGGCGCAGCAGGACTTTGAAAATTTCGAATGGTACGTTCGATAAAAATCAAAACAGGAGTTGTCGCTCATCTTGAGGTGGTTTTTGGTGTTGACTAAAATGAGAGGAAAAATTCCTGAATTTTTCTTCTCATTTCAGTCAACACCAAAAACTATCTCAAGATGAGCGACAACTCCTGTTTTGGTTTTTATCGAATGTACCAGTCGAAATCTTCAAAGTCCTACCGCGCAACCCCTGAAGCCCGACAATGGGATTCATCGATCAGAAAAGTTTGTTCTTATCACAGTTAACACCGAAAATCAACTCAAGATGAGCGACAACTCCTGTTTTGGTTTTTATCGAACGTACCAGTCGAAATTTTCAAAGTCCTACCGCGCCGCCCCTGAAGCCCGACAGTGGGATTCATCGATTAGAAAAGTTTGTTCTTATCACAGTCAACACCGAAAATCAACTCAAGATGAGCGACAACTCCTGTTTTGAATTTTATTGTACTGGCCATTCGAAATTTTCAAAGTCGTGCCGCGCCGCCCCTGAAGCCCGACAATGGGATTCATTGATCAGGAATTTTTCCTCTCATTTTAGTCAACACCAGAAACCACCTCAAGATGAGCGACAACTCCTGTTTTGATTTTTATCGAACGTACCATTCGAAATTTTCAAAGTCCTGCCTCGCCGCCCCTGAAGCCCGACTATAGGATCCATCCATTAGGAATTTTTCTTCTCATTTTAGTCAACGCCAAAAATTACCTCAAGATGAGCGACAACCCCTGTTTTGAATTTTATTGTACTGACCATTCGAAATTTTCAAAGTCCTGCTGCGCCGCCCCTGAAGCCCGACAATGGGATCCATCCATTAGGAATTTCTCTTCTCTTTTCAGTCAACACCAAAAACTACCTCAAGATGAGCGACAACTCCTAATTCGAATTTCATTGTACTGACCATTCGAAATTTTCAAAGTACATTCGTTCCACTTCTAGCGCACGGCAATGGATAGCGTCGATTTTTATTCACCATTTTGATATCCGATCCAATATCAATATCAATCACATATACATAATATATTAAAATATCAATATAATTCATGTCAATTTGTTTTTAGGTTTAAGGGAACGTAACATTCAGCAGTGTTTTATTTTTGCACCCTCTTATGACCACCTTATTTAATCGATCTCGAATGAATGTCGATGATATCATTGAGAGTTTGAATATTCTCTAATAATTCTGCAGTCGCCAGCGAAATTTCAATAGCGAATCTTTCAACGAGGCATATTCTCAGCTGGGATCAATAGTTACGGTGCACCCGCTAAAACCGTTGCTAGCAAAACCGTTGCTGTTTTCACACTCGTATTGTTACTATGGATGAGACCAAGGCCGTAGCCAGGGGGTGGGGTCCGATGGGGTCCGGACCCCCCCCCGAAATTTATTTTTTCAGAAACTCCAGATAATCATTTCACCGAAAATTCTTCGAATAAATTTTTTTCTAGCTACGGCCTTGGATGAGACTTGGATACATTTCTACGATCCAGAAACAAAGCAACAATCGATGGAATGGCTACACTCTGGTTATCCAAGACCTAAGAAGTTTTGTGTCCAAAAATCTGCTGAAAAATTCTTGCTTCAGTTTTTTGGGATTGTCATTGAGTAATCATGATTGAATTTTTGGTATTCGACATTACTGACCACTCTACGGGAAAGAATTAAAGAGAAAAGACACGGAAAGCTATACAAAGGTATTCTGTTTTTACAAGACAACGCCCCAGTACCCAAATCTTATGTTGCCATGCAAAAAATTTGTGATTTAGGGTTAGAATTACTAGAACACCCCCCTTATTCACCAGATTTGGCTCCGTCCGACTATCATCTCTTTTCCCAACTGAAAAAAGTTTAAAAGGTCGTAAATTTTCTTCCAACGAGGAGGTGATAAAAGCTGTGGAGGACTGGTTTGCAGGTTTGCAAGAAAGGTCTAGAGACGTTGCAGGTTCGCTGTAATAAATGTATATCAATTAAGAGGAGAATATGTTGAGTGATAAAATATTTCGACATTGAAATTCTGTTTGGTTTTAAGTATAGTAGGCTAAGAATTTTTCAATATATCCTCGTATAATAGGTGGATATACATAATCAGAAAAAGAGTTTACAACAGGACTATTGGTTTTTTGCATTAAAAAAATAATTAAAACAATTTTTTTTAATGACGTGCGAAGAACACAGATACCTGATGATACCAAACTGCGTTTGAGGAGAATGCTGTTTTCAGTTATGGTGTTAATCATCGAGATGAACTAAATAACGAGCATTAAAAATCGGAAGTACACTTTAATCACCAATATTCGAAAGAGCCAAGAAGAATTTGAAACCTCATACCCTTAAGCTATCTTTCATGGCATTGTAGAAGAGTATTGATTTCAGTATAAACTGCTCGCCATTTCTAAGAATTTAAAGTATCGATTCCAATGTAATCAATACTTTCATTCACCAGATTGGATGACTACTACGTCTATACACAATGGCATAAATTAGGACAATATAAAATTGATCAAGAAAAATGAGGGAATGGATGAATAGATAGTAGAATTCCCTTTATAAGTTCTACTTAAAAATATTACATGAAATGATTCGAAAACGCCATCCAAAATTAAGACAATTCAATTAGCAATTCAACTGTGTTACTAAAATTAAAATCAGTTATAGCGATACCCCAGAAAATTCACAATTGAATTAGTGAGTGAACATTTGAAACACAGTCTCTTAAAATTCAGGAGCAATAAACAATTAAAAAATGTACCACTCAAAGCACTGACGAGATGTCAGGAGCTTTTGAGTGCTCATTCATTTCCCTTATATACCTTGTAGGTAGATTAGTTATTTCAAAGAAATCAATTGAAACAGTTTCCTTTCAATTGACAGCAGATGTCAAAGAAATCGTCCATGATTTCCTAATCATTTCTTACAGGAATACTGGGATATTTTTCGATAATTCGATAGAATTTTATGACAAATCTCCACATGTATCTTGGATCGATAATGAAAATTTTTTGAATAATGCACGATATCTGAAATCGAAAGTGTTCAAATCCATCTAAAATAAATGAATCAATAACGTGAAATCTTGATCAAAGAGATGAACCACAGAAGGTAATAATCGCTTATTGAGGTTAAAATCGAAGAAACAGTTCAATTCGGTCAGAAATTAGGTTTATTCCAAAAATGTAAATGCATCTGGTTTATTCCATCGAACCCCTTGTTCCTTCTACAGCGAACTAAAAATTGCGCGGCATTTGTCAGAATGAGATATTTATCTAAATGTGTGAATGTCCTCAACTTGCGTGACTCGGGAACAACATTAAAGGAATACCTTGTAAATCACTCAAATCGGAATGAGATAAAGAGAACATGCATGAATGAAAAATGTACCTAAAAAAAGTAATAATCGAAAAACCCTCTTTCCCCATAGCAAATTCTTGAGAGTAATTGAACTTTTTATCTACAGGGTGTGGATTGGGGGTACAAATGAAAAGGATAGATTTATTGACTAATTCTGAGGAAAAAGTCCCATAATTATGGGACAAACGTTTCGTTTTCGAGTTCCAATTTTTTTCTCATATTATCTGCATTTCACAAGATATTCAACTGAAATTTGGCATATACAATTTAGAATTAACATCATGTGACATACCAATTTCTATAGCAAATGTACAGGGTGATACTTTTGGAACACTTTCCCCTGTTTTCTTCCAGAATTTTTTTTGGAGGGCCATAGTTAGTTTGAAAAATTGTATTAAGAAACATTGTTGTTATACTTAACTTTCTGATCTCTTATAGTTTTGTCAAAATTTCAAAATCCTCAGAAAATTTAAAATTGTCATAAATCCAGATAGAAAGCTGCGGTGAATTGAATCCATTGTTATTTTTGATGATGTTAAATTTTCATTTCAGCTGAATATCAAGTGCGTATAAAATTTTTTAATGGGTAATTTTATTCTTCTTATAACTTATAACTTTGTAGAAGTTTCTGAATCGCTGAAAGGAATGAATCGGCTCCACAAGGTTTAGAAAGAGGGACGAATCCGTTCGAGCGACTGTTACTGAAACGGAACTTTTTTATTGCGTTTTTCGCTTTGTGCGATTCCTAATATAGATTGTAATACAATGTGAGTGAAAGAGGCGCCAAGGAGTCGACAACCAACAATCGTTCACCCTTCATCGAAAGGGGTAAATATAGAAACCATAACAACGGTTGACCGACCACCCACAATATCGTTTTGCCAATCGTTTAGTTGCGTTTTACCGCAACGCTACTTTGGAATAGTTAATGATTTGTGGACTGGATTCCTTGCTAGGTACATATCTTATCGCTCGAATGGATATTGAATTGCTAAAACGTGAATTCACCTGTGTACAGGATGAAGTCGGATTTCATGACGCCATAAATTGGGTTCTTAACATATGTAAAAAGGTTTTTATATTCCTATAATCGAAGACTGAAGACGATAAATAGTACCCTTCTGATATGTCTGATCACTTCACTATTTTCATGTTTTCTTTCCGAATCGAAAGATGCGTTAGTTCTCATTCATTATACAGGCTACCAGAAAATGGAAAATTGAAGAAAAAAATTTCAAATCGAATTCAGTATTTGGCTTGGCCCCGCCTGCCCCCTACCCTGCGGGCGCCCACGGTTAGGTTAGAGTCATTTTCCAGTCAGAAAACTTCACGACGTTGTCCTCTTAACTTAGAGGTCGTAGTAATTACTTATTTACTTTGGGGAAATAATGAATTTGAGAAAATATTATGTGAGTTCAATAATTCCAAGGACCTGGCGAATGTTGAAGAAACTTTTATCCCTGTTAATACTGGAAATACATATATGTAGAAACATGGTTGGAAGATTCAGTTATGCTATTTTCTTGTACGGAAACAAGAATCGAGTTTTGAAATTTCACTGAAAAATAATGGACAGAATAGTCCGTTACTTTGTGATAGTTCTTTCGAAAAAAGAATGAAAGTACTCGAAAAAACCAACCGGAAAACTTCTAAACGAACAGACGAACCTATGGAATTCCCCACTTTTCAAAATTCTCAAGAAATAAGCCTACAGAGTACAGATTCATTTGAATACCTATTTGCACAACTTGAAATACTGCAGTATACAAACGTAGTTTTAGTACGAAACCTGTGTCACCCTAAAAGAACCAACTCCATTTCGAAAGTTAAAAAAGAGTAAAAAGAAATTTGCAACGTCTGAGAATTATTTGACATTTCACGAGTGCCAGCCTGCGTCAGTTTTAAGTAAAAAACTTGATAAACTTAAATTTTAGCCAGCCGGGATACTTTATAAAAGTGGGGTGTATTCACCTCAATCTTGACAACGATTTGATATTCCTGAACGACACGATCAATTTGGAAAATAATAGCTATTTATGTAACAAGTAGGGGAGCGAGGGGCTTGTTGTAACAGTTTTCATGAAAACTAATATATCTTGAGATCCATTGATCGAATTGCTACCGAATGAAGATGGATGGATGCTGTAACTCTTCCTCTATCAAATCAAGTGAAAATAATACCAAAACTATTGTTCATTATTCCATAATCAATTATTTTCTAGAAGAAGTGCGGTGTTACAACTTACCTCGTGCTTGGGGCAAGTTGTAACGTCTACCGGGGAAAGTAGTAACGACAAAAAAAGACAACAATAATACCTCTGATCATATATTTTTTGTTTATTTTTAACGAAATTAACATCTTTCTAAAGTAGGTATTATGTAATTCTTATCGAAAATCAACTTGAATACACTTTTTTAGTAATCAACACCTAAAAATTCAGTAACTAACAGTTTCATTCAGATGAACACTCCTTATTATCATCATGGCACTTTTAAATCACAGAAAAAGTAATGAAATTATTTATAACTGAGGTATGCTTCGCAATTATCTCCTTTTGATATCTATCAAACAAAGTATTGCACATACAAGAATCAACATTCGGCGGGTATCATCATAATTCAATTCACTCTTCATCGGAGCTACAATTAATACGAATAAAAGATATTGTGTCTCCTGTAACACATCTCAATTATGCCCACATCTTACAAATGATACATTCGACCAGTCATCCTTATTTGAATCTGTGTAAGCTTCACCACACTTCAGATTCAGATTTTGAATCTGAACATAAAATCTTTTTTTTAGCTCTGTCTACTCCGGTTTTAATTTTTGTTGATTTACCTTTGCCTGTTCCCTTCCCTTTACCTTTTCGTTTGATTTTGTCATCTTTTTCCACTTTATACACCCTCATCATAACTTGGAGCATGTTGTAACACGTTACAACAAGCCCCGGGATTTTGTTACAACTAACCCCATGGTATGATTTTTAACATTCATCAAGATAACTATTTAAACAATTTAGCAATCTTAACAACTGTTACACATTATCAGAGATGAATAAATTTGAGTGAAGATAGGATACAGAAAGTTTAAAATTAGTCGATAATATTAATGCAAACCAAAATTTTACGACAGTACAATTTTATATTACCTGGCAAAAATGAAGCACGAGCACACTTCCGGTCACTTCGCAGGCTGACAGGATACTTGATATGGCAACATTATGCGGCGTGGTTTATTGGTAAAATCGAGTCAAAGAAATACGCCAATAAAGTTTAAGATCCTATTGAAAAGAGCCTGTTACTACTTGCCCCTGTTACAACAAGCCCCTCGCTCCCCTACATAAATTAGGTCTTTATGGACGAGTCCAAAATTTATGGCAGAGCGAGCAAAGCGAGCGAGGCCAATAATTTGGGCAAGTCCATAAGCCTAATTATGTACGAGTTTGCATACAAAGCTTTATGTTTGACTGCAATGCAGACATTTTATTTTCTGAAATGGCAATTAATATATTCGTCGCTTTATTTCAAGAAATACTTTGAGTGTGCTTTTGCTTATCTTACCTTAGTAACCATCAGCGACCTTAGCAACCTCACTGAACAAAGTTGTTTACTTCGTTAATTCTGTGACAAACGTCATAATAATCCCAAAAATGGTAAGTTCGGAAGAGGAAAGGGTGAATAATTTAGCCGCAAGTGCCAAAGAATCTCTCCTACCCACTAAAAGTGCTTATGAAAATTTGTATGCGGCCTATAACAAGTGGTGTGAAACGAAGAAAATTGCAAAATCGAGAGAAGACTGTGACAGTTGAGTCCAATAAAGTGGTGTCCAATAAAGTAGTCAATTCTGGACGCTAAACAAATTCATGAATCAAGTGTTTATGAAGCAGTCGAACATAAAAGTATTTTTGAGTTTGATTTTGCAGAAAAGCCGAGCTGTTCCTCGTTTTATCCGAAGAGATGAGTTGAATAAATTGTAAATTTTAAATGACACCGAACTCAAATGCAAATATTTTACTTAGGGCCGATTGCACCGTAGACAAAGCTGTAGATTAAATCTTAAACCCCGATTAGTGTCTATTGATTATCATAGACACTAATCGACGATTAAGATTTAATCTACAGTTTTGTCTACGGTGCAATCGGCCCTAAAATATGTTTTATTTTTCGATTGTTAAGGAATACTGATGCAGTGATGCCGACATGCATTTATCTGTGAATTCGCATTACGTATAAACCATTTTCTCATTTACTTCGATATCATATAATATACAGGGTGGCCAAGAGATTGACGTCAAAAAGGAAAAAACAGGTTCCTCGTGTCATGGGCTATTCGAAGCACCCCCATGTATGTTATGCTATTTTTCACGTTCACTGACCTTAATTCCATCGATTTTTTCGTTTGGGGTTATTTCAAAGAAATTGTTTACGTCCGAGAATGTTCGAGTGAAGACGAGCTGCGACTGAAGATAAGAGAAGCCGAACGTGTCCTAAGAGAGAACAGGGCAGGTTTTATGCGATTGAAAGAAAATTTTCTAAGAAGGAGTAGAATGTGTATTGAGGCTGGAGGTGGCCACTTTGAACACCTACTGTAAATTTTATAAATAAATTTCTTATTATTTACATTATGATGTGTGATTTATTGCCATACCTTTTTTTATATAGAACTTTTCTTGACCAACATCTAAAGCTAATTTTCATTAATTTTCAGCATTTTCTATCATAACTTGATCAGAAATATCTTGAAATGGCAATAAATTTTATAGTAAATGTCTAGTTCTTTGATTTTTTCCACCTCGATGACTTTGAAGGCTGATTCTAGTAAAAGTAGAGTGTTAAGTACCATTTTTTATCAATGATTCTAAAAGCTGACTGTTGAGCGCAGTTTTTAAGCATACTAAGAAACCGTGAATTAGCCTTTTTACATTTTTAATTTTGATTCGAAAATTCAGATCATAATCCAATTTACTTAATTTTTTCACTTGAGACCAACATTTCCATAATTTTTATCAAAGTTACGAATCTGGTTATTTTATGTATAAAAGTACAATTCATGGATATATATATATATATATATATGCCGGTTCAGAACGTCTTCCGACGTTGTCCGACGCCCTGCCTCCATCTTCTTCTATCTTCCCAGTCCAGTTCTTGCAAGTTTCTTGTGCTCATAGCTTTAACGACGCCCTGTTTCCAACTGGTCTTTGGTCTTCCTCTCTTCCTACGTTCTGCGGGCTGCCAGTTCATTACTTGCTTTGGGAGTCTCGTTTCTGACATACGTTGTATGTGGCCGTACCATATCAGCTGTCTTTTCTCGATGTCATCCATTAGGGTTCCTTCAATACCCATCATTTCTTTAACGGTCTCATTTCTGATTCTTTCCCTCCTTGATATCCTGAGCGATCTTCTCATTGCGTCCATTTCAACTGCTTCCAATTTTCTCTTATATTTTTCAGTTAGTCTCCAATTCTCTGACCCATACAATAGACTGCTTTTCACTAAGGTTTCATAAATGTTGAACTTTCTTCTTTTAGTTATATTTTTATTCCATAATATGCCGTTGAGACAGGATATTGCCTTTTTTGCTGTGGTTATTCTTCTCTCTATTTCATGATTGTCCGTTCCGGTCGAGTCAAAAATAACTCCCAGATAGTTGTAGTTCTGGCAGTGTGTTATTATTTTTCCATCATTCATCGTGAGATCACTTGCTTCTCCGCCGACACACAGATACTTGGTTTTTTGAATGTTGACCTTCAAACCCCAAATCTCGTACTCTTCAATTAGTTTGCGTACCATATATTCCATATCTTCCTTATCATTGGATATTATTGCCTGATCATCGGCAAACTGCAGGGTATAGAGGGTTGTGTTGTTAAGTTCTATTCCCATGCCATGAACTTTTCTTTTCCATTGTTTCAAGGCCGCTGCCACATATACTTTGAACAATGTCTGTGATATACAACAACCCTGCCTCAAACCTTTAGTGACAGTGAATTCATCAGTAACATATCTTCCTATTTTTATGCACGATTTTATACCATTGTATAGATTCTGTAGAGCTGTAATCAGAGTGTGGTTGATGTTTGTGCTTTTCAGTACTTCCCAAAGTTTTTCTGTTGGAATTGTATCGTAGGCTTGGTGTAAATCTACGAATGTAATGTGTACTTCTCTGTTAGTTCCTGTTTTCTTCTCAATAATCTGCTTGAGGCAGAATATATTATCATTACATGTTCTTCCTGCACGAAATCCACTTTGTTCTTCTTCCTCCTCATCCTTAAATTCCTCCTCTATTAGATCTCGTAATACTTTTCCGTACAGTCTACTGAATGTGCTAGTTACTGATAGTCCTCTGTAGTTTTCGCATCGTTTTCTATCACCTTTCTTATATATGGATGTTATATAGGCCGATTTCCATTGCTCAGGTACAGGATGTCCATTAATGCATAAGTTGAATATATATGTTATCATTCTGAATAACTTCTCTGTTCCAATTCATGGATATTAAGTTACAGAAAGAATTTCGCAGAGAAGTCTTGTACTTTTTTTTAATATCTTTTTTAAGATGGTCAAGTCGAAAATTCTCAAAGTTCATAGAAAAATTCATAACTCGAAAACCGTGAAAAATGGGGGTGATTCGAATAGCCCATGACACGAGGGACCTGTTTTTTCCTTTTTGGCGTCAATCTCTTGGCCACCCTGTATAGATTTAACGTTTGTTCATCAGATATTTTTTCCTGAATATGAAAAAATTATCATTATATTATTATGTTTACAATCTAACTGTGCTCGGGAAAATCGAAGAAGAAATGTATTTTGGAGGAAGAATTAGATATTGTATTTCAATTGCAAACATAATCTAAAAAAACTCAATTCTACTGAGTAATTGAAATATTCAAATTCGATTGTTCTAATGGGTTCCTGATCACCAACTGCAACCAGAATTAGAAACTTTTGTAATTATTTAGTGAACAACTGCTCGGGAAAGCTTTCAGTTGCACCTACCAAGTTTATAATACACGTTTGGGATATTTTTCTGATACGGTAATGGAAAAATATATTCCTGGGTTAAACAAAAATGTTTCATACCTCCTACCCAGTTGCGGAAATCTACTACGTTCTATAAAATTATGCAACATATACAGGGTGTTCCTAAATTGGAGGTAGAAACGAAGAGAGGAGATTCCTTTCCTTTTTTTTGTTTTCTAGACGCATGGTGTTGAAGTTTGAATAGTTTTCAAGTTTTTTTCATTTCACAAGATATTCAACTGAAATTTGGTATAGATAGATCGGGAAAATAACTGTACTAACTTATACATACTTACCTGCTTATTAGTGTTGTATGGCAATTTTGATTCTTCTGAGGATTTCGAGAAAATTTTTTTCACGAAATCTGTAGCAGATTCGACAAAACTACAAGGTACCATGAAGTTCAGTATAACAAAGCTTTTTTTCGAACAAACAGTAGCTCACAAAAAAGTTCTGGTGGTAAAAATATCACCCTGTAGATTCGCAAGCGAAATTGTCATGACACATGATGTAACCTCTAATTTGTAATATCTATACCAAATTTCAGTGGAGTATCTTGTGAAACGAAGATACTAGAAGAAGTTTTGAAAAAAATTCAAACCTCAAAACCCTGTATCTCGAAAACGAAACGTTTGGGGGAGTTTTCCTTCTCAAAATTATTCAAGGAAACTCCCCTTTTCGTATGTAGGTACCTACAACTTAGGAACACCATGTAGGCATGTATACATATCATAAAACATAAAACTTTTGGAATAATTGTTAATTAATCCAAGTATACTGACTGACCTATAGTGACTCCATAAAAAAAAGATTGTGACAAGTATTGAAGACTCCCTCTCACATAGACTTTAATTTCTGGAGAATCTATTTTAAAATCAAAGTACTTCCTAACCTTGGAATTTTCCAAGGTTAGGAGTACGTGAGGCCTTTATCAATGTTTTGAACAATGCAGGAAACTCTAATCAATAGTTTTAATCATTTAATGCAATTTATTTCCGCATAATAAGAATAAGACAGAATAAGCGAAATTTTGAGAAATGCCTTGGAAGCTACAGAACGGGGATTCACTATAATTTCATTGTTGCCGGTTAGTTTTTATGTGAAAAATGCCCCCCTCAAAAACAAAATTGAGGGGTTCGAGCGATTTTCCTATATCCTGATTTTTTTTCTACTAGAAAATACACCGTTTCTTTCTTTTCGATGTGGCTCCCTATATATGTTTAAATTTTCTTCTCTGAAACAGTTACCCTATTGATCCCAAGAGAATTATACCGACATTGTATTTTTATCATTTGACCACTGAAAAATCGAACACAACTTCGACCTTCAGAAATCAATTCTTTTCACCAATCCTCTGATGACTGGGCACACACAGTCAGCTCTATGTGTCAGTGAACTGAAATGACACATTATTTGGTTGATAACAAAAACATGAATGTTTATTCCGAGAATATTCCATGCAAAATAAATTTGTTTGCAACTATCGACTGAGTCACGAGATTGAGAACCATAATGAGTTATCGATAAACCAAATAGCTGATAAACACTTTCTTGCTCATGAATTTCTCGAATAGCCAAATATACAATCAGATCAGGTCTCATTCAGAAATTCCTCTATTCATTACAAGATCTAGTTTTGTTTGGAGGTAGTCAGTTTTGAAGACTATTTCACTTACTCCAATGTAAAAAGCTATCCAAGATGAATGAGGATCGAATAACACATCTTTCCAAACGTACTTTCAATCTGAGTATGTGCTTTCAAAGTTTAATTGGAAATTTCATTTAATGGAAAAATTGCAAGAGGCAAGAAAGTTTTTCAAAAAAGTGATTTCAAAAACACTAGCGCCCTTTAAAAAGTATCAAAGAGGTCCATGGCCAAAATAGGCAGTACTATGAGATTTCGCATATCACTCTATTTCAAGGGCTAAAAAATAGGAGTATGTAATTGTATGTAATTTTGATGCATTAATTTTGAGACACCATGTATAACTAGGAATATATTATTCTTATTCCAAATACCTTGTATTTTTATAGACAGGAAAAGAATTACCATCGTATTGATTATTGAAATAAAATTTTGCTCTCTATTTTCCTCTGATAATTTTTTTAATCCAATGTAAGCTCAAAATGAAGCCTCTTTTCTCCGTAACTCCTATAGATTCAGAGCTGCATAAAATTTTGGCCACCCTATACGCGAATCCAAATCCGTAAAGGGTTGCTTTGTGATTTTTGCCCCAATAGAGTAGACAGGAATGATAAAAAATTTCCAATCGAATAAAACAAACAATGGATATTGGATTCCTCCGTATGTCAACATCGAATCAAAGTGAATATGAAGCGATGAAATGAATGAAATCGGAATACATGAAAGTTCATTCGCATGAATCTTCATCAAGTTGAAAATCCCTATTTGTTTTTTTTACTCTTTTTCCACAAACGATAATATTTAGCTTTCAAATAAAATAGCGAATAGAATCAATATGCCGATATTCTTCAACCAATCGTGTACTGTATTAATTTTGAAGTATGTACCTGGGATGTTCATGAAGTTTGGGACGATTTTTTTTAATCTACGAAATATGTGGTATGAGGCCCATGGCCCCCATGCCCCCCGTCTTAAATCCGCCAGTGGCAAATCGCGCTGTATTCTGTGGAAAATTAGGCGACAAAATGCTCCTTGAATATCTCGTAACAACCACAAATGAAAATGATTAATTTGTGAAAGGATCTTCAGCATCCTTGGGGAAAAATTGATTTCACCAATTTTGGGGTTTAGAAACTAAACTTCCACGACTGAATGGGCACATTGCAAGGCTTGTCCTCAAGCACAGCTGAGAATTCAAACCAGCAAATCTTATCTAATAATAACCTTGCCCTCGCCAATCCTTCAGCCATTGTCTATCTAAAAACAATGCTTCAACATATATCTATAACCGACAGCGAGTTGAAGGTTGTAAAAAACTAAACGCATAACTAGGTAATTAATGTCCGAGATCTACAAGCAACTGAATATCCTGTCCATCGTGTACCATTTCCGGCAAAGAAGCAGTAGGCTCAACAAATCAGTCATTGTCATACTAGCGACATGATTCAACGTCCGAGAATCCTCAAGTACTCTATTTGATTCTTACGGATCCGATAATAGGCCGGATGTCAAGAGATAAGAAGTAATAAACTGGAAGAATAACATACGTATTAAATCCCATTCAATTTGTATTGATTCTAATTCTTCCCGGCTTATACGTGGGAGGAATGCAAGGATAATGTCTTGATAAGATTGGTTCTTTGATGTTGCTAGTACTCGTATACGATTTCAATATAGGCACTTTAGGCAGTGTACGTTAATCGAACTATGAGAATATGCGGTCTAGAATAAAAAAAATACTAATGCTCAAGAATCAAGAATATAAAGACCGTTCCAGACAGACAAACTTCCCCAATCTAGGAAAAACAGTACATTTTTTATTGCTGGGGGTTCGTTTGTAGCTTATGATCATTTTCATCAGGCAATTTATGCAGACATTAAAAATTCCAATGCCACTATGACAGGCTCAATTTGGGAACATTCTGCATAAGGAAAAATTACACTACTTCAAGTCACTAGCGGATTTATAGAGTTTTTCAGGGGGGGGGGGGCATGAAATTTTCAACCAGATAACAAAAAACTTATGTCGATGTCTCATAGTTTCAGTGTTGCAGGGTGTTTTTTTTGTAAATGTGCATTTTTGAGAAGTCGCTGTAACTTTTTTTCGCGTTTCTGTAAAAACATTATTGTGTCAATTAATGCACCATTCAATGGTGTCGATATATTTTCCTCAAATAATGCTTATCAATTTTTATTTATAGAACAATATTATAATTCAAATGGGATTCTGACACTAGAGAATTTTATATACTTCAGTAGAGCTTGAGGTTTTCATTCCAAAAATATAAGAACTTGATTTTTTGCCTGAATTCTCACTAAATCTAAATCCGAATTTCACATTCACCATTGACTTCAAAAACCATTTCAATTCTTCACCACATCAATGATAATACACAAGGATACTTGTAATCTCTTATTTTCGAAGAAGATTTCAGTCCAATGTCGGAGTATTGAAATATTTTCGGAATTGGAATTCCATACACTAAAAGTTTGAGGATTTATTTTCTTATAAATATGTAATTATATGTTAGGTTTTTGAAAAAACTATTGATACTTTTAAATTCTGCGTAGAAAAAGTGCTTTAAGAAAATTGGTTTGGCAAAGAAAAGGTTATAGCAACTTTTCCAAAATGCTCATTTACGAATATCACCTTATAACTCGAAAAAAGATATGCTGTTAGCATGAAAATTAACTTCCAGCCTCCAGAAACCGACATCGGCTTTTTTTCATCGATATATTTATTCTTTATTGCCTATTAAATGATTGGGGTGTATACGAAGATGGCGGAATCATGTTTTTATTATATATCTTAAAAACGAGAAGCGATAGAATGATGATATTTTATGGAAGTAATACTATTATGAAAACACACTTTCTTGATATTTTTTCATATTTTTAGAATGAGTGGTGGGGGTTGAAGTAGACCACCCTACCATTTTTGTTAGCTAAATTTGAAGAAGAACTTACTCAACAACGACTTGGATAGAATTGAATTCAGATAGCCAGATTTGGTTACAAACTTTTTCATCTCTCGTATTTTTCTCGTCAAATGTACCGTTTTGAAATGAGAAAATAAAATGTAAAAGTAAAAAGTAAAATAAATTGCCTTTCTCGACAGGTAATGATTTACAATTTATTTTTTTCTTTCAAAACGTTACATTTTACGAGAAAAATACTGGAGATGAAAAAGTTTCCCAAACCAGGCTGTCGAAATTCAATTCTATCCAAGTCATTCCGTAAGTTTTTCTTTAAATTTCCTTTTTCCGCCATATTTGAACCGCGATATCTCTCTAATGTTTGACTTTTTACCCAACATTTATACAGGGTGACCAAGAGATTGACGTCAAAAAGGAAAAAACAGGTCCCTCGTATCATGGGCTATTCGAATCACCCCCATGTATGTTATGCTAATTTTCACGGTTTTCGAGTTATGAATTTTTTTATGAACTTTGAGAATTTTCGACTTGACCATCTTAAAAAAGATATTTAAAAAAAAGTACAAGACTTCTCCGTGAAATTCTTTTTGTAACTTCAAGGTCGGATTTACGGGGGGGTGGGCATCGAAGACCTAAGAAAAAGTTGGCGCACATAAAATATTTCATACATTATGTACCTGATTTAATGATTTTAAATCGTTATTACCCCCCCCATGATCTTTATTACCCCTCCCATGAAAAAGATCTATATCCGCCTTTGTGTAACTTAATCTCCATGAATTGTACTTTTATACGTAAAATAACCAGATTCGTAACTTTGATGAAAATTATGGAAATGTTGGTCTCAAGTCAAAAAGTTACGTAGATTGGATTATGATCTGAATTTTCGAATCGAAATTAAAAGTGTAAAAAGGCTAATTCACGGTTTCTTAGCTTTAGATGTTGGTCAAGAAAAGTTCTAGCTAAAAAAAAAGGTATGACAATTAATCACACATCATAATGTGAATAAAAAGAAACTTATTTATAAAATTTACAGTAAGTTTTCAAAGTGGCCACCTCCAGCCTCAATACACATTCTACACCTTCTTAGAAAATCTTCTTTTAATCGCATAAAACCTGCCCTATTCTCTCTTAGGACACGTTCGGCTTCTCTTATCTTCAGTCGCAGCTCGTCTTCACTCGAACATTCTCGGGCGTTAACAATTTCTTTGAAATAACCCCAAACGAAAAAATCGATGGGATTAAGGTCAGGTGAACGTGGGGGCCCCTTAATTGATCGACTGCGTCCGATCCATCTGTTCGGGTATCGTTCATTCAAGTGGTTAATCAAAAATTGTTCTCGAAAATTGGAATAATCCCGATCGGTTTTTCATTGCTGCGCAGCTGACCAATTAAGTGGCCCCCCCGTCCACCTGACCTTGATCCCATCGATTTTTTCGTTTAGGGTTATTTCAAAGAAATTGTTTACGCCCGAGAATGTTCGAGTGAAGACGAACTGCGACTGAAGTTAAGAGAAGCCGAACGTGTCCTAAAAGAGAACAGGGCAGGTTTTATGCGATTAAAAGAAAATTTTATAAGAAGGTGTAGAATGTGTATTGAGGCTGGAGGTGGCCACTTTGAACACCTACTGTAAATTTTATAAATAAATTTCTTTTTATTTACATTATGTTGTGTGATTTATTGCCATACCTTTTTCTTTTTTTTATCTAGAACTTTTCTTGACCAACATCTAAAGCTGATTTTCATTAATTTTCAGCATTTTCTATCATAACTTGATCGGAAATATCTTAAAATGGCAAAAAATAATTTTGTAGTAAATGTCTAGTTCTTTGATTTTTTCCACCTCGATGACTTTGAAGGCTAATTCTAGCAAAAGTAGAGTGTTAAGTACCATTTTTTATCAATGATTCAAAAAGCTGACTGACGAGCGCAGTTTTCAAGCATACTAAGAAACCGTGAATTAGCCTTTTTACATTTTTAATTTTGATTCGAAAATTCAGATTAGGTATAATCCAATTTACGTAACTTTTTCACTTGAGACCAACATTTCCATAATTTTTATCGAAGTAACGAATCTGGTTATTTTATGTATAAAACTACAATTCATGGAGATTAAGTTACAAAAAGAATTTCACAGAGAAGTCTTGTACTTTTTTTTAATATCTTTTTTAAGATGGTCAAGTCGAAAATTCTCAAAGTTCATAAAAAAATTCATAACTCGAAAACCGTGAAAAATAGCATAACATACATGGGGGTGATTCGAATAGCCCATGACACGAGGGACCCGTTTTTTCCTTTCTGACGACAATCTCTTGGCCACCCTGTATAACAAATTACCCTTTATTTTGAACAAGGAAACACCCCAATTATTCGGACTTGTTTTGAAACACCCTGTATCAGATTATTTCCTTTCATTCGAGTTCGGTGATATGCAGAGAATTATAGAAGTAATTATCTGAATAATTCGTCTGAAATTCGAGTATTAGAAATTGGTTGTACAAGTACAACCATAACATAAAGGGTTTATTGCCGACCTCGAATGTGAGGCCTGTGCTTCAAGCCGAACCTTTATAAAGCTGCGCATTGAATGGGAAGGCTTCAATTAGACTTCAACGGCTATCTCCTAATTGTACTCATCCATACCATTGAGTTTAAATATACATAGAGACTCAGCCCAGTTCAACGATTTGATGCAAAAATTTTTGGCAGTTTACTTGCAAATTTGCCAACTCAAGTGGCGGCACATAGTAGCTACTAAAGGAACTATCGAGCAAACTATATTCAGCTTTCTACTCATTTATAGAAATCTATAGGATATTTATCTTCCTCTAGTTCTATGAATCGTAGGCAGGGTAGGATTCATCCAAATTATATAACTCCGTTACAAACGGTATGAATCAATAATGATGAACTATTAGCCATGAATTTTTTTAAAGAAGTGTTCTCAGGTAGGAAATGAGGGGTGAAAATTTACTGTTTCAACGGGTTGATACAAACCATCAGAGGCATCCTCCAATTGTGGGAGGAGACGAAGGAAACATTTCCATATCTGTTAACAAGCCGGCTCAACCAGGACCCAATCGGGAATTTATTTTCAAAAATAAGACAGCGTAGGGGTTATGATCCAAACCCCTCAGCTCGATGCTTTAGATTTGGGTTGCAGTTGGTCATGACTGGTTGTCTGGAAAAATGTTCCGATTTTTCAAACTGCCAAGATGACAATGATTTCAACCTGTGTGCAATGGGGGAATCTGAAAGTAGGCCCGTTGATGTGGTTGATTCGACAGATTCGACCATGTCTTCTGCGGATTCGGACAACGGTGAGCCTTGTGAGGAGGATATAAAGGATAAAGGATTAATTGAACCCCTAAATACCCTAGAATCAAACTCAATCGCTTATTTCTCGGGGTATTTGATGAGGAACATCGCCAAAAAATATAAATGCGATAACTGCGAGAAAGCACTCCAGACAGAAAAAAAAAGCCAAAGGAATCTCGACACAGAAGCATTCCACTGCTAATAGAAAATTAAATATTTTTAAAAATTCATAGATCTATTTATATAAACTTGTGAATAAAGGAAAAATTTCATGCATTTATTTTTTCATACATCAGTATTTTAATTCATGAAAGATCAAAAATAATTGTCGTTTTATCGCATCCAAAAAATCAGGTGTGATGAAATATTGAACATCCAATATTTCTTACGCCGGTCCTGACCGTCATCGAATTCGGTTTCGGAAATATTGCCTTATAGTTCAGCTACTTACCGCCAGATGCGGGAGTAACATATTTCGCTTCTCTGAAACACACTTATCCATCTATGAACCGGTGAAGGAACTACACAAAATTTAGCTTCAAATCGTTGAACCGGGCTGAGTCTCTATGTATATTTAAACTCAATGTCCATACGAAAGAATTGCGAACTTTTCGCACACTCATAAAAAATACAATTGAAGGTTACAATTTTCCCTTAACCGGGTAACCCATCGAGTCGGATGTCTGACAACTTCTGATCCTGTCTAATGGTTTTGTCACTTCCTGCGGAAGGTTAACGTTCTACCCCGTCAGTCTCGTGTAGCTTGGTTAATTATCGCCATCATAATCTGTTTCTACTGCCAGTCCTGAGATGGCACAGCATAAACACATGCTAATGAAAGCCTTGTTTATGTTGCAGGGTGAGAAGAACGAGCAATCTAGCAGCGTTTACATTGTTTTGTGTCAAATGTCACTTTGCGTGCATGCATGTGTAGTAGAAACTGGATAAGCTGATACATTTTCATTTGAAAGTGGTCTGACTGTAAAAATTTGACGATATTTCATTACGTGATTTGTTCATGCCAGATCAAGATATTGGCAATCGATAAAGCTACTTCAGCTGCTGTACATGGTTGAATGTTTGAATTTCATAAAAAAACATCGGCCCAGATTATTTATGTCAAACTTGATTTTTGACCATTCCTCCTACAAATAATATTGATTCTAAAGCTGATAGGGAAATTTGAAGGAGAAGTCAGGTGCTTTTGAGCACTCGTTCATCCACCCCGTAAGTAGATTTACCTTGTAGAGTGTATCTGTCATGAAAAATGACAGCAGCTTTCACATAAATTGTCCATGATTCTGAATCTGTTATTGCAGAATTATTGTAAATACAATTCTCCCACATTTCATGGAAGAAAAGGATATAAAGTTGAATATCTAATTTAATCTAAGATGATATACAGGGTGCAATTAGTGGGACAAAAAAAAATTCAAATTGAATATAAAGTACGATTTTTCTGAGAATTTTGTGGAATTCCAATATTCAATTGGATCTTTCTCTGAAGCTCTCTTTGAGCAAAATGACGTGCGGGACAATGAAATCTACTGAACCCCATTAAAAATTTTCTGCTCTTCAAATATCTCAATCAAATCCCAACATTTCAATATACAGGGTGTTGAATCTCAGCATGGAAGAAGTCCCATATTTTTCAAATACGGACCTGGAATTTTTTGGAAATTCAAAAGTAAATCGATCGACCTCTAGAAGTGAATCATACGTTCAAAATATCAATCGACTATACTGGTTGGCTCAAAAGTTATGAGGAATTGAAATTTTTGGTGAATACATAAACCACCCTGAATCTCGGTTATGGAATTGATTAGACCTATCATATATCAGTTTTTTGGACTCGCCTAGGGTAGCTCTAGGTCAGGTTACCGTATGTTCATTTACCAATGAAACACCCTGTATAACAAACTTTACAAATTACCCTTTATTTTGAAAGAGGAATGACCCTTTGAAATCTTTCGCATCAATTCATAAACACCCTGTATAATCGAAAAATTGGAAAATGTAATTTTTTTCCAATTCTGTTTTCATAATATTCAAAATAACACAATCCATAATAAAAGAGTCAATGATGTGAAAATTTGCTCAGATAATTCGAACTTAAAACGCAGTAAACAGTGTACCTTCATTAATTTTAAGTAAACATGTTTTCCATTATTTATGAAGCCAGTGTTATGGAATGAAACACTTCGTTGTCTGTAAACGTATTACAGTGATCAACAAGATTTATGGATCTGGAACATGGATAGTGATAATGGTACCACAAAATTTGGTATTCAGATGTCAATGGAACCATAAACTCAGTTTGTTTGGGAATTCCTATAAATTTACTTTTCATGGACCATAAGTCACTTGCAGTTTCTCGTCGCGTTTGTTTCATCGCAAAAGCATCTCATTACTTGAGATTTATGCAAGTATTTGCAAACATGCGACAATCTTCATAATCTCCGTACAGGGTGACCCATTTTGTACCAGCAGGACTTTGAGGGTCAATAAAGATGTATATTCTAGTATGGAAACTTCATATCAACATTCGTCCATTAACTCTTCATCTCGAAGATTCTTTATAGTGTCTTAGCTTCTGGAGTTATTTGAACCAAATTTTTCATAAAGCATCTATCACATAATCCTCTACAGAAATTGTCTACCGGTATTTTTTGTAACTTTCCTAGTTACATAATAGATTTGTAGATTTTTCATTGAATACAATATAATATTACTAGAAAATATTCTTCCAAAAATTCATTTTTTGTGTTAAAGTTTATATAATTTCGAAAATTAAAAGCAGATACAAAATTGAATTGGTTTGAAGTGTTCAAAATATGAACCAGGTTATCTATGATTTAAACCATATTTTTTTATTCTCACTCAATTAAGAAGTTTGTCACTCCTACCAATTTAGAACAAAACAACAGTTTTCACAAAAAATACGAAATTGTTTTGAAAGAGATAAATACAAGTAAAATGAGAAGAAGATCATATTGAAATTAAACACATTTGCTCTGAGGTACGCAGTTTGGTTGGAATATCACTGAAGGTTTTGGTATTATGCAGAATGAACCATTATTTTCTGAAGATTTCAATGCCTGGCATTTTCAAAACGACGATATATTTTACATGCCTGTGCACATAGGAAAGAAAACGAATATTGTCTTTCTTATTTCCAAACGTATGATCGTATTATCGAAAAGTTCTATTTATCTGCCTTGGAGGAGAAAAAGTTGCTAAGTCAACTATGACATGTTTTCGATTTGAATTTTAATTTTGCAATATCTAAATTCGTGGGGTAACTGCTTGAAACAATCGGAATTTTTTTTTGCAGTATTTGACCAAGAATGAATTTCCATGGGACTCGGCCCAACTCAATTATTTCAAATATGTATTATGAGTGAGTCAAGCTGGATCTCGAAAACTGATGTTAATTTTTTTGAAGTCAAGACATAGATAAAGTATATTTTATTTTTAATGTAGAAACCGGAAAGGTGATAAAATATACAGGATTTCTTAGACCTATCACCTCCGCTATAGGCTCCCCAACTCATAAAATTTCTAAATTTCTAAACGACCTCTTCGTTAATAAGCTGAAATATAAGTCCCCATTCTCGATAAAAAACTCCCTAGAATTACTAGAAAACTTAAAATCAATAAAACTAAATCCTCATCAAAGTCATGTCCTTCTTTCTTTTGACATAGTTAACTTATACACTAATGTGCCAATAAAGGATGCTCTCTCTTTAGTAAAAGACCATATAAACGAATATAGTAATTCTAGTAATGACTATAACTTAGAAAATACGGATATAGATAACATACTGAACTTATGCAAATTGGTTACTGAACAAAATTTCTTCACCTTCGAAAATACGGTACATTATATGAAGGTTGGGCTACCAATGGGTTCCCCAACCAGCGGTTTATTAGCAGATATATATGTTAACCACATAGAAAAACAGATTATGCTTCTACCAAACAGTGAAAAAATAGTTATGTGGAGGAGATACGTTGATGACATATTCTGTATATGGTCTGGGACAGATGAAGAATTAGAAATATTCTTCAAGACAATGAATTCCAAGATTAAAATACAATTTACACTCGAAAAGTCCATTTTGAATTCAATTAACTTTTTAGATTTGAAAATATCATTGAACAGAGATTGCATGTTCTCCTTTGATATATATAGAAAACCCACACAAACCGATTCTATAATACCCTTTAATTCCTACCATGCTCCCCCAGTAAAAAGAACAAGCTTTCGATTTCTCTTTAATAGACTCCTTAACATTCCTTTATCTGCAGAAAAATACGAAAAAGAACTTAATATCATCTATCAGATAGGAAGAAACAATCAGTATACAAAAAAGTTTATAGACGATGTTCTTACTTCCATAAAAAGAAAAATAATTATAAACAAAATTTATCCCCACTGCTCCATTAGAGAACATTTCACCACCATTCCATTCTATAACAATTTAGATCAAAAAATCCGTTCAATCTTGAATAAACATAATTACAGTTAAACGAACAGACGACACCCTACATTAGAGAATATATTACTTAACAATAAACCTAAAATGGAAAATGATCAATGCAGTGGCGTCTATAAAATAACGTGTACAGATTGTCCTGGTTTTTACATTGGAATGACTACAAGATCCGCAAAAAAGAGATTCATAGAACACCAAAAGAATCGCCCCACCTCATCGTTGGGCAATCATTTGAGAGAACATGAACATAAAATCGCCCTTGAAAATCTTAGAATGTTACATAAAGAGAATAACTATTGGAAAATAACTCTACTAGAACAATACGAAATTCTTAAACATAAAAATGAACAACACCT
The DNA here is from genome assembly GCA_951802165.1 of Adalia decempunctata. Taxonomy (NCBI): domain Eukaryota; kingdom Metazoa; phylum Arthropoda; class Insecta; order Coleoptera; family Coccinellidae; genus Adalia; species Adalia decempunctata. The sequence goes on from OX637697.1 coordinate 27,595,691, forward strand.
ATTAAACGACATATCAGAGTTTAGCGGAACTAACAATATTTTTAAATTATTTTAAATCAGTTGACATGCATGACGTTTGTCTTCCTTCCCCCCCCCCCTTCTACGTTTTCCTTTCCCATGACTGGACATCAATTTTCAATCTAATATTATGACAGAACGAATAAACTCTTCAAGAAAGATCGAAACAAATAATTGAGAACAACCAAAAAGTTATTCGTTACCACAACCTAATAAAAACAAACACCACGAAAAAAAAAACTCAAGATTTTGTTGATGTTGGTTGAATATTTTGAACATATTAGATGATAAAGTTTATATACTTCACAGACGGTGAGTTGCATCATCATTTAATTCATCCTACAGATTCATGATTTTCTAAATGTGAAAAGTCCTTAGTGTTGTTAATATTTATTTGTAATTTTTGTTATAATGTGACATCAAAGAATTGTAAGAACAAATTGTATTTCAGCTGGCCTGAAGATGGCGTAAGCCGAAACCGGTAGCCAATAGATTAAAATTTACTGAAAGTGTGTTTTCTGAATCTTCTTATTTTATGATTCACTCATCTCTAATAAACGATAGCACACTAATGGAGGAATTCATTAATAAAAAAAAATACAGGATTTCATTGAAAAATAAAGTTAGAACTCTCTAAAGAAATTTAAAAAAAGGGAAAACTATACTGTTCATATACTGTTAATTATAATTTCGTTAATGACAAGGGATAATGCCCATTTGCAAGCGGAACGATTTCTAATCATCGATAAAATCAGTTTAAAACATCCATACCGCATAGGCCATATTAGTTGCTACTGGTATGGCTTAGTCGAGGCACTGAGCTACTGAGCACCTGTCGCTAAAGAATCAATAGAGACGGTATCCGCCAAAGGCGAAACAAACTCGCAATGCATTTCGAGCGACTTTTTCTGTTGCCTTGCAACGTTAAATCATTATTAGTGAATGTATTATACACCCCTCCCGGTATATATTGACATGAATGAGTCATAGCAATCTTCGGAATTTCCGCTTTTCCATTATTCAACCAGTAGTGTCCAGTACCGCGCGTCCATATCTGGACGGAACTACACGCTCCGACTTTTCTGTTGTTTTTTGTCAATTTCACGAAACTCCCATTTCTCATTGAGGATGATCATCCAAGCCTCGCAGGGAAATGAATCTCCGCTCTGCATTCTAACGAGAAATTAATTGGATTCGAAACAAACTAAATCGTAGAAACTTTTACCTGACCGTTTCGCGTATGCATTTACAAACCGGAACATAACTTCCGAATGAAATATTTATCGTTGTCGGTTGGCACCATAACTGTATTCGAATCTGTTTATTGTAATGATTGCGAATCGCGGACTATGACGTATTCCAACTGATTTGTACCTTTGTGCATTTCAGTTATAATAAAAAATGGATCACTGACGAGAACTCAGAAGCTTTTGAGATGTTTTAGGTTGGAAAAATATTCGACAGCTGTCAGAAAAATCTGACAGCAGCTGTTATATAAATCTGCTATGATCCCAGAAATATTGGGAATTTTGTTCGATAATTCGCTATTATTTTTATGGTTCTGTTTTTGCGATCGTGAATAGTATATTCTAAAACTAGTTGCAGAATGGGCTCCTATTCCAATACGAATGAGAAATTCGAAAACGAGCGACGAAGGAGCGAGTTTTCGATTGCATGAGTATTGGAATTGCATTCTGCAACCAGTATTAGACGATATTTTCTCTATTTCACTCAAATTTTGTGAAATTCAATGAAAAAATTCAAATTATAGGTTCTAGTGACATTCATATTGTATCTTGGCAGTTGGTGTCAATGTTAGGAAATACGAAAATTGACATTTCCAAATTGACGTCTGCTGAAATTTAAAAGGATCGGAAGTCATTGCTGACAACCACAAAACGAAAAATGTAACTAAAAACGATGCTGTAATGAGTGCATTACAGCACTGTTTTTAGTACTGTAATGAACTCATTACGATACTGAAATAGAGAAAATATTTTGTATGAAGCTTGAATAGATCATTCTCCATGTGAATGCGAAATTGCATCACGATAGAATCTCCAACTTTTGAAATTATCAGGAAAACAATTTCGCCCTTTACGAATGCGGCATTAGAGATCAAAACCTACTCCGAATGTCATAAGTTTTTGGATTTATCTATTTCATTAACGAAAACGTTTCTGAGAAATGGCAATTTTTCTACATGAAATTTTTGATTTCAACTTTACCAGATATGTAGATTTCGAAAATAGTTTTCGAATTTGCGAACTTAACTGACTCATTCAGAACTCATATGTATTTTGAAAACTTCAATCCTCCTCATAAGATAACTTACTGAGGCTAATCTTTAGTATGAAATTATTGATGTGATACAAAATATTATTATCAGAAATATTTTAATATAACCTGTGGCCATTTGAAAGAGTCCCCGGTTTTTTTCAAATTTGGATCTTCGAAATTTTCTGAAATTCTTTATCAATTGAGAATTTTTTGTCGTTCAATAAACTCAATTATGGGTAATTGTGAACATATGTTATATTATTTTTTAAAATATGCATTTCAAAAGTTCAGGACCGAAACTCCCTAAAATATCAGTTCCCAACATACAGGTAGTTCAGTTTTTCTTTCATTTTCGAATGTTTCGTCAATATTCCCAAATTTGGCCATATTGGTTCTCAATTTTTTTCACTTCCATTTTTTCGTCTGGGACTTCGTTTCAGGGACATGTCAAAAATCAAAAATTTAATTTTTTTTAAAGTTTTTTGCTAATATCTCAAGAACCTATTGATTTACAGAATTGAGATTCTGTACACACATTGTCACTAATAAAAGCTACTTTCTTGCACTTCATTCGGTTTTATTAGATGTGCCAGTGGGGGAGATATTGAATTTGCACAAAGGTTTTACCCCCCAACTTTTACACCACTGGACAAATTTGCATTTGCACAGTAAATTCAGATGCGCCAAATGTATTTTACATAAAAAAGGGACTTCTGATTCATTAAACCAAAGTGAACCCTTTTCGAGAAAAATGTCATATTATGATCAAAAACAATTTGCTAGCACATTGTCAATTACTTGTAATTGGAAAAATGAGTAGTGATAATTAACAAGTTTATTAATTTCAACACAATTTGACAACTAGGTTTTCAAGTTCAAAATGCGAAGTTATTTCTCATTATTTTTAGCGGCCATAGAGATTACAAGAATTTTTTGAATTACAAGAAATTTACAATGCGTTAGCAATTTGTTTTTGATCATAAAATGCCAGTTTTTTCGAAAACGGTCCACTTTAAAGTAATGAACCAAGAGTACCTTTTTAATGTAAAACACATTGGCGCATCAGAATTTGTGGAAATGCAAATTTTTCGATTGGTGCGAAAGTAGGGGGTAAAACCTTTGTGCGAATTCAATATCTCCGCCTCTGGCACGTCTAATGAATCCGAGTAAAGTGCAAGAAAGTAGCTATTATTAATGACAATGTGTGACGTGTGTACAAAACTCAATTCTGTAATTCAAAAAGTTCCCGAGACATTTGCAAAAAACTGAAAAAAAATATGAATTTTTGACACCCTGTATCTAGGAAAGAAGACACGGAGGAAAAATGGAAGAGAAAGAAATATTATTTTTTCATGAGAAATATACAGTTGACTGTTGATACACTTATTTAGGAACACTCTATAATATTTTACATATTCTCACAATGTGGGGCCATTCAAAAGCACACTTTTAGATTTTATTTTGTGGTACCATGTGAAATCAAACGTTTATCTCACACAGTGTGAATAACTCTTGAAATTTCCGAGAATGTGAGATGAAAATTTTATACCATTGAAGCTGAAAATTCCTGCTAAAATGCTTGTTTAGTTCCTCAGAAAACGACACTGGTAGATTTCAATTATCATCAAACCAAAGCAAAAATACAGACTTTCACAATGATCACCTAGTTCATTTTAATCAATATAAATGGTGCTTGTTGAAATAAGGCCGCAAATTTCGCAATCTTACAAAGGCGAATAAAGCGCCTCTTCATGGACATATCACATTTTCTTAAAAAAAAAGATAAACACTTGATTGTCCATCAGTTTTGACCTTTCTTTTAAATATAACTCGAGTTAAAGTAAACATATGATTCGAAATACAGTATTCCTTTTGATATGTTTATTTAAACAAAAGAAACTAAAAAAGTAGTTCGCATGAAATAGATTCGAACTGTGAAAATTAAAAATGAATACCGAAAACTAGTTTTCCATGTTATACTTTAGAATTTTCGAGAAGTTTGAATGAAAAAGTTTTATTTTGTCCAAATATTCCAAAAATACATAAAATTAAAAAAATATAATTAAACCAAATTTTTTCAATGTATGCAACAGGAGCATTATAAACCTTCAAAGAGAAATTCTTCTTGTTTTCGTATCGCGTAAATGCAAGTATAATACAAGAATCAGCATTCACCAGAAGTGCATTATTTATTGTTGAGTGTTAGTGTTAATTTATTGACCAAAAGGAATCCAGTTGAGAGAATAATGAGTAACTCTTTATCGCTTTGCGGTATTGTTCTGCGTATTACAGAGAGCAAATTTGTTTCAAAGAAAACGAGTGATTGATAAAGGCATTTGAAACATTTCTTTCAATACAGTCATGTTCAAATATCGAAGTGACAGAAGCAAACTAAGTTTTGAATGATACAAAAAATCAGTAGGCATGAATATCAGATCAATTTTTATGAGAGACCATAATGGAATACCTGGAATCAATTTATTTTCCGAGAAAAATTAGCAAAAGCGAATGACTCAAACATACTCACATTATTATACATTCTAGACAATTAATAGGTGTACGATTTAACAAATCATTTTTAGCAAGTACAAGATCTATATTTCTATGAAGTACGAGTTCATCAATTATGTTTGTGATAAATTATTAGTATGCGAATTTGGTTCCAAATCTTTGAAATATTGTTGCGTAATTCTGAAATATGTAGGTATTTTCATTTACCCTTGTAGTACATTTTCCGTAGAAACTGAGTATTTTAAATGTAATAGCAATGCAAAGAAAAGCAACAAACTTTAATATTACAAAAGAGAAAATAGAGTAATATGTTCACATTTGACGCGTATTGCGCTATTTGGCAAATTAGAATTCATCATAGATTAACCAAACCACTAAACGTTGTTTGTTCTCTCTATGATATTTATTTCCGAAGCTATCTATGAATTCGAGAAACGTCAAAAATTTTGTCGCTGAAAAACCAACATGTTGGTTTTGCCGGGTTGAAAATTTTTTCGGGATGAAACGATCGTTGCTACGGAAACTTCCTCACTAAAAATGAAAAGAGTGGAATAGTCATATGTAATACCACTAAAGATGGAATTTTGCCGGCAAAATTTCTCGATTGTAATATGAAAGTTTGTTGCTCGGAAGTTTCGCGAATGACATTTGGAAAAAATGTCATGAGCGAAATTTCCGAAAAGCAACTAACTTGAATATTACAAGAGAGAAATTTTACCTGCTTAAATTTCATCTCGAGTGGAATTCGGCATGACTATTCCACGAGAAAATAGGGTAATATGTTCACATTTGACGCGTATTGCGCTATTTGGCAAATTATAATTCATCATAGATTAACCAAACCACTAAACGTTGTTTGTTTTCTCTATGATATTCATTTCAGAAGCTATTTATGAATTGGAGAAACGTCAAAAATTTTGTCGCTGAAAAACCAACATGTTGGTTTTGCCGACTTGAAAATTTTTTCGGGATGAAACGATCGTTGCTACGGAAACTTCCTCACTAAAAATGAAAAGAGTGGAATAGTCATCAATAAACTGCCACTTCGCAAATTTCCGGAAAAAATCGATTGTTATTCAAGAAAAGATATAGATCACAAATGCGTTGATTTACCACATTATTGGGCTGTTTTTAACATATTTGCTAACATGTTCTTGGGGCCATAATTGTCGAACCATTGCGTTAATTTCTTCTATATTTGGTACACATATTTTTCATTAGGGGCCAGAATGAGAAACTTAAAAAATCACAAAAAATCCAGATCCGCATCAGCAATAACTTGAAGAGCATTATTTGTGGTTTGAAACAAAAACCTGTGAATTTGAGAAGAACGCAAACAAAGACGTTTTTGCGCAGATAATTTTAGTGCTCTCATTTCGAAATTGAGAAACTATAGTCCAAAAGTTTATTATTGATTTTCCACGATGAATTATCGAAAACTCCGAATGCATATTTATTTTAAATTCACTGAATAATCATTAAATACTTTGGTTTCTGTTTTTTCAGCCGTAGACAAGACAATATTTTTTTGTATACGTGATATTTTTGAATCTTTCAGAGAAATAAATAGGAAAATTAGATCTATTTCATTTCAGTTGAATGATGAGTTTTAATGTACGAAATGATAATATAAAAATTCAAAGAAGGTAAAATTAATACTCAAAATGTCGTTCATTTTGGCTTCTTTCTAAATCTTTGTCCTTGTTTCGATCCTTTCAACATATTTCGTATACTGATATTCGAATTGTATTAGGATTGTACCTCATTTTTCACAGCTTCTGAAAAGCTCAAAAGCTCAGAATTTAGTATGCAGAAGAATTGCTAGCGAAAAATTTAAAGCGCGCTTCTCAATTTCATTTGTCTTTTCAAATACATATAGATGATTAAAATTTCAATACTTATACGCAATAGGTGTTGTTTCGAAGTTGTAACAGCTTCATATTTTCTTGTTGATGGGTACCTGGATTTTTTTTACTGCTTTTGAATTTCTCATTTTGACTCCAAATGAGTAACATGTGTGAAAAATATCGGAAGAAAATATATACGGAGTGGTTCGACAGTTACTGAATTGAATCCCCAAGAGGATATTGGCAAAATCGATAAAATACCCTGTACCTCGGAAGCAAAGTAAATGTGATACATCTAGAACCGCCTTATCTAGCCGACGTTCAGGTTTTTCCTCTTTCCCAATAAAACACCCTGCATAATATCACTGAATATATTTTTTGAAAAAATTACAAGTTTCTGAATTTCGTTTTCTAAGAATCGAATGACTTAATTTGTGGGGGCTCACTAGATAAAGGATCTGAAATATTCAAATATCCACAGAAAAAATCGTTATTGCAAATTGCAAATTTTGGGAAAATCACCCCTTTAGCTCTGAGTCTTCATGGTCGATTAAAATTTGCCAAAAATTGGATCTCTAGTCGTGGAAAAGTAAAATGAGAAAGGTATTTTTATTCAACTCCGACGTACACAAAAATCTTTGGGAAAATTGTTTCTATAGATTACAATTGAGTAGAAATAGGTTTTTTTAATTGGTACGACTGAACAGCGCTAAGGACCAATATAGAGGATATACTTAGAACAAAATATGGGACTTCTATAGTATTTAGTGAAAAATATTTTTTTTATATTCCGTTCAGAAAAATATGAATACAGTTTTTAATTAAATTGAATCAAATTTTTTCAATTAATCAGATATGGTATAGTTATTCTCCTTTTAATTTTTTTCATATTTATCCACGATGAATTTAACTCGAATTTCTCCCCAATCAATGATTTCATACCCTTTCGCTTCAAATTGGTAGCAGAGACTGTTGGCGAATAACCAGGGGTTCTGTCAATTCGAAGCGACAGGTAAAATCGATTTTGCGGTGTATCGCACGATACTCAACATATGGACACGAGATTGAACAATAAAAATTGTTAATTTCTTTCAAAATCCATACGTTTTCGAATTAATTGCCGGAATCAATAACGATAGAAGTATCAATAAAAAATTATGAGGGAAACATAATTGTAATATTAATGTGCCGGAGTATTCCAGATGTTGGAACAAAAAACGTAATAAAAAAAGCAGAATGATGTTTATAATGTTTTTAATGGAAATAGTTGATTGATTTGAAGGAATTTTCAAAGAGCGGCGGTTGCGGAAAAACTCACCATGCTTTGACCCTGATGAGGACTTCCCCCTCGCCAGGGGTGGGCTCCGGTTTCTTCAGGATCTTAACGGATTTCAGCCCTCCGAAACCCGTCAAAACGACGGCACGCATTTCCTTCGGACTCTCGTTCTCCGCCTGGTTCTCGTTGGTGGCTTCTTCGGCGGATCCATTCTCTTTGACTTCAGACGTACCATTCTCGGTTTTCTGCTCTTCGGCAGGAACTGGGGCCTGTTCGGTAGACATGTTTCGGACAGAAGTATTGTACACACACGCGGAATTGAGAGGAGACTAGATCTGGACGCTTTACCGGCTTCGGTTCCAGACAAACAATGGTTGAGTTGGGGGAGCCGGCTTCTCGATCTCGATTCTCAAACCAACAGGTGCTTGATTTCAGTGAGTAGGGCGCGCCGGCGAACGCGCGCATGTTTAAGGACCAAAAAGGAAATAAAAAGCTACCCTGCCGCGAATTGCAATGTGGTATGTTTGAATGAGGATGTTCTCGCTCTTCATATGCACACGTACAGGCTGTGTCGCGTCTACCGGTTGATATACAGCTCATTTGAATGTGTTGCAAGGCCTGGAAATCGACTTAAGTTCATTGATATCGAGGGTCAATAGTTTCTATGTTTTTCTCTGGGCAACAGAGCATGGGTCCATACCCTAACACGCTGACTATCCGAAAATCTGCGAAAAATACAGACCTTCACTGGTCGAAATTGCATATAATTTTGAGTTTATTTTATGGAATCCTTATCAAAAGTCGTCCATAATTTGGGGACAGGGCAGTGGCCCCGCCAAGTCGAGCGCGAAGCAAACACTGCCGTACTACCTTTACCCGAACCATTTCGCCGCATTTTCAGGCCCCTATTTGAGAACCTCACTAACCTCAGGATAAGACCAGAACGCCGAAATTTTCGTCACCCAGTAAGCTATAATCACGTACTTAAAATCCAAAATTATTTCAAGTGTGTAGTTCATTTACTTCCGAAGTTAAGCGAAAGCAAAGTTTCGCATTTTCGACCCTCAGTCACTCATGATCATCAAAATAGAACTATACTCTGTTCAAATATAAGCGACTACGACGTAAACAAAGTCGCGCACACGAAGGATGGGCTTCGTTCAGGTAAAGACTTGCTTTCAGGGCTCCAGGGTCGGATCGAGGATAGTTCACACAATCATATAAACTTGATATTATTCTCTGAATGGAATACACATGATTTGAATAGACAAATGTGAACGTTTCGTTCTTTTTCGTGGTGGGCCCAATATACCACCTTCAGATGCAGTGTCCGTTTCTGAATTCGACATTATTGTCCGGAAAAGATAACTGTGAAATCGTTCTAAGCTTTAAGTACGATCCTGGCAGTCTTTTGGGGGCGTGAAAAGAATTATACAGCCGACCGTTTCACCAATCATATGTTAGTAATGTGCAAAACAAACCGATTTGGTTTGTTTGTTTACATTCTCTTATATTTGAACAGACTATAGTACTTCCCATGACCTCAGATGGCTGAAATTTGGTACAGAGTTAGGGTTTAATGGCCACATAAAGGGAAAACTATAAAAACTAGGATAATCGAAAATCTGGAGTACCATTGTAGGCACGTCACGTGAGCTCACCTGCTATCACGTCATCTTCGCAAAATGTGCAACCAAAATAATGTATGGAAGTTTATGCGCTTGGAAACACATTGTTATCATACTCAATATGTGAATATCGACTTTAGTATATAAATTGAAAAAAGAATAATAATCGGGTGATCAGTCTTATACACAGTGATAATTTTACTGAGAGATAGGCTATATGGACAAGTTTGGTATCAAACTATAGGTTTTCGAGGACGCCAAATCCAATATAAAATAATCGGAGGCTCTATCTAACATAGTTCAGAACCGGAAAAAAATAAAGATTTGTAATGAAAATACTAATCCTAAAAAAACTGTGTCAAATAAGAAAATCTAATAAAATAGATCAATATGCCCACGTTTCTACAAAAAGAAGTGAAATCCCACCAAAAACATTCTGTAAAAACTAGCCAAGTCTCGATGGAGCTGCTTGTTTATCTCTAAAAAGTAATGAAATCTAGAAAAAGTCGAACCAAGTTTAAGGCTCCTTACTGCGATTTCTTTATTATTATAGTTAATGTTGTGTGACTTGGCCGTCACAAGGGTACAAAACCAGGTGCTCCATGACACCATTGCACCAATCTGTCGCCAGAAACGCTACCCATTGACGATGGAAAATTGCCACTTGGAAAACGTTCATTCAATAACCAGTCAATTGTAGGCTTGATAAAGCTGCGTATTCAATAATACGAGCCTGAAACAAACAGTATAAAAAATTATTTCCACTACAGACGGACTTCTAATCATTGATAGAAGGCCGTCTGTACGTCTATTTCATTTTAGATCGGTGGTCGATTTGACGCTCCAAAAAGAAGAGAGCAGAAGTCAGCATTGTCAAAGCTGAATGCATATGTGTTGCACAATCAACAGCCTAGAATGAAACACTAGCGTCCAATTACCAATACCAGCATGGGCTATTATCTCGCTCAACAAACATAGGTAGTTACAACAGATATAGCATTACGTGTAAACAAAATTGACTTGTACCCACTAACGTATAAAGAATGTTCAACGGCCAAGTCACACAACATTAACTATAATAATAAAGAAATCGCAGTAAGGAGCCTTAAACTTGGTTCGACTTTCTCTAGATTTCATTACTTTTTAGAGATAAACAAGCAGCTCCATCGAGACTTGGCTAGTTTTTACAGAATGTTTTTGGTGGGATGTAGATTACCGGGACTCGAAGTGTTCGACAAACTGTTTCGATCGAAACCAAACCATCAGAAGCGTCCAAAAGCCGCCGTTGCTTGATTCGACAAGAAGGTTACTCAAAGCTCAGAGCCTCACTACGGGTAGACACAGTCAGAAACCAATCTATAGTGGAGGAGTGGTAGATCTTGGGCGTCTACTTCTCGGTCTATCGGTCACGTTTCTAGTTTCTCTATATCGATAGATGTGCCAGGAAACTTGAAATTCGCAACATATCTCTGATTACGACCCGCCTCGATCATACCAATAGCCCTATATTGACTTCCTCTGTACAAAGTTTATGTCTAAGCATTATTGCATAAGAAATTTTCAGATTTTGAATCAAAGTTGATTGTACCTAAAACAATAACTGATCGCGAACGACAAGAACTTACCTGAAACTGAAAATGTTATCAAACGAAGAGCCAAAACCCATTCTAAGAGCGTAAACATTTGATTTCTCATAAATGAACATTTGTTGGACAAGAATCGTCAGCATTATATATAGTTACCTATAGTGAAAAGGGGTTACAGTCCACTGCGACCTTAAGGTCTATTGTGCCCCCTGTCAGAGCTGTTGTCATCGCGCTTCCTACAGCTCGCCCTCCAGTTCCAGAGATTTGATGGAATCCAGTATCTGGGACGGCTTCAAGGAGGATAACTCCCCACTTCTACAAGTTTCTTGACCAAAGCACTCTTTCCTTTGGCTTGCAATGGCATAGCATTTCGTAACCAGGTGAATAGGAGTTTCTTCCTCCTCCCCACAGAATCTACACTCATCATTGTCCGATAAACCCATTCTCAACAGATGCTTCTTTAGGCGACAATGTCATGTGAGAAAGCCAATGAGTAGGTGAAGTTGGTTCTTACTGAGATCCAGATATTTTTTGGATCTAGCAGTATCAAAGTTCCGGAGGAACTTTTTGGAGTGGTCAGAGTCAATGACGTAGGAGCTCAGTGCTGTAATAGCAGCTTGACTATCTGTATGAATAGCTATATCGCACTTCTGATAGTTTCTTTCTAGATTTATATCTAGACATCTTCCGATTGCAAGTATTTCCGTTTGAAGGACGCTTGTACAGGAGCCTAACGATAGTGCACACTTGGTACTTGTCCCGTAAATCCCAGCGCCAGCTCCTGTAGCGGTTTTAGAACCATCTGTATACCATTTCATTGTATTTTCTTTGAGATTGTAGTGGGTGTATTCCCTTTCCCAATCCTCTCTTTAACTTAGCATTGTACTGAAGTTCTTCTCAGTGCTTACTTTCTTGATCATTACATCACTAGGAAGGTTTGCAGATGAGGTGTAGTCATTCAGAAAGGAACAAGCTCTCTGAGACCTGACTCTCTCATTGCCTGCTCCTTCTTTAGATACTCTGAGGATGGCCTCATGGGCTACCCTATCAATCACTAGATGTAGAGATGTAAGGTCTGTGATGATCTCGAGCGCCCTGGTTGGGCACGTTCTCATAGTTTCCGTGATGCACACACAGGCAAGCCTTTGTACTTTGTCGAGCATTTTCCTCGTACTTACCTGACTTGCCTTAGCAAACCAGGCTACTGCCCCATATGTGACTATAGGTCTTACAATCATGACGTACATCCATCGCAGTATTTTTGGGTTACAGCCCCAATTCCTGCCGCATAGACGCCTGCATGCCATCAGAGCTCTTGTAGCTCTGATCGTCAGCATTCTAGAAACGTTCACAAAATTTCCGAACTTCCTTAACTATTTTGGAGCAGTATAAATGGGAAAAGGCTTTCGATAAACTCAACCCTTTTGTGCCTGAACCGCAGCAATGATGAGAGATTTAAATCAGATTAGATGTCATTAAGGGTGTCTACTTGAAGGAAATGAGGTTAACACTGGCTAGACCTGAACCTTTCTGTCATTCTGTGGGCTTGCAAAAGACTAATATAAGACAGCGGTCAAACAATGGGAGTTGGACAACGGAATAACCCTGTGGAGAAACACTCCTGGACTTACTCAGTCTAAGAAATTCATGATGAATTCACCGGCCTATACCAATAAGCTCCTAAAGCTGTCGCGAGCTGAGCTTCGGGTGATGGTAGGTCTGCTGACAGAGCGCTGTCGGTTCAAACATCATTTGTACCGTATGGGAAAGTCAGCAGATGAGATATATAGGCTATGTGGACCAGAATCAGAAACATCTTAACGCATGGTATGCAAGTATTCAGAGCTGGCTGGTCTAATAAGAACCATTAATATGGGGAAACCTGTCCTGGATACCCACGAGGTAACGGTCAAGGCTAGAAAGGATGTTGCCAGTCTTCAACATTATCGACGACCTCCTTGGGTTTCTATGAATGAGTAGGGTAGAGAACAAAAGATCTATGTGCAGATCGCAGTTCCCGGAAGGCTCAACTAGCCATAACGACCCCAGTTCAAAATAATAATGATGAAAGGGTACCTACCATCGCGATCCTTAATACTGATAGGTACCAATTAAATAACCTGCATCAGCTCTCTCCTCTGATGAACTCTCACAATTATGGCTATACGGCTGAGTCATGTAGCTTTCTGTTTACGTATAATCTATCAATGAAAATTCTACCCTAGTCAATAGCTTGCTATAACCTATCAGTATTATTATCACAAGGGAGAATGGTCCAAAAGGCTCGTGTCTCTGATGCTGCGATCCAAGAGGACTATTGTTCACCCCTCAGTCTAATTTTTTCAAAAAAATGATGTTCCCAGATGATGGTAGTTTATTGAGGATCTCAAGAATCAGTTTTTGCTGAAGTCTAGGAAATAAAATCTGATTCTGTCCTCAGGGAACTCATATATGTCTCATTTTCCATAGTCTCATCATCGCCAGAGTCTACGTATTATGGGATCCTTAACAATAAGACCTAGTTTCCTTCGGGTCTACTAAGACTATGCCCCATCTGAAGGTTGCAGTAACTGTTCTCAATACCGAGATGGATGTACGTCATGATCGTAAGACCTATAATCACATATATGGGGCAGTAGCCTGGTTTGCTACGGCATGTCACGAGGAAAATGCTCGGCAGGGCACAAAGGCTTGCCTGCGTGTTCATTATGGGAGCTATGAGAACGTGCGCAATCAGGGCGCTTGAGATCATCACTGACACACCTCCACATCTAGTGATGGATAGGGTAGCCCATGCATGAGGCCATCCTCAGATTATCTAAAGAAGGAACAGGTAATGAGAGAATCAGGAGTCAGAGAGTTTTGTCCTCTCTGAATGACTACATCTCATCTGCAAACCTTCCTAGTGAAGTAATGAACAAGAAAGTAAGCATTGAGAAAAACTTCAGTACAATGCTAAGAAGAAGAGAGGATTGGAATACACCTACTATTATCTCAAAGAAAATACAATAAAATGGTATACAGATGGCTCTAAAACCGCTACAGGAGCTGGCGCTGGGATTTATGGGACAGGTACCAAGTGTGCCCTATCGCTAGGCTCCTGTACAAGCGTCCTTCAAACGGAAATACTTGCAATCGAAAGATGTCTAGCCATAAATCTGCGATAAAGCTGTTCATTCAGATAGTCAAGCTGCCGTTAAAGCACTGAGCTCCTATGTCATTGATTCAAAGCTGATTAGGGAGTGCCGGAACAAACTCAATGAGGTGGCCAAAAAAATAAGGTCTTTTTGATCTGGGTTCCCGGACATTCTCGAATCGTAGGAAACGAAAAGGCCAATAAACTTGCCAGAAAGAGCGCACAAACGCCACTCACTGGCCCAGAACCCTTTTGTAGTATAGGAAAATGCACCTATAAGAAGGAGTTTATAGTGATGGAGAAAACCGAAAGGGCAAAACTCTGGCGGAATCTCACAGGGATGGATCACTCCAAAAAGTTCCTCCTTAACTTTGAAATTGCTAGATCCAAAAAATATCTGGATCTCAGTAAGAACCAACTACACCTACACACGGGCTTTCTCACACCTCTACATCTAGTGATTTATAGGGTAGCCCATGAGGCCATCCTCAGAGTATCTAAAGAAGGAGCAGTCAATGAGAGGGTCATGTCTCAGAGAGCTGGTCCTCTCTGAATGACTACACCTCATCTGCAAACCTTCCTAGTGATGTAATGATCAAGAAAGTAAGCACTGAGAAGAACTTCAGTACAATGCTAAGCAAAAGAGAGGATTGGTAACAGGAATACACCTACTATTATCTCAAAGAAAATACAATTACGGTATACAGATGGTTCTAAAACCGCTACAGGAGCTGGCGCTGGGATTTACGGGACAAGTACCAAGTGTGCACTATCGTTAGGCTCCTGTCCTTCAAACGGAAATACTTGCAATCGGAAGATGTCTAGATATAAATCTAAAAAGAAACTATCAGAAGTGTGATATAGCTACTCATACTATAGTCAAGCTGCTATTAAAGCACTGAGCTCCTACGTCATTGACTCAAAGCTGATTTGGGAGTGCCGAAACAAACTCAATGAGGTAGGCAAGAAGAATAAGGTCTTTTTAATCTGGGATCCCGGTCATTCGGGAATGGTAGGAAACGAAGAGGCCAATACACTGGCCAGAAAGGGCGCACAAACGACACTCACTGGCCCAGAACCCTTCTGTGGTATAGGGAAATGCACCTATAGGAAGGAGTTTATGCTGAAGGAGAAAACTGAAAGAGAAAAACTCTGGTGGAATTTCCCAGGGATGGATCACTCCAAAAAGTTCCTCCTTAACTTTGAAATTGCTAGATCCAAAAATATCTGTATCTCAGTAAGAACCAACTAAACCTACTCACGGGCTTTCTCACAGGACATTGTCGCCTAAAGAAGCATCTGTTTATCGGACACATACGAATGTAGATTCTGTGGGGAGGAATGATATGGCAGTGCCAGCCAAAGGAAGAAGAGCTTTGGACAAGAAACCTGTAAGAGTGAGGAATTATCCTCGTTGGAGCCGTCCCAGAATCTGGATTTCATCAAATCTCTGGAATTGGAAGGCGTGGTGTATGAGGCGCGATAACAGCTCTGTTAGGGGGCAGAATAGACCTTGAGGTCGCAGTGGATTGTAACCCCTTTTTCCTATAAACTATCACAAGGGTGGATGCTCTAAAAGGCTTGTCTCTGATGCTGCGATCCAAGAGATCTATTGTTCATCCCTCAGTCCCATTTTTTTTCAAGATAATGATGTTTCCAGATGGTGGTAGCTTATCAAGGTTTTCAAGAATCAGCTTTTGCTAGAACCTAGAAAATCAAATCTGATTCTGCCCCCAGGGAACTCACCTAGTATGTGTTCCAATGTTCCATAGTCTCATCATCGTCAGAGTCTACATATGGGATCATTAACAATACTTAGTTCTTGTAGGTTTCCTATATGGGTCTACTTGCCCCATCTGAAGGTTGTAGTAAGTGTTCTCCGATCAGTTCTAAATATCCTATCTATGAATTGGTCCTTTTGGTTGATGGACCATTTAAAAAACTAGGAGAGTAACGAAGTCAAAGTCGATCACATAAGGGTGCTTGAAAACTCATTCCACCAGTCACTCTACAGTTCTTAGCTTCTTTGTTTGTACTGTCTTTGACACAATTTTAGAATTGATCTTTGTAGATTGAACCATAGCCAACCTACACAACTCTATCATATTGGTGGATGCGAAAATATAAATTTCTTCCAAATTCACCAGGTTTTCATGCGGGGTTCAGTTCGAAGTAAAATCTTCCGAAGATCCTTGGATTGGAGTGATTGGACACCAACTGTAGCGGCTGTCAGCTGGTCCAGCTTTCAGAGAGAGTCTCCAATACATGGATTATTCTCTCAACTAAAACTGAATACCGCATGAAAACGTAGTAATTCTTGTAGGGATATTTTGGCAAAGCTGAAATTTGGAAGATTGTCAGTCCTTGAACACATGTCATGTCAAAGAAATCGTCAATATTGCCGGATCTGTCGCTACAGAAATTTTGGAATTTTTTCTCCAATTCACTGAAATTTAATGAAGTTCTGGCTACATGATCAAGATGAAACTTCACATGTAGCTTGGAAACGTCATTCTCCATCTAAATGCAGAATTTCATCTTGATTCAATCCGTAGTTTTGAAATTATCGGGAAATCTGAATTTCGGACGGCAATTTTTACGGAAACCTTAGTCGAATTTTGCATATTAATGGCCATTCAAGATCGGAACCTACCCTGAAAGTTTCTTGGTCCTTCTGTTCGAAAGTTATGTTCACATAATATGGTATCTCAATTTCAAACCTAGGGCGTCAACAGATGGGACACTTTGTATATGAAGTTTTCGTCATTGCCTAATGTTCTCATTTTTTATAGCACAGGACTAGCACATTAAAACAAAAATGTTTTCAATTCTCCATTGATGTTTTTAGCATATGTTTATGAAAGTACTGTAGACCATATTATTATTTTTGATGTTGGAGAAATGGAACATTTTTTTTGCCATTTCTTTCATTTTGGTAGGTAAGCTAGAATGAATATGAATGTCTAAGTTTAAAATATATTTTATTTTTCAACAATTTAAACCAGTGCACACACTATTTAAACCCATAAATGAGGCAACAAATTATAATATAATATTCCATTAATGACATAATTGTTTTAAATTATTTGAATCATGACCCTAATTAAGAGCTAGGAATTCAAGAATATTCGTCCTTTTATTTGAGTTAAATTCAAGTTGTCAGACTAGCTAGCGGTCTAAGAATATCATTGTGGTTAAAAAATGAATATTTGACTATAATTTTCATTGATTGGGATAATACATATAAGTTAATAAAATTTATAATTTCATTTAATCAATAAATTAAAATTAAACCAAAGCTGAGATCAAAGATTAGAAGATAAAACACTAATATATTAAATCTTGTACTACTTAACAAATGATCGAGTCTGAATTCAAGAATAAATCCATAAAATGAATATTTATCAATCCTTTTAATCATTGTTTATCAGAAAGACTAATTTCGTCTATTATTGAAAATTACAAAGGCGAGTTAGATATTTGATATTAAAACCAATACTCAAATTAAAAATTTCAAAACTTTTGAATGATTACACAAAATAAAAACTAATTCTTAGTACTGCCTACGTCTTTCTTCCAGAAGGGATTGGACTTTCCTAGTTGCAATTTTTTTGCTACTAGGCAATTCCTCCCCATCCACAAGGAGTCTTTTACCACTGACAGTCAAGCCATTATTATTGATGGCCTTGTTGATGTCCTTCAAGTCCTGAAAAGAAATATGTGAAGAGTTTCTCAGATTCATGGATATGAGTCTTCAATATTCTCATTTAATCATGAAGATAAAAGTTTCCACAATGTCAGTGCTAGGCAGTTGTTAAGTCTTAAGAAAATTTGCATCCAACTCATGCAAATTTTCTTAGTTCTATGAAACTAAAATACCAGGATCCTAAATCTCTCTAGATAAATGTAATTTTCCCAATAAGTTTTTATCAGATTATACCTGTCAATTTCCACTTACCTTTGAGGGACTCCTGCTGAAGAAGTAATTGTAACTACGAGCACTAGGATTATGAATTACCGGACTATCCAATGGTTTCACAAAGACATTTTTTATTATCTGCACGCTGGGAGAAATTAGGCATCTCCTCCCCGAAGGTATTGGTAAGGGGCTTACCAAAATATCACAGTGCTGTGGAAAACCAGAAAAATGTATCATAAGCATAAATAATAGACTGAAATTACTTACTTGAGTCCCATTGGCGAATTTCATCGTGAAGTCCTTCATTTCAATGACATAAACGGAATTATAGAACTCTATTAAATCACCCCGTCTTTCTGGCATTTCTTTGCACAAACCACCTGTGGAAATTCGATTTAAATATAAATATCTCTCAGGGGAACGATTTGATGTAATATGGTGAGTGATATAAAAAGCAATGTTCTTGAAGATGTTGGTTTGTAACTTGAAATTATGTACCAGACTCGGGAAACACCCTGTATGCTCAAAGTATCAAATGCAAACAAAAATTTAATTGCTTTCCCTGTGATAAGTTGTTTGTGAGTGGATTTAATTTATTCTCTCCTTCAGAAAAAACGCCTCATTCTTTTATCCAATTTATTATATCTTGCACCATTTCATATTTTTGTATGTAATTTTTAGGTACTTACCGATAACTTTGGAACTTTTATTCTCTAATAAAACATCTCTATAAATATAACTGTCTGCTTGAGGTTGTTGCCTGTAGCATTTCATTATTTCCATGAAGGTCTGAGGTTTTTGTAGAACCTTCGGAATAACATAAACGGCACACATCAGTAGCTGATCCAAATGTCTGTCTTTGAGCAACGGTTCAGCCTTTTTCTGGATTGAAACTTCAAAAACTGTCCATATTTTCCTTTTCAATTCGTTGTCGTTGATATTCAATTGCGTGCACAGATGCTTCATCCTCACTGCGGCTAAATTGAAGAACTAGAAAAAAAAATGGGGAAAAATTAAATTCCATATATTTCACCTCACAAACAATTTATTCTTTTGTCGACTAATAATGTGAGTATGATCAAAAATTAATCCTAGTTTACCTTTCTGAAAAATATAGCCAAACCGCCAGTTCTTTTTGGTTTTGGGGGTGGAACTGCATTCTCTGTTACTTCTTCCATTAAAATATTATTCTTACTATCAACATCAGCTGAAACATAATTTATAGTTATGAACGGACATATTTAAGATGCTTCTTACACTGACCAGTTCTTTTTTGAGGTGAAGGTTGTGTTCCAGGAAATAGTTGACGACTGACACTAATCTGTATTGGCGATTGAAAACTTTCAGTAGCAGATGGGCCAGGAGACACTAGCTTTGCTAGAAAAATTTATAAGATCATACCTTTTACCGAAAATCTCATATTGGTAGCGACCAAAAAATTAGTCACAAGATCGCTTGATACTTACTAGGTGTTTTAGGTTCTTCATTTATGATTGGCTGTTTGATATCTGGTTGAACTTTTACGCTGATATGAGATGGTAATGCTACTTCCTCTTCTTTTGGAATACCTTTATCACATTGCTTGATCAAATTCCATAAATTGCTATTAGATTTCCAGGCAAGGGACTCCAATATCATTTCTTCAATCTGAATACCAAAAACAGGAGTAAATAATAAATATATGATATTTGTGAAGTGAACCAACCTTGTTCAGATGTTTGATGGTATCTCTATAGAAGGGATCTTTTGATCTAACAATAAGTTCAATGATTTTCACAAAATCACAAGCATCTATTTCCAAAACTGTTAAAATCCAAGGAAATTTTATTTGGCTATTGTAGCAATGTAGTACTATTTCCATGGAACAAGCGAAAACACATTCATAAAAAAGATCTTTCTGAATTAAAACCTGAAAAACAATTCTATTGATCATCTGTTTGAAATAGTTTTTAAATTACTACCGATATATCCTTGTTGATTGTTTTCTCATGTTCCAAAATGCTTTCTATAAGTTTATAGAAAAGTTTGGTTCCTGTTAAGAGTCTGCTCTTTGCACATTCATTCTGTTCATCGACGTTAACAGAATTTTTACTTAGAATGAAACTATTTATGAATTTGTTTCCCAAACGAGTGACAATATCTGCAATCTTTGTGATGGGAGAAGCACAAGAAGACCTGCAAAATGATTTAGTCAATTATTCTGCAGTAAATTATTTGAGATTTGTGCAAAAATGTGTAATTACACAATGAGAACGCCTAATTCAAAAGGATATCAATTCTACATCCATCTCAAGTTGAAACATTGAAGGAAACTTACTGAAATATTCTCCTCAAAGTGTCGCTTGGTTGTGGTAACCTTCCACTCAGAATCACTTGTAGTCGAGCAATGTTATGAGTAGCAGACGCAACAGAATTTAATTCTTTGCCATCACGAGGACTCAGAAAATTTCTACCTGTTAGTGGTGTATCACAAATTCTGGAGGAAACCTGTAGAATTATTCTAGTTTTAAACACTGGTTATGGGTTTTCAAGACATATTAACGTGGATAAAACCTTTATTATTAGACTAAAATAAATATCAAGATATTACTCACTGTGCCAAAACTATGAGTTTTCCCAGGAGAATCTGTGGGCATTTCGTCTCCTGAAAATTATACACTGATGAAAACTCAACTCTCAATCCATCAGAATTGTAGAATAATATTTTCTGTATTGCTATAAACATTTCACAGTACGTATTAAATTTTTCAAACATGAAATCAAGAATCAAATTCAATTCAGGCAAGCTATAAAACTATAGACCAGAACTATTAGATACTCCTATAAATATTGTTGATTATTTATTGTTTTATTTTATAGCTTCTTAAAAAGGTACATTCGATCATCGTAAATTCTTCAAACAAAATTATGCAATAGAAAATCTTTCCGATTGGAATTAAACGCAAATATAATATGAAAAATCTTACCTGATTCAGACTGTGATGGTACAGATCCCCAATTATTCTGATTCTCATGCTCTTTCTCCAAAATTCTCCTTCGATATTCTGCTAGAAATATTCTCTCATCAAATCCCCCATTATTCAATAATTGAGTCTCATAGGCCTTCTTTATTTCCTTAAAATTCGTTTCAAACACTTGTGGATCGAATAATCCAATGAAATTCTGTTCATTTCCTAATAGAATTCCGTTCTTGAAATACATGGATAAAACATTCCTGCACTGATATTTCTCTATATACTTAGCATCTAGGGAGTTTGAAGAGTTGGTTATTATTTTATCAATTATACATGGCACTTCATCAGGACATGCAAAATCTGGGCTCGACCAATTAGGTGGCAGTCCTAGAAATAAATAAAATTTGTTTCAAATATCATTACAAATCAATCGTTCTGTTAGTGGTCTTTGTTCGGAAAGCAACAGATCGGATATGTACAAATAAATGAATGAACACTTACCTGAAAACTTTGGGTTGAGTAAATCCCTTCTTTCAGTCAGAAAACCGTTTTTAAAAGCTAAATCACAAATTCCCAAGAGTAAATGGTATGATTGCACTAGGTCGTTACTATAGCTGGAATCTTCGCCTCTTATTGTGATATAAAGATTCCAAATAAATTCAAATATTTTTGCAGGTGTACACTGCACAGATCTGGAACCAATCCTTTAAAATTTCAATGTATTACTCTGTAAAAAAAATGTTTATTTACTTCTGTTTTCTGTTTCGATGTTGTTTTGGGATTTCCATATCTGATGGTTCTGGTGTTTTGAATATTTTAGGAAAGATCGCACAGTACTCCTTAAACACATTGCAAGTAACAGAAAAAGATTCTTCTAATGCATCAATTTTCTTTCTGAATTCTTCACTCATACAGTTCATGTCTGACCATCGACGAATATTACAGAAGAACTGGATTAAACTGAAACAAAGTTACAATAAATAGAACTTAATTGAAATTATATCCTCTGTTCCTGCTCTCTTTATGCTCTGATTCTGTTCTCACCTATTTGTCATGGCATACACACATTGCTAATGCTAATGATTATTAATTAGTCCCAGATCTGTCACCTGATGAGTTCAACATGGATTTTTCAAATTCAGTACTCACCAGGAATATACCATAGAAAGGCATTAATGAATGGAAAAGTCTTTGTTCAATATGACATTCGATAAGAATCAGGAACAAAGAGGAGCCATTACATGTTCTCAAATCTCATGACAATACCATTTGAATGAATTTCCAAATACTTACTTCAAATTGCAACATCGGAGCAAACTAGTGAGACTAACACAATTGCCCTCAATAACACTACTTCCAACGGTAGGAGTAATGCTTTTTCTGCATGCTACGAATACTGCACATCCCAGCCAATGTAGAGGATCGCCCTATAAATAATGAGTGAAAATCTGAATGATTTCAGATCAGTTCAGTTAAATTTTACCTCTAGCAAATAATTCTGGCTCAATTCTTTGAAATTCTCCCATGATACTGTAACAGCTTTGCTATCCAAGTTGAGTTTATTGCATAGTTCTGCGTGTTTTTTGAATAATTGATCCTCCGTGTCCTCTAAAACCATTTTTGAAAAGTCTCTTATAACTCAGTTTCACAATAAACGTATTTCAATCACTGTCTAAATGTAAACACACTCTGGACTTTTTGTTTCACTTTTCTCTGGCGCGTTTTCCATTTTCTGAATTTAGGCGCCAAATATAAGGGCGGGCTCTCTCACAAAGAGCGGGAAAGGGTCCTTTTAAAAATGATAATTCTAAACCACAACATTCACATACATACAAATAATTATAAAAAGATAAACAAAGCAGTTTGTTTTGTTTGCTTCAATATTTTTGGGTGTTTCTCAGCTAGGGCAGAGATAACCTTATCTCTGGCTAGGGATAAAAAATATAACCTCGTATGATGGGAAGTGTCTTGTTGGCGCGAAAAGGTCATGACCATAGAATAAAGTATCGTCAAGACCACAGAAGTAAAGACCAGCTGGTCTGTGGTGTCGCGTTGGTACAGAATGCACCTGTACCCACGGATATTCAAACATGTTTGAGTATCCGTGCCTGTACCATTCTTTAAGCAATGTCTGTACAGTCCAGGGTTTGCACTGATCCATATAAATTGCTGCACCTAGATCAATTTGGCTGTACCGTTCAGAGAATGCATGACCTTGAAACCATATGTGATCTGTCATTTTGTATGTTCTGTGGGGAGCACATTGTTCTGTGACATTGTCGAGAAATAATCATTCTTTCTCTATGGTCAGGAACAGGTCCGGACTTCAAAATTTATTACTTCAAAATTCGAATTCATGCAATGATACCTTCGGAACTTCAATATTTTATATGGAGGAGTCATGATTGGTGAGTTTGTATTTTTAAAGAAGGCCGAACTCGTTAAAAAAAACCATTTCACTAATAATCGCCTTCTCCTTTGTCGTGCATACTGTCGATATTTTACACATTTCTAACTTGTCACCACATCAGTGGCCCATACCAGTTGGTCCTGTGTGAAACGTTTTCAGCGCCAATGTATTGTTCTTCACTTCATTATGCTCACCAATCCTGAGGTGCTAATTTGGGCGCAGGAGCAGAACGAGAAGAGGAGCCCCAATCCGACCCTGTTCACGGAGCACTTCAACAAGATCCTCCCCAAATATATTTTTCATTGACAAATATGCCAAATATGGTGTGTTTAGGGGGTCATACCCCTTTGTCATTTTTCACCCAAAATTTGAAATTTTTGAAATCGCTCATATTTGGCACAGTGGTACTTGGGACCATGCTGATCAACAATATGTAAATACCTATTGGCGGCGACGGGTGGGAAGGAAGTTATGACAGTTTGAAATTTGCGATTTAAAAAAAAAATTCATTTGACAGGTCAAAATCTAAACGGTGATAGTTAGGGCTTTGAAATATTTTTCATTGAATGGCGCGACATCGAAAACCTACATTTTGATAACAAAATCGCCCATGTAGCCCCCATAGTTTACGAAATATTCCACTTTATATTTTTCGATTTTTCATTTTCGAGTTCTGTTCACGAGCTCACACCACCCAAGGTAAGGGTGCTGTCAGTCCGCAAAATGGCTTTTATTGAAGATTCGAATAGGAAGTACAATTTAAAAATTTGATAACGAGGTTAGATCCTTCCCAAATATATTTTTTATTGACAAATATGGTGTTTTTAGGGGGTCATACCCCATTGTCATTTTTCACCCAAAATTTGAAATTTTTGAAATCGCTCATATTTGGCACAGAGGTACTTGGAACCATGCTGATCAACAATATATAAATAACTATTGGCGGCGACGAGTTGGACGGAAGTTATGACAGTTTGAAATTTGCGATTTTTCAAAAAATGCCATTTGACAGGTCAAAATCTAAACGATGATAGTAAGGGCTGTGATATATTTTTCATTGAGTGGCGCGACCTCGAAAACCTACATTTTGATACCAAAATCGCCCATGTAGCCCCCATAGTTTATGAAATATTCCACTTTAAATTTATCGATTTTTCATTTTCGAGTTCTGTTCACGAGCTCACACCACTTAAGGTAAGGGTGCTGTCACTCCGCAAAATGGCTTTTATTGAAGATTCGAATAGGAAGTACAACTCAAAAATTTGATAACAAGGTTAGATCCTCCCCAAATATTTTTTTTATTTACAAATATGGTGTTTTTAGGGGGTCATACCCCTTTGTCATTTTTCACCCAAAATTTTAAATTTTTGAAATTGCTCATATTTGGCACATAGGTACTTGGGACCATGCTGATCAACAATACATAAATAACTATTGGCGGCGACGAGTGGGACGGAAGTTAGGACAGTTTGAAATTTGCGATTTTTCAAAAAATGCCATTTGACAGACCAAAATCTAAACGGTGATAGTTAGGGCTTTGAAATATTTTTCATTGAATGGCGCGACCTCGAAAACCTACATTTTGATACCAAAATCGCCCATGTAGCGCCCATAGTTTATGAAATATTCCACTTTATATTTTTCGATTTTTTATTTTCGAGTTCTGTTCACGAGCTCACACCACTCGAGGTAAGGGTGCTGTCAGTCCGCAAAATGGATTTTATTGAAGATTCGAATATGAAGTACAACCTAAAAATTTGATAACAAGGTTAGATCCTCCCCAAATATATTTTTTATTGACAAGTATGGTGTTTTTAGGGGGTCATACCCCTTTGTCATTTTTCACCCAAAATTTGAAATTTTTGAAATGGCTCATATTTGGCACAGAGGTACTTGGGACCATGCTGATCAACAATATTATAAATAACTATTGGTGGCGACGAGTGGGACGGAAGTTATGACAGTTTGAAATTTGAGATTTTTCAAAAAATGCCAGTTGACAGGTCAAAATCTAAACGGTGATAGTTAGGGCTTTGAAATATTTTTCATTGAATGGCGCGACATCGAAAACCTACATTTTGATACCAAAATCGCCCATGTAGCGCCCATAGTTTATGAAATATTCCACTTTATATTTTTCGATTTTTCATTTTCGAGTTCTGTTCACGAGCTCACACCACTTAAGGTAAGGGTGCTGTCACTCCGCAAAATGGCTTTTATTGAAGATTCGAAAAGGAAGTACAACTTAAAAATTTGATAACAAGGTTAGATCCTCCCCAAATATATTTTTCATAGACAAATATGGTGTTTTTAGGGAGTCATACCCCTTTGTCATTTTTCACCCAAAATTTGAAATTTTTGAAATCGCTCATATTTGGCACAGTGGTACTTGGGACCATGCTGATCAACAATATTATAAATAACTATTGGTGGCGACGAGTGGGACGGAAGTTATGACAGTTTGAAATTTGAGATTTTTCAAAAAATGCCAGTTGACAGGTCAAAATCTAAACGGTGATAGTTAGGGCTTTGAAATATTTTCCATTGAATGGCGCGAACTCGAAAACCCACATTTTGATACCAAAATCGCCCATGTAGCCCCCATAGTTTATGAAATATTCCACTTTATATTTTTCGATTTTTCATTTTCGAGGTCTGTTCTCGAGGTCTGTTCTCGAGGTCTGTTCACGAGCTCACACCACTTAAGGTAAGGGTGCTGTCACTCCGCAAAATGGCTTTTATTGAAGATTCGAAAAGGAAGTACAACTTAAAAATTTTATAACAAGGTTAGATCCTCCCCAAATATATTTTTAATAGACAAATATGGTGTTTTTAGGGGGTCATACCCCTTTGTCATTTTTCACCCAAAATTTGAAATTTTTGAAATCGCTCATATTTGGCACAGAGGTACTTGGGACCATGCTGATCAACAATATATAAATAACTATTGGCGGCGACGAGTGGGACGGAAGTTATGACAGTTTGAAATTTGCGATTTTTCAAAAAATGCCATTTGACAGGCCAAAATCTAAACGGTGATAGTTAGGGCTTTGAAATATTTTTCATTGAATGGCGCGACCTTGAAAACCTACATTATGATACCAAAATCGCCCATGTATAGTCCCCATAGTTTATGAAATATTCCACTTTATATTTTTCGATTTTTCATTTTCGAGTTCTGTTCACGAGCTCACACCACTCAAGGTTAGGGTGCTGTCAGTCCGCAAAATGGCTTTTATTAAAGATTCGAATAGAAAGTGCAACTTAAAAAGTTGATAACAAGGTTAGATCCTCTCCAATAATATTTTTTATTGACAAATATGGTGTTTTTAGGGGGTCATACCCCTTTGTTATTTTTCACCCAAAATTTGAAATTTTTGAAATCGCTCATATTTGGCACAGAGCTACTTGGGACCATGCTGATCAACAATATATAAATAACTATTGGCGGCGACGAGTGGGATGGAAGTTATGACAGTTTGAAATTTGCGATTTTTCAAAAAATGCCATTTGACAAGTCAAAATCTAAACGGTGATAGTAAGGGCTTTGAAATATTTTTCATTGAATGGCGCGACATCGAAAACCTACATTTTGATACCAAAATCGCCCATGTAGCCCCCATAGTTTATGAAATATTCCACATTATATTTTTCGATTTTTCATTTTCGAGGTCTGTTCACGAGCTCACACCACTTAAGGTAAGGGTGCTGTCACTCCGCAAAATGGCTTTTATTGAAGATTCGAAAAGGAAGTACAACTTAAAAATTTGATAACAAGGATAGATCCTCCCCAAATATATATTTTATCGACAAATATGGTGTTTTTAGGGGGTCATACCCCTTTGTCATTTTTCACCCAAAATTTGAAATTTTTGAAATGGCTCATATTTGGCACAGAGGTACTTGGGACCATGCTGATCAACAATATTATAAATAAATATTGGTGGCGACGAGTGGGACGGAAGTTATGACAGTTTGAAATTTGAGATTTTTCAAAAAATGCCAGTTGACAGGTCAAAATCGAAACGGTGATAGTTAGGGCTTTGAAATCTTTTTCATTGAATGGCGCGACATCGAAAACCTACATTTTGATACCAAAATCGCCCATGTAGCCCCCATAGTTTATGAAATATTCCACATTATATTTTTCGATTTTTCATTTTCGAGGTCTGTTCACGAGCTCACACCACTTAAGGTAAGGGTGCTGTCACTCCGCAAAATGGCTTTTATTGAAGATTCGAAAAGGAAGTACAACTTAAAAATTTGATAACAAGAATAGATCCTCCCCAAATATATTTTTTATCGACAAATATGGTGTTTTTAGGGGGTCATACCCCTTTGTCATTTTTCACCCAAAATTTGAAATTTTTGAAATCACTCATATTTGGCACAATGGTACTTGGGACCATGCTGATCAACAATATATAAATAACTATTGGCGGCGACGAGTGGGATGGAAGTTATGACAGTTTGAAATTTGCGATTTTTCAAAAAATGCCATTTGACTAGTCAAAATCTAAACTGTGATAGTCAGGGCTCTGAAATATTTTCCATTGAATGGCGCGACCTCGAAAACCCACATTTTGATACCAAAATCGTCTATGTAGCTCCAATAAATTATGAATTATTCCACTTTATATTTTTCGATTTTTCATTTTCGAGTTCTGTTCACGAGCTCACACCACTCAAGGTAAGGGTGCTGTCAGTCCGCAAAATGGCTTTTATTGAAGATTCGAATAGGAAGTACAACTTAAAAATTTGATAACAAGGTTAGATCCTCCCCAAATATATTTTTCATAGACAAATATGGTGTTTTTAGGGAGTCATACCCCTTTGTCATTTTTCACCCAAAATTTGAAATTTTTGAAATCGCTCATATTTGGCACAGTGGTACTTGGGACCATGCTGATCAACAATATTATAAATAACTATTGGTGGCGACGAGTGGGACGGAAGTTATGACAGTTTGAAATTTGAGATTTTTCAAAAAATGCCAGTTGACAGGTCAAAATCTAAACGGTGATAGTTAGGGCTTTGAAATATTTTCTATTGAATGGCGCGAACTCGAAAACCCACATTTTGATACCAAAATCGCCCATGTAGCCCCCATAGTTTATGAAATATTCCACTTTATATTTTTCGATTTTTCATTTTCGAGGTCTGTTCTCGAGGTCTGTTCTCGAGGTCTGTTCACGAGCTCACACCACTTAAGGTAAGGGTGCTGTCACTCCGCAAAATGGCTTTTATTGAAGATTCGAAAAGGAAGTACAACTTAAAAATTTGATAACAAGGTTAGATCCTCCCCAAATATATTTTTAATAGACAAATATGGTGTTTTTAGGGGGTCATACCCCTTTGTCATTTTTCACCCAAAATTTGAAATTTTTGAAATCGCTCATATTTGGCACAGAGGTACTTGGGACCATGCTGATCAACAATATATAAATAACTATTGGCGGCGACGAGTGGGACGGAAGTTATGACAGTTTGAAATTTGCGATTTTTCAAAAAATGCCATTTGACAGGCCAAAATCTAAACGGTGATAGTTAGGGCTTTGAAATATTTTTCATTGAATGGCGCGACCTTGAAAACCTACATTATGATACCAAAATCGCCCATGTATAGTCCCCATAGTTTATGAAATATTCCACTTTATATTTTTCGATTTTTCATTTTCGAGTTCTGTTCACGAGCTCACACCACTCAAGGTTAGGGTGCTGTCAGTCCGCAAAATGGCTTTTATTAAAGATTCGAATAGAAAGTGCAACTTAAAAAGTTGATAACAAGGTTAGATCCTCTCCAATAATATTTTTTATTGACAAATATGGTGTTTTTAGGGGGTCATACCCCTTTGTTATTTTTCACCCAAAATTTGAAATTTTTGAAATCGCTCATATTTGGCACAGAGCTACTTGGGACCATGCTGATCAACAATATATAAATAACTATTGGCGGCGACGAGTGGGACGGAAGTTATGACAGTTTGAAATTTGCGATTTTTCAAAAAATGCCATTTGACAGGCCAAAATCTAAACGGTGATAGTTAGGGCTTTGAAATATTTTTCATTGAATGGCGCGACCTTGAAAACCTACATTATGATACCAAAATCGCCCATGTATAGTCCCCATAGTTTATGAAATATTCCACTTTATATTTTTCGATTTTTCATTTTCGAGTTCTGTTCACGAGCTCACACCACTCAAGGTTAGGGTGCTGTCAGTCCGCAAAATGGCTTTTATTAAAGATTCGAATAGAAAGTGCAACTTAAAAAGTTGATAACAAGGTTAGATCCTCTCCAATAATATTTTTTATTGACAAATATGGTGTTTTTAGGGGGTCATACCCCTTTGTTATTTTTCACCCAAAATTTGAAATTTTTGAAATCGCTCATATTTGGCACAGAGCTACTTGGGACCATGCTGATCAACAATATATAAATAACTATTGGCGGCGACGAGTGGGATGGAAGTTATGACAGTTTGAAATTTGCGATTTTTCAAAAAATGCCATTTGACAGGCCAAAATCTAAACGGTGATAGTTAGGGCTTTGAAATATTTTTCATTGAATGGCGCGACCTTGAAAACCTACATTATGATACCAAAATCGCCCATGTATAGTCCCCATAGTTTATGAAATATTCCACTTTATATTTTTCGATTTTTCATTTTCGAGTTCTGTTCACGAGCTCACACCACTCAAGGTTAGGGTGCTGTCAGTCCGCAAAATGGCTTTTATTAAAGATTCGAATAGAAAGTGCAACTTAAAAAGTTGATAACAAGGTTAGATCCTCTCCAATAATATTTTTTATTGACAAATATGGTGTTTTTAGGGGGTCATACCCCTTTGTTATTTTTCACCCAAAATTTGAAATTTTTGAAATCGCTCATATTTGGCACAGAGCTACTTGGGACCATGCTGATCAACAATATATAAATAACTATTGGCGGCGACGAGTGGGACGGAAGTTATGACAGTTTGAAATTTGCGATTTTTCAAAAAATGCCATTTGACAGGCCAAAATCTAAACGGTGATAGTTAGGGCTTTGAAATATTTTTCATTGAATGGCGCGACCTTGAAAACCTACATTATGATACCAAAATCGCCCATGTATAGTCCCCATAGTTTATGAAATATTCCACTTTATATTTTTCGATTTTTCATTTTCGAGTTCTGTTCACGAGCTCACACCACTCAAGGTTAGGGTGCTGTCAGTCCGCAAAATGGCTTTTATTAAAGATTCGAATAGAAAGTGCAACTTAAAAAGTTGATAACAAGGTTAGATCCTCTCCAATAATATTTTTTATTGACAAATATGGTGTTTTTAGGGGGTCATACCCCTTTGTTATTTTTCACCCAAAATTTGAAATTTTTGAAATCGCTCATATTTGGCACAGAGCTACTTGGGACCATGCTGATCAACAATATATAAATAACTATTGGCGGCGACGAGTGGGATGGAAGTTATGACAGTTTGAAATTTGCGATTTTTCAAAAAATGCCATTTGACAAGTCAAAATCTAAACGGTGATAGTAAGGGCTTTGAAATATTTTTCATTGAATGGCGCGACATCGAAAACCTACATTTTGATACCAAAATTGCCCATGTAGCCCCCATAGTTTATGAAATATTCCACATTATATTTTTCGATTTTTCATTTTCGAGGTCTGTTCACGAGCTCACACCACTTAAGGTAAGGGTGCTGTCACTCCGCAAAATGGCTTTTATTGAAGATTCGAAAAGGAAGTACAACTTAAAAATTTGATAACAAGGATAGATCCTCCCCAAATATATTTTTTATCGACAAATATGGTGTTTTTAGGGGGTCATACCCCTTTGTCATTTTTCACCCAAAATTTGAAATTTTTGAAATGGCTCATATTTGGCACAGAGGTACTTGGGACCATGCTGATCAACAATATTATAAATAACTATTGGTGGCGACGAGTGGGACGGAAGTTATGACAGTTTGAAATTTGAGATTTTTCAAAAAATGCCAGTTGACAGGTCAAAATCGAAACGGTGATAGTTAGGGCTTTGAAATCTTTTTCATTGAATGGCGCGACATCGAAAACCTACATTTTGATACCAAAATCGCCCATGTAGCCCCCATAGTTTATGAAATATTCCACATTATATTTTTCGATTTTTCATTTTCGAGGTCTGTTCACGAGCTCACACCACTTAAGGTAAGGGTGCTGTCACTCCGCAAAATGGCTTTTATTGAAGATTCGAAAAGGAAGTACAACTTAAAAATTTGATAACAAGGATAGATCCTCCCCAAATATATTTTTTATCGACAAATATGGTGTTTTTAGGGGGTCATACCCCTTTGTCATTTTTCACCCAAAATTTGAAATTTTTGAAATCACTCATATTTGGCACAATGGTACTTGGGACCATGCTGATCAACAATATATAAATAACTATTGGCGGCGACGAGTGGGATGGAAGTTATGACAGTTTGAAATTTGCGATTTTTCAAAAAATGCCATTTGACTAGTCAAAATCTAAACTGTGATAGTCAGGGCTCTGAAATATTTTCCATTGAATGGCGCGACCTCGAAAACCCACATTTTGATACCAAAATCGTCTATGTAGCTCCAATAAATTATGAATTATTCCACTTTATATTTTTCGATTTTTCATTTTCGAGTTCTGTTCACGAGCTCACACCACTCAAGGTAAGGGTGCTGTCAGTCCGCAAAATGGCTTTTATTGAAGATTCGAATAGGAAGTACAACTTTAAAATTTGATAACAAGGTTAGATCCTCCCCAAATATATTTTTTATTGACAAATATGGTGTTTTTAGGGGGTCATTCCCCTTTGTCATTTTTCACCCAAAATTTGAAATTTTTGAAATTGCTCATATTTGGCACAGAGGTTCTTGGGACCATGCTGATCAACAATATATAAATAACTATTGGCGGCGACGAGTGGGACGGAAGTTAGGACAGTTTTGAATTTTCGATTTTTCAAAAAATGCCATTTGACTGGCCAAAATCTAAACGGTGATAGTTAGGGCTTTGAAATATTTTTCATTGAATGGCGCGACCTCGAAAACCTACATTTTGATACCAAAATCGCCCATGTAGCGCCCATAGTTTATGAAATATTCCACTTTATATTTTTCGATTTTTTATTTTCGAGTTCTGTTCACGAGCTCACACCACTCAAGGTAAGGGTGCTGTCAGTCCGCAAAATGGCTTTTATTGAATATTCGAATATGAAGTACAACCAAAAAATTTGATAACAAGGTTAGATCCTCCCCAAATATATTTTTTATTGACAAATATGGTGATTTTAGGGGGTCATACCCCTTTGTCATTTTTCACCCAAAATTTGAAATTTTTGAAATGGCTCATATTTGGCACAGAGCTACTTGGGACCATGCTGATCAACAATATATAAATAACTATTGGCGGCGACGAGTGGGACGGAAGTTAGAACATTTTGAAATTTGCGATTTTTCAAAAAATGCCATTTGACAGGCCAAAATCTAAACGGTGATAGTCAGGGCTTTGAAATATTTTTCATTAAATGGCGCGACCTTGAAAACCTACATTTTGATACCAAAATCGCCCATGTAGCCCCCATAGTTTATGAAATATTCCACTTTATATTTTTCGATTTTTCATTTTCCAGTTCTGTTCACGAGCTCACACCACTTAAGGTAAGGGTGCTGTCAGTCCGCAAAATGGCTTTTATTGAAGATTCGAATAGGAAGTACAACTTTAAAATTTGATAACAAGGTTAGATCCTCCCCAAATATATTTTTTATTGACAAATATGGTGTTTTAGGGGGTCATACCCCTTTGTCATTTTTTACCCAAAATTTGAAATTTTTGAAATTGCTCATATTTGGCACAGAGGTACTTGGGACCATGCTGATCAACAATATATAAATAACTATTGGCGGCGACGAGTGGTACGGAAGTTATGACAGTTTGAAATTTGCGATTTTTCAAAAAATGCCATTTGACAGGCCAAACCCTAAACGGTGATAGTTAGTACTTTGAAATATTTTTCATTGAATGGCGCGACCTCGAAAACCTACATTTTGATACCAAAATCGCCCATGTAGCCCCCATAGTTCATGAAATATTCCACTTTATATTTTTCGATTTTTTATTTTCGAGTTCTGTTCACGAGCTCACACCACTTAAGGTAAGGGTGCTGTCACTCCGCAAAATGGCTTTTATTGAAGATTCGAAAAGGAAGTACAACTTAAAAATTTAATAACAAGGTTAGATCCTCCCCAAATATATTTTTTATAGACAAATAAGGTGTTTTTAGGGGGTCATACCCTTTGTCATTTTTCACCCAAAATTTGAAATTTTCGAAATTGCTCATATTTGGCACAGAGGTACTTGGGACCATGCTGATCAACAATATATAAATAACTATTGGCGGCGACGAGTGGGATGGAAGTTATGACAGTTTGAAATTTGCGATTTTTCAAAAAATGCCATTTGACAGACCAAAATCTAAACGGTGATAGTTAGGGCTTTGAAATATTTTTCATTGAATGGCGCGACCTCGAAAACCTACATTTTGATACCAAAATCGCCCATGTAGCGCCCATAGTTTATGAAATATTCCACTTTATATTTTTCGATTTTTTATTTTCGAGTTCTGTTCACGAGCTCACACCACTCGAGGTAAGGGTGCTGTCAGTCCGCAAAATGGATTTTATTGAAGATTCGAATATGAAGTACAACCTAAAAATTTGATAACAAGGTTAGATCCTCCCCAAATATATTTTTTATTGACAAGTATGGTGTTTTTAGGGGGTCATACCCCTTTGTCATTTTTCACCCAAAATTTGAAATTTTTGAAATGGCTCATATTTGGCACAGAGGTACTTGGGACCATGCTGATCAACAATATTATAAATAACTATTGGTGGCGACGAGTGGGACGGAAGTTATGACAGTTTGAAATTTGAGATTTTTCAAAAAATGCCAGTTGACAGGTCAAAATCTAAACGGTGATAGTTAGGGCTTTGAAATATTTTTCATTGAATGGCGCGACATCGAAAACCTACATTTTGATACCAAAATCGCCCATGTAGCGCCCATAGTTTATGAAATATTCCACTTTATATTTTTCGATTTTTCATTTTCGAGTTCTGTTCACGAGCTCACACCACTCAAGGTGAGGGTGCTGTCAGTCCGCAAAATGGCTTTTATTGAAGATTCGAATAGGAAGTACAACTTTAAAATTTGATAACAAGGTTAGATCCTCCCCAAATATATTTTTTATTGACAAATATGGTGTTTTAGGGGGTCATACCCCTTTGTCATTTTTTACCCAAAATTTGAAATTTTTGAAATTGCTCATATTTGGCACAGAGGTACTTGGGACCATGCTGATCAACAATATATAAATAACTATTGGCGGCGACGAGTGGTACGGAAGTTATGACAGTTTGAAATTTGCGATTTTTCAAAAAATGCCATTTGACAGGCCAAACCCTAAACGGTGATAGTTAGTACTTTGAAATATTTTTCATTGAATGGCGCGACCTCGAAAACCTACATTTTGATACCAAAATCGCCCATGTAGCCCCCATAGTTCATGAAATATTCCACTTTATATTTTTCGATTTTTTATTTTCGAGTTCTGTTCACGAGCTCACACCACTTAAGGTAAGGGTGCTGTCACTCCGCAAAATGGCTTTTATTGAAGATTCGAAAAGGAAGTACAACTTAAAAATTTAATAACAAGGTTAGATCCTCCCCAAATATATTTTTTATAGACAAATAAGGTGTTTTTAGGGGGTCATACCCTTTGTCATTTTTCACCCAAAATTTGAAATTTTCGAAATTGCTCATATTTGGCACAGAGGTACTTGGGACCATGCTGATCAACAATATATAAATAACTATTGGCGGCGACGAGTGGGATGGAAGTTATGACAGTTTGAAATTTGCGATTTCTCAAAAAATGCCATTTGACAAGTCAAAATCTAAACAGTGATAGTCAGAGCTTTGAAATATTTTTCATTGAATGGCGCGACCTCGAAAACCTACATTTTGATACCAAAATCGCCCATATAGCGCCCATAGTTTATGAAATATTCCACTTTATATTTTTCGATTTTTTATTTTCGAGTTCTGTTCACGAGCTCACACCACTCGAGGTAAGGGTGGTGTCAGTCCGCAAAATGGCTTTTATTGAAGATTCGAATATGAAGTACAACCTAAAAATTTGATAACAAGGTTAGATCCTCCCCAAATATATTTTTTATTGACAAATATGGTGTTTTTAGGGGGTCATACCCCTTTGTCATTTTTCACCCAAAATTTGAAATTTTTGAAATGGCTCATATTTGGCACAGA
Source organism: Adalia decempunctata (assembly GCA_951802165.1). Taxonomy (NCBI): domain Eukaryota; kingdom Metazoa; phylum Arthropoda; class Insecta; order Coleoptera; family Coccinellidae; genus Adalia; species Adalia decempunctata. Next base: position 27,631,603 of record OX637697.1, read on the forward strand.
GGTACTTGGGACCATGCTGATCAACAATATTATAAATAACTATTGGTGGCGACGAGTGGGACGGAAGTTATGACAGTTTGAAATTTGAGATTTTTCAAAAAATGCCAGTTGACAGGTCAAAATCGAAACGGTGATAGTTAGGGCTTCGAAATCTCTTTCATTAAATGGCGCGACATCGAAAACCTACATTTTGGTACCAAAATCGCCCATGTAGCCCCCATAGTTTATGAAATATTCCACTTTATATTTTTCGATTTTTCATTTTCGAGGTCTGTTCACGAGCTCACACCACTTAAGGTAAGGGTGCTGTCACTCCGCAAAATGGCTTTTATTGAAGATTCGAAAAGGAAGTACAACTTAAAAATTTGATAACAAGGTTAGATCCTCCCCAAATATATTTTTCATAGACAAATATGGTGTTTTTAGGGGGTCATACCCCTTTGTCATTTTTCACCCAAAATTTGAAATTTTTGAAATCGCTCATATTTGGCACAGTGGTACTTGGGACCATGCTGATCAACAATATATAATTAACTATTGGCGGCGACGAGTGGGATGGAAGTTATGACAGTTTGAAATTTGCGATTTTTCAAAAAATGCCATTTGACAAGTCAAAATCTAAACGGTGATAGTCAGGGCTTTGAAATATTTTCCATTGAATGGCGCGACCTCGAAAACCCACATTTTGATACCAAAATCGCCCATGTAGCCCCCATAGTTTATGAAATATTCCACTTTATATTTTTCGATTTTTCATTTTCGAGGTCTGTTCACGAGCTCACACCACTTAAGGTAAGGGTGCTGTCACTCCGCAAAATGGCTTTTATTGAAGATTCGAAAAGGAAGTACAACTTAAAAATTTGATAACAAGGTTAGATCCTCCCCAAATATATTTTTCATAGACAAATATGGTGTTATTAGGGGGTCATACCCCTTTGTCATTTTTCACCCAAAATTTTAAATTTTTGAAATTGCTCATATTTGGCACAGAGGTACTTGGGACCATGCTGATCAACAATATATAAATAACTATTGGCGGCGACGAGTGGGACGGAAGTTATGACAGTTTGAAATTTGCGATTTTTCAAAAAACGCCATTTGAAAGGTCAAAATCTAAACGGTGATAGTTAGGGCTCTGAAATATTTTTCATTGATTGGCGCGACCTCGAAAACCTACATTTTGATACCAAAATCGCCCATGTAGCCCCCATAGTTTATGAAATATTCCACTTTATATTTTTCGATTTTTCATTTTCGAGTTCTGTTCACGAGCTCACACCACTCAAGGTAAGGGTGCTGTCAGTCCGCAAAACTGCTTTTATTAGGGTCAATTCTATAAGAACTGGTTAAAAATCAAAGGCACGTTAAAAAATTTTAACAAATATCGGCTAAAATTAAGCGTCTTCCGTTAATATTTCAAAGCTTATGAAGCATACAGAATAGTGAAATGAAGTTAGCGGATAGCTTAATTTTTAACCATGCTTTAAAATTTAACAGTTGTTTACAGAATTGGCCCTATTGAAGATTCGAATAGGATGTACAACTTAAAAATTTGTAACAAGGTTAGATCCTCCCCAACCATATTTTTTATTGACAAATATGGTGTTTTTAGGGGGTCATACCCCTCTGTCATTTTTCACCCAAACTTTGAAATTTTTAAAATTGCTCATATTTAGCACAGAGGTACTTGGGACCATGCTGATCAACAATATATAAATAACTATTGTCGGCGACGAGTGGGACGGAAGTTATGACAGTTTGAAATTTGCGATTTTTCAAAAAATGCCATTTCACAGAAATCTAAACGGTGATAGTTAGGGCTTTTAAATATTTTTCATTGAATGGCGCGACATCGAAAACCTACATTTTGATACCAAAATCGCCCATGTAGCCCCCATAGTTTATGAAATATTCCACTTTATATTTTTCGATTTTTCATTTTCGAGTTCTGTTCACGAGCTCACACCACTCAAGGTAAGGGTGCTGTCAGTCCGCAAAATGGCTTTTATTGAAGATTCGAATAGGAAGTACAACTTAAAAATTTGATAACAAGGTTAGATCCTCCCCAAATATATTTTTCATTGACAAATATGGTGTTTTTAGGGGGTTATACCCCTTTGTCATTTTTCACCGAAAATTTGAAAGTTTTGAAATCGCTCATATTCGGCCCAGAGGTACTTGGGACCATGCTGATCAACAATATATAATTAACTATTGGCGGCGACGAGTGGGATGGAAGTTATGACAGTTTGAAATTTGCGATTTTTCAAAAAATGCCATTTGACAAGTCAAAATCTAAACGGTGATAGTCAGGGCTTTGAAATATTTTCCATTGAATGGCGCGACCTCGAAAACCCACATTTTGATACCAAAATCGCCCATGTAGCCCCCATAGTTTATGAAATATTCCACTTTATATTTTTCGATTTTTCATTTTCGAGGTCTGTTCACGAGCTCACACCACTTAAGGTAAGGGTGCTGTCACTCCGCAAAATGGCTTTTATTGAAGATTCGAAAAGGAAGTACAACTTAAAAATTTGATAACAAGGTTAGATCCTCCCCAAATATATTTTTCATAGACAAATATGGTGTTATTAGGGGGTCATACCCCTTTGTCATTTTTCACCCAAAATTTTAAATTTTTGAAATTGCTCATATTTGGCACAGAGGTACTTGGGACCATGCTGATCAACAATATATAAATAACTATTGGCGGCGACGAGTGGGACGGAAGTTATGACAGTTTGAAATTTGCGATTTTTCAAAAAACGCCATTTGAAAGGTCAAAATCTAAACGGTGATAGTTAGGGCTCTGAAATATTTTTCATTGATTGGCGCGACCTCGAAAACCTACATTTTGATACCAAAATCGCCCATGTAGCCCCCATAGTTTATGAAATATTCCACTTTATATTTTTCGATTTTTCATTTTCGAGTTCTGTTCACGAGCTCACACCACTCAAGGTAAGGGTGCTGTCAGTCCGCAAAACTGCTTTTATTAGGGTCAATTCTATAAGAACTGGTTAAAAATCAAAGGCACGTTAAAAAATTTTAACAAATATCGGCTAAAATTAAGCGTCTTCCGTTAATATTTCAAAGCTTATGAAGCATACAGAATAGTGAAATGAAGTTAGCGGATAGCTTAATTTTTAACCATGCTTTAAAATTTAACAGTTGTTTACAGAATTGGCCCTATTGAAGATTCGAATAGGATGTACAACTTAAAAATTTGTAACAAGGTTAGATCCTCCCCAACCATATTTTTTATTGACAAATATGGTGTTTTTAGGGGGTCATACCCCTCTGTCATTTTTCACCCAAACTTTGAAATTTTTAAAATTGCTCATATTTAGCACAGAGGTACTTGGGACCATGCTGATCAACAATATATAAATAACTATTGTCGGCGACGAGTGGGACGGAAGTTATGACAGTTTGAAATTTGCGATTTTTCAAAAAATGCCATTTCACAGAAATCTAAACGGTGATAGTTAGGGCTTTTAAATATTTTTCATTGAATGGCGCGACATCGAAAACCTACATTTTGATACCAAAATCGCCCATGTAGCCCCCATAGTTTATGAAATATTCCACTTTATATTTTTCGATTTTTCATTTTCGAGTTCTGTTCACGAGCTCACACCACTCAAGGTAAGGGTGCTGTCAGTCCGCAAAATGGCTTTTATTGAAGATTCGAATAGGAAGTACAACTTAAAAATTTGATAACAAGGTTAGATCCTCCCCAAATATATTTTTCATTGACAAATATGGTGTTTTTAGGGGGTTATACCCCTTTGTCATTTTTCACCGAAAATTTGAAAGTTTTGAAATCGCTCATATTCGGCCCAGAGGTACTTGGGACCATGCTGATCAACAATATATAATTAACTATTGGCGGCGACGAGTGGGATGGAAGTTATGACAGTTTGAAATTTGCGATTTTTCAAAAAATGCCATTTGACAAGTCAAAATCTAAACGGTGATAGTCAGGGCTTTGAAATATTTTCCATTGAATGGCGCGACCTCGAAAACCCACATTTTGATACCAAAATCGCCCATGTAGCCCCCATAGTTTATGAAATATTCCACTTTATATTTTTCGATTTTTCATTTTCGAGGTCTGTTCACGAGCTCACACCACTTAAGGTAAGGGTGCTGTCACTCCGCAAAATGGCTTTTATTGAAGATTCGAAAAGGAAGTACAACTTAAAAATTTGATAACAAGGTTAGATCCTCCCCAAATATATTTTTCATAGACAAATATGGTGTTATTAGGGGGTCATACCCCTTTGTCATTTTTCACCCAAAATTTTAAATTTTTGAAATTGCTCATATTTGGCACAGAGGTACTTGGGACCATGCTGATCAACAATATATAAATAACTATTGGCGGCGACGAGTGGGACGGAAGTTATGACAGTTTGAAATTTGCGATTTTTCAAAAAACGCCATTTGAAAGGTCAAAATCTAAACGGTGATAGTTAGGGCTCTGAAATATTTTTCATTGATTGGCGCGACCTCGAAAACCTACATTTTGATACCAAAATCGCCCATGTAGCCCCCATAGTTTATGAAATATTCCACTTTATATTTTTCGATTTTTCATTTTCGAGTTCTGTTCACGAGCTCACACCACTCAAGGTAAGGGTGCTGTCAGTCCGCAAAACTGCTTTTATTAGGGTCAATTCTATAAGAACTGGTTAAAAATCAAAGGCACGTTAAAAAATTTTAACAAATATCGGCTAAAATTAAGCGTCTTCCGTTAATATTTCAAAGCTTATGAAGCATACAGAATAGTGAAATGAAGTTAGCGGATAGCTTAATTTTTAACCATGCTTTAAAATTTAACAGTTGTTTACAGAATTGGCCCTATTGAAGATTCGAATAGGATGTACAACTTAAAAATTTGTAACAAGGTTAGATCCTCCCCAACCATATTTTTTATTGACAAATATGGTGTTTTTAGGGGGTCATACCCCTCTGTCATTTTTCACCCAAACTTTGAAATTTTTAAAATTGCTCATATTTAGCACAGAGGTACTTGGGACCATGCTGATCAACAATATATAAATAACTATTGTCGGCGACGAGTGGGACGGAAGTTATGACAGTTTGAAATTTGCGATTTTTCAAAAAATGCCATTTCACAGAAATCTAAACGGTGATAGTTAGGGCTTTTAAATATTTTTCATTGAATGGCGCGACATCGAAAACCTACATTTTGATACCAAAATCGCCCATGTAGCCCCCATAGTTTATGAAATATTCCACTTTATATTTTTCGATTTTTCATTTTCGAGTTCTGTTCACGAGCTCACACCACTCAAGGTAAGGGTGCTGTCAGTCCGCAAAATGGCTTTTATTGAAGATTCGAATAGGAAGTACAACTTAAAAATTTGATAACAAGGTTAGATCCTCCCCAAATATATTTTTCATTGACAAATATGGTGTTTTTAGGGGGTTATACCCCTTTGTCATTTTTCACCGAAAATTTGAAAGTTTTGAAATCGCTCATCTTCGGCCCAGAGGTACTTGGGACCATGCTGATCAACAATATATAAATAACTATTTCCGGCGACGAGTGGGACGGAAGTTGGCCGCGTGAAGTTGGCGAAAAAATGTCGGCACAAATTCTGAAATAATCCCCAATATTTAGTGCCCAATTTGTGCCCATTTGTGCCGTATGAATCAATTTCAGCACCATTATGGTTTTCGAGATATTCGAGTTTGAAGTTTTTGGTGCTAGCTTCACACTTGGCACCAACATTTTTCGATTTCGAAAAACTTTTAATGCCAATATTTAGTGCCCAATTTGTGCCCATTTGTGCCGTTTAATTGACCTCATTATCACTTGTAGTTTTTAAGTTATTTCAGTTTGAATATCTTGGTGCCAGCTTCACACTTAGCACCAACATAATCCAACTTTGAAAAAAATTTTATGCCAATATTTTGTGCCCAATTTGTGCCCATTTGTGCCGTATAAATGACATTTCTACCATTTGTAGTTTTTGAGATATTGACTGTTGTTTTTTAGCCGGCGTGAAGTTGGCACCAACATATTCCAACTTTAAACAAATTTTGATGCCAATATTTTGTGCCCAATTTGTGCCCATTTGTGCCGTATAAATGACATTTCTACCATTCGTAGTTTTTGAGATATTGACTGTTGTTTTTCAGCCGGCGTGAAGTTGGCACCAACATATTCCAACTTTAAAAAAAATTTCCCGCCACTATTTAGTGCTGAATTTGTGTCAATTTGTGCCGTTGAAATGGCTTCGATATCTTGGATAGTTTTCGAGTTATGAACAATATTGTGTTTTATTAACGGCGCCATCTATGGGAAAAAGCAAGTATTGTTTCGCTTCATAATAGGTCAAATATGTCGGCCTCACATATGTGAATTCTGTCACATAATAACTTCCCATGAACTTATAAATAGACCTCTGATTATTAAGCAAACAATTCCTTGCAATAATCGAACAATCTATCCTTTTCGATGGTAAAAATATGTTGAATCGGGAAAATTGTTGAGTAATATTATTTCTAAATAATATTATATTTCCACAACGTGAAAATAAGAAAATTATTTTTTGTAGCAGTCTTTGTAGAACGTCTGAAGAAAAGAAGGTTTTCAAAGATTGCAAGAATGCATCGACTTAGTTCCTCCATCGCAATCAAAATGCTCTAAATGCTCCAACGAATTGAAAACAGTCAAAACATTAACCGACTATTTGATAATTGATTGTGATGTGGGAAAACTGATTATCCTCAATGAAATTCAATTAGTTCTGAGCATTGAAAATAAGTCCTATATGCTCAGAGGAGTAGCCAATTTTATTTCCCCAGCTCACAGCTGTAAGTACCGGGATAGGTCATTACACTGCATATTGTAGAAGAAATGATGGCCAGTGGGGGGAATTCAATGACTTATTGAAGGAATATAGAGTTGTTGGGAATGATGTTTCCGTGAACCCTCATCTGCTTCTATATACAATTTGAATATAGCATAAAGCCTTTTTGTCAAAAATTGTTGATGATGTTTGTTTGTTATAAGTATTTATTTATTAATTGTACATAGTGATGATGTAAAGATATGAAGTGTAATAAAAATTTCATTTTTGTTCTATTCTTTCTATTACCTATTGTTAGTTACGAACTTTGTATTAGTATATCACGAAGAATAACCTTAGTGATGCAATAATTCCTGGGGTGCTTCGGGACTTTGAACTAAAATTTGTGTCACAGTTTAAAAAAAACTGATTTTCAACCCGGTTCAATATTCCATCTTTAACCTGGGTAAGTTTATCTGGGAGTCTTGGACCAAGCTAAATTCGATTTCAATTAATTCAGAAGGTCCGTAAATTACCAAAGTGAATTAAATTCACCAGTAAATGTCAGATCAGAGAAATCGCCGAATGTGCCGCAGATGCCATATCGGAACGTCCTTTTAATAAAAAATTTACGCTCACGAAGCAGCCGTTTCAAATAGGCAAGCACGTGTTAGATCGCCCTGTTTGATGTTTGCCGCCACACGCTATCTGCTTTTATGTAGGAAAATGAATCCATACAAGTAATTGTAATAAGGAATATATTTCTAATTGTATTTATTGAATTCCATATCGAAATATAATATTATTTAGAAATAATATTACTCAACAATTTTCCCGATTCAACATATTTTTACCATCGAAAAGGATAGATTGTTCGATTATTGCAAGGAATTGTTTGCTTAATAATCAGAGGTCTATTTATAAGTTTATGGGAAGTTATTATGTAACAGAATTCACATATGTGAGGCCGACATATTTGACCTATTATGAAGCGAAACAATACTTGCTTTTTCCCATAGATGGCGCCGTTAATAAAACACAATATTGTTCATAACTCGAAAACTATCCAAGATATCGAAGCCATTTCAACGGCACAAATTGACACAAATTCAGCACTAAATAGTGGCGGAAATTTTTTTTCAAAGTTGGAATATGGTGGTGCCAACTTCACGCCGGCTGAAAAACAACAGTCAATATCTCAAAAACTACAAATGGTAGAAATTTCATTTATACGGCACAAATGGGCACAAATTGGGCACAAAATATTGGCATCAAAATTTGTTTAAAGTTGGAATATGTTGGTGCCAACTTCACGCCGGCTAAAAAACAACAGTCAATATCTCAAAAACTACAAATGGTAGAAATGTCATTTATACGGCACAAATGGGCACAAATTGGGCACAAAATATTGGCATAAAATTTTTTTCAAAGTTGGATTATGTTGGTGCTAAGTGTGAAGCTGGCACCAAGATATTCAAACTGAAATAACTTAAAAACTACAAGTGATAATGAGGTCAATTAAACGGCACAAATGGGCACAAATTGGGCACTAAATATTGGCATTAAAAGTTTTTCGAAATCGAAAAATGTTGGTGCCAAGTGTGAAGCTAGCACCAAAAACTTCAAACTCGAATATCTCGAAAACCATAATGGTGCTGAAATTGATTCATACGGCACAAATGGGCACAAATTGGGCACTAAATATTGGGGATTATTTCAGAATTTGTGCCGACATTTTTTCGCCAACTTCACGCGGCCACGGAAGTTATGACAGTTTGATATTTGCGATTTTTCAAAAAATGCCATTTGAAAGGTCAAAATCTAAACGGTGATGGTTAGGGCTCTGAAATATTTTTCATTGATTGGCGCGACCTCGAAAACCTACATTTTGATACCAAAATCGCCCATGAGCCCCCATAGTTGATGAAATATTCCACTTTATATTTTTCGATTTTTCATTTTCGATGCCGCATGAGAAATTAGGATCATCGTACTGGAAAATCATTATAACGAAGTATCACTTTGAAAACATAGTATATTATTAAAATGTAAAGTGGTAAATTCATCAATTCAACATCAGAACTTGGCCAGTGAATACCACATCTCAAAATATCAGCTAAATACACACAATATATTTACTAAAAATATTGTTCGCAGTTGATTGAGAAAATCCCTTAAAAATGGCTACTTCACAAACAGTTTCAGTTTTATTAATACTGAAATTAATCTCTCTGGAGCAATGTATTTATGGATTTTTCAATCTGGATATAAATCTGAAATTAACTTGACATAATCGTCCACGTGAAGGGAACAAACACATATATTCTTTGCAGCAAGGTTCCCATCCATAGTTTGTCTATCCATGCTTTTCTCCAGTCCAATTTATGCAAAATGCCAAAGGCATTAGTGATATTCGGTGTTGAGGCATCTTTCTCAGGAAATTTATCAAAATGACCAGTTGTGTTTTTACTTTTCCTTGAAAACAGTTTTTTCCAGTACTAGTACTTTGCTTACATTGTTATATAATCATCTACTGGCCTAAAATTCAAATATATCATGAGGATTGAAACATAAAAATCTTTTCGTGCAGATACTTCACCTTTTCTAATTTCCATCTTACAGAAAGATGAAGTCACAGCTCAGTACCTCGAATTACGAGGATCATATCCCTCAAGAATACCTGAAACAGCCATTGATTTAGAATAGATATTCTAATTTCTAAGTCAATGAAAACAGCTTAGGAGCAAGTAAAAATATAAACAAGTGGTTTTCTAGGTTGGAAAGTCGTAGATTTCCATTAATGAAAACATAAGAAACCAAAAATTTATAGCTTTTGATGAAGACCTTCGTGACATCTAATATTTTCAGGATACACTCATCGGGTTTAAAGCTTTCAGGTAAGAGTTGAATCATTGCGAAAAAAAGGGAAGTGAATTTCGGGTATTTTTAAACAGTTGGCCAGCATGAAGGGACTTGTCTAGGGTCGATATGATATGAAAGGTTCTTGCATAATACGAGATTTCCCAAAATTTGAGAAGAATTTTCACAAAATTTTCACAAAAAGCCACTCATTTCATAAAAAACTGATCGTAAGAAAAATCTGATCACATATCCGCAATCTACGACCTTGAGTTATTATAGAATCTGACCCGGGTCGATATGATATAAAAGGTTCTTGCAGAATACTAGGTTTCCCAAAATTTGATAGGAATTTTTATAACTTTTTTCACAAAAAGCCATTTATTTCCTAAAATACTAATTCTAGGAGAAATCTGATTACATTTCCGCAATCTACGACCTTGAATTAATACAGAATCTGACCCGGGTCGATATGATACTCGATATGATATGAAAGGTTCTTGCAGAATACGAGATTTCCCAAAATTGAGAATTTTCTGGAGCGTCACGAGGCCAAGCAGAGGAACATGCTGGGCACCAGCAACATCCTGACAAGCATCTCCTTGACCCCCCAGGACCTTAACGTTGCTGGATTTCAAATCCGAGCAGATGGCCGAGCAGATGACGTTGTTGGACGCGGAGCTGTTCATGAAGATAGAGATTCCTGAGCAGTGGCGACACTAGGGGGTCCGGGGGGCCCAGGCCACCCCTAAAATTTTGCTGGCCCCCTCTAGAATTTTTTGACATGCTAAGACTCTCAATTTTCCTGTTGTATTTCTATTTGCTTTGGCCCCTCTTGAAGAATTCCGGCCCCCTCTTGGCCCCCCCTTCTTTTGGAAGCTGGTGTCGCCACCGCTCACTATGTATTATAATCTACCTGTCAGAGATGGTATCGTGCGTTTATGACAACCATATCTTTCGAGGCAAGATAGACATTGTTATCTATTCATTGAATAGGTGTAATCATGAAATGAAATCATAGATTTGGTGATTTTTCATGTGCTTGACTGAGTTATTCAGAAAATGTCAATATTGTTTTTTATAGTTTCAATTTCTTTTTTTGTTGACTGTGAGTACCAATAGATATCTGCTGGAACACTATTATCGTAATTTGCGAATCTCATCCCACCATAGTGTGCAATAAAACAATAGTTCAAGAACATTTTATTCAGCTCAATCCAAGGAAACTATTCAAGTGAATTTGAAAGTTAGATCTTTGCTCTAGGCGCACAATTTTCCAGCCCTCTTTCGTCCGGAATTGTGACTAGATCACTAGATCTTATTTTGGAAAACATAAAACTGCCTAACTGCCCATGGGCACCTACCAAAATAAATGGAAGCAGTGGCGTAGCTAGATAGTCCGGGGCCCTGGTGCAAAAATCGAAGAGGGGCCCCTTAATGAATTGTTTTCGGGTCAGAATATAAATACTTCGAAGAAGCAAAGTTACTTACTGAAGGTACAGTTGAGGAATATACTTGAATAAATTATGTTGTTATTTATGTATTTGAGTAGGTATATTAAATTCATTATATTAATATTATATTAATGTGGATGAAAAAAAGCAATTTAAAAACATTTTTGATAGATATTTACAAATATTCACAAAAAAATTGTCATTGTCACTATGACCTTCTAGCCTTATTTTTTTATTGATACGTTAGATTATTTGGTGAAATCACAATAAGAATAAATTATTCGAGGAATGAATTCAAATTAATTATTGGGGATTCGAACCTAGAGGTCAAGTCTAGATTTGAAGTCATTTATTCTCTGGGAAAAAAATATGTTTACAACCTCTTTCTAGACCTACTCTTTGCGAAAGATTCAATGACTTCACTCAAATCTAGACTAGATGCAGCTTCATTTTCAATTGATAGGTATAAGCCATAAATGTCCCAGTTGGGCTTGGCTCATAGTGTTCCGCAAATAATTTTATATTATTCTTAATTTGCTGAAAGATCTTTCAGCTTCTACAGAGGTGACAGGAAGATTGTATGGAACAGTAATATTGCTGTAAATACTTCTATTAGATCGCATTCCAGCATTCCGTATTTCCTTATTATTTTCATATACAATTCATGAATTGTCCATGCCTTATTCAATTCAGGTAGAAATAGGTGATAAATATTAAGAACTTGAATTTGAAAATTGGTCCCTTTCATATCGCAATATTTACTTTGAAATTGGTCGAAGCTTTGAATTACAGTTTTTTCGTCTACCTATATCTAGTAGAAATGATGGTGAAAATTCAAAATTTTTTTGACTGCAGTCATACACCCGAAACTTGAATTCAATCAATCAATCAAATCTTTATTGTACTACAGGCTTAATACAATAGCGTGTACTCGTCAATTTTCAGCATAAATAACACATTATTAAAATAAATCTATATATATAAAAGAAAGATGTTGGTTACACCATTTATAACTCGAGATCGGATGGACTGTTTGTTATGAAACTTCATTTATGGAATCGTCTACGGTCTGGTTGTTATAAAATACAATAAAACTTCGAAAAAATTGATGAGAGTTTTACTTATGCAGGAAATGCTTTTCCTTCTTTTGAATAAGGCCACTAGGTGTCGCTACCGTTGATGCATAGTCATCTGTCACTGAACGTAGTCGTAGGTTGATATTACCGCTGTTAGATGGCGATATGTGATTCGCATAGAACTCATGGTAACTATTGTCAGATCAAAAAGCGGGTAAACATCTCAAGTTGGTGGAACAGTGAATTTTTACTGAAAGATCAAGAATCTGATTTTGACGATCAGTTTCAAACGTGAGTTGGCCATCTTCATCTTTTTTCTTTATTTTTGAAATGCTTTCGATTTCTGTTTGGGTAATAGATATATTTTCGGAAATAATTGAATCCAAAATTGCCCATAATTAGTAATTGACATATTATATTCGTTTTTCTGTTCGCTGTATAAGCGTAAGCTGTAAGCGTTTTAGCGTTTATAATTTTGAAACGTTTGCTTATCGGGCGTCACTTATGATATACAATAATGTTTCATGGGTTGCCTAATATCTGGTCGAATGACCATCAATAAATTTGAATATGAGTTCAACACAATTCACAGTGTTGATAATTTTGCCGTGTCGATCGTACTATCGACATTTGAACATCTCGATTTGTATTCTAACGAGCTTGATATCGTCAACTAAATTGAACAAATTGAAGAGAGATTGACAGCTCATAGCCATGGAATAATGAGACTCGCGCTGCTCCACCAACTGAGATGTTTACCCATTATTTTGAACTTAGCAGCATAGCTAAGATGTCTATAATAATGGTGTGACCACTGATTAGATTTTGAGAATATTAGAAAAGTTTTGTTTTTGCCACTTCAGGTTGAGGCGGTTGGGCTATTAACAAATGACTGATTTTTTAATTCTGGTCGAGGGGCTGTGTTAATAGTCGATAGTTCTTTAAAGGAATAATTTTTGTTCATATTCTTGACATTTTGATTCATATTAGAGGAAAGGTATAATATGGATTATACTCCTGCTATTCCCAGTCACATGAGGTACTGAAAAAAGAGAACTGTACAACAATTAAAAACAAAAAGTTATTATATGTTCAACAATTGGGTACCGCTTAAATTAAGAGAATTCTTTCCATGTGAATTACAAAATTATTGAAATTTTGTAGTTTTTGAACTTTAATATTGCCTCATTTATTTCCTGCTTGAAAAAAAAGCAATGATAAGTTTAAAACTTTTAAGTATAATTCAGGCGGTACAAAGTTCGCCGGGTCAGCTAGTATGGACATAAAATGAACTTACAGTCTAGATCAAACTATACTCATATACATATCACAGATAGGTTTGTGTCGCAGAAAAACTCTCAGAGCGAATAATACGCTTTTGTTGCAAGGAGCGCCTTCAATTCTCTTTTAAATTTAATGAAACTTAATAGTTTCCAATGATTCGACAGTTTGTTGAAAACTGCAACCGAAATATAAGAAGGCGACTTCTAAAATTGGGAAATTATTGTATCGAGCACTCTATTGAAAATATTTATTTCGGAAAATTCTCCCCTGCTTCCAAATCGGTGATCAGAAGCTAATTCATCGAAATATTTTTTATCTTTTTTTTGTCTCTTTTCTTCGAAATGGGGATCTTTACCATATGCTATGACATTTTCTCTAGCCTTGCACTTGAAGGACTCGAAGTCACTCCTATAAATTTTTTTCTTTGTATTCGTCTCTTCTAAAGCTCTGCATACGTCGTCCAAACTGACATCGCATTTTTGTAATAACTACTTCAGATGCATAATTGATATCATTGAGAATGCGGTGCATTAAATCTCCGAGGAAAATAAATTCAAAATTCAACATTTGTTTTAATTTCTGCTTGTTTTCGCTCTTATTTGCAAGAATTTATTCTTCTATTTCAGCTAATGCACGAATGATAGGAAAAAAATGAAATTTGATTGGCGAAATTATCTTAACCCTACTGTACCATCCAGTCGGATTTAGTTTTTTTAGATAGGTGTCCGATTCACCAGTGAATTTTGGCAATAAATCCCTAGATTTGATGATATTTCGGAAAAAACATTTTTCAACAACTGAATATAATAAAAACAATGTTATTCACATAATAGATCACAGAGAAAAATCAAAGTTTGAATTTTTTTTTTGAGTTCAAACGCGATTTGATGGTCAGCGCTTGGGGGCCCCCTGAGGTCGGGGGCCCTGGTGCACTGCACACCCTTGCACCCACGTAGCTACGCCACTGAATGGAAGAGGGATATAAATGAATGGGACAGAATAAGTAATCCCAGGGGGGGACGGGACATACATGCGCCCCCTTCATCTAGAAAAACACGTGCTTCATCATTAAAACGACAACTTTTTGAGTAACATCTACTAAGGTATAAGGTATCTATATGAATATCTTCATTTCAGCGTATTCCCAAAATCCCGATGTTAAAACTGTGGATCTTCTTGTCACTGACAACTTTAAATGGGAGGGATTAAATTCTGGTAGCACCAGCTTACTGGTTACCGCTGAAGGATATTCAATATCCGTCAATATTGAAACATGTGATATTGGAAAGCCCGAAACTAGGCCTAATAAAGAGTATCTCATTTTGAAAAATGGTTCGTATAAATTATCAAAGTTTTGTCATTCATTATCAAAATATGTTAATGTGAGTTCTATTATTGTCCTTATTCCATTCTTCGTGTTATCCCATAATGAAGATTAGTAATAATTTTATTCTCTTCCGCATATATGCACGGACGAATTAACACCACATAACATATTATCTTGCCCCCCACGTTGAAAAAATTTTCACACAATAAGAATAAAATCTTCATAATTGCCTAAATTTCAGCCCCCAATTCCAAATAAGTCCGGGGCAGCGGCAGTTACCCCTCTTGCGCCACTGGCGGCTCCAGACAGTTTTTCAGGGAGGGGGGCATGAGTTTTTTCAGAGGGGGCCATGGATTGATGAATTTTTTTATTGAAATAGTAGGGATCGATTGAACTACTATCATGGTATTATTGTAAATTTCGAGGTCCAAGGGAGAGAGTGGGGCATGGCCCCCATGCCCCCCCCTCTCTGTAACCGCTAGTGTTCTTGCACGGGTTAATCAGCCCTCTTCCCAGAGCAGAAAACGTACCTAATTGTTTTAATTTTTCCAGGAGACAAGAATCCTGTTTCCCAAGATAACGGAAGAATATTTGCCTACATCAAGAAACCAAAAACGATATACTTTTTTTCCAGTGCAGTTATCTTACAGTTAGAAACGCCCGATAATTTAAAAAAGAAATGTACAGTTACATTCGTAAAAGGGGGTGAGTAGTTCAATGTTTTTGAATATATTTATAAATACACTAGCTGACCCCGCGAACTCCGTTCCGCCTTAGAGGCAATAAATAAGCAGTTTTTGTTATACCACGTTCCCGTTAGGTTAGATAGAGGGGTGAAAATTTAGGGTTCTATGTATTTTTGTGTGCTGTATCATAAAAAAATTAAAATAAAAAATTTTGTCCGAAAAAATTGAAAAAAAAGTTAGGGGTGGACCACCCTTAACATTTTGGAGGGATGAAAAATAGATGTTGGCCGATTCTCGGTCCTACCCGATATGCATACAAAATTTCACGAAAATCGGTCTAGCCATTTCGGAGGAGTTCGGCCACAAAGTGCAGACAAGGAGAATTTCATAAGACTAGCTGACTTCGCGAACTCCGTTCCGCCTTTTGTTATACCACATTCCCGTTAGGTTAGGTAGACGGGTGAAAATTCAGGGTTGTATGTATTTTTGTGTGTGCTGCATCATAAAAAAATAAAAATAAAAATATTTGTCCAAAAAAATTGAAAAAAATTAGGGGTATTTAACCACCCTTAACATTTAGGGGAATGGAAAATAGATGTTGACCGATTCCCGGTCCTACCCGATATGCACACAAACTTTCACGAAAATCGGACCAGCCGTTTCGGAGGAATTCGGCCACAAAGTGCAGACAGGAGAATTTTTTATATAAGATTTATCTAATAAAACTGTCCTTTTTCTTTTAATGAAAACAGTCCAAGGGCTGATCCAAAAGTGAATGTTCAGTACTTCTAGACTTTTTATTCATATTATATCGGGTTTGTTTCCATCTGGTTGCATTCGTTTTATTCTAACGAGGGCTATATTATTTCGTCAACTGAAGACGAATGATAGGTAACTCACGAATGGAGAAATCTAAAATCTTATAATCTTCATAGAAGGTTTGCCTATTGCCTATCCAATTGGAATTGGAGTTCGTGATGGCCAAAATTGTTTTCATGAAATTTCAATACTACGGATTCTATATTGTGATGAAATTTTGCATTTAGATGGAGAATTACTTATTATTCAAACTACCTGCAAAATGTTCAGATCGCACGACCATAACCATAACAATTCTAGCGAATTATCGAAAAAATTACTAATATTTTTATAAAGGCCGAAGGACCAATAATGAACGGTTGATAATATTATTTTTGTGGCAGCAAAGTCGCGATTTTTTACTACTTTTACAATTGGTTTCTTGAACTGCCCCCTGCAAATTTACCTACAAGGTACTACTTACAAGGTGTTTTTGTCTGTCTTGTTCATTTTCTTTATTGCTTTCTGTTCTCTTTTGTTTTTTCAGTTTTATTTTATTGTGGTTCACTGCCGTTTATTTTCTTTCGTTTTATTTTTTATCAATTTGTATTCATTTTTGTAGATTTATATTCTTTATACTTAAGTCTCGTTGCTTTGCTTTTGTTGTTTTGTTCGTATTTGTTACTCTCCTTTCATTTTCATTCGTTCAAGTTTATTCTGATAGTTTCTGTTTGTGGATATTTGAGTTTGTATTTGTTCATATTTTATAGTTGTGGAAAGGGTTCACAGTCCACTATGACCTTAAGGTCTATTGTGCCCCCTATCAGAGCTGTTCTTATCGTGCCTCCTACAGCTCGCCTTCCAGTTCCAGAGATTTGATGAAATCCATTATCTGGGACGGCTTCAACGAGGATAATTCCCCACTCCTACAAGATTCCTGTCCAAAGCACTCTTTCCTTTGGCTTGCTTGTTTCTTCCTCCTCCCCACAGAACCTACACTCGTTAGTGTGCGATTAACCCATTCTCAACAGATGCTTTTCTTTAGGCGACAATGTCCTGTGAGAAAGCCAGTGAGTAGGTGTAGTTGGTTTTTACTGAGATCCAGATATTTTATCTTATATCTTATCTAGCAGTTTCAAAGTTCCGGAGGAAGTTTTTGGATTGAACCATCCCTTGGAGATTCCGCCAGAGTTTTTCCCTTTCAGTATTTTCCTTCACCATATGTTCATATTTGCTTTTGTTGTTTGTTTATATCTCTTCATTTTTGTTTGGATTGTTTTAATTTGCTTTCACATGTTGTTGTTCAATTAGTTTGTCTTCGTTCATTCTCGTTTGTTTCTGTTTTGTGTCTGTTTGTTGTTCTGTGCTCGTCTGTCTTCTTTTCGTTAATTTTTCGTTTTTAGTTTATTGTGTTTATTTGTTATTTTTCAATGTTCAATAGACGAAGAAGAATCTACGCTACCTCCAGTCACAACAACGGAAACAGCAAGGACGTATGGTCCAGAATTTTCCAAATATTCTACAGTTTTGATTTCTGGAAAGTCCATCGAACAATTCAATGCAAACAGAAATTTAGCACACGAGTTGAAGGAAGATATTGCACGAATGGCAGGGAATTACACGACCATCGAAGGATTTTGTTTAACAAAGAATATTGAGTGAGTAAATCAATTTGAACTCAACGATGGAACTGGTTTCCTGAAACTGGTTTCATGAAACCAGTTTTATGAAACCGAAAAGTGTAAACTACCATTCTCATTTTTGGCGACCAGGCCTAGCGACATTGAAATTTATACCTTGGAGCAATGCCCCACACAATGGCCAGATTTTGAGAATTGCGTTCGTCTAGTCTACGCATTACCAGTCAAAATGGACGATAGTTGTTCCTTATGGCAAGGATATCAGATGACTCAAGAACATTTAGATGTCATGTGGTCTAGGCTGTCTTCTGATTACCTGCAGCATGGATTTTCGGTGTATGAACAGCCTGAAATCAACAGTTTGCTGACGTGGTGGATTATTTGTATGGTTATTTTGATTTTGATGCTAGCCGCTTCAATTATAGCAATAAACTTGATCTGGAGAAGAAGACAGTTCATAAAAAGGTGAGTTGATCCTTATAACCTTAATCATACATTGCTCATCAAAGGAACGTCAGGAGCGCAAAATTAAGGCCAATTCGAGAGCCTGCAAATTTCCTATTCACCATAATATCGCGACATATCGTTTAAATGAATATATTCATTAAGATAATATAAAACTATATTATTCCAGAAATGAGAGGATTGATATAGTGATATAAGTTGGAAATTTACTCTCCCACCTATTAAGTTTCTCACCCTCGCAAACATCCTTGTCTGTGCTGTGTCATTACCCTCGAATTCCGGAAAAATGAGTAACTTTGATAGTGTAATTGGTAGCACGTCGGGCCGGAATTCGAAGATGCGTGGTTCGACTCCCGCTCGATGTGAAAACTTTTTTCGGAATTCAAAATCCGCCTGAATATACAAAGTGATTCACGGTGGATGGCACATTAGACGTTTCTGGAGAACCAGACTTCAGATCGGTTTGAAAATTTAATGGAATGCATTATCGGACCTGTTCTACCCAACTAAAATATTTTCGTCAATGCGGTGTTGCCACTTCTATTAGAAAGTAGTAGCAACTTTGCTTTTTCAAATGAAACACCCGGTATATTATATTATTTTTGGAATCTCCAATAACTTCTCGACAACTTTTATTGACATTTCCCTATACCTATCTGTTGCCGTTTTCGAAATATAAATTAATTTCAATTTTTCTCACCGGAAAACATGACTTCTAAAAATGCTGATGACTTCGGGTTGAGAAACACTATGGCATTGAAATTTTGTTTGGAGTTAGGTAATACATAAATGCTTCCAACACTCCAGCCTGATTTACGTTACTTCAATACAGGGTGATAAAAAATACAGTCTTTTCGGTTTCTTGAAAAAGTGACTGAAAGTTGTTTATTTCTAATGGAACGCCCTGTATATTATTGGAAATTCGGAAAACTGATGAAATTCGCTTTCATTCTATGTATATCATGCCTGTGCCTAACTAGTCAAATTTCGGACTTATGAGCATTTATTTGTCAAAATGTCCTTTCAGAATGGTATTTCCATTCGGTATTTGGTAGGCAGGCCATGATTACTATTTGACATTCTCCTAATAATAAAGGCACCAAGAAGCTTGAATTTCGACATTTTCTTCATTCCAGAAGTTGCAAATACTTTCGAAACGATGGAAGAAAACTATTCAAACGAAGTGCTCATGAATTTGTTCATTATTATTAACTGGTGAGACTTTTTGAAGCTCGGTGGATAAGGCGCTTGGGACCATGGAATTGGCCAGCAAGAATACCCGATCTTAGTCCGTTAGATTTTTATCTGTGGGGAATGTTGAAAGAAAAAGTTTACAAAACACCCGTGCATTCGAGAGATGAATTGTTGGAAAGGATTGCCCAAGCATTTGAAGATTTGGATTTCAAAGAAATACGATCTGCCACGACGAAAACAGTCAACACCCGCATTTTGAAGTACTTGGAAGTGAACGGCCAGCGATTCGAACATACTTTGAAGTATTCGACATGATTGTTTTACTTTTTAATAATAATTCATATAAATAGTTTGACTCTCAAGTTTCTTGGTGCCTTTATTATTAGGAGAATATCACAAGGTACTATCAAGTAGTAATCATGGCCTGCCTAGTGCCTACCAAATACTGAATGGAAATACCATTCTGAAGGGACATTTTGACAAATAAATGCTCATAAGTCCAAAATTTGACTAGTTAGGCATAGGCATGATATACATAGAATGAAAGCGTATTTCATCAGTTTTCCGAATTTCCAATAATATACAGGGCGCTCCATTTGAAATAAACAACTTTCAGTCACTTTTTCAAGCAACCGAAAAGACTGTATTTTTTTATCACCCTGTATTGAAGTAACGTAAATCAGGCTGGAGTGTTGGAAGCATTAGGTATAAACTAACTCCAAACCAAATTTCGATGCCATAGTGTCTCTCAACCCGAATCTATCAGCATTTTTAGAGGTCATGATTTTCGGCGAAAAAAATTGAAATTAATTTATATTTCGAAAATGGCAACAGATAGGTATAGGGAAATGTCAATAAAAGTTGTCGAGAAGTTGTTGGAGATTCCAAAAATAATATAATATATCGGGTGTTCCATTTGAAAAAGCAAAATTGCTACTACTTTCTATTAGAAGTGACAACACCGCATTGACGAAAATATTTTAGTTGGGTAGAACAGGTCCGATAATACATTCCACTAAATTTTCAAACCGATCTGAAGTCTGGTTCTCCAGAAACGTCTAATGTGCCATCCACCGTGAATCACCCTGTATAGAAGATTAGAAAAGGGAGTCCATAAAAATCGCTAAACAAAATGTTGAGTAAAACTTGAGCAGTAAAGAAATTGAGGAGCACATTTTGTTCAATTTGTTTCATTTTGAGGATACATTTATCAATGAATAATTAGATTCTTTCATAGTCAAATTATTATTGAGAGTGGAGGGTGCCTATTTTTCTTATTTCTACTCTCAGTAAGAGATCACGATATCAAAGGTGAAAAATGAATTAAAGAGAATGATTTTTCAACAGGGCCCAAGCTGTGAAAGATAAAGATTATATACCAGACATGAGAAAGATTTCAGAAATGTCTTTGACTCCTCCATATTTCCAACCGATTCCTCCGATGTTTGGCAAAACTGAAACTTACGAGGAAATGAATGGTATAGATAATGATGGTGAGTTATTTTAGCGATTCTTAAAATGTTAGTTTCAAGAACAAAATCGATAAAATTTCATTCTGTTTCAATTTTCTTTCCATTCGAATATTACTGACCATAAAATTTCAAAATTCTAATAAAAAAATCGAGAACAATAGGTTATTCCTTTTTTAATATTTAATGTCACTGAGTATATTTGCTAAAGACTCGAAGAAATTTCTAATTTCATAATTCTTTTTCAGGATTTCAGTATGGAGTCTTGAATACCGATGATAATGTTACAACTATATAGAATAAATATTTTTTTCTGAGAGGGAGACTTTGGTTTTCCTCTTTTTTAGAACAAACTAAAAATTTGTTGGTGCCTCTGTATAAATCATAAGAGTCTTTCATTTCCACAAGAGTTAACATACCATGAAGTGCAAGCGAGAAGAGGTTTTAATCCTTTATCGGCTCTCTAAGGATTTACACACCATGAATGATGGTCGAAAAAGGATCTTGATGGAAACAATAAGAAATCCTTCATTTAAATTCTGAATTTCTCGAAATAACCCCCAATAAAAAATCATTCATAATTAATACAAATTTAAGTAAAAAAGTAAACATTCAATATTCAAATTCCATCACACTACTCCTGGAGGACCTAGATCTGGAAGACGACAATTCTGAGAAAACTACATCTTTATTGGAAGCCTCAACTAAGATACTGTGTGTTTTTTCCATTAATGTTCTTTCTTCCTTTCCATGTGTTGCCAGTGAGCAGGAAACTTTCAATTCTTCGATGTCAAATAGTTTCAATGCTAAAAATGGCGTATTCCTGATGACGTTCTCCTGCATCTATAAAAAATTATGTATTTATGTACAAAAACAAAAGGCTACATTTCACATCGAAAGTTTGAATGAAACTAGAAAGTATGTAAGAACTGATTTCTTGCTAAATTGAAAAAAAGGATTTATTAGATGATTATGAAAAGATATAAAAAACAAAATTTCTTTAATTTTCGAATACGTGCTTTCTAATGAGCAAAAAAATTATGGCACATCCTTGATGTTTATGGGGAATCGTAAAGCCGTTAAAAGGCACGATTATCTATTTCAGGATAATCGTCCATAATGTAAAACAACTTAGACTGAAAGCGTTCTTCTTCACTTGATTAGAAAGTTACTCACTTCTCTCTTTTCTTTATCCAGAAGAGCAATTTTCTGATTTATTTTAGTTGTATGTTCCATTCTTCTCAGCTCGTCTCGTTTTGAGGTATATTCATAATCTCTGAACTTCTCGGGAAACTCTATATCACAATTGATTCTGAAAAATTAGCATTATAACTTTGTATATACCTACACACCAATAAAAGTCTGGCTTTTCTGAGAAGTGGAAATGAAATGAAACGGAAGGTGCACGACGTAGAAGTGAAGATCGAATTGAAAATAGGGAAATTCTCCTAAATGAATTTATGTGAGTTCATAAAAATGTTTTCTCACTTTTCTTTCAATTCTTGGTAACTCTCTTCACTGAGTAACCAAGTGCTTGGTATGAAAACATTATTTTGTTTTGGCGGAGGTTCCAAAGAAGGCATGTCGAACTGTCTCTGAAGACGCTGATCTTGGAATATAAGATGTATACGTGCTAAGTAATTGCAGCATGAAATCCATATAATAGATCTCTCCAAATTATATTCATCACTGAAAAAATAAGGGTAGGTTTAATCAAAATAAAAGAAAGAAAGAATGAACAAGAAATGTTGCAACAGTGGCTTTCAAAACTGGAGTAATTTTATTATATTATAATACCTCCTCGGTTCATATTCCTTCGGATGCTTCGAGTTCGTATTGGAAAATGATCTAGATCGACACGTTTTCTTTGGACCGAGAAACATACAATTTGTAGCCCATTCGACAATTTTTCCCACCTCTTGAATTGATGGAAAATTCAAGCGTATAGTTTGAATTATCTTCTGCTCTTCTATACTCCACAATTTTACTACCTACGGAATTTATGGCTCATTAATATTCGGAGCGTTTTTCTAAAATTGTTAAGAACTTACTCCTCGTTTGTCGCAACTTACAAACATGTTTAGCGCTTCAAGAAGAATTATGCCTTTTACACCTGAATCATGATCTTTGAGAACAGCTATGGCATTAGTAATTACCAGTGTGTTCCATAATCTTATGGTTCCATCTGAACTACCTGTTATCAAAAGGTTTAGTTTTTTACTGAAACACATGGTTGATGCGCCCTGAAAAAATAATATGTAGTCGGGAATGAAAAATATACGAGGTGGTCAATTTTGTACTAACAGTGCTTTAACAGAAATAAAAGCTACAATGTGGACGAGAAGAAAAATATGAAGTAGGGTGTGATTATAAAATATGATTTCTCGAAACAAAGCTGATTTCAGCTTGGATTTACCTTCGGCATTTCATAAATCATCGTCGGTCTTTTATGGTCCAGGAAAATTTTGATGATTGATGCAGTAGGATCTCTACTACATGTAATCAAGGTGTTATCCAGTTCACAATATATAATTTCCCTTATGATGTCCTTGTGTATATTTTTTATGTGAGAAATTTTCACATATTCCTTATCTTCGTTCAGTTTCTACAGAAACAATATGGATTAATATTCTAATTGAATATGAATACAATAGTGGTGATTAATCAGTTAGAAATGAGTAGCATGGATTTCCACTGAAATTAAATCATTCGAACAAAGTGTTACTAATCTATATATATAAAAGAAAGATGTTGGTTACACCATTTATAACTCGAGATCGGATGGAGTGTTTGTTATGAAACTTCATATATGGATTCGTCTACGGCCTGGTTATTATAAAATGCAATAAAACTTCGAAAAAATCGATGAAAATTTCACTTATACAGGAAATGTTTTTCCTCCTTTTGAGCGAGGCCACTAGGTATCGCTACAGTTACAGTTACGCTACCACTTATTCGTAGGTACTTCTCGCCGTTAGATGGGGTGTACAGTGACTATGTTACCACTATAGTCACTGTAATAGTGTGTAATTTGAGTTGCCTACAACTTTGCGCCGTTGGCCAATGATTAGATTTCGTACCACTTCAGATGGTGCTATTCACACATTATGACTGATTATTAGTTATTTTTATTTTTATAGTTTATTTATTCAAAATAACGTTATCGTGAAGTAGGATGTCTAGAATAATGGTGTAGGCACTGATTAGATTTTGTTGTGACCAAATTGATTATATTAGCAATGTTTCGTTCTTTCCACTTCAGGTGGCGCTATTCACAAATTATGACTGATTTTTATCAGTTATTTCAAATACTTGAATTTATTCTGGCAAACGTGGCGTGTTAAGGTCGGCGTTTAAAGCGAGTAGGAAAGATCAGCCGATAGAGGCGCCACCGTCCATTTTAAGAAATATTTCCATAGAACTTACATTATCACAATAAGTTCTATGAGTATCGCTCTAATCATGAATGAAATGTACAATGGCGCTCTCTATCCGAAAATCGCCGAACTATGAAATAACTCAATTTGTGGGTAAAGCAGGAACTTTTTCCCGCCAAAATTTGAATTTGGCCATTCTCTGCCAATTCCGTATTTCAAGTTGATCTTCTGAACGAAATTATCAGTAGATTCACTTTTAATCGGAAGTTGAACTATTTTCATGGGTCTTTCTGTTGAAATAAAACAGAAGCATGGGTTGGCTCATTTTCTTCTATTTTTGAAAGAAAAAAAATTAACTGTCGGAATGAAATCGATTAAAATTATTTCAACAAGAACCCTAATCCTTTCTGAGTTCACCCACAAAATTTCAGTTCTCAAAGTGAAACCGTGTTCGAAATCAACTTGAAATAAAAACACACTACATTGAACGCCCACCTTAATGGTAGACAATTTTGTCAAGCAATAATGTGTGTTTATATTCCTGACATTCTGATGTATATTAGTTCTTAGGAAAAGTAGAAAACTTTCATTATAAAAAGATGCCGTTCTGCTGTCATTTCATAATTGACTTTAGCAAATCAGCTGTTGATACATCCATCAAATTGACAACGGAAAATACACTGAAATGATATTGCGGCGCCGCCACGTTGCTAATATTTTCGATTTGGTCGAACGTCATTCTATTCAAAAATTGACGGGTGGCTACACCATTATTCTAGACATCTTATCGTGAAGGTACTATATTTGACATCAATTTATGTCATCTGTTTTTTTTTTCGAGAATTTCGGTCGTCATTGTTTGAAATGGTCGAATAAAGAACATATGAGATCAATTACTGTGTAATTTGCATAGGACTTATAGTACCATGAAGGTCTATCAACAGATCCAGAAGCGCGTGAATATCACAGTGAATTTTGATCGAAATGTCAAGTATATACGATTTTGGCGATCAGTTTCGATCGTGATATGTCCATTCTCATCTTTTCTCATAATTTTTAAAATGTTTTTGAATTTCTGTTTGGGTAATAAATATATTTGCGGAAATCACTAAATCCAAAATTGCTATAATTTGTAATTGACATATTATTTTTATGTATCTGTTCTGTGTGACAGCTCATATCCATCGAAACATTTGACAGTTCAAAAATCAGAGAACCAAGCTGTTGATCTCCGATCACCGGTGATAACGATTTGTGAAATCTACCGTAAGTATCATTTAGGCGGAACAAAGTTCGCCGGGCCAGCTAGTTTGATGGTATAATTTTGAAAAATTTAATTTCGTCCAATTCGGAGTCCCCATTAAATGTTATCAGTTACCAGCCTGTATTTTTAAGTTCACTGTAATAGTACAATTTTTGGAGATCGATCGATGATTCAAATATTGAGAAATTGACCATATTATTTGTCACATATTCAAAATTTTCGAGATAATAAATCATGGTGATCTCTGAACCACATTATCCCAAAAATTGAATAGGACGAATCAGGAGAAAATAAAATATCTGGAATAATTTGGCCGCAATAGGTCAGTAGGTTTGTGTGTTTGTAATCACCAGATATGACCAAGATATGGAGATAAAGAATACAGGATGTTTCTCTACTCTGGAACGTAACTTCGGAAAAGTATGCTGTCCCTAAATAAAGCTTACTTTGCTATACAGGGTGATCAACTGAAAACGAAATAATGAAATATGTCAATATTTCAGAAAAATGCTGACACTATTCAATGTTGACCCGAAATAAGATAAAAAAATAAATAAAATTTCAATGTAAATATATACATAGGGATCATTGTAATATTACAAGTGTTCACGGCTATACACTTCAAATTGTGCTCACGTAGTTTCAGTGTTTCTTTTTCCGATTGTCCATGCATCGTCACCATATATTCACCATATATTTGAGGATTTCTTTGTTTTTTTTTGGGAATATAGTACATAGTTGTAGTTGATGGGAAATTTTTTCATACAGAAAGTTAATTTTGTTTTTTTTTCTTGGTTGATTTTTTGTGTTTTATTGGGTGGGATATATTGATAGGATTTTACTAGATAATTTGTGGTATATTGAGTGAGCAAAATTAATTTGTGCGAGCTGTGCACAGTTGATATTTAATATCGGACTCAGCAGTTGTACTGATTTCATTTTTGTGTATTTATACGAATAAACTCTATTATTATTATTATTATATAATGTTGGAATAATAAGTTCGTGGCTTGATGACTGTGCAAATTACACAAATCCTTGTCGACGTTTCGATCCCTAGTTTGGACTTTTCCCAAGACTGAAACATTTAAATGTATAAATGCAAACTCTGACAAAAAATATAACAATGAACTGTTATGCAAGAAATTATCTTAGAAACACGAAATCCCGCAAGTGGGGGCCAGGGGGGCCGTTGCCCCCCTGAGATTTTGATGACCTTATCGTTTTTCACCAAAACACCCTCAATATTACTTTCTTAATACAAAGGGCAAGGAAAAATAAGTCAACCCATACTTCTGTTTTATTTCAAACGAAAGACCCATACAAATAGTTCAACTTCCGATTGGAAGTGAATCTACAGATAATTTCGTTCGGAAAAACAACTTGAAATACAGAATTGTCCGAGAATTGCCAAATTCAAATATATGGCGGGAAATAGTTCCTGCTTTACCCACATATTCACTAATTTCATAGTTCAGCGATTTTCGGATAGAGAGCGCCATTGTACATTTCATTCATAATTAGAGAGATATTCATAGAACTTACAGTGATAGTGTAAGTTCTATGGAGATATTCCATAAAATGCACGGTGGCGCCTCTATCGGATTATAGTTTTCCAACTCGCTCTGAACTGCGACCTTAACCAATCAGTAATCACCCGATTATTCCGGCTCGATGCCGTCTTTTGGGACACCCTGTAAACAAGAAGCTTACCTCCCAGTAATGTAGACTCAATTTATCGTTGTGCTTCTTCCTGAAGAGAGGTTCTTTGGGGTGAACGAATGAGAAAATTAATACACTTCCACTGTCATCCCCTATAAAAAGATGGCGATCTGAATGGTGAGAACCAAATTTGTAGGCAATACACTGAAAAAAAAATGATATACGAAAATGAGATATCTGAACATTCAGGGTATTCTAATACAGGGTGGCCAAGAGATTGACGTCAAAAAGGAAAAAACACGTCCCTCGTGTCATGGGCTATTCGAATCACTCCCATGTATGTCATGCTATTTTTCACGGTTTTCGATTTATGAATTTTTTTATGAACTTTGAGAATTTTCGACTTGACCATCTTAAAAAAGATATTAAAAAAAAAGTACAAGACTTCTCTGTGAAATTTTTTTTTGTAACTTAATCTCCATGAATTTTACGTACTTTTATATATAAAATAACCAGATTCGTAACTTTGATAAAAATTATGGAAATGTTGGTCTCGAGTGAAAAACTTACGTAATTTGGATTATGATCTGAATTTTCGAATCAAAATTAAAAATGTGAAAAGGCTAATTCACGGTTTCTTAGTATCCTTGAAAACTGCGCTCAACAGTCAGCTTTTAGAATCATTGATAAAAAATGGTACTTAACACTCTACTTTTGCTAGAATTTACCTTCAAAGTCATCGAGGTGGAAAAAATCAAAGAACTAGACATTTACTACAAAATTATTTTTTGCCATTTTAAGATACAGGGTGGGGCAGAAGAACCTATCCGATTTCAAATCCCTTTTTCTCAGAAGAGAGAGCAGGTAGAGTAGTGGGGTAAAAACCGTTAGAAAGCTGGTTTTATGCCATTTGTCAGTAGTCAACATGCCTTGGTCTGGTGAACATCGTGCTTTTGTTATTGAGCGGTTTATCGAATGCGGCGGTTCGATAATTGCTACACAACGTGCTTTTCGAATTCATTTCGGACTCGGGCGTCATGATCCTGTTCCACATCACGCTACGATTAAAGTGTGGGTGTCAAATTTTAGACAGACGAGTTCAGCATTGAAAAAGAAGTCGCCTGGACGTCCCAGGACAGCAACAGGACCTGAAAACGTGGCCAATGTGATAGCCGCGATTGAACGTTCCCCGCGTCGTTCGGCGCGAAAACATTCGCTCGCTTTGGGGATTTCCAACCGCAGTATTCGGCGAATTTTGCACCGGGACCTCAAAATGCATCCCTACAAAATGGTTGTTGCACAGAAATTAAGTGAAAGGGATTTTGAAATCCGTACGAACCTGTGTCGCGATCTCCGAGAACTGCCAAACGACGATGTTGTGCTCTTCACGGACGAAGCCCATCCTTTGGGGTTACCTCAAATCGAAGGTTTACCAGCATCGACCAAGGACCCTTCTTGCTTTACGAAGGGAAATTGCTCGGGCAATTGAAGAAATTCCTGTGGAAATGACGGTGAAAGTCATGGAAAGCTACCGCGAGCGCCTAAATAAGTGTATCCGCTCCCAAGGACGACATTTGAGTGATGTGCTTTTCAAAACTTAAATTTAAAAATGGCATAAAATTGGCGATATGTTAATAAAAAAAATTTTTTGACAAGCTGAGTGGTTTTAATTTTATAACGTTTTGAAATCGGATAGGTTTTTCTGCCCCACCCTGTATTTCTGATTAATGAAAATTAGCTTTGGATGTTGGTCAAGAAAAGTTCTAGATAAAAAAAAGAAAAAGGTATGGCAATAAATCACACATCATAATGTAAATAAAAAGAAATTTATTTATAAAATTTACAGTAGGTGTTCAAAGTGGCCACCTCCAGCCTCAATACACATTCTACACCTTCTTAGAAAATTTTCTTTCAATCGCATAAAACCTGCCCTGTTCTCTCTTAGGACACGTTCGGCTTCTCTTATCATCAGTCGCAGCTCGTCTTCACTCGAACATTCTCGGGCGTAAACAATTTCTTTGAAATAAGCCCAAACGAAAAAATCGATGGGATTAAGGTCAGGTGAACGTGGGGGCCCCTTGATTGGTCGACTGCGTCCGATCCATCTGTTCGGGTGTTCGAACAGATGGCGCAGTTTTTAAGCATACTATCAAATCGTGAATTAGCCTTTTTACATTTTTAATTTTGATTCGAAAATTCAGATCATAATCCAGTTTACGTAACTTTTTCACTTGAGACCAACATTTCCATAATTTTTATCAATGTTACGAATCTGGTTATTCTATGTATAAAAGTACAATTCATGGGGATTAAGTTACAAAAAGAATTTCTCAGAGAAGTCTTGTACTTTTTTTTAATATCTTTTTTAAGATGGTCAAGTCGAAAATTCTCAAAGTTCATAAAAAAATTCATAAATCGAAAACCGTGAAAAATAGCATGACATACATGGGAGTGATTCGAATAGCCCATGACACGAGGGACGTGTTTTTTCCTTTTTGACGTTAATCTCTTGGCCACCCTCTATAACGTTTATAAATAGTCACTCAAATGACATTTTCAAAACTCTTCGGAACTTTCCTTTTTTAAATCCAAATCCAACTATCCCCTCAACTTTCTGTATGACAAATATGGATTTAGTGGCACATACTCATAAGGCTTTTTCAATTAGAGTATGAAAAACTCACTTTTGGAATGTACGGTGTGGATAACACCAAAAATACCGGCGTATGCTTCAACCCTACGACATCATAAACTACAACACTTCTCGCTGTGTTTATCACCACTATCTTCTTCAGGTCTTGAAGATAAACAGCATCAGTAATCCATCTATTTCTTCTTCTCCTATCTTCATCAGTCTTATTGATGTCTTCCCTCGTCATGATTACATGATAGGTTGATAATTGTTGAAAATTAGCATCGTATATGCCGGTTTTACCATACTTTGAATACACCGTGTAGCAAAAATGAGTGGTCGTTTCTATTCTCATTATTTTGGCGATTGAGTCTCGCTGAAATGAGTCTTGAAGTTAGTGCGATACCAAAATTATTGGTGAATGAGACAACGAAACGGAAGAAACCGAGAGAATATTGACGCTGTAATTGACAGTGATATGAAAGATGAAAACATGTCCTTTCAAGAGTGGTTTTTTGCTTATGTATCGGTTGGTTTTTTAGAGTGATAGAACTTCAAATTGGAATAAAACACATTTGAATTAAGATTGATGCCAATTTTTTTGTATTTGATAATTTTATGTCATTTATGTTTCGGAAACAATTTCCGGCATATGTCCACCACGACTAGCTCTGAGTAACCGCATTCGACCAGACCAATTTTGGACCACTTTTTCAGGTAATTCAGGACTTATTATCAGCATAAACCAATGACTTTTCACATAACTCCAAAGAAAATAATCCATTGGAGTTATGTTACATGATCTTGGAGGCCAATTAATTGGACCATTTCTGCTCTGATTGACGATTATATGGACCATAAATTCCACGAACTGCTCTATAAGTTTTTGGCGAATAGAACACTGATTTTGAAAATAAATTTCAACACTTTGTAAACGTTGTTGCTGCGTGAGTCATTCCAATGCTTATTGAACAGAAATGCCAAAACAACATGGCTTGTAGGTAACTACCAAAGATATTCTACAATGTAGAATATCCTTGGTACCTACCTTGTGCCAAATCACTGTTAACCCTATCGAAAATTCTATCATTCTAAAAAAACAGTCGATATTTTGAGTAGAAATTTGGTCATAACTGTCGTCTCAAGAAATGAATCCACTAGATTACTGAACCATCATAATAAAGTAATGTGTTTGCTGATTGGGCATTAATAATTTGATCATGATTTGAAAATCAAGTTTTCTGGTTTTTGAGAGGCTTCATAAACAGACAGAATACTATTTTTGTGAGTAGAAATAACACTAACAAATTCATGAAAAAATCCTTTGTATCCTGAAGAAGTTTGCTAATATTCAATTTTGAGCCAAAAAAATTGGGATTCGAATAAAAATTGCAAAAATGTGACGTCAAAAAATAAATGATGTTTATGTCCATGTACATCCATTTTTGAAAATAATTATTGGAGAATCCTTTTGCTGTTGTGGTAAGAGATTTTCGTCAAATATTGATAGTATTATTCAATCTAATGAAATTCTGAGTAGGAAGTGTAAACACTCATGGTATTTAATAAATAAAAACACGTCGACGGCTCTGTAATTTGAATGAATGAGATAGTCCTGAATATTGAAAGAATTACTGGGAATTCTCTCATCAACTATGCTCACCTTGGTAAGATCATTCTTATTTATTCCCAAGAATTCTAATTTGATACGATTATCACAGCTCGAAGGAAAGGCACTTATCAGACCATTTAAGGTGACATTCCATGTTAATCGACCATCAACTGCATAGAGGTCAAAAAATTCCAAGCATAATTTATCGTTGTTTTCCGAGACTGTAATTGAATTGTATTGAGAGAAAATTCTTCATTTGCCATATGGTTTACCTAAAATTTTCGTCATGGTATCGGAAAATTCCTCTTTTTTCATTCCTTCTTGGTATTTTCCACTTTTGAATTCGCTTTCCAAATTAGTTATTTGATCGCAGGACAAAATTTGGACAAGCTTTTCAGCTGGCGATGAGTGCTTGTCGGATCTGAAATGAAACGAGATAGAATGGACAAAGAAAATATGTTGAGACAGTTTTGAAAACCTGAAATCCTCTTTTTCTGCTCGAGGAGAATTTTCCATTTTACAATGACCGAATAAGCACCTTCTAACATCCAGATATCACGTAATGCCGTTCTGAAATAACAAAACTGATATATCGATCAAACTAGCATGTCCATAGCTACATCATCGTTAACTGTATTAGAAACTGAGGGGAAAATTCTCTTCAAAATATAAAACTTCATTGAATAGGAATTGATAAGATTCCACTAGAAAAATACTAGACTTGAAATACCAGGAAGCATCAAAATTAATGGGCAATATTTGACAAGGGCTGCTCGAAATTTTGTTTTCCTGAACTTCAAAACTAACGATTCGATCTAGATGAAATTTAGAATTTAGATAAGGAATGACGTATTCAAGCTCAGTTTCAAGTTTTGACCTAATAGTCCACTTAGAAACCACCTAAAATAATAGTGACATTGCCTAGTACGATTTCAACATTTTGTTATGGCAGTAGTCCATGGAAAAGGTGAACTCGAAAATGATTCATGCAGCTTTCGGAGAAATTAAAAAATGTGATCAAAAAATAATCTTCATGAAGTAATTGAACACAATTTATTGAAACAAATTTCATCTGACTGTCAACCATGGTCCAGAATCAATCTTGTGAATGAGACGTGGTCACATAGGTGACACTCCTCAAATGTTAGGAGCATTTATTTAGTTTGAAATCTGAATTAAAACTGATAAAAATATCAGTGATGATTTCGTCTATCTCATGATATAATCACTTGTTGAACAATCTGCAATTGTTTGTTGTTAAGGGGAAATGGTACACGTCCGAGCTCGCGAGCTCCCTTCAAAAATTGGGCTTTTTATTTCCATGCCATCTCAGTTCGTATGCGGCGTAGACCAACAATGTTTCAAATTAAAGCTTAATCATTTCTTTAGAATGTGTATTGCTCGCTTTTTCGTTTTTCTTCGTATACCAGGGCAAGAACCTTGTGAGCCATGGGCGTAGCGAGGATTTATAACAGGGGGGGGCAAACCATGGTCATGGTCCAAGGTCGTTCAAAATGTGAAACTTTGGGATGAAAAGAAAAGGCAAATTGAATTCATTTTTTCTTTCAGGGGGGGGCAGCTGCCCTCCCCCCCTGCCCCATGCTGGCTACGCCCATGTTGTGAGCAGTAATTTCATAAAATCTGGACAAACGTTCTTATTTCTCTGATATCTCCGTCAATTTTCGAGATAAGTGTATGAAATTTTCAGTATACATAAGGAATCATATTTTTCAGAATGTGTAGTAATCAGTTTTTCTGTTTATTGACCCCTTAATCTTTAAATAAACTATAAAGTGAGAACTTTATTGGTCAAATTTCCAACCAGGTTTTTTCCTTATATACGAAGAAAAACAGAAAAGCGAGTAAAGCACATTCTGCAAAATATTATTTCGCATCTATACTCAAAATTCCTTATATTTATCCCGAGAATTGAAGGAGATATCATGGAAATGAGATCGTTTGTTCAAATTTTTATGGAATCACTGCTCACCAAGTTTTTGCCCTGGTATACGAAGAAAAACGGAAAAGCGAGTAACACACATTCTAGAGAAATGATTATGCTGTAATTTAAAAAAAAAATTGTTGGTCTACGCCGCATAGGAACTGAGATAGCATGAAAATAAAAAGCCCAATTTTTGAAGGGAGCTCGGACGTGTACCACTTCCCCTTAAGGGGTTGAGTGCTGAGGTAGGTTATTCAGGTATTTCCAGCAGACTGGCTTGAATGTAAAGTTACGGCCAAACATTGGTTCGAGAATATCAAAACAAGCTGAGACGGATCCTTCATCGATATTTGTGGTTTACCTCTTTAGTATTCAATCAGTTCGCATCTCCTTGTGTATTTCCAAGTGTCCTCCATAATTAATACACGTTTATCATGTATATGAGATACAGAAGATCATTGAAATAAATGTACAGAATGAATAAGATAAGCATTCCGTTTCTTGCATTGGGAGGAGATGCTGGTCAAGATGTCGACATCGAAGATGTTTTACTGTGTTTTCGTTTGTGTTTTATTAGCTGATAGATCTTGTAAGTAGACTTCATTCAACGAAAAGAGAAGAGCCAAATTGAAGTAGTAATTAGAAATAACTAAAAAATGTTGAATATCATAATATTTTCATACCCTTTTGAAAAACGATTCGCCGATTTTAATTTTGATGAACATTAAGTATCCTTGAGGATTGTTGTATGGATTATGCTTTTCATGAATATTTATACTTGTAGTCAAATTTTTTTTGTTTTTTCGGAAAACGAATATCGAAGTATCAGTCTGTTTGAACAGGTCTTTCGCGATATGGGAAACGGTTGCTCGTTGTTTAAAAAACAATTAACCGGGCTTTTCCAATGAGATCTTTCCAGCCACAAACTTGTCCAAATAATTTCAAGAGAATGTTATTAGAATTAATTAAATTTTAATGTATCCTTATTCAAACAAGACTACAGAGTGAGCCAAATTGGACAGATTTTAATATAAAGGTCTTTTTATATACTGGATAAACAAAATATGATGTCGGTCTCCCATCGTTTTAGTGTTGGAATTTGTTTTCTGTAAATGGGCATTTTTGGAAAGTGACATTAACTTTCTGCATTTCTCTGGCACTTTTTTATATACGGATATTTTCCAAAAATAATGCGAATAAAATAGCTATTTATGTAACAAGTACATAAATTAGGTCTTTATGGACGAGTCCAAAATTTATGGCAGAGCGAGCAAAGCGAGCGAGGCCAATAATTTGGGCAAGTCCATAAGCCCAATTATGTACGAGTTTGCATACAAAGCTTTATGTTTGACTGCAATGCAGACATTTTATTTTCTGAAATGGCAATTAATATATTCGTCGCTTTATTTCAAGAAATACTTTAAGTGTGCTTTTGCTTATCTTACCTTAGTAACCATCAGCGACCTTAGCAACCTCACTGAACAAAGTTGTTTACTTCGTTAATTCTGTGACAAACGTCATAATAATCCCAAAAATGGATAGTTCGGAAGAGGAAAGCGTGAATAATTTAGCCGCAAGTGCCACAGAATCTCTCCTACCCACTAAAAGTGCTTATGAAAATTTGTATGCGGCCTATAACAAGTGGTGTGAAACGAAGAAAATTGCAAAATCGAGAGAAGACTGTGACAGTTGAGTCCAATAAAGTGGTGTCCAATAAAGTGGTGTCCAATAAAGTGGTGTCCAATAAAGTAGTCAATTCTGGACGCTAAACGAATTCATGAATCAAGTGTTTATGAAGCAGTCGAACATAAATTTATTTATGTTCGACTGCTTCATAAACACTTGATTCATGAATTCGTTTAGCGTCCATAATTGACTACTTTATTGGACACCACTTTATGGGACTCAACTGTCACAGTCTTCTCTCGATTTTGCAATTTTATTCGTTTCACACCACTTGTTATAGGCCGCATACAAATTTTCATAAGCACTTTTAGTAGGTAGGAGAGATTCTTTGGCACTTGCGGCTAAATTATTCACGCTTCCTCTTCCGAACTATCCATTTTTGGGATTATTATGACGTTTGTCACAGAATTAACGAAGTAAACAACTTTGTTCAGTGAGGTTGCTAAGGTCGCTGATGGTTATATACTAAAGTAAGATATAAGATAAGCAAAGGCACACTCAATGTATTTCTTGAAATAAAGCGACGAATATATTAATTGCCATTTCAGAAAATAAAATGTCTGCATTGCAGTCAAACATAAAGCTTTGTATGCAACTCGTACATAATTAGGCTTATGGACTTGCCCAAATTATTAGCCTCGCTCGCTTTGCTCGCTCTGCCATAAATTTTGGACTCGTCCATAAAGACCTAATTTATGTACTTGTTACATAAATAGCTATTATAGAACAATACCTATTTTATTCCAAATGGGAGACTGACACTAGATATTTGTATATTTCAGTAGAACTTGACTAGAACTTCGCTATTTAAATCAGAAGTCCACAGACACCATGCATTAACTTCAAAAAGCATTCTGATTTTGTTCTTCACCACTCCAATGATACCACACTGATTTTCGAAGATGATTTCAGTATAATAGGTACCAAGTATGGCATATTATATAATATTTCGGATATCCCCTAGCCCGCCAGCAATTTTTTTTTATAATTATCCAACATTGAATTTTACGTATAAAAAGATATGCTGTTTTCACCATGAAGTCCTATATTACTCCTAGCCTCTAAGTACCGATATCAGTTATCTACCAGCGTGTATCTGCACCTTCTTTTTTTATCGATATATTTATTATTTATTGCCTTTTGGATGATTGCATAAACGAGTATAAATAAGATTAATTCAGAGCACACATAATTGGTTCTCGTTTATGATATTGTTGAGCACTTTGAAAAAGTCGGAGCTATATTAAATTATTCCGATTCATCCGAGTTCGGTGATGTCCAAAGAATGAAAAAATAGTTATTCGAATGATTTGCATGAAATTCTAATATTATAAATTGGTTGAACAACCATCAAGGGTTTATTCTCGACCTCGAATGGGGGGCTATGGCCCCTCATGCCCCGCTCAAAACCGCCAATGGGTGCATGTCATATATACAGGGTGTTCTGCATGCTCTATGACAAACTTTGACAGATGGTAGCTGTGCTTATTCTGAACATTTTTTCCTATGAACATAGGTCCGATTCCTTTTTCTTTAGAAGATACAAGCATTTGAAAAATAATGTTTTTTTTTTTTCAAATCATAATAATAAATGGAAATTTTGAGACCATAAAAAATGTTCAAACTGTCCACCTTCTGCTTGCAAGCTTCTCATCGACGAACTAAAGATGCCGTTTCGTATTTGGTTTGCTGCATCTTGAATTAGGTAAGTATATCAAGTAATTGTTGATGAGATTAGATTTCAACATGATAAACAAGCTTCTTCACATGTCCCCATAAATAAAAATCTAAGGAATTTAGATTAGGCGAATGAGGTGGCCATTGTATTGGTCCTCCTTGACCTATCCATTCATTTGGTAAATGTTCATTTAGCCATCCGACTACTTGTCTCCTTCTATGTGGTGGTGCACCATCGTGCTGATACCTTATATTACTAACAATGTTGAGCTCTAAGTCATCAATGAAGTCAAAAAAGTTGTGTTCCAAAAAAATTTATACAAGGCTACATTTGAACGATCATTTATAACATGTACTGGCATCAAATCATATTCCTGAGTCGTAAAAGAATGCATTGTTATTCAAAACTTACATCAAATGTCAAAGGCATAATTAAAATAACGTCAATTACCATATCAACCTGTCGGCTACTTGATCGAAACATAAAAATAATTTTTTTCTAATGCTTGTAACTCCTAAACAAAAACGAATCGAACCCATGTTCATAAAAAAAAATGTTCAAAAGAGGCACA
The DNA here is from genome assembly GCA_951802165.1 of Adalia decempunctata. Classification (NCBI taxonomy): domain Eukaryota; kingdom Metazoa; phylum Arthropoda; class Insecta; order Coleoptera; family Coccinellidae; genus Adalia; species Adalia decempunctata. The sequence continues at coordinate 27,669,109 of OX637697.1, forward strand.
GCTACCTTCTGTCAGAGTTTGCCATAGAGCTGTATAATCAGTAAAATATGTAGAGTTCAAGGTTGTAGAATCAGGGAGACCAATCAACACATTTTTTACAGATGCTGGAACATGGGGCATACCAGACCCGCTAGCCATTGCAGGGAGTGTAGCCAAAGGAATCGACAGCGGTGCTGATGCTGTCATTGGAGAAGCCGTCCAAGGTGCTAAAGCAACAGCTGATGTCGCTTACGCAGCCGATAGACAAGTTGTCAAAGGCTCCAAAACAGTATTGAAAAAAGTTAATAACGGAGTCTTCGACATCGAAAAAGGATTCGTGAATGGCCTTGACGAAGTGGTGGGAACTCCAGTCGACTTGAAAAAATTGACCTTCCACCTCGTCACAGCCAAAAACTTAGGAAACCCTACTAAAGTGGATTTCTACAAGCCTGACGATGTGGCCAACACCAAAGGAAAAATTTACTTCATCATCCACGGATGGCAGTCGAGCAGCAATGCTTCTTGGGTTCAGGATCTGTCCGAAATTTTAGTCAGGACGCGACCAGAAGCTCACGTCGTGCAGGTAGATTGGAATGAGCCAGCCAGTGACAACTACGCTTTCTCAGCTTTCGACACAGAGAGTGTGGGTTGGTACAAAAGATTTTTGAGGTTTTTCTCGTTTCATGTTTATTTCACATTAATTATAACAAACCACAATTTCCTCGAAGCAAGAATAGCAACTTGTGAACGCGTCTAGCATCAATTACGGCAGATTAAGGGTTTTCCAATAAGAGGTGTTATTTTGACATTCAAAGAAGAATCCCATTTTTTAGAAAAATGCTCGGATGTTTATTTCATCATAAAAAGGAAGGTATGCCGTTAATATTGGAAAGTAAATTCAGCCAAATGACCATCACGACCGTGACTACAGGACCACATTCTTTCCATGAAATTTTCCATAAGCAAATCGAAAAGTGGCTGCCCTATGTTCTCGATAGCCTCACGAATTCCATATTTGAGGTCTTGAATTGACGCTGGGCTCTTGGCGTAGACCTTCTCTTTCACATGGTCACAAAAGAAGTCGCAAGGTGTAATATCATAAGATCTCGGTGGCCAATTGTGATCACCTCTTCGAGAGATAACACGGTCCGGCAAATTTTCCCGTAGAAGATCAATGGTTTCTTAACTTGTGTGGCACGTAGCGCCGTCTTGTTGGAAACGTTTTCCAGATCAAAATTATTATTATTCATTATTATTATTACAATCAAAACAGGTGTTGAGAAAATTCCTATAAACTCAAAAAAAATTAGGTTATAATGTTCACGTGTTGAATACGGAAGATCTTGCATCTAAGAGGTCCAGGGCGTTTTTGAAGCCGTTGACAGTTCCAGCCTCGACCACAGCGCTCGGCAAACGGTTCCATCTCTCGAAAATTCTATTAGTGAGAAAATTTTGTTGTTGAGAGGTTCTGAAATTCTCCTTCGATAATTTGAAGTGATGATCTCTCAGACTGTTGGTGTATATTCTGTAGAAGTCTCTAATGCGTTCACCAATGTGACCATGGAGTGATCTGAAAGAGAATATCAAATCTGCTCTCTCACGGCGTGCCTGGAAATTCGGTAACCGGGAAAGACTGAGCCTGTCTTCGTAAGAAGGACGAATTCTTCCGTATGGTATGCGGGTATTCCAACGCTGTACGGAGTCCAGAAGCACTTGCGTGTGGAAGGCCACCAAACAGGGCCAGCGTACTCCAGCATTGGTCTTACATAACGGGTATAAAGAAGCTTGCATGTGGCTATATCGCAGCCACCAAATGATTTTTGAATAGCATATGTCAATCGTCTTGCCCTAGCAGTGATGACTGGAATATTTTTTGACTATCGTAGATCTTCAGAGATGGTCAAACCGAGGTCACAGTGACTTGAAACACTCCGGAGCGTCATACCGTCGATACCATAGACAACTCTCGGGTTGCCTCTGTCAATGTGCAACACCTAGCACTTTTCCGAATTCAACGGGAGAAGCTAGTCGTCACACCAAACACTAAAGGCTTGTTCGGACTAGGCCAGTATTTTAGTCGAGTGGAGAGTCGATTCGCCCACTGATAACCGTACTCTACCACAGTATCAAAGACTCTTAAACAGTAAAAGGTAGTAGGTACATCATCCTGTGACCCTACTCGACTCGCTTGCTGGCGTTTGCACACGGGAAATTACAAAATCATTCGCTTCTCGACTAATCTACTGGCCTAGTCCGAACAAGCCCTAATTCTGAGCAAGTCCTGCTGAAGTGTATCGAAGTTAGACAGAGAAAAATTGAAAATTTTGGTGTCATCTGCGAACATAGAACAGGTAGAGTGGAGTGAAGAGGGGAAATCAGAGGTATACAGTAAGAATAATATAGGGTTGAGAACAGAGCCCTGTGGTACACCTGATGTCATAGGCTTATCATCCAATTCCGGTCATAAAAATCATTTATCATCTCTCGATAGCACAATACATTCACCGTAACTGTTGCTCCAGCCTGATTATCGAGAAAGTAAGGTCCAATGACCCCACCGGAGAATAAACAGCACCAAGCAGTCACCCGTTGAGGATAGAGAAGCTCTTCAACAATAACTCTCGGTTTTCCCTAGCGCCAGATGCGACAATTTTGCTTGTTAACGAAGCCACCGAGGTAGACATGGACCTGATCATGCACTTCAAGGACCCAATCAGCAAAAACACGACGTTATTGATGATCGGCCGGCTTGAGTTCTTGTGTTAACTCAACTTTATAAGCCTTAAAATCCAAATAGTTATGCAAAATACTGTGTTAAGACGTTTGTGGACCTACTGGAATTAGTCATTCCATAATGTGGAATGACTAATTCCAAAGAACCATGAGGAATTGACAAATCTGGGTTGTCCTCATCACTTTCGGCTACAGCATCAATATTCTCTGCTGTTCTTGAGCGACGATCACAGGTTTCATTCTTCACATCACTTACTTGTCCCAACATCTCAAATTCTTCCACCAATTTCTGTATTGCGGTTCGACAAGGTGCTTCACGACGACCCAAAAGTGTTCAAGTTTAACGAATCATCTCTGCAAAATTTTCATCATTTTTTTAGTAAATTTTATTAATTTCAATGCGTTTTTGAAGCGTGTGTCGTCCCATTTTTATTAATGGCGTAGTTTCTGCTTGTCAAATGTCAAAAAATAACAGCTTCAAGAGTGACATCTACCAAAATAGCGGGTTCTTCAAAATAACACCTCTTATTGGAAAATTCTTCAGATAAGGGTGGAATTGAACGTTGCCACAACATGATACGACGAGAATAGGCTTCGTGAGCCCGTCTAGGTTCAAAGCTGCAACCATACACTATTTTAATCGAATGACTATCCTAAGGGACTGTAAAATATTTGAATGATTTCTTTAGGCAACTTCGTTGGAATCCTCATCAACCGCTTGGTATCAGAATACAAAGTACCAAGAGAAAACATCGTACTGATAGGTCACTCCCTTGGGGGTCAGATATCTGGCTGGGCTGGCAAGAAATTCGGGGAAATTTCAGGGAAGAAATTGCCAAGGATCATTGCCCTAGACCCTGCAGGTCCACTCTTCATCCTCAGGCCCAATTCCAGAAGACTGAACAAGCACGACGCTGAAGTTGTGATGGTCATCCACACTGATGGTGATAAACTGGGTTTTCCTGTTCCCTGTGGGACAATTGACTTTTTCCCTAATGGCGGAGATAATCAGCCTGGCTGTTGGGAAGTAGATTTGGGTAGGTTATCGACATACGCTGAACCCGGTATGTATTAAACATGTACCTATTTATTCTTATTACTAATCTTCAATTAATAATCACATAATCAACCAAACATACATGCAATAAACCTGTATTTCACAAAAAAAAAAAACAATCCATGAGAAAAATGTCCTTCAGTCAGCATACTTTGCAAGTAGAATACTTAACTTCAACCATGACTCTGAATAATTTAAAATAATAGCAATTCTTATTTTTACGAACAAATCATAACGTTTCTAATAGAATTGACATTTCATTGCATTTTCTAATCTGAAAAGTTCGAGTTTGCTATTGATATTCTGTGTTTGTCCAGAGTAGCAGTTTCTTCAAAAGTTTTTTTCGTTTGATTACCTACGTTTTGAAACGAATATGTATACTCCATTCACTTTCATAAATAATTGGTTGGCCATGACATTCTGACACATTTCACCGTATATATATTGAAAATGTTAGGTAATAGTTATTCTTCTGTCAGATACAAACGCAACATTGCTGTTTCTACATAAAAATCGTAGTAATTACGTATTTATCAAAATGTTTATTTACTTTGGCCAATTTATGAATTTGAGAAAATATTATGGAAATTCAATTCCAAAGACTTGGCGAATATTGAAGAAACTTTTTTATGTGTCAATACTGGAAATAATTCACGTATATAAACATGATTGGAAGATTCAGTTATGTTATTTTCTTGTACAGAAATCAAGAATCTAGTGTTTTTGCACAACTTGAAATACTCCAGTAAGAAAATGTAGTAGTACTACGTAACCTGGCACAGTTAAGCCTTAAAGGCTTGTTCGGACTAGGCCAATATTTTAGCCGAGTGGAGAGTCGATTCACCCACTGACTACTCTACCACAGTATCGAAGACTCTTAAACAGTATAAGGTAGTAGTAGGTACATCATCCTGTGACTCTACTCGACTCGATTGCTGGCGTTCGCACACAGGAAATTACAAAATCATTCGCTACTCGACTAATCTACTGGCCTAGTCCGAACAAGCCCTAAGGTCGCCGTTCAAAGCGAGTAGGAAAACGTATCCGATAGAGGCGCCACCGTGCATTTTATGGAAAATCTCCATAGAACTTACATTATCACTATGAGTTGTATGAATATCTTTCTTATTATGAATGAAATGTACAATGGCGCTCTCTATCCGAAAATCGCTGAACTATGAAATTAGTGAATTTGTGGGTAAAGCAGGAACTTTTTCCCGCCATATAAATGAATTTGGCCATTCTCTGCCAATTCCGTAGTTCAAGTTGTTTTTCTGAACGAAATTATCTGTAGATTCACATTTGATCAGAAGTTGAACTATTTTCATGAGTCTTTCGTTTGAAATAAAACAGAAGCATGAGTTGGCATATTTTGTTCTATTTTTGAAAGAAAAAAAAATATCTTTCGAAATGAAATCGATTTAAATTATTTCATTAAGAACTCCAATGCTTTCTGAGTTTTCCCACAATATTTCAGTTCTCAAAGTGAATCCATTTTCAAATGCAACTTGAAATAAAAACACACTTCATTGCACGGGCGTAGCCAGGATTTATAACAGGGGGGGGCAAACCATGGTCATTGTCCAAGGTCGTTCAAAATGTGAAATTTTGGGATAAAAAGAAAAGGCAGATTTAATTCATTTTTTCTTCCAGGGGGGGGCAGCTGCCCCCCCCCCTCTACCCCACGCTGGCTACGCCCATGCTTCATTGAACGCCCACCTTAAAAGAACTAACTCCATTTACAAAAATCTATGTGAATGATACATTAAATTGGGAAGAACACATTTCCAAACTTGGATGCTGCTTAGCATTTTTAGTTTCCAAGCGTGATGATTATATTTATATTGAGACTATTGAGAGTAGTGGTGAGCATTGGCAAAGTCTCTAAGCATTATTTTGACATTACCGATATTTCACAAGTACCAATCTGCGTCATTTTCGAGTAAAAAAACTTGATAAACCAAAATCTTGGCCAATCGGAATACTTTATTAAAGTGAATGAAGAAGTGTTTCAATTGGGTATATATTTTCAGTCACATGTGACCACAGTCGTGCCTGGGATTTCTTTATAGAAGCTGTAAACTCGACAGGATCCTTCCCCTCGAGAAAATGCAAGAGTTTCGGCCATTTCGCAAAGAACATTTGCGAATCCTTGGAGGCAGCAATGGGAGACTTGGAATTAAAACTCGAAGGGACATTCTATTTGGAAACTAATCCAAATAGATCATATTCGAAATTGCTTCCCAAAATTGTCGACAGTATCAAAGATGGAATAGATACGATAAAAGATGGAATAAATAATATGACTAATAATGGAAATTCGACTAATTCGAATGTAAAATAACGAAATTGTACTTGTTGTGTAAATAAAATCATTCCTCTAACCGTTTTTATTTATCTTATTATTATTATTATACCAGGTTTGAACATTCGCCTTTATACCAGAGTATACGAATATACAATCATCTACCTGCGAGTATTAAAAGTTTGAATTATGTACGTTTCAAAAATACTATGAAAAGTATGCTATGGAGCAGAGGATATTATTCGGTTTCCGAATATTTGAATGATTCGGAGTTAGATGTGGTTTTTTAACCAGTGATTGTTTTGTTTTTCTCTTCCTATTTTGTTGCATTTCTTTGATTTATTTTGTATTTGACTTGTCCTATACTGTACTGTCTGACAGGATGAATAAAGTTTATTTTATTTATTTTATTTTATTTTATTTTATTCTTGTCGAAGCGATCCGAGTTCATATACCTAAGTAGGTATGAAAATTGGTTTCGGAAAGTTCGAAAAATCAAAGAATTGCTTCAAGATTGAAAAAAGTGATATTGCCATAGGATATACATATTCATATTCAGGTTTTATTTTTAGAGTGATCGAACTTCAAATTGTAAAAAAACACATTTAAATTAAGATTGACCCTAAATTTTTTTTTAAGATAATTTTATGACATTCATGTTTCAAAAATAATTTGCGGCATTAGTCAACCACGAACAGCTTATCAAATTTTTGACATAAAAATACAACTAATCTGATGTATAACAGGCAAACTTACGTTCAATTGTTGCAAGACATATTGTCCATCCAAGAATAATTGACATCAGAGCAAGCCTTGGAAGTCCAGTCGCAGCTTTATTTCTAGTTACAAAAAAGTAACTAAAAGTTTTCTGTGCTTTCATCATAGCAGAAAAAAATATAGAATTAACCTGAAAATTTAATTGTAATTTTTCAAAGTACGGCAATCTGAACATGAAAATGTTTCCAATTGACCATATTCACCGTCGCCATATTGTTGTGCGACAATACCAACTACCCAGTGTTCCCAAAATATTGAGTTTATCAAAAATACTATCAGATTATTGGTATGGTATGTGGTATGAGAGGTTATATAAAATTGGTGGTTATACAATTGGTGGTTTCCCAATTTTTGGGATGCCGTCAGGACTTGGGAAATCCGGAAAATGATCTGGAAACCTCCATATTTTCCAGAGATGAGCGTTTTCGAAAAAAAAAAATTTGTGGAATATGTGTTTTCGCAAGCTCTACAAGATACCTCTTTCCAAATTTTTTGGGATGCCGTCTGGGACTTGAGAAATCCGAAAAATTACCCAGCAAAGGTTTTCCTTTAAATTAAAACCTTCATATTTTCCAGAGATGATCCTGTTCGAAAAAAAAATTTTCGTGAAAGATGTGTTTCAGCATGCTCTACAAGATACCACTCTCTAAATTTTTTGGGATGCCGTCTGGGACTTGAGAAATCCGAAAAATGACCCAGCAACGGTTTTCCTTTAAATTAAAACCCTTATATTTCCAGAGATGATCGTGTTCGAAAAAAATTTTTTTGTGGAAGATGTGTTTTAGCATGCTCTACAAGATACCACTTTCCAAATTTTTTGTGATGCCGTCAGGGCTTGGGAAATCCGGAAAATGATCTGGAAACCTCCATATTTTCTAGAGATGAGCGTGTTCGAAAAATTTTTTTGTGGGATATGTGTTTTTGCAAGCTCTACAAGACCCAACTTTCCAAATTTTTTGGGATGCCGTCTGGGACTTGAGAAATTCGAAACATTTTTCGAATTTCTCAAGTTGCTTGGTCATTACCAGGCAATGATTTTCCTTCAAATTAAAACCTTCATATTTTCCAGAGATGAACGTGTTGGAAAAAACTTTTTCTGTGGAAAATGTGTTTTTGCACCCTCCACAAGATACCACTTTCCAAATTTTTTGGGATGCCGTCTGGGACTTGAGAAATCCGAAAAATGACCCAGCAACGGTTTTCCTTCAAATTGAAACCTTCATATTTTCCAGAGATGATCGTGTTCGAAAAAATTTTTTTGTGGAAGATATGCTTTAGCACACTCTACAAGCTACCACTTTCCAAATTTTTTGGGATGCCGTCAGGGTTTCGGAAATCCGGATAATGATCAGGAAACCTCCATATTTTCCAGAGATGAGCTTGTTCGAAAAAAAATTTTTTGTGGAATATGTGTTTTTGCATGCTCTACAAGATTCCTTTTTCCAAATTTCTTGGGATGCCGTTTGGGACTTGAGAAATCCGAAAAATGACCCAGCAACGGTTTTCCTTCAAATTAAAACCTTTCTATATTCCAGAAATGAGCGTGTTCGAAAAAAATTTCTTGTAAAAGATGTGTTTTTGAAAGCTCTTCAAGACACCACTCTCCAAATTTTTTGGGATGCCGTCTGGGACTTGAGAAATTTGAAAAATGAACCAGCAACAGTTTTCCTTCAAATTAAAACCTTCATATTTTCCAGAGATGAACCTGTTCGAAAAAAATTTTTTTGTGGAAGATGTGTTTAAGGATGCTCTACTAGATACCCCTCTCCAAATTTTTTGGGATGCCGTCGGGGACTTGAGAAGTTCGAAAAATGACCCAGAAAAGGTTTTCCTTCAAATTAAAACCTTCATATATTCCAGAGACGAGCGTGTTCGAAAAAAATTTTCTTGTGGAAGATGTGTTTTTGAAAGCTCCTCAAGACACCACTTTCCAAATTTTTTGGGATGCCGTCTGGGACTTGAGGAATTCGAAAAATGACCCAGCAACGGTTTTCCTTCAAATTTTAACCTTCATATTTTCCAGAGATGATCGTGTTCCAAAAAAAATTTTTGTGAAAGATGTGTTTTAATATGCTCTACAAGATAACAGTTTCCAAATTTTTTGGGATGCCGTCTGAGACTTGAGAAATCCGCGTGTTCGAAAAATTTTTTGTGGAATATGTGTTTTTGCAAGCTCTACAAGACACCACCTTTCAATTTTTTTTGGGATGCCGTCTGGGACTTGAAAAATTCGAAAAATGACCCAGCAACGGTTTTCCTTCAAATTAAAACCTCCATATTTTCCAGAGATGATCGTGTTCGGAAAACATTTTTTTGTGAAAGATGTGTTTTAGCATGTTCTACAAGATACCACTTTCCAAATTTTTTGGGATGCCGTCAGGGCTTGAGAAATGCGGAAAATAATCTGGAAACCTCCATATTTTGCAGAGATGAGCATGTTCGAAAAAAAAAATTTCGTGGAATAAGTGTTTTTGCAAGCTCTACAAGACACCACTTTCCAAATTTTTTGGGATGCCGTCTGGAACTTGAAAAATCCGAAAAATGAACCAGCAACGGTTTTCCTTTGAATTAAAACCTTCATATTTTCCAGAGATGAACGTGTTGGAAAAAATATTTTTTGTGGAATATGTGTTTTTGCATGCTCTACATATTACCTTTCTCCAAATTTTTTGGGATGCCGTCTGGGACTAGAGAAATCCGAAAATTGACCCAGCAACGGTTTTCCTTTAAATTAAAACCTTCATATTTTGCTGCGATGATCGTGTTCGGAGAAAAATTTTTTGTGGATGATGTGTTTCAGTATGCTCTACAAGATTCCACTTTCCAAATTTTTTGGGATGCCGTCAGAGTTTCGGAAATCCGGAAAATGATCTAGAAAACTCCATATTTTCGAGAGATGAGCGTGTTCGAAAAAAATTTTTTTGTGGAATATGTGTTTTTGCAAGCTCTACAAGTCACTACTTTCCAAATTTTTTGGGATGCCGTCTAGGACTCGAGAAATTCGAAAAATGACCCAGCAACGGTTTTCCTTCAAATTAAAACCTTCATATTTTCCAGAGATGATCGTGTTCGAAAAAAAATTGTGTGGAAGATGTGTTTTAGCATGCTCTACAAGATACGTTTTTCCAAATTTTTTGTGATGCCGCCAGGGCTTGGAAAATCCGGAAAATGATCTAGAAACCTCCATATTTTCCAGAGATGAGCGTGTTCGAAAAAAATCTGTTTGTGGAATATGTGTTTTTGCATGCTCTACAAGATACCACTTTCCAAATTTTTTGGGATGCCGTCTGGGACTTGAGAAATCCGCAAAATGACCCAGCAACGGTTTTCCTTCCAATTGAAACCTTCATATTTTCCAGAGATGATCGTGTTCGGAAAAAATTTTTTTGTGAAAGATGTTTTTTAGTATGCTCTACAAGATACCAGTTTCCAAATTTTTTAGGATGCCGTCTGAGACTTGAGAAATCCGCAAAATGACCCAGCAACGGTTTTCCTTTAAATTAAAACCTCCATATTTTCCAGAGATGATTGTGTTCAGGAAAAAAAATTTCGTGGAATAAGTGTTTTTGCAAGCTCCACAAGATACCATTTTTCAAATTTCTTGGGATGCCGTCTGGGACTTGAAAAATAAGAAAAATGACCCAGCAACGGTTTTCCTTTGAATTAAAACCTTCATATTTTCCAGAGATGAGCGTGTTCGAAAAAATAGTTTTTGTGGAATATGTGTTTTTGCATGCTCTACACATTACCTTTCTCCAAATTTTTTGGGATGTCGTCTGGGACTAGAGAAATCCGAAAATTGACCCAGCAACGGTTTTCCTTTAAATTGAAACCTTCATATTTTCCTCTACAAGATACCTCTTTCCAAATTTTTTGGGATGCCGTCTGGGACTTGAGAAATCCGAAAAATTACCCAGCAAAGGTTTTCCTTTAAATTAAAACCTTCATATTTTCCAGAGATGATCCTGTTCGAAAAAAAAATTTTCGTGAAAGATGTGTTTCAGCATGCTCTACAAGATACCACTCTCTAAATTTTTTGGGATGCCGTCTGGGACTTGAGAAATCCGAAAAATGACCCAGCAACGGTTTTCCTTTAAATTAAAACCCTTATATTTCCAGAGATGATCGTGTTCGAAAAAAATTTTTTTGTGGAAGATGTGTTTTAGCATGCTCTACAAGATACCACTTTCCAAATTTTTTGTGATGCCGTCAGGGCTTGGGAAATCCGGAAAATGATCTGGAAACCTCCATATTTTCTAGAGATGAGCGTGTTCGAAAAATTTTTTTGTGGGATATGTGTTTTTGCAAGCTCTACAAGACCCAACTTTCCAAATTTTTTGGGATGCCGTCTGGGACTTGAGAAATTCGAAACATTTTTCGAATTTCTCAAGTTGCTTGGTCATTACCAGGCAATGATTTTCCTTCAAATTAAAACCTTCATATTTTCCAGAGATGAACGTGTTGGAAAAAACTTTTTCTGTGGAAAATGTGTTTTTGCACCCTCCACAAGATACCACTTTCCAAATTTTTTGGGATGCCGTCTGGGACTTGAGAAATCCGAAAAATGACCCAGCAACGGTTTTCCTTCAAATTGAAACCTTCATATTTTCCAGAGATGATCGTGTTCGAAAAAATTTTTTTGTGGAAGATATGCTTTAGCACACTCTACAAGCTACCACTTTCCAAATTTTTTGGGATGCCGTCAGGGTTTCGGAAATCCGGATAATGATCAGGAAACCTCCATATTTTCCAGAGATGAGCTTGTTCGAAAAAAAATTTTTTGTGGAATATGTGTTTTTGCATGCTCTACAAGATTCCTTTTTCCAAATTTCTTGGGATGCCGTTTGGGACTTGAGAAATCCGAAAAATGACCCAGCAACGGTTTTCCTTCAAATTAAAACCTTTCTATATTCCAGAAATGAGCGTGTTCGAAAAAAATTTCTTGTAAAAGATGTGTTTTTGAAAGCTCTTCAAGACACCACTCTCCAAATTTTTTGGGATGCCGTCTGGGACTTGAGAAATTTGAAAAATGAACCAGCAACAGTTTTCCTTCAAATTAAAACCTTCATATTTTCCAGAGATGAACCTGTTCGAAAAAAATTTTTTTGTGGAAGATGTGTTTAAGGATGCTCTACTAGATACCCCTCTCCAAATTTTTTGGGATGCCGTCGGGGACTTGAGAAGTTCGAAAAATGACCCAGAAAAGGTTTTCCTTCAAATTAAAACCTTCATATATTCCAGAGACGAGCGTGTTCGAAAAAAATTTTCTTGTGGAAGATGTGTTTTTGAAAGCTCCTCAAGACACCACTTTCCAAATTTTTTGGGATGCCGTCTGGGACTTGAGGAATTCGAAAAATGACCCAGCAACGGTTTTCCTTCAAATTTTAACCTTCATATTTTCCAGAGATGATCGTGTTCCAAAAAAAATTTTTGTGAAAGATGTGTTTTAATATGCTCTACAAGATAACAGTTTCCAAATTTTTTGGGATGCCGTCTGAGACTTGAGAAATCCGCGTGTTCGAAAAATTTTTTGTGGAATATGTGTTTTTGCAAGCTCTACAAGACACCACCTTTCAATTTTTTTTGGGATGCCGTCTGGGACTTGAAAAATTCGAAAAATGACCCAGCAACGGTTTTCCTTCAAATTAAAACCTCCATATTTTCCAGAGATGATCGTGTTCGGAAAACATTTTTTTGTGAAAGATGTGTTTTAGCATGTTCTACAAGATACCACTTTCCAAATTTTTTGGGATGCCGTCAGGGCTTGAGAAATGCGGAAAATAATCTGGAAACCTCCATATTTTGCAGAGATGAGCATGTTCGAAAAAAAAAATTTCGTGGAATAAGTGTTTTTGCAAGCTCTACAAGACACCACTTTCCAAATTTTTTGGGATGCCGTCTGGAACTTGAAAAATCCGAAAAATGAACCAGCAACGGTTTTCCTTTGAATTAAAACCTTCATATTTTCCAGAGATGAACGTGTTGGAAAAAATATTTTTTGTGGAATATGTGTTTTTGCATGCTCTACATATTACCTTTCTCCAAATTTTTTGGGATGCCGTCTGGGACTAGAGAAATCCGAAAATTGACCCAGCAACGGTTTTCCTTTAAATTAAAACCTTCATATTTTGCTGCGATGATCGTGTTCGGAGAAAAATTTTTTGTGGATGATGTGTTTCAGTATGCTCTACAAGATTCCACTTTCCAAATTTTTTGGGATGCCGTCAGAGTTTCGGAAATCCGGAAAATGATCTAGAAAACTCCATATTTTCGAGAGATGAGCGTGTTCGAAAAAAATTTTTTTGTGGAATATGTGTTTTTGCAAGCTCTACAAGTCACTACTTTCCAAATTTTTTGGGATGCCGTCTAGGACTCGAGAAATTCGAAAAATGACCCAGCAACGGTTTTCCTTCAAATTAAAACCTTCATATTTTCCAGAGATGATCGTGTTCGAAAAAAAATTGTGTGGAAGATGTGTTTTAGCATGCTCTACAAGATACGTTTTTCCAAATTTTTTGTGATGCCGCCAGGGCTTGGAAAATCCGGAAAATGATCTAGAAACCTCCATATTTTCCAGAGATGAGCGTGTTCGAAAAAAATCTGTTTGTGGAATATGTGTTTTTGCATGCTCTACAAGATACCACTTTCCAAATTTTTTGGGATGCCGTCTGGGACTTGAGAAATCCGCAAAATGACCCAGCAACGGTTTTCCTTCCAATTGAAACCTTCATATTTTCCAGAGATGATCGTGTTCGGAAAAAATTTTTTTGTGAAAGATGTTTTTTAGTATGCTCTACAAGATACCAGTTTCCAAATTTTTTAGGATGCCGTCTGAGACTTGAGAAATCCGCAAAATGACCCAGCAACGGTTTTCCTTTAAATTAAAACCTCCATATTTTCCAGAGATGATTGTGTTCAGGAAAAAAAATTTCGTGGAATAAGTGTTTTTGCAAGCTCCACAAGATACCATTTTTCAAATTTCTTGGGATGCCGTCTGGGACTTGAAAAATAAGAAAAATGACCCAGCAACGGTTTTCCTTTGAATTAAAACCTTCATATTTTCCAGAGATGAGCGTGTTCGAAAAAATAGTTTTTGTGGAATATGTGTTTTTGCATGCTCTACACATTACCTTTCTCCAAATTTTTTGGGATGTCGTCTGGGACTAGAGAAATCCGAAAATTGACCCAGCAACGGTTTTCCTTTAAATTGAAACCTTCATATTTTCCTGCGATGATCGTGTTCGGAAAAAAAATTTTTGTGGATGATGTGTTTCAGTATGCTCTACAAGATTCCACTCTTCAAATTTCTTGGGATGCCGTCAGGTTTTTTTGTGGAATATGTGTTTTCGCAAGCTCTACAAGACACCCTTTTCCAAATTTTTTGGGATGCCGCCTGGAAGTCGAGAAATTCGAAAAATGACCCAGCAACGGTTTTCCTTCAAATTAAAACCTTCATATTTTCCAGAGATGATCGTGTTCGAAAAAAAATTTCTTGTGGAAGATGTGTTTCAGTATGCTCTACAAGATACCACTTTCCAAATTTTTTGGGATGCCGTCAGGGCTTAAGAAATCTGGAAAATGATCATGAGCGTGTTCGAAAAATTTTTTGTGGAATATGTGTTTTTGCAAGCTCTACAAGACACCACCTTTCAATTTTTTTTGGGATGCCGTCTGGGACTTGAAAAATTCGAAAAATGACCCAGCAACGGTTTTCCTTCAAATTAAAACCTTCATATTTTCCAGAGATGAGCGTGTTCGAAAAAACTTTTTTCTGTGGAAGATGTGTTTTAGTATGCTCTAGAAGATATCACTCTCCATGGTTGTTGTGTCAGTAATTGTACGGCAAGAAATAGATCTAAAAATGATAAACTGACACCAAAATATTTCCAATTAAACTTTCGCGGTACCAAGAATTTAGTGACTTTCGTTATTCGATTTTGAGAACCCTGGGTGGTTGGTATTGTCGCACAACAATATGGCGACGGTGAATATGGTCAATTATCACATACCTACGATTACCTGCAAACTGAATGGATTGGGAAAATTGTAATATATATCAAGACAGAAACAAAAAACTTAACGATTGGATTTATTTAATATATGAAGAATTTTGTATGACATTGTAACTTTCTCTATTTGTGAACAATGAAGGTGCAAAATATGAAATGTAAATATTCCTACTGTTGTTTCAACAACCACAACTGTTATTTCCTCATCTGGGCAGACCTCATCATGTTCATAATGAAGGATTTTATGTCAGCAACATCCCATATATTTCGACTAATCTTCTCTTATTTCTTTTTATATGTGCTATGGAAAGCCTTTCCAATTATTAGCTGTACACTCTTCAACAGCCTCATTCTGAAGATATCTATTTCACTTGCTCAATTATTTGCCAAATTTATTCGAAACATTAATGACAGAACAAAATATTAGTGTTATTTCCAACATCAACCTGAATTATACAACTCAAAATATCACTGAACGGGCACTACCAACCTAATTTCGATTTTCCAAAGCCGCCCGAGATGTCAATAATTCTTGGATGGACTATATGTCAAAAATCTGACAAGCGATTGACAAACAACTTTGCTAATTTGAACTATACAGGGCGATCCAAAATAAATCTAGTAATTTGTAATGAGACACCTGTACACATTTTTTTTAAACGGGGTTGAATAATCTGATTAAAAAAATGAAAATACTCCACATTCTGCTGCAGCTTGTTGAAAAAAGTATGCATTGAAAATATTTAGTACTATTAGAGTATATGACTTCATTTACTTTCTTTAAATGGCTTCCACTGAAAATTAGTTAGTTAATAAATCTAGTTTATTGGTCATTAAAAGTTTTGATAAGGTCATAAACATAAAACTGTTGATACTAATTGAATCATTCAAGAACTCGAAATTTGAATTCGAAAGCAATGGTTTTCTTCAGAATATTTCCCATATGCCTTTTAATCGGATTTTCAAGTAAGTAGAAAAAATTTGTTTTGTGATTTTTATCATTACAATCGGTTGCAAAACTTCTTGATCTTTATAGAGTTCGTAGAATCACCTTCCTTGCATATTTAAATAGATTTTTCACCTTATCCTCAATTATTGAGGATAACTGTGACCTTAAGGTCTATTGTGCCCATTCATATACTAACTGACGAAGTAATTCATATACTAACTGACGAAGTAACTGCATCACCCAGAAGGAGCTGTTCAAATTTAATTTTTTTTTTGTTAAAACATTGATAGTAAAGCAAGGAGTAAATGATTCAAATTTTGAGTTCAAAATAATTCTGACAACAGGATTCTCGAGCCGGTTAAAGTAGGAGAGAAAATATGACTCCACTATTTCTTGAAGGTAACGCAGCGCTGTCATGTTACCTCGAATAAAGACTAAGTTACCTCGAATAAAGACTACTTGCATGTGCAATAGCAGCCCACACCATAACGCCTACTGTCCGGTGTACATGACGCTCAACATCAAACTGAGGTTCACGTCTTTCTCCCCAACGTGGTTTAACCCTTCTTCGGTCATCATGTGTACCCAAGGAGAATCGAGATTCATCAGAAAATACGACTTGATGCCATTCCACATTCCAATGTAGACGTTCTCTGCATTACTGTAATCGTTGCGGGCGATTCTCAACCGTCAGAGGTAACACAAGATGGGGTTGATAGTGCTGCTGTCCAAAAGACCTTATCCGGCGGAAAATCGTTCGGGCAGTTACAGGATGGCCTCTTTCTCCTAACCACTCATCAGCCAAACATCGAGTTGTCGCACATCGGTCTCTAATGGCCATAAGTCTTAGCCGTCGATATTGAACTTCATTTGTGCCCCTTCGACGTTCGGTGCCTACCCCTCTTCGATTTTGGGCATTATCAAAACACGCTTGACAACATCTCATAACAGCAGTTGGATTTCTGTTTCTACGGTTAGCGATTTCTCGAAATGACAACCTCGCCTCCCGTAGACCTATAATTCGATCTCTTTCAAATCACTTAGCTGGCGATAAATTCCGCATACATGTGCGCTAGGCATTTTAATAACATCAACTAAACATCGACTTTGGATCTCCTCGAACAGCTGGTTTGTTGTAAAATTTAAAAACCCCTGAATATATTGGAATAAAACTAGATTCCTCTTCGAATTATAAGGTCCATTTGGAAAGTTTGCGTCTAAGATTGAAAACAAGATAGAACACTTTCAAAAAACGCTGGCATGTCATAGGTTGCTGATGCCACAACTCTCCGTAAGTCTGCTTCAGCATTGGTCTTGTCTGATGTTGAGCACTGTTGTCCTATTTGGTTCAACTGTGCTTATGTTCATTAAATTGATGCACAGCCTTATATTTCTATTAGCCAGGGAGCCAGTGATACTTTTTAGTCAGTAATTTTAACCCTGGCCATAATTTGTATATAGCTTGATTTGGTTGTTTTCTTAGCCAAAGTGACCGTCAGCTGGCTCAACAGTGGTGGGAGCAACGAAAACATGTAAAAAAAATATTGAGTTTCAGTCATTTTAACCCTGCTGAAATTTACAGAGATGGTAGTTTGTATAATTAGTCGAATAAAAAAAATCGTCCGCTGGATGTACGTTGGTGGAAAACCCGTCCGCTGGACATGGAAACTGTTAAAAAAAAATTGAGTTTCAGTCATTTTAAACCTGCTGAAATTTACAGAGATGGTAGTTTATATAATTATTCGAATAAAAAAATCGTCCGCTGGCTGTACGTTGGAGGAAAACCCGTCCGCTGGACATGAAAACCTGTGAAGAAAATTCGAGTTTCAGTCATTTTAACCCCGCTGAAATTTACAGAGATGGTAGTTTATATAATTATTCGAATAAAAAAAATCGTCCGCTGGCTGTATATTGGTGGAAAACAAGTTTCCATGTCCAGCGGACGGGTTTTCCACCAACGTTCATCCAGCGGACGATTTTTTTTAATCGAATAATTATATAAACAACCATCTCTGTAAATTTCAGAAGGGTTAAAATGACTGAAACTCAAAAATTTTTCACAACTTTTCTTGTCCAGCGGACGTTTTCATGTCCAGCGGACGGGTTTTCCACCAACGTACAGCCAGCGGACGATTTTTTTTATTCGAATAATTATATAAACTACCATCTCAGTAAATTTCAGCAGGGTTAAAATGACTGAAACTCAACATTTTTTTACAAGATTCCATGTCCAGCGGACGGGTTTTCCACCAACGTACATCCAGCGGACGATTTTTTTTATTCGAATAATTATATAAACTACCATCTCTGTAAATTTCAGCAGGGTTGAAATGACTGAAACTCAATATTTTTTTTACGTGTTTTCGTTGCTCCCGTTGGCAAACCCACCACTGGTGCGCCAGCTGACGGTCACTATGCTATTACCTCAATTACACTCAGCCACTTCCACTGCTACTCGCGCTGCCAGAAATATTTCCCGGAATACTTCTGCGGCAGTATGGAAAGGCAGTGAGTATTTACACTCAGCTCAAACATTTCTCTCGCGATCAAGTTTTGGCAATGGCGGACGACGAAATTGCACCTGATCCTGACATCAGAAGAGGTCTGAATGTCGCATTAAGTGACTTTTTTCTCACTTTAATTCCTCAATTCCAAACATCCTTCCAACCATCGTGCACTTTGTGCTTAAGTTTATGGTTTTCATCAGAAGAATCCCATATCACTCTTTCACTCTCAAGGTATTCTAGAAATGATATTATTTTTTCATTGCTCCACTCCGTCGACATTTTTCGCAACAATTAACGATTTCAATCAATTGATACGACAACGTGCGCAACTCAGGCACGACAGTAACTGGGCTGAATGTGATCACTCCATGCCACTTGCGCTGCCGGTCCTTTGACTGCCGCACGAAAAACCGCTAATTTAGGGAGTGACCGGCAACGCGAGTAGCAGCACGAGTGGCAGTAGAAGTGAGGTGATTACATTCTCACCATGCTCATTTCCCTGCTCACTTCCCTGCTCCATGCCGTGGAAGTGGGCTGAGTGTAATTGACGGGTATGACAAATGCAAATTAAGCTATATACAAGTTATGGCCAGGGTTAAAATTGGTCACCAAAAACTATCACTGGCTCCCGGGCTATATGAGGAATATTCGTGGAACCATTAGATCTACGCCTTTTACTTGGAAAATAGTTCTTTCATACATGGAACCCTCTCTTTTTCCTGAACAGGTTGCTGCCATCAAATCTTCGAATAAATTCTATTTCTTCACGTTTGGTTTCAATCACAAAGTTATATGCCAGATACAACAATTACTGGATTGAAGTCACGAAAACTTTTATGGATTAATGATTTCCTTCATTATGAAAAAAAAAATGAATAAGAAACTTTTCGTATGCTTGGAGAATTTATGCGCAAAAATAGTTATTTGTGATATGAGTGTTAAAAGTTTTATTAAGTGAAATTAGCGGAGCGAATTGAACAATTTCACGAACAAAATAAAATCACTTTTAACATGAATACCATACAATGTTTTTATACAAGTCTACCCTATTTTGATAATAAAAGAGGCGAATTTGCAATGACAATAAACTTCAAAATGCATTTTAATATTCAAATATTCAAAAGGTTGTCGTGAATGGAAACGTTGCCAACGTTATCATTACTAACAAATGGGAAAAGACGCTGATTTGTATTTCGTTCCTGTCCAATTTTCGTCTTGGTTTTTTAACTGCTTAATATGTTTGTCGAGAATCCAATTATTAATAAAAGTGACGATTTGGTTGTTCGAGTAGATATTGAAGAGTCTGCAAGAAGAGCAAATCTGGAACTCCTACCTAAAAAATCTGTTCAGCAGTACGATATTGCATATAACAATTTCCTGGCCTGGTGTAAATTGAAAAATGTAGAACAGTGAACCTGTTTTCCTGGCAAACTTAGAAAAAAATAAAAAATATGGAGTTCATCAACTTTGTGGAGCAAATTTTCAATGATAAAGTCAAGCGCCCTTATTAAAAATGGTGTGGATGTTAGTAAATATTACAAGGTAATAGCATATTTAAAACGGAAAAGTGAAGGATATCGTCCCAAAAAATCGAAAGTTCTCACTCGTGAACAAGTTGAGAAGTTTGTAAATGAGGCACCAGATGAGAAATACTTAAAGGTTAAGGTTGCAACTATTTTCGGATTGTTTGGAGCCTGTCGGCGTGAATAATTGTGTAATTTATCAGTGGAAGACATGGAAATAACAAATAAATCTTTGGTTATACAACTTCCAAACACAAAAACGGAAGTCATTCGTTCTTTCAGTATTATTGGGAAGTATGTTGACTATTTCCATGAGTACTTTGCACTGCGCCCTTCTGTCATCAAACATCGTCGTTTTTACATTTGGAAAAATTCCATCTATTGTTGCCGAATTCCTCAAACTGCCAGAACCAAAGCAATATACGGGACACTGTTTTCGAAGATCCTCCGCTTCATTGCTAGCAAAATCAGGAGCAAATATTACGGATATAAAAAACATGGTGGATGGAAGTCTACGACGGTAGCCGAGGGCTATGTTGATCATTCCATTGCAAATAGAAATGTCATTGCTGAAAAAATTCTCCCAACCTCAACTGATTTTGGATCATCATCATCCAATATTGTACTTCCGGTTTCTACAAGTACTGATGGTTCTGAGGATTCTAATAATGTGTTGCGAAGCTCCCTCACGTCACAGGGCATTAATGTTAGTAATTGTTCTAGTTTTACGATTAATATTAATGGTCATAAGTAATGATTGTTGAATATTGATAATAAAAATTTGCAATTGCTGAATTTTTTTCATCTGATTTCATCAAAAGAAAATGGAGTGCTAAAAATATTTTTAACACTAATGTTAAAAATATTTTTAACACGCTTCCACTTAAACAATCAATTTTGACATGGTTTGCTGTCATTAAAAGTGTCACTTTAATGGCAGTTGTACAAAAAAACCTTTAGAAACGCTAGTAAAAAAATGAAATAATAACAGAATAATGTTTCTTTTTCCCTAGATGCATCTCCGCAACCTGAACTCAAGGATGCAATCGATAGAATATCATCGACAGCTGAAAATGTCATAGGGAAGGTTGTCAATGCATCGCAAAAAGCTGCTGCGACAATAAATGAAGGAGCTTTCGAAATAAAACAAGGCTTACTCAGGGGATTGAAAGAAGTTGTCGGAAATCCCATTAGCCTCAAAGACTTAACTTTTCATCTAGTCACTTCAAAAGATGCGACCAATGCAACTAAACTCGATTTCTACGAACCAGGGAATGTATGGAATCTACAAGGAAAGGTGTACTTCCTCATGCACGGATGGCAGGAGAGTAAGAATGCTGATTGGATCCAGAATGCTTCCAGAATTCTAGTAACCAGGGACCCTGAAACCCAAGTGGTTCAAATTGATTGGGAAAAGCCTGCCAGTGGTCTATACGCATTTTCGGCATTCGAGACTGAGAGTGCTGGTAGGTATATCCCTAAAAATATATAGGTTTGAAGATAAGACAAGGGACCAAAATGGGTTTGGTAGTAAGAGTTATTAATTTGGTAGAGAGTTTTCCAATAAGAGGTGTTTCTTTGAATAGCCCTCTATTTCGGTAGATATCACTTTTGCAGCTGTCATTTTTTGACGTTTGACAAGTAGAAACTACGTCATTAATGAAAATAGAACGATACACGCTTCAACAACGCATTGGAATGATTAAAACTCACTACAAAAATAGTGAAAATTTGGCATATACGGTCTATAAAACTCCAACATTTTTGGGTCGTCGTGAAGCACATTGTCGAACCGCAATACAGAAATTGGTCAAAAAATTTGAGCTGTTGGGGCAAGTTAGTTATGTGAAGAATAAAACCCGTGCACGTCTCTCAAGAACAGCAGACAATATTGCTGCTTTATCCGAAAGTGTTGGAAGAAAACTCAGGTTTGTCCATTTCTCGTCGTTCTTTGGAATTAGGCATTCCACAAACATCATTACACCGTTTTTTGTGAACAAAGATTTTGGTCTTAAGGCTTATAAAGTTCAGTTAAGGGTCAGTATCACCTTTTGAATCGTGGTAAATCTCCATTCGAAAGTGGTCTCTTTATGTCACGAGTAAGTACCCTAATTTACGACGTAGAGACTTGATTTTTTTTTAAATTGAAGTTGAAGAACGTCCCGAGGGCAAATAGTTTTCTGTTTTTCGATTTAATTAGTTTTGCAATTAAGAAAACCAGGGTAATCGTTAGATCTGGGGTTATTGAATATGTTTTTCGTTTTTCATGAGTACAAGCTATATTTTTGAAATAATAATCATGAAAATTTTTGTAGTTTATAGAAGATTAAATTTCCGAGGGCAAATGGTTGCGATTTTTTCGATTTAATAAGTTTTTCAATTAAAAAAACAGGTTGAACTTCAGCGTTCTGGAAACTACACTTGATGATTCTTTTCCGACGGTTATTCATCATTTTTTGGAAAAAACGCAAATATTTGCCCTCGGCAATTTAATCTTCTAAAAACTACGAAAATTTTCATGATGATTATTTCAAAAATATAGCTTGTACTCATGAAAAACGAAAAACATATTCAATAATCCCAGATCTAACGATTACCCTGGTTTTTTTAATTGAAAAACTAAGTAAATCGAAAAAAAGAAAACTATTTGCCCTCGGGTCGTTCTTCAATTCCAATTAAAAAAAAATGAAGTCTCTACGTCGTAAATTAGGGTACTTACTCGTGAAATAAAGATACCACTTTTGAATGGAGATTTACCACGATTCAAAAGGTTATACTGCCCCTTAACACAAGAACTTGAGCCGGCCGATCATCAACAACGTCGTGAAAAATCATACTGAGGAATAAGGCCCATTTCCACCTCGGTGGCTTTGTCAACAAGCAAAATTGTTGCATCTGGGGCTCGTAAAACCCATGAGTTATTCTTGAAAAGCCTCACTGTCCTCATCGTGTGACTGTTTGGAGCGGTTTATGGTCCAGCGAGCTCATTGGATCTCAATTTTTCGATAATAAGGATCGAGCAACAGGTACGGAGAATGGATTGTAGTATCGAGAGATGATTAATGATTTTTTTGTCCGAAATTGAAGGTTATTGATCTGGACAACGTTTACTTCCAACAAGACGGCGCTACGTGCCACACACGCAACGAAACCATTAATCTTAAACGGAAAATTTCCGGACCATGTTATCTCTCGAAGAGGTGATCACAATTGGCCACCGTGATCTTGCGATTTAACACCTTACGACTTCTTTCCTTGGGCCATGTGAAATACACTGCGCAAAAAAATTAACGCACATTATGGAAATCTCAAATTTATTCTACAACTGAAGGTGTTCTCAATGATAATTATTTTTATCAGAATTATGCAGAACACAACTGCTTACTCCGAACTCGGCACAAGTTACAAGCTTCGAAGCTTGTAGTTTCAGAGGGGTCTCCTCAGGAGACCTAGGAGTAATCAGGATAAACAATGTATCATATCAAATCATATCATATGTTATCCACTTTCAACGTTTTTCTTCAATACAGATGTTTTCTCCCAGCATGAATAAAAAAAGATGATATTGTGAGATTTTTAATGTATTGGCTCCATTCTAAAATCAGTTGTTCTCGATCAATTCTAGTGATCAATAGTTTTTCTTTCGTTTGATTTTCTACACTCGATCGCTATGAAACGCGAAACACACAATTTGACCCAAGAGGAATGTGCCCAAGCGGTAGTTTTGCGAGAAGAAGGGTGGACATACACAAGAATTGCAGAAAGGTTTGGAGTTTCCCATACAAGTGTGTCCAGAATGTTGCAGCGATTCAGGGAGACAGGTATGAATGTCCGAAGACCAGGACAGGATAGACCACGGGTAACAACTGCCATTCAAGAACGTTACTTGAGAGTTTCTTCGTTGAGACAACGGTTTGCAACCGCTCGCTTCCTTCAAAATCAGCTTGAGCAAACTCATGAGGTGCAAATTAGCACTCAGACAATAAGAAATCGCCTCAGAGAATTTGATTTAATGCCTCGTGTCGCGGCAAGAGACCCAGCTCTTACCCCAGCCCATCGAAGGGCGCGTTTGGATTTTGCGAGAGAGCATATCCATTGGGAAGAGGCCGATTGGGAAAGAGTTCTCTTCACAGATGAGTCTAGATTCTGCCGCTACCATTGTGATCGACGTTCCCTCGTATACAGACGTCCACATGAAAGATATGCTCAGTGCAATTTCTTGAATACTACTGGTTTCGGGGGAGGATCGATTATGGTATGGGGTGGAATATCTTTGACTGCTCTCACAGACCTAGTGGTCGTTGATAATGGAGCTATGAATGCTGATGAGTATATAAGGAACATTTTCGAAGAGCATGTAGTGCCATTTGCCCCATACATTGGTGAAAATTTCATTTTTATGGACGATAATGCCAGACCCCATCGTACGCGCATCGTTTAGGAGTACCTTGAAGAGGTTGAAGTATCTCGAATGGAATGGCCAGCAAGAAGTCCAGATCTCAATCCGATTGAGCAGGTTTGGGACAACCTCAATAGAAGGCTGAGAAGTTCAGAAAATCATCCAGCTACTCTTAATGACTTAGGAATCCAACTCGGAGAAATCTGGGAAGGATTAGATCAGAACATTTTAAGATCACTCATTTTGAGTATGAACCGTCGTTGCCGAGCTGTAATTATCGCAAGGGGTGGAAATACCAAGTATTAAATCACTTATCAGCATTTCAGTATTTTGAAAATTATTCATTTCTCTTCTTTCACATAAGATTCGGTGAAATCCTGAATTATTTTTCTTCCATTCAATGTGTTTTGTTTCGTTCAAAACCTTCCCGAGAGAACATAAAAAATAATTTATATAGTCAATGTCGAGTTAACTTTCATTAAAATTGAGATTTTCAGTATGGGCGTTAATTTTTTTGCGCAGTGTAGGAGATCTACGCCAAGTTCACAGCGTCGATTCAAGACCTCAAAGATGGAATTCGTGAGGTTATCGAGAACATAGGGCAGCCACTTTGTGGCTTGGTTATGGAAAATTTCATGAAAAGCATATGGTCCTTTAGTTGTGGTCGTGGTGGTCATTTGGCTGATTTTATGTTCCATTATCAACCGCACACCTTTCTTTTCATAATGAAATAAACATTTGATCATTTATTCAAAAAAATGGCATTTTTCTTTTAATAGGAAAACTTTACGATAGTGTACTACAATTTCTTTTACAGGAGATTTTCTTGGCATTTTCATCAACAATCTCATCACAAATTATAATGTTTGCAAAGCAAACATCGTTTTAGTCGGCCACTCTCTTGGTGGCCACATAGCAGGATGGGCTGGAAAGAAATTTCAAAAATTGAGTGGCTCCAAATTACCCAGGATCTTAGCTTTGGATCCAGCTGGGCCTCTGTTTAATTTGAGACCAAAGACGAGGAGGTTAAATCAGGACGATGCAGAAGTGGTAATGGCTATTCATACCGACGGACTCAAATTGGGATTTCCATCAGATTGCGGTACCATCGATTTCTATCCAAATGGAGGAGATCAGCAGGCTGGTTGCTGGAAAATAGATTTGGGGAACTTATCTACATACATTGGTCCAGGTAAGGTTCTCATGTGACAATTTCAAGCTTCGCTGATGGCTCGTAGCCAAAAGGGGAACCTACAGCTTATAGAAGGCTTCCCTTTTGCTATTCAGAGAGAAACTGACTGCCAAGAGTTCATCAAAGACAGAAAGAAAAAAGAATATGCAGATTTTGAAACACCGAAAAAGAAAGGGACCAACTTAAAAGACATCAGCATGACATCCACCGAAATAACATAAATAGCATATAACTCAGTTACGATCATTATTTGGAGAGGTAGAAAACTTTATGAAGTCGAGGACTCAACATGTTCATGCTTCAAATTGTAACCTTTTCTGTTAAGTAGAATCGAAGAAAATTTTCTCTGATAGAGATTCCATAAAGAAAAGGGCTTCTTTGTCAATGCGAACCGTAAAAAATGTTTCCTCAAATAATTTCTTCATTCTTCTTTCAGTGACTTGTGACCATAGCAGAGCGTGGCAATTATTCATGGAATCCATAGAGCTTCCTGGTTCATTTCCCTCACGGCAATGTGAAAGTTACGGAAATTTCAAAAGAGGCCAATGTCGACATAATTTGGTAGTTGCAATGAATGACATGGAAACTAGTGCACGAGGCAAATTTTACTTGGAAACCAATTCCGAAACCCCATATTCTAAAGAACTAAACGACGAGAATGCGAGTTCACACGAATATGAGACGAATTCAAACGGGAATACGTCGAATTCAAACGAGAATGCGTCGAATGCAAACGAGAATGAATCGAATTTGAACGAGATTCAGAATGAAAATGAGAGACACCAATGATTTTATCTGGATCTGATTGAGGAAACTAAAAAATAACATTTCACGATTCTTTTTAATGAAAAGCAATTTTTTTGCACTTTAGTGATTTTTAATTATATTATAAATAAGTATTTGATAATAAATATTCATTGAAAAAACATTAAACAATCAACCTAGTTTCAATATTTCGTTGTTATGCTTGACCGTGAAAATGATTCAAATCATTTTGATAGCGTTTTTCTGAAAAAAAAAATACATTTAGGCATTTCATTCTGTTTTTTATCCAATACGAGGAAGTATTGATATCTAATTAGCCTAGACCAGTTCCATGCATAAACAAAATATTGCGATACCATATCAACGAACAATAATTTATTAGAAGTGTAAAGTTCCACGCCAAAACAGTAAACCAGAGTTACGCAATACAGGGTCTTTCACGA
This sequence comes from Adalia decempunctata, assembly GCA_951802165.1. NCBI lineage: Eukaryota > Metazoa > Arthropoda > Insecta > Coleoptera > Coccinellidae > Adalia > Adalia decempunctata. The sequence continues at coordinate 27,695,747 of OX637697.1, forward strand.
GGAACCTCACCCATATTTATACAGGAAACTACTGAACGTATTTTCATGAAATTCAGCACTTATAAGTATTTCACGATGCTGATGAAATCTAAAATATTTTCAAGGCATGAGCACCTCCGGTTTTTCCGGAAATGACGTCAACTTCCGTTTTTCAAATTAGAACACCATTTTTTTATTGCAGAAATAGATTCCTTAGAAAATTTCAAGTTATTTTGATGTAACATTTTTCAGTTTTGGTTGGAAAATTCTCTATGAGCGGGAAAATTCGAAAAAAAAATCGAAAATAGAGCTCCGCTGAAACAAGAATACCTTCGAGGTTTTTGAATGGAAAATTTTCATTTTTGGGATTTTTCAAGATGTAAGATTGATGTATCCACTTTAAAAATCGAAATCGCGATTCATGATACAGGGGGTGAAAAAATCGCTTTCAAAGTTAGGAATGACAAAATCGTGAAAAATCAATTTTTTCAAATTAGAACCCCATTTTTTTATGGCAGATATTGAATCTACGTTAAAAAATAATGTTAGTGTATGCATCACACCCTTGCCCTAAAGTGGATATTTTCTGAGTTATTCACAAAAAACTGTTTTTCGTCTTGAATTTTCAGCCATTTCTTTTCCCTTCACGCCAAAAAGATGAAATTTTCAGGAACGGTTATTTGAACCATGCTGTAGATTTTTCCCCCCTTCTTGAAACCGACTTCAAGTTACTATTAGGAGAACCATGGCAAACTCTCGCAGTTATAACTAGAGAAGATGCTCAAAGTTTTGACCGTTAATTTCTAGACATTTATTTATACGTTTCAGGAATGCTTCGTGCGTTGCTCTTTTTATTTCATCGGGAGGAAGAGATCTGCAAAAGTGTTTAAAAACCAAATTGAGTTTCAAAACTATGAATCAAAAAATCTAAACAAACCTGAACGCATTTCTGACTCGTTCTATGCAGTCCTCTTTATCAGTCAGGGGAGTTGAGTAGACAATATTTTTTATCCTACCCCAAACATAATAGTCTAAAGGAGTTAAATCGGGAGAACGTGGTGGCCAAAGATGTGGACCATTGTTCGCCAACCATCGATCTTCAAATAGCCTGTAGAGGATATATTAATCTACAGCATGGTTCAACTAACAGTTCCTGAAAATTTCATCTTTTTAGCGTGAAGGGAAAAGAAATAGCTGAAAATTCAAGACGAAAAACAGTTTTTTGTGAATAACTCAGAAAATATCCATTTTAGGGCAAGGGTGTGATGCATACACTCACATTATTTTTTAACGTAGATTCAATATCTGCCATAAAAAATGGGGTTCTAATTTGAAAAAATTGATGTTTCACGATTTTGTCATCCCTAACTTTGAAAGCGATTTTTTCACCCCCTGTATCATGAATCGCGATTTCGATTTTTAAAGTGGATACATCAATCTTACATCTTGAAAAATCCCAAAAATGAAAATTTTCCATCCAAAAACCTCGAAGTTATTCTTGTTTCAGCGGAGCTCTATTTTCGATTTTTTTTCGAATTTTCCCGCTCAGAGAGAATTTTCCAACCAAAACTGAAAAATGTTACATCAAAATAACTTGAAATTTTCTAAGGAATCTATTTCTGCAATAAAAAAATGGTGTTCTAATTTGAAAAACGGAAGTTGACGTCATTTCCGGAAAAACCGGAGGTGCTCATGCCTTGAAAATATTTTAGATTTCATCAGCATCGTGAAATACTTATAAGTGCTGAATTTCATGAAAATACGTTCAGTAGTTTCCCGTATAAATATGGGTGAGGTTCCTCGTGAAAGACCCTGTATATAAAAGAAAGATGTCCACCGAAATTGTAAAAATCGAAAAATTGGAGTATCGAGCCATCATCAAGTACCTGTATTTAAAAGGGTTAAGAGGTAATAGTCCAGTCAAATTAGTAAGTTCACCTCGGAATTCGAGATACCCAGCTGTAAGTCTGTAAATACTTGTACATTGACACCCTGAATGTTGTCTCAAAACTTACATATTGTAGGGTGTGCGCAACTATTAAATTTCGAGGTCAAAGGTCACAAAAATCTGTTTTTTTGTAAATATTTCATTTCCTATGGGTTTTTTCTACTTGTTTTCATTATCAATATTGTAGGATACAAAATTCTCTACAAATAAAGGGCGGAGAGCGCGCGGTCACAGCATCACTTCTGGTCAACCGGTGCCTCCGGTCGATAACGCGCCATGTACAGGATGTCCCGGGAAATGAGGGAAATCTCTCGGATTCAGATGAAACATAAAAAATAAGATGACAAGTTCCCATAATTTTTTTTTGACTGCACTATAAGCAGATTTACGAAGATATGCTTAATACCCTTGGTGAAAAATTGGACTGCAAGCTTCAACAGAGGTAAGTTTTCCATTGAAGATGATGACCGATCGGAAAAGCCAGTTTCTTTGTCAGTCCCCGAAAATATCGATGCAGTTCATGACATGATTTTATCAGACCGTCGAATTGGGCTAATACGGATATCATATAGTTCACGTCAATTTGGACACGAGAAAAATTTCTGCAAACTGCGTTCGATATCTGTGCTCGATTTGAAAACGATGTAGACTTTTTAAACCGAATTGTTACTATGGATGAGACTTGGGTACATTTCTACGATCCAGAAACAAAGCAACAATCGATGGAATGGCGACACTCTGGTTCTCCAAGACCTAAGAAGTTTCGTGTCCAAAAATCTGCTGGAAAAGTTCTTGCTTCAGTTTTTTGGGATTGCCATGGAATAATCATGATTGGTTTTTTAATAAGGGTAGAAAAATAACTGGAGATTACAATTCGACATCACTGACCACTCTACGGGAAAAAATTAAAGAGAAAAGACGCGGAAAGCTATCCAAAGGGATTCTGTTTTTACAAGACAATGCCCCAGTACAGTCTGAGTACACAAATCTCATGTTGCCATGCAAGAAATTCGTGATTTAGGGTTAGAATTAGGTACTAGAACACCCCCTCATTCGCCAGATTTGGCTCCGTCCGACTATCATCTCTTTCCTCAACTGAAAAAAAGTTTAAAAGGCCGTAAATTTTCTTCCAATGAGGAGGTAATAAAAGCTGTGGAGGACTGGTTTGCAGGGCAAGAAGAAACATTTTTTTTAAGATCTAGAGACGTTGCAGGTTCGCTGTGATGAATGTATTCAATTAAGAGGAGAATATGTTGAGTAATAAAATATTTTGACATTGGAATTTTGTTTGGTTCTATAGTAGGCTAAGAATTTTTCAATATATCCTCGTATTTCAGGAATCGGTAACCAATGAAAGAAAATGAATGAATCAACATTTAATAGACGGTTTTATTAAAATATATAATAATGTGGACAACCAACATAGACAAGTATTTTGAGTATAAATCCATGAACAAATACAACGAAGTATTATAATAAAAGTTCGAAAATGACGTTATCATTTTTCCTCATAAGATTTGCGTTTATCCCTTATCTCCTTTATATCTTTCTGTAGATAGTGAAGAACGTAGTGGAGAACCACATCGTAGCAATACTTATACTCAGTCTGAAAAAAAATAGTTCAATATTCGTATCCTAAAACGTCGAGATCAAGGGTTTGAAAAAGAAACTTGAAAAAACAACTTACAATGTTCTCTATAAGCTGAGGTCGATGTATTCTGACAGTCCTAACAGCCTGAAATACATCAACCTCTCCATGTTGAATAACTTGTTCAATACAAGCATTCGCTGCACAATATATGCCACATCTTGTTCTCCCATCTCTGAAACAAGGCGATAGATTGATAGTATACAATAGAAATTTCCCAAAATTAAAAAAAAATTAAGTTATCTCATGATTGTTGTAGAGCTTTATTTTCATGTTCCTTCATGAATAATGATTATTTGAAACATAAAATTTAGAGGCAGTGGATAAAGGGTAGGTACAGTTTTGGCAATATAGCGACCAAAAGAATTTTGGTCTAGTTTTTAAATCAACAATTTCGGTTTGGACTGTCCGTAGTTAACGTGAATCAAAAAATACGACAGTAATAAAAAAAGTGGCTTCTTTTCACCAAAAGGAGGATGCAGTCGCCCCTATGGTTAGGTTGTAAGTCAATGTAGACATAGAACAGTTTAAATCAAAGTATGCATATTCTTAGGTTTTTACCAAGGAGCTCCGTTCCTCCGATAAGAATAGGTTTTCTATTTGTATTTATAGCAAACCTACGAACGTCCTATTGAGTATTATGTAAAAGCGTTGTGGCTTTAAATCCGAAATAATCCATGAAGAAATTGATCAAAAATTTCGTGAATTACCTGATTTGAAATTCGGGAACGAATGAAACTAAAAATTCGCTTGTCGAAGTCCTAAATTTGAAAAATTTAAGGTTTTTCAATTTTGATCGTGGGAATTCATGGTATCAAATAGAAATAGGGATCCTTTAATGGTTCGTTCTGGCTTTTCCCCGCGTGGAGCAGATGGCAGTAGTAGGTGCATATGGTAGAAAATCGATATCACATGAACCTATTTGAGTTTTCATTGTCTCAGTTCGAGCAAGAGACATCTCGATCTGCTATGAGTTGCATCGAACAAAAATTCGGATAAATGAACAATTCTGAACTCTGATTCTGAGGAAGTTTTTCATTTGGGCTCAAAATGGGCACATCGATAAAAAAAATTGCAAAATCTCAAATTGATATCACTTGATTATGCTTTTTTACGAAGTTCATTTCATTCAACGTTTTCAAATATTTTGATAACACTAAAAAAACTCGCTGAATAACAAACACAACGGAAAGCTAGGAAAAAAATTAAGAGAACAGAGTTATTCGACTATAAACATCGTGTAGTGCCTTTTCCTTTAATGTTTAATATCTTTGTTACTAAATGCCACCAAAAAATTATTTGAAACATTAGATATCAAGCAATCTATGATTTATCACAGTAAAGCCCGCAACGGACGACGAGCGATATATTATATCTCATATATTACACCAATATCGCTCCTTATGAAAATGAACCAAGCCCCACGGACGACGCTATAATATATATTCCGATATTACGATATTTTTCTATACTAAAATGACATATGTCAATGCAAAGCTATAATATATATTATATTATCGCTCGTCGTCCGTTGCGGGCTTTAAATTTTCGAATAATTGATGAACATTCATAGAATAGTATATTCTAAAACTAGTTGCAGAATGGGCTCCTATTCCAATACGAATGCGAAATTCGAAAATGAGCGACGAAGGAGCGAGTTTTCGAACGCATGAGTGTTGGAACTGCATTCTGCAACGAGTATTAGACGATATTTTCTCTATTTCAGTCAAATTTCGTAAAATACTGTTGAAAGTCAATGAAAAATTCAGATTATACATCCTGGTGACTTTTGTATTGTGTATCTTGGCAGTTGGTGACTGTTACGAAATTGACATTTCCAAATTGACGTGTGTTGAAAATTGATAGGATCGGAAGCCAGTGCTGACAACCACAAAACGAAAAATATAACTGAAAACAATGCTGTAATGAGTTCATTACAGTACTGTTTTCAGAAGTGCAAAAAACTCATTACGATACTGACATAGAGAAAAATTATTTCCTACTTATTATCAGTTCGAATTGCTTTTACACGTGTTCAGGCCCGGATCTAGGGGGGGGGGCAAGCGGGGCGCTTGCCCTGGGCGCCAGCCTTAGGGGGCGCCAAAAACAACCAGAGGTTAAATTTTTTTTATTTTTTCATTTCCTCGGAAAAAAGTACATATTATTGTTAAATATGACCCGACTCCGAAGTGCCATCTTGACCACTCAAAAAAAAGGACAAACATCCTATCTGTCCAAAGCTTTACACAATGAAATTATCGAATTATTGGCCACCAAGGTTCGCAATTGATTATTAATGAGATCAAGGAAGCCAACTATTTCAGTTTTATGTTTGACTGCACTTCAGATGTTTCTCACACAGACCAAATGAACCAGGTTATACGATATTTAAAGAGAACGGAGTCTGCATATGAGTTAAAGGAAAGTTTTATTGACTTCTTAAAAGTTGACGGAAAAACTGGAGAATAATATCATAGCGAATTCTAGATGAACTGCAAGCTGATGATTTAGATGTCGAAAAAAGTCGTGGACAATCCTTCGACATCTGATCTAATACGGCTGGCATATATGTTTAAGGAGTCCAGTCCAGAATTCTACATATGAACGAGCTGGCAGTATTAGTTCTATGCCTAGCATACTCTTTGAATCTTGTGATGGGTGTCCATTGCTTCTTCATGTTCAGAAGCAGTAAATTTATTTGGTGTTGTACAAAAACTGTATTTTTTTTTTGTTAGTTCAACCGCACGATGGACAATTATGAAAAAGTGCACGCAAACAAATTTGAAAGGAAGTAGCCAAACAAGATGGGCTAAACATCAAGCTATTAATGCCTTGCTCAATAATTCACCGGAAGTTGTAAAGGCTGTGGAAGAAATCAAAGAATCCTCACTAGTCGCAGAATCCAAGTATGAAGCTGGTCATTTGCTTCATGCTGTGATGGGTTTTAGATTCATCCTGAACCTAACAATTTGGGATAATATATTCTGCGAGAGATCAATAGGATCAACGTGGAAATACAGGGGATATAATTATTTCACGTTCATTATCGTTGATGCAACTTGCAATGTCTTGTGAAGATCTTGAAAGAAATGGGAGAAAACCCTTTCGAAAACTGGATCTCGGATGCTACACTTCTTTCTGAAGAATTGGATGTGGAGCTAATTATTATAAATAAACGTGTTCCCAAGAAAAAAAGCAGGTCGACGAAATGTGCGAGGATGAGTCAAAAACGCTAGATCTAGTTGGTTTATTCTCGAAGGGTATTAAGGTTGTTCTCGACTTATTATTGTCAGAAATCAGAAAAAGATTAGAAAGCGCAGAGAGTCTGCATACGAATTTCGCATTCCTCAATGGCCATGTCCTCTTAAAAATGCAAAAAGGGATCTGCAAAAAATGGGACCCTTTTAGCGCAAAAATATTGAGCAGACTTGAATGCAGTTGACTTTTGTTAAGAACTAGCGTTTATCAAAGAGCTGGTTCCTTCATTGGACCTGCTACAAATTCTTCACAGGCAAGATCTGCAAAAAGCTTTCCCTAATGTCAGTATAGCTTTAAGAATATAATGCACATAACCTATCACGTCTGCAAGATGTGAACGCAATTTCAGCAAATTGAAAATAATAAAAAATTAAAATTATTCGCTTCCTTGAATGAGTCAGGAACGTCTCTACGGTCTCTCGATCTTAGCTATAGAAAAAAAACTGCTTCCGAAACAGATTTCGAGGAGCTGATAGATGCGTTCGCCAAAAGAAAATCACGCCGCGTGAAAAAATTTAATTTCATTCCTTGTGATATTTTCCTTATTACTAGTATTCATTTTTATTATTTATTTTTGTTATTTTTTATGGATTCATATATTACACGAATGGGGGGGGGGCGCCATCTTGAATTTTTGCCCCGGTCAGAAAAAATCGTAGATCCGGGCCTGCACGTGTTGTTTGAGTGCTAGTCCGCTAGTTGTCTGTATTTCTCGAATTTCGAGCTGAAAATGGTCTCCAACGATGACAAATTCGTTTTCAACTTCAAATCTGTCCGTCCGTCTGACTGTAAACACGACAACTCTACGGAAAAATCTAGGAACTTGTATTTTCCAGGGTGGGTTCGGAATTGGCAAAATTCAATCGTAAATATGTTGGTTATAGGTACATTTGAATGTTCTTATAATTGCTTTTATGCTTTGTATGTTTCTCCACCAGTTATCCGTATTTGTATTAGAATTTTAAAGATTGATATTCCATCATCTTAAAATTAAAATTCAATTCAATTTCCAATACAATATTTTTCCACTTCATGACATGCTGTTACAAATTGGCGGAGGAGCCTGGTCTTATTAAATAATCATTTTTTTAAATTCCAGTATACCTCGTCAGAATTATATGCTGCACTGATGAAATTATTCTATTGTCATTGAGCCTCTATATGACTATATGTGTACCAATTTACGAGTTATTCTGACCTCCTGAAGTTTGTGAAAACTAAGTTTGAATATTCCGTTTGAAACATAGAGCATTGAGTTTGAATTTATATATTTAAACTTAATGACAGAAGTCCAACTACTCCAACTTATGAAAGTATACTCCATTCACTTTTATTTAATCACATAGGAGGTCATGGTTTCGTTTTCAGGAGTTGGTGCACCTGATGAAAAGCACAGAACATATGATGAAAAGTCAGTGCGCGCACAGAAAATATCGTTAATGACAAAACGACGTTGCCAGTTTCTTTGTTTACATCAAATTAAAAGTATCAAAGATATTCCACATTTTGTTAGGTTTACAAATTGTTAGCAGATTTTTGGTATTTAATCGATATTTGCAGGTGAGTTTTTCGTCGAATATCCAAGATTAACGTATGTTTATTGTTTTTAGCACCAGTTTGGAGCGTGAGGACGATTTTCAAGACCAGGACGAATGTTTACATTCCGAGGTTGAAGGGGTACACAGGAATTTCGTTGAAAAAGCTGTTATTTGGACAGATATCGCAGTAGATGGATCGAATGGAGCCTCGAGAGGTCGATTAGGATGATTTTTTCAGGTTTTCCAAGAAATTTGGCGATATCTGAGCAGATTTGCAAAAGTTAGGTACCTCACTAATGAGGTGGAACTTAGACCTTATTCTCCTATGAGAAACGCCTTTCAAAGTTCGAGATGGTGAAAAATGTATTCTTCAGATGTTGTTTGAAAAAAAGCAGCCGAGTTTTATATCCCAACATTGATTTTAAGAAAGTTATCAACAAAATAAAATTGACATTATTCTTGATTCTTGTAATTACCCATCAATTCATCTTATATCTTTGGGTTGATTTTTTTTAATGAATTCTTGATTAGAATCAACAATTGATGTCGTCAAGTCTTGAACTTTCAGTTCAAGAGGATAATAAACATCAAATCTTCACAAGCATGCATATGAAAATTATGTGAAAGCAATGCAATTTTCTTCCATGGCGAAAAATGATATATTTCAACAGTGATCTGTTGTACTTTTCATGCAAACAACTAGAAAAGGAATCCTTTCTATCAATTGAAATAAACGTTAATTATTTTCGTCCATCACATGTTTTCCAATTAATTCATTTTCCGAATAAATTCACATTCTAAGAAATACGCTAAGAATGTAGAAAGGGCAACATAGTGTTGACTTGGAACATAAAAATATTTTGAAAAACGTCATAACTTCGATACAGAGTGGAATGTGTCAAATTTCCAAGGCCAGAGTTGTGATTTTATAATTGTGAATGGTGTATAGTGAGTGTGATATGATATGGAGCTTTTTTATTGGCAGAGGAAGTTTGACTCCTCAACATTGGACATCTGAGAGAACATTATTTTAAAATTTATTGATGACGAAGCATCTTTATGCATGTCAGTCCAAGAATTAGAAGAAGATGGAATGAATGTTACGCAATATCTCGTTCGTAGTCAACATAAATCGACTACACAATAGGGACATGTTTGATAAACAAATTAGAAGATGCCGAGAAGAATTGTTTACCCTTCAACAGCTGAGAAACGCTCTGGAAAAAGAATGGAATAACAATAACAAGATCCTAATCCTATTTCGAATTTCGGGTATAGCAGAAGAAAAACCCAGACGAAGACAATGTATTTACCGTACTGTTATGAATCCGTTGTGATTAAAGACATTCGATCCAAAACTAAAATGTTTTCAACGATTTCTCTTAAATAGATGACGATATGATCAATAACAGAGCAGAATGTTGAAATTGAATGCATTTTTTTAAGCCGAAGCCCATTAGAATTAGCTCGAAATACTACCCGACCGAGCGCTTCAGAATATGGTACCTACTTTGCAACAATACCTCAATATTCGGTCGCTACTTGGTACATACAAGGTCGGCCAGCCGACCGTGGGTTTATCGTGGTAATAAATTTCAGTTTGTTATTGTTTATTCCTGATATTAAATGAATAGTTAATAATAGATAAATATCAAATATTATCTCTATTTCAGAAAAAAAAAACGTTTCGTACCTTTTAATAGAAGTTTAGTAATTTTCTGACAATAAAAATATCAACTTATTTTTAATTCCTATGGTGGGTTTCTCATTCGATTGGCAACTGATTTCAGATGACGGAACTTTGTGAAACTCACCGCTAGTAAGTACGAACGTGCTAGTTCGGCCAGCCGACTCTAGGGTGGAGATGGTTGAATCGCATATTTGGAACTCAATTAGGTCAGCTTCATAGTGAGGGAAAGCGATGAAGGTGTTCTTTTAGTCTTCACTTCATTCCGTAAATTTATGACAATTTAGAGTTCACATCATTCGACATGCCAACTTCGGTTACAAATCTATAAGGTGATATTTTTTCTGGGACAAAGTTATGTTATACTCACGGAGAAACAACGCAAACTGGACCATACTCCGTCCTTTGACGCCATCTTTCCACCATATTCATTAGCTCCACCAGAGAGTTCGTAGATGTTGGTACATTGTGGCCCATAGGCCAACATGTCAGTTGAAATAACTGCACAGTTTTGGGGGGAGCTTTAACGCCAGCCATCAGTTCAGTCAACGATACTATCTGTAAAACACAGACAGATCTACTATCTTGTCCTCGTTTTGGAGTAGAACATTTTCAAATAGGTACAATTTTTTTATTCATTTCAAGTTTTCTTGGGAGTAAGAGTTAATTCTATTTCATATTATAGGCTGCGAATCTAAGTCTAATTGTTGTTAATGAAATAAGCCATCAATACAATATTCTTCATTCTAGATTGTCATCCAAATTATGAATATTCTCACCTTTTTATTTATTCTGAAAACCCAGGTTCTTATATTACTGTAGTGATTATGAGAAAGATGTTCGATGGTGAAGACCGGGCCGTACTTCTTCGGGGTTCTACCCTCAGGCCAGAAAGAGGGAAATGGTTGCTGAAATTGGTTCAGAACTATTTTTTTTTTGCTTATTTCAAAGAGAAATTATTATGAAGGGACATTGTGAATGAAAAACATGATGGTTAATTGAAATTTTACAGTAATATTCAGAAGGAAAAGTTTTTTCAACAATCTATCTTTCCTATTCAGATTTAAGGGGTTGGGGTGCCGCGCAGAGGGATGATATAATAGTTTTTGACAGAAAAATGTAACACTATACGGGGCAGAGCGGTTTTTCCTAATCTTGATTTTCCACTTGAAAATAACTCAGTTTCCTTCTGAATGTGACACTCTGTATGAAGTTAAATTCTCTAATGATGATTATATAAGAAACTCACAGAATTCGATGGTGGAACACACAATACAACAACGGCAGAACATTCGTAATCATAAACAAGAGACCAAAATTCACCTCCTGTAGATTTCAAAGGCCACTCTGTAACGATGTATTCCCTAGGCTTTGTGTACCCCTGCAAAGAAGGCGAATTTATTACATGAAAATAATTCAGTGACATGCGACCACAACGAAGAAAATTTTTTTGGCTGTTGATTCTATTTTCATCAATCTAAAAGTCTAAACTAAAGGATATTTATTTATGTTGATTTTTACTCACGTCTACGAAGACAGCATTGATATAATCAGTGAAGCTATTCCCTTGGAATGATGTGAGATAAGGCCTAAAATTATCAGCTGAAAAAAGAATAGGTTAAAATTTTCCAATTTTATTTTTCAAACCAAATTGCGTGGTAGATCAATAACTTACGTGGTACTATCAATACGTCTCTATTCTTTTTTCTATTGTCTCCACGATGGCCACCAGCACAATCTCCTATTGTAAATCTGGGGGTCTGCTTGCAGATTAACATATACTCCCTTTGGTATTCATTCATTTTTGTTGACGGGTTTTTCGCTGATTTTAGTTTGAGTCTTTGAGACAGTTCGCTCACAGGAAACCAAGAGTTGCCACAGGTGACAAAGTCCTCGAGGCTGTCATAGATGAACTTGTATTGTTCCTACAAAGGACATTAAAAATCATAAAAACGCCCATGGTTAGTACTTTCAATGTGCAGGATGTCCAAAATTCGATGATCCCTGAGAGCATCTCGAGAACCATAAGGGTAAGAGAAAAAATGTTCAAGGACTCCCGATCTCTTTTTTCAAAATAATCAATTGCCAGCAATCAGATCCGAGATATCTGAATTGGTTCTCGAGTTAAAGGGCGTTTCCGAAAAATTGCTGTTTCGGATATTTCGCTATATCTCGTTTTCTGCTGGAGATATCACGAAAATTACAGTTTTCTTTTGTAATTTCTTTTGCCTATGAGCTGCTTCCATCTAATCCGAAAAATTTTTCACCGTTCAAGTGCTAGAGAGAAAAGTCTGTGTTTTTTAAATGGGACACCCCATATTTTTCATCATTGCTCCTTAGTTGCAGATTCACCGAGTATCATCCTGTAACCAGTTTTTTGAAAATCTGATCCGTTTCAAAGATATTTCGAGTTTTTCGTCATCATTTGAATTGGGACAGCCTGAATATAAAGATTTTTCTGTTATTTGGAGATATTTTATTTTCGATTCTATGAAAAACTAACATTAATTAATCGATTCAACTAATACACTGGTCTTTGATTTAATTAATTAAATTGTAGTTTCTGATTATTTCTTCGTTTCGAGATAATCATTTGGTTCAAAGTCAGTGCGCGCACAGAAAATATCGTTAATGACAAAACGACGTTGCCAGTTTCTTTGTTTACATCAAATTAAAAGTATCAAAGATATTCCACATTTTGTTAGGTTTACAAATTGTTCGCAGATTTTTGGTATTTAATCGATATTTGCAGGTGAGTTTTTCGTCGAATATCCAAGTTAACGTTTGTTTATTATTTTTAGCACCAGTTTGGAGCGTGAGGACGATTTCAAGACCAGGACGAATGTTTACATTTCGATGTTAAAGGGGTACACGGGAATTTCTCTGAAAAGGCTGTTATTTGGTCAGATATCGCAGAAGGTGGATCGGATGGAGCCTCGAGAGGTCGATTAGGATGATATTTTTCAGGTTTTCCAAGAAATTTGGCGATATCTGAGCAGATTTGAGAAGTTAGGTACCTCACTAATGAGGTGGAACTTAGACCTAATTCTCCTATAAGAAACGCCTTTCAAAGGTCGATATGGTGAAAATTTTATTCTTTCGATGTTGTTTGAACAAACGCAGCCGAGTTTTATACCCCAACATTGATTTTAAGAAAGTTATCAACAAAATAAAATTGACATTATTCTTGATTCTTGTAATTACCCATCAATTCATCTTATATCTTTGGGTTGATTTTTTTTAATGAATTCTTGTTTTGAACCAACAATTGATGTCGTCAAGTCTTGAACTTTCAGTTCAAGAGGATAATAAATATTAAATCTTCACAAGCATGCATATGAAAATTATGTGAAGGAAATGCAATTTTCTTCCATGGCGAAAAATAATATATTTCAAGAGTGATCTCTTGTACTTTTGATGCAAATAACTAGAAAAAGAATCCTTTCTATCAATTCATACAAACGTTAATTATTTTCGTCCATCACATCTTTTCCAATTCATTTATTTTCCGAATAAATTCACATTCTGAGAAATACGCTAAGAATGTAGAAAGGGCAACATAGTGTTGACTTGGAACATAAAAATATTTTGAAAAACATCATAACTTCGATACAGAGTGGAATGTGTCAAATTTCCAAGGCCAGAGTTGTGATTTTATAATTGTGAATGGAGTATACAAATAAAGATTTCGAATTCATAGAATTGAGATTTTCAGGAAATATCGTATTCTTCTATGATAACTCTTTCATTTAAGAAGATCAGTTTATTCAAAAAAACAAACCAGACAAAAAATAAAAATAAAATATATCCAAATAAAAGAAACACTTTTATATACAGGCTGTCCCAATTCAAGTGAAGACAAAAAACTCAATATCTTTGAAACAGCTCAGATTTTCGAAAAACCGGTTACAGGATGATAATAATAGTAATAGTATTTATTTAATTCAAAAAATTATTAATACAAATAAAAATTGAATTCGTCAAAAACAGAAAATATATGCATCAAATTCTATATTATTTTCTAATTTCCACAACAACTGAAGAATTCGACGAGGGAGTCTGCGGCTAAGAAGCAATGATGAAAAATATTGGGTGTCCCATTTAAAAAACACAGAATTTTCTCTGTAGCACTTGAACGGCGAATAATTTTTCGGATCAGATGTAAGCAGCGTATAGGCAATAGAAATTACAAAAGAAAACTTCTTGGAATTTTCCGAATTTTCGTGATATTCCCAACAGAAAACGAGATATAGCGAAATATTTGAAACAGCAATTTTTCAGAAACGCCCTGTAACTCGAGAACCAATTCAGATAGCTCGGATCTGTTTGCTGGCAATTGATTTATTTCGAAAAAAGAGATCGGGAGTCCTTGAACATTTTTTCTCTAACCCTCATGGTTCTCGAGATACTCTCAGTGATCATCGAATTTGGGACATCCTGTACGTATAATTATTATTATTTGAATAGGGGTCGTTATGGCACGGTTAGCCTTCCGGAAACTGCGACCAAGTGGATCTTTTAGTCTTTACCCTACTCATTCCTTGAAACCCAAGGAGATCGTCGATGGTGTTTATAATCCTTAGGAACCTTGGCCGTTACCTCGTGGGTATCCAGGGCTGATTTCCCGGGCTTCAATGTAGGTAAATATGAATCTGTTCACTCACCACATTTTCGACGAGATTTTTCCTAGACTGCCTTAATTTTTTCATGTAGCCAAACACGTCAAACTTATGGTCTTCCTCGGCAAGTTCAAGATTCGCATCAATAGCCAAATAGACCCCAGATCTAGCACCACCATCACTGAAAAACATCATGTTATCCTGGTTTTCAGAGTGAACATCCTTAATACATACTTGCAATGTACGATCATGGGTCCAGCTTTGTTCGATTTGATCCTATGTCCGACAACAGCTCTTACCCTCCTCCTGAATTCTAGAACCGAATTGGGAAAGGGGCAAGAATGGCTATGCCATTCTGTGAAGTGAAATTGCAGGATTAATCTTTCTTCCACAACCGTCTGAAAATATTTCGAATCTACTACATTTCCGTACATGATATTTTGAAAAATACTCACATTTTCTTGCTTCTTATACAATCTGAACGTTCTTATATGGAAGTGTGCTAATTCTTCCTCATCCAACACAGAGATACTTATACCACCATATGTCTCATCCAGGTCTTTAGATGCTGGCCAATACTGAACGCACATAACCTTTGAAAGCAATGTAGAATTTAGCACATTAATTTTTCTATCAATGGTACAATGTATAACCATAAAAATTTGGGTTTTCCTTCGGATGAATTTTCTTGAATGAAGCCACCCAAGTAAAGGACCTACACCTGGGAAGGCTTCATGAAATCATATCTTGCTTCTTGCTTCCCAACTTAACTTTTCTCTTTCTCCTAATGATTATAATAGTGAAATAATTTCAGTTTTTTTTTAATTCGTCTTTAAGATGAAAAGTTTTTGGTGAAATCTGTTTCAAATGAAATTGGTTGAAAAAATAATAGTTGGTAATGATTTCTCACTTGTTATATTTTGAAGGAAATTCAAAGACAAGAAACTCATTGATTCCTTTTATTTAATGTGTGAATCAATAATCATCAAGAACAAGATATGAAAAATTAATTACCTTAATGAAGTCGAAAGTTTTTGTCAACATAACTATACAACTAGCCTTTTCTTGCCATATCATTCTCCAAAAATCCGTCACTGTTTCTTCTGTAGGACCTTGAGTAACGATGTAAGCATTTGGCTTCAATAAACTCTAGAAATTCGGAGTTTTTATTAAGAATCGTTTATTTCGAAGTCGAAGGAGAAAAATCTCCAGCGAGAGCTTTTGCTTATAGTCATTCTCACAACTTTACGAAATGAATGATAATATACAGGGTTCCTAATTTGGATGTACAAATTAAGAGGAGCTATTACTTGGATGATATCCAATTTAGAAATTTCCTGTTTCAATAAATAGTGAGTGTATTATCGAAATGATTTAACAATACACATGGTTTTACAAGCTCTCAGTAGAAGACAATTAGATTCTCTTCGAAGAATTCAAAAGGATATGTTAAGATTGAAAATTATCCTGTTCATCTTCGAAAATGGTTCAATATTCATATAGGGTGGAAAGAATAAATACCCACTCACATCTACATATGAGGCATTAATATAATCAGTATCACGTGTTCCCTCAAGGGGTTCTAAAACTACCCTGTTATAATCATCTGCAATATAAAAAAACATCTTTAGGGTCAATTCGAGAGGGAGTTTGGTCAACTTACAAGGAATGCATTTTTGGTTTTGGTTCTTCTCTAAATTTGCCTTTTTGGTACCATGCCTGCAGGAATGGGACTCCACTTTGGTGGCGAACTGAAAATAGAGTGTGGTAAGATAAAAATATTCATTGTCATTTTCAGAAATAGCTAGCTCAAATATTTCGTCAATACAAAAAGATGTGGAGATTGATCTCTAACTGACACTTAGGTATTTGGATGAAAGATCCTTGGATGAAGGCCCAAAAAACTCGCAATGAAAAACCTGCAAAGAACCCAGCAATACGATAACTCAAACCATTGGGACGAATTGGAATTCTATCAGAGATTCTGTCTAACCAATCTAACAGTTTGAGTTTCAAAAGATAGAATGAACAATGAAATCCTATTCTACTTGATAAAACCAAATGGATACTATGAGAAAGTAAATCCGTGCTTGTCATATAAATGTAACCGGTTCAGTTTTCAAAGAGTAATGAAAGATGTTTTGAAGGATCTTAGATTCATTTATTATCTCTCTCATCAGAGCTCTCATCGCTACAACCGTTGCTATGGGATTCTTGAGTGGAATGCACACATGAAGAAATTTTATCTAGATGATACTCACTTGAAATTCTAATTTGTAAAGAACTGGCCATTTTCTTCGCTGTTCACAATACTTCACGAAATCTGATACTTCTACTGGTGGAGTATTGTTAACTGTCGGTGCCACGAATCCATTTTCATCTGCAAAAAATTCCGTTCAAACAATTTTATTGGAGACCCTTATTGTGATACGCGGCGCAAAAAAAATTAACGCACATTCTGAAAATCTCAATTTTAATGGAAGTTAACTCTACATTGACTTTATAACTTATTTTTTATGTTCTCTCGGGAAGGTTTTGAACGAAACAGGACACATTAAATGGAAGAAAAATTCAGGATTTCACCGAATCTTATGTGAAAGAAGAGAAATGAACAATTTTCAAAATACTGAAATGCTGATAAGTGATTTAATACTTGGTATTTCCACCCCTTGCGTTAATTACAGCTCGGCAACGACGGTTCATACTCAAAATGAGTGATCTTAAAACGTTCTGATCTAATCCTTCCCAGATTTCTCCGAGTTGGATTCCTAAGTCATTAAGGGTAGCTGGATGATTTTCTGAACTTCTCAGCCTTCCATTGAGGTTGTCTCAAACCTGCTCAATCGGATTGAGATCTGGACTTCTTGCTGGCCATTCTATTCAAGAGACTTCAACCTCTTCAAGGTACTCCTGAACGATGCGCGCACGATGGGGTCTTGCATTATCGTCCATAAAAATGAAATTTTCACCAATGTATGGGGCAAATGGCACTACATGCTCTTCAAGAATGTTCCTTCTATACTTATCAGCATTCATAGCTCCATTATCAACGACCACTAGGTCTGTGCGAGCAGTCAAACATATTCCACCCCATACCATAACCGATCCTCCCCCGAAACCAGTAGTATTCAGGAAATTGCACTGAGCATATCTTTCATGTGGACTTCGATCACAATGGTAGAGGCAGAATCTAGACTCATTTGTGAAGAGAACTCTTTCCCAATCGGCCTCTTCCCAATGGATATGCTCTCTCGCAAAATCCAAACGCGCCCTTCGATGGGCTGGGGTAAGAGCTGGGTCTCTTGCCGCGACACGAGGCCTTAAATCATATTCTCTGGGGCGATTTCTTATTGTCTGAGTGCTAATTTGCACCTCATGAGTTTGCTCAAGCTGATTTTGAAGGAGGCGATAGTTGAAAAACCGTTGTCTCAACGAAGAAACTCTCAAGTAACGTTCTTGAATGGCAGTTGTTACCCGTGGTCTACTCTGTCCTGGTCTTCGGACATTCATACCTGTCTCCCTGAATCGCTGCAACATTCTGGACACACTTGTATGGGAAACTCCAAACCTTTCTGCAATTCTTGTGTATGTCCACCCTTCTTCTCGCAAAACTACCGCTTGGGCACATTCCTCTTGGGTCAAATTGCGTGTTTTGCGTTGCATAGCGATCGAGTGTAGAAAATCAAACGAAAGAAAAACTATTGGCCACTAGAATTGATCGAGAACAACTGATTATAGAATGGAGCCAATACAATCAAAATCTGATAATATCACCTTTTTTCATTCCTGCTGGGAGAAAACATCTGTATTGAAGAAAAACGTTGAAAGTGGATAACATATGCATGCATAATTCTGATAAAATAATTATCATTGAGAACACCTTCAGTTGTAGAATAAATTTGAGGAGATTTCCATAATGTGCGTTAATTTTTTTGCGCAGTGTATATTCAGATATCGATGTTCCACAATCTTTCAGTAAACCAAGAGAAGTTCCATGCTAAGCATGGTTTCGTTCTTATTGTAGTTATCTTCAGAGCAACATAACTCAACCCAGTTTTTTACGATAGAAGATTGGTTTGTATCTCGCCATCAGAACTTGATATTTTGATAGATACCAATATGGCTCATTTAGAATTAAGTTTTTCACTCACAGTTATTCGTAGGTATAAGTCCACTGTTCAGCATGGACAATTTGATTGTGTTCGGTATAGACCCCAGAGAATTCGAGGTGCTCTTGGTCCTCTTCTTCTTTGGCTTTTTCTCCTCATTTCTTCGAGGAGTTGATCTAGACCTGTGTTTGGTTGTCGATGTTTCTGATGAGGATTTTGACCTTGATTCGGTGCTAGTGGACATCCTCACTGCACTTTTGAAGTTGTCCTGGAAGCCGACATTCTTAAGGTTCTTTTGTTGTATGGCACCTGGTGGATGATTCCTGAAATGAGAAAAGTCATTAGGGAATTTGATAAATTAGAATCAATATGAAAACGCCATATTTTCGTTAGGGGGGTGGAATTTTAATTTGAATTTAAAGAAGGTAACAACTTTGAGCTGAGGAATGAAATCATACTGCTACCATAATCCCATAAGGCCATGATTATTCTTGTTTTTTTTACTTCATACTCAGAAACATTTCGGCAAGAATCGAACAAGTATAATTCTGAAGATTTCTACGTTCATATTGTTCCAATGATATTTGTTATTCAATTTTGTTTAAAGAAAATTACGTCTGACAAAAAGCGTACTACAACTTAAGCCAAATAAAATTCAAGATAATATGCTCCCCAAATTTTACTTCAATCAAGCCTTTGGACATATAGCTCGAACATGTTCTTTTAGATTGTATTTTCTATAATAACTACTGTTAAAAATTCCATACTGCGGATGGACTTCGTCGGTAACAAGAAAGAACCAGCTCTATGACTTTCTTCGAATCTGTTTATTTTTAAGTTGCAAGTCACTCAAACTTGTAACTTCGAAACGAAGCGTTCATGGAGCTTTATTAATGGGAAATTTTCTTTTTCAAATAAGTTTTTCTATCGAATGTCACTGTCAATTATCAACTTACTCTAGCACGATTTCACATATTTCCGGTAACATATACATATGTCATTATGCATGCCATCGTGTTAGCAAATTACAGTGATTTGAAATGTATTCCTAACCTTACCTATATACAATATCATTATTTCATGGGAATTAGCTACCACACATGTATTAATTAAGTTGAGTCTATGATTTCCCTGTTGGATGCTGAACTGTGAGGTCCAAATAGAAATTCAAGAGACACATTTGAAAAAAGATATTTTAACGTTATTTATGCAAATTAGAACTGTTGTTGCTCCATAATATTGAACCCGAAATGCAAAATGAATACTACCTCAAATACATCGTGTAAAACTTGAAATGGCTGTATTTCACCTTGTAACGTTGATAAAGCTTAGAATAATATATCGTTTGAAATTATAAATTATCCAGGATAAATGAAATGCGTATGTTTAAAAATAATTTTTGGGCTATCAAGGAAAATGTGAAAAAATTATTAATGTTCACGATCACGAACAAAGCTTAAAGAAATAAGAAGAGATGTATTATGGAAGAAATATTGCTATTTAATTGCAGACATATTCAAATCAAACAAAACTCTTAGTTATTCCTACAAAAAATTAATTCAAAAAAATTTTACCTCCATTCTCTGTATGTTCATATTTATCAAAAAATCGTATATAAAATTTTTTAAACGCTATCTCTTTTCAAGAATTTCTTTATCTTGTGATAGATAGATTAGCCCATCTTGAGAACTGTCTATACAAGGACGATACTGTCAAACCAGGAAAGGAACGGGCAACGAGGGAATTAGGAATCAGAGTTCCTGGTCTCTGAATAAATACATTCCATGTGCGAACCTTCCCAGTGACCAGATGATAAAGAAATCTTTCATGGAGAAAACCTTTGAAGCGTTTCCATGTGAAAAAGAAGATTGGGAAAGGGAGCCCACAATCCTTGCCGTCAAAAAGAATACCATTAAATGGTACACCGATGGTTCTAAAACCACTTGCGCTAGAGTATTTGATGCTGGCACCAGATGCTCTGCTCAGCTCAGCTGGCATTTTTTGACATTTTAAAAGTAGAAACTAGTGAAACTAAGCCGTTGATAAAAATGGAACAAAACACGCATCAACATCATTAAAGTTCATTATAAAAATGGTGAACATTTGGCCGAGACGGTTCGTAAAACTCGAACATTTTTGGGTCGTCCTGATGCACCTTGTCGAACCACAATACAGAAATTGGAGGAAAAACTTGAGCTGTTGGGACAAGTTAGTGATATGAAGAATGAAACCCGTGCACGTCGCTCAAGAACAGCCCAGAATATTGCTGCTGTAGCCTACAGTGTTGAAGAAAACCTAGGTTTGTTTATTCCCCTTCTTTCTTTGGAATAAGGCATTCCACAAACGTCATAACACCGTATGAAGATTTGGGTCTTAAGGCTTGAAAAGTTCAGTAAGCATAAGAATTCAAGCCAGCCGATCATCAACAACGTCGTGTCTTTGCTGATTGGGTCCTCGAAATGCACGAAAATGATCCGGAATTCCATCGAATAATTATCTGGAGTGATGAGGCCCAGTTCCACCTCGGTGTCTTCGATAACAAGCCATATTGTCGCAATCGGGGGCTCGAAAACCCAAGAGTTATTGTTGAAAAGCCTCTCTATCCTCAACGTATGACTGTTTGGTACGGTTTATGAGGGTCATTGGAACTTTTTCGTGAATGAGGCTGGAGCAACAGTTACCTTGAATGGATGGCGCTATCGAGAGATGAGTAATGATTTTTTATGGCCGGAATTGGATGCTATTGGTCTGGATAACGTTTACTTTCAACAAGACGCCGCTATGTACCACACAAGCAAAGAAACCATTGATCTTTTACGGAAAAAGTTTCCGGACCGTGTTATCTTACGAAGAGGTGATCACAAATGTCCACCGATATCTTGTGATTTAACACCTTGCGACTTCTTCCTTTGGGGCCATGTGGAAGAGAAGGTCAACGCCAAGAGCCCAGCGTCGATTCAAGACCTCAAAGATAGAATTCGTGAAGCTATCGAGGACGTAGAGCAGCCACTTTGCGATTTGGGTATGGAGAATTTCATGAAAAGGATATGGTCCTGTAGCCATAGTCGTGGTGGTCATTTGGCTGATGTTATTTTCCATTATTAACGGCATACCTTCCTCTTTATAATGAAACAAGCAGACCGTCCCAGATTCGCCCGGGTAGAAATTTGTTTCACGCGGCGGTTTCATCTTTAACACTTCAACCTGCCATATCTTTTGATGTAGTAATTCTATGATGTGAAGGGCAATTTCGTTCTAAATTAAATACTGAGGATAAATAACGTATTGAGTTGTATGAGGATCAATACCCTATTCATGAAAACACACTCCCAAATAGTGCATAATTTTGGAAAACATCTGATTAGGTACCATATACAGGTAATAGCAAGTCAATCTTGAGAGATAGATATATGCTATGGCGGACTCTTTTGTAGAACTATTTAAGAGGTACATTTCTGTCATACATTGTATCCACGTAAGTCTTACGATTTTTGCAGCGCATGTGAAAATAGCTGATTATGGCTGATTTTTTTGTAATTATTGTGTAAGTTTCAGGTCCGGATCTACGATTTTTTCCGACCGGGGCAAATATTCATGATGGCGCCCCCCATTTGTGTAATACATGAATTCATAAAAAATAACAAAAATAAATAATACAAATGAATAATAAAGATAAATACTAATGATAAGGAAAATATCACAAGGAAAGAAATTAGATTTTTTTCTTCACAGCTTCACGCGGCGCGATTTTCTTTCCGCGAACGCATCTAACAGCTCCTCGAAATCTAATTCGGAAGCAGTTTGGTTTTCTATAGCTAAGATCGAGAGACCATAGAGACTCATTGAGGAATGCACATAATTTTTTATTATTTTCAATTTGCTGAAACTGCGTTCACATCTTGCAGACGTAGTCGGTAATGTGCAGTATATTCTTAAAGCTATACTGACATTAGGGAATAAAGCTTCTTGCAGATCTTTCCTGTGGAGAACTTGTAGCAGGTCTAATGAAGTCGATCTTTCACTAATTTCAGGAACCAGCTAGTTCCTAACAAAAATCAACTGCATTCAAGTCTCTTCGATATTTCCGCAGATCCTTTTTTGCATGTTTAAAAGGGCATGACCGTTGAAGAATGGGAAATTCGTATGCAGACTCTGTGCGCTTTCTAAGCTTTTGCTGATTTCTGACCATAATCTGTTGAAAACAACCTTAATTTCATTCGAGAATAAGCCAACTAGATCTAGCGTTCTTGACTCATCCTCGCACATTTCGTAGACCTGCTTTTTCTTCTTCTTTTCAGAAGAATTGGCTTCATATCCAATTCTTCTGAAAGAAGTGTAGCTTGCGAGGTCCTGTTTTCAATAGGTTTTTCTCTCATTCCTGGCAAGATCTTAACAAGACCTTGCATCAACGATAATGAACGTGGAATAATTATATCCCCTTCCTGAATTTCCACGTTGACCCAATTGATCGATCTTATCCCAAATTGTTAGGTTCAGGATGAATCTAAAATCCATAACAGTATGAAGCAAATGCTCAGCTTCATACTTGGATTCTGCGACTAGTGAGGATTCTTGGATTTCTTCCACAGCCTTCACAACTCCCGGTAAATTATTGAGCAGGGCATTAACAGCTTGATGTTTAGCCAATCTTGTTTGGCTACTTCCTTTCAAATTCGTTTTCGTGCACGTCTTCATAATTGTCCATCGTGTGGTTGAATTAACAAAAAAGAATACAGTTTTTGTACAACACCAAATAAATTAACTGCTTCTGAACATGATGACGCCGAATGGACACCCACTAGATTCAATATATGCCAGCCACATTGGATCCGTTGTCGTAGCACGACATTCTTTGACAACTAAATCATCAGCTTGCAGTTTATCTAGAATTCGCTATGATATTATTCTCCACTTTTTCCGACAACTTCTAAGAAGTCAATAAGACCTTCATCTCATATTCAGACTCCGTTCTCTTCAAATATCGTATAACCTGGTTCATTTGTTCTGTGTGAGATACATTTGGGGTGCGGTCGAACATAATAGTGAAATAGTTGGCCTCCTTGATCTCATTAATAATGTTATTCTGAACTTTGGTGGCCATTAATTCGATCATTTCATTTTGTATATTTTTGGACAGATAGGATGTTTGTCCCTTTTTTGGGTGGTCAAGATGGCACATCAGAGTCGGGTCATATTTATTAATTATACTTTTTTCCGAGATAATCAAAAATAAAAAAAAATACCCTCTGATTGTTTTTGGCGCCCCCTTAAGCTGGCGCCCAGGGCAAGCACCCCGCTTGCCACACCCTAGATCCGGGCCTGGTAAGTTTTAGTAGGTACCTATCCTTAATTTTTTCGGGTGAAAAATATGGCCTATGTCACTCAGGGATAATGTAGCTTGCTGAGGGTAAAAAAATTTCTGAAATCGGTCCAGTAGTTTTTGAGTCAAGTCGTATCAAACACACAAAAATACGAATCTTTCCTCTTTATAATATTAGTATAAGATAAACATCCGATCATTCATCTAAAAAAATGGCACCTCTTATTGAAAAACCCTTTATATTAGAGTCATCAATATGTGTGAAATCATGTGAAGAAGGATATTTCCTTTGTTTTCTTCGAGATCAATCAGACAATTATTCTTCCTCCTCTGGCCTCGGACATCTGACCCTTTTCCTCGAAGCTACACCATTCTCTACACCAGTCGAAATGGAAATCCCTTTCATCTATTCCTAGCCGAAACTCAAAGGTTTCCTTACAACGCACACCTATTCAACCAGATCATGATGCTTTCACGTTCCTCTTTTGCCCTGGATCTGGGTTGAACTTTCATCATCTCTAAAATTAAGCACTACGGTGCGGAGAACGAACGCATTCTGGAAACTCATGGATCTTATGCAAATATTTCCGCTGGAATTGAATAAAGACAGGCGTAACTCAATTGGTAACGTAAAAATAAAAATAGATGCACTGATGGTGCAACAAGGTTGCACTTGACCACGCGATCTTGGCCCATATTTCATAAATTCGATGTCGGTGGAATTATGAATCCGGGAAATGTCACCGACGGATGCGACTGCACATATGTTTGAGATTGATATACTCGGTAGATAAGTTATTTAGGTTTGTTGTTGTGATTCAAGAAGATTCTAAAAATGGAAAATTACACACATCGTTAAAAGTCTTGGCCCACCTAGGTTTCTCAAGAAATAAACAATATATTTAAGATGAATATCGGCACAAGTAACATGAAATTTTTTTCCTTCATCAGGCCCATCAGATCAGGGTAGTTTTAATAAATTAAAAGCAAAAAAAACTTTTTGAAAAAAGCTTTTATTTAAATGCTCTGAAAAAAAAGAAAATAAAATTTTCCTTTAAAATTTCAACTATCAACTCATAACCTCATTATACACAATTTATATGATCATAAAAGCTTGTCGCGAGTTCTGTGTAAGTATCTATGAGTATTTAATTAAGATACTCAATTGAATAGGTACTAGTTTATTTACACAAGTAAATCGCGCGACAAGCTTTTATGATCATATAAATTGTGTATAATGAAGTTATGAGTTGATAGTTGGAATTTTAAAGGAAAATTTCATTTTCTTTTTTTTGAGCATTTAAATAAAAGCTTTTTTCAAAAAGTTTTTTTGCTTTTAATTTGTTTTTTACTTTTTAGTTCTTCTTCTTCTTCTTCTTCTTGAAATAGGACCGGGTCCTGTCATTTCTGTCATCTGCCTTCTTGTGATACTGATGTCCAGCTGTCATGCCAACGTTTTGGGGGTCTACCAACTGGTCGCCTTGTTCCTGGTCTTTGCGTTTTGGCCCACTTTGCAATTCGATCTGGACCCATTCGGTCCACGTGATCCCTCCAATAGCGGCGCCTTGCTCTCACCCATCGAACAACATCCCGTATTCCTAACTCCCGCAGAGTGTCCGTGTTGCGTATTCTGTCTCTCAGTGTTATCCCCCTTATTGTCCGCAATATCCTCATTTCAGTTGTTCTCATTTTCCTCTTTGTTTCCGATGTTTCCGCCCTTGTTTCAGCAGCGTAAGTCAATACTGGCCTTATACAGGTCTTATAAATTCGCGTTTTACTTTCTGTAGACATATACTTATTTCTCCATATTATATCCTGCAAACAACCTGATATTCTTGCTGCCTTCTTCACCTGACTGTCCACTTCATTCGCTACACATCTATTGCTCGATGTTTCCACACCTAGATAGCTGACATTCATGACCTGATTCACAATATTCCCATTTACCACCAACTTGCATCGTATCGGTTCTTTGGATACTACCATAGACTGAGTTTTTTCGCACGAGATTTCCATATTGAGTTTTTGCGCCGTCAAGTTGAATCTATGTAGGAGGCGCTGTAAGTCGTCCTCATTTTCAGCCACCAGGAGTGCGTCATCCGCATAGCAGAGTACCCTCAGGCGACGATTGTTCATTTTAAAACCGGCATTAATTTCATTGACACTTTCAATTATCTGGTCCATTATGATGTTGAAAAGGCACGGACTGAGACTATCTCCTTGTCTGATGCCGGATAAAACTTTAAGTTCTCTTGTAAGGCCATGCTCTGTTCTTATCCTCGTTTTGTTGTTAGTGTTAAGTTCCTTCACTAGGTTTATATGGCATTTACTCACACCTTTTTGTTTTAAACGATCCATTACATCCCTGAGCCTCACTCTGTCAAATGCTTGCTTCAGGTCTACAAAACATGTAAACATTGGCTTATTGAACTCTATGGATTTCTCTATCAGTTGGCGTAGTATGAATATTGCATCCACAGTAGATCTATTCGGACGGAAACCTTGCTGCTCCTCGGATATTCCTACCTTAGCTGTGATTTTTTTCGCTAGAATTTTTGTTAACAGTTTCAGTGCACTGCTAAGTAACGTTATTCCTCTATAGTTCTTCGGGTTCGATTTTGGTCCTTTTTTATATACTGGTATCGTTATGCTAGTCTTCCATTCCTGAGGTATTGATTGAGTACGTTGTATCTTTCCGTATAGTTTCAAAAGTTCTTTCCCGATTTCTGAACCCCCATATTTGAGCAGTTCATTTGGAATTTGGTCCGTGCCTGGCGATTTTCGGTTCTTCAGCTTTTTCAGTGCGTTTTGTAGTTCCTCTAGTGTAATCTGATCCCCAGTTTCATACGGAGAAGGTGGGTCCTCAGTTTCCAGTTCATTATTGTCGTCATTGTCGGCATCGTACAGGTTTTCAAAGTATTTTACCCATGTTTCCTGGTCTATAGCGTTTATCACCACTTCCTCGTTGACTGGTTTCTTCCTCTTCCGCAGCATGTTCCAGATTTTCCTCTGACCTCCGTATAGATCATGCTCCATTTCCACTGAAAAGTCTTCCCAGTATCTTTTCTTCAGTTCTTTAATTGCATTGGTTGTCCTGTTTCTCACCACTCTGTAAACTTCGTAATCTTCATGTGATCTATTATTGATGTATTTTATGTATGCGTTCTTCTTTTCCTTAGCCAATTCTTTGATTTCAGGAGTGAACCATGGGTTATTATTCTTCCTATTTGTGTCTAATGTTCTCTCTCCTATAGCTTCCTTAGCACTGGTCTTTATGTTATTCTTTAATTTTTCCCATGCAGCTTCTACATTATCACAATCTGTGATTGGGTTTTGATTAATTTTCTCGCATAGTCTGCATTGGTAGAGATATCTGGTGCTTTCATCTTTGAGAGATTCTACATTGAATTTGGTGATATAGTTGGCAACTTTCTTCTTCTTTGCTATGTTGGCTGTACGATACTTACATAAGACTAGCCCATGTTGTGTTCCAACATTAGCAGAAGTTAATACGCGTACATCAAGTATCTGAGAGGGGTGGACTTTTCTGTTCGTAACCACAAAATCAATGACTGATTTCTGACCTCTCGTATTGACGAAAGTAAACTTCTGTTGTTCCTTGTGGTTAAAATATGTATTATTGATGCGCAGTTCGTTGAGGGCACATGTTTGTATCAGAATATCTCCGTTGTCATTCTTGTATTCTTCATTGAAACAGTGCATTACCCCTGGGACAACCGAGTTCCCGACCCTTGAGTTGAAATCGCCCATAATGAATACTTTGTCTCTACTGGAAATCCTTTGTAAGGTGTGTTGCAAGATGTCGAAAAATTCCTCCCGTTCTTCTTGAGGTTTACTTGAGTCTGGCGCATATACACTTATGAAGTGTGTTGTTTCGTTGGCCAATTCTATGGTCATCTGCATGATGTTGTGATCTATGTATTTTACTTCTTTTATGTCCTTTTCAAATCTTTCATTAACTAGCAGCCCTACACCTCCCCGAGCTCTCAGGCCTTTGTCAACACCACTATAGAACAGCACGTAGTTTTGGAATCTTTGATTTCCTTTACCTTTTTTCTTAGTCTCCGAGAGAGCGCAGATGTCTATTTTGTTCTTTTCCATTTCCAGGATGATTTCGTAGTCCTTGTTGGTCCATGATGTAACATTCCAGCTCCCCAATCTTATTACTCTCTGCTTCCGTTTCCACATTCGTTTCCTTTTCCGCGCCATGTCGTCACCATTGTTCCGTCCAGTATCCGAGGCTGATGTAACAGTTCTGTGAGCATCTGAGACTTTTACGAGGGGCAGGTTGCTAACCTCACCCCTCAACCCTCCTCCTTAATCCGGGCTTGGGACCGGCAGTGATAATCAGTGGGCTACTCGATCCACCCACCGACCACCCCAGGCGGAGTACTTTTTAGTTATTTCTAAATATTCTCAACAAGCCCGTTCATTTGTGCAAAAAAATTACTATTTCGCCATCTTGGATGTTCCGCCATATCGGATTAAGAATGACGTCAACCTTATTTTTTGAGTTACTCTTAACAAGCCCTTTCATTTGATACCCATATTATATTGCAGAAGTGCATAAAAATAGCTATTCCGCCATCTTGGATAATACGCCAAATTGGATTTTGAATGACGTCAACATAATTTTTCGAGTTACTCTCAATAAGCCCTTTCATTTGATACCCATATTGTACAGGTGCATAAAAAATAACTATTCCGCCATCTTGTATGGTCCGCCATATTGGATATAGAATGACGTCAAAAAGTTTATCGTGTATTGTCATCCAAATCAAACGTGTATACAAAATTTCAGATCAATCGGTTGAAGATATCTGTTTCAAAATTGAGTAGCAAGATTCCACCCGAACATACATTCATACATACATACATACATTGCAAGTTAAATAAAAGCTTTTAAAAATGTGCAGAATAGTTCATAACAATTGAAAAAGACAAAATACTAAACAACTGACTTCACATGAATTGCCCCCCCCCCCCCAAAGATACCAACGTTTTCAATTTTTCTCAGTTCATTTTCGAACATGAAACATTATCAAACAGTCTTCATTTGGTTGATTTTAAACTAGATAATTTTTGAAGTAAGTATTCCATATTCACTTCCCTAATACATAATACACAATGGACCGTTATCTCAGTCTGATCATTACTCTGAAATGGGGTGGAGCTCCATCCATGGGCGCCCGCAGAAACCCGTAGAAATTTTTCTCAGGGGGGGCCAAAATAGAGATTGGAAGGTGATATTGAGGTGTCGTGCTGAAAAACGTTAGGGCCATCAAAATCTCAGGGGGGGCATGCCCCCCCCCCCCCCCGCGGGCACCCATGGCTCCATCATGCTGAAAATGCATTCCTGCAATGTCCGTACCTTCGAGTGAGAAATATAGAAGAAATATAAATTTTTTCTTTATTTTTGCGATTTAGCAAACCTCAACGGATATAATATTTATTGGCGCATAACGGTTCCGCATTTATTGCTAGATAAAAAATTGCTACAGAATCGAGTTCACAAAATATAAAAAAACGATCAAAACGATGGATAAGACACCGACATGAAGTATTGTTTACAGTGGCGCTTGATTCCATATTCACTTCCCCATTACATAATACACGAAAAACGGTTGTCTGAGTCTGGCCATTACTCTGAAATGGGGTGGAGCTCCATCTTGCTGAAAATGCATTCTTGCAATGTCCGTACCTTCGAGTAATACAGGAAGATGATTTTGGAGAAAATCTAAGTGAAGATCACCCGTAAGCCGTCTTGGCCGGACGAGTGGTCCAATCAATCGATTTTTATAAACGCCACACCATACGTAAAACGGACATTGCAGGAATGCATTTTCAGCATGATGGAGCTCCACCCCATTTCAGAGTAATGGTCAGGCAATTTTTAGACCAGAACTTTCGAAATATTTGGATTGGCAGAGGTGGATCGCATGCCTGGACCGATAGATCACCAGATTTCAATCCTGTTGATTATTTCATTTGGAGTTATTTGAAATGTTCAGTATATTCATCTGAAATAGAAAGTGAGGAGATCCTCATGCAACGTGTAGAAGTCGCCTGCAATAAATACGTAATAATCCAAACATGATAAAAAAACGTACATCAGACATATTTTGAAAAGAGCAAGAATGTGTATTGAGCAAAATGGTGGTACTTTCGAGCACCTTCTGTAATTCACTTTGAGTTTTCATGTTTCTTTATTTATGACAAGAAGGCCGTCCCAGCTTCGTTCGGGTAGATATTTGTTTCACGCGGCGGTTTCATCTTCAACACTTCAACCTGCCATATCCTTTGATGTAATCGTTGTAATTGTATGATGTGAAGGGCAATTTCATTCTAAATTAAATACTGGGGATACATAACGTATAAGGTTGGATTAGGATCAATACCCAATTCATAAAAACACACTTCCAAATAGTGCATAATTTTGGAAAACATCTGATTACCATAAACAGGTAATAGCAAGTCAATCTTGAGAAATAGATATATGCTATCGCGGATTTTTTTGTAGAACTATTTAAGAGGTACATTTCCGTCATACATTGTATCCACGTAAGTCTTACGGTTTTTGCAGCGCACGTGAATATAGCTGATTATGGCTGATATTTTGTAATTATTGAAGTTATAGTAGGTATCCTAATTTTTTTCCTGTGAAAAGTATAGCCTATGTCACTCAAGGATAATGTGGCTTTCTGAGGGTGAAAGAATTTCTGAAATCGGTCCAGTAGTTTTTGAGACTATTCGAATCAAACAAACAAAAATACAAATCTTTCTTCTTTATAATATTAGTAAAGATTAATAATTGCGGGCCCCTTAACCGTATGAACCGGGCGTATTCGACTTCCCTCGGTAAGTGCATGAGACTTCATATAAGTACTTGCGAAACTCCGACTGGAAAAAATGAATGTACGTAGAGATCTAGTTTTTGAGGTAACCTCCGGGATGAAGCGTAGACATTTGCCCCCTAGGTGGAACTACTGTACAAAACTGTACTCAATAGTTCTTGCTAGGGAGTAATATAAGTTCTGCCGTTTCAGTTGGTTCTCATCTCAGGATAAGACTACATGTATCTGATGACGGCCAATAAGCCAGAAACCGGTAATGCATTGTCTTCCTGTGGTGGTGCCACCTGGTGGTGTGCTTTGGAAACTAGATCTCTACTAGACCAATTCTGATATTCTTTATTTAATTATTCATCGTCGTTGACTTCAAATAAGTTTTTCTCAATCAATAATATTTTTCAGGAAATTGCTTGGAATGATTCCTCAGAATACTATGAAATTCGAATAGTGGGACAAAAAAAAAATCAATTTGATAACAATGTACGATTTTTCTGAGAATTTAGTGAAATTCCAATGTTCAATTGGATCTTTCCCTGATGCTTTCTTTGAGCAAAATGACATGCGGGGCAATGAAATCTACTGAACCTTTCCTCTAATATCTCAATCAAATCCCAAAATTTTAATATACAGAGTGTTGAATCTCAGCTGGAATTTTTTGTAAATTCAAAAGTGAAACGATCGATCTGCGGAAGTGATACGTTCCATATATCAACGACTATACTGGTTAGTTCAAAAGTTATGAGAAATTTAAATTTTTGGTGAATACATAAACCAACCTGTATCTCGGTTATATATTTGATTTGACCTATCATATATCGGTTTTTTGGACTAGAGTAGCTCTAGCTCTGGTTACCGTATGTTCATTTACCAATGAAACTCCCTGTACATAGCAAGAATAATTCTTCAGTTCAGTTCTGCCCCTCCCATAACAAAATCCTGGGTGCGCCACTGAAAAGATTCATTGTTGATTTTAATTTTAATTCTTATGAAATCTGTATGTAAATTTTAACAACTATTCTGAGGAAGATAATAAAATTTCCGAAACATTGCTGAAAGAATAAATGTTTCAATTTCATGCTCCTTTCACTGCCATGCACTGGAGGACACAGGGGAGGCATGGGGCCATGCACTCCCACCCCCCTAGGACCTCCAAATTGACAATTACCCCTTGATAGAAGTTCAATCGATCCCTAATATTTTGAAAAATCCAATTCATGTCCCCCCTGAAAAGCTGTCTGGATCCGCCAGTGCTGCCATGCCCCCCCCCCTCAGATTTGTCAATAATCCCTTCATATGATTTCAATGGATCCCTAATATTTTCAATCAAAAATTTCATTTTAAGAGTTAACGGCTATACTGTTAGTAGAAAACTCATGGCTCCCCCTGAAAAAATTCATGCCCTCCCCCTTGAAAAACTGTCTGGATCCGCCAGTGGTTCCATGTGCCGATATCATTGTTGGAACGAGAAGCATATTACTCAACAATCTATGGTCTGGAAATGAGATGAATATTTTCCTATATTTCAATTGCAATATACTTGATAGAAAATCATCGTTTGCTACTCTTTGCTTTATGCAGGATGAGGCAAAATAGAAAAAATAAGCAAAAATATATCGATTATTTATTTTTGATCAAAATTATAGTTATTCCGCAACTGAATTAAAATTCAATAGTCCGTATTACCACCTCATCTTTCCATCATCTGCCCAATATCCATTCTGACCATTCTTCCTGAAGTGCTAAACTCATTTCTTGAAAATTTGAAGGTTGGTTTTGGCGATTGGATACGTGCTCAATTGGGTTCATGATATCGTTGACTTTTGACGATGTGTGTATGTTCCAAACCAAGGATAGTTACTCGTTGATATAGAAACTTTCATATATGTATATGATTTCGCACATATTTTTGGCAAAAATACAATAAGCACTCTCAAAAGCTACTAGTGATTGAATAAATGAAGATGTCACAGATTCAAAAAAAGCTACGCAAACCTAGACAAATCAATAAGCGAGTTGATCGATTTCCCTACACTATTACCCCTTCAAACAGTCTACAATCGATTTCTCTACATTAATTTCAATAAATCTACTTTCAATTGCCACTTTCGTAGCTGCGCATTTCTAATAGCTTGTCAACATGGCCTGACAAAACGGGTAACCAACAGCTTTGTCCACCAAAATGTAGGATCGACATTCAACGAACAAGAATGTTGGTTCCTTGCCATTTTTGTGTTAGTGCCCAGTTCGTAGGGAACTGAAGCTCAACGACAAGCACATCTACTATAGCAAGCCTTATGGACATACCCCATTCTATTCCTGCTCAACAGTAGAAATGAAGAACTAACGACTGCACAGATGACGATTGAGATGTTGAGACATCATTTCCGCTAAAAATTTGTAAGCTTGTGAATATCGAACGAAGAAATGGAAGTTCAAGTCTTATCAACGAATAAAATTCAAAGGATTTTTCTCATTTTGATTCAAGTTCTTGCGACCAAACATGTAACAAGGCAACGTTCCAATAAGAACACGTTGCAAGCAGTTCTAAAAGCTAGTCCTAAAAAGAAGTCTAGCATAGTTGTAAACTCGTGTATCTTGTGTATTAATAAATAATCCATCCGGCCCGAAGGACCAATGTTAATGGTGTTTGTACAAAGAAAATTTCAAATCATTCAGAAGGAGATTTTGGACAAAATTCGCATTGAAGATTTGACCTAAACATGGACACTGGGGCAACGAAACGATCATATCACATATCACATTGCTGTCCGCCGGGATCACCAAATAAGTGATATAGTGCTGTCCCTGCCTCAGATGGATGTACATACTTGAAAAAAAGGTCTTGTCTCCGAAAGTGTTCACTGACGGGTCCAAAGTCCAAATTCTTCAAATGGCCAAAGAAATCAATATGAGAAAAAAGATTTCCATGAAATGTATCCCCATATTGCCCTTTATTGTAAAATTTTTCACTGAACATCACTTGAAATGTATCATAAAGATAAACTTCAATCCGTAAAGAATTAACTAGTACATAGTGTGACGTACCAAAATGAAGCCATAGAAGTTAAAATCTGCAACTATGAAGAAGCAATAGACGTGGAATTTGGAATAGGTAGAAGAGGCTAGCTCTTCTATATCTGCTCTTTCAGGTGGAAATCCATATAGTTAATGGCGACAATGTTACTGGGCAGAAATAACAAAGCCTCATTGGAATACCCAGGAATTCGACCATCGAAGATGTCCAGAAATTGGCACATGAGGTCTTTATAAGGTCAACAGCGTTTTGTGACCTGAAGAGAATCTTGCAAAGAATAAACTTTTAAGACTAAAAAAATGCCGATTTAAGGCACGCAAGAAAAAGTCGATGAAAAACATTGTGCAAGGAAGTGAACGAAACAGCTGAATACGCTTAAGGAGCAGTATCACCTTTTGAATCGTGGTAAATATCCATTCAAAAGTGGTCTCTTTATTTCACGAGTAAATACCCTAATTTACGACGTAGAGACTTGATTTTTTTCAAATTGAAGTTGAAGAACGTCCCGAGGGCAAATAGTTTTCTTTTTTTAGATTTAATTAGTTTTTCAATTAAAAAACCAGGGTAATCGTTAGATCTGGGGTTATTGAATATGTTTTTCGTTTTTCATGAGTACAAGCTATATTTTTGAAATAATAATCATGAAAATTTTTGTAGTTTATAGAAGATTAAATTTCCGTGGGCAAATAGTTGCGATTTTTTCCAAAAAATTATGAATAACCGTCGGAAAAAAATCATTAAGTGTAGTTTCCAAAACGCTGAAGTTCAACCTGTTTTTTTCAATTGAAAAACTAATTAAATCGAAAAAATCTAACTATTTGCCCTCGACAATTTAATCTTCTATAAACTACAAAAGTTTTCATGATTATTATTTCAAAAATATAGCTTGTACTCATGAAAAACGAAAAACATATTCAATAACCCCAGATCTAACGATTACCCTGGTTTTTTTTTAATTGAAAAACTAATTAAATCGAAAAAAAGAAAACTATTTGCCCTCGGGACGTTCTTCAACTTCAATTTAAAAAAAATCAAATCTCTACGTCGTAAATTATGGTACTTATCGTGAAATAAAGAGACCACTTTTGAATGGAGATTTACCACGATTCGAAAGGTGATACTGCTCCTTAACTCAGAAGTCAAGGCAAAGAATTCTCAAACCCACCGGTAAAGCTACAGATATTACAGGCATATGGTGGTGAATGAACCAAAGAGTACTCTTTGCAAGAACGTACAAATACATGCAGAAAGAGGTCATATATTGTCACATATTTCACCTTGTCCATCTCTTGATTCTATAGCGAAGATGAGCGTAGAAGATATTGCTCAGTCCTGTTCTCTGTGTCTAGGGAGTGTTGGCTATTTCCAAAATGTGGTATTTAAATTGGTCTATTATCGTTAAAAGAAGACTTATATAGGCATAGAGCGGAAGATACGAAGATTTAGGGATAGATTGGGAATTTCATCAGTTAACTATTCTTCTCATCTCACGAACATCTTTGCAGCATATTTTACAATGAGATGGGGAAAACAGCAAGAGACTTTGGCTATCAGATCGAAATGAATTTGCGAAACTATGTGGCAAATCTGGATATTGAAATCAGCCATTTGCTATTTGCGTTACTTCTGTAGTACCCTGGGTAATGAATAGAAATTATTTCATCTTAAAAAAAGAAAAATATTCAGTTTTACCATAATTCTAGAGGAAAGTTATTCAAACATGTGGGATCAATCCAAGACAGATAAATTAAAATTTCGACAGGCGTAAGCTGTTGGGGACTCTGATAAACAGTTCAAGGGGTCGCGTAACCCAAGGGGAGCGTAGTCAACGGTTTTTTCTGCTTATCATCAGATTTTATGATTTCTTAACCAATAGTGTAAGACCACGTCGTC
Organism: Adalia decempunctata; assembly: GCA_951802165.1. NCBI lineage: Eukaryota > Metazoa > Arthropoda > Insecta > Coleoptera > Coccinellidae > Adalia > Adalia decempunctata. The sequence continues at coordinate 27,731,652 of OX637697.1, forward strand.
TCAAACGAATTTCTTCTAGAATATTCCAAGGGGGTCAAAGAGGCAGGGGGAATTTGATTTAAATAGGCAAATTTTCAGGAACTAAGGGGGAGATCCGAAAGAGATTCGACGGGGGTTCCGAGAGTGGCGTGAAGAGAGAAGCACAGCGTGTGCATCGCGGGGAGGGAACATGCGAATACAAAATTCGTAGTACCTATATTAATTGGAAGTAAAGTTCGGTCGGTTCTTCAAAAATTTTAAAAGTAAATAAACGGTAATTTGGAAGTTGATCAATTTGTTTTATTTTTGTGACTATCAGCAAGTGTTTTCTGGAGTGTTTGGTCGGGTAAGAGAGACATTTTCTATAATAAATGATTATTTGATTTGGGCATACATATACCCGAAGGTACTGCGTCGCTCTCTATTTTATTAGTTTTCTGCTCTACTGTTTTTCTTTATGTTTACTGTTGGGTTTTTGAAAAGGTTGGAACATAGCAATTTTGTTTTTTTTTTGCTCAGTAAATGTAGAAGAGATATTTTGTTTAAATTAATATATTGTTGATTTTGATGACAGTTTATTTTTATTTCATCCCCTCTCAGAAAACGATTACATTTTTCATAAGACCTTGCGTTTGCTCAAGGCACGAACCCAGGTTCCCTTTCGGCTGGAAAAGTGTGTAAGCTTGAAAAGGTAAGGTTTTTTTTTTAATTTCTTATTTGCGGATACAGGTGTGTTTAGAAACACCCCGCAGGTACTACACTTTTTACTGGCTAGGTTTATATACCAGTTAACTACCGCTTATGGTCACGATCCACCTCAGGCAGAGAACCTGGAACTGGCGATCTGTCACACCCTGTTACTCTTTTTCCCCATTTGCAAAAGCTGGTCCGGCAAACTAAACTCGTAATCCTGACGCCGATGTTCAAATCCGCTGTGCTTATATCGACCTTGCCTATCGGTGCTATTTTTAGAGTGTCGGAGCTTCAAGCCCAAAATAATCGTCATACGAAATATAAACATTAATGATTTCATTTCATAACGAGCATATTGGAATTTCTATCGTTGAAAAATGAAAACGAATGTCGAAACAATTTTGTGGTTGCGAGGAATTGCATGCGAAAATTCAAAGAAAAAGGGAATCAGAAAAGATGAATCGTTTTTGATTTCGAACCTTTGGAATCAAGCAAGGAAAAATCCACCACAGCTCAAGATAAATTAAAGGGGGTAATTCACAGATTCTTGTGAATTACTTTTGGTAGAGCGATCCAAACGTTAGTCTGATTGGTCCTTTTAGTTCGAAGTTATTATTTCGGTAGTTGAACTTGAAAGAACTTTATAACTGCTCTCAGTGGTTCCACCTCGACTACAAAATAGCTTAGATGAAGTAAACTCATACGTAATACCACTATAGAGATAACATTTTGTCGGCAAAATTTCTGGATTTAGTATGGAAGTTTGTTTTATGGCAATTTACATTTGAATCAAAATCACGAGCTGTCACAAACAAAGAATCATCTTTGCAGAAATGTTCAAGTTCAATAGAGATTTCAAACTGGATTCCGTATATTCTTAGACATTTTTCTTCTTCATATTGAAAGCGTAGATTTCTCATACTTCTACCAGTTTTTCTGTGGCTGTTGATCGATCGGAAGAGTAGTTTCTGCAGCAGGAATTCCGAAAAACTGATTCCACACAGACGTTCCTATTTCTATTGGTAATGAGAGGCACCAATTTGGCATTTTCGTTCTGATTTTTTTGAGGAAATATATATGAATCTATCTGGTAGGAAACAAAAATATCTTAAATATCTAGAATGTTATTAAGAAAAAGAAGTCTAGCAAAGTTGTGAAGTCGTGTATCTTGTGTATAAATAAATAATCCATCCGGCCCGAAGGACCAATGTTAATGGTGCAGTGGTGTTTGCTTGTTTGTTAGATGAATCGATGAATTTTTTTTGAGGAAAAATATAAGAAACTATCTAGTAGAGACTAAAATATCTCGGATATTATCAAGAAAATAGAACTATCATCGGCAATCAGAAGCCTATGAGAAAATAATCAATACTTAGTGTAAAACAAAGTCGCTATCGCTGTCTGTCCCTATGTATGCTCGAATCTTCAAAACTACGCAACGGATTTTGAATTTTTAATAGATAAAGTGATTCAAGAGGAAGGTTTATATGTATGATACTTGCATAATATTGTAGAGGAACACTGATGAATTTACAGTTTTCTAATGTGATGTCGTTAAAGTGCGAAGCCGGGGCGGGTCGCTAGTATAATAATATAAGATTGAATGTTCTGAAAGATGACCGAAAACAAACATGAAATTATCAGTCCTACATTGGCTTGATTTGATGGTTGAAGTAAATAAATGTTTTCTTAATCGCAAAAATCGATCAATGGCAAAATAGGTCATCTAAAGCTCTCATGTGAAGCTCAAAAGCTCCTGACTTTCATTTAGCTTTTTATATTTTTTTAATTCGAAATCATTTTGGTACCTAGGTAGAATATGAAAACAAGAAACTAAAGACTATGTATCTCAAAAACTAAGCGTCTTCGGGCCTGGGTTTATGTGATGCTTCTTAGGTGAAAAACCTCGGCTATATTTGTTCTATTTCATTGATGTACGTTAGGATATCTCTCGGAGATATAGATTTTTTCACAATATTTTCCGTACTCACAGATATAAGGATTTCAACTTTAAAAATTAACAACTAATAACTATTGGTCCGATTTTGCCATTTACGAAATTAAAATGCGCATTTAGATCCCAAAACTGAAGCGAAAATTTCAAAACTCTTGTTCTATGACTGAAAAGACAAAAGTACATTTTATCTGGAATTCTTCATCAGTGAGTCGAGCCCAATCATTCAAATATACTCTCGGCTCAAAACTCTAAAATTATACACTCATTTGGGCTAAATGATAATCTTTATTGAAGCTTTATGGGGAATTAAAAATAGTTCTTTACAGAAAATGCTTCTGTGTTATACACTTTTTGTTGAGCAAGTTTTTTTATTCAAATATTGAGAAAGAAGACCCTGAAAAGTTTCAATAATAAAGTTTAAAAATCCGGCCGAATTATCCTTCAATCCGAATTATAGGAACAAGAGCGCAAAAATGAAAAAACAATGTGGAAATATTTCTAGGAAAAGAACTAGCGTTTAGCAAACAACATAATCAAGTATGCTATGAACTTTTGAGACAATTAGAGCTACTTTCAAGAATATAAATAGCCTTCTTGATAACGTTTTTTTTAATATTCACTATTTCCTGTGTGAGTACAGAATTGAAGAGATTGAAATTCTTCCTTGAATGCAAAACAATTCTGCGAAATTTTTTTTCGCGATCTCGCTCGATATAGAAATTTAGAATGTGATCATTAAAAATACTAATTCGCACAAGGCTGGGTCTGAACATTGATTCCCCTTTGGGACTCAACCATACGAAAATGGTTTATCGAACATCATTTTTCTGTATAAGTATTTCTTCAATTCATAAGTGAGGGTTATAAATCATATTGTGAAAAGTTGATCTCGGGAATATTTTTAAAATTGTACAATTCAGCTTTTTCTGATTGAAACTTCAATAGGAGCATCTTGTTCAACTTTTTTTGCAAAATTATTTGTTATAATAAACATCGTTAATCTAGGAATAGCAAAATAACAATCATCCATACGATTTCAGCTCAGCTCATTGATATCTCGTAGATCACCATTTTGAACATCCTTCGCACTAAGGAGACACTATCGGAACCCGGTTGTATTTATCACAAGACCGCAGAATTGGCGTCTGGATGCTAACTGAGCGTCGGAACGCCAGCGTCGCCACTATGATCAGCTGTTGCTAGATATACAGCGGCAAGGACCGATGGAGTTATTATTGTACTTAGCACAATGATAATTGAGGTGGGTGAAAGCAGCTATTATAAAGAAATTTGGCATGGAAAATGTTGGGATCGGGATCACAGGAGCTCACACCGAATTATTGGAAAAACATTTTCACACCATTCGATATCACACCAATGGTTGTGGAAATCGCGATCCAGTATAATATCGGATGTTTTTTTTAGAGTGATAGAACTTTAAATCGAAATACGAGTATACACATTTAAATTAAGATTTAAGCCATTTTTTTTATTTGAAGGATAATTTTATGACATTTATGATTGGAAAATTATTTCCGGTATATGTCCACCACGACTAGCTCTGAGGAACCGCATTCGACCAGACCAATTTGGGCACACTTTTTCGAGTAGGGTAAACAGGGGGAATGGCGTTCACTTAAGGGAAACGCAATATATTTTTTAAATTAATTGTTTTATTCTAAAATTCAGAACATTAACATATACTTTAACTATTAAATAATCAACTTTTTAATCGGAATCGTATACATCCTAGAATTATTAGAAGTAGTAAACATTAAAAAAAAGCTTTGAACGCTCAGGCGAAGGGGTAATGACGCCCATACATGTTTCTTTGCAATAGATTAAGTAAGATCCATTATAATATATAGCTATATCTAATCACAAAATGGCATCAAATATTTGTATTTGTACCTGAGATCAGCCTCAAAGCAACGAATGCTACGACAAAGTTCTCAAAGGTAAACAAAGAAAAAAAGAAACAAAATTTTATCGGTGAGCACATAAATCACATACAGAGTGTAACAGCCAAATGGAATAAATTCGATAACGAATAAATGAGGGCGTGTTGGGAAAAACGCTCGGACACGTCGATTTGTAATTTTAAATGCGCATATTTTTCAAGTAAATAATATTATATAGGGTGTTTCATGTGACCGTGGCCAATACCAACTTTCTTATTTCAAATGCAACCCCCTGTATATTATTTATTTTTTGGATTCTTCAGATAATTCTAGACACAATTCATGCACAATGTCCTATACCTATCTTTAGCTATTTCGGAAGTATTAAGTGTTTTCAGATTTATTGCAAAAATCAACGTTTTAAATAAAAATTATTTTATTTCACAAATTCGGTACATTACACTTAAAACCTAATAAGTAATACTGATTATTTCTTAATTATTAAAAAAAACAAAAAAAAACATTAATGTCAATGTAGGAAATGTTCAAAATGCTCGCCGCGAACGTCTTGGCAACATGCGTATCACTTAATATTTCCGAAAAAGTTGAAGATAGGTATATAGGACATTATAGATGAATTATGTCTAGAATTTCCTGAAGAATCCAAAAAATAAATAATATACAGGGGATTGCATTTGAAATAAGAAAGTTGATTTTGGCCACGGTCGCATGGAACACCCTATATAATTTTATTTTCTTGAAAAATATTCGGATTTAAAATTACAAATCGACGTGTCCGAGCGTTTTTCCTAACACCCCCTCATTTATTCGTTATCGAATTTATTCCATTTGGCTGTTGCACTCTGTATGAATCCACTCAGAAAATTTTCTTAGTAAAATTAACAGAAGCACTACTGTTGAGAGTCTAAAGTATTGAAATTGTTAATCCAACAAAAAACTTTTTCGATTACAAAAAATTGCTGTACCTACAATAGAGCATTCATGTTATCCTGAATACGGTTTGTTAATACTATAAAACAAGAACTACTGTGATAACAATATTATTTTCATTAAGGCTACATCATACACTAATATTAAATGTATTTCCGTTCAATAGAATCGAAAAATTCTATAAAAAGAAGCCTGATTTTCTATTACCCCAATGGCACTGATTTTGTACAAATAACACAAATTATTTGTATAGAATATCTAAAACATCATTATATTCACAACCGTTATTATTATTTTTACAATCCTATTGTATATTAGGAATTTTGTTCTGAGGAGCCACATATTTCTTGGAGGGATAGGATAATTTTCGAAGAGCTTGTCCGAATTACGCAGAACTTGGCAAAATTGAGGTAGGTACATTAGACCAATGCCATGATTTGTTTCCGTTGCAAAAGGAATTTTCACGACCTTTATATTTTGTTAAGGCATCTCAAACTGATTCTCTAAGTTTCATCGCATGTTTATTTAAAACTGTTGAATTAAGCATTTTTAACTTCTCGATACCAAATTGTGATATTTCTTTCAGATGGACGAAATGAAGGTATATTGCTGCTTCTGCATGCAGCCCTAGCACCAACATCTAGAAAACTTCAAAAATACACAATTACTGACTCTTAAGATGCATTAATGATCAAAGGTTCCAGTGCTGTGGAAGACTAAACTTTTAGCATTGAAAAACAAAAACAAGGCCCATTCAACCACATATAGTCCTCATTTATGACGGCAATGTATCCACAAAGATTTTCAGTGTGCTGTGACCAAATAAAATATATGTTTTTTTCCAATTTCAGCAATAAACAGTTGTTCCCAAATTTTTCATACTTGTAATTTGGTTATTTTCATGAATTATATTTTATTTTTCTGTTCCAATAAACTCATCATTATAAATTAGTTTGTTTAAACTGACCTATACCTAGACATCGAATATACATATGACTAGATACTGAATAATAATACGTATTTTCAGGAAGCTGACATCACAGCAATATCGTAAATTCAGCGACATTAACTGGATGCAGTTGTTCCATATGTCGGTTGTTGTATTTTTAACAATTTTACTGATATTCTGAATGGAGCAAAATATATTCTATCTAAAATATTATTTTGATAATAGTAAAAAGATATAGTATGAATATTACATTCTGAAAATATAATAAAACCCTCTATCAGCACAAAAATAATAATATTGGCGACAAAGTATGAATCTGTATATTGAACAATCTCACTTTCCATTGTATAGAGAGCAGTGTTATTGAAATCATTATATTATACCATTTCGATCTCCCTAACATAATATTTTTATTAACGTGAAGGAATATATTATTTATGTTATAGAAGATACTGTTATGGATATCTATATGTTCGTTAAACCTGACAACTGCAATATTAGCGGAAGAACTATTTTATTATAATGGTAACAGAAGATTCTTTATCTACAACACGTTTGCATTCAATGAGGCAGCTAACAAAAGTGCTTCTGTTAATATAATAGAATTTTAGATTGACCAAATATAGGGATCTTCATTTTGTTATCGTAACATACATTTTTCGTTGTATTTACTAGAGTAATTTTTCGAGTGTCCCATCCAGAACATGCTCATGAGACCACAGCTCGTTGTTTTTTCTAAATTCTTCGCAAATAATGCATTTATTATAATTTTCATCGCCCAAATTCATTTAGTTATCACTGTCATCGTCACAAATGTTTTCTTGCTCTTTATCTTCGCTCTCTGAAGAAATTTCTTGGAATATTTTTCTCTTTCAAGATTTTTTCGTATTTTTATTTTTTTCTTTTACCTTATTCTTTATTTTTCGGAGTTTTATTAAGTTTGACAATCTTTTTATTTTCTTTTTCTTGCAAAATATCTTTCAACCGCAGTTTTAGCGGATTTGAGGTTTTCTTCATTCCAAGCCGCTTTGGCGGTTGTTCTTTGGCGATTTCTGGGCATGTCTATAACAATAAAGAAGAAGTCACTAAGGGGTAATGGCGCTCACGTGAGCAGGATAACCCCGAACAGTCGTTTTGAATTTAACATTAATCTAAACAAACATTGAAATGCAATTCTCGAAAATTGATTAATTCATCATGAGATGGAATGAATGAGAACCTAGGAAAACTATATTGAAAATTCAATGAATATCAAAATTACCGAAAAAAAGATCACGACGAAAATTAGTTCAGCACAGCCTCATACAAACGCACTTTCCCGTCACTTGTCACCAGCTAATGACTAGGTACCCTTGCGCGTTGCTACGTGTTAGAGACCCTTTTCCTTCCCCGTTTTAAGTTTATTGCGTATTGTTTTGCACCATTTTCATAGACTTATAGAGGTGCACGCCATTACCCGGTGAGCGCCATTACCCCTGCTTACCCTATACTAATTCAGGCCTTATTTCAGCAATAACACGAGTTATGTTGGCTTCCAAAGCGTCTTTTGTTTCTGGTTTATCAGCATAAACCGATGACTTGACAATATTGAATAATCCATTGGAGTTATGTCGCATGATCTTGTAGGCCAATTAATTGGGCCTTTTCTCGAAATGATGTTTTCGCCAAATCTTTCTTTCAATAAATCAATTGTTACCGTAGCAGCACCTTTTTTTTAAACTAAAACACTTCTGGGTCGATACCATTCAAATTTTGAAACAAATAATCATTGATCAACAAGCTTCATAATGAATTTCACTTGAAATTTCACTGTAACATTAGCTCCAGCATCCGATGATGCCTCCAGCGTGTGAAGCACACCATAAAGTGCATTTTTCAGGATGCAATGGAACCTGCAGAACTTCTTGAGGATTGTTTGCACTCCATATATACGCCAATTTTGCTTGTTCACGTAGCCTTTCAACCAGAAATGGGTTTCGTCACTGAACACAATTTTTCGATGAAAAAGTGGATCAACTGTTCTAGGGCCCAAACAGCAAACAAACGACGCTTATTATGGTCAAGTGGCTTTATTTCGTGAACCATTTGTATCTTGTATGGGTGTAGATCATGATCTTTACGCAAAATTCTCCATGTGGTGGATGCACAGAGTCCAACTTGTTGTGAACGCCGACGAATAGACAAATCTGGATCTACATTAACGATTAACACTATAGCTTACAGCAGCAATATTTTCTTCTGTACGTACAGTTCCTTGTCTTGTTCTTGATGTTACATCAAGTAGAGAAAATGTTGTCCGAAATCTATCGATATTCCGACGAATTATGAAAACCATCAATTTCACGAAGTGCCCTATAAGTTTGGCAAATAGAACACTGATTTTGAAAATAAATTTCGAAAATTTGTAAACGTTGCTGCGTCGTGAGTCTTTCCATGATAATTTGTCAATGCTCACTGAACATCGAAAATTCTATCAATCTAAAAAACACCCGATACTTCAAGTTGGTTCATTTACACAGTGGCCCAGTAGGAAGTCCATCTATCAAGCCATCTATTAAAATAGAAGAAGAATTGTCAAAAGAAGTGCATTATTCATATAATCAAAATTGTAGTGATAACTTTTAATTAGGAGTGATAAAATATGAAAATTAGTAAAAGCGTGTACTCTACGTAGCTACAGCAAATCTGTAAGTTGAATAAATTGATTTTTGATTTGATTGATTTGAGTTCATCTATCGATATAGGGGAAAGTGGGGCAAAACCGGGTATAGGGGCATAATCGGGTACTCCCAATCTACCCCCTTTGCGTTGGTTAAATTTTGTTCTCGTAGCATACGTTGATATCTCTTATCTATGCAAGTATTTCCACAAGTTCTGACAGGTGCGTGTGTTTATTTATCTGTGTTGTGTAGAACCACGTGAATCTTGGGTATGTAATCTTATTTTACCTAAATTTATCCCTACCTAGAGATTGGTCCAACTATATTCTACGATTATTGACAATACATAATGTCATATGTAGGTTGTTTGGCTGTATGAAACTCTGTAGATAAGCCTAATTTTTCTCATGTGTTTTTTATTCTTCAACATTGATTAAAATATAAGTTCTGGGCAAGGGTGGATTTAGCCCTTTTTCATGGGAGGGGCGAGGGGTAATAAGGATCATGGGGGGGGGTAATTACGATTGAAATGAATGGAATGTTTTTGGAAAGGGCTAACTGTGAATAATACGCACTACCCGGTTTTGCCCCAACCCTCGGGGCAGAACCGTAAAATAGAATATGATTCTTTTTGTTGGTTTTTCATTTTGTACTGGTTTTTTATAACTTTAACTCATTTCACTGTTTGGCTCATATGCTACGGCATAAACAAGTCAAATATCAACCAATAAACATGAATAAATAAAAAATTATTGCAGTTTTTTCTTAGCTACCCGGTTTTGCCCCCCTTTTCCATACATATGCGAATCACTCATGAGGAATATCGGGCTGGACTGTTTTATATGAGCCACCCTGTATAACATAGCGCACTGGAGAAACTTGTTTGTCATACTATGATGCTTCAGTTGGCCAAAAAAAAAGTCACGAATCCGAATATCATACTTTATGAATGCTATTTTTATTTTTACAGCTTCATGTTGTTTTTTTCAAATAATTTCTCATAAGAATTCTGTTTAGCTTCAAAATTCATTCTTCCAATAAAAAAACACCAAAATATTGATTCAGTTCAGATAAAATCAGTATTCCTGACCAAATCCAAGTGACATTAATTGTTGAACTCAAGATTTAAAGTCAGAATTAGAAACTTGTACTGGTTGAAATAACAAAAAAATACGTCGTCGTCACTGTTATTACAGTCAGGGCTGTGCGCACAACAATAAATTCTACAAGTTCGCGTGATTGAACAAAACCCCAACGCGGAATAATTAGAGAATCTGAAAAATAATCATGCATAGTTATACACAATCATATTTGCCGAGAGTATAATATTATATGCCTCAATTTGAGCTATTGATTATCTCAACTGTCAATCATTTCTGAATAATTAGGTGAAAATCATGACATTGTTAGCAAAATAAATTGCAAAATTATATACCAAGGATGGTATAAAAATAATACATATTCATATATCATGATCATACTTGTTCAGAATTCAGTAAAATGCATTTGATATTTTTGTCAGTTGTCTGTCTTTGCGGTTCTATCTGGGCAAGTCCAAATAGAGATATTTATGAAAAAATTCCAAAAGTTGATGTTGACGAAGTTTTGACCAGTGATGCCGTCTTAGAACATCATTTCAATTGCATCATGGAAAGAAGTGGATGTCCTGATTTAATCGACGAAATCAAATGTAAGTAATCTAATGGAATGTACGACCTCTTTTTTGGAAATAACTAGAATACAGAAAACGAGTTATATTTCGTTTTCTGTACGACATATCTCAAAAATTGTAAAAAGCTTTGGTCGGTATTTTTCATAGGTCATATGGGACTTTCTACTGATCGGAAAAACCCCATATAAAAATTCTCTGAAGGAAGATTCAGAGCTTTTTTTTTCAGTGGAACACCCCATATATCTCAAAGAAGTTTTTTTAGTTTGGGACTGATCACGTTGATTTTGAAGAATATTTTCTATTTCGATATTATCAACATTTTTCGGGATTGTTACTGAAATGGGTTACCTACCCTTTTAAAAAGATTTCTCGATCACATCCAGAAGTCACTAATTTTGAATGTTATTTATTTCAATCTTGTTTTGGCGGAATATCTGACTATAGGGGTCGACTAAATTTAAATGATAGTTTTCTGTCTTTCTTTAACAAACAGAATTTAATTGATTTAAAATATTATTGCTATTTCAACTGAATATCTCAATTAAATGGAATCCTGTACTGAAGAAAGGTTGTTCAAAACAGTGGCGCACCCAGAAAATTTATTCGAGGGGGGGGCTGCTCAAGAGTAATCAGTTTTTGTAAGTTATATTATTTAAAAAATGCGCCGTAAGCGAAAACCTTCTTAAGTAATGGATATATCGCATTCGTTATTATACAGGGTGTTTCATTGGTAAATGAACATACGGTAACCTGAGCTAGAGCTACCCTAGGCGAGTCCAAAAAACCGATATATGATAGGTCTAATCAATTCCATAACCGAGATACAGGGTGCTTTGTGTATTCACCAAAAATTTCAATTCCTCATAACTTTTTAACCAACCAGTATAGTTGGTTGATATTCGGAAGGTATGATTCACTTCTACAGGTCGATCGATTTACTTTTGAATTTCCGAAAAATTCCAGGTCCTTATTTGAAAAATATGGGACTTCTTCCAAGCTGAGATTCAACACCCTGTATATTGAAATTTTGGAATTTGATTGAGATATTTGAAAAGAGCAGAAAATTTTCAATGGGGTTCAGTAGATATCATTGTCCCGCACGTAATTTCCAATTGAATATTGGAGTTCCACAAAATTCTCAGAAAAATCGTACATTATGATCTTATTGAAATTTTTTTGTCCCACTAATTGCACATTCGAATTTCATAATATTCTGTGGAATCATTTGGAGTTATTTCCGGAAAAACATTATTCATCGAGAAAAATTTAGTTGAAGTCAACAAAGATGAATAAATAACTGAAGAAACATAAAAACTAATGAAATACAGAAGGTGCTCGAAAGTACCACCATTTTGTTCAATACACATTCTTGCCCTCTTCAAAAAATATCTCAAATATCTCAATCAAATCTCAAAATTTCAATATACAGGGTGTTGAATATCAGCTTGGAAGAAGTCCCATATTTTCAAATACGGACCTGAATTTTTTTGGAAATTCAAAAGTAAATCGATCGACCTGTAGAATTGAATCATATGTTCCCAATATCAACCAGGTGTACTAGTTGGTTCAAAAGTTATGAGGAATTGAAATTTTTGGTGAATACATAAAGCACCCTGTATCTCGGTTATGGAATTGATTAGACCTATCATATATCGGTTTTTTGGACTCGCCTAGGGTAGCTCTAGCTCAGGTTAACGTACGTTCATTCACCAATGAAACACCCTGTATATGTACATATATCAATCCCTATTTCTATCTGTGAAGGAAATGTTTGAGTTTCCATTCTGTTCTAAAATAATTATTATTACTTTTAGAAAAATAATAAGATGGAAATATTTGAATTATTTTTTTTGTCACAGGGGGGGCTACAGCCCGACAGCCCCCCCCCCTCGGTGCGCCACTGGTTCAAAATACTTACATTAGATGGACAGGGTGAAACCATTTCCATCTGACTCAATTGAATCTCACAGCTTTATATTGAATTTCATTTTTTCTTTTAAGAATAATGAAAAACTTGCTTATCACTTGTGGGACTTCTCATTTTGAAAAAGCTACTGATCCGTTAGATACAAATAATCGGGAAAATTAGTCAATTTGTCACTTTAATAATAACAAAAAACCGATATTTATTTTTTGACACTAAAACACTTGTCTTCATTTATATTTTCAGTCATTGTTCCCGAAATAATGAAAACCAACTGTGGGATGTGTACTGAGGAAGAAAAAGCTGTTGTGAGAAGAGTATCGAATCATGTGAGAGAAACGAAGCCAGAAATGTGGGAGGAATTCTCAGATAGATTCGATCCTGAGAGGAAATTCAAAATATAAAATTTATCTACAAGGAGGAAACTTCATCGAATGCTGAAAAATAATTATATTTTCTAAAAAGATGAAGTCGGCCGATATCGATCGTCTGAATATATAAATATAAAAACAAGTGTGTTTCCCTTTCCTACCTCTTTATTACTGAATACACTAATGCAGCGGCGTAGCTACGTGGGTGCAAGAGTGTGCAGTGCACCAGGGCCCCCGACCTCAGGAGGCCCCCCAAGCGCTGACCATCAAATCGCGTTTGAATTGAAAAAAATTCAAACTTTGATTTTTCTCTGTTATCTATTATGTGAATAACATTGTTTTTATTATATTCAGTTGTTGAAAATTGTTTTCTCCGAAATATCATCAAATGTAGGGATGTATTGCCAAAATTAACTGGTGAATCGAAGGCCTATCTAAAAAAACTAAATCCGACTAGATGGTCCAGTATAGGGTTAACATAATTTCGGCAATCAAATTTCATTTTTTTCATATCATTCGTACATTAGCTGAAATAGTTTGCAAGAATTTGAAAATGAGAGCGAAAACAAGCAGAAATTAAAGAAAAATGTTGAATTTTGAATTTATTTTCCTCGGCGATTTAATGCACCGCATTCTCAATGATATCAATTATGCATCTGAAGTATTACAAAAATGCGATGTCAGTTTGGACGAGGTATGCAGAGCTTTAGAAGAGACGAATACAAAGAAAAAAATTTATAGGAGTGACTTCGAGTCCTTCAAGTGCAAGGCTAGAGAAAAGGTCATAGCATATGGTAAAGATCCCCATTTCGAAGAAAAGAGACAAAACAAAAGGTAAAATATATTTCGATGAATTAGCTTCCAATATCGAAGCAGGGGAGAATTTTCCGAAATAAATATTTTCAATAGAGTGCTCGATACAATACTTTCTCAATTTTAGAAGTTGCCTTCCTATATTCCGGTTGCAGTTTTCAACAAATTGCCGAATCATTGGAAACTAAAGGCGAGTTTATACAGCAACTAAAATAAGGAATAAGAATAAGAATAAAGTTGACCATCTCTTATTCTTACTCCTTATTTTAGCTTATTTCCTGTATGAACGCTGTCATCAAGTGAACATTCTTATTTTATTTTAGTTCTTATTTTATTTTAGTTGCTGTATAAACTCGCCTTAAGTTTCATTAAATTTAAAAGAGAATTGAAGGCGCTCCTTGTAACGAAAGCGTATTATTCGCTCTCAGAGCTTTTCTGCGACACAAACCTATCTGTGATATAAGTATAGTTTGTCCTAGACTGTAAGTTCATTTTATGTCCATATTTATTTTAATAATGTGTTACTTATTTATGCTGAAAATTGACGAGTACACTCTATTGTTTTAAGCCAGTAGTACAATAAAGATTTGATTGATTGATTGATTGAATTCAAGTTTCGGGTGTATGAATGCAGTCAACAAAATTTGGAATTTTCACCATCATTTCTACTAAATATAGGTAGACGAAAAAACTGTAATTCAAAGCTTCGACCAATTTCAAAGTGAATATTACGATATGAAAGGGACCAACTTTTCAATTCAAGTTCTTAATATTTATCACCTATTTCTACCTGAATTGAATAAGGCATGGACAATTAATGAATTCTGTATGAAAATAATAAGGAAATACGTAATGCTGGAATGCGATCTAACAGAAGTATTTACAGCAATATTACTGTTCCATACAATCTTCCTGTCACCTCTGTAGAAGTAGAAATATCTTTCAGCAAATTAAGAATAATATAAAATTATTTGCTGAACACTATGAGCCAAGCTCAACTGCGACATTTATGGCTTATACCTATCAATTGAAAATGAAGCTGCATCAAGTCTAGATTTGAGTGAAGAGTGAAGTCATTGAATCTTTCGCAAAGAGTAGGTCTAGAAAGAGGTTGTAAACATATTTTTTTCCGAAGGAATAAATGACTTCAAATCTAGCCTTGATGGACCTCTAGGTTCGAATCCTCAATAATTAATTTGAATTAATTCCTTGAATAATTTATTCTTATTGTGATTTCACCAAATAATCTAACGTATCAATGAGAAAAATAAGGCTAGAAGGTCATAGTGACAATGATAATTTTTTTGTGAATATTTGTACACATAGTAAATATCTATAACAAATGTTTTCAAAGCCCTCGTTTTCATCCACATTAATACTTATAACATTAATATAATGAATTTGATATACCTTCTCAAATACATAAATAACAACATAATTCATTCAAGTATACTCCTCAATTCATTAAGGGGCCCCTCTTCGATTTTTGCACCAGGGCCCCGGACTATCCAGCTACTCCACTGCACTAATGGGGGAAATTATTCACAATATCTTTTCTACTTCGAATTGAGCCTCAAAACAATCAAAGTGAGAATCGTTTTTTCAATTAAAGTTCAAAAATAATGAAACAGAAAAGGACATATTCAAAATAAACGAATATTGTGACATTTAATGAATTTACATTATTTACAATTCTTCGGAATATTTCGAATTAAAAAACGAAAACCGAGATTTAATGCAGCCCTAGAAGTGAAACTTGATCTCATTTGTCATTGGAGAACTAAGAGGAAGAATTATATGAACCAATAATCAATGTTAAAGATATGTATAAAAGTATCGGCCTTGATAGTATTATTCAATTCTTGATTAAATTTTCAACAAAACCACGGTTAATTTCCCAAAAGAAGTCCGTTTTCGTTCTCATATGAGTATATTGGGTGATGAAAACAAATTTATTTATATAAACTATATTTTATTCAGCTTTCAATAGATACAAAAATTCGAAACAAATAAATGGATGATATCAAAAATTCAACAAATAAAACATAATGCAGAACAAGAGCAATTAATAATTAATATATTTATTCACAAAAAAACTATGATATAAATACATTTTTTCGAAATCTCAAATCATACAGGTCTAGTGGAAATTAATCATAAAATCATTTCAAGAAAACAGCAATAAGAAGATAGCAGAAAGTTTGAGTATTATTTCTTGCCTTCATTATGCTAAACAATTGAGCTTGTATTTTGAGTTTGTTAAGTCTTTTTTATCTTATAATTCTTAATCATCATCTGCAATATTCTGGGACGATGTTTTTTTTCAACCGCTTTGCTTGCCTGTACGAACATAGCAGAAAACTAGATGAAATGTGTTGTTCTAAAACCCTTATAGGAAATCGTCATGAAAAGTCACGTGTTTTCTTTGAATCGTTGTGACCGAAGCTCTTTAACGAATTCTTTCATGGCCGGAAAATCTTGGGCGTTAAGAAAATCAGCAATTTTGTTCACGCAGAGTGTCGGTAATCTTTTCCCTGTGATAACATTTACAGCTTTTCTTTTGTCATCTTCATTTCTACTAATTTCTTCGGCCTCTTGCAATCTCTCAATCAAATCTAGCCCAAATGGAGAACTTTTAGCAGCTTTGGATGAATGGAACCCTTCCATTAATTCAGGATTGCGAACGAAATTTGAAACGTTTTTTATGTCGCTCATTAAAACTTCATACAGGGAAACATATGAATTTTCTATAATGCCAAAATTTTTCAATGATTCTAATTTTCGATTGAAATAGTTGAAAACATCGCTTTGGTGATTTGATTCAATCGCTTGCATTATTGAGTTGGTAAAGGAACCACGATGGAATCTCAAAACGATATGTCTTGTTATTATTTCTGCTGTTTTTCTCTTACGGCGGGAGCACGCCATATCCAGTGGATTTTGTCCATTATCATCAGCAAGTTCCACATCTGCTCCATTTCGTAGCAAGAGTTCAACCAGCAGATCCAATCCTTTAGCTACTGCAATGTGTAGAGGACTCTTTCGGTCAAAATTTTGTTTATTTGGATTTATACCGTTTTTCATTAAAACTTTTGCCATCGCAACTTTTTCCAGTTCTGTCATCTTGTTCAAAGCTATATCATGAAGACAATTATTCCCTTGAGCGTTCGCAGTATTAACGTCGACATTGAAATGTAGCAGTTGCAATATCTTATCCATTTTCACATCTCTTTGATTAATCATCAATTGAAGGATAGTTCTTCCTTCTGCGTCCTTCCCATTCAGATTTACTTTATGGTTTATCAGTTCATGGAGGCACTCCTTGAAAGCTGAAGAAAATATCAACATATGAATTGGTCTGAGTCCATCACGTGCTGGTCTTTCGATATTTCCATTGTACTCAAGAAGATGTTTTATGAGGTTTGAATGTCCACGCGCTATTGCCTCATGTAATGTTGTTAAAAATTCAATGTTCACAAAATTTACTCTGCCACCGTCTTTTAATAAACGTATGGTTTCATTTTCATCGCCTCTATTCACTGCTTGATGCAAAGACAAATTAATTTCTCTTTGTGCGGAAAAATCCAAACATAATTTCACCTGTAATAAGAAAAAGAAATATTATAGAAGATGTGTTTAAATGGTGGAAGTTCAACTTTTTGGAAGAAGTTCCTTATGTAAACATTCGTTTTATCTTGATCATTGTGCAATGCATTTTTCAACTAGTTTCAGTTGTAATTAGGAGAAATATTATTTCGAAGGCAAATGGAAAAAAAATGGCAAATTTTTTCCTTAACGCCGAGAAAAAAAGACGGCTACCTTGAGTCACTTCGTGATAATAATTTTAATTTTAATCAATTCTACAATTTCTGTAATAAACACTATAGCGAATATCTTTTTCATTAGCATGCCTACATGAATCGATCTGAATTATATTGGTCGCCAAAATATTCTTCAAGATAGGTACTATTTCTTTCATTACAAAAAAAGTTTTTCAACAAATTACATTCGTTTTGGTATGCTAAACTTTTCGAATATTCAATCGGCAAAAGTATACATATTCACGCAAAAATATAATGTTTTTATTGATATAAATTACGTTAACCAATTAATACTCATTTGAATGTCCACGAAAATGATCTTATTAATAGGATTATGTTATATTCATTTGAATTTTCTGAAAAAACTTCTTCCAAAAAAATCTTGAATGAATAAGAAAAATTATTCGTTCAAAAATTTAAAATAATTAACAACTTCAAACAACACTTACCATCTCGAAATTTGAATTCCAAAGTAATATATTCACAGAAAACTAGAAATCACACAGCAGCACAAAATCACCACTCTTATCGCAGCACTTGTTCAAAACTGAATGTCCTCTTTCGGTACTACCCTTAAAAATTTGTGAGCACAGAAACAGGTAACTAAATTTGCCTTATTGAATGGCGCTCCTCACCCACCGTAGTTAAGGATAAAGAAACACGCATAATCTCTTATTTAACATTAGGTAGATTATTTTATTAACTCCATAGAATTCATCCAAAGTATATATTTTTCAAAATTAAATATATCTTTGATATTGGTTCTGAAACATCTACCATACGACGCATGCGTAGTTTGGGACTTATTATTTTCAGAATCCTACAATTCCTAAAGGTAAGTTACATTTTCGAAAAAAATCAATTGACTTCTTATGTTTAGTTGATATTTTTTGATTGAAGTCAACTTAGCCGTAAATGATTATTTTTGTTCTTGAGATGCGGAATTCTTATTATAGATATACCTATAATCTTTCTTTTTCACGATATTCTATCCATTACTAATGTATTCTTCATTATAATGGTATTCAAATTCGTTGATTCAACAAAAGATTTTTCGGTCATCTTCAAATTCCAGAAATTTAAAAATCGGTTATCATCATGAGGTAAAAAGCACTAACATTCTACAGCGTATTTCTTAAAACAGATAGGTATTATTAACAAAATATTTCGGAATTTGTCAGTGAATTGTAAAAAACATATCTCTTTTTTCATGTGAAATTCTTAGCATGATTCGGGCGATGCTAGAATGACTATGAAAATACCCTTCTAATAAACAAAACTCGGATAGAAAAATTTCGAGAAAAGGGAGAAAAGCGATTAAAAAAATTGGGGGCATAGTTTGATGAGACATTTAGAATAAAAAAGGGTGTGGTGATTTCAAGTAGGTACTAAATCATAAAGAGAATAATGCAGAAATTACGCATATACGGCATATACAACAACAAAAGAAACAATAACTGTTGCCTGCAAACGATGTGTCTGTATACCCCTCAATTATGGTCTCGAGAAGATTAAAATAGATAAGGAGGTTCCTATTGTGAGTTAATGAGCTTTTTATGACACGTTTACCCTCTCGAGGAAGTAACCATCATATAAATGACCTAAAATCATAAATCTCCAAAATAACATAACAAAAGGTCGAAAAGAAACATGTCATAAATAAAAATATTAAAAATTCCTCGAAGGATTGGCGAATAAATTGTGAGGGTCAGATACAATATTTAATTTTTGTTCGCATTTTCGAAACATAAACTTGGATCAATATCTCGAACTTCGACCTGTGATGATTTCTCACATTATGGAAGGAAAACCCCTTCGAATAAATTTATTTCTCGCATTGCTTCATATACTTAAAATAAACGCAAAACTCTATTGAAAAATATCGAGAAAGGAAAAAAGCGAGTTAAAAAAATAATAGGTATATACGTTTTAGTTAGAAATTGTGAATAACAAAGGATTTTGGCACTTCGAAGAACAATACAGAATATAGGCATCTACAACAGAAATTAAAAATACTGAACGGCTTTACAAAACCAAACAGATAAGAACTAAGAAGGTTTCTTTATGTCTATGAGATAATGTGCTTTCAATGACAATTTTAATCTTTCCAAGAAATATATTGCAGATTGTCGTCCCCTCCTTTTAGTCAATTTTTGAATGAATTGTAAATCATTTCGAACTCGGTGAGCTAACAGTCTTATAACCACCATAAAAAATTCCGTTGTACCCTTTTATTTCATAGCTATTTTATTATGCATTTCCACTCGAAGGAAAATGTAAATAGGATCAGGTTTGATAAATTAATTCAGTTCTCTGACTCTCAACAAAAGAGCATTAAAATAAGCAAATAGTGAAATGATCATTTCACAATATACCTATAATAGCCTCAAAACTACAATAAATAAGTCCATTACATTCCCTAATTTTAATGCTCTTTTGTTGTCGAAGAACTAAATTAGTTTGTTAAACCTGATCCTATTTACCCTTCCTTTGAGTGGAAATGCATAATAAAATAGCAATGAAATTAAAGGGTACAATGGAATTATACATATATGGCAGATATTTATAAGATTGTTGGCTCATCTAATTCAAAACGATTTACGATTTGAGTCAAAATTGACTAAAAGGAGGGGACGACTATATACAATATGTCAATATATTTCTTGAAAATATTGAAATTGTCATTAAAAGCACATTACCCCATAGACACAAAGGAATCTTCTTATATTTGATTTTGAAAATCCGTACAGTAAAAGGTTAGGTATTGTTAATTCGTAGATACCTACTTTCTACATTGTTCTTCGAAGTACCAAAGTTTTTTGTTATTCAAAATTTCTAACCAAACTGCACTCACTTTTCATTTTTTTACCCGCTTTTTTATCTATTCTCGTATATTTTCATAGAGTTTTGTGTTTCTTCAAAATATATAAAGCAGTGCCAGAAATAAATTTATTCCTTACATAATGTGCATAATGTGATCCAAGTTTATGTTTCGAAAATGCTAACAAAAATTAAATATTGTATCTGACCCTCACAACTTCTTCGCAAATCCTTTGAGGAATTCTTATATTTTTATTTATGGCATGTTTCTTTTTGACCTATTGTTATGTTGTTTTGGAGATTTATGATTTTAGGTCATTTATATGATGGTTACTTCCTCGAGAGGGTAAAAGTGTCATAAAAAGCTCATTAACTCACAATAGGAACCTTCTTATCTATTTTAATCTTCTCGAGACGATAATTGAGGGGTATCAGGCACATCGTTTGCAGGCAACAGTTATTGTTCCTCTTGTTGTATATGCCTAATTTCTGCATTATTCTCTTCATGATTTAGTAGTTGCTTGAAATTACCAAAACCCTTTGTTATTCGAAATGTCTCATCAAACTAAGCCCCCAATTTTTTTCTCTCTTTTCCCGAAATTTTTCTATCCGAGTTTTGTTTATTAGAGGGGTACTTTCATAGTGAATCTAGGGTTCGCCCAAATCATGCTAAGAATTTCACATGAAAAAAGAGACATGTTTTTACAATTCACTGACAAATTCCGAAATATTTTGTTCTGTTTTAAGAAATACTCTGTAGAATGTAAGTGCTTTTTACCTCATGATGATAACCGATTTTTAAATTTCTGGAATTCAAAGACGACCGAAAAATCTTTTGTTGAATCAACGAATTTGAATACCATTATAATGAAGAATACATTAGTAATGGATAGAATATCGTGAAAAGGAAAGATTATAGGTATATCTATAATAAGAATTCCGCATCTCAAGAACAAAAATAATCATTAACGGCTAAGTTGACTTCAATCAAAAAATATCAACTAAACATAAGAAGTCAATTGATTTTTTTCGAAAATGTAACTTACCTTTAGTTTAGGAATTTTTGGGATTCTGAAAATAATAAGCCCCAAACTACGCATGCGTCGCATGGTATATGTTTCAGAACCAATATCAAAGATATATTTTATTTTGAAAAATATATACTTTGGATGAATTCTATGGAGTTAATAAAATAATCTACCTAAAGTTAAATAAGAGATTATGCGTGTTTCTTTATCCTTTATTACAGTAGGTAAAGAGCGCCATTCGATAAGGCAAATTTAGTTACATGTTTCTGTGCTCACAAGTTTTTAAGGGTTATAGCACCGAAAGTTAAGGCATTCAGTTTTGAACAAGTGCTGCGATAAGAGTGGTGATTTTGTGCTGCTGTGTGTTTTCTAGTTTTCTGTGGATATATTACTTTGGAATTCAAATTTCGAGATGGTAAGTGTTGTTTGAAGTTGTTAATTATTTTAAATTTTTGAACTAAGAATTTTTCTTATTCTATCAAGATTTTTTGGAAGAAGTTTTTCCAGAAAATTCAAATGAATATAACATAATCCTATTAATAAGATCGTTTTCGTGGACATTCAAATGAGTATTAGTTTGTTAACGTAATTTATTTCAATAAAAACATTATATTTTTGCGTGAATATGTATACTTTTGCCGATTGAATATTCGAAAAGTTTAGCATACCAAAACGAATGTAATTTGTTGAAAAACTTTTTTTGTAATGAAAGAAATAGTACCTATCTTGAAGAATATTTTGGCGACAAATATAATTCAGATCGATTCATGTAGACATGCTAATGAAAAAGATATTCGCTATAGTGTTTATCACAGAAATTGTAGAATATATTTAAATTAAAATTATTGTCACAAAGTGACTCAAGGAAGCCGTCTTTTTTTTCTCGGCGTTAAGGGAAAAATTTGCCATTTTTTTCCATTTGCCTTCGAAATTATATTTCTCTCAATTACAACTGAAACTAGTTGAAAAATGCATTGCATAATGATCAAGATTAAACGAATGTTCACATAAGGAACTTCTTCCAAAAAGTTGAACTTCCACCATTTAAACACATCTTCTATAATATTTCTTTTTCTTATTACAGGTGAGATTATGTTTGTCTTTCTCCGCACAAAGAGAAATTAATTTTTCTTTGCATCAAGCAGTGAATAGAGGCGATGAGAATGAAACCATACGTTTATTAAAAGACGGTGGCAGAGTAAATTCTGTGAACATTGAATTTTTAACAACATTACATGAGGCAATAGCGCGTGGACATTCAAACCTCATAAAACATCTTCTTGAATACAATGGGAATATCGAAAGACCAGCACGTGATGGACTCAGACCAATTCATATGTTGATATTTTCTTCAGCTTTCGAGGAGTGCCTCCAAGAACTGATAAACCATAAAGTTAATCTGAATGGGAAGGACGCAGAAGGAAGAACTATCCTTCAATTGATGATTAATCAAAGAGATGTGAAAATGGATAAGATATTGCAACTGCTACATTTCAAAGTCGACGTTAATACTGCGAACGCTCAAGGGAATAATTGTCTTCATGACATAGCTTTGAACAAGATGACAAGACTGGAAAAAGTTGCGATGGCAAAAGTTTTAATAAAAACCGGTATAAATCCAAATAAACAAAATTTTGACGGAAAGAGTCCTCTACACGTTGCAGTAGCTAAAGGATTGGATCTGCTGGTTGATCTCTTGCTGCGAAATGGAGCAGATGTGGAACTTGCTGATGATAATGGGCAAAATCCACTGGATTTGGCGTGCTCCCGCCGCAAGAAAACAACAGAAATACTAATAACAAGACATATCGTTTTAAGATTACATCGTGGTTGCTTTACCAACTCAATAATGCAAGCGATTGAAACAAATCACCAAAGCGATGTTTTCAACTATTTCAATCGAAAATTAGAATCATTGAAAAGTTTTGGCATTATAGAAAATTCATATGTTTCCCTGTATGAAGTTTTAATGAGCGACATGAAAAACGTGGCAAATTTCGTTCGCAATCCTGAATTAATGGAAGGGATTTATTCATCCAAAGCTGTTAAAAGTTCTCCATTCAGGCTTGATTTGATTGAGAGATTGCAAGAGGCCGAAGAAAGTAGTAGAAATGAAGATTACAAAAGAAAAGCTATAAATGTTATCACAGGGAATAGATTACCGACACTCTGTGTAAACAAAATTGCTGATTTTCTTAACACCGAAGATTTTCCGGCCATGGAAGAATTCGTTAAAGAGCTTCGGTCACAACGATTCAAAGAAAATACGTGACTTTTCATGACGATTTCCTATAAGGGTTTTAGAACAACACATTTTGTCTAGTTTTCTGCTCGTACAGGCAAGCAAAGCGGTTAAAAAAAACATCGTCCCAGAATATTGCAGATGATGATTAAGAATTATAAGATAAAAAAGACTTAACAAACTTAAAATACATAGCTCAATTGTTTAACATAATGAAGACAAGAAATAATACTAAACCTTTCTTCTATCTTCTTATTGTTGTTATTTTGAAATGATTTTATGATTAATTTCTACTAGACCTGTATGATTCCAGATTTCGAAAAAATGTATTTATATCATAGTTTTTTTATGAATACATATATCAATTATTCATTGCTCTTGTTCTGCAATATGTTTTATTTGTTAAATTTTTGATGTTATCCATTTATATGTTTCGAATTTTTGTACCTATTGAAAGCTGAATAAAATATAGTTTATATAAATAAATTGGTTTTCATCACCCAGTATGTCTATATGAGAACAAAAACAGAGGCTTTTTAGGATATTAATCGTGGTTTAGTTGAAAATTGAATAATGCTATCAAGGCCGATACTTTTAAACTTATCTTTAAAACATTAGTTCATATAAGTCCTCCCTCTAAATATTGAATGACAAATGAGATCAATGTGCAGTCGTTTTTAAATTCGAAATGGTGCGTTTTGTGATGAAGATTTCCGGAGAATAGTAAATTATGTAAAATTAAATGTCACAATATTCGTTTATGCACCCATTTCAAATTGGTTATTCTAATTCCAATATGTCCTGTTTCTGTTTCATTATTTTTTGTCCTTAATCTACAGGGTGTGCCAGAAGTCGCGCACCCCATTTAGGGGATCGAAAGTGAAAAATATTCTAAGCCCAAAAATACATGTTTGAAATTTTTTTACAACGTAGTTAATTAGTAATTAATTAATGAAAGTGACCAATCAGGAGCGCCCTGGGGAAGAATAAATATCGAGATAAATAAGCAGTGGGTCACTTTCATTAATTAATTACTAATTAACTACGTTATCAAAACATTTCAAACATGGATTTTTGGGCTTAGAATATTTTTCACTTTCGATCCCTTCAATGGGGTGCGCGACTTCTGGGACACTCTGTATACCCTATAGCTATACCTACTACTATTATAAAGAGGAAAGATTTGTTTTTTTGTGTGTTTGATACGACTTGGCTCAAAAACTACTGAACCCATTTTAGAAATTCTTTCACCCTTAGAAAGCTACATTATCCCTGAGTGACATATGCTATACTTTTCACTCGAAAAAGTTGAGGATACCTACTATAATTTCAATAATTCCAAAAAAATCAGCCATGATCAGCTATTTTCACGTTCGCTGCAAAAACGGTAAGACTTGGACGTGGAAGCTACATGTATACAGGGTGATTCACGGTGGATGGCACATTAGAGTCATTAGACGTTTCTGGAGAACAAGACTTCAGATCGGTTTGAAAATTTAATGGAATGCATTATCGGACCTGTTCTTTGTCAATGCGCTGTTGCCACTTCTATTAGAAAGTAGTAGCAACTTTGCTTTTTTAAATGGAACACCCGGTATATTATATTATTTTTGGAATCTCCAACAACTTCTCGACAACTTTTATTGACATTTCCCTATACCTACCTGTTGCCGTTTTGGAAATATAAATTAATTTCAATTTTTTTCACCGGAAAACATGCGACTTCTAAACATGCTGATAACTTCGGGTTGAGAAACACTATGGCATTGAAATTTGGTTTGGAGTTAGGTGATACATAAATGCTTCCAACACTCCAGCCTGATTAACGTTACTTCAATACAGGGTGATAAAAAAATACAGTCTTTTCGGTTGCTTGAAAAAGTGACTGAAAGTTGTTTATTTCAAATGGAACGCCCTGTATATTATTGGAAATTCGGAAAACTGATGAAATTCGCTTTCATTCTATGCATATCATGCCTATGCCTAACTAGTCAAATTTCGGACTTATGAGCATTTATTTGTCGAAATGTCCCTTCAGAATGGTATTTCCATTCGGTATTTGGTAGGCAATTTTCAGAGCGATCCGAAGTATGGTTCTCCAGAAACGTCTAATGTGCCATCCACCGTGAATCACCCTGTATGTATGACATATGATACATTTCTGAAACGAAAAAAATGGCGATTCTTTCTAAGTCATTTCAAACTACTGTTTCCATAAGAAAAAACACAACTTTATGTTATAACTCAGCAAATAAACCTCTTAGAAAAAATCAGAGTATGCCACTGGATTGCTATCAGAAAAGTGCCTGTATAATGTTCTTATTTCAACATCCTAGCATAAACAGGAACGGAGATAATGACCAAAGTGGAAATCGCCCAAATTTCAATTTTGGCCTATAACTCGGAAACGAAAGGAGATAGAGGAATGCAGTTGATGGCATTATCAGTTTCTCGAAAAAAGAAGACTATAAGGTGTCATTCATTTTTCTCTATCTCCTCGGGTTAAAAAGTTTTAGTTCATGTAGCACCAATTTTGCCCACCCTGTACCTCTCAAATAGTTCTAGTAAAAAGTCCGCGATAGCAGATATGAGATATCTATCTCTCAAAATTGACCTGTTTATGGTAATTAGATGTTTTCCAAAATTATGCACTATTTGGGTTTGGGAGTGTGTTTTTATGAATAGGGTATTGATCCTCATCCAACTTAATACGTTATTTATCCCCAGTATTTAATTTAGAACGAAATTGCCCCTCACATCATACAATTACAACGATTAGGTACATCAAAAGATATGGCAGGTTCAAGTGTTGAAGATGAAATAAATTTCTATACCCGGGCGAAGCTGGGACAGGCTGCTTAATTGTTCTAAATTTGATTGTTTTAAAACTCAATTCGAAGTGAAAAGGTATACTTAGTTCAAGGGAAAAATAAAATTAAAAATTATTTTTCAGCATTTAATGAAGTCTCCTCATTGTAAAGAAATTTTATATTTTCAATTTCCTCTCAGGATCGAATCTATCTGAAAATTCCTCCCACATTTCAGGTTCAGGCTTCGTTTCTTTCACATGACTCTTCTCACAACAGCTTTTTCTTTCTCAGTACACATCCCACAGTTGGATTTCATTATTTCGGAAACAATGACTGAAATATATAAATGAAGAAAAGTGTTTTAGGCTCCAAGAATAAGCAATAAGCATCGTTTCTTTTATAAGTATTAAATGGACTTATTTTCCCGATTTCTTGTATCTAACGGTCCGGATCAGTAACTTTTTCAAAATAAGCGATAAGATATAAGTGCATTTATTTCTACAGACTTCTGCAGTGCAGCCGCGTCTCCCTTTGTATTAGCACAGACCAGTTAATCTGTGGTATTAGCGAATGTTCAGATTGATTATTTTTTCATCTTGAAACTTTTATACAGATATTTTTTCTTCACCTGTTAAGAAAAGACTCTCCTTACCGAACTGGGAACACCCTGTATTAACTCGTTCCTGTAGCTTTCTGTGCTTCATGTCAACTGTCACGTGTTAATTTTTCTTTCTATGGATCAACAAAATGCACATGTGTGTACAAAAGTGAAGTTTTGAAGTTTATCAATCGTGAATTTGTTTGTGGGATTGGATTATCTTGATTGATGGCTGTTGATCCAGTTGATTGTTTCTGAGCTTTAATATTATCATTAGAAACAATAATTTTACTATTCATATTCTAATTCTTTCTTTAATCACCTTCACATTTAACAATGAGTGATGATGATAGAGATATAGATGTAGAAAGTGATGTAAGTAAACAGTTACAATTCAATAGCACTTTTTTATTATACTACTGAATATTATAGGAAGGAGAGGATTCGGATACCAGGCAGAGCACTGTTCAAAGACAAACTTCAGGGAACCAGTATTATTCCCAAGTAAGACATCCTACTAAAAAATTTTGACATTTTTGTAAATCAATCTTTTTTCAGGCGGAAAAGAGAGCTCATCACAATGCTCTAGAACGTAAAAGAAGAGATCATATAAAGGATAGTTTCAGTAGTTTGCGTGATACAGTGCCCGCATTGAATGGCGAAAAAGTAGTATGTTCGTTCTGATTAGTCCAGAATTCTAAGTATTGTGTATGAGAACCATACTGATCCACCATTGAAAACTGAAATACCAAAACTAGTGAAGAATTAATCCTACTGACATAACATATTACCCAAAACCATTTAACTGTAGATATTTTTCAATACATTCAACTTTGAAAGCTCTGAACATGTATTATGGTTCTCATATTGAATTATTCAGAATTCGTACAATTAATAATACTTTGCATGTATATTCCATTCTAATAACTCATTTTCAGGCTAGCAGAGCTCAAATTCTGAAGAAAGCTGCTGAATATATTGTGCAAATGAGAAGGAAAAATTCGTCACATCAAAGGGACATAGATGATTTGAAACGTCAAAATACCTTATTAGAAGCTCAAAGTATGATTTTTCTGAAGAATATTGTATTCGAAGCATTAATTTCTTAGTTGTGTAATTCATTTTATTCCAGTCAATCAATTGGAGAAAGCCAAATCCACAGGATCTTTCAGTATTGATTCAGGTGACAGAAGTAGTTATAATGAAAGTGAAACTGATTCCTCAGATGGAGAAACAATGATATCAAACAACAGGACAAAAAGGATTAAGGCTCATCATTAACCTCTGTAAATGAAGGATTAAAGGTATGTAACAATCTAAAATTTTTATGTCTTCTTTTACTACAGATTGAGTCGAAGGATTTTCTACCATACCTAGTTCGAGAATGTTTTATATTCTTCTTCATTTTGTGTTCTTGCAGGCATTACATAAAAAATATATTTTAATTTTTTTCATAAAATTACAATTTGATTGTTAAAAAAATCAATTTCATCATCTTGCCTTTTCATGAAAGAATAACTGAACACTCTGCTGAATGAAATAATTTATTTTGAATCTTCACTCGCTGTGTAGGTATTCAATGGAAAGATATCAGCACTTTTTATTTGTCTAAAGTGGAAAAGCAAAGATGTTTGGCCACTATAAGGGATTATTCTGCCCTGAGCAGCTAAATTCTTAGAATCAACTGATTGCATTCACACTTGCATCTCATTGATAGACAAAAAACATGTAACCATTCATGCAACAAGCATCTCTGATAGTCTGATATGATGATTTTGTATTTCAGAATGTTTCAAGGTACAAACATAGGAGTTTCAAATGCCTGGCACATTTTGCAGAGTTGGAATATCAATCCTTTCAAGTTTTCAATTAGAAGGAACATTTCCGTCTTTATCATTTGGGAGTATTGTTGATTATATTTCACCTATAGTGGAGTGTGGACTAAGATATATATTTGTTGTGAATTACTTTTGTTTTAAAATATAATTACATTTTTTCTTACTCCTTTTTTGGTAACCTCTCAGTCTTCAATTTCAACCAATATTTTTGGTGATCCTGGGTAAATAAAACATGTTCTGTATAATCTCAAATATATTTTCATAATAAAGAAGGCACTTGGTTTGAATGAAATAACATTTTTCTCTGGACAATAAATAGATTCGATATAAATAAACAGGCAAAAAATATAGGAACATTAACTAATAAAGCAGCCTAAAAATCAGTCAGAACTAAATTCTGAAAGGAAAAGCATATTGCAACATCATTCAGAATCTTCCACTACAAATAACAAGTTCAAGATTTAACATTTCTCCGAACTTCATCAAAGCATTTCTGCGACAAATTGCACTAAATAAATATTTCCAGTTGATTAGTTCTTTCATGAAGTCTCATAAATACAACAAATGCCATTGAATGAAATACGCAGGCTTGCTCAATCTATTGTGCTGGGCGTCAACGAATTTAGATCCATGAAAAAAAATGAAAAGGCATTCATTGGTCAACTATGAACACCACTCTAGGTTGCCAAGTATCGATCAACGATCTTGTTGCAGCAATATTTCACACCTGTTACTAATCATTTAGCACCACAAGAACAAATTACAATTTGTTGTGAATCAACTTCCATAAAAATACATTATTAAATGATCATGGAAATTATGGATGATAAAATATGCAATAAATATGCTGACAATGAGATCAAACAGAATAATTTCAAACCAACAAAACTTAGGGCATCATCTTTGTTCACCTCTTTCGAGGTTAATGTCTAAACAATGTTGAAAAACTACTTGAAAATCATCCATAGTCAATTATTTTTGTTTTTGTGGCATACAATAAAATCTTAAAAAAATTACAACGGAATCATCTACAATAATAAAATCTGAATTTCAGTTTGAGTATCAACAATACATTTAAAATAAGGCAGAGGATACATTGTGTCAAAAATCGATTCAGTTAATTTATTTGAGGGAATAATTATTATCTTCATATATTTATATCCAGAAATATCATACCATATTTGTGCGAACCGAATAATAATTAGTAAAATTGGACAAATTCAAAATATATAAATCAAATAGAATAATGGGAACAGTGTAAGCCACTTGAGCATATTTATCAATTAAAACATATTCTCATGAAAACACATTAATACAATATATTAATAAAATTCTGACACAAGGTATACTCGGCACTTCAGCACCTTTGTAATCGCTTGTAAATAAATAGCTGTCTATATGAATACTATATAAATTACAAAAATATATTGTCATATTTTACAAGTAAGGCAAGACGTTCGTTTTGAAGAGCACATATCAGGAATTGATAATTCTGTGAATCTGCATGCGAATTTAGACAAACAGGATATTGGACTATTATTAAAAGTGAGGATGTCACTTCAAACCATAAATCAAGCCCATAATATACATTTTTCAAGTATTTTTCGATTTGAATTAAATAATATTATGATTATCCTTTGATGAATAATTTCAGATGATATCATTAAGTCTGTGTATTTAGAATCTATAAAAAAGTATGAATAGGGTTGGGAATTCAAATTGTAACCCAGTGGCAAATTCTAATACTTTCATTTCAAAAGCTAAAATATGTTTACTTTTATTTGTTAAACTAACCGTTAAACTCCTATTTGGAATATCATAAAAAGTAGGGCCGGCTTTTTGAATAATCTCTTGGTAACTATGTTTTGTGCTCTAAACTATCAGGATATGTGCAAATCATATTTCAAATATAGTCCAATATCCTATTGTCCAGTTCATGACTTATTCGAGAAACACTCAAGCTTCTCACTAATTATTCTTAAATATCTTTTGCTATTGGGATAGACCAAAAAGTTTGAGTGCATTAAATGATGTAGATAAAGCTACATCTTCTGGGCGTTTTTTCATGAATGCAGCAATCATTTCTACAATTACTGGTAGGGAGCAGGGTTCATTCCTTTGAAATGTACAGTATCTGTTCAAAAATGTGGAGGACCTAAAATGAACAAACGTTTAAATATCAAAATTTCCCAATGTACTTAATTCTTCCAAAAGTAAATCCATGTTCTTTACCTTTCTGTCAAACTGTCCTTAACATGTGCTGGCAATTTTGAAGCCCTAATGTTGGGATACATGAATGGGGCATCAGTTTCTACCAACAACCGATCCAAGGGTATTCCCCCTTCTGAAAGTAACTTCCTCACACCACTATCTGATTTATCTTTGCAAAGATACCCTACAAAATGACAATTGCGAAATTTTAAATGTAGTATTAGATGAGAAAGTTGTTTGAAACTGAAAGATTGTAAAAATGGCAGTATTTTGAAGAAGTAGTATTATAGTACTATCATTCTTGACCCCCAAATCGTATAAATAGGTCACTAAAAGCACTACCTTGTAGGTAGATTCGCATTTGCCAATTCAAGAATCCAATTAATTGAAAAAAAAATTTTGACAACTGTCAAAAAAAGTGACAGTATGTAATTGTGAAAGAAGTATTTCATTATCCCAGATCTGGTGTTACAGAAATATTCGATAATTTGCTGGAATTTAATATGGTTCTGTTTACGCGATCAGGACTGAATTTTGCATCTCAATCGAATCAATAATTTTTAATTTGTCAGGAAAACAAAATTTCGAACCCCCTATTCGTCAGAGATCACTCCCGGCCCACATTGTGACGAATTGATATAGCCCACCTTCAAGTTGAACGAGCTCTTAAAAAGAGAAACTCTGATGAAATCATGTTGAGAAAAAATTTCGGAACGTTGCCATAATTTCAAAGTCTAATTATGAAGCTGTTAGTTATGTTTTTTATGAGTAATTATGCAGATTTTAATGCCATTACAAAAACGCACCTGTCAATCCAATGTAAAAATCTTTACTCAAATAGCCCAGTGCCTGTTCGTCAGTACCAGTAAAACAATGTATTACAACTGGTGGCAATTTTCCAGAATATTCATCTAGTATCTTACGTAATTCCTCATAAGCATCTCTCTCATGAACAAAAAGTGGTTTGTTAAGTTCTATTGCTAATTCGATCTATAACAAAATTCCACTTGTGCAACGAGCCATATACGAGGATTCATTAGAAAGAAGAGAGAAGGAAGAACCTGGTATAATAGTCATATTGGTAGATTTATGAGACAAGTTGGCCAAATATAACCAATTATAGAAAATATTTATATTGTTATGCATCCATAACTCACTTTAATTTCGAATTTATTTAAATATCAGTTCCAACTTTTGTTATGTGTAATACTTTAATTAGTATTATTTACCTAATCAGTTGGACAAGTTCATGTCAGATTGCATATTGTATACATATGACAAAGATGAAGCAGAAAAAGGCATTTCAAGAAGATTTAGGTACTGCAGTGTTGAAGTAACAAAAATCATGCTTTATGTTGAATTTGATTCTTCAGTTAATCAATGTTAATGCAATCTCAATTATACAGATCATAATCAGTTAAGGTTTGAGAGCATAAGATGCAAGAATATACAAGTTAGAAGACAAAAGAAATCTTATCAGTGAATGAAAATGAAAAAATATTTTAAATTCTTGGACTAGAGCTGCTGGAATACATACATGTTTCCTGAAAACATCTTTCTGTACTTCTGGTTCTGAAAAATTTCTGTTAAAATCAAGGCCACATTCTCCTATGGCAACACATTCTGGACTAGATGCAATATTTTTCAAGTCAAGCCATTCTTCCTCATCATATGATTTGGCATCATGAGGATGGATACCTAAATCAAAAATTTTCAATTCACATCATATTCTAATGGATTCAAATCATTCAAACTGAAAAGATGCAACAAAGTTCAAGAAGTGATACTGAATATTAAAACGAAGCCAATATGTAGGATATCCATAATTTCACATCATAAGTTTGGTGAATTATTTTAACTATTATTAGTTAATCTATCAGATTATATAGTTAATAGTTATATGTCACTGAAAGGTAAATATTTGACTAATAATGTAAAGCAATGACCAGGGACAAAGTCTTATGAACTAATTAATTCTTGATTGTCTATATTTATCAATAAGAAAACTGTTTGCAAAAAATCAGATTTTCAACAGATTTTACTTCATTTTCTCTCAGAGATACCAAACTAATGTAGTTTCTAGCATTCATCAAGGACAGGGTTATTTATAAATCTGAGGATGAAAATATTTCTTGATTGTTGACACTGATGAGTTTCAGAACAATAATGTATTAACCTTCATATTGTTGAAAGATTTCTAAGAAGTTTATTATTCAAATGGTCAACAAAACGAAAGATGTAAATAATGTACCTGCAGTTGAATAAAGTGTTTCTGGATATATTCTAGTCAATCTTAACGCTTCTTTACTTGCTTTCACTGAAGTACCAGTCACCATCATTTTCTGAACTCCTACAAAATATCTCTTGGGTTGATTTGATAAAGAATATATTGAATTCCAGATAAAAAACCAAATACCTACCTTGAAATTACAATAGAAACATTGGGTCTATCATCATAAAAATTGTAATTACATAATAAAATGACAATATATCAATATTACCTGAATCTTTAGCCCTTTGTAATACTGCATCCAAATCTCTAGAATACTTTTTGTTGGTTAAATTCGCCCCAATATCTATTAAAATATAGTTTTCATAACACTTTTCCATATCGTTACAAGAATTGGAATTCTCATCTTTAGTTGAACTTTCCATGTTCCAATTCACATATGAACTGAATTAGAAATAATTGATGACTGAGTAGTGAGTGATGATGAATCAACATAAATAAATTTATTTTTTATTCATTCATATTTCATAGAGTTATCCAATTTTTATTAGGTTAAAGCATAGATGAGAATTTGACAATGATCATATCATATAACGTATGGTCTCAACTTATTTGAATAAATAACCAATTTTTAATCGCAAAATTCGTTTCCGTACTAGCGAATTAGCATTAGCAACTAGCTTCTGGAAATGGAGGAACTACAGCAATCTGGCAGCAAATTCGTAGCATATTTAAGTTATAAACAATGACATAGTTTAAACTATGACAATGATATTAGGTTTGACAATGCGTTTGCATATATCTCTCGTCGTTTTTGAGTAGAAGATAAAAATTGTATTTTAATCTTCGTTAAAATGGTAATGATTTTAGTTAAATCGAAATTCTACGAATTGCTTAAAAATAAGTTTTGTAGACAATTGCATGATCTACAACTTTTGTCGCAGCTATTTACGAAAAAATTAAAAAAAAAACGATATTTCGGAGCTTTGATCTTGAAGAAATTTTTTAGCACTTTCTGGGGCGCGAGGGATTCTTTCAAATTATTGTAAGCTTACCACTATTTTTATGTCGATTGTTGACTGGACTAAAATATGTATGTATCTACAAAATTTCGGATGAGTTACTCAGGAATCTTGAGGTTTTGGAATTGAATAATACAATGTAAATAAATAAGTTCAGTTTAATATATAAATTTATAACTTCTACCATTTCCCTCTACAAAACAAAATGATTTTTTCTATAAATAATTGGCCTATAAATAGGATGAATATAAAACATTAAATATTTACATTTGAAATTGCTAGATAAAACTCAAAAAGTATTCTCACATATTCAAAAATTTGAATGTCATAAATTACTTCCACGAATGAAATGTCATACAAGCTTCCGCCATAAATAAAAAATAAACATAATGGGTATAATGTCAATACATAATGGAAATATGCAAAAAATAATAATTAACTGTTAATATACTGAAAATAAATATTCAAATCACTGTAAATACTCTCATAGAATATCTAAAAAACTGTTTTACAGCTCATTGAAATCATGTTCATCAGGAAAGATGTATTTAGCAAATGTTAAAGACAACATTATCTATAATCTCAATATTATTGAATATAGGAAGTGTTAGAATGACATACAACAATCAGGTATAGGACAAAATCATTGATATAAATATAATCTGATGAAATGTAAAATAAAACGAATCCTAGAAAAAACCGAAGACTCTGGTAAAATCAAACTTACTTTTAAGAGATCTTGTCAATACAGCATATTATGTAAGAATGCATTTTCGATTTGCCGAGAAAATTCTACTTAGAGGCCAGAAACATAATCAGCCTGCAAAAAAAAATAAAACTCATAAACGATGTTCAAGTAATAAATGTGAATAAGACAGTTACAAAAATATGATTTGAAGATAAGAACATTTATGCAATTAGAAATTGGAACTCACCTAAAATTGATAACTTTAGCAGCGAGTAGACGATTGCATTCGTTGCTGTCGGGCAAGCGTAGAGGTAAATACGGTGATTCATTATCCTGTTCATTAAATTCGAACTGGTGTATTGTTGGTTTGACCTTGATGTCTCCAACTGGCCCACGAAGAACTATATAGCTGAGATTCATTGGTGTAGTTGTTTTCGACTTCAAAATCAACTAAAAAAAGAACATTGATAATATACTAACTGACAAAGAAACTTCAACACCCAGAAAGGGTAGTTTAAATTTCAATTTTTTTTGGTAAAACCATTGAGTGTAAATATACTGCTCCACAAGAGTAAGGGGTATCGTATTCAATCGTTTTAAAAGTATGTAATCTTCGAGAAAATCGCTGTAAAATCATTTAAAACTCAATAACAACTTGAATCTTGAATCGATCCAATAAAAATCAGTATGAGACATTTCGTTTCTGAAGTTTGGTTCTTTGCATATGCTTCATGAATGTTCTAATTTTTGAAATGAAGTCAGTTTATCAACGGCTTCGATTTGAAACAAGTTTTCTGAATATGACAAGACGTATATTAACAAACGCTGAGGCTAATAGTGCTATCGTAAAGCTACAGGGTGGCCTAACTCAGGTTGTTGTAGCGGAAAGGCTCCAAGTCAGCCAAAGTGAGATATCTCGACTTTCGAATAGGTTCAGGGAGACAGGTTCCGTGTTGGAAAGACCAAGGCTTGGTGGGCGACGAAAAACAACACCTGCTCAAGATCGTTTCATCACCGTTTCGGCGAGAAGAAACCCTACATCTACGTGTAGAATGCTACGGAATACTCTCAAAATGCAGATGGGGTTCAACTTGCCATCGAAACCATCAGACGACGTTCGAGAGAGGTGAATCTAGGTTCTAGACATCCATTAAGAGGAGTTCCATTAACACGTGACCATAAGCGTCAAAGACTGGAATGGGCAAGGCAACATATCAATTGGAACGATCAATGGCATAGTTTCCTTGTCACTTATGAATCCAGATATTATGGACGATTTTCAGATTCTCGAAGAATAAGGGTATGGAAAATCCCACGCATACCGGCATACCCCGTAATCGACGCTATGTCCAAGAAGTCCATCCATTCCGAGGGGGTAGTGTTATGGTATGGGCCGGGATATGTTTCAACGGGCGCACAGATCTACACACTTATCCTGGGAATATGACCGCCTCACACTATAGGGAGCATGTCATTGACAATGTTGTGCCAAATTTTCACGCTGCTATTGGTGAAACTTCTCAATTTCTAGCCGATAACGCTAGACCGCACCATGCAGCCTTAGTTGAGAATGCGCGCGATGAGCTTGGTATTCCACATTTACCAATACCTCCGCACTCACCAGATTTGAATTGCATAGAACATGCATGGGATATGCCCCAAAGAAGATTAGATAATCATCAACCTACCCCAGAATCCTTAAATGATCTGAGAGAGCTCCTGCCCCGTTTAAGGAACCAAATTCCTCAAGGAATGTTCAACAACAACCTCGTGTGTAGTATGCAAAGAAGATGTCAAGCTGTTATTGATGCCCGTGGAGGCCACCCATTGTATTGATAGTCTTAAAATGCTTGAATTCTCTGGGAATAAAATTTCGTTATTTTACTCGATTTTTCTTAACCACCCTTTATACGCTGCAGACCTACAGGCTAAAATTAATTTGCATCGTGAAATCATATTTTGAATTTTCATCACAAAAATCTTATTTTAACTATATTTTTTTGCAATTTAAGTCAATATGCCTAACTCATGTGGAGCAGTTTATTTAAACTCAATAGATAGTATAGCAAAAATTTGGAGGGTTCACATTTTTTTAAATAAATTTGTTAATGTGTTTGTCCACCGCGATTATTTACACACTCCCCAACACGTCTTGGCATTGATGCAATAAGATGGTCTATTTCTTTTTCAGGGAAACTACTAGGCTGAAGATCTGATCTGTTCTAGATGAAAATAAGGTCGAGTAGCATCAGGGTGCGATATAAGCACAGATCAACAGCGATCAAATCATGTTATGTAATGATAGCTCCGGAAAAGATAGAATACCTGGCTGCATTACGCATGTAACAGTCAGTGGCGGCCCAGCCCCACCCTGAAGTCAAATACCTAGGAATAACACTAGATAGCAAACTTCTGTGGAGTAAGCATGTTGATAATGCTACTGGCAGAGCTACTAGAGTTCTGATGGCGTGCAGGCGTCTATGCGGCAGGAATTGGGGCTGTAACCCAAAAATACTGCGATGGGTGTACGTCATGATTGTAAGACCTACAGTCACATATGGGGCAGTAGTCTGGTTTGCTAAAGCAAGTCAGGTAAGTACGAAGAAAATACTCGACAAAGTACAAAGGCTTGCCTGTGTGTGCATCACGGGAACTATTAGAACGTGCCCAACCAGGGCGCTTGAGATCATCACAGACCTCACACCTCTACATCTCGTGATTGATAGGGTAGCCCATGAGGCCATCCTCAGAGAATCTGACGAAGGAGCAAGCAATGAGAGAGTCAGGTTTCAGAGAGCTTGGTCCTCTCCGAATGACTACACGTCATCTGCAAACCTTCCTAGTGATGTAATGATCAAGAAAGTAAGCACTGAGAAGAACTTCAGTACAATGCTAACCAAAAGAGAGGATTGGGAAAGGGAATACACCAACTACAATCTCAAAGAAAATACAATGAAATGGTATACATCAGATGGTTCTAAAACCGCTACAGGAGCTGGCGCTGGGATTTGCGGGACAAGTATATACCAAGTGTGCACTTTCGTTAGGCTCCTGTACAAGCATCCTTCAAACGGAAGATGTCTAGATATAAATCTAGAAAGAAACAAAACAATCAGAAGTGCGATAGAGCTATTCATACAGATAGTCAAGCTGCTTTTAAAGCACTGAGCTCCTACGTCATTGTCTCAAAGCTGATTTGGGAGTGCCGAAACAAACTCAATGAGGTAGGCAAGAAGAATAAGGTCTTTTTAATCTGGGTTCCCGGTCATTCGGGAATCGTAGGAAACGAAGAGGCCAATACACTGGCCAGAAAGGGCGCACAAACGCCACTCACTGGCCCAGAACCCTTCTGTGGTATAGGAAAATGCACCTATAAGAAGGAATTTATGCTGAGGGAGAAAACCGAAAGAGAAAAACTCTGGCAGAATCTCCCAGGGATAGATCACTCCAAAAAGTTCCTCCGGAACTTTGAAACTGCTAGATCCAAAAAATATCTAGATCTCAGTAATAACCAACTTCACCTACTCACTGGCTTTCTCACAGGACATTGTCGCCTAAAGAAGCATCTGTTGAGAATGGCTTTATCGGACACTGATGAGTGTAGATTCTGTGGGGAGGAGGAAGAAACTCCTATTCACCTGGTTACGGAATGCTATGCCATTGCAAGCCAAAGGAAAGAGTGCTTTGGACAAGAAACTTGTAGAAGTGGGGAGTTATCCTCCTTGAAGCCGTCCCAGATACTGGATTTCATCAAATCTCTGGAACTGGAGGGGGAGCTGTAGGAGGCGCGATGATAACAGCTCTGTCAGGGGGTACAATAGACCTTAAGGTCGTAGTGGACTGTAACCCCCTTTCACTATAACCATTACTATGTAGTTGAATTGAGAGACAATATATCAAATCGCAACTACTCACCTGGTATGTGAGACCCCTTTCTGAGCTCTGTGTTGGGTCTTTTTGGCTGTTATTGATCCTTGCTTTCACCACCCACTGATTATTGAAGGCGGAAAATCTAGACGATTCGTAGAACAAACGGTGTACGAATTCTTCTGTACGATAAGGCTTCAGTTGAATATCTGAAAGAAATCATTGAATGTGCAGATAATCTACACGGAACTCATAACGTTTATCATAACGCAGCGAAGGTTTTTACAATAGGTACTAGACCAATTCAAACTTGCGCCTATCGCCGAAATGTCAATGTCACGTTCAGTAGAGCAGCGCTTGAGGTCATACTAGATTTGGAAAATGCAAAATAATACTACCGAACTCATCTCAGAGAACACAAGCAAATTCGAGTCGCTGCTGAATTTTCCAGTGCCAGTGAGACAACGTATCTATTGGTCGAAGTGCCAACAATATTGCTGCCGTGCAAGCGTCTGTCACAAACGATCCAAAACAGTCAATACCAAGAGGTGTCTTCAAAAATTGGGCCCGCACCCTTATAAAATTCAAGAACTAAAGCCTCATGACTATATTAAATGAAGCAAAATTATCATTAGTGATGAAGCGCATTTTTGTCTTCATGGTTCCGTCAACAAATAGAATTTGCGTTATCAGATGAGAAGCTTCATGTGATTGAAGAAACATCAATTCATCCACAAAAAAAAACAAGAAACACCGACCATTTCTGTCGAAATGCATGGCTGAGTCATTGATAATTGGGTTCACTAATTGACCTCTGCAAACGTTGCGAATTCTAATCATGAATGTTTTGATTGTATTTCAAGCCAACAATAAAATTCTCGAGATATCTCGAATGATTTGAGTTTGATTAAAAAAAAAGAAGTGCAAAGTCCTTGAAGGAAACGCGATAAAAAATTTTGGTGGTTTCAATGAAGATTGTTAAATAATTCCAAGCAAATCTGATTCTCCAGCTGGTTGTGTTAATTCTGTATCAAAAAATCATCATTACGGTCATTCAAAAAAGAAACCCCAAAAAATATTTCAACCTCTGTCTTAACCAAAGATATTCCATATTTTGGAATATCTTTGGTACGGAACTTTCGTCCCAAAACTTACCGTTGAATAATATCTTTTCGAAGCCAAGCAAATCGAATATGCTATCATAAATTTTCCTTTCGTCCGCTACTTCTTGATCGATCATTTTCAAGGATTCCATCACGTCGGCTCCAGATCGATGGGGATGTGCACATTCGTTCTCGTGCTCGAACCTCTCGTGCAAAGGACCCCTCCAAGGACAACCGATCCTACTATACTTACAACCTGAAATTCTGAAAAAAAAATTTGTTGTGATGAGTCTAAAGCAATAAATAAAGAGGATTGAGACAATTTTGTTTTAATTACACTGTAGGTACAGAGTGGTCCAAATTGGACACTTTTGATAGGAAACACCAATTTCTAAAGGAGTTATAGAAAAACTAGCCTATACATGCTACGAGATCGATTTTTGTGAGAAAATGAATGCCGAAAACCACACATTGATATCTTGTTCGAAAGATACAAGGTGTTTTTCAATTTTGAGCATTTCTGACCCAACCCCGTAACTTGTTTATTTTTGAATATTTCTTGTTTCTGTCAACTTTTTGAAAGGAATCCAATGGTGTTCCTAGTTTTTCATTAAAAAATATGGTTTTGAAGCTACAACATAAACTTGTATTTTTTCTCATGGGTCATCCTTTTTTCTTACATGTTCGTGTTTCAAATGAAATTCTCTTTTTAAATATGCAGGGTGTATTCAAAGGTGGGGCTTTTCTTTTGACAGATGGTAGAACTCATCAAAATAAGTCATTTTACCAAAAATTTTTTATATGAATTATGCCCGTTTCGAGATAATGAAACTAGAATATTTTCTAGTTTCTAGGTGAATCTGAAAATTCCACAGTCCGAACCTGCTCCATCGCCTGCTCTTCCGTAGATATCAACATCTTGTTTTTTGTGATAAGATCGTGAAGATTCCACACACAAAAATTGTCATGTTGTATTCAACAAGTTGAGAGTTTATAGGTGAGCAAGACTTTTGACGGTGTGTGTATATATCGAAAACCATATGCGAGCGATGCTATTTAGGTATTAAAAATATAAAGAACAAACAAATGAATTTTAAGCAAAATATGTACACAGCGCAAAAAAATTAACGCACATTTTGAAAATCTCAATTTTAATGAAAGTTAACTCTACATTGACTTTATAACTTATTTTTTACTAGCTGGCCCGGCGAACTTTGTTCCGCCTAAATGATTTTTGCGGTGGATTTCACAAATCGTAATCATCGGTGATCGGAGATCAACGGCTTGGTTCTCTGATTTTTGAACTGTCAAATGTTTCCATGGATATGAGCTGTCACACAGAACAGATAAGTACACAAAAATAATATGTCATAATATATCAATCACTAATAATGGCAATTTTGGATTCAATTAATTCCGCGAATATATTTATTACCCAAACAGAAATTCAAAAACATTTTAAAAATTATGAGATAAGATGAGAATGGACATCTCACGATTGGAACTCATCGCCAAAATCCGATTTACTTGACATTTCGATGAAAATTCACTGTGATATTCACCCGCTTTGGATCTGTTAATAACCTTTAATGGTACTATAAGCCCTATGTAAATTACACAGTACTTGATGTCATATGTTCTTTTTTCGATCATTTCAAACCACGACGACCGAAATGCTCGAAAAAAGAACAGATGACATCAATGGATGGCCGCGAAAGCCTCAACAAATTCATCGCCATTCAATTGTGATAATGTCAAATATAGAACCCTCACGATTGCGTTATTTGGAATAAATAAAACTATACAAATAACTAATAATCATCAGTCATAATGTGTGAATAGCGCCATCTGAAGTGCTAAGAACGAAACTTTTCTCATATCTCAACGAAATCTAATTATTTTAGACATCTGTACTCCTACGATAAGACATTTTGGCTTTGCCCAACAGCGCAGAGTTGTATGCAACTCAAATTACACACTACTACAGTGACTATAGAGGGAATATAGTCACTGAACACACCATTTGTTTATATCGCCATCTAACGCGGAGAATATCAAATGAAGTCCAAACAAATAAGCGGAGCATAACTGTAACTGTAGCGACATCTAGTGGCCTTACTCAAAAGGAGGAAAAGCATTTCCTGTATAAGTAAAATTTTCATCGATTTTTTCAAAGTTTCATTGTATTTTATAATAACCAGACCGTAGACGAATCCATATATGAAGTTTCATAACAAACAGTCCATCCGATCTCGAGTTATAAATGGTGTAACCAACAT
Organism: Adalia decempunctata; assembly: GCA_951802165.1. Lineage (NCBI taxonomy): Eukaryota > Metazoa > Arthropoda > Insecta > Coleoptera > Coccinellidae > Adalia > Adalia decempunctata. The sequence goes on from OX637697.1 coordinate 27,774,079, forward strand.
CTTTCTTTTATATAGATAGATGTTCTCTCGGGAAGGTTTTGAACGAAACAAGACACATTAAATGGAAGAAAAATTCAGAATTTCACCGAATCTTATGTGAAAGAAGAGAAATAAACAATTTTCAAAATACTGAAATGCTGATAAGTGATTTAATACTTGGTATTTCCACCCCTTGCGTTAATTACAGCTCGGCAACGACGGTTCATACTCAAAATGAGTGATCTTAAAATGTTCTGATCTAATCCTTCCCAGTTTTCTCAGAGTTGGATTCCTAAGTCATTAAAGTAGCTGGATGGTTTTCTGAACTTCTCAGCCTTCTATTGAGGTTGTCCCAAACCTGCTCAATCGGATTGAGATCTGGACTTCTTGCTGGCCATTCCATTCGAGACTTCAACCTCTTCAAGGTACTCCTGAACGATGCTCGCACGATGGGTTCTGGCATTATCTTCCATAAAAATGAAATTTTCACCAATGTATGGGGCAAATGGCACTATGTACATGCTCTTCAAGAATGTTCCTTATATACTTATCAGCATTCATAGCTCCATTATCAACGACCACTAGGTCTGTGCGAGCAGTCAAATATATTCCACCCCATACCATAATCGATCCTCCCCCGAAACCAGTAGTATTCAGGAAATTGCACTGAGCATATCTTTCATGTCTGTATACAAGGGAACGTCGATCACAATGGTAGAGGCAGAATCTAGACTCATCTGTGAAGAGAACTCTTTCCCAATCGGCCTCTTCCCAATGGATATGCTTTCTCGCAAAATCCAAACGCGCCCTTCGATGGGCTGGGGTAAAATCATATTCTCTGAGACGATTTCTTATTGTCTGAGTGCTAATTTGCACCTCATGAGTTTGCTCAAACTGATTTTGAAGGAGGCGGGCGGTTGCAAACCGTTGTGTCAACGAAGAAACTCTCAAGTAACGTTCTTGAATGGCAGTTGCTACCCTGTCCTGGTCTTCGGACATTCATACCTGTCTCCCTGAATCGCTGCAACATTCTGGACACACTTGTATGGGAAACTCCAAACCTTTCTGCAATTCTTGTGTATGTCCACCATTCTTCTCACAAAACTACCGCTTGGGCACATTCCTCTTGGGTCAAATTGCGTGTTTCGCTTTGCAAAGCGATCGAGTGTAGAAAATCAAACGAAAGAAAAACTATTGATCACTAGAATTGATCGAGAACAACTGATTTTAGAATGGAGCCAATACATTCAAAATCTGATAATATCATCTTTTTTTATACCTGCTGGGAGAAAACATCTGTATTGGAGAAAAACGTTGAAAGTGGATAACATATGCATGCATAATTCTGATGAAAATAATTATCATTGAGAACACCTTCAGATGTAGAATAAATTTGAGATTTCCATAATGTGCGTTAATTTTTTTGCGCAGTGTAGAATATTTTCTAGTTTCTAGGTGAATCTGAAAATTCCTCAGTCCGAACCTGCTCTTCCGTAGATATCAACATCTTGTTTTTTGTGATAAGATCGTGAAGATTCCACACACAAAAATTGTCATATCTTACATTCAAAAAGTTGAGAGTTAATAGGCGAGCAAGACTTTTGACGATGTGTGTATATCTCGAAAACCATATGCGAGCTACTTAGTTATTAAGAATATAAAGAACCAACAAATGAATTTTAAGCAAAATATGTATTTCAATTGCTTGATTTTCTCTTATATATTTTACAGACGTTAATTTCCCAACAAATATTTCAATTGCTTTTCAGAATATTTGCCATTAAGATCAATTCACTTTTGTATGCAATATTATACCATTCTTCAAAGCACTTTGTACAGTCAGCAGTGAGCAGACGATAGCTATAAATCATGCTTTTCTACTAAAATCAATAAATCATTGTTCATGCAGTTAATTATTTTGAACAAGAGGAAATCATTGGGTGTTAAGGCTGCTAAGTCTGGACTGTAAGGCTGTTCGTCCAAATACTCGCTTGTTTCATGTGATGTGAGCGTATACAAAAGTTAAGCGCAGTTAAATGTCCCAGCACACAGATCTTTCGTTTCCGCAAAAAATTATGAAACATACAATGGTGATATTATCACAAGATACTTCAAATCTGGTCATTTTTGAGCCAAAAAATTTTAGTTTCTGAATATAACACTTTTGAAAGCCCTGTAATTACCTTTCATCGCACTCTTGCTCTTCGTGCCTCTCTAGAGAGTTCCTAGGGAACCGTTGATTGCAAAATTGGCATTCAGAGGGCAGCTCTGAGATAGCGTTCTCCACTGCCAGATTTCTGGTTGCGGAGGTCTTGCTTATCTCCACCCTGCAGCTGGGACAAGTCGCCAGCTCATCTCTGAGTCGGGCATCCGCCAGCACATGGGTGAAGCAGCCGGCGCACATCAAGTGGCCATTGGTGCACTGCAAGACACGCACAGAATGGTTAATGTAGACTTATTCAGTGACGAGGTGAAATTCTAAAGGACATATTTGCACTGGAATTGCTCAATAAATGTTCAACAAAGCCCATCAATTTCCTACATTATAGAAGATTTGGAATTAAATTATTGAAAGTTAGAGATTATCCAAGAAGATGCCATTGATGATCAAACTTCAAACTTATATTTTAGAAAACGAAAAAAACCGAAGAAATAAAAAAATTGCTTGGACACGAAATGGAGTATACCGCAACAAGTATATTCTCGGCTTTCTTTAGTTCTTCTGAAACAAATTTTAGAACATCTTGTAGCTGAACATGTATTGGAAAATGTGTTTATAGGCTCCATTTCTAAATCACGAGAAATTCAATTCAGTGTGTATTGAACTAGAAAGAAGTTTTAATTTTGTTCATCCAATTCGATGTGGACTCTTGAATTAGATGTATGTGATGATAAATAAAAGAATGATACTGAAGTCCACCATTTATAAAAATTCTTATAGAAGTCACATCTTAGGAAAGGTCTGATTCCCCCCAAGATTGGATTTAGATGCCAAAATGGATAAGAGTATCCTCATTCATCAACAATTATCGAGGAAAGCCGAAAATAGGCAACATCAAGAGAGGAAGAAGTTCTGCCAATCAAAAATGACCCTCGTACAACGAAAATTTATAGATTGTCTCGATAACAAATTCCAGAAGAAAATCGGGAAACAATTCGAAGTCGCGAAAATATAATTTCATCGAGGCTATGATACAGTATCGCATCCTTTTGAAGGGAAAAAAATCACAACAGAACTTACCAATCCTCTTCTTATCCTGTAACTAACACAAAACATAAGTATCAATATCTTTTTCAATACATTCAGAAGAAAAACTACCATCGAACATTATCGGTACTTTACCTTTTCCTTCGAGTTATTACGAAAAGAAAGTGAAAATATGAAAGCAATAAATTCGCAAAATTTCTATGCATACCTACCTATTTCAAATTAAATACCTATCTGTGAAAAAATTGAGAAGCAGGATGGGTTGGGTTTCTCACAATGACGAAAAAATTAAATTCAACGTATTTATTGAAAAAAATCGCAAAATATAAAATCCAGACAAATCTTAATTAAGCAACAAACCAGAATTATAAACCTGGTACAAATGATACAACATCAATAAAGATACATCGAAATAAATCAATCTACAATTCAACATTTTCAGATGAACTGATTACCTATTCAAGATAAATACAAAATCGACAGCTACACAATTCATTCAAGGAATGATAACAAGTTGAAACATTATTTTATTATCATAGTCATTATCTTATTATAGGTAATGTTTAGTCTAGATTTTATACAGTCTGGTTTTGATGTGAATCATGAATGGATAAAGCAGTGTTTTAGATTTCTTTTGTTATGTATGTGGTATTCAGGATGAAATTGAATATTTAACAAATTTATCAATGGGAGATTATTCATCCTGAGAAGTTTACAAATGATGGAAATATTTCATTTTTCCTTTCTTCTCATGAATGAAGGAGAAACTAAGAATGATTTTCCTTTCTTGTCGGAATGATTTTCCTATTCACTTGTGACCTATCATCCCGAAAGGAATAAATCTCGATCTACTTATAAATGGGTTGGACAATTATTGTTCCCACAATAATCTAGCCCACACCCTGAATTTATTTATAGCAATCGATTAGAAATGTCAACCAAAAATAATCGATAGACAGCCTCTAGCGCTGCTGTTTGCAAACAAAGAACTAAACTACGCAGTTACATAACCACGTAATATGCGTATGGAAAATTTCATTCAAACGACTTACCTGATAAACAGCAGTTTTTGGAAGATCTAAGCAGACAGCACAACACAATATTCCCCCGAGCCTATCTTCCAATTCGAATTTTTTTCCATCATTTTTTTGATTCAACTTTCGTTTCTTACAATCAGGTTCTATAAATTCGTCTGATTTATCAACGACAGCTGCTGTAGAGGATGTCGTTTCGCTGCTAGAAGTAGCTGGCTCGTTCGATTCAGACATATTTACTACGCGTTCAAGAATCAAAACACAAAACAGCTGACCGAATTTACTGTCCTTTCGCTTCTGATCCTGCTGAATGAAATGAAACCAAATAACAGCTGACAAGGGCTGTCGACCACAAATTGACTGTCAAATATTACTCTGTGGTTCTGCCACAGAGGATTCGTTAGTTCATTTACTCCGTTAGCGGGCGATATTTCGATCTATCCTCAGCATCACAGAGTCACAGACCAAGTTGGTCTGTGTCAGCATCTCGTCTCATCCGTGTTTGTTGCAAACAGCGTGAATAGATCTTGGACCATAGGAGTAGGAATAGATTTATATAGAGATTTTTTATATCTTTTCATATGACTGAGGAAACTCATTAAAACTTAGATCGATAAAAATTTTGGGGATAAATTAACCAAGAAACGTTGAGTAAAAATTAAATCCAAACATATTTCTATTGCAGGACCTCATCGGACTTCTACACATTTTCAGAAGTGAAATTGCTGTATTTTTAATGAATTCTCAATTCTTCGTACTGTAATGCGGAAATGTACTGGTAAATTTACGAAGAAATACTGATTTTCTGAATATGAAATATTCAGTCTCAGAATTTTCTGTTTTAAAGGTCAAACTGATGGTTAATAAGTGTTCAGTAGAGGTGGAATATTAGTGTTGATGAAGGTGCATAAAATTAATATTTTCGAAATAATGAGGTTATTTTTGCTTTTATTAAAAAATGAGGAACGTTCAACAAATGATACTTAATCGTAAGTTCTAACTCATCACAGATCAATTTCTCACACTCATTTATTGAAAAACATTTTCCTTTAAACTAAAAAACATAACAATACTTTTAGAACCAACTGGAAATATTTGAAACAAATCAAAACATAAAAAGGAATATTTCTAAGCATCAACAGAAAAGTATCTCTTAGTAAAAAAATATAATATATCGGCAATTGTCAAGGCGAAACGAATTCACATCTCCAAAGATCTTTGGTTTACCAATCTTCCTCAGGTTCGTCCTGGCCAGCATCAAGATTTTGAGCAGCTCCAAAATCATTCTGTTGGAAGAGATTTTTAATTCAGTATGCAGTTCAATTATTTCACAATTGAATGAAAACAGTTTTGCTCGAAGCTAAAGGGTTTTCCAATAAGAGGTGTTAATTTGACATTCAAAGAAAAGTGATCGGATGTTTATTTCATTATAAAGAGGAAGGTATGCCGTAAATAATGGAGAATAACATCAGCCAAATGACCACCACAACTAGAGGACCATATCCTTTTCATGAAATATTCCATAACCAAATTGCAAAGTGGCTGCCCAATGTCCTCGATAGCCTCACGAATTCCATTTCTGAGGGCTTGAATCGACGCTGGGCTCTTGACGTAGACCTTATTTTTCAAATGGCCCCAAAGGAAGTAGTTGCAAGGTGTCAAATCACAAGATCTCGGTGACCAATTGTGATCGCCTCTTCGAGAGATAACACGGTCCGGAAACTTTTCCCGTAAAAGATCCATGGTTTCGTTGCTTGTGGGGTATGTAGCGCAGATTTGTTGAAAGTAAACGTTATCCAGGACAATACTATCCAATTCCGGCATTAAAAAATCATTCATCGTCCCTTGAGAGCGCTACCCATTCATAGTTACTGTTGCTCCAGCCTCATTCTCGAAAAAGCAAGGTTCAATGACCCGCCGGATCATAAACCGCACCAAACAGTCGCACGTTGAGAATAGAGCAGCTTTTCAACAATAACTCTTGGGTTTTTCGACCCCCAGATGCGACCATTTTGCTTGTTGACGAAGCCACCGAGATGGAAATGGGCCTGAACACCCAAGATGATTTTTCGATGGAATTCCGGATCATATTCATGCATTTCCAGGACCCAATCAGCAAAGACACGACGCTGTTGATGATCGGCCGGCTTGAGTTCTTGTGTTAACTGAACTTTATAAGCCTTGAGAACCAAATCTTATGGAATGCCTAATTCCAAACAATGACGAGGAATTGAGTGCACATCACTAACTTGTTCCAACAGCTCAAATTTTTCCACCAATATCTGTTTTGCTGTTCGACAAGGTGCTTCACGACGACCCAAAAATGTTCGAGTTTTAGCAACAGTCTCTGCCTAATTTTCACTATGATTATAGTAAATTTTAATAATTTCAATGCGTTGTTGGAGCGTGTATCGTTCACTTTTTATTAATGGCGCTGTTTCAGCTTGTCAAATGTCGAAAAATGACTGCTTCAAAAGTGACATCTACCGAAATAGCGGGCTATTCTTAAAAACACTTGTTATTGGAAAACCCTTTACGAAGTCAACTCATGTTAATCTTAAAGGAAAATAAAACATATCTGTTGAAAATTACTGGGGAACAGTAAATCTGAGGAATTTGATGGAACGACACTGCAAAAACTTCAGGTTATTAGAATAAAAGTTGTATATATCGAGAAAAACCACAATAAGTAAACTTCATATAGAATTTATCAAACCATTAGCCATATTTTTAAATTGATTTGAACCTTAGACCATAGAAAGAGGAGACACAACTTTCAATAATAAATAGTGAAGCCAAGTTTCAAAATCATCAGAACTGAACTGGGTGATTGTAATACTACGGAATCAAAATGTAGTAGAAATTTTTGCAACGTTGTGACGTTCGTTGAATTTTCTAATAAATAAACTCTCAATCAAAATGAAAAGTTTCTTAGAATGAAATTCATTTACTCATTTGTGCGTGAATGCCAGAAACGAGTATTGGTTTCTTCAACTATTGTGCATTCTTCACATTACATATACTTAAGTATATGTAAATGTTCGCGAAACGGATCGATCTTTTTGCCCCAGATTAATGTATAAAAACGTTTGGCAATACGGTTTTTTGAATCTATGTCCAGTTCATTCATTAATTACGTGCCGCCATCTTTATTCTATGAAATTTCTGACAATTTGAACAGTGTTGTCAACAAGATTTTGAGCTTCATTGTATGTTAAAAGCGTTATTTGGATTTATTTTTGAATATCTCCAGCTTAATACGATAAGAAAATGGTTTGTAAGTGTCTTGTGTGTGGTAAATTGGACTATTTGAATCCTAACTTGAATTTGCACAGGTATGTTCTAATCTTTTCATACATAGTATCAGAGGCGTAGATTTTTAGAATTTCACTTTTCTGATTCCATTCTGATATTGAGAAGAGGAACATCTGGTTCTCAATCCTGAATATTACTTGATTATCTTTCTCAGAAACTGTTTGTATGTTCCGAACACTTTGAGCTAAAAGATTTCGTTATTCGAGTGAATGGTACCAGATATCTCAAAAATGATGCCAATCCCCTTCTTGCCAAACCAATCTTCGAACTTTCGTCCTTAAGGTAAGTTTCTGGGAATTTCCAGAGAAAGAACCAAAATATTGAAATCAAATATTAGCCATTTCACCAAAAAAATCATCATTGTGTCGGTACTCTGGAAACTCAACAGAGGGATGGATCAGATGTAAGCATCTCACATATGATAAATTCGATAAATTGATAAGTCTCTTCCCAGTACCAGTTCTCCTACCGGCAGGTGGAATGGTTGTAATTTTTGTTGCATTAGTGATTAATTATATCTGGTGTAATCTGTTTTGCAGGATTGAAAAAATTGAGCCAGTGGAGAAATGAGATTCATCTTCCCGTTTCACTGAGGCACCATCTTCTTCTAAAATTAGAAGAATAAGATGAAAATTTCATCTCAAATCTCTTAAATTCCATTAACTCTGACACTAAGTCATGATCCTATCAAAAAATCTTCTCTTCTTTTCAGGCATTCATTAATTCAGGAGTTGCAAGAGATTCATTTCAAAGAATGTTAAAAGATCTAAGCAAGCAGGAGTACAACGTACAACCCATCATTGAAAGCCTTTGTATTAACATTGGCCTCTTTTTTCCCCAAGAATACAATTCTGTGATAAAAACATTCATCAACAGCCCTCCCCTTTTAGAAACTATCTCAAAGTATAGATCTGTGGATGGAAGTCCAGGTATCATAAAAGAAGCATTGACTGCTCTGGTCCAAAGACAAGAAGAAGTTTCATATCCCTGGTACTGGTAACTACAAGATTCTCAGGATATGTTAATATTGGTACCGACTTGGATTCTGCCTTCCAAATAGAACTATGACTATCGAATGTATATATGGCTTTGAGAGGAGCAGTTAACAACAAATGGACCAGTTTTCAATATCAATGTTAATTTTAATATCGCATTCAGTAGATTTACTATGGTTTTATGATTGTATTATGTTCTTCTTCATGATGTGGATAGTGGATGAATAAATGAGGTTAATTTTCTTCAAGGAATTATGCTGAATTTCGTGAATAAATAAAGAAGGCATGAATTATTGTTGCTTTTTTCATACTGAACGCCGTTCATAGGCATATAATGTACGCTCGGCAATTCGCCGCCCCGTAGATTTTCATCTCAAATATTGATGACTCGGTTTGATGCCTTTTGCAGCCATTACTTATCATATTTGTAATAACGTGATAAAATACCTCAATTTATTATAAAATCTCGTGAAGAGGAAAATCTGATTCCTTCACATGAATTTACACATATTTGTGGTCAGTTTCAGCGTGTAGTTTATTTCATATACCTTAATTGACTTCCTAAAGAATCAATTGTTTTTCTATAATTTTTCATACTTATTTTCACTAATTCCAAATAATATAAAAAAGCTACGCATTTTAATATGTTCAATAATTCATTTGCATCAATTACGAATCTTCAAATATATTTATAGTACAAAATAATTTCACATTTCTATAAACCGCCCTCGTTCCAATATTAAAAGAATTCGCCATAAAAAAGATTATTAACTCGTTATTTTATTTCCATTCTTCAAAATCAATAACTCCACGCCACTGGATTTTTCAAAGTTAGATTCTGCAATGTTGCCACATAAATGTAAAATGATATTGCTATCCTTTATGCTATCTTCGTCCCACTCATTGAAGTCTGACTGAATTTTGGCTTCATCAATTCACGAATTTATGAATGAGATGCTGTGTCTCCTCTTTCTATGGTCTAAGATTTGAACCAATTATCAGTCTCTCATTTCATTACTTCTCGATATAACACTTAAAACAACTAAATAATCTTGGTGTCCACACTCACCTCTCTGATGTCCCTGCCACCAAATGAACGTCCTCCGCTGCTACCTTCGAAGTTTCCTGAGACCAGCCAGTCTGGGACCTGCTGACCAGCTTGCTTCATTATTCTCGAAAAGTGGCTTGCTTGAGTTGCATCGTGACTAGGATCAAAAAAGCTTGTGGCTTTTCCACTATTACCTGCAAAGGACCACAAACGGTTTAAAATTGAGTGTTTTAATCAATGATTTGGGAACTTTTTGTCCAAGTTCTCAACAAACATTTTCTCCCGTTGGAATTATTATCCATGCCGATTCAACTCACCCAATCTTCCTGTCCTGCCGATTCTGTGAACGTACTCATCCACACTATTGGGCAGATCGAAATTAATAACATGTTGCACTCCTTGTATATCTAAACCTCTTGCAGCTACTCCGGTTGCGACCATAACCTGGCACTCTCCCTTCTTAAAGTCCCACAAAGCTTGTTCTCTCTCCCTCTGCAATCGATCGCCATGTATACTTGTGGTTTTAATGTCATTTTCGCTCAGAAATGCTGCCAAGAAGTCGGCATTTCTTTTGGTTTCCACGAATACCAGCGTCCTCATATTAGGGTCAACATTGAGTATTTCTAGTAGTTTCATCCGTTTTTCGAATTTCGTTACTTGGATGAAACTCTGTTCAACATCGGTGGACGCACTACCCACAATACCAACTGCTATGAAGACGTAATTGTGCAGAAATTTCCCGGCCAAATGTTGGATTTCTTCAGGGAACGTTGCAGAAAACATGAGTGTTTGTCGATCCCCCTGAAAATATTCTTATTCAAACCTTGGAAATTTATGCTGGGTGTATTACTGCTATGATACTTACTTCGAAAGTCTTAATAAAATAGCAGCATGAGCAATAAGTGATTGTTCAGTATACAAGGAACGTTACATGGCCAAAATGAAATCTAAATAAACATTGCAAAACACGAAATCTTACCGTTGCAGTCATTGAAGCATGTCCTAACATTTTTTCAACAGTTGGCAAGAAACCCATGTCCAACATCCTGTCAGCCTCGTCCAAAACAAAGTATTTCAGACAATCGAAAGAAATAACTCCTCTGTCTAAGAAATCATTCAGTCTACCAGGTGTAGCCACCAGTATGTGGCAACCCCTAAGTACCATAGTTCTCTGATGGTTTGTTGAAGTTCCACCATAGGCTTTCACCACTTTTACAATAGAGTTATGACTGAACTTCTGAGCTTGTTCAAAGATCTGTATCGTCAATTCCCTAGTAGGAGACACTATCACAACATTTGGTTTAGCCCGGTTCTCTTCCACTACGGGTGGTTCCTGCGCAGCCATCAGGGTATTTATGATAGGCAACAAGAATGCGGCCTGAAAGAAAAATAATAAGAATCTACGAATCGAACCTGTCACGTCATAACATAATGCAGAAATGCCAAACAAATTCTTCCACACCAAAAATCACATTGCTGTTATGTTTTTTTGATAATGCCAACTTTGTTTTCGAATAACCGAGCAATACAGAACATTTCAAGACTCCTATCTCCTTCAGAAAATTTAATTTAACCATGAATTCTTCATTGAGTTGTAAAAATTCACCACAAACCCCTCAACTATTCGCACCACTTGGTCTTAAATCCTGCAGACAGTGTCTTTTCCGCACATGACAGCAGTTTCTAGCAGAAAAAGTGACACTTTCCACAATTTAATAGGATATTGATATTACTATACTCCATTCACTTCCTGGTTGGCCACGAAATTCTGGCACGTTTCACCGTGTATATTTTGAAAATGTTACGTTTTAGCATCGAGTATAATTTAAACTCAATGGTTTTAGTCATTTTCCTGTCAGATGAATAAGCAACGTTGTCCTTTCTACATAGGGATCGTAGTAATTACCTATTTATCGAAATGTTCATTTACTTTGGGAAAATAATGAATTTGAGAAAATACCAAGTTGAAAAAGGGTAAATAGAAATGTGCATTGCCAACGTCTAAGAGAATCATTTGACATTTAACGAGTACCAACCTGCGTCAGTTTTAAGTAAAAAAACTTGATAAACCTAAATCATGGCCAACCGGGATACATCATAAAAGTGAATGGAGTATATTTCTTTCTTGGACCACAAAGTAATTCTATGTTTTCATCAAAATGTGTTTTCAGAATTGCTATATGGCAGCATTTAAAGTGCAGTAACCTGTCATCATTGTGCTTAATTATCGAAATCTTCATTCACAGAGGATGAACCACTGAAAAGTGACCAACACAATTCGACATATTTTTGTAAAATATATGAACAGTAACTGTTATAAAGGGCTACTGGTTACTTTTTATTAAAATAGCAAAATAAGATAGTCGATTGTCAAATAAAAATTGAAGTCTATCGCCAAAAAAGTTAAAACATCAATCATTAGCTGATCTACCTAAAATGCACAGGATTTCTTTTTAATTTTAAAATGAATCGAGTCAGCATAAAGCCCGCAACGGACGGCGAGCGATATATTATATCTCATATATTTCACCAATATCGCTCCTTATGAAAATGCACCAAGCCCCGCGGACGACGCTATAATATATATTCCGATATTACGATATTTTTCCATACTAAAATGACATATGTCAATGCAAAGCTATAATATATATTATATTATCGCTCGCCGTCCGTTGCGGGCTTTATACTATACCACAGAATACCTAACTATACCTCAACCATTATTGAAATTTCTTGAAGACGAAGCATGGCAAAACATTTTTTAGAAATTTTATGGCTGTGATATGATAATGAAGCAACACATCACACCAAAAATTCCTTAAAATGAATTCCTTTCCACACACCAGCAGCTTTCACTATACCAAGTGAAAAATGAATGTATTCAAGTTCCATCAAGCAAAAAGTGGAAAATCAGGGAATCACAACTAAATTCAAATTGATCGACATTTAAATGTACACAAACATATTGGAATTTCTTACCGTTTTTCCAGAGCCAGTCTGCGCACAGCCCATTAGATCTCTTCCACTTAAAATTGTAGGTATCGAGTATTTTTGAATGGGTGTGGGATCTGTATAACCAGATTTCTTTATATTTTCGATAAGATGAGGTCTCAATCCAGAAGAGTCAAACGTTTTCATGGCAGATGGAACATTTTCACCACTGACATTGACTTCAATGTCTTGCAGTTTCATGAAATTCATTCCTGTTGATATACCTGTTGTGAAGAGTTCTTCATCAGTTGTTCTCTCGACAGGTATGTAATGTTCCTTTTTAGGACCTTCTTCTCCATCATTATCTGAAAAAAAAAATCAATTGAGTATAGCTTTCATATCTGTGCCTAAATTAGGAGTATATTAACTGAATGAATCAATATCAGAAATGTGAGTAATAAAAAATGTATTTCATTTTTTAAAACATTTCTAAGATAATAGCTGGACTGAACAGTAGGAAATCCTTAACAAATACAATGGCCTCATTAATTCATAGTAGAGATTTTGCTTTCTTGACGACGATCTGATATTACGATTTAAACTGACTCAAAATTGGATTTTCAATTATTTGCAAGAAATGGCTAGCAATGGACTTTGTCAATTGATATAATATAAAGTAATGCAATAATCAACCAATAAAATAGATCATGCCAAATCAACATTGCAGTTTTATATATTTTCAATGTTTTAAACCACAATTCACACAAACAAGAAATCCAAACATCTCAGATATGGAAACATATCAGAAACAAAATTGTGATAGGTTTAATATACTTGATTCCAACGATGGGAACAAGAGATCCCCTCTGAAGTCCCCATCATCAAGTCATAGAGACACTTAGCATACATAGTCTACGAACTCTTAACTCCAAAAACTGATGTGAATGAATCTGTAGTTATGTAGAAATTTGGCAGAATGAAAGCTTAAAGAAATGTACTCAGAATCTAATTCAATCATTCCCTATTATATAAAACTTTAACTGAAATGATATACTAAATTAATGGAATTTCATTTAAGTAAAATATGTATATTTGTACTAAACACCTTCATAAGTTAATACTATAATACTTTAACATAAACATGTCGTGAATACTATAATGTATTGCAGGCAGGGATAACTGAAACATGAAGCATATTGTGAAAATTAAAATAGGTAGACATCAGCTTGTTGCTGCCTGCAATACATTATAGCATGGATGACATATTTATATTGAAGTATGTATATAACATCTCAGAATTGGACTAGTAGAGATCTAGTTTTCCGAAGCACACCACAGGAAGACAATGCATTACCGCATTACCGGTTTCTGGCTTATTGGCCGTCATCAGATGCATGTAGCCTTATCCTGAGATGATGCCGTTTCAATTGGTATTCATCTCAGGATAAGGCTACATGCATCTGATGACGGCCAATAAGCCAGAAACCGGTAATGCATTGTCTTCCTGTGGTGGTGCCACCTGGTGGTGTGCTTCGGAAACTAGATCTCTACTAGTCCAATTCTGATATGTATTTTAGTTTGTTCCAACTTAGGGACATTATCCTCCTTTTTCATTATGTATATAACATTCCCTGATCAGGTAGATAAAAAAAAGATTGGGTAGAGCACCTATACATTACACTTAAAATTTCATAGATTTAGTATGAGATATGATTTTTCCTTTCAGTTAGATGTTTTTGTAGTCTGTTTTTTTTTTTCATTAATGGTTAGAAATATGCAATCTGTTGCAACAATATAGGCGTATAAATAGTTTATAATGGCGAATTTACTAGATAAAAATTCAGGTTAGATTTTTCTAGATAGAATTTGAACAGCTTAAAAAAAAAGCTTCTTTTCATATCAAGGATGATATCATGGAACTTCTGGGAATACAATAGTCATGGCACATATTTCACGAGAAAATTTTTAAATAATACCAAACACCAAACATCAGTCAACACATTCTATCTCAAAATCTAAGTATTTGAATCCAAAAATTTCAATTTTGTTGCTTACTTTCTTTGGTCTCACCATCATCACCATCATTATTGTAGGACCTACCCCCTCCTCTGCCTCCACCTCGACCTCCTAAAATAACATTTAGAAATAATCTATTTTCAGTTGAGAATTTTTCAAAATTACCTCTGCCTCGACCTCTTCTTCCTCCATCTCTATTGTCATCATCAAAATCATCTCCATTTTCTTGATAACCACCATTAGAACTTCCTCCTTAAATAAAACAAACAGAGTTATTAAAAATATTTATTGGTGGTTTACCAATAAAAGTATGGCTGGCCACAAAGTAGGAAAACTAAAATACCAACAATATAAAGATTTAGCTGCTTGAAATTGGTAAAAAAAAGATCTTATTTGTTGACATCTTCCATCATATTAATTTCAAAATGATTCATTGGCAAATATTTCGCCCCCACCTCAAGTTAATATGTAGTTGAAAAAATTGTTTACAAAAAAACCTATAATCAGTGATTATTTCATCCTATATAGTTATAGTGAAAGGGTTACAGTCCACTGCGACCTTAAGATATTGTGCCCCCTGACAGAGCTGTCATGATCCTAGAATTTGTTTTTAATATGAATATACCTTACACTTTTTATGGAATTGAAGAAAATTTCAGGAAGTCTCGAGTTCTCAAAAGCATCGACCATATTATGCTAAATCATTGATGAAGAAATTCTGTCCGTCCGGCCGTAACAAGATAATTGTCTAAAGAAATTCTCACGATACGCTTAGTTCTAATGCATCCAGTCAGTTAATGAGCGAAATCTTTCTAATAGTTTCCAGGTTTTTGAAATTTGATTTTCCCAAAAAATGCATATCCGATACGGTTGAAATTATGTTGTAAGCTGTATATTGGCGACTTCTAAATGTGAAAGAAATTTCGTGAATATCGTGTGATTACAAGAATAAAAAAATCCATCATCTCCGAAACTTCTTGATTATGTAATTGGTTTGGGATTTCTCATATAAATTGATGAAGGAGATAAAATCTTTCACCAGGCAATTTGCTATCATTGGGCAATTGGAAAATAGGATAAGTATGTAGTTTTTGAAATATCTATAATTTTTATGTAATTCCGAAACCATTATGCAGATTTTTCGATGTAGAATAGGAATTCGGATCTCAAATGCATCCTGTGAATTTCAAGACTATACGTTCTCTTCTTTCGAAAGATATCGAGTTTACGATCGAGTTGAATTGTGAAAAAAAATCTGAAAAAACTGTTGCTTTGCCAACGTGAACAATCTTTTTTATGACGCCGGTGGCAATGTTGATAAAACATCTCCATTGCACATGTTCGATACCCAATCCCAAGCAGGTAGTAAAAAGCTTGGTTAAGTTGCCAGTTTCCTTGTCATAAAATCACTTGAAAAGAATAATTTATCTTCCCTTATTCGTGATGTTCCGATACAACACAAGTTGGATGGTTGCTAAACACGTACCAATTTTTTTCAGGCAAACCCGCCTAAATAAACAATAATAAACATAAATTGCACTCTGCTCACAGCTGGTTGAGGACAATATGCAACTGGTACTATACAGGATACAGGTCAACGGTCAATTGTAGATTTCTCATGAAAAAATAACATTTCTCTTTCTCTTCCATTTTTTCCTAAGGGTCTCCGTTAACGAGATACAGGGTGTCAATAATTTGAATTTTTTTCAGTTTTTGTTAATATCTCAGGAATTGTTTGGATTACAAAATTAAGTTTTTGTACAAACATTGTCACTAATAAAAGCTACTTTCTTCCACTTTAATCGGTTTTATTAGACGTGCCAGGGGCGAAGATATTGAATATGCACAAGGTTTCACCCCCCAACTTTTACACCACTGGACCAATTTGCATAGCAAATTCAGATGCGCCAATGTGCTCTACATAAAAGAGGTGTTCCTGGTTAATTACTCTAAAGTGAACAGTTTTCGAGAAAACTGGCATTTTATGATACAAAACAATTTGCTAACGAATTGTAAATTTCTTGTACTTGGAAAAAGGAGCAGTAATAATAGTTTACTTATTTCAACAAAATTTGACAAATAGGTTTTTAATTCTAAATTGCAAAGTTATTTTTCATGATTTTTAGCGACCATAGGTAACAAGATTACAAGAATTTTTCCAATTACAAGAAATTTACAATTCGTTAGCAAATTGTTTCTGATCATAAAATGCCAGTTTTCTTGAAAACTGGTTCAGTTCGAAGTAATGAACAAGGAGGTCCTTTTTAATGTAAAACACATTGGCGCATCAGACTCTGCTGGGCAAATGCAAATTTGTCCAGTGGTGTAAAAGTTGGGGGGTAAAACCTTTGTATTATGTAATTCAATATTTCCGCCACTGGCACGTCTAATAAAACCCAGTAAAGTGCAAGAAAGTAGCTATTATTAGTGACAATGTGTGTACAGAAACTCAATTCTGTAATTCAAACGGTTCCTGAGGTATTAGCAAAAAACTGAAAAAAATATCAATTTTTGACACCCTGTATCTCTGAAACGAAGACGCGGAAGAAAAAATGGAAGAGAATGGAAGAAAATTGTTGACCGTTGATACACTTATTCAGGAACACCCCGTATAAGCACTCAAAATTTGAGAATGCGACATTAAAATCCAAATACGTAGATCGTATAAAGTTTGCGCCTAAGTTCGGTGATGGCTTACTCAGATTTCAGATTGGTTCGAATTTGTCTTATTCGTTTTAAAGCCGGATCTGCCTACAGACGAAAATTTCGTCAACAACATACCCAGGGATTGGTACTGAAGTTTGTCTATGTGGTACAGCTATAAATATTAATTTGTTTATTCAGCCCTTTTCTTAGAATAACATGTACTCTTTTTCATTCCAATATTCTTGATTATGAAACCACTTATGAGGAATGATGGATAGTTTAGATGTTGAGCCATAAATTACCGTTTTCATTATATCAACAGCTGAGTCTTATATCTTTATCTTGGTCTTCAAAAATGAAAGCCTATATCTCGAAAATCTTAATGAAATATACCTTGCTTCGTTATTTATTTTGAATTAAATTGTTTTGCTTCGTCAGAAACGGCATCTGAATGATAAATGAAATAAATCCGACTGTTTTTAAAAGAAAGGGTTATTCAATTTGTTAAAAAGATTAAAGGTAAAGAGCCCTTGGAGTCTGGAGCTTTCGACAGGTTGTTCATTCACTTTGTGTGTAGCTTGGCACTTTCCATTTCAAGAAACAGATTGAAACAAATTTTGACAGCTGCCACAGGAATCAACCCAGATCTTACATTCTTACAAACCTAGCCTGAAAATTTGAAGTCTGTAGGTTTATCCGTTCGGGACTTATCGTTTTTACGGCCGGACCGAATTGAATTTAACAATGGATTATTGATCAGTGATTCGAATATTATTGGCTCGAAATTCTGAAAATACAGACATCAAGACCAAATGAGAAGCCCTTGTTTAAGTAGAACGAGCCCACAACAAGATTAGGTGATCATATCTCATTGAGATTCATATGAATTCACATCTCAACATTCTCTATTCTATCAGTGAGTGAAATAGTATAACAACATCCCCAATACAGTAAAATTACCTACTTTGGTCGCTGTCTCTCACCCTCAGTAACTAAATGTATATAAGTCATTTGACGAAATTTTCAATCTGGACTGTGCAAAAGAATTTCCAGATTGTTGTACTGTGATGGTAATTGATAACTCTGTCCAGCTTAGATTAATTGTTTATATTGAATTCATACTTTGATCTCAACTACCTTATTTATGAATTCTATGAAACAAGTATATTTATATTTTGTACACAGGCACTCTCATAACTTTGAACGAGTCTGTTTACTAATCTATCTAAATTTGTTATCAGTAACTATTGATGATTTTTTCAGGATGTGCATAAGCCATTCATTCAGAGTATCTCATCCAAGTAACAAAAAATATATCTCAAATTATGTCCACAAAGATCATATAAATAAGTGGACGAAACTTTTAATGTTTAAATACCAGTTGAAAAAAAAGAGAATCAGTTCATTACATAAAACTCATTACCTCTACCCCCTCTGCCACCTCGACCTCCACGGCCACCTCTACCTCTTCTGTCTTGATTACCATTGTAACTATTGTATGTATCACCGTCTCCCCAACCACTATCTTCCATCTTTGGAGGATCACTTGGGTTCCATTCATTATCAAAATCGGCTTTTTTAGATTTAAAACCGCGCCCTGCAGCAAACTTTGTACCTCCTTCGGATATTACCCCATAATTCTGAGAGAAATTATATATTCAGTTGTAAGATTGCTTTATTGAATGAATTAGGAAAGGAAATATCAACAACAATAATAGTAATAGTTTGAAAATGCATCGAATAAACTAAGTAATACTTATTTTGAGTTGAGATTCTGAATGCTGGACGAAATCAGATTTATTAGAGTAAAGGGTGTTTCGCCCCTTACGTTGTGCATTCGAATATGAAATGTAAAAAGAAAACACTTACATTATAGTTATTGGTTGCAGGTGTATCATTATCCCAGTCTTCGTCCATAACTGTGAAATTCAGAAATCATTAGAATCAAATAAATCATCCATGCTTTCGGCGGCAAAGCCGAAAAATCATATTTCAGTTTTTCACCCTTACTTACTTCTTGTGAATGTTATGAGATCTCTATTCAAGCGTTAAAAACAAAATAAAACTAAAACTTTAAGTTTGTGCCAAGTTTCTTAAATTTAAAATCTTATAATTAATCAGACAACACTTAACATCAAATCTGATGCCGGAAGAATTAACAAGAATCAGAAGAATATGCGATTAACGACGCAAGCCTCAAACAAGCGGCAAAAACCGGAAACAAGAAACAATGCCGGAAAACACAGATATGTACTGTCAAATACTCTTTAATCTCTTTGGTCTGTTCTGTCAAAGAGGATAGTCTACAGAACACAAATATATAGTCTCTAAAAAAGGGCTCTGGTTCTGTGGAGCGGCAAAATGCAGGCGACGTTGCCAGATGCAACGAGCTTCAAGATTAAGTACATTGGAAATTTCCAATATTTTCTACTCACAGTGCCTCGTAAAAAGGTCATGAAACATGATGCACATCACTAGCCAATTTTCTAAACAATTCACCATAGACAAACTATATAACTATCGCCATTGTTTAAAGAGAGTCCTTGAACAATGCTATCGCACGCAGATACGAGCAAACATTCCAAAGAGACGTTGTGCCCACAAAAATTTAAACCTTTTATCTAATACTGAATCATCTTCGAAGTCTGTACAAGTTAGAAAAACACAGCAAGATACATCATCAGAAAAGAAGGAGTTGATATCACAGTTTTCAGTTTCCCTTGGGGGAATTCGCCGAGCGCTCTACCTACAGGGTGATATGAAAACGAGTGCATTAACTATCGCGTTCATATTCCCTTGGTGCAATTCGTTCAAGTAGCCGAGCGCTCTACCTACAGGGTGACGTGAAAACGAGTGCATTTACTATCGCTTTCATATTCCCTTGGTGGAATTCGTTCAAGTAGCCGAGCGCTCTACCTACAGGGTGACGTGAAAACGAGTGCATTTACTATCGCTTTCATATTCCCTTGGTGGAATTCGTTCAAGTAGTCGAGCGCTCTACCTACAGGGTGATGTGAAAACGAGTGCATTAACTATCGCGTTCATATTCCCTTGGTGGAATTCGTTCAAGTAGCCGAGCGCTGTACCTGCAGGGTGATGTGAAAACGAATGCATTAACCACAGAACATCTAATAAATATCATTAACTATCGCGTTCATATTCCCTTGGGGAAATTCGTTTAACTGGATAATGCGGAGCCAGTATGCGGCAATAAATGCGAAAAAAGTATGCGCCAATGAATGCGTAAACAGTATATGCGCCAAAAAATTATGCGGAATCAAGTACCTATATGCGCCAATAAATGCGTTACCAGTATGCACCAACGAATATTCTGTTCATCGGAGTTCGCCAAATCGAAAAATAAAGGGAAAAGTGATATTTCTTTCTGGGTCTCCGGACTTTCCGGTTTTCTTTCGGCCATAAGGGGCTTTGATGGCATGGTTCTCTTAATCCCACATATGCTGTACGTATCTGTTTGACTTTGAGAAGAATCGTAGGCTAGAACTAAATTGAAACATGAAACTTTTCCTTTCCGCGATCCTCTAATATCTGGTTAATTTATAAATTAACAGATTATTAGAAATAAATTTGGCACACTTTGACATAAAGTGGAGTAGGCCTACTGGGAGTACCACTTAAAAACCACTCCAAACATAGCTCAATAATAGAAACACATGGGGATGATACTAATATTATAGTGAGATCTCAAGATATTGATGGTACAGTGATCAAATTGATACGATCAATGCTAATGGTTGAGGCCTGGTGTGCTGAAAACGGTGTAGTTCTCAATAATGACAAAACAACCATATTATTTTTCTCTAATAGTCGGTCAAACTTAATTCCTCCAAAAGGCATCACATTCAGCTCTGGTACGGTCCAGACAAATTCAGAGACTAAACTGCTTGGAATACATATTGATAGCCACATGAATTGGTCAACACTCTCGAACAAACGACATTCTACCATATTCATGTTGAGAGCTTTAAAAACCAAGTCGACGATAAAACCTTAATGCTTGTTTATTTCGCAAACTTTAAGTCTGTTATGTCATACGGAATAATTTTTTGGGGAGGAAGTACATCGGCGGAACAGGTGTTTGTTTCTCAGAAACTTGCTTTGAGAACAATATTGGGTATGAAATACAGAGTCATGTTGAGGTGTTTTCAAAAGAAATAACATTCTTACAATGATCGGCTTGTATATATATAGAATTTTGATATTTTTCCACAAGAATAAACAATATTTTCAGCACCTCGAGAATACCAACGCTACATGTAGAATGCATGATTACTTTTTTCCCATTCACAGATACTCTGCTACCGAAGAAGGTACTTTTTATATGAGCCTAAAGCTGTTCAGCTGCTTACCTAGATTTGTCAGAGGTTTGAATGAGTTAAAGGTTTTCAAAAAGTCTATTTTTTATCTTATAGTTGAATGTAAACCATACACAGTACCTGAATTCAGAGATTACTGTGATAGGTTGGTATACTGAATATCCTTTTCTTTTGATAATAATTTCTTATTGGGTTTCACTTATTGTAAATTTGACTTGTATCCTCTTCTTTGTATTTTAATTTATGTAAATGATTTGGGAAATAAACCTAATATTCTATTCTATTCTAAAACAAAACGCACCGAGCACTATACCTACAGGGTGTTGTGGAAACGAGTGCATTTACTATCGCGTTCATTATGATTTATATGAAAAACGCGTCTTGAAGAGGATAAAGCCCGTTGAAGATACCACTTCCAGAGTACTCAAATTCGGCTTTCTCTCCATTCCAATTAACTGCAAAAATGGGGAGTGATATGTTTATACACATACAATGGTGAGGAGCTTTTAGTATGAATGATAATAAAGGGTGCTCCATGGCTAGCCCCCACATAACAACAGGCTATTAAAAGAATATAATGCTGTTTTATTAAATCTACTATTTTTGGAGTAATACTGGTAATTGATAACAAATAAAATTGCACAGCCACTTTTCAATTGCATGGAACACCTTGATTGTTGGTTATTGAGATTCAGGATGGTCCTGAAAAAAAAAGAAGTTCTCAAAAACATTTCATTAATATTTGGCACAGAATATTGTTGATTGAGAAGAATTGAATAGTAAATTTCAATATGAGGACGCATGTAACAGAAAAAAATTCTCACCTCAGCTATAGATTTAGAAAATAGGTTCCTAACCAAAGAGTTCCTATCACTAAGAGTGCTCCTAATGCGTTCCATCGGCTGGGGTGTGTCACCAGCATGAGCAATGGGAATGGCAGATGATTCATACATGTTTTTAACATCTTTTTTCAATTCCTCTCCAGTGGTACATAGAGATTCATTCACCATCTCTATGTGTGCATGGCCTTGTATACTGTGGATATGGGAAATTTGTTGCAACACATTTGCCATCTCAGATCTCTGCTTTTGATAATCCTTTTGGACATGCTCCAAAACCTGTGAAAAACACCAAATTGTCTGTTTAACCACGACATTCTGACACATTTCACCGTGTAAATTTTGAAAATGTTAGGTTATAGTCATTTTCCTGTCAGATAACTAAGCAGCGTTGTCCTTTCTACATAGAGGTCGTAGTAATTGGTTATTTATCGAAATATTCGAAATGTTTATTTACTTTGGGAAAATAATGCATTTGAGAAAATATTATGTGAATTCAATCATTCCAAAGACCAGGTAAATGTTGAAGAAACTTTTTTCTGATAATAGTGGAAATATTTCACGTATATAAACATGGTTGGAAGATTCAGTTATGCTATTTTCTTGTACGGAAAACAAAAATCGAGTGTTGAAATTTAACTGAAAATAATGGACAGAATAGTCCGTTACTTTGTGATAGTAAACTTGAAAAAAGAATGAAAGTGCTCAAATAACCCAACAGAAAAACTTCTGAACGAACAGACAGTACTATGGAATTCCCCACTTTTCAAAATTCTCAAGAAATAAACCTACAGAAGACATTTAAAATCTCTTTTGCACAACTTGAAATAATCCAGTATGAAAATGCAATAGTACTACGACACCTGCGTCACGGTTAAATCTTAAAAGAACTAACTCCATTTACAAAGTTAAAAAAGAGTAAATAGAAATATGCATTGGCAGCATTTCACGATTATCAACCTGCGTCAGTTTCAAGTCGAAAAACTTTATAAACCTAAATCTTGGCCAACCGGGATACTGGAGTATACTAAGTGACATCTTGCAACTTACCTTTGTCATTTCTTCTCCCATGTAAAGAATACAACTTTGTATCTCATCTGAATTTGAGTTGCAACTCTCTATGTTCTGAATTGTCTTCGAAGTGATCAGATCAATTTCTTGATGCACCTAAAAATTCCAAAATTAACATTATTGATAAATGGGAAAAATGGACTAGCGAAATCTAAATTGTTTGATTTTTTTGATGATTGATAAGGTATGGAAAATATTCGTACTCTCTGATTCAAATAGGGTAAGTTCGCTGAATTCTTGAAGGTTCTATTTTTGCCGTGTTCTACTATTTCCGTAAGTAAATTATGATTTTCGAGCATTTCTTCCAATTTCTTGATCCTTTCTTCTTCTTTTTCAATTGCTGCCTTCCGTTCTGCAATATGCTCTAATACGGAAGTAGTTTGTTTAGACAGCACTTCTTCAAATTTTTCCTCAAAAGATTGGTGCTTCTCATTGTCCACTTTCAAGAGGGTCTTAAATTTCGACTTTCCATCTTGTTCCTGAAACATAGATTATAATGTTCAAAAGGAGAGACTTCCTTCCATTTCGAAATCTTATACAGGATGTCCCAGAAGTCGCGCACCTCATTGAGATGATCGGAAGTGAAAAATATTCTAAGCCCAAAAATCCATGTTTGAAATTTTTTGATAACGCAGGTAATAAGTTATTAATTAATGAATGTCACCAATCAGGAGCGCCGTACAGAATAATAACTAGGCAGTGGGGACGCGAGAGTGAGACGCCTTAGCTGCTGCCTGCTTTTCACGCAGTAAACCGAGACTGGAGACACGTCAGCAGCTCTGGCGTCTCACTCTCGCGTCCCCACTGCTTAATTATTCTTCTATAGTGCGCTCCTGATTGGTCACTTTCATCAATTGATTACTGATTAACTACGTTACAAAAAAATTTCAAACATGGATTTTTGGGCTCAGAATATTTTTCACTTTCGATCCCCTCAATGGGGTGCGCGACTTCTGGGACAACCCCTTATATAAAATTCTCCTGTCTGCACTTTGTGGCCGAACTCCTCCGAAACGGCTAAACCGATTTTAAAATTTTGTGTGCATATCGGGTAGGACCGGGAATCGGCCAACATATATTTTTCATCCCCCTAAATGTTAAGGGTGGTCCACCCCTAACTTTTTATTCATTTTTTTTTATTTTAATTTTTTTATGATACAGCACACAAAAATACATACACCTAAATTTTCACCCCTCTACCTAACTTAAAGGGAACGTGGTATAACTAAAACTGCTTATTTATTGCCTCTAAGGCGGAACGGAGTTTGCAGGGTCAGCTAGTGTATTTATAAATGATTCAATAAATTTTGGCATGCATCAATACAAAGGAAAACTTTTCTTTCTGAATAAATGGATGTCTTCATTTCTCACCACTGAAACATGTGTGAAATTTTAGAATTTCTTATTCACTTCAATTAATTACGTTTCGAACTTTTTTTATTTTTCGGTTTACAGTCGGACGCACATAATATTATCTCATGAGTTTATATAAAAAATCACTAACAGAAATAATTTGAAGGCTAATTAATCAATGAATTGGAAGCCTTACCTCTTGCCAAGCATTCTCGATTTTGTTTATATACTCATTGTTAATCTCGATAAACCCATTAAGTTCTTCAATTTTGGTGGAGCAAGTCTCGGCAAATAATTGGAACTTGTTCATCAAATACTCGGTAGACTCAACAATATCTCCCAAAATGGTTCTGTTGTAATTTTCGCTTGTTTTATCATCCAAATTGTCAGTAGGTTCAGCTCTACGGGAGTTCTCTTTCAGCTGATTTGCAACATTACTTATCATATGACTAACTTTCTCGTTGAATTGGAGAAGTGCCGAAACATTATTAGACAAACTCTGGGAATTCTGTGGGAGAAAGAGATCATCTATTCTTTTGATTATGTTCTCTATATGATGTAGGTTTTTACTAGAAGATTGATAGACATGGTCAAGTTTCTTGTGAAGAAAATTCCCCCTCGAGGAGAGAAGATCCGTAATTTCTTTGAATTTCGAACTTTCCGATTTATAATACTCAAGTAGTTCGGCATCTCTTAGGAGTTCTTCTTCTTTTTTTTCCATTTCAGATTTCATCGTCTGATAAGCTTGACTTGTACTCTTGAAAGATTCCTTCAAATTATCCCATTCGTGTTTTTGGGCCTCCAGATCCCCAACTCGCTCCGTTAGACTCTTAATGGTTTCGTGTTTTGTTGCTATTTCTTTTTTACACTGTGTCAAACTTTGTGTCATTTCATTGTAATTATCTTTGTCCATATAAATACCTGGGAATAAAAACAATGTGTTTCTGCTTGAAGAAAATAAACAAGTTTACTTTATAAAAGTGAATGGAGTATAGAAAATAATATATTTAAAATACTATTTATGGAAATTTAAAGCTGTAAGAATAGTTATTTTGCCCCCCAATTTCAACAATTTCATGTTTTTATGCCAGAAATTTGAGTAAGCCTCATTTGAATTAATGTTTCGAAAATGTACAATATCTGTGATATTTAATGCAGTGAAGAAATTCCCAAGGTCCTAAATCCCTGAATGGGACAATTAATACCCCAATATTCTTATAACATTGTTTGGGCGGATACTAAAGACAATAATTAACTAAGAACCTTGTTCATTGGCCATAGCAAACAAATCCCGTTTCAATCTTAGTAGTTCTTCCTGCACAGCAGCTGCTGAATCTGATGTTCTCAAGTTGATAGTGGGGCAGTTTGTGATACTTCTTGCATTTTGAGCATAATCCAAAGTGTTCATTGTTTCATCTAAGGAAGCCATTCCAGGAGAAACGGTCGCTATAATGGTAGTTTTGGCCTTTCCTCCCAAACTGTCTTGTAGAATCCTTGTTAGTTTTGACTCCCTTGAATGAATATTGGAGTTATTGTCTATAGGGTCACCCACGGTCAACTTCAATAATAATTAAAAATGCATATCTAGATATTTCACTCACCTATATGGTACATGGGGAGAATTTTCAACTAAAGCCTTTATAACTCTTCCTAATGTTAGGAGAGATTGATTAATATTTGTGGCTTCTCTGGCTCTCTGCTCTTTGGAGCCAGATTTAGCACTATTTTCACTGCCAGCCAAATCTATAAGGTTGAGTTTTGCACAAGTTATGTTGGATATGTTTTTTGAAACTGAAATGGTTTGCATTGTACTGACGGAGATAGTGAATACAGTATGTGATCTAGAGCTGTGTTTGTTCATCAATGTTGAGGCCACTTGTCTTCTCTCACAACCTTTTTTGAGAAGGTGTATTATGTCTGCTGGGTTCAAGACAGTTATTTCCTGCAAATTCTTGACACGCACCGATTTCATTTTATCTTCGTATATCCTAAAAATATTATTCATTCACACATATCTACTATGAGCTCAATGCCAATAGTTTCATCAAAAGTTAACCAAAATATCACTGTCAAAAATTATCTGGTTTTCACTGAATTCAGAGTAATTATCTTCAATTCAATTTAAAATGATATACATACAGGGTGTCCCACTAGTGCTGCAGCGGACGATATACGCGTAACGGTCTGAGTTTGGCAAAATTTTTTGATGCAGACTTGATACGCTCCAAGAAGAGCACAACCTAAAAATATTTTCAAATATTTCGGGTGTCCCACAAAAGAGGAATAGAGGGTGACTTTGTTTTTCCAAATGGGGCACCCTATATTCAATAGTGTTTTTCAATTCTCTGAAACTTCCTGCATGCTTTTGTATACTTTTCACATATTTTTATTTCACAGTTTTCGAAATATTGGCCATTTTGACAAAAAAATGATACTTGTAGAGGCTATGGTATCCAATTATATTTCACGAACCCTTACGGTGGATTTCCATGCATCCGTCATCCGATGTCCGATTCGGATATCGTATACATTTTGTCGGACGGACGAAACTGTCAATTTCCATCCATCCGAATTTTCAAAACGTTGTCGTGTGTTTTAATGAGAAAAATGGTACCATTTTGTATATACATTGCGCGTCAAAATTATGGAACAAATTCATTTTCTCAGAAGAAAAATATTTGGCATCCTGAGACAGGTCAATTTTTGTTTCACTTTTACCAAATTTTTATGCATTTTTGAAGGATTTTTGTTGCCAAATATTTTTCTTCTGAGATAATGATTTTGTTCCATAATTTTGACGCGAACTGTATAATTATTGAATCATCAAATTACAAACCTTAAAGTCAAAGGTAGTCTTTCACCCGGTGAGATGGGTTCTCGTATATGGTACATTTTTGTGAGAGATGGTCCAGCAATACTCAATAATTTGTTGAATGTGATATTGCTCATTCTCGAATAATTGGAATACTGCCCACTATCGCATTTTTTGTACCAAGTTATTGAACATTCCTTGGGCCTTTCTGCTCATAAAAATATCTTTCACCCATAATAGGTTTCTTTCTTTTCAATAGAAGAATCAAAAGCAACAACAACAAGAGAACGTCAAACATTCAAAAAGTTGTGTCAAATTTGATACGATAACGGACAAAAGTTAAACATTTTTCAACTTTCTCCGATAACGGAAGGGAGTTGAAACTTTCGGACGAATGTTTGCCGCTCTTTCAATTTTGAATATTTCCGCCAATCACAACACTTTCGGACGATCGTATCATCGGATGACGGATGCATGGAAATCCACCGTTACACCTACCAATAACAGCTTTATATGGATTGAAAGACAAGACTTCAATTTATCCTAGCCAGCTATAATAAAGCATCTTGAGCATATGGAGTGTCCACAAAAAGACTATCAACATGACGAATTTCAAATCGATTTTTCTTCATTTTTTCAAATGCAATGCATATAATTTTTTTTCATCATTGTAATCACCATTCGTTTCACTTCAATTTTCGTCAAATACATGATATGCATATTTTTAAGAGCTTTTTCGAAATGTTTCCCTAAAATTCACAAATACCTTCGAATTCAAATAGCAGATAGGGCTTTTCTGTGGTTATTGAGAACTGTCAAATTATTTCACTCAGAATTAGCATCATTGAAGCTGCAATTCATATTTTCATATTATAGCGAAATGAGGAACTAGAAAGTTTTGATGTATCTACTCAAAAATGTTATGAAATCAGGTAGTTACTGAAGACAGAAACTTGCTTTCTGTACCAATTTTTCAAAATACATTTTTGATAATTTTCTATGTTTCTACTTGAAGAGTCGAATCTTGCAAAAATTTCAAACAAGCTTCAAGCTTTGGAGCTTGAAGATCTGCGTGCGTGCCTATGAAACTTATGAATATCATTTTTTCGAAGAGAGTTGTATAAGAATAAGAGCGGGCAGTTTTTTATATCCTGAAGTTTCGAAACTCGTTTTTTTGTAGCATTCAAACTGATTGGTATTTTTTTTAATTTTTACATCATTGTGTGAGTATTCATCCAATCCGTAAAAACTATGATGATATGAATTGAAGCTACAATGATGGTAATTCTGAATAGAATAATTTGACAGTTCTCAATAACCACAGAAAAGCCAAATCTGCTAAAGCCAACTCTGCTTTTTGAATTCGGAAGTATGTGAATTAAGAGGAAAAACTCTGAAAAATTCTTTTCTATTAAAGATATGCAGATCATGTATTTGACAAAAAATGAAGTAAAATGAATGGTGATTACAACGATGAAAAAAAATTATATGCATTGCATTTGAAAAAATGAAGAAAAATCGATTTAAAATTCGTCATGTTGATAGTCTTTTTGTGGACACTCTATATGCTGGAGATGCTTTATTATAGCTGGCAAGTATACTTCGAAGTCTTGTCTTTCAATCCATATAAAGCTGTTATTGGTATGTGCAAGGGTTCGTGAAATATAATTGGATAACATAGCCTACATAGTATAATTTTTTTGTCAAAAAGGCCAATATTTCGAAAACGGTAGAATAAAAATATGTGAAAAGTATACGAAAGCATGCAGGAAGTTTCAGATAATTGAAAAACACTATTGAATATAGGGTGTCCCATTTAAAAGAATAAAGTCACCCTCTATTCCTATTTTGTGGGCCACCTGATATATTCAAAAATATTTTTAGTTTGTGCTCTTCTTGGAGTATATCAAGTCTGCATCAAAAAATTTTGCCAAACTCAAACCGTTACGTGTATATCGTCCGCTGAGGCACTAGTGGGACACCCTGTATATCCAGAACTGGAAAATTGTAGTTTACCTCAATGGGATTAACTCTGTATCACAAAGCAAATCTCTTATTTCTTCATTGTATATTTCCATGAATGATACAGTTACCATCCGCTGTAAGTCTGGATCTAAATTGTCTAACTCCTCATATAAATGCATGGCTGCTCTCAATATTATACCTGCCTTGGAGTCCTAAAATTTAAATTTTGATTGATGATTCTTCTTGGAAATTCAACAACAATACCTCTTGCCAATTGGAAGTTTCAACGACATTTAGGGTATTGCTATCCCCCATAATTGTGTGTGTTTTGCCAGTTCCTGTCTGACCATATGCAAAGATAGTACAATTGTACCCCTTTGTGACGTCAGATATCATTTTTCCAACTACACTTTTATATACCTTCAACTGACTAGTGTTTTCATCGAAAATCTGGTCAAAAGTATAACCTTTCAAGTGTCCTTTCATATGAATTTCCTTGGGTGTACAATATACAATGGCTGATTTACCATCTCCATTGTGCTTGGGTCTGAAAAAGATTATATCAAGATTGAGCAAAACATGGTTTATTTGGTATCTTAATTAACTAAGAGAAAAAAGGTGTACAATTTGAGAATTCGGTTAAGTAAATTATGAAATTTTGTAGTAGGTAGTAAGCAGGAGTCCTGATAGTTCAAGTTTGAGACGAACCGTAGAAGAGCTGTTAAAGATCTTCGTGAAGTATAGGTTTGAATCATTGACTGGTAATCCAGGATTACCCATTGACCTAGAATTCTACATCAATGGTTTGAACATATTCTCCGGATTTTTAACCCCTTACCGCGTACCGTGCCAAATTTGGAACATGTACTTTACAATTTATTTTCAAACAGATGAATTGGTTTGAACCGTAAACGCACACTGTTCCATATTCGGCACGTTCGCTTCTAGGCGTTCGAGAACTATTGCCGCCATCTGAAGCGTATTTTGTGAGTTAGGTCGACTTTAGTTTTCCTACCGGCTTGTACCTGTTACGACGATTATTCGCGAAGTTTTGGTGGCCAAAAAAACCTTGAATATTGGATTTTAGTGATACTAAAAATAATTATTATACGGTACTTATAATAAGTGTTCCTTATTTCGAACCCTGCAAAGAAATACCTCTCACCTTTCATCTTTTTACATTGAGTATTATTTCTTTACTTGTGCCATATTTGGAACAATTCGCAGTAGAGGCTAAGCGCTCTCATCCAAGAGGTTTTTACGGTGTCAAAACTATTCAGATGCCTGATTGATGCGAGAGTGAGGATGAAAATTTATCGGACGATGAAGATTACCGAAAGAAAACATTTTTACCTCGAAAATTTGTTGAAGAAAGCAGTGGAGAAGATATTGACCAATATGAAGATGACGAGGGAGAAGATATCGAAAGCGACTGTTTCGATATTTTACTTGAGAATATTTTTCCATTTCCTGGATATGATGTGCTGTAATAGTTGGATATTGTGGAGAAGAATATCATCAGCCAAAAATTCTAATGATTATTTACCACTGGCAGAGTTCGAACTTGGTCTGGCAGAAATTCTAACAAGCTCCTACGTAACACCTAGAAAGCGAGGCAGGCCAAGTTGCTCATTGCAGTCTGAATTGGACTTAAAAAAAGGAAGTATCCATATTCGCAGATGCCTGCCCAAGAAATACTTTGCGATAACGTAGGGCATTTGCCAGAATGGCACGAAGATCGGCAGAAATGTAAATTTTCGATTTCCTGTGACAAATGCAACGTGGTTTTGTCTCAACAAGGACCGAAATTGTTTCAGACGTTTCCACCTTGAATGAGAAGCTGTTATGTCCTGTGTTTCAACCTGTTCCTAATAAATTGTTTTGAATAAGTCACATGTTTTACTTTCCTATAACGAGAATTGTGCCATATTTGGCACATGTCATAAAATCAACAGTTTCCGCAAAAAAATTGAAGCTAGAGTTTTTTATATATTTTTTATGGGTAAATACGTACTCAACAAACAACATATAAAAAAATAATAAAAAAGAAAAAAATGGCCCGGTAAGGGGTTTTAAACTATCATGAATAGCACTTGTTTGAAATGGAGCAACGACTACAAAACAATCCCATTAGGAAGTCCCTTAATTTCTTTATATCTTACCGAATACGCAGAAATACTTGAACTGGAGCTAATTTCTGCTTTTTGGAACTACCTGCACTTGAAGACATGTTTCAGTTTCAAATTAACACAACTAAACCGAGACAGGAGCTAAAAGCAAAAGACTTTTCACTTTCCAATCTGAGCCGAATCCGTCGCTTTGACCTTGGGTTGTCGTGGAATGAAGGGGGAGTTGAACTTTGGTAGTGGGAGAAAAATCCGAGAAAGCGCGAAATCAAAATATTTCCATTTGAATTTGATTTGGGTTATGTTAGTTATGTTACAACCTGATAATTTCAATGTTTTTATGTAATTAAATCAACATTGAATACTTCCATACTTTGTGATATGTTATTCATTTTCAGAAAAACTTAATTATTAAGTCAATTCGTCAAAAATACGATGAAATTAACGTTTCTATTCATGGAGGTTATCCCCCACCCTGATCTAATTCAATACCGACGATACCCGAAGGATCGGTGATCGTAATTCCTCGGGTTTGCTATCTGCGATCTGATTGGTCTGTGCTAAAAGATAATTTCAAATCGAAAGTCGTTGATCTTCTTCTTCTTCCTTCAAAACCCTAGTATGGGTTTATGGGCTCAACTATTAGTTATGTACCCAGTCGTTGATGGAAACCACAGAACATAAGAGCAATAACAAAGAGTAGAAACAACGGGCACTGCACTGCTAGTGCTACCATTGTTTAAATAATGGTGCTACAATCGGTTCGTAAATATTCGGAAAGCATATCGAGCCCATTAATCCGGAAATTTTAATCTTCAATTTTGGAATCTCCAGACCACAGAACATATAAGATCATCCTTGTCCACTATGTTGCCGCTTTTTCTGATAAATCGAACCCAACTTTCCGAGACGGGTTATTTTCTGAATATTTTCCATTATTCAGAGTTCTGAGACGACACAACTTTCTTCAAGAGGATTATACTGATTTTCCAATTGATATTGCTGTGCTTACTTGACCATTAATTTTTCTAAACTCAACCCAAATGTAACATTCCTTTGAGTATTATGAAAATTGGATGAAAGAAACATAGATACAAACATAAATTTTCAATTTGAACATTCATTTAAAAAATTCTTAAGAGTTAGTAATTTCATAAAAAAAGGCTCGAAATCAACAATCATAATTATTATAAAATTATACCGTCAACTAGTAGAAAACAATTCGGCAAATTTAACGATAATCCTGTTGTAACGGCAACACTGATGCCTTCCAATTGCTTCTTGCCCACCAAATTTGGTAGGCAAACTATGTCAATCTCTGTTTAGTCAGAGCCTCCAGATTACCCATCTCTTTCTATATGCGGGAACCTAGGCCTTGAATAGAGAAAGATCAAAGATCGGGTGCCAGTGCACTGCCATAGACCTGGTCTGTGATTTGACTTCGGCGCTGGAGGTGGCGTTTTGTTTATTTATTTAGATTTGAAAACAATAAAATCAAAGAGGAACTTACTTCTTAATATTTTCATATTATTATTTTTAAAGCTGACCAGTCGTTCGATAATATTCTGAGAGACTCGGGTCTGGGTAATCCTGTTGTTTAATCAAGTAGAATTTGGACAGTGGTGGGGGGTCCGTCAAATTCGCCGCAACGTTGCCAGATCGGGCGATTATTCCGGTATTTGAAGAAAAGGTCATGAACTTCTTTGAATGTTTTCTTTGCTTGGTTCTTTCCTTCATTAGCACTTCGAACTAAGCAACCCTGAATAAATTATTAGAAATCATATGATTTCTTTCAATATAGTGTTTTATCCAAAAACAATTCTAATTCATTAAATAAGAATTAAATTCTAATTAGAATTTAATTATTTATCAAATTAGAATATTCTAATATCTTTATAACGTGAAGATAAACGAGATTAAAAAACAATTAAGTGAAATTGAACTGGATTTTTCCCCTTGCATTTTATTTCATGCCACTAAGTAAAATTTCAGGACAAATGCATAAAATGTTCTCTAGGAAGTGCAAAAAAATTTCAAATTACTAATTTCAAAATTTACGCTCCTTCTGATCAGTAGTTGATTAATTCAACTTAGCCATTATTTATTAACACTCATAATTTTGTTTCGAATTCCTGAAAGCCGTGGATAATTCTTATTCTGACATTACAATATGTTTACAATTCACTCTGAAGAAATGGATTTGCACAATCTGGCAACAAAATCCGGTTTTGACGCAGTTCGCGCATGCGCAAATCGGCCTTCAAATTCTACTTGATTAAACAACAGGATTACCCGGGTCTGAATTCCTGATACGTTTCCCTGAACCTTTTAAGGAATGATAAATTTATGTTACTGAATATCAAGATTTTGTGTTAATCTTGATATGATATTGCAGTAACTTACTGCCAAACACAGTGAAAAACAAGATGAATGAATGTGGCATTCCACCAATTGATATTCCTAAGGATAAGTTTCCTTGCTGTATCGTTTGGACTCCAATACCAGTTTTGTCATGGTTCTTTCCATTTATTGGACATATGGGCATTGCTTTATCATCTGGAGTTATACGAGATTTCGCTGGACCTTACTTTGTGTCAGAAGATAACATGGCTTTTGGAAAGCAGTGTTACCACTTCTACCGATTTTTCGGTAGATCTACCGATTTTCGTCTCAATCTACCGATCTACTGAAAAAGCACATAAATCTACCGAATTTTGATAGAGCGAATGTATATTCTGATTTTCTAGGAAATCATAACTCTTATGATACTATTTTAAAGGTTTCTTTACCATAACATAATTTGACAGATAATTTGAGTTAAAAGTTGACAAAAAGCATACCTAGGAGCATAGAATAATTCTATGCTCCTAGAGCATACTACACGCGTTATAGAGGTTGCCGCTTCCTAAAATCGATAAATTCCTTGATGAGAACTGGTAGCTTTAGTTCAATGACTGATGCTAATCTGAGAGGAAAATTCTCGTTTGAAAATTAGAGAGTGACGTTTGTCAAGACTTATATTATTTAAACGACTGATATTAAACATGTGCTTAATTAATTTTTGTTTCAAATGTTTATTTCCTTCAAAAATTCATTTTTTTATATATTTTTTTAGTGCCAATATTTATTTTTTGTTAAAAGGATTATTACATATACATATAGAATGTTTATTACCTATACATATATCAGATGTATTTTTTTCAAATATTTTTCTTCGAGCTATTTGATGTACATGTGTTTTTTGCATATTTGCTCACAATAGGTGTTGACTCTTGAAATACCTATTTATTTCGTTACATTATAGATTTTTTGTTGAAAAGTTTAGTTTTTCAAATATAAATCAAATCTTTTTCAAATTTTGCTTAATTCGCAATAACCCTCTTGTACAATATTTCGGATAAATAGTATTTAAACTTGAAAAAACCCATAAAATAGGTGAAAAAGTATGTATTTCAAAAATCTACCGAATTTCTACCGAATTTTTATGAACTTTCTACCGAAAACGGAGGTACGGAGGGTGGCAAGTGTGTTGGAAAGCCAACAAAGTACTGGCAATTGAAACCATCTCTCGCTAGAGGAGGAATATCTGGTTGGGATAGTGCAGTTACAGAAGCCTCAGAAATTTATAAAGGGCGCATGCATAATTTACTTTGTGACAATTGTCACTCCCATGTGGCTACAGCTTTAGATCTCATGAAATATAATGATTCTTCTAAATGGAATATGGTGAAATTAGCATTCTTGATTTTACTTTACGGGAAATATGTGAATTTCGGAAGGTTTCTGAAAACTTGGATACCTGCAATTTTATTTTATGCAGTTCTAGTGGCTTTATTATATAATATAATGTAATATATGTTGGTGATGTGAGAAAAGGTTTCTAATATAACTAGTATGAGAAAAATCATCGTGTGGGAACAAGTGCATACATCCAAATTCTTATCAATAAACAATAATTCAGTCAGAAGTCTTCATAAAAATTGTAAGAAATTAATGGTTCAAATGTTTTTACAGATATCTGGAAAACCAAGTATTACATTTTTATGTAATTTTTGTTGAAAACGAGTTTATTGAATGCAAAACGGATTATTTTGAATTAGTCAGTATTCGAGGGAAAATATGCAATTACTTGTTTGATCTGTTTATTCTATTTTGAATCCTTGAGCTTGAAGATTTCTGATTTTCATAAGTTAAAACTGTAAATAATTTTCTTGACGAATAATTCTCAAACTCAGATTGTTGAAGTAATAAAAACAATTTAATGAATGTTTCAATTCACATATTCATATTTGTTATAACATAATATATCCAAAGTTTATAAATTTCAGGTGATTTCCATTCTCCATGTAAGAACTAAGAAGATATTCCACTGAACTGAAGAATTGTTCAGTCATTTAACTCTGTGAGAAATATCTGCAATTTCATTGCACCTGGTTGTTCCATATATAATTTAACCATTTTATTATGAACTATACTGCACAGGGCTTTACAATTGTTCAATTGCATACCTGATACGAACATTAGGAACTTTTTTATATCTATCGTAGAACTAACAGCTTGCTTATCGTCATCTTCATTTGATTCATCAACACGAAGGTAGTTCGAATTGAAGCCAACTAGAATATGATAGATTCTGAATAAGACTTGAAAAGGTGTAATCTAATTATCAGGTTTTTCATCAAAGATTTTTAGAGTGGGCATTAGAAATACTTTACCAGCAAAACTCTCCAAACTTAAATCTGGAAAATGGGATGAAATTGTAACAGTATTGGTTTTTATTTGTAGAATCAATCTCCCATTTTTATTAGCTGAAACTATCAACTGATGGCTCATATTCTTCATTCTTTCTACTATATTCTTCAAATGTTTCAAGGGGGGCATTGATATTGTAACCTTCAAATGAGAAGAAAATAAATTGTTCCTTACAGGAACTCCCATGAAATAGATTGTACACTTACATGAAAATCATTAAATCTAGGTTCCTCATAGTTTCCCCAATGTTTTCTTGAGATTACTTCCACACGAATATCATGAACACACTGTCTTGTTTGAATATCCTCTGGTGCCTTAAAATGGTTAGTTGCTATTTTATCAGAAAATATTCCTACAACTTACTAATTCCATCTCCAACGTGAGACAAGGAAATTCTTTATTAGTCAGTTTTATTTTCAAACTTTTCACATTTTGTTTGAGGACTGATACAGATCGTGCTAGGAGAGCTGAAATAAACATCGTTGAAATAGATCAGTATAATGGGATAAAATACAAACCTGTTGAAAATTCCAGGAAAATCTCATTATAGTCTTCACTTACACCAATAACATTGTATTCTTTAAAATAAAAGTTCACTGGTAAATCACACCATACCAGAGGACGCCTAGGTCCTGATTCTTCTTCAGAAACTATGAAATAAACATTTCGGGATGTAATTCTCATAACACATTCTTTTGAAAACTTCGATAGACTAGTAGCAATATCTGTAATTCGAAATGATTTGTTTATTTGAAAATATAACCAAAAAAATAGGATGAATCTCACTCATGAAGTCCCGCATAGCGGTGGAATCTGCAATTAGGCCTCTGAATTTCATTCTGATTAATCAGTTAAAAAAAATAAATTTACTTCGAAACAATTTCAATTCGTTCAAAAATGTATTGAAATTCTGTTGAAATGTATTCGCGCAACCGCTACAAAGACCACAGATCTCTTTGCTCCCGGACCCCGGTCCCGTTACCTTTTGCAATGACAGTTGCGATCCATGTCTATGGTTCATGCTGTCGAAAAAATTGAGCATAGAAATTCAAACATTGTTTATGTTAGTTTAATTCAATAAAAAGAATGAGTTACAAAATAAGATATTTATCCGAAATAGTAAATGAAGAAGGAAAATGTAACTCTTTTAAACTCTAAAATTTAATCGATTAATGAAATGGCATCTTCGCAAGATGCTTGGTACTTGTCCTTATTAGGCCTAGCAGAATATTTTAGGACTTCAAGTACCCCTATGATTAAACAGTGTATTCAATGTCTTCAGGCTGTTTTCAATTTCAAACCACCACCGAGGGTGGAAGCAAGGACTCATTTACAATTAGGAAATATCTTACTGACTCACACAAAAAATACAGATTTGGCAAAAAATCATTTAGAGCAAGCAGTATGTTGAAGTAATCCTTTTTGGGAAAATATAATATATAATCTTCTCTTTCAGTGGCATCTTTCCCAGATGATAAATACTTTTGATGATGTCAAATTTGAAGCAGCCAGTGTTCTTGCAGACCTGTATGAAC
This sequence comes from Adalia decempunctata, assembly GCA_951802165.1. Classification (NCBI taxonomy): domain Eukaryota; kingdom Metazoa; phylum Arthropoda; class Insecta; order Coleoptera; family Coccinellidae; genus Adalia; species Adalia decempunctata. Next base: position 27,812,041 of record OX637697.1, read on the forward strand.
AGCAACAGCAAATAGCTTTGTCCAAGCCGATTTTAAGGAAGGCTATTGAGTTATCACAGCATAATGTTTACTGGCATTGTAGGCTGATATTTCAACTTGCAGTAAGCAAATTAACTATATTTAACTACAATTAAAATAATTGTTTCATTTGGGATTATAATATTACATTTCACTTTAATTTTAGCAAATTCATGCAACAGAGAAAGATTATCAACTAGCAAGTAGTTTACTTGGAGTTGGTGTAGATTATGCTCATATTTCAAATGCCTATTATACAAGAGTTTTATTTTTATTGAGCAAAGGAATGGTAAGTTGATCACTAATAATAAAATGAAATATACTAACTTTCAACCGATTCTGCTGCCAAAATTTCAGGGCCATTTGTAAATAAGTTTGTGAATAATAATATATCAAAATTGCAAATTATGATTTTTTTTTCAGTTATTGTTGATCGATAAGAAAATACAAGAAGTACAAGTCGTTCTCAGTCAAGCTGGTCATTTAATAGAAAGTTGGACTGGAGCACCATATCAAAAAGAATACCTTAAAGTTTATTATCTTGTTTTACAGGTAAATATCTATAGGAATAATTATTTTACACATAACTAATAATTTATGTAGTACTATCCAGAAGTTCTATTGTAAACTGACAAAATGTTGTTTCTTTTTGAATTAACATTCATTATCTCTTTTTCAGGTTTGTCATTATCTTATGAGTGGACAAGTAAAAAGTGTCAAACCCTGTTTGAAGCAATTACAGCAAAGTATTCAAACTATAATGGGAAGCGATGATGGTATGTAAATATATTGTGATTGTTTTTTATCCAAATAATATAATCCTACTTCAGCATAAGTTTTTAGAATGATATATCTTGACAAAATTGTTTCTAGAAGACATGAGGAATAACTTGTCCCGAATGTTTCATTTAATTTGTTAGTACTAGAATCCAAACGAAATCCTCCTGAGCTATTTATAGAATTTTTCGATAATTTTATTGCAGTTTTCACTGGACCAAGTGCTGGAGATATGTTTCTATGGATGCCTAAAGAACATCTTTATGTCTTGGTTTATTTAGTAACCGTAATGCACAGCGTTCAGGCAGGTTATATGGAAAAAGCTCAGAAGTATACTGATAAAGCTTTAATGCAAATTGAAAAGTTGAAGAGTAAGTTGTAAAAATTGCACATTTTTTAAATCGTAGAATCCATTCCATACATGCAAAATTGTGTTTATTAACCATTTTACAGTTGTGGATAACAAACCTATTTTATCAACATTTCAATTGATGCTGTTGGAACATATCATAATGTGTCATTTAGTGATGGGCAACAAAACTCAAGCACTCAAAGAGATCTCTACAGTAGTTAGTTTATGTAGACAAAACCCTCGATTATTGGAGTGTCACTGGCCCCAAGTGCATACACTTCTGGGACTATATTCCATGAATATGAACTGCATGGAAGCTGCAGAAGCTCAGTTCATGGTAACATTGAATGTAAGTACCCCATTTCATTTGAAAACATTTTTGTATCACATGGATTTTGTGAGGGCCACGTTCTTGATGAAATCTGAGCAGAATTTACTTCAATTTGATGATGGGATCATACTGGGAAAACTTTGGAGATTAGACCTTTGGCAGATTTTTTCCATTGAAATTATCCTCTCTCTACAGAAATGGTATTGTTGATATGAAATTTGAGTTACATTTCTGAGCATTCGTTCTACATAACTTCGTCTCTACGTCTCAAACCATATTGTTCTATTTCCGATTTTTTTTGACAGCTATTACATTTTTTCAATTAATTTTTTGAACTGGAAAATGCGAATCTTGAAAGCTGCACGAATAAGCAGTCAAAAGCTCCTAACTTCAAGTGACCCATTTTTGAGCTTTCATTTTACTTAAACGTGGATATATTATTAGTTTAGGTTATGTTATATTGAATACAAGTGCTGGAAAAAGTCTTATAATTTCCTGATTTTCTCAGATTCCTAGGGATAAGGAATTGTGGACATTTGCTAACCTCAACTTAGCGATAGTTTATTTGAGAACTAAGAGGGAAGCTGATTTTAATGCTTTGCACGACAGGATCAACCCAGAAGCTTTGCCTTCTCATTCTCATAGTTTAAAAGCAGCAGCCTATTACGTACAAGGTCTTCATGCTTTTTTCCAATGTAGATACAATGAGGCTAAGTAAGTTATAATACTTCATCATTATAACCATTTATATTACTCCTAATCATTTATTTTTTCAGGCGTTATTTACGCGAGACATTAAAGATGGCGAACTCTGAAGATCTGAATAGACTGACTTCTTGTTCCCTTGTATTATTGGGACACATATTCCTTTCTCTGGGAAACAGCAGGGAGAGTATGAACATGGTTACCCCTGCCATGCAATTAGCAAGTAAAATACCAGATGTTCATGTTCAGTTATGGGCTTCTGCGATTTTAAAAGGTAACAATATAGTTTCGTTTTTTCAGGAGAACTTATTATGATCTTTGGATAACTCTAATGAACTGCGAGGAATATCCACTACCCACTTCCTTCACAGTGAATAACTGAAAATAATAACTAGAACAGACGTTTTTGAATATTTGATAATTTTGAAAATACTGTTTTTATTGCCTATTATAAAGATTTTCCTATTACCTGAAAGTTAAATAAATATATTAATCAAAGAAATGCCCTGGGTAAACTCATAATTACTTTTCAGATCTCTACAGAATCTGCAACGACATGGCCAACGAGAATGAAGCATATCAGAGACATGTACATTTCTCCCAAATGCTGTTGAATGACCATTACCAAGCTTCACAAATGTCAGAGCACAGTCTTATAACATGGACTCAGGGTAATCTACCTCCTCAAATGCCGAATGAGGGACCTTGTACATCAGGGGTTATGTTATAGTTATAAATTAATTTATGTAATATTTGAAAATGTGTATAAATTTGACAAATTTTTATATTGAAAGGAAAGATATATTAAATAATTTATAAAAGAGATAGTTTCTTTTTACACATCAGCAGATTGCGTCAACATTTACATTTAAATTGGGTCTTTGGCAAGTGCAGAGTGATGATTTAAGTTAAAATATTAGACCATTTTAGTGAGTTATTAATCTTGGGTATCATAGGAAATAAGGAGGGCTATTCTCCTGGCAGAAAAGGAGCAGGTATGAGAAAATGCACCTATATACAAGAAAGAGTTTCAAAAAAAGAATGAAATGAAAACAGAAATATTTTGATGGAATCTCCTGTTCCTTCAGCACTACTTGATCTGAGCAAAAATATTCTACACTTCCTCAATGTCTTGTTGGCAGATAACTGACAGTCATTATCACTATAAACCTATTTTCCTTTGTTGATTCATCATTCATATCTCAATTTGGGTATACTTTTCCAAAATGAGTAAAGTTAATATGTTCAATATTGATAAATTAAAAAAAAAAGTTATTTAATCATATAATTTATTCAAATCAGAAATTTACTAATGTCAATACATGATTATTGTAATTGGAATATTATTTATTTATGCATTATAAACTTCACACTATTTTTATTACTGAAAGCCAATAACTACATGGCCCACTACAGATGTAGGTAAGCTATTTGTTTATATCTATTTCAAAAACTGGATATTATTGGTACAAATTACAATACTTTGCGCTTAATGATATCTTTCCTTATCAACAAGATCTAAGTAAAATATCACCCCTTCATATTGAAAAATTGAGTAATGAATGCAATCCTATGAATATTCTGAGTAAACAAACGGATACTTTCTTCTGATTCCCTTGTTCACTTACAAAATTATTTACCAAAATCACATAGAAAATAGGAGGTAAAAACTACAGTATATCATGATAACACCTATTTCACAATGTGGGTAACAGCCCAAATAATGTAATTCTGGTATCTCATCATGAACAGTATAAAATTTTTCTTAAATAAATCAGTTGTCGAAATGGTGTCACAATGATTTTCCAATACTGACCTTCAGAGATACAAACTTTCAATGAAGCATTTGATTTTTGAAATGATGTTCTTTCTTAAAAAAAATGCACAACACAACTCATTTTATCAATGCCATTTATAAATTAATACGTCTACAAAATGGACCTTTTTGGCATGCTACTCAACGGCATCAGAAAATTCTTACATTAGATGGTTGATTTACCTTTTTTATTTATTGTCTTGCATGAAGAGTGAATCTCAATTTAATTTTGATAAACATTGATAGTAGATTTTTCGAATATATTTTATCAGGAGTAGCATGTCCTTCTAAAATTTCGCATTATTGCTCTGAAGATCAGAATTCATCAAGGGAAAACCCTATTTACTGAATAATTTATACATCTTTTCCTATATTTCCACTTTCAATATTTATTCATGCATCAGCAGGACTCTCTCATTTTATACCCATGTTAAGTTGCACCAACATTAAAAGTCAAGTCTGGTAGGTCTATGAGTTTCGGGATGAAAAATTCGAATATTCAGAAAAAATATAATCAATTTAATAAGTTTTAATTTCTAGAATGGAATATTGTTGTATTGCATAAAATATACCTCATAACATTCAGACTGGAATCGTTTACTAGTACAAGAACTCATATATCATTACAGAAAACTTGGTATGAAAGTAATCAATGATACGTTTCCGTTCCCTTTAAATCATTTTTAGACTTTGGTGTCTCTAGAATATATTTTTTTCAGAAAAACCAATATCTACTTAGAAATTATAAGATAATGAAGAGCACATTTGATAATCAGAACTCACCAATTGATATTTAAATAAAAACTACTTTAAGCTTTATAGCACCTAATTATTTAATTAATTTTTAATCACTTTCGAAACCACCGAGAATGATCTTATTAGCCATTTCTACTACAAATCGGAACTTCCAAAAATTTTATTATTTTCGCACTTGGAATGTGGAAGTTCAAATTTCGTGTTTCTATACACTGATAAAAAAAATTTGTTCGTAAGTATTGACGCCTTAACAAGTGACTAGTTCATAATAAAACTATAGAAAAAAACTTCATAAATAAAATGTGGAACTAGAGGAATTGCTGAAATAAATTTGCTATGAACTTATTACTACTAGAATCTGCCAATCAATATCAATCTGATACTATCATTATAATCTTTAAATTTCAACATTTTTAAAATATTCTTTCTCAACAATTCTAAATGATGGACATTGTATCACAAATCAATTGCTTTGGATCTCCATATTATCAGAGAGAATTACCAGAAATCTTCCTACTATTCCAGCATTGCTGTTTTGCCTAGTTATCACTTTTTTCGATAAATATTCTTGAGATCGAAGTTTTACGCATATATTGATATTACAAAAGCAAAATGGGTGTTCCAGAAATGATATGAATCTTTGGATTTATAATTCTGTACATTCTGGATTATCTCAGCAAAACAGCAGCTGGAATAACAACCACCGATCACATTAAACTCGTACATTTAAACAACACCAAGTCCTTCAAAGTGAAATTTAGTTAACAAGCGTAAAGTTAATACGTACAAATAATACATAGCAGAAAATATGCGCGAAAAAAAAAGATGACTCGTGTCCCTCTTAAGACTTGAGGAGTTTGTTGGCACGCTGGTTTGCCACTGCTATGCGCGTTTCGTTGCTCTCGCCCTAACCAACAGATTACATACAAATATGATGATAAACTTTAGACCTGCAGCTCTGAATCTCATACTGTACAATCGAGACACTTCAAATTGGACTCAACACGTTGCAAATATCAAGATTCGAAAAATCACAATAGCAAACAGTCATTACATTTTGAGAATTTCAGTCTTGAAATAAATATAAAATTGTAATGCCGATTTTAGTTCAACAGTAGGAAATATTGAGGCAAAAATTACTACCACTACCCATTTTCTTTTATAATTAATTCCAAGCTTAATTTAGAAACTTCAATACAGCTAATAAAAATTTGAAGCAATCTGAAATATGGAACAGAGAAGCTGGTTCCTGAGCTCAAACTCAACTATGACAACTCTGGAAGCACAAATTTAAGGTCACTCGATGATGTGCACTGAAGAAAATTTTCAATACGGAATGAGTCATTATCAGAAAAAAATTCCTTCTACTGAGACGCACCTGCAGATCATGTCGTTAAAGGACCTGAGTTAGTAATGACTAGCCTACATGATATAATTGATGAAATGAAAATCAGTGAATACTGAGATATGTTCAATCGAGAAGCAAGTTTTAAAGTTCCCAAAGATTCAGAACTACAGTCGGGTAATAATAATGATGATAGTAATAATATTATTGAAGTGTTTGTGTTGTTTAGAAGTGTCTACTTGAGGAGGTCATGAGCACGTTGATTGGCGACCTCTATCCTCGTTGCATTCGAGTCGGCCTGTTGTTGAGTGAACCATGATGTGTAGTCCATATTAGTTTTGAGGTAGTGTTCAAGTTTTCGATTAAGTTTTTGTAGTTTGTCAAGTGGACCGAGTAGATAGCAATGCAAGAACAAAACAACATCTAGATTATTAAAAATTCAGGCAAAAATGAATAAATATTGAGGTATTCCAAAATATGTAGAAATATGGAAATGACAATCAAATTTGATTCAAGAGATTGTTACAAAGCAACCATTTCCTGCATATTTCTTCATACAGACAAATGTCTTCAAATATAGTATCTAACAAGAGAGGATTTGATTACTGACAAGAGTAGCAGCCCTGAACAACCTCAGTTTGTTTAAGAAATATGAAAAGTAAATTTGATTCAAGGCATTTTGAGGTACTTTAGGAACACCATTTTAAGTACCTTACTCGAAATTGAACACGTCGAGTAAGTAAATTTTTTCCATATATTCCACATTTTTCAGAAATTAATTATATTTAGTCAGTAGCGGTAGGAAGCTCAATATCCCTAATTATTAAAAAAATCCACACAATTTTTAAAAATTATATTACGAAGATTATATACAATGTTGGACACAGTTATGCAAAATACGTTCAAACTGATTATATAACAGCTATTAGTTTTAATTTTCGATAATTTTTGAGAAAACTACAACAACAAAGGACTTGCTATCAACAAATATTTTCGCGATTTACTCAAAAACCCACAAATAATCGTTCTTGCCAAAATTTCAAATAAATTGCATTTATTATTGAGTCCTTTCAATGATTTTGCATCAACTGTGAAAGTGCCAAGTCAGCATAAAACACTCGTGTATTTATATTGCATAGAAATATCACAGAGACATGCAAGCTTTTCATATTAAAGCTCCCATATAGAAGAACAGGTTATAACTCTGTAACAAAGCTCCAACTGATATTAATATTAAGTTAGGGCGACCTTATTCAGATGTAATGTGCAGTTAAATAAGGGGCAAAGTTCAAGAGAAAAGTGTGATTTTAATACAAAATATACGGGGCACGAAGTAACAATTCAAATTACCAATTAAAAAACTACCTTATCAATTTAAAATTTGAAACGATTTCATGATGAGCCATAAGGCTGTGTTCTTTTGAATTATCTTCAGTTTATCGACACTTAAGGTTAGACTATTAGAATAGTCACACTATTTTTCCTTGTATTCATTTTTTCCAGATATTGAACTTTGTCAAAATTCGAAAAATGATGCTGTGAAAATATGTGCCTTTGACAATGGTGGAAAACTATGCGTAAGTAATTTTATTTACAAACTTTCATTTTTTAAGATATTTTTCAGCTCACATTAATCTTAAATCAAAAAAGAAGAAGACGAAGGAAAACAGTTAAAGAGGAAATTCTACGATAAGTTCTCGGTAACCTTTGAATCGTACTTAACCCTTTCCGCCCTAGCGTGATCGTAGTCCTAGCTAGTTCAACATGTTGCAAGAACAAGAACGTGAAAAATTTCACTAAGATACGAAAAATTGTTGGTTGCAACAATACAATATCAGTTTTTGGGTATGTAGGAATTCTGAATAAATTTTACATACAGCAAAGTGAGAAACCAATTCTTTTTGTGAAAAATTTACATATATGACGGTAGTTAGTTACTTTGAAATGGGAACAAGTGTAACAAACCTGGAAATGATTGAAGAAAAGAGAAGGATGCTTTGTGATCAAATTCGATAGATTTTTTGCCAGTGACGATTTCAATTTAGATCTACCCCCTTGCATTAATTGTTTAATTAATGAAACAGCTTCAAGTCATCCAGAAATATACTAACTGACAAAGAAACTGCAACACCTACAATAAGCTGTTTTAATTTCAATTTTTTTTTGGTAAACATAGATAGTATAGAAGGAGTAAATTATTAGAATTTGGAGAAGAAAACGGAGGGTTTACAGTTTTTTCATTAAATTTGTAAATAATGTGTTTGTCCACCGCGATTATCTATACACCCCCCAACATGTCTTGGCATTGATGCAATAAGATGGTCTATTTCTTGTTGAGGGATACTATCCCAAGCTACCTGCACTTCATGTCTCAGAGCCGCCAAAGTCTATGGGGGTGAATTTCCAAGCCTTCTACCCATGATGTCTCAAACATGGTCTACGCGCGAAAGATCGGAGGATATGGGCGGCCATGGCAAAAGATTCAAAAAAGTTTAAACTAATTCTGGCAACATGATGTTAAGCATTATCTTGCTGAAATATTGGATTCTCGAGCCCGTTAAGTTAAGGAGCAGTATCACCTTTTGAATCGTGGTAAATCTCCATTCAGAAAGTGGTCTCTTTATTTCACGAGTAAGTACCCTAATTTACGACGTAGAGACTTGATTTTTTTTCAAATTGAAGTTAAAGAACGTCCCGAGGGCAAATAGTTTTCTTGTTTTCGATTTAATTAGTTTTTCAATTAAAAAAAACAGGGTAATCGTTAGATCTGGGGTTATTGAATATGTTTTTCGTTTTTCATGAGTACAAGCTATATTTTTGAAATAATCATCATGAAAATTTTTGTAGGTTACAGAAGATTATATTGCCGAGGGCAAAAGGTTGCGATTTTTTCCAAAAAATGATGAATAACCGTCGGAAAAAAATCATTAAGTTTAGTGTAGTTTCCAAAACGCTGAAGTTCAACCTGTTTTTTTTAATTGAAAAACTAATTAAATCGAAAAAATCGCAACTATTTGCCCTCGCCAATTTAATCTTCTATAAACTACAAACATTTTCATGATGATTATTTCAAAAATATAGCTTGTACTCATGAAAAACGAAAAACATATTCAATAAACCCAGATCTAACGATTACCTTGGTTTTTTTAATTGAAAAACTGATTAAATCGAAAAAAAGAAAACTAGTTGCCACCGGGACGTTCTTCAACTTCAATTAAAAAAAAATCAAGTCTCTACGTTAAGGGAGAACATATGGCTCCATTATTTCTTGAAGGTAACGGAGCGCTGTCATGTTACCTCGAATAAAGACTAGAGGTGACCTATACTTGCATGTGCAGTAGCACCCCATACCATAACGCCTACTGTTTGGTGTACATGACGCTCAATATCAAACTGAGGTTCACGTCTTTCTCCCCGTCGTCGTCTAACCCTTCTTCGGCCATCATGTATGTGCACCCAATCGAGATTCATTAGAAAAGACGACCAGATGCCATTCCACATTCCAATGATGAGGTTCTCTGCACCACTGTAATCGTTGCCGACGATGCTCAACCGTCAGATGTAACACAAGATGGGGTCGATAATGCTGCAGTCCAAAAGACCTTATCCGGCGGTAAACCGTTCGGACAGTTGCAGCGTGGCCTTGTTCTCCCAACCACTCATCAGCCAAAGACCGAGTTGTCGCAAATCGGTCGCTAATCGTCCATCTTGAACTTTGTGCCCCTTCGACGTCCGGTGCTTACTCTAAGATTTTGGGCGTTATCAAACCACGCTTGACAACATCTCATAACGTACGTCGTACGGTTAGCGATTTCTCGAAATGACAACCCGCCTCCCATGGACCAATAATTCGACCTCTTTCAAATTCATTTAGCTGGCGATAAATTCCGCGTACACGTGCTTTAGGCATTTTAACAACAACTAAACTTCGACTTTGGATCTCCTCGAACATCTGGTTTGTTATAAAATTTTAAAAAATTTGCAAAAAACGACTACAATTTTTTTTTTTCACTATTTATTGCACATTTACAATCTACTTTATACAGTAATAAGTAAATAAGAAAGATTGGTTCTTGACTTGAGTCGGGTACCATCCATCAATGGTTCTCCGTACAATTATTCCTCCAAGAGATGTTCAGGCCAGGTTCTTTTCAGTCTTTTCTCCAGGAGGGGTTGGGCGAAAAGATCACTTATCATTATGTTTTCATGATCTGTGGTTCGGTCCCTGTATTTGTTGATTTTTGGTTTTATTGAATCTTTTATAGATTTTATTTCCAGATCATTTTGTAGGGTTTGGTTTGTTACAAACCATGGAGCTCCTGCTATCATGCGAAGCGTTTTCGACTGGAATGCCTCAAGTATTCTTATGTTGGATGGCTTAGAACATCCCCAAAGTTCTATACCGTATGTCCACACTGGTTTAATAATACATTTATAGATTGTCACTTTATTTTCAAGGGACAGCTTCGATCTTTTGTTCAATAACCAGTACATTTTCTTCACTTTTATGTCGAGTTGTCGCCGTTTCATTTTTATATGAGTTCTCCACGTTAGTTTCTCATCCAAGTGTAGTCCAAGGTACTTGATCTCTGACTGGATAGGGATGGGTTCGTTTTGCAGTTTTACTTGTGGGGGTCTCCCTTTTTTATTGGTGAAAGTTATCTGGGCCGACTTGTTGGTGTTGATTTCTATCTTCCATTTTGCAAGCCACTCAGAGAGAGCATCCAGATGGTTTTGTAGTTTTTGGGATGATGATAATGGGTCTGCATCTGAGGTTATAATTGCCGTGTCGTCTGCAAATGTTGCCATGGTGGACCGGTCAGTTTGTGGGATATCCGAGGTGAATATCAGGTAGAGTATAGGTCCGAGTACGCTACCCTGCGGAACGCCAGATTTTATGGTCTTATAATCTGATAAGGAATCCTCTATTTTCACCTGAAAGTAGCGATCGTTCAAGTATGACTTCAGTATTCTGTAGAATCTATTAGGAAAGATTTTTTTCAGTTTAAATAGTAGTCCCTCATGCCAGACTCTGTCGAAGGCTTGTTTTACATCTAGAAATACCGAAGTGCAGTATTCTCCTGATTCAAGGCAAGTTTTGATTTTGTTGACAATTCGATGGCATTGCTGGGTTGTTGAGTGTTTGTTTCGGAATCCAAATTGGTGATCTGGTATATGTTCTTTCAGTGATGCTGTTTCTTCTAGTCTTTTTAGCAGGAGTTTCTCGAATAGCTTTGACATGATAGGTAGTAGACTAATCGGGCGGTATGATTCGCAGTTTGTTGGGGGCTTGCCGGGTTTAAGTACCATGATCACTTGTGCGAGTTTCCACTGCATTGGATAATAGCCTATTTCTAAAATTTTGTTGCATATGGTTGTGAGAAGGACGATGGCTTTCCGTGGCAGGTTTTTCAGTATGTCCCCTACTATAAGATCATGTCCAGGTGCTTTGCGTGAATTCAGTAATTTAATTTCACGGTATATTTCCTTTGGCGTGATGGTCTTAATTGGAGGAGATGGCTGGTTAGGAGCATCTAGAAAATCTTTGATTTCACTGTCAGAGTTACCTTGTTGCTGGTTGGGACTATATACATTGGCTAGGTATTCGGCAAAGACTGTTGATTTGTCAGGGTTTGTGCGAGCCCAAGTTCCATCAGATTTTTTGATGGGCGAGTTGCTTACTATAGGCTGTTTCAGCTTTTTAGTGGCTTTCCACAAAGAATGGTCGTCAGGGGATAGCTGAGTTATGTAGTCATGAAAACTGTTGTTTTTTATCTGTTGTAAGGTTTTCGTTATTTCATGAGTTAATCTGTTTAGGTTACGTTTGTCTGATGGATTTCTACTTCTTTGCCATAGTCGTCTTACCCTTCGTTTTTCATATATAATTTGCCTTATGTGTAGAGGTGTATTTTGAATTTCCACTTTTCCACTTGTAGTCCAAGATCCCAGGGCCGCCAGACGTCACGTATTTTCTGATGAACGAAATGTGGACGATTGAATAGTGTTAGTATGTACTACGATCGCATGCCTATCCACTATCTTGCTCATACGGCCAATTTGCAGATATGAGGTCATCAAGTTGCATAAAAACATTGCTAACCTCACTTATTTTCTGATGGCTCATTTTCACATATATTTTAGACAATTCCGGTTAAAATAAGTTGTCGATAATGCCAGACACTTCCCGTCGGCCATATTGCTTAACAGACGCCTCAAAGGTCTCAAAAAAATTATTTAACTTCACGTAAATTCTGATGCTCCATTTTAATATATGTTCTTCAAACCACTATTTTAAAATTTCTTACAAGAAGACAGACCGATCCAAGGGGCCAATCATCCCCCAAACCCAATTTTATTGCCTCTATGACTTAGAGCACGAGGGTATTATCCGCACGCATGAGGATGAGTGAGAGATGTATTAGCTCATATTGAGTTCCCTGTCTCTCGTTTCAGTTTACTCATATCAATCAATAATTAATAGTTGTTGAAAAATCAGCTTAAAACTAATAAATTCATAAATCAGGTAAATTATTAAAGATCAACGTGTATAAAAGTGCAATAATTGTAGAATTTTGACCTGCCACCTGTTTCAATAAACAACTGACGAAATGATTCCATTCATCGGCAATAAAAAAATTTTCATTAATTTTCGACAATGCCGTTCTTTCGCCGTGGTCAACAATAAAGTTATGACTAAAATCCATGCAGATTCATCGTGTTGCGAGCATGAGGAAGCTGATACAAAGATGGTATACCTTGTTTGCAACATCGATGCCCAGGCTAATTTTGTGATACGATGTTCAGATACTGATATAGCAGAGATAATGCTGGGAAATATGAAGCATTTGAAAAATGATAATTCCCATGTTTCGATTTTGACCGGCACTGGTAACAATAAGAGATACGTTGATTTAAATAATATCTACGAACAATTAGGACAGTCGTTGTTTACCAGCATTCAATGCCATCAAAGGATGTAATTTTACTCCAGCATTTTTCAAAAAGGGCAAATAAAAACCTTTCAATATGTTGAAGAAAAATGAAGGGTACCAACAAGCATTTCCCCGTTCCGGTATGCTGGATTTTGTTGGTGATGTAGTTGAAGAAGAGAATGTATTCAATGTAATACAAAAATTCATCTGTGATATTTATAACGTTACTGGAATAATTGATGTAGATGCTGCTAGACTTGAACTGTTCATTGATACGTATGTGGTATCAGATATCAATGAAGAATTCAATCGGAAGAATTTGAAAAACCAATCAAAATAGAGGATCACGTCCATAAGACAAAAGAATCATCAATGAGGCAAATGGACTAGTAGAGATCTAATTTCCAAAGTATACCACCGGGTGGCACCACCCCAGCAGGATAGTGACGTACCTACCGGTTTCTGGCTTATTAGCGGTCATCAGCGACACTTAACCCATTGCTACGATGAGTACCAACTAAAACGCAGAACTTATAATATACTCTCTAGCAAGAACAAGTCGAGTACAATTAATTAAATTAATGTACCGTGTTCCACCCAGCGGGCAAATGTCTACGATTCATCCCAGAGGTCCCTTCGAAAACCAGAAGCCAGAAACCGGCACGTCACTATCCTGCTGCGGTGGTGCCACCCGGTGGTATACTTTGGCAATTAGATCTCTACTATTCCATTTCCCTCAATTTGAAAAACCTCGATGCTAGCAACTTACCACCATGCGAAAATGAGCTTTGGCAACAGTTCCGACGTGCTAACTAAATTGCCTTTGGAACAATGCAAGTATGAAAATGATAAATATTTTCAGTCCCGAAAAGAATGGCTGCATCCTGCATATAAAAAGATGGTAAATATAATTTTCATTGGTTCGATGGAGATCAATTACCGTGTTCTGTAATAAGTCAGTCGCTGGAAGAACAATCAGGTATATTTTTTTAGTTAATGTTTTCAGAGCTTCCTTGTTTGACTTGTTTTTCACAGCGCAGCGGAAGAAAATGACAATGACGATTCAGATATTCAATATTAAGATTGGCTGGATGATAAAATGTCTAATTTCAACGACACGATGATAATGAAGATTAAAAGCCCCTACTTAAAAATGTTCACGGAATAATTTTCGTTTGTTTTGAGGTTTGTAGGTTCAATTCTATCATTTATAGATTTGTTCGATTTTTCAACATTTTATTGAAATAAAAATAGTTCATTGAAACAGCTTGCAGGTCAAAATTCTATAATTATTGCGGTCAGATATGCACTTAATCACACGTCGATCTTCAATAATTTACCTGATTTTTGAATTTATTAGTTTAAGCTGATTTTTTCACAAATAATATTAAAATATTATTGATTGATACGGGGGAGACAGGGAACTCAATATGAGCTAATACATCTCTCACTCATCCTCGTGCGTGCGGATAATACCCTCGTGCTCTAAGTCATAGAGGCAATAAAATTGAGTTTGGGGGATGATTGGCCCCTTGGATCAGTCTGTCTTCTTGTAAGAAATCTTAAAATAGTGGTTTGGAGAACATATATCAAAATGGAGCATCAGAATTTACGTGAAGTTAAATAATTTTTTGAGACCTTTGAGGCGCCTGTTAAGCAATATGGCCGACGGGAAGTGTCTGGCATTATCGACAACTTATTTTAACCGGAATTGCCTAAAATATATGTGAAAATGAGCCATCAGAAAATAAGTGAGGTTAGCAATGTTTTTATGCAACTTGATGACCTCATATCTGCAAATTGGCCGTCTGAGCAAGATAGTGGGTAGGCATGCGATGGTAGTACATACTAACACTATTCAATCGTCCACATTTCGTTCGTCAGAAAATACGTGACGTCTGGCGGCCCTGGGATCTTGCTCTATTGTATCTGGTGTAGCAGTCCAGGACGCGTATTGTATGATTTCTGTCAGGTATTTAACAACTTCTTCTATTTCTTCATCATTACTTATTCGATGGTTCAGCGTTATGACTTCATTAATGGTTTTCCGAAATAGTTCCCAGTCAGTTTTTGTGGTGCATAATTTTGGCATTGACTACAATATTTAAGTACCAAAAAATGTTCACATTAAAAATTAAAACAGCTCCTTCTGGGTGTTGCAGTTTCTTTACCAGTTACTATAAATGACATCGTTATAATACGCTTTAGTGAAATTTCGATGAAACTATTTCCCTTGAACTTTGTCGACTGCAATATCCCTCCCCAAAGACAACATCGATCATACGAGAAATGATCACTAGCATGCCCGTACGTACCTTGAGATTGATACGATCGATCTGTCGGTTCTGGTTCTCCAGTTCGGAGCCCATATCGATGGCCATATTACGTAAATTGCCGATCATGGTGTTCACCTGTCCCATGTTCTCTTCCATCTCTTCTTCGCGGGCGTCGTTGGTGATGCGGCCTATATAGCCTCCTTGAGGACCCATACCGTTACGATCGTCCATCATGCGCTGAGGCTGATTATTCACCACTTTACCGTCATCGTTACCCTTCCAAGTTCCCTCGTCCTCTTTGAAGGAAGATCCTCTGCAATAAGAAATTGTTCGGTATTTATTTGGCAGTCCAGAGGCACGAGCTCTACCATGCTTTTTTGGCACAAGCCAGTTCACACGTACTCATTTTGCGTTTGGCAGTGCCTTTAAAACAGTAGTTAATTGCCAAAGGTTTCCTCAGGCCTTAGACCTAGTAAGGCTGTACTGAGCATTCTCTCACTCACTAAAAATCTACTAGTGGAGTAGAGAACATATCAAGGACCCCGCATTTTTTCTATGGCAAATGGCGTTCCGTCAAATGTTCTAAAATTTTGGTATTATGTAGTACTCGACCTACTGATCGAAAGTGACCATGGCCCCAACTCAATCCTATGACTAGTTTTTGAAATACAGGGCGTTGAAGTTGAGAATTACCCACTTTTACTACGCCCGCATCTCGGAACAGAATCGAATGAACTTCAAATTTTTCTCAAGAAACATTTCATGACATCCCCAGGGAGCAACCATATTGAGGAATATGACCGAAAATCGTTACGAATACAGGGTTATCCATAATTGAATGCATGCCCGATTATGAAAGTATAAAATATGTCAGTTTCAGAGCGAGAACGTTCACAAAATGAACTATTACACTAGATATGTTGTTGTTACATCGAAAAAGTCTGTAATACCCAGAATTTATACTGGGTGATCCATTATTATAGAAACTATTCTCAAGGAAGATTAAGTGGACACCCTGTATTTATGAGTTGATTCAAGGTGTTTGTTTAATTTTTTTAGAACATATCATCATGGACTTCAAAGAATAAAGGGTGATTCAGTCATGAAATGAACATTGAACCTCACGAAAATACCCAAAAACCACCTTTTTTTTTCATCACCCTCTATTTCAAGATTAACCCCAATGAGGTGGGAGTTTTCTTTCACCACTGTACTTGATATAAAAACATCAATACGGCTGAGAGTTTTTATCCACTTCCTATGAACAGTTTTTTCTTTGTGTAATATGAAAATTATTTATTTATGTTATTCTATTCTTATTTCAGCATAAAAAAAATCTGGTCATAGGAAGTGGATAAAAACTCTCAGTCGTACTGATGTTTTTATATCAAGTACAGTGGTGAAAGAAAACTCCCACCTCATCGGAGTTAATCTTGAAATAGAGGGTGATGAAAAAAAAGGTGGTTTTTGGGTAATGAAACACCTTAAATCAACCCATAAATACAGGGTGTCCACTTAACCTTCCTTGAGAATAGTTTCTATAATAATGGATCACCCATTATAAATTCTGGGTATTACAGACTTTTTCGATGTAAAAACAACATATCTAATGTAATAGTTCATTTTGTGAACGTTTTCGCTCTGAAACTGACATATTTTATACTTTCAAAATTGGGCATGCATTCAATTATGGATAACCCTGTATTTGTAACGATTTTCGGTCATATTCCTCTATGTGGTTGCTCCCTGGGGATGTCATGAAATGTTTCTTGAGAAAAATTGAAGTTCATTCGATTCTGTTCCGAGATACGGGCCTAGTAAAAGTGAGTAATTCTCAACTTCAACGCCCTGTATCTCAAAAACTGGTCATAAGATTGAGTTGGGGCCATAGACACTTTTGATCAGTAGGTCAAGTACTACATTATACCAAAATTTTAGAACATTTGACGGAACGCCATTTGCCATAGAAAAAGTGCGGGGTCCTTGATATGTTCTCTACTCCACTAGTAGTTTCCGAAGTACACCACCAGGTGGCACCTCCACAGCAACCACAACACTGAAACGTTTCAGTTGGTCGCCACCGCAGTATAGGGTTATATGGCACTGATGACGGCTAATAAGCCAGAAACCGGTATGTCATTGTCTTGCTGTGGTGGTGTACGTCGGAAACTGGATCTCTGCTAGTCCATTTCTCACATTTATTTATAAAGTGTGCAGTGTTTTTTTTTCAATTTACTCACTTCTGGCATGGAAGTACGCAGAGTCCACAGCATTTTTCCATACCAGTCAAGTTTTTCTCGGCCTCTCGCATGTCGGTGTTGATCTGGTCCATGCCATCTTCGATTCTGTCCAGTTGTTCTGCATGAAAAAATCACAGAATGAACGAAAAGAAGGTGGTTGTCACATTATTGAATATCTAAACTAATATTTCAGCAAGCATTCATGCGTCATCTAAAATGCTACTTGTACGATCACAATTCTGGCAGGATCACCCCCAAAGTACTGTAATAACTTGTGTATAGGTAAAAAATACTACGTTCTATTAGTTTTATATAATATTATTATCGAATATTAATTCGGGAGAAACAAAAGCTAAAAAAGATGCAGGTTTATATAAATTAAGGTGAAAATATAGTCCTATATTTGTTTACATAAGAAAAAGACTTCAAATCGATTCAAAATGGAGTAGCCGAAAAAATCTAATCTGGGTTATAAGGTTTCATTAACATCGGTTACATACAGGGTGTCCGGTAAACCTTGTACAATATTGAAACTGGTGATAGACCAGGTCATGACTGTTCAGAATATCAGGACTTCACCTCAGTAAAAATATCACCATTTTCGAGATAATGGGCATTTACTAAATATCTAGAAAATCACTACCTCATCTCCGTTTGAGTGCTATGTCTACAAATTGAGACTAATTCAAATATCTTTGTTGCTGAAGATTAATGATGAATGATGCTTTCAGACTTACAAAACAGTTTTTCAGAACTTGATACATTTTTCAAGAAATAGAGGTAAAATGAGGTGAGGTAGTGATTTTCTAGATATTTAGAAAATGCCCATTATGTCGAAAATGGTGATATTTTTACTGAGGTGAAATTCTGATATTCTGAACAGTCATGACCTGGTCTATCACCAGTTTCAATATTGTACAAGGTTTACCGGACACCCTCTATATGGCAATAGTAAGGCCCACTGAAAGTCAACTTTGTTTGACATAAAGGTTTTCTCCGCTGGGCTTAGCTTATACCATCGAGTTTAAATACATAGAGGAACATCACAGTTGAACGATTTGAAGCTGATTTTAGTTGTAGTTCCTTCACCCGTTCATAGAGGGGCATGTGTGATTCAGAGAATCGAAAATTTTTACTCTCGCATCTGGCGGTGATTGGCTGACTAGCTGAACTATCACAACTGATTTTTTGAATGCAATAAAACGACAATAAATTTTGCCTATGATTCATAGAACTAGAGGAAAATTAATTCATGGCTCAATTTCTGGTGATATTGAAGTAGATGTATTAGAAACGCTTCATATCTGCCGAAACATCTATCAAAACTTCTTCAAAAGAAGGACTGGTCTCAGGCAGTTAAAGGTGCTCGAAAAGTTCCTGGGTCTGGTAACCCATTTGCCATTTTTAACCAACCATTTGTAAGACAAGCATTTATAGAGAATGGATCAAATTTGGGGTATAGAATTATGAGGGGTTATAGACGTTGTACTAAAAATAATCCATGTCGGAGTAAAATTGGGTAGGAATGAAATAAATAATAGAAGATATTCATGATAGCATACATCCTTTGGAATATTATGATGAAAGCCTACTAGAAGAAATGGAGGCAGACCTTTAACCATGTGGACATGATATGGAGCGACAGAACCCAGGATCGAATATGATGGTCGTCAAACAGCCAGTATATAAGGTATAAAACCCACCATAACTCGTCCACTCGAACCTACAACTCGCAATTTTTTCAGTAGTACATTCTTCCAAAGAATCAAAAACTGATAATACTAATTGTCTAAGGGTGGCAGAATCATGATTGCACAAGTCTTGACAACTAGAAGCTTCTAAAACTAATCTAAACTATAGATTGACATGCCATAGATGTTTCGACCGGGGGTAATAAAACATCGATCTAAGGTTGGAAGAGAACAGTGTGAGAAACACGATAAACCATGAAATGTGAGTATATCGGTAACTTACTTCAATGGGGTGTTTTGGTGGATCCTCGTATTTTTGGAAGTCTAATAATGTAACTCTTTTAATGAATGTCGAACTGTTAATCACGCACGAACAAGATATTGAAATTGTAGTATCGAACACTTAATTTGATAGAATGGAAGTGAAGTCTATGAAAATTATTACGAAATATGTCATGATGGTGTCTTTTTTCAGAAATATCGGGAAAACCTTAAATAACCATTGTCCAATCAATATGCAGTAAGAAGATTCAATAGATTCTTCATATTCTTTTTATATAAATTCTCTTTACAGAACACCCTCAATTATTTTTCTGAATTCTG
Source organism: Adalia decempunctata (assembly GCA_951802165.1). NCBI lineage: Eukaryota > Metazoa > Arthropoda > Insecta > Coleoptera > Coccinellidae > Adalia > Adalia decempunctata. The sequence continues at coordinate 27,831,883 of OX637697.1, forward strand.
TTCATCTGTTACCTTGTACCTTTTGAAAACATTATTTTAGTTTTTCTGAGTTCAAGAAGCTGTTTATTTAATGGTTATTTCTGGTTGATAAAGTATACTTTTTTCGCGATCATATTCATATGAGATACATTCATCAAAAGTTTCTGGAGTTTGTTCAAAATTTTCAAGACTTTCTTTCATTGCCGATAACAATAACATTATGATCTCAATAACGATTCACATAGTTTGTAATCATATTTTGAATACGGGCTCTAGAAGGAATATGCCCAACGAATATTGTAGGCAATAAAATTAATCATTGTCTGAAAAGAATATTTATGCACTCAAACATTTTGCGTTTGAAGAAGTTCGATATTTTTGCAGTCCATTGAAAGCAATAAATTATTATTAATAATCTTAGTCTCAGCTCCTCAGACCTTTTTGATTGGTGAAGAAGAACACAAAAACCATAATAAAATGTGAAGATTTCCTACAAAAAAGTCTAAATTAAGAAACTATCAAATAATGCCTTTTGGAAATACGAAGTTGTCAAAATGTAACTGAAAATTCAACTAAACAGAAATCTTTGGAGAGAAGGTTTCTTGGATAATTAATGAAACAACTTTTTCCTTAGAAGAGTACTAAAAAGTCATCAACTTGATGAACCAATGGCAAATTCCATTTTTGCAACAGAGATAAAAATTACTATAAACCATAACTTCTGCGAGAGACATCAAATTTAGACATAACATATAGTAGAAACCTTTGAGATCTGGGTAAAAACTGAAACACTCATTTTTTTAATGCTGAAGACAGAAATGGAAAAGAAAATATTCATAGTTGATATTTTTCAGCGTAGTATTTCTATTCATATCAATCAACCCTAACAACCTGAACATACAATAAATCTGTTATTATTAATGAAGTCCCATGATAGGATAGAATTAAATATAAAGACATGTTTTCAGGATCGAATGACTTAGAAAAGTAAGATAAAAATTTCAAGATCAATATTTTTCGTGAAATATTGACACAAAATTTTGCACAATTTCCAGATTCTTTTGATGTGTGTAATATTAAGGGTAGGTCGTGTTAGTATGGCAATAATGTCGGCAGTATGGTTACATTTTTTTTGTCTTGATAGAACGTTTGACGCAGAAAAGACACATTTTTGATAATATGCTTACCGCCCTGTTCATCCAGCATGACCAGGGTTTTCATCCCCACCTCGTGGCTCTACAAACATCAAAAGAATCAACTTACAGGTCGTCTGTGAACAAAAAAACTACCTCCTCGGGAAAAAAATAAACAAAATGAATGTTTAAAATTTCTTCATGGGAGGAAGTCATTCCAAGGAATGATTCAAGTGAAATCACTAAAATTGAAGTAAATGATTTTAACTTAGTTCTCTGAACATTACAGGCCTACAGGGTATTCCTTTTCGTGAGAACCACAATATAAAAAAAAGTAAGTAAGTATCTTGGCTGTCTCATATTTCTGAGAATATAATATTATGGAATAGGCACATATTAAAGAATCACCAATTACTCAAAAATATATACATTTATTTCCAATAAAAATAAATGAGGCAAATTTTTTGAAAGTTTCTTTTCTCACAGTGGCAGATTTAATGTCGAAAAATTGCATTTTGAATGACATCCTTCCATAAAGAACATACATAAATATCAAAAATTCGTAAAGGAACAAAATTTTTCACAAACACTTGGCTACCTAGAAAACTCCTAGCGATGGAATTGAATGAATATTAAAAAGCGCTTCATTTTATAACCACTCTTACCGTTTCTCATGTCATTTATTTTGAGCGGACTCAGTTGATACTGAACACAAAATAGAGGCAAACGAGTGCTTTAGCAACGAATTCACAAAAGCGTGCATTTCAAAATTACAACACAACATGAAACAGTGTATGTATAGTGAAGAACGAAGATAAGTTTAAGCAGTAAAAGGAGAAGTTGGAGAAAACTGTGAAAGGAACATGCAATTCATATACGAAGCACATATAGATCTCTCAAATTAGACTACACAATATCAAAACACACATCTTTACCACTTTGTTACTTACGAATGTAAGATTTTGAATTTTTGATAATTTAGAAATCTTCTCAGGAAGAATTTTTCGGATATGGATATAGGAAAAATGTATTCAAACTACCAAATCATCACCTTCATTTCAATGGTCACGAGAAATAATTTGTGTAATAGTGTTCTTTTTCAGTTATTTAACAGAAATATACTATTTATTACACGAATTATTAATTCTGAATTCAATATCATATTATAAGAAACTTCGGTTTATCTTCATGAAAATCTGCCTTGGAATAATGCACGTTTCCTTCATATTTAAGTCATTTGACTTGTGTATCATATTCTTATAATGCCTAACGAAAGAATACATTTTCCCGAATGTTCTCAGATTACAACAAAATTAATGGGAGTGTGAATTCATTTTCCCTCAAAGCTGACCTCCCACTTCATCATTTTGTTAAATATGAAAATTTTTACCCAAAGCTAGCAAGCAATCATGGAAGAAAAACGCCAGTATGGCAACACAGATCTTGTCTAGTTTGTCGCAGTGACGTGATTTTCCTGAATATTCATACCTTCGAATATTGAGGTGGTTTTGGAGTTAATGTGAGGTCGAATGAATGGTATTGAAGAAGTATTCAATGAGAGGGTGGTTAATGATATATGGATGAAAGGGGGACTCACCTCCCTGGTCATCTAGAGCGACCAAGGTACGGATCCCTGCCTCCTTACTCTATAGCAGCAAGAAACAGGTGTACAATTGGAAGTTAGTAACTGTTAGTAAATAATGTTAATATTATATTGTTATGTTTAAAATAAACATATATTTTTAGAATATTCGTGTCTAGACTTGGCTATACATTTTAGACTGTCCTTCGTGGAAATCCAGTTGAAGAACATGTTAACGTTTGACTGATGAAGATTAGATAGGTAAACTCAATATTCTTCAGAACAATATTTGCTTTAGAATACGAAGAGAAAACTTATTTGTACTGAAGTAAGATGCTTTTCTAATGGGCCATTCGCTTTTCTTTCAAAACTCTTTGAAGATTTTTTTTAGAAAATATGAACAAATTTTTGAAGATTGCATATATGTTTCAAGGAAAATCGAAGAAGAGATTTAATTTTGAGGAAAAAATATTGCTTTTCAATTTCACACATATTCAAAAAAACATGGTGGTATTTTTACTACATATTATCTTATTTATATTAATATTTTAGCTTCAATACAGTTAGTGCTTGTTGATTCCTCATATGAAAATATTCACCAACAAATCGTTTCCAAAAATTTTTTCAAAGCAGAGATGAATTAGTTGAAATGGAAAATGAAAAAAAGGTTTCTTTTGACCTCAAGAATCGACAATGGAAAAAATAGTCAAAGACTCACCTTTTATATTATGTTATTTTTCCCTTTTTTGTACATTTCTCATACTTTTATTACTATGTGTCTATGACGGAAAAATATCAGAAATATAAATGAATTTCTAATATTTCCCCCAACCCAACAAATTTCAGGGTCGGATCACAATGATAGACACTATACAGTAAAAAGGAAGCTCTGAATTTTTTAGAGTTTTTATTTCAAGTTCGATTGATATTAAGCCTTTACTATTTTGCTATCGGTCCTTAGTATGTGAATACAGCTAGGGATAGGTAATTCAATTTCGAGCTATGGTGCAATGGCTAAAAATATCAAGAATTTTGCGCAGAATTCTTAAATGAAATGAGAAATATAGGTAGGATTCAATCCAAAAAACTTCTTTTTATAAAGGTCCAGTATATGCATGAAGTAAGTAGTTCCTCTTATTACTCTAACGAATTTCTCTGAAATACTTTCAATATATCGTGTAATACCTAACAAGATCCTACTATATAGGATCCTACTATATAGGAAGTAATTCAAACGATACTGCTAAACAAGAGTTAGGGATATCGTATTCAATCGTTTTTAAAAGTATGTAATCTTCGAGAAAATCGCTGTAAAATCATTTAAAACTCAATAACAACTTGAATCGATCCAATAAAAATCAGTTTGTGACATTTCGTCAATCTGGTCGCCTCTTTTCTGAAGTTTGGTTCTTTGCATATGTTTCATGAATGGTCTTATTTGGAAATGAAGTCAGTTTATCAACGGCTTCGATTTGAAACGAGGTTTCTGAATATGCTAAGTCGTAAATTAACAAACGCTGAGGCTAATAGGGCTATCGGAATGCTACAGGGTGGCCTTACTCAGGTTGTCGTAGCAGAAAGGCTCCAAGTCAGCCAAAGTGTGATATCTCAACTTTGGACTAGGCTCAGGGAGACAGGCTCCGTGTTGGAAAGACCAAGGCTTGGTGGGCGACGAAAAACAACACCTGCTCAGGATCGTTTCATCACCGTTTCGGCGAGAAGAGCCCTACATCTACGTGTAGAATGCTACGGAATACTCTCCAAAATGCAGATGGGGTCCAAGTTTCCATCGAAACAATCAGACGACGTTTGAGAGAGGTGAAACTAAGTTCTAAACGTCCATTAAGAGGAGTTCCATTAACACGTGACCATAAGCGTTAAAGACTGGATGGGCAAGGCAACATATCAATTGGAACGATCAATGGCGTAGTGTCCTTTTCACTGATGAATCCAGATATGGACGATTTTCAGATTCTCGAAGAATTAGGGTATGGACAATCCCACGCATACCCCGTAATCGTCGCTATATCCAAGAAGTCCATCCATTCCGAGGGGGTAGTGATATGGTATGGGCCGGGATATGTTTCAACGGGCGCACAGATATACACATTTGTCCTGGGAATATGACCGCCTTGCACTATAGGGAGCATGTCATTGACAATGTTGTGCCAAATTTTCACGCTGCTATTGGTGAAATTTCTAGACGATAACGCTAGGCCGCACCGTGCAGCCATAGTTGAGAAACGCGGGAGGAGCTTGGTATTCCACATTTACCAATACCTCCGCACTCACCAGATTTGAATTGCATAGAACATGCATGGGATATGCTCCAAAGAAGATTAGATAATCATCAACCTACCCCAGAATCCTTAAATGATCTGAGAGTTCTGCCCCGTTTATGGAACCAAATTCCTCAAGAAATGTTCAACAACCTCGTGTGTAGTATGCAAAGCTGATATTGATGCCCGTGGAGGCCATACATTGTATTGATAGTCTTAAAATGCTTGAATTCTCTGGGAATAAAATTTCGTTATTTTACTCGATTTTTCTTAACCACCCTGTATACGCTGCAGACCTACAGGCTAAAATTAATTTGCAACTTGAAATCATATTAATATGAATTTTCATCACAAAAATCTTATTTTAACTATTTTTTTTTTTCAATTTAAGTCAATATCCCTAACTCATGTGGAGCAGTTCATTTCAACTATAGAATCTTGAGCAGATAATATGAAAATTTATCACGAATAACATATAAAATGAATGTTTCACTCCAAAATTTTTTAAATAATCGTGCTCATATTTGGAAGGAGGTGTAGGTTCTATGAAAATTAATCAATTACGTTTTTGAGTACCACCAGAGGCTTACGACAGGAGCAAGTGACGTTTTACTTGTTTCAGCTTTTTTCAGTTTTTCAGAATAATTTTTAGTGTACCGTATTTGTACGACAAAGAAAACGAAAAAATAATAATATCCATTTCTAAAACGGTACCGAAACATGAATTTCATAAGGAATGATTTAGTATACAGTCAACATCAACATGCTCTTTCATGGATTCCTCAGGATTTTTCAGTTTTATGTCATGGTAGTGGTTCGAATTTTTGCAGTTTTCAGAGATGTTTTTCACGTAGGTGTTTGTATGTAGGAGTATATCTTTCTATACATAGATATATTTCAGTCTCTATGCCAGGGTTTCATGAGATTAAATCCTATGCCTTTCTTTTATTCCGAAAATGACTATATTTCAATCGTAAAAAAACAAATTTTCTCACTACAAGCAATGATGAACATTCATTATATAGAGGTGCTTCAAATAATAATCTCGTTAACAGAAATTCATAATTTGGATCTCAAAGTGAGGAACTTAAATTTCAAACAGAGAATGGACGGACAAATCAATGTAACAGACAGAAAGCATTCGCACCAAATCGATAATGACAGAGAAAGCTACACTCAAATCGCTTCACTGCTTCAGAGCGTCCCAGTCACATTCTTATGGTGGCGAAAATGATAACAAATCATCTGCTGAAAGGTATTTCATCTATCCTTAACAATGAAGACTCCAACTGTTAGTTTTTACACTGAATAGTCCATACTTTGCTTGAAATCTATCCAATCTGTAGTTTTGATACCAAATATTATTATTAATGCAAAATAGGGATGCTTTGATGAAAGTATTCCCAACAAATTATCTTTTGGTTCAGTTTTGAGACTTCAAAATTAAATCAATTTTGTAACTGCTGATATGAAAATTTTCTGAAACTGGTTATTATGTTCCAAAAAACCTGACACAGACTTTATCTACGCATAAAATATGTATATTTGTTTTATACATACACATATACACATACATGACACAGAACACAGCCACTCTTGCAGTCTACCCCTACCACAACATAGAGTCCAGAAGCACATCCACTTAAGCACAGATTAAAGGTAATCTAACACATACAATTTTCGGTTTGGTCTCTCTATTTGGACCAGAAGTGTCTGGGGAAAACCACATATTACAGTGTGTCCAATTCCGTTTAGTCATGTTTCAAATAAAACATTAAGGGAGAGAACGTTCAGAATAAATATTAATTGAAGCTGCATAATTTTTATTCAACCATACACAACTCATTGAAAGTTCTGCATAGAATGAAGAAAGAAAAGATCAAATGATTTGAAGTCACAATTTTTTTATGCACTGCCCTTTTTTTTAAATTCATGACTCATTCAAAATTCATTTTTTTTTTGTAATACCTGCAAATATGAAATATAAGTCTTCACAAATAGACCAAGTATATTTCAATAATTCCCATCATAAGCCATGTTTTATGAAAGCTCCTACAAAGTTTCTTTATTCCAGTAATAACATTTATTACTTTTATCTCATCAATACAGAATGGAACACACTGTATCTCAAAACCTTGGTAATAAGGTGACCTTGGAAAGAGAGAGATAAGCATCAGTTTATTCAGCTGAAGATGGTTAAGGACCATAAGACATTAGTAGTTAATAGTACCTAGAGTCATTCTTAGGGTAATTCCATATTCATATATTCCAATTATTAAAAAGCATTGTCCGTTTAGAGATATCAAATGATGATATGGAATTTCTCTTAGAATAATTGGGAGAAATTGGATGGTGCATTGAATATTTCAGTTTGCTTGTAATTCATAAGAGAAAACGAAGTAAGGAAGTCATTAGAAAAAAGAAATCAAAATAATTGCTCAGCACATAAAAATTCATATTTCATTGCAATTTCATAATAATAACTGTTTTTTGTAGAATAGATTTTGTTGATGGTCTCAATAATTTCATTCGGATTCGGTATTTGAATGAAAGATTGATTTTGTCAGTACATACCAAATATTCAAATATATACTGAGCAATCACAAAATCCTGCATTTTAGATAGCACACAATATTTTATTGTTGAGATGTAAATAAGCACTGCAAATTTCTCCTATATTTTTGAATTTGATATTTAATTAAAAATGGGTAAACAATATAATTGAAAAGAAAATCAGATTAAGAGATTTTTTCAGGAAGTTTTCTATTTCGTTAATATCTTCCAAAATACCAAACTCAAAAACCAGTAATTTTGCAATGCAATGCAGGTATGTGGAAGACAAATGTGCAAAACATGTAATACATTCAGACAAAGTTGAGATTTTTGTAAACAGATTTTCACTGATGCATTTTCAAACACTGATTATTTGATAAATTATTAGCCAAGTGATGTAGCTCTGTTATTTCATCCATATTTGGACAATGAAATAAAAAAATTCCTCACCTCTTCGCAAAGAGCAAGCATCCGCCTTGTAGATTCCAGTGACTGAAGCACAAAACATAAACATCAGTTATGTGAAAATTGGGACTTAACTCATATTACCTCATCTGTTGCTGTACCGATCTTCATTTGAAGTTCCTGTATTTCGGTTTTGGGAGCGCCATTTTCGGCGGCGGGTGCTGGGGGAGCAGGCATTTTGCTGGAAGATTTAAGAAATTCAACATACAATAAAACTTTCTTTCTTGGTACATATTAACCAGATAATACATTGTTGATCCAATTGGATCAGTTATTGCCTCATGAAATCACATCTTCAATCTATTCATCATCCTATCAATTATTTGTAACAATTATGATGTTAAAAAAAAGATTATTAGTTCTTCCATTTCAAATTATAACGAAGCTATACAATATCCGTGGTATATTATTGAGTAGTTCAGCAATATATGAGATATTTTATGCTGTTTCAACATTTACAAATGAATTTTTTCTTATTCAATATACAGTTTTTAGATATAAAAGAAGGTTTGACATTTACTATAATTGAATATCCTCTGATTCATCAACTAGGTAATCTGCTCACAATGGGGAATCACCTCATCAATAAAATATTTTTAAACAAATGCTAAAGGCAATTCCATGAGAAATACCTTCTATCCGTTCAACAAAAATGAAGTTACACCCTGTATTGTCCTTGATTTGGTGACCGCCAAAGAAAATCAATAATATTGTACAAGTCTGCACAATGTTAATTTTCAGTAAACAATTTAATACAAGAGTTCAATGAAATGAATAAACGAATTAGAAGTGAACCAAATTGGGATTTCAACAAGATATTCGTCAGTAAAGTGCTCAAAATTTGGACTTACAATAGATTAGATTATCCTGTTAATTAGAAAAATGGAATTCGTAAGTCTGGAATTTCCTGGAACCTGAATGATTGTGCACTGTTGATTCACACTACATAATAACTATATGTGAACATTACAATGTTGTTCGGAATTTTCAAAATGAAAATGATAACATGGGGATAACGTCAAAAAAGTTGGGCGATCCCGCGAAGAAAATTGATCGGATTTCCAATTTCCACTTTCCTTGTTTATCCGAGCGCATGTCAAATTGACATGAGCCACAGAAAACTCAAAATGCAGCACCCACAGAAAAGTAATAATGTTATTATCTGTGACTCAGCTCCAAGCCGTGAAAACAATGCGACAAAGCCGCATTTTATTTCGACGCAGAGTATCAAAACTCGAAATAAAGACCGTGGGGTGCAAAGATATTCTACACAGTGGCGGCTCGTCAGGGACGGCAGGGTCGGCACTGCCGACCCTATATATTTTGTGTTCAGCCAAAATTTAAATACTCTTTCTTCTGTTAAATTACCAAATTTATTATAATTATTGTATTCCCAATAAAATTCTAAAAATTATATAACTGAAATATTTCAACTTCTTGAAAATACGCTGTTCCAATCTCAACGCCACGCCGTTTCGTCAACCCAAATCAGTCCGAGAATTGTGTGTAACTGCGGGAAGACGAGAGCGGCAAGCATCGAACGCTTTCTGGGGACCGACGTTAAAGTAGGTACGGCATGCCGTACTCGGCCGTACTGGATCAATGGAAGGCGAATACGAATGAGACGAAACGACTCATTTCTGTTGAAATTTTATTCAGATAATGATAAATATTATTTTCGCCTTTTAGTTAATGCTTTTTCATAATCGAAAATGCGATGTTTCCGTTCAATCTCACAAATTATAAGAGATAAAAGTTGTTCAGAAAGAATTTTTGTCGTATTTCGTACTTTTACAACTTTTATAGACGTGAATGCTAAATATGATAGTACTTATATGAATTTCCGTCTATTTCCATTATTTCCAGAAATTTGTAGCCGAAAAAAAAATGCTGAACAGTAGCCGTTAAACTCTTATTGCAGGCTCAGGTACGGCAAATATGATTATGCCGTACTAGAAATGCCTCGATTCGTAAACACGAGGAAGGATTGGATCGGGGGTACCTCGCCTGTTTTCGTTTGTATTGTGGGATACTGGGATGCGGCTGCAGGCTTCAGTTGTTCATTATATACAGGGTGTACCAAGTTCGAGTGCCTATTAGAAGTTTCTGGAGAACTGGACATATTTGAAATCTGAAAAATTGGGATTATGATATTGTTCGAAAATTTCTACACTCTACAGACTTAAAATATTTTTGAAGCCTGAGCACTCCGATTATATATACAAGGAGTGAAAATAAATTTATTCGATTTTTTTTTCATTTTTTCGTTTATTATATGTTTGAGTCATCAATGCTCAATACATTAATGTCAAAACCATTGTATTCATTCAAATAGATTTAAAAATATCGAAAAAAAATCGGAAAATATCAAAAACGAAGAAATAAAAAAAAATTTTTTTGAACAAATTTATTTTCACTCCTTGCATAACCGGAAGTGCTCCGGATCCAAAAATACCTTAGGTCTGTAGAGAATTTCGAACAATATCATAATACTAATTTTCAGATTTCAAATATGTCCAGGTCTCTACAAACGTCTAATAGACACTCGAACTTGGGACACCTGCCGACCCAAGATAAAAGTTCACGAGCCGCCACTGATTCTACATCTTTGGTGGGACTGGGCGCCCGCAGGGGGGGCCATGGCCCCCCCTGAGATTTTGATGGCCCTAACGTTTTTCAGCACGACACCTCGATATTACCTTCAAATTTCTATTTTAGCCCCCCCTGAGAAAAATTTCTACGGGTTTCTGCGGGCGCCCATGGGACTGGGACGACGCTAATGCCGACCACTCACGAGGCTACAGAGACGGGCGTTTTATTGCCTTTTATGACACTTTAAGAGCCCTTGACCAATCACGGAGACTCTTTTCGCACGTGGCCTTAGAAACCATCATAAAACGCCCGTCTCGGAAGCCTCGTGAGTGGCCGGCATAAGAGCTTAAAAACTTAATATGTTGATTATTTCTACGCTGTGATTGGGCTAGATTTCTTATCAGATAGTGGATATTTCGGGAGAAAGTAGATGAAATTAATTCAATAGAAAGATACATGCAGCATATGAAGTGCTAAACCCCTAAAATCTTAATCGTCGAATATATTCTAATCATATGTATGTATTTAGAACTGCTAGAAAATTGTAAAGAAAATTTTAGCTTGAAATCTCTCAAGGAATCAGCCATTCATAGGCACTAGACTTCTTTTTTAAATCAATTGTTAATTTTAAGACCTCATACCAATGATAATATAGATATTTTACATATATCATATTGATTTAACTGAGCAGAAAATATTTGAAAAAATTCTAAGTTTTACGTTCCATAACTCATAACTTACTCTCTCTTTATTCAGGTTTTTTGCTAAGTGGGAAATGGAGTGTTGTTTTGATTAAAGAAATGAAAGAATGGCCATAACAAACATTTATTAATAAATTCAGTTAGTCTTTTGAAATATTGAATTGATCAACTCCTTTTTAGCATCTTCTGTTTTAGAATTTTCATATTCCCTACACGAGAGATGATTTACTAGTTTAGTATGCACCCCAAATCTCAGTTTACGACCCTTTGTTGCTCGTGTATCGATTTTCCTTTTCATCTTGCTTCTCATATTTTGTAACTGAACCCACTGGCGACTCAGCTGCAATGGGTCAGTGATGTCAGAAGATTTGAATTCAACAAGTTCTCTCAATTGTTGGTGATAGAAATCTTCATCATCATAGATATTCACATTATATTCTTCTTCCTCTTGTTTTTCTGTTTCACCAATTATATGATAGCTAGATCTTTTCATCTGGGATTTTTTTAATAATTTTGATTTATCCATCAGAATATTGTTAATCTGATCAACTATTGTATGGGAATTTGTACCTGTATGTTTAATTCTTGTTTTATCATACCACTTTTCTATTGTTTTGTTCCTATATATTTTATATACTTGATGTCTTTCAGTTAAATGTTTTCCAAAATCTTGGATTTTCACACGTTTGATTTCTTGTTCTGGAACTGAATCATCTTCACTCGAAATTTCTTCATCATCATCCTCTACCTGTTGGTTCTCATTTGTTTTAGACAGCATTTTTTTTGTTTCAGGATATTTGTCCAACAATAAATTCTGAAGGGTGATCATTTTATCCAAAAGACTCGTTAAGTTTTTCTTAGTTTGAGAAAGTTTATTTTTATGTTCCTCATCTGCATTAATAAAAACTTCTTTAAATTTTTCACCAACAGGCAATTTATTACTGGCTGATAGAGCTTTTTTAGATTTGATGCGTATCTCTAACAAACTTTCCCAAATATTCAATTGCTTCCTAACACATTCACCTTTATTGCTTTCATCCTTTGTTGTTGAATCTGTGAAATTTTTGAAATTCACATCATCTTCACTATTCACATCGGAACCATCAGCATCACTTTCTTCAATTTCACTTTCATCACCACTTTCTTCATCAGAATTGATTTCATTAGCTTCTGCATCATCGTATCCATCTTCTCCACTATCTTCAATACTTCTATCATTATCTGAGGTGTCTTCAATATCCACATCTGAAAAATTGTTAACAAATCAGAATCTACTCAAATATTGCATAATAGTCATCTTCAAAATATCTTTATTTCTAGAACTTCAACTATAGTCATACCAGGTAATTGAATTCATTCATTTAGTTAAGTTCTAGAGAATCATTCAATTTGCAAGAGATATTTATTTACCTTCAATTTCACTGTCAGAATCTGAATCCCTATAATTTTTTCGATTACTGACTTTCCCTGCATATTTCTCATCTATTTCTTCTAAGAGATCAATGTTTTGAGTCCTTATTTTACTTCTTTCGCTTATTTCCCCCTGGTCACTCTCGTCACTATCTGCAGTCAACACTTTAGCACTGGTATCATCGATTTCATCATCTTCATCGAATCCTTGCGGTAAGGAATTCAAAAGATTTGCAATATTTGCTGACAAAGTTTTTGGTTTCTTCATTTCGTTTATTATTTCTTCTCACGAAAACAAAAAAAAAGACCTTGCATGAATTGGTTAGAAAATTCAGATATAGGTTATGTTTACAGCACAGAACATGGTTTACAGAACATATATCAAAAGACTCTTCCTGAAATTTTGGCCACGGTAAAGCAAACACGGGTATGAAACGCATAGAACCAAAGAGAATTCATCGATAGAATCAGATATTCTATGGATAGAACAATAATATTTTGAAAGCATCTCGAAAACGTCAAATTTTTCAAGTTTTTAAATTTGTTCAGTTCTAATTTAATGAAAAATGGTACTTTTGAAAATATTTAATGTGGATAGGAATGACTGTGATAAACCTCTTTGCATATTACAACTTGGAGAACATGTTGTCGGAAGAGGATCATTCGCAAATGTGATTAATATTAATTTTCAAAGTGATGTACTAATTATATTCTTTTAGTGTAATGATAAGAAGATATCGAGAAATCATATTACTATAAATGTAAAGGATGATGAAGCTACCTTAACATTGGTAAGAGAGGGAATCATTGCCAGTCATCTTACCTGAACTATGAGTTTTAATGTTTTTTTAATGAAGCCGATATTTCTGATTGTAGATCCATGTTTCGCCCATATTCTTTATGTCATCCAATACACCCAATATAAAAATATTGAAAAAGGATCAGTCAATAAGATTATCTGATGGTGATAAATTTGCTTTCTTAGTTGACACATGGTACACTATCAAAATTGAACAAAATGAAAACGAACAGCATGCTGTAGCTGGAAGTAGTGTCTCCACTGTTTTACACTCAAATCCGACTAGTGACAATACAATAATTGCTTTGACAAGCAATACTGCTGTATCACAGTCAACATCTATCAAGAGAAGTATAGATGATTCTTATTCTGAGGAAAAAAAAAAATTAAAACTTATGACCGAAAATTTAGATAAATTGAAGGATAGTATTGATCAAATTGTAGCTCAACGTAATGATGAAGATAGTAAAGAAACTACGAAAGAAGTCAAAAAAGAGAGTACTACTCAGGTATTCAAGAGAGGGACTATTTCAGATTCTGATGATGAGGATAGCGATGTTGAAATGTTACCAGAAGTAACTAGAGATACAGAAATAGTGGAGTCTGTGCGAGAGTAAGTAGTGAAACTAATGGAAATTTTATTGTGTAGAGTAGTGTCTCATGTGGTAAAGGTGCACAAAATTGTTTGTTTGGACAATGCAAAATTTGAAAAAATCATAAGAGACTTCCTGAGTATTCACAAGATCTGAAAATAATTTTTTATTTTAAATGAAAATTCCTAAGATTTGCTGACATTGGCTGATATTTTGCAGTAATTCAGAGGAAAACTCAGAAGCAAGAGATGATATAGATAATAATAATGTCAATGCAGATAAAAATTCAGAGATACTAGATGATATTAATAAAGAGCCTATGATTAATGAAGTTGAAAAACATGAAGGAAAAATTGAAAATCAAGAAGAACAGACTGAAAAAAAAGAAAATACAGATGAAGTGAATAGTGCTAATATGGGTAATGAAATTTCTGATGGCCATGAAAACGGTAAGAAAAATTTTGAATATCGCCTTTATGTAAAATATGTTACCATGAATCAAAAGTGTTTATGTCTTTACTGAAAAGGGGAATATTGAAATGAATAATAGTAAAATAAGTCAAGCTACACCAAAAATTCATTCAGCTGTATGTTTTGTAAATGAAGTCGCATAAACTTAGATTCCTTATATTAATCGTAATGATTGCTTTTCAATTAATTTCAATAAATTATTCAAGATACCGTTGAAATAGCTGAAAATAGGGAGACTGCTGAAATAGCTGAAGATAGGGAGACTGCACAAAATCCAGTTGATGCATCTGCAAGCTCAAGTGGGGCAAGCATGGGCAATACAGTAAGGAGAGAACAATGTTGGTATGGTCAAAATTGTTATAGGTGAGCTGATATTCATATTAATATTTGTGGTTATGTTTGATGGAATTTGAATAAAATTAGGAAATGATATACTGTTCCCCAGTTGCTACAGAGTTATTCCCAACATTGAATTACTATTTTCAGAAAGAATCCCAGCCACAAGAGTCAATTCAGTCATCCCGGCGATTCTGATTATGACGATAATGCAGATGACAACAGACCCATGTGTCCATATGGCTCTCAGTGCTATCGAAGCAATCCACAACATAGGGGAGATTACAGACACCCAACATCACGACCAGCTCCAAAACCAACTACAAGTAAGCAGTATAAAACTTACAACATATATACTACGGGATGTCCGTTTTGCAATCACTGTAGAAACCAGAGGTTTGGACCAGGGAAGGGCGGGGGTGGCGGTGGTATGCATTTGTAGGCGGGTTTTACTTATACCAGTTCCGAATCAAATCGAAACGAAACTGAAACGCATAGTTTTCTCCAGTTTTTTGTATAAGAATGATTTACATACTCCATATTCAAAATTTAGGAAATGCATTTTCCTATTCCAGTTCTGAATATGAAGTGGAGTGAGACATTCCAGAATGAGAAATAAAAAAATTGCGTTGCCTAGTCCAGCTTTTCTATTTCAGGCGACGTTATTCTCCCGAAAACTTCTTGCTCAGTTTTGTTGATTTATCGAATCCATCTACACATCAATTTTACGTCTAATTTGGAGTTCATGTGTTGTGATAACTTGATTATTCAAATAGGAAAAAATTCTTATTCTTTTTATTCTTTCGACATTTTTTAGTGATTGGTTTTTACATAATTCCCATTGAATGAGAAATCGACATTTCCTCATTAGTTTTATAGTTTTACATTGATCGGAACTGGAGTGAGTGAAACCAGCATACATTTCGTATGCTTTTCAGAGTCAGTTTAATTGTGATAAAGGTGCAAGCAAATAATCTACAGAAAATATCTCATTTATAACAGCTAGATACAATTAATTTACTAGCGATATATTTGATAACGTTTTCTGAGTTGGCTAATGCTTGACATTTCATTTTGTTGTTGTGAGAGTTTTGAATGAATGTTTCATCAAATACATATTTGATAATTTTTTATGTTCTGTTTTCAATGTTAAGTCTTGAAGAGTTTTGTATGAAATCAATATAAATATTTTTATTATGAATGGATTTTCTTTTCCCCTCTCGAATTGTGATATATTATTCCAAAATGAAAGGAAGTTGAATGGATTGTAAAGAATACATATAATGGCTTTTTTTTTACACTGAGAACTTGTGAATGCCTTCATAACTCCCAATTTTGCTTGTTGTGAATGTAAGAAATAAGTATGGAGAAACAATTTTCTCTGTGCAAAGTATGACATAATCTAATTGATTTTCTTCTCTTCTTTTTTCAAACACTACTTCTCATTACGATTTATCAATTATTTTAATAAAATCAATTTGTCATGAAATATATCTCATCTGTTGCTCTTCAAATTAATTCTGTAAGAAACATGAGGTAAGTCAAAATTAATTCTCATACAGATTATCTATCTATTTCGTTTTGACTTTTGAAGCTTGTTTGGACTAGGCCAGTATTTTAGTCGAGTGGAGAGTCGATTCGTCCACTGACAACTCTACAATAGATGCATAGAAATACCTGGTGTTGGCACTGATTAGATTTTGTTGAAGACTTTCTTGTCGATCGAAAACGTGATATTTTGTGCAGCTTTTCATTTCTCCCGAAAGGGGTTGCGTTTTTTGTCGTTGCCGCAGTAGCGCCACGACCGATAAATATTGCGGATTTATTCCGGAACTAGTCCAAAATCTGAAATCTAGGATGCCGTTTTGATCTACAAATTTTGGCCACGATTTTTAGTAGGGAGTCGTTACACCACGTGTTCTATGCATCTATACTCTACCGTCTCTACCACAGTATCAAAGACTCTTAAACAGTATAAGGTAGTAGGTGGTACATCATCCTGTGACTCTTCTCGACTCGATTGCTGGCGTTCGCACACGGGAAGTTACAAAATTATTCGCTACTCGACTAATCTACTGGCCTAGTCCGAACAAGTCCTTACAGGGTTTTTCAAATAAAGGTCTTCCCTCTCTAGGAAAGATAGAAAACTGAAAAATACCTGAGGTTAGCTCAGTAAAAAAAATTCGTAACGCCATCCGTATTCGTGATGAAGGGCGTTGATGAGAAAAGAATTATACACATTTTTTATGATTTTTCCGAAACTACTGGCAACATTTTAATGAAATTTTATACGAATATGTTTTGGAAGCTGATACATCCAATGACTTATCCTAGAGACGACGTTAAGTTTTTTTTAACACAGTACTTAGATTATATCTACTCAAATAAATAACATTGAGTGTTATTGCTTTCGGCTGCCATCTTGAGAAAGATGGAAGGACGACTGTATAATGTTATATATCCTAATACTAAATCTATCAATGTGGAGGCAACAATTTGTTTCAGATTTTTAAGAGTTTTAGTTCAGCAGTTTCTTTGCCCCAAATTGTGATGTTTGTGAAATGAGTTTGAGTGTGTTCCTAGTGTCAGTTTGTTCAACAGTGTCAGTTCATTACCACTATGTTTTTATATTTTCACAATGGTTAAAATAGTGGACAAATTATCTGTTTTAAATTTTGCATCGCGAATGGAAAAATAAATTTGCCTGAATTATACATATTTTGTATTTTTTTTATCATTGCTCTCAAAAACTATTTCAAGATATCAATTTCTTAAAAGAGAAATTCTTGAGGCAATGGAAGAGGCTGAATCTTTCGTTTCTACCGTTTAAAAGTAATGTTTTCATATCAATATGCCTTGCTCTGAACCTGTTGATGAGTTACTCTCGTAATATTGAACTCTTATTAATAGGTAATAGAAGGAGAAGAAATGTAGACGCTCAAGCAGAGGTGGATAACGATTCCGATAGTCAAGAAGAAAGAGATCCGTACAGTGCAGATGAAAGTTCCACAGGATCAGAAGTTTTTGGGGCTGGCGATTCGGATAGCGAGTATATGGACGAACCTAGTTTCGAAGATATGGAAGACAGTGAAGAAGTGAAAATAATGTTCAATGAGGCAAAGAAATTCTTGAGGAAGAAGCGGAAAGATTGAACGCAGAGAATATTTTCGAATAAAAAATTTCATGATTCTCAAAATTACATTGTGCCTTTAAATTTTATTGTGAATTGTTTTTTATTAAATTATATGTAGTATGTTCTAGTTTCATTGCAATTCTACCTGATTCCCTTGGTATAGTTTATAGTGAAAAAAAGGGGTTACAGTCCACTGCGACCTTAAGGTATATTGTACCCCCTAACAGAGCTGTTTTCATCGCGCCTCCTACAGCTCGCCTTTCAGTTCCAGAGATTTGATGAAATGCTGTATATTGGACGGCTTCATCGAGTATAATTCCCCACTCCTACAAGTTTCTTATCCAAAGCACTCTTTCCTTTGGCTTGCAATGGCATAGCTTTTCGTAACCAGGTGAATAGGAGTTTCTTCCTCCTCCCCACAGAATCTACACTCGGCAGTGATCTATAAACCCATTCTCAATAGATGCTTTTTTAGGCGTAGGCGACAATGTCCTGTGGGAAAGCCAGTGAGTAGGTGTAGTTGGTTCTTGATTGATTGATTGATATGCTGACGAACAAGAGACCGGGTTAGCGCTTGGCCTCCCTGTGACACTGCGACCAACTTGGGTCTATTGTATCACTCTTTCGTCAGTGGTTCCTCACGAGAACAGGTTTGTGTCCTTTATCAGGTTCAGTAGCCTGTTTATGAGGTTTTTCGGATTCATTCCCGTTTCCGGATTGATTTCTCCGAAGATTCTGTGGCGCCTTCTTCCCAGGGCGTCGCATTCGAAAATTATGTGAGAAGCTGTTTCTTCCTCTTCACCGCAGAGTCTGCAATCCACGGGTTCTCCAAGTATTCCTATGGTGTTCAGATGTTTTCTAAGGCCTCAGTGTCCCGTCAGTAGACCTACTATTATACGTGCCTTTGTTCTGTTTAGATCTCGGTTTAGATTCAAAAAGTCAGCCGTCAAGGTTTGGCTTGTGTGTCCTACCATGGCTTTGCTGTGTGTTTGCCCGTCGCTCTGTTCCCAGTGTTGTCGGTGTCTTTGTTTTATCCACTCCTCAATCAGGGTCCTGCATCGGTTTTTGCTGATTCCAAGCAAAGGTTTTGGCCCTGCGAATGGCGTTTCAGATGCTTGTCTTGCTAACTGTTCTGCTTTTTCGTTGCCCGCTATTCCCTTGTGACCTGGCACCCACATCAGAGTGACCTTGTTGTGTTTTGCCAGCTTCAGAAGGTCCTGGAGGCATTCCCAGACGAGTCTAGACTTTATCTGTGTCGAGTTGAGAGCTTTGATGGCGCTCTGGCTGTCAGAGATAATGTGGATGTGTTTTCTTTGGTAGCCACTTTCCAGGTTCTTCTGTATGCATGTCCTAATGGCATGTGTTTCAGCTTGAAATATCGTGGCGTGTTTGCCGAGAGGTATTATGTAGTCCCTTCTTGGCCTCACTCCGTGTATTTCCGCTCCTGTTCCTCAATCTGTCTTAGAACCGTCTGTGTACCAGACTATTTCTGCAGATGATTGTGATTCTATACTCGAGTCCCATCTGTTCCAGTCGAGCTCTGTTTTGAATGGTTTTTAGAATGAGTATAGGGGTTGCATGTAGTCTGAAATCATATCAAGCTCGGCTACGTCAGCTACATGAGTGATTCTGGTGTGCCCAGTTGTGCTGGTTCTCCAGTTTTTTGTTTGGATCAGTCTATATGCACCCATCCTGGCCTTTCCCATGACATGTATGTCAAGGGGTGAGAGGTTAAGGATGATCTCCATAGCAGCTGTTGGAGTGCTATTCATTGCACCCGTGATGCAGAGACAGGCAAGCCTTTGGATTTTCCCAAGGTTGGTTTTTGCCTGTCTTTGATTTGTTTTTGGCCACCACAGGGGTGAGCCATAAGTGATTCTGGGTCTTATTACCGCTATGTAAAGCCAGTGCATGGCTTTCGGTTTGAGTCCCCAAGTTTTTCCAAAAGCTCTCGTGCACATCATAAGTGTCGTTTTACTTTTGTTGGTTACATGATGTAGATGCGGGTTCCAGGTTAGTTTCTTATCGAGAATATCAGCCCAAGGTATTTCACCTGTTCTACAACTTGTAATGTTTCGCCGAAGAATGTTTCTTTTGCGAGTGAAGGGAATGAGTGCTGTTTTGTTCGGATTTGCCCTTAGGCTCTCTCTGTTGCACCATTCCTCTACGGTCCTCAGTGCGTTTCGCATAAGTTCTGAGGTTATTCCGGTGTATTTTACCTTGACGAGTATGACTATGTCGTCTAGTTATTTCAACTGCGATATATATATTTTTTGGATCTAGCAGTTTCAAAGTTCCGGGGGAATTTTTTGGATTGAACCATCCCTGAGAGACTCCGCCAGAGTATTTCCATTTCGGTTTTCTCCTTCACTATAAATTCCCTCTTATAGTTGCATTTTCCTATACCACAGAAGGGTTCTGGGCCAGTGAGTGGCGTTTGTGCGCTCCCTTTTGCAAGTGTATTGACCCGAATGACCAGGAACCCAAATTAAACGACCTTATTCTTCTTGCCTAGCTCATTGAGTTTGTTCCGGCACTCCCAAATCAGCTTTGAATCAATGACAATCCCAGCGCCAGCTCCTGTAGCGGTTTTAGAACCATTTGTATACCATTTTGATGTATTTTCTTTGAGATTATAGTCGGTGTATTCCCGTTCTCAATCCTCTCTTTTGCTTAGCATTGTACTGAAGTTTTTCTCAATGCTTACTTTCTTGATGTAGTGTATGTAGTGATGTAATATCACTAGGAAGGTTTGCAGTTGAGATGTAGTCATTTAGAGAGGACCGAACTCTTTGTTGACTCCTGATTCTCTCATTGCCTGTTCCTTCTTTGAATATTCTGAGTATGGCCTCATGGGCTACCTTTCAATCACTAGATGTAGAGGTGTGAGGTCTGTGAAGATCTCAAGCGCCTAACCGTAAAATAAATGGTAGTTTTGTACAGTATAATGATAAAATAGTTCAGTTTCTAAGTGGACCTCCTGAGTGAATACTTAAGGTACACCGTTTATGAGGCATTCAATAACTAAATCAGTACTCTTCAATGTTTAATGAGATTAGCGATTTAAATTTTTCATCCATTCCCAGTTAACAATTTTTTCTTCATTAAATAATATAAGATTAGATTTAAAAATATAAAATATTATATTCTGTATGGGCAAAAAATAGGAAAAAGCAATATAAATAACAGATTTCAATCGTAACAATCATCGTTTTTTTGTTGCACCAGGTTTCGGTTTATTGAATTCGTAAGTAGCACACTTGGGAATATGTCTTTGGGCTGCAGCTTCATTGAATCTCCTCCCGCAGCTTGGACATTGTACATAATCGGGGTTGGATGAAGGTGGTGGCGGGGGTAGATCTGACAGTTTTCCTCCACTTGCTAAGTGCGCTTGTGCCATTTTTGCTGCTCTTATTGCAGCTATAAATTCTTCGTGTGTTCTCCTCCAATTTTTCTTTGATTGTCCCATAGGTACGGTAGGCGTCTTCTTAGGAGGGGCCTAAAGGATACAAAAAATAGATGTACTTGGAAAAGACCAGATACGAGAAAACTACAGACTACAACGAAAAAGAGGTGTCATAACTTGGCCTTCAGTTACCTTAGCTCCTTTTTTCTTAGGACCAACCACAAACTGTTCTACTTCAGTACCCTGCACCCTATGTTTGAAGGCGTCATATGCTTTTCTCTGTTTCTTGGATGTCTTGCCGCATATATCTTCGTGTTTGTGTATTCTGTCTGTTGCGAATCTTCTTCCGCAGTAGCCGCACTCCTGAAGATCATCCCTCACAACCGCGCTCATAGCTGCACGTGGTGGTGCTTGTTTGGAAGACGGCCTAGCGTTGCTTGGACTTCGAACCGAAGAGGTAGCGTTGGGTTTTGCGGTAGCTGCCATCTTGAAAGAATCGGAATATTTAGTACCTAATTTATCGTTGAAATAATTGTCGCCCTGCTGTGACTTTCAATAAAAAAAAATTGACAGCTATCGTCCATGATCCTGTATATGTTATTACAGAAATATTGGGAATTTTATTGTTAATAGTTCGCTATCTTTGTTATGATTCTTTTAGAGCGATTTGGACAAGATTTCGCACGTAGCTTGAAAACGCCATGCTCCATCTAAATGCAAAATTTCATCTCGATCAAATCTGTTGTCTTGAAATTATCCGGAAAACAAAATTTCGAACCGCCATAGTTAAAGCACCTATGGACGAACTTGACCGAGGTTTCGAGATCCGTTCATCCGTTTGAGGGTTATGCAACAGTGGAATTTTGTTTATCGCTTCTCATTGGCTAAACGGCTTACATTTGTCGCCAGGGATATTACGTAGTTCTGAAAACCTACATTAAAAGATAGATGCCTAGAATACCTGGTGTTGGCACTGATTAGATTTTGTTTAAGACTTTCTTGTCGAACGAAAATCTGTGACGGGGTCCTACTTTTCAGTCCTCCCGAAAGGGGTCACGCTATTTTCCATTTCCGCAATAGCGCCACGACCGTGAAATATTCCGGAAGTAGACCCGATCTAGAGTGCCGTTCTGACTTTGGATCTACAATTTTTGCTCATGATTTTTAGTTGGGAGTCGTTACACCAGGGTTTCTATGCTACCTTTTGTGCTATGGAGATGTTATATCTATAATACATACCTCGGAATACAAATTAATTCTTGCTTACCTTAGTTATACTATGTACTGGAGAAGAATTGGAACTCGAACCACTCCTGGGTGATGCTTGACTAGATAGGATAGATTTTCTGCTAGGCGTTTCACTTTTAACGACTGATTTTCTGATGATCTGCCCAAATAAATATTGATATCAGTTGGAATATTGGAGTGGATCTGTTCCTCAGAATCTATTTCTTCTGAGATTTTATTTGAATTTTGATAAGTATAACAGAATTAGTGCCAAACTGACAGTAATTACTTTCTATGCCGAATTTCTTCGAGGATTTGCCAGTTTAGTCGCTCATAACAAGTCTTTTTCAATAATGTTTCTGCATTTAAGAACCTTATCATCAGTTAAACATATGCTGCTCCACAAGGGTTAGCGATATCGTATTCAATCGTTTTTAAAAGTATGTAATCTTCGAGAAAATCGCTGTAAAATCATTTAAATCTCAATAACAACTTGAATCGATCCAATAAAAATCAGTATCAGACATTTCGTCATTCTGGTCGCCTTTTTTCTGAAGTTTGGTTCTTTGCATATGCTTCATGAATGTTCTTATTTTGAAATGAAGTCAGTTTATCAACATCAACTGCTTCGATTTGAAACGAGGTGCCTGAAAATTCGTAAATTAACAAACGCTGAGGCTAATAGGACTATCGGAATGCTACAGGGTGGCCTAACTCTGGTTGTTGTAGCGGAAAGGCTCCAGGTCGCATTTTTCCGTTCCCTATACAGTCAGCGCGACAGGTCGCTCTCACCGTATAGGAAACGGAATGCACGCTGGAACACTCCGTTTCCTAGCAGATATGCGCGATGTGCTCACTGCCCTGTTAGTCTTCTGTACTTCTGTGTGCCGATGGGACAAATTACAAATTATTAATAAAGTTTTCTTACTTTCTGTAAAGCTTTATTAGGTAGCGTCTACCACATTTTTCCTCTGTAAACATTTTTGTGGTCGTGTTTTTTTTTCAGCAAACCTCTCGTAAGTCGGCCATATTTTCATTTCTCTCGAATCAAACATACTCTTTTTTGTGAAATGCAATCATAAAAACAACCTGGGAGAAATGAGAAAATATGATTGTCTACCAACCATAAACATGATAATAATACCCTCCCGAATTTTTCAGAATCGGTTGATACAACCATATGAAGTATGAAAATACAATTGTCCGACAAAAAAATGTGGTGATTTCCTTGTCCGACAAATGGAAGATTTTTTGGTATGAAAAAATTATGAATAATAAGTCTTAGGACGTTATCTTCTTCGTTGTATTATGAATAATGTCATTATTTTCTTATTCTCTCTCCACCTTGAAAATACAATGTAGGTTGTCCGACAAAAAAAGATGTAGCTTTCATTCAATTGAAGAATTCACTGCCCCAATTTGGCTATGAATAGACTAGGATATAACTTTGCTCATGTTACAAATAAACATTTGATTTTTTTAGGACCATTTAAGAAGGATGTGCTGAATACTATCATCCAGCTGTCCGACGAATAAAGTTCGGCAATTTCAGTTGTTGCCGATATAATATTCTTGAGTGATTAAGTGTTTTTTGTACAAACATTTAAAAAATATCCGTGGCTTTAAAACGAAGAAGGAGGAAGTGACAACAAAATATTCTTGGCATCAAGAGAACATCATAATCACGAATATAAAGATGTCATTCTACCTGAAGATTGTTGTGATACTTTTACTGGATACAATTCGTCTTGTTACAATGAATTCAATGTAAGGAAGGAGTATTTTCATAGTCTTTTTTATTAGATTTGAATAAAAATGTCAGTAAATAATTTGAATTATAAACTTTCAACCAAAATCAATAGTTTCATTTCAATAATAAACGAAAAAAGATTCTGAATCAAAATCATTATATTCAACTAGACTAAGGATTTGCCGCATTTTATATGGTGGACAGTTGTTTTTTCTATGAAACGAATCTCTCTGAAATATAAATTCATTCTTGTCCGACAAATATTAATGGATTTAAAAACTCAAAAATATCGTCGATTTTCATCTGACGGACAAAAAAAACGCCACATTTTTTTATCGGACAATTGCATTTTCATATTTCATATGGTTATATCAACCGATTCTGAAAAAATCAGGAGTGTATTGATAATTTAAAAAATATTTATATTGGTAGAAATATCATGGTTTCTCATTTTTCCCAGATTGTTATTATGATTGCATTTTACAAAAAAAGAGTACGTAAAAAAAATGAAAATATGGTCGACTCACGAGAGGTTTGCTGAAAAAAAGCCGCGACTACAAAAATGTTCACAGAGGAAAAATGTGGTAGACGCTACCTAATAAAGCTATACAGAAAGTAAGAAAACTTTATTAATAATTTGCAATTTGTCCCATCGGCACCCAGAAGACTAATAGGGCAGTGAGCACATCGCGCATATCTGCTAGGAAACGGAGTGTTTCATTATGCATTCCGTTTCCTATACGGTGAGAGCGACCTGTCGCGCTGACTGTATAGGGAACGGAAAAATGCCTCCAGGTCAGCCAAAGGGTGATATCTCGACTTTGGAATAGGTTCAGGGAGACAGGTTCAGTGTTGGAAAGACCAAGGCTTGGTGGGCGACGAAAAACAACACCTGCTCAGGATCGTTTCGGCGAGAAGAAAACCTACATCTACGTATAGAATGCTACGGAATACTCTTCAAAATGCGGATGGGGTCCAAGTTTCCATCGAAACCATCAGACGACGTTTGAGAGAGGTGAATCTAGGTTCTAGACGTCCATTAAGAGGAGTTCCATTAACACGTGACTATAAGCGTCAAAGACTGGAATGGGCAAGGCAACATATCAACTGGAACGATCAATGGCGTAGTGTCCTTTTCACTGATGAATCCAGGTAGGGATGATTTTCAGATTCTCGAAGAATAAGGCCCGAATAAGGGTATGGACAATACCACGCATACCCCGTAATCGTCGCTATGTCCAAGAAGTCCATCCATTCCGAGGGGGTAGTGTTATGGTATGGGCCGGGAAATGTTTCAACGGGGAATATGACCGCCTTACACTATAGGGAGCATGTCATTGACAATGTTGTGCCAAATTTTCACGCTGCTATTGGTGAAATTTCTAGACGATAACGCTAGGGCGCACCGTTGAGAATGCGCGCGAGGAGTTTGGTATTCCACATTTACCAATACCTCCGCACTCACCAGATTTGAATTGCATAGAACATGCATGGGATATGCTCCAAAGAAGATTAGATAATCATCAACCTACTCCAGAATCCTTAAATGATCTGAGACAGCTTCTGCCCCGTTTATGGAACCAAATTCCTCAAGAAATGTTCAACAACCTCGTGTGTAGTATGCAAAGAAGATGTCAAGCTGTTATTGATGCCCGTGGAGGCCATACATTGTATTGATAGTCTTAAAATGCTTGAATTCTCTGGGAATCAAATTTCGTTATTTTACTCGATTTTTCTTAACCACCCTGTATAAAATCTGTATAAATCATATTAATATAAATTTTCATCACAAAAATCTTATTTTAATTATATTTTTTTGCAATTTAAGTCAATATCCCTAATTCATGTGGAGCAGTTTATTAGTCCAATCAGTAGTATAATTATGACACCCAAAAAAGTTTGTTCCTAGAAGTTCATTTTCAGGACTGGTTACCCCATTTAACTCTTTTCCTGCTAATCTGCACACCCTGGATTAGCCGCTAATCTTCCCCACTCAGTAATTTGTAGTCGTTCTCCGCAACAGAACGTATTTCCGCTGAAATTTTTATCGGTCATACGCCCCCCTGTGGCTTCACGCGATTTTCACTTATCTTGGGTGAATATCTGGAAAAAGCGACTTCTGCGAAATGACCGTGGGGTTATTTACCCGTGCAGAGTCAAGGTCAGCGTCCTGAAAAAATCGATAGTGAAATCCTCGAGAGATCAGCAACGTTCGGAAAATTCACGAAAGCTATAAATCCAGTGGTAATAAAAGAATAAAACACTGCAAACTGCCAAGTGGCGTTGTAATTTCAGCCACGGAGATTTTAGCTTTATTGTTATTGCCTGAATGATCAAGGATAGAGAATAATAAAACAATTTTCATTTCCTAGGAAGCTCCACTCAATTGTCCAATATAGGGACAGCCGAGAGTGATAAACCAAGCGCTTTCCTCATAATATGTAATATGTAATATGTATCTAGTATCTACATACTTCCTACATACCATACATATAATAACATTTTGACATTTGACAAGTAGAATCTACTCCATTATTAAAAATGGAAGGATACACGCTTCAACCAAAGACTCTTTGCTTCAACAACGCATTGAAATTATTAAAATTCATTATAAAAATGGTGAAACTTGGCAGAGACGGGTCGTAAAACTCGAAGATTTTTGTGTCGTCGTGATATAATAAACGGCCTTTTAGCCGTTTATTTGGGATAAATTGAGATTCGCAATGAAAAGAAATTTTCAGATTTAAAATCCCACCGCTGTCACCAAAATGTAATACGTCGGGGGGTTGGTTGTTAAACTTCACAACC
Source organism: Adalia decempunctata (assembly GCA_951802165.1). Classification (NCBI taxonomy): domain Eukaryota; kingdom Metazoa; phylum Arthropoda; class Insecta; order Coleoptera; family Coccinellidae; genus Adalia; species Adalia decempunctata. The sequence continues at coordinate 27,859,100 of OX637697.1, forward strand.
CCGGTCGCAATTACTGGAAGTGAAAACAAAATATGAACAACAATAAAAAAAATTTATACTTACTGGGGAATTCTGCCCTAGTGGGTTGGCAGCGTGTCAATACTTGCCTTTATGGCAAGAAAAATGTTTACTTAATTTATTCGTTAAATTTTGGTCAAAAGGAAAATTTTGTCTAATTATCAATTTTCACTTCCCTAATTCTTAAGGTCTTGTGGATTCGTGCTCCCCGGGTATTTTGGGAGAGTCTTTATTTAAAATTTTAAGATTTTCTTTTGAGGGGTCTGTTCGCCAAAATGATACACTTGATTATAAAAAGAAACTCTATTGAATCAAAAACCACAGTTACTTATCTAACTAAACTCTACTACACTCTGCTTTGCTTTTTCTACTGGAAGAGATTTTCTAGTTTTTAAATAATAATTAATTCAAAATTATTCTGACTTACGGAAGACAAAAAGCTTGGGAGATCACTTACGCTCGGAAAGAAAGGTGCGATCTACATCCCAGTAAAATAAAGTATTACCCAGTTGTAAATTCAGTTTCAAAAGATTTTTCTAAGTTCAAAAGAAAAAAAAGGATTCGAATTTTTCTTTTTTTTTCTTTGAAGGCATTCAAGTAGGTTGTTTTCGGCTTCGTGCTCGGGAACTAGTTAGTTTTCCGCGAACTCGCGATTTTAGTGCGGTAAAATTTCGGGTGTGAAAAAAAGCAATTTTCGTATCGTTGTGACCAATCAACATACAGGTGTCCCTAGGTATTTTCCCCATCATTCCAGGAAACGTGTACTAAGGATTACACTCTTTCCGGTCCGTAAGTCAGAATAATTTTGAATTAATTATTATTTTAAAACCAGAAAATCTCTTCTAGTAGAAAAAGCAGTAAGAGTGTAGAAGAGTTTAGTTAGATAAGAAACTGTGTTTGATTCAATAGGGTTTCTTTTTACACTGCGCAAAAAAATTAACGCACATTCTGAAAATCTCAATTTTAATGAAAGTTAACTCCACAATGACTTTATAACTTATTTTTTATGTTCTCTCGGGAAGGTTTTGAACGAAACAAGATACATTAAATGGAAGAAAAATTCAGGATTTCACCGAATCTTATGTGAAAGAAGAGAAATGAACAATTTTCAAAATACTGAAATGCTGATAAGTGATTTAATACTTGGTATTTCCACCCCTTGCGTAAATTACAGCTCGGCAACGACGGTTCATACTCAAAATGAGTGATCTTAAAATGTTCTGATCTAATCCTTCCCAGATTTCTCCGAGTTGGATTCCTAAGTCATTAAGAGTAGCTGGATGATTTTCTGAACTTCTCAGCCTTCTATTGAGGTTGTCCCAAACCTGCTCAATCGGATTGAGATCTGGACTTCTTGCTGGCCATTCCATTCGAGACACTTCAACCTCTTCAAGGTACTCCTTACTCCTGAACGATGCGCGCACGATGGGGTCTGGCATTATCGTCCATAAAAATGAAATTTTCACCAATGAATGGGGCAAATGGCACTACATGCTCTTCAAGAATGTTCCTTATATACTTATCAGCATTCATAGCTCCATTATCAACGACCACTAGGTCTGTGCGAGCAGTCAAAGAGATTCCACCCCATACCATAATCGATCCTCCCCCGAAACCAGTAGTATTCAGGAAATTGCACTGAGCATAACTTTCATGTGGACGCCTGTATACAAGGGAACGTCGATCACAATGGTAGAGGCAGAATCTAGATACATATGTGAAGAGAACTCTTTCCCAATCGGCCTCTTCCCAATGGATATGCTCTCTCGCAAAATCCAAACGCGCCCTTCGATGGGCTGGGCCTCTTGCCGCGACACGAGGTCTTAAATCATATTCTCTGAGGCGATTTCTTATTGTCTGAGTGCTAATTTGCACCTCATGAGCTTGCTCAAGCTGATTTTGAAGGAGGCGAGCGGTTGCAAACCGTTGTCTCAACGAAGAAACTCTCAAGTAACGTTCTTGAATGGCAGTTGTTACCCGTGGTCTACCCTGTCCTGGTCTTCGGATATTCATACCTGTCTCCCTGAATCGCTGCAACATTCTGGACACACTTGTATGGGAAATTCCAAACCTTTCTGCAATTCTTGTGTATGTCCACCCTTCTTCTCGCAAAACTACCGCTTCGGCACAAAAACTATTGATCACTAGAATTGATCGAGAACAACTGATTTTAGAATGGAGCCAATACATTCAAAATCTGATAATATCATCTTTTTTTATTCCTGCTGGGAGAAAACATCTGTATTGAAGAAAAACGTTGAAAGTGGATAACATAATATGCATGCATAATTCTGATAAAAATAATTATCATTGAGAACACCTTCAGTTGTAGAATAAATTTGAGATTTCCATATTGTGTGTTAATTTTTTCGCGCAGTGTTTAATCAAGTGTATCATTTTGGCGAACTGACCCCTCAAAAGAAAATCTTGAAATTTTAAATAAAGACTCTCCCAAAATACGCGGGGAGCACGAATCCACAAGACCTTAAGAATTAGGGAAGTGAAAATTGATAATTAGACAAAATTTCCTTTTGACCAAAATTTAACGAATAACTTAATTAAACATTTTTCTTGCCATAAAGGCAAGTATTGACACGCTGCCAACCCACTAGGGCAGAATTCCCCAGTAAGTATAAATTTTTTTTTATTTTTGTTCATATTTTGTTTTCACTTCCAGTAATTGCGATCGGGGTGTTGTAAAGCTTAACACTCAACCCCCCGGCGTATTACAGTGAATCACCTTGTCGAACCGCAATTCAGAAATTGGTGGAAAAATTTTTAGCTGTTGGGATAAGTTAGCTATGTGAAGAATACAACCCGGTCACGTCGCTCAAGAACAGCCGAGAATATTGCTGCTGTAGCCGAAAGTATTGAAGAAAACCCAGGTTTGTCCATTTCTCGTCGTTCTTTTGCATAAATATTTGGGTTTTAAGGCTTATAAAGTTCAGTTAACACAAGAACTCAAGCCCGTCGATCATCAAAAACGTCGTATCTTTGCAGATTGGATCCTTGAAATGCGTGAAAATGATCCGGAATTCCATCGATAAATCCTCTTGAGTATGAGGCCCATTTCCACCTCGGTGGCTTCGTCAACAAGCAAAATTGTCGCATCAGAGGCTCGAAAAACCCAAGAAATATTGTTGAAAAGCCTCTCTATCCTCAATGTGTGACTGTTTGGTGCAGTTTATAGCCCGGCGGGGTCATTGGACCTTACTTTTTCGAGAATGAGGCTGGAGCAACAGTAACGGTGAATGGATTGCTCCTGAGGGATGATTAATAACACCTCCTATTGGAAAACCCTTCACATCTTGTATCGAATGTGTACGCTAGTGATATTTCATTAGGGTGGCTTGAGGACAGTTGATGGAACTGTCCTTGCAATTGGTCTCGTGTAAATGGTCCATAACTCATCTTAGAACACCAACTAATATTAATTCCTATGCTTACAGTAGACCCAAAGACATGGTATCAGATCCAATTTGGAGGCTTTGCATGGATGATACGATAATTTAAAGTTCTGGGTTTCAGTATGGAAAAGAACTAGATCCTTTTCTCTAAATAACTAGCTTTGAGAACTTGTTGGCTTTTCAGGATGGGATATTGTATAAGTGAAATATACACTACTGGAAAAAATTAAAGGATCAAAAAAAAAATTCCAAATTTTTCGGCAATTTTCAACATGCCGCAACTTTGAGAGGAATGGTCGTACAAGGAATTCAAAAAAAGGAAATTGTAGCTCCAAGTGTCTAGTTTTTGGATTAGAACTTCAAAAATTTTAAGTTTCAGTGGTTTTCGAGTAATGATAGAAAAATCAGCAACAAAAAAATTCTCAAAATTTTACCACTTTTTTTTTTCTTGTCTACGAGCTTGGTAATTTTATTTTTGCATAATCGTTATAATGATGGGATACTTTGTCAATTCAGCTTTAATTTATTTTTTTATTGACCTCAATACGTCCACTTCTCGCCGAGATATCGGTCTTCAAATGGAAAAATATCCATTTGTCTTTGATTATCGATTTCTCAGCAACCAATGATCGCACAGAAAATTGGAGGGGGGTTTCAAGACCTTAAATGAACTCCCATTAATGAACAACCATTGCTTATTCATAGAAATTTTTTTTTCTTAATTTCGCATCAATATGAAAATTTAACAAAAAAAGGGCTTTTGGTGGTTTCTTGGAAAATCTACCGCTGGATCGAAAATTTTGAGGAAACCAATATTGTTAAGTGTGAGTTTCACAGTTCAATATGTTGATAAAAACCTTACGAAGAGCTAACTCAATTCAGCGAGCCGTTTTTTTGTTTGACTCGATTGAATTTTTGAAAAAAAATAAGGATCACGCTTTTTGCTCTGAGAAGCTCGTAATCTTTAAAAAAGGCAAAAAAGAATTTTCTCGAGCTTTTTCCACATTTTAATTGCAGATAGTTTTTTTTTTAAATTTATGAACTATCTGCAATCAAAATGTGGAAAAAGCTCGAGAAAATTCTTTTTTGCCATTTTTAAAGATTACGAGCTTCTCAGAGCAAAAAGCGTGATCCTTATTTTTTTTCAAAAATTCAATCGAGTCAAACAAAAAAACGGCTCGCTGAATTGAGTTGGCTCTTCGTAAGGTTTTTATCAACATATTGAACTGTGAAAGTCACACTTAACATTATTGGTTTCCTGAACATTTTCGATCCAGCGGTAGATTTTCCAAGAAACCACCAAAAGCCCTTTTTTTTGTTAAATTTTCATATTGATGCGAAATTAAGAAAAAAAAATTTCTATGAATAAGCAATGGTTGTTCATTAATGGGAGTTCATTTAAGGTCTTGAAACCCCCCTCCAATTTTCTGTGCGATCATTGGTTGCTGAGAAATCGATAATCAAAGACAAATGGATATTTTTCCATTTGAAGACCGATATCTCGGCGAGAAGTGGACGTATTGAGGTCAATAAAGAAATAAATTAAAGCTGAATTGACAAAGTATCCCATCATTATAACGATTATGCAAAAATAAAATTACCACGCTCGTAGACAAGAAAAAAAAAGTGGTAAAATTTTGAGAATTTTTTTGTTGCTGATTTTTCTATCATTACTCGAAAACCACTGAAACTTATAATTTTTGAAGTTCTAATCCAAAAACTAGACACTTGGAGCTACAATTTCCTTTTTTTGAATTCCTTGTACGACCATTCCTCTTAAAGTTACGGCATGTTGAAAATTGCCGAAAAATTTGGAATTTTTTTTTGATCCTTTAATTTTTTCCAGTAGTGTAGCATATTAGCATATTATAAGCCACAATAGAACCATCCGTATAATAATATATTGAATGAAACAGGTATCGTAGGAAATTGGACAAATCATCCTAGAGCATGGACGAGAACACAACAGAATATATTGAATCTTTTTCTAATATTAATTTCATGCTTACCTGTGCTGGAGGACTTCTTTTCGTTTCTGAGATTATTTGCTTCGTTTTTTTAGGTGGCGATCTGATTGGTGACGATCTGATAGGTGACGATCTGCTATTTTGACTAGGTGGAACGCCTCCCACATTGGCAAGCTTTCCCATGAACGAAACATCATCTTCAATACTTTCCAATGGAGGAGATTCTTCATCGTCCAGATTATCATAAATATTGTTCCTGTTCATCAAATCTACCAAGCTGTCAGTATCATCCAACAAATTTTCATTGTAATGGTTGGTCTCGTATTTTTCCACTCCGTTATTGTTGTCGTATATTTTCTGGACAGTCTCTCGTTTGTTGATCAACGGTTTGCCATTTCGTATGTGAGTAACACTTCTTTGGACGGTGGCTTTAACGGTTTTTCTGGAATTCGTGATGACTGGTTGCTTGCCGTTGGGTATTCTAGCCACTGATTTACCTAAGTCAATAGAATTTACTGTTAGGGATTTATGAACTGCTGAATTTTTTTGGAAGAAAACAAGGTTTTTTAAAAAACCACTTTTTAGCTTTAATTTTGCGATTTTGATAAAAAAAAAGTATTTTTCCAATATCTCTTTTCGTATGTTTTTAACAGCTCCGTCAAATTTAGGAGAACTAGTTGCCGCAGCATGTATATAGGTACACTTGTTTGTTGATAGGGCAGTTTTAACTTGGAGGTTAAATAAAATTCTTGCTGATACATATTTATACAGGATGCCCAACATAAAACAGTGCAGCCTAACATTTCCGTATTGTCCGCTCTACACTGATGGCAAGATCATCGACCAATACTGCGAACGTGAGTGTGGATGACTTCTTGGTGCCACGTTCACGCTTCGCGGCCTTCCCCGTTCCGTGTCGGTCTCTTGTGCCGTGGCAGAGGCAAGAATTCTAGGCGTGATTCGCGCCAGAGTACGGTGAGTTTTTCCAGAAAATGCCGAGACATGTAAATTTTTAATTTGGGGGGACATCTTTCTATTATAAATTCGTGGGCTTAGGATCATTCCCCTTGCGGGGTGAAGATTTTAAATGGACATATAATTTTCAAGGTTTTGCAATTCAATTCATGAATATGCTGAAAAATTTGTGTCGGATTTTGATGTTCTTCAAGGCTTTAATATAAAGTCCAAGTTCCTTAGTTTAGAAACTCGATCAATTCATGACTCCATACAAAAAGATAGATACATAATATAGGTATTTTCTGGAAGTCCAAATTGTATGTTGAATTGAATTCAGCTATAACAATATAAATCCCCAATATAATTTTCCTGCTTCCAATGAAAATATCGCAGAACTTAACAACTGAATTATTGGAATCGACAAAGTTCTATTGATGAAAAATGATGGAAAAAGCATTTGTCTGGATCTATTGAATTTTATTTTCATGATTGAAAATGGAAACGAAAATAATGAAGCACAGAATCGGATAATTTTATTTAATATTATTGAAATTTTAATTGAAGTCGCATTACCATTATTCTGAAGCTGTGGAGGATCTGAAATAATATTTAAATTTTGTTCTCACTTCAAATGGTGAAGTTTTGGAACCAATTCGTCCAATACAAGTTTTTCTGCGTGGATTAATTTTCATCTATGTACTCATCAGAAATAATTATTAAACACAAAATATTTTTTTCGGCAACCGTCCGGGAAGTACCCACTTCCCGGACGCTTTTTCTTTGAGAAAGTAGCATTTCCCGGCCTAGGCCGGAAAGTACGTACTTCCCGGCCTAGGCCGGAAAAACACGTCGTTGTTGTCATTGTTATGATCATCACAATAGCAACGAAATAACGGATGACAGTTCTGTTCTGTGTTCTGTTTAATTCAAACATGAATCAAAATCAATAAAGAGATGTGTCATCTCATTGATTTGTAATTCTTCACGGTTGCCGAAAAAATATTGTACGCAACACGCCCGGAAATAGTTTTTTTGGACTCACAGACTTCCAGGACTCGCCTCCGGCTCGTCCTAGAATCTTGTCTATTCGTCCAAAAAAACCCTATTTTCCGGACTTGTTACGTAAATTACTATTTCGGCGGGAAGTGGGTACTTCCCGGACGCTTTTTCTTTGAGAAAGTAACATTTCCCGGCCTAGTCCGGAAAAACTCACGTCGTTGTTGTCAAGGGATGATCATCACAATAGCAACGAAATAACGGATGACAGTTCTGTTCTGTTCAATTCAAATAATAATCAAAATGTATGATAAAGAAATGTGTCGTCTCATTGATTTGTAATTCTACACGGTTGCCGAAAAAATATTGTACGCAACACGCCCGAAAATAGTTTTTTTGGACTCACAGACTCCCAGGACTCGCCTCCGGCTCGTCCTAGAATTTTGTCTATTCGTCCAAAAAAACCCTATTTTCCGGACATGTTACGTAAATTACTATTGTTTGAAATTTTTTAATTTTGTGTTACTAATGACTTTTCGAACAGTGTCGTCACGATATCGCGTTGCATTGCGTAGGAAAAGTGAGATTTGGATTTTTTTCGAATATTATTAGCAAAATAAGTTTAAAAAAGGTTTGTGTGTTTTTTTTATGTGGTAAATTGGACTATTTGAATCCTGATTTGAGTTTACACAGGTATGTTCTACTCCTAGCATTTCTAAGTAACAATGGCGTAGATTCTTCGATTTTTTTGAATTTAACTTTTCAGATTCCTTTCTGATATTGAGAGGAGGAACCTAATCTGTTTCAATAGTATGAATTCGTCAAAATGAGTTCATTCACTTAAGGTAATTTTATTTCCATTCTTCAATACAGATAACACTACGCCACTGGACCTTCCAAAGTAAGATCCTTCAATGTTGCCACGGCAGTATCTAATGATATTGCTATCCTTTATGCTATCGTTCCACTAACTGAAAACTGACTCAATTTTGGCTTCAACAAATCTTGAATTTATCAATGAGATGCTGTGTCTCCTCAATGGTCTTAGCAGTGTCCCAATGATGTGCGCATATAAAAAAAAATTATTTGATTTTCAAGGGAAATTTTAAGAGAAAATTAGGAAATATAAAAAAAGATTTTCTGAATCAATCATGTGGTATATTAATTGAAAGCTCTCATTGTGGAGACAAAAATAATATTTGTTTCAGTTTTTAAAGATGCATAATTCGAGAGAATATGCAGAGTTCCAACTCTCATCCCCGATATGATAATTCTGAAGAAATTTCGATTTGCTCTTACCGTTTATTGGTTCTAAGGGATAACTTTTATCAATTCCCGCCCTTCGCCTTTCTTCGAACATTTGTCTGACTTTGCCACCTCCTGTCGAGTTGATACTTGTGTTACTTCCAGCGCTACCTCTTCCAACCCTGTCAAAGGCACGTTGTTGCTGGCTTTCATACAGCTTCAGTAGTTTCTCTTCTCTTTCTTGCATCTGTTTTTGTTGGAAGCGGGCCTGAAAAAATTAATCCTTTGAGCTATGGTAGAAATCCACTCCACAAGGATTCGACTTCGAAAAAACAATCCAATTGGAATACGAGATGTTACAGGTGCTTTTAACATAAAAAACTTGTTCGCCTAATCCGCAGACTTTTCCAAATCGACTTCTTAGTTATCCAAGGGAAATCAAGAACTTGATCTGCGTTTTCGGGAACACTAAATGAACTGGTTAACTAGATGATTCGTTTGTTCGTGTGAGAGATAATCAAGGCAGATCATTGTGGGAAGAGGTACAACAACATATTGATAACAATTTCACCATTACTACTAAACTGTGGGCGAAAAAGTTGTTATAAGAAAGACTACATCAAATAAAGTGATTGAGGGGGTAGTTGTTATTCACTGAACGATAATATGAAAATGGGCGACATATACTTAAAAAACATATACTATACCTGATAACTTTGAGCAAACCAGGAGTTTTCAAGGTCAATAGACACTACATTGTTCAAGCTTGCAGACAAATATCTATTCATGACGGCAAACCGCAAAATCTACCACAAACGAACTCATCATCTCTAACGAAGGATATTGAGTTCAAAACGAAAATAGTTTTAGCAACTTTTCTGATTTAGGTAGCCACCGGTGGGTACTATAAGGATGAATGAAAATGCGATGTCAATATTGACCAATGAATGGAGCTTTGCGCATTAACGTTTCTAGGGAAACTAACCGTCTACACGTTACAAATAGAGGGTTGTTGAGGAAAAACACACTTCGTAATGATTATGGGTTTCTCTAGTTGCTTCCTTCCCTGAATTTATCGGTAATGGTCATGCATTCTTAACGATGCTAGGCAGGTGCAATTTATGTTTTAACACTGAAAAAGGAGCAGTCATGATGTCTAGATTTCTCATTGAATTGGCGCTTCTAGTATCTATGAAAAACATTTTCGTACATATAAAGATAATTTTGGTGTGGTGAAGGAATGAAACTGGAAGAAAACTTAAAAGAATTAAGACATAAAGCATGTGTTATGCAAAGTCTTCTAAATTTCAGAATTTTCAAAATAAAGGGTATAGTTTGTTATACAGTGTGTGGTATGACTTAGCGATAATTTAAGGGCATCAAATATACCTAATTTTGTTGACAAAAACTCCCACATTGGGAAGTCTATCCCCCTATTTTTGGAAAAGCCGCCATTTTAAATTAATTTTTTTCTTTTGATTGACCCTTTCAAATATATCGATATGGATTTCTTTGAACATAAAGCTCCTACAGATGTGAGAAAAATGTTTTTGAAATATAATACTACGACCTTTTATCAAAGTAGAAAAATATAAAAACATTCAACTCAAAAATGTCATAAAAAATTTTTAAAGCAAAAATTATTCAAAAAATTTACTAAATTTTTCAGTAAGTCCTCAATAGTACATAAACTAGCACATTGAAGTATAATTTTTTTTCAATGAACTAACACGCAAGGATATCAGCTACAAAACGACACCCACATCATTTCTGTATGTTACATAATTTGAGAGTTATTGCTGTTTGAACATGACTCTTATGAAAATTGATGAAATAAAATAAAAACTCAGTACTGTACTTCTGATCATTTGTAATGATCAAACTAAGAAATGTATAAAAAAAATGCTCAAAATGGCCGCCTCTGCTTTGTAGACAGGCAGTGGCCCTTATGACGACTTGTCTTGTGTTTTTATTTTATTTCATCAATTTTCATAGGGGTCATATTCAAACAGCAATAACTCTCAAATTATGTAACATACAGAAATTATGTGGGTGTCGTTTTGTAGCTGATATCCTTGCGTGTTAGTTCATTCAGAAAAAATTATACTTCAATCTGCTAGTTTTTGTACTATTGGGGATTTACTAAAAAATTCAGTAAACTTTTTGACTAAACTTTTTTTTCGAAGTTTTTTTATGACATTTTTGAGTTGAATATTTTTATATTGTTCCACTTTAAAAAAGGTGGTAGTAATATCTTTCAACAAACATTTTTTTCACATCTGTAGGATCTTTATGTCCAGAGAAATCGATATCATTTGAAAGGGTCAACTGAAATAGTTTAATTCCATAAGGAGACATATTAATAGAATATCGATTAATCAGATACCTACACCGCGTTCATTGATATAAATATCAACAACGACGACAACCGCCATGAATCTGACACTGAGTCGAACTTGCCACAAAACATCATCCAGGGAACCAGCGAAGGTTCCAAACCTCATCGAAGCGGGTAGAAGTCGACCTAGGTTTCGATTTTGTTCTGATCTCTTCAGGACAACATAACCCAACTACGATGAAAATTGGAGTGGAACAAAGGTCCTCTCAAACAAAACTAAACAACGTCTTGAGGTACAGTATACAACTGGCGACATCTAGAGAGGGAATTGTTGGTCTGAATCTCAATTATACTCCATTCACTTTTATAAAGTATCTTGGTGGGCCATGGTCTAGGTTTATCAAGTTCTTTCACTTAAAACTGACGCAGGTTGACAATCGTGAAAATCAAGCGACATTGCCAAGTCTACTTTCTAATTACTCTTTTTTAACTTTGTGAATGGAGTTAGTTCTTTTAAGGTTTGACTGTGACACAAGATTCGTAGTAACACTACATTTTCATATTGGAGTATTTCAGATGCGTAAAGAGGTATTTAATTGCCATCTGTAGGCTTTTTAAGGCTTATTTCTTGAGAATTTCGAAAAGTGGGGATTTCTGTTCTGTTCGTCTAAAAGTTTTCTGTCGGGTTAATGAACTATCACAAAGTAACGGACTATTCTGTCCATTATTTTTCAGTAAAATTTCAACACTCGGTTCTTGATTTCCGTACAAGAAAATAGCATAACTGAATCTTCCAATCATGTTCATACTCGTACACGTGAAATATTTCCAGTATTAACAGAGAAAAAAGTTTCTTCAATATTCGTCAGATCTTTGGAATTATTGAATTCACATAATATTTCCTCGATTTCATTGTTTTCCCAAAGTAAATAAACATTTTGATTAATACGTAATTTCTACGATTTATATGTAGAAACGGCAACGTTGCGATCATATCTGACAGAAGAATGAGTATAACCTAACATTTTCAAAATATACGCGGTGAAATGTGTCAGAATTCCAGGGCCAACCGGGCTACTTTATAAAAGTGAATGGAGTATAAATGTCGGCTTGTTGTTTAGTTTTGTTTAAGAGGACCTTCGTTCCACTCCAATTTTCATCGTAGAAGGGTTATGTGTTATGTTGTCATGAAGAGATCAGAACAAGATCGAATCCTAGGTCGACTACTACCCGCTTCGATGAGGTTCCTGGTTCCCTGGATGATGATTTGTGGCAAGTTCGAGTCAGATTCATGGCGGTTGTTGATATTTATATCAGTGATTAATCTGATTAATCGATATTCTGTCAACTAAAATAAAAATATTAATTAAAAATGGCAACTCCCCAATGTGGGTTTTTTTGTCGATAAAATTAGGTATATTTGGTGCCCTTAAATTATCGCTAAGTCATACCCAAACACACTGTCTAAATGTTGGGTCAAAAGTCAAACGTAAGGAAGAAATGGCGGTTCAAAGATGGCGGAAAAATGAAATTTAAAGAGAAATTTACGCAACGACTTGGATAGAATTGAATTCGGATAGCCTGATTTGGGGAAAAACTTTTTCATCTCCTGTATTTTTCTGGTGAAAAGTACCGTTGTGAAATAAAAAAATAAAATGTGAATCATTACGTGTCGGCAAAGGGCAATTTAGTTTTTACTTCAAAATGGTATACTTAACGAGAAAAATACAGTTTCTAACCAAACCAGACTATCCGAATTTATTTCTATCAAAGTAAGTTTTTCTCGAAATTTAGTTAACAAAAATGATAGGGGTAGTTTCCTTCAACCCTCTCCACTAATTCTAAAAATATGAAAAAATATCTAGAAAGTAAGTTTTCATAATAGTAATACTTCCATAAAATATCATCATTCTATAGCTTTTCGTTTTTAAGATACAAAATAAAAGCATAATTTTTCCGTCATCTTTGAACCGCGATAATCTCCCTAACGTTTGACTTTTGACCCCACATTTATACAGCAAACTACCCTTTATTTTGAACAAGGAAACACCCTTCGAAATCGCTCGCATCAATTCAGAAACACCCTGTATAATTGGTGTAGAAAACCAACATGGATGTAAGCCAGCACATTAATGAATTATATTTTTAGCTTCAATGAATTACTCAAGTCAATTGTTTTCTACGAATAGCAGGAATATGCGATGCAATAATCTCCGAATGGGTAAATAAAGATTAATTTGATGCAAATTAATACTGGTGAGTCAGCACCAAAACAATTATGGAATAAACTCGCATCTTCAATTGTTTATCGCTATAACAAGAGAAGTTGTTGAGGAATTCCTAGAAATGATGGAATTAATGTAACAATATACATCATCATTCTTTCGAGATCTGATTATTCGTTTCTTGATACATATATCATATATGGCATTTAAAATAAAAATGAAACACCTCTCAATTTATCTGGAGTATTAAAAATGATTATGATTAATTTGCGCATTTGTTAGATTAAACTATTCAGAACACTCATCTCGGTTTTCTTGAAAAATTTCAACCTCCAACCCCCTTCATTGTTCTCTTTGAAATTGATAATAATCTTATGCTCCAGGTATCGATATTTCATTTTCAGTCGAAAATTATGTGAAGGAATGATCAAATCTCAAAAAAAAATTACGGTCATATTCAGAAGGAAGACATTTTCAACAACATATCGCACGACCCATCTCCCCTATTTAAATTTAAGGGGTGGCCGCGCAGAGGGATGGATTGATAGCTCTTCAGCAGTGGCGCACCCAGGATTTAGTTATGGGGGGGGCTGAGTTGAACTGAATAATTGTTCTTCCTAAATACAGGGAGTTCATTGGTAAATGAACATACGGTAACCTGAGCTAGAGCTACCCTAGACGAGTCCAAAAAACCGATATATGATAGGTCTAATCATTTCCATAACCGAGATACAGGGTGGTTCATGTATTCACCAAAAATTTCCATTTCCCATAACTTTTGAACCAACCAGTATAGTCGGTTGATAATTGAAACGTATGATCAACTTCCACATATCGATCGATTTACTTTTGAATTTCCAGAAAATTCCAGATCCTTATTCAAAAAATATGGCACTTCTTCCAAGCTGAGATTCAACACCCTGTATACTAAAATTTTGGGATTTGATTGAGATATTTGAAGAGAGCAGAAAATTTTCAATAAGGTTCAGTAGATTTAATTGTACCGCACGTCATTTTGCTCAAAGAAAGCTCCAGGGAAAGATCCAATTGAATATTGGAATTCCACTGATTCTCAGAAGAATCGTACATCGTGATAAAATTGGATTTTTTTTTGTCTCACTAATTGCACATTCGAATTTCATAGTATTCTGAGGAATCATTTGAAGGTATTTCCGGAAAAACATGATTGATTGAGAAAAATTTATTTGAAGTCAACAAAGATGAATAAATAAATAAAGAAACATAAAAACTCAACGTGAATTACAGAAGGTGCTCGAAAGTACCACCATTTTGCTCAATTCACATTCTTGCCCTTCTTCAAAATTGATTGATACTTTTTTTATCATGTCAGGATTATTACGTATTTCATTGCAAGCGACTTCGATACGTTGATTGAGGATCTCCTCACTTTCTATTTCAGATGAATATACTGAACATTTCAAATAACCTCAAATGAAATAATCAACAGGATTGAAATCTGGTGATCCAGCGGGCCAGGAATGCGGTCCACCTCTGCCAATCCACATATTTCGAAAGTTCTGAAGTTCTGATCTGAAAATTGCCTGATCATTTCAGAGTGATGGCCAAACTCAGACAACCGTATTTTGTGTATTATGTATTGGGGGGAGAATATGGAATACTTCAAAAATGACAGAGTTTAAAATCAACCAAAAGAAGACTGTTTGATAATGTTTGACGTTTGAAAATGAAGTTGGCTCAAAAGTCAAACGGGAGATATCGCGGTTTAAAGATGGCGATAAAATGATGTTTTTATTAGACTACAGGCCCGTGTCGAAAATTGATGGGTCATTTGAACCAGAAGATGACCTATCTAGAACGATAGAAGGACATAAAATAATAAGATTCAGCACTATGCCGTCACTTGTAAGCTGTCCAACCGAGTACAGGTGGCAATTCAAAAGGACAGGTAGACTGGGTACATTTGGGTCATATGACTTTTGACGGCATTCTTACCATCGATAGCTCCATGGAAAATAATAGGAAAACGGGCAGTGCCGTACAAAAATGATGCGCCATAGGTATATTCGGAAAATTTTTTTGATTTTCCGAAAATTTCCATGGTAAAATAGGTCATTTGACTTTGTACGGCATCAGTTTTATACGGTTGCCATACATCTTCTAATCCATTATTCAGCACCGCCGTACAAAAATCATGCGACAAAGAGAAAAAATCGAGGGTTGCAACCCCCTCTCTTGCCGTGCTCCAGGGGGTCATTTGAAAAAGTACGGCTTCGGTTCCAAAACATTATCCAGCACTCAAAATTACTATTAAAAATAAGGCCGTCAAAAAAAATTGTTCATTTTGATGTTATATCAATAATTATCTTAATTTCATCTTATGCTTGACCCATAAAGCTCTAAAGTCATTTGACCCAGTACGGCAACTTCTTTTTTTACATGATACTTTAAGATACAATTCGTATATTATATTGCCGTTCAAAAGAAACTGTTCTAAAAAAAATTATAGAGAAATACAAAAAGTGAAATTTTTCATATTATTGTAAGAGTTTGGAACTCATAGATTAATGATATATAACAATTTTCTACATTTTATCCCTTGTTTTGAATAGTATTAAGGTAAATAAATTAGGAACAATTCAGAGAAACGATATGTTGTTGGCACCATTTTTGTTTCCTTTCATTATTATATTTGAAAAAATGGAATTCGGGTATGAGGAAAAACTTGGCAAAAATTTTGTTCAGAATTTGAGACTCGAATGGGAAGAATATGACTGTTCCATTCCGAAACATTCGCATTTTTTGCCCATCAAGCTCTTCATTTCATCCCCGAGTAACCGCAAGATGTACCAACTCGGAATAAGAAAAATAAAACAAAACTCCAATTCTCACTTCATCCGATGAATTTCTCTTAATTATAATTCCGAACTTAATGAAAGCTTTCACAATAATAGAACTTTTCCCGACTGGGTTCATAACGCTGCAAGACTGGCTCCAAGTTTGAATACCGTCAAAGTTAAATGAAAGTTTAGCAATAACTTCATCGACTTTTCTTATTCGAATTACCTCTTGAGTAAATGATTTTACGATGTCGATATTCGCCTGTATACAATGTGCCGGAGGTGACGCTGATTTCATTCTCTTTCAGACGGAATTTGAAGTCTTTAATAAACTTTCAGTGAGTTGTTTGTTGTTCGGAGAAATTACCAAGTAATCAGTTTTTCCCAGGGTTGAGTGGAAAATGCCCTCGAAACTGCCTCTCATTTATCGTTTCTGGGGTGAAGGGAAAACGAGGTTTTACAGCGGCGTTGATGGCATCAGAGGGGGGCAGACCCATTGTAACTTTTTTGAAAATAAATCATTAACGTTACCTAATTTGGATGGATCGTAGCCAGAGGGGTAGAAAAAAGAAGCATTTGCAGTCCCATGTTTGAAGGTCTTACGTGTATGTATCCGTACTGAGTGATTATACAGGGTGTCCCAAGTTCGAGTGGCTATTAGACGTTTCTGGAGAACTGGACATATTTGAAATCTGAAAATTGGGATTATGATATTGTTCATTGTTTTTCTCCGCAGAATCCAACGCAATCATAAAAAATAGGGTTCCAATTTGAAAAACAGAAGTTATGACCAATTTTCGATCTAGTACTCGACACAAAATTTGAAACACCCTGTGATGAAATTCAAAATAAGCATGACCTTTCCACATTCCTCTACTTTGACGTTGTGAGAACAGTTTGCACTTGGAATGCTCAGAAGAAGAAAAATAAACATGATACTAACTATGAATATTCGACTTTTTCTAAGTTTTTTTTTTCGATATTTTGAAAACTATTTGATTGAATACAATGGTTTTAACAGAAATGTATTAACCATTGAATACTCAATCAAATCATTGACGAAAACATATTTATTTTCACTCCCTGTATAACCGGAAGTGCTCAGGCTCCCTAAATATTTTAGGTCTGTAGAGAATTTTGAACAATATCATAATCCCAATTTTCAGATTTCAAATATGTCCAGTTCTTCAGAAACGTCTAATAGGCACTCGAACTTGGGGCACCCTGTATAAAAACACAAAGCCATATTCCATGATCTGTGACTTGATTCATAATTCATATCACTTAAGGATTTTTCCATTCCGCTGTTCTCTTTATTTAATTCCATATCATTATAATATTATTTCAAAGCCGAAGTCATATAGCCCTGCGATTTTTTCTCAAAGATGATATAACTTATGTTTTTAAAACAAATTTCGTCATTTTTGTAGCCTGAAGCAGGAAACAGTTTGGTTTCCGAAACTGTTGCGTCATTAAATCATCAGTAGACTAAAGAAGTTTTTGCCTATATACCGAACCTCTACACCAATTTTCTCATGAATAAAATTCAAGAAATCGAATTAGTAGGACCTAGACACATCGTCCAAAGTCTTGGCCCCTCTGGATTTCTCAAGATATAAATAATCTATGTTCTGGAAATGAGATGATTTTTTCCTCTATATCGACTGCAATATTTGATAGAAAATCTTTGCTTGTCACTTTTTGCTTTATGCAGGATGAGACGAATAGGAGAAAAGAGAACAAATCTAAATTCATCGATTATTTATTTTTGATTAATTATATTTATTCTACAGCTGAATCAAAATTCTCCTGTATCGATACCAATAATTTTTTCATCATATTCGGCGACTTAATGGAATTCCACTATATGTACAGGGTGTCCCAAAGTCGATGATCACTGAGAGCATCTCGACAACCATAGGGGTTAGAGAAAAATGTTCAAGGACTCCCGATCTCTTTTTTCAAAATAATCAATTGTCAGCAAACAGATCCCAGATATCTGAATTGGTTCTCGAGTTACAGGGCGTTTCTGAAAAATTGCCGATTCAAATATTTCGCTATACCTATCTCGTTTTCTGAAGGAGATATCACGAAAATTCCAAAACGTTTTCTTTTGTAATTTCTATTGCCTATACGCTGCTTCCATCTGATCCGAAAAATTATTCGCCGTTCAAGTGCTAGAGAGAAAATTTTGGGTTTTTTAAATGGGACGCCCTATATTTTTCATCATTGCTTCTTAGCCGCAGATTCACCGAGTATCATCCTGTAACCGGTTTTTCGAAAATCTGATCCGTTTCGAAGATATTGAGTTTTTCGTCTTCACTTGAATTGGGACAGCCTGTATATAAAGATTTTTGTTTTATTTGAAGATATTTTATTTTAGATTCTATGAAAAACTAACATTTATCGAATAAAAACTTCAATACAAATGAATTCTAAAAAAAAACTATGTCTCCTAGGTCTCCTCTTGTTTGTCACCATTATTTATGCACTTCCAACAACGCCGTATAACACCTCCTACTAGACAAAAAAATATATAAATAAAATATAAATATATAAAAATATCTCTAAATAAAAGAGAAATCTTTATACAGGATGTCTCAAGTTCGAGTGCCTATTAGACGTTTCTAGAGAACGGGACATATTTGAAATCTGAAAATTGGGATTATGATATTGTTCGAAATTCTCTACAGACCCAAAATATTTTTAGAGCCAGAGCTTTTCCGGTTAAACTGGGAGTGAAAATAAATTTGCTCAAAAATTTTTTTTCAATCTTTTCGTTTCCGATATGATTGAGTATTCAATGCTGAATAAGTTTCTGTCAAAACCATTGTATTCATTCGAATGGTTTTCAAAATATCGACAAAAAACCTGAGAAAAAGTCAAATTTTCATAGTCACTATCATGTCCATTTTTCTTATTCTGAACATCCTTAGTGTAAACCGTTCTCACAACGTCAAAGTAGAAGAACGTGGAGAGGTCATGCATCTTTTGAATTTCATAAATATCATCACTGGGTGTTCCAAATTTTGTGTCGAAAACTGTGATCGAAAATTGGCCATAACTTCTGTTTTTCAAATTAGAACCCTATTTTTTCATAATTTCGTTGGATTCTGCGAAGAAAAGTAATGATAGCACACTGAGATGCTCTTTCTCCTAAATTCAGTAATTCCCAAGTTATTTGAGCTTTTCTGGATTCATGTTGTACGTAGAATCAAATTCATCTGATCTTTCACTTGAGAATATTCTGTGACCAAAGAAGATACATTTTTCCATCAATAATTCACAAGTGACAGGTCTAATTCAAGGTTTTATCTGTAGTTTTCGATTTTATTCAATGGTTCCATGAAAATATTCATCGAATATGTTGCATGAGAATATTCTGTGACCATAGAAGATAAATGATTCCATTGATAATTCAGAAGTGGCAGGTCTAATTATAAGTTGTTACTATGGCTTCATAAAGATTTTCATCGAATCTGTTCAGATTCGATGAATTTGAATCTACGTACTACATGAATCTAGAAAAGCTCGAATAACTCGAGAATTCCTGAATTTAGGAGCAAGAGCATCTGAGAGTGCTATCATTATTTTTCTTCGCAGAATCCAACGCAATCATAAAAAATAGGGTTCTAATTTGAAAAACAGAAGTTATGGCCAATTTTCGATCACAGTTTTCGACACAAAATTTGAAACACCCTGTGATGATATTTATGAAATTCAAAAGATGCACGACCTCTCCACGTTCTTCTACTTTGACGTTGTGAGAACGGTTCACACTCGGGATGTTCAGAATAAGAAAAATGAGCATGATACTGGCTATGAATATTTTACTTTTTTTCAGGTTTTTTTCCGATATCCTGGTAACTATTTGAATGAATACAATGTTTTTAACAGAAATGTATTCAGCATTGAATACTCCATCATATCAGAAACGAAAAGATTGAAAAAACTTTTTGTAGCAAATTCATTTTCACTTCCTGTATAACCGGAAGTGCTCTGGCCTTGAAACTATTTAAGGTCGGTAGAAAATTTCGAACAATATCATAATCCCAATTTTCAGATCTCAAATAAGTCCAGTTCTCCAGAAACGTCTAATAGGCACTCGAACTTGAGACACCCTGTATACAGGCTATCCCAATTCAAGTGAAGACGGAAAACTCAATACCTTTGAAACGGATCAGATTTTCGAAAAACCAGTAACAGGATCAAACTCTGTGAATCTGCGGCTAAGAAGCAATGATGGAAAATATAGGGTGTCCCATTTAAAAAACACAAACTTTTCTGTCTAGCACTTGAATGGCGAATAATTTTTCGGATCAGATGGAAGCAGCGTATAGGCTATAGAAATTACAAAAGAAAACTTTTTGGAATTTTCGTGATATCTCCAACAGAAAACGAGATATAGCGAAATATTTGAAACAGCAATTTTTCAAAAACGCCCGGTAACTCGTGAACCAATTAAGATATCTCGAATCTGTTTGCTGGCAATTGATTATTTAGAAAAAAGAGATCGGGAGTCCTTGAACATTTTTTCTCTAACCCTCATGGTTCTCGAGATGCTCTCAGTGATCATCGAATTTGGGACACCCTGTAGAGGGTGATTTTTTTAAGTGTTTCATTAGACATATTTGAGGAAGGAACTGCGATACAAATTCAAAATTTTGTATTTTTGTTTTAGAGTACATGAACTCAATTGAACGAATGTGAACTTCTCAGCCCTATTCAGACACCCTGAGAATAATGATCAGGCAATTTTCGAAATATGTGGATTGGCAGAGGTGGACCGCATGCCTGGCCCGCTGGATCACCAGATTTCAATCCTGTTGATTATTTAATTCGGGGTTATTTTAAATGTTCAGTATATTCGTCTGAAATAGAAAGTGAGGAGATCCTCAAGCAACGTATCGAAGTCGCTGGTAATAAAATACGTAATAATCCAGACATGATATAAAAAGTATCAGACATATTTTGAAGAGGACAAGAATGTGTATAGCGCAAAATGGTGGTACTTTCGAACACCTTCTGTGATTCACGTTAAGTTTTTATGTTTCTTTATTTATTTATTCATCTTTGTTGACCTCAAATAAATTTTTCTCAATCAATAATGTTTTTCCGGAAAAAAATTGAAATGATTCCTCAGAATACTATGAAATTCGAATGTGCAATTAGTGGGACAAAAAAAAATTCAATTTGATCACAATGTACAATTCTTCTGAGAATTAGTGGAATTCCAATATTCAATTGGATCTTTCCCTGAAGCTTTCTTTGAGCAAAATGACGTGCGGGACAATGAAATCTACTAATCTACAAATCCCCAAATTTTTATATACATAGAAGAAGTCTCAAATTTTTCAAATGCGGATCTGGAATTTTTGGGGAATTCAAAAGTAAATCGATCGATATGTGAAAGTGGATCATCCGTTCCGAATATCAACCGACTATACTGGTTGGTTCGAAGGTAATGAGAAATTTAAATTTTTGGTGAATACATGAACCATCCTCTATCTCGGTTATGGATTTGATTAGACCTATCATATATCGGTTTTTTGGACTCGTCTAGGGTAGCTCTAGCTCAGGTTACCGTATGTTCATTCACCAATGAAATTCCCTGAATAAAGCAAGAACAATTCTTCAGTTCAGTTCAGCCCTCCCATAACTAAATCCTGGGTGCGCCACTGAGTAGAAATGACAATTCTCAACATAGCCTACTTTGAAAAAGACGAGCATACCACTGAATTTGACTGAACCGAACCTGGATTTAATTACAAAATTGTATGGTTACCATTTGAAAAAAATGGGATTCCATAGTTTTGTTGAGGCTCACTTTGAAGCCCCGTTTCAGAAACCCTGTATAATATTTCCTCATAATTCATACAAGAAGCAGTAGCAGCGTACTTTCTTTCGTTCCACTGTTGCGAAAAAAATTTCTTACAATGAGAGATTTTGGAGATATAAACACTAAGTTGTGACAATCTTTCTGCCAAAAAATTTGAGGATCAGGCTATAAATCAAGAATCGCTTGATGTGGTTGCGCACATCATACATCAAATCATTGCAGAATTAAACGGAGAATTCAAATATGCATAAATATACAGGGTGTTGCATTTGAAATAACGAAGTTCACATTCGTTTCCGGTAGAACCGGAAGTAGATTCCACCTGAAAATATTTTACAAATTGAGTTCATGTACTCTGAAACATAAATACAAAATTTTGGATTTGTATCGCAATTCCTTCTGATGAAACACTTAAAAAATTCACCCTGTATAAGCGCCACTATGCGCCTTACTGAAGTCCGTGGAATATTCAAACGTTGCGCAATCTGGTGGTTCGACAAAGCTTCTTGATGTAGGGCTACTATTCTTGCCCGGTCAAACTAAGAAATTGGATGTCCCGACATTTTCCACGGAATATTCTCAATATTACAACTCGTTATTCGCTGAAAACTGATAAACTTCGATACACCTGTATTCTCCCGAACAAGAAACATTTGTTGCTGGTTTGCTGTTTTCATTTAAGTGGTAAGATAGTGAATTTTCCAAACACAAAAAAATTCACATTCAACAAAGTGAGAGTTGATAGGGGAGGCCAAGACATTCGACGATACGTGTATACCTGCCTCAAGAAATAATGCTTCGATTCTGTTGCCACTCCACGTAATCGAATGATCACCTTCACATTGTTATACAATATCTCCTAACAAGGAGAATCCAATTTTGGGATGACTCATAAGTCTATCGCAACAGATGCTATATTGCGTGGGAGTCCAAGTAACCGCATGGGCGCTCAACCTTACCCAAAGTCGCCAAACTTGAGGTCGCGAGAACAATCGGGATATCAGCCATCGCATTATACAGATTTGTTATTATGTGTAATTGGTGTTGGACACGAAATTGTGCATATTTCCGAGGGTGTGGAACTTACGACGAAAATGTTGCGCTCATGCGATAACTAGTTTGATGGTTTTTGTAATTGTTCACCTTGAACTTCTGAAGAAATAGGAAAATGTTTTTTTTTTCGCAAATGTGCATCTTGGAAAAGTTCATATTACTTTCTACTTGTCGAACCAATTTCCATTTCAAATTTCAAATGATGATAACATTGAAGGATTTCGATGTTTCGAAGAAATCGATTGAATCTCTTTGAATGCATATTGAATAAATAAATAGAAGGGAACCATAAAATTCTTGAATAACGTCGATTTTTACTCGAATAACCATACCCAGAACGCTGTTACTCCAATTTTCTCTCATTGTAGTATTTTTGAGAAACTGTACAGGGTGTCCCAAGTTCGAGTGCCTATTAGACGTTTCTGGAGAACTGGACATATTTGGAATTTGAAAATTGGGATTATGATATTGTTCGAAATTCTCTACAGACCTAAAATAAACTGCTCCACATGAGTTAGGGATATTGACTTAAATTGCAAAAAAATATAGTTAAAATAAGATTTTTGTGATGAAAATTCATTTTAATATGATTTCAAGTTGCAATTTAATTTTAGCCTGTAGGTCTGCAGCGTATACAGGGTGGCTATGAAAAATCGAGTAAAATAACGAAATTTTATTCCTAGGGAATTCAAGCATTTTAAGACTATCAATACAATGTATGGCCTCCACGGGCATCAATAACAGCTTGACATCTTTTTTGCATACTACACACGATGTTGTTGAACATTTCTTGAGGAATTTGGTTCCATAAACGGGGCAGAAGCTCTCTCAGATCATTTAAGGATTCTGGGGTAGGTTGATGATTATCTAATCTTCTTTGGAGCATATCCCATGCATGTTCTATGCAATTCCAATCTGGTGAGTGCGGAGGTATTGGTAAATGTGGAATACCAAGCGCATCGCTATGGCTGCACGGTGCGGTCTAGCGTTATCGTCTAGAAATTGAAAAGTTTCACCAATAGCAGCGTGAAAATTTGGCACAACATTGTCAATGACATGCTCCCTATAGTGTGAGGCGGTCATATTCCCAGGACAAATGTGTAGATCTGTGCGCCTGTTGAAACATATCCCGGCCCATACCATAACACTGCCCCCTCGGAATGGATGGACTTCTTGGACAAAGCGACGATTACGAGGTATGCGTGGGATTGTCCATACCCTTATTCTTCGAGAATCTGAAAATCGTCCATATCTGGATTCATCAGTGAAAAGGATTGATGGTTCAATTGATCGTTCCAATTGATATGTTGCCCTGCCCAGTGCCCATTCCAGTCTTTGACGCTTATGGTCACGTGTTAATGGAACTCCCCTTAATGGACGTCTAGAACCTAGATTCACCTCTCTCAAACGTCGTCTGATGGTTTCGATGGAAACTTGGACCCCATCTGCATTTTGATGAGTATTCCGTAGCATTCTACACGTAGATGTAGGGTTTCTTCTCGCCGAAACGGTGATGAAACGATCCTGAGCAGGTGTTGTTTTTCGTCGCTCACCAAGCCTTGGTCTTTCCAACACGGAACCTGTCTCCCTGAACCTATTCCAAAGTCGAGATATCACACTTTGGCTGACTTGGAGCCTTTCCGCTACAACAACCTGAGTTAGGCCGCCCTGTAGCATTTCGATAGCCCTATTAGCCTCAGCCTTTGTTTATTTACGTCTTGAAATTTTCAGAAAACTCGTTTCAAATCGAAGCCGTTGATAAACTGACTTCATTTCAAAATAAGCATACGCAAAGAACTAAACTTCAGAAAAGGCGACCAGATTGACGAAATGTCTCATACTGATTTTTATTGGATCGATTCAAGTTGTAATTGAGTTTTAAATGATTTTACAGCGATTTTCTCGAAGATTATATACTTTTAAAAACGATTGAATACGATATCCCTAACTCTTGTGGAGCAGTATATTTCAGAAGCCACTTCTACTTTGACGTTGTTTACACTCGAAATGTTCGAATACTGATCATGAATATTTGACTTTTGTTAGGTTTTTTTTTTTCGATATTTTGAAGACTATTTAAATGAATACAATGGTTTTAACAGTATTCAGCATTGAATACCCAACCATATAATAAACGAAAAATGAAAAAAAAATTTTTTTTGAATAACTTTATTTTCACTCCTTGTATTTCCGGAAGTGCTCTGGCTCTGAAAATATTTCACCTCTGTAGAGAATTTCGAACAATATACTAATCCCAATTTTCAGATTTCAAATATGTCCAGTTCTCCAGAAACGTCTAATAGGCACTCGAACTTGGGGCACCCTGTAGTTCACTAAAGTGAAATATGAAATCATCACTACTTCTGAAAATGAAAGATACGAAACTGAAATTAATTTCTCACCTGCATTGCAGCCAGCCTGGAAGCCATTTTCTATTCCTAATTGTTCAGTCTCTCTGTCTTTCTCTCTTTGTTTCACAAAATCTGTAAAAAATAGAAAAGATTTTTGAAATATGATAAAAGCATTTGTCTGAAGTAAGGAGCTTCTGCGAAAGATCGCTTCGTACGAATAATTTATAACTTATAACACAGGGTCAAGAACAGCTTAGAATATGCCTGCTGTAGCTGAAAGTGTTGAAGAAAACCCAGGTTTGTCCATTCCTCGTGGTTCTTTGGAATTAGGCATTCCACAAACGTTATTACACTGTATTTTGGATCAAGATTTGGGTCTTGAGGCTTATAAAGTTCAGTTAACACAAGAATTCAAGCAGGCCGATCATCAACAACGTCGTATCTTGGCTGATTGGGTTCTTGAAATGCATGAAAATGATTAGGAATTCCATAGAAAAATCCTAATGAGTGAGGCCCATTTCCACCTCGGTGGCTTCGTCATCAGGCAAAATTGTCGCATCTGGGGCTCGGAAAATCCAAGAGTTATTGTTGAAAAGCCTCTCTATACTCAACGTGTGAGTGTTTGGTACGGTTTATGGTCCTTGGACCTCATTTTTTCGAGAATGAGGCTGAAACAACAGTTACGATGAATGGATTAAGCTAGCGCGGGATGAATAATGATTTTTTATGGGCGGAATTGGAAGTATTGCTCTAGACAACGTTTACTTTCAACAAGACGGCGCTGCGTGCCACACAAGCAACGAAATTATTGATGTTTCACGGGAAAGTGTCCGGACCGTGGCATCTCCCGAAGAGGTGATCACAATTGGCCACCGAGATCTTGTGATTACCTTGCGACTTCTTCCTTTGGGGCCATGGTGAAGAGAAGGTCTATGTCAAGAGCTCAGCGTCGATTTCATGACTTCAAAGATGGAATTCGTATTGAGGACATGGGGCAGCCACTTTGCGATTTGCTTATGGAAAATTTCATGAAAAGGATATGCTCCTGTGTCCTGTGTACTGTGGTCGTGGTGGTCATTTGGCTGATGTTATTTTTTATTATTAACGGCATACCTCCTTCTTTAAAATGTAATAAACATCCGATCATTTATCGGAAAAAAATTTTTTTCCTTGAATGTCAAAATAACACTTCTTATTGGAGAACCCTTTATAAACAACAACTTCTATATTTCTTATCTTTCAGATATTGAGAGAGAAGACCATTAAAAGTTCTAATAAGACGCAGAATCCTCCCAAAGTATCCTTCAATTAAGAAATCATATTTCTCTCAGCCCTCAAAAATTCGGAGGTATCGATTTTCAATAGAATTTGAGGTGATTCATTCATTCATCTCATAACCATGAGGCGGAGAAGTCAATTAAGAACTAAACCTTTATTGGAAACACGATTTCAACAAATTCCCGAATCCTTTGAAGTTTCAGATCGCAATATCGGTATCGAAATGTGTTAATGAACACACCGCCCAATAAATTATATTTTCAAAAGGAGTGGTGAAGCTGCTTTTTTGCATGGATGTGGACTTTAATTGGAAATTGGTTCGATGCTGATGATGTCGGAAATATCACACGGTAGATGGAAGTCACTGAAGAATATACGGATTTTAAATGCGTCGGGGTATACAACAGTGTATTTTCCTATAGATATGCTGGTTTTCATGTAAAAATGTCGCCTTGATTTAAGGAATTTTGACGAAGAAACCAAAATATCCTACCCGGAAGACCCCCCCCCCCCACTTACCAATTTAATGTATGTCGTGTAAGAACTTATCCGATGCTCTAGAATTAGAAAATCGATATATTGGATACAATAATAGAGGATGAACAACATTATGTTCCGTGCGTTTCATTTTAACATCCATAATTCCCGAACAAACGAAGGGAACTTGTGCCAATTACATGATGTCCATATTACAGTGATGTCCATATTAGAGCGATGCATCAATCAATAGAACCACAATCCATAAATCGAGGCCAATCAGTGTTCGCCCAACAATATTGGCATCTCTAGAATCTCATCCGACGAGGGGAGGAAATGGGGTTGCGGATCGTACTTTACCTACGACGATACAGGGAGGGATTCCTGAGAAGGGGTGGAAATATTCCTCCAAGGTTTCGACACATCCATTCATTGAAAACATAATTATATTTAGAATGCAGTGCCTTCTTTCGCTACATTATACTCATTACCATCACGTTTTTATTTAATTGTCATTCATATTGTGAAATATATCCAAGACTAAACAGGTTATGGGCCCGGTAAGTCATGATGTACATGAAACATATAGAATTGCTAAAGTCAGAGGTTCTGATTTTGGAAAGTGGAAGAAAATAGTGTCAAAGAATGTATCCAGAATGAACTACCCGAAAGAAAGATACAGCATGGAAGAAGAAAGACAAACAAAGCAAATCGCTAACTAATTCGCATCTGGAATTTATCAAGGATATGCAATATAAATACGATATGTGGAAAGAAATTTTTGTATGAACGACTGTAACCAATAAGATCCACATAAGAAGAAAGTTACTTGTCATGAAAGGTTGGAATCCCGTTTAATCAAGTTCTTTGAAGCAATGAGGGAATTGAAATCAGTAAGTGCATGGCCAACTCGAAGAACTCGATATTGTTTGCCACTTGTTTCTAACACTGCCAAAGACTCAGACCCTAGAAACTTTTTCTGAAAAACTCAGGCTAGAGTTTGTGAAAGGAATATTGCTGGATGAAGAAATGAAAGCGAAACATACATAGTTTGGGACAGTATCAGAAAGAATATAAGAGGGGTGAAGTGTACATCAGCAGTGCATACGGGAATATCAAATGCATTTGCCATCAGTGTGAGGATAAAGAACATAAAAATCGGGATGTAAGTCCAGGAAAGGGTTTGAAAAGCAGAGCATCATGTAAAATCAGATGCGGAGAAATATAAAGTGACTTTCATAAAGATTTCTTCTAAACATCAATGTTGAATTTGGAGAATTATGAGAACCTCCCCTGAGGGGGAAACATGGCAGTAAGAATAATACCTCTTCAACTAATATTTAGTGATGTACCTATGTGGATCTGAGATACGAAAAGAAAGCAAATATCTATCCTTCAAGAATCAGTTCATCAGGTGGAATCAAAATTGAAACTCAGGTAAGAAATATTTCTTCCAAGAAATGAAGTGAATATAGAGGGTTTTCCAATAAGAGGTGTTATTTTGTATAGCCCGATATTTCGGTAGATGTCACTTTTGAAGCTGACATTTGACAAGTAAAAACTACACGATTAATAAAAATGGAACGATAAACGTTTCAACAACGCATTATAATTATTAAAGTTCACTATAAAAATGGTGAAAATATGGCAGACATTTTTGGGTCGTCGTGAAGCACCTTGTCGAACCGCAATACAGAAATTGGAAAAAATTTGAGCTGTTGGGACGAGAAAGTGATGTGAAGAATAAAACCTGTACACGTCGCTCAAGAACACCCGAGAATGTTGCTGCTGTAGCCGAAAGTGTTTATTTATTTATTTATTTATTTATTTATTTAGATAATTAGGAATACAAACAGGTGACAACCACCCAACACAGTATCCACTATTTTGAAATACAAAGTATGTCAAAGTGAACAGTAAATTTTCTTACGTGTAGAAATAGGTACACAGTTAACTAATCTAATAGAACAATTTTATAGTATAACAAGAACATTTCGAAATAAAGTCATCAAAGTAAGCATAAGTTTTGGTAGAAAATGAACAACAAAAAAAGAGAAGAACACCCTATTGACCCAAGTATATTTTTTTGAGTTTTTGTTTTATTGAATTTTGACTAAGATGAAAGAGGTCAATATTACCCAAAGCGTTACAACATCTCATCATCCTGCAGAGAGGAGAATTCATAGCGCTATTAGTATTACGAAAAGGAATATGAAACAAATCAGTACTTCTGAGGGAACGACAAGGAACATGGAAGGTTATGGAGGAAAGAAGGTCAGGAGAATTATAGGTATTGTTTAGGAGCTTATATATGAAAAGGACATCACTGATCCTTCTTCTATTTTCAAGAGAAATAAAACCAAATTGAGTCAAACGGAGAATATAGTTTTCGGGATTTCTAGGTGGTAGACGAAAATTGAACTTGAAAGAAATAAACTTTAAGAATCTATTCTGAATTCTCTCGAACCTGGCGATATACACTGAATATTTAGGATTCCAAACTACAGATGCGAAATTGAGTTTACTATAAACATAGGAATTATACAAAATGGTGAAGGTTTTCAAATTGATGAAATGTCTACTTTTTCTTGCAACGAAACCCAAGATTTTATTACAGGAATTAGCTAGTTGATCTATATGACGGTCAAAAAGGAGCTTAGAGTCAAAAATCACCCCCAAATCTTTTATGTTATCTACCCTAGTTAAAACAGTATCTTCAAGATTATAACGTTAGATAATCTTATTAATATTACGCGTGAATGTGATTACCCGGCATTTATCCAAATTCAAATATAATTGGTTGTCGTCACAATAAGTGTTGAAGAAAACTTAGGTTCATCCTCTCCTCGTCCTTCTTTGGAATTAGGCAATCCACAAACTTCATTACACTGTATTTTGCATAACGATTTGGGTCTTAAGCGTTATAAAGTTCAGTTAACACAATAACTCAAGCCGGCTGATTATCAACAACGTCATGTCTTTGCTGATTGGGTCCTTGAAATGTATGAAAATGACCCGGAATACCATCGAAAAATCATCTTGAGTGATGAGGCCCATTTCCATCTCGGTGGTTTTGTCAACAAGCAAAATCATCTGGGGATCGGAAAACCCAAGAGTTTTTGTTGAAAAGCCTCTCAATCCTCAACTTGTGACTTTTTGGTGCGGTTTGGAGGTCATTGGACCTAACTAATTCAACAAGACGGCGCTACGTGCCACACAAGCAACGAAATCATTGATGTTTTACGGGAGAAGTTTCCGGACCGTGTTATCTCTCGTAGAGGTGATCACATTCGGCCACCGAGATCTTGTGATTTAACACCTTGCGACTTCTTCCTTTGGGGCCATGTGAAAGAGAAAGTCTACGCCAAGAGCCCAGTGTCGATTCAAGACCTCAAAGATGGAATTCGTGAGGCTATCGAAGACATAGGGTAGCCACTTTGCGATTTGGTTATGGAAAATTTCATGAAAAGGATATGGTCCTGTAGTCGTGGTCAAAGAATCAAAGAATTGAAACATATCGAGAATATCCATGAAAGTCTAACAGAATCTGAAGAGTTCGGAATGCTGTCGTATAAACCAGAGAAGAAGCACTAAAACCAAAAGAGAACTAGTTTGAAATGATGATAAACTCTTCAGATAAATGAAGACAAACGAAAAAAACGAAGAGGGCTCATTTCTTAGGTTGGGTGGGAAGTTTGGAAACCACAACTTGAGGACAGTGCTAGGCTATGCAACAATCTGTGCATTCGATAGGAAACATAATTCTCCATAACATCTGTCGAAAAAGAAAGGGAGCAACTGAAGACCTTGGAAGGAACTTTGCTGCCAGAACTGATGTTCTAACTAGTAGAATGTCAGCAGAAAACGAACGATTGGCCACTACCAGTAGCTGAACGTGATACGCTGAAATTGAAGCTCCTGGCTAAAGGAGCTTCCGACATCAATGCTCAAGAGAGTATTTGGAATGAGTCCTTAAGATTCAGATAGAAAACTGAATTCTTAAGAAGATGAACTGGGACTTTAAACTTCGTGATACTAAAGAGGGGTAATGTGAAATATCAAATATACTGCTTCACAAGAGTTAGGGATATCGCATTTAATCGTCTTTAAAAGTATGCAATCTTCGAGAAAATCGTTGTAAAATCATTTAAAATTCAATAACAACTTGAATCGATCCAATAAAAATCAGTATGAGACATTTCGTCAATCTGGTGGCCTTTTTTCTGAAGTTTGGTTCTTTGCATATTCTTCATGAATGTTCTTATTTTGAAATGAGGTTAGTTTATCAACGGCTTCGATTTGAAACGAGTTTTATGAAACAAAAGCTGAGGCTAAAAGGGCTATCGGAATGCTACAGGGTGGCATAACTCAGGTTGTTGTAGCGGAAAGGCTCCAAGTCAGCCAAAGAGTGATATCTCGACTTTGGAATAGGTCCAGGGAGACAGGTTCCGTGTTGGCTTGGTGGGCGACGAAAAATAACACCTGCTCAGGATCGTTTCATCACCGTTTCGGCGAGAAGAAACCCTACATCTACGTGTAGAATGCTACGGAATACTCTTCAAAATGCAGATGGGGTCCAAGTTTCCATCGAAACCATCTGACGACGTTTGAGAGAGGTGAATCTATGTTCTAGACGTCCATTAAGAGGAGTTCCATTAACACGTGCCCATAAGCGTCAAAGACTGGAATGGGCAAGGCAACATATCAATTGGAACGATCAATGGCGTAGTGTCCTTTTCACTGATGAATCCAGATATGGACGATTTTCAGATTATCGAAGAATAAGGGTATGGACAATCCCACGCATACTCCGAAATCGTCGCTATGTCCAAGAAGTCCATCCATTCCGAGGGGGTAGTGTTATGGTATAGACCGGGATATGTTTCAACATGCGCACAGATCTACACATTTGTCCTGGGAATATGACCGCCTTACACGTCATTGATAATGTTGTGCCAAATTTTCACGCTGCTATTGGTGAAACTTTTCAATTTCTAGACGATAGCGCTAGACCGCACCGTGCAGCCTTAGTTGAGAATGCGCGCGAAGAGCTTGGTATTCCACATTTACCAATACCTCCGCACTCACCAGATTTGAATTGCATAGAAAATGCATGGGATATGCTCCAAAGAAGATTAGATAATCATCAACCTACCCCAGAATCCTTAAATGATCTGAGAGAGCTTCTGCCCCGTTTATGGAACCAAATTCCTCAAGAAATGTTCAACAACCTCGTGTGTAGTATGCAAAGAAGTCGTCAAGCTGTTATTGATGCCCGATACATTGTATTGATAGTCTTAAAATGCTTGAATTTTCTCGGAATAAAATTTCGTTATTTTACTCGATTTTTCTTAACCACCCTGTATACGAGGTCTGGCTATTAAATAACGAGACTGCGCGCGCAGAAGGCGTCCTAGAGGGGTAGGGTGGGAAACGAATGCAGCATTGGATAGCTGGAAGTGTCTACTATTCCAGTACGAAAACACGTTTTCGTCGCTGTAGTAGTATTTTTTGTGTAGAGGTTAGAAACGAACGTGTTTTTTTCTCGTGCCGATAACGATGTGTGACGAAAAACACGAGCAGTGGATCAATGTGAAATTTCTCGTCAAATTAAAAAAAACTCCGACTGAGTGCTATAAGTTGTTGAAAGAGGCCTATGGTGAGAATTCTCTATCTCGTGCGCGTGTTTTCGAATGGTATAAAAGGTTTTCTGAAGGCCGAGAGAGCACCGAAGATGACCAACGTCCAGGTCGACCTGTCTCTGTTTCAACTCCGCAAACAGTGACCAAAATAAATGAAATTGTGTCAGAGGGTCAAACTGTAAACCAAACTTACTATTTGAAAGTTTTGGCAACGCTGCGAGAGCGAGTTCGTAAGAAACGGCCGGAGTTGTGGAAAAGCAAATCGTGGATCTTGCACCAGGACAACGCACCTGCCCATAACGCGCTGTCTGTGAAGCGTTATTTAGCCGCTAGAGGCACTCCAGTGCTCGAACACGCGCCGTACTCGCCTGATTTAGCACCCTGTGACTTTTTCCTATTTCCGAAGATCAAGTCTGCCTTAAAAGGAACCCGGTTCGAGTCGATGGAAGAGGTAAAGCGAAAATCGGCGGAGCTCCTAAATGCTCTTACAAAAGAAGACTTCCAGCATTGCTTTGACCAATGGAAAAAACGAATGGAACGGTGTGTGGCGAGGGAAGGGGAGTATATTGAAGGGGAGCATTCGATTGTAGAATAATTTTTAAAATAAAACTCTTTTTCATAAGCAGTCTCGTTATTTAATAGCCAGACCTCGTACGCTGCAGACCTACAGGCTAAATTTAATTTGCAACTTGAAATCATATTAACATGAATTTTCATCACAAAAATCTTATTTTAACTATATTTTTTTGAAACTTAAGTCAATATCCCTAACTCATGTGGAGCAGTTTACTTCAACAGTGGTTCATTTTTGTCATACCGGGGTATGTTTACATCCAACCCATTGACAAAGGCGAAAATCCCCACTACCCTTCATGAATATAACAGTCCCTTCATTCTCTGGACCAAGTATGTTGCATCGCAAATTCCGATTGGATATCGATGTTAGTAAGACATCGATGCATCTTTGCCATCCCAAGCTCCGACGCAGCAAGGAGGGATTCCGAGTCCTGACAGAGCTTCGGCGGCGGAAATCAGGTCACAGGGTGAATTCATCCTCTCATACCAGGAACTGGGTCGCACTAGAAAGGGGTGAATGACATACGGTGTGTCTGTACCCCTGTTTTCCGTTCGTTTCCGAACGATGGATGTGACATGATTCTCGTATGTTCATATCTACTAATTAATCGAATCGGTTTCAAGGTCGTGCCCCTTCTATTTGAACGCAGTTTGGAGCTTCAATCCTTCAGCAAACGGACTGTCATCTGTCATACATAATTTTGCTTATATCAATAGGAAATTCAAAATTTTATGAATTCGCAAAACAGGGAACTTATGAAGTCGATAAAAAACGTATTTTAACATGGATTCCTGAAAAGTTTTTTCAAGGGAAAGTGGTACACGTCCGAGCTCGCGAGCTCCCTTCAAAAATTGGGCTTTTTATTTCCATGATATCTCAGTTCGTATGTGGTGTAGACCAACAATTTTTTTCAATTAAAGCTCGATCATCAATACATAGTATAAAACAAAGTCGCTATCGCTGTCTGTCCCTGTGTATGCTTAAATCTTAAAAACTACGCAACGGATTTTGAAACGCTTTTTTTTAATAGATATTGTGATTCAAGGAAGGTTTATACAGAGTGTAACAGCCAAATGGAATAAATTCGATAACGAATAAATGAGGGCGTGTTGGGAAAAACGCTCGGACACGTCGATTTGTAATTTCAAATGCGCATATTTTTCAAGAAAATAATATTATATACAGTGGCGGCTCGTAAACTTTCATCTTGGGTCGGCAGAAATTCAGGGTGTCCCACTAGTGCCGCAGCGGACGATATACGCGTAACGGACTGAGTTTGTCAAAATTTTTTGATGTAGACTTGATATACTCCAAGAAGAGCACATCCAAAAAATATTTTCGAATATATCGGGTGGCCCACAAAACAGGAATAGCGGGTGACTTTGTTTTTTCAAATGGGACACCCTATATTCAATAGTGTTTTTCAATTCTCTGAAACTTCCTGCATGCTTTCGTATACTTTTCACATATTTTTATACGACAATTTTCGAAATATTGGTCATTTTGACAAAAAAATGATACTTGTAGAGGCTATTTTATCCAATTATATTTCACGAACCCTTGCACATACCAATAACAGTTTTATATGGATTGAAAGACAAGACTTCAAAGTATCCTACCCAGCTTTAATAAAGCATCGCCAGCATATAGAGTCCACAAAAAGACTATCAACATGACGAATTTCAAATCGATTTTTCTTCATTTTTTCAAATGCCTTGCATATTATTTTTTTCTGCATTATAAACACCATTCATTTTACTCCATTTTTTGTCAAATACATGATTTATGCACATCTCTAACAGAAAAGGAATTTTTTGAGTTCGCGTTAAATAATTAATTTCCTGGAAGAAACGATCCAACCACTCACCCAAACTGTTTGGGCCAAACATACGAACACACAACACACTGAAGGCTCCTATTCCTGTGTGTAGCCGCATCCCGAACGAAAACATCGAGGCACCCCGATCGGCCCGATCCGATCGTTCCTCGTGTATAATACGAGTCGAGGCATTTCAGGTACGGCATAATCCCATTTGCCGACCCTGCGATGTGTTGAGCCTGCTATAAGAGTTTAGCGGCTACTGTTCATTTTTTTTCTCGGCTAAAAATTTCGGGAAATAGTGGTATTGGGCGGAAATTCATATAAGTAGGTACTATCATATTCAAAATCCTCGTCTATAAAAGTACGAAATACGACAAAAATTCGTTCAAAGCAACATTTATCTCTTAAAATTTGTGAGGTAGAACGAACAACGAAAACATCGCATTTTCGATTTTGAAAAAGCATTAACTAGGAGGCGACTATAATATTTATCATTATCTGAATAAAATTTCAACAGAAAACAGTCGAGTTAAAATTGTTTCGCCTCATTCGTATTCGCATTTCATTGAAACGTCGAATCAGGTGCAGCGTGCCGTACTTGGTCCCTAGAAAGCGTTCGATGCTTGGCGCTCTCGTCTTCCCGTACACGTACACATTTCAATTCTCGGACTGATTTGAACGGCGCGGCGTTGAGATTGGAAGAGCGTATTTCCAAGAAGTTGAAATATATCAGTGATATACAAATATGATTTATAGAATTTTATTTCCACAGGTCTTGGAAATACAATAATTATAATAAACTTAGTAATTCAACAGAAGAAAGAGTAATTTACATTTTGGCTGGACATAAAATATATAGGGTCGGCACTGCCGACCCTGCCGTCCCTGACGAGCCGCCACTGATTATATAGGGTGTTCCATGTGACCGTGGCCAATACCAACTTTCTTATTTCAAATGCAACCCCCTGTATATTATTAATTTTTTGGATTCTTCAGAGAATTCTAGACACATTTAATGCACAATGTCCTATACCTATCTTTTACTATTTTAAGTATTAAGTGTTTTCAGATTTATTGCAAAATCAACGTTTTAAATAAAAATTATTTTATTTGACAAACTCGGTACATTACACTTAAAACTTAAAACCTAATAAGTAATGCTGATTATTTCTTAATTATTAAAACAAAAACAGAGAAAAACTTAAATGTCAATGTAGGAAACGTTCAGATTGCTCGCCGCAAACGCCTTGGCAACATGCTACAGACAACGTGTTACTAAGGCTATGAGAATAAACAAATCTGTTTTTGTTTTTTTTTAATTTCTTCTCAGTAATGGTTTTTGCTTACTTTCTTCATATCAAGAGGTAAATGGGAAATAATTGAGTGTAATGTATCGAATTTGTGAAATAAAATAATTTTCATTTAAAATGTTAATTTTTGTAAA
Organism: Adalia decempunctata; assembly: GCA_951802165.1. Classification (NCBI taxonomy): domain Eukaryota; kingdom Metazoa; phylum Arthropoda; class Insecta; order Coleoptera; family Coccinellidae; genus Adalia; species Adalia decempunctata. Next base: position 27,895,555 of record OX637697.1, read on the forward strand.
GAATCTGAAAACACTTAATATTTCCAAAAAAGTTGAAGATAGGTATAGGACATTGTACATGAATTATGTCTAGAATTTTCTGAAGAATCCAAAAAATAATTAATATACAGGAGGTTGCATTTGAAATAAGAAAGTTGGTATTGGCCACGGTCGCATGGAACACCCTATATAATTTTATTTTCTTGAAAAATAAGCGCATTTTAAATTACAAATCGACGTGTCCGAGCGTTTTTCCTAACACCCCCTCATTTATTCGTTATCGCATTTATTCCATTTGGCTGATGTTACACTCTGTTTGTATGAAAATTGCATAATATTGTAGAAAAACGCACTGATGGATTTACATGTTTCTAATGTGATGTCGTAAACGTGCGAAGCCGGGGCGGGTCGCTAGTTTCTTCATGATGTGTATCACTCGCTTTTCCGTTTTTCTTCGTATATTAGGAAAAAAACCTGGTGAGCTGTAATTTCATGAAAATCTGGACAAATTCTGAAAAATATTATTCCGCATGTATACCTACTGAAAATTTCATACCTTTATCCCGAAAATTGACGGAGATATCATGGAAATAAAATCGTTTCTCCAGAAAAGCGTGTAATACACATTCTAGAGAAATGGTTAAGCTTTAATTAAAAAAAAAATGTTGGTCTTCTCCGCATACGAACTGAGATTTCATGGAAATGAAAAGCCCAATTTTTGAAGGGAGCTCGCGAGCTCGGACCTGTAGCACCTCCCCTTAAATTTGCATAGAGATGGGCCGTGCCATAAATTTTTGAAAAGGTCTTGTCCTTTTGAATATTACAGTAAATCTTTGTTGAGATCTGATTATTTGAAAATGAAATATCATCCAAATTAATTGAGCACAAGAGAAAATGCAGGACGCAAAAATTTGTTCAGAAAAACGAGATGATATTAGTTTAATCTAACGAATGCTCAGATCGAGACCCGTCAATTTCCATAGAATTGAATTAATTTTGCTCAAACCTAGGACACACATTCTGTACTAAAGGGTGTTTCAATAAAATCGCAAGATTTAAATTGAGCCATGGTTGACAGTCATAATGTCACATGATTATGACATGACAAATCGAAAGTTACACGGCAGAACAACGTGTCCTGATTGTCAAAAAATGCAGTAACGGTGAATGGCGAACATTATTGTGCTATGATAAAACAGTTTCTTGAGCCTCATTTGGCAGCTTTTGATCTTGATGACATGTGGTTTCAGAAGGACGGTGCCACATGTCATACCGCCTGTGAAACATTGACGAATTGAGAATTTCGAACAGTGGGGAACTCAACTGTTCGTTTATAAGCTTTTCTGTCGGGTTATTCGGGTACTTTCTCACTACAAATGGAATGAGTGGAATAGTCACTCAAAACTGATGCAGGTTGGCACTCGTTAAATGTCAAATGAATCTCAGAGACGTTGCAAATACTAACTTCTATTTATTTTTTTAAAATTTTGTAAATGGAGTTAGTTCTTTAAGATTTAACTGTGACACAGGTTTCGTAGTATTGCTACATTTTCATAGTGGAGTATTTCAAGTTGTGCAAAAAGGTATTTAAATGCCTTCTGTGGGCTTATTTCTTGAGAATTTTGAAAAGAGGCTAATTCCACTGTTCGTTTTTAAGTTTTTCTGTCGATTATTCTAGTACATACTTTTTTTCTTTTTTCGAATGAACTGTCACAAAGTAACGGACTATTTTGTCCATTATTTTTCAGTAAAATTTCAACATTCGATTCTTGATTTCCGTTCAAGAAAATAGCATAACGTAACGGAATCTTCCAACCATATTTATGTACGTGAAATATTTCCATTTTTAACAGAGAAAAAAGTTTCTTCATCATTCGCCAGGTCTTTGGAATCCTTGAATTCACATAATATAATCAATAACAGTACTTTATTGACCATAGTCAAAGGCCATCGACCGGAGTCCTTCAGCCTCACATAATATTTTCTCGAATTCATTATTTTCCCAAAGTGAACAGACATTTTGATAAATAGGTTATTTCTACGACATCTATGTAGAAAGGACAACGTTGCTCAGTTATCTGACAGGAAATTGACTAAAACCTAACATTTTCAAAATATAACCGTGAAATATATCAGAATTTCATGGCCGACCGATATCATCTATATCTATCTATATATCTATATATATATATAAAAGAAAGATGTTGGTTACACCATTTATAACTCGAGATCGGATGGACTGTTTGTTATGAAACTTCATATATGGATTCGTCCACGATCTGGTTATTATAAAATACAATAAAACTTTGAAAAAATCGATGAAAATTTTGCTTATACAGGAAATGCTTTTCCTCCTTTTGAGTAAGTCCACTAGATGTCGCTACACTTACACGCTACCGCTTATTCGTAGGTACTATTTGATATTCTCTGCGTTAGATGGCGATGTAAACAAATAGTGTGTACAGTGACTATTCCCTCTATAGTCACTGTCATAGTGTGTAATTTGAGTTGCCTACAACTATGCACTGTTGGGCAAAACCAAAATGTCTTAGAGTAGGAGTACAGATGTCTAAATTGATTAGTTTTTTATGAGATATGAGAAAATTTTCGTTCTAACCATTTCAGATGGCGCTATTCACACATTATGACTGATTATTAGTTATTTTTATAGTTTTATTTATTCAAAATTACGTAATCGTGAAGGTACTATATTTGACAATATCACCATTAAATGGCGATGAATTTGTTGAGGCTTTCGCGGCCATCAATTGATGTTCTTTTTTCGAGCATTTCGGTCGTCGTGGTTTGAAATGGTCGAAAAAAGAACAGATGACATCAATTACTGTGTAATTTACATAGGACTTATGAAACCTTGAAAGGCTATTAACAGATCCAGAAGCGGGTGAATATCACAGTGAATTTTTATCGGAATGTAAAGTGAATCGGATTTTGGCGATCAGTTCCAATCGTGAGATGCCATTCTCATCTTTTCTCATAATTTTTGAAATGTTTTTGAATTTCTGTTTGGGTAATAAATATATTTGCGGAAATAACTGAATCCAAAATTGCCATTATTACTAATTGACATATTATTTTTGTGTATCTGTTCTGTGTGACAGCTCATATCCATGGAAACATTTGACAGTTCAAAAATCAGAGAACCAAGCCGTTGATCTCTGAACACCGGTGATTACGATTTGTGAAATCCACCGTAAATATCATTTAGGCGGAACAGAGTTCGCCGGGCCAGCTAGTAACTCAATAAAAATGAGTGGAGTATACTGGAAAAGACTCACTATCTCCTTTTCAATGTGACACCCTGTATGTGAACCTACATCATATTAAAAATCGAATTAAAACAGAACAAATGGAGCAATCCAACCCTAGACGGTGTTCATTGAATTTCATTTCACGACGCGGAAGCCTTCCAGCATTTGAAACCCCCATAAATCATACCTTAATGGGAAGTAATTGCAGTCCGGCGTAATTACTCACCTTAAAGTTATAAACTAATATTTTCCAATTAGGGTTGCAAGGAAAGACACTTCAGAAATTGGGAATTTATAGAACGAGAACAGAATTTGTGGGACTCGGTCGAGGCGCTTCGTAATCCAGGCAAGTTAATGAATGTTTACTCTGCCGGAGAAGCCTCTTCTGCGGTTTCCTTGGAGGAGGTTCGACCAAACTTCACCATCCGTAATATCTCGGATTTTTAATAGCATTCTTGCTGAATATCCGCGAAGGCCGGAGTTCTATTCGCCCCTGGGCGTAGTGGGAACCAACAATGGGGGAAAATTATATGGGGCTCATGAATATCGCCGATTTACTAGGAAAACTGAGGAGGGATATGAAACAGCTTGAAATAATGAGTAAAAATAAATTTATTCTTCAGTATTATCTCCACCGAGTTCAATACAACTTTTCCAGTGGTTTTCCAATTTGTTCACCCGTAGTTCTGAAGGGCCACGAAATACAGCCCAGTGCATTTGGAAAATCAATTCCATGGTTATTTGAGCTTTTATACATTCTGATTTCGACGAAGAAGGAAAAAAGTTACAGGTCATTCACAAGAAACATCGAATTATAATCTAATTCCTAAAACCAAATAAATGATACTCTATTAATCATACCTATAAAATTACTCATTTAGGAGATAATCAAGAAATTATGTTTCCAAAGTAAAAAACGCATCCAGTGACGGCTAGTGGCTATTTGGACTGAGGTGGCTGATTGATGGACAGGCCCGGATCTACGATTTTTTCTGACCGGGGCAAGAATTCATGATGGCGCCCCCCCATTTGTGTAATATATGAAATCATAGAAAATAATGGAAAAATAATAGAAACAAATACTAATAATAAGGAAAATATCACAAGGAAAGAAATTAGATTTTTTTTCTTCACAGCTTCACGCGGCGTGATTTTCTTTCCGCAAACGCATATATCGAAATCTGTTTCGGAAGCTCTTTTGTTTTCTATAGCTAAGATTGAGACACAAAAGAAACGTTCCTGACGCATTGAGGAACGCAAAATTTTTTTTATTATTTTCAATTAGCTGAAACTACGTGGTAGGTAACGTGCAGTATATTCTTAGCTATACTGACATAAGGAAAAGCTTCTTGCAGATCTGTGAAGAATTTATAGGTCTAATGAAGCCATCTTTCACTAATTTCGGGAACCCGCTCTATGAAAACCGCTAGTTCCTAACAAAAATCAACTGCATTCAATTCTCTTCATTATTTTTGCCTCAAAAGGGTGCCATTTTTCTGCAGATCTTCTTTTTGCATGTTTAAGAGGGCATGGCCGTTGAGGAATGCGAAATTCGTATGCAGACTTTCTGCGCTTTCTAAGTTTTTTCTGATTTCTGACAATAATCTGTCGAAAACAACCTTAATTTCCTTCGAGAATAAACCAACTAGATCTAGCGTTCTTGCATCATCCTTGCACATTTTGTCGACCTGCTTTTTCTTCTTGGAAACACGTTTATTTCTAAGAATTGGATCCACATCCAATTCTTTTGAAATAAGTGTAGCTTCCGAGATGCACTTTTCAATAGGGTTTTCCCTCATTCCTTCAAGATCTTCACAAGACCTTGCATGATCTTCACAAGACTTTGCATCAACGATGATGAACGTGAAATAATTATATCCCCGTTCTGAATTTCCACGTTGACCCTATTGATCTCCGGCAGAATATTATCCCAAATTGTTAGGTTCAGTATGAATCTAAAATCCATCACACCATATGAAGCAAATGACCAGCTTCATACTTGGATTCTGCGATTAGTGATGATTCTTTGATTTCTTCCACAGCCTTCACAACTCCCGGTAAATTATTGAGCAAGGCATTAACAGCTTGATGTATAGCCCATCTTGTTTTGCTACTTCCTTTCAAATTTGTTTTTGTGCACTTTTTCATAATTGTCCATCGTGTGGTTGAACTAACAAAAAACGAATACAGTTTTTGTACAACACCAAATAAATTCACTGGTTCTGAACACGATGAAGCCAAATGGACACCCACAAGATTCAGAGAGTGTGCTAGGCATGAAACTATAATACTGCCAGCTCGTTGATGTGTATAATTCTGGATTGGACTCCTTCATATATGCCAGCCATATTAGATCCGTTGTCGTAGGATTGCCGAAGACATTTTTGACATCTAAATCACCAGCTTGCATTTTATCTAGTATTCGCTATGATATTATTCTCCAGTTTTTTCGTCAACTTCTAAGAAGTCATAAAACTTTCTTTTTATCTCATATCCAGACTCCGTTCTCTTTGAATATCGTATAACCTGGTTCATTTGTTCTGGGGTGCAGTCGAACATAATAGTGGAATAGTTGGCCTCCTTGATCTCATTAATAATGTTATTCCGAACTTTGTTGGCCATTAAATCGATAATTTCATTTTGTATAGTTTTGGACATATAGGATGTTTCTCCTTTTTTTTAGTGGTCAAGATGGCATTTCAGAGTCGGGTCATAATTAATAATACTTTTTTCCGAGAACAAAAAATTAACCCCTGTTTGTTTTTGGCGCCCCCTTAAGCTGGCGCCCAGGGCAAGCGCCCCGCTTGCCCTCCCCTAGATCCGGGCCTGTTGATGGAGATGCTATGCTTCAAGATACATCTTCATTGTGAATTATTTTCAAACGTATATTTCGTCCAGCAACGAAACGAATATTATTCGGTAGAGGTCCCGCTTAAGTCCTGACCACGCACAACTAATTTCCGATTTTTAAATTATTGATCAGAACCCAATATAAACAATTATGATATCGCCACATAAACTCCATTCACTTTTATAGTGTATCCCGCTTGGCCATGATTTAGGTTTATCGAGTTTTTTGACTGAAAACTGACGCAGGTTGGCGCTCGTTAAATGTCTAATGAATCTCAGAGACGTTGCCAATGCTAATTTCTATATACTCTTTTTTAACCCTAACTTAACTGTGACACTGTTCGTTTTCAAGTTTTTCTGTTGGGTTATTTGGGTACTTTTATTCTTTTTTCGAATGAACTATCACAAAGTAACGGACTATTTTTCACTGAAATTTCAACACTCGATTCTTGATTTCCGTACAAGATAATAGCATAACTGAATCTTTGAACCATGTTTAGATACGTGAAATATTTCCAGTATTAACAGAGAAAAGAGTTTCTTCAACATTCGCAATAATATTTTCTCAAATTCATTATTTTCTCAAAGTTAATAAACATTTCGATAAATACGCAATTACTACGACCTCGATGTAGAAAGGACAACGATGCTATTCAACAGACAGAAAAATGACTAAAACCTAACATTTTCAAAATATACACGGTGAAATGTGTCAGAATTTCATGACCAACCGGGATACATTATGAAAGTGAATGGAGTATAAGTTATTTAATTTCTTCTGTCGAAAAAATTAAAACTCTCCAGAATTCACAAAAGCACGTGAAAAGAAGAAGTCAAAACAATGAACGAATTTCACGATGTCCCCCACCAAGACTGGATTTATGCAACCCAAACATCAAGGGATAATAGCCTCCTCTCACTGGTTGTCTACATGGTATCGATGTAAATGTTTCACTGGCAAATTTTCTACATTTGCAAGAACAATTAGCCCCATCGTCGCTATGGAACGAATACTCTATGATCCACTCGACTATTCACCTTTATAAAAAAATCGACATTTCAAAATATGGCAGACTGACGAGCTCTTTGAAAAGCAAATTACAGTTTATTCTTCGAACTATCGATAAATTTCGGACAACATTTTATCTTCTCGATGCAACAACTACAATAAGACGAATACCAGTACTTAGGTACAGAAGAAAATATCGCTGCTGTAAGTAGTAGTGTTAATGAAGATCCAGATTTGCCGATAGAACCAGCGATAAATGAAGAGATGCTTTTTGAAGCTTATTAGACTTCGAAATGGAAAGGACCCCTTACTTTCCTCATGGGAAATGGCGTTCCGTCAAATGTTCTAAGATTTTGGTATAATGTGGTACTCGACCTACTGATCAAAAGTGTCCATGGCCCCAACTCAATCCTATGAAGTTGAGAACTTCAATTTTTCTCAAGAAACATTTCATTCCACCCCCAGGGAGCAACCATATAGACATAGAGGAATATGACCGAAAATCGTTACGAATACAGGGTTATCCATAATTGAATGCATGTCCGATTTTGAAAGTATAAAATATGTCAGTTCCAGAGCGAGAACGTTCGCAAAATGAACTATTTCACTAGGTATGTTGTATGTTACATCGAAAAAACCTGAACTACCCAGAATTCATACTGGGCGATCCATTATTATAGAAACTACCCACAATGAAAGTTAAGTGGACACCTTGTACCTATTTTGGGTTGATTGAAGGTGTTTGTTTGATTTTTTTCAGAACATATCATCATGGACTTCAAAGAATATCTACGGGGTGATTCATTCATAAAATAAACTGTGAACCTCACGAAAATACCCAAAAACCATCTTCTTCTTTCATCACCCTCTATTTCAAGATTAACCCTTTTGAGGGGGGAGTTTTCTTTCACCACTGTACTTGATATGAAAACATCAATACGTCTGAGAGTTTTCATCCACTTCCTATGACCAGATTTTCTCTAATGTTTTATGAAAATTATTTATTTATGTTAATCTATTCTTATTCCAGCATAAAAAAAATCTGGTCATAGGAAGTAGATAAAAACTCTCAGCCGCATTGATGTTTTTATATAAAGTTCAGTGGTGAAAGAAAACTCCCACCTCAACGGAGTTAATCTTGAAATAGAGGGTGATGAAAGAAGAAGATGGTTTTTGGGTATTTTCGTGAGGTTCACAGTTTATTTTATGAATGAATCACCCCGTAGGTATTCTTTGAAGTCCATGATGATATGTTCTGAAAAAATCAAGCAAACACCTTAAATCAAACCAAAATACAAGGTGTCCACTCAACCTTCATTGTGGGTAGTTTCTATAATAATGGATCGCCCAGTATGAATTCTGGGTGTTTCAGGTTTTTTCGATGTCACAACAACATACCTAGTGAAATAGTTCATTTTGCGAACGTTCTCGCTCTGGAACTGACATATTTTTTACTTTCAAAATCGGACATGCATTCAATTATGAATAACCCTGTATTCGTAACATTTTTCGGTCATATTTCTCTATATGGTTGCTCCCTGGGGATGGAATGAAATGTTTCTTGAGAAAAATTGAAGTTCATTCGATTCGGTTCCGAGATACCAGCGTAGTAAAAGATGAGTAATTTTCAACTTCAACGCCCTGTATCTCAAAAACTGATCATAGGATTGAGTTGGGGCCATAAAAACTTTTGATCAGTAAGTCGAGTAATACATTTTACCAAAATATTAGAACATTGGACGGAACGCCATATGCCATAAGAAAAGTTCGGGGTCCTTCATTCATCGAACTATCGATCAATTTCGGACAAGATTTAATCTTCTCGATGCAACAAGAACAATAAGACAAATAGCTGTACGTACAGAAGAAAATATCGCTGCTGTAAGTAGTAGTGCTAATGAAGATCCAAATTCGCCTATTCGTCGACGTTCACAAGTTGGACTCTGTGCATCCACCACTTGGAATATTTTGCTTAAAGATCTTGGTCTACACCTACAAAAGAACTGAAGCCACTTAACCATAATAAGCGTCGTTTGTTTGCTGATTGGGCCCTAGAACAGCTTGAAGTTGGTCCACTTCATTATCGAAAAATTGTGTTAAGTGATGAAGCTCATTTCTGGTTGAACGGCTACGTAAACAAGCAGATTTGCCGTATATGGAGTGAAAACAATCCTCAAGAAGCTCTGCAGGTTCCATTGCATCCTGAAAAATGCACTGTATGGCGTGCTTTACGAGCTGAAGGCATAATCGGTTCACATTTCTCTAAAAACGATGATCAATGATGATTTCTTTCAAAATTTTAATGCTATCGGCCCAGAAATGTTTTCAGTCCAACAAGATGGCGCTACACTTTATTCTGCTACCATAACAATTGATTTATTGAAATAAAGATTTGGCGATATCATTATTTCGAGAAATGTTCCAATTAATTGGCCTCCAAGATCATGCGACAGACTCCAATGAATTATTTTCTTTGGGGTTATGTCCAGTCATTGGTTTATGCTGATGAACCAGAAGCAATAAACGTTTCGGAAGCCAACATAACCCTTGTTATTGCTGAAATAAGGCCTGAACTACTCGGAAAAGTGGTCCAAAATTGGTCTGGTCGAATGTAGTTCCTCAGAGCTAGTCGTGGGGGACATATGTCGGAAATTATTTTTAAAACATAAATGTCATCAAATTATCTTTCGAATAAAAAATAAATTCGGCCTCTAACTTAATTTAAATGTGCTTTATTTCAATTTAAAGTTCCATCACTCCAAAAAAACACCCGATAGAACAAGCGCTAAATGTGGAGAAGCTTTTTGAAGCATGTTAAATACTATAAGCTTTAGAATGGAAATGTGCTGATGCCGAAACTAATCTCTCAGGAAATTTTACCACCCTTGAAGAATCGACAAAATTTCTGCTTCGAATTCTTACGGTGGGGTATGATCAAAATCACATTGTCTGCACTCACCACAGCCTTAAAGTTCCACAGTCCTTGGGTCAACGATCCACCCCGTTGCCGTTAACCAAACAGATATTTCTGCAGGTCGCCCGTATGTTCACGAATGTCAGATACCGGAAAATGGGTCGTGTTTGTTGCCGATCTCGTCTTCGTCGCGAGTTAATGAACGCAAACTGAGGCCGGCTCACGAACCAGCAGTTCGACATGGAATAGCTTCGCCTTGGGCTCGACAGGACGACCCCAGGTATGGTGTAACGGTGTCAGGTCTCTGGAGATGGTGGAACGTAATGTACCGGTCGTTATTGACTGCTTACCGTTTTAGGAAAAGGATTAATTCAGTGACTAATGGTTTGTTCTCTTGTAACATTGTGGTAATGTTAAGTTTAGAGGTGTTCCGTCATAAAACGCCCATTTAGTTTCGATATGTGGCAGAATGTTCGATTGTAATCGACGATAGAGAAGGCGAAATTTTAGATGTCTAGATTTTGGGTAGACGTAGACGAAAATATCCTTGAACACGACTGCATAAGGATTTGAAGGAAGAGTCCTTTGGTATTGAATATTCAGGAAGTACAGGGTGCGGCTACTAGTTCTCCCATATTTGGAGGAGCTTTTAGAAAAATACGAAAAAAGATATTGGAAAAAATTTTGAAAGCCTACATAAGGACTGAACGAGAATAAATTCGCTATCACAAAAACGCCTATATCTCTTGAACCAATTCAGAAAAAATCAAAATTTGATCATAGTTAGCTTTGTTATGAACGTCAGAAACATGTGGAACATTGGGCGCGTTCATCCGACTAAGCAGCTACCGCTACATGCTCCTTCAAACGTCAAAACCATATGATTTTTGCGATTTGTTGTGTCAAATTACTAACTAATTTGACACAAAGAATCGAAAAAATCATATGGTTTTGACGTTTGAAGGAGCAGTAGCGGTAGCTGCTTAGTCGGATGAACGCGCCCATTTACTTCATTGATATTCCAATTCTCTGTCGTAAAATGTCAAGCGAAGTGAAAACACGAGAATTTATAGTGAAACTTTTTCAAAATAATCAAACATGGAGCTTCAAAAGAATCGCAAAAGAGGCTAGCGTTCGTCCAGAAACGGTATCAAGAGTTGTTATGCGCTTCAACGGAGATCTTACAATTAACCGCAAGGAAGGAACCGGGAGGAAAAAGGGGTTTCATAGCCCAAAAAAAGTGAAGAAAGCCATCAGCCTTTTTCAGAAGAATCCTAACCTTTCAGGACGGAAAGTGGCCCAAATAGTGGGTTGTTCGCAGTCAACCGTTCAGAAAATCAAGTCGAGTTGTGGGCTTTGAACATACAAAGTGCAGAAAGTGCCAGACAGGAACGCTGTGAAGAACCAAGAAGCGAAATCAAGAGCAAAGAAATTAAAAAAAGATTTCTTGAAAAATTTTTCCTGTTGCGTGATGGACGACGAAACCTATGTCTTGGCTGATTTCTCGCAATTTCCTGGTCAGGAATTTCATACTGCAGATTCTCGTGGAAATGTTGACGAACAATTTCGCATGAAGAAACAAGCAAAGTTTCCTAAAAAATTCCTGGTTCGGCAAGCAATTTGCACTTGTGGGAAAGAGGCAAATTTTTCATTGGCCAATGCTCTGTTGACTCGAAGATACAGGGTGTCTCAAGTTCGAGTGCCTATTAGACGTTTCTGGAGAACAAGACATATTTGAAATCTGAAATTTGGGATTATGATATTGTTCGAAATTCTCTACAGACCTAAAATATTTTCAAAGCCAGAGCACTTCCGGTTATACAGGGATTCAAAATAAATTTGCTCAAAAAATTTTTTTTTAATGTTTTCGTTTCTGATATGATTGAGTATTCAGTGCTGAATACATTTCTGTTGAAACCAATTTATTCATTCGAATAGTTTTCAAAATATCGAAAAAAAACCTGAAAAAAAGTAAAATACTCATAGTCAGTATTATGTTCATTTTTCTTATTCTGAACATCCTGAGTGTTAACCGTTTTCACAACGTCAAAGTAGAAGAATGTGGAAAGGTCATGCATCTTTTGAATTTCATAAATATCATCACAGGGTGTTTCAAATTTCGTGTCAAAAACTGTGATCCAAAAGTGGCCATAACTTCTGTTTTTCAAATTAGAACCCTATTTTTTTATTATTGCGTTGGATTCTGCGGAGAAAAATAATGATAGCACTCTCAGATGCTCTTGCTCTTATATTCAGTAATTCCCGAGTTATTTGAGCTTTTCTGGATTCATGTTGTACGTAGAATCAAATTCATCTAATCTTTTACTTAATAATATTCTGTGATCATAAAAGATAAGTTTTCTCATTAATAATTCCCAAGTGACAGGTCTAATTTTAGGTTTTATCTTTACTTTTCGATTTTTTTCAATGGTTTCATAAAAATATTCATCGAATATGATGCATGAGAATATTCTGTGACCATAGAAGATAAATGATCCCATTAATAATTCAGAAGTGACAGTTCTGACTATTACTTGTTACTATGGTTTCATGAGAATATTCATCGAATCTGTTTAGATTCGATGAATTTTACTCTACGTACGACATGAATCCAGAAAAGCTCAGATAACTCGGAAATAACTGAATTTAGGACCAAGAGCATCTGAGAGTGCTATCATTATTTTTCTCCGTAGAATCCAACGCAATAATAAAAAAATAGGGTTCTAATTTGAAAAACAGAAGTTATGGCCAATTTTGGATCACAGTTTTTGACACGAAATTTGAAACACCCTGTGATGATATTTATGAAATCCAAAGATGTATGACTTTTCCACATTCTTTTACTTTGACGTTGTGAAAACGGTTTACACTCAGGATGTTCAGAATAAGAAAAATGAACATAATACTGACTATGAATATTTTACTTTTTTTCAGTTTTTTTTTCGATATTTTGAAAACTATTCGAATGAATACACTGGTTTCAACAGAAATGTATTCAGCATTGAATATTCAATCATATTAGAAACGAAAACATTGAAAAAAAAATTTTTGAGCAAATTTATTTTCACTCCCTGTATAACCGGAAGTGCTCTGGCTTTGAAAATATTTTAGGTCTGTAGAGAATTTCGAACAATATCATAATCCCAAATTTCAGATTTCAAATATGTCTTGTTCTCCAGAAACGTCTAATAGGCACTCGAACTTGAGACACCCTGTATACATCGAGGAATGCTTGAAGAAGCGACTTTTACCATTTTTACGTGAGCACGATGTGTCAACAATCTTTTGACCAGATACAGCTTCATGCCACTACAGCAAGGCCACCAAGGAATGGTACGAAGCTAATGAGGTGGTTTTTGTCCCCAAAGAGGCCAATCCACCAAATTGCCCAGAACTCAGGCCAACCGAAAGATATTGGGCCCTGGTAAAAAGAGAATTTAAGAAGACTAAGAAATCAACGAAAACGTTAGCGGAATTCAAGCAAATGTGGAAGACAGCATCCCAGAAAGTGACTGAGAACACTATAAGAAGCATGATGGGAAGAATTCCAGAAAAAATTCATGAATTTTGTAAAAAATAGTTTTGGTTATTTTATTGTAAAAACAGTTTTCATTAGAATTAGAAGATGATTCGAAAATGAGTTTGATTTTCGAAATCGGTCCAGTGGTTCAAAAGATATAAGCGTTTTTGTGATAGCGAATTTATTTTCGTTCAGTCCTTAATCGAGTATTTATTCATTTATATCTTGAAAATAAAATCAAACAAATGACGGCCTTGGCGAGCGACACACATGAGGAGTCTTTCGCGGAAATTTTCCATTACTCTCTTCAGCATAGCGGTTTCAATTCGGGTGATTTCTTCCTTGATTGCCTCTTATAAGTCATCAACGGTCCTAGGGTGATGTTTGAAGACCTCATTCTTGAGGTAACCCCACAGGGAGAAATCGCAGGAACTCAAATCGGGGGAGCGCATAGGCCACGAAATTGTACGGAGATCACTCGATCGGAGAACATTCCTGCAGAATCTCACGTGAACGACGGGCTGTATGGGCTGTGGCTCCATCCTGCCGGAACCAGAAGTTCCCTGTGTCATGCTCTTCTCCATATTCCTCAATTTTTGGCCGTATAAATTTCTCCAAAATGTTGCAATATCGTTGGGACGTCACAGTGACTGTAACGCCGCTTTCCTCAAAAAAGTGGCTATGGGTTACCTCAATAATGAGGTCTTCAAACATCGCCCTAGGACCCTTGAGTACTTGAAAAAGGCAGTCAAGGAGGAAATCATCCAAATTGAAACCGCTATGCTGAAGTGAGTATGGAAAACTTCCGCGAATGACTCCACATGTGCCTCGCTCGCTGAGGACGTCTTTTAGATGGTATTATTTTCAAGACATAAATTAAAAAAAAGTTTACGTAGGCTTTCAAATACAAAAAATGTTCAATTACTTTTTTCCTATTTTTTTAACAACTCCTTCAAATGTGGGAGAACTAGATGCCGCACCCTGTATATAAGGAGCCTATTATGCAAGGACTGAAAAGACAATTCAAAATTTAATGTGTAAATCTGCAGGTTCTCGAGTTAGCCATCCGAATCATCCCCTAAGATTATTACCGCCTTCTAAAAAAACAGTTTTTCATATTTAATACCACTAGAGATGGAATTTTACCTCCTTAAATTTCATCTCGAGTGGAATTCGGCATGACTATTCCACGAGAAAATAGGGCAATATGTTCACATTTGACGCGTATTGCGCTATTTGGCAAATTAGAATTCATCATAGATTAACTAAACCACTAAACGTTGTTTGTTCTCTCTATGATATTTATTTCCGAAGCTATCTATGAATTCGAGAAACGTCAAAAATTTTATCGCTGAAAAAGCAACATGTTGGTTTTGCCGACTTGAAAATTTTTTCGGGATGAAACGATCGTTGCTACGGAAACTTCCTCACTAAAAATGAAAAGAGTGAAATAGTCATATGTAATACCACTAGAGATGGAATTTTGCCGGCAAAATTTCTCGATTGTAATATGAAAGTTTGTTGCTCGGAAATTTCGTGAATGACATTTGTATTAAAATCACGAGCCGTCGGGCGAGTGATTTTGGAAAAAATGTCATGAGCGAAATTTCCGAAAAGCAACAAACATGAGTATCACAAGAGAGAAATTTTGCCGGCCATGATTTAGGTTTAACAAGTTTTCTCATATTATGTAATACCACTAGAGATGGAATTTTTCCGGCAAAATTTCTCGATTGTAATATGAAAGTTTGTTGCTCGGAACAGGGGAGTGATTTTGGAAAAAATGTCATGAGCGAAATTTCCGAAAAGCAACAAACATGAATATTACAAGAGAGATATTTTACCTGCTTAAATTTCATCTCGAGTGGAATTCGGCATGACTATTCCACGAGAAAATACGCCAATATGTTCACATTTGACGCGTATTGCGCTATTTGGCAAATTAGAATTCATCATAGATTAACTGAACCACTGAACGTTGTTTGTTCTCTCTATGATATTTATTTCCGAAGCTATCTATGAATTCGAGAAACGTCAAAAATTTTGTCGCTGAAAAACCAACATGTTGGTTTTGCCGGCTTGAAAATTTTTTCGGGATGAAACGATCGTTGCTACGGAAACTTCCTCACTAAAAATGAAAAGGGTGGAATAGTCATTGAAATAACTTGAGGTTAGTCTATAATACCATCCAAAACATTTCAGCAGCCATACGACATAATTTTGGCATTCGTAGGATCAGGAGAAAAATTATGTTAGAAGTATGAGAGGAATTTATTTTGTTTTCATATTTAATTCGATGGTGGAAAATAGAGTAACCATGGAATATTTCAACAATTTCGTTAGGTTTTTTGCTGTGAAATTGAAAAAAAAACTGTTGTCGATTGATGTAAAAATATTTTCCCGGAAATTTGAAAATTTTACCCAAAACTCTATGTCAAGATGAATTATCTTCATGAAATTTTCCTGCTCTTGATTTTGATGAATAAAAAAAGAGAAAACTGAAATAAGATTTTCGGTTTCAGTAGAATTAAAATCATCTATCTGTTTGTAAATTTGTTTCTGTTCAATTGAAAAAAATAATGAAAAAAATCGTGATGAAGAAAGTCGCATGACAATAATCAAATCACCGCTGGTTGAGCATTTTCTCAAAAATAGATTAGACTCGTATGGATTCCGCCAACCTGTTGCCTGATTGAGTGCTTGAGTATACGTTACTATTTAACGCTCTTTTCTTTATTACTACTCTGCTGTATCAATTCTTATTCTTGTTTCTGAACTTGAAAGGCATAGCCTCAGTTCTTGTCATTTAATTAATAAAAATAGAGTTTTCGGTCAAAATTGAATAGGAGATTCTAATTTTGTTCTGAATGAATTCAACATAAAAAAAAATATTTCACTGAAAGCTTGGACATAGGTAGATTCGCATTTTCTGGATGAAGAAACTAACGGAAAAGAATTTTGACAGCTGTCGAAGAAGTCGCCAGCCAAAACTGAATTCGACCATGGATTCGTTACTAGTGAGCCGAACATTATCCTTTGAGAACATTCATGGCTCAAGATTTGAATAATACAGACATATTGAGGAAATGTATAGCTCTCGTGAAAGGTGAAAAAGAGCACAAAAATTGGTAGACAGAAAACCATACTAGTGTTTTCATCTGACTGTTTGATCAGTCGATCGACTAACACACATCGTCAAAGACTTTGATTAAAAATGAATAATCTCATATTGCCTATTTTGTCCTATCCTGCATAAAGCACAGAGTAACAAACAAACATTTTCGATCAAATATATTGCAATTGGAATAGAGGAAAATATTCATCTCATTTCCAGAACATGGATTGTTTATTTCTTGAGAAACACAGGGGGGCAATTACTTTTGACGATGTGTGTTTGGCTTGGACAAAAAGGAGAGGAAGGTGAACAATAAATGATTGTACTAAACGACATTTTCTCTTTATTCTATTCAATGTGTCACATATATCACAATCAGTCTATAATCCTATACAAATATCTACACATTCAACTTACTTCTAGATCATTGACGAATAAGCTATGGCCGGTTCAGATAAAGAGAAGACGAAGAATACTATTCCGATGTTCTTTTCGAATAGATTTCGGTAGATCTTGAAGATGATTTTTGATTTGTTTCCATTTTGGACTCGGAAAGTTGGTCCCAAATATTACTTTCGAAATATTGTTATTCGCATTTCGATTTATTTCGTTTTGAAAAGATAATCACCGTTCGAGAATTCTATTTCGGATTAACTTGAACATCAACAAACAAATATTCTCAGAAAATTGGCACAAGTAGTGTTCATGAGGCATTTCTTCCGATTCAGTTATATTTTCGAAAGTCAAAATGAAAATTGACTGAAAATTAGGATTTTCATTTTTGTCGTTCATTTCAGGAAGAAAGCCTCTTTTCATACAGTGTGCTTCAAAATTATGGAATTCATCTTCTCCGAAGAAAAATATTTGGCAACAAAATCATGAAACAGGTCAATTTTTGTTTCACTTTTATCCATTTTTTATGCATTTTTGAAGAATTTTTGTTGCATCCTGTGCCATCCCCATCAACCCTCTAAATTTTTTGAATAGGGAAAGTGGGTCATGTGGTACTTTTTTGGCAAGGTCTTTGTATATTTGTTGAGGCTTTCGCGGCCATCGTTTGATGATGTCTGGTCTTGGTCGGGAAAACAAACACATATATAAGAGACTCCGCACACTTCATTGAAAAGATCAAGAATACCGATATCGAAACCACTGATATTCTAGTCAGCTTTGACGTTGTTTCTTTGTTCACAAGAGTCCCACTGAATGAAGCAGTTGTCGAAATCGAACAGAAATTCCCAAGTGACATCAGCGAGCTGTTCAAAATCTGCCTTACATCATCTTATTTCACCTTCAACAATGAAATATATGAACAAATTGACGGGATATCAATGGGTAACCCCTTAGCTCCAGTGGTAGCGAACTTCTTCATGGAAAAATTTGAAGAGAAAGCACTGAATACTGCACCTCTCAAACCAAAAGTATGGTTCCGATACGTGGATGACACTTTCGTCATATGGAGTCATGGAAGGGATAAGCTCAATGAATTTCTGGCACACATAAACAACATACACCCAAGTATCCAGTTCACAATGGAACCAGAAGATGGAAACAGAAATCTGGCTTTTCTTGATGTGCTGATCACACGGAAAGACAGTACACTAGGACACACTGTTCACAGAAAGCCCACACACACGGACAGATATCTAAACAATACGTCAAACCATCATCCATGCCAACGCAAGGGAATAATAAAAACACTGGTCGACAGAGCGAGGACTATATGTGAACCAGAACAACTTGGGACTGAATTCGAACACCTAAAACGTACCCTCATGGCTAACGGATACACGAAGAAGGACATCGATAAAGAAATAAAACGAAGGCCTGTGAACAACACCGACGATGGATTACAGCGCCAAGAATCCTCGAAAAAGGCATTTTCACCGTTTGTCCCCCGGATAACAGATAGAATCGGCCGAATTCTTAGGAAACACGACATCAAGACCATATTCAAACCTTCGAAAAAGATCAAAGACCACCTGAAATCTCCCAAGGACAGAAGGGACCCACTCAGTACTCCGGGTGTATACCGAATTCCGTGCAGCTGTGGGAGTGTATACATAGGTACAACAAAGCGATCCATAAACACCAGGATCAAAGAGCACAAGGCCAATTGCAGACTGGGTCATTCAGAGAAGTCCGCCGTCGCAGAGCACACATTGAACAACACAAATCACGCCATTGAATTCGACCAAACCCAAGTGTTATGTACCACCACCGCTTACTACCCCAGGGTTTATAGAGAGGCAATTGAAATCCACAAACACCAGGAAAACTTCAATAGATCCGAAGAAACACTCAAAATCAACAGAGTATGGGTGCCTGTGCTCAAAAACACAACTACACTTCCTCACAAGAGAAATCGGGTAGATGATGGGAATAACAGTATCGACCAATCAGGCGCCGGAACGAGTCCTAAGCCGGAGGAAGCCAGCCAAACAGACGCAGGCGCGGGTCCCGACCGTCTAGCCCACGCAAGCGCTATTTATAGCCTGCGCCCTCGTCAAAATCGGATAGCTCAAGTATAAGAGAGAAATAATTCTTGAAGATGCCAGACACTCGATCTGGCGAAACGTCGAAATATAACAAACCACGCCGGCCGAAATGCTCGAATCAAGACCAGACATCATCTTTGTATATTCTTTAAAGGCATGCAAAAATTTTCAAGAAATTTTTCTTTTGAAGAATTAGTTAGTTTGAAGAGGTTTTCAGTATGTGCACTTTGTCATGGCTCATTTACTTTGAGACGATGGTACCTGATGAAATTTGTCACCGAATGAAAGTCGACCAAGTTTTGTTCATGCACAACTTTCAACCCCTTTCAACCCCCTCACGTGAAAAATTAGAATGTGTGAAACACTGCGCTACAGATGTGATCTTAAGTAGGTATGTTATTAGTAAGTTTCTACTGAAGTAGAAACTTTTCGATGAAATGTTTCAATTTAAAGAAAGTCATGACAAAGTGAACTACCTAACCAATTTAAAAAAAAATGTTCTTGAAAATTTCTGCACGCCTGTAAAGAAGATACAAAGACCTTGCCAAAAAAATACCACATGACCAACTTTCCCTATTCCAAAAAATTAGAGAGTTGATGGGGATGGCACAGGGTGCAACAAAAATCCTTCAAAAATGCATACAAATTTGGTAAAAGTGAAACAAAAATTGACCTGTTTTAGGATTTTCTTGCCAATATTTTTCTTCTGAGAAAATGAATTTGTTCCATAATTTTGACGCGCACTGTGTAGTGGTATTTGATTCGGTGGTCGAATATGATGAAAACATTTTTGGTATCGATACAGTAGAGGATTTAAGAAAAAGTTATTGATTAACAAGTAATTTCATTCGATCAAATGTGGGGTAATTCATATATTCAGAAGGCACTCTAAGGAAAACTGGATTCGTGCAGGATTTTCAGCGAAAGCATCTTGATGTCAGAGATCGCCATCTCTTCTTCGAGAGAATTTTCACTGATTATCTGCAGACCAATGGTTTTATATGAAATCGGCACTATAGCACTGGGATGATCGCTTTCGTTTTCAGCTGGTAAAAACATGTAAAACTCTATATCTAATAGGGTTTGGAGTTTCAACTTACAATGCTGTCCGATAACAAGTCGAACATTTACATTATTTTACACTAAACATTCAGTATAGCTATGTATAAAGTGGCACATCTCCTATTTGTCTATAGTGTAATACACACTCATATTAATTCCGTGAAGTATACTAAGGTAACATCCAACTCATTGAGAAACATCCTTGAATTCGTAGAAACCAGAGATTTTCCAAGTATAAGGTTTTTTGAGACGAAATCAGGAGACCACTTTTTAGAATCTGGTCATATGAACTTTACAGAATTTGGTACACAGGAGTTTTATGATATCAAAGTGTTATTTTTTTTGCGATTGACACTTTTTACTAAGCCATTATGTCTTTGGAACCACTAAAAGTTGACCACGAAATTGAATTGCATGAAAATTGACTGACGGTTCAACAATTTTCTAGGAATTGAAATACGCGTTTAATGTTTAATTATGGCCTTGTGAACATTTTCTTATGGGGGTCTATCGCCAAACTAGAGGTGCACTATGAGATATCACACACCATAAAACTCCTGTAACCAAATTCAGTGATTTTGAGAGAAGATTGTATAACCTCTGATTCTGTCTATTGATCCAAATCTTTATAAGTTGTAAAAGTAACTCATAACAGGAAAACTTCATAACTGATGTTGCGATGCAAAGACTATGGCAATTCCGTTTCCAACTCATAGCTAAAAGCCCGATATATTGAATTAATGTCTAAATAAATAAACAGGTTCCTCTCTGAAAGCCAATTCTAGCATGCATTTTGCAATGGGCGTTACGACCATCCTTTGTTCGTGAATTATTGAATGCCCAGGAAATTTTTTATTGAGCATAACATTGAAAATCACTCTAGAACTAGTATGCTCTTCGCCTACGCTGACGATAAAACAACATATGGACCATATAATGCCACTTTATGCTTGCGGAACTAGATCATAAAATCCTTCGTCGCATAACGTGTATGAAAGCTTTAGATATGCGGTAACCAGTTACGAAATATTGAAAATCGACCAAAACGAAAACCGAAAAGTTGAGCAAGTTTTCTTACATGAACATGAGGAATTTCACCAAAAATCTTATCTACGTGCGGAAATGTAAAACTTTGAGCACATGAGAGAAAAATACCTACTTTTGTTTTTTTTCAAAAATTAAAAAATGAGAGGTTCCATTCTACCCTGTAATTTCAATTTCAGGTAGAAAACACTAACCGGTAAGCGATTTATTATAAGAGATTCCTCTTTTTACTCCTTGTTTGCCACTTTTTTCGGCTGAAGCAAGGACTATAATAAAAATGCAGATTGGATTCTCAAAGGCGGGAATAATACGAAAGGGATGGGATTTGAGTGGAATAAACACATTACGGACCTTTCAGGTTATTATTTGGTATATTTTCATGTAGATTGCACCGTTCTGTATGTATAAAACTAGACCTTATTTGTTTGTTGTCAACATTCATGAATATGTAATTGTATGGTAGGGTTAGTGGGGAATTTACATAGAAATTATATTAGCAATTCAAAAAGTTTCAGCAGGAGATTCTGGAGTTAGTAACTGTTCTCAACCACTTGAACCACTCCAAGAACGAAATTGCCTCTAAACTAGATTTCTCCAGAACATTTCTGTTGTCCCAACCTTTTTCTGAGTACCCACTCAATCGCATCCGAACAAAAACTTATATTCTCAGGTTTCTTTCATTTAGGAAAAGTAAACACGAAAGCAGGACGAAATACTTTATTTGAAGACCAGACAAATGAAAAATCGATGATTGTGAAAGAATCACAGGGAGAAAGCGCTGCCCTCTTCGTGCACTTTCGTTAGTTCCTCCTCATCTTCTTCGCCCAACACAGCAGATTCCATCTTTTCCTGCCTTATCTCGTCCCTCAATCTCTGAACCTCCATGTCCAATCCTTCAGTCAACAGAACATCCAATGCCTGCACACCACCCAACTCTTGCTCCACGAAATAATCAATAAGTCTCTTCCAAACTTCTATGTTATCTTCAAGATTGAATCTCATAGTTTCCAATTCAGGGAACAACGTGGTGAATATGTTGAAAACAGGCAAGCAGACTTCCTCTAAGAATTCTATCAGAAGATCTGGAACCTTTGCATGTTCCCTGTCTATACTTCTGATCGGCTGCCTCTCTTTCAGTTTCTCCAAGTCCCCGAATTTGAAGAACTCTTCAAAGAGGTACCAGCATATTCTTTTCGTGTTCACCCAATCTTTCACGAAATCTGATAGATCAGCAGCTGTCATCATTAGAGAACAGAGATAGTACCTGTGTGCGGAATTGAAATTCTGATAAAATTCTGTACAAATCTTTTTCTGCTTGTACAACAGTTTGAAGTGGATACTCAAATCGGTTGAGAGGATCAGATCCTTGATGAGTTCTATGCAGATATTGTAATCGCGATCATTTAAACCTTCCAGGATGTTACATCCTTCCATATTCAGTATGGTGAGAGTTTGGTTCAAGGAATGCCTGGCTTTCATGCAGAGTTCGCTGGTGAAGAAATTCGCTACTATGCTTTTTGTGTCTAGAAGGAAGGGGTTGGTGCAACCTAAATGGTCAACGTCATGGCAAAAACCAGCTATGAGGAGCGACAATCCTTCCAAAGGCGATATATACCTATTATCCACCAAACCCAATTGCTTCAACATACAATAGATAAAATGGCCTGTAGCGAAGCCGTGATGCCAATTTCTGTAAGGATTTTCTCTGTAAACATTCTTGATGGTCAGGAAGAACTTTATCAGAGTTATGTCTCGTATTTTGAACTTTCGAAGATAATCCAAATCATCGAATATTCTCAAAACGTAGCAAACAGTCTCGGGGACTATAATGCTTCTGGTCAGGAATTCAAACATATCAAAATAGGGAATCCTATGTACCGTTTTGCAGCATAGAACTTGAGCTACATCATCCATGGTGACGTGAACCTTGTAGATCATGATTTCCTGGGGGAGTTACAAATTTGAATTATTTAAAAATCCGGAGATATGTGAGGAAATGTACCTGGGCCATTCTTGTACGAGTGACACATTCCTCCAACTTCTTGAACATCAAGGAGTGCATGAAGGATATGCCGCAATTCATAGAGAAGGCTTCCACGATTTGCTCATCGAAAACATCGAAAGTACCATTCTTCTTGTTGGAAAGTTGTCCAACACCTACAAGAAGTTCTCTTTCATCCCTTATTGGGAAGCATAGAATGTTTCTAGTTTTGACGCCAGTCACATTGTCTTCGCCTCGATGGAATAAGGGGTGCTCATAAGCGTTTGTTATGTTTAGGGTTCTACCAGTTGCTGCCACATGAGCTGCGAATGGAAGAGGGGGATGGTACATTTTCAAGATCATACATTACTGGACAAGAAGGAAGGCGATAGAAGTTTGGACTGGAAAACCTACCAGCAATAGACTGATCTATAGCTATTCGTACTTCCATCAAACCAGCTGCAGGATCTGGGTTGAAGACTCTGGATACCCAATGTAGATGCTCAGGGTCCATTAGGAACAAACAACACCTCTCAGCGTCTGTCAGATTTCTAGCGCTCAACATAATTTCTTTCACCAGCTTATCGAGATTGTGAATGTTCCTGAACAAGCTCTTAGAACCCTCCAGTAGCAGATGACAGTTTCGTTTCAGTCTACCTTCTTCTTCGCCTTCCATGGTATTCAGAAGGGTGGTAGAACAATACCTGAAGAGTTCCTGAGTGGCTCTCAGTACGTAATATTCGATTTTCTCGCAATTCAGAAGACATACTAATGCAACCTGAGCAATTAGAGAGAATTTTGTTAGGGCATCGTTGAACTAACAGAAGGTAAAACAACAAAACATGGTCATGTTGTGTATTGGTACACTGGAAAACTGAAGATAGAGGGACTTAAACAGTGCTATTATTTCATTAGCAGAAGAGAAGTTATAGCGATTCAGAAACGTGGTAAAAATCCTTCAGATCCAAGTAATTATCGTCCTATTAGTGTCCTATTGAGTCTCTTTTAAAATTGATTCTCTTTAGGATAGAATCACATGTTGAAGACAGTTTGCAGAATTGTCAGGGAGGTTTCAGGAAAACTAGGAATGGTTCAGATCAGGTCCTCAGTCTCACCAGTCACCACTTTCATGGAATCAGGTTTCAAGAAGTTGAAAACAGTTGATTTGCCATAGCCTTATGATACTGAATGGAAAGATGGATTAATTTTGGAATGTGGAAAATGGAAATGGTTAGTCTGATTGAGAATATGTTGATGGACAGAAGACTTCGTGTTTTTGTGGATGGTGACAGTTGGTAGTAGTTTCAAGACTTTGAATAACGGACTTCCCCAAGGATCGGTTTCAGCACCCCTTCTTTTTAATATATATCAGAGTGATATTCCTGATACTTTCTTCGAGAAATTCATTTACGCTGATGATATTGCTCTTGCCTTTCGTCATTCCGATTTCAACAATTTTGAAAATACTTCAACTGAAGATTTAGAAATTTTGAATAATTATTTTCTGGAGTGGCGTTTATGAAACAAAAGTGGCTTGTTTTCATTCAAATAACCATCAATAACATGAAACGTTGAGGGCTAGTTTCAATAATACAGTCGTAAATCATAATTTCACCCCTTAGTATCTGGGAATAAAACTAGATTTTTTTTTGAATTATAAGGTTCATTTGGAAAGTTTACGTCTCAAGTTGAAAACGAGGAATAATATAATTCAAAAATCAGCTGGTACATCCTGAGGTGCCGATGCCACCACTCTCTTAGTACGGCTGCTTCAGCCTTGGTTTTTTCTGCGACTGAATACTGCTGTTCCTTTTGGTTTAATAGTTCTCATGTCCATAAAATGGATGGGCAACTTAATATTTCTATGAGGATTATAACTGGAACCATTAAATCTATCCATCAGCTTGGTAACCAGCTCTGTCTCACATAATACCTCCTCATATTCGTAAACAGGTTGCTGCCATGAAGTCTTAGGATGAATTTCATTCCATTCCAAATTCATTTCCCATTTTAACTTATATGCCAGATACAAAACTGGCTAGATTAAAATCTCGAAAGCCCCTATGGATAAATAATCTTCATTATTCTAAAAAAAAATTTTGAGAAATTTGGAGTTCGGAATGGACTTCATATGATTCTTTCAATAAAAGTTTAATTCTCGATGCTCCTGAGAAAGTTCCTGGTTTTCATCTGCCCAGGAAAAATTGGTGTCTGTTGAATGGTCTTAAGACAGGTCATAGTCGATGTAACAGTATGCTTTTCAAATGGAATGCCACTGATAGCCCGAGATATGAGTTTGGTCATGAAGAGCACACTATTGATCATTCGGTCAGTAATTATATATTTCCAGATGGTTATAATTATTCATTCAGAATCTGATTCGTTTTTGAGATGGGTTGGTATCTTCAAAACAATTTGAATATAAGTATTAGTTGATTTTCCTTTTCGTTTTTTCTCCCTTTGTTTTTGGTTTCAGATTATGATTGCTTTGTCAACCTGTTTGAAAAAGCCAGGCCCGGATCTACGATTTTTTCTGACCGGTGCAAAAATTCATGATGGTGCCCCCCATTTGTGTAATATATGAAATCGTAGAAAATAACGGGAAAATAATAGAAACAAATACTAATAATAAGGAAAATATTACAGGGAAAGGAATTAGATTTTTTTTCTTCACAGCTTCACGCGGCGTGATTTTCTTTCCGCAAACGCATCTATCAGCTCCTCGAAATCTGTTTCGGAAGCTCTTTTGTTTTCTATAGCTGAGATTGAGAGACAAAAGAGACGTTCCTGACTCATTGAGGAACGCAAATAATTTTTATTATTTTCAATTAAGGAAAGAAATAACGGCATGCAGACAATTGAATATTTTTGAAATTCCGGAAAAAGTCACACACCGTGCAGGAATCGAACCTACGTCTCCCTACTTTCCGGGCATGGGGCCTTGACCACTGGGCTAACGATGCATATGATACTTTTCCCGGAATTCAATATCCTGAGGTTCACCTCATATGTTGGTGAGAGGGGGGATCCTAGTTGGGGAGCAATGATTCACCATCATTGGTCAGGGGATTCCACTTATCCTTCACTCCACGTCATCGAATTTTTCGATTTCAGTTTTAAGATCGGATTTCGGATTCCGACCAATGATGTTATTTTAATAAGCCGAGAATAATACATGAGAATAGTTTAACGTCTGTAAATATAATTAAGGAAAGAAATAACGGCATGCAGACAATTGAATATTTTTTCCGGAATTTCAAAAATATTCAATTGTCTGCATGCCGTTATTTCTTTCCTTAATTATATTTACAGACGTTAAACTATTCTCATGTATTATTCTCGGCTTATTAAAATAACATCATTGGTCGGAATCCGAAATCCGATCTTAAAACTGAAATCGAAAAATTCGATGACGTGGAGTGAAGGATAAGTGGAATCCCCTGACCAATGATGGTGAATCATTGCTCCCCAACTAGGATCCCCCCTCTCACCAACATATGAGGTGAACCTCAGGATATTGAATTCCGGGAAAAGTATCATATTCATCGTTAGCCCAGTGGTCAAGGCCCCATGCCCGGAAAGTAGGGAGACGTAGGTTCGATTCCTGCACGGTGTGTGACTTTTTCCGGAATTTCAAAAATATTCAATTGTCTGCAT
Source organism: Adalia decempunctata (assembly GCA_951802165.1). Lineage (NCBI taxonomy): Eukaryota > Metazoa > Arthropoda > Insecta > Coleoptera > Coccinellidae > Adalia > Adalia decempunctata. Next base: position 27,922,453 of record OX637697.1, read on the forward strand.
GCCGTTATTTCTTTCCTTAATTATATTTACAGACGTTAAACTATTCTCATGTATTATTCTCGGCTTATTAAAATAACATCATTGGTCGGAATCCGAAATCCGATCTTAAAACTGAAATCGAAAAATTCGATGACGTGGAGTGAAGGATAAGTGGAATCCCCTGACCAATGATGGTGAATCATTGCTCCCCAACTAGGATCCCCCCTCTCACCAACATATGAGGTGAACCTCAGGATATTGAATTCCGGGAAAAGTATCATATTCATCGTTAGCCCAGTGGTCAAGGCCCCATGCCCGGAAAGTAGGGAGACGTAGGTTCGATTCCTGCACGGTGTGTGACTTTTTCCGGAATTTCAAAAATATTCAATTGTCTGCATGCCGTTATTTCTTTCCTTAATTATATTTACAGACGTTAAACTATTCTCATGTATTATTTTCAATTTGCTGAAACTACGTGGTAGGTAATGTGCAGTATATTCTTAAAGCTATACTGACATAAGGAAAAGCTTCTTGCAGATCTTGCCTGTGAAGAATTTGTAGGAGGTCTAATGAAGCCATATTTCACTAATTTCGGGAACCAGCTCTGTGAAAACCGCTAGTTCCTAACAAAAATCAACTGCATTCAATTATCTTCATTATTTTAGCCTTAAAAGGGTTCCATTTTTCTGTAGATCCTCTTTTTGTGTGTTTAAGAGGGCATGGCCGTTGAGGAATGCGAAATTCGTATGCAGACTTTCTGCGCTTTCTATTTTTTTTTAGATTTCTGACAATAATCTGTCGAAAACAACCTTAATTTCCTTCGAGAATAAACCAACTAGATCTAGCGTTCTTGACTCATCCTCGTACATTTTGTCGACCTGATTTTTCTTCTTGGAAACACGTTTATTTCTAAGAATTGGATCCACATCCAATTCTTCTGAAAGAAGTGTAGCTTCCGAGATCCAGTTTTCAATAGGGTTTTTCCTCATTCCTTGCAAGATCTTCACAAGACCTTGCATGATCTTCACAAGACCTTATTGCATCAACGATGATGAACGTGAAATAATTATATCCCCGTTCTGAATTTCCACGTTGACCCTATTGATCTCTGGCAGAATATTATCCCAAATTGTTAGGTTCAGTATGAATCTAAAATCCATCACACCATATGAAGCAAATGACCAGCTTCATACTTCTGCGATTATAGTGATGAATTACTGATGATTCCTTGATTTCTTTTACAGCCTTCACAACTCCCGGTAAATTATTGAGCAAGGCATTAACAGATTGATGTATAGCCCATCTTGTTTTGCTACTTCATTTCAAATAAGTTTTTCCGCACTTTTCATAATTGTCCATCGTGTGGTTGAACTAACAACAAACGAATACAATTTTTGTACAACACCAACTAAATTTACTGGTTCTGAACAAGATGAAGCCAAATGGACACCCACAAGATTCAGAGAGTGTGCAGGCATGAAACTATAATACTGCCAGCTCGTTGATGTGTATAATTCTGGATTGGACTCCTTTATATATGCCAGCCAGATTAGATCCGATGTCGTAGGATTGCCCAAGACATTTTTAACATCTAGATCACCAGCTTGCAGTTTATCTAGAATTCGCTGATGATATTATTCTCCAGTTTTTCCGTCAACTTCTAAGAAGTCAATAAAACTTTCTTTTTATCTCATGTCCAGACTCCGTTCTCTTTAAATATCGTATAACCTGGTTCATTTGTTCTGTGTGAGATACATATGGGGTGCAGGGTGCAGTCGAACATAATAGTGGAAGTTGGCCTCCTTGATCTCATTAAAATAATGTTATTCCGAACTTTGGTGGCCATTAAATCGATAATTTCATTTTGTATAGTTTTGGACATATACATAGGATGCTTGTCCTTTTTTTAGTGGTCAAGATAGCACTTCAGAGTCGGGTCATAATTAATAATACTTTTTTCCGAGAAAAAAAAATTAACCTCTGCTTGTTTTTGGCGCCCCCTCAAGCTAGCGCTCAGGGCAAGCGCCCCGCTTGACCCCCTAGATCCGGGCCTGGAAAAAGCAACAATGAATTGTATTCGAAGATGATGCCCTTCAATATGAATATCAGCTCATTCTGTGAACAAATCCAAGATTCCTTCACTTATACTGGGAGACAGAGTTTTTGCTGAGGTTTTTATCTGTGCCCTTGCATCATACGTAGAACTGTATGGTGCCCCGTTCAACATTTCCTCTGCTAATACTGAGATTAGGAGCAGGGAATGGATCAATATGTTTGTTGAATGATCTATTCCTGGTTGTTGTGAGATTGACCATGCAGGAATTTGGGTTCTAATTGAAGAATGCCGTGCCCAAAGGATGAATTTTAATATTCTTTCTTTTCACCGAATACTTTCTAGATGGACTATGAGGACAATAAAAATGAGAATGAAATAGAGAAAGGATGAAATAATCGAGATAAATTTATACGAATTGCGGAGATAGAAAAGATATAAGATATACTTCCAGACAGATGTTTAAGATACCAGAACAAGAATGAAGAGCTAGGATGAGCAGGATATGTAATATGAGAAAGGAGGAACTAGAAATTATGTACAATCCCATTGTAATGACAGAGAATCCAGATGTTCTATAATACTAAATCAAATATCCCTTTATGCCTGTATATGTATGGCAGCCACAGAAAACTACTTACCAATGACCAAAATAATTAGATCGAAGAAAGTAGGTATCTAATATGTGGCTATTTAGATTCTAATTAGTAGTTTGATGTACGTGAGCTAAGCTATGAATATAAAGATCGAGCGTGACTGACCGGATTGCCGTGAATCCTCAGCGAGGCATCCTTATCCCTACGACACCTACACAAAATGGGAATGACGTGCAAAGGATCTCCTTTCCTACCCATGACCTTCCTGCAGATCCGCCTCACTTCCGGATCCAACTCCTTCGCACACACGTAATTCTGCCCGTCCCATTTGATGATCGAATCGATTGTTTTCCTGCTCAAGGGCATGATGACCTCGTTCTCCAGCACCCTCTCCGTCAACATCTGCACCCTCCCTTGCTGGGAGATCCGCATGATGTGGATAATGAAGACGTCGCTGGCTTGGCACATGGCTTTCAGGTATGTGTTGATGTCGAATTCCAGCTCTTGACTGGAAATGCCGTTGAAGTTTTCCATGAAGTACATGATCCTCGTTGCGTCGGATACTTCCAGCTTCAAAGGAACCGGCAAACATTCATCCACCAGGGGAATGACAGGAAAGTCCTTTCTGCAGTAAGGGGGGGCGTCGAAAATGTGCTGTTCGCGTTCCTTCTTCATCTTACGCATCGGATTTAGGGGTTCCATTTCGGAATTTTGGACCGAAAACTGAATGCACGAGAATTTCTACGATTTGAGTGACAATTTCACTGGAGATTGACGTCAGATCGTCCCAAAAATCAGTTGAGGTTAGTGCATAGAGCTCTACATCAGGAAGAAAATTTCATGCTGGCTAACAGAACTCCTCCTTGAAGAGATTATTTCTAATATTTGATAAACCATGATTATCATACGAAGGTGGTCTCAGTGCTCTTGACCCTAATTTTCATGAGAAAAAGAAATAGCAGATAGCACCAAAAACACTTTATGTATTGTAGAATTAGGCCTAGCAAAGTTGGGGGCTTGGCTTTACATGAGATCTGATACAACAGTGGATGTGTTGAGCTCAACAAAACCTACATTTGTGGCTACTTCGAGGTTATCGTGTTCGACCAAATGTAGGTTTTGTTGAGTAGAGTTAAGACTGTTATTTAACAGTGAATGTAATGAGCTTATTAGTATTGACAACTTTCTTCAGATGGAATGCTTTCGATGACATTTCTTCTGCTGCATCTATTCCTTGCGCTTGATCACGAATTCCTATTTTTTCATGGCCTTTCAATTTGAAAATTACTTAGACTTTGGAGGAAATTCAAGATTCATTCATCTATAGCACCTGCAACAAGAATGAAGACTAGTTACAAGAGCGGTCAGGCCCGGATCTACGATTTTTTCTGTCCGGGGCAAATATTCATGATGGCGCCCCCCCTCATTTGTGTGATATATAAATTCATAAAAAATAACAAAAATAAATAAAAAAATGAGGAATAAAAATAAATACTAATAATAAGGAAAAAATCACAAGGAACGAAATTAGATTTTTTCTTCACAGCTTCACGCGGCGCGATTTTCTTTCCGCGAACGCATCTATCAGCTCCTCGAAATCTATTTCGGGAGCAGTTTAGTTTTCTATAGCTAAGATCGAGAGACCATAGAGACGTTCATGACTGATTGAGGAACGCAAAAAAATTTTTATTATTCTCAATTTGCTGAAACTGCGTTCACATCTTGCAGACGGGGTAGGTAATGTGCATTGTGCAGTATATTCTTAAAGCTATACCGACATTAGGAAAAGCTTCTTGCAGATCTTGCCAGTGAAGAATTTGTAGCAGGTCTAATGAAGTCGATCTAACAAAAATCAACTACATTCAAGTCTCTTCAATGTTTTCGCGCAAAAATTTTTTCTGCAGATCCTCTTTTTGCATGTTTAAAAGGGCATAACCGTTGAAAAATGGGAAATTCGTATGCAGACTCTGTGCGCTTTCTAAGCTTTTTCTGATTTCTGACAATAATCTGTCTAAAACAACCTTAATTTCCTTCGAGAATAAACCAACTAGATCTAGCGTTCTTGACTCATCCTCGCACATTTCGTAGACCTGCTTTTTCTTCTTGGAAATACGTTTATTTCTGAGAATTGGCTCCACATCCAATTTTTCTGAAGGAAGTGTAGCTACCGAAATCTTGTTTTCATTGGGTTTTCTCTCATTCTTTGCGAGATCTTCACAAGACCTTGCATTAACGATAATGAACGTGGAATAATTATATCCCCTTTCCGAATTTTCACGTTAACCCTATTGATCTATCGCAGAATATTATCCCAAATTGTTATGTTCAGGATGAATCTAAAATCCATCACAGCATGAAGCAAATGACCAGCTTCATACTTGGATTCTGCGACTAGTGAGGATTCGTTGATTTCTTCTACAGCCTCCACAACTCCCGGTAAATTATTGAGCAGGGCATTAACAGCTTGATGTTCAGCCCATCTTGTTTGGCCACTTCCTTTCACATTTGTTTTCGTGCACTTCTTCATAGTTGTCCATCGTGTGGTTGAACTAACAAAAAAAGAATACAGTTTTTGTACAACACCAAATAAATTAACTGCTTCTGAACATGATGAAGCCGAATGGACACCCAATAGATTCAAAGAGCTAAGCATGGAACTTCTAGCTCGTTCATCTGTAGAATTCTGGATTGGACTCCTTTATACATATATGCCACCCATATTAAATCCGTTGACGAAGCACGATATTTTTGACAACTAAATCATCAGCTTGCAGTTTATATCTAGAATCTGCTATGATATTTTTTTCCACTTTTCCGTTAACTTCTAAGAAGTGAATAAGACTTTCCTTCATCTCATATCCAGACTCCGTTCTCTTCAAATATCGTATAACCTGGAGGGTTCTGTGTGAGATACTTCTGGGGTGCAGTCGAACATAATAGTGAAATAGCTGGCCTCCAATGTTATTCCGAACTTTGGTGGCCATTAAATCGATAATTTCCATTTGTATAGTTTTGGACAGATAGGATGTTTGTCCCTTTTTTGAGTGGCCAAAATCGCACTTCAGAGTCGGGTCATATTTAATAATAAAACTTTTTTCCAAGAAAATCAAAAATAAAAAAAAATTACCCTCTGATTGTTTTTGGCGCCCCCTTAAGCTGGCGCCCAGGGCAAGCGCCAGCCTAGATCCGGGCCTGACTGTTCTAGGGCTTGTAGAATTAGACCTTGAAAAGTTGAGGGCTTGGCTATACATGTTATCGGATAGCTTCTCAACAGTGTGTGTGTTGAGCTCAACAAAAACTTCATTTTGGTCGAACACGACAACCTCGAAGTAGCCACAAATGTAGGTTTTGTTGAGCTCAACAGAGTTAAGACTGGCTCTGCACCAAATCTGTTTTTTTAACGGCGGGTATTAGTCTTGGAAACCTTCTTTACATGGAATGCTTTTGAGGGTTTTTTCTGAGCTACAATAAATCTTTCTTTTCTCAGTAGGAATGTGAAAAATTGCAATGAAAATAAACAGCTCGAATCTTCACATACTTCAGTACATTCATTTAGAGGAAAAACCCATCCTGAAGAAAGAGCTAGACATTGAACTTGTAAATTAAGCAACAAAATATCTTTAAATAGCTTCAAAAGTTTTCATTGTAATCATAAATAATCAATTACTTGGATTGCTTACAAATGTACCCTTCCTTACGAAGATTTTAGGCTTCTACATTGATTTATAGCAAACTTGTTTCTTAAAATGGTTGTAACTTGTTTCTGATCCACTACATTTTTCCCCACAATGTCTCTGGTATGTTAATAACAAACAAATCGACTTCGATTGATTTTTATTTAAACAAATGCCACACCTGATCTGAGTTTATTATACTGAGTGAAACCAATAAAAGTTCCGTTCTGTTTGGAAAAGTCAAGTTTTTGACTATGCTTCTGGTGTTACTATGGCCATCATCAGAGCAGCACAACGCGACCATATTTCGACAAGAATTGTCGCTTAGAGACCTTAGAGTATTATTCATACTCATAGAGTCATCGAACAGCAAATAGAATAATACCAATGTAATCTTCCTTGGTCACCATAAATGGTATACATCTTTTGATTCGTATAAGGTATGTTGGTCTCTTTGGGAATGGATATGACCCAATGATGATGTTCGTCTAGTCCTTTTTTATTCAATTGAGATTGACGATCATTGATGATTATGATCTTGAAAATTCTTATACTTGAAAAATCTCACCCCCATAAACATTTGGCAACAAAAGGTATGTACCCGTCTATGTTACGTTATGAACACGTTTGATACTCTTAAAATTAGTTTAAAAGCAGAAGTCACCGATTGCGCTCCAGTCCATTTCCTCGTAGCCTCCTAAACTGTAGTCTTCTAAGTTTTGACAGTACAGGCTCGAACTAACGGCGGCGTCGTGGACACACGTGGCTTCTGCTGCCCAAACAGCACCGCCCCAGCCCCAACCGTGTCCCCATCCTATTTCCACCCCTGATATAACTGTGTGATCATTCTCGAAATTCGGTGATCTTGAGGCGGTTGCTAGGGAGGTTGAAGGGGTTTTCTGGCACTGGCTTGAAGTTTTCGGTAGGGCTGAAAAAGAAACGGTTGAATGATAACGATGAAAAGGAATACAGTGGACATGAACTCCAGCTCCTAGTGGGGCTAATTGGCTCGTATTATGGGGCTCTCTCACTTCTAATTCAACGAAGTTTCTTACTGCGAATGGTGCGGTAACAAAGAAGAAACAGTTCCATGACTTTACCCACTTTCTCAGTGGTTGAGTTAGAATTCCAACAAAGGTTCTTACTGTTCTCTCATTAAGGGGCAGTATCACCTTTTGAATCGTGGTAAATCTCCATTCAAAAGTGGTCTATTTATTCCACGAGTAAGTACCCTAATTCACGACGTAGAGACTTGATTTTTTTTTAAATTGAAGTTGAAGAACGTCCAAAGGGCAAATAGTTTTCTTTTTTCGATTGAATTAGTTTTTCAATTAAAAAAAACAGGGTAATCGTTAGATCTGGGGTTATTGAATATGTTTTTCGTTTTTCATGAGTACAAGCTATATTTTTGAAAGAATAATCATGAAATTTTTGTATTTTATAGAAGATTAAATTGCCGAGGGCAAATAGTTGCGATTTTTTCCAAAAAATGATGAAAAACCGTCGGAAAAAATCATTAAGTTTAGTGTAGTTTCCAAAACGCTGAAGTTCAACCTGTTTTTTTCAATTGAAAAACTAATTAAATCGAAAAAATCGCAACTATTTGCCCTCGGCAATTTAATCTTCTATGAACTACAAAAATTTTCATGGTTATTATTTCAAAAATATAGCTTGTACTCATGAAAAACGGAAAACATATTCAATAACCCCAGATCTAACGATTACCCTGGTTTTTTTAATTGAAAAAAAACTAATTAAATCGAAAAAAAGAAAACTATTTGCCCTCGGGACGTTCTTCAACTTCAATTTAAAAAAAAATCAAGTCTCTACGTCGTAAATTTGGGTACTTACTCGTGAAATAAAGAGAGTAAAGAGGCCACTTTTGAATGGAGATTTACACGATTCAAAAGGTGATACTGCCCCTTAACAAATTATACATCTGCCACTAGTCGCGATGGTTATACGGGTCAGCTCGCAACCCTCAACAAACATATACCCTCGCCTGTTATATTCGTACCAAAAAGTGAATTTGATGAGGATTTAACCTGGTACAACATTACACGAAATCAGAAAACCCGACTGAAACCCAAGTGAACTCATTCCGTGTGAGACAAAAACCATTCATCTTCAAAAGGCTACAGAACGACAGCAAATACATATCTTCAAGTCAGACCAACCTTAAGTACCATTCATTCAGTATTTACTTCGTGGTATTTTTTCTCTCAAATTCTCGTTATGATAAGAATTGGTACAGCTGTCCCTCTCTTGTCTCCAAGAGAGCTCTTGAATTTTATTCACCGCGAAAAATACGAAAATGTTCAATGATAAAACTAAAAATCTCTATCGTAATATGCAAGTCATGTTGTCAATATTAGATTGTCGATGGAACAAGAATCAACGAACTGTGATTCAAGTAAAAAAAGTAATATTTCATAACTCACCTTGATAACTTAGAACTAAATTAAATAAGATCGATTAAGAGCGAAAACGAAAGAAACTCGTCATATATGAATGCATCGTGTGAAATGACCGAGGGTGTTCGGACACTGAAGAATGTAGATTCTGAGGGGAGGAGGAATAAACTCCTATCCACCTAGTCAAGGAGTGCCTTTCCATTGCATTCCAAAGAAAAGAATCCTTTGGCAAGAAACTACCATTTGCAAAATTTTTATTTTGTGCATTTAATCATTCTGTTATTCCTCGAAATAATGCCATGAGATTAAAAAATGATCCTCCACTTTTTCACAGTAATCCGAAATCGGTGCTGATGGGAACAACATACCAAGTTTATAAAATCATGAAAAAAATTCGAATGAATTCCGTCGTCGTTTAATGAGTAACGTCAAACAGTAACGATGACTAACGTTACCTCCGAGAGCAGGCTGTTCATTTTGAAACACAATCCCCTCATCAGTTAGGGTGTACAATCTGATACCCGGGACAAACTAGAAATATTTACTGCCTTTGGGAGAAAAAAATACTCCATTATTCTCATTTACACTCAGTTGCAGGAACGTCAATTATAATTTAAAAGTGTCATTAAAATCCTAATGCCACATTAAACATGGTTTCCTGCCACAGAATACCATGTTTAATGTGGCATTAGGATTTTAATGACACTTTTAAATTATAATGGACGTTCCTGCAACTGAGTGTCAATGAATCAGAAATTCAAGCTGTGTCGTCTCGGTTTTTTATCACCGAAATTTTTTTGATAACTCGACTCTTTCAGAAACCATGATCAATTAATTCTGGTGAGCTGACGCTAAGATACTAACTGACAAAAAAACTGCAACACCGAGTAGGAGCTGTTTAAATTCTTCACGATTATTTTCTGCAAATATAATCAGTTACTCCTTGCCATACTATCTGTGTTTTACCAAAAATTTAAAATTAACAGCTCCTCCTAGGTATTGCAGTTTCTTTGTCAGTTGTTATAAACTTCATTGTATGATTCTGTTTGGAGGGAATATTCTGAATGAAGTTACAAAAAAAACGGCGAAAACATAAATTCAATAATATTGACTGCGTAAAGTGTTTCAATAAAACAGAAACCAGGAAGAAATAGTTCATTTATCTAATCGCTCCGAAGATTAATAGTGGCCATTCAATTTCCACACAATTTTCAGAACGATTAATCACTAGTAAAGTTGGAAAAATATCGAAACAATTACTTCTTTTCTTAACACTTCCTGACGCGTTTTTATGGAAAATGCAAAGAATGGGTTCTGATAAATTTGTTTAATAATAATAGGTAAAACGTATATATCTGATTTCTCAATTGTTGTTTGAGCGTCCAGAATATTCGATAAGAATTTTTTGCGAGTATATATCAACGAAAGTTCACCTATTCACAGTCATTGTTAATATTGCTGGAAGGTGGAGATCAATATGTTGCCTAAAAACTTTATTCTTGTATTCGTCATTTTGAGTGTTTTATCTCTTCAATATTCTCACTGTGCTCCTGAGGGTAAGAATATATTCAGTTCTTTATCGTTTTGTTATGCAAATAATAATTTCCAATAATCAGTTAGGCTCTATCGATGTAAAATATCTTCATCACTGCAGCGTCACTATTTTTGTATTTCTTTTGGAAAATTTTGTATATCATTGCATTTTCCGATAAGCTTTCATTATCCGATTAAAGTGTTTATGCTTTCTCTAGCGATTTTCGAGAATTTAATTGATTTAATCATTTTTCGTGCAATTTTTAAATCTATCCTTGAAAAGTTGGAATTTTGGAAATAGATTACAGTAGTCCTGTTTATTAGTTCTGAGGAAATGAGTTCTCCATTATACAGGCTGGATAAAAATTAGTAATTTCACCGAAAACTACAAAAATTGTGAATAATAGGTAGTAGATATTTCGCTAGGAAATTGTCAGGATATAGTCAAGTTCCTCAAATAATCATCCAATAATCTTTGCTATATTTTGTATTGGTATAGTACAGGATGTCCTGATGTTGAAGCAACCAAATTTGATCACAGATTCTCGAGAGACGTCTATTTTCGATTTTTGCCAGGAGGCCCCATTTTGAATGTCTTCACTTGAGATATTATTTTCTAATTATCTCAGTGTTACGCCAAATCTCGTAGTGCGTCCTATTTTAACGATCAATCTCTTCAAGACAATTTCTAACAATGTTTTTGGAACCTCTAAAAATAAACCGCGTATTTTTCTGCGACATTATCAAACCAATAGAAAGCCCAATTGAAAAACTTTCTTGTCCCGTTCAATTTTTTCAAGCTTCAAGACAAAACTCTAAATCGTGTTTGAACACATTTCGGAATTCCCATAAAGTTTTCCTGTTCCTTTTTGCGTTCCAGGAAATTTATTATGAGCGACAAAAAAATTTTTCAATTGAATGAGCTTTCTAACGATTCAACAATTTCCAATTATGAAACCTTCAAATCTCTCATCTATTTCAGACAAAACTGTTAAGGAGGACAAGTCAATCGAGTCGAAAGATGAAAAGTCTACTGAGTTGAAAAAGGAAGAACCTAAAAAACCGATAAATGAAGGTAAGAAGGAAGACGAGAAAAAAACCGAAATAAGTGGAAGAGATTCAAAGGATAAAAAGAAACCAGAAGATTTGGGTAAAAAAGGAATTGATAAGCACGACCACAAAGAAAAACGCATCCATAAGGATAAACATGATCATGAAGAGAAACACGACCATAAAGAGAAACACGACCATAAAGAAAAACATGATCACAAAGATGACAAAAAACGAACAGAAAAGAAAAGCGGCGAATCAAAGGAGGAGTCTAAACAAAAGGAGAGGAAAGGTGTTAAGGCTGAAGAAAAAAGACCTGGCAAGAAAATATAACTGATTGCTTCTCTGATGTGAATTTGTGATAAGTTTTCTACATAAAATTTTAAAATAATCCATAGTGTCAATAAATGTGAGAAAACTGATTCTATACTCTTTGAAATCCTTTCCCTTATCTTTTGTTATTCTTCATACTTATGTTCAGCTAAGGGAACCAATAGATATAAATGTGACTCAAAAATGGAATGAAAATCAATAATTTAGCTGAATTTTCGAAGAATATTCAGCAGTGCCATTGAAACCAAGTAAAATTAGCTGGTTCGAAGATAATGAGAATTAAAATATCAATACAACAAGGCTTGGTTATTCGGAAATGAACCTTTCTTAAACGTCTGTTTCTTTCAATATAGAAATAGTATATAATATTACTAGCAAGGTAAGAGAGTTTTTACTGGCGAATGGAGGATATAACAGACGAGCCGCAGGCGAGTCAGTTACCTCCTTGAGCCCGTTACCTTGCGTGTATTGTTTTATATTTTATTTGTTTCTCATTTGTAAAAAGGTTAGATAAATTCCAAAAAAATCTCAATAATTTGTCGCAAATGTCGTAAGCTATGGAAGCGTTGCCATGAATATGTCTGTTTATTTTTCTTTACATTTGTTTTGGCGAAAGCGAAAATGAATGTACCAAAGAAATTATTGAGGCAGCCAGCAGTGTAGCTTCAAGTTAATTACCTGCAAAATCAGCTTCAAGGTACGAGCGAGAAAACGACGACTTCAAAACGTGGCAAAACAAAAATAGTGTGATTGGGGTAACTGAAGATGTTTGGTTGGTCTACTTGAATCAACTATCAGCTAGATTCAGCCCTTATACTTTATGGGCAAAATGGTCTATGCTGAAAAGCTGCTTGGAAATGAAAGAAAATGCCCCTGTTCGCAGGTTTGTTTTCCTTAAAAAATTTATTGAAAAATATGACGTTTAGTTGTCATTTGCAGATTTCAAAAGGTAATAGCGTTTCTGAAACGAAAAAATGAGCGTTATACGCCAAAAAAGGCCAAGGTATTAAGTAAAGAAGAGGCTGAACAATTTCTTTCACATGCTCCTGATGACCAGTGGTTGCTGGCGAAAATTGTAACAATATTTGGGATTTTTGGATGTTGTCGATGTGACGAAATTCTCTCCTTAAACATGACTGATGTAGAAGATATGGGAAAATACGTTATTGTGACATTGCGGCAAACAAAAAAATTGACAACAAGAAGATTCACCATAACCGATGATGGCTGCAGCTTCAAGCCCTGCATGTTATACACAAAATATGTAAATCTTCGGCCTCCTAGAACAGAAAGCCTAAGATTTTTTTTGACATACCGACATGGAAAGTGCATTTCCCTTAATGCTGGCCAGCACACTATTGGTGGTGTCCCAAAGCAAATAGCGAAATATTTAGGTTTAAAAGACCCAGAGTTATACACCGGCCACTCTTTTCGCAGAACTGGAGCCACTATGGTTGCGGATTCGGGTGGAGATATTTTAGCACTAAAGTGTGCAGGAGGGTGGAAGAGCACCGAAATTGCGATGAGTTATGTCGATGATTCGGTCAACGAAAAAATCGAAATGTCTAGCAAATTATTTGGTAGTAAGGAGAGTACAAATGTTCTGCAGTCCTCAAGTTCAGCAGTTTCTGAGTCAACAGATGGTTCATCATCATCAGTATCAACTCTTTCATCATCAAAAATCTGTGTTACTGGAAATAACAATTGTAACATGATTTTCAACATATATGACGATAAAACAAAATTTTACTAACTTGTAAAAATTTTGCAAGTTAACTGTCAGTTTTACAAGTTAGTGACTTGATAAAATAAACTTTCTTGATTATTATTGTGTTTTTGGAAACTGACGTTTACAAATGAGAAACAAATAAACTTGTTTTTGAGCGTCCGTTCTACTCAAACGAGGTCTGATTCATTTCGGCACTACGTCAATGTCTGTATTTTAAGAATTTGCAGCCGTTAGTGGTCTCGCACAATAGGCTTTGACTGGCTGATGATGAGAAATTTGAAGTTTTCAGGGTAAGTTCGGTCTCGAATATCCCGGTTGCGTCCGTTAATTGGCAAAATTTGACTGGGGCTCGGTGAATGTGGGCTATTCGAAGTTTTTTTCTCGATTATTTCGAAACTACATATTGAATCGAGATGAATTTCAGCATTTAGATGGATAACGATGAATTCCATGCAGAATTTGATCCGGATCGCGTAAACAGAACCATATTAAATTGTAGCGAATCATCGAAAAACTTTCCCAATATGGTAGATTTCTTTAACTGCTGGGAGTTTTTTCTCAATTGGTTTCTTGAAATGAAAGGTGCGAATCTATCAACAAGGTATCATTGAATATTCTGGATGAGTTTTGGATATATTAGATCTGGTATAACTGAAAAATTAGGAATAAAACCTACATTGAGCGATTAAATTATTTCACGAATAAACTGTGAAGTCCTCTTAACTTTACAGGTTTCTGGTAATAAGCTTTACTTCCTGTATTTAGTTTTCATATATTGGACCCTACTATAGTCACTTCAATGTATGATATACAGTGTGACAAGAAAAACCTCGGACAAACTCTTTTTCATTTAACTTTATTAAACAAAAGAAATTGAACAAAACAACAACAAATAATAATAGCTTGAACATTCGTTGATAATATATTTAAGCCGTTCCGAAGTGGCTTCCTTTGGCGGCGATACACAGCTTCAGAAACTTCTTGAAATTTTCGGCAATGGGCCGCAGCTCCTCGGGCGTTAATCGGTTCCATTCCCGGAGCAGAGATTGCTTCAGCGACTCCAAATTTGTGTGTTTTTTAGCAAAAGCCCTGTGCTCCAAAATCGACCACACGCTGTAGTCCATTGGGTTGAGATCCGGTGAGTAGGGCGGCCATTCTGCAGATGAGATGAAACAAGAAAAATGGGTCTTACACCATTCTTGCGTCATTTTCGCTCTGTGAGCCGGAGCGGGGCCTATTGAAAGGTCCAATGCGTATCGCCGAAGTGCTGCTTTGCCCACGGAAGTACTACGGCCACGAGGATGTCGCAGCGGTAGACTTCTTTATTGATTTTGACTCCTTGATCCACGAAAACTAAGGGAGTTTTACCACTGCCGCAAATTCCGCCCCAGACCATGACGGATTGCGGATTTTGACTGTGTTCGACGATGGCCGATGTACCGGGGGCCTCTACGGATCAGACTCTGTCGTTTTGGTGGTTGTGGGATTGTTCTACGGTGAAAAGCTTCACTTCTGTGAAGAGAATTCGCTCCCATTGCTGACCGGCGGCGAGACGAAGGAGTTGGTGGCACCTTTGACCTTGAGCTCCTTTTTGGCAATTTGACGGACTGATTCGCGGTCTCACAGGCTATTTTCCTCATGGAAACCCTCGGATTTCGATTGACTCGCTTCTTGACGATGTTGCGATTGCTAGTTGTATTGACAGTGCGTTTTCTACCACTTCCATCATGGCCAAGCTCCTTGAAACGACGAATTGCATCGGATACGGTATGTCGAGGCACATTGAGCAAACGAACAATTTCGCATTGACGCCTACCTTGACGAAACAGCTCCAAAATCGCCCTACGTTTGTTTGACATTCTAAAACTCTGTGAAATGAAATTATATCAAACTGAAAATTCACATATTAGTACAGGAAAGTGTAGAGAAACCAAGAGAATAAAAATTATTTGTCTGCGCTGAAATACTTTTGTTCCAGACCACAGCAAAATTTGTCCGAAGTTTTTCTTGTCACCTTGTTTATTTGCTGGAAATTCTTTGTTTGTCTATTTTTGCTGTATGCAGGATGAGACAAAATCTGAATTTATCGGTTATTTATTTTCGATTAATTATAGTTATTCTACAACCGAATCCAAATTCAATAGTCCTTATTACCACCTCCTATTTTAATCAACTGCCCAATAAGATTAGGCATCCCACAAAACAAGTCATCAATGACATTTTCAGGCATATCGTTCCATTCTTCCTGAAAGGCTAAACTCAATTCCAGATGTTTCTCTGGGACCAGGCAGCGGTCTCCGGTCAAGGCTGCCGATTTCCAGGAAAAAGGCCACTATGCGCCTTACTAAAATACAATTGTATTCCTCGAATATGAAACTTTTTTGCTGGTTTATTGTTTTCATTTGAATGATGATATTACACATACAAAAATTGTCTTGTTACATAGAGAGTTGATAGGGGAGGCAAAGCTTTTGACGATGTGTGTATATTAAATATAGAAATATCGTCAACATTAATCCAAAAACTAACTTCTCAGGGGATACGTTCTTTCGAGAAAGTGAAAAACGATATTGTCAATATAAAATCGTTTCAATTGATATGTTGCCTTGCCCATTCCAGTCTTTGACGCTTATGGTCATGTGTTAATGGAACTACTCTTAATGGACGTCTAGACTCAGATTCACCTTTCTCAAACGTCGTCTTATGGTTTCGATGGAAACTTGGACCCCATCTGCATTTTGGAGAGTATTCAGTAGCATTCTACACGTAGATGTAGGGTTTCTTCTCGCCGAAACGGTGATGAAACGATCCTGAGCAGGTGTTGTTTTTCGTCGCCCAACGAGCCTTGGTCTTTCCAACACGGAACCTGTCTCCCTGAACCTATTCCAAAGTTGAGATATCACACTTTGGCTGACTTGAAGCCTTTCCGCTACAACAACCTGAGGCCACCCGGCACTCTGTTGCATTCTGATAGCCCTATTAGCCTCAGCGTTTGTTAATTTACGTCTTGGCATTTTCAGAAAACTCGTTTCAAATCGAAGCCGTTGATAAACTGACTTCATTTCAAAATAAGAACATTCATGAGACATATGCAAAAAACCAAACTTCAGAAAAAAGGCGACCAGATTGAAGAAATGTCTCATACTGAATTTTATTGGATCGATTCAAGTTGTTATTGAGTTTTAAATGAAATTTTCTCGAAGATTACATTCTTCATGAAACGATTGAATACGATATCCTTAACTCTTATGGAGCAGTATAGTTTTTGTTGCCATAAGTGGCATAAGTTAACTCACATATTTAAATATCCATGGAGCAGAGTATATAATTGTTGTTTTTCAGAATTGGGTGTACAGACTTTGTCTGTTTTTTCAGATTATCCATAATGCATACCTTTATAGAACAACGTACTTAACCATTGCATAGAATAATTTTTCATTTCATTTTCATAAAGTATCGTCATTTAAATAAGAGATAATATTAAGTGAAACAATTCATTCGCAGAGTATCATCAATTTTGTTTGACATTCAAATGGATTCTCGAAAAATATTCAATATATATAGTGGAAACCCCAAGAAACTTCATAGTGTATAACAAACTATCCGAGAAGTTCGATAGAAATGGCGCTCCTTCCCAAGATTGTTTGTTTGGTTTTGCTCTCTCAAACTATTCCTCGTTGTTTAGGATTAATTGAAGGTGAGATACAGATTTGCGCACCAATAAACTATAAAAATAATTGATATACATTCGAAATTAACAGTTAATTCTTGAGTCTCAAGCATGAAAATTGAAAACGCTGAGTTAACAAGTAGAAAGGAATACGAATATATTTTATCATAAGAATTTTAGTTAACGTCAGTTCTTAGCCATTGAGTAAATATAATTGTTCAGATTTACAGAGCTTTATATTAGAAGATAATTTAATATTTCTCCGATACTGCTGAGAATTTTAGGTTTCCGCGAAACTTTGGCCACATCTGTGAGTGTCTAAGCTAAGGTGAAGAATCAAGGAAAGCTATTGTTTGCATATTTTCTTGAATATCTCCTGTTTCATACTTTTTGGGTACTGTATTCGTTGAAGTCTAGTTGCATTTCCATTCTCAATTCTTCAGAAAGTTCCATAATTTTAATTTTTTCAAGGAGCTAGAGGGCACATAGGAAGTGACATTTTCAACAATATCGAGAATCCAGGCAAGATTATTGGCGAGCTGGGTGGTGACATCAAGAATGGCGTCGAAGGTTTTGCTAAAGAAGCCGAACATATCGCAAAGGGCATCGAACATGGTGCTGGAAAGATCGGCTCTGAAATCATTGGAGATCTTGAAAAAGGAGCAGGTGGTATTGTGCACGGAATTGAACACGGTGTTGAAGATTTGGGATCTGGAGTCATTGGAAATATTGCAAAGGGCGCTGGAGAATTGGTGGAAGATGTAGGAAAGGGAGCTGCAGAAATCCTTGGTGATATTGGAGAGGGAGCAGAACATGTAATTGGAGGTAAAATTTCTATAAATCTCAACATATTTTCAATATTTGTTTTACCTGGTTCCCTATTTTCTAAGCAGAGGTTGATCATATGCTTCAACCTCTCAAACATTGCTCTATTGAATTCTCGATGATATTCGCGGAGACTCTCATGAGATCAACTGTCAGTGAAGGGTTAAATAACCATTTATGACATGGAGTTTTCAGATGGCCAAGATTCATTTCAACAATAAAATAAAATATATTCTTCGTAATGAGAATTTCTTCATTTGGTTTCTAATACTGAGTACTCAACTAGGTATCGAAAAAGGAATCGAGAAAGGTGCTGAAGGTATCATAGACGGAGCCAAGGACGCAATAGAAAATGTGGGAGATATTGTCGGAAAGTTGACCCCTAAAAAGAAGCACAACAAAAACAATGACGAAAAACATAACAAGCACGAGAAAGATGACAGTCACGAAAGAAATCATCACAATAAACACAAGAAAGAAGACAGTAGGGAAAGACATGACAGTGGTGAAAAGCATCACAATAAACACAAGAAAGAAGACAGTAGGGAAAGACATGACAGTGGTGAAAAGCATCACAATAAACACAAGAAAGAAGACAGTAGGGAGAGACACGACAGTCACGAGAAGCACCACGGGGACAAGCATGGTAAGCATTACCATGGCAGACATACCGGTCGTGGCGTTGACCGAAATGGAATTGGATCTAGAGATGGTATCAGAACTCCAATATTAGATCTTCTAGGTGAGACAACTTCTTCTGAATGCTGAGAATATTGAAACTTAATAATGTCGATTTTTTCAGGAATGACTAAGTCAATCTGCCGGGTTAGTTATGCTGCAGAAAGCCTCATCGAAGATCTTGGTGAACTCCACATTTGGGCGGATAAACAGATGGGCGTGGTCGAACACGCTGCATTCAATTACATTGTGGACAACATTGTCATGAAGGTAGTAGATGGTGCCAGGAAATATCACCATAAGATAATTGATTTTGTTATTGAGGCCCACATGAGCATGGACAGATTTGCTATAAACACTCTCATCGAAGCTTATAGAATATCCAAATCTCCAATAAGAGAATTGTTCGCTTGTTATTGATTATGTGAAAACTGAATAAATTATTTTTGTTGAAAGGATTTGTTTCCAATTATTGATTCTTGGTCCACGCCCCTAAAAAGTTTTACGAAGCTTTGCTGTCGATTTCTTACAGCACTTGATTGTACCACGTTTCGGGATCACAAAGGTATCGATTCAGTACAAATCAACATTTTCATTGGTAACAAAGAACACAACGTATTGCCATTGCAACATTCAATCCCATTTACACGGGCGTAGCCAGGATTTATAACAGGGGGGCAAACCATGGTCATGGTCCAAGGTCGTTCAAAATGTGAAATTTTTTATAAAAAGAAAAGGCAGATTTAATTCATTTTTTCTTCCAGGGGGGGCAGCTGCCTCCCCCCCCCCTCCTGCCCCACGCTGGCTACGCCCATGCCCATTTATGTGTTCTCTGAATACAAAGGAAACCTTCGTCTTCAATAATCAAATGTTGAAATATATTGTACTTGGCGAGTCTCTTGTGAGGACACATAATATACTTATCGGGTGTTTTTTCAGAGTGATGGAATTTTCGATAGGGATAACTGTGATTTGACAGAAGGTAGAAGCCATGTTGTTTTGACATTTCTGTTCAGTAAGCATTCACAAATTATCATTGACTCACGCCGCAACAACGCTTACAAAATGTTGAAATTTAATCTCGAAATAAGAGTTCTATTCGCCAAGCTCATAGGGCACTTCGTGAAATTAATGGTTTACGTAATCGTCTATCAGAGCAGCT
The DNA here is from genome assembly GCA_951802165.1 of Adalia decempunctata. NCBI lineage: Eukaryota > Metazoa > Arthropoda > Insecta > Coleoptera > Coccinellidae > Adalia > Adalia decempunctata. Next base: position 27,942,149 of record OX637697.1, read on the forward strand.
TATTCGTCGAACTATCGATAGATTTCGGACAACATTTTCTCTACTCGATGCAACAACAACAAGAAAATATCACTGCTGTAAGTAGTAGTGTTAATGAAGATCCAGATTTTCCTATTCGTCGAAGTTCAAAACGGGTTGAACTCTTTTCATCCACCACATGGAAAATTCTGTGTAAAGATCTTGCTCTTCACCCAACAAGATCCAACTGGTTCAAGAACTAAAGCCACTTGACCATCATAATCGTCGTTTGTTTGCTGATTGGGCCCTGGAAGAGCTTGAAGTTGATCCACCTTGTTATCGAAAAATTGTGTTTAGTGATGAAGCTCATTTCTTGTTGAACGGCTACGGAAACAAGCAAAATTGCCGTAGGGTGAACGACATAGTCATTGGACACGTAACAAAAGTTTATTAGTGAAGTTATGGAAACTGCCTAAATTTGAAGGAAATCAATGATGAAATGATTCAAAATGATAGCAGAATGTGTGATTCAAAGGTTACTTTTGTAATTATGAACAAAATAGAAGGTATTTAATTTTCATCACATTCCAATGAAAAAGTAGGCGAAAAATATAGTTATTGGACAGATTCTACAGTTATGGGACGAGTGTTGTACATTCATTGGACAATATGTATTTTATTTATTTTATCAGAATAATACAACTATAAATGAAGACTAACTAAAATTCTAATAAGTGTTGTGATAGTCTTTGTATTCTGCCAATAATTTATGGGCATCTTCAGAATCTTCATGGGGATTTTCAACTTTCTAGTTTACTAGTGTTCCCGATAGCACAAGTGACACAAATATAAGTTGTTATCCATGTCACCCGATGTATTTATTCGATGCCTTTCTGGTAGAAATTTATTGTGGAATATTTTCAATATTCAATATTTATGATCCCTACACCTGATTCGGAAACATTTTTTTGTAGCTTTAGAAGACTTGAGAATGGGACTAATTCAAAGTCTCGAAACTAGTCATAAAAAATAAAGATAGTGGGACCTGAGGACTTTTTTCTCTGCTTTCATGATGAGTCACCCACATTTGTCAATATTCCAGTTTGTTGATTTTGCCGTTTGAATTTTTTCCGAGTCATTTCCAGATACATTTCGAGCAAAATAGAAGTTGATGCTTCTTGTATATTTTTACGCTTTTTGTTCGTTTTTTGTTCTTCGTCTTTCTTGTTTTCCTTCCTAATTCTTTTTCTTTCATCATTTTCTACTTCTATCTTTCTCTTCTTTTCTTTAAACATTTCCTTAGCAAATGGAATGCGCCAAATATTTGGTTAAATACTGTCATGGTTAAATACTTGTCATGGGACATTCCTTACCTAGTCATTGGACATGATATTGATGATATGATATATTGTGTATCCTGATGTGGACAATGACTGTATAAATGACCCATATCACATGAAAAATATATACACTGATAGTTTGTATTTTACTCTTCAACTTATTACAACTGAAACACTATATTCAATTTGTATTCCCAATCACAGTTATTGGACACCCTGTCCAATAACTAGGTAAATACATATCTTCCTTTTTACCGTGCAGTCATTGGACATGTATTAAACCATAAGAAAGATAGAGGATTTCATGCTGAACAAAAATGAATAATGTAGATTGAAATCATGATACTTACATACACAATAGAGACAATGAAAATTAAGCATTATTACCATAAATTTATTATCACCGTCTCTAACGTTTGCTTAACAATTTTTTAAGGAACTCGTATCTTTGTAGTGTCATGCGCGTCACCTTATAATTCAACTGATATTAGCGACTTCTAGAGAATTTCTCGTCAGCAATTCTTGATCTTGCATAACTAATGATGAAATCTGTAAATGCTTAATGCTCTGTACTGAAAAATTATTTTTCGGCAACCGTCCGGGAAGTACCCACTTCCCGGACGCTTTTTCTTTGAGAAAGTAGCATTTCCCGGCCTAGGCCGGAAAGTACGTACTTCCCGGCCTAGGCCGGAAAAACACGTCGTTGTTGTCATTGTTATGATCATCACAATAGCAACGAAATAACGGATGACAGTTCTGTTCTGTGTTCTGTTTAATTCAAATATGAATCAAAATCAATAAAGAGATGTGTCATCTCATTGATTTGTAATTCTTCACGGTTGCCGAAAAAATATTGTACGCAACACGCCCGGAAATAGTTTTTTTGGACTCACAGACTTCCAGGACTCGCCTCCGGCTCGTCCTAGAATCTTGTCTATTCGTCCAAAAAAACCCTATTTTCCGGACTTGTTACGTAAATTACTATTCTCTTCCTTAGTTTTTATAAATCTTTGAGCGCTGTCCAATAACTATCACTGTCCAATGACTATACGGTTCACCCTATATGGAGTGAAATCAATCCTCAAGAAGTTTTGCAGGTTCCATCGCATCCAAAAGAATGCACTGTATGGTGTGCTTTACACGCTGGACGCATCATCGGTCAATGTTTCTTTAAAAACGATGCTGGAGCTAATGTAACATTGAATGGTGCTCGTTACAGATGGATCAATTGTTCTAGTTTTACGATTAATATAAATGTTCATAAGTATTGATTGTTAAATATCGATAATAAAAATTTGCAATTGCTGAATTTTTTTCATCTAATTTCATCATAAGAAAATGGAGTGTTAAAAATATTTTTAACACTAATGTTAAAAATATTTTTAACACGCTTCCACGTAAACAATCAATTTTAACATTGTTTGCTGTCATTAAAAGTGTCACTTTTAATGACAGTTGTACAAAAAAAAACAATTGGCTTCAATCTCAATTCAAATGTGTTTTATTTCAGTTTAAAGTTCTATCACTCTAAAAAACACGCGATGTTCCACTCTGGTTCGAAATGAAAATTTTCGCGCGGAAGTGAGAACAACATTATTAACCCTTCATTTATACCGCTCCAACTCCGCTAGCCTACCGGTTCATAAAGCCCAGCTTTTATTCAGAAATTTCCTGTTGGAAATAATTAAGAGCAGGAACTGAATCCAACGAGCGTTGCAAAGTTTTTCTTTCGTCTAAGCCATGCAGTATTGAACGGTTCATTATATCAGAAACACACAAGGAGGGTAAGTTTTGAATTTCTGGATTCCAGAAAAATGGAATGGAGAGAAGACGGGACTCAAATGGAGCGCAAAAATTTAACGAGTACTTTATGAGTGCTAGACCTGATTTAAATTAAGGGGAAAGAGAAAGTGGGAAATATGCCACTGATTTGAAACGACATCTAGTTAGTCAAACAAGTATCACAATTTTTTAGATAGGTACTGAATGAATCGTATAATTAATTTTATTTCAAATTTGTTATGTCATGGAGTAAATTGAATCCTCTGAATTTCATTCTCTTCAAAGCGAAGAGAACGAGAGTGATTTTTTGAATTGCAACAATCCATGATGCCTGAAAAATGGTAACCTACATTGTTTTCCCCAAGTGATAAACGTTGATTTTCGGGACACTTTGTATTGGGTGTTTTTTAAGAGTGATAGAAATTCAATTTGAAATAAAACACATTTAAATTAAGATTGGAGCAATTTTTTTTTATTTGGAAGATAATTTTATGAGTTTTATGTTTTGAAAATAATTTCCGGCATATGTCCACCACGACTAGCTCTGAGGAACCGCATTCGATCAGACCAATTTTGGACCACTTCTTCGAGTAATTCAGGCCTTATTTCAGCAATGAAAGCGTCTATTGTATCTGGTTTATTAGCATGAACTAGTGACTTGACATAACCCCAAAGGAAATAATCCATTGGAGTTATGTTGCGAGATCTTGGACTTCAATTGGTTGGACCATTTCTCGAAATATAGTTATCGCCAAATCTTTCTTTCAATAAATCAATTGTTACGGTAGCAGCATGAGGTGTAGCACCATCTTGTTGGAACCAAAACACTTCTGGGTCGATACCATTCAAATTTTGAAACAAATAATCATTGATCATCGATCTGTAACGAGCACCATTCATTGTAACATTAGCTCCGGCATTATTTTAAGAGTAATGTGGACCGATGATGCCTCCAGCGTGTAAAGCACACCATACAGTGCATTTTTCAGGATGCAATGGAACCTGCAGAACTTCTTGAGGGTTGTTTTCACTCCATATATGGCAATTTTGCTTATTTACGTAACCGTTCATCACTAAACACAGTTTTTCGACAAGAAGTGGATTAACTTCAAGCTGTTCTAGAGCCCAATCGCAATCGGCAATCAGCAAACAAACGACGCTTATTATGGCCAAGTGGAGTTAGTTCCTGAACCAGTTGGATCTTGTGTGGGTGTAGACCAAGATCTTTACGCAAAATTTTCCATGTGGTGGATGCACAGAGTCCAACTTGTTGTGAACGTCGACGAATGGACAAATCTGGATCTTCATTAACACTATCACTCACAGCAACGATATTTTCTTCTGTACGTACAGTTCTTTATTTTATTATTGTTCTTGCATCGAGTGAAGATTATGTTGTCCGAGATCTATCGATAATTTAACGTATAAGCTGTTCTGATGGACGATTATATAAACTATACTCCATTCACTTTTATTTAATCACATAGGAGGTCATGGTTTCGTTTTCAGGAGTTGGTGCCTCTGATGAAAAGCACAGAACATATGATGAAAAGTCAGTGCGCGCACAGAAACTATCGTTAATGGCAAAACGACGTTGCCAGTTTCTGTGTTCACATCAAAGTAAAAGTAACACATTTTGATAGGTTTACAAATTGTTCGCAGATTTTTGGTATTTGATCGATATTTGCAGGTGAGTTTTTCGTCGAATATCCAAGATTAACGTATGTTTATTGTTTTTAGCACCAGTTTGGAGCGTGAGTACCATTTTCAAGACCAGGACGAATGTTTACATTTCGAGGTTGAAGGGGTAGACGGGAATTTCGTTGAAAAAGCTGTTATTTGGACAGATATCGCAGTAGATGGATCGGATGGAGCCTCGAGAGGTCGATTAGGATGATATTTTCAGGTTTTCCAAGAAATTTGGCGATATTTGAGCAGATTTGCAAAAGTTAGGTACCTCACTAATGAGGTGAAACTTAGACCTAATTCTCCTCTAAGAAACGCCTTTCAAAGGTCGAGATGATGAAAAATGTATTCTTTAGATGTTGTTTGAACAAACGCAACCGAGTTTTATACCCCAACATTGATTTTAAGAAAGTTATCAACAAAATAAAATTGACATAATTCTTGATTCTTGTAATTACCCATCAATTCATCTTATATCTTTGGGTTGATTTTTTTTAATGAATTCTTGATTAGGATCAACAATTGATGTCGTCAAGTCTTGAACTTCCAGTTCAAGAGGATAATAAACATTAAATCTTCACGAGCATGCATATGAAAATTATGTGAAAGCAATGCAGTTTTCTTCCATGGCAAAAATAATAGATTTCAACAGTGATCTCTTGTGCTTTTCATGCAAATAACTAGAAAAGGAATCCTTTCTATCAATTTATATAAACGTCAATTATTTTCGTCCATCACATCTTTTCCAATTCATTCATTTTCCGAATAAATTCACATTCTGAGAAATACGCTAAGAATGTAGAAAGGGCAATATAGTGTTGACTTGGAACATAAAAATATTTTGAAAACGGCATAACTTCGATACGGAGTGGAATGTGTCAAATTTCCAAGGCCAGAGTTGTGATTGGAGTATATAAATTTCTCGAAGAGCTCTATAAATTTGGCGAACAGAACACTGATTTAGAAAATAAATTTCAACAATGTGTGAACGTTGTTGCGGTGTGAGTCTCTCCATTACTTTTATCTTCTTTCAAATACCAGTTATCGCTTTCGAAAATTCTATCACTCTGAAAAACCAGTTAGAGTCTTGCAATACGGAAGAAATGCTACACAATGGATACACAAAGAAATGAAGAAGCTCTCTTCCTCTTCCAATATTCGATACCCATTGATGAACTTCCTTTTTCACCTGGCGCCTGCTTCCTATCGGAAGCGCTCCAGATGAGGAGCCTGGCAAAATACAGTCTAGATATTTTATTGAATATTCATCATTCAGGCAGCCTTTTCATCCACAGTAGGGACTCATTCATCATTCGATCATTTCTAGTCTCTTCTAATCCGTATTTGGTTATCCAGGCAGCAGGAGAATTTTCGATTATCATCCGGATTTGGCTCGAAAACAAATTCGGGGATGTTTGCTCCGTAGAGCTGGAGAGGATTATTACGATGAGCGGCCCTTCTAGGATGCGCATTTCTGAAATAGATACGTTTCTCATTGGGGATGAGATACGGCAATATGAAATTGTTTGTGCTGGTTCTCGGAAATCTCCATATAAGTGTGTCAACCAATGACATCTCAACTTTAAGAAGTATATTATTATTATATGAGGGGGTCGATTGGATATAGAAAAAACCTTCGACCAGATTGATCTTTTGTTCTTAAACCTTACTGGAGGAAATCATTTACCATTCTCATTAATCGAATGATATCCCTAGGAGTCCTCCGAGAACTGCGCATGCGTAGTTTTTTTTCAACCAAAGATCTAGTTCAAATTTCATATTCATATTCTTATTCTTATTGTTTTCGTAAATTCAACTCAATACGAAATTAATTTCTATCACAATGAGCAATCTTCTTAATTGCAGAAGTGCGAAAATACACAAATAGCTGTGGTTGACGCAACCATGTTTTCTTGGAAAATATTAGTAAATATTCAGTTGACTTGTTGACTACGTTTTTAGTGCTGAGTACTTCGAGAAAATTGGTGATTCATCGTGAGGTGAAGGAAAATCCTCTAAAATGTATACATAAAATTTGTTGTAATGACTATTAAGCCTTAATATGGACTGAAAAAATAGGTACAATTTATCTAATCAATTTTCTATCCCTTGTACGAGATCATGACGGAAATCTAGTCAGTTACAACAGAAATGTGGCCAAAGTGCCAATTTTTATTATTTTCATAAATGGGTCCCCTTGAACAAAATTCTTCAGCGGATCTTCATTATCCTGTTTCTGTTCACGGGCACTGAAATCTTGATTCAGAATCAATTTTGCGAACCAATCTACAGGGTGCGTCAGCTAGGCGTACGGCTAAAATAGCGCCTGAACTGTACCGTGTGGAAAAAAACTTATTTGGCATGGTTATAAGGTTAGCTAAAATCTACAAACTCAAAATAATTTTACATATGCAGAGTCGTCAAAAAAAAGTTATGAAAAAGAAGTAGTTTTTTCAAATGGAAAACCCTGTATTTCATGGCATTATTCTTTTGAGGACAACAAGAGCTTTACACTTATCCCTCATTTTTTAAATTTCATTCCGGCGTTGCCACATAATTCGTATTTTTAGGATATTTTTAGTGTTTTGAGGGATTCGTCGAAATTATTCTAGCAACCGCTGTGTTTAATACAGATATACGAAATTTTACAGCGGTAAGCTTAATGTATCAGATTCCTCATTCGGTAAACATCTGGAGTTTTTTTCATACAGAGTGTCTAATATAAATTTAACAATTTACTCAAATTAAATATGCGAAAACTCGATTTTTCAAAAATGAACTCTCTGTATTTTTCTCTTTCATGAAATTTGTTTTTCAAATGTCCACATTTTTTACATAGTATGTCCCATATTTAAACCGTCCTTTTCTTGAGATATTTCACATTCATTAAAAAGACGATTACCTTGTTGATTATGTAGACATTTGTAAAACAAATTTGATGAAACAGAAAAGTACAGTCGAGTTATCGCATATTCAATTCGAGTAAATTCGTAAATTTATGTTAGACACTCTGTTTAAAAAAACCTTCAGATGTTCACCGAATGATGAAGCTGATACCTTAAGCTAACTGCTCTGAAAATTTCGTTTTCTTAGATTGAACACAGCGGTTGATACAAGAATTTTGATGAACCCCTTAAAACACTTAACATACTAGTTATGTGGCAACGCCGTAATGAAATTCGAAAAATTAGGTAGAAGTGTAAAGCTTTCGATGACCTCGAAAGAATTATGCCATAAAATACAGGGTGTTTCATTTAAAAAAACTACATATTTTTCCGAAACTTTTTTCTGGTGCACCCTGAAAATGTAATAGTATATAACATTACTAATAAGGTAAGAGGGTTTTTACTGGCGAATGGAGGATATAACTGACGAGCCGCAGGCGAGTCAGTTACCTCCTTGAGCCATTAAACCCGTTACCTTGCGTGTATTGTTTTATATTTTATTTGTTTCTCATTTGTAAAAAGGTTAGATAGATTCCAGAAAAATCTCAATAATTTGTCGCAAATGTCGTAAGCTATGGAAGCGTTGCCATGAACATATCTGCTTATTTTTCTTTAAATTTGTTTAGGCGAAAGCGAAAATGAATGTACCAAGAAGATAATATTGAGGCAGCCAGCAGTGTAGCTTCAAGTTTATTACCTGCAAAATCAGCTTCAAGGTACGAGCGAGAATACGACGACTTCAAAAAGTGGCAAAACAAAAATAGTGTGATTGGGGTAACTGAAGATGTTTTGTTGATCTACTTGAATCAACTATCAGCTAGATTCAGCCCTAATATTTTATGGGCAAAATGGTCTATGCTGAAAAGCTGCTTGGAAATGAAAGAAAATGCCACTGTTCGCAGGTTTGTTTTCCTTAAAAAAATTATTGAAAAATATGACGTTTAGTTGTCATTTGCAGATTTCAAAAGGTAATAGCGTTTCTGAAACGAAAAAATGAGCGTTATACGCCCAAAAAGGCCAAGGTATTAAGTAAAGAAGAGGCTGAACAATTTCTTTTACATGCTCCTGATGACCAGTGGTTGCTGGCGAAAATTGTAACAATATTTGGGATTTTTGGATGTTGTCGATGTGACGAAATTCTCTCCTTAAACATGAATGATGTAGAAGATATGGGAAAATACGTTATTGTGACATTGTGGCAAACAAAAAATTTAACAACAAGAAGATTCACCATAACCGATGATGGCTGCAGCTTCAAGCCCTGAATGTTATACAGAAAATATGTAAATCTTCGGCCTCCTGGAACAGAAAGCCTAAGATTTTTTTTGACATACCGACATGGAAAGTGCATTTCCCTTAATGCTGGCCAGCACACTATTGGTGGTGTCCCAAAGCAAATAGCGAAATATTTAGGTTTAAAAGACCCAGAGTTATACACCGGCCACTCTTTTCGCAGAACTGGAGCCACTATGGGTGCGGATTCGGGTGGAGATATTTTAGGACTAAAGCGTGCAGGAGGGTGGAAGAGCACCGAAATTGCGATGAGTTATGTCGATGATTCGGTCAACAAAAAAATCGAAATGTCTAGCAAATTATTTGGTAGTAAGGAGAGTACAAATGTTCTGCAGTCCTCGAGTTCAGCAGTTTCTGAGTCAACAGATGGTTCATCATCATCAGTATCAACCAGGGGCGGTTCTAGGGCGGTGCGAGCGGTGCGACCGCACCGGGTGCCATCATGCAGGGGCGCCAAAATCAAATGTGGGGTAGAAAACGGGACGTCGCGACGAGCGGAATTAGGGGCTGTTGAATTTTGAAGTCTTGCTGCCCTTTCGGACTCGCGCGACTATACTATTCGACCGAAAAAATAGAGAAATATTTTCATATATTTTCAATAAACAGCTTGGGTTTTCAGTCGGCATGCCATGTCTTTCCCTGCGATCAAATATTTAAGTTCATTACGCTTGTCGGTATTTTTTTCAAACGTCACCCGTCACCCAAATAGTTTATTGGGCGGCTCCTTTGATGCGTGATTCAGGCGGCTTCTTTGATGAGCTGTTCTTAATGCGGCTTTTCTGTTATGATTGCCCATCCTCCAATCAGAGTTTTCTTTTAAATAAAGGGGGAGAATCTCACGAAGTATTTTCATTTCTTTTTTTCTAATTCATGAGAACAAACATTCGAAACCACGTTGTGTTGAGATTCTGTTCAGTGTTAAAATTATAAAGTTTTTACTAGGTAGGTATTCTAAATTTTTCTGTCTAAGGAATTTAGGATTTCTTATTGTGTATTTAAGATAAACTCATAATTAATTGAGTAGCTTTTTAACATTCAATTTTCTTTCGATAAGAAACAACAAAACGAGTGTTTCAATAATATGATTATCACTTCTGTGATTGTCTTTTTTAGCCTTGAGAAAGAGGAAATCCATCCCCGAAACGTTGGCCTTGTGAATAACAAAAGGTTAATAAAACTTTTCCTGTTACCCAATATTGATTTTATTTATTATCACTCCTTTTCTATTATGACATTCTTATCTAATACAAAATGCCGGTTATACAGGGTGTTCAAAGTTTGCTGGGCTGACCCAATTTTGTTTTTTCGAATACAAGCCTATATTTTATATCACTTTTTCAGTTTCCACATGAAGAATATTGAACACTTTTTACACAGCTTCGTCTTCACTTCGAAAATATTGAAGGTATCCGAGATTTTCAACATAATGGAATTCAACCCAAGATTCTTCACTTAGAACGTTTCAAGTCATCATTAATAGTTGAATGAGAATGAGAAAAATTTGGAGTAGAGCTTTTTCAAGAGTGAATGACTCTTAGACTTCAAATTAAAAAATCAAATATATTTCTTGTTTGTTTAGAAAGTAGTTTACTCAAATTCACTTTTTTTGGTTACTTGTCAGTTTTTGAAAAAAGGTTTTTTGAGCACTTGTGAAGCTTACCATAGGTAATGCTCAATGAAACTTAAAGAGGCCTTTTTTCGCGCTTCTTATGAATCGTAATATTAAAGGTGTTCCATTTGAAATAAGGAAGTTTTTTTGCCTGTGCTGATTTGAAAATCGCTTTGAGTGATGGTGAAAAATGTGATATCTCTGGATATGCTTTTGTTGAAGAACTTGTGAGCCTGAATCCAATATTGAAGAATCTTCAAGCAGCAGAGCCAATAACAGTTCTTCGACTTGCAAGATATTTTCCCAAATGGGACAGCGTTTCGTATCTTGCTAACTGTTCCTATAAACGTAGCCAAAGGAGAACGAAGTTTCAGTGAATTGAAGCTTATGAAAACTCTACGATCTACAATGTGCCAATAAAGACTATCCGATCTTGGAATTTTGTTTATAGAAAAAGCTATTGCACAAAATATTGTGAATATTGTGAATTGATAAACAAAATTCGCGATAGCTAAAGCTAGAAAAGTGCATATTTGAGTTGTTTGAAATAAATAAAAGTTGTCAAATCTAATATCTATTATTATACTCGCACGATGAAAGATACTACTCCGAAAAAATCGCACAAATTGGTGAAACGAACTTTTCAATGATTTGAATTTATGACAGCAATAATTCGGTTTTATCGTTGTAGGGGCGCCACTTTCTAATCTCGCACCTCCCAAAAATTTTGATAGCACCGCCACTGGTATCAACTCTTTCATTATCAAAAATCTGTGTTACTGGAAATAACAATTGTACCATGATTTTCAACATATATGACGATAAAAAAAAATTTTCTTATGTAAATAATACTACTAACTTGTAAAAATTTTGCAAGTTAACTGTCAGTTTTACAAGTTAGTGACTTGATAAAATAAACTTTCTTGATTAATATTGTGTTTTTGGGAACTGACGTTTACAAATGAGAAACAAATAGAATTATTTTTAGTTTGAAGATTTTTGTCAACCTTATAAACATGCAATATAAGTGTTTTTCGACACCATATAGTTAAGGCTCTATTTTAGCCGTATGCCTTGCTGACGCCTGACACCCTGTATTATCGAAATCCTGATAATATCTCAAAATTCTCAAATGATACGTGGTTCAAATGGAACTACTTTCTAATTTTTTTCTTATTCAACGAGTTTGAATCATCAGGCTTTTTTTTAAACACTTGAACGTAGAAACAATCAATTCTGAGAACTCAAACTCGTGAGGTTGTAGCTCTCAAAAGCATTACCCACCACCAAATTCAAAGTCAGTATTTGATATGGGTCATGTCCGAAACAAACAGAAATCGGAATTCAGATTTAGTGTGAATTCTACAACAACTTCGAATATTCTGAATGCGATTTGCGAGAGCCCCCCGAGCGTCGTATTCATATATCAACCCATCCCCTTCCATCTATCCCAATAATACGAGTACTCGCTTCCTTTTCCCCTCGAGATTTTCGCATTTTTATCTACTTACATCTGGAAACCTGTAAATGGACGATGTTTTCCCTGTGATGTTGGGACTGAGGAAGTTGTTTGTGAGGTTGTACTTTATCCTCAAAATGTGGCGGTGGCGGTAGCTGGAACAATTGAAATCAATATCAGAATACCGTAAGTGGAGAACTTTGAATTGATATCGTCTGAGAGAGGGAGAGACGGGAGAGGGTGTTGAATAGGTGTCGTAAGCTTCAGGGACTACAATACAGGCCTGGTTGTAAAGTTCACCACTATTATCTACTTATCCATTAATTATCAATAAATTTGAATTTCCAGTAAGTTTCAATTTGGAATTCAAATTACGATGAAGGCTATTCTGACGGGTGGGGTAATTCCTGAAGCTCAGTTTGCAGAACTTGACTTTTGTCGTTGAGTGTCATTCTCGCCAGATCTAATCGATGTGGGACATTCTGGGCTCAACATTCGAGAAATAAAGATATCGACGAAATAATATATTTTGAGTAGAACGAGGGATCAAAAAAGACATAATTTTCGTTAATTTTGTTCATCTGCTTCAAAACTATCAAGAGTGAAGCCAATAATCCTTATTTTATCTCTTTCTCTGGCAAGAATCCCTGCTTGATTCAATTGGATATCTACTGTGGCCATCTTGAGATGTAAGAATATGCTTTGATAACCTCGAGCCTGTGGCTTTTTGTTATAATCCCCATGTTCCCTTTTTCGACTTTGTAATGGTCTTGGTGTTTCCACAATACATGTGTCCCAAATAAGAGTGACTGATTTTAAACATAAATGCCCAGCTTATTGATTGCTCCAAAGAGATGGGGTTTTCACTAGTTTCACTAGTTTATCAAAGAGATTTTTTTAGGCTTGGTTGGCATTTCATCTTATCAACACAGGGTGTTTTACTAATGTTGGTCAAATTCAAAGGGGAAAATATGTATTATTTTAAATGGAACATCCTATAATTTTTGATCTCATTCGAAAGAGCAATCATTCTCCTTTCCAAAAATGTATAGTTTTCTATCTTTTTTTTTCATTAACAACAAAGATATTGGATGTTTCATGTAGTAGTACATTTTTAATTAGTGGTTTTATATGAACGTATTTTGATGCCTAAAATCAGCTCATGCTGTGACCGTTTGAGGCATAACAACAAAATCAGCAATTTTGACAATAGTAATTTTGGGCTGATTTTAGGCAACAAAATACGTTCATATAAAACTACTGATTAAAAAAGTACTACTACATGAAACATCGAATATCTTTGTTGTTAATGAAACAAAAGATAGAAAACTATACATTTTTGGAAAGGAGAATGATTGCTCTTTCGAATGAGATCAAAAATTATGGGGTGTTCCATTTAAAATAATACATATTTTCCCCTTTGAATTTGAGCAACATTAGTAAAACACCCTGTGTTGATGAGATGAAATGCCAGCCAAGCCTAAAAAAATCTCTTTGATAAACTAGTGAAAACCCCATCTATTTGGAGCAATTAATAATCTGGGCAATTGTGTTTAAAATCAGTCACTCTTATGTGGGTGTATAATTCTTACCACATGAGCATAGTAAACAGTTAATGCAGTTCTTAGTTTAATCCTCCGTGTTTTCGGGTTTGAGTTGGGTAAATATTTATTTTGTGTTTTGTGAAGATCTCTCCTGATTTTGTCCATCAAACTGAAGATATATAGATGACAATGGGGTAAACTAATTGTGTGGTATTCTAGACTTGGGCCGATTTTTCATATTCATAAAGAGGGTCAGTCTTTGAATTTTACATATATTTAAACTGTAGATTCTCGAGGCAATTGAAACCTTCTTTTCATTTTCCATGTTCATATTTTACTCGATATCCCAAAAATATCTCATAAAGAATTGGTTTTCACTCCATTTATGAATCAATGGCCTAACTTAAAACATCTTCTATGAATATTTCACAGAGCTTTCGTGAAGACGGAGCCAGATTGTCGATTTTCTCTTCAAACAATGGTAGAATGAGGTTCTTTTGCCAGGTAACGGTCGCGCAAGACAAACCGTCAAATCTATGAATCGACCCATCTCAAACCTTTTATTGTTGTTCTGTGTGTGTTGTCTGTGAACGACGCATGCGTATAGGGACAACCGGCGCGATCCGTAAATAGAGGAAATAGTTTTTAGAGCTCTGTTGATATAAAAGGGGAAAGGGAGTTTGCAGGTGTTTTTCTTCGATCTCGTGATGATTATGTGCCGACATTCAGTGAATTAATGTAATTTTAACCGTGTAGTGTCGAGTTTATAAAATTCCTAGAGAATATATTTTAGAGAGAAACATCGCCACAGATAATTAAGTGCTCAGTATCATTTCATTTTTCATCAATTTCAATTTAATACGTGTTTTATATCGACACTCATCATTCATTTATCCGAATTTCTTATTTGATCAACATCTATCTTCAATATGGACAAGTAACAATACATTTTTAATAGAAACTGTGCGTATTAAATGTATTATTTCATGATCCGTGGTGTTCAATTTTATCTCCCACATTTTTGGGATTTCATTATTACACATCTCTACATCAAACATTGTTAACTTGTTTAGCGACCAAAAAAGTTAAAATTCGATGATATTTAATCCGGGGATGCATCCAGATTATTCATGAAATTCATGACGTTTTCCTCAAATTTCATCGTATACAATTAGGAATAACCCGAAAACGACGCGTTCTGTGAAAAAACATAGGAAATCTTTTATTTTCTAAAATATGAACCGTTAACATTTTTCAATTGGTTTTATGATATCTTTGCTTGGATTTATGATTCGGCCACGCTCTAACTTTTTTACCAGGAGAAGTATTGAATTAGCTTTGATTGTGGAATATACACCATGAATAGAGTAAACAATCAACCAAAATTAAGTTCATTTGAAATAACTGTTCCAAAGATGTGAACATAAAATGGATTTTCGACACCCTGTATCTTTAAAACGAAACCGAATTTTGGAAAATGGTATAGGAAAAGCGTTTCGTTTGATGACAGGAATCTACAGTTGAAATATATGAACAAGTCAAAGACTTACCCTGTATGTATTTGTTAATTCAGGTTGAGGAAGGTTATTATCTCAAAAAATAGATCAATAAAATATAATATTCCTCTACATGCAGCAGTTTGTGTTTTGATGAACTCATACACAGCTGCATTCATTGATCTTCCTTACAGAATATGATATTTGGAATTTATTTGGATTTACTCCATAGTTCAATGGGTTGTTCATGACAACTGTCAATGGGCTGATAATTACACATGCTGTCTGTCTCAGAAGGCTGTTGGACATGCCGTCTTCACCAGAGCTATGTTTATTTTAAGAGAATTGATAATTTCCAGCAACTCATTTTCACTGAGAGGTGATCTATTATCAAGGCTGTAAGGAACCCTAAATTTCTCTATCCCACGAACCTCCATTTGCATCACTAAATAGGATCAGTGGAAGAAATATCCTCTATTTGAATTTTTTTTTCGTCTCGAAATCCACGGCCGTCTCATTGTTCGATAAATTAACATAGTTGACTAGCTCGAGACGAGTAAGAAAACGGAAAAGAAAAATTCATGCAATTTCCACCTTATCTTCGGAAGTGCACCGCCTCACACCCCTCCATATTGCCTGATTAATCGACAGAAAGTTTGTTCGATACAGCGTTGGAAGCAATCAAGCGGTTGATTCGGTATTGGAAGCTTTGGACAAGTTGAAAGTGTTCAAAATTTTTCCGCCGAAGTTGATGGAGGTAATTATTCTGAATTCGATTAGATCGACTATGGTGGAAGAAGTTGAGCAGCTTGCTGATGTCACCTATATACGAAAGGGAAGTTTTCGATTACACCCAAGCCTCACTTACCATAGCTATCTAGTTATCCCTTTCTATGCGGAGAGAACAATTTAGGAATGCTACATAACCATTCAACCCAAAATGAGTTTAATCGCTTGTAACATATCTGAATTTCCTACCTTGCAATAAAAGAAAATGCACCGTTGCCAGGCTACTCCATGGCTTCCAACTTTGCAACGTCTATTGTCGAAACGTGGAACTACGTTGAATGAACTTATTTGATATTATTTTATAATTCTATGAATGATGACTTCAAGCAATACTTTAGACAATTCGCATCTTTATAAATAGGAGATTTTAATCATATCGAAGATCCACCATGAAGTAAACTTGTTCTTCTGTGACCATCGAAGAAATACGATTCTGTGAAAGAAAAACTAACCTCCGAAACGACAACGAATGAAAAGGCTCTCTTTTACTTCACTTTTCACTGTGCGGCTGCTGTTATCCATTCGTTTCACTTTCATTCTGGTTCACAATAGTGTTCCTTTGAAATGGAGTTCCTCTTCTAGGAATCCGCCATTTTAGTATATTTTGAAGACGTTTCTTTGTTACCTGGTATGTACACTGTCCACAGATTAAATAACTCTGTTTCATTTCACAGGATTCAATCTAATGTAAGCTTATTCTATCTTATTATTGCATTTCTATTGAATATTGTGGAACTTCGTTCTACTGTCATTAATCCCCATGGAATATTCTTATACATCCGATAAGGACTAATGCACATTTAACTATTCACTCCACATTGTGGTATACGCATTGGAGTTGTTGCTTTTAGTAATATAGTAATATTTCACGTACAGGGGAAACATGGTTTGGAGGTCTAAGGTAAACTGTTTACATCGCCTGTGCCTAAGGAAAACATCCTCCCTAACATCGTGGAGGAGACTTCCCTCTGAGAGTACTTTAGACGAACATCCTCAGCAAAACAAGCCTTGGTCATTGGCCTTGGTGAGCCGGGCAAGTATCCTAAGCCGGATTGCTTCGTCCCGGATCCACCGTTCATCAGTCAACAGGAAATCTAAAGAGTTTATTGTCCACTTCCAAACCAACGCGAATAGAATCACACACACACACACTTGGAAGGAAGGATTCTTACACATGGAGCTGTAAAAGCGCTGCGCAACAATAAAGTGACACACTCTATATGCCTATAACCTTTGGATAACTTTGGATGTATGGATTCTGCTTTTTATCACAATTGTGCCAGTAATAACCTTGCCGGAGTATAGGAAGCTCCATATTGTACATATCACCAGTGCTCGTCTTATTAATAATTGTTCTATGGATTGTAAACATATCATCTGTAATGCTAAAAGGGTTTTTGCTTTCAAATCCAATGAGGAATTAGATTTGGTTCGTTTTTATCCTTTCATATGGCTATGGTTCCTCGAACTATGGTGCTGGACGAGTAAAGGTTCTTGTTCCATCTTTATGTCCAATCTAGTGTATTATTTATCTATTTTACCTCATTATTTTCCATCCTATATTTCACTAATCTGAGTTATTACGAATCTGAATTACTACGACATAACATAGAGTTCTATCAATCTAGACGATCACATCACAAGCCAGAAATATAAGTATAAAACCCCCTTTAACGTAAATCTATCATCAGCTCTTCAGAGCAGGGTTGCCCCTTTTCTCTTTCCATAATGTTCCTAGGATTTAACAAACCTGGAATGTTACACGCTGAAGGAAATTTTTCTGTCGATTTTTCATCGTTGCCCAGCAAAATCAGAAAATGAACGACGTTTATGGTGGTCTAATGGGCCCAGTTCTTGAACCAGTTGAACATGTGAAGATGTAAACCCAAATATCCTCTTAAAACACGTCATGTTGTTGTTTGAGAAACATTTAATTGTTGAATACGGCGTGGAACCGATGAAATTGGATAAAAAGCGAAATATCCATGCAGGCAAGCAGCGATGGGATGCTATCACCCCTTCATATTTGAAGGGGACATCGTGAAATTGGTTTTTGGTTTAAATTTCACTTCAAATGCTTCTATTGTGATTTCTAGAGTGTTTTGAGTTTCTGGATACAGGAAATGAATCACTTTTACGTTAGTAAGACCTCCACTGCCATACATATCCCAATAATTGAAGACTAAAAAGTAATCTGAAGAATCGTGGGGGATGGAGTCATGCAGCAAACCAGCAAGAGGACTGTTAAACCAAGAAGGTCTACTGAGACCCAAAAAGACATTTGGTGCCAATCACAAGGAGGAAGACATTTTCTCTAGGTGTTAAATTCGATCGGAGACTCTCTTGGAGTCCACACCTCGAGGCTGTGATCAGTAAGTGCCAGAAAGCTCTCTGCAGATGCCAGAGAATGGTCGGAAAAACGTGGGGGCTAAAACCTGAACTGACGAACTGGACCTCCATTGTTCGGCCAATCGTTAGCTTTACAGCTCTCATTTGGTGACCAGAACCAAGACTAGTGTCAGGGTAAGCAGCCCTGGAAAAAAAAACAACGTGTCTATTCCTCACAAGAGCAGCAAGCGCTTGTCCAACTACTGCCATGCAAGTCATCTTGGATCTGCCTCCCCTAGATATCTTTCTGGAAAGTGAGGCGGCCGGTTGGGTTCTTAGGGTGGCAAAAAAACTAGAATTGAAAATTGGCGACTACCCAGAAAACCTTAGCTTCCAATTAGCCATTCCAATGGATTTCTGTGCTTCCGTCAAGCAGAAACCCTTGCCATAAGGGAGTGTGCTGCGCTTTATATAGGACACAGTTACCTGAGAGCAAGAACATACATAGTATTGGACAGCACAACAGCCCTGCCAGCGCTTGATTCCCTAATAGTTCAGTCAAAGTAAGTCTGGAGAAAGAAATCAGGTTAATCTTAGTTAGGTACTTGGTCACCCCTGGATAGCTGGCAATGAAGCAGCAGTCCAACTGGTCCGGAAAGGGAAGTCAATCGCCTTCAACAGGCTGAAGCCATTTTGTGGTTTTCCAGCCAGTCATCAAGGGATGGCAGAGATAGTCTGTGTTCTGGCGGAAGATCAATGGTTGAAGACAGGCCAAATCATTTCTCTCTTACTCGACGAGATGGAACAAAAAGATTCTCTCACTCAGTATATCGGAACAGGACAGTGTCCTGTGAGGAATCATCTGCCACTGAGACAGCCAAGCACTTGCTACGCGATTGTGAAGCTATCCATTGGAAAAGGCTACAACTCCTCGGCTCTTGGTTTTTAAAGACAGAACAAGTGATGCATGTAGTCCCCAGGATGGGGATAAGGTTCATTGAGACACTATTGCCTGACTGGTAAATAGTGCAAGGATGCACAATAGATCTTTAGGTCAAGGTGCATGCTAGGTCGGATCATCTTCCGCCCCTCCTTTTATTCAATCTGAATCTAACCCTTGATGATGACATTTCTCTATTACAACAATAGCTAGTTCAGAGGTCACAAGTGGAATACTGTAGAAACTTCAACAAGATTGGAAAACCATCAGCCTATTCAGAAAGCGAGTATCTTTTCAAACATTAACAGGCACTTCCGCCAGAAATATCACCAATAAATATTAAATTCACAAATTCCCCTGTTCACAGATGCTGCCATCGTTGAATATTTGATCGGTAGACGTTATTCAGCACGGAAGTCTCTATTGTGTTCCGAGAACGTTTTCTGTTCTCTGCATCAAATCACATTACGTTCAATTTGGCATATTTTATCGACAGTTCTCCCGAAGGAGATGAAGACTCCAGTTCAATCAATATAAAATGGCTTTTATATCGAGAGGAGCTTTCGTCTCCTCCAGATGATCGTATAACAGTTCGGGTTTCCTACACAGGACATGTAAGTTCGAAGAAGGGAATTAAATGACATCCAGATCGATTAGACTGAATGGCTCATGACGAATTTGACCGAAAACCAACCAAATGGGGGAATTCCCTAGAGAAATCGTGTAATGGAACCTTCAGGGAGAAGGAGTTCTGAAAATTCAATTTCAAAGGTGTAGTTCGTTGGAGGTGGACAAACTCGAAGTTTAGAGGGCTTCGGAGAATGCAATAAAGTCGTTCGGGGTGGAAGTCATTTTAAGGCTGGAGCAGACGGCTTGTTGGGCTTTCAGATCGGAGTCCTGTTTTATACACTCGAGGATACGAAGAAGGGACCCTAAAATATTTTTATAGAGGTAGATTCTCATCATCGAAAACATTTGGAGGTTGAATAAAATTGGATAATTTGATTTTTATTCTCGAGTCTTTCTGGAGTTTTCTGTCCAAACAACTTTTATGAACGGCAAGCAACACTTATCTCCAGTTCTACAGGACCCAGAGCCAGACTTTATTCTTCGAGAATATTTTATCTTTCCATGTGGCTGAGAATATCATTTGAATTGTGCTCTCTTTCAAGTTTCTCAAATTCTGTTTTGAAGGGTATTTGAATGAATTTATGGGATGTTGTCCGTTTTCAATGTTGGATAGAATTTTCGAAGCCAAAATTCACACAAGTCTGCAATTTGATTTGATCCATCCATTGCCAATTTATGGAAAATTCGAAAACGATGCCATAGAAACAGCACCAAAGAAATCATGATTTGGTGTCACGGTGAGGAGAACCTGAATGTCTTCTACAATAATCTCAATACCACACATTAAGGGGCAGAATCACTTTTTGACTCGTGGAAAATCTCCACTCAAAAGTGGTCTCTTTATTTCACGAGTAAGTACCCTAATTTACGACGTAGAGACTTGTTTTTTTTTTAAATTGGAGTTGAAGAACGTCCCGAGGGCAAATAAATTTCTTTTTTTCGATTTAATTGGTTTTTCAATTAAAAAACCAGGGTAATCGTTAGACCTGGGGTTATTGAATATGTTTTTCGTTTTTCATGAGTACAAGCTATATTTTTGAAATAATAATCATGAAAATTTTTGTAGTTTATAGAAGATTAAATTGCCGAGGGCAAGTAGTTGCGATTTTTGCCAGAAAATGATGAATAACTGTCGGAAAAAAATCATTAAGTGTAGTTTCCAAAACGCTGAAGTTCAACCTTTTTTTTAAATTGAAAAACTGATTAAATCGAAAAAATCGCAACTGTTTGCCCTCGGCAATTTAATCTTCTATAAACTCCAAAAACTTTCATGATTATTATTTCAAAAATATAGCTTGTACTCATGAAAAATCTCAGGGGTGAGTGATTCAGCGGTATACAGAATTCTCAGAGAATATAAAGAGAATAAAACATTGACGCCATCTAAGAGGTTGACGATTTCGATATGGACCTTATCAGAAGAATTGTCCACGGTTTTCTTTCCGGAATGAAATCCCAACGATCTCTAAAGTACTAGAAATCGTGAATGATGACGACAGTTTGCCAAATTTCAAAAGAACAACGTTCTATAAATTGTTGAAAAAAATGGAATTCAAGTTCAAAAAACGTGGTCGTGATAGTCTACTGATAGATAGGGATGAAATAATTGTGTGGAGAAGAGTTTATTTGAAGAAAATCCGCTCATTAAGGGAACAAGGCAGAAAAATTTATTACCTGGATGAGACATGGATAAATAAACTGAACGATTGTGTGAAATCTCCTCGATTCGACTCTGGACGGAAAGTAACTACACAAAGACCCTCCTACCGCTGCGCCAAACATGTTGTTATTGCTCCTTCTTACATTTGAACAGAGTATAGGATATAAGGTTCATACAAAACCCACCCACACAGACAGATATTTACAGAAGGAATCCAATCACCATCCCCATCAAAAGCAGAGTGTGATCATTGTTCATAGAGCTTGGTTGCCAGCCATGTACAATTCTAAAGCTAAACCTACTCGAGGCTCAGGGGATGGATCGACCGGCCACGCGGGCTGTGGGGCTGCGGCTAAATACAGCAATAGGACCAGCGCAAGTTCGGAGCAGTCAATTGTCGTGTTACAATCTCCAACCGAGAAACCTCTGAAGATGCCTTCCGCTAAAAAGCCCGGAATACTCTCAATTTGGAATATAGCATTTTCGTCAATATTTTCATCAGAAAAATAAAAAAAAATTGATCCTGCTCATTGCCGTAACTAAGAAGACATGCATAGGAAAAGGCATCGCTCTCTCTGTCATTGAATGCAGTAAATATTGATGAATTTTCAGAAAACCCATGCAACTTTTCAGCATGAATTTCAACGTTTATGCATATTTGAATTTATTGTACTTAGGTATTTGTTCAACTTACCGTATGTCCTATCGCTATCATCCAATCACTGAAAAAAATAATTAATGGTTAATTTGGATCATTATGAAAAATGATTAAGTAGGTATGAAAGATTTCTTTCCTCCCCAAGTGCATAAACTAGTTCTCCCCATTTGAGGAGCTGTTGAGAAATACGAAAAAAAGATATTGGAATTTTTTTTTCAATTTGAAAGCCTAAATAATCAAGTAGGACCCTTGATGACTTGAAAAAGGCAACTTTGGATGCTATTTTTTTCAAGACATGAATGAAAAAAAAGGCTTTCGATACAAAAAAATCCAATAATTTTTTAACAGCTCCTTCAAATGTGAGAGAACTAATATCATTAAAAGTTTCGATTTTTGTGTTGGTTGATTCATTTTGATCCTGAAAAATTGATTCTGTGGCGACTCACTGTTCACCGCTCCGTTTACAGAGGACGCCATCTGCAAGCGCCCATCTCATGAGTCCTATGATTGGTGCTGGGACGAAACGTGAACATTTTTTTACGTCTTAAAGAGTATCTACTTTATATTTCCTCCATATGCAAGATAGTGAAACCTAGATCTTATCGGGAAGGTGAAGTCGTTATTGGATATACGAGGATATATTGAAAAATTCTTAGCCTACTATAGAACCAAACAAAATTTCGATGTCAAAATATTTTATTACTCAACATATTCTCCTCTCAATTGAATACATTTATTAGAGCGAACCTGCAACTTTTCTAGACCTTTAAAAATATGTTTCTTCTTGCTCTGCAAACCAGTCCTCCACAGCTTTTATTACCTCCTCGTTGGAAGGAAATTTACGACTTTTAAAACTTTTTTTCACTTGAAGAGAGGGATGATAGTCGGACGGAGCCAAATCTGGTGAACAAGGGGGGTTTTCTAGTAATTCTAACCCTAAATCACGAATTTTTTGCATGGCAACATGAGATTTGTATACTGGGGCATTGTCCTGTAAAAACAAAACACCTTTGAATAGCTTTCCGCGTCTTTTCTTTTCAATTTTTTTCCGTAGAGTGGTCAGTAATGTCGGATAGTAATCTCCAGTTATTGTTCTACCCTCATCCGAAAAATCAATCATTTTTACTCCTTGGCAATCTCAAAAAACTGAAGCAAGAACTTTTCCAGCAGATTTTTGGACACGAAACTTTTTAGGTCTTGGAGAACCAGAATGTCGCCATTCCATCGATTGTTGCTTTGTTTCTGGATCGTAGAAATGTACTCAAGTCTCATCCATAGTAACAATTCGGTTTAAGAAGTCTACATCGTTTTCAAATCGAGCACAGATCGAACGCGAGGCTTCTACCCTTGCACGCTTGTGGTCAACATTCAAACATTTGGGGATCCATTTTGCAGAAATTTTTCTCATGTCCAAATTGACGTGAACTATATGACGGTCTGATAAAATCATGCCATGAACTGCATCGATATATTTTTGGGGACTGATACAGAAACTGGCGTTCCCGATCGGTCATCATCTTCAATGGAAAATTTAACTCCTTGCAGTCCAATTTTTCACTATCACATACGAAGGACATTGATCACCAAGGTTATTAAGCATATCTTCGCAAATCTGCTTACCTCTAAACCCGTTAAAATACAGGTTCTTGATGATGGCTCGATACTCCAATTTTTCGATTTTTACAATTTCGGTGGACATCTTTTTTTTTATTTATTGCGTCACTCTGGTTTACTTTTTTGACGTTGAACTCTACACTGACACTTCTAATAAGTTATTGTTCGTTGATATGGTATCGCAATATTTTGTTTATGCATGGAACTGGTCTAGGCTAACTAGATATCAATACATCCTCGTAGGAAATCTACAGGACGATATATTTCTAATTCAGCACTTCCTTGAGGATTGGGGACAAACCCGGACATTGACGGAAGTGAATTTGATCCCATTACTAGAACCACACGCAATATATCACATTGTGTCATAATCACCTGAACCTCCTCGTGTAATATCTTTCGTAGTTCAACTCGTATAGAGTCGGTAAAGCATTCTATCTCAGCGGTTTTGTCTCATTAGAGCTGAAATGAACCGCCAATTATTATTCTGGTGAATAGTTAGTTGCTTCCCTAATTATATCAGCTATGTGCTCAGGTGCTCCTATGTGCTCCAGATTTTCCTACCTCAGAAGCTGAGGATTGAAGCGAGCAGCGTCGTTGCGTGTTCTTATGTATTCAGGTTTCGTTCCGGAGCGGAAATTCACACGGATCTGAGCTATTGTAGGTTGAAGATGGTTGGTTTGTATCAAGAGAAGAAGTGGAACTCAACGATATGAAACTGGATGGAAACGACAGACCGCATGGTGTAGAAATTTTAGTTTTGCCGTAACTATCGTTGATTTGTTGTACTGGAAAAATAGGGGTTTTCCAATAAGAGGTGTTATTTTGACATTCAAAGAAAATGCCACTTTTCTATATAAATGATCGGAAGTTTATTTCATCATGGAGAGGAAGGTATGTCGTTGATAACTGGAAATAACATCAGTCAAATGACCTCCAAGACGACGACTACAGGACCATATCCTTTCCGTGAAATTTTCTATAACCAAATCGAAAAGTGGATGCCCTATGTCCTCGATAGCCTTACAAATTCTATCATTGTCGTCTTGAATCGAAGCTGAGCTCTTGGCGGAGCCCTTATCTTCCACATAGCCCCAAAGGAAACAGTCGCAAGTTGTTGAATCAAAAAATTTCGGTGTCCAATTGTGATCACCTCTTCGAGAGATAACACGCTTCGTAAAAAGTCAATGTTTTCTTTTCTCGTGTGGCACGTAGCGCCGTCTTGTTGAAAGTAAATATTGCCCAGATCAAAAACATCCTATTCCGACAATAAAATCATTTCTGGATAGCGCAATCCATTCACCATAACACTTGCTTGAGCCTCATTCTCGAAAGGTACGGTCCAATGCCCAACCGGACCATGAACCGCACCAAACGGTCACACGTTGGGGATAGAGAAGCTTTCCAAAAATAACTCTTTGGTTGTCGGAGCCCCAGAAGCAACAATTTTGCTTGTTGACGAAGCCACCGAGGTGGAAATGGGCCTCATCACTCAAGATGATTTTTCGATGAAATTACGGATCATTTTCATGCATCAGCAAGGATCCAAACACCAAAGACACGACGTTGTTGAATATCAGCCGGCTTGAGTTCTTGTGTTAACTGAACTTCATAAGGCTTTAGACCTAAATCTTTATGCAAAATAAGGTGTGATGACGTTTGTGGAAGTCCTAATTCCAAAGAACGACCAGGAATGTACAAACCTGGGTTTTCTTCCACACTTTCGGCTACAGCAGCAATATTCTCGGCTGTTCTTGAGCGACATGCACGGGTTTTATTCTTCTCATGACTAACGTGTCCCAAAAGCTCACAATTTTCCACCAATTTCTGTATTGCGGTTCGACAAGGTGCTTCACGACTACCCAAGAATGTTCTAGTTTTACGAATCGTCTATGACTAATTTTCCCCATTCTTATAGTCCATTTTAATAGTTTCAATACGCTCACATTTTTCCACCAATTTATGTATTGCGGTTCGACAAGGTGCTTCACGACGACCCAAGAATGTTCCAGTTTTACGAATCGCCTCTGCCAAATTTTCCCTATTCTAATAGTCAATTTTAATAATTTCAATACGCTGTCGAAGTGTGGATCGTTCCAGTTTTATTAATGGCGTAGTTCCTACTTGTCCAATATCAAAAAATTACAGCTTCAAAAGATACATCTACCGAAATAATGGGCCATTCAAAATAACACTTCTTTTAAAAATCTTCTTCTTTTGAAATAGGGATTTTGGTAAAAACACTTTCATGACTAATTATGCTGAGTTAGTGGAACAAGGGAAAGATGTGATCAAGGAAGCTAAAAATTGGTTTGATGGAAACAAATTCATTTCGAATAGTGAAAAAACCAATTTAGTTGTGTTTAGTACATCTAGAAATAAAAAAGAAAGACCTAGTGAAGTAGAACTGGAAAATATAAGTTTAGAAATATCAAAAAGTACTAAGTTCTTGGATGTTCATATTGATGGATTCTTGAGGTGGGAGCAGCCATAGACTTATCAATTGGATAGTAAGTCTATGGGAGCAGCATACTGATACTCTGTCAAAAAAGCTCATGGGGATTTGTTATGCTATAAGAATAACTTCTATAAGTATATGAATGAGAAAACTTTGAAAATACTGTATCATTCTAATTTTGAGTCTTCCTTAAGATATGGTATAATGTTTTGGGGATTACAATGCAATTTAGAGAGAATATTCATTGTTCAAAAAAGGGTTTTGCGTGTCATTTTAAAAATGGATTTTAGATCGAGTTGCAGGGTTTCTTTCAAACAAAATAATATATTAACTATTAATGCTATCTATATTTTTTACTTTGTATTGTTCCTGTTCAAAAATAAGCAAAGGTTTGATATCACAAAAACAAACACTACATATAACACAAGAACTAAAGACCTAGAGTACCCCATCCACAGACTTACACTGTTCGAAAATCATCCAAAGACAAAAGTATATGTGTTGAATCTATATGATAAGCTTCCAAATGAAATAAAGCAACTAGGTATAAAATTGTTCAGGAGGGAAACAAAGAAATTGTTAATGGACTAACACTCAGTTGCAGGAACGTCCATTATAATTTAAAAGTGTCATTAAAATCCTAATGCCACATTAAACATGGTATTCTGTGGCAGAAAACCATGTTTAATGTGGCATTAGGATTTTAATGACACTTTTAAATTATAATGGACGTTCCTGCAACTGAGTGTTAGAGCCATAAAGTCTAATGGATTATTTGAATATGTAATAGATTTTAGGTTTTGGAATTTTTTGTGACGTAATTTATCTTAATGTTTTAGTTGTAGATGTGATCTTTTATACTCATTTCTGTACAACATTATTAGATATAAAGATTATTATTATTATTATTTGAAAATCCCTAAGTATCCAAAAATTCATTGTTAATCCCATCAAAAACATTTCATGTGAAGAAGGTTTCCAAGCCTATAATAAGAACACATTCACTGTTCAAAAACGATCAAATTTCATGTTGAACCAAGCCCTTAAATCTACAAGCCTGAACTGAACAAAACCTACATTTTGGTCAAAAAGTATGACCTGAAAGAAATTAAGTCTTTGAGATTAATTGTTGTATTTTTCGAAATTCATTCAAAATTCTCACCGCAAAATTACCAAACAATACATTTCGACCAAAATGTAGCTTTTGTTGAGTTATATAATAAGGCTTGTAGAGTTGCAGAGTTAATCGATGCTCAGGAAATTTTATTCTCTTTGCCATTTTTTAGGAACAAGTTGTATACAGGGTGAGTCACGAAGAACTATACTTATTGCTATCACTTATGGAGGCTACTCAGGGAAATATCGAATGACCATTTAAAAGTGTATTCTCCTCTTAGAGGGACTGGAAAAATAAGTGGGAAAGATAATAGAAGCATTCCTGTATATGTTTTTGTCATATCATGCAGAATTTCTTCTTCTTCTTCCTGTGCGGTGCCTTTCGTTTGCCGAACGTAGGCCTTATGGCATTGTTCATACCGCATTTGTGTAATACTGGAGAGACTCAGACCCGAAGGCACGCTGACAAGAAAACCGCGAGCCGACAAGGAGGAGTCTCTCTCACCATAAAGATGGAAGGTGTAGGGTTCCCTAGGTGTGTTAACCTCAGTGTAGATAAGTCGTCGCACGTGAACAGTATATACTCCGTCGTTTCATCCGCGTTCTTACACCAACGGCACAGGGAACACTCAGTTAGACCCATTATTTTCAAATATTTGTTAAACAGTTAGAGCACCAGTCACCAGAGACAATTGCTTCCTCTCGAGAATCAAGAGCTTTTTGACCTCCAGCTTCGAAGAAGGCCCCTTGATAAGGAGTCTCGACTGACTGAGGTCCGTTCTCGTGCTCCACCCAGAGGAGAATTTCTTATCAATCCATCTCTTGAAGAGGTTTTTGATATATGCATGACAGATAGGAAGCGCGGGTTCCGGTCCAGTAAACGTCGAGCGAGCCCCTTCTTTGGCTAAGTTATCTGCTTTCATGTTACCAGAGATAGACGCATGCGCCGGGCACCTGATAACATTGAGAGTGTTATGTGAGCCAAACTTGCGCAGGGCCTTTCTGCATTTGTATACCAAGTTTGAGGTTACTTTTATATCAGAGAGGCATTTCAGTGTGCCCTGACTGTCGCAACATATGTATATGTGTTTCCCTGAGTATCCTCTGCTGATACTCTCCACCGCGCATGGAGAGTATGTTTCAGAATCTAAACCATATGAAAGGTAATTCAATAAGAGCGCAATATTTGAATCGCACACAATGTTTGACACTCATAATGTCACCTGATTATGACGTGACAGATCGGAAGTTGACAGATGGAAGTCAGTAAACATGGAGCAATACATGGTCGAACAACGCGTCCTGATTGTCAAAAATTGCAGAGACGGTGAATGGCGAACGTTATCGTGCTATGATAACACAGTTTCTCTCATGTGGAAGCTACTGACCTTGACATGTGGTTTCAGCCGGACGTTGCCACATGTTATACCGCCCCTGAAACATTGACGATCTTGCACGATTTTGCTTCTGGTCGTATCATTTTCAGATTTGGTGACCCGAATTGTCCTCCACGCTCTTTTGATATAAAGCCTTCAGACTTCTGGCTATGTGGTTATCTGAAGTCACAAATTTTTGCCAATAAGCCTGCAACCATAGAAGCTTGGACGCCGAAATTAGTCGCTGAATCAAAGAAAGACCACCACACATGTATTCAATAACTTTATGGAAAATTTCGTCAGAAGGTTTTGCATATGCCAGCAAAGCCGTGGCGGCCATTTACAAGATTTTTTGTTTCATACATAATTAATAAATGTATATTTTCTGAATCAGTAAATACTCCAATACTTTCATACAGAAAACCATGATTTATTGAACACTGAAATCTTGCTCTCTCATTGAAACACCCTTTTCATACATATAAATTCTGCAAAGAATACAAAATTGTTTGGATGAGAGAAAGATTCAGAAATAGATCGTTTCCTTCCAAAAATCAGACTGTGAGCAGAAATCTATGGGAGCATTAAATCGAATAAGAAAAGAAGAAAACAAGAAAAGCATTGTATTGTTAAAATTCAATTGATCCTTATATCTGCAACCTTTCTTTCATACGATCCAACCTCTTCATCTCCATTTATTTAAGAACATCCACAACGAATTCTGAAGAGGTGTAGAGTGTAGGCAAATTTTTTTTTCATTTTCCATGAATAGAATATGAGAGTGAACATTTCAGTTTTTTGCTCATTTTTATCCAATTCAATCCACAATAAACAGAACGAAGCTCACGATTTGCATCTACGTTTCCCATGCCGAGAAAAGGATCGATAAGAAACTCGCATCAAAGAAGAAGAACTGGAATTTTCTCCGTGGTTTGGGGCGAGTAGGACGCTCCACTCTTGACAGGCCGCGTAAGCTTCAAATCCCCCGAAGAAGAGGATTTACATTTCATTTCAAGGAGATCAACTCGAAATTGTCCACTAAGACTAGATAATTAACAGCGTGACGAGTGGTGGCCAATTTCAAATGACATACCAAGTGTTTCTCTGCCTTAGTCTATCGGTCCATGGAGGTCTATAGAGTGGGCATATGATTTTTTAGAAAATGTCTCACTTTGAAAAGTCAATCTTGGAATAGTATATTCTAAAACTAGTTGCAAAATGGGCTCCCATTCCAATACGAATGCGAACGCATGAGTATTGGAATTGCATTCTGCAACGAGTATTAGACGATATTTGCTCTATTTAACTCAAATTTTGTGAAATTCAATGAAAAAATTCAAATTATAGGTCCTAGTGACTTCTATATTTTATCTTGGCAGTTGGCGTGAACGTTAGGAAATACGAAAATTGACGTTTCCAAATTGACGTCTGCTGAAATTTCAAAGGATCGGAAGTCATTGCTGACAACAACAAAACGAAAAATGTAACTGAAAACGATGCTGTAATGAATCCATTACAGCACTGTTTTTAGAACTGTAATGAGCTCATAACGATACTGAAATAGAGAAAAAATTATTTCACTCCTAATTTTATGATACTCGATCAGACCATTATTTTCAGTTATCAATAAATTACCATACCAACGGAAGTTATTGTTGTTAGAAGTTAATGCTGTTCATGGTTCAGGCCTTTATGTCGCTATCCTCAGAGTGTCATAACTCAACTGAAGGGTTAGCCAATAAGAAGTTGTTTTGTACCTAGGTTAGTTTACCTAGGTTGTTCTGGTTTTATTTTTGTACCCTGATTAGTTTATCAGGATAATGGTCTTCTTGAACTGCTTCTATGTGGTAGGGTGCTGGTGATCCTCTCGTTAATCTCGATGATTGAGACTGTTGTGACTGCACAACTGATGTAGGAGGTATGCGAGGAGGTATGCTTAACTGTAAGCACCCTATGATGATCACGGCGATTAGTTGTTATCTGTACTTAGATAACAACTACGAAGAGGATGAGGAAGTGGTGAAATTTAAACGCACCCTCAACAAACAATAAACTGTACTCTTCTTGTTACCTTTACATAGATAACAAGCATGAAACAACTATACAAGTATTATGTATACAGATATAAACTCTACCTTCTATATGAAAATGTATAGCAAGGAAGAATTATGATGTACCTTCCATATGAAAATGTATAGCAAAGGAGCAAAAGTGATTAGTTACTAATTTGAGAACTTTACTGATCGACAATTATAAGCTTTACTTAATTACGAATTTTACTTTACTGATTGCGAACTTTACTTTTTACTGATTGCGAACTTTACTTTTACTGATTGCGAACTTTACTTTTACTGATTGCTTGTCTCTCTAACATAGGTTTTTAAAGTTAAGCCCGAAAATAAGGGAGGTTCATTTCCACCGAATAAAGGTGGGAAATATCAACAATTGATTGGGTGTCAGAATCTAACAACGCCTC
The DNA here is from genome assembly GCA_951802165.1 of Adalia decempunctata. Lineage (NCBI taxonomy): Eukaryota > Metazoa > Arthropoda > Insecta > Coleoptera > Coccinellidae > Adalia > Adalia decempunctata. Next base: position 27,973,306 of record OX637697.1, read on the forward strand.
GCTAAGCAAACAATGTGCTCTCATTTGGCATGTTGACTATAGTGGGAAAAAGAACCCATTTACAGACCAATGAGGACGCTTGGACGATTTGCTACTGTCTCAGTGTCTCCTGACATGTACCTATTTCCCAGATGTAACTTGAACTGCCATAAATGTCACCATATACATATTTAATTTCATGAGCTTTTACTGCGAACTTGATGAAGGTTCATACGACATGGTTATTTTGTCATAAACTTGGATTGAGAAACTTTTCAAAATGACCATAATTGGTCGAAAAAAGGTATTTTTAAACAAAGAACGAGAATTGTAACGAAAAACGTATGGGACAATATTGCCGTTCAAGGGTTCGATTTCATATGGTTAAAATCAATACAACATTTCTAAAAGTGACAGCTTCTTTCTGGTGAACAAAGGAGAGGAAATTTATGTTATACAGATGTTGCGCGAAGTGAGACGCAACAGAAGTGTTAATTTGACATTAAAAAAAGTGCAATTTTTTAGATAAACGATCGGATGTTCATTTCATTATGAAGAGGAATTTATGCCGTAAATAATGGAGATTAACATTAGCCAAATAACCACAACCAGAGGACCATATCCTTTTCATGAAATTTTCGATAACCTAATCGCAAAGTGGCTGCCTTATGTCCTCGATAGCATCTTGAATTCCATCTTTGAGGTCTTGACGCTGTGCTCTTGGCGTAGACTGTTTCACATGGCCCCAAAAAAAGAAGTAGCAAGGTGGTGAATCACAAAATGTCGGTGGCCAATTGTGATCATCTCTTCGAGAGATAACACGGCCCGGAAACCTTTTCCGTAAAAGATCAATGGTTTCGTTGCTCGTGTGGCATGTAGCGCCGTCTTGTTGAAAGTAAACGCTGTCCAGATATTATCCACTTTCGCTCATAAAAAATCATTAATCATCTCTCGATAGCGCAATATATTCACCGTAACTGTTGCCCCTGTCTCATTATCGAAAAAGTGAGGTTCATGAACCCTGCCAGACCATAAAACGCACCAAACAGTCACACGTTGAGGATAGAGAGGATTATCAACAATAGCTCTTGGGTTTTCTGAGCCCTAAATGCGACAATTTTGCTTGTTGACGAAGCAACCGAGGTAGATATGGGCCTTATCACTCAAGATGATTTTTTGATGGAATTCTAAATTCGTTTTCATTCATTTCGAGGACCCAAACAGCAAAGACATGACGTTGTTGATGATCGGCAATCTTAAGTTCTTGTGTTTAACTGAACTTTATAAGTCTTAAGACCCAAATTTATGCAAAATACGATATGATAGCGTTCGTGGAATGCCTAATTTCAATGACGAGGATTGGACAAACCTGGGTTTTCTCCAACACTTTCGGCTACATCAGCATTATTCTCGGCTGTTGTTTTGCGACGTGCACAGGTTTTATTCTTCATATCACTAACTTGTCCCAACAGCTCAAATTTTTCTTATTTCTGAATTGCGGTTCGACAAGGTGATTCACGACGACCCAAAAATTTTCAAGTTTCACGATCCGTGTCTGCCAAATTTTCACCAATTTCGCAGAATTTTATTCTGCTGTGTTCAGTTTTGCTGAATCCAATTTTCATCTCACTGAAAATGGAAAAGACAAAAGTCTTTCAAATTTGCCGACATGAATCAACTCAATTCCATTACAGGTTTGTACATTACTATTCAACTGAGTTTCCATCGTCTAATTCTGATAATATCTTATTCATTATACAGAGTATCCGTGAAAGAGAACATGAACGCTCTGGATTTCCCTACTGCGAACGTTTGAATTTCTAGGTTTACAAAAGCGAAGGGATTTCAAACGTGTGTGGGTTTTCATTGGGGTCTTTCTCATTTAGATTGTTAATATCAAAGAGATAGAGTTCTGCTGCAAGAGATACACCACATCATTTCATTTCGGATAATATAGGGTCCTATGAAAAAAACCTTCAGTCCCAATGATATTTGAGTCATGAACTTGGTATTTTTGAAGACGAGTTCTTGTTTCAACTACACTGCGCAAAAAAATTAACGCACATTATGGAAATCTCAAATTTATTCTACAACTGAAGGTGTTCTCAATGATAATTATTTTTATTTCCAAACGTATGATAACAACGTCAGTTCTCGACTGACAGGATCATCGAAAAGTTCAATTTCTCCGCCTAGGCGGAGAAATATTTACTTTTCCCTCCAGCGGCAGGAAAAGTGTTGCTACGAAAAAGATTACTTGGTTACGATGAACAATATGAACATAGATGCATAGAATACGAAAACTTCCAATTCAAACGTCATTTTTATTTGATAAACTTACAATATAAATGTACAATTTTCATGAATTTGAAAACGTTTGGAAATAAAATAGCATATTTCATTCGGAGAAGAAGTGACTTTTCGTGGCTCGCTTTCAATTATCCGCCTCACTCCGTTCGGCGGATAAACTCAAGCTCGCCACGAAAAGTGACACTTCTCCTCCTAATGAAATAATATACTATTATCAGAATTATGCATGCCTATGTTATCCACTTTCAACGTTTTTCATCAATACAGATGTTTTCTCCCAGCAGGAATAAAAAAAGATGATATTATCAGATTTTGAATCTATTGGCTTCATTCTAAAATCAGTTGGTCTCGATCAATTCTAGTGATCAATAGTTTTTCTTTCGTTTGATTTTCTACACTCGATCGCTATGCAACGCGAAACACGCAATTTGACCCAAGAGGAATGTGCCCAAGCGGTAGTTTTGCGAGAAGAAGGGTGGACATACACAATAATTGCAGAAAGGTTTGGTGTTTCCCATACAAGTGTATCCAGAATGTTGCAGCGATTCAGGGAGACCGGTATGAATGTCCGAAGACCAGGACAGGGTAGACCACGGGTAACAACTGCCATTCAAGAACGTTACTTGAGAGTTTCTTCGTTGAGACAACGGTTTGCAACCGCTCGCCTCCTTCAAAATCAGCTTGAGCAAACTCATTGGGTGCAAATTAGCACTCAGACAATAAGAAATCGCTTCAGAGAATATGATTTAAGGCCTCGTGTCGCGGCAAGAGGCCCAGCTCTTACCCCAGACCATCGAAGGGCGCGTTTGGATTTTGCGAGAGACCATATCCATTGGGAAGAGGCCGATTGGGAAAGAGTTCTCTTCACAGATGAGTCTAGATTCTGCCTCTACCATTGTGATCGACGTTTCCTTGTATACATACGTCCACATGAAAGATATGCTCAGTGCAATTTCCTGAATACTACTGGTTTCGGGGGAGGATCGATTATGGCATGGGGTGGAATATCTTTGACTGCTCGCACAGACCTAGTGATCGTTGATAATGGAGCTATGAATGCTGATAAGTATATAAGGAACCTTTTTGAAGAACATGTAGTGCCATTTGCCCCATACATTGGTGAAAATTTCATTTTTATGAACGATAATGCCAGACCCCATCGTGCGCGCATCGTTCAGGAGTACCTTGAAGAGGTTGAAGTCTCCCGAATGGAATGGCCAGCAAGAAGTCCAGATCTCAATCCGATTGAGCAGGTTTGGGACAACCTCAATAGAAGGCTGAGAAGTTCAGAAAATCGTCCAGCTACTCTTAATGACTTAGGAATCCAACTCGGAGAAATCTGGTAAGGATTAGATCGGAACATTTTAAGATCACTCATTTCGAGTATGAACCGTTTTTGCCGAGTTGTAATTAACGCAAGGGGTGGAAATACCAAGTATCAAATCACTTATCAGCATTTCAGTATTTTGAAAATTGTTCATTTCTCTTCTTTCACATAAGATTCGGTGAAATCCTGAATTTTTCTTCCATTTAATGTGTCTTTTGTTTCGTTCAAAACCTTCCCGAGAGAACATAAAAAATAAGTTATTAAGTCAATGTAGAGTTAACTTTCATTAAAATTGAGATTTTCAGAATGTGCGTTAATTTTTTTGCGCAGTGTATAAGAACGCACTCAAATCCAACCTCGAAGATACCAATGCCAGCAAAGATCTCCAGATCCAGAGACAAGAAGCTCCATGAAGACGATCTATCGTGTGATAGAATTTTCGATAGGGATAACAGTGATTAGACAAAAGGTAGGAGCCATGTTGTTCTGAAATTCCTTTTGAGTGAGCATTGACAAATTATTATGGAAAGACTCACGCCGCAACAACGTTTATAAATTGTTAAAATTTATTTTCGTAATCTGTGTTCTATTCTCCAAACTTATAGAGCACTTCGTGAAATTTATGGTTTATATAAAAGTCCATCAGAACTGCTTATTCGTCGAACTATCAAAAGATTTTGGACAACATTTTCTCTACTCGATGCAACAACAAGACAAAGAACTGCACGTACACAGAAAAATATCGTTGCTGTAAGTGATAGTATCTATGGAGATCCAACTGATTCAAGAACTGAAGCCACTTGACCACAATGAGCGTCGTTTGTGGGCCCTAGAACAGCTTGAAGTTAATCCACTTTTTACCGAAGAATTGGGTGCAGTGATGAAGCTCATTTCTGGTTGAACGGCTAGGTGAACAAGCTACTCGCTTGGTAACTCGCCAGGTGACTCGTTAGGCTTTAGGCGCTAAGCTAGCCTCCTGCCTATGCGGACGTAGCCTTACGGTTCGGGAATCTTTCCTGATCAACAATATGCCAAACACATGGCATATTTCGTTGCGAACAAACAAGAATCTCAGAAAAAAAGCAATCGGGAAATACAACACATTATGTACACTCGTTTGAGCAAATGAAATCTGACATAGACTCGAATATAGGCATGAATACATATACAAATTATAGATTGATGCATGACTGAGTGGATGAAGAGATGAATTCATTAAAATATGAACAGGATGATAATAAATGATTAAATTACGCACGTGTATTAAGGAATGAGTGAACTGAAATTGCACTCCGTTATTTCTGCCCTAAAATATCATGATGTAGGTTTTGAAACGGAATGGGGATGAAACATGAATAATGAATGATACGATATGATATGATAATGTAATATTTCGATAAAAGCAAAATCGAATTTGATTTAAAACAGAGCACTTGAAACCTAGCCGGTCTACAGTTTTGGCTGCGTTGTTTGTTCTTCAAGATGAATTGATTTTTATGCAAGCTTGCCAATATACCAGAATCTCTCCTTTTCTTACTGCCAGGACGAAGCAGAAGACTATTTATAAAAAGGGCTTTCCAATAAGAGGTGTTATTTTGAATTCGACAAGAAGAAAATACGCCATTAATGATTCCCGCTTCAAAAATACATTGATATCAATAAAATTCACTATAAAAATGACGAAAATTTCGCAGAGACGGTTCGTAAAACTCGAACATTTTTGGGTCGTTGTGAAGCACCTTGTCGTTCCGCAATACAGAAATTGGTGAAAAAATTTGAGCTGTTGGGACAAGTTAGTGATGTGAAGAATAAAACCCGTGCACGTCGCTCAAGAAAAGCCGAGAATATTGCTGCTGTAGCCGAAAGTGTTGAAAAAAATCCAGGTTTGTCAATTCCTCGTCGTTCTTTATAATAAGGCATTCCACAAACGTCATTACACCTTATTTTGCATAAAGATTTGGGTCTTGCGGCTTATAAAGTTCAGTTAAAACAAGAATTCAAGCCGGCTGATCATCACTTACGTCGTGTCTTTGCTGTTTGGATCCTTGAAATCCATGAAAATGATCTGGAATTCCATAGAAAAATTATGAGGCCCATTTTCACCTCGGTGGCTTCGCCAACAAGAAGGTTTTTATGTCTTTAGTGTCTTGGAGATACAATCGCCGTTGAAAAAATTATTTTCTCTGTGTCTATGCTCACCACATATTTCCGAATCAATTTCTCTGAGAGATGTGAATGGATACTTACTTGACTTCGGCAGGAGACTGCGCTATCAACCAGTGTACATCTTGTGGTCGTCTGGAACCTATAGCTAATAATTGACCTACATGGCAATTTCTAGGAAACCTAGGTCTTTTTGGCACTTTTCTCGTCCATTCTCCAACGGCTAGAAGGTCTGGAGAATCCCCGATTCGTATCCGACCTCTAGGTCTACTGAGTCCTTTATCTGCATACCAAGCTAACGTGGAGTCTTCGTATAAGACTACCCATTCTTCCGTCCAGCCACTACAGAAAAGTCCCTCTGGAAAAAATTAACTGTTTTAAAAGGTGCCACAACTAATAATGTTTTGTGGTTACACGAATTTTGATCAACAATACATAAGTAGAGTAGATCTCATGCTCTGGATTCTGAAAATAGTCTAAAAGGGATATTCTTATATAGGTATTCATAGAGATACCAAGAGAAATCACTGAAGGATACAACCAAATGGGGGTTTCATCATCATTCTCTTGAGGTAGTTCCAAGAATTTGTGGCGCTGGCTTTATGTTCGCGTTGTTTGACCAATGATCATATACGACTGCATGAAGCGAGCAAAGATGATTGTAAAACCCTTCAAACTACAGGGATCAGCCTTCCTCGGTAACCATGGTTTCAGGAGCTTTATGGTTGAAATCTAGGGTAGCGTTGGTGATGCTGCTAGATCCTGAACCTCTTTCATATTCCGATTAGTAACGAGGCTATATTTTCAACGTACACATTACACCAGGGGGCTCTGATCAATCTAAGGAAGTTTAGTTCCCCTGGCGAAACTGAAAGCCAGTACACTTCTGATACACCCAGCATTGGTTAGACCAGTCATACCACTTCTAAGCATCTCCTGCTACAAGGACACTGCTAGTTTCTCGACGGCTCCTTGTGAAGGAATGTGAACAGTGACTCTATCATCGGGGCAAACCACCAATCGAAGAAAATAACAGTGTTGGGAGATTATACTTTTCTGGTAGCCAAGCTGCTTCGTAAGCGCTGGTTGCAGACAAGAGCACCACATTGAATTTGTCATCTCATTGCTCTAGGATGTTGTATCTGATCTTCTTCAGTAAATAGTCTTATCATGCCTACAAGATAGTTTGAAATATTGATGTCAATCCTGACATACCCACTTCATGGTTTCAGCTTCCAATTGCCAGTACCTTTCAGTCTATAAGATCTCAACCTTGCCTCTGTAGATGTCCAGAGGTGACAGGCTCAACATCAGTTCCATAAACTCTGTCGGGGAGTTCTGATATCTGATTTCAATTCCTTCAACACCACAATGCTCTGGCACTTATAGTAGAGTTACTTCATTGCCTCTGGCCAGTTGCTTAATGGTGTTACAGCACTCCCAGGTCAGCACGGACCCTGGCAATGTGATTCCAGGAACCATATCGTGGCCTGGCTGTTCGTGGTGATGAAGATATGCGCCCCTTTGAGGTTCAATTTAAAACACACCTCTCACCAGAATCAATTAGCCTTTTCCAGGGTTCGCTGTTTCTATTTTTTTTCAGTACAGCGGGACCTGAATATCTGCCCTATTACTTTCTCAATCTTCTGCAAATGGTTAGCCAAAGTTGATTAAGTCTGTTAAACAATTCTTCAATTTTTTGACACATATTTGCTACCCTTATTTACGCCATGGTATTAAGTTGTTGTTCTTCCTTACCGAAGGATCAAAATTACCAGATTTGAAATCGGAAAGCAACCTTTGCCAGTTACAAAAGTCCAATACATTCAATCAAATGTTTTTGGTTGCCTTACTACCACCCATTTCAAACCCAGAGAGCATAAATTGATAGAAATGTACGTCTCCTTGTATCTGGATAAACTTTCTTCATTAGTAATCATGGCATTATATCCTCAAAATGTCTTTTCCACGACTTTAAAGAACACAATGAGTTGATAAATGATTATAACCAACTACTGGCTTGAGAGAAACGATATTATTTTCTGGTCTATCCAGAACAAAGTGGACTATCCTATTCATAATTCATAATTCTTGCAGTACCTACAAATGCCCTTTCTTCCATCGTTACAAATACGGAACTCTTATGCCAATCTCAAAAGCAATCGAGAAATATTCCAATAGTGTCAACAACAGCCAACTGCTCTTCTGCACTCAAATCATCCATTAAATTTGCTCCAGATGACGAAGTGTTTTCGAAGCAACTGACACAACTCCGAAATGCAATTACAATGGCCATTAAGCTGTAGTTGAAAGGTCTGATCGCGGGACGCCCAACAACGTGTACCTGTCAACGCAAGAGGACCTCCAGATAATTTGCCTTTGGTCCCGTCTCTACGAAACCCTTCGAGTAGTCGGTGGCGGACGTGGCTGCAAGTTCAAAGGGCGCTAGGGTCAATATTTCATAAACAGTGGCCCGCTGAAAGGATTTTTAATGGGCCGTCCAAGCACGAGGTGAAACAAAAAGGCAATTAGTTTCGCTGGAGATTCGACGGAAAGAGCACATCGTCGAAAATTCCATGAAACAGATTTTGAACCTTTCAATTACGGAAATTACGAGGAAGATGGGGGAATTTTTCCATGGGAAAATCCGCAACGCTTGTTAGCACGAGGAAATGAGAGCATTAACTTTGGGTGGAGAAAAAATGGGTTTTCGATTCTTTTTCGAGATTCGGTTTGTTGACGCAATGTCGCGATTTCTCAATTAAGTTTTGTTTAGTTGAGCCAGAGGAATTTTTCTTAGGTGTTCCGTGTTCCCATTTTTGATTCACAGCATTATACTGTGTGATTATAGAAATTAACTCCTAATAAAGGTGATAAAAAGCACCATTCCTTCAGTGTTCACTTTCTGATATTTTTTCTATCTCGTACATGCATTTTTTCTTTCATTCTCGTAGTGATAAGAATTGGTACAGCAGTCCATTCTTCTCTCCGAGAGGGTTCTTTTATAATTAACTCCTATCGTTCATTTCTAAACAGTAATAGTATCTCCGATCAACATTTTCTATTATACATGCGAGATCAGAAAAAAAATATTTATGTTCGACTGCTTCATAAAAACTTGATTCATGAATTCGTTCAGCGTCCATAATTGACTACTTTATTGGACACCACTTTATTGGACACCACTTTATTGGACACCACTTTATTGGACACCACTTTATTGGACTCCACTGTCACAGTCTTCTCGCGATTTTGCAATTTTCTTCGTTTCACACCACTTGTTACAGGCCGCATACAAATTTTCATAGGGGCTTTTAGTGGGTAGGAGAGATTTTTTGGAACTTGCGGCTAAATTATTCACGCTTTCCTCTTCCGAACTATCCATTTTTGGGATTATTATGACGTTTGTCACAGAATTAACGAAGTAAACAACCTTGTTCAGTGAGGTTGCTAAGGTCGCTGATGGTTACTAAGGTAAGATAAGCAAAAGTACACTCAATGTATTTCTTGAAATAAAGCGACGAATATATTAATTGCCATTTCAGAAAATAAAATGTCTGCATTGCAGTCAAACATAAAGCTTTGTATGCAACTCGTACATAATTAGGCTTATGGACTTGCCCAAATTATTGGCCTCGCTCGCTTTGCTCGCTCTGCCATAAACTTTGGACTCGTCCATAAAGACCTAATTTATGTACTTGTTACATAAATAGCTATTATGTTAGAATGGTTCAAAATATAAGGAGCATTTTCGATACTCACTTCGGTACCTCAGTAGATAGCCACCTTTTACTGGTTTGTTGAGACCTGAAACAAATAAAGATCTCCTTAGATTCACAGAAGATATTCAAGACACTGTGTGAGTCTCAAAAACATTTCAATATGTAGGTGAAGAAGCTAAATCAACTTGCAAAATAAATTTAGGATCAAACTTTTTATCGACTCAACATGAAAATGAATTACAAGCATTCAATTTTTGAATAATTAATTTATTGTTCAGAACAATTTTGTGGAGTCATAAGCAAAAATATGGGAAATTGTGAAAACTCTTCAATCCTTTCTCAAATTTGTTGTTTTATTTCGCGATTATGGAATCTTTTAAATCCGAAGAATGTATTCTATATTGCGATATGGAATGCGCAAAATGATAAGCTGATAACTCCTGGATGTAATTGAAATTATCGATGGATTTTGAATTTAATCTGAACAATAATTTAAATCCGTGGGATATGTTATAACAGAGTATTTCGAATTATTGTCACAAACATTTCCAACATATGGAGCATTCGTTTATTAATATAAGTAGTTAAACCGTTGCTATTGATTTATTAGATGAGTATTGTTAATGAGTATTGAAATAAGGATCTCCACTATACAGTATAATCAAAAAGTGATCAATTCTGTTCAGTGAACATTGACAAATTATCATGGAAAGACTCACGCCGCAACAACGTTAACAAATTATTGAAATTTATTTTAAAAATTAGTATTCTATTCTTATAGAGAGAGCACTTCTTGAAAATTATGGTTTACGTGATCGTCCATCAGAGCAGCTTTTTCGTCGAACTATAGATAGATTTTATCCTCTACTCGATGAAAAAACAACAAGAAGACAAAGAACTGTATGTACAGAAGAAAATATCGCCGCTGTAACTGATAGTGTGAATGAAGATCCAGATTTGTCTATTTGTCGACGATCACAGCAAGTTGGACTCTGTGCATCCACCACATGAAAAATTTTGCGAAAAGATCTTGGTCTACACCCATACAAGATCCAACTGGTACAAGAACTGAAGCTACTTGGCCATAATAAGCATCGTTTGTTTGCTGGTTGGGCCCTAGAACAGCTTGCAATTTATCCACTTTTTCATCGAAAAATTGTGTTCAGTGATGAAGCTCATTTCTGGTTGAAAGGCTACGTAAACAAGCAAAACTGCCCTATATGGAGTGAAAAAAATCCTCAAGAAGTTCTACTGATTCCATTGCATCCTGAAAAATGCACTGTATGCGCTTTACACGATGGAGGCATCATCGGTCCATATTTCTATAAAACGATGATGAAGCTAATGTTGCAGTGAATAGTGCTCGTTACAGATCGATGATCAATGATTATTTGTTTCCAAATTTGAATGGTACCGATCTCGGTACCGACCCAGAAGGTTTTTGGTTCCAACAAGATGGTGGTACACCCCATGCTGCTACCGTAACAATTGATTCATTGAGAGAAAGATTTGACGATAACATTATTTCGAGAAATAGTACAACTAATTGGCCTCCAAGATCTTGCGACATGACTCCAATGGATTATTTTTTCTGAAGTTATTTCAAGTCATGGGTTTATGCCAACATGACTCGTGTTATTGTTGAAATAAGGCCTGATTTACTCGAAAAAGTGGTCCAAAATTGGTCCGATCGAATGGGGTTCTTCAGAGCTAGTCGTAGTGGACATATGACGAAAATTATCTTCCAAATTGGCTTCAATCTTAATTTAAATATGTTTGATTTCAATTTTAAGTTCTATCACCTTAAAAAAACACGTGATATCAACTTACAAGAACGATCTACTTAGAAGATGGATAAAGGAGTGCCAAAAAAAGTTCTGAAGTAAAACAGGGGAGAGTGTTCCAGAATTGGCAATTCACATGGTGTAAACTTTAAATTGTAATATCTTTGCCAAATTTCAAATGAACATCTTGTGGAGTGCAGATACTATGAGAACAAACTGGAAATAAATTCATACTTTATGAGCCTGTATCTCGGAAAAATAAACGTTTGTGGTCCTATGTTAATGGGACTTTTTTTCCTGAAATTATTCAAGAAATCTTCCCTTTTCGTTTGTACTTCAAATTCAGGAACGTCCTGTGGATTTCAACTTTGAAAAATACTCGAAGCTGGCTGAAATGAGACCATACTTTCTCTTCGTTCTCATGCAACAAAAAAATGAATTTAACGTGAAATCTAGATATCTTATCCGCGAGTAAATATTTTGATATATTTTACGCGAATTTCACGTCGCATTCATCTAATCTTTCATATATCATATTTTCAAACAATTCCATCAAAAAAGTTAGTTTTTTCGAGAATTTGGCTTAGAAAAATTATTTTTTCACATGAAAACGGATTACTTTTGAAATCCCTTTCAAAGGTCTCATTCGAGGACACCCTAAAATTCTCTAAACTAACTCATTAACGTAAAGGCGTAACTCACAATTCTGATTGTGGACGTCTTGTATCGTGGGGTGCCCCCGGGACATGCACAACGCGAACATCGCGAAAACTTCTGAAACACTGTTCCCAGTGTTCCCGAGTCCAGAAACCGTTTCAGGAAACTTGTTCACGCCCAGAGGAACAGGCCATGCGTCTGCCCCACAGCGCCGGCCGCTGTTGAACTCATTGATGCTGGAAGATGCTGGAGGAAGCGAATTGGGGTAGGTTTGGTATTTATTGGGCTGTTTTAGGGGAAGGTCCTCATTGGAGAAGAATATTTCAGGAGAGTTATGGAGTTCATTATTAAGAAGAGAATATTGACCTAGTGAGCGCCATGAACTTTTTCATTCTTGAATATCGCCTTGGCGAATTTTGAGGAAAAATAAAAAAAATGATGTTATCTAACTACTCACAAAATGAAGGGTTCCAAGAAACGGGAGATAGGCTTTCTATTTTCAGTGATCCAGAAACAGGAACAAAAACACTGATCCTCAGTCTAATTTTGACTTTATTTATCAGGTCTAGAATAATTTTTTTTCTATTGTGGTGGTAACGTTTTACAGGAACGCTTAGAATAATCAAGATGCGATAACAAATATTCCTCTTACCAATCTCAGTTCATACGCAACAGTGATGGCATTGTAGTCATTGAGAAATTATTACATAAAACAAGAAGAAGACATTAGAACATATGTTACATTTCAATAAATAAAATTGATATAATATATCTCAACAACCATTGAACTTGTGGATGATGTTATGGTGTGTGAGTGACTAAAAAGCAAATCTCTGATTGATGTGTAGAAAGTATTTGACTTTTAAGGAATCCGACATAATCATCGAATCACTCATGTCCATGAAAATTAAACAATTCAGATAAAGATATCCAATACACAAAAAATAAAATCAACTACTTTCTACACATCAATCAGAAAGGACCCCGCACTTTTTGTTTGTAAAGTGGCGACCGGTCAAATTATCTGAAAGTTTGGTATGTTGTTGTACCCGACTCAGTGACCAAAAGTGTCAATAGGACCAACCCAATCCTATGGCTAGTTTTCCAAATGCGGGGTGTTAAAGTTGAAAATTGTCCAGATTTTCGGATTTATTTTTTAATTAATTATTAAGAGGTAGATTGGATTTCTGTCTCATACACACGTTTACTACATGTTCTAGTAATGGAATTAGTGGATACGTATGATTAAAAATATTTATATTTACAGGGTGATTCACGAATATATGACGGTAGTTTTGTGCCAAAATTCACTTTTTCTACTGTGACATCCGGAAGGCATATTTTTGAAATGTTTTTTTCGATTTAGTATTATGACGACAAAATATTGCACAGTGCATATTTTTTATGCAGGGTGTTTCACAGAGAGAACCACTAGACATAATCATTTTTTTTTAGTATTAATTCGAAACCCTGTATTTTTGAATTGATTTTTGGGAAAAGTAATACCACAAACATATGTGTGTCTCTTATCTCCAAAATATTCATGGTGATTTATTCATAGGAAGGTATTCTATTTTGGGAAAAGTACAAAAAACATAGGGTGTTCATGTTTTTTGTACTTTTCCCAAAATAGTATTCGAAAATTACCTCGGTCAAATGCAACTATTTTCTCACTATAGGTATATTGATTCCCACAACATCTCCAGATGTATAAAGTCTAAATCCGATACTATGACCAGTTTTCGAGATACAGGGCGTTAAATTGGAGAAAAACTTATTTCATCCGTTTTTTTTTTCATTGAAAAGCCGGATTGATTTTATGTTGCGCCTATGAGTTCAATATGAGTACAGATCAGATGCTCATGAAAAAGTTCAGCTAAAATATTCACTGTTACAGGGTGATTTACGAATAAATCACAATAGCTTTTGCAAACACTCGATAATTCTACAGTTTCGTCACAGAGAAATTAATACCTAGTCGTTCACAATTTTCAGTCTGAAATAGTTCATTATGATTACCTACTTTTCATACAGGGTGAGCCATACAGCCAACCATACCAAAAATACTTATGCTTTCAATTGATTAAAATGAGAACTTTTTAGTGAATTTTGAGTATCTTTGTGAGCGCGCTTACTAACTGCGCTATCACCCCCAAAAATATGACAAATAATCATCTTCTTGTGTAGGTATAATACAAACCTATTTTTATAGGTACGTACTCCATAGTCCACAATATTCGTGTACCGGGTTTTTCACTATAATCTGACCCCCCCCTTTAACTTTGTTACTAAAGGAGATACAAAAAAATGTTTCATACAAAAATTTCACGAAATCAACTGAGGTTTTTTAATATGTTTTCACGAACTGAAATATATACAAGGTGGCCAACATATTGATGGCAACTTCATTTTTTCAATATGTAACATATGTTGGTCTATCTCTCTTATTCTGAGCACCACAGAGTTTCAAATTTAAAGAACAACCTGGCAAGCTCAGCAATAACTTTTCAAGTGGCAGGCTGCGATTACTCAAAATGCCCATTTTTGGAGTTATGATAACGTATGTCATATCGTTACTAAGGAGCATTTTGAGTAATCGCAGCCTGCCACTTGAAAAGTTATTGCTGAGCTTGCCAGGTTGTTCTTTAAATTTGAAACTCTGTGGTGCTCAGAATAAGAGAGATAGACCAACATATGTTACATATTCAAAATTATGGGAAAAAGAGCTAGCCAAATATAGGAAAATATACAGGGTGTTCCATTTGAAAAAATGAAGTTGCCATCAATATGTTGGCCACCTTGTATATATTTCAGTTCGTGAAGTCATATTCAAAAACCTCAGTTGATTTCGTGAAATTTTTGTATGAAACATTTTTTTGTATCTCCTTTAGTAACAAAGTTAAAGGAGGGGGTCCAATTATAGTGAAAAACCCGGTACCTAGAGCGAGTTATAACTAGGTATATTGAAAAGTTCAAATCTTATTAATTTATAAATATACTTTTTCAAGCAAAAAGAATGTTTATTTGGGATGATCTACGCATGCAAGAAATGCATATTTTGGTATGTGACTATTTCTAAATCACCTTGTATATTCACATATATATTTGAAAATTCTTACGGTTATGCTTACTTGATGTAATGTTCTAATTTCAATTATTTCAAAGCATATTATTTATGGCTCACCCTGTATGAAAAGTAATTATAATGAAGTATATCAGACTGAAAATTGTGAACTACTAGGTATTAACTTCTCTGTGATGAAACTGTAGAATTATCGAGTTTGCAAAAGCTATTGTGATTTATTCGTGAATCCTCCTGTAACAGTAAATATTTCAGCTGAACCATGTGCATCTGAGCTGTACTCATACTGAACTCATGGGCGCAACATAAAATCAATCCGGCTTTTCAATTTGAAAAAAAAAACTGATGAAATAAGATATTCTCCACTTTAACGCCCTGTATCTCGGAAACTGGTCATAGTATCGGATTTAGAATTCATTCATCTGGAGGTGTTGTGGGAATCAATATAATATATAGTGAGAAAATAGTTGCATTTGACCGAGTTAATTTTCCCAAAATAGAATACCTTCCTATGAATAAATCACCATGAATATTTTGGAGATTAGAGACACACATATGTTTGTGGTATTACTTTTCCCAAACATCGATTCAAAAATACAGGGTTTCGAATTAATACTAAAAAAAATGATTATGTCTAGGGGTTCTCTCTGTGAAACACCCTGTATAAAAAATATGCACTGTGCAATATTTTGTCGTCATAATACTAAATCGAAAAGAACATTTCAAAAATATGCCTTCCTGACGTCACAGTAGAAAAAGTGAATTTTGGCAAAAAACTACCGTCATATATTCGTGAATCACCCTGTAAATATAAATATTTTTAATCATACGTATCCACTAATTCTATTACTAGAACTAATCTCAATCTAACTCTTAATAATCAAAAAATAAATCCGAAAATCTGGACAATTTTCAACTATTATATATTTCGAAGACTAGCCATAGGATTGGGTTGGGCCCATTGACACTTTTGGTCACTGAGTTGGGTACAACAACATACCAAACTTTCAGAAAATTTGACTGGTCGCCACTTTACATACAAAAAGTGCGGGGTCCCACCTTCACGAGGCCAGAAAACCAGCAAATACATATCTTCAAGTCAGACCAACCGTAAGAAACATTCCTTCAGTTTTTAGTTCGTGGTATTTTTTTTATCTCATAAAAAAAATTTTTTCTTAAATTCTTGAGGTGATAAGAATTGATACAACCATCCATTCTTCTCTCCAAGAGAGCTCTTGTATATAGAAAACCCAAGAAAGTTTTATCACAGATGCAGAATCCTCCCACGGTATCCTTTAAACAATATCCATGAAATAATTTTCAATTAGGGTTTCAATTCCTAGAGCGATATCCAAGATCACCTGCTAAACGTAAACTATTATCGATTGAACTTCCTGCTCACTAATTCCTTATTCCAGATGATTGATCACCCCTGTACTCTATTTCGATTCCAATCGTATAAATGGACGAAAATCCTGCCTTCTCTCTTCAAGGATCTAATGAAATTGGCTGATTGGTTCAGTGCAGCTTGAATGGGATATATAAAATCGATATTTTATTTCCTTTCAGCGAACGCGAACAGCTTTTCAGATTGCACCATTCGATCTGGGTACTTAACTACTGATATTTTCTCTTCAGTTAGGTTTTCCCTCAAGACACCCATTGAAATTGAAATTATAAGGTGAAGATGCGAAATGGGATTTTTGCCAAGAAAACTCACCGACAAGAAATTGGCATGAGATACGAGAATGTATTGATATCTAGTTAGCCTAGACCAGCTCCATGCATAAACAAATTATTGCGACCATATCAACGAACAATAACTTATTAGAAGTGTCAGTGAAGAGTTCGACGATAGATGCATTTTGTTTAAGACTTTCTTGTCGATCGAAAAATCCGAGAATTTGTCCTGCTTCTCATTTCTCCCGAAAGGGGTCGCGCTATTTGTCGTTGCCGCAGTAGCGCCACGACTGATAAATATTGCGGATTATTCCGGAACTAGACCAAAATCTGAAATCTAGAATGCCGTTTTGATCTAAAAATTTTGGTCACGATTTTTAGTCAGGAGTCAGGTATTCATGCACGTCAAAAAAGTAAACCAGAGTTACGCAATAAATAAAAAAAAGATGTCCACCGAAATTGTAAAAATTGGAGTATCGAGCCATCATCAGGTACCTGCATTTAAAAGGGTTAAGAGGTGAGCAGATTTACGAAGATATGCTTAATACCCTTGGTAATCAATGTCCTTCGTATGCGACCGTGAAAAATTGGACTGCAAGCCTCGAAAGAGGTAAATTTTCCATTGAAGAAGATGATCGGGAAAGCCAGTTTCTGTGTCAGTCTCCGAAAATATCGATGCAGTTCATGATATGATTTTATCAGACCGTCGAATTGGTCTAAAACGGATATATGAAGCACTGGAGATTTCATACGAACGCGTTCATCATATATAGTTCACTTCAATTTGGACATGAGAAAAATTTCTGCAAAATGGATCCCCAAATGTTTGAATGTTGACAAAAACCGTGCAAGGGTAGAAGCATCGCGTTCGATCTGTGCTCGATTTGAGAACGATGTAGACTTCTTAAACCGAATTGTTACTATGGATGAGACTTGCGTACATTTCTACGATCCAGAAACAAAGCAACAATCGATAGAATGGCGACACTCTGGTTCTCCAAGACCTAATAAGTTTCGTGTCCAAAGATCTGCTGGAAAAGTTCTTGCTTCAGTTTTTTGGGATTGCCATGGAGTAATTATGATTGATTTTTTGGATAAGGGTAGAAAAATAACTAGAGATTACTATTCGACATTACTGACCACTCTACGGGAAAAAATTAAAGAGAAAAGACGCGGAAAGCTATCCAAAGGTATTTTGTTTTTAGAGGACAACGCTCCAGTACACAAATCTCATGTTTCCATGCAAAAAATTCGTGATTTAGGGTTAGAATTACTAGAAAACCCCCATTATTCACCAGATTTGGCTCTGTACGACTATCATCTCTTTCCTCAACTGAAAAAAGTTTAAAAGGTCGTAAACTTTCTTCCAACGAGGAGGTAATAACAGCTGTGGAGGACTGGTTAACTGGTTTGCAGAGCAAGAAGAAACATTTTTTTGAAAGGTCTAGAGAAGTTGCAGGTTCGCTGTAATAAATGTATTCGATAAAGAGGAGAATATGTTGAGTAATAAAATATTTTTACATTGAAATTTTGTTTGGTTCTATAGTAGGCTAAGAATTTTTCAATATATCCTCATAGAAGGAATTTTCTTTTCATTCAATAAATCTGACTAAATTTATGTAACAACTGAATGATAAATGGATGATAAACATTTTTATCAGGATGTCGTTCATTTGAAATCCTCGCAGTAGCCCTAGTACAGTAATTGTTCTGGAAATACATTTTCAGCATTTCCTTTCTCTCTTCCAACGTGTAAACCATTTTGTAATTTTCATTGAGAACTGATAAAACGCACCTCTAATAACTCTGCAATACAGAATATACACACAACCAAACTTATATGGAATCACCCAGTATTAAGATGAAATATTATTTTGATATCTTTTTCGTTAGAAGCAAATAGAAAGTGCATGTGTTTACTCACAAAAACAGTTAGGTCCATAAGCACTTGATAAGATTTGGCTTTGCAGTGTCGATTTTACCATTTCGTTCGAACGTCGCAGTGAATTTATATTTTGTTTTTTTGCGAAGTTTAAAAAAAAATGCCTTATGTGGGGTTATCGGAAGTCCAGAGAGGAAGAATTATTACTATGGCAGAACAAGGTATGTCACAAAGACAGATTGCAAGAACGGTGGGGGTTACACAAGGGGTTGTTTCAAAAACCTATGCAAGGTTTCTGGAGTTCGGAACCCTAAAGAATAGGCCGAGAAGAAGTCGTGGAAGAGTAACTACAGAAAGGCAGGATCGCTTTTTAGCCCAAACAGCAAGAAAAAATCCCGCAGTATCTCATTCAGAGCTTCAAAGGCAATTTTTGCAAGCTACAGGTGTTAGTGTTTCTGTCGAAACTATCAGAAAAAGACTTCGCGCTCGGGAATTATTCAAGAGAAGAGCGTTAAGAGTTCCAGAACTATCAAGGCAAAATGAAGTTGACCGCTTTAATTGGTGTTTAGAGCATGAAAATTGGACTATTGAAGATTGGAAAA
Organism: Adalia decempunctata; assembly: GCA_951802165.1. NCBI lineage: Eukaryota > Metazoa > Arthropoda > Insecta > Coleoptera > Coccinellidae > Adalia > Adalia decempunctata. Next base: position 27,992,494 of record OX637697.1, read on the forward strand.
ATGTCTTATTTTCGGATGAGACCAGAATTGACCTACGATCAGACGACCGGCGTGTTCGCATTTTAAGAGGTAGAGGGAGGCAAGCTAGGCTCCAAGCTGCAAGACCGATCCCTAAATACAAAGGAGGTACTGTAATGTTTTGGGGCGGAATTATGTTTGGTGAGAAAACTCCTTTAATTCCCATTAGACAATCTCTGACAGGGCCTAGGTATGTTGATCTAGTGATACAACCTGTAATGAGGCTCTGGCGAGGTGCTTTTGGAGATTATTTCCTATTTATGCAGGATAATGCACCTCCACATACCAGCAGAGTTGCAAAAATTTTTTTCGAAACAGAAGGTGTGACTGTTTTAGAGTGGCCTTCTTGTTCACCGGACCTTTATCCTATCGAGCACTTGTGGGATAGGATCAAAAGAAAAATTAGAGCTCGTCAAAATAATCCTGGTAACGCAGAGCAACTTATACAAGCGGCTTTAGAGGAATGGGCAAATGTTACAGAAGAAGAAATTAACAACTTAATAGAAAGCATGCCTAGTCGAATTCAAGCTGGTATCAATGCCAGGGGTGGTAATACTGATTATTGATTTGTTAAAATCGTTTCATTTGTTGTTCAATTCTCAGTTACATAAAAATTATTTTTAGAGAAATTTACACTTTTAATTTTCTGTTCTATTATAAAAATAATCTTTTAATAATTTATATTATTTTTGTAATAAACTTGTTTTGGGAAAACTGCTCTTGACTTTTCAGCGACTTTTTTTTAATTAAAATTCGTTTTTTCCAATTAACAGGGTGATTCCATATAAGTTTGGTTGTGTGTATACTGAAAATACTAAATTTTCTGAAAGCAATAATATTGCGTATGGCGTGCAGATTCTGATAAGCACGAAGAGAAAAAAGGCATTCAACACTTTTTTATCACCTCATTGTTTGTTTTGTTTTTTTTTCATATAGAAATTATACTATCAATTAGAACATCTCTGTTTCATTCAGTTTTATCGGTACCAGTATTCCATAAAAAACAGCCTGCAACTTTGTGAATATTCACTTATAAGAACACAAACTGCAGATTCCTACGAATTTGAATCCATGCATACATTTGTGCTACAAAACTACCTACTTTCCCTATTAAAATTCCTGATGGGGTTGCAACTCTCCAGTGGGTTGCTGGTAGAAACAAGCTTGGTATTCCAGATCACGTCCCCCTGTCCTCAAAAATCGACCACTGTCTGAGTGTTTCCACAAATTCTGATCAGTTGTTGAGTTATTGAAGTTAATATAAAAAATGCACAATATGTGAAGAAACAAATTTGTACTCCTTTCTGACATACACAAAAGAGTAAATGAAATTCAATCTAAAAAAGTACTTTTCATTTTGATTGAGAGTTTATTCATTGGAAAATTCAAAGAACGTCCCAACGTTGCAAAAATTTCTACAACATTTTGATTCCGTAGTACTCGTAGTAAAAACACCCAGTTTAGTTCTGATGATTTTGAAAATTGCCTTCACTATTTATTATATATATATAGTCTAAGGTAGGAACCGATCAAAATGTGTTGAAATTTATTATTCATATTATAGTCAAGGCTTCTATGAAATATGTTCGGAATCATAATCACATTTTTTCAATTTGTCAGCTGCGTCTAGATTTTTCTAGATATGTCTCTCATTGTGATCTCCATCCTGATTCCTGTTCTAAGAGTGGCAACCCTATAGCTAGAACTGACTAGCAATTCCTTCCGCTGTCAGACTACTTGAGTTGAAAACATCTCGATATTATAACATCTTGGAAACCCATAGTGTTATCGAATGAATAAGGAATTGGTCTAAAAAAACTATATGTATAGGAACTCTTTAATAATCCATTGTCTATGGATTATTAAAGAGTTCCTATACATATAGTGTTTTTAGACCAATTCCTTATTCATCTCGATATTACTTTGTTCGGGAAAAGGAAGTGTGTTTCGGCTGACTCAGTGATCGCATTCTGAGAAGACCAAAAGGACTGTCAAGGACCCTTCAATTAGAAGAGATCCCTTTGATAACGTATATCGATGGAGGGATATGGAAGATATAATGGATATTTTGGCCATTTATCCTTCATGTCAGGAAGCAAGAGAGGAATAGCGACATCTATTATATCCCGTCTTGAATAATGGAATCGTCCATCTGAGACGAGCACTTCGCAATTCTCACCATATCGCTATACATGAGATTTTGCCTTTTCTTCGAGGTGTTTAGAAACTCCAGTAAATACCAGTGGAGGAAAACAATATTTGATCGAGGTCATTCTCTCTATAGGGTGTCACATTGACATTGTGATAATTGGGGATATTTTCATATTCAAAGTGCCTTTTTTTGAAAAAATACCATTTCATTTTAAGGTTATATTTATGGCTATGATAAAAGCACCGAAAATTTTCAGTTACTTTTTTGTATCTAGAAATAAAGCTTCGACTGAACTTCCAAGGCTTGCTTTGATGTCAATAATTCTTGGATGGACTATAGTTTTATTGTTATTTATCGATACAGTAAGTAAAAATCCATTACGTCTTTCAAAGTTTATTCTCTCTAAAAGTCATGTCCACAAATCTTATTCGTCTCTTCTGAATCTCCTATTTCTTCTTCGTTTCTTATTTTTCTTTTTTGTTGGTATATTTGGATCAACAACAATAATACTCCTGTATAATTTCTTCGTAAGGTACACAAAAACATACAATAATAAAGATAAAATTGACACTACACAAACGAATACAAATAAAAGTACATCTATCATATTATATTGGTACCATGGTAAGTTTGCTCCATAGTTCTTGAGATGATCGGCACCTCTGTGTCTGATAACATGTTCTACCCAGAATACTGCTGTATCCATAGGTGGAATAGGTTGGTCCCTCAATAATAAGGAACGTTTTTTAGCCACCTCCCTGTATCTGAAATGAACAGAAAAATTAAAATTAGAAGTGAGTTTTTCCAGATAATCACCTACGAGATCACCTATGTTGATTGTTTCAAGTTTATAATTGATTTATTATTTTTAGTAAACGAGTTACGAATTTCTTATCCATTTTCAGTTGCGAATAGGATATGGTGCATCTTATATTTTTATTTGTTTCTCATTTGTAAACGTCAGTTTCCAAAAACACAATATTAATCAAGAAAGTTTATTTTATCAAGTCACTAACTTGTAAAACTGACAGAGTTAACTTGCAAAATTTTTACAAGTTAGTAGTATTATTTACATTAGAAAATTTTGTTTTATCGTCATATATGTTGAAAATCATGGTACAATTGTTATTTCCAGTAACACAGATTTTTTATGATGAAAGAGTTGATACTGATGATGATGAACCATCTGTTGACTCAGAAACTGCTGAACTCGAGGACTGCAGAACATTTGTACTCTACTTACTACCAAATAATTCGCTAGACATTTCGATTTTTTTGTTGACCGAATCATCGAAATAACTCATCGCAATTTCGGTGCTCTTCCACCCTCCTGCACGCTATAGTGCTAAAATATCTCCACCCGAATCCGCAACCATAGTGGCTCCAGTTCTGCGAAAACAGTGGCCGGTGTATACTCTGGGTCTTTTAAACCTAAATATTTCGCTATTTGCTTTGGGACACCACCAATAGTGTGCTGGCCAGCATTAAGGGAAATGCACTTTCCATGTCGGTATGTCAAAAAAAAACTTAGGTTTTCTGTTCCAAGAGGCCGAAGATTTATATATTTTCTGTATAACATGCAGGGCTTGAAGCTGCAGCCATCATCGGTTATGGTGAATCTTCTTGTTGTTAAATTTTTTGTTTGCCGCAATGTCACAACAACGTATTTTCCCATATCTTCTACATCATTCATGTTTAAGGAGAGAATTTCGTCACATCGACAACATCCAAAAATCCCAAATATTGTTACAATTTTCGCCAGCAACCACTGGTCATCAGGAGCATGTAAAAGAAATTGTTCAGCCTCTTCTTTACTTAATACCTTGGCCTTTTTTGGCGTATAACGCTCATTTTTTCGTTTCAGAAACGCTAGTACCTTTTGAAATCTGCAAATGACAACTAAACGTCATATTTTTCAATGAATTTTTTAAGGAAAACAAACCTGCGAACAGGGGCATTTTCTTTCATTCCCAAGCAGCTTTTCAGCATAGACCATTTTGCCCATAAAGTATTAGGACTGAATCTAGCTGATAGTGATTCAAGTAGACCAACAAAACATCTTCAGTCACCCCAATCACTTTATTTTTGTTTTGCCACTTTTTGAAGTCGTCGTATTCTCGCTCCTACCTTGAAGCTGATTTTGCAGGTAATAAACTTGAAGCTACACAACTGGCTGCCTCAATAATTTCTTTTGGTACATTCATTTTCGCTTTCGCCAAAACAAATGTAAAGAAAAATAAACAGACATGTTCATGGCAACGCTTCCATAGCTTACGACATTTCGAACAAATTATTGAGATTTTTTTGGAATTTATCTAACCTTTTTACAAATGAGAAACAAATAAAGTATAAAACAATACACGCAAGGTAACGGGTTGTACTGGCTCAAGGAGGTAACTAGTATGCCAGTAAAAACCCTCTTACCTTGCTAGTAATGTTATATACTATAGTTCAAAATAAGTATGATATTACTCACTTTGGATTTTTCAATATTTCGTCTAAGGCAGCTGAAAACGTTTTCTCGTTCAGTTCTTTCAAGTCAATGTGAACGGCGTAACCATTACGAACAGCAGTGGGGATATTTGTCTTCTGGTCCCCAAATATAGGAATTCCTAACACTGGAACTCCGTGGTAAAGAGCTTCTATGGTGCTCAAAAGACCACCATGAGATATGAACAGCTTCAAATTCGGATGAGCTTAAAAAAATATATCACTATTTTATACCAGAGTGTTTAATTCGCAACGGAAATACTTGAACGACAGTTGGAGGTCATCAGATGATTCTTGATATGGTATACAAGTTTTGTGGTTTTTGTTTTCGATAAACAATTTTTGAATTGTAGATACAACGAAGAGGGGAGATTCCTTTCATAGTTAAAAGAAACGAAAATCCCATAAACACAGGACCGCAAATGTTTCGTTTTCGAGATACAGGTTTTTAAAGTTTAATTTTTTTTCAAGTTTTTCCTCACGGCTTTGTATTTCACAAGATATTCAACAAATTTGGCATAGACATAACAATGTGAAATTCCAATTTTAATTGTGAATCTACAGGGTGATATAATTCTGACCTCTTTTTCCCCAATTTTTTTTTTGAGCCACTGAAAAATTGTAAAGAGGAGCTTTGCTGTTAAGCTCAACTGCATGGCTTCTTGTAGTTTGATAGAATCTGCAACCGATTAAGAGGAAAAAATTTGAACGATCATAAAATAAATAATGTATTGATCTACACTGCGCAAAAAAAATTAACGCACATTCTGAAAATCTCAATTTTAATGAAAATTTACTCTATATTGACTTTATAACTTATTTTTATGTTCTCTCGGGAAGGTTTTGAACGAAACAAGACACATTAAATGGAAGAAAAATTCAGGATTTCACCGAACCTTATGTGAAAGAAGAGAAATGAACAATTTTCGAAATACTGAAATGCTAATAAGTGATTTAATACTTGGTATTTCCACCCCTTGCATTAATTACAGCTCGGCAACGACGGTTCATACTCAAAATGAGTGATCTTAAAATGTTCTGATCTAATCCTTCCCAGATTTCTCCGAGTTGGATTCCTAAGTCATTAAGAGTAGTTGGATGATTTTCTGAACTTCTCAGCCTTCTATTGAGGTTGTCCCAAACCTGCTCAATCGGATTGAGATCTGGACTTCTTGCTGGCCATTCCATTCGAGAGACTTCAACCTCTTCAAGGTACTCCTGAACGATGCGCGCACGATGGGGTCTGGCATTATCGTCCATAAAAATGAAATTTTCACCAATGTATGGGGCAAATGGCACTACATGCTCTTCAAGAATGTTCCTTATATAAGTACTTATCAGCATTCATAGCTCCATTATCAACGACCACTAGGTCTGTGCGAGCAGTCAAAGATATTCCACCCCATACCATAATCGATCCTCCCCCGAAATCAGTAGTATTCAGGAAATTGCACTGAGCATATCTTTCATGTGGACGTCTGTATACAAGGGAACGTCGATCACAATGGTAGAGGCAGAATCTAGACTCATCTGTGAAGAGAACTCTTTCCCAATCGGCCTCTTCCCAATGGATATGCTCTCTCGCAAAATCCAAACGTGCCCTTCGATGGGCTGGGGTAAGAGCTGGGCCTCTTGCCGAGACACGAGGCCTTAAATCATATTCTCTGAGGCGATTTCTTATTGTCTGAGTGCTAATTTGCAACTCATGAGTTTGCTCAAGCTGATTTTGAAGGAGGCGAGCGGTTGCAAACCGTTGTCTCAACGAAGAAAGTCTCAAGTAACGTTCTTGAATGGCAGTTGTTACCCGTGGTCTACCCTGTCCTGGTCTTCGGACATTCATACCTGTCTCCCTGAATCGCTGCACCATTCTGGACACACTTGTATGGGAAATTCCAAACCTTTCTGCAATTCTTGTGTTTGACCACCCTTCTTCTCGCAAAACTACCGCTTGGGCACAGCGATCGAGTGTAGAAAATCAAACGAAAGAAAAACTATTGATCACTAGAATTGATAGAGAACAACTGATTTTAGAATGGAGACAATACATTCAAAATCTGATAATATCATCTTTTTTTATTCCTGCTGGGAGAAAACATCTGTATTGAAGAAAAACGTTGAAAGTGCATGTGCATGCATTATTTTGATAAAAATAATAATCATTGTGAAACACCTTCAGTTGTAGAATAAATTTGAGATTTCCATAATGTGCGTTAATTTTTTTGCGCAGTGTAGTTCTCCCAAATTTGAAGAAGCTGTTGGAAAAATTCGAAGAAAGATATTAAAAAAACTCCCTTTCATTTTGAAAGCCTACATAATTGAGTTTTTTTCCATTTATTTATCGAAAAAATAACATCCTATGGTAGGGCCTATATGGGTTACCTCAAGAAAGAGGTCTTCAAACATCGCCCTAGGACCCTTGATGATTTGAAAGAGGCAATCAAGGAGGAAATCATCCAAATTGAAACCCCTAAGCTGGAGCTTACAGAACTTTCTGTATAGGGTTTATTGAAGAACTCTCTGTGTACCTACCCAATATATCATTTTGTGGACACCATTTACTGATGAAGACGTTACTCGGTTTCCCCTTCAAATTTTCATCCTCCCATTTCCAAATCACCCTATATGGAAGTTTAGAAAAAACTTTCAAAATTGCCTGCTGTTTCTCATCAGGAAGCAGAACACTTTTCATGTTGGAGCCAAGACTGAAGAAGATTACTCCGTTTTCGGAATCATCCATGAATTCTTGAAAGTGCTACAAAACATTTATTCAGTTGACAGCTTCGCACCGATTTCATTCACTTGCTTTTGGAAGTTTTTTCGGTTTCATCACATGAAAACCACCAATAGGTACTAAATTTGGAACGAAGGGTCTTGGATGCTCGTAAGAGTAGTGTCCGTTACTGAAAACTAATGCCACCTTGCTTCTCATCTCGTCATATGTCATAGTATCATTAAAATGCTTCTCGATCAAACCCTGATGATATCTGAAAGAGATGGAAATTATCAAATTTTTAAATGATAGGAAATCGAGTGTTGGTCATTAATGAACTTAACACCATCATTCGAGTCTTGGCCCGCCAGATCCTCAGACTTAAATAGATTAGATTTCTTTTCATACAAACTCAAGTAAAGTATTATTTGGGGTTTTCTATGTAATCTAAGTGAAAAGGGTTATTGTGGTATCAGCCGTTGTTAAGAAAAAGTCATTTTCCTTGAGCTCGAGCTTTCGAGATTTATTATTCATCTCTTCATCAAAAAAGGAAGAATTTGAGGTTGTCAACAATAAATAAATCTCTTCTTCTATAATGAGTTTTCATGTGAAAAAATCTAACAATCCTATCTGAAGGTATCAGTTAAAGAAAAACAAACCGATTGAACTTTTAAAGTATTTGTGATCATTGAAAACTAAAACTGATACTCTCAGATAGGGTTGTTATATTTCTTCACATGAAAATCCATGATAGAAGAACATATTTCTTTATTTTTGACAACCCCAATTCCTTGCTTCTGATGAAGAGATAAATAATAAATCTCGAAAGCTCGAGCTAAAGGAAAAAGAGTTTTTATTCAAAACGACTGATACCCCAAATAACCCTTTCCACTTGAATCTTATATTTACTGACTAGTTTTTATGACAATATTGGTTTTTCTGAGAACCGTTCAATTTATTTTCTCGAAATCTACAGCAGATAGGATAAAACTTCAAGAGACCATAAAGTTGAGTACAATAACAAAGCTTCTTCGAACAATTTTTCAAACTGACAGAGGCTCACCAAAATAATGTTTTGGTGGAAAACAGGGGATAGTTCTCCGAATAAAATATCATCCTGTAGATTTGCAATCGAAATTGGCATGCCACATTGTGTAAACTCTAAACTGAAATATACTAACTGACAAAGAAACTGCAATACCCAGAAGGTGCTATTTGAATTTTGAATTTTTTCGGGTAAAACATAGATAGTATAGCAATGAGTAAATGATTGAAATTTGGAGAAAAAAAAGAAGGGTTCACAATTTTTTTCAATAAATTTGTTAATAATGTGTTTGTCCATCGCGATTATCTATACACTCCCCTACACATCTTGGCATTGATGCAATAAGATGGTCTATTTCTTCTTGAGGAATACTATCCCAAGCTACCTGTTTTTCATGTCTCGGAGCCGCCAAAGTCCATGGGGGCTGGAGTAGATTTCCAAGCCTTCTACCCATGATGTCCCAAACATACTCTATGGACGAAAGATCGGGGGATTAACATGGGTCGCCCCAAAAAAGTTTAGATTAGCTTAGGCAACATGAGGTCGAGCATCGTCTTGCTGAAATATTGGATTTCCGAGCCAGTTAAAGTAAGGGAGAACATATGGCTCCACTATTTCTTGAAGGCAACGCAGCGCTGTCATGGTACCTCGAATGAAGTCTAAAGGTGACCTTCTTCTTGCATGTGCAATAGCACCCCATACCATAACGCCTACTGTCTGGTGTACATGACGCTCAACATCAAACTGAGTCAGCTGTTCTCGATCAATTCTAGTGATCAATAGTTTTTTCTTTCGTTTGATTTTCTACACTCGATCGCTATGCAACGCGAAACCCGCAATTTGACCCAAGAGGAATGTGCCCAAGCGGTAGTTTTGCGAGAAGAAGGGTGGACATACACAAGGATTTCAGAAAGGTTTGGAGTTTCCCATACAAGTGTGTACAGAATTGCAGCGATTCAGGGAGACAGGTATGAATGTCCGAAGACCAGGACAGGGTAGACCACGGGTAACAACTGCCATTGAAGAACGTTACTTGAGAGTTTCTTCGTTGAGACAACGGTTTGCAACCGCCTCCTTCAAAATCAGCTTGAGCAAACTCATGAGGTGCAAATTAGCACTCAGACAATAAGAAATCGCCTCAGAGAATATAATTCAAGGCCTCGTGTTGCGGCAAGAGGCCCAGCTCTTACCCCAGCCCATCGAAGGGCGCGTTTGGATTTTGCGAGAGAGCATATCTATTGGGAAGAGGCCGATTGGGAAAGAGTTCTCTTCACAGATGAGTCTAGATTCTGCCTCTACCATTGTGATCGACGTTCCCTTGTATACAGACGTCCACATGAAAGATATGCTCAGTGCAATTTCCTGAATACGACTGGTTTCGGGGGAGGATCGATTATGGTATGGGGTGGAATATCTTTGACTGCTCGCACAGATCTAGTGGTCGTTGATAATAGAGCTATGAATGCTGATAAGTATATAAGAAACATTCTTGAAGAGCATGTAGTGCCATTTGCCCCATACATTGGTGAAAATTTTTTTATGGACGATAATGCCAGACCCCATCGTGCGCGCATCGTTCAGGAGTACCTTGAAGAGGTTGAAGTCTCTCGAATGGAATGGCCAGCAAGAAGTCCAGATCTCAATCCGATTGAGCAGTTTTGGGACAACCTCAATAGAAGGCTGAGAAGTTCAGAAAATCATCCAGCTACTCTTAATGACTTAGGAATCCAACTCGGAGAAATCTGGGAAGGATTAGATCAGAACATTTTAAGATCACTCTTTTTGAGTATGAACCGTCGTTGCCGAGCTGTAATTAACGCAAGGGGTGGAAATACCAAGTATTAAATCACTTATCAGCATTTCAGTATTTTGAAAATTGTTCATTTCTCTTCTTTCACATAAGATTCGGTGAAATCCTGAATTTTTCTTCCATTTAATGTGTCTTGTTTCGTTCAAAACCTTCCCGAGAGAACATAAAAAATAAGTTATAAAGTCAATGTAGAGTTAACTTTCATTAAAATTGAGATTTTCAGAATGTGCGTTAATTTTTTTGCGCAGTGTATATTTCACCGAAAAAGCTCCTTCTGGGTGTTGCAGTGTCTTTGTCAGTTAATATATTTATGCCAAATTTCAGTGGAATATCTTGTGAAATGCAGTTCATATGAGGAAAAAATGTGAAAAATTTCGAGCTTCAACTCCCTATTTCTCGAAAACGAAACTTTCAGGGACTCATACTCACACTGTATTTTTTCGGCCGTAAACACTACCCATAACGGTCATAAAACCATTGGTTAATCTTTCAAGAAAACTCATTTCTATAGGAAAGTTGATCATCGACATAGGTAAGTAAGATGGTGGTGAGGGATTCCCGACGATGCTGTTGGCCATTACCGTTGTCCCGTGGGATGCCAAGGGAATCACGGGAGCGTCGAATAATTTTCCAAAATAAAGGATGGCCGGATTCAAAAACCAGTCTATGATTATCACGTCAAACTTGACTCCGGATTCCAAAAGTTTCTTCATTTCAGGATGGGTGAGTGTGATTTCTGTTTGAGCCCGCACTAACGGGATCGTGGCCTCAAGCGCTGACATGGCGCCACCCTCACTCATAGTCAAGAAGATTGCTTCTCTCGCTGAAAGAATTATGGTGAAATTAGATTCGATAGATGTTATTGATCCTGTTAGGAGGAATGAAGGTTTCATTTTTCAGACATTCTCTTCACAGATACCGTTAAAAATATAGTTTCATAAAATGAATTGAAAGTAGGAGAGAGTTCTCGGTTGGAATACGTGCGACATTTCATAGCAAAACGAAAGAGATCTTCGACGAAACCTGCGAATTCACAATCAAGGATTCATCGTCAAAAACCTGATCATTTGTTTCGGCATGAAATATCACACACACGCCGCAACATTTTGCATCAGCTTAAACATACAGGGTCCTGCAATAGTGCAAAATCTTCCATAACTGCCTAACCAGACATCTCAGAGATTTTGTTGAAGAGTAGACCTCTTGTACCTTCATTTCTGCATCTCAGGAAATTATTTTCTTAAATACAGGGTGCCCCCGATAAATGATATTCAACAAATGGATGATTTTTCAATGAATCATCCCCTATATTTTCACGTATTTTCAATGATCCTCAAAACCTCTTTCATGACACAAAATATTAGAGATGTTTTTCTAACGTACAGGGGTTATTAGAAGAAAAAGTTTTTTCATTGAAGGATTTGTCTTGTCACCGTTCCTGAATGATCAACCTGTCATATACAGGGTGTTCGTTATTAAGGTCCAAATTTGAAAAACTTCAAATTATTATTTCTCGATTTTTTCAAATGTAACACCCTGTATTTTTTCACAATAATGTAGACAATTGAATACCTTACATTTTTTCAGAAGTAACCTTATGATTATTTTTACTCCCGCTTCCAGCAGACACGAAAAATGATATCGCAACTGAAAATTTCATTTAAATAAGTAATAACATGAAACTAAACGACTTTCAAAAGAGGTTAAATAATGAAATGAAACTAAATGAACAATTATTGACAAACTTCAAAATATTCCCAGAATCATACTTCCTGAGCAACATAAAAATGAAATTTTTTTCCGTACAAGCAATACACATTGATCACGTATTCAACCAATTATATCAGTATTTATCAGCATTGTAGTGACAGGAGATAATAAGTACATCGATTATTGATCAAATTATTGTTATTTAGAGCTCAAAGTTACTTTAGAATAGAATAGAATAGTAATTTATTTTTCTTATCATCGATCTATATTACATCAAAGAAAAGAAAACAAGTCAAATCACAACTTACAAACAAGAAAAAAGAAGGAAAAACAATATAATTACAGAGAGTGAAACTGTGTTATAGAGCTACAGGCCATCTCAAATTCCTCAACAGTGTAGGGCTCAATCTTCAAAATAATTCCATAAATTTCTCGCTTAAAGGTTTTACCATCAATTAAAATCTGGGCATATCTCGGCAGCATGTTGAAAACTTTAATGGCCATATAGGTAGAACTTTTTTCAAAAAAACCTAACTTATGCACCGGATAAAAATAGCGGAATATTTGCCTCGTATTATTTCGATTTTGATATTGAATAAAATCATCGGTACAAATGCTACCAATTCAGTTATCGATTTCGAACACCCTGTCTATCGAAGATACCCATGATGGGTAATGTTGTGTTGAATAATAGCTGCAAAGCTTCATTTTTTCTATTTCCAACGTCCGTTAGTTTTTATTATGTTTTTATTTGAATAAAATTTTTTGATGCGATATCATTTTTCGTGTCTACTGGATGCGGGAGTGAAAATAATCATAAGGTTACTTCTGAGAAAATGTAAGGTATTCTATTTTCTACATTATTGTGGAAAAAATACAGGGTGTTACATTTGAAAAAATCGAGAAATAATTATTTAAAGTTCTTCATATTTAGACCTTAATAACAGACACCCTCTATATGACAGGTTGATAATTTAGGAACGGTGATGAGGCAAATCCTTCAATTAGAAAACTTTCAGATCAAATTTATGTCACTATCGCTTCTGGAAATTATCAGAAGACTTTTACTGAACTGCTTTCCTTCACCTTTTTGCAGTTTTCTTCGAATAAGTTCTGTACCGTTGGAAAAGTGTCTCTAATATTTTGCGTCATGAAAGAGTTATGGAAGCTCATTGAAAATATATGGGGTGATCCATTAAAAAAATCATTCATTTGTTGAATAACATTTGTCGGGAAAACCCCGTATATAAGAAAATACTTTCTTGAGATGCAGAAATGAAGGTACAAGAGGTCTACGTTCCAACGAAATCTGTGAAATGTCTGGTTCGGCGGCTTTGGAAGATTTTCGCACTATTTCAGGACCCTGTATATGCTGTATAGTGTATACGTATGTATGAGTAGGAATATGGTGATTCCAAAGGAGACCGTCAGATATTGGGAGAAGTTCATACTAGTCAAGGCAGTTTCGAAACAATGTTTGGTTTATGGTTGGGGGCCTTCATTGAGAGTCTACCTACAGGGTGATCTGTCCGATTCAACCGATATTTCTTTCATTCATATCTTTGGTATGGCTTGTTCGATATTGATGAAATTTTCAGTGTAGAACAATACGATTGTCTACTTTCAATAATTCCAACACTTTTTCAAAAATACAGGGTAGGAATTATGATAAGTTCAGATTAAATTTGCAGGTTGAAAAAATACCCTGAACATGCCGTTTTCAGAAATTCGCCACTTGCTTCAGATTCTACCATGAGTTTACATTACTGGAGCGTTTTATTTTTTGGCGCAACTCCAGTTTTCCTAGGAAGAATTTTCAAAGATGAACGATATCGTTATTCCGCTCCAAGGCAGTGAGAATATTCTTAAGTAGATAGTAAAGCTGTATCGTCCTATGATACAAAGCTCTTCAAGTTTTCGAAATTAGAGATTCATTTTAAATCACTCATATTCTGATGTATGAAATCATTTAATCCAGAAAATATCTTTATACACGTACCTACCTACGTAAACCAAATAATTTAGAATAACTTATACAGAAGAAACATTCAAAACATATTGTGAAAGGCAAAACTGAGGATTCACACAAAATTTACACAGAATGTTCGAAATGATTTCCTACTTTTTGAATATATATTCGCGTCCTTTTCATTAAATTTCCAATTGACTTTGAAGAAAGAAAAATTCCACCCATACCACTATCAAAAGGTTCAAGAACTGTAACCACAAGATCTTCCCAGACCATTACAATTTTGTTCAGAAAAGTCTGATAGGCACTCGAACTTCGAACACCCTGTATTTATTGATTTGTTCATCAGATTGTGGAAGGTTTTTCACAAAACATTATCCTTACGTAACACTCATTCGAAAATTGTTCGACAAGTTCTGAGTAGCCAATTTTGGACCACTTTTTCGAGTAATTCAGGCCTTATTTCAGCAATAACACGAGTTATGTTGGCTTCTAAAGCGTCTATTGTTTCTGGTTCATCAGCATAAACCAATAACTTGACATCCCCCCAAAGAAAATAGTTCATCGGAGTTATATCGCAAGATCTTAATTATATGGACCATTTCTCGAAATAACGTTATCGCCAAATCTTTCTTTCAACAAATCAATTGTTACGGTAGCAGCATTAGGTGTAGCACCATCTTGTTGGAACCAAAACACTTTTGGGTCGATTCCATTCAAATTTTGAAACAAATAATCATTGATCATCGATCTGTAACGAGCACCCACTGTAACATTAGCTCAAGAGCTAGTCATGGTGGACATATGCCGGAAATTATTTTTAAAACATAAACTTCATGAAATTATGTGTTTTATTTCAATTCGAAGTTCTAGCACTATGAAAAAAACACCCGATATAAATGGGCACCCTGTGTAAAATTGTTACTATATTCAAACAGGAGTTCGCATAAAATAGGTTAGCGTTGTCATTTTCTTCTCTTCTTTTTATTTTAATCAATGAACTTCGGTCAATCAAATATACTATCGGTCATAAGCATATCAACAAATAACGATAAGGAATTTTAAATAAATTCATACCATTCTGATCCTCTTGAACTCCACTCAGAAAAATATCAGTGTAATTCGGAAATTTCTCTTTCAAGGGAAAGGGACTCGCCATCGTAACATTATGACCCCTCCTGGCCAGTTCTTTGAAGAGCATTTCTCCCAATATATGGTGGCTCTTTCCTGCGTGAAACCATATTCCCAATATATTGGCGCCTGAGGCGAGTGTTATGGCTACGAGGCCAAAAATTAGATGTTTTATCATCGAAATGTCACAATTCACTTGCAACTTCACTGAACAAAAAGGTTTAACTTTTGGAATCCGAAATCCCTTTCATACCGTTTCGAAAGTAAATCGAAGTTATTGTTGCGTTTTATCTGTTGGCACAAACAGTCTGAAATCGAGATAATTCCAGGTTAACGATCTTATCTCAAAGTTATGAATTTATCGAAGATAATTTTTTTTTGAGAACAGAACCGTACTGATTAAATTGTTGCATTCATCAAATCAGTCACAAGTTTACGTTTCTGTATATTGGAATAATCAATTTGTTATTTTATATTTCATATCTTAGTTTCAAATAATTCTCAGCGTCGTCACTGCTATTACTTGATTATTTCTCTAATTTTCAAGATGAAACATCCGAAAAATGATACCTACTATTTTTTTGGTAACGTCAGTTAACAATCAGGAATGACATAGTATTGTTCTTGCTTTCTCTGTTGCTTTTCTCGATGATTTGTTTGTTGATTAGAAGTTTTTCCCACCAAATGAAGTTTCAACAGAATATCAAAGAATTCCTTACACCGAGATCCATTTTAGATCATGAAATTCTGGAAGGAACGAGAATAGTCCATCGATATCGAAGAATTGTTCAATCAATAATGGATAGTATGAGAAAAGACATCATTTTAATTGAAAAATTTTATTGATGAATATTGAATTTCACCAACATGGTCGAGGATAAATTCTAGCATTATAAGTTTCATAAGAACAGAGAGATTGGCTAAACTTCATTCTCCTAAGGATTGGAAGGAAACACTACATACAGCACCCCCTTGTGGCAATTTCCCGAAAGATTGCAGGAGTCCGGAAAATCAGTATAGATTTTCACGGTAGCTCAGCAGTTTCCTCGAAAATTTTATTTGGGACGTATTTTCCTAGTTGTTTGAAACCATTAGAAATCTTTTCAACGAAGCTTATATTCATATATCATCTTCAAGATGGTGTTCCGAACTTCTTCCATCATAAGGGAAGGTGGAATGCAGAGTTCTGAATATTACATTGTAGTTTCCATTGAATTAATTGATTTCCCTTCAAATATAAACCAACTTGAACGAGAGCTATATCGTTTCGTCACAATGTAGGATTTTTCGAGTTCTGAAGCGATAATGGTCTTAGTCATTCAGGTCAGAGTTAAAGTTTCTCAATGGACAAAAACATGTTGTCTTCATAATTTCAAAACTACAGATTCGATCTAGACGAAATATCACCTTTGGTTTCAGAATGAAACATGCTAAATAAACTGCTCTACATGAGTTAGGGATATTGACTCAAATTGCAAAAAACTATAGTTAAAATAAGATCTGTGATGAAAATTCATATTGATATGATTTCAAGTTGCAAATTAATTTTAGCCTGTAGGTCTGCAGCGTATACAGGGTGATTAAATCGAGTAGAATAACGAAATTTTATTCCCACAGAATTCAAGCATTTTGAGACTATCAGTACATTGTATGGCCTCCACGGGCATCAATAACAGCTTGACATCTTCTTTGCATACTACACACGAGGTTGTTGAACATTTTTTGAGGAATTTGGTTCCATAAACGGGGCAGAAGCTCTCTCAGATCATTTAAGGATTCTGGGGTAGGTTGATGATTATCTAATCTTCTTTGGAGCATATACCAGGCATGTTCTATGCAATTTAAATCTGGTGAGTGCGGAGGTATTGGTAAATGTGGAATACCATGCTTCTCGCGCGCATTCTCAACTATGGCTGCACGGTGCGGTCTAGCGTTATCGTCTAGAAATTGAAAAGTTTCACCAATAGCAGCGTGAAAATTTGGCACATTTTCAATGATATGCTCCCTATAGTGTGAGGCGGTCATATTCCCGGGACAAATGAGTAGATCTTTGCGCCCGGTGAAACATATCCCGGCCCATATCATAACACTAGCCCCTCGGAATGGATGGACCTCTTGGACATAGCGACGATTACAGGGTATGCGTGGGATTTTCCATACGCTTATTCTTCGAGAATCTGAAAATCGTCCATATCTGGATTCATCAGTGAAAAGGACACTCCGCCATTCTTCGTTCCAATTGATATGTTGCCTTGCCCATTCCAGTCTTTGACGCTTATGGTCACTTGTTAATGGAACTCCTCTTAATGGACGTCTAGAACCTAGATTCACCTCTCAAACGCCGTCTGATGGTTTCGATGGAAACTTGGACCCCATCTGCATTTTGAAGAGTATTCCGTAGCATTCTACACATAGATGTGGGGTTTCTTCTCGACGAAACGGTGATGAAACGATCCTGAGCAGGAGTTGTTTCTCGTCGCCCACCAAGCCTTGGTCTTTCCAACACGGAACCTGTCTCCTTGAACCTATTCTAAAGTCGAGATATCACACTTTGACTGACTTGGAGCCTTTTCGCTACAACAACCTGAGTTAGGCCACCCTGTAGCATTCCAATAGCCCTATTAGCCTCAGCGTTTGTTTATATTCGTCTTGGCATTCACAGAAAACTTGTTTCAAATCGAAGCCGTTGATAGAACTGACTTCATTTCAAAATAAGAACATTCATGAAGCATATGCAATGAACCAAACTTCAGAAAAAAGGCGACCAGATTGACGAAATGTCTCATACTGATTTTAATTGGATCGATTCAAGTTGTTATTGAGTTTCAAATGATTTTACAGCGATTTTCTCGAAGATTACATACTTTTAAAAACGATTGAATACGATATCCCTAACTCTAGTGGAGCCGTATATTTTCCAGATTGTCTAACCAGAACCATAAAAAATTTTGGAAAATTGTTGAAAAACCAAGCCACAATTTCTCTTACAACTGATCTGGGATTCATTTTACAGCTGCTGTCATATTGTTATTGACAGCTGTCAAATTGTTCCTTCCGTTGGATCTACCTACAAGTTACGTCTACATTGAACTGGATGAACTAACCAGACGTTTTATCAGATACATCTAACGAATATGATCTCTGTAGGATTTTCCTGGATCTGTTTGTCGCAACTCGAAGTCCAACGTCCAGCTGTCAAATTGGATATGACATTTCCCCTCAGCCAACGAAAATATTCCCGAAATTCGGTACTGAAAGATCACGTCTACGTCTACGGGACTAAGAACATAATCTTCCATTAATCTTTATACAGCAGGGATAAATCTGCCAATATAGAATACACAGCATCCGCTGACTTCACCATTGATTGATTTCTTCGAAATATGTTGGAGCAGATCCTTGCCGATAATCTACCGCAGCTACTGGAGTGGCAGTCCAATAAGTCCTAATAGGGGTGTCCAAGCTGGTCACGATAACGATTCCTAGCTAAATGACATGGAAAGGTTCAATTCGTGGATAACAGCGATTTTTCAGATGAATAAATGTAAAATGCTGATGAATGTTATGGGAAGTATCAAAAAGCTATGAGTATTCTACATTTTGAACCAGAGCTGGGTAGCTTATCTATTTGTTCATCTTATCATCGTGAAATTTCATATAAATATTGTACTGTGTTTCAATCAGAAGTGCAAATTTCTATTTCCATAATGATAGGCCAATTTTTGGCCGATTCTAGAACTGATCTGCAGTGCACCATAAAACGCCATGAACAATGGAAAAGCAATATCCAAAGCAATTTTTGGTGCCAACAACCAAACAGGATTACAAGTTCACCAAAAAGCATCAACTACTGAAGTGAAGACTCTGGAATCCATTGCAATCAATATGGCAAATTAGTAATGGCTCTCTTACCATTTATAATGAATATTTTTTTTTATCTCTCCATCACATGTTTTTCATATAGAATTTCAATACGTTACTTTTGTTGCAATGTTTCATTCAAGTTTTGATTTTTATAATCGAAAATATTATAAAAAGGAGATTTCGTTATTCTCTTTCACCAGAAATATTATATCCTGGCAATTACATTTTTTTTTATTGGTGTAAAACCTGTAACAGATAACAAACGAACACATGATTTGTTTGTGAATCTGACCAGTGAAATAACTTCTATTAATATGTTTTTTGATGAAGATAAACCTGTATACGTTGATGATTGGTAACAAAATAAATATTATGGTGGAATTATTGATTTCGGAACTTCTAGAACTGACTTTTCGCATTTTGGAATGGGGAAAGTTTGATAAATCGAAAAATATGTCTAATATCGATACGATTCGTCACAATTTCATCCCTGAAAGCCTGATTTAACCGGTGTTCGTGGCTTGAATCGAAACCGATAACTGCCTCCTGGTTTTGATTTATTCCAAGTTTGTCGCGTGAACGTAGAGAACTGGAACGACAGTTTTTGAAGAATTTATGATTCGGGAACTATAGATTTTTATACTGATTTTATAACACTACAACTTCAACGTCTTATGGCAATGGGCTGTTTGCAGAGGTCAGAATGGGAAATTGAATAACATGACTTGAGCATTATTTTATTGTCATATTGATGTAGGCTTTCACGGTCGTATTCAACTTCAAAATTAGAGTATTTCGGGGTTCATAGCCCACTCAGCGGCGTAGCTACGTGGGTGCAAGAGTGTGCAGTGCACCAGGGCCCCCGACCTCAGGGGGCCCCCAAGCGCTGACCATCAAATCGCGTTTGAACATAAAAAAATTCAAACTTTGATTTTTCTCTGTGATCTATTATGTGAATAACATTGTTTTTATTATATTCGGTTGTTGAAGAATGTTTTTCCGAAATAACTATCATCAAATGTAGGGATTTATTGCCAAAATTCACTGGTGAATCGGACACCTATCTAAAAAACTAAATCCGACTAGATGGTCCACTAGGGTTAACATAATTTCGGCAATCAAATTTCATTTTTTTCATATCATTCGTGCATTAGCTGAAATAGTTATGAAAAATTCTTGCAAATAAGAGCGATAACAAGCAGAAATTAAAAAAAAATTAATTTTGAATTTATTTTCCTCGGCGATTTAATGCACCGCATTCTCAATGATATCAATTATGCATCTGAAGTATTACAAAAATGCGATGTCAGTTTGGACGACGTATGCAGAGCTTTAGAAGTGACGAATACAAAGAAGAAAAATTATAGGAGTGACTTCGAGTCCTTCAAGTGCAAGGATAGAGAAAATGTCATAGCATATGGTAAAGTTCCCCATTTCGAAGAAAAGAGACAAAAAAAAGGTAAAAAATATTTCGATGAATTAGCTTCCGATCACCGATTTCGAAGCAGGGGAGAATTTTCCGAAATAAATATTTTCAATAGAGTGCTCGAGGCAATAATTTCTCAATTTTAGAAGTTGCCTTCTTATATTTCGGTTACAGTTTTCAACAAACTGCCGAATCATTGGAAACTATTAAGTTTCATTAAATTTAAAAGAGAATTGAAGGCGCTCCTTGTAACGAAAGCGTATTATTCGCTCTCAGAGTTTTTCTGCGACACAAACCTATCTGTGATATATGTATAGTTTGTCCTAGACTGTAAGTTCATTTTATGTCCATATTTATTTCAATAATGTGTTATTTATGCTGAAAATTGACGAGTACACGCTATTGCATGTATTAAGCCTGAGGTACAATAAAGATTTGATTGATTGATTGAATTCAAGTTTCGGGTGTAGGTATGACTGCAGTTAACAAAATTTGGAATTGTCACCATCATTTCTACTAGATATAGGTAGACGAAAAAACTGTAATTCAAAGCTTCGACCAATTTTAAAGTAAATATGTATTGCGATATGAAAGGGACCAACTTTTCAATTCAAGTTCTTAATATTTATCACCTATTTCTACTTTAATTGAATAAGGCATGGACAATTCCTGAATTCTGTATGAAAATAATAAGGAAATACAGAATGCTGGAATCATGGAACTTATAGTACATGGAATGCTATTACCGAAATACCGAATCAAAAAGTGGCTAAACATCCCAAGTTGGTGGAATACTGAGATTTACATGTTGCCATGGTTACGACTTGTCATACAGAACAGAAACGCAGAAATGTTTGCCGAAATGCCAAGTGAATCCGATCTTGACGATTTAATTCATAGTATTTCTGTGTTTCTGTTCTGTATGACAAGTCGTAACCATGGCAACATGGAAATTTCAGTAGTCCTCCAACTGGAGATGTGTATCCATTTTTTTAAGCTGAGCAGCAAGGCTAATGGCATTCCATGTACTATAAGTTCTATGGCTGGAATGCGATCTAACAGAAGTATTTACAGCAATATTACTGTTCCATACAATCTTCCTGTCACCTCTGTAGAAGCTGAAAATTCTTTCGGCAAATTGAGAATAATATAAAATTATTTGCGGAACACTATGAGCCAAGCTCAACTGCGACATATATGGCTTATACCTATCAATTGAAAATGAAGCTGCATCAAGTCTAGATTTGAGTGAAGTCATTGAATCTACGCAAAGAGTAGGTCTAGAAAGAGGTTGTAAACATATTTTTTCCAAAGTAATAAATTACTTCAAATCTACACCTGACGTCTAGGTTCGAATCCTCAATAATTAATTTGAATTCATTCCTTGAATAATTTATTCTTATTGTGATTTCACCAAATAATCTAACGTATCAATAAAAAAATAAGGCTAGAAGGTCATAGTGACAATGACAATATTTTTGTGAATATTTGTACATATAGTAAATATCTATGAAAATGTTTTCAAAGCCCTCGTTTTCATCCACATTAATATAACATTAATAAAATGAATTTAATATACCTACTCAAAAACATAAATAACAACATAATTTATTCAAGTATATTCCTCAACTGTACCTTCAGTAAGTAACTTTGCTCCTTCGAAGTATTTATATTTTGACTCGAAAACAATTCTTTAAGGGGCCCCTCTTCAATTTTTGCACCAGGGCCCCGGACTATCTAGCTACGCCACTGAGCCCACTAGCGGATCAATGAGAATGTTCAACCAAGAGTACAAAGTGAGTCAAGTCCTATTTATGAACGAAATAAGCAAACACCTATGTCGGGGTCTCATCTTTTGAGTGTTAGAGGGTGTTTTTTGAAAATGTGAAGTTTTGAAAAGTTTTCCTGTGGAAAATTCTGCGTTTTATGTACCATTCAATGGTGTTGTTAAATATCAATAATATTTATAGAACAATATTTTATGTCAAATGGAATTCCGACACCAAATATTTTTCTTTAAGTCAGTGATGCCTGAGGTTGCCATTATAAAACAAAACTTGATATTTTCCCTGGAATCTTTACTATCTTAATCAGAATTTATCATTTACCAATTTACTAGTCCATTTCTCACCATCGAAAATATTTCCAGGTAGGGCATATTTTTTAAATTGAAATTTCAAACTCTACTGCAATATTGAGGATGTGCCCTACGAAATAAGAAAGAAGGTATGTGTTGCCATGTGATGCCATTTCACACCAAATATTTTACTACTCATGGGAATGTCACCTGCCAGCGACATATTCTTAAATGAGTATCTTTCATGTTAGATTTTTAAAAAACTACTTAAACCATACAATTCAAGTTGTAAAGAGGTTTTCGGGAATGTTGGTTTGACAAGGAAAAAGTTATAGCGACTTTTCCAAAATGCACATTTGCGAAATATACCCACCTCATATCTCGAACATACATTATGCTATTTTGACCATAAAATAATCCAATACGTGTCATTTTGACATTTAAAGAAGAATGCCATTCTTTAGATGAATGATCTGATGTTTATTTCATCATAAAGAGGTATGCCGTTAATAATAAAAATAACATCCGCCAAATGACCACCACAATCACAACTGCAGGACCATATACCTTTCCTGAATTTTTCCATAACCAAATCGCAAAGTGTCCTCGATAGCCACACGAATTACTTCTTTGAGGTCTTGAATCGACGCTGAGCCTTGGCGTAGACCTTCTGTTTCACATGTCCCCAAAGGGAGTAGTCGCAAGGAGTTAAATCACTAGATCTCGGTGGCCAACTGTGATTCCCTCTTCCAGAGATAACACGGTCCGGAAACTTTTCCCGTAAAAGAGCAATGGTTTCGTTGCTTGTGTGGCACGTAGCGCCGTCTTGTTGTGTTAACTGAACTTTATAAGCCTCAAGACCCAAATCTTTATGCAAAATACGATGTAATACGTTTGTGGAATGCATAATTCCAAAGAACGACGAGGAATGGAAAAACCTGGGTTTTTTCAACACTTTCAGCTACAGCAGCAATATTCTCGGCTGTTCCTGAGCGGCATGCACGGGTTTTATTCTTCACATCACAAACTTGTCCCAAAAGCTCCAAACAAGGTGCTTCACGACGACCCAAAAATGTTTGAGTTTCACGAATCGTCTCTGCCAAATTTTCACCATTTCAATGCGTTGGTAGAGCTAGTTTCGTTCCATTTTAATCAATGGCGTAGTTTCTTCTTGTCAAATGTCAAAAAACAGACAGTGTCAAAAAACAGACAGCTTCAAAAGTGACATCTACCGAATTAGCGAACTATTCATAATAACACCTCTTTTTGGTAAACCCTTTAGTAGAGCGTATCCACAGCTTATTTTCTATCCATATATTCAATATTTATTGCCTTTTCAATGATGATTCAATTCAGAGCATTCCGACAACTATTGTGCTTTTATGATTTTGGATTATTTCGTTTCATTCCAGTTCAGCGATATGCAGAGAATTAAAAAAATTATTATTCATAATTTTTTTGAAATTCGAATATCAGAAATAGATTAAACAACCATCAAGGGTTCATCGTCGACCTTGAAGAGCCCAAGAACTTTCCCTCAAATCCGCCAGTGTTTTAGTTCGTGGAATTTTATCTAACGTTTCGCCAACAATTGCAGTAGGCATCTTCAGAGTTATCTTGGTCGTAGGTTATAACCCGACGATTGAGTGCTCCGAATTGCATCAGACTGCATCAGACTTCTCCTCTTTCAGTCCACAAGTCTACAATAGGAGTTGGTTCTCGCTAATTCTTTTTGTATTCTCAAGCATAGATAAACATGTGTACTAACAGCATACAGTTTGAGCCAGAATAGCCTTGTCTTTTGTTTTTAGGTTGCTGTATTTTCTTTGTTCAGATTAATTATTGTATGATCATTTCCTTTCTTCGGTGAAGACAGCATTGTTTTTGGAGTATTGTATAATAGAGTTTGATTTTCGTTGTTAACTTCTCCTATTTATTATATAAAGAGGATATTTCATGTAATCTTAGTGGCTACAGGATAATATCTTGTTAAGTTTTCCATCACGTACATTGGCAGCAAATTTCCTCGGGTTTTTCGATGATTTTTCCAATCTCTTGATTTCTATCTCTATGACTGAAGCATATTCTCTTTGCTCGGTCGAAAAGACATCTAATTTCTCCCAATTTGATCTCTGCATCTCTGCATTGCTACCTCGAACAACCTTCATGGAAGTCAGAAAAACAAGTGAGCCGATCTCCATAAATAATTTATACCCCTGTACACTCATTAATCGGTTACAACCCCTAGTTGGTCTTTAGTTCAAGGCATCGCCACCGCATCGAGCGCAAGTCTTCATGCGCGTCCTCGGCGTTGCGACGCTCTAGCGTAGGAGCCACAGCACACTTTGACCTGATCGTGGGGCAAAACTTGTCTTTCGACGCGGTTTTCTTTTATTGCCGTTTTGGTGGAAATTCAAGGTGGAAAATGGTGGTTGAAATGGATTAATATTTTCTGGTGAGGATATTTTCAATATTCAATATTGAAACAGGTTAGGTTTTCTTGTCATATTTCACTCGTAAATAACAGTTTATGTACTGGAAAGAATTGATGTTTATAGTGTACAATGGATCTGATCTCATAAAGGATCTCAAGAATAAGACGATGGAAATTTATAGGAAGAACTACTCGATTCAGTTCAAACTAGACTGTCCCATGTAGTATTGTAGTTTGTGAGTGAAGACAATTTATGAAATACTATTGCTACTATAACTTGATGTTATGTTGAATGATGGCAAAAATATTTTGAAGTAGATTTCAATCCAATCTTGATTCTCAAACACGATAAGAATATTGGTTAATATTTTTTTTTAATAATTTGACAGTAGTGTTATATAAATATATTTTTCAGATTGTTATCAAATCGAAAAACACATAACCAACTTTCAACTAATTCACCTTGTTATTTGCTTAGTTCGTATTTTTAATTTATCAAAGCCTAACTCGCAAATTTCAATCAAATATTCCTGAGGAGCTTATAATTTGTTGAACCAACTATATCGCCAAAAAAATTTAGATCATGCTCTTACATTCTGAACTATAAAGAAGAAATACATGTATTCAAAACTTATACATAGATATTTTCAATATTCTTGTAATCTTTTCAAGTTTCCAATAGAAGTAAAATCGATTTGCTATAACTATCATTTATGCTGATAAAAATAATGACATCACATCTATTTTCGAAGTATTTCCAAACCTTAACCTACACTATGATGGGAAGATGACATGAAGTAATCAATATATTTGCCCATTACCAAGAAAATATCCAACCTCAATCGACAATCGATGTTCGAATACATTTATTCAGAAAATGGAATCGAGATTAAATATGAATGTGGGTTCAGAAATAGGAGGATCTGATGGAAAATGATAATATCTGGGTTCTGGCATGAGTTCCATCAGAGAATCGAAAACGGATGTCAATATATACTAAAAATTAACCAGATCACTCTGTATACTTGTTGTAGGAATACAGAATAACAGAAAGTAGTGTTTTCTCGAACATTTTGATTTTCCAGATATGCCTCAAAGTTGAATTGATTTCATAGCATAAGAAGAACACACAATAGGCAATGAACTAAAAATAAAAGCAACGCAGTCATTCTTCAAATTCCATATACAGGGTATCCCAGAGTATTTGTGACGAGTGAATATGGTAGATAGTTCCTATGGAAATGAGAACAAATTTTGCTGGAAACATGGGTCAATATTTTTTTCCACTTCCAGGGGTTTAGATTTGGCAAAAATGAGTTTTTGCAATTATTTCAAAATGACTGAAGATATTTTTGTGGCGTTGATGAAGGGTTATAAGATATTTCAGAAGATTGTTTGACGATATCGAAATGAACTGCCCCACATGAGTTAAGGATATTGACATTAATTGCAAAAAAATATAGATAAAATAAGATTTTTGTGATGAAAATTCATACTAATATGATTTCAAGTTGCAAATTAATTTAAGCCTGTAGGTCTGCAGCGTATACAGGGTGGTTAAGAAAAATCGAGTAAAATAACGAAATTTTATTCCCAGAGAATTCAAGCATTTACCTACAATGTATGGGCCTCCACGGGCATCAATAACAGCTTGACATCTTCTTTGCATACTACACACGAGGTTGTTGAATATTTCTTGAGGAATTTGGTTCCATAAACGGGGGACAGAAGCTCTCTCAGATCATTTAAGGATTCTGGGGCAGGTTGATGATTATCTAATCTTCTTTGGAGCATATCCCATGCATGTTCTCTGCAATTCAAATCTGGTGAGTGCGGAGGTATTGGTAAATGTGGAATACCAAGCTCCTCGCGCGCATTCTCAACTTTGGCTGCACGGTGCGGTCTAGCGTTATCGTCTAGAAATTGGAAAGTTTCACCAATAGCAGCGTGAAAATTTGGCACAACATTGTCAATGACAAGCTCCCTATAGTGTAAGGCGGTCATATTTCCAGAACAAATGTGTAGATCTGTTCGCCCGTTGAAACATATCCCGGCCCATACCATAACACCACCCCCTCGGAATGGATGGACTCCTTAGACATAGCGTCGATTACAGGGTATGCGTGGGATTGTCCATACCCTTTTTCTTCGAGAATCTGAAAATCGTCTATATCTGGATTCATCAGTGAAAAGGACACTACGCCATTGATCGTTCCAATTGATATGTTGCCTTGCCCATTCCAGTCTTCGACGCTTATGGTCACGTGTTAATGGATCTCCTCTTAATTGACGTCTAGAACCTAGATTCACCTCTCTCAAACGTCGTCTGATGGATTCGATGGAAACTTGGACCCCATCTGCATTTTGAAGAGTATTCCGTAGCATTCTACACGTAGATGTAGGGTTTCTTCTCGGCGAAACGGTGATGAAACGATCCTGAGCAGTTGTTGTTTTTCGTCGCCCACCAAGCCTTGGTCTTTCCAACACGGAACCTGTCTCCATGAACCTATCCTTAAGTCGAAATATCACACTTTGGCTGACTTGGAGCCATTCCGCTACAACAACCTGAGTTAGGCCACCCTGTAGCATTCCGATAGCCCTATCAGCCTCAGCGTTTGTTAATTTACGTCTTGGCATTTTCAGAAAACTCGTGTCAAATCGAAGCCGTTGATAAACTGACTTATTTCAAAATGCGAACATTCATGAAGCATATGCAAAAAAAGCCAAACATCAGAAAAAAAGGCGACCAGATTGACGAAATGTCTAATACTGATTTTAATCGGATCGATTCAAGTTGTTATTGAGTTTTAAATGATTTTACAGCGAATTTCTCGAAGATTACATACTTTTATAAACGATTGAATACGATATCCCTAACTCTCGATGAGCAGTTGTAGAGGACACCTTTTCATAGAAAATAGTATTGAAATTTGATTCTTCATTCAGAAGATTGGTAGGTAGGAATGAATGAGATTTTCATTCTAAAATGAGGAAATTCGAAACATAAGGCATCCTATTAGCTTGTTACACCTACCTGGGTCACCCAGTACAATATACATAGATTTCCTGTAGCATTCGTCATTTTGTTAATTCCATGTAAGTTAAGCAATGAAGGTTAATATCAATAAACTTTATAATTACAAGTATCAGAATTTGACATCCAGCGAAATATATTTTTTCAATCCTCAATAAATTCCCGAATATTGGTGTTTTATAAATGTTGGGTCAAAAGTCAAACGATAGGTAGATATCGAGGTTCAAATATGGTGAAAAATTATGTTTTTATTTTGTATCTTGAAAACGAAAAGCGATAGAATGATGATATTTCATGGAAATGATGTTATGAAAACACACAAATTTTTTATATTTTTAGAATGAGTGGAGGTGATTGAAGTAGACTACCCCTATCATTTTTGTTAACTGAATTCAAAGAAAAGCTCACGCAACGACTTGCATAGAATCAAATTCAGATAGACTGATTTGGTTAGAAAATTTTTTATTTCCTGTATTTTTCTCGCGAAATGTACCGTTTTTTAATAAAAAAAATGAAATGTAAATCAGTTCTAAAATGAATTTCCTTTCCCAACACGTAAAGATTTACATTTAAATTTTTTATTCTGATACGGTACATTTTACGAGAGAAATACAATAAACAAAAATAGTTATTTTTGTATCTAGTGCGCGAAATGCTACTTTGGTGATCGAGAACTGTTTTTTTAACGAGGCGCAGCCGAGTTAAAAAAAAATAGTTGAGATCACCAAATTATTTCGCGCATGAGATGCAAACAAAATTTTTTCTACAAACGTTCGTGCACTGACCGCACCATAAATGTTAACATTGTAAATAATAAATAAAATTAGGTAGTGTTAAATTTCGCACAATTTGAAAGCCTTAATTATTGCTAAACAGTAATGAATAAATGATTTCTTGGATTTTTGCTCTATTGAGGAACATAAAGGTTAATTAAATATAAAAATCCTATGTAGTTTACATGCAATGTGCGAAGTAAGTATTTCGCGCACTACTTCGCGCACGGTGTCAAGGTAACGAAGGAAAATGAAAAAAAGGGTCACTTCGCATATTGTTGTCTGTGCGCGAACATTGTCATTTTTTGGCGTTTGTAGAAAAAAGTTTATAACCAAATCAGACTATTCGAATTTAATACACAAGGGCAATCACTTAATTATGAAGCCGGCTTAAACACAATTCTTTCAAAAGTAATTCCAGATACAGCATTTCCTCTTGCTTATAACAACCAAAAAATCTAAACTCGAATGTGTGGAGTTTTCCATTCAATGAATTTCAAGATGATTGCATTCAACAAGATAGATCGATAACGTTGTACGTAGAAGAGCGTGACGTGACAAGCGGAGGGTCTATTTCGGGATCTCCTTAGAATTTCATGGAAATAAAATAAATTGTGTTGAGAACACATCATTTCCAAGACCTTCACCTTGAATGGCAAATTGAAAAATTATATCTCAATTCGATCAAAGTTAGTTGGATAGAAAGTTGATAGAGTCTAACAATGTATAACCATGATTTCTACATATCTATGTCGTGTACGCTTTAGAGGAAAAGACTTGATCACTTAATTGCAGTCAGGAAAATAAGGTTCTTTTTCTTATAATTCATGAAAACATTGGATGGGAATTCAATAACAAAAAATTAAAATTGCATTGATTCGAATACAATAAACAATAATGAGGATATCAGACATTATTGCACAGTGCACAATATTGCAGTTTATGCAGACATGACGAACAATTTACGTCATAAATATAGTTTCAACAATATACTGAATGGGTCAGTTCTTGTTCCAAGTTGGAACAAGTTTCAAAACTACCCAAATAGGAAAACCCAGTTTTAAAGGTTACTTCGCTCAGACATAGTTTTGAGAAGTATAGCTCTTTCCTGGAAGTTTTTACGATATCAGATACACAGCAAGAAGAACTGAGTTTTTATGTAGATATTTTATATTGACTCATCGTCTCACAAAAGTCGTTTATCAAACGTTCTGCGAAATTTATTCAAGGGAATTAACAGTTGGAAAAAGAGATCGCAACATAGAATTACTGAGTCAGGGATAGAATGGCAATGCATCGATCCTCAGGCAATAAATTTTCCTTTAATTCCCGGCACTTATCGTTTTCAATGAATTATTCAACTCTGTTTTATCCGGTGTTGCGAAAATATCGTTAGAACAGCGAAAAAAGAAACAGCTAACGAGATCATCCTTTGAACCGTTCGGTAAATTATTCTCTAAAAACACATGAAGATTCCGCAAAAAGGAACTTTGTGACTGGAGAGTTCACTGGAATGAGGAAAACTTCGATTTGAGTGAAAATATTAGTTTTGGCTCTTTTTCGCATTTTCAGTGGACAAAGTCAGAGTAAGTCTCGTGAATGATTCTGGAAAAATAGGCTTATTCCATTACTAGATTCCACTCAGATCTCAAAATTATCGCCTAATCTAACTCAGCCATCCAACTGAAGATTTTAACCCGGCGCATTCGCCATTTAGTATTTATTTACCGACTGAGGCGTTCTTGACATCCCCATTGAGTTTGTCGATGTTTTTTAATGAATTTTCACTGAACTAGTGACTCTTTTTTCTTCAACTTTCTAACCATGGGTTTCGTAGGACTCCGTGGCTTGAGCACTTGGCTGCTATCAGAAAGACTAGGACTAGAGTATTCGTATACATTACAATGTTGGTTTAAATTTTCACATTGATGCGTTTAGATGGCGTCAGAAGGCAATTCATACCCAAACTACTACAGGTGTTAAACGCCCTTATTCAGAATTCAACCTGTGACAAAGGATTTGTATTACCTACTACTACTACATTTTCATACTGGAGAATTTCAAGTTGAAAATAGTAATTTACGTAACAAGTCCGGAAAATAGGGTTTTTTTGGACGAATAGACAAGATTCTAGGACGAGCCGGAGGCGAGTCCTGGAAGTCTGTGAGTCCAAAAAAACTATTTCCGGGCGTGTTGCGTACAATATTTTTTCGGCAACCGTGAAGAATTACAAATCAATGAGATGACACATCTCTTCATTGATTTTGATTCATATTTGAATTAAACAGAACACAGAACAGAACTGTCATCCGTTATTTCGTTGCTATTGTGATGATCATAACAATGACAACAACGACGTGTTTTTCCGGCCTAGGCCGGGAAGTACGTACTTTCCGGCCTAGGCCGGGAAATGCTACTTTCTCAAAGAAAAAGCGTCCGGGAAGTGGATACTTCCCGGACGGTTGCCGAAAAAAGGTATTTAAATGTAGGTTTATTTCTTGAGAATTTTGAAAAGTGGGGAATTCCACTGTTCTTTTATAGGTTTTTCTGTCATGTGAGTCGAGTACTTTTATTTTTTTTTTTCGAATGAACTATCACAAAGTACCAGACTATTCAGTCCATTATTTTCCAGTGAAATTCCAAAACTCGATTCTCGATTTCTATACAAGAAAATAGCATAACTGAACCTCCAACCATGTTTCCATTATTAACAGAGAAAAACATTTCTTCAAGATTCGCCAGGTCTTTGGAATTATTGAATCCACATACCTATGTAATATTTTCTCATATTCATTATTTTCCTAAAATAAATAAACATTTTGATGAATACGTAATAACTACGACCTCTATGTAGAAAGGACAACGTTGCTTATTTGTCTGAGGAACATTACTATAATCTAACATTTTCACAATATAGACGGTGAAATGTGTCAAAATTTCATGGCCGGGGTAATCAGACAAGTTTTCTGATTTCGGAAAAAGTTTTCACTTCAAACGGGAGTCAAACCACGTATCTTTGAATTTCCGAAACACCTATACTCCATTCACTTTTATAAAGTATCTTGGTGGGCCATGGTTTAGGTTTATCAAATTCTTTTACTTAAAACGGACGCAGGTTGGCACTCGTGAAAATCAAGCGACATTGCCAAGTCTACTTTCTGATTACTCTTTTTTAACTTTGTGAATGGAGTTAGTTCTTTTAAGCTTTAACTGTGACACAAGATTCGTAGTATCAATACATTTTCATACTGGAGTATTTCAAGTTGCGCAAAGAGGTATTTAATTGTCCTCTGTAGGCTTATTTCTTGAGAATTTTGAAAAGTGGGGATTTCCATACGTCCGTCTGTTCTAAAAGTTTTTGTATCGGGTTAATGAACTATCACAAAGTAACGGACTATTCTGTCCATTATTTTTCAGTAAAATTTCAACACTCGGTTCTTGATTTCCGTACAAGAAAATAGCATAACTGAATCTTCCAATCATGTTTATACTCGTACACGTGAAATATTTCCAGTATTAACAGAAAAAAATTTCTTCAATATTCGTCAGATCTTTGGAATTATTGAATTCACATAATATTTCCTCAAATTCATTGTTTTCCCAAAGTAAATAAACATTTTGATGATATATTGTTTATCCTGACTACTCCTAGGTCTCCTGAGGAGACCCCTCTGAAACTACAAGCTTCGAAGCTTGTAACTTGTGCCGAGTTCGGAGTAAGCAGTTGTGTTCTGTGTAGGCTTTGTTACTGTGTCCTTACGCCACCTTAGGCACAGCACTGTTAATTTTTGACCCAACAGTGAGAATGGTGGCCCCTACCGAGACTAGAAAATTGCTTTCCTAGCTCGGGATTGAACTCCGGACCTTTGGGTCCGAATTCCAACGCTCTACCACTGAGCCAAGGGCACTCATAAATACGTAATTTCTACGATTTATATATAGAAACGGCAACGTTGCGTCCATATCTGACAGAAGAATGAGTATAACCTAACATTTTCAAAATATACGCGGTGAAATGTGTCAGAATTCCAGCGCCAACCGGGCTACTTTATAAAAGTGAATGGAGTATAT
The DNA here is from genome assembly GCA_951802165.1 of Adalia decempunctata. Lineage (NCBI taxonomy): Eukaryota > Metazoa > Arthropoda > Insecta > Coleoptera > Coccinellidae > Adalia > Adalia decempunctata. The sequence goes on from OX637697.1 coordinate 28,025,208, forward strand.
CTTTGAATTTTCGGTCCGGAAATTCAAAGATACGTGGTTCGACTCCCGTTCGAAGTGGAAACTTTTTCCGAAATTCGAAAATTTGTCTGATTACCGATTAAAAATGATTTCTTATACAGGGTGGCCATTTGAAAACGAAACAGACGAGATTACAGACGAAATAAATTTTTTCGATAGAAATGCTCGGATAGGTCGATTTCTGTTTCGAGGGGGACAACTTAAGATGTAGGTTACGGACGCATAGCGCTTCAACCCTTGCTGCTACAGCTACAGTTCTCGAAATATTCTTAACTAAGTATTTGAAAATGAAGTGGTGTTTTCATGGCGATTGTAGTGTTTTTTTGTGAAAAATCGACATCTTGATTAAAGATTTCTATGTCAGTGGATTGGAGGAAGGAAGCCACAGTCATGGTTGTTTTGAAGCTCAAAATGTCGATTTTTCACAAAAAAACACTACAAGTGCCATGAAAACACCACTTCATTTTCAAATACTTAGTTAAGAATATTTCAAGAACTAATGCATAAAATGAAAAAACAATTATTGTGCTGAAATCAGTATAAAAATACCTTTCAAATGAGGTATCACTCATCCCATCTTCCCTATTCAAAAATTGGGGGTGGGGGTTGTAGCAGCAAGGGTTGAAGCGCTATGCGTCCGTAACCTACATCTTACGTTGTCCCCCTCGAAACAGAAATCGACCTGTCCGAGCATTTCTATCGAAAAATTTATTTCGTCTGTAATCTCGTCTGTTTCGTTTTCAAATGGCCACCCTGTATTTATTTCACAGATATTAAACTTCATATCAATAGTAACAAAATATACTGAATTTTTCGTGTATCCTGCATTTATCCATGTCTCATCCAGGTAATACATTTTGTTCCCTTAATGAGCGGATTTTCTTCAAATAATCTCTTCTCCACACAATTATTCCATCCCTATCTATCAGTAGACTATCACGACCACGTTATTTGAACTTGAATTCCATTTTTTTCAATAATTTATAGAACGTTGTTCTTTTGAAATTTGGCAAACTGTCGTCATCATTCACGATTCCTAGTACTCTAGTACTCATTCCGGAAAGAAAAACCGTGGACAATTCTTCTGATAAAGTTCATATCGAAATCGTCAACCAATCGATTATTTTTAACGACTGGGCTCTCCTCTTAGGTGGCGTCAATGTTTTATTCTCTTTATATTCTCTGAGAATTTGAATACAGCTGAATCACTCACCCCTGACGATTTTGAAACAATTCCTACTAAGTCTCTTTTCGATAAATCACGATGTTCTTCCAATTATTTTCGAAAAATGTTCAAAATTATCTCTTTCTCTTCAGCAGAGAAATGCGACCTTTTGGAACTTTTTCGTGGTGGTCCCCACATATCACCCTCAGATGCAGTATCCGTTTCCGAATTCGACATTGTTCTATAAACACTATATACACTTTGTCAAAAAAATTTCCAACACAATACACTTTTCACAACAAAATCTATAAACACTTTGAACAGCTAGACCTTCACAGTAGCTCTAGGTATTTTAACTAGTCTTGTCAATTGAAAACTTCGATATTTATACGAATCAAGATGGCTCTAACCCATCAACGGAAAGGACCCAAATCTGGTGTTTCCTGGAATTACCTTGTCGGAATCTTGAGCAGCCGACAAAGAGTTTCATATACTCCATTCACTTTTATAAAGTATACCGGTTGGCCATGGAATTCTGACACATTTCACCGTGTATATTTTGAAAATGTTAGGTTATGGTCATTCTTCCGTCAGTTGAACAAGCAACGTTGCCGTTTCTACATTTATGTCGTAGTAATTACGTATTTATCAAAATGTTTATTTACTTTGGGAAAATAATGAATTCGAGAAAATATTATGTGAATTCAATAATTATTCCGAAGACCTGGCGAATTTTGAAGACACTTTTTTCGCCTAAATACTGGAAATATTTCACGTATATAAACATGGTTGGGAGATTCAGTTAATCAGTTATGCTATTTTCTTGTACGGAAATCAAGAACCGAGAGTTGAAATTTTACTGAAAAATAATGGACAAAATAGTCCGTTACTTTGTGATAGTTCATTCGAAAAAAGAATAAAAGTATTCGCATAACCCTACAGAAAAACTTATAAACGAACAGTGGAATTCCCCACTTTCCAAAAAATAAGCCTACAGAAGAAATTGAAATACCTTTTTGCACCCCTTTAATTGCTCCAGTATGAAAATGTAGTGGTACTACGAAACCTGTGTCACTGTTAAACTAACTCCATTAACAAAGTTCGTGGGAATCTATGTGAATGATAGGTAAACCGTAAGCAAGAAGAACGTATTTCTAAACTGTGATGCACCTTAGCTTCAGTCTGTTATCTTTGGGTGTAATGACAAGATATCTGGATAAATTCTGCATGAAAACCATCTATCATACAGTATTCGAGTCAAAAGCAAGATATGGAATTATGTTTTATGGACATACTTTGAAGTCAATTCAAATATTCAATCTCTAGGTGGGTGTTAACCTTCTTGAATTTAATTATCATATCAACTTCAACTGGCATATGATTGGATACAAAACTTGAGAAAACGGTAACACAATAAAGAAATTGGTTTTGATACATAATAAAAAAAACTTCAACAATTTTCCATCACAAAACATAATAATTTCTAACATCGTTACATGTATATATTTCTTTTTGAGGAAGAGCATTAGATTCTTTAATGTATCAAACAATATGGCATGTTCAAAGCAATTGCAGTATTAGGAAAAAGATTTGAACAGGACGCCATACATTTTTACCTATGAAACATGAGCACAAAGATAAAAACATCTGAATAAGTATAGTGATTTTGTAATTTTTTTCAAAGAATAGGCTGACATATTCATAACGGACAGAATCTTCTTCAGGAACAACATTTCATCTTTCTTTTGGATTAACACTGACAAAATATCTTGAAATCTGCAACAGAAAATCATCAGGACATAGTATATAACCCACATTCTTGACAACGAAGGTTTTCCGACCATATCTGGTCCTCCAAGCAATTATTTTTGAGATCCTCAGGTTTACGAAGAAGCTTTATGTCCCTTATAAAGAGAAAGCCTTTCCCAAAGTTTCCCAATTGGTTATTTTTCTATCTAGGTGGTATGCAGCAACTTCCTCTTCCATATCCATAATATAATTCATTTTGTTTGATTCAGTTGAACCTCCTTGATCGTAGAAAATCTTCGATATAGTAATAGTTTTATGAGGAGGGTATTCGACATTTTTGCAATACTAGAAAACCCAAATGTTAGGTCTTCCACACTGCATAGGGTTCTGTTGAAAAAGGCAGCTCTTTCGCAAAAGTGTAGTGTATCAATCGAAAAGTGCTCATTTTTCAAATTATAATTCCGAATTTGTCGTTGCAGATCTTTTTCAAAATAAAGTCTTCCGTCAGTGTCTTTTTGGGTGCCCCGATAGTAGGAAATTCTTTGTCGTCTCTTTCACTTAAAATCCTCCTGATTGTGTTTATGTGCAGCTAAAAATTGAATATCTATTCATATAAAATATTAAACCTTGGTTTTCACTCACTTATACGTCGAAAATGTTGGATAGCTGGTCATGAACTGTCGATACCAAATTATCAGGGTTACTTTTAGAATGCGCAGATTTCAATTCTAAATAGCATTTCCTGATACGTTACCTCTGCTTTTTCAAAACTACCTTCGGCATTCTTAGTTTCCAGGCTTGATAATTAATATTTAATAATGATGAATAAACATCGGCAACCTCTCTGAAATTTATTAATTGACGTAATGTCATTCACAAGTGCCAACCTGCGATTTTTTCTGGTGAAAAAACTTGATAAACCTAAAACTTGGCCTCCCGGGATACTTTATAAAAGTGAATGGAGTATACAAAATAATATAAAATTTTAGACCGAAACTGTAGTAATTTACGTAACACGTCCGGAAAATAGGGTTTTTTGGACGAATAGATAAAATTCTAGGACGAGCCGGAGGCGAGTCCTGGGAGTCTGTGAGTCCAAAAAAAATATTTTCGGGCGTGTTGCGTACAATATTTTTTCGGCAACCGTGTAGAATTACAAATCAATGAGACGACACATTTCTTTATTATACATTTTGATTATTATTTGAATTGAACAGAACAGAACTGTCATCCGTTATTTCGTTGCTATTGTGATGATCATCACAATAACAACAACGACGTGAGTTTTTCCGGCCTAGTCCGGGAAGTACGTACTTTCCGGCCTAGACTGGGAAATATTACTTTCTCAAAGAAAAAGCGTCCAGGAAGTGGGTACTTCCCGGACGGTTGCCGAAAAAATATATTTCGGATATTACAAGTAAATGACCATTATAAATTTGAACAGAGATCTTTTACGAGTCTTGTCAATTGAAAACTTCTATATTTATGCAAATCAAGATGGCTTTCACCCATATGGGAAAAGGGACCAAACGTGGTGTTTCCCGGAATTACTTTGTCGGAATCTTGCATGATTCCGACCTAAATCTCTAAAACTCTGGTGTTTCCTGGAATTACAGAAATTTTGCACTAGACTTTCTGAGGAAAAAAGTTCTAATGTGGGAAAAGCTGACTCAAATTATTGAATCATTTCTATCCAGTACAATCCACAGTCCGTTCCGAGTACGATCCTGGCAGTCTCTTAGGGCTTTCGAAGGGAGCGTTGTTATGACCGTTTGACCAATACGAGCTTTATTGTGCGCAAACCAGACGATGCTGTTTGTTCACAAAGCTCCTTTTCTTATATTTGAACGGACTATAGTACTGCGGATGGTTGGCAACCATGCAATATAAACAATGAGAGTATCTTTTCTCTTGTTCATGTTGTCTTCGTGCTTATGGGTTCAAAATTTTGATAGGTATGAAAGAGAGGGAATTTGATGATATGAGATTTTTTGTTTTTTCAGACCAGCCCATATAATGCCATGAGAGAACGACCAGTGAAACAACATCGCGAGACGTAACACGGCGTTTTGAACCAGAAAATGAGCATCTTCAATGTGACACGAAACACAGTGGCGAATCGCTGAATCAGGCCATCATCCATCAAGCCTCACCATGCGATCCTTCATCGTTCAAACATTCACTTTATCCCTCTTCGTTGGTATTTCCTTCGGTTTCCTCCTCGACGGTAGCACAAACTCTTATTCTCAGTTCCGGAAATGGGGCGGGGGTACGAACGGGAGCATAGAGTTCGAGTTCAAGACTGACCAACCTAACGGCCTCCTCCTGTACACGGACGACGGCGGCACATATGACTTTTTCGAGATAAAGTTGGTGGAAGGTGCGTTAAGACTGAGGTACAATTTGGGGGGTGGCGCGCAAATCATAACCGTAGGTAGGGACCTGAACGATGGCCACTGGCACAAGGTGAGGGTGCAGAGGCACGAGGACCGGACGTACCTCACGGTGGACGGGAGCACGCTGATGAAGACCTCCAGAGGGAAGGAATTCAATTTCGGGCGCTATTCGACTAATTCGGACGTGTACGTGGGTGGTATGCCGACGTGGTATAACACCAAGTTGACTCTGCTGGCGTTGCCTAGCGTTATCTTCGAGCCCAGGTTCGTGGGGGCGGTGAGGAATCTGATCTACGCCGATGTGGAAGGAGGAATGGCCAGGAGGCAGGAGACCAGGCCTAAGGATCAGAGGGTGAGTTTTATGGAGCTTTTGGCTTTGAGCTTTCTGGAATGATACCGTATCGCTTGATACGGTTTGTATTTTGTTATTATTTGCTAGTATCTGGTTGGTTTCATCAGATGAATAAACAGTAGGTAATTATTTTCTTCTAAATATGCATATGCTGGCGAATTAACCCATCGCTCACAATTGAAGGCATATTATACGTTCAAGTGACTGAAAATTTGGTTCCTTCAATGATCAGTAGTTTTGTCTTATTTGTATTTTTAGCACTGCGATTTTATATGGAAACCGTCAACAATCTTTATATTTCAAAGAGAACCCTCAATATTATTTCATTCAGCGCTTCGCCATTACTTTTCGATAAGAAACTGCTCCACATGAGTTAGGGATATTGACTTAAATTGCAAAAAAATACAGTTAAAATGAGATTTTTGTGATGAAAATTCATATTAATATGATTTCAAGTTGCAAATTAATTTGAGCCTGTAGGTCTGCAGCGTTAAGAAAAATCGAGTGAAATATCGAAATTTTATTCCCAGAGAATTTAAGCATTTTGAGACTATCAATACAATGTATGGCCTCCACGGACATCAATAACAGCTTGACATCTTCTTTGCATACTACACACGAGGTTGTTGAACATTTCTCTTGAGGAATTTGGTTCCATAAACGGGGCAGAAGCTCCCTCAGATCATTAAAGGATTCTGGGGTAGGTTGATGATTATCTAATCTTCCTTGGAGCATATCCCATGCATGTTCTATGCAATTCAAATCTGGTGAGTGCGGAGGTATTGGTAAATGTGGAATACCAAGCTCCTCGCGCGCATTCTCAACTATGGCTACACGGTGCGGTCTAGCGTTATCGTCTAGAAATTGAAAAGTTTCACCAATAGCAGCATGAAAATTTGGCACAACATTTTCAATGATATGCTCCCTATAGTGTAAGGTGGTCATATTCCCTGGACAAATGTGTAGATCTGTGCGCCCGGTGAAACATATCCCGGCCCATACCATAACAGTACCCCCTCGGAATGGATGGACTTCTTGGACAAGCATTCGGGATATGCGTGGGATTGTCCATACCCTTATTCTTTGAGAATCTGAAAATCGTCCATATCTGGATTCATCAGTGAAAAGGACACTACGCCATTGATCGTTTCAGTTGATGCATTCAAGTCTTTGACGCTTATGGTCACGTGTTAATGGAACTCCTCTTAATGGACGTCTAGAACCTAGATTCACCTCTCTCAAACGTCGTCTGATGGTTTCGATGGAAACTTGGACCCCATCTGCATTTTGAAGAGTATTCCGTAGCATTCTACACGTAGATGTAGGGTTTCTTCTCACCGAAACGGTGACGAAACAATCCTGAGCGGGTGTTGTTTTTCGTCGCCCACCAAGCCTTGGTCTTTCCAACACGGAACCTGTCTCCCCGAACCTATTCCGAAGTCGAGATATAACACTTTGGCTAACTTGGAGCCTTTCCGCTACAACAAACTGAGTTAGGCCAGCCTGTAGCATTCCGATAGCCCTATTAGCCTCAGCGTTTGTTAATTTACGTCTTGGCATTTTCAGAAAACTCGTTTCAAATCGAAGCCGTTGATAAACTGACTTCATTTCAAAATGAGAACATTCATGAAACATATGCAAAAAACCAAACTTTAGAAAAAAGGCGACCAGATTGACGAAATGTCTCTGATTTTTATTGAATAGATTCAAGTTTTTATTGAGTTTTAATGATTTTACAATTATTTCCCCGAAGATTACATACTTTTAAAAACAATTGAATACGATATCCCTAACTCTTGTGGAGCAGTATATTTTGTATAATACTACTTACTACTTATACCTATCTCGAGAGATTGAGAGAAATCGAATGATTTCCTTATTTTTCATACAAAACAGTGGTTTAATACATGTTTGTGACTTCAGTGTTCGAATCCAACGAGGCTGAAAAGTAATATGTTGATCGATGGTGTCATGTATGTGATAGTAAAGTACAAGGATACTCTTTCTCTGAATCACAAGATCGTTCAATATTCGTGGTTCTTAAGATAGACACAAAAATGGCGAAAAGTGTTTGATTCAAAAATAAATCACCCAATAAATTATCAAACATCATGAAAGAAAATAATTCCGTTTGAATAATATACCTACCGGGGGTCTTATACTTAATTGGTCAGGGTACCAAAACTAACACTTTCTTACATTCCAACAAATGGGGTCTCTTGTATAGTTCATAGTTTGGTATGGTGGTTGCATTCCATTGCGAAATCAAGGTCTATTGTGCCCCCCATTAGAGCTGTTTTAGTTCTCTACCTCCAGAGCTCCAATGAACTCCTGGGGAAAGGTTATTCCTCATTCCACCTTCCATTCTTTCGGCCATGATATTCCTTGCGATGGCTTGCAATTCTGTAACCGGGTGAGCAGAGTTTCTTCTTCACAGAATCTACACTCGTAAGTTTCTGATGAGATCATTCTCATCATATGCTTCCCACCACGTAGATCATTTGTTCTCTACTCTGCTCATTCATCAAAACCCAAAGAATGTCGTCAGTGGTGTTGATAAAACCGACAACATCCTGAGGAGCCTTGGCTGTTACCTTGTGAGTATCCAGGACCGGTGCTTAGGCCAGCCAGCTTTGTACAGCTGCATACCATGTGTTCAGCTTTTTCTGCTTCTGATCCACAGAGGCTACAGATCTTATCTGCTGGCTTTCCCATACAAATGATATTTGTAACGACAGTGTCCAGTCTGCTGACCTTTTATCGCTCGAAGCTGGTATAGGTCGGTGAAATTGTCACGAATTTCTTGGACTGAGTAAGTCCAGGAGTGTTTCCACAGAGAAGAGTCACTTTATTGTTTCGGGCCCGTTGCGTTATGGTGTTGCAGCACTCCCAGGTCAGCAGAGATCCCTTAATTCTCTGATTTTGATCCATCGGTTAACCCTATGGATGAATTTTTGTCCGAATGATTTACGACACTTATTTAAGGTGGGCGTTCAATGTAGTGTGTTTTTATTTCGAGTTGATTTCGGAAACGGTTTCACTTTGAGAACTGAAACTTTGTGGGTGAACTCAGAACGGATTAGGGTTCTTGTTGAAATAATTTTAATCGATTTCATTCCGACAGTTAATTTTTTTTCTTTCAAAAATAGAAGAAAATGAGCCAACGCATGCTTCTGTTGAAATAAAACAACAGAAAGACCCATGAAAATAGTTCAACTTTCGATTAAAAGTGAATCTACTGATAATTTCGTTCAGAAGATCAACTTGAAAAACGGAATTTGCAGAGAATGGCCAAATTCAAATTTTGGCGGGAAAAAGTTCCTGCTTCACCCACAAATTGACTTATTTCATAGTTCGGCGATTTTCGGATAGAGAGCGTCATTGTACATTTCATTCATGATCAGAGAGATATTCATAGAACTGGATAGTGATAATGCATGTTCTATGGAGATATTTTATAAAATGGACGGTGGCGCCTCTATCGGCTGAGCTTTCCTACTCGCTTTAAACGCCTACCTTAATTACTAGGACGGTCAGCGAAAACCGTTTCGAAATTGAAAATTATTGGCATCTAGCTCATTATCATCATATCCTTCCTGAAGCGTCAACGTCCTGTGGGAAAGCCAGTAAGGATTCTTCTCATTTTTACTCCGGTTCATCATAGTTTAGTTTTTCAGGTATTATTCATTATGTATATGAAATATAGCACGTGGAAATAAATGGCGACAGATAACAAATCTGTTTCACACTTCAAATCTGTGTGCTCAGAAGCAATTTGAACGGGAACCATACTTTATTACTTATAATACACGCGCACAGATAAGAACCCTGCCTCCCTGCATAAATGTTTTGATATTGAATTTGATTGAAGAATATGCTGATATCCATCTTGCAGAGTTCCTTGTACTCGAAAATAGACTTTTTTATCGAAATCTGAAAGTATCTGCAACAAGAACACAGAAGGAAAAACGAAGAACAATTCGTAAATAAAACACCTGCTATAAATCCCTTTCTCAAAGTTTTAAATCGGGAGGACTTGTGAAAAGTTGACGTCTCTGAACATTTTTCTTCTTTCTGGATTTCATTCTTAACTCCGTTGCAAAATGGTGGAAGGCCCGGTTCTTATTGAAGCATTTTTCTTCTTTCTGGATTTTATTCTTAACTCCGTTGCAAAATGGTGGAAGGCCCGGTTCTTAATGAAGCAGAAGAATAGGTTTTTTGACTTGAGGGAGTGGGACGAATATTAATCATAGCTCAGACAATTAAAAAAAAATCCGATTATTTCAAGCAGTTTCTCTAAATTTTGTAAATTTGTAAATTGTAAATTTGTGAATGTATATTCAGCTCGTGAATATCCAACAGGCAGGACTTTGCTTTATTGATTGATGAATAATCCATGAACACATAAGAATCATTAATTCTAGTGAAATTTTCTGAAAACCCCTCAAATTTTTACTCGAGACTTTTTGATTTAAGGAAGTGGGCTTGAGTGAATGCTGAATTTTAAATATAGTTTAAAACATTGTCATCGATCCTCAATACATATGTATTCATTTTCAAATTGATCGGACATCTTGCGTTGGTGGAAACAGCGTTGTAAGATTCTGGTACATAAATATATTATTGGATAAATAATCCAGCAAAACCTTGATTGGATTCACTGGAACTGATTCTTTAACAATATAAATATGGTTTTTTCAGAGAGTCGTCCCTCCGTTATGAGTTATATCATATTAAAGTTACAATATTAAATCATCGTGATTGAAAAAAATACCTATTCAAAATTTGATTCTGAAAACCCCTGACTTAATTGAATTTGAGTGCGTCATGCGATTGAAATACGAGGATATATTGAAAAATTCTTAGCCTACCATAGAACCAAACAATGTCAAAATATTTTATTACTCAACATATCCTCCTCTTAATTGAATACATTCATTACAGCGAACCTGCAACGTCTCTAGACCTTAAAAAAATGTTTATTCTTGCTCTGAAAACCAGTTCTCCACAGCATTTATTACCTCCTCGTTGGAAGAAAATTTACGACTTTTCAAATTTTTCAGTTGAGAGAAGAGATGATAGTCGGACGGAGCCCAATCTGGTGAATAAGGGGGGTGTTCTAGTAATTCAAACCCTAAATCAAATTTTTTGCATATCAACATAAGATTTGTGTATTGGGGCGTTGTCCTGTAAAAACAAAATAACTTTGGACAGCTTTCCGCGTCTTTTCTCTCTAATTTTTTTACGTAGAATGGTCAGTAATGTCGAATAATAATCTATAGTTAATGTTCTAACCCGTATCCCGTATTTAAAGTCAGGCCACATACTATACCAAAATAACGCCGATAATCACAATGGACAGGGGGGTGTAGCCCTCCTCATAAATAAGAAGATCAAACATATGGTAATGAAATTCTCCTTTATCTCAGACAGAGTCATCTACATAGTACTTCAACTGAACAAGAGGTACAGGGTACAGCTCATCCATGGATACGCGCCTACAAGCACGGCGGATGACATAGACATGGAAACCTTCCTGGAAGATTTATCCAAGGCAATGGAATCAGAGAATTGTCACTACAATATTATAAGTGGTGACTTCAATGCAAAAATCGGACAAAAAATCGAAGCCGATTCAAAAAACATTGGAAGCTTCGGTCTGGGCGTGAGAAACTCACGTGGGGATATGTTGTTGGAATTTCTAAATGGAGAAAACCTATACGGTCTGAATACCTTTTTCCAGAAACCCAAACAGAGGAAATGGACATGGAGATGTCCCGACGGCAAGACCAGGAACGAGATAGATTACATATTTGCCAACAGCAGAAAAATCTGCACTGATGTTTCGGTGCTGAACCAGTTTGACACGGGTAGCGACCACAGGATGGTCAGAGCGTCGTTCGTTTTTGATCTCAAAGTCGAAAGAAACAAGCTGATTCATCAGGGTAGATTTCCCACAGTGGAGGAGTTGAGTCGTAAGGAGGAAGAATATCAGGGAGAGCTGAGGAAGAAACTTGAACCAACCGCAGATCTGGAAGAGATGGACATCAATTGTTTGAATGAGAAAATAGTTAATGACATTCGCAATGCGGTGAAGAAAATCTGCGCGAGAGGTATGGGCAGCATAAACCATAAATTACAGCCGGACACACTGGCACTTATGAAGAAGAGGAGAACCACCAACAGAGACACACCAGAATACCAAGAACTAAACAAGACGATCAGCAAAAAAGTGAGAAAAGACATCCGAAACCACAACACGAAACTCATTGACAATGCTATAGAGTCAAACGCAAATATGAGAGTTCTCAGATCGAACATGTCCACGGGAAAACATAGAACATAGAATGATCAAAATAAAAGACCAACAGGGAAATTTGATCTCAGACAACGAGGGAATTGCTGATCATGTCCATGCATTCTACACTCGTCTTTATGCTTCCACCGCAACTGATCCAAGGGCTTCAAACACAGCAGCTGCAACATCAAATATTATCTGCAACGTTGGGTCAGAAGACATCCCTGACATAACAAGACAAGAGATACGTACAGCACTGAAACAAATGAAAAACAGGAAGAGCCCGGGAGAAGACAATATCACCTGCGAAATGCTGAAAATGGGGGGAAGTATTGTGGAGAAAACACTGCAGGTACTTCTCAACAAATGCCTCCAAGAGGGTAGGATACCAGAGGCGTGGTATAACGCAGAGGTTATTCTGCTTTTCAAGAGAGGAGATAACACTGACTTGGAGAACTACCGACCGAGTCTCTTGTCACATCTATATAAGCTCCTTACCAAAATCATTACTAACAGACTCACCAACAAGTTAGACGCCTATCAACCGGTAGAACAAGCGGGATTTCGAAAGGGGTATAGTACCGTCCACCACCTCCAGGCAGTAAGAACATTAATAGAGAAAACAACAGAATATAACATACCTCTACACTTAGCATTCGTAGATTTTAGGAAGGCATTTGACTCCATCGAAATATGGGCTTTTCTACGGGCCATGGACGATGCTAGAGTTGATTCCCGATACACAAAACTCCTAAATTGTATATATGAAAATGCCACCTTTCACGTCAAAATAAATGAAAACCTGACAACGAATAAAATAGAAATTAAGAGAGGCGTGCGCCAGGGAGACTCTATATCTCCCAAACTATTCACTCTGGCGTTGGAGAACGTATTCAAAACACTTCCTTGGGAGTCTAAAGGTATCAATGTGAACGGAACACTCCTTAACCACCTGCGGTTCGCCGACGACATCGTCCTCATAAGTAGCGACGTCCATGAACTCAAGGAAATGCTGGGTCAACTGAATGAAGCATCGAGTAAAGTGGGCTTAAGAATGAACCTTTCTAAGACGAAGATTATCAGCGATGCGAACGATACTGTAACAGTGGACGGTACAACTTTGGAAAACGTCGACGAATATGTGTACTTGGGGCACAATATCAAGAATGGCAAAGAGAACCAAGTTGCCGAAATTAAACGTAGAAAAAGACTTACATGGGCAGCTTTTGGTAAGTTGAGCTTTATTTTGAAAAACCGAGAGATACCAATAAACCTAAAGCGGAAAGTCTTCGATGCATGTACACTACCGGTGGCAACATACGGTTTAGAAACAATGGCAATGACAAAAAGAAGTGCCGAAGAATTGAGAGTGATGCAAAGAGCGATGGAACGCATCATGCTTGGTATCAGTCTGAGGGATAGGATCAGGAATGAGGAAATCCGACGGAAAACTAAAGTCGTGGATATTATGAAACGCATTTCGGAGAGCAAATGGCAGTGGGTGGGGCATGTGGCCAGACAAAGCCATGACAACTGGACAGCGCGGATAACACATTGGCGGCCAAGACAGACCAAACGTAGCGTAGGCAGACCTCAGAAGAGATGGCTGGACGATATCAAACGGATAGCGGGGAGAAGATGGTTCCGGACAGCACAAGACAGAGGGGCATGGAAACGGATGAAAGAGGCCTATGTCCAGGAGTGGACAAATGAGGGCTGATGAAGAAGAAGAAGAAGAAGAACCCGTATCCAAAAAATCAATCATGATTACTCCATGGCAATCCCAAAAAACTGAAGCAAGAACTTTTTCAGCCGATTTTTGAGCACGAAACTCCTTAGGTCTTGGAGAACCAGAGTGTCGCCATCCCATTGATTGTTGCTTTGTTTCTGGATCGGAGAAATGTACCTACCCAAGTCTCATCCATAGTAACAATTCGGTTTTAAAAGTCTACATCGTTTTCAAATTGAGCACAGATAGAACGCGATGCTTCTACCCTTGCACGTTTTTAGTCAACATTCAAACCTTTTGAAGAGATTTTTCTCATGTCCAAATTGACGTGAACGCGTCCGTATGAAATCTTCAGTGCTTCAGATATCCGTTTTAGCCCAATTCGACGGTCTGATGAAATCATGTCATGAACTGCACCGATATTTTCGGGGACTGACACAGAAACTGGCATTCCCGATCGGTCATCATTTTCAATGGAAAATTCACCTGTTTTGAAGCTTGCAGTCCAACTTTCACGGTCGCATACGAAGGACATTGATCACCTAGGGTATCAAGCATATCTTCGTAAATCTGCTTACCTCTTAACCCTTTTAAATACATGTACCTGATGATGGCTGAATTCTCTAATTTTTCGATTTTTACAATTCCGGTGGACGTCTTTTTTTTAATTTATTGCGTAACTCTGGTTTACTTTTTTGACGTCGAACTCAACGCTGACACTTCTAATAAGTTATTGTTCATTGATATGGTATCGCAATATTTCGGTTATGCATGGAACTGGTCTAGACTCAATAGATATCAATACATCCTCGTAGCTGAATAGCTCCTACGCAATTTCTGTTCATAAATTCAGAAGTTAAAATGATTGAAACCATGAGTGGTAAAATAATGTGTTCTGAAATCTGGCTTGTGCTAGTCAGTTGAATACATATTGCCCTAGGCTAATATCTTCGCTTGCATGCCGACAAACATCGAAAATCCATAATGTCCTTAACAATTACGGAATTTATCAATGAAAGATAGCGGATCTTTAACGATGCTCGATACAGGTAATGACCAGCACGTTCAAAAATAAATTCCGTGATTGAACTCTGTATACGCGATAATGAGAACCATGGAACCGCAGGATTGATTAATTATTCAAATTTTTTCGATCGTGAATAATTTTGAATAACAATAGGGACCTACTAATGGCGTAGAACATGAAAATGTCGGTCGCGTATTTCCATCGATTGAAAATATAATGTGTTCGGTTGATTTTTCTGGTGGGTTTTCTCCGGACACCGAAGGTCGTTATGAAGCCATCGGACGGAATTGAAAATATGATTCGTCTGCTTCAAAATGTTGTAAAAAAATTGTTGCGTGACAAGGGAGAATTCTCGTTCACCAGGCAATATTCTGTTTCCTATAAAATCGATATGTCAGATGCTCACCTCATCGGAATACCATTTCAATTTTTTGCTTCCTGGCTGCATCCTTTCTGCATCGGATATTACATTCCGGGAATGTATATTTGAATCGATGG
The DNA here is from genome assembly GCA_951802165.1 of Adalia decempunctata. Taxonomy (NCBI): domain Eukaryota; kingdom Metazoa; phylum Arthropoda; class Insecta; order Coleoptera; family Coccinellidae; genus Adalia; species Adalia decempunctata. The sequence goes on from OX637697.1 coordinate 28,040,440, forward strand.
TTTCCTTCGATGAATGATTGATATTTGATGGACGCATAAAACAGATCAGGCATTGTCTGGAAATTTTCATTCAGGAGGGAGAACTTTGTGGTTGGATTATTTTGACCTAGAAATTTTCTATCAATTTCAATAGAATTTTGAGTTCTCTTTCATTTTCCTGATGGAAAAAGTATCAATCTATCTGGATGTTGTCCCTTAAGAAAGTACCTCTTTGGTGTTTCCTTCGCATGAAATTCAACACAATACTTTCAGCTCATGCTCAAATTTTACAAAATCCATTACCCTTAAAAATTACATTAGCACTCATGGAAAATTTCCAAGAATTACATTCATTGTTTTGAAAAAATTATCCCCGAATTTTTGATTAGGCATTAACTTGACCATTATAAAGAATTATCAATTCTTCCGAAAGAATTGTGGGAGTTTCTTCAAATAGAATTTTATAAATATTTGTAACAACGGGCGAGCTTAAAAGCATAGACAGCAGCAGATGGAAAATATAGAGTATCTAGATCTTAATTCATGCGGAAAACTTCAAAAGATTATTGATCGTATGAAATTAAGATGGGTTTTTCCTATAACAAAATTTCCTCAGCCCACGCCTTTTCGAGATATCACCCTCAAAAAGTGGTGACAAAATTAATTTTTTTTTCTAAAATTCCTGTGGAGCTAGAATCTTGAAATTTCGTAATTTTGGTGTACACATAAAGGACTAATCACGGATATTTTTTCAATATTCTTGCTACATTATACGGGGTTGAAATAACCAACCTTTATGTTATTTAATTTCAAAACCGTTTTTTTCGAGATGAAGTTTCATGAAATAAAATTATAACCGTTTTTCCCAGTAGATCCATCTCGTAGGAATACCCGAATTCGACAGTACAAGAAACCAATTGAAAAGAATTTTGACCGTTTTGAAAAAATAGCAGAGACGAGAGCTCGAATACTTTGTAATTTTGATCTTTGAAAAAATAACATTTCGAATTTGAAAATCTGAATGATAAAAAGAGCTTTACAGAGGGTTATTTTTTTATATATTATGATACGTGGCTACATTGTTATTCTCAGTCTATAATTTTCCTTGTTTCATTGTAACCATAATTCGTTTTCCAGTTTTATGGAAAAACTGCACACGATACAGGAATGGCTACTACGTATAATATTTGGAAAAAGCCTCACATTTCCAAGTGACAAGCTGTATGAGCTAACAAATGTACTCGACGCAAGGCAATCGTATGCACTTAAAATAATCACCTACATATTCACAGGAAAAATAATTCTAAATAAAATCGAACATTCGTATTCTACCCGAAAAAAGAATCACACTTACCAAACAACCAGATGCAATAAACGAATAGGCCAAAGGTCACATTTATACATAGCTCCAAAAATATATGCACAAATTCCCGGTGATCTAAAAAAAGTTAAAAATTAAAAAAAATTCAAATTCAACATAAAAAAATGGCTTACCGAAAAGAATAGACACTGGATAAAGATGTTCATTAATCAATATTAAAGTTAAAAAAAAAGAAGAAGATAAAAAAAAACATAACTATATATACGTGTATATGTTATTCGCAATAGCCGAAATCGGCCACTGTCCGAAAATTTTGCTCACAACGCGTTATGGGTATCCATATTTACCCACGATGCGAACAGGTGGTTTTTTCTAGAGCATTGAGTAAAACGCAATACCCAGAACGCGTTGTGGGTAAATTAGGTAATCCACAATGCGAATCCAATTTTAGCGAGCTTTCATTCTGCGTTGTGAACAATTCATTTCACCCACGTCGCGTTGTGGGTATTGCACTTTACCCAGAAAGCGATGAACCAGAATTTGTCGTCGAAGTCATCATAGAACGTAGGTTGTGGGTACGGACTACGTACGAGTATTACGAGTAGCGTGAATAGGTTACGTACAGTTTGTACAGCAGAAATGAACACAAATTCTATTCCTCTCTGAGGTCGCTACAGGTTCTTTTTGTGAATATCCGCCAAGAAGCCATGTTATCATCCGGATCTAAGCAAGGCTTTATAAAATGCAATTGTTTGAAGGGCTGTCAAACTAAGGCGTGTGCATGTGTGAAATTGAATATAAAATGTAATTCAAGATGTCATAAAAGTACTAGTTGTAATAATAAATAATATTTGTTTTTAGTTCTGATAAGTTGTTAATATATCGTTTTGTTTCACCTTTATGAACTTTCAATAGAAGGTTTTTGTATTCATTGTTCTACTTGTAACGTATTTTGGGTAGAGCGAAATGGACAGATTGCTTTTTCTCTTTTGAGTCCAATTTTTCAATGAGTTGTCTCTATTACATCATACATTTCACTTGCTGCACATTAAAAAAATTGGGCCAGATTGGTTTGCTAAACGTTCTATGATAATAATAATAATTGTCTTTATTTCCACAATATACAAACTAGCCAAAATAATACATAGTAGTTTATATTCTATTGTGAAAAAAGGCGAAGTCCAGTGATGCTATACCAGGGTACACACCACTCAACCCTCCAAAGTAAAAATGATAAAAAACTGGAATTTTATAACAAGTTTATCGTTTTCTTCAACTGTTAATGGATTCAATCTACGATATTTTTTGAATGATAATTGAAGTCCATCCCGTTTTCTTTGTAGTGTCACTTTGGTTTCATACATAATCTCTGAATAACCGTCGGCTGATAAGAACAACGACCTGTTCACTTAATTTTTGTTCTAATTCAGCTTTCATATTGAAATATTTTCGAAACCACGCACTAAAACCAAAACAAAGTCAAACCAATTTCAAAAAAATCATAACGTATCTAGGCAATGTGGTTTTAAAATCTATTCATGCTACTCGTACCTGCCAGTACACAACCTACAGCAGACTGACTTCGACGACAAATTCTGGTTCATCGCTTTCTGGGTAAAGTGCAATACCCAGAACGCGACGTGGGTAAAATGAATTGTCCACAACGCATAATGGAAGCTCGCTAAAATTGGATTCGCATTGTGGATTATCTAATTTACCCACAACGCGTTCTGGGTATTCCGCTTTACTCAGTGCTCGAAAAAGAAACATCTATTCGCATCGTGGGTAAATTTGGATAGCCATAACGCGTTGTGGGCAAAAATTTCGGACAGTGGCCGCTTTCGGCTATTGCGAATAACATATACATTACCTAAATGCGACAGGGAGCCTACCCCTACTTCGACATACCTACCTCTAGTAAATGATGTTGTCACATTTATACATAGCTCCAAAAATATATGCACAAATACCCGGTGATCTAAAAAAAGTTAAAAGTTACAAAAAGTTCAAATTCAACATAAAAAAAATGGCTTACCGAAAAAAATAGACACTGGATAAAGATGTTCATTAATCAATATTAAAAATAAAAAAAAGAAGAAGATAAAAAAAACATAACTATATACGTGTACTGTATACATTACCTAAATGCGACATGGAGCCTACCCCTACCTCGACATACCTACCTCTAGTGAATGATGTTGTAATTACATAATAATATAAGAAGAATAATGATTATGATATAACATATAACCTACTTACTATAACTGTGATGCACTGTAACTAACTACGATCAAAATATCTAGATCTGAGCATTCTCTAAGGTGAATCTGCACTAAATATTTTTCATTCTTGTAAATTAAAAAAATTTTTTTTATGAGTTAATTCTGTATGTATAATTGTTTAAAGTTGGATAAGCGCAGTCAGGGCGTTTAAAAAAAAAAAGAAGAAATTTTTTTCTGTTTAATTTTTGGGGTTGGGTCTCTTATACGCATAAGATAGAAATTAATTTTTGGAAGAGTCAATTTTTCGATTATGGTTCGTCATCTGGATGCAGGTTAAGGGCAAAAAAAAAATTGTTTTCTTAGTTACGTACAGGTCATTTCTCCTAGATTAATAACCTCTGTAACTTATTTTGTTTATTTATTGAAATTTATTAAATAAACATAAATTATTATTATTATTATTATTCAAAAGGTCAAAACACTGTTTCAATTCAGCCAAATGGTTATTCTGAATTATTAGAAGATACTGAAGACTCCATTCGAAAACTTATATCCTCAAAGAATTCTTCGTTGAGGACGAATGTAGTGATTTTCAAAATTGATTATATTTCGCAGAAATATTTTTTTGACCATGCTGATCAACGATAATCCAATTTAATGCTGATCGGATTCCAGGAATGTGAAATTCTAAACTTTGAAATTTGGGTTATCGAAAAATATATTTCGCAGATGGAAATATCAACTGAATGATATTATTTTTATGCTTTCTCTTTCCTGGAATTATTCACATATGGTTCTCCATCCTCACATAGTTGAGGAAATGTTATTGATAATAATAATTAACCCATAAGAGTTATACTGTTTTAATGTAACCGGTGCATGCGCCATTCTGTAGACTCTCATCAATGACTTTTCTGGCTAACATTTTTTTGTAATCACTTTTGGTTGATTGAATAATGTTAGTACCATTGATATAAATTATGGTTTAGGGATATCATATGAAATAACCAACGAATATTCATTCTTAATGTTGCACCTCTCAAAAATCAGAAATTTCATATTCGTCTATTCCGTGGATGAAATAATTTGCATAATTTGGCCATACAGACAACTTGACACAAATTTGATGCCCCCTACACACGCAAGACGGTCATAAGCTTATGTATAATGTAACACTTTCGTTTCTATCGAATCGTCGATAATTACAAAAAATGAATTGGACTGATTTCCATAAAATCAACCACTAATTCATTCACATCAATATTTCAGTGTTTATTTCACATCTTTCCTTCCATTATCGTCCTGGGAGTTCTTGTACTCACTGTATACTCATCAATCTATTTCAAAGCAAGTCCATCATGCCATTTGGTCATAATTCCGTTTCAGAACATTAAAAGTGTGAGAAGGAAGTCATATTATGAGGCTCATCAAGCAGTTAAAGACACCCTGTAGAGGGTGTTCCTGAATGAGTGTATCAACGGCCAACCGCAGATTTCTCATGAAAAAATAATATTTAAGTGTCTCCGCGACTTTCTTTCCGAGATACAGGATGTCAGAAAGTTATTTTTTTTAGGACCCATTTGAAGTAAAGAATTGAGTTTTTGTACGTACATTGTCACTAAAAATAGCCACTTTCTTGTTCTTTACTCGGATTTATTAGACGTGGCAGTAGCGGAGAGATTGAATTTGCACAAAAATTTTACCCCAACCTTTACACCATTGGACAAATTTGCATTTGCACAGCAAATCCTGGTGCGACATTGTGTTTGACATAAAAAAGTACTCCTGGTTTATTACTCTGAACCTTTTTAAAGAAAACATGCATTTTGTGATAAAAAAATATGCTATTGCTTTGAAAATTTTTTGTACCTAATTGGAAAAATTCTTGTAATCTTGGTCGCTTAAAATAAGGAAATAGTAATTTACGTAACAAGTCCGGAAAATAGGGTTTTTTTGGACGAATAGACAAGATTCTAGGACGAGCCGGAGGCGAGTCCTGGAAGTCTGTGAGTCCAAAAAAACTATTTCCGGGCGTGTTGCGTACAATATTTTTTCGGCAACCGTGAAGAATTACAAATCAATGAGATGACACATCTCTTTATTGATTTTGATTCATATTTGAATTAAACAGAACACAGAACAGAACTGTCATCCGTTATTTCGTTGCTATTGTGATGATCATAACAATGACAACAACGACGTGTTTTTCCGGCCTAGGCCGGGAAGTACGTACTTTCCGGCCTAGGCCGGGAAATGCTACTTTCTCAAAGAAAAAGCGTCCGGGAAGTGGGTACTTCCCGGACGGTTGCCGAAAAAATTGTTTTGCAATACAAACTCAAGAACCTAGTAGTCAAATCTTGTTGAAATTACAAGAAATTTATAATGCTTTAGCAAATTGTTTTTGATCATAAAATGCCAGTTTACTCGAAAATGGTTCACTTTGAAGTAATTAACTAGGAGTACCTTTTTTATGTAAGGACTGAACGAGAAAAAATTCGCTATCACAAAAACGCTTATATCTTTTGAACCACTGGACCGATTCCGAAAATCAAACTCATTTTCGAATCATCCTCTAATTATTATGAAAACTGTTTTTACAATAAAAAATCAAAACTATTTTTTACAAAATTCATGGATTTTTCTAGAATTCTTTCCATCATGCTTCTTATAGTGTTTTCAGTCACTTTCTGGGATGCTGTCTACGACTTTTGCTTGAATTCCGCTAATGTTTTCGTTGATTTCTTAGTCTTCTTCAATTCTCTTTTTGCCATATCTTTCGATTGGCCTGAGTTCTGGGCAATTTGGTGGATTGGCCTCTTGGGGGACAAAAACCACTTCATTAGCTTCGTACCATTCCTTGGTGGCCTTGCTGTAGTGGCATGAAGCTCCTCGATGTATATCTTCTAGTCAACAGTGCCCTGGCCAACGAAAAATTTACTCCTTTTCCCACAAGTGCAAATTGCTTGCCAAACCAGGAATTTTTTAGGAAACTTGCTTGTTTCTTCACGCGAAATTGTTCGTCAACATTTCCACGAGAATCTGCAGTATAAAATTCCTGACCAGGAAGTTGCGAGAAATCAGCCAAGACATAGGTTTCGTCGTCCATCACGCAACACTATTTGGGTCACTTTCCGTTCTGAAAGGTTAGGATTCTTCTGAAAAAGGCTGATGACTTTCTTCACTTTTTTTGGACTATGAAACCCCTTTTTCCTCCCGGTTCCTTCCTTGCGGTTAATCGTAAGATCATCGTTGAAGCGCTTAACAACTCTTGATACCGTTTCCGGACGAACGCGAGCCTCTTTTGCGATTCACTAGAAGCTCCATTTTTTATTATTTTGAAAAAGTTTCACTATAAATTCTCGTGTTTTCACTTCGCTTGACATTTTGCGACATTGGAATATCTATGAAGAAAATGTTCCACATGTTTCTGACGTTCATAACAAAGCTAACTATGATAAAATTTTGATTTTTTCTCAATTGGTTCAAGAGATATAGGCGTTTTTGTGATAGCGAATTTATTCTCGTTCAGTCCTTATAACAAATTGGTGCATCAGAATTTGATGTGAAAATGCAAATTTATCCAGTGATGTGAATGTTGGGGAGTAAAACCTTTATGCAAATTCAATATCCTTCCCACTGGCACGTCCAATAAAACCGAGTAAAGTGCAGAAAAGTAGCTATTATAATGAAAATGTATGTACAAAAACTCAATTCTATAATTCAAACGGTTCCAGAGATGTTAGCAAAAAACTGAAAAAAAATATAACTTTTTAACATCCTGTATCTCGGAAACGAAGACCCGGAGGAAAAATGGAAGAGAATAAAATTGGGTTTTATAATAAGGAATCTACAGTTGTCCATTGATTCACTTATTTAGGAACACCATGTATGTGAATCTGTTCACTTCATCATCATAAAATCGATTTTCAACCATTTTCGTCATAATGTGCATGAATCGTGAACAATGTTGAAATCTCTTCGACGATTTTGTTATTATTGAAACACGAATTCATCAGAATGAACATTATTTTCGCCAAGTCTGTGATGAAATTCATTATGATTTTTAATTGAAAGAAAACAGAACAGATCCTCATCAATGATTTCTCTGACTTTTTCGCTACCGATTAAAACAATGAATAGAAAAAATGGGTCTGTTGGCCTTTGCACCATGACAGATTTGTCACGTACCGACTTGAGACTTCAAGGATCACACTGTTTGTCTTTCCGAATGGAGTTCAATCCGCAAAAGCCATTCCGCCGTTTGTTTCTGATGAAAAACTAATGGAGAGGATTTTCAATGAGAAAAACGTGCAATCGTTCGAACAATGCATGGAGAAAATGCAAATAACTCGATTGATTTCAGATTTAGCGGAATATTCGGCGATAGAATTTCAAATTCCATTATGTTTGCGGCTCTGGTAGAGAATAGAGATGGCTTTTCCATTGAGCAAAGGCAATGTTTTCGACTTTCATTGCTTTTGCTCGGGCTTTGCTACATAACCGAATATCCAGTCTTCTCTGGCCGTTCATCTCCAAAACATGCCAAGAATTTGCATTCAATGATCGGTTTCACCAGCAGAGTTCATTTTTATATTTGCGTTCCTTCCGTGTTGTTCCAGTATTAATTTTGTATTCATTTGTACCCAATCATAATGATTTATTGAAACAGGAATGCCGAAACTATCAAAAATGAATTCTAATCTGCACTGCAAGAGACAAGAAAGTTCTTCAATTGAATTCTAAAGGTTTAACACTTTTCATATAATGCAAATACGCGGTTGATGTTTAGTATCGTGTGTTTTTTTTTTTGGAGTTATAGAATTTTCGATATGGATAACTGTTATTTGATAGGAGGTAGAAGACTAGAAGCCATGTTCTTTTAACATTGACATGTTATCATGGAAAGACTCACGCCGCAACAACGTTTATAAATTTTCGAAATTCATCATCAAAATCGGTGTTCTATCAAACTTATAGAGCACTTCGTGAAATTTATGGTTTACATAATCGTCCATCAGAGCAGTTAACTCATCGAACTATCCACAGTTTTCGGACAACATTTTATCTACTCGATGCAACAACAAGACAAAGAACTGTACGTACAGAAGGAAATATCGCTGCTGTGAGTGATAGTGTTGATGACGATCCAGATTTGTCTGCTCATCGACGTTCACAACAAATTGGACTCTGTGCATCCACCAAATGGAAAGTTTTGCGTGAAGATCTTGCCCTACACCCATACAAGATCCAACTGGTTCAAGAACTGAACCCATTTGACCAGAATAAGCGTCGTTTGTTGGCTGATTGTGCTCTAGAACAGCTTGAAGTTGATCCACTTTTGTTATCGAAAAATTGGGTAATGTGATGAAGCTCATTTCTGGTTAAACGGCTACGTAAACAAGCAAAATTCCGTATAATGAGTGAAAACAATCCTCAAGAAGTTCTGTAGGTTCCATTGCATCCTGAAAAATGCACCTTATGGTGCTCGTTACAGATCGATGATCAATGAATGTCTATAAAGTTAGCAGTGCCACTTGCGAGAAAATCAATAAAACCTATTACATTAATTGTCGAATTCTTGTCGAGAATTTGTCGTGAAAGAAAAAAAATTTGTCGCGTCCTTAGTTTTTTTTTCTACGGGGTGGCTTTGCTAACTTAACGTTAAGTTAGCAGAACCACTTTCTTAATATCTACCGAATATCATGAAAATGGTTATAAATAATTGTCGAAGTCCATATGAAGTAAAAAAAAACACAAAAAATCCATTCCTCCTTGTTTATTTTACATCTTTTTCCCGCGAGTTTGAGATATTTCTGGAATTATCGCATTTTTGGCAACAGCGCATTCGTAATTGACTCTTTTTCTATTGCATTAATTGTCGAATAACTGCTTCGAATTTGTCATGAAAGAAAAAATTTGTCGCGTCCTTAGTTTTTTCTACGGGGTGGCTCTGCTAACTTAACTTAAAGTTTTTAGCAGAACCACTTTCTCAATATCGACCAAATATCATGAAAATGGTTATAAATAATTGTTGAGTCCATATGAAGTAAAAGAAAACACAAAAAATCCATTCCGTTTAGTTAATTTTACGTCTTTTTCCCGCGACTTCGAGATATTTCTGGAATTATCCCATTTTTGGCAACAGCGCATTCGTTATTGAAATTTTTTCGATTGCATTAATTGTCGAATATCTGTTCCGAATTTGTCGTGAAAGAAAAAAAAATTTGTCGCGTCCTTAATTTCTTTTACAACTGCTAACTTAACGTTAAGTTGGCAGAACCACTTTTTCAATATCTGCCAAATATCATGAAAATGGTTATGAATAATTTTCGAGTAATTGTCGTAGTCCATATGAAGTAAAAAAAAAACAAAAAAAATCCATTCCTTCTTGTTTATTTTAGGTACGTCATTTTCCCGCGAGTTCGAGATATTTCTAGAATTATCGCATTTTTGGCAACAGCGCATTCGTAATTGACTCTTTTCCTATTGCAGTAATTGTCTAATACCTGCCTCGTATTTGTCGTGAAAGAAAAAAAATTGTCGCGACCTTCGTTTTTTTTCTACTAGGTGGCTTTGCTTACTATATATTAATTTTCGAGTAATTGTTGATGTTCAAATAAAGTAAAAAACTCAAAAATTTAATCTTTCTAGCAATTTCCACTCCATTTTCTCGCGATTTCCCTATATTTCGACCACTATTTGCTAAATTCATATAAAGTAAGCAAAGCCACCTAGTAGAAAAAAAAACGAAGGTCCGACAATTTTTCTTTCACGACAAATTCGAGGCAGGGATTCGGGAATTAATGCAATAGAAAAAGAAACAATTACGAATTCGCTGTCGCCAAAAATGCGATAATTCTAGAAATATCTCGAACTCGCGGGAAAAAGACATAAAATAAACAAGAAGGAATGGATATTTTGAGTTTTTTTTTTACTTCATATGGACTTCGACAATTACTCGACAATTATTTATAACCATTTTCATGATATTTGGTCGATATTGAGAAAGCGGTTCTGCTAACTTAACGTTAAGTTAGCAAAGCCACCCCGTAGAAAAAAAACTAAGGACGCGACGAATTTTCTTCTTTCACGACAAATTTTCGACAATTAATGCAATAGGTTTTATTGATTTTCTCGCAAGTGGCACTGCTAACTTTATAGACATGATCAATGATTATTTGTTTCGAAATTTGAATGGAATCGACGAGTGTTTTGGTGCTACACCTCATGCTGATACCTTAACAATTGATTAATTGAAAGAAAGATTTGGCGATAACATCATTTCGAGAAATGGTCCAATTAATTGGCCTCCAAGATCATGCGACATAACTCCAATGGATTATTTTCTTTGAGGTTATACTGATAAACCAGAAACAGTAGATGCTTTGGAATCTAACTAACTCGTATTATTGCTGAAATAAGGCCCGAATTGCTCCAAAAAGTGGTTCAAAATTGGTCTGGTCGAATGCGGTTCCTCAGAGCTTGTCGTAGTGGATATATGCCGGAAATTATATTCAAAACTAAATGTCACAAAATTATCTTTCGAATAAGAATGGCTTCAATCTCAATTTGAATGTGTTTTATTTCAATTTAAAGTTCTATCACTCTAAAAAACCACCCGATAGTTCCAAAGAAATTGTGATCCAACAAATGAATAAGATTTTAACAAAGTCCCCAAATGAACATGAAAAGTCGCTTTATTCAAACCAAGAGGCTTGTTCGAGCATTTTTCCACAAAATAGTAACAAAGCTATCAGTTGAATGAATCCCTTTCCAACAATTTCTTATTCCGCACCAAACTTTTGTTGGATTTTCTCTTCCTATATTTTCCTACTATTCTTAATTTGAATAATCCTTTCTGATAATAAATATTCCTGAAAAATGCCTTGTAAAGTTAGGTAGGACTACCCTCAAAATGTGGAATTGCTTTTTAATTGCTGTTGTTTCCGACAAATCGAAAAGTAAGTAAAAAAGAACTTTCCACTGAATAAAAACAGGGTGTCGCATTTTTGTTCATCGATGCTCTATACTGTCTATGACATATAGAAAGCGTTCCATACATTTCGTGATATTTTCTGTTGGAATTCAACAATTTCGCCGGCAGTCGTTTTGTTATGATTCGATTCCATGTACTCTATCATTCTCTATTAAAAAATTTCAATTTCCATCCTATTTTTACAGTGTGATGGCGGCATTATTGCCGGAGCAGAAGGGCTGTGCATACCCCAAAGCAGGGTGAGTCCGTAGAACGACCGCCTTTACTAGATGCTGAACTATCGCTTCAAAAACTTTTCTCCATCTTTCGGAAATGTGTCATTCTTTCAGTTAACGAACCGTAAGAAAATATATTTCAGGTTTCAAGTATCATCAGTTTTTGATCTCGTTTCGGTTTTATTCCTCAAAATTATGGCCTAATAACATTGAAATTCATCAAGCACATAGAGGGTCAACTTTCACTTACAAGTTTATTTCTTACTTCATACAGTGTATCAACGGTCAACTGTAGATTTCTCATAAAAAATACCATTTTTTCTCAGTTCCAATTTTTTCTCCGGATCTTCGTTTCATAGACACAGGGTGTCAAAAATATATTTTTTGTAACGGTTGACCGTTGATACACTCATCTAGGAACACCCTGTATTTCAAATTGTTATTTCCAAATTTTGATGCATTTTGATTTTGAGTCATACAGAGATTTTTACAGCGTGTTAACATGGCAATGTATACACATATTGTATGTAGGAATGTCATACAATATTCCACGTCATTTTCATTACAAAACACCGAGAGTTTCAATTCAATGAAAAGGTCGGAGTAACGAAATATTCAGCGAATCTCGCAAAACAAAAATACACACAAAATTCTTCAGCACAAAAAGGATAACATCAATATCATCCTGGGGCTGAAAGAATGACCACTCGACGGCACACTTCGATTGAGACTTTTAGTTTAGAACAACACCACCTTCCTCAAAATATAGAAATGGCTTCCTAGAATATGTTGTGTCTTTTAGATGATTCACGGCACCAGCAACTGAACCATACTGCTTAATTTGTTTGTCCTTTGTCCCGTGAGTCGTTTCGGCAAATATGAGATTAAGAATATAAATGGTGGTATAAGGATCAAATTGCAGGAAAATGACACACTGTCAGTTCGCCGACGTTTCGGAAATATATTTTTCCATCTTCAGGGCTCTGATTTGCCCACTGTTTGAAGTTCTTCAAGGTTTCCAATCCATAACGGTGCTTGATGTCCTCCATAAAACCCATATTGGAGATGATGTTGTCAATCAATAACCATAAAGTATTTCACAAATTCTGAATTGGTGATCCAAAAATTATATCAAGAATATAAATGGTGGTATAAGGATCAAATTGCAGGAAAATGACACACTGTCAGTTCGCCGACGTTTCGGAAATATATTTTTCCATCTTCAGGGCTCTGATTTGCCCACTGTTTGAAGTTCTTCAAGGTTTCCAATCCATAACGGTGCTTGATGTCCTCCATAAAACCCATATTGGAGATGATGTTGTCAATCAATAACCATAAAGTATTTCACAAATTCTGAATTGGTGATCCAAAAATTATATCAAGAATATAAATGGTGGTATAAGGATCAAATTGCAGGAAAATGACACACTGTCAGTTCGCCGACGTTTCGGAAATATATTTTTCCATCTTCAGGGCTCTGATTTGCCCACTGTTTGAAGTTCTTCAAGGTTTCCAATCCATAACGGTGCTTGATGTCCTCCATAAAACCCATATTGGAGATGATGTTGTCAATCAATAACCATAAAGTATTTCACAAATTCTGAATTGGTGATCCAAAAATTATATCAAGAATATAAATGGTGGTATAAGGATCAAATTGCAGGAAAATGACACACTGTCAGTTCGCCGACGTTTCGGAAATATATTTTTCCATCTTCAGGGCTCTGATTTGCCCACTGTTTGAAGTTCTTCAAGGTTTCCAATCCATAACGGTGCTTGATGTCCTCCATAAAACCCATATTGGAGATGATGTTGTCAATTTGATCCTTATACCACCATTTATATTCTTGATATAATTTTTGGATCACCAATTCAGAATTTGTGAAATATGAGATTGTTTGATCTAGAATGAAGCAGGTTTGTTGTTTAGTATTCAATTGAATTTGGCGGAGGACGAGCTCCTAGGTCAGCCGTTCCGTCTATTGGAGTCTTGCTTTAAACAGGGAATTGCAATTCCCAATGAAATTCCAGTCTAGAGAGATATTCCATAGGTAAGTTCACCATATGAAATATTCTAGGATTCGGTCGATATAGTTCTTTTGACAAACAACAGAATATAATGTGAATGAGCTTTACAAATGTATAAATACACATTATGATAGCAGCTATAGACCTGATGATTTATTTCCCACATGTTACCGAGAACTTAATGATCGATTTTTTGTATTTGTGGGTCAGTGACATCAGGAGCTGTTTTGAAACTAGATGAGAAAGTATGCAGTTGGTGAAAACTTTTCGAAAGATCAATCTTTTTTTTTACTTTGTCCATCTCAGAATCATTATTTCACTTTTCAAAACACGTTACAATCTTGTTCAAAATTGTTCGAATGGTTAGGTAAGGTGAGGTTAGGGCAGTTCAGGTTATGTTACGTTATGTTAGGTTAGGTTAGGATAAGACAGGTTAGGTTGGGTTAGGTTCGGTTAGGTTAGGTTAGGTCAATTCAAGTTAGGGCAGGTTAGGTTAGGTTAGGGTAGTTTAGATTAGTTTGGGCTATGTTAGGTTTGAAAAAAGCTAGGATTCGATCAATACAGTTCTCATGACAGGAAAATCAAAGTTCAAATGATGGATTTTACGGTCGAATAAAGAGACATCGTGGTTGTGATCAGAAGCCATTATATTAATGATCGTAGGACAGTGATAACAAAATCCTTATAGACAAATTGTGATTTGAAAATAAAAATATACTGCCGATTAGTATTCTGTACCCATAAGACATAAGGTTTCTGCTCACTGGCAGAATAAACGAATATGGAAACTGCTGAGGAGTCGAAATTTTTTGGACACTGTTATATTTCCAGGGAATTGGAATTTGGTTAACTTTGAGTCAATCGTGAATTATAGGACCAGCTTTATTCAAGGAGACATAAACAGGATACCGCTTTTGAGAACTAATTCCTTCAAAATCATAGTTTGGGAAATTTTTGTCTTGATCTTTTTTTTTTTTTGAAAAATTCCTTTCCATAAAATGAATATCTATCCAAGTGTCGAAATGCAAACTATTAGTTCACATAAAAATATGATTTTCAATCGTCAGTTTTATGATTGGAAAGGATTATTATCGATAGTTCACTTCTAATTCATATTTTAAAATGACAAACTATAATAACTACTGTACAAAACTGTACTCAATAGTTCTTGCTAGGGAGTAATATAAGTTCTGCCGTTTCAGTTGGCATTCATCTCAGGATAAGGCTACATGCATCTGATGACGGCCAATAAGCCAGAAACCGGTAATGCATTGTCTTCCTGGGGTGGTGCCACCTGGTGGTGTGCTTCGGAAACTAGATCTCTACTAGTCCAATTCTGATATTTATTCTAGTTTGTTCCAACTTAGGGACATTATCCTCCTTTTTCATGTTTAATAATTGCGGGCCCCTTAACCGTATGAACCGGGCGTATTCGACTTCCCTCGGTAAGTGCATGAGACTTCATATAAGTACTTGCGAAACTCCGAATGGGAAAAATGAATGTACGTAGAGATCTAGTTTTTGAGGTAACCTCCGGGATGAAGCGTAGACATTCGCCCCCTAGGTGGAACTACTGTACAAAACTGTACTCAATAGTTCTTGCTAGGGAGTAATATAAGTTCTGCCGTTTCAGTTGGCATTCATCTCAGGATAAGGCTACATGCATCTGATGACGGCCAATAAGCCAGAAACCGGTAATGCATTGTCTTCCTGGGGTGGTGCCACCTGGTGGTGTGCTTCGGAAACTAGATCTCTACTAGTCCAATTCTGATATAATAACCATATTCTTATGTTTACCAGATAGAGTTTTTTCGTTCTTCTTTATTTGAGGACGATGATATTCATTGGACCCGGATCATATGTAAACCAAACGTTTCTGATATACAGTATGGTGCAAATGAAAGGAATAAATTCGTTATTTCGTAAACCGGCGACTTTAAGGAAAAATCCTGAAACCCGTCGATTTTGATTTTAAAACGGGCTATTCGTAAGGATACCTTTTTATTTTTGACGTCATCTATGTGAGCGTGATGACGTCATCGCTAAAATTTTTAAATGCAAATGTGGGTGTTGCAATACATTATTTGAAAGGTCTTTTAGATACCTATTCAGTCATATCGATAATTAACAGTAAGTGATTTTTGTATTCGTTCAAAAAATTAAAAAAATTTTATTATTACAATGAATATTTAATATGTATATTACTCATTAAATAAATCGAAACCTAAATTAAGTGCTTAAATTGTTTACTTTCAGCTAAAATACAATGACGGCCTTTACAAAATTCACTTTTGTGTGTCAATAAATACATCATACCAATACCTAATACATTTTATTAAGAAACCTGTTGAAATTTCATCAATAATATTTGTGACAATAATACTGTCATATTGGTATGGCTGAATAGGTATTTGGAAGACCTTTCGAATGATGTATCAAAACACCCACATTTCCATTTAAAAATTTTAGCGATGACGTCATCACGCTCATATAGATGACGTCAAAAATAAAAAGATATCCTAACGAGTAGCCCGTTTCAAAATAAAAATCGACTTGTTTCAGGATTTTTCCTTAAATTCACGGGTTTACAAAAAAACGAATTTATTCCTTTCATTTGCACCATACATCAAACAGACAAAGATATGTAGGTATCCCTCCATGGAAAATTGAGCAATGTGGACTATGATAAAAGAGGGCAGGTAACCATTTACATCAGCTCTTAAATTTATATATTCGAATCAAAAATCATTATCTTACATTCATTTCATTCGACCAGATGAGCGGTTGCGAGTAGACGCATAGTGGTGCTCCTTCATAACTCGATTATACAAAGCGACGAAACTCCAATAAAAATCTTATTTAGTCCTATTTTCCTATATTAAAAAAATACATAGTGATCCTGTTCGGGAGGTTTGTGAAAAATGGTTATCACAAGAGAAATCAGTGAAGAAATACAAAATTCCATTCAAAATGCATTGAAGAAGTTTCTACACGATCAATCATTCATCGAAACATTGGCAGATGGTGTATCACATATAATAACAAAAACAATCAACGACAGATTCTTCGAAATGGAACAAAAACTTGATCAGGCCATGAGGGAATCCCGAGCAAAGATACGCGCCGAACATGATGCGTCATTAAAAATATTGAAGGAAGAAAATGAATTTCTTAAGATAAAAATAGATAAAATTGAACAGGGTAGCAAATTGAATAATTTAAGAGTGTTCAATCTACCTGAAAAATCTAGGGAAAACACCAAGACTGAAATTCTGGAATTCTTCAACGAAAAATTTTCGACAAATATACGTGACTCGGACGTGGAACAATGCTACCGCATTGGAAAGGCATCACGTTCAAATGATGCACCCCGTGGGATTTTCATCAGATTTAAGTGCTTCAATATGAGACAGCAACTTTATCATAGGAAGAAACTACTTAGAGGATCCAAGGTTGTGATAAGAGAAGATTTGACTAAGCAGCGTCTTCATCTCTTGGAGAGAACGATAGAGAAAACATCCAGAGGACAGGTATGGACGGAGTCGGGAAGAGTCTTCGTGAATCACGGTGATAAAAATTAATTATATTGAAAATTGTATGGATTTCGGTAAAATTTTTCCTATAGATTAGGGAGCACTTCTGTGATTGTTCTCATATTTCTCTCAGATTTTGTTCCGACATCGATTGAGGATATTTGAATTTGTGTTTTTCATCTTTGCATTTTTCTTGTTAATTCGGATTTAATTTAGTTTTATATTAATGTTAGAATATTTGCAAATGCTCGATGAGCAGGATGAAATTTCAACTTGTGTCTATTCGACTATCGGTGAATGCTTGGCGGGGAGAGGGGCGCATGCTGGGGGGAGACTCAGCATTTTTCACTTTAACATTAGAAGCATAAGAAAAAATTTTAATGAGCTGCTGATATACTTAAATGATGAGCTTGATTGTGTTGATATTATTGTACTTTCAGAATGTTGGCTGAGAGATATTGGGGATAATTTTGAAATTCCAGGTTATTTTATGTGTTGCAATGAATCAAAGTTCAATAAAATGATGGGCTGATAATGTATATTAAAGATAATATTTCTGTAGAATCAATTGTATTACATATGACGGAAACTAATTTACTACGAAATTTTCGGTATCGATATTGGATTGACGGCATCCTACCGGTCACCTGCAACGGATGTCAGAAGGTTTGTTGATGATTTGACGAGTTGTTTCTCTGAAATGAAGCACCAATCGGTGGAGATTTTCTTGGGCGACATAAATATTAATCTACTTGATGACATGTCTGGTGAAGTTAACTATTATAGAAGTGGTCTTATCGAAAATGGGTTTAAATCATATATCAATATACCAACTCGTGTAACAAAAGAGTCAAAAACTGTTATTGATCATATTTTTGCGAGAAAGGGTAAAACTGTTGAGAATATTAAACTCATTTCATCTGTCATTGAAACCAACATAACGGACCACTTCAGTACATCTTTGATTCTTGAAACGAAGGACAGTGTCGGTAAACAGAAAGGTAATAATATGTTCAGTTCTTATAAAGTTGATGGTGACAAGGTTGGAGAACTTTTAGCTGCAGAGAATTGGAATGAAGTTCTTAATTGTAATGACGTCCAACAATGCTATACCACCTTTATCGATACATTCAAAAGACATCTAAATGAATCAAAAATCGAGGTGAGGGTAAATTGTGGGGTCTATAATAAATTGAAACCTTGGATCACACAGGGTCTCATTAATTCAGTGAAGATGAGAGATAAGTTGAAATCCAAACTCCTCAAGAATCCATCCGATGAATTGAAGAATGAATTCAAAAAATACAGAAATGAACTAACTAAGTTAATAAGGATCACGAAGAATAAATATTATAGGGATAAATTAAATCAATATAGCAATGATTGCAAGGGAACATGGCGGATCATAAACGAAATAGGTAATGGTAAAATCAAACAAACTAAAATAAATAACATTAAAGCTGAAAAATTAATAACGAATGATAGAGAAAAAGCTGAAGCTTTCAATGAATATTTTACAAGAATCGGTTTCGATATGGCGGACAAAATAGTTGACCCTCTGTTGCCATCGGACTTTTCTGAGGATGATTCGATAAGTTCCTCAATTTTTCTCAGGCCGGTGGATCAAAATGAATTAATAGACATAATATCGGGACTTAAAAATAACTCTACTTCGGGACCAGATGGAGTAAGTTCAAAGATCATAAAATCCACACATGTTTATCTTTTGAAACCTTTAGTGCACATAATAAATTTAATATTCAGTCAGGGAGTGATTCCACACGAACTGAAAGAATCAAAGATTACACCTGTTTATAAGTCAGGAGATAAAGCAAAGATTGAAAATTATAGACCTATTTCAGTTATCAATAACTTTGCTAAAATTCTTGAACAAGCTCTCAAACTTAGAATAATTTCATTTTTCAAAGAGCACAATATAATTACTGAAAAGCAATTTGGCTTCATCAGTAATGGAAGAACATAATGTGCTGTTCTAGATTTTTTCAGAGAGACAGTAAATGCCTTGGAAAACTCGGAGAAATGCCTTGCCATTTTTCTAGATTTGGCAAAGGCCTTCGATACGGTCTCTCATGATAAGCTCCTCGATAAACTTTACAAATATGGCATAAGAGGGCCTGCTCTGAAAGTGATCAAAAATTACTGGTCCCAAAGAACACAGCGAGTTAAGGTTGGTGATATGGTTAGTGATCCTCGAAATATTTGTATAGGCGTGCCTCAAGGTACTGTCTTAGGGCCGATTCTTTTCCTCGTTTATGTAAATAGTATAACTAAGATAAGAAATATTAAAGGTTCTCTAGTTTTATATGCGGATGATACTACGATTATATTTAGGGGTGAAACATGGCAAGAGGTATATGAGAATGCAGAGGAGGGTTTGAGGAAAATAAAAGTGTGGCTTGACAATAATAAATTGAGTCTAAACGTGAAGAAGACGGAATTTGTCACATTTACTTTATCAAAGAATAATCAGCCAAGTTGCCGGGAACTTTATATACATGACTCAAATTGCTCGAGAGAACACTGTCACTGTCCAACTATAAAGAAGAAGGAAAGTGTTAAATATCTCGGTGTTATCATTGACCAACACCTAAGATGGGAAGAACACACAGTCTACGTCATCAATAGACTCAAAAAATTAACATATAAAATATATGACTTGAGGGATATACTATCCAGAAAAAACCTGATAGTAGTATATAAATGCATTGTTGAAATAGTTATACGTTACTGTATTTCAGTCTGGGGTGGAATATTTGGCAATGTTTTGTCTAATATTCAAATACTACAAAACACTTTCTTGAAAATAATTTTGAATAAGCCTAGAAGGTACAGTACGAAAGCCCTATTTGAGGAAGCAAACCTTATGAATGTGAGAACACTTTACGCTTATCAGTGCTTAATATATATGCAAAAGAATAAAACACCCCACACACCCAAAGTATTCAACACAAGAGGTGAGCGAGACAAACATGTTGCCATACCTCTGTTTAGGAAGGCACATACACAAAGAACTATATTTTACTTTGGCCCAAAACTATACAATATCCTTCCAATCCAAATGAGAAATTGCAATTTTAAAAGATTTAAATTTGAAATTAGAAAGTTTGTGATTGAGAATAAAGTTTCTATTATGTCAGTCTTGAGGGGGAATTGTTGATAGCTCCTCTCGGCATGCGTGTATCTGCTCCTTTGCAAGATTTCTGAATTAGATGGCATGTCGTTTTTTTTTATGTCCTTTCTTGTTAACGATTTTCTTTTGCTGGAATGTATAGTGAATTAGCGATTGTTCATCGGTTGAATTTGAATTTATTTAAGTTGTGAATGATCAGGCCATGTCAGGAGGGGGACGGGACACGAGACAAGCCACTTGCGCTTAGGTGCCTGTGTCCTTCTTGATTATGGTATTTTTATAAAATCGAGAATTGTTATGTTTTTTGTAGTTATAATGATCCAATAAATTGAAATTGAAATTGAATATCTAGTTTATACTTTAATCTTATTGAGAAGTTTCTGCTCTATCGTTTCCTTGGTACAAAGCTCTAAACCTCACCAATTTCGAAAAAGATTTGATTTTTCCTAAAAAAAAGTGAATGAACAGGATTATTATAGAAATTTCAGAGATATCGAAACAGGGCAAATAGAGGTTGAAATTCAATATGCCCCTCCATTGGGTTCTATATAAGAAATCATTCTTCACCCCAAATTTCCTCGAATTCTGAATTAGGTCTGTTTGACACTGAACTCCTCAAAGATGGCTAGTCTGATTTTGGTAAAATTTTGTGTGTGGATTCAAGTGAAAGCCTGAATTATTTAAATTCACAATAAAACACGGTGGGGGTCGTCACAGTCAGTTTATAGATGCTTCTTTATACGAGCAACAAAATGGCGAATACGCCGGTTATGCGAAATCATATTCGAAAGTGAACTATATTACACTATGGCGTGGGTATACTGTATACTGGTATACTGGGTATACTGAAGTGAATGAAGTAATCATCTGTAGGGGCCGCTAGATAAAATTATAAAAAAAAATAAAATATTATTGGATTTGGAAATTAGGTTCTCATTTTTTTCCTAGTTGTGAATGAATCGTCTATCCTCTATATCGAATAAGGACTGAACGAGAATGAATTCGCTATCATAAAAACGCCTATATCTCTTGAACCAATTGAGAAAAAATCAAAATTTGATCATAGTTAGCTTTGTTATGAACGTCAGAAACAAGTGGAACATTTACTTCATAGATATTCCAATTCTCTGTCGCAAAATGTCAAGCGAAGTGAAAACACGAGAATGTATAGTGAAACTTTTTCAAAATAATAAAAAATGGAGCTTCAAAAGAATCGCAAAAGAGGCTCGCGTTCGTCCGAAAACGGTATCAAGAGTTGTTAAGCGCTTCAACGTAGATCTTACAATTAACCGCAAGGAAGGAACCGGGAGGAAAAAGGGGTTTCAAAGCCCAAAAAAAGTGAAAAAAGCCATCAGCCCTTTTCAGAAGAATCTTAACCTTTCAGGACGGAAAGTGGCCCAAATCGTGGGTTGTTCGCAGTCAACCGTTCAGAAAATCAAGTCGAGTTGTGGGCTTAGAACATATACAAAGTGCAGAAAGTGCCAGACAGGAACGCTGTGGAGAATCAAGAAGCGAAATCAAGAGCAAAGAAATTAAGAAAAGATTTATTGAAAAATTCTTCCTGTTGCGTGATGGACGACGAAACCTATGTCTTGGCTGATTTCTCGAAACTTCCTGGTCAGGAATTTTATACTGCAGATTCTCGTGGAAATGTTGACGAACAATTTCGCGTGAAGAAACAAGCAAAGTTTCATAAAAAATTCCTGGTTTGGCAAGCAATTTGCACTTGTGGTTAAAGGAGCAAATTTTTCGTTGGCCAAGGCTCTGTTGACTCGAAGATATACATCGAGGAATGCTTGAAGAAGCGACTTTTACCATTTTTACGTGAGCACGATGTGTCAACAATCTTTTGGCCAGATTTAGCTTCATGCCACTACAGCAAGGCCACCAAGGAATGGTACGGAGCTAATGAGGTGGTTTTTGTCCCAAAGAGGCCAATCCACCAAATTGTCCAGAACTCAGGCCAATCGAAAGATATTGGGCCCAGGTAAAAAGAGAATTGAAGAAGACTAAAGAAATTAACGAAAACATTAGCGGAATTCAAGCAAAAGTGGAAGACAGCATCCCAGAAAGTGACTGAGAACACTATGAGAAGCATGATGGAAAGAATTCCAGAAAAAATCCATGAATTTTATAAAAAATAGTTTTGGTTTTTTTTATTGTAAAAATAGTTTTCATCAGAATTAGAAGATGATTCGAAAATGAGTTTGATTTTCGACATCGGTCCAGTGGTTCAAAATATATAAGCGTTTTTGTGATAGCGAATTTATTCTCGTTCAGTCCTTATTCATTTGATACCTAATTGTAATCAAGTCCATCAAATCCTAGATATCTTTTCCTTTTGCTGTTCCTATACATCTTCAACTCGTCTTATTCCGTCATTTTATCTGAAAAACAATCGCCACTCCATTCCCTTCGTCTTTTCCTATTCCTGGCGGGCGAAACTCAATAGGATTTCCTCTTCAATTTGATAGCTATTGTCGGTGTGTTAGGCGAAGTCGAGGATGCCACTACAACAACGTGTCGTATCACTGCTGCCTGATATAGAGTCGTAATGGAACAATGACTCGTCCAGAAAATGCCATGTCGACGCCATGTTATTATCGTGTCCCGGAACACTCCATTTCGATATGAAATTCGCTACGTACTTCATTTTACATTCTATCCATATCTTCTGATTTTCTTGAAAAGGATTCGTTCGAATGGATCTAGGATATTTTCCGAATTTTGTCGAGGACAAAGAATCGTTTGGTCGTTCAAACCAATTTCAAGTATGGTGGTAAAGTTATCATTTTTGAAACCGATACAGCTGAGTAGCTCACATCAGCAACTGAGGTAGAAGCAATGTCAAAATAATTCTCAGGGACGTTGCCAATTTCTGTTTATCTGGAGATTGAATATTTGAATTGACTTCAAAGTATGTCCATAAAACATAATTCTATAATTGCTTTTGACTCGAATACTGCACGATAGATAGTTTTCATGGGGAATTTATCCAGATATCTTATCATTATACCCAAAGATAACAGACTGAAGCTACGCTGCATCCCAGTTTATTAATATGTTCTTCCCAATTCAGTATCCATTCACAAACATTTCCAAGAACTTTGAATATCGAGTTAGCCTTTATAAGGTTTAACTGTGGCCTGTGACACAGGTTCCGTACGAGGATATATTGAAAAATTCTTAGCCTACCATAGAACCAAACGAAATTTAAATGTCAAAATATTTTATTATATCAACATATTCTCCTCTTAATTGAATACATTCATTACAGTGAACCTGCAACGTCTCTAGACCTTTAAAAAAATGTTTCTTCTTGCTCTGCAAACCACTGCTCCACAGCTTTTATTACCTCCTCGTTGGAAGAAAATTTACGACTTAAACTTTTTTTTCACTTGAGGAAAGAGATGATTGTCGGACGGAGCCAAATCTGGTGAATAAGGGGGGTGTTTTAGTAATTCTAACCCCTTAATCATGAATTTTTTGCATGGCAACATGAGATTTGTGTACTGGGGCGTTGTCATGTAAAAACAAAATACCTTTGGATAGCTTTCCGCGTCTTTTCTCTTTAATTTTTTTCCGTAGAGTGGTCAGTAATGTCGAATATCAATCTCAGTTATTGTTCTACCCTTATCCAAAAAATCAATCATGATTACTCCATGGCTATCCCAAAAAACTGAAGCAAGAACTTTTTCAGTACTTGTCGATGCTCTCCCTTTACTTGCCGCAATTAATTTGGCAGTTCTGTTGTCAGCTTCCGTCGAGTGTTTGTGGTGCTTGCGTTTACATAAAGTTTTTCCGAGATGGAGTGGACTCAAGAAGTCGTTTTCGAATTTCTGAATTTGTACGAAAATGAGCCAATTGTATGGCAACCTAGGTTTCCACATCATAAGAACAGGAACTTAATTAACGATGCCTGGGATCGCATCCAAAATAAAATAGCAATCCACTACTTTGAACAGAAGACGAGACAGGTAGGTGAATACTTCTATCTGACCTGACCGAACAGAAACCATCCTTTACAGTGTGTTTCCTCATTGTAAACCTCAAGTTCAATGTATGCAATAAGAAAACACCCTGTAAAGGATGGTTTCTGTTCGGTCAGGTCAGATAGAGGTATTCACTTACCTGTCTCGACATCTGTTCAAAGTAGTCATCCACCATCTTCTATTTCTTTTTGCCTTCTAAGCTTGATGAGCTTCAATTCTTCTATAGCAGTCACTTACTACCACAAAAGCTGCTACATCAGCGACAACGCGACTATCCATGGTCGAAACAAAATAAAAAATGATCGAGACTCGAGAGAAGAGCAAAAAGGGGGAGAGACGACGAAACTGCTGTACTTGCCAAGTACAGAACTATTGGCATATTTGTCAAATACGGGAGTAGTGGGAGCGCCGTACTTGTCATTCAAGTTCGAAACTTGGTCTACTTGCCAAGTACGCAAATAATTGTGTACTTGCCAAATATACGAGTAGTGGGAGTCCGCCTTTATTACAATATCTCAACAAGTACCTACTGAAAATACATTTCAAATTCTTGATCTGTGATTTTTCTTGTCTGCTTGAATACAGTCAATGAGAATGCAACTTAGGAAATACTTTAATATTGTCGATATTTTCTGTACACTGTATCCGAATCTTTTTCAATATTTTCTAAATCTTGGTAACGCGCTTTGTATAGGGAAATAACAGCCAGAGCATGTATATTTGTGATATCGCGTATGCAGATCGGTCTCAGAGTTGAGTGCTTTTGTATTTTCGTCATCTTCAAAGAAAAATATTCGTAAATATAATATGAACGACAAATAATACCTGGTGTATCGACTATTCTTCAAAGCGGACTTTTCTTGGAAGCGGACTTTACCAAGAGGGACAATAGGGCGATAAACAACCCCGTACAGAGCGGAATAGAATTTGGATACAATGAGGAGGACCTGGTAATGGAGGGATTAGGGATTCTTGCGAACGTCGGAGAGAATATATGCTGATAAGAGGTGAAACTGGTATTTCAGTTTGAATAAACACAGTTCAACATGAAAATCAATAATTTTCATTTCTTAAATTTTCAATATAATTATCATTAATTCGATATCTAACGCGGGTCGAAGGACCAATGTAATTAATTATACTTAGAGCTCTCTTAGGGAGAAAAATGAACTGATTTACTAATCTTTCTTTATATATAAAAGAAAGATGTTGGTTACACCATTTATAACTAGAGATCCAATGGACTGTTTGTTATGAAACTTCATTTATGGAATCGTCTACGGTCTGGTTATTATAAAATACAATAAAACTTCTAAAAAATTGATGAAAGTTTAACTTATGCAGGAAATGCTTTTCCTTCTTTTGAATAAGGCCTCTAGGTGTCACTACCGTTGATGCGTAGTCGTACAGTGAATAGATAAGTCACTGTACGTAGCCGTAGGTTGATATTACCGCTGTTAGATGGCGATATGTGATTCGCATAGAACTCATGGTAACATGGAAGTCAATTGTCAGATCAAAAAGCGGGTAAACATCTCAAGTTGGTGGAACAATGAATTTTTACCGAAAGATCAAGTATCTGATTTTGACGATCAGTTTCAAACGTGAGTTGGCCATCTTCATCTTTCTTCTTTATTTTTGAAATGCTTTCGAATTTATTTTTGGGTAATAGATATATTTGCGGAAATAACTGAATCCAAAATTGCCCATAATTAGTAATTGACATATTATATTCGTGTTTCTGTTCGCACAGAGACAGTATTGTAAGCCTCAATAATTTTGAAACGTTTGCTCATCGGCCTTTCACTTATGATACACAATGATGTTTCATGGGTTGCCTTATTTGATTTGGTCGAATGACCACCAACTGAGATGTTTACCCATTATTTTAAGCTTAGCAGCATAGCTAAGATGTCTAAAATAATGGTGTGACCACTGATTAGATTTGAGAATATTAGAAAAGTTTTGTTTTTGCCACTTCAGGTTGGGCTATTAACAAATTACTGATTTTTTAATTCTGGTCGACGGGCTGTGTTAATAGTCGAAAGTTCTTTAAAGGAATAATTTTTGTTCATATTCTTGATATTTTGATTCATATTAGAGGATATTCACAGTCACATGAGGTACTGCAAAAAGAGAACTGTACAACAATTAAAAAAAAAATTATATGTCCAACAATTAGGTACCGCTTAAATAAGGAAAATTCTTTCCATGTTAATCACAAAATTGTTAAAGTTTTGTACTTTGATTTCCAGCTTGAAAAAAAAGCAATGGTAGGTTTATACAACTTTTAAGTTTAATTCAGGCGGTACAAAGTTCGCCGGGCCAGCTAGTATACCATAAAGTAAACACTGAAAGAATGGTACTCTTGGTTGATGCTGGCTTGAGAGGTATATCTGCTGGTAGTCTTCGTGTAGGTGTTGTACTAATTAGAGTCCGTTTCTCACGAAACGAATTCACTTTATGGCTAGTTCCGTGGCGTTTCGAAGAGGAAGAGGGGGAGTTCCAGTCGATTCGTACTTCGACTTGAGAACTTTGGAGCACAGAGTCGAAGAGAGTGGGTAAACCACAGATGTACGGATCTTCTTCGTTACCGACGAAGTCCATTCGAAGCATCGGGTGTTTTTTCAGAGTGTGGGTAACTTTAAATTGAAATAAAACACACTCAAATTAAGATTGAAGCCAAATATTCTTTCATTTGAAAGATAATTTTATGACATCTATGTTTAGAAAATAATTTCCAGCGTATGCCTACCACGACTAGGTCTGGGAAACCGTATTCGACGAGACCAATTTTGGAAAATTTTTTCGAGTAATTCAGGCCTTATTTCAGCAAAAACACGAGTTATGTTGGCTTCCAAAGCGTCGTTCGTTTCTGATTTAAACCATTGACTTGACATAACACCAAAGAAAATAATCCATAGGAGTAATGTCGCATGATCTTGTAGACCAATTAATTGGACTATTCCTCGAAATAATATGATTGCCAAATCTTGCTTTCAATAAAGCAATCGTTACGAAAGCAGCATGAAGTGAAGCACCATCTATTTGGAACCAAAACACTTCTGGATCGATACCATTCAATTTTTGAAACAAATAATCATTGGTGATCTATCTGTAACTAGCACCGATTCACTGTAACATTAGCTACAGCATCGTTTTTGAAGAAATATGGAACAATTATGCCTCCAGCGCGTGGAGCACACCATATAGTGCATTTTTCAGGATGTAATAGACCCTGCAGAACTTCTTGAGTATTGTTTTCACACATACGGCAATTATGCTTGTTTACGTAGCCGTTCAATCAGAAATGAGCTTAATCATTAAAAAAAAATTTTCGATAAAAAAGTGGGTCAACTTCAAGCTGTTCTGGGGCTAATTCTTGAACAAGTTGGATCTTGTATGGATGAAGAACAAGATCTTTACGCAAAATTTTCATGTGGTGGATGCACAGAGTCCAACTCATTCACATCAGCGATATTTTCTTCTGTACGCATAGTTCTTTATGCTGTTGTTGTTGCATCGAGTAGGGTCAATGTTGTCCAAAATCTATCGATATTTCGACGAATAAGCTGCTCTGGTGGACGATCATGTAAACCATAAATTTCACGAAGTGCTTTATAAGTTTGGCGAATAGAACACTGATCTTGAAAATAAACAACAACAATTTGTAAACGTTGTTGCGGCGTGAGTCCTTCCATGTCTATTTCACTCATTTCAAAAACTGACCAATCACAGTCCAAAGAGTCTATTCTTCATTTAATTCATAGAATCCCATTCTAAATAGTTGGTGTAGTAGAGGATAAGAATAGTCTAAAATCTCTTCTATTCGTGTGGAACCTTTATTGCTTATTCAGGGCTTGACATGTTTCGGCATCTATGCCATTTTCAAAAGCCAATTGAATCTAAGAATTATGATTACAAAAATTCAGCCAATTACCTGGAAAAACGTTAAAACTAATATGGTACCTAATTGAAACATGAACAGTTAAACTAAAATGAATCCACCTCAGCAATTCAAACAAATCAATATGTAAAGGCAAAATTGAAAATTAAATCAAAATTGAATCTGGAAAACTCATTAATTATTGAAAAATTTTTGAAGAAATTCTATATAGTGGAGTGCCTGGAGCATTCAAGCTCGGACTAGAGTTATAGTAAATGAATTGATACGATTGATGTGGGATATTGTTTTTCAAACTATAAATTGCAATGTTTACCAATTTTTTTTTTGTGCAATCCATTTTTTTATTGTTTAAACAAATTATTATAAAAAATTAATTTTTGACCATATATTTTCACTTTAAACAGTAATTTTTTTTGTATTTATATGTTGAATCTCACCTGAGTAGACATATAGGAACATTTTTCAAAGATACCTGTGAATAAAAATACCAGTAGGGATCTCGAACGTGGAGGGGAGAGCGGAGCGACAGCTGCTATTATCTCTAATATAAAAGTCTCCTGTCTGCATCTTTGTTACCGAACTCCTCCGAAACGGCTGGACCGATTTTCGTGAAACTTTGTGTGCATATCGTGTAGGACTGGGAATCTGCCAACATCTATTTTTCATCCCCCTAAATGATGAGGATGGTCCACCCCTAACTATTTTTTCAATTTTTTCGTACAAAATTTTTTATTTTTATTTTTTCATGATACGGCATACAAAAATACATATAACCCTAAATTTTCACCCCTCTACGATCAACCCCTTTTTCTAACACAACCAAACCTAACCTAAATTGAACTCTTTCAGGCTAGTTTTTCATTTTTATTGGCCAACATCTATTTTTCATCCCCCTTAATGTTAGGGGTTGTCCACCCCTAATTTTTTTTTTTTGGTAAAAATTTTTTATTTAAATTTTTTCAAATAAATCAACATTTTACGAATTATTTCCGGAAATTTCTATTAATTTAATAAAGGCAGAAAATCTCTTTTATGTTATTGACGGTGGCATGTTACTACATCGTTGTAAATGGCAATTAAATGAACGTTTGCAATGATATGTGACCATTATGTAAGATATGTGACCATTATGTAAGATATTTGAAAAATAATTATATTAGTAACACATATGTGGTATTTGATGGGTATAAAAAAGATAGTATTAAATCAGCCGAACGGAATCGTCGTGCATTTAAAAATAAATGTGCAGATATTGAATTTGATGAACATATATCTTTAAAAATTGCTCAAGATAAATTTTTGACAAATAGTAAAAATAAAATTCGCTTGATAGAAATGTTGAGAGTCAAATTAGCTGACAACAATATATTTACATGTCAAGCGGAATGCGATGACGACAAATTAATTGTTGAGACGGCAATGAATTTGGAATCAAAAGATGTTGTTATAGTTTCAGAAGATATCGATGTCTTAGTGATATTAACGGCATTGATAGATAAAGATCGTGAAATATATTTTCTAAAACCATCCGGAGGCAAAGTTCAACACAAGATATTTTCATCGAAAAGTTTAGAAAAATCATTACCAAACTGTAAAGAACATATTTTTTTTTTACATGCCTTTACGGGTTGTGACACTTCTGCATTTTTCAATAAAGGAAAAATTAAGTTTGCCAAAAATTTTGAGAAACGGATTGATTTACACGACTCAGTAAAAGTATTCAAAAATATCAATGAAGACCCCAATAATATATTGCAAGCAGGTGTGGCATGTATTTTGAGTTTATATGGCGCTCCGTCTAACACTCATGATTTGAATACATTAAGGTTCAATTCTTTCATAAAAGCAACAGCCAAAAATACAAGTGTTCTTTTGTCATCACTGCCTCCAACAACTGATGCAGCGTTTGAGCACCTTAAAAAAGTGTACCTACAAATTCAGATATGGCTAGGAAATGACGTACCTATTGAAAATTGGGGATGGAAGTATTCCAATAACATGTACATCCCAATAACTATGAGTCAATTACCTGCTCCGGATAATTTATTGCAAATGTTATTTTGTAATTGCAAAAAGGGATGTGGAGCTGCGTGTGGATGCAGAAAAAAAGGTTTACACTGCAGTGTAGCATGTCTACAGTGCAGCGAAAATAGTTGTTCCAATACTTCACCCATTATACAGATAGATGAAGTAGAAGAAAATATTTGATGTTGACAACCATGTTATATATTTAAATAAACGGATTTTGTACTTATATTTTTTTTTTCATGGTCGTAATTAATTACATTATTTCTTTAAATGTACACAATAGAGTAGGTTTCATTTATAATTGAACTGGCCGAGAAATTCCATGGTACATTGCAGCTGTCGCTCCGCTCTCCCCTCCACGTTCGAAATGTCTACTGGTATTTTTATTCACAGGTATCTTTGAAAAATGTTCCTATATGTCTACTTAGGTGAGATTCAACATATAAATACAAAAAAATTACTGTTTAAAGTGAAAATATATGGTCAAACATTAATTTTTCATAATAATTTGTTTAAACAATGAAAAAATGGATTGCACAAAAAAAAAATTGGTAAACATTGCAATTTATAGTTTAAAAAACAATATCCCACATCGATCATATCATTTCATTCACTATATCTCTAATCCGAGGTTTTACGGTTTTGAATGCTCCAGACACTCCACTAATAGGTTAAGTAAACTTACAACGAGACTTGATGAATATCCCCCATCATATGACTTTGTGGAACCGTTGTAAGTTTACTTAACCTATAGAATTTCTTCAAAAATTTTTCAATAATCAATGAGTTTTCCAGTTTCAATTTTGATTTAATTTTTAATTTTGCCTTGACATATTGATTTGTTTGAATTGCTGAGGTGGATTCATTTTAGTTTAACTGTTCAGTTAGATGTTTCAATTACCATATTAGTTTTAACGTTTTTCCAGGTAAGTTACTGAATTTTTGTAATCATAATTTTTAGATTCAATTGGCTTTTGAAAATGGCATAGATGCCGAAACATGTCAAGCCCTGAATAAGCAATAAAGATTCCACACAAATAGAAGAGATTTTAGACTATTCTTATCCTCTACTATTTTTCATTTCCAAACTCAAATGAGTTGCTTTAAGGAAACACCACTGGTCCTACGGCCTCGTGATGTTTTCAAGCCAATTCTTTTCGATTGAAAATAAATCGATAGACTTATCACGAAAATTCAATCTCTTGTGTTATTACTAAATACTGATAATTTGTCAATGCTTACTGAACAGAAATGTCGAAACAACATGGCTTCTACCTTCTGTCAAATCACAGTAATCCTTATCGAAAATTCTATAACTCTAGAAAAAACACCAGATATAAATGCCTATTCAGTTTTGAAACTCGCTCTTTTGACACTAGGGGGTTTTGGCTATTTACACGATCCTTGGGCAAGCTGAACGCTGTTCAGGTTGGTATTAAGTGAGAGTCTCTAACGACATGTATTAAACTCGTGTAAACTCATCATTATAATGCTTCCGTTCGAGCACTCTTCCAAAATCCCCGATAACAAGCGAAAGTACGAAAGAGTCAAATTAGATATCCCGTCACAAAGCTGCCACGTCTCGAAAATCCTTCAATCCTTCGACAAATCCATGTTTACCGAAAACACTCACGCATCCAACCTTCCTCTCATCCTTTCCTCCTCCATGACAAATATTTATTCGGCTAAAATAATTATCCATCCCCCATATCTCACTCCCAGTCCAATCCTATTCGGGAAATGCCCATCGTATATATCGTCTCAGTGGCACCGAAACAGGCACGCAACATGGAGGAAATGGAATTTGGGGATGCGAACCCCGCCATTTCGGTTCACACGCTGCGGAGCCGGCATAAAACTTGGAAAGACTGTACATGCATAAAATGATAAGCAGGCCGTTAGAGCCCGAATGGGGATTGTTAGGACGAGAGCCATCCCAAGTCGTTGCGCGGCAAAAAGTGAGTGAAAAAGTTCTGTTAGGGGAATGTGAAAATAAATTTGGATGTTAAAGACAAGGGGATGATCGCGAGGTTCAGCGGGGTGATTTCGGGGGATTTAACAGGGGAAAAACTGGGGTTTTATAGAAAATTATACCGTTTACGTATTGGTTATAATCCCAGTCATTTCGTCAGCCCCAATATTATTTTTTCGGAAAGCACAAGAATATTCTGTAACTTTATCAATGTTTTCGATGTTATCCGGTGCAGCACTTGGATTTGGACTAAACTAAAGGGGGTTCCAATGATAGGTGATATTTTGAAAAGCCCACTATTTCGGTAACTGTCACTTTTGAAGCTGTGGTTTTTTGGCATTTGACAAGAGACTACGTAATCAAAAAAATGGAACGATAAACGCTTAAATTCGATAACGTATTGCAATTATTAAAATTCACTATAAAAATGGTGAAAATTTGGCGGAAACGGTTCATAAAGCTCGGGCGCAGTGGCGGATTTAAGATTTCAAGGGCCCTACGCTTCGAAACTTCTGGGGCCCCTCTGAAACATTTTTGTTTTTTTCAAAAGAATTTTTAATTAAAACTCACTTCTTTAAAAACAAAATATAAATTTTATTAAGGTGGGCGTTCAATGTACATAGTGTGTTTTTATTTCAAGTTGCATTTGAAAATGGTTTCACTTTGAAAACTGAAATTTTGTGGGTGAACTTTTGGAGTTCTTGATTGAATCATTTTAGTCGATTTCATTCCGAAAGTTAATTTTTTTTCCTTCAAAAATAGAAGAAAATGAGCCAACTCATGCTTCTGTTTTATTTCAACAGAAAGACCCATGAAAATAGTTCAACATCCGATTAAAAGTGAATCTTCTGATAATTTCGTTCAGAAAAACAACTTGAAACACGGAATTGACAGAGAAGGGCCAAATTCAAATTTTGGCGGGAAAAAATTCCTGCTTTACCCACAAATTGACTTATTTCATAGTTCGGCGATTTTCGGATAGAGAGCGCCATTGTACATTTTATTCATAATCAGAGTGATATTCATAGAACTTGATAGTGATAATGTATGCTCTATGGAGATATTCCATGAAATTGACGGTGGCGCCTCTATCGGCTGAGCTTTCCTACTCGCTTTAAACGCCGACCTTAGTAAAATACAAGGTATGTATATCAAAACAAAATATAAAAGATGAATAAAAATCTTAAAAAAGGGAAAAATACCACAAAAATTAAAATACAAAATATCTCTAGAATATCTGCCAATTTTTTATTGCGGCATCGAAATTAAGGAATAAATAAAATCATCACAAAAGATACAAGTATCGTAAAGCTGCATATCCGTTACCTACAAAATGAAATTGCACTAAAAAAATTGTTTTTTCTTATTTTGATAACAGCAAATTCTTTCATTGCAGAATTATAATCGAGACTGCTCGTTATATCACTTTCGATAGAAAGTATTCCTAAAAACTACAATCTATTTTCTGTCATAACAGTTCTATATTTATTTTTTATCCGAGGATGTAGTGTTATGGTATGGGCCAGGATATGTTATTTTTCACTTCACACCCCTAAACCAAACAACATATGGTCGGCCGTTCTGTAGCACATTCCTAGATTTTAGAGAAAATGCTGACAAATTTGTGGAATTATGATGTAATTGTCAACATTGGAATTCGGCCGCCACCCTTGACGGAATTTATTGCAGGCAGACAAGATAAGTAGGGACAGTACACTGAATCTCGAATGGTGTGTTTTTTCCAACATCGGAGTTTTGCTCTGAGGATTTTGTCATTCATTGCGTTTCATGTGAATGTAATAATATAGTACAGCCTGACTATTTTTTCTCACACTTACAGACTGAATTTTTATTCTAGAAAAAAAAATTAATTCGATCGCCGGGGGCCCCTTTGGACCTTGGGGCCCTACGCTGCAGCGTACTAAGCGTACCGGTTAATCCGCTACTGCTCGGGCGTATGAAGAGAATTGATACAAATTCCTTATAATGGCTTCTCTTCATCTTCCTGGAGAGACCATAAATGAAACTTTTTCTTTCAAACAAGTTGAACCTTTCTGATATCAAGAATTAAGTTTTAGGCGGTGAAAATCATCAAGAGACTACTAAAGGGTTTAATGCTGCAATTTTTTGACATTTGACGAGTAGAAACTACGGTTCGTGAAACTCGAACATTTTTGGGAAATTATTACAATTCACTATAAAAAATTTGGCAGAGACGGCTCGAACATTTTTGGGTCGTCGTGAAGTACCTTGTCAAACCGCAATACACAAATTGGTGGAAAAATTTGAGCTTTTGGGACAAGTTAGTGATGTGAAGAATGAAACCTGTGGTAGTCGCTCATGAACAGCCGAGAATATTGCTGCTGCAGCCGAAAGTGTTGAAGAAAACCCAAATTTGTCCATTGCTCGTTGTCCTTTGCACTTATGCATTCCACAAACGTCATAACACCGTATATTGCATAATGATAAGGGTCTTAAGGTGGGCGTTCAATGTAGTGTGTTTTTATTTCAAGTTGCGTTTGGAAATGGATTGACTTTGGAAACTGAAATTTTGTGGGTAAACTCAGAAAAGATTGGAGTTCTTGATGAAATAATTTTAGTTCTTTCAAAAATAAAAGAAAATGAGCCAACTTATGCTTCTGTTTTATTTCAACAGAAAGACTCATGAAAATAGTTTAACATTCGATTAAAAGTGAATCTACTGATAATTTCGTTCAGAAAAACAACTTGAAATACGGAATTGGCAGAGAATGGCCAAACTCAAATTTTGGCGGGAAAAAATTCCTGCTTTACCCACAAATTGACTTATTTCATAGTTCGGCGATTTTCGGATAGAGAGCGCCATTGTACATTTCATTCATAATTAGAGAGATATTCGTAGAACTGGATAGTGATAGTGCATGTTCTATGGAGATATTCCATAAAATGGACGGTGGCGCCTCTATCGGCTGAGCTTTCCTACTCACTTTAAACGCCGACCTTGATTCTTATAAAGTTTGGTTAACACATGAACTCAAGCCAGCCGATCATCAACAACGTCGTGTCTTTGCAGATTGGGTCCTTGAGATGCATGAAAATGATCCGGAATTCCATCGAAAAATCCTCTTGACTGATAAGACCCATTTCTACATCGGTGGCTTCGTCAACAAGCAAAATTGTCGCATCTGGGGCTCGAAAAACCTCTAAATCCTCAACGTGTGACTGTGTGGTGCGGTTTATGGTCCGGCGAGTTCTTTGGACCATACTTTTTCGAGAATGAGGCTGAAGCGAAAGTAACGGTGAATGGATTGCGCTATCGAGAGATAGCGATAGTGATTCTTTATGGCTGGAATTGGATGGTATTGATCTGGACAACATTCACTTTCAACAAGACGGAGCTACGTGCCACACAAGCAACAAAATTATTCATCTTTCATGAGACAAGTTTCCGGACCGTATTATCGCTCGAAGAGGTGATCACAATTGGCAACTTGTGATTTAACACCTTTCGATTTCTTCCTTTGTGGCCATGTGAAAGAGAAAGTCAACGCCAAGAGCCCAGCGTCGATTCGAGACCTCAGAGATGGAATTCGTGAGGCTTTCATGAAAATGATGTTATTTTTCATTATTAACGGTGAACAAGATACAAGAGCCCTCTTGGAGAGAAGAATGGGCTGCTGTACCAATTCTTAGCACCATGAGAATTAAAAAATATTATAGATATAAGGAATAGAAAACAGATAACACCGAGTAAACACTGTGAGAATAGTACTTACGGTTGTTCTGACTTAAAGAGACGTATCTGCTGGCTGCCAGGTCACACGAATCGAATTTACTTCTAGAGCCGACGGGGGTGGGGGTATATATCTGTTTAGGGCTGCGAGCTAAGCCGTGTATAAAAGTTGCGACTGGTGGCAGAGGTGTGATTGAACTGAGCAGTTATGAAGGTTCATCAAGTCATAAACCCGTTCTTTTTTGTTACGGCTCTATTCGCAGTAGAAAACCTTGTGATATAATAAAAAAAAGTATAAATTTTCAACAAACGGCGTACCTTCCTCTTCATAATGGAATAAACATTCCATAATTCCTTTAAAAAATGGCATTTTTGTTTGGATGTCAAAATAACATCTCTCATTGAAAAACCCTTGATCAAAAATTTGATGCAATTGGGGATAATCTTCGAAACGGTTCGATTTATTCAAAAAAGTATACTGATTTTTTTTATACTTCTTATGACAAAATCACCTTCGATCACTGAACCTCTTTGAGCCCAGTACTATCAGCTGTTTGATCATGACCGTGTTCCGTTCCTTAACGGCAATTCTGCATACCTACGTGAATAGGAACATGTACATCACACAAGTACATCTCATCAGCGAACCTACCTAGTGATATTATGATTAGAAAAGCAAGCATTTAGAAGAACTTTAACACGATGAAAAGTAAAAAGTAAAAAAGAGAAAAGGAATACAGTACCCAAAACTTCAAAGATACTAACTAGCATTGCATTACTGCACCTATAAGGGAGAGTTTTGGATAAGGAAGAAACTGAAAGAGAAGAACTCTGTAGGAATCTTCCAGGAATGTATAATTG
The DNA here is from genome assembly GCA_951802165.1 of Adalia decempunctata. Classification (NCBI taxonomy): domain Eukaryota; kingdom Metazoa; phylum Arthropoda; class Insecta; order Coleoptera; family Coccinellidae; genus Adalia; species Adalia decempunctata. The sequence continues at coordinate 28,077,357 of OX637697.1, forward strand.
CAAGATGTTCCTCCGGGATTTCGTTACTGTAAAAACCAAGAATTATTCGTATCTCAGCAAGAATAAGATACGCCTTCTCACTGTTCTCGTCAAAGCACATTTCCTCCTCAAGAAGCATATGATGAGAATGGGTTTATCAGAAACTGACGAGTGCAAATTCTGTGCACCTGTTTTCAGAATGGCTCGCCATTTCGAGCCTGCGCAAAGAATGTCTTGGACAAAAGAATTAGAGGAGGAACGAGGATTTAACCTCCTTGAAGCCCACTCGGATACTGGAAATCATTGCAGCTCAGGAGCTGGAAAATGAGCTGTAGATAGCTCAGTAGCGAAAACAGCTCTGGTAGGGGGTACAACCTTGAGGTCGCAGTGTGAAGTAACTTCCTTACCAAACTATTCTATATCTTTTTGGATTGGGAAGTATCTTGGACAAAATAAATTATTTCAATCAGCTGCGCTTCAGTACTTACTTCGCTCGAATTTATGTTTGTAAGAATATTAAAAGCCTCTCTCAAGATATAAATTTCTTCTTCGCAGATAAGAGAGCAACCCAATTTTTTCATCCTTCAGCTTCAGTTTTATTCTTCATCTTAAATCTGTATTCATGAAACTGTAATAAATGCATTTTGAACGTTCATTTGAACTTTGAATAAGTGTCAAGTCATCCTCATCTATTTAGTAGAGATAACTGAATTTTTTCTGCAGCAATAAGTGTCACGGTGACAATGCTTAGCACTCTCCTCAATTTCTAAGGAAATATTATCCATCAGCCAAGACGACACAATTGAATTTGCGTTTCATTTGCAACTTTTCCAATTAAAAGACCCACTGCCGCTGTGAGAATTATGGAATTATACAGCCATTAATAAAACTTGTTTATTTTTTATTTGCGCTGTCGCAAATAACTTTCAATTCCAGTTAAATGAGAATAATGATGAAAACTGGAATTGTTCTGAACTACGAAGATGATGAAAATTTTTGTACAACTTCGATGATACAAAGAATACTTCAACTCCTACAATTTTCCAGAATATATTAGTCATCTCAAAGAACATTAATCACAGAGACATACAATATAATGTCTATATACGCGATGAGAAAATTCGAAAAGTCATACCCTTGAATAATCTACCCATATTCAAGTTCCTCTCTATTTTAATTTTCTGGTTTGGGTGCTTGAGGCCACTTTCTAGATCATTAATATTTTATATTTTTTCTGTCGAAATTTTTCTTATCTGTCAGCCTTCAATATCCAAGATTCAGTTTTACAAATCCCTCGTGTGACACAATATGATCATAAGAAATTACTCTTGATAATTTTCTCGGATCTGTTAATATTACCTGGCATCCAACGACCAACAGTTGATGACTCACCCTGTGTGAGAACTCTAAATGAGCATCTCCTCCAGCCTGTGATCTGCAAGGTCATTTCGTTCAATCATTTATATTTATATATTTTGTATATAGCTTTTTGTAATTTTTTTTCTTTAATACTTAGAATTTTGGTTGAAATTCATTTTCAAAATCAGTGTTCTATTCGCCAAACTCATAGAGCACTTCGTGAAATTTGGTGTACATAATCGTCCATCAGTGCAGCTTATTCGCCGAACTGTCGATATATTTCGGACAACATTTTCTCTACTCGATACTACAACAATATAAAGAACTGGACGTACAAAAAAATATCGCCGCTGTAGATGAAAGTGTTAAGATCCAGATTTGTCTATTCGTCGACGTTCACAATAAGTCGGACTCAGTGCATCCACCACTTGGAAAATTTTGCATGAAAATCTTGGTCTACACCCATACAAGATCCAACTGGTTCAAGAACTAAAGCCACTGGTCCATAATGAGCGTCGTCTGTTTGCTGATTGGGCCCTAGAACATCTTTAAGTTGATCCACTTTTTTATCGAAAAATTGTGTTTAGCGACGAAGCTCATTTCTGGTTGAACGGCTACGTGAACAAGCAAAATTGCCGTATATGCAGGGTAAACAATACCCAAGAAAATCTGCAGGTTCCATTGCATCCAGAAAAATGCACCCTATGGTATGCTGGAGGCATCATCGGTCCATATTTCTTCAAAAACAACGCTGGAGGTAATGTTACAGTGAATGATTTGTTTCAAAATTTGAATTGTATCGATCCAGAAGTTTTTTGGTTCCAATAAGATGATGTTGCACCTCATGCTGCTACCGTAACAACTTATTTATTGAGAGAAAGATTTGGCGATAACTTTTTTCGTGAAATGGTCCAAATCATAGGTCTCCGATATTATGTTATTGCTGAAATAAATCCTAAATTTACTCGAAAAAGTGGTCCAAAATTATTCTGGTCGAATGCGGTTTTTCAGAGCTAGTCGTGGTGGACATACGCCGGAAATAATTTCTGAAACATAAATTAATACTTAAATAAAAAAAATTGCTTCAATCTTAATTTTATGGTGTTCTATTTCAATTAAAAATGCTATACCTGGCTCGACTTATAGTCGATCTGAAGGAGCAGGCATCATTTTGGAGGCAGCCACTGGTGAGTATTGGTTCAAGAGTGTAATTATTCCTTCTTGAAAATATCCCCCTGCTCTCACAGATTGTGCGCCAAAAATAACGGTGAAGAAAAAGAGTTCCTAGTAACCGATAGAAACCAATAAATTTCCAAAATCACAGTATACCGTCTAACTAACAATTATACCCTATTTCACCTATTCCCTTTCTGCTGTAAATTCGCCCGTTAAAATAAACATAATTTGACAAAATATGATTAGCACCAGTAGAAGCGACAGCGATAGCCGCCCCTAAATTAAACACGGAAAGTTGATGATCTAGCTTAAGGGCATAATCCTTAATCGGATTTCCTCGCGAATGCGAAAAAGCATGCGAAAAACAGACACGTGGTGTGAGAATGAAAAGAGCGGCACGCCCAGCACTTTTGGCCCGTTATATTGATCTGGCTCATTCTACATCGACGGCGTTCTTTCTCTTCCTCCTCCACCTCCGTTTCGCCGCCACCTTACGCTTCGGATCGTCGTAGTAACGTGGAGGTATTCGCCGTGCACCGGTGCATCCATGACCTGCAAGGCTTGGAGGATGAGGCCACTCATTGGAGATGTCCCTTAACAAAAGATCGATGAATTGGAGAAATTATCGACAGCTGATTTCATGACATGAGCAAACGGAATGGGCTATGCTCAACCTTGCACCATAGATGAACAATCATCTACCAGTCGAATATTGTTTCTTATTATCCACATCGTGTGGCCCTGATGACATACAGATATGGAAAATGTAGTTGGAAACACTGGGGTTTCAGTACGAAATTCGAGCAGTCTTCTAGTCCAGTTGAACAGTGGGAGAATCGAAACCTCGGTGCGATTCGATATCGAATAAGCGGCTTGTCTAGTTTCATGGCAGTTTGTAGTGGGGATACCAGAGCGCAACGATCTAGGATCTCGGATCGAATTAGATTAGACTGATTAGAGGAAGGAATCACTGAATCAGTAACACTCCCAACGCGCGAAGCGATGGATGTTATCATGTCCGTTGAAAATGAATACGACAATTTTATTCCACTCTTATCGGAGGAATTAATTTGCCTCAATGAATGACACAAATAATTTCCTTTGAAAATTAGTGCTCAGGTCTTTTTCACCAAAATTGGTTTGAAAATAAAATAAATTCTACAGAAAACAAAAACACATTCTACGTACCTAATGAGAAGTTGAAAAAACAAAAATATTCTAGGAAAATAAAAAAAAAGGAAAACAAAATCGATATTGAAGATCGACAAATTCAAATTAAATGTTCAAATAATCCACCTTGTTGTGCTAAACAGTAGCCAAACCTATATTATGAAGAGATAATCTCATATTTCTGAGAAGATTTGGCGTACTTGCTATTTTGGCTCAAAGTTGGATTATTTTGGACCTTAATTCAGTAATATTTGTCGCTCTTTCAATTTCTTGCCCATACACCATATTTTTCAGATAACCCCGAAGAAAGAAATCATTGGGAATAAATCTGGAGATCTGAGGGGCCATTTGATAGTTCCGTTTGTTGAAATGAGACGGTCAGAAAATGTTGTCCTCAGATATTCAGTGACAATTCTGATTTATCTTCAAACAGTATGGTCTATCGCATCCAAGTTCGGATTGCGACTGAATTCGATCTTCGTTCTTCGATCCGCGAGGAGCAGCAGAGATCTAGGCATCCCCACTACGATCGAAACTGCTATTAAACTAGACCAGCCGCTTATTCGATATCGAATCGCTCTGAAGTTTCGATTCTTCCACTGTTCAACTGGACTAGAAGACTGCTCGAATTTTGTACTGAAACCCCAGTGTTTCCAACTACATTTTCCATATCTGAATAAGGCGAAAACGTTGAATGAATCAACTAGATCTAATAACGCTTTTATTATGACCCCGTTTGCTCTTGAGGAAATATGGTCACTCCTCACCTGGCGAATAATAGAAGGACAAAGGTAGTCATTCCTCTCCTACTCGACGAGCAAAAATATACATAGCATAGAATAGCAGAGCAGCCCTGCTGGTACTCGACTTCTCACTAGTTAAGTCAAAGTTAGTCTGGGAATGATAACCGTCCCTCAACATTCTTGGAGAAAGATACCAGATCAATCTTATAGGGTACCTGGCCACTCCGAGATAGCTGGCAATGAAACGGCAGACCAGCTGGACAGGAAAGGGTAGTCAATCCCCTTCACTGGGCCATAGCCATTTTGTGGCTTCCCAACCAATCATCAAGCGGTGGCACTCAGGGAGTTGCAGCAAAAGAGAGAGCTTGCGTTCTGGCGAACGATTAAGGGTCAGAGACAGGACAAGTCATTCCTCTCTTACGCGGCAAGTTGGACTAGAAAATCAGAACTGAAGAAAATGATTGGCATTATGATTTTATCAAAATTGTATGATGGGCCACACTTATGAATAGAATAGCCGTGGTGCTGGTGCAACATCGAAGCATCGGACGCAAAAGTCCTTTAAATGATGAATAACGAACGGCAACTGCTAAACACCATAAAAAAAGTGCTCAGGCTTAGAGGACTCAGATATCAACTGCTTCGCCTTATAATATAGGGCAATGTGGAAGGCAAAAGGTGGATTAGAAGTATCAGGCAATGGTGCGATCTGACTATTGAAGATCTATTCCGCGCGGCAGCCGATAGAGAAAGATTTCAGTATATCTACAGTGGCTTTATACAAGACAGTGGCGACAATAGACGTTCACGTTTTGATTGGTCGGACTCTTTTCGACCAATAATGGCGGACTTTCATTGTTTCGTTGTCATGTATCTAAACATAAAGCTCAAGATCAAGTCAGATGTCAAACAGCACGACACTCAAATGTAAACAAATATACGCCATGTTTGTGCAAAAACGTGTTCTATGACCCTATTGTCGCCACTGTCTTGTATAAAGCCACTGTAAGTATATCATAACCACCATGATGATCAACGTCTGAGGACAGACAAGGTACCCGAAGAAGAAGAAGTATAATGTTTGACCCCTCTAAGAGCTTTCGTAATCAAGTCGTGAGGATCGAGAGTAGGTATAAGTTCCTGAGGCAGGCAAGATCCGGGCACTTGCACATCATGTGTTCTGCAATTTCTTCCTTCTTCAAGCCTGCGAACTCATTCATTGGATACATTAGCCATTCATACCAATAGAACCCTATGAACAGTCCCACAATACACTGAAGCTATTAGCATTAGCTGGATAGACTTTGTGTAAACGGCCAGAATACAGAGGAGTGTCCTGTTTTGCATCTCCCACTGCCCTGAAGTGGTCCTTTCTATGGCCACAGAAGAGTTCTCAGATCCAACAGATGTATCCTCGCATGAGATCTGCTAGACCTGTATGACCATGCAGAAGAAGGATGAGTTTAGTTATGCTCGGCTTTGGGTTATAGGAAAGGGGTTAGAGTCCACTGCGACCTCAAGGTCTATTGTACTCCCTGAAAGAGCTGTTGTCATCGCGCCTCCTACAGCTCGCCCTCCAGTTCCATCGGCTTTGGGTACTTCTCTTCTAACTGCACAACTTGTGATTCTTCTCGAGCAGAAGTATTTAACTTACACATTCAAGAGTACTCACCTCCGTTACTGTAGCCTCCTCATACCAAATCGGATAGCATCAAAGGTGTACCTACCTGACCTCTTCTATGGGTTTGGAAAAAGAACAGCAATGGGAGCTGACCAAAAAAGCAGGACTAACCCCGATCACAAAGTATGCAAATATCCATCTATACCCCATTCTGTTGAGAATGGGTTTCCAAGTATTTTTGGAATCAAATTTGGATTTTATCGAAAATTGAATACTGAGTATTAAAAATCAATAATTCAAAGGCATAAAATACGAAAAATTTATTAATTGGAATGTCCTGCATACGAGGATGTATTGCGATACCATATCAACGAACAATAACTTATTAGAAGTGTCAGTGTAGAGTTCGACGTCAAAAAAGTAAACCAAGGTTACGCAATAAATTTAAGAAAATTATGTCAACCGAAATTGTAAAAATCGAAAAATTGGAGTATCGAGCCATCATCAAATACCTGTATTTTAGGTTAAGAGGTAAGCAGATTTACGAAGATATGCTTAATACCCTTGGTTATCAATATCCTTCGTATGCGACCGTGAAAAATTGGACTGCAAGCTTCAAAAGAGGTAAATTTTCCATTGAAGATGATGACCGATCAGGAAGGCCAGTTTCTGTGTCAGTCCCCGAAAATATCGATGCAGTTCATGACATGATTTTATCAGACCGTCGAATTGGACTGAAACGGATATCTGAAGCACTGGAGATTTCATACGAACGCGTTCATGAAATAGTTACCGTCAATTTGGACATGAGAAAAATTTCTGCATGGATCCTCAAATGTTTGAATGTTGACCAAAAGCGTGCAAGGGTAGAAGCATCGCGTTCGATCTGTGCTCGATTTGAAAACGATGTAGACTTCTTAAACCGAATTGTTACTATGGATGAGACTTGGGTACATTTCTACGATCCAGAAACAAAGCAACAATCGATGGAATGGCGACACTCTGGTTCTCCAAGACGTAAGAAGTTTCGTGTCCAAAAATCTGCTGGAAAAGTTCTTCCTTCAGGGATTGCCATGGAGTAATCATGATTGATTTTTTGGATAAGTGTAGAACAATAACTGGAGATCACTATTCGACATTATTAACCACTCTACTATTAAAAAGAAAAGACGCGGAAAGCTATGCGAAGGTATTTTACAGGACAACGCCCCAGTATACACAAATCCCATGTTGCCATGCAAAAAATTCGTGATTTAGGGGTAGAATTACTAGAACACCCCCCTCATTCACCAGATTTGGCTCCGTCCGACTATCATCTTTTTCCTCAACTGAAAAAAAGTTTAAAAGGTAGTAAATTTTCTTCCAACGAGGAGGTCATAAAAGCTGTGGAGGACTGGTTTGCGGAGCGAGAAGAAAATTTTTTTTAAGGTCTAGAGGCGTTGCAGGCATGCTGTAATAAATGTATTCAATTAAGAGGAGAATATGTTGAGTAATAAAATATTTTTACATTGAAATTTTGTTGGGTTCTATAGTAGGCTAAGAATTTTTCAATATATCCTCGTAGCTCATTCTGGGAAAAACAGACTCAAAAGTTTGTCGCGTGAATTTTCAAAACTGTGTACAACAAAATACGTATATCTCCTTAAAATACGTATCTTTGCACTACAAGCTTTGGAATTTGTTGTTCATAGATTGAGTTATATCAGACAGTTCAATTAATTATTGTGCATTGGCTCCATGTTTCATTTTTATTATGATGTCTGAATCTCTTCATGGAATGTTCGTGTCTCGATGCCCTCACCAGGGAGTCCCAGATTCCAGATGAAAACTGAATTATAGAGCAGAGCAGAAGTCCTCGAACCCAAGAGCGCCTCCGAAATATCTGTTCGTAATAACTCCAGCTCTTCAGATCGTTCGTTCCGATTCGTGATTCCGTTCCAGAGACTAATGTTTCCGAAACAATTCCCGAATAATTATATGATTCACTAATCGCCAAAGTTGATGGGAACAGGCTCCATCGTTTAAGTTCGCAAGAGTGTAAAGCTATTGAGTTAATAGCCGTTGACTGATAAGAGCTTTCATCGCCGTAACTTGGAAACGGCTTAATTTCTATGTACTGCAGCTTGGAGCCTCGCAACTGATGGGTCCTAACCACACCGTGATGTCCTTTTAGCGAAAACTATTCCATGCCCGGCTTTGAACATGGAAAATGAACGGCACGAATTCCCTCAGCCCACGGCACTCTATGCGATGCACCTATGCTTGAAGTATGAGTTTCTGCCGCTGGAAATTTTAGGAATTTCTTGTTGGAACTTTTTCGATGTCATACCTGAGCGGTCCGAAATTTTTATTGTATCTTCATTTTCCGACATTTTTTCAGGTTCTTCAGGTACACTTTTCAAGTGAAATATCACACCACAACGATCCTATACAGGGTGTTCCTCCATAAGTGTATCAACTGCAACTGTAGATTTCTCAAAAAAATAACATTTTTTTTCTCTTCCATTTTTTTCTACGGTCATCGTTTCAGAGATACAGGGGTTTCGTACACACATTGTCACTAATAATAGCTATACTTTCTTGCACTGATGTAATGGGTTTTATTCGACGTGCTAGTGGCAGAGATATTTATGAACGGTTTCACCATTCAACTTTTACACCACTGGACAAATTTGCATTTGAACAGCAAATTTATTCATAACTTCAGAATGAGTCAATTGAAATTTTCAGGAAATAATTCAGGATAAATTTCCTTTAGGAACCAATATTTCCGGCTCTGAAACTATTGTTTGTTTCTGTATTCCGCGAAAACTCAACCCTGTCTATAGCTAAAACTACGAGGATATATTGAGAAATTCTTAGCTTAAGTACTATAGAACCAAACAAAATTTCAATGTCAAAATATTTCATTATCAACATATTCTTATCTTAATTGAATACCTACATTTATTACAGCGAACCTGAAACGTCTCTAGACCTTTAAAAAAAACGTTTCTTTTTGCTCTGCAAACCAGTCCTCTACAGCTTTTATCACCTCCTCGTTGGAAGAAAATTTATGACCTTTTAAACTTTTTTTCAGTTGAGGAAAGAGATAATAGTCGGACGGACCAAAATCTGTTGAATAAGAAGGGTGTTCTAGTTTGTGTACTGGGGCGTTGTCCTGTGAAATCAAAATACATTTGGATGGCTTTCCGCGTCTTTTCTCTTTAATTCTTTCCCGCAGAGTGGTCTGTAATGTCGAATAATAATCTATAGTTATTGTTCTAACCCGTTTCCTAAAAATCAATCATGATTATTCCATGGCAATCCCAAAAAACTTAAGCAAGAACTTTTCCAGCAGATTTTTGGACACGAAACTTCTTAGGTCTTGGAGAACCAGAGTGTCGCTATTCCATCGATTGTTGCTTTGTTCTTGAATCGTAGAAATGTATCGAAGTCTCATCCACAGTAACAATTCGGTTTAAGAAGTCTACATCGTTTTCAAATCGAGCGCATATCGAACGCGATGCTTCTACCCTTGCACGCTTTTGGTCAACATTCAAACATTTGGGGATCCATTTTGCAGAAATTTTTCTCATGTCCAAATTAACGTGAACTATATGATGAACGCGTTCGTATGAAATCTTCAGTGCTTCAGATATCCGTTTTAGCCCAATTCGACGGTCTGATAAAATCATGTCATGAACTGCATCGATATTTTCGGGGACTGACACAGAAACTGGCCTTCCCGATCGTACGGTCATCATCTTCAATGAAAAATTTACCTCTTTTGAAGCTTGCAGTCCAATCTTTCACGGTCGCATACGAAGGACATTGATCACCAAGAGTATTAAGCATATATCTTCGTAAATCTGCTTACCTCTTAACCCTTTTAAATACAGGTAAGTACTTGATGATGGCTCGATATACTCTAATTTTTCGATTTTTAGAATTTCGGTGGACATCTTTTTTTTAATTTATTGCGTAACTCTGTTTACGTATTCTCATTCGTGTTTGCAGTCACGTGATAAACCGTAATAGATAACACATTTTAAATCGATTTTATTTAATTTAATGAGAGTAATTAGATCACTAAAATATCATTATAGTATTTCAAAAACTACCTCAAATGTGGAAAACCCCAATTTATATGAATTTGTAACATGTGTCAACATCCCTATTCGCATCCTAAGATCGGCGATCACAAAGAGTGGGAAAACTGATACGATAAAGGCGCCACCATGCATTTTATGGAATATCTCCATATAACATACTACATTATCACTATAAGTTCTATGAAAATGTACAATGTACAATGGTCTATCCGAAAAATCACTGAACTATGAAATTAGTGAATATGTGGGCAAGGCAGGAATTATTTCTCCCTATATATTTGAATTTGGCCATTCTCTGCCAATTCCGTATTCCAGGTTGATTTTCTGAACGAAATTATCTGTAGATTCACTTTCAATCGGAAGTTGAACTATTATCATTGGTGTTTCATTTGAAATGAAACAGAAGCATGAGTAGGCTTATTTTCTTCTATTTTCGAAAGAAAAAAAAGAACTTTCGAATTGAAATCTATTTCAATTATCTCATTAAGAACTCCAATCCTTTCTGAGTTCACCCACAAAATTTTAGTTCTCGAAGTGAAACCATTTGATCATTTGATTATTAAATCAACCCTTATTATTCGACATTTTCAAATTAATAAAGGCGGGTTTATAAAGGAATTGAAATAAGAATAAGATAGGAATAAAAATAGGAGCCAAATACATAAATTTTAACCAATGATTTGGAATGAAATATCAAATCGCAGCATTTTTAACAGTTAGGAACACGATACAAAAACGAGGTTATTTCGTAAATGTGCATTATCATTTTGCAAATGGAATAATGTAAAATAACCTTAATAGATAAAGGTTGATTATCTTCTGTTCTCATTCTTATTCCTTATTTTATCTTATTCATGTAAAAACGCTTCCATTGAAATGTTCATGTTCATCTTCTTTATCCTATTCTAATTGTTATCATATTTTCATCTTATTTACTGTATAAACCGGCATCAAGTCGTATAAATTCGTGTTCCTGAAGACACTAAGATTGTCTAGAATAAATGGAAGAGAAAACTTAAATACATTAAGTTCCTGCAGCAGATTCTCATGAACCCAACATCTTTCTCTTCCCAGGCGTCTAATCCGAAGCAAAAATCGATTACCAATAATTATTTCAAAGGAATTATGAACATTCAATTACACGATAAATGAACCGGCAGATTCTGCAGAGCCCGAGGATACTGAAGCGGCATTGATTTACGTTGACCCGCCAAGGAGAAAATCCCAGATGAAGGATCTATCGGAAATAGCCTCGCATGGGGGAATTTGATCAACTATACAGTGTGTATCACTTAGGGGGAAAATAAATCAGTCTTTCATGACAAGTTGATATTATTCGACTCATAGTCATTTTCTGGTCAGATAAGGACGCAACTTTGTCCTCTCTACATAGAGGTCGTAGTGTTCACGTTTTCATAAAAATAGTTATTTTTCTGTGACGGGAAAAATTTGACATTTTATCTCTATCGACAAGTAACAAAATCTAACTTTTCACGAAATTACTTTTTTCCCCGGTAAAAAAGTGTGAATAATATACACGAGCTCTCTTCGAGTGAAGAAATGGACTGTTGTGCCAATTCTTATCGCCCCGAGAATTAAAGAAAAAGAAAGAATTATGTATGGAATACAAAACAATACCACAAAGCAAATACCTACTGAAGGAATGGTTCTTACGATTGGTAGTTCTTTGAAGATGAATATCAGCTGGTGATTTATAGTTTCTTAGTCTGTTGATTGTCTGTCACGTAACGAGTACACTGGATTAGCACTTGTGATTTAACGGAAATATTTAAGTTTAGGCAGGCACGTGCCAAATCGCGTTCCGGCGAATTACTTCTACAGATGGGTAGTGACACCAGAAATTAGGTAGACTTAAGGTGTCGTAAGACTGGTTACTCGACCGAGTGGTGTGTAAAAACGAGAGGTTCAGAAGGGCTTTTTCTTGGGGTTCGGGCGCATTGCAGGCCATAGGCTCGATGAGAGTGGGAGTAACCACCGAGTTTTCAATCTTCTTCTTTTCCCAATGAAGCTCATCCAAGCATGAACTGTGTGGTATATAAAATAAAAAGTATGAATTTTGAACAAAGTGAGAACATAGATAAAGGAAGATATTTGATTTAAGAATATTTTATTGAACATAAGTTACATTTCCTTTATATCAATTATTGAATGTGCTTTGCATGTTCCTGGAACTATTCGGTACAAAAGACTGATTTTCTTGTGTTGAAATAATATTTTTCTCTGACATGGACACAAATGCTTTTGATGTACCTGGTCGCAAATCTGGTGTTATTTCATAACTGCCACACGTTCTGAACACTTATTAGCATTTATTCTGTTCGGTATGCCACCGATTCATCAACATACCCTTCAGCGACCGTTGATGACTTCCAACCGCCATGTTTCTTTAATGTCATCAAGTCTTCCCCAGACCCCAGATTCAACTAAAAGTGTAGCAGACGATCTTCGAAATGAATGATCTGTATATGAGTTAGCATTTTCAAGTTGAAGAAAATTTCAAAGTTTCAGGTACCTTATGCAACTGATTTTTACCTACATCCTGATTGATAGATTTTCTATTGCGATATGCATAAAACAGGCGGCGATCTTTTGCTGCTGCTGGACGAAGGGCTATATGTGCATTCGGTGATAATGGTGATATTTATTATATTCTTCAGTAACTACAAATCTCCTGTTTACATCATCCTTTGTTTGTTTCAGTTTTCGAATTGATAACTTTTCCGAATCTTCGATATCATCTAATATACAATGTCACAAATTCGACAAGCTCCTGCAACCCCAAATACAACAACAACCTTGGCCATTAAATAAACTTCATCGGGTGCATTATTTAAAAACTCACTAATTTGTGTACTCGAAAAAATCGCAGCTTCCTTGGGCGTAACCTTTCCCATTTTGTTTCAGAAATTTAATAAATTTGAAATATTTTAAAATGTCTACATTATTATTGGATCGTAACATAGTTCTTATCATTTAATAATTCGACCACACTGTTGATGGCTTTTTTTGTTGTGCCAGTTACGAAAAATAAGCCAATAACACTGACTCCGAGAAAGAACTGCATTTCTTTTTCATTTTCCATTCCTCAAATCTTGAATGCGCGGTTTCGTAAAATTTCCGCGATTTAGCTGGCAATAATTTTCGTGACGCTACTTGCGCTGCTTCTATCAACTCCAGTGGAGCCAGAGAAAACTCGGAATCAGACATTTTTCACTTTATATAATTCAAAATAACTACTAAAGAATTACTGAGTTCGCAACTTTTGAATCAAATCACAGAATTAAATTGACAGATATTTGATTACTTTGAAGTTTTCCTTAGCAACTCAGGTCTAATTGTCGCTATAACTACAACAGCTTACTAGTTTAAAAATTCAAATTTCATATCGATAACATTCTGACTTTAATATATTGTTATAATATGTTCTTTCACTATTAAATCGTCGTTTTTTCTGTCACAGAAAAAGTGCATTATACACGGGAAAAATATCAGATTTTAGCTCTCGGTTCTTTGTCTCCATCTGCTTCGCGTCGGGAGCAACATAACCAGAGCTAAAATCTAATACTTTTTTTCCTTGTATAATAAAATAGTATATAACATTACTAGCAAGGTAAGAGGGTTTTTACTGGCGAATGGAGGATATAACTGACGAGCCGCAGGCGAGTCAGTTACCTCCTTGAGCCAGTAAAACCCGTTACCTTGCGTGTATTGTTTTATATTTTATTTGTTTCTCATTTGTAAAAAGGTTAGATAAATTCCAAAAAAATCTCAATAATTTGTCGCAAATGTCGTAAGCTATGGAAGCGTTGCCATGAACATGCCTGTTTATTTTTCTTTACATTTGTTTTGGCGAAAGCGAAAATGAATGTACCAAAAGAAATTATTGAGGCAGCCAGCAGTGTAGCTTCAAGTTTATTACCTGCAAAATCAGCTTCAAGGTACGAGCGAGAATACGACGACTTCAATAAGTGGCAAAACAAAAATAGTGTGATTGGGGTACCTGAAGATGTTTTGTTGGTCTACTTGAATCAACTATCAGCTAGATTCAGCCCTAATACTTTATGGGCAAAATGGTCTATGCTGAAAAGCTGCTTGGAAATGAAAGAAAATGTCCCTGTTCGCAGGTTTGTTTTCCTTAAAAAAATTATTGAAAAATATGACGTTTAGTTGTCATTTGCAGATTTCAAAAGGTAATAGCATTTCTGAAACGGAAAAATGAGCGTTATACGCCAAAAAAGGCCAAGGTATTAAGTGAAGAAGAGGCTGAACAATTTCTTTTACATGCTCCTGATGACCAGTGGTTGCTGGCGAAAATTGTAGCAATATTTGGGATTTTTGGATGTTGTCGATGTGACGAAATTCTCTCCTTGAACATGAATGATGTAGAAGATATGGGAAAATACGTTATTGTGACATTGCGGCAAACAAAAAATTTAACAACAAGAAGATTCACCATAACCGATGATGGCTGCAGCTTCAAGCCCTGCATGTTATACAGAAAATATGTAAATCTTCGGCCTCCTGGAACAGAAAGCCTAAAATTTTTTTGACAAACCGACATGGAAAGTGCATTTCCCTTAATGCTGGCCAGCACACTATTGGTGGTGTCCCAAAGCAAATAGCGAAATATTTAGGTAAGACCCAGAGTTATACACCGGCCACTCTTTTCGCAGAACTGGAGCCACTATGGTTGCGGATTCGGGTGGAGATATTTTAGCACTAAAGCGTGTAGGAGGGTGGAAGAGCACCAAAATTGCGATGAGTTATGTCGATGATTCGGTCAACAAAAAAATCGAAATGTCTAGCAAATTATTTGGTAGTAAGGAGAGTACAAATGTTCTGCAGTCCTCGAGTTCAGAAGTTTCTGAGTCAACAGATGGTTCCTCATCATCAGTATCAACTCTTTCATCATCAAGAATCTGTGTTACTGGAAATAACAATTGTACCATGATTTTCAACATATATGACGATAAAACAAAATTTTCTAATGTAAATAATACTACTAACTTGTAAAAATTTTGCAAGTTAACTGTCAGTTTTACAAGTTAATGACTTGATAAAATAAACTTTCTTGATTAATATTGTGTTTTTGGAAACTGGCGTTTACAAATGAGAAACAAATAAAACAATTTTTTGAAGCAATGACCTGAAGTCAGAAGTTTGTGTAATACCTACGTCGATTTTTAAATGACTACTCCGAATTTTCCAGAGGTAAAGTTCTTATTCAACCTTTACCGATGCAATGACGCCAGTAGGAAAACGGGGTCCACGCGAAAAAAGAACCTGCAAACTGTCAGATTTCAACTCGGATAAAACGATGTGTCCCAAAACCATTCATTCACATGACTGAATTCAGTACCGAACTGATACCGTCTGACTTGAATGAAAAATCCCATTTCATTCCAGCTAGACATAATTCCACCAGGACAACGGTTCGAATCTATCGTTCGTGAAACGTGTAACAATAATTAAAGCACACAATATTGTGCACCTATCGGCTCCCATTATTGCCAGTACAAATGCAATTGTTCACTCTGTCCATTGTATACGGTCTAGCCAAGCTCATACTCGTATCTCCGATACTTTATAATGTCTGAATAACAATGAGAATCCTCTTTGCAATCGCGATATCGAGCTTTGGCGTTCAATGAACAATGAGGAAATTCGTGTTTTATTTGGATGATCACGAAATTATTCGAATGCACCGAATTGGGCATGCTACAACATTGGCGACGACGACAATTGCATATCATAGGAAGAAAATTGGCATTCTCGTCGCGTTTGCCTGTTTGTGTTGTTCTGATGTTGTTTTTTCATATACTCGAGACACGTATCCTCCAGCTGTAGCTTTGGATATCATAAATCAAGAATTTGGAAGAATATCTATCTCAGGAAAATTTGATAGAAAAAAGAAGCAACATTAATATTCGTAAATATTGTTCTTAATCGATTATGTAAAGTTTAAGATTGACTATACAGGGTCACCCAAATTGCTTGATTTTGGCTGTTTCTGGTACTTCTAGGCTAGATAGGTGAAGATGTTGAAAGTAGTTCTGGGCTAGATTTTCGTGAAAACCCCACCGTTTCATGATATCTCCATTTGTTTTCAAGATAGAACGAAATTTTTATATTTTGGCGATTTCGAAAATGTGCCGTAACTTCTTCACTTTCAAAAATATCTAAAAACGGCGAAAACTTTCTGCAGGCACTTTTTCATTAGCAATACGACACCGTATTCAGTTTTTTTTTATATCTTGTATAAAGGGTGGAAAAAAAAACAACTTCCTTATTTCGAATACGAATCTTTTTTTGATCCTATGTTATGCCAAAAAAAATTAGCTCTTCGAAAAAATATATATTTCGATATATTATTTCTATATTTGAGACAGAAATAGCAAAAAAGGGGAATTTTCACTTAAAGTTGAGTCTGTTATACATTATTTTATGAAAGTGAGGGTCGGAAAATAAAATATCGACATATATATATTTTCGAAGAGCTGATTTTTTTCTGCATAACATAGGATCGAAAAAAGATACCATTGGTATTTGAAATAAGAAAGTTGGTTTTTTTCACCCTTTATACAAGATATAAAAAATTACTGAATACGGTCTCGTATTGCTAATGAAAAAGTGCCTGTAGAAAGTTTTCGCCGTTTTTAGATATGTATTTGAGAAAATGAAGAAGTTATGGCACATTTTCGAAATCGCCAAAATATCAAAATTTCGTTATATCTTGAAAACAAATGAAGATATCATGAGACGGCTTTCAGTTATGGAGATTTCACAAAAATCGAGCCCAGGACTCCTCTCAACATTTTCACCTATCTAGCCTAGAAGTACCGAAACAGTCAAAATCAAGCAATTTGGGTGACCCTGTACAGTGACACCCTGTATCTCTGAAACGAAGACCCGGTGGAAAAAATGGAAAATAAAAAAATTTGTTTTTTTTTATAAATCTACAGTTGACGTTGATACACTAATTTAAGAACACTCTGTGGATGATACAAGAAAACACATTTGTTTAATTTTCTGTGTTCATCTAATAAACAATTGTCTGAATCTGAATCGGGATAATGACATTCGGATTGCCTTCTCAACAGCTCCTAGGTCTTGGTTGAGATATCTTCTTCAGGGAAAACTGTTTCAGCTCGCATAGGATCACCATAATTAGCATCTATCTGGCCCTCAGACATTCCTGAACGTTCCTATCGAATAATTTCATGTTCTCGACACGTTTCCAGGCTCAATATATCAGTCTGTTTCCAGGATGTAGTCCTAGGATTCAGTCAGAGTTTCGCATGAATTTACATACCCGATTCCATTTCTGGAATTGCCAGGGTAATGGTACGGTCTTCTGCGATATTTCACTCTTAAACTTCTTAATTACTTGCCGGTTGAGGCGAAGATTCAGGAGAATAAGTTTATTCCTGGCACGTTTTGTCAGCATTAAGGCACCTAATGAATTAACAAGGAATAAGTATGGAAAGAAGAGAGAGTCAGGGAGCCTGATATTCTAGTTGCTTACAAAAATATACTGACAAAGCTACTCCATCACCCAGAAGGAGCTGTTCAATTTTTTTTCGGTGAAACATAGATAGTATTGCAAGGAGTATATGATTAAATTTGAAGAAGAAAATCTTGAAGGTTTTTTTTCATTCAAACATTTTTTTACTTGACTATTGTATTTTGACAAATTTTTCAAATTTTAAAGCAAACCAGCTGTTCGAGGAGATCAAAGATCGATGTTTATTTGTTTGCTAAAATTCCTAGAGAACATGTACGCAGAATTTATCGCCTGCTAAGACAATTTGAAAGAGGTCGAATTAATGGTATACGGGAGGCAGGGTTATCATATCGAGAAATCGCTAACCGTACGACCAGAAATCTGTTATGAGATGTTGTCAAGCGTGGTTTGATAATGCCCAAAATCGAAGAAGAATAGGCACCGGACTTCGAAGGGGCACAAATGAAGTTCAAGATCGACGTCTAAGACTTATGGCCATTAGAGACCGATTTGCGACCACTCGATCTTTGACTGATGAGTGGTTAGGAGAACAAGGCCATCCTATAACTGTCCGAACGGTTTACTGCCAGATAACGTCTTTTGGCCTGCATCATTATCAACCCCATCTTGTGTTACCTCTGACGATTGAGCATCGCCGGCAAGGATTACAGTGGTGCAGAGAACGTCAACATTGGAATGTGGAATGGCATCAGGTCCTCTTTTCAGAAGAATCTCGATTCCTTTTGGGTGCACATGATTGCCGAAGAAGGGTTGGACGACGTCGGGGAGAAAGACGTGAACCACAGTTTGATTTTGAGCGTCATGCACACCGGACAGTAGGCGTTATGGTATGAAATGATATTGCACAAGCAAGTAGGTCACCTTTAGTCTTTATTCGAGGTAACATGACAGAGCTGCGTCACCTCCAAGAAATATAGGTGCCATACGTTTTCCCTTACCTCAACCGGCTCGAGAATCCAATATTTCAGAAAGATAATGCTCGACCTAATGTTGCCAGCCTCGAAAAGCTCTCCCAGAAAGTTGTAGCGAAAAATGGGCAATTCTCTGAATGATTATTTGTAACCATCGTTTCACAATGAAGTTGTTTTCATCCAAAAGACAGCCAATCTTTCGCAATTAAAATATACCACCCTCCTAGGAAATTCGGTGACGCATCAACGTCCCTTCGTAAATTGGGAACTTTTTGACGTAAACACTGTTTTCTTGCTCAGAGGCGTTTTAACGACACCAAATGGCCAATGAATTCTAATAGATGCGGAAAGCCATAATATTTTTAGGTAGGCGTAGAGCATCGCTGAACGAAGAATTGATCTGCCGATGTCATGAATTTATGGATTTTGATTTTTATTCATGAATTCACCTGCGGAGGTGGACAGACCTCTTCTTATCTGGAGTTGGCAGGATAAAAATGTAAATTGATTCCGCTATAGCGAAGGAACAGTTGCGACTGAACATCATTCTTCCTTATATGAAGAGTTATTGAAATCGTATAAAATTGGAACCAATTCAAAGGATGTGAATTGTTATATACAGGGTGAGTCTTTGACTTGTACATATATTTTAACTGAAGATTCTTGAGGCCAAAAGAAACCTTTTTATCATTTTCCATTTTTCCGAATTCGGCTCTGTTAAAAAGATATAGCCATTTGAAAAAATACATTGGGCTAAATACGTCCCTGAAATGATACTGTGGAATTGATTCAAAGTTCATATTTCTCGACAGAAATTGAGTTTATACATTTAGGCCGAATTCAGGGAATACTCAAGTAGTCAAGTACTAACCTTATCGATATATTATATCTGCAACTAAAAAGCCACATTTATTCCACCAAAATTATTTCCTTCTTCGATTTTTCTGCAGATTACTTTGTAAACACTAATAACTTGTTCATATTTCCCTCGAAATTCCCAAACAATATCATGAAGAGTGACTTTTCTTTCAGATTTATTATCAAACAACCTAACCTGATCTAATTTGTATCGATTCTGTGAATTTTTGCACAGAAATTTCAAGAAGATGTTGTCAGCTTGCTTATATTTTCATTGAGGTTAAGGATTTTTTACGAAACATAGTATAAATCACGATACATTTGTGTACCGTGGTATAATTATCTATACATTCTGCCGTTTCCATCATAAATCGACTTTGCCGCCAAATTTTACCACGCATGCGTAGAGCGAAAACCGAAGTATGGTTATCTGGAGGCCAACGTTAAACAATAACAAACCAGAGTCTCTGAACAAACTGTAAATATTATGTGAAGTTCTGAATAATCTAAATACATTCAGTGACTTATTGTTCTAATGTGATTATTATGTGAAGTGAATTAATATAATTTCAATCGTGTCGAGTTTATAAAATTCCAAGAGGATGTTGTTTAGATAGAAACATCGCCACTGATTATCAGGTATCGTATTACTTTTCATTAATTTCAATTTAATAAGTAGATCAAGTATTATAATATCGATTACTAGCGTGCTTTGGAATTTAATTATATATGTTTAATAGTGCCGCTCCATTCCCAGGAATACTGAATATTGAATACCTTTTAACATCTCGAATTGTTCTCCCTGAAGATGGTCACAATGATGACCGAAAGCTAGGATCGATACAATAAAGAGATTGACCTGAATTATATGTGATTACTGCACCCGATACCTAAAACATCAATTTAATAAGTAGTTTGTATCGAGATTGATCATTCATATCCGAATTTTGTATTTCATCGACACTTAACTTCAATATGGACCGGTAACTATGAATTTTCAATAGAAACTGTGCGTATTAAATCCTCCTTGGTGTTCAATTTTATCTCCCACATTTGTGGGATTTTATTATTAAAATATCTCGACAAAGTTGATAAATATTGTGACAACATTGTTAACTCGTTTAAAGACCAGATAAGGATGATATTTAATTCAGAGACGCATTCAGATTATTCTTGAAATTAATGATTTGTTCGTCAAATTTCTCCGGGTAAAATTGGAAATAACTCGAAAACGACGCGTTTTATTGAAAAAAAATAGGAATACTTTTAGTTTCTTAAATGATTGATTCTTTCGAAAATATGAACCGTTTATCTTTTTAAAGTGGTTTTATGGTGTTTTAGCGTGTATTGATGAGTCGACTACCCTGTAACTTCTATATTAGTAAAGATATTGAATACGTTTCGTTCGAGGAATATGCACCATGAATAGAGTAAAACTCAACCAAAATTCAGTTCATTCGAAATAACGGTTCCGAAGATATAAACAGAAAAGTGTTTTTTTCATGGATTTTCGACACCCTGTATCTCCCAAACCAAACCGAATTTTGAAAAATGGTATAGGAAAAAAGTGTTCCGTTTGATGAGAGGAATCTACAGTTAAAATATATGTACAAGTCAAAGACTCACCCTGTATATACATGCTCTACTTCGATTATTTCCCTCCGAAAATTCATTCTTATTTTCTCACAATCTCAAGTAATATTTTCTAAAGTTATGTTGTTATGGAATATGAAAAAGATTACTATAGGTGTTTTTCTTCGATCTCGTGATGCTTCTGTGAAGATTTTCAGTTAATTTCACGAGGAATTCAATAATTAAATGATTATTTTGAGTGTTCCTAATTTTCATGAAAACATAGGTACTCCAATATGACAAAACTGATAAACTGCCACAAACTATGATCTGAATGAAAATAAGTTCTGATTTGTCATGACAAAAATGAAGATCTTTGTGTGGTATTTCATTATAAATATCTCTTTTAAATCTTGAATATTCTCTAAAAGTTGAGCGGTAAATTCATCAATTCAACCGCAGAACCTTTCAGAATATTTGCTAAATAGTCAATAAAATATTATATTCAACGAAAAATATTGTTCGCAGTTGTTCGAGGAACTCTTAGCGAAATTCTTTGTAGCAAGGTTTCTATAATTTATACTTTTGTTCAGTCAAATTTTTCCAATCTACGAAAAGCATAAGTTATATATAGTTATATATAGGATTCAATTAATTTAAAATTTGAATATTGATGCATATAGTTATATGGTCAAAAAAGTTCCTTCCATAAGGACACAAATTAATATAAATCGATTAATCAGATACACCGCGTTCATTGATATAAATATCAACATCCGCCATGAATCTGACTCGAACTTGCCACAAATCATCATACAGTGAACCAACGAAAGTTCCAACCTCATCGAAGCGGGTAGAAGTCGACCTAGGTTTCGATCTTGTTTTGATCATCTTCAGGACAACATAACCCTACTTCGATGAAAATTGGAGTGGAACGGAGGTCCTCTTGAAGGGGTATGTCACCTGTCACCTGTCGTCGTCCAGGGCTACGAGAGGGAATTGGTTGTCTGATTCTTAACTAGATGTCGCTTTGATGTATACTGTACCTCAAGACTTTGTCTTGTTTTGTTTAAGAGGACCTCCGTTCCACTCCAATTCTTCATTGAGGTTGGAACTTTCGTTGGTTCCCTGTATTATGATTTGTGGCAAGTTCGAGTCAGATTCATGGCGGTTGTTGATATTTATATCAATGAACGCGGTGTATCTGATTAATCGATTCATATAGTTATAGTTAGAAAGGGGTTACAGTTCACTCTCACCTTAAGGAGCAGTATCACCTTTCGAATCGGGGTAAATCTCCATTCAAAAGTGGTCTCTTTATTTCCCGAGTAAGTACCCTAATTTACGACGTAGAGACTTGATTTTTTTTAATTGAAGTTGAAGAACGTCCCGAGGGCAAATAGTTTTCTTTTTTTAGATTCAATTAGTTTTTCAATTAAAAAAACCAGGGTAATCGTTAGATCTGGGGTTATTGAATATGTTTTTCGTTTTTCATGGGTGCAAGCTATATTTTTGAAATAATAATCATGAAAATTTTTGTAATTTATAGAAGATTGAATTGCCTAGGGCAAATAGTTGCGATTTTTTTGATTTAATTAGTTTTTAAATTAAAAAAACAGGTTGAACTTCAGCGTTTTGGAAACTACACTTAATGATTTTTTTCCGTAGGTTATTCATCATTTTTTGGAAAAAATCGCAACTATTTGCCCTCGGCAATTTAATCTTCTGTAAACTACAAAAATTTTTATGATTATTTTTTCAAAAATATAGCATGTACTCATGAAAAACGAAAAACATATTCAATAACCCAGATCTAACGATTACCCTGTTTTTTTAGTTGAAAAACTAATTGAATCGAAAAAAAGAAAACTATTTGCCCTCGGGACGTTCTTCAACTTCAATTAAAAAAAAATCAAACTAAATCAAGTTTCTACGTCGTAAATTAGGGAACTTACTCGTGAAATAAAGAGACCACTTTTGAATGGAGATTTACCACGATTCAAAAGGTGATACTGCCCCTTAAGGGGAGGTGCTACACGTCCAAGCTCCCTTCAGAAATTGAGCTTTTTATTTCCATGATATCTCCGTCAATTTTCGGGATAAATGTATGAAATTTTCAGTATACATGCGAAATAATATTTTGCAGAATGTGTATTGATCAGTTTTTCTGTTCATTGCTCCCTGAATTTTCGAATGAATTAAAAATTAGGAACTTTATTAGTCATATTTTTTTCCTAATATACGAAGAAAAACGGAAATGCGAGTAATACACATTCTAGATCTAGAGAAACGAATAAGCTTTAATTCAAAAAATTATTAATCTACGCCGCCTACGAATTGAGATATCATAGAAATAAAAAGTCCAATTTCTGAAGCGAGCTCGGACATGTAGCATCTCCTCTTATCTCGTTTTTCTGATCGAATTTTACTCTCTTGCCCTGTTCCATTGCCCCTCTCCAGATAAGAGGTGTTTTATTTTCAAAGCCGAATATTGCTCTAACGAATAATCGGATCTTGAAAAAAGTTTTCACCATACAGTATTAATACTTCTAGCTTATGCTAGGCAAAATGGCTCCTAGTAATCCTTCCGGTTCGGCTAGAATCCATCCACATTGCCAGCGTTTTTTCCAGGGATCTGTTAATGGAAAAGAAGAGCGGCTAGCTGAATTTTCGCCGAAGTATTAAAATTCATGGGGGGTATTTGGAGATAAAAATGAAAAATGGTTCGTTTTCTATCGTAATGATTTCGGATTCTCTTTTCGAGCTACATAATTTATGTTGAGACGGCACAAAGAATGGATTTCTCAGGGATTACGCTGGAACGGAAGGTCATATGAGGGAGAGAAATTAAATGGACCGAAGGGGCGCGTTCATTTTCTATTGTTGAACCTCAGACCGCAATAAAGACGTGAAAATCGGCAGGATTAGGTCCGGATGATCATTCCGGATCAGCATTGTTAAGAAAGTAATTAGCTAGTTCTCGATCATCATTATCACACTCAATTTGAAACAAGATATTGAATTCTGCGGTGGATTAAGCGGTATCATGCATTGTGAGGATTTTCCACATACTCGTCTCGTTTCCTGACTACCCTCCATCCACTTTTATAAAGTTTTCCTAATTAAAATGATATTCCGACACATTTCACCATGTATATTTTGAAAATCTTAGGTAACAGTCATTTTTCTGTCAGTTAACTACGCAACGTTGTCCTCTCTTCATAGAGGTCGTATAGTAATGACGTATTTATCATGTTTATTTAGTTTGAGAAAATCATCAATTCGAGAAAATATTATGTGAATTCAATAATTTCAAAGACCTGTCGAATGTTGAAGAAATTTTTTTTCTGTTGGTACTGGAAATATTTAACGTATATAAATATGGCTGGAAGATTCAGTTATGCTATTTTATCTACTCCCAGAGAATAATATATCCATTATACAACTGATTTTGATCTATAATAGTCGCTCTATAAACCAATAGTGTGAGGTAATAACTCACGCCTATAACTCACTCTAATACAAATAGGAAAAATGAAGCTTACGAAATGAATAAAAAAGTCGGGTCAATGGGGAACTCTATTTCAGACATCAAAGTAACGTTCTCGCCATTCATTTCTACATTTCCTCTGGTTTGAATATCCAAAAATTGCATTTGGAAAACGTGAACTTTTGACGTTTTCTACGGTATTCGAAATCGATTCGATTTTCGACCACAGAAATCGCCTCACGGCTCGGGCTGCAAAATTCATCTGCGTGTGTTATATATGACTTACATTACCGCTCATTGAACAATATACTATATTCCTGTACGGAAATCAGGGAGTGTTGAAATTTCACTGAAAAATAATGGACAAAATAGTCCGTTACTTCGTGATGGTTCATTCGAAAAAAAAATAAATCTACTCGAATGACCCAACAGAAAATCTTCTGAACGAACTGACGGACCCATTTTTCAAAATTCTCAAAAAATGAGCCTACAGAAGACATTTGAATACATTTTTGCGCAACTTGAAATACTCCAGTTTAGATATTCAGTAGTACCATTGAGTTTGAATATATTTAAACACAATGGTAGTACCTACTACGAAACATGTTTTCACTCACATACGTCGAAAATTTTGGATAGCTGGTGATAAATTATTGATTCCCAATCATCAGATTTACTATCAGAATAAGCAGATTTCAATTTTACATAGCACTTCCAGATACTTTGTTTCTGCTTCTTCCGAACTACCTTCGGCATTTTTAGTTTCCAAGCGTGATGCTCATATTGAGATTGAAACTATTGGGAGTATAAATTAGCATTGGCAACGTCCCTCAGAACTATTTTGACATTGCCGATATTTCACGAGTGCCAACCTGCGTCAGTTTCAAGTAAAAAAACTTGATAAACCGAAATCTTGGCCAACCAGGATATTTTATAAAAGTGAAGGGAGTTTAATATACAATATTGAATGTTCGCCCTATTGGTTCCGTAAATTACTTTTTTTCCCGTTGATTTCTTTCAATGCAAAATGGATTTTATGTTATAAAATTCGATATTGTTGTATGAATCTTATAATTGATTCTCGATGGAATACCAACATCATTCATTATTATGTGCTTTAACAGTGGAATTGGTGAATATAAATAAAAAAACACATATTAACTTTTTTGATGATTCAATTCAATATAATAGCCACTATATTTAAATTATATCATTCCATATTCATTGTGTTGTTCCTATCCTATATCTTTTATAACTGATGTTTGTTTCTCAACAAGTACTGGGAATGCACTCCAAATTCTTGCTCCATTTTTTATTTGCTTGAGTACATGTATATTTTCTAAAAAAAGAATATTTTAAGCTTTGCTACAGAAAACCATGTTTTATTGAACACTGAAATCTTGCCTTCTTATTTTGAAACACCGTCTGCATGTTCCCTTTTAAATTCCCAGACTAATCAACACCAAAACTTTCCATTTTCATGTCTCATGTCATAAAAATTTATATCATAACGTGTATTTTTTTGCGTATGACCTACATTGAAGAATTACATCAATGTCTTGATTTTAAATCGAACTCCAAATATTCCTTGTATGGAGTAGGGAAACATGCCGAAGATTATAAAAATCTCCGGCAATAGCTAACCAGTATTTTTTGGGTGGTTTCAGACGATAATGACGAGTATTTTTCCCAACTAGAGGAAGTTGAAGTTGATTGATGAAAACAACTACCTGCATGACTTGTACAGCCATTCTTTCCAATGGGTCTTTTTCGTTTAATTAATCGAAATCCATTATAAGTGGACACTTTGTAAAAATAATTTGTAAAAATAATGAACTTCAAGATATGAAGGGTTAAGTTTACTTAATTTAAACGTATGTTGGAATTCGCAAAAAAGTTGAATTAGGTATTTGAACTTTATTCGGCGGCCATTTTTTTCGGACAAATTTTAAAAATCGGGACCATAAGGATTCTATATAATAAATATTTCCTACAACCTCTATACCATCGGTATAATTCGAATGGAATATCACCAACATTCACTCAGAGCATACTGAAAGACTCGAAACTATAATAGGTTTTCTTCCCACGTCTGAGCTAAGCTCTTTTCTTTTCAGTTTTCTGGAGGGGTTGAGAGGAATGGTACATCATATTATAGCCATAGCAGTTTATATCGCTCTTTATAAGTTTCCAACCGTCTAGTCACGGTTCCATTCACACGAAACTTATTTCAACTCCTACATACAAATGAAATCGAAACTTTCGTAGTGGAAGTTACGATTACGTAAATTTTCATTCTTCGTCAGTGATAAAAGATTAAGTTATTACTCGATGAGCTAAAGTGCCTTCAAAATATGTGGAGTTATTATGTAAGGAGTTTCATTAACTGGAGAGCTATTGAAGCAGGGAGAAACTTCATAGAATTGTGAAAGTTCACGTTCTTTATGAGAAATCTCCAGACAAACCATCCTTCAACAAAATAAAGTTGTCGGATAAAAGATTCAATATTTGAGCTTTCCTTTGAATTCTTTATACAGGGGTGGGGGTCGATAGCGCGTCGGACCTTGGTTATTCGAGTTATGAGATTTAGAAATAAAAAAAAAATGCGAGTAAACTAGAGAAAACTGGAAAGTTTTATACAACATGTGTCTACTGAGGAAGGAGTTTTTAAACTAAAATTTCGAACATTGGTGTATTGTACGAGGTGGATGTCAGTCATGGCCCTCCAGATACCCAGACCTAAATAGTTTAGATTTATTTTTATACTAGCTGGATTTCCTTGTCAATTTAAAATTTCCAGAGGATTTTTTTTCTCAACATCGATAACAGATCCAAAAAACTACAAGAGGACATGAAGTTAAGTATAAGAGCAAAGCATCTCTTTACCATACAAACATTGACTCACTAAAAAAAATCTGGCGTTAAACAGGGGGGAGTGTTCAAGAAACAATATCACTCTGTAGATTTGCAATCGAAATTGGCATGTCACATGGTATTATCTCCAAACAGTAATATAAACTAACTAACAAAGAAAAAAGAAACTGCAATACCCACAAGAAGCTGCTTTTTAGTTTTTTTCTGGTAAAATATAGATAGTATACAGCAAGGATTAAATAAGTAAAATTTGGAGAAAAAATGTTTTTTAAAGAATTTGTTAATGATGTGTCTGTCCACCGCGATTATCTATACACTCCTCAACACGTCTTGGCATTGATGCAATAAGTTGGTATATTTCTTCTTGAGGAATTCTATCCCACTGTACTTCATATCTCACAGCCGCCGAAGTCCTTGGTGGCTGGGGTAAATTTCCAAGCGTTCTACCCATGATGTCGCAAACATGCTCTATGGGCGGAAGATCGGGGTATCAGGGCGGCCATGGCAAAAGATTCACATGGGTCGATTCAAAAATGTTAAAATAACTCTGTCAACATGAGGTCGAGCATTATCTTGCAGAAATATTGGATTCTCGAGTTGAGGTAAAGGAGAACATATGACTCCATTATTTCTTGATGGTAACGCAGCGCTGTCATGTTACCTCGAATAAAGACTAAACGTGATTTACTTGCATGAGCAATATCACCTCATACCATAACGCCTACTGTCCGGTGTACATGATGCTCAACATCTAAATGAGGTTCACGTCTTTCTCCCCGACGTCGTCTAACCCTTCTTCTGCCATCATGTGCACCCAAGGAGAATCGGGATACATCGGAAAAGACGATCTGATGTCATTCCACATTCCAATGTTTACATTCTCTGCACCACTGTAATGTCGGCGATGCTCAACCGTCAGAGGTCGATAAGGCTGCAGTCCAAAAGACCTTATCAGGCGGTTAACCGTTCGGACAGTTACAGGATGGCCTTGTTCTGCTAACCACTCATCAGCCAAATATCGAATTGTTGCAAAACGGTCTCTAATGGCCATAAGTCTTAGACGTCGATCTTCAACTTGATTTGTGCCCTTTCAACGTCCGGTGCCCACTCTTCTTCGATTTTGGGCATTGTCAGACCAACATCTCATAACAGTTGTTGGATTTATGTTCGTACGATTAGCGATTTCTCGAAATGACAACACCGCCTCCCGTAGACCAAATATTCGACCTCTGTCAAATTCACTTAGCTTGCGAAAAATTCCGCGTACACGTGCTCTAGGCTTTGTGGCAGCAACTAAACATCGACTTTAGATCTCTTCGAACAGCTGGTTTGTTGTAAAATTGAAAAAATGATTGACTATAATAATACATATAAAAATAACGGAAAATGTTCAACATGAAAAAACCTTCATCGATAAAAATTGAGAGCGACGTACCTACTATCCTTTGGTATGTTCCTAAATCAAACAATCGAAAATTCCCATATACTCAAAAAATTTCCCTCCAACCAAATCAAACACTGGCCGTTAATCACATGAAAGAACTGATTCAGTTCTAAATTACCTTTAAGTTACATTATGATTCGCGAGAATTGACCAAGTTCTAATTCCAATTGACCCAGGTACTCCCTACTCGCGATGTACACTTATTCAAAGCAAATTCCCCGCAGCCACTTTGTTCCCTCGGAATGTTCTAGAACGAATTTGTGTAGGATGACGTGGTTTTCTACTACTGGTTGGAATCTATAAAAAAAACTGTCGACTACGCTCCCCTTGGCTCCCCTTGAACATTGTATCCGGGATTTTAACTGCTTCGCTTGTCGAATTTCAATTTATGTGTCTGGTACATAGAATCATAATATATATACTTACTCTAGAATGCTAAATCAATTGGACCGAAGTGTTGTAAAAATTTCACTGTGGTCCACAATGCGCATACGTGCCATCAGGTTGTTTCTGAACAGGGTCGGCTTCAATAAAATTTTATGCTGTTTTTGTTGCAGTTGGATTTAATCAATTCATAATTAGGTAGTATTCGACACTTACCAGTTGTTTTGAACATATTGATAATTTTCAACAGCTATTTGAATGGTAAATTTGGAATCATCAGCGACTGGAAGATAAGCTGAAAATCTTTCATTATTCCAAAACCTTTTCAGGCGTTGAAAAAACCCGGTTTTGGTATAAAAATTAATTCAAGGATCAAGGAAGACAAATTCTGGTTAACAAACAACGAATCTTTTGGTAGAGTACAGAAAAAAAATCAAATGAGCAAAATATACTAATATATCCCTTAAGGACAGTTCTATTCTTCGGTGTTCATGAAAATAGTGGAAACATGAAAATGTATTGTACATCTGCCAATGCGTTACTCTGCATCGTTTCATGAGTGAATTCTGATACCTACATTCATTCTTCAAGTCGTCTTTTTGAGTTCCAAGTATATTCCAAAATCAATCTGTTATCTGAATGAAACTGCAAAGTTTTACTTCAACATATTTCATTTTCGAGTTCGAATTATCCATTAAAAGATGATTTTCTCACAAGATTTCATGATTCTTCATAATGAATTGTGTTCCTTTGCTATATAAAGAACCAATCTCATGGTGCGAGTGGATAGATATGTGTCAATCGAATGAAAAGCAAAGCGTAAATCATAAATTTTTAACAGTTTATATGAATGAAAAGGTGCACATAGTTTACATACTGAAGTGGGAAATGAACGGGTCAAGACAAGGACACCACAACACTATACAGTTCATTGTTTATCGGATACGAAAAAATCCAAATCGAACACAACACACAACAAAAGCAAAATGCACACGAAGAATATTAAACACGAAAATAAAAGTTACGCACCAGTAAACTAGTTTGTCTATGCAGTAAACTAAACTGTGGCTGCAGACTGACACTAACCCGTTCCTGCCTAGACTTTCACTAAGGTCATTTCAAAGTCATTTGCCATGAGACAGAAAAAGCGGTGTTGCACGGTCTATATCTATTTAGTGAAACCTACTACATTACTGCTCTAATTTTCTCACCAATTCCACAAATATTGCAATTCACTTATGATATTAATGTGTCTAATAGTCGTAGGAAGTCGTGCATGAGCTATAAAATAAGTTTGTTACTCAATGGAATATTTTCATTGTTTAATTATATTGAACTTAAAATAGAACCGACAAAACATTTAAGGACTTGGCATCGTTCTACGTGAAATTTCCTAATGGTGAGCATGCGCACATTGTGAATCAGTTGCCTATGCGGCACGTTTTTCGCTGCGGAACTAGAAGGAATTAGCATTCTAGAGTAAGTATATATATTATGATTTCTATGGTCTGGTATAATTCCACGCGTTTGAATGAATTTCATTCTAGATGAAATTTATTCAAATGCGTTTTAAAATTCATTTTGAAACGCGTTCCTTTTCATTACCCAGGGTACTACAACACTAGTACACCTCGTACACCCTGCATCTAGAAAACTAAAAATTTGCGGTCCCATGTATATGGACTTCTTTTCTTAAAATAATGCAAGAAATCTTCCTCTTTGTTTGTAGGAATGTAGGAAAACCCTGTATGTATCTTTTTCCATGAAGGCGTTGTTAATTATACAAGAGCTCTCTTGATGAGAAGAGTGGACTACTGTACCAATTTTTATCAGCAGGAGAATTAAAGAAAAAAATTTGTTGCCTTGTGTTGTGTAGGTGTATTCAGTAGAGTCCTTATGTCACGGAACGAATTCACTTTTTAGATACGAAACTAATGGGTTCCGGCGTGGGAAGAATATTAAGTGAACTTTGATAGGGTGGCAAACTGAAGGCAGTTGCTAGACAAGTGGCAGGAAAATCGTGAACTGGTAGGATCTTTGTGTGATTCTGGGACATTCTAGACCATAGAATCGAGAGCATAGAGTTATCGTTCTTCTTCGTTGCCGACGAAGTCCATCTGCAGTATGAACTTTGTGTTATTGAAAAATAAAAAATATGAATTTCGAACAGGCATCTACTGCGACATATTGACGTCAATTCCTATATGGCAGCTATAAAGAGTCGAAATGAGATCTTTCCCATAGATTCCCAAACTTGCATCAGAGTCTAAAATATAAACATCCTGCAGACTCGTATCCCTCTCCCCAAAAGTAAATTTGGTGGCGTAAACAAACTGAGCAACATCCCCCATAATTCTTCCGAACTAGTCTCGCCCCATCCTTCGCTCTCTGCTCAACCGACGCAGAATTAGAATTAAGTTTATCCGAAAGTTCCTTAGGTGCGGCAATCTTGAACGCCCGAATGTCCTGGCGGCTCCTGCGGCGATACAAATGGCGTTATGCTGACATCGGTCGCGCTACAGGGTTACCAACAGCCGAGTCGGACTGAACGCTACAACTTCCAAGGACTTAGTGCCAAAGTTGGTAATTAGATTTGGGCTGGTGCCGTAAAATATAATAAAATCCAGCTGCATGTAAATTGTGTATATTTCATCCGTAACTATTGCCCTACCCGAGATGCTTATTTATATTTTGGCAGGATTAAAGACGAGCATTATGTCTTGAACTTCGATTTAATACGCTTATCTTTTAGCTGCAGAAGCCTCTCGTGAGGAATTAGGTTGGAAATGCTCCATATTGCATAAATCTGGTCGTCATTGAATTAAAGCATTAGAGGTTCTCCTGAATTCGTCCTGCTGAAATTATTATTTCTCATAAAAGAGTGCATGTCTAAACGTCTGCAGCATTTTGGATAATTTAAAGCCAAAAATTCATGACTTATTCTTACAATTAACGTCTCCTTAATTCGATTGCATACCGTATGTCCCTGGAAGTCCTTGACTTAAAACTCCTTTCTGAATTTAAATTCTTTGATCGAAATTAAATTATATTCTTGTGACACGCTCATGAAAAAGGTGCAGTATCATTTTTAAGCCTCAACATGAATATTTGAGTTGAGTTGTTGACTGACAGAGAGGAATTGAATTCAGGCATAAATTGGCTTTATTATATCGGTGTTTTTTTTAGAGTAATAGAATTTATTTGTTTCTCATTTGTAAACGTCAGTTTCAAAAAACACAGTATTAATCAAGAAAGTTTATTTTATCAAGTCACTAACTTGTAAAACTGACAGTTAACTTGCAAAATTTTTACAAGTTTGTATTATTTACATTAGAAAATTTTGTTTCATCGTCATATATGTTGAAAATCATGGTACAATTGTTATTTCCAGTAACACAGATTTTTTATGATGAAAGAGTTGATACTGATGATGATGAACCATCTGTTGACTCAGAAACTGCTGAACTCGAGGACTGCAGAACATTTGTACTCACCTTACAACCAAATAATTTGCTAGACATTTCGATTTTTTTGTTGACCGAATCATCGACATAACTCATCGCAATTTCGGTGCTCTTCCACCCTCCTGCACGCTTTAGTGCTAAAATATCTCCACCTGAACCCGCAACCATAGTGGCTCCAGTTCTGCGAAAAGAGTGACCGGTGTATAACTCTGGGTCTTTTAAACCTAAATATTTCGCTATTTGCTTTGGGACCCCACCAATAGTGTGCTGGCCAGCATTAAGGGAAATGCATTTTCCATGTCGGTATGTCAAAAAAAATCTTAGGCTTTCTGTTCCAGGAGGCCGAAGATTTACATATTTTCTGTATAACATGCAGGGCTTGAAGCTGCAGCCATCATCGGTTATGGTGAATCTTCTTGTTGTTAAATTTTTTGTTTGCCGCGATGTCACAATAACGTATTTTCCCATATCTTCTACATCATTCAAGTTTAAGGAGACAATTTCGTCAGATCGACAACATCCAAAAATCCCAAATATTGTTACAATTTTCGCCAGCAACCACTGGTCATCAGGAGCATGTAAAAGAAATTGTTCAGTCTCTTCTTTACTTAATACCTTGGCCTTTTTGGCGTATCCTAAGGCTCATTTTTTCGTTTCAGAAACGCTATAACCTTTTGAAATCTGCAAATGACAACTAAACGTCATTTCCACACATTTCCAAGCAGCTTTTCAGCATAGACCATTTTGCCCATAAAGTATGAAGCCCGCAACGGACGGCGAGCGATATATTATATCTCATATATTTCACCAATATCGCTCCTTATGAAAATGCACCAAGCCCCGCGGACGACGCTATAATATATATTACGATATTTTTCCATAATAAAATGACATATGTCAATGCAAAGCTATAATATATATTATATTATCGCTCGCCGTCCGTTGCGGGCTTTAGGGCTGAATCTAGCTGATAGTTGATTCAAGTAGACCAACATCTTCAGTTACCCTAATCACACTATTTTTGTTTTGCCACTTTTTGAAGTCGTCGTATTCTCGCTCCTACCTTGAAGCTGATTTTGCAGGTAATAAACTTGAAGCTACACTGCTGGCTGCCTCAATAATTTCTTTTGGTACATTCATTTTCGCTTTCGCCAAAACAAATGTAAAGAAAAATATACAGACATGTTCATGGCAACGCTTCCATAGCTTACGACATTTGCGACAAATTATTGAGATTTTTTGGAATTTATATAACCTTTTTACAAATGAGAAACAAATAAAATATAAAACAATACACGCAAGGTAACGGGTTTTACTGGCGCAAGGAGGTAACTGACTCACCTGCGGCTCGTCAGTTATATCCTCCATTCGCCAGTAAAAACTCTCTTACCTTACTAGTAATGTTATATACTATTTCGATAGGGATAACTGTGATTCGACAGAAGGTAAAGGCCATGTTCTTTTGACATTTCTGTTCAGTGCGCACTGACAAATTATCATGGAAAAACTCACGCCGCAATACCGTTTTACAAATTGTTGAAATTCATTTTCAAAATCAGTGTTCTATTTGCCAATCTTATAGAGCTCTTCGTGCAATTTATGGTTTACAAAATCGTTCATCAGAGCAGTTTTTTGGTCATTTTGGCATTACATCAGAGGGTTTTGACAGGAGTTTCGAGTCTATTTTGGTCAGGATCTTCAGAGGTTCCACCCAGTCTGAATGCCGTTGATGCTATAGAATTTTAATATCCAATGAGCTGCAGCCCTTGGAGTTATATCTGTCAACTATCGCTCCTACGCTTCCTCGTTTCTAATAGCTTGGTAGGTACTCATGAAAAAGGCATTTTTCCTGCCACCGAGCAGGAAGTTTGTGATATTCAAAAGAGCAGGATGTGAAGAACATATTCCGCACTTATTTTCAGGTGCTGTATCTGAATGAACAACAAACAATCAAGCCCTCCTCATGCCTATAATTCACTGCATGTAGCACAAATTTTTCGCACTCGAACCATGTGACGAAGCTTTGCAAGGACCAATTAAACCAACGACAACAAGCGTTAACATAATGTCGGAAATTTCAAACACAATTCCGCTTGTACGGCATTCCTGACATTCCGCTTCTAATGTTGCAGGTTTTACGCGGGAATAGTAGCGATGCCTGCGAGACACGTGACCCATGTCAACATGGCGGCATCTGCATTTCCACGGATTCCGGACCTATCTGCGAATGCCGCAATCCAGATTACGAAGGGGAGTTTTGCGAGAAAGGTGAGTTTGTTGAAATAGTTAAAAATACTTAAGAATATTTCCGAGTGCTGGAAAAATATTAAACTTGTTGAAACATTGTCTTATACCAGACAACAAGCAATTTCGGTATGTATATGTATTTGTACATCTAACACATGGGCTGAAAAGTCCCGGGCCTAACAAAGACGGTTTTTTGGTTCAAAATTAGCTTTATTCAAGAACAACGCAATCATTAGAGCGCCGCTCTAACATTTCAATACCACTTTTGTAGAGTGATGTATCTTTTGACTGGAAATATGCCTCATTTTCAGCGATAACCTCTTCATTCTTGCGAAATTTCTCACCGGCGAGCATTTTTTCAGGTCTGTGAACAGCCAGTAGTCGCTGGGAGCCAAATCTGGCGAATACGGTGGATGTTGGAGCAATTCGAAGATCAATTCATGTAGTTTTGCCTTTGTTTTGATTGACTTGTGACACGGTGCGTTGTCTTGATAAAACAACATTTTTTTCTTTGCCATATGCGGTCGTTTCTTTGCAATTTCGGCCTTCAAACGCTTCAATAACGCTATATAATATTCACTGTTGATGGTATTTCTTTTCTCAAGATAGTCGATGAGTATTACACCACGCAAATCCCAAAATACCGAGGCCATAACCTTTCCAGCCGATTGTTGTGCTTTCGGGCGCTTTGGACGAGGTTCACCAGTTGATGTCCACTCAGATGACGATCGTTTTGATTCCGGAGTGAAGTGATGGATCCATGTTTTATCCATTGTCAAATATCGACGCAAAAATTCCGGTTTGTTACGTTTAAACATGGCCAAACACATGGCATCAACACGTTCTTGTTTTTGGTCAACAGTGAGCAAACGCGGCGAATGCTCATGCAATATAAAGCCATCACGTTCTTTTGATATCTAATACGGAAAGTCACTGACGAGTTAGACGTCTATTTTGAAAACGCAAGTACTTTCAGGGGAAAACAAATTGTTTGCCCTTCTTCACTTATAATTGTTTTGATATATGTTGTGGATCAAGGAATCATTCTAAGGACTGAACGAGAATAAATTCGCTATCACAAAAACGCCTATATCTCTTGAACCAATTGAGAAAAAATCTAAATTTGATCATAGTTAGCTTTGTTATGAACGTCAGAAACATTTACTTCATAGATATTCCATAGATGCATAGAAATACCTGGTGTTGGCACTGATTAGATTTTGTTTAAGACTTTCTTGTCGATCAAAAACGTGACATTTTGTGCAGCTTTTCATTTCTCCCGAAAGGGGCCGCGTTTTTTGTCGTTGCCGCAGTAGCGCCACGACCGATAAATATTGCGGATTTATTCCGGAACTAGT
Organism: Adalia decempunctata; assembly: GCA_951802165.1. Lineage (NCBI taxonomy): Eukaryota > Metazoa > Arthropoda > Insecta > Coleoptera > Coccinellidae > Adalia > Adalia decempunctata. Next base: position 28,113,647 of record OX637697.1, read on the forward strand.
CCAAAATCTGAAATCTAGGATGCCGTTTTGATCTACAAATTTTGGTCACGATTTTTAGTAGGGAGTTGTTACACCAGGTGTTCTATGCATCTATGATATTCCAATTATCTGTCGCAAAATGTCAAGCGAAGTGAAAACACGAGAATTTATAGTGGAACTTTTTCAAAATGATCAAAAATGGAGCTTCAAAAGAATCGCAAAAGAGGCTCGCGTTCGTCCGGAAACGGTATCAAGAGTTGTTAAACGCTTCAACGAAGATCTTACAATTAACCGCAAGGAAGGAACCGGGAGGAAAAAGGGGTTTCATAGCTCAAAAAAAGTGAAGAAAGCCATCAGCCTTTTTCAGAAGAATCTTTACCTTTCAAGACGGAAAGTGGCCCAAATGATGGGTTGTTCGCAGTCAACCGTGCAGAAAGTGCCAGACAGGAACGCTGTGAAGAATCAAGAGCAAAGAAATTAAAAAAAGATTTCTTGAAAATTTTTTCCTGTTGCGTGATGGACGACGAAACCTATGTCAGGAATTTTATACTGCAGATTCTCGTGGAAATGTTGATAAACAATTTCGCGTGAAGAAACAAGCAAAGTTTCCTAAAAAATTCCTGGTTTGGAAAGCAATTTGCACTTGTGGGAAAAGGAGCAAATTTTTCGTTGGCCAAGGATCTGTTGACTCGAAGATTTACATCGAGGAATGCTTGAAGAAGCGACTTACCATTTTTACGTGAGCACGATGTGTCAACAATCTTTTGGCCAGATTTAGCTTCATGCCACTACATCAAGGCCACCAAGAAATGGTACGAAGCTAATGAGGTGGTTTTTGTCCCCAAAGAGGCCAATCCACCGAATTGCCCAGAACTCAGGCCAATCGAAAGATATATTGGGCACTGGTAGATAGAGAATTGAAGAATACTAAGAAATCAACGAAAAAATTAGCGGAATTCAAGCAAAAGTGGAAGACAGAATCCCAGAAAGTGACTGAGAACACTACAAGAAGCATGATGGGAAGAAGTCCAGAAAAAATTCATGAATTTTGTAAAAAATAGTTCTGGTTTGATGATTCGAAAATGAGTCTGATTTTCGAAATCGGTCCAGTGGTTCAAAAGATATAAGCGTTTTTGTGATAGCGAATTTATTCTCTCCACAAAAAATTCCCCTTAATCATTGATTAGCATATGTTCATATTCGATAATTTAAAATGATAACTTCATCCTTGAAGTGTATGTTTATCCTTGTCCGAAAACGTTTGGAAAATAATCATTATTCTGTCTTTTCATAATAGACAATGTTCCCGTTTCAATTCCCCCACAATGAAAAGGCTTTTACATTTTAATCTTCTTATCGCTAAATTGTGGGGACAATAGAAGGAAGGATAACACAGGATATAGAACTATACAGAATTCGCAACAAGGCTTTAGTGTATCCCTATTATAAAAATTTAAGTGAACCATAACCCCAGACTTCCCAGTTTCCTTTTATAGGAAATTCACAGGAAATTTCGACATCAGGCGGACATTGTCGGCAGTTTGGCTCTCTTGATGGAAATGTCGCGACGACCTTGATAAATGGAGAAATTTTTCCTATCCCCTCTTAAATGGAATAGAGTTCTCGCTTATATTTAACACTAGCTTACACCCACAGCAGCGCTCTCAAAATTATGAAGAGAAATATTCCATCAATAATTTCATGTTTGCACAATTTTTTTTAATTTTTAATATTTAACTCCATCACACAAACCAAAGAAAAATAATCACAAATCAACCAAAATGAATACACACACGGAACAAACCCAAACCACCAAAGCAAATAAAAACCAGCAATAACAAACGAAAAGTAAAATAAGGAAACCAATAGAAACAAACAATAGAGAGCAAAAACGAAGAAAATCAAACAGGAAAAAAAAAGAATGAGAAATATTAATCAAAACGAACAAAACCATCAAAGAACAGGTCATTAAAGAAAATGAAAAAATGAACAGAAATACACATAGAGAAACAATTACAGATGAAACGTCCAATAAAAAGCGACATAAAAATAAGGAAAAACCAGACATAAACGATAAGAAACAATCAGTATTAAATAAAATTCAATTGGAAACACTGTAGGCTGTAATTCTTGAATATAACGTAGGTACATACTTACAAAACGAAGAGAGTGAAATATACTCTCTGTATAAAAAGTACCCGGAAAATGTTATTTAAATGAACCACCAAAAAGGAATCGGTAATTTTTTTTTTCTTAAAGTTGGTAGGACCTTCCTTTATTACCAAGCCAAATTTGAGCGCGATCTGTCAACTAGTGTGTTTACAACAGCTGTCAGTATCAGTCGACCTCAAAAGTGCTCTGCGAATTTTACAATGGAAAAAATAGTTGATCAAAGAGTTTGCCTCAAATTTTGTCTTGCAAACGAATTTTCTTGTGCCGATTCATTGAAAATGTTAAAAAAAGCCTTTGGTGATAATTGTATGTCAAAAACACAAGCATACGATTGGTACAAATCATTCAAAAAACAATTCGAAAAAACCACGTCAAAGTCGATCGAAAATTAAAGTTTTGCTCACTGTTTTCTTCGATTATCGTGGTGTTGTGCACTCAGAATTTCTTCCTGAAGGACAGACAGTGAATAAGGAGTATTACTTGGGTGTATTGAGGCGTTTGCGTGAGAATGTTCGTCGTAAACGGCCAGATTTATGGAAAGACAATTCGTGGATTTTGCATGATGATAACGCGCCGTCGCACCGAGCCATAATTATTAAGGAATACAAGACCAAAAACTCAATAAATACCATTGAACAACCGCCGTATTCACCTGACTTAGCTCCGTGCGACTTTTTTCTATTCCGAAGACTCAAATTGCCCCTACGTGGAACGCGTTTTGAGTCCATTGAAGCCATCAAAACAAATTCGCAACGAGAACTGAAGGCCATACCTTTGGCGGCGTATGAGCGGTGCATGGAAAAGTGGGTTCGCCGATATCATAGTTGTATTGTAAGCAATGGGGACTATTTTGAAGGAGACAAAATAAATATTGATGATTAAATTTAAACAAACTTCACATATTATGGCGGACCTTTTTTCAAGTTGATATATCATATAGGCTGCAACTTTCTGGTCACATGTCTGCCGTCGAGTCCCTATTTAACTTAATGTGGTAACATAAAAGTTGCCGTAAATATTTAACGAAAAAGTTCCATTTTGAGGCCTAAAGGCTTTCGGTGAAGCGTACGAAGCCGATCTAAACTAAAATACGTGATATCGTTTTATTCGGGGGTTTTTTCGATCCTATCGGTCGGTCCATTGTTTCTGAGTAAATATGGAAGGATGAGAGGCAGAATTCGAAATCTATTTGTTTTGGACCGCACACCGCAGTAACCATAGCTTTGTGAAACGGTTAAAGCATTTTATTCTGTTTGTTGGGATTTTTTTTTGGATTATTTCGGGAATGAAGAATCAGTAGTTTAATTGGAATAGATTTAAGTCAGTTTTGTAATTTTACTACGGAAATAGAAATAGGAAAACTTATCTGTAACAAGAACAAAAAGGAAGAAACGAGAACAGTGGCGGCTCGTCAGGGACGGCAGGGTCGGCAGTGCCGACCCTATATATTTTATGTCCAGCCAAAATGTAAATTACTCTTTCTTCTGTTGAATTACTAAATTTATTATAATTATTGTATTTCCAAGACCTGTGTAAATAAAATTCTATAAATCATATTTGTTATATCACTGATATATTTCAACTTCTTGGAAATACGCTCTTCAAATCTCAACGCCGCGCCGTTCAAATCAGTCCGAGAATTGAAATGTGTACGTGTACGGGAAGACGAGAGCGCCAAGCATCGAACGCTTTCTAGGGACCAAGTACGGCACGCTGCACCTGATTCGACGTTTCAATGAAATGCGAATACGAATGAGGCGAAACAATTTTAACACGACTGTTTTCTGTTGAAATTTTATTCAGATAATGATAAATATTATAGTCGCCTCCTAGTTAATGCTTTTTCAAAATCGAAAATGCGATGTTTTCGTTGTTCGTTCCACCTCACAAATTTTAAGAGATAAATGTTGCTTTGAACGAATTTTTGTCGTATTTCGTACTTTTATAGACGAGGATTTTGAATATGATAGTACCTACTTATATGAATTTCCGCCCAATACCACTATTTCCCGAAATTTTTAGCCGAGAAAAAAAATGCTGAACAGTAGCCGCTAAACTCTTATAGCAGGCTCAACACATCGCAGGGTCGGCAAATGTGATTATGCCGTACCTGAAATGCCTCGACTCGTATTATACACGAGGAACGATCGGATCGGGCCGATCGGGGTGCCTCGATTGTTTTCGTTCGGGATGCGGCTACAGAGAGGAACAGGAGCCTTCAGTGTTCGTATGTTTGTCCCAAACAGTTTGGGTGAGTGGCTGGGTCGTTTCTTCCAGGAAATTAATTATTTAACGCGAACTCAAAAAATTCCATTTCTGTTATGGCGCGTTTACATTAGTCAAGTCAGTTGATCAAGTCAGTTGAATTCAAGTGACCTCCACAAAGTTGACCGTGCTTCAACTTAGAAGCCGTTCAATTCAGCCGATCGAGTGAAACGAATTGGGGGGTTTACACATTCAATTCGTTTTCAATTCAACTGACTTGATCAACTCACTTGACTAATGTAAACGCGGTGTTAGAGATGTGCATAAATTATGTATTTGACAAAAAATGGAGTAAAATGAATGGTGTTTGTAATGCAGAAAAAAAAAATAGAGAAAATGGAGAAAAATCGATTTGAAATTCGTCATGTTGATAGTCTTTTTGTGGACTCTATATGCTGGAGATGCTTTATTATAGCTGGGTAGGATACTTTGAAGTCTTGTCTTTCAATCCATATGAAACTGTTATTGGTATGTGCAAGGGTTCGTGAAATAAAATTGGATAAAATAACCTCTACAAGTATCATTTTTTTGTCAAAATGGCCAATATTTCGAAAACTGTCGAATAAAAATATATGAAAAGTATACGAAAGCATGCAGGAAGTTTCAGAGAATTCAAAAACACTATTGAATATAGGGTGTCCCATTTGAAAAAACAAAATCACCCGCTATTCCTGTTTTGTGGGCCACCCGATATATTCGAAAATATTTCTAGGATGTGCTCTTCTTGGAGTATATCAAGTCTACATCAACAAATTTTGACAAACTCAAAAGAACCTTTTCACGAATTCCTAAGTATCTCTTGGATCGGGAGGATCTTTCAATCAGGTCCGATCTTCCAAGTGATGATTCTTCTGTTCTTCAGTTGTTCGAGGAACGCTACAAGCCCCTTATCTTGGGGCATCATCTCTCATAGATTTGAAGTTGTTATTTTTATCGAAAGATTAGCAAAAAAGCAAGAGCAAATCCAAAAAACTTCGGAAACTTCATTTTATAGGGATGCGGTTTACTTCAAAATCGAAAAGTGGCTGACATTGAATATTGTGGAAGCATCTCTACCCTCTTTTTTGTGTCGGGTGTTATCTCCGTACCCAACGGATTTTAAATTTGTCATTTTGTGCTTTCGGTTAATCGAACCATTATTCAAAATAAAATTTTGATTATTATTCAAAATTGAAGTTGATGAAATTCAAATGAATGAGGTAAGTCATAAAATACAACTTATCACTATTTACGCAGACGTTTTAAAGAAACTAACATTGCCACAGAAAGTGTTTTACCTAGTTTTTATCGTACCACCTGGAAAACACATAGTTTGATGATGTTTTATGTTCCTTCATTCACATCTTGAAGGTTATTGAGTTTAGTATGCTTGTAATATGATTTGGCAAAATTCGAGGAAATAATATATGACCAAAATTTTTTTCTTTTTGATTTTTGCAAAATACATTGAAACGATAGCATTTCTGGATAGAGAATGACGCGACTTCCAAACGAACCACAAGCCCCAAGGCTTTCTATGTGAAAAATTGGGGGTTGTTCCTAACTTTCGAAGCTATGCCCTTGCAAGCCATTGAAGCCGTCCCAGATAATTGATTTCATCAAATCTCTGGAACTGTAAACTTTATTAAACAGAAGAAATTGAACAAAACAACAACAAATAATAATAGCTCGAACATTTGTTGATAATATATTTAAGCCGTTTCGAAGTGGCTTCCTTCGGCGGCGATACACAGCTTCAGACGCTTCTTGAAATTTTCGGCATGGGCCGCAGCTCCTCGGGCGTTAATCGGTTCCATTCCCGGCGCAGAGATTGCTTCAGCGACTCCAAATTTTTGTGTTTTTTAGCACAAGCCTGGTGCTCCAAAATCGACCACACGCTGTAGTCCATTTGGTTGAGATCCGGTGAGCAGGGTGGCCATTCTGCAGATGAGATGAAACAAGGAAAATGGGTCTTACACCATTCTTGCGTCATTTTCGCTCTGTGAGCCGGAGCGGAGTCCCGTTGAAAGGTCCAATGCGTATCGCCGAAGTGCTGCTTGGCCCACGGAAGTACTACGGCCTCGAGGATGTCGCAGCGGTAGACTTCTTGATTGATGTTGACCCCTTGATCCACGAAAACTAAGGGAGTTTTACCACTGCCGCAAATTCCGCCCCAGACCATGACGGATTGCGGATTTTGACGGTGTTCGACGATGGCCGATGTACCGGGAGCCTCTACGGACCAGACTCTATAGTTTTGGTGGTTGTGGGATTGTTCTACGGTGAAAAGCTTCTCGTCTGTGAAAAGAATTCGCTCCCATTGCTGACCGGCGAGACGAAGGAGTTGGCGGCACCTTCGGAGTCGTACGCGCTTGTTTTCCTCCGTGAGGAGTTGAACTATTTGGAGGTTGTATGGCTTGAGGTTGAGCTCCTTTTTGGCCATTTGACGGACTGATTCGCGGTTGATACCGGTCTCACAGGCTATTTTCCTCATGGAAACCCTCGGATTTCGATTGACTCGCTTCTTGACGATGTTGCGATTGCTAGGTGTATTGACAGTGCGTTTTCTACCACTGGACGACCATCATGGCGAAGCTCCTTGAAACGATGAATTGCATCGGACACGGTTTGTCGAGGCACATTGAGCAGACGAACAATTTCGCATTGACGCTTACCTTGACGAAACAGCTCCAAAATCGCACTACGTTTGTTTGACATTCTAAAACTCTGTGAAATGAAATTATATCAAACTGAGAGTTCACATATTAGTACAGGAAAGTGAAGAGGAGTAAAGAGAATAAAAATTATTCGGCTGCGCTGAAATACTTTTGTTCCAGACCACAGCAAAATTTGTCCGAAGTTTTTCTTGTCACCCTGTATAACTATATCTTCCGAAGTGGGTTGAAGGTAGGGTTCCCTTTTTAACGTAGAAGAATGACTCTTCAAAATTGGAGTTTCAGGATTCTTCATGAATACTCACAGCAACCGAGATAACGAATTCATTCCAATTTGCTTTTTCTCACTGCATGCGGTAATGTCCAATATAACAATCCTATCTGAATTGACTCCAATAGAAATTCAATGGATATATTTCCGAGAACTGATTTACACAGCGTCATAAAAAACTAACGCGGGCGGAACCAGGAAGCGTATGATGCTGTCTTATAATTCCACCGATTCCAATTTTTTTATCATCCCACGAGCGTAGCCCCCAGTAATTTCATAACAGCGTAACGCTGAAATCAATATCGGTGCGAACACATCCATTTCCAATGTAATTTCCACTTCGGATTTCACGAATATTTGGGCATCGGTATACCGAGATATCAGATGAAAATTGGCTCGCATTGACCACTATTGGAGATTGAATATTTATGCGACATTCGACGTCATGAAAAAGAGCAATCACTCTAATTTGGAATTTGTTGGATGTTCCTGAATAAGGAGAATATTCATGAGTACATGGATTATATTAGTGTACCATTTCATGGCATTATTTCCTGCCTGAATTAACAATTCATTGGTGAATCTGGTTCTAACGGAATAGGTTATAATAATGGAAATGTATTGTTTCCACTAATGGCCACTTAAATACAAGAATATTCGTATTCCCTGTGATAAATGTGTTCTGGTTTGTTCCCGTTGTCTAGTTTCTATGAAAAACTGGTAGAGGGAGATCTAGACAAGCAATATTATACAGGGAGTTCCCAAAAAATCATTTATTCCAGAAAATAAAAATATTTTATCTTTTCTTTATAAAACGCGTCGTTTTGGAGTTATTTCTAATTTTATTGGATAAAATTTGACTAAATAATTACGAATTCCAAGAATTATCTGAATGCTTTCCTGGATTTCGAATAACAGAAATTTAATTGAGTTAACAATGTTGTCAGAATGTTAATCAACTATGTCGAGACTAAAATTTAAATGATGGAGTAACGTTTGATGTTGAGATATGTAATTATAAAATCCCACAAATGGGGGAGATAAAATTGAACCCCAAGTAGCAGGAAATTATGCATTCAATACGCACAGTTTCTATTGAAAATTTATGGTTACCGGACCATATTAAAGATACATGTAAATTAAATACAAACACAGATTGTGACGTACCCGGCTAGGGTAGGTTCGGCCAATCGTTATGCAGTTAAGGATGGTGAAGAATAATACCAGGCAAACTCATCAGAGGGGTTTATTTCTTAACCATACTGGCACAGATGATAATTCACATTCAATGTAACTGTTTACTACCGACAATAACTGTTGACTAACAGACTAACAAACATTCAATACGTACACGCTTCTGAATGAATCACCGCATGAATCTCCCTAGCCAATTGTTATATATATTTTACAAATGTTTACTTGTTTTAATAACATTATATTTGATAAACATAACTGGCAATGATGAGACCTAGAGCTCTGGCTTTACGTGCCGCTGTAGGTCTAAAGGGAGGTCGCACTAATCTTATTATATCACGTACGAAATATACAGGGTGTTCAACATACTACACCTTCCCTCTTTGAGAGAAAAAAAAAATTTTATACAAATGTAAAAAATATTTTTTTTTTGACTTATCTATCTATAGCTTAATATCTATATCTACAATATCAGTCTCAATGGATCTTACCTGTACAAGTTAAATACGATATTTACCTAAATTAATTTTTACATTGGTCTCTTAATTCTAATCATTTGTTATGAGAAATACGGTTTCACTCTGTTCTTGTGCACTTCTTTTAGTTTGTTCTTGTCCGTTTTCACCATAATGTTCGGGTTTTTCACTTTCACTATTTCGTAGGGACCGTTGAATAAGGGATCCAGTTTATTGTCAATGTTCTTATTATTCAAGAGCACCTTATCTCCTACTTTATAGTTAATTTCATTACATGTTTTATCAAAAATTTCTTTCCTTTTCGATTTTACCTTCACCAAGTTTTCTCTAGCATCTTTCCATGCCGTTTGTAACCTATATTTTAATTCAATAGGATAGTTGTCAAAATTGTAGATTGGATCTACTTGGCTTTTTAAATTTTGAGGAAATCTACTAGGTTTTCCGAACACTAATTCGTGAGGAGTATAGCGAGTTGAAGAGTTCACGGTATTGTTATATGAAAAGCACCAATACGGAACCCAATTACTCCAGTTGTTACTTTCCTTAGCTGCGTGCATACGAAGGAAAGCTCCTAAGTGTTTATGCGAATTTTCAAGAGCACCCAGTGTTTCGTGGTGATAAGCTGTTGAATTGAATTGCTTAATTTTGAGCAAATCACACGATTCACTAAATATTCTTGATAAGAATTCTGTGCCTTGGTCTGTAACAACTTCAGAAGGTATACCATACCTTAAAACAAAGTTTTGAATAAAAGACTTTGAAACTGTTTCTGCTTCTTTGTTTGGTAGTGGGTAACACTCTACGAATTTGGTTAGATCGCACTGAATTGTTAGTATATATTTGTTATTTTGAATATCAATAGGTAATGGACCTACGAGATCTAGGAAAATTTTTTGGAAAGCAGACGAAGCTGTGGTTGTGATTGTCAAAGGTTCTTTCCTAGGTAAGGAATGTTTATGACGTTGACAATCATCACACTTCTTTACAAATTTTTCAACATCAGATCTTAAACCATTCCAACAATACTCTCTTTTTATATTGTTAAACATGCGTTCGATGCCTGCATGTCCACCGGTTGGAAGCATGTGAAAATCGTTCAGAATAATTTGCCTTAACTCTGTGTCTTGAATACGCGTTACATCTCGTATTATATTAATCTTAAGGGATGTTCCTAGAATTTCATTCTTATAATTTGACAACATATTCAAAAATTTTTTATTGCTAGCTAGCTTTATGAGGTACAACTCTGATATATTATTTTCTGCGCATAAATTTTCCAGTTTCCTCAACGATGTACCTAAGTCGTACGCTGATCGGATGTCCTGGTTAATGAAAATAATTTGTGAATTCACATTATATATTAAATTCTCGTTGTAATCCTCTGAATGTTGATTTTTCAAATTATAAAATTGTTTTTCTGAAAGTGGTCTTAACTCGATACTTTTTTCTGGACGTTTTAAAACTTCGACAACAACAGGGTGATCAATCCTTTTGCCATCGGAGGCATTCGTCTCGTGTTGTTTAGAACCTACTTCATTTTTAGCTCGAGATCTCGTCATGATGCTTATGTTTCCAACTACACAGTTTGTCATTTCCTTGAGTTCTTCTGAATTTATTTCAATACGCGATAAGGCATCTGCTGTAACATTTTCTGAACCTTTTACATAATGAACCGTGAAGTCATATTCTTCTAAAATCAAACGGAATTTTGTTAATCTACTAGACGGATTTGTCATATTGAACAAATAAATCAGTGGGCGGTGATCTGTTAAGATTTTAAATTTCCGACCATATAAATAGGGTCTGAAATGTTTGACTGACCAAACTATTGCTAAGAGTTCTTTCTCAATTGTACAATAGTTCTTTTCTGCTGGATTCAAACTTCGCGATGCAAAGGCTATTGGATGGTCGTTAGAATTAGATAAAACTGAACCTAATGCAAATCCACTAGCATCCGTTCTGAGAATAAACTCGTTATTCTCTGAAAAATCTGGATATTGAAGAATAGGGGCTGTCTGAAGGACTTGCCTTAAGGTTTGAAACGCTTTTTCACAATCTTCCGTCCATTGAAAAACTTTTCCTTTGCGTGACAAGTTGTTCAAAGGTTGGGCGATTGCTGCAAAATTTTGAATGAATTTTCTATAATAATTAGCCAATGCAACAAAACGTTTTACTTCTTCAGCGCTTGTAGGTAAAGGATATCGTGAAATAGCGTGAATTTTTTCTGGATCTGGCAAAATGCCTTTATCCGAAATGATATGACCCAGATACAACATTTCCTTCTTCAAAAATTTACATTTACTAGGATTTAATTTCAAATTAACCTCTCTCAGGCGTTGTAATACTTTCACTAAATTTTGATTATGACTTTGCAAAGAATTTCCAAAGACTATTAAATCATCTAAATAAATGAAACATGAATCATAATTTAAACCTGACATAGCTATTGTCATAAGCCTCGAGAATGAGCTGGGGCTTGTTTTCAATCCCATTCCTAGTCTTTTCATTTGATATTGACCTCTTTCAGTTGTAAATGCTGTATATGGTCTGCTATCGGGATGTAATTCTAACTGGTAATATCCTTGCGCTAAATCTAAATGAGAAAAGTAAATTGCTCCTGACAATGAATCTAGTATTTCAGTAATGTTTGGCAATGGAAATTTATCACCTTTAATTTGCTTGTTCAATAATCGGTAATCTAATACTACTCGAAATTTCTTTACTCCGTTTTGATCCGGTTTCTTTGGTACAATCAGTAATGGTGAGGACCATTCAGATTTGGCTTCCTCTATAATTCCATCTTTTAGCATTTTGTCTACTTGCTTATGAATTTCATTTTTCTGTGAATGTGGCAGTCTATACGGTTTTACATAAACCGGTTGAGCTTCTGGTTTGAGTAGAATTTTCTGTCGGTATAAATTAGTAACCGTTAAAGGATCCCCGTCAACATGAAAGATATCTGCATACTTGGCACAAATTTTTTGTACGGAAGCTATTTCTTCCTTGTTCAATGATTTCATATTAATTGAATCTAATATTTCATCTACTCTTTGTACGGATATTTCATTTTTACCATAATTTATAACATCGAAATTTGAAAGACTGTCGAGTTTTGGAAGAAAATTTTTCAACTTTATTTCTCTATCATTCACATTTAACAATCTAATTGGAATTCTATTATTTTCGGGTTTCGCGATCATTCCCGCGATGATAACTCCTTCGCATATTTGTTCGTTTAGACTGACACATTCTTCAGTTTTCTCAGTATGACAATAATGAATTATTTCGCATCTAGGTGGTATAATAGTATACTGTTCAACTTTGGATTCCAACGGTATGTCCATTTCTCCATTATTACTTTTTAGTTTTAAAATGAAATTTTCGTAATCAATTACTGCTTTGTGTTTTTTGAAAAAATCTGATCCTAGTACACCTTGTATACTTGAATCAAAGGACTTTATCACAGAAAATTTGTGAGTGAATTTTGCATTTTTGAAAATAATTGAAATGTTTGCGGAGCCCATGGAAGATGTGGATCCTGCTATACCTTTAATTTTTATTTTTTCTTTAGCGTCTAAATATTCTCCTTTAGTTAAATATTCAGGATATATACAACTTATACTCGCACCTGTATCAATTAGCAAATTCAATTCATCCCCGTCATGTTTCACTGAAACGAAATTCAAAGCATTCAAATTGTAACTAACATGACTGTTGGTCACGAAAAAACTTATCTGCTACGGGATTTTGTTCTGTGGAAGAGTTTGTGTCACTATCGACAAAATATGCTCTTTGTTGGGTTGAGTACCCTTTGTTATTGTTTTTATACTGGTTCGAGAATTGACGGTCGCGACCTTGACCAAAACTCTTTTTCGCTGAATGGAAATTTCGCTTGGTTTGGTATTCCTTGCGGTCACGACCTCGATTTGACTCGTACGAATTTTCTTTTTGATTAAAATCATTACGATTTCGATTGAAATTCCTCATGTGGAATACTTTCTGGCTAGGTGTTTGAGCTGAAATTTTGACAAGCTCCTCTTCCTTAGCTGCTGCTACAGCATCTTTGAGGTTGTCGAAATTTCTGGCCTTAATGATAGTTCTAATTTCCGTATTCCGTAACCCATTAGAAAATGCACCTAGAGCAATTTTTTCGTTCACCTTGGCTAAAACAGGTAGTGCTTCTGGTACATTATCTGCCTGGGCGATCGTTAAATCGAGAGATAATTGTTCAACCAGTTTCGCGAAATCTTCTATAGTCTTACTATCTTGTTTTAAGCTATGGAGTTGAGTTGATAAAGCTGCTGGTGACTTTTTAGTTATTAGGGTTCCTTTCATATCCAGTACCAAATCTTCAACCTTTTTATACTCTTTCCTCAATCGTAATTTCGCATTAGCAGTCAATTTAATTTTCAGAACATAATTAATTAGAAAAATTTTTCCTGCATCGTCGAGCATCTCATTGTATAATTCTATGGCATCAATTAATTGCACTACAGAATCTTCCGAGTTTGTCATAGATGGCAATAAAGAGGATGCTGTCTTTAAATCAAATTTCTCAGCCATTGTGAATTTTTCTGCTTGACGTTTATCTTTAATTAATTTAATTCTTTCGTTAAGCAATTTTTTAGCTTCTGCAAGTGAATTTTCAATAATTTTTTGGTGAGGATTCAATGCTTCGAGAGAATTTGGTTCCGACTTGACAATTTCATTTAATTTGTTAAATTTAAATTCTAACTTGTCCAATTCATTAAAAAATTTTTCGACTCTATCGGTCCGTTCCCTACGTTCTCGCGGTTCCTTCTTGATATTCTCAAGAAATTTAATTGACACACCACTTAATTCAACAAATAGTTCCTCACTTTCCATGGATAAGCAGACATAACAAGGGAAAAGAAATAGTTCTTACGGTTTACACTAAATCCTGGTGGCTTCTCCTAATTTCCAGTTGAATCTTCTTTTCCACAGCTTTTTTTATTTTCCCGTACACATACATTACAGCTCCAATACACACTAGTAGAAATGCTGCTATCCCCAATATTTCCGGTGCTGATAGGGTCTTGGCCTCAATTGCTGCAGTGGCTGCACTATTCCCTGTTTGGGCAATAATTATTTCCTCTTGTTTGGACTGACCTGATCCCATCTTGGCTTGTTGGTTGAACTACGAATTTTTGATGAAGTCACATACCCATATCCAAATCCTGATGAAAACCTTCTGGACCCTGGACCTTTAACTGCATAGAACTGGCAGGATCGCCATGTGACGTACCCGGCTAGGGTAGGTTCGGCCAATCGTTATGCAGTTAAGGATGGTGAAGAATAATACCAGGCAAACTCATCAGAGGGGTTTATTTCTTAACCATACTGGCACAGATGATAATTCACATTCAATGTAACTGTTTACTACCGACAATAACTGTTGACTAACAGACTAACAAACATTCAATACGTACACGCTTCTGAATGAATCACCGCATGAATCTCCCTAGCCAATTGTTATATATATTTTACAAATGTTTACTTGTTTTAATAACATTATATTTGATAAACATAACTGGCAATGATGAGACCTAGAGCTCTGGCTTTACGTGCCGCTGTAGGTCTAAAGGGAGGTCGCACTAATCTTATTATATCACGTACGAAATATACAGGGTGTTCAACATACTACAAGATATATGAAGGATGAATGTCGATACAAACCAAGTATCAAATTGAAATAATTGAAAAATAAAATGATGGCAGTAAATAATCGGTGGCGATGTTTCTATCTAAACAATATCATCCTAAAATCTCATAAACTCGACATTACACAGTTAATATAACATTAATTCACTGAAAGTCTTCCAAATAATCATAACGAGATCGAATAAAAAGACGTCAAATAATTTTCCCCCTTATAACAACATAGCTGGTTGTCGCTATACGCATGCGTCGTTCACAGACGCTAACGTTTGAGACACAGAACAACAATATGAGGTTTGAGATAGGTCGATTCATAGATCTCCTTCGCAAGTCACACCGTTAGGTATACCATTGTTCAAAGAGAAAATCTTCTTAAAAGTTCTGTGAAAGCTCTGTTATAGAAGATTTTTGTTGTGGACGAACATGGGTTAGGTCAGGTTGATAAATTTCGAATTGAATAAAAAAGCTTTTTTGCAAAATATTATTCTGTGGATATCGAGGATAATATGGACGATTTATTAGTGTTTACAAACTAATCTTCAGAAAAATCGAAGAAGGAACTCATTTTGCTGGAGATATTGCAGATATAATCATAATCCGACAAAACTGAGTGTTTTTGTTGAAAAATATCGTGTTTTTGACAATCCTATTCAAATAAGGTTTGTACTTGAGTATGAGTGCCCTTGGCCCAGTGGTAAAGCATTGGAATTAGGACCCAAAAGTCCGAAGTTCAATTCCGAGCTAGGAAAGAAATTTTCTAGTCTCGGTAGGGGCCACTATTCTCACTCAAAAATTAACAGTGCTGTGTCTTAGGCGTAAGGACACAGTAACAAAGCCTACCCAGAACACAACTGCTTACTCCGAACTCGGCACAAGTTACAAGCTTCGAAGCTTGTGTCTTAGGCGTAAGGACACAGTAACAAAGCCAACACAGAACACAACTGCTTACTCCAAACTCGGCACAAGTTACAAGCTTCGAAGCTTGTCGTTTCATAGGGGTCCCCTCAGGAGACCTTTTTTTTTGTGCCCTGAGGAAGGAGGAAAGCATCATGCCTTCTCCGCAGCGGCGGTTCAATGCTGGGATTCGTGTGGGACTCTAACCCAACTAAAACCTCCTCCTCGCCATCTTAGTCGGAATCCCAAGGACACCGATTCCAACTATGATGGTTTGCGCAGGCACCATACCGGATCACCAAGACGATTGGTATTTCACGGTCCAGTTTCTGCGTGGTAGTCTCAGACTCTTGCCCCCCTTGGATGTAGGGATTGAGGGGAAGAAACCTGTACCTCGACTGACGGGTCTCACAGTTTGCGGTCTCACAAAGAACTTGTGAGGAGTCCACTGACTGTTGTTGACCTAGTTCCGTATTTTCACCTGGCTTTTTCGCAACGGAACTCAAACACCAGGGATAGATCCTCGGGAGGTCTTGGCCAGCTCACTATCAGTTTGTCAATTACTGACTCCCCGATAGCGAGCCGTTGGCCCTGGTCCTTCGGGGATTGAGCTATGGGAGTGCGGTTTCCGTCAGACATTAACGTTACTCCTTGGGTCTGCCCCGAGTCCGAGGATTCGGGGGGCCAAGTGGGTCATAGTTACTCTGATTCATGCAGTGGCCTTCAGCCCGAGGGGAAAAGTGAGTCGTAACTCCTTGTCCGCGCCCGGGTTGCCAGTATGGCGTAGGCCAGATGCAAGTTCTCCACGTTCGAAACACTAACGTTACTCCTTGGGTCTAACCTGTGTCTGTGATTACAGGGGGCCAAGTGAGTCATAGTTGTTCCTTGCATGTGGTGCTAACATTACTTCTTGGGTCTACCCCTAGTCAGTGGACCGGGGGGGCCAAGGAAGCCATAGTTAACCACGCCACTCCCCCATGCTCATCCCTCGAAGCCTTTTCTTGATAGCTCGGTCGCCAGCGTCTTCTAGGTCGTTTAGCCTAGGGGTGGATCGCGAAGATGTCACACTCGAGCCCTTGGATTTGAAAGGAGTTTGGGTTCGGGAAGTGGTGTGTTGTGAAGTACTAACGTTACTCCTTGGGTCTACCCAGAGTTAGCAGTCTCCAGGGGCCAAGTGAATCACAGTTATTCGTGAAGCACTAACGTTGCTCTTTGGGTCTACCCCGAGTCCTCAGATACGAGGGGCCAAGAGAGCCACAGTTACCTCAGAAGCACCAGCATCATTCCTTGGGTCTACCCAGAGTCTGCAGACTCCAGGGGCCAGCTGAGTCATAGTTACTTCTCTCCGCTCGAGGCCTTTTCTTGCTTGCTCCGTCTGTAGCGTATTCTGGGTCCTTTCAGCCTGGTGGGGATCGTATTTGTCATTCTTCCTTCCTGGTTTCCTTTCCTGGTTTGATGTTCTCTCTTCCGTCTTCTTTGTTTCCTTCGCTTCTTTTCCCATTTCTGTAAAACACTTAACCTACCCTGCGTTATTTTTCCTAGTCGTACCTCCCGTCTGTTTCCTTCTCTCTTTCTTCTTCCGCCTTTTCCTTCATCACGCTTCTCATCCATTCCGTGATGAGGTTCCATTTTTCTTCGCTCTCCAGCATCTTGTCCACCACGTTGTGTCTCGTAAATTGGAAGTTCGGGTCCCCTTCTGTCGCCTCCGCCAGCTTCTTCCTTGATTCTTCCCATTTCGTGCACCATAGTATATGATCCGGTTTGTCCAGTCCTTGGCAGTTCCAGCATTTGGCGTCGTTGCTCTTCCCAATCTTCTTCCTGTACGTTCCGAAGCATCCGTTGCCGCTTAAGAATTGGACCGTCTCGTACTCCAGGTCTCCGTGCTTCCGATCCATCCACTTCAGGGGGTCCTTGATGATTGTCTTCGTCCACTTCGCACCCCTATATTCTCGTACTTTTCTCATCCACCTCTCTCTCGTCTTCTCTCTGGCTTCTTTTTTGCCGATTCGGTCCTGGTATATCTCTCTTCTTTCTTCGGCTAGTAGGTCGGCCGGTAGCATCCCCGCGATGATGAGCGCCACTATCCCTGAAACATTCTTGTATGCTCTTATGGAACTTACCACTACTCCTCTCTGCGCCTTTCTGAGTTTGTCCCTGCCCGTCTTGAATTTCTTCAGGCTCTCCGCCCATATTTCCGCTCCGTACAGCAGTTTCGACATCGCTGCTGCTACTAGGACTCTCCTCTTCCTTGTTGCCGGGCCGTCCGCTCTTGGCATTAGCTTCCTTAGGGCGTTCGTCGTCTTCCTGGTCCCCTCCACTGCGTACTCGATGTGCCTGAGGAAGCTGAGGTCCTTGTCCATTATTACTCCCAGGTACTTTAGCTGCTTTTTTGACTCTATTTCCACTCCCTCGATTTTCGCCTTGGTCCGCTTCAGTGGTCTTCTCCCTGTCACCGTCAGGATTTCCGTCTTCTTCGGTGCCAACTCTAATCCTCTGCTTCTTAGCCACTCTGAGACTTTTGTTGCCATCTTCTCTGTCTTCTTCCACGCTTCATTATCTGTCTTCCCTGTCGTCACCATGGCCAGGTCGTCGGCGTACGCCACCAATTTCGTGTCCGGATCTTCTTCTGCTAGCTCTAGTACTCCATTGTACAGGATGTTCCATAACGTTGGGCCTAGAACAGAACCTTGTGGGACCCCACATGTTAGTTCTACCTTTTTGTGCGCCGTCCTCAGTGTCCTGTCCTGGAAGTAGCTCTTGATTACGTTCTGCACGTGCTCCGATATCCCCTCCTTTTTCAGCTCCTTCAATATCTCCTTCCATCCGGCGGTGTTGAAGGCGTTCTTGACGTCGAACGTCGTCAGTAGGGTTATGCGCTGAGTCCTGTGAGTTCCTCCTTTCGCCCATCTTGCAAACTTCGTCACCTCTTCTATGGCCGTTATCGTCGATCTCGCCTCCCTGAAACCATGCTGATTATCTGCGATTGTTTGCTTACCTTCCATCTCCTTGTGTAATCTTCCTCGTATCAGATGTTCGTACAGCTTCCCGGCGACGCTCAGCAGGCAGATTGGTCTGAAGCTTCCTGGTTCCGTGGTAGTCTTCCCTGGTTTCCTTATCAGTACTAGTTCCGCTTCTTTCCGGGAATTCCGCTCTCTTCCATGCTCCGTTGTACATCTCTAGTATCTTTTCGCTGTTTTCTTCCAGCATCGCCTTCATCATTTCGGTTGTTATGCCGTCCAATCCGGGTGCCTTCTTTTTCTTCATTTTGCTGACTGCTTCTTGTAGTTCTTCCATGGTGAATGGCTCTGCTTCAGTTTCCGGGTTTCTATCTTCTATGTCTGAAACATTCCTTGTTGGAAAGAGTGAACTTACTATTCTGTCCTCGGTTTCTTCGTCCAGGTTCTCCCTTGTGTTTAGTCCCATCTTCTTCACCAGTATTCTGTATCCTTGGCCCCATATGTCGTTGTCTAGTTCGTTTATGAGGTCCTTCCATTTCTCTCTTTTGCTTCTTCTGATCGCTTTCTTCAGGTTCCTTCTTGCTTCCTTGTACTCTTCGTCGTTTGCCCCTTGGTGCTTCTTGTTTATTCGCCTCTCCGTGTTGCAGATTTTGTTTAGTTCTCTTATCTCGTCGTTCCACCAGTAGGCCGGTTTCTTGGTGTTGCCCTTGTTTTTCCTGCAAGCAATCTCGTTACATGTTCTACTTACCAGTTCTGTGAAGCTGGCCGGGTCCAGTTCAGGTGCGTCGGCTCTCAGTCTTGGGTGATCTTTGAGGTTCTTCTTCAGGTCTTCCATGGCGGCTTCGTCCATTTTCCAGGTTCCCTTGTTTTCCGTTCTTCTTTTGCCCACCTTGGTCACGATGTCGAACCTGATGTCGGCGTGATCCGATAGTGTCTCCTGGTCTGATACTCTCCATCTTTCTATTCTGTCCGCCAGGTCTTCCGTGGATAGGGTCAAGTCGATTCTGCTTCTTTGGTCCCCCCTGATGAAGGTCGGCTCTTTCCCTACGTTGTGAATTACTAGTCCGAGGCTTTCTATCCAGTCCATCACTACTTTCCCTCTCTCGTCGTTGTGGTCCGAGCCCCATTGTTCGGATTTTGCATTGAAGTCGCCTGCTATCACTGCGGTCTTTCCATCTTGTATTGTCGCTTCTATGTCCTTCAGCCATTTCTCGAGGTTCTTCTTGCTCTTGTCGTTGGGGGAGAAGTAGCAGCTGATCACTCGTATTCCTTCCACGTCTATCCAGCAGAACCCTTGGCCTCTCCCATTTCTTCCTCTTCTTAAGTCTCCTCCTGCTACTATGGCGCTTACTAGTTGTTCGTCCGTCTGCAGTTTCTTCTCTTTGGTTATTTTCTCGTTGGGTTCCTGTAACAGAGCTAAATCTATGTTTTGCGTGATGATCTTAGCCCAGAGCGCGTCGTGTGCCTTTTTACATCTTTGCAGATTGATTTGAAGCACCGACATTCTTTTCTCCTCCGTTTCTTCTTCCTCTCCGCTTTCTTCGCTTTGGTTGTCTTTCCCTTCTTCCTCTGCTGGTTCTGTGTTTTCCCCTCTCTCCTTTTGCGCCTTCTTTAGGATCGGGCATTTAATGTCGTCCGCTTCGTGTTCCCTGGGTCGAAGTTTTGTGTAGCTACAGTTGGGACAGCATTTTCTTTTTGCTCGGCAGTCCTTCCTTCTGTGTTTTCCCCCGCATCTCATACATCTTATCTCGTTCTTGCATGTCTCTTGATAGTGTCCAATTCTGCTGCATCTGAAACATATCTCGATTATTGGGCTTACCTGTATTTCCATCTTCCTTAGGGAAATCTTTCCCATTCCTGTCAGGTATCTTTCGAGTATTGACCCCACTTCCACCAGCCATTCTTCCTTTTCTGCCTCGCTTTTCCGCCTTACTATTGTCATTTCTTGCCATTCCTTCCTGAATCTGTTTGCTATCTCCTGGTTGTTTTTGATCCCTTCTTCCTTTACGTATTCCATATCCATGTTTTTCCTGATGTTCCTGCAAATGACCTGTTTTTTATTATTGTTTTCACTCACCTGTTCTTCCTCGTTTCCATCTGTTCTGTGTTCCCCTTTCTTCTTCTTCCTCGTCTCGCTTTGCTCTCCATCTTCTTCTCTTCTCTTCCTCTTGTCTGGTCGGTCGCTCTGTTCTTCCCGAGTAGTAATATTAGCTTCCACGGCTCGGGGGCTCCGCGGGGCTACGCAGTCGCTTGATCTCGGTCGGTTGGTGCCTGCGCTGCACACTACGCCTACCGGGCTGAGGTATCCCTCCTCTGCTCCGTAACTTGTGTTCTGGTTTTGTTGTGTTTCCATTTCGTTCTCATGTTTTATGGGCAGTGCGAGGCACACATCCCTCATATGCCAGGTCGTCATCGTGTTATCTATCCTAGGGGTCGGGAGAGGGAGGGAGAGGAATCACAGGAGTTTTCGGTGTAGGTGAAGTTGGTATGTTGTGAAGTACTAACGTTACTCTTTGGGTCTACCCTGGGTCTGATGACTCAGAGGGCCAAGAGAGTCATAGTCACTCCTGGGTTTTGGTCATACTTGGTTTTCGCTGTTCCTCCATAGGATTCACAGCTACTTAAGCCCGTACACCACGACAAGGTGATGACCACGTACGGGGAGACCTAGGAGTAATCAGAATAAACTATATATCATATCACATCATCATCATTCCCTTAATGTATCAACTCAATTTCAATCGAGAAATAGGAACTTTGAGATCTTTGCAGAGAATCGTAATCGGCCCAATCTTTTTAAAATTGCCGAATTCGGAAAAATGGAAAATGAAAACAAGCTTTCTTTTGGCTTCAAGAATATACAGTTAAAATATTTTTAAAATACTTGTACAAGTCGAAGACTCACCCTGTAGATGGGAAAGAAATGCACATTCCATTCGATACCACTAGCGGATCTAGGGAGTTTTTCAGAGGGGGGACATGAGAATTTTTAGACAGTACAGTACAGAGCAAGTCAATATGGACACTTTTGAATGTAGTTCTATTTATAGCACATTCTCGAACACAGATATGATGTTTTCACTATGAAAATTAACTTCCATCAGTTATCTAGCAAATCTAGTCTACAGCTTATTTTTTATAGATATATTCACTATTTATTGCCTCTTCAATTATCGGGGGTAGACATAAGATGAATTCAGAAATTTCCGACAACTTTGTCTGTCTTTAATAATAATAATACACTGTGAATAATTTAAACCCATCAAAATTTTACATGGGGTGTCAGTTAATTGATTAAAATATTTCAAATGATTCAAAACTTGACCACAATACAAACAGATTGAAATCCCTAAAATTTCAATTTGAACAAACAATATATGAAATTTTCACGTCAATCTATAAACAAGACAGCTATGTATATGACTAAAGACGTTTGTTCTAAACAAACTATTGCAGACTGTCACTCCAGAATTCCTCCATTGTGTAGTAATCCAACAAGTGTTCTCTTTACCTCGCTTTTCAGCTTCCTCTTGTTCATAACCTTCAATCTTTCTGGTATTCTATTGTATACAGGGTTGGGATAAAGTTTGGCACCAAATTAATATATTTAAAACGGAACGGACGGTAATTTTGAAATTTGGCAGCTGAGTGAATGGCGCACTTCGAACATTTAAAATGATTTTTTTTAATTATTTTCAATAAATTTTTTCTACTTGTAAATGCCCTTTATTTCTTCTCTTTATAGATTTTCATAAAAAATACGTCATGAAAAGCATGAAACCCGATATGGACAGATCCAAAACAAGGTGCACTTTCAGAATCTGCAGAAATATACAGGGTGTCCCATTTAAATAAATTTTTTTTTGTCATTTCCGGTTAAACCGGAAGTATCTCATTAATGAAAATATGCTCATCAGATGCATTGTGGTCCATTACACTCAGCTGCCAAATTTCAAAAATATCTCCCGTTTCGTTTTAAAGATATTAATTTGTTGCCAAACTTTATCCCAACCCTGTATTTTTATCGCTTCATGGTTGATACTTAGTTGAGCCGCATTTATTCTGTGGTATGGGGTTGTAAACTTTTTTGCATTTCTTGTTGCGTATTTGTGGTACTCACAATTTTGGATCAAATTTTCCTTGTTGTCGTGGATATACAGCATACAGGTAAGTATGTAGAGTGAGGTAATCGTCAGAACGTTCTCAAGCTGAAAGTAATTTCTACAACTTTCAGTTCTCTTCAGGTCACAGATAATACGTTTATGATTTTGTTGAGTCTTGCAGGTTGAAAAAGTATATTAGATTATTTCGTTTCATTCGAGTTCGGTAATACACACTGAATAAAAAATGATGATTTGAATGATTTGTCTGACCTCGAAAGGGGGGGTCATGGCCCTAATGCTCTCCCTCCCAAATCTGCCAGTGCCATCATGGGATCAGCATTCGTAGAACATATACCTACATATTTGTTATTCATACACAGCTTTCAGATTTTTCTTTTCATGCGACGGTTTGTGAAAAAATGAAAATGATGGAAATGTTATTTAATGGTTAGCTAAAATAATTTTCTGAAATTAATGAATTAATTAAAAATCCTACAATAGTGTTAAAAATATTTTTTGAAGTTTTCCTCCTTGATTACTGAGGTTTTAATATTCCTCATAACACATTGAAAAAAATCTTCAGACCAGGACATTGATTTCTAAATTCTGAATATATTAGTTCCTCAAGGTTCTTCAAAACAATTTTTCCTGAAATTTTCAATTAATGCGAGATACGATACAAAATCTCATAATTATTATCATATTAGTATTGTAGATACAATACCTCTACTTTTTGCGTAGCGTCTTCTCCGGAAAAACCTTCTACTCGGCTCACCGTCCCGGATTTCCCATTTCCTTCGGAAAATTTCCGCTCTTCGTAAGGAGGATGAACGCCGATTCGTTATATCTGCGTAAGGCCTTCGTCCTTTCCAATTTCTCATCCCAGATTGCCGTCAACTCGTTGTCTATTTACGTGGAAATGTGAAAAGATTGGGGGGATGTCTTGGGCACTTCGAACTTCAATCCATGATGAGCAGTCGTGGATTACTGGAAACATATTTCCCTGCTACAACAATATTTTTCGAAGCATGTTTTGGGTTTATTGGTGCTTACTCTCAAACTTGTATATACAGGGTGTTTCTAAATTCATGCGAAAAAATTCAGAGGGGATTGCTCGTATGAAATTAAGATTGGTCATTCCTATGACGCCAGCCCAACCCTTTTCGAGATATCCCCATAGAAGGTTGAGATTTTTTTCTTCACCTATAAGTTGTGGGAAAAAAATTTAAGAATGAAAATTGTTCTAGATAAAACAAGGATTTCCAAATATAATTCAAACGATGATGAATTATAAACGGTGGTATGAAAAAAGTATGAGGAAAATAATATTCAGTTATAAAAATGTGCAAGTCAAGATCTCACTGCGAAAACTATAAAAATTGGAATTCCGCAAAAAGACATCATTAAATTCTTCCTGAACCACCAAAAATATAAATTATTGAGAACCTCTGTGTATAAAGTGAGATATTCTAATAGATCTCAGCGGAGTGCATTCCAAATATTATCTGTTTCTGATTCATCCTAGTTATCGTCTTTATTGTTTAGATTCTAGAGTGTATGATAATAAATTGAGTTCATTATTATGTATTGCGAAATTCAAGGAATTTCAACATAAATAGACTTAAAAACACAAATTAAGCTTGAACCCCGTAAAAAAATCGTGCCGAATTTATTTTTCACATATTCGTGTTCGCTAAATAACACTAGACTCTTGAAAACAATATTCCTTTTACAAGTTTTTGTGACCTATGGAAAGTTCACGTCGAAATACCACAAAGGACTACATATCGATCTGCTATGCTATTTATAAAATTTATACATTACAAATTTCTTCTGTTCACATTCAAGGCCTTTGCCACCATAAAGTGGAATAATCATTATGTTCGGAGTCTTCGAATTGAATTTATTTCTCCAGAAGAAATGCTGAAATGGACTCAAGGAAGCCGAAATATCACCACATGTATTCAATGACGTTATTTAAAGTTTCGTCAAAAGGGTACGCCTATGCCAGTAAAACTGTGGCGGTTATTTACAAGATATTTTGTTTCATACATAATTCTCAAATTTTTATTTCCTAAAACAATAAATATACTAATTCTTTGCAACAGAAAATCATGTTTGATATTTTTTCATGTTAAATATACTCTTCGTATGCATTCGATATATTTCTTCTTTTATAACGCTATATGGACAAAATGACATCTAAAGTCAACGGACAAAATGTCATAGGTATTTCAAGTGAATTAGCAGTTTTTTTTCCCGATCAAAGCCTCGAGAAGACTGGTTACGATGCATTGGACTCACGCATCTTGTACTGGTGTTCCTAGGAGGGTTTCATTTGTGAACATTGACATACATGCAACAGTAGTTAACAAGTACATAGTTACAAAACTACTGTTGCATGTATGCCATTTTGACCATATAGCATACGCACAAAAGGAATTTTCGTTTATACTTATATTTAGGTCAATAAAATTTTTTTACTTAAAACTGACGAAGGTTGGCACTCGTAAAATATGGGCTATGTCAAAATAATTCGCAAAGACGTTGCCAATGCTAATTTCTACTCTCAATGGTCAGAATCTCAATATAATCGATCACGATTGGAAACTAAAAATGCCGAAGGCAGTTTTTTAGAAGCAGAGACAAAGTATCAGGAAGGGATGTGTAGAATTTAAATCGGCTCATTCTGACAGTAACCCGGATAATTCGAAATAAATAATTCATCACCAGCTATCGAAAATTTTTGACGTAGGAAAACTCAAATTCATTATTTTCCCAATGTATATAAACATTTTGATAAATACCTACGTAATTACTACGTCCTCTATGTAGAGAGGACAACATCGCGAAGTTATCTGACAGGAAAATGACTATATATAGCCTAACATTTTCAAAATATACACGATGAAATGTGTCAGAATGTCGTGGCCAACCGACATACTTTATAAAAGTGAATGGAGTATACGGGTTGAGTCTTTGACTAGTACATATATTTTGAAAGTAGATTTCTCTCATCAAACGAAACACTTTTTTCCTAAACCATTTTTCGGTATCGTTTGAAAGATACAGGGTGTCGAAAATCCATTGAAAAAACACAATTTCTGTTTTTCGGAACTGTTATTTCAAATGAATTGAATTTTGGTTTATTGGTTACTCTATTCATGGTGCATATTCCTCAATCAAAACAAAATCAATAAGCCTCCTGTTATGAAAGTAACAGCGTAACCGAATCATAAATTCATGCAAAAATACCATAAAACCCCTTAAAAAAGATAAATGGTCCTTATTTTCGAAAGAATCGATCATTTTAGACAATAAAAGTATCCCTATCTTTTCTTCAATGAAACGCGTCGTTTTCGAGTTATTCCTAATTATATATTATAAAATTTTGTAAAAAAGCTTGAATTTCAAAAATAATCTGTATACTTCTCTGTATTAATTATCATCGAATATCATTATTTTTCTGGTCTCTAAACAAGTTAACAATGTTGTCAGAATGTTTATCAACTTTTTCGAGACTATATGAGCTGAATCGCGATACAAGCCGCGTTTCAAGTTGAATTAAAAATAAGATGATACTTAGCACTAGCTAAATAATCTGTGGCGATGTTTCTATCTGAGCAATAATCTCTTGGAATTTTATAAACTCTATACCACAAGGTTAATATTGCATTCATTCACTGAAAGTCTTCACATAATCATCAGGAGAACGAAGAAAAACACTTTACAATCACTTTCCCCGTTTATAAAAACATAGCTCTGAAGAAGATTGGATATCGCGTATGCGTCGTTCATAGACGTTATATCAAGTACAAAGATTATCTCTTTAATTTGACGACTCATCCGTAAATGAGTCGATTCACAATTTTACGTAGTTTCAGGAATATTGCGTAATCTGGAAAAGTCCACATACAAATTTCTGTGAAATATTCACAGAATGAATACAAAATGGGTTAGCTCAAGTTGAACAATAATGAATTCTGATAAATTGATTGAAAGACATTCTTTATGAGATATTTTTAGGATATCGAGGACAAGTTTTTAGTGTTTACAAACTAATCTTTGCAAGAATCGAGAAAGGGGCTCATTTTGATAGGAGAAATATGGCATTTTAATGGCAGATATAATCGGATAAAACTAAGTGTTTTTGTTGAGAAATATCGTGTTTTTACCATTCTAATTCAAATAAGTTTAGTACTTGAGGATTCCGTGAAAGTATCAACCCAATTTCAATCGAAAAATATGAACTTTGAGGTGTTTTCAGAGAATCGTATCAGGCAGGTATTTGGCCCAATTTTTCTTTCAAACAACAAAAACAGAGACGATTTCGAAAAAATGGAAAAAAGGTTTCTTTTGGCCTCAAGAATCTACAGTTGAAATTATATGTACAAGTCACGGACTCACTCTCTAGGTGGAATTTTTCATTGTTCATCTTCAGGCACATGACCTGTGAGTTGCACATGGGTGAAAAATCAATGAAAACTTCCTGTTCCAGCGGGTTTAATTTCCAAGATGAGCTGAATTCGTAAAAATGGAAAGAAGGTTCCTTTCGGCCTGAAGAATCCACAGTTGAAATTATATGTACAAGTCACGGACTCACCCTGTAGGTGGAAATTTTCATTGTTCATCTTCAGGCACATGACCTGTGAGTTGCACATGGGTGAAAAATCAATGAAAACTTCCTGTTCCAGCGGGTTTAATTTCCAAGATGTATGTAAATATGATACTATCGAAGAAGCTATTTTTAGCACCATCGTATCGAATAATCCAACAGCGGATAGACAGAAATATCAATATCCATTGTCCTCCGGCCTTTTGTTGCGTTCAGTTCGGATCGAGAACGTCATGAAGACATTATCTCCCAACTCCAACAGACTCCAAATGAGGGTACTAATTATTCCGAAATAATACACATAATAACGAAATTAATTATGAACTCGAGGCGCGCACCATAGAACGTCTAACATCCGCCATTCCACCCGATCGCGAGGAGAGCGATGTCTCCGATATTAATTTTCCGCAAGGAGACACCCGAAAGGGTTTTAATTTCCAATTAGCGAATTCAATTTGGGCCAGAAAGTGCCTCATCGAAAAATTCAATTTATCACAGACGAAAACTGAAAAGACAGTATTATCAGTTTTTTCGCTCCTGTACTCTGTCACTCCTAGTGTTTATTAACCGCATGGATTCTGGGGAACGGCGAGCATTTTTTTAATTAACTGAGGACTCCGGAAAACAAGATTCATTAGAAGATGCGGCATTCATATCTGACTGGCGCTCGCTTGATGTAAAGTAATTGGCTTGCCACAAATCAGTGCAATTGAAATCAGCCCTTAAAACTCCAGTTGAAATAATGCTTTTATGTTGAGAAACCAAAAGAATTCAAAAGGCTGCTCCACAAGTACAGATAATATTCCATATAAGGTATCAATTTCAAAAAAAGTTGAAAAAACGTGCTTAAGATCCACAGACTGTGTCCGAATGAATGTATGTATTGGTGAAGCCAAAATTTTTGAAATTTTTAGCAACAATGTCTTTCACAGTCAAATGTATAAAGTGTTCATTCATTAGAAGGTGTAGAGCATGTATAAGATCTTAGGGTGGTCACTTTGAACACCTTTTTGAACCTAATTTAATTTTATCATTTAAGGATTCTGGGGTAGGTTGATGATTATCTAATCTTCTTTGGAGCATATCCCATGCATGTTCTATGCAATTCAAATCTGGTGAGTGCGGAGGTATTGTGGAATACCAAGCTCCTCTCGCGCATTCTAAACTATGGCTGCACGGTGTTGTCTAGCGTTATCGTCTAGAAATTGAAAAGTTTCACAAATGGCAGCGTGAAAATTTGACACAACATTGCCAATGAGATGCTCCCTATAGTGTAAGGGACACATGTGTAGATCTGTGCACCCGTTGAAACATATCTCGGCCCATACCATAACACTACCTCCTCGGAATGGATGGACTTCTTGGACATAGCTACGATTACGGGTTATGCGTGGAATTGTCCATACCCTTATTCTTCGAGAATCTGAAAATCGTCCATATCTGGATTCATCAGTGAAAAGGACACTACGCCATTGATCGTTCCAATTGATATGTTGCCTTGCCCATTCCTGTCTTTGACACTCATGGTCACGTTTTAATGGAACTCCTCTTAATGGACGTCTAGAACCTAGATTCACCTCACTCAAACGTCGTCTGATGGTTTCGATGGAAACTTGGACCCCATCTGCATTTTGAAGAGTATTACGTAGCATTCTACACGTAGATGTAGGGTTTCTTCTCGCCGAAACGGTGATGAAACGATCCTGAGCAGGTGTTGTTTTTCGTCGCCCACCAATCCTTGGTCTTTTCAACACGGAACCTGTCTCTCTGAACCTATTCCAAAGTCGATATATCACACTTTGGCTGACTTGGATCCGCGACAACAACCTGAGTTATGCCACCCTATAGCATTCCGATAGCTCTATTAGCCTCAGCGTTTGTTAATTTACGTCTTGGCATTTTCAGAAAACTCGTTTCAAATCGAAGCCGTTGATAAACTGACTTCATTTCAAAATAAGAACATTCATGAAGCATATGCAAAGAACCAAACTTCAGAAAAAAGGCGACCAGATTGACGAAATGTTTATACTGATTTTATGGGATCGATTCAAGTTGTTATTGAGTTTTAAATGATTTTATCTGATGACATGTCATAATGACAACGTTATGTCACTCAATTTTGATGACATAAGGAAGCTCATTATGGGACTAAGTACCATAATGAATTCATTATGGGACTAAGTACCATAATGAATTCATTATGGTACTAAGTACCATAATGAGCTTCCTTATGTCATCAAAATTGAGTGACATACTCCTTTAAAAATAGTTGTCATTGTGACATGTCGAAAATGCAGTTTTTAATTTTTCGAAAATGTATTGATATAAATGCCATCAGATAAAATTTTGTATGTAATACGAATCATAAACAATCATTATGGCACACGCCGTGTTATCGGACTCGGCTACGCCTCGCCCGATAACATTCACGACTTGTACCATAATGATCGTCTTTATGATCCTTATTACATAAATAACTATTACAGCGATGTTCTCGAAGATTACATTCTTTTAAAAACGATTGAATACGCGATATCCCTAACTCTTGTGGAGCACTATATTTGCAACCTGTATAAAGATAATGAAAACATGGTCGGTCAGAATTTTTATGCAACGGTCATTAAAAATAACGAATTTCTATTGTTTCTGCTGCTGGCGACAGTTATTGGGTACATAAAAATTCAAATTGTTCATTACACTCCGTAAACCATAAACTACATAGACACTAAATTTCATGTTTTATGAGACCACATTTCTTCAGGAGTTGAGCGCACTGCTGGCCGGTCATATTGCAACATTCTGCAGACTGTCTGAGTCCATAAACTGCATTGTATATGCTGCCACACACGTACAAACTTACCCAATTGAAGTTCCTCCATCAACAGCGCATTCGCCAATTAGTTATCATAGATGTAAGTTCTATAAAATTATCACTTGTCTCAAATAAAGCTGACTAATGGATGAGGCATTAATAAACTTCGACTTGTACATATATTTTAACTGTAGATTCCTCCCATCGAACGAAACACACGTGACGCGACGATTTCAAGGCATTCCTAATTGTATACGTTGAAATTTGAGGAACAAACTATGAATTTCAAGAATAATCTGGATGCTTCCCTGGATTTTGAATAACATCGAATGTCTATCAACCTTGTCGAGACTTATATCCGAATGATGAAAAAACGTTTGATGTAGAGATATGTAATAATAAAATCCCACAAATGTGGGAGATGAAATTGAAAACCAAGGAGCAGGAAATTTCACATTTGATACGCACAGTTCCTATTGAAAATTGATTGTTACCGGTCCATATTGAAAATAAATGTCAAAGAAATACAAAATTCAGATATATGAATGATGAATGTCGATACAAACCACGTATTAAATTGAAATTAATGAAAACTAAGATGATACTTAGCACTAAATAATTCGTGGTGGTGTTTATATCTGAACAATATCCTCTTGGAATTTTATGAACTCTACACAATACGGTTAACATTACATCAATTCACTAATCACACACAATCTTTACGAGATCGAAGAAAAACACATATCAAAACAAAGCTCTAGAAAAGATTTCCTTCATATTTGTTTACAGATCGCGCTTCTTGTAGCTGTACGCAGGCGTCGTTCACATACACTGCATTTGAGATTTATAGATCTTACGTTGTGTCTTTCGTAATTTCAGGAATATTGGCGAAGCTGGCAACGTACACATCGAAATTTCTGTGGAATATTCATAGCAGCTTTTTTATTGTTTTAAATGCAGAATGGGTTAGGTTAGGTTGATATCCTGAATTGAGTGGAAAAACAACAGAAAAATCCTTCGTTTTTGTTGAACTCGGAATTGAAACATAAATATGAAGAATCGAAAATTGTTCTGAACGGCTTATTAGGAGAATAATGATCCAGATTGGCCACAGAGGGATTCCTTCAGTCCAAACAAAATACGAAGTACAAATTTTACCCATTGTCCCTTCTCCAACCTTCTATCTCCTATTAAACGGTGAGGAGTATCATAATGTTTTACAAATTACCACGAATAGTCCTTCTCACAGCTTGAAGATAATTTCACGGTGGCAAAACCTTCAACAAAAACTTGAATTTCGAAGAGAGGGCAGTTTAGTTCATTATCCCAAAGTTGAATTATGGCTTATGAGGGAGTAGAAAACATGGGTTTAGGGTACCACATCGATGACATATGATTCAAAGTTATTCAGAGCGGAATTCAGATTTCGCTATAGTGGGTGAATGAACTTAACAAGGCCTATTCAATACATCAGTTCCATCAATACTGATCATAAACTTGAGTGTCAAAATCATCAGTTGAGCAAATGGAAGAGGAATGAAGAAAAGTATGTGTCAAAGAGAAGCTGAAATTTTTCAGTTTGGAATTCATATTCTTTTCGGGATGTTTACTGAAGAGGTTCATTGCGTTGAGCCAGATTTGGTGGTACATGCTGTAAATGAATTATTACAATGTACGGAGTGATTCAAGACGAGACGGATAAACTTAGTGTTATTTGATTTCCATTATAGTTTTGCAGGAAGTATTTCCGAAAACATAAGTAGAGAATGGTAAGTAGAAGAAATTATTACCAGGAAAAAGCCAAAATTTTAGAAAATAACATAAAATGAGATAAATCAACTGATACCTCACTTGAGATAGATAATCCGGTTATCACTCATTCTTGCTACAAAATGTAACTTGTTCAGGTTTTATGTTGTAGCTGAATGGTGAATGCGCCGGGAACAAACTTGGAGAAAGTTTAAGTGATTCCAATATAGAATCAATGGACAATGGACAATGAAAATTGGTGTGAATCAATTCGCCGTCTGGAAAATAAAGGAAAAACATATTATCTCTCAGGAATAGGTTGAGCGCTATAATTGTTCTAAAGGTTACAGAGTGTGCTGTGAAAATGCCTCATAATTTTCCAAAAAAAAATGAACTTGTACAACTTTTTCAAGGAAAACTTCCCATTCCCCTACTGCAACGCATACTTCGGTTTCTATAGTTCCGACGAATGTAATTATTTCCATCACGTAAAATTCTGGAAAGAGTGTAATAGTTTCCGCATTTATTTCTATTGCAATGAATTTTCTATTGAGTCGGTCTAGTAGCTGAACCATTTGCGTCCGCAAATTGGGTTTCTTCACATTTCGTGTCCCAGACCAACTACGTGTAATGACTTCTGTGATATAATAACTTACCAAATAACACTTATTGCGTGACATTTGACGTCAAAGCACAATTGACCGACCTCAATGTTTGCTTCGATTTATACGATAATTAGGCAATCCAAACCACGTGGCGCCCTGCCTCCAGATAACCTATAAATTTTCTGACAGGTCGCTGGCTTGCAGTAAATATGAGGAATTTTATTATCTTATGCATTTCATGAGTGAACGAGTGAGTCTTTAGGATTTCTAATATCAAAAAGTATCCTGAAGTATCACTGACGAAGAAAATTTCACTCAATCATATGATTACAACTTTTAGTATTGGGAGCCCGAAGAGATTGAAGAGAAAGTATTGGAGAAGGAATATAAATCAGAGCACTGTCCCTGTAACTTCTTTATCCTTTTATATGATATAAATTTAAATATTCATCAGTTTTACATTTTACATGAACTGAATACTGCTTATTTCAGTGTCTACGAAGACAAATTCACTTTAGTTTCTTATCTTCGATATTGTCAAGTCTTGATGACTGCTGACTCAATTTCCTTTTGTTTCCTGATAAGTCACTCAACATGTATATAATACACCAAGTTACACACACTGGGTGCTCCAAAATATTCAAGAAAATCCTCATAATTTGAACGACTTGCACATCCAACTTTGGCACACATTTATGGCATTTTTTATTGAAAATGGACTTAATTTAAATAATTTTCACTGGTCTGATATTCCTAAGAGTAAGATTGACTAGAAATATCAAAAAAATGTCCACATAAAACAATTTCTCAAGCCAATAAACGGTTTTAATGTCTACATGAACAAAGCTAAATTTGGTTTGTTTGACCACCAGCTAACCTCAAAAAAATATTTGACAGGTGGTTGGATTCCCTAATTGGAATGTGAATAATCTAAGCAAAATTGAATTTAGCAAATCGAGCCTGCCCATTTTATATCCAATGTGAGCCAAGAACCTTATCATTTTTTTGGGAAGCATAATCGGAAATTCTTGTTGATATTCGAAATGTTCATTTTTTATCTATAGGATATACCTACTTGCATCGTCAAAATTCTTGCCCCCCCCCCTGGGTTTCTCAGGAAATAAACAATCCATGTTCAGAAAATGGGATGAAATTTTCCACTATTTCAACTGCAATATAATTGATAGAAAATATTTGTTTGCCAAAAATAATAACTCTTGTTATTGCTGAAATGAGAGCTGAATTAGTCGAAAAAGTTGTCCTAAATTGGTCTGGTCGAATGCGGGAGCTAGTTGTGTTGGACATATGCAGGAAATTAAACTGCTCCACATGAGTTGGGGATATTGACTTAAATTGCAAAAAAAATATATTTAAAATAAGATCTTTGTGATGAAAATTTATATTAATATGATTTCAAGTTGCAAATTAATTTTAGCCTGTAAGTATGCAGCGTATACAGGGTGGTTAAGAAAAATCGAGTAAAATAACGTAATTTTATTCCCAGAGAATTCAAGCATTTTAAGACTATCAATACAATGTATGGCCTCCACGGGCATCAATAACAGCTTGACTTCTTCTTTGCATACTACACACGAGGTTGTTGAACATTTCTTGAGGAATTTGGTTCCATAAACAGGGCAGAAGCTCTCTCAGATCATTTAAGGATTCTGGGGTAGGTTGATGATTATCTAATCTTCTTTGGAGCATATCCCATGCATGTTCTATGCAATTAAAATCTGGTGAGTGCGGAGGTATTGGTAAATTTGCAATACCAAGCTCCTCGCGCGCATTCTCAACTATGACTGCACGGTGCGGTCTAGCGTTATCGTCTAGAAATTGAAAAGTTTCACCAATAGCAGCGTGTTAATTTGGCACAACATTGTCAACGACATGCTTCCTATAGTGTGAGGCGGTCATATTCCCAGGACAAATGTGTAGATATGTGCGTTCGTTGAAACATATCCCGGCCCATACCATTACACTACCCCGGAATGGATGGACTTCTTGGACATAGCGACGATTACGGGGTATGCGTGGAATTGTCCATACCCTTATTCTTCGAGAATCTGAAAATCGTCCATATCTGGATATCAGTAGTGAAAAGGACACTACGCCATTGATCGTTCCAATTGATATATTGCCTTGCTCATTCTAGTATTTGACGCTTATGGTCACGTGTCAATGGAACTCCCCTTAATGGGCGTCTAGAACCTAGATTCACCTCTCTCAAACGTCGTCTGATGGTTTCGATGGAAACTTGGACCCCATCTGCATTTTGAAGAGTATTACGTAGCATTCTACACGTAGATGTAGGGTTTCTTCTCGCCGAAACGGTGATGAAACGATCCTGAGCAAGTGTTGTTTTTCGTCGCCCACCAAGCCTTGGTTTTTCCAACACGAAACCTGTCTCCCTGAACCTATTCCACAGCCGAAATATCACACTTTGGCTGACTTGGAGCCTTTCTGCTACAAGAACCTGAGTTAGGCCACCCTGTAGCATTCCGATAGCCCTATTAGCCTCAGCGTTTGTTAATTTACGTCTTGGCATTTTTCAGAAAACTCGTTTCAAATCGAAGCCGCTGATAAACTTACTTCATTTCAAAATAAGAACATTCATGAAGCATATACAGAAAACCAAACTTCAGAAAAAAGGCGACCAGATTGACGAAATGTCTCATAATGATTCTTATTGGATCGATTCAAGTTGTTATTGAGTATAGATTACATACTTTTAAAAACGATTGAATACAATATCCCTAACTCTCGTGAAGCAGTATATTTTTAAAACATAAATATCATAAAATTATCTTTCAAATAAAAAAAAAATTGGCTTCAATCTTAATTCAATTTGAAGTTCTATCACTCTAAAATAAACACTCGATACCCACAGAATTTGATTTTGCTAAGGTTTTGCTAGGAGGCTCCCCACGAGATCGCTTCATCTCAGCTACTTCGAAAAAGGTGGTTCAAAATTATCAAATGTGAACGACTCCTGGTCCCATCTCAATAACGAATTTTCGTCCTTCCATACGTCGCATCGTCGGAAAGCATTTATCTATATCTATTATTCGTTCTTGTTGGAGCAATCAGTCAACCATCTAAATCTGTATGGATACGTAGTGCGGTCGCAGAAATCAATCAAGCGTGATAAAGAGCCCCTCGTTTATAATTAAAAGCAGAGGCTTCAGCCGATTAAATTCAAACAAATTTCCGGCTGCCATAATGATATACTTCACTCGACATATAGGAGCGGACAGGTGCTTATAATCCGTCTGGTCCTATGGGCGACGCTCTAATTGGATTTACATTCTCATTGCGGTTTTTGGAAAATGCAGGCTTTACAATCATTTCATGAAGAATGCTTTCAAGAAACTTCATTCCATAAATGAAATAGAACGCGCGGTATTTTCAAAGTTTCTCTGATGAAATGATATTATAATTCAGGAAATAAATTACCCAACTATTCATCATGTATCTATAGTGGATATCACTAAATTGATGCAACAAAATTTGGCCACAGATTCTCGAGAAGAAATTGAGTAAACATATTTCAATTCAAAGCACTTTTCATTTCGATTGGGAGTTTATTTATCAGAAAATTCAACGAAGTTCACAGCGTTAAGAAAATTTATATTACTTTTTGATTCCCTAGTAGTACTTACAGTTACTCAGTTTGGTTTTGATGATTTTGAAAATTGGCTTCACTATTCATTTTTGAAAGGCGCGTCCCCTCTTTCTCTAGCGTAAGGTTCGGAAAATCGAAAAAAAATTTGAACTCACGCTGCTAGACTGGGATCCTTGTAAACGACATTCTTATCAGCTCCACTTGGTTTCCTGTCACATGCACTGGAAAAGAACAATAAATCTACTATTTTCCTTTCATTACAGGTCGCAGGTTACAGTTTGTTACTCCCATGCTTTTCCTTAAAATAACACTGAATTTCAAATTCCTTATCGAAGAAAGAAAATAAAAAAATGATAAAGTTGAGGAAATATATCTGACAAAACAAACTATAGCACAACGAAGTAAACAAATTCAATATATTTTTGACTATTATTGCGGAATATCTGAGTTACGACACTTTGAATCCTACTCGAAAACTGTGCGTTGTTAATAAATCAAAATTTCACTTTTCCTACGCGATTTCCTGATGACAACATTGTTCGAAACATCATGAGCTACACAAAATTAAAATAGCGGAATGAAATGAATGAATGAACTGGACACATATTCAGAAAATGGTGCTGCTAAAACGTGTCCATTCATTATCTGAAGTATTTCGCGAAGATTCCGTTATACTCCATTCACAATTATAAAATCACAACTCTGGCATTGGAAATTTGACACATTCCACTCTGTATCGAAGTAATGACGTTTTTCGAAATATTTTTATGTTCCAAGTTAACACTATGTTGCCTTTTCTACACTCTTAGCGTATTCCTCAGAATGTGAATTCGGAAAATGAAAAGTACAAGAGATCACTGTTAAAATATATTATTTTTCGCCATGGAAGAAAATTGCATTGCTTTCACATAATTTTCATATGCATGCTTGTGAAGATTTAATGTTTATTATCCTCTTGAACTGAAAGTTCAAGACTTGACGACATCAATTGTTGATTCTAATCAAGAATTCATTAAAAAAATCAACCCAAAGATATAAGATGAATTGATGGGTAATAACAAGAATCAAGAATAATTTCAATTTCATTTTGTTGATAACTTTCTTGAAATCAATGTTGTGGTATAAAACTCGGCTGCGTTTGTTCAAACAACATCTAAAGAAGACATTTTTCACCATCTCGACCTTTGAAAGGCGTTTCTTATAGGAGAATAAGGTCTAAGTTCCACCTCATTAGTGAGGTACCTAACTTTTGCAAATCTGCTCAGATATCGCCAAATTTCTTGGAAAACCTGAAATATATCATCCTAATCGACCTCTCGAGGCTCCATTCGATCCATTTACTGCGATATTTGTCCAAATAACAGCTTTTTCAACGAAATTCCCGTGTGCCCCTTCAACCTCGAAATGTAAACATTCGTCCTGGTCTTGAAAATCGTCTTCACGCTCCAAACTGGTGCTAAAAACAATAAACATACGTTAATCTTGGATATTTACGAAAAACTCACCTGCAAATATCGATTAAATACCAAAAATCTGCGAACAATTTGTAAACCTAACAAAATGTGGAATATTCTTTGATACTTTTACTTTGATGTGAACAAAGAAACTCGCAACGTCGTTTTGTCACGGCCGATATTTTCTGTGCGCGCACTGACTTTTCATCATATGTTCTGTGCTTTTCATCAGGAGCACCAATTCCTGAAAACGAAACCATGACCTCCTATGTGATTAAATAAAAGTGAATGGAGTATACGAGGATATATTGAAAAATTCTCAGCCTACTATAGAACCAAACAAAATTTCAATGTCAAAATATTTTATTACTCAACATATTCTACTCTAAATTGAATACATTTATTAGAGCGAACCTGCAACGTCTCTAGACCTAAAAAAATGTTTCTTCTTGCTTTGCAAATCAGTCCTCCACAGCTTTTATTACCTCCTCGTTGGAAGAAAATTTACGACTTTTTTAATTTTTTTTCAGTTGAGGAAAGAGATGATAGTCAGACAGAGCCAAATCTGGTGAATAAGGGGGATGTTCTAATAATTCTAACCCTAAATCACGAATTTTTTGCATGGCAACATGAGATTTGTCTACTGGGGCGTTGTCCTGTAAAAACAAAACACCTTTGGATAGCTTTCCGCGTCTTTTCTCTTTATTTTTTTTCTGTAGCTAGAGTGGTCAGTAATGTCGAATAGTAATCTCCAGTTATTGTTCTACCCTTATCCAAAAAATCAATCATGATTTCTCCATGGCAATCCCAAAAAACTGAAGCAAGAACTTTTCCAGCAGATTTTTGGACACGAAACTTCTTAGGTCTTGGAGAACCAGGGTGTCGCCATTCCATCGATTGTTGATTTATTTCTGGGTCGTAGAAATGTACCTTATTCTCATCCATAGTAACAATTCGGTTTAAGAAGTCTACATCGTTTTCAAATCGAGCACAGATCGAACGCGATGCTTCTACCCTTGCACGCTTTTGGTCAGCATTCAAACATTTGGGGATCCATTTTGCAGAAATTTTTCTCATGTCCAAATTGACGTGAACTATATGATGAACGCGTTCGTATGAAATCTTCAGTGCTTCAGATATTCGTTTCAGTCCAATTCGACGGTCTGATAAAATCATGTCATGAACTGCATCGATATTTTCGGGGACTGACACAGAAACTGGCCTTCCCGATGGGTCATCATCTTCAATGGAAAATTTACCTCTTTTGAAGCTTGCAATCCAATTTTTCACGGTCGCATACGAAGGATATTGATCACCAAGGGTATTGAGCATACCTTCGTACATCTGCTTACCTCTTAACCCTTTTAAAAACAGGAACTTGATGATGGCTCGATACCAATTTTTCTATTTTTACAATTTCGGTGGACATCTTTTTTCTCTATTAATTGCGTAACTCTAGTTTACTTCCTTGACGTCGAAATCTACTTCTAATAAGTTATTGTTCGCTGATATGGTATCGCAATATTTTGTTTATGCATGGAACTGGTCTAGGCTAACTAGATATCAACGAAGAGGATATCGTCCTAAGACTAGCATAATATGAAGAAATTGGACTAGCAGAGATCTAGTTTCCAAAGTACACCACTGGTGGAACCTACACAACAGGATAATGACAGACCGGTTTCTGGCTTATTAGCCTTCTTCAGTGCCACACATCCCTTATCGTGGTAGTATCGAACTGAAACGGTAGAATTTATATATTATATCCTAGTAGGAACATCTGAGTACAGTAGACATTTAACCGCTAGTTGTGACAGTGTACAGTTTAAACTGTACTCAGATGTTCCTACTAGGATATAATATAAGTTCTACCGTTTCAGTTGGATACTAACACGATAAGGGTTGTGTGGCACTGAAGAAGGCTAATAAGCCAGAAACCGGTCTGTCATTATCCTGTTGTGGTGGTTCTGGTTCCACCAGTGGTGTACTTTGGAAATTAGATCTCTGCTAGTCCAATTTCTTCATAAAGTAGATATCAATACATCCTCGTAGTTCAGTACTCTGTTATTCCCCCAGCTATCAATTGAATGTTATTCTCTCTGTAATAAACAACACTGCATCGAAGTCGAGGACTACGCACTTGAATTTACCCCCAACTTTTTTAATCCACAAATGGAATATTGTGTCTCGAACGATCTATATGTTCTAGTATCGTGAAGGACCAAATACTGGTATAAAAACGAAGTGTACATGGATATTTCCACTCGACTGAGTTAGGAGGGTCTTTCTTTGAACTTACCCAAATTGATCTATAACTTCCAATTTCTTTATAACCTTTATATAAACCGGAATAAGGTTACGTCTCAGAATAAATTCCCTCTAAAAGATGTTCCTTTTAGGGACCGCACAGTTCATTTCATTCTCGACAGGAATTGTATTTCTTTCCCAAAGAAATCCCCTCTTTTACAACGTGGGTAGGAATGAGATTTCAGGTTATTTGAGTATTATTTTTGCAACATAATTTTCTGACAGTGAATCCCAAAGTTCTAGTACAAGGTTGCATCCACTGTGTATTCCAAATATCGTTAAAGAATCCTATTCTGGAAATTATTCTTTTCCCCTGAAATTAGCCCTTTCGAATGCTTATTTCAAGAATCAAGTTTCCTAGATTCAAGGGCATTTAATTCATTTACAGAATGCTGGATGCATCTCGAGAAATTGTGGCCAAACACCGCGAAACCTAGCCTGAAACTAAATTAAGTATGCTGTTTCTGCACTTTCCAACATCAGAAGCTCAATTCATCACCGTTC
Organism: Adalia decempunctata; assembly: GCA_951802165.1. Classification (NCBI taxonomy): domain Eukaryota; kingdom Metazoa; phylum Arthropoda; class Insecta; order Coleoptera; family Coccinellidae; genus Adalia; species Adalia decempunctata. The sequence continues at coordinate 28,153,962 of OX637697.1, forward strand.
AACAAAATATGTCTAATATTCCTGGGGCGTAGTTGCCATTATCTTGGGTAATTATTCATGATGAGCGGCTCCCTCGACAACCTAAATAAATATCTAATGTCAGAGGTGTCCATTAGTATCCATTATTCCAATATTTGTTGACAATATGAACAGAATCTATAGCAAACTAAAGTGAATGAAAAACAATTTGGGAAACAACAAGAACGCCCTGAGTTCCTGAGTTGGATTCATTTCTTCACTGCATTTTAGAAACTTTTGGCAGAACAGTTGTCATTTTTTTCAACAACATTGGCGTCCTCCTCGGGAATCGACGAATTAGTGGGGTAGAGCAGTGGTTCCCAAATGGTGGTCCGCGGAACCCTAGGGTTCCGCGGAAGGGCTATAGGGGTTCCGTCTTATCCGAGTGTTGTATGTTTTGATCATTCGTAACACCTTTAAAATACTATCGGACTTACGAGCTGTGCCACAGCATTGTGCTCGTGAAAGCACTCGGAGCCCTTTTGTAACTGAAACACTTCAACATTTCATTCATATTTTTTTGTTATTTCTCTTCAGACTGTTCATTCTGAAATATAATTCCCCATTTGAAATTTTATAATTCTTGAGAAGAACTTTGCATTCAAAATTTCATTATTTCAAATTACGGAATTCGGAGTCTTCAAAAATTTTGTTTCCAACTCTTATACATAGTTCTATCGAATTCGAGACACTGTGTATATTTTTTGTTACTCGTCAATAATCACACATATGCCAGCCAAGATAAATAGGATTAATTTTTATTCCGATTAAAATAACTTCTAGTTTAACAGTTCCTAAAGAAGTGTTTCTAAGACTCAGCTCTCGAAATATCGAATTACTTTGCCAAAGTGCTTAGTATTCGGGAGCCTTTTGTGGAAATTGGTGCTTAGTGCTCACGAATCGGGAGCTTTTTTTCAAGTGATTAGTATTTGAAGCACTATTTATCAGTGTTCGGCACAGCTCTGTTGGACTTCATATCATGTTTCAAAGTTCAACTTGCAATTTTTTTTTAGTTTATAATATGGATAAATGGATTAAGACGAGTCAAAACCTGCAAACCCCAACAATCCACAAAAAGAATGAACCTCAGGAAAGATCCATTAAAAAAAAAGAAAATTTGATGAATCCTATTTGTCTTTTGGGTTTATTCCTGCAGGAATGGCTGAAAACCCAAATGGACAATGCGTCATTTGCAGCAAAATTTTGTGTAACAGCTTATAATATTCCAAGCATACAATTTGTTCTTCCTTTCCAAGTTGAAAATGAAAATAGTCAAACTTAACATTGGATCAAAATAGGGTTCCGCCATAAAAAATTTTGCCGATTAGGGTTCCGTGGCAAAAAAAATTTGGGGACCACTGGGGTAGAGAACTAAAGATCTATGAGGAAGCAGTTCCCGGAAGGCTTACCGAGCCAAAACGACCCTGGTTCAAAATAAAATAAAACTGTATTGAAGAATGAAAAAAAAAGAAGAAAAGTTGTCGCATAGCGATAGATAGATAGACAGATAGATATTACTTTTATTTGTTTCTCATTTGTTAACGTCAGTTTCCAAAAACACAATATTAATCAAGAAAGTTTATTTTTCTACAAACGTCAAAAAATGACAAGGTTCGCGCATAGACAACAATATGCGAAGTGACCCTTATTTTCATTTTCCTTCATTACCATGACACCGTGCGCGAAGTAGTATGCGAAATACTTATCTCGCACAGCGGCGTAGCTACGTGGGTGCAAGGGTGTGCAGTGCACCAGGGCCCCCGACCTCAGGGGGCCCCCAAGCGCTGACCATCAAATCGCGTTTGAACTTAAAGAAAAATTCAAACTATGATTTTTCTCTGTGATCTATTATGCGAATAACATTGTTTTTATTATATTCAGTTGTTGAAAAATGTTTTTTCCGAAATATCATCAAATCTAGGGATTTATTGCCAAAATTCACTGTTGAATCGGACACCTATCTAAAAAAACTAAGTCCGACTAGATGGTACAGTAGGGTTAACATAATTTCGGCAATCAAATTTCATTTTTTTTTTCATATAATTCGTGCATTAGCTGAAATAGAAGAATAAATTCCTGCAAATAAGAGCGAAAACAAGCAGAAAAAAAATGTTGAATTTTGAATTTATTTTCCTCGGCGATTTAATGCACCGCATTCTCAATGATATCAATTATGCATCTGAATCGTACAAAAATGCGATGTCAGTTTGGACGACGTATGCAGAGCTTTAGAAGAGACGAATACAAAGAAAACCATTTATAGGAGTGACTTCGAGTCCTCCAAGTGCAAGACTAGAGAAGATGTCATAGCATATGGTAAAGATCCCCATTTCGAAGAAAAGAGACAAAAAAAAGATAGAAAATATTTCGATGAATTAGCTTCCGATCACCGATTTCGAAGCAGGGGAGAATTTTCCGAAATAAATATTTTCAATAGAGTGCTCGATACAATAATTTCTCAATTTTAGAAGTCGCCTTCTTATGTTTCGGTTGCAGTTTTCAACAAACTGCCGAATCATTGGAAACTATTAAGTTTCATTAAATTTAAAAGAGAATTGAAGGCGCTCCTTGCAACAAAAGCGTATTATTCGCTCTAAGAGTTTTTCTGCGACACAAACCTATCTGTGATATGAGTAGAGTTTGCTCTAGACTGTAAGTTCATTTTATGTCCATATTTATTTTAATAATGTGTTATTTATGCTGAAAATTGACGAGTACACGCTATTGTATTAAGCCTGTAGTACAATAAAGATTTGATTGATTGATTGAATTCAAGTTTCGGGTGTATGACTGCAGTCAACAAAATTTTGAATTTTCACCATCATTTCTACTAGATATAGGTAGTCGAAAAAACTGTAATTCAAAGCTTCGACCAATTTCAAAGTAAATATTGCGATATGAAAGTGACCAACTTTTAAATTCAAGTTCTTAATATTTATCACCTATTTCTACCTGAATTGAATTAGGCATGGATAATTCATGAATTGTATATGAAAATAATAAGGAAATACGGAATGCTGGAATGCGATCTAACAGAAGTATTTACAGTAATATTACTGTTCCATACAATATTCCTGTCACCTCTGTAGAAGCTGAAAGATCTTTCAGCAAATTAAGAATAATATAAAATTATTTGCGGAACACTATGAGCCAAGCCCAACTGGAACATTCATGGCTTATACCAATCAATTGAAAATGAAGCTGCATCAAGTCTAGATTTGAGTGAAGTCATTGAATCTTTCGCAAAGAGTTGGTCTAGAAAGAGGTTGTAAACATATTTTTTTCCCAGAGAATAAATGACTTGACCTCTAGGTTCGAATCCCCAATAATTAATTTGAATTCATTCCTCGAATAATTTATTCTTATTGTGATTTCACCAAATAATCTAACGTATCAATAAAAAAAAATAAGGCTAGAAGGTCATAGTGACAATGACAATTTTTTTGTGAATATTTGTACATATAGTAAATATCTATAAAAATGTTTTTAAAGCCCTTTTTTTCATCCACATTAATATAATGAATTTAATATACCTACTCAAATACATAAATGACAACATAATTCATTCAAGTATATTCCTCAACTGTACCTTCAGTAAGTAACTTTGCTTCTTTGAAGTATTTATATTTTGACTCGAAAACAATTCATTAAGGGGCCCCTCTTCGATTTTTGCACCAGGGCCCCAGACTATCTAGCTACGCCACTGATCTCGCACACTGCCTGTAAACTATATGGGATTTTTATATTTTAACCTTTATGTTCCTCAATCAAGCAAAATGTATAACAATAATTAAGGCTTTCAAATCGTGAGAAAATTTAACACTTCTTAATTCTATTTATTATTTACAATGTTTACATTTGTGGTGCAGCCAGTGCACGAACGTTTGTAGAAAAAATTCACGCACTAGATACAAAAATAACTATTTATCAAGTCACTAACTTGTAAAACTGACAGTTAACTTGCAAAATTTTTACAAGTTAGTACTGTTAGTAGTATTATTTACATTAGAAAATTTTGTTTTATCGTCATATATGTTGAAAATCATGGTACAATTGTTATTTCCAGTAACACAGATTTTTGATGATGAAAGAGTTGATACTGATGATGATGAACCATCTGTTGACTCAGAAACTGCTGAACTCGAGGACTGCAGAACATTTGTACTCTACCAAATAATTTGCTTGACATTTCGATTTTTTTGTTTACCGAATCATCGACATAACTCATCGCAATTTCGGTGCTCTTCCACCTTCCTGCACGCTTTAGTGCTAAAATATCTCCACCCGAATCCGCAACCATAGTGGCTCCAGTTCTGCGAAAAGAGTGGCCGGTGAATAACTCTGGGTCTTTTAAACCTAAATATTTCACTATTTGCTTTGGGACACCACCAATAGTGTGCTGGCTAGCATTAAAGGAAATGCACTTTCCATGTCGGTATGTCAAAAAAAATCTTAGGCTTTCTGTTCCAGGAGGCCGAATATTTTCTGTATAACATACAGGGCTTGAAGCTGCAGCCATCATCGGTTAGGGTGAATCTTCTTGTTGTTAAATTTTTTGTTTGCCGCAATGTCACAATAACGTATTTTTCCATATCTTCTACATCATTCATGTTTAAGGAGAGAATTTCGTCACATCGACAACATCCAAAAATCACAAATTTTGTTACAATTTTCGCCAGCAACCACTGGTCATCAGGAGCATGTGAAATAAATTGTTCAGCCCCTTCTCTACTTAATACCTTGGCCTTTTTTGGCGTATAACGCTCATTTTTTCGTTTCAGAAACGCTATTACATTTTGAAATCTGCAAATGACAACTAAACGTCATATTTTTCAATACATTTTTCAAGGAAAACAAACCCGCGAACAGGGGCATTTTCTTTCATTTATAAGCAGCTTTTCAGCATAGACCATTTTGCCCATAAAGTATTAGGGCTGAATCTAGCTGATAGTTGATTCAAGTAGACCAACAAAACATCTTCAGTTACCCCAATCACACTATTTTTGTTTTGCCACTTTTTGAAGTCGTCGTATTCTCGTTCGTACCCTGAAGCTGATTTTGCAGGTAATAAACTTGAAGCTACACTGCTGGCTGCCTCAATAATTTATTTTGGTACATTCATTTTCGCTTTTGCCAAAACAAATGGAAAGAAAAATAAACAGACATATTCATGGCAACGCTTCCATAGCTTACGACATTTGCGACAAATTATTGAGATTTTTTTGGAATTTATCTAACCTTTTTACAAATGAGAAACAAATAAAATATAAAACAATACACGCAAGGTAACGGGTTTTACTGGCTCAAGGAGGTAACTGACTCGCCTGCGGCTCGTCCGTTATATCCTCCATTCGCCAGTAAAAACCCTCTTACCCTGCTAGTAATGTTATATACTATATTTACTCAAAAATCAATACAAAATTTATATTTTCCTACATAATAGGATTCGAGCATGTCCAATATGAAGAGACTAGACAATAACAGCAAAATAACCGATATGATTATTCAAAAATAAACCAACATCATTTAATAACACACTTGAAAAAATCTACAAACTAACACCATCCTCTAAATACTCCGATACATCATAATACGCTATTTCATTCAAGAACATCTTCAACTTTTGCTTCAGTTTTTTGGCACTATAAAGTATTCTTGCCTCTCCCGGTATCTTATTATATATTGTAAGGATTTGGTATTCAACATTTTTTTGGATATAAGAAACTTGAGTTGAAGTTGAAGTTGAATGACTGATATTCTTCATCGAAAATTTCATCATTGAAAAGCAGAAAGTTTTCCTTGCATCCCAAAGAGTATAGAGTTTTTTTAGTCTACTGATTATTGAATTTTGTTTCAGACAAAGCTCCATCGGAAGCTGTTTTTCGAGGAACCGAATTTCTATCATACGATCTCACCCAAACAGGAGGGGAACCTATAGTCAGTGCTCAAGACTCCGTCACCTTTTATTTCAAAACAAGGCAACCAAATGGATTGTTGTTCTTCACAGGGGATGCTACCGACTACCTCAATGTAGCGATCAAAGATGGCTGTTTGAGTTTGACCATGGGCTTGGCCAACGGCAAACAAGACATGCAGATCAAGCCGAATAAGGTTAGATTCGATGACAATCAATGGCATAAAGTTAGTGTTCACAGAAGAATACAAGAGGTAAGATTCATTTAATTAATCTTCAATTATCTAAAGAAGTAGAAGCAATTCGATTATAGATATCAAAAAAGTTGAAATTTAAAGCTCAATCCGTAGTATTGAAGTTGAGAACTACGATAGAAGATTCCGTTATACAGGGTGAATCATAAGTGCTTGTTAGGTCGATTACTCTTGGAGAATGATTCAAATTTCGACGGAATCAAGAGCGCATAAGCTTAAATTGATATCGGGTGTTCTTTTAGAGTGATAGAACTTCAAATTGAAATAAAACACATTCAAATTATGATTGAAGGCTTTTTTTTATTCGAAAGATACGAGGATATATAGAAACATCCTTTGCCTACTATAGAACCGAACAAAATTTCAATGTCACAATATTTTATTACTCAACATATTCTCCTCTTAATTGAATACATTTACTACCTTTTAAACTATTTTTCAATTGAGGAAAAAGATGATATTCGAGCGGAGCCAAATCTGGTGAATAGGGGGGGTGTTCTAGTAATTACCCTGAATCACGAATTTTTTGCATGGCAACATGAGATTTGTGTACTGGTGCGTTGTCCTGTAAAAACAAAATATCTTTGGATAGCTTTCCGCGTCTTTCCTCTATTTTTTTCCCGTAGAGTGGTCAGTAATGTCGAATAGTAATCCCCAGTTATTGTTCTACCCCTATCCAAAAAATCAATCATGATTACTCCATGGCAATCCCAAAAAACTGAAGAAAGAACGTTTCCACCAGATTTTTGGACACGAAACTTCTTAGTTCTTGGAGAACCAGAGTGTCGCCATTCCATCGATTGTTGCTTTGTTTCTGGATCGTAGAAATGTACCCAAGTCTCATCCAGAGTAACAATTCGGTTTTCGAAGTCTACATCGTTTTCAAATCGAGCACAGATCAAACGCGATGCTTCTACCCTTGCACGCTTTTGGTCAACATTCAAACATTTAGGAACCCATTTTGCAGAAAATTTTCTCATGTCCAAATTGACGTGAACTATATATGATGAACGCAATCGTATGAAATCTTCAGTGCTTCAGATATCCGTTTTAGCTCAATTCGACGGTCTGATAATATCATATCATGAACTGCATCGATATTTTCGGGGGCTGTCACAGAAACTGGCCTTCCCGATCGGTCATCACCTTCAATGGAAAATTGACCACTTTTGAAGCTTGCAGTCCAATTTTTCAAGGTCGCATACGAAGGACATGGATCACCAAGGGTATTAAGCATATCTTCGTAAATCTGCTTACCTCTTAACTCTTTTAAATACAGGTACTCGATGATGACTCGATACTCCAATTTTTCGATTTTTACAATTTCTGTGAACATCTTTTTTTTCATTTATTGCGTAACTCTGGTTTACTTTTTTGACCTCGAACTCTGTCACGTATAATAAGTTATTGTTCGTTGATATGGTATCGCAATATTTTGTTTATGCATGAAACTGGTCTAGGCTAACTAGATATCAATACATCCTCGTTACTTCATGACATTCATGTTTTAAAAATGATTTTCGGCATATGTCCATCACGACTATCTCTGAGGAACCGCATTCGACCAAGCCAATTTTATACCACTTTTTCGAGTAATTCAGGCCTTATTTCAGCAATTACATATTTTATGTTGGTTTCCAAAGCGTCTATTGTTTGTGGTTTATCAGCATAAACCAATGACTTGACATAACAACCAAAGAACAGAATTCATTGAAGTTATTTCGCATGATCTTGGAGGCCAATCAATTGGACCATTTCTCGAAATAATGTTATCGGCAAATATACAGGGTGTCCGGTAAACCTTGTACAATATTGAAACTGGTGATAGACCAGGTCATGACTGTTGAGAATATCAGAATTTCATCTCAGTAAAAATATCACCATTTTCGAGATAATGGGCATTTTCCAAATATCTAGCTAGAAAATCACTACCTCACCTCCGTTTTTTGAGTGCTAATTCAAATATCTTTGTTGCTGAAGATTAATGATGAGTGATGCTTTCAGACGTACAAAACAGTTTTTCAGAACTTGATACATTTTTCAAGAAATAGAGGTAAAATGCCAGATTGGAATCCCACCAATTTCTATTAACAAAAATTTGAAATTATTGTCTGAACCACGTGGAGGTGAACATTCATAACAAAAGAATGCCCATTTTGTCCAGACTCTAAAATGATATGAAAGTTGGTATAATTATTTTTGGAAGGAGTGGTATTTCGATTATAAGTGATTTTCTAGATATTTAGAAAATGCCCATTATCTCGAAAATGGTGATATTTTACTGAGGTGAAATTCTGATATTCTGAACAGTCATGACCTGGTCTATCACCAGTTTCAATATTGTACAAGGTTTACCGGACACCCTGTATATCTTTAACGAGCACCATCCACTGTAAGATTAGTTCCAGAGCTAGTCGTGATGGACATATGCCGAAAATGATTTTTGAAACATAAATGTCATCAAATTATCGTTCAATCCAAAAAATAATTTGGCTACAATCTTAATTCAAATGTGTTTTATTTCAATTCAAAGTATGTCCAAATTTTCATTTTATACTCATAATCTTCATGAAATTTCTTCAGAGCGGTCCACCATTTTTAGAAAATTATCTTGCAAAATGTCAATTAGGTCCATTTATTCAAATGGCAAGACCTTAACTTTTTTTATTTTTTCAAATTTCATTCACTCTTAGTATTGGCGATAATGATCAGTCAACTGGGCATTCTGCATGATTCGAATGGGTTATTGATCAAACTGATTGAAAAACTACTTTGGATTCGCCAGGGATTTCTTGGTGATGACAAATATGGTGTTTTTGGGGGGTCTTACCCTTTGTCATTTTTCACCCAAAAAGTTGAGATTTTCGATATCGATTTCATTAGTCTCAGAGATACTCTGGACATTGCTGGTTACCAATTTACCAAAGAAATGTGGATAAAATCAGGGGAGCGGGAGCTATGACAATTTAAAATTTCGGATTTATCAAAAAATGACATTCGACAGGTGAAAATCTAACCTATGATAGATATCGACTTGAATTTTTGTGTCCCCGAAAACCAATATTTTGATACCAAACATGTCCATAGATGAGTCGACTTTTAATTTTTTTTTTTTTAATTTCATTTTCGTGTTTTGTACGGACGCTCAGAGTACTCTAAGTATTGGCGTTAATGATCAGCCAACTAAGCATTCTGCATGATTCTAATGGATAATTGATCATCCAGATTGAACAACGACATTGGATTCGCCAGGGATTTCTTGGTGATGACAAATATGGTGTTTTTGGGGGGTCTTACCCCTTTGTCATTTTTCATCCAAAATGTTGCGATTTTCGATATCGATTTAATGATGCTCAGAGATACTCTAGACTCATTTCCATTCGGAAAAAGCTAATGCACTTTCGGTTCCGTCAAATTCGGCAGCATTATTCTAGCACCAAATTTCGAAAAATTATCGACCGATCGGGCACTAATGACGCAAGACTCACCCTGTATAGAGATAGATGGACTAGAATGATCAAATAGATACCGGTCAAGCGGGTAGAATCATGTTGAAAATCGACTGAGCATTTTCTTTGATTCTGGACTTCTACGCAAATGAATTTTATTCTGAGCGTCGCGTCGTAACAAAATGGTGAAGGATCCCGTTCTTTTGGCATAATCAATTTTTTATGTTGGACTGCTTGGTCCGGACTTGCATTGATCTTCGTTCGTAAAAGAGGAAGAGAAGATATTGAGAGAGAAAAAAGGCTTATGAGGAAAAAGAATTAACAAGTCTACAGAACCTAGATACGTTTATTGAGTGGTAATCTGAAGTAATGTTAGAAGCAGAATCAACTCATTACTGAACTAATAAAGTCTTATATCTGCTCCACAATATGGGGCAGTAATTGTTGGAAGTTTTCGTGCTATGAAAGTTTTTCTCTGAGAAAATCTGTCAGATTGTTTGCTCAGTTAGGAATGTCTTGAAATAAAAATATTCTGAAATTACAAGACGAAAAAGTTCTTCTATCAAGTGCCTACGTTCAAAAAAAATCATCATATTCACCATGAAAGATCAGTTTCTGGAGTGGAAGATTTTTCGTTTATCATCTTGTCAACAGGAACAAGTTGATCGCACACTTCCTTTGAAATTTCCACGAGAGCTTCCAGAACTAACTACCCAAATTGCGCTCAAGTCGGTACGAATTTCCGTCTGCTGAGCTTGCGGCAGGAAGAGCAAACATCCTGACATAGGATCCAGAATTGAAGGCTCACTGTAACGAGAAAACTTCCAACAATCGCTTCTTGCCATGTTAATATTGATATTCCAATGTTTATAAGATGTGTTGTTCTTTCCAGATCTCGGCAATTACAAGCTTTTGCAGGGTAAGTTACTTCCTGAATTTCTCTGTTCCTTTATTTCGCATAGCTGGGGGGAAATCGACAGGCATGAGCGATAAAGCACAATTTCCCGAAATTCCTTGTTTGATTTCCCCTATCTTACGACTGCTACCGAGTAATTGGTCGGGACTCGCGATTAAGTTCATTTGGGGAAATGGCTAGATGGAAAGGTCGTTTTGTGGGGTTGGAGACAACCCTCCAAGTGATGAGCGGCCTTTTCAACGGTGTTATAGCTCCGTTAAGAGTTCGAGTATGAAGCTATACGTTCTAACGGATACTAAAATTCCTTCCGGATTTGCCGTACTCAGCATAGATGTATTTCACTGAGGTAATTCCTTTTTGGAAAATTCGAGTAGAACACTCTCTCTTGGAATCAGGAGCATTTGAACGGTCCTTCATTACTTAGTAGGTATACTCCATTCCCTTTCATGAAGTATCCCGATTGGCCAAGATTTAGGTTTATCAAGTTTTTTCACTAAAAACTGACGGAGGTTGGCACTCGTGAAATATTGGCAATGACAAAATCAAAAATAAATAATCGATAAATTTAGATTATTTCTGATTTTTCCTATTTCGTCTCATCCTGCACTAACACGAGTAACACAACGAGTAACAAAGATTTTTAATCAAATATAGTTGTAATAGAAGAAAATATTCGTCTCATTTCCAGAACATAGATTGTTTATTTCTCGGGAAACCTAGGGCGGACAAGACTTTTGACAATGTGTATAGTTACCAATATAGAACATACAGAACAGCATTCCAGTAATGAAGGTCTGTCATAATAAGTCATGCACCTCCCGATGGATGTACCTACTCAAAATTTCGTTATTCCTGTACCCGACGCCTCCGCCAATCTGTTGCATATGATTATTTTCAATTTCTAAGGGCCGATTGCACCGTATACAAAACTGTATTGATAGTCTTAAAATACTTGAATTCTCCGGGAATAAAATTTCGTTATTTTACTCGATTTTTCTTAACCACCCTGTATACGCTGCAGACCTACAGGCTAAAATTAATTCGCAACTTGAAATCATATTAATAATATGAATTTTCATCACAAAAATATTATTTTAACTATATTTTTTTGCAATTTAAGTCAATTTCCCTAACTTATATGGAGCAGTTTATTTCCAATATTAACAGAGAAAAAAGTTTCTTCAACATTCGCCAGGTCTTTGGAATCATTGAATTCACATGATATTTTCTCAAATTCATTATTCTCCCAAAGTTAATAAATGATAAATACGTAATTACTACGACTTCTATGGAGAAAGGGACAATGTTGCGAGATGTTATTATCACTATGTTACGCGATGCATTAATGATTTATCTTTGGAGGTCAAAATATATACGGTCAAATTTGTCAGAATTCCATGGCCAACCGGGATACTTTACGGAATAGTTTACGTCTAGGCATGATTGCAAAGCAAATTTTCAGATTTTGAATCAAAGTTGATTGTAAGAGCGTGAAACAATAACTGATCCAAATGTCTTCGAAAAGAAAACGACAAGAACTTGCCTGAAACTGAGAAAGTTAACAAACGGGGAGCAAACAAACCAGTCAGATAAGAGAGTAAAGAGTAAACATTTTTCTTCCCATAACTGAACATTTGGTGGATAAGTTTTATTCGTGTAGCTTGCAAACTTCTGATTTTGTTAATAAATGAATAAAAATAGATCAATTTTGTCACTGCGTCTCTCACTAATCCTCAAGACCTTGAGGGTACTTCCGGAAGTTACAGTACGCTGAAAATTCGAAATGTTGGTTGAAATTGTATCGCAATCATGAGAAAATTAAAAAATCTTTATACTTTAATGTATATTTTCGATTGTTTTCATTTTGTGCCTACTTCCAATCTCCACGTTAATTCAATAAAAAATACATTCACATTGTTATCAACGATCGAAATTGTAACACGCAATAAAAATTAACCAGGTATCGACAAACCTCGCACAACATCAATTGTGCATTGGAAATACAATAATGTTCATTAGCAACAAGCTGCGGCATAACACGCTATAATGATACGTTTGACAAGCTTTGTGAAGGTTCTCGTTTGTTCCTCCAAACACCCAAACAGAAATTTTCACACACGACTCTACCACTTGACCTTCGTGGTCCCCTAGCAAATTTATGCGCACCATGCACTTGTTCGGCACATAAGTGCATGAACGTTAATAGAACGGAGACTTAAAAGCGTCAATTAATGAAAATAACTCGATAAACTCGAACCTTTGTGTCCTAAATGGAAATCTGGAGCGGAATTTCAGCGTCCGTAGTGACTGGAAATCAATTACGTGTCGGTCGGGAATAATTCCATATTTGCCATACTGGAATAACTGATCGTAAGGCGATCGCTTTCACGTTACACTTTGCGAAAAATTGGAGACCGTTTTGCGTCACGAATAGCTGCAAAGGTCGTCCACTGTTCAGATTGATTCCTGTTATTCACCGTGTGAGATTGAAGCTTTCGATTAATTAATGTCCGGTTATAGTTTGGCATCAAAAATTCAACAGATTTCATGAAACACTGAGTATTTCCTTCGAGAACAATTCTGATTTGCAATTTTCAAATTACTCCATTCATAATTGGCACTCCTAGTATTTCAGAAGTGAAATATTGACCTAAATTGCAAAAAAATATTGTTAAAATAAGAATTTTGTGATGAAAATTCACAAGAATATGATTTCAAGTTGCAAATTAATTTCAGCCTGTAGGTCTGCAGCGTATACAGGGTGGTTAAGAAAAATCGAGTAAAATAACGAAATTTTATTCCCAGAGAATTCAAGCATTTTAAGACTATCAATACAATGTATGGCCTCCACGGGCATTAATAACAGCTTGACATCTTCTTTGCATGCTACACACGAGGTTGTTGAATATTTCTTGAGGAATTTGGTTCCATAAACGGGGCAGAAGCTCTCTCAGATCATTTAAGGATTCTGGGGTAGTTTGATGATTAAAAAATCTTCTTTGGAGCACATCCCATGCATGTTCTATGCAATTCAAATCTGGTGAGTGCGGAGGTATTGGTAAATGTGGAATACCAAGCTACTCGCGCGCATTCTCAACTATGGCTGGACGGTGCGGTCTAACGTTATCGTCTAGAAATTGAAAGGTTCACCAATAGCAGCGTGAACATTTGGCACAACATTGTCAATGACATGCTCCCTATAGTGTAGAGGTGAATACAGACTATTCTGACGTGACGTGATTTCACGTCACTTCAAGCACCATCAGTGCTCCCATTGGCCTGATATGAACGTGAACGCACAGAACGATGTGTTGCATCTTTATATCACTCACATTTTGACGTTCACGTTCATATTAGGCCAATGGGAGCACTGCTACACGTCTGACGTGACGTGGAATCACGTCACGTCAGAATAGTCTGTATTCACCTTAAGGCGCTCATATTCCCAGGTCGTCCCAGGACAAATGTGTAGATCTGTGAGCCCGTTGAAACATATCTCGGCCCATACCATAACACTACGCCCTCGGAATGGCTTCGTGGACATAGCGACGATTACGGGGTATGCGTGGGATTGTCCATATCCTTATTCTTCGAGAATCTATCTGAAAATCTTCCATATCTGGATTCATAAGTGAAAAGGACACTACGCCATTAATCGTTCCCATTGATATGTTGCCTTGCCCATTCCAGTCGTTGACGCTTAGGGTCACGTGTTAATGGAACTCCTCTTAATGGACGTCTAGAACCTAGGTTCACCTCCTACAAACGTCGTCTGATGGTTTCGATGGAAACTTGGACCCCATCTGCATTTTGAAGAGTATTCCGTAGCATTCTACATGTAGATGTAGGGTTTATTTTCGCCGAAATGGTGATGAAACGATACTGAGCAGGTGTTGTTTTTCGTCGCCCACCATGCCTTGGTCTTTCCAACACGGAACCTGTCTCCCTGAACCTATTCCAAAGTCGAGATATCACACTTTGGCTGACTTGGAGCCAGATTGACGAAATGTCTCATACTGATTTTTATTGGATCGATTCAAGTTGTTATCGAGTTTTAAATAACTTTTTCCGCGATTTTCTCGAAGATCACATACTTATAAAAACTAATACGATATCCCTAACTCTTGTGGAGCAGTATATTTCACGTATATACTCATGGTTGGAAGATTGAGTTATGCTATTTTCTTGCACGAAAATCAAGAATCGAGTGTTGAAATTTCACTGAAAAATAATGGACATAATAGTCCGTTACTTTGTGATAGTTCATTCGAAGAAAGAATAAAAGTACTTGAATAACCCAACAAAAAAACTTCTAAACAAACAAACGGACCTATGGAATTCCAGACTTTTCAAAATTCGCAAGAAATAAGCCTATACAGAAGACATTCAAATACCTTCTCGCACAACTTGAAATACTCCCATATGAAAATGTAGTAGTACTACGAAACCTGTATCACAGTTTAACCTTAAAAGAACTAACTATTTTCAAATTGAAAAGAAGTAAATAAAAATTAGTATCGGCAGCGTCTCTGGGTATTATTTGACTTTCACTACAGTGACTCTACTTTCACGAGTGCCAACCTGCGTCAGTTTTAAGTAAAAGAACTTGATAATCCTAAATCATGGCCAGGGATATGGATTTGATATTCAATCTTTATCGCGACACCAGCGTTTTTACGCATCTATTCCTGAAGAATTTATCAATTTAAAATTTCGCAAAATTATAGAAACCAACTGCCGTCTCATGGAACTCGCCTTGTCCTAAAATTCCTTACACAATCCCCCTAATGAAGAGGATAAATGCGACCCAACGCCATTAAGTCGTTGTATCGTTGTTGAAAATGTTGAAATGATTCCAATTAAAATACGTAATGAATTATTTCGAGCGGAGCGAGTTAGAGAGAAAATTCTAAGACGTTTTTGTTTTGCCAGAAATAAAAAACCTAATCGCATTAACAGTTCACCAGTAGTTTTTTCTCGAGTGAGCGTGAACGAGAGGATTATTCAGAGATGCTTGTATTGTTGATGAAACACAGTATAATTGGTTTAATACGCTTTGAAATGGAAATGAAGGGTTGGACGATTATTTTCAGATTTTAGAGTTCTTTAATTCTCTTCGAATCGAGGAGGAACCAAATCTGTTTGAATGCTGCGAAAGTTCTAATTTGGTTATGGCAGACTGTGAACGTGAGGTTCCTACATTATTTAAATCGTCAGCAACCATGAAACTCCATGAGGAGAATTTTCAGAATTCAGGAATGAGGAGAATTTTCAGGAATGAGGTGAAGAATGCGAATCTTGCTTTGTCCATTATTCCTCCACTTACAGTGAGTTTCACAAAGCGATAAACGAAGTCAGGCAGGAATTGGCTTCAATTAAGCCTTTGACGCTACCATTTTTGAAACCGTGCTAAGTGCTGTAAATTTCAGTTCTGTTCTAATACAGGGTTATCATAATAATCCGTGCATTAGACGTTTCCCGGCTTCTATGAGGAAAAGATTTGTGAAATTTGGCACACGGCCGTTTTTCGAAGGAGGAAATCATGCTAAAATATTTTCATCGAAATCGCACTTCCGGTTATACCGGAAATGACCATCAGCTTTGGTATTTCAAATGGAACTACCTATTTTCCTAACCAGAGAAGGATTCCTTTTTGAATTCTACACATTTTTTATTTGAAACATTTTTACGTAGTTGTCATGGTTACGAAGATATAAGGACTTCTATGAGAAAATGGCCAGTTTCAGAGGTTCGCGAAACGTATCATAGCATGCATGCTATCCATAACAAAGAAACAAATGAAAGATTTTTCGAAAATTCAATAATTTTGCCCCGTATTGCATGGCTATCGAATCATGTTGTTTTTTTGGAACTGTCACAATAAATTCATATTTCTGAGAAATTTCAAACTGCAATAACTTCATTTTTTCAAATGGCATGCCCATATTTTTTGTACAGAAAACGATTGAAGATGGACATAAGGAACCCTTGGAAAAATGTTTGAAATTAAATTTTCTGTACAAAAAATATGGGCATGCCATTTGAAAAAATGAAGTTATTGCAGTTTGAAATTTCTCAGAAATAAGAAGTTATTGTGACAATTCCAATAGAACAACATGATTCGATAGCCATGCAATACGAGGCAAAATTATTGAATTTTCGAAAAATCCTTCATTTGTTTCTTTATTATGGATAGCTTGCATGCTATGATACGTTTCGCGGACCTCTGCAACAGGCCATTTTCTCATAGAAGTCCTTATATCTTCGTAACCATGACAACTAAGTAAAAATGTTTGAGGTAAAAAATGTGTAAAATTCAAAAAGGAATCCTTCTCTGGTTAAAAAAATAGGTAGTTCCATTTGAAATACCAAAGCGATTAACGGACATCCTGTTTTTGGCAGATTAATCTTTTTGTTATGATCAGCGGCGTAGCTACGTGTGTGCAAGGGTGTGCAGTGCACCAGGGCCCCCGACCTCAGGGGGCCCCCAAGCTCTGACCATCAAATTGCGTTTGAACTTAAAAAAAAAATTCAAACTTTGATTTTTCTCTGTGATCTTTTATGTGAATAACATTGTTTTTATTATATTCAGTTGTTGAAAAATGTTTTTTCCGAAATATCATCAAATCTAAGGATTTATTGCCAAAATTCACTGGTGAATCGGACACCTATCTAAAAAAACTAAATCCGACTAGATGGTCCAGTAGGGTTAACATAATTTCGGCAATAAAATTTCATTTTTTCATATCATTCGTGCATTGGCTGAAATAGAAGAATAAATTCTTGCAAATAAGGGCAAAAACAAGCAGAAATTAAAAAAAAAATTTGAATTTTGAATTTAGTTTCCTCGGCGATTTAGTGCACCACATTCTCAATGATATCAATTATGCATCTGAAGTATTACAAAAATGCGATGTCAGTTTGGACGACGTATGCAGAGCTTTAGAAGAGACGAATACAAAGAAAAAAAATTATAGGGGTGACTTCGAGTCCTTTAAGTGCAAGACTAGAGAAAATGTCAAAGCATATGGTAAAGATCCGGATTTCGAAGAAAAGAGACAAAAAAAAGATAAAAAATATTTCGATGAATTAGCTTCCGATTTCTAAGCAGGAGAGAATTTTCCGAAATAAATATTTTCAATGAGTGTTCGATACAATAATTTCTCAATTTTAGAAATTCTTATACAGGGTCTTTCACGAGGAAACTCACCCATATTTATACGAGAAACTACTGAACGTATTTTCATGAAATTCAGCACTTATAAGTATTTCACGATGCTGATGAAATCTAAAATATTTTCAAGGCATGAGCACCTCCGGTTTTTCCGGAAATGACGTCAACTTCCGTTTTTCAACGTAGAACACCATTTTTTTATTGCAGAAATAGATTCCTTAGAAAATTTCAAGTTATTTTGATGTAACATTTTTCAGTTTTGGTTAGAAAATTCTCTCTGAGCGGGAAAATTCGAAAAAAAAATCGAAAATAGAGCTCCGCTGAAACAAGAATAACTTCGAGGTTTTTGGATGGAAAATTTTCATTTTTGGGATTTTTCAAGATGTAAGATTGATGTATCCACTTTGAAAATCGGAATCGCGATTCATGATACAGGGGGTTAAAAAATCGCTTTCAAAGTAAGGGATGACGAAATCGTGAAAAATCAATTTTTTCAAATTAGAACCCCATTTTTTTATGGCAGATATTGAATCTCGGTTAAAAAATAATGTGATTGTATGCATCACACCCTTGCCCTAAAGTGGATATTTTCTGAGTTATTCACAAAAAACTGTTTTTCGTCTTGAATTTTCAGCTATTTCTTTTCCCTTCACGCCAAAAAGTTGAAATTTTCAGGAACTGTTACTTAAATCATGTTTCAGATTTTACTACCCTAATATGCTAGAGAAAAAAGTTACAGGTTGTTCCTAAATAGATGGCGAATTTGGATTCGAATTTGTATCGGAAACCTCTTTATTTCAACTAATCGGCCATCGGTTTTCTCTCCAGTGATAAATAAATAATTCCTTATGAACCATATGCAAAAACTTACCATGTTTTACATTCTTTTTTTTAATGATAGATATCATTAATTACATGCTACTGAATAAAGAGGAATTTGGCAGATGTAATTAATGATATCTATCATTAAAAAAAAAAGAATGTAAAACATGGTAAGCATATGGTTCATAAGGAATTATTTATTTATCACTGGAGAGAAAACCGATGGCCGATTAGTTGAAATAATTAGGTTTCCGATACAAATTCGAATCCAAATTCGCCATCTATTTAGGAACAACCTGTAACTTTTTTCTCTTGCAAATTAGGGTAGTAAAATCTAAAACATGGTTTAAGTAACAGTTCCTCAAAATTTCATCTTTTTGGCGTGAAGGGAAAAGAAATAGCTGAAAATTCAAGACGAAAAACAGTTTTTTGTGAATAACTCAGAAAATATCCATTTTAGGGCAAGGATGTGATGCATACACTCACATTATTTTTTAACGTAGATTCAATATCTGCCATAAAAAATGGGGTTCTAATTTGAAAAAATTGATTTTTCACGATTTTGTCATCCCTAACTTTGAAAGCGATTTTTTCACCCCCTGTATCATGAATCGCAATTTCGATTTCTAAAGTGGATACACCAATCTTACATCTTGAAAAATCCCAAAAATGAAAATTTTCCATCCAAAAACCTCGAAGTTATTTTGTTTCAGCGGAGCTCTTTTTTCGATTTTTTTTTCGAATTTTCCCGCTCAGAGAATTTTCCAACCAAAACTGAAAAATGTTACATCAAAATAACTTGAAATTTTCTAAGGAATCTATTTCTGCAATAAAAAAATGGTGTTCTAATTTGAAAAACGGAAGTTGACGTCATTTCCGGAAAAACCGGAGGTGCTCATGCCTTGAAAATATTTTAGATTTCATCAGCATCGTGAAATACTTATAAGTGCTGAATTTCATGAAAATACGTTCAGTAGTTTCCCGTATAAATATGGGTGAGGTTCCTCGTGAAAGACCCTGTATTTCGGTTGCAGTTTTCAACAAACTGCCGAATCATTGGAAACTATTAAGTTTCATTTAATTTAAATGAGAATTGAAGGCGCTGCTTGTAACAAAAGCGTATTATTCGCTCTCAGAGTTTTTCTGCGACACAAACCTATCTGTGATATAAGTATAGTTTGCTCTAGACTGTAAATTCATTTTATGTCCATATTTATTTCAATAATGTGTTATTTATGCTGAAAATTGACGAGTACACGCTATTGTATCAAGCCTGTAGTACAATAAGGATTTGATTGATGGATTGAATTCAAGTTTCGGGTGTATGACTGCAGTCAACAAAATTTTGAATTTTCACCATCATTTTTACTAGATATAGGTAGACGAAAAAACTGTAATTCAAAGCTTCGACCAATTTCAGAGTAAATATTGCGATATGAAAGGGGCAAACTTTTAAATTCAAGTTCTTCATATTTATCACCTATTTCTACCTGAATTGAATAAGGCATCATGGACAATTCATGAATTGTGTATGAAAATAATAAGGAAATACGGAATGCTGGAATGCGATCTAACAGAAATATTTACAGCAATATTACTGTTCCATACAATCTTCCTGTCACCTCTGTAGAAGCTGAAAGATCTTTCAGCAAATTAAGAATAATATAAAATTATTTGCGGAACACTATGAGCCAAGCTCAACTGCGACATTTATGGCTTATACCTATCAATTCAAAATGAAGCTGCATCAAGTCTAGATTTGAGTGAAGTCATTGAATCTTTCGCAAAGAGTAGGTCTAGAAAGAGGTTGTGAACATATTTTTTCCGAAGGTATAAATGACTTCAAAGTTCAAATCTAGACTTGACCTCTAGGTTCGAATCCCCAATAATTAATTTGAATTCATTCCTCGAATAATTTATTCTTATTGTGATTCCACCAAATAATCTAACGTATCAATAAAAAAAAAGCTAGAAGGTCATAGCGACAATTACATTTTTTTTGTGAATATTTGTACATATAGTAAATATCTATAAAAAATGTTTTCAAATCCCTTTTTTCATCCACATTAATATAACATCAATATAATGAATTCAAAATAATTTGAAATAACAACATAATTTATTCAAGTATATTCCTCAACTGTACCTTCAGTAAGTAACTTTGCTTCTTCGAAGTATTTATAGTTTGACTCGAAAACAATTCATTAAGGGGCCCCTCTTCGATTTTTGCACCAGGGCCCCGGACTATCTAGCTACGCCACTGGTTATGATGACAAAAATTCATATAACATTCGTGTTTTAAGTCTTGTTTTTGCTGTTTTAAGGTCTTTTAGCGAAGTGCTGTGCGCTCAACTTCTTCTGATTTTCTCTGAATGAGATCCGTATAGTTAGAAAAATATTTTCAATATTTTGCGTTTCAATATAGGACACTCCGTTCAAAAAACACCCGTTTGTTGAATTTCTTCTTTGGGGACAGCCCTGTATATTGGAAAATAAGTTCTCGAGATGCAGAAAAAGAAATACAAGAAACAGCTATGGCCTGCTGATAGCCTTAGAGAGATGAAATGAAAGAAAACCAAGTTGATGAGAACTAGTAAACCGACTTAGAAATGAATTGCTTGAGACTCTATTCCCAGATGGTCTTCATTCCTGCACTGATATGTATTCCGATCTTATTCCAGAGTTTCTTTGAAATCGTCAAATGTTTCCATACATTTCGCAATCAAAAGCGAATTCGCAAAGGAAGAATCTTATGATATCGAAACTTTTGAACTGAAACTTCCAATACGGCTTCCATTTCACTGCCGCTGCAGTTCGTTTCCATAAGTCATAGGGTGTTTTCTCGGCGGATACCTTTACAAAGCTGGAGAAAGAACTTTTTGCCTCGTAATTATGAGAATCCTGGTTGGCAAGAGCATTCGGTCAAAGGAATGTTTCTGGGGATGGAGCGATTTCAAACGTTCAATTATGAATGAAATTGCTCTGTCGAGATCTTCGAGAAGTTTTCTTGTGCTTTATATTTTCATAAAATATTTATCAACTTCACAGTGTAAAGTCCTTGGTCCAATCGCTACGCGCCTATTTATGTGGGGAGATTTCAAAGCGATGGAGCCTTGAGATTTCTCTTTCTAACAAACGGTTCGTTTTCATAGTCATTGCAGCAGATCTTATATCATTCATATTCGAATTGACTCGAGTGAAGGATACTGCATAAAGTTTTATTATACATCAGATAGAAAGACAATAATTGTATAATAAAGAAATGAAATGCCAAAAACTGTGCTTCAGTATCTCGAAGTTTACTCACCTAGAGATAGACCTGAATATACAAACAGAGAGGGGGTACTCTTCGCATAATTCTAAGAAGAAGGTCCCAAAGGGAGCGCAATCGTTTCGTTTTCGAGATCCATGATGCTAAAGTTCGAATTTTTGTCAAATTTTTAATATCTGCATTCCAAAAGAAATTTGGCATAGATTTTACAATTTGAAGTTCACACCATGTGACATGTATTTTTTCTGGGGCACTGTCAACTGTTTTCCTCCAGAACTTTTTGTTGGTGTGCCACTGTTAGTTTAATGATTTTCAGAAAGAAGCTCTGTTATGTTATGCTGAACTTAATGGTCTCCTGTAGTTGCGTCCCATCTGCTTTCGATTTTGAGAAAAAAAAACTGTTTTCTCGAAATCCAATTGTCAGTAGTAATATGACAAGAGACTGAATTTCCGTGATAAGTCTATCGATTTATGTTGAGTTGCTTGGAAACATCACGAGTCCGGAGGACGAGTGGTGTTTCCTCAAAGCAACTCATTTGAGTTTGGAAATAAAAGATAGACTTATGAGGTAAATTCAATCTCGAGTGAAATTTTATAAGACTATTTCGCGAACAGAATGAAACATCAGAAACTCCATATTCGAAAAAGCAAGGAAAAACTCATGTTGACGTCTACAATTTATATTTATCAGTTGTTAAACCGTTCGTATCCATATTTCAATAACAGATTATTCTTTAGTTCAATCGTTGAAAATACCGAAGTTGTCAGACCAATCATAATTCAGAGACAGTTGGTATTATCGCGATAATACGAGCTCTGTCTTTGGACTGTGATTGATCAGCTTTTGAAATGAGTGGAATAGTCATAAAAATTCAGTTATTTTGGGGATGTGATGGTGTCAAAAATAAATTCTCAAAAATAGATATTTCAAAAATCATAGAAAGCTGAAATTTGGTATTAAGGAGAATGTGATGCTGCCTATAATATTATTCATGGATAGATACTTCCTTAAATCCTAGAAAGCTGAAATTTGGTACATCAACAACGCAAGGATTGAGAAATCTGATACTCACACCCTCTTGCCCCTCATTACGAGAAAGGTTGTTCTGAGAAAATAGTTTTTTATGGACAGTTAAATCTAAATTTGCTGGGAAGCTGACATTTTTTGTGCGGGCTAGTATTGACTTAGAACAAACTACGACAAAACTGGGAAATCTGTATTTTCTAGTTCTCAGCTCACAAAAGTGTAACAGCCAAATGGAATAAATTCGATAACGAATAAATGAGGGCGTGTTGGGAAAAACGCTCGGCCAATACCAACTTTCTTATTTCAAATGCAACGTATATTATTTATTTTTTGGATTCTTCAGAGAATTCTAGACACAATTCATGCACAATGTCCTATAGGTACCTATCTTTAACTAGAATTGTCTTCTAATTGTCTAACGATTCTGAGTTTAAGGGTTTCGTTTCGTATACAATACTTTTGACATATCCCCACAAAAAGAAGTCTAATGGTGTCAGATCAGGAGATCGTGCTGGCCATTCTATCGATCCGCGCCACCCTATCCACAGATTTGGAAAAATTTGGTTCAAGTACTGCCGGACATTGATTTGGTAATGGGGCGGTGCTCCATCTTGCTGAAACCATATTATATCGGCAGGAACTTGTGGATTTGCTGGATCAGGATATTAGTTCATCAAAGTTGGTACGAC
This sequence comes from Adalia decempunctata, assembly GCA_951802165.1. NCBI lineage: Eukaryota > Metazoa > Arthropoda > Insecta > Coleoptera > Coccinellidae > Adalia > Adalia decempunctata. The sequence goes on from OX637697.1 coordinate 28,177,496, forward strand.
ATTATTTTGGAGTAGTTCTAAATATTTTTCTCCATTCAAGTTGCCGTCAATGAAAAAGGGACCTACGAAATGATTTTCAACAATTCCTGCCCAAATATTAACATTTTCGGGATATTCAGTATGTTCTTCTCTCATCCAGTGAGGATTCTCAGCAGACCAATAGCGGCAATTTTGACGATTAACCTGACCGTGTAGTGTAAATGTACTCTCATCAGAAAACAAAACATTTTCTGATTGGATCACATTGTTATCTAACATTGCCATCATTTGCTCACAAAAATGCGTTCTCCTGTCGAAATCGTCTTCTATGAGCTCCTGAGTTGCCATCATTCCATAGGGATGCATCTTACTTTCCTTTAATATTCGAAATACTGACTTGTGGCTGACGGTGAACAGCGGGGCTACTTTTCGAACAGAATTATGTGGGCTTTCTTGAAACTCAAGCATAATATCCAATTTCGTATCTGCATTGGCATCAGCATTTTTTTTATTTGTCGGACATGACCAAGCTCTCGAAACTGCTTTTCTATTTTGCTAATTGTTCCTTGGGATAGGGGCGGCAAATTTGGAAATTTTTCGAGAAATAAGCGAGAAACTTCCATTTGTGTCCGTGTGTAATCTCCATAGCCAATCATTTGAAGAATGGTTATTTTGTGCATTTCTGTTAAATGAACCATTTTTCTAATATGATTACGTACAGTTATCGAAATTCAAAAGATAATAGCACTTACACTGATCACTTATTGTCATGCAAACAGACATAGCGTTACTAAGGCTATGGGAATAAACAAATCTGTTTTTGTTTTTTTTATTTCTTCTCAGTAATGGTTTTTGCTTACTTTCTTCATATCCAGAGGTGAATGGGAAATAAGTATTGAGTGTAATGTATCGAATTTGTGAAATAAAATAATTTTCATTTAAAATGTTAATTTTTGTAAAAAATTTGAAAACACTTAATATTTCCGAAAAAGTTGAAGATAGGTATAGGACATTGTACATGAATTATGTCTAGAATTTTCTGAAGAATCCAAAAAATAAATAATATACAGGGGGTTGCATTTGAAATAAGAAAGTTGGTATTGGCCACGGTCGCATGGAACACCCTATATAATTTTATTTTCTTGAAAAATATGCGCATTTAAAATTACAAATCGACGTGTCCGAGCGTTTTCCCTAACACCCCCTCATTTATTCGTTATCGAATTCATTCCATTTGGCTGTTACACTCTGTATGTAGTGAACTGTTCGATGAAATTCAGCTGCTGTTAGTTATACTTTGTATTCATTCTCTAATCATCATTGTAAGAAAAAGACGATAAAATTGGGTGCCAGTCAAGAAAAATCATTGGAATTTTACAATAAGGTAGCCGCTCTTGTACCTCCATTCACTTTCATAAAGTATCCCGGTTTGCAATGAAATTCTGACACATTTCACCGCGTATATTTTGAATATGCTAGGTTTCTGCATAAAAATCGTAGTAATTACGTATTCATAAAAATGTCCATTCACTTTGGAAAAATAATGAATTTGAGAAAATTGAGATTATGTGAATTCAATAATTTCAAAGACCTGGCGAATGCTGAAGAAACTTTTTCTCTGTTAATACTGGAAATATTTCATGTATATGAAAATGGTTGTAAGAGTCAGTTATGCTATTTTCTTTTACGGAAATCAAGAAACGAGTGTAGAAATTTCACTGAAAAATAATGGACAGAATAGTACGTTACTTTGTGATAGTTCATACGAAAAAAAGAATAAACGTATTCGAATAACCCAAAAAAACGAACGGAACAGACGAACTTACGAAATTTCCCACTTTTCAAAATTCTCAAGAAATAAGCATACAGAAGACGTTTAAATACCTTTTTGCACAACTTGAAATACTCGAGTATGAAAATGTAGTAGTACCTACTACGAAACCTGTGTCACAGTTGAAGCTTAGAAGAACTAACTTCAATAACAATGTTGAAAAAGAATAAATAGAAAGTAGGCCTGGCAATGTCGCTTGATTTTCACGAGTGCCAACCTGCGTCAGTTTTGAGTGTGTAACATATCTGAATTTCCTACCCTGCGATAAAATAAAATGCACCGTTGCCAGACTCCATGGCTTCCAACTTTGCAACGTCTATTGTCGAAACGTGGAACTACGTTGAATGAACTTATTTGATATTATTTTATAATTCTATGAATGATGAATATTAGTACGACTTCATGCAATACTTTAGGCAATTCGCATCTTTATAAATAGGAGATTTTAATCATATCGAAGATCCACCAAGAAGTAAATTCGTTCTTCTGTGACCATCGAAGAAATACGATTCTGTGGAAGAAAAACTAACCTCCGAAAGGACAACGAATGGAAGGGTTCTCTTTTACTTCACTTTCACTCGACTGCTGCTATTCGTTTCACTTTCATTCTGGTTCACAATAGTGTTCCTTTGAAATGGGGTTCCTCTTCTAGGAATCCGCCATTTTAGTATATTTTAAGGACGCTTCCTTGTTATCTGGTATGTACACGATCTCCATTTAAATAACTCTGTTTCATTTCACAGGATTTAATCTCATGTAAGCTCGTTCTATTTTATTATTGCGGAACTCTGTTCTGCTACCAACCCATTTGGAATATTCTTATACTGTTCGTAAGGTCTACTGCACATTTAACTATTCACTCGACACTATGGTATAGGCATTTGGAGTTGTTGCTAGTTTAATATTTCACGTACAATAATCAATGGTTTGGAGGCCTAGGGTAAACTGTTTATATCGCCTGTGCTAAGGAAAACATCCCCCACAACAGTGGCCAGTGAAACTTCCTCTGAGAGTTCTTTTGACGAACGTCCTCAGTAAACCAAGCCTCGCCTTCGGGCCCTTGGCGTACCCGATAAGCAAGGAAAGCTTTGAAGGTGCCATCGTTCATCAGTTAACAGGAAATATTAAGAGTTTATCGTCACTTCCAAACCATCGCGATTGCTAGGAGCTCACACATAACACTTGGAAGGAAGGATTCTCACACTAAGAACTACAAGGATACTGCTTATGAATTTCATTAATAATCAGGTGACACACTCTATATGCCTATAACCTTTGGGTAACTTTGGATGTATTGGATTCTGCTTTTTATCACAATTGTGCCAGTAATAACCTTACCGGAGTATAGGAAGCTCCATATTGTACATATCACCAGTGCTCGTCTTATTAATAATTGTTCTATGGATTGTAAACATATCATCTGTAATGCTAGAAGGTTTTTTGCTTCGAGTTTCAATTGATTCTCGTTCGTTTTTCCTTCATAGGCTATGGTTCCCCGAACTATGGCGCTGGACGAATAAAGGGCTCTTGTTCCATCTTTATGTCCAATCTAGTGTATTATTTATCTATTTCACCTCATTATTTCCCATCCTATATTTCACTAATCTGAGTTATTACGAATCTGAATTACTACGACATAACATAGAGTTCTACCAATCTAGACGATCACATCACAAGCCAAAAATATAAGTATAAAACCCCCTTTACGTAATTCTACCCTCAGCTCTTCAGAGCAGGGTTGCCCCTTTTCTCTTTTTCATAATGTTCCTAGGATTTTCAAACTTGGAAGGTTACAAGTTCAAGTTAATTTTAAATTGATCGCGAATTTTCAGTATGCGCTGAAAACAGGAAAACACACTGAACGCAAGAGATAGAAACAGTGTGGAATAGTCACTATCCTATCAGTTAAAGGAAAAACAATGAACCAGGAAAAAAATGTTCGGGAGAATACAAGTAGTACTAAGGAAGAAAATGTCTTTGTCTTATAAAGGAAAACTGTTTCCATGTGGTTCCCAGACACACCAAACAAGAATTCGCTCGGGCAATCAATGCAAATACTGTCCTCCAGATGACAAAGGAACAAATATTCGAGACGGCGAAATAAACTCCATCTCAACAAAACCCGCGGTGAGGTTCGATATTACTCTCTTCGGTATCGAAAAGAAACTCTCGCCCTATATATTTTCACCGAATACGAATTTCAGTCGAGTTTCCCTGGCGCTCGTTGACATCCGCAATACGCCACTTTCGAAATTCCACATGTAAATTACGATGCTTGGCAAGAAACTTAATACCCGAAAACTCGAAGGGACACCTGCTACCGCTGGTGACGCCGTGGGATGCTGCGAAGATACGACGTTATCATGTCTGAAGTGAGATTGGCGAACGTGTTTCGCCTGGATGTTCTGGAAATGATGACCAGAAAATTGTTAAATAGGCAATTTCTGATGTTAGGCACTATTCACATGCGGACACTCAAATCTCACTGGGATCTTGAGAGGCGCACCCTGTTTTATTGCCACTCCTCGTGGAACCGATGCTCGGTGAAGTCCATCGCTGAATAACTAGACAGATGGTTTGGCCCTTAGACAAAGGTTTGGCCTCATGTGAAAACGAGATGATGACCTGAATAGACCTTTAACACAATCTCTCAGATCTTTGGTACTTATTGGAGATGTCTCATCTTGTGTTTCCTGGTTTTTCTACGTTTGCTTTGTGAATAGCATTTATATGTTTTACAGTTGTTCATTGTTTCATGTATCGCTTCTTTTAGTTTAGGTGTCTTTTTGTCTACAAATTCTTCTAGTGTTTCTATCTTAAGTTCTCTCTGATCTGTTCGTTAGTTATACAGGGTGAGTCTTTGACTTTTACATATATTTTAACTGAAGATTCTTGAGGCCAAAAGAAACCTTTTTTTCATTTTCCATTTTTCCGAATTCGGCTCTGTTAAAAAGATATAGCCATTTGAAAAAAAACATTGGGCTAAATACGTCCCTGAAATGATACTATGGAATTGATTCAAAGTTCATATTTCTCGATAGGAATTGAGTTTATACATTTAGGCCCAATTTAGGGAATACTCAAATAGTCAAGTTACTAACCTTATTGGAATAAAAATGTTGCAAACCCGATAATTTCAACAAAAACAGTTAGTTTCATCGGATTATATCTGCAACTAAAAAGCCCCATTTATTCCACCAAAATAAGTTCCTTCTTCGATTTTTCTGCAGATTAGTTTGTAAACACTAATAACTTGTTCATATTTTCCTCGAAATTCCCAAACAATATCATGAAGAGAGACTTTTCATTCAGATTTATTATTAAACAACCTAATCTAATCTAATTTGTATCGATTCTGTGAATTTTTGCACAGAAATTTCAAGAAGATGTTGTCAGCTTGCTGATATTTTCATTGAGGTTATGGATTTTTTACGAAACATAGTATAAATCACCATACATTTGTGTACCGTGGTACAGGGTGTCTGGTGGCAGATTTATATTTTCAAAGTTAAATAAAAAAAATGCTATTTGACATATCATTTTAATTAAAACATTGAATGACAAAATAATCATGCGGATTTCATTTTTTGAAAATTATACCATCCAAATGTTTTCCATCGAGTTCTACACACTGTTCAAAACGGAGCCTCGTGTTCTCCGCCACACGTTGCAGCAAACTCGGTTCAATTTTGCTGATTTCTCGATGAATATTTTCTTTTAGGTCCACAATAGTTCGTCAATTTTCTTTAAGTTCTTGAACGATTTGAATTTTGAATGGATGGAACTTTAGATCCTTTCTTAAAATTTCATGAACAATCGCTCTGGGAAGTCCCAGTGAGGCTGCCCTTTTCCGTATCGAAAGTCGTGAATTTTCACGTAAACTCTCTTCAACCAGTTCAATGTTTCCGGGAGTCCTTGAAGATCGACTGGGCCCTGGCCGTGGGGTGTTTATAGCCGAAGCAGTTGTGCGGAACCTTTGCACCCAGGAACGAATTAAATTCACACTCGGCCCATCACTTATCCGTCGAATATCGAAGTGTGAACAAAATTGTCGACGAGCAATTACGTACGAATCGTTACTCTTGAAAAATGCCTCGATGGCGAACGCGCGATGCTCATTCGACCAATGCGACATTGTGACAAAGAAATCCGCATGACCACTGATTCCAACGACACTACCCTCCCCCCGCGCAGTTTATTACTTGTTGAAATATTCGTATTTCAAAACATAAATCTGCCACCAGACACCCTGTATAAATATCTATGAATTCTGCCGTTTCCATCATAAATCGACTTTGCCGCCAAATTTTACCACGCATGCGTAGAGCGAAAACCGAAGTATAGTTATCTGGAGGCCAACGATAAGCAATAACAAACCGGAGTCTCTGAACAAACTGGAAACCTTATGTGAAGTTCTGAATAATCTGAATACATTCAGTGACTTATTGTTCTAATGTGATTATTAGGTGAAGTGAATTAATATAATTTCAACCGTGTCGAGTTTATAAAATTCCAAGAGGAGGTTGTTTAGATAGAAACATCGCCACAGATTATCAGGTATCGTATTATTTTTCATTAATTTCAATTTAATAAGTAGTTTGTATCGAGATTCATCATTCATATCCGAATTTTGTATTTCATCGACATTTAACTATGAATTTTCAATAGAAACTGTGCGTATTAAATCCTCCTTGGTGTTTTTTTATCTCCCACATTTGTGGGATTTTATTATCAAAATATCTCGACAAAATTGATCAATATTGTGACAACATTGTAAACTCGTTCTAAGACCAGAGAAGGAATAATATTCGATGATATTTAATTCAGAGACGCATTCAGATTATTTTTGAAATTAATGATTTTTTCCTCAAATTTCTCCGGGTAAAATTGGAAATAACTCGACGCGTTTTATTGAAAAAAAAATAGGAATACTTTTAGTTTCTTAAATGATTGATTCTTTCGAAAATATGAACCGTTTATCTTTTTAAAGTGATTTTATGGTGTTTTAGGGTGTATTGATGAGTCGACTACTCCGTAACTTTTATACTAGTGAAGATATTGAATAGGTTTCGATTGGGAAATATGCACCATGAGTAGAGTAAAAACTCAACCAAAATCGTGTTCATTCGAAATAACGGTTCCGAAGATATAAACAGAAAAGTGTATTTTTCATGGATTTTCGACACCCTGTATCTTTCAAACGAAACCGAATTTTGAAAAATGTTATAGGAAAAAAGTGTTTCGTTTGATGAGAGGAATCTACAGTTAGGATATATGTACAAGTCAAAGACTCACCCTGTATACCAAGGGGCACCTATGGTACTCCGTATGATTTTATTCGAAGTGCTTAGAGATCTTTCTTCCTGGAAGTTTCTTATAGCTGCTGTTCCGTATAATTATGCTTACTTTGTTCTCCAATGAGAGTTGGCTCTTTACATTCAATATCGGTTAAAGACTACCATATGTACAGGGTGAGTCTTCGACTTGTACATATATTTTAACTGTAGATTCTTGAGGTCGAAGGAAACCTTTTTTTCATTTTCCATTTTTCCGAATTCGACTCTGTTAAAGAGATATAGCCGTTTGAAAAAAAATTGAGCCAAATACGTGCCTGATACGATTCTCTGCAAACACCTCAGAGTTCATATTTTTCGATTGAAATTGAGGCGATTATTAGATGTTCTGGGTGATACATTCAGGAAATACTCAAGCACTAACCTATTTTGAATAAGAATGTTTCAAACACGATATTTCCTAACAAAAACCCTTAGTTTCACCACTGTTTTTGTTTAATTTTCGCTACAGACGTCAAGGTGTTGCTCTTTGGAAATGCCAAACGAGTAGTTCTGATTCTCGCCGATATAGCGCTACGATCTCAATTTCAGTCGCCTATAACGGTGAAATTCATTATTTTTTCCTCAAATTTCATCGTATACAATTAGCAATAACTCGAAAACGACGCGTTTTATTGAAATCAACCAAAATTCAGTTCATTATTCGAAATATCTGTTCCGAATATTCTTCATTTTTCAAAATTCGGTTTCATTTGAAAGATACAGGGTGTCAAAAATCCATGAAATTAACACTATTCTTTTCATATATTCGGAACCGATATTTCGAATGAACTGAATTTTGGTTGATTGTTTACTCTATCCATGGTGCATATTTCTCAATTGAAACTATTTACATATTTTTCCTGGTATAAAAGTTACAGCGTTGTCGACTCATGAATTCATGCAAAAATACTATAAAATCACTTGAAGAAGATAAACGGTTCATATTTTCGAAAGAATCAACCATTTTAGAAAATAAAAGTATTCTTATATTTTTTCAATAAAACGCGTCGTGAATTTCAAAAAAAATCTGAATGCTTCCCTGAATTAAATATCATCGAATATTATTTTTTCTCTGGTCTCTTAACAAATTAACCATGTTGTCAGTATGTTTATCAACTTCGTCAAGACTAAAGCACAGTTTCTATTGAAAATTTATTGTTATCGGTCCTTCATGAAAATATCTATCTAAACAATAAAATAATATAATATGTAATATAATAAATCCTCTTGGAATTTTTAATCTACACTACACTAGGATAGGTTAGTGAGAAACCAATTTTTATGAGATCGTTTCAGGATATCGAGGAAAATATGAACAAATTATTAGTGTTTACAAACTAATCTTCAGGAAAATCGAAGAAGGAATTTATTTGAGAAATATGAACTTCGAGGTGTTTGATTAGAATTGTTTCAGGCACGTATTTAGCCCATTTTTTTCTCAAATGGCTAGATCTCTTCAACAGAACCGAATTTGGAAAAATGGAAAATGAAACAAAGGTTTCCTTTGGCCTCAAGAATCTGCAGTAGAAATATATGTACAAGTCAAAGACTCACCCTGTATAAATGTTTCGTCTTTCTTCTATTCACATCCATTTGTTTTCTGAAGTTCAGTTTTCCATCTGAGATAAATCCTAAGTGGATGGCCATTGTTTCATTTGTGTTGATTCTGATATCCCCTTTATTTAAGTACACTGCGTAAAAAAATTAACGCACATTCTGAAAATCTCAATTTTAATGAAAGTTAACTCTACATTGACTTTTTTATGTTCTCTCGGGAAGGTTTTGAACGAAACAAGACACATTAAATGGAAGAAAAATTCAGGATTTCACCGAATCTTATGTGAAAGAAGAGAAATGAACCATTTTCAAAATACTGAAATGCTGATAAGCGATTTAATACTTGGTATTTCCACCCCTTGCGTTAATTACAGCTCGGCAACGACGGTTCATACTCAAAATGAGTGTTCTGATCTAATCCTTCCCAGATTTCTCCGAGTTGGATTCCTAAGTCATTAAGAGTAGCTGGATGATTTTCTGAACTTCTCAGCCTTCTATTGAGGTTGTCCCAAACCTGCTCAATCGTATTGAGATCTGGACTTCTTGCAGGCCATTCCGTTCGAGAGACTTCAACCTCTTCAAGGTACTCCTGAACGATGCGCGCACGATGGGGTCTGGCATTATCGTCCATAAAAATAAAATTTTCACCAATGTATGGGGCAAATGGCACTACATGCTCTCCAAGAATGTTCCTTATATACTTATCAGCATTCATAGCTCCATTATCAACGACCACTAGGTCTGTGCGAGCAGTCAAAGATATTCCACCCCATACCATAATCGATCCTCCCCCGAAACCAGTAGTATTCAGGAAATTGCACTGAGCATATCTTTCATGTGGACGTCTGTATACAAGAGAACGTCGATCACAATGGTAGAGGCAGAATCTAGACTCATCTGTGAAGAGAACTCTTTCCCAATCGGCCTCTTCCCAATGGATATGCTCTCTCGCAAAATCCAAACGCGCCGTTCGATGGGCTGGGGTAAGAGCTAGGCCTTTTGCCGCGACACGAGGCCTTAAATCATATTCTCTGAGGCGATTTCCCATTGTCTGAGTGCTAATTTGCACCTCATGAGTTTGCTCAAGCTGATTTTGAAGGAGGCGAGAGGTTGCAAACCGTTGTCTCAACGAAGAAACTCTCAATTAACGTTCTTGAATGGCAGTTGTTACCCGTGGTCTACCCTGTCCTGGTCTTCGGACATTCATACCTGTCTCCCTGAATCGCTGCAACATTCTGGACACACTTGTATGGGAAACTCCAAACCTTTCTGCAATTCTTGTGTATGTCCACCCTTCTTCTCGCAAAACTACCGCTTGGGCACATTCCTCTTGGGTCAAATTGCGTGTTTCGCGTTGCATAGCGATCGAGTGTAGAAAATCAAACGAAAGAAAAACTATTGATCACTAGAATTGATCGAGAACAACTGATTTTAGAATGGAGCCAATACATTCAAAATCTGATAATATCATCTTTTTTTATTCCTGCTGGGAGAAAACATCTGTATTGAAGAAGAACGTTGAAAGTGGATAACATATGCATGCATAATTCTGATAAAAATAATTATCATTGAGAACACCTTCAGTTGTTGAATAAATTTGAGATTTCCATAATATGCTTTAATTGTTTTGCACAGTGTAGTTCATAATCCGGAAAGCTGATTGTCATGGATTTCCTATTCCTATTTAAGCAGCATGATATGGTATCGTGCACTGTTCGATACAAAATCCAAATTGGTGGTCTTGTATTATCTTCTTATCATTCACAAATATTAAAGTCTCCGAAATATGATTCTTTCGATGATTTAACTCAGTACCGAAAGAAGACTGGTCTGCAGTTTTCTGGGTCATTTGACAGTATCTAGTTGCTGGAAAGGTATAGATAGAGCTACCCGTCGGCAATGGGCAGAGGACGACCAATACTGGCTTCTACCACAATGGCGCAAAGTACTTTTTTCGGACGAGTCACGATTACAAAGCGGTAGTCGACGAGAAAGAGTTTGGAGAGGTCCAGGCTGGCTAGAGGGACTCAATTTCGCTTGGGAAGTTCCAATCGCCAAAACCCACATTCGTTTTTTCAGTCATTGAGTTTAACCTTCAGAAAGAAAGGAACGAGATGCCTGACAATTTCATTAATGACTTGATTCGTAGGATCAAGTTGATTGAAAGAAGAAGTGGTAATACTGACTATCGAGTTTATAGGTTGTTGCCACCAGACTCCTCCTAGCCTGGCTTGACTACAATGTCACTTTATAGAAGGTTATTACGCTTATTTTCCCTGTTCTAATAAAAAGCAAGTTTCAATCAAAGCTAGATTGTAAAACAAGCGCTCTCCTCCGATAAGACTGTCACTTCTCATCAGCAGCAATTCACTCCAATGGTTCAGAAAGAGCTCAGATGCCGGCTTAATTAACTGAATTCGATCTAGATACCGGCGCTGTTATTCCGACAACAAAAGAACCACGCCGGCTTTCATAACCAGCGTTGCATACGCTTAATCAGCTTTTATGCGTCGTCGGATGTTTTCCTGGAAATTGGATGAAATAATCATTAGTGAACAAATTTCGAGAAATATCTGGGTTCGAGACTGCAGCACCGTCGACCTTTGGAGTATTCGGTGGAATCAGGTATAAGAAGCTAGCCGATTCAATAGTATGAAGCTGCTCATTGTTTCAAGTTGACGCTGGTCTGTGGGTTTAACATAAATTCATGGAGGTAGCATATAAGAATCGTCCTAGAGGGAAATTTGGCCAAAATCTGGAAATCTAAATTGTTCATGACTGGAATACCCTTCAGCAGCAGAGCACTTCCTCTCCGTTTCATGATTGGTTATTCAGAACCTACTCTCTCATTTCGCATACTCGAAATGTTTGTTGTACGCATGCCAAATGCGCAAGCCGATTTCAATAGATGGACAATTCCTGGATTTTTGAACGTAGTGCCCAACCGCATGAGATCATCACAGACCTCACACCTCTACATCTCGTGATTGATTGGGTAGCCCATGAGGCCATCCTCAGAGTATCTAAAAAGAAGGAGCAGGCAATGAGAGTTTGGTCCTCTCTGAATGACTACACCTCATCTGCAAACCTTCCTAGTGATGTTATGATCAAGAAAGTGAGCACTGAGAAGAACTTCAGTACAATGCTAATCAAAAGAGAGGATGGGGAAAGGAAATACACCGACCTTAATCTCAAAGAAAATACAATGAAATGGTATACAGATGGTTCTAAAACCGCTACAGGACCTGGCGCTGGGATTTACGGGACAAGTACCAAGTGTGCACTATCGTTAGGCTCCTGTACAAACAACCTTCAAACGGAAATACTTGCAATCGGAAGATCTAGATATAAATCTAGAAAGAAACTATCAGAAGTGCGATATAGCTATTCATACAGATAGTCACGCTGCTATTAAAGCACTGAGATCCTACTCCATTGGCTCAAAGCTGATTTGGGAGTGCCGGAGCAAACTCAATGAGGTAGGCAAGAAGAATAAAGTCTTTTCAATCTGGGTTTCCGGTCATTCGGGAATCGTAGGAAACAAAGAGGCCAATAAACTGGCCAGAAAGGGCGCGCAAACGCCACTCACTGGCCCAGAACCCTTCTGTGGTATAGGAAAATGCAGCTATAAAAAGGAGTTTATGCTGAAGGAGAAAACCGAAAGAGAAAAACTCTGGCGGAATCTCCCAGGGATGGATCACTCCAAAAAGTTTCTCCAGAACTTTGAAACTGCTAGATCCAAAAAATATCTGGTTCTCAGTAAAAACCAACTTCACCTACTCACTGGCTTTCTCACAGGACATTGTCGCCTAAAGAAGCATCTGCTGAGAATGGGTTTATCGGACACTAATGAGTGAAGATTCTGTGGGGAGGAGGAAGAAACTCCTATTCACCTAGTTACGGAATGCTATGCCACTGCAAGCAAATGGAAAGAGTGCTTTGGAGAAAAAACTTGTAGAAGTGGGGAGTTAGCCTCCTTCAAGCCGTCCCAGATGCTGGATTTCATCAAATCTCTGGAACTGGAGGGCGAGCTGTAGAAGGCGCGATGATAACAGCTCTGTTAGCAGTGGCGGCTTGTCCTATGAGGCAGTGCCTAACCAATAAACGTCGAAAATTACACGTATAAATATCATATATTTATTAATTATTTATTCAATCAATTAAAATTGTTTTTATTATCTTCTTCCATACGCATTTATTTAGAAATTTCCCTTCATTATATAGCAATAAAATGCGTCTCCGGTTGGGTCTAAGTTTCCGTATCTCACGATTTCTGGGTATCACACTGCCTTTCTTTACGCGTCATTTTACATCATAGGGAACGGACGGCAGGCGAGAAAACCGCACCCCTAAACGCCAAATATTACGTTGAGTCTGAGGCTAGCCTCTCCTCTAGTCTTGATATTCTCTCGCGAAGGGCAAACTGTAATTATTCTGCACTATTCGGGAATTAGTTCTTCAGTCTATGAACTCGGGTCAGTTTTCAAATTGGGTTCGATTTGTAAAAATAGTTTTATGTGTTTTTAGTGTAGATTCATGTTTGTCTCAGTGTTCATATGATGTCTTTCAATCTTATTACTGAATTCAATTAGCATCGGAGACCCGAAGGCGAAAAGTATTCAACGGGACCGATGGGACGTCACGAATTCCCCAGTTAAGGCCTCTTGCAACGACAGAGAATTCTCGCGAGAATTTTCTGTCAAATTCACTGACCGAGAATTCTCTGCCGATGCATACGATGGAACAATGGAATTCCACAGAGAATTCTACCGAAAGTAGTATGCAACGGCAGAGAATTTTCGGTCAGTGAATTTGACAGAAAATTCTCGCGAGAATTCTCTGTCGTTGCAAGAGGCCTTTAGATGTAAACCCTCGAAAGACTTGTGATTTTTTTTTATTTTTCAGCTAATCAACAAAGTTTTTGGCGTAATTCTAATGGGGTGTTACGGAACAAAAGCAAGTGTTGTATCGATATTTTATTCATTGAGAAAATTACAATTATTCAACAATTCAATTCAAATTATTCATCATAGAATAAACTAATTATCTAACCAATCAGATTGAACTTGTGGTTCATTTGGCTCCTCCTCCTTATTTGTCAGTTCATTAGAACTACTCTGAGCGTTATCTACTCCTGAATAAAAGAAAGAAGGAACGTCGAATTAAGACAAGGAAAATTAATGAAAAAAAAAGCCAGAGATAAGGTTTTAGATAAGGTTTCGCCATTTTGTAGCATTTTGTGGAATCAGCGTGATTTGAGAAGAATCGAAAAATCGTTTTAGACGGATTTAGAATCAATTAAAAAGTATTTATCCGAGTTCAGTTCTGAATAGTTTGGAGATTCAAATTAACTCAAATTGAGGATCGAGGACTAAACTACGGAAACACTTGTTTCGAAACATATTTTTTTCACAAGGTGAAAAATAACCGGAGGCCGCATAACATCTTAGGCCTTTTTAATTTTAATCTCAATTTCAAATTCAACATCACTTCCAAATTTAAACTCTTACATCCACGTTTACATCTTGGATGTACGGTACTCCTTGGATCATTGTGGAGCTTACGAATAACCACTCCTTCCTTGGCAATCTGTCATCACCAGGGCTACCAGCCCTTCATGTCATCTTTGTACATCATCAAGTCTGCGGTGACCTACCTAAAGAGAATACTGATTACTTCATGACTGGATAAATCGTATCGTACTTACCTGCAAGAGGGACACCTAGTCCCAGGGCCGAAGCGAACAATCACCATTCTCCGTTGGTCTTCATTTATTCTTGAGATTTTCTCGAGAATCTTAATAACTGTAAGTACGTATAGACGTCTATATGGTACCTTAATTATTTGGCCAATTTACTTGAGTGCTCTATATATTTTCTTTTTCTTAAATATTGATTTTGATCATCCTGTTACACCGATTGAACTGTTCTAAAGATAAATAAACCAGGATTAGAAAGAATCACCTTCACACTATCATTCATATAACTTACCCACCTCCTGAGATTTTGAATAAGATAATTCATTTGCCCCCAATTCCTTTATTCAATTAAAAAGGAATTTGAGGCGTAACAATTTCTGGCGCCCAACAGGTTGGTGTTAGTGTGGTTCTTTTGTTTCGTATTCATATTGAAAATATTACAACTCTGGATTTCCTTCGATTTTATTTGTCCATGATTCATTAATTATTAGATTTATTGGGAGGAATTTATTTACTAGTGTCACTGATATAACCTTAAATTGTCATCACAGAACATAGACGATTGTAATTTATTTTAAGGCGTTTCTTGGTGGGTAGGTCACAGAGTGACGTGATATTTGAGTCGTTTTTTGGCAATTGGTCAATTGAAAAGTTTTCAATATTAGATGAATTTCGGGTATATTTTTCAGAATTATTAATCCTATTTCGAAATTTGGAGGGAATTTAATGTTTATTAAACGAGATTTGTTGATGTTGGAGGATTGATTGATATTTTTACGGAAATAACTATAAATTTAACGTAAGATTTTGAGATTTATTGAGATTTTTTGGAAAATAATTTCTAGTAATTTTCTGATTGGGATTTTTTTTAACTTGGGATTTTCAACATGGAAGTTAATAGATTACTGGGTGATGAAATCACTTACGAGTTATTGATAAGAGGTTTACCTACGATTGGAACAGTGGAGGAGAAAAGATCGATGTTGAGAGAAATTTTACGACTGGAAAGAGTAGGAGATAAACAGGCACCTCTTACGGTAGACTTGGATCGGGATTATGAACTGTCAACATGTTCTGGAAAATTGGCAGATCTGGAGGATTCAATTGCAGATTTTGATCCAGCTAATAGAGTAAATGACTTCAAGCGGATATCGTCGAGGTTGATGCATATAAAGAAGAGGATAGAGCGACTTGTTCGAGGAGAGGAAGACGAAGATTTTTTGGCAGGTGAACTCCTACGGTGGCAAATAAAGTTGGTAGCTGATTTGAAAAGAAGATATGAAGATCAAGTTATGGCAGAAAAATCATCACATCATTTATCCTTGCTTGATGATCCGGTTCCCTTGCTACCAGAAGTAGTGGAGAAATCAAAAAGGGGGGAGGAAAAGCAAGCAAGTCTGATCGATTTTGGAGAAGATGGAGAGGATATTCATAGGAGAAGGACTTCGGAAAGTGCTGGAAGAGTTTCAACGTTGAGGAAGAGATTCGAGAATGGACGCAGTTCAACTCAAAACGAACTAGGATCCCAGAATACTAAGGAAACTACAACTTCATTTTCAAGTATCGAGGAGGTTTCAAAGGAGGCAGATTCATCTCGACGTTCACTTTTGGCAAATTCGTCATTATTTTCGGCAGCTTCGGACAGAATGAAGCAGTTTAAAAATATAGCTTCGGGAGAACGACAGGTTTCCTTTACCAGGAATGCAACGGCTAGCGTAAGCGCTTTGAAACCTTCCACTCCTCAGACCATTAATCAAGGGATGGCTAAGTTGGATATGAATTTTCAAAAACCGGCTTACTGGCCTTGTCCGAGTAGGCCTGAATCATCGCTACAATCTTTCGAGAAAAGTCACTTCCAGGACCTAGACATCAGCCGATGGAGGATACAATACGACGGGGTATCGAGTGTGAACAGTTTTTTGGAGCGCGTAGAGGAGCTGAGAGTCAGCAGGGGAGTTTCCAAAGAAAGATTGCTTCGGTCAGCACCAGAACTATTCGTCAAAGAAGCCCTACTATGGTACAGGATGAATACTTTTGACAGTTGGGATGATCTAATGGTCAAACTGAGGGATAGTTTTCAACCTCATGATTATGAGTATGTCCTACAGGAGGAGATCAGAAAAAGGACACAAGGTCAGCAAGAGAAGGTGATCAATTATATCTCTGTGATGGAAAATCTTTTCAGAAAGCTCAATTTACCACCAATGGAACAACAGCGAGTTCAACTGATTAGAAGAAACATGTTGCCATATATACAATCGGCCCTTTCGCTTCACAAGATCGATTCCATAGTGGAACTCTCAACCCTTTGTAGATCGGTAGAGGAAACAGAAGCACGAATACGGCAGTTCTGTCCCCCACCCTCTAATACTCGTTCCTTGATAGAACCGGAACTGGCATATAGGAAACCGAACGTATCAACTTTTCAGAACTCCGTCAATGCAATGACAGCAGTAAATGAATTTTCGACAGATGGAGCTCGCCCTGCCCCTCTTTGCTGGAATTGCGGGGACTCATCTCATAAATTTCGGAAATGTACCGTGGGTAAACAGATTTTCTGTTTTAAGTGTGGCCAGAAGGGTGTGACGTCGAACACTTGCAGATCCTGCTCAAAAAACGGGAGAAATCCTTCTGCTTCGTAGGTCACGAAGTAGAAGAAGATCAAAGACCGGCCACTTCATCTCCAAACCATGCTATTTTGAATTTTATCCTGAGTCACGCACAAGGTGATCAGAGACCTTACTTGGAAGTACAAATTCATGGACGTAAGGTTTTGGCTCTTTTGGATAGCGGAGCCTCGAGGACTGTTATGGGAGGTCAAGGTTGGGAGATTTTCCGGAACATGGGGGAAGTGAAAATAACAGATAGAAGTTCATGTACAGTGGCTTCAGGTCAAACTTGTGCCAGCATAGGTACCATGAAACTACCAATTAAATTGAGAGATCGAGTTCGCCTAATTGATGTGCTAATTGTACCAGAGGTAACCAGTCAATTAATATTGGGTGTGGATTTTTGGACTCAAATGGGAATTGTACCTAATCTCTTTAGTGGCGAGTGGCACTTTAACAGTCAAAAAGCTGTAGTGGAGAGCCTCCAAAGTCAAAGTCAAGGAGTTCAAGACTCCGATTCTCTTTCTGAAGAACAGAGAGCACAACTGAATTCTCTAATTGAAGAAATTTTCGCGGATATAGACCCCAACAAACTGGGATGTGTAAAGGGGGTTGAACATGATATTCATACCACTGCGGCCCCGATAAAGCAGAGACATTACCCTTTGTCACCGGCATTGCAAAAAGTCGTCAACGCGGAGCTCGACAACATGCTCAAAAAGGGAGTTGTAGAACCATCTACGTCACCTTGGTCTTCACCTATAGTAATGGTTAAGAAGCGGGAATCATGGCGATTTTGCATCAACTATAAGAAGCTGAATGCTGTCAGCACTCCGGATGCCTACCCTATCCCGTTCGTGTCAGGAATTCTGGACAAATTAAAGGATGCTCGGTACATCAGTACCTTGGATGTAAAATCGGCTTATTGGCAAATAAAAGTAGCCAAGAAAGCAAGGCATCTGACTGCCTTTACAGTTCCTAATAGAGGACTCTTCCAATTTCGCAGAATGCCATTTGGACTCCATTCTGGGGCTGCGACTTGGCAGAGAGCAATTGACTCCATTCTCGGTCCAGAGCTGGACAGATACACTTTTGTATATTTGGACGACGTCATCATCGTCACACCTTCATTCGAGGAACACATGCAAATATTATACGTTCCGTCCTCGGCAGACTCAAAGGGGCTGGAGTAGCACTGAATAGAGAGAAATGTTACTTTTGCAGGCCTGAGCTTAAGTACCTCGGGTACATGGTAAATAGGTCTGGACTTTTGGTCGACCCAGAAAAAGTAGAGGCTATAGTCAACCTACCGACCCCTAAGACTGTCTCTGAGATTCGTCGAATCTTGGGCATGGCGTCCTGGTATAGGCGGTTTATCCCTGCGTTTTCTACGGTAGTGGCGCCTCTTACAAAACTAACGCAGAAGAATGTTCCTTTTGTCTGGAATTTGGAATGTGAGGATGCTTTGAAGAAAATAAAGGAATGCCTCATTTCTGCACCCATTCTCTCATGTCCTAATTTCGATTTACCATTTATGGTAGAGACAGATGCAAGCGATTATGGATTGGGCGCTGTTTTATCCCAAAGACACGACGACGGAGATCACGTGATCGCCTATTTGAGTCGCTCGCTCACTAAACACGAGAGAAAATTCTCGACAACCGAGAAAGAATGTCTGGCAGTACTGTTTGCCATCGAAAAATTGAGACCTTATCTGGAAGGTTCGAAATTTGTGGTCATTACCGATCATATGAGTCTTAAATGGCTCTTCAGCATTAAGGACCCGATTGGGAGAATCGCTAGGTGGGCTCTTCGGCTCCAAGCTTTTGATTTTACGGTTGTTCATCGTAGTGGGAAGGAACATTTAGTTCCGGACGCTTTATCACGAGCGGTCACGTATATTGATTCGGTCGAGCCACCGAAAATGACTTCAAACGATCCAGTAGTTGAAGACAAGTGGTATAAGAAAATGATGCAGCTGGTGACCGATTTTCCTAGCAAGTACCCACTCTGGATGGTGGAAAATCAGAAATTGTTTCGGAATACTAAATTGAGGTATCCCGATTTGGAGCGAACAGAATGGTTAACGGTGGTTCCGCGGGAACAAAGAAATCGAGTTATTAGGGACCATCATGATCCTCCTACTTTTGGACATCTTGGCGTGTCAAAGACTGTGAGTCGAATAACTCAGAAGTATTATTGGCCCAAACTTCGGAATGATGTAGCGAGATTCATCAGAAAATGTTCGGTCTGTCAGAGCGTGAAGCCTGAGCAGAAAAAGCCTATAGGGAGAATGTTGTCAGTACAAGTTACGGCTACGAGGCCTTGGGAAGTGGTCAGTTCAGATTTGGTTGGCCCTTTGCCTAGAACAACAACTGGGTATACTTATATCCTCACCGTACTAGACTGCTTCAGTAAGTTTTTGCTCACTTTTCCCCTCAGATCAGCTACCGCTGCGAGTGTCGTGAGATACTTGGAAGATCAAATATTTCTAGTATACGGGGTTCCAAGGAAACTCATTGTAGACAATGGATCTCAGCTTGTTTCAAGGATTTTCAAGGAAACCATGGTAAAATATGGAGTGGAAATACAATTCACGGCTCTCTACCATCCACAAGCGAACCCAGTTGAACGAACCCACCGGGTTATCAAAACAATGTTGTCCGCCTATGTAAGCGAGAATCAGCGTCGATGGGATACTGTGTTAGCGAAGATCACGAGCGCAATTCGGGCTTCCAAACACGAAGTGACGCAAGTTACTCCAAATTTGGTGAATTTTGGACGAGAAATTATATTCAATGACGATGATGTGGCTACGAAACCGACTGATACAGACCTGAAGATCGCAGTAACCGTCAAATCGAATGCCTTGAAGACTTTGTTTTCAGATGTAGGGAAGCGTTTAAAGACGGCTTATCAAAAGTCCAAAATTCCTTACAATCTCAAACGTCGAGACGGGATTTTCAAACCAGGAGATCTAGTGTGGAGGAAAAATCAGGTACAATCGGACGCAAGCAGATTTTTCACGGCTAAATTGGCGACTAAATTTGTTGGCCCTTATAAGATCACGGAAGTACTTTCGCCATGGATATATAGGCTCGTGGATTTACATGGAAAATCCGCAGGCACTTGGAGTGCCAAAGACTTAAAGGCCAAACCACCTGATGATCTTTAAACAATCGACCGAACTGATGGAAATATAAAAAAAAAAAATAGGAAAAAATAAATACATAAATACAAAAAAAATATACATATAAACAAAAAAAAATACATTCTTTCTGATCTTGAGATGGATAGTAATACGCACGTAAGAAAAAAAAAATTCTGAATTTTTTTTTTGTGAGTAAGGGGGGTGTTGTTACGGAACAAAAGCAAGTGTTGTATCGATATTTTATTCATTGAGAAAATTACAATTATTCAACAATTCAATTCAAATTATTCATCATAGAATAAACTAATTATCTAACCAATCAGATTGAACTTGTGGTTCATTTGGCTCCTCCTCCTTATTTGTCAGTTCATTAGAACTACTCTGAGCGTTATCTACTCCTGAATAAAAGAAAGAAGGAACGTCGAATTAAGACAAGGAAAATTAATGAAAAAAAAAGCCAGAGATAAGGTTTTAGATAAGGTTTCGCCATTTTGTAGCATTTTGTGGAATCAGCGTGATTTGAGAAGAATCGAAAAATCGTTTTAGACGGATTTAGAATCAATTAAAAAGTATTTATCCGAGTTCAGTTCTGAATAGTTTGGAGATTCAAATTAACTCAAATTGAGGATCGAGGACTAAACTACGGAAACACTTGTTTCGAAACATATTTTTTTCACAAGGTGAAAAATAACCGGAGGCCGCATAACATCTTAGGCCTTTTTAATTTTAATCTCAATTTCAAATTCAACATCACTTCCAAATTTAAACTCTTACATCCACGTTTACATCTTGGATGTACGGTACTCCTTGGATCATTGTGGAGCTTACGAATAACCACTCCTTCCTTGGCAATCTGTCATCACCAGGGCTACCAGCCCTTCATGTCATCTTTGTACATCATCAAGTCTGCGGTGACCTACCTAAAGAGAATACTGATTACTTCATGACTGGATAAATCGTATCGTACTTACCTGCAAGAGGGACACCTAGTCCCAGGGCCGAAGCGAACAATCACCATTCTCCGTTGGTCTTCATTTATTCTTGAGATTTTCTCGAGAATCTTAATAACTGTAAGTACGTATAGACGTCTATATGGTACCTTAATTATTTGGCCAATTTACTTGAGTGCTCTATATATTTTCTTTTTCTTAAATATTGATTTTGATCATCCTGTTACACCGATTGAACTGTTCTAAAGATAAATAAACCAGGATTAGAAAGAATCACCTTCACACTATCATTCATATAACTTACCCACCTCCTGAGATTTTGAATAAGATAATTCATTTGCCCCCAATTCCTTTATTCAATTAAAAAGGAATTTGAGGCGTAACAGGGGATAAATCATATATAGTTCAAGAAGTGAAGCGATCTATCCCAGATTTGAGTGAATGTCTTGAGAATATTACACAACTGACGAAGAAGAGAGTTCGCTAGAATAGGTATATGTACATATACAGAATGTCCCGTTAGTGAAATGAAGTAGATAATCTCATTACTTACGTCAGTTACGGAATAATTTTACTGCAAAAATGGTTGCTCTCGCACTGATATATCAGCCTAAAATAATAGTACCGGCCACAGGGTGTTCGTTTGAAGCGGTATTACTGGTATTAGAATTAGGTCGGTTTGTTCTAATGGTAGCCACTTCATATTATTTCATCTCTTAGTGCCAAATTAGTATTTCGATTCATGGCATCAACATTTCTTAATTTATCCGGCGTGGCTGACATAGGTACAACAAAAAAATTATGGGAAAGTGGAAGATTTACTTCATTATCAGAATGACATAAACTTCAATATTCTCAATGTTCTGGTTAATGAGTGTTTCAAATCTGATGATTTGATGGAAAGCAACTTGCTTGTAGAGGATGTTCTTAACAAGGTCCAAAATTGAAGAATTTCAATAAGGATGCTCATTTTCTTCAACTGGCTTCAAATTACTTTTTATACACACCCTTTAAAATGTTTAGTTTTCGAGTAAGATAATTCTTCATCGCTAGAAGTAAATATTTTACAAAGCAAAATGTTTCTCGAAAAAGATGACCTTGAGTATGCTAGCGATAAAGAATTATTCTAATCATCAGTTTTGCAACAGCCTTTTTCACGGCAACGCCACGGCAGCGAATCTTTTTTCTCCGATATGCCTCACCACCTTAAACTGTCACGAGCCGCCACTGTCTGTTAGGGGTCGAAGTGAACTGTAACCCCTTTTCACTATAACTATAACTAGACGCCATTTATTAGAAGATTCTTATGTTACCATAAAAAAATAGGTCACTTGAAGCACTAACGTGAAGTCAGGAGCTTTTGAGCTTCTTTCACCGTTCATACAGATTAGTCTTTTCTACTGAAGAAATCAATAGAAAAAATAATATTGACAGCTTTCAGAAAAAAAACTACTTACTCTGTTTCTTGTTTTGGTGTCATCTCCGTAACCAATCATCTGTAAAATTGTTATTTAGTGCATTTCCATTATTCAACATTGAAGTTAATGAAATTCAAACGCAAATGGGACAATTTGAAAACCACAACTTATCAGCACAAAACAATTTGCGATGACGTTCAAAAGAAACTATTATTGCCACATGAATTGTTTCAAGTAGTTTATATGGTACTATTTGGAAAACACGATGTGATGGTCGTATCAGTTTTTTCCTATCACATCTCATCATTTAAATGAAAACAGTAAAACAGCAAATAATGTTTCTTTTTTTTCTTATTTAAAGTTTATTGTGCTTCTATTTCGCAGATCATGGGCACTACGGGACGGTTACAACTCATTTACATTTACAGTTTATATGTCAAAAATTCATATCAAACTAAATATAGAATTCAAATTGTGTTGATCCAATTGATGAGTTGCAGAAATTTGATGGTATTTTCCAATTTTTCGGCTTCTTGTCCTAGGGCCTTTTGTAAGGAGTCCACCATACCAGTTTGTTCTCTTTGAGGTCTGAAGTTGGGGCAGTCGACAAGAATATGTTTGACAGTCGTAGTTCGATCACAAGTGCTGCATACTGGAGCATTTTCTCTGTTCAAGACATGGTGTAGACGATTATTGGGAAGGATCATCATTCTAAGCGGATCAGGTTTGATTTGTTTCAGAAATGTACTTTTTTGTAGAAACTACGAGAAAAACATGAAAAATATTCGAACTTCAACACTCTGTCTCTCGAAAACGAAACGTTTGCGACCCCATGTTTACGGGACTTCTTTTTCTTGAACTCACTTGAGGATTCACCCGTTTTCGTTTGTACGTTCAATTTAGAACACCCTGTATTGCAGTTGGAAGAGAGGAAAATATTCATCTCATTTCAAGAACATAGATTGTTTATTTCTTGATAAACCTAGGGAGGCAAGAATTTGGCGATGTAGATATTCACAATAACCGAGATAATGAATTTATTCCATTTGACTTTTCCACACAACATAATAATTATGATTCTACATCCTTCCTCAACATATCTCATGAAAAATAAAAGGTATTCACAAAGTTTCTTCATTTTCAGTTATCTGCTGTAGTCGACGGAGTGTACGCTGACCATTCTCATATCGCCGGAAAGTTCACGATGTTACTTTCCAGCAAATTACACGTTGGTGGTAGCATCAATACCAGAGCTCTCCCTGGATCCCGAGTCCACAACAACTTTGTGGGCTGCATGAGAAAGGTAGGTCAATACAAACTTCCTGGAGTTCGCCTAAATATCGGCCTCTTTAAATTATTCATGCTTGGCAAACTGGTCTTGAAACGTTTATCAACTCCCAGTCGAGACACAAGTTTGGCTTTATTTGTGTTGTCTTTGAATATTGCAAAAATAATATAATTCGTTGGTTTCAAATTGGATTATGCGATCAGATACCTGAAAAATCCCTTTGGCATCTCAGTAACCAAACAGTCATTTAAATAATTATTTTGAAATCTCTCTCTGATGTGAGAAGTGGTTCGAAATATGCGATTATAGACCAAGAGCCAGTGACCAATTTTCATATGTCATTTCATAACTCACCAAAATTTACTTGTTTAATATTCAATATCTGCTCGAAAATAAAAACCATTTCTGCCAGCCCATAATGGCCGTAGTACCTAGACTACCATAAGCGCTCAAAGAGGCCAGAAAATTAGGTTCAACTATGTCATAGTACCATACACAAAACTCTCAGGAATTGTTATTGATAGTATATTGAATCTATAAAAATAATGACAGAACTTTTTCGTTCCTCCTAAGTGTTGGCAGAACTCTTTGAAAATTCATTAATAACAGCTGTACTTATGTCATTTCAGTACGATTGAAATTTACAGGAAATAAAGAAAATGTGTCTAGAAAGCGAATTAAAATCATGACAGAAATGTTTTACATCACGAACCATCTGCCAGAACGAGAAATGTTGCCGCGCAAATGCGAGCGAAATGAGCTTATTCATATTTGCAAGTCAGACCTAGAGCGCATATTGGGCATTTACCAGACTCATCAAAAATTGATAGGAAATTATGTGGAGGAAGCTAAAATTCTTTTATGAAATTATTGAATTTGTTTTCAGTTTCATTTACCTGATCCGATGATAAGGGTATTCGCTATGTAGTTACTCGTAATACTAAAGCTCACTGTGAAAGTCTTATACTCTCTTTTACTACTCTTAGTCTAACCAACTTTTGGGGTTTTAAATGCCCTGCCTGATGGTTTATTTTTACCCCTTAATGTGACTGAGATCTTACACTTCTTTGAATGTTTCGTAAGTCACACAGGTATACTCAAGACCTCCTCAATCCATTCGAAAAATTCTTGGAGCTCAGCTCATTTTTTGAGAACTAACCATTATAATATTGTTGAAAAGTATTCTTCGAGTGAGAAACAATGCAGTACTTTTCGTGTTGATTTTAATTTTTCTGTGTGTTGAACTGAGAATTGATGGTGATAATTGTATGTTTATTTGATGAAATGTTTTCATGATTGTAATTCACATCATCACGTAGATGAAATCAGAATCGAAAAATATCAAACGGTTTCGTTACTTCAGTGATTCAAATGTCTCGTTTGGACATTGGAAATAGTAAACAAAAAAACTGCCTGAGTTCTTAGGGCAAAAATATTTTCATTATTGGTATATCGAAACATTCTATATAGATGTAGGTATATACCGCATACGAACTGAGATATTAAGGAACAAAAAGCCAATTTTTGATAGAAACTCGAACGTGGAGCATACCACCTTAGACCTCATTTTAAGATTTGTTCCCGTTATGTGTACTTTTATAAATTTACCAAGATGATGACCTGTGGGGGCCTCATTTTGATGAAACTGAGGATTCAGATGATTCTTCATTCATTGAAAATGTCGACCAAGATGTCGACGATGAGGAAACAAATTTTGAGGATGCGTAGGAAGAGCATATTTTTTTAATTGTTTATTACTAAATAAATTGTAGTAATGTTAAAAATAAACACCTTTAATTACTTCAATTTATTCCTTTAATTGACAATAATACATGCCCAATATGCGCTCTAGGTCTGACTTGCAAATATAAATAAGCCCATTTCGCTCGCATTTGCGCGGCAACATTTCTCGTTCTGGCAGATGGTTCGTGATGTAAAAAATGTCTGTCATGATTATAATTCGCTTTCTAGACACATTTTCTTTATTTCCTGCAAATTTCAAGCATACTGAAATGACATAAGTACAGCTGTTCTTAATGAATTTTCAAAGAGTTCTGCTAACACTTATAGGAGGGACGAAAAAGTTCTGTCATTACTTTTTATAGATTCAATATATTATCGATAAAAATTCCTGAAAGTTTTGTGTATGATACTATGAAATAGTTGAACCTAATTTTCTGGCCTCTTTGAGCGCTTATGGTAGTCTACTCCGGCCATTATGGGCTGGCAGAAATGGTTTTAATTTTCGAGCAGATATTGAATATTAAACAAGTAAATTTTGGTGAGTTATGAAATGACATATGAAAATTGGTCACTGGCTCTTCCTCTATTATGTTTATCGTAACATGGACGTGATTTGAAAGCATTGTTCAGGCGCCAGTCTATTCATGTTGAAATGCTAAATAACTAAAAATAAATCACTTGACAGCTGACAAATTGGCCGCCAGTTAAAATAGTGTTACCAACTTAAAGTTCTATCCTTCTAAAAAACACCGCTTATATCTTGATCATAGATGTCTGAAAAAAATGTAGACAAATCATTCCACTTCCGATGCCGCCTCTGAGCCGAAAAAAGCTCCACAGGTAATTGAGTCCAATGACCCAACAAATTTCTTATTGTTTTGGCCGACGGAAGAGGTTTAATATTGTATCCGAAAATTTTCCAATTCATCGCGCTCAATTGATCGCATTCCAGATTGACGCCCCGAGATGCTGAAACAAGCCGGAAAAGTGGCTGTGAGTGCAATCTACGAAGTTCGAGATTAGAAACGCTCCGTGATCGTGATGTGGATGATCCGAATGTTGGGAAAACATTGGGAAAATCAACGGCTCCGTCTGCTGTTTGATTGAGTTTTTTTGTGCGGGATTGCTTCATGGATAAACTGGGTTTTTACTGAGGCGTCGTTATTGGATTGAAATCATGCTCCATAGAAATTCAGGGAGTGCTTCCAACTTATTCCGATCTCTTTTTTCCATTCAGCAATGAAAAAACGTGAAGCGTTCTTTCACGCATGACTGTAACGGTAGTTACTGTTATCATTATTTGAAGCGGCGTTGTTATAGCCTTCCATGGACTGCGACCATGTACATCTTCTGTTTTCTACCCAACTCATCCATTGAAGTCCAAGGAGGTCGTTGATGGTATTGATAAAACCGACAACATCCTTGTCCGTGAATGTGAACCTCAGTTTGATGTTGATGAGCTATACAGAGTGTAACAGCCAAATGGAATAAATTCAATAACAAATAAATGAGGGCGTGTTGGGAAAAACGCTCGGACATGTCGATTTGTAATTCTAAATGCGCATATTTTTCAAGAAAATAAAATTATATAGGGTGTTCCATGCGACCGTGGCCAATACCAACTTTCTTATTTCAAATGCAACCCCCTGTATATCATTTATATTTTGGATTCTTCAGAGAATTCTAGACACAATTCTTGCACAATGTCCTATACCTATCTTTAACTATTTCGGAAGTATTAAGTGTTTTCAGATTCATTGCAAAAATCAACGTTTAAAATAAAAATTATTTTATTTCACAAATTCGGTACATTACACTTCAAACTTAATAAATAATACTGATTATTTCTTAATTATTAAAAAAAAACAAAAAACATTAATGTCAATGTAGGAAATGTTCAAAATGCTCGCCGCGAACACCTTGGCAACATGCTAATCTGGTGTAGGAATTGTCTTCTAACGTTACTCAACATTTCAGGCGTGACTGATCTAATCGCAAGCGTGATTCGGTTTTTCAGGTCGTCTAAGTTTAAGGGTTTCGTTTCGTATACAATACTTTTGACATATTCCCACAAAAAGAAGTCTAATGGTGCCAGATCAGGAGATCGTGCTGGCCATTATATCGATCCGCGCCTCCCTATCCACCGATTTGGAAAAATTTGGTTCAAGTATTGCCGGACATTGATTTGGTAATGGGGCGGTGCTACATCTTGCTGAAACCATATTATATTGGCAAGAACTTGTGGATTTGCTGGATCAGGATATAAGTTTATCAAAGTTGGTACGACATTATTTTGGAGTAGTTCTAAATATTTTTCTCCATTCAAGTTGCCGTCAATGAAAAAGGGACCTACGATATGATTTCCAACAATTCCTGCCCAAACATCAACATTTTCAGGATATTGCGTATGTTCCAGTGAGGATTCTCATCAGACCAATAGCGGCAATTTTGACGAAACCTGACCGTGTAGTGTAAATGTAGGACTCTCATCAGAAAACAAAACATTTTCTGATTGGATCACATTGTTATCTAACATTGCCATCATTTGCTCACAAAAATGCCTTCTCCTGTCGAAATCGTCTTCTATGAGCTCCTGAATTGCCATCATTCCATAGGGATGCATCTTACTTTGCTTTAATATTCGAAATATTGACGTGTGGCCAGTGGCGTAGCTAGATGGTCCGGGGCCCTGGTGCAAAAATCGAAGAGGGGCCCTTTAATGAATTGTTTTCGAGTCAAAATATAAATACTTCGAAGAAGCAAAGTTACTTACTTAAGGTACAGTTGAGGAATATACTTGAATAAATTATGTTATTATTTATGTATTTGAGTAGGTATATTAAATTCATTATATTAATGTGGATGAAAAAAAGGGCGTTGAAACATTTTTTATAGATATTTACTATATGTACAAATATTTTATGAGTGCCCTTGGTCCAGTGGTTAGGACGTTGGATTAGGACACGGCAAGTCCGAGTTCAATCCCGACAAGTCCGAGTTCAATCCCGAGCTAGGTAGGGGCCACCATTTCACTGTTGGGTCAAAAATTAACAGTGCTGTGCCTAAGGTGGCGTAAGGACACAGTAACAAAGCCTACACAGAACACAACTGCGTACTCCGAACTCGGCACAAGGTGCAAGCTTCGAAGCTTGTAGTTTCAGAGGGGTCTCCTCAGGAGATCTAGGAGTAATCAGGATAAACAATATATCAATTCACAAAATAATTGTCATTGTCACTATGACCTTCTAGCCTTATTTTTTTTATTGATACGTCAGATTATTTTGTGAAATCATAATAAGAATAAACTATTCGACGAATGAATTCAAATTGATTTTTGGGGATTCGAACCTAGAGGTCAAGTCTAGATTTGAAGTCATTTATTCCTTCGGAAAAAATATGTTTACAACCTCTTTCTAGACCTAGTCTTTGCGAAAGATTCAATGACTTCACTCAGATCTAGACTTGATGTAGCTTCATTTTCAATTGATAGGTAAAGCCATAAATGTCGCAGTTGAGCTTGGCTCATAGTATCCGCAAATAATTTTATATTATTCTTAATTTGCTGAAAGATCTTTCAGCTTCTACAGAGGTGACAGGAAGATTGTATGGAACAGTAATATTGCTGTAAATACTTCTGTTAGATCGCATTCCAGCATTCCGTATTTCCTTATTATTTTCATATACAATTCATGAATTGTCCATGCCTTATTCAATTCAGGTAGAAATAGGTGATAAATATTAAGAACTTGAATTGAAAAGTTGGTCCCTTTCATATCGCAATATTTACTTTGAAATTGGTCGAAGCTTCGAATTACAGTTTTATCGTCTACCTATATCTAGTGATGGTGTGAATTCAAAATTTTGTTGACTGCAGTCATACCCCGAAACTTGAATTCAATCAATTAAATCTTTATTGTACTACAGGCTTAATACAATAGCGTGTAGGTACTCGTCAATTTTCAGCATAAATAACGCATCATTGAAATATGTAAATATGGACATAAAATGAACTTACAGTCTAGACTCTAGAGCCAACTATACTCATATCACAGATAGGTTTTGTCGCAGAAAAACTCTGAGAGCGAATAATACGCTTTCGTTACAAGGAGCGCCTTCAATTCTCTTTTAAATTTAATGAAACTTAATAGTTTCCAATGATTCGGCAGTTTGTTGAAAACTGCAACCGAAATATAAGAAGGCGACTTCTAAAATTGAGAAATTATTGTATCTAGCACTCTATTGAAAATATTTATTTCGGAAAATTCTCCCCTGCTTCGAAATCGGTGATCGGAAGCTAATTCATCGAAATATTTTTTATCTTTTTTTTTGTCTCTTTTCTTTGAAATGGAGATCTTTACCATATGCTATGACATTTTCTCTAGCCTTGCATTTGAAGGACTCGAAGTCACTCCTATACATTTTTTTCTTTGTATTCGTCTCTTCAGATGCATAATTGATATCATTGAGAATGCGGTGCGTTAAATCGCCGAGGAAAATAAATTCAAAATTCAACATTTTTTTTTAATTTCTGCTTGTTTTTGCTCTTATTTGCAAGAATTTATTCTTCTATTTCAGCTAATGCACGAATGATATGAAAAAAATGAAATTTGATTGCCGAAATTATGTTAACCCTATGGACCATCTAGTCGGATTTAGTTTTTTCAGATAGGTGTCCGATTCACCAATGAATTTTGGCAATAAATCCCTAGATTTGATGATATTGCGGAAAAACATTTTTCAACAACTGAATATAATAAAAACAATGTTATTTACATAATAGATCACAGAGAAAAATCGAAGTTTGAATTTTTTTTAGTTCAAACGCGATTTGATGGTCAGCGCTTGGGGGCCCCCTGAGGTCAGGGGCCCTGGTGCACTGCACACCCTTGCACCCACGTAGCTACGCCGCTGCGTGTGGCTGACGGTGAACAGCTACTTTTCGAACAGAATTATGTGGGCTTTCTTGAAACTCAAGCATAATATCCAATTTCGTATCATCACTTACTACATTGGCAGCAATTTTTTTTTATTTTTCTTACATGACCAATTGTTCCTTGGGATATAGGCGGCAAATTTGGAAATTTTTCGTGAAATAAGCGAGAAACTTCCATTTGTGTCCATGTGTAATCTCCATAACCAATCATTTGAAGAATGGTTATTTTGTGCATTTCTGTTAAATGAACCATTTTTCTGATATTATTACGTACAGTTATCGACATTCAAAAGACAATAGCACTTACACTGATCACTTATTGTCATGCAAACAGACAACGTGTTACTAAGGCTAAGAGAATAAACAAATCTGTTTTTGTTTTTTCTAATTTCTTCTCAGTAATTGTTTTTGCTTACTTTCTTCACATCAAGGGGTGAATGGGAAATAAGTATTGAGTGTTATGTATCGAATTTGTGGAATAAAATAATTTTCATTTAAAATGTTAATTTTTGTGAAAAATCTGAAAACACTCAATATTTTCGAAAAAGTTGAAGATAGGTATAGGACATTGTACATGAAATATGTCTAGAATTTTCTGAAGAATCCAAAATATAAATAATTTACAGGGGGGTTGCATTTGAAATAAGAAAGTTGGTATTGGCCACGGTCGCATGGAACACCCTATATAATTTTATTTTCTTGAAAAAAATGCGCATTTAAAATTACAAATCGAAGTGTCCGAGCGTTTTTCCTAACACCCCCTCATTAATTCGTTATCGAATGTATTCCATTTGGCTGTTACACTCTGTATGTACACCGGACAGTAGGAGTAGGCGTTATGGTATGGGGTGCTATGGCACATACGAGTAGGTCACCTTAAGTCTTTATTCGAGGTGACATGACAGCGCTGCCTCATCTTCAAAAAATAGTGGAACCATATGTTCTCCCTTACCTCAACCGACTCGGGAATCCAATATTTCAGATAGATAATGCTCGACCTCATGTGGCCAGATTGATGTTTTTATATCAAATACAGTGGTGAAAAAAACTTCCACCTCAACGGAGTTGATCTTGAAATAGAGGGGGATGAAAAAAAGGTGGTTTTTGGGTATTTTCGTGAAGTTCACAGTTTATTTCATATAACTGAATCACCCTGTATTCTCTGAAGTCCATGATGATATGTTCTGAAAAAATCGAACAAACACCTTAAATCAACCTAAAAATACAGGGTGTCCACTCAACCTTCATTGTGAATAGTTTTTATAATAATGGATCACCCAGTATGATGAATTCTGGGTATTTCAGGTTTTTGCGATGTAACAACAACATATATAGTGAAATAGTTCATTTTGCGAACGTTCTCGCTCTGGAACTGACATATTTTATACTTTCAAAGTCGGGCATGCATTCAATTATGGATAACCCTGTATTCGTTACGATTTTCGGTCATATTCCTTCATATGGTTGCTCCCTGGGGATTTCATGAAATGTTTCTTGAGAAGAATTGAAGTTCATTCTATTCTGTTCCGAGATACGAGCGTAGTAAAAGTGGGTAATTTTCAACTTCAACGCCCTTTATCTCAGAAACTAGTCATAGGATTGAGTTGGGGCCAAAGTAACTTGTGATCAGTAGTTCGAGTTCTACATTTTACCAAAACATTAGAACATTTGACGGAAATTCATTTGCCATTTTGCGGGGTCCTTTATAAAAAAAAATTGTGAACCCTTCGTTTTTTCCTATGTTTTACCAAAAAGAATGTAGAACTCAAAAAGCTCCTTCTGGTTGTTGCAGTTTCTTTGCCAGTTAGTATATACAACATCTTCAGTTGCTTCGTATTTCGCTTATGCAAGAATCTTCAGATTCCCGATATTTTTTGGCGCTATTATTTTTCAAGTGTTCAATGTTAAATTGTATCTACTTATTATTTTAATGTGAAGATATGTTCATTAGTGTCTTTTTTTTAACCTGTTATATTTGAAGGACTGTAGTATACAATATTACCCATTATGCCCCATTTCGATACCCATCACGTATACGGAAGAGACAACTCAGAAAATTGGGTTTAGGTTGCGGTTATATCAGAAATCGAAGGTAACCAAATCAATAAACGACTTCATTTATTGTTTCCAGGTTGAGTTCGTAGCCGACACTTTGCGGTTGAATCTGTTGGAATTGGGAAGATCAGGAAGTCATCTCATCTCCGTTGTAGGCCGACTAGACTACAAATGTCCTGCAGGTGAAACGCACGACCCGATCACATTTACCACCAGGGAATCCCATCTTGTGAGTATATCAAGCATGAAGGATTTTGTCATGGTGGAAGAATACTCTTCTTCATCATGGATATAATGCCGGCCACTCACGAGGCTTCCGAGACGGGCGTTTTATGATGGTTTCTAAGGCCACGTGCGAAAAGAGTCTCCGTGATTGGTCAAGGGCTCTTAAAGTGTCATAAAAGGTCATAAAACGCCCGTCTCAGTAGCCTCGTGAGTGGCCGGCATTATAGTGGCCTGCTGACTTATTATGAAATCCGAGTATAAATTCGAAATCTATAGGTACCTACCTACTCTCAAAATGTTATCGCGCGTTATTTGGAGCACCCTGTAAAAGCTCATTTCTGGCATGGGCAACCTTGAACTACAAAGGTATTTCTCAGAATGAGAATTTTCGTCGCACCAAATCCTACATATTAACACAGATTTTAATGCAAAAATCTTTGACAGCAATGTCCATTGAGCAGTTTAATTGAGATAGCGTAGAATTGAAATTGACGATATAAATTATGTTTCTCTATTACTTATCGTAATGAGTTCATTACAGTACTAAAAACAGTGCTGTAATGAATTCATTACAGCATCGTTTTCAGTTACATTTTTCGTTTTGTGGTTGTCAACAATGACTTCCGATCCTATCAAATTCCAGCAGACGTCAATTTGGAAATGTCAATTTTCGTATTTCCTAACATTCACACCAACTGCCAAGATACAACATGAAAGTCACTAGGAATTATAATTTGAATATTTCATTGAATTTCACAAAATTTGACTGAAATAGAGAAAATATCGTCTAAAACTCGTTGCAGAATGCAATTCCAATACTTATGCGTTCGGAAACTCGCTCCTTCGTCGCTCGTTCACGAATTTCGCATGAGTATTGGAATAGGAGCCCATTCTGCAACTAGTTTTAGAATATACTATTCTAGGATTTCCTTACATCCTTTTCAGAAATTTCTTCGAGTTCCAAATGGAAGTTAAGTCATATTTTATCAACACAAGATATTCGGTGACAATACGAAGCCAGCGCCTGCAGGCGAGGAGATCAGACTATTTAGAACTACCGGATACTAAATCGGGTTCCGTTCTTGCCAATATCAAAGCACGCAAAATGCGATCAAAACGTCAATAAATTTAACTAAATGCATGAATAGTATATTCTAAAACTAGTTGCAGAATGGGCTCCTATTCCAATACGAATGCGTGTTGGAATTGCATTCTGCAACGAGTATTAGACGATATTTTCTCTATTTCACTAAAATTTTGTGAAATTCAATTGAAAAAATTCAAATTATAGGTCCTAGTGACTTTCATATTGTATCTTGGCAGTTGGTGTGAATCTTAGGAAGTACGAAAATTGACATTTCCAAATTGACGTCTGCTGAAATTTGAAAGGATCGGAAGTCATTGCTGACAACCACAAAACGAAAAATGTTACTGAAAACGATGCTGTAATGAATTCATTACAGCACTGTTTTTAGTACTGTAATGAACACATTACGATACTGAAATAGAGAAAATCGTATCATAATGGTCACTCCATTTGATGGCGAGAGCGTTCTCTGACTTCTCTATGAAACACATTATCAATCCACTGTAAATCCATGACCAGAACTTATTCCCTTTCTAGTAGTTCAATCGATCCCTAATATTCTCAATGAAAAATTTTCATTTTGAGTCTTTCACTCCTACAGTCCTACGAGGATATATTGAAAAATTCTTAGCCTACTATAGAACCAAAAAAAATTCCAATGTCAAAATATTTTATTACTCAACATATTCTCCTCTTAATTGAATACATTTATTACAGCGAATCTGCAACGTCTCTAGACCTTTTAAAAAAAATGTTTCTTCTTGCTCTGCAAATCAGTCCTCCACAGCTTTTATTACCTCCTCGTTGGAAGAAAATTTACGACCTTTTAAACTTTTTTTTAGTTGAGGCAAGAGATGATAGTCGGACGGAGCCAAATCTGGTGAATAAGGGGGATTTTCTAGTAATTCTTACCCTAAATCACGAATTTTTTGCATGGCCACATGAGATTTGTGTACTGGGTCGTTGTCCTGTGAAAACAAAACACCTTTGGATAGCTTTCCGCGTCTTTTCTCTTTGATTTTTTCCCGTAGAGTGGTCAGTAATGTCGAATAGTAATCTCCAGTTATTGTTCTACCCTTATTGATTACTCCATGGCAATCCCAAAAAACTGAAGCAAGAACTTTTCCAGCAGATTTTTGGACACGAAACTTCTTAGGTCTTGGAGAACCAGAGTGTCGCCATTCCATCGATTGTTGCTTTGTTTCTGGATCGTAGAAATATACCCAAGTCTCATCCATAGTAACAATTCGGTGTAAGAAGTCTATATTCGAGCACAGATCGACGCGATGCTTCTACCCTTGTACGTTTTTGGTCACTTTCAAACATTTGGTGATCTATTTTGCAGAAATTTTTCTCATGTCCAAATCGACGTGAACTATATGATGAACGCGTTCATATGAAATCTGCAGTGCTTCAGATATCTGTTTCAGCCCAATTCGACGGTCATATAAAATCATGTCATGAACTGCATCGATATTTTCGGGGGCTGACACAGAAACTGGCCTTCCCGATCGGTCATCATCTCCAATGGAATTTTCACCTCTTTTGAAGCTTGCAGTCCAATTTTTCACGGTCGCATACGAAGGACATTGATCACCAAGGATATTAAGTATGTCTTCGTAAATCTGCTTACCTCTTAACCCTTTTAAATAGAGGTACTCGATACTCCAATTTTTCGATTTTTACAATTTCGGTGGACATCTTTTTTCTTTGATTTATTGCGTAACTCTGGTTTACTTTTTTGGTCTATCAGTTCTGCTTTCAATGCTACGAGAGTTTCATTCTTATTGGCATTAAACTGCGACTTCAGCTTACCCCTTAGCCAGAAGTCTTAAGGCCAATTCTGGTCACCAAATCAGGAAATGATGACCAGGAGCAAACTCGTGCAAGATCGTCAATGTTTCACGGGCGGTATTACATGTGGCAACGTCCTGCTGACACCACATGTCTTCAAGATCAATATAGTTTTCCAATGAGGCACAAGAAACTTTGTTATCATGCCACGATAACGTTCGCTATTCATCGTTACTGCATTTTCCGACAATCAGGACGCGTTGTTCTCAATATAATGCTGCATGTTTGCTAACTCCCATCTGTCAACTTTAGATCTGTCTCGTCCAAATCATATGTGACATTATGACTTGTCAAACATGACGCGCAATTCAAATCTTGCGCTCTTATTATTGAAAGATTCCTTTGACAATCTGAAGGATTGATCTACCCACATGTTGGATCTTCTGGCCCACTATTATTCTCAAGAGAATCAGAATATTTTCTTCCCCAGAGTAGTAATGTTATTTTCTGTCAGAGTCTTTTCCTTTGAAAATTTTTTATTAAAATTTCTTGTCATTTCTTTGAGGATTCACAAACTCTCCTGTCTGATGTGTATCAGAATTCTATAAACAGAGAAAAATTGACACAGACGTCTAATTGTTCATTCAAGTACAGGAATTGACATAACGTATTGTTTGTGATCGTTTTGCGAGACCTTTCTCTCCAATTATAAGAGCTTAGACACGACTTTATTCCTGCTTTCTTCCCCCTTTTTCCGTTCCTTCTTGATGGATGGGCCTTCTGTGGATTTCAATCAGGGAAATGCTCATTTCCGAATTTCTCTTAAATCGGTCTGTTTGTTGTGGACAAAAGACGATTTCAATCCGTACTAAAAACGCCGGAAAATCCTTGTGTTAGCGATAAATGGAACGTGAAATATTGGGGTGTATGAATGACAATTGGGACATTGTTTTTCCCTCCATCCCTTCAATCAGACTGATTATTTTCTTGTCATGGGATGTATTTCGAATGGCTGTGCGACAATAGCACATACAGAGTGTCAACAAAAAGGATGTGAAGGGTTTTCCAATAAGGGGTGTTATTTTGACATTCAAAGGAAAATGCCATTTTTTTTAATTTCATTTTAAAGAGGAAGAAATGCCGTAATCAGCCAAATGACCACCACGACCATAACTACAGGACCATACAGGCTTTTGGCGTGGACCTTCTCTTTTACGTGGCCTCAAAGGAAGAAGTCGCCAGGTGTTGAATCACAAGATCTCGGTGGCCACTTGTGATCACCTTTTCGAGTGATGACACGGTCCATAAAGATCAATGGTTTCGTGGAACATGTGGAATGCCTTATTCCAAAGAACGACAAGGAATGGACAAACCTGGGTTTTCTTCAACACTTTCGGCTACAGCAGTCATATTCCCGGCTGTTCTTGAGCGACGGTTTTATTCTTAACAATCACTAACTTCTCCAAACAGCTCAAATTCTTCCACTAATTTCTATATTGTGATCCAAAAATGTTCGAGTTGTACTGCCAAATGTTCACCCTTTTTAGTGTGAATTTCAATAACTTCGTTGTTGAAGCGTGTATCGTTCCATTTTTATCAATGGCGTAGTTTATACTTGTCAAATGTCAAAAAATGACAGCTTCCAAAATGACATCAAACAAAATAGCCGGTTATTCAAAATAACTATACTCCATTCACTTTTATAAAGTATCTTGGTGGGCCAAGGTTTAGGTTTATCAAGTTCTTTTACTTAAAACGGACGCAGGTTGGCAACCGTGAAAATCAAGCGACATTGCCAAGTCTACTTTCTATTTACTCTTTTTCAACTTTGTGAATGGAGTTAGTTCTTTTAAGGTTCAACTGTGACACAAGATTCGTAGTACCACTACATTTTCATACTGGAGTATTTCAAGTTGCGCAAAGAGGTATTTAATTGTCGTCTGTAGGCTTATTTCTTGAGAATTTTGAAAAGTGTGGATTTCCATACGTCCGTCTGTTCGGTTCTTCTGAAAGTTTTTCTGTCGGGTTGATAAACTATCACAAAGTAACGGACTATTCTGTCCATTTTTTTCGGTAAAATTTCAAGACTCGGTTCTTGATTTCCGTACAAGAAAATAGCATAACTGAATCTTCCAATCATGTTTTAATGTTTATACTCGTACACGTGAAATTTTTTCAGTATTAACAGAGAAAAAAAGTTTTTCAATATTCGTCAGATCTTTGGAATTATTGAATTCACCTAATATTTCCTCAAATTCATTGTTTTCCCAAAGTAAATAAACATTTTGTTAAATACGTAATTTCTACGATTTATATGTAGAAACGGCAACGTTGCGTTCATATCTGACAGAAGAATGACTATAACCTAACATTTTCAAAATATACGCGGTGAAATGTGTCAGAATTCCAGGGCCTCCCGGGCTACTTAATAAAAGTGAATGGAGTATACTCTTATTTGAAAACCAATTGCTCAGGTAAAATTACACAGGGTGATTCACGGTGAATGGCACATTAGACGTTTCTGGTGAACCAGATATCGGATCGGTTCGAAAATTTAATGGAGTGCATTATCGGACATTCTCTACCCAACTAAAATATTTTTGTCAATGCGGTGTTGCCACTTCTATTAGAAAGTAATAGCAACTTTGCTTTTTCAAATGGTACACCTGGTATATTATATTATTTTTGGAAACTCCAACCACTTCTCGACAACTTTTTTCAACATTTCCCTATACCTATCTGTGCCGTTTTCGAAATATAAATTAATTTCAATTTTTTTCACCGGAAATCATGACCTCTAAAAATGCTAATAACTTTGGGTTGGGAAACACTATGGCATTGAAATTTGGTATGGAGTTAGGTGATACATGAATGCTTCCAACACGTCAGCTTGATCCACGTTACTTCGATACAGGGTGGTAAAAATACAGTATTTTCGCTTGCTTGAAAAGGGGTGTTGGGAATATATCATCACCATGTATGAGAAAAAACAGTAGATTTAAAACAATTGTCATAATATAAAAAAAAGTCATAAAGCACGTCAGAAGTTCCCTCGTATTTATTATTTTCCATCCCAAATACAACATTTGTGGCGACCGTGACAGGACAGATAAACGATGGAAAACCTAAAGAAAGAAAGGGAGCAGCTCCGAAGACTCTTCAACAAAACAAGTAATGAATTGAATCTAGCCCTTACAGTAGACAAGTCAGTAAGCGAAGAGCAAGTGCTAGCTTTGATAAGACAGTTGGAGGATAAGAGTGAGCGACTGTTTTTGTAAAAAAAACACCCTCTTTGTAATTTGACGGAAGAGCGGCTTTCCACCAATCAAGGGTGTTATTACTTAAAGAAAAAGAAAAGATGTTATTTTAATTTTGAAGTTCTTTCTCCAGAAGGGAGAAAGTGTGGGATCGGCCCAACGCACTTGGGTCGGGACTTAGTGTTTAAAAATATTCTATAGGGAGAAGGATGATAAATGAAACTTTTTTTTGGTTAAATTTAAGACGTATATTAAGACCAAATCAAACTAAACAACTTTACATTCGTTACGTATGTGTCAACGATATAAATTATCGAAAGTACTCGAATATTTCTTAAAATCAAATACAATTAATCACAACAAATCGAATTATTACATTCAACGTTAGATTATAAAACAGAATCCAATTATCGAAATCAAATCAAACATCGGTGTGAATGCCAATTATAAAAAAAAATGTAAAAAAAATCGAGTTATCAAGAACCTAAAAAGGGTTTGTCAAAATAACCCGCAAAATCACAAACATGGGATGATCTCAAAATTTACTCGATTAAACCTTCAACTACTCAAGAGAGATTTCAAAAATAATACCAATTCCAAACTTTCTAACACATAAGGGGGAATCTCAAAAATAATTCCCACCTAAACTTTCCAACACTTAAGGGAACCCAACAATTGTTTCCATATACACTTTCAATTACTTAAGGGTGATTACAAAAAAAAATACAATATACTTTAAAAGACGATTACGACTTATGGAAGATTTCAGGACTCTGGACCATTAGAGATATATGGGCTTTCATGCAGCTTTCTACCAATACTCAAATTAAGCTAAGCATAAACAAAATAGTCTGACCTTTTTCCTGTACCAATAATCCAAAGAATGTTGAATCTAGAATGATGACTCTTTGACGGGGCTTCTTTCCTGAAACAGACAGATTAAACACCAAACACGACACCCACACGCGTTTCGCAAATTGACCTCACTCCCGAATATACCGACGATACGCAATCTACAATAATTCCAAGTAATTTAGAGATTTTATTAATTTCGACTTAACACCTTTTTATGTCCCTGTTTGAGACTGACCGTCCGAAATAAGACCAAAACTTATGAGTTACCCTAACACCGTCTTCCGAATAACTCTAACTGTTTTCGTCTCCGCTTTGAGACCGTACTTCCAAACACTGAAGTACCTACCCTAAAACCGTACTACCCTTAGTTTCCGATTCCAAACCTGAGTCAACTGAGGACCTTTCCTTTAGGTTCCTCCAGTTACTCCATTTTACCGAACGCGAGTACTGGCAACCTCCTCGTTTAAGGTTCCACCAGACACTGCCTTTTTCGTCCCCCGAGCAAGTCGAAGTTTTTCCCCTCTTCGTCTCCTCCAAAAACCTATCGTCAATCTTTCAAAACCAATCAAATCAAAACTTCTTCCATCTTCCTTTTTATGAACCAATCAAATTGAAGACTTTTCCACTTCCTACCCCCTCGTAGGTGGGGCTGTCTTGAAAAATCTAGGTTCCCAAGCACCGGTTTGGGAAATGCAACGTCGGAAAAATCTCATGGTTCCCAGCGAACGCAAGCATATTTCGGTGCTGGGTTCGAGGAACCATAATCTTCTTATCGTCACAGATGCAGCAGAAACTTGAACCGAAAATCGACAATTTCGTCTCGCCAGACTTCTTAGGTGGTCTGATAACTGGTTCACTAATTTTCTGGCACAGGGATATCGAATTTCCGAAGTCTACATCGATCAATTAAATTATTGCGAGTTTCTTGGGCGATTTTCCGAATAAAATAAACGGTGTTGAAAATACCGGCGAATTATTATGGAAAAGACAATGTTCAAGTCCCAATTTTCGAAAGGATATTCATTTTATTACTTCCAAATTATCTCGCATATTACAAATATCCTCCTCTTTGAAAAAGTCCATGGCATCGTTTGCCATGACTTTTCCCTTACCCTCATTCCTCAATAGTCCAATAGTCCCTCGTCTTCCATTCAAGACCTTTTAAAAGGTAAACAACTCGAATGTATCAAACTTAGAATTCTTAACTTTCATGCAGCATGCCTTAAAACTAAATATCATTCTTGCTCAACTAATTAGCCCAAGTCCAAAACAAACAATATCAAAAAAATAAAAAATAAATGAAAGGTTCAACGCAGCAAAACATAATGCTCATAAATCAAGCTCTTTAAAGAATTAAGCAAATCCCGTCTTTCACTTCACTTCTCCTACATGGAGTCCATTATGTCTTATTTTTCGGGTTTTCAAACTTCACTCGCGATCACCACAGAATCTTCTTAATCCGGTTCTGACTACCTCCATATGTTTATTTCCTTTGGATTGGTATTGACCTTTCCCTCGGGAACGACCTTCGAAGATACGCGACGATCTAGTCCATCGTAATCAGCGTACCGCACTTTGTGTCCGATAAATTTGGGTTCTAAGCACTCGAATTCAATGTTTACGTTCGTCACCAACAATCATCGTTATCGCGAGAGATGTCCCTTACGCGGCACATATTCCGGGTTCGCGACCGATGACAACATTTGCACCTCCTTTTTAAGCCCAGTGTGGTACGTTCGGGTTTAATGTCGGGTACAATCCCGACGGTTTTATCTTTGCTGCTACAGCTACGTCCGCCTCTGCATCCTTATCTATTCTCAGGTTCTCTTGTCTGGTTCTGTGTCGATTCATAATCCATATAGTTGGAGTGTTCCATAGGCTAGCCAACAGGGTTATCCCGCATCCAAAAATCTCATATAGGTGTAGTCCATTCAATATAACTCATATTCCATACTTTATGATTCGGAATATCGCATAGAATCCCATGAGTCTGCGCATGAACAAGTCGGTGAACCATCCTCATATCTGTCTTACTGGGTTGTGTGCCAGCTTTCTCATCCCTTCGGTGTTGACCATGTTGATCGTTTTGAACCATTAAACCATTTGTCAAAAGTCTCCATTTCTGGTACTCGTCGATGATGTTTTCCACGGCTTTCAAACGGTAAATAAAGTTTATTATACCCTCGGCTACGATTAAGCTACGCCTATGATTCCCGCAATGTTTAATCAGTAATCGCTCAAGCCCACTCGACACAGTCGGTCCATACGGTGTTTTAATTGTTACTACGTCACTCTGGTAACACGATCCCTTTGACGGATTAACTTCTGTAGGTGTTCTCTAAGTTAGGACACTTCGCGAATAGACACCGCGGTTATCTCACTGTTTTCGTTCGCACACGCGTACGCGATTAGCGCGTCAGTACTGTTTACTTTTACGAATAAGGTCATTCCTCTGGATAGGGTCAGTACCTTCCCAATACTGCTAATTGGCTTGGATCCTCTTGAAACATCTTGTGGGGAAATGTACAATAAATACAGTAGCAACAACAAAAATAAAAAAAAAATTAAATTTTCACAATTTTACATACATTCGTAGAACAATTTGAAATGAAAAATACGTAAATCCCCTTTTTCCCTATTCGTCCTCCTATGATCGCTTACATAATTAGTTCCCTTTTAATCATCTGAGGAAGAATACCACAAAAATACATCCACATTTACTTTTTGTTGTGGGACACAAAACGCAAAATCTTATCACGATTGTTCCAAAACGATTCCCGCAAACAATATATTATACCTTAGCCCTAGTGCTAAAACTGAAATTATAAAGTCGAGTGGTACTTCTTGATAGAGGAAAATAAAAGTTTAGAAAAATGTTAAATATACACTGACAGATTTTCACTTTTCGTTGTTTCAAATAAAAAGTTAGGCGTTAAAAATGCCCTCAAAAGACTATAGCACAACTACTTCCGAATTACCACAAAGACGTTTCAACTGACTGGAATCTACGAAATGGGCAGGAGTCGATTCACCCCTCCTGGAAGGCTGTTGAAGAGTTGCCTTCTCGCTACCCGAATTCCGGTCCAATTTATCCATGGAATCTAACGAAATGGGCAGGAGTCGATTCGCTTCTCCTGGAAGGCTGTTGAAGAGTTGCCTTCTCGCTACCCGTATTCCTGACTAGTTTATCCTTGGAATCTAACGAAATGGGCAGGAGTCGATTCACTTCTCCTGGAAGGCTGTTGATGAATTGCCTTCTCGCTACCCGAATTCCGACTAGTTTTACCTTGGAATCTAACGAAATGGGCAGGAGTCGATTCACTTCTCCTGGAAGGCTGTTGAAGAGTTGCCTTCTCGCTACCCGAATTCCGGTCCAGTTTTTCCCCGGGTCCGGGGGGCGCCTTGCTCTCGAAGATCGTCGTAAGGGTATGGCTACCACTACCGATCTTTCTTCCTCCCCATTACTACTTTCTTCCTCCTTGACCCAAAATCGTTCCCTATTTTTCTCCTTCCTCAGTTTGGCCTCTAACACCATTTCCGAACGTGCGGGGATGGTGATCCCCGACATCAACAAAACGTCGGTTTCCCAGGTACCATCTTCCTCAACGGCTGATTCCTTCCTGATAGATACCCGATCTATCCCTTCAGCCGGAGACACATTGTTATTCCAACGAAGCTCCCCTTCGTTATGCTCGTTCGTCATCTCCACATCCTTCGACCCGGTGACAACACCATTCCATTCCCTTATGGTGTCACCCTTCGACAGTCCATTGCTGTCGGCTCCCTCGGCACCCTCCGTCTGGGTGCTAACACTGGTATCCCTGAACGCCTTATCAGCCTCGACCCTTACTCCCTTTTCCTTAGTGTCCTCCCGGACTTTCCCTTGAACGTTAAAACGTTCCATTTTCCTACTGTCCTTGTGACAGACTTCCCTGGGATAGTGGCCTCCTAGATCCGGCCTTCCTCGTTGTATCACTCCGGTAATCTCCTCTACTTCCTCACTTTCCATACAGGTTTGTTCCTCTGGATAATGGCCTCCGAAACTTGGCCCTTCAATATTCCGTATTACCCCAGAAATCTCCTCTACACCCTCATCTACGCCTATGCGTTGGTTCCGGGAAGTACTCGGTTCCTCTATATATTCACTCCTCATCCATTCGACCTTTGGCTCCCGCCATCCAGTCGAACCCCTGCTAGGGCATTCCCTTGCCCAATGTCCCTGTTGATTACAGTTATGACACACTCCCTGTGTCATTTGTCCTCCTTGCCTGTTATTCCGGCAATCCCTCGCGAAATGGCCTGTTTGGCCACAAGAATGGCATGTCCTTGCATTACTACTTTCCCCATTTCCTCGGTTCTGCCTTACACTCCTACACCCCTTCGCGGTGTGGCCTTCTTTGTCGCACAGTTGACATACTTTTTCGGTGTCAACTGTCGATACCCACATATTTACCGACCTCCTTTGCAACATCTTGCTAGTGGCCTCCTGTAGCCTAACTAGTTCCTCTGCTTTTTCCAGATCCAGGTTCTCCTCTTTCAACAACAAAATTCCTGTTTCCTTCATTACGTCCTTCCTTAATCCTATCTTAAATTGATTCAAAATTAATTCCCGGTTCTTCTTTCTTATTCCAGGTTCTTCATCCCTTAATGCTCCAGCCAAATCTTCGTTCAGTAACCTCGCCCCTACTGTACGCAGTCTAGTGCAGAACGAGGACACATCCT
This sequence comes from Adalia decempunctata, assembly GCA_951802165.1. Lineage (NCBI taxonomy): Eukaryota > Metazoa > Arthropoda > Insecta > Coleoptera > Coccinellidae > Adalia > Adalia decempunctata. Next base: position 28,221,984 of record OX637697.1, read on the forward strand.
CGTCCTGTCTTTGATAGCATCGGCTAAGATTCCACTGGTTCTCCCCAGGAAATCTAACCGTTGTGAACTTCCGAACAAATTTATTCTTTAGATCACCATAGTTCAAACTGTCAAGGTTGATATCAGATTTGAAAAATGTATAAGCATCACCCTCGAGCTTAAGCTTGAAAAGGATAAGAGTGTCCTTTTCGTCCCATCCGTATAATTTTTCCAGCAACTCCAATTTTTCGAAATACCCGGTCGCGTCCTTCCCAGTAAAATCCTCCAAAGTAGTCGATAGCATACCTAGCGAGTACATAGGTGTTACTTGACCCGCGGGAACATTCATGTTGGATGCACCAGCTGGTTGAGCCATTTTTCAAAAATTTAACCAAAACCCAGTTATCTTAACCAAAATATGATTTCTTTTTAATGTATTCAATGAATTATTTATTTTCCAAATTGATGAATAATTTTAAATTCTCACCCTCAAATTCCAACAGAACTGAAATACGCTCAAGATTACGACTTCAACTTTCACGAATTAGAAAAAATAGCAAAATGATACCCTAATGATCCCAATTCAAACAGCCTTACCCAAAACACCAAAATAAAACGAATCACCTGGAAACGAGTTCAAAAAGACCAACGCCAAAAAGAATTCAAGAAAAATCTGGCGAAATGATGTAACCAAAAAAACAAGAAAATCACCAAGTGTCGAATTCCTGAAAAATAAAAGTACACAAAACCACCTGAAATAGAAATAATTCTAATTTTTGTTCTAAGATTCGAGAGATCACGATCAGCGGCTCATCTACTAAACTTTCAACCAAATTTATAATTTTCCTGACTTCTGAACTTTCAAAATGAACCCAACTCTGAAAAAAAAATTTTCCCTTTTATCAAAGTGTTTCCCAAAATTTCAAACTCAAGTTAAAACAAGGAAAGCCAAATTCAATTATTCTCCAAATCAAACTCAATATAAAACCGAATGATGTTACTTTATGAAAATAAAATTTTTCGAGATTCAACCGAAATCCCGAATAATAGGATAACCAAAAACAAAACAAAATTTTCACGCAATACGCCCTGAAAGAAAATCAATCAAAATTTCAATCAATCGATAAAACACAATAATTTTCAGAAAAACAAAAATAACCCTCCTGAAACAAAATTTGATCCGCTATATCACCAATAGAAAAACCAACACCTTCAAACAAAATCAAGTAAATGGATAAAGTGACCAAAAGAAGATTTTTTCATGCAATACGCCCTGAAAAAAAATTTAATCAAAATTTCAATCAATCGATAAAAGCACAATAATTTTCAGAAAAACAAAATACCCTTCCTGAAACCAAATTTGATTACATATCCAACAATCAGAAAATTCAACGTCCTGAAAGAGAAAAACAATGTCCTGAAAGAAAAATAAATGTCCTGTGAGAACAAACGTATGCCCTTTTCCCTATGAAGCCGCAATGAATCTAAAACCTCTCTAAAGTCTTAAAATCTTGACATCAACTTGACTCTATCAAAAATCCTCTACATAAAATGAAAGAACATCACAGAAATATGAACTGTTCTATAATAATTTCAAAACAAAGAAAACTTGAATTTATCCAAAGAAAAACCAATTGTATTCACTCAATTCTTCGATATCTCATAAAAAAAAAATCTTTAGATCAATAATTTTTTACTTTACTTTAATTCAATCCTAAACTCTGTCCCTAACAATTGCAATTTTTAAAACTTAATTTCAAATTCATAGGCATATACGTTCATACAGAAGATATAATCCAATTCAACATAAGAACCTGAAAACCTTCATCCGGAAATCTTCCAACAAGTCAATACACACTATTTCGATCACCCATAAACAACAGGATAAAATTCCTTATACCTCGAAATTTCTCTGAATTTCTCAAAATCTCTTTAAAAAAAATCTCTCTTGGAAAATTTAACACATTTAACTCTAGTAATCTTTACATTCACACTGATGCAACATACAGAAAACCAAAAAAAACTTTTTATCTACCGGAAAATTCAACAAATTTCAAATAAAAAAAAAAACTCTCCCTCAGAAAATTGAACACATCCCACCGGTAATCTTAACGTTCAAAGCTAATGCAACCCAAATAAAAATTACACTTTTCCCGACGGAAACCGTCAACACGAATGCAAAATTCTAACAAACAAAAAAAAATTCTCCCCTAGAAAATTAAACACATCCCACCGCTGTCACCATTTGTAAAAAAAACACCCTCTTTGTAATTTGACGGAAGAGCGGCTTTCCACCAATCAAGGGTGTTATTACTTAAAGAAAAAGAAAAGATGTTATTTTAATTTTGAAGTTCTTTCTCCAGAAGGGAGAAAGTGTGGGATCGGCCCAACGCACTTGGGTCGGGACTTAGTGTTTAAAAATATTCTATAGGGAGAAGGATGATAAATGAAACTTTTTTTTGGTTAAATTTAAGACGTATATTAAGACCAAATCAAACTAAACAACTTTACATTCGTTACGTATGTGTCAACGATATAAATTATCGAAAGTACTCGAATATTTCTTAAAATCAAATACAATTAATCACAACAAATCGAATTATTACATTCAACGTTAGATTATAAAACAGAATCCAATTATCGAAATCAAATCAAACATCGGTGTGAATGCCAATTATAAAAAAAAATGTAAAAAAAATCGAGTTATCAAGAACCTAAAAAGGGTTTGTCAAAATAACCCGCAAAATCACAAACATGGGATGATCTCAAAATTTACTCGATTAAACCTTCAACTACTCAAGAGAGATTTCAAAAATAATACCAATTCCAAACTTTCTAACACATAAGGGGGAATCTCAAAAATAATTCCCACCTAAACTTTCCAACACTTAAGGGAACCCAACAATTGTTTCCATATACACTTTCAATTACTTAAGGGTGATTACAAAAAAAAATACAATATACTTTAAAAGACGATTACGACTTATGGAAGATTTCAGGACTCTGGACCATTAGAGATATATGGGCTTTCATGCAGCTTTCTACCAATACTCAAATTAAGCTAAGCATAAACAAAATAGTCTGACCTTTTTCCTGTACCAATAATCCAAAGAATGTTGAATCTAGAATGATGACTCTTTGACGGGGCTTCTTTCCTGAAACAGACAGATTAAACACCAAACACGACACCCACACGCGTTTCGCAAATTGACCTCACTCCCGAATATACCGACGATACGCAATCTACAATAATTCCAAGTAATTTAGAGATTTTATTAATTTCGACTTAACACCTTTTTATGTCCCTGTTTGAGACTGACCGTCCGAAATAAGACCAAAACTTATGAGTTACCCTAACACCGTCTTCCGAATAACTCTAACTGTTTTCGTCTCCGCTTTGAGACCGTACTTCCAAACACTGAAGTACCTACCCTAAAACCGTACTACCCTTAGTTTCCGATTCCAAACCTGAGTCAACTGAGGACCTTTCCTTTAGGTTCCTCCAGTTACTCCATTTTACCGAACGCGAGTACTGGCAACCTCCTCGTTTAAGGTTCCACCAGACACTGCCTTTTTCGTCCCCCGAGCAAGTCGAAGTTTTTCCCCTCTTCGTCTCCTCCAAAAACCTATCGTCAATCTTTCAAAACCAATCAAATCAAAACTTCTTCCATCTTCCTTTTTATGAACCAATCAAATTGAAGACTTTTCCACTTCCTACCCCCTCGTAGGTGGGGCTGTCTTGAAAAATCTAGGTTCCCAAGCACCGGTTTGGGAAATGCAACGTCGGAAAAATCTCATGGTTCCCAGCGAACGCAAGCATATTTCGGTGCTGGGTTCGAGGAACCATAATCTTCTTATCGTCACAGATGCAGCAGAAACTTGAACCGAAAATCGACAATTTCGTCTCGCCAGACTTCTTAGGTGGTCTGATAACTGGTTCACTAATTTTCTGGCACAGGGATATCGAATTTCCGAAGTCTACATCGATCAATTAAATTATTGCGAGTTTCTTGGGCGATTTTCCGAATAAAATAAACGGTGTTGAAAATACCGGCGAATTATTATGGAAAAGACAATGTTCAAGTCCCAATTTTCGAAAGGATATTCATTTTATTACTTCCAAATTATCTCGCATATTACATTTTCACTGGATGAACATATCCGAGAAAATTTATTTTCAACCGATCCATGTGATGCAGATTTGGAAAAAGAATTTGATGAAGTCGAAATTTACAGAGAAAAACTTATCAAATTCAAATCAAAATGCGATGTATTCACGAACTGGAAAAAACAAGATCAGATGACCCATTCGCAGAGTACTGCCGAAGACAAGAACAAGAAGAGGAATTTCAGACTACCGAAACTAGAAGTGAAGAAATTCGATGGCGACGTGAGAAATTGGATAGGGTTCTGGGGCCAGTTCAAAAAGATCCACGAAGATGAAGAAATTGAATTGGAGGACAAGTTTCAATATTTAATCCAAGCAACTAAAGAAGGTACTGCAGCCAGGGATTTGATTGAGAGCTTTCCACCCTCCGGATCCAACTATTTGAAAGCCATTGACCAAATGAAGTTACGTTTCGCTAGGGATGAATTCCTAATTGAAGTTTATGTGCGGGAATTACTGGATCTCGTACTGAAGCAGGCAACCAAAACAAAGATGAGTATGACTATAAGTAGTTTATATGATAAAATCGAAACTCAACTGAGAGCCTTAGAATCGCTGGGCGTTACCAGTGATAAATACGCAGCAATGCTTTTTCCTCTAGTTGAGTCTACTTTACCAGACGAACTACTAAGAATTTGGGAAAGGTACCGTAGTACGTATCTTGCTAATGCGAGTATTCCAGATGAGAAGGACAAATCAAATACAGGTAGTATCAAAAATACTAATCTTCTATCAAGGTTGTTAGATTTTATGAGAAGAGAAGTGGAATCGGAAGAAAGAATCAATCTCGCCCAGAGCACCTTTGCCGCAGAAAAGGGACAAAATCGGAACACAAATATTGTCAAAGGAAAACAGCAGAAGCAAGGAGAACCTGAATTGTATACGGCATCTGCACTTTATTCAGCCAGTGGAAAAGGTTATCATGCAAATGCATCCAGTGGAGGTAAGACTACTCAAATTTGTTTATTTTGTGAAAAACCACATCCCAGCCAAGATTGTCTGAAGGCACAGGCTCTCACCTTGGAAGAAAGGAGAGCAAAAGTAATGAGTAAAAGGGCTTGTTTCTCTTGCTTGAAAATTAATCACACTAGTAGAAATTGTAAAGCTGTGATAAAGTGTTTGATTTGCAAAAGAAAACATTATCCTATAATGTGCGCAGACTTACCAGATGAAAAGAAAGAGAATAATTCAAATGTGATTGACGAGAACAGAATCGATAATGTGTTGACAACCAATCTTTATAATGATACTCTGTTACAAACCATCTTGGTTAGACTTGTGAACGGTGGTAAAGAGAAGATTGTGAGAGCATTATTAGATTCTGCTTCACAAAAGTCATATATAGTGACAAAATGTGTCAAAGATTTAGAATTTGTCAAGAAGGGTGAACAAACTATTATACAGGGTGTTTTTGGTGGCATGCAAACAGCTCCACAAAAACACGGAATTTACGATGTTTTTGTTCAAAATATAAATAAGAATTTTGAAATTGAATTACAAGTCCTAGAACAGAATAAAATTTGTAATGATATTCCTCGATTGCAAAATACGGCGTACATACAAAGTTTGAAAATGAAAAATATAATTTTTAATGAAATCAGTGTGAAGAATTCACCTTACGAAATCGAACTATTGTTAGGAGCTGATATTTTTGGAAAACTGCTTACAGGAAATATCGAAAATTTGGAAGGCAAATTAATTGCTATAGAAACGCACTTTGGGTGGACGGTAATGGGGCAATTGGACAATAATTCGAACGAAGCAATTTTTTCTGGTGTTACGAATTGTAATTTGGCAGATTTATGGAATTTGGATATTTTAGGAATCAAAGATCCAGCAGAAGTTAAATCGAAAGACGCCGAAGAAGAGGATACCATTAGACACTTCAATGATACTATCAGAATTAATGAAGATGGAAGATACGAAATTCAACTCCCATGGATTGAAGGACACCCAAAACTCTCTAGCAATGAAAACTTGGCTCAAGCACGACTACAGAGTACTACGAAGAAATTACTTGCTATGAATAAATTCGAGGAATACGAGAAGGTACTGGTTGAGTGGAAAAAACTAGGCATAATAGAACAGGTCGGAGAAGAACGATACATTGATAAGAGTGTTCCACATTATTTACCACATCATGCTGTTCTGAAAGAATCAAGTAAGACTACGAAGGTTAGACCTGTTTTCGATGCGTCAGCTAAAGATGAATATGGTAATTTTTTGAATAGTTGCTTGCAAACAGGGCCTAACTTAATAGAACTGATTCCATTATTATTATTGAGGTTCAGACTGGGAATCGTTGGTATAACAGCTGATATCGAGAAAGCTTTCCTACAAATAAGTATTTCACCAAGTGATAGGAACTTTCTGCGATTTTTCTGGTGGTCTGATTATACGCAAAGAGAAGTGATGATTTATAGACATTGCAGAGTGGTTTTCGGAGTAAAACCAAGTCCTTTTTTGCTAGCTGCAACTATAAATTATCATTTAATACACGCTCCAGAAAAATTACGAAAGACAGCTGAGAAACTAACCCAAACAACACACAAACATCATTTGAACATTTTATAGACGACATGAAATAGATTATTAGATTATCTATAAAACATCAAAATGTATTGAATTTCTAACCTAGATTCGACGTAAAAATGTCCGCGAGATTTACGTTGAAAAATATTACTTTTTCAGACGTCTATTTTACGTAAAAAGAAGTCTTTCTATAACAAGTGAAATTTCTGTCTTTTTTTAGTTTATCCTAACTTAGTATCACGTTTGACATGTATTAGACGTTTGAGGATTAATGTTATTGTTATGACTCGCTTATGTCTATATATCATTAGATTTTTGTCGTTTTTTTTTATCAACAATCTGATAATATATGAATGATCCGAAAAACATGCACACTCATGACCTCTAAAATATATAACATCATAGATCTTTTTTGGAGCATTGTCGTCATGATCGAAATTAACGTCTATTAGACGGAATATTGTTGATGAAAATAGTTGGTCATATTGTACACGTTTATTAGATGACATAAGATGAACGTTTGTTCAATGTCCCTAAAAAGTCTTTGTATTGTATAGTTTTTGACATCTAATTATTGTCAAGTCCAAAACAATATTGATGTAATGATTTGAAAAACATCATATTAATGACCTACTGATTAATTCCATCAGATTTTTCGAAGAAGGGAGTTACATGGTCTAAAATTTCAAAGAAAATTGACATTTGATCGTTTCAAGATCATGGTTACCCTGAGGAGATTTGGTGAGAGACTTCAAAAGTATGCAGATATAGATTTAAATTTCATAACTTCTGAATATTTTTAAATATTATTCCATTTCCATCAGATCACATTGTGAGTATGAAAAGGGTTTCATGTATTTTGTTTCTCGTTTCATGTTTCTGTGGTGTGCGGCCCGGCTAATTATCAGATATAATATATTATTATCTACACAGTTGAAATCTCTCATATCAGTTAGGAAAGCAAAAACAAGTTCTGATATGAAAAAATAAAAAGGTATATTCATAATAATAAAAAAATAAATAAACATAATTCAAATGTATCAAAAATATAAATTGTGTCAGTGACCAATGTAGTCGAGACAATTTGTTTAAATAAAAAAATATATAACTGTGTCGTAGGCACAGGCACTTCGTGAGGATTTGCTCTTCGTTTTCTCATATTCGTATCGTTGGTTTGCAAGGCGTAACTAGTCTTGAATTTCCTTCGTTATGGTCGTGTCTTGAGATCTGCCGTGTTTCACTCTCGAACAGATTATAAACATCAGCCTCTGGAACCAACACACAAATCAAAATAAGTGTTTTATTTTTGCAATTAAGTACAACTTTTGAAAACAATCACAACAAATGCTATATCTCAGAATAAAAGAATATCAAAGTTTTGCAGAAAATCATTTTAGTTTTTTTTTCAAACGATTATTGCGTTCAGTTTTTTATAAGAAATAGAAAGATTTGAAAGTTTATGAATACAGAGTGTATTTGTTTTGAGATTTCGACCTATTCGTAATAATATGACCTTCGAATACAACATCAGAATAATAATAAATGATATTTTGAATTCAAGATGATCAAGAAATGTCAAAATGTGAATGTGAATAATCTGATAATTCCAAAATCGATAAAATTGCAATATTGTTTATTAAATCTATCTTTCATATGAATGCTTCATTTTTTGACATTGTATATTGAATACTTATATCCAATAAATATCCAATTTCGAAACGATATATGAAAAAGGGCAACATTCTACACATAAATGGAAAACGCTTATACCTACTGCTATAATTGGGGTTCTGATGGTTCAATTATTCATACAAAAGTTTTTAATTCGAACATCGAGTTACGAATTACATTTGGAGTCTAAAATGATCTGAAAAACATCTAAACATTTCTTCGAAGATTTCAAACTCTGGAAATTCAATTATTCTTCAAATCCTGATTGAATCTATTTTGTGCTCGACTTTTTGACTAAAGTGTAATGGTAATATTTTTCAGCAAGTTTTTCAAGTCGAGTGGTTGAGTGTTATTTCTCACTCAACCAATATCTCAAAGAGGTCTATCAATAGATTTCTTAGATAATATTCTTACCAAGTTATTTATTCAGAAAAATATTACCACTATGATAGGGACTGTTATAATTTCAGCCCTACGAAATCTCCAACGCAAATTATGAAATTCTATAATTTGAAATTTCAGATGATCTTGAAATATTTATCCTAAACTATTCGAAAAAGATTTCGAAACCGATCATCGTGTAAACTATAAACATATTTTCAGAAAGAGTGGATTTCAGGTATTATATTCCTGGGATAATATCTGAATAAACAGAGTATTCAAAATAGTGATAACAGACATAACAATTCAATGGAACGGTTATTCAAAAGATATCATTCAATAGACTCTTTCAGATGATCATTCTATGAAAGGTTTCAAATTTCTTATCACAATTTACCTACCTTATTCCTAATAATTAATCATTAATTAATCAATATATTCTCCAGTAGAACACATGTTATAGGTATAATTTACAGGGCTAATCAAAAGTTATTCACTAGTGAACGGTTATCTGAAAGATATCATTCAATCGACTTTTCTAGATCATCGGACCATGAAAGATAACAAATCTCCAATTTTATAATAATTAGCATATCTCAGTGCTACCACATTATTCGGAGGAACACATTTTAGGTACTACACCGGGAATAATAGGTTCCTATATAATTCAACATTACATATATTCACTTTTGAACGGTTATCTAAAAAACATCATACAATAGATCTTAATTGATGATCCATTTATGGAAGATATTTTCATTCAAGATCTACCATAATACCTATTTTGCTTGTATCCAAAAATGCAGGTTAGTTTTTGAAAATTATAAAAAAATCTCATTTTTATAATAGTGAGCCCAGACCTGAACCCGCTACATTTCAAGAGCTAAAGATGAAGAAATTATACTTACTGGAACTAGGTACCATAAGCAACATTTGCACTCATCTTCTTCAATTGTGACAGCACTAATCACTAAATACTATATTCACTAAACTACGGCGAAAGGGAAAACAATCACTATTCGACTTGACCTTTTGACGAAGCAGTGTTCTAACGAAATGACCAAGTTCAAATGTCTTCCTATCTATAACCCTGTCCGGCATCCGCTATCCCTGTATGAACTTTAACATTCGGCGGTACGGTGGTTCGTTACCACGTGATCGATTCCGATATAAGTGTTCACATATCGCTCTCTTTTCTCAACGTGATCGCATAGATCACCTATTTTATATTTTAACGGAATATGGAAACACGCTCACATTTGAATAGGTGCTATTGAAGTTATCGATTTCGTTTTTTTAAATTTAACTAAGATACCGAAATATTAGAATTTATATTCATATTTTATTTCCAGAGCACAATATGCGTCATCTGACAAGATTGCCAGATATAGAGTATTATCTCTTGATGATTAAATGCGATTCTGATGTATTATGTATCGAATTAAGCAGAAAAAAATGGCTTTTCTAATAATACTTTGTTTCCAATGCATTTACATCTGAAGAAAAAGATTAACATTCCGAAAATATTGAAGGCTGAAGAAACTGGAAAATTTAAGACTTTTTTTGGGAGGGTGGTCAATTTTTCCCTGATGTTGGAATGAAAATTCAACGATGACATTTTCACTCATTTAGGACGAAACTGAAATAATCAAAAATAATATAATACACATAATATAATATGTTAACAAGTGACACAAATTTATACTAAAATTGATATTTACAATAAAAATGTGAAAAATATACCTAGTGCGCCATTTGAAAAAAAAAACATAATGAATGCTGAATGCTGGAAATGACAACCTCCAGCCAAAATATGTGAACGAGTGAATATGTCATGGATTGCCGTGCACGTTCAAGGATTTTCTTTAGTCACCACCTTTCAGGGGTGATATCTCGAAAAGGGATGGTCTGAGACATACAACCTGTATGTCTATGCGTATCTGCTTGTCGAATTCATACCTAAATAAATTTTTATTTTCAATATGATATTATTGAAATTGTAGCATAGCATATCTGAAAAACATCAACAAATGGCTCATTTCTCTATTGCATCAAATGGATATTCTACTCGTATAAACATTTTAAAAACGTATGGTCGAAATGCAATATTTCCATCAACATCTTAAAAACATTCATAATCATTGGTTCAGAGACTTTATAAAAATAATACTTCTTAAAGATGTTAATCAATTCACAATTCTCTGACCTTTGAAGTTAGATATTTTATTTATGTATTCTAGATGACTAAATTATGTCGAATAATGATGTCTGAAATCGATGTGGCATGGCATATCTATTACACGTCAAAAAGTTATTCTTTTTTCGATAGTATCAATCAGATATCTCATAAACGTTTAAAAAACGTGTGGTCGAATTGAAATACAATTATCGACATATTTGAGACATACAAAACCGTACGTTTAAAGACAATATATACAGTATATATTTAAAAAATGTCAATCAATCTACTGTTTTATGACCATATGAGTTAGATGTTTTATCGATGTATTTTAGATGACAAAAAAGAGCCAAATGTTGATGTCTAACATACGTAAAACAAAAGATGTCCATTGAACGTTTAATAAAATACCCCCTCCACGATTTTAAAAATTTGATATTTAATATACGGCTTTTAAACGTGTAATCAAAAAGCTATACATTTTTGGATATCTGCAGAATATAAAAAATTTTTCAGGTCTTCGATAATGCATCTAAAGTATGTCTTCTAGACATCATGTATAGAAAACATCTTATTTAGATAATCTAATTTCAATCAGAATTTAGAGCAAGATGGCTTTAGATCACTTTTGATATCGATTAGATGTCATTTAGATGTGTGTGTGTTGTTTGGGAAGAGATTCATTTTATGTAGACAATTGTGTTACAAGTGTGAATACCCAAGAAGAATTGGATATATTTATTGAAGAATCCAAAGAATTGATGGCTTTGGGAAAATTTAATCTCAGAGAATGGGTTATCAGTTCGGCCAATGGTTTTGAAAGAAATAACACTTCTGTATTAGGTATGATCTGGAATTTCAAAGAGGATGTAATTTTTTGCGATTCAAATGCATTAAGTGAGTTACAGAAACCTCCAAATACAAGACGTGGTTTACTTTCTGCAGCTCAAAGAATTTTTGATCCAATAGATGATAATGGAATTTTGAGGGTTAAAACAAGACTGGTTTATGGAGAAGACCATTATGATTTCAAATTTCCAATACTTTTGCCTTCCAAACACAAATTAGTTGAAAAACTCATTCTTCAACAACACCATTTGAACTGTCATGCAGGTGTTCAAACATTACTGTGCATTTTGAGAGAAAAGTACTGGATTCTGCGAGGTAGAAGAACTGTAAAAGGAGTTATAGGTCAATGTATTGTTTGCAAGCGATTTACAAGCAAATCAGTCGAAATGCCTTATGCACCACTTCCGAAAGAGAGAATTAACACAGCGTCTGCTTTTGAAATTACTGGTGTTGATCTTGCCGGACCGTTATTTCTGAAAAATGGTGAAAAGGTTTGGATAGTGCTGTATACATGTGCAGTGTACCGAGCGATACATTTAGAACTTGTCAACTCCCTATCAACTGAGAGTTTTATTTCAGCTTTAAGAAGATTCATTGCTAGAAGAGGAAGAGTGTCCATCATTTTTTCAGATAATGGTACAAATATGGTTGGAACAAATAATCTCTTGAAAAGACTCAACTGGAATGAAATTCAAGAATATTCTTCTGTTAAGCAGATCAAATGGATTTTCAATCCTCCCACAGCTGCTTGGTGGGGAGGATGGTGGGGAGGATGGTGGGAAAGATTGGTCAGAGTAGTCAAGGAGCTCCTTCGTAGAAATTTAGGAAAAGTAACAATCAATTATGAAGAAATGATTACCATTTTATGCGATTGTGAAGCTACCATAAACAATCGACCGTTGACGTACGTTTCTGATGATCAAAATGATCTCAGGCCACTAAGTCCTTCCTTATTTATTCAAGATTTGCCTAATAATGAGACACCTGATCTAGACAGAATTGACAGGCATCATCTTGTTAGTTGACGGCGGTACCTGCAAAGAACTAGAGATAATATGCGATCTAGGTTTAGGAAGGAATACCTAGCGGAACTTGTTAATACTGGTCCCAAAAGGTCAAGTACTTTGAAAGTAGGCGATATAGTGTATGTTTCTTCAGACAATACCAAACGCTTGAACTGGCCCCTGGGAAGGATTTTAGAAGTTATTCCTGGAAGAGACGGAATAGCACGAGTAGCTCGGGTGAAGATACAGCAGGGGATTATTCTTCGTCCATTTCAGAGACTGCACCCCTTGGAGATTTCAGCGGTAGAAGATGGAAAGCGGTTGATGGCTTCTAAAGACTCCAGAGAAGATGTACACAGTGAAATGAAAGAGAGAGATGGAGGCAACAAAAATGATCAGAAGAAGGAAGAAGAGAATCGAGAACCGAAGACAGAAGTGGTCACGAGAAGTGGACGCACTGTTAAAACACCAAAGCGATTTGGTTTTTCTAGTTAATTTTCTTGCTTTGGTGTTGCATTTATTTTACAATTTCAAATTTTTATTTTTCATTTGCAAAAAGGGGGAGGATGTTGGGAATATATCATCACCATGTATGAGAAAAAACAGTAGATTTAAAACAATTGTCATAATATAAAAAAAAGTCATAAAGCACGTCAGAAGTTCCCTCGTATTTATTATTTTCCATCCCAAATACAACAAGGGGACTGAAAGTTGTTCATTTCAAAGGGAACGCCCTGTATATTATTAGAAATTCAGAAGGCTGATGAAATTTTCTTTCATTCCATGTATATCATGCCTGTACCTATAACTGCTCAAATTTCGGACTTATGAGCATTTTTTAGTGATGATGTCTCTTCAGAACGGTATTTCCACAGAAAATTTCCAAAGAAAATACAGAAAAGCGTAAACTTCAATTGGATCTCAATATCTCCTCTATAAGGGCTGGCAATCCTCAGGGAAATTTGAAAAATAATGATAGGGTATGTGAAACATCATCTTAAGGTTTTTGAAGTTCTTTAAACGAAAATATTATTTTCTGTATCGCCCTTGAAGGTTTTGGACTGAAGTTGCAAGGTATATTAGATATCCACCATCAAACAGCAAGATTTTCGTGAAGGAATATTTCGATTGCGAATTCAGACATAACATAAATTCCTTTATGAACAAAATACAGAATGGAATTTACGTACCCTGCGTTTTTGTTTTCCTCAGAACTTCCTTCGATGATTTTCTTTCCAAATTCCCATTAAATAACACTGTCGAACTGTAGAAACTTGATGTCGATTCTTTCCCCTCCCCCTTCAATCCCCTAATTCGACTTTATTCAAAGCTGAGCCGAATGAAATATAACTTACTTCTGCCAGTGAGCTGTTGAACAAACCCTCATTTGCAGAACTTACGACCACACGATATTGCAAGTCATTTATCATTTAAATTCATGGAGAAGCATTGCCAAGAAGGCTGGTGACCTTTCCGAAATATCCTGAAGGAATGAGTTATGACTGGGATTGGATCGATGTCGCAGTTATTCCTGAAGTTTCCAGTTACCTAAGAGTCGTTGTTATATGTTGGAAATTTTGTTGAACTTCTTCGGAATCGATGAATCACGGGAACTTGAGATGTCCACATCAGCTGCTTCGAGAAGACGCTTTATGGTTGGAAAAAATATATTTTCCCCAATTTTAGGCACAAATCGAATGATACGAGGATATATTGAAAAATTCTTAGCCTACTATAGAACCAAACAAAATTTCAATGTCAAAATATTTTATTACTCAACATATCTCCTCTTAATTGAATACATTTATTACAGCGAACCTACAACGTCTCTAGACCTTTCAAAAAAAATGTTTCTTCTTGCTCTGCAAACCAGTCCTCCACAGCTTTCATTACCACCTCGCTGGAAGAAAGTTTACCTTTTAACCTTTTTTCAGTTAAGGAAAGAGATGATAGTCAGCCAAATCTGGTGAATAAGGGGGGTGTTTTAGTAATTCCAACCCTAAATCACGAATTTTTCGCATGGCAACATGAGATTTGTGTACTGGGGCGTTGTCCTGTAAAAACAAAATACCTTTGAATAGTTTTCCACGTCTTTTCTCTTTAATTTTTTCCCGTAGAGTGGTCAGTATTGACGAATAGTAATCTACAGTTATTGTTCTACCCTTACCAAAAAAATCAATCATGATTACTCCATGGCAATCCCAAAAAACTGAAGCAAGAACTTTTCCAGCAGATTTTTTGACACGAAACTTCTTAGGTCTTGAAGTACCAGAGTGTCGCCATTCCATCGGTTGTTGCTTTGTTTCTGGATCGTAGAAATGTACCCAAGTCTCATCCATAGTAACAATTCGGTTTAAGAAGTCTACATCGTTTTCAAATCGAGCACAGATCGAACGCGATGCTTCTACCCTTGCACGCTTTTGGTCAACATTCAAACATTTGGGGATCCATTTTGCAGAAATTTTTCTCATGTCCAAATTGACGTGAACTATATGATAAACGCGTTCGTATGAAATCTTGAATGCTTCAGATATCCGTTTTAGCCCAATTCGACGGTCTGATAAAATCATGTCATGAACTGCATCGATATTTTCGGGGACTGACACAGAAACTGGCCTTCCCGATCTGTCATCATCTTCAATGGAAAATTTACCTGTTTTGAAGCTTGCAGTCCAATTAGAAATTGATCACCAAGTTTATTAAGCATATCTTCGTAAATCTGCTTACCTCTTAGCCCTTTTAAATACAGGTACTTGATGATGGCTCGATAGCGATACTCCAATTTTTCGATTTTTACGATTTTGGTGGACATCTTTTTTTATTTATTGCGTAACTCTGGTTTACTTTTTTAACGTGGAACTCCACACTGACACTTCAAATAAGTTATTGTTCGTTGATATGGTATCGCAGTATTTTGTTTATGCATGGAACTGGTCTAGGCTAACTAGATATCAGTACATCCTCATACTTATCAATAAAACACTCACTTCTCTTATTTTGAACAGTCCTTTGCAAAAGTCTCAAAATCTAAACATTCAGTTCCACAGAGATAGCTCACAATTACTACAATGAACGTTGTAAATTTCCTGATGTCTATAAAGTTAGCAGTGCCACTTGCGAGAAAATCAATCAAACCTATTGCATTAATTGTCGAATAATTGTCGAGAATTTGTCGTGAAAGAAAAAAATTTGTCGCGTCCTTAGTTTTTTTTCTACGGGTGGCTTTGCTAACTTAACGTTAAGTTAGCAGAACCACTTTCCCAATATCTACCAAATATCATGAAAATGGTTATAAATAATTGTCGAGTAATTGTCGAAGTCCATATGAAGTAAAAAAAACACAAAAAATCCATTCCTTCTTGTTTATTTTACGTCTTTTTCCCGCGAGTTCGAGATATTTCTAGAATTATCGCATTTTTGGCCACAGCGCATTCGTAATTGACTCTTTTTCTATTGTATTAATTGTCGAATACCTGCCTCGAATTTGTCGTGAAAGAAAAAAAATTGTCGCGACCTTCGTTTTTTTTCTACTAGGTGGCTTTGTTAACTTTATATTGATTTAGCAAATAGTTTGTCGTGAAAGAAAAAAAATTGTCCTTAATTCTTTTTCTGCGGGGTGGCTTTGCTAACTTAACGTTAAGTTAGGAAATCGCGAGAAAATGTGGTGGAAATTGCTAGAAAGATTAAATTTTGTGTGTTTTTTACTTTATTTGAACATCGATAAGTACTCGAAAAGCATTTATGATCATCGTGATGATATTCGACCACTATTTGCTTTTAATATAAAGTTAGCAAAGCCACCTAGTAGAAAAAAATCGAAGGTCGCGACAAACTTTTTCTTTCACGACAAATTCGAGGCAGGTATTCGACAATTAAGCGGGCTGCGGACTACGAGCTATAATATAATATATATTATATCTTACATATTACATGAAAATCGCTTTAAACGAAATAACATGTAACACCGCGCACTCATGCTATAATATATATCTATATCCAGGCGATATATTACGTATCTGCAGAGATATGCTTTTCGAGCGATATTTTAGAGTATATCCCACCTCCCACCTTACGTCTCAACCCCCGCGCCACGAATATGCAACTCAGTTTCACGCATTTCGGGCAGCAGACATATTATATTATAGCTCGTAGTCCGCACCCCGCTTAATATAATATGATATTATATCTCATCATAGAGCTATAATATATATTATATTATAGCTCGTAGTCCGCAGCCCGCTTTAGTGCAATCGAAAAAAGTCAATGACGAATGCGCTGTGGCCAAAAATGGGATAATTCCAGAAATATCTCGAACTCGCGGGAAAAAGACGTAAAATAAACAAGAAGGAATGGATTTTTTGTGTTTTTTTCATTTCTAATGGACTTCGACAATTACTCGACAATTATTTGTAACCATTTTCATGATATTTGGTAGATATTGAGAAAGTGGTTCTGCTAACTTAACATTAAGTTAGCAAAGCCACCCCGTAGAAAAAAAACTAAAGACGCGACAATTTTTTTTCTTTCACGACAAATTCTCGTCAATTAATGCAATAGGTTTCATTGATTGTCTCGCAAGTGGCACTGCTAACTTTATAGACATAATTTCCTGCATCCTTATATATGTGTTCCTACATTAGAGCTACAAAAGAAGAGGGGAGGTTCCAAGCTTAATTTCAAGAAAAAAATCCATAATGGAATCTCCTCTCATCGTTTGTGCCTCCAAGTATATGAACATTTCTGATGTTTTTCTCCAAATAGGATATGTCAAAAAGCCGTTCCCACGAGATATTTTAATGGTCTTCTACCTGAGATGATTTTAAATGATCAATGGCCCATTTATAGGCCTGAAACAAAACTCCCATTCGAAATGGCCTTTTCGGAGTAAAAACATTCATCACAGGTATTTATTGCAGATCCTGCCGCCGTGGAACGCCAAGAAGACGGGGAATATTTCCTTCAAGTTCCGCACCAACGAGGCTAATGGTCTAATCTTGTTTAATGGAGGAGTGAGACCGCCACGGGTAAGTGCGCCGTGATTCCTATATGAATTATTACCCTTCGAATCGAAAGATCTAGGTGGGAAATACGATGATATGTGATTTGGTTGGAAAAGTCGACCTGGGGAATTCGCCCTTGCGGGGAATCCAGAAAAATTCCCAAGCTTCAGACAACCTTTTTTTCTTCCCACTACAGGAATTCATATCGTTCTGATGTGTTGATCTCTCAAATGAAGTTTCAAATAAATGAAAATGGACATATGAATTCAATACAACATACACACATCGTCCAAAGTCTTGCCCCCCCCCCCCTATCAACACACAACTTGTTGAATGTAACCTGACAATTTTGCGTGTGTGGAATCTTCACTATCTTATCACTTAAATGCAACATCTGCAAGAGAAGACCATTATACAGTGTGTTTCGGTATGAGCGATAATTTAAGGGCATCAAATATACCTAATTTTATCGACAAAAACACCCACATTGGGGAGTTTACCCCCCTATTTTTACAATAGACGCCATTTTAATTTATTTTTTTTATTTTGACCCTTTCAAATGATATCGATTTCTTTGGACATTAAGGTCCTACACATGTGAAAAAAATTTTTTTGAAAGATAATACTACCACCTTTTATTAAAGTATAACAATATGATAACATTCAACTCAAAAAGGTCATAAAAAAATTTATTCAAAAAATTTACTGAATTTTTTTAGTAAATCCTCAATAGTACAAAAACTAGCACATTGAAGTATAATTTTTTTTCAATGAACGCACATGATACGCAAGGATATCAGCTACAAAACGATACCCACATTATTTATGTATGTTACATAATTTGAGAGTTATTGCTATATGAAAATTGATGAAATGAAATAAAAACTCAGTACTGTACTTTTGATCATTTTTGATATATTGTTTATTGATATATTGTTTATTGATATATTGTTTATCCTGATTACTCCTAGGTCTCCTGTGGAGACCCCTCTGAAATTACAAGCTTCGAAGCTTGTAACTTGTGCCGAGTTCGGAGTAAGCAGTTGTGTTCTGTGCAGGCTTTGTTACTGTGTCCTTACGCCACCTTAGGCACAGCACTGTTAATTTTTGACCCAACAGTGAGAATGGTGGCCCCTTCCGAGACTAGAAAATTTCTTTCCTAGCTCGGGATTGAACTTCGGGCCTTTGGGTCTTATTCCAACGCTCTACCACTGAGCCAGGGGCACTCAGGATCAAACTAATAAATTTATCACAAAAATTGCTCAAATTGGCCGCCTCTGCTTTGTAGACAGGCAGTGGCCCTTATGACGACTTTTCTTGTGGACCTGGAAATCAATGCAGTGTCTGCTCTTATTTCGTTCACAACAGTCATTATTTTCTGCACCAGTTCTTCTCTGGTTCTAATGGTGGAATATACTCTTCACTTTATCCATCCCCATAAAAAATAGTCCAGCGGTGTTAAGTCCGGAGAGCGTGGTGGCCAAGCAACTGTTCCACCACTGCATTGATTACAGGGCCACAAGAAAAGTCGTCATAACGGCCACTGCCTGTCTACAAAGCCGAGGCGGCAATTCTGAGCAATTTTTATTATAAATTTGTTATAAACATAAAAGTATCTGATTAGGGGAGGACGGGGGAATTCCGCGCACGGGGGAATTCTGCGCATTGATATTCTGCAACTCAGTGTAGTTATTTCAAAATTTAAATACAGCGTGCCATCTCGTATTTGCCTTGCCAACATCCTACCGTAATTTGAAGGTATTCGTGTTTTTAGTTTAGATCAGGGAGCCGATTGTTTGTTTCACGACGCTCTGATCTAATTTTCGAGAGAAATTGGAATCGTTGTAAGCACTTCTATTATTAATTTCTAATGAATCTATTGCATGACTATTTTCCTTCATATGTGTAGATCATTTACTGCAAAAGAACAACTAATTATATTTCGTCATCTACTGTCAGTGATTAGTTAGGATGGGTGACTCACACCGGGGGAATAACGCGCAGCTGCAGCGGGGTAATTCTTCAATAATAATTTTTGTACCTATTCATGGAAATTTGTTTAATTTACATTGTAGTTGGTTATTACCTGAATAATAAAATATTTTTTCGAGTTTCTCAGCTGTTCAATGTATGCTCATAATTACCCAATTGCATGCGCGGTATTACCCCGTACGTCGGGGAATACCGCGAAAAGAGAGTTTGCAGAATTATTTTTTTTTCTCAATTGGTATAGGTAGTTGAACCTTTTCCTTGTGATGAAAAAGTTCCGAATGGGTTCATGATTCAGCAGTTAAATTATGAAAGTTTGTGTGTACATAGGAAGGTTTTTGTGAGCATTTTCCCTTAGGTGCGTGGAATTCCCCCGTTCTCCCCTAATCGATATTCGATAAATTTGTTAGTTTGATCATTAAAAATGATCAAAAGTACAGTACTGAGTTTGTATTTTATTTCATCAATTTTCAGAACGGTCATGTTCAAACAGCAATAACTCTCAAATTATGTAACATACAGAAATGATGTGGTTGTCGTTTTGTTTCTGATATCCTTGCGTGTTAGTTCATTGAAAAAAAATTATACTTCAATGTGCTAGTTTTTGTACTATTGAAGATTTACTAAAAAAATTAAGCAAATTTCTTGACTAAATATTTTTTTGTGAATTTTTTTATGATATTTTTGAGTTGAATTTTTTCATATTGTTCTACTTCAATAAGAGGTGGTAGTATTATCTTTCAAAAAACATTCATTTCACATCTGTAGGACCTTAATGTCCAAAGAAATCGATATCATTTGAAAGGGTCATCTAAAATAAAAAAAATAATTTAAAATGGCGGCTATTCCAAAAATAGAGGGGTAAACTACACAATTTGGGTGTTTTTGTCGATAAAATTAGGTATATTTGATGCCCTTTAATTATCGCTAAGTCATACCGAAACACACTGTATAGATAGTGTACTTTATTTGATTCATTATTATCCTTACAGTTGTTGTTGTTCCGCAAAAACTTCAACTGTCCCATAAAAATTACTGCGATTTCTTGGAGCTTCTTTCTTAGCTTAATCATTTTTGAAAACTGTCGAAAAATGCCTCATTTGTTTCGTTTTTGCAGGTTGATCTTTTCTCTATAGAAATATACAATGGACACATCTATATCCACCTAGATTTAGGTTCAGGTGCCATTAAGCAGAGAGGTTCCAGAAGAAGAATCGACGATGGATCTTGGCATGAGGTATCCTTCAGAAGGAATGGAAGAGATGCAAGAATCACTGTGGACGGATTTCACACTGACTTCAAAACACCGGGTAAGTTTCGAAGTGACCAGGTATCTTAAACTTATTTTAACCACCAGGCGAATATGTCGACGAAAATGAATGTGGCACCACAGTAGCAAAAGAGCTCAGGGGTTTCCTGGAATAACGTGTTATATATTTGAGTGAAAATAGCTATTATATCCTTTTATCTTCAGCCTTGCGAAGTAGTTAGCAGGCAAGGGTGGTCATTCCCACAGCTGAAAAAATTGAAGATGCCTATGCTACGAAGTAGGGTAAACTCACATTCTTGGCAATCCGCGAGTCCCCTAACACCATCAGTCATTCCACACGACGCATTCATATATGACGAGTGTCTTTCGTTTTCGCTCCTAATCGATCTTATTTAACATAGTTCTAAGTTATCAAATGAAATTTTTCTTTTCTATGTGAATCATTGAAAGTTGGTAGAAAATGTTCATCAGAAATTTATAATAATGTTCAATTTCAATCAAAATATGGTCTTCTCTTTTCTATTCACAATATACTCTATTAACCCTATTGCGGGTAATAGTGGTCAAGAAATTGAACGGAAAAGAAAATGCAAGGGGAAGGACGAAAAAACCAAAGAGTTGAACAGTGTTGGAATAGCTTGTACTTGGTAAATTTTAATAGGTGTCAAATGAATAAGTACTCCAAGTATTATTAAAACAAATTTAATAGCAGGTAGAGCGCTTTCGGCTAATTGCCATCCTCAGTACCTCTAAAATGACAAATAATTGATGGAATGGGTTGCCTTTTTTAAATTACACAACTTACTTGTCAAAATCGATATGAAAGTTTGCAATCATTAAATCAAGATCCAACCACAATATGAATGATATCTTGAACAACTCTACATTGGTTATTATCAAAAATTCTCTCCTGCTATTTACATGTAGGAAAATAAAGGTAAACAAATAGTTGAGGTTAAGTCAAAGAAAACACAAAGATTAAAAATAATATCACAGAACAAGAGCACTCGCTCCCACTCAAAATTTCACGTATACACGCACATATCCTATAAACTAAAAACATAAGGGTGAAGTCAGTCAACAAACAAAACAAACGAAAAATGAAAACACAAACCCGAACAAGGAGTCAAACAAGTAACTGTCCAACTCAAGTCCTACAGTCTCTTGAACAGGGGGATGTAGGACTTATTCAAACTTATGTTGGTCTGGAGATTCAGACAAAGAGTTGAAGTAAAGACTTCAAAAGGCTGCTGAAAGGAAGAAAATGACTCTTCATTGACTGACGTAGACATTGACGACCACTGCGTCGATGATGATAATTTCGATGAAGACAACTATTGTCTTATATGCGGAGAATTTGGCCGAAACAACGAAGTATGGTACCGATGCACTTACTGTGGGCTTTGGACTCACTCTGCTGCCACTGGCTTGGATTCCGCATGTTAGAATTATTTGATCATCATTGTCAACATCATGACTACCATTGCCCTCACTGGAGTGCAAAAGTGGTCGAAAACTATTTTACTAATACGAGGATATATTGAAAAAATTCTTAGCCTACTATATAGAACCAAACAAAATTTTAATTCCAAAATATTTTATTACTCAACATACTCTCCTCTCAATTGAATACATTTATTACAGCGAACCTGCAACATCTCTAGACCTTTCGAAAAAAGTGTTTCTTCTTGGTCTGCAAACCAGTCCTCCACAGCTTTTATTATATTTATTTTATTATATTATTATTTTTATTTACGACCATTTGAACTTTTTTTCAGTTGAGGAAAGAGATGATAGTCGGACGGAGCCGAAACTGGTGAATTAGGGGGGTGTTCTGGTAATTCTAACCATAATCACGAATTTTTTGCATGGCAACATGAGATTTGTGTACTGGGGCGGTTTTCCTGTAAAAACAAAATACCTTAAGATAGCTTTCCGCGCCTTTTCTCTTTAATTTTTTCCCGTAGAGTGGTCAGTAATGTCGAATAGTAATCTCCAGTTCTTGTTCTACCCTTTTTCAAAAAATCAATCATGAATACAAGGGAACGGGGGGGTCTTATTCCAGTATATTTTGGACTCATTCAATATTTATTGTGTCGACATGTTTCGGCCCATGGCCATCATCAGAACACAATCTAAAAAATATTCAAAAATCAATAGGTATTAAAATAGACTTTGAATAGATGTTGAATAGAAAAAATTTAAGTCTTCAAGGAGCCGGTGTGCTGTCGAGGAAGGCTTCTATCATTCAAAAAACAATTTCGTTGTGTGTAGTTTTTAAGACTGGTTAGAAAGTTATAATTCTTACTTTTAGTAAGGAAGACCTTCACAATGATAAACACACACAGAACCTGTAAAAACAAAAAGGATGGATAATGTGGTAACTCACAGTGAGTCCTAATTCATATTAAAAACCAAACTTCATAAAAGCCATCCTATTAGCTGGTCATCATTCACATCTAGTGTTAAAATAAATTAAAAATGTCAAAATATAAAAACATAACACGGAGAACTAACGAAGAACGCATGCGGGTGAAATTGTCAAATCTGAGACAAATGGTCTACACCGGACTGGACCGACGACACGGAATGTAGGTAAGAGGTGTTAGAGAGTAAAAGTAAATGCACTTAAACAATGTTGTTAAATATCGACCAAAGAAAACAAAGGAGGGAAATATGTGATCGAAGAAGCATTCAACGTGTCGAACCTATCATTTTTTGAATGTTTAAAAATTTCCAACTCTTTCATTACACACTGTCTCAAACCATATGGGCAAGTATGTAGCAATTCCGCGTCATCAGCAGGACTGAAGGGATGGCCGGTCTCCCTCAAGTGTACCCCAAAGACCGACTTGTTATTAGAGGAAGACTTGCTACTTTGTAGATGTTCGCGAATCCTTGTACTTATTGCTCTTCCACTCCGCCCAATGTACACGGCGGGACAGCTAATCTCCCCGCAGTTGAGTTTATATACTCCACTCCTCTCGAGTTTAGGGACAGGTGTCTTGTTCCGAATCAAAATCTGGCCCAAAGTGTTCGTCGATTCGAAAGCTATCTTGAGGCCAGCATGACGCGTTAATACAGGGTGCGGCACGGAGGATGGATGGTTTTAAAAAAATTATAAAAGCGTTAATTTTTACTCAAAAACACATTTATTGACGGAATCAGATTCTCAAGGAAATAGCATTTGAGACAGTCAAGTGTGGAAAATCACATCAGGCATGTGGTGGCCGAAATCGGTGATGCAGTGCTGGAGGCGCTCTTGGAAGTTCGCGTAGACTCTCTCCAACATCGCTCTCTCAACTTGGGCAACTTCTACGCGAATAGCCCTTTTCAATTCGTCCAGAGTTCAGGGCTTGGTCTCGTATACTCTAGCCTTGAGGTGTCCCCATAAGAAAAAATCGCATATGGATAAATCTGGGGACCGGGGAGGCCAATGAACATCGCCAAACCTGGAAATAAGGCGACCAGGGAAGAGAGGGCGAATAACGTCCATTGATGCTCTGGCTGTGTGGGCGGTCGCCCCATCCTGTTGGAACCACACACGTCGGATTGGAACACGTTGCCGTCGTAATTCGGGGATAAAGAAGTTGTTGATCATTTCGACGTACCGCTCTGAGTTCACGGTAACAGCACGACCATTAACGTCTTCGAAGAAGTAAGGGCCAATGATGGGTGAAAGCGAAGATCCATATGCAAAATGAATAAATGCTAGGAACACACGAGTCTAACGGCACCTTCCCCACTTCTCTCGTCCTCAGTGGGGGAAAGTTATGCCCATCTGAAAAACGTCCGCCCTCCGTGCCGCACCTTGTACATCCGCCACCTTTTTAGAAATGGGCCCAAAGAACGGGAGACTGGCATATTACACGTCCGTTTGTGATGTCGCTGGGTCAGTTTGTAAATAGTCATGAGAGGTGGTGGTTTTCTTCCTTATCAACCGGTCTACAATGTGGGGATTAAATCCGTTATCGGATGCGATGGATTTGATGACTGCGATCTCCTCAAGGAAGCATTTTCTCGACAATGGTAACGACAAAGCTCGGTCAATGTAAGCTGTGAAGGCTGACAACTTATGCCCGGTGAAATGGCAAGAATCCGCGTGTATGGTGTGACTGGTGGTGGTTTCCTTCCTGAATACAGAAAATACGATCCGGTTCGCGACTCTCTTCAGTTTAAGGTCAAGGAAATTAATCTGGCCCTGTTGTTCTATTTCTAATGTGAAATTAATTTTTAAATGTCTATTATTGAGCCAAATGAAAAAATCATCTAAAAGTTGGGCGTTACCATTCCAGCATACAATAATGTCATCAACGTAACGGTACCAGAACGTAATACAACGTCTAAAAGGGTTGTCGTCAATAAAAACGAGATTTCTTTCGAAGAATGCCATGAAAATCTCAGCCAGGAGCGGCGAAAGGCAATTAATTACCCATGCTAAGTCCGTCAGGTTGTTCATAAAATTGACCATCAAACTCGAAGAAATTCTGTCGCATCACCAAAGAAACAAGCTGATAAGCACTCTCGCAAACCTCGTTAGACAAATCGGAACGGAAAAGAAGATCCTTCAAGACCAAGAGAGTTTGTTTTACAGGAACCGAAGTGAATAGATTCGCGACATTTCTAAAAAGGTGGCGGATGTATTAACGCGTCATGCTGGCCTCAAGATAGCTTTCAAATCGACGAACACTTTGGGCCAGATTTTGATTCGGAACAAGACACCTGTCCCTAAACTCGAGAGGAGTGGAGTATATAAACTCAACTGCGGGGAGATTAGCTGTCCCGCCGTGTACATTGGGCGGAGTGGAAGAGCAATAAGTACAAGGATTCGCGAACATCTACAAAGTAGCAAGTCTTCCTCTAATAACAAGTCGGTCTTTGGGGTACACTTGAGGGAGACCGGCCATCCCTTCAGTCCTGCTGATGACGCGGAATTGCTACATACTTGCCCATATGGTTTGAGACAGTGTGTAATGAAAGAGTTGGAAATTTTTAAACATTCAAAAAATGATAGGTTCGACACGTTGAATGCTTCTTCGATCACATATTTCCCTCCTTTGTTTTCTTTGGTCGATATTTAACAACATTGTTTAAGTGCATTTACTTTTACTCTCTAACACCTCTTACCTACATTCCGTGTCGTCGGTCCAGTCCGGTGTAGACCATTTGTCTCAGATTTGACAATTTCACCCGCATGCGTTCTTCGTTAGTTCTCCGTGTTATGTTTTTATATTTTGACATTTTTAATTTATTTTAACACTAGATGTGAATGATGACCAGCTAATAGGATGGCTTTTATGAAGTTTGGTTTTTAATATGAATTAGGACTCACTGTGAGTTACCACATTATCCATCCTTTTTGTTTTTACAGGTTCTGTGTGTGTTTATCATTGTGAAGGTCTTCCTTACTAAAAGTAAGAATTATAACTTTCTAACCAGTCTTAAAAACTACACACAACGAAATTGTTTTTTGAATGATAGAAGCCTTCCTCGACAGCACACCGGTTCCTTGAAGACTTAAATTTTTTCTATTCAACATCTATTCAAAGTCTATTTTAATACCTATTGATTTTTGAATATTTTTTAGATTGTGTTCTGATGATGGCCATGGGCCGAAACATGTCGACACAGTAAATATTGAATGAGTCCAAAATATACTGGAATAAGACCCCCCCCGTTCCCTTATAGTTAAATCCAGTAGGATGAATTTCAGAGAATTCTTAATCATGAATACACCATGGCAATCCCAAAAAACTGAAGCAAGGACTTTTCCAGCAGATTTTTTAACACGAAACTTCTTAGGTCTTGGAGAACCAGAGTGTCGCCATTCCATCGATTGTTGCTTTGTTTCTGGATCGTAGAAATGTACCCAAGTCTCATTCATAGTAACAATTCGGTTTAAGAAGTCTACATCGTTTTCAAATCGAGCACAGATCGAACGCGATGCTTCTACCCTTGCACGCTTTTGGTCAACATTCAAACATTTGGGGATCCATTTTGCAGCAATTTTTCTCATATCCAAATTGACGTGAACTTTATGATGAACGCGTTCGTATGAAATCTTCAGTGCTTCAGATATCCGTTTTAGCCCAATTCGACGGTCTGATAAAATCTCATGAACTGCCTCGATATTTTCGGGGACTGATTCAGAAACTGGCCTTCCCGATCGGTCATCATCTTCAATGGAAAATTTACCTCTTTTGAAGCTTGCAGTCCAATTTTTCACGGTCGCATACGAAGGACATTGATCACCAAGGGTATTAAGCATATCTTCGTAAATCCGCTTATCTCTTAACCCTTTTAAATACAGGTACTTGATGATGGCTCGATACTCCTATTTTTCGATTTTTACAATTTCGGTGGACATCTTTTTTTTTAATTTATTGCGTAACTCTGGTTTACTTTTTTGACGTCGAACTCTACACTAACACTTCTAATAAGTTATTGTTCGATGATATGGTATCGTATATTTTGTTTATACATGGAAGTGATCTAGGCTAACTAGATATCAATACATCCTCGTAGATCCAAAGCTTATTACTCTGACCTCAATGAATAGTTCTTCAATGCAGAATTCTGATGTTATGTTCCTAATAGAGCTGTGATTTATAATTTGAGTTTTATTTCAAAAAGAGTTTAACTGACCGCCATTACATCCTTTTCTCCTATATGACTCTGATGTCTTTCTTCATCAGTGGTATACCCTGAGCTAAATAGCTCAGGTCCCATCTTCATGTGTATAAACAGATCGATTTCTCAAATGAACTATGTGTTCGGTTCTCAATTTTATACGCGGTTAGTCATCTTTTCCTTAAGCTAAATCTCAAAAACTAACTTTATCATCTGTGGAAATTGTTTATTTGGCATGACTACATGCCTCCACTGAAATATCTGCCGTTGTGAGAGATGTCATTAATACACCGCTCTTTTTATGAATATGTGTAATGAACACCAGTGGTGGTTCCCTAGATAAGTTTCCAACCTGGAAAACCTGTACCATTTATGTTTCCTCCATCTTCCGTGAATTCGCGAGCGTATACATCTAATTTCCCTCTTTCAATCTAGCTCAGTGCCCTTCCTCCTTTGACGATTATGTTCCTACGTAAGCGCTAATCGAAAAAGGAATTCCTCTCTTCGCATTCCTGGTGCCATTTAGTTTCCCTAAGTAAAGGGTTGTGCTCGTTTCCCAACTGAGTTCATCTCTCCCTCCGTTTGCTATGATTCCAGGGCGAATAATTCGATTTGATGTCTATCTCTTGATGTTTTGCAGCGAATAATTGAATCAGCTCCACTATGGTTCACCGCCAAAATGAATCCTCATTTTCAGAAGAAGGAATTATGATCTCAGATATGTTTCATACAGGGACTGGCAAAATATGAAATATGGGTTTCATAATACGCATGATTCTAGAGTTTCCTCTGTGATTTGTTGCAAAGGGGCCGTTGTGCTTGTCCGTAGGGCTCAACATAAACCCAGCCGACCACTGTATTGACGATTGTCTACTTTCTCGAAGTACACACATCGTTAAAAGTCTTGGCCGCCCTAGGTTTCTCAAGAAATAAACAATCTATATTCTGGGAATGAGATGAATATTTTATATCTATTTCTACTGCAATATATTTGATAGAAAAGACTTTTGACGATGTGTACGAGGATGTATTGATATCTAGTTAGCCTAGATCAGTTCCATGCATAAACAAAATATTGCGATACCATATCATTTATCAACGAACAATAACTTATAGATGCATAGAACACCTGGTGTAACGACTCCCTACTAAAAATCGTGACCAAAATTTGTAGATCAAAACGGCACCCTAGATTTCAGATTTTGGACTAGTTCCCGAATAAATCCGCAATATTTATCGGTCGTGGCGCTACTGCGGCAACGACAAAAAACGCGACCCCTTTCGGGAGAAATGAAAAGCTGCACAAAATATCACGTTTTCGATCGACAAGAAAGTCTTAAACAAAATCTAATCAGTGCCAACACCAGGTATTTCTATGCATCTATAATAACTTATTAGAAGTGTCAGTGTAGAGTTCGACGTCAAAAAAGTGAACCAGAGTTACGCAATAATTAAAAAAAAGATGTCCATCGAAATTGTGAAAATCGAAAAATTGGAGTATCGAGCCATCATCGAGTACCTGTATTTAAAAGAGTCAAGAGGTAAGCAGATATACGAAGATATGCTTAATACCCTTGGTGATCCATGTCCTTCGTATGCGACCGTGAAAAATTTGTCTGCAAGCTTCATGAGAGGTAAATTTTCCATTGAAGATGATGACCGGTATGGCCAGTTTCTGTGTCAGTTTTCAGTCCCCGAAAATATCGATGCAGTTCATGACATGATTTTATCAGACCGTCGAAATGGGCTAAAACGGATATCTGTAGCACTGAAGATTTCATACGAATGCGTTCATCATATAATTCACGTCAATTTGGACATGAGAATAATTTCTGCAAAATGGATCCCCAAATGTTTGAATGTTGACCAAAAGCGTGCAAGGGTAGAAGCATCACGTTCGATCTGTGCTCGATTTGAAAATGATGTAGACTTCCTAAACCGAATTGTTACCTTGGAGCATAGAATAACTGGAGAGAAGGCTTCCCTACGAAAATGAACTGCCAAAAACGTCCGAACTTGTCAGTTCGCCGCAAGGTCACAAGATGGCGACAACGTCGTTTCTTCCTACAACATGGCTATCCTTAATAAAATTATCTTTAATGGTTATTCGTTGTTATTACTTATTAGTTCCCATTTATTACTATATCATAATATATATTCTTTTGAAAGAAAGCAATACATACTTTTTTTCGTAAATCCGACAATATAATGCATATAGCACGTGTAAAGAAATGGCTACAAGGATCAGATTGAATATAGGAAGAAAAATCTGTTTCCCGCTCCGAATGTAAGTGAATGTAAACGGGGTACCATACAATTCTGCGTGTAATACACGAGAACAGATAAAACCTCAGTCTTCCCGTATAATAATAATAATACTTACCTGAATGTTCGCTTTTTCCGATAAGGATATTGTTTTGACAAATTTATTACCGATCACAGACATCCCATAAAATTGCGCATAAAAAGAATGAAGCGATTTTATGTCATCAATATTGTCTATGTTATGATTTATGGCCATTTTCAATTAAAAAGAAGCATAAATGTATCAATAACAATGACAGCCACATTATATTCTTTGCAATTGTAGCGCCATAGAACAAAATATCTGACATGTTACTGAATAAAGGATCTCAGCGTTATCTATCGGGCGTCACACGAAACTCTAACTTCCGCCGTTATTGGCAGTTCAAAATGATCTGTCGAGAGTATGAAGCCTTCCCTCCAGTTATTCTATGCTCCTAGTTGTTACTATGGATGAGACTTCGGTACATTTCTACGATCCAGAAACAAAGCAACAATCGATGGAATGGCGACACTCTGGTTCTCCAAGACCTAAGAAGTTTCGTGTCCAAAAATCTGCTGAAGAAGTTCTTGCTTCAGTTTTTTGTGATTGCCATGGAGTAATCATGATTGATTTTTTGGATAAGGGTAGAACAATAACTGGAGATTACTATTCGATATTACTGACCCCCCTACGGAAAAAAATTACAGAGAAAAGACGCGGAAAGCTATCCATAGGTATTTTTTTTACAGGACAACGCCCCAGTACACAAATCTCATGTTGCCATGCAAAAAAATCGTGATTTAGGGTTAGAATTACTAGAACACCCCCTTATTCAAAATACCATTTTTTTTTAAAGGTCTAGGGACGTTGCAGATTCGCTGTAATATAATGTAATGAAATATTGTGACATTGAACTTTTGTTTGGTTCTATAGTGGGTTAAGAATTTTTCAATATATCCTCGTATATTCATTCTGAAAATTTTGGATGAGATAGAAATTTCGGTATTTTTCAGAAAAAAAAAGACCTACTCAATTCCATTGTTCCGATGATAGGACACAGACACAGTCCTTATTGAACGTACCCTCGGCTCTCCTAATGACAGTGTAGAATGTATCATATGGAGCGAAATGGATCCAAATTATTTGTCGAAGCGCAATTTAGTTGGCAAATATTCAATTCAATTCGGGTTGTGCAAACTGAATCCAATGATATATGGAATTCTTTGTTGGATTTGAATAATTGAGCACATATTTGGGCCAATTGGGATATAGAGCTTCTGGTCTGCGTTGGAATTGATACTATAGATATTCATTACCGCTTCTATATTACAGTGTTTTCATAGCGGCACCACAAAGTTGTTTTTATTCGGAAATATCTAATTAATCCGAACGTATCCAAGCGATTTGATTGATCAGATGGATGTGATTTACGAAGAATTTGATTATCCCCCAAAACATGTGGTTTTGTTATATGTACAATTGATATTGAAATCGAACCATGTTTAATTGCATGCTAATTCAGTGGAATCATTGATAAGCTTTCAATCTGCATTGTGACTATTGATTGATTGATTGATTTGCTGACGAACAAGAGACCGGGTTAGCGCTTGGCCTCCCTGTGACACTGCGACCAACTTGGGTCTATTGTATCACTCTTTCGTCAGTGGTTCCTCACGAGAATAGGTTTGTAGGAGCATTTCCCCAGAACTAGGGAAATAATCACCAGCCAGTTAATGGCAACAGTGCAATGGCAACAAGGAACCGCAAGCATAGAACTTACCATAAGGGCTACAGGTTTGTGTCCTTTATCAGGTTCAGTAGCCTGTTTTATGAGGTTTTTCGGATTTATTCCCGTTTCCGGATTGATTTCTCCGAAGATTCTATGGCGCCTTCTTCCCAGGGCGTCGCATTCAAAAATTATGTGAGAGGCTGTTTCTTCCTCTTCACCGCAGAGTCTGCAATCCACGGATTCTCCAAGTATTCCTATGGTGTTCAGATGTTTTCTAAGGCCGCAGAGTCCCGTCAGTAGACCTACTATTATACGTGCCTTTGTTCTGTTTAGATTCAAAAGGTCAGCAGTCAAGGTTTCGCTTGTGTATCCTACCATGACTTTGCTGTGTGTTTGCCCGTCGCTCTGTTCCCAGTGTTGTCGGTGTCTATGTTTTATCCACTCCTCAATCAGGGTCCTGCATCGGTTTTTGCTGATTCCAAGCACAGGTTCTGGCCCTGTGAATGGCGTTTCAGATGCTTTTCTTGCTAACTGGTCTGCTTTTTCGTTGCCCGCTATTCCCTTGTGACCTGGCACCCACATCAGAGTGACCTTGTTGTGTTTCGCCAGCTCCAGAAGGTCCTGGAGGCATTCCCAGACGAGCCTAGACTTTATCTGAGTCGAGTTGAGAGCTTTGATGGCGCTCTGGCTGTCAGAGAGAATGTGGATGTGTTTTCTTTGGTAGCCACTTTTCAGGTTCTTCTGTATGCATGTCCTAATGGCATGTGTTTCAGCTTGAAATATCGTGGCGTGTTTGCCGGGAGATATTATGTAGTCCCTTCTTGACCTCACTCCGTGTATTCCCGCTCCTGTTCCTTCATCGGTCTTAGAACCGTCTGTGTACCAGACTATTTCTGCAGATGATTGTGATTCTATACTCGAGTCCCATCTGTTCCAGTCGAGCTGTGTTTTGAATGGTTTTTCGAATGAGTATAGGGGTTGCATGTAGTCTATTGTGACTATACTGTGTATCACATCGGAATAGATCAGTTTCCAGGAAAACAATATGAAATTTGTGAAAATAACTCGAAAAGATCTATACTGTTCTCGGAATAACTAATTTTCAAATTGGATTCATCATACAAATTGGAGATCACTAGCTGGCGATCCTATTATGCAAAAAAAATCAGCTCTTCGAAAAAATATATATGTCGATATCTTGTTTCCATTTTTTTCTGTTCCTCCACTTTCACAGAATAATGTATGAAAGACTCAACTTTTAGTTATTATTCCACTTTTTTGCTATTTCTGTCTAAAATATGGAAATGATATATCGACATATACAGTGTGTTTCGGTATGACTTAGCGATAATTTAAGGGCATCAAATATAGCTAATTTTATCGACAAAAACATCCACATTGGGGAGTTTACCCCCCTGTTTTTGGAATAGCCGCCATTTTAAATTGATTTTTTTATTTTAGTTGACTCTTTCAAATGATATCGTTTTCTCAGGACATAAAGCTCCTACAGATGTGAAAAAAAATATTTTTTTAAAGATAATACTACCACCTTTTATTGAAGTAGAAGAATATGCAAACATTCAACTCAAAAATGTCATAAAAAAATTCTTAAAAAAAAATTTAGTCAGAAAATTTACTGAAATTTTTAGTAAATCCTCAATAGAACAGAAACTAGCGCATTGAAGCATAATTTATTTTCTTAGAACTAACACGCAAGGATATCAGCTACAAAACGAATCCAACATCATTTCTGTATGTTACATAATTTTAGAGTAATTGCTGTTTGAACATGACCTTTATAAAATTTGAAGAAATAAAATTATAACTCAGTACTGTACTTTTGATCATTTTTAATGATCAAACTAACAAATTCATCATAAAAATTGCTCAAAATGGCCGCCTCTGCTTTGTAAACAGGCAGTGGCCCTTATGACGACTTTTCTCGTGGCCCTGGAAATCAATGCAGTGTCTGCTCTTATTTCGTTTGCAACAGTCATTATTTTTTGCACCAGTTCTTCTCTGGTGTTTGGAACTGCGGAATATATCCTTTAACCCTTTACTTCATCCATCCGCATAAAAAATAGTCCAGAGAGCGTGAAGGCCAAGCAACTGTTCCACCGCCACAAGAAAAGTCGTCATAAGTGCCACTGCCTGTCTACAAACCAGAGGCGGCCATTTTGAGCAATTTTTATGATAAATTTGTTAGTTTGATCATTAAAAGTGATCAAAAGTACAGTACTGAGTTTTTATCTTATTTCATCAATTTTCATAAGGGTCATGTTCAAACAGCAATAACTCTCAAATTATGTAACATACAGAAATTATGTGGGTGTCGTTTTGTAGCTGATATCCTTGCGTGTTAGTTCATTGAAGAAAATTATACATCAATGTGCTAGTATTTGTACTATTGAGGATTTACTAAAAATTTCAGTAAATTTTCTGACTTTTTTGAGTTGAATGTTAAATTTCATATTGTTCTACTTTAATAAAAGGTGGTAGGTAGCATTATCTTTCAAAAAACATTCGTTTCACATCTGTAGGACTTTTATGTCCAGAGAATTTGATATCATTTGAAAGAGTCAACTAAAATAAAAAAATTATTTAAAATGGTGCCTATTCCAAAATTCGAATGTGGGTGTTTTTGTCTATAAAATCAGGTATATTTTATGCCCTTAAATTATCGCTAAGTCATACCGAAACACACCTTATATATTTTCCAACAGCTGATTTTTTTTGCATAACATAGGATCAAGAAAAGATACAATTCGTATTTAAAATAAGAAAGTTGTTTTTCCACCCTTTATACAAGAGATCAAAAAACTGAATACGGTGTCGTATTGCTATTGAAAAAATGCCTGAAGAAAAATTTTGCCGTTTTTAGATATGTATTTCAGAAAATGAAGAAGTAATGGCACATTTTCGAAATCGACAAAATACACTGCGCAAAAAAATTAACGCACATTATGGAAATCTCAAATTTTTTCTACAACTGAAGGTGTTCTCAATGATAATTATTTTTATTAGAATTATGCATGCATATGTTATCCACTTTCAACGTATTTCTTCAATACAGATGTGTTCTCCCAGTAGGAATAAAAAAAGATGATATTATCAGATTTTGAATGTATTGGCTCCATTCTAAAATCAGTTGTTCTCGATCAATTCTAGTGATCAATAGTTTTTCTTTCGTTTGATTTTCTACACTCGATCGCTATGCAACGCGAAACACGCAATTTGACCCAAAAGGAATGTGCCCAAGCGGTAGTTTTGCGAGAATAAGGGTGGACATACACAAGAATTGCAGAAAGGTTTGGAGTTTCCCATACAAGTGTGTCCAGAATGTTGCAGCGATTCAGGGATACAGGTATGAATGTCCGAAGACCAGGACAGGGTAAACCACGGGTAACAACTGCCATTCAAGAACGTTACTTCAGAGTTTCTTCGTTGAGACAACGGTTTGCAACCGCTCGCCTCCTTCAAAATCAGCTTGAGCAAACTCATGAGGTGCAAATTAGCCTCAGAGAATATGATTTGAGGCCACGTGTCGCGGCAAGAGGCCCAGCTCTTACCCCAGCCCATCGAAGGGCGCGTTTCGATTTTGCGAGAAAGCATATCCATTGGGAAGAGGCCGTTTGGGAAAGAGTTCTCTTCACAGATGAGTCTAGATTCTGCCTCTACCATTGTGATCGACGTTACCTTGTATACAGATGTCCACATGAAAGATATGCTCAGTGCAATTTCCTGAATACTACTGGTTTCGGGGTAGGATCGATTATGGTATGGGGTGGAATATCTTTGACTGCTCGCACAGACCTAGTGGTCGTTGATAATGGAGGTATGAATGCTGATAAGTATATAAGGAACATTCTTGAAGAGCATGTAGTGTCATTTGCCCCATAAATTTGGTGCGCGCATCGTTCAGGAGTACCTTGAAGAGGTTGAAGTCTCTCAAATGGAATGGCCAGCAAGAAGTCCAGATCTCAATCCGATTGAGCAGGTTTGGGACAACCTCAATAGAAGGCTGAGAAGTTCAGAAAATCATCCAGCTATACTCTTAATGACTTAGGAATCCAACTCGGAGAAATCTGGGAAGGATTAGATCAGAACATTTTGAGATCACTCATTTTGAGTATGAACCGTCGTTGCCGAGCTGTAACGCAAGGGGTGGAAATACCAAGTATTAAATCACTTATCAGCATTTCAGTATTTCGAAAATTGTTCATTTCTCTTCTCTCACATAAGATTCGGTGAAATCCCTAATTTTTCTTCCATTTAATGTATCTTGTTTCGTTCAAAACCTTCCCGAGAGAACATAATAAATGAGTTATAAAGTCAATGTAGATTGTAGAGTTAACTTTCATTAAAATTGAGATTTTCAGAATGTGCGTTAATTTTTTTGCGCAGTGTATTAAAATTCCGTTATATCTTCAAAACAAATGAAGATATGATAGAGTTTTCACAAAAATCGAGCATTCTCCCTTTTCTAACCTAGAAGTACCAGAAACAGCCAAAATCAAGCAATTTGGGTCATCCTGTACCGGGTTTTTCACTATAATTTGACCCCCCCTTTAACTTTGTTACTAAAGGAGATACAAAAAAATGTTTCATACAAAAATTTCACGAAATCAACTGAGGTTTTTTATTATGACTTTACGAACTGAAATATATACAAGGTGGCCAACATATTGATGGCAACTTCATTTTTTCAAATGGAACACCCTGTATATTTTCCTATATTTGGCTAGCTCTTTTTCCCCTTATTTCGAATATGTAACATATGTTGGTCTATCTCTCTTATTCTGAGCACCACAGAGTTTCAAATTTGAAGAAGAACCTGGCAAGCTCAGCAATAACTTTTCAAGTGGCAGGCTGCGATTACTCAAAATGCATTCAATATGTTGTTCACCCTGTATATATTCCAATTGACGTAATCATAACTCCAAAAATGGACATTTTCAGTAAACCCAGTCTGCCACTTGAAAAAAGATTACAGAGCTTGCCAGGTGGTTCTTAAAATTCGAAACTCTGAATAACTCAGAATAAAAGAGATAGATCAACATGTGTTACATATTCGAAATCAGTGGAATAAGAGCTAGGCAAATATGGAAAAATATACAGGGTGTTCCATTTGAAAAAATGAAGTTGCCAATATGTTGGCCACCCTGTATATATTCCATTATGTGAATACATACTGTAAAACCTCAGTCGATTTCGTGAAATTTTTGTATGAAACATTTTTTTGTATCTCCTTTAGTAACAAAGTTGAAGGGGGGGTCAAATTATAGTGAAAAACCCGGTACATTTGCATTGAGATGAACTTCACAATGCTATGTGAAGGGAAGAATGGAAAAGGGATTACAAAAACCCCTCCTGCATCCGGCACTGGAATATTCGGAGCAAGAATGAACACTCGATCCTAAATAAAAATCAACGTCAACATTTCAAGTACCTCCCTAATAATTTCAACGTTAAAATTATATCTACCTCTGATTTTAATACTGCCTCAAACCACTCGCACAACTGTAATCTCACTATGATTTTCCTTTGTTCCAGAGGGCTCAACTAGTCTAGAATTGGACGGCAACATGTACGTGGGGGGCCTAGGGCCCCCATTCTCCGAAATTCCCATTTCGGTCGGTCTGTGGACGGCGGTCCTGCAGCAGGGTTTCGTCGGATGCTTCAAGGACCTCACAATGAACAATGAACCGGTGGATGTGGCCAGTTATGCGAGGGAACAGGATTCAGGTAGGTCAAATTATAAGATAGGAATGAGCGATGAGGAGGGAATGATAATGTCCCTTATCGACCCTAACGGCGGACGTGAGAGTATCGAGTTCGGTTCATGCAAAAGGACCCCGCACTTTTAGTAGGTAAAGTGGCGACCGGTCAAATTTTCTGAAAATTTGGTATGTTATTGTACCCGACTCATTGACCAAAAGTGTCAATGGGCCCAACCCAATCCTATGGCTAGTTTTCTAAATACGGGGTGTTGAAGTTGAAAATTGCCCAGATTTTCGGATTTATTTGCTAATTATTAAGAGTTGCATTGGATTTATGTTGCATACACACGTTTACTACATGTTCTAGGTATGAAATTAGAGGATACGTATGATTAAAAATATTTATATTTACCGGGTGATTCACGAATATATGACGGTAGTTTTTTCGCAAAATTCACTTTTTCTACTGTGACGTCAGGAGGGCAGATTTTTGAAATGTTTATTCCGATTTAGTATTATGACGACAAAATATTGCACAGTGCATATTTTTTATACAGGGTGTTTCACAGATAGAACCACTAGACATAATCATATTTTTTTAGGATGAATTCGAAATCCTGTATTTTTGAATTGATTTTTGGGAAAAGTAATACCACAAACATATGTGTGTCTCTAATCTCCAAAATATTCAGGGTGGTTTATTCATAGGAAGGTATTCTATTTTGGGAAAAGTACAAAAAAGATGAACAGCCTGTATTCGAAAATTTCCTCGGTCAAATGCAACTATTTTATCACTATATATTGATTCCCACAACATCTCCCGAGGTATGAATTTTAAATCCGATACTATGACCAGTTTTCGAGATACAGGGCGTAAAAGCGGAGAATAACTTATTTCATCATTTTTTTTTCAAATTGAAAAGCCGGATTGATTTTATGTTGTGCCCATGAGTTCAGAATGAGAGCAGATCAGATGCACATGGGAAGATTTAGCTAAAATATTTACTGTTACAGGGTGATTCATGAATAAATCACAATAGCTTTTGCAAACACTTGATAATTCTACAGTTTCATCACAGAGAAATTATTCCATGAAGTTAATACCTAGTCGTTCACAATTTTCAGTCTGAAATACTTCATAATAATTAGGTACTTTTCATACAGGGTGAGTCATAAATAATATGCTTTGAAATAATTGAAAGGAGAACTTTTCTGGTGAATTTTGAATAACTGTCTAACATTACATCAAGTGAAGTATTTCAGACTGAAAATTGTGAACGACTATAGGTATTAACTTCATGGAATAATTTCGCTGTGACGAAACTTTAGAATTATCGAGTGTTTGCAAAAGCTATTGTGATTTATTCATGAATCACCCTGTAACAGTAAATATTTTAGCTAAATCTTCCCATGTGCATCTGATCTGCTCTCATACTGAACTCATGGGCGCAACATAAAATAAATTCGGCTTTTCAATTTAAAAAAAAAATTGATGAAATAAGTTATTCTCCGCTTTTACGCCCTGTATCTCGAAAACTGGTCATAGTATCGGATTTAAAATTCATACCTCGGGAGATGTTGTGGGAATCAATATAAAGTGATAAAATAGTTGCATTTGACAGAGGAAATTTTCGAATACATGTTCATGTTTTTTGTACTTTTCCCAAAATTGAATGCCTTCCTATGAATAAACCACCCTGAATATGTTTGAGATTAGAGATACACATATGTTTGTGGTATTACTTTTCCCAAAAATCAATTCAAAAATACAGGATTTCGAATTAATCCTAAAAAAATATGATTATGTCTAGTGGTTCTCTCTGTGAAACACCCTGTATAAAAAATATGCACTGTGCAATATTTTGTCGTCATAATACTAAATCGGAAACAACATTTCAAAAATATGCCCTCCTGACGTCACAGTAGAAAAAGGGAATTTTGGGAAAAAACTACCGTCATATATTCGTGAATCACCCGGTAAATATAAATATTTTTAATCATACGTATCCACTAATTTCATTACTAGAACATGTAGTAAACGTGTGTATGCAACAGAAATCAAATGTAACTCTTAATAATTAGCAAATAAATCCGAAAATCTGCCCAATTTTCAACTTTAACACCCCGTATTTAGAAAACTAGCCATAGGATTGGGTTGGGTCCATTGACACTTTTGGTCAATGAGACGGGTACAACAACATACCAAATTTTCAGAAAATTTGACCGGTCGCCACTTTACCTACTAAAAGTGCGGGGTCCTTTGTTGGGTGCTGTTTGTTAAGTTATTGTATCATGGGGAATGAAGATTTTATATGGTGGAAACAGAGGATGTTGACCGTTTACAATAAAAATAAGAGCCTGTTAATCATACATCTCTTTTGGAGAGAAATATGAACTGCTGTGGCAGAGTCGAAGAATGTGGGTAAATCATAGAGCTCTGGGTCTTCTTTGTTGCCGACGAAGTCCATTCGCAGTATGAACTTTTCGTATTAAGGATAAAATATAAATTTTGATCAGTGTATTTGATCGCAAAACTCGATTTTTTTCAGTTTCATTCTGAATATCGTTGCAAATTGGCGGAGGATCTGGTTCGTATTGAATAATAATTTTCAATCCTGCTGATCCTGGTCGGAGCATTTGACCAGAATAATTGAATTATTATAATTAAAATAAGATTGTTACTTCCTAGAGTTTTTTATTACGTGACTAGTTTCGCTCTGTATTGTCAGAGCATCCTCAGACTAGACTCACTGAAATTACAACACAAACATCAGACTCTAAACATATTACATTTTTAAAATTATTCTTAAAACTATTCTCACCTGAACTCTCTCAACTTCGAATCGTCAAATAATGCAACAGATAAGGAGAAAAATTACCGAAGTTCCTCATAAAACGTGTGTTCTCTAAAAAATTTTTAAAATTGAAGGTTATGAACATAGACAACACACTCTTTAAAATTAAAGGTTATGAGCAAAGAGGACATATATGACAAATTTCCATCATAAAGTTGTTACATGACTAGACATCTTTTATATTCTTCTCATAATAAACATTTCATTAAACCATAATTGCCAAAATCTACTTGAGTATTTAACATAACATTATTGTCAAATTTTTTATGTCGTGAAATTTCCAATCTCTCTAACCTATCCATAACCCAATTATTAACATTAGTGTGCAAAATTTCAAAATTTTCTTCGGTATTGAAATCATGTTGACTTTCATATAAATGATTACCAAAATGTGAGTCGTTGTTACCATCTCCCCGTCTCAAGATTCTCATGTGTTCCCTAATTCTTTGTTTGAAGGTCCTCGTAGTTTTTCCTATGTAGTAGGCGTCGCATGTATTACACGCCAACATGTAAACCCCATTCTTGTCTAATTTTTCGGTTTTCTCTTTATTGTTTGCCAACAACTTATTGATGTTATTTGTTGGTTTGAAAACAACCTTTATGAAAGGATCTTTTTCCAATATTTTCTTTATTTTTGCTTTCAATCCAACAAATAACATCAATAATTTGTTGTTAAACAATAAAGAGAAACCGAAAAATTAGACAAGAATGGGGTTTACAAGTTGGCGTGTAATACATGCGACGCCTACTACATAGGAAAAACTACGAGGACCTTCAAACAAAGAATTAGGGAACACATGAGAATCTTGAGACTGGGAGATAGTTACAACGACTCACATTTTGGTAATCATTTATATGAAAATCAACATGATTTCAATACCGAAGAAGATTTTGAAATTTTACACACTAATGTTAATAATTGGGTTATGGATAGGTTAGAGAGATTGGAAATTTTACGACATAAAAAATTTGACAATAATGTTATGTTAAATACTCAAGTAGATTTTGGCAATTATGGTTTAATAAAATGTTTATTATGAGAAGAATATAAAAGATGTCTAGTTATGTAACAACTTTATGGTGGAAATTTGTCATATATGTTCTCTTTGCTCATAACCTTCAATTTAAAAGAGTGCGTTGTCTATGTTCATAACCTTCAATTTTAAAATTTTTTCAGAGAAGACACGTTTTATGAGGAACTTCGGTTACTTTTGTCCTTATCTGTTGCATTATTTGACGATTCGAAGTTGAGAGAGTTCAGGTGAGAATAGTTTTGGGAATAATTTTAAAAATGTAATATGTTCAGAGTCTGATGTTTGTGTTGTAATTTCAGTGAGTCTAGTCTGAGGATGCTCTGACAATACAGAGCGAAATTAGTCACGTAATAAAAAACTCTAGGAAGTAACAATCTTATTTTAATTAATAAACCACTTCCTATCTGGACAATTTCACGAAATAATTATTATAATGTAATTGATCTTTGACATGGGTGCAAATTTTCAAGTCAATCGGACCAACTGAAGATGATGAAACCACAATCAAAGCTCTTTCTTTTGGTAATAACAATAAAGATTCCGCTGTGAGTCTTTGGCCAGTACCTACAAGTGATGCCAGTAGATTTTGAGCGCTCTTTCATGTACCTCTTAGGTAGATTTGATCTTACCAGAAGAAATATACTAAGATACGAAGAAACTGCAACAACCAGAAGGAGCGGTTCAGATTTAAATTTTTTTTCGTTACACTTAGATAGTGTAGCATGGAGTATCTGATTAAAATTTGGTAAAAAAATCGTGGTTTTTTCATGTTCGCATTCTTACGTTTTTTGTAATCGTTTTTTTGCAAATTTTTCAAATTTCACAACAAACCAGCTGTTCGAGGATATCCAAAGTCAATGTTTAGTTGTTATTAAAATGCCTAGAGCACGTGTACGCGGAATTTATCGCCAGCTAAGTGAATTTGAAAGATGTCGATTTATTGATCTACGGAAAGCAGGGTTGTCATTTCGTGAAATCCCTAACCATACGAACAGAAATCCAACTACTGTTATGGGATGTAGTCAACAGTGGCTTGATAATGCCCAAAATCGAAAAAGAGTAGGCACCGGACGTCGAAGGGGCACAAATGAAGTTCAAGATCGATTTCTAAGATTGGGTGCCAATAGAGACCGATTTTCGACAACTCGATCTCTGGCTGATGAATAGTTAGGAGAACAAGTCCATCCTGTAACTGTCTGAACGGTTAATCGCCGGATAAGGTCTTTTGTGCTGCAGCATTATCGACCTCATCTTGTGTTACCTCTGACGGTTGAGCACCACTGGCAACGATTACAGTGGTTCAGAGAACGGCAACATTTGAATGTGGCATAGTATCAGGTCGTCTTTTCTGATGAATCTCGATTATGCTTGGGTAAACATGATGGCAGAAGAAGGGTCAGACGACGTCGGGGAGAAAGACGTGAATCTCAGTTTGTTGAGCGTCATGTATACCGGATAGTAGGCGTTATGGTATGAGGTGCTATTGCACATGCAAAAAGGTCACCTTTGTTCTTTTTTCGAGGTAACATG
This sequence comes from Adalia decempunctata, assembly GCA_951802165.1. Lineage (NCBI taxonomy): Eukaryota > Metazoa > Arthropoda > Insecta > Coleoptera > Coccinellidae > Adalia > Adalia decempunctata. Next base: position 28,264,791 of record OX637697.1, read on the forward strand.
ACAGCGCTACGTTACCTTCAAGAAATAGTGGAGTCATATGTTCTCCCTCACCTCAACCGGCGAGGATTCCATATTTCAGCAAGATAATGCTCGACCTCATGTTGCCAGAGTTAGTCTAAACTTTTTTGAAGCGAGCCATGTGATTCTTTTGCCATGGCCGCCCAGATCCCCCGATCTTTCGTCCATAGAGCATGTTTGGGGCATCATGGGTAGAAGGCTTGGAAATTTACCCCAGACCCTACGGACTTTGGCGTCTCTGAGACACGAAGTACAGGTAGCTTGGGATTGTATCCCACAAGAAGAAATACCCCATCGTATTGCATGAATGCCAAGACGTGTTGGGGAGTGAATAGAAAATCGCGGTAGACAAACACATAATTAACAAATTTACTGAAGAAAATTGTAACCCTTCGTTTTTTTCCCAAATTTCAATCATTTACTCCTTGCTATATTATCTATATTTTAACAAAAAAATTCAACATTTGAACACCTCCTTCTGGGTGTTGCAGTTTCGTTGTCAGTTAGTATGATAGTGAAAACGAAACTTTCGATAGCTGTCACAAAAAGTGACAACATTGATTACATATACTCCATTCACAATTATAAAATCACAACTCTGGCCTTGGAAATTTGACACATTCCACTCTTTATCGAAGTTATGACGTTTTTCAAAATATTTTTATGTTCCAAGTCAACACTATGTTGCCCTTTCTACATTCTTAGCGTATTTCTCAGGATGTGAATTTATTCGGAAAATGAATGAATTGGAAAAGATGTAATGGACGAAAATAATTAACGTTTATATAAATTGATAGAAAGGATTCCTTTTCTAGTTATATGCATAAAAAGTACAAGAGATCACTGTTGGAATATATTATTTTTCGCCATGAAAGAAAATTGCATTGCTTTCACATAATTTCCATATGCATGCTTGTGAAGATTTAATGTTTATTATCCTCTTGAACTGAAAGTTCAAGACTTGACGACATCAATTGTTGATTCTAATCAAGAATTCATTAAAAAAAATCAACCCAAAGATATAAGATGAATGGATGCGTAATTACAAGAATCAAGAATAATGTCAATTTTATTTTGTTGATAACTTTCTTAAAATCAATGTTGGGGTATAAAACTCGGCTGTGTTTGTTCAAACAACATCTAAAGAATACATTTTTCACCTTCTCGACCTTTGAAAGGCGTTTCTCATAGGAGAATTAGGCCTAAGTTCTACCTCATTAGTGAGGTACCTAACTTTTGCAAATCTGCTCAGATATCGCCAAATTTCTTGTAAAACTTAAAAAATATCATCCTGATCGACCTCTCGAGGCTCCATCCGATCCATCTACTGCGATATCTGTCCAAATAACAGGTTTTTCAACAAAATTCCCGTGTACTTCTTTAACCTCGAAATGTAAACATTCGTCCTGGTCTCATCTGCAAATATCGATTAAATACCAAAAATCTGCGAACAATTTGTAAACCTAACAAAATGTGGAATATCTTTGATACTTTTACTTTGATGTAAACAAAGAAACTGGCAACGTCGTTTTGTCATTAACGATATTTTCTGTGCGCGCACTGACTTTTTATCATATGTTCTGTGCTTTTCATCAGGTGCACCAATTCCTGAAAACGAAACCATGACCTCCTATGTGATTAAATAAAAGTGAATGGAGACATAAATAAGGGGAATTGTTTTCGATAATATGCTTGAAGTTTGTGTGATTCTGTACAAATCTTCCGTTGTGACTTTGATTCATCATTCTCCATCTAAATGGAAAATTTGTGAATGGAATCTGTAGTTTTGAATTTATCAGGAAAGCAAAACCTGGTGTATTGAAAAAACCTATGACCATATTGTTACTGCTATGCATTAGCATATTACAAATTACTGTGTCAACTGGAGGTTCATGCAACGATGGATCCATCAAACTTAATGTAGAAACAAAAACTTCCCCTTCTACTCATCTACTCGGAGCTTCGAAACGCATCATCGTAATAGCGGATGTTATGTCTTCGACATATAAATCATTTCAAGGAAAATGAATTCGTTTTTCTGACAGGAACGTGTGAATTAAACGGTAGCTATTAGCTGATAGCATCGTTGGGGTACGGAGCTAGGGCCCATAATAGAAAGAAAATTATGATCCACATACGATCATTATCAGCAACTCATCATTCATATCTCCATTAAACGCATCATACGTCGATGTCGATACACATATTTCGGATAAAAATAATTGTTTCTATTCATATTGCATCAGTTAATGTATTCTCACTAATAATATGTGATATGCTTTCCAACTTTGCTGGCAGTCAGAAATATCTGGGAAAATCACAAGAATTTATAATAGAGAGAGAGTGGACTTGTGGAGATCGAATTCAAAATCAAACTGCTGGATCGTGCTGCCATCGGAGGAGAGTAAAGTTATGTGGCACTGATGACGGCATAACAAGACAGAAACCGGTGTGTCAATACTCTTCCCCGATGGCAGCACGATCCAGCGGTTCAGTTTCGAATCAGATCTTCACTAGTCCACTTTCTATTTCTATCTAATATTCTGTCTTCCTAACAGATGTTAATCTGAGCGGTCATGGCAAAAGATTCACATGGGTCGCTTCAAAAAAAGTTAAACTAACTCTGGTAACATGAGGTCGAGCATTATCTTGCTAAAATATTAGATTCTCGAGCCTTTTACGGTAGAGGAGCTTCACTATTCCTTGAAGGTAACGCAGCGCTGTCATGTTACCTCGAATAAAGACTAAAGGTGACCTACTTGCATGTGCAATAGCACTCCATACCATAACGCCTACTGTCCGGTGTATATGACATCAAAATGAGATTCACATATTTTTCCCCGACGTCGTCTAACCCTTCTTCGGCCAACATGTGCGCCCAAGGAGAATCGAGATTCATTAGAAAAGGCGACCTGATGCTATTCCACATTCCAATGTTGACGTTCTCCGCACCACTGTAGTCGTTGCCGGCGATTCTAAATCGTCAGAGGTAACACAAGATGGGGTCGATAATGCTGCAGTTCAAAAGACCTTATCCGGCGGTAAACCGTTCGGGATAGCTACCTCAAACCTGGAAAACTGTGAATGTGGTCTTCATCACGAAACCTGGAAGGGACTCCTACGACCAGGCCAAGGAATACAGACCAATAAGCCCATCTTCCTTCATCTTCCTTCCTCCTGAAAGGCTTAGAAAAACTGATAGATAGAGACATAAGGGAAACCGCCCTCATAGAGCGGCCTTTACACCAAAACCAACATGCCAATCTAACAGGAAAATCCTGCGAGACAGCTCTTCACCATCTCGTTTCAAGGATTGAAGAGTCTCTAACAAACAAGGAAATCGCACTATGCGTGTTCCTAGATATCGAAGGAGCTTTCGACAAGACCTCCTTCGAAAGCATGGTCTCTGCGACTACTCGACGAGGCATTGATGAGACCACCTCCAGGTGGATACGCTCAATGCTTCACAACAGACTGGTCCAGGCCAACATGCTCGAGGAAACACTGCGGGTCGAAATTGCCAGAGGTACCCCACAGGGGGGCATACTATCCCCTCTTCTGTGGGGCATGGTGGTGGATGAACTGCTAAACTCCCTGAATAACCAAGGGTATTATTCTCAAGGATGCGCAGACGACATAGCCATACTCGTCAAGGAAAAATACTCCGGAATAACCTCAGAACTTATGCGAAATGCACCGAGGACCGTAGAGGAATGGTGCAACAGAGAGAGAGAGCCTAAGGGCAAATCCGAACAAAACAGCACTCATTCCCTTCACCCGCAAAAGAAACATGGGAGACAGCCTCCCAGACACCTCCCAGATTCTTCGGCGAAACATTACAAGTTGTAGAACAGGTGAAATACCTTGGGCTGATTCTCGATAAGAAACTAACCTGGAACCCGCATCTACATCATGTAACCAACAAAAGTAAAACGACACTTATGATGTGCAGAAGAGCTTTTGGAAAAACTTGGGGACTCAAACCTAAAGCCATTCACTGGCTTTACACAGCGGTAATAAGACCCAGAATCACTTATGGGCCTTATGGCTCACTCCTGTGGTGGCCAAAAACAAATCAAAGACAGGCAAAAACCAACCTTGGGAAAATCCAGAGGCTTGCCTGTCACTGCATCACGGGTGCAATGAATAGCACTCCAACAGCTGCTATGGAGATCATCCTTAACCTCTCACCCCTTGACATACATGTCATGGGAAAGGCCAGGATGGGTGCATACAGACTGATCCAAACAAAAAACTGGAGAACCAGCACAACTGGACACACCAGAAGCTGATGTAGCCGAGCTCGATATGATTTCAGACTACATGCAACCCCTATACTCATTCGAAAAACCATTCAAAACACAGCTCGACTGGAACAGGTGGGACTCGAATATATAATCACAATCATCTGCAGAAATAGTCTGGTACACAGACGGTTCTAAAACAGATGAAGTAACAGGAGCTGGAATACATGGAGTGAGGCCAAGAAGGTATTACATAATACCTCTCGGCAAACACGCCATGCTATGTCAAGCTATAACACATGCCATTAGGACATGCATACAGAAGAACCTGGAAAGTGGCTACCAAAGAAAACACATCCACATTCTCTCTGACAGCCAGAGCGCCATTAAAGCCCTCAACTCGATACAGATAAAGTCTAGACTCGTCTGGGAATGCCTCCAGGACCTTCTGGAGCTGGCAAAACACAACAAGGTCACTTTGATGTGGGTGCCACGTCACAAGGGAAAAGCCGGCAATGACAAAACAGACCAGTTAGCAAGACAAGCATCTGAAACGCCATTCACAGGGCCAGAACCTGTGCTTGGAATCAGCAAAAACCGATGCAGGACCCTGATTGAGCAGTGGATTAAACAAAGACACCGACAACACTGGGAACAGAGCGACGGGCAAACACACAGCAAAGTCATGGTAGGACACACAAGCCAAACCTTGACAGCTGACTTTTTGAATCTAAACAGAACAAAGGCACGTATAAAATAGTAGGTCTACGGACGGGACACTGCGGCCTTAGAAAACATCTGAATACCATAGGAACACTTGGAGAATCCGTGGATTGCAGACTTTGCGGTGAAGAGGAAGAAACAGCCTCTCACATCATTTTCGAATGCGACGCCCTGGGAAGAAGGCGCCACAGAATCTTCGGAGAAATCAATCCGGAAACGGGAATGAAGCCGAAAAACCTCATAAATAGGCTACTGAACCTGATAAAGGACATAAACCTATTCTCGTGAGGAACCACTGACAATAGACCCAAGTTGGTCGCAGTGTCACAGGGAGGTCAAGTGCTAACCCGGTCTCTTGTTCGTCAGCTAATCAATCAATCAAACCATTCGGGCAGTTACAGGATGGCCTTGTACTTCTAACCACTCATCAGCCAAAGATCAAGTTGTCGCAAATCGGTCTCTAATGGCCGATCTTGAACTTCATTTGTGCCCCTTTGACATCCGGTGCCTACTCTTCTTCGATTTTGGGCATTATCAAACCACGCTTGACAAAATCACATAACAGTAGTATGAATTCTGTTCATATAGCAATTTTTCGAAATGACAACCCCGCCTCCTGTAGACCAATAAATTGACCTCTTTCAAATTCACTTAACTGACGATTAATTCCGCATACACGTGCTCTAGAAATTTCAACAAATATGAACAGCTGGTTTGTTGTTAAATTCAAAAAATTTTCAAAACGACTACAATATTTAAGTAACAAAAAATGTTTTTCGGCAACCGTCCGGGAAGTACCCACTTCCCGGACGCTTTTTCTTTGAGAAAGTAGCATTTCCCGGCCTAGGCCGGAAAGTACGTACTTCCCGGCCTAGGCCGGAAAAACACGTCGTTGTCATTGTTATGATCATCACAATAGCAACGAAATAACGGATGACAGTTCTGTTCTGTGTTCTGTTTAATTCAAATATGAATCAAAATCAATAAAGAGATATGTCATCTCATTGATTTGTAATTCTTCACGGTTGCCGAAAAAATATTGTACGCAACACGCCCGGAAATAGTTTTTTTGGACTCACAGACTTCCAGGACTCGCCTCCGGCTCGTCCTAGAATCTTGTCTATTCGTCCAAAAAAACCCTATTTTCCGGACTTGTTACGTAAATTACTATTACATGAAAAAACAATTTTTTTTCTCCAAATTTAATGATTTACTCCTTGCTATACTCTCTATGTTTTATTAAAAAAAAATCAAAATTTGAACAGCTCCTTTTGGGTGTTGCAGTCCGTATATTTATCTTCAGAAAGAGGAATTTCATGGTTGATGCCGTTTTGTTAGCCCTCCCTCATCTCATTATCTTCTTCTAGTCTCCAATCGAAGAATAAAGACATAAACTATTTCTACGTCTCATTTCTATCCGATTCAGTAACGACAATTAAAGACGATGTAGCTTCATCCCAACTCTTACTTTCTCATAAAAGATAAACGTGATCTTCGCCACTTTTTCAAGAGAAACACTTTACCGTGTCACTTTTCGCGCACAGCTACTCCACTGTCAGAAAAGAAAAGATAATGAACCGAATACATCTAGACGGATCGATGATCGTCGTTCAGTAATTCCGTTTCGGTCATAAAGACTGAAGGCCGACGACCTACCAGATAGTATTCTGAAAACATGGGGGAGGAAGAGGCAAGAATAAGAAAGTCGATAGGGATGATTTTCCATGAATAGGGAATAATATCGTGGGAGGTTGGATCATTATTTTTCTTGTTTGCGATTTTTATTCCGTTCGCTTTTTGCCCCATCTAAATTGGGATGGAATATATGAAGAGTAGATTTTAATTGAGTTGAATATGAGAAATGAAATTTTCCTCCTTGAAAAGGGACTAGGGGTTTGTTACGGAGCTTTAGTTTACCCAATTTTCAGTGAAGCTTCCTTTGAAATATTCTTGATAATAAAATGTGTAATCTTATATTGAGTTCCGACTTAATGACTTCGGTAGGAACTCATAATAAAAAAGTTAATAATATCAAAATCTTGAATATAAAATATTAGACCAAACAAACCATTCTGCGCTCAAAGGCCAAGCCCATTGGACTAAGAAAGGAGTAATTAGATTCTAGGAGAATCCCTGATGAACTTACAAGTTGAACCTACCACTGATTTGTTTGTCTTCCTCTACGCAAGTTTTACTTGAATGTTGATACCATTTGATACCCACTAGCCGACTAGCGAAAAAAATAGTTATTTATTTTACAAGGGAAAAAAGTGTTAGATTTCAGCTTGAGGTTATGTTGTCTCCCAACGCGAAGCGGAGGGAGACAAAAAACCGAGAGCTAAAATCTAATATTTTTACCGTGTTTATAATACACTATTTTTTTCTGTGACAGGAAAAACGAAGATTTAATAGTGAAACAACATATTATTACAATATATTGAAGTCAGAATGTTATCGATATGAAATTTGAATTTTTAAACTAGTAAGCTGTTATAGTTATAGGGACAATTAGACCTGTGTTGCTAAGGAAACCTTCAACGTAATACATGTCAATTTAATTCCGTGATTTGATTCAAAAATTGCGAACTCAGTAATTGTTTAGTAGTTATTTTAAATAATATAAAGTGGATTCCGAGTTTTCTCTGACCCCACCGGAGTTGATAGAAGCAGCGCAAGTAGCGTCACGAAAATTATTGCCAGCTACATCGCGGAAAATTTACGAAACCGCGTATTCAAGATTTAAGGAATGGAAAATGAAAAAGAAATGCAGTTCTTTCTCGTAGAGAGTGTTGTTGGCTTATTTTTCGGAACTGGCACAACAACAAAAGCCATCAACAGTGTGATCGAATTATTCAATGATAAAAAGTATGTTACGATCCAATAATAATGTAGACATTTCAAAATACACTGCGCCAAAAAATTAACGCACATTATGGAAATCTCAAATTTATTCTACAACTGAAGGTGTTCTCAATGATAATTATTTTTATCAGAATAATGCATGCACTTTCAACGTTTTTCTTCAATACAGATGTTTTCTCCCAGCAGGAATAAAAAAAGATGATATTATCAGATTTTGAATGTATTGGCTCCATTCTAAAATCAATTGTTCTCAATCAATTCTAGCGATTAATAGTTTTTCTTTCGTTTGATTTTCTACACTCGATCGCTATGCAACGCGAAACACGCAATTTGACCCAAGAGGAATGTGCCCAAGCGGTAGTTTTGCGAGAAGAAGGGTGGACATACACAAGAATTGCAGAAAGGTTTGGAGTTTCCCATACAACTGTGTCCAGAATGTTGCAGCGATTCAGGGAGACAGGTATGAATGTCCGAAGACCAGGACAGGGTAGACCACGGGTAACAACTGCCATTCAAGAACGTTACTTGAGAGTTTCTTCGTTGAGACAACGGTTTGCAACCGCTCGCCTCCTTCAAAATCAGCTTGAGCAAACTCATGAGGTGCAAATTAGCAATCAGACAATAAGAAATCGCCTCAGAGAATATGATTTGAGGCCTCGTGTCGCGGCAAGAGACCCAGCTCTTACCCCAGCCCATCGAAGGGCGCGTTTGGATTTTGCGAGAGAGCATATCCATTGGGAAGAGGCCGCTTGGGAAAGAGTTCTCTTCACAGATGAGTCTAGATTCTGCCTCTACCATTGTGATCGACGTTCCCTTGAATACAGACGTCCACATGAAAGATATGCTCAGTGCAATTTCCTGAATACTACTGGTTTGGGGTATGGGGTGGAATATCTTTGACTGCTCGCACAGACCTAGTGGTCGTTGATAATGGAGCTATGAATGCTGATAAGTATATAAGGAACATTGTTGAAGAGCATGTAGTGCCATTTGTCCCATACATTGGTGAAAATTTCATTTTTATGGACGATAATGCCAGACCCCATCGTGCGCGCATCGTTCAGGAGTACCTTGAAGAGGTTGAAGTCTCTCGAATGGAATGGCCAGCAAGAAGTCCAGATCTCAATCCGATTGAGCAGGTTTGGGACAACCTCAATAGAAGGCTGAGAAGTTCAGAAAATCATCCAGCTACTCTCAATGACTTAGGAATCCAACTCGGAGAAATCTGGGAAGGATTAGATCAGAACATTTTAAGATCACTCATTTTGAGTATGAACCGTCGTTGCCGAGCTGTAATTAACGCAAGGGGTGGAAATACCAAGTATTAAATCACTTATCAGCATTTCAGTATTTTGAAAATTGTTCATTTCTCTTCTTTCACATAAGATTCGGTGAAATCCTGAATTTTTCTTCCATTTAATGTGTCTTGTTTCGTTCAAAACCTTCCCGAGAGAACATAAAAAATAAGTTATAAAGTCAATGTACAGTAAACTTTCATTCAAATTGAGATTTTCAGAATGTGCGTTAATTTTTTTGCGCAGTGTATTTCAAACTAATTACATTTCTAAAACAAAATGGGAAAGGTTACAGGCCCAAGAAAGCTGGGAGTTCTGAAACAACACCCGATTTGCGACCAGGTACATCAACAGCAGTTGTGTCCATGTCAGTGAAAAATATTATTTCAACACAAGAAAATTCGTCTGTTGTACCGAATAGTTCAAGGCTGTAGAGACCATTTTGGAACTCTGGTAGCTCTGGCTGAAATAACCGAGAAACTAACTCACAACACATAATTGGTCTACCCGGCGCATTCGCCATTTCGTAGAATTTGAATTTTCTTGTATTCGGCTTCTATCAACATAAACTCCAATTGTGTTTGAAAGGTGCATATTCAAATGAAGAATGATAGAATTTTCGATAGGGATAGCTGTGATTTGCCAGAAGGTAGAAGCCATATTGTTTTGACATTTCTGTTCAGAAAGCATCGCAACAGCGTTTACAAATTGTTGAAAATTGATTTTCAAAATCAGTTTTCTATTCTATTTCTTATAGAGCACCATGGTTCACATAATCGTCCATCAGAGCAGCTCATTCGTCGAACTATCGATAGATTTCGGATAACATTTTCTCGATACAACAACAACAACAAGACGAAGAAGTCATTGGTTTATGCTGATAAACCAGAAACAATAGACGCTTTGGAAGCCAACATAACTCGTTCAATTGAAATAAGGCCTAAATTACTGAAAAGAGTGGTCCAAAATTGGTCTGGTAGAATGCGGTGGACATATTATGCCGGAAATTATTTTTGAAACATAAATGTCATAAAATTATCTTAATTTAAATGTAAAAACACCCGATACATTAGGAATCAAATTCACATTCATTCTGCATGGCTCATCATGAAGGAAAAACATCTCAAAATTCAACAAAGAACCGTCTTCAATATCGATTATGTTGTTTTCCAAACTATGCGTTTCCCCCATTTCCTTTTCCTGCCGTTGGTTAATGTTTTTAATTGATTCATTGTTCGATTTGAGTTTAAAAGTCTCAGCAGAGTCCATTTTTATTTCCGATTGCTACTTGTATTTCTATTGAATTGTTTTCTTCAATCAATGCGAATTTATTCTGTGACTTTGAAGAGATTCATTACTCATTAACTATTTTCATTGAACTTGGTATGTACAGGGTGGCCAGAATTCGATGGTTTAATTGATGTTTTTGGATATCCAGTGTGGTAATCATAAATATGTCAGATCAATCTCTTTATTGCATCGATCCTAGCTTTCGGTCATCACTGTGACCATCTTCAGGTAGAACAATTCGAGATGGTAAAAGGTAAAAGGTATTGTTCCTGGGAATGGAGTGGCAATATTAAATATACAATTAAATTCTAAAATACGCTGTTAAAAAGGAGTGAAGTACTACAACTCCCATACTATATAAGAGCTAGGGAAAAAGTAAGATACATGTCATGTTCTCTTTTTTCGAGAAACATAAATTGCTGAAAACCCAAAGTTGCTACGGCGTCTAGTTTCCGAGATACAGGGCGATTTTGTTATTTGGTCCATTATTATATTTGGCTATAACTTCCGAATTATAGAATCTACGTTTTCGAAATGAACACATCCTCAGGGCACTTTTTTAACTGCTTTTCATCGGTGCTACTGGATTTTTTGTATCCACTCAAATTTCGGAGCTATAACAAAAAATTTTTTTTTTCAAATGGAAACCATATTGGAAAATGATATTTCGAAACGATTTCAAAAATATATATCATGATATACTTTCGAGTAGGTACATTGTATATCGAAAATTGCGAAAAAACACTTTTCGATCAACAAAATCCTAGCAGGCTTTGATTCAATTCAGTTTCATCATTGTTGTATTGTCTGGCGCTTCTAAAATTCTTATTTATAACACATCATGCCTTACGAGAAATATAAAAATATAATATGATAGAATGTTTTATACAAGCAAATTATAACGCTGATAATGCATCTCAAATAAATTTTGATAGATATCCTGAAAGAACTCAGCCGCAGAGAAGTATATTCACAAGGCTTAAGAATAATCTAATGGCTCTTGTTTCATCTAAGTATTTAAATACTAGAATCAACAAGTTTGGTCTGAGTAATAAAAAAGGTAATATTTCCTTAATCAATTTGGCGGCTTACAATAATTGTGAGATATCGAATTCTATGACCTTATGAGAACTTTAGAAGCGCCAGACGTTACAATAATGATGAAACTGAATTGAATTTGACAAGTGAACATAAATAAGACATGGAATTCTATCGCCGCCTCAGTTTTGAAGGAAGAGAATCAAAGCCTGCTTGGATTTTGTTGAACGAAAACTGTTTTTTCGCAATTTTCGATATATAGTGAACTCGGAAGTATATCATGATATATATTTTTGAAATCGTTGAAGAAAGATCAATTCGGCAATATCATTTCCCACTATGAAAAAAAAATTTTTGTTATAGATTCGAAAGCAGTAAAAAAAGTGCCCTAAAGATGTGTTCATTTCGAGGACGTAGTTCCTATAATACGGAAGTTATAGCCAATTATAATAATGGACCAAATAACAAAATCGCCCTGTAGTTCGGAAACAAGACGCTGTATAGCAAATTGGGGTTTTCAGCAATTTCTGTTTCTCGAAAAAAGAGAACATGACATGTATCTTACTTTTTCTCTATCTTTTATAGTTTAGGAGTTGTAGTACTAAATCATCGAAATCTGGCCACCCTGTACTTTGTCCCTAACTAAGAATAAGATCGAACGAAATATTTTACTTTCGTTCATTATTCTTGACAACGCCTGTGATCATAGCCTTTCGAAAACATCATATTTTTGACGATTCCAAATTAGTTGATAAGCTACGTTTTACTACAATATTAAGGTGGGCGTTCAATGTAGTGTGTTTTTATTTCAAGTTGATTTCGAAAACGGTTTCACTTTGAGAACTGAAATTTTGTGGGTGAACTCAGAAAGGATTAGGGTTCTTGTTGAAATAATTTTGATCGATTTCATTTCGACAGTTAATTTTTTTTCTTTCAAAAATAGAAGAAAATGAGCCAACCCATGCTTCTGTTTTATTTCAACAGAAAGACCCAAGAAAATAGTTCAACTTCCGATTAAAAGTGAATCTACTGATAATTTCGTTCAGAAGATCAACTTGAAATACGGAATTGGCAGAAAATGGCCAAATTCAAATTTTGGCGGGAAAAAATTCCTGCTTTACCCACAAATTCGCGTATTTCATAGTTCGGCGATTTTCGGATAGAGAGCGCCATTGTACATTTCATTCATGATTAGAGAGATACTCATAGAACTTATTGTGATAATGAAAGTTCTATGGAGATATTCCTTAAAATGGACGGTGGCGCCTCTATCGGCTGATCTTTCCTACTCTGTTTAAACGCCGACCTTAAGAGGTCATTACGAACATAATGGTGTTATTTTCGACAAGTAATTTATTCGGTTACTTTTTTCATTCCAATGAAGTGTCAGAAGTTTTTTTGATTTGCACTTGCTTTTTTGCTATTTTTTCGATGAAAATAACGACTTTAAATGATTTCCCTACATAAGGAGCCTGTAGTGTTCCCCAAACACCTGAAGAATAAAAGGATCATCACTTGTAAGATCGGACCTGTTCGAAAGATCCTCCTGATCCAAGATAGAGTTAGGAATTTTTCTTCTTGTTACAGATATAATTTCGAGATACTTGCACCCAGTTCGATGAGAAAGGTTGTTTGCAAGTAAAAGAAGCTTTTTAACACGGACATCAGCATGTTTTTCGAACAAATTCGGTATCACTACACATACACGGGAGACAGAGTTTTTTCAGATATTCTTATCTGTTCTCGTGTATCATACGCAGAATTGTATGATACCCCGTTTACATTCCCTTTGCTAACACTTAGATTTGGAGCAGGAAACAGTTTTTTTTTCTTTTATACAAACTTTACATTGTTGTCATTTCTTCACACGTGCCATGTGCCATATATCGTTTGGTTTTAATGTTTTGCTCTCTTCCAAAAGAATACATATATGTATATTAATGAGGAAGTGGTAATTTCATTCAAACGTGATTTTTCGGAAAATAAAAGGTGGATGGATTACAAAGGTAAAGTGTCTCAGTTAGGAAAGACCTTGTACATTAATTTGTTCACTTTATGGAAGGTAATAACCACCAGAAAGTCAGAGGCGACTAACATACTTTACAAATAAGTACTTTGAAATAAAATCAAAACAACTTCATTAAATGAATTCGTTCAATTTATCAACCCCTTCAAAACTCTTCTTCTTTATTACTGCACGAAGTTTCTTTGGAGATGGTGATGGTGATATAAACTAACCACTGATAATCTTTATTTCCACAAAACTTCCTGCGGGCCAATGCCAGTGGCGCCTTCGGCAGCATAACAAACTAAGATATTAATACGAGGCGTCAGTATTCGGTGTATTCCTCACATAATATTGCGTGATGCAGGCTTTTATCTGACAGCTTTAACCGTCCAATATCGATTTTACCTGCCATAAATTCAACACGTATTGAAGTCGAGCAACTTCAGCGCCCGTGTTTATAGAGTAAGGATTCTCGAAATGTTTACCTCCAGAAGTCCTTGGGATTCCGAAGAATCAGGGGCATTCTTCATTGAACCATATTCCACCTCAGCAAATATTATCTTCGTTATCTGCAACAATTTTTAGGCAAAATCACTTGTTAGTTGTTTGATATCACAAAAAGACCTTGCGTTTCTTGGAATAAAAGAAGGAAAGAACTCCGTATTGATATTGTTTATACTGATCACTCCTAGGTCTCCCGAAGAGACTCCTCTGAGATTACAAGCTTCAAAGCTTGTAACTTGTACGAGTTCGGAGAAGCAGTTGTGTTCTGTGTAGGCTTTGTTACTGTGTCCTTACGCCACCTTAGGCACAGCACTGTTAATTTTTGACCCAACAGTGAAATGGTGGCCCCTACCGAGACTAGAAAATTTGTTTACTAGCTCGGGATTGAACTCGGTCTTACTGGGTCCTAGTACAACACCTAAACCACTGGGCTAGGGGCACTCATAATATACAGGGTGAATCAGGAGGACACCATCAGATTTTAGAAGAAGTTTACATTAGTCAAGGCAGTTTCGAAACAATGTTTGTTTTATGGATGGGGGCCTTCATTGAGAGTCTACAGGATGATTTTTCCGATTCGACCGATTTTTCTTTTATTCATTACTTTGGTATCGCTTGTACAATATCGATGAAATTTTCAGTGGAGAACAATATGATTGTCTGCTTTCAATAATTTCAACACTTTTTCAATAGGTACAGGGTGGGAATTACGATAAGTTCAGATTAAATTAGCAGGGTTGAAAAAACACCCTGTACATTCCGTTTTCAAAAATTCGCTACCTGCTTCAGATTCTACCATAAGTTTACATTACTGAGGCGTTTTTATTTTTCTGGCACACGTCAAGTTTTCCTAGAAGAATTAGAGATGAACATCATCGTAATTCCGTTCCAAGGCAGTGAGAATATTCTGAACTAGATAGTAAAGCTGTATCGTCCAATGATACAAAGCTCTTCCTGAGTCCTAAAGTAGTTTTTCCAAATTCGAAATTCATTTTTAATCACTCATATTCTGATGTATAATAGTATATTATTCGATGAACACAATGATTACTATTATTCACGAGGAGAAAGTTTGCGACACGAGCCGCCAGGCGAGTAGACAACAACTATGTTGTCTGTGTTTCCATACTTTCGCTCTGATGAAATTGAAATACAAATAATGTATACAACATAGTATATTCTTGAGCATGGAATAATGGCCCCTTAGGGTTGTTTGTTTATATAGGTAGCTGATATTTTCGAAAAATAAGCCAGTAAAACTGACTCCGAAAATGAGTGGATTTTATTAGCTGCTCTCAGGCCATGAAATTATTAAACGCTTTTAGGCTGAGATTCCTTGATTTTTCCGGCAATAGATGTAATGCAGTATTTCTTGCAGCCTGTCTTATTTCTGGTGGAGTACACAACATTTCTTCATGACTCTGTAATGCAGATTGCAGGTATCTTCGAGAAGAATTCCAATTTATGGGAGGCTCAATGAAAACAGACGGTTTGAATATTTTTCAGCTTGTCAAACTGAATGGGAATCATAGAAGAAAACATTAAGTGGTTATTTTTTTCTCTTGATTGTCATTGCGCTGATGGTGGTTGGCAGTCATTTTCCCGTCGTGGAAAAAGGGTGTCTCGGGTTCGAATCCTGACGAATTAAAAATTTTCAGAAGTGCAATTCAGCAGTGATTAATGAATCATTATTCACTGCCATTATTCACCGGTGAATGATGACTATCATTAAGTTTCTCAAAGATCATTCGAAATGTAAGGATTATAGGGAAGTCGTGGACAAAATCATTTAATACAGAAAATATCTTCATACGTATACCTACTTACGTACTTAAACAAAAAACAACTAATGCAGAATAAACATTCGAAACATATTATGAAAGGCAAAACTAAGGATTAACACCAAATCAAAAGTTCGAAATGATTTCTTTTTTTTTAATACATATTCGCGACTTTCTTATTAAATTTCCAATTGACCTTCTAATGAGGGATTGATTTTGCTTTAAGATATCACATTCCTTGAAAATTCTTTCAACTTGGTGTTCTCTACTTCTGAACTTTTGTTTTCGGATGTCCCCACACAAGACTTTTGACGATGTGTATATTCATATTCATGTTATTCTTTGAACAAACTCAGTCAAAGGCTAAGGCTCGTAGAGCTCTTTGTGGCATTTGATCAGGACACCATAAACTACATTAAACTCTACTGTGGATTCACCTTTCATAGGCATCTTCAATATTTATCATCGACTAAACTGCTCCACATAAGTTAAAAAGTATATGTAGTTAAAATAAGGCTTTTGTGATGAAAATTCATCTATATATATAAAAGAAAGATGTTGGTTACACCATTTATAACTAGACATCGGATAAGGTGTTTGTTATGAAACTTCATATATGGATTCGTCTACGGTCTGGTTATTATAAAATACAATAAAACTTCGAAAAAATCGATAAAAATTTCACTTATACAGGAAATGATTTTCCTCCTTTTGAGCGAGACCACTAGGTGTCGCTACAGTTACAGTTACGCTACCGCTTAATCCTAGGTATTTGATTTAATATTCTCTCCGTTAGATGGCGTGTACAGTGACTATATTACCACTATAGTCACTGTAATCGTGTGTAATTTGAGTTGCCTACAACTCTGCGCTGTTGGCCAACACCAAAAAGGCTTAGCGTAGGAGTACAGTAGTACAGATGTCTACAATGATTAGATATTATTTTTATGTATCTGTTCTGTGTGACAGCTCATATCCATCGAAACATTTGACAGTTCAAAAATCATAGAACCTAGCTGTTGATCTCCGATTACCGGTGATTACGATTTGTGAAATCCACCGTAAGTATCATTTAGGCGGAACAAAGTTCGCCGGGCCAGCTAGTATTAATATAATTTCAAGTTGCAAATTAATTTTAGCCTGTAGGTTTGCAGCGTATACATGGTGGTTAAGAAAAATCGAGTAAAATAACGAAATTTTATTCCCAGAGAATTCAAGCATTTTAAGACTATCAATACAATGTGTGGCCTCCACGGGCATCAATAACAGCTTGTCATCTTCTTTGCATACTACACACGAGGTTGTTGAACATTTCTTGAGGAATTTGGTTCCATAAACGGAGCAGAAGCTCTCTCAGATCATTTAAGGATTCTGGGGTAGGTTGATGATTATCTAATCTTCTTTGGAGCATATCCCATGCATGTTCTATGCAATTCAAATCTGGTGAGTGCGGAGGTTTTGGTAAATGTGGAATACCAAGCTCCTCGCGCGCATTCTCAACTATGGCTGCACGATGCGGTCTAGCGTTATCGTCTAGAAATTGAAAAGTTTCACCAATAGCAGCGTGAAAATTTGGCACAACATTGTCAATGACATGCTCCCTATAGTGTAAGGTGGTCATATTCCAAGGACAGATGTGTAGATCTGTGCGCCCGTTGAAACATATCCCGGCCCATACCATAACACTACCCCTTCGGAATGGATGGACTTCTTGGACATAGCGACGATTACGGGGTATGCGTGGGATTGTCCACACCCTTATTCTTCGAGAATCTGAAAATCGTCCACATCTGGATTCATCAGTGAAAAGGACACAACGCCATTGACCGTTCCAATTGATATGTTGCCTTGCCCATTCCAGTCTTTGACGCTTATGGTCACTTGTTAATGGAACTCCTTCTAATGGACGTCTAGGACCTAGATTCGCCTCTCTCAAACGTCGTCTGATGGTTTCGATGGAAACTTGGACCCCATCTGCATTTTGAAGAGTATTCTTCTCGCCGAAACGGTGATGAAACGATCCTGAGCAGGTGTTGTTTTTCGTCGCCCACCAAGCCTGGGTCTTTCCAACACGGAACCTGTCTCCCTGAATCTATTCCAAAGTCGAGATATCACACTTTGGCTGAATTGGAGCCTTTCCGCTACATCAACCTGAGTTGGGCCACCCTGTAGCATTCCGATAGCCCTATTAGCCTCAGCGTTTGTTAATTTACGTCTTGGCATTTTCAGAAAACTCGTTTCAAATCGAAGCCGTTGATTAACTGACTTCATTTCAAAATAAGAACATTCATGCAAAGAACCAAACTTCAGAAAAAAGACGACCAGATGGACGAAATGTCTCATACTGATTTTTATTGGATCGATTCAAGTTGTTATTGAGTTTTAAGTGATTTTACAGCGATTTTCTCGAAGTTTACATACTTTTAAAAACGATTGAATACGATATCCCTAACTCTTGTGGAGCAGTATATTTGAGAAATGTATGCATGTAGTTTGAAAGCTCACGACGTGTAAACCGCACATGTTATTTCATCAAACGGAGCGACGATACGTAAATCCATTTTCATAATTCATATAGATTCATGCGACATAGACACGAAATCACACGATTCCTGATCGAAGAATTCAATAACAAGGTTATGGCATACCATTAACTGCAAGAAACACATGCGAACCCTAATCACTTAATTGTGACGGTCATTTTTCACAATCGAGACCGAATTATAATAATTGACAGGCACAAAGTTGCACGAACCGTTTTATTAAATGCACGCCAGCGTCAGAACATTTATCAACCCTTTCAAGGTCGTTTCAGTCGATCCACCAGCTATGACGGAACGCTGTTTGGGCATAAAAGGTTTTGGTCAAAAAGATATTATCCTGAATGCTGATGAGGAAACCAAACATGTTTTTCATGGTGGCATACAAACAATTTCGATTTACGACCTCTGCCGTTTAAAACGTATCGAAAATAGATTAACACGATTCACGTGAATAATTATATCTCTATCAACACTTAGGGCCGGTTTCACAATGTCTGGTTAACTTTCAGGTAACTTGACCATATACTTTCTAGTTAACTTGTAGTTAACTGAGAAAACGTTTCACAACAACCACTAACGGTGTTGGTCAAATTACCTTTGGTTAACTTAGGTTGGCAATGGTTGAAAATTTTCAAGCCATAGAACCCACTGATTCATAGGTTATTTATTCGTATTCAGTGCACAAAATGGGTGTCATTTTGAAATTTGAATTTGTTCTTTGCGTGAAGTTGTCAGTCCCCATAGGTCGTCCCATTCTGTTAGCGAATATACTTTAGTTGTTGGGTATTGTTTTATAAGTAGTGGTGTGAGTATAATTCTTCTATAATATATAATAAATTAATTGAAATATTTGGTAGATATAAAATATTTTCATTGCTCGGAGATGGAAGTTTCAAATAAACAGGGAGCGAAGATCGGCAAATATCACAATTGAGGAAGAACAACTATTTGTGAGTCTTATCGAAAAATATAAAAATGTTGTTGAATGTAAGAGGAGCAACACAATAACATGGAAGGAGAAAGAGAGGGCTTGGCAAGATATATGCCGAGAATTCAATTCTTCTAGTGGAAAGTGTCCGCGTTCTATTAAAAATTTAAAAGAAAAATTCAATAATATTAAGAAAAGGACGAAGAAGAAATATACAGAGGAAAAAAAAGTGTATTAAAAACAGGAGGAGGACATTATACATTGCCTCCAGAAAATGAAATTGATGTGGTCGTCGAAGGGATTTTGGGGGAACAACTCACTGGTTTGAGTAACCCTTATGATGATGACAGGGGCCAACTGACACGGAAAATACCTCCTACCAATACTGAGGAGACTATTGGTTATGGACCACAAAATGAGGACGATCGATCTTCATCTATATTGAAAGATAATGAAAGTCAAGGCCTTGCTGGAAATCCAGCACCAGCAATGGGGAAGAGCCTGAGGACACCTGGACATCCTACAGTGCGAAAAATCTGAGGAAACCTCCTTCAGAAAAATTGCGATTCAGACAGTAAAAACAATTGGTACACCTAGTAATACCCTCATTGAAGAGAAATTACAGTTTATAAGGCTACAGAAGGAAAAATTTTTGGAGGAGTTCAATCTGAATATGGAGCTCTTGAAGAAGAAACATTTGCTGATTGATGCGAAATTGGCGAAATATGGTGTCAATTACAAAAAATAATATAAATTTAAAATTGTATTCATGTTCACCCCGAAAATATTTTTTTTCAACAGTTTTTTATTTCCCTACTGCAAATCATGTTACCCCAATTAAATCCTGTATTTAAGAAATAACATTTAAACATAATTGATATCGTATTATCTGAAAGTAATCATATGGAAAACCAGTGGCGGCGCGTGGATTTATATTTTGGGAGTGCACATGTGGGCAGATACCGGGGGTCTAGAGGGTACGGACTACATATAGGGAAGTTGGGTTCTGGGGAGGAAAAAAATGTGAAAACAACCTTCGAATCTCGCAGTTTAGAACAGTTTGTGATGTTCTTTGGCCTTATCTTGGAATAACATTCAGAAAACCCCAAATTCTCACAATAGGGGTACCGTCTGCTGAAGCATAACGGCAAACTATAACCATTTGGAAAATGTTTGAAATGTCAATTGTTTCATCATTTATCACGGACACGAATTTTGAGGCAGCAAGTTTTTTCTTAATGTGTGCATGACAGACAGAAAGCAATGAAGCACACAGTCCAACTATTCATTTTGAATATCTTTGGATGTTCCGCTGAATACTGTGGATTCATCCAAATGATCCCTGAGTGCTAAATCTAATTCAGACGAAATATTGAAAAGACCAGGACAGGCAATTTCGATTTTTGTTTTTTTTTCTAATGTCAGCGAATTTGTTTTTGAATATTGTACGCTAAGGCTAATCGGATTCCCCAAATTTGCGGCCATAATTGCGCGAAATAAAACCAATTAAATATTTTTGTGTTCTCTTGAGTGAAATATTATTATTTGCCTTGACATTAATTCATGTAGATAAACAAACATTTATAAATGAATAATATTTAACTCCTATATAAGACTTTGATTTTAATCACTGGTGCTCTACATTTTATGCTTTTTATAATATTTAGTGATTGCTTTTAAATACAAATAATCATCGTATCTAATGAACTTGAAATTTGAAAAAAAAATTTATACAAATGGTAAATAAAACAATGTCCCTTGTTTTTTTTTACAAAACCGCGAGATGACGCCTCTGTTTTACGCCGATATCGGCTGTTACTACTAACGACCGAGTATACATAGCGCAGACACAATGAACAGAATTTGAATTAAGAGTTGCCTATCTATAGCTTGTCTATGCAACAGACGACCGTACACATTCTGGACGTGTACCTATGTCAGCTAAATACTATGGACTGTTACGGGGAGTGAGGGACGCGAAGGGTAGCTGCTGCTCCAATGAGGGATCAGTTCGAGAGTGCAGTGTACGGGCTACGCGTATTTGCATTGACCGTTGGCGTTCGAAGTTGTGACTGTTGTGAGTTCGCCCGCCGTCTGTTTCTTGTTTCTATAGTAGTCTACACTTCTACAGTAATACAGAACCGTGAACTGGAACATCGGAAATTAAAAATAAAATTAAATACCCAACAGAAAACGTTACATTTACGTCAAACACAAAAATAAATTCCTTTAGATGAAGATATTACTTGGGGGTACACGTGCACATGTGCACATATGGAGGAGCCGCCACTGTGGAAAACAAACATAAAGGATACCTAAGCTTATACAAAAAGTAAAATTACATAATATTTCTTGAAATGGTTCATAGCACGCAATAGAGATCCTCAACAGAACCTCCTAACTAATATCCTGACAGTCGTAGAAACAGAAAAAGTGACGTTGAAATCTTCTGGTCAGTTCTTAACCATCGAATTATCTTATTGTAAAAAAAAACTACTGGTTAACTATTAGTGAATGCCTAACCAACAATTGTGAAACACTTTTCAGTGGTTTTTGTCTAACCTTTAGGTTAACTTTTGGTAACCAGACATTGTGAAACCGGCCCTAACAGTGCCATGACTTTTATCACGAAATCGTATTTCTATGAAATTTTATATATTCGGAAATCCAAATGTAAATCTAAATTTGGTACCCTTGGTATTGACCAATATTGAAATTATCATTCGAGGATTCAAGACATTCCTTACTAACCTTAAATATGTTCCTTTCAGCATCCATAAGAACTCTATGTCACACGCAACCTCCGCAATGTGTTTCGCAGCCATGTTTGAATGGCGGTGTCTGCAATGAAGGATGGAACAGATTCATATGTGATTGCACAAACACAATATTCACAGGTCCTACATGTGGAAAAGAAGCAGCAACTCTCAGTTTCAACGGAACGCAGCATATGGAGGTGAGAAAGTCTATTTTTTATATTTTCTACACACTTCACAGAACTACACAATGCCTCGAGGTTTTCAAAGAAGTCTATCAGTGATTATATCATCTCCTTCAAATTGTGAAGCCGAACAATCAGTGGTTACGCTATATTTGATAAATAATACAAGAGAAGATTACTTTTACAGAGGGGCGACTGTAGTATCCCCGTATCCAGCAAGATTTGAATGCAATATTTAAAGTAAAATCCATAGGGGAGAATATTTTTTCTCATTCTTCTCAAAAGGTTTCGGAACTGTACAATATCCCAGAAAAAAATTCACAGAAGACTCAATGCTTTTCCTATATTCTTAATAATTTTGAAACCAAACCTGTCAAGGTATTGTTCAGAATTAATATACATATACTCCATTCACAATTATGAAATCACAACTCTGGCCTTGGAAATTTGACACATTCCACTCTGTATCGAAGTTATGACGTTTTTAAAAATATTTTTATGTTCCAAGTCAACACTAAGTTGCCCTTTCTACATTCTTAGCGTATTTCTCAGAATGTGAATTTATTCGGAAAATGAATGAATTGGAAAAGATGTGATGGACGAAAATAATTAACGTTTATATGAATTGATAGAAAGAATTCCTTTTCTAGTTATTTGCATGAAAAGTACAAGAGATCACTGTTGAAATATATTGTTTTTCGCCATGGAAGAAAATTGCATTGCCTTCACATAATTTTCATATGCATGCTTGTGAAGATTTAATGTTTATTATCCTCTCGAACTGAAAATTCAAGACTTGACGACATCAATTGTTGATTCTAATCAAGAATTCATTGAAAAAAATCAACCCAAAGATATGAGATGAATTACAAGAATCAAGAATAATGTCAATTTTATTTTGTTGATAACTTTCTTAAAATCAATATAAAACTCGACTGCTTTTGTTCAAACAACATCTGAAGAATACATTTTTCACCATCTCGACCTTTGAAAGGCGTTTCTTATAGGAGAATTACGTCTTAGTTCCACCTCATTAGTGAGGTACCTAACTTTTGCAAATCTAGTCAGATATCGCCAAATTTCATGGAAAACCTGAAAAATATCATCCTAATCGAACTCTCGAGGCTCCATCCGATCCATCTACTGCGATATCGGTCCAAATAACAGCTTTTTCAACGAAATTCCCGTGTACCCCTTCAACCTCAAAATGTAAACATTCGTCCTGGTCTTGAAAATCGTCCTCACGCTCCAAACTGGTGCTAAAAACAATAAACATACGTTAATCTTGGATATTCGACGAAAAACTCACCTGCAAAAATCTGCGAACAATTTGTAAACCTAACAAAATGTGGAATATCTTTGATACTTTTACTTTGATGTAAACAAAGAAACTGGCAACGTCGTTTTGTCATTAACGATATTTTCTGTGCGCGCACTGACTTTTTATCATATGTTCTGTGCTTTTCATCAGGTGCACCAACTCCTGAAAACGAAACCATGACCTCCTATGTGATTAAATAAAAGTGAATGGAGTATAGGTCCTAGTGACTTTCATATTGTATTTTGGCAGTTGGTGTGAATGTAAGGAAATACGAAAATTGACATTTCCAAATTGACATCTGCTGAAATTTGAAAGGATCGGAAGTCATTGCTGACAACCATAAAACGAAAAATGTAACTGAAAACGATGCTGTAATGAATTCATTACAGCACTGTTTTAAGTACTATAATGAACTCATTACGATACTGAAATAGAGAAAAACATTTTATCGTCTAGGTAAAAATACATTGTTCGAAGTTACTCGATAAATAGAGTCGATCTTTTTGTCCCTTGACCACACTTGCATGTAAGAACTGTAAAACGCCTCAAATATTTGCCAATAAAGTCTATTAGGGTTTGTATGTTTGAAGTAATTATGAAAAATAACTAGTTGAATTAGTGGTGCAAAATGAAAGACATTCTGATGCGAAATCATTCTTCATCTAGTTAATATATCGGGAGGTGATTAGTTTGACTTTTATTTAAGACAGGGGCGACTGTAGTGTTAGCTCAGACCAGTTTCAAATGTGGTGTGTCAAATGTGTGCTCGAAGCCTCAAATGTTCTTTCGATAAAGTCTATTAGTAATTTTCTCATGTTTAAATTATTTTTTTAGAGACCGAAAGAGGTTAGTCCTTTGTGTTGTGCGAAATTATCGAAAATTCTAGTCTGCACAGCAAACTGTTCCTGATTATTCTCTCCGAATAATGTCAAAACCCTCATCTCACGCTACCTAATCTAACATGTTACGTCATGTTGATTTCAGGTGAACATGGACTCCGAACAAGTAACTCAGACGGAAGATATTGTTCTCAGATTCAGAACAAGTAAGCCCCTGGGATTGCTTCTGATCACGAGCACTGCCGAAACAGGGGACCGCATCGAGCTGGCTGTGGCGGCTGGTAGGATACGGATGGCCCTTCGGCTCGGCGTCAAGGATAAGAAGGAGGAGGACAAGGAGAAGGATAAGGTAAAAGGATCAGACGGTGCATTTCCGGTAGGGAAACGGGGTACGGCAAGGTCGAGTTATCGCGAGAGGGGGGAGTTAAACGTTATTTGAACGAAGGAAAACTTTAGGGATTCCATTTTTTATGCCCTTCTGATTATGCAGGTTGCGTTGAGGCAGTAAAAAGTGAGTTATGGATGGAGGGGAATCAGATTACTCCGTTATCGGCGTTGATGTAGGAAATTCTGGTCTGGAGAGTTGAGATCTTGCAGATGTAAGGGCCGGTTTCACAATGTCTGGTTAACTTTCAGGTAACTTGACCATATACTTTCTAGTTAACTTGTAGTTAACTGAGAAAACGTTTCACAACAACCACTAACGGTGTTGGTCAAATTACCTTTGGTCAACTTAGGTTGGCAATAGTTGAAAATTTTCAAGCCATAGAACTCACTGATTCATAGGTTATTTATTCGTATTCAGTGCACAAAATGGGTGTCATTTTGAAATTTGAATTTGTTCTTTGCGTGAAGTTGTCAGTCGTCCCATTCTGTTGGCGAATATACTTTAGTTATTGGGTATTGTTTTATAATTAGTGGTGTGAGTATAATTCTTCTATAATATATAATAAATTAATTGAAATATTTGGTAGATATAAAATATTTTCATTGCTGGGAGATGGAAGTTTCAAATGAAAATATAAACAGGTAGCGAAGATCGGCAAATTTCACAATTGAGGAAGAACAACTATTTGTTAGTCTTATCAAAAAATATAAAAATGTTGTTGAATGTAAGAGGAGCAACACAATAACATGGAAGGAGAAAGAGAGGGCTTGGCAAGATATATGCCGAGAATTCAATTCTTCTAGTGGAAAGTGTCCGCGTTCTATTAAAAATTTAAAAGAAAAATTTAATAATATTAAGAAGAGGACGAAGAAGAAATATACAGAGGAAAAAAAAGTGTATTTAAAACAGGAGGAGGACATTATACATTGCCTCCAGAAAATGAAATTGGTGTGGTCGTCAAAGGGATTTTGGGGGAACAACTCACTGGCTTGAGTAACCCTTATGATGATGACAGGGCCCAACTGACACGGAAAATACCTCCTATAAATACTGAGGAGACTATTGGTTATGGACCACAAAATGAGGACGATCGATCTTCGTCTATATTGAAAGATAATGAAAGTCAAGGCCTTGCTGGAAATCCAGCAACCAGCAAAATGGGGAAGAGGCTGAGGACACCTGGACATCCTACAGTGAAATGAAAAATTGCGATTCGGACATGTAAAAAACTTGAAGAAAATTACGACAGTAAAAACAATTGGTACACCTAGTAATACCCTCATTGAAGAGAAATTACAGTTTATAAGGCTATAGAAGGAAAAATTTTTGGAGGAGTTCAATCTGAATATGGAGCTCTTGAAGAAGAAACATGTGCTGATTGATGCGAAATTGGCGAAATCTGGTGTCAATTACAAAAAATAATATAAATTTAAAATTGTATTTATGTTCACCCCGAAAATTTTTTTCAACCGTTTTTTATTTGCCTACTGCAAATCATGTTACCCCAATTAAATCCTGTATTTGAGGAATAACATTTAAACACAATTGATATCGTATTATCTGAAAGTAAGCATATGGAAAACAAACATAAAGGATACCTAAGCTTATACAAAAAGTAAAATTACATAATATTTCTTGAAATGGTTCATAGCACTCAATAGAGATCCTCAACAGAACCTCCTAACTAATATCCTGACAGTCGTAGAAACAGAAAAAGTGACGTTGAAACCTTCTGGTCAGTTCTTAACCATCGAATTATCTCATTGTAAAAAAAACTACTGGTTAACTATTAGTGAATGCCTAACCAACAATTGTGAAACACTTTTCAGTGGTTTTTGTCTAACCTTTAGGTTAACTTTTGGTAACCAGACATTGTGAAACCGGCCCTAAGAGTGATTTTGGATGGAATGGATTTTTTTATTTTCGAGGAGCCACCAAACCAACTAAGAGAAAGATGGGACTCTTCGTAAATTATAATATTGTAACCCATATAGTTCGCTTGAATACAGGACTTAATTTAGTAAGATAGCCTTTGACTTATACACATATTTCACTGTTGATTCTTGAGGCCGAAAGAAACCTTTTTCCATTTTTCC
The DNA here is from genome assembly GCA_951802165.1 of Adalia decempunctata. Lineage (NCBI taxonomy): Eukaryota > Metazoa > Arthropoda > Insecta > Coleoptera > Coccinellidae > Adalia > Adalia decempunctata. The sequence continues at coordinate 28,291,610 of OX637697.1, forward strand.
AAATTAGGATCTGTTAAAAAGATATAGCTATCCATTTGAAAAAAAATTGAGCCAAATACGTGCCTGATACGATTCTCTGCAGCAAACACCTCAAAGTTCATATATCTCGATTGGAATTGAGTAAATACATTTAGGGAATACTCAATACCCCATTGGAATAAAAATGTTACAATCACGATATTTCCTAACAAAAATACTCTGTTTTGTCCGATTATATCTGCAATTAAAAAGCAATAGTTTTTCCATCGAAATAAGTTCCTTCTCCGATATTCTTGTTGATATCCCAAAAATATCATAAGAAGAAAGTTTTTTCATTCAATCTATGAATAATCAACCTAACCTAACCCATGTTGCATACAAACAAAAAGCGTCTGTGAACATTTTTTGTAGAGCTATGTTGTTATAAAAGAGGAATTAATTGTTTCAGGTGTTTTCTTCAATCTCGTAATGATTATGTGAAGACATTCAGTTAATATTAACCTTGTAGTGTCGAGTTATAAAATTCCAAGAGGATATTGTTTAAGTAGAAACATCGCCACAGATTATTTAGTGCTAAGTATCATTTTATTTTTCATTAATTTCAATTCAATACGTGGTTTGTATCGACATTCATCATTCATTTAACTGAATTTCGTATTTCATTGACATTTATCTTTAATATTGACCGGTAACAATAAACTTTTTCAGTGGCGCACCCAAGGGGGCTGCAACCCCCCCCCCCCCAAAGATACCAACATTTTCAATTTTTCTCAGTTCATTTTCCAACGTCAGTCAAACATTATCAAACAGTCTTCTTTATGGTTGATTTTAAACTCTGTCATTTTTGAAGTATTCCATATTTACTTCCCCAATACATAACACACAAAAGACGGTTGTTTCAGTCTGGCCATTACTCTGAAATAGGGTGGAGCTCCATCTTGCTGAAAATGCATTCTTGCAATGTCCGTACCTTCGAGTAATACAGGAAGATGATTTTGGAGGAAAGTCGTCTTGGCATGACGTGTGGTCCAATCAATCGATTTTTATGAACGCCTCACCATACGTACGGACATTGCAGGAATGCATTCTCAGCATGATGGAGCTCCAGCCCATTTCAGAGTAATGATCAGGCAATTTTTAGATCAGAACTTTAGAAATACATATGTAGATTGGGAGAGGTGGACCGCATGCCTGGCCCGCTGAATAACCAGATTTAAATCCTGTTGATTATTTCATTTGGGGTTATTTAAAATGTTCAGTATATTCATCTGAAATAGAAAGTGAGGAGATCCTCGATCAATTTATTGAAGTCCTTTTCAATAAAATACGTAATAATCCAGACATGATAAAAAAAAGTATCAGACATATTTTGAACATATTGAGCAAAATGTTGGTACTTTCGAGCACCTTCTGTAATTCACGTTAAGTTTTTATGTTTCTTTATTTATTTATTCATCTTTGTTGACTTCAAACTAATTTTTCTCAATCAATAATATTTTTCCGGAAATAACTTGAAATGATTCCTCGGAATACTATGAAATTCGAATGTGCAATTAGTGGGACAAAAAAACATCCAATTTGAGAATTAGTGGAATTCAATATTCAATTGGATCTTTCCCTGAAGTTTTCTTCGAGCAAAATGACGTGCAGGACAATGAAATCTACTGAACCTCATTGAAAATTTTCTGCTCTCTTCAAATATTCAAATCAAATCCCTAAATTTTGATATATAGGGTGTTGAATCTCAGCTTGGAAGATGAATTTTTGGGAAATTCAAAAGTAAATATCAACCGACTATACTTGTTGGTTCGAAAGTTATGAGAATTCAAAATTTCTGGTGAAATACATAAACCATCCTCTAACTCGGTTATGGATTTGATTAGGCCTATCATATATCGGTTTTTTGGAATCGTCTAGGTTAGCTCTAGCTCAGGTTACCGTATGTTCATTTACCAATGAAACTCCCTGTATATAACAAGAACAATTCTCCAGTTCAGTTCAGCCCCCCCCCCCATAACTAAATCCTGGGTGCGCCACTGAATTTTTTATAGGAACTGTGCGTATTAAATGAATAATTTCATACTCCTTGGTGTTCTATTTTATCTCCCACATTTGTGGGATTTTATTATTCATATACCTAAATTTTATTCTCGACAAAGTTGATCAATAATCTGACAGCATAGTTAACTTGTAATCCGATGATTTTTTTGCGATTCAATGCTATTTAAAATCCAGGGAAGCATACAGATGATTCTTGAGATTCGTGAATATTTCGTCAAATTTTTTCCGATGAAATTGAGACTAACTCGAAAAAAACACTATTTTTTGAAAAAACATAGGAATACTTTTATTTCCTGAAATGATTGATTCTTTCGAAAATATGATCCGCACATCTTTTTCAAGGGGTTTTATGGTATTTTTGCATGGATTTATGAGTCGGCTAAGCTGTAACTTTTATACCAGAAAAAAATTAAATAAGTTTTGATTGAGGAAAGTGCACCATGAATAGAGTAAGTACTCAACCAATATTTTCGACACCCTGTATCTTTCAAACGAAACCGAATTTTGCGAAATGGTATATGAAAAAAGTGTTTCGTTTGATGAGAGGAATCTACAGTTAAAATATATTTACAAGTCAAAGACTTGCCTTGTATACATACTCCTATGCCTGTTCCCCTGGAAGATTCTGATCCATCAGATGTTGCCGTAGAAAGCATAGAAATCATAATATATATACTTACTCTAGAATGCTAATTCCTTCTAGTTCCGCAGCGAAAAACGTGCCGCATAGGCAACTGATTCACAATGTGCGCATGCTCACTATTAGGAAATTTCACGTAGAACGATGCCAAGTCCCTAAATGTTTTGTCGGTTCTATTTTAAGTCAATATTATCAAACAATAAAAATATTCCATTGAGTAACAGACTTATTTTATAGCTCATCGGGTGGCCCACAAATAGGAATAGCGGGTGACTTTGTTTTTTCAAATGGGACACCCTATATTCAATAGTGTTTTTCAATTCTCTGAAACTTCCTGCATGCTTTCGTATACTTTTCACATATTTTTATTCGACAGTTTTCGAAATATTGGCCATTTTGACAAAAAAATTATACTTGTAGAGGCTAGTTTATCCAATTATATTTCACGAACCCTTGCACATACCAATAACAGTTTTATATGGATTGAAAGACAAGACTTCAAAGTATCCTACCCAGCTATAATAAAGCATCTCCAGCATATAGAGTCCACAAAAAGACTATCAACATGACGAATTTCAAATCGATTATTCTTCATTTTTTCAAATGCCTTGCATATTATTTTTTTCTGCATTATAAACACCATTCATTTTACTCCATTTTTTGTCAAATACATGATTTATGCACATCTCTAACAGAAAAGGAATTTTTTGAGTTCGCGTTAAATAATTAATTTCCTGGAAGAAACGACCCAACCACTCACCCAAACTGTTTGGGCCAAACATACGAACACTGAAGGCTCCTGTGACAGTCTGTAGCCGCATCCCGAACGAAAACAATCGAGGCACCCCGTCACCCCGATCCGATCGTTCCTCGTGTATAATACGAGTCGAGGCATTTCACTCATTTCAGGTACGGCATAATCCCATTTGCCGACCCTGCGATGTGTTGAGCCTGCTATAAGAGTTTAGCGGCTACTGTTCAGCATTTTTTTTCTCGGCTAAAAATTTCGGGAAATAGTGGTATTGGGCGGAAATTCATATACGTAGGTACTATCATATTCAAAATCCTCGTCTATAAAAGTACGAAATACGACAAAAATTCGTTCAAAGCAACATTTATCTCTTAAAATTTGTGAGGTGGAACGAACAACGAAAACATCGCATTTTCGATTTTGAAAAAGCATCAACTAGGAGGCGACTATAATATTTATCATTATCTGAATAAAATTTCAACAGAAAACAGTCGTGTTAAAATTGTTTCGCCTCATTCGTATTCGCATTTCATTGAAACGTCGAATCAGGTGCAGCGTGCCGTACTTGGTCCCTAGAAAGCGTTCGATGCTTGGCCCTCTCGTCTTCCCGTACACGTACACATTTCAATTATCAGACTGATTTGAACGGCGCGGCGTTGAGATTGGAAGAGCGTATTTCCAAGAAGTTGAAATATATCAGTGATATACAAATATTATTTATAGAATTTTATTTACACAGGTCTTGGAAATACAATAATTATAATAAATTTAGTAATTCAACAGAAGAAAGAGTAATTTACATTTTGGCTGGACATGCCGTCCCTGACGAACCGCCACTGGAGTAAACCATCTTTTAATGGATAATTCGAACTCGAAAATGAAATATATTGAAGTAAAACTTTGCAGTTTCATTCAGATAAGATAACAGATTGATGTTGGAATATACTCGGAACTCAAAAAGACAAATGACTTGAAGAATGAATGTAGGTATCAGAACTCATGAAAAGATGCAGAGTAACGCATTGGCAGATGTACAATACATTTTCATGTTTCCACTATTTTCAGGAACACCGAAGAATAGAACTGTCCTGAACCTGAAGGGATATATTAGTATATTTTGCTCATTTGATTTTTTTCTGTACTTTACCAAAAGATTCGTTGTTTGTGAACCAGAATTTGTCTTCTTTGATCCTTGAATTAATTTTAATACCGAAACCGGGTTTTTTCAACGCCTGAAGAGGTTTTGGAATAATGAAAGATTTTCAGCTCATCTTCCAGTCGCTGATGATTCCAAATTTACCCTTCAAATAGCTGTTGAAAATTATCAATATGTTCAAAACAACTAGTAAGTGTCGAATACTAATTATGAATTGATTAAATCCAACTGCAACAATAACAGCATAAAATTTCATTGAAGCCGACCCTGTTCAGAAACAACCTGATGGCACGTATGCGCATTGTGGACCACACTGAAATTTTTACAACACTTCGATCCAATTGATTTAGCATTCTAGAGTAAGTATATATATTATGATTTCTGTGGTAGAAAGACCCAACAATCTAAATGATCGCATATGTTTCTATACTGTTGAAATCTGATGAGGTGATCTTATCCAGCTAACCGTAGATATTTCGAAACCAATTTATTAAAACTGGGTAATCGTCATTCGAAACATAATTTCTTTTTGTTAACTCCTTATCCCATTTCCTTCCACCAACCCCATCTTTTCAGCTACATCTTCAAACCCTTCGTTTTTTCAGATCCTACTGGCCGGACAGAATGTGAACGATAACGAATGGCACACGATGCGATTCTCGAGGAGAGGGGCCAATCTGAAGCTGCAGCTCGATAACCACTTGCCAATTAGAGGTAATGCTTTCAGCCTTGCAATGTTCTAAATTGTTGTACATGGATACTGACTGCCTTGTTTCCCGTTCATCCGGTCCATGTTTTACGGGGCTTCGCAATCGTATCGTATTCTTCCTTTCGTGTTGAAAAATTGGAAAACGGAATATGCGGTGCTTCCTCTTTGATGAATTAATTAATCAGTGACTCCGAAGGTTACAGAAAAAAGATCTCCTTTCATTAGTTTCTTTCGTAATCTTTTGATTATGTGAGAAAACATACAATTTTCATGAAGTTTCCATCATAAAAATGGACTGAATGAAAATTCCGTCCAATCAAACTGGTGATTAACAAAAACAATACAAAGGAGAATAAATGAGGAAGGCGAAAATTCTATATCCGGCCCGAAGGACCAATGTTAATTCGATAACTCAATTTTAATTTGAGAGAAAAGTGAACTGTATCTTAGCGTTCTGAAGCTGGAACGATGACGAAATGTTGGAAAAACAGTCAATAACCATGAGAATAACAGTCAACAGTGTTGCCTAACTTAACCGTCAGCTCTCAAGGACGTAGGGCAGCTCTCTTCCAAATCCCTGCTCTTCTCAGGGGCCCTTGGCTGCTGAAAATCAGCTCCATTCCACAGACTTCTTGATGCGTTGTTGAAAGAAATAACTCTTCTCAAGGAAAATTAGCAATCAATTCTTACTCGAGAAAGAACAATATGCGTTTCGTGAAGGAGTAAGATGAAGCCACCAATGTTGACGTCGTTTACGCATACTTATACGTTAACTTTAACGACATTTAGACATCGCTCAAGCAAAATTACTATCATATCGCTACAGACTCAAAAGTGGTCTACTAAGGACTGAACGAGAATAAATTTGCTATCACAAAAACGCTTATATCTTTTGAACCACTGGACTCATTTTCGAATCATCTTCTAATTCTAATGAAAACTGTTTTTACAATAAAAAAACCAAAACTATTTTTTAGAAAATTCATGGATTTTTTCTGGAATTCTTCCCATCATGCTTCTTATAGTGTTTTCAGTCACTTTCTGGGATGCTGAATTCCGCTAATGTTTTCGTTGGTTTCTTGGTCTTCTTCATTCAATTCTCTATTTACCAGGGCCCAATATCTTTCGATTGGACTGAGTTCTGGGCAATTTGGTGGATTGGCCTCTTTGGGGACAAAAACCACCTCATTAGCTTCGTACCGTTCCTCGGTGGCTTTGCTGTAGTGGCATGAAGCTAAATCTGTCCAAAAGATTGTTGACACATCGTGCTCACGTAAAAATGGTAAAAGTCGCTTCTTCAAGCATTCCTCGATGTATATCTTCGAGTCAACAGAGCCTTGGCCAACGAAAAATTTGCTCCTTTTGCCACAAGTACAAATTGCTTGTCGAACCAGGAATTTTTTAGGAAACTTTGCTTGTTTCTTCACGCAAAATTGTTCGTCAACATTTCCACGAGAATCTGCAGTAAAAAATTCCTGACCAGGAAGTTGCGAGAAATCAGCCAAGACATAGGTTTCGTCGTCCATCACGAAACAGGAAAAATGTTTCAAGAAATCTTTTTTTAATTTCTTTGCTCTTATTTCGCTTCTTCATTCTTCACCGCGTTCCTGCACTTTGTATGTTCTAAGCCCACAACTCGACTTGATTTTCTGAACGGTTGACTGCGAACGACCCACTATTTGGGCCACTTTCCGTCCTGAATTCTTCTGAAAAAGGCTGATGGCTTTCTTCACTTTTTTTGGGCTATGAAACCCCTTTTTCTTCCCGGTTCTTTCCTTGCGGTTAATTGTAAGATCTTCGTTGATGCGCTTAACAACTCTTGATACCGTTTCCGGACGAAGGCGAGCCTCTTTTGCGATTCTTTTGAAGCTCCATTCTTGATTATTTTGAAAAAGTATCACTATAAATTCTCGTGTTTTCACTTCGCTTGATATTTTGCGACAGAGAATTGGAATATCTATACATATATATGAAGTAAATGTTCCACATGTTTCTGACGTTCATAACAAAGCTAACTATGATCAAATTTAGATTTTTTCTCAATTGGTTCAAGAGATATAGGCGTTTTTGTGAAAGCGAAATTATTCTCGTTCAGTTCTTATACTAACCATTCAGCTCAGGGGACCAACAATTGTTCCAAAATTCCAAAGTTTTCCCATGTTTTCAACATGCAAAATTCCTTCGAAACTTAGGAAAACCCAAAACCAATCGTTTATTTATTTTTGTTTCAGCTGAGACTCAAGGAAAGCACAATACATTGCAATGGCGCACAATACACTTAGGTGGTCTCTACCACTTGGAGGAAGAAATCAGTATGACCACAACAGTTCCTAATTTCATTGGAGAAATCCAACAGTTTTATTTCAACAATATTCCCTATATCGAACTAGCAAGGGCATCGAGGGGAGAACAATCAATAGCTGGTTTTCCTGGCATCAGAGTTGCGGCAAGATTCGTCAAACATGCAACTGATAACCTTCACAGACCGGTCACATTCAGGTACATGTTTCTCAATTATCTGTGTCTGATGCTTCGAGAATTTCCATTTATCGTGATGCCAAAAATAAGTTGAAGAATGTATTCCGATTTTTGTTCGTATCTATTCTATTTGATTTGATTCGGTTCCATTGAAATAAACCTATGAAAGATTTCCACACTTCCAGCGAAATTTATTGTGTCTTTTTTCAAGAGGGAAGTTTCAGAAGCAGGTGTATAATACCCACATTTGTCAAACCAATGGGTTCCCTTCTAATTATCGATCACTTTTCATTGAGATTAATGGTTCAAACACTGGGTTATCCCTAATGAGTTTTCAGTTTTTTCGCCCACTCATGCAATATTTCATCCTGAAAATTTCTCTTGTCTTCATCCCCTGGAGTGTTGCAAAACTTTTCATTGCTTTTCCTCCCACTGGATTTCTGTTTTCCTTTTTACTCTCTGCATAAACCTGATGGCTTCAACGTAAATTACTTATGTAAATCTGATGGAAATACTTGAAAGGTTTTCCGGTCTCATTTTGAATTATTGAGAAGACAGATTTTGTGAGAAACGATTTAGTCATTATAATGAAACGGTGAAAATCATTTTCTGCCAAATTACTCAATAGCTGGCCTAGAAAAAGCCTTTCCACGTTCGAGAAAATTTACGAGCTGTTCCAGCAAAATTTCACCACTTTCAAGCTGTATCTTCCCTAGATATGTTTCTTGTGAGGAAGCCAGTAAGAGGCCGTAACTTATAAGAATAATTTACGGCCTCTTACTGGCTTCCTCAGTAAGAACCGAGATTCAAATATTTCTTGGTTCTCACAGTTCCAAAATCATGAATCCCTTCTGGAATGATCTATTCCTAAATGATTCTTCCTGAATGCTTCCCTTTCAGTTTCTTTCTTCTCCAAAAACTCTCTCTTATAGGTGTGCATTTGCCTGTACCACCCCAACTAGCAAAACTAATTTTATAAAGGCTGTGAGAAATGCTATACAGCATATCTTATAGAAACGTTAAAATCTTATAATGCGGCTATAAACCACTATACAATGTCTTTACAACCAAAAAGGGCCCCAGTTTATACAACAGATCAGTTCTTTTAGGACAGTTCTATAGTTAACTATACAACCGTTATAAGATAACCCTATCAAACTGTCCTATAAGGATGTCTTCAAAATTACTTATACAATACATTCACAAAACTATTCGGCAACTGCTATAAAACTTTTGCATAGCAGTTCTTTTATTCTGCGGTTTGAGAGTATTTAACGAACATTTATAGAACTACAAAGAAATTATTTTATAATGCAGAAAGAATCGCTAATAAAATAGTTTTGTTGTCTACTGTTGAAATTCGGAATAGAATTGTCACAAGAATATTTTATTAGATATAGAGGTATGTCAACGTTTGCGTTGAGTCATGACAGAGATTCAATATCATATGCCAGCGACATTATATGGCGGCGGAGTTATTATCGTATCTGTTGATTGAACATATTAAGGATCTTTGTCGCTAGTCCAGGGGCTAAATTTATTTGCGCAGATAAATTTTCTGACAATATATTATACATTGATGATAAAGAATTAAAGCGCCTCAGTTTAGTATACATTTTATTGATATTATTAAAAGATAAAGAATAACAAATTATGTTTTCTTTGTTTAGTTTTCAACTAAGAATAAAACATATATTGTGACTGTTGTAAAAGTAGAGAAAAATCTCTACATTTCTCTTAAAAATTAGATTTTAATTCAACTTTTCACGTTTATTTATGTTTTTCTCACAATGGCGGCGGTTTTGGATCATACAAAAGTTTAATAAAATGGCGTATATGGTAGAACACACTTTAAAGACCTTATACAATGATTCTATTTCCTTCTGAGCTGTATACGATATTAAAGTTTTATTATGTTGTTCAATACAGCGCCATACCATTGTATTTGATGGAGTCATTGCTAGGTTTTGATTCTTGACCACCTCTGAATGTTGCCAGATTTTATACTACACAGTTTAAATGGTGAATTGTTCAACACATGTCGCTGTTTTGCATTGAGTGCACGCGACATGAAATTTATTGCAATAATTTTTCAGTTATTGTTAAAAAAATGTTTGTCCCGGTGAAGAAATGTTGTAAGCACTCTGACGTGAGGTCAGGTTGTTTCGGCGCTCTTGTCAAACTTTTTGCGAAGTTATTCCAACTTCAAGAAATTACATCTCCAAACGATTTGTTTGTCAGAGATGACAATGATATGATTAATATTCTGATGATGTATAATGAAAAAAAATTGCTGACTTTTTTAATTGATTTGCAACACGTTTTGAACTTCAAGATGTATCATAATAAAATGAATAGTCTACGACCTATTTATTGCACCTAATATTATGAATGTTGGTATAATATAACCATTGTTCAAACAATGATATAACTACTAACTGCCCAAGCTGACAACACTGTACGTTAGATATCGGCGTTATCCTATAGCGTCTTGGCAAACTACATAATAGAACAGAATTATCGCTTAATGTGCTTGGGGTACGACAGTTAACAATCAGTTAAGCGAATCGGTTGATCGAGCTACGGGAATTTTTCTCAATACTTTTGAAAGATATATGGAGGAATCAACTGATTTAGTAAATATATCGGTTAACAGAAAGTATAAATCGCTCAAACCATGGATGTCACCGGATCTGTTGGTTTCCGTTAGGAAACGTGAGAGACTATACCTTGAATACAAAAAAGATTTCAATGATCTGGAGCGCAAAGAAAGCCTCCGAAAATACAGAAATGTTGTAAATAATTTAATTAGAAATGCTAAAGTTAATTACTATAAAAATAGAATAGATGAGAGCTCTGGGAATCTGGGAAAGGTATGGAAGGTTGTGAATGAGGCAACTGGTAGGAAGGTTAAAGAACGCACAAAAATAAAAAAAATTGAATTGAACGAGCGTGAAATTACTAACAAACATGAAATTGCGAATCATTTGTGTTCTTATTTCTGCAATGTCGGTGCGGAAATGGCTGAGAAACTAAAGACCCAGACGTCTGAGTTCTCAGGGGATTCCAGTACTTCAAGGATTGGGGATTCAATGTTTCTATTACCAATAACAGAAAAAGAGATAATCAATCAATTTGTTTTGCTGAAAAATAATGCGGCTCCGGGGCCGGACTCAGTGCGGGCGAGTACCCTTAAACAGGTGGCTTCGGAAATTTCGACACCGCTTGAATATGTTTTCAATCTGTCAATGCGAAATGGTAAATTTCCAACAGCTTTCAAAAGAAGTATAATATCACCAATTTATAAATCTGGTCGTAGGACTGATATCGGAAACTACCGTCCTATAGCCATTATAAGTAATATAGCGAAAATTTTTGAAAAATGCCTAAAAACTAGAATAACTGATTTTATGAACAAACATAATTTACTAGCAGATAACCAGTACGGTTTCAGAACTGGACGAAGTACTGGTGATGCCATATTTGTGGTTACTAAAGCTATATATGAATCTATTGATAATGGAAAAAAAGTCATTGGTGTATTCTTAGACCTAAAGAAGGCATTTGACACGGTTTCCCATAAAATTTTGTTAGAGAAGTTAGAGAACTATGGTGTCCGAGGGAAGGTTGCTAGTCTCATTGGGTCGTATCTTGGGGATCGTGAGCAATTTGTGGAGGTAAATGGAGTGCGTAGTAATGAGCTATTGATTAATTATGGAGTTCCACAGGGTACGGTTTTGGGACCGTTACTTTTCAATATCTATCTAAATGACCTGCTTAATGTTCAACAGCATTCAAATTACAAGATCTTTGCCTATGCTGATGACACGGTCATTTTATTTATGGATGATACATGGGAAGCTGTATACAAACAAGCGGAGGAGGGTTTGAATTTCGTGGTGTCTGAAATGAGAAAATTATTGCTAACAATGAATCTACAAAAAACAAAATTTTTAACTTTTGCGTTGACGGAGGCTGCTTGCTCGAACTTAAGAAAGTTTATAGTTGTTCACGACAGAGACCATTGTACTGATAGCTGTGACTGCGAGTCATTCATTGAATCGACCGATACTATAAAATATTTGGGTATACATGTTGACCATCTTCTTCGTTGGAACGAACATATAAAATATTTGTTGAGGATAATTAGGTGTTCGATACCCAAATTCAAATTATTGGTGAATATATTGCCTCGCAAGATTCTGTTCACGATTTATTACGCCCTAGTGCAGTCGTTGTTGGAGTATGGAATTGTCGGGTGGGGTGCAGCATACAGGTCTCATCTTGTTAATTTGGAAATTTTACAAAAGTTCATTTTGAAAATTATAATGAAAAAGGATCGCTTGTATTCGTCTGAGCTGCTTTTCTCCGAAGCTCGAGTTTTCACTTTGAGGCAATTATTCTATAAGAGTGCTCTTGTAACGATATTTAAAATTGTTTCTAGACTCGAAGTATATGAACATACTTATTCAACCAGAAGTCAATTGGGGACACAACTGCAGATCCCACGGTCACGAAAGACTTTCGCGCAGATGCATGCGCATTGTGTTGGCATACGTTTGTACAACACTATACCTGAGGAAGCGAGGCAAGCAAATAGCCTCAAATACTTTATAAAGAACATAAAAAATTTAGTTTTTTCACTTTAGGCTGGCTCAGCTTCGGTCCCTCTCTGTTGGAAAAGGAATTTTGAAGGGTGAAAATTGGTTAGTTAAAAGATAGGAAAAAAAGGGAAAATGAAAATGTTTTAGTTGAAAAAAGTGTATTTGCTCATGTTTAAATTTGTGTAAATTAAATTTCTACTACCTCCTTAAACTGTCAGGCACAAACCCCTTGGTTTAGTTGACAGTTTCTCTGAAGAATATAAATTTCTGTTTGTCATTGTATTCTATAGAATTAATAAAGTGAAAGTGAAAAAGTTAGTTATATTATGTTTCGAATAAGTTTTGTATACAGATTTTTTCCCTGCGTGAAATTTATAGACAGGTATTTATATAATAAACCATAAAAGATGTCAAAATAGTGGGCCTACAAACTGGAAAAAGAATCGCAAGTTATCCTTTCCAAGAAGATTTGCCTCCAAATTACAACGTGAAAGTGATTCGGTGCCCGAATCAAATTGGATTTGCATTAGCATTAAAATTCGCTACTCCTGAAAATAAATAAAAATTAATGAAAGAAAAAAAACAGTCCTCTCCAATGAAAGCTTGCGCTGGATAGTCTCCAAGAAAAGGCAAGCGGTTTAACTTCTGGATATTTTCCAAAAAAATTTTCAAGTTGAATACTAGACCATTTTACCAATAAGTTTCATTCTCAAGTGATACCAATTAAACTTGTTGGGGAGTATTTAAGAATGTTCGTGGAGCTGTAGGAAGAAGATTAGGAATAGCGAGGTTTCATAAAACGAAAAGCTCTCTTAATGCAGAATGATTGATGTAAAAAGACGTTGCCCAAATCTTGAGTTGATCTCTTATTTTAATCTTTTTTTCAATTTCAGATAGATAATGCATCAAATTTACGTTGTCTGTATCGGTGGTTTCTTCATCAGCACTATTAATGTTGACGCTTCCTTCCAACATATCCTTCATTTCTTTTGGATTCTTCTTCAGTATTATCACTGCTGGCTGAAGCTAAAATTTTCGTTTCTTCTAGATTAGTCTTTTCGTAACATGACACTTCAGCCTCTGCGTCTGAAGTATTCCATTCCATTGTACTTCTTCTTAACTGATCCTTTTTATTCGTTTCCACTCATTATCAGATATTGCCGAATTCATTTTGTTAACAGAACCTGCTAAAAAACCCGCGCAATTCTTCTAGTAGGTGCTACAGTAAATTTTAAAGTGATTTTATAATGCATGACTTGAAATAAATTTATTCCTGGGAACTACATTTTGATTCTATAAGCTCTTCATAAGAAGGAATTATGTAGTTGTTATAAGATGATTATAAAATCCATTAATATTTATTGTGTATATATGTTTAACTTCTGCGCAAAGCAACAATCCTATTAATTTTTTATGGAACTGTAATGCAACTATTTATACAGATTCTTTTACAACCATCGTTTAACGCCGCTATTATAAGTAACACAATAGCTATGCAACCGTATTATAATCTGTATAAGACTGTTTTAAAATTATTCTATAAGAATTTTATGGTACGTTATGCAACTGTTATAAAATTCCTTCACTCAGACTATTTCTTTATCCTATGATATTAGTTGTGAGAACGTTTATACAACCGCATTATAGAAATCTCTATATTTTAAGAAAAAATCGTCGTATTGGGACGCATAAAAAAATAATTTTGTTGTTTCTATCTGCGCAATACGATGATTATGAAATAATTTCGTTCTTTTAGGGGACTATTTTGCTAGTTGGGACAGAATTGTTCTGGGCCAGTAAGTCGCGTTTGTGCTCCCTTTCTGGCTAGTGTGCCTCTCCGATTCCTGAGTGTCCAGGAATCCGGACTAAAGAGGCCTTGTTGTTCTTGCCTACTTCATCAAGTTCCCTTCGGCACTCTCATATCAGCTTCGAGTCGATGAAATAGGACAGAACTTTGATAGCAGTTTGACTATCAGAATGGATCAGTATTACACACTCTTCGCAGTTTCTCTCCAGATTTATGTATTTGCATCTTTCGATTGCAAATCTGCCTGAAATCAATAGAATAGGAGCCTAACGATAGTGTACACTTGGTTCTTGCACCATATACCCCACTGCTGGCCCCTGTCGTGGTATATAAGAACCATCTATGTAATGGTATTTTCTAGATATTCTAAGAATACGAGTATTCTCATGGGCTACCCTATTGATCAAAGAAGGCTAATAATCAATTTAAATTTCCAGATCAAAGCACACCTTCATTGGACTCCCAATGCTAAGGGCATACTCGAGCATACATATAGACTTCATGTTTAGAACAAGAGAAGCGAACGGACTCATCATGTTCAATGGCGGCAGGAAAGAAGACTATGTTGCTGTTGAATTGGTAGATGGTCACATAAATTATATCGTGAATGTTGGCGATGGATCAGTAACTCTCAGAGATAACTCAAGGTATTCAAGTTTTTCCAAATTGGCCACGATTGCTTCATACAATTTCGACAAGCTGCAATTTTATATTGAAATTCTGAGTGGTACCCCTGGGTTTACTCAGAAGCATTACAGTATGCTCTGCATAGGACTAGAGATTGTCCTTACCCCTCAATTAATCTTTTTGATGCAGGTCCCACCTCAATGACAACCGCTGGCACACGGTTGGTATACGGAGACCTTCAGCAAAACAACATACCTTGATGGTTGACGATGACATTGTCGTAGCGGCGAATCCTGGTACTGGAAATTTGGAGCTGGATGGTATATTGTATCTTGGTGGCGTTCACAAAGATCTCTACAGTCAGCTGCCTCAAACAGAAGTCAAATCAAGGCATGGCTTCGAAGGCTGCATAGCAGGTTTGGATCTCAATGGAGAATCGCCGAATATAATGGAGGATGCTGTGGTGCATAGTTCCTTAGTTACTGCAGGTTGCGAAGGTGGGCATAAATCAAGTTGAGAATCTTTCAGTAGGGAAAGCGTTTTTTGCTCTACAACTATTTTTTGCACAAAAACTTTCATCAAAGGTTCTGCCATTGAGTTTAAATATACATAAGGCGCATTCGGTATTCCCTTTCGGAGGTGGATCGGACACAGAACATCCAATAATTCGGATCTCTCTCTCTCTCTCTCTGGCTGAAAGAGAGGAGAGAGAGAGAGATCCGTATTCATTAGATGTTCTGTGTCTGTTTTCTCTCCGGATTGGTAATAACGAACGCAGTAATAGAGACACAGCCCAGTTCAACGATTTGAAGCTAAATTTTGTGTAGTTCCTTCGCCGGTTCATAGATGGATAAGTGTGTTTCAGAGAAGCGAAAATTTTTACTCCCGCATCTGGCGGTAAGTAGCTGAACTATAAGGCACTATTTCCGAAGCCGAATGCGATGACGATCAGGACCGGCATATGGCAATGTGGGATGTTCAGTATTTCATCACCTGATTTTTTTGATGCAATAAAACGACAATTATTTTTGATCTTTTATGAATATAAAATACTGATGTATGAAAAAATAAATGCAGGCAATTTTTTCTTCATTCATAAGTATTTTTAAATACATTTTCTATGAATTTTCAAAAATATTTAATTTTTTATAAACAGCGGGATGCTTCTGTGTCGAGATTTCTTTGGTTTTTTTTCTGTCCCCTGTACAGCTTCACTCTAATCAGTTGTCTCAACAAATGAATCCTGATGTGCTTTTCAAATTCTGGAGTTAACGGAGAGTTCCAATCTTCTATGAATTCATTTTTTTTTATTTTCCTAAAATATACCTTTGAAGTCATATCTATTCTGATTTTGTGATGATAATTTTCTTTATGACCAACAGCGCTTTCCTCATCAAATGTTCGAAATCGGTTGAGGGAATTCTCAAATGTATCCGATTTCGATTTGCAATTTATATCCAATCATTACCAAGCTTATTCAAATCATTAATGAGGTGTGCTTTTTCACACTCACCGCATTTGTTTTTTTTTTTGGCAATGTTCCTCATCAAATACCCCGAGAAACTTGCGATTGCGTTGGATTCTAGGGTTTTTAGGGGTTCAATTAACACTTTATCCCTTATCAGGCGCGTATCCAGGGGGGGGCTATTGGGGCTCTAGCCCCCCCCAAGGCTTTCGCCTCAGGCGAAAGCCTCATTCTTTCCAGTGAATTGAAAAGATGGAAAAAAAAGTGGGCTACTTCAACACCGGATGATTCCAAATCATGTGCTTCATCTGCACTTTCAGCTCTAGAGAAATGTAGCGGAGATTTCTAACCAAATTTGTGCATATTGCTCCAAGTGTTTGTGTACACTGTGTCCCATTTTGGTTGAGACTGCAGTGTATCTCAGCTATTATTGAAGATAGAGACATGCGGTTATCGCGACCCTGTATCACATTTTTGTAGAACTTTCAAAGCCACAAACAGAAATATTCCAACTACTCCTTGTTCCTGAAATACATGGCGAAAACGAAAATGTTCACTTTTGGAAATGTTATTATTTCTAAGGCCCTGTATAAGATAGGACAAAATGAATACTGCTTATAATAGATATTTTTACATAGAAGTCAGTGCCGTATTTAAAATTTTTCTTTTTTTTAAGATTGGACACAAACTTGGTATTTTTTAAATATTTCACCCTGTTCCTGTATATTTCAACGTCAAATTTTTGCAATTTTTTTTCTGAATACATTGATGTATCACAACCCAATCTTCAATAAGTTTTAACTTTAAAAATCAGAAAAATCCAAATTGATGTTTTTGGTACTAGGCCATGAATCCCACATATGCATAAAAGTTGAATATGCATAAAATGATGTTTTGTTTATTGAATTCAATAAAACTGATTCACAAACAGAGTCAAAACAAATCAATGATGATGGCTGACGGTGAAAACATGGAATTTCAAAATTTGAAAAATATTATATGAAAATATAAAATGTAAGCATATCGGAGCTCATCATCTTTATTATAGATGAGCTCCGAGCCCCAACCAAAGAAGTATTCAGAAACTCACAAAGGAAATCCTTAATAATTTTAAATGTCGAATTGAAACTGTGAGGTTTATGTATAAGACAAAATGGACGACAGTTTGAACAACTTCATTAGATTTATATGTTTATTTTTGGTTTATGTAATAAATTGCCTAATTTCAATCTTGTAATTACATCAGTTAATGTTAAATCTGTACCGATACATTTTTTTGTTTACAACATTTTTAAGTTTATGTTGAAGAGTGATACTTTGGGTTGTGTTCGAAATATAATTGAATAAAAAGGTTTGAATCACATGGCGTTTCGAAAAAGTAATAATTGAATGCAGGTGTGAAAGAATTCATGGTCTACTATTAAAAAACAAACATAAATATGGATTTTTCTGATTTTTGAAGCTATAATTTATTGAAGATAAGGTTGTGATACATCAAGGTATTAAAAAAAATTGCAAAAATTTGACGTTTAAATATACGGGGTATTCCATTTAAAAAATACCAAGTTTGTGCCCAATCTTAAAAACAGGGCTCTCAATATCTCTTATAAAGCGTTTTCATTTTTTTCTATCTTATATAGGTCCTAAGAAATAATTACATCTCCAAAAGTGAATATTTTCGTTTTCGCCCTGTATTTCAGGAACAAGAGTAGTTTGAATATTTCTGTTTGTGGCTTTGAAAGTTTTACAAAAAAGTGATACAGGGTCGCGATAACCGCATGTCTCTATCTTCAATAATAGCTGAGATACAGAGCAGTTTCAACCAAAATGGTACACACTGTACTTCCCGTGTTCCCGTAACAACGACTGAATCAGAGCGCAGTTTTTCTCAAGACCTGGCTCAGCACCACTATGGCAGAAAACAGCTTGAACGGATTAGCTCTAATGCACATAAATTACGAGAGAGTCATAGATACAGAAATGGTTGTGACCAGTTTTGCTAATGCTGGCGCTTGGAAATTTTATAATAACTAAAAACTAATAAACCTTTGGATGATTCAATATTTTTTTTTCAAAGATTCATATTTACAAGAAATAATTTTTATTCAGTAACTGAAATCTAGTCAACTGCATGCTTTAATATTTTCTAATTTGTTTTTTATGATTTCTCATGGTTAAAAGACATAACTGTTTTTGTTACATCTTTCACTGGATAAAAGCTGAGCCCCCCCCCAACATACCTTTCTGGGTACGCGCCTGTCCCTTATATACCCTCACTAGGCTCACCGTTGCCCGAATCCGCAGAAGAAATGGTCGAATCTGTCCAATCAACCACATCAATGGGCCTACTTTCAGAATCTCCCATTGTACACAGGTCGAAATCATTGTCGTCTTGGCAGTTAGAATTATCGGAACATTTTTCAAGACAACCAGTCATGACCGACTGCAACCCAAATCTGAAGCATCGAGCTGAGGGGTTTGGATCATAACCCCTACGCTGTCTTATTTTGGAGAATGAATTCTCGATTGGGTCCTGGTTGAGCCGACTTTTTATCAAATATGAAAATGTTTCCTTCGTCTCCTCCCACAATTGAAGGATGCTACTGATGGTTTGTATCAAACCGTTGAAACAATTGGGAATATATTTCCCAACTTTCCAAGGCTTAATGAATTCAGTTTGTTTTGCTGATGGCTGATAATTTTCCTCAAATTTTCCATTCGAATTGAGGCAGTCGAAAAGATCATTCATTTTCAGAATGAACTGAGCAGTTGAATTGGCACTTCTCGACCTCAGCTGACCAGTTGCAATGACTGTTCTCATAGCCGAATATAACGTTCTGATGAAAATCTGCGTGGCCAATTTAACCTTCATTTTCTGGAAGACGTTTGGATTTATGTGGTTTTCAGTTATCTTCAAGAGAGTACGAGAAAGACAAATTCTTTTCATCGATTAAGTACGTTTCTTTTATGTCCCTCCAATAAACATTTTCACCCCTCATTTCCTACCTGAGAACATTCCTTTGGAGAAATTCATGGCTAATAGTTCATCATTATTTAATCACACCGTTTGTAATGAATTTGGACGAATCCGACCCTGCCTACGATTCATAGAACTAGAGGAAAATAAATCTCCTAATCTCCTATAGATTTCGATAAATGAGTAGTGACAAAATGGATCGGACGAATATAGTTCCTTTAGTAGCTACTATGTGCCACCACTTAAGTTGGCAAATTGGCAAGTAAACTGCCAAAAATCTGTGCATCAAATCAATGAACTGGATTGTGTCTCTATGTATATATTTAAACATTTTAAACTCAATGGTTCTGCTCAGTTTGTCGTAAACTTCAGCTTGTAGAAAATAAATCTCCTAATCTCCTATAGATTTCGATAAATGAGTAGTGACAAAATGGATCGGACGAATATAGTTCCTTTAGTAGCTACTATGTGCCACCACTTAAGTTGGCAAATTGGCAAGTAAACTGCCAAAAATCTGTGCATCAAATCAATGAACTGGATTGTGTCTCTATGTATATTTAAACATTTTAAACTCAATGGTTCTGCTCAGTTTGTCGTAAACTTCAGCTTGTAGAAAATGATCTGCCGATAGGTTTCGAAGTTTATCTTTATTCATTATGGTTTCTATAGAAGAATCTCTGATTTGCATACCTGTTGGAAATATTTCGCTCTAATTTCATAATAACAGGTGTTTTTTAAAGTGATAGAACTTTCAATTGAAATTAAACACATTTAAATTAAAATTGAAGCCATTTTTTTTTATTTGAAAGATGACATTTATGTTTTGAAAATAATTTCCCGTATATGTCCACCAAGACTAGCTCTGAGGAACCGCATTCGACCAGACCAATTTTGAATCACTGTTTCGAGTAATTCAGGCCTTATTTCAACAATAGCACGAGTTATGGTGGCTTCCAAAGCGTATATTGTTTCTGGTTTATTGTAGTACCTGCGGGGTGTTTCTAAACACACCTGTACCCCGCAAATAAGAAATTAAAAAAAAAACCTTACCTTTTCAAGCTTACACACTTTTCCAGCCGAAAGGGAACCTGGATTCGTGCCTTGAGCAAACGCAAGGTCTCATGAAAAATGTAATCGTTTTCTGAGAGGGGATGAAATAAAAAGAAACTGTCATCAAAATCAACAATATAATAATTTAAACAAAATATCTCTTCTACATTTACTGAGCACATAAAAAAAAATCTGCTATGTTTCTACTCTTTCAAATACCCAACAGTAAGCATAAAGAAAAACAATGATACCGAAAACCAATAAAATAGAGAGCGACGCAGTACCTTCTGGTATATACCTATCTCACATAATCATTTATTAAAGAAAATGTCTCTCTTACCAGACCAAACACTCCCGAAACACTGATAGTCACAAAAATAAGACAAATTGATTAATTTCCAAATTACCGTTAATTTACTTTTGAAATCTTGAAAACCCGACCGAACTTTACTTCCAATTAATATAGGTACTTCCTACGAATTTTTTGTAAATTCGCATGTTCCCTTTTCGCGATGCACACGCTGTGCCTACTTCACGCCACTGTCGGCACTCCCGTCAAAATCTCCGTCGGATCTCCCCTTAGTTCCTGAAAATTTGCCTATTTAAATCAAACTCCCCCCTGCCTCTTTGACCCCTTGGAATATTCTAGAAGAAATTCGTTTGAGACGACGTGGTCTTACACTATTGGTTAAGAAACCATAAAATCTGATGATAAGCAAAAAAAACCGTTGACTACGCTTCCCGTGGGTTACGTGACCCATTGAACTGTTTATCAGAGTCCCTAACAGCTTACGCCTGTCGAAAGTTTAATTTATGTGTCTGAGATTGATCCCACAAGTTTGAATAACTTTCCTCTAGAATTATGGTAAAACTGAATATTTTCCTTTTCAAGATGAAATAATTTCTATTCATTACCCAGGGTACTACAACACTCTCTCCAATGAAAAAGTTTCTGGCTCCACTTTGCCAAAACTTTTCCCTCTCACCCCTACATATAACATTTCACTATCCTACTTGTCATGAAACAAACGTTTTATTTCTATAGAATTACTAACTTACATGCATCCATTTCTTCCCAGTTCAATAACATTATTACTGCCTGTAATTCAAAAACAACAAAAAAAAAACCATTACGTGCACATAGCCATATGAAACATGAAATACCATTAGCAAAATCTATGCTCTATAAATTTAAAAAAAAAAATTCCAAAATTAATGATTCCCGATTGTCCTTGAACACTTTCGAACAATTGTCTTGCGCGCACCTTTCCCGAATTGTTTCTAAGTTTTTTCGCGTCCCTTTCCTCGAATTTTCACTACACATCCCCTTTTTGCTGTAGCTTCTTGTCCTCTGTTTCAGAATAACCTTCGCTTCCTCATATCCAGCCAACCCAAGTCTCTCACGCAGTTGTTACGCCACTGCTCTACCTTTACTTATCTCGCACCGGTAGCATTATTATTGTTTATGCCCTGTAGCCCTGTCATCGTTCGTCCAAATTTTTTGTCTTTAGGACCCCTGGTGCCATGGTACATCGCCGCAGTATCGATAAAACTGAACACATATCGAATTTCTTCTGTTCTCGTTGATTGATGAGGGTGGTACCTAATCGTCTAGCGTCGTTGTTGTCGTACTCAATCCCGGAAGATGAAATTGTAACCATTTACTCTTTGAATAATTCGATTTTCGTGATTTATTATACCATGAATAACTTTTAACAAGATATACTGTCCTTGTCTTCTTCCTTGGAAATCTTGCCTGGCGTAACGTGACAATGAAGTAGGGCTGAACAGGAAGGTTATTCGTCGGATGATTGCCTGATGATTGAATCCCTTCTTGTCTGTCACGAAACTTTTCATTGATTGTCTTTATTGTCCTTATGCGCACATTGTTCTAACGTTCACTTAAATTTCAAATACAAATACATCCTCACACAAAAAAAAATCAAAATTCATACAAAAAAAAATCAATCACATCAGAATAATGGTATCAGTACAATCTGAAACTCATTCCAAAAAAATCATAAATCAAAATATCATCCAAAACATGCAAGGCCTTGTGCTCGCGTAAACCAGCGACCAAAACGCTTCCTTACAATCTGTTAAAGATTATCTTCATATATTTTCCAATTCCAATCGTTCAAATTAACTTCTAAATCCACAATCGCGAACCGTAAACTACCAAAACAAAAATTTGTAATACCCTTTTTAAATTTTTGAATAGAGGCCTCACAAAAAAAATGTACCTAACTGCTTCTTCTGAATAATTACTAAAAATTCCAAACAAAGCTATATTTATTTTCATCCTACACAAAATTTACTGAAATTCATTTCGACGGAAATGAACTGGGACCCTTAAAATTTTTTTTGAATCACAAATTACAAAAAAAAATGGCTACTAAAACCCGAATTGCCCCTGTTAACTCTACCAACAAAAAACATATTAAAAAATGAATGAAATGGCCTCTGCAATATTAGGTACTCATTAACTCGGAACGTGGGGTCGTCACTGCCCAATGGTACTCAAACCACTCCGTGCGGAAATGTATTTCCTCAATACCTGGTCCATCGGTCTGGTGGACGTGCAATTTTTCTGGACCTTCCCAAAGATAGGACTGGTTCTTCCATCCAGTCTTCCCCATCGCTATCGAGCTCCTCGTCTGATTCAAAGTAAATTGTCAGTCTATCGACATGGACAATCTTTTCCTCAGTACCCCTAAATTCCCTTATTTTGCATGTCCCATAACTTGGAAATCCCGTTATTTGATAGGGCCCTATCCAGCTTTCCCCTATTTCCTTGGATGACCCACGCATTTCTTTCAAGAGTACCTTATCCCCCAACTTGAATTGGCGATCCGTCATAAGGCACTCGCTCCCAAAACCCCTCGGTGACTCGCATTTTTCGCGCTCCATCACCTTACATTTTTTCTTCTTCTTTCTTGGCTTTTCCACGGTTTCTTCGATATATTGTTCGCTTTGAACTTCTGCATCCACACAAATTTTTTCAACTTTTGGTTTACCACTTTCCAAAATTTCCGAGCCAGTTTTTAGTCTTCCAAAATGTTTTTCCGTTTGTGTGTATGCATTCACACAAAGTATTCCAACTTTTGGTTCCACACTCTCCCCTGGTTTCTTCAAAATCTCCACGTCAGTATTGGCTCCCTTATTTTCACTTTGGGAAAATGTATCCCTGTAAGTGTTCCTACCCCCAATTTTCTGCGTTTGTTTTTCCCGTCTGGCGATCTGTCCGATCTCTCTAACGTCCTGAAACGTACGTTCATCTAGAATTTCTTTGCCCAAAAGTTTGAACACGGTCCCTCTTATGGTCACAGATGGATCATGTACATAATCTATATGTGCATGATTCGCATACAAGAAATCTCTGCCCAAAATAACTTGGACATTCCCTAAAATCATGTCGTCACATACAACGGCCGTCCAGGTAGATTTCCATTCTTCGTTTTCGGGTCCCATTGAAATATGGGCCGTACCCCAAGATTTTATAGAGTGTCCTGACACACTCGAAAGCCGATATTTGTGTGCTTCGTTCGGATTGATTTCGCCCCTCGAAACCAAACCCCGCCGAATAAGTGTGACAGCCGCTCCTGTATCAACCAAGCATCGGGTAAGTGTCCCGTTCACCCTTGCTTCGATTATATGCGGGATATCTTCCATCTCATCGATATTTACTTCCGGAATAACCATAATACTTTGTGCAGTACTACCTGTTATTCCCGAATTTCGACAGTCCCGGGCAAAGTGTCCCGCCTGGCCACAAGAAAAACATTTTTTCGGTCTAATTCTTCTCGGACCCTCTCGCCTACCTCTGTAACAACTTTCCCTTGCCCAATACCCTTTTCTTCCGCATGAGTTCCCAACTCCCACTGTCGCAATCCTCATATTCGATGTGTACCCCTGTACCATCATTAAGATTGATTCCTGTAATTTGACAATTTCCTCTGCTTTTTCTAAGTTCAAGTTGTCTTCTCTCAACAACCAGATTCCAATGGCCTTCATCAAATCCTTCCTTAGCCCCATTTTGAACTGGTTCAAAATCAGTTCCCTATTCTTCTTCCTTATGCCTGGTTCCTCCTCCTTTGTGGCCCCACCCAAATCCTCCTTGAGCAAATTTTCCCCAAGTATGCGCAACCTTGTACAAAAGGAAGATACGTCTTCGTCTTGTCTCTGGTAACACCGACTTAGGTTCCACTGATTTTCCCCTGGGAGCTTGAGTGGTGTAAATTTTTGTAGAAGTTTTTGTTTCAATGCTGAGTAGGAGAGTTTATCGAGAGAAGCGTCAGATTTGAAGTAGTTATATGCTTCTCCACTAAGTTTAAATTTGAGTAATTTTTGTGTTTCCTCTTCATTCCACCCGTCTAATTTCACCCTCATTTCAAATTTATCGAAATATTTCGCCGCATCTTCACCTGAAAATTCCTGCAGAGTTGTCGCAATGATTCCCAGAGAATATTTCGCTTGTCCCTCAGACAGGATTGTGTTCGAAGATTGGGGAGCGGTTGCCATTTTTGTTTATTACACACAAAAAGCACACAAAAAATACACACAAAAAAAAACGGAAATGAAAAGAAAATAATTCCTACCTTTCCCTGATGATCCTCGTTCACCTGAAGACCCTAGTCCAACAGCAGTCTGATTCTATCTTTCCCTGGTGTTCCTCGTTCACCTGAAGACCCTGGTCTAACAGCAGTCTGATTTTATCTTTCTAGAACCTGCACACAGTAAAAAAAAAAAAAAAAAAAAAAGGGGGTTACTTTAAGGTCAATCAAAACGTAATAATTTCTTACTGACAGAAAAATTATTATTCCTGGAAGGAAAAACTCGTAGTTGTATAAACAAGGCCAGGACAAAAATCTATGACAAAAAATAAGGATATTTTCCGATACACTATAACGTCTCAATCCTCAATATATTTTTCTTTTTACAAACCTATTTGCATGTCAAGCTCAAATTAATTAATTCACTTTCAATCGCCAGTAAAACAGAAAAAAAAAATGCTCGAATTAATTTTCCACTTATTCCCTCAAAAAAAATAATAAAAACTGTAGAATACCCACTCTCAGAAAACAGATTGTATTCGATCTCGCCGCTGTCACCAAAATGTAGTACCTGCGGGGTGTTTCTAAACACACCTGTACCCCGCAAATAAGAAATTAAAAAAAAAAACCTTACCTTTTCAAGCTTACACACTTTTCCAGCCGAAAGGGAACCTGGATTCGTGCCTTGAGCAAACGCAAGGTCTCATGAAAAATGTAATCGTTTTCTGAGAGGGGATGAAATAAAAAGAAACTGTCATCAAAATCAACAATATAATAATTTAAACAAAATATCTCTTCTACATTTACTGAGCACATAAAAAAAAATCTGCTATGTTTCTACTCTTTCAAATACCCAACAGTAAGCATAAAGAAAAACAATGATACCGAAAACCAATAAAATAGAGAGCGACGCAGTACCTTCTGGTATATACCTATCTCACATAATCATTTATTAAAGAAAATGTCTCTCTTACCAGACCAAACACTCCCGAAACACTGATAGTCACAAAAATAAGACAAATTGATTAATTTCCAAATTACCGTTAATTTACTTTTGAAATCTTGAAAACCCGACCGAACTTTACTTCCAATTAATATAGGTACTTCCTACGAATTTTTTGTAAATTCGCATGTTCCCTTTTCGCGATGCACACGCTGTGCCTACTTCACGCCACTGTCGGCACTCCCGTCAAAATCTCCGTCGGATCTCCCCTTAGTTCCTGAAAATTTGCCTATTTAAATCAAACTCCCCCCTGCCTCTTTGACCCCTTGGAATATTCTAGAAGAAATTCGTTTGAGACGACGTGGTCTTACACTATTGGTTAAGAAACCATAAAATCTGATGATAAGCAAAAAAAACCGTTGACTACGCTTCCCGTGGGTTACGTGACCCATTGAACTGTTTATCAGAGTCCCTAACAGCTTACGCCTGTCGAAAGTTTAATTTATGTGTCTGAGATTGATCCCACAAGTTTGAATAACTTTCCTCTAGAATTATGGTAAAACTGAATATTTTCCTTTTCAAGATGAAATAATTTCTATTCATTACCCAGGGTACTACATTATCAGCATAAAACAATGACTTGATATAACCCCAAAGAGAATAATCCACTGGAGGTATGTCGCATGATCTTGGAGGTCAATTAAGGGGACCATTTCTCAAAATAATGTTATCGCTAAATTTTTCTTTCAATAAATCAATTGTTACGATAGTAGCATGAGGTGTAGCACCAACATGTGGGAACCAAAACACTTCTGGGTCGATAACATTCAAATTTTGAAACAAATAATCATTGATCATCGATCTGTACATTCATTGTAACATTAGTTCCAGCATCGTTTTTGAAGAAATATGGACCGATGACGCCTCCAGCGTGTAAAGCACACCATACAGTGCATCTTTCAGGGTGCAATGAAACTTGCAGGACTTCTTGAGGATTGTTTTCACTCCATATACGGCAATTTTGCTTGTTTACGTAGCCGTTCAACCAGAAATGAGCTTCATTATTAAACACAATTTCACGACAAAAAAGTGAATAAACTTCAAGCTGTTCTAGGGCCCAATCACCAAACAAACGACACTTATATTGTGGTCAAGTGGCTTTAGTTCTTGAACCAGTTGGATCTTGTATGGATGCAGACGAAGATCTTAACGCAAAATTTTTCATGTTGTGGATGCACAACTTGTTGTGAACGTCTACGAATAGACAAATCTGGATCTTCATAAATACTTACACTTACAGCAGCGATATTTTCTTCTGTCTGTACAGTTTTTTGTCTTGTTGTTGTTGTTGTTTGCATCGAGTAGAGAAAATGTTGTCCGAAATCTATCGACAAATGAGCTGCTCTGGTGGACGATTATGTAAACCATAAATTTCACGCTCTAAGCTGCAATCTGTAAACGATGTTGCGGCGTGAGTCTTCCCATGATAATTTGTCAATGCTCTAAAAAAACACCCGATTGTAACATTCTTCTGCTGGAATATCAGAATACTTACAAAAAAATTATAGTATCCTCCTTTCTCGTTAAGGAGAACACTCGCCCCAGCTCGGAAGGGTTGGGGTGGATTCGTTTCTCGAGTGGTTTTTGTGATTTTAATGAAACAGAGATCTTCGTTTCATGCGGGTGATGCCCTTATTTATTAAGACCTATGACAACTGACAAATGATTCTGGTAATGCCTACGGAATTCGAATTCAGATGATATACATAAATAAAATCTATAATTATACAGAATATCAGGCGTCAAATAATCGTTCTCAATACATTCACATTTACAGTACCTTCGTAGCATTCATATACAAGTCCTTTCTGGTAAAGTTGTATCTCAAATCAAATGGAAGAGGTGGTTGTTCGGAAGAGGTAGAGAACAGGGTAAACTCGGGTAGCGATGGACCCCTCGACGTGAAGCCTGTTAATTAATTTATAATTGTCTTATAGAACCCTTTCACAATATAACGGAATTCAAGAATTCAAATACTGACCTCGGTTGTTGTGTGGCTTTTTTTTTAGTTAATGCTTATCTTGCTCTATCCCGGATTCCGGAGAATTTTTACCAATACTACAACAGGTAGGTAATCTTTATGAGCACTGTGCAGGTGAATTTTATATCCCAATAATCTGGATTAACAATTCTCAGAAAAATTAATTTCAAAATTATGAATCGTCTATACTTCATTCCCTTACGCATTAATTCAAAAACTAAAAATTTTCATGTGTTGAATTCCGATATCAACGCTGATACATCATTTATTCTCTTCGTCTCTGTCGCTCCCGCCATGCCCGCATCCAACTCACTTCCCCTCATAATCCCATACATCAAATTCTCGTGTTATAATTATTTTATTCTTCTGTCGCTCGCAGAATTGAAACTGTAACACGATACATAAAAGAAAGCGTGATAGATCCTTAAACTATTCCATTATCTGCAGGTCAATCGGCCAAGTGCAACCAGAATGTCTGCGCAAATGGTGGTCTATGTGTACAACAATGGCATTCATATACCTGCGAATGCGATCTGACCACCTTCACAGGACCAACGTGTTCAGATGGTAAAATATATTTTGCAGTTTGCAACAGCCTCTTAACTCTTCAATTTCCAGAATCTGTTTCCTACGACTTTGGACCAAACAGAGGAATAATATCGTATACCTTCCCTGAAGATAACCGGCCAGAAATGCAGGAGGACTCTTTAGCTGTAGGGTTCATGACGACAAAATCAGACGCAGTTCTTCTGAGAGTTGTCAGTGGAACGTCCAACGACTACATTGAAATAGAAATAGTGAGTTGATATCAGTGGGGCAAACCGATGTTCCTAGTCTAAGTCACGACTGTGTATCATTGATATAATTGAATTTAAATCATTTTTTCTTAAAGGTGGAGGGAAATGTATTCGTTGTGTACAATCTTGGAACGAACGATCATCCCTTGGGAGAAATTTCTGTGAAAGTCAACGATAACAACTACCACATCGTCAGATTCCACAGATTCGGACACAACTCTACCTTACAAATCGACGACTACAACGTTCAATCCAGCCATCCACTAGGTGAGACCATAAGATTTATGCCCTTTCGTGTGCTTACCAAATCGTTTTTCATGTTCAAGGGCATCAACTTCAGGTTTTCAACAGTCAATCTCAAATTCAGATTGGAGGAAAATGGAGCAAGGGCAAATCGAGAATTGAGAGACCTTTCAATGGTATCGTTTC
Source organism: Adalia decempunctata (assembly GCA_951802165.1). Classification (NCBI taxonomy): domain Eukaryota; kingdom Metazoa; phylum Arthropoda; class Insecta; order Coleoptera; family Coccinellidae; genus Adalia; species Adalia decempunctata. Next base: position 28,320,677 of record OX637697.1, read on the forward strand.
TGGTGTGGTCGTCAATGGTCTCAGGGTACTAGATTTGGCTGCTGAGAAGGACAGTCATGTTTCGATACGTGGGGACGTGCAGCTTATTACAGGAATTCATGACCGGCAAGATCATCTTCAGAAAATGCAGCAGGTGTGTACGAAAGAACTCAAATCGCCTCAGGATATCATCGAAAATGTATTTGAATTGAATTAGTGATCGAGACAGAGTCAATTTATCTCGATGGCATGGCATCAAATCAAGAACGAGGTTACCTTCATCAATTTTACGAAACCCTCGCCATATCTGCCCTGGTTTGGTAAGGCAGGGCAGACAAGCATGAGGAAAACACTCGACAAGGTGCAAAGAGTTTCCTGTGTTTGCATCACTGGAGCTATGAGAACGTGCCCAACTAGAGCATCATAGATATCACTCCTCTACATCTAGTGATCAATAGGGTATCCCATGAGGCTTTCCTCAGAATATCTAGGGGAAGTATAGGTAATGTGATAATTAGAAGTCAGCCTGGTACTCTCTGAACAAGTACATCTCATGAGCGAACTTACATAGTGCTGTTATGATTTGAAATGCAAGCATTGAGAAGAACTTTGAAACGATGTCATGTAACGAGGATGAATGGGAAAAGGAATGCTCTACCCAAAATTGCAGAGTAAATACTATTAAATGGTATACACATGGTTCTCAAACTACGACAAAGGCCGACGCTGGAGTTTACAGGGCAAGAACCAAGTGTAGACTATCGTTAGGCTCCCACTCGAGTGTTTTTCGGTTAAAAATACTTGCAATCGAAAGATGCATATACATAAACCTGGAAAGAAACTGTGAAAGGTGTGAAATACTGATCCATTCTGATAGTCAAACTGCTATCAAAGTTCTGGCCTCCTATGTCATCGACTCGAAGCTGATATGAGAGTGCCGAAGGGAACTTGATGAAGTAGGCAAGAACAACAAGACCTCTTTAGTCCGATTCCTGGACACTCAGGAATCGAAGAGGCCAGCACACCAGCCAGAAAGGGAGCACAAACGCCACTTACTGGGCCAGAACAATTCTGTGGTATAGGCAAATGCATCTATAAGAGAGAGATTTTGGAGAAGGAAAAAGCTGAAAGGGAAGCACTCAGGAAGAATATTCCAGGAATGAATCGTTCCAAAAAGTTCCTTCGGGGTTTCGGAACTGTGAGAACCAAGAAAAATTTGAATCTCTGTAAGAATGAGATGCGCCTCAGGAAGGACAAGAGAATTATAGGAGAAACGAGGATTTAACATTCTTGAAGCCCTCTCAGAGATACTTGAGTTCATTAGATCTAGCCCAGGAGGGCGAGCTGTATACAGAGTGTAACAGCCAAATGGAATAAATTCGATAACGAATAAATGAGAGGGTGTTAGGAACAACGCTCGGACACGTCGATTTGTAATTTTAAATGCGCATATTTTTCAAGAAAATAAAATTATATAGGGTGTTCCATGCGACCGTGGCCAATACCAACTTTCTTATTTCAAATGCAACCCCCTGTATATTATTTATTTTTTGGATTCTTCAGAAAATTCTAGACATAATTCATGTACCGGGTTTTTCACTATAATTTGACCCCCCCTTTAACTTTGTTACTAAAGGAGATACAAAAAAATGTTTCATACAAAAATTTCACGAAATCAACTGAGGTTTTTTAATATGACTTCACGAACTGAAATATATACAAGGTGGCCAACATATTGATGGCAACTTCATTTTTTCAAATGGAACACCCTGTATATTTTCCTATATTTGGCTAGCTCTTTTTCCCCTAATTTCGAATATGTAACATATGTTGGTCTATCTCTCTTATTCTGAGCACCACAGAGTTTCAAATTTAAAGAACAACCTGGCAAGCTCAGCAATAACTTTTCAAGTGGCAGGCTGCGATTACTCAAAATGCCCGTTTTTGGAGTTATCTCCTTAGTAACGATATGACATACGTTATCATAACTCCAAAAATGGGTATTTTGAGTAATCGCAGCCTGCCACTTGAAAAGTTATTGCTGAGCTTGCCAGGTTGTTCTATTTGGAACTCTGTGGTGCTCAGAATAGGAGAGATAGACCAACATATGTTACATATTCGAAATTAGGGGAAAAAGAGCTAGCCAAATATAGGAAAATATACAGGGTGTTCCATTTGAAAAAATGAAGTTGCCATCAATATGTTGGCCACCTTGTATATATTTCAGTTCGTGAAGTCATATTAAAAAACCTCAGTTGATTTCGTGAAATTTTTGTATGAAACATTTTTTTGTATCTCCTTTAGTAACAAAGTTAAAGGGGGGGTCAAATTATAGTGAAAAACCCGGTACAATGTCCTATACCTATCTTCAACTTTTTCGGAAATATTAAGTGTTTTCAGATATTTTACAAAAATTAACATTTTAAATGAAAATTATTTTATTTCACAAATTCGATACATTACACTCAATACTTATTTCCCATTTACCTCTTGATATGAAGAAAGTAAGCAAAAACCTTTACTGAGAAGAAATTAAAAAAATAGAATGATGGCAACTCAGGAGCTCCTAGAAGACGATTTCGATAGGAGAACGCATTTTTGTGAGCAAATGATGGCAATCTTAGATAACAATGTGATCCAATCAGAAAATTTTTTGTTTTCTGATGAGAGTACATTTACACTACACGGTCATGTTAATAGTCAAAATTGCCGCTATTGGTCTGATGAGAATCCTAACTGGATGAGAGAAGAACATACGCAATATCCTAAAATGTTAATGTTTGGGCAGGAATTGTTGGAAATCATATCGTAGGTCCCTTTTTCATTGACGGCAACTCGAATTTGTGAAATAAAATAATTTTTATTTAAAATGTTGATTTTTGCAATAAATCTGAAAACACTTAATACTTCCGAAATAGTTAAAGATAGGTATAGGACATTGTGCATGAATTGTGTCTAGAATTCTCTGAAGAATTCAAAAAATAAATAATATACAGGGGGTTGCATATGAAATAACAAAGTTGGTATTGGCCACGGTCACATGGAACACCCTATATAATATTATTTTTTTGAAAAATGTGCGCATTTCAAATTACAAATCGACGTTTCCGAGCGTTTACCCAACACGCCCTCATTCATTCGTTATCGAATTTATTCTATTGTTACACTCTGTATAGCGAAGTTCCAAACACAGTGGCGTAGTGAACAGGGTTCGGCGTGTTCGAAGAACACAGGCCCGGGCCCCTAAGGGGCCCGGAAAATATCTTGAACACAGGCTCGTGGTGGCGTTACTACGCCACTGTGCAAACATCTCTGATGAGGGCACAATAGACCTTGAGGACAAAGTGGATAATAACCCCCTATATAACCAAACTATACAGGGTCTTTCACGAGGAACCTCACCCATATTTATACGGGAAACTACTGAACGTATTTTCATGAAATTCAGCACTTATAAGTATTTCACGATGCTGATGAAATCTAAAATATTTTCAGGGCATGAGCACCTCCGGTTTTTCCGGAAATGACGTCAACTTCCGTTTTTCAAATTAGAACACCATTTTTTTATTGCAGAAATAGATTCCTTAGAAAATTTCAAGTTATTTTGATGTAACATTTTTCAGTTTTGGTTGGAAAATTCTCTCTGAGCGGGAAAATTCGAAAAAAAAATCGAAAATAGAGCTCCGCTGAAACAAGAATAACTTCGAGGTTTTTGGATGAAAAATTTTCATTTTTGGGATTTTTCAAGATGTAAGATTGATGTATCCACTTTAAAAATCGAAATCGCGATTCATAATACAGGGGGTGAAAAAATCGCTTTCAAAGTTAGGGATGACAAAATCGTGAAAAATCAATTTTTTCAAATTAGAACCCCATTTTTTTATGGAAGATATTGAATCTACGTTAAAAAATAATGTGAGTGTATGCATTACACCCTTGCCCTAAAATGGATATTTTCTGAGTTATTCACAAAAAACTGTTTTTCGTCTTGAATTTTCAGCTATTTCTTTTCCCTTCACGCCAAAAAGATGAAATTTTCAGATACTGTTATTTGAACCATGCTGTAGATTTTTCACCCCTTCTTGAAACCGACTTCTAGTTACTATAAGGAGAACCATGGCAAACTCTAGCAGTTATAACTAGAGAAGATGCTCAAAGTTTTGACCGTTAATTTCTAGACATTTATTTATACGTCTCAGGAATGCTTCGTGCGTTGCTCTTCTTATTTCATCGGGAGGAAGAGATCTGCAAAAGTGTTTGAAAACCAAATTGAGTTTCAAAACTATGAATCTAAAAATCTAAACAAACCTGAACGCATTTCTGACTCGTTCTATGCAGTCCTCTTTATCAGTCAGGGGAGTTGAGTAGACAATATTTTTTATCCTACCCCAAACATAATAGTCTAAAGGAGTTAAATCGGGAGAACGTGGTGGCCAAAGATGTGGACCATTGTTCGCCAACCATCGATCTTCAAATAGCCTGTAGAGGATATTTGACACATTGAGTGAATTGTGTGGAGGCGCGCCATCTTGTTGATACCATAAGTCATTATGGTTCTATACTAGCGGCTCAATTATTTGAGTCAATATGTCAGAATATCTATCTCCTAAGGAAGAACATTCTTTAAATAATACAAACATGTGTAGTGTTCTATCTTACCAGTTAAAGTCTCATCATAAATGTGAACATCGAGAATTGCATTATTTTTGATGGCGCAAAAAACATTGAAACTCCAGGTCTCTTGAAAGTTCCATTGTCTGAAGTGGTGGTTGTTCTCTTCATCCCAATAATGACTGAAGTTTTATATTTTGTTAGTGTTTTTAATGACTTTGGGAAAAGCGATTTCACCTTGTAAGTATCGGTTTGTCACACTTCAATTATTTCAATTGTGTATTTTGGCGATTTTGCCACGATTATGTTTTTTAATAGTATGTTTGTTTTCCTGCTCTTGCCTTCATTTAATGTAAAACGCTGTGCAACTTTAAATTGCCCATCGTGATGTTTCCATTCTTATTGAGCCCTTATGTATATTTTGTAAGTCACATTTATTATTGTAGTTGATCATTTTTATAGAAAAAAGAAAAAAGGAATGCTTTTAAGGAAGAAAGTCACCATCAGCAATTTCCATCAATGTTATTCTGTATCTCTGTACTGTACGAGTATTTTCGTGGTTTTACCAATACCATTACTTTTGTTATAGTGCCCTGATGATGGAAATATAATTTCCGAAACGTTGGCTAAGTTGGAGATTTAATTCCTGTAAAACAGACCTTTTCACCACCATCCCATACACGTATGATTATTGTAAGGTCACCAATTCTCAAGATCCAATAATGACTGTTATGCCTATTGAAAGAACCATTCTTTGTGAATTTAGATTCATCTGTCCAAATTATACAGTCCAAAAAGTTTTCATTCTCTTGAAATCGAATCATCATAGCTTCGCAAAACTCTGTTCTCCTGACGAAATCAGTTTCCTTCGAATGCTGTACCCTATTGAATTTATATGGGTGCATTTTATGTTTTTTTAATATTCTCCAAACACTCGATTGAGATAATCCCAGATCAATCTCGGCATCTTTGAGAGAATTTTGAGGATTCACACGAAAATATGCAAGAACTGTAATTTCGTTGTTCTCATCTTCTACTACACTTTTTTCTCTGTGTATAGTTTTCTTAACGAAAGATCCGACATTTCTCAAGTTTGTCATGGTTCTGTTAATGGTATCTCTCGTTGGTCTGGGTCGGTCAGGGAACCTCTCAATGAACAGTCGAATCGTTATATCTACAACTTTATTACATTCTCCATGAAGTAGAATGAGATTTAAATAATCTTCATTGGTAAAATTAGGCATAGTGATCGATTTTATAACTTAATACGAATTATCACCAAATTAATAGTAAACACAAAATGCTACTGAATAAAGAGGAATTTGGCAGATGTAATTAATGATATCTATCATTAAAAAAAAAAAGAATGTAAAACATGGTAAGTTTTTGCATATGGTTCATAAGGAATTATTTATTTATCACTGGAGAGAAAACCGATGGCCGATTAGTTGAAATAAAGAGGTTTCCGATACAAATTCGAATCCAAATTCACCATCTATTTAGGAACAACCTGTAACTTTTTTCTCTTGCATATTAGGGTAGTGAAATCTAAAACATGGTTTAAGTAACAGTTCCTGAAAATTTCATCTTTTTGGCGTGAAGGGAAAAGAAATAGCTGAAAATTCAAGACGAAAAACAGTTTTTTGTGAATAACTCAGAAAATATCCACTTTAGGGCAAGGGTGTGATGCATACACTCACATTATTTTTTAACGTAGATTCAATATCTGCCATCAAAAAATGGGGTTCTGATTTGAAAAAATTGATTTTTCACGATTTTGTCATCCCTAACTTTGAAAGCGATTTTTTCACCCCTTGTATCATGAATCGCGATTTCGATTTTTGAAGTGGATACATCAATCTTACGTCTTGAAAAATCCCAAAAATGAAAATTTTCCATCCAAAATCTTCGAAGTTATTCTTGTTTCAGCGGAGCTCTATTTTCGATTTTTTTTCGAATTTTCCCGCTCAGAGAGAATTTTCCAACCAAAACTGAAAAATGTTACATCAAAATAACTTGAAATTTTCTAAGGAATCTATTTCTGCAATAAAAAAATGGTGTTCTAATTTGAAAAACGGAAGTTGACGTCATTTCCGGAAAAACCGGAGGTGCTCATGCCTTGAAAATATTTTAGATTTCATCAGCATCGTGAAATACTTATAAGTGCTGAATTTCATGAAAATACGTTCAGTAGTTTCCCGTATAAATATGGGTGAGGTTCCTCGTGAAAGACCCTGTATAAATTATACTCCTCGCCATTATGGATAGAATCTGTGTTTTAAATAAACTGGGGAGTTTCCTTAAATGAATCAGCAGATAAAATGTTGAAAATTTCGTGTTTTGCAGACGCCCGCCTCAGATTTCCCAGGTCTGGAAGACGATCTAGTCTTCAGCGGTGCTGGATCAGGTTGCAACGGTGATGACGAAGACGAATGTCCGCCACTTCCAGAATCTGGTTCCGGCGATGATGACCTCATAACCCCAGTTTACATCCCCCCCACCAAACCTCCACCGACTACCAAGACCAAGGCTCCACCACCATCTTGTGATGATGAAGATTGCTTCACTGGGTCTGGCGGAGGTGAAGTAACGGAGGAAACGACGAATGCTACTTCTGCAACAACAGCCGGTAATTCATTATCTTCATTTATCTGATTCCCATCAGGGTTATAAACTATCTTGAGGTTCCTGTTCTTATTAGGCTCCAAATATTATGTTTTTTCCACAGAAGTGACCACAGCGCAAACAACTCCTTCAGAGGCAGCCACCCCCAAACCAGAAGAAGCCACCACCAACGCTGGGCCTGTCACCAATATTCAGTCCTTCACCATCAGCACGGAAAAGAAGGATGAATTCATACCAGTATCGACATCTCAAGTGACCAGAGAAGCCACGACCATGATAGAATTCGAAACAACGCCAACTGCATTCACCACTCCTGGAAGATACATAAAACCGACAATTACTTACGTGGATCAAATACCCACACACAACATATACAACAACAAGTACTACCCTAGGCATACGGAGGAGCGGGTGACTTCTGAAACCTCCGAAATCGTGGCTTTGATCATAGGCATCATAGCGGGAGCTTTGATAGCAGTAATACTAATCATTCTAGTGATTCTTAAGTTCAAATCGCGTAGTGATAGGTCATTCAAAATAGACGATAGCAAGGGGTATCAGCAGGGTCCTAACGCCGCGCTACTGGGCAGTCAGAGCTCCACGAATGGAAATCAGAGCCAGTATCACTTGAATGGAGCCTTGAGGAACGGAGACAAGCAAGCTCAGTTTGCGCAAAAACCGAAGAAAAGAGATAGCAAAGATATCAAAGAGTGGTATGTCTAAGTGTAGGGACGGTTTAAAGAAATAGAGACTCCGAGCCAAAAAAATGGACTGATAAAGATTGAAGAGATTAACAAATGAGAAAAGGAAGCAAGGAGCAACGTTTGTAGCCATGAGAATTCAACCATATTTGTTTGATTTAAACAATTTCTTTTTTTGTGGAATCTCATCATTCCCTAACATCAATGAGTGCAGACGTTGCTCGAGTGTCTCGATTGTAATTTAACGATATGAAACTTTCAAATTGTTGCAAATCATGCTCATGGAAAACTTACCTACTCCATTTTCTCCTGTTTCCGGATAATTGCAAAGGACGTTGATGGCAGTCTGTTTTATGATGGGAAATTCGAGAGCGTAATGATAATATTATGAACATCAAAACAATAGATAGTAGATATAATATAAGAGAAAAATTTTGCATGGTGATAAGTTCCACCTTCATAGGACATTGCGTTACCGACGTCTCGCATTCATCCTGAAACATGAACCCACGGAAGAATCTACTTTTGGACTTCATGATCCAAATGAATTTTCACCAACAACTGTTCACTGTTACATGTTTGAATTTTTTATCGACATCATATTGTTAGTTCTCGTATAAACCCGACACAATGTAATTAATGTTACCTTGAAAACTAGTGCTTTATATGTTTAACAGGCACGGATTTTTGATATTTCATTCAGTTTGTTGTTACTTACTAAATATAGTACAATATTGCTGTGTAGACTATAATGATTTTTTTAAAAATGATTTTTAACTTGTATATAATTCTTGAGATATTGTTAATGTTCTTCTCTTTTTATTTTAACTACACGTAGGTACATGGACTGACTTCAAACTTCTGTCGGTAGTGCTCGTAAACGAGAGGTTTCTTGATTAACATATTTAAAACTTAGCATCTTAGCGATAAAATCGTTGCATACAAACAATTCTGTACCTTCTCATATGTTACATAATGCATCATGAATTTAAAATAATTAATTTTTCGAATGGAGCAAGTTGAAACTATGATTCAGTATTGAAAATCACCCTGTATAATGCAAACGAGAGCACTATTGATGGATGTTTCTGATCTCTATGTATAACACACAAAAAACATCCAATGATATTCTTTCAAACTCTGTTCGAACGACTGATTTTGAGTAGCAAGAGATAATATACCGATTGTCGAAAAATATACAGTCAATTATATTATTATACTTTCAAGGGAGGAAAATTGCGACTTCACTCAACAAAACAAGTCATAATATGAATCGATCGATACATATTTCACAAATATTGAGATCATTATCACTCGTTTTCTTCCGTGAAATATCGCCGTATTGAGAATGTGACAGAACATGGAAAGTGACATGAGATCCAAAAGAAATATCAAGTATTGAACCATATCATATTTATCTCTTTACAAAACCGTAGGGTCAAAAATTATAGCAATAGAAGAGTCACAATAGAATACCTAGAAGTGCTACGTAAGTAAAATGCTATTGAGTACAGGTCAGCAATTATTCGCAGTGAATGAAATATTAGAATAGAGAATGCATAAAAGACACAAATAGAAATAAAGAAAGAAACAATTTGCTCAAAATAAGCAACAGCGAAAAAATATAGGTACGGTAAAGTTTGAACAATAAGTGAAGGCTTCAGAATTCGACTAAACAAGTACCTAAGTATTTGTATGATGTAAGGTATCAAATAAATCTGAAAAAAATCTTCATTATATCAATGATAGATTAGTTTCTTTATATGATTAGAGCATAATTTATGAACTAATCAATGATGATATAAAACTTCATTATCATTTTGTTGTAGTTGATGTTTCACTAAGATCTGTGATATATTATATGAATTATAGGGCAATTTCTGAGATTGTTCTCAAATGTATACCCAAAGTTCACGAAGAACTCGATTTTTCTCTCATTTTTATCCGTGCCTGGCCTCTTTGATTTTATTGATCGATTGATATACTTTGAAAAAGTGTTGTACAATTACGAAGGTAGCATTGGTTCGAAACACTTTTTTTACGAAAAACATGCACCATAAAAATATGTCTCATGCATGTTTCTGTAAATCGTATATATACCTAATAAGATTCTCAAAAGAATAATGAATTATAGATATACTGATATTTTACATATCAATTGAGTCTCAAATAAAATTCTGAGATCTATAAAACGAAAAGGTTGAAAAATATTAAGAAAGAAACTTATTCGAAGTATATCCATCACAAATAAAGGAATATGAGCAAATTACTCACTTCAAAACTGAAAATGTTGAAAGTTTTGAAATGATCAATTCGCCACACCATTTTTCACAAGCGCTAGTTACCCTCAGTTTCTATGGCACAACGGTGTCCAGATTGTCCTTAAGAATCTATGCGAATACACTAATTATCTATTTGTAATATATTAAATAGCAATACAAGAAACCCTAGTTAATTGACCCTTTTATTTTAGTAATGACTTGATTGTGTAAAACTTGTACTTATAGACTTTTGTATTATACTTTTTGGATTTTGTTAGAGCTATAATAAAATGGCGTATATTTGGATGTTAAAATCAAATGGTTTCTTCATTTATCACTTGATTCCATTCCTGATAACGGAGGACAAAAAGTAATCTTAATTTCAAAATTATTTCGATAGAGTTCAAGAGGATTAAGCAATATGAATGGTGTGAAAAAATCTCTGGCTTCCCTTTGTGCCCATTTGAATCTGCTTTTCGATATGGATTTCTGTACAGAAGATTTCCGTTTGGCCAAATTCAACAAAACCGAGAATAAAATCGTGAGCAAATCTCTACTCATACCATAGCTTGGTTTTAACGTCACCTCTTTCGATCTAATGTTTTAGACTGATAAATTCTGGAAGCTCCTAAATCTGCTTACTTTAAATGATGAAACTGTAAGTCCTAATCGAATTGAAGATTTTTTGGGATCAGTTAACTTCAAAACTCCTGGTTTGCACACTACATCAGATTCTTTAGATCAAGGAAGCAGAGAACTTTTGCTCGCAGTTTCCTTTGTCCTTCCCGATGGTCTCGAAAGAGCTATTGATAGAGAAACGAAAAAAAGCCCATTCAATGCGGGATTTAAAATGTCACGTGAGGAAATGAATCCTGAGACAACAGTTGATATGTCTGCATTCACATGTGAACGGGATTTCCAAAGATATACTGATTGGTTGAAAACCAGATTAGTTTTGAACTCGAGAGAAGTAAATGAACTTCAGACTCAGAATAAAAAGCTATTAGGAAAGGTTTGTATATCCCATTCATAATTGCAAATATAATTTTTCCATTTCCAATATTTACAGTGTGACAAGAAAATCTCGGACAAACTCTTTTTCATTCAACTTTATTAAACAGAAGAAATTGAACAAAACAACAACAAATAATAATAGCTTGAACATTTGTTAATAATATATTTAAGCCGTTTAGAAGTGGCTTCCTTTGGCGGCGATACACAGCTTCAGACGCTTCTTGAAATTTTCGGCAATTGGCAACAGCTCCTCGGGCGTTCCATTCCCGGCGCAGAGATTGCTTCAGCGACTCCAAATTTTTGTGTTTTTTGGTACAAGACCTGCGCTCCAAAATCGACCACACGCTGTAGTCCATTGGGTTGAGATCCGGTGAATAGGGCGGCCATTCTGCAGATGAGATGAAACAAGGAAAATGGGTCTTCACCATTCTTGCGTCATTTTCGCTCTGTGAGCCGGAGCGGAGTTCTGTTGAAAGGTCCAATGCGTATCGCCAAAGTGCTGCTTGGTCCACGGAAGAACTACGGCCTCGAGGATGTCGCAGCGGTAGACTTCTTGATTGATTTTGACTCCTAGATCCACGAAAACTAAGGGAGTTTTAACACTGCCGCAAATTCCGCCCCAGACCATGACACGGATTGCGGATTTTGACGGTGTTCGACGATGTACCGGGAGCCTCTACGGACCAGACTCTGTCGTTTTGGTGGTTGTGGCCGTTGTGGGATTGTTCTACCACAGTATAAGGCACCTTATACTGTGGTTCTACGGTGAAAAGCTTCTTGTATGTGAAGAGAATTCGTTCCCATTGCTGACCGGCGGCGAGACGAAGGAGTTGGCGGCACCTTTGGAGTCGTACGCGCTTGTTGTCGTCCGTGAAGAGTTGAACTTTTTGAAGCTTGTATGGCTTGAGTTTGAGCTCCTTTTTGGCAATTCGACGGACTGATTCGCGGTTGATACCGGTCTCACAGGCTATTTTCCTCATGGAAACCCTCGGATTTCGATTGACTCGCTTCTTGACGATGTTGCGATTGCTAGGTGTATTGACAGTGCGTTTTCTACCACTTCCTGGACGACGACCATCATGGCCAAGCTCCTTGAAACGACGAATTGCATCGGACACGGTTTGTCGAGGCACATTGAGCAAACAAACAATTTCGCATTGACGCCTACCTTGACGAAACAGCTCCAAAATCGCACTACGTTTGTTTAACATTCTAAAACTCTGTGAAATGAAATTATATCAAACTGAAAATTCACATTTAGTACAGGAAAGTGTAGAGAAACCAAGAGAATAAAAATTATTTGGCTACGCTGAAATACTTTTGTTCCAGACCACAGCAAAATTTGTCCGAATTTTTTCTTGTCACCCTGTATTTTCAAACAGTTATTAACGAAGATTATGAAAGCGAATCAAAAAAAAGAATCTTTCTCATCGATGCTTTGCAATCGATGCTTTGCAACTAGTTTCAAAAAATATACTAACTGACAAAGAAACTGCAACACCCAGAAGAAACTATTCAAATTTTAGTTTTGTTTTGCTGAAACATAAATAGTATATACCCAGGCAACACAGACATCTCCGCGATATCTCTGAGAGGTTACAATGCGGCTTTTATGCGAGCTCCAACGCTGAGGTCCCAGAGATCTCTATGTGATGTGACTAAGCGAAGTGAATCCAGCAACTTTGGTGGAGATCCGAGAAATTGTTTTTTCTCATAATACGCGGATTATGGAAATTTTGCCGAAATATCATTTTTTCAGATAGCCACCAAAGTTACTGTACCTACTTACTAATTCGAGGTCGTAGATTCGGAATCTGTAATTAGTTTCTTCATAGGTTTTATACTTGAGGCAATTTTCAACTTTTTGTGGGAAATTTCCGAAAATTTAGTCATATTTGTAGAGCTGTCTCTACCGGAAAATTGCACTGGACGAATGCTGCTTTCTATTTATTATAAAGTGTTTTTTTCCCAAAATACGCGAAATATGGAAATTTTGTCGAAATATCATTTTCTCAAAGAGCCACCAAAGTTACCGTATTCACTAATTCAAGGTCGTAGATTACAAATCTGTTTGTTATAAGTTCCTTCCTAGGTTTGACACTTGGGGAAATTTTCAACTTTTTGTGGAAATTTTTCGAAAATTTAGTCATATTTGTAGGGCTGTCTCTACCGGAAAAATTGCACTGGACAAATGCTGCTTTTTATTTATTATGAAGTGTTCCTTTGTGAATGTAATTATAAAACTTTCATTTATCTCCATAGATTAGTTTTGTTTTCATGACATTTTGCGTGAGAGTTCAAAATTTTGGATTTCTTGATCGTCATTACTCGAAAACTATAGTTTATAAAAAATATCTGATTCCATATTCTTAATCTACGCCCTCGAATTAGGGAATCGAGCAACTTTGGTGGTGATCCGAGAAATGTTTTTTTCAAAATACGCGAAATACGGAAATTTTGCCGAAATATAATTTTCTCAGATAGTCACCAAAGTTACTGTATTTACTAATTGGAGGTCGCAGATTACGAATCTGTAATTAGTTTCTTCCTAGGTTTGATACTTCAGGAAATTTTTTACCAAAAAAAAAATTAAATTTAAACAGCTCCTGGGCCCCCTGGGGGTTGCTGTTCCTTTGTCAGTTAGTATATCTCAATTTACGTACAAAGCAATATGTCCCATCTTATGGGCAGGATTCAAACGTTTCATTAACTTATTATCAAAAGACAATATACTAACCAATTTTTGAGCTTTGTAGTATGTTGCGAGGGAGATTCATTCAGAGAAACGTATTGATTGCTTGTTAGTCAACAGTTATTGTCTGGTAAACAGTTACCTTAAATGTGAATCAGTGTTTCTACGAAATAAACCCCTTTGATTAAGTCTGCATCGTATTATTCACCATTCCTCAACTGTATAACGATTGACCGAACCTACCCTAGCTAACCTAGCTGGGTACATCACAGCTGTATTAAGTTCCAAATACTTAAGAATTATGGTATAGTAAATAATTTTAAGTGCATGTTTAAATTCATTTTTGCGCTCTTTGTAAAGATACAAACAGACCTGAATGTTTCTCACGATGTACTAAATACGGAGTAATTCGAAAGTTATGGCCCCAAGAAATACCAGTACAGTTATTTCCATTTCTTAAAACATTAAACATTTTGCAGATAAGAAATTCTTCACTACAAGTCAATGGATGCAGTGTAAATGAAATTTTAGCACTGAATTGTGAGAAATACGCTAAAATTTTCATGAATAAAACGGAGAAATTAACGAAAATCCTCTTGAACCATCAGGAATGGACAAGAAATGAATCTATATTTTGGCAATGGATGGTATATTTACACATGTTCAGAATAGACGCAAAAATGTAATCGGAATTCTTTTATAGGTTTCTGTTCTGAATTCATCACATGGGGAAAATCCGTGTAAAACTAGAAAAATTAGTTTCACAAATAAGACAAAGATAACAAGTAAATATTTATTGCAATAACAAATAATATTTCACGTATAACTTTCATTCAGTACTTTGAACTTCAATAGTATCAACAATATCGTCAATTATATTCATTATATCCTCAATTTTTCCTTGAGCTTCTTTAATTTTATCTTCTTTGGTTAGCTTTGGACCAATATTTTTCTCTTTAATACGTTCAATGTTAGAATGGTCCTCTCCATTTTCAATTTCAATGTTCTTCCTCCCTCCATTCAGAACTCCATTTGAAATCTTATCAGAATCCCCTTTAGTTTTTTCAATGACTTCAATCAATTTCTTGGTTTTAATGTTTTCTTTGGCACTTATCGGTCTTCCAGTTTTCTCCAATATTTTTTCATCTACTACTTTTATTAATTCATCAATGATAGTCCTCTGTAATTTCTCCTTGATCAAATCCTTATTTACGATATTTGGATTATTCTCAATTATTTCTATTATTTGCATTTGGATTTTTCTAACTTCTTCTCTTTGTTTAGTATTTTCATCTTCTATTATTTGATTCGCTTTAATTTCTGTTTTTGCTTCATTCATATGTTTATCAGCAATAACTTCGTCATCGAATTTTTTTCGACGATATTTCTGAATTAATTTCTTTAAATTTCGTTTCACTTGTTGTTTATTCTCGTTAGATTTTTCAGATTCAATAAATGCAGCTTTATTTGAGATCTTTGACCTGTTAACGATGTTGTGCTTTCTCAACGATAAATTGACTTTCTCTTTCATCAAAATCTTTTGAATTTTTGGTTCTTCCTTTTCAGCTTTCAGTAATTCTTTTTCTATTTCTACTTGTTCTGAAACATCCACCACAAGTGTTTTCACATTGGGTTTAGAAGATATAAATGCTGCTTTCCTGGGAGCACTAATTTCCATGTCTTCCACTTTCACACCATTCTCCACAAAATTGTCTTCCAACAAATCATTTTCAACTGAAATATGTATATCATTATCGTTGTTTTCTAATTCTCTAGTTTTCTCAATTTCTATTCTCGTTAATTTTCTCTCAACTCCATCTAGAATTCCGTATTTTTCATCTTCGCGTTTTTCATCAAGCTGATCAATTTTCATTTCAATATTATCCTCACTATATTTCCTTTCTTCAATTTCAAGATCATGAAGTGATTTCTTATTTGAATCATCAATATCCAAATTAATCTTATTAGTGTCAATTCCTTCTCTTTTCTTCTTTGCTCTTTTTGAAATTATTCTTCTATCAATTTCTTCCTTGTCTCTTCTATCATTCAACAAAGTTTTCAAATCTATCATTTCTTCAAATGCACTTTCATCAACGATTTCAGGATCAAAACTTGGATTCTTCTCAGATGACTCTGTGATTGCTGGTACCTTTTCTTCAGAAGCTTCATCACTAGATCTCAATTCATCGGAATATGTATCAGCTGCAAAATTTGTCACTTCTTTCTCTGAACTAATGTCGCTAGTGGATTTTTCTTCTGTGTCTGAAGCTTTCTGTTCTTCATTTTCATAAAAATGTCGCATTTGCAACATATCTTTGTAATTAGATTTCCTTTTCAAAATGAACAATACAGGCTTCATTTTTATTTTCACAGGGGGTACCGTCAGGTAATTGAAGGAGACTTGATGAAATGCTTCTATCGTATCTATAATATCATGAGTGAAAGTATATGGTTTCAAATTTGGAGAAAACTTGCTTTTCGCTTCAGCAATAATATGTGTAAACTCATACATTTCTTGGCAACCAGGCAGGAGGTTCTCTTTTTTAGAATATCTGTAAATGATATAATGTTCATAAAAGAAAAATTTTTTTGTTTTATGTCATTTTCATTAGTGAAAATTCTTCCTATGAATTATGATTGAAGCTATCTTTTTTTTTGTCTCTGTATGTTTCTTTCAATTATTTTTTCTTGAATAGCATTATGAATACTAGCTATAATTCTTTATGACTATATTTTATGTCAGTCCCCACAACGGTTTCCGAAAGAAATTTGATTTCACATATGGATAAAAAAAAATCTCTCTTTTGATTCAATCCTGAATGGAAGTAGGCTGTCAGGTTCAAAAACGCCAGAAATATCGCTTCATAAAGCTATGAAATGAATGAATGAAGTACACAAATTGTTGAACTAATCACAGAAACCATGTGTCCAGAACATTCAGATGCACAAAAGCTTTTTTGCGTTATTTTATATGGACAACTGACCTTTATAAAATCAGAGCAGCTCAATCAACAACAGCATGATAAGATTGTTAGATACTGAAAAATAACTGGTTAAAACTCCAGTTGTGGTACATTCTATTGCCAACTTGTGCCAAATATTTTATATCACCCCAATGTACAAAATTGAAACATGCTGTGCTTTATTCAACTTACATCCAGTTATCATTTATCTGAGTGAATCTAGACACTCCAGTCTGGGCAGCCAAATTTGATATGTGGACACTGACGTTCACTTCATCTCTGGCCAAGCGATGAAGATGGGAAATAGCAGTTCCTCCTGGATAATTTGTACCAGAAACACACAACAAAAATAGTGTAAAAACGACGTTGACACAAAGGTGACCAGCAGCACCTAATGATAAGAGGTACTGAAAAAATGATTTGCTTCTATTCTCCCACCTAAAAATTCTCAATCAGAAAATGATTCATAAAAAAAGTAATTCACTCACAGTCTGTAACAGGCTGTTGCCACAGGTATATTCAAAACAGGAAAAACATAAATTATAAATCTTAACTCTTTGTGAGGCAAGAATGAGTAAAGGAACACAAAAAGGAGAGCTGGAAAGGCAATTTTTCTGACCCTCTCATCAAGGTACAATCCAATTGGTAAAAGAAGAAGAGAAGCAGCCATTCCTCTTGGGATAGCTGAGTAAAAATACCAAAAAAATGGTGAAGTCTACAAAGTTAAGAAAAAAGTTATAAATAATCAAATATGAATTTTTGTTTAGTGGGTATCAATAAGAATCCCTCAATTCTAGGTTTCCTTCAAAAGTTAGTACAAGGTATCATTTTTGAGAGCTCATTCTATTTGATAGAGGGCTGTATTATTTTGTCAAGTCCGTATTTTACGAATTTTAAGTCAAGAATTGTCTAGACTAGGTTCGACTCAATGATCACATATCAGTGGTCAAATTCAATTCTGTTCATCCGGCCGTAAACACGATAACTCTCAAACAAATTACCTAGAAACATTTAATTTTCAACATAAGATCTAATCTCAATTACTGCAGTTAGTACAACCAGGTGTTCCGTAAATATGACTACCAGAAATTTTATTTTTTTTCCTGATAAATTCAAAAATACATATTCTTTGACAGCTGCTGTCAATTTTTTTCGACAGCTATCAAATTTTTTCTTATTGGATTCAAAAATTGTAAGTGAAAAAAACCATACAAAAAGGATACCCCATAGTCTGAACTCTTGTTCAATATTGTGTTGAACCACAAAACTTCTCCTTCTGGCCATACAGGTCTATTCCAAAATATTGAGTCAATAACAGCAGACAAACCTAAGAATCCTAATGCAGCAGGTATTCCTATTAGGAATAATCTTAAAATGATTTATGAAATTAATTCCTTCCTAAGTTTAATTCAATATTACTCACTGTTTCATGCTAATCCTTTTAGAATAAAGGTCATATAATAGCAAAATACCCAGAAATAAAACTAATTCGGCCCTGAATATTATAACAGAGGCCCCAGAAAATAATATAAAACCTTTTCCATCATTTTTCAGCCAACTGTTTAGTGCCAATAAAACTGAAAATATAGGGAAAATATACCTCATTTATATCGAATATTCAAATTACCTAAAGGTAGAGCAAAAATATTAGGAAGTGGACGACTCAAGTAAAACATGAAATGACTTTGGGTAACCGTTATAGTGACAAACCATTGCAACCATACTTTTCCAAATAATTTCTCCAGGGTTTTGCTTAAAATGCTGAAGCTGATGAGAACACATAATGCTAAGGTTCCACGAACTGTAATGTGAATAGAAGTAATAGGATAATTTTATAAAAATATCTTATATCAGAAACTAAACAAATTATGGAAGTTTTTCTGCGGTATTTACCTATATATTGAGACCAGAATTTATTAAGACTCAATAGGTGAAGAATTGCTACTGGGGGAGAAGATAAAAGGGAGACAAACAATGGACCAAGGAAAGTTCTAGGTACAACGCCAGGAAAATCGTGATGGTCGTACTGAAAAAATATATTTTATTCGTATTTCCATTAGCTCATAGGATGAACTCCTTACTTGGGAAAAATTAAATCTATGGTAAAGAATATCATGCATAGCCTGGAGATTGAAACTTTCTTCCACCTTCGTGAACGGGCAGTACACCAAATGTGCAGCTGCAATTATGGACAAAATCTGAAACATTTTTCACGTTTTTCATCTCATATTTCCTCAGATTAAATTTGGAAAATCTAACCTAAATATACAAAAATAGACTTAACCTACAAGTCATAAGCCATAGATAATATTACCATAGATTAACATAAATAATATCTTTAAATCTGTTTCTTTGTGCTTCACCATAGTAAAAACATTGTTAAACAATGGTAAAATAACAGTCTGTTAGAAGGGATAAAAGAGATACTAGCACAGTATCGATTATAGGAAATCAGATATACAGACATAGGAACACGATTTACCCTAGTGAACCCCCTTCACCCAGGCCCCTTATTCTTAGAAAGTGGTTTTTTGAAGAACTATTTCGAAACAAGTTTCTTCAATAGTCCTGTTTTTGAGCGCTCGTTTTTCATGAACGAAATATTTACTTTCGTCACGATATCTGTAGTTTAACTGCTTTTACACAGGAATGGTCTCAGCAATGAGGTTTGAATCGCAGATGATGACGAACCCGTTGGTCGAATTCAATTATGTCCGAACGGAAAATCCTTGAGATATTCACGGAAGGTAAATATGGCCGTTTGGATTTTTTTCAAAACTTTAGATTCCATGGAGATGGAATTTTGTATTAAGCTGGAGATTGCCGATTTCAAACTACACGTGAAATTTTGCCTAGATCGTTTAACGAGAACCATATAAAATTCTGTATTAATATATTTGTGGGAAGACTTCCTCAATGTTACGCCAATGTTCAGTACAATAATTGCAAACTCGTTTTATTTGCGAATTCGAATGATCTCAAGGCCTGGAAATACAGCTAGACGATTCTCTTGTTGCAGGTTGCTTGGATTCGAATTTTATCAAATATTTTCATTCTACCAACAGTACCAACTAGCATTAAACTGAAAGAATGATGTATAATGAGCATTAATTGTTGAGTTTTATATCTCCACTTTCTGAATAAACATTTCGATTGTTACTCAACTGATTTGAATATAAGATTGAGAGCCGGGGTTATCAGTCCCATATACCGAGTTGTCAAGAAAACAGTATGTTGTAGCTTCAGTTCGTATTTATGAATAATGGCATTTGTTGGTAGAACACATTTAAAGAATTCAATTTTTAGCTGTATTTCAAAACAGGTGAGTACTTGAAATTCAATAAGCAATCAAAGCTTAGTACCAGGAGCATTGAAAAAAAATGTGCATATTGAGACTGAAAATTCTCCAAACATTCTCTATTCAGAAAATATTTTTATCAATTATTTGAAAGAGTAATAACTAATGATTATCTGGTGTGTGAAAACAGGGAGATATGTGTTGATGTTTACGTTGTTGGAACCAATGGCGTACCCGAAATGTTATCAGGAGGGATTATCACTGTGAATATGGACAGGGTAAAGCAGAAAGAACATGTTAAGATTTAATAGAAGCTAGTAGTTCGCGGTTTCTCCCGCGCAAATTCGAAAATAATTGTTAAGCTCTTTTTTTATCATCTTCATTTTTGAGTATTCGTTAATAAGATTAGAAAATGAGATTAGTAAATAAACTTTCTTTAAACCTTTTTTCTATATAGGCACTAATCGTGAGTTTTTTCCACCATTTTCAAGATGACGACATAACTCAATGAAATGGGGGAACAAATTATAGATTAAACCTTTCTCTGAGAAGAGCTTTTCCAACTGTAGAAGTCTCATATAAGTTGAATAAGCCAATTCGAGAAATTATGTAGGACGTGAAAAAAAATATCGCAAAATGTTAAGCTTTTTTATTATAACGGTGCAAACCGTGAAAATGACCTAGACCAAGTTTTGGAGGACGCTGTCATTGATTTGCCAAAAAATTAACACTTGTTGCGATTTCATTGCGAAGAAATCACAGTGCATCATGAATAGATATCTGAAATAATTTTTTACCACAAATGAGCACTTTTCTGAATGTGAAGAGATGGTAATATCAAAGTCAAGTGTAAGTTCTCATCATGCAAGTCTAAGAACTAGTTTTTCATATTTTCAGGTTGATTTCACCCTGAGTACTGTACTGAGGGACTTTTACCGTAATGCTCAAGTTTTCGCCAACATAATACCATTCAATCTATCGGACATCGGAGAAGGCATAACAGAAGTGGCTGTTAAAGAGTGGTTTATCAAAGAAGGAGACAAAGTATCTCAATTCGACAATATTTGCGAAGTACAAAGTGACAAAGCTTCAGTAACCATAACCAGTCGATATGATGGTGTAGTGAAGAAGATCCATTACCATGTCGATCAAACTGCGTATGTAGGAAAACCACTTATTGATATAGAAGTGGAGGGTGAGACTGAAACACCTTTTCAACCAGAAGAAACTAAGGAAAATATTACACATGAAGAGAACATGAAGGAAGAAGTAAATAATATGAGCCAAAATGAAAATGATTATTCATTATGCATTCCTTCTGTAAGAAGATTAGCCAAGCAGTATAAAATAAATTTGAAAAATATTAAGGGTACAGGAAAAGGCTCCCGCATACTGAAGGAAGATGTATTGCGATTTCTAAATAAAACCGAAAAAGATCATCAAGACATTAACGCAAACATCGACACTGAAGAAGAAATTATAAAATTGAGAGGTTTCCAAAAAACAATGATACAGACAATGACTGCATCTCTGAGTATTCCTCATTTCAACTACAATGAAGAGATAAAAATATCGAAGTTATCGAAATTAAGGAAAGAATTGAATTCTAATTCAGATATCGGTGTTAAATTCAGTTTCGTGCCATTCTTTGTAAAAGCGATATCTTTAGCACTTAACGAATATCCTCTATTGAATTCTAGTTTAGATCTCGAAAACGAAAGTATTAAAGTAAAAAAAAATCACAACATAGGAATTGCTATGGATACCAAAGTGGGATTAGCAGTACCAGTGATACGAGATGTTCAAAACAAAAATATTATTGAATTAGCTCAAGAGTTAAGTCGTTTGATGGAAAAGGGGAAACTAGGAAACTTTGCTGTTGAAGACTTGAAGAATGGAACTTTTACATTTTCTAATATTGGAGTTATTGGAGGTGTATATGTAGCACCTGTAATTTCAACACCTCAAGTAGGCATAGCTGCAATCGGAGCTATACGAACTGTACCCAAATTCGATGAAAATCTGCAAGTATACCCGGAGCAAGTTCTAAATATGACTGGTGCTGGAGACCATCGAATTATCGATGGTGTCACCATGGCTGAATTCATCAATTTAGTCAAGAAATATATTGAAAATCCATATTTGTTATTACTTAAAGCTTAATTTAGATTAAATGAAATGTTCTGAAATTTTCATTATCTGACAACTGTCTTCTCAAGATTGAATACCTCTTTATGGTAATCAGATTCAACAATTTTTGAATAATATAATTTCGAGACTAGAGTAGTATGAATCATTGCATAATGAAAGGTAACCTTGCAAAAATACAAGAAAAAATAACAAGAAGATAGTGTTTGAAACCTTTTGTATTCGATTTGAATAATTATTCAATATGAAGAGAAGAATATAAAATCACATAGAAATTGTTAATTAAGCAACATACTTCACATTATATACACAGTATCAAAATTGTAATATTCATCATGATCAAGTCTTTTTTTCTTAAATGAAAGAAGTACTAAATTCATATAAAAAGGCACTGGTTTGAAATGAATAAATCATTACATACAAGTCAATGAAAAAGCTACAGTAGTGACAAATTTTAAATGTTAAAACTAATCAATATACAAGATAACCACAGTTTTCTGTCAGAATGTCCCGATTGAACTTGGAGTGCATATAAAAATCAACTTCAACGAAGATTTCTGGTACCGAGAGTCCAAGAGAACACTCTGATAAAAATCCCTTATCAAAAGTGACAAAATTATTCATAACATAACTATGTTGTACTTACATATCACATTTTCTTCAGATGAAAGTATATAGCACTATAGCATTACATTATCCATAGTCTATTGCCACTTTAAACACTTGAATGCATCATGCTAAATATATTCTGCATTTTATCAACGTTTTACAACATAAAAAGTTGCATGCATCTTACAACTGATATATTCGACATCTAGAATTGAAAATATGTAAATATTTTGTTGTTTTACCAACCTGTTTCGAGCAAGTATTAGAATTGAAAATTCATTCAACCTGATAAACTGAAGAAAAATTAAATTAATAAATTGGAGTTTCTGTTAAATTATAATATACAAGAGTAACAAGAGTAAAAATTACAAGAATTGAAATTGTATTTACGAAGTGTCTTAAGTAATTTCTTTTTTATGAAAAAGTACAATGTACGCAAAACTTATATAAACACAAAAAAAAAATATCTGAAACAAAGATGGAGTGGAACCAATACTACACTCTAAATGAGTTATTATTTAAGAATCTCCATCTGAAATCTGACTTTTGAAACATTCTCCCAAATCCACTGATTATCTACAAAATTCAACAACCTCAAGCAGCCAGAACTCTCTTTGAAATTAATAAAAATATAACTACATAAAGAATCAGCTTAATTGAGGTCCACCGCGTCCTATCTGACGAAAGGCACTCTATTCACATAAATTCTGGCACATTTGAAAGAACAAAAAAAACAGTCAATTTTGATGGTGGAACTCTCTGTAGGCTTTGTAGTAACTGATATAGCAACACTACCCAAATTCATATTTATACATTTATATGAGAAAACTTTGAAGCATGGATTTCCACATAGGCAATATTTAGCATTCAAGTCAAGATAATGTACTAGAGTTGCTGGAATAATTGATGAATCATACTTGAATTCCATTCTTAGAACTTTTTCTGCTGCCAAGTCTTTCAAAGACATATTCGTCTTTATGATTTTCATTTGGTTCATAGAAGATTCCTCATAGGCAGATCCAAATTTATTATTAGATGCATCCAATTGTAAGAGTTGTAAACATTTCACACTTCCTGGTAATTTGTCAATTGAATTATTTTTTATCTTAAGTGACTTCAAATTTCTTAAACATCCAATACCATTAGGAATCTCCCTTAATTCATTATCACTTACATCTAAGTAATTAAGAAATTTCAATTTTATTATGGATACTGGCAAAGATTTCAATTTATTCTCAGCCATATTTAAAGAGACAAGACTTTCACATAGATTTCCACTTAGCCATCCCCAATCTTTAGGTGAGCTTTGATGAAACTGATTCTTAGAAATATCAAGCTCTCTTAAACATTTCATGAGTCTAAACTCTTCCGGTATTTTTGATATTTCATTATCACTTATATTTAATGTTTTAAGTTTTGTTAGTCTCATTATTCCCAAATCTAGACTGCATCTCCTTATTCCTTCTATTGTTAAGTGTTCCAAAGTTGGTGGGAATCCTTTAGTAGGATACTCTGATCTACTTCTTATAATTAACTTTACTGGTGCAGGTTTAGCAGTAACACTTACTGACATACTCAGACTCTTTGAATCCTTTGGGTTGCAAGTTCCTGTTACAATGCTATGAACTATACTTAGAAATGATTTCAACAAAATTACTGTTGCCTGAACAAAGAAATCATGAGGAGGATTTTTGAACTGTATAGTAACTTTACCCTCATTCAAAAATTTCGTATGAACTTTTTGAATATTACCGTTCACATCATATTTGGTTCCATTTGAATTTTTTGCATTGAATACAAGTAAGCAATGCTTATCTACTTTTGGATGCTTACAAATAGCAATTGTAGAATTCACTGGTTTGTTAGATTTTTTGCTATTCGATGATAAGCTCCTATCGAGTATTGTTAATGTGCAAGGAAGTTTCATGTTCTTTTTAAAAATATTTTTCACACTCCTTTAATATATGAATCACTGATCTATTCAGAATCTCATCCACTTTTGAGTATAATTCGAATATGAATTTACAAATTGTTATAATTGCGCCATCCAGCACAACTACAGAAAATAAATGTTAACCAAAAAAGGATCTTCGATGTAAACCAAAGACTTAACTTATGTAAACACAGACCTGTGATGTAAACATGAACAATAATATAACCTAAAATCATAGAAAATTTGATATTCTGTCACAGAAAAATTCTTTTTCTATAATGTGTTTTGTGATTAACTAGAATCGATTTTCTGTGGTTGATTCTCCATTTTTTCAGTTCCGGGATTGCTAGATTGAGCACTGTAATATTTAATTGAATATTTTTCGCAATTTTCAAAACAGAATGAATAGTGTTAAGGTAATAACTGATTCCATTAATAATTAATTTTGTTCATATTTATTTAACTACACTTATTGTAAACGTTTCGTTCTATTCCAAAATTATTACGTAATTTTTTTGATTCAGAATCTTATACCTATTACCCGAAATGTTGTGAGACAATTCCATAAATCCAATATAGTATGTGCAACGGAAGAGCAACTGTATGCCAGAAGACAAAAGCTAAAGAAATTGCAAGAGCATTTCCAGGTCAGTATCCATTATGTGAAAATATCACTTGAATCTGTTGTCAAAGCCTTCTATAAGTAAAGAAGGCTGTAGTGATATAACTAAGAACTGTGTTTGATGATGCACACTACATTGAAAGAGTGATGTCTAAACTACTCCTAAATTTTCAGATTTATTTTCTGCAGATATAAATTCAAAACAGCATTGGAATATAATTCATTTTTACCCTCGTAATTATATAAATATTTCAGATTCCTGATGGAACACCAGTCTATCTTAAAGGAGGTTTACCAGACAGGCTTCTGTTAGGAGCCACTCTTGCATTGATGACAGTTGCAGTGGGAATGTCGGTAGACACTCTGTATACCCTTTTTAAGAAATGATTTAAGAATATGGAATAGAATGGAAGTAGTCAGTCCTTAAAGTTAATTAAATCTTAATCAATCTAAAGATTATTATTTCTTGATTATTTCTCAATTTAGTTAGCAACGAAGGAAACTGCTAATTTTCCTTAATAAATAGTTTGAGGATACACCATGAAATATCTCATGTATTTTCAAGGATTATTCAATGTTTGGAAGCTCAATTTCAATGATGAGTATACAGCTGTTGAATCAGACTCTTCGCAATGCAGCTAAATCAATTTAATATTTGAGATTCTGTAACACATTGGCAAATGGCAGCTGATCATCGCCATTCCAAGGGTCTCTTGAATCCAAAATAATTCCGCCAAAGATAAACTTGAATAATAAAAAAATATCGGGTTTGATAAGAACAATTTTAGAAAATAAAAGATCCAAATATATGTATATTTCGAGAGGAATGTAAAATGGATCAAGTACTTTCATTTGACAAAAAAGCTCAAAAAAATCAACCATGGTTTGTGAAATCCAACAACCTGTCAAATATTTTTTCAGGTTAACACTGTCAGTCAAACATACTATACATATACTAACCTACAAACCTACCCACTCCCGTTAATGCTGTTTCTGTCGCAAGGTGGCTTGGGAGATGAACTTGAATCGCCAATATAGCTCTCTTCATGGAGTAGATATAAAAAACGTTCATCTACTTGAAAAATTGTTTTGATAGGAAGTTTTTTATGATATTTTCAGTCTTTCCTACTATCAGGAATATCAAAAGTGAAAATTATTTAAATTATTGCATTTTTATTATCAAAAAATGCCTCCAATTTGTGCTGAAGTCAGATGTGCAAGTCAATCAAATAAGAGGATTTTCTTCTTTTGGAACACCCGCTGTCAGTAACATTGTGTATTATCTACATGTTTTTTTATTATTTATTGCTGCCCCTAAACAGCAATTTTTACATTGCTGGTATCAGGGCCTGAAATCCTTTAATACTTAACATAAATAGCAAGTGTAACGAAGTATATGGAGTGTCGTACCAGGAAACGAAGGGAAATATGGTTCAGTCATAGAGACTTGACAAAAACAAAGATAAGAAACTACCGATATTCAGTTCTCAAGAGAGTAGAATGAAGCAATGATTAGTCTGTTGCTTTTGAGTGAAAATAGAAAAATTATAAAAACTTATTTCTTTTAATATTCACATATTTGACAACCATCAAGGCAATAGCACAGTATTTCTTATAAAAATATCAAACTTTTCCAGTAAATCTATGGAATTTTTTGTAATCAGCATAAATCTTCTTGAATAATTCTGTAGATGCATTGCTCAAAATCCTTAGTAGGTATGAAACTGAATGTTTATCACACAAAGATATTAGGCTGAACATGCAATTGTTAAGATGGACCTAAAAAATATTAGAACTTTACTCATTGTTGCCTGAAAGTCACACAAACAGTTACAAATGGATAGGACACATCCATTGTTTTCTGAAATTAGAATTGTCCAACTTGTGCAAGAATTGATAATATTATAGAATTTCTTATTGCAATACCAAAACGTATTGCATAAATCAATCAAATTTAATTTTATTATTTTGATGGCAATATGTGGCTAGTCATAATTTGATTTAAATTCTTATTCTTACCTTCACACTTGGGAATAAAGTAAAAGTCTCATACTGGTGGAGGATGTCTGCAATAAGATAACATGCAATCCTTGCCATATCCTTCTTGAAAGTGACTAAATGTCTAATTAATGTTTCCAACTGATGAGCACAATCTGCTAAATCATCAATATGTAATCTAGAGTTGTTACTTTCCACTTCACCACACTTTTTGCACAGAGCCCATAATAAACATCTGATGTTTTTCAAGTAAGCTGAAATTCTGTCCATTATCATTGGACTTCTATGCTTCAGCAAACACTTCAAATAATTTGTGCATGTGTTGAACTTCTGGTAAAAGTCAGAGCCCTTTTTCAGCAAGGTATATGGGCTGATAAGCAACATGCTCATTATACCTGGGGACAATATGAGCTGCAAGAATAATTAATCACATGAAAAGTAAGATCAACTCAATTTGTTGACACATGAAAAAAGAATCCAAAAAGTTATACCATAAAATTATGAAAATACTTACCAATTCTCTGTTAATGACAGCAACTTCGAACTGCATAATTTCTTTGAAAACATCCTGATCAAAAGTAATATTTTCTTTGAGGTCGAACAATTCAATGAATAGCCTCTCCAATATTTTTTGGTACATGTCAAATTTGTAAGTGTTGAGTGAAGAATTCAATATGAAGGTACATGTATTGAGGTGCTTGAAAAGCTGTGGATAATTCCTGGCGCTGATTGCTTCAACCTGTTACAAAATATTAAAATAATTAAACAACTGCGTGTTTCTTCAAGCATTATGGAAAAGTGTTTACTTTCAATCAACTCACGGTCATATTCATAAGATCGGATGATGCAACTTCGAATTTATTATTTGGAATATGTTCAAAAATTGAGTGGAAAAGTTGCGAAAAGTCTTGTGTTTCCCATAAAACCACTTTTCTCATTTTGCAGTGTTTCCATATCTTTAAAGGCAATTCTGGGGAAGTTTTGAAAATATGTTTATTGGATAACACTGTACAAAATAACTCTGTACTTCCTTCTGGGAGGACATCACTTTCTGCCTTGAAAATTATACTCAAATAGTCTTCCAATTTTTCCACCAGCTTTTCTAGCTCCTGATGTTTTCCATCAAGGACTATCCAATGTTTCAAACAGCAGACATAAGATTGAATCAACAAAAGATTGGCCTCTTTTTTAATAACCACCTCATAGTTGACTTTGATAATTCTATCTTTGAGTTCGGAACAAAATTCCTTGAATTCAGCACAGCTTTTAGATTTTTTTACCTGGAAATATTCATTCATGGGTAAATAGAAATAATTCAAATTATCATACTTTTAAGACAAGTATTCATAATATTTATAAGCGAGAATTGCTTGATCACATGATAATGTAGATATTCAAAAAAAATATTGGGCAAAAACTTTAAAATAGAATCAGTGAATGAATGAATTTCTATTGAATTCGTTTTGTTAAATCTATATTTTTGCTTACATTTCATTGCAGAAGAATGAATAAAGATCTCCAATACTCACTTTTCGCAAACATTTGAGGAACAGTAGGGCATATTGTGGATTTTCAGTATGTTTCAATAAATAATCAACACCAGTAGCTAGAACTCTGAAAGATTCCTCAGTTTTATAGCATTTTTCAGATAAGGCAATTACCAATTCCCTTCTTTCATTGAAATTTGTCATCAGATTTCTCACCAGTGAATCTGGATTGAATAGTTGCATCAAATCAATTCTGGCCTCTTGAATTAAATCTAAAATGAAATATTTTCATCAATAATCCCCACTTATAAAAATTACAGAACTTACCTTTTATCCAGTTTTCCAAAATATTCTTAAATTCACTTTCTCCGCCCCAAAAATATTTATGCATTGAAAAAAGACCTATTATAATTAATGAAGACACTTTAGGGGACAAATATATAATCGGCAATTTCTTCAAATGAAGCGAATAGATTTGAATTTTATCTTCCAATTCTTTATTGATGATTTCACCATCAATCCAAAGATTTTCCTCATATACTTCCCTTAGTCTTCTGAAATAATTTTCATCAGATTCAGAGTTCAAATTCTCTTCATTGACAGTTGATAGGAGTTTCTTCAGTAAAGAATATGATTTTTCTTTCAATAAAATCTTAGCAATTTTTTTGAGTAGAACTAAGCTCATATTATTGCACAAAATGACTGAATCATCAATTAGTTTCAAAATGTCAGGTTTATCACCAATTGAGCTCAGTATATGAACACATATGATTTCAATCAGATCTGAATCCAACTTATGGATGATATGTTTTTTTATAAACTTCTCAGAAATTATATATTCCCAAGAATTCTCTAGATTCGAGATTATTAATTGAATCGCTTCACGTTTTGTACTTTCATCCATTTCATTTCCGAATAGTTCCATTGCCATTAATTTTTTTATGGTAATTTTGAGCTGAGAAAACGTTTTTAGGGATTAATAAAGTTGTTATAACTAGAAAAATGGAAACATTTGAGAATAGAATACCTACCTATCTTTAATATTCATGAAATAAATCAAATATAAGGAACTAACATTCTTGAAGAATGTATTAATCATCCTGACACAAGGAAATAGTTACCTGTAGATGCTTGCAGTCAAATTCTCCAAAATTCATTATTTTTTGTGACAATAAAGTCCACTGTTCATTGGTTAGGAAAGAAAACAGATAATTAGGATGGTTTATGTCGTAAAATATTTCTTGTTCCTCCAAAAATCCAGAATTGTAATGATGGAACTTCATATACCTATCAGACCAATCATAAGAGAGATTCAGAAATGCTCTTACTAGTAACTGATCCTGAAAAATTAAAATCATGATGAAATATTTTGTCTTGGAGAGTGATTAAGTAATCTAGGTAACAAACTTACATGTTCTCTTTCTAGGAGAGCACCTCCTAGTTTATTCAAAATACTTTTTACTTCGGCCATGCTTTGGTTGAAGTTTTTCATAATAGTTGGTGTGGTAGAGTTTTCATCCATTTTATGAATTCTCAATAGCCAGGACATGAACTTACATAATAATTCAATAAAACTATTATGTGTATCTGAAAAATATTCAATTAAAAGATTCTTAATAAACTCATTACTTAAATAAACATATCAAAGGTTTTTGGAACAAAAATTAGAGATGGGCAGATCATAAACTATTAAATAAAAATAATAATTTTACTCACCATCATTGCACCCCGTAAAACTTACAACAGTTGAGTTCAGATAGAATATAAATGTTTTTAATAAATTCATATATTGTTTACTAGACATCCTTGCTGCGCATTTGGCAAAATAGTGGAGTACTTCATTAGGTACTACCCTATCAGCATTGAAATTTTTTTTGTCAATAGACTTAATAACTTTTAATATTTTAGAAATCAACTTGTGTATTCTAGATAATTTTTCATGTGTTTCAAATATTTTCATGACGAATCTAGTATAATTTTGTTGACAATCTGAATTATCAGCAAAAATACAATATGTAAGAATATTGTCCATGCTTTTTTCAAGCAGCGATGGATATTCATCCATTGCATATTCCAATATGCTGTAAACGTTTTTTTTTGGTGTCCTAGTAGAATGGAGGATC
This sequence comes from Adalia decempunctata, assembly GCA_951802165.1. Taxonomy (NCBI): domain Eukaryota; kingdom Metazoa; phylum Arthropoda; class Insecta; order Coleoptera; family Coccinellidae; genus Adalia; species Adalia decempunctata. The sequence goes on from OX637697.1 coordinate 28,351,741, forward strand.
GAATCTACCATTTTCTCCATGAATTGCATGTCAGCCAAGATCCCTTTATTATCTTGAATTTTAGCCTTGATGTTTTCGATAGTGTCAAATGGCTCAACCTCCAATGTGATGGTTTTTACATTCAAGGTTTTGGTGAAGACTTGCGTACCACCTCTGAGTCGAAGAACCAAGTGAAGGGTGGATTCTTTCAGAATGTTGTAATCAGATAGAGTACGTCCATCCTCCAGTTGTTTGCCAGCCAAGATCAATCTCTGTTGATCTGGTGGGATTCCTTCTTTATCTTGTATTTTAGCTTCCACATTGTCGATGGTGTCAGAGGGTTCAACCTCCAAGGTGATGGTTTTACCGGTCAAAGTTTTGACGAAGATCTGCATTCTGCAATTAAATTGTTTCGAATCAGGATTTTGTTCTTGATTTCGACAATTTCTCACAAAATAGAAATAAGAGGACTAGTTCAAGCTTAAGAACTATTTTTGGAATGAAAATGTTGAAAGTGTAGTATATTTCAAGTTGCCAGATTTACAGATTTCTTCTCATCAACACATAATTTCCATCCTTTCATTGAAATAACTATAATCGGCTTAAAACGGACTTGAAAATTAATTACAAAAAACTAACACATTTGCCCACAGTAGGTATAAAAATCAAAAGAATGTCAACTTAGACAACTGTGAATGTTAATCTAATGATGGTATGCGAAGATCCCGGGAACCGTCTTGATTTCAGAGGACAAGGGAAATTATTGAATGAAAAAATTATTTCGATTACATATTTCGAAATGTGCATATTGTTACACGCGATAATTATATCAATAAACACAAATAAAATGTAAAAATTAAGTACCTGAGTTCTTATTTTTGAAATATCACAAAAACTTAACTGCAAACTCGTATTAATATAACGCTGCTCCTAACCTTTTTTGATTATTTCTCTCTTAAAGCATGTATTTAAACCTTAGAATATAAAACATGTTTTATATTGTAAGATTTAAACAAAACATTAAATGTCAACAATACTATAACCTTAAAACTCTACTCAAATCATAGAATAAGAAAAAATTTCTTTTTCTATAATAAGTTTTTTTATATTTTTTCAGTTCTGTCGAAGACGATTCAGGTTCATCTCCCAAGCCACCTTGCGGCAGAAACAGAATTAACGTGAGTGGGTTGGTTTGTAGGTTAGTACCAAAGATATTCTACAAGTAGAATATCTTTGGTTAGTACATGGAAAACTTCGATTTCTTCCACGGATACTCATTACTCATGTTTTAGGTTACAAGGCGTCTTGTTTGAGTCTAATTTTCTGGTACAGTTTTAACTGCTGAGGAAGGTTAGTACCGTAATTATCAACAAGATGATTATGAAATGGATCATCGTAATTCAAGGTACTGAGTTGTGCCTTTAACTTTCTGTAAGACAGAAATTAAATAAGGTGAAGTATCTGAGCAAAAACCTTAAGACTTACGTGGATACAATGTATGACGGAAATGTACCTCTTAAATAGTTCTACAAAAAAGTCCGCGATAGCATATATCTATCTCTCAAGATTGACTTGTTATTACCTGTTTATGGTAATCAGATGTTTTCCAAAATTATGCACTATTTGGGAGTGTGTTTTTATGAATTGGGTATTGATCCTCATCCAACCTAATACGTTATTTATCCCCAGTATTTAATTTAGAACGAAATTGTCCTTCACATCATGCTATTACAACGAGTACATCAAAAGATATGGCAGGTTGAAGTGTTGGAGATGAAACCGCCGCGTCAAAGAGTAGTGTCTACTCTTTGGCCGCGTGAAACAAATTTCTACCCGGGCGAAGCTGTGACGGCCTGCTTGTGTAACAATGGACAACTGCTGACATAACACTAAATTGGCGCCCTTTTTACATGTCAATGGTAGCAACTGTTGAATAAAAAATTAGCCAATAAAGTGTAACAACATTGGCTCTACTGATTCGTTTTTATTTGTCAGACTACCGGCGGTGTCCGGCTTACCGGCGGTGTCCGGCTTACCGGCGAATTCATTGGTTAATGGCAGTCAAGCTGAACATCGCCATTGCAGTGGTCTCTTGAATCCAAACTGAACTCGAAAATTGTTTCGCCAAAGATAAACTTGAATAATAACAAAAAAATATCAGGTCCGATAAGAACATTTTAAGAAAATAAAAGATCCAAATACCTTATAGGCAGTTGTATATTTCGAGAGGAATGAAAAATAGATCGAATACTTTCTTTTGACAAGAAAGCTCAAAAAATCAACCAGGGTTCGCAATCCAACAACCTGTCGAATATTTTTTCAGGTTAACACTGGTGGTCAAACAATGGGAATATAGCTCTCTTCATGGAGTAGATATTAAAAACATTCATCTACTTGAAAAATCGTTTTGATAGGAAGTTTTTTTTTTACTATTGGGAATATTGAATCAGTGAAAATGATTTGAATTATTGCATTTTTATGAACAATAAATGTCGTAAATGTGTATTGAAGTCCGATGTGCAAATCGATCAAATAAGAGGATTCTCTTCTTTTGGAACACCCGCTATGAGTAACATTGTGTATTATCTACATTCTTATTTATTTATTGATTATTGCTGACACCCCTAAACAACAATTTTTAGACTGCTGGTATCAGGGCCTGAATTTAACCATTCTAAAAAAAAAACGTAAATCCTTAATACCTAAAATAAATAGCAAGTGTAATGAAGAATATCAAGGAAACGAAGGGAAATACGGCCCACAGTCATCGGGACTTGACCAAAACGAAGATAAGAAACTACCTTGGACTACATAGGGTATAGTCAAAGGAAACTACCAATAATCAGTTCTCAAGAGAGAAGACTGAAACAATGATTAGTCTGTTGCTTTTGAGTAAAAATTATAAAAACTTATTTCTTTTAATATTTACATATTTGACAACCATCAAGGCAATAGCACAGTATTTCTTATAGAAAAATCAAACTTTTCCAGTGAATCTATGGAATTTCTTGTAATCATCATACACCTTCTTGAATAATTCTGTAGATGCACTGCTCAGAATCCTTAGTAGGTATGAAACAGAATGTTTGTCACACAAAGATGTTAGGCTGTACAAGCAATTGCTGAGATGGACCTAAAAATATTAGAACTTTACTAATCGTTGCCTGAAAGTCACACAAACAGTTACAAATGGATAGGACACATCCATTGTTTTCTGAAATTAGAATTGTCCAACTTGTGCAAGAATTGATAATATTATAGAATTTCTTATTGCAATACCAAAACGTATTGCATAAATCAATCAAATTTAATTTTATTATTTTGATGGCAATATGTATCTGGTCATTATTGGCTTTGAATTCTTATTCTTACCTTCACACTTGGGAATAAAGTAAAAGTCTCATACTGGTGGAGGATGTCTGCAATAAGATAACATGCAATTCTAGCCATATCCTTCTTGAAAGTAACTAAATGTCTAATTAATTTTTCCAACTGATGAGCACAATCTGCTAAATCATCAATATGTAATCTAGAGTTGTTACTTTCCACTTCACCACACTTTTTGCACAGAGCCCATAATAAACATCTGAAGTTTTTCAAGTAAGCTGAAATTCTGTCCATTATCATTGGGCTTCTATGCTTCAGCAAACACTCCAAATAATTTGTACATGTGTTGAACTTCTGGTAAAAGTCAGAGCCTTTTTTCAGCAAGGTATATGGGCTGATAAGGAACATGCTCATTATACTTGGGGACAATATGAGCTGCAAGAATAATTAATCATATGTAATATCACCAGAGATGGAATTTTGCCGGCAAAATTTCTCGATTGGAATATGAAAGTTTGTTGCTCGGAAAATAGATGCATAGAATACCTGGTGTATCGACTCCTTACTAAAAATCGTGACCAAAATTTGTAGATCAAAACGGCATTCTAGATTTCAGATTTTGGTCTACTTCCGGAATAAATCCGCAATATTTATCGGTCGTGGCGCTACTGCGGCAACGACAAATAGCGCGACCCCTTTCGGGAGAAATGGAAAGCAGGACAAATTCTCGGATCTTCGATCGACAAGAAAGTCTTAAACAAAATCTAATCAGTGCCAACACCAGGTATTCTATGCATCTATGAAGCTATCTATGAATTCGAGAAACGTCAAAAATTTTATCGCTGGAAAACCAACTTGTTAGTTTTGCCGACTTGAAAATTTTATCGAGATGAAACGATCGTTGCTACGGAAACTTCCTCACTACAAATGGAATGAGTGGAATAGTCATATGTTATACCACTAGATATGGAAATTTGCCAGCAAAATTTCTCGATTGTAATATGAAAGTTTGTTGCTCGGAAATTTCGCGAATGAAATTTGCGAAATTTCCGAAAAGCAACAAACTTGAATATTACAAGAGAGAAATTTTACCTGCTTAAATTTCATCTCGAGTGGTATTCGGCATGACTATTTCCCGAGAAAATGTCTAACATTAAGTAATATGGTCACATTTGAAGGGTACAGGGGAAAAACCAGCTAAGTCATTCATTGGCAAGATTTGAGATAAGGCGTTCAAAAATATCATATGCAGAGGAAAAAAAAGGCTATACCGTGCGGTACAGGGAAATAATCGGCTAAGTCACTCGATATTGGCACTTTCGATTTCCAACATGTTATATCAACAAATCCATCCCCATTCATAGTTGATCAATTATCTGAAACATGCCCTGACAACATTGAATGCAAAACATAAAAATGGCTCTAGATCGAAAGTAACAAAAAGTGACTTGGCCGGTTTTTCCCCCGAACCCTTCATTTGGAACGGATTGCGCTATTTGGCAAATAAGAATTCATAGATTAACTAAACGTTGTTTGTTTTCTCTATGATGTCCATTTCCGAATCTATGAATTGGAGAAACGTCAAAAATTTTATGGCTGGAAAACCAACTTGTTGGTTTTGCCGGTTTGAAAGTATTATCAAGATGAAACGGTCGTTGCTACGGAAACTTCCTCACTAAAAATGGAAAGAGTGGAATAGTCAGGTGAAAACAAAGATCAACTCAATTTGATGACACATGAAAATAAATCCAAAAGGTAATAAAAATACTTACCAATTCTCTGTTAATGACAGCAACTTCGAACTGCATAATTTCTTTAAAAACATCCTGATCAAAAGGAATATTTTCTTTGAGGACAAACAATTCAATTAACAGCTTTTCCAAAATTTTTTGGTACATTTCAAATTTGTAAGTGTTGAGAGAAGAATTCAATATGAAGGTACATGTATTGAGGTGCTTGAAAAGCTGTGGATAACTTCTGGCACTGATAGCTTCAACCTGAAACAAAATATTTAAATAATTGAACAAATTTATGTTTCTCAAGGAAAAGCCTTAACTTTTGTTGAACTCACCGTCATTTTCATAAGATCAGATGATGCTACTTCGAATTCATTATTTGGAATATGTTCGAAAATTGAGTGAAAAAGTTGCGAAAAGTCTTGTGTTTCGCATGAAACCACTTTTCTCATTTTACAGTGTGTCCATATATTCAAAGGCAAGTCTGGGGAAGTTTTGAAAATATGTTTATTGGATAACACTGTACAAAATAACTCTGTACTTCCTTCTGGGAGGACATCACTATCTGTCTTGAAAATTATACTCAAATAGTCTTCCAATTTTTCTACCAGCTTTTCTAGCTCCTGATGTTTTCCATCAAGAACTATCCAATGTTTCAAACAGCAGACATAAGATTGAACCAACAAAAGATTGGCCTCTTTTTTAACAACCACCTCATAGTTGACTTTGATAATTCTATCTTTGAGTTTGGAACAAAATTCCTTGAATTGAGCAGAGCTTTTAGATTTTTTTACCTGAAAATATTCATTCATGGGTAAATAGAAATAATTCGAATTTATCATACTTTTAAGACAAGCATTCATATTATTTATAAGCAAGAATTGCTTGATCACATGATAATGGAGATATTAAAAAAAACTTGGCAAAATCATTGAATTAATGAATTTCTATTGAGACTGTCTTTATTCTGTTGAATCTATATTCTTGCTAATATTGCATTGCAGAAGAATAAATGAAGATCTCCAATACTCACTTTTCGCAAACATTTGAGGAACAGTAGGGCATATTGTGGATTTTCAGTATGTTTTAATAAATAATCAACACCAGCAGCAAGAACTCTGAAAGATTCCTCAGTTTTATAGCATTTTTCAGATAAGGCAATAACTAATTCTCTTCTTTCATTGAAATTTGTCGTCAGATTTCTAACCAGTGAATCTGGATTGAATAGATGCATCAAATCAATTCTGACCTCTTGAATTAAATCTAAAATGAAATATTTTCATCAATAATCCCCACTCTGAAACATTACAGAACATACCTTTTATCCAGTTTTCCAAAATATTCTTAAATTCACTCTCTCTGTCCCAAAAATATTTATGCATTGAGAAGAGACCTATTATAATTAATGAAGACACTTTAGGGGACAAATATATAATCGGCAATTTCTTCAAATGAAGCGAATAGATTTGAATTTTATCTTCCAATTCTTTATTGATGATTTCACCATCAATCCAAAGATTTTCATCATATACTTCCCTTAGTCTTCTGATATAATTTTCATCAGATACAGAGTTCAAATTCTCTTCATTGACAGTGGATAAGAGTTTCTTCAGTAAAGAATATGATTTTCCTTTTGATAAAATCTTAGCAATTTTTTTGAGTAGAACCAAACTCATAGTATTGCACAAAATTACTGAATCATCAATTAGTTTAAAAATGTCGGGTTTATCATCAATTAAACTTAGTATATGATCACATATGAGCATAATAACATCAGAATCCAACTTATGGATTAAATGTTTATTTATGAATTTCTCGGAAACTATGTATTCACAAGAATTGTCCACATTCAAGGATATTTGATGAATTGCTTCACGTTGTGTACTTTCATCCATTTCATTCCCAAAAAGTTCCATTGCCATTAATTTTTTTATGGTAATTTTCAGCTGCGAAAACGTAAATAAATACTTTTTAGGGATTAATTAAATTGTTTTTACTAGAAAAATGAAAACATTTGAGAATACAATATTTGTCATAAATATTCATGAAATAAGACAAATTTAAGGAATTTACATTCTTGTAATGTATATTACATCCCGACACCAAGGAAATAATTACCTGTAGATGCTTGCAGTCAAATTCTCCAAAATTCATTATTCTTTGTGACAATAAAGTCCACTGTTCATTAGTTAGGAAAGAAAATATATAATTAGAATGGTTTATGTCGTAAAATATTTCTTGTTCTTCTAAAAATCCAGAATTGTAATGATGGAACTTCATATACCTATCAGACCAATCATAAGAGAGATTCAGGAATGCTTTAACTAGTAACTGATTCTGAAAAATCAAAATCCTAATGAAACATTTAGTCTTGGAAAGTGATAACAAGATCTGTGCAACAAACTTACATGTTCTCTTTCTAGAAGAGCACCTCCTAGTTTATTCAAAATACTTTTGACTTCTGCCATGCTTTGGTTGAAGTTTTTCATAATAGTCGGTGTGGTCAAGTTTTCATCCATTTTATTTATTTTCAATAGCCAGGACATGAACTTACACAATAATTCAATAAAACCACTACGTGTATCTGAAAAATATTGAATTAAAAGATTTCCAATAAACTCAATACTCAAATTAACATATCAAAGGTTTTTTGGAACAAAAATTAGAGATGGGCAGATTAAAAACTGTTCAATAAAAAATTAATTATTTTCACTCACCATCATTGGACTCCGTAAGACTAACAACAGTGGAGTTCAGATGGAATATAAATGATTTGAACAAATTCATGTATTGCTTACTAGGCATCTTTGTTGTACATTGAGCAAAATAGTGGAGCACTTCATCAGGTAGTACCCTATCAGCATTGAAATTCCTTTCCACATCTCTTTGTAAATCACAATTACCTCTGAATGTATAATATTCTTCAAAATTTTTATTCTCGTCAATAGACTTAAGAACATGTAACATCTTGGAAATTAACTTATGAATTCTATGCAATTTTTCATAAGTTTCAAAAAGTTTCATCATAAATCTAGTATAATTTTCTTCACAATCAGAATTATCAGCAAACAAAGAATATGTGAGTAAATTGTCCAAGCATTTCTCAACCAGCAATGGATGAATATCAATTGCATATTCCAATATCTCGTAACAGTTTTTATTGGGTGTGCTAGTTAAATGGAGGATAGAATTAACAATATTCTCGATGAATTGTGAGAAATTAATTACAACAGAACAATTCAAGTCAAAGTTGCTGTCTTTCAGAATTTTCAATATTTCTGATAAATGGGTCAGTGATCTTGATAATATTATTTCTGAAGGAATAAACTTTGATATTTTTGTAACACTGTAGTCACGACTCAAATTGAATCCAAAAACTTCGAGTATGACAACAGAAAATGCATAAATCCATTTGAAATCTTTGAAGGTATTCATTATTGATTCAAAAACTACTTTACATGTTAAATAACATTCAGGATCAGAATTGTAATTATTCCCTAGAGTTTTTAAGACAGCCTTCTGGATTTCAAATTTTTCAGCTGTCTTATTTTCTGTCAACTTAAGAACAGTTTCTAAATAGTTCTGAAACTCGCCCAATTTTTTTTCCAATATAACCTGAAAACAAAGTCAATGTGAATAGCTCGATCAAGTTGAAAAATTTTGTTATCTTGATTGAGTTGTCTCTGAACTAAAATTGGGTACTGACTACTGATTGCCAGATTAGGAAAAGCACTAATGTGGCTCAAAGATAAAAAAAAAGAATCAAATGAGGTATAACTCTTCTGAAAATTTGACTTTTGCAGATCGTAAATAGGCTACAGAGAAGATTCAGATAAACATTGTTTTTTCTCTGCTTATTTGTGAATTCTCTTTTGTACTACATATATGTTTTGATAATTATGCAGAATACTCAAAAATTAGAGTTTCAGGTTTGGCAAGTTTTGACTGTATGATATTCTAACATCCACCTTTATGAATAGATAAGAAATTAGAAGAACCAAATGCACTCACCTTCTTAAATCTTTGACAAATTTCCAGATGGAGCTCTTGACTCTTGTGTTTGAATAAAAGAGTGATAAGAACAGGAAAAATCAATTCCAAAAATTCTTTACAAAATTGTTTTTCACTGATGAAGGTTTTATGAAACACAAAATCATTTCGAATGAACAATTTCAAAGTTTTCACTGAGTTGATTTTATTCGAAATCCCAGCTATCAATTTGGAGTATGATTCCAAATTATGTCTATAATAAAGTCTGAAAGAGTAATGTTGTAACACTCTGTTCAATTCATGGGAAATGATTATCTCCAATTTTTCGTCAGTTTCTGCATTTGACCAAATTAAATGCATATCCTGAAATTGGAAAATATTGAAAAAATGAAATAGCTGCGGGTCGAACCCACATTTTGATAGTACCTTCAGGAAACTTTCAACTCTACCATATAAAATTCCTGTTTCTTCCAAATCTATCTTATGTTTGTTCAAAACATAGTCAATACTCATTTGTTCTGCAAATTTTTCATCACAGTTCAACCTGGGATATTTGTGGGGAGGCTCCAGTATTGAATTTCCGTCATTATTTCTCTTCACTCCAATCATTGTAAAATTATTTGTATCTGCAATCAAGGTTGCATTTTTATTTGAGATAATGAGTTTTATCTTTGACTTACCACTGTTAGCTATCATTCTCCACTGATTCAATGGGCAATGTCAAATAAAATCAATTTCAATGGAAATTAAATGATTTTCAAAACCCTACTTCAAACCGCAGTTTTTGATTTCTCCTTCACATTTTCTTTACAAGAATTTGAGGTTAAAAAAATTACAGGTTGGAAATTCACAAACCATAGAATAGAAAACATAAGTTCACTGATGAAAAAAAATTTTTCTTCTTCTTCTTCTTTCAATACCCTTGTACGGGTTTTTTGGGCAAAAATTTTTCTTCTACCTAGTTAAGATCATAGAGACAACTCACTCTGGAAAAGAGCACATTCATTTTGTGATACAGGTAGAATTTCTGGGGGCGAACAGAGAGTTTAGTATAAACATAGAGGTACAACCATAGAACTTATAGTAACATATGGAATGCTATGAGCCTTGCTGCTCAGCTTGAAATAATGGATAAACATCTGCAGTTGGAGGAATCGCGAGATTTCCATGTTTCCATGGATACGACCTGTCACATTCCTGTGTTTCCGTTCTGTGTGACAGGTCGTATCCATGGGAACATGGAAATCTCGCGATTCTTCCAACTTGAGATGTTTATCCACTTTTCGGTCTGGTAATAGCATTCCATGTTACTATAGCCTATAAGTTCTATGGGTACAACGATTTGATGCAAAAGTTTTCGGCAGTTTACTTGCCAACTTTAGTGGCGGCACATAGTAGCTACTAAAGGAACTATAACCTGCCGATCCATTTTCTCACTATTCATTTTACAGAAATCTGTAGAATATTTATTTTCCTCTAGTTCTATGAATCATAGGCAGAATTTATTAATTGTCGTTTTATTGCATCAAAAAAATCAGGTGTGATGGAATACTGAACATCCAATATTTCTTACACCGTTCCTGATGATCGTCATCGCATTCGGCTTCGGAAATAGTGCTTTATAGTTCAGCTACTTACCGCCAGATGCGGGGGCTAAAAATTTTCGCTTCTCTGAAACACACTTATCCATCTATGAACCGGTGAAGGAACTACACCAAATTCAGCTTCAAATCATTGAGCTGAGTTATGCCTCTATGTATATTTGAACTATGTCTCAGTTTACGAAGAGTTAAAGATGGATTATTTACAGTGGTCCCAATTTTGTTTTGTCAAAGGCATGCCAAAGAATATTGTGAAAGCTACATTTATTATTCTAATATGATCAGTTCAGAAGTTTGATTTATTTATAATTATATTTTCAAAATATCTTCTCGATGATGAAGATTGTAGATGTTACTGCACCAAATCGATTTATATTTGGTTTGTGAGTACTGTATATGTAGATTTCGCAAGTACATATTTCCAAGTTGTGGGTACGATTTCAATCTACTTTCGTTATTTATTTAATCAGCGAATAGAATCTTCATGATAGTCGCGTCGCATCAACTCATCAAAATCCTCAGAAATCTTCTGAAGCCCAGAGTATAGCTAGGGCTGTATGAGATTTTTTATGTATACATAATTTACATAAATTTAACTAAAAAAAGAATATTCATATAAGATCCAAATAAAATTGTTTGGATTCTGATTTTATTTCTATCCTTTGTCTAAGTTTCTATCCTTATTACAGCAGTTATGTTCATCAAGCAAAATATTGCACTGCGAATATCTTGTAACTTTCATTGATAACTTAAAAAAAATATAGAAACTCTTTTATTATTCATAAAAATCGAACTCCAAACACAAGCAAAACAAAGCTATTTGTCCCTACACTTGCCTACTGTAATGAGTGTAATGACTAGTGGGATTGAGTACCTACGCCACTGTTGTGTTTGTCTAATGTCAACGACCATGGCTTCTGCGATGTTTATTTTGATCTTTGTTCGAAATTATTCCTGATCCAAAATTGTATTTCCTGAAAATTCTATAATTGAAATTCGGAAAAATGTATGTCCATCAACCATTGCAGTAGGTACCTTGGTACCTATGGTTAGGAAATTCATACCTAGCTATATCACCTTATACTGTGGCTATATTATGGTACTGATGGAATGATGGAAATAAACATTACGCTGAACACTAAGATTTTGAAAAAAATGGGTTAACTGAAAAACTATCAAAAATCCTGGGTCTTCAAATTTCTACGGAAAAAATGAAACGTATTAGCAAAGAGTATCTACTCTTTGGTATTAGTACGGAACCATCCTTTACTCGTGTATTACTCCCACTATGACTATCTCTTTTATGTTTGATACCTTAACCTCATATCTTTTCTTAAAACTAAAACTAAGCTGCAAAAGATTATTCGAAAATTAATTTTGATGTAGGAAATCCTAGCATGACTAATATACTAATAAAGCCAAAGCATTCATTCATATTCATTTATCATTGTTCTGTTTTCATATCGAATTTACAGTTTACACGCAAAAGCTTGGTCAAGGTCGAAGCAATACAGTTTCAGGTTTTAGTTAGGTTTATATGTGTATGAACGAAAAATTAACCTATGATTTATTTTTTTTGTGAAACAAATAAAATAATACCTATCTACTTCCTAGATATATTTTCATTATCTAATGTGCTCTATCGTCCTTAATTTTTGTTCCTTGTTTTGATGCCATCAAAATAAATAAACTCTGAAGGCAAAGTCCGATTTGTGAACGGCCATTTTTCATTCGAGTTTCGACTTTCGAGGAATCTATTTTTTACTCAAGAATGATAGCTTTGGACATTAATCTCCTGGCCTCATAGTAGGTATTAGAATTTATTTTTACAGAAATCCCAAAAACTCAATTCAGATTGCACTCCATATAAACATGATGCAATATTGAGAAAACGATAATAATTACTATATTGGCAAAATATAGATTTACTTATGTGAACATATTACCAACAACGACTACATTATTTTCCTCTTGGTGATTAATTTGCATAACGTAAAAGATAATTTTTTCTTGTTTTATTACATCGTTTAATATTACCATCATCACATATTATATTATGCATGTCACATGCTTCAATCAACAAACGAATTTACACATTGAATATACAGGAGCAATGAACATGTCTGTACATGGAAACAGGAAAACGGACCTAATTATTTTTTTTCAATATTGAGAACCCAAAGCCACCCCAAATGTTAGCCGCTGTGCTCTCCCAGCGGCCAGCTGATTTAACTCAATTTCCTTCTTGCTCACTTGCTGTGTCAGTGCATGAATGACGTCACAAAACATTTACCTACGAAAAGTAGATCTGTCTTATTTTTTGAACAGAGGATTCCTTCTAGTTTATACACTGAACAGATTAATACTTCTCGTTAATATAACTAAAATATTCATGCCAGTAAAAAATCACATGTTATTAATCCAAGTTTAAAATATTCATAATCCTATTGATTCTAGAATGTTCATGAAATCGATGATAGAAGTGGTGGGGATTGCAGACGCTATATATAGAGAATATCTTGATTCCTACGCCATAAGAGAATAATAATCAACAAAGTGTAGAAGAAAAGTTGTATCAAATCAATACGAGTTTGGAGTTGAGTTTTTGTGATATTTGAAAAATAAGAACTCAGGTACTTAATTTTTAAAGTTTATTTGTGTTAATAGATATAGTTATCACGTGTAACAATTTTCACTTTTCAAAATCAAAATAATGTTTTCTATCTTTTCCATGATTTCAAATTGCTATTATATATTTATATCGATTCATTCACGTATCTGCAATGTAAAAATCAGTTTCAATTCGGTTACTTCATGAGAATTTGCGATTCAAATCCATAATTTTCTTTGTTCTCCGAAATCAAGATGGTGGAATTGCGTCGTAATAAAACGTTCTGGTCTTTCATCAATTTCTAGGAAGTGGCGGAACACAATTCTACCTCTGGATTATAAACGTAGATTGTTTTTCAAACCAAATTTCCGTTTGGATGTTTTTCCACACGCAAACCAGTCCGATTTTCATAGCGAGTAATCAATAATTGCATCTATCGTTGCCAGATGCATTCATCCGTTTAAGAAACAAAAAGACATGGTCGATTTGGAAAATTCAAAACATTTAGGACGTTTGAATATTGTTGTATTGCTCAATACTGTTATTAATGCTCAATTGAGTATTAATAATGCATAACTAAGTTTTATTCATCATTTCCAAACTTGAACTCTAAAAGAGCTTTTCAGTTGTTCACCGCGAGACAAGAGTTCATTCATTTCTCTTATTGACAAGTTCGTTTGAACGATGCAATCTTTGTTATGGATATGTGGGCTAGTCGTTAGTTTTTGTAATTGAAGTTCGTTTTGAGCCGATTATTACAGTTATTTGAATCATAATGGATATTATGTGTAAATGAGGAGAAATATGTAAATTTGGCAACACTGATTGCATAAATTAATTGATACAAATCCAATTTTGGGGTAAAATGTCTAGATTGTTTTTAAACATCTTAATTTGGGGAATTCCATACTTATATCATTTTCATTCCAAAATGAAATGACGATAGGCTGATGTTAATTATATGGGGCATTTATAATGATCGAATTTTTTTCTTCGAAAAAATGAAGAGAAAATGAATTCTCAAGCTTGAAGTAGTAGGCTAATTTCTATGTTGTTAATCTATTTCAAAAAACAAAAATTTGTCAAAGTAGAAATTGAAGTCAAAATCAAGAACAAAATCCTGATTCGAAACAATTTAATTGCAGAATGCAGATCTTCGTCAAAACTTTGACCGGTAAAACCATCACCTTGGAGGTTGAACCCTCTGACACCATCGAGAATGTGAAAGCTAAAATCCAAGATAAAGAAGGAATCCCACCAGATCAACAGAGATTGATCTTCGCTGGTAAACAATTGGAAGATGGACGTACTCTATCTGATTACAACATTCAGAAAGAATCCACCCTTCACTTGGTACTTCGTCTAAGGGGTGGTATGCAAATCTTCGTCAAAACATTGACTGGAAAGACCATCACCCTGGAAGTTGAGCCATCTGATACTATCGAAAACGTCAAGGCTAAAATTCAAGATAAAGAAGGAATCCCACCAGATCAACAGAGATTGATCTTCGCTGGCAAGCAATTGGAAGACGGTCGTACCTTGTCCGACTACAATATCCAGAAAGAATCTACCCTTCACTTGGTGCTTCGTCTTAGGGGAGGTATGCAAATCTTCGTCAAAACATTGACTGGAAAGACCATCACCTTAGAAGTTGAGCCATCTGACACTATCGAGAACGTCAAGGCTAAAATCCAAGACAAAGAAGGAATCCCACCAGACCAACAGAGGTTGATCTTCGCCGGCAAACAACTGGAAGATGGACGTACTCTATCCGATTACAACATTCAGAAAGAATCTACCCTTCACTTGGTGCTTCGTCTCAGGGGTGGCATGCAAATCTTCGTCAAGACATTGACTGGAAAAACCATCACATTGGAGGTAGAGCCATCAGACACCATCGAGAATGTTAAGGCTAAAATCCAAGACAAAGAAGGAATCCCACCAGATCAACAGAGGTTGATCTTCGCCGGCAAACAACTGGAAGATGGACGTACTCTATCCGATTACAACATTCAGAAAGAATCCACCCTTCACTTGGTACTCCGCCTTAGGGGTGGTATGCAAATCTTCGTTAAAACATTGACTGGAAAAACCATCACCCTAGAAGTTGAGCCATCTGACACCATCGAAAATGTTAAGGCTAAAATCCAAGACAAAGAAGGGATTCCACCAGATCAGCAAAGACTGATCTTCGCTGGCAAACAATTGGAAGATGGGCGCACCTTGTCCGACTACAATATCCAGAAAGAATCCACTCTTCACTTGGTACTCCGTCTTAGAGGTGGTATGCAAATCTTCGTCAAGACATTGACTGGAAAAACCATCACATTGGAGGTAGAGCCATCAGACACCATCGAGAATGTTAAGGCTAAAATCCAAGACAAAGAAGGAATCCCACCAGATCAACAGAGATTGATCTTCGCCGGCAAACAACTGGAAGATGGACGTACTCTATCCGATTACAACATTCAGAAAGAATCTACCCTTCACTTGGTGCTTCGTCTCAGGGGTGGCATGCAAATCTTCGTCAAGACATTGACTGGAAAGACCATTACCCTAGAAGTTGAGCCATCTGACACCATCGAGAACGTCAAGGCTAAAATTCAAGACAAAGAAGGAATACCACCAGACCAACAGAGGTTGATCTTCGCTGGCAAGCAATTGGAAGATGGCCGCACCTTGTCCGATTACAATATCCAAAAAGAATCCACGCTTCATTTGGTACTCCGTCTCAGAGGTGGTATGCAGATCTTCGTCAAGACATTGACTGGAAAAACCATCACATTGGAGGTTGAGCCATCCGACACCATCGAAAATGTTAAGGCTAAAATCCAAGACAAAGAAGGGATCCCACCAGATCAACAGAGATTGATCTTCGCTGGCAAGCAATTGGAAGACGGTCGTACCTTGTCCGACTACAATATCCAGAAAGAATCCACCCTTCACTTGGTACTTCGTCTAAGGGGTGGTATGCAAATCTTCGTCAAAACATTGACCGGAAAGACCATCACCCTGGAAGTTGAGCCATCTGATACTATCGAAAATGTTAAGGCTAAAATCCAAGACAAAGAAGGAATCCCACCAGATCAACAGAGATTGATCTTCGCTGGCAAGCAACTGGAGGATGGACGTACTCTATCCGATTACAACATTCAGAAAGAATCCACCCTTCACTTGGTACTTCGTCTTAGGGGTGGTATGCAAATCTTCGTCAAAACATTGACTGGAAAAACCATCACCCTAGAAGTTGAGCCATCTGATACCATCGAAAATGTTAAGGCTAAAATTCAAGACAAAGAAGGGATCCCACCAGATCAGCAAAGATTGATATTCGCTGGCAAGCAATTGGAAGATGGCCGCACCTTGTCCGATTACAATATCCAGAAAGAATCCACGCTTCACTTGGTACTCCGTCTCAGAGGTGGTATGCAGATCTTCGTCAAGACATTGACTGGAAAAACCATCACATTGGAGGTTGAGCCATCCGACACCATCGAAAATGTTAAGGCTAAAATCCAAGACAAAGAAGGGATCCCACCAGATCAACAGAGATTGATCTTCGCTGGCAAGCAATTGGAAGATGGACGTACTCTATCTGATTACAACATTCAGAAAGAATCCACCCTTCACTTGGTACTTCGTCTAAGGGGTGGTATGCAAATCTTCGTCAAAACATTGACTGGAAAGACCATCACCCTGGAAGTTGAGCCATCTGATACTATCGAAAATGTTAAGGCTAAAATCCAAGACAAAGAAGGGATCCCACCAGATCAACAGAGATTGATCTTCGCTGGCAAGCAATTGGAAGATGGACGTACTCTATCTGATTACAACATTCAGAAAGAATCCACCCTTCACTTGGTACTCCGTCTTAGAGGTGGTATGCAAATCTTTGTCAAGACATTGACTGGAAAAACCATCACATTGGAGGTTGAGCCATCTGACACCATCGAGAACGTCAAGGCTAAAATCCAAGACAAAGAAGGGATCCCACCAGATCAACAGAGGTTGATCTTCGCTGGCAAGCAATTGGAAGATGGCCGCACCTTATCCGATTACAATATCCAAAAAGAATCCACCCTTCACTTGGTACTCCGTCTCAGAGGTGGTATGCAGATCTTCGTCAAGACATTGACTGGAAAAACCATCACATTGGAGGTTGAGCCGTCAGACACTATCGAAAACGTGAAGGCCAAAATTCAAGACAAGGAAGGTATTCCTCCAGATCAACAGAGATTGATTTTCGCAGGCAAACAATTGGAAGATGGTCGCACCTTATCAGATTACAATATTCAAAAGGAATCTACTCTGCATTTAGTATTGCGTCTTCGTGGAGGACACTAAATAACCAGTGAAAACTGCAATTCCTGTTTCAATTTATCCTAAGCATGCAAATTAAAGGCTGTTTTATAATTTTATAACAAATCCGTAAATTATCAGTGATATTATATAGAGAAGAATTAAGAGTATCTGTTTTTTTTATTTGAAGGTATTTGTTGAAATAGATGATATACAATTATGACGTTTTTAATTATCTTAACCCCTTATATTTTAATTAATTTTACGCGAGATTCGTTGAGTTATAATGCGGGCCACTCGCAAGGCATCACAGGCGTTCTAGAAGCCCGACTTTTAAGGCACCCAACCGGACTCTAGGGGGGTACTCTTCACTCTAGTCCGCCTCGGAAGCCCGTTTCGAGTCGAGCGGTCACTGGCATTCAGTACAGGCAAAGAGTAGGTACTCTCTGGTACAGGCATCGACTGCTGGTTGCCTGTCGGCCACCCACCAGACATCTCGGGCTTCCAAGTACCTGGAGGATTGATCGGTCATCCGCGGGGACTTTTTCCGAGCATTCATCCGATAAAAAGTCCTCGTGAGTGGCCTGCATAAGGGTATTACTACTTTTTATCGAAGAGATGAGAAGCCAAGTAGTATGTGTTTAATTTAGAAGACCAACAACATGCTTTCAGTAATTGAAACAGAATTATTGATTAATGATAACTAAAGGCCTCTTGCAAGGTCAGAGAATTTTCTGTCAAATTCACTGACCGAAAATTCTCTGCCGTTGCATACTACTTTTGGTAGAATTCCATCGTATACAACCTTTGACTATACCCTATATAGGGTATGGTCAAAGTATACAACGGCAGAGAATTTTCGGTCAGTGAATTTGTCAGAAAATTCTCGCGAGAATTCTCTGTCGTTGCAAGAGGCCTTAATACGTGAGGAATTCTGGGGAAGAAATACTCGCAAATTAACTATTGGTAGCGTTTGTATTTGGTCGACAATAATATGTTGAAATTCTATGAACATTGAACACACAGGGGTCATTTTAAACTTGTGAATTATCATTTGAAGAAATTTTAGAACTCAAATCCGACTTGATGTTGCAACTTATAACGCTTTAATTGTAAAAGGTTCTGCAAAATGGAGGCTCTTTCTATTTGTGTAATCTTTATTAAGTGGCCCCAATTGCGACAACGTAGCACCTGCTCAAGTATTCAACATCCATGTTTAGGAGTTTTTTTGTATAATGCGATCACTTTTTATAATGGGAATTTGCCCTTATCTCACAAATACCTACCTGTAGCCTTCAGAGTGAGATACGTAAATTTCTTCTGGATGGTCCGGAATTGTAATATTTGATTTTCCCTTTTTTGAATTGAAGTTGATTTTTTTCTCAGTTAAGGGTGAATTTTTTGAAAATATAATTTCAGATCATCAGTGGGATTAAGTTGAAAAGCTCTGCCAGACTGCATAATAAAGACCACATTGCTATTATCATTACATGTTAGGCTTGCACAATAATAATAGGAGATGAACCTCATTCATTCAGGACAAAATTGGATTTCATTCGAAGGGACAGACAGCTGTTGTGTGAAAGAAATATGCAGAATTCTGTAATTCTTCAAATATAATCTTTTATACAAATAACTATATATACAGTCTTATATACTCACATAGCATAAACAATAACTTACATTAAAATCTCAAAATGGTGGAAATACAGCAAGAATATTGAAACTTATTAAAATTGACAGATATTAAATTCTAAACATTGGTTATTGAAATCAAATATGGCATTGGAAAGCTACTATGACTAGTAATAACAAATTGATTAATAACAAATTATTGAGACTTCAGGGAATGCAACATTTTAATTCATGAATGATTTCTTGGGGCCAATAAAGCACAACAATTTTTTCCAAGAGATTCTGAAATTTCAAAACAAGTTCCTTTAAGCAAATATGTGTCCTTCCCCATCTTCCTGGAAGAATATTAAATTGTATCAAGGGAAAAGTGAGAAGTATTTTCTGAATAATGATAACGATTCATAAAATATCGAGTTTTTGTTTGTTCTGACCTGCATTTCACCTGGAATTGTTAGTTTTGTTTCCTGTACAGGTTCTTGTACTTGATTAGAGTTGCAATTGCTCCATCTGTTCCATTTGTCGAATTTGTGCCTCTCTTGCTCGCTTAGTAATGGCCACATGGAGTTTTTTTCTTGCAAAGTTTGTTTTTTTACGTTTTTTCTAGGGAAGAAAATATCAAGATATGAGTAAACTTGATGAATTCTGTTTTTCAAAGTTTCATGAATGTGTGAAAACTACAAATTAGAGTCCCATTGTCTTGAACAATTTAAAAATTTGGTTAATCATCAACAATAAATCATTGGACCTCTTTGATATTTTACGATTTTAAAATGTTCAATTAGTTCATGTCTGTATTTGGTTGCACAGGAATAACCTATAGCACATAAATAAAAATCTCATTCACATTCGATTTGCGGTAGAAAATCAGATCAAGTCAATAAACGGCCTATGCACTGTCCAGATTCAGTAATTTTGAATTTGAGGCAGCATATTAGCGAAAATACGGACATCATTGGTAGTCTAATATTCAACTAAAGACTATCATATTATACTTCAACGATTGCAGAGAGGAATACATATTTTGGATTGGAGTGGAATATACAGAAAGTAGGATTTGCTATAAGCATTATAGTGTTTGGTGATTCTCAAAGAGAAGAGAATGAGCCTTGATAAATGCTTTTAAGAGAAAAATATGAAGTTCAGTTCAGACATTTTCACTCAGGTGAATGAAAAATGTTGATTCTCTTTACGACAGAAATTATATTTCAGTGATGTTTGGGATGAAAAACTTAGGCCAATCGTTATCTTACCGTTCTTTAAATGGATTCTCCGGGTTGAAGTTTGATAAGCCGCTGTTGCCCTAAGTAAAATGTTAATTGGTACAATTTGTTCAAATTTTCGCAAGATGCTCAGTATTTTATTGATTTAGGAAACACACAAAATTCAAAACAGTGACAGATGGATGATGCAATGGAAAAAAATGAAAGCATATGGCGAAAAATGAAGCATTGTTCCCATACAAGAACTAATTTTGACTGATTGATATCACTTTGATTATTGTTTCATCACGACCAGAACCAATGTATTACGAGGGTTGCCTTTTATATTTCGGGATTAAAGAACAAAAATAAGTATTAATCATCGAAAATCGTTTTATTGTTTTTCAAAATATTCCCCATGGGTTTGGCTCATTTTGAAACACCCACACAGTCGACTGCTGTTTATTTTCGGGCTCATACGCGTAAATCCACGATTCGTCACCTGTCACGATGTCATAGACGTGTTTCGAAGTACCGTGATCGTATTTCTGGAGCATTGTTTTTCGACCAATCAACACGAGCCTTTTTTTGAACGATTGACAAATTGTGTGGGATCCAGCCATATGGGAGAATATGTCTATGGATCCAGCGCGAACAAATTTTTTTGACAGTCAAAGGTTCATGCATGCAATATTGAATGTATGCTGGTCCCACTAATGCCTAAGGTTACCTCAATCTCACGATAGGTCACATGACGATCCTTCAATATCAGTTCGCGCACAGCATCAATGGTTTCCGGAACAACAACCGATTTTGGACGACCTTCACCAAATTCGTCTTGAAGCGAACTACGACCTCGATTGAATTCGCCATACCATCGATAAACACTGCTCCTTGATGGAGCTTCATCGCCAAAAATCGAATTAAGTTCATCGATGCACTGTTGCTGAGTTAATCCACGTCGAAAGTTGTAAAAAATAATCGCACGAAAATGTTCACGATTTAATTCCATTTTTCGACCAAGATGAATTTTTCAACTTTTCAACAATAAATCCGCAATATTTATCGGTCGTGGCGCTACCGCGGCAACGACAAATAACGCGACCCCTTTCGGGAGAAATGAAAAGCCGCACAAAATATCACATTTTCGATCGACAAGAAAGTCTTAAACAAAATCTAATCAGTGCCAACACCAGGTATTTATATGCATCTATAGGCCTTTTCGGAAACTTACTCGGGTTCACTGGATCCCTAACCTTTGCGTTCGTTTACCTAATCCGAACATCCAACCCGTGTTCAGAAAGTACAGAGCGCTAACCCGATCGGTGACTCGGGTTGATTTATCGTAACCCTACTCGAAAGCAGGGTCGCTAGATCCACCGCATGCGCACGGCAGTTTAGTTTCGTATCTGGAAAACGCGGGAATAAGCCTTCCACTTTATAATAATAATATTCTATTCTATAATAATTTCATAATAATTAATCAATAATTATGGAAAGAGAATAGAATTTGGCGCAATGTGAAATGTGTGGGTTCATTAGCGAAGCATCAATTAACTGGGAAAAAAATCTTAAAATTATTGGTTATGTTATGATCTACTGACACTTCAAATCCTAAACCTAATAGTTCGTAAACTTAAGACCGGGTCTATGATACAAGAAGATCCGTCACGTGACCTCAATGGATCGAGTTAGTAACCCAGAGTAGGTTTCCGAAAAGGCCTTATGAGTACACATTACCTCAAAAATGTCAAACTTTACGACGATAGAGGTGTCAGTTGCCGGATTGCAACACCAGGGATGTCCAATCCCGAAATATAAAAGGCAACCCTCGTATTGACGTCATTCATTGAAGCAGAGTGAAACCAGAATTCAAGAAAATAAAACAAAAGCTTTATGAGCCCTAATCTCCAAGGCTTTGAATGAGTATTGTGCTTTTCATAGATGAAAAATTCTGCTATTACTTTTATTGTGGTTGTTGTGTTTTATTGGCTAGCATTCAGCATTTCATTCAGAACTACGACCTTGTTTTGTTCTTGTACCCCACAATTAGTGCTTTTATAAATGTTTATATCAATATTAGATTGTAGGCATAATTCATAAGTGCATTACAAAATATATGAGACCTGTTAGTTATGAAGTATTAAATGAAATGTAAAGAAAAATTCAAAACACCAATATGAAAAAAAGCTTTCGAGGGATTTATTTAGGGAAGGGGTTAAAAATAATTGAAATTCTTTTTATTACGAGGGAGTAGGATTCTTATGAACTGGAAGAGCATTTGAAACATTTTTTACTCCACAAATGAAAGAATTTTGTTCTTTGACTTAAACCAATTTTGTTTATGATTATAGTCAAATGATGTAAAGTCACATGATAGAATATTGAACAGAGCATCCAAAATTCAATATTCCTGAACTAGATCTTTGCAATCATAGCAGCTATGGAAAAATAAATGGTATATTTCAACCCTTTTTCTTCATGTGCGGCGCCCTTGGTCGGCCGAAAGTAGGCCTTGTGGCCCATTGTTCATACCGCATTTATGTAATACTAGAGCGACTCAGACCTGAAGGCACGCTGACAAGAATTCCGCCAGCCGACTAGGAGGCGCTCCTCTTACCATGGAGATGGAAGGTGTAGGGGTTCCTAGGTGTGTTAACCTGAGTGCAGATAGATTGCCGCACGTGAACAGTATATGTTCCGCCGTTTCATCCGCGTCCCTGGACCAACGGCACAGGGAACACTCGGTTAGACCCATTCTTTGTAAATGTTTGTTGAGCAGATGGCCAGTTAAAGTACCAGTAACCAGAGATAATGGCTTCCTCTATAGAATCAAGAGTTTTTTTAACTCTGGTTTTGAAGACGGCCCCTAAAGCTAAGCGTCCACATGTCCGCATCGGACGGATCGGATTTACGGATCTCCATTGTAGAAATGCCGATGCTCCGATGCGTCCGGTGCGGGTCTGTGGACGGGCTTGCACGAGTTTCTATACAAAGAATACCGAAATCCGTTTGATCCGATCCGTCCGATGCGGACCTGTGGACGCTTAGCTTTAATAAGGAGTCTTCACTGCCTGAGATTCGTTCTCGTATTCCACTCAGAGGAGAATTTCTCATCAATCCATCTCTTGAAGAGGTTTTTGATAAATGCATAACAGAGTAGCCTCTGCGGATACTTTCTATCGCACATACCAGGACAGTATATAGATTTCAATCCTTAGAAATTTGCAAAAATTGAATGTCACCAAATGGAATACAGAGAAGTATAACCTCCTAGATCTTCAGATATGGGCGACATTAAATTTTTTTATTTTAAGATAACCTGATTGTTGATCAGGTTTGAACAATGAATTTTACAAAAGTTTCCACACCCTGTAAATCAATTTTCCCCCAAATAATAAGGAAAGGAATCTGACTTACTGTTTTAGATTTGAGCTGTTGTTTTTGAAAAGCAGCATGCTGTTCATAGTGGATGGCTTCATCTTGGGATGTAATACCCAGATTGCGGTACTTAAGTAGTTCATTTAACCTGTGTCTGAGTTCATGTTCTCTTTCAATGTTTGCTGTTAACCTCTCATGTTCAGCTGATGTTTGAAATTGACTGAAAATTCTCATCTGATCCCTTAACTCTCTGAAAGAATATCAGTTTATGATATGATACAATTGAAAATTATTTGAAGAAATTTGTGCAAGAAGAAAATTGTTATAACTCACTTTTGTTCTTTGGTTAATGGTTTTCTATTTGGATCCTTCTTGTCTTTCGAAAAAAATTTAGAAACAAGCTGATAATCCCTAACTACCCGTTTTCTCCTAGTACGTTCTCTTAATTTTCTAATATACATATCAACCATAGCTAATTTCATCAATATTTCAACCTTAGAGTCCTGAGTAGTATCTAATTGCAGAGAAGAAACAATCTGTTCTGCAGGCATATCATATTCCTGAAATTAAATTGTTATGAAAATCATCACATCATTTTAAAGTATGCCTACTCTTTCATAGTCATCCCGATGAGGTTTATACCCTAACAAAATTGCTTCTTCTGGGGTTATATCTAGAGGAGGTAATTTCGAAGTGACTGTTGGGGCTAGAGGGCCCTTGTCTTCAGGTACTTGGTCTATTAATACTGGCCTTCTTTGCTCAACATTTCCCCATGTCATTTTTCCAACGTTACCGTCAAGATATCTACTGATATACTCATCTTTGACTTCTGAAAAAATTGAATTATACTATTGACAGAAATACTAACTTATAATTCAGATGAATAGGCGTTATTTACCTTCTGGAGTTCGTGTTTTGATGTGTTGACTGACAAGATCCCAATTTCCAAAACCATAAAGCTCTACTGCATCTAATAAGAGTAGTTCTTCTCTACCTGTCCAATTACCTCTACCTCCAAGAACTAAAGCGCAATGGTCCTAAAAATAATATACTGTTGATATTATTTCGACTTTGTCAAAGGGAATATACTCACAACAAATCTGTATGAATGATCATTTTTGTGAGGACCGATTTCAGCACCACTAGCAAAACACTGAAAAATGTAAGTGAAAATCACTCTATATCTAATTTGTGCACAATACAACTTTTACAAAATGAAAACCGCTAAAATTCAAATTTGACATAGAAGATGGGAATGGCCATTTTTATTTTGACATGTACATAACTGTCATCCGTTGTATTTACCTGCAAACAAATATCGAAATCGGAGCATTCACAGCATTGTACCCTAACACCATTAATCTCATCCTGACAATATGTACATGAAACTTTAGCGAAAACATCTGAAAAATATCAATTTTGAGTTTTTCTCACAAGTTTCATGATAAATTAAAATGCGTACCAGCCATGTTCTTCCGTATTCAAGATATGTCAATGTCAATTGAATGTTTATGACTGTCAAGTGTCAAAGTAAACATTAATTTCTATAACCCTAGTCATAGAGAAAGGAATAAGCTTCATTTTTATTATTTGGACTGATGAAAGTTAATTAAATTCCGATGAGAAAATGAATTCAAAGTTTTGTACCTAGGGACATAAATGCATCTTTATCTCAATTAGAATTTTGTCAGTTTGGATACGTAGTGGAACATTTTATGTCCAACACATCGAAAATTGATGAAAGTTGTATCACACATACATTTTTTAATGAATAAAAAATTTAACACTCATCTATCTCAAAAATAATTCATACATAACTTGACCAGACATCACCAAACACACAATAAGGCCAACCAGCGTTATTTGAAATAGAAGCTTGTCTTTGAAACCTCCTTTGAGCCAAACAGGCAATCCATCATCTACCTATTTCAAAAAACGTTAAAATTTTCTTATTAGCAATATGCACTTTATATCACCTGAAATTTTTTTTGATTATCTTTCAAACGTTTAAACTGTGAACGCACGATTAATTTTTGAAAATCTTCACTCGTCGGAGAAGATGGACATGGGTTTTTGATTGCCCGTAAAAAACTTGCAGTGAATATTTTTCTTCTTAATATATTCGGGGTCAGCACGGATCTCTGTAAGAAATTGATAACTTTGTGAATATGGTACATAAATACTGTTCAAGTATATATACCATTAAGAAATTCATCTTTCTGTTTTCAGTTATTATTCAACAATTAAATGTCAACCGTCAAATATTAATTTGTTTCACAAGATATCTGGATTTTTCAAGAAATAATTTCAAATTTTTGGAGAGTGGGGCGAAACAATTCAAATTAATCAGGATTAGACGCGTTCAGTTAATAACTACTTGCGCGTTTTGACATATCTATAGGCTGATTTACCATAAACTGGACAAATATCATGCAGTCTACAGTGTGTAGATGAGATAGTGAGAAACATTTCTGCCTAAGATCATTTTCCTTCGTTGATAGAAAAACGTTATCGATCGTTTTTTTTTTATTAAAGATTCCTCTATGGATTCATGGCTCTGATGCCGACTTTTTACTTGTTCCATTTCAAAAATGAATTGCAGATAAAATTTTCAAATTAATTTAATAAAAATATATACAACAACAATATAAATATTTTTTATTTAATTTGAATTAACAGAATCATTTCTTTTTCTCTTGAACCTCTCAGGTTTTTGTTGTTTAGTACTTTTCACTTTCTTCAATTGATTTTCTTCTTCTTTGGCAAGGACCCTCTTCATTTCTTCCAAAGCTGTTTTATAACTTTCACCTAATGTTTCAAGGTCATCAGTAGGAAGGTCAAACTGAAAGAATCAATTTTATATTAAAATATTTAGACAAATTAATAATTTTCAGAATTTTAAAAATATGTTGGCACCAACAACTGAACAATAATATTGCGGATATAAAAGCGGAGATAATATTTACATATGTATTCATAAAAAATAAACACAATTCTAGACCGATGTGAATTAAAAAAATATATAAATACCTCCTCAACATTAGTTTTTTCTGCATGCTCAAGTAAAGATTTGAAATGTCCAACTTGTGTGTTATGAAGAAGGGTTATAGCAATTCCTAAAGATCCTGCTCTGGCAGTTCTTCCAGCTCTGTGAATATAAGTTTTGAGGTGTTTTGGAGCTGAATAAGATATTACACACTGAACCTCTGGTAAATCTATACCCCTTGCTAATGCATCTGTACATATAATTCTGAAAAAAGTTTCGAAGGTTAAAACCTACACTGTCCACTTTTCCTTAAGATTAAAATGAGGTTAGTGTACTCACATATCAATATTTCCTTTGGAAAATTCTGAGATGAGTTCCTTACGGTTTTTAACCACTAAATGCGAGTTCATTTCAACAATTTTCAGATCATCTTTGAACAACTCCTTCAACAATATACACAATCTGTGTGTCTCAGTTATTGAGTTTGTGAAAACCAATGTTCTAGTCAAATTATGGATTTTGACATATTTGTATAGAACTAATGGTTTGATATCTGTAGAGCATACAATATATTTCTCTGTCAATTCATCAGGAGTAGTATATTTCCCTATGAAACCATCATTAGCTGTACTTTCTGAATTGATTTTTCCTGATCCTTCGACAACAGATGTGAAAAGTTTAGGTTGGAATAGAGCAATTTTTTCCAGTTTTTCTGGGTCCTGTGATAACGTGGCAGAAAATAATAGCTTTTGTGGTGGATTCTTTTTCGCTGATTCCAATGAACTGTTGTCTTTTGAAATATCAACACCTGAAAAATCGAGTTTGGTTGAATTACAGAGATTTATAATAAATCTTATAAGCCATTAACTGAAATTGCAATGGAGAAACAATTATTGTTATCATTTGTCATGATATTCAGCGATAATTGGGCAATTGAGATGCTTATTTATGTTTACCTTTGAACTTTTTCAATATCCCAAATTATTTTCTTCAAAGTTCTGTTCTATGTAAACAAGAACACTAACGATTATTACATAAGTAATGATAAAAATCAATAAATATAGGATAAGTAACCAAAAAATAAATTTCATCACATTTTTGCATTTATATTATTTGACAAATTGTCTATCTCTGAATGAAATGAATGGATATTAATGACCATAGATGCATCTATTAATGACCCAAAAATGACAAAATTTATTCTAACAGGGATGAAGGACTGTAGGTCGATGGCCTTTCGCTTCTGCAATAAATTCCTGTTCTTATTATTATTATTATTTATACTAACATGATGATTCTCGGGCTTTTACAAGTAACTCAATGTTAGATGAAACCTAAGTAAAAAATTCATAATATCAGACAATATATGTAGTATTAATATTAATTGAGCAGTAATAGTTGTGGACGAAAATAAGGCATAACGAAGCAATAAGCAACACAATTTGGACTGAACTGCTTTTAAAATAATCCTTAGCAAGATCCCAAATGTCATATAATAAAAGAATATAATAAATTATAATTGTAAAATGACGATGCACCAATAGTGATCCCCTTCTCCATAAATTCATGAGGTACACATTGATCTTCAAATATTGCCTAAACAAGTACTGTTCCCCCAATATTCTGAAATTGATTCCTTTTCACCATGCATATTACAAATTTTCTCTAACTGAACATTGTAATCGTCATTCATTTACTTCATCTCTCAATTTTGGTGTACTACAATCATCAGAAAGTTTTAATCAAAAGAATTATTGACTTATAATAATAATAATAACCTTTATTCTCAGAATGATTGGAAACCAATAACAAAGTTAAATCAGCAACAATAAAATGAGAACATTTCAAAAATCTATATAATCAATTAGTACATTCTAAGTTTCTATTATATACGCAAGGTTCTATATGCTCTTACCTGCTTGATGCAGATGATGTTTAAGGTGGTAAAGCCAATCATTTTGAGCACTATCAAGAACTCTATCAGCTTCATCTATTATAAGAAATTCAAGGTGACTCAAGTCTAGTTTTTTAGTATGTTTGAGATGGTCCACCAATCTTCCAGCAGTACACACTACTATATCTGTTCTACTTAATCCTTCCATTCTCTCATCTGAAAAAAAATATTGGCGCCATAATTTAGGTAATTGAGGCTGATTCGAAAAAATAATATTTTCAAGGAAGATTATTCCTTCTTTGGTTTACGAGTTATAACTAGAAATAACTCATAAACTTGAAAATACGTTTTGAACTAAAAGAAATTTTATTGAGGCTAATGGAACTTCATATAAATTCAAATTTCTTTCAGCAAACCAAATTATTTGACTCTTTATTTTATGAAAGATAACCTTGAACACATGTATTAAAGAATAATAATTTGTTCTTACTTATCAACATTTTCTCTTCAGAAGCAAATGAATTCTCCTTGGTGATTATGCACACATCTACAGTTGTATTTTGACAATAAACTTTGAATGTTTCGTAAACTTGTGATGCCAAATCCTGTGTTGGTAATACTACCAAGGCACGAATCTTTTTGGTTCCATATGTCTTTAGAGCTTGAATTACTGGAAGGGCAAATGCTAAGGTCTTTCCACTGCCTGTTGGAGCAGAAACACAAATATCTCTTGGCTGTTCAATACAGGATTTATCAATAGATTGCAATAACCAAGGAATTACTTGTGCTTGAACAGGAAAAAAATACTTCACACCATTCTCTTTGAGTTTTTTCTTTAAGTCTTTATCTAGAGATTTGATTGAAGAAACTTTCGTTTGAAGTTCTTTCAAATTAGTAGTAATAACAGTAGGTTCAGCAAGCCACTTAGGGAGAACTCTTTTAACCCTTTCTTTTTTCACAGAATTTTCTGCACCAAGAACTGTAAACCCTTCAAACGTTGTAGGGAGTTCTCCATTACTTTTCGTTTTTTTTTTCACAGTTTTTTCTGAATTTGCAATTTCAGTAGCTTTATCTTCCTCTTCAACCCCATTCATGAGTTCAGTGTTATCATTTTCTGGTACTTTAACGATTTGTGATTTGATTTCTCTTTTGATGTGTCTTCGAATTTTGGTCGCAGCAATTTTTTCTCCTAACTTTTTATTCTTATTTCTCTTTTTTTGGCGCTTCTTGATTTCAATTTTTTGGAAAAGCTGACTGAGTTTATTTTCCTCTTCATCTTTTGTTATTTCTTGTTCTTCTTCGTATCTGAAATTATATAAATATTAGGTACTCATATAACAACAGATAGAAATCTTGAAAAAGTAGTTGTTTCAGAATGAAGTAAGATTTGGTTATTGCAACTCCTCCTCACCTGTTAACATAAAATAAATCCATTTCCAATGTTTGATTTATTCGTAATCCTGTTGATAAATTCTATAAAAGAAGGAAAATTGAATAAAATTATTCAAAACACGATATTTAGAACTTTTTAGTCTAAAATTTTAGGTTAATTAGCAGCTTCAGTTTGTTGGTTAATCATCGAGCACAAGTTTATGGCAAAGTCGGGAATATTAATAGGAAATCGGAAAAAAGCTGGTGAAACTAATTGAATAGAATAATATATCTATTTTTCGGTATCAAATTTTCACTTATATATTGATAATTTCATTTATGTATTTATGATGTGGCATCGGCTGAAAAATATGAATATTTTCAGTCCGAATTATGAATATAAGAAGAAAAAAGTTCTGTAGTCTACTTGTCATTTCGAAAGTTAATTCTGTGGGTGTGAGTGCATTCCATCTTTCTTTTCATTGAGGTGCGCCATCGTTGGCGTTTAGATTTTCGAAGTTAAAGTGTTAATCCGAAAACATCCAAGATGGTGAGTTAAATATTCCATATTTTTTCTTTTAAAATGTACCGTCATGAAGGAATGTACATGGTTTCAACAATATATTCAACTTTGGTCATCACTTTAAGTAATGTCCGAATGTGAAACATTGCACAATATTTGGGAATCTGTTTATTTCTGCATGTTCAATATGGGTAGAACATATGCTGTGCTAGTTCTTATCATTGAAATGTGTTTGAAATAGACAATAGATCTCCCAAGGTTTGGGAATAAAAAATGGTTAGAAATTTTTCTTTCGGAGGTTAATGACACGTCTAACCTGTGTTTTTGGGTTATGATATTCCGTTATTTTTAATTGTTCATCTCGTTCACATTTTAAACCAATTCTTCTGTTTACAATGGTACGATTTTCCATATGTTTTATTTCTCAACTAAATTTTTTTTTCAGGTTAACTTCACTGTTGACGAAATTAGGGCCATGATGGACAAAAAACGTAATATACGTAACATGTCCGTCATTGCTCACGTAGACCACGGAAAGTCTACATTGACAGATTCTTTGGTCTCCAAGGCAGGTATCATTGCTGGAGCCAAAGCTGGAGAAACTAGATTCACAGACACAAGAAAAGATGAACAAGACAGATGCATTACCATCAAATCTACGTGAGTGATGAAGCTGGATTATGTGATGTCTATAATAATTGATTTAATTTTAGTGCCATTTCTATGTACTTTGAGCTTGAAGAGAAAGATTTGGTCTTCATCACAAGCCCCGACCAGTGTGAAAAGGGGCAGAAGGGTTTCTTGATCAACTTGATCGACTCCCCTGGTCACGTAGATTTCTCATCTGAAGTAACAGCTGCTCTTCGTGTAACTGATGGAGCCCTTGTTGTAGTAGATTGTGTGTCTGGTGAGTAAAATTATGATGACAATTCAGTCATGATGATAATTATCTTATATCCACTAAATATTCCAAAATAGCTTGCTTTTTCTAATTTCATAATATTTTCCAGGTGTATGTGTACAGACTGAGACTGTACTCCGTCAGGGTATTGCTGAATTCATCAGACCAATTCTTATGATGAACAAGATGGACCGAGCCCTTCTGGAATTGCAGTTGGAAGCTGAAGATTTATATCAAACTTTCCAACGTATTGTTGAAAACGTAAATGTAATCATTGCAACTTACAATGATGATAGCGGTCCCATGGGTGAAGTTCGTGTAAGTGTTTTTGTTAGATGATAGATTTTTTTTTATTGTCCAAGGAAGTACCGGTGATAGGAAGTACTGAGGTAGAGCACCAAATGAGCCGTCCAAATCAGTGCCCTTTTGTTCCCTGTCTTGAAAGACATGGGTCTCAAAGGGGTGAATTTTTGGATAAATGTGAATTTTGTTCTGTTCCTATATCATTGTGCCATAACAAATAATTGAGTTCTGAAGATTGTTGAAAATTTAAGGGTCATTAAAAAAATATGAAACATCCTCTACTCCATAAATTGAATTGAGCTTTCTCAATGGCATCATAAATAGAATTTTATGAGTCTCAAAATGTCATTGTTGGAATTTATTGAAGACAAGCAGGCCGTCCCAGCTTCGCCCGAGTAGAAATTTGTTTCACGCGGCGGTTTCATCTTCAAAACTTCAACCTGCCATATCTTTTGATGTACTCGTTGTAATTGTATGATATGAAGGGCAATTTTGTTCTAAATTAAATACTGTGGATAAATAACGTATTAGGTTGGATTAGGATCAATACCCAATTCATAAAAACACACTCCCAAATAGTGCATAATTTTGGAAAACATCTGATTACCATAAACAGGTAATAGCAAGTCAATCTTGAGAGATAGATACATGCTATCGCGGACTTTTTTGTAGAAATATTCAAGAGGTACATTTCCGTCATACATTGTATCCACGTAAGTCTCACGGTTTTTGCAGCGCACGTGAAAATAGCTGATTTTGGCTGATTTTTTTGTAATTATTGAAGTTATAGTAGGTATCCTTAATTTTTTCGGGTGAAAAGTATAGCCTATGTCACTCAGGAATAATGTAGCTTTTCAAAGGGTGAAAGAATTTTTGAAATCGGTCCAGTAGTTTTTGAGCCTATTCGTATCAAACAAAAATACAAATCTTTCCTCTTTATAATATTAGTATAGGTAGTAGAAAAATGGTTTGCCAGAACACTTCGAAATTTTTTTCATGGCATTTGATCAAAAAAATTATTTGGTAAATGAATTCTCAATTCTAGAAGTGGGGAATGCAACAAATAATGTACAAGATGGATTTATTTACTCTATATTTTGCGACATAGTTTGATAATCTTCCATTTGCCTTTTCAGAGCTCTAAAAACATTAATCCATTATTTGAACCAAATTTCAATTGAAATTATATGAACAATAATTTATATTCTTGTTCACGTGAGTTCATATCACTCCCATCATTTTCATTTTAATTCATATTGTAGGGTTAATTTTTTTAGATGTCTGAAGAAGAAAGTGAATGAACTCTTTGGTTTTACTCTACTTGGTACCTGTACTTTTGAAATCCTCTCATTTCCAATCGATTACTCTATTTGAAAAAACTGGTCCCGTAGATTCATATAAAAAAAATTGTATTGAAAATCTGGGACAATCTTGAAAATCATTGATTTTTGTTGTCAGGTTGACCCAAGCAGGGGTAGTGTAGGATTTGGATCCGGTCTCCACGGTTGGGCATTCACCCTCAAACAATTCGCAGAAATGTACGCTGACAAGTTCAAGATTGATGTCACTAAACTCATGAACCGTCTCTGGGGAGAAAACTTCTTCAACCCAAAAACAAAGAAATGGTCCAAACAGAAGGAAGATGGCAACAAACGTTCCTTCTGTATGTACATCCTCGACCCAATCTACAAAGTCTTCGATAGTATCATGAATTACAGGTAATTATCCAATTGATTTTCATTATTGATATCGAATCACTCATTTCGATTCGGATTTTCATGCTGAATTGATCCATTTGGTTCGGAGATAAATTAACACGATTTGCCCCACTCTGAGTAAAACATGTTCTGAAGTGGTTTCCCTTAAGTGATACATTCATTTTTGGATGAAATTCTCAATGCTTTGAAATTCTGCAATTAGATATTTATGCATCTTTTCGATTTTAGGAAAGAAGAATACGAATCATTGTTGACCAAACTTGGTATTGCATTGAAACACGAAGATAAGGACAAGGACGGTAAGCAGCTCCTCAAAGTTGTTATGCGTACCTGGTTGCCAGCTGGAGAGGCTTTGCTTCAGATGATTGCCATCCATCTTCCATCACCTGTAACTGCCCAGAAATACCGTATGGAAATGTTGTATGAAGGACCTCATGATGACGAAGCTGCTGTTGGTATGTGAAATTATTATTTTACTTTTCTCAATATTTTAGTTTAATACAATTTGTTTTATCCTATTGGCGCCCACTCTAAAAATTTTTCATATCTTTTGTCAGTTACGGAACTTTTGATTTTGTGTTTTCACATGAAAAATATACCTTATCTATGCAATTTGTTTGTTAAGAAGAAAAAAGTTTCTTTTGCCTTATCAAAAAAAAAAAAAGTTTCGGGGTCTTTTGCATGAAATGATTCATCTTGAATTTTTTCATAAGCCCGCTCCACACTCCGAATCGCGCCAAGAATTCTTGCCGTGAACTTGGGCAAGAATTCGCGGCAAAGAAAGTCATCCACACTCACACAAATATTCGCACTTCGGTTCGCGGCATCCTCGCTGTCTACGAAGACTTTTCGCCTGTTGAGCCAGCTATAAAAACGGTTTATTCTGATAATAATCAAGAAATTCTCATTCCACTTATCTAAATCTGAATCTATTCTAATTTCACTTCATTGCTACATGAATCATTCATTTCAAAAGCGAATAAAGTCAGTGAACAAGTATTAAATCATTACTGCGCAGGTACCGCGAAGACCTGTGAGTGTGGATGGAAGATGTGTGCTTAGGCGCGAAGCCTTTGTCGCGGGACAGGAGACCGCGAACGTTACACAAGAAAGTCATCTACACTCACGTTCGCGGTATTGGCCAAGGTTCTTGCCATGAGTGTGGAGTGGGCTATATACATACAGATTTCCCAAAAGGTGGACTGAAAAATAAATGGGATCAGTGAGTCGAACCTCGCCGATTGAGACCATTTGAGACTCCATTCACTTTTATAAGTATCCCGATTGACCAAGATTTAGGTTTATCACGTTTTTTTTACTTGAAACTGACACAAGTTGGTACTACTGAAATGTCAAATAATTCTCAGAGACGTTGCCAATGATAATTTCTATTTACTATTTTTTTAATTTGTGAATGGAGTTGGCTCTATTAAGATGGGCGTTCAATGTAGTGTGTTTTTTCCAAGTTGCATTTAAAATGGTTTCACATTGAGAACTAAAATCTTGTGGGTGAACTCAGAAAGGATTGGAGTTCTGGATGAAATAATTTAAATCGATTTCATTTCGAAAGTTCATTTTTTTTCTTTCAAAAATAGAAGAAAATGAGCCAACTCATGCTTCTGTTTTACTTCAAACGAAAGACCCATGAAAATAGTTCAACTTCCGATTGAAAGTGAATCTACAGATAATTTCGTTCAGAAAAACATCTTGAAATACGGAATTGGCAGAGAATGGCCAAATTCAAATATATGGCGGGAAATAGTTCCTGCTTTACCCACAAATTCACTAATTTCATAGTTCAGCGATTTTCGGATTGAGAGCGCCATTGTACATTTCAATCATAATGATAGAGATATTCATAGAACTTATAGTGATAATGTAAGTTCTATGGAGATATTCCATAAAAAGCACGGTGGCGCCTCTATCGGATTAGTTTTCCTACTCGCTGTGAACGGCGACTTTAAAATCAGTGTGAATGATAGTCGCACTATATTTTGATACAAAACCGTAATTCTAAACGAATTCTCTTTCCAGCTATCAAGAACTGCGACCCCAACGGTCCTCTCATGATGTACGTGTCCAAGATGGTACCGACCTCCGATAAGGGACGTTTCTACGCTTTCGGTCGTGTCTTTGCCGGCAAAGTAGCGACAGGAATGAAGGCCAGAATTATGGGACCCAACTACACCCCCGGAAAGAAGGAGGATCTTTACGAGAAGGCCATCCAGCGTACCGTCCTCATGATGGGTCGTTATGTCGAAGCTATCGAAGATGTTCCATCTGGAAACATCTGCGGTCTCGTCGGTGTTGATCAGTTCTTGGTTAAGACTGGTACCATCAGTACCTACAAAGACGCCCATAATCTCAAGGTCATGAAGTTCTCCGTATCGCCCGTCGTGCGTGTCGCCGTGGAACCCAAGAACCCCGCTGACCTGCCCAAATTGGTAGAAGGTAAGGTTTCCTTTCGAAAAATTCCTAATATTGATATTGTATACTCCATTTATTCACTTCTATAATGTATCCCAGTTGGCCATGACATTCTGTCCATTCTGACACATTTCACCGTGTATATTTAGGTATATGTTGGGTTATAGTCATTTTCCTGTCAGATAACTAAACAACGTTGTCTTCTTTACATAGAGGTCGTTGTAGTTACGTATTTTCGAAATGTTTATTTACTTTGGGAAATAATGAATTTGAGAAAATATTATGTGAATTCAATAATTCCAAAGACCTGGGAAAAGTTGAAGAAACTTTTTTCTGTGTTAATACTAGAAATATTCCACTTATATAAACATGGTTGGAAGAATCAGTTATGCTATTTTCTTGTACGGAAATCAAGAATCGAGTGTTGAAATTTCCCTGCAAATTAATGAACAGAATTGTCTGTTACTTTGTAATAGTTCATTCGAAAAAAGAATAAAAGTACTCGAATAACCCGACAGAAAAACTTCTCAACTGACAGACGGACCTATGGAATTCCCCACTTTTCGAAATTTTCAAGAAATAAGCCTCCTACAGAAGCCGTTTAAATACCTTTTTGCACAACTAGAAATTCTCCAGTATGAAAATGTAGTACGTAGTGCTACGAAACCTGTGTCACAGTTTAACCTTAAAAAAACTAACTCCATTTACACAGTTCAGAAACAATAAATAGAAATTAGCATGGGCAACGTCTCTGAGAATTATTTGACATTTCACGAGCACCAACCTGCGTCAGTTATGTAAAAAACTTTTTTTTCTTCCACTTGAAACGTAGGTTGGCACTCAAATAATTCTGAGAGATGTTGCAATGCTTTTTTCTATTTTTGAACCTTGTAAATGGAGTTAGTTCTTTTGAGGTTTAACTGTGACAAATGTTTTGTAGTTTTATGGAACTGTACCGAATCTCTCATTTCAGTTCAGTTTTCTATACTGAATTGTTCCATTAGATTCGAAAAGTATGTTCACGATTTGCCCCTTTCAGATCTATCGATGTTTTGAAATGGTTTCCCTTAAGTGGAACAGATTTTCTCCTGAAATTTATCTTGAAAAAAATTAACATGGTTGGAAGATTCAGTTATGCTATTTTCTTGCACGGAAATCAATAATCGTGTGTTGAAATT
This sequence comes from Adalia decempunctata, assembly GCA_951802165.1. Lineage (NCBI taxonomy): Eukaryota > Metazoa > Arthropoda > Insecta > Coleoptera > Coccinellidae > Adalia > Adalia decempunctata. Next base: position 28,388,800 of record OX637697.1, read on the forward strand.
TTACTGTGAAATAATGGACAGAACAGTCCGTTACTTTGTGATAATCAATTCAAAAAAAGAATAAAAGTACTCGAATAACCTAACAGAAAAACTTCTAAACGAACAGACGGACCTATGGAATTCCCCATTTTTCACTTTTATAAAGTAGCCCGGTTGGCGCTGGAATTCTGACACATTTCACCGCGTATATTTTGAAAATGTTAGGTTATAGTCATTCTTCTGTCAGATATGAACGCAACGTTGCGGTTTCTACATATAAATCGTCGAAATTACGTATTTATCAAAATGTTTATTTCCTTTGGGAAAACAATGAATTTGAGGAAATATTATGTGAATTCAATAATTCCAAAGACCAGACGAATACTGAAGAAACTTTTCTCTCTGTTAATACTGGAAATATTTCATGTGTACGAGTATAAACATGATTGGAAGATTCGGTTATGCTTTTTTCTTGTACGGAAATCAAGAACCGATTGTTGAAATTTTACTGAAAAATAAAGGACAGAATAGTCCATTACTTTGTGAAAGTTCATTAACCTGACAGAAAAACTTTTAGGGCCGCTTGCACCGTATTCGTTCTAATCGTTAGTTAGTTAAGCGTCGATTGATTTATTTAATCCAGGATTAAATATTTGGCTTGCACCAAGGCTGAATGTCACTAGATTAAAGTTAATCCACAAATCTAGTTATTTTTACGTAAATTGGTACTTGTGCCTAACTTCACGTTGTTTATTTTATCCCTTTTTATGCTTTGACAGTTTCTTTGTGTAGACATTTTTTGATATCGATCATTTCGCAAATTGAAAGAGTGGTAAAAACCGATGCAACATTCATTGCACAAGTTGACATCTTTCTTAGGAATATTCTACTTCAAATGAAAATATACCTGATGGTTAGAAACCACTTCAGATTTGGATGTAAAATATGATAAACTAATGGATTCTTGTATGGAAATAACTGAGGCAAATAGAGAAGAAACCAGTTTAGTATAGTATGGAATGATCGAAAAGCATGAACAAACCTGATTTTCGATAATAGGGAAACATCTACAAGAAAATATGTGATTTGAATTTTTTTCAATAAACATGCATCTTGGAATTTTGTTAATATTTATTCACTTTTATTTCAACACATAGGTGATAACGTTGGTGCCGATTGAATGATACCATTTGTCACTGTAAATTGAAGAATAATTCTGAGTAGGTATCAGAAGAACTGAACCTCCAATTTTATTAGACATGTATGAATTTGTTCAGTTTTCAGTTCATATTTTACCTCGACCGTTAATATTCAGTTCAATTATTCATTCTTGTGTGTGCTTTTCCTTCCACACCAATTTGATCTTTCATATCTGCGCCTAGGAAAACCAAAATCCATAATTTCTACTTCAACCATTTTTCTTTTCAATTTGATTTATAATTAAACATCATTTTTGAAACAAGCCTGACATTTGTCATCCATGAATGTAACCTACAATTCAAAGTTTATCGTTAAACTTCCATTTAATCCTCTCAATTTGGAGGATTATCTTTAAGCGTTAGTTATGGTTGTTAAACTAGGATTACGACACTGTGCAAGAGAATCATAGACACTAATCGAGGTTTTGGATTTAATCTACAGTTTTGTCATACAGTGCAAGCGGGCCTTAGACGAACAGAACAGACGGACGTGTGGAAATCCCCACTTTTCAAAATTTTTGAGAAATAAGCCTACAGACGACAATTAAATACCTCTTTGCGCAACTTGAAATACTCCAGTATGAAAATGTAGTAGTACTACGAAACCTGTGTCACAGTTAAACCTTAATGCCCGTTTGCACCGTTTGTCAAAACAATGATTAAATTCATAAACAACGTTTTATTCTCTAATCGGGTTGCACCGTTCCTAACGAATGATTAAATGGCCATCTAACATCGTTTAAACTAAACACAGAAATTTGCTCGTTTAGTGCTCGATTAATGTCAAAAACGATTGACAGTGGAATATTTGAATATTCAGATTTACTCGCACAATTGCATAAAATCGATTTAACTATAAAATGGATAATTTTGTAGACGAGATTTTATTGGATGATGATATCGACGTTCTAGACATAATTGAATTTGGTTTCCCTCGAAGATTTTACCGAAGAAAAAACTATTTTGAGAGCATGGATAAAAAGTACTATACTGAAATGAACATAGCTATTTTTATTTTTTCTTGAAATACAACATCATTATAAAATGGAATGAGACTAGATTTTACACATTTTTAATTTGTTTCAGTTTTTTCAACTGCTCTTCCCTTATTTCTATATATAATTGAAATATTCGGGCTTTTGCCACACTTTTCTATAGAATAGCGAGGATTTCCTCATTGACTTTTTCTTCTTGTTTGTCAATGAGAGCCAACCTTCTATCAATGAGTAGACTATATTTTTCCGCGAAGTCTGTTCTGGTGAGAGCCTTCACTATTGTTTGTGGCCTCCTTCTTGAAGAGGATGATGTATTCTGAGAGACACCTAAAAGTACATATGTGATATATTACACAATTACTAGCAGTGTGTGGTACTACCTTCATATTTACGCTTTCTCGCATTGGGAATAACTTCTTTTCAATACTTTGCTTTCCATTATCCCAATCACTTTCAACACCAGTATTAAATTTTTCATTGCAAAGATGTGAAAGCTAGAAATGTACTGTCATAGGAATTCGAAAAATCAAATTTTTCCACAATATTCAATATATTTATTCATAATTCTATGAATTTCTTATAACGTGAGCAACATTGCCAAACCTATCGACGATTAAACTAAACAACGATTAAGATTCGACGGTGCAATCGGCAACGCCCTAAACAACGTTTAAATATTTAACATCGGTTAGTTTAACCATGCTTAGCAGTGAAACGGTGCAAACGGCCATAAAAGAACTAACTCCATTCACAAAGTTAAAAAAGAGTAATTAGAAAGTAGACTTGGCAATGTCGATTGATTTTCACGATTGCCAACCTGCATCCGTTTTAAGTAAAAGAACTTGATAAACCTAAACCATGGCCCACCAAGATACTTTATAAAAGTGAATGGAGTATATATGTATGTTTGTAATTAGGAATAGAAATAGAATGATCCTTTCCAGGTTTGAAACGTTTGGCCAAATCCGATCCTATGGTCCAATGTATCATCGAGGAATCCGGAGAGCACATCATCGCCGGTGCCGGTGAACTCCATCTTGAAATTTGCCTCAAGGATTTGGAAGACGACCACGCTTGCATTCCAATCAAAAAGTCCGATCCCGTCGTATCGTACCGTGAGACCGTCAGCGAAGAATCTGACCAGATGTGCCTGTCCAAGTCTCCCAACAAACACAACAGGCTGTTCATGAAGGCTTGCCCCATGCCTGACGGTCTTCCAGAGGACATTGACAACGGTGACGTTAACCCGAGGGACGACTTCAAGGTGCGCGCCCGTTACCTCAGCGAGAAATACGATTACGACTTGACGGAAGCCAGGAAAATCTGGTGTTTCGGTCCCGACGGAACTGGTGAGTTTAATTGTTCTTTGAATTGTAACTGTAGTTTCTTGAGGCCAAAAGGAACCTTTTGTTTTTCATTTTCCGATTTTGGCTTAAAAATATATAGACTTTTGCAAAAAAAAAGGGACAAATACGTGCCTGATACGATTCTCTGCAAATACCTCAAAGTTCATATTTCTTGATTGAAATTGAGTTAATACATTTAGGAAATACACAAATACTAACCTTATTTGAATAAGAATTTCAAAAACACCATATTTCTTAACAAAAATACATATTTTTGTCCGATTATATCTGCAACTAAAAAGACAAATTCTTCGATTTTCCTGGAGATTAGTTAGCACTAATAACTTGTTCATATTTCTCTTGACATCCCAAAAATATCTTTTAAAAAAGAAGGTTTGATCCCATTTATGATTAATCAACCTAATCTAACTCATTTTGCATACAAAGGTACAAAAAAATCTTTTATGACAGAGCTATCACAGAGAGAGACAGACGATTCCGGATTGTTGATTTTCTTTTTTAACTTCAAACAATGGTTTGAGATAGCGGGCGCGCAAGACACCATAAAATCTATGAATCGACCCGACCCATCTCAAACCTCGTGATGATTATGTGGAAGACTCTTATTGAATTAAGGTAATATTAACGGTGTAGTGTCGAGTTTATAAAATTCCAAGAGGATATTCTTTAGATAGAAAAATAGCCACAGATGCTGAGTATCTTTATATTTTTCATTAATTTCAATTCAATACGTGGTTTGTATCGACATTCATATATCTGAATTTTATATTTTATTGACATTTATCTTTTATATGGACCGGCAACAATAAATTTGTAATAGAACCATGCTTCTTGGTGTTCAATTTTATCCCCCACATTCGTGGGATTTTATTATTACATATCTATATCAAACGTTTTTACATCATTTAAATTTAAGTCTCTACAAAGTTATAAACATTCTGACAACATTCTTCACTTGTGGTGCTATGAATTTTTCAGCGAATCGGTGCTATTTAAAACCCAGGGAAGAAATCAGATTATTCTCGAGATTCGTGATTATTTCGTCAAATTTTATCCGATAAAATTAGTAACGACTCGATAACGACGCGTTTGATTGAAAAAACAGGAATATTTTTATTTTCTAAAATGATTGATATTTTCGTCGATAAAATGAACCGTTTATTTTTTTGAAGTGGTTTATGGTATTTTTGCGTGGATTTATTAGTCTGCTACACTGTAACTTTTATACCAGGAAATATATTGAAAAATGGAGTAAATAATCAACCAAAATTCAGTTCCTTTGAAATGACGGTTCCGAAGATATGGAGAGAAGTGTTTTTTTAACTCCCTGTATCTTTCAAACGAAACCGTTTTGAAAAATGGTATGGGAAAAAAATGTTTCGTTTGATGAGAGGAATCTGCAGTTAGAATATACAGGGTGGGTCTTTGACTTGTACATATAATATTTTAATTGTAGATTCCTCTCATCAAAAGAAACACTTTTTTCCTATACCATTTTTCAAAATCCGGTTTCGTTTGAAAGATACAGGGTGTCAAAATCCATGAAATTAACACTATTCTTTCCATATATTCGGAACCGATATTTCGAATGAACTGAATTTTGGTTGATTGTTTACTCTATTCATTGTGCATATTGCTCAATTGAAACTTATTCCATATTTCTCCTGGTATAAAAGTTACAGTATAGTCGACTCATGAATTCACTCAAAAATACTGTAAAACCACTTGAAAAAGATAAACTGTTAACGTTTTCGAAAGAATTATTTATTTCAGAAAACAAAGGTATTCTTATATTTTTTCAATAAAACGCGTCGTTCTCAAGTTATTCCCAATTGTATAAGATCAAATTAGAGGAAAAAATCATGAATTTCAAGAATAATCTGACTGCTGTCCTGAGTCAAACCTCATCGAATATTATTTCTTCTCTGGTCTCTCAACAAGTTACCAACGTTGTTAGAATGTTTATCAGCTTTGTCAAGACTAAAATCTCTATGATGAAAAAACGTTTGATGTAGAGATATGTAATAATAAAATTCCACATTTGTGGGACATAAAATTATACATTTTGTAGGCAGTTTCTATTAAAAATTCATTGTTACCGGTTCTTCAGCAAAATATCTATCGAAACAATATAACTCGACACCAGAACGACACTACTATTACATCAATTCACTGAAAGTCATTTACATAATCATCACCTGTTTGCTTTATTCTCTGTAAATAAATAAAGTCCATCGCGTATACTTCGCTTATGGTGTATGGGATCACTGACTATAATAATAATAATAAATCAAATTTATTTCTGACCCCTAATCAGCAGTTTCCTACTGGTCCTAGGGCCTAAAAAAACAAATACATTTCAAGAGAAAAAAAGAAAACACATATCCATACAAAGTTATTATACAAAAAGTTTTTTAATATAGATCTATCTAGGGGATAACTATTTTTCTTCTATCTAAAACTAAAGTTTTAGGTTGGACTGGTTGGAGACACAGAACGTCTTGCGTGGCGGCTACATCCACGGCCTTCTGAAGGGAAGAGTAGGCCGTGGCGACTGAAATTAAGAACGTAGCGCTATATCGGCGAGAATCAGAACTACTCGTTTGGCATTTTCAAAGAGCAACGCCTAGACGCCTTAAGCGATTGTGATAGTTCATCCGCTAACGATAGGGAACGTACTGCTTTCTTGAGTTCGCCATTGTTTGAAGAGAAAATCGGCAATCTGGCATCGTCTTCTCTAGAGTTCTGTAAATGAATATCACCAGAGACAAGTTGTCTCTGATATCACTGAGGATGTGTAAGGTTAGGTCATTGACCCCGAATCATATTTGGTTGTGGACTTTGGTTAATGCAGTTAGGATAGGTTAGTGAGAAACCAATTTTTATGAGATCGTTTTAGAATATCGAGGAAAATATGAACAAATTATTAGTGTCTATGTAATCTTCGGGACAATCGAAGAAGGAACTTATTTTGGTGTGAGAAATATAGCTTTTCAATTGTCGAAATGATCGGACAGAACTAAATGTTTTGTTAGGAAATAATCGTGTTTGTAACATTCTTATTCAAATAAGGTTAGTGCTTGAGTATTTTTTGAATGTATCGCCCAGAATATCTAATAATCACATCAATTTTAATCGAAAAATATGAACTTTGAGGTGTTTGTAGATAATAATGTCAGGCACGTATTCAGCACTATTTTTTTTTCAAATGGCTATATCTCCGAATTCGGAAAAATGGAAAATGAAAAAAAGGTTTCCTTTAGCCTCAAGAATCTACAGTTGAAATATATTTACAAGTCAAAGACTCACCCTGTATGTGCAAGTCAAGGACTTGTATAATTAAATGTACCGAATCTCTCATTTCAGTTCAGTTTTCTATGCTGAATTGATCCATTAGATTCGTAAAGTATGTTCATGATTTGCCCCTTTCGGATCTATCGATGTTCTGAAATGGTTTCCCTTGAGTGAAACAATTTTTCCCCCGATGAAAAAAATTTAAAAATCGTCAATTTTTTGCATGTTTATCAATCCGTCAACATTTCTTTTCAGGTCCAAATATCTTGGTAGACTGTACCAAGGGAGTACAATATCTTAACGAAATCAAGGATTCCGTTGTTGCCGGTTTCCAATGGGCCACCAAGGAAGGTGTACTGTCCGAAGAGAACTTGAGAGGTGTTCGTTTCAACATCTACGACGTCACCTTGCACGCCGACGCCATCCATCGTGGTGGTGGTCAGATCATTCCAACTACTAGGCGTTGTCTGTACGCTTGCCTTTTGACTGCCAGCCCCAGGCTTATGGAGCCCGTGTACCTCTGCGAAATCCAGGTTAGTTCAATTTTTACGATGAAAGTAACCACCTAAGACAGCATTTCATTCTATTTTGATAGGTGGAAGGTTCGCAAACGGTGGAATATGAACTGATTACTTGATTTTCATGAAGACAGCTCATACATATTGGGTTGTTTTGAAATCAAATTTTCTACATTTTTTTTCCTAATATTGATATTTGAATGATCGATGGTTATTTCAATAAGCCCAAATCAAAAATTTTTCTCAATTTGGCTATGTTAAACGTGCCAGAAAGATTCTCCTGCTGAAAAGAAGATACATACAATTTTAAATTTTTTTTTGACTAATAATAAATGTATAAGGTGCGCAACAATTTTTTTTTATTTGAACGGGGGTCATTTTTGCTTGTTTATGCTGGATTCACAATAGACATAATGCATTCGTAAACGTAATGGTATTCAGAATGGAAGTATAAACCTTCCTCAAAGAAAAAAACTATTTGAATTTCGCAGCTATTTGCGGGTTTTTTGGACAATAACAAATAGTTTGTTAAAATTTTTTCCTATTCACGTGACTCTTTCTATTTTGTGAGATGTATAAAACATTGGGATTTTTATTATTGCATCGATAAGCTGATTTCGATTGTTTGATCTTTCTACTCTCCCAGCTCGCTCATATGTTAGATTGTTATCATTTTTCGAGGTCGTAGGATTTCCAACATTTTTTCTTTTATTTCCAGTGCCCTGAAGTAGCTATTGGTGGTATTTATGGTGTATTGAACAGAAGACGTGGTCACGTATTCGAAGAACAACAGGTTGCCGGTACACCCATGTTCGTCATCAAGGCTTACTTGCCAGTAAACGAGTCGTTCGGTTTCACCGCTGACCTACGTTCCAACACTGGAGGACAGGCCTTCCCACAGTGCGTATTCGATCACTGGCAGATTTTGCCCGGAGACCCAATGGAATCTGGAACCAAACCATACGGAATCGTACAGGTACGGATCAGAATTGGAATTTTTTTGTTGCACAGGCATTGTCACCTTTTGACAAAATTTCATACTTCCGATATTCATTGAGGCATGAATGTAACCATTTGTTTTCTGTTTCAGGACACCAGAAAGAGGAAGGGTCTGAAAGAAGGACTCCCAGATCTTACCCAATATCTGGATAAATTGTAAACATCTGGTATTTTAGGTTCTGTACAAATTATTTAAGAAAATTAAAATACACATGAAAAATAATTTTGTATTTGATTCAACAAAATTACAATTTATTATTGGCAGGGTGATGAAATGTCACAAATTTTTTAATGCAATATGATGAACCAGAATAACAACTGATCCTATTTATTTCTGGTTTATAGGTAAGGTTGTTAAATTTTAAACGATAATTTTTTTAAATGGTAACTGTTGATAATATATTGTGACAATTGATATTTTTCGATTTTATTTTTGTTTACACTCATAGCGATTGAATTGTAAACGTTCGAGGCTCTGTCTTTGAATGGAATCTTGTAATAAAATAATTTTTATGAAACCATCTTTCATTGATAGAATGGATTGAATTCTTCAGGGGACATTTTGATTCGAAAGGAATAGGTTACTCAATAATTGTGGGATTTGATTAATTTATCCAAGGTTAAAAAATCAGAATAATTTAAGTTTTCTACATAAAAGTACACCCCCTGCAAGACTTTCTATCTTTGAGATCCAAGAGATGGATGTGTGCATGGATTTAAATGAAAAGGTAAGTTTTATAATCAAATATATTTTGAATTTTTTTTTAACAAATATGATTGTTCTTCACAGACCTGTTCTGAAAATAATGTGACTGACATAAGAACGGCCAACTGAATTGTTTTTTTATATTTGATTTTAAAAGTTTCGTTAACAATCTTCTAACCAATTTTCCTTTTTTCCAGATGATTTAGTAGCTGACTAGGGCTGTGAACCCTAAACGAGCATGAATGACAGCTTCTCATCAAGTAGGTGTTTCAAATTTTTCTTCTCACTACCAATTATTTTTTTAAATTTACAAATATTACAAACGCTTGTGTTCATATTGGGGTATCATTAACTGGAAAATTCTGGTCACAAATTTGATTTCCTGATCGAATTGCCACCATTTTGAGATATACCGAAGGGCCACATCCAAAAAAAAATCGTTCCAGTAAAGGGAACATAAACTGAACCTAAAGGATACTTTTCGGAATACATTTTTTCACACACACTGTTTGTTTTTTGAGGTGTAATTTCATGACCACGATATAATGATGATTGTTCTTCACAGACCTGTTCTGAAAATAATGTGACTGACATAAGAACGGCCAACTGAATTGTTTTTTTATATTTGATTTCAAAAGTTTCGTTGACAATCTTCTAACCAATTTTCTTTTTTTCCAGATAATTTAGTAGCTGACTAGGGCTGTGAACCCTTAACGAGCATGAATGACAGCTTTTCATCAAGTAGGTGTTTCAAAATTTTCTTCTCACTACCAATTATTTTTTTAAATTTACAAATATTACAAACGCTTGTGTTCATATTGGGGTATCATTAACTGGAAAATTCTGGTCACAAATTTGATTTCCTGGTCGAATTTCCACCATTTTGAGATAAACCAAAGGGCCACATCCAAAAAAAATCGTTGCAGTAAAGGGAACATTAACTGAACCTAAATGATAAATTTCGGAATACATTTTTTCACACACACTATATGTTTTTTGAGATGTAATTTCATGACCACGATATAATGATGATTGTTCTTCACAGACCTGTTCTGAAAAATTAGTGACGACATAAGAACGGCCAACTGATAATTCGTGTATATTTGTTGTTTCCACAATGTCAGTGTTCATTGTTACATTTTTATTTATTTATTTCCAGGTCGCAATAGGTTTCCAACAGATTGTGGATAATAGAAGGAATTCAAGATATGCCAAAAGTGAGTAAAAGTGTCTTTGTTCATTTGCACAGTACCTTTGAATGAATATACTGAATTTTCACATGTTTTATATCTTATATTTGGCAATTTATTATCGAAAAAATTTGGGAATGCATCAAACAAGCGGTATACAATGGTTCAATTAGATCAGTGGTTCTGAACCTTTTAGTGGTGCGGGACCATTTGACAGAATCTTTTATTGCCGTGGACCACCAACTAGGGACGTACCGAAGATAATATTGTGAATGTAAACGAAAAAGGTTTTTTGGAGCTATCGGTTTCACATGAAATACATACCTATATGCGATCGTTTTTAGCAAATACTGTTTTATTTTCACATTATGTACTACCAATGAAATAATAAATGTATAATACATACTTATGTAGTAACTCAATGCGATTTTTGGGACTGCATACTTTTTATCAACTTTTGAATCCTCGGTTCATTGGTAATTAAAGCCAAACGCATGTCGGCACTGGCATCCAACCGATTTCGTTGCTTGTTCTTGATTAGCAGTAGCGCCGAGAACCCCTGCTCGCATAAATATGTCGATGAAAACAATGTTTAGTGACGTATTGCAATATCCCGAATCTTTGGATAAGAAATTGCCTTTTGGGTCCAGAAATCTTCCAAAGGACCCCGCACTTTTTGTATGTAAAGTGGCGACTGGTCAAACTTTCTGAAAGTTTGGTATGTTGTTGTACCTGACTCAATGACCCGAAGTGACAATGTTCCCAACCCAAACCTATGACTAGTTTTCGAAATACGGGGTGTTGAAGTTGAAAATTGCCTGAATTTTCGGATTTATTCTTCATTTATTGAAAGTTAGATTGGATTCCTGATGCATGCAGACGTTTACTGCATGTTCTAGTAATGAAATTAGTGGATACGTATGATTAAACATATATTTATTTACAAGGCGAGTCACGAATTTGTGGGAGTAGTTTTTTGCCAAAATTAACTTTTTCTACTGTAACGTCAGGAAGGCATATTTTTGAAACGTTCTCTTCGATATAGTATTTGGTCGAGAAAATATGTATTGCACAGTACACACATTTTTTATGCAGAGTTTTTCACAGAGGGAACCACTAGACCTAATTATTTATTTTTAGGATTTATTCGAAACCCTGTATTTATGGATTGATTTTTTGGAAAAATTTCACCACAAATATATGTGTGTCAGTGATCTCCAAAATATTCATGGTGGTTTATTCATAGGAAGGTATTCTATTCTGGGAAAAGTACGAAAAACATGAACACCCTGTATTCAAGAATTTCCTTGGTCGAATGCAACTATTTTCTCACTATATATTGATTTTCATAACATCTTTAGAGATATGAATTCTAAATCCCATACCATGACCAGTTTTCGAGACAGTTAAAGTGGAAAATTACTGATTTTATCAGTTTTTTTATTGAAATGAAATGTCGGATTGATTTTATGTTGCGCCTATGAGTTTAATATGAGTTTCGGTCAGATGTATATGGAAAGGTTCAGCTCAAAATATGTATTTACAGGTTTATCCACGCATAAATAACCATAGCTTTTGCAAGCACTCAATAATTCTACAGTCTCGTCACAGAGAAATTATTTCATTAATTTAATACCTAGTCATACAATTTTAGGTCTGAAATACTTCATTATAATTACTTTTCTTTTCATACAGGGTGATCTATACGGCCAACAATACCAAAAATAATTATGCTTTGAAATAACTGATAGAATCAGTAATTTTCCACTAACGCGTGTTTCCGTTCCGGTGTACAGCGGTGATTGCAGAAACTTATTTTGGGCGATCGGGGCCCTTGGATGACTTCGCGGGACCACTTCAGGTGCTTCAAGGGACCACCAGTGGTCCGCGGACCACCGGTTAAGAACCACTGAATTAGATGAATCATTACGAATATGAGAGAGGATTTGTTTGAATCATGCTGTTTTGGATGAATTATTGAGAAATCTCAATTTTATGATGATTGTTCTTCACAGACCTGTTCTGAGAAATTAATGCAGACAAAAGAACGGCCAACTGATTGTGTCAATGTCAAAATAAAAAATAATTCCTTATTAGACTTTGCCATTAAAAAATTCTTTCTTTTCAGGTAAATACAACTGACTTGTTGAGAAGTTTTGTACTGATAAGCCCAGAGCCCATGTGTGGTATGTATTATTTTCAATCTATGTATTTTCATTTCAAAACCTTTAAAATGTGTAGGGTTTCTAGGTTTTATTATTGTAATTGTCTTCAATCCACTCAAATCACTCCAAATTTTAGGATTCATTGAATGAATTTCCTTGATAATAGTTACGATTTTTTTGCTTTCCTATTATAATGGTTGTTTTTCTCAACTGCACCCCTTTGGAAAAATTCAAATCCAGTTAATAAAGCAGATTATTCAGATTTTTTTTCAAGACGAAAGTAAAAGTTACAAATAATCAGGGACAATTGGATCTTTTTTTTAAGAATTTTAGCGAAATATTTTATGATGATTGTTCTTCACAGACCTGTTCTGAGAAATTAATGCAGACAAAAGAACGGCCAACTGAATTAGAAAAATCTGAAAATAAATTATTTCTTTATTAGACTCAGTCATGAAAAAACCCTCTCTTTTCAGGTGAATACCAGAATGGTATTGATTCCTCAAGAACCAAGTGTGGTAAGTAATATTTGCAATATACTTCTTCATTTAAAAGCGCTTAAAATGTACAAGGTTACCAGATTTCATTCTCATATGCAAAGTTTCATTTTTTGGGATCATCATTGTATTCGATCTGCTTCTTCACAATTCTTCTGAATTTCAGAATTCATTTCAATAATTTACGTACAAAGGGAGGACATCATGGTTCGATGAAAAGATGCTATTTTTTGGTGCTCTCCTCTACTGAAAAATTAAAATGCGGGGAATAAAGCCAACTATTCAGGTTTTTCTTCTGAAAGACAAAGTACTTGTACACTTTTAAATATCAGTGAGGGTTTTTTTGGATTATTTTTTTAATCAATTTCAAAGAAATCTTTTTATGATGATTGTTCTTCACAGACCTGTTCTTAGAAATTAATGCAGACAAAAGAACGGCCAACTGAATTAGCAAAAGTTTAAATTGAATTATTTCTTTATTAGACTACGTCATAAAAGAACCCTCTCTTTTCAGGTGAATACCACAGGACCGTAATATTGAAACTGTTCATATTGATTCGTCGAGAACTAAGTGTGGTATGTATTATTTGCAATATACTTCTTCATTTAAAAGCGCTTAAAATGTATAAGGTTACCAGATTTCATTCTTATATGCAAACTTTCATTTTTTGGGATCATCATTGTATTCGATCTGCTTCTTCACAATTCTTCTGAATTTCAGAATTCATTTCAATAATTTACGTACAAAGGGAGGACATCATGGTTCGATGAAAAGATGCTATTTTTTGGTGCTTTCCTCTACTGAAAAATTAAAATGCGGGGAATAAAGCCAACTATTCAGGTTTTTCTTCTGAAAGACAAAGTACTTGTACACTTTTAAATATCAGTGAGGGTTTTTTGGATTATTTTTTTAATCAATTTCAAAGAAATCTTTTTATGATGATTGTTCTTCACAGACCTGTTCTTAGAAATTAATGCAGACGAAAGAACGGCCAACTGAATTAGCAAAAGTTGAAATTGAATTATTTCTTTATTAGACTTCGTCATAAAAAAAAACCCTCTCTTTTCAGGTGAATACCACAGGACCGTAATATTGAAACTGTTCATATTGATTCGTCGAGAACTAAGTGTGGTATGTATTATTTGCAATATACTTCTTCATTTCAAAGCGCTTAAAATGTATATAGGGTTACCAGATTTCATTCTTACATCCAAACTTTCATTTTTTGGGATCACTGCATTCAATCTACTTCTTCACAATTCCTCTAAATTTCAGAATTCATTTTAATAATTTCCTGACGAAGGGAGGACATCATTGTTCGATGAAAATAAGTTTCAGTGCATTCCCCTTTTGAAAAATTGAAATGCGTGGAATAAAGCAGACTTAGACTACTTAGATTTTTCTTCGTAAAGTACAGGCTACAAATTAATATCAACGAGGGTTTTCTTTGGATTATTTTGTTAATCAATTTTCGAGAAATCTTAATGATGATTGTTCTTCACAGACCTGTTCTTAGAAATTAATGCAGACAAAAGAACGGCCAACTGAATTTGCAAAAGTTGAAAATAAATTATTTCATATTAGACTCTGTCATGAAAGAACTCTCTCTTTTCAGGTAAATAACCAGGACATCTGGAAATGTTCATATTGATTCGTTGAACTATGTATGGTATGTATTATTGCAGTATACTTCTTCATTTCAAAGCGCTTAAAATGTATAGGGTTTCCGGATTTCATTCTTACATACAAACTTTCATTTTTTGGGATCATTGTAATCCTCTTAATCATGATTCTTCAAATTATCGGAATTCATTCTAATTATTTTCTTACAATGGGAGGACATCATGGTTTTGTAGAGCTGCGGGGAATAAAGCAGACTACTTAGATTTTTCTTTTAAAAGTCAAAGTACAGGTCAGAAATAGATATTAGTGAAGGTTTTGTTTGGATTTATTTTTTTAATAAATTTTTGGGAAATCTTTTTATGATGATTGTTCTTCACAGACCTGTTCTTAGAAATAAATGCAGACAAAAGAACGGCCAACTGAATTGGAAAATTATAAAAAATAAAATAATTCTTCATTGGACGTCGTCATTAAAAAAAAACCTTTTTTCAGGTAAAAACCTGGGTAGTTGTGTTGGAAAGTTATTGGCTGCACTGTAGGATACTCTATGAATTGAAGAAATTAGCAAGGTGAGTCTCAATTTGGAATTCAAAAATCTTGATTCGAGATTTCTTTTTCAATGATGATTGTTCTTCACAGACCTGTTCTGAAAAATTTAAATGCGGACAAAAGAACGGCCAACTGACTTTAATTCATCATTGATTATTGATATTTGCCTTAAGAGCAAGTTTTAATTTTTTCCTTTCTTCCAGTATGCCCTGAGGTTCTGGATACTCTCTTATGAACTACACAATGTGTAGTGAGTCTTCAGAGAATTATAGTTTAGATTTGAGTTTCCATATCGGATGTTCGAATTCATGAATGAACTTTTCATTTCCATTCAAATGATGAAATTATATACCCCCATAATTTTTGTGATGGTTTAATTATGCTCAACAGGTCTGAAGTTTTTAGGAACTGTTCAAAATTTTTTTCGAATATTTATTATCCTTGATTCTTATGAGTTTCATTTGTTCACAGGCTAAGCCTCAACACTCAATATGATTCACAATGAAACCTCTGAGGAACTGTTATTGGTGAGTAAAATGTTAATTTTTTCATTATCCCCATATCAAACTGTATTTTGCATTATTACAGTTTTGAATTTGAACTTTTCTAATCAAAATCTTTGTATTTGAATTTAAATGATGATATTATCCTACTCCATATTATTCGTGATGGTTTAATTATGCTCAACAGGTCTGAAGTTTTCAGGAACTATTCAGAATTTTATTAGAATGTTCAATATCCTGAATCATTTTTTACGTGTTTCATTTTTTTGCAGGATAATTCTCAACTCCCCAAAATATTCACAATGAAAGCTGTGAGAAACTAGAAGGTGAGTAAATATTTAATTTTTTTTTTTCGTTTTCTGCTAATGTTATGATGATACAATTTTGTCACCATATTCAACTGTGATGGTTGATAATTATGCTCAACAGGTCTGATGAGTTTTTTAATTCATCTTATCTGATGAGGCTTCACCAGATTTTGATTTGATTATTTTTTTCAGAATCCTGTTACTTCATTCAGCCGCGAGACCAAAATATTCCCATGGTGAGTTTTAGATGAGAAAATTTCTCCTAATTAGTTGAAAAAAATGATGATATTTTCTACTTCCATAATTTATTCTGATGGTTCTACATTAATGCTCAACAGGTCTGAAATAAACAACCTGAAGTGGAACAAAATCTTTGTTAATTATCTTAGTTAAACATGAATTTTTTGTTACAGATTACTGCAATATCTTCTTGAGAATGGAGGTGCCACTTCAATCGCTAATTGCAATGGTATGTCAAAATGCATTGTTCAAGTTATTTATTTTTTTTTTTAATTTTGTTTTTCCAATATTGAAGAAAAAAACCAATCTAATCATGTTTAAATTTGGTACTTTGATCTGAAATAATAATATTTGAGTATGTATATGCATTTCATGGAAATCGCGCGATTCAAAAATATGAATTTTTTTTGTATATATCAGAATAATAGTTTTAAAAATTAGTGGTTTTATTTGGAAACCCAGGAGCGTTCTGGCTACTTAATTCCGCAATAACTCTCGACTTCAGGTTACTTCTTTTATAAATTTTTCATGATGATATTTGACGACGGTCTTCTGATACCAACCTGAAGCTACTATTTAGTCAGTCTGAAAAATCTATTCATAAAAACGACCATACAGATTTTCATTTTATTCAATTGTATACATTTTGATTTTTGTTTTGCAGGTTGTTAATGATGGGATGTAAAATCTGGTTTTCTTGCTAACTGTGCCGAGAGAAAATGTAAGTGTTTATTTGATATAGTTTTGTTCTGTTGAACAATTTTTTGAATGCTGTCGAAATATTACGGAAATAATTTTTTTTTATCAGTTCTCAATGATGATATTTGACGACGGTCTTCTGATACAAACTTGAAGTTACTTTTTAGTCAGTCTGAAAATCATTCCTGTAAAAACAACCATGAAAATTTTCTTTCAGTTCTACATTTTTATTTTTCTGCAGGTAATAACATTTTGTGACTTCTGGGTTTTCTGCTAACTAGGACAAGTGGAGATGATGTAAGTTTTGACTTGATTTACTATTGGTTTCGATAAAAATGATTTAGTTGGTTTTGCTTGTAAATAGGTTTAGGGATTAGTGAGTTTTCACATGATGATATTTGACGACGGTCTTCTGACACATACATGAAGTTGATTTTCAGTCTGTCTGAATGAAAATAGAATCTTTAAAATAAATTGATTATACATCGAGAATTGTGAAATCATTTATTATTTTCTTTTCCAGGTCTAAATTTTGGTGAGTTGAAAAAATCTGAAATCCAGCATTTAAGACATTCAAAAGCATTCTGGAAATCTTAGAATATGTCTTGTGCAATTTGAAATCATTGAATGAATCATTGTAATTTGTACTTTGGAACAATAGGAAAATCTTGTATAAATTTGAAAATTTGAATATTTTTGTTTGCTTGTGTGGAAATTAACACTCCAACTATTATCTGAAGTACATAATTAAGATGATGTATTCTAGTATCAGATTAATCTGGTACCATGGACTATAAGGTCTTTAACTTTTGAAATCCATGGTTGTTGAAGTATCTGCTGCTACACAAATTAATGGAAGCAAGGAAAGACAAGATCATTTATTTCATATAAGATTTCATAGTATTAAACATTCTATAAAGTTTTAACATGTAAGGTACTGAATAAATATAAAGAAAATAAAATGTGTTTATGAATTTTATATCACCTAACTCGGAAAAACTAGATAGCGAACGGAATTTTTTCAACTTATACAATGATAATTATATGCACAGGTAAGTAATAAAACTTCAAATTAAGAAGCAGAATAGAGTTGTCTCTTAACAGGTATTATATAAAATAGTACTTAGCAGTCTCTTCGAATATATACATAACTTCACTAATGAATATGGTTCTTGGAATATGAAATATTTGTGAACAAATTCAATATGCCTTCAATGGGTAGATTGATTCAAAGAGGGTTTTCTTATGCAAAATTATTCAGAATAAGAATGATGGATTAATTTGACACAACTTTCTTTTCGATTTAAAGTGATAAGAATTTCTGCAATAGGTCTGGTTTTTGAGCAATAGTGTTACCTATTTTGGAAGTTGACTAGAATGTACTGGATTGTGGGTGAAGCTAATACGTACGGAAGTACTCTGATAACATCATGTTGAAAGCTTTGACGATAATGCCGATCGTTCGAGATGTGTAAGAAATATAGAATACACATGTATCTTGTTCAACATCGAACGATACAAAAGTGCTTTAGAATCTCGGGTTAATAAATGGTTTGTGACATGCTTCCAAACTATCCTTCATAACATCATTTGAAGAAAAGTGTACTTCTAAGATACTTGAAATACCCTATGTCAGCTACCACCATTGAGTTTAAATATATAAGTATATTTAAACTCAATGCTACCACTAAATTATTTAATTGGTGAATAAATGAGTAAACCCAATTCACTAAAAGGAGTTTTGTCGCAAACGGTCACTTCACTCCCTTGAAATTGCAATTTTGCTATACACACCGATGGGCAACCGTATACGACTGGATGAAAAAGAAAACGCTCATATCTATAAACGCAAAAATCATGAAAATAATTATAACTTCAACTTTGACCTTTGTAGTACCGACACCAATTATTTGAGATTTTCTCTTCAATTATGGTGGATAGTTTAGATAGTTGGAAGTAGATGAATTAAAATTCAAAACACATCAACGATGATATGTTTTGCTAACAAAAGAAGGATCTGTTATCGAAAAAGCGTCAATTCTATAACAAATACCGAGATTTCTTTTGAAAAAATTGCATAATGAAAAACCTCGAAGGTACGAATATGAAGAAGGCATATTGTAGTGTTTCCTTCCTTGTTACGAACCAAATCCAAAATGGTTTTACTACCAATATCGGCACTTTTATTTAGGTTGATTATTGTAATCAACGTATACCCTCACAACTTCCCCGGAATACTTCCTTTGACTAGGCATGAAATAGAAGTCTGGTTGCATGTCATTTGGAGTCGTCCTGTGCCTGTCGTATGCAGTTCTAGGCAAAGAAAATGTACTTCTATCGGGTTGATTGGCAGGAGGGTATGACCCTCTGGCCGGCCTTTGTAGCGACCTGGTATGGTCCATGTTTGGGGGCTGGTTGGGCACACTTGGGGGCCTACTCTGCGGTCGTTGGATCCTATGACCCGATTTCTGAGTGTTTGTAGCATTTTCTGGTCGTGATTTGCCGTTTACTTGTTGAGGTTGTTGTTTTTTCTCTTCTGCTTCGTAAACGTCAAACGCGTAGTTTGTGTTCGCTGAATAATCTTTCCAAGCTGAGTTTGGTATAAGGTGATCCTGAAATAATTAGGCTTGTGAATAGCGCGACATCCACAGAAATTCCTATTCCTGTGAAACTAATGATGTGCAACGTTTGGCAGAATTACAATTATATATCATGTAAAAAAATCAACTGAAGGTGGTTGAATATAGTAGAATATCAACATAACCAACTAGGACTACACCTTTCACAGTTGTAATTCAGAAATTCAAAGTTGAATTTCAGAAAAGGAAACATGTATTTCAGAATAGCAATATGTAATTCAGAAAACAGAAATTGAATTTCAGAATAGTTAAATCAATTCGAGAAAAACGAAATTGAAATTCAGATTAGGAAGTTGTAATTCAGAAAAACAAAGTTGTAATTCAGAATAGTGAATTGAAATTCAGAAATGGGAAATTCAATTTCAGAAAAGGAAAATTGTATTTCAGAAGTTATCAATTCAATTTCAGAAAATGTAATATGTAATTCAGAATAATATCGAGCTCGGTATCAAGTGATGCAGAATAGGAATCTAGGACAATGTGGCATCGAACTTGTGTTAAGTATTTCGTATTTTCAAGTTTGTTTTTTTCCTGTTTTCGGTTTTGACTGTATATACCTTCATGTTATTCTTGGAAATAAAGTTATTGTTATTATATTTCTCACTTCTATGAAGGTTTCTAAGTACTTTTTGAGAGTGGAAAATGACCTCAAGAATCATTATTAATATATTTCGCCACCCATTTTAAATGGAATCATGTCTCTATTTGAATTACATACAAAATATTAGAGAAAGTAGTTTGGGTACCAAGCAATTGAATTACAATTTCTTCTTTCTGAATTATAATTTCGTTTTTCTGAATTAAAAATTCCCATTTCTGAATTTCAAATCACCAATTCTGAATTACAATTTATATTTTCTGAAATTCAAATTACCGTTTCTGAATTACATATCACTATTCTGAAATTCAAATTACCCTTTCTGAATTACATATCACTATTCTGAAATTCAAATTACCGTTTCTGAATATCAACTTGCTATTCTGAATTTCAATTTCCATTTTCTGAAATTCAATTTGCTTTTCTGAATTACATTTTACGTTTTCTGAATTACAATTGGAAAAGGTGTAGTTCGAGATAGCTTTCGTTCTACACTTTTTCCAATTGTAATTCAGAAAACGTAAAATGTAATTCAGAAAAACAAATTGAATTTCAGAAAATGGAAATTGTAATTCAGAATAGTAAGTTGATATTCAGAAACGGCAATTTTAATTTCAGAATAGTGATATGTAATTCAGAAAGGGTAATTTGAATTTCAGAAAATATAAATTGTAATTCAGAATTGGTGATTTGAAATTCAGAAGCGGGAAATTTTAATTCAGAAAAACGAAATTGTAATTCAGAAAAAAGAAATTGTAATTCAATTACTTGATACCCAAACCACCTTTTCTGGAATTATGTATGTAATTCAAATGGAGACATGATTTCATTTAAAATGGCTGGCGAAAAATATTAATATAATGATTCTTGAGGTCATTTTCGACTCTCAAAGACCAAAGTACTTAGATACCTTCATAGAAGTAAGAAATATAATAACAATAACTTTATTCCCAAGAATAACATGAAGTTATATACAGTCAAAACCGAAAACAGGAAAAAAAATCAAATTTGAAAATACGAAATACTTAAGACAAGTTCGATGCCACATTGTCCTAGATTCCTATGTGGCATCACTTGATACCGAGCTCGATGGGTACTATTCTGAATTACATATTGCATTTTCTGAAATTGAATTGATAACTTCTGAAATACAATTTTCCTTTTCTGAAATTGAATTTGCCATTTCTGAATTTCAATTCACTATTCTGAATTACAACTTTGTTTTTCTGAATTACCTCCTAATCTGAATTTCAATTTCGTTTCTCTGGAATTGAATTAACCATTCTGAAATTCAATTTCTGTTTTCTGAATTACATATTGCTATTCTGAAATACATGTTCCCTTTTCTGAAATTCAACTTTGAATTTCTGAATTACAACTGTGAAAGGTGTAGAGGCGCATCAAGAGAGTTGGATAACTTCGTATATGGCTCCGTATAGCACTTTGATCATGCTAGGAATTTGATGACAGAAAGTTTATAAGATGTCGCTCTTTATTTTGAACAAGGAATCACCTTTTGAAATCTTTTACATAATTTCAGAAACACCTTGTATATATGATTGTAATTCTGTGACTAGTTTGGAGGTGATAAGCATTCTTTTCGTGCATAATAACATGAACATAACCTGAATTCTTTCTTCCATTTTTAGAGATGTGGAATATTTTCATAATAGTCAAATAATTCTTCCACAATATTTACAAAATAGAATCTTTCTTATCAGGAATCTTAGATCCTGCCTTCGCCCAAAAAAGTGCTGTAAATAACCCGCCGAAAATTTCAGCAAAAATTTCGAGTTTATCAGAGATAATTATTATATTCCCGAAACGATAGTTCACAGTAATTTTTTCCATAAACGAGTTGAATGTGTTTTTTCCGCCTTCTATGTTATTTTCCAAGCCCCACTACTTCCGTCAAAAGCTTGAAAACATCTAATCAAGGGACATACTTGGTTTTTTGTATTCTGAAGATAATGAGGAATGATGGCAGTAGTTTTTCATTCACAGTGAAGTTACCTTGTGACTTTTAGGGGATCTACCGCTGGTTTTATAGATGGTGCAACTGGCTTGTACGATGGCAACCAGAAGTAATGCAGCGATACAGCCCATAACTATGTACAATTTGGTTTCTGAGAAGTTGAAGAAGGAGTTTTTAGTCTCCGAGGCTTCGGGGATGAGATTTGAGGTTACTGCAAAAAAATGAGTTAATTGAGTTTTTGAGAAGGAGCTAATCAGGTTCGACAGGTTTACATTATAAGTCTGACATTTTGGTACTTACTGCTTATGGGCTCGAAGACTAAATATTTTGGATCCACTTTGAGATTACCAATCCTTCCACCTTGAACACTTTCTTGCAGAATTTTATAGACGTTTCCATCATTTCCTTGCGTATCATCTGAGAGTGCTCTTCCTTTTTCTACTGCTGCCTTGTCTAGCTGCACGTTCATAGCGGCTACCAGTTGTTTATTTTCTCTGTCAGATTGGAAAGTGAATGAAAATCTGATGTTTTTGGTAAGGATTTACTTATTTATGAAGGCGAAATATTAGGTTCATAGCATTGAGTTTAAATATACCTAGAGGAACAACGTCATTGAACAAATTGAAGCCACCTTCTCCCGTTCATAATGGCGCAGTTGTGTTTCCGAGAATCGACATTTTTTACTCTCGCATCTGGCGGTGAATAGCTGAACTATAAAGCACTATTTCCTAAGCGGCTGGGCACGAATGCGTCTATTATTTATCATTGTAATTCAAATGATCTACATGATTTCCCTTTCACACCGTTTGTAACGAAGATATATCCGACCCTGCCTATGATTCATGGTACCGAAGGGAAATAAATATCCTGCAGACTTCTGTAAATGAATAGCTTACGAAATGGTCCAGGCAGATTATAGTTCCTTCAGTAGCTACTATGTGCCGCCACATTACGGCCAATAATTTTAGCTTCAAATCGTTCAAGGGCGTTGTTCCTCTAGGTATGTATATTCAAACTCAATGTTCATAGCTAGAATAACTTACTCTCTTAGATCCATAACTGATGCTCTCCGATAACCTGGAAGTTTTCTGAAGATTGGATTGAAATTTTCATGCACAGAATTTGAAAGATCCTCGTATTGTACGGATCCTGGCTCTGGAATAACAAAATTTTCGCCCAAGTCTAGAATTTTGAATTCGATGTTATATCCAAGACCTGGTGGTTCGGCTGTGGTGATGTCGTATAAGTCATCTGAAATATAACAGAAATTATATGTATTTCATCAGGGTAACAATAACAAATTATAAAGATAATGACTTGATTAAATCATATTCTGTTCGATTTATCCTACTTCAAAGGTGCTAGCTTTAAAACAAAAGGTGTGCTCACAAGAAGTGACAAAAATTATTTTTTTATAACGGATTGACAGATTTCAGGAACTTTTTTTGATACAGGGTGACCCCCATACAGCAGAATATTTCAATTTGTATAGGTCCGTTCAATTTTTATTTGCAGGGGCATCTTTTCATAGCCGATTTTTGGATTTACGACCATCTCCCTGAGTGGGGTGCCAGACCTCACAAGAATAGTGGCCGACTGACACATATTTCCAAGGATTTTGCAATTCTATTCAATGAATATGCCAACAAATTTCTGTTTGGTTTTCGTTTCGTTATGAAAAAATTGTAGGATTCCTTAACTTACCATTTCCACAAGATTTGATGCATATTCTTTCTGTAGAAATTACTGGGACAAGTTCGTGTTTTTTAGTTTTTTTATTGACGGGATGGAAATCTCCTCCTTTAACGGGGAACATCATGAATAAACATTTATCGTCTGTGAAGGCTAAATCCTGAAAAAGAGTAGAACATTAATTTCAAAATGTTGTACTCCTGTAAGTTTCGTTAAGGTGATGAAAAACGATACGAATCTGGTGATGGTTCAGATCTCAGGAGACGTCGATTTGGGTAACTCCTTCAATAAATCAGCCGAATTGAGTGTCTAGTTTCGGATGAGATTTTGGATTTTTTTTCAATAATATATTCTTTTAATCACACCAATAGATCGGTCCCAAATATGAAACTGTTCACCGAACTTGCCTCCCAATTGTTTTATTGTTTCGGTGGCATGTGGCCCCGTCCTGTTGAAACAACATTGTCATGCAAGTCAGGCTTTTCCATTTTAAAAAAGTTGAGTTAGAGAGGAAGAGAGGCCCAATAATTGATGGTCATCACTAATACTGGCCGATCAGTTCGCACTGTACGTAAGCTTGGTACGTTGGTGGTTTAATGTCCAACAATTTAAATTTGGTGTCAAATTTAGTCACAACTAGCTGGCCCGGCGAACTTTGTTTCGCCTAAATGATATTTACGATGGATTTCACAAATCGTAATCACCGGTGATCTGAGATCAACGGCTTGGTTCTCTGATTTTTGAACTGTCAAATCGAGTAGATGCTAGATCAATTCCATGTTTCCATGGATATCAGCTGTCACACAGAACAGAAACACAAAAATAATATGTCAATTACTTATTATGGCAATTTTGGATTCAGTTATTCCGCAAATATTTTTATTACCCACACAGAAATTTAAAAACATTTCAAAAATTATGTGAAAAGATGAGAATGGACAACTCACGATTGAAACTGATCGCCAAAATCCGATTTACCTGACATTTTGATAAAAATTCACTGTGATATTCACTCGCATCTTGATCTGGTATATATGGTACTATAAGTTCTATGCAAATAACACACTAATTGTTTATACATCTCCATCTAATGGTGTTAATGTCAATCATAGTACTTCCACGATTACGTTATTTCGAATAAATAAAACTGTTAAAATAACTGATAATAATCAGGCAACTCGAATTACACACTATTTGTTACGGTAGAGCGGTGTGGCTTTGCCAACGAAGGTGACTTTGCCAAACTACCTAATGTTTTATGTTTCATTTTATTTTGGTAACGTCGGTAACTTCTCAACGACAGCACGAATCGGAACCTGAGAGACACTATATCCCCAATCGTTTCAACAGTCGCAGTCCTTTGGCTTGGATTCGAATGGTGGGCTATGCTGTGTTGTGTGAGCAGGTAAGTTTAAACGTGTTTATAAATGCGAAATACTAAGGGTTGTGTAGAAAACATGACAAATGGTACATCAAAATAAATTCAGCAGCTTATTTCACACGTATTTAGGTCGCGTATAAAAAAAAACTGAGAGCATTTGGTTGGGCGGGTCTCGATATTTTAGGAAATTATTCTATTGTTGCACTTGGGAGGGGGACTTTGCCAAATAACAAAATTCGCAGATTTATGCAGACAAACCATCTACGTCTGGAAGAGGAAAAAACAGTTCTGTGGTTTTGAAAAATCAGTTATTATGATTATTATTATAGATTGTTCATTTACAAAGAGACTGATTTTATGTATTTTATGAAGAATAATAGATTTTATTTTCTTATAATTTGTTGTTTTATTCGCGACTAGTACCTAGCTAGTTAACCTTCAAAAAAGTTAAAGAAAAACATTTTCGTGGCAAAAATACTACCTGCACTTGATTAAATTGCCTACAAACTCATTTTGATGCAAGTGGCAAATTCGCACCGATGTGCGGGTGACTTTGCCAAATTTTTAAAATGGAAAAAAAAATTGTTGCGCACTTTTTCTTGCGTTTCTAGTAACAGCAATCGATAGCTAGATTGTTGAAATTAAACATAATTCAAACACAACTCATTTTACAGAAAAACGAGAAAGTTACATCAAGAATACTCTAAAAAGTGGTGCAAAGTCACACCGCTCTACGGTACATCGACATCTAAAGCTGAATACAGATTACTCTGACGTGACGTGTAAGGACGTCACGTCAGACGTGTACTGTGCTCCCATTGGCCTAATATGAACGTGAACGTCAAAATGTGAGTGATATAAAAATGCAACACATTGTTCTGTGCGTTCACGTTCTTATCAGGCCAATGGGAGCACAGTACACGTCTGACGTGACGTCCTTACACGTCACGTCAGAGTAATCTGTATTCAGCTTAACGGAGAGAATATCACATAGAGTACCTACGAAATAACTGTAATTGTAGTGACACCTAGTAGCGGCACTCAAAAGAAGGAAAGGCATTTCCCATAAAATCAAAATTTTCATCGATTTTTTCAAAGTTTAATTGTATTTTATGATAACCAGACCGTAGGGGTGAAGTTTCGTAACAAATAGTTCATCCGATCTCGAGTTATAAATGGTGTAACCAACATCTTTCTTTTATATATAAAAAGATAGTTCGAATAGCCGCTTCAGTGGGACGATTAAACTGACCATAAAATGGAAGCATGCATTTTGATAACAAAATTCAATGATTTCCAAGCGTTGTTCGTTTGGAAGATTCATTGTTGAATTATAGACCAAATGTAGATGTTTGAAAGTGACACAAAACACGAAACGTGCGAGAGCTGCCAGAATCAGTGTTTATCGTCCGTTACATTAGGAAACTCATTCTCACCTTAGGATCTCCTGTGTTCCTTTTTCTTGTGAACGAGAGAATAGTTGCGCCGTTCTCTATTCTTCCTTCTTTCTTGTCAATATTTTGCGTTGGATCAACTGAAGGCATCGAATAACCGATAATCCAGGTATCCATCAAGAACGAACGTCCTGTTTTTTCCACCCAACCAAGAATGGCGTCAGTTTGCGACTGAAAAAGAATTCATAAAAATGAGTCACCTGAAGCACTGACGTAAAGTTAGCAGTTTTTGAGAGATCGTCCATCCCCCTTGTAGGTAGATTCGCATTCAAGAATTTTACACATTTTGACAGCTGCCAAAAGAAGCAATCGTAATTAGGATTTTTTTTGTCAACGATTCGCTAGCATTTCATATGGTTCTGGTAGAACGATCTGAACAAAATTTTGCACTCAGCTTGAGTACAAAATTTTATCTAGATCGAATCTGTCGTTTAGAAATGATCAGGAAAACAAAATTTCGAACGGTCATATGTACTGAGTAGTCACTAGTCGGATCGTTCAGAACAATTCTCCATTCACTTTTAAAAAGTATCCCGGTCGGCCAAGATTTAGGTTTATCAAGTTTTTTAACTTGAAGCTGAAGCAGGTTGGCACTCGTCAAACATAGGCAATGTCAAAATAATCCTCAGAGACGTTGCCAATGCTAATTTCTATTTACTCTTTTTCTAACTGACTAACATGTAAATGGAGTTGGTTCTTTTGAGGATTAACTGTGACACAGGCTTCGTAGTAGTACTACTACATTTTCATACTGGAGTATTTCAAGTTGTGCAAAAACGCATTAAAATGTCTTCTGTAGGTAGGCTTATTTCTTGAAAATTTTGAAAAGTGCGGAATTTCATAGGTCCACCTGTTCGTTTAGGAGTTTTTTTTATCGGTTTATTCTAATACATTTATTCTTTTTTCGAATGAACTATCACGAAGTAACGGACTATTCTGTGCATTTTTATTCAGTAAAACTCCAACACTCGATTCTTGATTTCCGTACAAGAAAATAGTATAACTGAATGTTCCAACCATGTTTGAAAACGAAATAAACTGCTCCATATGAGTTAGGGATATTGACTTAAATTGCAGAAAAATATAGTTAAAATAAGATTTTTGTGATGAAAATTCATATTAATATGATTTCAAGTTGCAAATTAATCTTAGCCTGTAGGTCTGCAGCGTATACAGGGTGGTTGAGAAAAATCGAGTAAAATAACGAAACTTTATTCCCAGAGAATTCGAGCATTTCAAGACTATCAATACAAAGTATGGCCTCCACGGGCATCAATAACAGCTTGACATCTTCTTTGCATACTACACACGAGGTTGTTGAACGTTTCTTGAGGAATTTGGTTCCATAAACGGGGCAGAAGCTCTATCAGATCATTTAAGGATTCTGGGGTAGGTTGATGATTATCTAATCTTCTTTGGAGCATATCCCATGATTCCCATGCATGTTCTATGCAATTCAAATCTGGCAAGTGCGGAGGTATTGGTAAATGTGGAATAACAAGCTCCTCGCGCGCATTCTCAACTATGACTGCACGGTGGGGTCTAGCGTTATCGTCTAGAAATTGAACAGTTTCACCAATAGCAGCGTGAAAATTTGGCACAACATTGTCAATGACATAGTGTAAGGCGGTCATATTCCCAGGACAAATGTGTAGATCTGTGCGCCCGTTGAAACATATCCCGGTCCATACCATAACACTACCCCCTCGGAATGGATGGAATTCTTGGACATAGCGACGATTACGGGGTATGCGTGCGATTGTCCATACCCTTATTCTTCGAGAATCTGAAAATCGTCCATATCTGGATTCATCAGTGAAAAGGACACTACGCCATTGATCGTTCCAATTGATATGTTGCCTTGCCCATTCCAGTCTTTGACGCTTATGGTTACGTGTTAATGGAACTCCTCTCAATGGACGTCTAGAACCTAGATTCACTTTTCTCAAACGTCGTCTGATGGTTTCGATGGAAACTTGGACCTCATCTGCATTTTGAAGAGTATTCCGTAGCATTCTACACGTATATGTAGGGTTTCTTCTCGCCGAAACGGCGATGAAACGATCCTGAGCAGGTGTTGTTTTTCGTCGCTCACCAAGCCTTGGTCTTTCCAACACGGAACCTGTCTCCTTGAACCTATTCCAAAGTCGAGATATCACACTTTGGCTGACTTGGAGCCTTTCTGCTACAACAACCTGAGTTAGGTCACCCTGTAGCATTCCGATAGTCCTATCTAGGAGCATAGAATAACTTATTCTATGCTCCTAGGTCCTATTAGCCTCAGCGTTTGTTAATTTACGTCTTGGCATTTTCAGAAAACTCGTTTCAAATCGAAGCCGTTGATTAACTGACTTCATTTTAATATAAGAACATTCATGAAGCATATGCAAACTGCAAAGAAACAAACTTCAGAAAAAAGGCGACCAGATTGACGAAATGTTTATACTGATTTTATTGGATCGATTCAAGTTGTTATTGAGTTTTAAATGATTTCACAGCGATTTTATCGAAGATTACATACTTTTAAAAACGATTGAATGCGATATCCCCAACTCTTGTGGAGCAGTATATTTCTACTATTAAAAAATTTCTTCAACATTCGCCATGTCTTTGGAGTTATTGAATTCACATGATATTTTCTCAAATTCATTATTTTCCCAAAGTAAATGAACATTTTGATAAAGACGTAACTACTACGACCTCTCTGTAGAAAGGACAACGATCTTAGTTATCTGACAGGAATATGACTATAACCTAAACCTAACATTATCGAAATATACGCGGTGAAATGTGTCAGAATGTCATGGCCAACCGGGATACATTATAAAAGTGAATGGAGTATAGCTAGACATATTGCATTTATGCTCACCATCCTCTCGTTATCAGAAAATCCAATTCCGGTCCATTTCTCAGTGTGTGACGTAGTGATTGTGAATTTGATTTCGTCGCTTCTAGGCAAGAATTCCCATTTGGCAGAATATTCACAGGTCAGGTTGGCTGGATCGCAGTCACGAGGAGTTTTCCATTCTCCTCTACACTGTGTGTTTTCGGCTATGTTGTTGGTGGCTCCCATACCGACTGGAAGTGTTTCCTTGGTTTCCTCCTCTGAAAAGAAAATATTGACCTTGGTAAAAATCTGCTACCTCACAGAAACATGATAAAAAAGATTCTTAATCTTCGACATTTTCAATTTTAGTATTCGCATGGTCAGCTCACCTAGGAAGTTTATCGTGGTAACCCCCCTTTGCTTCCCGTGCCCATGGTACTTCAACTCATCCGGTCTGTAAAAGTCTTTGACAGAAGCTCCAGCTGTCTCCACCCCCGATTTTGGAACGTGCACATATTTCCCCTTCTCCTGACCCTGCGCCCATATAACATGCATCAGGTCGTTTTCTATAGAATGATCCGTTGGTTCTGTGGCTTCCAACTTTTTCCTGAACAGAATGGTGGTCACTCCATCCTTCTCGAAACCAAGGGCACCGGTGAGGTCGTTCTGACCGCCCCAGAAAGTATCTGTTTTTGGTGTTGACCTGTCCCGCGTGTAGTAATCGAAAATCCTGCTAGTTGTTCCTCTTGCCATACCGATTACCATATCGGTGCAGTCCATAGGGCTGAAGTCGTGCCTTGGTGTGTATGGGTTGGGTGGTTCTTGAAGTTTTTCTGTGGGAAATGGATAAGGTTCGATATAAGGGGGGAAATTCTCGATTTCGTTGGACTTGGTGTTGAAAAACCAGCTCGCAAGTCGAATAAGTAATGTAAGCTTTTTGTGTGGCTGGATATCTTTCATGATGTAAGAGAAAACAGAAAAAACAAAAGAGATCACTAGGACTTGGCAGGAAAACTCCATTATATGATCTTAAACAGTGGCGCACCCAGAAATTTTATTCGGGGGGGGGCTGCTCAAGAGTAGTCAGGTTTTTGTAAGTTGTATAATTTAAAAAATGCGGTGCAAGCGAAAACCTTCTTAAGTAATGGATATATCGCATTCGTTATTATACAGGGTGTTTCATTGGTAAATGAACATACGGTAACCTGAGCTAGAGCTACCCTAGGCGAGTCCAAAAAACCGATATATGATAGGTCTAATCAATTCCATAACCGACATACAGGGTGCTTCATGTATTCACCAGAAATTTCAATTCCTCATAACTTTTTAACCAACCAGTATAGTCGATTGATATTTGGAACGTATGATTCATTTCTACAGGTCGATCGATTTACTTTTGAATTTCCAAAAAATTCCAGGTCCGTATCCGAAAAATATGGGACTTCTTCCAAGCTGAGATTCAACATCCTGTATATTGAAATTTTGGGATTTGATTGAGATATTTGAAAAGAGCAGGAAATTTTCAATGGGGTTCAGTAGATTTCATTGTCCCGCACGTCATTTCCAATTGAATATTGGAGTTCCACAAAATTCTCAGAAAAATCGTACATTGTGATCTAATCGAATTTCATAATATTCTGTGGAATCATTTGGAGTTATTTCCGGAAAAACATCGAGAAAAATTTAGTTGAAGTCAACAAAGATGAATAAATAACTGAAGAAACATGAAAACTTAACGTGAATAACAGAAAGTGCTCGAAAGTACCACCATTTTGTTCAATACACATTCTTGCCCTCTTCAAAATATGTCAGATATTTTTTTTGATCATGTCTGGATTATTACGTATTTCATTGCACGCGACTTCGATACATCGACACTTCCTATTTCAGATGAATTTACTGAATTTCAAATAACCCCAAATGAAATAATCAACAAGATTGAAATCTGGTGACCTAGCGGGCCAGGCATGCGGTCCACCTGTGCCTATCCACATATTTGGAAAGTTCTGATCTAAACATTGTCTGATCATTACTCTAAAATGGGGTGGAGCTCCATCCTGCAGTGTCCGTACCTTCGAGTAATACAGGAAAATGATGTTGGAGGAAATTTTTAAGCCGTCTTGGTATGACCTGTGGTCTAATCAATCGATTTTATTAAACGCCACACCATACGTTTCTTGAAAATTTGTATAAGGATTTCGTATGCCTGACTGCATGCAGATTCTCTGCAGCCCACTAATGCGAATCCCTAATAATGACCCCATCCGTCGTGAATCGGTAAATATAATTCTGTTGACCATTCTTTCATTTCGTAAAATCCAGCTACTGAAGTTAGTTCTTCTAATTTCATCACCTGGATCCAATCGTTGTACCTTCTGGAGATCAATTTGATCATAATGTACGATTTTTCTGAGAATTTTGTGGAATTCCAACATTCAATTGGATCTTTCCCTGAAGCTCTCTTTGAGCAAAATGACGTACGGGACAATGAAATCTACTGAATCCCTTGAAAATTTTCTTCTCTTTCCAAATATCTCAATCAAATCCCAAAATTTCAATATACAAGGTGTTGAATCTCAGCTTGGAGGAAGTCCCATATTTATCAAATACGGACCTGAAATTTTTTGGAAATTCAAAAGTAAATCGATCGACCTACAGACAAGGCCGTAGCTAGAAAAAAAATTCGGGGGGGTCCGTCCGAGGCCGTAGCCAGAAAAAAATTTATTCGAAGAATTTTCGGTGAGATGATTATCTGGCATTTCTGAAAAAATAAATTTCGGGGGGGTCCGGACCCCATCGGACTCCCCCCCCTGGCTACGGCCTTGCCTATAGAACTGAATCATACGTTCCAAATATCAACCAACTATACTAGTTGGTTCAAAAGTTATGAGGAATTGAAATTTTTGATGAATACATAAACCACTCTGTATCTCGGTTATGGAATTGATTATACCTATCATATATCGGTTTTTTGGACTCGCCTAGGGTAACTCTAGCTCAGGTTAACGTATGTTCATTCACCAATGAAACACCCTGTTATGTATATCAATCCCTATTTCTATCTGCACAGGAAATGTTGTAAGTTTCCATTATGTTCTAAAATAATTATTATTACTTTTAGAAAAATAATAAGATAGAAATATTTGAATTACTTTTTTTTCACACCTCGGGGGGGGGGGGGCTGCAGCCCGACAGCCCCCCCTCGGTGCGCCACTGATCTTAAATCATATCACAGAGGACATTGTCGCCTTAGAATGGGTTTCTCAGAAACTGTCACTTGCAGATTATGTGACTATTCATACAGTCACAAAAAGCATATAGGAGGAATGTGGATTTAGCCTACTTGAAGCCAAGATACTGGGGTTCATAGGAGCTGTTGAGCTGGAGGACCAGCTCTAGATATAGTGCAGTTGCCAGAACAACTCCAATGGGTTGCACAATAGACCTTGAGGTCCCAGTCGAATTTAACCCACTTTGTTGTGGAAAGTTCAACGACGTCAGAAATTGTTTTTCTCTATTTCATTATCGTAATGAGTTCATTACAGTACTAAAAACAGTGCTCTAATGAATTCATTACAGCATCGTTTTCAGTTACATTTTTCGTTTTGTGGTTGTCAGCAATGACTTTCGATCCTTTTAAATTTCAGCAGACGTCAATTTGGAAATGTCAATTTTCGTATTTCCTAACATTCACACCAACTGCCAAGATACAATATGAAAGTTACTAGGACCTATTATTTGAATTTGTTCATTGAATTTCACAAAATTTTAGTGAAATAGAGAAAATATCGTCTAATACTCGTTGCAGAATGCAATTCCAATACTCATGCCTTCGAAAACTCGCTCCTTCGTCGCTCGTTTTCGAATTTCGCATTCGTATTGGAATAGGAGCCCATTCTGCAACTAGTTTTAGAATATACTATTTCCACATC
Organism: Adalia decempunctata; assembly: GCA_951802165.1. Classification (NCBI taxonomy): domain Eukaryota; kingdom Metazoa; phylum Arthropoda; class Insecta; order Coleoptera; family Coccinellidae; genus Adalia; species Adalia decempunctata. Next base: position 28,422,130 of record OX637697.1, read on the forward strand.
TATCATTCCTGATTTCTCGTTTCCTTCAAAAATTTCAAAGAAGGTCCATGGTCCTATTCTACTTTCCACCTACCTTTTCCTCCCTTGGGGGCTACTTCTAAATTAGCATGAGATCTAGATTCAGCATTAGATTTAGGTTCTGGTTCAGAATTGGGTTCCGGCTCGGATTGGGGTTCTGGTTCGGATTTGGGCTCAGCTGTGGGTTCGGGTTCGGATTTGGGCTCGGCAGTGGGTTCGGGTTCGGATTTGGGCTCGGCAGTGGGTTCTGGTTCGGATTTGGGCTCGGCAGTGGGTTCGGGTTCGGATTTGGGCTCGGCTGTGGGTTCGGGTTCGGATTTGGGCTCAGCAGTAGGTTCGGGTTCAGACTGAGGTTCTGCTGTTGGTTCAGCTTGGGATATGGGTTCTGATTTAGGTTCTGGGGTTGGTTCTGATTTGGATTCGGGCTCTGTGTTTGGTTCTGGTTCCGACAGTGGTTCTGATGTTGGCTCAGGTGCAGGTTCGCCTTCTTGTTTGGGTTCTGGTTCAGCGGTAGGTTCTACAAGATAGGTTTCCAACCACCATTAGTGTATTGTGGATTAGTGGTTCATTGATTTTGATCGAATACTGTACATCAACTGATTTGTAATTGAAATTTATTCATTTAGGTCTTTGAAATGAGCTGAAGGTATCATTATTAACTTGAATTTTTTGATGTCCTGTAGAGGACATGCCTGAGGATCTTATTGTTTTTTCCTCAGAAGCCCCGCTATTTTTTCTTTTATTTTGACGATTCTTTGGTATTTGATTGAACTATGAAAAACAGAACAGTATTCTCAATGAATTAGTCACACATCTATCAACTAAGTTTGTGCTAGTGCAACTAAATTTTAAATCAACCAGGAATTTATTTTTGACTGAAAAATTATCGACACTCACCTTCAGGGGATCTCCTTGAACGTCCTGGAAAAATAATGAATTTGAATTAGAAAAACAAGAATTTCTTCGCCCCTAGAAATGAATCTCATAAAACAATTATTATCATTATAAAGCTTAGACTTTGTCTAAGTTATAAAGGGTTTTCCAATGAGAGGTGTTATTTTGACATTCAAAGAAAATGCAATTTTTCAGATAAATAATCGAATGTTCATTTCATTATAAAGAAGAAGATATGCCGTTAATAATGGAAGAAAAGCATCACTCAAACGACCACCTTTACATGAAATTTTCCATAACCAAATCGGAAAGTGGCTGCCCCATGTCCTATATAGCCTCACGAATTCCATCTTTGAGGTCATGAATCGACGCTGGGCTCTTGGCGTAGACCTTCTCTTTCACATTGCCCCAAAGGAAGAAGTCGCAAGGTGTTAAATCACAAGATTTCGGTGGCCAATTGTGATCACCTTTTCGAGAGATAACATGGTCAATGGTTTCGTTGCTTGTGCGGCAAGTAGCGCCGTCTTCTTGAAAGTAAACGTTGTCTAGATCAATACCATCCGATCACGGTGTAATGACGTTTGTGGTATGCCTAATTCCAAAGAACGACGAGTTATGGACAAAGCTGGGTTTTCTTCAACGCTTTCAGCTGCAGCAGCAATATTTCGGCTGTGCTTGAGAAACGTGCACGGGTTTTATTCTTCACATCACAAACTTGTCCCAACAGCTCAAATTTTTCCACCAATTTCTGTATTACGGTTCCACAAGGTGCTCCACGACGACCCAAAAATGTTCGAGTTTTACGAACCGTCTCTGCCAAATTTTCACAATTTCAGTGCGATGTATCGTTCCATTTTTATTAATGGGGTAGTTTTCACAATCCACATGTCAAATGTCAAAAAATGACAGCTTCAAAAGTGACATCAAAATATCATCTCTTATTGGAAAACCTTTCACGATTCACTGACTACAAAAAAAAAAATAGCTACAACTCACCAGTTTTCCTGCTGACCTTGAAAGATACGCTAGTTTTAACCACATCGGGTTCCTGCGACTCAATGGCAGGGGTGGGGGATGCGGATCTTCGGGAATACAAACTCTTCCTATATTTCGACTTTTCTGTGCTTGTGGTCGTTGGCTCCGATGTGGGCTCTGGTTCGCTGCTTGGTTCAGGTTCACTCTTAGGCTCTGCTGTCGGTTCAGAAGCAGGTTCTGGCTCGCCACTTGGTTCCGGTTCGCTTCCAGGTTCCGGTTCACTTTTCGGTTCTGCGTTTGGTTCAGGTTCAGAGTTAGGTTCGCTCGTTGGTTCAGGCTCCGCTTTGCCTCCTTCAGAGTGGGCGTTAGGTAGGGCCTCGATGAGGGGGAAGTTCTTACAGCTTTTGGTCAGAGAACGGGGCCTCCAGCCGACTCCTGCGTAGCCTGTTCCGTTCACCACCATAACAGCTTCTATCTCCTTGTGTTCTTTAAGGATTCTCCAGTATAATTTGAAGTTGCTACTGAGCTCCTTCATCGTATACAGATCGAAGTCTATTTCTGTGTTTCTTATTGGAGATCCTGAGAAAAGAAAAGTTGCGAATGAAGAGGTGAATCTTGTGATTGTTTAACTGTCTCCGTTATCATTGGAGAGAGGACTTAGGAATAACCCTGGATGGCAATGTTGATAATGCTACTGGCAGAGCTACAGGGGCTCTGATGGCTTGCAGACGTCTATGCTGCAAGAATTGGGGTTGTTACCCAAAAATACAGCGATGGATGTACGTCATGATTGTAAGACCTATATAATCACATATGGAGCAGTAGCCTGGTTTGCTAAGGAACTCAGGTCAGTACGAGGAAAATGCTCGACAAAGTACAAAGGCTTGCCTGTGTGTGCATCACGGGAGATATGAGAACGTGCCCAGTTAGGGTGCTTGAGATCATCACATACCTCACACCTCGACATCTAGAGAATGATAGAGCACCCCATGAGGCCATCCTCAGAATATCTAAAGAAGGAACATGCCATGAGGGAATCAGCAGTCAGAGAGTTTGGTCCTCTCTGAATGATTACATCTCATATCCTAGTGATGTAATGATCATGAAAGTAAGCATTGACAAAAACTTCAATACAATGCTAAGCAAAAGAGAGCATTGGGAACTGGAAAACACCGACTACAATCTCAAAGAAAATAAAATAAAATAAAATGGTATAGGTATACAGATGAGTACTGAACGAGAATAAATTCGGTATCACAAAAACGCCTATATCTCTTGAACCAATTGAGAAAAAATCAAAATTTGATCATAGTTAGCTTTGTTATGTACGTCAGAAACATGTGAAACATTTACTTCATAGATATTCCAATTCTCTGTCGCAAAATGTCGAGCGAAGTGCAAACACGAGAATTCATAGTGAAACTTTTTCAAAATAATCAAAAATGGAGCTTCAAACGAATCGGAAAAGAGGCTCGCGTTCGTCCGGAAACGGTATCAAGAGCTGTTAAGCGCCTCAACGAAGATCTTACAATTAACCGCAATGAAGGAACCGGAAGGAAAAAGGGGTTTCATAGCCCAAAAAAGTGAAGAAAGCCCTCAGCCTATTGAGAAGCATGATGGGAAGAATTCCAGAAAAAAATCCATGAATTTTGTAAAAATAGTTTGGTTTTTTTATTGTGAAAACAGTTTTCATTAGAATTGGAAGATGATTCGAAAATGAGTTTGATTTTCGAAATCGGCCCAGTGGTTCAAAAGATATGAGCGTTTTTGTGATTGCAAATTTATTCTCGTTCAGTCCTTAGCTTTAAAACCGCTACAGGAGCTGGCGCTTGGATTTATGGAACAGGTACCAAGTGTGCACTATCGTATCCTGTACAAGCGTCCTTCAAACGGAAATACATGCAATATCGGAAGATGTCTAGATATAAATCTAGAAACTATCAGAAATACGATATAGCTATTCATACAGATAGTCCAGCTGACGTTAAAGCACTGAGCTCCTATGTCATCGATTCAAAGCTGATTTGGGAGTGCCGAAACAAACTCAATGAGGTAGGCAAGAAGAAAAAGTTCTTTTTAATCTGGGTTCCCGGTCATTCGGGAAACATAGGAAACGAAGAGGCCAATACACTTGTCAGAAAGAGCGTACAAACGCCACTCACTGGCCCAGAGGCCAGAACCCTTCTGTGGCATAGGAAAATGCACCTATAAGGAGGAGTTTATGGTGAAGGAGAAAACCGAAAGGGAAAAACACTGGCAGAATCTCCAGGGATGGATCACTCCAAAAAGTTCCTCCGGAACTTCGAAAGTGCTAGATCCAAAAAATATCTGGATCTCAGTAAGAACCAACTACACTTACTCACTGGCACCTAAAAAAGCATCTGTTGAGAATGGGCTTATCGGACACTGACGAGTGTAGATTCTGTGGGGAGGAGGAATTAACTGCTATTCTCCTGGTTACGGAATGCTATGGCATCGGGTTCGGACTCGGCTTCGGACAAGAAACCTGTAGGAGTGAGGAATAATCCTCGTTGAAACCGTCCCAGATACTGGTTTTCATCAAATCTCTGATCGAAGTGGAAGGCGAGCTGTAAGAGGCGCGATGATTACAGCTCTGTTAGGGGCCACAATAGACCTTAAGGTCGCAGTGTACTGTAACCCCTTTTTACTACAAACTATAAAGGAATAAGAAGAAAAGAAGAAGGTAACCAACTTGAATGCCTACAACTGTCACATTTGAGATCCATACCTACCCTGAAAGCTTCAAGGATGGACAGAACTTAATTTGACGACGGATTCTCGATCAGTGATTCTAGACTACACCTTTTCCAATTGTAATTCAGAAATCGTAAAATGTAATTCAGAAAAGCAAATTGAATTTCAGAAAATGGAAATTGTAATTCAGAATAGTAAGTTTATATTCAGAAACGGTAATATGGATTTCAAAATAGTGATATGTAATCCAGAAAGGGTAATTTGAATTTCAGAATAGTGATATGTAATTCAGAAACGGTAATTTGAATTTCAGAAAATATAAATTGTAATTCAGAATTGGTGATTTGAAATTCAGAATTGGGAAATTTTAATTCAGAAAAACGAAATTGTAATTCAGAAAAAAAAAAATTAATTCAATTGGTTTCCACTTTCTCTAATATTATCTATGTTATTCCAATGGACACATGATTTCATTTAAAATGGGCGGCGAAAAATATTAATTATGATTCTTGAGGTCATTTTCGACTCTCAAAGTACTTAGATATCTTCATAGAAGTAAGAAATATGATAACAATAACTTTAATTCCAAGAATAGAATGAAGGTATATACAGTCAAAAACGAAAACAAGGGAAAAAACAAATTTGAAAATAAGAAATACTTAAGACAAGTTCGATGCCACATTGTCCTAGATTCCTATGTTGCATCACTTGATACCTGTCATGTATTGTTAAAGGGTTTACTACGCCGCTGCCTTAACAGGTGTTGGTCCGGCTGAATTGTTCTTATGTTTCACATGTATGTTTTGTATTTTATTGAATAAAGATTCAGTTTACCCAGACGATGTGTATCATTCAGATGGTATCTGACATGGCGCAGTCGGTAATTTTTTAAAGAACAGTATAGTGCAAAGTTTTGAAAACAGTGAATTATTAATCATGGGAGATTATCGAGGAATAGCACAAATGAATTTCAGTGGTAATTTGGCTGAAAACTGGAAATTGTGGAGGCAAAAATTTGAAAATTATCTGGTTGCTTCGGAAATCAATAAAAAAGACGAAGATATTCAAATTGCTCAACTTCTTCACTATATTGGAGAAGAAGGAATTTCGATTTATAATACATTCACGTTTGCCGAGGAGGAAGAAAAACATCTACTACAAAAAATCTTGAATAAATTCGAAGATCATTTTCTTCCGAAAAAAAACCTTTCATATGTTAGGTTTATGTTTTTCACGAGGAAGCAACGTGAGTGTGAAACAATTGAACAGTTTGTCACCGATTTGAAAAATAAAGCGAGATCATGTGAATTCGGAGATCTCAAAGATAGCCTCATCAAAGACATTATGATATGCGGATTGTTGAGTCAGAATCTCAAAGAAAAACTTCTACAAGTGGATGAAATCAGCTTGGAAGATGCTGTGAAAATGTGTCTAACAGTGGAAAAATCACGTGAACAGTCAAGTCAAATGACGGGTTCCACTCTAGATGTACAGGCTGTGGGTTGTTATCAAAACACTGGATACAGAAAAAAACCAGGACAAACGAACGATGCAAGGAGACGTTTCGATGCAGTGTCCAGTAACCGTGAACGGCCATTTCGAGGCGACTCCGTCAGGCCACCAAGGATGGAATCATCGAGAGACGACGGTGTGTGTTTCAGGTGCGGTATTGTGCACGAAAGAAATCGGTGTCCGGCTTTCGGAAAACAGTGCCGAAAGTGCGGTTTGAAAGGTCATTTTTCGAAAGTGTGCAGAAGAAAAATGATAAACCAGCTAGAAATTGAAGATAGTGAAACTGAGGAGTGCGATGGAAAATCCGTATTTGTTTATAGTATAGGAAGTAATCTTAACAGAGTAAATTCATCTTGGTTTGCTTCTATTCTGGTTAACAATACGTCATTCATAGATTTCAAACTTGATACGGGCGCTCAGGCAAATTTAATTTCGTTAAATAATCTGAAACTAATTGATGTATCGAGGGAGTTTATTATTGAAAGCGATATTTTGTTAAAATCCTATACAAACAACTCGTTACCAGTTTTGGGAAAATGCTACCTAAATTGTAAACATAAAGAAATCGAATGCATACTAGAATTTTACGTTGTAGAATCAAAATACGATTGTTTATTGGGACTTGAAGGGTGTGAAAAATTGAATTTGATTAAAAGAATTGATACGATTAAAACTAATGAAAAAGATAGAAATGAGGAAATAATAAGTAAAAACGAGGATATATTTTCAGGATTAGGGTGCTTACCAGGCGATTACCATATTGATCTGGAAGAAAATTTTAAACCAGTAATTCACCCCCCGCGTAAAGTTCCTATACCATTATTAGAAAAATTCAAAAATACTTTGGCCAAATTAGAAAAATCAAAAATAATCAGAAAAATCGAAGAACCTACAGACTGGGTAAATTCAATCGTGATAGTCAAGAAAAATGACGGTACTCTAAGAATTTGTTTAGACCCTCGAGATTTAAATTTAGCCATAAAACGGGAGATTTTTCAGATACCAACTATTGACCAGGTAACATCTAAATTAGCAGGAGCTCAGTTTTTTAGTAAATTAGATGCGAATAGTGGATTTTGGCAAATTCGTCTCGACGATGAAAGTGCGAAGTTGTGTACGTTCTCGACTCCTTTTGGCAGATATTGTTTTTTAAGGATGCCATATGGCATCAAGTCCGCTCCAGAAATATTTCAAAAACGTTTTAAACAAATTTTTGATATAGAAGGAACAGAACTATACATTGACGACCTGATAGTGTATGGTAGGACTAAAGCGGAACATGATGAAAGATTAGCACAAGTTTTTGCAAGAGCTCGTAAACATAATGTTACTTTTAATAGAGACAAATGTGAATTCGGATTATCGGAAATAACTTTTTTGGGTCACACATTCACTAAAAATGGGTATTTTCCTACACCCCAGAAAATTTCAGCAATTAAAAATTTTCCTCAGCCAAAAAATAAAAAAGACGTTCAAAGATTTTTGGGCATAATAACTTATGTCGGACGATTTATTCCTAACTTGTCCAATTTGAACTCTCCACTTAGAGAATTAATTAAAAATGATGTATATTTTCATTGGACAGAAAAACACACGAAATCATTCGAAGAACTGAAAAAAAAATTAGTAGAACGTCCCGTTTTACAATACTACGATGTCAACAAACCAGTTGTAATTTCGGTTGATGCAAGTAAAGACGGTTTGGGAGCTTGTTTGCTTCAAAATAAATTGCCAGTAGCTTACGCAACACAAGCATTGTCCGAGGTACAGCAAAGATGGGCTCAAATAGAAAAAGAATTGGCGGCCATATTATTCGGTTGCGAAAAATTTTACGAATACATATATGGGAGAAAATTTGTCGTTGAAACTGATCATCGGCCCCTACTTGGCGTATTCAAAAAAACACTTGTATCCTGCCCTGCACGTTTGCAGCGGATGGTTTTGCAATTACAAAAATTCGATTTTGAACTCATTTTCAAACCTGGTAAGGATTTGTTCATATCTGATGCCTTGTCCCGTGCTGTAAGTAAAAACGATACTGAATACAATTTTGAGAATGAATTAGATGTTTGTGTAATTGAAAATAATTGTGAAATGACAAATAAAAAATACATGGAGTTAGTTAGGTTGACAGCAGAAGATGTTGAACTCAAACTGTTGAAGACATTTGTGATAAATGGTTGGCCAAAAACAATCAAAAAGGTTCCAGATTCCATCAAACCCTATTTTAAGTACCGACATGAAATAGTTGAAGCTAACGGAATAATGTTCAAGGGAAATCAAATTTTGGTTCCGATCAAAATGAGAAACGAAATTATTGAAAAAATTCATTACGGTCATTTTGGAGTAATCAAATGTAAAAATAGAGCAAAACAATCATTTTTTTGGCCGAACATGTGTAAACAAATTGAAAATCGAGTACTTAATTGTAGAATTTGTCTCAGATATCGAGTATCTAATACAAAAGAAGAACTGGTATTGCATGAGATTCCAAAAACTCCATGGTATAAAATAGGATGTGACATTTTGTATTTAGGTAGTTTAATGTATTTGCTGGTTGTAGATTACTACACAAAATGGGTTGAATTGATTCCATTAGATTCAAATGCTTTCTCTGCCACAGTAATAGTATCCCTTAAGGATTTATTCGCTCGATGGGGAATTCCTGCAATATTGGTCTCTGACGGTGGTCCACAGTTCAGTTCAGGGAAATTCAAAGAATTTTCCGAACAGTGGAGCTTCGTGCATACAATGTCTAGTCCTCGTTACCCCCAATCAAATGGGATGGTGGAGAGAACAAAACAAACTATAAAAAAAATATTGCGTAAAGCTGTTGAAGAGAGTAAAGAAATTCAATTAATTTTACTGATGTACAGAAATACTCCTACTGAAAGTGGATTTTCACCATCCCAGTTGATGATGCAACGAAATCTCATAGACATTCTCATTAGCTCTGATCAGGAATTAAAACCTCTTAAAGTTGATTATGATTTTTATAATGAAAAATTGAAAGAGCTAGGAATGAAACAAAAATACTATTATAATAAGAATTGTCATAACCTCAAACCTGTACTTATGAATAGAGAAGTAAGGTATCAGAAGCATTTGGGATCTTCTTGGTCATTTGGTCGAGTCATTGATAAACCAAGAGAACGGTCATACGTAGTTAAAGCCGAAGATGGATCCTGTTTAACAAGGAATCGCAGATTTATTGAAACTCTGCCGGATGGCCATGAAAATCAAAGTCCATGTAAACAAAAAATTAAAAAGGATGTCATAACGACTCCTGAAAACAAGGTTTCTGACCATAGTGACTATGATGATAGTTCAGATACACCAATTTCATTTGATACTACACCTTTCACAGTTGTAATTCAGAAATTCAAAGTTGAATTTCAGAAAAGGGAACATGTATTTCAGAATAGCAATATGTAATTCAGAAAACAGAAATTGAATTTCAGAATAGTTAATTCAATTTCAGAAAAACGAAATTGAAATTCAGATTAGAAAGTTGTAATTCAGAAAAACAAAGTTGTAATTCAGAATAGTAAATTGAAATTCAGAAATGGCAAATTCAATTTCAGAAAAGGAAAATTGTATTTCAGAAGTTATCAATTCAATTTCAGAAAATGTAACATGTAATTCAGAATAGTATAGAGCTCGATATCAAGTGATGCAACATAGGAATCTAGGACAATGTGGCATCGAACTTGTCTTAAGTATTTCGTATTTTCAAATTTGTTTTTTTTTCCTGTTTTCGTTTTTGACTGTATTTACCTCCATTCTATTCTTGGAAATAAAGTTATTTCTTACTTGAAGGTATCTAAGTACTTTAAGAGTCGAAAATGACCTCAAGAATCATAATTAATATTTTTCGCCGCCCATTTTAAATGAAATCATGTCTCCATTGCAATAACATACATAACATTAGAGAAAGTGGAAAGCAATTGAATTACAATTTCTTTTTTCTGAATTACAATTTCGTTTTTCTGAATTAAAATTTCCCATTTCTGAATTTCAAATCACCAATTCTGAATTACAATTTATATTTTCTGAAATTCAAATTACCGTTTCTGAATTACATATCACTATTCTGAAATTCAAATTACCCTTTCTGAATTACATATCACTATTCTGAAATTCAAATTACCTTTTCTGAATATCAACTTACTATTCTGAATTACAATTTCCATTTTCTGAAATTCAATTTGCTTTTCTGAATTACATTTTACGTTTTCTGAATTACAATTGGAAAAGGTGTAGTACTGAGAACGAGATATTCAATGTTCCGGGTACCTCATCATCTGGTAGGATAATTAAGAAGCCAGATAGATTAATGTATTAAATTTATTTTTTCTTTTGATTGTCTCACTATTTTCTTTTTGTGAAAGGAGGGAAGATGTCATGTATTGTTAAAGGGTTTACTACGCCGCTGCCTTAACAGGTGTTGGTCCGGCTGAATTGTTCTTATGTTTCACATGTATGTTTTGTATTTTATTGAATAAAGATTCAGTTTACCCAGACGATGTGTATCATTCAGATGGTATCTGACAACCGAGCTCGATACTATTCTGAATTACATATTACATTTTCTGAAATTGAATTGATAACTTCTGAAATACAATTTTCCTTTTCTGAAATTGAATTTGCCATTTCTGAATATCAATTCACTATTCTGAATTACAACTTTGTTTTTCTGAATTACAACTTTCTAATCTGAATCTCAATTTCGTTTTTCTGAAATTGAATTAACTATTCTGAAATTCAATTTCTGTTTTCCGAATTACATATTGCTATTCTGAAATACATGTTTCCTTTTCTGAAATTCAACTTTGAATTTCTGAATTACAACTGTGAAAAGTGTAGTCGATAGAAACTTGAGACGTTAGTACAATTTAGTTTCTTACTTTTATTACATCCAGGTCCAAACCAGCCTAGTTGGCAGAAGCATTGTTGCCTTGGAGCCGTAGTTGCTTGAACGTCTATACATTTTCCATGCCCACCACAATCTATGTCCTCTATACACTCGTCTTTGTACTGGCAATGTGCTCCATAGTAGAGCCGGTCGCATTTGCAACGTCCTAGGATATTTCTTCCATGGCTGCTGCAGGTCTCCCTATATTCCCGTCCTGGAATCAATTTTGATATGAAATATTTTGAAAATTTAAGGGACGAATATCTCAATTACTCAATGAAAACATTGCCGAAGAAGTCACGAATCTTCTATGACGAAGAGTACCAAAATTTTTAGACGGGGGTGGCAGAAAACTAATGGGTTTTCCAATAAAAGGTGTTATTTCGAATAGCCTGCTATTTCGGTAGATGTCACTGTTCAAGCTGTCATTTTTTGACATTTAACAATTAAGAACTATGTCATTAATAAAAATGGAACGATACACGCTTCAACAACGCATTGAAATTACTAAAATCCACTATAAAAATGGTGAAAATTTGGCAGAGACGGTTCGTGAAACTCGAACATTTTTGGGTCGTCGTGAAGCACCTTGTCGAACCGCAATTCAGAAATTCGTGGAAAAATTTGAGCTATTGGGACAAGTTAGTGATGTGAAGAATAAAACCCGTGCACGTCGCTCAAAAACAGAAGAGAATATAGCAGCTGTAACCGAAAGTGTTGAAGAAAACCCAGGTTTGTCCATTCCACAAACGTCATTATACCGTATTTTGGTTGAATATTAGGGTCTTAGGGCTTATAAGGTTCAGGTCAATATCTTGTTTAGGTCCCCCTCTCCGATTTTCAAAATATTTTTTTTCGTGATTGTATATGTTGAAGACATCCTACAGTTTTAATTTCAGCATTGGCAAACAAATAGTTTCGGAGAAAAAAAATAAAAAAGATTGTGAATATTTCCACCTGCGTTTAGACTTTATGTTTATTTGAATCGCGTCGGCAGTGTAAAATACCGTAAGGTGATTTTTTTCACGAAAAGACGGTGTTGCCAAATCTCAGTAATGTCTTAAATACTAAGATAGACATAGAACTTCCACACAGGGCAGGTGGATTTTCAAGTGCTGAGCCTTTAGACATTTATCCCCTTATCCCCCGATGACGTCGGCACTGATTTCGTTCTATTCAAACGAGGGCATGGGCTTCCACAAGGGGGGGTCCAGGGGGGCCGTGGCCCCCCCTGAGATTTTGGTGGCCTTATCGTTTTTCAGCAATTAGGTTAGGTTCAGGTTGGGTTAGGCTTTAGACATTTATCCCCTTGTTCCCCGATGACGTCGGCACTTTTTTCGTTCTATTCAAACGAGGGCATGGGCGCCCACAAGAGGGGTTCAGGGGGGCCATGGTCCCCCTGAGATTTTGGTGGCCTTATCGTTTTTCAGCAGTTAGGTAAGGTTATGTCAGTTCGGAGTCCCGCACTTCCTTGAGGGGATCGAAAGTGAAAAATATTCTAAGCCCAAATATCCATGTTTGAAATTTTTTGATGGAGTAGTTAATTAGTAATTAATTAATGAAGGTGACCAATCAGGAGCGCGCTATAGAAGAATGAGTAAGTAGTTGGGGACGCGAGAGTGAGACGCCAGAGCTGCTGCCGGCTTTTCACGCAGTAAACCGAGACTGGCGTCTCACTTTCGTGTCCCCACTGCTTACTCAATCTTCTGTAGCGCGCTATTGATTGGTCACTTTCATTAATTAATAACTAATGAACTACGTTATCAAAAAATTTCAAACATATGAAGTTTACGATCAAAGCAGAAAGCCATGCTCAGACCCAGAAGACTCCGCGAATTTTTTGGCTGATTCTTTTTCATCATCTTTCACCCGAGAAACTGGTCCATTTCCCGCGATAACCACGCCTCGAGTTTCTGCTGAGCTCAAAAACATAACTTTTTCTCCGTCCATCGTGAAAGCCAAACTTTCTGCCCTGAATGTCCAGTCTGCACCTGGAGCTGATGGTTTCTCTGCTAGGCTACTCAAAGAATGTGCCGATTCTTTAGCGCTCCCCCTTTCTATGATCTTCACTCGCTCATTTGAAACTTCCTCCCTGCCTTCTTCTTGGCGAAGTGCACGTATTACGCCAATTTTCAAGAAGGGAGATAGGCGTTGTGCTGAGAACTATCGCCCCATCAGCCTGATCCCAGTCATTGCAAAAGTTTGTGAGAGAGTTATATTGGACGAAGTTCTTCAGTTCTCACTCGGACATGGCATAATCCCTAACTGTCAGCATGGCTTCCTACCAGGACGCTCGGTCATTACGAACCTCCTCGAATGCGTTAACAATTGGTCGAAGTCCCTTGATGAGGGCAACTCAGTTGATGTCATTTACCTTGACTTCTCTCGAGCCTTCGACCGCGTGCCTCATGGACGTCTTCTGTGCAAGCTCGACCACATCGGAATTCGTGGCCGCCTTCTCTCATGGATCCAAGCCTTTCTTTCGGATCGTACCTTCCGAGTACGTGTTGCAGATTCTGTCTCTTCACCGAGGGCTGTTTTGAGTGGAGTACCACAGGGCTCGGTCTTGGGACCAGTTCTCTTTCTGCTCTACGTCTCCGACTTGCCACAACTTGTTGCTTCCCACTGTTCACAGTTCGCCGACGACACCAAAATATTTAGCTACTCCAGTGAAGCTTCTACTTTACAAGATGACCTCGACTCCATCTCTCGGTGGTGTGAAGACTGGCAGCTTCCACTCAACGGTGAAAAGTGCGTAGTTCTCCACTTGGGTGCCCGTAATCCACGTCAGAGGTACTATCTCAATGGACATGCCATCCCTGTTTCTAGCAGCCATTGTGATTTGGGTGTTATAGTGACTGACAACTTGAGTTGGTCCGATCACATCCTCCATGCTGTCAGCAAAGCCAACAGATCCTTGTTCCTTATCAAAAAAGCATTTGGCAGGTGTGATCCCTCAACGTGCGCGGCTATTTACCGAACTTATGTGCGTCCTATTATATTCGCCGGGCCTGTTTGGAGTCCGACGTTATGCCGCGATTGGACACAACTCGAGGGTCTTCAGCGTCGTGCGACGCGCCTCCCTTACTGATACTCGCGCCCGTCATATAGTGAAAGACTCTCCATAATGAACTTACCATCTTTTATGGACCGAAGGACCCGTGGTGACCTCATAATAACCTTTCGAGCTCTGAATGATCTGTTCGGTATTAGTCTGAGCAACCTGTTCACGCTGAACACGGATGGCCGTTTGCGAGGCCATGCTCTCAAGCTTCGGAAGGAAAACTTCAAGACAGTGCAAAGGCAACACTTTCTGACGAACCGAATATTTAGTGTGTGGAACGCGTTGCCTCCTGTTGTGGTTGAGTCAGTGTCAGTGAACTCCTTTAAAAACAATTTAGACAGTTGGCACCTCCAGAGATGAGTGAACATTACTTCATTTCAGGATACTAATGGAACATTTTTGTGTGATTTTTCTGAGGATCTATGTTTTTTTTTGTCGCTCTTAATTCTAGCACTTTTTGACCTCTTCATTTGAATTTGAATTTGAATTTGTTTTTTTTTTCTTTTTTCTTTGGATTCTGTATATCATATTTTCTGTGAGTTTATAGGCAATGCCTAAACTTAATTTAATAATAATAATAATAATAATGGATATTTGGGCTTAGAATATTTTTCACTTTCGATCCCCTCAAGGAAGTGCGGGACTTCTGGGACACCCTGTTTACTGCAATGATAACATATTATTTCAACTGATATTATGATGTAAACCTCGAGAAAGCAACCTTACATCGTTCGTAAAACTACGCCTGAATGAAATGTGTCCAATCTATTTTTCATATCTTGCTCCATTTTTTTTTGTGAGCAATAAAAATGCATTGATTGAACGTGGCAACAAGCATCGTACGCTGAATTTTCCCCGTCCAAATCACGAGCGTAGGGTATCGTTGCTAGGTATTTCAAAAAAATAATTCATGAGTTGAAAGTTGAAAATTCATTCACCTTTCCTTATATTATAAAATAGTAATTTGTCAGAAGTTCTTCAAGTGTGAGTGTAACAATGGAAGATTTGAATGTGTGTGTTCCAAGTTGCGGTTACAATACTGAAAAGAGGAAACCGAAAATGTGATACTTCAGTCAGTATCTTTCAAGGTATGTTTTTGGAGCAATCGCATCTAGATTTAATGAAAATATGCTTCCTGGTCGACATATTTTTATCAATGGATACTGTCGGAGACTTTCGAAAAAGCAAATTATTTTTGAAATTTTCAGAAACTATAGCCTCGAGAAAATTTAAAATCTTCATTGATTCAGCGCCAATGAAATTGTACATTTTTTGAATTCCATTCTTTTCTTGGTCATGTCCTTAAAAGAATAGGTCAATTACCTTGACATTTTTTGACAAATTTTGATCTTTTTAGACTATTCACGACTAATTCTTTCCGTGAATTGTAATTTTTTTAAGAAAATTTCTAAAAATCTAACCCACCCAGCACCCCTATTCATTCCAAATCCCGTTGGAAAAACAGCAAAATTACTTGTTTGCCAGCATTGAAACTAGTAGTAAATCATACCAAATCACTTGTTTTTCATGAAAAAAAATTAAAACGTCGCAAAATCGAGGGGGACCTAAACTGGAAAATCGAAAAAAAAAAATCATTTTGAGTGCTGAGGCCCATTTCCAACTCGGTGGCTTCGTCAACAAGTAAAATTGTCGCATCTGGGGTTCGGAAAACCCAAGAGTTATTGTTGAAAAGCCACTATATCCTCAACGTGTCCTGTTTGGGGCGGTTTATGATCTTTTGGTGTTGATCTGGACAACGTTCACTTCCAACGTACCACATAAGCAACGGAACCATTTATTTTTGATGGGAAAAGTTTCCGGACCGTGTTATCTCTCGAAGAGGTGATCACAATTGGCCACCAAGATTTTGTGATCTAACACCTTGCGACTTCTTCCTTTGGGACCATGTGGATGAGAAGGCCTCCGCCCATCGTCGATTCAAGACCTCAAAGATGGAATTCGCGAGGCTATCGAAAGCTGCCACTTTGCGATTTTGTTGAGGAAAATTTCATGAAAAGGATATGGTCCTGTAGTCGTGGAGGTCATTTGGCTAATGTTATTTTCCGCTTGAGTGACGGTATACTTTCTTCTTTATAATGAAATAAACATCATTTAGAATTTAGATCATTTATCTAGAAAAGAGGCATGTTTCTTTTAATATCAAAATAACACCTCTTAATCGAAAACCTTTTATGTGGAATGTATTAATGAAACAGTGCTGCTCGGATACTTTACCGACACTTTTTTAATACATAAAATTGCATTAATATTCAGTTTATTCGGTTGATGCAGTCAATAGATATAGAAAATAATTTCTTCGTTTATTTTACAGCACTTGGGTCTCAAAGTGTTGATATTCCGCCTTAGGGCGTAAAATTCTTAGTTATGACATTGGTAACAAAGCAATGAAATGAAAATGATGACCCGGGTTGACATAAAAAATTATTGACTATTCTTCTCATGCGTCTATAGACTAACCTCATTCTGTAATATCTAGGTCATCTATTGCATAATAACCACCCTTGTGAAATTTCACCTTGCCGAAGATATAAACGACATAAAGATTGGGTACCTACACTGAGATTATGTCATTAATTTTAATTCAGCCGTTTACATTCAACCAGTTCTTATTTCTCGAGATTCAAATCGCAAAAATCGACACTTCGACATGCCTGGTGGTGCTCCTGAAGATACTCACGTTGCTTGATGTCCACATCGCCACAAGACCAGAATCTGTAATTAGGACCCCATTCGAGCGCCTGCCTGATAAGTCTGATGGTACATCCTTTGCATTCGAAATCACTTGGTAACTGTACTTGGAACGATTGGGCCCTGAAAAATATATTCCATTGGAAATCGACCTCGGCTTCTTTTACACTTGCACTTCAAGGGAAAAAGTTAGATTTTGTCACTTTCTCATGTCATTTTTGGAGAAAATGCTGCTCATTCGGCATAAGCTGTGCTACGACAACGAGTTTCTTGCCCTAATATGCACAACAATTAACTTGGCCGTTTTTTACTATTTGCTGAGATCACCAGCTACTTTTTCTGGCTGAAATGGCTATTTGTAAGCATCAATTTATTCTCAATTTAAACGTTTTCTTCAGTATTTCATGTCAAGATCCAGAAGGTAACAGATCTCCTCACACTTCTGGACAACGTTTGAACAACACTGCGCAAAAAAATTAACGCACATTCTGAAAATCTCAATTTTAATGAAAGTTAACTCTACATTGACTTTATAACTTATTTTTTATGTTCTCTCGGGAAGGTTTTGAACGAAACAAAACACATTAAATGGAAGAAAAATTCAGGATTTCACGAATCTTATGTGAAAGAAGAGAAATGAACAATTTTCAAAATACTGAAATGCTGATGAGTGACTTGGTATTTCCACCCCTTGCGTTAATTACAGCTCGGCAACGACGGTTCATACTCAAAATGAGTATGATCTTAAAATGTTCTGATCTAATCCTTCCCAGATTTCTCCGAGTTGGATTCCTAAGTCATTAAGAGTAGCTGGATGATTTTCTGAACTTCTCAGCCTTCTATTGAGGTTGTCCCGAACCTGCTCAATCGGATTGAGATCTGGACTTCTTGCTGGCCATTCCATTCGAGAGACTTCAACCTCTTCAAGGTACTCCTGAACGATGCGCGCACGATGGGGTCTGGCATTATCGTCCATAAAAATGAAATTTTCACCAAGGTATGGGGCAAATGACACTACATGCTCTTCAAAATGTTTCTTATATACTTATCAGCATTCATAGCTCCATTATCAACGACCACTAGGTCTGTGCGAGCATTCAAAGATATTCCACCCCATACCATAATCGATCCTCCCCCGAAACCAGTAGTATTCAGGAAATTACACTGAGCATATCTTTCATGTGGACGTCTGTATACAAGGGAACGTCGATCACAATGGTAGAGGCAGAATCTAGACTCATCTGTGAAGAGAACTCTTTCCCAATCGGCCTTTTCCCAATGGATATGCTCTCTCGCAAAATCCAAACGCGCCCTTCGATGGACTGGGGTAAGAGCTGGGCCTCTTGCCGCGACACGAGGCCTTAAATCATATTCTCGGAGGCGATTTCTTATTGCCTGAGTGCTAATTTGCACCTCATGAGTTTGCTCAAGCTGATTTTGAAGGAGGCGAGCGGTTGCAAACCGTTGCCCTGGTCTTCGGACATTCATACCTGTCTCCCTGAATCGCTGCAAC
Organism: Adalia decempunctata; assembly: GCA_951802165.1. Lineage (NCBI taxonomy): Eukaryota > Metazoa > Arthropoda > Insecta > Coleoptera > Coccinellidae > Adalia > Adalia decempunctata. Next base: position 28,440,445 of record OX637697.1, read on the forward strand.
ATTCTGGACACACTTGTATGGAAACTCCAAACCTTTCTGCAATTCTTGTGTATGTCCACCCTTCTTCTCGCAAAACTACCACTTGGGCAGATTCCTCTTGGGTCAAATTGCGTGTTTCGCGTTGCATAGCGATCGAGTGTAGAAAATCAAACGAAAGAAAAACTATTGATCACTAGAATTGATCGAGAACAACTGATTTTAGAATGGAGCCAATACATTCAAAATCTGATAATATCATCTTTTTTTATTCCTGGTGGGAGAAAACATCTGTATTGAAGAAAAACGTTGAAAGTGGATAACATATGCATGCATAATTGTGATAAAAATAATTATCATTGAGAACACCTTCAGTTGTAGAATAAATTTGAGATTTCCATAATGTTCGTTAATTTTTTTGCGCAGTGTATTTATACTATCCGTATGTTTTTCGATAGAGAAAAGGCTTTCTGCATTATTTCGACCGAAACACACCAAGAAATCTCGTTTGAACAAAATTGAAAACAGAAGAAGTAAAACTACGATTACAATTGAACAGGAAATATCAATTTTATGTTTACATTTTGGTCATTCGGGTGTATTCATAAGAAAAACTCACGTAGCATCATTGGAGACGAATTCTGATCCTTTTGTTGAGGGCGTCAGATCCAACACAGGTCTTTCAAGATGATCTAGAAGCTGCAGTTTATACCCTCCCTGAAAATAAAATGAATGTCTCGTCTATATTATGTCACATCAATTCTGTAATAATGCAGGGCTGGGACAAAGAATATTTTGGAAAAATGTATTACTCGACCTACTGATCAAAAGTGAACATGGCCCCAACTCAAGCCTATGACTAGTTTTTGAGATACAGGGAGTTGAAGTTGAAAATTACCCACTTTTACTACGCGCGTATCTCGAAACAGAGTAGAATGAACTTCAAATTTTCTCAAGAAACATTTCATTCCATCCCCAGGGAGCAACCATATCTTTTTATATATAAAAGAAAGATGTTGGTTACACCATTTATAACTCGAGATCGGATGGACTGTTTGTTATGAAACTTCATATATGGATTCGTCTACGATCTGGTTATTATAAAATACAATGAAACTTTGAAAAATTCGATGAAAATTTTACATATACAGGAAATGCCTTTCCTCCTTTTGAGTAAGGCCACTAGGTGTCGCTTCAGTTACAGTTACGTTACAGCTTTTTCGTAGTTACTTTATTTGATATTCTCCTGGTTAGATGGCGATGTAAACAAATACTGTGTACAGTGACTATATTCCCACTATAGTCACTATAATAGTGTGTAATTTGAGTTGCCTACAACTCTGCTCTGTTGGCCAAAACCAAAATGTCTTAGCGTAGGAGTACAGATGTCTAAAATGATTAGATTTCGTTGAGATATGAGAAAAGTTTCGTTATTACCACTTCAGATGGCGCTATTCACACATTATGGCTGATTATTAGTTATTTCTATAGTTTTATTTATTCAAAATAACGTGATCGTGAAGAAACTATATTTGACATTATCACCATTAGATGGCGATGGATTTGTTGCGGCTTTCGCGGCCATCGATTGATGTCATCTGTTCTTTTTTCGAGCATTTCGGTCGTCGTTATTTGAAATGGTCGAAAAAAGAACATATGACATCAATTACTGTGTAATTTGCATAGGACATATAGTACCATGAAAGGCAATTAACAGATCCAGAAGCGGGTGAATATCACAGTGAATTTTTATCGAAATGTCGTGAAATCGTGAAATATCCATTCTCATCTTTTCTCATAATTTTTAAAATGTTTTTGAATTTCTGTTTGGGTAATGAATATACAGGGTGACTGGTGACGTAAGGGACAACGGCTAAGTGGAGATAGAGGACCTCAAACTGAATGAGAATTTGGGTTTCAAATGTCCCATAAGGGTATTCGTTTCGGAGATATAGGGTGATTTATGAAAAAATGCTAAATCTATGAACTCCCATATCTTCGTTAATATGATATGTTTTTCGCTGATATTTTACATGTTTGTTCATACAGGCATTCTCTGTCAGCATTAGAAAAAAAAATTGAAAAAATTTGCTGGCCCGTACTCAAAAATTTCAATTTACATGTCAAGTGAGAAATATCACACGGTATATGAGATAAAATAAAATCAAATAGAAATTTGGAAAGAGGGAAAAAAACTGATGAAATATCTGTTTTTTGTTTGAATGGCACAAATTTTCTTTCGTTTCTATGATATGTTGAAGTAAGAATATTACAATATTTTCATATCCGAATCATGAAAATTAGTACTACTGATGGAAAAAACCTTGAATTCGAGGCGCTAGAATGAGCCTGGCATCAAAATGATTTTTCAACATGATGGTGCACCTCCTCATTTTGCAAATGAATTAAAGAATATTCTGAATAGGGAGTTTCCTGAGAGGTGGATTGGTCGGGGAGGTTCTAGGAATTGGCCTGCTAGATCACCCAATCTAACTCCTCTGGATTATTTCCTATGGGGTCATCTCAAGGATACGGTGTATAAAGAAACAATAACAAGCCGTGAACATTTGAAGAGCAGAATAACTGAAGCATGCGAAGAAATTAAAACAAATATTCCTCTGATTACAAAAGCTGTGCTTCATTTGTTCAAGAGAGCCAATAAATGTATGGAGGTGAACGGCTCTCATTTCGAACATTTGCTTACTTGATTTTTTATGAATTATATTTGCGACTTTTTCTATTTTTGTGTTTGAGTATCCAACTCTTTCATCACCCCATCTACAACAAGTTTTATTTTGAAATTTTATATGGCATCGAAATATTAATTGATAAAAATAGATTTCAAGATTTGAAAGAATATTTTTATGCCAGGCTCATTCTAGCGCCTCGAATTCAAGGTTTTTTCTATCAGTAGTACTAATTTTCATGATTTGAATATAAAAATATTGTAATATTCTTACTTCAACATATCACAGAAACGAAAGAAAATTTGTGCCATTCAAACAAAAAACAGATATTTCATCAGTTTTTTTCCCTCTTTCCTAATTTCTATTTGATTTTATTTTATCTCATATACCGTGTGATATTTCTCACTTGACATGTAAATTGAAATTTTTGAGTACGGGCCAGCAAATTTTTTCAATTTTTTTTTTTTATGCTGACAGAGAATGCCTGTATGAACAAACATGTAAAATATCAGCGAAAAACATATCATATTAACGAAGATATGGGAGTTCATAGATTTAGCATTTTTTCATAAATCACCCTATATCTCCGAAACGAATACCCTTATGGGACATTTGAAACCCAAATTCTCATTTAGTTTGAGGTCCTCTATCTCCACTTAGCCGTTGTCCCTTACGTCACCAGTCACCCTGTATATTTGCGGAAATAACTGAATCCAAAATTGCCATAATTAGTAATTGACATATAATTTTTGTGTATCTGTTCTGTGTGACAGTTCATGTCCATGGAAGCATTTGACAGTTCAAAAATCAGAAAACCAAGCCGTTGCTCTCCGATCACCGGTGATTACGATTTGTGAAATCCACCGGTATGATCGGTAAGTATCATTTAGGCGGAACAAAGTTCGTCGGGCCAGCTAGTAGAGGAATATAATCGAAAATCGTTACGAATACAGGGTTATCCATAATTGAATGCATGCCAGATTTTGAAAGTATAAAATATGTCAGTTCCAGAGCGAGAACTACAACTACTTTACTAGATATGTTGTTGTTACATCGAGAAAACCTGAAATACCCAGAATTCATACAGAGTGATCCATTATTATAGAAACTATTCACAATGAAGGTTAAGTGGACACCCTGTATTTTTGGGTTGATTTAAGGTGTTTGTTTGATTTTTTTTAGAATATATCATCATGGACTTCAAAGAATACAGGGTGATTCAGTCATGAAATAAACTGTGAACCTCACGAAAATACCCAAAAACCACTTTTTTTCCATCACCCTCTATTTGAAAATTAACTCCGTTGAGGTGGTCGTTTTATTTCAGCACTGTACTTGATATTTTTGAGTTTTTATCCACTTCCTATGACCAGTTTTTTTTATGCTGGAATAAGAATAGAATAACATAAATAAATAATTTTCATATAACATAAAAAAAAATCTGGTCATAGGAAGTGGATGAAAACTCTCAGACGTATTGATGTTTTTATATCAAGTACAGTGGTGAACGAAAACTCCCACCTCAACGGAGTTAATCTTGAAATAGAGGGTGATGAAAAAAAAGTGGTTTTTGGATATTTTCTGAGGTTCACAGTTTATTTCATGACTGAATCACCCTGTATTCTTTAAATTCCATGATGATATGTTCTGAAAAAATCAAACAAACATCTTAAACCAACCCAAAAATATAGGGTGTCCACTTAACCTTCATTGTGAATAGTTTCTATAATAATGGATCACCCTGTATGAATTCTGGGTATTTCAGGTTTTTTCGATGTAACAACAACATATCTAGTGAAATAATTCATTTTGCGAACGTTCTCGCTCTGGAACTGACATATTCTAACTTTCAAAATCTGGCATGCATGCAATTATGGATATCCCAGTATTCAGTGTATTCGTAACGATTTTCAGTTATATTCGTCTATATGGTTGCTCCCTGGGGATGGAATGAAATGTTTCTCGAGAAAAATTGAAGTTCATTTTATTCTAGCTGTTTCGAGGTACGCGCGTTGTAAAAGCGAATAATTTTCAACTTTAACGCCCTGTATCTCAAAAACTAGATTGAGTTGGGGCCATTGACACTTTTGATCAGTACGTCGAGTACTTCAGTTTACTAAAATATTAGAACATTTGACGGAACGCCATTTGCCATGAGGAAAGTGCGGGGTTCTTCGAATGGAACACCCTGTATATTTTTACAGATTTTGAAAGATCTTGTCTACAAGCCTATTTTCGATAGTTCACATTATGTTCGACTGTTTCATTCAAAACAGAACTTTGCCTAATAAGAAAACACTACATTAGCTGCAAGATGCTCATTTGCAATGACCATGAATCATTACAAAAAGGGCATCTGCGTCGCAAAACTCTATTCGTCTGCCAAAATAATCATCAGAGAGTTCTTGAACCAATTGTATGGATTCTCAATATTTTCCCTTCATGCTCATAAGTACCATTTGTTGAAGAAGTTTTAGGGGATTTCCCTTAATCAATAACTATCTTTTGTTAAATAGCTCAGTTTGTTCGCTGCCTCTTTTGGAAAATTTTTGAATTAATGCAAAGAAAAATTCTCGTTTTTATTTTCATTAGTCTCAAGTCATTCAATTCTCGTTTTTGCAAGTTATTTTCAATGAACTTAGTACCTTTGTACAGGTTTTAAATATCAAGGTCTCTCAAAATCTACAAAAATATATAGGGTGTCCTATTAAAATCAAAAAGTTGTGGGTAGTTTCGTTGAAACCGGAAGAACAATACTAACAAAAATATGGCACCAAGCGTCATTGAACTTGCCTGCAAGTCCAATACTTTATCCCATTCCTGCAGGAATAATTTATTTTTTACATGTATAAAAATAAAAAATGATTTATAACCTGTTCTTTTCTATCGTTCGTTTGCTTCTATATGATATTGTGAGCATTATATAACTCTCCCAGAGAAAGCTAGATTTTATCATTCAACATAGGTAAATATGAATATTTGTCCACGACTTCCCTATAATCCTTACATTTCGCATGATCTTTGAGAAACTTAATGATGGTCATCATTCACCGGTGAATAATGGCAGTGAATAATGATTCATTAATCACTGCTGAATTGCTCTTTTGAAAATTTTTAAAATTCGTTAGGATTCGAACCCGATTCGCCCTTTTTCCACGACGGAAAAATGACTGCCAACCACCAAGCCATCAGCGCAATGACAATTAAGAGAAAAAAATAACCACTCAGTTTGACAAGCTGAAAAATATTCAAACCGTCTGTTTTCATTGAGCCTCCCATAAATTGTAATTCTTCTCGAAGATACCTGCATTACAGTCATGAAGAAATGTTGTGTGCTGCACCAAAAATAAGACAGGCTGCAAGAAATACTGCATTACATCTATTGCCGGAAAAATCAAGGAATCTCAGCCTAAAAGCGTTTAATAATTTCATGGACTGAGAGCAGCTAATAAAATCCACTCATTTTCGGAGTCAGTTTTGCTGGCTTATTTTTCGAAAATATCAGCTACCTATATAAACAAACAACCCTATGGGACCATTAGGTATTCCATGCTCAAGAATAATCTCAACATAAATGAAGGCAACGATATTGGAAATTATGAAAAACTGCGTTCACTTTTGAAAAGGAAATCAGAAGGAAGAAAGCTAGAGTTTTATTCCTGAAGCATGCGATCAAAAATATCTTGTGATGAAGGTGAAACACTAGCTTGAATACATTTGTATTTCATATTCTGAACTGAACTTTTTGACGTTTATCGAGATTTTGCATTATTCAGTGCGAACACAGAAAATGTTATGTCAATGCTTTTGATAACTATTTTCGTTGTTGAAAATGCAGATTAAATCGAATTTTACCGAGGAAGTCGTGGACAAAGTATAGTATTCTATTCGCACATAATTACTATTATTCACTCGGGTGAATTGCGATACTCGCCTAGCGGCTCGTGTCGCAAACTTCCCCCTCGTGAATAATAGTAATCATTATGTGCTCATCGAATAATATACTATTAATTCAATGTCAGAATTATTGTAATGTTCATGAATAATAGACGACAACGGAGGAACATGCACTATGATTTTACGCAATTATCTTATTTATCAGCTTAAATTCGCAGTCTCATTTCAACAAAGGATTTCGATTTCATAATATGTTTATGGGATGGATTTGGTACTTATTTTATTTGGAAAACATTCTGGGTATGACAGTGGCGCACCCAGAAATTTTATTCGGGGGGGCTGCTCAAGAGTAATCAGGTTTTTGTAAGTTATTTAATTTAAAAAAATGCGCCGCAAGCGGAAACCTTCTTAAGTAAAGGATATATCGCATTCGTTATTATACCGGGTGTTTCATTGGTAAATGAACATACGGTAACCTGAGCTAGGACTACCCTAGGCGAGTCCAAAAAACCGATATATGATAGGTATAATCAATTCCATAACCGAGATACAGGGTGCTTTATGTATTCACCAAAAATCTCAATTCCTCATAACTTTTTAACCAACCAGTATAGTCGGTTGATATTTGGAACGTATGATTCACTTCTACAGGTCGAACGAATTACTTTTGAATTTCCAAGAAATTCCAGGTCCGTATTTGAAAAATATGGGACTTTTCCAAGCTGAGATTCAACACCCTGTATATTGAAATTTTACGATTCGATTGGGATATTTGAAAAGAGAAGAAAATTTTCAATGGACTTCAGTAGATTTCATTGTCCCGCACGTCATTTCCAATTGAATATTGGAGTTCCACAAAATTCTCAGAAAAATCGTACATTATGATCCAATTGAATTTTTTTGTCCCACTAATTGCACGTTCAAATTTCATAATATTCTGTGGAATCATTCGGAGTTATTTTCGGAAAAATATTATTCATCGAGAAAAATTTAGTTGAAGTCAACAAAGATGAATAAATAACTGAAGAAACATAAAAACTCAACGTGAAATACAGAAGGTGCTCGAAACTACACCATCTTGTTCAATACACATTCTTGCCCTCTTCAGGAAATATGTCTGATACTTTTTTTGATCAAGTCTGGATTATTACGCATTTCATTGCATAATAAAATTCTGTTGACCATTCTTTCATTTCGTAAAATCCAGCTACTAAAGTTAGTTCTTCTAATTTCATCACCTGGATCCAATCGTTGTACCTTCTGGAGATCAATTTGATCATAATGTACGATTTTTCTGAGAATTTTGTGGAATCCCAATATTCAATTGGATCTTTCCCTTAAGCTCTCTTTGAGCAAAATGACGTGCGGGACAATGAGATCTACTGAACCCCATTGAAAATTTTCTTCTCTTTTCAAATATCTCAATAAAATACCAAAATTTCAATATACAGGGTGAATCTCAGCTTGAAAGAAGTCCCATATTTTTCAAATACGGACCTGAAATTCTTTGGAAATTCAAAAGTAAATCGATCGACCTGTAGAAATATTGTTCCAAATATCAACCAGCTACTAGTTGGTTCAGAAGTTATGAGGAATTGAAATTTTTGGTGAATACATAAACCACTCTGTATCTCGGTTATGGAATTGATTAGACCTATCATATATCGGTTTTTTGGACTCGCCTAGCTCTAGCTCAGGTTAACGTATGTTCATTCACCAATGAAACACCCTGTATATGTATATCAATCCCTATTTCTATCTGTATAGGAAATGTTTAAGTTTCCATTCTGTTCTAAAATAATTATTATTACTTTTAGAAAAACAGTAAGATGGAAATATTTGAATTACTTTTCTTTGTCACAGCTCGGGGGGGAAGGTTCTGCAGCCCGACAGCCCCCCCACTCGGTGCGCCACTGGGGTATGATATGGCAATGTAATTTCAGAGGATTATGAGAAAACACGCGTATATTTCTATTAAGAAATCTCTTTTCTGCTTTAATAAAAATTTTTTTGGGAGTAGTAAATCGATCTTATTTTTCACTACAAAAGGCTCATTTGTAGCTAGCATTGTAAAGGGTTTTAATGCCCTTTGATTGCATGAAACTATTTCTGATCTAAATTCCTTGATTTTGTTAGGTGATTCCAACGCCTGATTAGGAAACAAACTGACAGAAAACGAATACTTTTGGATTGCATAAAAGAGTTTCACTGCATTGTGACCTTGCACCAATTACACTTCACCCTCTAATTTTGGGATGGCTTATAATATAAAAGATATTGATTATTTAATAAACGTGATTCATCAATTGGAAACTGATTTCCCATTTAGGGTGCCGTCCTATTGTAAATGCGCAATATATTCCAACTTTATCGACTGAAATACAAAAAAGTGAAAAATGTATTCATTGCCTCGAGAAAGAAATCGATTCGAATATGAGAACGGAATGGCAGAAATCCTTACTTTCATTCAGAAGATGATAATTGAAAGGTTCATCTGTGGTTATATTTGACTGGTTGTTTTATAGTTTTCTGAATGTTGAGACCTTCAAAACTTTAAAATTCATTTTGATACTAATGAAAAGATTAACTATTGCACGAGGTACGCTTGGCTTCGTTGCAATGAAATTATTTTTCATGAAATGAAAGCACAGCTTTGATATAATTAATATAATTTTTTCATTTCGAGAGACTTTTCAGGATCGAACAAGTTGGTACCTAAGATCTGTATCCAGAACTTAGTTTTGCAAATGAACATTACTTACTTTATGAGGATATCCCAAATGCCAAGATACGTTGAATTTGCTACCAGCCAGAAGTGACGTCACAATGTTTCCTATAACAAAAATGCTTGCGTCATTCAGTGTTAAGAATTCAAATATTATCTTTCAGCACTTTCATAGTTTCATTGCTATGATCATCTAGATGAGTACAGGGTGTCCCAAATTCGATGATGACTGAGAGCATCTCGAGAACCATAAGGGTTAGAGAAAAAATGTACAGGCTGTCCCAATTCAAGTGAAGACGAAAAACTCAATATCTTTGAAATGGATCCGATTTTCGAAAAACCGATTACAGGATGATACGCAGTGAATCTGCGGCTAAGGAGCAATGATGAAAAATATAGGGCGTCCCTTTTAAAAAACACAAACTTTTCTCTCTAGCACTTGAACAGCGAATAATTTTTCGGATCAGATGGAAGCAGCGTATAGGCAATAGAAATTACAAAAGAAAACTTTTTGGAAATTTCGTGATATCTTCAACAGAAATCGAGATATAGCGAAATATTTGAAACATCAATTTTTCAGAAACGCCCTGTAATTCGAGAACCAATTCAGATATCTCGGATCTGTTTGCTGGCACTTGATTATTTTGAAAAAATAGATCGGGAGCCCTTGAACATTTTTTCTCTAACCCTTTAGTTCTCGAGATGCTCTCAGTGATCATTGAATTTGGGACACCTTGTACACATTGTTATATTCATGAAAGTTATAATTTCCGGCCAAAAGTAAAATTTACCGATTGTTTGGATTCTTGGGTGGATTTGCTTTATTTTGTTAGAATATGAATAGACCAATAACCCTTAACACCTAGATTACAAAAGAAAACAGTGAATAATAATACTTTATTTGAGTTAATAGACCTTTTCTTGTTCTTGAAGATGAATTCCTTAACATTGTAACTTTGTAATTTGCATAGAACTTACAGTCACATGGAAGGCTATCATTTCCAGATCAAAAAGCTGATAAACACCGAAAATCAAGTAAATCGCATTTTGACGATCAGTTTCAATGGTGAGTTATCATTGTCATCTTTTCTCTTCATTTTCGAAATGTTTTTGAATGTCTGTTTGGGTAATAAATATATTAGCGAAAATAACTGAATCAAAAATTGTCCATAATTAGTAATTGACATGATATTTTTGTGTTTCTGTTCTGTGTGACAGCTCATATCCATGGAAACATGAAAATCTCGCAACACCACCAACTGAGATGATTACCCATTAATTCAAGCTGAGCAGCAAGGCTTTAGATGTATAAAATGATGGTGTGAGCACTGATTAGATTTTGATTAACCAAATATCAACGAGAATATCAAAAAAGTTTAGTTTTTTTCACTTCAGGTTGCGCTATTCACAAATTATGACTGATTTTATTAGTTATTTCAAATATAATTCCATTATAATGTGAATTCTATGGTAAATTGAGTTGCCCCTAACTCAGTGCTGTAAACCAAAACGAAAATGTCTTGGTCAAGAAGTTTTTCAATTCGAATTTTCAGCGTTGTATTTGCAGAAGTGGTTTCTAAAGTGGTTCATCATTCCTCATCCATATAATTCGATCGTGATTTATATTTGCATTCGTGGTGTCGTTCATCACAAAGTACTGCAATGATAGAACTGTGAAACATCAAAAACATAAAGTTATATGTTCAACAATTTGGTACCGCTGAAATAAAGAGAATTCTTTTCGTGTAAATAACAATGTTGAAATTTTGTATATTTTGAACTTTAATTTTGCCTAATTCATCTCCTGCTTGAAAAATAGCAATGGTGAGTTTATACAACTTTAACGGTGGATTTCACACGCAGCTAGAATCAACTCGATTTGGCAGTTGCAAAATCAGAGAATCAAGCCGTTGATCTTCGATCACCGGTGATTGCGATTTGTGAAAATGATGAACTAACTTTATATAAAATTCAACGATTCTAGTTGAAGTCTTCAAAGCCAATCAACTGGTCAATAACAAGCTTGTCATTTTCGTTGTTCTTCGTTTTTTAGAACTGAGGTACCAAAAATTTTTTGTGGGATTTAAGCAATAAATAATTTAATGTTTCAAGAGTGAGATGATGACAAATTATATACCTCATTTGTGGCATATATCCCAAGCCTATTCTTATGAGAACGTTGTAACTCATTGGCAATAACGTGTCGCCTGTCAAATGTGACAAATTCCGATTCTGAATTTTTGACTGTGTATTTCCCTACAACATGGAGGGAAAACAGGTTGGCATGCACTTCAGTCGTTACGTCACTTTTATTTTTACCGTCCTTTCACATGCCGGCATGACGAGGAGGGAGAGAGAATCGAAGATAGAATGGAAGGAATAACAAACATATCGTTCCACAACAATCGACTTGGGAAACGCAACCCACTCTTCTAGGTACGAATACTAGTATACGGACTTGGGCAGAGTGAACGACCTTGGAGTATGGTGAATCACAGCATCCGTCAGTTATGGAAACTTGGTCAAAGGTGACCTCCGTCGCATTCCACAAGAGCCTTCTGCAAGGGACGACATCAGTATTCAATTTAGAAATTTTGCATACGAACCTACATAGGCTCGATTTGCGTAGTTCTGGAGTATTCAGTTGCGCAAAATGGTTGTCAATCATACCATTTAAGTTGCACTGTGGCCATACAAGACTAAATATATTCATACACAACATAATGATGAAAATTAATGTCTTTGAAACAACCCAACCCAGAAATCCTACCTATTCCAAATCTCTCTCATAATTCATATGCGTAAATCTAGATTCTAGAGTTCTTTGGGACTTGATTAGCCTGTGTTTGGTAATTGAGTTGAATGGAAGTTTCAAGTCAATCAGATTTATCAGAAAAGGAAGACCAGATGGATACATTTCCAAGCCTTTTTGAAAGATCACTTTCACTTCCACAGCAGCCAGATTTCAAATATACACTGCGCAAAAAAATTATCGCACATTATGGAAATCTCAAATTTATTCTACAACTGAAGGTGTTCTCAATGATAATTATTTTTATCAGAATTATGCATGCTTAATATGTTATCCACTTTCAACGTTTTTCTTCAATACAGATGTTTTCTCCCAGCAGGAATGAAAAGAAGATGATATTATCAGATTTTTAATGTATTGGCTCCATTCTAAAATCAGTTGTTCTCGATCAATTCTAGTGATCAATAGTTTTTCTTTCGTTTGATTTTCTACACTCGATCGCTATGCAACGCGAAACACGCAATTTGACCCAAAAGTAATCTGCCCAAGTGGTAGTTTTGCTAAAAGAAGGGTGGACATCACAAGAATTGCAGAAAGGTTTGGAGTTTCCATACAAGTGTGTCCAGAATGTTGCAGCGATTCAGGGAGACAGGTATGAATGTCCGAAGACCAGGGCAGGGTAGACCACGGGTAACAACTGCCATTCAAGAATGTTACTTGAGAGTTTCTTCGTTGGGACAACGGTTTGCAACCGCTCGCCTTCTTCAAAATCAGCTTGAGCAAACTCATGAGGTGCGAATTAGCACTCAGGCAATAAGAAATCGCCTCAGAGAATATGATTTAAGGCCTCGTGTCGCGGCAAGAGGCCCAGCTCTTACCCCAGCCCATCGAAGGGCGCGTTTGGATTTTGCGAGAGAGCATATCCATTGGGAAGAGGCCGATTTAGAAAGAGTTCTCTTCACAGATGAGTCTAGATTCTTCCTCTACCATTGTGATCGACGTTCCCTTGTATACAGACGTCCACATGAAAGATATGCTCAGTGCAATTTCCTGAATACTACTGGTTTCGGGGGAGGATCGATTATGGTATGGGATGGAATATCTTTGACTGCTCGCACAGACCTAGTGGTCGTTGATAATGGAGCTATGAATCCTGATAAGTATATGAGGAACATTCTTGAAGAGCATGTAGTGCCATTTGCCCCATACATTGGTGAAAATTTCATTTTTATGGACGATAATGCCAGACCCCATCGTGCGCGCATCGTTCAGGAGTACCTTGAAGAGGTTGAAGTCTGTCGAATGGAAAGGCCAGCAAGAAGTCCAGATCTCAATCCGATTGAGCAGGTTTTGGACAACCTCAATTGAAGGCTGAGAAGTTCAGAAAATCATCCAGCTACTCTCAATGACTTAGGAATCCAACTCGGAGAAATCTGGGAAGGATTAGATCAGAACATTTTAAGATCACTCATTTTGAGTATGAACCGTCGTTGCCGAGCTGTAATTAACGCAAGGGGTGGTATTAAATCACTTATCAGCATTTCAGTATTTTGAAAATTGTTCATTTCTCTTCTTTCACATAAGATTCGGTGAAATCCTGAATTTTTCTTCCATTTAATGTGTCTTGTTTCGTTCAAAACCTTCCCGAGAGAACATAAAAAATAAATTATAAAGTCAATGTAGAGTTAACTTTCATTAAAATGGAGATTTTCAGAATATGCGTTAATTTTTTTGCGCAGTGTATATAGTAAAAGAGGAAATTAACCGCACTATGTGTCTTAAGAAGCCAGACTTGTCATACACTGCAGAATAAGAGGAGTGATTTTCTGTTCTTCCTAAAACACAGCTAGTGAATTCATAACTGGTGTTGAAACAACAACAAAGTACTCCAAGAACTTCTGCTGACGATTTGAAAAAGTTGCCTAGGGTCATACACTGAAAAGATGTCGAAGGGCAAAAGTATACATCATAAAAAAATACGGAGTAAAGACTGGACTGTTCCTAGATTTTTGAGGCCCTTTGTCTAACGTCGTTTTTACTTTAAACGTTGAAGATGGAAGTGGTTAACTGAATAAGAACAGAGAATTTGGAATTCACAGCATTTCAAAAATACCAGCAGGCTTACAGGGCTGGTATATCAACTGCTCTGCTTTCTGTATCATCCAGAGCACTCTGAATAACAAGAAAATCACATTCTACGTCTTTCTGGACATATCTGGGGCCTTATACAACACAACCCTCGAAAAAAGAAACTTTCAGCTTTGAGATCCCTCTTTCTGAATAGTCTTAAGGCTAAATTCTAAAGGCAAATATCTGGGAATAACCCTAGACACCAAACTAAGAAATGAGCATGTCAAGATCGCTGGTACTAGAGCAACAGAGGCTCTGATGGCGTGCAGAAGTCTAGTTGGTAAGAATGGTAAGACTTGGTTCTGTAGCCCAAAACTAGAAATGCCTCCCCAGATGCGATCATTTTGCTTGTTGACGAACGACCGAGGTGAAATAAGCCTTATCACTGAAGATGATTTTCGATGGAATTCCGGATCATTTTCATGCATTTCAAGGACCCAATCAGCAAAGACACGACGTTGTTGATGATCGGTCGGCTTGAGTTCTTGTGTTAACTGAACTTCATGAGCTTTAAGACCCAAACCTTTAGGCAAAATACGGTGTAATGACGTTTGTGGAATGCCTAATTCCAAAGAACGAGGAGGAATGAACAAATCTGGGTTTTCTTCAACGATTTCGGATACAGCAGCAATATTCTCGGCTGTTATTTAGCGACGTGCACGGGTTTTATTCTTCACATCACTAACTTGTCCCAACAGCTCAAATTTTTTCACCAATTTCTGTATTGCAGTTGAAAATGTGCTTCATGACGAACCAAAAATGTTCGAGTTTTAAGAACCGTCTCTGCCAAATTTTCATCATTTTTAGTGAATTTTAATAATTTCAATTTTTAATTAATGGCGTAGTTTCTACTTGTCAGATGTCAAAAAATGACAGCTTCAAAAGTGACATAAACCGAAATAGCGGGCTATTCAAAATAACACCTTTTACTGGAAAATCCTCTATAATAAATATGAACTTCTCAGATAATTAACTTGTAGACAATGAATTACAAGCATTGGCGAAATCCCTCCTAATAAAATAGAATAAACACCAGGTGAAAACAATGACATTCTGCCATGTACCTACCCATAATTCTCACTTGTTTTTATTACGATATCTCTTATTATTTCCGACCGACATGATGAACGATACAAACGATTCCTATAGATCCATGATCGTGGAATCATCTCCATAAAATCAACACTTCCTCCTATTGTGTCACGCACCATTCGTGTGTTGTATGGAATACCAGATACCAGAATTGGTTTGCCTTGAGGTGAAAAAGAAAGTGGTTCTTGAATGCCACACAAAACTATTAATATTCTCCGGGAATCTTAATGAAATGGGATTGACTCTTTGAATGAGTCTGAAAAAGAGGCTGCAAAGATGTTTGTGCTTGATTTTTCTGTAGGTATATTGAAAGAAACTGATCAAAATTTGAGGATATTGAATTGATTTGTGTAATTTATATTTTCCTTCTGAAATATTTATATGCTTAGTTTTAATGTTTTGAATAATAGGTTTGGAAGGAGATGATGTATTCACAATAACAAAAATACAGTATTGGTAAAAGAAAACTACACTGCGCAAGAAAATTAACGCACATTATGGAAATCTCGAATTTATTCTACAACTGAAGGTGTTCTCAATGATAATTATTTTTATCAGAATTATGCATGCATATGTTATCCACTTTCAACGGTTTTCTTCAATACAGATGTTTTCTCCCAGCAGGAATAAAAAAAGATGATATTATCAGATTTTGAATGTATTGGCTCCATTCTAAAATCAGTTGTTCTCGATCAATTCTAGTGATCAATAGTTTTTCTTTCGTTTGATTTTCTACACTCGATCGCTATGCAACGCGAAACACGCAATTTGACCCAAGAGGAATGTGTCCAAGCGGTAGTTTTGCGAGAAGAAGGGTGGATATACACAAGAATTGCAAAAGGTTTGGAGTTTCCCATACAAGTGTGTCCAGAATGTTGCAGCGATTCAGGGAGACAGGTATGAATGTCCGAAGACCAGGACAGGGTAGACCACGGGTAACAACTGCCATTCAAGAACGTTACTTGAGAGTTTCTTCGTTGAGACAACGGTTTGCAACCGCTCGCCTCCTTCAAAATCAGCTTGAGCAAATTATAAGGTGCAAATTAGCACTCAGACAATTAGAAATCGCCTCAGAGAATATGATGCCTCGTGTCGCGGCAAGAGGCCCAGCTCTTACCCCAGCCCATCGAAGGGCGCGTTTGGATTTTGCGAGAGAGCATATCCATTGGGAAGAGGCCAATTGGGAAAGAGTTCTCTTCACAGATGAGTCTAGCTCCTGCCTCTACCATTGTGATCGACGTTCCCTTGTATACAGACGTCCACATGAAAGATATGCTCAGTGCAATTT
Organism: Adalia decempunctata; assembly: GCA_951802165.1. NCBI lineage: Eukaryota > Metazoa > Arthropoda > Insecta > Coleoptera > Coccinellidae > Adalia > Adalia decempunctata. Next base: position 28,456,992 of record OX637697.1, read on the forward strand.
CCTGGATACTACTGGTTTCGGGGGAGGATCGATTATGGTATGGGGTGGAATATCTTTGACTGCTCGCACAGACCTAGTGGTCGTTGATAATGGAGCTATGAATGCTGATAAGTGTATGAGGAACATTCTTGAAGAGCATGTAGTGCCATTTGCCCCATACATTGAAGAGGTTGAAATCTCTCGAATGGAATGGCCAGCAAGAAGTCCAGATCTCAATCCGATTGAGCAGGTTTGGGACAACCTCAATAGAAGGCTGAGAAGTTCAGAAAATCATCCAGCTACTCTTGATGACTTAGGAATCGTACTCGGAGAAATCTGGGAAGGATTACATCAGAACATTTTAAGATCACTCATTTTGAGTATGAACCGTCGTTGCCGAGCTGTAATTAACGCAAGGGGTGGAAATACCAAGTATTAAATCACTTATCAGCATTTCAGTATTTTGAAAATTGTTCATTTCTCTTTTTTCAGTTCTTTCACATAAGATTCGGTGAAATCCTGAATTTTCCTTCCATTTAATGTGTCTTGTTTCATTCAAAACCTTCCCGAGAGAACATAAAAAATAAGTTATATAATCAATGTAGAGTTAACTTTCATGAAAATTGAGATTTTCAGAATGTGCGTTAATTGTTTTGCGCAGTGTATTTATTCTGTGTAGACAAAAAAATGCTAAAAATGTTTTGGTAGTTGATTCAAATTTTCTGCAATTCTCGAATGAATAATAGCATCGATTTCTTTTTTATTCTGAAACACCATATGCTTCGATCATATTTATGAACCCAAACCAAATAAAATATCTACTTTCATATACACGTGGTATTTGGAAGATTGTAAAAGTGTGAAAGTTTCAACAATGCTTATAATTAAACTTTGATTGTATGAAATGAGAAACAATTACTTATTAATTTCCATTCTCGATTAGAATATATTAAATGAGACAATTATATGAACGGTTCAATGGGTACCATATAACTCTTCGAGTCGTTGAAGAGGAATTCCAAAGTGAACGGTGAAATTCAAAACAAGAACCTGTCTTATCGCTGATTTTCTCATCGCTGGAGTATGACAATAATCCGCTGAATTTTGAGGTGTGTCTTTACACTTTCAGTGGGAGAATCATGTCAGTGTGACGGATATTTGAAAACATTGAAAACAACCCAATATTTGATTTCAGAGGATTTTTCAATTTACCGCGTATGACCGTACTAATTCAACTAGTCTATCGAAGATTATGAGGATGAATTTTAATATAAGTCTTGCTGAAACATTTTCAATTTATTAAAAAAAATAAATCTGTACAAAAAACATTCTGAAGATTCAAAGCTTGGGTTTTTTCTTTTCACTACAAAGGTATCTATGTAGTCCCAACTAAAGTATGTATTTGTTTTTTCGAAAGAGGATTTTTTTCGCTAAAGACATAAATGAATGTTGGATCTGCAGATTTTAACGTTTACAGCTCTACCATAAATGGAGGTCTTCTTTAGCGAATTGTACAGGATCTTCCAGACAATACAATAATAAAAATGTTTTCTTACTGGCACAGATTCTCGAAAAGCCGATGCACTGAACTCAATTTGAATTTCAATATGACGTACCATTCATCGGACGTTTTTAATACCAATTAAGGAATCTGGTCGGATGAGAAACTGTGCATATCAGGCTTTCAGATGGGAACTCGTATTTACCAGAGAAATTGGGGTCGATCAATGAAATGGAGCTTTTAACTTGATACAGACTACACAACTTATGATATCTTTTCACGTATTTGTAGTACTCCAGCCTTCTTCATTCGCGCGAAATGAGTTCTGGCAATACAGCATCTGAACCAGCTAGAAGTACTAAAAGTTCACAATATCTGAACGCTGAAAAAATCCCGCGTTGGCCGCGTTTCAGTTATTTTTGGCATAATGGTAATGAGAAATACACTGCGCAAAAAAATTAACGCACATTCTGAAAATCTCAATTTTAATGAAAGTTAACTCTACATTGACTTTATAACTTATTTTTATGTTCTCTCGGGAAGGTTTTGAACGAAACAAGACACATTAAATGGAAGAAAAATTCAGGATTCCACCGAATCTTTTGTGACAGAAGAGAAATGAACAATTTTCAAAATACTGAAATGCTGATAAGTGATTTAATACTTGGTATTTCCACCCCTTGCGTTAATTACAGCTCGGCAACGACGGTTCATACTCAAAATGAGTGATCTTAAAATGTTCTGATCTATCCTTCCCAGATTTCTCCGAGTTGGATTCCTAAGTCATTAAGAGTAGCTGGATGATTTTCTGAACTTCTCAGCCTTCTATTGAGGTTGTCCCAAACCTGCTCAATCGGATTGAGATCTGGAGTTCTTGCTGGCCATTCCATTCGAGAGACTTCAACCTCTTCAAGGTACTCCTGAACGATGAGCGTACGATGGGGTCTTGCATTATCGTCCATAAAAATTAAATTTTCACCAATGTATGGGGCAAATGGCACTACATGCTCTTCCAGAATGTTCCTTATATACTTATCAGCATTCATAGCTCCATTATCAACGACCACTAGGTCTGTGCGAGCAGTCAAAGATATTCCACCCCATCCCATAATCGGTCCTCCCCCGAAACCAGTAGTATTCAGGAAATTGCACTGAGCATATCTTTCATGTGGACGTCTGTATACAAGGGAACGTCGATCACAATGGTAGAGGCAGAATCTAGACTCATCTGTGAAGAGAACTCTTTCCCAATCGGCCTCTTCCCAATGGATAATATGCTCTCTCGCAAAATCCAAACGCGCCCTTCGATGGGCTGGGGTAAGAGCTGGACCTCTTGCCGCGACACGAGGCCTTAAATCATATTCTCTGAGGCGATTTCTTATTGTCTGAGTGCTAATTTGCACATCATGAGTTTGCTCAAGCTGATTTTAAAGGAGGCGAGCGGTTGCAAACCGTTGTCTCAACGAAGAAACTCTCAAGTAACGTTCTTGAATGGCAGTTATTACCCGTGGTCTACCCTGTCCTGGTCTTCGGACATTCATACCTGTCTCCCTGAATCGCTGCAACATTCTGGACACACTTGTATGGGAAACTCCAAACCTTTCTGCAATTCTTGTGTATGTCCACCCTTCTTCTCGCAAAACTACCGTTTGGGCACATTCCTCTTGGGTCAAATTGCGTGTTTCGCGTTGCATAGCGATCGAGTGTAGAAAATCAAACGAAAGAAAAACTATTGATCATTAGAATTGATCGAGAACAACTGATTTTAAATGGAGCCAATACATTCAAAATCTGATAATATCATCTTTTTTTATTCCTGCTGGGAGAAAACATCTGTATTGAAGAAAAACGTTGAAAGTGGATAACATATGCATGCATAATTCTGATAAAAATAATTACCATTGAGAACACCTTCAGTTGTAGAATAAATTTGAGATTTCCATAATGTGCGTTAATTTTTTTGCGCAGTGTATTTATTGATTTAGTAAACATACCTACATGTGGAAATTATGTAGTTAACAAAGTATCTTGTAAATTGCCGCCACGGCTTTGCTGGCATTTGCGTACTCTTTTGACGAAATTTGCATAATCCTGTGACTTCAGATAACGCCGAAGCCAGAAGTCTAAAGGCGTTAAATCGCAAGAGCGTGGAGGCCAATTCTGATCACCAAATCTGGAAATGACCCGACCAGGAGCAAACTCGTGCAAGATCGTCAATGTTTCAAGGGCGATATGACATGTGGCACCGTCCTGCTGAAACCACTTGTCGCCAAAATTAATATCTTCCACAAGAAACTGTGTTATCATAGTTCCCCAACCACCAACCGTTACTGCATTACCTTCTTCGTTTTCGACAATCAGTTCGCGTTCTACCATTTTTACTAACTCCCATCTGTCAGCTTTCGATCTGTCAAGTCATAATCATGTGACATAATGGCTGTCAAACATGGCGCGCAATTCAAATCTTTCGCTTTTATTGAAACCCCCTTTATATCAAATGTTTTGAAAGTGTTGTGAACAAGAGTTAAAAGGACTGTTCATCGAATAATCATGTCATGATAAAGGTGGAATGATTACCCCATAGTCACCTCATCCCAATACACAATAATATACGCAACGGCGACAAGAATTTTTCATTCCAATAACAAGCTTTGAATAATCTTGATCTGATGGCTAAAAATAACTGAACTAAATGTACCTACTTCGAACAAAAAGGTTATAAACTACTAATCACACCTGGAGAATATTATAATGAGCATCATTCAAATTACTGTACTATACTCCAGAAGATCTATCTCTCTGCATTATATCCGTGGAATTCCTTTCTGGTATTCAATAACAAGAACAATTATGAATAACTTGAACGGTGAATTGTTCTTCTATTCAGGAAGCGGTTAAGTTCGAATATACCACTTTGTTGGTTCATTATCCAATACCGTTTCTTCGTAATATTTTGCAATTAAGAAAAAAAATTGTATTATGAATTTAATATCGAGTAACAACTGATATAAATTGGTAATTCGAGAATAGATAACTTCATACTAACTTGCACATCATCCGAAAAATAAACCTTCTGAATTCAAAAAGAAAGATTTATAGATATAGGTTGATTATTCATAAAATATTCACAGAAGTATCCAATGTCTTTAGAGGTGTAGATTCATTCTATTCATTGAAATTAGATAACTATAACACCTCGTCAAAAGTAGTGGCTGAATCCATTAAGTATATTATGATCGATAACATCAATAATAATAGTATATTGTTCAATGAGCGGTAATGTAAGTCATAACACAGGCAGATGAATTTTGCAGCACGAGCCGTTAGGCGAGGGGTGTAATTCATCAAGTATGTTATGACCATTACCGCGAATTGAACAATATACTATTATTATTGATGTTATCGATCATAATATACTTAACGGATTCAGCCGCTATTTTTGACGAGGTGTTATAGTTATTTAATTTCAATGAATAGAATGGATCTACACCTCTAAAAACATTGGATACTTCTGTGAATATTTTATGAATAATCAACCTATATCTATAAATCTTTCTCTTTGAATTCAGAAGGTTTATTTTTATATACTTTATCTTCGAATTCTTCAGTAAAATTCGAATTAATCAGCATTTTCAAAATTGACAACAGTTGTCAAAAGCGATTTCTGTGGTCCAAAATCGAATCCCGTAGAAAACGTCGAAAATTCACGTTTTCCAAATGCAATTTTTGGATATCCAGACCTAAGAAAATGTAGAAATGGATGGCGAGAACGTTACCTTGATGTCTGAAATAGAGTTCCCCATTGACCCGACTTTTTTATTCAATTCGTAAGGAACATTTTTCCTATTCGTATTAGAGTGAGTTATAGGCGAGTTATTATTACCTCACACTATTGGTTTATAGAGATTATTACAGATCAAAATCAGTTGAATAATGGATATATTATTCTATGGGAGTAGATAATAGTATATTCTAAAACTAGTTCCAGAATGGGCTCCTATTCCAATACGAGTGCGAAATTCGAAAACGAGCGACGAAGGAGCGAGTTTTCGAACGCATGAGTGTTTGAATTGCATTCTGCAACGAGTATTAGACGATATTTTCTCTATTTCAGTCAAATTTCGTGAAATACTGTTGAAATTCAATGAAAAACTCATCCTAGTGACTTTTGTATTGTATCTTGGCAGTTGGTGACTGTTACGAAATTGACATTTCCAAATTGACGTGCGTGGAAAATTGATAGGAGCGGAAGCCAGTGCTGACAACCAAAAAACGAAAAATATAACTGAAAACAATGCTGTAATGAGTTCATTACAGCACTGTTTTTAGTACTGTAATGAACTAATTACGATACTGAAATAGAGAAAATAAATTGTTTGCATTTCGTGTCAACTAATTCCACCAAGACAAAAAATTGCTATCAAAACTGCGTTGTTGTAATATACACAGAGTCAATTGAAAACGAAAATGAAATAGGAAGGATGCTTAAATCCTTAATTCGAGTTCGACATGTGTTTATAAAGGGTGTTTCAATAAGTGTTCAATAAAACATGTTTTTTTCTAGCAAAGTATTGAAATATTTATTGATCAAGTGACATTTTGACTGTCGAACATGGCGCAGAATTCAAATCTTGCCCTCTTATTGAAACACCTTTTATTGACAAAAATAAACATATTGGGTAGGATCATAAATCTAATATTATGCCCAAAAATAATTGGTTATGAGTGAAAAACGATTCTCAAGTACCACAAACGTGGTGCCTAAATAGCTCTCCAACGAAGCCTACAAAAACCGGTCCATTCTAAGACCTGCAATTACAGGTGCGAACAACAGTAAAACGATAAAAAGGGACAATAAAAATGTAAATAAAAAGTGAAATTGAATTGCTGATCGAATCAGGCCAGTTTGACGGAACGAGTCTGTGTGAGAGATCTAACGGAATGGTGCCATGTTATTCTTGAAGAAACTGTAAATTAGCAATGTCTGAATCAGAGAGGCTGTTTAATTTGTGGTTAATTCTGTTCACTTATACGTAGTCGTTTTTGGAATCCAATTAGTCTACTTGCTCAAGGTTGTGGAAATTAAAATTGTAACAATCCGTAATAAGTCAAAAATACAGGTTCAATTATAGAACGACCCTATTGAAATGAAGTTATAGTGATGGAAATAAAGCATTAGAATCGATAATGTGGACGAGGGAAATCGATCGAATTTATTATAACGATATTCCCAATAATCTTGGATCAATTACTAAAGTTCAAATGAATGCCCTTCCATTTTGAATAAGAAAAGCATATTATGTAGTTATTATTCGTAAGAACTAGGTAAGTTCTTTTCTTAACCCACTGTTGGAATCTCCATCCTAATTTGGTCCAGTTTGTGTACGCATGTAGAATACATTGAATATGCGAGGATTTTTTGGCTAAGGACTTTGTAAGGATGAGTTGGTAGATAAACATAATAAAAGTTTTCGCTCCTAGGAGGTAAACCAATCGGGGAAAAGTTACCATTTTTGGGCTTTCATTCGAATAGGTATCGGAAACGATGCGGTTAAGAATAAAATGTTTTCAATGAAAACGGAAACTATTTAAATTTGTCATAAGACTTTTGATATCCATATTCAACAAATTCCTAAGATTTTTCGAGATATGCTTGATTGAAAATCGATAATTCTCGAAAAAATTTGTTGGTTAAACATTTGTGCCTTTGGTTAGAAATTGGATGAGTTGCTGGATGAACACAACAAAGTTTCAGGCCCTAGGCGGTGCGAAAATGGAGGAATGAGGGAAATGTACCTTTTTTGGGTTTCCGCTTGTATGTCGGAAACGATTTTTAGGATAAAATATTTCAAATACAGACAGTCAATTATATTTTTTATAATACTGATCATATTCATTTTTATCGAATTCCTTTCAGTTTTCGAGATATAATTTATCGAAAATCGTTAATTTTGATGGAATTTTTTCGTCAAACATTTGTTTCTAGCGCTTTCCACGATAATTTCTCAGAAATGTTGTTACGAACGAAATTTTAAAAATGTCTCGAGATATCCAAATGTCAAATGTAACTATTTTCTCACTATATATTGATTTTTATAACATCTTCAGAGGTTGAATTCTAAATCCGATACCTACTATGACCAGATACTGGGCCTTAAAGTGGAGAATTACTGATTTTAACAATTTCAACTATTTCAAAGCATAATTATTTTTGGTATGGTTGGTTGTGTAGATCACTCTGTATGAAAAGTAATCATAATGAAGTATTGCAGACTCGAAATTGTAAACGACTAGAGGTATTAACTTCATGGAATAGTTTCTCTGAGAAAACTGATAAAATCACTTATACGCCCTGTATCTCGAATACTGTTCATAGAATCGGATTTAGAATTCATACCCCTGAAGATGTTATGAAAATCAATATAAAGTGAGAAAATAATTAAATTTGGCCGAGGAAATTTTTGAACAGAGGTAGTTCATGTTTTTATATGTTTCCCAAAAATCAATTCGAAAATATAGGGTTTCGAATTAACCCTAAGAAATGTCTATAGTAGTTCTCTCTGTGAAAGACCCCGTATAAAAAATGTGTAATGTGCAATATATTCTCGTCAAAATACTATATCGAAGAAAACGTTTCAAAAATATTCCTCTCTGGCGTCACAGTAAAAAGGGAATTTTGGCAAAAAACTACCATCATACATTCTTGAATCACCTTGTAAATATAAATATTTTTAATCATACGTATCCACTAATTTCATTACTAGAACAAGTACTAAACGTCTGCATGCAACATAAATCCAATTTAACTTTTAATAAAGGGGTTGGGTTTGGCCCATTGACACTTTTGGTTACTGAGTCGGGTACAACAACATGCCGAACTTTCAGAAAATTTGACCGGTGGCCACTTTACATTAGAAAGTGCGGGGTCCTTTCTCATGAACTATTTCTCCTGGCAAAACAGAAACCAAATTCAATAAATTACCAACAATAATACACATCAGATGATATTCAGATGAAGGCCAATTAATACTCATTTTCATGTGGCAATTTCTTGTTTTTCAAGTTGTTTCATAACACCTTCGAGGTCTAACTCAACTCGCAAATCCCATTAGCAGTGAGATCATAACAATATGGAATCTTTCAGGACCAAACTGTGGTTAATTATATCCTAGAAATTGATATCCCATGTTTATTTTCTCATGGGTCATCAATAAATAATTCTACTCTCGAACATGGGTTTGTGAAGATTCCGCCCATTTCAAGGAAACAAGTTTTCAATTTGAATTTTTGACGGGACCATTTCAGTTTGAGTGGAATATTTATGCACCACATTTTTTTTTTGATTAATTGACTTCGGACATTGGTGGATTTCCAAGCATTTAAATTTAATTGCTGGCCTCTAAAATGTCAACATAAGTTCAAACAAAGATACATCAAAAACTGGCACGACATATTGAAATTCCTGCTTTTCATAGATCATATATAACTTTCAAGAGCTCGCATGAAGAAGGAAAATGTCCTTATCCTATTTTTCTGTAAGGGTAGAATAATCAGATAATAATAAAACAGAGGTCATGGCCTATTTGAAGGCAAAAATGACATATACAAGTCGCCCATTACTTTCCAATTAGAATGATGTTAAACTTGACTATATTTGGTTATCCACTTCTAATTTTAACCTTCTGCTCTCATGCTATCATTGAATAATATAACAGTACTCATTAGTTAGAAAATTATAAGGCAATTTATTGCCGTATACAGAAAATTGGGATTTTGGACTCAGTAGTCGAAAAAAAATAAATATTCAAACATTAACTACAAATAATGGTCAAATACTTTCTTATTTCAAATGGCACACCCAGTATTTCTGTACCTTGTTGAACGTACAAATTAATATCGAAACTATCTTCATTGGGTTTCCCTATACCTAAAGCTAATAGTTTTCCATTTGAAATAAGAAAGTTTTTGACCATTATTTGTAGTTGATGTTTGAATATTAATTATGATCACTCAGTAGGTATATTCCAGAGTTAAATTTTTTTCTTCTGCATAAGGGTAGCCAATTTGTCTACACGAAAAAACATTATCTGTCTCGTTGGCTTGAAGGGTTTATTCATTAATTGCAAATTAAAAATACTCCCTTTTTTCGATTTTTCGCCATTTTCCCTGAAATGGTTCTCCTAAGGCATAAAATGTTCTTTCTCAACTCATCATTATTTGAGCTTGCCATTCAATTTTTGAATTCATATATAGGGTATTACATTGAAAAAAGTGTAACTATGGTCTATATCTTTGTTATCGAACACCCTGTATATGTGAAAACAATTTTAAATTGTGCATCTGATTGCCCTTTACATTTCACGAAAAAAAAATTTCAAAATGTCTTCATTTACTGCCTCAAAATGAGTTGGCCATGTAATTCTGACACATTTCACCGTGTATATTTTGAAAATGTTATGTTATAGGAATTTTCCTTTATACATAGAACGTTGTCCTTTATACATAGAAGTAAGTCGTAGTAATTACGAAAATAATGAATTTGAGGAAATATGTGAATTCAATACATATATAATTCCAAAGACCTGGAGAATGTTGGAGAAACTTTTTTCTCTGTCAATACTGGAAATATTTCACGTACCTATATAAACATGGTTGTAAGATTCAGTTATGCTATTTTCTTGTACGGAAATCAAGAATGGAGTGCTGAAATTTTACTAAAAGATAATGGATAGAATAGTCCGTTACTTTGTGATAGTTCATTTGGAAAAAGAATGAAATTACTCGAATAACCCGACAGAAAAACCTATAAACGAACAGCAGAATTCCCCACTTTTCAAAATTCTCAAGAAATAAGCCTACAGATTACATTTAAATACCTTTTTGCTCAACTTGAAATACTCCAGTATGAAAAGTAGTACTACTACGAAACCTGTGTCGCAAAGAACTAACTCCATTTACAAAGTAAAAAAATACTTAGTAAATAAAAATTAGCATTTGCAACGTCTATGAGAGTCATTGGACATTTAACGAGTACCAACCTTCGAAAGTTTTAAGTAAAAAACTTGATAAACCAAAATCATAGCCAACCAGGATACATTATAAAAGTGAATGAAGTATACCAAATTTGACTCCAAAATCTTCATAGGAATATCTTATGAAAAATAAACTGAAAACTGAAACTTCAACTTCATAGAACTGAAAAGTTCGAGAATTCATGGTGATATAACATTTTCTTATTGAAATAAGTTTTTCTACCAAGTATTCGAATCTTTCTAGTACAAATGGGGCTACCCTGCTTAAATTAATATGCTTAATCTCTCAAATTCATACCTAACGAAAAGAATAAACAGTTCCTGCAACTTTTGCTCATGTTTGCGAAAATTTTCAGTCGTCCTTAGTATTACTACTTCAAGAAACTTAAATGAATCGTGAAGATCATTAAATTCTGTTATTCATAAGCCATGAATTGTATTACTTGTAAATGGAGAGGCCGATAAAATGGGAAGGAACATTCCCTTCGTAAAATAGTTTGGAGAAAATCAGAATAGATTACTTCCTATTTTTAGAGACTCTAGAGGTGTCCACGAATATTACCTTTGGGCATCCCACATGGTGCTTTGGTCCTTGAATTATCCAAAAAATCCAAGTCGTACTTCCTAGCAGGTGGAAACGTTAAAGCAACATGCTCCACACTGAATCGAACCAAAATACACAACACAAAACAACGCACCAGATATCCGGCGTGTGAACACCCCCTCATTGTCAAAAATAAACAAAAAACACTAAAAACAGTCCCTTCTTTCCTTCACCTCTAGCATATCTGTGTTAGATCGAAAAGAACGAGTAACAAGCGATGGCGATCAACTTGAGACGTTTCTAACTTCGCGATAGTGACTCGGAGTCTACAAGTACTCTACGGCGTTTCCGTTAGTTGTGCTTTTCTGATGGCGGTATGGTGAAGGCTACGAGATTGGAGGAGTGGAAACTAAGAACGTGGGTTCGTTACGAGCTTGTGTACATTGAGTTATAGGTGGGATTCTTGAAACGAGACAATTATTGATTCCTAAGTACGATATTGCGACTTTAACCCATGAATTGGATTTGAAAATTAGGGCTTCGCAAAAAATGGACTCTTTAATCTTTCAAAATTCATGTTATTCAAGAAACTCTACCTTATACTGCGGCATAAAGACTATTTTGGCAGAATTCATAAAAATTAAACAAGTTCGTTTCTTGACCAACTGTTGGGATCTCCATACTCCAATAAATGTATACATGTAGAGTACATGGAATAAGCGAGAATTTTTGACTTCAGAACTTTGTAAGGTTGAGTGGCTAGATGAACATTATAATTGTTTCGGTACCTGGGAGGTATGGTATTGGAGTGAGGATGGAAAGATACCATTTTTGGGTTTTCGCTCAAATATCGAAAACGACGCATTTCAGAATAAAATGTTCCAAATAAAAATGAAATATGATCGAATTTCTCATATAAGTAATTATATCCATATTCAACGTATTCTCGAGGGTTTTTGAGATATACTTGATTGAAAATCGACCATTTTAGAAAAAACTCATTTTGCTTAACTTTTTGTCAAACATTTGTTTCTGTGCTTCCAAATTGAAGGAGTAGAAACTAAGAAGGTGCGTTTGTTAGGAACTTGTGTACATTGAATGAAGGGTAGGATTCTTGAAACAAGACAATTATTTAGTCATGAGTCCTGTTACAAGAGTTGCGGTTTTTTCCATGAATTGGATTAAAAAAAACGAAGGCTTCGCAAAAAATGGATCCTATAGGTCTTCAAAAATCATGAAATTCAAGAAACTCTACCTGAAACTGCGGCATACGAACTATCTTGGCAGAATTCATAAAAATCGGGTAGGTTCGTTTCTTGACCCACTGTTGGGATCTCCATACTAATTTAGTCCAATTAATGTATGCATGTAGAGTACCTGGAATTTGCAAACATTTTTGACTTCAGGGCTTTGTGAGGATGAGTTTCAAGATGAAAAATAGAAGTTTTCGCTCCAGGGAGGTGAGCCAATGGGAGGGAGGGGCAAAGTTGCTATTTTTTGGGTTTTCACTCGAATATCGGAAACGATGCGCTTAAGAATGAAATGATTCGAATAAAAATTGAAGCTAATTAAATTTCTCATAAAACTGTTCATATCCATATTCAACGTATTCCTAAGGATTTTCGAGATATACTCAATTCAAAGTCGATAATTTTAGAAAAACTCAATTTGCTTAACTTTTTTGTCAAACATTTGTTTCTGAGCTTCCAAATTGAAGGAGTGGAAACTAAGAAGGTGCGTTTGTTACGAACTTGTGTACATTGAATAAAGGGTAGGATTCTTGAAACAAGACAATTGTTTAGTCATGAGTCCTGGTACAAGAGTTGCGGATTTTTCCATGAATTGGATTAAAAAAAACGAAGGAATTTGCAAACATTTTTTATTTCAGGGCTTCGTGAGGATGAGTTTCAAGATGAAAAAATAGAAGTTTTCGCTCCAGGGATGTAGGCCCAATGGGAGGGAGGGGCAAAGTTGCCAATTTTTAGGTTTTCACTCGAATATCGGAAACGATGCGCTTAAGAATGAAATGATTCGAATAAAAATTGAAGCTAATTAAATTTCTCATAAAACTGTTTATATCCATATTCAACGTATTCCTAAGGGTTTTCGAGATATACTCAATTCAAAGTCGATAATTTTAGAAAAACTCAATTTGCTTAACTTTTTTGTCAAACATTTGTTTCTGTGCTTCCAAATTGAAGGAGTGGAAACTAAGAAGGTGCGTTTGTTACGAACTTGTGTACATTGAATAAAGGGAAGAATTCTTTAAACAAGACAATTATTTATGCATGAGTCCTGGTACAAGAGTTGCGGATTTTTCCATGAATTGGATTAAAAAAAACGAAGGATTCGCAAAAATGGATCCTATAGGTCTTCAAAAATCATGAAATTCAAGAAACTCTACCTGAAACTGCGGCATACGAACTATCTTGGCAGAATTCATATAAATCGGGTAGGTTCGTTTCTTGGGATCTCCATACTAATTTAGTCCAATTAATGTATGCATGTAGAGTACCTGGAATTTGCAAACATTTTTGACTTCAGGGCTTTGTGAGGATGAGTTTCAAGATGAAAAAATAGAAGTTTTCGCTCCAGGGAGGTAGGCCCAATGGGAGGAGGAGGCAAAGATACCATTTTTGGGTTTTCACCCGAATATCGAAAACGATGCGCTTAAGAATAAAATGTTTCGAGAAAAAATTGAAGCTATTTATATTTCTCATAAAACTGATCATATCCATATTCAAAGTATTCCTGAGGGTTTTCGAGATATTCTTGATTGAATATCGATCATTTTAGAAAAACTCATTTTTGCTTGTTTTTCTTGTCAAATATTTGTTTCTGTGCTTCCAAATTGGAGGAGTGGAAACTAAAAAGGTCGTTTCGTTATGAGCTTGTGTACATTGCATGAAGAGTAGGATTCTTGAAACAAGACAATTATTGATTCATAAGTGCCGGGCAAGAGTTGCGAATTTTTTTCATGAATTAGATTCAAGGAATCGATGGCTTTGCAAAAAATGTATCCTATTATTCTTCAAAAATCAGGCAATTTGAGGAACTCTACCTTATACTGCGGTCTAAAGACTCAGCAGAATTAATAAAAATCAGGTTCGTTTCTTGACCCACTGTTGGGATCTCCATACTAATTTAGTCCAATTAACGTATGCATGTAGAGTACCTGGAATTTGCAAACATTTTTGACTTCAGGGCTGTGTGAGGATGAGTTTCAAGATGAAAAAAATAGAAGTTTTCTCTCCAGGGAGGAAGGCTTAATGGGAGGAGGAGGCAAAGGTACCATTTTTGGGTTTTCACTCGAATATCGAAAACGATGCGCTTAAGAATAAAATGTTTCGAATAAAAATTGAAGCTAATTGAATTTTCCATAAAACTGTTCATATCCATATTCAACGTATTCCTAAGGGTTTTCGAGATATACTCAATTGAAAGTCGATAATAATATAATAATCATTTGGTCCAATAAATATATGCATATAGTGTGCAAGAATTTTTGACTACAGGCCTTTGTGACAATGAGTTTCTAGATGAAAAAAATGAGAGTTTTCGCTCCTGGGAGGTAACCCAATGGGAGAAGTGGGCCAACGTACCGTTTATTGGAGTTTTGCTTTATTATCGGGAACGATGCGTTTTAGAAAAAATGATCGTGATAAAAATGAAAGCTAATTAAATTACTAATAAAACTGTTCCTACTCAGATCAAACAAAATTCTAAGGGTTTCAAGATATACATTATTGAAAATCGATAATCTTAGGAATAATCATTTTTGTTTTCAATTGAATAGTGAAATTCTACTTACTCATTACATAAATTCAGCACCTAGCTCCAATCTTACAGGGATAAAAAGGAATAGTCTATCAAAAAGAGGGTTACATACCAAGTATAACATCTGTAAATGTGATAATTGGAGAAAACAAAATCTAAAATGATGAGTATACAGGTGTGAAGGATTCATTTAACGGTAAACAAATCAATTCTCTACAGTAGAAAGTAATTCCTCACATATTCTAGTTGACCCAACCTTGCAAATTATTTAAGGTGAGGTAAGAAGGAATGCAAATAGTTACATACATCGTATATCTTGGGATGTTCTGATGTTCTCGTTCATTAATTGTATATCTTTTTTATACCATAATATTCTAAGAAGAATTTTAACAGAAATTTCTTCAGAATTATACTAGATAAAGGGTTTTCCAATCAGAGGTGATATTTTAAGTAGACCGCTGTTTCGGTTGATGTCAATTTTGACATTTGTCAAGTAAAACTACACCATTAATAGAAATGGAACGATACACGTTCAACAACGCATTGAAATGATTAAAATTCACTATGAAAATGGTGAAAATTTGGCAGGGACGTTCGTAAAACTCGAACATTTTTGGGTGGTGATAGAGTACCTTGTCGAACCGCAATACAGAAATTGGTGGGAAAATTTGAGCTGTTGGGACAAGTTAGTGAGGTAGAGAATAAAACCCGTGCGCGTAGCTCAAGAACAGCAGAGAATATTGCTGCTGCAGCAGAAGTGTTGAAGAAAACCAAGGCTTGTCCATTCCTCGTCGTTGATTGATTGATGATTGATTGATTTATAAGCTGACAAACAAGAGACCGGGTTAGCGCTTGGCCTCCCTGTGACACTGCGACCAACTTGGGTCTATTGTATCACTCTTTCGTCAGTGGTTCCTCACGAGAATAGGTTTGTGTCCTTTATCAGGTTCAGTAGCCTTTTTATGAGGTTTTTCGGATTCATTCCCGTTTCCGGATTGATTTCACCAAAGATTCTGTGGCGCCTTCTTCCCAAGGCGTCGCATTCAAAGATTATGTGAGAGGCTGTTTCTTCCTCTTCGCCGCAGAGTCTGCAGTCCACGGATTCTCCAAGTATTCCTATGGTGTTCAGATGTTTTCTGAGGCCGCAGTGTCCCGTCAGTAGACCTACTATTATGCGTGCCTTTGTTCTGTTTAGATTCAAAAAGTCAGCTGTCAAGGTTTGGCTTGTGCGTCCTACCATGGCTTTGCTGTGTGTTTGCCCGTCGCTCTGTTCCCAATGTTGTCGGTGTCTTTGTTTTATCCACTCCTCAATCAGGGTCCTGCATCGGTTTTTGCTGATTCCAAGCACAGGTTCTGGCCCTGTGAATGGCGTTTCAGATGCTTGTCTTGCTAACTGGTCTGCTTTTTCGTTGCCTGCTATTCCCTTGTGACCTGGCACCCACATCAAAGTGACCTTGTTGTGTTTTGCCAGCTCCAGAAGGTCCCGGAGGCATTCCCAGACGAGTCTAGACTTTATCTGTGTCGAGTTGGGAGCTTTGATGGCGCTCTGGCTGTCAGAGAGAATGTGGATGTGTTTTCTTTGGTAGCCACTTTCCAGGTTCTTCTGTATGCATGTCCTAATGGCACGTGTTTCAGTTTGAAATATCGTGGCGTGTTTGCCGAGAGGTATTATGTAATCCCTTCTTGGCCTCACTCCATGTATTCCCGCTCCTCTTCCTTCATCTGTCTTAGAACCGTCTGTGTACCAGACTATTTCTGCAGATGATTGTGATTCTATACTCGAGTCCCATCTGTTCCAGTCGAGCTGTGTTTTGAATGGTTTTTCGAATGAGTATAGAGGTTGCATGTAGTCTGAAATCATATTAAGTTCCTCGTCGTTCTTTGGAATGAGGCAGTCCACAAACCTCATTACTCCGTAGTTTGCATCAAGCTTTGGGTCCTAAGGGCCGATTGCACCGTAGACAAAACTATAGATTAAATCTTAAACCTCGATTAGTGTCTATTGATTATCATAGACACTAATCGACGTTTAAGATTTAATCTACAGTTTTGTCTACGGTGCAATCGGCCCTTAGGCTCATAAAGTACAGTTTACACAAGAACTCAAGCCGTCTGATCATCAACAACGTCGTGTCTCGGCTGATTGGATCCTTGAAATGCATGATAATGATCCGGAATTCCATTGAAAAATCATTTTGATTGATGAGGCCCATCTCCACCTCAGTTGCTTTGTTAACAAGCAAAATTGTCCCATCTGGAGCTCGGAAAACCCAAGAGTTATTGTTGCAAAGTATCTCCATACTCAATGTTTGACTGTTTGGTGCGGTTTATGGTTTATAGTTTATACCATAATATGACACGAAGATTTCAAAGAACTGTAACAGGAATTCCTTCAGAACTATGGTAGATACATAAACTTGCTATAGTTTGTGCCAAATTGTCAGTTCACAATGCTCCACAGATAGTCAAAGAACGGTATATGCATGTACCTATGTGTATCAGTTCATGAACTAAATTTCTGGTGATTACTGGATAATCTATTACATACTTTCGTAATGCTTCTAATTGCGTTATAGGGACCGATTTCAATATTTCATAATAGGTAATTGGTAATTGACGATTACATGGTTGGAAAATGATTTAAGTAGAAGTTGAATATATTGGTAATTTTTGTGATTGGTTTCATTAACCGATACGGGTCATTTATAAAATCGACTTCGAAGTCACTTGGAATACTTTTGATTTTATTATTTTTTATGTGGAATAGGAATATGAGTAAAATAAGTACAGGGTGGCCAGATTTTGATAGTTTGGTACTACATCTCTTGAACTATAAGAGATAGTTAGCAGTATAAATGTCATATTCTCTTTTTTCGAGAAACATAAATTGATGAAAACCCCAAGGTGCTAAGGCGTCAAGTTTCCGAGCTACAGGGTGATTTTAGTATTTGGTCCATTTTTATAATTGACTATAACTTCCGTATTATAGGATCAACGCTCTCGGAACGAATACATCTCTAGGGCACTTTTTTAACTGATTTTCAGCGGTGCTATTGGATTTTTTGTACCTGCTTAAATTTCGGAACTATGACAATTTTTTTTTCAAATGGAAGCCATAGTGAGAAATGATATTTCCAAATTGATCTTTCTTCGAAGATTTCGGGAATATATATATCATGATACATATTTCACCATATATCGAGAACTTCGAAAAAACACTTTCCGTTTAACAAAATCCAAGCAGGATTGGATTCACTTCTTTCAAAGGCGGTCATAGAATTCCATGTCTCTTTTTTTTTCACTTGTCAATTCATTTTGATATGTATCATATCGCGATTCTAAAGTTCTTATTTATATCACATAATTGAAAGATGCAATTTATGTATTTCCTCGAATAGACAACGATTTGAACATCTGCTGTGAATATTATTTCTTTCGAATAAACCTTTATTTTTTTCTTGAAGGAGCTTTTTTTGCCCCTCATGGAAACATTCATTACTGTTTTCAGTGTTTTCAATAAGTTACATAATACTTTGTGTTATTGTCATCATCAAATCATCTGAGTACTTAAATGCTTTTCATTTTTCAATTTAGCAGAGGAATAATACTAGAATAAACAAGTTTCGCGAAGCCCCTTTATTGGTCGAGTAATAATAAAGCTGGTATTTCAATTTGGCAGCTCAAAATGATTTTGAGATATCGAATTCTATGACCTTATAAGAACTCAAGAAGCGCCAGACGATACAACAATGATGAAACTGAATTGAATTTGACAAGTGAAAATAAATAAGACATGAAATTCTGTGACCGCCCAGTTTTGAAGGAAGCGAATCAAAGCCTGCTTTGATTTTGTTGAACGAAAAGTGTTTTTTCGAAATTTTCGATATACAGTGAACTCGGAAATATATCATGATATATTTTTGAAATCGTTGTAGAAAGTTCAATTTGGAGATATCATAACTCATTATGGTTTCCATTCGAAAAAAAAAATTTCGTTATAGCTCAGTAAAAAAGTGCCCCGAAGATGTGTTCGTTTCGAGAGCGTAAATTCTTTGATACGGAAGTTGTAGTCAATTATAATAATGGACCAAATAACAAAATCGCCCTGTAGCTCGGAAACTAGACGCCGGCGCCGTAGGAACTTGGGGTTTTCAGCAATTTCTGTTTCTCGAAAAAAGAGAACATGACGTGCATCTTACTTTTTCTCTATATTTTATAGTTTAGGAGTTGTAGTGCTAGACAATCGAAATCTGGCCACCCTGTACATCTAATTCGTCGATGTGAAATTCCAAAGACCGATGATAGTTGTGACTCATCGTAACTGATGATAAAATATTTTTTCTAGACAGGGGAAGGTGTCATAGTTGGACAAAATTGAAAAGTTCAACTAGTGCTATTCTTTTCATGAGAAAAAACATCAATCATTTAAGTTACAACCGTCCAATTTTCACCAAGTCTGAACAATAATCGAATAAAGTTATTAAGGTTTTCTCACGCAAATAACAATTGGGGATCGGTGTAAGATCACTTGCGGCATCATACCAAATACAAGTATATACCTTGTATTTGTGTCTGGTTTAGATCTTATGAAACTTGCGAGGATTGGTAACTTTCGCTTCTTGCCTTTTCGTGCTGGAATCACGTCGTTGTGCGGCAAGTCCTCGATGAAGTAACCTGCTGTAATTCGAACCATGAATGGGATACTTGATCGAGAATCTCAAGCATGTGGTTGCGAAGAAGAGAGAGCTGGGCTAGTCGGAGAAAATTCTGTCCGCCACTTCGATCGTACACAGTTATCTGCGAGTTTGCATATGTGTATAAATCCAGTGAGTCGGCCCATTGAAAGTTTGGTCTAATTCTTTGAATACTGAGGGTTTGTTTTGCATTTTCGCCATTTGGCCCATTTATGCCGAATAACTCCAATAAAAACTAGATATGCAAACTGACAAAAAACTGCAACACCCAGAAGGAGCTGTTAGAATTTTAATTTTTTTTGGCAAAACTCAGATAGTAGGTATAGCAAGAAGTAGCTGATTGAATTTGGAGGAGAAAAACATGAAGGTTTTCTTCATGTAAACAGTTTTCGTTACTCAAATGTTGTAGTCGTTTTGTGCAATTTTTTTAAATTTTCCAACAAACCAGCTGTTCGAGGAGATCCAAAGTCGATGTTTAGTTGTTGTTTGAAAAGCCTAGAGTACGTGTACGCGGAATTTATCACCAGCTAAGTGAATTTGAAAGAGGTCATCAGGTCAATTTATTGGTCTATACGGGAGGTGGGGTTGTCATTTCGAGAAATCTCTAACCATACAAACAGAAATCGAACTACTGTTATGAGATGTTGTCAAGCGTGGTTTTGATAATTCCCAAAATCGAAAAAGAGTAGGCAACGGACGTCCAAGAGGCATAAATGAATTTGGAAATTGATTAATATTCATGATAAGTATAATTGGAAAACAAATATTGGGAATTTTGGATAATTATTTATTCAATTGTTCACTTATAACAACGCCGACGTTTCGAAACGATTCTTGTTTCTTTATCAAGGCTAAAAAATAACAATAATTAGCACATAAACAAAACACAAATCTTATAAAAGCAACCATACCTAGTTACGGTGACAATATTGTCCAGCATTAAAATCTTGAAAGTTACAAATAAAGGAAATCATCATTATCTCAGGTATAACAAGCATGTAAAAATTACAACAGTTCATATTGGTAGGAACCACGAAAATCAAATTGACAATGAACTGACATGAACCCGTAGTATGTTATAGAAATAAAACAATCAACAAAACATTCAGTCAGTGACGGAGCATAAATGAACGAAAAACAAATTATTATACTTAATTTATGAACACGGAATCATATTCTAATAAATAATAACATAAGACAAACGCTTGCTCCAATCATTATTCGCATTCTATTATATTTATTTATTCTCTATTTTAAACTAATTATTCTCTAATATTATTGTTGTTCTTATTAACAATTACAAAAATGTAGAACCAATCGGGAAACAATGAACAATTCCAACACAACCAAACAACAAGCAATATACTCTGTCCAGTTATCAACTTCTGAGTAAGGAGTTGTAAATCAAACTCAAATGTTGAACATCTTCTCTATGGTTAACGGTTTTATTTGTTTTAATATGTATCATCCATAGAAATCATAATATATATACTTACTATATTATGATTTCTATGGTATCATCTCACTAATATTTCGTCTATAAGCAGACCTTTCCCTATCCAAGATTTGGACATTGTCAAAATCAAATTTATGTTGTTACAACAAAAACATAATATCATGGTTAATCTCATCAAAAGATCATTGCAGTTGAGTGATGTCAGGTTTCATCCAAAAAATTTAGAGAGAGTAAGAAATATTTTGTCACAGAATAACTACCCTAAGTACTTGATAAATAGGACAATATAAAAGTATACAAATCGCATTGTTGAGAGGAACATTTCTCCAGTTAGTAATCCTACTTCCTATTTAAAATTTCCTTATATACCTGGTCTTTCGCAGGCAATTGATAAGTTGTTCAAAGGTGTGGGATGTAAATGTGCTTTTTATAATCTTGCTACTATTAATAGATTTTTCACTAGGCTCAAAGACAATACTCCGAAAAATTTACAGTCAGGGCTAGTTTACAAAATACCATGTTGTATCTGTGACAAACACTACATAGGTCAAACGAAACAATATTTACAAGAAAGTATGAAACAGCATAAATACGACTGTAAGAACATTTCGAATTTCAATAAAACGGCACTAACATTACATCAGATGACCACAGGACATAAATTTGATTTTGACAATGTCCAAATCTTGGATAGGGAAAGACGCTTATAGACGAAATATTAGTGAGATGATACATATTAAAACAAATAAAACCGTTGACCATAGAGAAGATGTTCAACATTTGATATTGATTTACAACTTCTTACTCAGAAGGTGATAACTGGACAGAGTATATTGCTTGTTGTTTGGTTGTGTTGGAATTGTTCATTGTTTCCCGATTGGTTCTACATTTTTGTAATTGTTAATAAGAACAACAATAATAATAGAGAATAATTAGTTTAAAATAGAGAATAAATAAATATAATAGAATGAGAATAATGATTGGAGCAAGCGTTTGTCTTATGTTATTATTTATTAGAATATGATTCCGTGTTCATAAATTAAGTATAATAATTTGTTTTTCGTTCATTTATGCTCCGTCACTGACTGAATGTTTTGTTGATTGTTTTATTTCTATAACATACTATGGGTTCATGTCAGGTCATGGTCCATTTGATTTTCGTGGTTCCTACCAATATGAACTGTTGTAATTTTTACATGCTTGTTATACCTGAGATGATGATTTCCTTTATTTTTAACTTCCAAGATTTTGATGCTGGACAATATTGTCACCGTAACTAGGTATAGTTGCTTTTATAAGATTTGTGTTTTGTTTATGTGCTAATTATTGTTCTTTTTTAGCCTTGATAAAGAAACAATAATCGTTTCGAAACGTCGGCGTTGTTATAATTGAACAATTGAATAAATAATTATCCAAAATTCCCAATATTTGTTTTCCAACCAGGCATAAATGAAGTTCAAGATCAATGTCTAAGACTTATGGCCATTAGAGACCGATTTGCGACAATTCGATCTTTGGCTGATTAGTGGTTAGGAGAACAAAGCCATCCTGTAACTGTCCGAACGGTTCACAGCCAGATAGTCTTTTGGACCGCACCATTATCGACTCATGTTGTGTTACCTCTGACGGGTGAGCATCGCCGGCAACGATTACAGTGGTGCAGAGATCTTCAACATTGGAATGTGGAATGGCATCAGGTCGTCTTTTCTGATGAATCTTGATTCTCTTTGGTTGCACATGATGGCCGACGAAGGGTTAGACGATGCCGGGCAGAAAGACGTGAGCCTCAGTTTGATGTTGAGCGTCATGTACACCTAACAGTAGGCGTTATGGTATGAGGTGCTATCGCACATGCCAGAAGGTCACCTTTAGTCTTTATTCGAAGTAAGATGACAGCGCTGCGTTACCTTCAAGAAATAGTGGAGCCATATGTTCTCCCTAACCTCAACCGGCTAGAGAACATAAAGTACAGGTAGCTTGGGATAGTATTCTTCGAGAAGAAATAGACCATCTTAATGCATCAATGCCAATGCGTGTTGGGGAGTGTATAGATAATCGTGGTGGATAAACACATTATTAACAAATTGATTAAAAAAAATTGTAAACACTCCGTTTTTTCTCCAAATTTCAATCATTCACTCCTTGCTATACTATCTATGTTTTGCCACAAAAAAAAAATTCAAACAGCTCTTTCTGGTTGTTGCAGTTTTTTGTCAGTTAGTATACAGGATGATTCACGGTGGATGGCACATTAGACGTTTCTGGTGAACCAGATATCGGATCGGTTTGAAAATTTGCACGAGTGCATTATCGGACATTCTCTACCCAACTAAAATATTTTCGTCAATGCGGTGTTGCTATTTCCATTAGAAAGTAGTAGCAACTTTGCTTTTTCATATGGAACACCTGGTATATTATATTATTTTTGGAATCTCCAACAACTCCTCGACAACTTTTCTCAACATTTCCCTATACCTAACCGTTTTCGAAATATAAATTATTTTCAATTTTTTTCGCCGAAAATCATGACCTCTAAAAATGCTGATAACTTCGGTTTGAGGAATAGTATGGCATTGAAATCTGGTTTGGGGTAAGGTGATACATGAATGCTTCAAACACATCAGCCTGATCTACGTTACATCAATACAGGGTGGTAAAAAATACAGTCTTTTTGGTTTCTTGTAAAAGTGTCTGAAAGTCGTTTATTTCAAATGGAATGCCCTGTATATTATTAAAAATTCAGATAGCTAATGAAATTTGCTTTCATTCCATGTATACAATGCCTATACCTAACTAGTCAAATTTCGGACTTATGAGCATTATTTGTCAAAATGTCCCTTCAGAATGGTATTACCATTCGGTATTAGGTAGGCAGGCCATGATTACCATTCCACAGTACCTTATGACATTCTCCTTATAATAAAGGCACCAACAAACTTGAATTTCGACATGTTCGTCATTTCAGAAGTTGCAAATAGGTACCCTCGAAACGATGGAAGAAAACTATTCAAAGCAAGTGCTCATGAATTTGTTTATTATTATTAACAGGAGAGACTTTTTGACGATCGGTGGATCGCTTGGTGACCATGGAATTGGCCAGCCAGTTTACCCGATCTAAGTCCATTAGATTTTTATCTGTGGGGAATGTTGAAAGAAGAAGTTTACTAAACACCCGTGCATTCGAGAGATGAATTGTTGCAAAGGCTTACCCAAGCATTTGAAGATTTGGATTTCGAAGAAATACGATCTCCCAGGACGAAAGCAGTCAACACCCGCATTTTGAAGTGCTTGGAGGTGAACGGCCAGCGATTCGAACATACTTTGAAATATTCGACAAGATTGTTCTACTTCTTAATAATAATTCCTATAAATAGTTTGACTTTTAAGTTTCGTGGTGAATTTATTATTAGGAGATTGTCACAAGGTACTGTCCAACAGTATTCATGGCTTGCCCACCAAATACCGAATGGGACATTTTGACAAATAATGCTCATAAGTCCGAAATTTGACTTGTTAGGTATAGGCATGATATACATAGAATGAAAGCAAATTTCATCAGCTTTCTGAATTTCTAATAATATACAGGGCATTCCATTTGAAATAAACAACTTTCAGACACGTTTTCAAGAAACCGAAAATACTGTATTTTTTACCACCCTGTATTGAAGTACCGTAGATCAGGCTGATGTGTTGGGAGCATTCATGTATCACCTAACCTCAAACCAAATTTCAATGCCATAGTGTCTCTCAACTCGAAGTTATCAGCATTTTTAGAGGTCATGATTTTCGGCGAAAAAAATTGAAATTAATTTATACTTCGAAAACGGCAACAGAAAGGTATAGGGAAATGTTCAGAAAAGTTGTAGAGAAATTGTT
Organism: Adalia decempunctata; assembly: GCA_951802165.1. Classification (NCBI taxonomy): domain Eukaryota; kingdom Metazoa; phylum Arthropoda; class Insecta; order Coleoptera; family Coccinellidae; genus Adalia; species Adalia decempunctata. The sequence goes on from OX637697.1 coordinate 28,481,851, forward strand.
GGAGATCCCAAAAATAATATAATATATGAGGTGTTCCATTTGAAAAAACAAAGTTGCTACTACTTTCTAATGGAAGTGGCAACACCGCATTGACGAGAATATTTTAGTTGTGTAGAGAATTACCGATAATGCACTCATGCAAATTTTCAAACCGATCCGATATCTGGTTCACCAGAAACGTCTAATGTGCCATCCACCGTGAATCACCCTGTATAAGTACTTAAACCGTAAATTTTTGTATTCCTATACAGTACACATACATACACTCTGGAAAAATTGAATCCAAGCACTCAATGTGCACAAAAACTACTTTCACGTTCAATCTAACGTGGTGCACAAAATATAGTCAACTGAGTGCCAAATTAATTTATTATGTGTCTGTTTCAATGATATTCCGAAACCACTCACAAAATACATTTGCAGTTAATGTCATGAAAGGATTAATTCCCTTCCTTAAAGTACCTTTAAGTTACATCAAGATTTGCGAGAACCGATCGAACACAACTTCCAATTTACACAGATACTTCCTACTATTTACCGTATTTTCCCTCGCGATGCACACTTCGTGTTTCTTTACTTCACTCCTCTGTCGGAACTCTATTTTTTCCCGAAATTCCTCAATTTGAAGCAAATTCCCTCCTGTCTTTTTGTGTAAAAAGCACCCTCTTTGTGATTTGACGGAAGAGCGGCTTTCCACCAATCAAGGGTGTTATTACTTAAACAAAAAAAAAAAAGTTATTTTAATTTTGAAGTGTGGGATCGGCCCAACGCACTTGGGTCGGGACTTAGTGTTTAAAAATATTCTCTAGGGAGAGGGATGATAAATGAAACTTTTTGGATTAAATATAAGACGTATATTAAGACCAAATCAAACTAAACAACTTTACATTCGTTACGTATATTTCAACGATATAAATTATCGGAAGTACTCGAATATTTCTTAAATCAAATGCAATTAATCACACCACACAGCTTTGAACCACAAAAGGAAATCTAATCATTTCAATCAAAACATCAGTGTGAATTCCAATTATAAAAAAAAATGAATTCAAGTTATCAACAAAAATAAAAAGGGCTTGTCAAAATAACCCCCAAAATCATAAACATGGGATGATCTCAAAATTTACTCAATCAAACCTTCAACTACTCAAGAGAGATTTCAAAAATAATACAAATTCAAACTTTCTAACATACAAGGGAAATCTCAAAAATAATTCCCACTTAAACTCTCAGATAAACGAGGGAAAAACTCAAAAATTATTTCCACCTAAACTTTCCAATACTTAAGGGAAAACCCAACGATTATTTCCACATACGCTTTCAAATACTTAAGGGTGATTACAAAAACAATACACTTTAAAAGACAATTAAGACCTGTGGTAGATTTCAGGACTCTGGACTATAAGAGATATATGGGCTTTCATGCAGCTTTCTACCAATACTCAAAATAAGCTAAGCATAAACAAAATATCTGACCTTTTTCCTGTACCAATAATCCCAAGAATGTTGAATCTAGGATGATGACTCTTTGACGGTGCTTCTTTCCTGAAACAGACAGATTAAACACCAAACACGACACCCACACGCTTTTCGCAAATTGACCTCACTCCCGAATATACCGACGATACGCAAGCTAAAATAGTTCCACGTAATTTAGAAATTACTACCCTTAACTTCCGATTCAACCTTAACTGTTTTCGTCTCCGCTTTGAGACCGTACTTCCAAACACTGAAGTACCTACCCTAAAACCGTACTACCCTTAGTTTCCGATTCCAAACCTGAGTCAACTGAGGACCTTCCCCTTAGGCTCCTCCAGTTACTCCCTATTACCGAACCATATTCGCGAGCACTGGCAACCTTCCCGTTTAAGGTTCCACCAGTCACTGCCTTTTTCGTCTCCCGAGCAAGTCGAAGATTTTCCCCTCTTCGTCTCCTCCAAAAACCAATCTAGGTTCCCAAGCACCGGTTTGGGAAATGCAACGTCGAGAAAAATCTCATGGTTCCCAGCAAACGCAAGCATATATCGGCGCTGAGTTCGAGGAACCATAATCTTTTTATCGTCACAGATGCAGAAGAAACTTGAACCGAAAATCGACAATTTCGATCGTTAACGTCTCGCCAGAACTCTCAGGTGGTCCGATAAATGATTCAATAATTTTCTGGCACAGGGATATCGAATTTCCGAAGTCTACATCGATCAATTAAATTATCGCGCTTTTCTTGGGAGATTTCCGAATAAAATAAAGGGTGTTGAAAATATCGGTGAATTATTACGGAAAAGAAAATGTTCAAGTCCCAATTTTCAAAAGGATATTCATTTTATTAGTTCCAAATTATCTCTCCTATTACACTTTGGCCCCTTGGAATGTTCTAGAAGGAAATTTGTATGCGATGACGTGGTTTTCAACTATTGGTTAACAAACTCTGGAATTCGGTGATTGAAAAAAACTGTTGATTACGCGTTCTACCTTGACTTGCCTCACCCTTTAACCAATCTTTTTATTTATTTGTATGGGATAACTCCACACGTTTGAATGACTTTCATCTAGAACTCGATTTTAAAAATGAATTTTAAGATGGAATAATTCCATTTGCGATTACCCATGGTACTAAAAATAAAGGACTTCGTCGACAATGTTAAAGAAAGCCCCCAATTCAAAACTCCTATCTCTAGATCAAACTGCCGATTGTTCAGGTGAACCTTGGCTGAATTCCACAACACCCAGCAAATTCACCAACATCCGATGAAGCCTGTCGATTTCACGCTGATGGCAATCGCATATCCCGAAAATGTGAAGAAACTGCCATCTTCTAATTTTCTCTTTCCTCTTACGCAGCACGGTTGCTGCCATCCTCGCTTCGTTTGCCACCGAGCAGCCAGTTTTCCGGTGGCTTACCGGAACCGAAGAAGCGACCAAGATCGCCGGAAGGCACGGCCGTCTGCGATTTCACTCCGGCATTTCGATTTCTGCACTTCCGGCTGCGCTCGTCGGGTACTGTTATGCCGTGATGGAGTTGATGAACCTTTCAACGATCGAATTCGGTTCGGTTTATTGCGTGTATAGAATTTTAAATGATCCGGGCAAATCTAATAAAAGCGTTGAATCTTTTACCGACTTTTTGTATACAGGGTGGTCCACAAAAAACAGTCCGGCCGAATATATCCGTGTATGTTCTTTTTGTCTATGACTTACATTGAAGGACAACAAAGTTTAGAAATTGAATCGAATCCATTTTCCACGTGTTGCTCCTACACGGTGAGAAAACTGCCAATATCATCATAACTAGGATCATTTGGCTGGTAACAGAAGATGAAGCCAATACAAAGTGAAGGGTATCCCGATATTTCAGTAGATGTCACTTTAATGTTGTCATTTTTTGACATTTGATAAGAAGAAATATACAAACAAACGAAGACATTGGAGAAGCCTTCCAAGGGAAATAGGGGAAACACGAGTATGACAGGTTTTGTTATAATTCACCCAGATGTCGCTAACATTCGTTTAAATCTAGGGAGGAATAACTATAACGAAATGTTGGCAAAGTATTAAAGTTTTAAGGACCCCGCCTTTCCTTATGGCAAATGGCGTTCCGTCAAATGTTCTAATATTTTGGTACAATGTAGTACTCGACCTACTGATCAAAAGTGTCTATGGCCCCAACTCAATCCTATGACTAGTTTTTGAGATACAGGGCGTTGAAGTTGACAATTAATCACTTTTACTACTCTCGTTTCTCGGAACAGTATCGACTGAACTTCAATTTTTCTCAAGAAACATTTCATCCCATTCCCAGAGAGCAACCATATAGAGGAATATGACCGAAAACCGTTGGGAATACAGGGTTATCCATAATTGAATGCATGCCCGATTTTGAAAGTATAAAATATGTCTGTTCCAGAGCTTGAACCTTCGCAAAATGAACTACTTCACAAGATATGTTGTTGTTACATAGAAAAAACCTGAAATACCCAGAATTCATACTGGGTGATCCATTATTATAGCAACTATTCACAATGAGGGTTTAGTGGACACCCTGCATTTTTGGGATGATTTTTTCAGAACATATCACCTTGGACTTCAAAGAATACAGGTTGATTCAGATATGAAATAAACTGTGAACCTCACGAAAATACCTAAAAACCACCTTTTTTTCATCACCCTCTCGATTCCAAAATTAACTCCGTTGAGGTGGGAATTTTCTTTCACCACTGTACTTGATATAAAAACATCAATACGGTTGAGAGTTTTCATTCACTTCCTATGACCAGATTTTTTTTATGCTGGAATACGAATAGAATAACACAAATAATCTTCATATTACATAAAAAAAATCTGGTAATAGGAAGTGGATGAAAACTCTCAGCCGTATTGACGTTTTTATATCAAGTACAGTGGTGAAAGAAAATTCCCACCTAAACGGAGTTAATCTTGGAATAGAGGGTGATGAAAAAAAAAGTGGTTTTTAGGTATTTTCGCGAGGTTCACAGTTCAAACAGCCAAATGGAATAAATTCGATAACGAATAAATGAGGGGGTGTTAGGAAAAACGCTCGGACACGTCGATTTGTAATTTTAAATGCGCATATCTTTCAAGAAAATAAAATAATATAGGGTGTTCCATGCGATCGTGGCCAATACCAACTTTCTTATTTCAAATGTATATTATTTTTTTTTTGGATTCTTCAGAAAATTCTAGACATAGTTCAGGTACAATGTCCTATACCTATCTTCAACTTTTTCGGAAATATCAAGTGATTAGCATGTTGCCAAGACGTTCGCGGCGAGCATTTTGAACATTTCCTACATTGACATTAATGTTGTTTTTTTAATAATTGAGAAATAATCAGTATTACTTATTAGGTTTTAAGTGTAATGTATCGACTTTGTGAAATAAAATAATTTTTTATTTAAAACGTTGATTTTTGCAATAAATCTGAATACACTTAATACTTCCGAAATAGTTAAAGATAGGTATAGGACATTGTGCATGAATTGTGTCTAGAATTCACTGAAGAATCCAAAAAATAAATAATATACAGGGGCTTGCATTTGAAATAAGAAAGTTGGTATTGGCCACGATCACATGAAACACCCTACATATATAATCAGGGCCGATCCTAGCAGGTGTGCAGCGCGTGTCCCGCACGCGGGCGGCCAAACTCAAGGGGCGGCCGCAGACCGCCACATTTTAATGTTAGTTTGTAAAAAAAATATTTTCAACAAATCCCAAAGGGATAATTGTTTTCAATTATTGATTATTACTTTCCAACTCTAATCATCCAAATTTTGAAGGAGACGAGAAAAAAATTAAATGAAACTGGATTTTTCAATCTTGTCAGATCAAATATTACTTGTTTCCCCTTACCGACAAAAAGAAACAAAGGAATGCTGGCACATGGTGGGGGAGTCGCATAAATGCTATAAGACCTTCGAAACAGGACTTTAAAAATATCGTAGGAGCTTTGAATTGGAGATCCCACTAGGGATAATAGGACAAAAATTGGAGCTAAAACTCTAGTGAAAAACATGAAAACATTTAAGTTTATATCCTCAATGTTAATTTGGCATGACTTAGGTATTAACAAGAAAAGACGTTTTGAGTAGAATGCTACAAAACCCTAGATTAAGTATTGCAGAGAGTATAAAGGGTTTAGAAAATTTGAAAAAATATTTAATCACAAGGATCTGATGAGAATTTAAAAACATTTGTTGATTCAGCAACGTGTTTAGCCAATGACTTAGAAATTGATGTAAGCTTTCCCGTCCCTTAACCCAGAAATAAAGTTCGCGATGAACCAATTTCTAATTCCTACCAGAAATTTAAGGCTCAAAGGACTTAGATATTAGATTAATGCGGAAAGAAATATTGTTGAGGATTTAGATGGCATACAACTTTTTGACGAAATTAATTCATTTTAACATATTTCTTTTGGTAACGATCAACCTAGAGAAATATTAGAAATTATTGTTGGGAATGATTTGATTTCTTGTTTTTCCAATTTCACATCAGCCATAAGAATTTCATTAACATTGCCTGTCTCTGTTGCTTCAGAAGAAAGGACTTTCAGTCAATTAAAAATAATTAAAAATTACTTAAGGAGCGATATGTCACAGGAGAGACATTTGGCCATTATCTCTATTGAATCTGAAATATCAGAAAGAATTGATATGAGCGACATTATTGATTTATTTGCTTCTCAAAAAGCTAGGAAAGTTATTTTATAGGTACTTGTTTCTACATATACTAGTCTTTACAGACTTAATAAAAGACTGTTCCTGTTCGTATTCATACTTTTTGTTATATATTAGTTCGTTTGTTTGTGTTTTTTCTTTTAGTATTTTGTATTAAAAAGGTTATACTGTATGTACAGTTTTTTCCTAACAATAAGCGAAGGCTCATTGAAGATTTTTCATATACATGTATGTCAAAAAAAAGATATATTTTTTTGTCTTTGGGGCGGCACATAAGGATTCTGCACGCGGGCGGCCAACATCCTAGGATCGGCCCTGTATACAATATTATTTTCTTTAAAAATATGCGCATTTAAAATTACAAATCGACGTGTCCGAGCGTTTTTCCCAACACGCCCTCATTTATTCGTTATCGAATTTATTCCATTTGGCTGTTACACTCTGTATATTGCAAGTTAAATGAAAGCTTTTAGGAGGTGAACCTGGGGAACTTGGGTTCTTCATGAATTGAAGCCAAGCGGCAAAAAGGAGGGGTTTTCTTCATCGCATCGTGACGTGTGATGAAAAATTGATCCATTACAGCAAACCAAAAAAAAAACTCAAGGGAACTTCCGGGTCATGCTTCTACGTCGTCGCCTCGACAGAATATTCATACTGCTCAGGTTATATTGTTTATTTTGTGGGACCAGGTCGGTGTTATTTATTATGAGCTGTTGGAACCGAGTGAAATCATTACTGGGAAACGGTATCGATTTCAATTGATGCGATTGAGCCGAGTACCACTTATAAGAAACTGCCACAATACGAGCAGAGGCGCGATAAAGTGATTCTACAGCTTGACAACGCCCGGTCTCACGTTGCTTAACCCGTTGATACCTATTTGGAAACGCTCAAATGAGACGTTCTACCACAGCCGCCGTATTCCCCAGATATTGTGCCGTCAGATTATAACTTGCTCCGGTAGATGGTAAATGATCATCAGTAGTTTCACCCATAAATAAATCAAAAACTTGCTGGAAGATAGGGAAAAGTTATAGCTAACTCTGGGAAATACTTTAAATGATTAATTTGTTACCATTTTCTCACAATAAAGCTGCATTTTCATCAAAAATACAGCGGGGGTTCTCAAACATGAAGAATTCTTTTCAATTTTCGATCAATCGTTGATATTCGATTTATTGAAGTTCGAAAGTATTAGTTTTTGGGATAATTCATTTACACTGCGCAAAAAAATTAACGCACATTATGGAAATCTCAAATTTATTCTACTACTGAAGGTGTTCTCAATGATAATTATCTTTATCAGAATTATGCATGCATATGTTATCCACTTTCAACGTTTTTCTTCAATACAGATGTTTTCTCCCAGCAGGAATAAAAAAGAAGATATCAGATTTTGAATGTATTGGCTCCATTCTAAAATCAGTTGTTCTCGATCAATTCTAGTGATCAATAGTTTTTCTTTCGTTTGATTTTCTACATTCGATCGCTATGCAACGCGAAACACGCAATTTGACCCAAGAGGAATGTGCCCAAGCGGTAGTTTTGCGAGAAGAAGGGTGGACATACACAAGAATTGCAGAGAGGTTTGGAGTTTCCCATACAAGTGTGTCCAGAATGTTGCAGCGATTCAGGTAGACAGGTATGAATGTACGAAGACCAGGACAGGGTAGACCACGGGTAACAACTGCCATTCAAGAACGTTACTTGAGAGTTTCTTCGTTGAGACAACGGTTTGCAACCGCTCGCCTCCTTCAAAATCAGCTTGAGCAAACTCATGAGGTGCAAATTAGCACTCAGACAATAAGAAATCGCCTTAGAGAATATGATTTAAGGCCTCGTGTCGTGGCAAGAAACCCAGCTCTTACCCCAGCCCATCGAAGGGCGCGTTTGGATTTTGCGAGGGAGCATATCCATTGGGAAGAGACCGATTGGAAAAAAGTTCTCTTCACAGATGAGTCTAGATTCTGCCTCTACCATTGTGATCGACGTTCCCTTGTATACAGACACAGACGTCCACATGAAAGATATGCTCAGTGCAATTTCCTGAATACTACTGGTTTCGGGGGAGGATCGATTATGGTATGGGGTGGAATATCTTTGACTGCTCGCACAGACCTAGTGGTCGTTGATAATGGAGCTATGAATGCGGATAAGTATATAAGGAACATTCTTGAAGAGCATGTAGTTCCATTTGCCCATACATTGGTGAAAATTTCATTTTTATGGACGTGCGCGCATCGTTCAGGAGTACCTTGAAGAGGTTGAAGTCTCTCGAATGGAATGGCCAGCAAGAAGTCCAAATCTCAAACCAATTGAGCAGGTTTGGGACAACCTTAATAGAAGGCTGAGAAGTTCAGAAAATCATCCAGCTACTCTTAATGATTTAAGAATCCAACTCGGAGAAATCTGGGAAGGATTAGATCAGAACATTTTAAGATAACTCATTTTGAGTATGAACCGTCGTTGTCGAGCTGTAATTAACGCAAGGGGTGGAAATACCAAGTATTAAATCACTTATCAGCATTTCAGTATTTTGAAAATTGTTCATTTCTCTTCTTTCACATAAGATTCGGTGAAATCCTGAATTTTTCTTCCATTTAATGCGTCCTGTTTCGTTCAAAACCTTCCCGAGAGAACATAAAAAATAAGTTATAAAGTCAATGTAGAGTTAACTTTCATTAAGATTGAGATTTTCAGAATGTGCGTTAATTTTTTTGCACAGTGTATTTCGTTTACTTAATTGAAAACCAATCGATAGCGGAAAAAATGTAAATGAACATTAAAATTCGAAATAAGAAAGTATTAGGAAGGTAACTATATCGTTAGCTCATTAAAATTTACAAAAAAAGTTGAGGTATTTGAACTTTATTCGCTACGTATTTTTTTGACGCCATTGCGACAATCGGACTAAGATAGATTCGCCTTTGGTGGTTATTCCGAAATAAACCTAAGTATTGACATGATGAAATTGTTTATGGTTTGCTTCTAGGCAGTAATTAAATAAAATGCGATGAGTGGAGCGATTCCGCCACAATTTTAAACATTCTCCTAGCTGTTGACACACTCTCACTCTGTATGAGTATTCCCTAATCCTTTCGATTATAATCGATGAAATATTCTCGAGTCATAATCTTTGGTTGAATTCGAACTATTTACTTTTAATCCACATTATAAAGTTCAAATGATCTTATTCCTAAAAAATTCAGCTCGTTAGACGTTATGTTATGAGGTCCAGTTTCGTTTAAATACCACGCGAAACCCATTTACGCAATGCGTAGGTAATGCTATTTAAGATACCATGCCGAGCGACCCCATCGAGTTATTCAAAAACTCTTGGTATTTCTATTCCACCTGAGTCGTTCAATGGTAACACCTGTTTGACGAGGTAAACAGTTTCATTTCGAAGGAAATTCCATCAGGTATAATTGCTCCTATTGGAGTTGCTGATTGCTTAAGAATTTATATCAACTCTAATCAGATATCTCATTATCTTAGCTGAACTATTTGGCGATGAGGAGGACCTTGACATGTAAACACCAATTGTGAAGTTAAACATGTTTTCATCTTATACTTGCGAAACTTATGTAGAAGAAAAATCAACAAGTATCTTCCAAGTAGAGAGAGTTAGCGCACTATCTTTTCTAGATGTTTCGGTAACCAGGAAGTCTCATGGCAAACAAGGACTCAAGGTTTATAGAAATCCGAACCCCTCACAGACAGATATCTACACAATGAATCCAATCACCATCCCCAACAAAAGTTCGAGTATTGATCAAACGAACAATAAAGGAAAACCGACCATCGGAAATCAATCCAAGGAACAAGTATACAGGGTGATTTTTTTAAGTGTTTCATTAGGCGTTTTCGATGAAGGAATTGCGATACAAATTCTAAATTTTCTATTCTTGTTTTAGTGTACATGAACTAGATTTGTAAAATATTTTCAAGCGGAATCTACTTCCGGTTCTACCGGAAACGAATGTGAACTTCGTTGTTTCAAATCCAACACCCTGTATATCTATACATACATGGGCGTAGCCAGGATATGTATAATAACAGGGGAGGGGGGGGCAAACCATGATCATCGTCCATGGTCGTTCAAAATGTGAAATTTTAGGATAAAAAGAAAAGGAGGGGGGGACACATTCTGAAAATCTCAATTTTGATGAAAGTTAACTCTACATTGACTTTATAACTTATTTTTTATGTTCTCTCGGGAAGGTTTTGAACGAAACAAGACACATTAAATGGAAAGAAAAATTCAGGATTTCACCGAATCTTATGTGAAAAAAGAGAAATGAACAATTTTCAAAATACTGAAATGCTGATAAGTGATTTAATACTTGGTATTTCCACCCCTTGCGTTAATTACAGCTCGGCAACGACGGTTCATACTCAAAATGAGTGATCTTAAAATGTTGTGATCTAATCATTCCCAGATTTCTCCGAGTTGGATTCCTAAGTCATTAAGAGCAGCTGGATAATTTTCTGAACTTCTCAGCCTTCTATTGAGGTTGTCCCAAACCTGCTCAATCGGATTGAGATCTGGACTTCTTGCTGGCCATTCCTTTCGAGAGACTTCAACCTCTTCAAGGTACTCCTGAACGATACGCGCACGATGGGGTCTGGCATTATCGTCCATAAAAATGAAATTTTCACCAATGTGTATGCTCTTCAAGAATGTTCCTTATATACTTATCAGCATTCATAGCTCCATTATCAACGACCACTAGGTCTGTGCGAGCAGTCAAAGATATTCCACCCCATACCATAATCGATCCCCGAAACCAGTATTATTCAGGAAATTGCACTGAGCATATCTTTCATGTGGACGTCTGTATACAAGGGAACGTCGATCACAATGGTAGGGGCAAATGGCACTACATGCTCTTCAAGAATGTTCCTTATATACTTATCAGCATTCATAGCTCCATTATCAACGACCACTAGGTCTGTGCGAGCAGTCAAAGATATTCCACCCCATACCATAATCGATCCCCGAAACCAGTAGTATTCAGGAAATTGCACTGAGCATATCTTTCATGTGGACGTCTGTATACAAGGGAACGTCGATCACAATGGTGGAGGCAGAATCTAGACTCATCTGTGAAGAGAACTCTTTCCCAATCGGCCTGTTCCCAATGGATATGCTCTCTCGCAAAATCCAAACGCGCCCTTCGATGGACTGGGGTAAGAGCTGGGCCTCTTGCCGCGACACGAGGCCTTAAATCATATTCTCTGAGGCGATTTCTTATTGTCTGAGTGCTAATTTGCACCTCATGAGTTCGCTCAAGCTGATTTTGAAGGAGGCGAGAGGTTGCAAACCGTTGTCTCAACGAAGAAACTCTCAAATAACGTTCTTGAATGGCAGTTGTTACCCGTGGTCTACCCTGTCCTGGTCTTCGGACATTCATACATGTCTCCCTGAATCGCTGCAACATTCTGGACACACTTGTATGGGAAACTCCAAACCTTTCTGCAATTCTTGTGTATGTACACCCTTCTCGCAAAACTACCGCTTGGGCACATTCCTCTTGGGTCAAATTGCGTGTTTCGCGTTGCATAGCGATCGAGTGTAGAAAATCAAACGAAAGAAAATCTATTGATCACTAGAATTGATCGAGAACAACTGATTCTAGAATGGAGCCAATACATTCAAAATCTGATAATATCATCTTTTTTTATTCCTGCTGGGAGAAAACATCTGTATTGAAGAAAAACGTTGAAAGTGGATAACATATGCATGGATAATTCTGATAAAAATAATTATCATTGAGAACACCTTCAGTTGTAGAATAAATTTGAGATTTCCATAATGTGCGTTAATTTTTTTGCGCAGTGTATTTTTATCGATCTAGCCTATGGAAAACATGTATTAAAAATTAGGTACACTAGAATAGAATGATATATCGAAAGCCTGTCCTTTACTTGCAGCGATTGTGACAAACAAAGCAGATAATGCCGGGTTTCCACCAAGCGGACAGAACAAAAACAAAACACGAACTCGGTCCGTTTGTGACAGTCCGCGAACTGTTCTAGAACTTGTGGATTGTTTTCCGGACTCGAAAGTCCGCGAATTGCGTTTTTACGGACACAAACAGAGTCCCATCCAATGTCGGTAAACTTCAAAGGATTTACGAGTTCTAGGACTGTTTGTCAGCTTGGTGTAAACGCCCAGTTTGTTTTTATTTTCGTTGTTGTGATCTAGTGGTAGTTTGATTCGGTGCGTGAAGGGAAGAAGTCGTAATGTTTATTAAAACTTGATCGAAGTTCACCTCCTATACTCATATCATCTCCTCTGAGATCTTGTAACAGTTTAGACGTCACATTTCTTCCTTTTTCCTTGAGGATGGCCTAATCCAAAACCGGCGTTTAGTTTTGTTTTTTTTAATAATGTAAAATGTAACTGCCAGCAAAAATAAATCCTCGTCGTCTTGTTTTCTTAAGTTTGCAGCGCGCCACATTCTCACAACTATACGTCCGGTGTAAACTGAATGAAACTTAAACAAAACACGAACAGTTTTCATTCATTTCTGTCCGGGATTGGTGTAAACAGAGAGTCCGTTGGAAACCCCAACAGTCTTCGAACATTTTCAAAACAAAACTGTCCGAAATTTCTGTCCGAAGGGACAGTTCGTGTTTTGTTTTGACCTGTCCGCTTGGTGGAAACCCGGCATAATGAATGATGACTAAATAAACAAAATAAGTTTGAAACTAACACAAAAACTTTGACAGAAATTTAATAATCGCTATTACAATAAATTTTCAAAATGTTGGATCCCTTCCTCCAAACATTTATTGATTCTTCCAAGAACTTTGATTTGGTAAAAGGTGTTAGATGTGGATTTCTTTCGTTAGAAATTCTGACTACCCTTTCCAGTATTTTGTTACATTCACATTAAATGAAGAACATATTTAAAACATCACTGTTACTGTAATTGGGATTTTGCATATTGCCCGAATTCAACCAACAAGTAAAAGTAAGTATGAATTACAGTTCTCAACAGTGCATTATGGATGAACTGACATATTATAACTATTGACATAGCCTACTTGAAAATTATCTCAATAAACCTATGATTAGACAAAGAAAACTGGATTTATTCCTGAAATTAGAATTTTATTCGATAACGGCAAAACTACTGATTTTAAAGACATGAAATTTTGGCACACTTCAACTAGTTTTTGACGAGCAATCGATCCCAATTACAAAATAATATGGTTACCATTTGAAAAACACGCGATTTCGTAGTTTTGTTGAGGATAACTTTGAAGCCCTGTTTCAGACACCCTGTATAATATTTCCTCATAATTTATACAAGAAGCAGTATCTGCATAATTTCTTTTTTTCTACTATTGCTGAAAAAATTTCTTGCAATGATAGATTTTGGAGATATAAACACTAATTTGTGCCAATCTTTCTGTCAAAAAATTTCAGAATCAGGCTATAACTCAACAATCGCATGATGTGGTTGCGCATATCATACATCAAATCATTGCAGAATTAAACGAAGAATTAATATATACAGATACAGATATACAGGGTGTTGCATTTGAAATAACGAAGTTCACATTCGTTTCCGGTTAAACCGGAAGTAGAAAGTAGATTCCGCTTAAAAATATCTCACAAATTGAGTTCATGTACACTTAAACAAGAATACAAAATTTAGAATTTGTATCGCAATTCCTTCCTCGAGTACGTCTATTGAAACACTTAAAAAAATCACCCTGTATTTACCTTTCAATCTTTTGGTGATGAACAAAATTGGCAGTCTACGAACCAACACTAGAACTAGGAAAAGTCCTGAGGAGTGCCATATACCAAATTGATCCATTTTTTAAAGCTGGTATTTATAGAATAGCATGCGATTGGAGAAAAGTTTACATTGGGACCAATAAAAGGAGTATTCATACACGGATCAAAGAATACAAACAGTGTTTTTCACTGTAGCGAACAGTGTAGTCTGCACTCGCGAAAAAAGCTTTGATGGATGGACGACATTACATTCTGTTCGCTAATTTCAAACATCGAGAGTTACTATCCTAGAATGAATATGGAGGCCACCTATAAACACAGGAACAACATGAAACATGAAAGAATAGACTCCCATAGTTCATAGTGCATGGTTGTCGACCATCTGCAATACTAAAGGGTTTTCCAATAAGAGGTGTTATTTTGACATTCGAAGAAGAATTACATTTCTTTTAGATAAATGATCGCATGTTTATCTATGCTAATATTATAAAGAGGAAAGATTTGTAGGTATTTTTGTTTGTTTGATACGAATAGGCTCAAAAACTACTGGACTGATTTCAAAAATTCTTTCACCCTTTGAAAGCTACATTATCCCTGAGTGACATAGGCTATACTTTTCACCCGAAAAAATTAAGGATACCTACTATAACTTCAAAAATTACAAAAAAATCAGCCAAAATCAGCTATTTTCACGTGCGCTGCAAAAACCGTAAGACTTACGTGGATACAATGTATGACGGAAATGTACCTCTTGAATAGTTCTACAAAAAAGTCTGCGATAGCATGTATCTATCTCTCAAGATTGACTTGCTATTACCTGTTTATGGTAATCAGATGTTTTCCAAAATTATGCACTATTTGGGAGTATGTTTTTATGAATTGGGTATTGATCCTAATCCAACCTAATACGTTATTTATCCCCAGTATTTAATTTAGAACAAAATTGCCCTTCACATCATAAAATTACAACGAGTACATCAAAAGATATGGCAGGTTGAAGTTTTGAAGATGAAACCGCCGCACAGTGGGGCAGAATACCTTGAAACCTGGCATTAAATATTTAGGTGTTTGTTTAGTTTGAAAATACAATAGATTGATTGAAAACCATTAAATCAGGTACACAATGTATGAAATATTGTATGTGCACCACCTTTTTCTAAGGTCTTCGATAATCATTGGGGGGGGGGGTGTATGGTACCCCCGTACACCCACCCTCGTAAATCTGCCCATGACGCAGGCAACAGTTTCTGTAACACGTATATAGGTATTATTTGGATAGCAGAGCTTCTTTGCTGCTTTTTGCTGCTTGGACAGTCTTGTACGAAGGGAATATTTGAGGAGCGCTATCCCTCACAGCTCCATATTGATGTTGAGATATCTTTGCTGTTATCAAAACAGCTAGACTCTAGAGCATCTTAGCCAGGCATAGATTTTGGTTGTGAGTCCAACGAAGATATAAAGGCATTTCTATATTTAGTGGCCCGTTTTGGAGACGTAGAAGTTATTTCATGAAGAATTTTTGATGCATGTACTTACCCTTCTGACCTTAGACTCATCTTTGTTGTTATGTCAATACAGATACGTCAGTCGTATCCTTAAGTTCTTTAGTTTTAAACCACTTTGTTTTCTCATCTCTCTAAGCGATCATCAAAGGTAACTTCAGGACGATCAAGCCTTTTCTCAGTTATACTAGGAAACGAATTCGACCTCTCCAGTCATTCTTTTTTGTAATTTTGGAAACGTACAACCATTCTTCGTGCTTTTGTGTAATGGGACCATACTCTGCCTTCAAATATAATTTTTTTTCAGAAGCTCCTTCTCCTGCTCTGCATTACATTTCGTACTTTTTTTTTTCATTCTTCTTCATTCAAATAATCAATTTTTTTTCAATTTAACTGTTTCCGCAACTCCTCATTATATCTATGAGCTCTTTTCCTTTAAAAATCATTGCGCTCGAAGTCGTTACTAAAGGAGAAATACATTTCAAAGAAATAATCGATTATCAATGAGTGCCCACCTCGCTGTTTGAAATTGATTTTTCTGAAAAAAGGCAGAATATGGACAACAAATTTTCATGATTCTGAAATGAGCATGGATCAAGCTTCGCAGACATGTAAATATCAAACTTTGGACGGCCTTGGAACATAACTGAAAACCTTCATGATTCTGAGAATACGATAAAATTTAAAGATTCAATCATAGACAACATCAACAAGAATTAATTATTATTCTATGTAAGTTTTTATTCATCCAAAGTTCTTAAATTATCTACACATATCTGAACTTGAAGCTGCCATCAAAAAAACTCGTAACAATAGTGATCTGTTAACAGAGTGACGTTGTAAAACTACAACAATTACGGAAAAATTTTGCAGGCGTCTCGACTTGGCCAAAAAATGGCTACAAAGAAGAGCTGTCGGGAGCGCAGTGGGGATCAGGAAGGGTTAGTATTGTGCTTTTTTGTCGCTTACGGTAGTGATCTGTCGCTTCGACAAATGACGGTATGAAAATATGCATTTTTAATTTTTGATTTAATGCCAGGTTTCAAGGCATTCTGCCCCACTGTGCGCCGCGTGAAACAAATTTCTACTCGGGCGAAGCTAGGACGGCCTGCTTGTTTCATTATAAAGAGGAAGGTATGCCGTAAATAATGGAAAATAACATTAGCCAAATGACCACCACGACCAGGACTACAAGACCATATCCTTTTCATGAAATTTTCCATAACCAAATCGCAAAGTGGCTGCCTTATGCCTCAATAGCCTCATGAATGTCATCTTTGAGGTCTTGAATCAAAGCTGGGCTCTTGGCGTAAACCTGATCTTTCGCATGGCCCCAAAGGAAGAAGTCGAAAGGTGTTAAATCACAAGATCTTGGTGTCTAATTTCGATCACCTTTTCGAGGGATAACACGGTCCTGCAACTTTTCCCGTGAAAGATCAATTGTCTCGTTGCTTGTGTGGCACCTAGTGCCGTCTTGTTCAAAGTAAATGTTGTCCAGATCAATTGCATCCAATTCCGGCCATAAAAAATCATTAATCATCTCTCGATAGCGCAATCCATTAACCGTAACTATTGCTCTAGCCTCATTATCGAAGAAGTAAGGTCAATTGACACCGTCGGACCTTAAACCGCACCAAACAGTCACATGATGAGGCTTTTCAACAATAACTCATGTCTCAGATGCGACAATTTTGCTTGCTGACAAAACCACCGAGGTGGAAATGGGCCCTATTACTCAAAATGATTTTTCCATGGAATTCCGGATCATTTTCGTGCATTTCAAGGACCCAATCAGCAAAGACACGACGTTGTTGGTGATCGACCGGCTTGAGTTCTTGTGTTACTGTTAACTGAACTTTTCAAGCCTTAAGACCCAAATCTTCATGCAAAATAGGGTGTAATGACGTTTGTGGAATGCGTAATTCCAGAGAGAGACGAGGAATGAACAGACCTGGGTTTTCTTCAAATATTCCGGCTACACCAGCAATATTCAGGGCTATTCTCGAGTGACGTGCACGCGTTTTATTCTTCACATCCTTGACTTGTCCCAACAACTCAAATTTTTACACCAATTTCTGTATTGCAGTTCGACAAGGGGCTTCACGACGCCCCAAAAATGTTGAGTTTTACGAACCTTCTCTCCCAAATTTTCACCATTTTTGTAGTAAATTTTAAAAATTTCAACGCGTTGTTGAAGCGTGCATCGTTTCATTTTTATTAATGGCGTAGTTTCCACGTGCTTAATTGTAAAATGACAGTTTCAAAAGTGACATCTACCGAAATGGCGGGCTATTCAAAATAACACCCCTAATTAGAAAACCCTTCAGAACTAAACCCTGTCCGAAGTGGAAAGCATGAACCGACTGACCACGCCTGATGAGGTGGGGATACCTCTGAAGGTACCTATCGTAGTTGTGGTCAAAATTAGGCGACAGCCCGGAATTTTCGAATTTCCGAAGCCGTTTTTGTCCTCCAGGAGAAATGAATCTTATATGATAACTAGCTGTCCCGGCGAACTTTGTTCCGCCTAAATGATACTTACGGTGGATTTCACAAATCGTAATCACCGGTGATCGGAGATCAACGGCTTGGTTCCCTGATTTTTGAACTGTCAAATGTTTCCATGGATATGAGCTGTCACACAGAACAGATACACAAAAATAATATGACAATAACTAATAATGGCAATTTTGGATTCAGTTATTTCCGCAAATATATTTATTACCCAAACAGAAATTCAAAAACATTTTAAAATTTATGGGAAAAGATGAGAATGGACATCCCACGATTGAAACTGATCGCCAAAATCCGATTTACTTGACATTTCGATAAAAATTCAGTGTGATATTCACCCGCTTCTGGATCTGTTAATAGCCTTTCATGGTACTATAAGTCCTATGCAAAATTACACAGTAATTGTTGTCATATGTTCTTTTTTCGACCATTTTAAACCACGACGACCGAAATGCTCGAAAAATGAACAGAATAATCGATGGCCGCGAAAGCCTCAATAAATTCATCGCCATCTAATGGTGATGATGTCAAATATAGAACCTTCACGATTACGTTATTTTGAACAAATAAAACTATAAAACAGCTAATAAATCAGTCATAATGTGTGAGTAGCGCCATCTGAAGTGGTAAGAACGAAACTTTTCTCATATCTCAACTAAATCGTATCATTTTAGACATCTGTACTCCTACGCTAAGACATTTTGGTTTTGGCCAACAGCGCAGAGTTGTAGGCAACTCAAATTACACACTATTACGGTGACTATAGTGGGAATATAATCACTGTACACACTATTTGTTTACATCGTCATCTAACGGGGAGAATATCAAATAGAGTACCTACGAATAAGCGGTAGCGTAACTGTAACTGTAGCGACACCTAGCGGCCTTACTCAAAAGGGGGAAAAGCATTTCCTGTATAAGTAAAATCTTCATCGATTTTTCCGAAGTTTGATTGTATTTTATAATAACCAGATCGTAGACGAATCCATATATGAAGTTTCATAACAAACAGTCCATCCGATCTCGAGTTATAAATGGTGTAACCAACATCTTTCTTTTATACATATAGATGGAAACAAATTCGTTGTCAAATGAATATTAAAGTTTTGTAACTATCTTGTGTAGGTCGAAAGATTTATGTACGAAAAGTTTCAGGCATCTAGTTCTATTATTTCTCGAATACCAATATTTTCTCATCAGATTAAAGAATGATCTATTCCATACTAATCAATTTTCAATAACTATCCCATGAATATCTTCTTGAGTTTCATAATTTTCATCACTTGTTTCCGCACAACCAATTTCTCAACCATTCTTTGATTAAATCACACAACTCCTAGTGGTTCACGTGTCCCCAAGCATGCCAGGCATATTTATGTAATTAATTATCGTTTTCACTTTCTAATCAAACATAACGTGGTCAATTAACCAATTCTGTGAAATAGCTTCGATTTTCTCAGACGTAAATCATTTCCTATAGTTCAGTGATTTGTCCTCCTTTTTTTACTCATCGTAAACAAGCTATCGACTAATACTTCCATTTTATCTATTTTAACACTTGAAGTACTTTATCACGAATTTTGTGAAGGTACGGTTATGAGGTTTAATAGAAAGTATGTTTATGAATAATCAAAGAAAAAAGATTACCCAGAATCTACTTCCCGTTATACCTACCTAAATAGTTCTTAAAAAAAAAACATGTGTTGTATGGGAGTGTAAGAACGATTCGGCTTTTTGAATTCTTTCATCTTTTTAGACTGGAGCATGAGAAGGCTTGTTTTCATTATTCGCAAATAATATTGAGAAAAATCGAATTGGACACAAGGAAATCAGGTCATGCATGTTCTTTTATAGTGGTGAGTGAAAACTTCTATTAGTTTTCCCAAGTTGAATAAACTGGTTCCTGACAGTGGAATTTCTTGACAATACACCGTATACCAATCGGAAAGAATTCACTACATGAATGCAAATTGAAGTAACAGTACTCAGTGGCTGTAATGTGAATTCAATGGAATATTTCGAATTCTAACACAACCATTTATTGATGTAGTGGTTGAGGAGATATTGATCTCGTTCCTTCAGATAATGTTGAAGTATTAAAATGAATTATAATTTTTTTATAGCTTTCATATTTTCCGATATATCTCATTTTTCTTCAATATGAAATAAAAAAAAACCTCTTATGTAAAGCCAATCTCATTTGAATGAAATTGATTATCAAACATATACTCCATTCACAATTATAAAATCACAACTCTGGCCTTGGAAATTTGACACATTCCACTCTGTATCGAAGTTATGACGTTTTTCAAAATAATTTTATGTTCCAAGTCAACACTATGTTGCCCTTTCTACATTCATAGCGTATTTCTCAGGATGAGAATTTATTCGGAAAATGAATGAATTGGAAAAGATGTGACGGACGAAAATAATTAACGTTTATATGAATTGATAGAAAGGATTCCTTTTCTAGTTATTTGCATAAAAAATACAAGAGATCACTGTTGAAATATATTATTTTTCGCCACGGAAGAAAATTGCATTGCTTTCACATGATTTTCATATGCATGCCTGTGAAGATTTAATGTTTATTATCCTCTTGAACTGAAAGTTCAAGACTTGACATCAATTGTTGAATCAAGAATAATGGAACATTATATCCCTCTACTGGAATCCAAATAGTTGAAGGGAGTTCTGATGCAACAGGAACTTTTTCTTGGAACATAACCTTAATAGCTAACTTAATAAAAATAAGAGTAGAAGATATACATTTCATTTATTTGATCTTATGAACAAGGAGTAAAATATTCTGACTGTATAGTAATTTATTAGTTTAAAAAATATTCATACATTACAACCACAGTAGGTTTGTACAAATAATATGGAACAGGTCAAACATATGCTTCACATTTATCATTCACCTGTTCTAAAATAAGACACAAACTCCTCCACATTATAGGGCCCCTACAGCATTAAAAGCTTGTGTCTCTTTTGAAAGAAGTAGCACTAGATATAATATATCCTTTCGGTTAAGAGCAAATACCTACCGTTGAATGTTAAATACACAAATTTCTTCAAAATGGGCTTATACGAAGTGGTCCTTTTTCTGAAACGTGAAAACGATCAACAATAAACATTTAGAGACCGATGATGGCCATCCAAAACCCGTTTACTTACGAAAATTACAATTTCATTCTGCAAGTTCTTTCCTCATAATTCCTCGAAAATCCTACCTGAACCATATTTTCCGGTCGCTTTCGTGAAAAGATCGTATAAGGAAACCTTTTTTGTCCATTTACATATTCCAAATAAATTTTGAGCACCAAAAACGATACCGAAACTAACCAAACTTCTGGGGGACCGGAATTTCGTTTGAAATCTTTCCAAATGGCCAGATACCTAAAAAAACTTCGTTATCAAGTGTAAAAAAGGGAATTAGTACTCACTTTTGCTTTATTCATGCTTATAAATCGATTTTTGGTCCAATTCAAATTTGCCGTTTGTACCCATGTCAAAATATCTTTGATACTTTTACTTTGATGTAACAAAGAAACTGGCAACGCCGTTTTGTCATTAAAGATATTCTCTGTACGCGCACAGATTTTTTATCAGATGCACCAATTCCTGAAAACGAAACCATGGCCAGAGTTGTGATTTTATAATTGTGAATGGAGTATACCTAAACTTCTTTCTCATTTTGAACATGTTCACCATGGAAATAGAGAAAGTTAGTGCCTTAGACCATAGAAGGACGAGACGCTTCTTTCAATAATAAGTAGTGATGCCAATTTTAAAAATCATCAGAACTATAGTCCATCCAGGAATTATTGACATCAAAGCAGACCTTGGAAGTCCAGTCGCAGCTTTATTTCTAGTTACAAAGAAGTAACTGGAAGTTATCTGTGCTTTCTTCATAGCAATAAATATATGAATATGTATAACCCTCAGAATAAATAGTATTTTTTCAAAGTAAGTCACTTTGAACATGAAAATGTCCTCAGTTATCATATACGATTACCATCGTGTGAATCTATATACACGCAGTATATTATTTTCATCTTGTATTGACACATTTTCGTACTAACTATCAATTCTAGGAGCATACAGGCTGGAAATTCTGGTCCGATAACGAAAAATATCGTGGATGATCAAAAAGCATGTTCCTTTCCGAAGTTCCGTATGGATATTCGCTAAACCAGAAAAATCTAGTTGATAATTTGAAGCGTGTTGCTGCAAAGTGGATGGATTGGAAAAATTGTAATAGATTTCAAGACAGAAACTTAAAAAATGGATCTGTTCAATATATGAGGAATTTTGTCATGACATTGCAACTTTCAATATTTGTAAAGAATGAAGGCAATGTTGCCGGTCCTATCTAATGATTTTGCTATCCTTTATGCTACCTTCGTCCCACTCATTTAATACTGAATAAATTTTGGCTTAGCCAATTCTTGAATTTATGATGGAGATGCTGTGTCTCCTCTCCTATGGTCTAAGGGATATCCTTAATATTTCTGAAGAGCTTGAAATTCCAATTTCAAAAATATACCATACTTGGTATTATACTGAAATAATCTTCGGAAATTAGAGATTACAAGTTTCCTCGTGTATTATCATTGAAGTGGCGAAGAACAGACTTGGAATGTGAAATTCAGAATTAGATAGGGAAGATTGCAGGCAATATATTAAGTTTTGTATATTTTTGGAGCTCTACTGAAATATACAAAAATCTCTAGTATCAGAATCTCATTTGAGGAATATTTTTGTATTTTAAGGGTCTACGTCCCTCAAAAATAGGGAATCAGAAACTATTTATTTTTTCTGATTGATGAAGGGATGTATGAGTGTATGAAGATAAAAATAATAGAAAAAATATTTTATAAGTATTGAATGAATGAGAAGGATATTCCCCATCATTTTTGGTTATTTTGAGCATTTCCACCATCAGAACGAACAAATATTTTTGTGTTTTTTCTTTTCAGTATTATCTATCATTTAGATTTTAGTTAATCAAAAAACGTCTATCTCATTTTTATTTCAGAATATACCGTTTTTCTGTAAATAATATTACATAACAATGTGTTGTTTTCGCGAAGTTTATTTCCTTTCATTTTTTATTCGAAATGATGAATATCCATTTTTATCACAGACAATTTATTAAGGTTTGTTTTAGCGGTCGATTAGTGAAAATTAATTATTTCTTTCAATTGTGGATTCTAACATGGAATTCAATTTCTTTTAAATGACACGCCCCCCAGGTATCTACTTCCAGATGACTGGTGAAGATAGTGTATTATACAGTCATTGTGAGATCTTGTTCAGGGTAGGATTTCTTGTCAATATTCCCTGCCCCCAACATTTGTTCTATCAAGCTGAATAATCCAATAAATAAAAATTAATGCACTGCTCCGCCATCTGGCGGTATACGTTTCCTATTTTGAAGGCTGAAGACTCTCAAACAGAACAGTTTGCTCAGAAACGCAGAATTTTCCAAAGGAAAAAAGATGGAGCCTCTTCAAAAATGAACATTTACATAAATCACCCTCTGACACTAAAACAATGAAACGCGACATCAGTTTTTGTTTATCTAGTTTAGTAGTTTATAATAGGACTTTACATTCAAATGTAAAGCCTATTTAACTAAAGGAGTAAAGGACCCTGCACTTTTAGTATGAAAAGTGGCGACCGGTCAAATTTTCTGAAAGTTTGGCATGTTGTTGTACCCGACTCAGTGACCAAAAGTGTCAATGGGCCCAATCCAATCCCATGGCTAGTTTTCCAAATACGGGGTGTTAAAGTTGAAAATTGCCCAGATTTTCGGATTTACTTGCTAATTATTAAGGGTTAGATTGGATTTCTGTTGCATACACACGTTTACTACATGTTCTAGTAATGAAATTAGTGGATACGTATGATTAAAAATATTTATATTTACCGGGTGATTCTCGAATATATGACGGTAGTTTTTTGCCAAAATTCACTTTTTCTACTTTGACGTCAGGAAGGCATATTTTTGAAATGTTCTTTTCGATTAAGTATTATGACGACAAAATATTGCACCGTGTATATTTTTTATACAGGGTGTTTCACAGAGAGAACCACTAGACATAATCATATTTTTTCAGGATTAATTCGAAACCCTGTATTTTTGAATTGATTTTTGGGAAAAGTAATACCACAAACATATGTGTGTCTCTAATCTCCAAGATATTCAGGGTGGTTTATTCATAGGAAGGTTTTCAATTTTGGGAAAAGTACAAAAAATATGAACACCCTGTATTCGAAAATTTCCTCGGTGAAATGCAACTATTTTCCCACGATATATTGATTCCCACAACATCTCCAGAGGTATGAATTCTAAATCCGATACTATGACCGGTTTTCGAGATACAGGGCTTAACGTGGAGAATAACTTATTTCATCAATTTTTTTTTAAATTAAAAAGCCGAATTGATTTTATGTTGCGCCCATGAGTTCAGTATGAGAGCAGATCAGATGCACATGGAAACGTTCAGCTAAAATATTCACTGTTATACAGGGTGATTCACGAATAAATCACAATAGCTTTTGCGAACACTCGATAATTCTACAGTTTCGTCACAGAGAAATTATTCCATGATGTTAATACCTAGTCGTTCACAATTTTCAGTCTGAAATACTTCATTATGTTTACTCTTCATACAGGATGAGTCATACAGCCAACCATACCGAAAATACTTATGCTTTGAATTGATTGAAATAAAAGTTTTTTAGTGAATTTTGAGTATCTTTCTGAGCGCGCTTACTAATTGCGCTATCACCCCCAAAAAGATGACAATAAACTTTCTTCTTATGTATATTTTTAATCATACGTTTCCACTAATTTCATTACTAGAACATGTAGTAAACGTGTGTATGCAACAGAAATCCAATCTAACTCTTAATAATTAGCAACTAAATCCGAAAATCTGGGCAATTCTCAAGTTTAACACCCCGTATTTAGAAAACTAGCCATAGGATTGGATTGGGCCCATTGATACTTTTGGTCACTGAGTCGGGTACAACAACATACCAAACTTTCAGAAAATTTGACCGGTCGCCACTTTACATACTAAAAGTGCGGGGTCCTTTGTAAATTTCCAATTCAAAAACCTCATTACCGAAGAAATAATACCAATATATATTATGTGAAAGACCAGTTTTATTTATCAATAGAAAATATAAAAATCAACATTTAACTTTACGAGAAACATAACAAAAAAGGGAATAACATTGGAAATGCACTACAACTTATTGCATATCCCTATAGGTATAAAAAATATATGATTTTCGTTATTCAACTAAAAAATTATAACGATAGTATTCAAGCTCTCCATCCTCCATAACCAAGGTGACCCCTGACATCAACTGGGCTGGAAATTAATTCGTTAGTGTTCATGGCATCGATGAGATTAGCGACAACTGCATTCCTCTCTTGTTCTTCGCTGTTAGCTGGGATCAGGACATTCCTGTTGTATTGACGAGCTTGCTGCAGAAGTCCCTTGAGCTGTCTCATCTGGTCGTTTCCTGAGTCCCTTCCGCTCAAAAGTTGCTCCCTCAAGTTGTCAAGGTTAGACATCATTGCAGGATTTGATTTGATGACGTTCCAGATTTTGGCATTGAGTTCTCCGTAAGTATAGACATCTTGTTGTTGCTGGTTAAGTCCAGCTTGGAGAGCTTGGTCCTGAGGTTGATATGAGTTAACCAGAACTCCAGAGTTAGATCCAAGGTTTGCATTCTGGGACAGTTGTTCTGGTCTAATTTCAAGGACTTGGGTAGCTGGTTCCTGTACATTCAATTCAGCATTTTGTTGTTGTTCGTTTTCTGAGGCTACTCCCTGGTTAACTGCAATAGGTCTGTAGAGGTGGCGATTGTTCAAGGCTCTCAAGGATTGGATTGCACGTATCCTTTCGGCGTTGTAGTTGTTTTGTTGGACTTCAGCATCGACAGACTCCTGGCTAGATCGAAGCAATTCTTGTTCATTAAGAGCACCGTAGGATTGAGCGTTATTCTGTCCCAATTTGTTCAAAGCAACAAGACGTCCAGTGTTTCTCCAACCCTGCTGGTTCAAATCGCGGTTGAGTTGATTGACCTGAGAATATCCTGAAGTTCTCTGTTGACCTAATCCTGCGAGAATACCAGAGTTGGCCAGCTGGTTGTATTTGCCCCATCTGTTTGCATTGATGATATCTGCTGCTTGGGATGCTGATTCAACATTGATTCCATATGATTGACTTCCTAAAGAAGCAGCTTCGCCCAACTGTACATTCCTCTGTGCGATATTTTTTCTTAAGTTTTGTTCGGCTAATTCATTGATTCTAGATTGATCCAAATTCTGAGCTTGTCTTTGTCTGATTTTCTCAATCAAAGCTTGTTCTTCCTCTTGATTATTGGTGAATGTGCTGTACGAACCAAGACCTGCATAACCATTTTGCCTCAATCCCTTCTGAACGAGTCCATTCCTTTGATAATTCTGAGAAAGATCTAAATTGCTAGCACCACGAGCAAGGTATTGCTGTCTGTTTCCATATTCGTTAGACAGCCTGCCTAAGTTTCTCAAAGCTTGCTGCAATTCATTTCTTTCATTCAGATCTTGACCACCGATGTTTTTCACCCTCAAGATGTCAGTGCTTGGTGCTCTGTTGTAGATTGTGTTGCGTAGTCTTGCATTGCTTGCAGATTCCCATGGAAGCAAGATTGAAGTTCCTAAATCAATGAGATCGGATCTTCGACTCCTCTCATCTGACGAGACTGTAGTCGCGAAGACCAGAGCAACACAAACCTGGGAAAAAAGAAATATTGAGATGAGTCATGTAATTAATGGGCTAAATTTCAAATGCTTTGTTGTGTGGTCATTATCGAAGTGAATAAATGATCTTTCTGTTCCACACAGGTTCAATTGAATATATGCTTCCAAATTGAACATAGGTAGGTTTATTATTATAAAATTGTTTTTAATAATTGGCAACGAGGATGGGATCTGAACCCTCACCGACAAGGAAATTACTCGCAATTATATGAATCAGTTTGGAGTTATAGAGTGCACAAAACAATTACTTTTGAATGTTACATTATGAAAGTATGATGAAGTTATAACTTCGAATGTGTGAATTACTTACCAATATTTTAGATAAACCAAACATATCTGTATCGGTCGAGGAACGATGAATGAATGACATAAAATGAAGATCTCGAACCATTTATAGATGGATTCGAATTCGAGAGGACATTTTTGAGTCTTCATCTTTTTCCATCTGCATTGTCGAATCTCATGAATTATGCGTGGAAATATGTAAATATATTCAAGATAAACTCCTAATTTGCAGAATGTCCGTTTGATATATACAGAAAGTGAACTCGATTAGGAAAATGTCCGTTATATATAAAAAGCAGTTTACATATTTTATGGTACGAATTTGACAGTCCCGAAAAGAAGAGCAGAGGAATGATGGGGAAATTATTGAATAATGATTATATGAATACCCAATTTGTTTTTTTTTGTTAGTATATTATGGGGACATCTTTGAAAGGAAATGTTGTGCAATTTTACCTATTTCTCAAATTTCATTTCGATCGATGAACTAATAAAACTAATATAATTCTACACACATCGTCAAAAGTCTTGGCCCCCCCTTATCAACTCTCAAGTTGTTGAATGTAACATGGCAATTTTTTGTGTGCAAAATCTTCACTATCTTATCACTTAAATGAAAAAAATTGAGCATAAAAAAATATTTCTTGTTCGGGAGAATATAGAATATGTTTTACTTTGAAATAAGAAGTCTTGTTTTTATCTCAAATATGTTGTATTTCATTCAAAGTTAAAAGCATATTCTCCGTATTGGCAACCCTTTTAGTTTTCATCAAACAGGACCATTTAACTTGAATAAATGAAATGATTACGAAGTTCCTTAAAAAATGTCTCCAGTCAAAAACAGATTTCAAACTCTCCCTACTGATTGGTTATGTTCATTCCAGTCTTCTTCTCTCAAAAAGCTATGAAATACTTTTCAATTTCTCCATCGACTTCTTCATTTCATTGAAACAAGCTTTCTTCAGAAGATTCTCCTCTTGTTCTATATTTTTCTTAATGTCTTCCATCAGTCTTCTCTCTTTTTGGTTTATTCTATAAAGCCACCTGAGGACAAACTTTTTCAATAAATAGGAGTAGAATTTCTTGACACTCACCCGAATAAAAATAATGTAAATGCGAAAAAGACTGCAGATAAAAAGAAAAACGCAGATGGAAATGTTTTCAGCGTACAATTATATATAACCGTATAAAGAGGGCCAAAAACCAAGGGCATCGCAGCTTCACAAACTGCGAAAACAGAATTAGATTGACCTAACTCTTCTGCAGGCACTATCTTCGCCATCAAAGCTCTCAAAGCAATATGCATTGTACCATGGAAAATATCAACAACTGCACCTAAAAAGCAGAAATCGATCAGAATTTAATTTTTGAACTATCGACATCAATAGAACCTTTTACTCGTGATTGTAGGTTCGAATTCCAATTTTATCTAAATTCAGAATCGGGGAAATTACCTAAATAGAAGTATAAAACTGATGGCGCCAGGGCATAAACGAAGCATGCTAACAACTTCCCAAAAACAGCAATTCCGCCAATCAATGCATCGTCCATTCCAAGATATTTGCTCAAGTATGTCATTGCGAATATAGAACCTAAATAGATCAGGACCGTTACACAATTAATGTCAATCGATTCAAATCTCATTTTCTTAAATGAGAACGTACAGACTTACCAAAGGTTTGCACACAGAAATGGAAGCCATTGAAATAGCTATAGTCAACTTCATCCCACTTATATTTCAATCTTGTTAATAGATACAAAACAGAATACTCTCCTGGAAATAGGAAGAGATATTGTTTAATGGTCAAGTGCTCAGCAGGGCTTTAGGTACCAACAATGTGTTTGGCCAACTTTCAACTTACCATGAAATGGCCCTGTAATGATCATGGCCAATACCATTATCAATATCATCTTATTCTTTCTGCATGCTGGTCCCTCTCTGAAGCATATTTTGAAAGTAGTCTTTACGTGTTCGATATTGAAGAAGTCTTTCAAGAAACTCTGTTTATTCTCCTGTGCTTCTTGAAAATGATTATCTCTAACAACTATTAAACAATAAATAGCACATAGTGACATCATAATGAAGCAAGACATGTAAATTGCCTTGTAACCTACGGAAAATATGTGTTCTTTAGAATTTCAAACATATTTCTTGGTAAGATTGCTGAAACTAACAGTGCGAAACAATCGCAGCTATTCAGAATTTTTCATAAAATATATAGCATCATTTTCATATAGCCTTATCATTAATTGATCCCATAACTTCGTCCAAATTTTTATGAACATTATTTATGAGATATTCAGTTTATATTCAGAGCTCCTTGTTCTTTTTTGGGGATTTCACTTTTCACAACTCAAACAAATAATCGAAATTCAATCTATAGAAGTGTAGAAGGACTAACTAACATTAGTCACGTAATGCCTTGCCATCCTAACCCAAAGGAAAGAATCCTTTGGCCAATAAACTTTCTGGAACTGAAAGGCGAGCTGTAGGAGGAGCGATGAGAACACCTCTGTTATGGGCCACAACAGACCTTAAGGTCGCAGTGAACTGTAACCCCTTTCTAACTATAACTTTAATACTATCAAGGGAATTCTCGAACAGAAAGAGTTTTTTTTTCTACGAAGCCTCTGTAGTTACCAAAATATTTTAACGAAGGCTTTCACGGCCTGATTCAACTTTAAATTCAGAGTATTCTGGGCTCAGGAACAGTTCGGAGCAGTCAATCGCCGGGTTACAATCTCCGACCGAGATACTTCTGAATATAAGGTGAAATTCCTATTGGACCACAACTAGAAACCACAGCTAATTTTTTATTCGAACAGCGTCTAAGAAATGTTTTAAATAATTTCAGTTACCTATTGGTTTGATCAAGAAACCGCTGAGAAAAATTCCAGCAGTAAGTCCAACATTCATGCACAAAGACAATGCCCCAATGCGCACAGTTTTATTCTCTTGAGAACTGATAGCACTGACGTAGCTGTAAATACCAACGAAGCTGCAAAACCATGCTCCAGTCATAGAATATGGTATCGATTCGCTAAAGGCGTTCACCACGAGGGGTAACTCGTAAAAGTAGTAAGAACATAGAAACAGGCAAATACACGTTACTCCTTCGCCAATAATTGGCAAGAGTATAACAGGTTTCCTTTTACCACGCCTATCGCTCCAGGAGCCGAAAAAGATCATCAGGATGGATGGAAACAAACCAGCGCACAAAGATTTGAAAGCTGCTAAAGTTGATACCAGTTTTTGGACCTCAAATTCTTGGATTATCGTGTAGCCAGATCTATCTCTTGAGCTCATTGCATCGCAGACTGAAGTGTTATACTGAAGGTGCACACGACAAGCTTTTTCCAGGTTGAGGTTCGTGGCCGAGAGCTGAGTCAGGATTGATGAAACTGCATAAACGAAAATGAGCGGTTCCAATGTGATATGCGTGAGTACGAGCTTGACGTTCTGACATAAAGACGCCGATGGGACATTCTTTGTTGTGCTGTCCAAGAATTCTATACTCAAAGCTCTAGGTATGCTTCCAACAGACATCTTGAAAAGTGGCTTCGGAAAAGAATGGTTTGTCCAAATCTGTGTTTATAACTGAAAGAGAAGGGAATGTTGTTATAGTTGTCAGGTTTTGGAAAGAATTATATTAACAATAAACTACAAAGTTGTTCTATTTCATGAAACCTTGCCCACGCAGCTAAGTTACTACCAACATATTTGAAAGAAAGAGCTCAATTTTCCTAAATAATTAACTCACTACATTATTTCAGACCAAGAACTTGGCGCGAAGAAGAAAATGTTTCAAAAACCTCTCCCTCAATGAAGTTTTGAACCAAATCAAAGAATTGAAATACAGGGTGGCCCACCAGTGGGCGTCCAAAGCTGAAATTTAGATACCTTATACAGATATGGAAAATGTAGTTGGAAACACTGTAGTGGGGATACCTGGATCTCTGCTTCTCTGCTCCTCTTCGCGGATCGAAGATCGAATTCAGTCGCAATCCGAACTTGGATGCGATAGGCCATACTGTTTGAAAATAAATAAGATTCTGCGTGAATAAAAATGCTTACTGTTCAAGAGAAATTTCAAATAATAAAATGGTATTTCGGTGGTCAATCAATTGCGGAGACAATAAATTCGTTTATTGTTGCCTTTGGAGATAGGCCGATAGTTCGACAGCTACCTATTAACTTCGATGATGTCTGGTTTCAACAGGATGGCTGCCCGAGTCATAATGCAAGAATTGTCACTGAATATCTGAGGACAACTTTTTCTGACCGTCTCATTTCAACAAACGGAACGATCAAATGGCACCCCAGATCTCCAGATATATCTCCCAATGATTTCTTTCTTTGAGGATATCTGAAAAATATGGTGTATGGGCAAGAAATTGAAAGAACGACAAATATTACTGAATTAAGGTCCAAAATAATCCAACTTTGTGCCAAAATAGCAAGTACGCCAAATATTCTCATTCTCATTCTCTCTTTATAATAGATTTGGCTACCGTTTAGCACAACAAGGTGGATTATTTGAACATTTAATTCGAATTTGTCGATCTTCAATGTCGAATTTGTTTTTGTTTTCCATTTTTTTTTATTTTCATAGAATATTTTTGTTTTTTTTTCAATTTCTTATTAGGTACGTAGAATGTATTTTTGTTTTTCGTAGAATTTATTTTATTTTCAAACCAGTTATGGTGAAAAAGACCTGAGCACTAATTTTCAAAGGAAATTATTTGTGTCATTCATTGAGGCAAATTAATTCCTCCGATAAGAGTGCAATAAAATTGTCGTATACATTTTCAACGGACATGATACACCCATCACTTCGCGCGTTGGGAGTGTTACTGATTAGTGATTCCTTCCACTAAATTCTAATCTAATTCGATCCGAGATACTAGATCGTTGCGCTCTGGCCTCTGGCATCCCCACTACAAACTGCCATAAAACTAGACCAGCCGCTTATTCGATGCGAATCGCAATGAGGTTTCGATTATTCCACTATTCAACTGGACTAGAAGACTGCTCGGATTTTGTACTGAAACCCCAGTGTTTCCAACTACATTTTCCATATCTGTATATTCAGTACGTAATACAATTTTTATGTAGTTTAGGTTTAGATCTGGAGCTCTTGAGAGCTCGTTCACACGCATTTTCCAGTTCAAGAAATGAATTGAAAATATTTTCGACAGCTATCGAAAATAAAATTTGCTAGTTGCAGACAAAGAAATCGTCAATGATCTCGGATCCTTTGTACAGAAATATTGAGAGTTTATTACACGATCTACAAAAAGCTGAAACCCACGATGTATACTCAATTCACTTTTATAATGTATCCATGATTCAGGCTTATCAAGTTTTTTACTTTGAACTGACGCAGGTTGGTACTCGTCTAATGTCTCATGATTTTCAGAGATGTTGCCAATGCTAATTTCTATTTACCCTTTTTTAACTTTGTGAATGAAGTTAATGCTTTTGAGGTTTAACTGTGGCCATGGTTGGCATGTTTTAAAACATTTGTTTTAAAACAGTGTTTTAAAACATGTTTTAAATACAAGCCTCTGTTTGTGTTTAAAACATATTTTGCAAATTCGTTTCTTTATACTCTTTAGAGTGAATTGTATTGTCGTAGAAAAAAAATAAGAATTATCAACTTCGTTCAGGAATAGGGAGAGTAATTTTTATTGGCGATTCATTGGAGTTAGCGCTACCTAGAAATATATTCTTGATGAAATTTGTCTCAATAAACGAACTGCAGTTGGGAGAAAAAATTATGAGTATTACTAAATATTGGCCCAGTTGTCGAAATGTGGGCTTTTTTTGTGTAAATAAATCTAAAATTGTGTCTTAATTTTGAAATTAGTAGTTTTCAATTTTTTTCACTTCTTAGACAAAAGAACCTATTTTTTTCCCAGTTGTTCATTGAAATTCACCTCGGCGTGAAATAAAATGCAAAGGAAAAACATATTCAATTCAATTGCACTTTATTGTTTCTCATCACATCTATTGTCACGTAATAAAGATATTATTAATTCTAATTTAATCAATTATAATTGTTTTGGAAGAGTTTTTTCATAGCAATGTTGCCAAAACTTTCGTTTTAAACATGTTTTAAATGTTTTAAATCATGTTTTTTGAATGTTAAAAAAACATGATTTAAATCAAATAAAACACTTTCAAATAAAAAAACACAATGTTTTGATTTAAAAAAAAACATGTTTTTTGCCAACCCTGACTGTGGCACAGGTTTCGTAGTAATACTACATTTTCAGACTGGAGTATTTCAAGTTGTGCAAAAGGTATTCAAATCTTCTGTAGGCTTATTTCTTGATAATTTTGAAAAGTGGGGAATTCAAGGTCCGTTTGTTCGCTTATAAGTTTTTCTGTCGGGTTATTCGAGAACTTTAATTCTTTTTTCGATTGGCCTATCACAAAGTAATTGTTCATTATTTTTCAGTAAAATTTCAACACTCGATTCTTGATTTCCCTAAATAAAATTAGAATAACTGAATCTTCCAACCATGTTTATACAGGGTGTCCCGGAAAATGTGGGAAATCTCTCGGATTCAGATAAAACATTAAAAAATAAGATGACAAGTTCCCATAATTTTTTTCCTAGCTGCCCTCCCTACGGAGATACAGCCTCCTACATGACGTCACTATAAATCCATTTTTCTGGAATAAATCGCAAACTACTTAATATAATTAAAAAAAAATGATATGATGAACACTAGTA
This sequence comes from Adalia decempunctata, assembly GCA_951802165.1. Lineage (NCBI taxonomy): Eukaryota > Metazoa > Arthropoda > Insecta > Coleoptera > Coccinellidae > Adalia > Adalia decempunctata. Next base: position 28,515,675 of record OX637697.1, read on the forward strand.
AGGAACTCTTAAAATACTGCCCTTAAATTTAAATTAGCTCTTTTAGTTGACCAGGGGCGTACTAGGTTGTATATTTTAATGCTTACATTTTCAACACCCTGTATGATAAGGAGTGGAAAAAAACAAATATGGAAAGCTTGAACATTAAGCTAAAAAAAAGGACCCTTGTTTATTATCGATAAAATGAACGTTTTCGAAAAACAAAATTACAAAGATTCTTAACTATGCAGTTTTGGCACAGAAAGACACATTAAAAAAATTATTTTTCAGAAATTTACTCATATGAAGTTTTTAATAGATTATTTATAACAAGCGTATTCATATTCAATCGTTGCAAGCTTTAGTGAAAGTACCTTTCTAAAAAATATTCTTTGTCTTTCTGTGCCAAAACTGCATAGTTAAGGATCTTTGTAATTTTGTTTTTCGAGAACGGTTCATTCTATCGACAATGAACAAGAGTACCCTTTTTTTAGCTTAATGTTCAAGCTATCCAAATTTGTTTTTTTCTACTCCTTATCATACAGGGTGTTGAAAATGTAAGCATTAGAATGAACAACCTAGTCCGCCCCTGGTAAACAAAAAGAGCTAATTTAAATTTAAGGGCAGTATTTTAAGAGTTGCTTACTACTGTTCATCAAAACATTTTTTTTTTGGAATTATATTAAGTACTTTGAGATTTATTCCAGTAAAATGAATTTCCAGTGTCGTCATTTAGAAGGCTGTATCTCCGTAGGGAGGGCAACTAGGAAAAAATTATGGGAACTTGTCATCTTATTTTTTTATGTTTTATCTGAATCCGAGAGATTTTCCACATTCCATGTATACGTGAAATATTTCCAGTAATTACAGAAAAAAAAGTTTCTTCAACATTCGCTAGGTCTTTGGAGCTATTGAATTCACATAATTATTTTTCAAATTCATTGTTTTCCCAAAGAAAATAAACATTTCGATAAATACTTATGTAATTACTACGACTTCTATGAAGGAAAGACAACGTTGCTTATTCGCATCTGATAAATGATTATAACTTAACATTTTCAGAATATACACAGTGGAATGTGTCTGAAATTCATGGCCAACCAGAATACATTATAAAAGTGAATGGATTATGAGTAGAAAGAGCCCTTGAAAAAAGCTCACTTAGTTTTGGAATTATCAGGAAGATCTGGACAAAATTTTGCATGTTGCTCTATCTAAGCAGAACAAAAGTTCCAACCGTCCTATTTGCGGAACCCCTGCTTATATTTTGCCCATTTGCTTCATTGAAAGTTTCGAAATTCTAGGGTTTTCTGTTTCACCGTAATTCTTTTCATTATGGACATAATTGAAATATAGAAATCGTTGCGAAATGAAATAGCCATAGTTTAAACAGAACGAGCGCTCAAAGATTCACAACACAAAATTACTTTTCTCTATTTCAGTATCGTAATGAGTTTATTACAGTACTAAAAACAGTGCTGTAATGAATTCATTACAGCATCGTTTTCAGTTACATTTTTCGTTTTGTGGTTGTCAGCAATGACTTCCGATCCTTTTAAATTTCAGCAGACGTCAATTTGGAAATGTCAATTTTCGTAGTTCCTAACATTCACACCAACTGCCAAGATACAATATGAAAGTCACTAGGACTAGTCACTAGGTCACAAAATTTGAGTGAAATAGAGAAAATATCGTCTAATACTCGTTGCAGAATGCAATTCCAATACTCATGCATTCGAAAACTCGCTCCTTCGTCGCTCGTTTTCGAATTTCGCATTCGTATTGGAATAGGAGCCCATTCTGTAACTAGTTTTAGAATATACTATTTGCTTCGGGATTAAAAGTGCCACTTTAGTCCCTAAGTTTAAAATATACTGATTGAGAGCACACCAAAATTATTTCGAATCATTTCTAAAAGATTCTATGGTTTTTCGATAGAAAAACTGAATAACTTGTTGACTTGAAATTGTGCACTGCATTGTTCATCATAAAGTTATCTTCCTACTGTCAAAAGATCATGAGCCGCCACTGCTCATTTTCCAGAAGAAAATATTGAAATAAATGGTAAAACATCATTCGAACCATACTCACTTCTCTAAAATATTATTCTTCCCGTATCTTATTTCAACACATTCTCAAAATTCTGGTTGCTACGAAACAGGAACCCACTTCAAATTACATCACAATCATTATGGCCATTGAAAAAGGTAAATGACATTTTATGATATACCTATTCTTCGATAAAATCTAGTACAATGCTAGCAAACAAAACAGAATTTCTTATCATTATTTGAATAAATAGTGGAATCTTGGAAATAATTGTATAAACAAAAAATACTTGACGATTAATCTCGTGTTACTGTTGAATCTCTTTTATTGGGATGCATTAAAAACAAAAAATATATAATTTCCTTTCAGTTGATGCCCTGATGATGCTGGCATCACAATATCATTAACCTTATAATTGCATTATTATAAGGAAGATATCTCTAGAGGAAATAATATAACTAAAGGCAAACTTCCAACATTTTTATTAAAAATAATATAAATTTAGATGGGTACACTCCAATATTTTCACATTTTGTAATTGACGCATTACATCTCTCCTATCCTGATTATTTTAAGCAATCCTTCTATATTATTAGTCTTGATTGCATTCCTGCAATGTTGCAACATCTGTGAAGATTTTTGACCAACTGTAAATAACTCGAATGTTGAATTCAAATTTTTGAAAATTGTTTACACTACCTCTCAATCTCGATGAACGCTGGATGATGGTATTTATTTTCCTCACTGTTTCCATACCTTCAGTGTGATTATTCAGTCTTATATTATATCCATTCATTAGTTCTTTGTTCAAACTGTCCAGATCCCTATAGTGCTGACCCAATTCGTTTCTGAAACAGCAATTTATAACTACAACACTTATTTTGGATATTTGCACATTCGTGAATCGTATGAAATCCTGGAACAATATGCATTCTGAGGTATAAACGAAGAGCTCCACGAAAGAGCTCACGAGCACAAGGACCCATCAACCTTCTATATATGGGCCAGTACCATTCTGTGACCTAGGAAAGAACGAAAATCTTATTTTCAAAATGAGGGAATAATCGGACCTTTCAATATTCTGGCGAAATCTCCCAAGCTTCAAAGATTCAGAATTTGTTGCGTTGATTTTCAGGAAGTAAGAAATCATAACATCCATATCTTTTCTTAGAAGCCCTTGAAAGATTCCTTCTTCTCTTGGTGCCTTATGGGTTTGAAGGAGTTGATGGAGCTCTAACAGTCAAGGGTGTTCCAAGAGGCGGACTACTATGGGTGTTTACTCTAATGTTCCTTTTCTTGAGCTCACGAAAACGCCATTTTTGTCAGCGCCTTTCTCATTGCAGTTCAACCATATTTAAATCTCAATCTAACACGTATATTTCGTAGGATAATCACAGCTACTACAGTTTCACCTTGTAAGGTATCATTCAGAGGAAAATTTCTATAATTCCTCAGAATACTCACATATCATTTATCCTTGCGTCTTCTGCCTTGATAACCAAAGTCCTAACTTGTCCTAAGCGATCGGCAACGTCATTCCCTAGCCTCATTCTAGCTTCCTGTATCTCAGAAAGTTTCAGTATGAGCTCTCTCAGCTTGTTTTCTTCCTGAGGAAAATGTGCTTTGGACTGAAAAGAATAGAAGTGGTTGCTATCGGTGTTAATGGTAACAAAGAGCATCTACAAGAATTTGGTAAAGGTATGACCTTACCTCGAGAGTTTCCAAATTCAAAAACATAGCCAAACTCTGTATCAGATCAGCAGCCAGACCTATGTTTTCAGTGTAGAATACCACTCTCCCCACTACTTCGAAGAGCATCAGCAAGTTGGTCCCATCCCTCAAACATTTCATGTTCAATTCTAAACTTGGTCCACCATCTACTTCTACATCGTTCGACAGAAGGAAATTTTGGTTGATCCACATGCATATCCTTTGCAATCTCTCGATAACCCTGAATTCCACGTAGCTCTCAGGTTTTTTATGTCCTCCACCAATATTCAGGGCGTACATAGAGAATCTTGGTAGTTGCCTGGTGATCTCGAAAACATGATATTGTTCGCTCTTTGGATATCCCACGAAAGCTTTGATGTGGATGTCCACAGGATTATCACTTGGTAGATGTAATGGTATCGTCAGTTCTGGTTTTATCTGGTTGTCAGCAGGATGAATCACGTGGGTTTCACCCTTGAATATGCCTTCAGCGAAGATCGTCACTGATCTTATGATGGTTGCGTTGTTGGTAGAAACGAAAATTTCTATGAAACGCTGAAAAACAAATCAGAAATCAGGTTGAAAACACGTCATTATAAAGCGTATGTCGATTAAGGCAAAGTATGTCGACAGATGAGATACTCAGTATACAGGGTGATTTTTTTTAAGTGTTTCATTAGACGTTTTCGAGGAAGGAATTGCGATACAAATTCAAAATTTTGTATTTTTGTTTTAGAGTACATGAACTCGATTTCTAAAATATTTTCAAGCCGAATCTACTTCCGGTTCTACCGGAAACGATGTGAACTTTGTTATTTCAAATGCAACACCCAGCATATTTTTACATATTTGAATTCTTCGTTCAATTCTGCAATGATTTGATGTATGACATGCGCAAACACATAAAGCGATTATTGAGTTATAGTGTGATTCTCAATTTTTTGGACAGAAAGATTGTCACAAATTTAGTGTTCATATCTTCAAAATCCCTCATTGTAAGAATTTTTTTGCAACAGTGGAACAAAAGAAAGTACGCTGATACTGCTCATTGCATGAATTATGAGAAAATACTATACAGGGTGTCTGAAACGGGGCTTCAAAGTGAGCCTCAACAAAACTATAAAATCTCATTATTTCCAAATGGGAACCATATAATTTTGTAATTCCGATCGATTGCTCGTCAAAAACCAGCTAGAGTGTCCCAAACATTTCATGTCTTTAAAATCAGTAGAATTGATGTTATCGAATAAAATTCGAATTTCACCAGGTTTCGCTCCGTCAAATTCATTGGTATGCTTGTCTTTTTCAAAGAAGACTATCTTAGGAATTGTCATTCCTACTTATTTTTATGGATCGAGCACTATGCAGAACATGCAATGATAATTAGGTGCACTAGAATGATTCATCAAAAGTCTATTCTCTATTTGCGGCGAATGTGACAAATAAAAAAAAACAGATAATGAACGATGACCAAATGGTGCTCGATTAATGAAAAGAAGTAAGAATAACAATTCCTTACATAGTCTACTTTGAAAAAGACATGCACCAAGGAATTTGATTGAGCGAAACCCGGATTTAGTCGTGAAATTCGAATTTTATTCGATAACGGCAAAACTACTGATTTTAAAGACATGAAATGTTTGGCACACTCTAGCTAGTTTTTGACGAGCAATCGATCGGAATTACAAAATTATATGGTTCCCATTTAAAAAAAAAATGAGATTTCATAGTTTTTTTGAGGCACACTTTGAAGCCCCGTTTCAGATACCCTGTATAGTATTTTCTCATAATTCATACAATAAGCAGTATCAGCGTACTTTTTTTTGTTCCTGTTGCAAAAAAAAATCTTACAATGAGGGATTTTGAAGATACGAACACTAATTTGTGACAATCTTTCTGTCAATTCAAATTCAAATATGTATAAATATACAGGGTGTTGCATTTGAAATAACGAAGTTCACATCGTTTCCGGTAAAACTGGAAGTAGATTCGGCTTGAAAATATTTTAGAAATTGAGTTCATGTACCTACTCTGAAACAAAAATACCAAATTTTGAATTTGTATCGCAATTCCTCCCTCGAATACGTCTAATGAAACACTTAAAAAAATCACCCAGTATAGTTATAATTTTGTAAGGGGGTTACAAAATGGACCAATAAAAAATATAGGAAAATCTCCTTTTGTTCACTCAAGTGTATTTCTTAGGTGTTTTTATCACTTCATAATTTCCTATCTTTTTTCTCACCGATCTGAGTTGTTACGAAGCTGAATTACTATGAACATACCAATGAGTGCCACCAACCAATCAGGGGATCAAACCCTGGCCAAAATTATACTGTGAAGACACTCCCAGTTCAAGGTTGGATTGGCCTTTTCACTTTCCTTTAAAAATCTATCCTACTTCCCACAATGTTCTGATTTTTCTCTCACCTCTTTCGAAATCCCTTCGTTTGCAGCAATACCAATTTGAAGCCTCGTATTGGCTGGTATGACACCTTGGCTTTCAAAACTGTCTAACTGGCCACTACCAATGCTGTTGTAATTGTTGTTATTCTCATAATGTTTCAATTCCATCAGAAGAGCCTGTTTCTGTGCTAACAGATCACGTACAATATCTTGATCTGATCCTCCTGTGCTCGCTATAGATATACTTTTCGTAGTAGTGTATCCCCTCACTGAAATAAACCTAGTTACTCCAATTCAGGAGAGTCCAAGAAAAGCTTTAAATTTGATAGTAAAGGATCAGGAATTTTTTGAATCTTTTGGTCTTTTTGCTTACTTTCCCCTTCCTGTGACACTGTGATGACATCAGTCTTCCCCATGGATCGATAATCTCCTTCTATAATACCAGCAACACTGGAATTCATAGCATCCTTGAAGAACACCTCGCCAGTTTTGATAGACCTACAATCAACCTTTCCGTTTGACCACCCTGTTATCAGTTGTGGTGTCCCTTGGCCAACCAAGTCGTAAGGCTGCATTCCGATTGCAAAATGTTTCGACTGGAAGAATTCTTTGTGAATTTCGTTTACATTAGCAATGAATCCTCACCTTGACTCTCCATAATCTGCTATCTTGCTCATAAACTCCTATGGTGCCGTTGGAAACGGCATAAGCGAATCGATTTTCAGGTAGGCATACCAGGTGGGTGACCACCTCTGTTTCGGTACTTTCTGATAGCAAAGTGTCCCATTTGAATATTCTTATTTTGAAATCTTCTGAACTCACTATCAACTAAACAAGAGATGAAATCATGAGATGCAATTCTAAATTGACGAAAATAATTCATTATTGGTGTTCGTGTCCTATTCTTCAAAATATGTAGTGAGGGTAGTGGCTTAGAGGACTGGGGAAAATGAAATCTAGTCCTCTAAGCCACTACCCTCACTACATATATTGACGAAAATATTAAGAGAGTACTTAGTCGAATAAACAAACGAAAGGAGATTCATTTGGATTTGGTTCACCTCTTCGGAAGAGTCCTTGTTGAAATCCATCAGAATCATGGATGTAATGGCATCGCCAACTGATGTCCAGAACACTTCATTGCCCTCGTGGTTATATCCGTGAATTGAAGAATTTCCACCGACTAAAAGTAATTTATTTCGGGATTCACCGAAATTGCCTAGAGCTAATGCTTTAACGCCATCTGTGCATTCTTTATAGAAAATATCTCTATTATCATGCACATGATAAACCAAAATGTGAGAAGTCGTTCCTGGAAAAAAAATTTAGAAGATTTGTGTTTTGGGATATCGCCAAAAGTTTTTTTTTTAAAAAACGAAACGATTTACATTGAATATTTCTTGGTAAATAAAAAACGCGTAGTGAAGGAATTTCCAATAAGAGTTGTTATTTTAAATAAAAAATTTTGACATTTGTCACACAATTTTGCTCACAATTGGCCACCTTGATCTTGTTATTTAACACCTTGCGACTTCATCCTTTGGGGCCATGTGAAGGAGAAGGTCTACGCCAAGAGCCCAGCGTTGATTCAAGACCTCAAAGATGAATTCGTTCGTGAGGCTATCGGGGACATAAGGCAGCCACTTTACGATTTGGTTATGGAAGATTTCTTGAAAAGGTTATGGTTCTGTAGTCGTGATAGAGGTGCTCATTGGGCTGATGTTATTTTCTATTGTTAACGTCATACTTTCCTCTTCATAATAAAATGATCATTTATTAAAAAAAAATAGTATTTTTCTTTGAATGTCAAAATAACACCTCTTATTCTCTTGACTTAATTCAATACGTTTCTTTGATTCAAAAATGTTGGAATTGTAAAATAATAACAATAATCGTGCCTTCAAATAAGAACTATGGCCTTCATAATTCAACAAGTGAAATGAGAATTCTTTCTTCAGAGCACAGATAATAATAAATGGTGATCATATTCCTGAGGTCATCAAATACATCAGTTGTTCATTACAAGACAGTGATCTTACCTATCACGAGTATATCCTTATCCTCATCAGGAATGAAAATTCCTGCTTCTAATGCAGTAATTGTCTGATTTATATTCAGTGTAGCTATTTCTCTGTTAGATTCGGAATAATTGATTCTCCCATGTACAGATATATTTCTCCTATGAGGGCTATGAATGAGTACCTACGAATATTTGTCCGTTTAGATCTCTTGAATTCATGCTACATTAGAGTTGTGAGATAGGGAGATGGTCATTTGAAGAAATTTTAATTTATTTGTCTGATTATTTGGATTATTTTCATCTAGATTGAATGCAACTGTCATTACCCAGCGTGCTGCAGTTTGACATAGATCTTGTAGAACAATGCAAGTAGTTGTTACATCAAATAATGCTTTCCGCTCATCATTTTTCACCAATTCTAAGCTCCAGCAAGAAATGTTATCCCGAGAAACGATTGGATACCATGAAATTAAGAAGATTCAACGAAGGGATTAGAAAACACTCACTTTTTCTGTAGACGTGGCTGCTGTAAGGCAAGAATGTGTGCCATCATATTTTCCAACTGTAACCAATCCAGGTATAATCTTGTAATTCAGTTCTAATGTAAATACTGGCCTCACTGATTTATCCATTTTTTGGAATTAATGCACGATGGATATAAATTGGTGCATTGAATAAGTTAACCGTTGCTATGCCAGGTTTTTATACAAACAAACGAAGAGTGAAGACATTGGATTTTCCGACAGAGGCCGTCCGAAAGAAATAGGGGAAACATGGGTGAGACGTGTTATGGTATAATTCACCCAGATGTCGCTAACATTCGTCAAAATCTGGGGAGGAATAACTATAACGAAATGTTGGCAAAGTAATAAAGTCTAGGTACCCGCACTTTTCTTATGGTAAATGGCGTTCCATCAAATGTTCTAATATTTTGGTGTAATGTAGTACTCGACCTACTGATCAAAAGTGTCCATGGCCCCAAACTCAATCCTATGACTAGTTTTTGAGATACAGATACACTTTTACTACGCGAATGAACTTCAATTTTTCTCAAGAAACATTTCATTCCATCCTCAGGTAGCCGATGACCGAAAATCGTTACGAATACAGGGTTATCCATAATTGAATGCAAAATTTGTGTCAGTTCCAGAGCGAGAACGTTCGCAAAATGAACTATTTCACCAGATATGTTGTTGTTACATTGAACAAACTGAAATACCCAGAATTCATACTGGGTGATCCATTATTATAGAAACTATTCACAATGAAGGTTAAGTGGACACCCTGTATTTTTGGGTTGATTTAAGGTGTTTGTTTGATTTTTTCAGAACATCATCATGCATACAGGGTAATTCAGTTAGAAATAAACTGTGAACCTCACGAAAATCCCAAAAAGCACCTTTTTTTCATCACCTTATATTTCTAGATTAACTCCGTTGAGGTGGGAGTTTCCTTTCACTACTGTTCTTGATATAAAAACATCAATACGGCTGAGAGTTTTTATCCTTTTCCTATGACCAGATTTTTTTATGTACCTATTATGCAAATTATTAATTTGCATGTCTGATTGAAATCAAATGAACAATCATAAAATCAAATCGAAAACTACTGATAAAAAACACTACAAGAATCGTAACTTGAGGTACGATTGTGGCCTAAATAGTACCTATACATTATGGGTATTTTTGAAAAGGTATATTGAAGATAATTTCGTAGAGATGGTAGTGAATAAGTGAATAACATAAATAAATAATTTTCATATTAGGAGTTAAAAAAAATCTGGTCATAGGAAGTGAATAAAAACTCTCATCCGTATTGATGTTTTCATATCAAGTACAGTGGTGAAATAAAACCCCTCCTCAACGGAGTTAATCTTGAAATAGAAATTTGATGAAAAAAAAGGTGGTTTTTGGGTCCCTGGAGATGGAATGAAATGTTTCTTGAGATAAATTGAAGTTCATTCGATTCTGTTTCGAGATACGCGCGTAGCAAAAGTAGGTAATTCTCAACGTCAACTGTTTCTCAACAACTAGTCATAGGATTTAGTTGGAGCCATGGACACTTTTGATCAATAGGTCGAGTACTACAATATACCAAAATATTAGAACTCTTGACGGAAGGCCATTTGCCATAAGGAAAGTGCGTTTAAAAAAATTGGCCAAACTCATGTTGCCCATATCAATTTAATAACTAAAATTTTCAATTTTTTTCTCAACTTATAATCTAGAGTTGAGCCTGGATATATCTCAGTTTATTTTAAACAGCCAGTCGGGGATTCAAGATAATATCACATTCAATTTCTCTTGAATCATGGAAGGAAAGCACCAAGACAGTTTCGTCCGCAAACAAGGAGTATTTTGATTTAATTTCCATATATTTTCGAATATGAACATACATTGCGAGTATTGCAGTGGACCCAGCACTGACTCCTGCGCCACAAACACATGTAGAACTTCATTCCCACTATCGTGTCCATTTCTATCAAAATTGCTTCTTCAGAAACTGAGTTTATGATGTTATCCAAATTATTTTTAGTATTATTTACAATTTTGCATTCATGAAAATATGAGATTGTCGATTTTCTGGGAAAAATGCGAAATGTATCGAAAAACTTTTAACAGGTTAAATATTGATTAAATTCAAAATAATTCCTCATCAACATCTATCATTTATTTTTATTTCTTAAAAAACTGCAAAGCTATATCCTCATCTTACAGTAAATCAAACCCTAACCTAATAAAAGTACACTGTAAACTTTAGTTTTTCAACTTTATAAAAGTTGTTATGCCTATTCTTAAAGTCTGATTTATGAGATGTCAGGAATCTGAGGTGCAGGAATTCTTGGATAATTTCTTCTTGCTATCTCTGGCCATGCAGCGATCACGAAGGATTCAATTTCAGACTCGTCTCTTCCTCTAACTATTTTGAAGTAGCCGTCTTCTCCCCAGTCTTTACCCCAGCTGTTTGCCACTTTCTGAAATAAAAAAAAAATGTTGTGAAGACATCTAATTACTGCTAGTAAAGCGATAAGGGCTTTAATGGCGTGCAGAAGTACATCCGATAATAATTGGGATTGTAATAAGAAAGATCTATAACCATTAGGAATCAAAATAATTATAACATCGATTAATCAGATACACCTCGTTCATTGATATAAATATACGTATATCAACAACCGCAATGGATGTCATGAGCGAACTTGCCGAAATCAATAAACTTGAATATTACAAGGGAGAAATTTGACCTGCTCAAATTTCATCTCGAGTGGTATTCGACATTACTATTTCACGTGAAAATGTGATTAACTGAACGTTGTTTGTTTTCCCTATAGTATTCATTTCCCAAGCTATCTATGAATTTGAGAAATGTCAAAATTTTATCGCCTGGAAAACTAACTTGCTAACTTTTGCCGGCTTGCATGTTTTATCGCTGTGAAATGGCCTCACTGAAAATGGAATAAATGAAATAGTCTAACAAATGTCCAAATTGAGACTCGCCGACTTCCATAAAATGGTATAAATTTTGCTCCGATTTTCGGTTTTTTTTTCGAGTTTTCCGGAAGTCATTCTCCACTAAGTATCTATCATGAATGCATAAAATGTTAGATTTAAAATACACTGCGCAAAAAAATTAACGCACATTATGGAAATCTCAAATTTATTCTACAACTGAAGGTGTTCTCAATGATAATTATTTTTATCAGAATTATGCATGCATAATGCATATGTTATCCACTTTCAACGTTTTTCTTCAATACAGATGTTTTCTCCCAACAGGAATAAAAGAAGATGATATTATCAGATTTTGAATGTATTGCCTCCATTCTAAAATCAGTTGTTCTCGATATTGATCGACTAAAATTGTCTAGTGATCAATAGTTTTTCTTTCGTTTGATTTTCTACACTCGATCGCTATGCAACGCGAAACACGCAATTTGACCCAAGAGGAATGTGCCCAAGCGGTAGTTTTGCGAGAAGAAGGGTGGACATACACAAGAATTGCAGAAAGGTTTGGAGTTTCCCATACAAGTGTGTCCAGAATGTTGCAGCGATTCAGGGAGACAGGTATGAATGTCCGAAGACCAGGACAGGGTAGACCACAGGTAACAACTGCCATTCAAGAACGTTACTTGAGAGTTTCTTCGTTGAGACAACGGTTTGCAACCGCTCGCCTTCTTCAAAATCAGCTTGAGCAAACTCATGAGGTGCAAATTAGCACTCAGACAATAAGAAATCGCCTCAGGGAATATGATTTAAGGCCTCGTGTCGCGGCAAGAGGCCCAGCTCTTACCCCAGCCCATCGAAGGGCGCGTTTGGATTTTGCGAGAGAGCATATCCATTGGGAAGAGGCCGATTGGGAAAGACTTCACAGATGAGTCTAGATTCTGCCTCTACCATTGTGATCGACGTTCCCTTGTATACAGACGTCCACATGAGAGATATGCTCAGTGCAATTTCCTGAATACTTCTGGTTTCGGGGGAGGATCGATTATGGTATGGGGTGGAATATCTTTGACTGCTCGCACAGACCTAGTGGTCGTTGATAATGGAGCTATGAATGCTGATAAGTATATAAGGAACATTCTTGAAGAGCATGTAGTACCATTTGCCCCATACATTGGTGAAAATTTCATTTTTATGGACGATAATGCCAGACCCCATCGTGCGCGCATCGTTCAGGAGTACTATGAAGAGGTTGAAGTCTCTCGAATGGAATGGCCAGCAAGAAGTCCAGATCTCAATCCGATTGAGCAGGTTTGGGACAACCTCAATAGAAGGCTGAGAAGTTCAGAAAATCATCCAGCTACTCTTAATGACATAGGAATCCAACTCGGAGAAATCTGGGAAGGATTAGATCCGAACATTTCAAGATCAATCATTTTGAGTGTGAACCGTCGTTGCCGAGCTGTAATTAATGCAAGGGGTGGAAATACCAAGTATTAATCACTTATCACTCTTATCAGCATTTCAGTATTTTGAAAATTGTTCATTTCTCTTCTTTCACATAAGATTCGGTGAAATCCTGAATTTTTCTTCCATTTAATGTGTCTTGTTTCGTTCAAAACCTTCTCGAGAGAACATAAAAAATAAGTTATAAAGTCAATGTAGAGTTAACTTTCATTAAAATTGAGATTTTCAGAATGTGCGTTAATTTTTTTGCGCAGTGTATATTCAAATACTTTATGGATGAGTGACTGCTGAACCTCGTCGATAGTTAAATTAATAAAGATTCAATGACTTCAATAGATTATTCGGTCAAAGGTACGGTTTAAGATTGATGGACTTACCCAGTACTTCAAGTACCCTCTGTTAGTGTATTCCTCACCCCATCCTACAATTCTGACAGACAAGAATCCCTTCTGGTTCAGTTCAATTATGTCTGTCTTTTCATAAATACCACCAACATAACTGAAGAAGTCATTGTGAACCAACATGGTTGCTGAAAATAATTTTCATACACCTTCAAACTTTCTGCGATCTGAGATTGTATGTTCTATATTTTTTTTCATATGAATTAATTTACTATCGTTTGCTGGTGCTTTTTACCTTGTACTGGACCAGACACCATTATTTCGTACATTATATCAGTTTCGTTTCCTAATCTGTACGCAGGGGCGGTAACATACTTGGATGTCCTCATGTTTGGAGGAAGTCTACATCTGTTAGATCTGAGATCTCCGAATATGTCCAGGGTGCATTCTTGATCATAGCCTGCATAGGGGAAACAGTCTTCATCCACAAGACCACGATGCTTGACGAACGCCCATGCCCTGTCCAAATAACCTCCTTTGCAATTTTGAGTTTGCTGCCCTCGCTTATCACAAGAAATGAGCTCTTGAGCGCTGAGCCTCACCACTTCCTTTCCTTTGGAAACTATCGCAAACCTGAGAGAAAATTGTATCATTAAAGTATATTATTTTTGAACTGGGGTCATTATGGGTCAGTTAGCCTTCCGAGAACTGCGACCACATAGATCTTTTGTTATCTACCCGTCTCATTAATCGAAACCAAACTCAAGTGCCCTACCCATTTTCTAGGTAGGAGTTTCCTGTTGAGGGATATTCTTATTGTATCCAGCAGGCTGCATTTCCTCAAATTTAGATGTAAGGGGAGACCATTGAAGTATAACATTGAGTAAATCCTTTTTCAGATTGATGTGTAAAAAACCTTAATTTTGCTGTGTCTTTCAAATAAATCATTCTAAATTGACTACCTACCTATCAGATGCAACAGCTGCTGTTGATATGGCCCAGGAAGATGCACAATCTCCTTGGTCTTGTATTTTGCTGATGTAATTGGGCCATTCGAGTGTTGCATCAAATTGCCTTGGCAATATGTCGGGATTGTACATTTTCCTCACAGGATTCATGTTCATGACGAACCTTTCAGGTTGCAATGTTCCTAACCTGGGAAAAAGGAAATAAAAATTGTTGATTTTAATGAGCGAAAACAAATTTGCTGCAAACATGAGTTCTAAATCTTTCACTTCTGAGATGTTGGGGAAAAAAAAATTTTGGGCAAAAGGTTTGTATCGAAAACAATGGTAGTCATATTGAACATCTAACTTAATTTTCTTCATGTTTCAGCATCATTAATGTTTCAATGAAACTTGTTGATTTTAAAGTATCCCTTATTCTATGAAGAATCAAATTTTAATTTGTAATGGGCTGTTCGATGATATTGAAATGGAACGGTTTCATTAAAACATTTGACTTATTCCAAGAAACCGATTTTAAAAATGCAATGTGAGGGAAAAAAAAGCATTTATCTGAAGAAGTTCAAAATTTTGCTTGCCTACCTGGTTGCAATTCCTTCGTCCAATGTCTTTCCCCAGAATTTACTGTAGTTGGAAGCAGTCCATCCATATTTTCTATCTCTATTCACGGTTTCGATAATAATTTGATTGAGAAGACAGTGATTTCTTTCGCATAAGAATTCGACTGTGTTTCCTATTTGTTCACATTTACTGAAATAAAAAGGACGTTTTCATTACTAATGCTGTTACAGAGTGATTTTCACTATTTTGAGAGAGGACTGATGAAATAGGCAAAACTTTTCGTTTCAAACAAATTTCAAAAAAGTAATTTTTAGGAAATATTTGCATACAATTCTGTATTCAGCATAAAGACAACAGAAGTTGTAATTGGATGCAATCTAATGACCAATCAGTAATCACATAGAATTCTGCGGAATTATTGCTAATTTATTTGCTAATTCCGAACCTAACTAGAGATGAAGGATTTTAAAATGAGACGTGTTATTTTGAACATCCTGCTATTTCGGTAGATGTCACTTTTGAATATAAATGGAACGATTGACGCTCCAACAACGAATTGAAATTATTAAAATTCACTACAAAAATGGTGAAAATTTGGCAGAGACGGTTCGTGAAACTCGAACATTTTTGGGTCGTCGTGAAGCACCTTGTCGAAACGCAATAGATACAGAAAATGGTGGAAAAATTTGTGCAGGTCGCTCAAGAACTAGAGAATATTGCTGTTATAGCCGAAATTGTTGAAGGAAACCCAAGTTTGTCCATTCCTAGTCGTTCTTTCGAATTAGGCCTTCCTCAAACGTCATTACACCGTATTGTGCATAAAGATTTGGATCTTAAGGCCCAAAAAGTTCAGTTAACAGTCAAAATAACACCTCTTATTGGAAAATCCTTCACTTCTGGTCAATAATAATATGAAAATGCAAATGAGATAAATTCCAAATCGTTATTCATCAAGGTAAATACATCAGTGATTGAAATATTAGCCAAAACAATAGGTACTCATTGTAATTCGAACTTTGTATGCCGACTCTCCATTTCATCATTGCAGCCTTGACCCTAAGCATGAATTATGTAAGATTATTCGAATAAATGAAAAAAATCGCCCTCATAACCAAATCCCAACTCCGAAATAAATGTTGGAGGTAACGAAAAAATTATGTATATAAAAATTCATACTCACCAAATATTGCAATTCTTCCTTACTGTCTTACCAATACCATAATTTCTACCTTCATAGGAGCAACTACGAGTTTCGCCCGGAGTAGGGAAAGTTGGCTCTGGCTCAGGTTCTGGTTCGATTCCCAAACAAACTGACCGGTAATCAGGACAACAGTCCTCAACCCTTGTCTGGTTACAGAAATCATCGCAGTAGCAAAGCGTTCCTGGAAATCGTTCAAAAATTTTATTCCAATTCTTTTTTGAGCTCGGGTAATATCATTCTCTACAATACTTATCATTCTCTGTAATACTTATCATTCTCTACAATACTAATCATTCTCTGCAATACTCATCATTCTCT
This sequence comes from Adalia decempunctata, assembly GCA_951802165.1. Classification (NCBI taxonomy): domain Eukaryota; kingdom Metazoa; phylum Arthropoda; class Insecta; order Coleoptera; family Coccinellidae; genus Adalia; species Adalia decempunctata. Next base: position 28,532,135 of record OX637697.1, read on the forward strand.
ACAATACTTAACTATTCTCTACTATACATATCATTCTCTACAATACTTATCCTTCTCTACAATACTTATCATTCTCTACAATACTTATCAGTCCCTGCAATACCTACTTCTCTGGATTACCTAAGCATCATTCTCTGAAATACTTACCAAATCTACAATAATTATTGTAGATATTGAAGAGAATGATAATTATTCGCTGCAATACTCATCATTCTGTACAATAATTATAATTCTCTACAATACTCCATTCTCTGAATTACCTAAGCAACATTTTCTACAATAGGTATACTCCATTCACTTTTATTTAATCACATAGGAGGTCATGGTTTCGTTTTCAGGAGTTGGTGCACCTGATGAAAAGCACAGAACATATGATGAAAAGTCAGTGCGCGCACAGAAAATATCGTTGATGACAAAACGACGTTGCCAGTTTCTTTGTTTACATCAAAGTAAAAGTATCAAAGATATTCCACATTTTGTTAGGTTTACAAATTGTTCGCAGATTTTTGGTATTTAATCGATATTTGCAGGTGAGTTTTTCGTCGAATATCCAAGATTAACGTATGTTTATTGTTTTAAGCACCAGTTTGAAGCGTGAGGACGATTTTCAAGACCACGACGAATGTTTACATTTCGAGGTTGAAGAGGTACACGGGAATTTTGTTGAAAAAGCTGTTATTTGGACAGATATCGCAGTAGATCGATCCGATGGAGCCTCGAGAGGTCGATTAGAATGATATTTTTCAGGTTTTCCAAGAAATTTGGCGATATCTGAGCAGATTTGCAAAAGTTAGGTACCTCACTAATGAAGTGGAATTTAGACCTGATTCTCCTATAAGAAACGCCTTACAAAGGTCGAGATGGTGAAAAATGTATTTTTTAGATGTTGTTTGAACAAACGCAGCCGAGTTTTATATCCCAACATTGATTTTAAGAAAGTTATCAACAAAATAAAATTGACATTATTCTTGATTCTTGTAATTACCCATCAATTCATCTTATATCTTTATTTTTTTCTTCCATGGCGAAGAATAATATATTTCAACAGTGATCTCTTGTACTTTTCATGCAAATAACTAGAAAAGGAATCCTTTCTATCAATTCATATAAACGTGAAAAATTTTCGTCCATAACATCTTCTCCAATTCATTCATTTTCCGAATAAATTCACATTCTGAGAAATACGCTAAGAATGTAGAAAGGACAACATAGTGTTGACTCGGAACATAAAAATATTTTGAAAAACGTCATAACTTCGATACAGAGTGGAATGTGTCAAATTTCCAAGGCCAGAGTTGTGATTTTATAATTGTGAATGGAGTATCCTTATCATTTTTCACAAATAAATAAACTTTTAAGGAAATCTTTGAACGTACATATCGATACCAGAGTTATTCCTAGCACTTCATGTAAATTAACTCAAAATTCACCTAATATTGGCGCAGAACATTCATCTTGACGTCCGGGGCAGCATCCTGAAATTTTACAGTAAGGTCCTGGAGGAAGATCATTGTACCTGTTCCTTTGGGCAGATACTAAAAATATAAGGCTTGCTAAGAATAAACCCACTGTCAACCATTTATTAGAGATCATCTGGAAATAAAGGGCAAAAACTTATAAATCATTTAAAATTTAGACCTACGGAAACAGTCTAAAACGAAATCATAGAGATACAATAAACCAAAGTCAACAACTATAAAAGATTGACAATAAAAAAGAAGAAAAAACGATTTTAAAACTATTGATTGATGAAAAAAGAATGATGCGATTTTACTGAAATACTATGTTCATTGGGAAGAAGCTAGATATCCCTCTGAGTAAAATCGATAAAAATTTATTGCCTACTACCTCGGTGAGTGTATTGAGAACATCGGTAAAATGCAAACATAAAATAATAATTCTTAAAAACAGAATCACGAGAGAAAAGAAGTATATTTTTTCTACTTCGTCCATTGCAACGCTAGCTTTTCAAAAAATGTCATGCCGATTCTTTTTCGAATAATCAGTTTAGTTAATCTCTAAAACTTATTGATCCATCAATTTTTCTTCGATATTCAAACGTTCGATAAATTATTCTCTGAATAGGTCGAAAAATGTCTTCTAGTATCTGCACCACAATATTCTTCTTGATATTGGTACAAATATAAACAATAATAGAGGACAGAAGATAAAATTTTTTGTGCTAATACGATTCATGTCATTGACATACATTATTTCATTGCAACAATAATATGGATTATGGTTTAAATTTCCTATTGGAAATTCGAATCAGGAGTTCAGTGTGAAAACTCCTACCGACTTTCGGTTCTGAGACATGAAGTACAGCTACCTAGGGATGGTGTCCCTCAAGAAGAAATAGATCATCTAATTGCATCAATGCCAAGACGTGTTGGGAAGTCTATAGATAATCGCGGTGGACAAACATGTTATTAACAAATTCATTAAAAAAAATTGTAACCCGAATTTTAATTATTCACTCCTTGATATAGGTACTATCTATGTTTTACAAAAAAAATTAAATTCAAACAACTCCTTTTAGGTGTTGCAGTTTGTCAGTTAGTATATCATATCATAACAGCTACATATTTATAGCTCTTCAATTTTTTTTTATTCGCTCAAGTGACAAAACGACACAAGTAGCAGATACATTGAGTGTAATGAAAGATAAAAAACAGCACGATATAATGAATGATATTGCTCTCGTATTTTTTAATCCTTATCAATTAAATTGAATCCGAACAATAAATGAATTTATTCTGAAACAATTAATTTCAGTGTCACCGACATTTGAGGCAGGATGGGATATCATTTATCGTTTTTATATTTCTAGAATTCACATCTTCGGTGTGAAAGAATCTCAATAGTTTCTCGAAACAATTGCACACTTTTTGGACTGGGATGTGAATTTATTGGAAATTGAAGGAAATGGGACTTTCAATTGGAAAAGTGAGATCACTTTTGCCGGATTGTTCCTATGGACACGTTTGAATGACGATCTCAAATGCCGGGGTTAAGTTAATGGGCAAAATTCAAACAGGGGTTCCTTAAATTTGGACGTTCGAATTTTTTTGCTCGATTAATTCAATTCAGGTGCAATTGGATCACGAATTCAAGCTACATGCTGAATTTTATTCAGATCGTCAGAATTATGTAAAATCTATGTATCTATAAAATGAAGATGTTGGTTACACCATTTATAACTCGAGATCGGATGGACTGTTTGTTATGAAATCGTCATATATGGATTCGTCTACGGTCTGGTTATTATAAAATATTATAAAACTTTGAAAAAATCGATGACAATTTCACTTATACAGGAAATGCTTTTTCTTCTTTTGAGTAAGGCCACTTGGTGTCGCTACAGTTACAGTCACGGTACAGCTTATTCGTAGATACTCTATTTGAGATTCTCCCCATTAGATGCCGTGGCGATGTGAACAAATAGTGTGTAATTTGAGTTGAATTTCTGTTTGGGTAATAAATATATTTGCGGAAATAACAAAATCCAAAATTGCAATAATTAGTAATTGACATTATTTTTGTGTTCTGTGTGACAGCTCATATCCATGGAAACATCGAAATCTCGCTCCTCCACCAACTGAGATGTTTACTATATTATTCTAAGCTGAGCACCAAAAGTCTAAGGTGTATAAAATAATGGTGTGAGCACTAATTAGATTGGAAACATGGAAATCTCGCTGCTCCACCAACTGAGATGTTGACCAATTATTCTAAGCTGAGCACCAAAAGGCAAAAATGTTCAAAATAATGGTGTGAGCACTAATTAGATTTAGATTAGCCAACATTGAGAATATTATAAAAGTTCCGTTTTTTCCACTTCAGAAAGCGCTATTCACAAAATGAGTTCTAATTTGTATTAGTTATTTCAAATATTTGAATTCAGTCTGATGAACGGGTTGTGTTAACAGACGGTAGTTCTTTCAAGCAATAATTTGTGTTCATATTCTTGACCTTTGATTCATATAAGTTCTGAGGAAAGGTATAATATCGCTTATACTCCTTCCATTAACAGTCACAAAGCAGAGTCAAATTTTTGGTAAGATTTGCGTCAACTGAAAAATTCAAAAATTGCGAGAAATGTAGAGGTTATGTATATTCCGAAAGACATTATATTTGCATTCGTGGTGTCGTTCATCACAAGATAGGTTCTGCAATGACAGAACTGTTAAGCATTTAAAACAAAAAGTTTTATGTTCAACTATAAGATACCGCTCAAATAAAAAGAATTATTTTCGTGCGAATAACAAAATTTTGTATATTTATGGCCTAATTTATCTCCTGCTTGAAAAACTATCAATGGTAAATTTATACAACTTTAACGGTGGGTTTCACCAAGCGTAATCAACGGTGATCGGAGTTCGATCTAGCATCAACTCGATTTGACAGTTCAAAAATCAGAGAACCATATTCCCCCCGGGTCTTCGTTTCAGAGATAGAGGGTGTCAAAAATTTATATTTTTCTAAGTTTTTTTGGTGATATCTCAAGAACCGTTTTCATTACAGAATTGAATTACTGTACACACATTGTCACGAATAATAGCTACTTTATTGTAATTCACTCGGATTATTAGACGTGCCAGTGGCGGAGATATTAAATTTGCACAAAGGTTTTACCTCCCAACCTTTATACCACTGGTAAATTTGCATTTGAACCGTTTTCGAGAAAACTGGTCATTTATGATCTGAAACAATTTACTAACAAATTGTGAATTTCTTGTAATTGGGCATAATTTCGAGCAATTTTTGTAATCTTTTTAACTATGGTCGCTAAAAATAATGAAAAATAACTTTGCAATTCAAACTTAAAAACCTAGGTGTCAAATTTTGTTGAAATTAATAAACTTATAAATTATCACTACCCATTTTTCTAATTACAAGAAATCCACAATGCGTTAGCAAATAATTTTTGATCATAAAATGCCAGTTTTCTCGTAAACGGTTCACTTCGGGGTAATGAACCAAGAGTACTTTTTTATGTAGAACACATTGGCACATCAGAATGAGCTGTGCAAATTCAATATCTTAACCACTGACACGTATATAATAAAACCGAGTAATGTTCAGGAAAGTAGCTATTATTAGTGACAATGTGTGTACAAAAACTCAATTCTGTAATTCAAACGGTTCCTGAGGAATTGGCAAAAAACTGACAAAATATAAATTTTTGACACCCTGTATCTCGTAAACGAAGACCCGGAGGAAAAATGGAAAGGAAAAAATGTTAGTTTGTCATGGGAAATCTACAGTTGACGCTGATACACTTAGGAACACCCTATAGAAAGAATATTAACTGAATAATAAAGTAGATTTCACGGGAACGAGGACAAAATCTTGTATAAAGCAAAACTTTATTCGAAAGTCAACGTTTCGTCTGAATTTACAGACTTCATCAGGACTGTAAAGGAGACAAAAGGAACAATAAGAGAAGACAAAATATCACAGATTCAGCAAATTTAATTCAGACGAAATGTTGACTTTCGAATAAAGTTTTGCTTTATACAAGATTTTGTCCTCGTTCCCGTAAAATCTACTTCATTATCTATCAAGGACTATTATGAATTAACTAAATAGTCGAATATTCGCTCCTCACTGAAAATGTTCATGCTATATTTTTATCTGCAAAAATTTATCAGAGAGAATAAAATTCGAGACTGATTTCTTTAGGGCATAGAGCAAACATCTAATATATATTTTGCGATATACATTCTAAATGTGAAATACCATCATATCGTATTCTTTTGAATTCCTGTTTGCCACTTTACTGTAACTAATTGATCTCCTCTTATCGAGAATGCGAAAACATAATGGAGGTAATTGAAAACACTGCTATTTGATCCGAAATTCTTGAACCAAATAAAACGCCATTTTTTTCCAAAATAAATGTTTAAATTTTAAATAATTTTCCAATGAAGACCTCATGTGCTTCATCTTCAAACAAATCAGACTAAAGAATAAGGATTCAATAATATAATTCTAATTATGTATTTCAACCAAAAACTCGCCAATTTTCTCGATTTGTTGAAATATCAGAAACCGGAATCAAATAAAGATTTTGGAATATGATTCAATCCTAACTAATTTCTTTTGCTGAATTGGACTAAGCAGAAATTGTGTTATTTTAGTCACTAATCGTGTATCTATAAAAAAATTGAATTTTTGAACTTGATTTGTCGATTGGAAAAACATTATTCAGTTATTTCCATTCCAAATGTAAAGGTAGGTAAAAACAAAAAACGACAGAGAATTCTTCAAGAAAAAGGGTGGAGAAAAATCAGGATAAATCTGAATAATGAAGCTTGAATAGGTAGTTGACTTCGATACGCCTCCAACTCTTTTATTTTGAAACAACATAACAGTTATGGGTTCGCAAACTCACCGTTCTGGCAGTGTGGCTTGGGTACTGAAGTTACTGGCAGAACTTCGGTCAACAACTGATACAAATCGTAAATTCAAAGTACTACCAACTCCCTTGTGGCTCAAATCACACGAGGACTGGTTATGTTCCGATTCTCATTGATATTCGATGAATAATAAGTGCCCTTCGGTAATGAAAATTCAAAATGCGCATCCTTCGGAATCGAGGTCTATCTTTGTGCAAACATTTATTCACGACATCTGATCTAATTACTTACAACGGGGGCCCCACGAATTTTTATTTATTCGAAGGGGATATAAGGCGATCTGAAGAAAACTGTTGGTTTTTCGCATTCAAAATCAATATTTAAAAATCCTTATCAGGAAGACAAATATATAGATCGAATGCAGTTGGAGTTAAAAAACAGGATCTTCTGGAAATTTCGATATTTTTTCTACGAAATTCTGAAAAATTTCTTTGGAATTATTGCCTTTCTATAAGACATTTTTTGTTTGTTTTGAGCCATTCTAATACGTCCAAAAATCAGGTATCTTTGAACAGTGATCAGAATTTTGAAATGACTCTGTATGCTGAAGGAGTACTTATATGCAGATCATCATTGACTTTGAAAGGCTTTTTCAATCTGAATACGATTCATATGTATCCACTTTTCGATTGGAAGCAATAAGGAAATTCAAAATAATATATTTTTTGTACAACTGCCATTAAAAGTGACACTTTTAATGACAGCAAACAATGTTAAAATTGATTGTTTAAGTGGAAGCGTGTTAAAAATATTAAAAAAATTTGTGTTAAAAATATTTTTAGCACTCCATTTTCTTATGATGAAATCAGATGAAAAAAAAATCAGCAATTGCAAATTTTTATTATCAATATTTAACAATCATTACTTATGAACATTAATATTAATCGTAAAACTGGAACAATTACTAACATTAATGCCCTGTGACGTTAGGGAGCTTCGCAACACATTATTAGAATCCTCAGCACCATCAGTACTTGTAGGAACCGGAAGTACAATATTGGATGATGATGATCCAAAATCTGTTGAGGTTGTCATTTTTTTAGCAATGACATTTCTATATGCAATGGAATGATCAACATAGCCCTCGGCTACCGTCGTAGACTTCCATCCACCATGTTTTTTATATCCGTAATATTTGCTAGCTCCTGATTCTGCTAGCAATGAAGCGGAGGATCTTCGAAAACAGTGTCTTGTATATTGCTTTGGTTCTGGTAGTTTGAGGAATTCGGCAACAATAGATGGAATTCTCCCAAATGTATTGATACCAACTGGATTGGCAGTGCATTTATTATTTATGTATTTCAGGAAAAAACGACGATGTTTGATGACAGAAGGGCGCAGTGCAGTTTTAAATATGCTATTACCTTAAAATATTCACTAACATCCACACCATTTTTAATAAGGGCGCTTGGCTTTATCATTGAAAATTTGCTCCACAAAGTTGATGAACTCCATATTTTTGATTTTTCTTCTAAGTATGCCAGGAAAACAGCTTCACTGAAGTTCCCTTCTACATTTTTCAATTTAGACCAGGCCAGGAAATTGTTATATGCAATATCGTACTGCTGAACATATTTTTTAGGTAGGAGTTCCTGATTTGCTCTTCTTGCAAACTCTTCAATATCCACAGGAACAACAAAATCGTCACTTTTATTAATAATTGGCCTCTCGACAAACATATTAAGCAGTTAAAAACCCAAGACGAAAATTGGACAGGAACGAAATTCAAATGACAGCGTCTTTTCCCATTTGTTAGTAATCATAACTTTGGCAACGTTTGCCATTCACAACAACCTTTTGATTATTTGAATATTAAAATGCATTTTGAAGTTTATTGTCATTGCAAATTCGCCCATTTCATTATCAAAATAAGGCAGTTGTACAAAAAACATTGTGTATTTGTGTTAAAAGTGATTTTATGTTCGACTGCTTCATAAACACTTGATTCATGAATTCGTTTAGCGTCCAGAATTGACTACTTTATTGGACACCACTTTATTGGACACCACTTTATTGGACTCAACTGTCACAGTCTTCTCTCGATTTTGCAATTTTCTTCGTTTCACACCACTTGTTATAGGCCGCATACAAATTTTCATGAGCACTTTTAGTGGGTAGGAGAGATTCTTTGGCACTTGCGGCTAAATTATTCACGCTTTCCTCTTCCGAACTATCCTTTTTTGGGATTATTATGACGTTTGTCACAGAATTAACGAAGTAAACAACTTTGTTCAGTGAGGTTGCTAAGGTCGCTGATGGTTACTGAGGTAAGATAAGCAAAAGCACACTCAAAGTATTTCTTGAAATAAAGCGACGAATATATTAATTGCCATTTCAGAAAATAAAATGTCTGCATTGCAGTCAAACATAAAGCTTTGTATGCAAACTCGTACATAATTAGGCTTATGGACTGCCCAAATTATTTTTGACTCATCCATAAAGACCTAATTTATGTACTTGTTACATAAATAGCTATTATTTTGTGCGTGAAGTTGTTCAATTTGCTCCGCTCATTTCACAAACTTTTTCACTCACAAAATTAAACGTCACTTTTAACATTCATAATAGATGCATCTATCACTATTTTTTGTCCAATCAACGGAGGAAAAATAAATACAAAGGATCATGTAGATTCAAGGGATATAAGTGACGCCCCAGGTCTAACATAGAAAAACTCCCCAGCTGGAAGACGCGAACGAACATTTCGTTAGGAGTAGGTAATATTAAGAGGGAATAAGGACAAAAGTATACCGTGCGTTTCGCGTTATGAGACAATAAATTTCCGAACAGGTCGACCAATTTTCAAATTTTTCAAGAAGCTCACAATACCAATATGCATGAAGGTGCATACAAATTGTTGTCACGTCATGTGAGCTTACGCGAGGAAATGGGAAGAAGATATGGAAAATATAGCTGCTCTTACAGTTGCTGATGATTCTCATAGAAGGGATTCGATTTACCAAATGAATCAACGAACAGAGGAAGTGATGGAATTCCATCAATTAATTCAAGAATTATTGAATGAGCACCCTGATCGGTTTCAAATGTATGTCAGAATGACATTTCACAAAATATCAGACGCGATATCACGTGCATTCAGAAAATGTAAATTTGCGGAATATAGATCTTGCGTGTTTTCAGTGCTATAACGTGACAGCAGATACAATGTTGCAAAAATTTTTACTACATTTTGATTCCGTAGCAGTACAATCACCCAGTTTAGTTCTGTTGATTTGGCTTCACTATTTATTATTGAAAGGAGTGCCTCTCTTCCTATGCTCTAAGTTCCATGCATTATCGTGGTTGCTTATTTTGGGAAGATGACGTGATGTGACGTGACGTGATGGCAATGTGTCTGCACCTTTAGATTCGCCTTTTCTATAGCTTAAGGTGGGCGTTCAATGTAGTGTGTTTTTATTTCCAGTTGCATTTGAAATAAGGGACTGAAATTTTGTGGGTGAACTCATAAAGGATTGGAGTTCTTAAGGGGAAATGGTAGACGTCCGAGCTCGTGAGCTCCCTTCAAAAATTGGGTTTTTTATTTCAATGATATCTCAGTTTGTATGCGGCGTAGACCAAAAATTTTGTTTTGAAATTAAAGCTTAATAATTTTTCTAGGATGAGTATTACTCGCTTTTCCGTTTTTCTTCGTATATAAGGAAAAAAACCTGGTGAGATGTAATTCCATAAAAATCTGGACAAACGATTTTATTTCCATATCTCCCGCAATTTTCGCGATAAATGTATGAAACTCTCAGTATACATGCGGAATAATATTTTGCAGAATGTGTATTAACCAGTTTTTCTGTTTATTGCTCCCCTGAACTTTTAAATGAAATATAAAGTAGGAACTTTATTGGTCATATTTTTTTCCTAATATACGAAGAAAAACGGAAAAGCGAGTAATACACATTATTATTCCGCATGTATACTGAAAATTTCATACATTTATCCCCAAAATTGACGGAGATATCATGGAAATAAAATCGTTTGTCCAGATTTTTATGGAATTATATCTCACTAGGTTTTTTCCTAATATACGAAGAAAAACGGAAAAGCGAGTAATACTCATCTTAGAAAAATTATTGAGCTTTAATTTAAAAAAAATTGTTGGTCTATCATGGAAATAAAACGTCTACCATTTCCCCTTAATGAAATAATTTTAATCGATTTCATTTCGAACGTTCATTTTTTTTTCAAAGATAGAAGACGATGAGCCAACTCATGCTTCTGTTTTATTTCAAACGAAAGACCCATTAAATAGTTCCAACTTCCGATTAAAAGTGAATCTACTGATAATTTCGTTCAGAAAAGCAACTTGAAATACGGAATTAGCAGAGAATGGCCAAATTCAAATATATGGCGGCAAAAGTTCCTGCTTTACCCACATATTCACTAATTTCATAGTTCAGCGATTTTCGGATAAAGAGCGCCATTGTAAATTTCATTCATAATTAGAGAGATATTTATAGAACTTATAGTTGTAATGTAAGTTCTATGGAGATATTCCATAAAATGCACTGTGGCGCCTCTATGGGATTTGATTTCCTACTCGCTTTGAACGGCGACCTTAAGCATCGACCTAGGCACCTCTGAAACCCGAAAATTCCAAATTTCAAAATAGTTACTTATACACATCGTCAAAAGTCTTGGCCCCCCTATCAACTCTCAACTTGTTGATTATAGCATATAGCCATTTTTTGGGGAACTATAGAACAGAGTCTGGATATGAGAAAAAGGAAAGTCTTATTGACTTCTTAGAAGTTGACGAAAAAACTGCAGAATAATATCATAACGAATTCTACATAAACTGCAAGCTGATGACAGGTGTCCCGCACTTACTTGAGGGGATCGAAAGTGAAAAATATTCTGAGTCCAAATATCCATGTTTGAAATTTTTTGATAACTTAGTTAATCAGTTATTAATTAATGAAAGTGACCAATCAGGAGCGCACTACATAACGCGAGAGTGAGACGCCAGAGCTGCTGCCGGCTTTTCACGCAGTAAACCGAGACTGGCGTCTCACTTTCGCGTCCCCACTGCTTACTCATTCTTCTGTAGCGCGCTCCTGATTGGTCACTTTCATTAATTAATAACTAATGAAACCTTCAACTTTCCAGGAATTGAGTTTAGCCCTTCAGGAAGAATGCCTGAAAATTTCATCAATGACTTGATTCGTGGGATGCCCAGGCGTATTGGGCAGTTGACTGGAAGAAGAGGTGGTAAATAAGAACTATTGAATTTGGATTCAATTGTGGAATAAGTATTATTATTCAAAGAATGATAATAAATTTTTATTTTTTCTCTTTTTCCTCTTTTTACAAGCTTTTATTTTTACAAGCTTTTATTTAGTTTCACCTGTCCCGGAATATGTCTGTCTGTCTGTAATCAAATCTTGCAAGTTAAATATGACACACTTCTAATCGTCCGATTGATTTGAAATTTTGCAGGTGTACATAATTCTGGTGACAATGCATCATGAAATATTTTTATGGAAAAAAACAAAATGGCGACTCCAAAATGGCGGATGAGTTTTGTAATTATAATCCGATTCCATTCAAAATTAGTATCTGGGGGTATTTGAGTTCGAAAATGATGATACTTTTGTCAACATTGGGAAATTCAAGATGACGGCCACAACATGGCGGAGGAGTTTTGTAATTATGATCCTATTCTATTCAAAATTTGTATATGGTGGTTTTCTGGGTTGGAAATTACGATTCTTCATGAATTGAGGAATTCAAGATGGCGGCATCAAAATGGCGGATGAGTGCTATTATAAAAGCTTGTCTTCAAAAATGTGTTTGAAGAATTAGGCTTGTTATACAGCACAAGCAGGGCGACCCAGCTTCGCCCGGTGAGAAATTTGTTTCACGCGGCGGTTTCATCTTCAACACTTCAACCCGCCATATCTTTTGATGTACTCGTTGTAATTGTATGATGTGAAGGGCAATTTCGTTCTAAATTAAATACTGGGGATAAATAACGTATTAGGTTGGATGAGGATCAATACCCAATTCATAAAAACACAATCCCAAATAGTCCATAATTTTGGAAAACATCTGATTACCATAAACAGGTAATAGCAAGTCAATCTTGAGAGATAGATATATGCTATCGCGGACTTTTTTGTAGAACTATTTGAGAGGTACATTTCCGTCATACATTGTATCCACGTAAGTCTTACGGTTTCTGCAGCGCACGTGAAAATAGGTGATTATGGCTGATTTTTTTGTAATTTTTGAAATTATAGTAGGTATCCTCATTTTTTCGGGTGAAAAGTATAGCCTATGTCACTCAGGGATAATGAAGCTTTCTAAGGGTGAAAGAATTTCTGAAATCGGTCCAGTAGTTTTTGAGCCTATTCGTATCAAACAAACAAAAATACAAATCTTTCCTCTTTATAATATTAGTATAGATAGAGCAAACTAGCAAAGAGTAACAAACAAAGGATTTCTGTATATGTATAGCAGTTGGAATAGAGAAAAATATTCATCTCATTTCCAGAAAAGATGGTTCGTTTCTTGAGAAAGCTAGGGGGCCAACCAAGACTTTCGAGGATGTGTGTATACCGAGTGCGAAATTATGAGATTTTCCCATGTAAACTGAATCTGTTGTCATTATCAGATTGCCAATCGATTAAGGGTCACCTAGTTCATCAATAATCATATCTAATACATAGTGTCCACAATAAATATGAAAATGTAGGTACGCTTTTGCAATGTATTACTCAATTTGGACTTTTGGTCGTACCAGCATTTTAAAAATTGGTATACTACACAACACTGAGTTAGTTTGCATTGTGATAGTGAAAATATTTGAGATTTCACCTAATTATGGATTTTCAAGAAAATGTAAATTCCAACTCAGACTCATTGTGCTTCAATGTCATGTATTAGATCAAATTCGTTTCGAATGCAATGAATACTTCTACCAATTGAACGATATTTTTTTTCGTAATTTCAATATTTCGGTATCTTTGAAATGATTCGTTTACGGTCCTATATTAAATAAAATACAGAATGTCTACGAAAAAGGTCATTGTAACTGAAATTTTACTGTAATTGGGGCATAATTTACATTTATTTCGGAACAATCGAAGATGATTTATATGGTGAGGGGCAAAGGGCACAGGACAGGCCAGCAAACAAGGTTTTTGTATTATTTCCAGAGCCGACGCTAGGAGGTAGCCAAGGTATCGAATTTCTTATCAGCCATGTAGAATCAATTAATTTTTCGATATATGTATTTCCAACAGCATCTCAACTTTCAAAATGATCATAGGTTTGGGAATGAATTCGAAAAAAAAGCGGTTTTTTTTCTGAGAAAAGAGAGCGGAAAGAGAAAAAGCTTAAGCTAAAACTAAAGGGTTCATTACTTAGATATCTTCAAGATTCATGCTCAAGACAAGTAGCCGTAGGTACCCTCAGGTAGGTGTATGAAGATTTTTTTAATCAAAATTGTGATTGAAATGTGATGCACAAAAACTTAACAGGATGTCTCATTTGAAAAACAATAAAGTTTTCTCGGTAACAAAAAGTATGGCATCAGATGCCTTATGCTTCATTGTACTTGACCGAATTGCAATTTTATGCACTTCCTATTCTTGGAATATTTTTTCCACTCATGTTATTTCTGCTAATTTGGCGATGTAAAGTGGAATCAGACAGGTTTCATATATCCGTTCAACGAAATGAACCTTCAAACTAGTGGTGACATCTATGAATGAAGAAGGAAGTAAGACTTTTGAGGCTTAAAAGTGTTTTGGAGGGTTCAACTTTTCCATTTATACTTATAATATACAGCTCATTCGCTGAATCCATTGACATTGTTTCCCGATCATTTTATTCTATTCATTCTTTTTCACTACTCGAATAGTTAATGCTTCAGGACGAAGATGTCGCCACCTGGCTCAAATCAGAGAAAGATTAAAGAAATGCTACGTCTTCCGTTTTTCTTCCTCACTGTTCCGATCATAGTCACATTAGAGTTAATTAGAGAATTAAGTTCCTTATTAAAAGAAAAATTATAATGCACAGGCAGTCGAATCGAACAAGAATCGCTGCGCTGGGCTTTCCTCATAATTCGATATCTCTTACCTATCTTCACTTTTCTATAAGAGAGAGGGCGCTGCATTATGATTTGCCTTGAAGCGATCTTTTTATGAAGAAAAGATATTTAATTTACGGGAAACAGATTTCTATTCCTTATGGATCAATGAACAATGTGGAAATCAGGAATCTGTCTGGATCAACTGGATCTATGAAGGATGCTTCTAGTTACGACATGCGCATTCAATGACAACAAAGCGGAATGGGAATTCTGATACACTCATTCCAACCAATCAAAATCAACGATATCGAACGAAAGATTCAATGAAAGCATCATAATATGGGAGATTTTGCGAATGTTTTTAAATTTTCTGGATTTCTAATCCAAGGTTGTCGGTAATTATTTGGTGTTGTGATAAGTCCGTGCGAATTGTGGTTTTCCTGCAAGTGAGTTGTCAATAGTTTGTTTTGCTTCGAAAATCGATATTTGCTCAACTACAATTTGTGCAAGACATGTGGACTAGTTCGCATAGTATTCCGATTATTCGTTTTAAGGTTTTGGCAATCTGTTTTGCTTCCTCAAAATATATCCTATAATGTTTTGATTTTATTTCGGTGATTATTTAGACTTTGTACAAAATTCTAATCGAAAAGTTGTATCCTGGCGAATACTATTCAATCCACGTTTTACTACCCTTGAGTCATTGCTTGTGATTCAGCTTTTTTAATCAATTGTTTTGTTCTAGATTAATCTGAACCATCATAATGGCATCAACCAACACGAACGGTAAGTAATTTTACAGTGAACTTTGAATAATCCCACGAAGTTTCAGGGATGTAAATATTAGACATAGGTACCTACCAAAATTATTTTTCTACGTAAATTCTCAACATGAATTACAATTTATTTCGGTCTTCGGGTGTGGAATAACTGAAAAAAACTCGAGCTTCAGGTAGTTTCTTTTCGATAACAATAAAAATGGAAATTATCCATTCTCCCTATAGGGATGTCTGGGCTTTTATCAATTCAGGCCATTCAGGGTAACAGGTAGCAGCGTAACAGCTTATCTGAAGAATGCTTTTGTTACAGTTGGACCTAAATCTATTTCAATATAATGTTTCGGTTTTCATTTCAACTCAAGGCCGAATCGTTTGACACTCATTTCATTTTCATTGCCTGTATCACGGTTGTGAAATTTCATTATTTACAGTTGTCCCCGGCCAAATCAAATTCATTACATCCAATTGTTCGGTCGCCGTACCTCTCTTATTATCGTTGAACGAACGATGACTGCTGCCATCTACGTAGACACATTATTGAACCAATAATTGTTCCTCTGCGCAACGAATTTGGGGACAATTTCATTTATCAGGATGATAACGCCCCACCACACCGCACACGATTGGTTCAAAACATTCTTCAAGAGAACAAACGCCAGAGAATGAATTGGCCGGCAAATTCACCGTACATGAATCCAATTTAGGGCGTATGGGATTACTTAGAGAGGGCAATATTAAATCGCCAGAACCCATCTTCAACTTTTCAGGAATTGAGTTTAGCCTTTCAGGAAAAATGGAAGAAAATGCTTGAAAATTTTCATTAACGACTTGATTGGTGGAATTTTTCTTTCAATAAATCAAGTTTTACAGTAGCAGCATGAGGTGTAGCACCATTTTGTTGGAACCAAAACTCGTCTGGGTCGATACCATTCAAATTTTGAAACAAAAAATCATTGATCGTCGATCTGTAACGAGCACCATTCACTGTAACATTAGATGTCAAAATATTTCATTACTCTACATATTCTCCTCTTGATTGAATACGTTTATTACAGCGAACCTGCAACGTGTCTAGACCTTTCAAAAAAATGTTTCTTCTTGCTCTGCAAACCAGTCTTCCACAGCTTTTATTACCTCCTCGTTGGAAGAAAATTTACGACCTTTTAAACTTTTTTTCAGTTGAGGAAAGAGATGATAGTCGGCGGAGCCAAATCTGGTGAATCTGGTTGTTCTAGTAATTCTAACCCTAAATCACGAATTTCTTGCATAGCAACATGAGATTTGTGTACTGGGGCGTTGTCCTGTAAAAACAAAATACCTTTGGATAGCTTTCCGCATCTTTTCTCTCTTTTTTCCGGTAGAGTGGTCAGTAATGTCGAATAGTAATCTCCAGTTATTGTTCTACCCTCATCCAAAGAATCAATCATGATTACTCCATGGCAATCCCAAAAGCTGAAGCAAGAACTTTTCCACCAGATTTTTGGACACGAAACTTCTTAAGTTTTGGAGAACCAGGGTGTCGCCATTCCATCGATTGTTGCTTTGTTTCTGGATCGTAGAAATGTACTCAAGTCTCATCCATAGTAACAATTCGGTTTAAGAAGTCTACATCGTTTTCAAATCGAGCACAGATCGAACGCGATGCTACTACCCTTGCACGCTTTTGGTCAACATTCAAACATTTGGGGATCCATTTTGCAGAAATTTTTCTCATGTCCAAATTGACGTGAACTATATGATGAACGCGTTCGTATGAATCTTCAGTGCTTCAGATATCCGTTTTAGCCCAATTCGACGGTCTGATGAAATCATGTCATGAACTGCATCGAAATTGTCGGGGACTGACACAGAAACTGGCCTTCCCGATAGGTCATCATCTTCAATGGAATATTAACCTCTTTTGAAGCTTGCAGTCCAATTTTTCACGGTCGCATACGAAGGACATTGATTACCAAGGGTATTAAGCAGATCTTCGTAAATCTGCTTGCCCGTTAACCCTTATAAATACAGGTACTTGATGATGGCTCGATACTCCAATTTTTCGATTTTCACAATTTCGGTGGACTTTTTTTTAATTCATTGCGTAACTCTGGTTTACTTTTTTGACGTTGAACTCTACACTGACACTTTTAATAAGTTATTGTTTATAATATGGTATCGCAATATTTTGTTCATGCATGGAACTGGTCTAGGCTAACTAGATATCAGTATGTACATCCTCGTATGCCGAAAATTATTTTTAAAACATAAATGTCATAAAATCATCTTTCTGATAAAAAAAATGGCTTCAATCTTAATTTAAATGTGTTTTATTTCAATTTAACGTTCTATCACCCTAAAGAAAAACACCCGATATGTTGCAGTTGAAATATACGCAGTGGAAAATATTCATCTCATTTCCAGAACATAAGTATGTAGTTTGTTTATTTCTTGTGAATCCTAGGGGGGCAATACTTTTGGCGATGTGTGTATTTCAGGTACAGTTTATACAAATCTGATCCTGAATAATGAATTTAAATATTGCGTTTTTTTTTGTCGAATTGGCAGTTCTATTTCCCCATGACCTTAATTTATCGGTGTATTTTCTAAACGATTTTATTGATGACACCCACTGTTTGCAACGTCAACAAATGGTAATCCGATCGACTGGTACGGATTTACCTTTCTGTGAAAACACGATTATGTATTATTTTTGCTGGAAAATACCGACCGTGACATTGGGATGTTTATATCTTCAATCAATGCTTTATTATCGTCGTGATATTCACAAGACGGCCTTTGTGAAAGGTCGCAAAAATCGATAATATTCTATGGGAAATGCCAGGTGTCATCAAGAATACCAAAGAAAATAATAGTTTACAATATAATAATCTTGACTGGGTGACTAACATCAAGAGAGTGAATACGTTGGGGCAAATGGTTGAAAACTCCCATGCACTGGTACCTAAGGACTGAACGAGAATAAATTCGCTATCACAAAAACGCCTATATCTCTTGAACCAATTGAGAAAAAAATCAAAATTTGATCATAGCTTTGTTTTGAACGTCAGAAACATGTGGAACATTTACTTCATAGATATTTCAATTCTTTGTCGCAAAATGTCAAGCGAAGTGAAAACACGAGAATTTATAGTGAAACTTTTTCAAAATAATCAAAAATGGAGCTTCAAAAGAATCGCAAAAGAGGCTCGCGTTCGTCCGGAAACGGTATCAAGAGTTGTTAAGCGCTTCAACGAAGATCTCACAATTAACCGCAAGGAAGGAACCGGGAGAAAAAAGGGGTTTCATATCCCAAAAAAAAAAGAAAGCCATCAGCCTTTTTCAGAAGAATCCTAACCTTTCAGGAAGGAAAGTGGCCCAAATAGTGGGTTGTTCACAGTCAACCGTTCAGAAAATCATGTCGAGTTGTGGGCTTAGAACATACAGAGTGCAGAAAATGCCAGACAGGAACGCTGTGAAGAATCAAGAAGCGAAATCAAAAGCAAAGAAATTAAAAAAAGATTTCTTGAAAAATGTTTCTTGTTGCGTGATGGACGACGAAACCTATGTCTTGGCTGATTTCTCGCAACTTCCTGATGGTCAGGAATTTTATACTGCAGATTATCGTGGAAATGTTGACGAACAATTTGGCGTGAAGAAACAAGCAAAGTTTCCTAAGAAATTCCTGGTTTGGCAAGCAATTTGCACTTGTGGGAAAAGGAGCAAATTTTTCGTTGGCCAAGGCTCTGATGTTGACTCGAAGATATACATCGAGGAATGCTTGAAGAAGCGACTTTTTCCATTTTTACGTGAGCACGATGTGTCAACAATCTTTTGGCCAGATTTAGCTTCATGCCACTACAGCAAGGCCACCAAGGAATGGTACGAAGCTAATGAGGTGGTTTTTGTCCCCAAAGAGGCCAATCCACCAAATTGCCCAGAACCCAATCGAAAGATATTGGGCCCTGGTAAAAAGAGAATTGAAGAAGACTAAGAAATCAGCGAAAACATTAGCGGAATTCAAGCAAAAGTGGAAGACAGCATCCCAGAAAGTGACCGAGAACACTATAAGAAGCATGATGGGAAGAATTCCAGAAAAAATCCATGAATTTTGTGAAAAATAGTTTTGGTTTTTTATTGTGAAAACACTTTTCTTAAGAATTAGAAGATGATTCGAAATAGAGTTTGATTTTCGAAATCGGTCCAGTGGTTCAAAAGATTTAAGAGGTTTTGTGATAGCGAATTTATTCTCGTTCAGTCCTTAGGAGACATTTCTTTTTTGTATGTGTTTCAATGGCGGATTTGAGAGAGACCCATTCAAATAATCTGCATCTTCAAGACTCAACAAAATTATGAATGCAGACGGAGGTGAAAACAGCATAATATCACTGTTCGAGTTTTTTGCAAATGTGCATTTTTGCTATAACTTTTTCCTTGTCAAACTAATTCTTCTTAAGCAATTTTTCAAGTAGATTTTAATGGTGTCAGTAGTTTTTCCAACAAGATGTGTTATTTTGAATAGCCTGCTATTTCGGCAGGAAGTGAAACTGAAATTTTTTCACATTCAACAAGTGGAAACTACGGCATTAATAAAAATGGAACGATACACGCTTCAAATACGCATTGAAATTATGAAAATTCGCTATAAAAAAGGTGAAAATTTGGCAGAGACGCTTCGTAAAACATTTTTGGGTCGTCGTGAAGCACCTTGTCGAACCGCAATAAAGATATTGGTGGAAAAATTTGAGCTGTTGGGAAAAGTTAATGAAGTAAAGAATGAAACTCGTGCACGTCGCTCAAGATCAGCCGAGAATATTGCTGCTGCAGCCCAAAGTGTTGAAGAAAACCCAGGTTATTCAATTGTTCGTCTTCTTGTCCTGAAACAGGCATTCCACAAACGTCGTTACACCGTATTTTGTATGAAGATTCGGGTGTTTAGGCTTAGAAAGTTCAGTTAACGCGAGAACTCAAGCCGGCCGACCATCTTTGTCTTTGCTGATTGGGTCCTTGTCACTTGTCATGCATGAAAATGATCCGGAATTCCATCGAAAAATTATTTTGAGCGATGAGACCCATTTTCACCTCGGTTGCTTCGTCAAAAAGCAAAATGTCGCATCTGGGGCTCGGAAAACCCAAGAGTTATTGTTGAAAAGCCTCTCTATCCTCAACGTGTGACTGTTTGGTGCGGTTTATGGTCCGACGGAGTCATTGGACCTTATTTTTTCGGGAATGAGGCTGGAGCAATACAACAGCAACGTTGGAATGGATTGCGCTATCGGGAGATGATTAATGATTTTTATGGCCAGAATTGGATGGCATTGATCTGGACAACGTTTACTTTCAACAAGACGGCCACCTTGCGACTTCTTTCTTTGTGAAAAAAATTTCAAGTTTCCCCTTGTATTATCATTGAAGAAGTGAAGAACAGAATTTGAATGTATTTTGATGTTAATGGTAAATGTGAAATTCTGATTTAGATAGTGAACATTTCAGTCAAATGTTTGTGTATTTTTGGAATGATAACCTCAAGCTTTACTGAAATACACTGCGCAAAAAAATTAACGCACATTATGGAAATCTCAAATTTATTCTACAACTGAAGGTGTTCTCAATGATAATTATTTTTATCAGAATTATGCATGCATATTATGTTATCCACTTTCAACGTTTTTCTTCAATACAGATGTTTTCTCCCAGCAGGAATAAAAAAAGATGATATTATCAGATTTTGAATGTATTGGCTCCATTCTAAAATCAGTTGTTCTCGATCAATTCTAGTGATCAATAGTTTTTCTTTCGTTTGTTTTTCTACACTCGATCGCTATGCAACGCGAAACACGAAATTTGACCCAAGAGGAATGGGCCCAAGCGGTAGTTTTGCGAGAAGAAGGGTGGACATACACAAGAATTGCAGAAAGGTTTGGAGTTTCCCATACAAGTGTGTCCAGAATGTTGCAGTGATTCAGGGAGACAGGTATGAATGTCCGAAGACCAGGACAGGGTAGACCACGGGTAACAACTGCCATTCAAGAACGTACTTGAGAGTTTCTTCGTTGAGACAACGGTTTGCAACCGCTCGTCTCCTTCAAAATCAGCTTGAGCAAACTCATGAGGTGCAAATTAGCACTCAGACAATAAGAAATCGCCTCAGAGAATATGATTTGAGGCCTCGTGTCGCGGCAAGAGGCCCAGCTCTCACCCCAGCCCATCGAAGGGCGCGTTTGGATTTTGCGAGAGAGCATATCCATTGGGAAGAGGCCGATTGGGAAAGAGTTCTCTTCACAGATGAGTCTAGATTCTGCCTCTACCATTGTGATCGACGTTCCCTTGTATACAGACGTCCACATGAAAGATATGCTCAGTGCAATTTCCGGAATACTACTGGTTTCGGGGGAGGATCGATTATGGTATGAGGTGGAATATCTTTGACTGCTCGCACAGACCTAGTGGTCGTTGATAATGGAGCTAGGAATGCTGATAAGTATATAAGGAACATTCTTGAAGAGCATGTAGTGCCATTTGCCCCATACATGAGTGAAAATTTCATTTTTATGGACGATAATGCCAGACCCCATCGTGCGCGCATCGTTCAGGAGTACCTTGAAGAGGTTGAAGTCTCTCGAATGGAATGGCCAGCAAGAAGTCCAGATCTCAATCCTATTGAGCAGGTTTGGGACAACCTCAATAGGAGGCTGAGAAGTTCAGAAAATCATCCAGCTACTCTTAATGACTTAGGAATCCAACTCGGAGAAATCTGGGAAGAATTAGATCAGAACATTCTAAGATCACTCATTTTGAGTATGAACCGTCGTTGCCGAGCTGTAATTAACGCAAGGGGTGGAAATACCAAGTATTAAATCACTTATCAACATTTCAGTATTTTGAAAATTGTTCATTTCTCTTCTTTCACATAAGATTCGGTGAAATCCTGATTTTTTTTTCCATTTAATGTGTCTTGTTTCGTTCAAAACCTTCCCAAGAGAACATAAAAAATAAGTTATAAAGTCAATGTAGAGTTAACTTTCATTAAAATTGAGATTTTCAGAATCTGTTTAATTTTTTTTGCGCAGTGTATTTAAAATCTCTAGTGTCAGAATCTCATTCGATAATAATTTTGATAGGCATTATTTTAGGAAAATATAAAGATAACGTATGGTACATAAAAAGTTCCACAGAAATGTTTCAAAAACGCTGATTTTTCCACAGGAAAAATGTTATAGCTATTTTTCAAAAATGCACAGTTACAAAAAAACACTAAAACTATGAGACGAGTTTTTGTATATCTAGTTTATGTGTCCAATTTGGCTCAGTCTGTACTTTTTTTTATCAATTCAGTTTCCTTCATACATATTGGACATCTGGAAATCCCGATCGAGGATATACAGGGTGTCACATTGAAAAGGAAATAGACGTCATTTCAGGAGGAAAATCAAGATTTCGAAAAATCGCTCGAGCCCGTCACTGTTCACTTTTTTTGCACTCAGCACTTAGGCCGGTAAAGAATTAGCTCATATCAACATATTCGTTATTTAAAACGCGACATTATCCAGTTCCGTATGAGGACCTGCGATTTTGCAACTTGTGGCTCGCATTTTTTTCTCTCGACTGGACTAAAACCGAGACCCCCTATATCGTCCTTGGAGCTAATTATCAAACATAGAAGTGGGTCCTTGCCCTCTTGATTGTTCCTAAATATACCGCCCACAAATCGCACATCACTCCATTCAATAAAAACAATCCTATTTTTGGCAACTGAAGGAATTCGTCGTAAGTGCGAGTACCTTCCCTCATAGCTACGTGCTAAAAAAATTGGCCTAGATCTCGTGATCCTTGGCTAATCTCCAGGGAGGCTCGACTCGGATACCGAACTTCGGACCGAATTTTTATTGTTGTGCGTCTGTATAGGTTTAAAAAAGTACGTTGGGTGGCTTAGATGTTCAGTGCGGTGATCAAATTAGGCTTTTGATGTCGGTTTGATACGATTGGACTGATTCGTTCTAGTTTGCATGTCTTATTTGGAGAGCCATGACTAAGGGGAAGCAGAGACCGTTGATCCAATATTTCATGGGTGAGTTCGTGTTTTTGTCCGAATTCATCGCTCATACAGGTTGTCCCGGAAGCATTTTTCCGTTCCCTATACAGGGTCTTTCACGAGGAACCTCATCCATATTTATACGGGAAACTACTGAACGTATTTTCATGAAATTCAGCACTTATAAGTATTTCACGATGCTGATGAAATCTAAAATATTTTCAAGGCATGAGCACCTCCGGTTTTTCCGGAAATGACGTCAACTTCCGTTTTTCAAATTAGAACACCACTTTTTTATTGCAGAAATAGATTCCTTAGAAAATTTCAAGTTATTTTGGTGTAACATTTTCCAGTTTTGGTTGGAAAATTCTCTCTGAGCGGGAAAATTCGAAAAAAAAAATCGAAAATAGAGCTCCGCTGAAACAAGAATAACTTCGAGGTTTTTGGATGGAAAATTTTCATTTTTGGGATTTTTCAAGATGTAAGATTGATGTATCCACTTTAAAAATTGAAATCGCGATTCATGATACAGGGGGTGAAAAAATCGCTTTCAAAGTTAGGGATGACAAAATCGTGAAAAATCAATTTTTTCGAATTAGAACCCCATTTTTTTATGGCAGATATTGAATCTACGTTAAAAAATAATGTGAGTGTATGCATCACACCCTTGCCCTAAAGTGGATATTTTCTGAGTTATTCACAAAAACTGTTTTTCGTCTTGAATTTTCAGCTATTTCTTTTCCCTTCGCGCCAAAAAGATGAAATTTTCAGGAACTGTTATTTGAACCATGCTGTAGATTTTTCACCCCTTCTTGAAACCGACTTCAAGTTACTATTAGGAGAACCATGGCAAACTCTCGCAGTTATAACTAGAGAAGATGCTCAAAGATTTGACCGTTAATTTCTAGACATTTATTTATACGTCTCAGGAATGCTTCGTGCGTTGCTCTTCTTATTTCATCGGGAGGAAGAGATCTGCAAAAGTGTTTAAAAACCAAATTGAGTTTCAAAACTATAAATCTAAAAATCTAAACAAACCTGAACGCATTTCTGACTCGTTCTATGCAGTCCTCTTTATCAGTCAGGGGAGTGAGTAGACAATATTTTTGCATATTAGGGTAGTAAAATCTAAAACATGGTTTAAGTAACAGTTCCTGAAAATTTCATCTTTTTGGCGCGAAGGGAAAAGAAATAGCTGAAATTCAAGACGAAAAACAGTTTTTTGTGATTAACTCAGAAAATATCCACTTTAGGGCAAGGGTGTGATACATACACTCACATTATTTTTCAACGTAGATTCAATATCTGCCATAAAAAAATGGGGTTCTAATTTGAAAAAATTGATTTTTCACGATTTTGTCATCCCTAACTTTGAAAGCGATTTTTTCACCCCCTGTATCATGAATCGCGATTTCGATTTTTAAAGTGGATACATCAATCTTACATCTTGAAAAATCCCAAAAATGAAAATTTTCCATCCAAAAACCTCGAAGTTATTCTTGTTTCAGCGGAGCTCTATTTTCGATTTTTTTTTTTAATTTTCCCGCTCAGAGAGAATTTTCCAACCAAAACTGAAAAATGTTACATCAAAATAACTGGAAATTTTCTAAGGAATCTATTTCTGCAATAAAAAAATGGTGTTCTAATTTGAAAAACGGAAGTTGACGTCCTTTCCGGAAAAACCGGAGGTACTCATGCCTTGAAAATATTTTAGATTTCATCAACATCGTGAAATACCTATAAGTGCTGAATTTCATGAAAATACGTTCAGTAGTTTCCCGTATAAATATGGGTGACGTTCCTCGTGAAAGACCCTGTATAGAGTGTGTCACCTGATTATTAATGAAATTCATAAGCAGTATCCTTGTAGTTCCTAGTGTGAGAATCCTTCCTTCTAAGTGTTATGTGTGAGATCATAGCAGTCGCGTTGGTTTGGAAGTGACAATAAACTCTTTATATTTCCTGTTAACTGATGAACGGTGGAACCAGATCGAAGCAATCCTTCACTTGCCTGGCTCGCCATGGCCCGAAGACGAGGCTATGTTTACTGGAGACGTTCGTTATAGAACTTCCAGAGGATTTCTCACTGCCACTGTTGTGGGGGATGTTTTCCTTGGCACAGATGATATAAACAGTTTATCCTAGGCCTCCAAACCAGTGATTATTGTACGTAAAATATTATACTAAAGCAACAACTCCAAATGCCTATACCATAGTGTCGAGTTAATAGTTAAATGTGCAGTAGACCTTACGAACAGTATAAGAATATTCCAAATGGGTTGGTAGCAGAACAGAGTTCCACAATATTCAATAGAAATGCAATAATAAAATAGAACAAGCTTACATGAGATTGAATCCTGTGAAATGAAACAGTTATTTAAATGGAGATCGTGTAAATACCAGATAACAAAGAAGCGTCTTTAAAATATACTAAAATGGCGGATTCCTAGAAGAGGAACTGCATTTCAAAGGGACACTATTGTGAACCAGAATGAAAGTGAAAACAGACAGCCGCCGAGTTAAAAAGTGAACTCTAAAGAGAGTCCTCCATTCGTTGTCGTTTCGGAGGTTAGTTTTACTTCCACAGAATCGTATTTCTTCGATGGTCACAGAAGAACAAGTTTACTTCATGGGGGATCTTCGATATGATTAAAATCTCCTATTTATAAAGATGCGAATTGCCTAAAGTATTGATTGAAGTCGTACTAATATTCATCATTCATAGAATTATAAAATAATATCAAATAAGTTCATTCAACGTAGTTCCACGTTTCGACAATAGACGTTGCAAAGTTGGAAGCCATGGAATCTGGCAACGGTGCATTTTATTTGCAGGGTAGGAAATTCAGATATGTTACAATACAGGTTGTCCCGGACTAAATGAATCCAGTGGCGCACCCAGAATTCCGTTATGGGTGGGGCTGAACTGAAAAATTGTTCTTGCAATATACAGGGAGTTGCATTGGTAAACGAACATACGGTAACCTGAGCTAGAGCTACCCTAGACGAGTCTGAAAAACCGATAGGTCTTATCCATAACTGAGATACAGAGTGGTTCATATGTATTCACCAAAAATTTAAATTTCTCATAACTTTAGAATCAACCAGTATAGTCAGTTGATATTTGAAATGTATGATCCACTTCCCCATATCGATCGATTCGCTTTTGAATTTTCCAAAAATTCCAGATCCGTATTTGAAAAATATGGGACTTCTTCCAAGCCGAAATTCGACACCCCGTATATTAAAATTTTGGAATTTTATTGAGATATTTGAAGAGAGCAGGAAATTTTCAATGAAGTTCAGTAGATTTCATTGTCCCGCACGTCATTTTGCTCAAAGAAATCTTCAGGGAAAGATCCAATTGGAATTCCACTAATTCTCAGAAGAATCGAACATTGTGATCAAATTGATTTTTTTGTTGTCCCACTAATTTCACATACGAATTTCATAGTATTTTGAGGAATTATTTCGAGTTATTTCCGAAAAAACATTATTGATTGGGAATAATTCATTTGAAGTCAACAAAGATTAATAAAAAAATAAAGAAACATAAAAACTTAACGTGAATTACAGAAGGTGCTCGAAAGTACCACACTTTTGCTCAATACACATTCTTGCCCTCTTCAAAATATTTCTGATACTTCTTTTTGTCATGTCTGGATTATTATCTTTTTTATTGCAAGCGACTTCGATACGTTGCTTGAGGATCTCCTCACTTCCTATTTCAGATGAATATACTGAACATTTCAAATAACCCCAAATGAAATAATCAACAGGATTCTAATCTGGTGATCCATCGGGCCAGGCATGCGGTCCACCTCTGCCAATCCGCATATTTCGAAAGTTCTGATCTTAAAATTGCCTGATCATTACTCTGAAATGGGGTGGAGCTCCATCATGCTGAGAACGCATTCCTGCAATGTACGTACGTATGGTGTGGCGTTTATAAAAATCGATCGATTGGGCCACACTACCTGCCAATAAGACTTACGGGTGATCACTGATCTTTACTGACATTTACTCCATAATCATCTTCCTGTACGACTCGAAGGTACGGAAATTGCAAGAATGCATTTTCAGCAAGATGGAGCTCCACCGTCTTTTTTGTATTATATATTGGAGAAGTGATTGAAGTGAATATGGAATACTTCAAAAATGACAGAGTTTGAAGTCAACCAAAAGAAGACTGTTTGATAGATGCATATACTCCATTCACAATTATAAAATCACAACTCTGGCCTTGGAAATTTGACACATTCCACTCTGTATCGAAGTTATGACGTTTTTCAAAATATTTTTATGTTCCAAGTAAACACTATGTGGCCCTTTCTACATTCTCAGCGTATTTCTCAGAATGTAAATTCATTCGGAAAATGAATGAATTGGAAAAGATGTGATGAACGAAAATAATGTACGTTTATATGAATTGATAGAAAGGATTCCTTTTCTAGTTATTTGCATGAAAAGTCCAAGAGATCACTGTTGAAATATATTATTTTTCGCCATGGAAGAAAATTGCATTGCTTCCACATAATTTTCATATACATAATCGACCTCTCGAGGCTCCATCCGATCCATCTATACAGCGATATCTGTCCAAATAACAGCTTTTTCAACGAAATTCGCCTGTACCCCTCGAAATGTAAACATTCGTCCTGGTCTTGAAAATCGTCCTCACGCTCCAAACTGGTGCTAAAAACAATAAATATTCGTTAATCTTGGATATTCGACGAAAAACTCACCTGCAAATATCGACTAAATGCCAAAAATCTGCGAACAATTTGTAAACCTAACAAAATGTGGAATATCTTTGATACTTTTACTTTGATGTAAACAAAGAAACGTCGTTTTGTCATTAACGATATTTTCTGTGCGCGCACTGACTTTTCATCATATGTTCTGTGCTTTTCATCAGGGGCACCAACTCCTGAAAACGAAACCATGACCTCCTATGTGATTAAATATGCATCTATACTATTTGATAATGTTTGACGTTTGACAATCAACTGAAAGAAATTAAAAATGTTGGTATCTTTGGGGGGGGGGGGGGGCTGCAGCCCCAAAGCCCCCCTTGGGTGCGCCACTGAATGAATCACAGATTCTAGAGACGAAATCAGGAGACCACTATTTTTGATTTTTGTCAGGCGCTTTCTTTCGGATTTCACCCCTTAAAATATTTCTTTTTAGTGCTACCTATTTTGACTATTATCCACCGTAAGACATTTTTTATTGGGCCACAATATCTTTGGAACCACTAATTCCTTGAAAATTGTTGAACCGTTAGAAAGTCCATTCAATTGAAAAACTTTTTTGTCTCCAAGATTTTCGGGAAAATCTGAAAATGTGAACAACAAGTGAAGGGTTCTCTAATCAGAGGTGTTATTTTGACATTCAAAGAAAAATACCATTTTTTTTTATAAATGATGTTTTTGTGCCCTTGGTCTAGTGGTTAGGACATTGGATTAGGACCAGGCAAGTCCGAGTTCAATCCCGAGCAAGGAAAGAAATTTTCTAGTCTCAGCAGGGGCCACCATTTCACAGTTGGGTTAAAAATTAACAGTGCTGTGCCTGAGGTGGCGTGAGGACACAGTAACAAAGCCTACACAGAACACAACTGATTCTCCTAACTCGCACAAGCTACAAGCTTCTGAGGGGTCTCCTCGGGAGACCTAGGAGTAATCAGTATAAGCATAAACATTTCATTATAATATACCTCTCTTTCACATGACCTCAAAGGAAGAAGTCGCAAGGTGTTAAATCACAAGATCTCGGTGGCCAATTGTTATCAATTCTTCGAGAGATAACACGGTCCAGAAACTTTCACCGTGAAAGATCAATGGTTTCGTTGCCTGTGTGACACGCAGCGCCGCCTTATGGAAAGTAAACGTTTTCCAGATCAATACCATCCAATTCCGGCCATAAAAATCATTAATCATCTCTCGATAGCGCAATCCATTCACCGTAACTCTTGCTCCGCCTCATTCTCGAAAAAGTGAGGTCCAATGATCTCCGCTGGATCATAAACCGCACCAAACGTTGAGGATAGAGAGGGTTTTCCACAATAAATTTGGGTTTCCCGAGTCACAGATGCGATAATTCTGCTTGTTGACTAATCCACCCAGTTGGAAATGGGCCTCATCACTCAAGATGATTTTTCTATGGAATTCAGGATCATTTCCATGCATTTCAAGGACCCGATTAGCAAAAACACGACTTGAGTTCTTGTGTTAACTGAACTTTATAAGCCTTTAGACCCTAATATTTATGCAAAATACGGGGTAATGACGTTTGTGGAATACCTAATTCCAAAGAACGACAAGGAATGGACAAACCTCCAGCAGCAATATTCTGGACTGTTCTTGAGCGACTTGCACGGGTTTTATTCTTCACATCACTCACTTGACCCAACAGCTCAAATTTTTTCACCAATTGACAGCTTCAAAAGTGACTGAAACTGAAAGTCTACTGAAATAGCGTACTATTCAAATTTACACTTCTTATTGGAAAACCCTTCATTTGGCATGAAAAGTATCAAAGTGTATTTACAGAAACAAGTATTTTCAAGGGAGAAAACTTGGAGCAACGTTTTGACAATGCACATTTGCTGAAAACGCCCTATTACTATGCACCGATTATAGAAATCGATATGAGATTTTCACCTTTGACTCGAATGTTGACCTTCAGCAACATGAGTTACCCTTTCAAGAGTGTCCAATTTGGCCTACTCCATACATTGTATTTTTAGTCCAAGCTAATAAGAACCATAATATGCGAGTAGAATTTTCAACTTTGTCCTCAACTGAATAATTTGTTTCAAAACTATTTTTATTCCAACGAACAAATGGCCGTTTCAAATTCAAATAACATTTTATAGCTCTGTTCAGAAAAATTCCAGTTTTCTATTGACATACAAATTTTGTAGTTGACGCATGCGTATAACACCAAAGAATCGGGAATATCAGGCACACGATATACATATGGTATTATTCGATATATGGATTTATGGCTCCTAAATCCTAAGTTATTTATGGATGTCATAATGCTTAATGAAATAGGTGTATTATGATTACTTTATTGGATAGCCGTGGACAAAATTAATTTTAGAGGTGGTATATTTTTATTGTGAACATTAAAAATTATTCATTATATCGTCAACGTTAATTTTCGACGTGATCCAACAGTGTATACCTATAGGCCACAACCACCATTTTGAACAAGATCATGGAATGCTATGAATATACATGGTGTTCCTGAATTGGAGGTACAAACGAAGATAATTTTAAGGAAACATGAGACCGCAAAAGTTTCTTTTTCGAGATACAGGGAATACCAGGAAGTATTTGGATTTCGAGTATTTCAAGAGATTAGTTCAACATTTTCACCTCGAAATCGTTAAATGCGACTAAACATAAAGAGATCAAAAAGTTTAGTATAAGAACTGAGCTTTTTTTACAATTTTTCGAACTAGCAGTGGCTCACCAAAAAATTTCTGGAGGAGAGCAGTACCTATTTCAGAAAAAATGTCACCCTGTAGGTTTGTAATCGAAATTTGATTTCAAATTATGTGAATTCTAAATTGTAATATCTATGCCAAAATTCAGTGGAATATCTTGTGAAAGGCAGATATACACTGCGCAAAAAAATTAACGCACATTCTGAAAATTTCAATTTTAATGAAAGTTAACTCTACATTGACTTTATAACTTATTTTTTATGTTCTCTCGGGAAGGTTTTGAACGAAACAAGACATATTAAATGGAAGAAAAATTCAGGATTTCACCGAATCTTATGTGAAAGAAGAGAAATGAACAATTTTCAAAATACTGAAATGCTGATAAGTGATTTAATACTTGGTATTTCCACCCCTTGCGTTAATTACAGCTCGGCAACGACGGTTCATACTCAAAATGAGTGATCTTAAAATGTTCTGATCTAATCCTTCCCAGATTTCTCCGAGTTGGATTCCTAAGTCATTAAGAGTAGCTGGATGATTTTCTGAACTTCTCAGCCTTCTATTGAGGTTGTCCCAAACCTGCTCAATCGGATTGAGATCTGGACTTCTTGCTGGCCATTCCATTCGAGAGACTTCAACCTCTTCAAGGTACTCCTGAACGATGCGCGCACGATGGGGTCTGGCATTATCGTCCATAAAAATGAAATTTTCACCAATGTATGGGGCAAATGGCAGTACATGCTCTTCAAGAATGTTCCTTAGATACTTATCAGCATTCATAGCTCCATTATCAACGACCACTAGGTATGTGCGAGCAGTCAAAGATATTCCACTCCATACCATAATCGATCCTCCCCCGAAACCAGTAGTATTCAGGAAATTGCACTGAGCATATCTTTCATGTGGACGTCTGTATACAAGGGAACGTCGATCACAATGGTAGAGGCAGAATCTAGACTCATCTGTGAAGAGAACTCTTTCCCAATCGGCCTCTTACCAATGGATATGCTCTCTCGCAAAATCCAAACGCGCCCTTCGATGGGCTGGGGTTCTTAAGAGCTGGGCCTCTTGCCGCGACACGAGGCCTTAAATCATATTCTCTGAGGCGATTTCTTATTGTCTGAGTGCTAATTTGCACCTCATGAGTTTGCATAAGCTGATTTTGAAGGAGGCGAGCGGTTGCAAACCGTTGTCTCAACGAAGAAACTCTCAAGTAACGTTCTTGAATGGCAGTTGTTACCCGTGGTCTACCCTGTCCTGGTCTTCGGACATTCATACCTGACTCCTTGAATCGCTGGAAACCTTTCTGCAATTCTTGTGTATGTCCACCCTTCTTCTCGCAGAACTACCGCTTGGGCACATTTCTCTTGGTTCAAATTGCGTGTTTCGCGTTGCATAGCTGTCGAGTGTAGAAAATCAAACGAAAGAAAAACTATTGATCACTAGAATTGATCGAGAACAACTGATTTTAGACTGGAGCCAATACATTCAAAATCTGATAATATCATCTTTTTTTATTCCTGCTAGGAGAAAACATCTGTATTGAAGAAACGTTGGAAGTGAATAACATATGCATGCATAATTCTGATAAAAATAATTATTATTGAGAACACCTTCAGTTGTAGAATAAATTTGAGATTTCCATAATGTGCGTTAATTTTTTTGCGCAGTGTACCATGAGAAACTTGAAACAAATTCTAACACTCTGTAGTCTGTATCCCGAAAACCAAACGTCTGCGGTCCCATTTTATGGGACTTTTTTTCTAAAATTATACCTTATTCGCAATATAAATGTCGATACATGCGTCAGGAAAATGAGTCTAATAAGTTGGAAATATACTTCATTTTCTGAATTGGTTTTTCTCTCACCCTGGTGCATTTCAACCCACTCCTATTGGAGAACGTCATTTGTTCGCGACACGAAGCCGTTCAAGGGTTTGTTGCGTAACTTCCCTAATCCAAGTGAAAATTGCTGAAGAAAATTCAATTAAAGTCATTCCCAGTCGCTCCGCTTACGTACCTGAAGTGCACGAGACTGACTCTTAGGTAAATATCAATTGATTATTTCTTATTTTGAGCCCATAATTTTCGTAGAATGTCAGTTGTGGTTTCTTTTTCATGGCAGTTAAGAGAAAAAGTGCATCAGAAAACAAAACGTCTACTAATTGGATAATATTTTTATCCAACACGTCCATCAATTGCGCACAAAAATAAGTTCTCCTATCTAAATTGTCTTCCAAGAGCTCCTGGGTAGGTATCATTTTATTTGGTTTTAATATGTTTAGAATGGATGTATGCCTGACATTGAATGTTTTAGAAGCATTTGTTCTTGATTTATGTGTATGTTCTTCAAACTTAAGCATCACATCCAACACTGCGCAAAAAAATTAACGCACATTCTGAAAATCTCAATTTTAATGAAAGTTAACTCTACATAGTCTACATTGACTTTATAACTTATTTTTTATGTTCTCTCGAGAAGGTTTTGAACGAAACAAGACACATTAAATGGAAGACAAATTCAGGATTTCACCGAATCTTATGTGAAAGAAGAGAAATGAACAATTTTCAAAATACTGAAATGCTGATAACTGATTTAATACTTGGTATTTCCACCCCTTGCGTTAATTACAGCTCGGCAACGACGGTTCATACTCAAAATGAGTGATCTTAAAATGTTCTGATCTAATCCTTCCCAGATTTCTCCGAGTTGGATTCCTAAGTCATTAAGAGTAGCTGGATGATTTTCTGAACTTCTCAGCCTTCTATTGAGGTTGTCCCAAACCTGCTCAATCGGATTGAGATCTGGACTTCTTGCTGGCCATTCCATTCGAGAGTCTTCAACCTCTTCAAGGTACTCCTGAACGATGCGCGCACGATGGGGTCTGGCATTATCGTCCATAAAAATGAAATTTTCACCAATGTATGGGACAAATGGCACTACATGCTTTTCAAGAATGTTCCTTATATACTTATCAGCATTCATAGCTCCATTATCAACGACCACTAGGTCTGTGCGAGAAGTCAAAGATATTCCACCCCATACCATAATCGATCCTCCCCCGAAACCACTAGTATTCAGGAAATTGCACTGAGCATATCTTTCATGTGGACGTCTGTATACAAGGGAACGTCGATCACAATGGTAGAGGCAGAATCTAGACTCATCTGTGAAGAGAACTCTTTCCCAATCGGCCTCTTCCCAATGGATATGCTCTCTCGCAAAATCCAAACGCGCCCTTCGATGGGCTGGGGTAAGAGCTGGGCCTCTTGCCGCGACACGAGGCCTTAAATCATATTCTCTGAGGCGATTTCTTATTGTCTGAGTGCTAATTTGCACCTCATGAGTTTGCTCAAGCTGATTTCGAAGGAGGCGAGCGGTTGCAAACCGTTGTCTCAACGAAGAAACTCTCAAGTAACGTTCTTGAATGGCAGTTGTTACCCGTGGTCTACCCTGTCCTGGTCTTCGGACATTCATACCTGTCTCCCTGAATCGTTGCAACATTCTGGACACACTTGTATGGGAAACTCCAAACCTTTCTGCAATTCTTGTGTATGTCCAGTGTCCACCCTTCTTCTCGCAAAACTACCGCTTGGGCACATTCCTCTTGGGTCAAATTGCGTGTTCCGCGTTGCATAGCGATCGAGTTTAGAAAATCAAACGAAAGAAAAACTATTGATCACTAGAATTGATCGACAACAACTGATTTTAGAATGGAGCCAATACATTCAAAATCTGATAATATCATCTTTTTTTATTCCTGCTGGGAGAAAACATCTGTATTGAAGAAAAACGTTGAAAGTGAATGACATATGCATGCATAATTCTGATAATAATTATCATTGAGAACACCTTCAGTTGTAGAATAAATTTGAGATTTCCATAATGTGCGTTAGTTTTTTTGCGCAGTGTATGTTTCACAAAAAAAAATTTAACAGCTCCTTCTGGGTGTATATAATAAGGAATTTCGGCAATCACATGAGAATGATAACTTTTCTGGATACAAAGAATAGAAGAATAGAAAGAAAGATCGCGTTAATCTATCAAAGGATGTATTATTATTCGAATTATTGAAGTTTGTACCTGTCTTTCGAAGGGAGTTTTTTTGGCTTCATTTTTACGAAGAATTCCATTTGGCTTTTCAAGAACGTATTTTCCTGCGAAAATCTCCCTGACCTTTGAAAAAATCGCGGTCCACCTATCTGTTACAGGGAAATTGTGGAGAAATTCTCCAAATTTCTAAAGAAAAATTGAGCACTGAATCCCGTTCCATATTCTGGAAGTTCCTTGTCAGTTTTGAAAGAAATCGCAAAGCTTTTAGGAAACTAATGAACCGTGCGGTAAAAATTTGCATCGACTTTTATTTCAGTTGAGTAGGTCCGATTTTATTAGACAGATTACGTACCTCATCCACTTATTTTTTTTTATCTCAGTGCATCCATCATCCAAATTTATAGGGCTTCGGTTATTTGCGTCACATCTCTTGACTTTTGGATCCTAATTTATACGCCTCATGACTATTTTCATATGCGCTAACGCTTTTGTCCGAACGTGACCAGTCTGGTCAAAAATACCTAATTAATGAGCCTCTTGATCCAACAATTCAAAGTTATGACAATCCGTTTTTTGAAATGGTATCGCCCACGGGTTCTACGAAGTTGTCCGAGAGGTATTTTCCGTATATTTTACAGCCAAAAATCATTTTTGGTGAAGTGGTTGTTTGAAATGTCTGAACTAGACACAACAAAAAATAGTTAAGTTTGTTATGAGAGTCGAGGATTATTTGTGACTTGAGTTATTCGAAGATTTTGTGAATTTAGGTCCAAGAATCAGCTTCAGCTTTTTATTTTGGGGATTAAAGTTTCGACACAGTGTTTGTGGATATAATAGTATATTGTTCAATGGGCGGTAATGTGAGTCATAACACACGCAGATGAATTTTGCAGCCCGAGCCGTCAGGCGAGTGTAGTTCATCAAGTGTGTTATGACCATTACCGCGGGCAATTCTTCCAATCACCATGGGATAAGAAATATACGTGGTGGCTCTTCTGAGAAGGAACAACCTGTATATTCACCACATTAATTTTCACTTCGAGAATCAATAGGTTTTGCAGACGTTGCTGCTTTCTTGGCGAAATCTCAGACGTTCTATCGGGAAGATCAAACTATACTGAACTAGACCAAATGCAGCAGTACGCAGTGAAGTATACTCCATTACTTTTATAAAGTATCCCGGTTGGCCATGAAATTCTGGCACATTTCACCGCGTATATTTTGAAAATGTTTGGTTATAGTCAGTCTTATGTCAAATGAATGAGTAATGTTTTACTTCCTACATATCGTTGGAATTACGTATTCATCAAAATTTTTATTTAATTTGGGAAAATAATGAATTTGAGAATATATTATGTGAATTCAATTATTCTAAAGACCTGGCGATTGCTGAAGAAACTTTGCTCTGTTAATACTGGAAATACACTGCGCAAAAAAATTAACGCACTTTCTGAAAATCTCAACTTTAATGAAAGTTAACTCTACATTGACTTTATAACTTATTTTTTATGTTCTCTCGGGAAGGTTTTGAACGAAACAAGACACATTAAATGGAAGAAAAATTCAGGATTTCACCGAATCTTATGTGAAAGAAGAGAAATGAACAATTTTCAAAATACTGAAATGCTGATAAGTGATTTAAAACTTGGTATTTCCACCCCTTGCGTTAATTACAGCTCGGCAACGACGGTTCATACTCATAATGAGTGATCTTAAAATGTTCTGATCTAATCCTTCCCAGATTTCTCCGAGTTGGATTCCTAAGTCATTAAGAGTAGCTGGATGATTTTCTGAACTTCTCAGCCTTCTATTGAGGTTGTCCCAAACCTGCTCAATTGGATTGAGATCTGGACTTCTTGCTGGCCATTCCATTTGAGAGACTTCAACCTCTTCAAGGTACTCCTGAACGATGCGCGCACGATGGGGTCTGGCATTATCGTCCATAAAAATGAAATTTTCACCAATGTATGGGGCAAATGGCACTACATGCTCTTCAAGAATGTTCCTTATATACTTGTTAAATATTTGTCTATGTTCATTTTGATGTATTAGATGATATATCATAGTTGTTAATGTCATGATAGTTAAAAAAAAGAGAACTTGTCATGTTATTGTCAAGATAGATCGGGAAATAAAAGTTTGTTTGAGTTGAAGTAGATTTTGGCCCTCACCCATATTTGATAGTTAGAGAACTTAAGAAACAATCAGTTTCAACATTTGGCGACCGTGACAGGACTTTCTATTGCAAGTATGGACAAAACGAAGAGAGCCCTTGGTCTACACCGAACTGCTTTCAAGAAGATATGCAGCACTATTGAAGATGATTTATCCTCAGATTCATATGATATTATAGACATTCAGAGTAATATGAAAGTTTTGGAGGAGAAAATGCTTCAGATAGCTGAACTGAATCAATTTTTTTTTGATTTGATGTTGGATTCAGATGACTGCGAAGACAACATGAATGTTGAACTTGAAGTTATGGATAATTTAAGTTCCCGATTCCACAAATTGAAATTACGTTGCGAAAATTTGGTGTGCTATAAAGGAAGCCCAAAGAAATCAGAGTCGAAAGGTAAACTGAAGATTCCCAAACTAGAATTTCGTCAATATGGAGGCGATTTGAAGGGATGGCTTGGTTTTTGGAACCAATTCAGCAGGATTGATGAAGATTCTGATCTAGAGGAGGAAGACAAGCTTCAGTACCTCATTCAGGCCACTACACCAAATTCTAGAGCAAGACGAATTGTGGAAAGTTACCCTGCCACAAAAGGTAACTATAAAAAGGCCGTTGATAGTTTGAAAGGAAGATTTGGTAGAGACGACTTATTGATTGAAGTGTATGTTAGAGAACTTCTTCAACTAGTTTTAACGAACCTTAATGCCAAGAACAAACTATCAACCTTTTTTGATAAAATTGAGTCACAACTTAGAGCTATGGAAAGTTTAGGCGTAAAATCTGATACTTGTGCTGCTTTGTTGTATCCATTAGTAGAGTCATGCTTAGGAGAAGATCTGATAAGAGCTTGGCACAGAAGTCGATTTTATTCAGTTGAGTCAAGTTTAAAGAATCGCCTTGATGCTCTGATGGATTTTCTTGGACAAGAAGTGATGAACGAAGATAGAATTCATCTAGCTACGAGCAGTTTCAAAGACAAGATAAAACAAGAACATAGAAGTACAAGCGAACAAACTACCGCATCTGAATTATTCAATAAGGGTATACCACGATGTACATTTTGCAAAGGAGCCCATCCCTCCTATAAATGTCAAGAAGCTTTGAAATTGAGTTTTACAGAGAAGAAACAGAAGTTGTCAGAGGCTGCATGTTGTCATTTGTGTACCAGATTTGGCCATATAGCACGAAGATGCCGTTTAAGAGAAAAATGTAACATCTGTCAAGGGAAACATTGTACCCTTATGTGTGCTAAACAAGATTTGAAGGCATCCAATACAATTCATCCCAATCAAGATGGTAATACGAAGAAAGCGGAACAGAATCTAACCAACCATATATACACAGAAGTTTCTCTACAAACCATGGTAGTTGAACTAAAAGGCGAAAACAAATCAAAACTTGTTAGACTTTTAATTGATACTGGTTCCCATAGGTCTTATGTAACTAAAAGGGTTGCCGAAGAGATAGGTTATAATACGATAAGAGAAGAAGAACTAGTACATTCGCTTTTTGGAGGTACCCGAAGCGAAAGTGTGAAACATAAATGTTACAAAATTCGTCTCTACAGCCTCACCGAAGACTACAGCTGTAACTTTGAAGTTTTGGATCAGCCACTCATTTGCAGCAAAGTTAGTTCTGTAAAAAAGGGACCCTGGTTGGATGCATTGAAACTCATGGGTATTGAAATCACCGATACAACTGATGGACCCATAGACGTATTAGTTGGAGCTGATGTAGCTGGCAAACTTTATTCTGGACGCAAACATGATTTGGAATGTGGCTTGGTAGCAGTACACACATTATTGGGTTGGACTGTTATGGGAAAATTTAAAAATGTTTATCACCATACATCATCTATGGTCATAACTTCGATGTTTTCAAAGGATGTTCCCATATCTAACTTCTGGAGTTTGGACGTACTGGGTATTGAAGATCCCAAAAGAATGAAGACTTCACAAGAACAAGAACAAGCAGTCATGGAATATTTTTTGAGTACTGTGAAACAGAAAGATGATAACCGATATGAGGTAAGCATGCCATGGATTGAAGGTCACCCTCCCTTGTCTTCTAATTTTGATCTTTCTTATAAAAGACTTTTGAATACTACGAAAAGGTTAAAGAAGGACAATTTCTACAATATCTATGATGAAGTCTTTGATAATTGGTTAGTAGAAGGTGTCATAGAATGCTCACCCGATTTTGAATCCATTGAAAAGTCAAATCAGAATGGTCATTTCTTACCTCATCATCCTGTTTATAAACTTAGTAGCAGCACAACACCTGTACGTCCAGTTTTTGATGCTTCTTCTAAAGAAAAAAATCAACCCTCATTAAACCAGTGTTTGGAAAAGGGAGTGAATCTTATTGAGTTGATTCCTTCCATGTTGATACGATTTCGAACAGAGAAGATTGGAGTTATAGCTGATATCAGAAGAGCTTTTCTTCAAATTGGTCTAAACGAAAATGATCGAAAATTCTTAAAGTTTCTATGGTATGACAATGAAGGAAATTTAAAAATTTTCAGACATGCACGTGTTGTATTCGGAGTATCATGCAGTCCTTTTTTGTTGGGAGCTGTTATTGAATACCACCTGAGGAAAATTCTGGAAAAATCAGTCTGCGGAGAAAACAATTACTCTTCAGAGGTCATTTTGAAACTGATGAAGTCTTTTTACGTGGACAACGTTGTTGCTAGTGTGAAAGATGAAGAAGCGCTTCACCAATTTATAGAACAGTCGAAAACTATTTTGGCTGATGGAAAGTTTGAGCTGCGAGGGTGGGAGCATTCTTCAGACAAAGAAATCGAAGGAGAAGTAAAGAGCAATGTTTTGGGTTTGATATGGAATCGT
Source organism: Adalia decempunctata (assembly GCA_951802165.1). Taxonomy (NCBI): domain Eukaryota; kingdom Metazoa; phylum Arthropoda; class Insecta; order Coleoptera; family Coccinellidae; genus Adalia; species Adalia decempunctata. The sequence goes on from OX637697.1 coordinate 28,571,938, forward strand.
GGATTAGATACATTAGAACTGTCTTTGGAATGGTTTGATAAGATGAACACGAACAATGTTACTAAAAGAACTATTTTGTCTGCAGCACACAAACTTTTCGACCCCATTGGTTTTACTTGCCCAGTGTCATTGTTTCCAAAGTTACTACTTCAGAAGACATGGTCTATGAATTTGAGTTGGGATGATGAAATCGATGGTGAAGTTCGAGATAATTTTTTGAAATGGTTACAAGAATTACCTTATTTGATAGCTGTCAAGATACCACGTTGGATATCCTGTTCGAATTCTACTGGATTACTCAATCAATCTGTTCATATTTTCTGTGATGCAAGTGCTACTGCTTATGCGACTTGTATTTTCCTTAGAACAGAAAACAATGAAGAAATCAACGTAAGACTGGTAGAAGCAAAATCCAGGGTGGCTCCTATCAAAAAGTTAACAATCCCTCGACTTGAACTTTTGGCCGCGACAATTGGCGTAAGAATGTTTCAAAATTTCAAGAAAAACTATGAACCGCCAATACAAGTCTACTATTGGTCAGATTCTTCAACAGTACTATCGTGGATTAAACGAGAAGATCAGTGGAAACCTTTCATATGGAATCGAGTTGAAGAAATTAGATCATTTTCCAAGCCCCAAGATTGGTATCACGTCCCTGGCAACATGAATCCAGCGGATCTTCCATCAAGAGGTAGTTTACCTAAAATATTAGCTGATGGAAGATGGTGGGAGGGTCCTAACTGGTTGTATAATCCGATTTCACAATGGCCGAATCAAAATTATGACTATGATGAAGAAGAAATCAACAAAGAAAAACGAAAAACTGTGGTTTCTTCCTTTTCCGCGATTAAAGAATGTACATGGTACTACAAGTATTTTTCAAAGTTCAGTAAAATTGTTAGTCTTGTTGGATGGATCAAGCGATTTATAACGATTATCATGAAACGCAATGTTGAGTATAAAGGAATTTTGTCTGCTGAAGAACTGGAAGAAGCAAGAAAATCAGTCATTCGTTTGATACAACAAGAAAGTTTTGAATCAATAGAGGATTCCAAGCTATCATCGTTGTGTCCGTTTTATGATAACGATGGATTAATTAGATTACGTACCAAGATTTCTGACAGGAATGATACAGTGGATTTTTGTTTACCATATGTTTTACCATCAAACCACGAAGTTGTTAGACGTTTAATTTTCGAGGAACATAAAAAGAATGGCCACGTTGGTATTCAGTCATTGATGCGAATTCTGAGAGAAAACTATTGGATCCTCAAATGTAGACGCACAGTGAGATCTGTCATAGGACAATGTACTACTTGTAGGAGATACAGAAGTAAAGTACTCGACACACCGGCCATAAGCTTGCCAGAAGCTAGAGTCCGTGACGCAGCAGTTTTTGAAGTCGTTGGTATAGATTTGGCAGGTCCATTATACTTGAAAACCAATGAGAAGGTTTGGATAGTTCTTTATACGTGTGCTGTATACAGAGCAGTTCACCTCGAATTGACATCTTCGACGTCAAGTAACGCATTTTTACAAACATTGAGAAGATTTATCGCTCGCAGAGGAAGACCTTCAGTGATATACACAGATTGTGGTACGAACTTCATTGGATCAGAAAATGCTCTTAGTAATTTAGACTGGAAAGAAATTGTCCAAGTTTGTTCTACCATGTACCAAATCGACTGGCGATTCAACCCTCCAACAGCCGCATGGTGGGGTGGTTGGTGGGAACGTCTAATAAGGCTCATGAAAGATGTACTGCGTAAGATTCTTGGAAACACCCGTCTCAACTCTGAAGAACTGCAGACAGTGCTTTGTGACTGTGAATCAGTATTGAATGCTCGTCCATTAACTTACATGTCTGAAGATCCAAATGATTGCATTGTTCTTACACCGGCGATGTTTCTGCAAGACATTAAAGAAGTTGGAGTAGCCGACATTGATTTAGTTGAAGGCAACGATTTGACTAAACACTACAGATATCGTTTGAAATTGAAAGAAGATCTGAACAAACGATTCAAGTTAGAATATCTGGGACAATTGACACTATTCTCGAAAAAGAAGTCTAATGACATTGTAAACGTAGGAGATGTTGTTCTTATTTCGGATTATAACAAGAAAAAATTTGAATGGCCTATGGGTCGAGTTGTCGAAACGATTCCTGGACGTGATGGTGAAATACGAATTGTAAGACTAAAGACTGCCTGTGGTGAGCTATTGCGACCAGTCCAACGATTGGTAATGCTTGAGATGGGAAGATCTGAAGATCTGCCAAAAAAGGAGGTTGAAAAGAAAACATAAGAAGGCTTTCGAAATAATAGTATAGTTGAAGAACAGGAGGTACAGACCAGATATGGAAGGAAGGTGAAGCTTCCAGCAAGATACAAAGATTAGTTGTGTCACAATTTTGGCATTTTCATGACACAAGGTGGGAGTGTGTTAAATATTTGTCTATGTTCATTTTGATGTATTAGATGATATATCATAGTTGTTAATGTCATGATAGTTAAAAAAAAGAGAACTTGTCATGTTATTGTCAAGATAGATCGGGAAATAAAAGTTTGTTTGAGTTGAAGTAGATTTTGGCCCTCACCCATATTTAATAGTTAGAGAACTTAAGAAACAATCAGTTTCAACAATACTTATCAGCATTCATAGCTCCATTATCAACGACCACTAGGTCTGTGCGAGCAGTCAAAGATATTCCACCCCATACCATAATCGATCCTCCCCCGAAACCAGTAGTATTCAGGAAATTGCACTGAGCATATCTTTCATGTGGACGTCTGTATACAAGGGAACGTCGATCACAATGGTAGAGGCAAATGGTAGACTCATCTGTGGAGAGAACTCTTTCCCAATCGGCCTCTTCCCAATGGATATGGTCTCTCGCAAAATCCAAACGCGCCCTTCGATGGGCTGGGGTAAGAGCTGGGCCTCTTGCCGCGACACGAGGCCTTGAATCATATTCTCTGAGGCGATTTCTTATTGTCTGAGTGCTAATTTGCACCTCATGAGTTTGCTCAAGCTGATTTTGAAGCAGGCGAGCGGTTGCAAACCGTTGTCTCAACGAAGAAACTCAAGTAACGTTCTTGAATGGCAGTTGTTACCCGTGGTCTACCCTGTCCTGGTCTTCGGACTTTCATACCTGTCTCCCTGAATCGCTGCAACATTCTGGACACACTTGTATGAGAAACTCCAAACCTTTCTGCAATTCTTGTGTATGTCCATTGTCCACCCTTCTTCTCGCAAAACTACCGCTTGGGCACATTCCTCTTGGGTCAAATTGCGTGTTTCGCGTTGCATAGCGATCGAGTGTAGAAAATCAAACGAAAAGTGGATAACATATGCATGCATAATTCTGATAAAAATAATTATCATTGAGAACACCTTCAGTTGTAGAATAAATTTGAGATTTCCATAATGTGCGTTAATTTTTTTGCGCAGTGTATTTTGAACGCTTTTCGGTTATTAATGAAGTCAACCTTGGAATCATTTCGAATCTCATGTTTGATGGAGTACCCGAACACTCGGTACTCGGTATTATGTATTCACTAATCAGAACAAACTCAATCAGAAGCCAGAACCTTCAGATAATCCATGATTTCCGTTTTCCTACCCCACAGCCTGATAAAACTGATAAGATATGTTAAGATGGGGCTCCCCAGGAGCCCGCGAATTCAGGTCGTACGGGGGCTATTGAACCGGCTTATTTCGGTTGGTAACAATGTCGATTATTATCTGGATTTATCTAGCCCGATACTATGATAGAATCTGAAACTGTTCCAACATCCAGACATCAATGAAATCGTGTTTACACGATCTTCACGTCAATGCATTCTCAGTATTCGCACTTCACTTCTACGTACTATTTCGTCGAATTGGTGCGAATTAGATAAGGAGATTAATTAGATATATTTCGAGGCTCGAATTTTGCGATTTCCATTCAGTCCTTTCGTTGCGGCAATGTTGGGTGAATGTTCGGATTGAAGTGGATTAACGTGTTGTTCTCCAAACTTGGGCTGGCTGAGATGAAGGAAGAAATTCTTCTGATGAAAGGTACTGACTTCCTCGGTTGAAACGGCTTCCTGCATCCTATGCGATCAGATTGTTATTCATATCAACTGAAAAATTCACTTCATTTCGAACTAGCTTGGCCTGCTTCACATTTCCCGCCAATAAAATGTGGTCACCCTTGTTCATCAGAATCGTAAGCCGATGCTCTATCGTTCCAGCCAACAAAGAGCTCGGAAATTCTTAAAATGGCTGTTCTGCCTTCCACTACTGACAAAAGATCTCTCAGCATTGGTTCTTTCAAATGGCTCTATGCACAAAACGAGCCAGTTTGAATTTTTTTTCAAAGAGGTTATTTTTTAGAAGTAGATTGAACTTTGAAATGGAATAAAACAAAGATGATTTTTTTAAAATGAAATGAAATTCACTTTTTCCGAAAGACAATCTTCTGGCATTATACAGGGTGTATTTTAAGGTGAGGCTCTTCTTCTGACAGGTGATAGAACTCATCAAAATAAATCATTTTACCAAAAAAAAATTTATATGAATTATGCCCCTGTTTCGAGAAAATGAAACTAGAATATTTTCTAGTTTCTAGGTGAATCTGAAAATTCCTCAATCCGAACCTGCCCCCTCGACTGCTCGTCCGTAGATATCAACATGTTTTTTGTCTCCTTATCATACATGACGCAGAATATCGATTGTGATCAGTGGTGCGGTGTAGATTGTACGAGTGTTTATGTTTCGAAAATGCCGCACGCGGCACGTTTATTCAAATGATGAACCTGTTGATATACTTTTAATTTATGGTGAATCAAAACAAAAAGCCAGTTCAGCGTAAAGGTTGTACAGAATAAGATTTCCGCTAAGAAATCACCTTCGCGGATGTTCTTAAACCTGGTGCAGAAATGTAGAGATATGATGCACGGGAGAGTGGTATTAAGGGGCAGTATCACCTTTTGAATCGTGGTAAATCTCCATTCAAAAAGTGGTCTCTCTTTATTTCACGAGTAAGTACCCTAATTTACGACGACTTTTTTTTTAAATTGAAGTTGAAGAAGGTCCCGGGAGCAAATAGTTTTCTTTTTTTCGATTTAATTAGTTTTTCAATTAAAAAAACCAGGGTAATCGTTAGATCTGGGGTTATTGAATATGTTTTTCGTTTTTCATGAGTACAAGCTATATTTTTGAAAAAATCATCATGAACATTTTTGTAGGTTATAGAAGATTAAATTGCCGAGGGCAAATAGTTGCTATTTTTTCCAAAAAATGATGAATAACCGTCGGAAAAAAATCATTAAGTGAAGTCTCCAAAACGCTGAAGTTCAACCTGTTTTTTTTAATTGAAAAACTAATTAAATCGAAAAAATCGCAACTATTGGCCCTCGGCAATTTAATCTTCTATAAACTACAACAATTTTCATGATGATTATTTCAAAAATATAGCTTGTACCCATGAAAAACGAAAAACATATTAAATAACTCCAGATCTAACGATTACCCTGGTTTTTTTAATTGAAAAACTAATTAAATCGAAAACAAGAAAACTATTTGCCCTCGGGGCGTTCTTCAACTTCAATTTAAAAAAAATCAAGTCTCTACGTCGTAAATTAGGGTACTTACTCGTGAAATAAAGAGACCACTTTTGAATGGAGATTTACCACGATTCAAAAGGTGATACTGCCCCTTAAGGTATTGATGCCCAAAATATATTTTTAAAAGTTTTTCGAATTGAACATTTCATATAAGAAATTTTCGGTAAAATGACTTATTTTGATGAATTGTCCACATAAATGCCTCACCTTTAAATACACCCTGTATACTAACAACAAAGAAACTGCAACACCCAGAAGGAGCTTTTTCAATCTTAATTTTTTTTTTGTGAAACATAGATAGTATAGCAAGCAGTAAATGATTAAAATTTGGAGAAAAAAACGAAGGGTTTGCAATTTTTTCAATAAATTTATTAATGATGTGTTTGTCCACCGCGATTATCCACACAACCCCCCAACACGTCTTGGCATTGATGCAATAAGATGGTCTATTTCTTCTCGATCGATACTATTCCAAGCTACCTCTACTTCATGTCTCAGAGCCGCCAAAATCCTTGGAGGCTGGGGTGAATCAAGCATTCTACCCATGATGTCCCAAACATGGTCTATGGGTCAAAGATCGGGGGATCTGGGCGGCCATGGCAAAAGATTCACATCGGTCGCTTCAAAAAAGTTTAAACTAACTTTGACAACATGAGGGCGAGCATTACAGAAAGCGCGTTCGGCAATGACATCTGACTGGTCGGATTGATCTGAACCGTTCGTTTATTACATCCAGATTGAGGGGAGTACACATCTGGACCGTTCGGCAAGAAAATCTGATCAATCGGATGTAGATCTTTTTGCTCGGTGTATTTCGACGGAGGAAACGGATTTTTTTCCATAGAACAGAAACAGAAATTACTTTTCGGCCTTTGTGAATGGATTTTTTATCCCGCTTCGAATATTCTTGAACAGTCTGTTGAATTTTCGTGTCTTATGTTATTTGTTGTGTAGTAATAAATGAAAAAATGTTGCTTGCTAAAAAAATAATGATTCAAAATATTGAATCATCTCAACCAAGGGGTAGAAATGTTGAGAATACCTCTACGGACGAATAGACCTTCAAGCTCTAATTTAATATCTGGCTCGGATAAGGCGTTACATACGTCAAACAGAAAAAACGATCTAAATGCTCCGTAGCGTTCGTTTATTACATAAAAATCTGACAAATCTGTACAATCTGTTATCACGTGACTAAAAAATCCGTCCGCTCTCGGATGCTATTGCCGAACGCGCTTATTGTTGAAATATTGGATTCTCGAGCAGTCGAGCCGTTTAAGGTAAGGCTCCAAAATTTCTTGAAGGTAACGCAGCGCATGTTACCTCGAATAAAGACGAAAGGTGACCTACTGGCATGTGCCATAGCACCCCATACCATAACGCTCCCTGTCCGATGTACATGACGCTCAACATCAAACTGAGGTTCACGTCTTTCTCCCTGACGTCGTCTAAGTGTCTAACCCTCCTTTGCCCATCATGTACCCCAAGGAGAATCGAGATTCATCAGAAAACGCCTTGATGCCATTCCACATTCCAATGTTGACGTTCGCTGCACCACTGTAATCGATGCCGGCGATGCTCAAACATCAGAGGTAACACAAGATGGGGTCCGATAGTGCTGCAGTCCAAAAGACCTTACCCGGCGATAAACCGTTCGAACATTTACAGGATGGCCTTGTTCTCCTAACCACTCATTAGCCAAAGATCGAGTTGTCGCAAATCGTTCTCTAATGGCCATAAGTCTGAGACGTCGATTTGAACTTCATTTGTGCCCCTTCGACGTCCGGTGCCTACTCTTCTTCGATTTTGGGGAAATCTGTACCTCTAAAAAATCACCCGTTGGATATACAGACATATAAAGATAATGTTGTCTTCTCAAGGCCGTACCAGACTAGAAAACATCGCTTCATCGGATCTGAGATTTGAAGATGGTTGCTGCACATGTAAATTTTTGTCCGGACAAAATAGCCTAAATAAACAAAAATTGCAGTCTGCTCACAGCTGCCTAGGTTGGTTAAGAATTTGGGGTCCTCTTTCCTATTTCTTAATTAATTTCTATCTTTGGAGTATTGATTTAAAGTCTACAATGTGAAAATACGTGATTTTCTTCTTCAAAACCAGTATGATTCAAATTTGCTTTTGAATATTTTTAATCTTCATCAACACGTCAACAGGGCTTTATAGCTGGATTTTTCATAAACTCATGTGCTGCAAATCATCAAAATTCCGTTAACTTCGTAGGCATCGAGTGCGATGCGAAAATATTCGCCGATTCAACTAAATTCATCACATGATTGATTTAGAGAGCGCTTGAACTCGGAATATCCTTAATTGTAGAGTTGAGATGTCCTCTAAAATCCAGTATTACTGGTTCCGAATTCATTAGATATTCCGATGGGTTTAACAGCACGACGCACGTCTAGTTAATTCTTAACGTACTATATCTGGATCAAAACCAGCTCTCAACTTGTTTGCGTTTTCGTAATACATTCGTAGTACATTGATTTTTCAATGAGCATATTGTATGTAGATAAAATACATAAATTCTTGAAATTTCTTTGGATCTTTACATACACTTCCGTATTCCATTCATGGAAAATGAACAAAACTTCTTCCATGATTTTTCTCGAGGAAACTATTAAAAAACGTACGTTCCAGATTGAAACATAAAGGAAATTTTGAGAAAAATTTAAGGTTCCTATAGGTAGAAACGATTTCGGTTATTCATGAGAAATACGTTTACAAAAGTACATTTCTTTGAGACACTTTTTAGTATTTTATTAAATTCGAAGATTTTCACGATTGCAACTTTATCTAATGTGAGAAAGTGAAAACTCATCACTCATATTAAAACTAATGGATCAATTCAGCGATATCACGATGTTAATTGAGCCCAATATTTTCAACCTTCAATCGCTGCCTGAAGATATACTGTTAATGAACAGCCGAGGTGATGAAAATGAACATACGCAATTTTCCACGAAAAGCTTCAGTTCAAACATGACATTATCGACCTTTTAATGAACTCGCAATTACCAGAATGCATCCCTAATGAACTACAGTATAATCCTGTGCCAAAGTTTACATGCATGTTCTTCAACGTGCCATATTTCCTGATTTTCCTGTTCACATTTATTAGATTATACACCTGATGTATTGATTTATGGACATCACGTTTTTCAAACTTAGGTACCTGTACAACTTTAGGAGAAATTCAATTCAATTTTTTCCGTCTCTATTAAGATATCTAATCTTGACAGATATGGAAAAATCATTAAGAGTGAGACATAGGGAAAGTAGGTTTGCTAGGTATTTTCATCAACAACCCCAACAGGATTCTGTATCTCCAAGACGATAAACACGACTTATGTTTCAATTTTACTTTTCGTATGGTTGAAAGCAGCCAACTTTTAAACCACATCTTCTTATTGCCCCAAGTATAATCATTTGCTGTGATATAACTATATGAGTACTTTTAGTATGAATTCTGTATCTTAAACTTCTGTCTTTCCAGGGCACAACGTGAGCCACAACGGATCCGAGGAAATGAGGGACCCCGAAGCGTGCCCTGAGCCACACCTCGAATACACGGACGATGTCCACCAGGCCAACACACTCCAGTCACTGAACATGATGAGGAAAAACCGGCAATTCTGTGACGTTATTCTTCATGTACGTGCACCTGACTGTAGGACATCCATTCTAACAGATGACAGTCTGCCCGAATCTGAATTTCCCAAAATTTTTAATACGTAGATTTGTCTTATTTGGTAAAATGTTTGAAGGTCGCCTGTTATTCTGGTTATTATGTGTATGTTTACGGTCAGTTACACTACTGGGCTCCTCTCATCAATTTTCAATTTAAAAGATCGGTAGTGAGTAGATTTTTAGTACTTACTTTAAGGAAGTAGGAGTAGTTGTGTTGAGAGTAATGATCAGTCTATGAATAGAATTGGGGTAATTTGGAAAGGAATTGACTTTGGTATCACAATACACTTATGTGTATGAGTGTATCGTGATATTGTTTGAATCTATTGGTTGTAGAATGTATTATATTCATAGACCTGTAACGAATTGAAGATTCTTCACAGATGGCTAAACTTAGGTAATAATTGAACCGATCTATGTTCCATATCGTTCTTTCACAAAGAACGTTTTAATTTTTTCTGTTTTACAGAACAGTCCTCAAAAAAGTAGGTGATGGTAAAACGTTTTTATTTATTATTTACATTTGGTCCTTTGTTTTCCAGTAGTGAACTTACCTCATTAATCATTAAATCGTTTAAAAATATTTCAAAAATATGTTTGTTCATATAGGTTGAAAATGTGGAGGTTCACGCTCATAAGGCAGTTTTGGCGAGTGCATCGCCATACTTATTCGAACTGTTCACCAACCATGAATTAAAAAGGACAGAAAACTGCATAACATACAAACTCAATGGGGGTTTTGATAAAAATGCATTGGATATATTGGTTGATTATGCCTACACCGCAAAACTGGAAGTTCATTACAGACAGGTTAGTTCGAAAATTATTTTAAAGTAATGAGCAGATATCTCTGATAAAGAATTCTTAATGAATGTTTTCAGATAGGTTTTATATTCAATTGCAACCTCCTTTTCAGGTGAAGTCATTATTCTTGGCAGCCAATCAGTTAAAAATGGAGAAGGTCTCGAAAATTTGTGCCCAGCATCTGATCAAGCATCTGAACGTTGATAACTGTATAGAAATAAGGTCGTTACCTGGTATTGCTAGAAATAAGGAATTTATGCAGCATATAGATGCCTTCATCGCAAAAGAAGTAAGTCAAAAAGACCATCAAGAATACTTGATAGTGAACGAACTATTTGTCATTTTTCAGTTCAACAAAGTCAGCAAACTGAATAATATTCTGAACCTCCATTGCATACAAATCGAAATTTTGAGTCAGTCTAAGGAAGAGATGTCGATGGTTAATCCTAATTCGCTCTTCCGTCTAATACTGACTTGGATACAACAACAAATCACGGAAGAATCTCTCAACATGGGCTCCCTTTTGGAAAAGCCGTTCATGTTGTATATTGCTATAGATAATTCTCTGCAAGACTGTTCCATCATGCCAGCAGGTTAGTATTATATTTATTCCAAACAGCTTCAAAATATGCTTAAGTTTTATTGTTTTTTCCAGGCGATATCAGCAACACCGAAATAGTACAAGATTACAGAAAGAAATCTCTCAAAGAAATACAACCAAATTCAAAGAACAAGAGGAAGATCCTGAGTCAACCCTCTAAACCCAGAGTTTTGATCTGCAAAAGAGAAATCGGTATTGAGGAAGAAAATGAATTCGAACCAGACTGGAATCTTATCGCAGCGGACCAAGTTGGAGAACACAGCTATTTAGGATTAGTTACAATTGGTGGAAGACTTACAACCATATCCTTGATGTTAAGGCAAGTGGGAAACTGATAATGAAACAAATTAAATATTCAACTCATTAATTTGGCCATTGATATAAAGAGTTTTTTTGTACGGAATTAACAGAAGAATGGCATGTGGCACCATCTTGTTTAAACCACATATATCACATCCGTCCAATTCTGGCCAAAAATAATTCTATTAAAATAAAAGGTAGTGAATATTGGAGTATATCACTTGCTGATTTCCCCATTCTTTATTTAGACTGAATGTACCTACTACTCCATCCCCAGTTACTACTCCAGTATCAAGTCGCCCTGGAAGTGAAGAAAAGCCTGATTTTTACTGTGGTGTTGCCAATATGACCTCTCAGAGGTGCGCATTTGGATGTGGCAATATCAACAACACTTTGATTGTTTGTGGTGAGTCAAATTGAAGATCTTCATTAAATTTGAATGGTTTATAGTTTTCTTTTGGTCATAATTTGATATTTTATTCAGAAAATTTATATTTCAGGTGGATACGACAGAACGGAATGTTTGCGTTCAGTAGAACAATATATTCCTGAAACAAATTCCTGGAAACAACTTCCAATGATGAGAGAAAGCAGGGGGCGATTCAAGATTGCGGTATTAAACGATAAGGTGTATGCCTTAGGAGGCAGCAACGGAACTACCGAGCTTGAATCAGTCGAGATGTTGGATTTGTCGATTGGTAAATGGGTCGTTATGCCTCCTTTACCATTGGCCCGAAGTAATTCCGGAGTGTGCACTCTCAACAATTTGATTTACTTCATTGGAGGTTGGAATGGGCAGGTTGGTATAAAGCAATGTGATGTCTTCAATCCGGATACCTCTACTTGGGGTTCTATAGCTTCTCTGAATACAGGTAGGTCTACTCTTTGTTTTATTTCTGTTCATATCGGCCATATTTGTCCTATGGAAGTTTTCAATTATTCTTCATTCATAATATTTTCAACAATTCGCTTACAGGTAGATATCAAGCTGCAGTAACAGCTTACAACAATCAAGTTTTCGCTATTGGTGGTTGTGACGCATGGAACTGTTTGAATTCCGTGGAAGTATACAGGCCCAAAGAGAATGCATGGACATTCTTCAGACCAATCATAACCGCTCGCAGAGGCTGTGGAGTTGCAGTTTTCAACAACAAAATATACGTTGTGGGAGGCTCCGATGGAACTCACTCCTTGAACAGCACAGAGGTATATGATGAGATCACTCAGACGTGGGTTGTTGGGCCTACCATGACAACACCGCGAGCTAATGTGGAAGTGGCAGTTGTAGGAGATAGGTTATATGCTGTTGGAGGATTTTCTGGTGAGTAGTTTTTGGATTATTAATTCCTTTTCCATTTGCCGAAAATAAAACAAATAAATAACATGGTTAGAATTCGTATGCAATCAAACTATTATACAGCTTTTGAAGTGATTTCAGCCTGATCGGTATTTAAAAAATTTCAAAAATTAAACCATTGAATGAAATCAACCAAGGCATTTGGGTTCCCAACTTTCCCTTAAAATTTCAGAACTTTGGTCTTTTCTTTCGAAGATTATCGTGTTTATGTTGAATTGATCACAAATTCTTCATTCCTGGGTCCAATCTAATATTTTAAGACCATTTTCCTCTCATAATTCCACCAATTGATGAAAATAAAATCATAACGTCCTAGTCAATAGAAACAAGTGTGCAAAATGGAATTATTCTGAACAGAATGGGAGACAACTGGGTTGAATCAAACTATTCTAATTTTAGGAAAAAATTTCCTGAATACGATTGAATATTTGGACCTGAAGTCCAACGAATGGACCACTTTCATTCCAAAATGTTCCTCAGAAATACTGGTGTTGAGGAAAAGGCCAAGAAGCAGAAAAAATTCAAGGAGGAGTATATCAGAGGAAAAGTCTAACGTAGTTGATAAAAAAAGTGTTGATGACATAAGTGACAGTTTTGATGCTATTCAGATCGCGGCGCCTGAGGTTATCCAGAATGGATCGTAATTTTTTTGTGTGAATGTTGTGAATCGAAGAATAGCGTAGGAAATTATTCTATCTGTTTTATTTCATAAGTATCGTAGCAATTTATCAGGAAATTGTGGCAATATTACCAATAATCGATTGGTGATTTTTAATTTTCTTCCAGTTTGGATGTGAAGAATAAAAGTTTTATCAAACCTAGGTAATTATGCATTTATTTCAAGTGATGAAAACTTTTCATTTAGTTTCTAGAATGATTTCTCTATGTCCACAATTTCGTAAGCAGTATTTAAATCTAATCAAATGTATAATATAAGCTGTAATCATTACAATCGTAATTGAATATATAGTAATGAAATGAAGAACATATGTACTGAAAATATCTATTTTAAATACTCTTTTTCACATTGCAATAAACACGAAAATTTTGTACAAACAATTAGTTGCAGTCATCTTAAAACTGTAATAAGAAAGGTTATGTAAATGTTGAAAGATATAATGAACGTTGACAGTTGAGTATTTGGACGTGAATGTAATGGTTCTGCCTTCTGGTGATGCAAGGGCCTATTCTGGTTCTCTTTGATATGGTTTCAACCAATTTATTGCTAAATAAAATATATATGAAGTCATAATTCTGTTTTTATTACGGTATGAGCGTAATTAAGTATTTCTTATTCCCCAAAAAACAATTGAGACATTGAAAGGTAAGTTAAATTGAAGTTGACATTAACCTCCATCCATAACATTCCATCCCGAATTTTGAGCTTTGGGATGGAATAACGAAAAAATGCTCGGACTGATCAAATTTTGTTGAAAGGGGGACAAATGAGGGTGTCCAAATGAGTTTGATATCACTACCCCTCTAGCTGCAACCCCTAACAGCTCTCATTTTTGAATAGGGAAAAGGGGTCGAGCAGCACCTTGTTGGGAAGGCAATTCAATTTCCTGCATGAGTGTATTTTTTTTTCATCGCTTCATTATTATACAGAGTGACTCAGTATTCCATCAATAACTTTCACATGCCGAATTTGGATCTTTGAGATGGAAAAAACGCTCGGACGGGTCAAAAAATAAATTCGATATCACTTTTTTTGCAATTTCTCGATCACTACGCGTATGCCAAACATATGTTGAAAATGCTGAAACCGAAGTAATAACTTAAAACGTTAAAACAATAATATTTACAAAGTGAATCGTGTGCTATCGTTTAAATTGAAATAATTGCTGTTAGGGTAGCGGCTAGTGATATCGATTTCAATTTTTGACCCGTCCGATAGTTTTTTCCATCTCAAAGACCAAATTCGGCATGTGAAAGTTATTGATGGAATACTGAGTCACTCTATTAAAAAATGAGAGCTGTTAGGGTTTGAAGCTAGAGGGGTAGTGATATCAAACTCATTTGAACACCCGTATTTGTCCCCCTTCCAACAAAATGGACCTGTCCGAGCCGTTTTTTCGTTATTCCATCCCAAAGCTCAAAATTCGGGGTGGAAAGTTATGGATGGGCCGCCCTGTATGTATAGAGACCCTGGTGTAAGGACTCCTTACTAAAAATCGTGACCAAAAGGAGAAGATTGTAGATCGGGTCCTAGTTCCGGTATTATCCACAATATTTCGTGGTAGTGGCGCTATTGCGACGATGGAAAATAAGGCGACCCCTTTCGGGAGAAATGATAAGTAGGACCCCATCACAGATTTTCCATTGACAAGAGTGTCTTAGACAAAATTAAGATGTCTAGTCATCTTAGACAAAATCTAATCAGTAGCAACACCAGGTATTCTATGCATCTATGGTGGGTGAAAAAAAAATGGAATTGAAGACAATTCAGGTCAGATTTTTCCGAAAAAGAATGAAACATCACGTAAAAAGACACTTATATTTACACATATCAATTAAAGAATACACTTCTTTCGCAATAACTATTTACAAATCAAACAATAAAATATGTATTATTCAGCTTAAAATTCCTAACCTTCAATCTAAACAAGCAATGTTTGGGTGGGTTTCTTGCCGGGCCAAGCTTCTTTCGCATATTTCTTTTTCTTAGGTTCCGATGGATCTGTAGATTGTACTTGCTGTGGTACAAAAGGTGTTGGGTTTGGTTGTCCCATATCAACGTCAGGTGCAGGATTAGGCAATACCATTCCTAATTTGGTGCTTAAGGAACTGTAAATGTTCATATTGGAAGAATGTGATTCTGGGGGTAGGTCTGTGTAAAGATCCACTGATGAGTGATTAATCGGCTTTGGCTGTTTGAATTCTAATGAAGATATTCCAAGATGCTCTGATAATTTCTGTTTTTTGTACATCGGCACTACAGTTGTTTGCACGAGGTTTCTGAATCTACCAATTGAGGGATCCACATCCTCTGGATTTATTATCTCTTCATCCTCATTGAAAGTCACATAATGTCTCTTCCTCTTTCTACTGGCTGTTCTTTTATCATTGTCATCTGATATACCTAGCATAGATATTCTTCTGTTATGGGCAGTATTAAATTCTGTAAGATTCTAAAACAGAAAAAAATAGTTGAAAACAATGCAATGGTGCAAACAAACTTTATGTCAAACTGATGAAATAGCCAATTCTGTCCAAGTGAAAAATGAAAAATCGTCCCCATTCATACCTCAACAAGGCTCACCACCGCCAATTCTTTATAATCTGTTCTGCCATGACATATATTATTATTATTAGAAATTGACAAGAGCCTGAGGATAATACCTATAGGGCTCAAAAAAAAATTAAAATTATAAACAGTCAGACCGCGGTAAACAACTGAAAAATATCATGCACTAAAAAAAAACAAGACAAAATTAAATCACAGTTTAAAGTGAAAGTTCAAAAGAGTCTAAATTGTTCTTAAAAATATTGACACCACCATTATTCACCACATGCTCTGGTAAACCGTTCCAGAAGTCAAAAACTCAGTTGGGCAAAAAGTATGATATAAGAAATTCAGTAAAACACATAGATAAACAAGCATATATGTTACAATTTGCTGACGATACAGCACTTATTACCCATAACAACACAATATCACAATGTATGGAGAACTTGCAAAAACTTACAGACGTGACCATTGCATGGATGCGACGTTGGAGAATACAGCCAAACCCAGCAAAATCGAAGCTTGTCTTGTTCAACCATAAAATCAGAAGAAACTCTCCATATATCAGAGTATACAACAAAACAATAAGCCCTACAAAAATCTGCAAATACTTGGGAGTACACATAGACAACAAGCTCAGCTTCAAAGTACACATGAAAGAAACATCAAAAAACAGCAGCGATAGCTAGAGCAGGATACTTCAGATTGCTCACCTATAAAAACTTGGGTATTAATGTGAAGGTTGCCACTTCAATAAACAAGGTGATATACAGGCCCTTGCTGGAATATGGAAGCACAATTTTTCTGAACTCTTCAAAATCAACTTTAAACAATTTAGAAATAGCCGAATGAACAAGCTTGAGGAAAATCACCAAGATTAGACACCCTAACAACCAGTTGCACAACCCTCCCAACCAATTATTATATGAGTTAACTGAGGTAGAACCAATATTAACCAGAATACAGGAACTGGGCCAGAAATTCATTAAGAAGCAGACTAACAGGACAATAATGGATCCACTGATACACCACTATATTATAGAAAATAGACCAAAGGTCAAATTACCAGCGCTACCACTTTTTGAACACTTGCTGTCTTTGGAATAATTAATTAATTTTTTATTTTACTCATAGAATTACATTATATTGAATTATCTATATAAGTGGCAGGAAGACTTCGGTCGATAGCCGTTTGATTTGAATCAATAGTTAATTTCTCTCTCTCTCTAGCCTATTCTTACATCTAATTCGGTTTCTGTTTCTGGAAGCCCTAATAAGCCACCTTCCATTTCTTCACCAGCTTTCTCTATCTCATCAATAATTGGTCGAATGCCAGTCTGTGGTCTTTCTCTTATGATATAATTCCTAGTAGAGGCACCAAAATGAAAATTGGAGTCAATCGGCAACTGAGTTGGTTTATTAGATTCTATTCTCATAGTTCCAATGTAAGTTCCATGAGCTGCAAAATTATAATTCTGAGTAAATTATTCCATCAATGGGAACTCTTAACCATCGACGTAGCCAGGGTGGGGGCACCAGGATTTCTGAAGGGGGCCATACCCCTACCTGTCTACGCCGATGCTCTTCACTACTTACTGCTGCCTAAATCGACGAGGAATGCTCTTCCCAAATGTTTGTGCCAAACAAGTGCGGCATGAACTCTAGAACATGAAGCATGATCGATCGCAAAATCATTCATCTGAGCATTTCTTCCAAAAAGATAGCATTTTTTCTCATCTATCATGAGCTTCTGTATGAGCTTGTCTCCTTTTAAAACATCCAAATGTAAGCCTGTAGTTGGAATACCAGCCCTGAAAGTTACGTTAGTTTATAGCAATGTTATAACTTTAGGTGGAATTTCTATCGGACCCCTTCTAGAAAGCCCGGAATATTCTAACTTTGATTATGTTATAACGAATTAATATACCACCTACCAATTGGGTACTTCATAATGATTGGCCATAGTTTTGATGTAAAATGAATATCGAAATTTGCAATTCCAATATTCCTAT
The DNA here is from genome assembly GCA_951802165.1 of Adalia decempunctata. Lineage (NCBI taxonomy): Eukaryota > Metazoa > Arthropoda > Insecta > Coleoptera > Coccinellidae > Adalia > Adalia decempunctata. Next base: position 28,589,561 of record OX637697.1, read on the forward strand.
AAAAACATTTCACTTCACCAGTCAATCTATTATTTAGTTTGGCAATTAAATAATTAATTCTTTCTCCGATGAACTTCACTGAAGCTTAAAAGTTGAAAGCTGTCATTTGATGTTTTTAAGTAATTTTGAGGTTAATTCAAAATGACGTATGTTCTTCTTCTTCTTATTTTTCCGGGAAAGGTTTGGCGTTGGTCTGTGGTTGGGCCGACTTACGTTTATGTATATATTCTGTGTTCAAGAGCCTGCAACAGACCAGTCCAACGATCTGTCAAGATCAGCTGTTTAAAAATGGCTGCTGGGTCAAACAAATAACAAACCGAGGTTTTTCAGTTACGAGGTGCGTGTTTCAGGGTAGTTTCTGTTGGTTTCTCAATTTTCAACTTCAATGTCTTCAATTATGCCATTTAAAATGATAGTCATAATAGAGTAACACTATAGCAGAAATGTTTGTTATTTGTTTGACCCAGAAGCCATCTTGAAAAAAGGTGATCAGCTGTTTTGTTGGACTGGTCTACTGGTTCTTGAAGTTACATTTTCCATTGGACGTTCAAGGGTGACCAAAACTCATCAAAATAAACCATGCTACTAAAAATGATCTATAAAAAAACTCTGGAAAAATCATAGATTCCAATAAGAACAGATGCGGTCCTGTCCAAGAATTAGACTTCACGAGAGCCTGGTATTTTTCACGAAAAAATCAGGTCCGTAATTTGCATTTCGCGGAATGGAATTATCGGATGGCTTATACCATTGTTTGAACAATGCTTATACCTTAGCTGAAATATAAAAGGCTGATTTCATATGAAACATTAAAAAACAATGCAAAACGGCTTGTCGCTTAACAGACATTTAAGACGATGAATACAGAATAACGCGTATTTAAAAGTAGTTGTGACCTCGGAACGACATTATGGAATCGAATAACTTTAGCTTGTCTAAAATTTAAAAGAGCAATTAACTTCATTATGAAATCGACAATAAATTCATTATCACTTGAAAAATAGAGAAAATCTTTCGACGGAGTAATTTTCTCTAACCATCTATTCATTAATCCCTTTATTCTCAATTTTTTCAAGCTTCAAGGTTACTTCTGATGAAAACATGGCACGCCAATGTACGACCAGACTTTGTGAATGTTGTCGCAGAATCTAGTTCTACTCCTAGAACTCTAGAAGTAATACCGCTTTGGTAGTACTATGTGATTTTATCTCCAGACATTCAAACTGCTGATAAAATAAATTATAATATAAACATTCTCTATTTCAACCGCACACACGATTCGAGTTTTATCAATTACCTCAGATTATACAGAATCACTCCCTGCTAATTTCTTTGAAAACTTTTTTTATACCAGCTATGGCTTCAGTGAAAAAAATGGATAAACTTGAGAGTTTTGAAGAGAGAGCAAAACTACTAGAGGAAAATTTGGAATATTTTCCTGATTTTCCCAAGGAGGGCATTCTTTATAGGTAATCAAATTTAAATTTTCATATCTCCAAAATAAAATTTATATTTACATATTTTTTCAGTGAAATGTTTAAAATATTAAGAACTCCTAAACTTTTCTCGATACTTCGAGATCTATTGATTGAAAGAACGAAAGAATTCAATCCAACTCCTGACGTTATTATTGGAATTGACTCAAAGGGTTTTTTGTTCGGTCCTATGATCGCTTTAGATTTGAAAATCCCTTTTGTTCCCATCAGGAAGAGGGGGAAATTGCCAGGAAAAGTTAAGTCTGCATCTTATGAACTGGAATATGGAAAGGTGAGTGACAAGACAATAATTATGTGTGAACATTTTTCCCAATTTTGGATATAGGCATTTAGTTTTGTTGAATATCTACTGACCTTGAAAGTTTTCACAGGAAAAGTCTGTTGCACGTGATGTCGCTTATTGTCGTTAGAAATCATACTAATTAAATTGAATCAGTGGCGGATATAATGGGTGGATTTTGGGTTCAACTCCAAAATGATATATGGCATTTAAGTCAATTCTGTTTATGAGAATTTTTTTGTTACACGTTTCGGAGTCTCATTTGGCAGTCGTCAAACAAAAGATTATCCCTTGGCTAAATAAATCTTGGTTATTCAGCTGCCATGTAGTTCCCAGTTAACTAAATTTATTTGCATACCATTTCATGGAAACGGTTTTCTTTCAGGATGTTATGGAAATGCAGGAAGGGTCTATCAAAAAGGGGCAAAATGCTGTTCTTGTAGACGATTGCCTTGCTACTGGTGGAACATTGGAATGTGCGATTGAACTAGTCAAAGCTTTTGAGGGCAACCTTATTGGATGCTTAGTCGTAACTGAAAAATACGAACTTGACGGTCACAAAAAATTACCATGTCCGGTGAAATGTTTAATGAAAGTTAAATGAATTCCTTACTGAAAGGAATAAATAAATCACTGTATGGATGGCATGATGTTGCAGAATAATGGATAATTTGGATTTTGTTTCATTGATAATTTTCTATTCTTTCTTAAGTTTATTGAACTTACTCCTCATATTGATGATTATATGTGTAATGTTATCTTTGAAGATACCATGTTATGATATTTATGTAAACTATACTGAAAGGTTAATTAATATTTTCATTTCTGTTTCCTTATCTGTGATATATATGAGTCATACATAAATTGAATATTCTTGGGATAAATATATCTTTCTAAATTTCCTGAAATGTTTTAATTTGTTATTTTTGTTATCCACAAACTGATGATACTGGGGCAAATTGATAGCGAGCGACGCTTGAATCAAAATTCAATTTCGCAGTTCATTCGCGAATCGATATGGCGAATTTTAAAGCGACAGTCACAATTGATACATATTCTGATCGAAAAAAGCAAGCATTTTCCCCCTTTTTCATATGATTTTATAGATAGCACAAAATCATAAGAACAAGTTTAGTTACTGATGCAATCAGCTCGCCGCCACTGGGAACAGGTTACGTTTCCCAAAATTGGATGACATCGTCGCATTATCTATTATCTAGTAGTTTCGGCAACACTGTTTCCCAAAAAAATCATATATTATTTGAATTTGAAATAGTTTTGGTAATCAGAACCTGTGATAAGTGTGAGTAATGATTAGAACTTGAAAAAGTGAGACAATCCTCTGAATCATGACGAACAACGAAACCAAGAAACAATTAATTAAAGATAACATAAAATGTTATCCAGATTTTCCAAAACCAGGTGTGATTTTCAGGTATGAAAAAGAAATAATCACAAATAAAAGTGCTGACCAATTTTTTTTAGAGATATTTTTTCCGTTCTACAAAAACCTGAAATATTCGTCGTTCTCAAAGAATTATTAATATACAATGCGAAGTCTTTTGCTGTTCATCCTGATGTGGTTGTAGCATTAGACTCCAGAGGATTTCTTTTCGGAACTATAATTGCATTAGAATTACAAGTTCCATTCGTACCCATAAGAAAAAAGGGTAAACTGCCGGGTCCTAAGAAATCTGCAGACTATTCTTTAGAATACGGAACTGTAAGTTTATTTACTCTGAATTTGGTTATAATTGATTTTTTTCAAATATACTGAAATATCACTTTTATATAGGACAGTCTTGAAATCTCGTCCGATGTTATAGAAAAGGGTGCCAATGTTCTTATCGTTGATGACTTATTAGGAACTGGAGGAACTCTTCAAGCAGCTTGTTCACTTGTAAATGATGTTGGTGGTTATGTATCGGGTTGCCTTGTAGTTATTGAATTGAAAGAATTAAATGGAAGAGCAAAAATAAAATGCCCCTTGATGAGTTTGGTACAATACTGAGAACATTGAAGTTTCAGAAAACATTCAGCACAAAAAACTATTCACTTAAGCTGTGGCTCAACAATACCTTCTTTGGTGACATGAGTAAAATTTTGTCGCTATATGAAGAAATTTTTATCTTTGTCCGTTTTCTGATATTCCATGTTGATATTAATTGTACCTACTCTGATTATAACTCTGTGTTAAACTACATTCCAAAACCATTAATTTATGAATAAAACTTTTCAATATATTAGGCAGCAAGTGATTTTATGCTACATTTCTGTAATTTATTCAAAATCAATTTTGTTATTGTTGCCTCCTGTTGTTTTTAGTGAATCACTTGAGAATTCATGTTTTTTGTTGGATTCCGAGGGTTCCTTATTGAAAATAAACTAGATATTAGCAAACCTGAAAAACAATTCGAAAAGTGAGAACTGTTTTGATATTATTCTCTTATATGTGTGCTCTCATCAAATTAGCACATTTTTTATACCATGTACATATATTGAAGAGGTAGCAATAAAAGATTAAAATTGGTTTTTATTGTTTAATCAACTTTTCATACATTCCTACTTATTTACAGTAAGATAGCAGAATATGGTGACAATATTACATTCTCATGATAAACCTGTGATTTAATCTTTATGATAAACTTTTGGTTTTATCTTTATGATAAATTATTAAATGTAATTGCACTGGAATAATTAATATCCTGAATAATTATTTTGTTTTCTTAGTACCAGCAAATCTAACAGATTTATCAGATGCTCTCTTCTTCAGTCTTTTGAATTTCCTAATCGTTTTAGGATTATCACTTCCTTTCTTTGAAATCTTCCCACTAGGAGGATAACTTTCACTTGATGTTGTAGACATTGATTCTACTCTTGAAGAAATCAATGGATAGTTCCTGCATTCATTTTCAAAATCTCCCATTATTTGTTGGGATTCCCTCATTAACGCAGTTGACTGAGTGTTTGTTGTGGTACCTGAGGAAATCTTAGATTTGCTCTCGTCTATTCTGGATTTCGAAAGAGCATTCAATAAATTGCTCACTTCTGCTTCTAACTCTTCCGTTTCAGTTTGAAGCTGCATATTCTGAAATGAGGTATTAGTCCATGAAGGGATCAATTAAAATGCAGAAATAAGGTATCAAATTGGATTAGTGTGAATGCCATAGATATAAATATAAGGTTTGAAAAAATTGCTGTACCTACCTTGAGGCCGCTTTCACTTTTCGATAGATCCAAATATTCGCTTGAAAGCTCCTTTGCAAGTGCCGTTTCCACTTTTCTGATTAAATCATCCATAGCCAATAAACTAGAAACGACATTATACTGCCTGATTCTTTTTTCAGCATCAGGTGATTGTGATATCTAGAACAATGAAGTACAACTTTAACTTATTGTATTAATGTACTAGTTGAGGCCCACAGTTTCAATTTTCAAGCAAGTCCTCCCATTCTGTTGATATCTGATGTCATTATCATAAAATTGTTTTTCCATGGCCTCGAAACTGTTCAAGGACATACTAAGAAATAGTAATGTTTCAATACCCAGGCAATTTGTTCAGATTACAACAAATAATTCATGAATTACCTTCTTAATCTCTCTCAATATCTTCCTGTGTTCCCTTCTGATCGTCTCGTGCAGTTGTGGCTCATCCACTGAACTTGACTCTTCCTGCAACAAAGCTTCAATCTGCATCTTGTGCTTTATGAGTTCCGAATAGTGCCGCAACAGCATGGTCTCCGCTTTTTCTGCCAAATATTCATCAGTTTTGCTGTTTGTCTCTATCTCGCTGTACATCATATCAGTGACCAGCAATTTCTTTCTTATCAGGTCGTTCCTAGAATACTCCAGGATTTTGGCCTGGTGCTCATCAAATTTTTTTCGCAGTTTGGACAGACGCTGTAGGTGCTGTTTTGCTCTGACCTGTTGGTTTTGCAGCTTTTCGTTACAGGCTTTCTTCATTTCTAAATGATGAAAGATGTTATTTGATATTATCCAATCAACAATGTTTTCTTCAGCAAGCGTTGAAGGATGAGTTAAAATTATTATACAAGGTGTTTTCGAAGGGAGTATTTTGTTAACGGAAGATGGAGCTCAGAATACTGAACGTAAAGGACGTATTGTCGGTTCTTCTAATTTTTTAAAATTTTTGCGAACCCTTTGAAAGATGCCGCACCTTAATGGTAATATCTAATCAAGAACCACTATGTCTCCATGCATGTGTTACCATAATTTCCACCCAAATGAAAATCTACAAGCCTCCTCATTAAATACTGTTTATTGTGGTGAAAAAGTGTGTTAATAAACAGGTGACGTGGGATTAGGATGTGCTATATATAAAGTGGAAAAAGAACTCATAGCAATAGATATCAACAAATCAAGCGAAGAAATGTAGCTGCTAGTAAGAAATCTGCAGTGTGCAATTTCTTGAATCCATCGATCTTACCATACAATCTCTTTTTCTCGATACTTTCTAAATCACTATCCAACATCTTATCAATTTGTTTCTTTTTATCCAACAGTAACTTGGCTTCTTCTAGCTCAATATTGCGCAGTTCATTTTTCAGATCACTCAACTTCTGCGTTTCATTCTCAATTATAACTTTCGGATATCCTTGAAAAACGGGATAGACTCCCTTTTCGAAATTTGTGAACATGTTTAAGTATTTATGAGGATGAATATCTGAATTAGTTTTCTCCATAATTTTATAGCACTTGGCCAAAAATTTCTTCATATCAAGAGGGTTTTGCCTATGATAGAAACTCTCTATTTCCTTTGTATCTTTCAAGTTCAACAAGACATTTCTATGCATGAGATTGTACCCGATCACAGTACAAATCAGAAATGAGGGCTCGTTTGTCAATATGTGGTCCCAAAACACGTACCAAGATTGAGATGTTAGTACTTCAGAAAAGGCACTTTCTAGCAGGGGCCATGCATATTGTTTTGAGGTAATACCGTAGTTGTTAATATGCCTGAGAAGTTGTGGATCCCACTCTAATAACATATTTTCTATAATTGCCAGGATGTTAATGGGAGGCAGCGGAAAATATTCAAACCAATATTGACACCAGTTTACTGAAATGTGATTGAGATAAAACGAAATTTTTCAGTGTTACACAATTTTTATGAATATTGTCTAGAGATTCAAGCGGTTGAGCACATTATGTATATTGGAAGTAGATATCACATATTTTTTGCTCAAGTAGTATAACTGCCAGCTTCAATTGTCTTAAGACAACCACTCAAAATATTTCTTACCAATATACATGCTTTCCAACAAGGTGATTTGTTAATTTTAAATCCAGTCATATTGATAATGTTATTTGGAATACAAATACACGAAAAAGCAATACTCACATAGAATGGTAGCCACTGCTTCAAAACAAACGATAGGCTTATTTTGAAATACCTTAACAAATGGGTAGACAAAGACAGGTAAATAATAAACATGTGTGAAAAATCCACACCATGTAACCAAATTATTGAGAAGAGATCTCAAGCTCTTGAAACTTCTGTTTTCTATTGGATATTCCTTATCTAAGTTTTCAAAAGCATTATGTGTCTGGTATTTTATGATTGCATCATAAACAGTTTTATTGTGTGGAAGTTGCAGCAGCTGTTCCCATATCATAGTACGATAGCTTTCCGGATATTCACCGTATTCTTTTAGAATAGAACGGAGTTTATCTATGTTCAACATTTCATCTACCTAAAAATTGGACTCGAAATAATGCAAAGAATTTAAACCATTTTTGAATTTAATAAAAACTTTTGGTATTTTTTATATTTTAAAAACAAATCTACTTACCTCTTCTTTCAGTTCCATGACTTTCTTTGGAAGAACTTTCTGATTCAATTTGATCTTCAAATTTTTCTTAGTTATCGCTGCCACTCTTGGTGGTTTTTCAACATACATGCTCACATCGTAAATTTCGATTTCACCAGTACAAAGCAAGCAGCTTAAGAATACATTGCGATCAGAATAATCTATCTTAATAATTTCATTCTGCGTCTTCAACTCGCTTATAATTGTGTTCTCTAATAAATCAAAGAATGATAGTACTCCATGTCCCGATAATATTGCTAATATTGGGTTTGTTGTTTTCTTAGAAAATATGAATTTCAGGAATCGAATGGTTTTGATGTATTCTGGCAGATTCACAAATTTGAGAACTTTCCATGCTTTCAATGAGTATATGGCCACACAAGGGTCTATTCCAGATAAAGCCATGAAAGAGCCATCACTAAAAATTTTATGTGATGATCGATTTAGACTCAAGAAGTATTTTACTCACCAAGACAATGTGAAATTTTTTATGTTGATATTTTTCCAAGTATTAGCTGGAATTACTCTCAAAATGTCAAAAGATCCAATTTCCCATATATTAACTAGATTGTCAGTATAGCAACCAATAATGTGGTTCGAATTAGGCAAGAAAGAAACCTGAAATTAAAGGTGTTCTCTTCAATACTTTAGATTCGAAATTTCTTACATATGATAAAAGGGATCCTTCTTCTAAAGCCAATATCTTCAATTTAGTATTCTCCTGTAAATTCCATATAACAGCTTCTGTTTTTGAAGATGTCAAGCAGTAAATACAATCAGAGAATGATATATTAGTCGGGGGATTTGCATGTCCAAATAATTTTGAAGTTATCATTCCATTCTCAAAGTTCACTATGAGGATTTCATTACTTCTTTGTCCAATAAGAATTTCACATGTCTTGTAAGAGGAAAATTGGAGTAAAGTACATGAATTCACTATTGGCAATCCCCAAAATTTACAAGACGCAATATTGACGAAAAATAAATTTCCGTTATTGTCAGCTGATGCCAACAACTTTCCAGTTTCATTGAAGCATGTATAGATAAATCTAAGCCTTTGTGCATAATCATCAGTGTGATGTACTCGAAGAATTAATCTACAATATCAGTTATAAGACGAGTTTTATTTCGAGTTATCTTAATTTCAAGCTCACCCGTCTCTAACTAGTGGTTTTGGATTGAGGGAGAATGATTTTTTCTTTATTTCACCTGAAGAACTGACCCCCAAATCCATTCGTTGATAGAAAATAGCTAGTTTCAGTTTGAATCAAGGGATAATCAGTAAATTCAAATTGAATATTTGTTTGTTTACATTGACTGTTTGATATGACAATCGTCATAGAAACCAGTTAAAAGCATAGAACTTCTGTTTCGTAGGCGGCAACCAGCGATACATTAGCTCCACGGAGTGCTTGTATGAAAAGTTGTCTGCTCAATATAAAAATTGATCTAATTAATCAATATTATCACAATACAAATAGACGTGAATGACCGAATAAACAACATCGAGATTTCGAATTGTGCATTCATTGCTCATTCTACGTGAACACATCTTGAATGTTGAATTCATTGAGATGTACACGGATAGTGATAAATCAGAGAAAGCTCTGCTTTCCACTGGAAATATTAAAGCTCTTGTGACTCCTAAAGATGTTGAAAATATTATTTTCGAACACTATGGATTTGAAGTTACTGAAATAAAAGAATTGAATGGTTACGACGACAAGAATTTTCTTATAAAAGCCAAACATCCGAAAGGAATTGATTTATTACCTGAAGATAATTTTTGTGAAGAGGGATATGTTTTCAAAGTGATCAATTCCTTAGATTCGAAAGATGTGAATTTTTTCAAGGCGCAGGATGCTGTTCTCGTTAATTTGGGTGAGTTGAATATATGTATATTTATTTTGTAGATAAAATTATGCCTATAGATAAATTTTTCATGAACTTTGCCCAACGATAAGTACCGTATCAACCAGTTATTTTCTGGAAAACTCAGAAAGTAAAATTGTTATTGTCCGAAAAGTTATCCTTTCCGGGAGGCGATTCCTCCACTAGTGCAGTGTTCTCCACATGATAGAGCGAGAAAGTGACAGTTTCTTCATTCTTGAAGCAGAGTCAGTGCGAAAAAAAAAATGTTTCATACATTTTTCTCTCAACAGTCTGAACGTGCTGATGGCACAAACTACGAATATCTATTTATAGAACGAATTGATGCTCTTGATTGGCACCTAATTGATCAAATAATATGATATCGGGCATCGGCTAGGGTTAGAACATCTACCATATACACACATCGTTAAAAGTCTTGGCCCCCCTAGGTTTTCTCAAGAAATAAACAATCTATACAGGGTCTTTCACGAGGAACCTCACCCATATTTATACGGGAAACTACTGAACTGTTTTTCGTCTTGAATTTTCAGCTATTTCTTTTCCCTTCACGCCAAAAAGATGAAATTTTCAGGAACTGTTATTTGAACCATGCTGTAGATTTTTCACCCCTTCTTGAAACCGACTTCAAGTTACTATTAGGAGAACCATGAACCATGGCAAACTCTCGCAGTTATAACTAGAGAAGATGCTCAAAGTTTTGACCGTTAATTTCTAGACATTTATTTATACGTCTCAGGAATGCTTCGTGCGTTACTCTTCTTATTTCATCGGGAGGAAGAGATCTGCAAAAGTGTTTAAAAACCAAATTGAGTTTCAAAACTATGAATCTAAAAATCTAAACAAACCTGAACGCATTTCTGACTCGTTCTATGCAGTCCTCTTTATCAGTCAGGGGAGTTGAGTAGACAATATTTTTTATCCTACCCCAAACATAATAGTCTGAAGGAGTTAAATCGGGAGAACGTGGTGGCCAAAGATGTGGACCATTGTTCGCCAACCATCGATCTTCAAATAGCCTGTAGAGGATATTTGACACATTGAGTGAATTGTGTGGAGGCGCGCCATCTTGTTGATACCATAAGTCATTATGGTTCTGTACTAGCGGCTCAATTATTTGAGTCAATATGTCAGAATATCTATCTCCTAAGGGAGAACATTCTTTAAATAATGCAAACATGTGTAGTGTTCTATCTTACCAGTTAAAGTCCCATCATAAATGTGAACATCGAGAATAGCATTATTTTTGATGGCGCAAAAAACATTGAAACTCCAGGTCTCTTGAAAGTTCCATTGTCTGAAGTGGTGGTTGTTCTCTTCATCCCAATAATGACTGTTATGCCTATTGAAAGAACCATTCTTTGTGAATTTAGATTCATCTGTCCAAATTATACAGTCCAAAAAGTTTTCATTCTCTTGAAATCGAATCATCATAGCTTCGCAAAACTCTGTTCTCCTGACGAAATCAGTTTCCTTCAAATGCTGTACCCTATTGAATTTATATGGGTGCATTTTATGTTTTTTTAATATTCTTCAAACACTCGATTGAGATAATCCCAGATCAATCTCGGCATCTTTGAGAGAATTTTGAGGATTCACACGAAAATATGCAAGAACTGTAATTTTGTTGTTCTCATCTTCTACTACACTTTTTTCTCTGTGTATAGTTTTCTTAACGAAAGATCCGACATTTCTCAAGTTTGTCATGGTTCTGTTAATGGTATCTCTCGTTGGTCTGGGTCGGTCAGGAAACCTCTCAATGAACAGTCGAATCGTTCTATCTACAACTTTATTACATTCTCCATGAAGTAGAATGAGATTTAAATAATCTTCATTGGTAAAATTAGGCATAGTGATCGATTTTATAACTTAATACGAATTATCACCAAATTAATAGTAAACACAAAATGCTACTGAATAAAGAGGAATTTGGCAGATTTAATTAATGATATCTATCATTAAAAAAAAAGAATGTAAAACATGGTAAGTTTTTGCATATGGTTCATAAGGAATTATTTATTTATCACTGGAGAGAAAACCGATGGCCAATTAGTTGGAATAAAGAGGTTTTCGATACAAATTCGAATCCAAATTCGCCATCTATTTAGAAACAAGAAACAACCTGTAACTTTTTTCTCTTGCATATTAGGGTAGTAAAATCTAAAACATGGTTTGAGTAACAGTTCCTGAAAATTTCATCTTTTTGGCGTGAAGGGAAAAGAAATAGCTGAAAATTCAAGACGAAAAACAGTTTTTTGTGAAAACTCAGAAAATATCCACTTTAGGGCAAGGGTGTGATGCATACACTCACATTATTTTTTAACGTAGATTCAATATCTGCCATAAAAAAATGGGGTTCTAATTTGAAAAAATTGATTTTTCACGATTTTGTCATCCCTAACTTTGAAAGCGATTTTTTCACCCCCTGTATCATGAATCGCGATTTCGATTTTTAAAGTGGATACATCAATCTTACATCTTGAAAAATCCCAAAAATGAAAATTTTCCATCCAAAAACCTCGAAGTTATTCTTGTTTCAGCGGAGCTCTATTTTCGATTTTTTTTTTCGAATTTTCCCGCTCAGAGAGAATTTTCCAACCAAAACTGAAAAATGTTGCATCAAAATAACTTGAAATTTTCTAAGGAATCTATTTCTGCAATAAAAAAATGGTGTTCTAATTTGAAAAACGGAAGTTGACGTCATTTCCGGAAAAACCGGAGGTGCTCATGCCTTGAAAATATTTTAGATTTCATCAGCATCGTGAAATACTTATAAGTGCTGAATTTAATGAAAATACGTTCAGTAGTTTCCCGTGTAAATATGGGTGAGGTTCCTCGTGAAAGACCCTGGAAATGAGATGAATAACATGCTCTATTTCAACTGCAATATAATTGTCAAATATATTCGATAGAAAAATATTTGTTTGTTACTCTTCGCTTTATATGCAGGATGAGACAAAATAGGAAGTGGTCGATTATTTATTTTTGATTAATTATAGTTATTCCACAAAATTTTGCTGTTTTATTAGGGGGGGGCAAGACTTTTGACGATATGTGATTTGCATTAACTTGAAGGATATTTTAACGAAATAAAACCTGAGAGAGATTGTTGAAGATGAAGTAAGAATTTACGAGGTAATAACGAATATTTTTAGAGATTATCAATAATTATTTATTTTTTGCGGACAAAGTTGAGCAATTTATCCGAAAAAAAATCGAACTAATGTTTGAAATGACTGCATGTTTTAAGCAAATAGAGAAGTATGCTGCCCTACGCCTATCAGGACAAAAGAAGGGGACAATTTTTTTCTGAAGACGTTACCGTCTGGAATTCATATTATGAGGCTATTGAAGTTTATACCTGGTGATATTTTGATACAAACTGAAATAACTTCTGTTCTCTGTTACGAATGTGGAGTCATTGTTGCTTCCATACATGAAAAATTAAGGGTGAGTCTATCTAGTTAGTTTATAGTTTATCTGATCTTAAAATTTTTGAAAAATCCTTGATTTCGATGGGCCATTTTTTAAATTGAAAAATAAGATGTATATTTTCAGGATTTCTCTCATGACGGCTATAAAGATCGAAATACCCCGTGGATGCTAGTCAACGTCCCACAGCTCAAAGATTTTCTGTTCGCTGTAAAAGACGAAAAGAGAAGAAATCTAGTTGAAAATATCATCGAATCTTTTACTACTGCGGTTTTACCACAATCGGGAAAGTTAGAGAAAGGACTAATTCATGGGGATGTGAACGAGCAGAATGTTCTGATCGAGCAAAGGAATGGACAGCAATGGCATGTGAAAGGAATCTTGGATTTTGGTGATAGTCACGAAGCTTGTTTACTTTTTGATGTAGCTATAACGATGACTTATATGATAATTGAAGCTAGAAATATCGACTATGGTGGATATATTTTGGCGGGATATGAATCTGTGAGAAGACTGAGTGACGAAGAAAAAATACTCCTTAGGGTAGGTACACAATTTTCGAAAATCGTCAAGTTTTTTTCTTGAGGGAGCCGTTTTCACATGAAAACCACATCACCATATCATTTCAATCCTCTTCGCAGCAACCCCAACCCCTTAAATATGAATAGGGATCATGGCCCGTGCGATATGTTGTTGAAAAGGTCTTTTCCTACGGAATTTTTCAAGATTTGATTATCCTTTTAGGAAATATCCGCCTTTGAAAATGAAACATTTTTTTTCCATAATAGGTCTGCGTATGTGCTAGGTTCTGCCAATCTTTGGTTATGGGGGCATTCACCATCAGTCGAGATCCTAAGAATACATACGTCACTAGGACTGCAAAAGCTGGGTGGTCCATTTTGGAGGAACTGTGGAACTTTTCTGATGAAGATATCACGAGAAGATGGATGGAAATTGCTGATCGTTTCGAAATTAATGGTGTGAATTGAGAAATGGATTTGAAAATTACGTAGAAAGCAATTATTTTTATAAATGATGGCTGATAAAGATACATAAGATGAAAAATTTCATTAAATTAATAATGTTGATATTTTTCTGTTATTTTTTTTTTTGAAAAACAAACCAACATCCCAAAACGTTCGAACAGTAGATCTGAAACATTATAGGCCTGATTGGCCATTGCACTATTTGTTTTTTCAAACTATAATCAATACATATTAAAAAACAAAGTCGCTATCGCTGTCTGTCCCTATGTATGCTCAAATATCTTCAAAATTACGCAACGGATTTTGAAACGCTTTTTTTCTTTAATAGATAAAGTGATTCAAGAGGAAGGTTTATATGTATGATACTTGCATAATATTGTAGAGAAACACTGATGAATTTACAGGTTTCTAATAAGATGTCGTAAATAAACACATAATTTTGCGCTTTCATTGCAAACGCTGACTGAACCCCACGAGATAAATCAAAATAATGTACTCGGTATTGTACACCTAAAAGAGGTCAACAAAAAAGTCCGCGATGGTATATGTCTATCTCTTAAGGATAACCCATAATAACCATTTTTTATCCTTCACATTTTACGGAAAAAAATGATTTATTTAGGAAGTTATTTTAAGCAATACAGCATTGATCCTTAGATCCAATTAAGTACCTTAAATACATTGTCCATTCAATATAGATCAATATATGGCCCTTTACAGCATGTAATTTGTGTTCAAGTGAGTACCTACGTTGAAAATTATTGTGCCTCAAACGAATCACTAATGGGGTTTCGGCAGAAATGAATATTTCCGAAGATATTACAGATTTGACATGCAGGGACATAGCGGTGCGGCGCCGGCAATACCGACCCGACATCTTTTGCAATGACCATTGATAAATCGCAGGGTCAAACTTTCAACGTTGCGGGCTTAGATTTGAGCGTTGAGTGTTTTTCTCATGGTCAATTATATGTCGCCCTTTCAAGAGTACCTTCCAAACAAAATATGTTTGTATTGTATAATGACAAAAAAAGCTGTAAACATATTTTATAAGGACATTCTGTAGAAGGTATTTAGTATCAGCATTGCACCGTGCGAAGCCGGGCGGGTCGCTAGTCTATATATATAAAAGAAAGATGTTGGTTACACCATTTATAACTAGAGATCGGATGGACTGTTTGTTATGAAACTTCATTCATGAAATCGTCTTCGGTCTGGTTATTATAAAATACAATAAAACTTCGAAAAAATCGATGAAAGTTTTACTTATGCAGGAAATGCTTTTCCTTCTTTTGAATAAGGCCACTAGGTGTCGCTACCGTTGATGCGTAGTCGTACAGTGAATAGACAAGTCACTGTACATAGTCGTAGGTTGATATTACCGCTGTTAGATGGCGATATGTGATTCGCATAGAACTCATGGTAACATGGAAGTCTATTGCCAGATCAAAAAGCGGGTAAACTTATCTCAAGTTGGTGGAACAGTGAATTTTTACCGAAAGATCAAGTATCTGATTTTGACGATCAGTTTCAAACGTGAGTTGGCCATCTTCATCTTTTTTCTGTATTTTTGAAATGCTTTCGAATTTCTGTTTGGGTAATAGATATATTTGCGGAAATAACTGAATACAAAATTGCCCATAATTAGTAATTGACATATTACCTATATTCGTGTTTCTGTTCGCACAGAGACAGTATTGTAAGCGTCAATAATTTTGAAACGTTTGCTCCTCGGGCTTTCACTTATGATATACAATAATGTTTCATGGGTTGCCTAATCTGATCTGGTCGAATGACCATCAATAAATTTGAATATGAGTTCAACATAAATCATAATTCACAGTGTTGATAATTTTGCCGTGTCGATCGTACTATCGACATTTTAACATCTCGATTTGTCTTCTAACGAGCTTGATATCGTCAACTAAATTGAACAAATTGAAGAGAGATTGACAGCTCATATCCATGGAATAATGAGAATCGCGCTGCTCCACCAACTGAGATGGTTACCCATTATTTTGAGCTTAGCAGCATAGCTAAGATGTCTAAAATAATGGTGTGACCACTGATTAGATTTTGAGAATATAAGAAAAGTTTTGTTTTTGCCACTTCAGGTTGGGCTATTAAAAAAATGACTGATTTTTTAATTCTGGTCGACGGGGTGTGTTAATAGTCGATAGTTCATTAAAGGAATAATTTTTGTTCATATTCTTGACATTTTGATTCATATAAGAGGAAAGGTATAATATGGATTATACTCCTGCTATTCACAGTCACATGAGGTGCTGCAGAAAGAGAACTGTACAACAATTAAAAACAAAAAGTTATATGTTCAAGTTAAACAATTAGTTACCGCTTAAATAAAGAGAATTCTTTCCATGTGAATTACAAAATTATTAAAATTTTGTATATTTTGAACTTTAATTTTGCCTAATTTTTTTTCTGCTTGAAAAAAAGCAATGGTAAGTTTATACAACTTTTAAGTATAATTCAGGCGGTACAAGTTCGCCGGGCCAGCTAGTTACAAATAAATCGTAACTCCAAAGCTTATTACTCTGACCTCAATAATTAATTAATAGTCCTTTAATGCAGAATTGTGATGTTCTTAATAGAGCTGCGATTTATAACTTGAGTTTAATTCCAAAAAGATTTTTTAAATGTACCTACTGCTTATTTTGACGTCAAATTTTCGAATTTTTTCTTCTGAATGCAACCTAATGTTTAATAAATTTCAGCTTCAAAAATCAGAAAAATCCATATCTATGTTTGTTCATTTAAATGTATAAAAGTTGAATATGTATAAAAAATGTTTTGTTTATTATTGCATTCCTGGAAACTGAGTCACAAACAGAGTCAATACAGATAAATAATGATGGCTGAGAATATGGAATTTCAAAATTTTGAAAATGTTTAAACCTTTTTAACGAAAATGTCGAAGCAGCGCTGCAATTATATTTAAACGAGACATTTTTGAAAAGTTATAATTAAATGCATGTGTGAAAGAATTCATGGCCTACTATTGAAAAAACAAACATGAATATGGATTTTTATGATTTTTGAAGCTAAAGGATTCAGAAGAAAAAATGCAAAAATTGGAATTTAATAAATACAGGGTATTCAATTTAAGAAATAGAAAGTTTGTGGTGCTCTAAAAAAAAATTTAAAATACGCCACTGACTTTTATGTGAAAACTAGCCGGCCCGGCGAACTTTGTTCCGCCTAAATGATACTTACGGTGGATTTCACAAATCGTAATCACCGGTGAACGAAGATCAACGGTTTGGTTTTCTGATTTTTGAACTGTCAAATGTTTCCATGGGTATGAGCTATCACACAGAAAAGATACACAAAAATAATATGTCATATGCCAATCACTAATAATGGCAATTTTGGATTCAGTTATTTCCGCAAATATATTTATTACCCAAACAGAAATTCAAAAACATTTTAAAAATTATGAGAAAAGATGAGAATGGACATCTCACGATTGGAACTCATCGCCAAAATCCGATTTACTTGACATTTCGATAAAAATTCACTGTGATATTCACCCGCTTCTGGATCTGGTAATAGCTTTTCATGGTACTTTAACTATAAGCCCTATGTAAAGATTACATAGTAATTGATGATGTTCTTTTTTCCACCATTTCAAACCACGACGACCGAAATGCTCGAAAAAAGAACAGATGACATCAATCGATGGACGCGAAGGCCTCAACAAATTCATCGCCATTTAATTGTGATAATGTCAAATATAGTACCTTCACGATTACGTTATTTGGAATAAATAAAACTATAAAAATAACTAATAATCATCAGTCGTAATGTGTGAATAGCGCCATCTGAAATGGTAAGAACGAAACTTTTCTCATATCTCAACGAAATCTAATCATTTTAGACATCTTGTCTCCTACGCTAAGACATTTTGGTTTTGCTCAACAGCGCAGAGTTGTAGGCAACTCAAATTACACACTATTACAGTGACTATAGAGGGAATATAGTCACTGTACACACTATTTGTCTATATCGCCATCTAACGCGGAGAATATAAAATGAAGTACAAACGAATAAGCGGTACCGTAATTGTAACTCGAGGTAGCGACATCTTGTGGCCTTACTCAAAAGGAAGAAAACATTTCCTGTATAAGTAAAATTTTCATCGATATTTTCAAAGTTTTATTGTATTGTAGCGACATCTTGTGGCCTTACTCAAAAGGAAGAAAACATTTCCTGTATAAGTAAAATTTTCATCGATATTTTCAAAGTTTTATTGTATTTTATCATTAATGTTTTCCTCGTCCATTACGTAGTTCAAATAAAACAAATAATATCAGGAATTGGACAAATTTAATTCTCCTTAGCGAATTTCTTCAAGCCAACGTTTCGGAACAAGGCTGTTCCTTTTTCAAGGCTGGAAAATACAAGACATTAAGATAAAAATGGATACAAAATAAAATACGTTAAAATAATACCTCTCGAAATTTCCGTTTCACGGAGATATTTTAAAATTGATCAAATCTTTGCTAGAGCACATCGAATTCAACAAGCGGAAAGTAATAAAATCTTATCATAAAAGGATCTACATAAGGTGATACATTCTTGTCATCAATCAACAGAGAAAGATGTCATGTTATGTCAACAACATAGAAAATTATTAAAAAGGTGACACAAAATAAACAGTCAATCCTAATGTAACAAATAACAATGGTCAAGTGAGAAACAAGAGTAATGTGTACCATGCACAAGTCAGTTGTAAAATTTAATACAAGAATATGAAAATAATTGATTAGGAGAGCACTACATAACCTCAAGTTACATCTAGTAAACAATCATATAGGCCACTTAGACTTTCAACATCATCTCTGAAGTTAACAGTCATACCCCTTCGAATATATACCATCTCACTAATATTTCTTCTATATAGATGTTTTTCTCTGTCCAAAATTGTAGTATTTAAGAAGTCAAATGTGTGTCCCTCTGTGTGTACATGTGTTGTTAGTGCAGTCTTGTTTTGGTTCTTGATGTTCCTTACGTCATATTTATGTTGTCTGAGTCTCTCCTTAAGGTGCTGTCTAGTCTGTCCAATATATGTGTTATTACAGTTTTCACATGGGATTTGATACACCACCTCTGATTGCAAATCTGTTGGGATTTTGTCCTTGATTTTAGTGAAAAATTTCCCAGTAGATGAGACATTATAAAATGCGCATGCGCAGTCAAACTCATTAAAGATCTTTCCAATTCTATATGATAGGTTGGGTATAAATGGGAACTTGAAGAAGTTTCTTCTTTGTTGTGTGGCATTGGCACAATCAGAGGTTTGGGGTCTAATAGTATCAAAGTCACCAAGAACCTTCCTGACAATTTTAGTGATAAATTGGCTGGGGTAGTTATTATCTATCAAAATGTTTTTAATCTTCGCAAGGTTTTTCGTTCTATATACTTCACTGCTTAGCTTTACTGCCCTATCAACCAGATTTTTTACTATATTGATCTTCTGTTGAATGCTGTGGTTGCTATAATAATTAATTAATCTATTCGAACAAATATCCTTTGTGTACCAATCCGTCATAAGGTATCGATTATCCCTTATGATCATTAAATCTAAGAAGGCTATTCTATTCTCAGTCTCGATTTCCATTGTGAACTTGAGGTTTACATTATAAGAGTTGAACAAATCGAGAATGTAGTCCGTTTTCTGTTCCGGAATCATTAAAAAAGTGTCATCCACGTAAACCACCATTATTGGTATATCAAAATCCACAGTATCATGTATGTACTCAAATAGATCGTTCATAACTAAGGAGGCAAAACTATTGCTGCCAGGGCCCCCCATAGGGGTTCTTGGTGACTTTGATAATATTAGACCCCAAACCTCTGATTGTGCCAATGCCACACAACAAAGAAGAAACTTCTTCAAGTTCCCATTTATACCCAACCTATCATATAGAATTGGAAAGATCTTTAATGAGTTTGACTGCGCATGCGCATTTTATAATGTCTCATCTACTGGGAAATTTTTCACTAAAATCAAGGACAAAATCCCAACAGATTTGCAATCAGAGGTGGTGTATCAAATCCCATGTGAAAACTGTAATAACACATATATTGGACAGACTAGACAGCACCTTAAGGAGAGACTCAGACAACATAAATATGACGTAAGGAACATCAAGAACCAAAACAAGACTGCACTAACAACACATTTACACACAGAGGGACACACATTTGACTTCTTAAATACTACAATTTTGGACAGAGAAAAACATCTATATAGAAGAAATATTAGTGAGATGGTATATATTCGAAGGGGTATGACTGTTAACTTCAGAGATGATGTTGAAAATCTAAGTGGCCTATATGATTGTTTACTAGATGTAACTTGAGGTTATGTAGTGCTCTCCTAATCAATTATTTTCATATTCTTGTATTAAATTTTACAACTGACTTGTGCATGGTACACATTACTCTTGTTTCTCACTTGACCATTGTTATTTGTTACATTAGGATTGACTGTTTATTTTGTGTCACCTTTTTAATAATTTTCTATGTTGTTGACATAACATGACATCTTTCTCTGTTGATTGATGACAAGAATGTATCACCTTATGTAGATCCTTTTATGATAAGATTTTATTACTTTCCGCTTGTTGAATTCGATGTGCTCTAGCAAAGATTTGATCAATTTTAAAATATCTCCGTGAAACGGAAATTTCGAGAGGTATTATTTTAACGTATTTTATTTTGTATCCATTTTTATCTTAATGTCTTGTATTTTCCAGCCTTGAAAAAGGAACAGCCTTGTTCCGAAACGTTGGCTTGAAGAAATTCGCTAAGGAGAATTAAATTTGTCCAATTCCTGATATTATTTGTTTTAATTGTATTTTATAATAACCAAACCGTAGACGAATCCAAATATGAAGTTTCATAACAAAAACAGTCCATCCGATCTCGAGTTATAAATGGTGTAACCAACATCTTTCTTTTATATATCTATAATAAGCAGTTTTCATTATTTTCTATCCTATGCAGTGCCTGAGAAATAATTACTCAAGAAGTGAACATTTTCGTTTTCGCCCTGTATTTCAGGAACAAAAGTTGTTGGAATATTCTGTTTGTGGCTTCGAAAGTTTCACCAAAAAGTGATACAGGGTCGCAAAAACCGCATGTATATTTCTTTCATAATAGCTGAGATACAGTATAGTCTCAACCGAAATGGGACACAGTGTAGACATAAGTTTCGATAGAGCCTTAAGGTGAATACAGACTATTCTGACGTGACGTGATTCCACGTCACGTCAGACGTGTACTGTGCTCCCATTGGCCTAATATGAACGTGAACGTCAAAATGTGAGTGATATAAAAATGCAACACATTGTTCTGTGCGTTCACGTTCATATCAGGCCAATGGGAGCACAGTACACGTCTGACGTGACGTGGAATCACGTCACGTCAGAATAGTCTGTATTCACCTTTAGTTTCGAGTGTGCAAGAAGCAATTATGATTCACACATTTCTGTAGTAGGTAATAAACCACTTTTCTATTATCTAGCAACTTAGATTTTATTGTGTCATGTAGATGTCATGTGGGGCTCTTAGAACATCAAAAGGAAAAATTCACGAATCATGGAACCATCAATAGGATTTTTGGAACAAAACCCAACCAAATACCCATCCGATAAGGAAAACCCTGAACCAACTAAAATTCCGAACACACCTATGGGTGACTATCAGTATGACGACAATCCTTTACATCCTCTCTCAAGTGACTGCTCCTCATCCGATTTCTCAGAGGAAATTCAACTGAACAGCCTCTGCGACGCGAACGAAAAACTGCTCGATTCCTTGGCAGCACAGCTGCGAGATCTACACGAAGATCTAGATGCGATGATTAGAAGACTAGATGACACCGAAGAAGACATCCTGACCAGAAAAGATTTCTACAGAGATATAGAAAGGTTGAATGTAGAGTACGGCAAGCAGATCGGCAGAGAAGTGGAACAAGTTGAGAAGATGGAGTTTCTGATAGACCATCTTCAGAAGGGTATGATGAACAGAGATGAGGTTTTGGATAATATGAAGGTGGTGGAGAACAGTCAACTGCAAGATCACTTCAGGAGGAAGAGGTCGAAAACTGACCTCAGCTGTTGTCGAGACAGTGAGATGTTTACTTCTGTGGAGTCTCAGTAATTTGAATTGCTAACAGATAAATCACAAGTGATGTTTTGATACGTGTGTGGGTGAATGACATGTGGGAGTTTTGTATTATTAAATATGTGTGACACTGAAAATATGTTGAGTTATTCATTACTGACTTCTCTCAGTTTATCTGATATATTTCATTCGATGTCTCAAAGTTGATATAAATCCATTGAAAGCACAAGTTTTCAAGATATATGTACGATGGTTCTAAGCCTTTGAATCGAGACCTATATCATCATGGCTCATGATGAGAATCGAAATATTCCAAAGAAACATAAACGAGGGCGTCTCCAGCCTTTGAGCTGGGAGGGGGGGCAAAAAATAATAGAAATAATGAACTGTAGGTAGTGTAGGATGAAATAATGATATATTCTGAAACTAGTTGCAGAATGAGCTCCTATTCCAATTCGAACGCATGAGTATTGGAATTGCATTCTGCAACGAGTATTAGACGATATTTTCTCTATTTCACAATTTCATTCGAATTTTGTGAAATTCAATGAAAAAATTCAAATTATAGGTCCTAGTGACTTTCATATTGTATCTTGGAAGTTGGTGTGAATGTAAGGAAATACGAAAATTGACATTTCCAAATTGACGTCTGCTAAAATTTAAAAGGATCGGAAGTCATTGCTGACAACCACAAAACGAAAAATGTAACTGAAAACGATGCTGTAATGAATTCATTACAGCACTGTTTTTAGAACTGTAATGAACTCATTACGATACTGAAATAGAGAAAATTTATTTTATGTTTCATCAGCTCGAGGAATTTGTAGGTATTTTCCTAAAATTCGATCCAATCGATGCAACCATATGAAAATCAGTATTACATTATTTTTTCTCTATTTCAGTATCGTAATGAGTTCATTACAGTACTAAAAACAGTGCTGTAATGAACTCATTACAGCATCGTTTTTAGTTACATTTTTCGTTTTGTGGTTGTCAGCAATGACTTCCGATCCTTTAAAATTTCAGCAGACGTCAATTTGGAAATGTCAATTTTCGTATTTCCTTACATTCACACCAACTGCCAAGACACAATATAAAAGTCACTAGGATCTATAATTTGAATTTTTTCATTGAATTTCACAAAATTCTAGTGAAATAGAGAAAATATCGTGTAATACTCGTTGCAGAATGCAATTCCAATACGCATTCGTATTGGAATAGGAGCCCATTCTGCAACTAGTTTTAGAATATACTATTAATTGTCCGAATTTAATTTTATTCGGGAAATACAGTGTGACAAGAAAAACCTCGGACAAACTCTTTTTCATTTAACTTTAATAAACAGAAGAAATTGAACAAAACAACAATAAATAATAATAGCTTGAACATTCGTTAACAATATATTTAAGCCGTTTCGAAGTGGCTTCCTTTGGCGGCGATACACAGCTTCAGACGCTTCTTGAAATTTTCGGCAATGGGCCGCAGCTCCTCGGGCGTTAATCGGTTCCATTCCTGGCGCAGAGATTGCTCAGCGACTCCATATTTTTGTGTTTTTTAACACAAGCCCTGTGTTCCAAAATCGACCACACGCTGTAGTCCATTGGGTTGAGATCCGGTGAGTAGGGCGGCCATTCTGCAGATAAAATGAAACAAGGAAAATGGGTCTTACACCATTCTTGCGTGCTCTGTGAGCCGGAGTGAGTCCTGTTGAAAGGTCTAATGCGTATCGCCGAAATGCTGCTTGGCCCACGGAAGTACTACGGCCTCGAGGATGTCGCAGCGGTAGACTTCTTGATTGATTTTGACCCCTTGATCCACGAAAACTAAGGGAGTTTTACCACTGCCGCAAATTCCGCCCCAGACCATGACGGATTGCGGATTTTGACGGTGTTCGACGATGGCCGATGTACCTGGAGCCTCTACGGACCAGACTCTGTCATTTTGGTGGTTGTGGGATTGTTCTACGGTGAAAAGCTTCTCGTGTGTGAAGAGAATTCGCTCCCATTGCCGACCGGCGGCGAGACGAAGCAGTTGGCGGCACTTTTGGAGTCGTACGCGCTTGTTTTCCTCCGTGAGGAGTTGAACTTTTTGGAGCTTGTATGGCTTGAGGTTGAGCTCCTTTTTGGCAATTTGACGGACTGATTCGTGGTTGATACCGGTCTCACAGGCTATTTTCCTCATGGAAACCCTCGGATTTCGATTGACTCGCTTCTTGACGATGTTGCGATTGCTAGGTGTATTGACAGTGCGTTTTCTACCCCTTCCTGGACGACGACCATCATGGTCAAGCTCCTTGAAACGACGAATTGCATCAGACACGGTTCGTCGAGGCACATTGAGAAAACGAACAATTTCGCATTGACTGCTACCTTGACGAAACAGCTCCAAAATCGCACTACGTTTGTTTGACATTCTAAATCTCCGTGAAATGAAATTATATCAAATTGAAAATTTACATATTAGTACAGGAAAGTGTAGAGAAACCAAGAGAATAAAAATTATTTGGCTGCGCTGAAATACTTTTGTTCCAGACTACAGCAAAATTTGTCCGAAGTTTTTCTTGTCACCTTATAAAATTGAACCAAAATAAGAGGTACCTACCGTTGAACGTATTGGTATAAATGGTAATATTTTATTTTATAGTAGTAATCTTCATGATCACGTATCCAAATTTCCTTTAATCAAGTATGGGTTGAAGATGAAGGAAATCTCTATCAAGGATATTTCGAAATAAAACACAATTTCAACAATAATTTGTGTTTTATACAATTTCCATCACATGATCATATTGACAAGATGGCGTATTATCTTTATTTATTATTGCAAATTCATAATTTTCACATATTCGAGAAGGAAGCATTTATTTGGATTCTCAACATTTTACAATTCTGAAATTTCTTAATTATATCATAAATAGTTCCATAACGGTAGGTTTTAAATCTCAATCTTTTTTAAAATCTGGAAAAATATTTAGAATCAGTGGCTGGATCGCTCGAGATTCTCTCGAAGAGCTCAATTATACTTTTTTAAACTTAACGGTAAGTATGTGCAGTTTATAAATGAATCACAATTTCACTAAAATAGAAAACGGAATTTACAATACATATAAAAATCATCAATTGAATGCAGTTAATTCAAGCTAACAATTCTCTAATTATCTCTAACATGTTTCATTGCTCTAACATTATTAAAAATTATATTTACATCGAAAAATATTGTCTACGAAATAACTCGAAAATTTAAATTAGATGGTAACTTAATTTACAGTCACTTAACGTTAGAAGAAATTTCCGGATTCATTAATAAAAGAATATGTTACAGCGCATTATACAATTCTATATATTAAAATCCATAACTTTCTGGAATGTTGTGGTAATGTTTAATGAAATAAGAAATAATAACATCAGTCTTGATTTTGTAGCTCTTAGTACAGTAGAGGCAAGAAATTGGGACACAATGTAGGAAATGAGGTATTCTGTTTACCACATCGTTTCGAGACTTATCGAGTTATGGGAAAACAACAATGTCAGAATATAGTGAAACTCATTGCAAAAAGAAAAAACATTCGAATAGGTACCTTCCTTCGAAATATTTCATCTTTCAAATTTGGGCTTTTCAAATTCCAATAAAAAAAGGGCTTTTTGGAATATTTAATTCTCCATATATCTACTAAGATAAATGGGATTGTATTTTAGTCAATTTCTGTAGATATCAGACAAGAATTCTTCCTACCTCGAATATTCATTAATTAAAGAAGAATCTTAAAAGAGAATTATTTAAAATCAGAAGATAATTACTTTTTTTGGGTGAATACGAAAATCCTCAACTCATGTTTATTGAAACTTTCCTTTGAGAAATGAGTTCTTGTTTCACATCAAAATTCAAACAATTATGGTAAAGAAATATTCACGATTTTCAACCTGTGAAAATGGAAATCCAAAGAAAATTAGATATTTTAATTTTTCAAATATCTGCTTGTTGGCTCAGCAAGATTTCGAAAAAATTCCATTTCACCAATTATTCCATTCATTCCCACATTTTCTGCACTATTTCCTCAAGAGTGCCTATGGATGTATGTGTATGGTTACCATACTATAAGCGACATAGCGGCACAAGCTCGATCATAACGTATATTGCTACTATTGCCATAGAAATATACAATTGATATAATTTACTTTATGGAGAAATTTGTACAAGTAACTCTCATTTTCAGTCATTCGAAATTGAACTATTTTGTTCTCTAATTTTTACACGATTCACAACACTGCTGAATGTACCAGGAGACGTTGCACATATTCATCGCCTTGACGTTTGGACAGAATGTAGAATGGTCCTTGCAATCTGTAACTGAAAATTATTGCAAAAGTGGGTTAGATAATATTGCTGTTGAAAATCCATGTTTTTAAATTTTTAATACCACAAAGTTTTAGAGATTTGGGTCGGAATCTTGCAAGATCCCGACAAAGTAATTCCGGCGGGAAACACCTGATTTGGGTCCTTTTCCCTAATGCCTGAAAGCCATCTTGATTTGCATAAATATCGAAGTTTTCAATTGACAAGACTCGTAAAAGATCTCTGTTAAAATTTACAATGGTCATTTACTTGTAAAATCAGAAATATATTTAGTTTCGGTCCAAAATTTTATATTATTTTGTACGAAACTCTATGTCGGCTGCTCAAGATTCCGACAAGGTTATTCCGGGAAACACCAGATTTGGGTCCTTTCCCTTAATGGGTTAAAGCCAACTTGATTTGCATAAATATCGAAGTTTTCTATTGACGAGACTAGTTGAAATCCCTAGAGCTACTGTGAAGGTCTAGCTGTTCAAAGTGTTTATAGATTTTGTTGTGAAAAATGTATTGTGTTGGAAAATCTTTTGACAAAGTGTATATAGTGTTTATAGAACAATGTCGAATTCGGAAACGGATACTGCACCTCAGGGTGATATGTGGGGACCACCACGAAAAAGGTCCAAAAGGTAGCCTTCTCTGCTGAAGAGAAAGAGATAATTTTGAACATTTCTCGAAAAGAATTGGAAGAACATCCTGATTTATCGAAAAGAGACTTAGTAGGAATTGTTTCAAATCCTCAGGGGTGAGTGATTCAGGTGTACTCAGAATTCTCAGAGAATATAAAGAGAATAAAACATTGACGCCACCTAAGAGGAGAGCCCAGTCGTTAAAAATAATCGATTCGGTTGACGATTTCGATATGAACCTTATCAGAAGAATTGTCCACGGTTTTTTTTTCCGGAATGAAATCCCAACGATTTCCAAAGTACTAAAAATCGTGAACGATGACGACAGTTATTTGCCAAATTTCAAAAGAACAACGGTCAATAAATTATTGAAAAAAAAATGGAATTCAAGTTCAAAAAACGTGGTCGTGATAGTCTACTGATAGATAGGGATGAAATAATTGTGTGTAGAAGAGATAATTTGATAAATAAACTGAACGATTGTGTCAAATCTTCTCGATTCGACTCGGACGGAAAGTACCTTTACGAAGGCCCTCCTACCGGTGCGTCAAACATGTTGTTATTGCTCCTTCTTACATTTGAACAGAGTATAGCCACGACCACAGTACCGCCTTCAGTCCGCCATCCTAAAATAGTTCACCATATATTCTTCCCCACGCCGGAACCAGTTAGTTTCATATTGAAAAGAGTTTTCGTTCTGTGGGATAAGGACAACAATACATGAGGCAGAAAACCAGCAGATACATCTCTTCAAGTCAGAACAACCGTATGTACCGTTCAGTGTTTACTTTGTGGTATATTTTCCCATTTCATACATACATTTTGTTAAATTATCGTGGTGATAAGAATTGGTACAGCAGTCCAACAGAGCTCTTGTACATGGCATAAGTAACAATTTCTGATTTCACAAAAGGGGTTCCTAAAATCCTAAATTGGAAGTACAATAAAAAAAGGGAGTTTATTTGGATGAAATCAGGAATAAGACTCATAAACATGAATCTCCTTCGTTTTCGAGATACAGAGTTCTGAAGAAAAAAATTTACAAAACATTTTCCTCATAACATCTGCCTTTCTCAGGATATCCATCTAAAATCTTGCACTTTTGGTTCATATTATAATGATATACAGGGTGTTTGGAGGGTGAGTAGCCATAAGTAAATGGATAGGTGATGCTCTTGGCTACTTGTTGCGCCTAATTAAATAACATTTTGCCCAAAGTTCAAGGTGTTATAATTTTTTTACCATTTCTATAGAAATTTCCCATTTTTCTCATTAAAATCTTGAATTTTTTCAAATTTAATGCTCGAGGTGCCTATAAAATGATTCATTTCCTTAGTCTAGTCTTGTCTTATTCAGATTGAATCAAAATTTCATACAAACGTCTTCAAAAAACCTGACAGCATCGTATCAAACTTCAAAATGAAAAAAAAAATAATGTTGTGTCCACTTTACAAAGTGAAATAAAAAAAAAAATTTACATAGTGTCGGGTTTTAAAATGGCTTTAAAAACTTCTCTAGTTAATACTCTTTGCAATGGTATGTAACATGTACCATTAATAATCAGATAACTCAACAAAAAACCGTTTTGTCTTCAAGGATGCCTTGAAAGGATGACGACAAAACTATTCCATTGAGCAGGCAAAATCTTTTCTCTCATTCTACCATAGCTAAAAATAGCGTGCTCTCTCTATCATCGGCTAACAATACTCCCAAGGGCGTCGCCAGGGAGGGGACAGCTGCCCCCCGTGCCCCCCCCCTCCAATCAGAATAGAAAAAATGAACTGATTTTCGTATATTATGCTATTATTTCATGAGTTTTTAAGGGCTTTTTGAACTCTAGGGGGGGCAGCTGCCCCCTGTTCTCTCCCCCCTCAGCTCAAAAGCTGGGGGGTAATTACTACATTTGCAAGTCATTTCATAGGCCTGGAGTAAAGGTGCAGTTTTTAGTTCACTCAACATTTCGGTGGTTCATCAACATATTCTGTAGAAAACTAAAGATAGAGAACTTCAAATCATTTATTTTAAATCTTGTTCAAATTGTTGGCCATTGACACAAGAGAGCAATTAATAGAAAAAATAGATAATGCATTTGTGATAATGAAGCAAGAAATTGGACTAATCTATACCACAACGGAAATAAGAAAGAGATGTTAGAAATAATGGCCAACAATTTGAACAAGATTTAAAATAAATGATTTGACGTTCTCTATCTTTAGTTTTCTACAGAATATGTTGATGAACCACCGAAATGTTGAGTGAACCCAAAACTGCATTACTGCACCTTTACTGCAAGCCTATGAAATGACTTGCAAATGTAGTAATTACCCCCCAGCTTTTGAGCTGGGGGCAAGGGGGGCAGCTGCCCCCTCCCTGGCGACGCCCTTGGGAGTATTGTTAGCCGATGATAGAGAGAGCACGCTATTTTTAGCTGTGGTAGAATGAGAGAAAAGATTTTGCCTGCTCAATGGAATAGTTTTGTCGTCATCCTTTCAAGGCATCCTTGAAGACAAAACGGTTTTTTGTTGAGTTATCTGATTATTAATGGTACATATTATATACCTTTGCAAAGAGTATCGACTAGAGAAGTTTTTAAAGCCATTTTAAAACCCACCCCTATGTAATTTTTCATTTATTTCACTTTGTAAAGTGGACAAAACATTATTTTTTTTTCATTTTGAAGTTTGATACGACGCTGTCAGGTTTTTTGAAGACGTTTGTATGAAATTCTGATTCAATCTGAATAAGACAAGACTAGACTAGGGAAATAAATCATTTTATAGGCACCTCGAGCATTAAATTTGAAAAAATTCAAGGTTTTAATGAGAAAAATGGGAAATTTCTAGAAAAATGGTAAAAAAATTATAACACCTTGAACTTTGGGCAAAATGTTATTTAATTAGGCGCAACAAGTAGCCAAGAGCATCACCTATCCACCATTTACCTATGGCTACTCACCCTCCAAACACCCTGTATATTCTTATAATTGCTGGTGAAAATCTCCTCTTCCTGTATATTTAGGATTACCCTGCAACCCTCCATCTGACCATTGAATGATAACTTATGGGGAAGTAGTCTAGTATTCCAAGGCAAGTAAGAAAAGTACGAGGGTAGATCTCGACAGTAAACACAGGTAAGCCTGTACTTGCATCACTGAAGCTATGATTACTTCCCCAATAAAGGCTTCGGAGATCATTACAGATCTCACATCACTTCATCTTGTGATAGATAGATTAGTCCAAGAGGATATTCGTAGACCATCCAAGGAACTGTTAAGGAGAGAATTAGGAATTAGAGAGCCTGGGCATCTCTGACCAAATATATCCCATCAGCGAATCTGGACAGTGACGAGATGATAAAGAAAACTAACATCGAGAAAACCTTCTCCAAGATGCTGAGTGGAAAAAAAAGAGAAATGGTCCCAGCTATCGAAAAAATACCTCTACGAAATATGCAAGAACAACAAGGTCTACTGGTCGGGATTCCCAGCCACTCAGGAATCAAAGGAAATGAAGAGGCCATCACACCTGCCAGAAAACTCCTTTCACTGGCCAAAAACCTTTATGTGGTATAGGCCCAGTAGTACTACCTATACAGAAAAGAGTTTCAGGGGGAAGAAAAAAAGGGAGATGCACTCTGGTAGTATCTTCTTGGGTTGGATTATTCCAAGAAGTTTTTTTGTCGTTCCAGATGCTGGAACTCATTGAAATTCAAGAACTGGAGGGCAAGCTGTAGACGTAATGGAAACAATAAACCTTGAAGATCACATTTCAATGAAACCTCTATTGAATCTAAATCTAACAGAAACACGAAGGTCATCTGGAATATACATACCTGAGTTGGAACATGGCAATCCAACGCAAGGCTTCATCACAGGAGGACGAGGAATATCTTTGCAAGCTGTCCCTGCAGGTTTCTTGGTTCCAAACCAAACGCACTGTAGAATTCTGTATTTAACACCGTGCATTTCACAACCAGCAGCACACTGAAACGATAGAAATGGACATTACGGAGCTGTGCATTCCAAAAAAGATAGGCTTTGCTACCAGGCAGATTTTCAACTTGAAACAAATGCTTATTCAGTTCAGATCGTACTCACTTCTGACCAAGGTCCAGCTCTCCATTTTCCTACGCACTTATCGTTAAAGCATTCTTGCTGTTGAGCCGGCTTGCTATGTTTGTCACATTTTGACGGTCCTACCACAAGGTCATCCGAAGAGTAGCATTTGACCACCCTTCTTTGGATCGCTGAAACGAACAATTAGATTCAAAACTCTGAGTGATTTCTGGACAGCTACCCCAGCTCACCTACCAACCCTCTCAGAAACTATAATCTAGTAGATGCTAAGAGATATGGTAAATGGTCGAGTCTTTTATATTTTTATGTGACCAGAAGAACTTTTTCATTTACCTTTGTGCAAAGAAATACACTTCGACTGACCGCAGTCACTCCATGGATCAGCTTTCCATCTAGGACACCCATGCCTGTTACACTGCCTCAAGGTGTCCGGAGTTATGAGGTTGGCATCATCGCAAAGATGACTGTTCACCGTTTGCGTTGTGTTGTGCAACTTCACAACGCATTTGGCATCTCTTGTCTGGACCCCGTTGAACCCACATGGTTCAGAACATGATGTCCAAGAGTCCAGGATCCATTCAAACCTTAAATCTTCAGCACCACGTCCAAGCACTACCTCCCTGTTTGGATCTTCTTCTTCGAAGGGTGTTGTGCTGAAGAGTTGGTCAGCGTTTGCCACGTCACGGGGGAAGTATTCTTCGGCGGTAGATATCATTCGATGTCCTCTGGAGTTGGCAAACATCTGGAAAGGCCACAAGAGCTGCCGTTTGGATTAGTTTAAGTCGTCAATGGAATGCAGAGTTAAAATTGGAGGAATTATAGAGGGGAAGAAAATGGTAGGGTCATAAGGAAAAAAGATAAAGAGGATATAAAGATACATAAGACCATCCGACATCAAGACTGTACTGTATATAATAGTATGTTGTTTCCGCAAATTTCATGCTTCCAAAAAAAAGAATAAATAATTCCAGAGTTCATGAAAAGCTTACATATTCTCACCTGTAAATTGTAAATGAGTCTCTGAAAATGAGGCATTGGCCTCGAAGCGGAACTAGAGCTGCCTCCAGCTGGTTTTAACGATTCAGAAGAGGATGATAAAAGACGATCCTTGCAGCGTTAACAAGAAAACGAGAAATGTTAGTTATTTCAGAAGTTTTCCAAATTATTACCAGAAAGAAGAATTAACATGCCGCCGTATGGGTTCTAAGTTCTAAGTTTAATCAGACTCAAGACAACTATCTCAATAAATTTGAACTTCTAACTAGACAGGAGATAGATTTCCACCATGTGTTACAGCAGTAAATTGATGCATTACTTGAAACCACACGTCTCTTGTTCTTTGGCTGTTGTATGTTGGAAAGAGTAGTTGGTGTTGGCCACTTGAAGTGCTGAAAATATGAAACTCTGGCCGGTCTTCTTTTTACCGACTGTGAGGGTTATGTTTTCGAGTGTATGTCTATTTCTTTTGCACGCTCCACAGCCCGACAGCTTGATGGATTTCAACAATTGAGGTGTCATTAGATTCGTATGAATTGTAGGAATGGCAAAGGCTATGTTTTTTTTCTGAAGAAGCTTTATTTAGTGTGATAAATTTTGTTTTTATGATTCGGGTCGAAGAATCCCGTCGTATCCTATAAAGTCTACGGAATCTAAACTCCAAAAAGTTTAATTGACATACAACAATCTGTATCATCTTACCTGCTCATTGTTCTCCACATGTTGACTACTAGTACTATGTGGCGGCAAGGCATTCAGTTGATTTTTGTCTAGAGTGAGAGACGGGAGTGTTGGCGTGAAGAGTTGCGGTTTTTTAGACTTCTTCTTCTGACCATCTGGCCGTTGCTCATGGCTCTGATCATCACTGAAAACCACCTCGTCCCTATTGTGATTAACATTAGGAAGATGATCACCACGATGTTTATACCCCTTTTGGATTTCCTCTGACGTCGGAAATTCCCCAGGTTTAGGCCTCACCGAAATCTGGATATTCGCTGAAGATTTTCCGGCGATGCAAGTATAGGATCCACTTTCTCTCAACGACAAATTTTGTATCCTCAAAGCCCCCTTTTTCGATGTCTTGAATTTTTTAGATTTTGGCAAAGTTACCTTGTCTTTCAGCCAAGATATTTTCGTTCTATCGAATCTTTTCACTGGACACTTCACCTTGACTGTTGTTCCTAGAAAAACAGTTGCTGCTCCTCCCACAGTCAGCGAGATCTTTTTCTGTTTAACGTTGTGTTGGATGAAGGTGTTATTGGAGACGTATATTTTGGGCTTGTCAGTTTCGACAACGCAGCTTTTGGTGTTGCAGGGTTTTTTCTCAGCTGGTTTGGGCGACGGACACATGTTTTGTGGACGACTCACTGTATGATTCTGAGCCATGGTTTGCTTGCACTCTACTTTTCTAGATTTTTCTCCGCCATCACAAGATTTTGAACATCTGGACCATTCTGATACCACCCATCGGACAGGACAGTCAAGGACGTTGCAATACTGCCTATCCGGTGGAGAAGGCTGAGGACAATTATTGTTCGGTACAACAATAGTGTTTCTTCCTCCTTGAGTCACCTCGTGGATGCAATTAACTTCTCTGGTTTGTAGACCCAGACCACAGCTTTGAGTACAAGGTGAAAAATCCGAATAGTTCCATTTCGGTGGACAGGGTATGTCGTTGCAGATTCTCTTGAGGATTTCAGGTTTGGTTTCCATTGGACAAAGGTAAGGTGAAGTCACTTTTCCGGTATCTTCTCTTATGCAGTTCACTATCAGTTCTTGCATTCCTCCCAAGCACGTCGCGCTGCAATGCGTATAACCTTGCTCTTTCCACGCATACGTTTTTCCAGGTGAACCTGAAAAGTAAAATTCAAAATTATGGTTTTCTGGGGAATCTCAAGTTCAACAAGACAGTTTTTGGTAAGAAAACTCTCACATAAACATGAACAAAAGCACTCACCACCAGCTACTTTGAAGTCTCGGTAAGGATCATCTTTGATGGTATCGATGCTGATTCCCATGCCAACTTTTTCGGCAGTGCAGGGTCCCATGTAGCATTTCTCTACCTCTATTGGTTTGGGAGTTCCACATTTGTGGTCCGGTAGTTTGGCTATGGTTCTGGAGAACTCCAGAAAGATTTTGCAGTGCACTTCTCGTTTTCTTACGCCTTCACCGCAACTGACGCTGCAAGGACCCCACTGGTCGGGAACAAACCTGGAATACGCTCAGAAATGAGGGTTTGGCCTGATGCAATTTGGACATGCATTAGAGGAATTTTTGGTTTAGTCATGACTGAATATTATGGATTTTTGAATGTGAGCTATTTGCGTTTGGTATGTAATATGAGAAAATCAGTAATGGTACTTTTTTGGGGGATTATTCATGAAAATGAAGTGGGGAATCAGTGGCAATAGATGCTGAGTCTTGCTGACTTCGCTGAAATAACGTATTATTTATTTTATTCTCAACTAGTTTAGCTCTTTTACTTATACTTACCCTCTTTATGGGAAGTCTTTAATTTGCTGATTGAATAAAAAATGTGCCTTGTCTATTATGACATTCAAGATCTTTTTTGTCAATAATACAGGGTGTCTCTAAACTTTAGGTACAAAAGAATAGGAAAGATACGTTTCATAATTTGAGAAAAAAAGTTCCATAAATATGGAATCGTAAACGTTTCGTTTTCGAGATACAGGGTGTACTAAGTGTACCGGGGAGTATTTGAACGAAAATTATGAAAACAGGTGGATTGGACGGGTTGAACATTAGGCATGTTTCTCCAGATTCCCAGACTTAAATATACTGCTCCACAAGAGTAAGGGACATCGTATTCAATCGTTTTTGAAAGTATGTAATCTTCGAGAAAATCGCTTTAAAATCATTTAAAACTCAATAACAACTTGAATCGATCCAATAAATCAGTATGAGACATTTCGTCCATCTGGTCGCCTTTTTTCTGAAGTTTGGTTCTTTGCATATGCTTCATGAATGTTCTTATTTTGAAATGAAGTCAGTTTATCAACGGCGGCTTCGATTTGAAACGAGTTTTCTGAAAATAGTAAGACGTAAATTAACAAACGCTGAGGGTTATAGGACTATCGGAATGCTACAGGGTGGCCTAACTCAGGTTGTTCTAGCGGAAAGGCTCCAAGTCAGCCATAGTGTGATATTTCGACTTTGGAATAGGTTCAGGGAGACAGGTTCCGTGTTGGAAGGCTTGGTGGGCTACGAAAAACAACACCTGCTCAGGATCGTTTCATCACCGTTTCGGCGAGAAGAAACCCTACATCTACTTACATGTAGAATGCTACGGAATACTCTTCAAGATACAGATGAGGTGCAAGTTTCCATCGAAACCATCAGACTACGTTTGTGAGATGTGAATCTATAGGTTCTAGACGTCCATTAAGAGGAGTTCCATTAACACGTGACCATAAGCGTCAAAGACTGGGCAAGGCAACATATCAATTGGAACGATCAATGGCGTAGTGTCCTTTTCACTGATGAATCCAGATATGGACGATTTTCAGATTCTCGAAGAATAAGGGTATGGACAATCCCACGCTTACCCGTAATCGTCGCTACGTCCAAGAAGTCCATCCATTCCGAGGGGGTAGTGTTATGATATGGACCTCAGTATAACAACAAAGCTTCCATCTACAATTTTTGAAACTAACAATGGCTCCTCACCAAAATAGTTCTGAAGGATAACAAGAATCCAAGCAACCACCTCTCTCTGTTTTGTACCTTCAATTTAGGAACACCCTCTATGTCCAGAGGCTGGTAGACAAGTTTAGTTCGTACTGTATTTTTTGTCATTATTCATCGAAAGATTTGTTCCTATTTTTATTTGGATCTTTGTCTGTTCGGACTTAAAACTATTACTAATTCTCTTCGATTATCTGGTCTATTTTACCCCAGAAGTTAAAAAACCAACAATTAGAGAAGTGAACAGAAAAAACGGTAAATTGAATCAAGAAAATAGTGTGTTAATTTAGGCTACACAAGCGGATGTCAGATGTTGCAAAGTGCTCTATAAAGTTAAGGCTGTGCTTATTAACAGTTTGTGCTTTATTGGAAAATTAAGGACCTACTAAATATGTATATTAATCTGCAACATGAGACTCTGGAGACTGGTTCATGAGGAAATCGGGGTGCTGAGTTACTGAAATTACTTGTCGACATTATGAAAGAAACGTTTGAAGCAATATCCAGAGTTCATTGGAACAATGTGCTGTGAATGAGAAGTGAACCAACCGTTAGGGATTTAATCGAATTTTTAGTTGAATCACCACAAAGTCATTGAAATGAAAAATTCTTCATTGGAAAAAAAAATTCCTTTTCCGCAGATTTACAAGAATTTTGAAGCCACCTAAAAAAGTGAGATGACGAGAGTTGTAAAATCGAGAATATTCCGTGGAAAAAGCCGGAAATTATCGAGTCCATCATGACCGGGAGCTTTATTATTTGGTGAGGTTTTTGTCAGGGCTCTGACTCCAGAACAGATTGAATATTTCTTTAGAAACCTAGGGGGGCCAAGACTTTTGACGATGCGGGGTACTTCTGAAGAGCTTCTTGAAGCGCCTGCTCATTAAAATTTTCCAGACATTTATATCGAGTGCGCCTTCAATTCGAAAGAACATTTTCCTACATCATTGTCCGATGTCAAAGTTCAAACTATTGATACGGGTAGAAAGTTTCCCGGGAACGTAACAGAGTCGTCGGAATTGTGCGACCTGGAAATTGACAATAATCGGGATGTTCCAGAAGACTCCTTTATGAGATAAAAGTTTGCTGTTCCACTCGAACTTTTAACGATGTTCAGAACTTTATTTGCACCGTCGTGAATATAATGGACTTTGGGGGCAAAACAGGCATAAACAATAACAATGTTCCGATCTCATAGTTGAAAAAAGTTTGGCAGATACTTCTGGCACACGAAGAGCTTCACCAGTTCACCTAGTTCTCAATAATAACAGGGGATCCGAGCAGTTTAAATTGATTTGATTGCAGATATTCTGACCCCGAATAGCTACTCAATTAGAGCCAAGGGATATTTGAATTCTATATGAGATGGAATTTTCCAAAAATACGTATTTGGCGATTGACTCGATTAGCCACAAAAATATTTCGTATTTCACACTGCATATACTCCATTCACTTTTATTTAATCACATAGGAGGTCATGGTTTCGTTTTCAGGAGTTGATGCTCCTGATAAAAAATCTGTGCGCGTACATAAAATATCGTTAATGACAAAACGACGTTGCCAGTTTCTTTGTTTAAATCAAAGTACAAGTATCAAAGATATTTTGGCATGGGTACAACCGGCAAATTTGAATTGGACCAAAAATCGATTTATAAGCATAAATAAAGCAATAGTAAGTACTAATCGCCTTTTTTACACTTGATAACGATGTTTTTTTAGGTATCTGGCCGTTTGGAAAGATTTCAAACTAAATTCCGGTCCCCCAGAAGTTTGGTTAGTTTCGGTATCGTTTTTGGTGCTCAAAATTTATTTGGAATGTGTAAATGAACAAAAAAGGCTTCCTTATACGATCTTCCCACTCTCACGAAAGCGACCTGAAAATATGGTTCAGGTAGGATTTTCGAGGAATTATGAGGAAAGAACTTGCAGAATGAAATTGCACGATTTTCGTAAGTAAACGTGTTTTGGATGGCCACCATCTGTCCCTAAACGATTATTGTTGATCGTTTTCACGTTTCAGAAAAAAAACCACTTCGTATAAGCCCATTTTGAAGAAATTCGTGTATGTAACATTCAACGGTAGATATTTGCTCTTAATCGAAAGAATATATTATATCTAGTGCTACTTTTTTCAAAAGAGACACAAGCTTTTGATGCTGTGAGGGCCCTATACTGTGGAGGAGTTTGTGTCTTATTTTAGAACAGGTGAATGATAAATGTGAAGCATATGTTTGACCTATTCCATTTTATTTGTACAAACCTACTGTGGTTGTAATGTATGAATATTTTTTTAACTAATAAATTACTATACAGTCAGAATATTTTACTCCTTGTTCATAAGATCAAATAAATGAAATGTATATCTTCTACTCTTATTTTTATTAAGTTAGCTATTAAGGTTATGTTCCAAGAAAAAGTTCCTCTTGCATCAGAACTCCCTTCAACGATTGATGTCGTCAAGTCTTGAACTTTCAGTTCAAGAGGATAATAAACATTAAATCTTCACAAGCATGCATATGAAAATTATGTGAAAGCAATGCAATTTTCTTCCATGGCGAAAAAAATATCTTTCAACAGTGATCTCTTGTATTTTTCATGCAAATAACTAGAAAAGGAATCCTTTCTATCAATTCATATAAACGTTAATTATTTTTGTCCAAAATACATCTTTTCCAATTCATTAATTTTCCGAATAAATTCACATTCTGAGAAATACGTATGTAGAATGTAGAAAGGGCAACATAGTATTTACTTGGAACATAAAAATATTTTGAAAAACGTCATAACTTCGATACAGAGTGGAATGTGTCAAATTTCCAAGGCCAGAGTTGTGATTTTATAATTGTGAATGGAGTATACATCTAAATGACCGTTCAATAGCTATTCACGGAGAAAGTCCTTTTTTGGGGTTTGGTTCACCTCTCGGAAAATCGAAATGTGGTCAATTCAAGAATATAGTCAAGTTTAAACTGAAAAAAAAGACCTTCAATACCTCACATAGACCCAACCGCAGACAAAGTAAACATTGTATCTTCTGTAATAAATAGATTATTGGTGAAAATTGAGGAAGTGTTATGCTTCCAGTGACTATTGCTTGCTCATACATGAAAAAATATGTGTTATAGTGGTTTTCTTGGGTCTGACTGTTGCGAAAGTTGAAGGTATAAAGTGATCTAGTTTTTCTTCGTGGAAAAGTCGTATATTTCACTTTAGAGAGGTACTGACAATATTGAAACCTTCTTGGGGAAGATACCTCTGTTTTTAGATTGTATATCGGGTGTTTTCAAGAGTGATAGAACTTTAAATTGAAATAAAACACATTTAAATGCAGATTAAAGCCAAACTGTTTTTTATTTGCAAAACTATTTCACCCATTTCAAAAACTGACCAATCGCAGTCCAAAAGACAGCTCGTATTATCTCGATAATGCCAACTGTCTCTGAATTAGGATTGGTCTGACAACTTCTGTATTTTCAACGATTGAACTACAGAATAATCTGTGATTGAACTACGGATAAGAACGATTTGGCAAGTGATAAATATGCATTGTAGACTTCAACTTGAGTTTTTCTTTGCTTTTGTCGAATATGGAGTTTCTGACCTTTTATTTTGTTCGTGAAATAGTCTAATAAAATATCACACGAGATTGAATTTACCTCTTAAATCTATCTTTTATTTCCAAACTCAAATGAGTTGCTTTAAGGTAACACCACTCGGACTCGTGATGTTTTCGAGCAACTTTTCGTTCGAAAATAAATCGATAGACTCATCACGGAAATTCAATCCCTTGTGATACTACTACTGATTATTTCATGAAATTTATGTTTTGAAAATAATTTCAGGTTTCTGGTTTATCAGCATGAATCTCAAAGAAAATAATCCATTGGAGTTATGTCGCATGACCTTGGTGGCCAATTAATTGGACCATTTCTCGAAATGATGTAAACGCCAAATCTTTCTTTCAAAAAATCAATTGTTACGGTAGCAGCACCCTCTTTTTGGAACCAAAACACTTCTGGGTCGAAAACCATTCAAATTTTGAAACAAATAATCATTAATCATCGGTCTGTAACGAGCGCCATTCACTGTAACATTAGCTCCAGCATCGTTTTTAAAGAAATATGGACCAAAGATGCCTCTAGCGAGTGAAGCACACCATATACAGTACATTTTTCAGGATGCAATGGATCCTACAGAACTACTTGAGGATTGTTTTTACTCCATATACGACAATTTAGCTTGTTATCGTAGCCGTTCAACAAGAAATGAGCTTCATCACTAAACACAATTTTTCGATAAAAAAGCTGATCCACTTAAAGCTGTTCTAGGGCCCAATCAGCAAACAAACGACGCTTATTAACCTTATTATGGTCAAGTGGCTTTGGTTCTTAACCAGTTGGATCTTGTATGGGTGCAGACCAAGATCTTTAAGCAAAATTTTCGATGTGGTGGATGCACAGAGTCCAACTTGTTCTAAACGTCGACGAATAGACAAACCTGGATCTTCATTTACTCTATCACTTACAGCAGTGATATTTTCTTCTGTACGTACAGTTCTTCATCTAGTTGTTGTTGTTGCATCCAGAAGAGAAAATGTTGTCCGAAATCCATCGATAGTTCGACGAATAAGCTGTTCTGATGGACTATAATGCGAATCATAAATTTCACGAAGTGCTCTATAAGTTTGTCGAATTCAACACTGATTTTGCAAATAAATTGCAACAATTTGTGAACGTTGTTTCGGTGTGAGGCTTTCCATGATTATTTGTCAATGCTTACTGAACAAAAATGTCAAAATAACATGGCTTCTACGTTCTGTCAAATCACAGTTATCCCTATCGAAAATTCTATCAGTCTTAAAACGCCCGATTTGTGTTTTCCAGAAATTGCATGAAAAACTAGTCCACCTCCAGGTTATCTTCCCAACTGTCAGAATGGCAATATACAATGAAAAAAGTGTCAATCAATGATATCAGCTATAACCTTCCTACACAAGAAAAATGCACCTATTTACAATCTAGTGAAATGACATCTATAAGCAGAAGATCCTCTGATTCTTCTAGTTTCATACTCACGTGGTTTCTGATGGCACAATAGCGTCTCCCACTAGTTTTTCGGGTATTGGAGGTGGTGGGTATGGCTGAATTAATGGTTGGTGGTATGGCAAAACCGAGAAGTCTTCATTTGAATCTCCGTTGTAAGGGCATTGGATGCCTGTCGAACAGGGTTTGGTATCTGTAGGTTTCAACAGTGGATCGCATTTGGTACTGAGTTTTTCTTTGTCATCTCGGCACTCGACCACTCGAACTTGTACTCCTTCACCACAGGACACTGAACACTAAGAATGAAAGAGGATAATCAATCAAATAATTTGGTAAAGAAGATCAACATTTTGAAAATTGAATTGGAACTATACTAAAGTGGGGTTTTGAGCAAAATCAGGTGAATCAGTAAAGACAGTAGGAAGATTCATTAAATTTATTGAGCTACAGTGGCGGTGGAGCGGAGAGGGAAACGGGACATGGCGGATTCAAGTGAATATCTCTAAAACTATAGAAGGACGATATTTATGAAACTTTGCGATGTTAATGAAATTTGTGGCGCCTTTGTCTGTGATTCTCATGAATCGATAAAATACAGAGTGTTCCATTTGAACTGGGGAAGATACGGGAAATATTTATTTAGAATATTTGGCAAACTGTTTTTCATACCCTGTATAACGTTTGAGAGAGTAGCCAATGTGATGGATTTTCCAACACAATGGTACAATTTGAAAATACATAAATAAATAAACC
The DNA here is from genome assembly GCA_951802165.1 of Adalia decempunctata. Classification (NCBI taxonomy): domain Eukaryota; kingdom Metazoa; phylum Arthropoda; class Insecta; order Coleoptera; family Coccinellidae; genus Adalia; species Adalia decempunctata. The sequence continues at coordinate 28,631,180 of OX637697.1, forward strand.
ATTCAGTGAGATACAATTTCTTAATTTGAAAAGCAACATTATGCCATTAGGTAGTAGGTACTATACGTTCTGTCAACCCACTTTTTCCAATAAATTAGGCTGTATTTCATCAATAGCAAAAGCACGTTAATTATTGATCCTTGATGCTCCGTTGTTGTTGGATTATCAGAATGAACTTGTGACTTGAAATATCCCTAAAGATGTCACATGAAACATTTCACCAAATTTCGTGTGGATTTTCATCACTTCAAATTCTGCAAATTTCTTTGCTTACATAACAATGTTAACAAAAATGTGTTTTTCACTGAATAAAATTTTTCGATTAAATTATTCATCATTTTCCTATTCCAGAGCCAAATCAGAACATCAACGACGTCTTATGGCTACAGTTCTTAAATAAGTTGAATTTTTTATGAAACTAAACCCAAGTATTTCCTCAAAATTGAACATGTTTTTGTTTGAGAAAAATTTAATTGTTGATACAGACATTAAAACTATAAATTTTATTTTTTTTACACTTGCTGCTACCAAATCAATATTCTCTTGTGTGCGTGCAATTCTTTGTCGAACTATTACTCCTGTATTGTGTAAATAAAATTCACATTCAGATTTGTCCACAATACGACGAATATTGTGTGGATTAACTGAAAAATATCATCCATCAATTCTTAAATTTCTTCTCATTTTGATAAAACAATTTAACTTTCTTCTGAACGTTGTTGCAGCGTGTATTTTTATGACTAAATGGCAGAACCTACTAAACACAAATGACCAAAGAAGTGCTCAAAATGATACACAGTGTTGCGATTATAATTTGTTTTTAATTGAATTATTAATTATGTATTTCTATTGGAGAGTTATTTACAAAGTTGGGAGCCGCCCAGAAAGAATGGAACATCCTGTGTGACCGAAAATATTTCTATTTGGTCGAGCTCGATCAATAAGGTAACAATGTAGAAAAATAGATTCCTATCTGTATTCTGAATAGAGATATGGATCACCGCACCACTGTTTAGTGACCCTTTTTAATATACAGGGTGTATTTAAAGGTAAGGCTTTTCTTTTAACAGATGGTAGAAATCATAAAAATAAGTCGTTTTACCAATTTTTCTTTATGAATTATGCCCCTGTTTCGAGAAAGTGCAACTAGAATATTTTCTAATTTCGAGGTTAATCTGAAAATTCCTCAGTCCGAGCCTGCTCCCTCGCCTGCTCTTCCGTAGATATCAACATGTTTCTTGTCTTCTTAATATAGGTACATGATTGTGATCAGCAATCTTCGATCGTGTTACGGCGACGGTACGAGTGTTTTATGTTTCGGAAATGCCGCACGTTTATTCAAATAATAAACTAGTTGATATGCTTTCAATTCATGGTGAATAAAAAAATGCAAGTTCAGCGTATAAGTTGTACAGAACAAGATTTCCGTTAAGAAATCACCCAACTTCGCGGATTGTCATAAACCTGTAGCAGAGATGTAGAGATATTATGAACAGAGAGATGCAGGCCAGAGTATTATTAGGGTATTGATGCCCAAAATTTTTTGTAAATTTTCTGAATTGAACTTATTTTGATGAGTTCTATCATCTGTCAAAAGAAAAGCCTCACCTTAAAATACACCCTGTAATGATAGTTTGAAATTACTTACCCCTGACCAACTAGAGGAATGCCAGGTAGGACATTCGAATTCGTTGCATGACTCTTGGAATCTTGGTTTCAAACCGAAACATTTCATTTCATTCACCTGAAACAAAATTAACCCTTGGAAAAAGGTATTGATATTGGACAATCAACAATTCTCAATTTCTCCGAGCATTGAAATATACTGCTCCACAAGAGTTAGGGATATGGATATCGTATTCAATCGTTTTTAAAAGTATGTCATCTTCGAGAAAATCGCTGTAAAATCATTTAAAACTCATGTTCTTATTTTGAAATGAAGTCAGTTTATCAACGGCTTCGATTTGAAACGAGTTTTCTGAAAATGCCACGACGTAAATTAACAAACGCTGAGGCTAATAGGGCTATCGGAATGCTACAGAGTGGCCTAACTCAGGTTGTTGTAGCGGAAAGGCTCCAAGTCAGCAAAAATGTGATATCTCGACTTTGGAATAGGTTCAGGGAGACAGGTTCCGTGTTGGAAAGACCAAGGCTTGGTGGGCGACGAAAAACAACACCTGCTCAGGATCGTTTCATCACCGTTTCGGCGAGAAGAAACCCTACATCTAGGTGTAGAATGCTACTCTTCAAAATGCAGATGGGGTCCAAGTTTCCATCGAAACCATCAGACGACGTTTGAGAGAGGTGAATCTAGGTTCTAGACGTCCATTAAGAGGAGTTCCATTACCACGTGACCATAAGCGTCAAAGACTGGAATGGGCAAGGCAACATATCAATTGGAACGATCAATGGCGTAGTGTCCTTTTCACTGATGAATCCAGATGTGGACGATTTTCAGATTCTCGAAGAATAAGGGTGTGGACAATCCCACGCATACCCCGTAATCATCGCTATGTCCAAGAAGTCCATCCATTCCGAGGGGGTAGTGTTATGGTATGGGCCGGCATATGTTTCAACGGGCGCACAGATCTACACATTTGTCCTGGGAATATGACCGCCTTACACTATAGGGAGCATGTCATTGACAATGTTGTGCCAAATTTTCACGCTGCTATTGGTGAAACTTTCCAATTTCGAGACGATAACGCTAAACGGCACCGTGGAGCCATAGTTGAGAATGCGCGCGAGGAGCTTGGTATTCCCCATTTACCAATACCTCCACACTCACCAGATTTAAATTGCATAGAACATGCATGCTCCAAAGAAGATTAGATAATCATCAACCTACCCCAAAATCCTTAAATGATCTGAGAGAGCTTCTGCCCCGTTTATGGAACCAAATTCCTCAAGAAATGTTCAACAACCTCGTGTGTTGTATGCCAAGAAGATGTCAAGCTGTTATTGATGCCCGTGGAGTCCATACATTGTATTGTTAGTTTTAAATTACTTGAATTCTCTGGGAATAAAATTTCGTTATTTTACTCGATTTTTCTTAACCACCCTGTTGTATACGCTGCAGACCTACAGGCTTAAATTAATTTGCAACTTGAAATCATATTAATATGAATTTTCATCACAAAAATCTTATTTTAACTATATATTTTTTTACAATTTATGTCAATATCCCTAACTCATGTGGAGCAGTTTATTTCATTCGGCATTTATATAGCTAGAAATTCAGCTCTCTGAGCATCATTGCCAATACATGTTCCCTAGATAAGAATGATGTGAAAACCACAATTAACCTTATCGTATCCGCCTCATGCCTAAGAGAATGATGTACGAGCAACATGCGAACAACTGAAGAATGCTTTCTTTTCCAAAATCCATTTCATCTGTTGATTTCACATACAGAACGAAGATCAGCCGAGATAGTTGGACATCTATTAATTATGTTAGAACACGAGAATTAGATAAATGAATCGAACCATCTGTCAAGTTTCGAGAACGAACAAAGATGCATTACTTCTGCGATATCGTTGTTGTACTAGAAGAAATATGAGGTAGATAGTCTTGAGCGGGGATATGTTTAAGGAAGAGGAAGTGCAACAGGATTTATGAGGTTCTATTATTTCTGGATTGAACGAAATTCGGAAAAAAATATCGAGTATACTGAGAGGAAGATCGTTCTGTGTTTGAAACACATTCTGCCCTGCTAACAAGAAAGGTCCTATCTGCAAAATTCGATATTTTGACTTTTTGGCTCATACATATTATTTATCTATGTACAAAATGAAATTCTCCTATATGCTTCATGAATGCCGTATTCTATACCTAAATGTTTTGTCCTAACTGAATAAAAAGCCATGTTGACTAGCACATAACCTGCTTTTCTCTTAACCACAATTTGGCAGATAGGACCTTTCATGTCAGGACGGCAGCATTATAATAAAGCAATAAGCAGCATAAACCAATGACTTGACATAACCCCAAAGAAAATAATCCATTGGAGTTATGTCACATGATCTTGGAGGCCAATTAATTGGACCATTTCTCGAAATAATGTTATCGCCAAATCTTTCTTTGAATAAATCAATTGTTACGGTAGCAGCATGAGGTGCAGCAACATCTTGTTGGAACCAAAACATTTCTGGGTCGATACCATTCAAATTTTGAAACAAATAATCATTGATCATCGATCTGTATAACGAGCACCATTTACTTCAACTTAAGCTCCAGCATAGGTTTCAAAGAAATATGGACTGATGATGCCTCTAGCGTGTAGAGCACACCATACAGTGCATTTTTCAGGATGCAATGGAACCTGTAGAACCTGAAGATTGTTTTCACTCCATAGATGGCAATTTTGCTTGTTCACGTAGCCGTTCAACCAGAAATGAACTTCATCATTGAACACAATTTTTCGATAAAAAAGTGGATCAACTTCAAGCTGTTCTAGGGCCCAATCAGCAAACAGAAGACGTTTATTATGGTCAAATGGCTTTAGTTCTTGAACTAGTTGAAACTTTCATGCTATCGAAAATTCTATCACCATAACACCCGATAGATATTGAGGCGCTATTGTTACAGTGTTAAACTGGTACTGACCTTAATTTTTGTATTATTAGCTTCTTCCACGCAGTATACCTGCCTTACCCTTGAGCCCCCTCCACAAGTCACTGTACAAGGGCCCCAATCTCCTGCATGCCATCTGAAATGGAGATATGATATATATTATTTTTTCAATATTCCTCTGAATTGTTCATTCATTCATTAGCAATGATGGAGAATAAATTACCTAGCTGGACAGTTATGGTTGTTGCATGGAATAACTGTAGCATCGGGTTTCTGAGAATCATTGCATAGTTGCTCATCAACTTCTTCTCCAGATAATCTATTCTGACATACAGGACGTGACATTTTGAAACCTGTGAATTGAAAATCAGTTAATATTCGTGATAGAACAATAGTGGCGAATCAATATGCTTTGAAATTATTGAACCCTATCTTTCTAAGCTGCCAAGTATACCTACTGCTCCCTACAAGAGTTAGGGATATTGTATTCAATCGTTTTTAAAAGTATGTAATCTTCGAGAAAAACGCTAGAAAATCATTTAAAACTCAATAACAACTTGATTCGATCCAATAAAAAATCAGTATGAGACATTTCGTCCATCTGGTCGCCTTTTTTCTGAAGTTTGGTTCTTTGCATATGCTTCATGAATGTTCTTATTTTGAAATGAAGTCAGTTTATCAACGGCTCCGATTTAAAACGAGTTTTCTGAAAATACCAAGACGTAAATTAACAAACGCTGAATGCTACAGGGTGGCCTAACTCAGATTGTTGTAGCGGAAAGGCTCCAAGTCAGCCAAAGTCTGATATCTCGACTTTGGAATAGGTTCAGGGAGATAGGTTCCGTGTTGGAAAGACCAAGGCTTGGTGGGCGAAGAAAAACAACACCTGCTCAGGATCGTTTCATCACCGTTTCGGCGAAAAGAAACCCTACATCTACTTGTAGAATGCTACGGAACACTCTTCAAAATGCAGATGGGGTCCAAGTTTCCATCGAAACCATCAGACGACGTTTGAGAGAGGTGAATCTAGGTTCTAGACGTCCATTAAGAGGAGTTCCATTAACACGTGACCATAAGCGTCAAAGACTGGAATGGGCAAGGCAACATATCAATTGGAACGATCGATGGCGTAGTGTTCTTTTCACTGATGAATCCAGATATGGACGATTTTCAGATTCTCGAAGAATAAGGGTATGGACAATCACACGCATACCCCGTAATCGTCGCTATGTCCAAGAAGTCCATCCATTCCGAGGGGGTAGTGTTATGGTATGGGCCGGGATATGTTTCAACGGGCGCACAGATCCACACATTTGTCCTGGGAATATGACCGCCTTACACTATAGGAAGCATGTCATTGATAATGTTGTGCCAAATTTTCATGCTGCTATTGGTGAAACTTTTCAATTTCTAGACGATAAGGCTAGACCGCACCGTGCAGCCATAGTTGAGAATGCGCGCGAGGAGCTTGGTATTCCACATTTACCTCCGCACTCACCAGATTTGAATTGCATAGAACATGCATGGGATATGCTCCAAAGAAGATTAGATAATCATCAACCTAGCCCAGAATCCTTAAATGATCTGAGAGAGATTCTGCCCGTTTATGGAACCAAATTCCTCAAGAAATGTTCAACAACCTCGTTTGTAGTATGCAAAGAAGATGTCAAGCTGTTATTGATGTCCGTGTAGGCCATACATTGTTTTGATAGTCTTGAAATGCTTGAATTCTCTGGGAATAAAATTTCGTTATTTTACTCGATTTTTCTTAACCACCCTGTATACTCTGTAGACCTACAGGATAAAATTAATTTGCAACTTGAAATCATATTAATATGAATTTTCATAAAAAAAATCTTATTTTAACTATATTTTTTTTGCAATTTAAGTCAATATCCCTAACTCATGTGGAACAGTTTATGATTTCACGACAAATCAGTCTTAGTAATTATTCCCATTGAAGAAGATACAATATGAGCACGTCCAAATAAAGATATCGAAGAATTATTCGTATCTTCTTGAGGTTTGGTAATTGCCGGTACATTTTTTTTCTAGATATTGAACAAAATGTCATACCTCCTCCACAGGTAACAGAACAAAGTGACATTGCTGCTAGATTCCAATGGTAAAGGGGTCGTGCACAGGAGGTTCCATCCCCTCCACAAATTCCACATGCATCTATCTGCTTCGTTGAACCAATTTTCAGATCACAGCCAACTTCCTGTGAAAAAAAGGCGTTCTTACAAATCATGTAAATCTGTATTAAATGAGGTTTCTGCTTTTTAATTTTCTTCTCAAAAAAATCAACATGGAGCATTTCATGATTTTACTTCCCTTGAACAGAAAATGGTTTTGAATTTCTCTGCCAACTATGTTCATAATTAGAAAAAAAGTTAACGACATGCAAACAAAAAAAATTGTCTGCGTGCCGTTAACTCTTTCTCTAATTATTATGACAGCCGTTAAACCCATTCGTATTCTCTCATAAGTTTGTATGTTTTCATGAATACGTAATATTTAGATTGCATACGAATAGAGAGTTTCTGAGTAATGAGTAAAGTTTTTGATGGCGTTATAGTAGAACTTTTTGATGATGCATGATGATGAGACCTATGTTTATTAACTCTGGTATTTTTCACAAGTTTTTAGGTTGAGGATTTTATCCACAAAACCAGTTTTTTTGTTAAAAACTGATTTCATTTTATGATTACCATTTGGTTGGAAGCAAATTATTGGGAATTTGGTGGAACATTTGTGTCGAATATTTTCAGAATATAATAAAGCCCATGCTACTACCAGAATTCTTACGAATCTAATGACACCTCATATTTCAACGTCCATCGAGCCATTCGGGCTGTAGAGCGTGAAGAAGAAATAGACATACCTATACTCCATTCACTTTTATTCAATCACATAGGAGGTCATGGTTTCGTTTTCAGGAGTTGGTGCCCCTGATAAAAAGCACAGAAAACATCGTTAATGACAAAACGACGTTGCCAGTTTCTTTGTTTACATAAAAGTAAAAGTATCAAAGACACATTTTGTTAGGTTTACAAATTGTTCGCAGATTTTTGGTATTTAATCGATATTTGCAGGTGAGTTTTTCGTCGAATATCCAAGATTAACGTATGTTTATTGTTTTTAGCACCAGTTTGGAGCGTGAGGACGATTTTCAAGACCACGACAATGTTTACATTTCGAGGTTAAAGGGGTACACGAGAATTTCGTTGAAAAAGCTGTTATTTGGACAGATATCGCAGTAGATGGATCGAGTGCAGCCTCTAGAGGTCGATTAGGATGATATTTTTCAGGTTTTCCAAAAAATTTGGCGATATCTGAGCTTCTGAGCAGATTTGCAAAAGTTAGGTACCTCACTAATGAGGTGGAACTTAGACCTAATTCTCCTATAAGAAACGCCTCTCAAAGGTCGAGATGGTGGAAAATGTCTTCTTTAGATGTTCTTTGAACAAACGCAGCCGAGTTTTATACCCCAACATTGATTTTAAGAATGTTATCAACAAAATAAAATTGACATTCTGACATTGCTCGGTTGAAGGAATAAAGAATGTTTTTTGAGGTGAGTATAATATACAAATTTTTCAATGGAAGCCATTGTTCTCAGGTACCTGCCCATCATGATAGACCATGGGTTGGAAACCTTTTGAGTCAGAAGATCGGAAAGTAATATTTCATGAAACACTGCATTTTTTGAAGATCCCGCAGAATGTCAATTTCACCCCTTTTTTGGGACCTCTGTTTTTTTGCTGATGGGACTGAAGAGCCACAACTCTCATCAAAAGAGCCCCAGGTTGCCAACACCTGCTGATATACATCTGAAGAAAGCTTTGAAAAGTAATGGATCACTGTGAAGATCCATCATCCAGTCTACAATTCAGTTGCAGTTATTTCCATAGGACCATTTATTTATAGAGGTCCTTTTCTGATGAGGTTTTTCCATGAGCTCTTGTATGATACGCAGTACAGTATGGCACCCCATTGCACCAACCCAGCTTACTTTATTTTGTGTCTTAATTTAATATGGTATAATTGCTCTTGATCGAAAGAATATATTATATCTAGTGCTACTTCTTTCAAAAGAGACACAAGCTTTTAATGCCGTGTGGGCCCTATAATGTGGAGGAGTTTGTGTCTTATTTTAGAACAGGTGAATGATAAATGTGAAGCATATGTTTGACCTATTCCATTTTATTTGTACAAACCTACTGTGGTAGTAATGTATGAATATTAATAAATTACTATACAGTCAGAATATTTTACTCCTTGTTCATAAGATCAAATAAATGAAATGTATATCTATAGAGCTTTCAGGAATTGTAATTCTTGCTTATTAATTTATAACCAAAACTCATCCTTGTCAAGATGGCGCCGAATAAGGTTGGTTCGCAATTGAACTCTACAAATGTTTGCAAATTTTGTAACAAAAACGCATTATCTAATTTAGTGCAGTGCAAAAATTGTGGTTTTCATCTACACAGGAAGTGTTGCGAAAGGAATAATGTCCAAATTGTCGACAGCGGTACGAAAGTTATGTGTTGTTTGAACTCCGTTGAGGTGACTGAAGTCTTTTCCTCCGACAAATTCATCGAGATGAGGACTGAAATCAATTATCTCAAAATGCTCCTGATGGAAAAAGAAAGAATAATTGTGGATAAATCCATGATAATCAAGGATAAGGAGATGATAATATCAATGTTGAATCAGCAGTTAGAAGGTTATACGAATTCTTTTTCTGTAAAAAATGTCAACAGTATAAAGAAAACTATGGATATTGTTTCTGCACGGCGTAATTCCGGTGTACCTGAACTAATTTCCCGTCAAGGGAATGAAAATGAAAATGAAACATCTGTATGTGAAAGCCGACTGACACAATCTGTAAATATGAAAGATGACATCTGTCTGGCGTCTGATAGTTCAATTCAGGCGGACAAGGTAGATCAAAACAAAACTAATAATAATATTGATGGTCAACAATCACAGTGGAGAACTGTCAAAAACAAAAACAAAAGGCGAAATAGTTCCAAAAAGTGGTCTTTAACAGGCTCTAATGAAGGTGGAATTGTCAGGGCATCTCATAAGCAGGTACATTTATTTGTGTCGAGAATTGATCCTTCTACATCTTTGGATGAGTTCACGGAAATGATAAAAACTAATTTTATTGAAGCGACCTGTGAAAAATTGATTTCGAAGTTTCCCGAAAAATACTCCTCGTTTTAGGTATCAATTAATGAATCTAGTTTCACCAAGGCCAATAATTCAGAGTTATGGCCTAATGGCGCAGTAGTGTCAAATTTTTTTCGCAGGGCCCGTGTGATCAACCCGTTGTAATAGAGAGAGGGTCCAGAGAGAGTGATTTTAATGTGCTTCATTTAAATATTCAGGGGCTAGGTGATAAGCTCAATCTTTTGGAGGATTTTTTGGACGAGGTGAAGCCCTTGGATGTTGTTTGCATATGTGAACACTTCGTGGCGGCCGAGTCCTGTGAAAAACTTTCTCTGATGGGGTGGACCTTGGCTTCAGTTTTTGGTAGATCAAGATTTAAGCATGGTGGTGTTGCTATTTTATGTAAAACTGATTCTTTTCGCGTGTGCACTAGTATTTGTTGTTTATCTGTTGAAATGCATTGTGAAATTGTTGCTGTATATTTCTCAAAACAGTCTATAACTGTTATATCTTTATATAGATCACCGAATGGTGACTTTGACATATTTTTAAATATTTTAGATTCTGTTCTTAAAAAAGTTAATTTAGGAGATAAGTTTGTTATTTGTGGTGACTTCAATGTTAATTTTAATGTTTCAGGAGGGGATTCGGGTGCACTCTGTGACTTATTTCTTTCCTATGGTTTTCAGAGAACCATATTTGAAGCAACGAGAGGATTGAATTGTATCGACAATATATTCATAAATTTTGTTCCATCAGGGCAGAGTACTGAGGTACATAATGTGTGTTTTTCTGACCATAGGGCACAGAAGCTTTCTTTTGGTGTGGATGGTGGATCCTTGGAGGATGTTGGTCGCATGTTCAGACCTCATACTGTAAGAGGGTACAATTTGCTGTTCGAGACGTTGGAGAAGTGTGACTGGGGTTTCGTGATGAGAGTGTGAGTGTGAATGAGGTATTTCAGGGTTTTCAGGATGTATTTGTTGAGGCTTATGAGCTTTCTTTTCCTGTGAGGAAAATAAGAACTTCAAAGATTGATGTTGGCATTGATAAGAATTGGTTTACAGGGCAGCTGGCGGTAATGCGTGAGAGACTTCATCTGATTGTGGACCTCTATAACAGGTATGGAACTGAAGTTCTCAGGGTGAGACGCAACATTCTCAGGACGGAATATAAGAAAGCACTACGGGATGCCAAAATTGGTAGTAATGATGCTATGATAGTTAATTCGGATAATAGGGCAAAGACAATGTGGAAAATGATCAATAGCAGAAGAAATTTGCCCAAATCCCACACGGATATTCCGGTGGAGGCACAGGAATTCAGCGAATATTTCAGTTCTATGGCGCACAGAATTGTAGAAAGTATAGACGCACGGGATGCTGACTTTAACAGCTTATTTGTGAAGAATGTGGATGGGTCTTTGAAGTTTTCGTTCAATGAGGTTTCTTTTATCGAGGTAAGAAATGTAATAAATGCTATGAAATCGTCCTCATCTAGAGATTTTTACGGTCTATCCATGAGTTTGATAAAGAAAAATGTGAATAACATCATTTATCCTTTGACTAAACTGATTAACAGATGTATAAGAGAAGGTGTGTTTCCTGATTGCTTGAAGGTGTCTAAGGTGATTCCTCTTTTCAAGAGAGGAAATAGATCAGTTCCGGGCAATTACAGACCAATATCGCTGGTTCCTGTCTTTTCGAAGATCTTGGAGAAGGTTCTGGCCATTCAGGTGTTGGATTATTTTGAAAGCAATAACTTGTTTTCTTCTCGTCAGTTTGGATACAGGAAGGGGAGGTCAACTTTCGATGCTATTCTCGAATTGTACAATTTTATTGTGGCGGGTTTGGAGGAGGGAAAATGTTCTCTTTCTATGTTTCTGGATTTAACCAAGGCGTTCGACTGTGTGCCATTTGCGGGTCTTCTCGAGAAGCTGAGACGTTACGGATTCAGTGACGAGAGTTTTTATTTGATTGAATCATTTTTGACTAATAGATACCAGGTAGTGTATGTTAATGATATATGGTCTAGTAGGAAAATGTTGAGAATTGGTGTACCTCAAGGCTCAATTTTAGGGCCTCTACTCTTTTTAATTTATGTCAATGACTTCACTGATTTTATGTCGTGGACATCCAACGTTGTTTTTGTTGATGACACTACTGTTTCCGTTGAATGTAATGATCCGGCTGATGTTGAGGAACTGTTTGGTGGCATGCTTGCGGATGCATTCAAGTGGTTCAGTGGAAATGGTCTCGCACTGAATGTGGACAAGACGGAGAAGATGGTGTTTTCTATGACGGGGTCGGAGCGCAGTAGGGTAAAGTTTTTGGGTATTTGGTTGGATACGAGACTCACGTGGTCTGACCATGCGGACTCTCTTTGTTCGAAGCTGGCGAGTAATATTTTTGTTTTGCGTAGTTTGTCGTCATCTGTGTCGAGAGGCGTGCTCAGAACAGCTTATTTTGCTTTGTGTGAAGCCCACCTGAGATATGGCCTCCTTTTTTGGGGATGTTGTAGTCGGTTTGAGGATATATTCAGGCTGCAGAGAAGAGCGGTTCGCGTTGTTGGTGGTCTGACATATAGGGAATGTTGCAGGAGCTCTTTCAGGGAGCTTGGTATTCTTACGCTTCCGGCACTGTTCATTTACGAGTTGTTATCTTATGCTCATGAAAGATTTCCTTCCTGGAGGATGAACAGTGATATCCATGATCACGATACAAGAAACAAGATGTCATTTAGGGTTCCTTTTGCGAGATTGAAGAAGTCGCAGGGTGCACCTGATTTTCTAGCACCAAAATATTTTAATTATTTACCTTTACATTTGAGGGTGCTACCTCCAAAGGTATTTAGGAAAGAACTGAGAAAGTTTTTATGTGATGTTGTTTTATATAAGATGAATGATTTCTTTTCGTTAGATTTTGGACCTCTTTCATAGAAATATGTGATTTATTGGACGAATGTAAATACTGAACTGTATGGGAACATGAATAAATTTACTTTACTTTACTTACTCAGTTACTATTGCATCTATTCATCTTAAATCTTTGGGTTGATTTTTTTTAATGAATTCTTGATTAGAATCAACAATTGATGTCGTCAAGTCTTGAACTTTCAGTTCAAGAGGATAATAAACATTAAATCTTCACAAGCATGCATGTGAAAATTATGTGAAAGCAATGCAATTTTCTTCCATGGCGAAAAATAATATATTTCAAAAGTGATCTCTTGTACTTTTTATGCAAATAACTAGAAAAGGCATCCTTTCTATCAATTCATATAAACGATAATTATTCTCGTCCTTCACATCTTTTCCAATTGATTCATTTTCCGAATAAATTCACATTCTGAAAAATACGCTAAGAATGTAGAAAGGGCAACATAGTGTTGACTTGGAACATGAAAATATTTTGAAAAACGTCATAACTACGATACAGAGTGGAATGTGTCAAATTTCCAAGGCCAGAGTTGTGATTTTATAATTATGAATGGAGTATACTGGCGCAGTCGAGTAAAAACAGATCGTTTTTGTTCCGAACTAAACAAACGTATTCGTAGAAATTATTTGTGTTAAATTCAATATTACTGGGTGTTCTTTGTCTATGTCAGTATATTCACAGAATGGATGGGCAGTGTACACACACCCGGAAGGATGACAAAGTCCCAAAACTGATCCTCAGGACCGTTTAATAGTCCTGACGGCAAGAAGGAACAGAACATACGCAATGAAGATTAATGGACCTTTCTGACAAGCTACAGAAGGACTGATTTCTAGTGGAACCCTCACTGGTGTTTGTATACTAACTGACAAACAAAACTGCAACACCCAAAAAAAGCTGTTTTGTTCTCGTTTTGGTGAAACATGGATAGTATAGCAAGGAGTAAATTATTAAAATTTGGAGGAAAAAACGCAGAGTTTACAATTTTTTTTTAATAAATTTGTTAATAATGTATATACACTCTCCAACACGTCTTGGAATTGATGCAATAAAATGGTCTATTTCTTCTTGAGGAATACTATCCCAAGCTACCTGTACTTCATGTTTCAGAGCCGCCAAAGTCCGTGGGGGCTGGGGTAAATTTCCAAGCCTTTTGCCCATGATGTCCCAAACATGCTCTATGGACGAAAGTTCAAGGGATCTGATCGGCCATGGCAAAAGATTCACATGGGTCGCTCCAAAAAATTTTAAACTAACTCAGGCAACATGAGGTCGAGCATTATCTTGCTGAAATATTGGATTCTCGAGCCGGTTAAGGTGAGGGAAAACATATGGCTTCATTATTTCTTGAAGGTAACGCAGCGCTGTCATGTTACCTCTAATGAAGACTTAAGGTGACCTTTTTGCATGTACAATAGCACCTCATACCATAACGCCTACTGTCCGGTGTACATGACGCTCAACATCAAACTGAGGTTCACGTCTTTCTTCCCGACGTCGTCTAACCTTTCTTCGGCCATCATGTGCACCCAAGGAGAATCCAGATTCACCAGAAAAGAGGACCTGATGCCATTCCACATTCCAATGTTGACGTTCTCTGCACCACTGTATTCGTTGCCGGCGGTGCTTAACCGTCAGAGGTAACACAAGATGGGGTCGATAATGCTGCAGTCCAAAAAATCTTATCTGGCGGTTAACCGTTCGGACAGTTACAGGATGGCCTTGCTCTCCTAACCACACATCAGTAAAAGATCGAGTTGTCGCAAATCCGTCCCTAATGGCCTTTAGTCTTAGACGTCGATCTTGAACTTCATTTGTGCTCCTTCGACGTCCGGTTCCTACTCTTCTTCGATTTTGGGCATTATCAAACCACGCTTGACAACATCTCATAACAGTAGTTGGATTTATGTTCGTACGGTTAGCGATTACTCGAAATGACTTCCCTGCCTCCCGTAGACCAATAATTCGACCTCTTTCAAATTCACTCAGCTGGCGATAAATTTGGCGTACACGCGCTCTAGACATTTAAACAACAACTAAACATCGACTTTAGATCTCCTCGAACAGCTGGTTTGTTGTAAAATTTGAAAAATTTGCAAAAAACGACTACAATATTCAAGTAACAAAAAATGTTTACATGAAAAAAACTTCACGATGTGTTTCTCCAAATTTAATCATTTACTCCTTGCTGTTCAAAATTCATACTTTAGTTTTCTTATACCACAAAGTTTATACATAAGACCGAGATTTTCTGTGCTCTGTGCGATACTATGGCTGTTACAAAAATCCAGCAAGGAGTTTATACCTGCACAGTTCGACAAGATCTTTACCATCAGTCGCATCGTTTTTTACACGGCTTAGCCCTTAACACTTGATGTGATTTCAGACTACATGCAACCCCTTTACTCATTCGAAAAACCATTCAAAACACAGCTCGACTGGAACAGATTGGACTCGAGTATAGAATCACGATCATCCGCAGAAATAGTCTGGTACACAGACGGTTCTAAGACAGATGAAGGAACAGGAGCGGGAATACACGGAGTGAGGCCAAGAAGGGACTACATAATACCTCTCGGCAAACACGCCACGATATTTCAAGCTGAAACACATGCCATTAGGACATGCATAGAGAAGAACCTGGAAAGTGGCTACCAAAGAAAACACATCCACATTCTCTCTGACAACCAGAGCGCCATCAAAGCTCTCAACTCGACACAGATAAAGTCTAGACTCGTCTGGGAATGCCTCCAGGACCTTCTGGAGCTGGCAAAACACAACAAGGTCACTCTCATGTGGGTGCCACGTCACAAGGGAATAGCGGGTAACGAAAAGGCAGACCAGTTAGCAAGACAAGCATCTGAAACGCCATTCACAGGGCCAGAACCTGTGCTTGGAATCAGCAAAAACCGATGCAGGACCCTGATTGAGGAGTGGATAAAACAAAGACACCGACAACACTGGGAACAGAGCGACGGGCAAACACACAGCAAAGCCATATTAGGACACACAAGCCAAACCTTGACGGCTGACTTTTTGAATCTAAACAGAACAAAGGCACGTATAATAGCAGGTCCACTGACGGGACACTGCGGCCTTAGAAAACATCTGAACACCATAGGAATACTTGGAGAACCCGTGGATTGCAGACTCTGCGGTGAAGAGGAAGAAACAGCCTCTCACATAATTTTTGAATGCGACGCCCTGGGAAGAAGGCGCCACAGAATCTTCGGAGAAATCAATCCGGAAACGGGAATGAATCTGAAAAACCTCATAAACAGGCTACTGAACCTGATAAAGGACACAAACCTATTCTCGTGAGGAACCACTGACGAAAGAGTGATACAATAGACCCAAGTTGGTCGCAGTGTCACAAGGAGGCCAAGCGCTAACCTGGTCTCTTGTTCGTCAGCAAATCAATCAATCAATCAATAGAAGCCCTCAACAAATACTTTCCACGTCGTCGGCCTTTAGTTCGCGACCCTAACACAGTAAATTCTTGTGATAAAGACTTTTACCCAGTATAACACCACACGAAACCAGACAGAAGCAGATACGTCACTTTTAGTCTTAACAATCGTAAGTACCATTCTCACAGTGTTTACTTTGTGATATTTATTTTCTATCAAACATATCAATTTTTTTCTTCAATTCTCGAGGCGATAAGAATTGGTACAGCAGTCCATTACTGCTCTCCAAGTGAGCTCGTGTATATTATTCACCTTGCTATACTATCTTTATCACAAAAATTGGTGTTGCAGTTTCTTTGTCAGTTAGTGAATTTTATTTGTATAAGCTGTCCCGGTGTCTGTCTGTCTGTCTATCTGTAATCAAATCTTGCAAGTTAAATACATATGACACACTTCTAATCGTCCGATTGATTAGAAATTGGGTAGGTGTACATAATTCTGGTGACAATGCATCATGAAATATTTGTTACAGAAAAAAACAAAATGGCTGCTCCAAAATTGCGGATGAGTTTTGTAATTATGATCAAATTCCATTCAAAATTGGTATCAGGGGGTTAATGGATTCGACAATGATGATTCTTCTGTCAAAATTGGAAAATTCAAGATGGCGGCTACAATATTCCGGACGAGTTTTGTTATTAGGATCCGATTCTATTCAAAATTGGTATCTGGGGGATTTCTGGGTCGGAATAAAAGTTTTTTAAGAATGAGACTTGTTTGTATGAAAATTAATTCGATATTTCACACAACCGAATCGAAATCCCTGTGTCGTCGAGTAGTTCAGAAAATTAAATACAAAGTCTTTGATTCGATTTCGTGAACGGTAGGTAAGGACTTTCACCGGCAGGACCTAACCGGCGGAACATGATGGAAACTTCGTTTCCCCTTTTCCACATCATCTGACTGCGTAAAATGGAGCTGTCGCATTCGTTTTTACGGCGCGTTTTTCATTCTTGCACAGGAAAAAAAACGACGCGTAAACGGAACCAGAAAGCCTGCCGCATTTCGGCGAACAGGTGAACGAATTTACGACGCAAAAGAGTGATTTGAAAGGATTCCGACCTCAGTGCCAGACCTGAAGTCTCCCCCTTTTCGCCCGAAATTTACGTCCCCGGAGGAGGGCTGGAAGACCTCCGTCTCGGGTCTTTAGAATAAAGGGCCGTGCAACAACACGGTTTCCGTTGCGGCAGGGTCTCATATTATTCCGGACGAATGCGGATGAGCGTTCGGAATTGGCTATTGGAGAGGGAAATTCCGGGAGATCCGGGTTGAAAGGGCTCGTCACCATTTCACGACGAAATAGGACGATGACGTTTCTGTCAAGAAAAGGATGTCTCAATTATACTAACTGACAAAAAACTTCAACACCCAGAAAGAGCTTTTAAATTTAATTTTTTTTGGTAAAACATAGATACGAGGATATATTGTAAAATTTTTAGCCTTCTATAGAACCAAACAAAACTTCAATGTCAAATATTTCATTACTCAACATATTCTCCTCTTAATTGAATACCTTTATTACAGCGAACCTGCAACGTCTCTAGACCTTTGAAAAAATGTTTCTTCTCGCTCTGCAAACCAGTCCTCCACAGCTTTCATTACCTTTTAAACTTTTTTCAGTTGAGGAAAGAAATGATAGTCGGACGAAGCCAAATCTGGTGAATAAGGGGAGTGTCCTAGTAATTCTAACCCTAAATCACGAATTTTCTGCATGACAACATGAGATTTGTGTTGTCCTGTAAAAACAATATACCTTTGGATAGCTTCCCGCTCCTTTTCCCTTTAATTTTTCCCGTAGAGTGGTCAGTAATGTCGAATAGTAATCTCCAGTTATTGTTCTACCCTTATCCAAAATATCAATCAAGTTAACTCCATGGCAATCCCAAAAAACTGAAGCAAGAACTTTTCCAGCAGATTTTTGGACACGAAACTTCTTAAGTCTTGGAGAACCAGAGTGTCGCCGTTTCATCGATTGTTGCTTTGTTTCTGCCGTTTCAGGATCGTAAAAATGTATTCAAGTCTCATCCATAGTAACAATTCGGTTTAAGAAGTCTACATCGTTTTCAAATCGAGCACAGATCGAACGCGATGCTTCTACCCTTGCACGCTTTTGGTCAACATTCAAAAATTTGGGGATCCATTTTGCAGAAATTATTCTCATGTCCAAATTGACGTGAACTATATGATGAACGCGTCCGTATGAAATCTTCAGTGCTTCAGATATCCGTTTAAGCTCAATTCGACGGTCTGATAAAATCATGTCATGAACTGCATCGATATTTTCGGGGACTGACACAGAAACTGGCTTTCCCGATCAGTCATCATCTTCAATGGAAAATTTATCCCTTTTGAAGCTTGCAGTCCATTTTTTAACGGTCGCATACGAAGGACATTGATCTCCAAGGTTATTGAGCATGTCTGTAGCTAGTCGATGTAAAACATCCCTACATAAATAAGGACTGTAATCAGGTGTTGGGTTTTATATTTTTATTTCGAAGGACCAGAATAGATTTCAGACGTTTTCATTGACGAAAGTCTCAATACACAGTTTATACACTTTTCACACCAGTTCAATTACACAGTTGATCGAAAACTATGAATCAGTAGGTACGCACTTTACTATAATTATCGACGAGGATAGTTTCGATGTTTAACTACGAACAATAACTACAACCGACTAGGGTTGATTCGTGACTTTTGAAAAATGGCCGACTATAGGACCTCTACAACAAGTGCTCTCTACTCGGTACGACGACAAAACAACAGAAAAAGGAATGAGTTTTTGAATATAGCGTTGTCATGCGTCCAATTCATACCCCTTCCACTTCTATCCGAACCACAGAACATGCTATACGAATGAATGCAATGCGCAGTGGGCGGAATTATCTGAAACTAACTTTAGGGGTAAACATTTAGGCGCTCTCATATAGAGGGCGTTACTGAACAATGTCTTTGTAAATCTGCTTACCTCTTAACCCTTTTAAATAGAGGTACTTGGCTCCATACTCCAATTTTTCGATTTTTACAATTTCGGGGGAGACCTTTTTTTTTTGAATTATTGCGTAATTCTGGTTCACTTTTTTGACGTCGAACTCTACACCGACACTTCTAATAAGTTATTGTTCCTTGATATGGTATCGCAATATTTTGTTTATGCGTGGAACTGCTCTAGGCTAACTAGATATCAATACATCCTCGTAATTCCGTTTATGTTATGGTGTTATAAGGTCGTTCCTGTACCTGATGTCAAACCAGTGGCATGGTCCATTTCGCATCAAGCTGTTTCTTCTGATATACATTTCAAACTTTCCTTTATATAGAGTGATGGAGAGGTCAGTATTTCATACTTTACATAGGCTGGTCTACATGATTCTCTTCTTCTGATTCCATACATAGAAACGGAGGGCCGTCACAGCATGCATGCGAATGTGATATAATGACCATAGAAGTATCATCACAAAAAATGCACAAATCATCGCAATGCTGAAAGTTCATATCATTTATATATAACAAAAAGAGTATGGGTCCCAAAACTGACCTCTGGGGAACACCATACTCAATTTTTTGCTCAGTGGATGTGTCACTTATCCAATCAACCTTCTGGTATCTATTTTCTAAGTAAGATTTCAGTAATTCGAGCAGAATCCTATGTGATACCAAATCAAAAGCTTTGCTTAAATCAATATTGGGCATTTCAACAGCATCATCATTATCTATTGCCTCTATTACTTTCGTGACTTTATCCATTAGAGCAGTAATAGGGTTTCTACCTTTTCTATATCCATGCTAATTTTCATTCCAGTGATTCTTTTTTTTCCATTCATATCATCATTCTTTCTTTGATGATCACCTCGAAAAGTAAGTGATAAAATTTGGATAAAACAATCGTGAAGGTTTTTTCGCATGTCATACCACTAGAGATGGAATTTTGCCGGCAAAATTTATTTATTACAAGAGAGCAATTTTACCTGCTTAAATTTCATCTCGAGTGGAATTCGGCATGACTATTCCACGAGAAAATAGGGAAATATGTTCACATTTGACGCGTATTGCGCTATTTGGTAAATTAGAATTCATCATAGATTAACTAAACCACTAAACGTTGTTGTTCTCTCTATGATATTCATTTCCGAAGCTATCTATGAATTCGAGAAACGTCAAAAATTTTGTCGCTGAAAAACCAACATGTTGGTTTTGCCGGCTTGAAAATTTTTTCGGGATGAAACTATCGTTGCTACGGAAACTTCCTCACTAAAAATGGAAAGAGTGGAATAGTCATATGTAATACCACTAGAGATGGAATTTTGCCGGCAAAATTTCTCGATTGTAATATGAAAGTTTGTTGCTCGGAAATGTGTAGAATTGTCTTCTAACGTTACTCAACATTTCAGGAGTGACTGATCTATGTAGTAATGGCTTTTGCTTACTTTCTTCATATCAAGAGGTAAACGGGAAATAAGTATTGAGTGTGATGTATCGAATTTGTGAAATAAAATAATTTTCATTTAAAATGTTAATTTTTGTTAAAAATCTGAAAACACTTAATATTTTTGAAAAAGTTGAAGATAGGTATAGGACATTGTACATGAATTATGTCTAGAATTTTCTGAAGAATCCAAAAAATAAATAATATACAGGGGGTTGCATTTGAAATAGGAAAGTTGGTATTGGCCACGGTCGCATGGAGCACTCTATATAATTTCATTTTCTTGAAAAATATGCGCATTTAAAATTACAAATCGACGTGTCCGAGCGTTTTTCCTAACACCCCCTCATTTATTCGTTATCGAATTTATTCCATTTGGCTGTTACACTCTGTATCTGCCTCAGTTAATATTTAAGCCACCCAGAGTAACTCTGTATGTATTTGAAACAGTTAAAATCCAAACCCTCAACTCTTTTGGAGCAATTTATATAATGATGAGAATTGGAGCACCGTAAAAACAATAGATGTCACAATGCAGATTCCCTCATAAAAATCAGTTAAGTGGATGGCGTCCAGAAAAACAAACGAATCCGCAAACAACAAGTTCTCTCCTATTCATTTATCTGAATTGAAAAAGAAGAACGGGATCGAGCTACAGCTCGTGATAAAACACTCAGAGTGCTTTATGTTCCTTATTTCCAACCGCTTGTAATATTCCCTCTCCGGAATACTTCCGAAGAAAAAATTGGGGTAAGAAATGGAGCACCAAAATTTATTTGCAAGGAATTTACGGGGTCAGATAGGCAAAGGAGCAAAAGGAGCGGAGAATGCCATCCGTTAAGTGAGAGGGAGGGACCTTCCGTTGTTTTCAACATCGACTTCGTATTTTTTGAGATTTTTTATATGTCTTCAACATAATTCAACTTAGGCGTAATCAGTTTGTTGCTGAAGATACTCCACTTCAAACGGAGCACGATTTTTATGAGATGAAGACAGAAAAATTGGGTTTTTCGTTGTTAGTTAAGTTGATCTTTAGCCATAGTTTGTCAGCGAATTCACTCTTAGGGAGAACTTCATAATGAATGACATGAATATTCGAGAATTCGAGGATACAGTTCGAAATTTTCTGCTCCACAAGAGTTAGGGATATCGTATTCAATCGTTTTTAAAAGTATGTTATCTTCGAGAAAATCGCTGTAAAGTAATTTATGTTCGACTGCTTCATAAACACTTGATTCATGAATTCGTTTAGCGTCCATAATTGACTACTTTATTGGACACTACTTTATTGGACACCACTTTATTGGACTCAACTGTCACAGTCTTCTCTCGATTTTGCAATTTTCTTCGTTTCACACCACTTGTTATAGGCCGCATACAAATTTTCATAAGCACTTTTAGTGGGTAGGAGAGATTTTTTGGCACTTGCGGCTAAATTATTCACGCTTTCCTCTTCCGAACTATCCATTTTTGGGATTATTATGACGTTTGTCACAGAATTAACGAAGTAAACAACTTTGTTCAGTGAGGTTGCTAAGGTCGCTGATGGTTACTAAGGTAAGATAAGCAAAAGCACACTCAATGTATTTCTTGAAATAAAGCCACGAATATATTAATTGCAATTCAAGAAAATAAAATGTCTGCATTGCAGTCAAACATAAAGCTTTGTATGCAACTCGTACATAATTAGACTTATGGACTTGCCCAAATTATTGGCCTCTCTCGCTTTGCTCGCTCTGCCATAAACTTTGGACTCGTCCATAAAGACCTAATTTATATACTTGTTACATAAATAGCTATTAAAACTCAATAACAACTTGAATCGATCCAATAAAACTCAGTAAGAGACATTTCGTCAATCTGGCCGCCTTTTTTCTGAAGTTTGGTTCTTTGCATATGCTTCATGAATGTTCTTATTTTGAAATGAAGTCAGTTTATCAACGGCTTCGATTTGAAACGAGTTTTCTGAAAATGCCAAGACGTAAATTAACAAACGCTGAGGCTAATAGGGCTATCGGAATGCTACAGGGTGGCCTAACTCAGGTTGTTGTAGCGGAAAGGCTCCAAGCTCCAAGTCAACCAAAGTGTGATATCTCGACTTCGGAATAGGTTCAAGGAGCCAGGTTCCGTTTTGGAAAGACCCAGGCTTGGTGAGCGACGAAAAACAACACCTGCTCAGGATCGTTTCGTCACCGTTGCGGCGAGAAGAAACGCTACATCTACTTGTAGAATGCTACGGAATACTCTTCAAAATGAAGATGGGGTCCAAGTTTCCCTCGAAACCATCAGACGACGTTTGAGAGAGGTGAATCTAGGTTCTAGACGTCCATTTAGAGGAGTTCCATTAACACGTGGCCATAAGCGTCAAAGACTGGAATGAGCAAGGCAACATATCAATTGGAACGATCAATGACGCAGTGTCCTTTTCACTAATGAATCCAGATATGGACGATTTTCAGATTCTCGAAGAATAAGGGTATGGACAATCCCACGCATACCTCGTAATCGTCGCTATGTCCAAGAAGTCCATCCATTCCGAGGGGGTAGTGTTATGGTATGGGCCGGGATATGTTTCAACGGGCGCACAGATCTACACATTTGTAGGGAATATGACCACTTTACACTATAGGGAGCATGTCATTCACAATGTTGTGCCAAATTTTCACGCTGCTATTGGTACCTACAACTTTTCAATTTCTAGACGATAACGCTAGACCGCACCGTGCAGCCATATAGTTGAGAATGCGGGCGAGGAGCTTGGTATTCCAAATTTACCAATAACTACGCACTCACCAGATTCGAATTGCATAGAACATGCATGGGATATGTTCCAAAGAAGATTAGATAATCATCAACCTACCCCAGAATCCATAAATGATCTGAGAGAGCTTCTGCCCCGTTTATGGAACCAAATTCCTCAAGAAATGTTCAACAACCTCGTGTGTAGTATCCAAAGAAGATGTCAAGCTGTTATTGATGCCCGTGGACGCCATGCATTGTATTGATAGTCTTAAAATGCTTGAATTCTCTGCGAATAAAATTTCGTTATTATTTCACACGATTTTTCTTAACCACCCTGTATACGCTGCGGACCTACAGGCTAAAATTAATTTGCAACTTGAAATCATATTGTTATGAATTTTCATCACAAAATAATTATAATTTGGCAGGGACGTGAAACTCGAACATTTTCGGGTCATTGTGGAGCACCTTGTCGAACCGCAATACAGAAATAAGTGAAAATTTTTTAGCTGTTGGGACACGTTAGTGATGCGAAGAATGAACCCGTACACGTCGCCCAAGAACAGCCAAGAATATTGAAGGTTTGTCCATTCCTCGTCGTTCTTCGGAATTAGGCGTTCCTCAAACTCCATTACACACATTTTGCATACAGATTTATGTCTTAAGGCTTATAAGTTCAGTTAACACAAGAACTCAAGCTGGCCGATCATCAAAAACGTTGTGTCTTTGCTGATTGGGTCCTTGAAAGGCATAAAAAAAGATGAGGAATTTCATCGAAAAATCCTGTTGAGTGATGAGGCCCATTTCCACCACAGTGGCTTCGTAAACAAGCGTCATCTCTCGAAGAGGTGATCAAAATTGGCCACCGAGTTCTTGTGATTTAACACCTTGCGACTTCTTCCTTTGGTTTGGGGCCATGTGAAAGAGAAGGTCTACGCCAAGAGCCCAGCGTCGGTTCAAGACCTCAAAGATGTTGTTGTGGTAGACATTTGGTAGATGTTATTCTCCATTATTAATAGCATACCTTCCTCCTTGTAATGGAATAAAAATCCGCTCAACAACAGAATAAAATTTGATTAGAAATAGTGTCCTTACCATTTAGGTACGTGAATATTTCTTATGAAGAATTTACTGTCCTTAAAGTTTGCAATGATAAACCACTCTTTTCAACGTAGGAAAAATTACTATATTTTTTTGCAATTTAAGTCAATATCACTAACTTATGTGGAGCAGTTTATTACTTGTTTCAGTCTTCATGATTATTACCTGACATTTTCCGTCAATGCAAATATCCAAACTACCATGCCTACATCTAGTTCCATCGTGGACCTTATCCGCAAGTTTTTGTATTGTCATCACAGCTTCTTCAGCAGCCTCTTCATCTGAATCCTCATCTATGGGTCTTCCCTTGCAGAACAACACACAAGGATTTTCTTCTTCGTAATGTGCATACCATGCATACTCAACGTTGTTGAAGGGTTTCTTATTGAAGGCTGAGCATTGGTCTTCTCGGAAGTCTCTTGCTTCTGGACATGCCTGTAAAGAGAAATAATTTTAGCACCAATGCTGGTAGTTCTGGTTAATTGCTTCGTTTGTTTGGTAGGATCAATTTAAAAAAAATGGTTGGTAATAGTTTCTGGAAGCTGAACCAGTTCATCCTGATAAAGTCAAATAGTTCGGAACAATTTTTCAATTTTTGCGAGTGACAATGGTATCAAAGTATAAAAAGATTTCATAACTTTTGTGGAACAGCATTCCATAACGTCAATATTCATTGTATAGATGAACATTCGATTGGAGGTACTATATTTTCAGATTTCTGATGGTTTATTTTCATAATCCATCAAATGTTGCCAATCAAATATTATTGCACCCGTATCATATTGGATGTAAATGCCTTTTACCGAGAATTATCTCGTAACTGCACTTCAATAATATTGAAACCTTTATATTGAAACCTTTATCACAAAAGGATAGTTGGAGATTTAACAGGAAAAACTCAGATATCGACTGAATAATTCACTGGATGCTTTCAAATATTGATGCTGTATCCCACAACGGATATATGGATTGTGAATGAATGAGGGATTACTGAATGCAGCTTTCATTCATGGCTACAGTACGAATTTTTCGAATTTAGAGTTGACTACCAGAATTCCCCTTGTGTAGTCACAAGATGAAAGGATTCGTTTTGGAATTATTCCATTGAATGGATAGTTTACGATCAGAAATGTCAAAGCTGTATTATTTGTATAGAAATTTCATACATTCACAGCATTTGATTCCACTTCTGAGGAACTCATACCGACATACGAGGATATATTGAAAAATTCTTAGCCTACCATAGAACCAAACAAAATTTTATTACTCAACATATTCTCCTCTCAATTGAATACATTTATTACAGCGAACCTGCAACGTCTCTAGACCTTTAAAACAAATGTTTCTTCTTGCTTTGAAAACCAGTCCTCCACAGCTTTTATAACCTACTGGTTGGAAGAAATTTACGACCTTTTAAACCTTTTTTTCAGTTGAGGAAAGAGATGATAGTCGGACGGAGCCAAATCTGGTAAATAAGGGGGGTGCTCTAGTAATTCTAATCCTGAATTACGAATGTTTTTGCATGGCAACATGAGATTTGTGTACTGGGGCGTTGTCCTGTAAAAAATTACCTTTGGATAGCTTTCCGCGTCTTTTCTCTTTAATTTTTCCCCGTAGAGTGGTCAGTATAATAGTAGTTATTGTTCTATCCTTATCCAAAAATCAATCATGATTACTCCATAGCAACCCCCAAAAACTGAAGCAAGAACTTTTCCAGCAGATTTTTGGACACGAAACTTCTAAGGTCTTGGAGAACCAGAGTGTCGCCATTCCATCCATTGTTGCTTTGTTTCTGGGTCGTAGAAATGTACCCAAGTCTCATCCATAGTAACAATCCGGTTTAAGAAATCTACATCGTTTTCAAATCGAGCACAGATCGAACGCGATGCTTCTATCCTTGCACGCTTTTGGTCAATATTCAAACATTTAGGGATCCATTTTGCAGAAATTATTGTAATGTCCAAATTGACGTGAACTATATGATGAACGCGTTCGTATGAAATCTTCAGTGCTTCAGATAACCGTTTTAGCCCAATTCGACGGTCTGATAAAATCATGTCATGAACTGCATCGATATTTTCGGGGACTGACACAGAAACTGGCCTTCCCGATCGGTCATCATCTTCAATGGAAAATTTACCTCTTTTGAAGCTTGCAGTCCAATTTTTCACGGTCGCATACGAAGGACTTGATCACCAAGGGTATTAAGCATATCTTCGTAAATCCGCTTACCTCTTAACCCTTTTAAATACAGGTACTTGATGATGGCTCGATACTCCAATTTTTCGATTTTTACAATTTCGGTAGACCTCTTTTTTTTCAATGTATTGCTTAACTCTGGTGTACTTTTTTGACGTCGAACTCTACACTGACACTTCTAATAAGTTATTGCTCATTGATATGGTATCGCAATATTTTGTTTATGCATGGAACTGGTCTAAGCTAATTAGATATCAATACATTCTCGTAGAATCGTGTTTTCCATGCTGAATTTAACGTTTGTATACAAATTGGCGGAGGCGACGGGCATAAATAGTTCCGTGATTATTGTAGTTCCAAATTTCCAATACTAACATATTCAAGCTAGGAACATGCAAAATTTCGTCAAGGTTCCGTAAATAGAACCATGTTCAGAACCAAAAATAAATAATCGGTACATTTGGATCTTTTCTCTTTTTTCCTATTTTGACTCACACTGCATGAAGCAAAGAGTAACAAAGATTTGTTATCAAACATATTGGAGTTTGAATAGAAGAAAATATTCATCTCATTGCCAGAACATAGATTGTTTATATCTTGAGAAGCTATGGGAGCCAAGACTTTTGACGATGTGTGTATCTCTTCTGTTTCAACTAAATATGGAGAGTCTCGTTTATCAATTCGAACGTTTGAAGTAAATTACACTCAGCCTGCGCTACAAATATTCAGATTTCGTCATGTAAAACACAAAACTGCACTTTATGAATTGAAAGGGTTAGTATGCAGGCTTTTATACCCGCAGGGACGAATAACATTCGAAAGATTTTATGAACTATTTCGAAATCGATATATTCTGAAACTGTGCTTTATTTCCCGAAAATTATAGGAGACCAATAAAGGATCAACGCTAGCGCCCGACGTGTACTTAAAGCGCAATAACCCTAATAATTTTCATGTTCACAATAAGCCCCCAGCAAAATAGGAATAAAAGAGAGTAGAGGTCCAGTTAACAACGCAGGGAAGTGGCATATGTGAATTGTGCCGCGAATTTGCGAGGACAATCAACAAATTGTGTACCGCAGCTTATGTTTGGTGGATTGGTCATAATTTCTGTTTGAACCATTGTGATTGTCATGCATTTATAACGAGTTGATGAAATAAAGGAAATTTATTAGGAGGAATGTGCGAGCAATCATTCCATTAACTGAGTAAACATTACAGGGTGTTTCAAAACAAGTCCCAAAAATTCGAAGGATTGATTCCTTGTTCAAAATAAAGGGTAGTTTCTTATACAGGGTGATTCACGGTGGATGCACATTAGATCGGTTTGAAAATTTGATGGAGTGCATTATCGGACATTCTCTACCCAACCAAAATATTTTCGTCAATGCGTTGTTGCCACTTCCATAAGAAAGTAGTAGCAACTTCGCTTTTTCAAATGGAACACCTGGTATATTATATTATTTTTGGAATCTCCAACAACTTCTCGACAACTTTTATCAACATTTCCCTATGACTATCTGTTGCCGTTTTCGAAATATAAATTAATTTCGATTTTTTTCGCCGAAAATCATGACCTCTAAAAATGCTGATAACTTCGGGTTGAGGAACACTATGGCATTGAGATTTGGTTTGGAGTTAGGTGATACATGAATGCTTCCATCACATCAGCCTGATCTACGTTACTTCAATACAGGGTGGTAAAAAATACATTTTCTTCGGTTGTTTGAAAAAATGACTGAAAGTTGTTCATTTCAGATGAACGTATATTATTAAAAATTCAGAAAGCTAATGAAGTTTGATTTCATTCTATGTATGTCATGCCTATACCTAACTAGTCAAATTTCGGACTTACGAGCATTTATTTGTTGGTATTTGGTAGGCAGGCCATGATTACCATTTGACAGTGTCTTGTGACATTCTCCTAAAAATAAAGGCACCAAGAAACTTGAAAGTCAAACTATTTATATGAATTGGTGCCCTAATTATGAGGCGGAGAATGTCACAAGGTACTGTGGAATAGTAATCATGTCCTGCCTACCAAAATACCGAATGGGAATACCATTCTGAAGGGACATTTTGGCAAATAAATGCTCATAAGTCCGAAATTTGACTAGTTAGGTATAGGCAGGCATGATATACATAGAATGAAAGCAAATTTCATCATCTTTCTGAATTTCTAATAATATACATAATATACAGGGCGTTCCATTTGAAATAAACAAATTTCAGTCACTTTTTCAAGCAACCGAAAAGACTGTATTTTTTACCACCCTGTATTGAAGTAACGTAGATCAAGCTGATGTATTGGAAGCATTCATGTATCACCTAACTCCAAACCAAATTTCAATGCCATAATGTCTCTCAACCCGAAGTTATCAGCATTTTTAGAGGTCATGATTTTCGGCGAAAAAATTCGAAATTAATTTATATTTCGAAAACGGCAACAGATAGGTATAGAGGAATGTGAAGAAAAGTTGTCTAGAAGTTGTTGGAGATTCCAAAAATAATATAATATATCAGGTGTTCCGTTTGAAAATGCAAAGTTGCTACCACTTTCTAATGGAAGTGGCAACAGCGCATTGACGAAAATATTTTGGTTGGGTAGAGAATGTCCGATAATGCACTCATGCAAATTTTCAAACCGATCCGATTTCTGGTTTACCAGAAACGTCTAATGTGTCATCCACCGTGAATCACCCTGTATAAATGTTAAAATTCTTTACTACAGAAAAACATGCTTTATGGACCTTTGACTCTCATTGAAACCAGCATCTAATAGGGATATTAGATGTGAAGTGAGCGTATTGATGAGATATAGCGGTTTAACATATCTTAAACCACGATTGATTGAATCCAGATCCTCGATTAAATTGCCATTGTGATATATCCAAGTCAATCTACATGCTGATGACATTGTGAATTATGTTTGCCTTAGCCTAATATACTCTCGCTTTGTATCCGAATTATACCGGTTGGACCAAGCAGAAATGTTATCAGGAGTGTACTAGTCCGCAACTTAAGATTATGCAGATTGAAAAATGAAACCGGGGAATATTAAAACACCGCCAATGAACGTCACATGATTATGATGTGACAGATCGAAAGTTGACAGACGGGAGTTAGTAAACATGGACTGTAACGGAAGCTATTGATTTTGACGTGATTTCAGCAGGACAGTACCTCATGTCATATCGCCCTTGAAACATCGACTCACGCCGCAACAACGGTTACAAATTGTTGAAATTTATTTCAGAGCACTTCGTGAAATTTATGGTTTTCATAATCGTCCATCAGAGCAGCTTATTCGTCGAGCTATCGATAGATTTCGGTCAACATTTTCTCTTCTCGATGCAACAACAACAAGACAAATAACTGTACGTACAGAAGAAAATATGGCTGCTGTAAGTGATAGTGTCAATAAAGATCCAGATTTGTCTATTCGTCGACGTTCACAACAAGTTAGACTCTGTGCATCTACCACATGGAAAATTTTGCGTAAAGATCTTGGTCTACACTTATACAAGATCCAACTGGTTCAAGAACTAGAGCCATTCGACCATAATAAGCGTCGTTTGTTTGCTGATTGGGCTCTAGAACAGTTTGAAGTTTATCCACTCTTTTATCGGAAAATTGTGTTCAGTGATGAAGCTCATTTCTGGTTGAACGGCTACGTAAACAAGCAAAATTGCCGTATATGGAGGGAAAACAATCCTCTTAAAGTACTGTAGGTTCCATTGCATCCTGAATAATGCACTGTATGCTGTCCTTTCACGCTAGAGGCATCGTCGGTCCATATTTCTTCAAAAACGATGCTGGAGCTAATGTTACAGTGAATGATGCTCGTTACGAACCGATGATCAATGATTATTTGTTTCAAAATGAGAATGGTTTCGATCCAGAAGTGTTTTGGTTTCAACAAGAAGTGCTACACCTCATGCTGCTACCGTAATAATTGATTTACCAAAAGAAAGACTTGGCGATAACATTATTTAGAGAAATGGTCCAATTAGTTGGCCTCCAAGATCATGCGACATACTCCAATGGATTATTTTCTTTGGGGTTATGTTAAGTCATTGGTAACAAGAAACAATAGACGCTTTGGGAGCCAACATGAAAAGTGTAATTGCTGAAATAATTTCTAATTTTGCTATTAAGTGTATTCATTTTGTAGTTTAAGTAATTAATTGTGTATACATATACCTATTTGCATATTAGTTTTAGTTTATTGTTTTTGTAGATTTCCTGTAACTGGGTTCTGCCTGTTGGAAATAAATCCTTATTATTATTATTATAATGAGTCTTAAATTGCTCCAAAAAGTGGTCCAAAATTGGTCTGGTCGAATGCGGTTCTTCCGAGCTAGTCGTGATGAAATGTCATAAAATTATCTTTCAAATAAAAAAAATTGTCTTCAATTTTAATCAAAAAGTGTTTCATTTCAATTTATAGTATATAACATTACTAGCAAGGTAAGAGGGTTTTTACTGGCGAATGGAGGATATAACTGACGAGCCGCAGGCGAGTCAGTTACCTCCTTGAGCCAGTAAAACCCGTTACCTTGCGTGTATTGTTTTATATTTTATTTGTTTCTCATTTGTAAAAAGGTCGGATAAATTCCAAAAAAATCTCAATAATTTGTCGCAAATGTCGTAAGCTATGGAAGCGTTGCCATGAACATGTCTGTTTATTTTTCTTTACATTTGTTTTGGCGAAAGCGAAAATGAATGTACCAAAAGAAATTATTGAGGCAGCCAGCAGTGTAGCTTCAAGTTAATTACCTGCAAAATCAGCTTCAAGGTACGAGCGAGAATACGACGACTTCAAAAAGTGGCAAAACAAAAATATTGTGATTGGGGTAACTGAAGATGTTTTGTTGGTCCACTTGAATCAACTATCAGCTAGATTCAGTCCTAATACTTTATGGGCAAAATGGTCTATGCTGAAAAGCTGCTTGGAAATGAAAGAAAATGCCCCTTTTCGCAGGTTTGTTTTCCTTAAAAAATTTATTAAAAAATATGACGTTTAGTTGTCATTTGCAGATTTCAAAAGGTAATAGCATTTCTGAAACGAAAAAATGAGCGTTATACGCCAAAAAAGGCCAAGGTATTAAGTAGAGAAGAGGCTGAACAATTTCTTTTACATGCTCCTGATGACCAGTGGTTGCTGGCGAAAATTGTAACAATATTTGGGATTTTTGGATGTTGTCGATGTGACGAAATTCTCTCCTTAAACATGAATGATGTAGAAGATATGGGAAAATACGTTATTGTGACTTTGCGGCAAACAAATAATTTAACAACAAGAAGATTCACCATAACCGATGATGGCTGCAGCTTCAAGCCCTGCATGTTATATAGAAAATATGTAAATCTTCGACCTCCTGGAACAGAAAGCCTAAGATTTTTTTGACATACCGACATGGAAAGTGCATTTCCCTTAATGCTGGCCAGCACACTATTGGTGGTGTCCCAAAGCAAATAGCGCAGACCTGGAGCCACTATGGTTGCGGATTCGGGTGGAGATATTTTAGCACTAAAGCGTGCAGGAGGGTGGAAGAGCACCGAAATTGCGATGAGTTATGTCGATGATTCGGTCAACAAAAAAACGAAATGTCTAGCAAATTATTTGGTAGTAAAAGGAGAGTACAAATGTTCTGCAGTCCTCGAGTTCAGCAGTTTCTGAGTCAACAGATGGTTCATCATCATCAGTATCAACTTTTTCATCATCAAATATCTGTGTTACTGGAAATAACAATTGTACCATGAGTTTCAACATATATGACGATATAACAAAATTTTCTAATGTAAATAATACTACTAACTTGTAAAAATTTTGCAAGTTAACTGTCAGTTTTACAAGTTAGTGACTTGATAAAATAAACTTTCTTGATTAATATTGTGTTTTTGGAAACTGACGTTCACAAATGAGAAACAAATAAAAGTTTTATCACACTCGATATTTCGATACTGTGCTACAGAAAATCATGTTTTATTGCGCTCTTATTGCAACACCCTTTATGCATTTATCAGTATCGTCGTCATTATTTGTGATTTAATTTTTCATTCAAGTCCATAAAGTTGTTCATTAATGAGAGAACGTGAAGCAGATAACTAGCCACAGAAAAATTCAAAGAGTTCAAGACATTTGGAAGTGAGTGACGAGTGTAATAATTGCAGAACCTGTATATGGTATCATCAATAAAGAAATACAGTCTACATTTTATCGATAAATTGATCTTTATCGAAGAACAACGCCATATTGAAAGTGGAAAAAGTATGATTTACGATTCTATCAATTCAGGTCTTTTCCAGGAAAAAATTACTTCTCAGATTTCTGTCCTAAGTTCCGACCTGCATCAGAACAGGTTAACACTACCTGTGTGTGAGTAGCCACCGGCAAGGTCTCCAACCAGTTCACATAACTGCAATGTGACCACGCCAAACCGCAGCTCGTTCACGACACTGCTAACAAAGCCACTGTCCTAAACATCGCCCACCTTGATTTCTGCTCCATTACTCCCGGAAGAACTTTCACTTTTCAGACGCCCGCGAAATTGTGAACTCGCCGTTCAAGTTCAAGGTCACCGCGTTAGAGGATAATCTCGGTTTATTCGGACGATTGACTTCGAATAGAATCTGAGCGAGGGAAAGACAATTATGGTGTGAAATTGGTTCGAGATTTGTATGAACACCTAAAGCACTGACGTGGAGTCAGGAGCTGCTTTTGAGCGTCCTGTATATCAACGTTGTAACTAGGTCCACCTTGTGGGTAGATTCGATACAGACATTATCAATATTCTTCAGCTTAGGGTTGCTGGAGAATTTTCGTGTTTCCCGAAATCCCAGAAGGGACAAGTTCCTAGCGGTTTACCTTCTTTTATTCTGTAGTACAGGGTGCGGTCACTAGCTATCATATTTGAGTTCAGAACAACAGTATCCCAATATACTGCCCCACAAGAGTTAGGGATATCAATAACAACTTGAATCGATCCAATAAAAATCAGTATGTCAATCTGGTCGCCTTTTTTCTGAAGTTTGGTTCTTTGCATATGCTTCATGAATGTTCTTATTCTGAAATGAAGTCAGTTTATCAACGGCTTCGATTTGAAAAGAGTTTTCTGAAAATGCCAAGACGTAAATTAACAAACGCTGAGGCTAATAGGGCTATCGGGATGTTACAGGGTGGCCTAACTCGACTTTGGAATAGGTTCAGGGAGATAGGTTCCGGGTTATAAAGACCAAGGCTTGGTGGACGACGAATAACAACACCTGCTCAGGATCGTTTCATCACCGTTTCGGCGAGAAGAAACCCTACATCTACGTGTAGAATGCTACGGAATACTCTTCAAAATGCAGATGGGGTCCAAGTTTCCATCGAAACCATCAGAGGACGTTTGAAAGAGGTGAATCTAGGTTCTAGACGTCCATTAAGAGGAGTTCCATTAACACGTGACCATAAGCGTCAAAGACTGGAATGGGCAAGACAACATATCAATTGGAACGATTAATGGCGTAGTGTCCTTTTCACTGATGAATCCAGATATGGACGATTTTCAGATTCTCGACGAATAAGGGTATGGACAATCCCACGCATACCCCGTAATCTTCGCTATGTCCAAGAAGTCCATCCATTTCGTGGGGGTAGTGTTATGGTATGGGCCGGGATATGTTTCAACGGGCGCATAGATCTACACATTTATCCTGGGAATATGACCGCCTCGGCGCCTCACACTATAGGGAGCATGCCATTGAGAATGTTGTGTCAAATTTTCACGCGCTATTGGTGCAACTTTGCAATTTCTAGACGATAACGCTAGACCGCACTGTGCAGCCATAGTTGAGAATGCGCGCGAGGAGCTTGGTATTCCACATTTACCAATACCTCCGCACTCACCAGATTTGAATTGCATAGAACATGCATGGGATATGGTCCAAAGAAGATTAGGTAATCATCAACCTACCCCAGAATTTTTTTCATGGAATCAAATTCCTCAAGTTATGTTCAACAACCTCGTGTGTAGTATGCAAAGGAGATGTCAAGCTGTTTTTGATGCCCGTGGAGGCCATACATTGTATTGTTAGTCTTAAAATGCTTGAATTCTCTGGCAATAAAATTTCGTTATTTTACTCGATTTTTCTTAACCACCCTGTATACGCTGCAGATCTACAGGCTAAAATTTATTTGCAACTTGAAATCATATGAATATGAATTTTCATCACAAAACTCTTATTTTAACTATATTTTTTTGCAATTTGAGTCAATATCCCTAACTCATGTGGAGCAGTTTATATCTTCCAATATTATTCTACTTCCGTCTTGGAATAAAAGTGATATGGATGTGAACCTTTTGACCCCTTGTAATACAATATCATTGAAGAGGGTTCTAAGTTTTTTAACTGAATTCTGAATATGGATGAAGGTTCAAGAATGAAAACGGATACCTGTCTCTGTGTATGATGGCTTTTTCGTCTCCAATAATATTTGACACACGATAGTTGCTTAGGTAGAGTCGAGAAGATACAGGGTGCGGCACGGAGGATGGATGGTTTTAAAAAAATAATAAAAGCGTTAATTTTTACTCAAAAACACATTTATTGACGGAATCAGATTCTCAAGGAAATAGCATTTGAGACAGTCAAGGGTGGAAAATCACATCAGGCATGTGGTGGCCGAAATCGGTGATGCAGTGCTGGAGGCGCTCTTGGAAGTTCGCGTAGACTCTCTCCAACATCGCTCTCTCAACTTGGGCAACTTCCACGCGAATAGCCCTTTTCAATTCGTCCAGAGTTCGGGGCTTGGTCTCGTATACTCTAGCCTTGAGGTGTCCCCATAAGAAAAAATCGCATATGGATAAATCTGGGGACCGGGGAGGCCAATGAACATCGCCAAACCTGGAAATAAGGCGACCAGGGAAGAGAGGGCGAATAACGTCCATTGATGCTCTGGCTGTGTGGGCGGTCGCCCCATCCTGTTGGAACCACACACGTCGGATTGGAACACGTTGCCGTCGTAATTCGGGGATAAAGAAGTTGTTGATCATTTCGACGTACCGCTCTGAGTTGTAAGTGTTGCGGATTTTCATTAGCCCAATAACGGCAATTCTGCCGGTTAACCATGCCGTTGAGGTGAAAGTGGGCTAATAATAATAAATGCTAGGAACACACGAGTCTAACGGCACCTTCCCCATTTCTCTCGTTCTCAGTGGGGGAAAGTTATGCCCATCTGAAA
The DNA here is from genome assembly GCA_951802165.1 of Adalia decempunctata. NCBI lineage: Eukaryota > Metazoa > Arthropoda > Insecta > Coleoptera > Coccinellidae > Adalia > Adalia decempunctata. The sequence continues at coordinate 28,667,042 of OX637697.1, forward strand.
AACGTCCGCCCTCCGTGCCGCACCTTGTATAAGTACCTACATTTTAGAATATTTGTTTTATACCCTCATTCTTAAGGTTCACAGTAGTTTGTTCATTTCATACGATGAACTGAGTCTCAGCTTTTAGCTTGATTTGTAGAAACTTTTCCTACCTACCCATACGTTATTTTGACGGAGACAAATGCGAATCCAAGATTTTGGAATATTGCAATTCACCGGACGATATTACATCAGTAAATTGAACTATGCAACTATATTTTACGTGTATTTATTGTGCGTTGTCAAAATGTAATAACATTCCTTTTCACTGTACAAATCATTGAGTAGTCATCTAATTTTGATGAATATCCATTGGTACAAACGCAATTGTGAAACCAAATCAAATTACTTTTTCTTTCCCCATAACAATGGAGCTCAATTTCGATCCTATACATATATTATTTCACTTCCTAGAACTTACAAGGAATTCCGCGTGTGGAAACTGAATGAAATTTCATTACATACGTACCGAGGAATGCAGATATACTAAAGAAAAAAAATTATATCGAGAATGAAATTAGTTCACCGAGAAGAGACCTTGAAAGACAGAGCAATTGCTTGTCTTATGTCTCCATCACCCAGGGTGTGTCCAGGTGATATGGTCTTGAATGCGGACTATTCTACTCTAGACACCAGATATGAAATATGTAAGATGAATATGATTACAGAACGTATAATAATGCTGGCGCTTGTTGTAAGAAGTAGAAATGAGGTGGACATCGTGGTGGAATATGGTAATTCATTGGGTATTGTTAAGGATTTTTTATTGAATACAGTAAGCAGCTATTATATCAGGACACTTCAAAAGTTTCAATGTGGAATACTTTGAGCACCACCAGACTAAAATGTTATGCTGAATTCTGCCAACCTACAGAACTGAATATAGGCCCTCATTTATCAATAATTTTAAATGTTGGGAAGGCTTAAAATATATTTTTAACAACATTTATATTTATCTGAAACATACAGAGTGTAACAGCCCAATGGAATAAATTCGATAACGAATAAATGAGGGCGTGTTGGGAAAAACACTCGGACACGTCGATTTGTAATTTTAAATGCGAATATTTTTCAAGGAAATAATATTATGTAGGGTGTTCCATGTGACCGTGGCCAATACCAACTTTCTTATTTCAAATGCAACCCCCTTTATATTATTTATTTTTTGGATTCTTCAGAAAATTCTAGACATAATTCATGTACAATGTCCCATACCTATCTTTTACTATTTCGGAAGTATTAAGTGTTTTCAGATTCATTGCAAAAATCAACGTTTTAAATAAAAATTATTTTATTTCACAAATTCGGTACATTACACTCAAAACCCAATAAGTAATACTGATTATTTCTTAATTATTAAAAAAAAAACAAAAAAAAAACAAAAAAAACATCAATGTCAATATGAATTCGAGAGTTCGTGGCTATATTGGACTAATATGAACAAAAGGGAATTAAATCCAGTTGAATTCTGTCGAAGTTTCGGACATTTATTGTTTGATTACATTCAAAGCAATGGGGTTGTCCTTATTCATGACTAAAAAGCAGCAGATGTTAAAATTATATCATATTAACGTACACAAACATATAAATACCTAATTCATTTTAGTTGTTTGAAATTTAAAATCATACAATCGTCAATCCGTTTAGATCATCAACAAAACTTGCTATAAACAATGAATGCAATTTGAAATCTTTAAAAATATCCTTCCTCTGTAAAATCCAAAACATATTAAAACCTACACATTGAACGACATTGACACAGGTCAACTGAAGACAGATGATTGACAGTTACATCTTTCTATACTTATCATATCTACAGTGTGAACAATCATAATATATCATCCAATATGCGCAACCCTATACTCAAGTTCACATCTCACACAATCAAGGAGTCAAAAATATAAAATATACACATACAAAGAGAAGGACAAGTACAGTCGGTGGTCAATAAACAACATAAAATAGTGACAATTATTAATTCTTTCAGGAGGCTCAACAACAGTTTTCTTACCTCTTATTCTTATATTTATTTATTAGGATGTTGTATATTCTACTTTTTAAAATCATACAATCGTCAATCCGTTTAGATCATCAACAAAACTTGCTATAAACAATGAATGCAATTTGAAATCTTTAAAAATATCCTTCCTCTGTAAAATCCAAAACATATTAAAACCTACACATTGAACGACATTGACACAGGTCAACTGAAGACAGATGATTGACAGTTACATCTTTCCATACTTATCATATCTACAGTGTGAACAATCGTAATATATCATCCAATATGCGCAACCCTATACTCAAGTTCACATCTCACACAATCAAGGAGCCAAAAATATAAAATATACACATACAAAGAGAAGGACAAGTACAGTCGGTGGTCAATAAATAACATAAAATAGTGACAATGATTAATTCTTTCAGGAGGCTCAACAACAGTATTCTTACCTCTTATTCTTATATTTATTTATTAGGATGTTGTATATTCTACTACAATAAATGTCCGAAACGTCGACAGAATTCAACTGGATTTAATTCCCTTTTATTCATATTAGTCCAATATAGCCACGAACTCTCGAATTCATATTATCGAAAATGGACATGAATAACCCCATCAATCAATGTCAATGTAGGAAATGTTCAAAATGCTCGCCGCGAACGTCTTGGCAACATGCTACAGACAACGTGTTATTAAGGCTATGAGAATAAACAAATCTGTTTTTGTTTTTTTTTTAATTTCTTCTCAGTAATGGTTTTAAATAATTCGACTATTTCGTATTCCTTATTCTTAAATTGATATGTGTATGTAATGGTTTTTGCTTACTTTCTTCATATCAAGAGGTAAATGGGAAATAAGTATTGAGTGTAATGTATCGAATTTGTGAACTATAATTTTCATTTAAAATGTTAATCTTAATATTTCCGAATAAGTTGAAGATAGGTTTAGGACATTGTGCATGAATTATGTCTAGAATTTTCTGAAGAATCCAAAAAATAAATAATATACAGGGGGTTGCATTTGAAATAAGAAAGTTGGTATTGGCCACGGTCGCATGGAATACCCTATATAATTTTATTTTCTTGAAAAATATGCGCATTTAAAATTACAAATCGACTCGTCCGAGCGTTTTTTCCAACACCCCCTCATTTATTCGTTATCGAATTTATTCCATTTGGCTGTTACACTCTGCATATCTCCTGATAGTCTTGATGAAGCCTAATTCGATACCAAAATATTTAGAAATTAACATTTTTTTTCCTGATGTTTTCGAAATTATGCATCAGATCTAAATGAAATTTTGCATCTAGATGGAAAATGACGTATTTGAGCTACAAGCAGAATATCGTCCAGTTCGTAAAAACAGAATATTATACTATTCCAACGAATTTTCGAAAAAAAAAACTCCAATATTTCTCTGACAACAGATCCGCGATTAAAAACAATTTTTTGACAGCTGCTGTCAGTTTTTTCAGAGCTGTCGAAAATTTTTTCATTCGGTTTCTTGAACTGGACAATCCGAGTCCACCCATCAAGTAAATGAACGATCACTCAAGAGCTCTTGACCCCAAGTGCTTTTTTTATGTCGAGATCTGTGTTTTTTTAGATTCTCCAGGCTACTGGTGACAACGTTATATATCAAACGATGCGATCAACGATAACTAAGCTCGATACATTAATAAAACCATTCCCGAGAAGGTAAAATTACCATATTGTACCGGATGTCCCAAATTCGTAAACCAATCGAGTTAAAGAACATTGTTTCGAGAACTTCCGACACTCATGTCGAAATAATGAGAACTCAAAACTCCGATAATGGTTATCTTGATTTGTTTTCGAGTTTTGCGGAGTTTCTGGAAAATGACTGTGTTTTGCTGTATCTCAGTTTCTGTTTGCGAAATAAAAAAATTCAGAGTTTTTTGTCAGTAGTTTAGATGGGTCACATGGCACCTTTGTCTGATCACTGGAACTAGGGGGATGAGTTTTTAAGAGCGGTAGGAAATGAAAAAAAAAACACAGAAAAAATAGGCTAAAGGCGATATAGGTCCAAAACATGAAATAAAATGTTCACCGTACTTGTCTTTCAATTGTTTCTTTGCTACGCGTGCTGTGGCACCGTCTGGATGGAACCTCATGTCATTCCAGTCAAGGTCTTTCATTTGGGTCGAAAAGAAGTTGGATATCATCTCACGTTCGCGCTCATTATTCACCGTCACGTTGCGATTCGCATCATCTTTGAAGAAGTACTGTCCAATAATACCCCATGCCCATAATCCGCACCAAACAGTTACTTTTTCTTGATGCATTGGTAGATCTTGTCATGCTTCTGACTGATCTTCACTCCAAAATCGACAATTCTGCTTATTAACGTATCCATTGGGCCCAAAATGAGCTGATCATAAAACGGAAGAAGAGCGCGATGAACTTTCAACAGAGCACGCATTTTGACAAGAAAATTCAATGATTGGCAAGCGTTGTTCGTTTGTGAGACGATTCTGGTCGAATTATAGACCAGACTAAAGATGTCTGACACTGACACAAAACACGAAAGGTGCGTGAGTTGTCAAAATCAGTGTTGAAAAAAAATTGTCAAAAAATCACCAGTTAGGTACCACTAGAATTGAAAAAAAGGTTGTGTTTTTGACCGAGACATTTTATATCTTTCAACCGAGTTGTTTCGCCTCAAACTTATCAAATAACATCAAGTGATTGGTTTTTTCATTTTCAGTTTATGAAATGAGACATTGCCATTATACAGGCTGTTTTAAAAGTAATCTTCCTTCATAATTGGGCGTAGAACAAATTTTATTATACCATTTCACAAAAAACCACTTGCAGGGTGTTTCATTGGTAAATGAACATACCTCAACCTGAACTAGAGCTACCCTAGGCGAGTCCAAAAAACCGATTTATGATAGGTCTAATCAATTCCATAACCGAGATACAGGGTAGTTTATGTATTCACCAAAAATTTCAATTCCTCATAACTTTTGAACCAACCAGTATAGTCGGTTGATATTCGGAACGTATGATTCACTTTAACAGGTCGATCTATTTACTTTTGACTTTCCAAAAAATTCCAGGTCCGTATTTGAAAAATATGGGACTTCTTCCAAGCTGAGATTCAACACCCTGTATATTGAAATTTTGGGATTTGATTGAGATATTTGAAACGAGCAGAAAATTCTCAATGGGCTTCAGAAGATTTCATTGTCCCGCACGTCATTTTGCTCAAAGAGAGCTTCAGAGAAAGATCCAATTGAATATTGGAATTCCATAAAATTCTCAGAAAAATTGTACATTATGATCAAATTGAATTTTTTTTGTCCCACTAATTGCACATTCGAATTTCTGAGGATACATTTGGAGTTATTTCCGGAAGATCATTATTCGCGAGAAAAATTTATTTGAAGTCAACAAAGATGAACAAATAACTGAAGAAACATAAAAACTTAACGTGAATTACAGAAGGTGCTCGAAAGTACCACCATTTTGTTCAAAACACTTTCTTGCCCTCTTCAAAATGTGTGTGATACTTTTTTTGATCATGTCTGGATTATAACGTATTTCATTGCAGGCAACTTCGGTACGTTGCATGAGGATATCCTCACTTCCTATTTCAGATGAATATACTGAAAATTTCAAATGACCCTGAATGAAAAAATCAACAGGATTGAAATCTGGTGACCTAGCGGGCCAGGCATGCGGTCCACCTCTGCCTATCCACATATTTGGAAAGTTCTGATCTAAGAATTGTTTGATGATTACTTTAAAATGGGGTGGAGCTCCATCATGCTGAAACTGCATTCCTGCAACGTCCGTACCTTCGAGTAATACAGAATACAGGAAGATGATTTTGGAGGAAATCTAAGTAAAGATCACCCCTTAGTCGTAATTAATTTTTATTAACGCCACACCATACGTTTTTTGAAAATTTGTATTGGGATTTCGTATGCGTGACCGCATACGAATTCTTTTCAGCCCGTTCGGTGTTCATGCGAATTCCTCATATTGAAGACCCCATCCCTCGTGAATATGGTTTCATCAATAAAGGAAATTCTGTTGACCATTCTTTCATTGCGTGAAATCCAGCTACTAAAGTCAGTTCTTCCTATTATAAAATTCGAATGCGCAATTAGTGGGACAAAAAAAATCAATTTGATCATAATGAACGATTTTTCTGATAATGTTGTGGAATTCCAATATTCAATTGGATCTTTCCCTGAAGCTCTCTTTGAGCAAAATGACGTGCAGAACAATGAAGTTTACTGATCCCCATTGAAAATTTTCTGCTCTTTTCAAATATCTCAATCAAATCCCAAAATTTCAATATACAGGGTTGAATCTCAGCTTGGAAGAAGTCCCATATTTTTCGAATACGGACCTGTAATTTTTTGGAAATTTAAAAGTAAATCGATCGACCTGTAGAAGTGAATCATATGTTCCAAATATCAACCGACTATAGTGGTTGATTCAAAAGTTATAAGGAATTGAAATTTTTGGTGAATACATAAACCACCCTGTATCTCTGTTATGGAATTGATTAGACCTATCATAAATCGGTTTTTTGGACTCGCCTAGGGTAGTTCTAGCTCAGGTTACCGTATGTTCATTTACCAATGAAACACCCTGTATATAGAACTTCAAAGATGGCAAAGCTATTAGACTTTGAAGTCAGACGCGATGATGGTCACGCATTCTTCGAACTATTCGAGTTCAGATCCGGCTTCGTGCTTATTAGGATCAATTTAATCATGATTTTTTTAACTTCTCCATTTGTAAACCTCTTTCGGAGAAAGATATCGAAATTAGTTGAATTTTTTTTTCTCTTACTTTCATAGTTTTACTTTTGAGACATTATTTAATTGATTATCACGTGCTTATTCTCTTTCTAGGAAGTGCTATTGTTCGAGATTGTTTACAAGCAGTCACAAGAGCCACTCAACTTGAAAACATACACCTCCCCAATCTTAATTATTTCCCATCCACAAAACGCTACAAATTAACGCCCCCACAATATAGTTTCATCTAAATTTCCACAGTGTGCTATTTACTCTGGAGCAGCAGAATGGGAAGCCAAACTCCTTTCATTCAAACCCAAGAAAATTCAAGTTCATGCTTCCAACACCAACAAATCACAAAAGAGCAACGGATGAAAGAAATTCGCGTTTAGAATCGTTTCATTGTCGACCCTGTCGACATTATTCGCCTTCGAATAAAGTGAACAAATTGAAGTCATTCCACTGGCTGCAAACAACTTTTTTTTTATTTCACATTTTATTTCCAGCGGGGAAAAATTGCTTGCGGCTTTGTCTTTGTTAACTCTTGGTCTTCCATTCGGTTTGTTTGTTTTTGAAAGGGAAAATGTCAATGTACCAAATCCGGGGGATTTTATAGCACCTTCATTCTAGTCGATAAGGTGGAGGTAGAAGTGGTCATGACATTTTTAAATTCGGGGGATTTCAGCCGCAGGGTCATTTAGATACCGAGCCGATAAAAAGATGCAGAATGTCTCATTTGGGCGCTAGGGCGTAGGTGGAACTCGGACCTCTCCGAAATTTGGTTAGAATTCAAGATGCCCCCAATTTATATACAGCGTGGTACAGTATCGACATCAACAGAGAAATTATGGTTTTATGAAAAACCAGCGAACCATCCTCAGCGTTCTTGATATTTAGCTAATTACTAGTAAAGCCTATTAAGTGGTTGTCCTTATCGGTAGATCTCCGCAAATCGGGCGATTTTGAAGACGAAATGTCAAAGTTTGAACAATTGGGAAAATTATGGAAAATATCAATACCATGCTATTTTGCATTGACCTTTTCTCCGTATATTCATATCACGACCAGGATATCTGTGAAAAAAGTTTTTATTTGTTTCTCATTTGTAAACGTCAGTTTCCAAAAACACAATATTAATCAAGAAAGTTTATTTTATCAAGTCACTAACTTGTAAAACTGACAGTTAACTTGCAAAATTTTTACAAGTTAGTAGTATTATTTACATTAGAAAATTTTGTTTTATCGTCATATATGTTGAAAATCATGGTACAATTGTCATTTCCAGTAACACAGATTTTTGATGATGAAAGAGTTGATATTGATGATAATGAACCGAATCATCGACATAACTCATCGCAATTTTGGTGCTCTTCCACCCTCCTGCACGCTTTAGTGCTAAAATATCTCCACCCGAATCCGCAACCATAGTGGCTTCAGTTCTGCGAAAAGAGTGGCCGGTGTATAACTCTGGGTCTTTTAAACCTAAATATTTCGCTATTTGCTTTGGGACACCACCAATAGTGTGCTGAGCAGCATTAAGGGAAATTCACTTTCCATGTCGGTATGTCAAAAAATACATATTTTCTGTATAACATGCAGGGCTTGAAGCTGCAGCCATCATCGGTTATGGTGAATCTTCTTGTTGTTAAATTTTTTGTTTGCCGCAATGTCACAATAACGTATTTTCCCATATCTTCTACATCATTCATGTTTAAGGAGAGAATTTCGTCACATCGACAACATCCAAAAATCCCAAATATTGTAAAAATTTTCGCCAGCAACCACTGGTCATCAGGAGCATGTAAAAGAAATTGTTCAGCCTCTTCTTTACTTAATACCTTGGCCTTTTTTGGCGTATAACGCTTATTTTTTCGTTTCAAAAACGCTATTACCTTTTGAAATCTGCAAATGACAACTAAACGTCATATTTTTCAATAAATTTTTTGAAGAAAACAAACCTGCGAACAGGGTCATTTTCTTTCATTTCCAAGCAGCTTTTCAGCATCGACCATTTTGCCCATAACTTATTAGGGCTGAATCTAGCTGATAGTTGATTCAAGTAGACCAACAAAAAATCTTCAGTTACCCCAATCACACTATTTTTGTTTTGCCACTTTTTGAAGTCGTCGTATTCTCGCTCGTACCTTGAAGCTGATTTTGCAGGTAATAAACTTGAAGCTACACTGCTGGCTGCCTCAATAATTTCTTTTGGTACATTCATTTTCGCTTTCGCCAAAACAAATGTAAAGAAAAATAAACAGACATGGTCATGGCAACGCTTCCATAGCTTACGACATTTGCGACAAATTATTGAGACATTTTTGGAATTTATCTAACCTTTTTACAAATGAGAAACAAATAAAATATAAAACAATACACGCAAGGTAACGGGTTTTACTGGATCAAGGAGGTAACTGACTCGCCTGCGGCTCGTCAGTTATATCCTCCATTCGCCAGTAAAAACCCTCTTACCTTGCTAGTAATGTTATATACTATATCGGGTTTGAAATTGCCCTTTTTGCCAGATTTTTTCGCGATTTACGCGAATTTTCAAAAAATACTTCCACATCGCCTAGAGAAACCAAATTCCATACACGTATAGATCGACTACTCATCTTTACGATCGTATATAAATTTCTAAACCGTATAGCAGCTTCGCTGCGATTTTAAGATTCTTCTGAACCCACTTCTTCGACAGATTCCCTCGGGTCGGTCCACAGAGTTAGGTACCATTTTAGTATAGTACATTTAGAAATAGAATAATAAAACCATTTTATCGATTGTTGAACTTGTGTTATAAAACGTGGACTAGCAATATACAGGGTGTTGAAGGCTTTTCGAGGAAAATTGTTATGACTGTGGAATGAGAAGTTGAATAAATTCATTTCTCTTATACCTCTTATAATACTGAAACAAAACCAAAGCCAGAAGAAAAGTTTATTCACATCAATAAATATTACATTTCACTCTCCACGATAGGAACCGTCATCGTGCCACGCTTCCGAAACATCACCAAGATATGCACCTTCATGTCCATTATCATCTGGATCTCCAACAATGCCAACAGCAACTCTGCCGGGTGCAGCTATGGGAACACCAGCAGCTAGAGCCGGAACAACAGCTGGTCCAGCCAGAGAGTGGGATGTGATGATAGCTCCAGCAGGTCCCCTCACAGCTATAGGAGCTCCAACTCCGAGAATTGCAGGTCCAACTGGTACTAATCCAGCAGTTCCACCTGTAACTACTTGACCACCAGGAGCTGCGGCGTTGACAGCACTTCCATCTGGTCCGAGGAGTGTTGTCCTGCTGCTGGGACCTTGGAGAACCTCAACTGTAGGGATCAGGGAGGCTTGGGAGGCCACGAAAAGGGCGAAGAATGCGAGAATCGCCTAGGAGAATACCAACATTAGTCGAAGGCTTTATGTGGACTCGAGTGTAATTTTGAGTCTCTTCTTCTAGTTTTATGGAATTGAATGAAGGTTTTTATGAAGAAACCATTTGATTACTCATCAATAATCAATTAAATTATTGCAGAAACTTTGATTTATAAATTATTCGTGATTTTCATTCTTTGTTACAAAATATTTTTTTTAGAATATGCATATATTGTTTCAGTTGTCAATCAAGAGTACGTCTTGTATTAGTTTTATGGATGATACCATTTCGCCAAAGTGGAAAAAAGATAATAAACTTGATTCACACGTCTTGCCAAGGATGTTAAGAATGCAAAAGCATTTAATGAGTTTTTTCAATTATTATACGAATGAAACTTCGAATTCTTTGGAATGTTTAGAAAAAGAACTTATCAAACATAGTGCGATATAGTGCATATTCGTTTAAACTCCATTCACTTTTATAATGTATCCCGGTTGGCCATGGCATTCTGACACATTTCACCAGGTATATTTTGAAAATTATAGGTTATAGTAATTTTCCTGTTAGATACCTAAGCAACGTTGTTCTTTCTACATCGAGGACGTAGTAATTACGTATTTATCAAAATGTTTATTTACTTTGGGAAAATGATGAATTTGAGAAAATATTATGTGAATTCAATAATTCCAAAGCTATGGCGGATGTTGAAGAAACTTTTTCCTGTTAATATTGGAAATATTTTACGTATATAAATATGGTTGGAAGATTCCGTTATGCTATTTTCTTCTACGGAAATCAAGAATCGAGTGTTGCAAATTTACTGGAAAATAATGGACAGCAGTTTCCGGTAATTTGTGATAGTTCACTCGAAAAAAGAATAACAGTGCTAGAATTACTAAACAGAAATACTTCTCAATAAACAGACGGACCTTTGGAATTCCCCACTTTTCAAAATTCTCAAGAAATAAGACTACAGGAGACATTTAAATACCTTTTTGCACAACTTGAAATACTCCAGTATGAAAATGTAGTACGAAACCAGTGTCACAGTCAAACCATTAAAGGGGCCCACTCACGAGGCTACCGAGACGGGCGTTATATGGCCTTTTATGACACTTTATGAGCCCTTGACCAATCACGGAGACTCTTTCCGCACGTGGCCTTATAAACTGTAATAAAACGCCCGTCTCGGTTGCTCCGTGAGTTAGAGAACTAACTCCATTTGCAAAGTTGAAAGAGAGTGAATGGAAATTAGCATCGGCAACGTCTATGAGAATCATTTCTCGAGTACCAACCTGCCTCAGTTTCCAGTAAAAAATTTGATAAACCTAAATCATGGCCATCCGGGATACATTATAAAAGTGAATGGAGTATATGTCATAGAGGATGATCGAAGCTGTTCAGATAGAAATCAAAGACAGCAAGCGTTAATAAAAATTTAACCTCTGGAAATAATGAAGCCTATCGAAAGTTCATTTTTATAGATAAAAAATTCTTATTCAGGAAAGACTGTAAAATTCAATGTTGGACTGAGAAGCATCAGTAATTTTCTTTTTTGAACTCTCTGCATCTTTGAAATGAATGGTTTATGGCTTATGATGATATTGAATTTTGATCTCGAAATCAGTTTTCCTATTGACAGTCAAAGTTCTGTTAGTATAGAATGGGCCACACAGTTATTTTCTGTTGATTTGTTGAAAATCGTTAAGACAGGATATTGAGCTAGCAATACATCTTTTTTAATCAATCAATATAACCAACATTTCCAGTGAACGATATGGTATTGAAATAACATGGGGTTATTCAGTTGGGTAGTTAACGACCTTTGAGCAGCAATCAAGGAATTTGATATACTCAGTGACCAAAAAATGCCATTGATAATACTTGACCTATTGATATGCATAATCGAATAAGATCGAAAATGGTTTTTTACTTACCTTCAACTCCATTCTATTCCAATAACACATTTGCTAGTGCCAACGAGAGGTACTGACACTGTTAAGTGATGCATGAAACCATTTATAGGCTACACCCCAGCAGCCTTGCCTATTTCATGTACAGATACATATGTATATTTTTCAATTTGCTTTTTGTTACTATAAAGTCATTCATTATCAACCATATTGCTCCATTAGTATGTGTATGGCGGTAAATAGGTGTAAAGTGCATTAATTGACACTGATCAAAATCAAATTGCGAAAGAATATATGGATCACACCTAGATACTGATCGTTATGTGGAATCTATAGTATGATTGTTATGCATAATTCAGTATTCATTGATGTTTAAGAATCGCATATTAGGAATATCCGAACCTAATTAGTTATCAGTGGAAATATCCCTTGGACGTTGATAATAGACGAGATAATTTTATGACAATCGAAAGCCAAAGGCTGTGGGAATTTGTCATAAAATTACTAGGCATTTGTCAAAGTCTATTTCTTGCAATGGAGTATGTGTGGCAGATATGCAAATTTTCATTTCGCTATAACTCACAACTATCACTCATGTACATACAACAGTGTAGCTCTAAGGTGAAGATTTGACCAATAGAAACTACCCCATTAATAAAAACGAAACGATACACGCTTCAACAACGCATTGAAATTAAAATTCACAATAAAAATGGTGAAAATTTGACAGAGACGGTTCACAAATCTCGAACATTTTTGGGTCATCGTGAAACACCTTGTCCAACCGCAATATAGAAATTGGTGGAAAAATTTCAGCAGCTGGGACAAGTTAGTGATGTGATGAATAAAACGTGCACATCGTTCACGAACGGCCGAGAATATTGCTGCTGTTGCCGAAAATGTTGAAGATTTGACCATTCATCGTCGTTCTTTGGAATAGGGCATTCCACAAAAGTCATTACACCGTATTTTGCATGGATATTTGGGTCTTAAGGCTTATAAAGTTCAGGTAACAGAAGTACTCAAGCCGGCTGATCATTGAAAACGTTGTGTCTTTGCTGATTGGGTCCTTGAAATGCATGAAAATGATCCGGAGTTCCATTGAAAAATCATCTTTAGTAAGGAGACCCGTCAACAAGAAATGATTGTCACATATGGGGCTCCGAAACCTAAGAGTTATTTTTGTAAAGCCTGTCTATCCTCAACGTGTGACTGTTTGGTGCGGTTTATGATACGGCGCGGTCATTGGACCTTGGACCCGTACTTTTCCGAGAATGAGGCTGGAGCAAAAGTTACGATGAATGGATGGCGCTTTGAATGTAAAAATAACACCTCTTTTTGGAAAATCCTTTAGAATCGTTGCTGTTCTCTACTATAGAAGATCTATTACCACGCATACTAAGGACTGAACGAGAATAAATTCGCTACCACAAAAACGCTTATATATTATGAACCACTGGACCGATTTCGAAAATCAAACTCATTTTCGAATCATCTTCTAATGCTCATGAAAACTGTTTTTACAATAAAAAAACCAAAACTATTTTTTACTAATACTGAGATTAGGAGCGGGGAATGGATCAATATGTTTGTTTGAATGATCTGTTCCTTGTTGCCTTTTCGAGACACATGCCATATTTGGAATCAAATCTGTACAGCTCCATTTCATAAGAATATATATATATATATATATATATAGTGTTCTCACTCACTTTCTGGGATGCTGTTTTCCAGTTTTGCTTGAATTCCGCTAATGTTTTCATTGATTTCTTAGTCTTCTTCAATTCTCTTTTCACCAGGGCCCAATATCTTTCGATTGGCCTGAGTTCTGGGCAATTTGGTGGATTGGCCTCTTTGGGGACAAAAACTACCTCATTAGCTTCGTACCATTCCTTGGTGGCCTTGCTGTAGTGGCATGACGCTAAATCTGGCCAAAAGATTGTTGACACATCGTGCCCACGTAAAAATGGTAAAAGTCGCTTCTTCAAGCATTCCTCGAAGTATATCTTCGAGTCAACAGAGCCTTGGCCAACGAAGAATTTGTTCCTTTTCCGACAAGTGCAAATTGCTTGCCAAACCAGGAATTTTTTAGGAAACTTTGCTAGTTTCTTCACGCGAAATTGTTCGTCAACATTTCCACGAGAATCTGCAGTATAAAATTCCTGACCAGGAAGTTGCGAGAAATCAGCCAAGACATAAGTTTCGTCGTCCATCACGCAACAGGAAAAATTTTTCAAGAAATCTTTTTTTAATTTCTTTGCTCTTGGTTTCGCTTCTTGATTCTTCACAGCGCTCCTGTCTGGCACTTTCTGCACTTTGTATGTTCTGAGCCTATACAACTCGACTTGATTTTCTGAACGGTTGACTGCGAACAACCCACTATTTGGGCCACTTTCCGTCCTGAAAGGTTAGGATTTTTCTGAAAAAGGCTGATGGTTTTCTTCACTTTTTTTTTTGGGCTATGAAACCCCTTTTCCTCCCGGTTGCGGACTAACGCGAGCCTCTTTTGCGATTCTTTTGAAGCTCCATTTTTGATTATTTTGAAAAAGTTTCACTATAAATTCTCGTGTTTTCACTTCGCTTGACATTTTGCGACAGAGAATTGGAATATCTATGAAGTAAATGTTCCACATGTTTCTGACCTACATAACGAAGCTAACTATGATCAAATTTTGATTTTTTCTCAATTGGTTCAAGAGATATAGGCGTTTTTGTGATACATAGCGAATTTATTCTTGTTCAGTCCTTATTCATATCTTGTTGTGTTGTTCTTGATCGAGAGTTTATATTCAAAGAATTTTGATTGCTAAGACCAGTTATTTTCAATAATTGTTGTTATTCTACACAACTTTCTGCCAACTTGATAACAGCCGTTGATCTATTCGATTCGTGTTTTTTTATATTTTTTATATTTTTGCTCTTTGCATTCAAGCCAATTGCCTCAGCCACGGATTTAGTCCATCATTTTATGATATTTTCTCCTCACCTTCCTGTTAGATATTTTCGAGTTGAATTTGAATTTTACAAAATCTGAAATTTTGGAAAATCTGCTTGAAATAATCGTTTTTTTTTGCCAAAATTCATAATTCTCTAAACTGCCCTACCACAAATCAAATAGTCTCGAGTGAAAATAAGAACTGTGCAAAATATTAGTTTTTAGGAAACTGGCTTGTGAAAGTAGGATTATGGGTTGACTTAAATTAATGATTATAATGTGTACATGAATTATTCATCATTCAGTGAAGCTAAGTCCTCCCAGGTACATATTTTCGTGTTGAATTTGAATTTTTCAATATATGAATTTTTGGGTGAACTACACTGCGCAAAAAAATTAACGCATATTATGGAAATCTCAAATTTATTCTACAAATGAAGGTGTTCTCAATGATAATTATTTTTATCGGAATTATGCATGCATATGTTATCCACTTTCAACGTTTTTCTTCAATACAGATTTTTTCTCCCAGCAGGAATAAAAAAAGATGATATTATCAGATTTTGAATGTATTGGCTCCATTCTAAAATCAGTTGTTCTCGATCAATTCTAGTGATCAATAGTTTTTCTTTCGTTTGATTTTCTACACTCGATCGCTATGCAACGCGAAACACGCAATTTGACCCAAGAGGAATGTGCCCAAGCGATAGTTTTGCGAGAAGAAGGGTGGACATACACAAGAATTGCAGAAAGGTTTGGAGTTTCCCATACAAGTGTGTCCAGAATGTTGCAGCGATTCAGGGAGACAGGTATGAATGTCCGAAGACCAGGACAGGGTAGACCACGGGTAACAACTGCTATTCAAGAACGTTACTTGAGAGTTTCTTCGTTGAGACAACGGTTTGCAACCGCTCGCCTCCTTCAAAATCAGCTTGAGCAAACTCATGAGGTGCAAATTAGCACTCAGACAATAAGAAATCGCCTCAGAGAATATGATTTAAGGCCTCGTGTCGCGGCAAGAGGCCCAGCTCTTACCCCAGCCCATCGAAGGGCGCGTTTGGATCTTGCGAGAGAGCATATCCATTGGGAAGAGGCCGATTGGGAAAGAGTTCTCTTCACAGATGAGTCTAGATTCTGCCTCTACCATTGTGATCGACGTTCCCTTGTATACAGACGTCCACATGAAAGATATGCTCAGTGCAATTTCCTGAATACTACTGGTTTCGGGGGAGGATCGATTATGGTATGGGGTGGAATATCTTTGACTGCTCGCACAGACCTAGTGGTCGTTGATAATGGAGCTATGAATGCTGATAATATATAAGGAACATTCTTGAAGAGCATGTAGTGCCATTTGCCCTATACATTGGTGAAAATTTCATTTTATGGACGATAATGCCAGACCCCATCCTGCGCGCATCGTTCAGGAGTACCTTGAAGAGGTTGAAGTCTCTCGAATGGAATGGCCAGCAAGAAGTCCAGATCTCAATCTGATTGAGCAGGTTTGGGACAACCTCAATAGGAGGCTGAGAAGTTCAGAAAATCATCCAGCTACTCTTAATGACTTAGGAATCCAACTCGGAGAAATCAGGGAAGGATTAGATCAGAACATTTTAAGATCACTCATTTTGAGTATGAACCGTCGTTGCCGAGCTGTAATTAACGCAAGGGGTGGAAATACCAAGTATTAAATCACTTATCAGCATTTCAGTATTTTGAAAATTGTTCATTTCTCTTCTTTCACATAAGATTCGGTGAAATCCTGAATTTTCCTACCATTTAATGTGTCTTGTTTCGTTCAAAACCTTCCCGAGAGAACATAAAAAATAAGTAATAAAGTCAATGTAGAGTTAACTTTCAGTAAAATTGAGATTTTCAGAATGTGCGTTAATTTTTTTGGGCAGTGTATTTGAAATAATCGAAATTTTCTTTGGTCAATATTCATGATTCTCTAAACTACGATTACAATTTGCAAAATGCATTATCGTACCATTTTCATCGTTTAGTGTCGATTTGGTCTGCAGGGTGAGGCTATATTGTCGCCTCGTTCTGATATCAGTTCCTGAAAGAAAAATACAGGACAGTTTTGTCTTCCACTATCGGAAACTAACCATTTACTACTTGTACAGCTTTTGTAACCACCTTAGCACGTTTCACTGAACACATGATTGTATTTAATGCAATTAGTTGGAGAATCATCGATATTATTTTCGATTTGAAAAAATCCATCAGACAAGCCTTTTCTCCTCGCCACGCTAATTCTACAGTGAAATTTAAGTGATTTTGGAAATTTTTCTAAATATTTCGAGATATTTATAGATTAACTGATATTGTGCAGAATCCTGATATACCTGCCTGACATAACAACAACTAATGAATATAAATGATGGGAACTGAATCGCATAACTGTTAAGATGTGTAAAATTTGCAGAGAAATATATGGCTTCCTATATAGACGATAAAATTTTAATCCTCACATTTTTACGACTTTTCGGCTATTAATAAGAGGTGAATGATCGCAAAAACTGGAATTTGGCGGAGTCGTAAAGATTTTTTTAATTCATAATAATTTCCAGGAAGGGTATTCAATGCAAAATATTAAATTTTATCTCCCTTTATTCCTCTGTACTGGTGAGTTTTTAAGGGAGAAGAATTCTTCGTTATTTCTCATGAACATTCCTATCTATTAGGTAAGTATTTTCACTAGTTTTGGAAAAGACCAAAACCTACAATGTCAAGGCGTGCGTATATATGCAGTGGCAGGTCGTCACCTTGTAACAAGTTTTCCAATATCGATGATACAATTAAAAAATATGGAAAAACACATAAATTATTTTTGAACAAAATTTGGCCATATTTCATCATTTCATTCACTTCAATGTCATATAAAAAATTCTAGTGAATTAAAATCAAAAATCGCAATCTTCTTGGCTCCGAAATATGAAAATACTTGTGGAACTGAGAGATCTTTGTGTTGATTAATTGATCTGAACACCAATAAAATACTGAGCGAATACCAGTTTATATACACCTTCTTATACTCTTATAGATATCTGCTTCATGTAGGGAAAGAATGAATTTTTAATTGGAGCTGACGAGGTGGTCATTATATCGAACGACAAAAAAGTCTGCAGGAAACCTTGACATTTATTGCTTTTAATTTACATTATGATATAGGCATTTAACTTTATATTGTTGAGTTTGAAATATTGCAAACGTATTCCTTCACTAATCAGTCGTATTCAATGGATATCTTCGACAATGAGTTCATGAAGAATTTCAATCAAGGATGTTCATGGAAAAATTTTGGTGATTTTCTGTCAGACAAAAGTTCCACTTTAGTTACTTGGAATATACCCACCTGAATTTTAATCATGCAGTTGTTTGATGAATAGCTAGTTGAGAAGTCTTACTGGATATTTCACCAGATTAATTCAGGAAGAGTTTATAAAGGTAAATCCACTAAGAGGTGTTATTTCAACATTGAAAAATGCGATGTTTTTAGATGAATGATCGGATGCTTGTTTCATTATGAAGAGGAGAGTACCTATATACCGTAAATAATGAAAAATATTAATGTTAACCATGACCACGACTACAGGATCAATATCCATTTCATGAAAATTTCCATAACCAAATCGCAAAGTGGCTGCCTTATGTCCTCGATAGCCTCACGATTTCCATCTTTGAGGACTCGAATCGACGCTGGGCTCTGGGCGTAGACCTTCTCTTTCACATGGCCTCAAAGGAAGAAGTCGCATTCTGTTAAATCACAAGATCTGGGTGGCCAATTGGCAATTGTGATCACCTCTTCGGGAGATAACACGGTCCAGAAACTTTTCTCGTAAAATATCAATGGTTTAGTTCCTTGTGTGGTACGTAGCGCCGTCTTGTTGAAAGTGAACAGTAAACAGATCAATACCATCCAATTCCAGATATAAAAAATCAGTTATCATTTCTCGATAGTCCCATTCTCGAAAAAGTGAGGGCCAATGATCCCGCCGGACCATAAACCGCACCAAAGGGTCACACGTTGAGGATAGAGAGGCTCTTCAACAATAACTCTTGGGGTTTCTGAGCCCCAGATGCGACAATTTTGCTTGTTGACGAAGCCACCGAGGTGGAAATGGGCCTCATCACTCAAGATGATTTTTCGATGGAATTCCGGGTCATTTTCATGCATTTCAAGGACCCAATCAGCAAAGACACCACGTTGTTGATGATCGGCCGGCTTGAGTTCATATGTTAACTAAGCTTTATAAGCCTTAAGACCCAAATCTTAATGCAAAATACGATGTAATGACGATTTTGGAATGCCTTATTCCAAAGAACGATGGGTAATGTATAAACCTGGGTTTTCTTTAACACTTTCGGCTACAGCAGCAATAGTCTCGGCTGTTCTTGAGCGACGTGCACGAATTTTTTCTTCACATCACTAACTTGTCCAAACAGCTCAAATTTTCCCACCAATTTCTGTATTGAGATTCGACAAGATGCCTCACGACGACCCAAAAATGTTCTCTTCCAAATTTTTACCATTTTTACAAGCCTTTATTGAGTTTCACCTGTCTTGCAAGTTAAATATGACACACTTCTAATAGTCCGATTGATTTGAAATTGCGCAGGTGTAAGTACACAGTTCTTGTGATAATGCATCATAAAATATTTGTTATAGAAAAAAACAAGCTTCAAAATGGTCGATGAGTTTTGAAATTATGATCCGATTCCATTCAAAATTAGAATCTGAGGGTTTTTAGGTTCGACAATGATGATTTATCTGTGAAAATTGGAAAATTCAAGATGGCGGCTACAATATGGCGGACGAGTTTTGTTATTATGATCCGATTCTATTCAACATTGGTATCTTGGGATTTTCTGAGTTGGAAATAACGATTCTTCAAAATTGAGGAATTCAAGATGGCGGCTCCAAAATAACGGATGAGTGTTTTTATTATCAAAGTTTGTCTTCAACAATATACTTTTCATATACCTTGTTATAGTGAATTTCAATAATTTCAGTGGGTTCTTGAAGCGTGTATATTTCCTTTTTTATTGATGGCATTGTTTCTACTTGTCATATGTCAAAAACTGAAAGCTTCAAAAGTGACATCTACCGAAAACGCGGACTATCGAACCGCGGTATCTCTATAGAACTTATAGTAACATGGAATGCTATTACCAGATCAAAAATTGGTTAAACATCTCAGCTGGAGGAATATCGAGATTTTCATGTTTCCATAGATATGACCTGTCACACAGAACAGAAACTCAGAAATTTCTGCCGAAATGCCCTCCATTCTGGCCAAAGGAGCATTGATGAAAACATGAGAAAAGAAAAAATCATGACTCCTGAAGGAGACTTTCGTGACATCTAATAGGTCACGCATATACGAGGACTAAAGCAATACGAGGGGGCACTATGATACTATTGAAAAACACTTTGAGCTGTTTTAACAACTGTCCTATTATAAAAGATATATGTTATTTTGCACAAGAGATACACTGTGAAATATCTTCTTTAAAACTGAGTCAGGGTAATATCATTATTGTATGTATCTATTCTTCTCCATCTCGAGATTTTAATGTGTTCATTTCCACCATCGAGTCACTGCTTAGTATAATCAGTATCTGTGGCAGTAGAGTCATATTTTGTGGGGATTTTAATTTAAAATTTGAAATGTATGATGATTCTGTTCTAGATCGGGAAACAGGGATATTTGTAAATATTTTATCGTCCTATGGTTTCAAACAAAAGATTTTTCAACCCACCAGGGAAAAAAATTGCATTGACAATATCTTTACCAACTTTGATGCCCAGAGTGAGTATGTAGAGGTTCTGGGAGCGACGTTTTCTGACCATGATGCTCAGGTATTCCGTGCAGGCTTTTCGGGAGAGTCCGGAGGTTACGTCCACAGGAAGATGAGACCTCTTACCACCGTGGGGTTTAGTAACATGCATAGTATGTTGCAGGAACTCTCTTGGAGTTTCATTGATGATGAATTGGACATTAATAAATGTTTCAACTTGTTTCACCTGGCCATTGTGGATATATTCCGGAGGGCTTTCCCGGAGAGGACAGTGAGATTGCGGAGTACACAGGCGGATCGTGGATGGTTCTCTATTGGGCTCCGTAATGAGAGAACAGCTGATTCTTGTGAATGCTATGTATAACTACTCTGGCACAGATGATTTACTCACACTGAAGAAAAAATTACGTTCAGAATACAAGAGAGCGATGAGGAAGGCGAAGTCTGATTATATTGCTAAAATAATCGAAAATTCTGCTAATAAATCCAGGGCGGCTTGGCGTATAGTGAACAATCACTTAAACAACAATGGCGTAAAATCATCTATGAGCATTGACGCAGACCATTTCAATTTTCACTTCTCCACTTTTGCCGAAGAAGCCTTGGCAAATATACCCCAGTCTGCCATTCCATTTGACCACTCATTCAAAAAGCATGTTCCACCTAATACTAACTTTTGCTTTCGGGAAGTATCTCATAATATCATAAGAGATATAGTCTCTAACATCAAGAATAGTGGATCCACTGACTACTATGGTCTATCAGTGAAAATCATAAAAAGAAATATAAGTTCAATAATTTCGCCACTAACCAAGCTTATAAATAAATGCCTGACAAACGGTAAATATCCCGATTGCCTGAAAATTTCTAAAGTTATCCCAATACATAAAAAGGGAGATAAAGAAGATGTAAATAACTACCGGCCAATCTCTCTTGTACCAGTATTTTCTAAAATACTTGAGAAAGTGATATCATCACAGATTGTAGAATTTTTCGAGGTCAACAGTTTGTTTGCTGTGAATCAATTTGGTTTTCGCGGGGGTAGAACAACGGTTGAGGCTGTCATCGATTTTGTCAACTTCTCCATTGACTGCTTTGAGCAGGGGAAACACTGCCTGGCCACTTATGTCGACCTGACGAAGGCCTTCGACTGTGTCGCCCGCGACAAGCTTCTGTATAAGCTTGAGAGATACGGATTTGAACAGAATGCAATCAACCTGATTGGCTCTTTTCTGAGTGACAGGTATCAGGTAGTTTTCGCTGATGGTGTACACTCTGGTATGAGACCCATCAATACCGGGGTAGCACAGGGGTCAACTCTAGGACCAGCCCTCTTTCTGATCTTTATTAATGATCTTCCAGAGTGTGTACCGGATGCTAAGACGATACTTTTTGTAGATGATACTACAATTGCAACTGAATCTTCTGATCTCGACACTTTGGTTGAGATGTCGCGGGGGGCACGGTCTCGGGTTTTTGACTGGTTTACCGCTAATGGCCTGGGCGTGAACATGAGTAAGACCCAGAATCACATATTCAGTCTCAAAACTGTGAGTGACCAATACAACTCGGACAGCTCAGCCAGATTTCTGGGTGTCCATTTAGACTCCAAGCTCACTTGGGGGGAGCATGTGAATGTCCTGACTAAAAGGTTGAGCAGAAACGTTTTTGCCCTGAGAACTCTCTCGTTCTCTTTACCTAGAGGTACCTTAAAGATGGTATACTTTGCTCTGGTAGAGACTCATTTAAGATATGGCATTCTAGTATGGGGTAATTGTGCCCATCGGGATGCGGTTTTCGGACTGCAGAGACGTGCGGTCAGGATTCTGGGTGGGCTGGATTATCGTGACTGTTGCAAGCAGACTTTTAAAGATTTGGATATACTTACGTTCCCATCGATGTTTATATTAGAAAATCTAATATATGCCCATAAGAATAAAGACAACTATCGGATTCAGTCCGATATTCATAATCATGACACTAGGAACAAGAACCTGATTAGGAAAGACTTTCTACGATTGAGTCGATCCCAGCGTGGTCCGGAGTTCTGTTCCGTGTCTCTGTACAATAGACTTCCTGGTGGGTTGAAGAACTTACCGATGAAACAGTTCAAATATAGGCTTAGGAAAACGTTATCTTCCAGAGTTTATTATTCCATTGATGAATTCTATAGGGTGACGTTGAGTGACGCTGATTTTATGTAAATTGTCTAAATATAAATTTTTTGTATGTTGTTGATCCTGTCAACTATTTAATTCATTTTAATATGTATATTATGAATTTTGTCATCTTATGTGACTTGTGAAAGCAATGTTTGTTGCGAAAATCACCAATAAAGTCTCTCTCTCTCTCTCCCTCTCTCTCTCTCTCTCTCTCTCTCTTTTTTAGGATATACATATTCATTAGGATTAAAGCCTTCAGGTAAGAGTTGAATCATTGCGAAAAAAAGGGAAGTAATTTTTAGGTATTTTCAAACAGTTGGCCAGCATGAAGGGACTCTTCTATTGAATCGGATTTTGATGATCAGTTTCCATAGAACTTATATTAAGTTCTATGTGTTAGTTTCATAGTATTTCTGTGATTCTGTTTTGTGTGACAGGTCATATCTATGGAAACATAAAATATCGATATTCCTCCAACTGAGATGTTTAAGGTCGGCGTTTAAAGCGAGTAGGAAAGCTCAGCCGATAGAGGCGCCACCGTCCATTTTATGGATATCTCCATAGAACATACATTATCTTTATCAAGTTCTATGAATATCACTCTGATCATGAATGAAATGTACAATGGCGCTCTCTACCCGAAAATCGCCGAACTATGGAATAAGCGAATTTGTGGGTAAAGCAGGAACTCTTTCCCGCCAAAATTTGAATTTGGCCATTCTCTGCCAATTCCGTATTTCAAGTTAATCTTCTGAACGAAACTATCAGTAGATTCCCTTTTAATCGGAAGTTGAACTATTTTTATGGGTCTTTCTGTTGAAATGAAACAGAAGCATGGGCTGGCTCATTTTCTTCTATTTTTGAAAGAAAAAAAATTGACTGTCGGAATGAAATCGATTAAAATTATTTCAACAAGAACCCTAATCCTTTCTGAGTGCACCCACAGAATTTCAGTTCCCAAAGTGAAACCGTTGTCGAAATCAACTTGAAATAAAAACACACTACATTGAACGCCCACCTTAACCAATTATTTTAAGCTGAGCAGCAAGGCTAATTAGCATTCCATGTTACTATAAGTTCTATGGGTATCTCCCTCACGTTTGACTTTTGAACCAACGTCAATATAACAAACTACCCTTCATTTCTAACAAGGAACCACCCACTCAAATATTTCGGACTTGTTTTGAAACACCCTGTATAAGAGTACCTAATCAAATTTTCCAAATGATGCCGCTCTCCCAAAGGATTTCCAGATGAACACATCTTTCTCCATTTCTCTTTTCCACTTCAGGTTACAACGTTTCAAAACAAACGGTTTCGTTTCAGCCGAAAGGAAAACACTTCCGGTCTATCGCCGCCGCTAACAACTATATTATCAAGACGCAGAAGACGCGCATATCCCTCAAACAAATCACGAGGGTGAAATCCGATAATCCCGCATCCCTATCGGATCATTATTCGTACATACATTCGGCCCAACACCGATAAATGTCACCATGGAACAGTGTCTAAACTGGAATCTGAACGAAATCGGTCCAGCAAACCCCCGATAAATTATTCCGAATGGGTTTCTTCGCCAGCTACGATTGAATTCTGGATAAATAGCGCCGAGGGGTCGTCTGCAATTGTCTTTTCCAGTGCTTTCCGAGGAGGAATCGATTGCTGTCCTTCAGGAAGTCGATAAGTCACATTCTTTCATTCGCGTGGAGTGCGGTGGGAATGAAGCAGTATTCAGAAAAGCAAATTTGAAACTTCCCTCCATTCTTGATATTTTTTAGGTCAACCGTTGGAGGATGAATTGATCGGTCTTTCCGTTGCTTTTTGATGTGGAATTTTCTGCGGATATTAGGGTCAGAGCACTCTATCTTTTATCCTGAGTATTTTGGGAGGAATGAACATTCCTCGATTTCTTTTGAGGTACGGCGAATATACTGAAAGCATATTTTCACATGATCCTGTTTTGTTTGATTGAAAATTACGGCAATTCCACAAGAGCATTGATGCACCTGAAAATACTCATTGGGAGATATTTTCACGATGATTGATACATTGGGATATACAGGGCGTCTCATTCAAAAGTGTTCACACTTTTCGATGACAGGGATATAAAGCTTTTTTTTAATGTTGCGGTTCTCACGAAAAGGAATACCCTGTAATGTTCAGAGAACATCGCGGGAACCAAGGGCAAGCAGGTAGGAATTGGTGTTCTTCTTGAATTTCTGGAGGTTATATGTCTCGGGGAACACCTCCCTAGGCAATGTGTTCCAAAGCCTCGCTGTTCGTTGGATGAACGAGTCTTTGAAGAGAGATGTTCTGCAGGTCTCTGAAGTGACCACGTAGGGATGTGAAGACTTGACTTGACGGGTTATTCTCGAAGAGACTGCCAGAGTGGGAACGATTGCTGATAATTCAGAAGAGCATCGCCCATAGAAATATCTATAAAATAGAGACAGATCTCCTACTCTTCTACGGTGTTCTAGAGAGGTGAGAGAGATTGTAAGCGAGGCATCACCGACGAGACTAATTGCCTAAAACTCTTGTTTTAGGGTATGTTTAGGTGCAGCACTCCAAATATGGGAACAGTATTCCAGGACAGGTCGAATTTGTGCCTTATAGATCATAAGCAGCTGACCTGAGGTGGAATAGCTCCTGGCACGAAACAGAAAACCAAGTTATTGGGATGCACTTTTAGCAATGGATCTCACGTGATTCTCCCAAGAAAGGTTACTGCCGACAGTAATACCAAGCATCGAAATGGATGACTTCAATGGTATGGTCACTCCTGACCACAGTAAGCACAGTAAGATCGGCTTTTCCAGAGAAAAGACATGCTTGTGTTTTGCTTGCGTTGAATTCCACCAAGTTATCAGATCCCCATTCGAGAATTGTTGCCAAGTCCATATTTATGTTGTTAACATTTCATCCTCGTTCGTTTCTGATTTGGCTGGCTGGTATTGGAGCCCTAGAAGAAAAGGCGGTATGAAGGGTAATAGCATCCGCGAAGTTGTGCACTGGACACGAAGTGCTTTCAGCAAATCGTTGATGTGAAGTAGAAATAGTGTTGGAGCCAGAACTGATCCCTGCGGAATACAAGCATTTATGGGTAGAGAGTCAGATGAAACTCTATCGACCACTACATGGAGAGACCTGTTTGAGAGGAAACTAGCCAGCAGAGAACACAGCTTTGGGGGCACGCCATAAGATGGAATCTTGGCGAGGAGTCCCTGATGCCAGACTCGATCGAATGCCTTGAAGATATCTAGTGCTACGGCTAGGA
Source organism: Adalia decempunctata (assembly GCA_951802165.1). Taxonomy (NCBI): domain Eukaryota; kingdom Metazoa; phylum Arthropoda; class Insecta; order Coleoptera; family Coccinellidae; genus Adalia; species Adalia decempunctata. The sequence goes on from OX637697.1 coordinate 28,693,334, forward strand.
TTTCACCATATTTCTCAATAGATAGCTGCCATATATGTGTAGGATTTTATTCCCGTCAATTGTAGATAATTGTTGAGGATTTCTGCCATTTCTGAATTTCGTGTGTGGGACGCTTTAAACTGTGCTCAAGATCAGCGTGACAATTCCGCTTTGCGTTTGATGACTTCCATGTGTGAGCGAGTCCTAAATCTGAAACCTTTATCTTATAGTTGAAAGGACGTGCAATACGATATTCGACACTTTTACAATTTCGTGGAGTAAGATAAATGGACCAATTTAGGTTCAAGTGTTTCTTTGTAGCATTTCACCCTTAGGTGGCCTTGGGCCACCATGGGTAGAATAATTTGTGACGGTTAAAGATACACTTGGCTCTTGCTGACTTCATTGGCTTAAGTCCTACAAGAAGTAACACCTCTTTCCTCGAATGCAAATTGGGGGCGGAACCGCGAGTTAACGTTAAGGGCATAACTGGGGTAAAAAGGCAGAATAGGGTAGAGAGTCAAGGAATAGGGTTCATAGTCGATAGTTAGACGGGTCAATAGAGTAAGAGTCGGTAGAGTTTCAAGACGGGGGTAGTTATTGCCATTAAAGACGGAATTACATCTTCAAGACGGTACCATATCGGCGGTACAAGATTAATTCATTTGTTCGGCGTAAAGACGTTTTCTATATCTCTCGAAGTTCAGTAAAGGCGGATAAATAAGTGTAAGACGTATTTATAATCTTCAAGTGTAGATTGTTGTAATTTATCGTGTAAATAAACTGTATATAGGCAGTTTGACTTTTATTGGTTCTTGGGAGAACTGTAGAAAGCGAAAAAAGACGTTAAATATAGGTTTGGCAGCCAATGCGAAGGTCATATTCCTAGACGACCGAAAACAAACCTACATTTTTGGGGGCTCAACCGGGATTGATTTGTGAAAAATCATCAACTGGGATCTAAGGTGCAGAGAAGACGGATCAATAATCGGATCAAAGGTGACGAGGTAGAACTTCCAGGAAGCTACAAAGACGAGGAACAGCGAGGAAGCCATTGTGACTGTGCGATTTGTGTAAAAGGCAATAAAGTGAAACAAGTGAAATAGTGCAAAAGGATTATTTGTACGTTGAGGATCAAGGTAGGATCTTTCCTTTCTAAACGAATCCACGGAATTTCGAGAAGAAACATTTTATTGACTTTTAAAGAAGATTTTGAAATCATATTCGAATAATTTCTGTAGAAGGAGATAATTGATTGTGTTTTTATTATATGACGATTTTTTTTATTGATTTTTGTGCTATTAGACGTTTTTTTTTTTTCTTGGATTTGAATTATTGTAAGAGTTGAATTATTACTGTGTGTCGTTTTTGATTTTTAGTTTCTGATTGTGTTTTATATTGGCTAAGGCGTAAGATAATTTTCGAATTTGCGTTTTGGTAATTGATTTCTGATTTTGAAATTATTGCATGCGAAGGTGTCTCAGTCAGATTTAGAAATCTAAGGATTATCCGAATTTATCTTGAATAAGTTCGATATTGTGAGCAGTTACTGAACATCGTTGAGAGCGCGATAATTAACGACGCGGTTATTTTTTTCCTCAAATTCAGTAAAAGACGAAATAAAATGTTTGCGTTAGGTGAAATCGTTGAAATTGAGAGAAACATCTCTAACGCCAAGGTGCCGGTTATAAAAGCTTTGTACATGATTTGTTTTGGCGATGAAGGCAATAAATACACGCGACGTAAGGAACTGCGTAGGTTCGCGGGCTTTTCTTGGGAACAGGAAAGCGAAGATCACAAAATGCGAATTTCAGAAACGTCAGAGAAATTAACAATTGCTGACTTGATTGCGGTGTGTGGAATCCTGAATTTATCGTATCAGGGAGAGGCTAAAGAGTTAGCCCAGCGAATCTGTGATTTTCTTTGTTGTCCCGAGAAGGTAGAAGAAGGCACAGATTCCGAAGACGAGGACGATGAAGATGTAGAAAGTACCAGCGAAAGTCGGGTTCCTAGCGAAAGAACCAGTTTTTCTTTGACTTTCAGAGATGTTGAAGACTCAATCAGGCAATTCACTGGTAGAGATAATTATCCTATCAATAGGTGGATTGACGATTTCGAGGAGATCGCGGCAATAACAAACTGGACGGATCTCCAGAAGTTATTGTTCGCAAAAAAATCGCTTGGTGGATTGGCGAAGATGTTTGTACAATCCCAGAGTGGTATAAAGACGTGGGCATCGCTGAAAAGGAGGTTGCTCGATGAATTTGAAGTTCGCGTTAGTTCCGCACAAATCCATAAATTGTTGAATTGTCGAAGACGAAACCATAATGAGGATGTACAGGAGTACATTTTAGCGATGCGAGAAATTGGCAGCCGTGCCAATATTGAAGACGAAGCGATTATGCAATATATAATCGATGGCCTATCAGACGATTCTGGAAATAAAATTATCTTGTACGGAGCAAGAAATTTTAGCGAATTTAAGGAAAAAGTCTGCATTTATGAACAGGTGACAGGGAAACGTCATACTGTAGCTCAGCGGAAGAATGCAGAGAATAATAGACGATTTATTGACGAAAAGACGATAGATGATCGTTCTCGCGAGATGCGCAAAGGTCCGGTGAAAAAGTTCGAGAAGAGCTTTGGCGGTGAAACCTGCTTTAATTGCGGGAATCGTGGGCATAAGTCGCGAGAATGTCCGCGAAAAGAGAGGGGCGTAAAGTGCTTTAAATGCCAGAAATTTGGGCACATCGCTGTCAACTGTGAGGAAATTATAGAAAAGTCCGAAGTTGCTAATGTGGTCACAATCGAAAGTGTTCCCAAGAATTCGGTAGAGCTTGACTTTGGGAAATTGAAAATAGACGCACTTTTCGATACAGGCAGCGACATAAGCATTATTCGAGAAGATGTTTACGAAAAGTATTTCGAAACATTGCCATTGTCGAACGATAAGCTCGTAATTCGAGGATTTGGAAATCACGAGATAAAGACGCTGGGTTCCATTCGTTTGAGAACTGGTATAAATGGCAACACATATGAGCACAGGTTCCACATAATGTCAAGGGATACTTTGAGATTCAGGGCAATTTTGGGTAGCGACGTACTCGAAAAAGCCACCGTGGAATTTAAAGACGGATGTGTCTTAGTGAAGCCGATCGCGAACCAATGCCAGGTTGCGAATGTCATGAACCTAATCAAGGATGACAAGAAAGCCGTTTCGAAAGAACAGGTGAATGTGGACATCTGCGAAGCAAGAGTAAAGGACAGTGCACCTCAGGAAAAGAAAGACGTGACCGTAAAGGAGAAAATGAGACGGGTAAATAGAAAAATTAGGGTTCCGCGGGAAATCCGCGAAAAGTCAGTAAGTCCTGTAAGGCAAAAAGACGACGTTTCAGCGATAGATACCTTTATGATTCAGAGGGCAGTGAATCTACGGAAAGGTGTTAGATCGAATCCGATCAAAAATTGGATAGAGGAAAAGAATCGGAACGAGAAAGAGAGACAGAAAGACGGAAGGTGCGGGATAAATGTCGATCAACAATTTCTTGGTAATGGACATGGAAAAAGAGGGTACTTTGGGAATCATCGAAGGGTTCAGGTACAAAACAGGGAGGACGATATTCCATGGCGGAAACAGTGCCGTTTTCGGGGAACAGGTAGTTCCCAAAATTAATAGTGAATCCGAGGCGGATTAACTTTTTTGGTGGGGGTGAATGTAGGATTTTATTCCCGTCAATTGTAGATAATTGTTGAGGATTTCTGCCATTTCTGAATTTCGTGTGTGGGACGCTTTAAACTGTGCTCAAGATCAGCGTGACAATTCCGCTTTGCGTTTGATGACTTCCATGTGTGAGCGAGTCCTAAATCTGAAACCTTTATCTTATAGTTGAAAGGACGTGCAATACGATATTCGACACTTTTACAATTTCGTGGAGTAAGATAAATGGACCAATTTAGGTTCAAGTGTTTCTTTGTAGCATTTCACCCTTAGGTGGCCTTGGGCCACCATGGGTAGAATAATTTGTGACGGTTAAAGATACACTTGGCTCTTGCTGACTTCATTGGCTTAAGTCCTACAAGAAGTAACACCTCTTTCCTCGAATGCAAATTGGGGGCGGAACCGCGAGTTAACGTTAAGGGCATAACTGGGGTAAAAAGGCAGAATAGGGTAGAGAGTCAAGGAATAGGGTTCATAGTCGATAGTTAGACGGGTCAATAGAGTAAGAGTCGGTAGAGTTTCAAGACGGGGGTAGTTATTGCCATTAAAGACGGAATTACATCTTCAAGACGGTACCATATCGGCGGTACAAGATTAATTCATTTGTTCGGCGTAAAGACGTTTTCTATATCTCTCGAAGTTCAGTAAAGGCGGATAAATAAGTGTAAGACGTATTTATAATCTTCAAGTGTAGATTGTTGTAATTTATCGTGTAAATAAACTGTATATAGGCAGTTTGACTTTTATTGGTTCTTGGGAGAACTGTAGAAAGCGAAAAAAGACGTTAAATATAGGTTTGGCAGCCAATGCGAAGGTCATATTCCTAGACGACCGAAAACAAACCTACATATGTTACACGTAAGCGAGCAAGTCACCAGTGGATCTCTGATGACGGAAACCATATTGCCTATCGTTGATGATTCCTCAGTGTTCCAGATGTTTCATGAGCTCTAAGTTGATGGCCTTTTCCATGACCAGGTAGGGTCTTTTTGCCTTTTTTAGGGACAATTTGTAAGAGTGGTTGAACAACTTGCAGAGGACATATGTTAGTTCGGGGGCACATTTCTTGAGAACAATCGGTGGGATTCCGTCGGATCCACTGGCTTTGTTGGTGTTGAGACCCAACAAACTCTTTCTGACAGTACGTATGCGAAAGGTTATCTCGGGCATACGACTGTCAATAGATGTAATATTCGGGGGTTGTTTTCCCGATGAATCCAGAGTGGAATTTTCAGCAAACAAATGCATGAAGATGTTGGCTTCTCCAGGGCAGTTGTTGCGAGTGTTCCATCTTCCTTGTTTAGAGGAGGACACGAGCTGGAAGTGAAATTTCTTCTCACAGCTTTAGCGAAAGACCAAAATGAACGGGATCCGTTAGGACACTCAACAAGTCTAGATCTTATTTTGGCATTGTGAGCATCTTTTGAAGATTTCATTGTCTCATTGCATATGCCTCTAGCCTCCACATATTCTGCTCTAGTCTCAGGGCCTGGATTTTTTTGCCATCGATGGAAGGCTGCCTGCTCGGAAGCGACAGCTTTGGAGCAGTTTTTTTTTGAACCAGGTCTTATCGGATAATGATCTTCTTTCGGTGTTCGGTATGTAAGTTTGCATCCCCAACATGATGATTTCAGAAATTGTCTCGGCACATTGTGCTGGATCTTCTGAGGAGAAACAAGCTCTCTCCTATGAAAACGCTGAGAAAAACATACGAAGCCCTTCCCAATCGGCCGATTTGTAATGCCACATGAGACGGGGTGGTATTGTACTGCTTGATGGTACATGAAAAGAGCAAGTTGTGGAGATAAGGGTGTGGTCGGAATTTCCAGTGGGGCGCAAACATCTATTCTATATGGATCAGGATTGGTGGTGAGAAAGAGATCCAGTATATTGGCAGAGTGGTTGTTGACATATATAACGGTTCATTTGGAGACAGGTAGAGGCAGCAGAGGAACTTGAAAGGGGGGACCGGAAAGTATCGACCGAACACTGAAGCATGGAGTGATCCATTTCACAGCACACAAAGTCGAAATGGTGGTATTTCACCGGGCGATGAGATCATCTACCACCTATGGTTATTCTTTCACTCGCCTTTTACGACAGGCAGGATTTACCCTGGGGTTATTCTGGAGCCGCCCCATAGGCTTGTTTATACAGGGTGTCTATTTTTAAAACGGCAAAACTTCAAGGGGAGATTATTCAAGTTATTTGCAATAAAAAATGTCATATAACACATGGTCGAAATCTTGACGGTTATTCTGCAATTTAACATTTCTCGTTTCCACGAAATATTTCAATTTTTTCCATGAAATCTTTAATATATCAGTTATGCTTGTAGCTTCATCGAATTTGATCACATATTTGGAAATGGTATTAAATTTTCCACAAGAAAAGAATTTCAGTGTGCCAAAAATATTTCTATTGGGGGTTTGGTGAGGAGATGAATATCACGATACTGAAGTGAACAAAATCAGTCATATTTTTCCAATGGGTTTTTCGTTGAAAAATTATGTATTATGGACATGTTTTTTTTTCAGCAAAAAATACCTCATTTAGTGTACTTTCGAATGACATATCAACTTTCTTGCTAACTGCTTGTTTTCTGCCATAATATCATGGCTTATAAGCTGAAAACGAAAAAGTCGAAAAATTTCAAACCTAAATTTGCTCCATTTTGAAACTCATTATGATTGAATATCGAAGTAATTCTAATGGAAATCATGAATTTATCAATGAAATGAGAATAATTCAGAACAATGAAAAAACTTTTAATAATACAGATTTTATGAACAAATTTAAAAAACAGACTATTACTATTTATAACAATTGTTCGAAATGTCCACCTCCTTGTTCAATACATTTAACACATCTTTTTCGAACTGAATCAACAACCTTGCGAAGTTCGCAATGTTTCTGACGCATTTCTGCACAACACAATTCAATCCTTTCGATCAGAGCCTCTCGAGTCTGAACGCGAATTCGGTACATATTTTCTTTCAAGGTGCTCCAGACATAAAAATCCAAAGGCGTCAGGTCTGGGCTCCTTGGTGGCCATCTTACCGGACCGTACCTTCCAATCCATTTCTCCCCAAAATAGTCATTCATCAACTGTCGTACGTTCCGGCTATTATGAGCTGGGCAGCCATCCATATTCTTCCCGAATACTTATTAATTATAAATCAAATTAATTCGTAGTATAATTAACTGTGAACTGTCAACTAACAGTGTAACTCTATCCATACCTCCCTCGCCATAGAATGTAAAGAAGATGAACAGAGAAGAAGAAGAGATAGGCGTTGACCCCAGAGAGGGTAGGCTGACCATAAAAATGTGATGACGTCTCAGCCGTCACTAAATAGCTCTTAACAAAAGTTAAGTGACAGAAACTGTCAGATATTCCATAAGAATTACTTCGATATTCAATCATAATGAGTTCCAAAATGGAGCAAATTTAGGTTTGAAATTTTTCGACTTTTTCGTTTTCATCTTATAAGCCATGAGATTATGGCAGAAAACAAGCAGTTAGCGAGAAAGTTGATATGTCATTCGAAAGTACACTAAATGAGGTATTCTTTGCTGAAAAGAAAACATGTGCATAATAAATAATTTTTCAACAAAAAACCCATTGGAAAAATATGACTGATTTTGTTCACTTCAGTATCGTGATATTCATCTCCTCATCAAACCCGCAATAGAAATATTTTTGGCACACTGAAATTCTTTTCTTGTAGAAAATTCAATACCATTTCCAAATATGTGATCGAATTCGATGAAGCTACAAGCATAACTGATATATTAAAGATTTCATTGAAATAATTGAAATATTTCGTGAAAACGAGAAATGTTAAATTGAAGAATAACCGTCAAGATTTCGACCATGTGTTATATGACATTTTTTGTTGCAAATCACTTGAATAATCTCCCCTTGAAGTTTTGCCGTTTTAAAAGTAGACACCCTGTATACTGGCAACCCCATCAGGAATTTGAATAGGGAAAGTGGGTAGTTTTGTAACCCAAATGTATCCATGGATTCAATTTTGTATGAACCTCCAGTTTGTGTTCTTATAAGTGAATATTCAGTTACAGGGAGTTTTTTATGGAATCATGGTACCGATAAAACTGAATGAAACAGAGAATTTCTAATTGATCGTATAATATCTAGTCACCCAAAAGAAACATCCGATTCATATCCAAATACATGTATAGGGCGAGATGGATCTCAGTTCTGGCCTGTCCATTCACCAGATTCAAATCCTCTTGATTTTACGATGACTTATATTCACATCACTGTTGCCATAACAAAACCAAAGAGATAATCCTACCATTTTGCGAATATCTTCAAACGAATCAATCAGCTCAATTTATGTGGAACTCTGTATCAGAATGACTCGACGAACGAGTGGTGCAGAAGATAACAAATCAATTCCAAGTAGTAAGTGTGAGCAATAAACAGAAGACTGGTTTCGCAGACTCTCCGTTGTCTACTACATATAAATTAAATAAAATGTTGGAGATGTCTTTACATTCATGATTGCGTATTGCATGGCTCTCGAGAAGTCCATGAATATTTTGCTATGCTCTTCTATTCGATCATGAACTTATCTTAGGGAGTGGTAGTTGTCAATTTGCTACTGTTGGATTCTGTACTTGTAGACGTTGCATGCACATTCATTATGATAGAATCAATCGCATAGGTATTCGTTCAGTCAATGGAATACACATATTTAGGTTCTCAAGATTGGTTTAAATTCCTGCCAACAATGAAATCTGAAATTATTCTCAAGAATTCCTTCCGCAATGAGTTATGTGTTTTCCAGATGGATTCTTCCTTTGCTCGACGATGTTATGCTATTTCACCTTCTGATACTATAAAGGTATTCAAATTGAATGGAAATACCATTGCAATCCTCCTACCTACTAGACATCTTGTTTCTGCTCACCTATGTATCACAACTTATTAAACACTCTTTCTTCATGTATAAATCATTTTAATAAGATCGGACTATTAATCGCTGAAGAATCATCCAACGCAAGACAACAATGACAAAAGCGAACTAGGCATTCTTTTTGAGAAAAAAGCTATTAATTCTATTGATTCAGACACATCTGCAATCTGCATCCCACAATGCCCAATTTTCAATATCGCATAACTTATACTGGGTGTTTGAAAGAAAATATAATTTTTGATAGTGCCATGTAAAGAGCACTCAGTGTGTTTTCAACATGAATTGCCATTGGCTCGAGAGTCACATACTGTATCAATTCACACTAAACAGGGTGCTTCAGCAAGGCGTTGGGCTAAAATACCGCCTAAACTGTACCGTGTGGAAAAAACATATATGGCATGGTTATAACTTTGACAAAAATCTACGAACTAAAAATAATTTTACATACAGGGTGTCCGGTAAACCTTGTACAATATTGAAACTGGTGATAGACCAGGTCATGACTGTTCAGAATATCAGAATTTCACCTCAGTAAAAATATCACCATTTTCGAGATAATGGGCATTTTCTTAATATCTAGAAAATCACTACCTCACCTCCGTTTTTTGAGTGCTATTTCTACAAATTGAGACTAATTCAAATATCTTTGTTGCTGATCACCAGCTTCAATATTGTACAAGGTTTACCGGACACCCTGTATAGGTACAGGGTGCGTCAAAAAAAAGTAATGGACAAATATTTATTTCATGGCATTATTCTTTCGAAGACAACAAGATCGTTACACTTATACCTCATCTTTTAAATTTCATCACGGCGTTGCCACATAGTTCGTATTTTCAGGATATTTTTGTGTTTTAAGTGATTCATCAAAATTCTTATAGCAACCGCTGTGTTCAATCTTGATATAGGAAATTTTTACAGCAGTTAGCTCAAGTTATCAACTTCAGCATTCGTTAAACATCTTAAGTTTTTCTCATACAGAGTGTTTAATATATATAAGTTTACCAATTTACTCAAATTGAATATGGGATAACTGGATTTTTTCAAATGGAACACTCTGTATTTTTCTTCCTTTTTGAGATATTTCACATTCTTTAAAAGAACGATTACTTGGTAAAAAATGTAGATATTTGAAAAACATGGAGAAAAACACAGGCTGTTCCATTTGAAAAAAAATCTGATATTCACCAAATGATGTGGCTCATACCTTGAGCTAACTCCAGTCAAAGTTTCGTTTATCTAGATGTCACCATACCCTCACGTAGGGTGAAGGACTGAAGAGAGAGAGAAAGATTGAACACAGCGGTTGCTATAAGAATTTTGATGAACTAGAAATATCCTAAAAATACGAATTATGTGGCAACGCCGTGTTGAAATTTGAAAAATAAGGTATAAGTGTAAAGCTCTTATGGACCTCGAAAGAATAATGCCATGAAATACAGGGTGTTCCATTAAAAAAATACTACATATTTTCCCTAACTTTTTTTTTTACGCATCCTGTATATGTAAAATTATTTTTGTCAACCTTATAACCAGGCAATATAAGTTTATTTCGACTTTTTCTCTTCTGTGAAATTTGTTTTTCAAATGTCTACATTTTTTACAAAGTATGTATGTCTCATACTCAAACGATTTTTTTTAGATATTTCACATTCTTCAAAATAACCATTACCTACTTTGCGAAAAATTTAGACATTTGAAAAACAAATTTCATGTAAGAGAAAAATACATGGTGTTCCATTTGAAGAAATCGATCTATCGCATATTTAATTTGAGTAAATTGGTAATTTATATTAGGCACCCTGTATAAAAAACTTCAGATGTTTACCGAATGTTGAAGCTGATACCTATCTAGATTGAATACAGCGGTTGCTATAAGAATTTTCATCAACCCTTCAAAACACTGAAAAAACGGATTATGAGATCGTGATTAAATTCGAAAAATGAGATATACTATTGTTATGCTCTTGTTGTCCTCGAAAGAATTATGCCATGAAATACAGGGTGTTCGATCCATTTGAAATAACTACCTATTTTTCCATAACTTTTTTTGGCGCACCCTGTATGTGTAAAGTTATTTTTAGTTTGTACTTTGCCATAGTTTTTTCCACACGGTACAGTTTAGGCGCTTTTTTAGCCGTACGTCTTGTTGACGCACCCTGTACACACATACATTCAACCCTGAAAATATTTTGAATATCCCAATTCTCTGTATTCATTACATATTTCCTTATCTCATTTATTTCCTATGTTGATACCCCGATATATTGATATATTTCTCATTAAACACTCAAGCATCCATTGAAAAAATATATAATTATCAATATTCATAATGCACCACAATTCGAGGTTGAGTTTTGTTTGCATCTCTAAAACTTGCAGCTTCAATAAATTGTAATTTGATATCAGAATGTTCCTCCTGTTTCATTTTCCAAAACTTCCTTTATCTCGTAATATTCCTCCTTTGCAACTGACAGAGGGTTTCGGACTTGCGCTATCCGGTTATCTATGAAATATTACCAAATGCAAGCAGTAAATCATTAGATCTCAGAATAGCCAACCCTAGGAATGTTGACAGTTACGAATAAAAGGGGGCTTCATCTAAATGAGGGTAGGATTATGTTTATGGAACCGGACCCACTGTCGAACTCCCTTCAAAGGCGGCTTTCTTGAAAAACGGACTATGCGAAAAGGAACCTTTTCGTAAATATTATGGAACTGAGCCAAGTGATGCTTGCGGATGAATTCAAGACAAAGGGAAACATTTTCACGTATACTCCATTCACTTTTATTTAATCACATAGGAGGTCATGGTTTCGTTTTCAGGAGTTGGTGCCCCTGATGAAAAGCACAGAACATATGATGAAAAGTCAGTGCGCGCACAGAAAATATCGTTAATGACAAAACGACGTTGCCAATTTCTTTTTTTCATCAAGGTAAAAGTATCACAGATATTCCACATTTTGTTAGGTTTACAAATTGTTCGCAGATTTTTGGTATTTAATCGATATTCGCATGTGAGTTGTGCGTCGAATATCCAAGATTAACGTATGTTTATTGTTTTTAGCACCAGTTTGGAGCGTGAGGAGTATTTTCAAGACCAGGACGAATGTTTACATTTCGAGGTTGAAGGGATACACGGGAATTTCGTTGAAAAAGCTGTTATTTGGACAGATATCGCAGTAGATGGATCGGATGGAGCCTCGAGAGGTCGATTAGGATGATATTTTTCAGGTTTTCCAAGAAATTTGGCGATATCTGAAAAGATTTGCAAAAGTTAAGTACCTCACCAATAAGGTGGAACTTAGACCTAATTCTATAAGAAACGCCTTTCAAAGGTCGAGATGGTGAAAAATGTATTCTTTAGATGTTGTTTGAACAAACGCAGCCGAGTTTTATATCCCAACATTGATTTTAAGAATGTTATCAACAAAATAAAATTGACATTATTCTTGATTCCTGAAATAACCCATCAACTCATCTTATATCTTTGGGTTGATTTTTTAATGAATTCTTGATTAGAATCAACAATTGATGTCGTCAAGTCTTGAGCTGTCAGTTCAAGAGGATAATAAACATTACATCTTCACAATAGAGGAAGAGCCAGTGACCAATTTTCATATGTCATTTCATAAATCACCAAAATATACTTGTTTAATATTCAATATCTGCTCGAAAATAAAAACCATTTCTGCCAGCCCATAATGGCCGGAGTAGACTACCATAAGCGCTCAAAGAGGCCAGAAAATTAGGTTCAACTATGTCATAGTATCATACACAAAACTTTCAGGAATTGTTATTGATAATATATTGAATCTATAAAAAATAATGACAGAACTTTTTCGTCCCTCCTAAGTGTTGGCAGAACTCTTTGAAAATTCATTAAGATCAGCTAAGATCATATCGCTCGCATTTGCGCGGCAACATTTCTCGTTCTGGCAGATGGTTCGTGATGTAAAAAATTTCTGTCATGATTATAATTCGCTTTCTAGACACATTTTCTTTATTTTCTGTAAATTTCAAGCGTACTGAAATGACATAAGTACAACTGTTCTTAATGAATTTTCAAAAAGTTCTGCCAACACTTAGGAGGAACGAAAAAATTCTGTCATTATTTTTTATAGATTCAATATATTATCAATAACAATTCCTGAAAGTTTTGTGTATGATACTGTGACATAGTTGAACCTAATTTTCTGGCCTCTTTGAGCGCTTATGGTAGTCTACTCCAGCCATTATGGGCTGGCTGAAATGGTTTTTATTTTCGATCAGATATTGAATATTAAACAAGTAAATTTTGGTGATTTTTGAAAAGACATATGAAAATTGGTCACTGGCTCTTGGTCTACAAGCATGCATATGAAAATTATGTTAAAGCAATGCAATTTTCTTCCATGGCGGAAAATAATATATTTTTAACAGTGATCTCTTGCACATTTCATGCAGATAACTAGAAAAGGAATCCTTTCTATCAATTCATATAACGTTAATTATTTTCGTCCATCACATCTTTTCCAATTCATTCATTTTCCGAATATATTCACACTCTGAGAAATACGCTAAGAATGTAGAAAGGGCAACATAGTGTTGACTTGGAACATAAAAATATTTTGAAAAACGTCATAACTTCGATACAGAGTGGAATGTGTCAAATTTCCAAGGCCAGAGTTGTGATTTTATAATTGTGAATGGAGTATAGTTTTGCCAGACACTAAAACCAAGAATTAGAGAAGTCATAACTGTCATGTGATGGATGAAATAAATCAACTCAAGAAAATAAGATGTTAACATTGAAAACCCAGGAGTTTAATTTCTTCTGAAATTTGCCAACTAATTTTAGAATCCAATATTCCATCCAGTATCTGGTGACCTTTCGGCAGTCCGAGATAATCCCGAAATTTCAGGTTTCTGAAAGATTTACTGTCTCCGTTGCGATTCTAGACCGACCCAATTAATGACCTTACCCTAAAATGTTTCGAGAGGAAGTTCCTGATGCTAATGAACCACCGGCCTATCCCGAAGACATACAAGAACCATACGAATATGTTGCTAGATTTGTCAGCGATTTTGGGCGTGGCAAGGCCGATTCTTCGCCGTATAAATTGAACCAAATTCGTGGTATCTGCATCATTGTCCAGTTCACCTCAACAGTGTCAAAATGAACGCATTCGTGAGTAGCCTCTTAGCATTTCACAACTGGTCAATTATTGCTTATCCTTGCGCATTATACAAGTAGATCATTCGGAAGCAGTCGGATTTTTGTCAAAATTTCTGATTTTTCTTCACAAAATTTTCCCGAAACATAATAAATTAAGATTCAAATTATCGTCCATGACATGTAATATAATTTCCTGAAATTTGCGCAAAGAATCAACGAAATAATTTCGATACGGCAGGATCCCAAAATTCTTCTTGTATTCTTGTTGAAACCTCTTCATTTTCAATAATTGAAGTGAGGTATTATCAGAAAATGATTTTAATCTTCTCAATAATGTTGGTGTCATTTCACTGTGTATGCTTGCTTAACCAGGAATTTGAATATCACTAAATGTAGCACAAGGTGAAATTCCTAAGAATGTTACAAATTTGTTAGTTCGGATGAGCAACATGAGCTTACGCAAATCTTGAATAAATTTCCAAAAATCTGTGAATTGGTAAGATTTTATCAAGCCCGCAATTGATACTGATTATTGATTAATAATTCATCACTTATCCCAAAATTTGTACGATTCAATATACGATTTCCTTCTATTATTCATGCGAAATCCAGCTGCACAAGTTTGAGTTTCCATTATATTTCGTCAGGTTAGCGGAATCCACCGGAAATTTCACTTTAAATCCGAAATTTAATGAAAATGAAAACGGACTTGTGATATCCGTCTACCGCAAGGAATATTAACATGAAAACTCTGTTATCTAAAATGGACCGGAGATTGTTTTAGGAAACTGATGAATATGTATTCGATGGAAGCACGGAATTTCCGAAATCTGCCGAATATAAATCTAATTTCCACTAAGTCCTCGAAAAACGGCCTTTCCTCCATTTTAATTGAAAATTTCCGAACCAAATCATTTTTCCGAAAAGTTCCTATCATCATAGCAAGTCCTTAAAAGGCATTCGTGATATTGTCATGAAACACACATCCTCTGTTCGTTATTTTGTTCATTTGAGATCTGAACTTCCAGAAGAAATGTTCATTGAAAATCTGAGAATATCTCGAGAGTCAGACGAAATTTATTCTCATTTTCTTTCTCTCCATAATAGTAAGACACTTCTAATTGATCCTCACTAATTTCCATGCATTGGTTCTAATTGAAAAACATCCTTTCTATATTTTATGTCATCAGTATCAAAGATGAATTTTTTTAGGCCATCCTCTTCGCTTTTGGTGCTGTCGCCACCGCCAATGCCGGCCTCCTCCCCTTGGTAGCCTCCAGGGCGGTAGTGTCACCTCTAGCAGCCGGAGCCATAGTGGTACCAAGAGGCTCTGGACTCGAAGGCCAATACATCCCAGACAACCTCGAGAAACTCTACGACGATGGATCCTACAGACCAGAATTGAGAGCCCAACCCTTGTCTGTCTCTCCCTACGGTTTGGTCCCCTCTGGAAGCGGTCTTGAAGGCGCCTACGTTCACGACAACACCGAAAAACTCTTCGACGACGGTTCCTACAGGCCCCAACTCAGAGCTGTACCATTGGCCCCATCTCCATACGGTTTGGTACCAGCTGGATCCGGTTTGGAAGGCCAGTACGTTCAGGACATCAACGAAAAACTTTACGATGACGGCTCTTACAAGCCCGATTTGGAAGCTGTCCTTGCTGTTAAACACTTGATTGTATAGACTGTGACTGTTATGATAGGTTTTTGTAATTAAATGTAAAATATGTTCAAACAACAATAGGTTTTCTTTTAAGCAACCCCTATTGCCATGGAGAAATCGGGGAGGTCAAATAGTACGGGAATATATTGAAAAATTCTTAGCCTACTATAGAACCGAACAAAATTTCAATGTCAAAATATTTTATTACTCAACATATTCTCTTCACAATTGAATATATTTATTACAGCAAACCTGCAACGTCTCTAGACCTTCGAAAAAAATGTTTCCTCTTGCTCTGCAAACCAATCCTCCACCGCTTTTATTACCTCCTCGTTGGAAGAATATTTACGACCTTTTAAACTTTTTTTCAGTTGAGGAAAGAGATGATAGTCGGACGCAGCCAAATCTGGTGAATAAGGGGATGTTCTGATAATTCTGATCCTAAATCACAAATTTTTTGCATGGCAACATGAGATTTGTGTATTGGAGCGTTGTCCTACAAAAACAAAACACCTTTGGATAGCTTTCCGCGCCAGTAATGTAGAATAGTATTCTCCAGTTATTGTTTCACCCTTATCCAGAAAAATCAATCATGATTACTGCATGGCAATCCCAAAAAACTGAAGCAAGAACTTTTCCAGCAGATTTTTGGACACGAAACTTCTTAGGTCTTGGAGAACCAGAGTGTCGCCATTCCATCGATTGTTGCTTTGTTTCAGGATCGTAGAAATGTACCCAAGTCTCATCCATAGTAACAATTCGGTATAATAAGAGTTATTGTTTCACCCTTATCCAGAAAATCAATCATGATTACTGCATGGCAATCCCAAAAAACTGAAGCAAGAACTTTTCCAGCAGATTTTTGGACACAAAACTTCTTAGGTCTTGGAGAACCAGAGTGTCGCCATTCCATCGATTGTTGCTTTGTTTCTGGATCGTAGAAATGTACCCAAGTCTCATCCATAGTAACAATTCGGTGTAAGAAGAGTTATTGTTTTGCCCTTATCCAGAAAATCAATCATGATTACTCCATGGCAATCCCAAAAAACTAAAGCAAGAACTTTTCCAGTAGATTTTTGGACACGAAACTTCTTAGGTCTTGGAGAACCAGAGTGTCGCCATTCCATCGATTGTGGCTTTGTTTCTGGATCGTAGAAATGTACCCAAGTCTCATCCATAATAAAAATTCGGTTTAAGAAGTCTACATCGTTTTCAAATCGAGCACAGATCGAACGCGATGCTTCTACCCTTGCACGCTTTTGGTCAACATTCAAACATTTGGGGATCCATTTTGCAGAAATTTTTCTCATGTCCAAATTGACGTCAACTATATGATGAACGCGTTCGTGTGAAATCTTCAGTGCTTTAGATATCCGTTTTGGCCCAATTCGACGGTCTGATAAAATCATGTCATGAACTGCATCGATATTTTCGGGGACTGACAGAAAAACTGACCTTCCCAATCGGTCATCAACTTCAATGGAAAATTTACTTCTTTTGAAGCTTGCAGTCCAATTTTTCACGGTCGCATACGAAGGACATTGATCACCAAGGGTATTAAGCATATCTTCGTAAATCTGCTTACCTCTTAACCCTTTTAAATACAAGTACTTGATGATGACTCGATACTCCAATTTTTCGATTTCCACAATTTCGGTGGACATCTTTTTTATTTCAATTTATTGCGTAACTCTGGTTCACTTTTTTGACGTCGAACTCTACACTGACACTTTTAATAAGTTATTGTTCGTTGATATGGTATCGCAATATTTTGTTTATGCATGGAACTGGTCTAGGCTAACTAGATATCAATACATCTTCGTAGTCTTTTGATTCTTGATATCCCAAGTTAATCCAAGAAAAAAAGTTTCATTTATAGTCTCTTCACATGGGGCATTTCGACCAATTCTCTTCATTTGCGCAAAGAAAGAACTATACAATAAATAGGGGCACCATGACAAACGGCCCTAGATTCATTAAAACATACGAATAAATGTCTACCTTCTAACGTTTTATTATACCGGATTCAATACTGTCGAAACGCAGAATCCAATGACCATGACTTCATTGCCAAAGTAAACAATATCTTAGTTATCGAAATGGTGCATTCAATCGAGGAAAACAATAAGAGCCTGTCTTAGAGGGGAACTCAAAGATGCTGAGAATGTGAATTGTTAGGCAATCATGGTGAAATCGTAGCAGTGAAAAGGAAAAGTCATCCTGAATCATCTTATTTTCGGGATTCAGGAATATTTCCCCTATCCTATTAAGTCAATGACTCGAAAAATGGTTTTTCTCGGCTGCACCAGTTTCTTGGGATAAAGTGGAAAATATGGCAAATATCCCATATTTTCCACATATTGATTATTGGAACGAAAAGTGACCGGTTTTGTTGTGTTTATAACGAAGGATTTGATCTTAATTTGAATGTTACCATGACGTTTTTCGATGGATACAATTTTTTACAGCTGTCGAAAAATTAGACTGCAGCTGCAGCATGACCTTGGATCTGTAGAAATTTCTGATTTTTTTTGGCACTTCACTAGAATTTTGTTTGGTTCGATTTGGACAAAATTCTGTATGGAGTTCGAAAAAGTCATTCTCCATCTCAATGCGGAATTTCATCTCGACCTGAATGGTAGTTTTGAAGTTACGAGGATGCATTGATATCTGGTTAGCCAAGACCAGTTCCATGTATAAACAAAATATTGCGATACCATATCAACGAACAATAACTTATTAGAAGTGTCAGTGTGGAGTTCGATGTCAAAAAAGTGGACTAGAGTTACGCAATAAATAAAAAAAAAAGATGTCCACCGAAATTGTAAAAATCGAAAAATTGGTGTATCGAGCCGTCATCAAGTACCTGTATTTAAAAGGGTTAAGAGGTAAGCAGATTTACGAAGATATGCTTAATACCCTTGGTGATCAATGTCCTTCGTATGCGACCGTGAAAAATTGGACTGCAAGCATCAAAAGTGGTGAATTTTCCATTGAAGATGATGACCGATAGGGAAGGCCAGTTTTTCTGTGTCAGTCCCCGAAAATATCGATGCAGTTCATGACATGATTTTATCAGACCGTCGAATTGAGCTAAAACGGATATCTGAAGCACTGAAGATTTCATACGAACGCGTTCATCATAAAGTTCACGTCAATTTGGACATGAGCAAAAATTTCTGAAAAATGGATCCCCAAATGTTTGAATGTTGACCAAAAGCGTGCAAGGATAGAAGCATCGCGTTCGATCTGTGCTCGATTTGAAAACGATGTAGACTTCTTAAACCGAATTGTTACTATGGATGAGACTTGGGTACATTTCTACGATCCAGAAACAAAGCAACAATCGATGGAATGGCGACACTCTGGTTCTTCAAGACCTACGAAGTTTCGTGTCCAAAAATCAGCTGAAAAAGTTCTTGCTTCAGTTTTTTGGGATTGCCTTGGATTAATTATGATTGATTTTTTGGATAAGGGTAGAACAATAACTGGAGATTACTATTCGACATTACTGACCACTCTACGGAAATTAAAGAGAAAAGACGCGGAAAGCTATCCAAAGGTATTACCAGAACACCCCCCTTATTCAGCAGATTTGGCTCCTTCCGACTATCATCTCTTTCCTCAACTGAAAAAAAGTTTAAAAGGTCGTAAATTTCCTCCCAACGAGGAGGTAATAAAAGCTGTGGATGACTGGTTTGCAGAGCAAGAAGAAACATTTTTTTGAAAGGTCTAGAGACGTTGCAGGTTCGTTGTAATAAATGTATTCAATTAAGAGGAGGATATGTTGTGTAATAAAATATTTTTACATTGAAATTTTGTTTGGTTCTGTAGTAGGCTAAGAATTTTTCAATATATACTCGTACCACCACATGTATTCAATAACGTTATTGAAAATTTCGTCAAAAGATTGCAAAGACATGGCGTCCGTTTACAAGATATTTTGTTCCATACATAATTCCCAAATGTATATTTCTTGAACCAATAAATATTTCAATACTTTGCTAGATAAAACCATGTTTTATTGAACACTGAAATCATGCGTTGATATTGGAACACCCTCTATAATCACCCGATTAGATCTTTCAAAATTTGTGATTCCATCAATGAGTTGTGGGTGCAACAGCAAAATGAAAATTAATGCACGCATGATATTGTTCTGATTTGATAGGAAAAAAGTCATATCCTTCTACAAACAATTTGCATAACTTCGAATAAGTACCTTCATCTAGAATACCTTAGAAAGCGGCTTAGATATACAATCTCAGGGAAATAATTGGGTGTGAGCAAGGTTATCTGTTCAACTATAAAATCAATTGCAATTCTCTCATTGTTATCACTTGTTCCATTGAGGTAAAACGTGATTGTTAAAATGAACAGTTTGGTAAGTGAACACGCTAGGCCCTTTGAATTACGAGGGAAAATGATTAGACTATTATACAGATATGGATAGAAAATCAGTTTATTCATTACTGCTTTAATTCAAAAATCTAAATAAGACTCCTCGTTGTGCTTAAATCTTTGAATCTAAATGACAAAATTATTGTATTGTCGAAGAAAATAGTAAGCAAACATTTCAATTCACTTTCAATGGAAAATCTTATTCACTGACAATTTATAATATGAAAAATCTATTAGTTCTTGAGGATCAAATTTGGAAATTTGTCGTTTTTGAAAGACGCAGGTGTATTCGCTGGTTGAAGGTTTTTACTCTGATACCTACATACGAAAATAAAATCCAGAAATGAGAAGCAATATGAATTTACAATATTCATATTTGTAGACTGAAATTGAGAAAGTTATGTTTCACCCCCATTCGTATTTATTCCAGAAAGACGTGGTCATATGTTGAACTTCCGTCAACTGACTCCACAAGAAATTCATAGAAACATTTCATGTTCTCTTTTATAATTGATTTCCAGAAATTACATCAATTCAGATAAATCTGGACTTCCATTAACCATTTCAAATGAGTATTCTTTTTCCAGGGAGCCATTACTTTCTTTGCTGTAGTAGCTGCAGCTGCTGCTAGCCTCCATGGTATCCACGGAGGATCAGTAATTGCAGGACCATCCGGTTCTATCACCGCCAACGGACTAGGACATGCTGCAGTGGTCGGACCCACCGGTCCCAACCTAGGAGGTCATGGAATCCTAGCTGCCCCAGGACTCTTGGCTGCCCGTGGACTCGGTCTTGGAGGTCTTGGACTTGGCGGTCTTGGTCTCGGTCTCGGTGCCCTTGGACCTCTTGGACTGGCTGCTCATGTTGACGTAGGTCATGGTGGTCTAGTTGGATCAGGCATCGAAGGACAATGGGTCCCAGACATCAACGAACACCTTTACGATGACGGTTCTTACAAACCTCACGTATATGGTCACTAATTGCAGGACGTTTGTTCTGTAAGGTGTTCACGACGCTCAACGACATTCGCTCAGGTCTTCATTATGTACATATGGAAAATTTCATTGTAGGCTCCACTGGTTTGCATCACCATTCGATTCCGTATTTATTGTTCATTGATATGGATGTTCATTACAAAGTTTTACCTTGAACGATGTGTTTTTAATCGAATTTTACTCTTAACCAAAGTACCACATTTATGAATATTCAATTTGAGAGTTCAATCATATTTTTCCAGAACTTCAATGCGCATTATTTTTAAGCAAGATTAAATGGGCAACTTCACAGAACCAAAGTGATTTTTCTCAAATGAAAGCAATAACCAGAAGTTAAAAGCTTTCGCTCATACATTCGTAGCCAAGGTAGTGATCCATTCAGGTTTTGAAGATATTGAAGTTGAAATACAATGTTTTTTCACTTCAGATAGAATGTAATTATTTCAAGGAATAGCATTTTACAAGTTTTTATTGAACTTGCTTTGTATCGGGTAATTTTCTGTTCAGCAAGCATTGACACATTATCATGTCTCACGCCGCAACAAAGTTTACAAATTGTTGAAATTTATTTTCAAAATCAGTGTTTTATTCGCCAAACTAATAGAGTCCTTCGTGAACTTTTTGGTTTACATAATCGTCCATCAGAGCAGCTTATTTGTCGAACTAACTATAGATTTCGGACAACATTCTCTCTACTCGATGCAACAACAACAACAAGACAAAGAACTGTACGTACAGAAGGAAATATCGCTGCTGTAAGTGTTAATGAAGTTCCAGACTTCTCTATTCGTCGACGTTCACAACAAGTTTTGCGTAAAGATCTTGGTCTACACCCATACAAGATTCAACTGGTTCAAGAACTGAACCCACTTGACCATAATAAGCGTCGTTTGTTTGCTCATTGGGCCCTAGAACAGTTTGAAGTTGATCCACTTTTTTATCGGAAAATTTTGTTTAGTGACTAAGCGCATTTCTGGTTGAACGGCTGCGTAAACAAGTAAAATTGCCGTATATGGAGTGAAAACAACACTCAAGTTCTCAAGAAGTTCCGCAGGGTCCTTTGAATACTGAAAAATGTGGTGTGTTTTACACGCTGGAGGCATCATCGGTCCAAACTTCCTTAAAAACAATGCTGAAGCTGATGTTACAATGAATGGTGCTCGTAACAGATCGATGATTATTTGTTTCAAAAATTTGAATGATACCGTCCCAAAAGCTTTTTGGTTTCAACAAGATGGTGCTACACCTTAGGCTGTTACCGTTACCAATGATTTATTGAAAGTAGGATTTGGCGATTACATGATTTTAAGAAATGGTCCAATTATTGGCCTCCAAGATCATGCAACATAACTCCAATGGATTATTTTCATTGGGGTTATGTCGAGTCATTGGTTCATGCTGATAAACCAGAAACAATTAACGCTTTGGAAGACAATATGACTCGTTTCTGAATTACTCGAAAAGTGGTCCAAAATTGCTTTCGTCGAATGCTCCTCAGAGCTAGTCGTGGTGGACATAATTGCGGAAATTTTTTTTAAAACAGCTGTTCAGCTGCTTACCTAGATTTGATAGAGGTTTGAACGAATTAAAAGTTTTCAAAAAGTCTGTTTTTTCTCTTATAGTTGAATGTGATCCATACACAATACCTGAATAGGGATGTTGACACATATTACAAAATTATATAAATTGAGCTTTTCCACATTGAAGGTAGTTTTTGAAATACTAAAAAAATATTTTAGTGATCTAATTACTCTCATAAAATTAAATAAAATTGATTTAAATTGTGTTATCTATTACCGATTATCACGTGACTGCAAACACCGTACAGAATACGTGACGTCACTGTTTCGTAAACAAGCTAACCTATAACCTAACTGCAGCCTATGTGTCATTACGAATACGAACTTACGAAGAACAGAGGAGAGTACCTAAAACGTATCACCACCGAACTATTTAACGATTATTTGTTATTACGAAAACGATATTCTACAATTTTGACATAATGGAGAGTGGAGACAAGAGACAAGATCAGTACGCTTTGACAGAAGGCGAAGCCTGTTTACGGTGTAGTGACGTAATCATATAATCACGCGACAGTATGAAGCGTTTCATCGGGAATTTTGAAAACTTTTTTTATTTACGCATTTTTTATTGGTATTTGCTATATTTTTTCCATGAAAATATTCTTTTATTGTTTGTATAGGGCTTCTCTACAAATTAAAACCATTTACAAAAAATTGTCAACATCCCTATTCAGAGGTTACTGTGATGGTCAATTTTTATTGACCAAAGAAATGAATAAAGAAAAACACATTTCTAGACGATGTAAAATATTTTCATTCCTTAATTCCAAATGTTGATAACAATAAATCACCAAATATCTGATAACTTCATAGCCCAAACTGGTACCCAAAAATCATTTCAGAGATCTTCATTCATTGTCTTTGTCTTCTCCTGTTCCATTTCCAACGGAACGAGATGTTCAATTTACTGAAGTTCGGAAAACTGGAAGAGATCGTAAATTCAAGCCGGCAAAGTTTTATAGAAGTCGAATATAAATTTTTCCGGGGATTCACCTTTATGAAAAACTTCGGTTTCGTTTATTCCATAATAGTTCCGAAGAATTTCCCGTTGTGTTTTATTACTGAGGGATCGTGGGTGTATTGATTCCGTCTTGATTAAATTTGGATTTTGTTCTGGACGAGGCGCTTTGTTTATGCGTCTGTCGTTACCAGAGATGAAACAATTTTTGAATTCTTAGTCGTAGAAAGGGAAAATGGAAACGGGAAAAGTTTTCAGGATCTCTTGGCAAGGCGCGCACCGAGGTGGTGTGGCGGTGGTGTGGCGGTGGCGTGGTAGCGAGGTGGCGAGCTGAATGGTGCAGGACAGGTGGCGAAATGGTGAGGACGTGGTTTAATGCGCACTGAAGTGGCAAATGGCACCAATTCATCAGTTGTCGAAATGTGTTCGTCCGATGAACATTTGCTTTCCTATGTGCAACTTCTTAATATGAATGCTGAAGTTCGAAAAAAAAAAGAACAGTTAAATATTGGGTCCATCCCCTGTGACGACAGAACAAAAGATATGGAATATTCAATGTCTTCAAAAGAGATCCCACATTTTGCGTATGAAATAAGAAGAAATGATTTTCTACAAGTTGAATGATAATAGTTATAATTTTCATGTCTCTAGTGATAAAAATAATTCTGAAAAAATCATATTATCACATACTTTCCTCTCCCATGTCCTTTGCAATTCTAGCCCAGGCTTGTTCTTGAACATGGCTCAGGTGATAATCGTCCCGTGAATTATCGTAGAGACAGGGATATTTCTCTACGAGGAATACGAATTTTATATTAAATTCCTGGTCGCCTCGCATCTTAGAATAGAAACCCACTCTATGTTTACAGATAATATACCTATATTATTTATAATTTCGTAAAATGATAGAATAATTATAAGCCGAATCGATGTGGTGACCACTCGCTTGCCACTCGAGAATTAAACATGCTCGAGACTAGTGGCACCCATGTGGCACCACTCCACCACACCACCGCCACACCACTTCAGTGCGTGTAGCTAGGTATGTTAACATGTGCTTTAGCGATGCAGCTCGCCACCTCGCTACCACACCATCGCCACACCACCGCCACACCACCTCGGTGCGCGCCTAGACTTAGGAGTTCCACGATTTTTTTTTCTTCTGATGCCAGTCCTCGGAGGACAGGACAAAATGAAGGGAAATGAGTTTTTTCAGGGCCATATTTTTCGTTAAATTAGCTAATAAATTCAACAATTTTAAGATAGAACAAAAAGTATGAGAATGCCTTGAATTTCGTTACACTCAAAAATCAATATTCTAAGCTCAGTCATTGATTTCAAATATACCTAGAGGCATAACCCAGTTTAACGATTTGAAGCTGAATTTAGTGTAGTTACTTCACCGGTTCATAGATAGATAAGTGTGTTTCAGAGAAGCGAAAATTTTTACTCCCGCATCTGGCGGTAAGTAGCTGAACTATAAAGCACTATTTCCGAAGCCGAATTCGACGATCAGGACCGGCGTAAGAAATATTGGATGTTCAGTATTTCATCACACCTGATTTTTTGGATGCAATAAAACGACAATTAATTCTGCCTATGATTCATAGAACTAGAGGAAAATAAATATCCTACAGATTTCTGTAAATGAATAGAAAGCATATAATAGTTCCCTCGATAGTTCCTTCAGTCGCTACTATGTGCCGCCACTAAAGTTGGCAAGTAAACTGCCAAAAATTTTTGCATCAAAATTTTCGGGGGCGTTGTGCCTCTATGTATATTTAAACTCAATGGCTCAGCTCGAAATTTCAACTCTATTGAATACCTAATTTTTGAAACATTTCATATTGAAGTGTTTTTCCCAATAAGTCGTGTTATTTTGACATTCAAAGAAAAATGCCATTTTTTTATATTTATAAATGATAGGCTGTTTATTTCATTATGAATAGGAGGGTAAGCCGTTGATAATGGAGAATAACATCAGCCAAATGACCACCAGACCAAGAAAAAGGCTTGAAATTTTCAGTGTATCATTGAGATTTAATGAGAATAGGTTTAACGTCTGTAAATATGATTAAGGAAAGAAATAACGACATGCAGACAATTGAATATTTTAAAATTCCGAAAAAAGTCACACACCGTGCAGGAATCGAACCTGCGTCTCCCTACTTTCCGGGCGGGGGCTCTGACCGCTAAGCTAACGGTATGTATGATACTTTTCCCGGAATTCAATATCCTGAGGTTCACCTCATATGTTGGTGAGAGGGGATCCTAGGTGGGGAGCAATGATTCACCATCATTGGTCAGGGGATTCCACTTATCCTTCACTCCACGTCATAGAATTTTTCTATTTCAGTTTCAGTTCTGAAATCGAAAAATTCCCTGACCAATGATGGTGAATCATTGCTTCCCACCTAGGATCCCCCCTCTCACCAACATATGAGGTGAACCTTAGGATATTGAATTCCGGGAAAAGTATCATATATACCGTTAGCTTAGCGGTCAGAGCTCCCGCCCGGAAAGTAGGGAGACGCAGGTTCGATTCCTGCACGGTGTGTGACTTTTTCCAGAATTTCAAAAATATTCAATTGTCTGCATGCCGTTATTTCTTTCCTTGAGATTTAAGTTCGCAGAACGAGTAGGAAAACTAATCCGATTGAGGCGCCACAGTGCATTTTATGGAATATCTCCATAGAACTTACATTATCACTATAAGTTTTATGAATATCCTTATGACTGGAAAGTACAATGGCGCTCTCTATCTGGAAATCGCTGAACTATGAAATTAGTGAATATGTGGGTAATGCAGAAACTTTTTCCCGCCATATATTTGAATTTGGCCATTCTCTGCCAATTCCGTATTTCGAGTTGTTTTTCTGAACGAAATTATCTGTAGATTCACTTTTTATCGTAAGTTGAATTATTTTTATGAGTCTTTCGTTTGAAATAAAACAGAAGCATGAGTTGGCCCATTTTCTTCTAGTTTTGAAAGAAAAAAAAATGAACTTTCGAAATTAAATCGAATTAAATTATTTCATTCAGAACTCCAATCCTTTCTGAGTTCACCCACAACTTTTCAGTTCTCAAAGTGAAACCATTTTCAAGTGCAAATTGAAATAAAAACACACTACATTGTACGCCCATCTTAAATACAATGAATAGGCTCCTAAATGCACAAAATCCGTCCAATGGTTTTGAAATAGTATATTCTAAAACTAGTTGCAGAATGGGCTCCTATTCCAATACGAATGCGAAATTCGAAAACGAGCGACGAAGGAGCATGAGTATTGGAATTGCATTCTGCAACGAGTATTAGACGATATTTTCTCTATTTCACTCGAATTTTGTGAAATTCAATGAAAAAATTCAAATTATAGGTCCTAGTGACTTTCATATTGTATCTTGGCAGTTGGTGTGAATGTTAGGAAATACGAAAATTGACATTTCCAAATTGACGTCCGCTGAAATTTAAAAGGATCAGAAGTCATTGCTGACAACCACAAAACGAAAAATTTAACTGAAAACGATGCTGTAATGAATTCATTACAGCACTGTTTTTAGTACTGTAATGAACTCATTACGATACTGAAATAGAGAAACTCATTTTCGTCGAATTTTGAAAAATACACATCCATTTTAATGAAGATCCGTATATCGGAATGTAGAACTGGGACAACAGACTTGCAATGATCAATGGCGAAAATATCAATTTCATTCCAAAATTTATCATAACTGCGGAACTAAATAGATGTGATATCGATCGAACGATTAGAAAAGACATTTGATACGCATACTTGATCTGATTTTATATAGAAATAGTACTAGATGTTGAAATAACCTTTTGCATTGCGTACTCCTTGAATCACCTTGCTACAGAACCTGATATATTTTTTTCGATCCAATTGTGTTTAAAAGATCAGGAACTAGTTCCATATCGGATAATAGAGAAACGCCCATATATTTTGATTCGAAATAAAAATCATATGAATACTTTCTCTTCCTTATTTTTTATTAAGGGTGCGTCAATAGAATAGAATTAATTCTGAAAAATTGTGGTATATTCTGCTGATTCTTACTCCTCTAAAAAATTTTAATGGAAAGCAGAGCCTCAGCGATAGTGTACCGGGTGTCCCAAATTATTTGTCTAGTGAGGGGATCTCAGAAACCCGATGAGCTAGAACAAAAGGGGTGGAAAATTTTCGGGATCGATTTTTGAGGGAATGAAAAAATTGGTGAAAACCGCAACCTTCTAAGTCAAACCGTTTCCGAGCTACGAGGATATTTTGAAAAATTCTTAGCCTGCTTTAGAACCGAACAAAATTTCAATGTCAAAATATTTTATTTCTCAACATATTCTCCACTTAATTGAATACATTTATTACAGTGAACCTGCAACGTCTCTAGACCTTTCAAAAAAATGTTTCTTCTTTCCCTGCAAACCAGTCCTCCACAGCTTTTATTACCTCCTCGTTGGAAGAAACTTTACGACCTTTTAAACTTTTTTCAGTTGAGGAAAGAGATGATAGTCGAATGGAGCCAAATCTGGTGAATAAGGGGGGTGTTTTAGTAATTCTAACTCTAAATCACGAATTTTTTGCATGGCAACATGAGATTTGTGGACTGGGGCGTTGTCCTGTGATAACAAAATATCTTTGGATAGATTTCCGCATCTTTTCTTTTCAATTTTTTTTCCGTAGAGTGGTCAGTAATATCGAATAGTAATCTCCAGTTATTGTACTACCCATATCCAAAATATCAATCATGATAATTCATGGCAATCCCAAAAAACTGAAGCAAGTACTTTTCCAGCAGATTTTTGGACACGAAACTTCTTAGGTCTTGGAGGACCAGAGTGTCGCCATTCCATCGAGTGTTGCTTTATTTCTGGATCGTAGAAATGTACCCAAGTCTCATCCATAATAACAATTCGGTTTAAGAAGTCTACATCGTTTTCAAATCGAGCACAGATCGAACGCGATGCTTCTACCCTTGTACGCTTTTGGTCAACATTCAAACATTAGGGGAACAATTTTTACCAGAAATTTTTCTCTTGTCCAAATTGCCTTGAACTATATGATGAACGCGTTCGTATGAAATCTTCAGTGCTTCAGATATCCGTTTCAGCCCAATTCGACGGTCTGATAAAATCATGTCTTGAAATGCATCCATATTTTCGAGGACTGACACAGAAACTGGCCTTCACGATCGGTCATCATCTTCAATGGAAAATTTACCTCTTTTGAAGCTTGCAGTACAATTTTTCACGGTCGCATACGTTGGACATTGATCACCAAGGGTATTGAGCATATCTTCGTAAATCTGCTTACCTCTTAACCCTTTTAAATACAGGTACTTGATGATGGCTCGATACTCCAATTTTTCGATTTTTACAATTTCGGTGGACATATATTTTTTTTATTTATTGCGTAACTCTGGTTTGCTTTTTTGACTTTACACTGACACTTCTAATAAGTTATTGTTCATTGATATGATATCGCAATATTTTGTTTATGCATGGAACTGGCCTAGGCTAACTAGATATCAATACATCCTCGTATTATAGAGAGAATTGGAAAATGACGTCAAATGAAAAGTTCCCATAACTTCTTCATTACTGGGGCTATAAACATGGAACAAAAATAGTATACAGGCCTTTTTTTCATTAGAATTTGTCGGCGGCGAATCGATAATTTATAGTCATCACTAACAGTGGCCTATACAGCTTCGATATTTTCTTCAGTTCGCACTGTACGAAGGCGTGTTGGTGGTTAAATGTTCGACAATGTAAATTTGGGGTGAAATTTATTAACAATAGTCCGAAAAGCCGCAGAAGTGGGTCGATTCAACTGACCATAAAATGGAAGAAGCTCGTGATGAATTTTCTTAACAGATCACGCATTTTGATAATAAAATTCAATGATTTGCAAGCGTTGTTCGTTTGTGGGACGATTCACAGTTGAATTATAGACCAAACTGAAGATGTTTGACAGTGACACAGAACAGGAAACGTGCGTGAGCTGTCAAAATCAGTGTTGCCAAAAAAATAGTTGAAAAATCACCCGTAAGTATCTCAGGATGGAGTTTCCAAGCATTAACTTCAATATGACGAATACTAATAAATGCGTAATAGAAGAAATGAACATTTTTCCCCAAGTTGAATTAATTAGGCTGATGACATACGATCTCAGCTCCTTGTTCACTAAGCGGAAAGAAAAATATGTTGGTGTCCCATTGGGTGTGACAAGGTTAGGCATAAGTATAAAATCAAAATCAGGATTGCGTTTCAATGTAGTTCAGTTAACCAACAACCAAGAAAATGCACGCTCTCGTGAGTATGACCCTATTTTATAAGTGAATGTGAATGCAACCCTTCTGATGAAAATTGTGGAAGAATGAGAAGATTGTATCTGCTAAAAAAGGATTCATCAACGGAATTTTTTTCCAAATTTTCGAAATTCATAACGTTGGGTATCGGTAGACAAAAAGGCATTCTCATTTTTGAGTTGTTTGATCCCAAATAACTAGTTTTTTGAACTTGTTCAAACTCTCTAATATGTTCTTTTTTTCAATGTAAATCTCACACAGACAGCAAAAATAATTTCCTTCAATCACATTAAAGTTTCTGTGATACCTTGAGGTTTATAGTACAGTGGAAGATATTTGTGGAAAAGTACAAACTTATATTTCTGATTTCTTTCAATATAATAGTTACTTTTTATTTCACATAATCATAACGTATTTTCTACTTTTGGATTTTGGTACTTTATTACTATTTTACAAAAATCTACAATGTTTATTTAATATTTCTGTATTAATTTTCGTTTTTTTTATGTAGGCCGAATTTTTTATGTATTGCATCTTCCATTCCTTTTATCTTTTATGTCCCAGTTTGTTTCGAAATCAAGAAGAATATTTAGCTATTTTTTTACTCCGCAGAGCCCAATTGTCTTCCTCGTAGCTGTGGCAGTTGCCAGCGCCAGCATACTAGGCCCTGTAGCCATCAATGCAGGAGCAACCATCGTTGGCCCATCTGGAGCAGTTGTCAGATCAGGTCTGATTGGTGCCCCAGGACTCGCCTTGGCAGGACCAGCTGCTCTTGGTCTTGGACCTCTAGGCTTAGGCCTAGCCGGTCCTCTTGGAGTCAGAGTAACTGCCACCAATTTGCGCGTCGCTCCAGCTGGAGCACCAGTTGGCGTTTTGGTACCTGCAGGATCAGGATTGGAAGGACAATGGGTGCCAGACATCGGCGAAAGGCTCCACGATGATGGTTCTTACAAACCCGAGATCTATGGAGCTTGAGATTTTTTTGTATTATTGACTGAACACTAGCTGTACCTCATAAAATTGTTTATAGATGTGAATTTTTTAAATAGATATTTTTCATGATGAGTATGGTTTCATTCCAAGAATATTAGGACTTTTTAGATCCAATTATTATAAGCTATGTTCAGGAATAGATTTCGGATATGATACTAACTCTATGTGACTCACCCTTTCTTTAGTATCTGGAGAGTTTGAGGTTTTTCTTACCTGAAAAAAAAATACCATTAGTAAGAATCTTATCATTTGAATGAAAACATAAAACCAGCAAGAATATTCGGGCGAATACATGTGTCTTCGAAGTCAATCACTTTTCAGCGAATAACGAGAGTTGTAATATTGAGAATATTCCGTGGAAAAAACCAGGACATCCAATTTCTCAGTTTGACCGAGCAAGAATACTAGCCCTACATAAAGAAGTTCTGTCGAACCACAAGATTGCTCAACGTTTGAATATTCCACGGACTTCAGTTAGGCGCATAGTCGCCCTTTTCCTGGAAACCGGCAGCGTTGCCCGGAGATCGGTGCCTGGTCGACCCAGAGGAACATCTGCAAGTGAAGACGATTATATCTCGGAGTAATCGAACGATATCTTTAATAGCCAGGGGGCTGTAATGTTCGGTTATCGTTGAACAAATAATGACTGGTGCCATCTACGTGGAAAACATTATTGAACCAATCATTGCTCCTCTGCACAACAAATTTGGGGATAATTTGATTTATCAGGATGATAACGCCCTACCACAACGCACAGGAAGAGTTCAAAACATTCTTCAAGAGAATAATATCCAGAAAATCAACTGGCCAGCTTACTCACCGGGCATGAATCCAATTGAGCACGTATCGGATTAGTTAGGGAGAGCAATATCCAATTGCCAAAACCAACCTTCAACTTTCAGGAAAGTTACATTAATGACTTGATGCCTAGGCGTATTGGGCAGTGGATTGAAAGATGAGGTGGTTATACGGAATATTGGATTTGTATTCAGTTGTAGAATATCTATAACTAGCTGGCCCGGTGAACTTTGTTCCGCCTAAATGATACTTACGGTGGATTTCACGATTCGTAATCACCGGTGATCGGAGATCAACGGCTTGGTTCTCTGATTTTTGAACTGTCGAATGTTTCCATGGATATGAGCTATCATACAGAACAGATACACAAAAATAATATGTCATAATATTATGTCAATCACTAATAATGGCAATTTTGGATTCAGCTATTTCCGCAAATATATTTATTACCCAAACAGAAATTCAAAAACATTTTAAAAATTATGAGAAAAGATGAGAATGGACATCTCACGATTGGAACTCATCGCCAAAATCCGATTTACTTGACATTTCGATGAAAATTCACTGTGATATTCACCCGCGTCTGGATCTGTTAATAGCCTTTCATGGTACTATAAGCCCTATGTATATTACACAGTTATTGATGTCGTATGTTCTTTTTTCGACCATTTCAAACCACGACGACCGAAATGCTCGAAAAAAGAACAGATGACATCAATAGATGGCCGCGAAAGCCTCAACAAATTCTTCGCCATTTAATTATGATAATGTCAAATATAGTACCTTCACGATTACGTTATTTGGAATGAATGAAACTATAAAAATAACCAATAATCATCAGTCATAATGTGTGAATAGCGCCATCTGAAGTGGTAAGAACGAAATTTTTCTCATATCTCAACGAAATCTAATCATTTTAGACATCTGTACCTACTCCTACGCTAAGACATTTTGGTTTTGCCCAACAGCGCAAAGTTGTAGGCAACTCAAATACACACTATTTTGATATTATTAATGACCTTTGTAATGATGCGTATTGGTAATAAGAGGGTTCTTTTTGGTCTGGATTAAAGAGTCTCAATTAAATCCAAGGACAATAACACAGCGTTGGCTGAACATGCTTTCAATGAGTTACACTCATTCAATTTCGAAGGTGTCACTATCTTAGACACTCAAACCAACTTAAGGAAAAGATTATTTTGCGAAATGATAGAAATTAAGAAGGACATGAATTCAGTCAACAAAAGAAGTGATGTTGACAACTTAAATACTGCCTATTTTAATCTCATACAAAGAATACGAAATTTAACATCTAACTATTTACCTACATTGATCTTGGTTTTCGGAATTCACATATTATTCGTTTTTTCTTTCTTGATATCGGATGAACAGGTTACTGATATCAAACTTCCAATTCACCCACATTCCACATATTTCAGTACACAAGCGTTATCCTTCCGAATGATATCCGTTATCGGTCCATCCTTAGTATTTTTATTTCTAGAGATGAGAATAGAGACCAACTGGCAATGTGAGTAGCTCTCATTGTTTTTTTTTCGGAGAAGTTCTTCATAATATATATGGAGTTCTTTTTTTTTTGTTTAATTACCATCGTATTTGTTGCTTCATAAATGAATATCGTTTGTGTACAATATCTGTCATATAATTTTTTTTTGTGTGTTTCCTGGTTCATATTTTGTGTAGCCAACTTGTTTATTCTATCGGATTTAAAAATTTTCTGTGTTATTTATATGTATCATTCGTTGTAGAGCCCTGAAGATGATTTGAAATAAATCGAAACGTCGGCATTTTGTCTAATTGAGACTCTTTAATCCAGACCAAAAAGAACCCTCTTATTACCAATACGCATTATATACTATTACTGATTACAGTGACTATAGAGGGAATATAGTCACTGTACACACTATTTGTTTATATCGCCATCTAACGCGGAGAATATCAAATGTAGTACAAACGAATAAGAGGTAGCGTAACTGTAACTGTAGTGACATCTAGTGGCCTTACTCAAAAGGAGGAGAAGCATTTCCTGTATGAGTAAAATTTTCATCGATTTTTTCAAAGATTTATTGTATTTTATAATAACCAGACCGTGGACGAATCCATATATGAAGTTTCATAACAAACAGTCCATCCGATCTCGAGTTATAAATGGTGTAACCAACATCTTTCTTTTATATATATAATACTAGCTGGCCCGGCGAACTTTGTTCCGCCTAAATGATACTTACGGTGGATTTCACAAATCGTAATCACCGGTGATCGGAGATCAACATCCTGGTTCTCTGATTTTTGAACTGTCAAATATTTCGATGGATATGAGCTGTCACAGGACAAATACATAAAAATAATATGTCAATTACCAATTATAGCAATTTTGGATTTAGTGATTTCCGCAAATATATTTATTACCCGAACAGAAATTCAAAAACATTTTTAAAATTATGAGAAAAGAGGAGAATGGACATATCACGTTCGAAACTGATCGCCAAAATCGTATATACTTGACATTTCGATAAAAATTCACTGTGATATTCACGCGCTTCTGGATCTGTTAATAGACCTTCATGGTACTATAAGTCCTATGTAAATTACACAGTAATTGATGTCATATGTTCTTTATTCGACCATTTCAAACAACGACGACCGAAATTCTCGAAAAAAAAAACAGATGACATAAATTGATGGTCGCGAAAGCCTCAACAAATTCATCGCCATCTAATGGTGCTGATGTCAAATATAGTACCTTCACGATAAGATGTCTAGAATAATGGTGTAGGCACCCGTCAATTTTTGAATGGAATGACGTTCGACCAAATCGAAAATATTAGCAACGTGGCGGCGCCGCAATATCATTTCAGTGTATTTTCCGTTGTCAATTTGATGGATGTATCAACAGCTGATTTGCTAAAGTCAATTATGACATGACAGCAGAATGGCATCTTTTCATAATGAAAGTATTTGAAATAACTGATAAAAATCAGTCATAATTTGTGAATAGCGCCACCTGAAGTGGAAAGAACGAAACATTGCTAATACATATAATCAATTTGGTCACAACAAAATCTAATCAGTGCCTACACCATTATTCTAGACATCCTACTTCACGATAACGTTATTTTGAATAAATAAAACTATAAAAATAACTAATAATCAGTCATAATGTGTGAATAGCGCCATCTGAAGTGGTACGAAATCTAATCATTTTAGACATCTGTACTACGTAAAGTTGTAGGCAACTCAAATTACACACTATTACAGTGACTATAGTGGTAATATAGTCACTGTACACCCCATCTAACGGAGAGAAGTACCTACGAATAAGCGGTAGCGTAACTGTAACTGTAGCGACACCTAGTGGCCTCGCTCAAAAGGAGGAAAAGCATTTCCTGTATAAGTGAAATTTTCATCGATTTTTTCGAAGTTTTATTGCATTTTATAATAACCAGACCGTAAACGAATCCATATATGAAGTTTCATAACAAACACTCCACCCGATCTCGAGTTATAAATGGTGTAACCAACATCTTTCTTTTATATATATAGATAGATGAATCAAAAATAAATAATCGATAAATTTAGATTTTTTCTTATTTTTCCTATTTTGTCTGATTCTGCATAAAGTAAAGAGTAACAAACAAAAAATTTCTATCAAATATATTGCACCTGCAATAGAGGAAAATATTCGTCTCATTTCCAGAAGATAGATTGTTTATTTCTTGAGAAACCAAGGAGGGCAACACTTTTGACGATGTGTGCATGTTTGGTGTCCCACGAGAAGTGATCCAAACTTCACTGGGTGATGGAAGATATCTATATAGGCGATTCAATATAACTTCATATCTTTGTTTTCGATATAATGGCTATTTTATGATTTTTACAAAGTATTGGTTTCTCCAACGAATGAATCGAATTGGATGAGTTTTCGATAGTGTACCCCACTGGGAATCCTCAATTATTTGGGAAGCTTAATTCCGAAGAAGCTACCAATATTCGAATTATATGAAAATACAAGGAAATTGGAACACAAAAGAGTGACAGTGAACGTAGTAAATATTAAAAAAAAAATTAAAGAAATAATCTGAGGTTATGAGAATATGGATACTCAATGCTGATTAATAGTGCAGTAGGTATTCAAGTTTGTATCAGAAGCAAACTGATAAAAAAATGCTGAAACT
Source organism: Adalia decempunctata (assembly GCA_951802165.1). NCBI lineage: Eukaryota > Metazoa > Arthropoda > Insecta > Coleoptera > Coccinellidae > Adalia > Adalia decempunctata. The sequence continues at coordinate 28,729,048 of OX637697.1, forward strand.
TTTGCGGAACAGCGTTGACATTGAACTCGATCATTTCATTGTCAAACAAATTTTAGAAAATCAAAATCCTGTGAGAATTCTCCTCCCATAATTTTCCCCATTTATAATCATGAAACTATGGGAGCTCTTACGTTATAACGAAACCACGATATGTTTTCATTATTCACTGTTTATGTTTCTGGATGCATCCATTTTACGAGGAAATTCACGTTCTCAGCTGAGTTAAGCCCCCAATCACTCTTAGATTTAGTGTTACATCCTCGGAGTTCTCTGAGCATTACAGAGCTTAACAACTTCACTTGACAAGATTCGGTGAGCTCTAATACTTCTTGCAAAACTCGAAGAGGAGTGCTTACTTCCGTCGATTTGGACGGAATTTTTAAGTGGCACAGATTTATCCAATAGAACACAGCTTTTCTTATGTAGGTGGGAAGAAAAAGTTAAAAAAGTTCGTTATTTCCTGGTCGATAATTGTCACATAACGAATCATTGGCTTTATGTATTATAAACAATCGCATCGTTTTTAGAACTAAACACATTTTCAAAATTCTCAGTGCGGCGTAGGCGAAGACACCTCTGCTCTGCCACTCAAACCTAGTTAAAAAAAAAGATTACATCGAATTGATATATTCCAAAAAAATCCAAAAACCCATCACAATGTGAAGTATAAGTACAATAAAAGATTAACAAACGAACTAAATATTATCGAGGCATAAAAGAAACAAACTAAACAAAACCATAAATGATCAAACAATAAATTATAAATGAAGTTCTTCTGATATGAAAGAGAGAGAAGCTCATTGACTTTCGAAGTGCTACTTCCAAACTCTTCCTTTAAATTCAAAGTAATCAATGCTTGGTAAGACGATGACATATACTGATTATAAAATTTGTAGATAGCATACGCAAAAGATCTTGCAAAGATGGCCAAACGATTTCTAGGGGGGCCAATACATTTGTTGATGTGTGTATGTTTGATTCATCGTTTTATTAATTCTATAGTTAGTTTCTGAAGATTTCTAGAGATTATCGTGGGATAAGAACTAGAAACGTTTTCCCAAATTTCGTTTCAAAAAACCAATAACGAATTAACTTTATTTTCTTTACCAACAGACAAGTGGAAGTTTGTGAATAAATTCAGTGCCTGAATGAATGTTTTTTCCGATACCAACACACATTTTTCTAAAGAAACTTTTTTGACTGATAAAGAATCAAGAACGCGCTTGATAGTAAAGCATTCATTTGGGATTAGGTATCTCAAATTCAAGTTAATAGAAAGTATCAATTATAATGAAATTATATCTATGTACCATCGTTTATGTCTAATTTCTTCACACTACGAATAGGTACAGGAAAGTACCAATAATATGACCTCGAAAAGCAATATCTATAGTTAATGATGAAGATCGATTAGGTATTCTAATTACGAAGAAATGACCCATACGTAACATTCGTTCACTTTAGTCGAAATCTGAATTCTTTTGGAAAGTGATAACAGATTCAGTATCTGTTCAAGTTTGATAATGTTTGGAATATAAAAAGAAGGTGTTTCAATTTCAACATACATAGTTTTCTTATTCCGTTGAGAAAACATGACAGACAATACAATGAAGTACCTGGTAAGTAACCTGTTTATAACAATTATTTCTCTTTCGAAAAATTTTTTGCTCTGATTTAAGAGAAACTAATTATTATGTTGGAAAGAATTTACCAAATCTTCAACTTATGTGTATGTTTCAAGCTTTGCCTTTTCTTGACTAGCCAAATGTTCAGTACTTACATGAAAATATCTGAAGAACTGATCTCCATACTGATGTTCCTAACTTTATTGTAGCACTCATACTTTGTGACGTACACAATCAAAGAACAAAATTTTTCTCGATCAACTCAATCTATTAAAAATCTATTATTTCAAACATATATCCTAATACAACTTTGGTTTCATAAAAGAATATTCTCAAGAAAAAATAGAAATTAAATTTAAACATTTTTCTGACTGAACATTATTGTTTCAGGCTATATTTCTGGCGACTATAACCATAGTCAATTCAGCTGCTATCATCCATAAAAATGATGTGGATGTTCCAGCTGAGAAAATCAGCATCCTAGGCCCTAGTGGCTCCATAACTCAATTGAAAAATGTAGCCAGCACGAAGACAAACATTGTTGGACCAAGTGGATTCATTAAGCACGAACAATATTCGAAATCAACAGCTGATGACAACTCTGCCAAACTTTCTTCTGAAGTAACTCACATCGAGGGCCCAAGTGGTTCAACTGTGGCCAAAAATGGAGTTGTTTCAACACATCAACACACTGCCGATTGTGTTCACGATAAGCAAGAAGCGAATACTGCATTTGCTCAACATGTTTCACAAACTTTCGTGAAGAATGAGGGAGATCAAATAACCAGCGTATCAGGACAAAGTGAATCAGGATCACAGGTAGATTTCGAATCGCTATTGAATGGCTACCTTGCGGCTATTTATAAAACTGTTGACAATAACCCAGTCACTGCCAAACCATCCGTGCAATACATACAGCCATCTGTTGAAGATGTTATTATTACACAGGGAAACACAGTAGTTAGTTCACCTTCAAAGAAAACCAACGTTTTTGGACCAAGTGGAAAGATCACACATGAAACATATTACCAACTTCAGAATGTTGTGAAGAACAATATCGTCACTGGAAAACCAGAATTTGTGCAGCATGCAGTACCAGTAGTGGAGAATGTTGCTGTAGCTCAGCAAAATCAAGTTGTGGGAACATCATCAGAGAAAACTAGCGTTGTTGGACCAAGTGGAACAATCACTCAAGAGAAATATTACCAATCAATCCCAAATGACTCTTTCAAAGTATACAATTATGTGAAGATTAACCCTGTCACTGGAAAGCCAGAAGTTGTGCAGCATGCAGTACCAGTAGTTGAGAATGTTGCTGTAGCTCAGGACAATCAAGTGGTGGGAACACCATCAGAGAAAACTAGCGTTGTAGGACCAAGTGGAACAATCACTCAAGAGAAATATTACCAATCAATCCCAAATGACTCTTTCAAAGTATACAATTTTGTGGAGACTAACCCTGTCACTGGAAAGCCAGAAGTTGTGCAGCATGTAGTACCAGTAGTTGAGAATGTTGCTGTAGCTCAGGACAATCAAGTTGTGGGAACCCCATCAGAGAAAACTAGCGTTGTAGGACCAAGTGGAACAATCACTCAAGAGAAATATCACCATTCAATCCCAAATGACTCTTTCAAAGTATACAATTATGTGAAGATTAACCCTGTCACTGGAAAGCCAGAAGTTGTGCAGCATGCAGTACCAGTAGTTGAGAATGTTGCTGTAGCTCAGGACAATCAAGTGGTGGGAACACCATCAGAGAAAACTAGCGTTGTAGGACCAAGTGGAACAATCACTCAAGAGAAATATTACCAATCAATCCCAAATGACTCTTTCAAAGTATACAATTTTGTGAAGACTAACCCTGTCACTGGAAAGCCAGAAGTTGTGCAGCATGTAGTACCAGTAGTTGAGAATGTTGCTGTAGCTCTGGACAATCAAGTTGTGGGAACCCCATCAGAGAAAACTAGCGTTGTAGGACCAAGTGGAACAATCACTCAAGAGAAATATTACCAATCAATCCCAAATGACTCTTTCAAAGTATACAATTTTGTGAAGACAAACCCTGTCACTGGAAAGCCAGAAGTTGTGCAGCATGCAGTACCAGTAGTTCAGAATGCTGCTGTAGCTCAGGACAATCAAGTTTCGGGAACACCATCAGAGAAAAATAGCATTGTAGGACCAAGTGGATCAATCACTCAAGAGAAATATTATCAATCAATCCCAAATGACTCTTTCAAAGTATACAATTTTGTGAAGACTAACCCTGTCACTGGAAAGCCAGAAGTTGTGCAGCATGTAGTACCAGTAGTTGAGAATGTTGTTGTAGCTCAGGACAATCAAGTTGTGGGAACACCATCAGAAAAAACTAGCGTAGTTGGACCAAGTGGAACAATCACTCAAGAGAAATATTATCAATCAATCCCGAATAACTCTTTCAAAGTATACAATTTTGTGAAGACTAACCCAGTCACTGGAAAGCCAGAAGTTGTCCAGCATGCAGTACCAGTAGTTGAGAATGTTGCTGTAGCTCAGGCCAATGAAATTGTGGGAACACCAGTAGAAAAAACTAGCATTGTCGGAGCAAGTGGAAAGATTACCCAGGAGAAATATTACCAATACATTGATGGAAATTCCGCTCAATTTCATAATGTTGTCAAGAACATCCCTTCAACAGAAAACTCATTCTTCGTACAATATCTGCATCCTGGTGTTAAAAAGATTGCTGTCTCTGGAGGAACCCACATCGTGAATTCACCATCTGAGACAACCAGTATCGTTGGCCCTAGTGGATCAATTGTGCAGCAGAAATTTTCACCTTCAAACTCATTCGTAGATGTGAAAAACGTTTCTCCAGTTAACCAACAGTTCACTCATCCAGCATTGATCCAATATGAACTGGTACCATCTAAAGATTTCGTCTATGGAACCAATGTCAATAATGTACCTGTTGAAAAAACCAGCATCATTGGACCAAGTGGTTCAGTAGTCCAAGTGAAAAACTATCAGTCTTTTGTCAACACAGATGGACCTGTGAAATCTTCGTCGTCTTCAGTAAGTGTACAGCCAGAATTGTCTCTAGTTTACAATACAGTTCAGGAATCTTATGGATTGAGTTCGCCTTCCGAAGAAAATGACTGCGATGAAACAAACGATTCAGAATCTGATCACCATTACTCTCAGAATAGCGTATCCACTGACTATAAGAATTCGGTTCCTGTTTATTATTATGGTTATCCCTTGGTAAATAATGTTGTCAACCATGATGTCAGCTCTAACTATGTGGTTCAATATGCTATCCCAAATGGAAATAATGCTTTGGTTTATGACAGCGTGGTAGCTCCTGCAGTCGAAACGAGCAACTCAGGACAAAGTGGATCTATCACGAAAGAAATCAAAGTAGAAAGTGTTTATCCTGGAACCATCGAATACCTTCCATATGGATCAGTGAAGAAGGTGGTAAAAAGTTCTAAGGGAAAGTCTAATATTGATTATCCACCGATACAAAAATATCCAGACGTGGCTGCACATGATTGCTAGATTCAATAGTTTCTAATCATTGTTTTCATGAATTGTAGTCATAATAAGATCAATTAATCTATATTCAGAAACATAATTAATTGATGTTATTATTGTGTGTTTCCATATGGAATTGGACTTATATTTGATATGTGATAATAATATCTAATAAACTTATGGTATGAACTCTGTGTTATTCTTAAAGAACGCCTTGCTATATAGGTGCCCATGAAAAAACTATAAGATTTCATCCTCATAAAAAAAGGTATGAGATGATGCGTCAATGCTCTATATTAGTACCTAATGGTCCAGTGAAGGTTTCCTTTTTACTAGGAATTCAATGTTCGGAAATCAACGTAAGAATAAATTGAATTCTTCTGATATGAATATGAATTGATGAAAATATAAGATTATGAACCATGTTCCGTATAGTATGTTTCGAATAGCTGTTCAACTCTTAACAAGAGGTTGAATGATCTTGAACGCTGCCATTGAGCACCTTTCATGGAATTCGGACATAAAATGTCGAATTTTAATTTCATTCTTTTACATCTTTTTCTCCCTCCGAATGAATGGCATTCGCCAAAAGAGAAAACTCATAATCGGGTATAATCTCATCATTTCGGGAAAAATAACAGCTTGGTTTTATGGCTAGTTAACGAAACTGCAGACAAAATTCTCGCGCGATAAAAATGCAGGCTGTTTATTCATGTCATAAAATGAAGATTTTCATGATTCGGGCATTTCTCGATGATGATTATTATGTGAAGAATATTAAGATGATTTAAGATACTATCTCGTAAATGAATTCCAATTAAAATGATTCAAACATTAGTGAGAATCTATAGTTTCACTATTTGCTATAAGAGACGAAAATTTCTTGGTTTTGCGAGCTCATTTCATTCAATACAGAACGAATGATGAAATTAATTTTATTTCTTCATAGCGTAAGTGAAAAAGGATACGGAAGTTCTGAATTCGCAACATATCTCATTCACCATCCTAAACAGGACTGTACTGAATTGGGCGTGGCAAGGTTGAAGATTGCAAAAAATGTTGAGAGTATATAAGTTCCAGTATTCATGGTTTGGAGTATCAGTTGTTTCAATCAGCCGAAAACTAAACCAACAAAAATGAACTCCATCGTAAGTACCTTTTCGTCTCCAAAAAACCATATACTTATATAAAATTCTGTAGGATGTTTCCACTAAATACCCCTCAGAATGTATAACTTTTTATTTACCAAACGACAGAATATGTCGCTTTTTGTTCATCTCAAAATATGCCTGAATGTACTTTTGGGTCAAGAAAATTCACAATTATGAGAACCAAATTGTCAATTTTTCGAAAACGAAATTAAAATCTTCGACTCTCTTTTCAGGCTGCTGTAGTCTTCTTCGCCGCATTGGCTGCCGCTAATGCAGGCTGGGTTTCCCCTTTGGCCCTTTCTGCCATCCCGACCGGCCACGTGATCCAAGGACCCAGCTCAAGAAGTACGATTGTAGGACCTGACGGTAGCTCAATCTCATCAGTAGCTCCTGGAGGAACAATCATCACCGACGGCAATGGAGCCATTGTTTCTCAGGGTGCCCCAGCAACCGTGATCTCTTCTCCTGCTAGACTTGCTCTTGCTGCCCCAGCCATCACTTACTCAGCTATCGGAGCTCCATGGGCTCAACAGGCTATTGCTGTTCCAGCTCTTGGAAGGGTTGCCGCTGAAGATACCATTGTTGCTGGACCTTCCGGCACTATTGCTCAAAGCAGAGTACTTGATTCTGCTCCAATTGTGAATGTTTGGTGATTTATTGTTTTTGTACAGGTTGAATAAATTGTTTTTACTTTAAGCATGAAGTTTTAGTTGATTTTTTTATTTGATCCCCGAGAAAATGAATAGAAGAACAATCCATGAACATAACCATCTCATCTTCAGCTTAAACTATCACCACTTTAGGAACTTAACAGTATCTGTTGTCTCTCGCCTATCTTGAATAATAGCTTCGGGAACTACCCAGCAAAAATATTCCATGTGAAGGTTGCTAAATTAATTTTCTGAAATGCAAACAATATATTCCCACAAAACAGTCAATCCAAACATTTAGATCAAAAAGTTTTGTTAAGTTGGCTGTTAAAGGGTCAGGAATTGTAGGGTTAAGGATGCGGTTCTACATGAGATCTGATAACTTCGATAGTGAATGTCTATAAGTAACGTCTAAGTAACGTCCTTTTTATTGCGGCGTTTTAATTATTTTTCTCTATTTCAGTATCGTAATGTGTTCATTACAGTACTAAAAACAGTGCTGCAATGAAATCATTACAGCATCGTTTTCAGTAACATTTTTCGTTTTGTGGTTGTCAGCAATGACTTCCGATCCTTTTAAATTTCAGCAGACGTCAATTTGGAAATGTCAATTTTCGTACTTCCTAACATTAACACCAACTGCCAAGATACAATATGGAAGTCACTAGGACCTATAATTTAATTTTTTTCATTGAATTTCACAAAATTCGAGTGAAATAGAGAAAATATCGTCTAATACTCGTTGCAGAATGCAATTCCAATACTCATGCGTTCGAAAACTCGCTCCTTCGTCGCTCGTTTTCGAATTTCGCATTCGTATCGGAATAGGAGCCCATTCTGCAACTAGTTTTAGAATATACTATTATGACATTCACTATTTCTTTTTATTCCTCCTTATCATGTATATAGGGTGTATCAACTGTCAACTGTAGACTTCCCATATAAAAATAAATTTTTTTTCCATTCTTTCCTCTGGGTCCTCGTTTCAAAGATACAGAGTGTCGAAAATTCAAATTTTTTCCAGTTTTTTGCTAATATCTCAAGTTCCTGTACACACATTGTCACTAATCATAGATACTTTCTTGCAATTTACTAGAATAAATAAGAAGTGCCAGTGGCGGGTTATTGAATTTGTTCAAAGGTCTTATCCCCTAACTTTCACACCACTGGACAAATTTGTATCAGCACAGCAAATTCTGATGCGCCAATTTATTTTACATAAAAAAGCTACGCTTGGTTCATTACTCTGAATTGAACCATTTTTGAGAGAACTGGCATTCTATGATCGAAAATAATTTGATAACGCATTGTGAATTTCTTGTAATTGGAAAAATTCTGTCCACTGCGACCTTAAGGTTTATTGTGCCCCCTAAGAGTGCTGTTATCATCGCGCCTCCTACAGTTCACCTTCTAGTTCCAGAGATTTATTAAGGAACACCCTGTTTTTTTGTCATAGCATACTGAAAATTTGTAATCAATTTTAAATCAATTGGAAAAACAAGAGCGGTTACGCCAAATTCTGCCCAATGAGTTTTTTGCCTAAAAACGAATCTTATAGTGGGTCTTCTTTTTTTTCGATGATGGATTTAATGAATGAATATAACCGACAGCAGCCAGTTTTCATATCAAATTTCAGTTCCCCATTAATAATGAAAACACCCACCATTATAAACTTCATACACAGATCTGCACCATCCAATATTTGGCATCTGATTCATCTAATTAAGAAGAGATTGAGCCAAAGCATCCAACAAATGAGTCGGAATCATAATTGCTCATTAAGAATTATTTGCGACAAGAAATGTGCTGTTATAATATATTTTTCCACTTATTCCCTGTTCATACGAGTGGGATGAAAATTTATTATAGAATGCATGTCATGCGTATGATAGGTAAGAAATCCTATTCAGGGGCTTAGATTCGAGAAGGTGTTCAGATCTTCCAGTTCACTTAAATTCAAATTCGTATTTCTCAACATCGAGCAAATGAAAATTCTATCCAGCTTCTACATTATCCATTATGAATTTGAATGGAAATTGTTTGATTATAAGATATTTTTGAAAAATATGGAGGAAGTATTGATGTGCACAAACTAGTTTTAGAGAAAATTGATGGAGAAATGTATTTTGGACGACGCAATGTGCTTTTCGATGCAAACACATCGAATAAAACATCTATTTTAATATTCCAAGGTAATTTGGGTTAGCACTGGAGTCTTCAATACATGTATTATTCCATTGTCAATTGGGAGAAATTACTTGGCAAAGAAGTTTTTGAAAAAATAGAGTTATCTTTCCGACAGAGACGAATTTGGAAAAAAAAACGAAAAGATATTCATTTTGATCACAAGAATCTTTATTGAGAATTATCATCGAACGAAGAATGATTCTTCAGATACTTTTTACTATAAAATGTATATCACAATCAAGCCAATTCTTTCACTTGCCTTCATTCGATATAGAAGAATTCTCTTTCATAGGATTTTTGAAAAATCGATAATGAATAGTTTCAAGGAGTATAATTATCAGTTGGAACACTCTGTACAATAAATCGGATATTGGGTTCCACTTGAAATATTAAAAAAACAGGTTCATTAAACTCAAGGAAATTCTCATTTTGAGCCTTTAAAAGATTGATCTTTTCCGGAATTTCATTCGATCATTTTTTACCAGAAAATGATAAAATAATTCGATATCTCGATCTATCGAAATTACTGCTACGAATGACGAAATAATCTATACGGTTGCACAGTCCCAAAACTGGAATCAAACATTCCGAATGAATATTGAAGAATTTGCATCGATGCGTAATTATTATTGAATTCGGCTGATTTTTTATACTAATCAAACCTCTCTGGCTGCTTGTTCATAACAGCTTCTAACATACACAAAACACGGAAATTTAGGTGAGCTATTGGGCGTGACAAGGTGAGTTCAACTCAAAGACGGATGGTATAAAAGCGTCAAATATTGTTGTGGATAGTATCAGTCGAATTTACCTTCAGACGAATCTGAAACTACAATGAATTCCTTCGTAAGTACCTAGGTTCACCCACATTCAATGAGTACTGAAAAATCATATAATTATATCATGCTTTCTGTTCCTTTTATTTTCATTTCTGAACAAGAAGTTAATCATAGCCATAAATATTGTAATCCGATTGAAACCGTCCAATTTACAGGCCGCTGTTGTTTTCTTCGCCGCTTTGGCCGCCGCCAATGCCGGTTTGATAGCTCCTTTGGCCTACTCTGCAATCCCAACTGGCCACATCGTACAAGGACCAAGCTCCAGGACCACTGTTGTAGGACCAGACGGTAGTGCTATCTCTTCTGTAGCCCCAGGAGGTACCATCATCACTGACCACGATGCCACCATTGTTTCTCAAGCTGCCCCAGCCGCTGTTATTGCTCCTGCTGCCAGACATGTCGTTGCTCATTCAACACTTGTAGGATCTCACTCTGCTTTGGTTGCCCCAGCAATTACCAGCTATGCTGCTCATGTCCCAGCCATTACCGGCTATGCTGCTCATGTTCCAGCAATTACCGGCTATTCTGCTCATGTCCCAGCAATCACCGGCTATGCTGCTCATGTTCCAGCAATTACCGGCTATGCTGCTCATGTTCCAGCCATCACCACCTACGCTGCCCAAGCCCCAGTTTTGGCTCATCATGCTGTAGGAAGGATCGCTTCTGAAGATACTGTTGTAGCTGGACCCTCTGGAACTATCACCCAATCTAGAGCCATCAACTCTGCCCCTCATGTATCTGTTTGGTAGATTTTGACGATTTTAGTGTAGATAATAAATTTTTGATTTTGTGATATTTCTGTCTTTTTATTACCCAACTGAAAACATGGTATCTTCCGAATTTGTTGGTTTATAGTTCGAATTGATCATTTCAGATAAAAAAATCTTCAGTATGTTATCTTTCGAAATTCAAAGTTTATCAGTTGGCACTGGTCATTTTACATGGCTATTGATGTTGAAGATGAAGAAAGCGTTGTTGAGCATGACGTTTCATTTGAAAGACTGGTGCAATGGAGTTATATCAGTCTGTATTTTATGGAGAAGTTCGAAGTACTTTCCGTTAAACTATCGTCTATCACTACTCGGAAATAGATTCAGGAATCCAACAAAAGCTCTTGTCCCACCTATCTTGGTGGACAATCTTCTGAAACTTTATATTTATTGTGTGCAGAGAAACTCTACCATTTGAATGAGACAAAAGAAATGAGCGAAATTATATTTGTTTTTATGCAATTTTGTCCAATTAATCCCATTTCAGAAAAAGATGTGTATAAAGCACCGAGAAAAAATTGTCGCCATGACTCTGCTGGATGAAAATTATAAGCGCGATAAAATGAAGTATTATTATAAGTATTTCTACTCGTTTCAAATCACGAATTGGACGAAAAATCGTTGAAGCTTGTAAGGAATGGTTACCTACTGTATGTAAGAAATTACAGGAAGGAGTATCAAAACAAGCTGCTAAGATGATCCAGTTGACTTGAATTCTTAATTCTTTCGCCTAATACACGATTTCATCTCGATATGTATTCCAAAGGTACACCAACCAGTATTTCCTCATCATTTTCGGGACTTAATTTCTATCATTAGAACTGACATGACAAACTTAAAATTAGAACTGTAGAAACTACTCTTTGTTATAACATTATGATGAGGTTTGAGTTGTACTACCATAGTCTATCTGAGGAACTACTTAACACGCTACTTAGTGTTCTTCACATGATGCTCGAGAATTTGATGAATTTGTTTTACTGGCAACGTCTATGCCGAAGAGGAATCTGTGTTTGACATGAAGTAAGTGAAATAATCCAAGAAAACGGTACGTATTGTATTGTTTCTGGATTAACCATGATAAACTTGTATGAAAAACGTTCGCAAATAACATAATTTGGGGTTATCGAGAAAAATGTTAGCAAAATAATAATTATTACGGAATAATCTTCGGGAAAATCAAGAAAAAAATTAATTCTGGAGGAAAAAATGTCCGCTTTTCAATGCACACATTTCAAATTGAATTTGCCATATCCCCAATCAAATTCGAACCTGCCCTGAAATTTTAATGAATTTGGCTTCGAATTAATCATCAGTGAGTCGATCATTATAGTTTGAATTCTGGCTCAAAATTCGAGAAGTACCAACATCGAAATGAGATGCTCTCGTTCAAATAAAACGAGCACCAGAAATAGTTTCTCTTGACTTCAAGATCCTATAGCAAAAAAGGGAAAATTCCCTTTGTTCATCGTTGATCTTTACACGAATGAAATTATCGATACCAGATATTTTCCAGGAGGTTTGGGAAAAGGCTATGGGGAGCCATTTTCAGCCTAATAACATGACGTGATTTTCGGAAATAATAACAATACTATTTTAATCAACAATCTGAATTTGTTTTTTGTTTCCAATCGAACTGTATAAACACAAATAATACAAAACAGATAAACAGCTTCGAAATATCATTAACTACATTAACTAATGAAAACTTTTCCCAGGGAAAACTCTTTGAAACTTTCCCTTCGTACGAAATCAACGAATCAAATGAATTTGGAAAAAACAATTGTGTAAATAGTCACGTTATAATTTTGCCATTTATAAGAATAATAGTCGCTGTTTTGAAATATGTGAAAAATTGGTTAATCTACATTGAATTTTCATGAAGAACATTCCTTTTTCGTGCATGTCTTACAAGCTTATGAGAAGAGGAAATGAATGCACACAAAATATAAGGAAGAACGTCAAGAATGGTTATATCTATCTATCGATTCAGACAGACCAGAATGACGAAATTATCTATACGATTGCTTATACCCGAAAATTAAATAACATTCGGAAAAATATCTATAAAAACAATAGAAGCATTCGCATCTATGCGTAATTATAATTATTCATATCATATATTTTTCATACTGAACCCCTCAGGCTGCTCGATTATAAGAGCTTCTGACATACCTGTACACAAAACACGGAAATTTAGGCGAGCTATTGGGCGTGACAAGGTGAGTTCAACTCGAAGACGGATGGTATAAAAGCGTCCAATATTGTTGTGGGAAGTATCAGTCGAATTTACCTTCAGACGAATCAAAAACTACAATGAATTCCTTCGTAAGTACATAAGTTCACCCACATTTCAATGAGTGCTGAAAAATAATATAATTATATCATGCTTTTTGTTCCTTCTATTTTAATTTTTCAACAAGACATTATTATATCCAAAAGTATTCAAATTTGATTGAAACCGTCCAATTTTCAGGCCGCTGTTGTTTTCTTCGCCGCTTTGGCCGCCGCCAATGCTGGTTTGATAGCCCCTTTGGCCTACTCTGCAATCCCAACTGGCCACATCGTACAAGGACCAAGCTCCAGGACGACTGTTGTTGGACCAGACGGTAGTGCTATCTCTTCTGTAGCCCCAGGAGGTACCATCATCACTGATCACGATGCCACCATTGTTTCTCAAGCTGCCCCAGCCGCTGTTATTGCTCCTGCTGCCAGACATGTCGTTGCCCATTCCACCCTTGTAGGAGCTCACTCTGCTTTGGTTGCCCCAGCAATTACCAGCTATGCTGCCCATGTCCCAGCAATTACCGGCTATGCTGCTCATGTCCCAGCAATTACCGGATATGCTGCTCATATCCCAGCAATCACTGGCTATGCTGCTCATGTTCCAGCAATTACCGGCTATGCTGCTCATGTCCCAGCCATCACCACCTACGCTGCTCAAGCCCCTGTCTTGGCCCATCATGCTGTAGGAAGGATCGCTTCTGAAGATACTGTTGTAGCTGGACCCTCTGGAACTATCACCCAATCAAGAGCAATCAACTCTGCCCCTCATGTATCTGTTTGGTAAATTTCGACGATTTTAGTGTAGATAATAAATTTTTGATTTTGTGATATTTCTGTCCTTTTATTACCATACTGAAAACATAGTATCTTCCGAATTTGTGGTCTTAAGTTCGAATTGATCATTTCGGATAAAAAAAATCTTCAGTATTGTTGAAAGATCGTTATTCCTCAATAACTTTTCATTCTTGATGATATGCAGGAGAGATATCGTGCTCTATGGCATTATTATCGATAAAAGCCTAAAAGAGAACCACCCAGTCTTCTAGTAGATGCGTAATTTACATTCCATTTGTTGGTGAGCCTCTAAATCCATCGAAAATTATCTAAATAAATAAACCATCAATTTTGATCTCATTTTCTGGAGAATCTGGAGTAATCCTAATATAACTGGGATTCAGAAATAGCTTTAAGATGGCATAAGGTTCAGCTATAGACATGAGTTCTTCACTCTAACGGATCCATTTTGGCCCCTTTCGACATCTGAAAGACATGCTTCAGCTTGAATTTTAGGGTTTCCTTCACTAGTTTGTTTGTTCGTTTGCCTGTCACGGTAAATTGTCTACTAATCTACTTGTTAGAAGTGATTGAAACTTTGAACATATATTATGTTGTTTGATGATTCATTGACGATCTCCATAGACAACTTATAGATGGGCCACTCTCCTACTAAACATTTGAAGCTGATTTTAATTTCATCAACACCCACCAGACAGCGCTCGCATCGCTGTTTTCGGTTTCGTTCCTTACGATTTTCGTTTCCTCTGTGTTTCTGTCATCTTTCTGTGCTGAACTGTCTAAGTGTCTAAAGTGTAGCATCGTGTTTTTAGCGAATTTTCTTAAATAAAATCTATTTCCAAATTGGAAGGAAATATGAGGTTGAAACCTAAGTGTACCAAATATCTTACACTCTTCAACCTTTGTTATTTTTTTGATCTCCATCATGTCGTGTCTGAAGGTTTTTGAAAAATTATTTATATTATGACAAGCAGGGCGACCCAGCTTCGCCCGGTGAGAAATTTGTTTAACGCGGCGGTTTCATCTTCACTTCAACCCGCCATATCTTTTGATGTACTCGTTGTAATTGTATGATGTGAAGAGCAATTTCGTTCTAAATTAAATACTGGGGATAAATAACGTATTAGGTTGGATGAGGATCAATACCCAATTCATAAAAACACACTCCCAAATAGTGCATAATTTTGGAAAACATCTGATCACCATAAACAGGTAATAGCAAGTCAATCTTGAGAGATAGATATATGCTATTGCGGACTTTTTTGTAGAACTATTTGAGAGGTACATTTCCGTCATACATTGTATCCACGTAAGTCTTACGGTTTCTGCAGCGCACGTGAAAATAGCTGATTATGGCTGATTTTTTTGTAATTTTTGAAGTTATAGTAGGTATCCTCATTTTTTTCGGGTGAAAAGTATAGCCTATGTCACTCAGGGATAATGTAGCTTTCTAAGGGTGAAAGAATTTCTGAAATCGGTCCAGTAGGTTTTGAGCCTATTCGTATCAAACAAACAAAAATACAAATCTTTCCTCTTTATAATATTAGTACCTATAGATAAATGATAGTTTGTATAAAGTATACCGAAATATAATGCTTTATTTTTGAAATTTTTGTTTTTCTTCATACCCTTATATGTGAATTCGATAAGATAATATCTTATTTCAGTAAGTGGTTAAGCATTCAAAATAAGAAATAAACAAAGCATTGGTAGGGTGAGGTCATTTTAAATTTTCGCGCCAGTTAGTACTACATATCACCACTAGGTGCTAACATTTTCTAAAATAACTCCTTCAACACCCACCAGGGAGCGTTTCAAACCCAAACATTAGGGGGAGAGTTTCCCATCTATACGTTGTTGTCTATGACGATCTCTTATCTCGAATTTTGTTTCTCACGATACATTTTGGTAAAAAACCTGAGATATAATTCTTTTTTCAACTGTACCATTGCTTTTTCTGCAAGGCGTATGGTGTTCATGGGTTTTGCGAGCTTGCGATGTCCAGTGAGTACAGTGTATTAGTTTTCTCGAATAGGTAGTTCGTGTATACTAGCAGATCTGTCGAAAGCTCTGACCGCGAATCTTCAAGGAATATTGCATCTTGTCTCTGCTCTGAGGTTTTACCACCATGCCTGAGCTTGTTCTTTTCCCCAGTTTTTATAGTTGACTTCTACCTCCGCTTCACTTCTTGAGGATGATATAGAATGAAGTGCCATCGAACAACTTGGCTAGTTCGTGTACCAGTTCATTTTCCGGTTTCTCTGTATCTATAAACTGATGCCAAATTTATAAATGCTTGGGTAACAGGCAAAAACGCCCTCACAGCAAGATGTTGTAAGCACATCCTATTTCTTGAATTGAGGCTTATAACAGCTCTGGATATCATTCTCTTTCCTGATGAAAGGAAACCCTTTCAAAGCCAGCAGAGTTTCCCAGCTTCACACATACAGAGCATTTCACCTCAGCCCCACTCAAACATGAACACTAATTTGAGGACAAATCACAACATCGTATCAGTATATGTTTAAAATGAGTGGTTTTTTCGAAAACCAGTCGCGAAAACAAGTTCTAATTAAGGAGTAAACTTATGTAAATGGCCCCAGTGTGCAGTCCTGAGACAGTTGAGCAAGGGTACCAAGGTACATATATGTAAGAAGGGAATGAAAAACAGGCGAAATAAACACTTTCCTAGGTAACAAGTATCGGAATCATCGGACCAAGAGTGGTTTATTCTTACTCTGAGTTTTACTAACAACCCAATTTTGAGGGTTTTTTCAACCTAAGTATAATCGTGCCATAATGTCTGCAAATTATAGCATATGTTTAAAATGACATTATGAGACATTCACAGAGAGTGGGGGTACTCAAAAGATGGGCAGAATTTGAATAAACACACCGATATAGAGTTTTTTCGTTTATTTCAGTCTCAATAACATTTTTATTTACAAGTAGAGTCCTCCATAAGCGTAGGCACTGGGAAGAGCGTATCTTGCAGCAATTCCAGGAGTGGCAAGGCTCTTGGTGTTGGTGATGGTACCGGATGGTCCAGCAACTACAGTGCTTTCAGCAGCATGTCCGAGAGCAGCAATTGGGGCAGAGTAGGCGGTGTAGGCTGAGGCGGCAAGTGGAGCGTTGTAGGCCAGAGGTGCGTTGTAAGCAAGGGGTAGAGAGTAGGCCGAAAGTCCTGGGGCAGCATAAGTGCTGGCAATGAAACCACTGGGAGCTACGATTCCTGCGCTAGCGGCAGCAACGACGGCAAAGAAAACTACGGCAGCCTAAATAATCAAAAAGTATCATCACTCAGATGTTCATGAAAAATTTGTATTCAATTCGCGAATATTATTTTACTTACGATTGAATTCATGATGATTGTTGTTTGACTGGAGGATTTCCACTGTCTTACTCATTCGAAACTTGCCTATTTATATTCATTTCGTTTTTTCCAGATTCGCTACAAACCAAGAAACAACGCAACCTTGCCCCGCCCTGGTTATTATTCGCTAACTGGTCCAAATAAAATGTTAATTTGTCGAGATGCTATCTGCAACTCCTACACTTCAGTGGGAATGAGAAATATGCATTCCGTACAAAAATGATCCTAGATATTCGACTATTTCAGGACTGAGAATTGAATAATTGTGTTCTAGAAGATTATGATGCCATTTTTGAGTGTTTTTCAAAATCAAATCCAACCACAGCAAATCATGGAAAAAACAGTTTTCTTTTTTATCATCAGTAATTATCGTATGACGTCTTCGATTCTTCTTTCGGAATTCATAATTCTATGAATCTTGATCAGATTTTTGTTTGTCAAAGGCCACTATGCAGGAAATGTATTGTTGTTGAAGAAGCCCTATATTCTTGTTAAGCGATTAAGATTTATTTCTTTCAAAATTCACATTTGCAAATACATATGTCATCGAGAATACCACAAAGAACAATACACTCTGTAATAGGACCTCTTATAAATGCAACTAATTGGGCAATAATGGTATTATTTTTCACGAATCAAACGAAAAATCCCATTGTGATTTTTTTAGTCAACAAAAGTTTATGTGAAATACAATCTGTGTATTTACATTTGAGCCTAGTTGTGTGTATATTCGAGCCTGTGAAAGAATACTTTTTTCCTAAACATGTTTTAAACTGAATTAAATTTTTGCAGCCACTGAATTCCTCAGGTTTATGCCCCAAAATGGATTTCACTTCGTATTTTATTCAGAATCATTGAATTCGAAATCCCTAGTAACATTTTCGATTCTAAATCAAGATCACCTATCTGAAAGGAGTATTTGTTTGATAAATTGATCAGGACATTTCATACTGCTTCTCCTACAAGGTGCAATTGTGAACCGGGCTCATTTCCTTGTCGGCGAGATTGTCGCAATATCAACAATAAGTAGCAAACTGCAAGAGTTGAGGCGTGTCAAGGTCAACTTTGGCAGGACCCCGAATTTCAGGTAGGATCAGTTGCTATAAAAACTGAAAATTTACTGGGTTTCATTCAGTGGATATCTTCCAGTCTTCAAACAAACATCATGAACTCAATCGTAAGTTCAATTATTATTTTCTGAGAATTTAAGTCAATCTCATTTTGTATTTTGTTCTTAACGGTACTACATAATAATTTTTTTTCAGGCTGTCGTAGTTTTCTTTGCCGCCGTTGCTGCCGCTAGCGCAGGCATCGTAGCTCCCAGTGGATTAATTGCCAACACTTATGCTGCCCCAGGATTTTCGGCCTACTCTCTACCCCTCGCTTACAACGCACCTCTGGCCTACAACGCACCTTTGGCCTACAACGCTCCACTCGCCGCATCAGCTTACACCGCCTATTCTGCCCCAATTGCTGCTCTCGGACATGCTGCTGAAAGCACTGTAGTTGCTGGTCCATCCGGTACCATCACCAACACCAAAAGCATTGCTACCCCTGGAATTGCTGCAAGATACGCCCTTCCTAGTGCCTACGCTTATGGAGGACTCTACTTGTAAATAAATGAGACTGAAATAAAAACTGAAAATTAATTTTTTCGTTTTCCTCCAACCCATGAATGCTATTTCACTTCGAAGATTAGTTTGCTCCAAATTCAGTAGTAGGTCTCCATGTTTGCAGTCGAAATAACAGGTAGAAACATTAGCAGAATTTATCGATCAATATACAGGGTGTATTTAAACGTGAGGCTTTTCGTTTGACAGATGGTTGAACTCATCAAAATAAGTCATTTTCAAGAAAATGAAACTAGAATATTTCTCAGTCTGAACCTGCTCCTCCGTAGATATCAATATTATTTTGTCTTTTTATCATACACGACTCAGAATATCGATTGTGATCAGTAATCTTCGATCGTGTTACGGCAAGGGTACGAGTGTTTTGTGTTTCGAAAATGCCCCAAGTTTATTCAAATAATGAACTTGTTGTTATGCTTTTGATTTATGGTGAATGAAAACAAAATGCCAGTTCAGCATATAAGTTGTACAGAACAAGATTCACGCTAAGAAATCACCCAACTTCGGGGATGTTTATAAACCTGGTGCAGAATCTCATCATATTGAATTCCGGGGAAAGCATCATACACACTGATAGCTTAAATGTAGAGTAATTAGTCCAGAAGACAGGCAGACGCAGGTTCGATCCTCCTCGGTGTCACTTTTTTCCGGAATTTCAAAAAATTGTCAGCATCTCGTTAGCGCTTCCTCTTATCGAACAATGTATGAGTTTAATACCAGAAATTCTTGGAAAATTTCACAACGCCCTTCTGACGAGAAAAATCAATGTAAACATTTCCCATATTTCGAATATTTCTGCTTTCAACTTGATATCCAGACTTTTCAAATACCATTGAATACCACAGAATGTTTACCAGATCCAAACCCGATGAAAGAAATGTTTGCAGTAGAGACTTGATGATAACAATTTATTGATCATAAGATAATACGATTTATAGGATAAGTAAAATACTGATATGTACTTCGAATATGACAAATCGCGAAATGTATTGATGGTGAATATTTAGAGTGCATACACTTTTATGTATGTCCATTTATAAACGAATCACCACTTGATGGTTGATGATTTAACGAGTATCTTCAGTGAGAAGGCAGCTATCGCAAAAAAACCCATAATAGAATAATAACATTTGGCTAACCATGAACTCTTGATTTTTTCTTGAAACTAGCTACTCACAGAACTTGGCAGGGAATTGAACTACTTTAAACTCATATATGCAATTGGAGAACGTTCAAACATATGCATTTCATGTTTAAGGCACGTTTGTAATAGACAAAAATCGTCCATATTTTATATTTTATATTTTTTGACGAATTCCGCAATGTTTATTGTGCTGAATTAATTCGTTTTTTCATCTTTTATGTTAATTGACTGTGTACTGTTAATATTATATTTTGATGAAATAAACGTATTGAGTATTGAGTATTGAGTATTGACAATATTCAAAAAACCTTCTGTATGACGAGAACGAAAAGCTTCAGAAAGTATGGATTCAGACTCCACATAACTTCTGCTGAGGATTCAAACATGTAAAATCCCTCACAGGTCTTATAGGCACCATGAATTGAATTGCCATTAAAGTGTATTGCAAGTAATTGTCATTCCAGAGTATTTTCTCATAAGAAAATTTTTAGGAATCTTACATGTGATTATTTTCAGAGTTTTCATGAAAAATATCGAAACTCTCAATTGTAAAGTTTAACAATCATTGCTATAGCTATGTATCGATTTCCTTCTGTGAGTTATCTTTGTTGAACCTAATAGTCTGTGATTTTTCATTTTGAATCATTTTCTGAACAATCTGCTTATGGACGTGGTTGATTAAAATTTTTCGGCGAGTTACTCATGGCAAATTTTCACAGCGTGTACCAGTGGCAAACATATTTCTCAGAGGAAATGTCCTTCTATTCTATATCAGATCATTTCATTTCGATTTTGCTGAAAGTCGCACCGGAGTAACGACCTCCTAATTTACTTATTGGCGAGATTGTAGAAATATCTGACTGAAAACAAGTCGTAAGCTGAAAGGTTTGGAGCGCGTCAAGGTTGATATTGTTCAGACCGCCGAATTTCAGGTAGAATGAGTTGATATAAAATCTGAAACAATCTGGAGTTTATTCAGTGGATATCTTCCAGTCTTAAAACAAACATCATGAACTCAATCGTAAGTGCTAAGTTCTCTGAGTTGTATTCTGTATTCATATGTTCTGTACAGAAAGAAAAATATTCTGTTTATTTCTGATCAAATTTTATTTTTTCAGGCTGTCGTAATTTTCTTTGCCGCCGTTGCTGCCGCTAGCGCGGGCATCTTGGCTCCCAGTGGTTTCATTGCCAACACTTATGCTGCCCCAGGATTTTCGTCCTACTCTCTACCCCTTGCTTACAATGCACCTCTGGCCTACAACGCTCCACTCGCCGCATCAGCTTACACCGCCTATTCTGCCCCAATTGCTGCTCTCGGACATGCTGCTGAGAGCACTGTAGTTGCTGGACCATCCGGTACCATCACCAACACCAAAAGCATTGCTACCCCTGGAATTGCTGCAAGATACGCCCTTCCTAGTGCCTACGCTTATGGTGGACTCTACTTGTAAATAAACGGATAAATGAGACTGAAATAAAAACTGAAAATTTATTTTTTTGGTTTTCATCCATACTATTTGTTTAAATTAAAGTACTTATCAGAAACGTGGACAGTTTATTTCTCTAATTAAATCTACAGAGCCAACGTTTCGGAGACAATATTTTCTCCTTCTTCAGGGCTTAAGATTATTAATTATTCAGAGATTTAACATTTGGGTATCTGTAAGATCTACAATTCATAATACTCTAAAATTCGAAAGCTTTCTAGCAACCAACAACGATGTAAATAATTTTTTATGAAAACGTTGGCTCTGTAGATTTAATTAGAGAAATAAACTGTCCACGTTTCTGATAAGTACTTTAATTTAAATTTATTTTTTTGTTTTCCTCCAACCCATGAATGCTATTTCATTTCGAAGATGAGTTTGCTCCAAGTTCAGTAGTAGGTCTCCATGTTTGCCGTCAATATATCAGGTAGAAACATTAGCAGAATTTATCGAACAATATACAGGGTGTATTTAAACGTGAGGCTTTTCGTTTGACAAATGGTTGAACTCATCAAAATAAGTCATTTTCAAGAAAATGAAACTAGAATATTCCTCAGTCTGAACCTGCTCCTCCGTAGATATCAACATATCATACACGACTCAGAAAATCGATTGTGATCAGTAATCTTCGATCGTGTTACGGCAAGGGTACGAGTGTTTTCTGTTTCGAAAATGCCGCAAGTTTATTCGAATAATGAACTTGTTGTTATGCTTTTGATTTATGGTGAATCAAAACAAAATGCCAGTTCAGCATATAAGTCGTACAGAACAAGATTTACGCTAAGAAATCACCCAACTTCGGGGATGTTCATAAATCTGGTGCAGAATCTCATCATATTGAATTCCGGGAAAAGTATCATACACACTGATAGCTTAAATGTAGAGTAATTAGTCCAGAAGACAGGCAGACGCAGGTTCGATCCTCCTCGGTGTCACTTTTTCCGGAATTTCAAAAAATTGTCAGCATCTCGTTAGCGCTTTCTCTTATCGAACAATATATGAGTTTAATACCAGAAATTCTTGGAAAATTTCACAACGCCCTTCTGAAGAGAAATCAATGTAAATTTTTACCATATTTCGAATATTTCTGCTTTCAACTTGATATCCAGACTTTTCAAATACCATTGAATACCACAGAATGTTTACCAGATCCAAACCCGATGAAAGAAATTTTTGCAGTAGAGACTTGATGGTAACAATTTATTGATCCTCTAAAATAATACGATTTATAGGATAAGTAAAATACTGATATGTACTTCAAATATGACAAATCGCGAAATGTATTGATGGGGAATATTTAGAGTGCATACACTTTTATGTATGTCCATTTATAAACGAATCTTACGAATCACCACTTGATGGTTGATAATTTGACGAGTATCTTCAGTGAGAAGGCAGCTATAACAAAAAAACCCATAATAGAATAATAACATTTGGCTAACCATGAACTCTTGATTTTTTCTTGAGTCTAGCTACCCACAGTTCTTGGCAGGGAATTGAACTACTTTAAACTCATATATGGAATTGGAGAACGTTCAAACATATGCATTTCATGTTTAAGGCACAAGTAAAGTTTATTTATGATAATTTTGGTCCAATGAATGAGAACCCCCCTGGACTGAATCGGACCAACAGTTTTCGACAATATTGATATATTGTTTATCCTGACTACTCCTAGGTCTCCTGAGGTCTGAAACTACAAGCTTTGAAGCTTGTAACTTGTGCCGAGTTCGGAGTAAGCAGTTGTGTTCTGTGTAGGCTTTGTTACTGTGTCCTTACGCCACCTTAGGCACAGCACTGTTAATTTTTGACCCAACAGTGAGAATTGTGGCCCCTGCCAAGACTAGAAAATTCCTTTTCCTAGCTCGGGACCTCTGGGTCCTAATTCCAACGCTCTACCACTGAGCCAAGGGCACTCATTCAAGAAACCTTCTGTATGACGGAAACGAGAAGCTTCAGAAAGAATGGATTCAGAATCTATATAACTTCTACTGAGGATTTAGCCATGTGGAATCCTTCACAGGTCTTATATAGGTACCATGAATCGAATTACCATTAAAGTGTATTTCAAGTAATTGCTATTCCAGAGTATATACAAACTCAATTTTAATCATCTATAGGATTCTTCAGAAACCTATTCGAATCCATTTCATCATAAGATGATTTTTAGGTAAGTATCTTTCATGCGATTATTTTCAGAGTTTTCATGAAAAATATCGAAACTCTCAATTGTAAAGTTCAACAATCATTGCTATAAATAGATATGTATCGATATCCTTCTGTGAGTTTTCCGTGTTGAATCTAATAGTCTGCGATTTTTCATTTTGAATCATTTTCTGAACAATCGGCGCATGGACTTGGTTTATTGAAATTTTTCGGCGAGTTACTCATGTCAAATTTTAACAGCGTGTACCACTGTGACAAACATATTTTTCAAGATCGAGACTGCGTATCTCAGACGAAATGTCCTTCTATTCTATATCAGATCATTTCATTTCGATTTTGCTGAAAGTTGCACCGGAGTAACGACCTCCTAATTAACTTATTGGCGAGATTGTAGGAACATCTGACTGAAAACAAGTAGTAAGCTGAAAGGTTTGGGGCGCGTCAAGGTTGATATTGTTCAGACCGCCGAATTTCAGGTAGAATCAGTTGCTATAAAATCTGAAACAATCCGGAGTTTATTCAGTGGATATCTTCCAGTCTTCAAACAAACATCATGAACTCAATCGTAAGTGCTAAGTTCTTTAAGTTGTATTCTGTATTCATATGTTCTGTACAGAAAGAAGAATATTCTGTTTATTTCTGATCAAATTCATTATCTAATTTTATTTTTTCAGGCTGTCGTAGTTTTCTTTGCCGCCGTTGCTGCCGCTAGCGCGGGCATCTTGGCTCCCAGTGGTTTCATTGCCAACACTTATGCTGCCCCAGGATTTTCGGCCTACTCTCTACCCCTTGCTTACAACGCACCTCTGGCCTACAACGCTCCACTCGCTGCATCAGCTTACACCGCCTACTCTGCCCCAATTGCTACTCTTGGACATGCTGCTGAAAGCACTGTAGTTGCTGGACCATCCGGTACCATCACCAACACCAAAAACATTGCCACACCAGCAATCGCTGCAAGATACGCTCTTCCCAGTGCCTACGCTTATGGAGGACTCTACTTGTAAATAAACGAATAAATGAGACTGAAATAAAAACTGAAAATTTATTTTTTTGTTTTCCTTCAACCCATGAATGCTATTTCATTTCGAAGATGAGTTTGCTCCAAGTTCAGTAGTAGGTCTCCATGTTTGCCGTTAATATATCAGGTAGAAACATTAGCAAAATTTATCAATCGATATACAGGGTGTATTTAAAGGTGAGGCTTTTCGTTTGACAAATGGTTGAACTCATCAAAATAAGTAATTTTCAAGAAAATGAAACTATAATATTTTCTAGTTTCTAGGTGAATCGGAAAATTCCTCAGTCCGAACCTGCTCCTCCGTAGATATCAACATTTTTTTTTCTTCTTATCAGATATGACTCAGAATATAGATTGTGATAAGTAATCTTCGATCGTGTTACGGCAAGGGTACGAGTGTTTCGAAAATGCCGCAAGTTTATTCAAATAATGATCTTGTTATTGCTTTTAATTTATGGTGTATCAAAACAAAATGCCAGTTCAGCGTATAAGTTGTACAGAACAAGATTTACTCTAAGAAATCACCCAACTTCGCGGATGTTCATAAACCTGGTGCAGATATGTAGATATGATGAACAGATAGATGCAGGCCAGAGTAGTATTAAGGTATTGATGCCCAAAATTTTTCATGAATTCTTTAAATTGAACATTTTATATAAGAATTTATTTTGATGAGTTCTATTACCTGTCAGAAAAAAGCCTCATCTTAAAATACACCCCGTACAAATGCATTTGACGTCTGTGAATTAATTAGAGTAATTCCGGGGAAAGTATCATACACACTGATAGCTTAAAGGTACAGTAACTCGTCCAGAAGACAGGCAGACACAGGTTCGCTCCTCCTCGGGGTCACTTTTTCCGGAATTTCAAAAAATTGTCTGAATGCCGTTAGCGCTTCCTATTATCGAACAATGTTTGAGTTAAATGCTAGAATTTCTTGGAAAAATTTAACAACGCCCGTTTGGAAGAAAATGAATTCAAATATTTCCCAAATGGCAAATACATAAACAGAATATTTACCAGATCGAAATCAAATGCAAGAAATTTTTGCAGTAAAGACTTGATGATTACAATTTATTGATCTGAGATAATTGGATTTATAGGATAAGTAAAATACTGATACTTCAAATATGACGAATCGCGAAATGTATTGATGGTGAATATTTATAGTGCATACACTTTTATGTATGTCCATTTATAAACGAATCTCCAATGGATGGTTGATAATCTTCAGTGGGAAGGGAGGTATCGCAAAAAAAACCCATAATAGAATGATAACATTTGGCTAACCATGAACTCTTGATTTTTTCTTGAATCTTGAGTCCAGCTACTCGAAGAACTTGATCGGGAATGGAACACCTTTAAACTCATATATGGAATTGGAGAACATTCAAACATATGCATTCCATGTTTAAGGCTCAAGTAATATCTGTGAGTTTCTAGTTGCATATTTATAATAATTTTGGTCCAATGAGAACCCCCCTGGAGTGAATCGGACCAACAGTTTTCGAGGAACGAGTTGTACAAAGTTTGACAATATTCAAAAAACCTTCTGTATGATGAGAACGAAAAGCTTCAGAAAATATAGATTCAGACTGCCCATAACTTCTACTGAGGATTCAACCATGTGAAATCCCTCACAGGTCTTATAGGCACCATGAATTGAATTACCATTAAAGTGTATTTCAAGTATTTGCTATTCCAGAGTATATACAAACTCAATCTTAGTCATCTATAGGATTCATCAGAAACCTACCCGAAACAATTTCATCATTAGATAATTTTTTAGGAATCTTCCATGAAAGTATTCTCAGAGTTTTCATGAAAAATATCGAAACTCTAAATTGAAATGTTTAAAAATCATTGCTACAGCTATGTATCGATTTCCTTCTGTGAGTTTTCCGTGTTGAATCTAATAGTCTGTGATTTTTCATCTTTGAATCATTTTCTGAACAATCTGCTCATGGACGTGGTTGATGTATAGAATTTTTAAAGGCGTGTACCACTGTGACAAAAATATTGTTTGAGATCGAGACTGCGTATATCAGAGGAAATGTCCTTCTATTCTTCCAGATCATTTCATTTCGATTTTGCTTGAAGTCGCACCTCCTAATTTACTTATTGACGAGATTGTAGGAATACCTGACTGAAAACAAGAAAGTAGTAAGCTGAAAGGTTTGGGGCGAGTCAAGGTTGATATTGTTCAGACCGCCGAATTTCAGGTAGAATCAGTTGCTATAAAATCTGAAGCGATCTGGAGTTTATTCAGTGGATTTCTTCCAGTCTTAAAACAAACATCATGAACTCAATCGTAAGTGCTAAGTTCTCTAAGTTGTATTCTGTATTCATATGTTCTGTACAGAAAGAAGAATATTCTGTTTATTTCTGATCGAATTCAGTATATAATTTTATTTTTTCAGGCTGTCGTAGTTTTCTTTGCCGCCGTTGCTGCCGCTAGCGCGGGCATCGTAGCTCCCAGTGGTTTCATTTCCAACACTTTTACTGCCCCAGGACTTTCAGCCTACTCTCTACCCCTTGCTTACAACGCACCTTTGGCCTACAACGCTCCACTCGCCGCAGCAGCTTACACCGCCTACTCTTCCCCAATTGCTGCTATCGGACATGCTGCTGAAAGCACTGTAGTTGCTGGACCATCCGGTACCATCACCAACACCAAAAACATTGCCACACCAGCAATTGCTGCAAGATACGCTCTTCCCAGTGCCTACGCTTATGGAGGACTTTACTTGTAAATAAATGAATATTTGAGACTGAAATAAATTTGGAAAATCTACTCTTCTAGTTTTCCTTCACTTTCAGGAAAGCCATTTCTATTCATAGATTGGAGCTCATATATTTCTTATGCAATGCTCTGAGATACGATCTTTATGGTCCTATTTTCAAGGAAAGCTTATAGTTGAGTAATTGTTAATGGAAATTTTTCATTATTTCAAATTATACCTTTTGAAAAAGTGGATTGCCTTCAACTCACAAAATGTATTCAAGATCTTATTGAAGAAAGAAATAATGCACACATTTGACTTTTTGAATTCGATTAATGAAAATGGAACGAAAACTTACTTTTTTTGGCAATCATGACAGATATTGAAGAATAGAGAGGCAATTCATTTTAGAACTGATTTACATTTTTTTTCAAAACGGCACATTTTACGAGAAAGATGCCGGCGCTGAAAAAGTTTTTAACCAAATCAGGCTATCCTAATTCAATTATTGCGTGAGTTTTTCTTCAAATTGAGTTGAACCGAAATAAATTCATAACGTTTGACTTTTAACCCCACATTTATAAAACAAAACACCTTTTAAATGTTCAGCCTCAATTTCGTAACACCCTGTATATAATTTTTTATAGCTTGGCCATTAACATTAAATCTCAAAGACTTCAATTGGTCATAATAATAGTTCTTTGAAATTATATCTTTAGAATGGACAACGGTTGAAATAATACGTTGATTATTATTTTTTCCCGCTATTTGTTTGATATCAAAAAAATTATAATTTGTTATAAATATATAATGATAGCCCACTCTGTACTTGCAGGACAGAAAACCTTCTTTCGGGAAAAACGCTTCAGTTCGAAGATACCGGGCGTTGAAATCTAGAAAAAAAGATTTGGTACTCTTTATGATATATCAAGATGAAATTTGAAAAATGATTGATACTACCAATTTTTATACTTGTATACATCTAATATCAATACATATTTGTCATGTAAATAAAGCAGATACGAATAAAGATAGTATGTCTGTGTGGAGGATGAATAATTGATCATCTGAGCATTAATTCTAATTTCGGGTTGGGAGAGGACTGTATCCATTATTCTTTGAATTTATGGTAGTTAAAACTCACACTTCTGGCACTAGTTACACCGGAGCCATGATAAAATAACTGGACATGCTAGTATTCAATGTTGTGAGGTACACTGAATTTCATTCAAATATCTTCCAATACGCCCATTACATTTGAAACGATTGACGTATATTTATATAATAATATCTGCTCAAAATGAGTTTTTATGCCTACTGTAAAGATTCAGATACAAAAAAAATGTGCCATCCCGTATGAGAATATGACCATTTTTACCTTACTTGAGAAAATACCATCGAAATAGCAGAAAACTTTTGTATTTTCAATGCAGTTCCTGTCCTCTACCGATTCAATTCGAGAAACTTTCGAAATCAATCGATGGTAACATGAAAAACCTTCCCAGGATATCATACCCACTTCATTACCTACAAGAGGCTTGTCCGATCTGTGGTTATGAATCGCTCATTTCCTTGTTCGCGGATATCTCGTGACCAAATTGGACCAGATCATATCGAATGTCAAGGTTAACATCTTCCCAGATTACGAATTAGGGGCGGAATGAAATCCTTTAAAGACTGGAACAGAACTCAACTGAACCAGTCGAAATCTTTCAGACGTAAAACAATCACCATGAACTCCTTCGTAAGTATCGATACTTAGATTTTCATAATTTTTCTCAATTCTTTCGTATAGGTAGATTATAGAATAAATATCAATTTTTTTTTCAGGCTGTCGTAGTTTTCTTTGCCGTCGTTGCCGCCGCTAGCGCAGGCATCGTAGCTCCCAGTGGATTCATTGCCAACACATATGCTGCCCCAGCCCTTACTGGTTACTCTCTACCCCTTGCTTACAACGCACCTCTGGCCTACAACACTCCACTCGCTGCTTCAGCCTACACCGCCTATTCTGCCCCAGTTGCTACCCTTGGACAAGCTGCTGAAAGTACTGTAGTTGCTGGTCCATCTGGTACCATCACCAATACCAAAAGCATTGCCACACCAGCAATTGCTGCAAGATACGCTCTCCCTAGTGCCTACGCCTATGGAGGACTTTACTTGTAAATGATTATATGAGAATAAATGGGACTGACATAAACATATATTTTTTTCTTATGTACCCATTGTAATTTCTTCTTCCATTCGAGATACCCAAAATGGGACACGACAGAATGAATATCCATAACAAGTAGACCAATGTTTTTAATTTTAAAGGAAAAATCACTGTTTTTTTCTAATTCTAAAATGTTTTTCATATTCCATTAGTTGCTAACATAAATTTTCAGTTTTCTGTCGCTCATGAGTATTTTATTATCGGATCTAATTCAAAACCGATTCTGATTCTTGTATTGGTTGCTCAGGAAATGTTAAGACAAAGTTTTATTGCTGAAAATATTGAGACGATTCTTTCCTACAAAATAACAAATGAGTTTTGAAGAAAGTATAAGCAAAAAGAGAACATACAATCAACATAGAATTTCACTCCAGTTGTAAAATACCGTATATAAGTATCACAAATTTTATTTATGACTATCGAATCCAATAAATAAGCCAAAATTTGGTATGAAGGAACATCAGCGATAGATTAAGGTGGGCGTTCAATGTAGTGCGTTTTTATTTCAAGTTGATTTCGAAAACGGTTTCACTTTGAGACCTGAAATTTTGTGGGTGAACTCAGAAAGGATGAGGATTCTTGTTGAAATAATTTTAATCGATTTCATTCCGACAGTTAATTTTTTTTCTTTCAAAAATAGAAGAAAATGAGCCAACCCATGCTTCTGTTTTATTTCAACAGAAAGACCCATGAAAATATTTCAATTTCCGATTAAAAGTGAATATACTGATAATTTCGTTCGGAAGATCAACTTGAAATACGGAATTGGCAGAAAATGGCCGAATTCAAATATTGGCGGGAAAAAATTCCTGCTTTACCCACAAATTGACTTATTTCATAGATTTTCGGATAGAGAGCGCCATTTTACATTTCATTAATGATTAGAGAGATATTTATAGAACTCATAGTTATAATGTAAGTTCGATGGAGATATTTCATAAAATGCACGATGGCGCCTCTATCGGAGGAGATTTCCTACTCGCTTTAAACGCCGACCTTAAGCAATCTATTACTCTCACCCTCCAATTTCTATCATGGGGTTTACTAAAAATTAGTATGGGGGCTAAAATTATCAGATTCAGGTGGGCGTTCAATGTAGTGTGTTTTTTTTTTCAAGTTGCATTTGAAAATGGCTTCACTTTGAGAACCGAAATATTGTGGGTAAACTCAGAAAGGATTGGAGTTCTTAATGACATAATTGAAAACGATTTAATTTCGAAAGTTCATTAGAAGAAATAAGAAGTAATTAGAAGAAAATGAGCCAACTCATGCTTCTGTTTTATTTTAAACGAAAGACCAATGAAAATAGTTCAACTTCCGATTGAAAGTGAATCTACACATAATTTCTTTCCCCCAATCAAGAGCTTTTTGGCAAACGTCGAACTTAAGAACGGAAACATCAAGAAATCTGATACTCACACCCTCTAACTCCTCATTATATGTAGTGCTGTGAATGAAAATCTTCACAGATTAGCACCTTAGAAGAAATTGAAAGCTGACATTTGATATGTAGGTTAGTCTTCAAACAGAAACAACATAAAACTCAGAAACTGGCAACGTCCTACTGAACATATTGATTAAATTTAAAATACAGAAACTTTTTTAGCACATTCAGAAATGGAACTTGAAACCTTTAATATCACTTGTCGCTCTATCCCTATTGCCATTCAAGATTCTTGGGAGAGCTGCCATCCTGCTTGAGGGGATCATCGTACTCTCGCGAATAGGAAGTTGCCATTCACAGCATACTTCGACTGCAATGTTGAAACAAAACAATGATATTTTGTGAACTCTGATTCATTTATTCGGAATTGAAACTAACTAATTTTCAATAAAACAATATATAATAAAGAGACAAAAATTCAAATCCAAAACCTTCAATTTTGACCGACATAAATCATTTTGTTTCATTGCTAGGTAGGTACCACTTTCTCTACAAGAAATAATTTCACGCAAGAGCAAGACCAGTCTATTTCCTGCTTCGCGAAAATACCATAAAAACAGCACAATAACCGAAAAGTCAAGGCCAATAACTCGATTCAAGATAGAATCAGATCATATAAAAACTGAAAATAACATAATTGTTTCAGTGGATCTCCTCCAGTCGTCCAACAATAAACATCATGAACTCAATCGTAAGTTGACAGTGTTATCAATTTCAATAGCGTCACTGTCAAAACTGAATAACGAAGTTGAAGTCAGCCTCAAAGATGAAAATCACCTCTGATTTCTATATTTACTGTGATTTTAGCTTAATTTCTAATGATTTTTTTCAGGCTGCCGTAGTTTTCTTTGCCGTCGTTGCTGCCGCTAGCGCAGGCATCGTAGCTCCCAGTGGTTTCATTGCCAACACTTATGCTGCCCCAGGACTTTCGGCCTACTCTCTACCCCTTGCTTACAACGCACCTCTGGCCTACAACGCTCCACTCGCCGCTTCAGCCTACACCGCCTACTCTGCCCCAATTGCTGCTCTCGGACATGCTGCTGAAAGTACTGTAGTTGCTGGACCATCCGGTACCATCACCAACACCAAAAGCATTGCCACTCCAGCACTTGCTGCAAGATACGCTCTTCCTAGCGCATATTCTTATGGAGGACTTTACTTGTAATTTGAAAATTTTTTGAGACTGAAATAAATGACCAAAACCGATATCAGTGTGTTGATTAGAATTTCCCAAACATAGAAGTGAACTCAATTTTTTTTTGGTTCACGATTCCTCCCCCAAATAACAAGTCAATGAAGGACATATATCCTTCGGTGGTTACCTTCACTGCATGAAAGAGTACTACTGGTATATTTGAATTTACCAATTTTTTTGATCTGCAGTAGAATAGGCTCTGTATTCTGAACGTGCATTGAAAGCGATTGGTGCAGAGAAAGCTGTAAAACCTCGGGCTGAGTAAGCTCTGGCCATGAATCCACTGGGAGCAAAGAAAAGTACCAATAGGAAAAACTCACTATCAAGTTAATTGTTAATGTTTTACTATTGAAGATCTTCTTCTTAATGCAGATGTTGACGGTGTTCGGTTTTTAGTACGATTCATCCAGAGGAAATCAACCTTGCCACTCTGTTTCAGAATTTTTTGTTTGCATTCCCAAAACTGTCATAACTAGATTTTTTAGTACGAGATGATTGAATAGATTGCAGATATTGCACCATTGATAGTGATCGAGTTGAAGTAAAGTTCTAGGTCGAATCGAGGTCCAATTATTCTGTCATTGGTACTCCTTTTCAAAGATATTTCGAATGTCATATGGTAACCTGTAAAGAATATGATTTGAAATAAAAAATTAAAGATCTTGTCCGTTAGCACCGTCCAATAGGACAAATATTAATTTAAATTTTCCTCATGGATAGAGTTCAGAGATTTTGGAACGAGGTAGACTTTTTCTCATCATTTAGCGAAAAGGATTCGAAATGTTCAGCTATTGAAAAAAAAAACAACTATCATTGGAAAATGTTTTTATGAATAAGACGACGAAAAAAAGGTTAACAACTAGGATTAGCCAAACTTTCGATTATGCTAACATTTTAAAGAAAAATTTGAAGAGGGTGTGTTATTCACCCTAAAGCAGTCCTGAAGCCAAGATCCCCATTCTAGTATTTTAAAGAAATTTACTTTCGATTTGAAAATGATTTCCTTTGATTTGCAAAGAACTTTTCCTTCATTGACTATAGTTTGTATCATTTATAGAGTTTGCCTGTTCAATCAAGAAATCAATGAACATTCTGTGAAAGAATTTCAATATTTTAAGATTGAAAGTATGTGAATGAATGGAAGTTCTTAACGATCATTCTTATGGAGCTGCAGGAAATGTCAACATTTCTGATCTGCACATTTTTCTGATGGAATTAAAGACATTCAGAAATGTATATATTAATCCATTATTGTCCTCAAATGTTATTGAAATTCATAAGGATGTCTAAGAAATTTGATTTATTCACATCATAATATTTTTGGTGAACTTTCAAGATCACTGTGAAGAATATCTTGAAATCTTGTATGAGTATATTTTGAGTAGGTACAGAGCAAATTTTACCGGTGTGATCGATCAAAATCTTTGTCAACATTAGCAGGATAGTATATAACTGGAAATGTCACATTTCGGTCCATGGAGCTCGACTGCTGACATTTAAAAAACAAGCTTCCCTTTTCTTTCAGGATACGAATTGCTACCTAAAAATTGGGCGTGGTGAGGTTGTCTCTGCATCATTCGATACGATCGCGGAAACCAATAGCTATAAGAGCGACTCGCAGCATTCACAGAGACACTGGACCAATCCTCCACGAACAATCAACATGAACTCAATCGTAAGTTTGTGCGGAACAATTAGTTTTCACTCATTTCATATCGAGGACAATTTTTTCTTATTTTATGCAATTTGATTCATTTTAGATTTTATTTATGACATTTTTGGTGGAAAAATCGAAAGAATGTTTCATTCGATTATGAATGTTTTCTGTTTTCAGGCTGCTGTAGTTTTCTTTGCCGTCGTTGCTGCCGCTAGCGCAGGCATCGTAGCTCCCAGTGGTTTCATTGCCAACACTTATGCTGCCCCAGGATTTTCGTCCTACTCTCTACCCCTTGCTTACAACGCACCTCTGGCCTACAACGCTCCACTCGCCGCTTCAGCTTACACCGCCTACTCTTCCCCAATTGCTGCCCTCGGACATGCTGCTGAAAGCACTGTAGTTGCTGGACCATCCGGTACCATCACCAACACCAAAAGCATTGCCACCCCTGGAATTGCTGCTAGATACGCTCTCCCTAGTGCCTACGCTTATGGCGGTCTTTATTTGTGAATATGAAATGAAAAATAAAAATTTGGAAAATTATAAGCTCAATTATTTCCAAAATCTATAATAATTCTGTATTCTGTTGTGAAATGAAAAGTTCACTTGAAAAGATAGGTGAAGTCAGTTCAATTCTTATTGAAATTTGTAGGCAATTTCTTCGCGGTAGGATAATAAATTGATGATATTGATACGAGCTCCTCTGTGGACTGGATATCAGTGAAACAATTACATAACTCTATACCCATATTTTGATCGTTGTAATTAAAAGTGAAACAACCAAAGAGGATTCTGCCAAGCGCAAGAGAGAACTATTGCGCATATGTTTCGTTGCAAATTGGATAATTGACAAAGTGGGGATAATTTGGTGGTTGAATTATTAATGTATTGAATCAAAGCCTTGATTCAAAGTTGATTTGTTTTGGTGGTCCTAAAACCTGTGAAAGAAACCTTCGAATTGAGATCGTAAAAAATGTTCAGAATTTGAAAATGAGTTACATTTTGTTGTCGAGAATAAGAATATTTCAGCAGCACATATGCAAGTATGGGGCAAGACATTAATTTGTTTTCGAAAATACAAGAAAAACCAGTCTGCGGAAGTCCATTTTTGTTCAATTTTTAACCAAAGCCTCGCAAAAATAGCTGAGATTCAGTCTATAAATGCCATATCGAAATTAATCCTTCATGAAACAAAATATCGAATATTTGACTTTCGATCGTATAAAATAGTGATGACTGAATTCCTGCTGTGGAATTCTGATTATTTCCGATTGAGGAATCCCATTTTTATCTGGTAGTTTCGATTTAATTCATTGCCATACGAAGAATGATAAAAATCTCCACAATGAACATTTTTGGAATCCTATATAATAACTTCGTTTTCAAATATAACAGCTCATTCTGAACGAATGAAGCGTTAGAGAAAGAATTCATCAAATTCAATACTTAGTTTTGACGGATTTTGTTCTGGAAATATCCCTAATTTGTGGAAAACATTCGGATCAGGAATCCATGATAAGTCAAAAACTACCAATTCTATGGACATTCAATTTTGAATTTAGATGGAGAATGGACAGCAAAATTTCATCCAGATCACGTAATTTCATATTTAATTCTAGTATTATTGGAAAAAATTAAAATATTTCTTCACGCCTTTCAGCCCGAAGGGCTTGATGAATTCAAACTTTTGAGGTGTCACAATTCTCGTCGGATTCTCAAATGCGAATCAACCTACAAGGTGAATCAATGAGGGCTCAAATGCTGACTTCAGATCACTGCTTTCTGTGACCCATTTTTCGGAATTGATCTCATCTGCCTGCCGTTATGGTTTGAAACATAATCACTGCGTTCGTTATTACCAATCCGGAGAGAAAATGGACACAGAACATCTAATAAATACGGATCTCTCTCTCTTCTCTCTTTCAGCCAGAGAGAGAGAGATCCGAATTATTGGATGTTCTGTGTCCGATCCGTCTCTGAAAGGAAATACCGAATGCGCCTATAATATGTTGATAATTATTGAAATACACAGAACAATATGTCGCTTAGGATGATTTCAGAACGTCAAATAATAATCATTGTCTATGTTATATGTTTGGAGGTATACGCTCAAGAGGCAGTATCACCTTTTGAATCGTGGTAAATCTCCATTCAAAAAGTCTCTTTATTCCACGAGTAAGTACCCTAATTTACGACGTAGACTGTAGAGACTTGATTTTTTTTTAAATTGAAGTTGAAGACCGTCCCGAGGGCAAATAGTTTTCTTTTTTTCGATTTAATTAGTTTTTCAATTAAAAAAAACAGGGTAATCGTTAGATCTGGGGTTATTGAATATGTTTTTCGTTTTTCATGAGTACAAGCTATATATTTTTGAAATAATCATCATGAAAATTTTTGTAGTTCATAGAAGATCGAATTGCCGAGGGCAAAAAGTTGCGATTTTTTCCAAAAAATGATGAATAACTGCCGGAAAAAATCATTAAGTGTAGTTTTCAAAACGCTGAAGATCAACCCGTTTTTTTTAATTGAAAAACTAATCAAATCGAAAACATCGCAACTGTTTAATCTTCTATAAACTACACAAATTTTCATGATGATTATTTCAAAAATATAGCTTTTACTCATGAAAAACTAAAAACATATTCAATAACCCCAGATCTAACCATTACATTGGTTTTTTTAATTGACTATTCCACTTTTTTCATTTTTAGTGAGGAAGTTTCCGTAGCAACGATCGTTTCATCCCAAAAAAAATTTTAAGCCGACAAAACCAACATGTTGGTTTTTCACCGACAAAATTTTTGACGTTTCTCGAATTCATAGATAGCTTCGGAAATAAATATCATAGAGAGAACAAACAACGTTTGGTGGTTTAGTTAATCCATCATGAATTCTAATTTGCCAAATAGCGCAATACGCGTCAAATGTGAACATATTACCGTATTTTCTCGTGGAAAAGTCATGCCGAATTCCACTCGAGATGAAATTTAAGCAGGTAAAATTTCGCTCTTGTGATATTCATGTTTGTTGCTTTTCGAAAATTTCGCTCATGACATACAAGGGTCATTTACAAAATTTCCGAGCAATAAACTTTCATAATACAATCGAGAAATTTTGCCGGCAAAATTCCATCTCTAGTGGTATTACATATGAAAAACTAATTATATCGAAAAAAAAGAAAACTATTTGCCCTCGGGACGTTCTTCAACTTCAATAAAAAAAATCAAGTCTCTACGTCGTGAATTAGGGTACTTACTCGTCAAATAAAGAGACCACTTTTGAATGGAGATTTACCCCGATTCAAAAGGTGATACTGCCCCTTAACTTAAAATGTCGACAATAGAATTTTTACATCATTTCCGTCTCCGGTGCCGAAAATCAAATTGAAAAATTTCTCATGGAGATCAACTACACTGACATTTCAGAAAACCAGCTTCCTCCTTGTATGAGGATACAATAACCGAAACATTGGGCGTGGTGAAGTTGTTTCTGCATCATTTGAATACGATGACGGAAAACCAACAGGTATAAAAGCGATTCTTAATATCCACAGAGACACTGGACCAATCATCCACGAACAATCAACATGAACTCAATCGTAAGTTTGTTAAATGAGATTATCTTATTTGATCATGTTTGAAGTGGTCTTGATAAGTTTCGAGAAACCTATAAACGATTGTTGTAATTTATTTTCGAGAAGTTGAATCTTTCTGTATTTCTTTGCTCACACTATTTTTCCTTTTTTCAGGCTGCTGTAGTTTTCTTTGCCGTCGTTGCTGCCGCTAGCGCAGGCATCGTAGCTCCCAGTGGTTTCATCGCCAACACTTATGCTGCTCCAGGATTTTCGGCCTACTCTCTACCACTTGCTTACAACGCACCTCTTGCCTACAACGCCCCACTCGCCGCTCCAGCTTACACCGCCTACTCTGCCCCAATTGCTACCCTTGGACAAGCTGCGGAAAGCACTGTAGTTGCTGGACCATCCGGTACCATCACCAACACCAAAAGCATTGCCACCCCTGGAATCGCTGCAAGATACTCTCTTCCTAGTGCCTACGCTTATGGTGGTCTTTATTTGTAAATATGGAATGAATAATAAAAGTTTGGAAATCTAGAAGTTGTGTTCTTCTGATAAATTTTGTAGTAGACCTGACGAATAAGTTTTTTGGCAGAATAGTTGGACCATTATAATTTCTATCGGAAGTTATCCTCTGGAATGATGACAATGATGTCATGCACTATTCTAAGAATGTGCAAGTTTTTGGCGAATTCCTTATATATTATTTCGTCGGCACTCGGCATACATTAGTTTGTTGGAAAGTTGAAAATATAATTCTGTTGATTGGAAAGAGTTTCAACTCTCAACTGATGATCTTTGTCAGAAGAACTCATTCAGAATCGAGTTTGGGAAAGGCTAAAGAAATAATCACCTTAGTTCAGAAGTTGAGTATTATTTTACAGCACTGCATAACTTTCATGGAAGAGTAGCACTACATGTGGTTGAAAAGGCACAATTTTATGAGTGTTTCAGCATACAAAAAACTTGATTTGTTTAGAGTTTGGAGAGTCAAATTTCTTTCCTCTTTTTGATGATATGAGATACCATATTTTAATGTTTTCTTGACCTTTTTTGATTTAATCACATTCCAGAAATATACAGGGTGTTTCAGAATAAGGGACCGTAAATTCGGGATCTTAATCCTCAGATAATTTTATGATATAAAGTTCCTATGGACTATAGGTCCCTGGCGCACTGTTTCTGAGATACGGGGTGTTGAAATTAAAAAAAAAATTGGTTTTATGAAATTATTTTCTACACCGTACACGATTTTTTTTTAGTTTTGGTAGGTTATGAGTACGCATTAAAACATTAATATCATCTGAAGATTAAGACCCCGAATTCACGGAAACTTATTATGAAAATGAATACGCATTAAAACACAAGATGAAATTGCATTTTATTTTTTTTTCTCAGAAAGTATTCGTCGCAGGTTAAAAACTCAAGAAACTATTCTTATTGTAAATTATGTGATTATTACGAAAATAATTCAAAATTCGAGAAAAATCATTGGCGTACAAATTTTTTCACCGAATTTATTCGGACAGAAGTCTGTACGGACGCCACTGGTGAAAATTAAACATCATTTTGTGAAGGAAAAAATGTGTCTTAAAGCGTTCTCATGACCTACAAAAACGCAAGAAAAAATCGTGTACGGTGTAGAAAATAATTTCATAAAACCAATTTTTTTTTTAATTTCAACACCCCGTATCTCAGAAACAGTGCGTCAGGGACCTATAGTCCATAGAAACTTTATGTCATTAAATCATCTGAGGATTAAGTTCCCGAATTTACGGTCCCTTATTCTGAAACACCCTGTATATCAATATAGAAAAACTTTCCCCCCTCAAAAATTGACCTTCAAAACATATTTTGGTATTCACAATTATATTAAATCATATTAATTTTTTTGAATCAGGAAATTTTAGACTGTATGGTTATATGGGATTCGAACCAAAACCCCCCAAAGATGGCTGTGAATTAGCCCATTTTGCACTAAATCTTGAAGATACTAAATTGTTCCCATTTTTCCATAAACTCACTTAGTGTTATATGGAGAACCACTGAGGCTTTTTTCGTCCAAATGATTTTCAGTGTGATATCCGGTATACTGTTGAAAATATTTTATTATTATTCTGATTTCCGATCATACCGAAAGTAGCTATCAACTTTGTTTTTTAAATGGCATCCTCAATAATTTATCGCATTTTGGATTTCCTCTCAGATTTCATCGTGGCTTTTATTGATTATTTGACTTCATAGATTTTCCGAAATTTTCAATAGCTATTCGAGCTTTTAGACAAATATGGTCATAGCCACTTTACTTTCAACTTCTACTTTTGTAAGTTTCGTTTTCGAGTTTTTAAGTTTTTGTTCCTATAATATCTGCAATTCACAAGAATTTCAACTGAAATTTGGCATAGATATTACAATTTAGGATGAAAAATTTTTTCATTGCAGCTTGCTTACCAGATGACAAAATTGATATTTCTGAGGATTTCGAGAGAATCGTTCAACATTTTTTTTCTTGAAATTAGTAAAAGGTACAACGAAAATACATGAGATATTGAGGTATATAAAAACAAAGCTTTTTTTTTCAATTTTTCAAACTAACAGTGGCTCACGAGAAAACAGTTCTCGTGGTGTTCCAGGAAACATATTACCCTGCAGATTTGCAATCAAAAATGGCTTGTCACATGATCTTAACTATAAATTGTAATATTTTTGCCAAATTCCAGTTAAATATCATGTGAAATGCAGATAATATTAGAAAATCTTGAAAAAAAATACAAACTTTAACACTCTGTATTTCAAAAACGAAACGTTTGCGATTTCATGTTGATGGGTCTTTTTTTTTAAATTATTAATGGATTTTCCCTTTTCGATAGTACCTTCAATTCAGGAACACTCTGTATTGTAGTGAAAAACGCCAAAATTTGTTGAATTTCAATTAATCTACAGTTTTCTTTCGAAACGAAAAACCAAAATGCAATGGATTCAAAAGAGCCATCAGTTGATGAAAATTGATAATTATAATCTGCATTTTCGCATTTTTCATATAATTGGAAGATATTTTAAAATAAATGAAATCTGACCAATTACTACCGATCATTAATAATTAGCAACCACCGAAAAAACAATACAATTTTATCCGATCATGGTACGAGATTATTTCTGGACTCCTAGAAGGTCGCAGTTGGTTAAATGTCAAATGTACCAGAAAAAAATAGAATCGATCAGGCGTCTAATAATAACATTCTTTGTGGTGATCCGTTTTTCAAATTCTAGATCGGGAGATTAACACCGCCCAATTTCTAGTTTCGGTAACCGAAATATTGGAATATTAAATAAGGAACAAGTTGGGTGAGGCAAGGTCAATTTTCACCTTTGTTACGCCTGAAATGTAAAAAAAATAATTTATAGTTCCATATAAAAGGTCTCTTCTCGGCTCAAATTGTCAGTAGATTTTCTCCTGCCAAACAAACAAATCAACATGAACTCTCTCGTAAGTATAAGAAATCTTTATAAATACTCATTGAATATTTTTGTATTATTTCGGTTCTCATGGAGAATGTGAGGAGATTTGGAATTTTTTGGACAACATCATAATTTTCCATGAATTTGTACATATTTTTAAATATTTCAATTATTTCCTGGCAACTTTTCGCAGTCAAAATTTTCTTTTGATTGTTTGAAACCAGCAAGTTCATGTGAATAAGAATTATAAAAGCACTGATCTGAAGTCTGGTGCATTTGTGTGCTCGTTCAAATTCGAAACCAGAGCGGTCATATATTCAGGTAGTCAATTTGCCTAATGCAGCTTGGCTTCCATATGGAAGAATTTCCCGATCTTCAACTGGCAAGATGCTGACCATTTTTTTGCAAACCCATTTCAAATATTCCCTTGATGGTAATTCTCTTTCATTAAATGTTTGAATATGAATGAACAAATAAAGCCAAAATACGAAAGAATACCAAACTTGCACGAATTTCACACTCAAATCAACAAAATTGTATAACTTTCTGCATAACTCCTCAAAAATTCCTCTTCACTTTTCAGGTAGCCGTTGTCTTCTTCGCCGCTGTTGCAGCAGCTAGTGCTGGCGTCATCGTCCCAAGTGGATACGTAGCCAGTGCATACAGCGCTCCAGGTCTTGTATCACCTCTTGGCTACGCAAGCTACGCTTCTCCAATTGCTCATCATAACTTGGCCTATTCCGCTCCACTTGCTCACCACAACTTGGCCTACTCTGCTCCGCTTGCTCACCACAGCTTGGCCTACTCTGCCCCAATTGCTCACCACAATCTGGCCTATTCTGCACCAGTTGCTGCCCACCTTGGACAAGTCGCCACTGAAGACACCGTTGTTGCTGGACCTTCTGGTACTGTTGCCACTTCCAAGACTGTTGGTGCCCCAGGTGTAGCTGCTACCTACGCTGTACCCCATGCCTATTCTTACGGAGGACTCTACTTGTAGATTTTTTATAACCAATAAATATTAAGAAATATTTTATATTTTTCATTTACCCCTAGAAGAACCTTGGGATGACGTTTTTGGCAAAGTGGAACTCTCTCTCTATTCTGGAGTCGGAAAATTGAATATGTTTCAGGATTTCTGAAAAAATATTCGAGGAAATATACAACAGTGATTATTAATGGAAAAAGCATGTGTCCAACGATGGGAAATATAGGAAGTGCACAGACGAACTCTGAATTTCATTCCAGTCTATCGATCAAAGCTTTCGTATTCCAGATATAGGGGAATTTTCGTTTTCATACATCCATAAACGCCACATAATCCGTGATGAAAACATGTCCATAAACTCGTATTTTTCCATTTTTATTGCCATTTCCGAGTATATTATATTGGAGGAATGGCATATGGAATGTTTTAGGCTAACGGGGCTGCTTCGAAATCATCCATCAGTTGGCGGACATTATTACGGATTGAATCCTGTCGTCGACGTGTGTTTCAAATTATTTTATTATGGATCGACGGACAAACATATTGCTTCAAAGCTGTACATAGTGACTCTTTGATATGTGCAAATATTTTTACCATATACTCTTGAGATTTGGATAATTTCTTTGAATAGTCAGAAACCTTTCATTCTCTACTTTTAGGAATTTGGATTTTTTTATGATCTGGAGCCATGAGCCCATGAGGATGAGAATGTGCACAACAACTGAAATGGCGAGGCTCACATATTTTGCCAATTTTCATAGTGCCGCCTCTTATGCCATTCTTTTTTGGGGGGGTTCTTCGGAAGCACATAGAGTGCTTTTACTTCAGAAAAGAGCTATAAGGGCTCTTTATGGTCTTGGACCCCGAGATAGCTGCAGAGAAGCGTTCAAGGCAGGGGGCATTTTGACTATCCCCAGTATTTTTATATTATGCTCTCTGAAGTATGTGCATGCGAATGTCAAAGAGTTCCCGAAGAATATGCAGAGACATTCATATGAAACAAGGAATAAAGCCGCCTTGGAGATGCCTTACCATCGTCTGACTTCGTCACAACAGTTTATCGACTACTGGGGTCCTGTTCTGTATAATTCGATACCAGACACTATGAAACGCATGAGTGCAGTAAGATTTGGAAGAGAGGTTAGGAGGGCCCTGCTGAAGACTACCATATATAGCGTGAAGGAATTCCTGGACCGTCCATCATCCCTTTTATTCGAATTGTAAATCTAGATGTAATGTTCGTTCTGCGTGTCATTATGTTCAGTGCTTATACAAATTCAGACTTTTATATTAATTTTGACGTTTCCTGTATCTTAATACTGAGAATCAATAAATATTATTATTATTATTATTATTATTTTCACAAAAAAAATTGGGCAGGTAGTGATTTAGCCAAAATGAAAATTTTCGAATAGTCCAATTTACAAAGTCCTGCAAAAGTGCCTTCTTCTTACATAGCTGCCGAACAAGACATCTTAGATATTTCGCCCAAAAACAGGTTTCTTACACAGGGTGAGTCTTCGTCTTGTACATATATTTTAACTGTAGATTCCTGCCATCAAAAGAAACACTTTTTCCCCGTACCATTTTTCAAAATTCGGTTTCGTTTGAAAGATACAGGGTGTCAAAAATCCATGAAATTAACACTATTCTTTCCATACATATATTCGGAACCGATATTTCGAACGAACTGAATTTTGGTTGATTGTTTAATCTATTCATGGTGCATATTCCTC
The DNA here is from genome assembly GCA_951802165.1 of Adalia decempunctata. NCBI lineage: Eukaryota > Metazoa > Arthropoda > Insecta > Coleoptera > Coccinellidae > Adalia > Adalia decempunctata. The sequence continues at coordinate 28,772,677 of OX637697.1, forward strand.
AAATCCTCAATTGAAACTTATTCCATATTTCTCCTGGTATAAAAGTTACAGTATAGTCGATTCATAAATTCACGCAAAAATACTATAAAACCACTTGAAAAAGATGAACGGTTCACGTTTTCAAAAGAATTAATTATTTTAGAAAACAAAAGTATTCTTATATTTTTTCAAAAAAACGCGTCGTTCTGAAGTTATTCCTAATTGTATAAGATTAAATTAGAGGAAAAAATCATGAATTTCAGGAATAATCTGAATGCCGTCCTGAGTTAAATCTCATCGAATATTATTTCCTCTCTGGTCTCTCAACAAGTTACCAACGTTGTCAGAATCATCAACTTTGGCAAGATTAAAATCTCTATGATGAAAATACGTTTGATGCAGAGATATGTAATGATAAAATTCCACATTTATGGGACATAAAATTGAATTCAAAGAAGCATGAAAATATACATTTTATAGGCAGTTTCTATTAAAAATTTATTGTTACCGGTCCTTCAGCAGAATATCTATCGAAACGATATAACTCGACACCAGAACGACACTACTATTACATCAATTCACTGAAACTAATTTACATAATCATCACCTGTTCGCTTTATTCCCTGTAAATAAATAAAGTCCATCGCGTATACTTCGTTTATGCCGTCTATGAGCACTGACTAACGTTTTAGGTTGGAGTAGGACGGTGCGACTGAAATTAAAAACGTAGCGCTATATTGGCGAGAATCAGAACTACTCGTTTGGCATTTCCAAAGAGCAATGCCTAGACGCCTTTAGCGATTGTGATAGTTCATCCGTTAACGATAGGGGACGTTCTGCTTTCTTGAGTTCGCCTATCTGGCATCGTCTTCTCTAGAGTTCTGTGAGTGAATATCACAGAGGATGGGTAAGGATAGGTCATTGACCCCGAATCATATGACTTTGGTTAAAGGAGTTAGGATAGGTTAGTGAGAAACCAACTTTCATGAGATGGTTTTAGAATATCGAGGAAAATATGAACAAATTATTAGTGTCTTCAAACTAATCTTCAGGACAATTGAAGAGGGAACTTATTTTGGTGTGAGAAATATAGCTTTTCAATTGCCGAAACGATCGGACAGAATCAAGTGTTTTGCTAGGAAATATCGTGTTTGTAAGATACTTATTCAAATAAGGTTAGTGCTTGAGTATTTTATGTATCACCCAGAATATCTAATAATCACCTCAATTTCAATCGAAAAATAAATAATATCAGGCACGTATTTGGCCCTATTTTTTTCAAATGGCTATATCTCTTTAACAGAGCCGAATTCGGAAAAATGGAAAATGAAAAAAAGGTTTCCTTTAGCCTCAAGAATCTACAGTTAAAATATATGTACAAGTCAAAGACTCACCCAGTATACCTAGAAGTTTGTTCCCAACACAGGAACGCTTAGAATAATCAAAATGCGATAAAAAAATATTCCTCTTACCAATCTAAGTTCATACTCCATTCCTGTAGAAGGTTACCACCACAATACAAAAAAAAATTATTCTAGACCTGATGATGAGGGAAACAATCCTCGAAACGTTGTCCTGATAAATAAAATCAAAATTAGACTGAGGATCAGTGTTTTTGTTCCCGTTTCTGGATCACTGAAAATAAAAAGCCTATCTCCCCTTTCTTGGAATCCTTCATTTTGAAAATTTGAAAACGGCTTTTGGAACTCTTTACTACTCATCTATTGGAAATCAAAATCTCAGAAATATTTCCCTAACAGTACAAGTCATATTAAGAGAAAAATGAAAAGAGTTGAGCGCACAGCACTCTTAATAAAGACCTAAAACGGTTGCAAAAGCAAGGCATAGCAGGAATGTAATTTGTAAATCAGTAATGTCAATAATGTCAGTTGGAGTAAAAGTATCGACTGCAAATCTTTGAATTATTCGAATCATTGCTGATTTTCAGTAAAAATGTGAACTCTCCTCAACTGAGAAAGATTTCGCCTTATCCACTGCCATCCACTTCAACTAATTGAAAAGAAGTAACAACATCTTTAACAGTAGGTAAGTTTTATCGAATTCAGAAAACTTGTGGAAAGTTGAACAATGTTGAAAGTATCAATTTGGCTGTTGCTGAAATTCGAGTTCATTGTCATACAATGAACATTAAAACTTGAGGAGTTCATTCAACTGACTGGAAAAAAAGAACAGTTTAATTTTTTTTATAGTTCCATCCAAGAATGATTCAAAAAAAATATTGAAAACGCCTGAAATCCTTCCATTTCTCCGATTCCCTCTTCAATTTCTCTCTTTATGATATAATCGTTTTTATGGCCCATTACCTTCCCACAAGAACTGGTTTTTTCGGGACCTATACCAGATTGGCGCATCTGGAAACTGGTCCAATTTTTCCTTAAAATTCTATTCGACACTATCAAACAATATATGGAGCAAAGGAATGTCGTAAATTTTCAGCGAATAACATAATCCACTTTAGAGAAATGTCTGGTAAATTGGGATCCAGATAAAATTCGCCTGAAAAAAGTCGACAACCCGAAAATGTAGTCAATGAACTCTTGGACCAAAAGGCGGTACGACAAGGTTGACTTTTGCATGTCCTCTTGGGTTAACAGATGAACCAAGAACGATATAAAAGAGCTGAAGATTTTTCGAAAAGCACAGTTGACCAAAGTCAAGTAAACCGAACACTTCTTCCACAATGAACTTCATGGTAAGTGGAAACTTCAATTTATTTTATTCTGATTTATTCGATAATTTGAAAGAAAAATGCATCCTTTAGCTTTTAAACATTAAAACATAATATAGAAGTGATATGAAATCCATTTGTGAATAAGGGAAAACAATTTCCATAGCTGACGAAGAAAAGTAATGCATTAAAATTTTATAATTTTTTTATATCAAATTTTCTTCGAATAGTTGAGAATGTACTCATTCTCAGCTATATCCTTTTCTTTCAGTAATTCATTTGTGTAATGAGCTCAAATTGAAATCACAATTTCTCTTCAAAATATTCATGATACGTTTATACAGGCTTTTTCTGAAATGATGCGAAAGATTTCAAAGGGTGATTCCTTGTTCCACATAAAGGGTAGTTTGCTTTATAAATGTTGGGTCAAAAGTCAAACGATATTAAGACATCGCGGTTCATAGATGGCAAATAAATGAGGTTTTTATGTCGTATCTTGAAAACGAAAAGCGATAGAATTATGAAATTGTATTACTTTTATGGAAAAACTCACTTTATTTTTAAAATAAAGGGAGGGGGTTGAAGAAGAATTCGTTTTTGGTGACTGAATTTAAAGAAAAACTTACGCAAAAGCTAGAATAGAATTAAATTCGGAAGGCCTGGTCCCGTTAGAAACTTTTTCATCTCCTGTATTTTTTCACGAAATTTTCCGTTTAGATATAAAAAAATAAAATGTAAATCAGTTCTGAAAAAAATTGCCCTTTCCCGACTCGCAACGATTTACATTTTATTTCTTCATTCCAAAACGGTACATTTTACGGAAAAAATACAAAAAATGAAGAAGTTTCTAATTATATCAGGCTATTGGAACTTAATTCTTTCCAAGTCGTTGCGCAAGTTTTCCCTTGATTTTCGGCATCTTTAAACCGCGATATGCCCCTAACGTTTGACTTTTGACCCAACAATTATCAAACAAACTCCCCTTTATTTTGATATCTTGTGCATCAATTCAGAAACACCCTGTAGATACCAGGCATAACAACCCAAAATTCTTCAAGATTTCCTTGAGATGACAGAGAAGTTTCACGACTACACTTACTCTCGAAAGATGTGCTCATCTCTGACGCCATATACTGTCTATATTTACGTTCAATTTCCGCATTTTCTGACAGGGATGATATCGGACCTAACGTATGCAATATTGATTCTGTTACGGAATTGAAAACCAGCCGGATTTAGGTAGAGCGGTTTGAGATTGAAGGAAAACAAGTAATGGAAAGGTGGACAGTGAAATGAAAATTTCATTTGATGGAATTATTACGGCGCTGAATTTTTCCATTGTTTTGAGATCGATCGGATATTCCCTCGGAAATATTATATTGATGAGATTTTCATGCATTCTGTGTGGCTCTCTAGGTTGCATTATATTTCGGATTGATTTTGAATATACCACCACTCAGATTTTCGATTCCATAAACTTTTTTATAATTGATGAAGAGGGTGTCCAAGGGCACTTCATACATCAGGGTGTTCCTAAAAAAGTGTATCAACGGACAACAGTAGATTTCTCTTTAAATGAAATATTTCCTCATAAATTTTCTCTCTATTTTCAGCTTGCCGCAGTTTTCCTCGCAGCCTTCGCTGTTGCAAACTCCGCTGTCTTCCCCCCAGGCTATATCACTGCTCCGCTCGCTTATTCTTCTATTCCTCTATCCTCTCAAATAGTGGGTGGCGCAGCATCTGAAGACACTCTCATTGCTGGACCATCAGGTACCATTTCTACATCCAAGAACGTTGCTGGACCTGCTATAGCTACAAGATACGCTCCATCCCTGGCTCCTATCTACACTGCTCGTTATGCTGTTGCTCCCCCTTACGCCTACGCTTCCTATGGTGGACTTTATTTGTGAATGAGAAACATTGATGATGATGATGATAATTTGATTGTGTTTGAGCTAAGGAAATAAAGTTTAATGTCAAAATATGGTTGACTCTCATTTTCCGAAACGAATACATTGTGCTGATTCTAAATTTAAATTGAACTTCACTTTGGATAGACTGGTTGTTTAACCATGGACTTACATAATACAATCTTCTATATGGGATCGGAATAAATATTTTTGCCTTAAACTGCTTTTGAAGTATCAGGATTGCTTTAGAATGATAGAACTTCTAATTGAAATAAAACACATTATTAATTCTAGATACAGCTGACTCTAAAGGCAATACTTCACAACTCCCCAAACTTCGACAATCTTATGAATTTTCTTGAGGAAATTCATCTGTATAGTCAGATTTGAAAATTTATAATTTGTTCATTACACATATTGTAAAAAATAGACTGTAACCGTGGCAATGGCCCAAGCAGTCGAGACACATAAATTTGATAAAAAAATAGAATTGAAGCCGAATTTGTTTTCTATTTGAAAGATAATTTCATGGCATTTATATTTTGAAAATAATTTCCGGCATATGTTCATCTCGACTAGCTCTGAGGAACCGCATGTGACCAGATCAATTTCGGACCACTTTTTCGAGGAATTCAGGCCCTATTTCAGCAATACCACGAGTTTTAAAGGCTTCCAAGGCGTCTATTGTTCCAGGTTTATCAGCATAAATCAATGACTTGACATAACTCCAAAGAAGATAATTCATTGGAGTTATGTGTCGCATGATCTTGTAGGTTAATTAATTGGACTATTTCTCGAAATAAAGTTATCGCCAAATCTTTCTTTCAATAAATCCATTGTTACGGTAGCAGCATGAGGTGTAGCATCATATTGTTGGAACCAAAACACTTCTGGGTCGATACCATTCAAATCTTGACAGAAATTATCACTGATCATCGATCTGTTATGAACACCATTCACTGTAATATTAGCTCCAGCATCGTTCTCAAAGAAATATGGACCGATGATGCCTCCAGCGTTGAAAGCACACCATACAGTGCATTTTTCCGGGCAATGAAACCTGCAGAACTTCTTGAGGATTGTTTTCAATGCTTGTTTGCTTGTTTACGTAGCCGTTCAACACGAAATGAGCATCATCACTGAACACATTTTTTCGTGAAAAAATTGGATCAACTTCGAGCTGTTCTAGGGCCTAATTAGCAAACAAACGAGTCTTAAACGGCAAGTGGCTTAAGTTCTTGAGCCAGTTGGATCTTGTATGGGTGTCGACCAAGATATTCACGCAAAATTTTCCGAGTGGTGGATGCACACAACTTGTTATGAAAGTCGACGAATAGAAAAATCGGGATCACCATACACAGCAGCGATATTTTCTTCTGTAGGTACAGTTCTTTGTCTTGTTGTTGTTTCATCAAGGAGAGAAAACGTTGTTCAAAATTTATCGATAGTTCGACGAATAAGCTGCTCTGATGGACGATCATGTAAACCATAAATTACACGAAGTGCTCTAAGTTTGGCGAATAGAATACTGATTTTGAAAATGAATTTCATCAATTTCTAAACGTTGTTGCGGCATGAGTCTTTGTCAATGCGTACTGAAACGAAATGTCAAAACAATCTTTTACCTTTTATCAAACCACAGTTATCTCAATCGAAAATTATATCAATATAAAAAAACATCAGATTCTAGCGATGTGAAGGGTGTTTAAGCTCATGTTTGAGGGATATTTCTTGAGAATAGTGTTTTTGGTGCTCAATTAGATTATAATATAGAATTTTGAAAAAAAAATGGTGGAAAATCTGAAAGGGTCACGATTTTCATTCAGTATTGTTAGTTTTCATTCTCTCAGTGTACTCGTTTTTATATGAATTCCCAATAATAAAATTCCACAGTATCTGACATCACTTTTTTCACATATCCACATCGAAAACAAATCCTCCTGCAAAATTCACCCCCCAGGGCGGAAAAATGGCGTACACTGATCACTAACGCTGTTTTGATTCGAGCATCAAAACGATACTCCATATTTGAGGCTCACTAAAGGCCTCTTGCAACGACAGAGAATTCTCGCGAGAATTCTCTGTCAAATTCACTGACCGAGAATTCTCTGCCGTTGCATACTACTTTCGGTAGAATTCTCTGTGGAATTCCATTGTTCCATCGTATGCCACGGCAGAGAATTTTCGGTCAGTGAATTTGGCAGAGAATTCTCGCGAGAATTCTCTGTCGTTGCAAGAGGCCTTAAAACGCGAATATTTCAGAAATGAACCAAACGATTTCGGCTGCCATAAATATATTCATGCTAGGTATAATAGATGGAGTAGTTTATTAATAATATTTTCAAATAATATGAAATATTCATTTTATTAGCAATACTAGCATATCGATGCTAGCGTGAATTTAATTGAAATTAGTTGAACTCACAAAATTAAGGATTACCTGAATCTCCAATCGTTGACCAGAAATGAATTGAGTTCCGTTATGGCAGTTTGTACAGGGTGTTACTGTTAAATGAACAAATATATTATTGGAATTGATAGTTTCATTTTGATCTGATTTTGTTACTATGGAAATTTCAAAACTGCCACCGGAGTTAACATTTACTGAAATGAAAAGAATTTAACCTTCTAATACTTATGGTATTTTGAAGATAGCATAACATTCATTTCATCTACCTAATAGGTGGATTTCTAGGGCTCTAATAGTTGAAATGCTGAACTAAACTTGACATCTGACAAAATAGGCCGCCTTCGGAAATAGTGTTGAGTGTTGTCAACTTAAAGTTCTACCTCTGAAAAAACACCGTTACTATATTTTTTGATTTGTTTATGTTGTGGAAGGTTATTCACCCAAAAAGTATCAAGAGAGATTCTCAAAACCAGGTGAAGATCCCGATCTCGAATAAAACCCTAGATAAATATTTCAGTCAGTTCTTTAATAATCAGTATGCAAATACGGAATCGAACGTTTCGAAGCAGAGTGGGCAAACCTGGTCTGTTCTCTGCGTGGTTGGTATGGAATGGCCAACGCCTAGCGGAACTCAACCACATTCGTTAACAACAAATAGCCGCAGTGTGAAGATTAAATTCTCAATGTCAAATATTCATATTTCGTGCAGACCCTACTTGGATCGATTCCAATTCTAATATTTCCGAATCGCATCATTACCATGCCAAATATGTACATTAGAGCATAACGGATACCAAAAGAACAAATATCTTTGGCAAATAAGGAAATACCAGTCGTCCCAACTGCAAGTCGAGTGCGACAAGGTTGCCAATCTACTATGCGCAAAGAGATGGTTGAGATATAAAAAGAAATTGACGGTAATTTGTTCATTTGTTTTGTTTAATTGTGTTGCGAATTCGAGCGTTTATACTGGGGAAGAACGCGTTTGGAATGCGGAGGGGACAAGTTGTTTAACGATTCACATGAATTCAGTACAGGCTCTTTCTGCTTGATGGGATAAATACTTTCATGTTGATTCATATTTCATTGTTTTTCTAGCGTTCAGGTACCAAACAGTGAAAAATATCCTATTCGTCGAATTCTCTATAATATGAAGAATTGCATAATGAAGATGTGCTCCGATGATTTTCATAATTATAAAAATTTAAATGAAGGATTTACCAATAAACCAAAACAGTCACGACGATCTCCAGGCAGGTCCCCCAGAAGATGGAAAGATTCCTGGACGTCGATCTCCAAGAGAGCTGAATTGGAAATTACAGGTCTGAGGCCTAAATTGAGAGGAAGAAGAAGAAGAAATAGAGGGGTTTCCAATAGAGGTGTTATCTTGAAATTAAAAGAAAAATTACGTTTTTTTCAGATGAATGATCCTATGTTTATTCCATTTCAAAGATGAAGGAATGCCGTTAATAATGGAATAATGGAAAATAATAACAGCCAAATAACCACCACGACTACAGGACCATATCCTTTTCATGAAATTTTCCATAAAAAAATCGCAAAGTGGCTGCCCTATGTCCTCGATAGCCTCACGAGTTCCATCTCTTGGCGTAGACCTTCCTTTTCGCAGGACCCCAAAGGAAGAAGTTGTTGAATCACAATATCTCGGTTGCTAATTGTGATAATCTCTTCGAGAGTTAACACCGTCCGGCATTTTTTCCCGTAAAATATAAATGGTTTCGTTGCTTATGTGGCACATAGCGCCGTCTTGTTGAATGTAAACGTTGTTCAGATGAATACCGTCATATTCCGGACATAAAAATCATTAATCATCCCTCGATAGCCCAATCCATTCTCCGAAACTGTTGCTACAGCCTCATTCTCGAAAAAGTAAGGTCCAATGACCCTGCCGGACCATAAACCGCAGAAAACAGTCACACGTTGTGGATAGAGAGGCTTTTCAACAATATAACCTTTGGGTTTTCCGAGCCCCAGATGCGACAATTTGTTGTTGACGAAGCCAACGAGGTGGAAATAGACCTCATCACTCAAGATGATTTTCCGATGGAATTCCGGAACATTTTCATGCATTTCAATGCCTAATTTCAAAGGACGACGAGGAATAGGCAAACCTGGGTTGTCTTCACCACTTGCAGCTATAGCAGCAATATTCTCAGCTGTTCTTGAGCGACGTTCACAGGTTTTATTCTTCACATCACTAACTTCTCTCAACAGCTCATATTTTTCTACCAATTTCTCTATTGCGGTTCGACAAGGTGGTTCACGACGACCCAAATTTGTTCGACGTTGACGAACCGCCTCTGCCAAATTTTCACCATTTTCATAGTTAATTTTAATAACTTCAATGCTTTGTTGAAGCGTGTATCGTTCCATTTTTTACTGGTGTTGTTTCTACTTGTCAAATGTCGAAAAATGACAGCTTCAAAGGTGACATCTACCGAAATAGCGAGTTATTCAAAATAACACCTCTTATTGGAAAACCCTACGCATACAAATGAACATTGTTCGAAGGTCATTTTTTGTAGAGGAATAGAATGATTTCTTAATTCTTTCATTTGGAATAATCATCTTCCACAACCTGAATCAACAAATATAGAAAATCTATACAAGTGTAGAAGGGAAAACAATTAGTTTACCCCTGGAAGTTAAGGGGCAGTATCACCTTTTGAATCGTGGTAAATCTCCATTCAAAAGTGGTCTCTTTATTTCACGAGTAAGTTCCCTAATTTACGACGTAGAGACTTGATTTTTTTTCAAATTGAAGTTGAAGAACGTTCCGAGGGCAAATAGTTTTCTTTTTTTAGATTTGATTAGTTTTTCAATTAAAAAAAACAGGGTAATCGTTAGATCTGGGGTTATTGAATATGTTTTTCGTTTTTTATGAGTACAAGCTATATTTTTGGAATAATACTCATAGAAATTTTTCTACTTCATAGAAGATCAAATTGCCGAGGGCAAGTAGTTACGATTTTTTCGATTTAATTAGTTTTTCAATTGAAAAAAACAGGTTCAACTTCAGCGTTTTGGAAACTACACTCAATGATTTTTTTCCGACGGTTATTCATCATTTTTTGGAAAAAATCGCAACTATTTGCCCTCGGAAATTTGAACTTCTATAAACTACAAAAATTTTCATAATTATTATGTCGAAAATATAGCTTGTACTCATGAAAAACGAAAAACATATTCAATAACACCAGATCTAACGATTATCCTGGTTTTTTTTAATTGAAAAACTGATTAAATCGAAAAAAAGAAACCTATCTGCCCTCGGGACGTTCTTCAACTTCAATTTAAAAAAATCAAGTCTCTACGTCGTAAATTAGAGTACTTACCCGTGAAATAAAGAGACCACTTTTGAATGGAGATTTACCACGATTCAAAAGGTGATACTGCCCCTTAACGCTTTTCAAAGTAGACAACAAACGTGTTAGTAATTTTTCGTATTTTTAGACAAAATTTGCCTATCGAACAATCGAATGATCCCTCTAACAATAATGGTAGAGTAATTTTGGTAGAGTTATTTTAAAATCATACCACTACTTGTCTTCTCTCTCCTGGTAGTCAGGTAATTTTGCAGGAACTGGTGGAGACGCAGTTAGTGCTACATACTAATATGAATGCTGATTCCTTCAATTTTTTTTTTCTGTCCAGGAATTCTCGCCAGAGAACATAATGGCGAAAAGAGAAAATTAATTTAATCACCATTTATAATATTATCTGATTTTAAGAAGTTACGCTGTGAAGAATTGAAGATAATGAGCTATACAGGGTGTCTCAAGTTCGAGTGCCTATTAGACGTTTCTGGAGAACTGGACATATTTGAAATCTGAAATTTGGGATTATGATATTGTTCGAAATTCTCTACAGACCTAAAATATTTTCAGAGCCAGAGCACTTCCGGTTATACAGGGAGTGGAAATAAATTTGCTCAAAAAGTTTTTTTTCAATGTTTTCGTTTCTGATATGATTGAGTATTCAGTGCTGAATACATTTCTGTTGAAACCATTGTATTCATTCGAATAGTTTTCAAAATATCGAAAAAAAACCTGAAAAAAAAGTAAAATATTCATAGTCAGTATTATGTTCATTTTTCTTATTCTGGACATCCTGAGTGTTAACCGTTTTCACAATGTCAAAGTAGAAGAATGTGGAAAGGTCATGCATCTTTTGAATTTCATAAATATCATCACAGGGTGTTTCAAATTTCGTGTCAAAAACTGTGATCCAAAATTGGCCATAACTTCTGTTTTTCAAATTAGAACCCTATTTTTTTATTATTGCGATGGATTCTGCGGAGAAAAATAATGATAGCACTCTCAGATGCTCTTGCTCTTAAATTCACTAATTCCCGAGTTATTTGAGCTTTTCTGGATTCATGTTGTACGTAGAATAAAATTCATCCAATCTTTTATTTGAGAATATTCTGTGATCATAGAAGATAAGTTTTCCCATTAATAATTCCCAAGTGACAGGTCTAATTTTAGGTTTTATCTTTACTTTTCGATTTTATTCAATGGTTTCATAAAAATATTCATCGAATATGTTGCATGAGAATATTCTGTGACCATAGAAGATAAATGATCCCATTAATAATTCACAAGTGACAGTTCTGACTATTACTTGTTACTATGGTTTCATGAGAATATTCATCGAATCTGTTTAGATTCGATGAATTTAACTCTACGTACTACATGAATCCAGAAAAGCTCAAATAACTCGGGAATAACTGAATTTAGGACCAAGAGCATCTGAGAGTGCTATCATTATTTTTCTCCGCAGAATCCATCGCAATAATAAAAAAATAGGGTTCTAATTTGAAAAACAGAAGTTATGGCCAATTTTGGATCACAGTTTTTGACACGAAATTTGAAACACCCTGTGATGATATTTATGAAATTCAAAAGATGCATGACCTTTCCACATTCTTCTACTTTGACATTGTGAAAACGGTTAACACTCAGGATGTCCAGGATAAGAAAAATGAACATAATACTGACTATGAATATTTTACTTTTTTTCAGGTTTTTTTTCGATATTTTGAAAACTATTCGAATGAATACAATGGTTTCAACAGAAATGTATTCAGCACTGAATACTCAATCATATCAGAAACGAAAACATTGAAAAAAAATTTTTTGAGCAAATTTATTTTCACTCCCTGTATAACCGGAAGTGCTCTGGCTCTGAAAATATTTTAGGTCTGTAGATAATTTCGAACAATATCATAATCCCAAATTTCAGATTTCAAATATGTCCAGTTCTCCAGAAACGTCTAATAGGCACTCGAACTTGAGACACCCTGTATACTTTTCGGCAACAAAATAAAGCTCACAAAGTTTAAAATTTTATTTATTTTCGATAATCACACATCGATAAACTTTCTCGAATCTCTGGAATCTCTAAGGCTGGTATCTGAAAACTCCAAATGGAGTTGGAATAGGATAATCATAATATGGTAAGAAAATGTGTGGTAGAAATCTTCCAGGTAAGAATATCCCACCAAGAGGTGTTGTAATTCCACAACTCGGCCTGATGGGCAGTGACGGTAACTGTCTTGCGATGTTATTTATTAAATTAGGTGACAAATAGATGATCGGAGGCTGATCTGGATAAAAGTAGGTGATTACAGATGGTGATGTTGGTGACGGCTTCAACTGATCTAAGTAGTGTTGGTAATCTTGCACGTTCTGTTGTTCAGACTCATGACTGTTAAATGCTTCAGCTCCAAATGTATCATCATTTTGTCCAATAGATTCTGAATTTCTTGGGGAGTCTGTCGAACTTTTCTGATATTGTGCAACTGAGTTGGCTTCATTTCCTTCTAAGATATGTCCAGATCTCTCTTCTGGTATGGTGTGTCCGAATGAAAACACCATATTGGGCGTTAAGACACCCAATAGAAGAATGAAAACCTGTGAAATCGAATGCTCATCATCACGAATTATAATGGAAGCTATTCAAGTTTGGAATCGCTTTTTAATAGAGTTTTGATGTAAATAATTGACTGCATTGTTTTGGGTGTTGAAGATATTATTAGAAAGGTTGAACAAGAAACTTATCGATCAGTACGTACCTTGAGTTTCATTATACCAACATACTCGTATTCTGAAGACTAATTTTGTTCGAATAGCATGCGCTCTTTTATATAGTTTCGCTTTATTAGAATCGAATTTTCATGATAAATAAAGATAAAATGTAGAACGGTTACTTATTGTTTGGGAGGGGTACCTAAACGATTAATTTTCGGAGGAAACGAAAGAATACTTGAATATACAGGGTGAGTACGTCATTTTTGATCGACATCGCCAATAAAATGGAACGTTAAAATAGAGAAATTCGGTTTAATTAAATGAAGCAAAAAATGCCTTCTTTCCTTACACTTTATAGATATCGCCACTTTAAAGCAGTCTAGTCTAAGTTTATCTTAAGCATATGAAACTCTATACGTATACTCCATTCACAATTATAAAATCACAACTCTGGCCTTGGAAATTTGACACATTCCACTCTGTATCGAAGTTATGACGTTTTTCAAAATATTTGTATGTTCGAAGTCAACACTTTGTTGCCCTTTCTACATTCTTAGCGTATTTTTCAGAATGTGAATTTATTCGGAGAATGAATGAATTGGAAAAGATGTGATGGACGAAAATAATTAACGTTTATATGAATTGATAGAATGGATTCCTTTTCTAGTTATTTGCATAAAAAGTACAAGAGATCACTGTTGAAATATATTATTTTTCGCCATGGAAGAAAATTGCATAGCTTTCACATAATTTTCATATGCATGCTTGTGAAGATTCAATGTTTATTATCCTCTTGAACTGAAAGTTCAAGACTTGACGACATCAATTGTTGATTCTAATCAAGAATTCAGTAAAAAAAATCAACCCAAAGATATAAGAATAATTGATGGATAATTACAAGAATCAAGAATAATGTCAATTTTATTTTGTTGATAACTTTCTTAAAATCAATGTTGGGATATAAAACTCGGCTGCGTTTGTTCAAACAACATCTAAAGAATACATTTTTCACCATCTTATAGGAGAATTAGGTCTAAGTTCCACCTCATTAGTGAGGTACCTAACTTTTGCAAATCTGCTTAGATATCGCCAAATTTCTTGGAAAACCTGAAAAATATCACCCTAATCGACCTCTCGAGGCTCCATCCGATCCATCTACTGTGATATCTGTCCAAATAACAGCTTTTTCAATGAAATTCTCGTGTACCCCTTCAACCTCGAAATGTAAACATTCGTCCTGGTCTTGAAAATCATCCTCACGCTCCAAACTGGTGCTAAAAACAATAAACATACGTTAATCTTGGATATTCGACGAAAAACTCACCTGCAAAAATCGATTAAATACCAAAAATCTGTGAACAATTTGTAAACCTAACAAAATGTGGAATATCTTTGATACTTTTACTTTGATGTGAACAAAGAAACTGGCAACGTCGTTTTGTCATTAACGATATTTTCTGTGCGCGCACTGACTTTTCATCATATGTTCTGTGCTTTTCATCAGGGGCAACAACTCCTGAAAACGAAACCATGACCTCCTATGTGATTAAATAAAAGTGAATGGAGTATTTACTCCAGTGCGCGCACAGAAAATATCGTTTCTTTGTTTACATCGAAGTAAAAGTATCAGAGAAATTCCACATTTTGTTAGGTTTACAAATTGTTCGCAGATTTGTGGTATTTAATCGATATTTGCAGGTGAGTTTTTCGTCGAATATCCAAGATAAACGTATGTTTATTGTTTTTAGCACCAGTTTGGAGCGTGAGGACGATTTTCAAGACCAGGACGAATGTTTACATTTCGAGGTTAAAGGGGTACACGGGAATTTTGTTGAAAAAGCTGTGATTTGGACAGATATCGCAGTAGATGGATCGGATGGAGCCTCGAGAGGTCGATTAGGATTATATTTTTCAGGTTTTCCAAGAAATTTGGCGATATCTGAGCAGATTTGCAAAAGTTAGGTACCTCACTAATGAGGTGGAACTTAGACCTAATTCTCCTATAAGAAACGCCTTTCAAAGGTCGAGATGGTGAAAAATGTCTTCTTTAGATGTTATTTGAACAAACGCAGCCGAGTTTTATACCCCAACATTGATTTTAAGAAAGTTATCAACAAAATAAAATTGACATTATTCTTGATTCTTGTAATTACCCATCAATTCATCTTATATCGTTGGGTTGATTTTTTTAATGAATTCTTGATTAGAATCAACAATTGATGTCGTCAAGTCTTGAACTTTCAGTTCAAGAGGATAATAAACATTAAATCTTCACAAGCATGCATATGAAAATTATGTGAAAGCAATGCAATTTTCTTCCATGGCGAAAAATAATATATTTCAACATTGATTTCTAGTACTTTTCATGCAAATAACTAGAAAAGGAATCCTTTCTATTAATTCATATAAACGTTAATTATTTTCTTTTCCAATTCATTCATTTTCCGAATAAATTCACATTCTGAGAAATACGCTAAGAATGTAGAAAGGGCAACATAGTGTTGACTTGGAACATAAAAATAATTTGAAAAACGTCATAACTTCGATACAGAATGTAATGTGTCAAAGGCCAGAGTTGTGATTTTATAATTGTGAATGGAGTATACCTACCGGTGTTTTTATTAGAGTGATAGAATTTTAGATAGGGATAACTGTGATTTGACAGAAGGTACAAGCCATGTGTTTTTGACATTTCTTTTCAGTAAGCATTGACAAATTATCATGAAAAGACTCACGCCGCAACAACGTTTACAAATTGTTGAATTTTATTTTTGAAATCAGTGTTCTATCCGCCAAACTTATTGAGATCCAACTGGTTCAAGAACGAAAGCCACTTGATAGTATTGAGCGTCGTTTGTTTGTTTGTTGTCGGGTCCTAGAACAGCTTGAAGTTGATCTATTTTTTATCGAAAAATTGCGTTTAGTGATGAATCTCATTTCTGGTTGAATGGCTACGTAGACAAGGAATATTGCCGCATATGGAATGAAAACAATCCTAAAGAAGTTCTGCAGGTTCCATTGCATCCTGAAAAATGCACTGTATGGTTTTTCTTTAAAAACGATGCTGAAACCATTCACTGTATGGTGCTCGTTACAGATGGATGATCAATGATTATTTGTTTCAAAATTTGAAGTTCTGCAGGTTCCAGAAGTGTTTTGGTTCCAACTAGATGATGCTACACCCAATGCTGCTACCGTAAGAATAGATTTATTGAAAGGAAGATTTGGTGATTTCATTATTTCGATAAATGGTCCAATTAATTGGCCCCCAAGGTCATGCGACATTACACCAATAGATTATTTTCTTTGGGGTTATGTCAAGTCATTGGTTTATGCTGATAAACCAGAAACAATACATGCTCTGGAAGCCAACATAACTCGTGTTAGTGCTTAAATCCTTATTTAAGCACTTAATTAAATTAATTTAAGCACTTAATCACTCGAAATTAGTTTCAAAACATAAATGTCATAAAATTGGGCTTCAAACTTAATTTAAATGTGTTTTATTTCAATTTGAAGTTTTATCATATGTTATACCACTAGAAATGATATTTTGGTAGCCAAACTTCTCGATTTTAATTTGAAATTACGTTGCTTGGTAATTTCGCGAATGACAAATGTTTCTAAATTTTGGAAATAAAGTCATGAGCAAAATTGCCGAAAAGCAACAAACTTGAATATTACAGGAGACAAATTTTACCCGCTTAAATTTCATATCGAGTGGTATGCGACATGACTATTTCCCGAGAAAATGTGTCTAACAAGAATATGGTCACATAGGGCTGCGGTATTTGACAAATAAGTATTCATTATAGATTGACTAAATGTTGTTGTTTTTCTCTATGGTATTCGCTGGAAAACCAACTTGTTAGTTTTGCCGGCTTGAATAATTTCTATCGATGAGAAACGAGAGTTGCTTACTAAAATTGGAATGAAATAGTCATATGTAATACCACTAGAGATGGAATTTTGCCGGCAAAATTTCTCGATTGTAATATGAAAGTTTGTTGCTCGGAAATTGTCATGAGCGACATTTCCGAAAAGCAACAAACTTGAATATTACAAGAGAGAAATTTTACCTGCTTAAATTTCATCTCGAGTGGAATTCGGCATGACTATTTCACGAGAAAATGTCTAACATTAAGTGATATGATCACATTTGATACGGATTGCGCTATTTGGCAAATTAGAATTCATAGATTAACTAAACGTTGTTTGTTTTCTCTATGATATTCATTTCCGAAGCTATCTATGAATTGGAGAAACGTCAGAAATTTTATCGCTGAAAAACCAACTTGTAGGTTTTGCCGGTTTGAATGTTTTGTCGAGATGAAACGATCGTTGCTAAGGAAACTTCCTCACTAAAAATGGAAAGAGTGGAATAGTCATTAAAAAAAAAACACCCGATGTCATGAAGGAGTAGAATCTTTTATTTACATATTATCAATTCTTGCATTTCAACATTAATGATCAATCTGAAGAAAATTACCAATAATCGACTTCTGATAGAACACTATCAGTTGAGATATTTTCGGTATTCACAATATCCACATATTCAATGTACGGCATATATTTAAATTTCAATACTGCAATTTTTTTGAGTCCTCCTTGCTTCTTCTTAAATCGCTTGGAAGTTTTTGTACTTGGTATTCCATACACTTGATGAGGTTTTTGAGGCTTATGTTCGGTTGGACTAACAGTGGGTATTCCATAAACTTCATGAGGTTTTGGTGGCTTTGTTTGTGAAACCACTTGTGCTTCTTCCGGTTTTGGGGGCTCTGTATGAGGTAATAGCAACTCTTGGACAGGTGCTAGAATTTCTTCGATTTCTTGTGAGTTTATTTCTAAACCAAGAGAAGATAATGTTTTGGTGCTCAAATAATTCTTAGAAGGTTCTCTGTGGGATTTACTGCTTGGCACTCCGTATATTTGATGGGGTTCTATAACTTCATGGGATGAAGTAGTAGTTTCTATCTCGAAAATTGGGAAAAATCTCTTAGCAGCACTTTGCTCTTTTGTAGGAACACGGTATTGCGTATGTGGTTTGACAGATTCGATGTTTGGCACTCCATATACTTGATGAGGCAAGGTGACTTCCTCTGATGGGTTGGTAGAGTCTATTTCAAAATTTGGAGAAAATGTTTTTGGAATGTCATATCTGGTATGAAGTTTGTTTGTTTCTTTATGCGGTAAACCGTATTCCTTATGTGGAATAGGAGTAATTATGCTGGGTACTCCATAAACCTGATGAGGCACGATAACTTCTTTTTCTGTTGAAGCATCTTCTACTTCGAAAATTGGAAAGAATGTCCTTTGTGAGTCCGATGTAGGAAACCCATAGTTAGAATGAGGCAAAACAACAACACCAAACGCCAAAATGCTAACAAACACCTGAAAACCAATTGTTTTGATATTTTTCAGTTATCAGTCATTGGATTGAAAGCTTATGATTGAATTCGAACAAATCTGATGTCTGCTTATTGAGTCTGGTATGTCCGAAATACTAAATTGAGCAATTGAATTTCTTTTTCGATGAATTCATGCAAATATTCAGTTGTTTAAGTACATTTTCATAACAGTTTATGATGATTAAGGTACTCACCGTGGAATTCAACATTGCTATCGCAGGAGTATGATAACCACTTTTCTCTTGAAAATATGATGATGAGTTTCTTTAAGTAGTAGCATAATCGCAGTTGGTACCTTCTTCTTATCTGAATTCGAACAGGTTTCCAAAGACTTATTTCTATCATTCAAATACGAAGGAATTATAGGAACTTTTGTTATTTGATCGAAGTGAAAGGAAAAGTTATCAGAACTCGTTTAATTTTAATTGAATTGATGAGCAACTTACGATACGAAGATCTGAAAAATGCAATTTCAACACAGTTAATTTATTCATTATAGGAAAAGAAATGCACAGGGTGTCCCACTAGTGCCGCAGCGGACGATATACGCTTAACGGTCTGAATTTGGCAAAATTTTTTGATGCAGACTTTGATATACATACTCCAAGAAGAGCACAACCTGAAAATATTTTCGAATATATCGCGTGGCCAACAAAAGAGGAATAGAATGGGACACCCTATATTCAATAGTGTTCTTCAATTCTCTGAAACTTCCTGCATGCCTTCGTATACTTTCCACATATTTTTATTCGACAGTTTTCGAAATATTCGCCATTTTGACAAAAAAATAATACTTGTAGAGGCTATGTTATCCAATTATATTTCACGAACCCTTGCACATACCAATAACAGCTTCATATGGATTGAAAGACGAGACTTCAAAGTATCATAGCCAGCTATAATAAAGCATCTGCAGCATATGGAGTGTCCACAAAAAACATCAACATGACGAATTTCAAATCGATTTTTCTTCATTTTTTCAAATGCAATGCATATAATTTTTTTCATCATTGTAATCACCATTCATTTTACTTCATTTTTTTCAAATACATGATATGCATATCTTCAACAGAATAGGATTTCTTAGAGTTTTTCCTCTAAATTCACATCAACTTCCGAATTCAAAAAGCAGATTTGGCTTTTCTGTGGTTATTGAAACCTGACAAATTATTCTATTCAGAATTAACATCAATGAAGCTTCAATTTATATCATCATAGTTTTTACGGATTGGATTAATACTCACAAAATGATGTTAAAATTCAAAAAATACCAATGAGTTTGAATGTAAAAGTTATGAATGCTACAAAAGAACGAGTTTCGAAACTTAAGGATAAAAAAAAATGTCCGCTCTTATCCTTATACAACTTTCTTCGAAAAAATGATATTCATAAGTTTCACAGGCACGTACGCAGATCTGCAAGCTCCCAAGCTTGAAGCTTGTTTGAAATTTCTGCAAGATTCGACTCTCCAAGTAGAAACATAGAAAATTATCAAAAATGTATTTTGAAAAATGGGTACAGAAAGCAAGATTCTGTCTTCAGTCTGATTTCATCACATTTTTGAGTAGAGACATCAGAACTTTCTAGTTCCTTATTCCGCTATAATATGATGATATGAATTGAAGTTTTAATGATGCTTATGCTGAGTGGAATAATTTGACAGTTCTCATTAACCACAGAAAAGCCAAATCTGCTATTATTTGACAGTTCTCATTAACCAAAGAAAATCCAAATCTGCTATTTGAATTCGAAGGTATATGTGAATTTTAGGGAAACATTTCTAAAAAGCTCTCAAAAATCCTATTATGTTGAAAATATGCATATCATGCATTCGACGAAAGATGAAGTAAAATGAATGGCGATTACAATGATGAAAAAAAAATATATGCAATGCGTTTGAAAAAATTAAGAAGAATCGATTTGAAATTCGTCATGTTGATAGTCTTTTTTGGACATCCCATATGCTGGAGATGCTTTATTATAGCTGGCTAGGATACTTTGAAGTCTCGTCTTTCAATCCATATAAAGGTGTTATTGGTATGTCCAAGGGTTCGTGAAATATAATTGGATAACATAGCCTCTACAAGTATTAGTTTTTTGTCAAAATGGCCAATATTTCGAAAACTGTCGAATGAAAATATGTGAAAAGTATACGAGAGCATGCAGGAAGTTTCAGAGAATTGAAACACACTATTGAATATAGGAAGTCCCATTTGAAAAATCAAATTCACCCTCTATTCCTATTTTGTGGGCCACCCGATATATTCGAAAATATTTTTAGGTTGTGCTCTTCTTAGAGTATATCAAGTCTGAATCAAAAAATTTAGCCAAACTCAGACCGTTATGCGTATCGTCCGCTGCGGCACTAGTGGGACACCCTGTATAAATTAAAGGTGCATTTCTCACTCAAATGAAGACGCAAGTAGCCAATACAGACTTGTGAAATATAGTTTTTAGATTAAATATATTTTCGGTTTTTCTGAGATATCACAAATTATTGAAGTAATCGATTCATAGACAAATAGATAAACGAAGGTTGAAAATTGAAAAACTAACAAAATGATTTTTGATTCATCGGACTGACGCATTTTATATATTCAATATAAATTCAGAACAATCACATGATTTTTCAATGATCAATAAATTATAAAATATATAATATCAAATTGAACTATTATAGGTAAAATGAATCAGTTTCGAAACATTGTATGAATTCGTCAAAAAGAGTTAATGCACGTCACTGGAATTTTCCTAGTTAGATTCGGCAATGTTGCCACCGCAGTATCTAATGATATTGCTATCTTCCTCCACTCATTGAAAACTGACTTAATTTTGGCTTCACCAATTCTCGAATTTATTTATGAGATGCTGTGTCTCCCCTTTCTGTGGTCTAAGACCTAGACCATGACAGCGCCTCGATTTTTTTGATGTGTACATCCCATAAACAGGAATATCCCAACAAGATCAACGACATCGCAATAACAATAAAAATTGACATTTGGTACTCCAACTGATCTAGCGAAATTGCTGGCGATTTCTTTATGACACCATTTCAGTTTACGAGAACAACATGGAAACGAATAGAATAACCAATTTATTCCTCGAAATGAAGGGATCATTTCCGTAGGAAATGAGGGGTAGATACACTAACGCATATTGTGTTATAAAAAAACGAAACGATAAAGGATTTTATCCAATAATATTTTCATTCAACGGTCTGGTAACTTTTTCGTGGAATAGTTTTGCACATCTGCCGAATAAATGAGAGAATTGGGTGTAGCTTATTTCTCCATGGCTATTCTAGCATTCGCAAATAAAATATTTTACCGATTGTATTCTACTGGAATACTCTACCAAATGCATCGAGTTCCAAAGGAATTCTGAATTTATTATGTAAAATTCCTGGCGCATTCGCCATTTCGCTCTCCGACGTGATGGACATTTTCAGTTGTAATTAATTACTGTTCAAAGAGAATATTAATATCATAAATAACTATTCCCATTCTTTCTTCCACATATACTAATGTATCTTCAGAATATAACCAAGATATTGACCTCAGAGAAATCAACATAATTCACAGGAACAATTCCAGAATTTTCATCATAAACTGTCAAACTTCGACGATTCACACAACTTCATATCAAAAATCCTTCTTATTACGGGACAGATCACATCAAGGGAGTTCTTCGAACTTAGGAAAGTTACAATTTGCTTTCTGGAAATTACTTCAGTTTCTAGATATGGACCAATCTTTCCAGTGAGACAACGATGTTCTTTGCTCATCTTATCTCTTTATCGCTCCGTGTGTTATTTCCAGGACAACAGAAGACTGGATATTTTCAACAATCTGAATGTTTCATCTTTTGCGAGTGACCCTTTCAGGCACCACAGTTGGAATGAAGAGTGCTACGAAAATTGTTATGGGAATCAAATGTTTCTCATGACGATAGAAGTATTTGGCCTCAAATTGAAAAGTAAAAAAAATTGTTGAAACTTTCGCCCACCGAATAACGAATCTTCTTCAGTGTTACCCACATAAAAGAGTCCACTGGATTGTCTAACTGTATAACCAATGAATGTATTACCAAGTAATTCACATAATCTATACAAAACCGATAAATAAACACACGCACCTGTCAGAATTTGTGAAAATACTTGCATAGATGAGAGATATCAACGTATGTTACGGGAACAAAATTTAACCAACGCAAAGGAGGCAGATTGGGAGTACCCGATTATGCCCTTATACCCGGTTTTGCCCCCCTTTCCCCTACCTAAATTAAGACTGCAAAATTACAAGTTAACATTGTTTCTTGGGCACCCTGTTTTCATCCAGACCTTTTTCGGTATTGGTTTGAAAAATTGTGAAGAAAAGCTTTGTTGTAATACCAACAACGCCTTGGTTAATGAAACTAACTATAAACTCCAACAAATAGATAATTTATGTATAAATATTATATTTATTTATACCCCCTCGCACACTGAAATTGATGGAAACACACAAACAGACGCAGCGGCTAATTGGTCATCAAAGAATGTAGATAGACTAATTCAAGCCCATATGAGGGAAGATATAAATAAATATCACTGCAACCATATAGAATTGAATGTTTGTGGGAATCAGATTGGATACAAAAAAGTACATTTCTAAAACAAATCAAACCTGACCCGCTTAGAATGATGACTTTTTCCAATAATCGTCTACACCAAGTCAAAATATCTCGATTACGACTAGGCCATACCAGGCTCGCGCACGCCCATGTCTTGAACAGAGAAAATGCTCCAGTATGCAGCACTTGTGATCGAACTATGACCGTCAAACATTCTTGTTGACTGCCCCAACTTCAGACCCGAAAGAGAACAAACTCAAACTGGTATGGTGGACTCCTTACAACAGGCCCTAGGAAAAGAAACCGAAAAACTGGAAAATACCATCAAATTTCTGCAACTCATCAATTTGATCAACACAATTTGAAATCTATATTTAGTTTGATATAAATTTTTGACATATAAACTGTGAATGTAAATGAGATGTAGTCGTCCCTTAGTGCTAATGATCTGCTGAGTCGAAGCACAATAAACTAAAAAAAATAAACATTTTGATAAAAACGTAATTATTACTTCCTCTATGTATAACGTAAAACGTTGCTTAGTTATCTGACAGGGAAATAACTATTACCTAACATTTTCAAAATATACAAGGTGAAATGTGTCAAAATGAAATGGCCAAGCGGGAAACATTATAAAAGTGAATGGAGTATATAGACTCATCTCGTTGTGAAAGACCCTGTATGTTTTTATAAAGAAGTAAAATGTTATCGGTCGACTAACAGCAAGCAGAAGGATGTTTTTTCAAGGCATCGGACCCAATTTCCATGCAGGCCCGATGGAATATCCTCAAATGCCCCTCAAAATGAACAGAAGTCTCGATTCGTGGGGGACGAAAGGCGTTCGAGCGAAAAATATTACGGTTCGATGGGTTCATCTCAGGACGCGACCGTGACTGGAGGTTGAGTCCTGATTGCGTCAGCGGAATCAGGAGGAATACAGTTGATTCCAGAGGAAATTCATCCGTTTTGTTAGCAGTTATCGATTCTTCAACCTTCGGAGCTCTCCGATAACCCAATCCGTCCTTCATTGGCCAAATCATCTCCCTTGATTGTTTCTGAGTTTGCCTCGCATTGCGCTTATGACTTCATTCTATCGCGTCTCTGGGTTGGCAAGTTGAATTTTTCACGGTTATTCCCGATGGGTTAGAGTTCCCAAGTTTCATTATAAAGTTCGTTGGAAGTGGAAGATAAAATTACAATTCTCTTTCATGAAATAACACCCATATCCAATGAAGCCAGACGTGCTCAATTGTTTCCCGCTCAAAATTGTTTGAAAGTTTCAAATTATACCTAGATCTAGAAAAATATTTCGAGAGAACACCACAAAGTTCGATCATGATAACGATATTCGACTGGATTCTTTCGAAATATTTGAAATTTTTCTGAATGTTACATTTTTACTAGAGCTCTACAAAATAGCAAGATTTCGGTCACACAGGGTGCTCAATTTTTCCTGGGAGGGCTCCAATTTTAGATACCCATTGCAAATCTTCCATATTTCAAATGGAATATACAGGGTCTTGCAATATTGCGAAAATCTTCCATAGCTGCCGAACCAGAGATCTCAGAGATTTCGTTGGAAAGTACATCTCTTTTCCCTTCATTTCTGCATCCCAGGAAATTATTTTCTGATATACAGGGTGTCCTCGATAAATGTTATTCAACAAATGGATAATTTTTTCGATGGATCACCCCATATATTTTCCCATATTAGAGGTATTTTTCCAACTGTACAGATCTTATTCGAGGAAAACTGCAAAAAGGTGAGGAAAAAGCAGTTCAGTAAAAGTCTTCTGATGATTTCCAGAAGCGATAGTAACATGAATTTGATCTAAAAGTTCTTTAATTGTAGGATTTGTCTTGTCAAAGTTTCTAAATGATTATCAAGTCATATACATGTTGTCCGTTATTTAGGTCCAAATATAAAGAACTTCGAATTATTATTTCTCCATTTTTTCAAATTTAACACCCTGTATTTTTTTCCACAATAATGTAGACAATTCTGTTGAATTTGAAAATTCAGCGGAAGACACTTTGAACAGTTTCAGCATCTCTCATATCCATTCAATATTGAAGTCCAAATAGGAACATCAGATAATTCAATGTAAAGTCAAATTCAAAATTCCTAATAGTATCTTTTATTGAGCACGGTGACCAGTTTCGCATCAGTATTACCTATGCATCCTCAGACCAAATCTACACACTCTCAGATCATTAGAATAAAGATACCTGAAAGCTATCTCGAGAATCTACAATAAGAGAAAATCAAAAAATATCATTGCAAATGCTACCAATTCAGTTATCGATTTCGAACAGCCTATCTATCGAAGATAACCATGATGAATAATGCTGTACTGAATAATAACTGCAACATTTCATTTTGTCTATTTTTAACGTCTGTTAGTTTTTATTATGTTATTACATATTTGAATACAATTTTCAGTTATAATATCGTTTTTCTTGTCTGCTGGATGTGGTAGTGAAAATAATCCTAAGGTTACTACTGAAGAAATGTAAGGTCCTATTCAATTGTCTACATTATTGTGGGAGAAAATACAGGGTGTTATATTTGAAAAAATGGTTGAAATGAAGTTCTTCATATTTGGACCTTAATAACGGACACCACGTATATGACAGGTTGATCATTTAGGAACGATGACAAGGCAAATCCTTCGATTGAAAAACTTTTAGATCAACTTTATGTCATTATCGCTTCTGGAAATCATCAGAAGACTTTTACTGAACTGTTATTCCCTCACCCTTTTGCAGTTTTCTTCGAATAAGAAATGGAAAAATGTCTCTAATATTTTGCGTCATGAAAGAGGTAATGAAGGTCATTGAAAATATGTGAAAATATATGGGGTGATCCATTGAAAAAATCATCCATTTGTTCAATAACATTTATCGGGGACAGCCTGTATATCAGAAAATAATTTCCTGAGATGCAGAAATGAAGGTACAAGAGGTCTACTTTCCAACGATATCTCTGAGATGTCTGGTTCGGCAGCTATGAAAGATTTTCGAACTAGAACAGGACCTTGTATATTCCATTCGAAATATGGAAGATTTGCGATGGGTGACAATATCGAAAAAATAATCTGTCTTATATTTTGCATTACATTCGCAATTAAGTGTGCAAAAGCGCTCTAGAGGTTAAATAAGTCCTTCGATGAATCGACTTCATCAATTTACGTCGACAGATTATTTCTTCAGGTTTTTTATGTTCATGAAATCATTTCCAGGTGATTTCTTCACATCATAAAATTGAGAAATCATACAAAAAAAACCTACTCATAATGAAAGCGTTTTAAGTTGTTTTCCCTTGCTTTCATCGAGATATATTGTGTATAACATTTGTAAAGCATTCAATGAAAGAAAATTGGAATTATTATTTCTCCAACTACTTCGGTTTTATGGATTCCAGAGCAAGACAAGCTTAGTCAACGACGTCAATGGAGAAGAATCATTTGATTCAGTAGTTGGAAATAGAATTATATCAAATCATTTCAGATTGGTGCCATATTTGTGTAATATCACTAAATGGTGAATGCGCTAGGTTTTATAGACTCACCTGCATATTACAAAGTTTATGGCGTATATGCTCTCCTCTGCAAGGAACAGCGTTACACGTTCTTATCTGGTGAGCCACACCACCATCACAGGACCTCGAACAAGAGGACCATTCTGACCAGGACGACCACCCTCCACTTCTTTTATCCACATCTTGGAGTTGGGAAGATAGTTCCTGCAATTAAGAGTATACATCAAAGCAGCTATTCATCCTCTTATAAACAGTAAACTATTTTGTATCAATGCTCTCTGCCTTTCAGTTACTGAATCCTCGAACGATGCTTGACTTGACAGAATCTATGACCTTGTTATCATCCTTTTCGGTCTCAGCTTGAGCTGGTATTACTTCTGTGAACTAGTGAAAAAATATTTCAGTTCTCCCTCTAGTTCGAGCAATTTCCACACGCTTTGACAGGTTTGCAAGGCCACAGCCTGCTGTGCATTTCCCGCAATCATCTAGGATAATTCGATCTTATAAAGTTTTTTCTTGAATGATTTGGACATGACTCCTCAGCCGAAATCACCAATGGTATGATAGAGACTTTTGAAAGTTGCCACATATTTTTTAGGTCTCTTATACTTCGGAGTGTATCATTATTGTTATTATTGTTTCTCCGTGGATTTCAAACCATAGAATATAAAACAAGCTGCTTTGGCTAACCTCATATATGTATCAAACTTTTCAGTATCACCAGGAATTCCTTGAATTTCAGAGAACGAGAAATACTTACAATCGTATGAATTCTGCTGGAAGCTGGCGCTTGTAAACATGCGCGAGTTTGTTGAGAGTTTGGAGTTTCATCAGTGATACGGAAAGTTTAATTTTCGAATAATTGGATCAACTTTTCCAGGCAAGAGTTGAATTCACCGAACTAACAAGAGTGAACATAGTCAACATTGAATACAGAAATCTTCCCCAACAGTGTACGAGGATATATTGAAAAATTGTCTACTAAAGAACCAAATAAAATTTCAATGTCAAAATATTTTATTACTCATCATATCCTCCTCTTAATTGAATGCATTTATTACAGCGAACCTGCAGCGTCTCTAGACCTTTCCAAAAAAATGTTTTCTTTCTCTGCAAACCAGTCCTCCACAGCTTTTATTACCTCCTCGTTGGAAGAAAATTTACGAGCTTTCGAACTTTTTTCAGTTGAGAAAGAGATGATAGTCGGACGGAGCCAAATCTTGTGAATAAGGGGGATGTACTAGTAATTCTAATCCTAAATCACGATTTTTTCACATTGCAACATGAGATTTGTGTACTGGGGCGTTGTCCTGAAAAAACAAAATACCTTTGGATAGCTTTCCGCGTCTTTTCTCTTTAATTTTTTCCCGTTGAGTGGTCAGGAATGTCGAATAGTAATCTCCAGTTATTGTTCTACCCTTATCAGAAAAATCAATCAAGATTACTCCATGGCAATCCCAAAAAACTAAAGCAAGAACTTTTCCAGCAGATTTGTGGACACGAAATTTCTTAGTTCTTTGAGAACCAAAGTGTCGCCATTCCATCGATTGTTGCTTTGTTTCTGGATCGTAGAAATGTACTCATGTCTCATCCATAGTAACAATTCTCTTTAAGAAGTCTACATCGTTTCCAAATCGAGCACAGATCGAACGCGATGCTTCTACCCTTGCACGCTTTTTGTCAACATTCAAACATTTGGGGATCCGTTTTGGAGAAATTTTTCTCATATCCAAATTGACGTGAACTATATGATGAACGCGTTCGTATGAAATCTTCAGTGCTTCAGATATCCGTTTTAGCCCAATTCGACGGTCTGATAAAATCATGTCATGAACTGCATCGATATTTTCGGGGACTGACACAGAAACTGGCCTTTCCGATCGGTCATCATCTTCAATGGAAAATTTACCTCTTTTGAAGCTTGCAGTTCAATTTTTCACGGTCGCATACGAAGGACATTGATAACCAAGGGTACTAAGCATATCTTCGTAAATCTACTTACCTCTTAACCCTTTTAAATACAGGTACTTGATGATGGCTCGATACTCCAATTTTTCGATTTGAACAATTTCGGTGGACATCTTTTTTTTAAATTTATTGCGTAACTCTGTTTTACTTTTTTGACTTCGAACTCTACGCTGACACTTCTTATAAGTTATAGTTCGGTGATATGGCATCGCAATATTTTGTTTATGCATGAAACTGGTCTAATAGGCTAACTAGATATCAATACATCCTCGTATATCACTTTGATTGATAATCATCAACGAATCGCGAAAATACGGTACGATTTGATAGAATCTTGACACATACGTCGAAGTTTTCGCCCAATAATTTCATTACTTTCTTCTTGTCGTTCATCCCAATTGAGTTTTCCCCCACGTTTGCCCCATTTCTTTTATCAGGCAGCAACGGTTCATGTCTTCCCTATTGAATTTGCAGTCTGGGGTCCTTTTTTGCTGTTTTCCGATTCGACACTTTGAAGTGTTACAGAATACGGGTGAATGATATCCTACAGGTACCTTCGAGTCATTGGATCAAAGAAGAAACTGACGTGACTCAGTTTTGGAATGATTGGGTTCTCAAAAATTTCCTCCTCCTTCAGAAATGCATTTATAGAGTAACTTGTGTTGGAGGAATTTTGAGAGAATGTTGACCACACTACGAGAATCGAAATTAATGATATTTCGAAATTTTGTGGGTGAAAAAACAGAACTTTTTATACAAGAATTGGTAACTTGTTTGTCAATCTACCAACTGTAAATTCTTATGGTGCAAATAAAAGGAATAAATTCATTATTTTGTAAACCGTTGACTTAAAGGAAAAACCCTGAGACCCGTCGATTTTTATTTCGAAACGGGCTATTCGTAATGATATTTTTTTATTTTTGACGTCATCTATATGAGCGTGATGACGTCATCTCTAAAATTTTTAAATGGAAAGGTGGGTGTTGTGGTACATCATTTGAAAGGTCTTTTAAATACCTATTCAGCCATATCAATTTGTACAGTAATTGATTTGCGTATTATCACAAATATTACTGATAAAATTTCAACAGGTTTCTCAATAAAATGTATTAAGTTGGTATGATGTATTTATTGACACAAAAAAATAATTTTGTTAAGGCCGTCTTTGTATTTTAGCTGAAGGTAAACAATTTGAGGGCCTAATTTAGGTTTCGTTGTATTTAATGAGTAATACATATTACATATTCACTGTGATGATTTCATTAATTTTGTAAACAAATACAAAAATCAATCATTTTACATTATTGATATGACTAAATATACTCCATTCACTTTTATTTAATCACATAGGAGGTCATGGTTTCGTTTTCAGGAGTTTGTGAACCTGATGAAAAGCACGAAATATGATGAAGAGTCAGTGCGCACACAGAAAATATCGTTAATGACAAAACGACGTTGCCAGTTTCTTTGTTCACATCAAAGTAAAAGTATCAAAGATATTCCACATTTTGTTAGGTTTGCAAATTGTTCGCAGATTTTTGGTATTCAATCGATATTTGCAGGTGAGTTTTTCGTCGAATATCCAAAATTAACGTATGTTCATTGTGTTTAGCACCAGTTTGGAGCGTGAGGACGATTTTCAAGACCAGGACCAATGTTTACATCTCGAGGTTGAAGAGGTACACGGGAATTTCGTTGAAAAAGCTGTTATTTGGACAGATATCGCAGTAGATGGATCGGATGGAGCCTGGAGAGGTCGATTAGGATGATATTTTTCAGGTTTTCCAAGAAATTTGGCGATATCTGCGCAGATTTGCAAAAGTTAGGTACCTCACTAATGAGGTGGAACTTAGACCTAATTCTCCTATAAGAAACGCCTTTCAAATGTCGAGATGGTGAAAAATGTATTCTTTAGATGTTGTTTGAACAAACGCTGCCGAGTTTTATATCCCAACATTGATTTTAAGAAAGTTATCAACAAAATAATATTGACATTATTCTTGATTCTTGTAATTACCCAACAATTCATCTTATATCTTGGGGTTGATTTTTTTCAATGAATTCTGATAAGAATCAACAATTGATGTCGTCAAGTCTTGAACTTTCAGTTCAAGAGGATGAAAAATATTAAATCTTCACAAGCATACATATGAAAATTATGTGAAAGCAATGCAATTTTCTTCCATGGCAAAAATAATATATTTCAACAGTGATCTCTTGTACTTTTCATGCAAATAACTAGAAAAGGAATCCTTTCTATCAATTCATATAAACGTTAATTATTTTCGTCCATCACATCTTTTCCAATTCATTCATTTTCCGAATAAATTCACATTCTGAGAAATACGCTAAGAATGTAGAAAGGGCAACAAAATGTTGACTTGGAACATAATATTTTGGAAAACGTCATAACTTCGATACAGAGTGGAATGTGTCAAATTTCCAGTGCCAGAGTTCTGATTTTATAATTGTGAATGGAGTATAGGTATTTGAAAGACCTTTCAAATAATGTATTACAACACCCACATTTCCATTTAAAATTTTTAGCGATGACGTCATCGCGATTACATAGATGACTTCAAAATTAAAAAGGTATTCTCACGAATAGCCCGTTTTAAAATAAAGATCGACGGGTTTCAGGATTTTTCCTTGAGGCGAAGTATCACCTTTTGAATCGTGGTGAATTCCATTCAAAAAGTGGTCTCTTTATTTCACGAGTAACTATCCTAATTTACGACGTAGAAACTTGAATTTGTTTTAAATTGAAGTTGAAGAACGTCCCGAGGGCAAATAGTTTTCTTTTTTTCGATTTAATTAGTTTTTCAATTGAAAAAAACAGGTTAAACTTCAGCGTTTTGGAAACTACACTTAATGATTTTTTTTTCGACGGTTATTCATCATTTTTTTTGGAAAAAAATTGCAACTAATTGCCCTCGGAAATTAAATCTGCTATAAACTACAAAAACTTCCATGATGATTAGTTCGAAAATGAAGCTTGTGTTCATGAAAAACGAAAAACATATTCAATAACCCAAATATTGCAGAGATCTAACGATTACCCTGTTTTTTTTAATTGAAAAACTAATTAGATCGAAAAAACGAAATCGATTTGCCCTCGGGACGTTCATCAACTCCAATTTTGAAAAAAGAAATCAAGTTTTTATGTCGTAAATTAGGGTAGTTACTCGTGAAATAAAGAGACCACTTTTTGAATGGAGATTTACAACGATTCAAAAGGTGATACTTCCCCTTAAAGTCGCCGGTTTACGAAATAACGAATTTATTCCTTTCATTTGCACCATACTGTATACTATGTTACTTTCATTTCATAAAGATTCTTTCAAATCGCTCGGATTCGTACATTTTGTTTTTGAAGGGGCATTTGTTTTCATGAAAATTATCATTTTCATTTCATTCCTCTGCACAGCAATTCCAGACCCTGTATGTGAAATGATGTCTTGTTATTAATAAAACTTTGCAGGAATAAAAATGGAGTTCAAGAATGTCACAACGTATAATAATAGTCCATTGAAATTGAGATACCTATTATATTGTGTAAGCTGATCAATTCCTAAAATACATATACTGGAAGATACTTCATTCATTGAACATGATATCGATAATTCATTCGTTTCCCTGTAAAAATCACTGGCAATATTTATTACTCAATTCAAAAGCAATTCGTTCAAATCCATGAACAATTGACAGAGCGTCTACTGAATGACTGAAAAGAAAAGAAATGACATCACAATATGCCAACTCTCATTGTTCCCAAACGATAATAACTCAACAAATTTTCCTTTTTCACAAGCGGCAAACTTTCCTATCCGAAGCTTCGTTCATTAAATATTCATTCGGATAAAGAAATATGATGACTATTGTCTCACATCCTTTCATCTTTTCACGAGGGAGCGGATTCGGAAAATGAACCTTGAAAAATTGAAATAATACCCTGGAAATCCGAAACAATGAAATATATCCTTCGATGAAATTGGATTTTTCCATTAGGAAGGACGAAATCTTTCTTTTCCTTCGTTTTCTTGACCAAGTTTAATTAAATCTGGCCTCGAGTCCCTTGATTAAACTGAGATGTGGAAGAAATTAGATGATTGGGTGACTGAATCATCGCTAACGTAAGTCTAATGCGGGGTAGGACGAATTCCAGGAAATCTTTGGATTTTCAGTCGAAATAATTAAAGAAATGCTGATCGAAGTATGATTTGTAGAAATGTCTAAGAACACTTTGACACAGTATTCCCTCTGAAAGCTGTATTCATTTTGAAAATTCCTTTGAAAAAATGTACTCCATTTGTTTTCATTTAAAAATCCAAATTATTTCCAGTCAAAATATGTCACTTTCTGGTGGAGTGTCCGGAATATGTTAATGACAGGAGAAACAACAAAATAGAGCTGACCTTAAAAGAGATTCTCCAAAACTCAAGAAATTTCAACAACTTAATGAACTTCCTTAAGTCTATTCATCTATATAGTGAAATTTGAAAATTTATAGTTTGTTAATTTGTTCATCACATTATTACACATAATGTAAAAATAAACTGTAACCGTGTCAATGGCCCGAGCAGTCGAGACACATGAATTTAATAAAAAAAAAAAATATGTCACTTCATGTGAATTTATTTTGGTTAATTCGTTCCAACGAATAAGGAATGTTTTCAATATCTTCTAAAGTGTAGGTACTCAAAATACAAAATAAATCGAATTTAACCATTTTATTTCAGACGAGTGAGCTATCGACCGTTTGATTTTAACTTAGGTTTAAGGGTTTATTAAGAATGCAATGAGAAAAATAAAGGGGACATCAGAAGCAGCTACAACAAAACTAAGAACATTATTTGGGCTGTTTCCATTATCTATGCGGTTTGTTGTTTCCGACGTTTCAGCAAGCATTCGCCTGCCGTCTTCAAGGTGTAGGTCCTGAGAAGGACCGGTTTTTGCCAAACTTGATCTGTCTGGACTTGTACGCACCATACTTTTTCGATTATTGAATTACAGTGTTGGGATTCGAACGCGGGTTATAAGGTTGCAATTTCGAAATTCCAGTCACTCTAACCACTAGTCTACCGGAGCAGGTTAGAGTGACTGGAATTTCGAAATTGCAACCTTATAACCCGCGTTCGAATCCCAACACTGTAATTCAATAATCGAAAAAGTATGGTGCGTACAAGTCCAGACAGATCAAGTTTGGCAAAAACCGGTCCTTCTCAGGACCTACACCCTGAAGACGGCAGGCGAATGCTTGCCGAAACGTCGGAAACAACAAACCGCATAGATAATGAAAACAGCCCAAATAATGTTTCAACAAATATCCCATTATCAAGAATATCTCGATCACAATAAGAGCCATTTATTGAACCCAATTTAAGAAAGAATGTTCACAAAAAACTTACAAGTTGAGGTTTCGTTTCAGGTGTCAGTTCATTTAAAAGCGGGGGAAATCGTTCAAATGCCTGAATTAGGCAAAATCGGCGATATCCTCCAATGAAACACCACTCTGGATAACATTACCTGTACAGAGAGCATTTATGGTAATTTCGTTTCAACAATTTCAGTTAGGTAGGTATCTGTTGTTAGGTTAGCACGGTTCCTTTTGTTTTTTTTACTGCATTCCCAATAAACCCTTACACCATTTCATTCCTATAAAAACCCCATCAATTAAAAAATCATGGCCAGCAGAAATGCTCTATCCATTTCTGGCATGAAAGCTCTTCAATTAAGCATGAAAAACTGAGCGAATCGCAAATAAATAATTGACCAGCTCGAGCAGTTTTCTATTAAAGAGATATAGAGAAAGTTTATTTTTTGCTTTTTGTGCTCAAGTTATCTTTCACGGCAGGCTGACGGTTATCTATTAGCATTTTTTAAACAATGGTATTATAACCGAAGTTGTCACATCAGCACTTGTCGAAAATGAACCATTAACTTCAATTTCTGGAGGGGAATTTGAAAATGAAATGAATAAAATTGGATAAAGTATCCAGTTAGAAGCATCCTATTCCGTGAAATTTGAGGATTTTTTCTCGATTTTTTTGAACAGGATATAAAGGACCCCGCACTTTTTCTATGTAAAGTGGCGACCGGTCAAATTTTCTGAAAGTTTGGTATGTTGTCGTACCCGACTCAGTGACCAAAAGTGTCAATGGGCCCAACCCAATCCTATGGCTAGTTTTCCAAATAGTTGAAAATTGCCGAGATTTTCGGATTTAGTTTTTCATTATTAAGAGTTATATTGGATTTTGAAATGTTCTTTTTGATCTAGTATCATGACGATAAAATATTTCACAGTGCATATTTTTTATACAGGGTGTTTCACAGAAAGAACCACTAGACAATCATTTTTTCGGCAACCGTCCGGAAAGTACCCACTTCCCGGACGCTTTTTCTTTGAGAAAGTAACATCTCCCGGCCTAGTCCGGAAAGTACGTACTTTCCGGACTAGGCCGGAAAAACTCACGTCGTTGTTGTCATTGTGATGATCATCACAATAGCAACGAAATAACGGATGACAGTTCTGTTCTGTTCAATTCAAATAATAATCAAAAAGTATAATAAAGAAATGTGTCGTCTCATTGATTTGTAATTCTACACGGTTGCCGAAAAAATATTGTACGCAACACGCCCGAAAATAGTTTTTTTGGACTCGCAGACTTCCAGGACTCGCCTCCGGCTCGTCCTAGAATTTTGTCTATTCGTCCAAAAAATCCCTATTTTCCGGACTTGTTACGTAAATTACTATTTTTGTAGGATTAATTCGAAACCATGTATTTTTGAATTGATTTTTGGGAAAAGTAATACCACAAACATATGTATGTCTATAATCTCCAAGATATTTATGGTGGTTTATTCATAGAAAGGTATTCTATTTTGAGAAAAGTATAAGAAATATGAACACCCTGTATTCGAAATTTTCCTCGGTCAAAGGCAACTATTTTCTCACGATATATTGATTCCCACAACATCTCCACAGGTATGAATTCTAAATCTGATACTATGACCAGTTTTCGAGATACAGGGCGTTAAAGTGGAGACTAACTTATTTCATCAGTTTTGATTTTTCAAATTGAAAAGACGGATTGATTTTATGTTGCGCCCATGAGTTCAGTATGAGTACAGATCAGATGCGCATGGAAGCAGCTAAAATATTTACTGCAACAGGGTGATTCACGAATAAATCACAATAGCTTTTGCAAACACTCGATAATTCTACAGTTTCGTCACAGAGAAATCATTCCATGATGTATTACCTAGTCGTTCACAAGTCAGTCTGAAATACTTCATTAAAATTACTTTTCATACAGGGTGAGCCATAAATAATATGCTTTGAAATAATTGAAAGGAGGACTTTTCTGGTGAATTTTGAATAACTGTAAGCATAACCGTAAGAATTTTTAAATATATAAATATACAAGGTGATTTAGAAGTAATCACATACCAAAAAATACACATCTTGCCTGCGTAGATCATCCTAAATAAACATTTTTTTTTGTTGAAAAAAGTAAGTTTATAAAGTAATAACCGAGGTTATGACTATAATAAGATTTAAACTTTCCAATATACCTAGATATAACTCGCTCTACAAGAATATTGTGAACTATGGAGTACGTACCTAAAAAATAGGTTCGTATTATACCTACACAATAAGATGATTAATTGTCATCTTTTTGGGGATGATAGCGCAGTTAGTGAGCCCGCTCATAAAGCTACTCGAAATTCACTAAAAAGTTCTCATTTCAATCAATTCAAAGCATAAGTATTTTTGGTATGGTTGGCTGTATGGCTCACCCTGTATGAAAAGTAATTATAAGTATTTCAGTCTGAAAATTGTGAACGACTAGGTATTGACTTCATGGAATAATTTCTCTGTGACGAAACTGTAGAATTATCAGGTGTTTGCAAAAGCTATTGTGATTTATTCGTGAATCACTCTGCAACAGTAAATATTTTAGCTGAACCTTTCCATGCGCATCTGATCTGTACTCATACTGAACTCATGCATGGGCGCAACATAAAATCAATCCGGCTTTTCAATTTGAAAAAAAACTGATGCAATAAGTTATTCTCCACTTTAACGCCCTGTATCTCGAAAAATGTTCATAGTATCGGATTTAGAATTCATATATCTGGAGATGTTGTGGAAATCAATACATAGTGAGAAAATAGTTACATTTGACCGAGGAAATTTTCGAATACAGAGTGTTCATGTTTTTTGTACTTTTTCCAAAATAGAATACCTTTCTATGAATAAACCACAATAGATATTTTGGAGATTAGAGACACACATATGTTTGTAGTATTACTTTTCCCAAAAATCAATTGAAAAAAAAAGGATTATGTCTAGTGGTTCTCCCTGTGAAACACCCTGTATAAAAAATATGCACTGTGCAATATTTTGTCGTCATTATACTAAATCGAGAAGAATATTTCAAAAATATGCCTTCCTGACGTCACAGTAGAAAAAGTGAATTTTGGCAAAAAAACTACCGTCATATATTCGTGAATCACCCTGTAAATATGAATATTTTAAATCACACGTATCCACTAATTTCATGAATATAGAAAATGTAGTAAACGTGTGTATGCATTAGAAATCCAATCTGACTCTCAATAATGAAAAAATAAATCCGAAAATCTGGGAAATTTTCAACTTTAACACCCGGTATTCGGATAACTAGCCATAGGATTGGCTTGGGCCCATTGTACTTTTGGTCACTGAGTTGGGTACAACAACCTACCAAACTTTCATGAAATTTGACCGGTCGCCACTTTACATACAAAAAGTGCAGGGTCCTTTGAAACGATTATTTCGATGAAGTGCTAAATAATTTTCGTCATTCAAATTGCCCTCAAAGAAAAAATGGCTATGATATCGTTTCGAATATTTCCCTCCCAGACATTAAGATTTTTGGTAGAACAGTAGCGGCAAATTTGTTGATAAGCATGGCCATTGCACATAACGTCTACGAATTGGATCATATTGTGCCACATGTTCATCATTTTTTGACGAAAATAAGTTCTCCTTTCCAAATTGTCTTCAAAGAGCTCCTGGGTAGGTATCATTTTATAATGATGCATTCTATTCTGGTTCAACATGTTTAGAATCCATTTATGGCTGACATTGAAAGTTGAGGAGGCGATTTATGTGGAGTTTCTTCAAACTCAAGCATCACATTTAATTTCACTTTCCACACAGTGTATCAGCAGCTGTTATCTTGATCTGCTTACTGCTTCTCTATTTTATTCTTGTCCCTTGGGATATAGGCTGCAAATCCTGAAAGGACCGCTCACTTTCATTATGGCAAATGGCGTTCTGTCAAATGTCCTAAAATTTTGGTATAATGTAGTACTCGACCTAATGATCAAAAGTGTCTATGGCCCCAACTCAATCCTATGACTAGTTTTTGAGATACAGGGCGTTGAAGTTGAGAATTACTCACTTTCACTATGCGCGTATCTCGGAACAGAATCGAATGAACTTCAATTTTTCTCAAGAAACATTTCATTCCATTCCCTGGGAGCAACCATATAAAGGAATATATCCGAAAATCGTTACGAATACAGGGTTATTCAATTATACCGAGAATTTGGCTTTTCCAATCTGTATGTCTGAAAGATATAAATATGTTAAGGTTTGCAGAATTTTGGTTTTTAATTCGATCATAATATAATTAATATTGAGAAGCAAATAAATTGATTCTACTCTGGGGGAAAACAATCATTGATACATCCCTCCGCACTTCAAGGTTATACATAGTGGACTGGCAAAGAATCGAAACCTGAGTCCAAAACACCGATAAATGAGCCCATAAATATCAGTATCGATTTGTTCCGTAGGGAGTAGGATACAACTTTCTAGACCTACACCAAACAATGTTGACGAAGTTGTCATATCGCGACGGCCATAATAATGTCACGCGTTTGACGTAAATCCTTTCAAGACACGTCGATTAACTTGACGCTTTCTGGCGATATTGGACTGGTCGTCAGGATGTCGGTGTTTGTTTTGGGATTAAGTGATGATGTGATAATCACATTTCTTGGAGTTGATATCGTTCTGGCCAACTCGGTTTGACTGCAGAAAATGAAAAGGAATTCGCAAGAAAGGGAAGATTTGTTAGGCATAAAAAAGACTGACACTTTTATCGCTGGCGTAATGTAGGGCTCTGATCGCGTCGAGAAACTCTAGAAACTTTGCGAAGAGATCGAAGGAACATCGTTGGATAGATATACGAGAATGGATTGATATCTAGTTAGCCTAGACCAGTTCCATGCATGAACAAAATATTGCGATACCATATCAACGAACAATAACTTATTAGAAGTGTCAGTGTAGAGTTCAACGTTAAAAAAGTAAACCAAAGTTACGCAATAAATTTAAAAAAATGTCCACCGAAATTGTAAAAATCGAAAAATTGGAGTATCGAGCCATCATCAAGTACCTGTATTTAAAAGGGTTAAGAGGTAAGCAGATTTACGAAGATATGCTTAATACCCTTGGTAATCAAGTCCTTCATATGCGACCGTGAAAAATTGGACTGCAAGCTTCAAAAGAGGTAAATTTTCCATTGAAGATGATGACCGATCGGGAAGGCCAGTTTCTGTGTCAGTCCCCAAAAATTTCGGTGCAGTTCATGTCACGATTTTATCAGACCGTCGAATTGAGCTAAAACGTATTTCTGAAGCACTGAAGCTTTCATACGTTCATCATACAGTTCACGTCAATTTGGAATGAGAAAAATTTCTGCAAAATGGATCCCCAAATGTTGACCAAAAGCGTGCAAGGGTAGAAGCATCGCGTTCGATCTATGCTCGATTTGAAAACGATGTAGACTTCTTAAACCGAATTGTTACTATGGATGAGACTTGGGTACATTTCTACGATCCAGAAACAAAGCAACAATCGATGGAATGGCGACACTCTGGTTCTCCAAGATCTAAGAAGTTTCGTGTCCAAAAATCTGCTGGAAAAGTTCTTGCTTCAGTTTTTTGGGATCGCCATGGAGTACTCATGATTGATTTTTTGGATAAGGGTAGAACAATAACTGGAGATTAATATTCGACATTACTGACCACTCTACGGGGAAAAATTGAAGAGAAAAGATGCGGAAAGCTATCCGAAGGTATTTTGTTTGCACAGGACAACGCCCCAGTACACAAATCTCATGTTGCCATGTCAATTTGTCAATTTGTTAGTAAATCGCTAGTCAACCATAGATCTTCGTTGACAACAACTGATCATAGTTTCTTCCTTGCAATACATTCTCATATAGAGAATAGATTTCATAATTGTATACATATCACCTACTTGTATAATTATTTTGTGTTTGTTATCTAAGTTGAGGTAACAAGAAAATACAGTTTGTAGAGAGTGCGTTCAAATTTCACCACTACCTCATTTTCTTCGCAGTTTTTATAGAAGTACAGATAACAACTTTCGCAGTAATCATCCAGATAGGGTGCTTACAGTTAAGTATACCCCCTTCCATCGGTTGTGCAGCCACAGCAGTCTCTATCCTCGAGATTAACGAGAACCACCAGCATCTCACAAAATAACAGCAGTCAAGAAGACCATTATCCTGGTGAAACAAACAGGGTACAAAAATAAAACCAGAACACCTTGGTAACCTTGAGTGCCCCTGGCTCAGTGGTAGAGTGTTGGAATTAGGACCCAAAGGTCGGAAGTTCAATCCCGAGGTAGGAAAAAAATTTTCTAGTCTCGGTAGGGGCCACCATTCTCACTGTTGGGTCAAAAATTAACAGTGCTGTGCCTAAGGTGGCGTAAGGACACAGTAACAAAGCCTACACAGAACACAACTGCTCACTCCGAACTCGGCACAAGTTACAAGCTTCGAAGCTTGTAATTTCAGAGGGGTCTCCACAGGAGACCTAGGAGTAATCAGGATAAATAATAGATCATCATATCAAACTGATCAAGGTACAAAACACAGAATTTCTTCCATTACTTTTTCACTAACTTTGTAAACCTACTCTAGTTCTATGATATGTTTAATCTTGTATTCATTATACTGTTCATCCTAGACCTAGACTCTAGAGCAGTGGTTCCCAAATGGTGGTCCGCGGAACCCTAGGGTTCCGCGGAAGGGCTATAGGGGTTCCGTCTTATCCGAGAGTTGTATGTTTTGATCATTCGTAACACCTTTAAAATACTATCCGACTTACGAGCTGTGCCACAGCATTGTGCTCGTGAAAGCACTCGAAGCCCTTTTGTAACTGAAACACTTCAACATTTCACCCATATTTTTTTGTTATTTCTCTTCAGACTGTTCATTCTGAAATATAATTCCCCATTTGAAATTTTATAATTCTTGAGAAGAACTTTGCATTCAAAATTTGATTATTTCAAATTACGGAATTCGGAGTCTTCAAAAATTTTGTTTCCAACTCTTATACATAGTTCTATCGAATTCGAGACACTGTGTATATTTTTTGTTACTCGTCAATAATCACACATATGCCAGCTAAGATAAATAGGATTAATATTTTTATTCCGATTAAAATAACTTCTAGTTTAACAGTTCCTAAAGAAGTGTTTCTAAGACTTAGCTCTCGAAATATCGAATTACTTGGCCAAAGTGCTTAGTATTCGGGAGCCTTTTGTGGAAATTGGTGCTTAGTACTCGCGAATCGGGAGCTTTTTTTCAAGTGATTAGTACTTGAAGCACTATATATCAGTGTTCGGCACAGCTCTGTTGGACTTCATATCATGTTTTAAAGTTCAACTTGCAATTTTTTTTAGTTTATAATATGGATAAATGGATTAAGACGAGTCAAAACCTGCAAACCTCAACAATCCACAAAAAGAATGAACCTCAGGAAAAATCCATTAAAAAAAAGAAAATTTGATGAATCCTATTTGTCTTTTGGGTTTATTCCTGTAGGAATGGCTGAAAACCCAAATGGACAATGAGTCATTTGCAGCAAAATTTTGTGTAACAGCTTATAATATTCCAAGCATACAATTTGTTCTCCCTTTTCAAGTTGAAGATGAAAATAGTCAAACTTAACATTGGATCAAAATAGGGTTCCGCCATAAAAAATGTTGCCGATTAGGGTTCCGTGGCAAAAAAAATTTTGGGAACCACTGCTCTAGAGCATCGTTTGTAATGTATATGGGAAGCTTTAATTTTTTTCATCTGATTGTTCTATGCTTACCTGTTCAGATAGCTCCTCTGCTGAAGATGGAACGTCAGGGACTGGAGAGTTCGTTCCCGAATTATTCGAAGATTCCGCACAACAAATCTGAAAAAAAAAACAGAAAAGAATATAATTGAATTGAATTTATGAAATACTTAGCAAGGGATTTTTTTTTTTAATTGTCGTAGCCCTGAGAAATTGTGTTTTATTATGCTTTATACCACTGCCCTTAGTTTTGTGCACGGAAAACATTGATATTCAGGGTGTCCCAATGAAAAGGAGTCACCGCCGATATTTTAATGTTTGCAGAGCGACATATTTCACCCCACGTCTGGGTCTTGAAAACACAACCTTAAAGAGAGGGAGAATTTGAAGAGATAACAAGGATCGAGTATCGAGAGTCTTTGAAGAACAACTCAGGTGGAATGCGGAAATTCTATTCCACTCTATTCTTGCGATTTTGCTGATTCGAAGTTATAACAATATTTGGTCGTAATTCAATTCAACGACTCCAAAAGATCAAAGTGAATACCCACTGGGAAAGGGGCTATGAATAGGAAGTGAATTAATTTCAGTGGTATACGAAATATAATTAATTATCAGCCATCGTAATTTTATGAGGAGAACTTTGACATTTCAACATATTTCAGCAACATCATTATGTTGGGATCTCATGCGTGATGACGTTCAAAAAAAGATCCTGAAAGTCCATATCTTAAACAACTTGAAAAATATATAATCTTGCATATTCCATCGATATTTTTGTCGTTTTTCACAGCAGAAGTTCAATAATGTAATTAATCATGGTACAATTGTTATTTCCAGTAACACAGATTTTTGATGATGAAAGAGTTGATACTGATGATGAAGAACCATCTGTTGACTCAGAAACTGCTGAACTCGAGGACTGCAGAACATTTGTGCTCTCCTTACTACCAAATAATTTGCTAGACATTTCGATTTTTTTGTTGACCGAATCATCGACATAACTCATCGCAATTTCGGTGCTCTTCCACCCTCCTGCACGCTTTAGTGCTAAAATATCTTCACCCGAATCCGCAACCAAAGTGGCTCCAGTTCTGCGAAAAGAGTGGCCGGTGTATAACTCTGAGTCTTTTAAACCTAGATATTTCGCTATTTGCTTTGGGACACCACCAATAGTGTGCTGGCCAGCATTAAGGGAAATGCACTTTCCATGTCGGTATGTCAAAAAAAAATCTAAGGCTTTCTGTTCCAGGAGGCCGAAGATTTACATATTTTCTGTATAACATGCAGGGCTTGAAGCTGAAGCCATCAACGGTTATGGTGAATCTTCTTGTTGTTAAATTTTTTGTTTGCCGCAATTTCACAATAATGTATTTTCCCATATCTTCTACATCATTCATGTTCAAGGAGAGAATTTCGTCACATCGACAACATCCAAAAATCCCAAATATTGTTACAATTTTCGCCATCAACCACTGGTCATCAGAAGCATGTAAAAAAAATGTTCAGGCTCTTCTTTACTTAATACCTTGGCCTTTTTTGGCGTATAACGCTAATTTTTCGTTTCAGAAACGCTATTACCTCTTGAAATCTGCAAATGACAACTAAACGTTAGATTTTTCAATAAATCTGTTAAGGAAAACAAACCTGCGAACAGGGGCATTTTCCTTCATTTCCAAGCAGCTTTTCAGCATAGACCATTTTTCCCATAAAGTATTAGGGCTGAATCTAGCTGATGGTTGATTCAAGTAGACCAACAAAACATCTTCAGTTACCCCAATAACAATATTTTTGTTTTGCCACTTTTTGAAGTCGTCGTATTCTCGCTCGTACCTTGAAGCTGATTTTGCAGGTAATAAACTTGAAGCTACACTGCTGGCTGCCTCAATAATTTCTTTTGGTACATTCATTTTCGCTTTCGCCAAAACAAATGTAAAGAAAAATAAACAGACATGTTCATGGCAACGCTTCCATAGCTTACGACATTTGCGACAAATTATTGAGATTTTTTGGAATTTATCTAACCTTTTTACAAATGAGAAACAAATAAAGTATAAAACAATACACGCAAAGTAACGGGTTTCACTGGCTCAAGTAGGTAACTGACTCGCCTGCGGCTCGTCAGTTATATCCTTCATTCGCCAGTAAAAACCCTCTTACCTTGCCAGTAATGTTATATACTATATCCTGTACGTAATAGTTTTATACATAACCGACGCATCCACCATTTTGTAACGATGTCGTTTTAGATCAATAAATTAACACTTTTGAATTATGACTCCTATAATATCTAGTTGTCTTCAATATTTTATTGTGACATGAACATTGCCAAATTTTCAGTTAAGAAGGAAATTAAGAATAATCGCCCAATCAGCTCCAAATTTTGAATTTGCTCAAATTTAATTGAACTCCATCCACTTTTTATAATGTCTCCCGGTTGGCCATGAAATTCTGACACTCCGAGCTCGCACGTGATGTGACGTGATAAATAACAATGTGTCTGCACCTTAAGGTGCATTTTCTGAATGCACGTGATACCACGTCTGATATTTTGTGAAATGTCATTCTGACATACATTTGAAACCGATCTGAGTGCTCATTCAATAATTCTTGAATAAATTGATTGAATTCCCCCACTTCCTTTGATCGTTGATTCATTTGGTAAATCGAATCCCTTCTATGAGAATCACCAGCAACTGTAAAAGCAGCTATATTTTCCATATCTTCTTCCCAATTTCTCGCTTGAGCTCACATGACGTGACAACAATTTGTATGCACCTTAAAAGGTTGCCGATCACAACGAGTAGGAAAACTAATCCGATAGAGGCGCCACAGTGCATTTCATGGAATAATCCATTGAATGAAAGTATAGGAGTCTCCCTTATGAATGGAATGTACAATGGCGCTCTGTATTCGAAAATCGTTGAACTATGAAATTAGTGAATATGTAGGTAAAGCAGCAACTCCTGAAGTGGAATCAATAAATTTTGTTTTTCATTTCTCAACCATTTAACGAATTTTGAAGCGAACATGCTGAGTAGATGCCAGTCCTTTGTTTCTAGAAACATACTTCATTAGACCTCCAATTAGTTATCTTCGAGTCGCAACTGAATATTTGCATGGAAATTGCTCGATCGGTGCCCCTTTGATCGACACAATTCATAGTAATAATCTTCCAAGTATTCTTGGAACAATCAGGAGAA
This sequence comes from Adalia decempunctata, assembly GCA_951802165.1. Lineage (NCBI taxonomy): Eukaryota > Metazoa > Arthropoda > Insecta > Coleoptera > Coccinellidae > Adalia > Adalia decempunctata. The sequence goes on from OX637697.1 coordinate 28,817,604, forward strand.
CCTACAGGTTCGTTAGGAGTAATGAAATTAGGCGTATCGATATACAGGAATAATTTAGACTGTGGTTAAGCACTGGATGAGTTTCCTTCAACTCGTAATCTACGTGAATGTAATACACATAGGTACATACATCGTCAGAAGTCAAAAGTCTTGACTCTCCCTATCAACTCTCATTTTGTTGAATATTACATAACAATTTTTTGTGTGTGAAATCTTCACCATCTTATCACTTAAATGGAAACAATAAACTAGCGAAAAATGTTTCTTGTTCGGGAGAATACAGGTTTTTTTCACAGGAAAAATTAGATGCCCTAATGGTATTCGACAAGACCATATCATGAGTAACAGATTATTCGGCATGCATTATGTATAAGTATTAATTTTAAAACAGAAAAACAGGTAATTTATTTCATCACAAAATACTTCTAACTTAATTATTTATGGTACAATCTATATATATAAAAGAGAAATGTTGGTTACACCATTTATAACTCGAGAACGGATGGACTGTTTGTTATGAAACTTCATATATGGATTCGTCTACGGTCTGGTTATTATGAAATACATTAAAACTTTGAAAAAATCGATGAAAATTTTACTTATAAGGGATATGCTTTTCCTCCTTTTGAGTAAGGCCACTAGATGTCGCTACAGTTACAGTTACGCTACCGCTTATTAGTTTGTACTTCATTCGATATTCTCCGCGTTAGATGGCGATATAAACAAAAAGTGTGTACAGTGACTATATTCCCTCTAAAGTCACTGTAATAGTGTGTGATTTGAGTTGCCTACCACTCTTCGCTGTTGGGCAAAACCAAAATGTCTTAGCGTAGGAGTACAGATGTCTTAAATGATTAGATTTCGTTGAGATATGAGAAAAGTTTCGTTCTTACCACTTCAGATGGCGCTATTCACACATTATGACTGATGATTATTAGTTATTTTTATAGTTTTATTCATTCCAAATAACGTAATCGTGAAGGTACTATATTTGACATTATCACAATTAAATGGCGATGAATTTGTTGAGGCTTTCGCGGCCATCGATTGATGTCATCTGTTGTTTTTTCGATCATTTCGGTCGTCGTGGTTTGAAATGGTCGAAAAAAGAACATATGGAATCAATTACTGTGTTATTTACATAGGGCTTATAGTACCATGAAAGGCTACTAACAGATCCAGAAGCGGGTGAATATCACAGTGAATTTTTATCGAAATGTCAAGTAAATCCACCGTAAGTATCATTTAGGCGAAACAAAGTTCGCCGGGCCAGCTAGTTAAAATATAAATTGCAATTTTGGTACGCAGTAGAAGTATTGTTTGAAATCTTTGTTAACTCATTGATAACGTTGGATGTAGGAGTAGGTTCATCCTTAATGTTGTTGAGAGGTCCATCTGTAGGGTGAGAAGCTCGAGGAGTGACTGCAGGATCTTCAGTTTTCTGTTTTTTAGCTGGAGGTTCTGAGGCGTCACTTCTAATTTGAGGATGTTCATGATGTTGGAATAGTGCTCATTATCTATTTGCCGTTGAGGCTTGTTCGGACTAGGCCAGTAGATTAGTCGAGTAGCGAGTGATTTAGTTACTTGCCGTGTGCGAACGCCAACAATCGAGTCGAATGGATTAGTCAGTGGGCGAGTCGAGTCGATCCATTCCATTCTATTTTCTCGGGCGAGTAGCTTCCCCCACCACGCGCCACTTGCCACTGGACCGCCAGTAGACAGTAGTCCGAACATTTCATGATAGTCGAGTGCATTAGTACTGACAAAACCGTACTGTCACAGGCGAAAGGAAAAGATACCGTCCGTCGTTTTTCAAATATGTTTCGTGGGAGCAAAGATATCACATATAGATTTGTTCAAAAATATTTGGATCACGAATGTTTATGGAACATTAAGTCGAAAGACTACAAAAATAAAATGATGAGGTAATCCGCATTAGAGGAAATAGAATCAAAAATGCATTTACCCGCTTTAGGAGAAAAAGAAATAAAAACGAAAATTAAAAATATCAGGTTTGTATATTCTTCACGTCTATAAAGTTTTATTAACAGAAAATTTACACAACTTCCTGACATTCTCAAAGTATCGAGGTATTCTTTGGGATCTTCTAATGCCAATTCCTTCAGAAGACAATTCGTAGCTCCTAGTTCGTATCTATTGATCCATTTCCGCAGCCAAAGCTGCTTTTTACGTATCTCACATATTTCCTCATCCACCTCTTCTAAAATAGCCATTACGATGAGGTTAACCAGTTTGTTTACTTTATTGTGTTGCATGCTGTTCGTTCTTCGAAACATCACTCACTTCTCATTTCACTTGTGAACTCGACTTGACCAAAGTGCGAACGATTTCCTGACAGTTGTGTGACAGTAGTGAGTAGATTAGCTACTCTCTACTCTCCACTCGACTAAAATACTGGCCTAGTCCGAACAAGCCTATAGGGCTGAATTGAGTTGGCTGAACTGGGGCCAGTATTTTTGATTAATTGTTATTCACCTACCCCTGCTTCAGCCAAGTTACTGACTGCTGTCGACCGCATTGAGTGGTTTGTTATTTTTGTTTCTTTTGTATTCAATCCTGCCTTCTCTGCCGCTTCTTTAGTCCATTTCCTACCATCGGATCATTCCCATTGCTTTAAAACGTTCGGAAATGGCTGGTGATTCAAGTGAGAGTTCTTCCTGCGTTTGTGATGAATCTTGATTGAGCCTCGCCTGTGATTATTCTTAATCCAAGTGGCGCTTCGGGTCCTTCTTCGTTTTCTTAAGGCCGGTATTATGAAGAGTAACCTACAGTTCAACCGTTGCGTCAACAACCAAATTCCTCACTAAAAATGCACAATTTTGTAGTTGACGTCGATTCTCCTTTCATAATACCGGCCCTAAATCATACTAGGCAAACTGTTGGATTGCTTTTTATTTGTAAATAATAATAATTTGGAAGGTGACTTTTCGACGATCTTTTATTTTGACAACTTTTTTATGTCCTACAACTCTTTTGTTATAACCACGACAACATACTTCAAAAATTATAACATGTACACTATGATGAAATAAATTAAAACAAGTCCCAACATTCTCCGGCCCCAAGCTTATTTCTCGCCCAACCTTGCTGGAACCTTCAATATTCGACCAAACCTTGATCTTTCGACTGGTTTTTTATTCTTCTCTTCTTTTTTCTTTTTCTTCTGTTTCGATTCTGTAGTTTTCGAAGATGATTTGGCAGCAACATTTTTCGTTTTAAGAATTTGGTTATCATCCATTGTTGTTAAATTGAAAAAGAAAAATTATTGGGAATATTGGACACTGTTTATTATCTATTGTTCAGTTCGTGACAATGCCGACAACACCGTAAATCATAGGGAAGATGTACAACATCTAAGTACGATTTATAATAATATACTCAGAAAATAATAATTGATGGCTGGCCTCGTCAATAGTGTTACGTCCATTCCAGATCAATATTTTGTGATCATATGTTAATCGTTAATGTCATTGTCATAAATATAGAAACTTATGGGGTTAATGAGATAGATATTTGCATTATGTACCTGTTCTCTTGTTTTTGATTTCTTTAGAGAGTCTAAATGTTTTTAAAAAGCGTACAATATTGTTTATCGTAACTAGGTAATTTATTTTCATGTTATGTCATATTGTATGTCTTATAATATATTTTGTATTTATTTCCAGCCTTGAAAAAGAAACGAATTTGTTTCGAAACGTCGGCATTGTCACGAACTGAACAATAGATAATAAACAGTGTCCAATATTCCCAATAATTTTTCTTTTTCAATTTTTCGTTTTGCTAGAATTTTTGGAGGTGGGAATGCTTCTTTTTTGGAATCTCCAGATGCTGCAGCCTTATTTCCCTGTTGGGTTTTTCCCTTATCTTCTTTAGGAAATTCAGGTTCTAGTTCGCAGGGCATCTTCTTTCTTGTGGGCGGTTCGCAAGGAGCACTTCTTTTTGAAGGAATCCTACAAGGATATTTCTGGTTGGGAAATAGTTTATCGAAAATTGTCTGCCTGACGCAGCTTTCTCTCACATCACAGTCAACTATTGATCGTTGTTTCTTCACCATGAATGAAGAGCGTTCCACTATTCTCATACAACTCTCCTTAGAACAACTGCCAATTTGAATTTCTTCCTTGTCCTCTTCCAAGGCCCATGCTTCGAGGGAATCCGAGGATTTTCGCTTGGGACAAGTGAAATCATCACCATCTGGACGAGGTTTCATTGTCTTCTACCTTCTGAATAGAAATTTGACGTCCTTTTTCTCTTTCTCATGCAGATGAGGACACATAAGTTCTAAAACTGTGATTGGGTTTCAGACATGAAAAACAACCTCTTTTCTTTACTACAGTTGTCCTTTTTTGTTCTAACGTCATTTTTTGTGCTCTTATGCAATCCTGACTATTATGAGTGTTTGAATCGCAAAATATGCAGTAATTTCTGTCTTCTATCCTATTTATTTTTTCTAATTTTGGGAAGTTGAAATGCTTCGGTGTTTCTCTTGTTTCATTTTTAACCTCCGTTTTTGCTTCTGTTATTTTTTCTAATAAATAATTGCATTTGTTTTTGTACTTTATTACCTCAGTGCAAAAATTCATTTCCTCTGTAATTTCTTCACTGAAATCTTCATCACTGGGTTCATCGTAACAAAGCAATTCTTTTATAATGTCGTCTAGGAAAAATACCTTTTCTGCTTTGCTTGACACTTGTTGCAGTAATTCATTTATTTTCACAATGTCGTCCTGTTCTACCTTCTCAATATCTTGAAAATGTTTCCTTGCAGCGTCCTTGACAATCCTTCTTTCTGTTTTCAAGAACTGCATGCTCTTCTTCAAATTTACCAGGGATGCCAATTATGTTGGATTGCTTTTTATTTGTAAATAATAATAATTTGGAAGGTGACTTTTTGACGATCTTTTATTTTGACAACTTTTTTATGTCCTACAACTCTTTTGTTATAACCACGACAACATACTTCAAAAATTATAACATGTACACTATGATGAAATAAATTAAAACAAGTCCCAACACAAACCGCTTACAACAAGTTCGTCCAGCTAGTGAAACGTCAACATAAACTTCCACTAAAATACGAAGAATTTCGACTAGCTTCCTCTCAATATTGAAGTAGGTAATGAAGAAAAACTCCACGCAAAAACACATCATTCGGTACAAAAATTGACAATTTCAGCGCACGCAGAACCTATGTTGTTAAACTTGACAGATACTGAAAAAAAAACCTAATGATGCCAATTCAAAATAAAAGTGTTGCCAGATGAAACAGGGCAAAAAAATCCGTTCTGCGAAAACTATCAATCGGTGTAATTCTATTGGACTTTCCACTTCACGCATCGCCTTCCCTGGAGCACCGACGGAGAGATCAGGGAGAATAACATGTTATCAGGATTTCGAATCCCGCGGGATAAAGGAGGGACAGATATAACGAAATTAGAGCAGCGACAAACTGTTTCATAGCTCCCGAGGTTCTTGTCGCGTTGTTCTCCCTCTGGCAACTTGCGGAATTGTGTCTGCCCGGATCAGGTGTTTGCGTTCGTTGTCGGAGATTTGGTTACCGCCAGGGGTGTCCAGTTTCCCGAAGCATCGCTAAAATATCGGAATTTCACGTAGAAAATAACTATGTTTGAGAATCATAAATGGAGTTAACGTAATAAATGAGAGAATTGGACTTGTGAAGATCTAATTCCAAAGTAAACCGCTGAATCGTGCTGTAATCGAAGGAGGATAGTGACAGTGGATAGTGGATAGTGGCTTGTTATAACACGCCAGATCTACACTAGTCCAATTCTCTCACTGTGTATGAGTATTATGATCGCAGAAATGTCTGATTTCAGTTATTGTCATATTTCACATTTAACATGACTTCTAGATAATGACACGCTTTGAAAAATACTAGGTGGTGCAAGTAAAACGGATATTTTTCCGATCGTACTACTTCGATCCTATGAGTTTCACAATTTTGAGGGGAACTAGTGGAACTAATGAACTCCCTTAGGTTTGCCGTTCAAGACCAAGTCGTGGTAATGCTTGATTGGACGTTACAACACCCCGTATAAGAGTACCATTTAATTGTGTTACGGTGGAGGAATGTACACTCGCGAGATTCGTCGTGAATTCAAAATTCTTCGTCGAGGAGTGTTGCTTTACATAAATTTTATATGCAGAACTGACGAAATAATGCTCGCGCGTCACCCTGTATAACAGATGAGTTTCTACCTATTTCCATAGATCGTCGTACTTTGTACATCCCTCCCTGTCGGTGGTTGAATGGCACTGCGACGATTATTTGGTTTAATTTGAGGATATAAATTAGATAGGGAAATTTCCTTGAATATGTTAGTCAAGCTGTTGTCGCTTTCTTACTATATGTATTTAGGTGACTTTCTGATTGATTAAATTTCTCTGAAGTTATAGATTAGATCTACCCGGGACAATAGCAATCAGGGGTTGTTGGGCTTGGGCAAAAAGTATTGAATGTCTGTTCGTTTAGAATTTTTTATGTCGGGTTATTCAAATACCTACTTTTATTCTTTTTTCGAATGAACTATCACAGAGTAACGTACTATTCTTGAGTCCTTCATTTTTCAATAAAATTTCAACACTCGATTCTTGATTTTCGTACAAGAAAATACGAGGATGTATTGATATCTAGTAAGCCTAGACCAGTTCCATGCATAAACAAAATATTGCGATACCATATCAATGAACTATAACTTATTAGAAGTGTCCGTGTAGAGTTCGACGTCAAAAAAGTAAACCAGAGTTACGCAATAAATAAAAAAAAAGATGTACATCGAAATTATAAAAATCGAAATATTGGAGTATTGAGCCATCATCAAGTACCTGTATTCAAAAGGGTTAAGAGGGAAGCAGATTTACGAAGATATGCTTAATACCCTTGGTGATCAATGTCCTCCGCATGCGACCGTGAAAAATTGGACTGCAAGCTTCAAAAGAGGTAAATTTTCCATTGAAGATGATGACCGATCGGGAAGGCCAGTTTCTGTGTCAGTTCCCGAAATATCGATGCAGTTCATGACATGATTTCATCAGACCGTCGAATCAAGGGCGGATTTACGGGGGGGGGTACTGGGGGTAACTTTCACCCCCCCATGAGTATCGAAGACCTAAGGAAAAGGTGGTGCACATGCAATATTTCATAAAATTTCACCTGATTTTATGGTTTTCAATCGTCATTACACCCCCCCCCCCCCCATGAAAAAGAGCTATATCCGCCCTTGCGTCGAATTGGGCTAAAACGGATATCTGAAGCACTGAAGAAAGATTTCATACGAACGCGTTCATCATATAGTTCACGTCAATTTGGACATGAGAAAAATTTCTGCAAAATGGATCCCCAAATGTTTGAATGTTGACCAAAAGCGTGCGAGGGTAGAAGCATCGCGTTCGATCTGTGCTCGATTTGTAAACGATGTAGACCTCTTAAACCGAATTGTTACTATGGATGAGACTTGTGTACATTTTTACGATCCAGAAACAAAGCAACAATCAATGTAATGGCGACACTCTGGTTCTCCAAGACCTAAGAAGTTTCGTGTCCAAAAATCTGCTGGAAAAGTTCTTGCTTCAGTTTTTCGGGATTGCCATGGAGTAATCATGACTGATTTGTTGGATAAGGTAGAACAAAAACTGGAGATTACTATTCGATATTACTGACCACTTTACGTGGAAAAATTAAAGAGAACAGACGCGACATGTTGCCATGTGAACATTCGTGATTTACGGTTAGAATTACTAGAGCACCCCCCCCTTATTCACCAGATTTGGCTTCGTCAGACTATCATCTCTTTCCTCAACTGAAAAAAAGTTTAAATGGTCGTGAATTTTCATCCAACGAGGAGGTAATAAAAGCTGTGGAGGACTGGTTTACAGAGCAAGAGGAAACAATTTTTTTTGAAAGGTCTAGAAACGTTGCAGGTTCGAAGCAATAAATGTATTCAATTAAGAGGAGGATATGTTGAGTAACAAAATATTTTGACATTGAAATTTTGTTTGGTTCTATGGTAGGCTAAGAATTTTTCAATATATCATCGTAGCACAACTGAAATATTTCCATAATTAACACAGAAAAAAAGTTTCTTCAACATTAGTCAGATCTTTGGAATTATTGAATTCACATAATATTCTCTCAAATTCATTATTTTCCTGAAGTAAATAAATATCTTGATAAATACGTAATTACTACGACCTCTATGAAGAAAGGACAACGTTGCTTCGTTATCTGATAGGAAAATGACCATAATCTAACATTTTCAAAATATACACGGTGAAATGTGACAGAATGTCAGGGCCAACCGGGATACATAAAGAAAGTGAGCGGAGTATATGTAAGAAATTTTATATTTTTGAGGAAGTTCAACATTGTGATGATCCCGAATTCCTAGAGACAAAAATGTAATGGAAAACTTCAAAAATGCAGTGAGATTTTTTTTCGCGAGGATGATAGTATCATCATCAGATACTGCAGTGGCAACATTGCAGAATATAACTTTGAAGGAGCCAGTGGCGTTGTGTTGTCGGTATAAAAAAATGAAAATAAAATGCATGAATTAATCTTCGAACATTATATTATATGGATTCAAATAGAGTTTCTTCAACATTAGTCAGATCTTTGGAATTATTGAATTCACATAATATTCTCTCAAATTCATTATTTTCCTGAAGTAAATAAATATCTTGATAAATACGTAATTACTACGACCTCTATGAAGAAAGGACAACGTGGCTTCGTTATCTGATAGGAAAATGACCATAATCTAACATTTTCAAAATATACACGGTGAAATGTGACAGAATGTCAGGGCCAACCGGGATACATAAAGAAAGTGAGCGGAGTATATGTAAGAAATTTTATATTTTTGAGGAAGTTCAACATTGTGATGATCCCGAATTCCTAGAGACAAAAATGTAATGGAAAACTTCAAAAATGCAGTGAGATTTTTTTTCGCGAGGATGATAGTATCATCATCAGATACTGCAGTGGCAACATTGCAGAATATAACTTTGAAGGAGCCAGTGGCGTTGTGTTGTCGGTATAGAAAAATGAAAATAAAATGCATGAATTAATCTTCGAACATTATATTATATGGATTCAAATAGAGTTTTCATGTATTTTTCTGAATATCATGTTCTTTTACTGAAAAAAATTCCTACAGCTCCCACCGTATAGTAAAAGAAGGGTGACGTTAAAACCAAACTCCAACCAGTCTAGTAGAATTTTCGTTACAATAGCAATGTTTGCAACGTTTAAATATCGTTTAATTAAAGTGGCAAGGTTGATTGAACACCTACCGAATTTGAGAAAATGGAATAATTTTTCGTGAATAGGTAATGCATTTATTCGAATAATTAAAACTGGTAGTTTGGTATACTGTTTTCATTGAACTTCTTTCAATTGAAATTTCCAATAGAACAAAGGGGGGATCAGTGAGATTATTCCGTTTGAATATTCATAGGAATGTTCACAATTCGAAATAGATTCTAGAGCATTCCTGAGCTCATCTATTGCCCCCGAATAGAACGCTTTTTCAATGTCAAATATTGCGTATGTGTATTAGAGTATCCTCATTATGCAGTTCATAAAGATTATAATCACACCTTTAGACAGTCCGAATCACAATAAAGAAATCGCACCGGTGTGTCGTAATTTGTTTGCCCAACCATTAGAATCTATCTTCCGATGGAATTTGGACATTGTCCCTCTTTGTGTAATTGCATTTTTAATCGAACCCAATCCAATATATCTCCGAAAAATAGTAACGAGGAGAACTCGTTCTGGTAGTTAATCTTTTAAACATTACGACAGATTTTCATTGAAATACGAATTTGGGTGAAGTTGACCATTAGCTGTGAGAGAGTCGTGAGGTGCGCTCATTTTTTTCGGAATAAATCACCGGAGTTATAACCATGAATGTTTCTGTAGCAGATTGTGTTGCCATTGTGAGTTTTTTTCTAATTGTAATGAATTAGTGGCACGACTTGTAAATTTAAGTTGTGGGAATTTACTATTAATTTCAACCGAAATATAGAACAGATCTCATATTTTTTTTGTGAGTTACAAAATGAACGCTGTTTGCTCTCGACCCTTTTTTTTCCGGGGAATGACATTATTTTTCAAATTTTAAATCTATTGCCGTAAATTCCTAAGTACATCAAAATTTAAGGATTCTCGACTATTGGCGCTACGGAGAAAGAACAATTCAATTATATCTTCGAATTATCTTCAGGACAGCATCAGGAAAAGACCCTTATTGACACAAAAAACCTAGCTTTCGGACAAGAACATGTCCTTCTTCAGGGTTCTAAAATAAGTAAAAATTCCTTTATGCAAAATCTAATTTTTCATCAAGAAAAAATCCTAAAACTTACGTCAATGTGAGGTTCACCTCGATTCCAAGAGTAGGTAAATTTAAAACTAAAGAGAACTTGTCCTCCAAGGGTAGGTTTTTTTGACCTAGGTCAAAAAAACCTACCCTTGGAGTCGAGGTTAACTTCACATTGAAGTAAGTTTTGGGATTTTTCTTGATTAAAAATTAGATTTTGCATAAAGGAATTTTACTTATTTCAGAACCCTGAAGAAGGACAAATTCTTGTCCGAAAGCTAGGTTATCTGTTCAATAAATGGATTAATATGAATCTTGAGTTGTGACTGCTATCCCGATAACCTTTAGATCAAATACTACGAGACACTCGTGACTTCCACCCATCTTAAAAGAATATACAGTATGGTGCAAATGAAAGCAATAAATTCGTTATTTCATAAACCGGCGACTTTAAGGAAAAATCCTGAAACCCGTCGATTTTTATTTTAAAACGGGCTGTTCGTAAGGATCCCTTTTTATTTTTGACGTAATCTATGTGAGCGTGATGACGTCATCGCTAAAATCTTTAAATGGAAATGTGGGTGTTGTAATACATTATTTTAAAGGTCTTTAAGATACCTATTCAGTCATATCAATAATTTACAGTAATTGATTTTTGTATTAGTTTCAAAATTTAATAAAATTTCATTATTACAATGACTATTTAATTATATTACTCATTAAATGCAACGAAACCTAAATTAAGTGCTCAAATTGTTCACCTTCAGCTAAAATACAACAACGGCCTTTACAAAATCTATTTTTGTGTGTCAATAAATACTTCATACCAATACTTAATACATTTTATTCAGAAACCTGTTGAAATTTCATCAATAATATTTGTGACAATGAGCAAATCAATTACTGTACATATTGGTATGGCTGGATAGGTATTTAAAAGAATGTATCACAACACCCACATTTCCATTTAAAAATTTTAGCGATGACGTCATCACGCTCATATAGATGACAACGAAAATAAAAAGGTATTCTTACGAGTAGGCCGTTTCAAAACAAAAATCGACGTGTTTCGGGATTTTTCCTTAAATTCGCCGGATAACGAAATAACGAATTTATTCCTTTCAATTGCACCATGCTGTATATTATGTTATATTTCATTGCGTGTTGAAATTTGATTTGAGTCAAAAGAATCAACAGGTTTAATGAGTCTCACCGATAATTGCGGCAAAATTCCAATATAATGGGTTTTCTAATGATACAAATTGAAAATAAAAAGAAAACACTATAATCAATCGGTGAAACTTTTTTATTTGAACGTTCACGTCATTATGTATGGAAAATAACATTATTCGAATGATCACTACGACTTCATCACTTTTTCACATTAATTTGGCTTTATTTCATCAAAAGCACGTACAATGATGATTATTTATTGCTTAGTTTTTGTTTTGTTGTCATCATGAAATTTTACCTAACATATCCCGAAAAAAAGGAATCAAAAGTTGTTAAATCATACAATCTGAGAGGATAATCAACTAGACCATTTCTTGAGATAATTTCATCACCAATTTTTTTCAATAAATCGGGTGATATTTCGTACGTGTGGCTAGTGGCACCTTCTTGTTGAAACTGAATATTCTCCAAAATATTCTCATCAACAGCAGGATGCGAAATTCATTCAACATTTTTCTCTATCGATCTCCATCTACTGTTACCCTTTTCTTTTGTCGTTCTGGTACTCTTGTATTGTGTGAAGAAAATTCACTTCCAAATTTTTCTATAGAACAAGGGATAGTAAATCAATTAACTGAATAATGCCGTTCATGAATTCTACTTAAATTTACCTCCGTATTCACAAATGAGCATTGATTTTGATGAACCAATTTTACAATTTCTAAACGTTGTTGAAGCTTGTATCTTTTCATGATTAAATGGCAGAACCTGATGAACACAAATTACATAAGAAATGTCAAAAAATAATTCGCAGTGTTGTCATTTCAACCATTGCTGTTGTTTGATTCCCATTAGAAAACGAAAAAATTATGGAAATTGTTACCAAATGACTAACTCCTATAAAAAAACAAAACTAATCGAAAAAATCTTTCAACTTGATTGAAAGATATTTTTTTTAATATCCCATTTTTTGACACACTCCTAAAAAGTAGCAAATCACTGCGGCAACCAAATCTCTCTATATCTCCTGTAATAAAGGAAATACTGTTTAAAATCGTCGAAAATATGAAAATTACATTCGGTTATTCACTTGGAAATTTCCAAGGAAAGAACATCGAATTTCAACTTTCTTTGTTCTAGTTACAATAGGCGGAAACCGAAGCGGAAGCAAAATAAAATTTCCTTACATTGGGATATGCGAAATAATGAAATATGGATCACGGAGAATTTATATTTGTTGTTTATTCTGCATTTTTTGGACCTGCTTACATCAATTATGCGTTGATATAACGATACTTGAAAACATAAGTGCTAGTTTAATTACATGGAAATAAATATCAGTGTCAGAAAACCTAAGCGTTCCAAACAATAAAACAAATGACAATAAAATGATGTTTTAATAGCGAACAACCGGAATAGGTGATTGAATTCAACAATAGTAATTGCTCTGTTATTACGAATTTTGCAATTACTGCGGTCTTCAAATTCAGATGGGTATTAGCATAGTATAATTATATTATAGTATGAGGGTCTCATGCTGGAATATTTCAAATATTTCAAACAATCCTTAGTTTAAAATATTTCTACGAGACATTTCTTTCACATCATAGATTATGAATTTCAGTCAAGTGAAACGATATAAATATAAGAATAATATCGAGTGGGTATTCATATTTTCAACATAACTATTTTATGGGCATTAAAATCACAGCATATCCTCCCATGCAATATTGAAGTAATCACAGAATATACTGCTCATCATTTGATGCCTTCTCAACTTCTATACATATCTATTTCATTTCGAATCGCAGAAAAAGGAATATGCAGCTACGCTGAAATTTTCCTTCGAAAATTTCCACGAGAAAGGGTTTGGAGAGATCCAGGAAGACTAGAGCGAATTAATTTCGCCAGGGAAGTTGTGCCCTTTCAAAGCTTTTCAATAATGTGCTATGGGAGGATATAATTTTTGGTCGCCGTACCACTCTAATTATCGCTGAACGAAGAGGGAAGGAACATCATTGGACCAATCCTCTGCGAACGAATTTGGGGATAATTGCATCTATCAGGATGATAATGTCCCACCACACGAAGGGTTCAGAACATTCTTCAAGAGAATAATCTCCAGAGAATGAACTGGCTAGCAAACTCACCAGACATGAATCCAATTGAGCACTTATGGGATTACTCAGGGGGATCACTATCCTATCGCTGAAACCCAACTTCAACTTTTCAGGAATTGGGTTTAGCCCTTCAGGAAGAATTTCAATTGTCATGACTTGATTCGTTGGATGACTAAGCGTATTGGCCAGTTGATTGAAAGAAGAACTGGTAATACGGACTATTGAAATTGGATTCAGTCGTGGAATAACTATAATTAATCAAAAATAAATAATCGATAAATTTAGATTTTTTCTCATTTTCCCTTCTTTGTCTCATTCTGCATAAAGCAGAGAGTAACAAACAAAGATTTCCCATCAAATATACTGCTCCACAAGAGTTAGGGATATCGTATTCGATAGTTTTCAATAAAAGTTTGTAATCTTCGAAAAAATCGCTGTAAAATCATTTAAAACTCAATAACAACTTGAATCGATCCAATAAAAATCAGTATGAGACATTTCGTCAATCTGGTCGCCTTTTTTCTGAAGTTTGGTTCTTCGCATAATATGTTTCATGAATGTTCTTATTTTGAAATGAAGTCAGTTTATCGACGGCTTCGATTTGAAACGAGTTTTCTGAAAATGCCAAGACGTAAATTAACAAGGCTGCGGCTAATAGGGCTATCGGAATGCTACAGGGTGGCCTAACTCAGGTTGTTGTAGCGGAAAGGCCCCAAGTCAGCCAAAGTGTGATATCTCGACTTTGGAATGGGTTCAGGGAGACAATTTCCATGTTGGAAAGACCAAGGCTTGGTGGGCGACGAAAAACAACACCTGCTCAGGATCGTTTCATCACCGTTTCGGCGAGAAGAAACCCTACATCTAGGTGTAGAATGCTACGGAATACTCTTCAAAATGCAGATGGGGTCCAAGTTTCCATCGAAACCATCAGACGACGTTTGAGAGAGGTGAATCTAGGTTTTAGACGTCCATTAAGAGGAGTGCCATTAACACGTGACCATAAGCGTCAAAGACTGGAATGGGCAAGGCAACATATCAATTGGAACGATCAATGACGTAGTGTCCTTTTCACTGATTAATCCAGATATGGACGATTTTCAGATTCTCGAAGAATAAGGGTATGGACAATCCCAAGCATATCCCGTAATCGTCGCTATCTCCTAGAAGTCCATCCATTCCGAGGTGGTAGTGTTATGGTATGGGCCGGGATATGTTTCAACGGGCGCACAGATCTACACATTTGTCCTGGGAATATGACTGCCTCACACTATAGGAAACATGTCATTGAGAATGTTGTGCCAAATTTTCACGCTGCTACTGGCGAAACTTTTCAATTTCTAGACGATAACGCTAGACCGCACCGTGCAGCCATAGTTGTGAATGCGCGCGAGGAGCTTGGTATTCCACATTTACTAATACCTCCGCACTCACCAGATTTGAATTGCATAGAACATGCATGGGATATGCTCCAAAGAAGATTAGATAATCATCAACCTACTCCAGAATCCTTAAATGATCTGATGATCTGAGAGAGCTTCTGCCCCGTTTATGGAACCAAATTCCTCAAGGAATGTTCAACAACCTCGTGAGTAGTATGCAAAGAAGATGTCAAGCTGTTATTGATGCCCGTGGAGACCATACATTGTATTGATAGTTTTGCTTGAATTCTCTGGGAATAAAATATCGTTATTTTACTCGTATACGCTACAGACCTACAGGCTAAAATTAATTTGCTTGAAATAATATTAATATGAGCTTTCATCACAAAAATCTTATTTTAACCATATTTTTTTGCAATTTAAGTCAATATCCCACTCATGTGGGGCAGTTTATATTGCAGTTGAAATAGAGGAAAATATTCATCTCATTTACAGAAGATAGATTGTTTATTTCCTGAGAAAGGGGGGCGAAGAATTTTGTGAATGTGTTAATGTGTAAGAATTGATTAATGCTAATTGATCAGTTGGAAGCAAAGTTGTTCGACGGAAGCTGTGTTATGAATATTCTAATTTTAATAATAAGTTATTTTTTGCGAGATGTTGAGGTAGGGTATCTCTGAAACAACATCCTGCGGTTCAGGAAATATTTCACGATAATAGTTCATTCCAAAGAGGTTTGTTTAATTCAGTAAAGAATTAGCATAATTGCCAGCTCTTCTATTCTATATTATACAGTGTGTTCCTTAAGTAAGTTTAAAAAAAAGTCCCATACATGGGGTCGCAAATGTTTCGTTTTCAAGATACAGAGTGTACTAGGGAGTATTTGAATGAAACTTATGAAAACCGGTGAATTAAACGAGGTGTCCATCAGTTATGTCCCGCAAAATTTCCAGACCTAATAAGTTAAAATTTCTTTCTATAATAACTGGATTTTGATTTGTCCGAGGATTTCAAGAGAATCGTGCAATTTTTCTTTCTCGAAATCGGTAGCAGATACGACAAAAATACTAGAGACCGAAAAGTTTAGTAAGTAGTATAACAACAAAGCTTCAAGCTTCTTTTTACATTTTTTCAAATTAACAGTTGCTCACCAAAAAAAAGTTCTGCAGGAAAACAGGTGACAGTGTTCCAGAAAAAATATCACCCTGTAGATCTGCTATCGAAATTGCCATGTCACGTTGTGAGAACTCTCAAATGTAATATCTATGCCAAATTTCAGTTGAATATCTTGTAAGGTGTAAAAACTATGGAAAAAAACTTGAAAAGAGTTCAAACTTCAGCACTGTGTGTATATCGAAAACGAAACGTTTGTGACCCCATGTTTATGGGACTTTTTTGTCTTGAACTTACTTAAGGAATTTCCCCCCTTTCGTTTGTACGTTCAATTTAGGAACATCCTGTACAGTTTAATTCAGTGATTATTTTTGAAATAGATTCTCAACTTATCAATATTTTCATACCTGAAGGGATATCAGGCAAATTCTTGTTCTTAAAAAATGATGACTTTTGAAAGTAAGACGTAGCTTTTTTCATACTCTCCATAGTTTACCCTCACTAACATTTGTTACTAGTTGATTTACTTATTCCACTGGTTTTATGAAGAGTATTGGTTAATTGATTATATAGGAACAGAACAAAATTTGTGCAACAGAATAAAAGGTCATAAATATTGTAGAAGTCAGACAGCTCTGTATAAACACATAACAGATAATGAACACACATTCAATTTCGAGGATACAAGAATATTGGACAGAGAAAAAAAAACAAAAAACAAGAGAATTCTTAGAAATGATTCACATTGAGCAAAATCGAAATTCCATCAACGATGGAACTGACATAAAGGGCTTAAAAAAAATTTACTCAACATTAATACAGAAGACAGCAGAGGCTACAAACCAAAGAAGATGAAGACAACACATGGTAATATCAATGGTGACAGTTGATCAATTAACCTTTGAAAGTTGAATGAAAACCCGTAAATTGAACAACAATGGTGGGTTTCATAAAGATCGTTGATTGAGTGATTCACAGAATACCTTGACGTTTTTGTCAAATCGACCAATAGAATTTCAACTATACGGATTTTTTATCACAGAATCGCTCGATCAAGCATTTGATCACCAGATCAACGTTTATGAAACCCGGCTCAAAGGTAACAAATCTCTATCTTGGATGAAATTTTGTTTTTATATGTTATTTTCAAATTGAAAAAGGGCTAGTACCCGAAACATTTTTAAAATTGTGACAAATTAATAGAGTGAAATTGAAATTTCTATATAATCAATTAACCAATACCCTTCATTCACTAACATTTGTTTTCAGTTTCAGACATGTTATGTAAGCTAACCTTTACTTCCAAAAGTCGACACTACTTCTCTAAGAAAGTTTCCAACGATGGTTTTATATATCGTTCTTTTTTTTTTCAGGCACTCTTCGCTATTATGGTAATTGTAGCCAATGTTTTGAACTGAAATGATGAAAATGCTACTTTGAACTGACATGATGAAAATGCTACTTTGAACTGAAATGATGAAAATGCTACCCGATCCAAGTACAAATGAGAATATTCTATTATTCTAACCCCTTCATTACTGTGTACAAGCTCCAGGGATTATTTGATGATACCATGGACTATTTCAACTAACTTCATTATGACAATGTTATGGGTTTTAAATAAAGTTCGAATGAAAATGTGATAATTATAATAACCTTCCATTATTTCAACCCTAAAATTATGTCGATGCTGCCAGATTGAAGTTTCATCAAATATCAAAGGTTCATCCAAAGTTACCGGATAAAATACCAAATTCGTCGACAAACTGAACGTCACGAGGCAATGCTGCAGATTAGCCAACCACCACCACACATCAATTTGAATAATTCCATAATTTGCTTTGCTCATTGATGAGTGAACTCCAGGTCCAGACCCAATTTTCTAGCCAATAGTTCCACCGATTCATTATGCCGCTGCTCGTTGCCAGTTTAGTGACCAAAGTTTACAATCCTCAGCTTTCATTACAACATTATTGTAATGTGTGCTGGGGCTTTGTTAGAGCTGAAATATGAATGCGAATATTATGTGGTAAGCTGATTTATAGATCTCCGTTCCGTTTTATTATCTGGAACGGATTCCGATTCCGGCAAGTTTTTATATTTCGAAATGTTCATTTGGGTGGAGTGTGAATTGGGAATAATGATATTGTTCCAAACTTAGAAATCATTACATTTTAAAATGAAACATTACGTTCATTCTGAAAGTAAAAACCTGCTTGCTGAGCACTTTACAGAGAAAAACCAAAGTGTCTCTTGAGCTCAATATGCTTTAACTAATGATGTGGAGTTTTGCCTACTTTATGATTGTTGATTCAAGGAGGAGTTATATAATAATAATAATCTCCGATTCTGCTTCGACGATACCTACAAAGCAGCTGTCTCTGACAGAGATCAGTGGGGTAAAACAGACAGATTACTCAAACCTGAGGGTCCCACCTGGTTCACCGACGGCTCGGTTTGTAACACGAAAGCTGTTTCTGCGATTGTTGGACCTAGAACCAAGTGGTCCATTCCTCTAGGAAAAAACTGCTCGACAGCACAAGCAGAGCTACCTGTCTTGGTATGTGAGGTGGAGAGTATCCGCAGAGGCTCCTATATGGGAAGCACATACAGGGTTGGGATAAAGTTTGGCACCAAATTAATATCTTTAAAACGAAACGGGCGACATTTTTGAAATTTGGCAGCTGAGTGTAATGGACCACAATGCATCTGATGAGCATATTTTCATTAATGAGATACTTCCGGTTTAACCGGAAATGACAAAAAAATTTTATTTAAATGGGACACCCTGTATATTTCTGCAGATTCTGAAAGTGCACCTTGTTTCGGATCTGTCCATATCGGGTTCCATGCTTTTCATGACGTTTTAAATATATTAATTTGGTGCCAAACTTTATCCCAACCCTGTATAGAGGGTTTCTCAAGTTCGAGTTCCTATTAGACGTTTTTGGAGAACTGGACTCATTTGAAATCTGAAAATTGGGATTATGATATTGTTCGAAATTCTCCACAGACCTATAAATATTTTCAGGGCCAGAGCACTTCCGGTTGTACAAGGAGTGAAAATAAATTTGCTCAAAATTTTTTTTCAATCTTTTCGTTTCTGATATGATTGAGTATTAAATGCTGAATACATTTCTGTTAAAACTATTGTATTCATTCGAATCGTTTTCAAAATATCGACAAAAAACCTGAAAAAAAGTCAAATATTCATAGTCAGTATCATGTTCGTTTTTCTTATTCTGAACATCCTGAGAGTAAACCATTCTCACAATGTCAAAGTAGAAGAATGTGGAAAGGTCATGCATCTTTTGGATTTCATGAATATCATCACAGGGTGTTTCAAATTTTGTGTCAAAAACTGTGATCGAAAATTGGCCATAACATCTGTTTTTCTTATTAGAACCCTATTTTTTATGAATGCGTTGGATTCTGCGAAGAAAAATAGTGATAGGACTCTAAGATGCTATCGCTCTTAAATTCAGTAATTCCCGTGTTATTTGAGCTTTTCTCGATTCATGTTACACGTAGAGTCAAATTCATCGAATCTAAACAGATTCGATGAATATTCTCATGAAACCATAGTAACAACTAATAATTAGGCCTGTCACTTGTGAATTATCATTTATCTTCTATGGTCCACTGGCGGATCCAGCCAGTTTTTCAGAAGGGGGCCATGAAGTCTTTCAGGGGGGGGCATCAATAAAAAAAATGTTTGCCAACGTTATAGGACTACTAATAAAGGGACCTGTCACTTGTGAATTATTAATGGGAAAATTTATCTTTTATGGTCATAGAATATTCTCAAGTAAAAGACTAGATGAATTGGATTCTACGTACAACATGAATCCAGAAAAGCTTAAATAACTCGGGAATAACTGAATTTCTTCGCAGAATCCATACGCAATAATAAAAAAATAGGGTTCTACTTTGAAAAACAGAAGTTATGGCCGATTTTCGATCACAGTTTTTGACACAAAATTTGAGACACCCTGTGATGATATTCATGAAATTCGAAAGATGCATGACCTTTCCACATTCTTCTACTTTGCGTTGTGAGAAAGGTTTACACTCATGATGTTCCGAATAAGAAAAATGAACATAATAGTGACTATGAATATTTGACTTTTATTCCGGTTTCTTTTTCGATATTCTGAACACTATTCGAATGAATACAGTGGATTTAACAGAAACGTATTAAGCATTGAATACTCAATCATATCGGAAACGGAAAGGTTGGAAAAAAAAATTTCGAGTAAATTCATTTTCACTCCCTGTATAACCGGAAGTGCTCTGGCTCTGAAAATATTTTAGGTCTGTAGAGAATTTCGAACAATATCATAATCCCATCTTTCAGATTTCAAATATGTCCAGTTCTCCAGAAACGTCTAATAGGCACTCAAACTTGGGACACCCTGTACATATGTTGCGAAAAACATGGTACACTGAAAACTCTGTCTGAAATAAAAGTAACCTCAATCTTGGCTCTGCGCGAGCTTGTCTAAGATAACACTCAAAGTTATCTGGTGCCCGGGTCTGGCAAAACATGGGTTTTACTGTGTTTTCTGTGCCGTTGGTGCAAGAACGCGGTGAAACGGCGGAACATATACTGTTCGCGAGGGGTAATGTATCTGTATTGAGGTTAAAGCACCTAGGGAGCCCTACAGTGACTTTATACAAGACAGTGGCGACAATAGGGTCATAGAACACGTTTTTGCACAAACATGGCGTATATTTGTTTACATTTGAGTGTCGTGCTGTTTGACATTTGACTCGATCTTGAGCTTTATGTTTAGATACATGACAACAAAACAATGAAAGTCCGCCATTAGTGGTCGAAAACAGTCCGACCAATCAAAACGTGAACGTCTATTGTCGCCACTGTCTTGTATAAAGCCACTGTAGGGAACCCTACACCTTCCATTCTATGGTGAGAGGGACTCCTCCCTGTCGGCTCGCGGCATTCTTGTCAGCGTGCCTTCGGGTCTGAGTCTCTCCAGTATTACATAAATGCGGTATGAACAATGGGCCATAAGGCCTACCTTCGGCAATCCAAGGGCGCCGCACACTACAGCAGCAATATTCCCGACTGTTCTTAAGCGATGTGCACGGTTTTTTTTCTTCACATCTCTTACTTCTACCACCAGCTCAATTTTTCCACCAATTTCTGTATTGCGTTATAGTTTTACGAACTGTCATACTTAATTTTAAGTCTTTCAATGCGTTGTTGAAACGTGTATCGTCCCATTTTTATTTATGGCGCAGTTTACACTTGTCGAATATCAAAAATGTCAGCTTCAAAAGTGACATCTACAGAAATAGCGAGCTATTCAAAATAACACCTCTTATTGGAAAACCCTTAACCTGTTCTTGAGGTTCATTTATAGTCTCAAAACTCTCAAAACCTCCTTATAAAATCCGCATTTCGAATTGGATAACGTGCTTTCAACCCCTGCACAAGTTTACGTACAGATAGAATTCAAAGTGGATTAACCGAAAAAGAATAAAAAGAAGCCATGGCTCAACGTTATCCTGCCGGAAAATCTCATAGGATAAGTTTCGCTGATTCGGACGGATACAATAACCCGATACGAACGAACGTACAAAGGGAAATATTCAGGAGAGAGTTGAATTAATTTCAAAGAACAATGGGGGGTAGTTTCATTAAAATTAAAATGGTTCTATGAAACTAGAAAACAATGAATTTTCCAGATACTCAATTTTTGGGGTCAACATTAGGTTTCTCTCACTGGCGGATTCGAAAAAGGGGGGGGGGGGCATGCGAACCTTGACCCGAGGTCGACTAGACAATAAACCCTGGTTGGTTGTTCGAACAAATACTTAATATTCAAATTTCAGACAAATCGTTCAAATAAGTTTTTTTTTATTCTCTGCATATAACCGAACTCGAATGGAACAAAAAAATCTGTTTGTCGAATGTTTAAAAAAAAAAATTTCTTTGAATATCAAAATAACGCCTTTTATGGGAAAACACTTTATTTCAGTAGAGCTTGAAATATACAAAATTCTCCAGTGTTTGAATCCCATTTGAAATAAAATGTGGTTCTATAAATGAATATTGATAATCATTATTTCAGGAAAATATACCAACTCCATTCAATGGTCCATAAATAAGTGCCAAAGGAATGTTTTCACAAAAACGTAGAATTTTTCACAGGAAAAAAATTACAGCTCAACAATGCACATTTACAAAAAAACCTTCTAAGAAAGATGAGACACCGTCAGTTTTTTCTTTATCCAGTTTATAACTAGGACTTTACTTTAAAATGTGAGCCTACTGAAAAAATTGGGGGCCAAACAACAGTTCCATTTCTGTATATTACACAGGCTCACCAAACCCGCCTCCCAATAATTCCAAAGTGACATAGACAAAATGTGGGGTTGCACCATCTTGTTGTAACATATCTGAGATTGAACAATCCGAGTTATGCATCCATGTGACCCCTCCTGATTCGGCATTTTCGTCACGTTTGTCCTCTTATCATATTCACCTGGTGATCGGGCCATATCGATGGCCCAGGTTGAAACATACCGGTGGCAGCGATCATGGAGGATTGCAGACAAACACAGAATCTATTGGTGATGAATAGGCTCGTGCAACGTGGCAGATTACCCAGAGGCGAGTCGGGTTGGGAATATGGCAATGATTTGTCAATTATTCTGGTCACGGAAGAACAATATATCACTACTCGCGATGCCTGGATAGATAGAATATTGTTAGGGTATATCGGGTGATTTATTGTGATCGCGATTTGGACAGGAAGGAGGTCGACAAGATGCGAAGAGTTCGGAGGAATCCTACTCAGAACATATTTGTTTTCTGAAATTCAAACAGCATTTCCTCATTTGACGGTTAACTATTAGAACACAATACAGGGTAAGTCTACATTTCAACTCTAGATTGCTCTCATCAAACGAAACACTTTTTTTATGCCATTTTTCAAAATTCGGTTTCGTTTGAAAGATACAGGGTGCTGAAAATCCATGAAAAAACACTTTTCTTTCCATATCTTCGGAACCGGTACTTCAAATAAACTTAAATTCGGTTGAGTGTTTACTCTCATAGTGCACATTCCTCAATCAAAACTTATTCAATATTTCTCCTGGTATAAGTGTTACAGCGTTGCCATCTCATAAATCCTCGCAAAAATACTTTTTTCCACAAACGTCAAAAAATGACAAGGTTCGCGCATAGACAACAATATGCGAAGTGACCCTTTTTTTCATTTTCCTTCGTTACCATTACACCGTGCGCGAAGTAGTGTGCGAAATACTTACTTCGCACACTGCATGTAAACTATATGGGATTTTTATATTTTAACCTTTATGTTCCTCAATCAAGCAAAAATCCAAGAAATCATTTATTTATTAATGTATTGCAATAATTAAGGCTTAATTTTATTTATTATTTACAATGTTTACATTTATGGTGCAGCCAGTGCACGAATGTTTGTAGAAAAAATTTTGTTTGCATCTCATGTGCGAAATACTTTGGTGATCTCGACTATTTTTTTTTAACTCGGCTGCGCATCGTTAAAAAAAAATCAGTTCTCGATCACCAAAGTAGCATTTCGCGCACTAGATACAAAAATTACTATAAAACCTCTCGAAAAAGATAAACGGTTCATATTTTCGAAAGAATCCATTTCATGAAGTAAAAGTATTTTCATGTTTTTTCAAAAAACGCGTCGTTCTCGAGTTATTCCTGATGGTATACGATAAAATTCGAGGGAAAAAATCATTTCAAGAATAATCTGGATGCTTCCCTGGATTGAATATCATCGAATGCCATTCCTCCTCTGGACTCTAAACAAGTTAACAATGTTGTCAGAATATTTATCAACTTTGTCGAGACTATGTAAAAACGTAAAAACGTTTGATGTAGAGATATGTGATAATAAAATTCCACAAAATGTGGGAGAAATTATACATTTTGTACGCACAGTTTCCATTAAAATTTTATCGCTACTGGTCCATATTGAAGGCAAATGTCAATGAAATACAAAATTCAGATATATGAATGATGCATGTCGGTACAAACCACAATGGAAAATTACATGATACTCAGCTCTAAGTAATCTGTGGCAATGTTCCTACCCAACAATATCCTATTGGAATTTCATAAATTCGACACTGCACGGTTAATACTACATTAATTCACTGGAAATCGGCCCCATAATCATCACGAGATCGGAGAAAACCATCTAAAATAACCACTTTCCCCTTTTAGAACAACATAACAATGGTTTATTTTTTTGTTTACGCCATTTGCATCACGCATGAGTCGTTTATTGTACTGACGTTTGAGACACAGAACAACGCTACCTCGCATTGCGAGGTAGCGCATCGTTATGCCATTGCTTGAAGAGAAATTCAACAATCTCTCATCGAGTTCTCAAGAAATCTGTGAAATTTCATGAAAGTTGAGTTAGGTTTGGTCATTTACCTAGAATCCTATGAGTTAGGTTGATTAACATTAATAAATAACAATTTTTTATGAGATAATTGTGGAATATCGGGGAAAAACATGGAAATAGTGTTCACAAAGTAATCTTCAGAAAAATCGAAGTAGGAACTTATTTTGGTGGGAGAAATATGGCTTTCCAATTGCAGAAATAATAGGACAAAACTTAGGGTTTGGGTAAGAAATATCGTGTTTGTAACATTCTTATTCAATTAAGGTTAATATACTCGAGTATTTCCTGAATGTATCAACTCAAGTCAAAGACTCACCCTGTATATTTTCTTACTTACAAAATTTAAAGCGGAACGGATATTGTCGAAGTCTTAACGACAATAGAAGATAATATTTCGAATCTTAATTCGAATATTGATTTAGTTCAACCATTGAGTTTAAATATACATAGAGACACAGTCCAGTTCAACGATTTGAAGCTAAATTTTGTGTAGTTCCTTCACCGGTTCATAAATGGATAAGTGTGTTTCAGAGAAGCGAAAATTTTTACTCTCGAATCTGGCGGTAGCCGAACTATAAGGCACTATTTCCGAAGCCGAATGCGATGACGATCAGGACCGGCATATGGAAATGTGGGATGTTCAGTATTTCATCACCTGATTTTTCTGATGCAATAAAACGACAATTATTTTTGATCTTTCATGAATATAAAATACTGATGTATGAAAAAATAAATGCATGCAATTTTTTCTTCATTCGCAAGTATTTATAAATAGATTTTTTATGAATATTTAAAAATATTTAATTTTTTATTAACAGCGGGATGCTTCTGTGTCGAGATTCCTTTGGTTTTTTTTCTGTCTCCTGTACAGCTTCACTCTAATCAGTTGTCTCAACAAATGAATCCTGTGCTTTTCAAATTCTGGAGTTAACGGATAGTTCCAATCTTCTATAAATGCATTTTTTTTGTTTTCCTAAAATATACCTTTGAAGACATATCTTTTCTGATTTTGTGACATAATTTTCTTTATGGCTTTCCTCATCAAATGTTTGAAATAGGTTGAAGGAATTCTCGAATGTATCCGATTTCGATTTGCAATATGTATATCCAATCATTACCAAGCTTATTCAAATCATCAATGAGGAGTGCTTTTTCGCACTTACCGCATTTGTTTTTTTGGCGATGTTCCTCATCAAATACCCCGAGAAACTTGCGATTGAGTTGGATTCTAGGGTATTTAGGGGTTCAATTAACTCTTTATCCCTTATATACCCTCACTAGGCTCACCGTTGCCCGAATCTGCAGAAGAAATGGTCGAATCTGTCCAATAAACCACATCAATGGGCCTACTTTCAGATTCTCCCATTGTACACAGGTCAAAATCATTGTCGTCTTGGCAGTTAGAATTATCGGAACATTTTTCAAGACAACCAGTCATGACTGACTGCAACCCAAATCTGAAGCATCGAGCTGAGGGTTTTGGATCATAACCCCTACGCTGTCTTATTTTGGAGAATGAATTCTCGATTGGGTCCTGGTTGAGCCGACTTTTTCACAAATATGGAAATGTTTCCTTCGTCTCCTCCCACAATTGAACGATGCTACTGATGATTTGTATCAAACCGTTGAAACAATAGGGAATATTTTTCCCAACTGTCCAAGACTTAATGAATTCAATTGATTCCGTCAGAGTTTGTATTGCTGATGGCTGATAATTTCCCTCAAATTTTCCATTCGAATTGAGGCAGTCGAAAAGATCATTCATTTTCAGAATGAACTGAGCAGTTGAATTGCCACTTCTCGACCTCAGCTCACCAGTTGCAATGACTGTTCTCATAGCCGAATATGAAGTTCTGGTGAAAATCTGCGTGGCCAATTTAACCTTTATTTTCTGGAAGGCGTTTGGATTTATGTGGTTTTCAGTTATCTTCAGGAGAGAACGATAAAGACAAATTCTTTTCATCGATTAAGAACGTTTCTTTTATGTCCCTCCAAGAAACATTTACACCCCTCATTTCCTACCTGGGAACACTCCTTTGGAGAAATTCATGGCTAATAGTTCATAATTATTGAATCACACCGTTTGTAACGATTTTGGACGAATCCGACCCTGCCTACGATTCATAGAACTAGAGGAAAATAAATCTCCTACAGATTTCTATAAATGAGTAGTGACAAAATGGATCGGACGAATATAGTTCCTTCAGTAGCTACTATGTGCCGCCACTTAAGTTGGCAAATTGGCAAGTAAACTGCCAAAAATTTGTGGATCAAATCAATGAACTGGGTTGTGTGTCTATGTATATTTAAACTCAATGGTTCAACGCAAATCCTTAAGCTGCACGTTCTTGCTAGATTTTGACCATGATCGAAGAATAAGCGATTGCATCAAAACTACATTTGTATAATTATATTTCAATAAAATCTGCGTTAATGAATTCAACAATCGCTGCCGATTGTCTAATAAACATAATTTACAAGTTTAATGACATTTCATGGACACCTGATACAAAATGAACCGCAATATTTCCATTGACATGAAAACTTGATTTTATTTCGGTAACCTTGCACTTGGTGTAATAAGTTGACACAGATACAACCAAGAGGCTACAGCGAAGAAAGCAATAATATACATGATGATCCATTGGAAATATCGGAGTTTTTAGTAGTTGTTTACAAAACAACAACCCCGCAGTGCTGAAAATATAATTCCTGGTTTTCTAGCCGTAGGAATTTCACCATCACCTACAACTACAACTCAAAATACTCCGAAAACGGTACACAATATCGAGTTTCATTAGGAGTACCTTTTTTGGTGTAAAATTGAATGATGTTTAAGTTCACTTGATAAATCTAATATTGAAAAAGTTATGTTCGATACTACTTCGTATGATTCGTGTAACTAGGGCCCTCTATCAGACATAAAAACAAATTCATTGGATGTATCAGCTTCCAAAACTTATTCGTATTAAAATTCAGCACAATGTTGCCAGTAGTTTTGGCAAAATCGTAAAAATGTGTATTATTTTTTTTTCTTCAACTTATCTTGAATACAGATGGCGTTACGAAAATTTTTAACTGAGCAAACCCGAAATATTTTTTAATTCTCTACCTATCGTAGAGACGGAGTCACCTTGTATAGTCTTTACGTGTTAACGTGATAAAATCATACTGTGATGGCGAAATGTTTTCTCATGTATCAATGAAAAGAGCAATATCCCTCAAAATATCCTTTTCCTGCTCGAGAACAACGTGGAAACCGCAGAAGAAAAAATCCAACAATTATAGCTACGAATCCAGTGCTTGTACGACAGGCGTCTGTTCGGCTGGACGAAAGGGGAGAAGGAGCCAAGATTGGGGACAATTTGGAGCAATGCCTGCTATTCCAGTTGCTGACCCTAGCCAATAACCCTACTGACGTACTTAACGATCATTCCGTCGTTTCCTTTTCGCATCAAAACTGTTATTCGGAGCATTCCGTTTATTATTTTTCTTTTGCGGATATACTTATACAAGGTGAGTCACAGGTATCGAGAGTGGGATAGGTATACTCCATTCACTTTTATGAAGTATGCCAGTTGGTCAAGATCTAGGTTTATCAAGTTTTTTTAACTCAAAACTGACGCAGGTTGGCACTCAGAAAATGTAAAATAATTCTGAGAGACGTTGCCGAAGATCTTCTTTATTTGGGTAGAGTACGTACGAATTGACATAGGTATCATACGAGGATGTATTGATATCTAGTTAGCCTAGACCAGTTCCATGCATAAACAAAATATTGCGATACCATATCAACGAACAATAATTCATTAGAAGTGTCAGTGTAGGGTTCGACGTCAAAAAAGTAAACCAGAGTTACGCAGTAAATTGAAAAAAAGATGTCCACCGAAATTGTTATAATCGAAAAATTGGAGTATCGAGCCATCATCAAGTACCTGTATTTAAAAGGGGAAAGAGTTAAGCAGATTTACGAAGATATGCTTAATACCCTCGGAGATCAATGTTTTTCGTATATTCGACCGTGAAAAATTGGACTGCAAGCTTCAAAAGAGGTTAATTTTCCATTGAAGATGATGACCGATCGGGAAGGCCAGTTTCAGTGTCAGTCCCCGAAAATATCGATGCAGTTCATGACATAATTTTATCATACCGTCGAATTGGGCTAAAACGGATATCTGAAGCTCTGAAGATTTCATAGGAACGCGTCATAAAGTTCTTGTCAATTTGAACATGAGAATAATTTCTGCAAAATGGAACCCCAAATGTTTGAATGATGACCAAAAGCGTGCAAGGGTAGAATCATCGCGTTCGATCTGTGCTCGATTTGAAAACGATGTAGACTTCTTGAACCGAACTGTTACTATGGATGAGACTTGGGTACATTTCTACGATCCAGAAACAAAGCAACAATCGATGGAATGGCGACCCTCTGGTTCCCCAAGACCTAAGAAGTTTCGTGTCCTAAAATCTGCGGGAAAAGTTCTTGCTTCAGTTTTTTGGGATTGCCATGGAGTAATCATGATTGGTTTTTTGGATAAGGGTAGAACAATAACTGGAGATTACTATTCGACATTAGTGACCACTCTACGGGAAAAAATTAAAGAGAAAAGACGCGAAAAGCTATCCAAAGGTATTTTGTTTTTATAGGACTACGCCCCAGTACACAAATCTCATGTAGACATGCAAAAAATTCGTTATTTAGGGTTCGAATTACTAGAACACCCCCCTTATTCACCAGATTTGGCTCCGTCTGACTATCATCTCTTTCCTCAACTGAAAAAAAATTTCAAAGGTCGTAAATTTTCTTCCAACGAGGAGGTTATGAAAGCTGTGGAGGACTGGTTTGCAGAGCAAGAAGAAACATTTTTTTTGGAAGGTCTAGAGAAGTTGCAGGTTCGCTGTAATAAATGTATTCAATTACGAGGATAATATGTTGAGTACATAATAAAATATTTTAACATTGAAATTTTGTTTGGTTCTATAGAAGGCTAAGAATTTTACACAATATCCTCGTAGTACTACGGAACCTGTGTCAAAGTTAAACCTTAAAAAAATTATCTCGATTTACAAAGTTGAAAGAGAGTAAATACAAATGAGCATTGGCAACGTCCCTGAGAATTACTCGACATTTCACGAGTAACAACTTACGTCAGTTTTGAGTAAAAAAACTTGATTAACCTAAATCTTGACCAACCGGCATACTTTATAAAAGTGAATGGAGTATAGGTTCATCCAGAGCCAGAGGTCGATTTAGAAGTTTGTACCACCGTGTAGCGCCGTTTCAGCGTGGGCCACATTGATTTACTCACTAGATTCGGACAGGATTTTTTTTCTCCGGCCTAATATTCATTTCATAAATATAATAATGGTAACAAAACACGGTCACATTGGTAAATGAGTGGTTTATCAGTATACCGCACTGCGGGAACTTTACGGAATGCGGTTTCACCACACGGCTCCTTTGTTGAGCCACATCCGTGGAGGCTTTGGTTTCGAGGTGCTTCTACCTAAATAATGACATTGTAGTTATTCAACGTATGGGCCTTATGAAATATGTCTTATTGAATGGAATATTTGAACACGGTTTTGGGATGGGTCTATTAGTTGGTACTTACAAATAATAAAGGGGAAAAAGTAAAGAATTGATGTTGGAAACTGAATACAGTTATTCGTTTTGGATATGTCTATCGGATGGGGATATAGGCGGATGGCTTGAAATGTCTTTTACACAATCAAATACACCGCGCAAAAAAATTAACGCACATTATGGAAATCTCAAATTTATTCTACAACTGAAGGTGTTCTCAATGATAATTATTTTTATCAGAATTATGCATTCATATGTTATCCACTTTCAACGTTTTTCTTCAATACAGATGTTTTCTCCCAGCAGGAATAAAAAAAGATGATATTATCAGATTTTGAATGTATTGGCTCCATTTTAAAATCAGTTGTTCTCGATCAATTCTAGTGATCAATAGTTTTTCTTTCGTTTGATTTTCTACACTCGATCAGTATGCAACGCGAAACACGCAATTTGAACCAAGAGGAATGTGCCCAAGCGGTAGTTTTGCGAGAAGAAGGGTGGACATACACAAGAATTGCAGAAAGGTTTGGAGTTTCCCATACAAGTGTGTCCAGAATGTTGCAGCGATTCAGGGAGACAGGTATGAATGTCCGAAGACCAGGACAGGGTAGACCACGGGTAACAACTGCCATTCAAAAACGTTACTTGAGAGTTTCTTCGTTCAGACAACGGTTTGCAACCGCTCGCCTCCTTCAAAATCAGCTTGAGCAAACTCATGAGGTGCAAATCAGCACTCAGACAATAAGAAATCGCCTCAGAGAATATGATTTAAGGTCTCGTGTCGTGGCAAGAGGCCCAGCTCTTACCCCAACCCATATCGAAGGGCGCGTTTGGATTTTGCGAGAGAGCATATCCATTGGGAAGAGGCCGATTGGGAAAGAGTTCTCTTCACGATGAGTCTAGATTCTGCCTCTACCCTTATGATCATCCCTTGTATACAGACGTCCACATAAAAGATATGCTCAGTGCAATTTCCT
Organism: Adalia decempunctata; assembly: GCA_951802165.1. NCBI lineage: Eukaryota > Metazoa > Arthropoda > Insecta > Coleoptera > Coccinellidae > Adalia > Adalia decempunctata. Next base: position 28,848,758 of record OX637697.1, read on the forward strand.
GAATACTACTGGTTTCGGGGGAGGATCGATTATGGTATGGGGTGGAATATCTTTGACTGCTCGCACAGACCTAGTGGTCGTTGATAATGGAGCTATGAATGCTGATAAGTATATAAGGAACATTCTTGAAGAGCATGTAGTGCCATTTGCCCCATACATTGGTGAAAATTTCATTTTTATGGACGATAATGCCAGACCCCATCGTGCGCGCATCGTTCAGGAGTACCTTGAAGAGGTTGAAGTCTCTCGAATGAAATGGCCAGCAAGAAGTCCAGATATGAATCCGATTGAGCAGGTTTGGGACAACCTCAATAGAAGGCTGAGAAGTTCAGAAAATCATCCAGCTACTCTTAATGACTTAGGAATCCAACTCGGAGAAATCTGGGAAGGATTAGATCAGAACATTTTAAGATCACTCATTTTGAGTATGAACCGTCGTTGCCGAGCTGTAATTAGTGCAAGGGGTGGAAATACCAAGTATTAAATCACTTATCAGCATTTCAGTATTTTGAAAGTTGTTCATTTCTCTTCTTTCACATAAGATTCGGAGAAATCCTGAATTTTTCTTCCATTTAATGTGTCTTGTTTCGTTCAAAACTTTCCCGAGAGAACATAAAAAATAAGTTATAAAGTCAATGTAGAGTTAACTTTCATTGAAATAAAGATTTTCAGAATGTGCGTTAATTTTTTTGCGCAGTGTATTGTGTGAACCAATGATAGTTAGTTATAGTTAGAAAGGGATTACAGTTCACTGCGATCTAAAGGCCTATTGTGCCTCCTAACAGATTTGTTCTAACCATGCACTTTACAGCTCATCTTCCTGTTTCAGAGATTCAGTGAAATCAAATATCTTGTAAAGTTTCAACGACGCTACTTTCTCACTCTTTCCCAAAGGATTATTTCCTCTGGGCTGCAATGGCAAGGCATTCCGTGACTAGGTGAATATGAGTTTCTTTCTCTTCTCCACAAAATCTACGAGGATATATTGAAAAATTCTTAGCCTCATATAGAACCGAACAAAATTTCAATGTCAAAATATTTAATTACTCAACATTTTCTCCTCTTAATTGAAAACATTTATTACAGCGAACCTGCAACGTCTCTAGACCTTTGAAAAAATTTTTTTTTCTTGCTCTGCAAACCAGTCCTCCACAGCTTTCATTACCTCCTCGTTGGAAGAAAAATTACGACCTTTTATACTTTTTTTCAGTAGAGGAACGAGATTATAGTCGGCGGAGCCAAATCTGGTGAATAAGGGGGGTGTAATTCTGACCCTAAATAACGAATTTTTTGCATGGCAACATGAGATTTGTGTACTGGGGCGTTGTCCTGTGAAAACAAAATACCTTTGGATAGCTTTCCGTGTCATTTCTCTCTAATTATATCCCGTAGAGTGGTCAGTAATGTTGAATAGTAATCTCCAGTTATTGTTCTACCCTTATCCAAAAAATCAATCATGATTACTCCATGGCAATCCCAAAAAACTGAAGCAAGAACTTTTCCAGCTGATTTTTGGACACGAAACTTCTTAGGTCTTGGAGAACCAGAGTGTCGCCATTCCATCGATTGTTGCTTCGTTTCTGGATCGTAGAAATGTACCCAAATCTCATCCATAGTAACAATTCGGTTTAAGTTAAGTCTACATGGTTCTCAAATCGAGCACAGATCGAACGCGATGCTTTTACCCTCACATTCAAACATTTGGGGATTCATTTTGCAGAAATTTTTCTCATGTCCAAATTGACGTGAACTAGATGATGAACGTGTTCGTATGAAATCTTCAGTGCTTCAGATATCCGTTTTAGCCCAATTCGACGATCTGATAAAATCATGTCATGAACTGCATCGATATTTTCGGGGACTGACACAGAAACTGGTCTTCCCGATCGGTCATCATCTTCAATGGAAAATTTACCTCTTTTGAAGCTTGCAGTCCAATTTTTCATGGTCGCATACGAAGGACATTGATCACCAAGGGTATTAAGCATATCTTCGTAAATCTGCTTACCTCTTTACCCTTTTAAATAAAGGTACTTGATGATGGCCCGATACTCCAATTTTTCGATTTTTACAATTTCGGTGGACATCTTTTTTTTAAATTTATTGCGTAACTCTGGTTCACTTTTTTGACGTCGAACTCTACACTGACACTTCTAATAAGTTATTATTCGCTGATATGGTATCGCAATATTTTGTTTATGCATGGAACTGGTCTAGGCTAACTAGATATCAATACATCCTCGTAGATTCTTCTGTGTCCGATAAACCCATTCTCACCAGATGCCTCCCGAAACCACAATGTCCTGTAAGAAAACCGGTGAGGAGGGGTAGTTGGTTCTTACTGAGATCCAGATACCTTTTGGTTCTTTTCGTTTCCTTTGATTCCTGGGAGGATAGATTGGAGAAACCTTATTTTTCTTGCCTACCGCTGAGGCTAATAGGGCTAACGGAATGCTAAAGGGTGGCCTAACTCAGGTTGTCGTAGCGAAAAGGCTCCAAGTCAGCCAAAGTGTGATATCTCGACTTTGAAATAGGTTCAGGGAGACAGGTTCCGTGTTGGAAAGACCAAGGATTGGTGGGAGACGAAAAATAACACCTGGTCAGGATCGTGTCATCACCGTTTCGGCGAGAAGAAACCCTACATCTACGTGTAGAATGCTACGGAATACTCTTCAAAATGCAGATGGGATCCAAGTTACCATCGAAACCATATCAGACGACGTTTGAGAGAGGTTAATCTAGGTTCTAGACGTCCATTAAGAGGAGTTGAATTTTTTCCGCCCCTTTCAAATCAACTTTGAGTCGATGACATAGGAGCTCAGTGCTTTGATAGAGGCTTGACTATCTTAGAGATAACGTATATAACACTTCTGATATTCAGAAGGAAAAGACCTTTCCAAGAACATATCGTTTTTATGTAAAGAATTGTCCGCCTCATGAAAAAATGGACGAGTCCGAGCCATTGTCTAAAATCGTGACAATTCAATAGGAAAACCTTCGTTTTTTTTTAACGGTGACATCATGTATATCTATTGATTTGTTCAGGTTCTTAAAGGTTGTTGTCCCAGAAAATATATGGAGGAAAACTTCTACTTCTACAAAAAAAGACCTTCAAGCAATATTGGTGCATTTTTCATCCACAAAAGAAAGGAATTTTCATGAATGATGAAAATGCACTGGAAAATAATCACAAGGCTGTTTTCCCACAGTACAACGACCCAGATCAAAGTCTGGAAATATGAAAAGGCTTTGTGGAACTCGAACTGAGTGCATGGAAATGCAGTTAATTGAAAATTGAAGGCATCTCGGACGAAAAATTTCACTAACACATTCAATATTCATGAAAGGATCAAAGGAAGCTTACAGATTTCCCGCTGGGAAGTTTATATTCCGAATATCATCTTAGGATAATTTTATCAAGTGATATTCATTTTCGAAAGCAGGAATGCGTGTCTTTTCCTATTTTCGGATTTTAAATGAAATGAATCCAATTTATTTTCACATTCACTGAATTTTGAACGAAAATAATTATTATCACATTTCTTCGAAGTTCAGTTCACGAATAATCTCGAATGGAAAATAATAAAAACTTGAAATTCTCAAGGAACCTTCAGATCTTGAATGCCGTTCAGTTGCAAAATTTGACCAGGTGTTCTCAGAATATGGACATTGGAATTTTTGTTCTCTCCTTATTTGGCGTAGTGAATTTGTGACCATATTTTATAGCATTCATGTTGGGACATCCTGTACAGAGAGTACTTATGTTTATAATTCATCCATACAGCTGTGTTTGAAATATTTATTTTTCAACCCTCTTCTCTGAACTAATTCTTTTCAATAGCATCCAAAACAAAATCGAGTATTATTTCCTACTTTTATGGAGAGAGCCAGAATAACTCTAATAACAGCCAACATTGAGAAATCCACATCCGTTTCTCCCCTCAAATCACCCCAATCAATTGAACTGAATTGATCTTCTGGAGCAAGAGGCACTCGAAAAAAGACGTGCAGGATGATGCAACGTTAGAAAATCGTTTTCCATCGAGTTTCCCACTCATTTCGAAGGAGGGCAGTGACATACTTGACTCCTCTCACCCCTTGAGTGGTGTCTACTTTTCTTCCTGGAATTATGCCAACCACTAAGTATTCCTAGTGCATTCTTGCTATCGTATATGGTTTGCTTATGTTCAGAGTGTGACATCCTTAGACCATAGATACAGGAGACGCAGCATCTAATTTATGAATTCGACAAATTTGTGAAACCTAAATTCAGTTAGTTTTCAATGATTGGAGCGAAGATAGCATAAAGGCTAGCAATATCATTTTATACCGCCGTGGCAACATTGCAGAATCTATCTATGAAAGATCCAGTGGCGTGGTGTTATCGGTATTGAAGAATGGAAATAAAATTACGAGTGAATTTACTCTTCTTGGGGAATTCATACAATGTTCCGAACATTGAAGCAGATTCTGAGTTATGTAAACAGCACAATTCTAAGTTGATAACCAAATGTTCCTCCTCTCAATATCAGAATGGAAACTGATAAAAAAAAATATAAAAATCGAAGAATCCACGCCACTGTTACTCAGGATGATAAGAGTAGAACATACCTCTCTAAACTCAAATTAGTATGTAAAAAGTCCAATTTACCACCAACAAGACACTTATGGAACATTTTTTCAGCGTATTTTGCTGATAATATTCAGAAATAAATCCAAATATTACTCTTAATGCACAATTAAATGCGATATCGCGTTGACAACACTCATTTCTGACATTCACGCACAAATGAGTAAATTCATTCCAATCTAAAGTGCTTTTTTGATTGAGAGTTTATTCATTAGAAAATATAAAGACTGTCAAAACGCAAAAATGTCTCTATTCCGATTCCGTCGTAGTACAGTTACCCAGTTTAGTTCTGATGATTTTGTGAATTGGCTTCACCATTTATTATGAAAAGGCGCAAGCGTCTCATCTTTCTACTCGTATAGTTTGAGCTTATAGCGGAACATTCTGTATAAATGCAGTAAACGACCCTGTATTTAAAATAAGAGTTCTTTGATGCTGATTTTTTACGTGAATTTAGAAATTTTCCGCCAACATTTTCTATTAGCTAGCCCATCCGCACATTCTGAGAGTCGCAGTCGGAACCAATGACCATCTCATGATTTATTGCAACCCAGGAAAATTGTCGAGCGTATCACACTGATTCATCCTCTAATAAGCTCAATTTCCTCCCAAAACCTCGAAAAAGTTCCGTTTAACATGGGATTCGAACTCTGTGCCAGGAAATGACCAGGGTCGTAAATTCAACCCCAAAATAAATTCTAAATGATATATATTCGAATAAGTTAGCAAGTAACTCCGCTGAGTGCCGATCAATATTTTAAGCAGTTTCAGAAAGCCACGTTTTCATCTACTTATCGATTTATAGGATGAGATGGGAAATCCCGGAGCCACCATAAATGTGACCATATCTCTTATTTATGGTGCTGAAGTCCATTTCGAAATTTATGGTATTATGCGTGTTGAGCAGCAGCAGCAGAAGTGTTAGAACTGGAAAGCTAGAAATTATTTCATTGTGAATTCCTTTATTCTCTTCTTTATACAGGGTGACTTGAAGATATATTTTAACTGTAGATTCTTGGGGCCAAAAGAAACCTTTTTTCATCTTCCATTTGTCAGAATTCGTTTCTGTTAAAAAGTATAGCCATTTGAAAAAAAATCAGCCAAATACGTGCCCGATACAATTTTACGCTGAAAGCTCGAATTTCATATCTCTCGATTGAAATTGAGTTAATACATTTAGGGAATACTGAAGTACCTACTAACCTCATCCGAATAAAAATGTTATAAACACGATATTTCTCTACAAAAAAAAAACATAGGTTTGTCCTCTCCCATCAAAATAACTTCCTTTTTATATTTTCATAAAAATTTGTTTGTAAACACTAATAACTTGTTTATATTTTTCTCGATATATTGGAAAGTTTTGAAAGGTTTTTCATTTAATTTGTGATTAATCAAGCTATATCACCAATGTCACCAACGTTGAGGTCTTGAGAAGGATGAATGGAGACAGAGAACTTCTGACCATGGTAAAGCGGAGAAAAACAGCATATCTTGGCCACATACTTCGAAACACAAAGGACCAATTCCTGAAATTGATTATGGAGGAAGAATTGAGGGGAAACGGGGTATAGGTAAGAAAAAATATTCCTGGCTCGAGAAAATCAGGGACTGGACGAATCTGGACGCCCATGCACTGTTGAGAGCCGCGCAGAACTGAGACCATTTCGCTGTAATTGTTGCCAACATTCATTGAGATGGATATTGCACTTTAAGAAGAAGAGAAGTTATATCAACCTATGTATTCAAAACAATAAAAAAAAATAATAATCCATGAATATTTCACAGAACTTTTGGGGAGACGATGCCAGATAGTTGATTTTTCGGATAACAAAGTATAACTGACACTTATATCAATGAATCGACCCATCCCAAACGTCTGTGGCTGTGAAACTTCTTGACGCATGCGTATAGCGACAACCGGCGCGATCAGTGAATAAACACGGAGAAACTATTTTCTAGGGCTATGATGTCAAAAAGTTATCATTATAGGTTTTCTCTTCGATCTCGTGATGATTATGTGAAGACTTTCAGTGAATTAATGTACTATTAACCGTGTAGTGTCGAGTTTATAGAATTCCAAGAGGATATTTTTTAGATAGAAACATAGCCACAGACTATTTAGTGCTAAGAATCATTTTATCTTTCATAATTTCAATTTAATACCTGGTTTGTATCGACACATTTATATATCTGAATTCTGTATTTCATTGACGTTCATTCTTGAGATGGACCGATAACAATAAATTTTGATGGTAACTGCGAGTATTAAATGTATGATTTCATGCTCCTTGGTGTTCAATTTAATTTCCCACATTTGTGGGATTTTATTTTTACTTATCTCTTCATCAAACGTGTCTATATCATTTAAATTTTGGTCTTTACAAAGTTGATAAATATTCTGACAACATTGTTAGAGTAAAGTGCGATTAATTTTTCTGCGACTCGAAGATATATAAAGTCCAGGGAAGCATCCAGATTATTCTTGAGATTTATGATTTTCTCGTCAGATTTTATCGTATGAAATTTGGAATAACTCGACGCGTATTATTGAAAAAACATAGGAATACCTTCATTTTCTGAAATGATCGATGCTTTCGGAAATATGAGCAGTTTATTTTTTTCAAGTGGTTTCATAGTATCTTTGAGTGGATTGATGAGTCGGCTACGCTATAACTTTTATACTAGAGGAAATATCTAATAAGTTTTGATTGTGGAATATGCATGAATGGAGTGAACAATCAACAAAATTCAGATCCTTCGAAAAAATAGTTCCGAAGATATGAGAGTTTTTTCATGGATTTTTGACACCTTGTATTTTTGAAAAAAAAACCTAATTTTGAAAAATAGTAAGAAAAAAAAGTGTTTCGTCTGATGAGGGGAATCTAAAGTTTAATAATATGAACAATTCAAAGACTCACCCTGTATTAAAACTGAAATCATAAAGATCCATTGACAAATGGTGCAAATCAACTGGAGATGAACTGAATTAACATATAGGCAACCGCAACTCCAAAACACTGCCCCCCCCCCCCGGGGGTGCGCCAATGGAGAGAGTACAAATCGTTGTGGAATGGCTTCATGTTAACTGAATTCTGAAGCTACAAGGGATAGATGCAACAGCTTATCGTATGATCTCTTCCCATCACAAAAGGTTTCCAAAGTCAATACTCAACTCGTATTTTGAATTACAAAACGACCGGTGTTTGGATACCCATCGAAAACTCAAATATGGTCAACAACAATTGATCAGTTGCCAGAATTACTTTCTCCATTCGACAGAATGCACGTTGACTCCTTAATTTTCCTCTTGCTGACACAGATTCAATCTAACGAAAGTGTTTTCAACATAACCCTAGAAGAAACTTGTCGGAGTTAACTTAAATTTTCCATTTAAAAACGGAATGAATCACTGACTTACCACTTTAAAGTGCCTAAATATCCAAATACAAAAAAGAATGCACGATGCACAATAAAACATTGTTTCAAAAATATAATGCAATCATACAATCTCAAATAAACAGCACATATTTCAAGCCCGAAGGCAGGAAATGGGGAAGAATATAAGCAGGAGAGCAACAGCACCTCCATAAAATTTGGTGGGATAATGCTGCAGACCATCAAACCCCGTGTGATTTATAATAGATGTGAAATGGCTTATCTGAATTCGGGGGCTACATAGAACAGATGCATCGGCTCGTCATGTACCCTCGTTCCATCACAAAAAAGTTTCCAAAGTCAATACTCGACCCGTATTTCGAATTACAAAACGACCTGTGTTCGGGCACCCATGGAAAACTCAAATTCCCCTCAAAAACAAATTCGGCCCCCAACTCTGACGAATCCAGTCTCCGAACAATTAACGGACTCGTCCCCTCTTCGCAGCGAACAAAGCCAAACCGGAAGTTGTTCCATACCGCCAGCCATACCGTATTTCTTGCTGAAAGCCGGCGACGTTTCCAAGTTTTTAAATTAACCGTCGCTTGCGAGCTCTATTCAACTTAATCAACGGAGTTGTCCTACCGGCTATTTATACTGAAAACAAGTCCTAACGCCGAGAAAATTGAATGGAATCTCTTTCCACTGCAGGATTTGGCGTGCTTTGAGCGCACTGCGTTTCCAATGATGTTGTGCTCCCTGTTTCGATAATGCGGATTTGTTCGTGTAGCGGAGAGAATTGTTCTTCGGATGTTTCAAGAATGGTTCTGTTTGCGGCTGGATTGTATCTGTTACTAGCTGGCCCGGCGAACTTTGTACCGCCTGAATTATACTTAAAAGTTGTATAAACTTACCATTGCTTTTTTTCAAGCAGGAAAAAAATTAGGCAAAATTAAAGTTCAAAATATACAAAATTTTAATAATTTTGTATGGAAAGAATTCTCTTTATTTAAGCGGTAACTAATTGTTGAACTTGAACATATAACTTTTTGTTTTTAATTGTTGTACAGTTCTCTTTTTGCAGTACCTCATGTGACTGTGAATAGCAGGAGTATAATCCATATTATACCTTTCCTCTTATATGAATCAAAATGTCAAGAATATGAACAAAAATTATTCCTTTAATGAACTATCGACTATTAACACAGTCCGTCGACCAGAATTAAAAAATCAGTCATTTGTTAATAGCCCAACCTGAAGTGGCAAAAACAAAACTTTTCTTATATTCTCAAAATCTAATCAGTGGTCACACCATCATTTTAGACATCTTAGCTATGCTGCTAAGCTCAAAATGATGGGTAAACATCTCAGTTGGTAGAGCAGCGCGATTCTCATTATTCCATGGATATGAGCTGTCAATCTCTCTTCAATTTGTTCAATTTAGTTGACGATATCAAGCTCGTTAGAAGACAAATCGAGATGTTAAAATGTCGATAGTACGATCGACACGGCAAAATTATCAACACTGTGAATTATGTTGAACTCATATTCAAATTTATTGATGGTCATTCGACCAGATCAGATTAGGCAACCCATGAAACATTATTGTATATCATAAGTGAAAGCCCGATGAGCAAACGTTTCAAAATTATCGACGCTTACAATACTGTCTCTGTGCGAACAGAAACACGAATATAATATGTCAATTACTAATTATGGGCAATTTTGGATTCAGTTATTTCCGCAAATATATCTATTACCCAAACAGAAATTCGAAAGCATTTCAAAAATAAAGAAAAAAGATGAAGATGGCCAACTCACGTTTGAAACTGATCGTCAAAATCAGATACTTGATCTTTCGGTAAAAATTCACTGTTCCACCAACTTGAGATAAGTTTACCCGCTTTTTGATCTGGCAATAGACTTCCATGTTACCATGAGTTCTATGCGAATCACATATCGCCATCTAACAGCGGTAATATCAACCTACGACTACGTGACTTGCCTATTCACTGTAAGACTACGCATCAACGGTAGCGACACCCAGTGGCCTTATTCGAAAAAAGAAAAAGCATTTCCTGCATAAGTACAACTTTCATCAAATTTTTCGAAGTTTTATTGTATTTTATAATAACCAGACCGAAGAAGATTCCATAAATGAAGCTTCATAACAAACAGTCCATCCGATCTCTAGTTATAAATGGTGTAACCAACATCTTTCTTTTATATATATAGATGTCAATAACGCTTGAGGTCTTTTATTTGGCTGCCAAGAGCTTGAGGCGGCTAAGGCTACATCAAATTTGTGGATCTTCTTCTGACTACAAAGCAAGGTGCTTTCGTTAATGCAAATTCTTAGCGTTTTGCTCGAGATTCTTTTAAGTGATGTTGGATTAGACTAGATTAATATGGGACTAATGGGCATCTAGAGGCTTATTCATTCCAACCTTTGCAGATCTATTGGGTGTGCTCTTTCTTAAACATAAGTTTTAGTTCCCTGTCTAGTATACGTCCTCATTACGAGATTTCATTGACCAGATCTCATTATGGCTTAGTAGGTATTATGTGGATTTTGTCGATTAGTGAACACTTTGGCCTGGATTATTCCCGGATGCATTTTTCCGTTCCCTATACAGTCAGCCCGACAGGTCGCTCTCACCGTATAGGAAACGGAATGCACAATGGAACACTCCGTTTCCCAGCAGATATGCGCGATGTGCTCACTGCCCTGTTAGTCTTCTGGGTGCCGATCGGACAAATTGCAAATTATTTATAAAGTTCCCTTACTTTCTGTATAGCCTTATTAGGTAGAGTTTACCACATTTTTCCTCTGTGAACATTTTTGTACTTAGTCGCGGTTTTTTTTTCAGCAAACCTCTCGTAAGTCGACCATATTTTCATTTTTCTTGAATCAAACATACTTTTTTTTTGTAATGTGCAAACATAAAAATAATCTGGGAGAAATGAGAAAACATGATTGCCTACCAACATAAACATGACTGAAAATCGCATAATATTAATACCCTACCGACATTTTCAGAATCGGTTGATAAAACCATGTGAAGTATGAAAATGCAATTGTCCGACAAAAAAAGTGGCGATTTTCTTGTCGGACAAATGGAAAACGAAGATCTTTTGGGATAAAAAAATTAGAATAATGTCTTTTTTTATTATTCTCTCTCCACCTTCAAAATACAATGTAGTGCACCAGTTGTCCGACAAAAAAAAATGTGGCGTTCATTCAAAAATTAAAGAATTCTCTGCTCTAATTTGGTTATGAAAAGACTATATGCATTTATCGGATATAAATTTGCTCAAGTTACATACAAATAAACATTTTATTTTTTGAGGACCATTCAAGAAGGATGTGCTGAATACTATCATAGTATAAAGATATTATGATACTATCATCCAGCTGTCCGACGAAGTTCGGCAATTTCAGTTGTTGCCGATAAAATATTCTTAGTAGTGATGGAGTTTTTTTTGTGCGAACATTTAAAAAATATCCGTGGCTTCAAAACGAAAAAGGAGGAAGTGACATCCTTCAACTGTGCAAAATATTCTTGGCACCAAGAGAACATCATAATCACAAATATAAAGATGTCATTCTAACTGACGATTGGTGTGATACTTGTTACAATGAATTCAATGTGAGGAAGGGGTATTTTCATTGTTTTTTTTTATTAGATTTGAATAAAAATGTCAGTAAACAATTAGAATTATACACTTTCAATCAAAATCAATAGTTTCATTTCAATAATAATCGAAAAAAGATTCTGAAACAAAACCATTATATTGAACTAGACTAAGGTTTTGCCGCATTTTATACATATGGTGGACAGTTTTTTTTTTCTATGAAACGAATCTCTCAGAAATATAAATTCATTCTTGTCCGACAAATATTATTGAATTTGAAAACTCAAAAAAATCGTCGATTTTCATCTTTCGGACAAGAATAACGCCACTTTTTTGTCGGACAATTGCATTTCCATATTCGATATGGTAATATCAACCGATTCTGAAAAAATCAGGAGTGTAGGTACTAATAATCTGAAAAATGCGATTTTCAGTCATGTTTATATTGGTAGACAATCATGGTTTCTCATTTTTCCCAGATTGTTTTTATGATTGCATTTTACAAAAAAGAGTACGAATGATTAAAAAAAATAAATGAAAATATGGTCGACTTACGAGAGGTTTGCTGAAAAAAAAAACTACAAAAATGTTCACAGAGGAAAAATGTGGTACACTCTACCTGATAAAGCTATACCGAAAGTAAGAAAACCTTATCAATAATTTGCAATTTGTCCTATCGGCACCCAGAAGACTAACAGGGCAGTGGGCACATCGCGCATATCTGCTAGGAAACGGAGTGCTCCATTGTGCATTCCGTTTTCTATACGGTGAGAGCGACCTGTCGCGCTGACTGTACAGGGAACGGAAAAATGCTTCCCGGAGTCCCATTAAGCTATTCTTGAGATTGCTCTTTCATTCAAGTAGTGTCATATGTCTTCCAGGGTGTTTGTGGAATGCCACGGAAAGCTCCAATTCTTGTGAATCAACCTCTTTATGGTCTCGTAACCTGGTATGGTCTGGTACCCAGACTAAGACTGTTTTGCCTGCCTCACTTGCTTCTCAGAGAAGTTTGGAGTTAACTGTCATGAAGCTGATTGCCTTCGTAACCGCTTGGCTCTCGGAGTATATCGCTATGATCTTCTCCTTAAACTCATGCCTTAGTAGCTCTTCTACACAGCGATCAATTGCTGCAAGCTCTGCCTGGAATATCGTCCCGTGTTTTTCTGAGATCGGTGAGACTCTTGTCTTTCGCTTGTCTATACGGAATGTTCCTGAATTTGGCCTCACCTAGATGCGTAGTTATTAAGAACCTCCATAGTCCACATTTCAATATGGCTCAGTAGGTACTCCCGAATTTTGTCGATTATTGAACTTAGTGGTCTGTCTTATTCCCGGATCATTCTCAAGATTGCTTTCTCTTTCAAGTGGTGCCAAATCTCTTTTGCAGAGTTTTCTGAATACCAGAGAAAGCTCCAGGACCAACTGGGTTACCTAGTGCTCCTTCTAGATATAGTGACTCAATCTCTTCATTGCCTTGTAATCTGATATGGTCTGGAACCTAGGCTATTTTCGTTTCCCAACTCTTGTTTTTTGCTTTCTAAGCTTGTATAAGCTCTCGGCTCTCCGAATATATGGCCAGGATCTTTCTTGAACTCTTGTCCTTTGCTGCAACTTCTGCCTGGAATATCGTCCCGTGATGTCTTGAGCTCACTGAGTTTCTTGTACTCAATAGTTCTTGCTAGGGAGTAATATAAGTTCTGCCGTTTCAGTTGGTTCTCATCTCAGGATAAGGCTATATGTATCTGATGACGGCTAACAAGCCAGAAACCGGTAATGCATTGTCTTCCTGTGGGGGTGCCACCTGGTGGTGTACTTCGGAAACTAGATCTCTACTAGTCCAATTCTCACATGTATTTTAGATATAATCTCTACAGAATAAACAACGTTGTTTCCCACGAATTTAAACAGCTCAAAAATGAAAAATTTAAAATAAAGATCGAGGATTTTCTTCTTAGCTGCTTCTTAATTGATCCTCTGATTACTTTCTTTCTGTATGTACCTACTGTTATGTGATTGTACTTTTTCATTAATGCACGTGTTTTTTTTTTGTAATAAGGGTTAAGTGGTAGAACACCTATAGATGAACTTCCCTTTAAGATTTCTGTTAGAAATGAACTCCTTATTATTAATATTATGAACTGAATTGCTAATTGTATATGGTTCCTCGTATCACTGACCTAGACGTCTAGACAAGTTAATTAAAATAAATAAATAAAATTGATAAAAACATTAAAAATGCGCATTTTTCCATAATCATGAGAACAATAACTTCCCTCCATTATGAGGTGAATTATGAACAATCAGTAATAATTTCCATTTCGAAATTCGACAACCGACTTCGACGGATAATAATTTCTCGAATTTCCCGGAGTTCCCCTTTTTGTCTAGCATTCTGTATAATCGCATCTGACCGAAATCCAATCTATGCGGCCGGCCTGATAGTTCCCGTGGGATGTACGCAATAATTGTAATTCTGAAGTGATTATCAGAAGGCAAAAAAGCAATTCCGAAGTTTGCGAACCAGAGGCGGGGCCGTGAATATCAATGGGCAAAAACGACGAAGCGGTCTATGTGCGACGATTATCTCTTCTTCGGGCAGGGTGCTGGAGTAGACCTAGATAGATCATCGTACTTAGTTATCGGGAAGTGTATCAGAGTGGATTATCTAGTTTGGAACAAAGTGGGTGGCCGCGTGAATTTAGATGATGTGATAGAGGGTAATTTAGTTGGACGTCCTAGGGTTTCTGGTTGTAGTTTGGAAGGTGCATTCGTAGCGAGGTATTTCTGGTCCAATTTGACGAAAATGCTGTGCTTAAATTCTCCGACATATTCTGACACTCGAAATCAAACACAAAGTTAAGGTGCGTTGCTTGATTTTTGAGATTGGTATTTGTCTATTGGATATTTATACTGAATGACAAAGAAACTGCAACACCCAGCAACCTTTTTTGTTAAAACAAAGATAGTATAGCATGGAGTGAATGATTACGATTTGAAGAAAGAAACGAAAGGTTTACAATTTTTCTCAATAAATTTGTTAATAATGTGTTTGTCCACCGCGATTTTCTATACACTCCCCAAGAAGTCTTGGCACTGATGCAATAAGATGGTCTATTTCTTCTTGAGGAGTACAATCCCAAGCTACCTGTACTTCATGTCTCAGAGCCGCCAAAGTCTGTGGGGGCTGGGGTAAATTTCCAAGCGTTCTACCCATGATGTCCCAAACATGCTTTTTGGGCGAAAGATCGGAGGATCTAGGCGGCCATGGCAAAATATTCACATGGGTCGCTTCAAAACAGTTTAAAATAACTCTGGCAACAAATGTAGAGCATTATCTTGCTGTGATATTGGAATCTCGAGCCGGTTAAGGTAAGGGAGAACATATGGCTCCACTATTTCTTGAACGCAGAGCTGTCATGTTACCTCCAGTCTCCAGTAAAGATTAAAAGTGACCTACTTGCATGTTCAATAGCCTCCCTAGCCATTATGTCTACCCTCCGGTGTAAATGACGCTCAACATCAAACTGAGGTTCATGTCTTTCTCCCCGACGTCGTCTAACCCTTCTTCGGCCATCATGTGCACCCAAGGAGAATCGAGATTCATGAGAAAAGACGACCTGATGCCATTTCAATGTTGACATTCTCTGTACCACTGTAATCGTTGACTGCGATGCCAACCGTCAGAGGTAACACAAGATGGGGTCGATAATGCCGCAGTTCAAAAGACTTTATCCGGCAGAGAAGTTTCTTTGTCAATTAATAATATTTATATACAGGGTGAGTCTTTGACTTGTACATATATTTTAACTGTAGATAATTGAGGCCGAAAGAAACCTTTTTTTCATTTTTGCGAATTCAACTCTGTTAAAGATATATAGCCATATGAAAAAAATTTGGCCGAGTACGTGCCTGATACCATTATCTGCAAACCCCGCAAAGTTCATATTTTTCGATTGAAATTGAGGTGATTATTAGATGTTCTGGGTGATATATTTAGGAACTACTCAAGCACTCACCTTATTCAAATGAGAATGTTACTAACGCGATATTTCCTTACAAAAACACTCAGTTTTTTCCGATTATTCCTGCAATTAAAAAGCCATATTCCTCCCACCAAAATAAGTTTCTTCTTCGATTTTCCTGAAAATGAGTTTGTAAACACTAATAATTTGTTCATATTTTTCGCGATATTACAAAAATATCGTAGAAAGAATTGTTTTCTCACTAACTTCACCTAACTCCATTAACCTAGGTAATAAGATTAGAGGTCAATGACCTAACCTAACCCATCTTCTGTGATATTTCAGAGAACTTTTGAGAAGACGATGCCAGATTGACGATTTTCTCTTCAAATCAAACAATGTTATAGGCGAAACCAAGGAAGCAGTACGTCCCCTATCGTTAACGGATGAACTACCGCAAGGGAAATAGTTTTGTTTACTGTTCGCTAAAGGCGTCTAGGCGTTGCTAGTTGGAAACGCCAAACGAGTAGCGATATAGCGCTACTATCCTAATTTCAGTCGCCAATAACGGATCGTAGCCGCCTCGCAAGACAAACCGTTGTTCTGTGTCTCCAACGTAAGTACCATCACAGACCAGTCTGTGGCCCCCGTTCCATGAACGAAGCTCACGTAACCTGACAATGAATTTTTAATAGAAACTGTTCGTATAAAATGTATAATTTCATGCTTTTTAGAATTCAATTTTTTTCCCACATTGGTGGGATTTTATTATTATCTACATATCCCTACATCAAACAATTTTTTATCATGAAGATTTCAGTCTTGACGAAGTTGATAAACATTCTGAAAACACTGTTAACTTGTTAAGGGGCAGTATCACCTTTTGAATCGTGGTAAATCTCCATTCAAAAGTGGTCTCTTTATTTCACGAGTAAGTACCCTAATTTACGACGTAGAGACTTGATTTTTAAATTGAAGTTGAAGAACGTCCCGAGGGCAAATAGTTTTCTTGTTTTCGATTTAATCAGTTTTTCAATTAAAAAAACCAGGGTAATCGTTAGATCTGGGGTTATTGAATATGTTTCTCGTTTTTCATGAGTACAAGCTATATTTTTGAAATAATCATCATGAAAATTTTTGAAGGTTATAGAAGATTAAATTGCCGAGGGCAAATAGTTGTGTTTTTTCCAAAAAATGATGGATAACCGTCGAAAAAAAATCATTAAGTGTAGTTTCCAAAACGCTGAAGTTCGACCTGTTTTTTTTAATGAAAAACTGATTAAATCGAAAAAATCGCAACTATTTGCCCTCGGCAATTCAATCTTCTATAAACCACAAAAATTTTCATGATGATTATTCCAGCTTGTACTCATGAAAAACGAAAAACATATTCAATAACTCCAGATCCAACGATTACCCTAGTTATTTTAATTGAAAAACTGATTAAATCGAAAAAAAAAACTATTTGCCCTCGGGAAGTTCTTCAATTTAAAAAAAATCAAGTCTCTACGTCGTAAATTAGGGTAATTACTCGTGAAATACAGAGACCACTTTTGAATGGAGATTTACCACGATTCAAAAGGTGATACTGCCCCTTAAGAGACCAGAGAAGAAATAATATTCGATGATATTTAACCCAGGGAAGCATTCCGATTATTCTTGAAATTGATGATTTTTTCCTCAAATTTCATCGTATACAATTAGGAATAGCTTGAAAACAACGCGTTTCACTGAAAAAACATAAGAATCCTTTTATTTTCTTAAATGGTTGATTCTTTCGAAAATGTGAACCGTTTATCTTTTTCAAGTGTATTGTATTTTTGCGTGGATTTATGAGTTGGCTACGCTGTAACTGTTATACCAGGTGAAATATTGAATAAGTTTTGATTGATTAATATGCACCATGAATATAGTAACAATCAACCAAAATTCATTTTTAAGTTCATTCGAAATATGGCCGTCGAATATATGGAAGAAATAGTGTTAATTTCATGGATTTTCGACACCCTGTATCTTTCAAACGAAACCGAATTTTGAAAAATGGTATGAGAAAAAAGTGTTCCGTTCGATGAGAAGAATCTACTGTTGAAATATGTGTACAAGTCGATAACTTACCCTGTATACAGGGTGAGTCTTTGACTTGTACATATATTTTAACATACCATTATTCAAAATTCGGTTTGATTTGGAAGATACAGGGTGTCGAAAATCCATGAAAAAAAAAACACTTTTCTGTTTATATCTTCGGAACCGTTTGAATTTTGGTTGAGTTTTTACTCTATTCATGGTGCATATTCCTCAATCGAAACCTATTCAATTGAAAATTCATAGTTACCGGTCCATATTGAAGTTAAATGTCGATGAAATACAAAATTCGGATATGAACGATGAATCTTGACACAAACTACTTATTAAATTGAAATTGACGAGACGATACCTGATAATCTGTGGCGATGTTTCTATCTAAACGATATCCTCTTGGAATTTTATGAACTCGACACGGTTGAAATGATATTAATTCACTTCACATAATCACATTAGAACAATAATTCACTGAATGTATTCAGAACTTCACATAATGTTTACAGTTTGTTCAGAGACTCTGGATTGTTATTGTTTATAGTTGGCCTCCAGATAACCAATAAACCAATACGTCGGTTTTCGCTCTACGCAATGCGTGGTAAAATTTGGCGGCAAAGTCGATTTATGATGGAAACGGCAGAATTCATAGATTTTTATACCACGGTACACAAGTGTATCGTGATTTATACTATGTTTCGTAAAAAATCCTTAACCTCAATGAAAATATCAGCAAGCTGACCACATCTTCTTGAAATTTCTGTGCAAACATTCACTGAATCGATACAAATCAGGTTAGGTTAGGTTGTTTAATAATAAATATGAATGAAAAGTCTTTCTTCATGATATTGTTGGGGAATTTCGAGGAAAATATGAACAAGTTATTAGTGTTCACAAACTAATCTGCAGAAAAATCGAAGAAGGAACTTATTTTGGTGTGAGAAATGTGGTTTTTTAGTTGCAGATATAATCCGATGAAACTAACTGTTTTTGTTGAAATTATCGTGTTTGCAACATTTTAATTCCAATAAGGTTAGTACCTACTTGAGTATTCCCTAAATGTATAAACTCAATGTCTATCGAGAAATATGGAATTTGCATCAATTCCAGAAAATCTTTTCAGAGGCGTAGTCAGCCCATTTTTTTTACTGGCTATTTCTTTTTAACAGAGCCGAATTCGGAAAAATGGAAAATGAAAAAAAAGTTTCTTTTGACCTCAAGAATATTCAGATAAAATATATGTACAGGTCAAAGACTCGCCCTGTATACTATCGAGTTTGTTCAAAATTCATTTTGGGTAAGCTGGTGATGAATTAGTTTTGGATAATGTTCATTAACCTAATTAAGTAAAATTAGTCGATGCATGCGAGGGAAATCTCTTATAACTTTACGTCGACTTTGAGATATTCCACCCTGATGAGTCCTAATAGGACGAAACTGCAGTCGGTGCGATTCTCAGTTGACGTTGGACCATTCGGTCTGGTAGGGTGAACAGTATCGGAGACCTAGTTCGTATTCACATTTCATTTGTCATTATTTATAATGGCAAATGATTTGTGTCTTATTTCTTTGAACAGAAAGAGGGTTTGAGTCAACATCAAGAGGGACTATGCACAAGTCAATATGTATATTCTCTATTCCATCTTGCAGCTACAACACTCCTGATGTCACTTATACAATTTCTCAACCCTGTCTCCATTCCGTGCTTCATTCAAATCGTCTACCACTTCCCACATTACGTTCCAAAGAATCCTGCATCAAGATAAACGTTCATCTCAATCCCTCGGATCCAATGAATGCGAAAACCATGTTGGAGCCGCATTACGAACCGTATTATAATATAACCACACCGTTTCCTCATCTACATGCAAAAAAAAAGGTTCGAGACCGGGTTTCCCATAAAAAAAGCGTGAAGTTCGAACCATTCAGCCGGAAACGATCGAAATAGGATCGGGGGGCATTCAAATCGTCCCTGTGGAGTGGCAAAGAAACGTTTCAGAGATCGTTTTGGGGGAAATCAAAATCTAATCTTCAGGCGATTGGTACAGTCTGACACTGCATGGGGGTTTCGTACAACGTTTATAATAGCGGATTTCCAGCTTTTTGATTCGGCCGGATTGAATGGATATTCCGATATGATGAAGAAAGATTGATCCATATTGGTTGAACGGCTTCTTCCAGCTGTCCTCAGGGAATTTTTGCACTATTAGGTTCATCGATTATTGAGGAAAGCGGTCTATTAAAAACAAAACTGGACCTTTTGGCTGCAGAAATGTTAACTTTTTGAAATCCACTTTGCTTTTAAGATAAACATCTGTTGGAAAAAAAATCAGCATCGAATTTTTCACCCTTTATCACAGCTACACTGTATTAAATCTAAATGTTGCGGTTAACCAAAATAGATTTCTAAAATTTATATTCATAGCTTCGAATATTACTCTGTTGCATATGGATATTAATACTATCAAATATGAGGATCATGCCCTTAAGGGGAAGTGGTACACGTCCGAGCTCGCGAGCTCCCTTCAAGAATTGGACTTTTTATTTCCATGATATCCCAGTTCGTATGCGGCGTAAACCAACGTTTTTTTTTTAAATTGAAGCTTAATCATCTCTCTAGAATGTGTATAACCCGCTTTTCCGTTTTTCTTCGTTTATTAGGAAAAAACCTGGTGACCTGTAATTTCATAAAAATCTGGACAAACGATTTTATTTCCATGATATCTCAGTCAATTTTCGGGAAAAATGTATGAAATTTTCAGTATACATGCGGAATAATACACATTCTGAAAATCTCAATTTCAATGAAAGTTAACTCTACATTGACTTTATAACTTATTTTTTATGTTCTCTCGGGAAGGTTTTGAACGAAACAAGAAGAAAAATTCAGGATTTCACCGAATCTTATGTGAAAGAAGGGAAATGAACAATTTTCAAAATACTGAAATGCTGATAAGTGATTTAATACTTGGTATTTCCACCCCTTGCGTTAATTACAGCTCGGCAACGACGGTTCATACTCAAAATGAGTGATCTTAAAATGTTCTGATCTAATCCTTCCCAGATTTCTCCGAGTTGGATTCCTAAGTCATTAAGAGTAGCTGGATGATTTTCTGAACTTCTTAGCCTTCTATTGAGGTTGACCCAAACCTGCTCAATCGGATTGAGATCTGGACTTCTTGCTGGCCATTCCATTCGAGAGACTTCAACCTCTTCAAGGTACTCCTGAACGATGCGCGCACGATGGGGTCTGGCATTATCGTCCATAAAAATGAAATTTTCACAATGTATGGGGCAATTGGCACTACATGCTCTTCAAGAATGTTCCTTATATACTTATCAGCATTCATAGCTCAATTATCAACGACCACTAGGTCTGTGCGAGCAGTCAAAGATATTCCACCCCATACCATAATCGATCCTCCCCCGAAACCAGTAGTATTCAGGAAATTGCACTGAGCATATCTTTCATGTGGACGTCTGTATACAAGGGAACGTCGATCACAATGTTAGAGGCAGAATCTAGACTCATCTGTGAAGAGACCTCTTTCTCAATCGGCCTCTTCACAATGGATGTGCTCTCTCGCAAAATCCAAACGCGCCCTTCGCAGGGCTGTGGTCAGAGCTGGGCCTCTTGCCGCGACACGAGGCCTTAAATCATATTCTCTGAGGCGATCTCTTATTGTCTGAGTGCTAATTTGCACCTCATGAGTTTGCTCAAGCTGATTTTGAAGGAGGCGAGCGGTTGCAAACCGTTGTCTCAACGAAGAAACTCTCAAGTAACGTTCTTGAATGTCTCCCTGAATCGCTGCAACATTCTGGACACACTTGTATGGTAAAGTCCAAACATTTCTGCAATTCTTGTGTATGTCCACCCTTCTTCTCGCAAAACTACCGCTTGGGCACATATACTCCATTCACTTTTATAAAGTATCTTGGTGGGCCATGGTTTAGGTTTATCAAGTTCTTTTACTTAAAACGGACGCAGGTTGGCAATCGTGATAATCAAGCGACATTGCCAAGTCTACTTTCTATTTATTCTTTTTCAACTTTGTGAATGGAGTTAGTTCTTTCAAGGTTTATCCTGTGACACAAGATCCGTAGTACCACTACATTTTCATACTGGAGTATTTCAAGTTGCGCAAAGAGGTATTTAATTGTCGTCTGTAGGCTTATTTCTTGAGAATTTTGAAAAGTGTGGATTTCCATACGTCCGTCTGTTCTGTTCTTCTAAAAGTTTTTCTGTCGGGTTGATAAACTATCACAAAGTAACGGACTATTCTGTCCATTATTTTTCAGTAAAATTTCAACACTCGGTTCTTGATTTCCGTACAAGAAAATAGCATAACTGAATCTTCCAATCATGTTTATACTCGTACACGTGAAATTTTTCCAGTATTAACAGAGAAAAAAAGTTTTTCAATATTCGTCAGATCTTTGGAATTATTGAATTCACATAATATTTCCTCAAGTTCATTGTTTTCCCAAAGTAAATAAACATTTTGTTAAATACGTAATTTCTACGATTTATATGTAGAAACGGCAACGTTGCGTTCATATCTGACAGAAGAATTACTATAACCTAACATTTTCAAAATATACGCGGTGAAATGTGTCAGAATTCCAGGGCCTCCCGGGCTACTTTATAAAAGTGAATGGAGTATACCTCTTGGGTCAAATTGCGTGTTTCGCGTTGCATAGCGATCGAGTGTAGAAAATCAAACGAAAGAAAAACTATTGATCACTAGAATTGATCGAAAACAACTGATTCTGATACACATTCTAGAGAAATAATTGAGCTTTCATTTAAAGAACAATTGTTGTTCTTCAGACTGAAAATGAAAAATTTGGCAATCAGTGACACAGATATTACAAAACACAGAATACTATCATAACAATAGTAGATGGATTGGAAGTTATGAAAATTGTTATGATGATATTCTGTTTTTTGTAATATCTGTGCCACTGATCGCCAAATTTTTCATTTTCAGACTGAAGAAGGCACAATAAAGTACCGAAATCTTGTGAAAAAATAGTTTCTTATTTTTGTTTCTTGGACCGATATTTATTCAACTGTTTGATCATTTACTCCTTGCCAAACTATGTAGGGGAAAGGGAAACAAAACCGGGTATAGGGGCATAATCGGGTACTCCCAATCTTGAATCTACCCCCTTTGCGTTGGTTAAATTTTGTTCTCGTAGCATACGTTGATATCTCTTATCTACGCAAGTATTTCCACAAGTTCTCACAGGTGCGTGTGTTTATTTATCGGTGTTTTGTAGAACCACGTGAATCTTCGGTATGTAATCTTATTTTACCTAAATTTATCCCTACCTACAGATTGATCTAACTATATTCTTCGATAATTGACAATACATAATGTGATATGTAGGTTGTTTGGCTCTATGAAACTCTGTAGATAAGCCTAATTTTTCTCATGTGTTTTTTATCATTCAACATTGATTAAAATATACGCCCTGGGGCAAAACCGGAAAACCCACGTGGGGCACCACCGGGCGGTACCCATTTATGCCCCAGATGGATGTTGACCAATGCATTAAATTTTTAGAAATTTTTTAGAGTATTTCTTCATAACAGTATCACAGTTATATGGTGCGCACCTAGTTATAATCGGAAGACTAGTCGTCAACATTGGTCTACGGATGACATGGAAAAAGCAATTATGGAAGTTGTTTCTAAAACGATGGACTAGAAAAAAGCAGACAATAATTATAATGTTTCTCAATCAACTCTTGCAGATAGGGTTGAAAAAAGAATGAATGGAATGTCTTTGGAAAGGGCTAACTGTGAATAATAACGCAGTACCCGGTTTTGCCCCAACCCTCGGGGAAGAACCGTAAAATAGAATATGATTTTTTTTTGGTTTTTTCATCTTGTACTGGTTTTTTATAAGTTTAACTCATTTCACTCTTTGGCTCATATGCTGCAGCATAAACAAGTCAAATGTCAATCAATAAACATGAATAAATAAAAAATGATTGCAGTTTTTTTTAGCTACCCGGTTTTGCCCCCCTTTCCCATTTGTTTAACCAAAAAAAAAATTAAATTTAAACAGCTCCTTCTGTATGTTGCAGTTTTTTTTTGTCAGTAACGGTGGTTTTTACAAAGCGTAATCACCGGTGATCCGAGATCAACGGCTTGTTTCTATGACTTTTGAACAGTCAAATTGAGTTGATCCTAGCTTTGTGAAACCCACCGTTAGTATACCTAAAAGTGGAAGTTTGCATTCTTTGTAGTAAAGTGGGATATATACAGGGTATTTCACGAGGAACCTCACCCATATTTATACGGGAAACTACTGAACGTATTTTCATGAAATTCAGCACTTATGAGTATTTCACGATGCTGATGAAATCTAAAATATTTTCAAGGCATGAGCACCTCCGGTTTTTCCGGAAATGACGTCAACTTCCGTTTTTCAAATTAGAACACCATTTTTTTATTGCAGAAATAGATTCCTTAGAAAATTTCAAGTTATTTTGATGTAACATTTTTCAGTTTTGGTTGGAAAATTCTCTCTGAGCGGGAAAATTCGAAAAAAAAAATCGAAAATAGAGCTCCGCTGAAACAAGAATAACTTCGAGGTTTTTCGATGGAAAATTTTCATTTTTGGGATTTTTCAAGATGTAAGATTGATCTATCCACTTTAAAAATGTGTAGTGTTCTATCTTACCAGTTAAAGTCCCATCATAAATGTGAACATCGAGAATTGCATTATTTTTGATGGCGCAAAAAACATTGAAACTCCAGGTCTCTTGAAAGTTCCATTGTCTGAAGTGGTGGTTGTTCTCTTCATCCCAATAATAACTGTTATGCCTATTGAAAGAACCATCCTTTGTGAATTTAGATTCATCTGTCCAACTTATACAGTCCAAAAAGTTTTCATTCTCTTGAAATCGAATCATTATAGCTTCGCAAAACTCTGTTCCCCTGACGAAATCAGTTTCCTTCAAATGCTGTACCCTATTGAATTTATATGGGTGCATTTTATGTTTTTTTAATATTCTCCAAACACTCGATTGAGATAATCCCAGATCAATCTCGGCATCTTTGAGAGAATTTTGAGTATTCACACGAAAATATGCAAGAACAGTAATTTCGTTGTTCTCATCTTCTACTTCACTTTTTTCTCTGTGTATAGTTTTCTTAACGAAAGATCCGACATTTCTCAAGTTTGTCATGGTTCTGTTAATGGTATCTCTCGTTGGTCTGGGTCGGTCAGGAAACCTCTCAATGAACAGTCGAATCGTTCTATCTACAACTTTATTACATTCTCCATGAAGTAGAATGAGACTTAAATAATCTTCATTGGTAAAATTAGGCATAGTGATCGATTTTATAACTTAATACGAATTATCACCAAATTAATAGTAAACACAAAATGCTACTGAATAAAGAGGAATTTGGCAGATGTAATTAATGATATCTATCATTAAAAAAAAAGAATGTAAAACATGGTAAGTTTTTGCATATGGTTCATAAGGAATTATTTATTTATCACTGGAGAGAAAACCGATGACCGATTAGTTGAAATAAAGAGGTTTCCGATACAAATTCGCATCCAAATTCGCCATCTATTTAGGAACAACCTGTAACTTTTTTCTCTTGCATATTAGGGTAGTAAAATCTAAAACATGGTTTAAGTAACAGTTCCTGAAAATTCATCTTTTTGGCGTGAAGGGAAAAGAAATAGCTGAAAATTCAAGACGAAAAACAGTTTTTTGTGAATACCTCAGAAAATATCCACTTTAGGGCAAGGGTGTGATACATACACTCACATTATTTTTTAACGTAGATTCAATATCTGCCATAAAAAAATGGGGTTCTAATTTGAAAAAAATCGATTTTTCACGATTTTATCATCCCTAACTTTGAAAGCGATTTTTTCACCCCCTGTATCATGAATCGCGATTTCGATTTTTAAAGTGGATACATCAATCTTACTTCTTGAAAAATCCCACAAATGAAACTTTCCATCCAAAAACCTCGAAGTTATTCTTGTTTCAGCGGAGCTCTATTTTCGATTTTTTTTTTTCGAATTTTCCCGCTCAGAGAGAATTTTCCAACCAAAACTGAAAAATGTTACATCAAAATAACTTGAAATTTTCTAAGGAATCTATTTCTGCAATAAAAAAATGGTGTTCTAATTTGAAATACGGAAGTTGACGTCATTTCCGGAAAAACCGGAGGTGCTCATGCCTTGAAAATATTTTAGATTTCATCAGCATCGTGAAATACTTATAAGTGCTGAATTTCATGAAAATACGTTCAGTAGTTTCCCGTATAAATATGGGTGAGGTTCCTCGTGAAAGACCCTGTATATGTCGCAGACGGATTCTAAAATCCGTCAGTTTGCAAAATGACTAGTCACTTTGTAAACTGACGAACGTTTTCTAAAACGCCTTTAAGATACAGATCGTTTTACAATCGGCCTGAAATTTTCAGGCGGTTTGTAATCCGCGTATAACGTATCAGACGGATCGTCATATCTTACTTCTTTTTAAACGTTCCACCTGAAACTACTTGATCCGCCAAATATATAAGCAATAATTATCGATAGAAAAAATGGCGTTTATCAAATAGGTACTGAAAATGGCGTTTTGAGCCGGTGGTTTTTGAGGGAGGAACCGATACCGAACAGGCGGAACAGGTCACTCAATTCTGTAGAATTCAATGTTTCAATTGAAAAACAATAACTTTAAGGGAAGAAGTAGCGAATTCCTCAAAAGTTCGGCGGCCAAGGTTTCAAAAAATGTTCTTGCCGTCCGGACAAAAATCAGTGTAAGACCCCGGGGTGTTTTTGTTTCAAAACACATCGAAAATGCAACAGCAGGTGCCATTTGAGCGGCCTCTGCTGCAATAAGTAATAATAATTTTATTTTTGGTGGTCTGTGAGTGTGAATACTTATTATTTATGTATCCAGAATATTGAATTACAATGATTATACATTTATACAAATATAACAGTTATTCAAATTGCATCAAGACACGAAACGTTTTCAGAATACGCTCCAAATGATTTGACAATCCGTCGGATGCGTTTTTCGCAGTTTACAAACTGACTAAAAATTTCAGACCGATTGTAAAACGATCTTCATTTCAAGAGCGTTTCAGAAAACGTTCGTCAGTTCACAAACTGCCTAGTCATTTCGCGAACTGACGGATTTTAGTATCCGACTGCGACATATATACTACTGGACCACATTGTCATTATCAGCCAGAATAAATCCAAACTATCTACCCCTAATGCCAAAGACCGGGAGACCCATCCTCAGCTCAGATATATTACCGAACGGTGCCAGTAAACACCCCGAAAGAAGGTAAGAAATGATAATATCCTTATCCCGGATGAGTCGGCTCTCCCGAATCCCTCATTATTCAAGGTGGGGCTGGATTTCATCGGACGAAGGTGTGCTAACTCAACATTCTTTCGCGTTCGGAAGATCAAGGGCGCAAAGTTTGCCAAATAAGTTAGGGCGATGCGTCCCTGGGGCCCCGTGTAACGCAGTTATGACTAGCAGTGCGCAACGTTCAAACAGTAGCGCAACGGTGATAGACCGGAATATTCCGTGCTGGCTGAAAAGGAAAGTGTCTCATAATCGTTTTTACGAGGGTCTCAATTCGGGGAGTTTTGTGTTTCTGGAGAGCCTATGGGGACGAGTTCGCTCCCTACTCATTTCAGGCAGAAAGATATTGCATGATTAACATTGCATACACTCTCGCGTGTTCTACGCGAGAAAGAAATTTTATTTGGGCGTTTTTGATTGTCAACTTCTGAGAGAAATTGGCTTTCATTTGTAAACAGAAATTGTAGAAAGAAGCTTTGTTGTTAAACCAAACTTTATGGTCTCTTGTGGTTTTCTCGTATCTGCTTCCGATTTCGAGAAAAAAATTTCGAACCATTATTTCGAAATCCTCAGAAATATTGAAATTATCATAGAAATCTAGTACCTGTTATCAATTCGTTGAGAAAAATCGTCCAGCTGAATCTTAATCGCGATCGATGGATTAATTGCGAAGATTGATGTTGACGATACAAACAGAGATTTGACAGATATGTTGACAGGCAGACTCATGTTGCGAATGCCTCCGCTGTAGTCTTGAAAGTTTCTAAATTCGATTGTGGAATATTAGATGATGTTGAATTATCTAGGGATATTTTTCAATGTAAAGGTATATCCAATAAGAGGTGTTATTTTGAATAGCCCCCTATTTCTGTGTAGCTGTCAATTTTGTGATACACGCACAACGCATTGAGATTATCAAAATTCACTATAAAAATAGTGAAAATTTGGCTGAGACGGTTCGTAAAACTCGAACATTTTTGGGTTGTCGTGTTGCACCTTGTCGAACCGCAATACAGAAATTGGTGGGAAAATATGAGCTGTTGGAACAAGTTAATGCTGTGAAGAATAAAACCTATGCACATCGCTCAAGAGCAGCTGAGAATATTGCTGCTGTAGCCGGAGGTGTTGAAGAAAACTCAGGTTTGTCCTTTTCACGTCGTTCTTTGGAATTAGGCCTTCAACGCTTCAACAAACGTCATTTCACCATATTTTGCATAAAGATGTAGGTCTTGAGGCTTATAAAGTTCAGTTCCCACAAGAAATCAATCCAGCCGATCATCAACAACGTCCGCCCGTCTATGCTGATTGGGTCCTTGAAATGCATGAAAATTTCATCGAAAAATCATCTTGAGCGATGAGGCCATTTCCACCTCGGTAGCTTCGTCAACAAGCAAAATGGTCGCATCTGGGGCCCGGAAAACCCAAAAGTTATTGTTGAAAAGCCTCTCTATCCTCAACGTGCGAATGTTTGCTGCGGTTTATGGCCCGACGAGGTCATTGAACCTTACATTTTCGAGAATGATGGATTGCGCTATCGAGAGATGGTTAATGATTTTTTATGGCCGGAATTGGATGGTATTGATCTCGACAACGTATACTTTCAACAAGACGGCGTTACGTGGCACACAAGCAACGAAACCATTGATCTTTTACAGAAAAAGTTTCGTGTTGTCTCTCGAAGAGGTGATCACAATTGTCCACTGAGATCATGTGATTCAACACATTGTGTCTTCTCACTTTGGGTCCATGTGAAACAGAAGGTATACGCCAAGAGCTCAGCGTCGATGACCAAAAACCTGTATATATATTTTTTTAATATTTTTTTTTATTACTACTTTCCTCCTTTTCTTCCTATTTCAATTACTTTTTTTTATTATTATTATTTTTGACCACTATCATTACTATTATCATATTTTTTTTCTTGTTATCTTTGGGAGCCGAAAATTTGTTCTCTCACACTGAAAAACAACAATGTACATAGGCAGCCACTTTGCAATTTGGTTATGGAAATTTCATGAAAAGGATGTGGTCTTTTAGACGTAGTCATGATGATCATTTGGCTGATGTTATTGTCCATCATTAACGGCATACTTTCCTCTTCATGATAAAATAAACATCCTTCATAAAAAATGGTATTTTTTTTAATGTCAAAATATCCCCTCTTATTGGCAAACCCTCTATTTTGAATTGTTTTCAAGTTTTTCTCTCAAGATATTCAACTGAAATTTGGCATGGGTACTACAATTTATATATAATATACACCATGTGACATGCTTATTTTGATAGCAAAAATATTGGGTCATGTTTTTTCTGGAACTCTTTGTTATATTGAACTACATGATATATTCAATTTTCAATTTCAATTCAATTTATTCATGATATCAATGTACACCATTCTTACAAAATAAAACATCTATATTAAATCCTACAACCGATTTGAGAGCAGAGTTACCTATAGGCACCAGTGCCTGTGATGTAAATCCACCCTTTCGCGGTTGTTAAAAAACTGTACATAATTAAACTACACCTTTCACAGTTGTAATTCAGAAATTCAAAGTTGAATTTCAGAAAAGGGAGCATGTATTTCAGAATAGCAATATGTAATTCAGAAAACAGAAATTGAATTTCAGAATAGTTAATTCAATTTCAGAAAAACGAAATTGAAATTCAGATTAGAAATTTGTAATTCAGAAAAACAAAGTTGTAATTCAGAATAGTAAATTTAAATTCAGAAATGGCAAATTCAATTTCAGAAAAGGAAAATTGTATTTCAGAAGTTATCAATTCAATTTCAGAAAATGTAACATGTAATTCAGAATAGTATAGAGCTCGATATCAAGTGATGCAACATAGGAATCTAGGACAATGTGGCATCGAACTTGTCTTAAGTATTTCGTATTTTCAAATTGGTTTTTTTTCCTGTTTTCGTTTTTGACTGTATATACCTCCATTCTATTCTTGGAAATAAAGTTATTGTTATTATATTTCTTACTTCTATGAAGGTATCTAAGTACTTTAAGAGTCGAAAATGAACTCAAGAATCATAAATAATATTTTTCGCCGCCCATTTTAAATGTAATCATGTCTCAATTGCAATAACATACATAACATTAGAGAAAGTGGACAGCAATTGGATTACAATAATTTCTTTTTTCTGAATTACAATTTCGTTTTTCTGAATTAAAATGTCCCATTTCTGAATTTTAAATCACCAATTCTGAATTACAATTTATATTTTCTGAAATTCAAATTACCATTTCTGAATTACATATCACTATTCTGAAATTCAAATTACCCTTTCTGAATTACATATCACTATTCTGAAATTCAAATTACCTTTTCTGAATATCAACTCACTATTCTGAAATTCAAATTACCTTTTCTGAATATCAACTCACTATTCTGAATTACATTTTACGTTTTCTGAATTACAATTGGAAAAGGTGTAGATAAGTCAAGCATCGAATATTCGCCTGAAGTAAATCAAAGATAACAATGAATTAAAAAAAAGAAAACAGTGCATGAATGCCACCGGAGTGGAGTGAAAACACGAACAGTATAAAAAAAGGAATATTCATATACACACAATCATAATTCAGAAAACAAAATCCAAAAGGCATCGGAGAACAGGGGAAGAGGCACCGACATCACATGTAAGCATCTTTGATACATTTACCTATTCAATTTCAAACCTGTCATTATGTTTTGAAATTAATTCTCTCACTTTCAACTTGAATCTTTCAGGATTTTTTTCTTCTCTCAGGTTTGTCGGAATGAGATTAAAAAGTTTTGGACCGTAGTACAAGAAGGATCTTTTTGTTACCGACTTTTTGAAAGAATCAAGATGTAAATTCTTCTGGTGAGTATATCTGGTTGTTCTTGTATTTTCAATATTGAAATTAGCCTGCTTATGGTATACCCTCAATATGCACTGATAAGTAAAAATTGTTCTGATGTTGAGGAGCCCAGAATTTTCATAGAGTAACTTCGCGGAGAATAATTTATTTTTCCTGAAAATTATTTTATGAGCGCATTTTGGGCATTTTTTAGAGGCTTTGAAGTAGTAGAAAATGCACCACCCCATGCAACGACACAATATCTAATCATAGATTCAGCGAGACTATTATATAAGATAAGATAACTAAACTTCTTTTGGCCACTATGTCTCTCAATATGTAAAATTTATGCATTAGTGCTCTTATCCTTTTAGTTACTTGGTTTATTTGTTCTTTCCAACGTAGATGCTGATCTATAATGATACCCAGGTATTAATTGTAGTCTTGTCGTGTCTGCTACCAATTTCGAGAAAAATGTTGTCAGTCATTCTCTCTAACACTCCAGAGAAATTCATTTACCTAAAAAGAAACCTAAACAATTTTTCAGGGGATCTGGCACCTTTTTTCATCATTTTCGTTCGAATACTCCCTTATACACCTGGTAGACCCTGTATCTCGAAAACTGATCGTTTGTTCTCCCATGTTTATTAGAATTTTCTTCTTATAATTATGCAAGGTGTCTCCCCTCTCCGTTTGTACATACCTCCAATTGAGAAACACCTGTATAATCTGACGTAGAACACCGGCGGATACAGGGGGGCCATGAGGGCCATGCCCCCCTCCCCTTGGACCTCGAAATTGACAATAATCCTTGATAGTTGTTCAATCGATCCTTAAAATTTTCAATAAAAAAATTTCATTTTAAGTCTTCAACTCTTATAACGTTGGTGAAAATTTTCAATCAATTCATGCCCCCTGAAAAATTTTTATGCCTCCCCCTACTGAAAAACGGTATGTATCCCTTTGTGACCTAGAATTCAATTTCAGTAAAAACTTCCCACCTATATGAAGCCAACCACAGAAGTCACGCATACAACAAAAGCTCCCCAGCAGATACTGCCATCCTGCCGAGGGGGAAATCAGTGTAGAATTTTGGTGTACACTCTACTAGAATTTAGTAGAATTTGATAGAATTTGATAGAATTTAGTAGAATTTAATAGAATTCAGTAGAATTTATTAGGATTTGGTAGAATTTAGTAGAATTTAATGAACCAAAACATTTATGCGCATGCGTTATTCAATCGTTAACTTCAAACTCAGCGTCGATTTTACCCTTAGACAAAGGTCTAAGATTTTACCACAGTATACAGGGTGATTTTTTTAAGTGTTTCATTAGAAGTTTCCGAGGAAGGAATTGCGATACGAATTCAAAATTTTGTATTTTCGTTTTAGAGTACATGAACTCAATTTGTAAAATATTTTCAAGCCGAATCTACTTCCGGTTCTACCGGAAACGGATGTGAATTTCGTTATTTCAAATTCAACACCCTGTATATTTATACATATTTGAATTCTTCGTTTAATTCTGCAATGATTTGATGTATGATGTGCGCAACCACATCAAGCGATTGTTGAGTTATTGCCTGATTCTCAAATTTTTTGACAGAAAGATTGTCACAAATAAGTGTTTACATCTTCAAAATCTTTCATTGCAAGAATTTTTTTTTGCAACAGTGAAACAAAAGGAAGTACGCTGATACTGCTTCTTGTATAAATCATGAGGAAATATTATACAGGGTGTCTGAAACAGGGCTTCAAAGTGAGTTTCAATAAAACTATGAAATCTCATTTTTTTCAAATGGGAACCATATAATTTTATAATTCCGATCGATTGCTCGTCAAAAACTAGTTAGGGTGTGCCAGACATTTCATGTCTTTAAAATGAGTAGTTTCGCCTTTTTCGAATAAAATTCGAATTTCATGACTACAGCCAGGTTTCTTCGTCTAAACATCTGGTTTATCAAGATAATTTTCAAGTAGGCTATGTCAATAGTAAGAATATGGCAGTTTTAAACTAAAATTTCTTTATTTAGTCATAATTCATTATCTGCTCTTTTTATTTGTCACATTCGCAGCAAATAAAGATTATAAAGAACAGGCTTTTGATATATCATTCTAGTGTACCTTATTATTATTATTACTTGTTTTGCATGTGGAAGTAAGTAAGAACGACAATTCCTAACCCAGCCTACTTTGAAATAGACGAGCATACCACTGAATTTGACTGATGGGATAAACCTGGCTTTATTCGTGAAATTCTGTCGAATTCAGTGGTATGCTCGTCTATTTCAAAGTAGGCGATGTTAGGAATTGTCATTCTTACTTACTTTCATTGATCAAGCACTATGCAAAACAAGCAATAATAAAAAGGTACACTTGAATGATATATCAAAAGTCTGTTCTTTATTTGCGGCGAATGTGACAAATAAACAGAGCAGATAATGAATTATGACTAAATAAAGAAATTTTAGTTTAAAACTGCCATATTCTTACTATTGACATAGCCTAGTTGAAAATTATCTGGATAAACCTGATGTTTAGATGAAGAAACCTGGCTTTGGTCATGAAATTCGAATTTTTTTCGATAACGGCGAACCTACTCATTCTAAAGACATCAAATGTTTGGCACACCCTAACTAGTTTTTGACGAGCAATCGATAGGAATTATAAAATTACATGGTTCCCATTTGAAAAAAATGAGATTTCATAGTTTTATTGAGACTAACTTTGAAGCCCTGTTTCAGACACCCTGTATAATATTTCCTCATGATTTATACAAGAAGCAGTATCAGCGTACTTCCTTTTGTTTCACTGTTGCAAAAAAAATTCTTACAATGAGGGATTTTGAAGATATAAACACTTATTTGTGACAATCTTTCTGTCGAAAAAATTTGAGATTCAGGCAATAACTCAACAATTGCTTGATGTGGTTGCGCATATCATACATTAAATCATTGCAGAATTAAACGAAGAATTCAAATATGTATAAATATACAGGGTGTTACATTTGAAATAACGAAGTTCACATCCGTTTCCGGTAGAACCGGAAGTAGATTCGGCTTGAAAATATTTTACAAATTGAGTTCATGTACTCTAAAACGCAAATACAAAATTTTTAATTTGTATCGCAATTCCTTCCTCGAAAACTTCTGATGAAACACTTAAAAAAATCACCCTGTAGACACTAACCAGTAGTCGCACTCCCGATAAAATGAACACCACAGTCTCTCCCCCCCTCCTCCTCCACCAGCACCACTCTCTAGTAGAGAGTGGTAGAGAGTCTCCCTACCACTACAGTACCACACTCACATACACACAAATAAATGCACATGCACACGCATGCATGCCGTCGCCCAAAGTAATAGATGGAAATTCATTTTTGATTGCGTGCACTAGTTGCAACTTTCGACCTGCGATACCGAAAAAACCTCGGAAAAAACTGTCCATTTTTAGGTCTCGGGTCCATGGAGATGGAGACTATTGATCAGAAAGACATGAACTGCAACATATCCAAATTTCAGCCAATTCGAGTGGGATCCATTTCCCATTCAATTTGTGCGGGGTCCTTCGAAGAGAATAAAGTATTTTTATAAGCTTTTATTTAGTTTCACCTGTCCCGGTGGCATTTTTCCGTTCCCTATACAGTCAGCGCGACAGGTCGCTCTCACCGTATAGGAAACGGAGTGCACGATGAAGCACTCCGTTCCCTAGCAGGTATGCGCGATGTGCCTACTGCCCTGTGTCCGATCGCATATGTATCTAGGAACGTATAATTGTATATTCTAGAAGTAGTTGCAGAATGGGCTCCTATTCCAATACGAATGCGAATGATTGTTGGAATTACCTTCTGCAACGAGTATTAGACGATATGTTATATATTTCAGTCAAATTTCGTGAAAAGCTGTTGAAATTCGAGGAATACATCCTAGTGACTTTTGTATTGTATCTTGGCAGTTGGTGACTGTTACGAAAATTGAAATTTCCAAATTGACGTGTGTTGACAATTGATAGGATCGGAAGTCTTTGTTGACAACCACGAAAGGAAAAATATAACTGAAAACATTGCTGTAATGAGTTCATTACAGCACTGTTTTTAGTAGGTACTGTAATGAACCCATTACGATACTGAAATAGAAAAATAATTTATTGAACAATTTTGATTCTTAGTCGAAAGAAGACACAACTTTATATAATCAAACCGAACTTTATTAATGCAGAACAACAAATACATACTGAAAATTTATAGGATTTTTTTGTAACATAAAGGATACATAATATCATAGCAATCCAAATTGATGTTCAATGTGCACTGCCATGAGTTTTAGCGTTTGTGGTATTCTGTTGGATGTTTGCTATCAATGATCGCTTTTTGCGAGGTCTCTTTCTTGAACTTATTTCGCAAATCTTTGGTGCGGATTGAGTTTTAGGCTTGCGTCAACTGAAAATTCAAAAATTTGGAGAAATGTATGTTTATTTTGAAAGACAACAAGAAAATAGATATCGAGGAGAAAAATATGTCAAATATAAAGCGATCGAAACATTTCACACGAAATTGTGAGATCGAAAGTATTCCATAGAATTATAAATATAGAATTCGAGCGTAGGTAGTGGCTAATAAGTATACAAAAGTTTAGTCCTCGTTCCCCTTAAATCCAGGGCCAGTTGTCGATATACGCATGCGGGGGGAGAAGAGAATGGACATGTCATCATGTATCACTAGAAGAGCATCTAGGTGTAGGGGTGCCAAAGCAATGCAAGCAGGTCGGCCATCCAGCAGTGAATTAAGTTCAAGAAAGAGACCTCGCAAAAAGCGATCATTAATAGCAAACATCCAACAGAATACCACAAACGCTAAAACTCATGGCAGTGCACATTGAACATCAATTTGGATTGCTATGATATTATTTATTCTTTATGTTACAAAAAAATCCTATAAATTTTCAGTATGTATTTGTTGTTCTGCATTAATAAAGTTCGGTTTGATTATATCAAGTTTTGTCTTCTTTCGACTAAGAATCAAAAATGTTCAATAAATTATTTTCTAT
Organism: Adalia decempunctata; assembly: GCA_951802165.1. Taxonomy (NCBI): domain Eukaryota; kingdom Metazoa; phylum Arthropoda; class Insecta; order Coleoptera; family Coccinellidae; genus Adalia; species Adalia decempunctata. The sequence goes on from OX637697.1 coordinate 28,884,694, forward strand.
TTCAGTATCGTAATGGGTTCATTACAGTACCTACTAAAAACAGTGCTGTAATGAACTCATTACAGCAATGTTTTCAGTTATAGTTTTCCTTTCGTGGTTGTCAACAAAGACTTCCGATCCTATCAATTGTCAACACACGTCAATTTGGAAATTTCAATTTTCGTAACAGAGTCACCAACTGCCAAGATACAATACAAAAGTCACTAGGATGTATTCCTCGAATTTCAACAGTTTTTCACGAAATTTGACTGAAATAGATAAAATATCTCTAATACTCGTTGCAGAAGGTAATTCCAACAATCATTCGCATTCGTATTGGAATAGGAGCCCATTCTGCAACTACTTCTAGAATATACAATTATATTATACGTTCCTAGATACATATGCGATCGGACACAGGGCAGTAGGCACATCGCGCATACCTGCTAGGAAACGGAGTGCTTCATCGTGCACTCCGTTTCCTATACGGTGAGAGCGACCTGTCGCGCTGACTGTATAGGGAACGGAAAAATGCGTCCCGGTGTCTGTCTGTAATCAAATCTTGCAAGTTAAATATGACACACTTCTAATCGTCTGATTGATTTGAAATTTTGCAGGTGTACCTAATTCTGGTGACAATGCATCATGAAATATTTTTTACAGGAAAAAACAAAATGGCGGCTCCAAAATGTCGGATGAATTTCGTAATGATGATCCGATTCCATTCAAAATTAGTATCTGGGGATGATGATACTTTTGTAAAATTTCTCGATTGTAATATTCATGTTTGTTGCTTTCCGGAATTTTCGCTCATGACATTTTTTCCAAAATCGCTCGCCTGACGGCTCGTGATTTTGATAAAAATACCATACGCGAAATTTCCGAGCAACAAACTTTCATATTACAATAGAGAAATTTTGCCGGCAAAATTCCATCTCTAGTGGTATTACATACGAAAAAATTTTACCAATTTTCGAAAACTGTAAAATCGTTAAAATTTAGGTGAATTAAGTCATTAAATTTGAGAGTATTCAGTAGAATTTATTAGAATTTGATAGAATTTAGTAGAATTTAGTAGAATTTGATAGAATTTAGTAGAATTTGATAGAATTTAGTAGAATTTGAAAGAATTTAGTAGAATTTGATAGACTCTTCTAGAATTTGGTAGAATTTATTACAATTTTTTTAGAATTTATAGAATTATTGTCCAAAAGTAGAATTTGGTGTACAAAATTTCAGTAATGATTTCCCCCTCGCATCCTGCCATCCACCTCTCAGCGCTGATATGACGGACATAAGTAGCATATAAATGTCCTTTATATGAATGTCAGGCATGAAATAACGTTCATATTCATCTCCGAGCGAGAAAGTGCTCTCGCAGCATAACCTGGTTCAAGTGTGTAACAAATTAGGCACTTTATTACAGCTCTCTACCACCCGGCAAGAGGCTGAATTTAATTCATTGATTATAAAATTTACATCAGTGCGCTACGGGGTGTGACCATGAATATATTGAAGGGGATACAGTCGGTATGGGTGATGTTATCACATATGCATATATTCAGTACATGGAATGCTACAAATGGGTGATTTCGAATGGAACTTGAAGGAGGTAGGAGTGGTCAGAAAATACTATTTGTTTCTAGATGGATTGCATAGTTTGGGAGCTCTGAGATTAAATTTTCTTGGAAGTTTTCCATTTATTATAGAGCTGGGAAATGCGTCCAGGTACTGCGTTGGTAATGTGGTGGAGCCCCCTCCTGTTGGAACCAATATCGTATCACGTGGAACTTGCGGATTTTCTTGTTCTTTCAAGAAACAAATTCTCCAAAGTTAAAACGACATCATTTCAAAAAAGTGCTAAATACACTCATCGTTAAAAGTCTTGCCCCCCCTATCATCTCTTACCTTGTTGAATGTAACATGACAATTTTTTGTGTGCGGAATTTTCACTTTTTGGTCAGTTGAATAAATACAATAAACCAGCAAATAGTTATTTATGATATTAGTGTTAAAAATGACGTTTTATTTTGTGAGTGAAAAAGTTTGTGAAATGAGCGGAGCGAATTGAACAATTTCACGAACAATAAAAAATCACATTCAACACAAATACCATACAATGTTTTTTGTACAACTGCCCTATTTTGATAATGAAATGGGCGAATTTGCAATGACAATGAACTTCAAAATGCATGTTAATGTTAAAATAATCAAAAGGTTGTTGTGAGTCAACGTTATGATTACTAACAAATGGGAAAAGACGCTGTCATTTGAATTTCGTTCCTGTCCCATTTTCGTCTTGGGTTTTTAACTGCTTAGTATGTTTGTCGAGAGTCCAATTATTAATAAAAGTGACTATTTGGTTGTTCCTGTGGATATTGAAGAGTCTGCAAGAAGAGCAAATCTGGAACTCCTACCTAAAAAAACTGTTCAGCAGTACGATATTGCATATAACAATTTATCTACTCCCATAAAATAATATATCCATTCGACTGATTTTGATTTATAATAGTCTCTATAAACCAATAGTGTGAGTTAATAATAACTCACGCCTATAACTCACTCTAATACGAATAGGAAAAATGTGGCTTACGAAATGAATAAGAAAGTCGGGTCAATGGGGAACTCTATTTCAGACATCAAGGTAACGTTCTCGCCATCCATTTCTACTTTTTCTTAGGTCTGAATATCCAAAACTTGCATTTGGAAAACGTGAATTTTTGACGTTTTCTACGGCATTCGATATCGATTCGATTTTCGACCACAGAAAACGCTTTTGACAACTGTTGTCAATTTTGAAAATGCATATTAATTCAAATTTTACTGAAGATGTCGACGATGAAAGTATAGTGTTCAATTCGCGGTAATGTTCATAACAAACTTGATGAATTACACCCCTGGCCTGATGGCTCGGGCTGCAAAATTCAACTGCGCAGTGTTATGACTTACATTACCGCTCATTGAACAATATACTATTCCTGGCCTAGTGTAAATTGAAAAATGTAGAAGGGAACTTCCGTGAACCTGTTTTCCTGGCATACTTAGAAGAAAAATCAAAAATATGGAGTTCATCAACTTTGTCGAGCAAATTTTCAATGATAAAGTCAAGCGCCCTTATTTAAAATGGTGTGGATTTTAGTAAATATTTTAAGGTAATAGCATATTTAAAACGGAAAAGTGAAGGATATCGTCCCAAAAATCGAAAATTCTCACTCGTGAACAAGTTGAAAAGTTTATAAATGAGGCACCAGATGAAAAATACTTGATGGTTAAGGTTGCAACTATTTTCGGATTATTTGGAGCCTGTCGGCGTGAAGAATTGTGTAATTTATAGTGGAAGACATCGAAATAACAAACAAATCATTTTGTATACAACTTCGAAGCACAAAAACGAAAGTCAGTCGTTCTTTCAGTATTATTGGGAAGTATGTTGACTATTTTCATAAGTACTTTGCACTGCGCCCTTTTGTCATCAGAATCGTCATTTTTTTCTGAAATACATAAATAAAAAATGCACTGCCAAAATCCTTCGCTTCATTGGTAGCAGAATCAGGAGCAAATATTACGGATATAAAAAACATGGTGGATGGAAGTCTACGACGGTAGCCGAGGGATATGTTGATCATTCCATTGCATATAGAATTGTCATTGCTGAAAAAATTCTTCCTACCCCAACAGATTTTGGATCATCGTCGAATATTGTACTTCCGGTTTCTACAAGTACTGATGGTGCTGAGGATTCCAATAATGTGTTGCGAAGCTCCCTAACGTCACAGGGCATTAATGTTAGTAATTGTTCTAGTTTTACGATTAATATTGATGTTCATAAGTAATGATTGTTAAATATTGATAATAAAAATTTGTAATTGCTGAATTTTTTTCATCTGATTTCATCATAAGAAAATGGAGTGCTAAAAATATTTTTAACACTAATGTTAAAAATATTTTTAATACGCTTCCACGTAAACAATCAATTTTAACATTGTTTGCTGTCATTAAAAGTGTCACTTTTAATGGCAGTATTACAAAAAAATGTTTCTTGTTCAGGAGAATACAGGTTTATTCAACAGAAAAGGCCCCATATGTATTCCGAAATCAGGATTACCCCCGAGATCTGTCAGGATTTCTAGAGCAATTTCTGTATTCCAAACCGTCCAATCAAAGCAAGCACGTCCAGCATTAAATTATGCCATAAACATGAAATTGCGTCTGATACATCTACACCACTTGAAGCGTGCAAGATTTGCAACGATTCACCAACTAGTTTCAGAAACATTGCACACGGTAACGAGGAGCAGAGTTTGACGGGGTATCCAGTTCAGAAATTTGAGCATTGAGAAGATTACTTCGCATTATGTACTACGGAGAAGCCTTCACTTTCAGATTAGTCGAGATTGAGAAGGTAATTCCCGGTTAGTTCTAGATAAATCAACTCCACATTATGAAATACCAGAAGACAAACAGAATCCATATTATCATCATGAACTTTTTGCTGTACCGAAGGTGACAAATATACTGCTCCACAAGAGTTAGGGATATCGTATTCAATCGTTCGAGAAAACCGCTGTAATAGTATATTCTAAAACTAGTTGCAGAATGGGCTCCTATTCCAATACGAATGCGAAATTCGAAAACGAGCGACGAAGGAGCGAGTTTTCGAACGCATGAGTGTTGGAATTGCGTTCTGCAACGAGTATTAGACGATATTTTCTCTATTTCACTAAAATTTTGTGAAATACAATGAAAAAATTCAAATTATACGTCCTAGTGACTTTCATATTGTATCTTGGCAGTTGGTGTGAATGTTAGGAAGTACGAAAATTGCCATTTCCAAATTGACGTCTGCTGAAATTTAAAAGGATCGGAAGACATTGCTGACAACCACAAAACGAAAAATGTTACTGAAAACGATGCTGTAATGAATCCATTACAGCACTGTTTTTAGTACTGTAATGAACACATTACGATACTGAAATAGAGAAAATCATTTAAAACTTAATAACAACTTGAATCGATCCAATAAAAATCAGTATGAGACATTTCGTCAATCTGGTCGCCTTTTTTCTGAAGGTTGGTTCTTTGCATATGCTTCATGAATGTTCTTATTTTGAAATGAAGTCAGTTTATCAACGACTGCGATTTGAAACGAGTTTTCTGAAAATGCCAAGACGTAAATTAACAAACGCTGAGGTAAATAGGGCTATCGGAATACTACAGGCTGGCCTAACTCAGGTTGTTGTAGCGGAAAGGCTCCAAGTCAGCCAAAGTGTGATATCCCGACTTTGGAATAGGTTCAGGGAGACGGTTCCGTGTTGGAAAGACCAAGCCTTGGAATACTCTTCAAAAATGCAGATGGGGTCCAAGTTTCCATCGAAACAATCAGACGACGTTTGAGAGAGGTGAATCAAGGTTCTAGACGTCCATTTAAGAGGAGTTCCATTAACACGTGACCATGAGCGTCAAATACTGGAATGGGCAAGGCAACATATCAATTGGAACGATCAATGGCGTAGTGTCCTTTTCACTTATGAATCCAGATGTGGACGATTTTCAGATTCTCGAAGAATAAGGGTATGGACAATCCCACGCATACCCCGTAATCGTCGCTATGTCCAAGAAGTCCATCCATTCCGAGGGGCTAGTGTTATGGTATGGGCCGGGATAAGTTTCAACGGACGCACAGATCTACACATTTGTCCTGGGATATGACCGCCTTACACTATAGGGAGCATGTCATTGACAATGTTGTGGCTATTGGTGAAACTTTTCAATTTCTAGACGATAACGCTAGACCGCACCGTGCAGCCATAGTTGAGAATACTCGCGAGGAGGTATTCCACATTTACCAATACCTCCGCACTCACCAGATTTGAATCGCATAGAACATGCATGGGATATGCTCCAAAGAAGATTAGATAAACATCAGCCTACCCCAGAATCCTTAAGTGATCTGAGAGAGCTTCTGCCCCGTTTATGGAACCAAATTCCTCAAGAAATGTTCCTGTTTAATAATTAAGCGATCGAAGAAAAAAATAATACGCTCATGCAGGTAATTGAATTACCTTCTCAACATGTTTGAGCGTTTTTTCGTTATTCCATCCCAAAGCTCAAAATTCGGGGTGGAAAGTTATGGTTGGCGCACCCTGTATATTTATTGAGCAGTGTTTAAATGGCAGTCTGCGCGTGGCTGGGATATCCTTATGCGCCAAGGGAGGCAAAAACGAAACCGACAGGCCTCAACATCAAAGGTACCGATAGAGGGTGAAACTACTGTTTTTACCTCAAACTCTGTGGTCTAAGGTGCTAGTTTAGAACCCATGGAGTAGGAACGAGATAGATCTATCTCTGTAGCTCCTTCAAGTTTCGTCCTTCAGACTCCCGACAGCATAAGACTTTCTAGTTTGGAAATACAGGTATAGCAACTGAATTTTGAGCCTATGATGTTGGTGATATGAGAAAATATAAAAACGTCTATTTGAATTAAGGTGGGCGTTCAATGTAGTGTGTTTTCATTTCGAGTTGCATTTGAAAATGGTTTTACTTTGAGAACTGAAATTTTGTGGGTAAACTCAGAAAGGATTGGAGTTCTTAATGAAATAATTTAAATCGATTTAATTCGAAAATTCATTTTTTTTTCTTTCAAAAATTTAAGAAAATACGAAAGACCCATGGAAATAGTTAAACTTCCAATTAGAAGTGAATCTACCGATAATTTCGTTCAGAAAATCAACTTGAAATACGGAATCGGCAGAGAATGGCCAAATTCAAATATATAGCAAGAAATAGTTCCTGCTTCACCCACATATTCACTAATTTCATAGTTCATCAATTTTCGGATACAGAGCGCCATTGATATTCATAGAACTTATAGTGATAATGTAAGTTCTACGGAGATATTCCATAAAATGCACGGTAGCGCGTCTGTCGGATTAGTTTTCCTGCTCGCTCTGAACGGCGACCTCAACTCAAGCTAGTTCTGTCATTCAGATTGCCCATTGATTGTCTATTGTGACACCATGAGATGATGCTTTTTGAAAAATTATCTCATGGACAGAAATATGCTGCGAGGTGACAAACACAGATTCGTTGTGAACAGAATTCTCTCCTGAAAACTACCCACTCACTTCATTCCTTCCACATCATGTCATCGGCAAACAGTGGAGAATTTTTCGCTCCCACACGAATGCTTCATTTCATCATAGCTTATTTTCCCCCTTAATCAACTCGATGTGATGTTCAATAGAACGACATTGCGACAGGTATTTCATTATCGGTTATTTCACTTCACCACGCATTTCCATGAGAAACGCCCTTATGCGGAAGATAATCCCTTAAACGTACCATGTTTGTCATTTTATGTTAGCGGGATCCTCTAGCTCCGCATTACGCCGCGTTTCTGTTGTTGTTTGGGCGCCAAATGAAGACGAATTGGGGCACATGATGCCGGATGGATTACATTCGGTCGATTTTGCCTATTTGTTGGGATAGAGAAATTTCTGGAATAAATAACCAGTTTTTTGGGTTTCGGCGCACATAAATTCTCAGGCACTGCACTGCACTGGCGGATTTGAGGGGAGCCATAGCCACCCTCTCCGAGGCTGACGATAAACCCTTGATGGTTATTCAATCAATTTCGAATACACTGCGCAAAAAATCAACGCACATTCTGAAAATCTCAATTTTAATGAAAGTTAACTCTACATTGACTTTATAATTTATTTTTTATGTTCTCTCGAAAAGGTTTTGAACGAAACAAGACACATTAAATGAAAGAAAAATTCAGGATTTCACCGAATCTTATGTGGACGAAGAGAAATGAACAATTTTCAAAATACTGAAATGCTGATAAGTGATTTGATACTTGGTATTTCCACCCCTTGCGCTAACTACAGCTCGGCAACGACGGTTCATACTCAAAATGAGTGATCTTAAAATGTTCTGATCTAATCCTTCCCAGATTTTCCCGAGTTGGATTCCTAAGTCATTAAGAGTAGCTGGATGATTTTCTGAACTTCTCAGCCTTCTATTGAGGTTGTCCCAAACCTGCTGAATCGGATTGAGATCTGGACTTCTTGCTGGCCATTTCATTCGAGAGACTTCAACCTCTTCAAGGTACACCTGAACGATGCGCACACGATGGGGTCTGGCATCATCGTCCATAAAAATGAAATTTTCACCAATGTATGGGGCAAATGGCACTACATGCTCTTCAAGAATGTTCCTTATATACTTATCAGCATTCATAGCTCCATTATCAACGACCACTAGGTCTGTGCGAGCAGTCAAAGATATTCCACTCCATACCATAATCGATCCTCCCCCGAAACCAGTAGTATTCAGGAAATTGCACTGAGCATATCTTTCATGTGGACGTCTGTATACAAGGGAACGTCGATCACAATGGTAGAGGCAGAATCTAGACTCATCTGTGAAGAGAACTCTTTCCCAATCGGCCTCTTCACAATGGATATGCTCTCTCGCAAAATCCAAACGCGCCCTTCGATGGGCTGGGGTAAGAGCTGGCACAGAACATATAACGAGCTGGGCCTCTTGCCGCGACACGAGACCTGAATCGCTGCAACATTCTGGACCATAGACTTATCACTTGGATAGTAAGTCTATGTTCTGGACACACATGTATGGGAAACTCCAAACCTTTCTGCAATTCTTGTGTATGTCCACCCTTTTTCTCCCAAAACTACCGCTTGGGTACATTCCTCTTGGGTCAAATTGCGTGTTTCGCGTTGCATAGCGATGGAGTGTAGAAAATCAAACGAAAGAAAAACTATTGATCACTACAATTGATCGAGAACAACTGATTTTAGAATGGAGCCAATACATTCAAAATCTGATAATATCATCTTTTTTTATTCCTGCTGGGAGAAAACATCTGTATTGAAGAAAAACGTTGAAAGTGGATAACATATGCATGCATAATTCTGATGAAAATATTTACCATTGAGAACACCTTCAGTTGTGGAATAAATTTGAGATTTCCATAATGTGCGTTAATTTTTTTGCGCACTGTATTTCGTATCGTTTCACACCCTGCGTTAGCTCATATTTTGAAAAAACTTGTAGAAAGAAAGAAGTTAGTGCATTTTCTTGGGGTTTTCAGACATGATTTTCTAAAAGGAAACTTTTCACCAAAAAAAGTGTGAGAAAAAATATCTAAAATAGTTACTATTTCAACCCTTTCTGAGCATACTTCAGGGTTGAAAAAAGGGGTGTACGAGGATGTATTGATCTCTAGTTAGCCTAGATCAGTTCCATGCATTAACAAAATATTGTGATACCATATCAACGAACAATAACTTATTAGAAGTGTCAGTGTAGAGTTCGACGTCAAAAAGTAAACCAGAGTTACGCAATAAATTAAAAAAAAATTGTAAGAATCGAGAAATTGGAGTATCGACCCATCATCAAGTACCTGTATTTAAAAGGGTTGAGAAGTAAGCAGATTGACGAAGATATGCTTAATACCCTTGCTGATCAATATCCTTCGTATGCGACCGTGAAAAATTGGACTGCAAAAGAGGTAAATTTTCCATCGAAGATGATGACCGATCGGAAATGCCAGTTTCTGTGTCAGTCCCCGAAAATATCGATGAAGTTCATAACATGATTTTATCGGACCGTCGAATTGGACTAAAACGGATATCTGAAGCACTGAAGATTTCATATGAACGCGTTCATTATATAGTTCACGTCAATTTGGACAGGAGAAAAATGTATGCAAAATGGATCCCCAAATGTTTAAATGTTGACCAAAAGCGTGCAAGGATGGAAACATCGATCTGTGCTCGATTTGAAAACGATGTAGACTTCTCAAACTGAATTGTTACTATGGATGGTACTTTTCTACGATCCCGAAACCAAGCAACAATCGATGGAATGGCGACACTCTGGTTCTCCAAGACCTAAGGAGTTTCGTGTCCAAAAATCTGCTGGAAAAGTTCTTGCTTCAGTTTTTTTGGGATTGCCATGAAGTAATCATGATTTTGGATAAGGGTAGAACAACAACTGGAGATTACTGTTCGACATTACTGACCACTCTTCGGGAAAAAATCAAAGAGAAAAGACGCGGAAAGCTATCCAAAGTTATTTTGTTTTTACAGGACAAAGCCCCAGTACACAAATCTCTTGTTGCCATGCAAAAAATTCGTGATTTAGGGTTAGAATTACTAGAACACCCCCCTTATTCACCAGATTTTGCTCCGTTCGACTATCATCTCTTTCCTCAACTGAAAAAATGTTTGAACAAAATACAAAATATTTTGACATTGAAATTTTGTTTGGTTCTATAGTAGGCTAAGAATTTTCCAATATATCCTCGTAACTTTACCGAGGAGAGGTTTTTCAAGAAATTTTATACCAAATACCCACTTTAATTCTCCTCAAAGAATACCCCCTTCCATTTTTTCGGTGTTATTCAGATACACCCGTATATGTGAAAGAAAAAAGTAATTTTTTTGTATCAGCTTTACTATATCAAGATAATTATCATCATTATTATAGTGTAAAATTAAAGGAAAACTATACATCGAAAGAAACAGAATTTAATGGAAAAAAAAATATTCTCTTGCTTTGTCAGAGATATATGATCCGCGACGGACCAGATCGGCTGGAGCGATCCGATCCGCAGTCCAGATCTGTTACAGATCTGGACTGCCGATCAGATCTTACAGATTTCCCTTTCGTGTGTGCCTAGCTATTGATTGGAATGGATGAGAGCATCAATAAATTCAACAGTTTTTTTTGTAAATCTAATTATTTTTATGAGACAGTTATAGTCTAGATTGCATAAGAATGCAATGATGTCGTTACATCAGAACAGTTTGTCTTTCATTTCCCCAATAATTATTACTTGAACGCAAATTACTGATGACGTTGTGAATGTGTACACCATTGGAAATTTGGAGAATGCCATTTCCCGTATTCTCCATTCACCTTCATAAAGTATCGCGGTTAGCCTTGATTTGGGTGAGGTTTATCAAGTTCTTCACTTAAAACTGACGCAGGTGGGCACTCGTGAAAATCAAGCGACATTGCCAAGTCTACTTTCTATTTACTCTTTTTTAACTTTGTAAATTGAGTTGTTAGTGCTTCTAAGGTTTAACTATGACGCAGGTTTCGTAGAACTACTAGGTACCTACATTTTCATACTTGAGTATTTCAAGTTGTACAAAAAGGTATTTAAATATCTTTTGTATACTCCATTCACTTTCATTTAATCACATAGGAGGTCATGGTTTCGTTTTCAGGAGTTGGTGCACCTGATGAAAAGCACAGAACATATGATGAAGAGTCAGTGCGCGCACAGAAAATATCGTTAGTGACAAAACGACGTTGCCAGTTTCTTTGTTTACATCAAAGTAAAAGTATCAAAGATATTCCACATTTTGTTAGGTTTACAAATTGTTCGCAGATTTTTGGTATTTAATCGATATTTGCAGGTGAGGTCTTCGTCGAATATCCAAGATTAACGTATTGTTTTTAGCAACTGTTTGGAGCGTTAGGACGATTTTCAAGACCAGGACGAATGTTTACATTTCGAGGTTGAAGGGGTACACGGGAATTTCGTTGGAAAAGCTGTTATTTTGACAGATATCGCAGTAGATGGATCTATGGAGCCTCGAGAGGTCGATTAGGATGATATTTTTCAGTTTTTCCAATAAATTTGGCGATATCTGAGCAGATTTGCAAAACTTAGGTACCTCACTAATGAGGTGGAACTTAGACCTAATTCTCCTATAAGAAACGCCATTCAAAGGTCGAGATGGTGAAAAATGTCTTCTTTAGATGTTGTTTGAAGAAACGCAGCCGAGTTTTATATCCCAACATTGATTTTAAGAAAGTTATCAACAAAATAAAATTGACATTATTCTTTATTATTCTTTATTATATCTTTGGGTTGATTTTTTTAATGAATTCTTGATTAGAATCAACAATTGATGTTGTCAAGTCTTGAACTTCCAGTTCAAGAGGATAATAATCATTAAATCTTCACAAGCATGCATATGAAAATTATGTGAAAGCAATGCAATTTTCTTCCATGGCGAAAAATAATATATTTCAACAGTGATCTCTTGTACTTTTCATGCAAATAACTAGAAAAGGAAACCTTTCTTTCAATTCATATAAACGTTAATTATTTTCGTCCATCACATCTTTTCCAATTCATTCATTTTCCGAATAAATTAACATTCTGAGAAATACGCTAAGAATGTTGAAAGGGCAACATATTGTTGACTTGGAACATAAAAATATTTTGAAAAACGTCATAACTTCGATACAGAGTGGAATGTGTCAAATTTCCAAGGCCAGAGTTGTGAGTTTATAATTGTGAATGGAGTATAGGTATTTCTTGAGAATTTTGAAAAGTAGGGAATTCCATAGGTTCGTCTGATCCGTTCGTTTTGCTGGGTTATTCGAGTACTTTTATTCTTTTTTCGAATGAACTATCACAAAGTAACGGACTATTCTGTTCATTATTTTTCAGTGAAATTTCAACACTCGATTCTTGATTTCCGTGAAAGAAACTAGCATAACTGAATCTTACAACCATTTTTTTACGTGAAATATTTCCAGTATTAACAGAGAAAAAGTTTCTTCAGCATTCGCCAGGCCTTTAAAATTATTGAATTCACATAATATTTTCTCAAATTCATTATTTTCTCAAAGTAATTCAAATACGTAATTATTACGATTTCAATGCAGAAACGACAACGTTGCGGGCGTATCTGACAGAGGAAGGACCACAACCTAAGATTTTCAAAATATATACGGTGAAATGTGTTGGAATTCCATGGCAAACCGCGATTCTTTATAAAAGTGAATGGAGTACCTATATGAATTAATTGACGCGATGAAGATTTGAAAATTTTTGTTCTTGATGAATTAACATACATTCATTTTGAGAAACATTAAGGTATACTTTCGAGAAAGTATTACCACTATTTCGTAATGACGGGAAAGGCGTAGACTCTCAATAGAGATTCATGAAATAATTATGGAAAGAGAACATCACGTCCCTGGTCTTCGAGTCATTCGACATGCCATTACGACCCCAGACAGAAAAGGATCAACCATCTTCTCATTTTGACCTATACATAAATTAAATTTTTCTTCGTTCTTGGTTTATTCACGGCGAACTGCAAAGTCGGATTCGTCGACATCGAAATAAAAGTTTGGCGGATGTCGATACCCCGACAGAAGTCTTCAATAATGTATGAGGGGTTGATGGTATATTGGAAAAGTCCATTCTGCATAGGATTTTCATCGCTTTCGAGAAGACCTGCAGATCCGACTGAGTATTCTCCACCAACGATTTTTCTTTATAGGCCATGCCGGAGAAAAATGACCGTGAATTTCCAAGGATCCTCCTCGAGATATATCCCCATTTGTTGAAGTTCGATTCTAGGGAAGGAACGATCTTCGCAAGAAATCCTTGCCTTTCAGGATATTTTTCCGGATTCCTCAAAAGTCGGACAATGACAGTCTACATCGTTTTCGAAAATTATAATAGAAAGAAATCTGTGGAGGATTTTTCCTCGATTGCATTGAGGAGCATCAATTCTAAATAACCTACACCAAACATTTCATATAATTAAATGATGAATTTCGTAATGCACTTCTTTTTTCAGCGTTTCACCAGGTGGATTATTGAAGAGAATCGATTTAATATTTTCATGATAAATGATGATTTATATGCACTAAATGGCCATTATTGCTTTGTCGTTTCAAATTTTAACGAATTGAATGTATGAATAACAATAATTTCAATGCGAATAATATAATATAATTTTATATAGCTAAACGAAATATTTGTTCGATATCCAATAATTAATGAAGAACAGTCTATAAAGAGCAGTAGGTAATAATCAAGTGGCTGAAACATTAAATTACGGTAAATATCGACCCACCGGTTTTATGCATTTTATTCATAAATAATAATTTTCATTTTAAATAGCTCGAACAAAAGTTCTAGATCATGTATACTCCATTCACTTTTATTTAATCACATAGGAGGTCATGGTTTCGTTTTCAGGAATTGGTGGTCCTGATGAAAAGCACAGAACATATGATGAAAAGTCAGTGCGCGCACAGAAAATATCGTGAATGACAAAACGACGATGTCAGTTTCTTTGTTTACATCAGAGTAAAAGTATCAAAGATATTCCACATTTTGTTAGGTTTACAAATTGTTCGCAGATTTTTGGTATTTAATCGATATTTGCAGGTGAGTTTTTCGTCGAATGTCCAAGATTAACGTATGTTTATTGTTTTTAGCACCAGTTTGGAGCGTGAGGACGATTTTCAAGACCAGGACGAATGTTTACATTTCGAGGGAATTTCGTTGAAAAAGCTGTTATTTGGACAGATATCGTAGTAGATAGATCGGATGGAGCCTCGAGAGCTCGATTAGGATGATATTTTCCAGGTTTTCCAAGAAATTTGGCGATATCTGAGCAGATTTGCAAAATGTCTTCTTTAGATTTTGTTTGCACAAACGCAGCCGAGTTTTATATCCCAACATTGATTTTAAGAAAGTTATCAACAAAATAAAATTAACATTATTCTTGATTCTTGTAATTTCCCATCAATTCATCTTATTTCTCTGGGTTGATTTTTTTTACCGAATTCCTAATGTAGAAAGGGCAACATAGTGTTGACTTGGAACATAAAAATATTTTGAAAAACGTCATAACTTCGATACAGAGTGAAATGTGTCAAATTTTCAGTGCCAGAGTTGTGATTTTATAATTGCGAATGGAGTATATGTAATGTGAAGAATGCACAATATACGAAGAAACAAATACTCATTTCTGACATTCACGCACAAATGAGTAAATCAATTTCCATCTGAAGTACTGTTTATTTTGATTGAGAGTTCATTCATTAGAAAATTCAACGAACGTTACAACTTAACGTTGCATGAATTTCTATCACATTTTGATTCCGTAGTAGTACTGTTACCCAGTTTAGTTCTGCTGATTTTGAAAATTGGCTTCACTATTTAAGTTTTATTGAAGGTGCGTCTCTTCTTTCTCTAGTCTAAGGCTATATCATTTCATAACGATGACAGCTACTCTCGAATTTATTTTGTGTATGAAATTTTTTGAAGGAGCCGATGTGTTTATTTCTTATTATTCATGTAGAACCATCTGGAAACATGTAATTGAGCAACACCACTGGTTGCGATAACAAACTGGACTTCGGTAACAAAGAACACCCAGCTCTATGATTTACCCACTTTCTTAGAATCTGTGGTCTGAATGAATCACTCAGAAACCTACAAAAGATTCTATCTATTTTTATCACACTGCTGCTACTACTTGACTAGCATATTTCCACATACAGCGCCATCAGTTCGCTATCTCTGTTCGTCTAACATGGCCTCCAATTTTGAAATAGGCATTTCTACATACGAGGATGTATTAATATCTAGGTAGCCTAGACCAGTTCCATGCATAAACAAAATATTGCGATACCATATCAACGAACAATACCTTATTAGAAGTGTCAGTGTAGAGTTCGACGTCAAAAAAGTACACCAGAGTTACGCAATAAATTAAAAAGAAAAGATGTCCACCGAAATTGTAAAAATCGAAAAAATTGGAGTATCGAGCCATCATCAAGTACCTGCATTTAACATAAGGGTTAAGAGGTAAGCATATTTACGAAGATATGCTTAATACTCTTGGTGATCGATGTCCTTCGTATGAGCCCGTGAAAAATTGGACTGAAAGCTTCAAAAGAGGTATATTTTTCATTAAAGATGATGACCGATCGGGAAGGCCAGTTTCTGTGTCAGTCCCCGAAAATATCGATGCAGTTCATGACATGATTTTATCAGACCGTCGAATTGGGCTGAAACAGATATCTGAAGCACTGAAGATTTCATACGAACGCGTTCATCATGAAGTTCACATCAATTTGGACATGAGAAAAATTTCTGCAAAATGGATCCCCAAAGTTTGAATATTTACCAAAAGCGTGCAAGGGTAGCAGCATCGCGTTCGATCTGTGCTCGATTTCAAAACGATGTAGACTTCTTAAACCGTTACTATGGATGAGACTTGAGTACATTTCTACCATCCAGAAACAAAGCAACAATCGATGGAATGGCGACACTCTGGTTCCCCAAGACCTTAGAAATGTTCGTGTTCAAAAATCTACTGGAAGAGTTCTTGCTTCAGTTTTTTGGGATTGCCATGGAGTAATCATGATTGATTTCTTGGATAAGGGTAGAACAATAACTGGAGATTACTAATCGGCATTACTGATCACTCTTCGGAAAAAGATTAAAGAGAAAAGACGCGGAAAGCTATCCAAAAGTATTTTGTTTTCACAGGACAACGCCCCAATCCACAAATCTCATGTTGTTATGCAAAAAATTCGTGATTTAGGGTAAGATTTAGTAGAACACCCCCCTTATTCACCAGATTGGGCTCCGTCCGACTATCATCTCTTTCCTCGACTAAAAAAAAGTTTAAAAGGTCGTAGATTTTCTTCCAACGATGAGGTTATAAAAGCTGTGGAGGACTGGTTTGCAGATCAAGAGAAACATTTTTTTTGGAAGGTTTAGAGACGTTGTAGGTTCGCTGTAATAAATGTATTCTATTAAGAGGAGAATATGTTGAGTAATAAAATATATTGACATTGAAATTTGGTTTGGTTCTATATAGTAGGCTAAGAATTTTTTAATATATCCTCGTACATTAAGTCAAGAAACATTACTATCCTTCTGGAGCGTAAAAAACGATTTTTGATAATATCTCAGGAATGGTAATTTTATTTTTATTCCTGCTGTTTTTGTGATAACACTCACGGTTCTTAAGAAAAATGCGAGAATCCAATATTCGCTGATAATTAAAAATCTTCTATGAAATGTCGTTTTTCGAACTACATATTGAAGACTCGGTAGATTTGGATCAGCCAGTCGGAGAATATGCCAGGACAATTGCAATTTTTTTCCACTTCCACCAATTACCTGGTAGATAAAAACGTAACAATTCCGACAAATGTTTCAAGATATAAAACAACGGTTTCAGTAGAACATCCAATAATTCTACCCCCGTCAGAATAAAGCATGATGGATTCGAGTTACTTACTGATTCATTTCTGCCGTCTTGCTGCTTGTAGCACGACGCCCGGTCCATAGGAAGACGCCAGCATGTCGCTTCTTAATTCACTCTGCCCTCCACGACTTGGCTTACTCCTTTTCCGTAATATATCGCCATATTCTTTTGACGTACGGCCTTAGGCCGTTTATGCCGGCGAACCTTGTTAACCGGGTCAGCGGATTTCCCACATAGCAGGTTAAATAAATGATGGCGGCTTCTTGGAAGAAACAGGAAAATCCTCGCCCTTCATGCTGTTTTTCGGTAACAAGATTTAAGCGCTGGATTTTATGACGTGGTTTTTACGGGATTGAGAGATTTTCATCAGATTGATTAAGTTTCGCAAGAAACGAGCCTCTGTCGTCCAGGAAAATGTGGAGACTGGTAGTGAGATGGGCGACTTTTATCCGAGGTGGAAGGTTCAATCATCGAGTAGACTCGAAACAGGAATTTCACCATACTGGGAATTGAGTGAAACGCTGGAAGCAGACTATCCTGAGGATTGGAACGGCGTGATTGAGTTGGTAAGCTAGGGTGGGTGTAAAAAAGCTTTTTAGTGTGACTTTTGTATATTTGTGTTTAATATTGTATATGCATTTCCTCTTTTCTCTGAAAATTTGTGCAATCTTGTATGAATTAAAATCTGTATTTTGTATTTTACACAATACTGAAATACGAGGATATATTGAAAAATTCTTAGCCCACTATAGAAGCAAAGAAAATTTCAATGTCAAAATATTTTATTACTCAACATATTCTCCTCTTGATTGAATACATTTATTTCAGCGAACCTGCAACTTCTCTAGATCTTTCAGAAAAATGGTTCTGCAAACCAGTCTTCCACAGCTTCTATTACTTACCTCCTCGTTGAAAAAAATGTACGACCTTTTAAACTTTTTTCAGTTGAGGGAAGAGATGATTGTCGCACGGAGCCAAATCTGGTGAAAAGGGGAGGTGTTCTAGTAATTCTAACCCTAAATCACGAATTTTTTGCATGGCAACATGAGATTTGTGTACTGGGGCGTTGTCCTGTAAAAACAAAATACCTTTGGATAGCTTTCCGCGTCTTTTCTCTTTAATTTTTTACCGTAGAGTGGTCAGTAATGTCGACTAGTAATCTCCAGTTATTGTTCTACCCTTATCCAAAACATCAATCATGATTACTCCATGCATGGCAATCGCAAAAAACTGAAGCAAGAACTTTTCCAGCAGATTTTTGGACACGAAACTTCTTAGGTCTTGGAGAACCAGAGTGTCGCCATTCCATCGATTATTGCTTCGTTTCTGGATCGTAGAAATGTACCCAAGTTTCATCCATAGTAACAATTCGGTTTGAAGTCTACATCGTTTTCAAATCGAGCACAGATCGAACGCGATGCCTCTACCCTTGCACGCTTTTGGTGAACATTCAAACATGTGGGGATCCATTTTGCAGAAATTTTTCTTATGTCCAAATCTCGGTCCAAATTGACGTGAACCATATGATGAACGCGTTCGTATGAAATCTTCAGTGCTTCAGATATCCGTTTTAGCCCAATTCGACGGTCTGATACAATCATGTCATGAACTGCATCGATATTTTCGGGGACTGACACAGAAACTGGCCTTCCCGATCGGTCATCATCTTCAATGGAAAATTAACCTCTTTTGAAGCTTGCAGTCCAATTTTTCACGGTCGCATACGAAGGACATTGATCACCGAGGGTATTGAGCATATCTTCGTAAATCTGCTTACCTCTTAACCCTTAACTAGATATCAATACATCCCCGTATACTACACTATACTGTTCAATCTTATTCAAGTGTAATGTCTCAGGTTTCTGATTGTAAAAAAAGCGACACTGCCGACTGAAATCGGAAATGATGCATGTACAAACAGAATGTCAGTAGTGCCCATAGAAAAGCAAACCGAAGGACTGTGTGCTGTAGAAGAATCGTCACAATCGTAGAAATCTTAATGCGATCACTTCTACCCAACAGTTGCATGTCTGCTTTATTCAGTCTTCCTCAATATTTTTCACAGGCTCAACCAGACGAACCTTGAATAATTCAGCATGAAAAGAACACCTTAAAGGTTTCTCTGATATAGGATGCAACAAAACGAATGACCATTTTAGCACCACGGTAAATTACAACAAGACATGACATGGCAATTGATTTACATAGGCGCCGAATCTTAATTACCTCCCGGGAATTATTAGCTCCCCAGGTATAATGGCGGCATTGTTGAGCAAGTGTTTCGGTACAAATGCACACGCAAGGATTGAGCTTCAGTGAGATGGGCAATAAGTCCATAAATTAAGATAGGGATTGTTCGGTGGTGTTTGAAAAATACGCGAATGATTTTGGTTCCCACGGATATTGTTCGAACAGATGTTCATAAACTTAAGTTTGGAATGGATATTGAGATTCTGTTTTTCATCTCGTTTATTTGACGTATTTTGATCTAGTTTGTTTGCCAAAATTTTCTAACTCTAGTGCCATCTACAGCATCTGAAAGGGTTCGAAGATGGTTAAATCTTCGTTCTTTCCAAAGCTCTTTTGTCCAAGACATTCTTTGAGCAGGCTTGCAATGGCGAGGAATTCTGTAACCAGGTGAACAGAATATTCCTTATTCTATTCTTTACCCAAAATTTACACTCATCAATTTCCGAAGAGTCCATTCTCATCATATGCTTCTTAAGGCCACAATGTCCTTTGAAGAAGTCAGTGAGCAGGCGTATCTTATTGTTACTGAGGTCTGAAATCCAAATCATTCTTGGTTATTATAGTTCCAAAATCCCGAACGAACTTTTTGGAATGCTCCATTCCTGGAAGATTCCTCTAGAGCACTTTTTTGTCAGTTTCCATCTCTGGCTAGTGTGTTGGCCTCTTCGATTCCTTGGATTCCCGAGTGACCAGGAACCCAGAACAGAATGAAGCAAGGGAGATATAGGGGGGGTAATAACGATTGAAAATCATTAAATAGGGTACACAATGTATGAAATATTTTATGTGTACCACATTTTTCTCAGGTCTTCGATACTCATGGGGTGGGGGTAATTACCCCCTCTACCCCCCGCAAATCCACTCCTTGGACTGAAGAGAATTTGTTGTTCTTGCCTACTTCATTAAGTTTCCTTCGGCTTTTAGTCGATGACACAAGGAGTTCAGTGCTTTGATAGCAGCTTGACTATCAGAATGGATTACTATATCACACCCTACTCTATTCCTTTTTACAGTTCTTCTCAATGCTTACGTTTTTTTATCATTACATCACTAGGTAGGTCCGCTGATGACCTGTACTTGTTCAGAGAGGACCACGCTCTATGTCTTTCAACACTCTGATAACGTGTACCTTCCCTAAATTTTCTGAGGATATAGCCCCATGGGCTACACTAGATGTGTAGAAATGAGATCTGTGATGGCCTCAAGTGCTCTTATCGGGCAATATGTAAGCTTACCTCAATATTTATTTTAATTTCACAAGAAAATGCAGATTGAGCACGAAAAATTACAATGATTCATAGATTGAAATAGAGAAAACAGGAAATTCACGTGAATTAAAAATATGAAGTTCATCAGAATTACAATAAATTTCTGTAAACTTCCGACATTCGTTGTAATATCACGTACAGTAAAAATACAATGTCCCTTTTGGTGTAGGAGAGACCGGGGCTAGTTGGCCATAGGGGTAAATTAGCCAACCGGGTTTATTTTCTATTCACATCTTCAGATAGCGCTAGTAGTCATAAGGAATATGTTAAACATCTTTCCAAAACATCTGCATTACACCTTAGTCCCGTACCAGTACCGATAGAGATCTTACATCATTTTTTCCGTTTGCGAGCGTTCGTAGTAAAAAAAACATTTTGTATTTTTTTCGTGTTTGTGAGCTCAAGCTGAATTTTTTCTTATGTTTTGTAATTATATTGATTGAAGAGTTTTTTGTCTACATTTTACACCTAAATTGAAAGAAAAAATTCATCCAAATGAAAAAGTAGAAAGGCCTTTAGGCAGCGATGTCAAATGAGGCAAGTTGGCCAGAGAAAACAGGTTCAAGTTGGCCGTATGTCAAGCAGATGATTAATTTATAATTTCATATTATGAGAAGAATATTTATTGAGTTTTTCGAATTGTTATTGTTTTGACTTCATTTTCGGTTTTTTAACATTGTTATTTGTTAATGTTCTTCCTCAAATCTATTTACAGTTTTGTTTTCATCAAGAAAAATATTATTGGAGTTATTTATAAGATTTTATAATTATTTTAAAATGCCGAAGTTTAGGCATGGCCCCTCCTGAGATTTTGATCGCAAGGCAAAATTTTTTGATCGTCATTACTCGAAACCTATATTTTATAAAAAATATCTGATTATCTGATTGCCTATTCGTAATCTACGACCTCGAATTAGTGAATACAGTAACTTTAGTGGCTATCTGAGAAAATGATTTCGGCAAAATTTCCATATGTTGGAAAATTTCGCGAATTTTGAGAAAAAAATGTTTCTCGGATCACCATCAAAGTTGCTGGATTCAATAATTCGAGGGCGTAGATTATGGATGTGTAATCAGATTTCTTCATATAATATAAAATTTTCGCAAATTTTCCACAAACAGTTAAAAATTTCCTGGAGCATCAAAACTAGGAAGGAACTAATTACAGATTCGTAATCTACGACCTCGAATTAGTGGATACAGTAACTCTGCTGGCTATCAAAGTTGCTTGATTCAATAATTCGAGGGCGTTGATCAAGAATATGCAATCAGATATTTTTTATAGAAAATGAGTAGTGACCATCGAAAAATCCAAAATTTTGGACTATCATGAAAAATATCATGAAATCCAAACTGACCTGTAGAAATGAATGAAAGTTGTATAATTCCATTCACAAAAGAACACTTTATAATAAACATGGGCGCCAACAAGGGAACCAGGGGGTCATTGCCCACCATGAGATTTTAATGACGTTTTTCAGCACAACACCCTCAATATTACTTTCTTAATACAAAGGGCAAGAAAAAATGCCCCCCCCCGAGAAAAATTTCTGCGGGCGCCCATGTATACAATTACAATCTTAATGCAATTTCGCCATTTCCCATTGGCCTGAAATATTCATATTATGTATACAGGGTGAGTCTTTGACTTGTAAATATATTTTAACTGAAGATTCTTGAGGTCAAAAGAAACCTTTTTTTCATTTTTCCGAATTCGGCTCTGTTGAAGAGCCATTTGAAAAAAAAAAATTGTGCTAATTACGTCCCTGAAATGATACTGTGCAATTGATTCAAAGTTCATATTTCTCGATAGAAATTGAGTTTATACATTTGCGGAATACTCAAGTACTAACCATATTGGAATAAAAATGTTGCAAACACGATAATTTCAACAAAAACAGTTAGTTTCATCGGATTATATCTGCAACTAAAAAGCCACATTTATTCCACTAAAATAAGTTCCTTCTTCGATTTTTCTGCAGATTAGTTTGTAAACACTAATAACTTGTTCATATTTCCCTCGAAATTCCCAAACAATATCATGAAGAAAGACTTTTCATTCAGATTTATTATTAAACAACCTAACCTAATCTAATTTGTATCGATTCTGTGAATTTTTGCACAGAAATTTCAAGAAGATGTTGTCAGCTTGCTGATATTTTCATTGAGGTTAAGGATTTTTTACGAAACATAGTATAAATCACGATACATTTGTGTACCGTGGTATAAATATCTATGAATTCTGCCGTTTCCATCATAAATCGACTTTGCCGCCAAATTTTACCACGCATGCGTAGAGAAAAAACGGAAGTATTGTATTGGTTATCTGGAGGCCAACTATAAACAATAACAAACCAGAGTCTCTGAACAAACTGTAAACATTATGTGAAGTTCTGAATACATTCAGTGAATTATTGTTCTAATGTGATTATTATGTGGAGTGAATTAATACAATTTCAACCGTGTCGAGTTTATAAAATTCCAAGACGATGCTGTTTAGACAGAAACATCGCCACAGATTATCAGGTATCGTATTATTTTTCATTAATTTCAATTTAATAAGTAGTTTGTATCGAGATTCATCATTCATATCCGAATTTTGTATTTCATCGACATTTAACTTCAATATGGACCGGTAACTATGAATTTTCAATAGAAACTGTGCGTATTAAATCCTCCTTGGAGTTCAATTTTATCTCCCACATTTGTGATGATATTGAATAGGTTACGATTGAGGAATATGCACCATGAATAGAGTAAAAACTCAACCAAAATTCAGTTCATTTGAAATAACGGTTCCGAAGATATAAACAGAAAAGTGTTTTTTTTCATGGATTTTCGACACCTAGTATCTCCCAAACCAAACCGAATTTTGAAAAATGGTAAAGGAAAGAAGTGTTTCGTTTGATGAGAGGAATCTAGAGTTAAAATATATGTACAAGTCAAAGACTCACCCTGTATATGGGACTTCCTCCATGTATGAATGTATTTATATCAAATACATATAGAAACATGAAATTGACTTAAATCTATAAAAACGGTTAAACTGAATTCACTTTCCAAAAGCGCCAGATATCATCGCTCCAGTAATTATAGCTGCTGGTTTATGACCGGAATTAGCATATTATTCCTAATGACTCCAGTTAGCCCAAAAAGCGTTAACTTAATGATTCAATATGAAACGTGTCCGATGCTATCGATTTTCAGTAAATCTCCACCTGTTTATTCGACAGTATAAAGCGGCGCTTAGAGGAAGTTATCGGCCTATTATATCTGATTAAAATGGGCGTTCTCACACCTCCAGTTCGATAACCCATCGGTATTTTAATATTGTGGGGTGAGAACGATTCTGAAGCCTTCAGGTGTGATTAATCTGAAACTTCGGCCTCGTTTGCTCCGAGTAATTTGTGAAAAATTCCGATGGCACGCTGGAAGAATGCAACTTATATTTTACTTCATAATCGATAAAGTGTAGGAAAATTGATAAAATCGTTGGCTGTAATGGCCAGCAATTTTCATCATTACCGTGTTTTCTGTGGTAATAGGCATTTTATTACGGAGATCGATAAGTCTAGGTCGGAATAATTTTAGTACGAGCACGTAACCCTCAATAAACAGGCTTGATGGACACTTCTATCAGCCAAAATTTTTATGTCAAATTGAAGTATCGATCCATCGGAAATTATTCATAGATGTCCTGATTCTGCTGAATAGGAAAACTTTATGGGCTGTGGAATCGAATGATCCAATTTTCATTATACAAGCGATTGAAATCTGAACCAGGTCAATTCTTTTATTTCCTCTGAAATTCCCATTTTTTGAGACTTTTTGCAATAAACCAGGTAAAACTTCATTCATGCAGCTTTTGATGCAAAATTCTCAAAGAGATGATTGCTTTCAGTATTCTGTATTGCAGAACTATTACAACAAGGACTGTGCTAGAACTAATGCGAGGATTTTTAATAAACGACATCCTGAAATAGTTATTTATGATATGAGTGTTAAAAGTGAGGTTTTATTTTGTGAGTGAAAAAGTTTGTGAAATGAGCGGAGCGAATTGAACAATTTCACGAACAAAATAAAATCACTTTTAACACAAATGTTTTTTGCACAACTGCCCCATTTGGATAATGAAATGGGCGAATTTGCAATGACAATAAACTTCAAAATGCATTTTAATATTCAAATAATCAAAAGGTTGTTGTGAATGACAAACGTTGCCAACGTTATGATTACTAACAAATGAGAAAAGACGCTGTCATTTGAATTTCGTTCCTGTCCAATTTTCGTCTTGGATTTTTAACTGCTTAATGAGTTTGTCCAATTATTAATGAAAGTGACGATTTGGTTTTTCCTGTGGATATTGTAGAGTCTGCAAGAAGAGCAAATCTGGAACTCCTTCCTAAAAAATCTGTTCAGCAGTACGATATTGCATATAACAATTTCCTGGCCTGGTGTAAATTGAAAAATGTAGAAGGAAACTTCAGTGAACCTGTTTTCCTGGCATACTTAGAAGAAAAATCATAAATATGGAGTTCATCAACTTTGTGGAGCAAATTTTCAATGATAAAGTCAAGCGCCCTTATTAAAAATGGTGTGGATGTTAGATGAAGGTTATCGTCCCAAAAAATCGAAAATTCTCACTCGTGAACACGTTGAAAAGTTTATAAATGAGGCACATGATGAGAAGTACTTGATGGTTATGGTTGCAATTATTTGGAACCTGTCGGCCTGAAGAATTGTGTAATTTATCAGTGGGAGACATCGAAATAACAAATAAATCATCGGTTATACAACTTCCAAACACAAAAACGAAAGTCAGTCATTCTTTCAGTATTATTGGGAAGTATGTTGACGATTTTCATAAGTACTTTGCACTGCGCCCTTCTGTCATGAAACATCGTCATTTTTTCCTGGAATACATGAATCATAAATGCACTGGCAATCCCGTTGGTATCAATACATTTGGGAAAATTCCATCTATTGTTGCCGAATTCCTCAAACTGCCAGAACCAAAGCAATGTGCAGGACACTGTTTTCGAAGATCCTTCGCTTCAATGCTAGCAGAATCAGGAGCAAATATTACGGATATAAAAAAACATGGTGGATGGAAGTCTACGACGGTAGCCGAGGGCAATGTTGATCATTCCATTGCATATAGAAATGTTATTGCTGAAAAAATTCTTCCAACCTCAACAGATTTTGGATCATCATCATCCAATATTGTACTTCCGGTTTCTACAAGTAAGTACTGATGGTGCTGAGGATTCTTATAATGTGTTGCGAAGCTCCCTCACGTCACAGGGCATTAATGTTAGTAATTGTTCTAGTTTTATGATTAATATTAATGTTCATAAGTAATAAGTGTTAAATATTGATAATACAAATTTTCAATTGCTGAATTTTTTTCATTTGATTCCATCATAGGAAAATGGAGTGCTCAACATGCTTTCACGTAAACAATCAATTTCAACATTGTTTGCTGTCATTAAAAGTGTCACTTTTAATGGCAGTTGTAAAATAGCATATTTCATCACTAGTCCAGAAAGTAAGCTTTTTCCGTGCGCGCGCGAAGCGTGCAAGCACGGAAAAAGCCTTTCTGGACGTGTAATGAA
This sequence comes from Adalia decempunctata, assembly GCA_951802165.1. NCBI lineage: Eukaryota > Metazoa > Arthropoda > Insecta > Coleoptera > Coccinellidae > Adalia > Adalia decempunctata. Next base: position 28,910,890 of record OX637697.1, read on the forward strand.
CGATATTTTTCATTACACCTCTCTGAAAACAATCCAACGATTTTGTTCTTCGACAGAAAGCATTTCGATATTGTAAACCAATAATTATTCGAAACACTGACGTCTACTGTCATCACGCAATCGTTGCATCTATGTCTCAGCGCACGGAAAAGGGTCACTTTCGGTGCGGCCCCACGGAAAAGGGTCACTTTCGGTGCCCTGAATCGACATGTTTTGATAGGGTTTTCAGAGCGGTGTAATGAAAAAAAATATCAAGCATTCAGTTGGTACATAAATTTGAGGTTGCAGGATCAGTTGAAATGTTGCAAACGAAAAAGATAATCGCACTCGTACGGTTACGGGTGAAAATGATCAAGTCGCAGAAATTGTCAACTAATGGCTGAACGGGAACAATATGGAGGTGTTAGAAAGTTGTCACAGGAGACTGGATATTCGATGGGCAAGTGTCCACAGAATATTGAAGCTGGCTAACTTCCATCCTCATGAAATGACAGTTGTTCATGAACTGAACTAAGAGTAATCGGAGAGAGGAATTCTGCCAAATAATTTCGCAAGAAATTATTGTATGGACCATCTATTTCAACAAGTAGATAATTATTTATAAAAAAAATCTGAATATTGTTTCAGAGTGTATTTAACAGTGGAAGTTTTCGAAAGAAACTGAACACAGGTAGCAGGTGGTGACATTTCTACCAATTCAAATTTATATCCTTTCAAAAACATATCATCTTTATAGGAAAACACTAAGTAGGCATAAAATAGTAAACAAAAAATTATTCAGTCATAAAATTTTATTGTTATGATTCAGTCAAGTAAGATGTTTTTCACAAAATTATTTTGCTACAATAACTCCTGAAGGGCCAGCTATTATGTTTTTACCATAAGGAATTGGCACAAACCCAGAATGAGCCACAGGTGCGTAAACATAGGACTTAAATGTAGGAAACACGGAAGGTACAACTCGTTGAACGAAAACTTGGTTGACAGCGTGTCCATAAGAAGAATGTAAGGCTGGAGCGATCACTTTTCCGTCATCAGTAACAACTCCTCCAACATTTAAGGAATCAATGACGTTTCCATCAGGTCCAATGTTCACAGTCCTTGTGCTAGGGCCCTGAAGACCTCCAACTGCCCCATATCCATAGCCTTCAGGTATAACATTGATAGTTTTGAAAGTAGGATCTTGGAAGTTGTAAGCGGTTTGAACAAATCCTGGTGCAACTGATCCTGCGTGTACGCCACTGTAGACAAAACTTCCATCTGGTCCATTACTGAGTGTCCTTACGCTGGGTCCATCTATGACGGCAGCGGATGCAGTAAGAGCGAAGAAGGCAGCAAAAATAATTGCCTGTACAGAAAATGAAGATGAAGTTGGAACAACATAGGGTGAAATTATGTTTTTTGTAATAATATTAAAATTAAATACTCACAGTGTTCATCTTGGATTGTATAGCTTTTCTATTCAAAGAACGAATGATGCTTTGTGAAGAGGAAATGAAGGTTTTATACTCTTCAAACAAAGTTGTGTAAAAAACCATATTTGATATGGACCAGTTTTTTAATTTCACTCGATCAGAATTGAATTACTGAAAAAATGATAAAAAAACTTCCAAATAAGCTTATCGGTTGTTGATTATAATGGTGCGTTCATCATTTTAATTTTAAGGAACTAATCAGACAGATTGGAGTGATCAAATCTAGTCTTCTCTGTGGCTGTAGTTATTCATACTATACGATAACAAGAATTCCTACCAAAAATACAATCAGTCATTAGCCTAGTCGGTGAATTTTTGTAGTTTGCTTCAATACGCCATTTCGAGCGATTCAAACCATGATGAGGTTAAAATCCAATGTTATTATCATTTCAGAGAAAGATATGTGAAAACATTTGTATAGTTTTTTTTAATCATTCGTTTCATGCCTTTTCTCAAAATAATCTTTTTCTGAATATCATCAACTTGAAAAATTATATTTACACTTTCAGAAATATTTCGTTTATGCACTTCATTACAAAATATAAATATGATGTGTTTCACATTAAATAGTAAATTGAAAACTTTTTTCAAACTCTTGTCCCAATTAAACGAGAGCTATAATATGATCTTTGAGGTTCGATGCATTTTTCGAAAATTTGAGCTGAGTATGTTCTCAATCAACCAGGTTCAAGAATCTGTGTTTGAATTCAATTCTGTCCGTCCTGTAAACGCGATACCTCAGGAACGGAAAATCCTTAAGTGTTTTCAGAAATGCCATTCGGTGATGGACAAGATTTCAAGTTGGCCATTTTCCTCGTATCTTCGAAACAACGTATCTTATGAGGATGAAATTTTGAATTTGAATGTCGAATGTCGTTTTCAAGCCACATGCAAAATTTTGTTCATATGGCGGGATCAAAAACCATATGAAATTCGAGCGAATTATTGAAAAAATAAATCGTATGAATTCTGATAAAACAAACACATCATCAGGGATCATGGACTTTTTTTATAACTGTCAATTTTTTTTCCGTTGGGTTCTTGTATGCGAATCTACCATCAAGGTGGATGAATTTTGTTCATGTTATAACCTACGATAACAAATGGAAATTTGATGACACAAAGATAATGATAAATTTTTTGGAACAATATAGATAAAGAGGATTTTTACCACTATCGATAACCCAAACCCGAAAATCCAAAATTTAAAACTCATAACCTAATCCAATATTTCAAAACATACCGATTGTTGCAAAAAGTTGGAAATTTCGAATTTTTGAAACTTTCCTGTGAAAATACTACGGATTCTTCTTCGATATTAGATTGCCAATATAGCTCAAGAATCACCTATAGTGCATCAATTACCATAAAATCATTAGCATGGTTAATGCAGAGCGTTCATACAAAAATGTACCCTTTTGCAAATTACATATTTGTAAGCAATCAGAATTCTGTGCCCCCTATGATTTGATATAATATGCTGAGGCCATAGCGTAGGCCTAATGTACAAACACTCTGTGATTTGAAGCGATGGCTTTCGATGATCCATCTCTACGCTCCCTCTCTAACAACGCCACATCGTAAGAGACAAGGTCAAGTTAGTAACAAACATAACATAACCTGAGTGTACCATTTTAAGCCCACTGATAAATTGTGAATAAACACGTGAACCACCCTGAAGTGTTTTATTATTTAACATATTTATTAATTGCAAATCAAGCAGCAAGCTGAATTTTGGGAACACACCAATATGGTAGTCCTACCGAAGGTTACTTCGAACTTTATCGCTAAACTTAATACATAATTTTCGTGAATTTGATACAAGAATTAAAAATCAACTTATTTTGAACACTTTTTGGGACATTTTCTATCAATTGATATACTTGAGGAGTGATTTCAGGTTTCAAATATTGCGTAGGCGTAAAAAGATTCCCAATTTCGTAATATTTGACTATTTGAGGTCTTATTCGTGAAAGCCTGGCATTACTATGGAAAAGTGAACTTCTAGGAACAATCATTCGGTTTAAATCATATAATAATTAAATTAACACCTAATTTGCCTTCTCTTGAATACCAGGGACTTTTTCAAACCTCAACCTGAACCAATCAGTCAAGCAAACACTCCACTTTGATTTCACGAATATTAATTGGGCATTTACGGGGCCATAACCGAATATATACATAAATTAGCCTAACCTCAATCAAGGTGACAAATATTTTTTACGTTTGTTGTTGTTCCGATCACAATTTTGGGATGAAATAAAACTGCGTATTTTGGTTTTTCATTTCATTTCATATTTGTGTTCAGTACACATAACTATCCAATCACGTGAAATGAACGGAGTTTTGAAATAATCAATTGAATTGTTTTATCAAAATCAGGGTTCATAAAATGTGATTAGGACTGAATGAAATTCACGAAGAATTCATGGAGAAAGCTATACAATAAACTTTCTATTAGTCGTATTCTGCACAAATTTTAAAAGGTTTTTTCTCATAACAATAGAAAACTACCAGCACGATAAAGAAGTACTGGTACTCCAGCACAAAAAACATTGATGCTGTAAAAGCAAGTGTGAGAGAAAAATCTCATGAATCCATTCCACGTCAATTGGAAGGAGTAAGTACATAACAACTGAATGATTTTTTCCGCTGTTGATGAAAATAATCTAGAGGATTTGTGATTTCCACATGATGAAGTCACCTGTCATAGCCCCTTTCATTACAATCGATGCTGGAGAGGAAATACAATGAAAAAATTATCCCTAGCAATGGGCCACTCAGATGTCATCCAAAACATGTGATTCAAACCTTGCGATTTCTTTCTTCGTAAATATCACAAGACTAAGCTGATATTCCAACAACTGACCAATGGACAACCAACATTGAACGCGTTATTGGTTGAAATCAGTCAAATTCGTGTTAAACGGTGTTTTTTGTTCATAATGTTACAATGTAACATTTCAACTAAGAAAAATTGTGTCTCACTGAACAATTCTTATAATTTTTTTTTATTCGAAATATCATTATTTGGAACATATTATATGAGGAAATTGATAGGTAGGTATATTGGAGAAAAAATCATAGTTATAAAGAATTATTTTTATTCGATATCATGTCAAATCTATCCATAAAAACCGCCATATCTAATTTTCATCTCATTTTGCTACAATTGTACCAGAAGCACCAGCCACTACAGATTTTCCATAGGGAATTGGTACGAATCCAGAGTAAAATCCAGGTGCATAGAAGGCCTTGGATCCAGGAACCACGCCATCAACACCATTTGGCACAACTACGTAATTGTAGGAAGTATGAAGAGATGGAGCGACTAAAACTGAGCCCTCATCTGACACCACGCCTCCATCAGTGAAACTATGAATGAGACTTCCATCTGGGCCAATATTGACAGTTCTTGAACTTGGTCCTTGAATGCCGGTCGTAATAGGTGTCAGAGAAGTGGGTACAACTCCGTTTGTGGTGACGAAAGATCCATCAGGGAGAATGTTAACAGTTCTTAGGAATGGGTAGTGAACACCTGCAACAATTGGTTGAACACCTCCTAAAACGTTTCCACCGTATACAGCATTGTGGGTGACACTTTCATCTGTTCCAAGGTTTACAGATTTGAAACTAGGTCCTTGCAGAATTTCAGCTGCTGATGCGAGCGCCAGAAATGCAAAGAAAATAATAACCTGGAAATGAAAATTGGGGATACATTTCTTGTATCAAGGAAAAGGTGTTATTGAGGGTAGTTCATTGAAATATTGATTTTAGGATGGGGTTAGTGGTTGAAGAATATTGATTACTCACGTAATTATTCATTTCGTTGAAGCTGTTGTCTGTCCACGTCAAAATAGAAACTGATGATCACTGGAGTTTTCAACCCCTCTTTTATACTGAATAGGAAAGTTATTGTTATCGTTCATAAGTTTACTCGTTATGTTATCAGGAATGCATTTGGATTAACAATCTAAAAAACTAATGTATCAACTCCAGTTATCGCCTCATTTTTATGGCTATAATGATAGATTATACTAGAGATTTAGGTAGAACTGGAATCTGATATTGAAAATTCCTGTTGTATCTCAATTAATTATTTTTTCGAACTGGTACTTGTGGTTTACAAAAATTCAAACCAAATTGGTTCGAAATCTCTGAAATTTTCAATTACCTACTTTTTTGTTTTCTTGATCCATTTTTTGGGTGAATCACCTTCCACAACTTCAATCGATATTAGTATTGTTCAACTTTATTTTTCATTTTAATACTCGATAGGTGAATTTTCTCTAAAAATTCGAGAAGTTACTTGTCTATTTTGAAAATGCAGTAACATTTTGGTTAAAAACCCCCCCGAAGATAAAGGAACAACCCTTAATTCTTCCAATGATTATTGCAAGATCGTCAATGTTTCAAAGGAGGTATGGCATGTGGCATAGTCCTGCGGAAACCATACGTCGTTTTTCGAAAAAAAACCGTCCAATTTTTCCTCCAGACCATAATGCACATGCTAGCTCTCATCAGTCTCATCTGTTAACTTTCTATCAGTCACATAATAATCATATGGGACATTATGACTGTCAAACAAGGCGCACAGTTCAAATCTTGCGTTTTTATTGAAGCACCCTATAATCTATTAACTGCTCAGGTGGGTTAATTGCAAAATCAAAATAGAAAAAAATAAAATCAATTTATGAATTTCCATGAAGTAGGTTATAGTCATTTTCCTGTCAGATAACTAAGCAACTTTGTCCTGTCTACATAGAGGTCGTAGTAATTACGTAATTATCAACCTGTTCATTCACGGAGAAAATAATGAATTTGAGAAAAATATTATGTGAATTCAATAATTCCAAAGGACTGGCGAATGTAGAAGAATTTTTTTTCTCTGTTAATACTGAAAATATTTCACGTATCTATATAAATATGGTTTATGTTCGACTGCTTCATAAACACTTGATTCATGAATTCGTTTAGCGTCCATAATTGACTACTTCATTGGACACCACTTTATTGGACTCAACTGTCACAGTCCTCTCGTTTTGCAATTTTCTTCGTTTCACACCACTGGTTATAGGCCGCATACAAATTTTCATAAGCACTTTTAGTGAGTAGGAGAGATTCTTTGGCACTTGCGGCTAAATTATTCACGCTTTCCTCTTCCGAACTATCCATTTTGGGATTATTATGACGTTTGTCACAGAATTCACGAAGTAAACAACTTTGTTCAGTGAGGTTGCTAAGGTCGCTGATGGTTATACTAAGGTAAGATAAGCAAAAGCACACTCAATGTATTTCTTGAAATAAAGCGACGAATATATTAATTGCCATTTCAGAAAATAAAATGTCTGCATTGCAGTCAAACACAAAGCTTTGTATGCAACTCGTACATAATTAGGCTTATGGACTTGCCTAAATAAATTTTGGACTCGTCCATAAAGACCTAATGTATGTACTATCTGAGGAAATATTAAAATGAATTTCGAGACGAAACTAAATACCGAATTGCGACAAAATTCCTGATTGCGACAGAATCAGACAGAGTCTAGACAAAAAACCAACAGTTACAAAGACAAAAATAGAAAATAATAATTTTCTCTATTTCAGTATCGTAATGTGTTCATTACAGTACTAAAAACAGTGCTGTAATGAATTCATTACAGCATCGTTTTCAGTAACATTTTTCGTTTTGTGGTTGTCAGCAATGACTTCCGATCCTTTTAAATTTCAGCAGACGTCAATTTGGAAATGTCAATTTTCGTGCTTCCTAACATTCACACCAACTGCCAAGATACAATATGAAAGTCACTAGGACCTATAATTTGAATTTTTTCATTGAATTTCACAAAATTTGAGTGAAATAGAGAAAATATCGTCTAATACTCGTTGCAGAATGCAATTACAATACTCATGCGTTCGAAAACTCGCTCCTTCGTCGCTCGTTTTCGAATTTCGCATTCGTATTGGAATAGGAGCCCATTCTGCAACTAGTTTTAGAATATACTATTATAAGAATGGAATATTTGTTTGAATTTTAAGAATTCTGGCTATTGTAATAGTTCTTCTGCCGCTTGAATCAAATTCATATTTTTATTTTTTTTTATTTTTCACAACTGTAAATAGTTATGTAATAGTAACTCACAGTTTATCAGATTTAACAAAAATTTGTATATAATTTTGTTGAATAAACTCATTTCTATCTATCTATTTCGGTAATGGTTTTAAACTTTTTTGATTTTTGCAATAAACCATTTCTGAATAATTGAAAAATTAAGGGTTGAACCTGTATTTCGAAGGGGGCTAAAGGTAGGGTACGCATCTTTACGCAGAAGAATGAGACTTCAAAATTTGAGTTCGACGTGTTTTGAGATATTACATGAATATTTACAGTAAACGCGAGATAATGAATTTCTTCCGTTTGGCTTCTCCACACTTAATATTTGTTGATCCAGGTTGTATAAAGTGTTTAACTCAAAAAATGATCAAGAAAACATTCTATTCCTCCGCAAAAATTACCTTTAAACAATATTTTTCATAGAAATATTCCCATTCTCATATTTCAGAAGAAGGAAAACCTTCAACGAAAATGTTTCAAGTTGAATCGATGTCGAATCCTTGTCGCCAAACTAATACGGCCTTGGCCTCAGTATTATTGGCAGGGTCAGATGATCAATATTCAATTTTCTTCATTATGGATTCTTTCATTGTTAAAATTTTGAATATGAAACTATGGAATTTTTATCGTAGATTTCTTGTTGAATTACCCTTCATTATTCAGCATGAAATACACAACTCATCATCCTGAAATATTCTGGCATAGCGCCAAATCTCCCATTTCCGCTTCACGAACTTGCATAACTCATAATTCGTTAGGAATTCATGAACTCAATAAAATTCACAAACGAAAATCTTCCCGCACATCCTTCAACCCTTCATCAGCATGATTGATAAACCCCATATTCCTTCGTTATAATTCTGCCATCTATTGAAATAGGACAGAGCTATTCGTTGAAGGCGCCCCGCCAAAAAAAAACATTTTTATTATCTCATCTCCCTGATGGGCGCGGTAGCGTACCGATGTATAATTCATTCCTTCAAAACTCATTTCGGTAAACAAAGCCTGCAGCGGGGCTGTTCCTAATTTATGGGGGATTTGTGCAGGAATCAATATCCGCAGATGCCAGCTGATGCAGATTTACTTTCCGACATTTTAAAAGCTGATACATATTTCGGCAGAACAGGGCATAATCAATTGCGGGGGGAAGGGGATAATGTTGGTAACACTTGAAGCACACATCTCAGACATTATTCATTGTTCAATGCAAATTATTCACGTTATCATATTGAGAAATGAAGATTCACATTGTGCGTGCGAGTGAAAAGTAGAAAAGCACAATTTACAATTCTGGTTACACCAGAGAGAACCTTAGGAACTCGCAGAAAAAATTAAGCGGAGTGACTATGCTTCCTGGGGATGATCAAGACATTTCTCACCATCTATGGTACTTCGGACTGAATGACTGAATGAATGAATGACGGTGAAGGATTCATGACAATTAAGAAAAATCCAGGCCCAACAAAGACTATTTCCACCTTCCAGAGCCAAGAAGAACCCAGCGCCAGCAAAGATCAAATACAATAAATTATTAAAGAAAAAAAACTCGCTGCGAAAACATCAAACTGCAATGAAAAACAAGACCTAAACTTAATTAATGTACTTTGTGTGAGTTATGTAGAAGATGTATTACCTTATTACCTATACTCCATTCACTTTTATTTAATCACATAGGAGGTCATGATTTCGTTTTCAGGAGTTGGTGCACCTGATGAAAAGCACAGAACATATGATGAAAAGTCAGTGAGCGCACAGAAAATATCGTTAATGACAAAACGACGTTGCCAGTTTTTTTGTTTACATCAAAGCAAAGTAAAAGTATCGAAGATATTCCACATTTTGTTAGGTTTACAAATTGTTCGCAAATTTTTGGTATTAAATCGATATTTGCAGGTGAGTTTTTTGTCGAATATCCAAGATTAACGTATGTTTATTGTTTTTAGCACCAGTTTGGAGCGTGAGGACGATATTCAAGACAAGGACGAATGTTTACATTTCGAGGTTGAAGGGGTACACGGGAATTTCGTTATTTGGACAGATATCGCAGTAGATGAATCGGATGGAGCCTCGAGAGGTCGATTAGGATGATATTTTTCAGTTTTTCCATTAAATTTGGCGATATCTGAGCAGATTCGCAAAAGTTAGGTACCTCACTAATGAGGTGGAACTTAGACCTAATTCTCCTTCAAGAAACGCCTTCCAAAGGTCGAGATCGTGAAAAATGTATTCTTTAGATGTTGTTTGAACAAACGCAGTCGAGTTTTATATCCCAACATTGATTTTAGGAAAGTTATCAACAAAATAAAATTGACATTATTCTTGATTCTTGTAATTACCCATCAATTCATCATATATCTTTGGATTGATTTTTTTTAATGAATTCTTGATAAGAATCAACAATTGATGTCGTCAAGTCTTGAACTTTCAGTTCAAGAGGATAATAAACATTATATAAATCTTCAGAAGCATGCATATGAAAATTATGTGAAAGCAATGCAATTTTCTTCCATGGCGAAAAATAATATATTTCAACAGTGATCTCTTGTACTTTTCATGCAAATAACTAGAAAAGGAATCCTTTCTATCAATTCATACAAACGTTAATTATTTTCGTCCATCACATCTTTTCCAATTCATTTATTTTCCGAATGAATTCACATTCTGAAAAATACGCTAAGAATGTAGAAAGGGCAACATAGTGTTGACTTGGAACATAAAAATATTTTGAAAAACGTCATAACTTCGATACCGAGTGGAATGTGTCAAATTTCCAAGGCCAGAGTTGTGATTTTATAATTGTGAATGGAGTATACCTGAGCAGTTTACAACAGGGTGAGTCTTTGACTTGTTCATATATTTTGACCGCGGAACACTTTTTTCCTATACCTACCATTTTTCAAAATTCGGTTTTGAAAGATACATGAAAAAATCACTTTTCTGATCATATCTTCGGAATTTCGTTATTTCAAATGAACTGAATTTTGGTTGATTGTTTACTCTATTTATTCATGGTGCATATTCATCAATCAAAACTTATTCAATATTTCTCCTGGTATAAAAGTTACAGCGTAGGCGACTCATAAATCCACGCTAAAGTGCTATAAAACCACTGGAAAAAGATGAACGGTTCTTATTTTCGAAAGAATCAATCATTTTAAAAAATGAAACTATTCAAATGTTTTTTCGAGATAACGCGTCGTTTTTGAGTTATTCCCAATTTCACCCGATAAGATTTGACGAAAAAATAAAAAATCATAAGAATAATCTGGCTGCTTTCCTGAATTTTCAATATCACAGAATGGCTGGAATTTATAATTTTTCTGATCTCTATGCAAGTTTACAATGTTATCAGAATGCTTATCAACTCTGTCAATACTAAAATCTCTATGATGGATAAACATTTGATGTAAAGATATGTAATAATAAAATCCCAAAATGGGAGATACAATTGAATTCTATTTTATTTTATTTATTTTATTTGAATTCTAAGAAGCATGAAATTATAAATTTTAAACGCATGGTTTTTATTGAAAATTCATTGTTACCGGTCCATGTTGAGAATAAATGTCAATGAAATACAAAATTGGGTTATCATAATGATGAATGTCGATACAAAATACGTATTAAATTGAAATAAATGAAAAATAGAATGATACTTAGCCCTAAATAATCTGTGGCGATGTTTATATCTGAACAATATCTCCTTGGAATTTTATAAACTCGACACTACACGGTTATTATTACAATAATTCACTGAAAGTCTTAACATAACCATCACGAGATCTAAGAAAATCCATTTCATGCCATTCACATCACATTGAGAAAATCAACAATCTGGCATGGTGTTAGGCTAGGTTAATGAAAAACAATTTTTTATGAGATATTTTAGGGATATCGAGGAAAATATGAACAAGTTATTAGTGTTCACAAACGAATATTCAGGAAAAGCAAAGAAGGAAATCATTTTTGTGGGACAAATATGGTTTTCCGATTGCAGAAATAATCGGACAAAACTAAGTGTTCTTGTTAGGAAATATCGTGTTTGAAACATTCTTATTCAAATGACGTTAATACTTGAGTATTACCTAAATGTATCAACTCAACCTCAATCGAGAAATATGAACTTTGCATAAATTTCAGAGGATCGTATTAGGCACGTATTTGGCCAACTCCTGTTTCAAACGGTTATATCTTTTGAACGGAGCCGAATTTGGAAAAATGGAAAATGAAACAAAGGTTCCTTTTGGCCTCAAAAATCCAGAGTTGAAATATATTTAAAGGTCAAAGACTCACTCTGTATAGTCTGTATATGTACTTCAATATAAATTTGTCCGGAAAACTCTAATGTATTGCAGAGAGGGACAAACATAATATATCGATCTATTTCAATTTTCTGAGTATGTTCCGTACTCTTCATTTGTCCCCGCCTGCAATACATTATAGAATTCGCGACATATTTATATCGAATAAAGGGTATTTCGATTAAAGCGCAAGATTTTTTTTGTTAATTAAAATATGATTTTCTGTTTTTAAGTATTGAAATATTTATTTATTTAGAAAATATACATTTGGGAATTATGTATGAAACAAAATATCTTGTAAACGGCTTCGCTGACAAGATGTGTACCTTGTTTAAGAAATTTTCAATAACGTTATTGACTTCATGTGGTGGTATTTCATTGATACAGCGTCTAATTTCGGCTTTCAATGATTCGATGGTTGCAGGCTTATTGGCATAAACCTGTGACTTCAGATCACCCTACAGCCAGCAGTCTGAAGGCGTTAAATCGCTAGAGAGTGGAGGCCAATTCCGGTCACCAGAACGGGAAAAGTCACGACCAGGAGCGAACCCGTGCAAGATCGTGAATAATCGTCAATGTTTCACAGGCGGTATGACATTGTGGCACCGTCCTGCTGAAATCGCATGTTATCAAGATCAATTGCTTCCAAATAAGAGACAAGAAACTGTATTATCATAGCACGATAACGTTCGCCATTCACCGTTACTGCATCACCTTCTTCGTTACAAAAAACGGTCCAGTTATTATTCCACCAGACCATAATGCACCTACTAACTCCCATCTGTCAACTTCCGATCTGTCACATCATAATATTGTGACGTTATGACTGTCACACATGACGTGCAATTAACTCCTTGTGAAAGTGACACGAGAAATAAAATATCCTTTCGTCTTCTGCATTGGTCCATTAACAAATCTCCTACCTCCCTTGTTCGATTAAACACCCAAATCCCCAACTGCCAACCGAATTACCAGAATTCGTAAAAACAAAACCATTCCAGTTCTGAACGAGAGCGAAAACATTATTTTTCGAGGATTACATGGACTTTTACCAGCAAAAACAAACAGCAATTACGATCGAAATAACTGAGAAGTCATTACCGATCCCTTCAAGCTTACCGCAAACATTGCGCCATCGAAGTCATAACGAGTATTTTCGGGTATCGAGATAGAAATGAAATTCGACAACGATTCAATAGATGGCAAATGGGCAGTTGTCGCATCCAGTTGGCTGTTTAATTACGAGCTCTGAAATGAAAGGACCGAAGTTTGGTTATGATTTTTTCGGTCTGCCAATTATACTAACCGACAAAAATTTGGGGAAGCTTCAATTACTATCGAATTTTATTGAAGGGAACTTCATCTTCATTGTTTTTTGTTGAAAAAAAAACTATTTCGGAAATGTTTCATTATGAAGTTCATTTTATTTTTGAAATTTTCTTTGTCTCAATTGGGTCTACCTCCCTGAAAAAAATGGAGTCAGAAACGATTATTTTTCTGATTGATGAAGGGATGTATGAGTGTATAAAGATAAAAATAATTAAAAAAATATTTTATAAGTATTGAATGAATGAAAAGGATATTCGGCATCATTTTTGGTTATTTTGTAACATTTCCACAAATTTCATCAAATCTCTGGAACTGGAGGGCGAGCTGTAGGAGGCGCGATGATGACAGCTCTGTCAGGGGGCACAATAGACCTTACGGTCGCAGTGGACTGTAACCCCTTTTCACTATAACTATAACTATAACATTTCCACAATCAAAACGAACAAATATTTTTGTGTTTTTTCATTTCAATATTGAAGTCTATCATTTAGTTAATCAAACGTCTATCTCATTTTTCTTTCAGAATATACCGTTTTTTTGTAAATAATATTACAACAATGTGTTGTTTTCGCGAAATTTATTTCCTTGAATTTTTTTATTCGAAATGATGAATATCCATTTTTTTGATAAAAAAATTCATTAAGGGTTGTTTTAGCCATCGATAAGTGAAAATTAATTGTTTCTTACAATTGTGGATTCTTACATGGAATTGAATTTCTTTTAAATGTCAAGCCCCGCAGGTATCTACTCCCAGATGACTGGTGAAGGAAAGTTAGTGTATTTTACAGTCAGTGTGAGATCTAGTTGAGGGTAGGATTTCTTGTTAATATTCCCTGCGCCCCAACATTTGTTCTATTAAGCTGAATAATCCAATAAATAAAAATTAATGCACTGCACCGCCATCTGGCGGTATACGTTTCCTATTTTGAAGGCTGAAGACTCTTAATTTCTCATTCTCTATATCTCATCAAAAAAGGACCCATTTGAAGAACTCATTTTCAGACAGGAGCTTTTGAGTACTTGTTCTCCCTTCTAGGTAAATTCGCTTTTTCCAGTTCAAGGAACCAATAGAAATTGACAGGATCTCTCAAAGAAATTGTTTTTTACATAAATATGGAAAAATTTTGTCTATAATTCGCATCTGATTTGAATAGGTACATCATCCCTAAAATAAGTGCAAAATTTACTTTCTATCGAATCGGATGTTTTGAAGATAACACTACACTTCATTCACTTTTATAAAGTATCCCGGTTGGCCTTGAAATTTTTTTACACTTTGTATATTTTGAAAATTTTAGGTTATAGTCATTTTCCTGTGAGATGAAGAAGCAACGTTGTTCATTTTACATAGAGGTCGTAGTATTTACGTTTTCATCGAAATGTTTATTTATTTTGGGAAAACAATGAATTCCAGGAAATATTATGTGAATTCAATAATTCCAATAAGACCTGGCGAATGTTGAAGAAACTTTTTTCTCTGTTAATACTGGAAATATTTCAGGTATGTGAACATGGTTGGAAGAATTAGTTATGCTTTTTTCTTTTACGGAAATCAAGAATTGAGTGTTGAAATTTTACTGAAAAATAATGGACAGAAAATACCGTTACTTTGTGATAGTTTATTCGAAAAAAGGATAAAGTACTCGAATAACTCGACAGAAGAACCTATGAACGAAGAGTGGAACTCCCCACTGCTTGAAAAATTTCACGAAATAAGCCTACAGAAGATATTTAATTACCTTCTTGCACAACTTGAAATAACCGAGTATGAAAATGTAGCGGTACTACGAAACCTGTATCACAGTTAAACTAACTCCATTTACAATGTTGAAAAAGAGTAAATAGGAATTAGCATTGGCAACATCTCTGGGGTTCATTTGACATTTAAAGAGTACCAAACTTCGTCATTTTTAAGTAAAAAACATGAAGGACCTAAATCCTGACCAACCGGGATACATTATAAAAGTGAATGGAGTATATATTTCGAGTTATTCAAGTACTTAACCAAGATATTCTCAAGTTTCTAGGTATTTTTTTCAACGGTTTTTCGTGTTTGAGGACAGACACAACCTAATTTGACCACGGATTCATTATCAGTGTGTCTGCCACCATTTTCTCATCAAAATTCGGAGAATACAGACATCCTGACGAAATGAAAATGAAAAGCCCTCATTTAAGCAGAATAACACTCAACAACACATGCTGCCATATTATCTTCTTCGCGTCCTTGTATTGAATTGTAATAATCAGTTTGTGGCTTGAGGACAGGGCAAATGAAATTTATCTTTTTCGAATTGTCGACGTTTCGATCCTATGTTCGGATAAAAATTTTCAGTCTTGAAGAAGATCCGAACATAGGATCGAAACGTCGACAATTCGAAAAAGATAAATTTCATTTGCCCTGTCCTCAAGCCACAAACTGATTATTACAACTCAACAACACCTTATCTACCTCTTATAACAGACTCTTATTGGCTTTACTTCCAATCTTCTTTCCCCAGAGAATTTTGCAGCAGTTGAAGGGTGAATATTTGTCTTTTCACCTAATTTGTTTACCAAAGTTTCGCATACATATGCGTGGACAGATGTCAAAGACTTTTGCAAAAATCAGTCTGAGGCAGAAGATATCAAAGAAATGATCCATAAAGAATATAATATACTGGAGCAATTAAGAACACCTTATTACCCAGGAGTATAGAATTCTATGCTCCTAGTTATTACTGTGCACATGCAGATTTCAAACTGGTTATAGGAGAATTTGAACACTACGGACATCGTCGACATCAGTGTATGCGTCCTATTTCAATTACACATTCAAACTCGCTCAGACGAGAAAAATGCCTTTGAAAAAAATCGAGCTGAATATTCAGTGCTTCAGATTCAATCTGCAATTCAGATTGCACGACGTTATATTGTGCTAGCTAGTCTGAAGCAAATTAACTATCATGCACATATACTCCCAAATTTTTAATTCAATTTTTCAATTGCAAAATTTAATACACTCGCCGACAAAAGAATAATCTTATGCCCGATAACTTTTCCCGTTTTAATTCACTTTTAATTCAAAAGAAGTTTTTTTTCTTGAATTGAATAGGAAATTGGAACATTCTGTAGAGACATACAGTAATGTACTCCCCTTCATCTGCTTTGATACAAATTTCATTTCATTGATATTCGCCAGAAGGGGGTAATATTTTCGAGTTGATGTACGAAATTATGTATGTCCATTTCTTTTCAACGCCCTACAGCCCGATCTATACTTGATCGCTTGATGGTTTTTAACATATGGTTATTAACATTTCAACATGCATTTGTATAAATTGTGGGAGTGAAGTAGACTATGTTTTTTTAAGAAGAAATTTCATTGAAAATACTGTTACCTTGAAAATGATGGAGTACAAGATCTCCAAAAGATCTAGAAAAATGTCCGCGACAGCACATATTTATCTCCTAAGGACAGCTTACAAGTTACAATATCCAATTTGCACTCTGATGCACGATGTTTGGAGGGACATAGTTATATTTCTCCTTGAAACTAAATTGATAGTGACCTTAGGCATTCAATTCAGATCCAAATTGTTCTTTACACGATACAATTTGAAGTTTTAGTTTTGATCCTATGAAGTCTTCACCATCAAGTTGCAGAGTCAAGCAATACGAGGATATATTGAAAAATTCTTAGCCTACTATAGAACAAAACAAAATTTCAATGTCAAAATATTTTAATACTCAACATATTCTCCTCCTCATTGAATACATTTATTACAGCGAACCTGTAACGTCTCTAAACCTTTCAAACAAAATGTTTCTGCAAACCAGTCCTCCACAGCTTTCATTACCTCCTCGTTGGAAGAAAATTTACGACCTTTTAAACATTTTTTCAGTTGAGGAAAGAGAGGATAGTCAGATGGAGCCAAATCTGGTGGATAAGAGGGGTGTTCTAGTGATTCTAACCATAAATCACGAATTTTTTTCATGGCAACATGAGATTTGTGTACCAGGGCGTTGTCCTGTAAAAACAAAATACCTTTGGATAGCTTTCCGCGTCTTTTCTCTTTAATTTTTTGCCGTAGAGTGGTCAGTAATATCGAATAGTAATCTCCAGTGATTATTCTACCCTTATCCCAAAAATCAATCATGATTACTCAATGGCAATCCCAAAGAACTGAAGCAAAAACTTTGCCAGCAGATTTTTGGACACGAAACTTCTTAGGTCTTGGAGAACCAGAGTGTCGCCATTCCATCGATTGTTGCTTTGTTTCTGGATCGTAGAAATCTACCCAAGTCTCATCCATAAGAAGTGACAAGCCTGGTGGGCTACTGCAAAAAGATGAACATGCAGTACATCATTGGATGTGACAGCAACGCCCACCATACTGTCTGGGCGAGCTCTGACATCAACAAAAGAGGTGAGTCTCTATTTGAATTTCTTGTAACTGAAGGGGTGGGCTTAGCAAATCGGGGTAGCGAGCCTACATTCCGCAATGCGATAAGGGAGGAGGTGTTAGACCTAACACTTATCAGTCCAGCTCTACAACACAAAATTTCAAACTGGCATGTCTCAGCAGAGGCCTCCTTCTCTGATCATAGACTAATCCGGTTCGACATAGGGTTACAGCCAATGCTACAAGAGCCCAGAAGAAATCCCAAACGGACTAACTGGGACCGTTATCTTGGTCTTCTAGAGACCAATAACGAGCTCTCGGGGGTCCGGGGAATCGATTCTGTGGAAGGCATAGATTTGATGGCGAAAAATCTCCAAAGCAGGATTCTTACCGCTTACGAAAGTAGCTGCCAACTCAGGAAAACGGTTTCCAACAAAAACGTACCCTGGTGGAATTCAAATCTATCAAAGTTACGAAAACATGCCCGCAAACTGTACAACAAGTGGTCTACGACTAGAACACTAGAAGACAAGACTGCGTACAGAGCGGCAACGACTAAATACAATAAAGAACTTAGGGAGTCTAAGCGAAAGACTTGGCGTGCCTTCTGCGAAAGCATTGAGGAAACGCCGACGGCTGCTAGACTTCAGAAGGCTTTATCGAAAGAACACAACAACGGTCTGGGACAGCTTAAAAGAAGGGATGGTGACATGACTGGCACAGATGATGAAACGTTGTCTCTCATGCTAGAATCTCATTTCCCTGGCTCCCAAATATTTCGTGGCAACAATCCTAGCCAGGACTTTTCTGCGCCCAGAAGAGGAGCTAGGAAAATAGCTGCCAAACTTTTCACAGGGAATAGGATTCGATGGGCTATTGAATCCTTCAAACCTTACAAATCCCCAGGGGGAGATGGCATATACCCAGTGCTGCTTCAGAAGGGGCTGTCGGCTCTATTGCCAGAGCTTATAGTCTTATTTCGTAAGAGCTTCACATGGGGATACGTGCCTGAATGCTGGCGGGACGTGAAAGTGAGCTTCATTCCGAAGGTCGGCAAACGGCCGGGAACAGAAGCAAAATCATTTCGCCCAATAAGCCTCTCATCCTTTCTACTGAAAGCGATGGAAAAAATAGTCGATCAAGATATCAGAGCCGGACTTCTGTCGAGAATCCCTCTGCATAAGGATCAATTTGCGTACCAAGCAGGTAAATCCACAATCTCTGCTCTTCATAGCCTCACCAGCAAGCTGGAAAAAGCCATAGAGCATAAAGAAATAGCATTATGTACTTTCATTGATATTGAAGGCGCGTTCTCAAACACACCTCGACAGTCCATCCATCGCACGCTGGTCAGGAGGGGCGTTGAGCCGGCGACGGTGGCTTGGATTATGGCAACACTGAACAGCCGGATAATCAATTTAAACTTAGCATCAACATGCCTAACTGCGACACCAGGAGATGGGTGTCCGCAAGGAGGCTGCTTATCGCCACTTTTGTGGTCATTAGTGGTCGACGACCTCCTTAAAACGCTTTCAGAAGCGGGTTTTGAGATCTGCGGATATGCCGATGACCTTGTGATAATGGTTCGGGGCAAGCATGACGATACAGTATGTGATCGCATGCAAAATGCTCTGACCCTAACGCACGAGTGGTGTGTCCAAGAAAAACTCAGCGTGAACCCTAAAAAAACGATTCTTGTACCATTTACTAAGAGAAGGAAACTATCTCTTAAAGTAATTACGATGGAAGGAATTGCTTTAGTCCCCACTGATCATACTAAATATCTTGGTGTTATTTTCGACCAAAAGCTCTCTTGGAGCCTGCACCTCAAGGCAGTGATCAGTAAGGGCCAGAGAGCTCTCTTCGCATGCCAGAGGATGGTCGGAAGTACGTGGGGACTCAAACCTGAAATTACCAATTGGATTTATAAATCCATTGTGCGACCAATCGTTAGCTACGCAGCTTTCATCTGGTGGCCGAAGCCGAAAACACTTACGGGGCAAAAGGCCCTAGACAAATTGCAAAGAACAGCATGTTTGTCCATAACGGGAGCATCTCGCTCTTGTCCGACCGCTGCTATGCAGGTCATCCTGGACCTGCCTCCACTAGGACTATTCTTAGAAAGTGAGGCAGCCAGGTGGGCTCTTAGGGTAGCGAGGGAGCGGAAACTCAAAACTGGCGACTACACAGGCCATCTTCGCATTCTGAATGAGTGTAAGCAGCTTTTAGACGTGGTCACAGACAACCTCACCCTTAAGCATGAGTTTCAGAAAAACTTCAGCGTGACAACGCCAAGTCGCGAACAATGGATTAACGACGAAATGTTTTTCCCTGCAGGGTCTCTCGTGTTTTACACCGATGGCTCGAAGACCGAAGACGGTCGAGTCGGAGCCGGAGTATACGGTTCCTCAATACAACTAGCCTTATCAATGGGCTTTTGTCCATCGGTGTTTCAAGCGGAAACATTTGCCATAAGGGAGTGCATTGCACACTGCATGGAATGTAACTACCGGAAAAAAAGGATTTATATACTATCTGACAGCAGAGCAGCCCTACTAGCGCTTGACTCACCACTAGTTCGGTCAAAGTTAGTTTGGGAATGCAAAATGTCACTCAACGCACTCGGGCTTAACAATCAGGTCAACCTCGTTTGGGTACCTGGCCACTCGGGAGTGCATGGGAATGAAATGGCTGATCAGCTAGCAAGGAAGGGTGGACTTGTTCCCTTCGTTGGACCGGAGCCTTTCTGCGGCTTCCCAGCAAGCCATCAAGCGATGGCTGTTAGAAAATGGGAACAGGAAAGGAAGAGTAGGTCCTGGCGACTGGTCCAGGGACAGAGACAGGCTAAGTCTTTCCTCTCGTACTCAACGAGCTGGACCAAAAAAGTTCTGGCACTTAGCAAATCAGAACTGAGGAAAATGACGGGCATACTCACGGGACACTGTCCTGTAAATTATCATCTTCGGAACATGGGAAAGGTTCCTGATGATACCTGTCGCTTCTGTCAAGAAGCCACCGAAACAACTGAACACCTGCTTTGCAATTGTGGAGCTGTCTTCAGGAAAAGGCTACAACATCTTGACTTCTGTTTCTTAAAACCGGAACAAGTAATGGGCGTGGCACCGAGAAGAGTAGTGAAGTTCATAGAGGCTTTGCTACCTGATTGGTAAACAGCGCGGGGTAGCACAATAGATCTTCAGGTCAAGGTGTTTGCGAGGCTAAGCAAAGTCTAAACGCCCCTCCTTAAATCTAATCTAATCTAATCTAAGTCTCATCCATACTAACAATTTGGTTTGAGAAGTCTACATCGTTTTCAAATCGAGCACAGATCGAATGCGATGCTTCTACCCTTGCACGCTTTTGGTCAACGTTTAAACAGTTGGGGATCCATTTTGCAGAAATTTTTCTCATGTCCAAATTAACGTGAATTATATGATGCTCGCGTTCGTATGAAATCTTCAGTGCTTCAGATATCTGTTTTAGCCCAATTCGACGGTCTGATAAAATCATGTCATAACTGCATCGATATTTTCGAGGACTGACACAGAAACTGACCTTCCCGATCGGTCATCATCTTCAATGGAAAATTTACCTCTTTTGAAGCTTGCAGTCCAATTTTTCACGGTCGCATACGAAGGACATTGATCACCAAGGGCATTAAGCATATCTTCGTAAATCTGCTTACCTCTTAACCCTTTTGAATACAGGTACTTGATACTCGATACTCCAATTTTTCGATTTTTACAATTTCGGTGGACATCTTTTTTTTATTTATTGCGTACCTCTGGTTCACTTTTTTGACGTCGAACTCTACACTGACACTTCTAAATAAGTTATTGTGCGTTGATATGGTATGGTATCGCAATATTTTGTTTTTGCATGGAACTGGTCTAGGCTTACTAGATATCAATACATCCTCGTAATGTCTACAGAATCCAAACTTCAGGAGTGATGTGAATTAGATTGCACTTTGCAGAAATTTGACAGAATGAAAGTTTAAGAAAACTCACTGTTAATCTGGTTCCTTACTTTATGAACTTAATTTTTCACTAAGAATTCTCTGAAGTCGTTCCTACTGGATTCAACTATAGGGGGAAGGGTGGTCTTATTCCAGTATATTCTGGACTCAATCAATTTTTATTGTGCCATCATCAGAATACAATAGTGAGTCCTAATTCATATAAAAAACAAAACTCCATGAAAGCCATCCTGTTAGCTGGTCATGATCCACATTTAGTGTTAAAAGAGTCTTAAAAAATATCATTAAAATCATTACTCCAACTTCCATAGCACAAAAACTGCAGGAATAATTCCGAAATAAAATTCGTCTCTCTCAAATTTCCAGTTTATACTGTTTATAGTCGTACAACTCATGCATAATTGTTGATCTGAATTGAATTTGTGATCGTTTCATTTACTTTTAAACGTCTGAGTTTTTGATGGATACTTCAGATCGTCCTACACGTAAATTCCACCTCTGTGAATATATTTCCCCGTAATAAAAATAAATTCCCTAATCGAACCAAGGATCTTCAGGAATCTTTATTGGAAAACATCAATTCTTTCACGGTAATTCATTCAAATGAGGCGATCAGAAAATAATTACTTATAATTGGCCCAATTACTGTCCTGCCCTACTAATGATCGAGAGCCTCATCAGAACGGCCGACAGTTCGTTTTTATAGTTTTTTTTCACTTTTTTATGCACTTCCCTACACGAAGAGAAGATTCATTTGAATTGCAGATGGTGAGGTTATTTTATTTAGGTAGACGGTTGACAGTTCATTGCGGATGAGACTAAACAGCCTGTGTAGGTGGTGGAGCCGTGAAATTTTACCAGGGGCGATTTATTATCTAATCAATTTCGAAGAAGTAGAACTATTTATGTTAATATAGAAGAAATTATACGGGTTTCCGAGTTACACGAGTCTTTGATGCCCATTGAAGTCATTACTCATAAATACTATGATACTTCTTTACCTTTCACACTTTTTCTACCGCCATATCCATCTTCTACAGGTATTTTCTGATCGAGTTCCACCTCTGGTTTGTCTAAAGGTCCAAGATCCAGCACCAAAAATCGCTCGTCCACTTTGAAAATATTCTGACTGACAAAAAAACTCCAACACATAGAAGGAGCTGTTCAAATTTTAAATTATTTTTGGTAAAAAATCGTGAAGGGTTTTTTCATGTGAACATTTTTTTACTTGAATATTGTAGTCATTTTTGCAAATTTCTTAAAGTTTTTCAACGAATCAGCTGTTCGAGGAGATCCAAAGTCGATGTTTAGTTGCTGTTAAAATGTCTGTGTACGCAGAATTTATCGCCAACTGAGTGAATTTGAAAGAGGTCTTATTATTGGTCTACGAGAGGATGAGTTGTCATTTCGAGAAATTGCTAACCGTACAAACAGAAATCCAATTTCTCCTAATTCAACCATGGTGAATAATTTCCAGGAGTCATTCAGGTTGCTGGATAAACGTTTGAATATTGGATAGACTCCACCTCTAGATCGGTTCCCCTGGACTATCAAGTTGCCAACTCACTCCCACTTCAATACAACACCATCACCATCATTATCTGGTTCTTTTAAGTTTGTTTCTTGCCGATTGTTTTAATTTTGCCATTTTAAGTAAAGAGCTTATGTATTATTTTTTAACCTATCTAAATTTTGACATGTTCAGTTTTTAAAATTTTTTATCTTACTGACTTCTTAAATTTTTAAATGGTTGACAATTTGAACTTGTTGACCTCTATTAATTTTTAACTTGTTAACTTTTCGTAAGTTTTGTTGAGATTTTCGTGATTTGTGACTTTGCTGTATTTTAAATTGACATCCTGTATAGACCTTTCGAATTAATAAGATTGCTTTGGGAAGAAGAGGACCCGCTATCGCTCATCTGTCGGCTTGTTTTGTGATCATGTTGACTGGACATTCTTTGTTTGGATGGCCTGTATTCGACATGTAGTGGAGATTTTTAATATTTTATTCCCTAATTGTGTATTTGTAATATTTTTGTCTTGCAAATGTTGACCCCAAACTTGAGTCCTGACTAGGACAAGTTCATATTTTTATTTGGAACTTCGATCATAATAGTGAGTTTTCATTCAATCTCC
Source organism: Adalia decempunctata (assembly GCA_951802165.1). Lineage (NCBI taxonomy): Eukaryota > Metazoa > Arthropoda > Insecta > Coleoptera > Coccinellidae > Adalia > Adalia decempunctata. The sequence goes on from OX637697.1 coordinate 28,934,612, forward strand.
TATCACCTTATGATTAGGCAACTCACATTACACTAATTAGAACTATATTTTTAGATGGCTTTGAAAATGGCGAAATGCCGAAACATGTCAGCCTTGTCTATGGATTATTAAAGAGTTCCTATACATATAGTGTTTTTAGACCAATTCCTTATTCAGAAATCCAATAACTGTTATGAGATGTCGTCAAAAGTCAGTTAGTATACTTACAGCACAAACTTTCTAGGAAAATTCCTAAGAAACACTGTATATCAGGAGATTTTTTGTCAATGAATACTGCTTTCGTTTAAATTGCAAGGAGGGGGCTTCTTATTTGAACAACTCGAACGTATTTTCCAACAAGATTCGTAATTTTATCTCATTTTCGTGAGCGAAGCTTGGCTCTTTCAGATGCCACCGCACAGACCGCGCTACAATCATTCTACCGCTTTATGTCTGTGTAATTCTAATTTCCACAAAGTTCTGAAACTCCTGAAATGTTGGTGAGGTTTCAAAACCATTCGCCTAGGCGAAGATATACATCCAGCGAGCTGAAATATTAAATGGCATCCAACAGCGCTCCTGTCAGGAAGCGAAGTACAGAAATGTTGTCTCTTCGCACTAATGCACCGAAGATTCGGATGATACGATACATTATTCGCATTTCGAAGCTTTGCTGGTAGACACCGAACGAACAGTGAACGTTTCTAATTTCTCAATGAGTGGATTGAAGGACAGCTGACGTTCATGCGAATGTTCTGAGGGGGGGAATCCCTGGAGATCTCAATGTTGCTCAGCTGGTGAATCCCAAATATATTGAATGCCATTTGTTTTCGAAATTAAAGATCAAAAGCTCAAAAATTACGAGTGAAGATACTTTTCTCTATTTCAGAATCGTAATGAGTTCATTACAGTTCTGAAAACATAGTGCTGTAATGAATTCATTACAGCATCGTTTTCAGTTACATTTTTCGTTTCGTGGTTGTCAGCAATGACTTCCGATCCTTTTAAATTTCGGCAGAAGTCAATTTGGAAATGTCAATTTTAGTATCTCGTAACATTCGCACCAACAGCCAAGATACAATATGAAAGTCACTAGGACCTATAATTTGAATTTTTCTTGAATTTCACAAAATTTGAGTGAAATAGAGAAAATATCGTCTAATACTAGTTGCAGAATGCAATTCCAATACTCATGCGTTCGAAAACTCGCTCCTTCGTCGCTCGTTTTTGACTTTCGCATTCGTATTGGAATAGGAGCCCATTCTGCAACTAGTTTTAGAATATACTATTACCACACGTTCTTCTCATGAGTGTGGTTGTAGAGGATTTCAATTGTTAAGGTCCAGTACCTCATATTATAGGTGCACAACTAAGATCTATCTGTTTTTTGACGAAAATGCAACTTTATTGTGAAGAAATGTTTACAAGTGAATCATCTGAAGTACTGCCATTACATTTCGTTGTGTAGTTCAATTCGATAATATAGCTCATATACAGATTCTCATCATAGGAATAGGACAAATCTGATTCAGTTTTTGATGTTCTATTTACCCCCTCTGATATTTTGATTTCAACTCGTACATGGCCCGTATTCTCAGCGAGTGATCTTTCGGTGCGCATACGTTTTCCATACACAGAAAACGTATAAGCACCGAATGATCACTCGCCGAGAATACGAACCCTGATCTCCTTGTGTACAAGAATACCTTATACATTTCGCAATGGGACCTGTTTATACCTGTGCAAAGCGGTGTAGAAACTGCTATACATCTCGCAATGCGACCTGTGTAGGATCTTCTTATACATCTCGCAAGGTGACCTATTTGAGAAGATCTTATTCATCTCGCAATACAAGCTCGCATAGATCTCACTGAAGGATATTAATGAGAAGTCCTCACCACGGGAGGTGCATGCGAACTCCCAGTGTGATTTGTTCGAGAATATACACGTAGGATATCGCCAAGTGCTCTCTGGGAACTCTTTTGTGGCGGAAATTTGGACGAGATATAGAGCTCCCTGGGACCTCCCAAAGAAGACACAAAAGGCGTCAAAACTTCCTAAAAATAAGTCTCTGGGATGTCTCTGGGATATTTTAGTGTCGCTTGGGACCGAGACAAGGCCCTTTCACGGAAATGTTTGATGAGTTCTGAGTAAATTCCATCAACATCAGTAGCTTTCCGAGGTATAGTAAGTATGCTATTAAAGAAGTAAGGAAGGGCATATGTATAATTGGAAATCTTTTGGAAGTTCTGTTTTTGAGTTGATTCTAGTTAAGAAGTTTTGTGAGGATATAATTATAATTATAAATATTCATCAATGTATGATGATGAGATCTATGAGTTGGAATTCGGTGAATTTTCACAGGTTTCTAGATCCACAAAAACCAACTCTTTGGAAAAAAAGGCAACTAGTTTCGACTGGATTTTGAAATCTTCATCAAGGCTCTGAGATAGAATAACATGAATTACAATAATTTCAGATGTTCGAAAATGCAATTAAAAGATTGAAATCTTTTTTGTACAACTGCCATCAAAAGTGACACTTTTAATGACAGCAAACAATGTTTAAATTGGTTGTTTACGTGGAAGCGTGTTAAAAATAGTTTTAACATTAGTGTTAAAAATATTTTTAGCACTTCATTTTCTTATGATGAAATCAGACGAAAAATATTCAGCAATTGCAAAATTTTATTATCAATATTTAACAATCATTACTTATGAACATTAATATTAATCGTAAAACTAGAACAATTACTAACATTAATGCCCTGTGACGTTAGGGAGCTTCACAACACATTATTAGCATCCTCAGCACCATCTGTACTTGTAGAAACCGGAAGAATTTTTTCAGCAATGACATTTCTTTATGCAAAGGAATGATCAACATAGCCCTCGGCTACCGTCGTAGACAACATGTTTTTTTATATCCGTAATATTTGCTCCTGATTCTGCTAGCAATGAAGCGGAGGATCTTCGAAAACAGTGTCCTGTATATTGCTTTGGTTTTGGCAGTTTGAGGAACTTGGCAACAATAGATGGAATTCTCCCAAATGTATTGATACCAACTGGATTGGCAATGCATTTATTATTCATGTATTTCACGAAAAGACGACGATGTTTGATGACAGAAGGGCGCAGTGCAAAGTACTTATGAAAATAGTCAACATACTTCCCAATAATACTTAAAGAACAACTGACTTTCGTTTTTGTGTTTGGAAGTTGTATAACCAATAATTTATTTGTTATTTCGATGTCTTTCACTGATAAATTACACAATTCTTCACGCTACAAATAATCCGAAAATAGTTGCAACCATCAAGTATTTCTCATCTGGTGCTTCATCTATAAACTTGTTCACGAGTGAGAATTTTCAATTTTTTGGGACGATATTCTTCACTTTTCCGTTTTAAATATGCTATTACCTCAAAATATTTACTAACATTCAGACCATTTTTAATAAGGGCGCTTGACTTTATCATTGAAATTTTGCTCCAGAAAGTTGATGAACTCCATATTTTTTATTTTTCTTCTGAGTATGCCAGAAACACAGGTTCACTGAAGTTCCCTTCTTCATTTTTCAATTTACACCAGGCCAGGAAATTGTTATATGCAATATCGTAGTGCTGAACACATTTTTCAGGTAGGAGTTTCAGATTTGCTCTTCTTGCAGACTCTTCAATATCCACAGGAACAACCAAATCGTCACTTTTATTAATAATTGGACTCTCGACAAACATATTAAGCAGTTAAAAACCCAAGACGAAAATTGGACAGGAACGAAATTCAAATCATCGTCTTTTCTCATTTGTTAGTAATCATAACTTCGACAACCTTTGCCATTCACCACAACCTTTTGATTTTTTTGAATATTAAAATGCATTTTGAAGTTTATTGTCATTGCAAATTCTCCCATTTCATTATCAAAATAAGGCAGTTGTACAAAAAACATTGTATGGCATTAGTGTTAAATAGTTATTTTTGTATCTAGTGCGCGAAATGCCACTTTGGTGATCGAGATCACCAAAGTATTTGGCGCATGAGATGCAAACAAAATTTTTTCTACAAACGTTCGTGCACTGACTGCACCATAAATGTTAACATTGTCAATAATAAATAAAATTAGATAGTTTCTCACAATTTGAAATCCTTAATTATTTCTGAACAGTAATAAATAAATGATTTCTTGGATTTATGCTTGATTGAGGAACATAAAGGTTAATTAAATATAAAAATCCCATGTAGTTTACACGCAGTGTGCGAAGTAAGCATTTCGCACACTACTTCGCGCACGGTGTCAAGGTAACGAAGGAAAATGAAAAAAAGGGTCACTTCGCATTATTGTCTATGCGCGAACCTTGTCATTTTTTGACGTTTGTAGAAAAAGTGATTTTCTCTATTTCAGTTTCGTAATGTGTTCATTACAGTACTAAAAACAGTGCTGTAATGAATTCATTACACCATCGTTTTCAGTAACATTTTTCGTTTTGTGGTTGTCAGCAATGACTTCCGATCCTTTTAAATTTCAGCAATCGTCAATTTGGAAATGTCAATTTTCGTACTTCCTAACATTCACACCAACTGCCAAGATACAATATGAAAGTCACTAGGACCTATAATTTGAATTTTTTCATTGAATTTCACAAAATTTGAGTGAAATAGAGAAAATATCGTCTAATACTCGTTGCAGAATGCAATTCCAATACTCATGCGTTCGAAAACTCGCTCCTTCGTCGCTCGTTTTCGCATTGGTATTGGAATAGGTGCCCATTCTGCAACTAGTTTTAGAATATACTATTATTTTATTCGTGAAATTGATCAATTCGCTCCGCTCATTTCACTCACGAAATAAAACGTCACTTTTAACACCTATATCATAAATAACTATTCTTTTCAACACAGACAAACAGATATATAAGTGAGAAAACACAATTTTAATTATTGACATCGAAACTATTGACAACGGAACCACACGAAGTGAAAATGTAAGTCGAAAATTCATACAATATTCCAAACCTTTTTCTTCACCTATATATTTGTTTGTTTGTGTTAAAAAAAAAATAAGCTTTTAATCTTTTAATTGTAGTCTCATCTGAAATTATTGTAGTTTATATTATTCCGGTTTAGAGCCCTGATGAAGATTTAAATCAAAGTTGGTTTTGTGAATAACACGTGGACCTAGAAACCTGTGAAAAACCACCGAATTGAATATTTATTATTTCAAGGCTTGCCTCCACTTTCTATTGTCTAAGGATTAGCTATTTGTTTTAGGGATAGGGTAACTATAATTTAAGATTATACTTTCGGACGATGGTAGCACTTTGGTGTGATATGTGTCGTTTCAATCGTGAAAATTATTGAAAAATCTCCGAAACTATCCTCTCTTTGTTGAAGAAACAAGAAACGGCTATCCCAACATGGGTTGTATCACCTCTAATCGTAATTGCTGACAGCCTGCACCGGTCGTAACAATTTCATCCTACATCTCACATCAAACGCTCCAGACCTCGCCGAGCTACATTCCCCAGCCGGAAATCGCCATCGTCATCCCCCAAAAAAGGTTCCTCTCGGCTTCATAAGACGTCCAGGGTTACGATTTCCATTAAAATAACACGATCTCCGCAACTCAGCCGTCGGCAAAAACGTTTCGGCATTGCTCTAACTCACGGCTAGGCCACGGTTGTGAGCGCTTCTGAAACTCCCACAGTTTATGGTCTTAGGTCAGTCTGGCGGTCTGAGCAGATATGGACGGGCAGCAGGCCGCAAACGCTAAGGTCAAAGCAACTTTGTCGGCCGCCTGCAGACATGCAGCAGCCAACTGCCGGAACATCGAACGAAATGAAAGCTGGGGTATGTGAGTATCTGGGCTTTTGATGTGATTGTCCATTTAACACGGATGCGAAAAGAGGGAAGTTGAAATGGTCCGCGGAATGAAACCGGTTTTGGTTTTATTTCGAGGGTTCTCTTCCGGATTAAAATGACTCTGGAGCCGTCGGCGTGTTTTGGAATATCAGAGTAACGAAAAAATTCCTTTATGACAACAAATACAGTTTTTTGATTCTACTTTACGATTTCCGGCTTCAAATTGGCTATTTCTAAGAATGACATTTTGAATATGCGAAGACTTACCAAGGAAAAAAGAAGCTTCAATGATAAAATATCCCCTCGTGACATTTCAAGCTGACCAGAATTGGCCTCCACGCTCTTGCGACCCTTTAACTCATTTTACTGAAAATAACTACACCTTTTCCAATTGTAATTCAGAAAACGTAAAATGTAATTCAGAAAAGCAAATTGAATTTCAGAAAATGGAAATTGTAATTCAGAATCGTAAGTTGATATTCAGAAACGGTAATTTGAATTTCAGAATAGTGAAATGTAATTCAGAAAGGGTAATTTGAATTTCAGAATAGTGATATGTAATTCAGAAACGGAAATTTGAATTTCAGAAAATATAAATTGTAATTCAGAATTGGTGATTTGAAATTCAGAAATGAGAAATTTTAATTCAGAAAAACGAAATTGTAATTCAGAAAAAAGAAATTGTAATTCAATTGCTTGGTACCCAAACCACCTTTTCTGGTATTATGTATGTAATTCAAATGGAGACATGATTTCATTTAAAATGGGTGGCGAAAAATATTAATAATGATTCTTGGAGTCATTACCGACTCTCAAAGTACTTAGATACCCTCCATACAAGTAGGAAATATAATAACAATAACTTTATTTCCAAGAATAACATGAAGGTATATACAGTCAAAACCGAAAACAGGAAAAAAAACAAATTTGAAAATACGAAATACTTAAGACAAGTTCGATGCCACATTGTCCTAGATTCCTATGTTGCATCACTTGGTACCGAGCTCGATACTATTCTGAATAACATATTACATTTTCTGAAATTGAATTGATAACTTCTGAAATACAATTTTCCTTTTCTGAAATTGAATTTGCCATTTCTGAATTTCAATTCACTATTCTGAATTACAACTGTGTTTTTCTGAATTACAACTTCCTAATCTGAATTTCAATTTCGTTTTTCTGAAATTGAATTAACTATTCTGAAATTCAATTTCTGTTTTCTGAATTACATATTGCTATTCTGAAATACATGTTCCCTTTTCTGAAATTCAACTTTGAATTTCTGAATTACAACTGTGAAAGGTGTAGTAATACATCTTATACGATGTTTACCATCAGAAAAAAAAGTCACTGTATTTTTTTTCTTAGAGTATGGTTTCGCAATGAAACCACTAGGAAAAACAAAAAGTTTATTCTTATTTCAAAAATATCAAACAATTTTTTTTTATATAAAAATTATCTCTTATGATAATCCAAGAAGCACATAAATTAGTTTGAAAAACTAACAATTCAACAAGGTCTTCAGGAAAAACGGCAAGAAGAACATTTGTTGGAGTTTCTTTATTCGCCTCTATACTTGGTCCGAAATTTTCCATGAAAGTTTTCATATTTTCTGCAGATTTTGTCCATGTGATGGTTTTGGCTAATTCTCTTCGACGTAAAACTGAGAGAAAAACATCATCTTCGCTATCGAAGTCATCGTCATCGTAATTTTCGATAGTATTTTCTTCAATTTCAATCGGCCAACTCATCATGTCAAATAATTCCTCTGACTCTTCGATGTTATGAGCCAACAGAAACTCATTTTCCACTTCATTGTCACTGACATCACCTGTTTCGGATTCATTATCTGACTGTATACCATCAATCAATTGGTGAAGTTGATCAGAATCGAGCGTTTCCAAATTACGAAACGAATAAGTTTTCTTTCCTTCGTCTGAAATTAAAAAAAAGATTCATCCTACTGGTTTCGTTATGAAACCGAACATTTCTACAACTAATCTCTCCCTGAAAAATACGTGAAATTCATCTAAATCACATGAAAAATTCAATTATGAACTACTAGCATTCTAATTAGATATATTACAGACCTGCCATTGCGAATAAAACACTAAATACACAATAATTCAATTGTCAATACGCAATACGGAAGATTCCTACAAATGAAATGTTCTTATCGCGAACTAGGTTCAATTTACGAACGCTAGAAAAAGAAACCGTTTAGGTTATGCATATCTTATCACGTGACATACTGCGGTTTCAGCAGAGAACCAGTGGTACGCTATCTAAATATTCCTGAATGAATGGTTTTGCGATGAAACCAGCAGGCGCTAAAGGGTTTTAAACAACAATAACATGATCAATACTGGATACAGCCATCTCCTAAAGACGAGGAAAGATAAGTTCAATAGGCATCCATTGAATATGAAGATCAAAATTTTAACCAGGATCAATACGGTATTATCCTTTTTTTAGGTGTAACGTGTGGAAAAGAATGCACTTTTTAGTTGTTGGGCCTTCAAAGAAATATGATGCTGTCCCTGCACGAGGATGTATTGATATCTAGTTAGCCTAGACCAGTTCCACGAATAAACAAAATATTGCGATACCATATAAACGAAAAATATCTTATCAGAAGTGTCAGTGTAGAGTTCGACGTCAAAAAAGTAAACCAGTGTTACGCAATAAATTTAAAAAAAATGTCCACCGGAATTGTAAAAATCGAGAAATTGGAGTATCGAGCCATCATCAAGTACCTGTATTTAAAATGGTTAAGAGGTAAGCAGATTTACGAAGATATGCTTGATAACCTTGGTGATCAATGTCCTTCGTATGCGACCGTGAAAAATTGGACTGCAAGCTTCAAAAGAGGTAAATTTTCCATTGAAGATGATGACCGATCGGGAGGGCCAGTTTCTGTGTCAGTCCCCGATAATATCGATGCAGTTCATGACATGATTTCATCAGACCGTCGAATTGGGCTAAAACGGATATCTGAAGCACTGAAGATTTCATACGAACGCTTTCATTATATAGTTCACGTCTTTTTGGACATGAGAAAAATTTCTGCAATGGAAGAAGCATCGCGTTCTATCTGTGCTCGATTTGAAAACGATGTAGACTTCTTAAACCGAACTGTTACTATGAATGAGACTTTTGGTACATTTCTACGATCCAGAAACAAAGCAACAATCGATGGAATGGCGTCACTCTGGTTCTCCAAGACCTAAGAGGTTGTCCAAAATTCTTCTGGAAAAGTTCTTGCTTCAGTTTTTTGGGATTGCCATGGAGTAATCATGATTGATTTTTTGAATAAGGGTAGAACAATAACTGGAGATTTGTGTTCTACATTACTGACCACTCTATGGGAGAAAATTAAAGAGAAAGACGCGGAAAGCTATCCAGAGGTATTTTGTTTTTACAGGACAACGCTCCAGTACACAAATCTCATGTTCCCATGCAAAAAATTCGTGATTAGGGTGAGAATTACTAGAACACCCCCTTAATGCACCAGATATGGCTCCATCCGCGTATCATCTCTTTCCTCGACTGAAAAAAAGTTTTAAAGGTCGTGAATTTCATTCCAACGAGGAGGTAATAAAAGCTGTGGAGGACTGCTTTGCAGAGCAAGAAGAAACATATTCTTTGTAAGATCTAGAGTCGTTGCAGGTTCGCTGTAATGAATGTATTCAATTAAGAGGAGAATATGTTGAGTAATAAAATATATTGACATTGAAATTTTGTTCGTTTCTATAGTAGGCTAAGAATTTTTCAATATATCCGCGTATGTAAACTGAAGAAATGTAATACCTTATCAGCATACAAGATTGCGAGATTTTTCTACTCATCAGCATAAACTATTCTATACCTACCAGGTGTACCCTAACTTACGTCAAACCCACTCAGTCGCAGTCATCCATCGAAAAAACCTTCCGTGCATACTCCGTCACACTCCAAACCTACCGGTTCTCATGAAAATCGTTCTGGGTCCGCAGACCGAATTAGTTCAATAATAATCTGCCTCCTTCAAGAATAATGCTCCTCAAGCACGCGATTCGGGCGATCTTGGAATTGCGAGAATCTGAAATGCCGAATGGAAATGCCTCTAACGCGATTCCGGCATTAGAACTGCGTGGAAATCGTTCGATTTTCCACCGACGTGTTCGTGTGGGAAATTGAAAGCGGAGGCGTGTGGCGTTCTTCTAACGAGGTTCTGCTTATAGAATACAATCTGTTCAACTTGATGCTTTTCGAGTAATGGCCTATTGCTATAAGTTATGGGGATTATGCGTAATTGATGCTTCGATGTGATATTGCACCGGCTTATATGCTGAATTTCTGAGAACGAGCTCATGCATTACGATTAATCCTTTCCCGAAAGGAGCAATGTTGTAGGTTCATTGTAATCTCGCATAATATAATGTGCCTTGAACTGAAAATTAACTGAATATTATACAATACATCACTTCTAGAATCTCTTGCTCCGGATCACCGATTTCATCTATTCTATTTTATCTAATCAACCTATTAACTCGGATCTACTTAACTTGAAACGACCAAGGAGGATGGAATTGATACTACTCGAAGTCATAATTCTCTCCTTCGTGTCCTTCAATTAAATAGGAATAATAAGTTTGTGGCTTAAGGACTGGGCAAATGAAACAAATCCTTTATGAATTGTCGACGTTTCGATCCTTGGTTCGGATCTTTTTCAAGACTGAAACATTTAATAGCGTGTGAATATCAACTCTGACAAACAATTAAAACAATACTTTGTTACACAAGAAATTATATCAAAAGACACAAATCACAATGGTCAAAGAAACTCAACTAGTATCGAGAACAAACGTTTAACCTTCTCTATGGAAGTAGCCAGGTTGATCAAGTCGAGAAAGTAACAGAAAACAAAACTAATCAATCAAATTTACCTTTTCAAATGGATGTTAGAGGAAGCACAATGTAGTCATGAAATCTATAGGTCATTCTGTAATTCTATTTCTGTCAATTTTGTATAAAACGATCATCACTCTTAATAACCTGAATTGAAATGAGAAGATGGAACGAATGGAACATGTTATTCGGAGAAATCAATCCTATATCAATTTTTTGTTCGATGCAACAAATGTAGAATCGCAGGTGGAATGCACTAGTTAACGGGTTATTTGTTTTTAATTTTTGTTAATAAATTACTGTAAACAATACTGAGAGATTCAACATCAGTCCTTAGGTTGATTGTATTATTTATTGAAATATGGATCATCTCACTTATGCATCGCTTGAAATAGTTGTTTTCCCTGTCCAAGATCTTTACATTCTCAAAATCAAAATCATAATTGTTTTCAAAGTGGTGGGCAGCGAGAGCTGTTTTTTCGTTTTTTTTCCTTGTTAATTTCTCTACAATCATAAGAATGTTGATATATTCTTTTTTTCAAATATTGTTTCGTCATACCCACATACGTACTACCGCAATCTTTACAATTTATCGAGTAAACCAAATTGGATTTTAGCGAATTAGGTGTTGGGTCTTTGAGCTTGCTAAAAATGCTCCCTACTGTTTTAAGAGGATAGAAGGCGAGTTGGCAATTTGGTGTTGTATTCTTCACTAGCTGGTTAACCTTCCCAGACAAACTAGGTATATATGGAAATCTATAATAAGTTTTTTCTCCTTTTTCTCTTTTTCTGTCTAATGATACCATTTGGTGTTTATAAGTTGCTGCGACTGTATTGACTACTTTTGTGGGTTAATTATTAATCCTTAACAAGTTTTTAATTTTTTTCTCATTCTGCGCATGGTATATCGGGTCACTCAACTTGTAATTTCTAAATAATAGATTTTTTATAGAGGCTATTTTTTGTGATGTAGAGTGGTTCGAATAATAATTTAATAATCTACCTGATGATGTGTCTTTCATATGCCAATTCGTTGAGATAGTTCCATTATCTTGTCTGATGAGAGCAACATCCAAAAAAGAAATGTTGCTCTCGATCTCGTGTTCAACCGTGAACTGAATTCTTTCATGTACACTGTTGAATGTTTCTACTACCTCACTTGTTTTTCCTTTTGGTATCGCTAAGATGGTATCATCGACATACAATTTCAGGAAAGGGATGGTGAAAGCTGAATTATTTACCCCAACGGTTATAACATGATTCATCACGATACTGGCAAGTGTTGGGCTGGCCGGATTACCCATAGCTGTACCCTCTATCTGTTGATATATAACTCGAAGTAGAAGGCCTGAAGATCAACCTAACATTACGGAGATTCAATCGATATTAATGGTGTTCATACTACGAATGGACCTCGTCGGTAACAAAGAAGGCGTAGAGCTCTGTGGTTTACCCCACTCTCTTCGACTCTGCGGTCTTAAGTTCTCCTACTCCTTTTCTACTCGTCTAGTCACGGTACTATTGCTATCAGTTCGCCTCTCTTCGTTTAGCACGGCCATCAGTTCGCGACACCATTACAATCGGACTCTATTCTTCCCCACGCCGGAACCCGTTAGTTTCGTATACATCCGAATTGTTTTTTCTTTCGACCATTCATCCCTAATATTTTGGCTTTTGCGGCTTTGCAATGGTACTTAACATCTCTCATTACTCCTGATCTAGATGATTTCACTGAACTGGCTGGCGTTCGAACGCTATAATGAGAATTGTCTTCGAATTATTGTCTCTACTCGGCCTGCCTGAGCAGTATTACGATAAATATCTCCATGATCCATGTTCCTATGCATCCTCAAAAAATGGGTCTCCTAGACATCTTGTTAGTCGATCCATCTTATAGGTAGATTCGCACTCAACAATCCGAGAAAAAAAATTGACAGCTGGAAAAATAATATTCGCTACCTGTCAAAACAATCTTCCATGATCATGATCCATGATATGTTATCACAGAAATATTGGAGTTTTTGGGCAATAATTCGCTAGCATTTTATATGGTTCTGCTTGGGCAATCTAGATAAAATTTCGCACTTTCATAATGTATCCCGATTGCCGTGAAATTCTGACATATTTCGCCGTGTATATTTCGAAAATGTTATATTGTTATTGTGAGAACTGAAATACATATTTCGAAAATGTTGGGTTATTGTCATTTTACTGTGAGACAAATAAGCAACGTTGTCCCTTCTACATAGCGGTCGCAATGATTACGTAATTATCGAAATGTTTATTTAGGTAACTTGGGAAAATAATGAATTTGTGAAAATATTATGGGAATACAATAATTATTCTGAAGACCTGGCGAATGTTGAAGAAACTTTTTTCTCTGTTAATACTGGAAATATTCCACGTATATAAACATGGTTGGAAGATTCATGCTATCTTCTTGTACGGAAATCAAGAATAGAGTGTTGAAATTTTACTGAGAAATAATGGAAATAAGAGTCCGTAACTTCGTGATAGATCATTCGAAAAAAGAATAAAATTACTGAAATAACTCCGAAAATTATTTGACATTTCATGAGTACCAAACTGCGTCAGTTTTAAGTGAAAAAACTTGATATACCTAAATTATGGCCAACCGGGATACATTATGAAAGATAATGGAGTACCTATAGTCGAAATTTCTTCCGAATAATTGCCTAATACTCGGCTCTGATCAGTATTTTCGATAAATATACTGCTCCACAAGAGTTAGGGATATCGTATTCAATCAAATCAATTCAATCAAATTGAAAGTATGTAATCTTCGAGAAAATCGCTGTAAAATCATTTAACTCAATAACAACTTGAATCGATCCAATAAAAATCAGTATGAGACATTTCGTCAATCTGGTCGCCTTTTTTCTGAAGTTTGGTTCTTTGCATATGCTTCATGAATGTTCTTATTTTGAAATGAAGTTAGTTTATCAACGGCTTCGATTTGAAACGAGTTTTCTGAAAATGCCAAGACGTAAATTAACAAACGCTGAGGCTAATAGGGATATCGGAATTCTACAGGGTGGCCTAACTCAGGTTGTTGTAGCGGAAAGGCCCCAAGTAAGCCAAAGTGTGATATCTCGACTTTGGAATAGGTTCAGGGAGACAGGTTCCGTGTTGGAAAGACCAAGGCTTGATGGGCGACGAAAAACAACACCTGCTCACGATCGTTTCATCACCGTTTCGGCGAGAAGAAACCCTACATATACGTGTAGAATGCTACTGAATACTCTTCAAAATGCAGATGGGGTCCAAGTTTCTATCGAAACCATCAGACGACGTTTGAGAGAGGATGAATCTAGGTTCTAGACGTCCATTAAGAGGAATTCCATTAACACGTGACCATAAGCGTCAAAGACTGGAATAGGCAAGGCAACATATCAATTGGAACGATCAATGGCGTGGTGTCATTTTCACTGATGAATCCAGATATGGACGATTTTCAGATTCTCGAAGAATAAGGGTATGGACAATCCCACGCATACCCCGTAATCGTCGCTATGTCCAAGAAGTCCATACCAAGTTCCTAGGCAGCCTCAAAAAATGGGTCATTTAAAGATCTGACATGTACTGAGGAACTTTTGAGCGCTCGTTCATCCATCAAGTTAGTAGATCCATATCTTATAGGTAGATTCACATTCAACACTCCAACGAAAGAAAAATTCGACAAATGGCAAAAATATTAGAAATCACCTGTCAAAGCAAATCGTCCAAGATCCTGAATATGGTATCACATAAATATCAGAAATTTTTAGGCAAGTATTCGAAGCTTGAATACGGAAGTATTCATCCATCCTGTATAAACCTGTCGAACTTTTATAGGAAGTTTTTTCGACAATAGAATATGATAGATAATACTTTAAATATGCACTTTTAGATTCAGAATGACGTTTCCAAATCCCGAATCCAACGATATCATTGATTGGACAAGAATCTTATTGTCAGTCTTCAAAATCTTTCCCTTGCTTTTCCCTCCCCTCTACTCTATAAAATAAAATAAAACAACGTGTTCCCGATATTTCCGGGAGTAGAGCGATTTTTCATCCGGACTTATCAACTCTGTATCCAAATACATCGACTTTTCAAAAACTCCCATATATCAATGTAAACCTGTCAGAAAGAATCGATCCTTTTCCGGGACCCTCTCCCTATCGCCCCACCAGGAAGTCGAGTGCTCCACAGTTTTAAATGATATACAATCGGATGCCACACGTGCAACAGGGGTCGTGATATTTCAGCCACAGGTTGGGGGCACAAAATCACGTTCGTTGGGGGGGTCGGTTTGTCTAGTTGATAAGTCATACAACGATGCGGTTATCTTCCGTTCCTCCTCTTCATTTTCGCCATTCGGTACAGGCCACTGAGGGTCTGAATAACCGTGAAATAACCCTTTCGGCGTGAAACATGAAACGTTGGCGTTTTGACACTCGTAAAGTCTCCCAAGAATGAGATGTCTCCGGGTGATGGTTATGTGAATGTTTGTCAAACGAGAATCATGTTTTAGGGTAACTCGCAAATACTGCGACAAATTTCCAGTAGGTATATGAAGCTGAACAAATATGGAGGTTCAACGCCAGAAATAACAAATTTGCATCTTCCAGCAATGAATGATGATTACCACTATAAACGTTGCTTATTTATTATAATTGTAACGTTGTTACGTAACATTATCTCGCTTTGGGTATGTGTAAAGTAGATTTGCTGCAATTAATGCAGTTCTCTAGTCATCTAAACTGTCGTTTGTAAAGGCACATAAACTCCATTCACTTATATAAAGTATCCCGGTTAGCCATGAAATTCTGACACATTTCACAGCGTATATTTTGAAAATGTTAGGTTTTGGTCATTCCACTGTCAGATACTCCCGCAACTTTGTCGTTTCTGCATAAAAATCGTAGTAATGACGTATTTATCAAAATGAATTTTTATGCTATTTCGATGGCCTAATTCTAATACCCCGTATCTGAAATAAGTGAATTTAAGAGGAGAGACAAAATACTAATTTGAACCAAAAAAACGAAAAAAGGCAGAACTTTTTTATTTTTTATTTACCAAAAAATAAAATTATTCTTTCTATGGTCAAGAAAAAAGTTCTGCCTTCTTTCGTTTTTTTGGTTTAAATTAGTATTTTGTCTCTCCTCTTAAATTCACTTATTTCAGATACGGGGTATTAGAATTAGGCCATCGATTTACTCTTACAGAAATCAAGAAACGAGTGTTGAAATTTTACGAAACCTGTGTCACAGTTAAACCTTAAAAGAACTAGCTCCATTTACAAATTTAAAAAAGGCTAAATAGAAAGTAGCCTTGGCTATGCCGCTTGATTTTCACGAGTGCCAACTGCGTCAGTTTTTAGTGAAAGAACTTGATGAACCTAAACCATGGCCAACCGGAATACTTTATAAAAGTGAGTGGAGTATACAGGGTGTCCCGGAAAGTGTGGAAAATCTCTCGGTTCTGATGGAACATAAAAAAATAAGATGACAAGTTCCCATATTTTTTTTTCCTAGCGGCCCTCCCTACGGATATACAGCCTCCTAAATGACGTCACTGGAAATCTATTTTACTGGAATAAATCTCAAACTGCTTGATATAATTCAAAAAGAAAAAGATATGATGGACAGTAGTAAGAACCTCTTAAAATGCTGCCCTTAAATTTAAATTAGCTCTTTCAGTTTACCAGGATCGGACTAGGTTGTACATTTTAATGCTTACATTTTCAACACCCTGTATAATAAGTAGTAGAAAAAAACAAATTTGGATAGCTTGAACATTAAGCTTGAAAAAAGGTACTCCTATTGTCGATAAAATGAACCGTTTTCGAAAAACAAAATTACAAAGATCCTTGACTATGCAGTTTTGGCATAGAAAGACACGTTAACAAAAATTTTTTTTTAGAAATGTACTCTCACTAGAGCTTGCAACGATTGAATATGAATACGCTAGTTATGAATAATCTTTTAAAAACTTCATAAGAGTAAATTTCTAAAAAATAATTTTTTTCAACGTGTGTTTCTGTGCCGAAACTGCATAGTTGAGGATCTTTGTCATTTTGTTTTTCGAAAACGGTTCATTTTATCGACAATAAACGAGATTAGCTTTTTTTTCGCTTAATGTTCAAGCTATCCAAATTTGTTTTTTCTACCAATTATCATACAGGGTGTTGAAAATGAAAGCATTAAAATGTACAACCTAGTCTGCCCCTGGTAAACTAAAAGAGCTAATTTAAATTTAAGGGCAGTATTTTAAGAGGTCCTTACTACTGTTCATCATGTCAATTTTTTTAAATTATATTAAGTAGTTTGAGATTTATTCCAGTAAAATGGATTTCCAGTGACGTCATTTGGGAGGCCGTATATGCGTAGGGAGGGCCGCTAGGAAAAAAAATTATGGGAACTTGTCATCTTATTTTTTTATGTTTCATCAGAATCCGAAGAATTTACCACATTTTCCAGGACATCATGTATAATGAACTTACAATGCAATGGTCCTTCTAGTATTTTTCATATGTAGTTTGATTTTCCTAATACGTATAACAGTCAAAGCTGCAGTTTATGGTAATGAAATAAAAAAAATAATGAAACAGCACACCAAAATCAACATTCAATAGAAAGTTTGCTAAAATGAGTAATTCATTCCTTGCCAAAATGTTCTCTATTCGTATCTGCCTCAGATGAAGGAGAAAGTTATTTTGGGAAAATTCATAGTAGATTTGAAGAAACCATCACTTTAACTATTGTTGTTGTTACTAGTTTTGATACCGAGGATAGAATTTCCGACGCGTTAACTGAGGGTAGCAAATCATAAAAAATTTCAATATCTCAATGCTTAGGATTCGTTAAGGTATTCAATCTTAGACTATTTAGGGTATAGTCAAAGTATTAAACCACTTGATGCAATCCACTAAGCACTTAGAGCGATTTTTTTTCTTTGCTATAGCAAAGGACCCCGCACTTTTACTTAGGAAAATGGCGTTCCGTCAAATTTTCTAAAATTTTGGTATAATGTAGTACTCGACCTACTGATCAAAAGTGTTCATGGCCCCAACTCAATCCTATGACTAGTTTTCGAGATACAGGTCGTTGAAGTTGAGAATTACCCACTTTTACTACGCTCGTATCTCGAAACAGAATCGAATCAACTTCAATTTTTCTCAAGAAACATTTCATGACATCCCCAGGGAGCAACCATATAGAGGAATATGACCGAAAATCGTTACGAATACAGGGTTATCCATAATTGAATGCATGCCCGATTTTGAAAGTATAAAATATGTCAGTTTCAGAGCGAGAACGTTCGAAAAATGAACTATTACACTAGATATGTTGTTGTTACATCGAAAAAGTCTGAAATTACAAGAATTTATACTGAGTGATCCATTATTATAGAAACTATTCTCAAGGAAGATTAAATGGACACCCTGTATTTATGGGTTGATTCAAGGTGTTTGTTTAATTTTTTTAGAACATATCATCATGGACTTCAAAGAATACAGGGTGATTCAGTCAGGAAATAAACTTTGAACCTCACGAAAATACCCAAAAACCACCTTTTTTTTCATCACCCTCTATTTCAAAATTAAATCCGAAGAGGTGGGAGTTTTCTTTCACCATTGTACTTGATATAAAAACATCAATACGACTGAGAGTTTTCATCCACTTCCTATGACCAGATTTTGTTTTATGTTATACTTTTACTTGCATTTTGCATTTTCAACTGATTCGTAGGAGGTTTGGAAAACAAAATCATGACATCAATATATGCGTATGTCATCGAACACAAAATATCTTGATTTAATTATTGAATACGGTTTTTCCAACAAAGCATTTCTTCGTTTGCAAAATGAATTTTGTTTCCGAGATATTAATCACTTCTACCATCTCTACGAAATTAACTTCGATATACCTTTTCGAAAATACCAATGCCGTTCAATACTATTTAGGCCACAATCGAACCTCAAGTTACGATTCTTTTATTGTTGTTCATGAGTAGTTTTAGATTCGATTTCAGGAGTGGTTCATTTAATTTCGATCAGAATTGCAAATTAATAATTTTCATATTACATAAAACAAAATCTGGTCATAGGAAGTGGATGAAAACTCTCAGCCGTATTGATGTTTTCATATCAAGTACAATGAAGAAAGAAAACTCCCACCTCTTCGGATTTAATTTTGAAATAGAGGGTGATGAAAAAAAAGGTGGTTTTTGGGTAGTTTCGTGAGGTTCAAAGTTTATTTCCTGACTGAATCACCCTGTATTCTTTGAAGTCCATGATGATATGTTCTAAAAAAATTAAACAAACACCTTGAATCAACCCATAAATACAGGGTGTCCATTTAATCTTCCTTGAGAATAGTTTCTATAATAATGGATCACTCAGTATAAATTCTTGTAATTTCAGACTTTTTCGATGTAACAACAACATATCTAGTGTAATAGTTCATTTTTCGAACGTTCTCGCTCTGAAACTGACATATTTTATACTTTCAAAATCGGGCATGCATTCAATTATGGATAACCCTGTATTCGAAACGATTTTCGATCATATTCCTCTATATGGTTGCTCCCTGGGGATGTCATGAAATGTTTCTTGAGAAAAATTGAAGTTGATTCGATTCTGTTTCGAGATACGAGCGTAGTAAAAGTGGGTAATTCTCAACTTCAACGCCCTGTATCTCGAAAACTAGTCATAGGATTGAGTTGGGGCCATGAACACTTTTGATCAGTAGGTCGAGTACTACATTATACCAAAATTTTAGAAAATTTGACGGAACGCCATTTTCCTAAGTAAAAGTGCGGGTTCCTTTCGACTCCTTTTTGAACCTCAATAGTATGCATTTCTCAAGTTCGTATTTCGAAAAACATACATAAGAACTCACCACTACGAGAAGAACGAAGAGAAGTCTTCTTATTTTCACACACTCCATAATCGAATGTTTCATAACTTGACGTCACCCACTTGTTACATAATATTCTTCACAATCCATGAAAGTTTATCTGAAACAAGAAAAAACTATTATAGAAATATAGGTAACTTAGCTACCTAACTATGCTAGTATTTCATCATATTTTAGTTGATGAAAAAAGAATTTGTTAATCCAAATATTTATGATCGAAGAAAAAACGAAATGTTGGTCAAAATAAAAACATTTCAAGGAAACTTTCATGATAATTACATTGGTATAGTTATGTCATATTTGCAATGTGTTATTTACATTTTCAGTATTCATGTATTAAGTTGAAATTTAATAATTCTTCTTTTTTTCGTTTTTCTTAATGAGTGAAAACCATAAAGTACATTTATTCCAGGAATCATAAATTGTAATTCAAATTGATCCAAATGTATTTCAGAAACTACCATTTGAAATTTAAAATGTTGAGAGTTGAGTGTTCAACAAGAAATAAAGTCTAACATTTCTGAAATTGAATTCAAAAAAATCAATTTCAGGAAATATCAAAAGTAATCCAGAAAACATCTAATGTAGCTACGTTTATGTTGTCACATAGATTACAGAAATCGTCAATTATATATCAGAAATCAATTGTATTTCAGAAATATTAATTTTAATCCAGAAGGAAATCAAGGAAACATAATACTTTTTCTCTTGTGAAACACTTTACTCCTGCATCACAAATGATGGTCTCTGAAATACATATGATTAGATCTGAATTACAATTGATGAATTCTGAACCCGACTTTCTGAATCATGAATGTGAGATTGTGTAGAACTGTAACGACAACTTATATTTGATTTGAATGCTTTCAGCGTTCATTTCAATTTTTCAATCAGAATCTCTTGTTTGTTTTTGAGCGGACCAATATTGTCACTGTAAATGTTGAGCTTATTGAAGAATCTTTGGATCCCAAGGTCGATATCGTATTTTATATTTCAAATAATGTTCTCAAAACTCAATTATATCTCCTGTTTTCTCAATTGGTAGTGATATTCAAATAGTGGTTTCTCATATTTTATTTTAATTGCCAGAACTCTCTTGTCATCTATCGCATATTTCAGTGAATAATGTAGATATCTCTGATTTAGATGTTTTTTATATGTGGTGTATCATTCGTTATTATTATATCGACTTCATTCAACTGTGAATGTAAACGAAATGCTTCGATTTTGCCATCGCTATGTGTCTACAATAGTAACCCGCCAAAATTCTAGCACCCAGCTTTTGAACATGATGAAGACTGACATTTTTAATCTGGATCAATACAGTTTTGACTTTTAACTACAGAAAACTATCGGTTAACAGTGTTTGAAATCTGGCTCCTCCGCCAATTTGTAACTATTGAAATTACTTAGTTTTGCGGTTGACTGAATCTCGTACGTCGACTTGTCACTTCAAACAAAAAGCTTCGTTCACAAGTGGTCCTAAAAGTAGCCATTTCCATTCGTTCTCCCCAATGCATCCTCCGTATCGCCTTCCTTTCTTTCTGATAATCTACGGAATAGCATTTCTGTATCTCAGATAGAGCAGTATAAAGTCCAGGAAGTAATGCTGTATCATATCACACAATTTTTCCCTTTCGGACGTCAATAAACAATCCATATTATGGCTTTATTGCCGCAGCGCGGTTCTGCAGCCAACAATAATGTTATTGTTTTTCGGTTTTATCTCGTTGAACTGGTGGCGATCTAGGCATCGCAGTAAACACTGAAACATTATTTGAAAATACGAGCTGTACCCCAGTTTGAGCGATAATCCCATTTCGCTATGAAATATTTAGGTGGGTTCTTTCGGACATGTTTGTTTGTGTGCAGGATCCATGGCATCATCGCTGTTGGCCAGCCTGTCCCATTTCTATTCACTTTGCGTACTGTGCTCATCAACATTGTTTTAATGGATATTGGATGCGAACATCCGGTAATGTTTTTTCAGGAATGTTCCTGAATTGCATCGGATCATTCTATGAGCATAAACACCTACTTTGTGTCAATACCGAGCATAAGCATACTATGCCGATTCAGGTATTTCGAGTGGTTTTCGTCAGGGAGGATCTCGACACTTTCGTTTCAAGTGGTTAAGGTGAAACAAAGTCCACATTAGTTTCACAGTATGGCCGTTTGAAATCGTCGATTCCACCGTACTATCTGAAGATTGAGACCATCAGGCCGATGGTTTTTATTGGAGGTTGCTGATTCCAATAACAGATCGATAGAAGGATTATCGTCAAATCTATATATATAAAAAAAAGATGTTGGTTACACCATTTATAACTCGAGATCGGATGAACTGTTTGTTATGAAACTTCATATATGGATTCGTCTACGATCTGGTTGTTATAAAATACAATAAAACTTTGAAAAAATCGATGAAAATTTAACTTATACAAGAAATGCTTTTCCTCCTTCTGAGTAAGGCCACTAGGTGTCGCTACAGTTACAGTTACGTTACCGCTTATTCGTAGTTACTTCATTTGATATTATCCCCGTTAGATGGCGATGTAAACAAATGGTGTGTATAGTGACTATATTCCCAATATAGTCACTGTTATAGTGTGTAATTTGGGTTGCCTACAACTCTGCGCTGTTGGCCAAAACCAAAATGTTTCAGCGTGGGAGTACAGGTGTCTAAAATGATTAGATTTCGTTGAGTGGGAAAAGTTTCGTTTTTACCACTTCAGATGGCGCTATTTACACATTATGACCGATTATTAGTTATTTTTATAGTTTCATTCATTCAAAATAACGTAATCGTGAAGGTACTATATTTGACATTATCGCCATTAGATGGCGATGGATTTGTTGAGGCTTTCGCGGCCATCGATTGATGTCATCTGTTCTTTTTTCGAGATTTTCGGTCGTCGTGATTTGAAATGGTCGAAAAAAGAACATATGACATCAAATACTGTGTAATTTACATAGGGCTTATAGTACCATGAAAGGCTATTAACAAATCCAGAAACGGGTAGATATCACAGTGAATGTTTATCGAAATGTCAAGTAAATCGGATTTTGGCGATCAGTTTCAGTCGTATAATGTCCATTCTCATCTTTTTTCATAATTTTAAAATGTTTTTAAATTTCTGTTTGGGTAATGAATATATTTGCGGAAATAACTGAATCCAAAATTGCCATAATTCGTAATAGACATATTATTTTTATTTATCTGTTCTGTGTGACAGCTCATATCCATGGAAGCATTCGACAGTTCAAAAATCAGAGTCGTTGATCTCCGATCACCGGTGATTACGATTTGTGAAATCCACCATAAGTATCATTTAGGCGGAACAAAGTACGCCCGGCCAGCTAGTTATTCATAAAAAGTCACATACAGGATGATCCTTCGCCTACAAATATTTTCACTGTTGATTCCTCTCATCAAACGAAACACTTTCATCCCATACCGTTTTTCAAAATACGGTTTCATTTGAAAGATTGTAAACGTTATTTATAGTGCATATTCCTCAATCAAAACTCAATCCACGCAATAATACCATCTACTTGACCAAGATAAATGATTCATATTTTCGAAAAGAATCAATCATTTCAGAAAATGAAAGTATCCCTATATTTTCTGTATAAAACGCGAGTTATTCCTAATTTCATCGGGATGAAATTCGACGAAATAATCACGAATCTCAAAAATTAGTTCGATGCTCCCCTGGATTTTAAATACCACCGAATCGTAGAAAAATTCATCGCACCATGAGTTAACAATCTTTTCAGAACATTCATTTGTCAACTTTGTCGAAACTAAAATTTAAATGATGGATACCTACACGTTTTATGTAATAATGAAATCCGTCAAATGTGGGAGATAAAATTGAAAACCAAGGAGCATAAAATTATACAATTTATTGTTACCGGTCCATATTGAGAATAAATGTCAATGAAATACAAAATTCACAGATATTTGAATGATGAATGTGGATACAAACCACGTATTAAATTGAAATTAATGAAAAATAAAAAGATCGCGTCAGTTGTCGCTACACGCATGCGTTTTTCACAGACGCTGACGTTTGAGACACAGAACAACAATATAAATTTTGAGATGGGTCGATTCGTAGATCTTACGATGTGTCTTGCTCGCCCGCTACCTCGCAAGACACACGGTTATACCATTGTTCGAAGAGAAAATCAACAACCTGGCTCTATCATAGAGGAGTTTTGTTTGAATGTGTTTGATCATAAATTGAATGAAAACCCTCTCTCCTTATGATATTTTTAGAATATCGAGGAAAATATAAACAAGTTATAAGAGTAAACAAACTAATATTCAGCATAATCAGAGGAAGAACTCATTATGAATTATGACTTTTTTTTGCAGATAGTATAATCGGACAAAACTAGTTGTTTTGGTTAGGAAATATCGTAATTATAACATTTTTATCCTATAAAATATGAACTTTCAGGTCCTGTCAGGTCGTGTGTAGAGAATTGTATTAGGCACGTATTTGGCCCAATTTTTTCAATTCGGAAAAATGAAAAACGAAAAAAAATTTTTTTGACCTAAAGAATCCACAATTTTCATTCTCTGTATCTTCAGAATAAGATATTGATATTTCAGAATTTGATCATGGCATCTCCTTATCTTCCATCGTGAATATTCCATGAAGAGATTGACAAAAGATATAAAGCTAGAAAGCATCTTAGTCTCTAGTCGTGAACAACAACTATAATGGAAATTATTGAAGCCCAAAATTTCTTATTCAAATTTATAGATACCAAGTATATAGATAAAACTGAGAATAAAGATAAACTGTTGATCCATTTTCAGATAGTAACATCTTCCACAAACTTTATTTCTTCACTTGATATTCTCAGCTTACAGTATTTTCCTGTTGCCATCCAAAAAGCAGTTCATCTCATCGTTTCCCGAAATATCGACAGATCGAAGAACCTACAAGGATACCTAAGAAATAATAGAAGGAAAGCGAAAAAGCATCATCAATTATTTCCTCCACCTCCTTCACTCTGATTCGGTTTCTGTAACATCGTTAGACACTTAACAAACCCTGCTCGATAACCTAATCACGCCTCCACCCTAGGCATTAGTTCAGTTTTTATTTACGAAAACCGATTTCGTATTTTCCTTCGAGCTTTGAAGTGCTATCGACTGTTTCTTCCTAGCATCGAGGAAAAGTATATTCGTGTTTGTGTTCCTTGATTGTTATGTGTTTTAGAAATTGTTTCTGTTTTATTACTAATTTTGGAAGAGACGCCAGTGTGATAAAAAAAATATTGATTCTAGATTTTGAAACGTTATAAAAACTAGAGGAAGATTTAACGGCATGCAGACAATTTTTTGAAATCCCGGAAAAAGTTACACACCGCGCAGGAATCGAACCTGCGTCTCCTACTTTCCGGACGGGTGCTCTTGCCTCTAAGCTACCAGACGTTAAAACCTATTCGTACGTATAAAAACGTTGAAATATGATTGAGCCCTTTGACGAATTATATATTATAGCTCAATTCAATACGATGAATAGATGATCAACTTTCTCCATATCAATACTTGGATATAACGAACCGAAAATTAGCATTATTGCGTCCTCCAATTGTAAGTCATCAAGTGAGGAACAGATTAATTGAAACAAACCCTCTCCGCTCTCTGCATAATAGATGCAATAAACTTGATTCTGTTTTAACGCTGCTCCATAACGAAAACAGGTGAGTAATTTCACTATTAACGAGCGATGTAAATAACTCTTCATTCCAGTGGAATTACAGTAATTCGTTCATGAACCAAGGAATGAGTATCCAATGCAATGATGATTAATTATGAATAGCATAAATGGAATTTTCTATCGAGTTCCGATTTCGTCTGGAATCTATTTTTAATAGAGTATACTTAATTCATGGAGTACTCCGGATTTTCTCGTCTCGTGTTCCGAAACTGTTTGCAGGAAGTTCGAGGAATATATGAATAAAATGGGTGATCCTGGAATCTTGCCCTGACAAATCCACCCCAACTCTTTTGGACCCAAATCAAGAATTCAATTTGGTGTCCTGCAATTTTTTTTACCAACTTTTCTTTAGTTCTTCGAGGACACTGTTCCAATTGAAATTCATCTCTGAAATTATCATCGAAAAGCCATTTTTCTCCCGAAATCAATATAACAGAATTTGGTCACAGATTCTTGAGACCAAATTAGGGGTCACTCATTTTTATTTTTTCGCCAGGACGTCCCCCTTTTTATCTCAAAATTCGATCATACGAAAATTACCAAATAATTCTGTACTTCGTTTTATGATTTGTGAAATCTCATAGTGCTATCTATACTTCATTCACTCTTATAAAGTATTTCGGCTGGCCAAGATTTAGGTATATCACTTTTTTTATTTAAAATTGACGCAGATTGGCACTCGTGATGTGTCAAATGATTTTGAAAGTCGTTGCCAATGATGATTTCTATTTAATCTTTTCCAACTCTGTGAATGGAGTTAGTTCTAAAGGTTTAACTATGACACAGGTTTCGTAGTACCACTACAATTTCATACTGGAGTATTTGCAGTTGTGCAAAAAGGCATTTGAATGTCTTCTGCACTGTACTTTATTTCCTGGTCAGTTAACCCCCTATTGATAGATTCATTATCGTGTTTTTATTGATGGTGACAGTAGTAGTTTCAAGACTTTGAATAACGGACTTCCCCAAGGATCGGTGTTATCACCCCTTCTTTTTAATTTATATTTAAGCGATATTCCTTATACTTCCTCCGAAAAATTTATTTATGCAGATGATATTGCTCTTGCTTTCCGTCATTCTGATTTCAACATTCTTGAGAACACTTTAACTGAAGATTTAGAAATTTTGAAGAACTATTTTCTGGAGTGGCGTTTATGCCCGGGTCCCACTAAAACAGAGGTGTCGTGTTTTCATTTGAACAACCACCAAAAACATCAAACTCTGAGGGTTAGTTTCAATAATACAGTTTTGAATCATAATTTCACTCCCAAGTATCTTGAAATAAAACTAGATTCCTCTTTGACTTTTAAGGCTCATTTGGAAAGTTTACGTCTAAAGTTGAAGACGAGGAATAATATAATTCAAAAATTAGCTGGTACATTCTGGGGTGCCGATGCTACCACTCTTCGTACGGCTGCTTTAGCCTTGGTTTTTTCTGCAGCTGAATACTGCTGTTCTGTTTGGTTGAATAGTTCCCTTAACAATGAAATTGATGGCCAACTCAATATTTCTATGAGGATTATAACTGGAACCATTAAATCTACTACATTATCTTGGTTACCAGTTCTTTCTAACATAATACCTCCTCATATTCGTAGACAGGTTGCTGCCATGAAGTCTTGGGATACATTTCATTCCTTTCCAAATTCATTTCATATTATGAGTTATATGCCAGATACAAGACTGGCTAGATTGAAATCTCGAAAGCCTCTATGGATAAATAATTTTTATTTCCAAACGTACGATAACAACGTCAGTTCCCGACTGACAGGATCATCGAAAAGTTCAATTTCTCCGCCTAGGCGGAGAAATATTTACTTTTCCCTCCGGCGGCGGCGGCAGGAAAAGTGTTGCTACGAAAAATATTACTTGGTTACCATGAACATAGATGCATAGAATACAAAAACTTCCAATTCAAACGTCATTTTTATTTGATAAAGTTACATTAAATGTACAATTTTCATGAATTTGAGAACGTTTGGAAATAAAATAGCATATTTCATTCGGAGAAGAAGTGACTTTTCGTGGCTCGCTTTCAATTATCCGCCTCACTCCGTTCGGCGGATAAACTCAAGCTCGCCACGAAAAGTGACACTTCTCCTCCTAATGAAATAATATACTATTTTTATTCTAAAAAAAATTATAAAGAAATTTGGAGTTCGGAATGGACTTCATATGATTTTTTCAATAAAAGTTTAATTCTCGATCCTTCTGAGAAAGTTCCCGGTTTTCATCTGTCTAGGAAAAATTGGTGTCTTTTGAATCGTCTTAGGACAGGTCATGGACTTTGTAAAAGTATGCTCTTCAAATGGAATGCCATTGATAGCCCGAGATGTGAGTGTGGTCATGAAGAGCAAACTATTGACCATTTGGTCAATAATTGTTCAATATATAAATTTCCAGATGGTTTTAACTCTATTCATTCAGTATCTGATTCATTTTCGAGATGGGTTGGTACCTTCAAAACAATTTGAATATATTAGTTTATTTTCCTTTTCCGTTTTTTCTCCCTTTGGTTTTTGTTTCAGATTATTTAAAAATGCTTTGTCAACCCCTTTGAAGAAATGAAGAAAGAATTGCATTCGAAGAAGAAGATGCCCTCCAATATGAATGTTTGTAAACAAATCCAATATCCCTACACTTATAAGGGGAGACAGAGTTTTTGCTGAGGTTTTTATCTGTGCTCTTGCATCATACGCAGAACTGTATGGTGCCCCGTTTGACATTGCTCTGCTAATTCTGAGATAAGGAGCGGGGAATGGATCAATCTGTTTGTTTGAATGATCTGTTCCTTGTTGCCTTTTCAAGACACATGCCATAATTAGAAACAACTCTGTACAGCTCCATTTCATAAGAATATATATATAAGGTACATCTCCAGAGAAGTTTCCTTCAAACCACGGGATTTCAAGACGATATCACAAGTTCCAGCCAGAAACCACACGAATTATTTTTACTGCCGAAATATTACGTCAAATTCCTGTTAAACAAAAATTATTTCAATATCTGTAATGAGCAGAGTATCACTTCGTAAAAATCAAATGAAAAAATAATGCTCTGGAACCTGTTTTCCTGTTTTCGAAGAAATGATAAATCAGTTTCCTTTATGGCGACATTTCATTAAAATTTCAACAATTAGATATCTTGCGCCTTGCAGAATGATCCAGTTTCAAAAACAGCGGTATCTACATTATCCACTACAAATCTGTTGACACACTACGCTGCCTTCGGGCTTTTAATTAATTTTTAATTAAAGCCTATGTTGAAAATTGATCGGCGGGACATTTAACGAATACGATCAAACAAGTCACATCGCAGGCAACAGACCATAATGGAATTCAATTAATTTGGATTTCGTTTTCAGGTATTCGGGGGATCAATCGTTGGATTTTCATTTCCGAATGCTGCGTGCTTAGATTGGATTCACGCAGCTGTTTTGTGGGCGACGGTAGAAGAATCTTGAATTCTTATGAATTCGTGGATTTGTGACACATTTTGAAAAAACATGTCTATAGTCCGTTCAAATATAAGAAGGAGCATTGTAAACAAACAAAATCGTCTAGTTTGCGCACATAAAGCTCCTATTGGTTAAACGGTCATTAACACGCATCCGTTTAACGCCCTAAGAGATTGCCAGGATTGTACTTGGAACAGACTGTAGACTGGATAGAAATGATTCAATAATTTGAGTCAGCAATTCCCACATTAGAACTTTTTTGTCAGAAACTCTAGTGCAAAATTTCTGTTATGATTTGCAACTGTCATAATAATAATAATAATAATAATAAATCAAATTTATTTCTGACCCCTAATCAGCATAAACATTTTATATCCGACGTACCCTATTTTTTTATTTTGTTTTGTTTTTATATTATTATTGACTAAAAAATTCCTTCTTCGGATGCTCGAGATTGCGGCAAGGTAATTTCAGGAAACACCAGAGTTCTAGAGATTTGGGTCGGAATCTTGCAAGATTCCGACAAAGTAATTCCGGGAAACACCAGATTTGGGTCCTTTTCCCTAATGGATGAAAGCCATCTTGATTTGCATAAATATCGAAGTTTTCAATTGACAAGACTCGTAAAAGATCTCTGTTCAAATTTATAATGGTCATTTACTTTTAATATCCGAAATATATTTAGGTTCGGTCCAAAATTTTATATTATTTTGTACGAAACTCTTTGTCGGCTGTTCAAGATTCCGACAAGGTAATTCCGGGAAACACCAGATTTGGGTCCTTTCCCTTTATGGGTTGAAGCCATCTTAATTTGCATAAATATCGAAGTTTTCAATTGACAAGACTAGTTAAAATACCTAGAGCTACTGTGAAGGTCTAGCTGTTCAAAGTGTTTATAGATTTTGTTGTGAAAAGTATATTGTGTTGGAAAATCTTTTCACGGAAACGGATACTGCATCTGAGGGTGATATGTAGGGACCACCACGAAAAAGGTACAAAAGGTAGCCTTCTCTGCTGAAGAGAAAATGATCATTTTGAACATTTCTCGAGAAGAATTGGAAGAACATCTTGATTTATCGAAAAGAGACTTAGTAGGAATTGCTTCAAAATCCTCAGGGATTGCTCTAGTTGGGCATCAGGTTCTTATAGCTTCAGAGATGCAAACAAAGGAAAGCCTCTGTATCATTTCGAGTATTTTCCTATTGCTTGTCATTTCCTGCTTTAGAAAACCAGACAACTGACTCTCAAGCTATTATTGTTCTGACAATCATGACGCAGTTCCTTCGCAGTGTTTTAGGGTTACATTATCATGTAGACTTCTCGTAGACTGCCGATTTTACCTACAAATTCGCTTTAGATATGAATACGGAATTGGGTGAAGGCAAAATGAGAATATACGAGGATGTATTGATATCTAGTTAGCCTAGACCAGTTCCATGCATGAACAAAATATTGCGATACCATATCAACGAACAATAACTTATTAGAAGTGTCAGTGTAGAGTTCGACGTCAAAAAAGTAAACCAGATTTACGCAATAAATTCAAAAAAAAGATGTCCACCGAAATTGTAAAAATCGAAAAATTAAAGTATCGAGCCATCATCAAGTACCTGTATTAAAAAGGGTTAAGAGGTAAGCAGATTTACGAAGATATGCTTAATACCCTAGGTGATCAATGTCCTTCGTATGCGATCGTGAAAAATTGGAGTGCAAGCTTCAAGAGAGGTACATTTTCCATTGAAGATGATGACCGATCTGGAAGGCCAGTTTCTGTGTCAGTCCCCGAAAATATCTATGCAGTCCATGACATGATTTTATCAGACCGTCGAATTGGGCCAAAACGGATATCTGAAGCACTGAAGATTTCATACGAACGCGTTCATCATCTACTTCACGTCAATTTGGGCATGAGAATAATTTCTGCAGAATGGATCCCCGAATGTTTGTATGTTGACCAAATGCGTGCAAGGGTAGAAGCATCGCGTTCGATCTGTGCTCGATTTGTAAACGATGTAGACTTCTTAAACCGAATTGTTGCTTTGGATGAGACTTGGGTACATTTCTACGATCCAGAAACATAGCAACAATCCAAGGAATGGCGACACCTTGGTTCTCCAAGACCTAAGGAGTTTCGTGTCCAGAAATCGGCTGGAAATGTTCTTGCTTCAGTTTTTTGGGATTGCCATGGAGTAATCATGATTGATTTTTTTGGATAAGGGTAGAACAAGAACTGCAGATTACAATTTGACATTACTGACCACTCTACGGGAAAAAATTAAAGAGAAAAGACGCGGAAAGCTATCCAAGGGTATTTTGTTTTTACAGGAAAACGCCCCAGTACACAAATCTCATGTTGCTATGCCAAAAATTCGTGATTTAGGGTTAGAATTACTAAAACACCCCCCTTATTCACCAGATTTGGCTCCGTCCAACTATCATCTTTTTCCTCAACTGAAAAAAAATTAAAAGGTCGTAAATTTTCTTCCAACGAGGAGGTTATAAAAGCTGTGGAGGACTGGTTTGCAGAGCAACAAGAAAAAATTTTTTTGAAAAGGTCTAGAAACGTTGCAGGTTCGCTCTAATAAATATATTCAATTAAGAGGAAAACATGTTGAGTTATTAAATATTTTGACATGAAATTGGGTTGGTTCTATAGTAGGCTAAGAATTTTTCAATATATCCTCGTACATAACCAGGAAATTGATATTCCCCAAATAACCTCAAATACTTCCAATGGAGACGTGTTTCCATCACTCCAACCAAAAAAACAAGTTATTCACAAATCTTTTCCTACTCAGACCAACTTTACCCTTCGAACTTCCGCACAGTGTCTTACGTCTTAATTTTCGGCGTCGCGTTGGGAACAGCAAAGTTTTGGAAGTTTTCCATGAACATTAAAGCTACCTTACGATGCACACCAACTATAATCTCAAGCTGTTGAAAATGTTAAACACGCTCTGTAACTTATATAGTCCATATCCAATATCATCCTCTTCTTCTAAACTTCGCCGGAACAAATTTATGTTTGCCGTTCATCGTATTTGTAAGCGTAGTCGCTATCCGAATTCTGGACCTGTTTCCAGTCTCCAGCTCGATAAGGAAATGAAATACGCTTCCGCAGCTGCCAGGTCGGGTTCATTCCTGCAACAATATCGGTTGCAGGAATACGTGAAACGGGAGCAACAATAATTCGGCTTCCTTGCTCATTGATTTGTGTGATTTAATTTGGGAGGAACGTGTTTCCTTATATTTGTCTGAGACGCTATTATTTTCTTATTTCTCTATAGAATAATGAGCGGGAAAACATAGCACGAGCTTCTTGAGGGTACATTTCACTGTCAGCCCATTGAACACACACAAGAGTTCAATTAATACACGTTTGAACTGTGTATATTCTTCTTCGTAAACATACAAACCTCCTTCCTTCGAAAGACAAGTACAACCTCCAATTTTTCGAATTGTATGGGCTTGTGATAAATCATTTCAAAGTTCCCCTCATTCTTAATCTGAAAATGTTATCATCTTCATGTACACATATTGCATCCGTTTTTCGAAGGGAGTTGTTGATCGGGTTCGCATTTTTAATTGGAAGAATGACACTTCAAAATTGTGTATAATTCTTGAATATACAGGGTGAGTCTTTCACTTCTACATATA
The DNA here is from genome assembly GCA_951802165.1 of Adalia decempunctata. Lineage (NCBI taxonomy): Eukaryota > Metazoa > Arthropoda > Insecta > Coleoptera > Coccinellidae > Adalia > Adalia decempunctata. The sequence continues at coordinate 28,967,130 of OX637697.1, forward strand.
TTTCAACTGTATATTCCTGTCATCAAACGAAACACTTTTTTCCATACCATTTTTCAAAATTCGGATTAGTTTGAAGGATACAGGCTGTCGAAGATCTATGAAAAAACACTTCTCTGTTCATATCTTCGGAACCTCCATTTCAAATGAACTGAATTTTGGTTGATTGTTTACTCAATTCGTAGAGCATATTTTTCAATCAAAACTTATTCAATATTTCTCCTGGTATGAAAGTTACAGCCTAGCAGATTCATAAATCGACGCACAAATACCATATAAACTTGAGAAATACGTATGAACTCGTATGAACGGTTCATATTTCCGAAAGAAACAATGATTTTAGAAAATAAAAAAATTCTTATTTTTCCTCAATATAAGGCGTCGTTTTCGAGTTTTTCCTTTTTGTATCCAATGAAATTTGGGAAAAAAATCATGAAATTCAAGAATAATGTGGATGCTTCACTGGATTTAATCTTTTTCTGTCTCTAAACAAGCTAACAATACTGTCAGAATGTTTATTAACTTTGTCGAGACTAAAATCTGAATGATGAAAAAACCTTTGATGTAAAGATATGTAATACTAAAATCCCACAAATGTGGGAGATACAATTGAACACCAAGGATCATGAAATTACACATTTAATATGCAAAGTTTTTATTGAAAATTTATTTGTACTGGTCCATATCAATTGACATTTAGTCAATGAGATACAAAACTCAGTTATATGAATGAATGTCGATATAAACCACCTATTAAATTGAATGTGATCTGTATATATAAAAAAAGATGTTGGTTACACCATTTATAACTCGAGATCGGATGGACTGTTTGTTATGAAACTTCATATATGGATTCGTCTACGATCTGGTTATTATATAATACAATAAAACTTCGAAAAAACCGATGAAGATTTTACTTATACAGGAAATGCTTTTCTCCCTTTTGAGTTAGGTCATAAGGGTCGCTACAGTTACAGTTACGTCACCGCTTATTCGTAGGTACTTTATTTTCTCCCCGTTAGATGGCGATGTAAACATATAGTTTGTACAGTGATCATATTTCCACTATAGTCACTGTGATCGTGTGTAATTTGAGTTGCCTACAACTCTGCGCTGTTGGCCAAAACCAAAATGTCTTAGCGTACAGATGTCTAAAATGATTAGATTTCGTTGAGATATGAGATAAGTTTCGTTTTTACCACTTCAGATGGCGCTATTCACACATTAGAACTGATTAGTAGTTATTTTTATAGTTTTATTTATTCAAAACTAGCTGGCCCGGCGAACTTTGTTCCGCCTAAATACTTACTGTGGATTTCACAAATCGTAATCACTGGTGATCGGAGATCAACGGCTTGTTTCTCTGATATCTGAACTGTCAAATGTTTCCATAGATATGAGCTGTCACACAGAACAGATACACAAAAATAATATGTCAATTATGGCAAATTTGGATTAAGTTATTTCCGCAAATATATTTATTACAAAACAGAAATTAAAAAAACATTTCAAAAATTATGAGAAAAGATGAGAATTGACATCTCACGATTGAAACAGATCGCCAAAATCCGATTTACTTGACATTTCGATGAAAATTCACTGTGATATTCACCCGCTTCTGGATCTGGTAATAGCCTTTCATGGTACTATAAGTCCTATTGTCCTATGCAAATTACATAGTAATTGATGTCATCTGTTCTTTTTTCGACCATTTCAAACCACGACGACCGAAATGTTCGAAAAAAGAACATATGACATCAATCGATGACCGCGAAAGCCTCAACAAATTCATCGTTATTCTAAATGAATAAAACTATAAAAATAAATAATAATCAGTCATAATGTGTGAATAGCGACACCTGGAGTGGTAAGAACGGAACTTTTCTCATATCTCAACAAAATCTAATCATTTTAGATATCTGTACTCCTACGCTGAGACATTTTGGGTTTGGCCAACAGCGCAGAGTTGTAGGCAACTCAAAGTACACTATTACAGTGACTATAGTGGGAAAATAGTCACTGTACACACACACACACACACTATTTGTTTACATCGCCATCTAACGGGGAGAATATCAAATAAAGTACCTATGAATAAGCGGTAGCGTAACTTACAGTTACTATATTACCTTTATGGTAATATAGTCACTGTAGCGTAACTGTAACTTTAGCGACACCTAGTGGCCTTACTCAAAAGAAGGAAAAGCATTTCCTGTATATGTGAAAATTTCAACGATTTTTTTCAAAGTTTGATTGTATTTTATAATAACCAGACCGTAGACGAATCCATATATGAAGTTTCATAAAAAACAGTCCATCTGATCTCGAGTTATAAATGGTGTAACCAACATCTTTCTTTTATATATAGAATATAGATAACGTGATCGTGAAGGTTCTATATTTGACATTATCACCATTAGATGGCGATGGATTTGTTGAGGCTTTCGCGGCCATCGATTGATGTCATCTGTTCTTTTTTCGAGCATTTCGATCGATAGTACCATGAAAGGCTATTAACAGATCCAGAAGCGGGTGAATATCACACTGAATTTTTATCGAAATGTCAAGTAAATCGGATTTTGGCGATCAGTTTCAATCGTGAGATGTCCATTCTCATCTTTTCTCATAATTTTCAAAATATTTTTGAATTTCTGTTCGGGTAATATACAGGGTGTCTCAAGTTCGAGTGCCTATTAGACGTTTCTGGAGAACTGGACATATTTGAAATCTGAAATTTGGGATTATGATATTGTTCGAAATTCTCTACAGACCTAAAATATTTTCAGAGCCAGAGCACTTCCGGTTATACAGGGAGTGAAAATAAATTTGCTCAAAAAAATTTTTTTTCAATCTTTTCGTTTCCGATATGATTGAGTATTCAGTGCTGAATACATTTCTGTTGAAACCATTGTATTCATTCGAATATTTTTCAAAATATCGAAAAAAAAACCTGAAAAAAAGTAAAATATTCATAGTCAGTATTATGTTCATTTTTCTTATTCTGGACATCCTGAGTGTTAACCGTTTTCACAATGTCAAAGTAGAAGAATGTGGAAAGGTCATGCATCTTTTGAATTTCATAAATATCATCACAGGGTGTTTCAAATTTCGTGTCAAAAACTGTGATCCAAAATTGGCCATAACTTCTGTTTTTCAAATTAGAACCCTATTTTTTTATTATTGCGATGGATTCTGCGGAGAAAATTAATGATAGCACTCTCAGATGCTCTTGCTCTTAAATTCAGTAATTCCCGAGTTATTTGAGCTTTTCTGGATTCATGTTGTACGTAGAATCAAATTCATCTAATCTTTTACTTAAGAATATTCTGTGATCATAGAAGATAAGTTTTCCCATTAATAATTCCCAAGTGACAGGTCTAATTTTAGGTTTTATCTTTACTTTTCGATTTTATTCAATGGTTTCATAAAAATATTCATCGAATATGTTGCATGAGAATATTCTGTGACCATAGAAGATAAATGATCCCATTAATAATTCACAAGTGACAGTTCTGACTATTACTTGTTACTATGGTTTCATGAGAATATTCATCGAATCTGTTTAGATTCGATGAATTTTACTCTACGTACGACATGAATCCAGAAAAGCTCAAATAACTCGGGAATAACTGAATTTAGGACCAAGAGCATCTGGGAGTGCTATCATTATTTTTCTTCGTAGAATCCAACGCAATAATAAAAAAATAGGGTTCTGATTTGAAAAACAGAAGTTATGGCCAATTTTGGATCACAGTTTTCGACACGAAATTTGAAACACCCTGTGATGATATTTATGAACTTCAAAAGATGCATGACCTTTCCACATTCTTCTACTTTGACATTGTGAAAACGGTTAACACTCAGGATGTCCAGAATAAGAAAAATGAACATAATACTGACTATGAATATTTTACTTTTTTTCAGGTTTTTTTTTCAATATTTTGAAAACTATTCAAATGAATACAATAGTTTCAACAGAAATGTATTCAGCACTGAAAACTCAATCATATCAGAAATGAAAACATTGAAAAAAAATTTTTTTGAGCTAATTTATTTTCACTCTCTGTATAACCGGAAGTGCTCTGGCTCTGAAAATATTTTAGGTCTGTAGAGAATTTCGAACAATATCATAATCCCAAATTTCAGATTTCAAATATGTCCAGTTCTCCAGAAACGTCTAATAGGCACTCGAACTTGAGACACCCTGTATATATTTGCGGAAATAACTGAATCCAAAATTGCCATAATTAGTAATTGACATATTATTTTTGTATATCTGCTCTGTGTGACAGCTAATATCCATGGAAGCATTTGACAGTTCAAAAATCAGAGAACCAAGCCGTTGATCTCCGATCACCGGTGATTACGATTTGTGAAATCCACCGTAAGTATCATTTAGGCGGAACAAAGTTCGTCGGGCCAGCTAGTGAGAAATAAAATGATTCTTAGTACTGAATAATCTGTGGCGATATTTCTATCTAAACTATATCCTTTTGGAATTTTATGAACTCGACACTACGAGGCTAATATTGCACTCATTTACTAAAAGTCTTCACATAATCATCACGAGATCGGAGGAAAACACCTAAAATAATCACTTTTCCCATTTATAACAACATAGCTCTAGAAATAATTCCTCCCATAATTGTTTACGCCATTTACGGATCGCGCCGGTTGTCGCTATACTGATGCGTCATTCACTGACACACACGTTTGAGACACAGAACAACAATATAAGGTTTGAGATGGGTCGATTCATAGATCATAAGATTTGTCTTGCGCGCCCGCCACCTCGCAAGACACACCTTTATACCATAGTTTGAAGAGAAAATCAACAATCTGGCATCGTCTTCTCAAAAGCTCTGTGAAATATTCATAGTGTTAGGTCATATGGTTAGGTCATTGATCTAGAATCCTATGGGTTGATTAATCATGAATTCTTCATGAGATATTTTTGGGATATCGAGATGAATATGAACAGGTTATTAGTGTTTACAATCTAATTTTCAGGAAGATCGAAGAAGGAACCTATTTTGATGGGAGAAATATGGCTTTTCAATTGCAGAAACAGTCGGGCAAAATAGTGTTTTTGTTGAGAAAAATCGTGTCTTCAACATTCTTATTCAAATAAGATTAGTACTTGAGTATTCCCTGAATAAATCAACTCAATTTCGATCGAGATATATGAACTTTGAGGTCTTTGCAGAGAATCGTATCGGGATCGTATTTGTCCCAATTGTTTTTTCGAATGGATATATCTTTTAATCAGAGCCGAATAAAAAAAAAATAAAAATGAAGGAAAGGTTTTTTTTTGGCCTCAAGAATCTACAGTTAAAATATATGTACAAGTCAAAGACTCACCCTGTATGCAGAAATCGAGATTTGGCTTCTCCACACTGTATAGTATAGATGATATCGGAAGAAACAATGTCAAAAGTGACTTGATTTCGATGGAGATGATTTTGAAGAATGAGTCTGTTTTTTGGCCATCTCAAAACTCAGGACCCGCGTTTACTGAGAAGATGCAATTCATTTCCTTTCTCGAAACTTTACAAGTAGGTAATCTTGTACCTTTACCAAATTAATATTCCCCCTTGCCAACTGTCGATCTTCCTCAATTATAGCACCCAAATACCTACGTTTTCCCTTTACTCTGAAATCTCCTAATCCGTATTTTATAAAAAAAAAATTCTCGTTTTCTTATCGCTCTCGACTTTTATGTGCGGATGTCGCCACTTGCATATAGAGACCCTCGTCAATTTCGGTTCAATTGGATTCTTGACAGCTTTAACACCCTAATCAGGCTGTCAACAGCTCGAGATCTATATTTTCTCGTGAAGCGATGGGTTTAAGATGGGAAAGGTCCTTGACGTGATAAATTTTCGCAGATGCTGCAGAAAGGGGAACCTCCTTCCAGTTGTGTAATCACAAGATACAGGAGATTAATTGAAAGCATCAAAAGATCAGTGCATCAAATAGAGGAAGCTATGTAGAGGGATTCATCTTACGCACAGTTGAAATACATTTTATCATCTAATAGTATCCGCAGTATTATTTTTTCAGAGGGATCATAAGCTACATATTTCTTCCAGATTTCAACAATACTTCAAAGATGGTATTCGAGAGAAATGTCAGTTTGTTTTTGAATATGTGACCTGGTAATTTGATATCAACTGAGCAGAGCACGAGATTTTTTTTTATGCGAAAGCGCGGAAATTTTTTTTCCACTTATAAATGATGGATCAAGAACTGAATCGCTCTTCCAGATTTCAACAATACTGCAAGATAGTATTCGAGAAAAATGTCAGATACACGACAGCCGCAGATTGATTTACATCATAACAATTAGATTTCGTTATATTGTTACGAACCTCTACATCTAGTGATTGATAGGGTAGCCCATGAGGCCATCCTCAGAGTATCTAAAGAAGGAGCAGGCAATGAGAGAGTCATGTTTCAAAGAGCTTGGTCCTCTCTGAATGACTACACCTCATCTGCAAACCTTCCTAGTGATGTAATGATCAAGAAAGTAAGCACTGAGAAGAACTTCAGTACAATGCTAAGTGAAAGAGAAGATTGGGAAAGGGAATACACCAACTACAATCTCAAAGAAAATACAATGAAATGGTTTACATATGGTTCTAAAACCGCTACAGGAGCTGGGATTTACGGGACAAGTACCAAGTGTGCACTATCGCTAGGCTCCTGTACAAGCGTCCTTCAGACGGAAATACTTGCAATCGGAAGATGTCTAGATATACATCTAGATTCTAAAAAGAAACTATTGGTAGTGCGATATAGCTATTCATACAGTCAAGCTGCTATTAAAGCACTGAGTTCATACGTCATTGACTCAAAGCTGATTTGGGAGTGCCGAAACAAACTCAATGAGGCAGGCAAGAAGAATAAGGTCTTTTTAATCTGGGTTCCCGGTCATTCGGGAATCGTAGGAAATGAAGAGGCCAATACACTGGCCAGGAAGAGGGCGCACAAACGCCACTCACTGGCCCAGAACCCTTCTGTGATATAGGAAAATGCACCTATATATGCTGAAGGAGAAAACCGAAAGAGAAAAACTCTGGCGGAATCTCCCAGAGATGGATCACTCCAAAAAGTTCCGCCGGAACTTTGAAACTGCTAGATCCAAAAAATATCTGGATCTCAGTAAAAATCCACTTCACCTACTCACTGGCTTTCTCACAGGACATTGCCGCCTAAAGGAGCATCTGTTGAGAATGGGTTTATCGGACACTGATGAGTGTAGATTCTGTGGGGAGGAGGAAAAAACTCCTATTCACCTGGTTACGAAATGCTATTCCATTGCAAGCCAATGGAAAGATAGCTTTGGACAAGAAGTGGGGAGTTATCCTCCTTGAAGCCGTTAAATCTCTGGAACCTGGAACTGGAGGGCGAGCTGCAGGAAGCGCGATGATGACAGCTCTGTCAGGGGGCACAATAGACCTTAAGGTCTTAGTGGACTGTAACCCCTTTTCACTATAACTATAACTATATTGTTACGAAACCCAAAAGCCGACAAGTTCATTTTTGAATGAGTACCTGGTAATTTGATGTCAACTAAGCAGAGCATATTTTTGAAATGCAAATGAGCAATAAGGGATCAAAAACTAAATCTCTCTTCCATGTCTATAAGCAATACTACAAAGATAGTATTCGAGAAAATGCCTTATACGCGTCTCGACGGCCGCAGAATGATTGCGATCATGAGAATCAGAGCTTATTTTTGAATAAGTAACATGGTAATTTGATATCGAGATATTTTTTAAAGCCAAAGGGCAAAATTTCCGAGAAGATTTCTTCCGAAAATTGAATCAGATCTATAGATCGAAAAAGTTTATCACTTGGAAGCAGATTCCACTGCCGAAATCACAAGTTTCCGCCATTAATTACGTTCTTTACTTGCTAATGAACGTATAAAGTCGTTCAGGCAGCGCCATTCCGATCATAAATTCAAGACCGCATAAAATAAGCGAATCTCAACTTTACACCCACTCAAATACTACGGGTTGCACCATGCAACGCCATTTCCAGCATTAACATGATCCCGGAATTCAAATTTGTCGGAGTGTTATGACGCGTGTTTTAGCGTGAAATTGATCACCTTGTAAAGTCCGCGCTTGTATCTGTCTTGAATGCGGTGAATATTGTCGAAGCGTTAAAAATTGTTGATGGTTATGGGCCCTCATCAACTTGAAATATTTATGACTTTTATGCCGCGTTCGCTGCTGGCATGATTTTTATTCACGTGATAAATATGAGGCGCCTTTTGGGAATGAAACAGAAATAGGGTAGAAAAAAATGGAATCATGGAAATAGTTAGAATAGTCGATTTTGTACGAACTTGATCTTTGGTAATCCACATCGAAGGGTTCCATTAGGAGGGTTATTTTGAATAGCCCGCTATTTCGGTAGATGTCACTTTTTAAGGGGCAGTATCACCTCGTGGTAAATCTCCATTCAAAAAGTGGTCTCATTATTTCACGAGTAAGTACCCTAATTTACGACGTAGAGACTTGATTTTTTTTTGAATGGTTGAAGTTGAAGAACGTCCTGAGGGCAAATAGTTTTTTTTTCACGATTTAATTAGTTTTTCAATTAAAAACACCAGGGTAATCGTTAGATCTGGGGTTATTGAATATGTTTTTCGTTTTTCATGAGTACAAGCTATATTTTTGAAATAATCATCATGAAAATTTTTGTAGTTTATAGAAGATTAAATTGCCGAGGGCAAATGGTTGCGATTTTTTCCAAACAATTATGAATTACCGTCGGAAATAAATCATTAAGTGTAGTTTTCAAAACGCTGAAGTTCAACCTGTTTTTTTTAATTGAAAAACTAATTAAATCGAAAAAATCGCGACTATTTACCCTCGGCAATTTAATCTTCTATAAACTACAAAAATTTTCATGATGATTATTTCAAAAATATAGCTTGTACTCATGAAAAACGAAAAACATATTCAATAACCACAGATCTAACGATTACCCTGTTTTTTTTAATTGAAAAACTAATTGAATCGAAAATAAGAAAACTATTTGCCCTCGGGACGTTCTTCAACTTCAATTTAAAAAAAATCAATTCTCTACGTCGTAAATTAGGGTACTTACTCGTGAAATAAAGAGACCACTTTTGAATGGAGATTTACCACGATTCAAAAGGTGATACTGCCCCTTAAGCTGTCATTCTGACATTTGAAGTAGAAACTACGCCATTAATAAAAATGGAACGATACACGCTTCAACAATGCATTGAAGTTATTAAAAGTCACTATTAAAAAGGTGAAAATTTGGCAGAGACGGTTCGGAAAACTCGAACATTTTTGAGTCGTCGTGAAGCATCTTGTCCAACCGCAATACAGAAATAGGTAGAAAAATTTGAGCTTTCTGACAAGTTAGTGATTTGAAGAATAAAACCCTTGCACGTCGTTCAAGAACAGCCGAGAATATTGCTGCTGTACCCGAAAGTGATGAAAAAAAAACAGATTTGTACATTTCTCGTCGTTTTCAGAAATTAGGCATGCCACGAACGTCATCACACCGTATTTTGCATGAAGATTTGGGTCTGAAGACTTATAAAGTTTAGTTAACACAAGTCGGCCGATCCTCAACAACGTCGTGTCTTGGCTGATTGGGTCCTTGAAATGCAGGAAAATGATCCGGAATTCCATCGACAAATCATATGGAGTGATGAGGCCTACTTCCATCTCGGTTGTTTCGTCAACAAGCAAAATGGTCGCATCTGGGGCTCGGAAAACCCAAGAGTTATTGTTGAAAAGCCTTTCTATCCTCAACGTGTGACTGTTTGGTGCGGTTTGTGGGTGGGCGTTGTCATTGGACATTACTTTTTCGATAATGAGGCTGGAGCAACAGTTACGGTGAATGGATTGCAGATGACTAAAAATTTTTATGGCAGGAATCGGATGGTATTGATCTAGAAAACGTTTACTTTCAACAAGACGGCGCTACGTGCCACACAAGCATCGAAAACACTGATCTTTTACGGAAAAAGTTTCCGGACCATGTTATCCTTCGAAGATGTGATCACAATTTATTGCCACTGAGATCTTGTGATTTAACACCTTGTGACTTCTTCCTTTGTGGCTAGTGAAAGAGAAGGTCTACGCCAAGAGCCCAGCGTCGATTCAAGACCTTAACGGGAGCTCCCTTCAAAAATGGGGCTTTTTAATTTCATGATATCTCAGTTCGTATGCGGCGTGACCAACAACTTTTTTTTAAATTGAAGCTTAATCATTTCACCAGAATGTATATTACTCGCTTTTCCATTTTTCTCCGTATATCAGAGTTGTAATTCCATAAAAATCTAGACAAACGATTTTATTTCCATGATTTCTTCGTCAATTTTCGGGATAAATGTATGAAATTTTCATTATACATGCGAATTAATATTTTGCAGATTGAGTATTGATCAGTTTTTCTGTTTATTGCCCCCTGAATTTTCAAATCTATATCTATACTAATATTATAAAGAGGAAAGATTTGTATTTTTGTTTGTTTGATACGAATAGGCTCAAAAACTACTGGACCGATTTCAAAAATTCTTTCACCCCTAGAAAGCTACATTATCCCTGAGTGACATAGGCTATACTTTTCACCCGAAAAAATTAAGGATACCTACTATAACTTCAATAATTACAAAAAAATCAGCCAAAGTCAGCTATTTTCACGTGCGCTGCAAAAACCGTAAGACTTACGTGGATACAATGTATGACGGAAATGTACCTCTCGAATAGTTCTACAAAAAAGTCCGCGATAGCATGTATGTATCTCTCAAGATTTACTTGCTATTACCTGTTTATGGTAATCAGATGTTTTCCAAAATTATGCACTATTTGGGAGTGTGTTTTTATGAATTGGGTATTGATCCTAATCCAACCTAATACGTTATTTATCATCCGCAGTATTTAATTGAGAACAAAATTGCCCTTCACATCATACAATTACAACGAGTACGTCAAAAGATATGGCAGGTTGAAGTTTCGAAGATGAAACCGCCGCGTGAAACAAATTTCTACTCGGGCGAAGCTGGGAGGGCCTGCTTGTAAATTATAAAGTAGGAACTTTATTGGTCATATTTTCAACCAGGTTTTTTTCCTAATATACGAAGAAAAACGGAAAAGCGAGCAATACACATTCTGCAGAATATTATTCCGCATGTATACTGAAAATTTCATACATTCATCCCGAAAATTGACGAAGAAATCATGGAAATAAAATCGTTTGTCTAGATTTTCATGAAATTACAGCTCTCGAGGTTTTTTTCGTAATAAACGAAGAAAAACAGAAAAGCGAGTAAAACACATTCTAGAGAAAGCTTTGATTAAAAAAAAATTGTTGGTCTATGCCGAATACGAACTGAGATATCATGGAAATAAAAAGCCCAATTTTTGAAGGAAGCTCGCGAGCTCGGCGTGTACCACCTCCCCTTAAAGATGGAATTCGTGAGGCAATCGAGGACATAGGGCAGCCACTTGGATATTTGATTATGGAAAATTCCATAGAAAGAATATGGTCCTGTAGTCGTTGTCATGGTGGTCATTTGGCTTATGTTATTTTACATTATTAACGGCAAACTCTCTTTATAATGAAATAAACATCCGAGCATTCATCTAAAGAATTGCATTTTGGTTTGAATGTCAAAATAACACCATTTATTGGAAAATCCTCTACCACAAGAAGAAGAGGTACGAGATCTTTAATGATCTCGAATGCCATAGTTGGGCATGTTCTAATAGCTCTGGTGATACAAATACAGGCTGACCCTCGTATTCTATGGAAGGATTTCTCTTCATATTGTTCTGGCAGCCTTGGCATACCAGACATCTGTTATCGGTTTTACAATCGTGCATCCATCGCAATACAGTGTTACCAGCCAAACTTCGGAACTGCATCAAGGCCTTTCTTGCTCTGTCAACAGTCTCTTCAATATGCTTGTTCCACAGAAGCAGAAGGGATATTCCCAGATGTTTGACTCCAAACATCATAAGGTGCTCTTGAATTATTACGACTATGGTCAGCATGCAGAACCTATAGGTACATGCGAAGCCAAGCTCTTAAGGCCTGTGGAGTAGCTCATTCGCTACTAGGCTCCATAGAAGAGGAGATAACACTCCTCCTTGAGTTGTTCCACGAGTAGCCTCAAGAGGTTTTTCTATCTATCTGTGTTTAACCTATTATCTTCTTCAATATCCCATACACCTATTAAATGGATTTGTTCACCCATCGCTTTTTAAATGCCTTTTTGACCGACACATGTCATGTGTTGTCGATGCCCCAAATAATGTCTAAGAAGGCACACATTGCGATTTCGTTTACATTGAGAGTACTCAGCTATAAAGTGATACCTGTGACATAAAGTATGTAATTGGTTCAGAAAAACACATGAGAGTGATTGGTCTAGCAGTCTAGTATATTCAAAACGTGCTTATAAAAATCTAGCCCACACTAATCGATACTTCCTGACCTCATCTATGACCTAAAAACCGAAATACGAATATATACGATCCATCCTACGCATATGACGTGTAAAACGCCATCAAAAGCAAAAACTGCGGTATTCGCGACCGGAGTTTGCCGTTCTGAAATTTGTAGCCGGTGCTGTTAATATCGTCCTCAGCGGGAGATGACCATAAACGAAGTTTAAACTGTTCCGACCAGAGATGAAGTAATTTAATTCGGTACTTCGCCGAAAAAAACAGGGGTGATATAATATTCATCCCTACGTTCATTTATTATTCAAATTGAAAAGATTACGGAGCATTAACGGCGAAATCATATTTCGTGCGTTCACTTTCGCAAAAAGTTTGGAAATGTTAATGTACCCCTGCTGCGATTCACAGTATTCACACAATGAAGACAGGGGAGCTCCGCAGCTTTGTTTTGGTTACATTGTTCGCACAGCCATGCTCTGAAGAAATAGTTATTCATTCATTTATGACTGAATTAAAGTTCAATGCCAGTTTATCATAACTATAAGTATGATGAATAATTTCAAAAAATTGAAGAAAAAGTTGGATAAACAGAACACAAAGCGAGTTTAATCGAAAGAGAACGATCAAGTCTTGAGACCAAAGTGATCAATTATGGAAAACATTTCTCATGAAAAGACCTATCATTCTATCGGTGACGAAAGAAATAGGCAAACTTCTGAAGGGACATAACATAGAAAGAGTCTTTAAACCAACATAAAAACTAGGACTAGTCCTAAGGCTTGCCGAAGGCCAAATTGCCCAGAATATAGGGCCAATTCTGTAAACAACTGTTGAATTTTAAAGCATGGTTAAAAATTAAACTACTCGCTAACCTCATTTCACTATTCTGTATGCTTCATAAGCTTTGAAATATTAACGGAAGACGCTTAATTTTAGCCGATATATGTTAAAAATGTTTAACAAGCCTTTAATTTTCAACCAGTTCTTATAGAATTGAGCCTTATATCTGCGACTGTGAGAATGTTCACATTGGAGCTACTAAAAGGAGCTTTCATTCACGAATCGAAGGACATGACCGTAATTATCGACTGTATCAAACAGAGAAGTCTTCAAATGCTTCGACATAACGTATGTCCCATAAGTTTTGTCACAAAGGACCCCGCACTTTTTGTATGTGGCGACCGGTCAAATTTTCTGAAAGTTTGGTATGTTGTTGTACCCGACTCAGTGACCAAAAGTGTCGATGGGACCAACCCAATCCTATGGCTAGATTTCCAAATACGGGGTGCTCAAGTACAAAATTGCCCAGATTTTCGGATTTATTTTTTAATTATTAAGAGTTTGATTGGATTTCTGTTGCATACACAACAGTTGTTTACAAAATGTTCTAGTAATGAAATTAGGGGATACGTATGGTTGAAAATAAATACAGGGTGGACCAAAAGTCCGTTTACTTTTTAAACAATGATAAAAACAAAACTAGATAAATGCTGCAAAATCTGTTCATTTATTATTAAAAAAGACAAATAGGGATTTAATTTTTTGAATATTACATCATCTAAATGTGACCCTTGTCCCTCACGACACTGTTGCAACATGGAGCGAAAATTTTCTATCACGGCCTTGCAGGTGTTTTCTGAAATGTTTTGGATTTCTTCGCTGATGCGTTCCTTTAATTCTTCAAGAGACGCTGGGTTGGTGTCAAAAACTTTATTTTTAAGGGATCCCCAAAGAAAAAAATCCAAAAACATTTCAGAAAACACCTGCAAGGCCGTGATAGAAAATTTTCGCTCCAGGTTGCAACAGTGTCGTGAGGGACAAGGGTCACATTTAGATGATGTAATATTCAAAAAATAAAATCCCTACTTGTCTTTTTTAATAATGAATAAACAGATTTTGCAGCATTTATCTAGTCTTGTTTTTATCATTGTTTAAAAAGTAAAGGGACTTTTGGTCCACCCTGTATTTATATTTACAGGGTGATTCACGAATATATGACGGTAGTCTTTGCCAAAATTCACTTTTTCTACTGTGACGTCTGGAAGGCATATTTTTGAAATGTTCTTTTCGATTTAGTATTATAACGACAAAATATTGCACAGTGCATATTTTTATACGGGGTGTTTCACAGAGAGAACCACTAGACATAATCATTTTTTTGTAGGATCAATTCGAAACCCTGTATTTTTGAATTGATTTTTGGGAAAGGTAATACATGTAGTAAACGTGTGTATGCAACAGAAATCCAATCTAGCTCTTGATAATTGAAAAATAAATCCGAAAATCTGGCAATTTTCAACTTTAACACCCCGTATTTGGAAAACTAGCCGTATGATTGGGTTGGGCCCATTGACACTTTTGGTCACTGAGTCGGGTACAACAACATACCAAACTCTCAGAAAACTTGACCGGTCGCCACTTTATATACAAAAAGTGCGGGGTCCTTCCAAAGACCAAAAAAGTAACAAAAATTATAAATTTGTTCATTGTATGTTGATACACATTATTGAACGTTTCAGAAGCAACAGAACTATAAATTCGAATTGAATGAAGAGGGCCATTATCTTCCACAGAACTTTCTCCGAACACCTAGCATCAGGTTTTGGACAGTATCTAGATCGATTTCTCGGATCTTCCTGTATATTGGGCGTCGAAGTTCTTCTTCATTTTTGGCTTCCCATCCTCCATCGTAAACTTTTCGCGATAAGAGAGCCGAAAAATCTTCTATGGGTCGAGTCTGTGGAATCAAATAAAATCAAATCAAATGCCTTTATTCACATTCAGAATTACAATAATGTGAAAAAGTTCTTACCCATCAACATTTTACATAAGGTGTCTAGTATAGTCAACAGTAGTATATAGAACAGTTAATTTCATATTACATGCAAGAACAAACTACATAAAAGAAACTATACAAGATGGTCGTTCCAGAATTCATTAATTTCGTAGTACTCCTTTTCACACAACATTTTTTTCATCTCTTTCTTCAGTCTTTTGGAATTCATATTCTTAAATCTTTCAGGAATTTTATTGTGAAGATTTATGGCAACATAATTCACATTGAGTTGTGCTGCAGATATCCTGTGATAGGGTGTCCTAAACTTGTTGGCACTTCTTGTCTTGTACTCGTCATTCGCTTGGTTTTTCTCAATTGTGTCCTGGATGTTATGGACATATAATATGCATATCAGTATGTATAATGATGTGAGAGTAAGGATTCCCTCCTGTTTGAAGTGGTTTCTACAGCTTTCTGTGTACTTCAGGTCACAGATAACACGAATTGCTCTCTTCTGTTTGATGAATATTTTTTTACTTTCACCTGTACCACCCCAGAACAGTAGACCGTAGCTCATTACACTATGGAAGAATGCCAAGTAGGCTTGTCTAGCTGCCTGCTTCCCTGCAATTTGTTTTATTCTTCTTATGGTATAGGTTCCCATTGATAGTTTTTTTATGATATAATCTACATGTGCTCTGAAGCTCAGATTGGGCTGCAGGTAGATGCCGAGGAATTTCAAGCTTGTATCATTTTTTTGCTGTCGAATGTTGTGTTTTTTCCTTATTCATCCTCAAGTTGTTATCATTTTTCAGCCTGTTTGAGTATATCAGGAAGGATTACCGTGTCGCGAAACAAATGGTATGTTTTGGTCGGCTAGCCAATCTTGAGTTTCTTTTGCATAGTGCTTGGACGCAAGGTCTGGCCAGAACATAATATCGTCTCTAGCGTGTTCTGCAAAAAAACTACCTAGCGATATAGTTAGATGTCCTATATTGACGTGTTAGTTTTCTTAGCGAAGTACCAACCTTGTTTTCCGCTCTTCTCACCAGTCACCAGTCTCACGGTCCTTGCTTGGGCTAAAGTTCTAGGTCTTCCGCTTTTTGCAAGGTTTGAACAAGAAAAACCTTGCTCACACTAAGCGATTGTTCGAAAAATAGTTCTACAGGATATATTCTGATTTTCCAAATGCGTATATTATCTCGGCTTTATCGACTCGCCAAACTGAATTATAAATATTTTCCGAATGTCTTTTTTGTAAGCCATATCGACGTAACCACTTCAACAACTGAAGTGTTAAAGTGAAGTCAAGGTTACGCACAAACTTTCATTTCAATAGCAACCTATTGTCTTCTTCTTATGACCACTTAATTAGTCTAAGAAATTTGTGCCAAAACTCATGGGACAAACGTAAATATTTTGTTCGCTGGAACAGAAGTCATTTCCAAGATGAAAGATCGAGAATGAATAAAGTGGCCATCGAAAACTGCATGCTTTCCACCGAGTTGGTATTCGGCCCCAAGCGTTCTCTATTGGATTCAGATCAAAGATCTCAAAGGTAATGCTTGATGAGGAATATCCTAGTTTTCTCTAGCAGTAATCTCTAATGGGATCTACGAGGATATTTTGAAAAATTCTTAGCCTACTATAGAACCAAACAAAATTTCAATGTCAAAATATTTTATTACTCAACATATTCTCCTCTAATTGAATACATTTATTACAGCGAACCTGCGACGTCTCTAGACCTTTCAAATAAAATGTTTCTTCTTGCTCTGCAAACCAGTTCTCCACAGCCTTTATAACCTCCTCGTTGGAAGGAAATTTATGACCTTTGAAACTTTTTTTCAGTTGAGGAAAGAGATGATAGTCGGTCGGAGCCAAATCGGGTGAATAGTGGGGTTGTTTTGGTAATTCTCACCCTAAATCACGAATTTTTTGCATGGCAACATGAGATTTGTGTACTGGGGCGTTGTCCTGTAAAAACAAAATACCTTTACATAGCTTTCCGCGTCTTTTCTCTGTAATTTCTTCCCGTAAGTGGTCAGTAATGTCGAATAGTAATTCCCCAGTTATTGTTCTACCCTTATCCAAAAAATCAATCATGATTACTCCATGGCAATCCCAAAAAACTGAAGCAAGAACTTTTCCAGCAGATTTTCGGACACGAAACTTCTTAGGTCTTGGAGAACCAGTGTGTCACCATTCC
This sequence comes from Adalia decempunctata, assembly GCA_951802165.1. NCBI lineage: Eukaryota > Metazoa > Arthropoda > Insecta > Coleoptera > Coccinellidae > Adalia > Adalia decempunctata. The sequence continues at coordinate 28,984,579 of OX637697.1, forward strand.
ATTGTTGCTTTGTTTCTGGATCGTAGAAATGTACTCTCATCCATAGTTGCAATTCGGTTTAAGAAGTCTACATCGTTTTCAAATCGAGCACAGATCGAACGCGATGCTTCTACCCTTGCACGCTTTTGGTCAACATTCAAACATGTGGGGATTCATTTTGCAGAAATTTTTCTCATGTCGAAATTGACGTGAACTATATGATGAACGCGTTCGTATGAAATCTTCAGGGCTTCAGATATCTGTTGTAGCCCAATTCGACGGTCTGCTAAAATCATGTCCTGAACTGCATCGATATTTTCAGTGACTCACACAGAAACTGGCCTTCCTGATCGGTCATCATCTTCAATGGAAAATGTACCTCTTTCGAAGCTTCCAGTCCAATTTTTCACAGTCGCATGCGAAGGACATTGATCACCAAGGGTACTGAGCATATCTTCGTAAATATGCTTACCTCTTATCAATACATCCTCGTATGTAGCAATAACGTCAGAATAGTTGCCAATAAATGCGTGAAATTGTTGGACAACTTTGTTGATAACTTCATCAACGTCATTGCGCTATAAGTCAGTTCTGCCACTCCAACTCTTATCTTCGATGGTGTTTTCGAGTGTGTGGAAATCTTTTCAACATGCGTTTCTATATAGATTGACTTCATAGAGACATCTTCATCCCTTTCTGCTGAAGGGGTGTTTTTTCAGCGAATATAATATAATAATATATAATATTCTACTGGCTTTGTAGCACGTGGTCTACTTCTTCTGGGTCCCTAACGAACAGTTCCAGTGGCAGAGTACCTTGAGAGTAAACGTGATATCACACTGTGGGTAACATTAAAGGAACTTACCACTAGCCATTTGTGTTCAACTATAGTCTGAAGAATGTCAAAGCTCTGTTGTCATTGTCAACGGATGATACTAGTATTGGTATAAAAAAAATTGGATTTCTAATTGCTTGGAATTCTGAAGAGCAAGTCATCAAAATGTGCATCGACACACATGGATAAAAAAAATGATTAAACTTTATATAAACTTGCTAAAATTCTGAGATTGCACTCAAGGCGTTATCTGAGCCGTTAACGAATCGTCAAAAAAGGTAGCTCTACATCACGAAGAAGTTTCTGCATACTCCAGTCTCTGAAGCGGTGACATCAACGTGTCTTTAAATTATTCGAATTTATGAGAACTAGCACAAATCTGGCAACCACTAATTAGACCAAATGTGACAAATCCAGACAACCCTTCCGCTTCGAAGAGCATTTCTCCGGCAAACATTGTTCTTATTCTTGTCCAAGGCTCATGCCTAATTCTCGTAGAGAGACAAACATGCAAAACTTCCAGGGATACATGTCCTTGGTTCACATGCCTACAAAGCCGGACCGTGTAATTATTCCTTTTGTCGTCCCTGTACTTTCAATTTTGTCCCGTGTGGCTCGGAGATACAGAAGAAAATCCCCGAATCATCGCCATTGTTGTGCAGTTTCATTGAAAATAACGAAGGAATTTCATCTTTTCAGTCAAAGAAACGTGTACACACATGGTTGATTAAAATTTTTCGGATGGACTGGGTATTTGAAGTTCGTTTCGGGACCTTTCACCGATATTAAATCCGCATGGGAAGAATGTGAGCCTTTTTTGGAATTATGGGAAAAAACAGCAAATGAAAAAATGTGTTTCAGTTCAAAAAATGTTCATAAGCTGTAGAAATATTATTTCTGTTCACTGGTAGATTACAATTTTGGTGAATAATCTTCAGGAATGGGCATACCTCAGGGTTCGGTATTGGCTCCGCTTTTGTTTCGTTTATTAACGATTCGCCGGATTACATTAGGTCGTATCTTGTAGTTTTTCATTTGATATACTCATGATCTTCGTTGCTGACGATGTGTCAGCATCTCACTCGACAGAAAACTGTATGATGTGAAGAATGAAACTCAAGGCTCCTTAAAGAGAATTCAATGAGAACTCTTTATTTAGCTAATGCTGAGCGAAAATAATAACTTAAATTCATTTAAAAATCCTACAATAGTGTTACGAATTTTTTTTGCAGTTTTCCTTCCAAATACTAAGGTTTGAATATTTCTCATCGAACATTGAAAAAACCATATACAGGGTGAATCTTTTGCGATAGACAAAGATAACCGAAAGTTCTGAGTCGGACCTGGATTTTTTAACTAAGTTTGCTCATGAAGATGCTTGAAGACAATATTTCTCGAAAATATCAATGGAGACGAACGTTCAAAAGTTATGACGGATTTGAATTTTCGGTGAAAAACGAATACACACTGCATAAAACTCATGATGAGGAAAGAAGAAGAAAGAAGAAGAAGGCCGACCTCCCAAGAGATGGCGCGGAAGCTGGACATCTGCTCTCCAAGATGCTGAATGGTAGAAGAAACAAGACCAAGTCTCGAGAAAAGAGAAAGAAGAAGAAGATAAGGAAAAGGCACTTTTTAATGGTTATCTGATATTCAGCTGCAGAGGAACCTCTATACGAGGTAGGAATATCAATATGTACAGTTCCTTGTGACTCACCCTGTGTTTAAACGTGATTCATATATCGGAAACATAAGGTACCTATATATGAATTGGGTCCAAGAAATATCACCGTCTTTAGATAAAGAATAACGAAAAAGTGTGATTTCGTGTTTTTCCATGCTTCTCTCTTGAACCCGAGCCTATCGCGCATTGCCAATATCAGATATTCTGATGAACAGAAACAATCCGTAAAGTAAGTCCTTCTCTGAATGACTACCTCTCATCTGCAAACCTTCCTAGTGATGTGATGATCAAGAAAGTATAAACACTGAGAAAAACTTCAGTACAATGCTAAGCAAAAGAGAGGAGTGAGAACGGAAATACACCGACTATAATCTCAAAGAAAATACAATAAAATGGTATACAGGAGCTGGCGCTGAGATTTACGAGACAAGTACCAAGTGTGCACTATCGTTAGGCTCCTGTACAAGCATCCTTCAAACGGAAATACCTGCAATCGGAAGATGTCTAGATATAAATCTAGAAAGAAACTATCAGAAGCTATTCCTAAAGATAGTCAAGCTGCTATCAAAGCATTGAGCTCCTATGTCATTGACTCAAAGCTGATTTAGGAGTGCCGGAAAAAACTCAATGAGGTAGGCAAGAAGAATAAGGTCTTTTTAATCTGGGTTCCTGGTCATTCAGGAATCGTAGGAAACGAAGAGGCCAATACACTGGCCAGAAAGTGCGAACGAACGCCACTCACTGGCCCAGAACCCTTCTGTGGTATAGGAAAATGCACCTCTATAAGAAGGAATTCATGGTGAAGGAGAAAACCGAAAGAGAAAAACTGGCGGAATCTCCCAGGGATGGATCACTCCAAAAAGTTCCTCCGGAACTTTGAAACTGCTAGATCCAAAAAATATCGGGATCTCAGTAAAAACCAACTTCACCTACTCACTGGCTCTCTCACAGGACATTGTCGCCTGAAGAAGCATCGGTTGAGAATGGGTTTATCGGACACTGAAGAGTTTAGATTCTGTGGGGAGGAGGAAGAAACTCCTATTTACCTGGTTACGGAATGCTATGCCATTGTAAGCTAAAGGAAAGAGTGCTTTGGACAAGAAACTTGTAGGAGTGATTGTAAGTGATTCCTGTGTTGAATGCTGTCTGTTTCTATGAGGACTCATAAGAATCTTTAGTTTTAAAATATGGTTTTCACGCATAATACTTACCTGTTTCTAATATGTTTTACACATAACTCATATCTGTTTCCTGTGTTGAATGCTGCCATGTTTCTATGATTCTCAATAAAATTGAGTTTGTGAATTTCCCCACATTTCTCATAGGATCTCAGGCGGGTGAATGAGCATGAAATGTTATTGTAAGTGAAATTGGAACACTTTGTTGAATCTCATAGCCGCCCAAAACTAACACTGCCTCATAAAGACTCTTATACATACCTCATAGCCGAGCTGCTTCATTGAAACTTGTGAATTCTCAGTTAATTTTAGCCGCATAAAAACTCATAAGATCCGCATGAAATCAGATAAGGAATCCCTGATACATTCCACACATTCCGCATTAGTATTCAAGCTTGCGAATGATATAAAATATTATTCTGATTGAATTTGGATTACCTTATTGAATTTCATAGCCTCCAAATATACCTGATAGAAACTCGTACACCTTGTATTCGGGTATGCTTGGGAATTACAGAAATTTATAAATCCTCATAAAAACTCACAAAAGGTTTACATGAAAATGTACGTATGGGATACAGATTATTCTCATAGATTCTTATGAAATCTCATAAATTGTATACATATAGTCCATCCAAGAATTATAGACATCAAAGCAAGCCTCGGAAATCCAGTCGCAGCTTTATTTCTAGCTACAAAAAAGTCACTGAAAATTTTCTGTGCTTTCATCATAATAGCAAAAAATATATGAATATAACCTTATAATTAAATGGTATTTTCTCAAAGTAAGGAATTCTGAACATGAAAATGCCCTCAATCATCACATACGATTACCATCGTGTGATTCTGTATACCAGCAGTATATTATTTTCATTTTGTATTGATATATTGATTTTCGAAAGATCAATTAGGAGAATACAGCCTGGAAATTCTGGTCCGATGACGAAAAAAATCGTGGATGATTAAAATGCATGTCCCTTTCCAAAGTTCAATTGGAATATTTGCTGAACCAGAAAAATCTAGTTGATAATTTGAAGCGTGATGCTGCAAAGTGAATGGATTGGAAAAACTGTAATAGACAGAAACAAAACTTAACGATTGGATCTATTTAATATATGAGAAATTGTCATGTCCTGAATTTCGATATTTGTGAACAATGAAGGAGTAAGATATGTAATATTGAAAATGCAAATACATATTCCTATTATTGTGCTTAAACAACCACTGTTATTTCCTCATAAACCACATATCTTTTGACCCATCTCCTCTTATTCTTTTTTCTACGTGCACAGAGCACGTAGAGAGAGGCTTTCCATTTATTAGCTGTACATACTTCAAGAGCCTCATTCCAATGAATTATCACTTGCTCAATTATTAGCCAAATTTGGACAGAACAAAACCTCAGTGTTATTTCCAACACCAACCTGAATTCTGCAACTCAAAATATTACTAAATGGGCTAATACCAACATAATTTCGATTCTCCAAGGCTCCCGAGATGTTAATAATAATATTCTTGGATGAACTGTATATGTATTTTATTATGAGGTTTCATGAGGTATATTTGGCAGGGTACACATAGATTCAAAAGTGTTGCATCCCCTTATTTTCATATGAAGGAATTTTTCCAATATCAACAATTTTTTTGGAATTATTTACCAATCTTCATCCTTCCAAATCGTCATATAATTTTCTGCAAGAAATAGCTAACAAAAGCAGATATTGATTTTTGACTGATGAAATAAATCGTAGAGTGATAAGTGAGATTGGACATGCAAGAATTGTCACTCTAATGGAAGAAGGCTCAAGGGTTCTTGCCGAATAGAGATGATGAAGAAAAACCTCGGGAAAAACTGGCAGATTCTTATTTTCAATATGAACTAAATCAAGCATGATACTTCCCAATATTCACTGTTCGAATATCATCGGAGAGAATATAAATGAATACAACTTTCATTCGATGATCATCCAAGATATCTTCATTATAATTGAATCATGAGGACGTATAATTGATAATGAGACAAGTTTAATTGTTAATCCGTTATCCAGCATGAGCGAAATGATGAATTATGCCGGGCTGCTCCTACAGACTGTGCACTTCATACCAGATATCTCGAGATTTATAACAACTCATTAATTACGTCTTTCGCTCTTATGGTTGATCGATTAATCAATGCGTGCAGCTTTCTAGCAACCTACAGTCTGAACATAAATTCGTGGGGAATGAATTATTGAAAAAGCGATACTACTCAACTCGATTCTATCGTTTTGCGAGAACCGAAATGATGGATTCATTCTTAACGTTAGTGCCTATTCTCTAAAACGTATCGTAATTGATTGGGTGTATTCAGGAGCTGATTAATTGACGGTAATGAATTAGGAGAAAAATCACGTCGCAGTTCGAATTTGATACAAGGCGTTTCCATATTTAGAGCCATGAGCTGATACTCAATATGAAATTCTGCACAGAAAAACCTATGCGAAAAAAACGAAGCTTTTGGGGAAGTTTTGAGAAAAGAAATTAAACGACTAAATTGGGCTTTTTATTTCCATGATATCTCAGTTCGAAGGCGGCGTAGACCAACAATTTTTTTTTAATTAAAGCTTAATCATTTCTCTAGAATGTGAATTACTGTCTTTTTCGTTTTTCTTCGTTTATTAGGAAAAAAAACCTGGTTGAAAAAATGACCAATAAAGTTCCTACTTTATACTTTATTCAAAAATTCAGGGGTCAATAAACAGAAAAACTGATTGATACTCATTCTGCAAAATCTTATTCCGCATGTATACTGAAAATTTCATAGATTTATCCCGAAAATTGACGGATATATCATGGAAATAAAATCGTTCGTCCAGATTCTTTTGAAATCACAGCTCACCAGGTTTTTTTCCTAATATACGAAGAAAAACGGAAAAGTGAGTAATACAAATTTTTGACAGTGGCACAAAACATGAAACGTGTGTGAGCTGTCAAAATCAGTGTTGCCAAAATCGTGTTATCATTGAATATAAACTGCTGAACATGAGTTAGGGATATTGTTAAAATAAGATTTTTGTGATGAAAATTCATATTAATATGATTTCAAGTTGCAAATTAATTTCAGCCTGTAGGTCTGCTTCCTTCGAAGGTATCTCCACCTTGACGAAGGCATATTCTGCCGGGTGAGGGAGCTTGCGTACTCCAAGGATCTTGAGAGCTATGCCGGCGGTAGCACAGCTACTGGTAGGGCCACCCAAGCCGGACAGGTCGAGAGTGAGGAGTCAGACAAAGAGAGATACCCTGGTCCTCCAGGTTGGGGGTTGGGACGTTGGGCCAGCGACTCAACACTCGTAAAAACCTCATCACAGCTAAAAAGTCTAGAAATAGCCTCGGAACACGGATTGGATCTACGGTAAAACGACCAAGGAAATGGAAAAGGTATATGAATTATGGAACATGGAATGTACAAGGTAGTCGAAACAAGATGTTGGAAATTACTTCGGAACTAGAGACGATGAATATGGATATTATAGCATTGACTGAGACCAAGAAGAAAGGCCACGGAACAGAGGAAGTTGAGAAGTATGTCCATATATTTAGTAGTGTGCCCAAGGAACAAAGAGCAAAACGTGGAGTTTCTATTCTGGTGCATTCAAAATATAAGAAAAACATCAGAAACTGGCAATACATAAACGAGAATATTCTAACACTCAACCTAGACCTCTGGGGCAGGCGAATTGCTATAATGGCAGTATATACACCTTCAGATGATGAACAAGCCCAAATAAAAGATGAATTCTTCGAGAAACTTAACGACACAGTTGTTCAAATAGGGAACACCAGAGAACTTGTGTTGTTGGGTGACTTTAATAGTAGGACAGGATCCAAGACAGACGACAACGTGATAGGACCTTATGGAGAGAATACCGTTAATGACAATGGAACTAGACTAATTGACTTTTGTGAACAGAACGAACTAAAAATCACAAACGGTTTCTACAGACATAAATTGATCCACAAATATACTTGGGAACAACCGACAAGGCAATTGAAATCAATCATAGACTATGTTATCACCCGACAAAAAACATCTTTAAAAATAGAGGACGTGAAGGTTCATCGAGGAGTCACCTGTGGATCCGATCACTACCTTTTGAGGGCCAAGGTGGCAAGAACTTTCGTCAAGGACAGAAAAGCAGATACCCAACTTGATGAAGCAGGTGAAACAATAGATTACCCGAAATATAATTTGGAGGGCCTTTCAGACGATTCTACCAAGTATCTGTATCAACGTAGACTTGACATGTATTTACAATCTCCGGAAAACCAAAGAACATCTAGTATATATCAGAATATTGTTGAGAGTATACATCGAGCAGCCAGAGAAGCTATTGGAGAGAAAAGAAAATCCAACAGTACAAAAATATGGTGGAACGATGAAATAGAAGAAATGATAGCACTAAAGAAGAAAGCTTATATGAAGTGGATCACAACAAGGCTACAGGAAGATAGAGATACTTACAACACCATGAAAAGAGAAACACGAAACAAGATTAACAAAGCAAAGAACGAAATGTGGGATAAAAAATGCCGAGAAATCGATACATACATGGGGGGTAGGAAATCTACGGAAGTATGGAAGTTCATAAAAAATGTGAAATCAACAGGAAAAGAAAAATCCAACATAAGCGTAATCCGACAACAACAGTGGATAGACCACTATAAAGAATTACTTCAAGAGCGACGTCCAGAATACAAGGAAGTGGAAAACGCAGTTATTGTTCAAGGTGAGAACATCGAAATTGATATGGAGATGGTGGTGGAAAATATAAAAGGTCTGAAACAGGGTAGATCCTGCGGCCCAGAAGGAATATATGCAGAACTCATCAAGAACGGTACTGAAAAACTTTTTCACCTGCTCACTACAATATTCAGCCGATACATCAACGGAGAAGATGTTCCAGATGCTTGGAAGGAGGCTTATGTATCTTCAATCCATAAAAAAGGGAGAAAAGACGTATGCTCGAACTACAGAGGCATCTCAGTTACGAGTACACTTAGCAGACTATACGCAGAGTTTTAAGAACCCTAATAGAAAAAGAAATTGATGAAGAGGAGGAGCAATGTGGATTCAGAGCTGGAAGATCTTGCACGGACAATGTGTTCTGTATGAAACAAATAATTGAAAAAAGAAGTTCAGTAAACCTAGCAACGCATATTTTATTCGTAGATCTAACCAAGGCTTACGATTCAATACCTTGGTGTATGCTGTGGGAAACACTACAGAACACAAATTTAAATCAGACTCTTATTGGGGCATTGAAGAACCTATATTATCGCTCATCATCTAGAATTAAAATAGGAAATAAATTGTCAAGTCCATTTTATGTGAATAAGGGGTTACGACAGGGATGCACCATATCACCCACTTTATTTAAAATCTATATAAAGCACGCTTTAATGCAGTGGAAACGAAAATGTTCTGGGATGGGCATACCCTTGAATGATACGAACATCTACACCTTACAGTTTGCGGATGACCAAGTAATACTCGCAGGAGACAAAGAAGATCTGGAATACATGACACGTAAACTGAAAGAGACATATGAATATTGGCGATTGGAAATAAACCTGGAAAAAACAAAATACCTTTGTATCTGAGACGAAAAAAGTGAACTGGATATTGGGGGTACAGAAGGCATAGAGGCTTGCGAGGAATACAAGTATTTGGGAGTGAAGTTCGACACAAGCGGTACAGATGACAATGAGATAAGATCAAGAGTAACAGAGGCAAGAAAAGTGATTGGCTGTTTAAATGGAATATTGTGGAGCAAGAATATAACAAGATCAAGAAAGTTCAACATATACAATACAATGATCAAAAGCCAATTAACATATGGATCGGAGACATGGAGACTAACAGAAAGAAATAAAAGGAGGATAGAAGCTGCAGAGATGGATGCGTTGAGGAGGTCGGCTAGAATATCAAGAATGCAACGAATAAGAAACCAGGAAGTACGGAATCAGATGGGAGTAGAAGGCACAATTATGGATGATATAGAGAGGAAACAACTAATCTGGTATGGACATGTTCAACGAATGGGACAAACACGACTGCCGAAACAAACAATGGAGTGGATACCAAATACAAGAAAACGAAGAGGAAGACCAAAAAAGAACTGGATGGAGGGAATAAGAAAGGCAATGAGCGATCGAAACTTACAAATAGGACAATGGGAAGATCGCAAACAGTGGAAACTAGGCATCGAACAACGTCGTCGCACGTTTTAAACCGATATATATATATATATATATATATATATATATATATAGGTATGCAGCGTATACAGTGGTTAAGAAAAATCGAGTAAAGTGACGAAATTTTATTCCCAGAGAATTCAAGCATTTTAAGACTATCAATACAATGTATGGCCTCCACGGGCATCAATAACAGCTTGACATGTGCATACTACACACGAGGTTGTTGAACATTTCTTGAGCAATTTGGTTCCATAAACGGGGCAGAAGCTCTCTCGGATCATTTAAGGATCTATCTAATCTTCTTTGGAGCATATCCCATGCATGTTCTATGCAATTCAAATCTGGTGAATGCGGAGGTATTGGTAAATGTGGAATACCACGCTCCTCGCGCGGAATCTCAACTATGCCTGCACGGTGCGGTCTAGCGTTATCGTCTAGAAATTGAAAAGTTTCACCAATAGCAGCGTGAAAATTTGGCACATCATTGACAATGACAAGCTCCCTATAGTGTGAGGCGGTCATATTCCCAGGACAAATATGTAGATCTGTGCGCCCGTTGAAATATATCCCGGCCCATACTATAACACTTCCACCTCGGAATGGATGGACTTCTTGGACATAATGACGATTACGGGGTATGCGTGGGATTGTCCATACCCTTATTTTTCGAGAATCTGAAAATCGTCCATATCTGGATTCATCAGTGAAAAGGACACTATGCCATTGATTGTTCCAATTGATAAGTTGCCTTGCCCATTCCAGTCTTTGACGCTTATGGTCACGTGTTAATGGAACTCCTCTTAATGGACGTCTAGAACCTAGGTTCACCTCTCTCGAACATCGTCTGATGGTTTCGATGGAAACTTGGACCCCATCTGCATTTTGAAGAGTATTCCGTAGCATTCTACACGTAAATGTAGGGTTTCTTCTCGCCGAAACGGTGTTGAAACTACCCTGACCAGGTGTTGTTTTTCGTCGCCCACCAAGCCTTGGTCTTTTCAACACGGAACCTGTCTCCCTGAACCTATTCCAAAGTCGAGATATCACACTTTGGCTGACTTGGAGCCTTTCCGCTACAACAACCTGAGTTAGGCCACCCTGTAGTATTCCGATAGCCTTATTAGCCTCAGCGTTTGTTAATTTACGTCTTGGCATTTTCAGAAAACTCGTTTCAAATAGAAGCCGTTGTTCATTTCAAACAGAACATTCGTGAAGCATATTATGCAAAGAACCAAACTTCAGAAAAAAGGCGACCAGATTGACGAAATATCTCACACTGATTTTTATTGGATCGACTAAAGTTGTTATTGAGTTTTAAATGATTTTCCAGCGATTTTCTCGAAGATTACATACTTTTAAAAACGATTGAATACGATATCCCTAACATTTGTGGAGCAGTAAATTGCTTTCAGCTCTTTTCTTTCATCTCGTTCCAATTCTAAAAATGTTTCATGTGAGTTCAACTAATTTCTGATTCACGCTATATAGAAATACGGGCAAATGGTTCAGTCAAATTCAATGCAAAATCCTCTTTATTTTTTGCGTTTGAGGCAGTTTTTCACTCGTGAAAAGACGGCGTTTTGAGTTTCTTTGCTTTCACAGTTCATACGGCACCCAATTTCCTACCTTTTGGATCATTCACATTGCAAATGGCTGGTTGAGTGAGTCCAAGATTTTTCACGGGTTTCTCTTGCATTTGCGATGGACCTTTATCGAGGCTCGCCTCTAACTCCTCATCCATATACTTTGGTGCCCGCTACGGCTCGTTTTTAGTCTTCCAAATCAAAATTGCTACTTTCAGACCAGAAAAACCACTTCTGACACGTTCATTCAGCTAGAACATAGTCACCATGAACTTGCAATAAAATATAATGACTTTCGGCAGAATTTTTCTTCTTATTAAAGTAAAGAAGTTGTAATTTTCAGAGCACACAGAAACTATGTTGTTAGCATTGGAGATTTATATAAAAAAAATGCGAAAATGGTTGAACTAGACGGTTAAAAAGGATGCGAATTTCAATGGGTTTGCAAAATTTGATCTAAAAAGTGTCGCTTTCAGAACATTTCAAGGGATCCTGTAGTTGAGTTCAAATGCAGATTACCCCATCTCCTAAATAAAACCCTTTTCTCGACTTTATCCCCAAACTCATATCAGCAAGTGACCATCCCGCATTTTTATCCTGCACTGAGTCCAGATACCCTTCACCTTATCTTTAAAAGACCCTTTCGAACGTTTGTGCGTGAATATAGATCTAGCTGGAGCAATGATGTTAACGCAGGAAATATGGTGTTCCGTAATTCATCCACCTAGAATCTAATCAACCTAATCGCTGTTCATTTACCAGCCAATCAAATATTCACTTGTCCACTCCCGATTCCTTCAATGAAGGCAAACATGCTCTCAGCATGTTTAACGTCAGGATATTAACGACGACATGCTGACTATTCGACGATAGATACTACACATAGAGGAGCACATAACTGTTATGAGGAACCCTGATTATAACTTTGGTTGTCGCACACTTCAGCTATATAGGGTTGTCTACATAAATTGAATTATGTAAGTATCGATATTATATGGCGAGAATAGAATGTATAGGTCCTGAGTGCTGGAGTATTACGATTTTGTGTTATATTATCTTTTATCACGCAACCGGATCGATGTTTCTTGATGGTTTACAGGTTTGTTAATGTAGATTTGACATGATGATTAATGGAAGTGGAAATATGAATATGAGTTTCTCTGATTGTTCAATTATAAAGAGTATTCCTAAATGAGTTTATCAACAGTCAACTGTGGATTTCTCATAAAAAATAAAATTTTTTCCCTCCCATTTTTTCTTCAAGTCTTCGTTTCAGAGATACAGGGTGTCAGAAATTAATTTTTTTTTCAGATTTTTGCTAATATCTCAGGAACCGTTCGAATTACAAAATTGAGTTTCTGTACACACATTGTCACTAATAATAGCTTCTTTCTTGCTTTTTACTCGATTTCATTAGACGTGCCAGTGGCAGAAATATTGAATTTGCATAAAGGTTTTACCCCCCAACATTCACATCTCTGGACAAAGGACCCCGCAGTTTCCTTATGGCAAATGGCGTTCCGTCAAATGTTTTAATATTTTGGTATAATGTAGTACTCAACCTACTGATCGGAAGTGTTCATGGCCCCAACTCAATCCTATGACTAGTTCTTGAGATACGGGGCGTTGAAGTTGAGAATTACCCACTTTTACTAGGCTCGTATCTCGGAACTGAATCGAATGAACTTCAATTTTTCTCAAGAAACATTTCATTCCATCCCCAGGGCGCAACCATATAGAGGAATATAACCGAAAATCGTTACGAATACAGGGTTATCCATAATTGAATGCATGCCCGATTTTGAAAGTATAAAATATGTCAGTTCCAGAGCGAGAACGTTCGCAAAATGAACTATTTCACTAGATATTATGTTGTTGTTACATCGAAAAAACCTGAAATAACTACACAGAATTCATACTGGGTTATCCATTATTATAGAAACTATTTACAATGAGGGTAAAGTGGACACCCTGAATTTTTGGGTTAATTTAAGATGTTTGTTCGATTTATTCAGAACATATCACTATGGACTTCAAATAGTACAGGGTGATTCAGTCATGAAATAAACTGTGAACCTCACGAAATTACCCAAAAACCACCTTTTTGTTCATCACCCTCTATTCCAAGATTAACTCCGTTGAGGTGGAAATTTTCTTTCACCACTGTACTTGATATAAAAACATAAATACGGCTGAGAGTTTTCATCCACACCATGACCAGATTTTTTTCATGTTATATGAAAATAATTTATTTATGTTATTCTATTCATAAAAAATCTGGTCATAGGAAGTGGATTAAAACTCTCAGCCGTATTGATGTCTTTATATCAAGTACAGTGGTGAAATATAGAATATAGGAATAGAGGGTGATGAAAAAAATGTGGTTTTTGGGTATTTTCGTGAGGTTCACAGTTTATTTCATGACTGAATCACCCTGTATTCTTTGAAGTCCATGGTGATATGTTCTGAATAAATCAAACAAACATCTTGAATAAACCCGAAAATGCAGGGTGTCCACTTAACCCTCATTGAGAATAGTTTCTATAATAATGGATCACCAGTATGAATTCTGGGTATTTCAGGTATGTTCGATGTAACAACATCATATCCAGTAAAATTTTTCACGCAATTATAAAACTTCCACTCTGTATCGAAGTTATGACGTTTTTCAAAATATTTTTATGTTCCAAGTCAACACTATATTGCCCTTTCTACATTCTTATAGCGTATTTCTCAGAATGTGAATTTATTCGGAAAATGAATGAATTGGAAAAGTTGTGATGGACGAAAATAATTAACGTTTATATGAATTGATAGAAAGGATTCCTTTTCTAGTTATTTGCATGTAAAGTACAAGAGATCACTGTTGAAATATATTATTTTTCGCCATGGAAGAAAATTGCATTGTTTTCACATAATTTTTATATGCATGCTTGTGAAGATTAAATGTTTCTTATCCTCTTGAACTGAAAGTTCAAGACTTGACAACATCAATTGTTGATTCTAATCAAGAATTCATAAAAAAAAAATCAACCCAAAGATATAAGATGAATTGATGGATAATTACAAGAATCAAGAATAATGTCAATTTTATTTTGTTGATAACTTTCTTAAAATCAATGTTGGGATATAAAACTCGGCTGCGTTTGTTCAAACAACATCTAAAGAATACATTTTTCACCATCTCGACCTTTGAAAGGCGTTTCTTATAGGAGAATTAGGTCTAAGTTCCACCTCATTAGTGAGGTACCTAACTTTTTCAGAATCGGGCATGCATTCAATTATATATTATATTATGGATAACCCTGTATTCGTAACGAGTTTCGGTTATATTCCTCTATATGGTTGCTCCCTGGGGATGGAATGAATTGTTTCTTGGGAAAAATTGAAGTTCATTCGATTCTGTTCCGAGATACGAGCGTAGTAAAAGTGGGTAATTCTGAACTTCAACGCCCTGTATCTCAAAAACAAGTTATAGGATTGAGTTGGGGCCATGGACACTTTTGATCAGTAGGTCGAGTACCTACTACATTATATCAAAATATTATAACATTTGACGGAACGCCATTTGCGATAAGGAAAGTGCGGGTTCCTTTGCATTTGTACAGCAAATTCTGATGCGCCAATGTTTTTTACATAAAAAAGGTACACTTGTTTCATTACCTTGGTAAAACTACAATTATTAAAAAGTTTGGAATATTATTTTACGAAAAACTGGGTAATATTCTATCCCAAGTTTTTTACGACCACAATTCTTTCTCTCGAACAGAAATCTGGAGAAAGTATTGACAATGAAACCTTGGAGTATCCACTGTGACCATTTACATTGATATATCGAAACCCACCTACGTGTTCTACATGAATTCTCAGTTCAACGAACAATAAATCTGTTATACCTACATAAGTATACATCCGATATATTCCTAGCGTTTCGGATAAAAATGAAAAATGAGATCTTATCATGAAATGGAGCAGCCCATCATTTTCTTTCAGCAGGTAGTTCATCTAATCGAAGTATTACAACCGAATCTAATAGTTACATGGATATATTGCGGCTCCTGTGGCGTACATCCAACAAACGCTTTCCGCCTCTACGAAAGAAGGAATTGAAACCAACAAAGGTTGACGTGAAATATAAATGGATATTTTCATGGATATTGGTCGAAATATTAATCTTCCTTTGGAGCGTATGGTATGCATATTACATATTTATGATTATGATGGTTGGGTTTCATGAATTTGACAGGAATAGATAAAACATGACATATTGCTGAAGTGTTACGTTTTTATACAGTGTGTTTCGGTATGACTTAGCGTTAATTTAAGGACATCAAATAAACCTAATGTTATCGACAAAAACTCCCCCCTATTTTTGGAATAGCCGCCATTTTAAATAATTTTTTTATTTAAGTGGACCCTTTCAAATGATATCGATTTCTTTGGACATAAAGGACCTACAGATGTGAGAAAAATGTTTTTGAAAGATAATACTACCTACCACCTTTCATTAAAACAGAACAATATGAGAACATTCAGCTCAAAAATGTCACAAAAAAATTCTTAAAAAAAAATTAAGTCGAAAAATCTACTGAATTTTTTAGTAAATGCTCAATGGTACAAAAACTAGCACATTGACGTATAATTTTTTTTCAATGAATTAACACGCAAGGATATCAGCTACAAAATGACACCCACATCATTTCTGTATCTTACAATCTTACATAATTTGAGAGTTTTAATTGCTGAAATTGTTGAAATAAAATAAAAACTCAGTACTGTACTTTTGATCATTCTTAATGATCAAACTAACAATTTGATCATAAAAATTGCTGGAAATGGCCGCCTCTGCTTTGTAGACAGGCAGTGGTCATTGAAATCAATGAAGAACGGCGCAAGATTTTTAGAATATCCAGACAACCAATTTCGTACAGTTATAGAAAAACTATACCAATTATCCATCGAAGGCGTATGTGGCTTCAGTTAGATGGTGCACCAGCGCCCTTCGCTCGTTTAGTGAGAGATCACTTGAATGATAATTATTCAACTTGGATTGGACGTGGTAGAACAGTTGCTTGGCCACCACGCTCTCCGGACTTAACGCCGCTGGACTATTTTTTATGGGGATGGATGAAGCAAAGGGTATATTCCAAAGTTCCAAACACCAGAGAAGAACTGGTGCAAAAAATAATGATTTTTGCAAACTAAATAAGGGCAGACACTGCATTGATTTCCAGGGCCACAAGGCAAGAAAGTCGTCGTGACTGCCTGTCTACAAAACAGAGGCGGCCATTTTGAGCAATTTTTATGATCAGTCTGTTAGTTTGATCATAAAAAATGATCAAAAGTACATTACTGAGTTTTTATTTTATTTCATCAATTTTCATAACGGTCATGTTCAAAAATCAATAACTCTTGAATTATGTGAGAAATAGAAATGATGTGGGTGTCGTTTTGTATCTGATATCCTAGCGTGTAAGTTCATTGGACAAAAATTATACTTCAATGTGCCAGTTTTTGTACTATTGAGGATTTACTAAAAAATTCAGTACATTTTTTGACTAAATGTTTTTAACAATTTTTTTGTGACATTTTTGAGCTGAATATTTGCATATCTGTTCTAACAAAAGGTGGTTGTTAGTATTATCCTTCAAAAAAATTTTTTTTCACATCTGTAGGATCTTTATGTCCAAAGAAATCGATATCATTTGAGAGGGTCAACTAAAATAAAAAATTTTATTTAAAATGGCGGCTATTCCAAAAATAGGGGGGCAAACTTCCCTTTTTTTTCGATAAAATTAGGTATATTTGATGCCCTTAAATTATCGCTAAGTCATACCGAAACACACTGCATAAGATGCGCAACTAAGTATATTCCATTCGCTTTTATAAAGTACTAGCTGGCCCGGCGAACTTTGTTTCGCCTAAACTAAATGATACTTACGGTGAATTTCACAAATCGTAATAACCGGTGATCGGAGATCAATGGCTTGGTTCTCTGATTTTTGAACTGTCAACTCGAGTTGATGCTAGATCAAGCTCCGATCACCAGTGATTGCGCCTTGTGAAACCTACCGTTGAAGTTGTATGAACTATAATTATTGTTGACATAACACAGATACACTATACATATGTTCACATCGTCATCTAACGGGGAGAATATCTAATAAAGTACCTACGAATTACAGTGGTCAGTGACCCTTATCTAGTCACTGTACTACGAATAAGCTGTAGGGTAACTGTAACTGTAGCGACACCTAGTGGCCTTACTCAGAAGAAGGAAGAGCATTTCCTGTATAAGTGAAATTTTCATCTATTTTATCAGAGTTTTATCGTATTTTATAATAACTAGATCGTGCACGAATCTATATATGAAGTTTCATAACAAACAGTCCATCCGATCTCGAGTTATAAATGGTGTAACCAACACGTTCCTGTTATATATATAGATTCCGGTTAACCAAGATATTGGTATCAAGTTTTTTTTTTAAACTGACGCAGGTTGGTACTCGTGAAGTGTCAAATAATTCTCAGAGACGTTGCCAGTTCTAACTTTTTTTTATTCTTTTTCAACTTTGTGAATGAATTCAGTTCTTTTGAGGTTTAAGTGTGACACAGGGTTCATTGTGCTACTACATATTTCAAGTTATGCAAAAAGGTATTTAAATGTTTTCTGTAGGCTTTTTTTTCTTGAGAATTTTGAAAAGTGGGGAATTCCATAGGTCCGTCTGTTCGTTTAGAAGTTTTTCTGTCGGGTTATTCGAGTACTTTCATTCTTTTTTCAAATGAACTATCACAAAGTAGTGGAGTATTCGGACATTATTTTTCAGTAAAATTACATCATTCGATTCTTGATTTCAGTACATGAAAATAGCATAACCAACCATGTTTATATACGTGAAATATTTCTGGTTATAACAAGAAAAAAGTTTATTCAACATTCGCCAGATCTTTGGAATTTTCTATTCTCGGAAGTGGGCCACCAATTCACTGTTGGGTCGTAAATTAACAGTGCTGTGCCTAAAGTGGCGCAAGGACGCAGAAAAAGAGCCTATACATAACTCAACTGCTTCTCTGAACTCCCACAAGTTACAAGCTTCGAAGCTTGTTGTTTCTGAGGGGTCTCCTTGGAAGACCTAGGTGTAATCAATATAATCAATATCAATATCAATTGCCCATTGTCAGATACAACTTTTTCCAATCTTTCTGGTAGAACTCGAATGCCATTGCGGTTGAGGCTATCCACGAATAAAGCCATTTTTGATGTCTTCATACAAGTGCTGATCAGCGAGACCATGTGCCATCGATCGGAACAAGTGATACTCTAACTGCGCAATATCTGGGGAATACGGCAGGTGGGGTAGGACTTCCCATATGAGCTTTCTCCGATAGATTTCAATGGTTTAAGCTAGGTGAAGAGAGCAGATCTACGATCACTCGAAGCTCAGCTCGTGACAGCTTTAGGAGTTAATTGGTATAGGTCGTTGAAATCATCACGAATTCCTTAGACTGAGTTAGTCCAGGAGTGGTTCTGCAGAGGGTTACTCTGTTATCCAACTTCGATTGTTGGACCGCTGCCCTATAATGGTCTATTCTAAGCCCACAGGCTCAGGTACAGCAGGTGTTAACCTTGATGCACTTTTTGCAAGCTCATCGGCTTCTTATTCATTTCCTTACCACGATGCCCTGGCACCCATAGTAGAGCCACTTTATTGCCTTTGGCCAGTTGCTTTATCGTGTTACGTCACTTCCTCAGCGTGATCTGGCTGTCCGTGGTTATGAAGGTATGATCCCCTTTGAAACAGCAACAGCAGAATTTTAGTTAAGCACCTAATGTTGTCCATGAAGACATTATGAGTAGAGTGTTTCAAATCAAGAATAGTACAGTCAAGGATGATCCAACATTTTTTTGATTTCTTAAATGGCAATGATAATGAAAAAGTTTTCTGCTAATTCCGGTCGAAAATTTAATTAAAGTTCTTATGGTTTTAATAGAGGTAGGATCTCTTCAGTTCCTACGCCGCCTATCCTAATTGCGCACTCAAAACGCTCATACTTAAAATCATTGAAAGCATTCTCGCCATCTTCCCACGTTTGTGATTCTTCTGGAACCCGTCTAATATCGACCGTGGTGAAATTCAATAGACCTCCACGATTAGGTGTAACCGAGCTTATAAACTCCCAGGATCATAATATAGGTTCCCCATGTCATTGCTAATTGACAGGCGTTCGCTGGAACAAATGAAGCTCATTGGTATGGACGACTTTCACTCCATTTATAGGAACTGCGATCGATGGCTGCGTTCCGGTATATTGGGAATGGTCTGGCACTCTTGTGTTTCTTCTGCGTGTAATTTGAACGGTAGTCGTCAGACATTCCAGGAGATTATTGGACATTGAAAAACCCGAGAGTTTTTATTAACGATGGAAACTGCATGCCAATAAAAAAACGAGTGATTGGTTGAGTCTGAGCAAGAACGTGTTTTCCAATAAGACGTTCCGTCTTCGAGGAAAAATAATATGAGTGAACTAGATCCCATGCAGTTTAGGGAAAGCTTGCTGGAGAACTTTTTCAATCAATTAGCTGAGTACATTAAAACAAAAGCAAGAAATTCAACATTCTGAAATTTATATTGAAACTAGCTGACCCGGCGAACTTTGTTTCGCCCAACTGATACTTACGGTGGAATTCATAAATCGTAATCACCGGTGATCGGAGATTAACGGCTTGGTTCTCTGATTTTTGAACTGTCAAATCGAGTTGATTCTAGATCAAACTCCGATCACCGGTGATTACGCTTTGTGAAACCCACCGTTAAAGTTGTGTAAACTCACCATTGCTATTTTTCAAGCAGGAGATAAATTAGGCAAAATGAAGTTCAAAATATACAACCTTTAATATTATTGTAATTTACATGAAGAGAATTCTCTTTATTTAATCGGTACCTAATTGTTGAATATATAACTTTTTGTTTT
Source organism: Adalia decempunctata (assembly GCA_951802165.1). NCBI lineage: Eukaryota > Metazoa > Arthropoda > Insecta > Coleoptera > Coccinellidae > Adalia > Adalia decempunctata. Next base: position 29,005,051 of record OX637697.1, read on the forward strand.
TAATGTTTTTAAAATCAGTCATGATAAATTCTCAATTTAATCAGTGCTCACACCATCATTGTAGACATCTAAGCTATGCTGCTAAGCTCAAAATAGTGGGTAAACATCTCAGTTGGAGGAGCAGCGAAATTTTCATGTTTCCATGGATATGAGCTGTCACTGTCACACAGAACATGTGCTTGGGAGGCTGGGACGGGGTTTACCAATAAGGGTAAATGGAAAATAGATGTTATTTTATTTTATTGAAAAAATCTAAAAGGTTGAAACATGTATTTTCAAACTTTCCATCACCACATACAATGCTTACCTAAAAGGTTGACCAAATTAGTTGAATTCCTTTTTTTCGAAAAATAGGTACGGCAAATAAACAAAAAATTTAGGGTTCAATCATTCTTCAATTTGTTCAGTTTAGTTGACGATATCAAGCTCGTAAGAAGGCAATCGAGATGTTCAAATGAAGTCGATAGCAGAGCGTAAAATGCAAGAAAAAAAATTATCAACACTGCCGGTTGTGTTGAACTTACATTCAAATTTATTGATGATCATTCGGCCAGATCAGATTAGGCAACCCATGAAACATTATTGTATATCATTAGTGAAACCTCGATGAGCAAACGTTCCAAAATTATTGACGCTTACTATTGTTTCTGTGCAAACAGAAACACTAAAATAACATGTCAATTACTAATTATGGGCAAATTTGGATTAAGTTATTTCCGCAAATATATTTATTACCCAAACAGAAATTCAAAAACATTTCAAAAATAAAGAAAAAAAGATGAAGATGGGCAACTCACATTTGGATCTGATCGTCCAAATCCGATTTACTTGATGTTTCGGTAAAAGTTCACTGTTCCATCAACTTGAGATGTTCATCCGCTTTCTGATCTGGTAATAGACTTCCATGTTACCATGAGTAATATGCGAATCACACATCGCCATCTTTTAGCGGTATTATCAAACTAAGTACCTACGACTACGTACAGAGACTTATCAGGTCACTGTACGACTATACGCATCAACGGCAGCGACACCTAGTGGCCTTATTCAAAAGAAGGAAATTAAAATTTCCATCGGTTTTTCAAAGTTTGCTTGTATTTTATAATAACCAGACCGTAGACGAATCCATAAATGAAGTTTTATATCAAACAGTTTATCCGATCTCGAGTTATAAATGGTGTAACCAACACCTTTCTTTTATATATATATAGATTCTTTCGTCAATTTCTAACATTATCATTATTTGAAGCTAGCTCACCTGTAAATTATTATTCGAAATCAAAGAAATGCTGCCTAAGTCTCAAAAATACCAATACTTTTTTATCATTTATGCGAGTAACTTACTCTTGGAAATGTGTAAAATGTATTTTCTTCTAAATACGATGATCATCACAATGACAACAACGACGTGTTTTTCCGGCCTAGGCCGGAAAGTACGTACTTTCCGGACTAGGCCGGGAAATGCTACTTTCTCATAGAAAAAGCGTCCGGGAAGTGGGTATATCCCGGACGGTTGCCGAAAAAAAATATTTTCTCTATTTCAGTATCGTAATGAGTTCATTACAGTACTAAAAACAGTGCTGTAATGAATTCATTACAGCATCGTTTTCAGTAACATTTTTCGTTTTGTGGTTGTTAGCAATGACTTCCGATCCTTTTAAATTTCAGCAAACGTCAATTTGGAAATGTCAATTTTCGTCTTTCCTAACATTCACACCAACTGCCAAGATACAATATGAAAGTCACCAGGACATATAATTTGAATTTTCCATTGAATTTCACGAAATTTGAATATAATACGTTCGTGCATTCGTATTGGAATAGGAGCATATTCTGCAACTAGTTTTAGAATATACTATTACAGGTAAAGGTCTATTTCGATTTTTTTTTCAGATTGATAAACTTCTGGTTCCAACAAATGAATATGAATTTAAAATTGTCTCGTCGTTGTTTCATGGTGAACCTATGATTGTTCAATTGATTTAATGTATACTGTTTCTATCAACGCTCCAGAGACTATAAGATTTGAGTCAGGAGAACATGCTGGCCAGGGACTGAACCAGGCCACCCCATATTAAACTTCATGAAAATGTTTGTAGTTTATAGAAGATTAAATTGCCGAGGGCAAATAGTTGCGATTTTTTCGATTTAATTAGTTTTTCAAATAAAAAAACAGGTTGCACTTCAGCGTTTTGGAAACTACACTTAATGATTTTTTTCCGACGTTTATTCATCATTTTTTGAAAAAAATCGCAACTATTTGTCCTCGGCAATTTAATCTTCTATAAACTACAAAAATTTTCATGATGATTATTTCAAAAATATAGCTTGTACTCATGAAAAACGAAAAACATATTCAATAACCCCAGATCTAACGATTACCCTGGTTTTTTCAATTGAAAAACTAATTAAATCGAAAAAAAAGAAAACTATTTGCCCTCGGGACGTTCTTCAACTTCAATTTAAAAAAAAATCAAGTCTCTACGTCGTGAATTAGGGTACTTTCTCGTGAAATAAAGAGACCACTTTTGAATGGAGATTTACACCACGATTCAAAAGGTGACACTGCCCCTTAAGGAAATTTCATGAAAAGGATATGGTCCTGCAGTCATGGTCATCATTTGACTGATGTCATTTTCCTCTTTGTAGTTAAATGAACATCCGATTATGTATTTATCTAAAAATTGCCTTTTTCTTTTAGTGTCGAAATAACATCTGTTATTGGATAACCCTTTTATATATGGTACACTTGTCAGTGGGTGCAGTCAAAATTAGAGCATGATTGAATGTATACCTTATTTATCAATACCAAATCAGTTGAGTCCTATAAATGCTTGACATGCAGCGATTTGAGTAATCTTCTCACACCGAACGAAAATATAAATTGGCTAGGAAATTAATGCCTAGAATTTTTGGATTGCTGATACCTTGAACTTCGTCCGTCCTGACAGTTTCACATCAAACTCGAAGCTTTTCACATCCAGCCCCATCTAATTAATGAAGAACTTCCTAAAATACACGTCTCTTTGAAGTCCTCTCAACTCATAAGGAGAGTCATGACCTGGAACTTCTTGTGAGGTTCCGTGAGCGTTGTACATACAGCGGGAAATTTCAGAATTGAACTGGGTCCGTTAAGGAGAAGACGAGGATAATAAGAAGAACAGGATGCTTCGCCCGATGAAATGAGTCGCTGTTTTATTCCAGCTTCCACGTCATTGGGTCTCTAATGAACTGCTGACTTCTGTTTTTATTAGAGCTCAGCGTGTTACACTTATTGAGGGTGTTGAACATTTTCTTGGAATGCTGCTTTACACATGGGATTTGTCCACTTACATACAATGTCATTCACATCCAGCACAGATGTCTTTGTGATATACTCATTTGAGAAGTTGAGTATTTTGCATATTATTATTCCATTTCAACCACATTGACATGTGTTCATGAGGAATATGTGAAATTTATTTAGTCACCATCAGCTGCTTTTTCAGAACCTTATACTAATATCTCTTATTTGGTCCTCCTTAAATCCTCTTTATGCTGATATTTTCATACCTCGACGATATTAAGAAGCGAGTGAGTTCCTTATACTTTATACCACATGTTTTCTACTCCTATTCAGTTTCAAAACTGGGGCTTTTAGATGATTAATGAACTAAATATCCATAAACTTCCAGTGTGACTATGAAAGAAGACTAGTCCAAAACCGGAGTCTCTTGACACTTGACTGTCAGTGTCAAATTACCCTTTATGTTCCACAAGGAACCAATTGTTTCAAAACACCCTGTATTAAGTAAGCCCAAAGCTATGTTCTCTGCTAGCTTGTTTTCTCTCAAACATATCTTTCCATGTAGTGGTCGATGGAGTTTCATCTGACTCTCTACCCATAAATGCTGATGTTCCGCAGGGATCAATTCTGGCTCCAACACTATTTCTACTTCACATCAACGATTTGCTGGAAGTAACTTCGTGTCCAGTGCACTGCTTCGCGGATGATAGTACCCTCCATACCGCCTTTTCTTCTAGGGCTCCAATACCAGCCCGCCAAATCAGATACGAACGAGGAAGATATTTTAACAACATAAATTTTTTTGGCAACAATGCTTGAATGGGGATTTAATAACATGGTGGAATTCAAAGCAAACAAACCACAAGCATGTCTTTTCTCTAGAAAAGCCGATCTTACTGTGCCCAGTATAAAATTTTCAGGAGTAACCATACCATTGAAGTCTGGATGCTTGGTATCACTACCAGCAGTAACCTTTCTTGGGAGAATCACGTGAGATCCATTGCTAAAAGTGCATCCCATAAACTTGGCTTTCTGTTTCGTGCCAGGATCTATTTCACCTCAGGTCAGCTGTTTATGATCTATAAGGCACAGATTCGTTCTGTCCTGGAATACTGTTCCCATATTTGGAGTGCTGCACCTGAACAAATCCTAAAACTCTCGGATTCTGTACAGAAAAGGGCAATTCGTCTCGTCGGTGATGCCTCGCTTGCAAACTCGCTTAGGTACTTCTCTGGAACACCGTAGAAGAGTAGGCGATCTGTCTCTATTTCAAAGATATTTCGATGGGCGATGCTCTTCTGAATTATCAGCAATCATTCCCCCTCTGGCAGTCCCTACGAGACTTACCCGTCAAGTTAACTCTGCACATCCCTTCTTGGTCACTTTGGAGACCTGCAGAACATCTATCTTCAAAGACTCGTTCATCCAACGAACATCGAGGCTTTGGAACACATTGCCTAGGGAGGTGTTCCCCGATGCATATAACCTCCAGAAATTCAAGAAGAACACCAATTCATACCTGCTTGTCCTTGGTTCTCACGATGTTCTCCGAACATTTTACAGGATATTCCTTTTCGTGAAAACCACAACATAAAAAAATAATAGTATATAACATTACTAGCAAGGTAAGAGGGTTTTTACTGGCGAATGGAGGATATAACTGACGAGCCGCAGGCGAGTCAGTTACCTCCTTGAGCCAGTAAAACCCGTTACCTTGCGTGTATTGTTTTATATTTTATTAGTTTCTCATTTGTAAAAAGGTTAGCTATGGAAGCGTTGCCATGAACATGTCTGTTTATTTTTCTTTACATTTGTTTTGGCGAAAGCGAAAATGAACGTACCAAAAGAAATTATTGAGGCAGCCAGCAGTGTAGCTTCAAGTTTATTACCTGCAAAATCAGCTTCAAGGTACGAGCGAGAAAACGACGACTTCAAAAAGTGGCAAAACAAAAATAGTGTGATTGGGGTAACTGAAGATGTTTTGTTGGTTTACTTGAATCAACTATCAGCTAGATTTAGCCCTAATACTTTATGGGCAAAATGGTCTATGCTGAAAAGCTGCTTGGAAATGAAAGAAAATACCCCTGTTCGCAGGTTTGTTTTCCTTAAAAAAATGTATTGAAAAATATGATGTTTAGTTGTCATTTGCAGATTTCAAAGGGTAATAGCGTTTCTGAAACGAAAAAATGAGCGTTATACGCCAAAAAAGGCCAAGGTATCAAGTAAAGAAGAGGCTGAATAATTTCTTTCACATGCTCCTGATGACCAGTGGTTGCTGGCGAAAATTGTAACAATATTTGGGATATTTGGATGTTGTCGTTGTGACGAAATTCTCTCCTTGAACATGAATGATGTAGAAGATATGGGAAAATACGTTATTGTGACATTGCGGCAAACAAAAAATTTAACAACAAGAAGATTCACCATAACCGATGATGGCTGCAGCTTCAAGCCCTGCATGTTATACAGAAAATATGTAAATCTTCGGCCTCCTGGAACAGAAAGCATAAGATTTTTTTTGACATACCGACATGGAAAGTGCATTTCCCTTAATGCTGGCCAGCACACTATTGGTGGTGTCCCAAAGCAAATAGCGAAATATTTAGGTTTAAAAGACCCAGAGTTATACACCGGCCACTCTTTTCGTAGAACTGGAGCCACTATGGTTGCGGATTCGGGTGGAGATATTTTAGCACTAAAGCGTGCAGGAGGGTGGAAGAGCACCGAAATTGCGATGAGTTATGTTGATGATTTGGTCAACAACAAAATCGAAATGTCTAGCAAATTATTTGGTAGTAAGGAGAGTACAAATGTTCTGCAGTCCTCGAGTTTCTGAGTCAACAGATGGTTCATCATCATCAGTATCAACTCTTTCATCATCAAAAATCTGTGTTACTGGAAATAACAATCGTACCATAATTTTCAACATATATGACGATAAAACATAATTTTCTAATCTAAATAATACTACTTACTAACTTGTAAAAATGTTGCAAGTTAACTGTCAGTTTTACAAGTTAGTGACTTATAAAATAAACTTTCCTGATTAGTATTGTGTTTTTGGAAACTGACGTTTACAAATGAGAAATAAATAAAAATATTTTAGTGTTTGATAAAAATATAATGAGAACGGTGTAACACCATATGGCGGCCTATTGCTGTGCAAATTCTTCCTCCTCTATATAACCCTCAGTTCCAGAATAAAACATACCATTCTATGGCTAAAATATTCGTTTTGAGCATTCTGGTCGTCCAGGAAGGCAACGGAACATAAGTCTCGGGAACCTGTTCATATTCCGAACGCATACTGACCTAGCCACCCTTAATAAATTCGCCTTATCAAATACTGAGTTATATACGGCCATATTAAAATAATCCTCGCAATCCAATTAGTTTCGGGTTCCGACATTGCCATATCGCCACATCAATGCACACCAGATTTTGTCGGTCGGTAGGAGATTGGGAAACGAAATTAGAATCTTGCGATATCCCCGTCGAAATATGCCTGTAATTTGGATTGGAGGCCTGGTCAGGCTGGTCTTGAATGCGGAGTATTTACTACATTAGAGCCATTGCATTAGGCTGCTGGAATCTGATATGAGAATGTGATTTTGATACCGGTATGAGGATTTAAACTCGCATGATTCATCGAACGATAATTAAAATCTACTGTTTTTACACGGAATCGATAGAACATAATTAAAACTGTCAAATGACCGCACCAACCGCGGTGTCAATGTGTAATTGTTCTGTGGTCTGCTTTTTTCGTGCTTGCCTGTCTGTCATTTGTCAACTGTCACTTTTAACTGATTCTTTAATGCGTTGTTGGTTTTTTGGAACAAGAGAAGGAATTACTGTTTTTTTGGCCTTTTTAAAACTGAATATTCAGCAATAATGTATGCTAGAGCTTGATTCCGACTGCTGGTTTTACGTTGGTTTGATGATTCCGGACCAAGGGCCTGTATTTCGTCTGTTGATGTATGATTTTTGGCACGTGGTTATTTCAAGATTGTTGTGGGTGTTCTTCACGTTTGAGCTAGATCTTAGTTATTTTAGCACTGTTTTTAGTACCCTGAAGAAGGAAATGAAGATTTCCGAAAGCTTGGTCATGACGAATAGTCATATATATTCAAATAGTTGGTAGATAATTTAATCAAGAACATATATTGTTCAATGAGCGGTAATGTATACTGCTCCACAAGAGTTAGGGATATCGTATTCAATCGTTTTCAAAATTATGTAATCTTCGAGAAAATCGCTGTAAAATCATTTGAAACTCCATAACTACTTGAATCGATCCAATAAAAATCAGTATGAGACATTTCGTCAATCTGGTCGCCTTTTTTCTGAAGTTCGGTTCTTTGCATATGCTGCATGAATGTTCTTATTTTGAAATGAAGTCAGTTTATCAACGGCTTTGATTTGAAACAAGTTTTCTGAAAATGCCAAGACGTAAATTAACAAACGCTGAGGCTAATAGGGCTATCGGAATGCTACAGGGTGGCCTAACTCAGGTTGTTGCAGCGGAAAGGCTCCAAGTCAGACAAAGTGTAATATCTCGACTTTGGAATAGGTTCAGGGAGACAGGTTCCGTGTTGGAAAGACCAAGGCTTGGTGGGCGACGAAAAACAACACCTGCTCAGGATCGTTTCATCACCGTTTCGGCGAGAAGAAACCCTACATCTACGTGTAGAATGCTACGGAATACTCTTCAAAATGCAGATGGGGTCCAAGTTTCCATCGAAACCAAGTGTCCTTTTCACTAATGATATGAACGATTTTCAGATTCTCGAAGAATAAGGGTATGGACAATCCCACGCATACCACGTAATCGTCGCTATACACTGTACATTTACCATCTTATGGTGTACATTCATGATAGGAGATTTAAAATACCTAGGCTTTGCGACCACCACTCGTATAGCACTCGCGGTTGTCAAAGAATGTACCATTCTGGTCTGAACCATACGTTCCATGAAAAATCCCCCCTTATATCAGGAATTCAAATTTACAATGTTCTGCCGAGATATTTGGTTGTGATGCGGGCAACTGAGTTTAAGCGTGAATTGAGGTCCATTCTTGTCGTTGGAACCTTTTACAGTGTTGATGAATTCGTCTCAGCGGTGAGGGTTTTATAAATAAATTGTTTGTTCTTTATGTATTGTGTATTTAGGTATGTTTTTTTGAAAATTGTTGTACATTTAAGGTTCTTCTATTTTATGTATTTTTTGTATTCTTCTGACGTCACTGTATTATCTGTGCAATAAATGTATTATTATTATTATTCTTCATCGGTCTCCCGTTCTCAGCACGAGCTGGTTATTCTTCTATGAACCAGTGAAAAAACAATTCAGTTCCTCCCACCAGTTCAGAAATTTCCGCACGATGTAACAGGTTTGCAAATCCACAGCCTGCTGTGCATATCCCGCGATATTCCGGGATAATTCGATCCCTTGAAGATTTCTCTTCTCCATCCAGGAAGTGGTTTGTCCTCGCAATTGTTCACGTAATGAAAAGCTCGCATTACTTCAATATTCATTTCGCGGCTACACTGGATACGTGCGTTGCGAGCTCCCCTGCGGGCAGTCCTCCTCACGGTGGTCGAGCCAGCAGGTGGAGTGGCATCTCGATCTTCTGCCATGATATCGGCTTCCACTTCTCGTTCATGGGTTTGCCACCATTTACCCTTGGTGGCCCAGGTAACTCGGGCCGTGGGGACGTCACACCCCATGTGGCGTGGCAGAAACCAAACCACACCCGTGCGTTAATTATTATTCTTCATCATCGGTCTCCCGGTCTCAGCTCGAGCTGGTATTACTTCTATGAACCGGTGAAAAAACATTTCAGTTCCTCCCACTAGTTCAGAAATTTCCGCACGATGTGACAGGTCTGCAAAGCTACAGCCTGCTGTGCATATCCCGCGATCCTCTGGGATATCTCGATCTCTTGAAGGTTTTTCTTAAATGATTTGGACATGACTCCCTCAGCCGAAACCACCAACGGTATAATAGTGACTTTCGATAATTGCCACATATTCTTCAGCTCTATTGCCAAGTTCTCGTACTTCCTTATTTTTTCCGACTCCGTTCTTCCGATGTTATGAGTCAATGGTACTGCCACATCAATTATCACCCCATACTTCTGATCCTTCTCAATGAATACAAGGTCCGGTCTATTGTAGTCCACTGATCTATCTGTTGTTATGGGTCTATCCCAATAGAGAACCGCTGTGTCCGTTTCCAACACTGCTGCAGGTTGATACTTATAGTATGGCGGGCAAGTATCCAAAAAACCATGTCTAAGAGCTAACTGTTGATGAACAATTTTTGCCACTTGGTTGTGTCGGCCCAGATATGCGTTGTCGGCAAGAACTCGACAGCCTGCTATTATATGTTCGATAGACTCGCCAACTGCGCCGCACTTCCTGCATTTGTCCTCCACGTTCAGCTTCAAACAGTGCTTCTCATAGTTGCGAGTTCTTATGACTCGGTCTTGGATAGCCGTCAGGAATCCCTCAGTTTCAGGATACAATTGTCCCGCATTCAACCACGACAAAGAAGCTAATTTATCGACATTTTCCCCCTCAAGGTGTTTGGGAAATCTGCCGTGCAGAGCTTGTTCCCGCCATATACTTATATCTTCGCTTCTCGTGGTGATATCGAATGTCAGTTCTCTGTGTTGTAGGTTCAGAGGTGTGTATCCCTTATCCTCTGTTGTCACCAATTTCATCAGGCTATCTTCAGACTCGAGCAGTCGCTGCCTCAAGTTTTTCTCCTGGGTTCTGCAGAGTTTATAGATGTTCAACAGACCTCGTCCGCCATCTCTTCTGGGTAGATAAAGCCTTTTCACCGATGCATTGGTGTGCAGACATCGGAACTTTGTCATTAGGCGACGGGTGAGTCGGTCCAACTCATTCAGATCAGCATCTGACCACTTCAAGACTCCGAAAGTGTAGGTCAGAGCAGGCGTAGCCCAAGAGTTCAAGGCATCGATCTGGTTTTTAGCAGACAGCTTAGTGTTGAGCACTTTGGTTACCCTGTTTTTATATTTCGCAGTGAACTCAGCTTTCAAACGGGTGTGGTCAATCCGTTGATTTTGAGGAATGCACAGATACTTGTAGGTCTCTTCGGGCAACATACTGTGGATATCTTGAAATTGTTCCTGTGTGTTCTCCATTTTACCCTTCCTGATGTTGACTATGGCGCATTTATCGAGACCGAAAGACATGTCAATGTCTTTGCTGAAGGATCGCACTATATCTATCAGCGAGTGAAGTTGTTTTGAGTTCTCGCCGAATAGTTTCAGGTCATCTATGTACAATAAATGGGACAGTTTTCGCGGATTCCTCATTGATGGTCTATACCCTATGGTGGTGTTTTTCAATAGAGTAGACAGAGGATTTAGTGCCATACAAAACCACATCGGCGACAGAGCATCTCCCTGAAATATCCCCCTCGATATTTTCACGGTTCCAGCATTGATGTTATTTATCAGAATATTCGTTCTCCATGTACTCATAAGATGTTGGAGCACCGCTTTTATTTTCGGGCAGATCTTATAAATCTCCAGTACTTTCACAAGCCAACCGTGGGGCACCGTATCGAAGGCCTTCTGATAGTCGATATAACAAAGACTTAAATTCCTCCTTCTCGCTTGGGCTTGCTTCAGCACTACAGCGTCTATAGTGAGTTGATGTTTACATCCTGCAGACCCTCGAGAGCAGCCTTCTTGTTCTTCCTCCAGAATATTATTGGCTTCACAATGACGATATATCGCATGATTTACAAGCGACGTGAACAGCTTATACACCACTGACAAACACGTTATTGGTCTGTAGTTTTCTGGATTGTTGCGGTCTCCCCTTTTGTAGAGCATGTAGGTATTGCCTTGAGTGAGGAAAGCCGGTATCTTGGAGGGGTCTTCCAGCGCTTCCGAGAAACATCTAGCCAGACTTGGGAAACATGCTGGAAACTGTTTAACCCAGAAGTTTTGAAGTCGATCGGGTCCTGGCGCCTTCCAGTTACTAGTGTTTTTGATAATGTTGGATATTTCCTCGACTGTGAAAATATCAGTCCTCATCTCAACGTTTTCGGATGCATGGTGTTCAATGTCCCTCAGCCAACTAGTATTTCTCTGAAATTGACCACTCTCCGACCATAAAGAACTCCAATATTGCCGAAATTCGTCATTGCTGATGTCAGCATGCAGACTGGAGGAGATTTCGGATGGCTTTTCAAGACTTCTGAGGAACTTCTTTCTGTCTCTCACATATTCAGCGTTTTGTTGTTTTCGCTTTGATAACTCGTTGTATCTTCGTAGGCGTGCACCTTTCGCTTTAGCTTGTTGTCTCAAGCGATCTTTCAGGTCAACTATCAAATCTTTATGTCGTGGAGATTCCAGGTCCAGCCCTGCGGATGTGGCTATTTTTCGCACTTTGTTCAATACTTTACGCGATTTATTATCCTTCAGGAACTCATCCAAGACATCAACTTTTCCACGAAGTTTATCGACGTCCTGCATTAATCTTCTTTTCCAGGCTGGAGCTTCATTTGTAACTTTCTGTTCACTGGTTCTGGGGAAGTAGATCTTTTGCCCATTTTGTCCTATTACTGTGATGGCAGCACAGTACAGAAATAAGTGGACTTGTTCCAACGTCCATTGAGTGCTAAGGTGTTCTGCCAATATTTCGTTGAGCCACTCGATGGTATTTTTGGCCGTAGAGTTGAACTTCAATTTTGGAAGGATGGGGCGGTTGAGCGGATCAGTAGATTCGTATTGCGCCAGGTTGCTATAGAACGTGTCATACAGTTGGCGATATTGTGGGCAGTCTTGGTGAGCAGTTCGGGTGACAGGCGGTTCCCCTGCCGTTTCTACTTGTCTCTCCAACGGCTCGTTTGGTTCTTCATTATGATCTCCGACAATCTGATCTTGATTGATTGTATAGCCCATTTCTCTCTTGATCTCATCTAGTTCCTGTCCTGACAGGTAGCCTTTTCGTATTATGACATTTTTACGATCCGCAATGTTTCCTTCTGTCAGCTGAAGTTCCGGATGCCTCTTGGTGAACTCGGTGTAAAGGGAGTATCTCCAACCAGGAAGTGGTCTGTCATCGCAATTGTTCACGTAATAAAAAGCTCGCATTACTTCAATATTCATTTCGCGGCTCCACTTGATACGTGCGTTGCGAGCTCCCCTGCGGACAGTCCTCCTCACGGTGGTCGAGCCAGCAGGTGGAGTGGCATTTTGATCTTCTGCCATGTTTTGGGATTCCACTTCCCGATGTTCTGGTGGAGCTGTATTTTGTTGAATGACAGGTGCCCGCTTCCTCAGCACCCTGCCACCGACGGATCGCATGCTGTCATGTCCAGCGTCGGCTCCGGACATGCCCTGGCGCTCCCCAGGCAGCGACTCTTTTCCGAGGCTTAATGTTTGCTCCATTTTCATGGGTTTGCCACCATTCACCCTTGGTGGCCCAGGTAACTCGGGCCGTGGGGACGTCACCCCCCATATGGCATGGCAGAAACCACACCACACCCGTGCGGATAAAAATGTGGAACGCTTCACGATTTTGCGTGTCATCCTTGCGCAGGGGCCATGCTAATCTTCTCTGTATCGTTCCAATTTTAGTTAATTATTAATTAATTATTATTATTATTATTATTCTTACAATGGAACAAGGCTTTTAGATTATTGTAGAGTGAATGATATGATAGTAACAAACACCTTTTTTGAACATAAAGATAAACATAAGTTTACCAGACAGGGACACGGGTTGAATGAGAAATCGATTATAGACTATATATTAGTAGAAAAAGGCAACAGAGGGGAAATTGAAGATGTAAGAGTATATAGAGGAGCGGATATTGGTAGCGATCACTTTTTGTTGATCGCAAACATAAGAGGAAATGAAAATGATAAAAAACCTGGAAATGTACAACGGAATGAAAGATATGAGAAAATAAGAAGCTACAAACTAAGGAATGAAAACATGGCAAAAGAATACAAGGATATAGTGACCCAAAAACTGAATGGAATAGAGTTGGACACGGAAATAAGTGTTGAAGAGTTATGGAACAAATTCAAAACAGCCCTACTAGAATCAGCCAAGGAAGTATGTGGTAGCGTAAAAATCAATGGGAATAAAAAGTGTACATCATGGTGGAATACAAGAGTGAAGAATCACATAAGAGAAAAGAAAGGAAGTTGGCATAAATACTTACAGGATAGAACACCAGATAACTACCAGAAATATAAAGAAAAAAGGGAACTTGTGAAGAAGGCTGTGAGGGAGGAAAAAATGAGAAGTTGGAGAGAGTTTGGAGAGAGAATGGAAAGAAATGCAGGGGACAATCAAAAGTTATTTTATAGAGTATTGAAGAACATGAGAGAGGGTAAGCAGATTGGAAATGCATCTGTCCGGTCCAAAAAAGGAACATTATTGACTGAAGATCAAGAAATAATGGGTAGGTGGAGGGAGCATTTCATGGAATTACTGGGGGGAGAAGAAATTGAAAAGGATCGAAGAAGATTACATGATGAAAGAACGGATGATTTGTGTGAAGGCGACGAGGAGGATCAGATAGAAATTGATGAGGTGAATGAGGCAGTGAAGAGAGTTAAAAATGGAAAAGCATCTGGAAGAGATCAGATAACGGCTGAAATGTTGAAGAATATGGGAAAAAGGGGCATTGAAATTTTCAGAGAAATTTGTCAGAAGGCATGGTCTGCAAAGAAGATACCAGAGGATTGGAAAATGGCATTGGTTGTACCGATATTTAAGAATGGTGATAAGAAGGAGTGCAACAACTATAGAGGAATAAATCTAATGAGTACAGCCCTGAAAGTGTATGAAGGCATTTTAGAAAAGAGACTCAGGAAGTGTATCGAGCATACTTTAGAACCCGTTCAGAGTGGATTCATGGAAGGCAAAAGTGTACAAGACCATGTATTCTCGATAAAACAGATCATACAGAAATTGAAGAGAAATGGAAAAAAAGGATATTTCGTTTTTATAGACCTTGTGAAGGCGTTCGATAGAGTAAAGAGAGAAAGAATGATGGAAATATTGAAGAAGAGAGGAATCACAGAACAACTAGTGCAATCCATAGAGAATGTATACAGAGAAAGTCTGAACAGTGTCATATACAAGAATATGAGGTCAGAATGTTTCCAGACTAAAGAAGGACTAAGACAGGGTGGAGTTTTGAGCCCGGCACTTTTCATCATTTTTCTGGATGAGATCATAAAAGAAACGAAGGAAAAAATGAAAGCTCTGATGGTCGGACATAGGAGGATGAGGAGGGTGGGGGCTTCAATATTTGCTTTCGCGGATGACATAGTTTTGATGGCAGGATCGAAAATTGCAATACAGGAAAATGTGGATATTTGGGACGAGACTCTAAAAAAGTATGGAATGGAAATAAATAAGAAAAAGACTAAGATTATGGCGGTCGCGGAAGTGAAGGAGGATGAAGATGTACAGATTACAATAGACAATGAACACATTGAGAAGGTCAATGATTTCACATATTTGGGGGTGGATATAGATAGCAGTGGTAGTCAGGAAGGGGATATTGAAAAGAGAATAGAAAAGGGAAATAAGTTATTTTATGCTATCAACAGAAAATTTTTGAGGAAAAGGGAAATAAAGGATAGAACAAAAATGACAGTATATAAAACTATATTCAGACCGGTTTTAACTTACGGATGCGAAACATGGGTAACTACACAAAGGAGCAGGAGCAAATTACAAGCAATGGAAATGAAGTATCTGAGGAGTGTTAAGGGTATAACAAGATTAGATAGGTGGAAGAACGAGGATGTTAGAAGAGATTTGGAGATAGAGTCGATGGAGGATTATGTAGGAAGAAGACAGATGGGATGGTGGGGGCACTTGATTAGAATGGAGAAAGAGATTCCTGCAAGACAGATATGGGAGGCGAGATTGGACGGGAGAAGAAAAAGAGGAAGACCAAGAATAAATTGGGACGATATGGTTACAAAGGAAATTACAAGAAGAGGAAAAAACATCACAGAAGCTAGATCGTTGGCGGCAAACAGAAAAGAATGGAAAGAGTTTATTGAGTTTAAGTTTTAATGGAATGTTAAATATTTTACATTATTTTGTTATTTTGGGACCCAAACACCGAAAGGTATAATTGGGGATTAGATTATATATTATTCTTCATCGGTCTCCCGTTCTCAGCTTGAGCTGGTAATTCTTATATGAACCAGTGAAAAAACATTTCAGTTCCTCCCACTAGTTCAGAAATTTCCGCACGATGTGATAGGTTTGCAAATCCACAGCCTGCTGTGCACATCGCGATCTTCTGGGATAATTCGATCCCTTGAAGATTTCTCTTCTCCATCCAAGAAGTGGTTTGTCCTCGCAATCGTTCACGTAATGAAAAGCTCGCATTACTTCAATATTCATTTCGCGGCTACACTGGATACGTGCGTTGCGAGCTCCCCTGCGGGCAGTCCTCCTCACGGTGGTCGAGCCAGCAGGTGGAGTGGCATCTCGACCTTCTGCCATGATATCGGTTTCCACTTCTCGTTCATGGGTTTGCCACCATTTACCCTTGGTGGCCCAGGTAACTCGGGCCGTGGGGACGTCACCCCCCATGTGGCGTGGCAGAAACCAAACCACACCCGTGCGGTTATTATTATTATTCTTCATCGGTCTCCCGTTCTCAGCTCGAGCTGGTTATTCTTCTATGAACCAGTGAAAAAACAATTCAGTTCCTCCCACTAGTTCAGAAATTTCCGCACGATGTAACAGGTTTGCAAATCCACAGCCTGCTGTGCACATCCCGCGATATTCCGGGATAATTCGATCCCTCGAAGATTTCTCTTCTCCATCCAGGAAGTGGTTTGTCCTCGCAATTGTTCACGTAATGAAAAGCTCGCATTACTTCGATATTCATTTCGCGGCTACACTGGATACGTGCGTTGCGAGCTCCCCTGCGGGCAGTCCTCCTGACGGTGGTCGAGCCAGCAGGTGGAGTGGCATCTCGATCTTCTGCCATGATATCGGTTTCCACTTCTCGTTCATGGGTTTGCCACCATTTACCCTTGGTGGCCCAGGTAACTCGGGCCGTGGGGACGTCACCCCCCATGTGGCGTGGCAGAAACCAAACCACACCCGTGCGATTATTATTCTTCTTCATCGGTCTCCCGTTCACAGCTTGAGCTGGTAATTCCTCCATGAACCAGTGAAAAAACAGTTCAGTTCCTCCCACTAGTTCAGAAATTTCTGCACGATGTGACAGGTTTGCAAATCCACAGCCTGGTGTGCACATCGCGATCTTCTGGGATAATTCGATCCCTTGAGGATTTCTCTTCTCCATCTAGGAAGTGGTTTGTCCTCGCAATTGTTCACGTAATGAAAAGCTCGCATTACTTCAATATTCATTTCGCGGCTACACAGGATACGTGCGTTGCGAACTCCCCTGCGGGCAGTCCTCCTCACGGTGGTCGAGCCAGCAGGTAGAGTGGCATCTCGATCTTCTGCCATGATATCGGTTTCCACTTCTCGTTCATGGGTTTGCCACCATTTACCCTTAGTGGCCCAGGTAACTCGGGCCGTGGGGACGTCACCCCCCATGTGGCGTGGCAGAAACCAAACCACACCCGATTATTATTATTATTATTCTTCATCGGTCTCCCGTTCTCAGCTCGAGCTGGTTATTCTTCTATGAACCAGTGAAAAAACAATTCAGTTCCTCCCACTAGTTCAGAAATTTCCGCACGATGTAACAGGTTTGCAAATCCACAGCCTGCTGTGCACATCCCGCGATATTCCGGGATAATTCGATCCCTTGAAGATCTCTCTTCTCCATCCAGGAAGTGGTTTGTCCTCGCAATTGTTCACGTAATGAAAAGCTCGCATTACTTCAATATTCATTTCGCGGCTACACTGGATACGTGCGTTGCGAGCTCCCCTGCGGGCAGTCCTCCTCACGCTGGTCGAGCCAGCAGGTGGAGTGGCATCTCGATCTTCTGCCATGATATCGGTTTCCACTTCTCGTTCATGGGTTTGCCACCATTTACCCTTGGTGGCCCAGGTAACTCGGGCCGTGGGGACGTCACCCCCCATGTGGCGTGGCAGAAACCAAACCACACCCGTGCGGTTGTTATTATGCGTTATTATTATTATTATTATTATTATTATGTCCAAGAAGTCCATCCATTGCGAGGGGGTAGTGTTATGGTAAGGGCCGGGATATACCAACGGGCGCACAGATCTACACATTTGTCCTGGGAACATGACCGCCTTACACTATGGGGAGCATGTTTTTGACAATGTTGTGCCAAATTTTCACGCTGCTATTGGTGAAACTTTTCAGTTTCTAGACGATAACGCTAGACCGCACCGTGCAGCCATATAGTTGAGAATGTGCGCGAGGAGCTTAGTATTCCACATTTACCAATACCTCCGCACTCACAAGATTTGAATTGCATAGAACTTGCTTGGGATAAGCTCCAAAGAAGATTAGACAATCATCAACCTACCCCATAATCCTTAAATGACCTGAGAGAGCTTCTGCCCCGTTTATGGCACCAAATTCCTCAACAAATGTTCAACAACCTCGTAAGTAGTATATGCAAAGAAGATGTCAAGCTGTTATTGATGCCCGTGGAGGCCATACATTGTATTGATAGCCGTAAAATGCTTGAATTCTTTGGGAATAACATTTCGTTATTTTACTCGATTTTTCTTGACCACCCTGTATACGATGCAGACCTACATGCTCAAATTAATTTGCAACTTGAAATCATATTAATATGAATTTTCATTACAAAAATCTTATTTTAACTATATTTTTTTGGAATTTAAGTCTATTGACTATTGACCACATGAGTTACGGATATTTCCCTAACTCATGTGGAGCAGTTTAAGTCACACACGCAGGTGAATTTTGCGAACGATCCGTCAGGCGAGCGGTGTAATTCATCAATGTGTTATGACCCTTACCGCGAATTGAACACTATACATTATCTTCGACTTCGTCAGTAAAATTCGAATTAATCTGCATTTTCAATATTGACAACAGTCGAAAATCGAATTGATATCGAATCCCGTAGAGAACGTCAAAGATTCACGTTTTCCAAATGCAATTTTCGGATATTCAGACCCAAGAAAATGTTGAAATGGATGGCGAAAACGTTACCTTGATGTCTGAAATAAAGTTCCCAAACGATTCGACTTTCTTATTCATTTCGTAAGTAATTTAATTTTTCCTATTTGTATTAGAGTGAGCTATTGATTGATTGATTGATTTATAAACTGACAAACAAGAGACCGGGTTAGCGCTTGGCCTCCCTGTGACACTGCGACCAGCTTGGGTCTATTGTATCACTCTTTCGTCAGTGGTTCCTCACGAGAATAGGTTTGTATCCTTTATCAGGTTCAGTAGCCTTTTTATGAGGTTTTTCGGATTCATTCCCGTTTCCGGATTGATATCACCAAAGATTCTGTGGCGCCTTCTTCCCAAGGCGTCGCATTCAAAGATTATGTGAGAGGCTGTTTCTTCCTCTTCGCCGCAGAGTCTGCAATCCACGGGTTCTTCAAGTATTCCTATGGTGTTCAGATGTTTTCTGAGGCCGCAGTGTCCCGTCAGTAGACCTACTATTATGCGTGCCTTTGTTCTGTTTAGATTCAAAAAGTCAGCTGTCAAGGTTTGGCTTGTGCGTCCTACCATGGCTTTGCTGTGTGTTTGCCCGTCGCTCTGTTCCCAGTGTTGTCGGTGTCTTTGTTTTATCCACTCCTCAATCAGGGTCCTGCAACGGTTTTTGCTGATTCCAAGCACAGGTTCTGGCCCTGTGAATGGCGTTTCAGATGCTTGTCTTGCTAGCTGGTCTGCTCTTTCGTTGCCTGCTATTCCCTTGTGACCTGGCACCCACATCAAAGTGACCTTGTTGTGTTTTGCCAGCTCCATAAGGTCCCGAAGGCATTCCCAGACGAGTCTAGACTTTATCTGTGTCGAGTTGAGAGCTTTGATGGCGCTCTGGCTGTCAGAGAGAATGTGGATGTGTTTTCTTTGGTAGCCACTTTCCAGGTTCTTCTGTATGCATGTCCTAATGGCATATGTTTCAGCTTGAAATATCGTGGCGTGTTTGCCGAGAGGTATTATGTAATCCCTTCTTGGCCTCACTCCATGTATTCCCGCTCCTGTTCCTTCATCTGTCTTAGAACCGTCTGTGTACCAGACTATTTCTGCAGATGATTGTGATTCTATACTCGAGTCCCATCTGTTCCAGTCGAGCTGTGTTTTGAATGGTTTTTCGAATGAGTATAGAGGTTGCATGTAGTCTGAAATCATATAAAGCTCGGCTACGTCAGCTACATGAGTGATACTGGTGTGCCCAGTTGTGCTGGTTCTCCAGTTTTTTGTTTGGATCAATCTGTATGCACCCATCCTAGCCTCTCCCATGACATGTATGTCAAGGGGTGAGAGGTTGAGGATGACCTCCATAGCAGCTGTTGGAGTGCTGTTCATTGCACCCGTGATGCAGAGACAAGCAAGCCTTTGGATTTTTCCAAGGTTGGTTTTTGTCTGTCTCTGATTTGTTTTTGGCCACCACAGGAGTGAGCCATAAGTGATTCTGGGTCTTATTACCGCTGTGTAAAGCCAGTGCATGGTTTTCGGTTTGAGTCCCCAAGTTTTTCCAAAAGCTCTCCTGCACATCATAAGTGTCGTTTTACTTTTGTTGGTTACATGATGTAGATGTGGAGTGAGCTATAGGCGTGAGTTATATTATAACTCACGCTTTTTGTTTATAGAGACTATTACAGATCAAAATCAGTTGAATAATAGATAGATTATTCTATGGGAGTAGATGAATGAATATAATCTATTTCAGATATTTTGCCTTGGAAAATTCGAGTAAGTATTCATTGCATCCCACACTGAGATCTCCGTTGCTTCAGCTTTTTTCCCTATCAAATTCTGTGTGAATTGAGAAAAACGTTACACCCACCATGTAGCAAGATCAATCCTCTGAAAATTCTATTATCGAATGCCTCAGGAACAAAAGTAGTCGAACTGAAGTACTCTTTCTCCCTCTTGTTTTCGAGCCGCGAATACTTCCCGTCTGGATATTCTAACAGCCCACACAACCTGCTAGATGTTTGAGGAGTTTATCCGCTTTTCAAGGTGGTATGAGACTTAATGTAGACATAGAACTTTGAACGGTTTTTCTGTAGGGATCTGCAAATGAACTGTTCCAGCGAACAAACAGGGGACATTTTCAAGCGCGCCTCACCCTGAAGGCCTGAAGCAGTTTTGTATCCCGGAGAAGGAGAAAACTAAATGTCATCGAACTGTCAACATTATCGCATTAGCGACGAGAGGAAAATGGTGGTGAATTCTCATTGTGGAATGTCTTCAAGATATCGTCATTCATGTTGAACTCAATAGTTGGCGGGAAATCTTCCCAATGAACACTATTTTGCATATTCTCATCAAGAAAGAAGTAAAACGGCGCTCCAGATATTTTAATCAGCTCTCTGCGCCGTGTAGAACAATAAATCTGGCAAATACCATAAAGAAGCATCGTAAAATAACTACCTGTAATGGAATAACCTTCAGTGATACACGAAATGACGGCACTGTCGTAAAATTGCCGTGAAGTACAAGATACCCGATGATTTAGAACCGTATCTGTAACTCAAAAATACAATTGCGCCGCTTAACTATTTAACTAATGTCCTGACGCATTAAGTGTGCAGTACTCCGTACAACAGAGGATATTTCACGGTATTTAATGTTCGAGTTTTATGGACAGATCTAAATTCATAGAGGACATCAATTAGAAACGAATTTAATGAGGGATTAGAATGTCAGCTTGATGGCGGTTTTAATGGTGGTGTTATCTTCATCTTTTGTTGGTTATTGGGCATCTAGATGAGAGCCTTGTAAGTTATTAGTTGTGAAATTTTGGCCTTATAGTGGACGGTACTGCACGAAGTTGCGGTTTGATATGGTCGTAAATTATGGATGACATCTTCGAAGAGATACTGATGATAGCCATCTGAATTAATGTGCAGTTTCATCATCTGAAATTCTCGATTGGAGATAGGTATGCGAAGTATCGAGTGATAGAACTTTAAATTGAAATAAAACACATTTAGATTGAGATTGAAGCCAAAATTTTCTTTATCTGAAAAATAATTTTATGACATTTATACTTTGAAAATAATTTTCGGCATATACTCCATTCACTTTTATAAAGTATACCGGTTGGCCATGGAATTCTGACACGTTTCACCGTGTAAATTTTGAAAATGTTAGGTTATGGTCATTCTTCAGTCAGTGGAACAAGCAACATTGCCGTTTCTATATTTATGTCGTAGTAATTACGTATTTATCCAAATGTTTATTTACTTTGGAAAAATAATGAATTTGAGAAAATAATAATAATATGTGAATTTAATAATTCCCAAGACCTGGCGAATGTTGAAGACAATTTTTTCTCCTAAATACTGGAAATATTTCACGTATATAAACATGGTTGGAAAACTCAGTTATGATATTTGCTTGTACGGAAATCAAGAATCGAGTATTGAAATTTTACTGAAAAATAATGGACAGAATATTCTGTTACTTTGTGATAGTTCATTCGAAAAAAGAATAAAAGTATTCGTATAACCCTACAGAAAAACTTATAAACGAACAGTGGATTTCCCCACTTTTCAAAAAATAATCCTACAGAAGAAATTGAAATACCTTTTTGCACAACTTGAAATATGAAAATGTAGTGGTAGGTACTACGAAACCTGTGTCACTGTTAAACCTAATAACTAATTCAGTCTACAAAGTTCTTGGGAATCTATGTGAATGATAGGTACACCGAATTGAGAAGAACGTATTTCTAAACTGGGAAGCACCTTAGCTCCAGTCTGTTGTCTTTGGGTGTAATGACAAGATATCTGGATAAATTCTGCATGAAAACTATCTATCATGCAGTATTCGAGTCAAAAGCAAGATATGGAATTATGTTTTATGGACATACTTCGAAGTCAATGCAAATATTCAATCTCCAGGTGGATGTTAAACGTCTCAAATGACAAATTTAATTATCAATCAACTGGCATATAATGATTGGATACAAAAACTTGAGAAAACGGTAACACAATGAAGAAATTGGTTTTGATACATAATAAAAAAAACTTCAATGATTTTCCATCACAAAACAATATCTGGTCCTCCAAGCAATTATTTTTTTTACGAAGAAGCTTTATGTCCCTTATAATGAGAAAGCCTTTCCCAAAGTTTCCTAATTGGTTATTTTTCTATCTAGGTGGTTTGCAGCAACTTCCTCTTCCATATCCATAATATAGACTTTTTTTCATTTTGTTCGATTCAGTTGAACCTCCTTGATCGTAGAAAATCTTCGATACAGTACTAGTTGAATAAGAAGGGTATTCGACATTTTTGGAATACTAGAAAACCTAAATGTTAGGTCTTTCACACTGCATAGAGGGTTCTGTTGAAAAGGGCAGCTCTTTTGCAAAAGTGAGTGGTGTATCAATCGAAAAGTGTTCATTTTTCAAATTATAATTCCAAATTTGTCGTTGCAGATCTTTTTTCAAAATAAAGTCTTCAGTGTCTTTTTGGGTGCCCCAATAGTAGGAAATTTTTTGTCGTCTCTTTCACTTAAAATCCTCCTAATTGTGTTTATGTGCAGCTAAAAAATATACAGGGTGACTGGTGACGTAAGGGACAACGGCTAAGTGGAGATAGAGGACCTCAAACTGAATGAGAATTTGGGTTTCAAATGTCCCATAAGGGTATTGGTTTCGGAGATATAGGGTGATTTATGAAAAAATCCTAAATCTATGAACTCCCATATCTTCGTTAATATGATATGTTTTTCGCTGATATTTTACATGTTTGTTCATACAGGCATTCTCTGTCAGCATAAGAAAAAAAAATTGAAAAAATTGCTGGCCCGTACTCAAAAATTTCAATTTACATGTCAAGTGAGAAATATCACACGGTATATGAGATAAAATGAAATCAAATAGAAATTTGGAAAGAGGGAAAAAAACTGATGAAATATCTGTTTTTTGTTTGAATGGCACAAATTTTCTTTCGTTTCTATGATATGTTGAAGTAAGAATATTATAATATTTTTATATTCAAATCATGAAAATTAGTAATACTGATAGAAAAAACCTTGAATTCGAGGCGCTAGAACGAGCCTGGCATCAAAATATTCCTTCAAATCTTGAAATCTATTCTTGTCAATTAATATTTCGATGCCATATAAAATTTCAAAATAAAATTTGTTGTAGATGGGCTGATGAAAGAGTTGGATACTCAAACACAAAAATAGAAAAAGTCGCAAATATAATTCATAAAAAAATCAAGTAAGCAAATGTTCGGAATGAGAGCCGTTCACCTCCATACATTTATTGGCTCTCTTGAACAAATGAAGCACAGCTTTTCTAATCAGAGGAATATTTGTTTTAATTTCTTCGCATGCTTCAGTTATTCTGCTCTCCAAATGTTCACGGCTTGTTATTGTTTCTTTATACACCGTATCCTTAAGATGACCCCATAGGAAATAATCCAGAGGAGTTAGATCGGGTGATCTAGCAGGCCAATTCCTAGAACCTCCCTGAACAATCCACCTGTCAGGAAACTCCCTATTCAGAAAATTCTTTACTTCAGTTGCAAAATGAGGAGGTGCACCATCATGTTGAAAAATCATACCTCTCTGATTAATATTTTCTGAAAGACGAGGCAGAACTTTGTAGTTGTTTGCATTTTATTTATCTTTGGCGACATATGCAGGGCGTGGTGAGAACAGCTCTGTTTTTGTTTTATCAAGAATATTATTTTTCGTGATGGGAATATAAAAATATTGTAATATTCTTACTTCAACATATCATAGAAACGAAAGAAAATTTGTGCCATTCAAACAAAAAACAGATATTTCATCAGTTTTTTTCCCTCTTTCCAAATTTCCATTTGATTTTATTTTATCTCATATACCGTGTGATATTTCTCACTTGACATGTAAATTGAAATTTTTGAGTACGGGCCAGCAATTTTTCCAATTTTTTTTCTTGTGCTGACAGAGAATGCCTGTATGAACAAACATGTAAAATATCAGCGAAAAACATATCATATTAACGAAGATATGGGAGTTCATAGATTTAGCATCTTTTCATAAATCATCGAAACGAATACCCTTATGGGACATTTGAAACCCAAATTCTCATTCAGTTTGAGGTCCTCTATCTCCACTTAGCCGTTGTCCCTTACGTTACCCTGTATAATAAAACCTTGGTTTTCATTCTCATATACGTCGAAAATGTTGGATAGCTGGTGATGAAATGTGGATGCCAAATTATCAGGGTTACTTTTAGAATGCGCAGATTTCAATTCTAAATAGCACTTCCTGATACTTTGCCTCTGCTTTTTCGAAACTACCTTCGGCATTCTTAGTTTCCAGGCTTTATAATTAAGGGACACCTTTTGAATAGTGGTGAATCTCCATTCAAAAGTGGTCTCTTTATTTCACGAGTAAGTACCCTAATTTACGACGTAGAGACTTGATTTTTTTTTAATTGAAGATGAAGAACGTCCCGAGGGCAAATTATTTTCTTTTTTTCGATTTGATAAGTTTTTCAATTAAAAAAACCAGGGTAGGTAATCGTTAGATCTGGGGTTATTGATTATGTTTTTCGTTTTTCATGAGTACAAGCAAGCTATATTTTTGAAATAATCATCATAAAATTTTTTGTAGTTTATAGAAGATTAAATTGCCGAGGGCAAATAGTTGCGTTTTTTCCAAAAAATGATGAATAACCGTCGGAAAAAAATCATTAGGTGTAGTTTCCAAAACGCTGAAGTTCAACCTGTTTTTTTAATTGAAAAACTAATTAAATCGAAAAAATCGCAACTATTTGCCCTCGGCAATTTAATCTTCTATAAACTACAAAAAATTTTCATAATGATCATTTCAAAAATATAGCTTGCACTCATGAAAACGAAAAACATTCAATAACCCCTGATCTAACGATTACCCTGGTTTTTTTCATTGAAAAACTAATAAAATCGAAAAAAAGAAAACTATTTGCCCTCAGGACGTTCTTCAACTTCAATTAAAAAAAAACCAAGTCTCTATGTCGTAAATTAGCGTACTTAATCGTGAAATAAAGAGACCACTTTTGAATGGAGATTTACCACGATTCGAAGGGTGATACTATGCCTTAATAATTAATAATGAAAAATAAACGTCGTCATTTACGTAATGTCATTCACAAGTGCCAACCTGCTATTTTTTCAGGTGACTATTCCACTCTTTTCATTTTTAGTGAGGAAGTTTCCGTAGCAACGACCATTTCATCTCGAAAAAACTTTCAAACCGGCAAAACAAATATGTTGGTTTTTCACCCAGGCAACACAGAGATATCCCAGAGAAATCCCTGCGACTTCTTTTTAGGAAGTTGTGAGGCCTTTTGTGACTTCTTTGGGAGGTCGCAGGGAGCTCTATATCTCCTCCAAATGTCCGCCACAAAAGAGTTCTCAGAGAACTCTTGACGATATCCTACGTGTATATTCTCAAACAAGCCACACAGAGAGTTCGCATACACCTCCCGCGGTGAAGACTTTGAGAACTTCTTATTAACTTCCTCATTGCGAGATGTATAAGATATTCTCAAACAGGTCGCATTGCGGGATGTATAAGAAGTTTCTACACAGGCCGCTTTGCACAGGTATATACAGGTCGCATTGCGAAATGCTAATAGAACATCAAAAACTAAATTTGATTTGTCCTATTCCTATGATGAGAATCTGCATATTAGCTATATTATAGAATTGAACTATACAACAAACAGTGTTGAAAGTTATTCATTATTTTCGGCTGCAACAGAAGGTAAACTAAAACAAGTGAATAAATCCTTCAATCTTTATTATCAACAAATTGCAATGAAAAATTAAAAAAAAATTATTCAAAACATTACATTTCTTTCTTCCTCTGGGTACAATCTCTCAGTCCATCTTGAGAAAAGACTCCTCTGTTGTCCACCACGTATGCAGTGTTGCCACCCTCCGTACCTACAAGTTCGGAAAAATTGGTAGATTTCGGTAGATTTTTGGAAAAAGATACCTTTTCACATATTTTTTGTGTTATTCAAGTTGAAATACCATTTATCCGAAATATTGGGCAAGAAGGTTAATTTACGAATGAAGCAAAATTGAAAATGGATTTCATTTATTTACAAAATTAATATTCGAAAAACGGATCTTTCGAACAAAAAATGAGTATTCTGACAAAATAAATAGGAATTAAAAAAATTAACATCTATTGAAAACATCAAATATTCTGAAAATAAACGTATGTACATCAAATTGCTTGAAAAAATATAGATTTGTCAACGTATAACTCAACTTATGCATCGAATTATGGTATGCTTAGGAAATCTTCAAAATAATATCGTAAGAGTCATGATTTCCTAGAATATCAGAACATACATTCACTCCATCAAATTTCGGTAGATTTATGTGCTTTTTCGTTAGATCGGTAGATTGACAAGAAAATCGGTAACACTTTTGTAAGGTCAGTGGTTTATACATTAATCAAAACGTGAATAAACATTGTGTCAAGTGCTTTTGGAGCACAAATTGAACAAAGAGGATTTCAACAACGTTTCAATGCCCATTCTGCATTGATATTGATATATCAGCTTGAAACAAAATGATATATAATTTCAAACAGTTCCCGTGGGATTGCAATACTGGTTTCCATATAGGAACTTTTAAACCATGCCTATTAAGAATTATCAACAATTTATTCGACTTTACTAACCATTCTTGTAAAATCTGTTATGAAGTTATTACCCTCATCCATATTCTCAATAGAAATAATTATCCTGATCACCAATATATCCAGTAGAAAATCGTTTAATGTGAATTGATCAATTTATTGTTGGTGTTGGTTATTGGTGGTTGAATTACTCGGATAACATAAATGGCGGTAAAAATGGTTACGGTATATGTCCTAATAGGTGAGAAAACTCCAGGATTTAATGAAAATAACACTTACTTGGAGCTCAAATACGAGTATCCTCATCGAAATTTCACACAATAACGAACCTCGCACAGCACAGTAACACCGATAAACACAGCTAACTACTCTATCCACAAAGCCCCTCTCGATGTCTTGCCGTCTTGGTAAACTCGCTGTTTATGCAAGTTCGACTTGATAGACAAATAGCGCTTGCGTGAACAGATTGACCTTGTCAATCGCATGGTGCGCTCTCCTCCCCAAGTTATCGCATGAAGTAGTCCCAAGGATATCGCATGGCGAGGTCACCAAGATATCGCATGGGCACATCAGTGGGAAATTCGCTTAGTTACATCACATAGAGATCTCTGGGAACTCGCGGTAGGAGCTCCTATAAAAGTAGCATTGTAACCTCTCAGAGATATCGCGGAGAAGTCTGTGTTGCCTGGGCAGCGATAAAATTTTTGACGTTTCTCCAATTCATAGATAGCTTCTGAAATGGATATCATAGAGAAAACAAACAACGTTTAGATAATCTATGAATTCTAAATTGCCAAATAGCGGAATCCGTGTCAAATGTGACCATATTACTTATAATGTTAGACATTTTCTCGTGAAATAGTCATGCCGAACACCACTCGAGATGAAATTTAAGCAGGTAAAATTTCTCTCTTGTAATATTCAAGTTTGTTGCTTTTCGGAAATTTCCGAGCAACAAACTTTTCATATCACAATCGAGAAATTTCGCCGGCAAAATTCCATCTCTAGTGGTATAACATATGATAAAACTTCATAATCCTGAAACTTGGCCAACCGCGATACTTTATAAAAGTGAATGGAGTTCTGGAGCTCTGAGGAACCGCATTCGACCAGACAAATTTTGGGCCACTTTTTGGAGTAATTCAGGCCCTATTTCAGAAATAACACGAATTATATTGGCATCCAAAGCTTCTATTGTTTCTGGTTCATCAGCATAAACCAATTACTTGAATAACCCCAAAGAAAATAATCCATTGGAGTTACCTCGCATGATCTTGGAAGCCAATTAATGGGACCATTTCTCGAAATAAACTTATCGCCAAATCTTTCTTTCAATAAATCAATTGTTACGGTAGCCGCATAAGGTGTTGCACCATCTTGTTGGGACCAAAACACTTGTGGGTCGATACCATTCAAACTTTGAGACAAATTATCATTGTTCATCAATCTGTATGAGCACCATTCACTGTAAAATTTGCCCCAGCATAGTTTTTAAAGAAATATGGACAGGTGATGCCTCCAGCGTATGAAGGACACCATACAGTGCATTTTTCAGGGTGCGCAATGAAGTCTGCAGAGTTTCTTGAATGGAAAATTATCCGATCTCTGAAGCCTTGCCTGAGATCTAAGAATGTTATTGATATCTTGCGGTATCCATTGAATTCGGTTGAATTGAGAGGGTTGACTGTTGTTACAGATCAATTGGAAGTTATTCCAGTGCTGCGTGATCAATTTTGGAACGCAACTCGGAAATAAAGAAGGCCTGGGCTTTACCGACTTCGAAAGTTCCTTTCGGGCCTATTTAATGCACAGCGGCAGTAAATCACAGTATGCTAATTAGAATCTGAAACCTTACTTATGGCAAGGTGGATGGCGTCATATTGTAGCCATCAAATTAATATGAATATCGTCGGTATACCTCAACCTCAAATTATCATTTCTCTTAATTATTCCTGGCCGACTTGATACCTCAGCCCTATCATTTGTAATATTTGTTTTGCGTACAAGTAGGCGTTGACGAGTACCGCGCTGGGTTATCCCACTCAATCATGCCGTCCTCTGCCGATGAGATAAAAATTGAATTATTCGACTCGAGAACAATAGGTAGGCGAATCAATGGATTACTGTGTTACCTATGATGTTGAAGATCTTAATTAACATGTCAAATGATATATCGAAAAGATATCCTACAGGGTGATAAGAATCAATTCTCTTGGATAGAAGAACAGCTCCCATTGCAATGGTTGACTTCCCACTCATTCAAATGTTTTGGCATCAATCGGGCAACAAAGCGTTTTCATATATTGTTTCCGTTGGAATAACCCTCAGTTATGAAGTGAAAAACACAAAAAATCGTGAAATTCAACATTTTCATGGTGATATTTTCGAAACAATCTTGTCCTTTCAGAAAATTTATCCAGTAATTTAAGCTTCGGACATTATAAATGTCAGAAATGACAATACTACTTCAGGTTAGGAGCTGTGTGCAATTATTCAAACTGTAGATTCCTATCATCAAACGAATCACTTTTTTCCATACCATTTTTCAAAATTCAATTCAGTTTGAAAGATACAGAATGTCGGAAATCCAGGAAATTAACACTATTTTTTCTATGAATTCGGAACCGATATTTCGAATGAACTGTATTTTGGTTAATTTTTTATTCTATTCATGGTGCATTTTCCTCGATCAAAACTTATTCAATATTTCGCCTGATATATAAATTACAGCGTAGCCGACTCATCAATTCACGCAAAAATACTATAAAACCACTTGAAAAAAATGAACGGACCATATTTTCGAAAGGATCAATCATTTTAGAAAATAAATGTATTCCTAATTTTTTTCAATATAACGCGTCGTTTTCGAGTTATTCCTAATTGTTTGCGATGAAATTTGAGGAAAAAATCATGAATTTCAAGAATAAACTGGATGCTTCTCTGGATGGAACATCATAAAATATTAATTCTTCTCTGGTCTCTTAACAAGTTAACAATGTTGTCAGAATGCTTTTCAATTTCGTCAAGACTTAAATCTCTATGATGAAAAAACGTTTGATGTAGAGATATCTAATAATAAAATCCCACAAATGTGGCAGGATAAAATTGAATTCCTAGAAGCATGAAATTATACATTTTATCTACTCCCATAGAATTATATATCCATTATTCAACTGATTTTGATCTGTTATAGTATCTATAAACCAATAGCGTGAGTTATAATAACTCACGCCTATAACTCACTCTAATACAAATACGAAAAATTAAATTTTGACTATTTCAGACATCAAGGTAACATTCTCCCCCTCCAATTCTTAATTTTCTTAGGTCTGAATATCCAGAAATTGCATTTGGAAAATGTGAATTTTCGACGTTTTCTACGCGATTTGATGGCGATTCGATTCTCGACCACAGAGATCGCTATTGACAACTGTTTTCAATTTTGAAAATTCAGAATAAATCGAATTTCACTGAAGAAGTAGAAAATGCAGTATAGTATTCAATTCGCGGTAAGGGTCATAACACACTTGATGAATTACACCACTCGCCTGACGGCTCGTGCTGCAAAATTCATCTGCGTGTATTATAACTTACATTACCGGTCGTTCAATAATATACAGGGTGAGTCTTTGACTTGTACATCTATTATAACTGAAGATTCTTGAGGCCAAAGGAAATCTTTTTCTCATTTTTCCAAATTCGGCTCTGTTAAAGAGATATAGCCATTTGAAAAAAAATCGGGCTAAATACGTGCCTGAAAAAATTCTCTGCAAATACTTCAAAGTTCATATTTTTCGATTGAAATTGAGGTAATTAGATGTTCTGGGTGATGCAATTGGAAAATACTCAAGCACTAACCTTATTCGAATAGGAATGTAACAAACACGTTATTTCCTAACAAAAACACTCATTTCTGCCCGATTATTTCTACAATTGAAAAGCCATATTCCTCACACCAAAATGAGTTCCTTTTTCGATTTTCCTGAAGATTAGTTTGTGAACACTAATAATATTTTCCTCGATATTCTAAAACGATCTCATAAAATTGGTTTCTCACTAACCTATCCTAACTCCATAAACCAAAGTCATATGATTCGGGGTCAATGACCTAACCTTACCCATCCTCTGTAATATTTCACCTACAGAATTCTAGAGAAGACGATGCCAGATTGCCGATTTTCTCTTCAATGGTATAGGCGAACTCAAGAAAGCAGTACGTCTCCTATCGTTAGCGGATGAACTATCACAAGGAAACTAGTTTTATTCACTTTTCGCTGAAGGCGTCTAGGCGTTGCTCTTTGGGAATGCCAAACGAGTAGTTCTGATTCTCGCCGATTTAGCGCTACGATCTTAATTTCATGTAGCCGCCACGCAAGACTAGCCGTTGTTCTGATGTGTCTCCAGAGTCCCATCACAGGCCAGTCTCAAGTCTGTGGTACAAAGGTACAATGAACGACGCTTACACGATTACCTTTCATTTTTCGATTCATTTATTTATTTACTTACAGAGAATAAAGCAAACCAGTGATGATTGTGATGTGGAGTGTAGTGTCGATTAAGAATTCCAAGAGGATATTTTTCAGATAGATATCTTCCTGAAAGCCCAGTAACAATAAATTTTCAATAGAAACTGTGTAATTTCATGCTTCTCAGAATTCAATGTTATCTCCCACATTTGGGGATTTTTTTCACCTCGAACGTTTTTCCATTATAGAGATTTTAGGCTCGACGGAGTTGATAAACATCCTGACAACATTGGTAATTTATCAAGAGACCAGAGAAGAAATAATATTCGATGATATTTAATTCAAGGAAGCATTCAGATTTTTTATGAAATTCATGATTTTTTCTTCAAATTTGTTCTTATACAATTAGGAATAACTCGAAAATGACGCTTTTTATTGAAAAAATATAAGAGTATTTTCATTTTCTAAAATGGTCGATTTTTTCGAAAATTTGAACCGTTTATTTTTTCAAATGGTTTTAATGTATTTTTGCTTGAATTTATTAGTCGACGACGTTGTAACTTTTATACCAGGAGAAATATGGAATGAGTTTCAATCGAGGAATATGCACCATGAATAGAGTAAACAATAAACCAAAATTGAGTTCATTCGAAATATAGGTTCCGAATATACATATGGAAAGAATAGTGATGAATTCATGGATTTTTGACACCCTGTATCTTTCAAACGAAACCTTATTTTGAAAAATGGTATGGGAAAAAAGTGTTTCGTGTGATGGGAGGAATCTACAGTTAAGATATATGTACAAGTCAAAGACTCACCCTGTATGTACTATTATACTTATACAAAAAATGAAAAAGTTTCAAATCAATCCAGGCTATCCGAATGTAATTCAAACCCAGTCGTTGCGTTAGTTTTTCTTCAAATTAAATAATCCGCCATCTTTGAACCGCGATATCTCCTCAACGTTTGACTTTTGTCCCAACATTTACATAACAAACTACTCTTTATTTTGAACAAGGAAAAACCCTTCGAAATCTGTCGCATCAATTCAGAAACACCCTGTGTAATCAGACCAGTACATGAAATTTTTAATTTAATGTCTCCCAGTCGCTCAAAACTGCTGTCAACAAAAGTTCATCTGGAAGTGTCCAAGAAAAGATCAGTTGTTTTATTTGATCGCATTGCAGACTGCGCCCAGCCTCCGTACCCGGGTCAGATATTCGGATCACGTCGTCCCTTCCTAATTGTCGAGCCCACCGAGTTTCGGTTCCTCCGTATCAATCTCGTTGAATTAATCGTTTATAAAACAATATGGACGTGCCTCAGTTACAGAAATTCAATTACAAAAATGGCCTCCGCTTTGTGGCTTAGCAGGCCCAGATTTTCTACCCTTCTGAGCTTGGGAATACAGAAGGGAGATTTATTCTGCATGAATATTACGCAGAGATTACCATGAGTATTGTTTCATTACGAAAAATAATGTAAAAGCCAGCTTTCATCTTCATACTCTTCGGGATAATAGAAAAAAACGGGACATTCAATCCAAGAAAAAACAAATTTTAGGTCGGGTTTTGTCGAGTAAATGCCTTATGATCATTTTACAAGAACCAATATGTATTGATATTGCTAGAAACCGAAATAGTTATTTATGTACCAAGTGCGTTATATGGATCCTAACGCCCGGAGGGAAACATTCGGCCTGAGGGCCTTTGGCCCGAGGGATGAATGTTGCCCGATGGGCGTTAGGATCTAATAAAGCTCGTGGTGCATACAAGATTTAATTTTTCACGAGTATATCATTTAATTACAATAAAATTCGATTGCTCCTATGATTTTTTTCCATTTAACTTTCAGTAGTAACCATGGCACTTGTTAATATTTTGAAGTTCGTTATTGCTGTCATCATTTTATTAAGTGAATGTCATTACTGTTATCGTTGTGAAGATTTAAAGAAATAACAGAAATGAATAGCAATTTGCCAAATAATATAATTGAAAATGCAGCCAAAGCTGCGAATAATCTATAACCAGAAAAATCCAGACTCGTCTACGACAAGGATTATGAAACATGCCATCAATGGGAGTTGAAAAATGAAATAATTGCTATAGATGAAACAGTGTTATTGGCGTACTTTCAAGAATTGGTATGCTATTTTATTTTTCATCTTGTTCATGAGTGGGTAATTTTTTTTTATTTCAGTCTGAAAAATTTCGTCCTGCGTCATTGTGGACGAAATATTCTATTTTGAAATCTACACTGATTGTCAATGAAAATATCAATATTTCACAATTCTCCCGGCTAGTAGCGTTTTTAAAAATGAAATCTAAAGGATATATTCCGAAGAAATCCAAAGTTTTGACAGCAGAACAAGTTCATACATTCATCAATGAAGCTCCTGATGAAATTCATCTTCCTCATAAAGTAGTTCTAATAATGGGTGTTTTTGGAGGACTGAGGAGAGATGAATGAGTGAAAATGTCTATCAAAGATATAGAAGATAAGGTTAGCTGTTTACTTGTTAAAATACCCGAAACTAAAACCGGTATGTCAAAAGGATTTAGCATTGTAGAGGAAGAAAAAATAGGACCTTTGGGGCTGGTCAGAAAATATATATCCTTGAGACCCAGTGGAGTGAAGAATCCTAGATTTTTCCTCACGTTCCGAAATGGTCGGTGCACCATCCAACCTGTTGGCAAAAATACCATAGGAAGTGTGCCTTCGATGATTGCCAAATACTTAAAATTGGATAATGCAAATGAATATACAGGACATTGTTTGAGACGGACTTCAGCAACTCTTTTAACTGAGGCTGGTGCATCATATGAAACGTTAAAAATGCACGGAAGATGGAAGAGTGCATCTATGGCGGAAGGTTACATAGAGCAGAGCATTTTTTCCAAAAACAAAGTATCGACGATGATTGTGAATTCGGTAACAGATTCTCATGACTTCTCTAGTGGTTCTCTTGTGGACGAACTTCCAAGTACTTGTGGTCAAGTTTTCGCTCCTCAGGTTTCGAAAACATCCCAAGATTCACGATTGAAGAATTTTTCCGGGAAATTCGAAAACTGCACTTTTAATTTTAGTTAAGAAAGACTCTGTTTTCGTTTGTTGAGTTGTCGTTGTTTTAGTATTAAAATTCTGCGAAATAAATAATTTCTTTCTAGCTTATTTTGCTTCTCGCACAACGAGCAGGCGTTATGATCCATAATGCCCGCTAAAATGCCCACGGGCATAATGAGTGTATTTATAGCAACCGTTTCTAAGGTAAAATAAACATATAATGTACAAGTCAAAAATAAATAATCATATAGTTTTAGATAGAAACGGGTTACAGTTCACTGCGACCTTTAGGTCTATTGTGTCCCCTAAAAGAATTATTCTCACCAAGCACTTTACAGCTCGCCTTCCTGATCCAAAGATCTAATGAAATCCAATATCTGGGAAGGTTTCAACGAGGCTAGTTTCTCACTCTTGCAACTTTCGTGTCCAAAGGATTCTTTCCTTTGGGTTGCAATGTCAAGTCAATCCGTGACTAGGTGAATAGGATTTTCGTCGTCCTCCCCACAAAATCTACACTCTTAAGTGTCTGATAAACCCATTCTCACCTGATGCTCCCTGAGGCGACAATGTCCTGCAAGAAAGCTGGTGAGAAGGTGCAGATGGTTCTTACTATCTTACTGATGAGATCTAGATACTTTTTGGATCTTGCAGTTTCAAAGTTCCGAAGGAACTTTTTGGAGTGATCCATTCCTGATGGGAGATTACACCAGATTGTTTCCCTTTCGATTTTCTCCTTCTCCAGAAACTTTTTTTTAAGGTGCCTTTCCCTGTACCATAAAAAGGTTTTAGAAAAGTGAATGGCGTTCGTACGCCCTCTCTGGTAAGCATAGAGGCCTTTTCATCTCCTTACAATATCATATTTTGTTCGTATCATTTCCTTATGTAAGAGAACCATCCCCATAGAGAAATGAAACACATCCATATTCAGCGTGATCTCCCCATATCAGGACAATAGCTAGACTTGTGGTGGATTTGTTATCTACTTGTCAGCACAGTCAATATAAACCTGAGAATATTGGTGCTAGGATATGTTAATTTTGGAAAAAGACATACAGCTGTTGACCAACAAGATCTTTGAGGTTGTATAGAACGATTCCCAATATAGAAATCAATTTTTTGTATCGTTGTGGATGACAATAAACTGAAGTTGAATAATTATTGGACCTATCGTCTCAAAATTTTCAATATTTCGAAAAAAGCAAACGATATTCATCTACATCAAGAGATAACCATTAATTCGAATGACTTAATAATCCCATCACAAGAGCATAATAGGTATCTGGAGAGTCTCATATTCTAACCTGAAATTGTGTTGACAGTTGCAATTAGAAGAAGTATTCGTTCAAGTTTGAGAATCTACAGTTGAAAAGAATGCACACCCTTTAGGATGAAGGTGTTTGGAAATTACTAGCAAAATGTATGCCTCAACTTGAAGAAAAACACAAATTGTTTGATTTTTTCGTTGAAAATACTCGAAGATCTTCTTCTTCTTCCTATGCTTCGCCCTTGGTAGGCCGAATGTAGGCCCTATGGCCCATTGTTCATACCGCATTCGTATAATACTAGAGAGACTCAGACCCGAAGGCACGCTCACAAGAATGCCGCGCGAAGATAAGTGAATGATGAATGATAATAAAAAATTTTTTCAACAATGATAGAACTCACCATTCTGGAGTATTATATGTAGAAAACTGATCTCACCTGCGGACAAAAAATCATATAAAAAAGAAGCAATAACACAATATCACAAAATATTATTATTGATGCTTTCATGTTTCCAATTATTGTTTTATGATTAATCATCCTTTTTTTCTCCGTCATTTGAAGAAAATTTGCTACTCAACCAGAAAGAATAAAAATACAGGATGATTAAGTAAGCGTTTTTTAGTAAAAAATGTTGAGATTTATTCAAGTCGAATGCTTGAAATCACAAAATTCGTCTCCTTAGACTTCTGGTTTCACTTTGAAAGAAATACAAGTAATTTTGTGTTTCACACCAAATTCCCAATTTTAACATTTATTATCAGAATCTTCATGAAATAGTCCCATCAGTTCAATGTTTTGGTTGATTTGAATTTCGGATTGTATTGAGTTTCTATGGCCCACTAACAGACGCGAAATCCAGACAACGATTTTCAATTTGTATTTGGAAAGAAGATTGAAAAATTGCAAACCATAATTGCTTCATGCTTTTGAAAAGCTCAAAATTCAAAAAATACGAGGATATTTCTGAAACAACCAAACAAAATTTCAATGTCAAAATATTTCATTACTCAACATATTCTCCTCTCAATTGAATACATTTATTACAGCGAACCTGCAACGTCTCTAGACCTTTAAAAAAAATGTTTCTTCTTGCTCTGCAAACCAGTCCTCCACAGCTTTCATTACCTCCTCGTTGGAAGAAAATTTACGACCTATTAAACTGATCTGGTGAATAAGGGGGCTGTTCTAGTAATTTTAACCCTAAATAACGAATTTGACGAACATGAGATTTGTGTACTGCGGCGTTGTCCTGTAAAAACAAAACACCTTTGGATAGCTTTCCGCGTCTTTTCTCTTTAGTTTTTTCCAGTAAAGTGATCAGTAATGTCGAATAGTAATCTCCAGTTATTGGTCTACACTTATCCAAAAAATCAATCATGAATACTCCATGGCAATCCCAAAAAACTGAAGCAAGAATTTTTCCAGCAGATTTTTGGACACGAAACTTCCTAGGTCTTGGAGAACCAGACTGTCGCCATTCCATCGATTGTTGCTTTGTTTCTGTATCGTAGAAATATACTCATCCATAGTAACTATTCGGTTTAAGAAGTCTACATCGTTTTCAAATGGAGCACAGATCGAACGCGATGCTTCTACCCTTGCACGCTTTTGGTCAACATTCCAACATTTGGGGATCCATTTTGCAGACATTTTTCTCATGTCCAAATTGACGTGTACTATATGATGAACGCGTTCGTTTGAAGTCTTCAGTGCTTCAGATATCCGTTTTAGCCCAATTCGACGGTCTGGTAAAATCATGAACTGCATCGATATTTTCGAGGACTGACACAGAAACTGGCCTTCCCGATCGGTCATCATCTTCAATGGAAAATTTACCTCTTTTGAAGCTTGCAGACCAATTTTTCACGGTCGCATACGAAGAACATTAATCACCAAGGGTATTAAGCTTATCTTCGTAAATCTGCTTACCTCTTAACCCTTTTAAATACAGTTATTGATACTCCAATTTTTCGATTTTTACAATTTCGGTGGACATCTTTTTTGTTTTATTTATTGCATAACTCTGGTTTACTTTTTTCATTCATTTATTTCATACAGTAGACATGCATGTATAAAATATTTCGCCGAATTCTTCACCGACACTTCTGATAAGTTATTTTTCGTTGATGTGATTTCGCAATATTTTGTTTATGCATGGAACTGGTCTAGGCTAACTAGATATCAATACATCCTCGTATAGACGTCATGACGTATTTGTGTGATACGTATTTTCACTATGACATGATGATCTTTCACAATCTTCGAATGAAATGTAAGATTGTACGATAACTCATTTGGCTTCCCCAGGAGACCCCTTCACTCCTCAGAAACTACAAGCTTCGTAGCTTGTAGTTTGTACGAGTTAGGAGAATCGTGTTCTGTGTAGGCTTCGTTACGGTCTCATCATGTGTCATTAGGCACAGCACTGTTTATTTTTCACCCAATAGTGATTGGTGACCATTGCCGTCTTTTCTAGCCTCGGGATTGAACTCTCTAACCACTGAGCTACGGGCACTCATTCTAAATTTTATGATATTTGTTCACATTTCCAATCCAGAATTGAAAAACTTTCAACAAACGGTAGTCGAGAATCACCTTCACAATGATTGTTTAATCAATTCAAAGATTAAAAATCCATTCCATATCGTCGGTTAGATTTCAACGAATTTCAGAAGAAAAACAGTAAAACCTAACGAGCAGCGTCTAAGGTGATTGGGCACTTTTCCGCTGACGATAGATCACAAATTCCACTTCGATTTTCGATGGCTCTACTTGATTACACATAGGTCATCACGGGACGATCAATCATCCGAATAGGCAAAAACATATTGCGTCTGGGCTTATGTGAATTTAAGAGATGAACTAACGAGAGTTTCATTTCGGTCGGACCATTACGAGAATCAACAATATGTGGTCCTTAAAACTGACTGGCGGCAGATGAAAATCCCGTAGAGATTAATGCGGATCGATATCTGGTATTTTGCTCAGGAATCTTTTCAAACGTCAGACGCAGGAAATAACGAGGTGGAATCGAATATTAATAGAACATTAAAGGAGGAAAGCATATTGAAGAGGAGAGCCAATTTTGGTTATATCCTTTAGGAACAAAACGGTATGACCCACGGACATATCAAAAAATGTTTAATTGAAACGTCACAAGAAAATCATGTTCCCAGGACGTCGTGGTTGTTAAATTATGTTGAAGTTATGTGCAATTCACCAAAGGGAAAAATTTCCTGAAATTCATTGAGGGTGAGCCCCCGACTCGTACTTTTTCAACTGCAATCACTGTTGGTGATATCGATCTATGTAGGGGAAATACGTACAAAATGACATATATGGACAAAATGACATAGGCATCATAACTTGAGTTTGGAGGTATCAAATGCGAAACTGTCTTCTGTATTACGTGACCCGAGTGGCTCCTTCCAACCTCCGAAAACGCACAAGCGCTCAACTAGTTCATTCGGTCGTTGTGAGTAATAACAAGTTTGGATAGGTTACGAGTTTTTTTTCATCGCACCAAATTTTTACAATAATTGGTAGGTTTCTACAATTTTTTTCATTTCTGTTGCATCCATTTCAAACCTTACTTATTCATCATTGGATTCACAAGGCTTTTTCCATGTTAGATATCCTTTTTGCATTCATTTGATATGTTTCTTTCGTAATATCGCTATATGGACAAAATGACATATACAGTCAACGGACAAAATGACATAGGTATGTCATTTTGTCCATAAGAACGCGGGCAAGAAACTTAATTTAATTATCTGTTGATTTTCTTTACAGACATACCAGTATGCCGCGTAACTATCAGCGCACGACTGATCGTCAATCCTTGAATGCAGAGTCAATGCAAAAAGCTATTAAAGTGGTGAAAAATAATGAAATGGGTTGGTTAGTGGCATCAAAAATATTTGCTACTCCTCAAGCAACGCTTCGAAGAAATGCTTCGGGTAGTAATAAAAATTTGGAGTCCAATTCGAAGGGTCTTGGTTGTTGGAAAACTACTTTTCATTTGGATGTTGAAAGACAATTAGTTCAACATTTAGAATAACTAGAATCTCGGTTATTTGGATTGACACGAACATCGGTTCAAGAATTAGCTTTTGAGATTGCTGAATGGTTTCTCCCACAGATTCAACCCACAAAAAAGAAATGTGGGACAAAAGTGGTTAGCAGGTTTTTTAAAACGGAATAAAGAGATTTCTTTACGCAAGCCAGAAGCTACTTCAGCAGCTCATGCTCAGGCTTTAAATCGGCCCCATTATCTAATGATAATATTTCAGCAAAATTAACAGTTTCTTCTGAACAACAGCACGAATATTTTTCCCTTGCTGTTCCTGTCGAGGAGATTTCTCCAGTCCCTAAAGGACGATATATAAGTGGACAAGGCAAACGTAAGCCGAAAACTATACAAACGTCCTTAGTTTTAACTTTCTCGCCGAATATGATTGCCATCATATCAAAAAATACCTTCTCCAAATAAAAGGAGACATAAAGTCATTAAGGCATTCGAATAGGACAGCGAGGAAGAAAATGTTCGAATCAACTTTCGAGATGATGACTGTCCATGTATATATTGCATTGACCTTTTTTCCCGATCTAAGCCTGGAGACGAATGGTTACGATGCATAAATTGCTTGAATTGGGCTCACGCGTCTTGTGTTAATCTTCCTTGTAGAACTAAGCGTTTCATTTTGAAATTTTGTCGGTGGTTCTGTCGCCTGTTGCCTGTATGTCATTTTGTCCGGAATGAATGTGTCATTTTGTCCATAGCATACGGACAAAATGAATTTTCGTTGATCTCAATTCATTTGAGAATATCTTATTTTTTGTTACTGTTATTTTATGAATGTTGGTGTAATTTTGTAAAGAAAGGGTCAAAGATCATTGTGGTGAAATTGGACATTACTGTGATTTACCACTAAAAAGTTATGCCTCTGAAACAAAACCCTATGTCATTTTGTACGTACTTCCCCTACGAGTTATAGTTCGAACTATCGATACATATCGGACAAAATCTCTACCCGTTGCAATAACGAGTCAAAGAACTGTACGTACAGAAGAAAATATCGCTGCTGTATGTGATAGTTTTAATGCAGATCCAGATTTGTCTATTCGTCGACGTTCACAACAAGTTGGACTCTGTGCATCCACCACATGGTAATTTTGCGTGAAGATCTTGGTCTACACCCTTACAATATCCAACTGGTTCGAGAACCAAGGCCACTTGACCATAATAACCGTCGTTTGTTTGCTGATTGGGCCCTAGAACAGCTTGAAGTTGATCCACTATTTCATCGAAAAATTGTGTTTAGTGATGAAGTTCATTTCTGCTTGAACGGCTACGTAAAAAAGCAAAGTTGTCGTATATGGAGTGAAAACAATCCTCAAGAAGTTCTGCGGGTTCAATTGAATCCTGAAAAATGCTTTACACGCTGGAAGCATCATCGGTCCTTTTTCTTTAGAAACGATGCTGGAACTAAAGTTACAGTGAATGGTGCTCGTTGAAGATCAATGATGTTTCAAAATTTCAATCGTATCGACCGGGAAGTGTTTTGGTTGGAACAAGATGGTGCTACACCTCATGATGCCACCCTAGCAATTGATTTATTGAAAGAAATATTTGGCAATGACATTATTTCGAGCAATGGTCCAATTAATTGGCCTCCAAAATCATGCGACATAACTCCAATGAATTATTTTTTTTTTGGGTACGTCCAGTCATTGATTTATGCTGATAAACCAGAAACAATAGACGCTTTGAAAGCCAACATAATTGTGTTATTGCTGAAATGGGGCCTGAATTACTGCGGATCCGCAGAGCTAGTCGTGGTGGACATATGGCGGAAATTATTTTCAAAACATGAATGTCATATTATTTTTCAAATGGAAAAATTGGATTCAATCCTAATTTAAATGTGTCTTAGTTCAATTTAAAGTTCTATCAATCTTAGAAACACCTCACATTATACCAAATATATTTTCTAAATTGAAAGTTCAAGGTCCATTGAAATATTGGGAATGTCCCCTTCAAAATAGGAAAGAAGGTTTGTGTTTCCTTTCCAGTATGAATGAGACCATTACACAGATATATTACAATTGGACCGCGAGCAAAATATTTTTTATAATTGATAATTTTTCACAGGAGAAAATTTCTATTTTTGTCATTGTTTGAAATTATTTTTGTTCAAAAATCCGGTTTTCCATAAATCAATCAAACGACTCCCCAAGTTATTTCTTTTTAACATCACCATCAGAGTTGATCAGTATTTAGAAATTCAACCCTTCATGGGAAATTTAGTTCTACAGCTAGTGATTAACAAAATAAAACGTTGCAACAGATCCGTGGTAAAGTCAACTCGTTTTTCATCAATATATGCTACCAACCCCAACATAATTTCCCCATTCTACGAAAGACTCAAAAGAAATTTAACAAATTTAGATTATGAAATCCCGGACATAATGAGGTTCCTTACTCAACACCTTGGACGACAAGAGGCCCTAAAGTAGAACTAAAACTTTCCAAGTACAATAAGAAGGAGTTCACTCTTCTATGATACGGAAGACATTTGCAGGTTACTTGGACAAATATAAGAATAATACCTTTTTATATACTGACGCTGCTGTAAATCCATCTGATAACCATGTTGGACTATCAGTGGTTACCCAAACTGTTGTAAAAATGTTTTGCATTAGGGATTCTCCGATATTCACTGGTGAACTGATGGCCATATATCAAGCACTCTTCCACATTCTGAATGAAAAAACTCCGTTTAGAAACTATTGTCTCTGCACTGATCCACTATCTTCAATACGATCTCTTCAGAAAATGTATACCAACAACGCCTTGGTTGATGAAATTAACTATAAACTTCAACAAATGGATAATGTATGTATAAATATTATATTTATTTATACCCCCTCGCACATTGGAATTGATGGAAACACACAAGCAGACTCAGCGGCTGAATGGTCATCAAAGAAGGTAGATAGACTAATTCACGCCCATATGAGGGAAGATATAAAAATTACTGCAACATATGGCCAGTTTGTGGAAATCAGACTTGTGAACTATGACCGTCAAACATATTCTTGTTGACTGCCCCAACTTCAGACTTCGAAGAGAACAAACTGGTATGGTGGACTCCTTACAACAGGCCCTAGGACACGAAGCCGAAAAACTGGAAAATACCATCAAATTTCTGCAACTCATCAATTTGATGAACACAATTT
This sequence comes from Adalia decempunctata, assembly GCA_951802165.1. Classification (NCBI taxonomy): domain Eukaryota; kingdom Metazoa; phylum Arthropoda; class Insecta; order Coleoptera; family Coccinellidae; genus Adalia; species Adalia decempunctata. The sequence goes on from OX637697.1 coordinate 29,048,164, forward strand.
GAATTCTATATTTAGTTTGATATAATATTTAGAATTATAAACTGCGAATGTAAATGGGATTTAACCGTCCCTTAGTGCTGATGATCTGCGAAATCGAAGCACAATAAACTTTAATTTAAAAAATTCATGAAACTCTTTGGAATGACCAATATCTTTGATGAAAATATATACGCGTTACAGAATGGCGGAGGTGACGGTCACTCTGATTGTTTGCATATTGCATATGAGGACAACACTAAATTTATTATTGCAGTTCTTTTCGAAATATTTATATTTCTCTTCAGATATACTGGTCGTTTGTCCTCAACCTGACCCAAATCTTTAACCCATATTATTGATAAGACATCATTTATTTGTTTTTTTGGAATATAATCTTAATCCGATAAAAACATATAGGGTTCTATTGGAAATAGAAAATTGTTGATGAAAACTCGTGTTTTTGTGAATACCCTGTAAAATTCTGTTGTCAAAATCTGTGTGAAAAATTAACAACCAGACTTCAATAACAGTTCCTGAATCTGACATCGAATGACAAGCAGCTTTCACTATCTTTCTGACCATCCCGATTATAGAATATTTATCTGGCGGCTGAAATAACTCTTGAAATCTCCAGAAGAACAATAAATTCGTATGACGGAAGTCAGATTACAATCCGATGGAAAAACCATAATGTGATGATTTATTGAGCCTGTCATTTGAAAAAATATTGATAAACACCTATACTCCATTCACTTTTATTTAATCACATAGGAAGTCATGGTTTCGTTTTCAGGAGTTGGTGCCCCTGATGAAAAGCACAGAACATATGATGAAAAGTCAGTGCGCGCACAGAAAATATCGTTAATGACAAAACGACGTTGCCAGATTCTTTGTTTACATCAAAGTAAAAGTATCAAAGATATTCCACATTTTGTTAGGTTTACAAATTGTCCGCAGATTTTTGGTATTTAATCGATATTTGCAGGTGAGTTTTTCGTCGAATATCCAAGATTAACGTATGTTTACTGTTTTTAGCACCAGTTTGGAACGTGAGGACGATTTTCAAGACCAGGACGAATGTTTACATTTCGAGGTTGAAGGAGTACCGGGTTTTTCACTATAATTTGACCCCCCCTTTAACTTTGTTACTAAAGGAGATACAAAAAAATGTTTCATACAAAAATTTTACGAAATCAACTGAGGTTTTTTAATATGACTTCACGAACTGAAATATATACAAGGTGGCCAACATATTGATGGCAACTTCATTTTTTCAAATGGAACACCCTGTATATTTTCCTATATTTGGCTAGCTCTTTTTCCCCTAATTTCGAATATGTAACATATGTTGGTCTATCTCTCTTGTTCTGAGCACCACAGAGTTTCAAATTTAAAAAACAACCTGGCAAGCTCAGCAATAACTTTTCAAATGGCAGGCTGCGATTACTCAAAATGCCCATTTTTGGAGTTATGATAACGTATGTCATATCGTTACTAAGGAGATAACTCCAAAAACGGGCATTTTGAGTAATCGCAGCCTGCCACTTGAAAAGTTATTGCTGAGCTTGCCAGGTTGTTCTTTAAATTTGAAACTCTGTGGTGCTCAGAATAAGAGAGATAGACCAACATATGTTACATATTCGAAATAAGGGGAAAAAGAGCTAGCCAAATATAGAAAAATATACAGGGTGTTCCATTTGAAAAAATGAAGTTGCCATCAATATGTTGGCCACCTTGTATATATTTCAGTTCGTGAAGTCATATTAAAAAACCTCAGTTGATTTCGTGAAATTTTTGTATGAAACATTTTTTTGTATCTCCTTTAGTAACAAAGTTAAAGGGGGGGTCAAATTATAGTGAAAAACCCGGTACATGGGAATTTCGTTGAAAAAGCTGTTATTTCGACAGATATCGCAGTAGATGGATCGGATGGAGCCTCGAGAGGTCGATTAGGATGATATTTTTCAGGTTTTCCAAGAAATTTTGCGATATCTGAGCAGATTTGCAAGAGTTAGGTACCTCACTAATGAGGTGGAACTTACGAACTTAGACCTAATTCTCCTATAAGAAACGCCTTTCAAAGGTCGAGATGGTGAAAAATGTATTCTTTAGATGTTGTTTGAACAAACGCAGTCGAGTTTTATATCCCAACATTGATTTTAAGAAAGTTATCAACCAAATAAAATTGACATTATTCTTGATTCTTGTAATTACCAATCAATTCATCTTATATCCTTGGGTTGATTTTTTTTTATGAATTCTTGATTAGAATCAACAACTGATGTCGTCAAGTCTTGAACTTTCAGTTCAAGAGGATAATAAACATTAAATCTTCACAAGCATGCATATGAAAATTATGGGAAAGCAATGCAATTTTCTTCCATGGCGAAAAATAATATATTTCAACAGTGATCTATTGTACTTTTTATGCAAATAACTAGAAAAGGAATCCCTTCTATCAATTCATATAAACGTTAATTATTTTCGTCCATCACATCTTTTCCAATTCATTCATTTTCCGAATAAATTCACATTCTGAGAAATACGCTAAAAATGTAGAAAGGGCAACACAGTGTTGACTTGGAACATAAAAATATTCTGAAAAACGTCATAACTTCGATACAGAGTGGAATGTGTCAAATTTCCAAGGCCAGAGTTGTGATTTTATAATTGTGAATGGAGTATATTATAGTTGCGTTCGTTAAATACATATCCGCGGATTGAAGGGAGAGAATAGGAACACAGAACATCTAATTAATTCGGATGAGAATATACATTTAAGTGACTTCGGAGCAGAAACTGTGAGGGAAGTGGCCACGTTGGGTTCCTTCATTCCATCTGTCGACACTTTCCTCACCGTTTCTGCTCCGAAGTCGCTTAATTGTATATCAGTAACCGAATAAATTAGATGTTCTGTGTTCGTATTCTCTCCCTTCAATCCGCGGATATGTATTTAACGAACGCAACTATTACTGGTATAGAATTTCATGAAAATATTTCCGAAAGTGCTGTCACACAAATTATGTATACCTATAGCTCCCAAACTGATGGGCAGAGGGAACATTGCCAATATTTCCAACCAATCATTCACTACACGAAACAGGTGACATTATCATTCGTTATCTGCTGACGCGAATTAGCGGAATATGTACTTGTTTGCGCTCGTCATAAGAGGATTATGCACAGTTGTTGGATTCAGCACTGCAACCGCAATTTCTCTCCTATCGATTATATTTGCCAGCTACACAATGTGTTTGGCCCTAAATATCTCATTACCGGTTATTTCGTGTGCCGCATATAGAGGCTCGAATGCACGCTCATTTGGTGGTACTGTTGATTGTCAAATCGATCCTTGTTGCATTGGCTATTATGATGGATATTCCAATGTTTGGTTTTGTTTCACTTAACGGATTAGGGGTGAATATTGAGTTAGTGGGATCGAATGATGGGGATGCTGATCTGACCATTCATACCTAATTCCAGTCAACTATTTCGTTGAATAATGGATCTATTCGAATGTAATTTATCATACATGGTGTCATTTTGATAAGAAAACAAAGAGTTTATTGTAGGTTTTGAAAATTCGTTCGTCCATGTGGTGGATATTTTTTTCATACAACCATCATTATACAGGTCGAACAAATTTGGAAGGTGATTCCTCATCAGAAATGAGGGTGGATCTTCATATAAACTCTACTTTTTTGAGCCCCCTGCTTAGTTGCAGCCCTCTTAAACTAAAGAACTGGCAAGAATAAAATAAATCATACATTTTAGGCGATCAACTTTTTTCCATATTAGGTAATTATCGGTAGCTTGATCCATTCTCAACAAATAATTTCAATCAAGGGGCCCCCACGTTCACCTGACCTTAATTCCATCGATTTTTTCGTTTGGGGTTATTTCAAAGAAATTGTTCACGCCCGAGAATGTTCGAGTGAAGACGAGCTGCGACTGAAGATAAGAGAAGCCGAACGTGTCCTAAGAGAGAACAGGGCAGGTTTTATGCGATTGAAAGAAAATTTTCCAAGAAGGTGTAGAATGTGTATTGAGGCTGGAGGTGGCCACTTTGAAGACCTACTGTAAATTTTATAAATAAATTTCTTTTTATTTACATTATGATGTGTGATTTATTGCCTTACCTTTTTCTTTTTTTTATCTAGAAATTTTCTTGACCTACATTTGAACCTAATTTTCAATAATTCTCAGCATTTTCTATCATAACTTGATCACAAATATCTTGAAATGGCAAAAAATAATTTTGTAGTAAATGTCTAGTTCTTTGATTTTTTCCACCTCGATGACTTTGAAGGCTAATTCTAGCAAAAGTAGAGTGTTAAGTACCATTCTTTTTCAATGATTCTAAAAGCTGACTATTGAGCGCAGTTTTTAAGCATACTAAGAAACCGTGAATTAGCCTTTTCACTTTTTTAATTTTGATTCGAAAATTCAGATCACAATCCAATTTACGTAACTTCTTCACTTGAGACCAACATTTCCATAATTTTATCGAAGTTACGAATCTGGTTATTTTATGTAGGTATAAAAGTACAATTCATGGAGATTGACTTACAAAAAGAATTCCACAGAGAAGTCTTGGGCTTTTTTTTAATATCTTCTTTAAGATGGTCAAGTCGAAAATTCTCAAAGTTCATAAAAAAATTCATAACTCGAAAACCGTGAAAAATAGCATAACATATATGGGAGTGATTCAAATAGCCCATGACACGAGGAACCTGTTTTTTCCTGTTTGACGTCAATCTCTTGGCCACCCTGTATATATAATGTCAATGTTGAAAAAGGTAGAGAAAAACTATACAATTTTTCGCGTCGATTCAATTGTTTCATTCTGGAAGTACGATGACAAAATTCTTTTTTCTATTTTGTTATAATCATTTCATCCTCGATTTCATCTTAGTTCATCTCATGAGTTCATGAAATTATAATTAGTCAATGTAATTATTCACCAAGAAATCTAACAGTACCTGGTTAGGCGGACAACTTTAATGAATTCAAAAATACACCTGATCGATTTAAATAGCAGAATCCTTATCATTATCTCGATTCTGATCGCCATATATGGTACTCAACACATCACAGACCCAGCGTCTTCAAATATTCACCTCAATACATCATAAGCATTTTATCTGGCATCGATGAACTCCTGCCACCCAAGCCGGCAGTCAACCGAAATGGAAATTAATTTAGTATGTTGTCGACCTGTTGTCCCCGGATTACAATTAACTCCAATTTGACATTAAACTATTAACGGCCTTTATCTGATCCGAGAATAATACAGTTGTCATCGGTGCCCCTCTCGAGCTGGTAACTCGTAGATATTCTTTTTTAATGAGGGACCTAAGCTGGTGTTATCCTGTCAAATGATGCGTCTAACATCGAATTAAGTTTGAGCACAAATTCAATTTCCGTGATCTCACGAGGATCACCATAATTCCTCTTCATAGGAGGATGAGCATTATAATGTTTCAAGTGTGTTCAAGTACGTAAAGTTTAGTGGTCATTGTTTATTTGAGATGAGAATCTTTGTATTACCGAAAAAAATGTTTGATGGAATTTTTGTGACTTCGGTCACAGATTCGTGTGACCAGGTGAATTGAACATATTCGGTTGTGACCATTCCTGGTTCAAAATTCGAAAAATCAGCTTATTCGTTGAACTATCGATAGATTCCGGACAACATTCTCTGTACTCGATGCAACAATAAGAACAAGACAAAAAACTGTATGAACAGAAGAAAATATCGTTGCTGTGAGTGAAAGTGTTAATGAAGATCCAGATTATTCCATTCGTCGACATTCACATCAAGTTGAAAAATTGTGCGTAATGATCTTGGGGTATACAAGATCCAATATGGTTCACGACCTAAAGCCACATTACCATAAAAATCTTCGTTTGTTTGCTGATTGGGACCTAGAACAGCTTTAAGTTGATCCACTTCTTTGTCGAAAAATTATGTTTGGTGATGAAGCTCATTTCTGGTTGAACGGCTACGTAAACAAGCCAAACTGCCGTGAAAACAATCTTCAAGAATTTCTGCAGGTTCCATTCCATCCTGAAAAATGCACTCTATGGTGTGCTTTACACGCTGGAGGCTTCATCAGTCCATATTTCTTTACAAACGATGTTGGAGCCAATGTTACAATTAATGGTGCTCATTACAGATCGATGATTAATGATTATTCGTTTCAGAATTTGAATGGTATCTACCCAGAAGTGTTTTCGTTCTAACAAGATGGTGCTACACCTCATGCTGCTACCGTAACAATTGATTTATTGAAATAATTCGATTATGACATTATTTCAAGACATGGTCCAATTAATTGGCCTCAAACATCATGTGACATAACTCCAATGAATATTTTCTTTGGGATTATGGCAGGTCATTGGTTAATGCTGATGAACCAGAAACAATAGACACTCTGGAAGACATCATAACTCGTGTTATTTCTGAAATTAGGTCCGAGTTAATCGAAAAAGTAGTCCAAAATTGGTCTGTTCGAATGTGGTTCCACAGAGCTAGTCGTAGTGGACATTATCCGGAAATCATTTTTAAAATATGAATGTCATAAAATTATCTTTCAAATGAAAAAAATGCTCCAATCTCAATTCAAATGTGTGGTATTTCATTCTAAAGTTCCATCACTCCAAAAAAACACCCGATATTCGATATATGCATTTGCCGATATCACAGAAAGGTTCTGGACCAGTAGGTGGCGTTTGTGCTCGCTTTCTGGCTAGGTTGTTGACCTCTTCGTTTCCTATGATTCCTGTGTGACCAGGACCCTAAATTAAAGAGAGCTTATTGTTCTTGCCTACTTTATCAAATTTCCTTTGGCACATCCATGACATAGAAGTGCAGTGCTTTGATAGCAGATTGACTGACAGAATGGATCACTATGTCACATCCTTGATAGTTTCTTTCCAGGTTTGTGTCCACGCATCTTTCGATTGCCAATATTTCTGCCTGAAAAATACTCGATAGTGCACACTTTGTTCAGGCCCCATATACTCCAGCGTCGTTGTTCGAGAACCTTCTGCATACCATCTAAGGGTATTAGCTTTGAAATTTTGGGTAGCGTAATACGATTCCATTCTTCCTTTTTGCACTGCATCGTGGTCAAGTTCTTCTCAATGCTTGCTTCTTCAATCATAACATCACTAAGTAGGTTCTCTAAGAATAGCCTCATGGGCTACTCTATTGAACCAGTGCTCTAGTCTGGCCACAGAAGCTAGGATTGCTCTAATTCAGAGGATAAATAAATTCTGCATCAGAAGATAAGATCCAGAAATATCATAGTAACCTTGCACCTTTGATTGAGAAGGAGGAATAGATACTGCATTTTTCAACACAACATTCGTAATGTACAGAACCACAAATGATATAGATATCACTACATCAATATCGAAATACACTGCGCAAAAAAATTAACGCACATTATGGAAATCTCAAATTTATTCTATAACTGAAGGTGTTCTCAATGATGATTATTTTTATCAGGATTATGCATGCATATGTTATCCACTTTCAACGTTTTTCTTCAATACACATGTTTTCTCCCAGCAGGAATAAGAAAAGATGATATTATCTGATTTTGAATGTATTGGCTCCATTCTAAAATCAGTTGTTCTCGATCAATTCTAGTGATCAATAGTTTTTCTTTCGTTTGATTTTCTACACTCAATCGCTATGCAACGCGGAACACGCAATTTGACCCAAGAGGAGTGTGCCCAAGCGGTAGTTTTGCGAAAAGAAGGGTCGACATACACAAGAATTGCAGAAAGATTTGGAGTTTCCCATACAAGTGTGTCCAGAATGTTGCAGCGATTCAGGGAGACAGGTATGAATGTCCGAAGACCAGGACAGGGTAGACCACGGGTAACAACTGCCATTCAAGAACGTTACTTGAGAGTTTCTTCGTTGAGACAACGGTTTGCAACCGCTCGCCTCCTTCAAAATCAGCTTGAACAAACTCATGAGGTGCAAATTAACACTCAGACAATAAGAAATCGCCTCAGAGAATATGATTTGAGGCCACGTGTCGCGGCAAGAGGCACAGCTCTTACCCCAGCCCATCGAAGGGCGCGTTTGGATTTTGCGAGAGAGCATATCCATTGGGAAGAGGCCGATTGGGAAAGAGTTCTCTTCAGAAATGAGTCTAGATTCTGCCTCTACCATTGTGATCGACGTTCCCTTGTATACTGACGTCCACATGAAAGATATGCTCAGTGCAATTTCCTGAATACTACTGGTTTCGGGGGAGGATCGATTATGGCATGGGGTGTAATATCTTTGACTGCTCGCACAGACCTAGTGGTCGTTGATAATGGAGCTATGAATGCTGATAAGTATATAAGGAACATTCTTGAAGAGCATGTAGTGCCATTTGCTCCATACATTGGTGAAAATTTCATTTTTATGGACGATAATGCCAGACCCCATCGTGCGCGCATCGTTCAGGAGTACCTTGAAGAGGTTGAAGTCTCTCGAATGGAATGGCCAGCAAGAAGTCCAGATCTCAATCCGATTGAGCAGGTTTGGGACAACCTCAATAGAAGGCTGAGAAGTTCAGAAAATTATCCAGCTACTCTTAATGACTTAGGAATCCAACTCGGCGAAATCTGGGAAGGATTAGATCAGAACATTTTAAGATCACTCATTTTGAGTATGAGCCGTCGTTGCCGAGCTGGAATTAACGCAAGGGGTGGAAATACCAAGTATTAAAACACTTATCAGCATTTCAGTATTCTGAAAATTGGTCATTTCTCTTCTTTCACATAATATTCGGTGAAATCCTGTATTTTTCTTCCATTTAATGTGTCTTGTTTCGTTCGAAACCTTCCCGAGAGAACATAAAAAATAAGTTATAAAGTCAATGTAGAGTTAACTTTCATTAAAATTGATATTTTCAGAATGTGCGTTAATTTTTTTGCGCAGTGTATATCAAAGTATTCAACTGATTCCTTGCCTAAAGTTTTTTGAAGAATTTTTTGTCAACACAAACGACTTCGTTACAATTTTGTTTCAGCGAAGATCGTTGTAAATTGCTTATTCCACACTGAATTGCTTCCAATTTGAGATACTCCAGGGGGAGAGCCTACCGTGCAAAATATTCCAACATAATTCATCTTATTTTCCCTCATATCCTTTCGAGCTTCGAACAAATCCTCGTTGCAGTGTTCAAATTATGTTCGCGGTTAGGATATAAAGTGAAACTTTTTATTTGGGCGAGTCTGTTCTCATAGCCTAAAAACCTATACAGCATTATTTATGGTATTTGCTCCTACACGAAGGAACATAAATTATGTGAAGGGCTGTAGTAAATTTCGAATTCAGAAACTTTACGAGATGCCGGGACAGGTGCAGGATCACAATAGGATGGATGAGAGAAATGATGGCCCTTCACAAAAAATTTAATGAATTAATTTGGTATAGTCATATTGGAAAGTGGAAGACTTTAAGTATCACACGAATGCTGAACAACATTAAAATTGTAGTATTCTTTGTAATTCGGAAAATGTGGGGAAATAATTGATTTTGATCACTTTCTTGTTTATTTGTTATGTTTATTTCATTCAGTGTGCCAATTATTAACCAGCAAATGTACATAATATGTATTTCCAAATAATGGCCACTACCTCTCTTCCAGCATCAGATATAAAGAGAACCTCACGATTCCACATCATAGAAACAAATCATACGACCAGAGAGTGAACCAAGGGGGGTCCAAAATTATACAACGGACTAACTGATGAAATGAGGACACTAAAAGAAAGAGTATATGCAAAAAATTTCGAAACTTTATACAGGGTGAGTCTTTGCATTTTACAAACTATATTATAACTGTCGATTCTTGAGGCAAAAAAAACCTTATTTTCATTTTGAATTTTTCCGAATTCGGCCATTTGAAAAAAAATGGGCCAAATTCGTGCCTGATATGAAACTCTGGAATTGATGCAAAGCTCATATTTCGTGATTGAAATTGAGGTTACTCATTTGAGAAATACTGAAGTACAAACCTTATATGAATAAGAAATTTACAAACTCGGTATCTCTTAACAAAAACACTTACTTTGGTCCGATTATTTTCGCAATTGAAAAGCCAGATTTCTCCCACCAAAAATAAGAACCTTCTTCGATTCTCCTGAAGATTAGTTTGTAAACATTTATAACTTGTTCATATTTTTCCCGATATCCCAAAAATATAAAAAAAATTGTGTTTTCACTAACCTAACCTCAATAACATAGGTCATTGGATTATAGGTTAATGACCTAACCTAACCCATTTTCTGTGATATTTCACAGAGCTTTTGAGAAGACGATGTCAGGTTGGTGATTTTCTCTTCAAACAATGGTATAACGGCTGCGCTACCTTGCAATGCGAGGAGCCGGCGCGCTAGACAAACCGTAAGATCTATGAATCGGCCCATCTGAAACCTATTGTTCTGTGTCTCAAACGCCAGTCCCATGAACAACGCATGCGTATAGCGATAAGCGACATGATGTATATGGCTAGAGCTAAGTTGTTATAGAAGGGAAAAGTGATTATTTTATGTGTTTTTCTTGTATCTCGTGATGATTATGTGAAGACTTTCATTGAATCAATGAAAAAATAACCATGTATACTCCATTCACTTCTATAAAATATCGCGGTTAGCCTTGATTTAGGTTTATCAGGTTCTTTCACTTTAAACTGCCACAGGTTGGCAATCGTGAAAATCAAGCGACATTGCCAAGTCTACTTTCTATTTACTCTTTTTCAACTTTGTAAATGAAGTTACTACATTTTCATACTGGAGTATTTCAAGTTGTGCAAAAAGGTATTCAAATATCTTCTGTAGGTATTTCTTGAGAACTTTGAAAAGTGGGGAATTCCATAGGTTCGTCTGTTCCGTTCGTTTTGCTGGGTTATTCGAGTACTTTTATTCTTTTTCGTATTTCATTGACATTCATTGACATTTCAATAGAAACTCTGCGCATATATAGTTCCATGCTTCTTGAAATTCAATTTCATTTCCCACATCTATGGGATATTATTGTTACATATCTGTACATCAAACGTTTCTTCATCATAGACATGATTTCAGTCTTGATAAAGTTGATAAACATTCTGACAACACTGTTGACTTGTCTAGAGATCAGAGTCCTTGAAAATTTTAGTCATTCTATGATATTGAAAATCCAGGGAAGCATCCAGGTTATTCTTATGATTTTTTATTTCCTGGTCAAATTTTATCGCGTAAAATTGGGAATTACTCGAAAACGACGCATTTCATTGAAAAAAAAAACATAAAAATAATTATATATCTCAAAATGATTGATTCTCTCGAAAATATGAACCGTTTATCTTTTGCAACTGGTTTTAAGTAGTATTTTTGCGTGAATTTCTGTGTCGGCTAAGCAGTAATTTTTTTACCAGGAGAAATATTGAATGAGTTTCGATTGAGGAATATGCATCATGAATATATTAGGTACACACCTAACCAAAATTCAGTTCATTTTAAATAACGGTTCCGGAGATATGGAAAGAAAAGTGTTAATTTCATGGATTTTCGACACCCTGTATCTTTCAAACGAAACCGAATTTTGAAGAATCGCAACGGAAAAAAGTGTTTCATTGGATGAGAGGAATCTACAGTTAAAATATATGTACAAGTCAAAGACTCAACCTGTATTCTATAGAGAAATTTGTCCAATAGTTGTTTTTTTACATGACACGTAAAACTATAATATAATACTACACTCACACTCTACTTCAGTCCCAAAATTCGTTTTAAATGAAAAGTGAGATGAATGGACCTTTTTTCGAATTCAAACCAGTATTTCCGACGAGTGAGACTAGGCAATCATACTTGCAGCATCACATATCATACCGACTACACCAACTCAGAAACACATATTCAAAACAAAACAAATATAGAGTATTATCCGAAAGTGAATATTTTGATTATGAAGGGTGGTTCAATAAGAGCGCATGATTCGAATTACACTCCATTTTTGACAGACAAAATGTTAGATGACGCGACATCGCAATTTGACAGATTGGCAGTTTGTGAACATGAGTTTCTCCAAGTCGGAGCCCCATATACAGGGTCTTTCACGAGGAACCTCACCCATATTTATACGGGAAACTACTGAACGTATTTTCATGAAATTCAGCACTTATAAGTATTTCACGATGCTGATGAAATCTAAAATATTTTCAAGGCATGAGCACCTCCGGTTTTTCCGGAAATGACGTCAACTTCCGTTTTTCAAATTAGAACACCATTTTTTTAATTGCAGAAATAGATTCCTTAGAAAATTTCAAGTTATTTTGATGTAACATTTTTCAGTTTTGGTTGGAAAATTCTCTCTGAGCGGGAAAATTCGAAAAAAAAATCGAAAATAGAGCTCCGCTGAAACAAGAATAACTTCGAGGTTTTCGGATGGAAAATTTTCATTTTTGGGATTTTTCAAGATGTAAGATTGATGTATCCACTTTAAAAATCGAAATCGCGATTCATGATACAGGGGGTGAAAAAATCGCTTTCAAAGTCAGGGATGACAAAATCGTGAAAAATCAATTTTTTCAAATTAGAACCCCATTTTTTTATGGCAGATATTGAATCTACGTTAAAAAATAATGTGAGTGTATGCATCACACCCATGCCCAAAAGTGGATATTTTCTGAGTTATTCACAAAAAACTGTTTTTCGTCTTGAATTTTCAGCTATTTCTTTTCCCTTCACGCCAAAAAGATGAAATTTTCTCTGTATATATTTAAAATACCCAAGTCTTGAGATTTTCACATGGTGATATCCTAAGGGCAGGTACCTGCCGCTTAAAAAATGCGACCATTATCACAGGTTGACATCATTAACTCGTTAGCACCTCATAAATAGCCCACACGGCCCCAATCGGATTCCGTGCTGTTTATGAGGGGACACCCCTCATTAAATCCATTCACCACACACCTTACGATTCCTCCGACCACAAACTCGATAGTGGCCGTTTTGATATACGACTACCCGGCCCCATCCGGAACTTTTCTTCCTACCCTTTCACATCCGCCTAAAAAGGTGCGATTAAAAGGAGTGCGGCCTAATCCTGTGTTATAGGGACAACCGTGACTGATTGCTTAATCCCCATCATTCAATTCATTTGAGCCGGGCTGCTCTCGTGGGAAAAATGAAAGATGGCTTAGGATAAGGCGTCGGGATTATACTTCAATCGAGTATCGAAGGATTGAACAACTTTTGTGGTGGTTGAAAATGGAGATTGGGCTGAATAGGAGTTTGAAGCGACGGGTTCTGAAGGAATATTCAGAATTTTTAGGTTGTTTGTAAATGCTTTATGGAAATCTTTGGAAAAGATTGAGAATCATCCTTTGTATCAGTTGCTGTTTATCACAAAATTACTGTCTCATCAGAGTTGGAAATGATAATATAAACTTATGCCTTCGCAAATTGTTTTGTGCTGATTAATTGAAGTTTATAAATTGTCTTATTTTCATTAACTTCTTGTCTTAATTTCATTAACTTCAATTTCGAATAATGGTTCGATAAAGGCAAATGCACCAAATGACAAATTCAAAAACGATTGGTTACGTAGATAACAACCAAACCTGAAATTAAGTAAAGGGATTACCAATAGGGGGTGTTATTTTGGCATTCAAACAAAAATGCCGTTTTGTTAGATAAATGATCGGATGTTTATTTCATTATGAAGAGCATCGTTTACAAAATGAAACCCCTTGATCTGAATGATCTAAAAAATACAATAATTTTTGCGATTAGGTCGATCCCTCCTGAGATGTTGAATAATGTTGAAAGAGGTTTTAATCTGAGGATAGGATGTTACCAAGTCGTTCGCGGTGAACAGTTAGAACTTATTAGCTTTCGTATTTTATTTGATACATTTTGTGTTACTTTTTAGTTTTTGAGACTGTACCAAATTTCTGTAATCACTTGATTTCATTTTTTTCCATTTTAATTTTTGCAATAATCATGAAAAGAATAATATTTCCGGATAGAGAATACCGCGACCTTTCAAATGATGTATCGCAAGCCCATACATCCCATTCGGAAAAATTGGGGTTATACCTGTCTTTCGAAAAAGGTTGAATGTAGGGATCATATAAGTAGAATAATTACACTTTTAATTTCAAATTTGAAGTTTATGTACAGGATGGCCAGATTTCGATTGTTTAGTACTACAACTCCTAAACTGTAAAAGAACTGTAGAAGAGAAAAAGGAAGATACATGTCATGTTCTCTTTTTTCGGGAAACAGAACTTCCTGAAAACCCTAAGTTGCTACGGCGTAAAGTTTCCGAGCCACAGGGCGATTTTGGTATTTGGTCCATTTTTATAATTGACTATAACTTCCATATTACTTATAGGATCTACGCTCTCGAAATGAACACATCTTTGGGGCACTTATATTTCCAAATTGATCTTTCTTCAACGATTTCAAAAATATCCATGAAGAAGATTATTATTATTATATACTTCCGAGTTTACTATACAGGGTGTTTGGAGGTTGAGTAGCCATAGGTAAATGGTGGATAGGTGATGCTCTTGGCTACTTGTTGCGCCTAAAAATTTTGCCCAAAGTTCAAAGTGTTACAATTTTTTTGCCATTTTTCTAGAAATTTCCCATTTTTCTCATTGAAATCTTGATTTTTTTTTAAATTTGATGCTCGAGGTGCCTATAAAATGATTTATTTTTTTAGTCTGGTCTTGTCTTATTCAGATTGAATCATAATTTCATAAAACGTCTTCAAAAAACCCGACAGCGTCGTATCAAACATCAAAATAAAAAAAAAAAGTTGTGTCCACTTTACAATGTAAAATAAAAAAAAATTATATAGTGTCGGGTTTTAAAATGTTTTTGAAAACTTCTCTAGTTAATACTCTTTGCAATGGTATGTAACATGTACCATTAATAATCAGATAACTCAACAAAAACCCGTTTTGTCTTCAAAGGGTGCCTCAAAAGGGTGACGACAAAACTATTCCATTCAGCAGGTAAAATTAATCTAACATGGCTTTTTCTTGAGTTATCTGATTATTAATGGTACATGTTACATACCATTGCAAAGAGTATCAACTAGAGAAGTTCTTAAAACCATTTTAAAACCCGACACTATGTAATTTTTTTTTATTTCACATTGTAAAGTGGACACAACATTTTTTTTTTTCATTTTGATGTTTGATATGACGTTGTCAGGTTTTTTGAAGACGTTTCATGAAATTATGATTCAATCTGAATAAGACAAGACTAGACTAAAAAAATAAATCATTTTATAGGCAACTCGAGCATTAAATTTGAAAAAAATCAAGATTTTAATGAGAAAAATGGGAAATTTCTAGAAAAATGGCAAAAAAATTATAACACTTTGAACTTAGTCGCAACAAGTAGCCAAGAGTATCACCTATCCACCATTTACCTATGGCTACTCACCCTCCAAACACCCTGTATATCGAGAATTTCCAAAGAACACTTTTCGTTCAATAAAATCCAAGAAGGCTTTGATTCACTTCCTTCAAAACTGGGGCGGACATAGAATTTCATGTCATTCTTTCAGGATATCTCTCAAAATATATTTGAGATCCATTATATCAGCGTCATAATTTGCTTGTATATACTATGTATAAAACATTCTTGCATATTATATTTTTCATAATTCTCGTGAAGCTTGATGTGATACAAAGATACAACAATGATGAAACTGAATTGAATTCAACAAGTGAAAACAAATAAGACGTGAAATTCTATGAACGCCTCAGTTTTGAAGGAAGTGAATCAAAGGTAGTGAGTGTTAGGTTATAGTCATTTTCCTGTAAGATGAACAAGCAACGTTGTCCTCTCTACATATAAGTCTTTGTAAGTATTTATCGAAATGTTCATTTACTTTGGCAGAAAAATAACGAATTTGAGAAAATATTATGTAAATTCAATAATTCCAAAGACCTGGCAAATGTTGAAGAAACGTTTTTCTTTGTTAATACTGGAAATATTTTACTTATATAAAGAAGGTTGGAAGTTTCAGTTATGCTATTTTCTTGTACGGCAATCAAGAATAGAGTGTTGAAAATTTGCTGAAAAATAATGGACAGAATAGACCGTTACTTTGTGATAGTCCATTCGAAAAAAGAATGAAAGTACTCGAATTATCCGACAGAAAACTTCTAAACGAACAGACAGTCATATAGAATTCCCCAATTTTCAAAATTCTCAAGAAATAAGCCTACAGAAGAGATTCAAATATATCTTTTGCCACAACGTGAAATAATACTCCAGTATGAAAATGCAGTAGTATTACGAAACCTGTATCATAGTTAAACTTTAAAAGAACTAACTCCATTAACAAAGTTAATAGTCTGATAATAATTTGACATTTCACGAGTGCCAACCTGCGTCAGTTTTAGGTGAAGAAACTTGATAAACCAAAATCATGGCCCACCGGGATACTTTATGAAGGTGTATAAGAAAACATGCAACTTTCTTGTTCCTATCCTTTGATACAAACACCCTTTATATGGTTCAAAGTTTTAATTCTCTTGAAATTGTTCATTTATTCTTATAAGTTCACCGGAGACCATACTAAAACAAGATGGATGACTGTTAATCGACACAAAGTTTCCCACAGTGCTCATCATCAATCAGCATTATCGTTTCCAATAACCGCCACCCGAAACAATCCACTCTCCCAAATTCACATCCATATAAGCCCATTTAATTATTTCGTAGGGTGTAAATGACCAAAGGAGAGCAGCCAAGAAAATTACAGGCAATAAGTCGAACTTTAACGACGCTATAAATACAAAGACCCTCTGGCGATTTTCTCAAGTCACATACGTTTCACCGACCACATTTATCTGAAGAAGGTAGGTAAGTTGGTTCGAACGGTTTCAGACGTAAAAATGCAAATTTTTCTCTTGTCCACAGGTGCCGCTGGCGAAAAAGACAATTAATGGAATCAATATTAACGATGGACTGCTAACATGAATAATGAATGAATAAACATTTTCTACTTGCGTATGCTTCAGAACGTGATTGGATTATTAATAGGATGGACGGAATTTTTCTGCACTACCAGCCCTGAAATTTTCTCTCGCCCTTCTGACTTTCTCGAGATCTGAGGTTTGAGAGAAAGTATCGCGGTAGTTAAAAATTTCGAGTTTGTTTTTGATAAGTTTGAATCTCAAATTACTGATGAAAGTGCACAAATTTTCTCACTCTGCTTATAAGAATTCAAGCCTCCCAATTTTCGAATCTGCGCAAATATAAAATGTAGTATAAGCTCTAACGTGGACGTTTTATAATATATCAACAGCCAAGTATTATAATACAGGATGAGTCTTTGACTTGTACATATATTTTAACTTTAGATTCCTCTCATCAAACGAAATATTTTTGGTATACCATTTTTCGAAATTCGGTTTCATAAAGATCGTTGATTGAGTGATTCACAGAATTCCTTGACGTTTTTGTCAAATCGACCTATAGAATTTCAAATTTACGGATTTTTTATCACAGAATCGCTCGATCAAGCATTTGATCACCCGATCAACGTTCATGAAACCCGGCTAATAGGTGTCAAAAATCCATTAAAAAAACTCTTCTTTCCATTTTATTTCAAAAGAACTGAATTTTGGTCAATCAAAATTATTTCACTGAAAGTCGTGCACATAATCATCGCGAGATCGAAGAAAAACACCTAAAAAAAGTCAATTTCCCCTTTTATAACAAAATTGCTCTAGAAAATTTTTTTCTCATATGTGTTAAGCATCAGTATCACCTTTTGAATCGTGGTAAATCTCCATTCAAAAGTGTTCTCTTTATTTCACGAGTAAGTACCCTAATTTACGACGTAGAGACTTGATTTTTTTTTAAAGTGAGGTTAGGAACGTCCCGAGGTCAAATAGTTTTCTATTTTTCGATTTAATTAGTTTTTCAATTAAAAAAACCAGGGTAGTCGTTAGTTCTGGGGTTATTGAATATGTTTTTCGTTTTTCATGAGTACAAGCTGAATTTTTGAAATAATAATCATGAAAATTTTTGTAGTTTATAGAAGATTAAATTGCCGGGGGCAAATAGTTGCGATTTTTTTCCAAAAAATTATGAAGAACCGTCGGAAAAAAATCATTAAGTGTAGTTTCCAAAACGCTGAAGTTCAACCTGTTTTTTTTAATTGAAAACTAATTGAATCGAAAAAATCGCAACTATTTGCCCTCGGCAATTCAATCTCCTATAAGCTACAAAAATTTTCATGATTATTATTTCAAAAATATAGCTTGTATTATATTCAATAACCCCAGATCTAACGATTACCCTGTTTTTTTCTATTGAAAAACTGATTAAATCCAAAAAAAGGGAAATACTTGCCCTCGGGACGTTCTTCAACTTCAATTTAAAAAAAAAACAAGTCTTCACGTCGTAAAATAGGGTACTTACTCGTGAAATAAAGAGACCACTTTTGAATGGAGATTTACCACGATTCAAAAGGTGATACTGCCCCTTAACACTTGGTTGTCGCTATACGCATACGTTCGAAGACGCTGACGTTTCAGACACAGAACAAGAATAGAAGGTTTGAGATGGGTCGATCCATAAATCTTACGGTGTGCCTTGCGCAACCTCGCAAGACACAGCGTTATATCATTGTTCAAAGAGGAAATAAACAATCAGGCATTGTCTTGTCAAAAGCACTGTGATAGCTCTGTCATAGAAGATTTTTGTTTGAATGCAGAATGGGCTGGGTTAGGCTGATTAATCATAAATTGAATGAAAAACCTTGTTTATGATATTTTTGAGATATCGAGAAAAAATAAATGAGTTATTAGTGTTTACAAACGGATCTCAACAAAAATCGAAAAAGGAACTCATTTGCTGGCTTTTTAATTGCAGATATATTCGGACAAAACTAAGTGTTCTTGTTAGCAAATATCGTGTTTTTAAACATTTTTATTCCAATACTAGTACTTGAGTATTCCCTGAATGTATTAACTCAATTCTAATCGAGAAACATGAACGAGATATTTGCAGACAATCGTATCAGGCACGTATTTGGCCGAATTTTTTTTTCAAATGGCTATCTTTTAAACAGAGCCGAATTCGGAAAATTGACAAAAGGTTTCTTTCGGTCTCTTTCACTTTGTTTATCTGTGTTTTTGAAAGGTTCGTTCTTGGCTCTGTATTCAACTTCAAACTGTGAGTAGTTCTCACAACCCATACGTTGAAGCATGAGGTTAAATTGATAATTCATCAGAGGAGTGTTTTGACCCATATTCAGACAATTCAAATTTCAGGGCTGCATCCAAAATTATCTTGGAATTTCGAAAAATCGGATTAGGATTAGGAATAACTCGAAAACTATCTGTTATAAGCGAAAAACTAAGGAATACTTTCATTCGCATTAATGATAGGTTCTTTTAAAATTATAAATCATTTATCGTTTTCAAGTATGTAGTTTTATAGTATTTCTTTGTGTGTTCAGGTGTTATCTCCGTAACAAATCGTTCGTTAAACTGTTGTTTTGTATAATTTCTTTAATCCAACCATTATTCAAAATTGAAGGTAATGAATTTCAGACACAAATAAGACAATTTATAAACTGCAACTCATAAGCACAGAAAAAATTCGAATGGAACTAATATTGCCACAGAAAGTGTTGTCATGATACCATCTGGAAAACAGAATGTTCTAATTTTTCATTTTATTACATTTTGAAGGTGATTAATTGTAGCATTGATGTTATAAGATTTAGAAATATTCCAGGGAATATTATATGATTCTATTTTTGCAATAGTCATGATAATGACAACATTTCTGAATATTGAATTAAGCTACCTTTCTAGGGAATACAAAACATATTTCGTATTAAAAATATTAGGGGTTGTACCTGTCTTTTGGAGGAGGTTGAAGGTAGAGATCGCATTTTTTTACCTAGAAAAATGGCACTTCAGGATTTAAATTTGATGTGTCCTAGTAACCCAGATGATGATTTATTGCATTGAGCTTTTCCACATTTCTTTTCTTAATATTCTGAAAAGTATTATGACGAACACAGCCATTCCAACAAGAAGTCACTGGAAATTAAAAACGTGTTCATATCAGAGAAGAAAAAATAAAAAAAAATTCTTGAGGACATTTAGTTTCTTTTTCGGTATAATCTGTAACTTGTCGGCGTTCTATCTATCTATCTATATACCTAGATTATGGATATGGATACATTGGCTGTGGAAGATGCTCCCTAAAGTACCAAGAAGAAAGCATCCTGATCACCATAAATAATCATCACATCTCCAGCCCGCGATCATAATTTCGCATTCCGATTCTCACTCTCTCGAATGAATCCAAGTCCCGGGTCTCCATTATTCAAATAACATGGAAGAAAGTGGGCCGACTCCCAAAAACATTAGAATAAACTTTTTCAGTATTTCATTTTTCCATTTTCCCGATTTGAATATGTGAGTGGTTGGGGTGCGTCTATGATCCTTATCGGGCTGATTTAATCGGGATCTGGGTTCCGTAGGTCTATCGGTGATGGCTTCGACGAAACGTAGTTGGTTTACTTTGTCTAAGACTCTAAGACCTTCAAAATGGGTGGTTCTGTTCGTGATGGATTCATGAGAATGCAATTAAGAAAAGTTCGATTGCCTTTCATTCGTGTGAGATTTTGATACGAAGATAAGAGGTGTGTATTTGGAAAGCTATCAGCTAAAGTTGAGCTCAATATTTCTGACACTCTCGCATTACCGTCATTGCAGTGCAATTTTTAGGGTGGTGTTATTATCAAAACATCTCGGTAGGCAACAATTTCACTCCTGCCGAAATCGTTAAGAGTCTTCAGCCTTCGAAATAGGAAACGTATACCGCCAGATGGCGCTGCAGTGCATTAATTTTTATTTATTGGATTATTCAGCTTAATAGAACAAATGTTGGGGCGCAGGGAATATTAACAAGAAATCCTACCCTGAACTAGATCTCACACTGACTGTATAATACACTAATTTTCCTTCACCAGTCATCTGGGAGTAGATACCTGCGAGGCGTGTCATTTAAAAGAAATTCAATTCCATGTAAGAATCCACAATTGTGAGAAACAATTAATTTTCACTAATCGACGGCTAATAAAATTATTAATAAAATGTTTTTGGAAAAAATGGATATTTATCATTACGAATAGAAAAATTCAAGGAAATCAATTTCGCGAAAACAGCACAGTGTTTCAATATTATTTACAAATAAACGGTAAATTCTAAAAGAAAAAGGATATAGACATTTAATAAACTAAATGATAGACTTCAATACTGAAATGAAAAAACACAAATATATTTGTTCGTTTCGATGGTGGAAATGTAGAAAAATTAACAAAAATGATGGGGAATATCCTTTTCATTCATTTAATACTTATAAAATATTTTTTTTATTATTTTTTTCTTTATACACTCATACATCCATCCATCAGTCAGAAAAATAAATCGTTTCTGACTCCCTTTTTTTCAGGGATGTAGACCCTTAACATATTGATAATTCTGATGCTTTGAACCTGATGCATTTTGTAAGGCTTAACATAAGTAGACAGATGTGCGTTCACTGAAAACATTTTCCAGTCTCCGTTTTCTACACAAAACAATAACTAGATGAAACGCCGTTTTCGTTTAAATACTTACCAAATATGAGACATTTATATTATTATCAAAGCATGATTTGAATATACAGTGCGCGTCAAAATTCTGAAACAAATTCATTTTCTCAGAATAGAAATATTTGGCTACAAAATCCTGAAACAGGTCAATTTTTGTATCACTTTTACCAAATTTTTATGTATTTTTGAAGGAATAATTTTGTTGCACCCTGTACCGTCCCCATCAACCCTCTAAAAGTGGATCATGTGGTACTTTTTTTGGCAAGGTCTTTGTATCTTGTTTACAGGCGTGCAGAAATTTTCAGGATTTTTTTTTAATTGGTTAGTTCAAAGAGGTTTTCAGTATGTGCACTTTGTCATGGCTCTTTCTTTGAATTGAAACATTTTATCGAAAAGTTTCAACTTCTGTAGAAAAGAACTAATAACATACTCAAGATCATAACTGTAGCGCAGTGTTTCACTCATTTTTCACGTGGGGGGGTTGAAACGGGTTGGAAGTTGTGCATGAACAAAACTGTAATGGTCTACTTTCATTCGGTGACAAATTTCATCAGGTACCATCGTCTCAAAGTAAATGAGTCATGACAAAGTGCACATATTAAAAACAGTAAAAACCTCTTTGAACTAAAAAATTTTCTTAAAAATTTCTGCACGCCTGTAAAGAAGATAGAAAGACCTTACCCAAAAATGTACCACATGACCCACTTTCCTTATTCAAAAAATTTAGAGGGTTGATGGGTATGGCACAGGGTGCAACAAAAATCCTTCAAAAATGCTTAAAAATTTGGTAAAAGTGAAACAAAAATTGACCTGTTTCAGGATTTTGTTGTCAAATATTTTTCTTCTGAGAAAATAATTTTGTTCCATAATTTTGACGCGCACTGTATACTCCATTCACTTCTTCAAAGTAACTCGGTTAGCTATGAAATTCTGACACATTTCACTGTGTATATTCTGAAAATGTTAGGTTATGGTCATTTTCCTGTCAGAGAACTACGCAGCGTTGTCGTCTCTACAGAGCGGTCGTAGTTATTACATATTTATCAAAATGTTCATTTACTTTGAAAAAATATTGTGTGAATTCAATAATTCCAAAGACCTGGTGAATGTTGAAGTAACTTGTATTAATATATACTCCGTTCACTTTTATAAAGTAGCCCGGTTGGCGCTGGAATTCTGACACATTTCACCGCGTATATTTTGAAAATGTTATGTTATACTCATTCTTCTGTCAGATATGGACGCAACGTTGCCGTTTCTACATATAAATCGTAGAAATTACGTATTTATCAAAATGTTTATTTACTTTGGGAAAACAATGAATTTGAGGAGATATTATGTGAATTCAATAATTCCAAAGATCTGACGAATATTGAAGAAACTTTTTTTTGGTTAATACTGGAAATATTTCACGTGTACGAGTATAAACATGATTGGAAGATTCAGTTATGCTATTTTCTTGTACGGAAATCAAGAACCGAGTGTTGAAACTTTACTGAAAAATAATGGACAGAATAGTCCGTTACTTTGTGATAGTTCATCAGCCCGATAGAGAAACTTTCAGACGAACAGAACAGACGGACGTATGGAAATCCCCACTTTTCAAAATTCTCAAGAAATAAGCCTACAGAGGACAATTCAATACCTCTTTGCGCAACTTGAAATACTCCAGTATGAAAATGTATTGATACTACGAATCTTGTGTCACAGTTGAAGCTTAAAAGAACTAACTCCATTCACAAAGTTGAAAAATATTAATTAGAAAGTAGACTTGGCAATGTCGCTTGATTTTCACGAGTGCCAACCTGCGTTCGTTTTAAGTAAAAGAACTTGATAAACCTAAACCATGGCCCACCAAGATACTTTATAAAAGTGAATGGAGTATAGAAATATTTCGCGTATATAAACATGGTTGGAAGATTCAGTTATGCTATTTTCTTGTACGGAAATCAAGAATCGAATGTTGAAATTTTACTGAAAAATAATGGATAGAATAGTTCGTTACTTTGTGATAGCTCATTCGAAAAAAGGGTAAAAGTACTCGAATAACCCAGAAAAACGAACGGAACAGCCAGACTTATGGAATTCCCTACTTTTCAAAATTCTCAAAAAATATGCCTACAGAAGACATTTAAATACCTTTTTGTACAATCTGAAATACTCCAATATGAAAATGTACCTACCTAGTACGAAAACTGTGTCACAGTCAAATATTAAAATACTCCATTTACAAAGTTCTCGGGAATCTATGTGAATGAATTGGGAAGAACATAATTCTGAACTGGGATGCACCTCAGCTTCAGTCTGTTATCTATGGGTGAAATGACAAGATATCTGGATAAATTCTCCATGAAAATTATTTATCATGCAGTATTCGAGTCAAAAGCCTCTGAGAATTATTTTGACATTGCCGATATTTCCGGGTGCCAACCTGCGTCAGTTTGAAGTAAAAAAACTTTATAAACCTGAATCTTGTCCAAATGGAATACTTTATAAAAGTGAATGGAGTATAGTCATTCTGTTGACAGGTAATCAAGTTCAAGAAATTGTTTCCTGAAGGTGTAACATTTTTAATGTCATTGAGTATATTCTCGGAGCACCAGGAGAAAAAAATCGACCATAATAAGGTAAAATAAGACGATACTTTTGAAGAACAATAAAATATTAAAACATAAGAAAGAAAACGACAAAACGCTCTGACTTGTGGCAACGAGCTTCTGAATGTTTGTTTATCTACAGGGTGTCCGAACATAAATACAAAACAAATTTATCACAAATTCTCGAGGCAGAATAAGAAGTCCTCTATTTTAGATTTTTGAATAACCCCTCATGAATTTCACCTATAAAAATGGTCTTTTTATAGGTTCTTTTTATCTCAGGATCAGGACACACGGAAATCACTGAATTTGGAACAGAGTAGTTTTGTTGAATTCTTATTCTCTTAGTGCTATACCTATTTCGGCGATGAACCTCCTTGAGACTCTTTTCACCGGACCAAAATGTCTTTGGAACTCGCTTTGGAACCACTAAAAATTAACCGCGTATTAGAGTTCCTTGAAAATTGTTGAACCGTTGGAAAGCCCAATCATTTTTTGTCCCTTGCAATTTTTTCATGAAAAGGAAGTTTTTGAGATAAATCTAAAAATTTCGAGATTCGAATGTAATTCTACTTTTTAATCACAAATTCAGATTTTTCTCAAAGAACTTCCTTTTCATGGTAAAATTCCAGAATCAAGAAAGGTTTTCAATTGAACGGGCTTCCTAAGGGTTCAACAATTTTGAACGAATTCGAATACGCGGTTGATGTTGAGGGGTTCCAAAGACATTGTAGTCCAAAAAAAAATTCCGATCGCTGCCCTCCTCAAGGCTCACCTTCACATTCAAAAATTATCAAAAAACTCGATGTTCCCCTCTTTATTCGATGAGTTTGCGTTGTCAAAACCATCCCCTCATCAAAGCACACTAGTGAACTACGTGTCTAAAGATACCATCAGCTCTATAGGTCCCCCGCGAATATTTCAGTTTCGCGACTGATAGTTGGAATTTGAATATTGGTACATTTACTTAGTTTGCCTCTAGTTTTCAAGAAGCCCCATTAGAAACACCTTTTCATAAACAAACACCTCGAAAACGAATTCACCACATGAAAATGAGCTTCAGAAATGAAGATTGCAATCAATAACGCTGATTTCGAATTGAGGATGTTGAATTTTGTTTTGTGTGACACCTCCATAATTCATTTTTGTGGTATACCTCTCTCTATTCAGAAAAGATGAAGTTTCTGACCTACCAGACTAATGGGTTACTTGCATAATAAAAAATAACCTGAAATCAAGGCTTAAAAATCAAAAATCGAATTGTCACCTTTTCACGAAATCCACAATCAATGCACTTCACCCAAGATGATTCTGTCACCCCACGCACCAGACTACAAACAACAATTAGCACTCGAGCACTTTAAATCCAGCACAAATTACACCTCCGCCTTTTTGTAAAACGCCAAAATGCCCGCGATTCACTACCGATAGTTTTTCTAGTCGCGATGCACTTAAGGCGCGAGTCAACGATGCATGCACTTCGATAGACCGTAGAAAAGCGCGTATAAAGTTGAATCTGAAGAGCTACATGGGCCATGGTGGCAGGAACAACATGTGTCCCTCCTACATTCCCCCTCCCTTGAAATTGTCGAGATAATCTGTAGTGGATTAATTTGGATTAGGCCCTAGGTTTAAACGGTTGAGCTATTTGGTCGATTTTCATTTTGGCAAAAACTAGTAGTAGTAACCGTTCTTTATTGTATCATACAATTGACCATCGAGCAAGGGTCCTTCAGCCTTGGCAAAAACTATATTGCTCACTTTTTACAAACTTAGTTTTCGATGAAAAGTAGTGAAAGTTACTCAACTTTCTGGAAACCTGAGAATAATCAGTTATGGTCTATTGTAAATATCTAAAAAAGGAAATGGAATAACAAAAATTCATGAGTCAAAATGAATTTATTCATCAGTAGAATCTCTCATGAGTTCCATATATTCTTTATTTTAATTTTCCAATTCATTTATCCCATTTCTGATGTATCCTATGGAAGGACCCACTAACAGAGAGGTTATAGTTTCTTTTTATCCTTACTCACTTAAGGTAAGTCTCCTTTTAATCTTTGTTTGATATCTGCCAAACCAGGGAAATTGACAAAAGTTCCATTATCATTGAAAAAGTTTAGATACTGACCATGGTTACGGTTTTATAACTCTCATGCAACAAGACAGAGTGAACCATTGTTTCTTATTAAAAAATATCATCTTGAGTCGTATATGAGGCTATATTTTACACCCATGGACATCTAATACAGAAATAAACTAACGCAAAATAATGTTGAAAGGAGGTATATACTGGATGTTCGAATACACATTTTCTGGAGAACTGGGCCTATTAAAATTCTGAAATTTTGTATTATGAACTTATATGATTAATAATTCTATTTTCAATTACATTTTTTTGCGTTAGTCCTGATAATATTCCTCAAATTCGTCGAGTGGAAGAATGTTGGAATATTGTAGTCCCAAATTCGATGATCACTGAGAGCATCTCGAGAACCATGGTGGTTAGAGAAAAAATGTTCGACGACTCCCGACCTCTTTTTTCAAAATAATCAATTGCCAGCAAACAGATCCGAGATATCTGAATTCGTTCTCGAGTTACAGGGCATTTATGAAAAATTGCTGTTTCAAATATTTCGCTATATCTCGTTTTCTGAGATATCACGAAAATTCCAAAAAGTTTTTTTTTGTAATTTCCATTGCCTATACGCTGCTTGCATCTGATCCGAAAAATTATTCGCCGTTCAAGTGCTAGAGAGAAAAGTTTGTGTTTTTTAAATGGGACACCCTATATTTTCCATCATTGCTCCTTAGTCGCTGATTCACCGAGTATCACCCTGTAACCGGGTTCTCGAAAATCTGATTCGTTTCAAAGATATTGAGTTTTTCGTCTGCAATTGAATTGGGACAGCCTGTATATAAAGATTTTTCTCATATTTGGAGATATTTTATTTTCGATTCTATGAAAAACTAACATCAATCGAATAAAAACGTCAATATAAATGAATTCTTAAAAAAAACTACAATAAATGTTCGAATCGTATGGGATGATTTCTTTCCAAGATAATCATTTGATTAAAATTATTCACTACACACTAGACAAATTAGATTTTTAATTAAATGGAATATATTTTATTTACAAATGAAGTTTTCCGTTTTATAGAATCGAAATTTTCAAGAAATATTGTAATCTTCTATGATATCTCTTCCATTCAAGAAGATCAGTTCATTCAAGAAGATCAGTTCATTCAAAAAAACAAACTAGACAAAAAATAAAAATAAAATATCTCCAAATAAAAGAAAAATCTTTATATACAGGCTGTCCCAATTCAAGTGAAGACGAAAAACTCAATATCTCTGAAACGGACCAGATTTTCGAGAAACCGGTTACAGAATGATACTCTGTGAATCTGCGGCTAAGAAGCAATGATGATAAATATAGGGTATCCCATTTGAAAAACCCAAACTTTTTTCTCTAGCACTTGCACGGCGAATAATTTTTCGGATCAGATGGAAGCAGCGCATAGGCAATGGAAATTACAAAAGAAAACTTCTTGGAATTTTCGTGATATCTCAAACAGAAAACGAGGTATAGCGAAATATTTGAAACAGCAATTTTTCATAAATGCCCCGTAACTCGAGAACGAATTCAGACATCTCGGATCTGTTTGCTGGCAATTGATTATTTTGAAAAAAGAAATCGGGAGTCCTTGAACATTTTTTCTCTAACCCTTAGGGCCGATTGCACCGTAGACAAAACTGTAGATTAAATCTTAAACGTCGATTAGTGTCTATGATAATCAATAGGCACTAATCGAGGTTTAAGATTTAATCTACAGTTTTGTCTACGGTGCAATCGGCCCTTATTGTTCTCGAGATGCTCTCAGTGATCATCGAATTTGGGACATCCTGTACATCCTCTGAATTCGAGGACGAGGACTATCATCACAGGATGTTTCAAATGTTGCCTGAAAAATTGTGAAGATTTGAAGAGTGTTCAACCATAACTTTCATTTTTCAAATTTTTTTTATGATTGCGTGAGCTTCTGCGAAGAAAATTAAAAATGGTGTTCCAGATCGATTAGGCTTTTTAATTCAATAATTCGGGAGATATTTGAGATTTTGGTTATTTATTCTTCAAGAATATGACGACAGATTACGCTGAGGATATTGAAAATTCAAATGATAATCCTAATAGTGATAGTTTTTTCTCCAACATATTTCGAAACCTATAAGGACTCACACAACAGTTCGAGCAAAAGTCATTGAAAATTGAATACTTAATCATATTAGAAAGAAGAATTAATAAAAAAATTTGCGCTGAAGCTGAGCAGACAATTTTGAACATCTTATAAGGGAAAAAATCACCCGATTCGCAAAGATCTACCGATAAGGATAACTACTTAATGGGTAGATCTAGGGGCTCTACTAGTACCTAATAATAATAAGTTATCAAAATTCAAAACCATATTATGCATAATATCATCGATAGCTTGAAGTCAAGAAACTTAAATTTGTTCAGTTGGCAAACTATTTTGTATTTCCTCTCGTGCTGTTTCACCGTTTCGATCAGACGTTAATGGAACCGAAGCACAATTTGATTGCAAGAACGACATCCAGATCCAGGGAGTTGCGAGCTTTCATCATCCCCACTGGATGCCAATTGCTGTTCACGTACTCACTGTGAAAAGTACATTGAAGGAGACTTGTAACGAATATGAGATAGAATTTGGGCAAAGGAGACTTGAATACACAATGGCGACACGAGCAACGTTAGAAATTCAGGGAACTTCTTCCTCATCAAGATTTGTAGGAGAGAGAAAAATCCCACCTAACTGCCTCGTGATGTGCAGAATGATGTACTTTCCTCCAGTAATTTCTAATTAATCCCTGTTTATTTCGTTGGAATTTCGATTCCCAATCATTCAACTTTCAGGAGTGAGTATTAGTTTGTGTGGTTTCAATAACAGATATGGCTACAAGTTTAATTTACATTCTTTCATCTGCAGCACCGACATTTTGAAGTGTCTTCATTGGGCTTCCTTTTTCAGTATCTGCCATTTCCCTGAAATTAAAGCCTCATCATCAACTGTAAAGCCGAATATGCATAGCGAGAAGAAGATCCTGCTGGGTATATGTTGGGACCAGTAGGGTGTGGAGTAGGTATTACAATGGACATCTACCGACAACAATTGATAATGATCGGCCACATGTTCCGTCGTCCGTTGAAACGCACTCAGAAACGCTCAAATGGAAATTCCTACTCCACCCGCCGTACAGCCCAGACATTGCTCTTTCGTATTAGCATCTCTTTCAATCGATACAGAAAATGTACAAATGCAAAAATGTAAGAAAGTAGAGATGTGAAAATATAAATGTAAAATTTTTTAAATGTAAAAATGAAAGAATGCAAAAATGAAAATTTTTAAGGTAGTAAAAATGTGAAGATACAAAATTCTACCACCATAAACAAATATAAAGTAATCCAATAATAAAAGAAAATCGCTAAATATACAATAACAAAATTAAATACAGAAAATACAATAAACTATGTGGAATAAAAGTAATGAAACATAATCAACTAAAAATAATTTTGATTAGTACGAATAATATAATTGAGTTCGGCTATGATGAATGATGAATCATACGGAATTATTGATGAATTTCACCTTGTTTTTCATAGACAAATCTTGTAACCAAACTTCAACTTTTTTTTTTAAAAAGAAGCATCATTTATATCTCTGATGGTCTGTGAAACCTGACAAAACAGTTTTGGGGCTGTGTAGTAGAATGACTTCTGACCAATCGTTTTTGTAGTCTTTTCTATAAAAAACTCCTTCTTTTGTTTATGTCTTGTGTTATGTTCATATTTTATGCATTTTAATTCTTTTCTATTTTTGATTTGTAAGCAGAGAATCTTATAAAAATAAAGTTTTTTCAGTTCCAGAATAGGTATCTCTTTGAATAGTTTTTCTTGTAGATAATCTTCGAAAAGTATTTCTGCATTACTTGCAATTGTTCTATATGACAGTTGTACCTACACTCCTCCCCAGGCAGATATTCCATATTGAATATGAGATTCTACAAGTGAATGGTATAAAATTTTAAGTTCATGTATTTTAAGAAATTTTTTAAGATGCTTGAACGTGTACAGTATTGACCTTAGCTTTTTCAACAGTTTATTCATGTGGATGTCCCATTTAGGGTGGCTATCCATTTCGATTCCAAGGTATGTAGCATACTTCATACATTGGATTGAATAAGTTAAATTTTCATCTTTCATTGTAATCTGATCAATATCAGGTCGGTTGGGTTTTTTGCAAGAGAGCATTATACACTTTGTTTTTTCCAGGTTCAGTGTTAGATCCATTTCGCTAAACCAATTTTTAATTTTTTTTAGGTTATGTTCCGCTTTGTTCTTAGCTTCCTCCCAAGTAGCAGCAGTAGAGAGAACTACGGTATCGTCTGCAAAAGATTATATATTTGCATCTGCTTCGAGACAGAGTACTCCGTTGATGTAGATTAAAAAAAGCACTGGGCCTAAAACTGTTCCTTGCGGTACAACAGTTAATAGTTTTTGGGGTTCACTCTTTTCGTTTTCAATTTTTACATACTGTGTTCTATTATTAAGGTATGATCTCAGTGGCGCACCGAGGGGGGGGGCTGTCGGGCTACAAGAGCTGTGACAAAGAAAAGTAATTCAAATATTTCCATCTTATTGTTTTTCTGAAAGTAATAATAATTATTTTAGAACAGAATGGAAACTTAAACATTTCCTTTACAGATAGAAATAGGGATTGATATACATATAGAGGGTGTTTCATTGGTGAATGAACATACGTAAACCTGAGCTAGAGCTAGGCGAGTCCAAAAAACCGATATATGATAGGTCTAATCAATTCCATAACCGAGATACAGAGTGGTTTATGTATTCACCAAAAATTTCAATTCCTCATAACTTCTGAACCAACTAGTATAGCTGGTTGATATTTGGAACGTATGATTCACTTCTACAGGTCGATCGATTTACTTTTGAATTTCCAAAGAATTTCAGGTCCGTATTTGAAAAATATGGGACTTCTTCCAAGCTGAGATTCACCCTGTATATTGAAATTTTGGGATTTTATTGAGATATTTGAAAGGAGAAGAAAATGTTCAATGTGGTTCAGTAGATTTCATTGTCCCGCACGTCATTTTGCTCAAAGAGAGCTTAAGGGAAAGATCCAATTGAATATTGGAATTCCACAAAATTCTCAGAAAAATCGTACATTATGATCAAATTGATCTCCAGAAGGTACAACGATTGGATGTGTGATGAGTGAAGAACTAACTTTAGTAGCTGGAATTTATGAAATGAAAGAATGGTCAACATAATTTTATTATGCAATGAAATACGTAATACTCCAGACATGATCAAAAAAATGATCAGACATATTTTTTGAAGAGGGCAAGAATGTGTATTGAACAAAATGGTGGTACTTTCGAGCACCTTCTGTATTTCACGTTGAGTTTTTATGTTTCTTCAGTTATTTATTCATCTTTGTTGACTTCAACTAAATTTTTCTCGATGAATAATGTTTTTCCGCAAATAACTCCAAATGATTCCACAGAATATTATGAAATTCGAATGTGCAATTAGTGGGACAAAAAAATTCAATTAGATCATAATGTACGATTTTTCTGAGAATTTTGTGGAACTCCAATATTCAATTGGAAATGACGTGCGGGACAATGAAATCTACTGAACTCCATTGAAAATTTTCTTATCTTTTCAAATATCTCAATCAAATCGTAAAATTTCAATACACAGGGTGTTGAATCTCAGCTTGGAAGAAGTCCCATATTTTTCAAATACGGACCTGGAATTTTTTGTAAATTCAAAAGTAATTCGATCGACCTGTAGAAGTGAATCATACGTTCCAAATATCAACCGACTATAATGGTTGGTTAAAAAGTTATGAGGAATTGAAATTTTTGGTGAATACATAAAGCACCCTGTATCTCGGTTATGGAATTGATTAGACCTATCATATATCGGTTTTCTGGACTCGCCTAGGGTAACTCTAGCTCAGGTTACCGTATGTTCATTTACCAATGAAACACCCGGTATAATAACGAATGCGATATATCCATTACTTAAGAAGGTTTTCGGCGCATTTTGTAAATTATATAACTTACAAAAATCTGATTACTCTTGAGCAGCCCCCCCCCGAATAAAATTTCTGGGTGCGCCACTGTATGATATAAGTAACTCATGTACGATTCCTCTTATACCGTTAATTTTTCATGATTAACGGTGTCGAAGGCCTTTGCTATATCTGGAAAGACATCATCACTAATCACAGTTTTTCGATAAAAAAGTGGATCAACTTCAAGCTGTTCTAGGGCCCAATTAGCAAACAAACGACGATTGTTGTGGTCCAGTGCCTTTCGTTCTTGAACCAGTTGGATCTTGTATGGGTATAGACCAAGATCTCTACGCAAAATTTTCCATGTGGTGAATGCATAGAGTCCAACTTGTTGTGAACATCAACGAATGGAAAACTCGGATCTTCATTAACACAATCACTTACAACAGCGATACTTTTTTTTGTACATACAACTGTATGTACTTTGTATGTTCTTTGTCTTGTTGTGGTTGTTGCATCTAGTAGAGGAAATGTTGTCCGAAATCTATCGATAGTTCCACGAATAAGCTGCTCTGATGGACGATTATGCAAACAATAAATTTCACAAACTGCTCTATAAGTTTGGCGAATAGAACACTGATTTTGAAAATAAATTTCAACAATTTGAAATCGTTGTTGCGGCGTGAGTCTTTCCATGATAATTTGTCAATGCTTACTGAACAGAAATGTCACAACAACATGGCTTATAGCTTCTGTCAAATCACAGTTATCCCTATCTGAAATTCTATCACTGTAAAAAAAAAACAACCGATGTGTCCCTACACCACCTTAGGCGCAGCACTGTTAATTTTTGAACCAACTGTGGGTGGTGGCCACTATTTTATGACTGAACAGTTTCGTTGCTAATCTCGGGCTTGAACTCGGTACCTCCTGGTCTTAGAACAACACTCTAACCACTGAGCTAGGGGCACTCTTGAGATGAACTAATCTGTTGTGTTCAAGGAAATGTGCTATTGAACCATTTCAATTTTTAATGGAATTTCTAAACCCCAACTCTCAGATATGACCTGAAGAAATTAAATACCGTTCAACGAACCGTATCATCTCATTCATTCCATATTTTCGTGCGAGACAAATCCAACTCATCTTCAAACGAATTGTTATCCGTTCCACAGCGTTCTCGTTTGAAGTGACATCAAAGCGGAAAAAATCCTATCGAATATTGAATTAAAACAGGCATGAGAGACATCACCGCATTATGTTTCGACGACTTGAATTCAAAAAGCTCCTGTGTTGACGCATAAAATATGTAATCTACGTCCGCTGTACTATCGTAAACTTCATAAAGTATTCTTTTATCCTCGCATGTCGCATTATTGGTGTTTCTTTAAAGAGTACCATCATAAACGCGTTTCTGAATGCATTTACAAAATCTCTTATCTACGGAACCCCTTCTAGACCGACAATAAAAGAGATAAAGGGGCGGAATATTAGGAATTCCTCGCTTTACCTTGCGCAGGACTGTAACGCACGCATTCTTTTCCTGCGGCAGGTATTTTATATCAACATTAATGGGGAACACCAATGACCATCAACAATTCTATTTCTTACGTACAGAAATTTTTCTGAATAGAGCAATTCGTCACCATTGGACAGGTCGATAAAAAAATTAGCTGAGTGGCAAATGCATAATTTATTCAAAGAAGCATTCTTATCTACGAGGATGTATTAATATCTAGTTAGCCTAGACCAGTTCCATGCATAAACAAAATATTGCAATACCATATCAACGAACAATAACTTATTAGAAGTGTCAGTGTAGAGTTCGACGTCAAAGAAGTAAACTAGAGTTACGCAATAAATTTAAAAAAAGATGTCCACCGAAATTGTAAGAATCGAAAAATTGACCGTCGACTTGGGCTAAAACGGATATCTGAAGCACTGAAGATTTCATACGGACGCGTGCATCATATAGTTCACGTCAATTTGGACATGAGAAAAATTTCTGCAAAATGGATCCCCAAATGTTTGAATGTTGACCAAAAGCGTGCATGGGTAGAAGCATCGCGTTCGATCTTTGCTCGATTTGAAAACGATGTAGACTTTTTAAACCGAATTGTTACTATGGATGAGACTTGGGTACATTTCTACGATCTAGAAACAAAGCAACAATCGATGGAATGGTGACACTCTGGTTCTCCAAGACCTAAGAAGTTTCGTGTCCAAAAATCTGCTGGAAAAGTTCTTGCTTCAGTTTTTTTGGATTGCCATGGAGTAATCATGATTGATTTTTTGGATAAGGGTAGAACAATAACTTGGGATTACTATACGACATTACTGACCACTCTACGGGAAAAAATTAAAGAGAAAAGACGCGGAAAGCTATCCAAAGGTGTTTTGTTGTTACAGGACAACGCCCCAGTACACAAATATCATGTTGCCATGCAAAAAATGAAGGGTTAGAATTACTAGAACACCCCCCTTTTTCACCAGATTTGGCTCTGTCCGACTATCATCTCTTTCCTCAACTGAAAAAAGTTTAAAAGGTCGTTAATTTTCTTCCAACGGGAAGATAATAAAAGCTGTGGAGGACTGGTTTGCAGAGCAAGAGGAAACATTTTTTTTGGAAGGTCTAGAGACGTTGCAAGTTCGCTGTAATAAATGTATTCAATTGAGGGAGAATATGTTGAGAATTAAAATATTTCGACATTGAAATTTTGTTTGGTTCTATAGTAGGCTAAAGACGGGTTTCACAAAAGTTGATCGGGTGATCAAATGCTTAATCGAGCGATTCTGTGATAAAAATCCGTAAATTTGAAATTCTATTGGTCGATTTGACAAAAACGTCAAGGTATTCTGTGAATCACTCAATCAACGATCTTTGTGAAACCCACCATTAGAATTTTCCAATATATCCCCATATGTAATCTGATTATTGATGGCAAACCCAATGTAATGAAACAGTCCAATTGCCAACAGAAAAAATCAAGGCCCTGTCCAAGAACAAAATATCGTTTGGGCACGTCTCTCCCTGGTCATGTCATACGTTTTTTATGGGGTGAAAAGTAGGTGAAATAATGAGATGGGCTGATTATCCAAACAGTTTGCGTGGGCCGCCCAGTGGGTCCCACCGAGCTTAGGCGAACTAATTAAAGTATATTACATTTACTTCCAAACCGATACCGACGCAAGTATGTCCATTATTCATTGCCGAATGATTGGTGAGCACAGGGTGTCTGTCAGAACATCTGAATGGTTCTGAGAACTGATTCACCAGGCACATAAACATACGCTGCCAAATCTACATCTGGACTACCATAAAGTATTCTCTGAAAATGCAACCCAAGAGATTTAAAGAGGTTTCCAATAAGGACATAACAAGTTGGTTTTTGAAGCTGACATTTTCATTATTCAATTGAAAATTCTATATAAATGTTAGGAAAAATCTTCTTGTCAATTTTCCTTTCTAATAACTGAGGTTTTGATATTCCACATCAAAGATTGAAAAAACCAAAGAGTAAAATTTCTGCGAGAGACAAAAAGAAGCTGAATATTTAGAGCCGGACCTGTATTTTCAGGATTATGAACTAGTTGATTCCTGAAGGTACTTTGACACAATATTCCCCGGAAATTTTATTATGTGTGTGAAGTTGACCCAGCACTTTTTGATTTTCGAAAAAAATTTTTTGTGATGAATTGTGCTAGGTTTGTGCCGTTGAAATTTCTTTTTTATTCCATTTGGTTCTCAAGATATTTCAAAAATCGAGAGAATGAGCTAGCCCAACACTTTTCGCAAAATTAGGTTTTAATGGCTGAAATAGATTGTGCTGTACATGTACTGAATTGTGCCGTTCGAATTTTCCCGAAAGTCCCACTAATTTCGCAGAAAATCGAAAAGTTTAAAAAAAAATAGCCTAGCACTTATGTTTTTTCTTCTCACAAATGAGTGAAAAAACTTGAGCTACATTTTTGCTGTCTTTTGCCGTAAATATTTTCACGAAAATTTTTCGAATTTTCTGTGAAATGACAAAAATGAAAAATGAAGTCAGCCCAACACTTTCAAATTTTTCCATTTGAAACATGCTCAAAAAATTGTGCTACACGTAGTAAAAGTTGTACCGTTGAAATTTTCACTTATATCCTCCAAATTTTCCAAAATATTAAGAAATAAAAAAAAATTAGCCCAGCACGGCATTCGTGCTGACTTGTGCTGGTCATATTTTTCAGGAAAAACTTTCAGTTTTCCCTATAAAAGGAGAAATGCCGTTCAATTAGATGAAAAAATTTTCGTCGTAAAAAAACGAAAGTGCTGGGCTAACTTTTTTTATTTCTTAATTTTTTGGAAAATCAGCAGGATATTCGTGAAAATTTTAACGGCACAACTTTACTACGTATAGCACAATTTTTTGAGCATGTTTCCGATGGAAAAATTTTAAAGTGCTGGGCTGACTTCAATTTTCATTTTTGCCATTTCACAAAAAATTCGAAAAATTTTCGTGAAAATATTTACGGCACAAGACAGCACGAATATAGCTCAAGTTTTTTCACTCACTTGTGAGAAGAAAAAACAAAAGTGCTCGACTATTTTTTTTTAAACTTTTCGATTCTCTGCGTAATTAGTGGGACTTTCGGGAAAATTCGAACGGCAGAACTCAGTACATGTACGGCACAATCTATTTCAGCCATTGAAACCTAATTTTTCGATAAGTGCTGGACTAGCCCATTTCTTCGATTTTTGAAATATCTTGAAAACCAAATGGAATAAAAAGGAAATTTCAACGGCACAAAGCAGCACAAACCTAGCAGCAATCAGTACAAAAAAAATTTTTTCTCTATTTCAGTATCGTAATGAGTTCATTACAGTACTAAAAACAGTGCTGTAATGAATTCATTACAGCATCGTTTTCAGTTACATTTTTCGTTATGTGGTTGTCAGCAATGACTTCCGATCCATTCAAATTTCAGCAGACGTCAATTTGGAAATGTCAATTTTCGTAATTCCTCACATTCACACCAACTGCTAAGATACAATATGAAAGTCACTAGGACCTATAATTTGAATTTTTCATTGAATTTCACAAAATTCGACTGAAATAGAGCACATATCGTCTAATACTCGTTGCAGAATGCAATTCCAATACTCATGCGTTCGATTGGAATGGGAGCCCATTCTGCAACTAGTTTTAGAATATACTATTCTAAAATCAAAAAATGCTGGGCCAACTTCACACTCATAATTTTATTTGGTTCAAGATTACCGTTCGGAAGTTATGACGTATCGAAATTTTCTGTGACAACCGAAAATCATCCTGCAATAAAATGAAATGCATTTACATCCTACTTCCATCTCCAATCAGATTAACCCCAAGCAAAATAACATATACCACCCAAAAGGATTGACAGAACTACATTTTCTCATTCCAGAAGATGAATAGCTGAATACACCTATAAATAGCAACACAACTCATTTTTGCCTATGACAGGTCATAACTCATCATTCTTCAACCACCACGTATGACCGGTACACGTCAAAGGAACCAAACAAAAATTTTGCGATGACATCAAAGATGACGGCCGAACGAAGAAGAAAGAATACGTAATTACCTGACAATAAATCAAACAGGGAGTTATTGGAAAGCCGACTCATAACAATGTAAATACCAGTACTCCAGAAGGTACCTACCTAATCTGTACACACATGAACTTGCACTCGAAACCTACAATGATAATTAAGATGGAGACAAGAAAGGAAGTTGTAGAAATGGATTTTATGATTTACGAGATGAGAAGCAATGGGACGTTACTTTTAATTGGGAATGAGTGATTTTCTAATTGAAGTGGAGGAGATTAGTATGAACACTGCCACAGCCACTTAATGCACTGTCACGATGTATTATGACAACGACGCATCTTGGTTAATGAAGTCAAGAACTATGCGGAAGTCCTCCGGTTGATGCCCAGAAAATTCTTGTATACCACAAAGACTCTCAAAC
This sequence comes from Adalia decempunctata, assembly GCA_951802165.1. Lineage (NCBI taxonomy): Eukaryota > Metazoa > Arthropoda > Insecta > Coleoptera > Coccinellidae > Adalia > Adalia decempunctata. Next base: position 29,086,517 of record OX637697.1, read on the forward strand.
ACAAGATAATATCCGTAAAGAGAAATATTATATATGCTGCTCCACGACAGTTTAGGAGATTCAAAAAATTTGAAAGTTTCGAAAGTTTTTTTCGCCCATTTTTTAAATATGAGGAATCTATAGTATATAACATTACTAGCAAGGTAAGAGGGTTTTTACTGGCGAATGGAGGATATAACCACGAGCCGCAGGCGAGTCAGTTACCTCCTTGAGCCAGTAAACCTCGTTATCTTGCGTGTATTGTTTTATATTTTATTTGTTTCTCATTTGTAAAAAGGTTGGATAAATTCCAAAAAAATCTCAATAATTTGTCGCAAATGTCGTTAGCTATGGAAGCGTTGCCATGAACATGTCTGTTTATTTTTCTCTACATTTGTTTTGGCGAGAGCGAAAATGAATGTACCAAAAGAAATTATTGAGGCAGCCAGCAGTGTAGCTTCAAGTTTATTACCTGCAAAATCAACTTCAAGGTACGAGCGAGAATACGACGACTTCAAAAAGTGGCAAAACAAAAATAGTGTGATTGGGGTAACTGAAGATGTTTTGTTGGTCTACTTGAATCAACTATCAGCTAGATTCAGTCCTAATACTTTATGGGCAAAATGGTCTGTGCTGAAAAGCTGCTTGGAAATGAAAGAAAATGCCCCTGTTCGCAGGTTTGTTTTCCTTAAAAAATTTATTGAAAAATATGACGGAGTTTCCATAGAGATCGAGTAGTATTGACGTGTTTTCGTACATCCCGATTCTAAGTGAAATTTTGTGAATAAAGAGGTTTTTTTGTGGAAAATGATGTGATCCACCCTGAAGATGTAGATCTCATCAACTTCTGGTGATAGAAGATCCCCATATCCTTTGAACATTAAAGTTTTTAATTAATAATACTTGTGAAGTGAACAGTGACAACAGTGACATTTATCTGTGTCAAGTTAAAAATCGCTTCTAGATCTAAGCAGACATTAAAATAGCATCTGCCAAAATGGCGGATGCGCTATCGAGCAACGCTCTTGACTACGAGAGCGGAGCAAATTCCAGACGGTTTATGATCAATCCATCTCAACCGCTCACCTCTCAGTCATCAAACAGTTCCCAACCTAATTCAACCTACTCATCGGCAGCTAAGGCAGCTCCAAAAATTGTATACCCGAAAAAAGATCAAGCTATAGTTTTCCACACTGATGACAACTTGAAACTGCAAGATTTCGTTAGAGCCGTAAGTCAAAAAGTTGGTGCCAAATCGATAACGTATGCATCTAGGATTTCGAACAATCGAATTTGCATTTACCTATCAAGTCTGAGTATTGTCGACAATCTCATCACAACCTATCCAACAATTAATGTTAACAACAATCAAGTTCCGATACGAAGACTCATCTCACCTACGAAACGAATCGTCATATCGAATGTTTCCCCATGCATCCCACACGAATATGTCGAACGAGCCATCAAGAGCCACGGTCTGCAGCTATCCTCACCCATATCGTTCCTGAAATGATGAATTCAGTCACATTCTGAGTTTTAGGCGACAAGCTTACGTACACGTAAATTCTGAAAGATTCGAACTTCAAACGTCTAGTATTATTGCATTTGAAGATACCGAATACAGAATTTTTCTCTCAACAGATAAAATGGAATGCTTTCTCTGTAAACAGCCAGGTCATATTGCCAACTCCTGTCCCAATCCTCCAACCCTCAGCGTTCCCTCCCAAAATGAAATCGTTCGTCCTTCACCGGAGCCACAACAGCTTGAACAACCAATCCCCTCCCGTGACACCCAATTTGACGATAATCATTCTCTGGTACACAAAAGAGGACGTTCACAAGTAGACACCCCTAGCGATGTCACCAGCATGCCTGATGAGATTTCCGATCTCCTGAGTGAGAACACAGCAGGTATGCCTCCACCAAAAAAACCTACAGCAGTTGATTCATCCTCTAAAAAACCAATCAAAAAGAAGAGAAAATTAGAAGCGACAACCGAGTTCATTCTTCCTAATCAAATTAAAGCCGATATTATTCAAGTATACAACGTCAATCCCAACGCTCTCACTCTTCCAAAAGACAATCTCTTCGCATTCTTAGAAAATTCTCATGGCTCTAGCAACCCCCACGGAGAAGCTCTTAAGTTCACTAACAACATCCGAGGTTTACTACAGGATATGCATTTAATATATCCACATCTTTCCGAAAGATCCATGAAAAACCGCTTCACACGAATATCCAAAAAGATCAAGGAACAACTCGCTGATAGTTTGATTGAAACAGATAGTCTTCCTAGTATCACGCCATCTACACCGTTGGACACCAGTGATGATGAATGCCCTTCTGATTCTTCTCAACAGCCTGTACCCCCATCCCAATAATATCATACCATCACTTTCAACTTACTACAGTGGAATTGTAACGGTTTCTTTCCCCGACTAGAGCGCATTCATCAAATTATATCTGAGACATCTGCGGACATACTATGCCTACAAGAAACGAACTTCAAAGAGAACAAATTGAATAACCTGAAACACTACACTTCCTATCATCATATTAGAGCAGAGTCTTTGAGAGCTAGTGGCGGTACCTCTGTCTTTATCTCAGACGATATATATTCAGTTCAATTCCTCCTACATACCAACTTGGAAGCAGTCGCAGCAACAGCCTTCCTTCCTGACAAAATGACAATATGCTCCGTCTACATACCCCCAAACTTCAATCTCACAAGAATGGATCTTCTGAACCTCATAAACCAACTACCAGAACCCTTCATACTGGTCGGAGATTTTAATGCCCATAGTACAATGTGGGGCTCCTCTAACACATTTGGTAGAGGACACATAGTGGAGGAAGCCATCAATAACCTTGACCTATACCTTTTGAACACGGGCAGTGCCACCTTCTTCAATATGTCTTCCACCTTCTCGAGCATTGACCTCAGCCTATGTGATGCACGTACCGGCTCCCATCTCACATGGAACACCTTAGATTGTCTCTATGACAGTAATCATTACCCGATATTCATCACAAATAATGTCCCGAAAACCCCGCTAAACATCAAGAAGTGGAGAATAAAGCAGGCTGATTGGATCGGATTTGGCCAGCATATAAATGAACAACTAAATGAATCTGTCCTTCCCTCTGACATAGACCAAGCAGTGGAACACCTGACTAGCATCATAATATCCGGCGCAGAGACATATGTGAGGCAGTTTACGTTTGACCCCTCAAAAAGGATTGTCCCTTGGTGGAGTGACCAGTGCGCGGAAGCTGTGAGGAAATGCAAAACAGCACTGAATAAATTCCGTAGAGTTCGCAGCCAAGAGAACCTTTTAAATTTCAAGAGACTTAGAGCTAAATGCAGAAGAACTCTCAAAGAATGCAAGAAAAATTCCTGGGCCTCTTATGTGAATACAATAACACCAGACACACCGTCCAAACTAGTATGGAAAAAAATCCACCAAATTCAAGGGAAAAGAACTGCATACAAAATCTCAGCAGTCAATTACCACAACAAAATTCACACAGACAGTCAAAGCATTGTTGACATCCTTGGGCAATATTATCATTCGAGATCCACCGACATCCAGACATCTGCCGAATCTCCTGACCCAGAAGAATATTTCCCACCACCATCCTCTGACTGCAAGGAGTTGAACCTTCTGTTCACCATGAATGAACTCACCAATTCTCTTCATTCATTTAAGAACTCAGCAGCTGGTCCTGATCACATTCCTGTAATATTCCTGAAGTACCTACACAACAACTCGTTAGAGATAATTCTGAAACTATTTAATTCCATATGGTCAAACCAAAAATTTCCATCCTCTTGGAAAATATCCAACATTATTCCAATCAAAAAAAGAAGTGCCTCTGATACCTGCCCAAGCTCCTTTCGTCCTATTTCACTCACATGTACTCTATGCAAACTGTTGGAGAAGATGGTTAACCGCAGGCTCCTCTGGTACCTTGAAAAACATAAACTCCTGAACAAATACCAATCGAGCTTCAGAACTCATCGTAGCACTATGGATAATTTGTTCTCTCTCCAAACCCACATAGCAAACTCGCTGAACCTCAATCAGGATGTCATCGCGGTCGCATTAGATATCGAGAATGCCTACCCCACAACGAAGACCTCCACCATTTCAAGGAATCTCAAAAAAATCGGACTCTCTGGAAATATACTGCAGTTCCTAATCAAATTCACTTCCTTCAGATCGTTCTCAGTTACTGCAAATGGCAAAATATCCAAACCATTTTATGTTGAAAACGGACTCGACCAAGGCTCTGTCCTTAGTACAACCCTCTTCCTAATTGCCATCAACGATATAGACAAATCAATCTCTTCACCTGTCAAGCTCTCTATATTTGCTGATGACCTTTATCTTTATTGTCATGGAAAGAACACAAATACCACCAGTACCCTCCTACAAAACGCTATTAACGCTCTCGAACTCTGGTCGAAATCTAGTGGGTTCCAGTTCGCTGCCAATAAGTCAAAGGTCATCAAATTCTCCAGAAGACGCAATAGCCCGCAGCATCCTACCATATGTCTCAACGGTGTAGTTCTCCCCATAGTAAACGACATAACTATTCTGGGCCTGACTTTTGACTCCAAACTCACCTGGAAACATCATATTAAAAAAATAAAAGGTAGCTGTAAGAAGCAGATGAACATCCTCAAAACCCTTGCGCATTACAAATGGGGCGCCGACGAATGTGTGCTCCTCAGCGTTTACAGAGCTCTGATTCGACCTAAACTGGACTACGGTAGCATTATATATATAACTGCATCACAAAGTACTCTACGATCCCTCGATGTCGTCCACAATACTGCCCTCAGAATATGTACCGGAGCGTTCCGATCCAGCCCAGCTTTGAGTCTCTACTGTGAGTCACACGAACTTCCTCTCCAACTGCGACGTCAAAAACTTCTTCTTACATATGCTGCCAGAGTATCAGCCAACCCAAGCAACCCTGTCTATTCACTCATCATCACACAAGACAGATTGCCATCAAACTGCACACGTTGTCCTCCTCTCCCACAACTGGTTAATTCTCTCTCGTCATCCATTTCCTTTTCTGCCACCAGCCCCTACTCAATATCTAAGACACCCCCTTGGATAAAATCCCTCCCAAATGTTGACACATCTCTAACCCGGTACAAAAAATATAATGTACCAAATGAACTTTATCGGAAGTCTTTTCAAGAGATATTAGAGAAGTACTCGTTCGATGAAATACTGTACACAGATGCTCCTAAGACCGAAAACTCGGTAGGCTGTGCAGTTACAAATCGAAACACCATGCTAGGGAATTCCCGAATCTCGGCCATATGCTGCATCCAAACAGGTGAACTTTTTAGCATCCTTCAAGCCTTAAAACTTCCTCTTATCCAATTCCAATCTAAAAAAGTAGCCATATGCACTGATTCACTAGCCTCTATACATTCCATATCTTACCCTTGCTCCCAACACCCCATTGTTGACAAAATTCATGACCAATATCACAAACTTTCACACCACGGAACAACAATAGTACTCATTTGGGTTCCATCCCATGTGGGAATCGAGGGCAACGAAACTGCCGACCGAGCATGCAGGGAAGTTTGCAACTCAAATGCACCGATAAGGCACATCCAACTCCCACAAGACCTCAGATCCTACTTCATAAGATCAATCAACGAGCAATGGCAAAACCAGTGGAGCAACTCTAGAGGAAAACTACGAAACATACAGGACTCCATAAGGGATCCCATTCAGTTACCTCCAATGACCAGGAGGGAGCAAAACATAGTCAGACGGCTTCGAATTGGTCACTGTCGACTTACCCATGGCTATCTTATGAGCAACGAAGACCCTCCAACATGCCACCACTGTAACAGCCCCTTGACCATCCCTCACTTTCTGGTGGAGTGCCAGGAATATGTTAATGACAGGAGAAACAACAAAATTGAGCTGACCTTAAAAGAGATTCTCCAAAACTCCAGAAATTTCAAAAACTTGATGAACTTCCTTAAGTCTATTCATCTATATAGTCAAATTTGAAAATTTATAGTTTGTTAATTTAATTTTGTGAAAATAAACTGTAACCGTGTCAATGGCCTGAGCAGTCGAGACACATGAATTTAATAAAAAAAAAAAAAAAAAAAAATATGACGTTTAGTTGTCATTTGCAGATTTCAAAAGGTAATAGCGTTTCTGAAACGAAAAAATGAGCGTTATACCCCATAAAAGGCCAAGGTATTAAGTAAAGAAGAGGCTGAATAATTTCTTTTACATGCTCCTGATGACCAGTGGTTGCTGGCGAAAATTGTAACAATATTTGGGATGTTTGGATGTTGTCGATGTGACGAAATTCTCTCCTTAAACATGAATGATGTAGAAGATATGGGAAAACACGTTATTGTGACATTGCGGCAAAAAAAAAATTAACAACAAGAAGATTCACCATAACCATTGAGTTTAAATATACATATATTTAATATATATATATATTTAAACTCAATGCCATAACCGATGATGGCTGCAGCTTCAAGCCCTGCATGTTATACAGAAAATATGTAAATCTTCGGCCACCTGGAACAGAAAGCCTAAGATTTTTTTTGACATACCGACATGGAAAGTGCATTTCCCTTAATGCTGGCCAGCACACTATTGGTGGTGTCCCAAAGCAAATAGCGAAATATTTAGGTTTAAAAGACCCAGAGTTATACACCGGCCACTCTTTTCGCAGAACTGGAGCCACTATGGTTGCGGATTCGGGTGGAGATATTTTAGCACTAAAGCGTGCAGGAGGGTGGAAGAGCACCGAAATTGCGATGAGTTATGTCGATGATTCGGTCAACAAAAAAATCGAAATGTCTAGCAAATTATTTGGTAGTAAGGAGAGTACAAATGTTCTGCTGTCCTCGAGTTCAGCAGTTTCTGAGTCAACAGATGGTTCATCATCATCAGTATCAACTCTTTCATCATCAGAAATCTGTGTTACTGGAAATAACAATTGTACCATGATTTTCAACATATATGACGATAAAACAAAATTTTCTAATGTAAATTTATAATACTACTAACTTGTAAAAGTTTTGCAAGTTAACTGTCAGTTTTACAAGTTAGTGACTTGATAAAATAAACTTTCTTGATTAATATTGTGTTTTTGGAAACTGACGTTTACAAATGAGAAACACATAAAATATTTATTCATCACATAAGAGCTCTCATGGAGAGAAGAATGGACTGTACCAATTCTTATTACCACTAGAATTAAAGAAAGAAATTATTGAAACTGAATAATACCACACTGAAAGAACGGTACTCATGGTTGATCTACCTTGGACGGTATTGAATAATTAGAGTCCGTTTTCTCACCGAACGAATTCACATTATTAGATACAAAACTAACAGGTTCTGGCGTGGGGCCTGGGGGAGAATATGAGGCGAACAGTGATAGGGTGGCGAACTGATGTCCGTGCTAATCGAATAGAGACGAACTGATGGCACTAGAGCCGTGACTAGGCGAGTAGTAAAATAGGGAGAATCCTTGGTTCTATTCTTTCTGGGACTCAATACCATAGAGTCGAGGATAGTGGGTGAACCACTGAGATCTGGGTCTTCTTTGTTACTGACGCAGTCCATTCGCAGTATGAACTTTGTGGTATGGAGTGTGAACAAAAATAAATGAATTTTTACCAAAACCAATAGCCTTTTTGACTTCAGCCGCAGTAAGTTTACTTCTGATAATGTAAATCTGATGTAAATAAATTTGTCCAATTGTATCTTATGCGACTTTAAAGCGATTGGTTTTCTGTTTCAGAAATCCATCCAACTGATTGGATATCGTTCGTTTTCCCTACTTGGAAGTGAGGTTGAGTATGTACATAAATAAACCGCACGCGGGTGAGACTCAGCGGACAGCCGCTAGTTGAATAATATAAGAAAACCGAAATCAACATCAATGTTGGTTGGAGGTTGTTGAATGCCAATTCCAACAAGCTGATTCGAATCGCCCTGACACAAGGTTACTTCGGCAATATGCTGGTAGCATTGGGCGTGAATTAGTAACAGTAGGGGTATTCTGATGGTTGCTAGTGTGAAGATTGGATCAGGCTGTCACCGACTGATTTATCGTGATCGTCCGAAATGAATTAGAAATGATTTATTGTGACTCATTACCCGTAACTGTAAGAAACTTGAAACGATTGAATTAGTGCTCCATTTTGAATGTTTATTCAGGTTTGGATTTATGTACGGGAGAATAATATGGATGTAGAGAACGTATTAACTCCATGCGTAACCTGTAATCCTACTGCGGTTATTCTTGTGGAGCTGCCCACACTTTCAAGAATTTACTATTGGTATAATTAGGCAGTGAGGTTGTACACCGTATGACTGTTATTGATGGCTTGAGGAGTCAAGATAATTGCAATGTTTATAGTGGTTCATGAAGTCATTTCTTGATATGGAAATATTTGTGACATCTTTTGCTTTGCCATCGATCTATCCATGATGGCGCCGCGAGTTAATGGTGGTTCGGATCCCTCCTGTAAAAAGTGTTCGAAAGACGTGAAAATTTTTATTGTTTGTGGAAACTGTCAATCCAAATATCACCCCAGTTGCGTACTGAAGATACGTGGTACTCACGTTGATTCAGAAGGTGTGATTTTTTGTTGTGGAAACAGACAAAAATGTGACTGTGAAACCAAGGACGTGGAGATAAAACAGCTAAAAATGAGGATATCTAACATGAACGAGTCACTATATGAAAGATCTATTACACACGATACAATTGATGGTGAAGCGGCGCAACTAAAGACGGAAACTGACTACAGCAATGGTTCTAGGTCGGTTGTAATTAACGAACATGAAGACTGTAAGTCCCATTATCAAGAATCAATTATCAAACAAAAGGACGTACTAATTGCTGAACTCTACGACAAAATTGAGATTCTTAAAAAGCATATAGTCCTTTTAGAAAAATATAAACCATACACTGGGAATGATTCTTCATCTTCCATACAAAAAATGAATCAATCAACACCAATAATGTCTAATATGAAGGAAGTGGATGTCAATATCCGCGATTCAGGAAAAAAAAATGAAATGGTAAATAATAAACATATTAGCGCTCCCATGAATAAAATGAAGACGTCAAATATGAATTTGTCAACTTCAAGCGAATCTGTGGCAGAGAGAGAGATGAAGAATGGTAATAACTGGAAACTGGTTAAGCACAAGAAAGGGAGGACCAATGGCACTGCCGGTAGTTCGAATGCACCCAACTCCAATGCGACAGATTCAACAACGGACAACATCACTAATGTCAAAACAAAAAGGAAAACAAACATGAACAGAAGCAACTTTTGGAAGATTACAGGAGCTTCAGACAACAATCCCGTTAAGGCTGTCAACAAAAAGACTGCTTTATTTATATCCAGAATTGCTGCAAATACAAATCTCGATGACTTTACAATGATGGTAAAACAAAACTTTCCAGAGGCCGAATGTCAGGCACTGAAGTCCAAACATCCTGATAAATACAGCTCATATAAGGTCGTCATTGATGAACGTAACTCTTTAACTGCAAAGAATAGCGATAATTGGCCCAATGGGGCGTATGTCTCGATGTTTTTTCAGAAGAATACGACGAGGGTGACAAACCTAACCTAATAAAATCCCCATTCTCTCATAAAGAGACTATAAATAACTCTATTGATTGCATGCACTTGAATATACAGGGTGTCAAAAATAAAGTAAATGATCTGGAATGCTTGATATACTCTCAGCCCTACGAGTTGGATGTAATATGTTTGACTGAGCATTGGCTTACTCAAGACGAAGCTGAGGGATTCTGTTTGGATGGATGGTACCTAGGTCACGCATATACGAGGACTAAAGCAATACGAGGGGGCACTATGATACTATTGAAAAACACTTTGAGCTGTTTTGAAAACTGTCCTATTATAAAAGATATATGTTATTTTGCACAAGAGATACACTGTGAAATATCTTCTTTAAAACTGAGTCAGGGTAATATCATTATTGTATGTATCTATTCTTCTCCATCTCGAGATTTTAATGTGTTCATTTCCACCATCGAGTCACTGCTTAGTAGAATCAGTATCTGTGGCAGTAGAGTCATATTTTGTGGGGATTTTAATTTAAAATTTGAAATGTATGATGATTCTGTTCTAGATCGGGAAACAGGGATATTTGTAAATATTTTATCGTCCTATGGTTTCAAACAGAAGATTTTTCAACCCACCAGGGAAAAAAATTGCATTGACAATATCTTTACCAACTTTGACGCCCAGAGTGAGTATGTAGAGGTTCTGGGAGCGACGTTTTCTGACCATGATGCTCAGGTATTCCGTGCAGGCTTTTCGGGGGAGTCCGGAGGTTATGTCCACAGGAAGATGAGACCTCTTACCACCGTGGGGTTTAGTAACATGCATAGTATGTTGCAGGAACTCTCTTGGAGTTTCATTGATGATGAATTGGACATTAATAAATGTTTCAACTTGTTTCACCTGGCCATTGTGGATATATTCCGAAGGGCTTTCCCGGAGAGGACAGTGAGATTGCGGAGTACACAGGCGGATCGTGGATGGTTCTCTATTGGGCTCCGTAACATGAGAGAGCAGCTGATTCTTGTGAATGCTATGTATAACTACTCTGGCACAGATGATTTACTCACACTGAAGAAAAAATTACGTTCAGAATACAAGAGAGCGATGAGGAAGGCGAAGTCTGATTATTTTGGTAAAATAATCGAAAATTCTGCTAATAAATCCAGGGCGGCTTGGCGTATAGTGAACAATCACTTAAAAAACAATGGCGTAAAATCATCTATGAGCATTGACGCAGACCATTTCAATTTTCACTTCTCCACTTTTGCCGAAGAAGCCTTGGCAAATATACCCCAGTCTGCCATTCCATTTGACCACTCATTCAAAAAGCATGTTCCACCTAATAATAACTTTTGCTTTCGGGAAGTATCTCATAATATCATAAGAGATATAGTCTCTAACATCAAGAATAGTGGATCCACTGACTACTATGGTCTATCAGTGAAAATCATAAAAAGAAATATAAGTTCAATAATTTCGCCACTAACCAAGCTTATAAATAAATGCCTGACAACCGGTAAATATCCCGATTGCCTGAAAATTTCTAAAGTTATCCCAATACATAAAAAGGGAGATAAAGAAGATGTACATAACTACCGGCCAATCTCTCTTGTACCAGTATTTTCTAAAATACTTGAGAAAGTGATATCATCACAGATTGTAGAATTTTTCGAGGTCAACAGTTTGTTTGCTGTGAATCAATTTGGTTTTCGCGGGGGTAGAACAACGGTTGAGGCTGTCATCGATTTTGTCAACTTCTCCGTTGACTGCTTTGAGCAGGGGAAACACTGCCTGGCCACTTATGTCGACCTGACGAAGGCCTTTGACTGTGTCGCCCGCGACAAGCTTCTGTATAAGCTTGAGAGATACGGATTTGAACAGAATGCAATCAACCTGATTGGCTCTTTTCTGAGTGACAGGTATCAGGTAGTTTTCGCTGATGGTGTACACTCTGGTATGAGACCCATCAATACCGGGGTAGCACAGGGGTCAACTCTAGGACCAGCCCTCTTTCTGATCTTTATTAATGATCTTCCAGAGTGTGTACCGGATGCTAAGACGATACTTTTGGTAGATGATACTACAATTGCAACTGAATCTTCTGATCTCGATACTTTGGTTGAGATGTCGCGGGGGGCACGGTCTCGGGTTTTTGACTGGTTTACCGCTAATGGCCTGGGCGTGAACATGAGTAAGACCCAGAATCACATATTCAGTCTCAAAACTGTGAGTGACCAATACAACTCGGCCAGCTCAGCCAGATTTCTGGGTGTCCATTTAGACTCCAAGCTCACTTGGGGGGAGCATGTGAATGTCCTGACTAAAAGGTTGAGCAGAAACGTTTTTGCCCTGAGAACTCTCTCGTTCTCTTTACCTAGAGGTACCTTAAAGATGGTATACTTTGCTCTGGTAGAGACTCATTTAAGATATGGCATTCTAGTATGGGGTAATTGTGCCCATCGGGATGCGGTTTTCGGACTGCAGAGACGTGCGGTCAGGATTCTGGGTGGGCTGGATTATCGTGAATGTTGCAAGCAGACTTTTAAAGATTTGGATATACTTACGTTCCCATCGATGTTTATATTAGAAAATCTAATATATGCCCATAAGAATAAAGACAACTATCGGATTCAGTCCGATATTCATAATCATGACACTAGGAACAAGAACCTGATTAGGAAAGACTTTCTACGATTGAGTCGATCCCAGCGTGGTCCGAAGTTCTGTTCCGTGTCTCTGTACAATAGACTTCCTGGTGGGTTGAAGAACTTACCGATGAAACAGTTCAAATATAGGCTTAGGAAAACGTTATCTTCCAGAGTTTTTTATTCCATTGATGAATTTTATAGGGTGACGTTGAGTGACGCTGATTTTATGTAAATTGTCTAAATATAAATTTTTTGTATGTTGTTGATCCTGTCAACTATTTAATTCATTTTAATGTGTATATTGTGAATTTTGTCATCTTATGTGACCTGTGAAAGCAATGTTTGTTGCGAAAATCACCAATAAAGTCTCTCTCTCTCTCTCTCTCTCTCTCTTCCTTCTATTTCTCAAACGGTCTATGATGAACCCGAATTGAGCAATTCAATATTTTTGATATTATCGGTGCTGACAATATTTTATTGTCTAGTTCGGTAGAAAAAATATAATTATACCCCATTCACTTCAATTAAGTATCTTGGTTGGCCAAGATTTAAGTTTATCAAGTTTTCTTACTCAAAACTGACGCAGGTTCGTGATAGTGGAATGTCAAATAATTCTTCGAGACGTTGCCAATGCTAATTTCTACTTACTTTTCTAACTTTGTAAATGAAGTTAGTTCTCTTAAGTGACACAGGTTTCGTTTTACTACATATTCCTGATGAAGCACTCAAGTTGTGTAAAAAAATATTTGATTGCCTTCTGAAGGTTTATTTCTTGAGAATTCTGAAAAGTTGGCAATTCCGTAGATCCGTCAGTTCTGTTCGTCTTGAAGTTTTCCTGTCGGATTATTGGAGTACTTTTATTCTTTTTTAGATTGAACTATCACAAAGTAATGGACTAATCACTATTCTGTCCATTATTTTTCAGTAAAATTTCAACACTCGGTTCTTGATTTCCGTACAAGAAAATAGCATAACTAAATCTTCCAACCATATTTATATAAGTGAAGTTTCTTCAACATTCGCCAGGTATTTGGAATTATTGAATTCACATAATATACTGCTCCACAAGAGTGAGGGATATCGTGTTCAATCGTTTTTAAAAGTATGTAATCTTGGAGAAAATCGATATAAAATCTGTTAAAACTCAATAACAACTTGAATCGATCCAATAAAAATCCGTATGAGACATTTCGTCAATCTGGTCGCCTTTTTTCCGAAGTTTGGTTCTTTGCATATGCTTCATGAATGTTCTTATTTTGAAATGAAGTCAGTTTATCGACGGCTTCGATTTGAGACAAGTTTTCTGAAAATGCCAAGACGTAAATTAACAAACGCTGAGGCTATTAGGGCTATCGGAATGCTACAGGGTGGCCTAACTCAGGTTGTTGTAGCGGAAAGGCTCCAAGTCAGCCAAAGTGTGATATCTCGACTTTGGAATAGGTTCAGCGAGACAGGTTCCGTGTTGGAAAGACCAAGGCTTGGTGCGCGACGAAAAACAACACCTGCTCAGGATCGTTTCATCACCGTTTCGGCGAGAAGAAACCCTACATCTAAGTGTAGAATGCTTCGGAATACTCTTCAAAATGCAGAGATGGGGTCCAAGTTTCCATCGAAACCATCAGACGACGTTTGAGAGAGGTGAATCTAGGTTCTAGACGTCCATTAAGAGGAGTTCCATTAACACGTGACCATAAGCGTCAAAGACTGGAATGGGCAAGGCAACATATCAATTGGAACGATCAATGGCGTAGTGTCCTTTTCACTGATGAATCCAGATATGGACAATTTTCAGATTCTCGAAGAATAAGGGTATGGACAATCCCACGCATACCCCGTAATCGTCGCTATGTCCAAGAAATCCATCCATTCCGAGGGGGTAGTGTTATGGTATGGGCCGGGATATGTTTCAAAAGGGCGCACAGATGCGCATTTGTCCTGGGCATATGACCGCCTTACACTATAGGGAGCATGGCATCGACAATGATGTGCCAAATTTTCAGGCTGCTATTGGTGAAACTTTTCAATTTCTAGACGATTACGCTAGACCGCACCGTGCAGCCAAAGTTCAGAATGCGCGCGAGGAGCTTGGTATTCCACATTTACCAATACCTCCTCACTCACCAGATTTAAATTGCATAGAACATGCATGGAATATGCTCCAAAGAAGATTAGATAATCATCAACCTACCCCAGAATCCTTAAATGATCTGAGAGAGCTTCTGCCCCGTTTATGGAACCAAATTCCTCAAGAAATGTTCAACAACCTCGTGTGTAGTATGCAAAGAAGATGTCAAGCTGTTATTGATGCTGTGGCCCGTGGGAGCCAATATGCATTGATAGTCTTAAAATGCTTGAATTCTCTGCGAATAAAATTTCGTTATTTCACTCGATTTTTCTTAACCACCCTGTATACGCTGCAGACCTACAGGCTAAAACTAATTTGCAACTTCAAATCATATTAAATATGAATTTTCATCACAAAAATCTTGTTTCAACTATATTTTTTTGCAATTCAAGTCAATATCCGTAACTCATGTGGAGCAGTTCATTTTCTCAACTTCATTATCTTCCCAAAATAATTATTTCAATAAATACGTAATAACTACGACCTCTATGTAGAAAGATCAACGTTGCGTTTGTATGTGACAAAAGAATGAGTATAACCTTATATTTTCAAAATATACCTAAGCGGTGGAATGTGTCTGAATTTCATAGCCAACCGTGATACATTATAAAAGTTAATGGATTGTACATAATTCCCAAATGTATTTTTTCTAAATAAAAAAATATTTTGACTCTTTGCTACAGAAAATCATGTTTAATTGAACACTGAAATATTGCGTTCTTATTAAAAACACCCTTTATTCGGGAAACCTTTCCTGATTCATAATATATGAGTTTGGTTTGGCGACGAGTTATCGACAAAAACCTGCAAGATGTGCATAAATTTGGAATATCCAAATCACCTGGTCTCGGAATCGTTAACTAGAGACGGAATAATTTTCATATCACTTGATTTGTGAATAAACACATAAAAATAATGGAAGTAGTGTTTCATTCCTAGCAATGAATAATGTCTCTAGGTTTATCTCTCATGTTGTTTTAGTCGTTTTGTCCCCGGTGGGGCCGTATATCATCCACTGGAATCTAGTTAAGGCCTGTCATGAGACGAGCAAGGTGACAATGTTGGGACTCTATTAAGCGACGTTATGTTGAAGAATGCGCACGTCTTTTAATAATTCATTCGGGAAGGAGGCAGGAGAATTTTCCATTTGGTGGAAAGGAAAAGTATGAAGTGTAATATTCGAGTGGAAGTGTGAGAATGAAAAATGATGATTCTTTCATTCATTCACGTGGATATTATTGGGCGAAAACGACCGTATAATGTCCTGGATGTCCCGAACGTTGATTCAGGATAGGGGATTTCTTCATAAATGATATTACTTTTTATGTTGTGGTCAGAAAATATTGAAGTATCGACTCCTTTCACAATTCAACCTTGTACAGTTTCGACGCTTTTTAATGCTGAATATCCAAAATTATTCTATACTTTCTATACTCTACTAAAGGTTGGTCCATAGGAATCTTAAAATGGCAGCGAAGCTGCGATATATTGAGGAAATTTTTATACGATCAAAAAGAGGAATCATCGATTCATACGAGGATGTATTGATATCTAGTTAGCCTAGACCTAGCCTAGACCAGTTCCATGCATAAACAAAATATTGCGATACCATATCAACGAACAATAACTCATTAGAAGTGTCAGTGTAGAGTTCGACGTCAAAAAAGTAAACCAGAGTTACGCAATATATTAAAAAAAAAACAGATGTCCACCAAAATTGTAAAAATCCAAAAATTGGAGTATCGAGCCATCATCAAGTAACTGTATTTAAAAGGGTTAATGTCCTTCGTATGCAACCGTGAAAAATTGGACTGCAAGCTTCAAAAGATGTAAATTTCCCATTGGAGATGATGACCGATCGGGAAGTCCAGTTTTTGTGTCAGTCCCCGAAAATATCGATGCAGTTCATGACATGATTTTATCAGACCGTCGAATTGGGCTGAAACAAATATCTGAAGCACTGAAGATTTCACACGAACGCGTTCATCATATAGTTCACGTCGATTCGGACATGAGAATAATTTCTGCAAAATGGATCCCCAAATGTTTGAATGTTGACCAAAAGCGTGCAAGCGTATAAGCATCGCGTTCGATTTGTGCTCGATTTGAAAACGATGTAGACTTCTTAAACCGAATTGTTATTATGGATGAGACTTGGGTACATTTCTACGATCCCGAAACAAAGCCACAATCGATGGAATGGCGGCACTCTGGTTCTCCTAAACCTAAGAAGTTTCGTGTCCAAAAATCTGCTGGAACAGTTCTTGCTTCAGTTTTTTGGGATTGCCATGGAGTAATCATGATTGATTTTTTGGATAAGGGTAGAACAATAACTGGAGATTACTATTCGGGAAAAAATCAAGTAGAAAAGACGCGCAAAGTTATCCAAAGGTATTTTGTTCTCAAAGGACAACGCCCCAGTGCACAAATCTCATGTTGCCATCATGCAAAAAATTCGTGATTTGGGGTTAGAATTACTAGGACACCCCCCCTTATTCACCAGATTTGGCTCCGTCCGACTATTATCTCTTTTCTCAACTTAAAAAAAGTTTAAAAGGTCGTAAATTTTCTTCCAACGAGGAGATCATAAAAGCTGATGTGGAGGACTGGTTCGCAGTGCAAGAAGAAACATTTTTTTGAAAGGTCTAGAGTCGTTGCAGGTTCGCTGTAATAAATGTATTCAATTAGGACGAGAATATGTTGAGTAATAAAATATTTTGACATTGAAATTTTGTTTGGTTCTATGGTAGACTGAAAATTTTTCAGTATATCCTCGTACGTGGGTGAAATTTCGATTTTCTAGAGTCTAGGCATCTAGGCAATGTAGATGTTTATTTTCAAAATCCCGCAAAAAAGGCAATTTCAAAGTCGATAAAACTTTTTTCACAGATATCCTGGCCGTGATGTAAATACAGGATGATTCCGGAGGAGACCAACAGATTTTAGGAGAAGATAACACTAGTAAAGGCAGTTTCGCAACAATGTTTGGTTTATGGTTGGGGGCCTTCATTGAGAGTCTACAGGGTGATTTGTCCTATTCGACCGATTTTTCTTTCATTCATTACTTTGGTATGGCTTGATCAATATTGATGATATTTTCAGTGTGGAACAATATGATTGTCTACTTTCAATAATTCCAACACTTTTTCAAAAATACAGGGTGCAAATAATGATAAGTTCAGATTAAAATTGCAGGTTGAAAAAACACCCTTCCAAAATTCTCTCTTCAGATTCTACCATATGTTTACATTACTGGGGTTTTTTTATTCCTTTTTATTTTCCTAGAAATTTTTTTATGGAAGAACAATATCGTTATTTCGCTTCATGGCAGTGAGAATATTCTGAACTATATAGTAAAGCTGTATCGTCATTGTCCAATGATACAAAGCCGAATGTATGAGATATAATTTTTCTCTATTTCAGTATCGTAATGAGTTCATTACAGTACTAAAGACAGTGCTGTAATGAATTCATTACAGCATCGTTTTCAGTAACATTTTTCGTTTTGTGGTTGTCAGCAATGACTTCAGATCCTTTTAAATTTCAGCAGATGTCAATTTGGAAATGTCAGTTTTCGATTTCCTAACATTCACACCAACTGCCAAGATACAATATGAAAGACACTAGGACCTATAATTTGAATTTTTCCATTGAATTTCACAAAATTTGAGTGAAATAGAGAAAATATCGTCTAATACTCGTTGCAGAATGCAATTCCAATACTCATGCGTTCGAAAACTAGCTCCTTCGTCGCTCGTTTTCGAATTTCGCATTCGTGTTGGAATAGGAGCCCATTCTGCAACTAGTTTTAGAATATACTATTATCGAATTGAAAATTTTTCATGAAATTAAAATCAAGTTGGCCCTCACATTTTTCCGGAAAGATTAAATGGTGAAATTTTGAAATTTACCTAATCTTTTTGGAAAATATTTTACCAAATCTACATACATATCTTATAGCAAAATCAATAACTCATTAGAAGGTCAATTGGAAATTTAATAAAAATGTCGCGAATATGTATTAAATAAAGGGGAAATCATTTCGTACATTCACTACATTCTATGAATATTTTGTGTTAATCCTTAGTTTCGCCTTTCTTAATATGTTTCGAATGTTTATTCTGTATTACTTGTTATAGATTTTTTGGTTTTCGTAGTTACGTATAAAGATCTTTTCTGGATTAAATGATTTTATACATCAGAATATGAGTGATTAAAAATGAAGTTCGAATTTGTAAAAACTACTTTAGGACTCAGGAAGAGCTTTGTATCATTGGACAATACTGCTTTTACATCTAGTTCAGAATATTCTCACTGCCTTGCAGCGAAATAACGATATTGTTCATCTTTGATAAAATTTTCTGGAAAAACTGGACGTGTGCCAGAAAAAATAAAAACGCTGCAGTAATGTAAACATATGGTAGAATCTGATGCAGGTAGCGAATTTTTCAAAACGGAATGTGCAGGGTGTTTTTTCAACCTGCAAATTTTATCAATATCAATCAAGCCATACCAAAGTTATGAATGAAAGAAAAATCGGTCGAATAGGACAAATCACCCTGTAAGCTCCCAGTAAAGGCCTCAACCATAAACCAAACATTGATTCGAAACTATAAACTTCTCCTAAAATCTGACGGTCTCCTGCGGAATCACCCTGTATAGGTATCGAAAGAGAAAAGGTCAATGCAAAATGGCTTGGTATTCATATTTTCTACAATTTTCCCATTCCTTCGGGAAAATTGATCAAACTTCGACATTCCGCTCACAAAATCACACAATTCGCGGAGATCTGCCAATAACGATTACTACTTAATAGGTAGACCTGTGGGGTTTACTAGTATCAAATTGCTAATACAAAGAGGTCCTTTGAGCCTGTCGATAATCATAATAAACCATTTTGCAAATTTTTACACTTCTCTGGTTGGTTGTACAATCAGAGACCCCCAAGTTATAGTAAATTTATGTTTCATACGAAGTTTGCTCCTGTATCTGATCAACTTCGAAAGGGGTGGTATTTCTCACTGATTGTAACCGAACCACTTATTGTTAGAAGGGACCCGTAGATAGACCTTCCAATTAAATTACATCAACGGGTTGATCTTATCACTCTCTATTAGATATTTAACTACCTGAGGCATTTTTCGATGCTAGAACACCATTATCGTGTTCTAAGGCCCGTAGTACGGTTCTACTGGTATTTTGTCCTAAAGACATTTATCTGTGATGTTGTGGGGTGGCATTAGGGATGCGGGAATTCGAATAATCGGAAGGGTGTTGATGTCTGGAACTGATAGGTGAAAGGTGAGAATAATTGAACGGTTTTCCTGGTATAAATGGGGTCGTTTTCGTATTGACTTTTAGATTTCCAAATCTAGTTATTCAGCGTATAGTTTTCAAGTTTTTTCTGTTTTCAACTTTCGAAAACTGTGATCAATAACGAATCCGTGGTCAAATTCAATTCTGCCTCGCCATTCGTAAATACGAAAAAATAACTCTAGAACGGATCCCCAACTAGCAAAGATGTTTTATAATTCCAAACTGTTCGCGCTATTTGATTTTATTATTGCTTTATTACTACTCCTCGAACGCAATTTTGTTTTATTAAAATTTCCATTGATACAATTGAGCTTTTAAGGAGTATTTTACTTTATAAAGAGGTCGTAAGAACGTTCTTAGTGCAAAAATACAAAACAGTTTTACGACAAACTATAACATTGTTTTATAAACGTTTACACGACAATTTTATACGAACTTTCAGCTTACCGAACAAATTTGTTTTATAATAGATTTATACTGGTCATATCTGATACTAGTTTGTTGCTTAGCGAACATCTATAAAACTGTTTCATTAGCGCTGGGTGAAACATTTATAAAATTATTTTATTATTGTTTTCTCCTTGATATTATTGCAGTCTAAAGCATATTGCACTCAGGCGTTACCTTAAAAAAATCATTATATTATTATCATGAACACTGTCATAATAAAAACTATATAAAATAATTATAAAACAAAAAAAATTTGTAAGGATGCAGAAGCATTCATTAATACATTTATAAAACAAATCGCCATTTAACTAATAGGTATATTTTGATCTAATCAATGACGAGTGACCTTTATTTTTATTAAGTATCATGAATTCGCTTGGTAAATGGAAAAAAGTTAAAAAAAGTGGAGCATTTTACAGAAAAGTTAAGAAGTGCTACCAAAATATCTTAGGTGGTGAAGTTATTACTAGTAATAATACACTAGATCTCCCTATAAAGGAAGCAGCAGGTGACCCATTAGACCAGCGGTCCGCAACCCTGGGGTCGCGACCCCATGTGGGGTCGCGAAAGATATTTATGGGGTCGCCAAAAAAGTCAACAAGGTCCTGTTTGCTCTAATATAACTTTCCAAAATTAATAAACTCTTCAATAGAAATAATTTACGAAATAAAAACAGCTAACTTCGTTACCTGAACCAACCTTTGCACTTGTGATTTTTTTTTCTGGGGTCACTCATAACTCTTCTTATAATTTTGGGGTCGCAATATCAAAAAGGTTGCGGACCGCTGCATTAGACAAACCAAATGATTTTGCTTCGAGTAATTCTGTTGAATCAAGTGGTTCCAATGAAAATGCTTTTATTCAACAAGAAGTTGAACCAAGGAGTCTTGAAGAAGATGAAGATGCGCTGAATAATTGGGAAGTAGAACTCGATGAATCGGATGAGGAAAATCAGTGTAATATAAACAATGTGGAAAGGAATATAGAGTTTGTAAAGAGTGTGAGATTGTGGGCTGTGTCTTTTAATATACCGCAAGTGGCACTAAGGGCCTTATTTTAGAATATCAATAGTCGCTTTCCCAATACACTTCATCGAGACCCTAGAACTCTTTTAAAAACTTCCCAAACAGTTACAATAACAAAAGTTGGCAGAAATATTGCGCCAAAAACAAATCAGCTCTATAGTTGCTGCGTGTGTGACATATTGGAGATAAAATTATTTTATAACTGATGCAGGTGGAGCATTTAAACAAAACTGATACTACCCGTTTTGTTACTGTTTTTTAAATTTACTATTCAGGATAAATATTTTGGGTAAGCGTCGTGTTCGCGACTGTTCACTCCCTGGTCTTATATGCCCTCTGTAGGAAGAAGTTATAACCAGAGACTGATAGCAAACAAAAATTCGTTGAACAAACGTACGTATTGAGAGTTCAGAGGCGGACTTCGGTCAAAATTAATTTTCGATTTTCCTTCTTTGGAGCAACAATTTTGCATACTTTGTGACTGGAAGTGGCGACTTAGGCTGTTTCATTATCTATTGATTGATCCGCCATGTTTTGTCAGAGGTCGAAATGAATGTTATATAATTAGGTATACAGCTCAAAATTACGGCCGAAACGTCTCGACAAAACATGGCGTACTTTTGATAGTTTTATGACCCGTTGTCACCGTGGGACAAAAGCCAATGTACACTTTGCATAACATGAAATTGAATTTTGCTCCTAGGTATACTTACATTTCCATTAAAAATTTTACTTTTCTGATCATTTTTTCGCAAAAAAATAACCTTGTAACTGTCTTTTCAAGCCACTGTTTTCGAGATTTAAGTATTAACAATAATGCATCCATCTAAGTTTTGAAGTGAATATTTTTAACCATCTCAGATGCACAAAATACACAAAAATACTAACATTCAAAGTGATCGGGTTACTATGTAGGTATGCATAATCCTATACACGCACAACTATATTTCTTTACACCAACCCTTTTTCCTGCAGTACGTCTCTGTTTAACGAAAATATACTCACAAGTTTGAATATTTTATAAAATTCGCTCATAGAGCAAAAATATTTTATAAGAACTCTCAGGGTGGTGAAATTATTTTATAAGATGGTAGCCATGTTTTGTGTTGTTCCCAACTTCACTTTACGGCGGCCATTTATAAGTGTATTGCGAAAATTCATTTTTTAATGATTAAATGCCCTTACTGAGTACTTTATTATTCCTATAATGGAGAAAGAAGCATTCCTTGAAATATTTTATTACAATACTGGCCAAAAGGAGTAAAAAATACACAATTACATTTTTGACCTTTTCTCTTGAAACTCAATAATAACTAATATATTTCAGGCGCCTGAAAATTTTGTTATATATGTCCCATATATGATACAGAAAAATTCCTTTCGCAAAAAAATCAACCATCAGCTAGCAAATCGAACTTCTGTCTGTTTGGTATTGCGTATTTACATATCAGAACTGAATGTAATATGGCTGATATACTAACAATAACCCAAACATATATGCCTGCCTCTTTGTTATCTTAGGGACCATTAAAAAATAAATTATTCTCAACGGGTGTTCTTAAACAACAAAAAGCTTGCACTTTTAGTGTTAGTGAAAACAAAAAAGCTATATCTGTTATAATAAAATAACTTTTATAAAACTGTTTTATTCTAGCTCGATAAATGTTATATAGTCGTCATGATAATAAAATATTATATAACTGATTTCCATAAAACTGTTTCATAATTGTTGCAAACTATGTTTTATAATCGTTTTGTAAATGTTTACACAATTATCCGGTTAAAGCTGAGGAAGCTATAATAAAACATGCTAAAGAACAAAATTGCTGCACAGGAGTGCGCCCTTTTTGGGTTTATAGGCGTTCTATAAACGTTGTTAGAACGTTTATAGCGACATTAATATTTTATAAAAATAGTTCTGTAAACGTTGTTAGGCCTTTTATAAAACTTAAATTGTTAGTTGGGGAAATTTCAAAGTTTCTGAGAATTTCGAAACTATGCATTCGATTGGGATTAAATTTTGCATTTGGATGTAGAATGACGTACGAGTATACAGTCCACTTAAGGAATTTTGTCCAGGTCTAGCGAAAAATTTTCCAATGATTTTTTGGACCACTGGCAGAAGTGTATTGAATAGAGATAGAGCGATCCTGTCCGAACGATTGATACCTTCAGTTTCAAGATACTCATTTTCCTATAAGGCCATGTGCTCTTAGGCCCAATGCAGACTGGGCTCTGTTTGTAAAGGGTTTTCGATTAAGAGGCGTTTTTTTTAATAACCTACTATTTCCGTGGATGTCACTTTTTAAATTTTCATTTTGAAAAGTAGCAACTACGCCATATATATACAAAAATGGAATGATGCACGCTTCAACAACTTATTGAAATTATTGAAATTCACTGAAAATGGTGAAAATTTGGCAGAGACGGTTCGTAAAACTCAAACATTTTTGGGTCATCGTTAGGCACCTGGTCGAACCGCAATACAGACATTGGTGAAAAAAATGTGTGTGAAGAACAGAACCCACGCACGTCGCTCAAGAACAGCCGAGAATATTGCTGCTGTAGCCCAGGTTTATCCATTCCTCGTCGTTCTTAGGAATTAGGCATCCCACAAACGTCATTACACCGTATTTTGCATAAAGATTTGGGTCTTAAGGCTCATGAAGTTCAGCTTACATAAGAACTGAAGCCAGATGATCATCAACAACGTCGTGTCTTTGCTGATTGGGTCCTTGAAATGCATGAGGATCGGAAAACCCAAGAGTTATCATTGAAAAGCCTCTCTATCCTCAACGTGTAACTGTTTGGTTCGGTTTATGGTCCGGCGGGTCATTGGATCCTACTTTTTCGAGGATAAGGCTGGAGCAACAATTACGGTGAATGCATTGCGCTATCGAGAAATGATTAGTTATTTTGTATTGCCGGAATTGGATTGTATTGATCTGGACAACATTTACTTTCAACAAGAAGGCGCTACGTGTCTCACAAGCAACGAAACCATTGATCTTCTACGGGTTAAGTTTCCGGATCGTTTGATCTCCCGAATAGGTGATCACAATTGGACAACGAGATCTTGTGACTCAACACCATGTGACTTCTTCCTTCGAGTTTGGGACCATGAGAAGGAGAAGGTCTACGCTAAGAGCCCAGCGTCGATTCAAGACCTCAAAGATGGAATTCCTGAAGCAATCGAGAACATAGGGCTGCTACTTTGCGATTCGATTGTGGAAAATTTCATGAAAAATATATGGTTCTGTAGTCGTAGTCGTAACGGTCATTTGGCTGATGTTATTTTCCATTATTAATGGCATACCTTCCTCTTCATAATGCAATAACTATTTGGCATTTTTCGTTGAATATCAAAATAACACCTCCCAATGGAAAACCATTCAGATCTTCAGAATGTTACACGATAAAAGGAAAGGAAAGGCTTGGAATAATTTCCATATAAAATATTCTATTCTCTCGTCAACAAAGATACATTAATAGTAAGTCAGGTATTACATTCATGTATAAATATTGGTAGATTCCCCTCTTAGGGTTGAAATGACAAGTCACGACCGAAACGTCCCACGGGATAATATCAACCCGACCGAACGAATTTGGCCTTACATCTATATCTACACGAAAAGTCGAATAACTGACATAATCGCCGAAAAAAACCTCTCCAGAACTTTTACACTACATTAGATCCTGTCACTTAAAAATTTTTCACTACCACGAACCCTATGAAGCTCTACCAAAATGGAGGCTTTCCTCAGTGAACATAGGGCTTTGCGATAAGGTTATGGAAAATTTCATGAAAAGGATATGGTCCTGTAGATTTTATGAAAAGGTAATCCTACCAAAAACATTCTGTAAAAAACTAGCCAAGTCTCGATGGAGCTGATTGTTTATCTCTAAAAAGTAATGAAATCTAGAAAAAGTCGAGCCAAGTCTCCTTACTGCGATTTCTTCATTATTATAGTTAATGTTGTTTGACTTGGCCGTTGAACATTCTTTATACGTTAGTGGGTACAAGTCAATTTTGTTTACACGTAATGCTATATCTGATGTAATTACCTATGTTTGTTAAGCGAGATAATAGCCCATACTGGTATTGGTAATTGGACGCTAGTGTCTCATTTTAGGCTGTTTTTGATTGTGCAACTCTTCTTTCTGGTGCGTCAAATCGACCACCGATGTAAAATAAAATAGACGTACAGACGGTCTTCTGTCAATGATTAGAAGTCCGTCTGTACTGGAAATAATTTTTTATACTGTTTGTTTCAGGCTCGTATTATTGAATACGCAGCTAAATCAAGCCTACAATTGACTCGTTATTGAATGAACGTTTTCCAGGTGGCAATTTTCCATCGCCAATGCAATAGTGCATTAGTGTCATGGAGCACCTGGTTTTGTAACCTTGTGTACCCTTCAATGGCCAAGTCACACAACATTAACTATAATAATAAAGAAATTGCAGTAAGGACAGTAAGGAGCCTTAAGGCAGAGATAACCGAGATGGTCAACTAGGTACTGAAATTTGGTACATTTTAAGGAAATTTAGCCATCTCTGTCTGTTCAATGAACTTCATATAAGTTCATCCTTGTTTAAAACTGATGAGTGCCACTACTTAGATGGCGCTAATTTTCAAGCCCAAAGGGTAGGAAACTGCTCTTTGCAAATGCAAATGGCGATTGTTGACATCCTAAATGGTGTTGTTTACAATCTGTTTACAACATCATAAAATATGCCGTTTAAAATGTTTACCTCGTTGGAATTCTCCAGCATTCTCGTTCTTTGCTTTCAAATCGTCTTCGAGCTAACAACAAGCAGATATTGGTGTGGACCTGTCTTCAGAGCAGAAATATTTGTTTGTAAATTAGCCAACATGCGTTGTATCGTATGTGGATCTGATGATCTGGAGGTGAAGAGAATGTATTGTTTTCCCAGGAATATTGAAAAGTAAGATATTTGAATTACGTAAACATTATCATATTAATATTTTCAAAATTTTAGATCCAAGTTGTGGCAAGAAAGTTTAGGAATGATATTCAAAGGAGAATCTCATAGAAGGTGGAAGATTTGTAATAAACATTTCCAGCCAGCTTCCTTTCGTAACTTGATCTCCTATGAATTAAATAAAGATGCGGTGCCTTTTCGGTGGGTCACCTCAAATGAATTGCCAGAAGAAAGTGAGGCTGGTCCTTCCGGAATGCTGTCTTCAGGACTTCACAAAGGTATTGATCTACATCAACTGCAAAATAAGAAAATATGCATATGATAGGGTCACCTACTGTGTATATGCCAATTATAGTGTCATTAGTTCGTTTTATTTATCACTTATACACCATATTAGAGTGCTCATTGATTTTATGCTTTCAGAAAATACTGGGGCCTTGCAGGATTTGATGATGAGTGATGCTGGTTTAGGAATGTCATCTGTTGAAGGTATTAACAGTATGGTAATTTGTGGGGAGCAGTAGATTTTACGAAAACTAGAATATTGAAAAATATGCACATAATATCACCTACTGTGTCCCTGCAAGTTGCTGTAGTCCGTTTTATTTATAATTTAATTAAATGCTTGACATATTAATAATGTTTCTTAAATATATAATATGTGCTTTACAAGATTAGAGATGCTCATTAAGTATTTGCTTTCAGAAAATACCGAAGCTTTGGAAAAATCAGTGAGAAGTGAGAGTCCACTTGCTACGCAGAGCCAGAGTACTCCACCTCATCAAAGTATCACTGAAACTCCTTCAAGGAGAAGAATTTTCAGGAATATTGAAAGTCTCTACACGCAGGAGTGTTCCCCAAGGAAAAAAAAATTAGTTGGCATGGTCCAAAGTAGGGAGAGACAACTGAGAAAATTGAAAATTTTGTGCAAAAGAAGATCGCATGATATAAGAGCACTCTCGAATATCGCAGAGTCTAACATCATGAATAATTTATTCAAGAACATGCCTTCCGTGACAGCAAATTTCATGCTGTCACAAATAAAAAATTTTAAGCCCAAAAATTTGAAAGGAAGGAGATGGAGTTTAGACGATAAGATTTTATCTCTCTGCATACTGAAAAGGAGCCCAAAGTGCTACAATTTGCTAAGAAAATTTGTGGCACTACCCAATAAAAGAACTGTTTTGAGTCTGCTGAAGAGAGTGCAATTTGAGTCGGGCATCAATGAGCATCTCTTCAATCATTTGAACGAGAGCATACCAAAAGGAATAGAACGATGTTGTGCTCTTTTGTTCGATGAAATTGACATAAAGAGAACTTGCAGTATGATCAGGGAGAAGATCGAATTCGTGGATTCGAGGATTTTGGAGCACAGCAGCAGAGTACTGAGCTAAAAATTGCCAATAAAGCACTTGTGTTCATGTTGGTGGGGTTAAACATGAAATGGAAGCAACCAGTTGCATTCTATTTCAATAATAACGGTTGCAATTCTACCAACCTGAAAAAGTGCTTGATGGAAGTGCTTCATGCTGCAAAATATTTCGCGAAAGTGGATGTTGTCACAACAATATGTGATATGGGCACCAGCAATGTGAAATGTATGAAGGAATTGGGGGTGACCATTAATCATGCATATTTTAAATTTGAAAACAGAAGAATATCCTGTATGTATGATCCTCCTCACCTGTTGAAGAGCACAGTGTCGTTATTTAGACGACACAATGTGCTTCTGCCAGTCACCATTGGCGACCAAAACAGCATTATGGAGGCAAAATTCGCAGATGTGAGGACGGCACACGAAATAGATAAAAGAAATCCCCTCTTTTTCCGGACAATGCATAAATTGAAGGACATGCATTTGAGTCCTATTATGCAATATGGCATGAAAGTCAGTATAGCTGCTCAAGTGTGCAGCCATACTGTAGCAGCCTACATCTACTCTCTAATAAGTTCAGGTAAGTTTAACAATTTAAACTGATGTAGAATAATTTCCTTGAATTTACCACAAACACTTATATTGTATGACCCCCACACTGACATTTATTGCTGTAAAGAGCTATAGTAGGTCATATCTCATTATTTTGATGGTTCAATCTTTCAATATCATTTTTGAGACTATGATATGAAACCAGAATTTGAAAAAAAGTATAACAGAAATCATTACATTACCCACAATATATTTTTATTATACAATGGTTAAACCATAAATTTTTCATTTCAGGAACGATGGAATCAAGGGCTGTTGCTACTGCCACTTTTATAAAAGAGGTGGATACCCTTTTTGACAGCTTCAATGGTCGAACACTTAGGGCACCAGAAGGCAAAGACCTAAGATGTGCAGTAACGGAGGAATCTCCTCATGTGGGATATTGGGCTGAGGCATTCCGAACTGTACTAGGTTGGACATACAAAAGGGTATCCAAAAGTGGCACCATCAAGCCATCCAAGCCTCCATCCCAGACTGGATGGCTTACATCCCTAAACGCGATAAAGGACATATGGACTTATTTGAAAATCCAGGGATGCTCCTCCTTAAATCCAAGGTCCTTAAATCAAGACCCCCTTGAGAATTTATTTGGAGCAGTTAGGTATGGATGCGGATGTGGGGACAATCCAACAGTCCAACAATTCATTGGAAGCCTGAAGTGCCAGATTTTGAACGGCCTGGCAAACAAGGCATTTGCTTCAAAAAATTGTGAAGATGATGATCATACATTGTTATCAAATTTACAAATATTTTTGAATTTACATGAACAGCAAATGGACACTGTAGAGCAAACATCATCAGCTGCTGGTACAGTTTCTCAAACTGAATTAGATTTGGGGGATTTATCAGTAGATATAGCTGGCGATATTTCTCGTGGAAGTCCAACAATTTTTTCTGTGGCTTATGTTTCTGGATTCATCATCAAGGGAATTAAAAAAAAGATAGTTTGTGTATTATGTGATTCTAAATTGCTTTCCTCTGATTTAGAATTTCATAATACATTCGTTTCAAATAAAGAATGGTCTAGTACCAACAAACTTTTGTACCCAAGTGAGGATTTTACCATATTGATTGGATGCGGGATTACTGCATTAGAGGAGTACCTAAACGAGTCTTCCTCACATCAGTCACATCCAAAGATTATGTTAAGTTCAGAAAATTACTTGGGTACAAAATTGAATTTTGAACTTCTTGCATGTGCTGATCATCAAGGGGAAATAAAAAAATTAACGATAAAATCATTGTGTCGGATTGGAATCCCTTGGTGGTGTAAGAGAAAAAACCAGGAAATTAAAGAATTGAGGAAAGAAAGAAATTCAATTAAAAGAAAAATAAAAAAATTTCGTCATCAATAATAAAAATATATTTCATTGTTTACCCTTATTTATAATCAATTCTAGTAATATGGTCTGAAAAGCCTACAAATATGTAAAAAAGTCTGATGAATCTAGTGCAGGAAAATTTTATTTTATTAGAATTATATATTCTCTATTATATTTTGTGAAAAATTGTTTAGTAAGGTTTTATGCATCAAATTTTAATTTCCATGAATTTTTAATTGTTGCCCATCTTGAATGTAATTCAACAATGTATGTTATGTAATTCAAAATTACCACCAGCAATTGGAATGATTTATAATGAAAGTTGTAACAATATTATTACTTGAATCTTTTTTACCACTCTGAATAGTTTCTGTTGTTCTTGTGGTCGAATGATCATAATTATTCATGAATAATGAAATAGTGTATTTTTTCGAATTCAATGTTTAATATACGAGGAAAGAGTATGAATGAACCACTTTTATTTAATAAAACCTATTCACTTTAAAATACTTAAACACTAAGTTCGCAGAACCGTATGAAAAACCTTCATTTTACAGCAGAACACATTTGTCCTGTTGCAAAATGCAAGGTTTTTCATTCAGTTCTGCGAACTTACGTTTAACGCTGAATAATTTGGATGAGAAGGCTATTCAAATTTCCCGCGCTCCGCGATTCCGTCGTACAGCGCCTCTATATCATGGCACGCCTGACTTAGAGAGAGATGGAGAATTAAAATGTACCAAACTTTTAGTTCCTAGTTGACCATCTCGGTTATCTCTGCTTAAGGTGAATACAGACTATTCTGACGTGACGTGATTCCACGTCACGTCAGACGTGTAGCAGTGCTCACGTTGGCCTAATATGAACGTGAACGTCAAAATGTTAGTGATATAAAAATGCAACACATCGTTCTGTGCGTTCACGTTCATATCAGGCCAATGGGAGTACAAACGGTGCCTGACGTAACGTGAAATGACGTCACGTCAGAATAGTCTGTATTCACCTTTAAACTTGGCTCGACTTTTTCTAGTTTCATTACTTTTTAGAGATAAACAAGCAGCTCCATCGAGACTTAGCTAGTTTTTTACAGAATGTTTTTGGTAGGATTTCACTTCTTTTTGTAGAAACTTGGGCATATTGATTCACTTCATTAGATTTTCTTATTTGACACATTTTTTTTGAGGAGTAGCTTTTTTATTACAAATCTTTATTTTCTTTTTTCCGGTTCTGAACTATGGTAGATAGAGCCTCCGATTATTTTTTATTGAATTCAGAGTCCTCGAAATCCTACCCAGTGGGCACGCGCACGTAGAAAATACGTTGAAAAGATGTTACATAACCAAACGTTGAAAAACAGTAAAAATGTCGCGGGAAAAAACGTTTTCTTGCATCGAGAATTTAGTTATAAATAAACGTTGTCTTTCAACGTATTGATTAAATATAAATTGGGCGCAATATTAACGTTAATTTATAACGTGTATGTATATTATTTTACCATACAAGTTTACTGTCAAACCGATAACGTATAAATAACGTTTATTTCCACCATATCATATATACTTCATAAACGTTGTCTTTCAACGTATTGATTAAATATAAATTGGGCGCAATATTAACGTTAATTTATAACGTGTATGTATATTATTCTACCATACAAGTTTACTGTCTAACCGATAACGTATAAATAACGTTTATCTCCACCATATCATATACCTATACATAAACGTTGTCTTTCAACGTATTATTATAATATACCTTGTGCTCAGTCTGAAAGTTAGTTTATAACGTGTATATATATTATATTACCCTACGAGTTTATATGTTCAATCATTAATGTATTAATAATGTTTATTTTCACCATAACGTATATCCTCATTAACAGTTGTCTTTCAACGTAATGATTCAATATATTTTGAGCATAATCTGAACATTGTATTGAAACGTTGACCTATATTATACAAATTTCATAAAATAATGTATAATGTTCCTTGAACAAGAAGTCATTATTATGATAAACATCTTTCAATGGAAAAATATAAATCTTGCATGAATAATTCAATTGTTGAACTGAAACGTATGGGTATATACCTATAAAGAATATATGGATTCTATATTTGAGTTTTCACAAATAGGTACTAATAAATCATAATTGAATCGAAAGTTACCTTGTGTTTTCAAATTGGTGAACCTCAAGAAAAAAAAACATTTCTGATTATTATGAAAAATATATTATAAAAGGAGATATTCACTACAAGAGATCAAAGAAACAAAAATAAAATAAAAGTTTGTCTATTTCACTTTCTTCAGCCTTGCCGAGGCGAATTTCAGCCATTCCTTCATGACTGTGCAAAGTCGAAACTCATCAATTTCCTTGGTTGGGAAGGAAATCTTAACAGCCTCTATAAATATGGAAAAAAAAATCAGACACGAGCATTCTATTCTGAAATTTATATGAAAATTTTTTTCTGGTTAACACATCTATATCTAATAAGATTTTATTTCTTTTAAGAAAAGTATTTTAGAAAACTAGCATTTTCATACCATTCATGGAAAAACTTGGAGAAACAATATATAGATATTTCGAAAATACTAGCCCATAATTAATGATAGTCAGTAAACTTCAATATAATTCAGATTCAGAGACTGGTGTATGGTGATTGCAGAAACAACATGAAGTATATTATTATTCAACCAAAAACTTATTGGGGGTGATGTCCTTAGATGCCTTGAAATGATTGATCTGGGGAGAGTCTATACAAGATATCCGTATACAATGCCTTCTACTTTCATTCGTGGGTGTCTGAATGAAAATGAAAGTCTAACAACAGCATTCTTGAAATAAATCACAATGTTACTCAATGTTGGTCGGGGTGTTAACCAAAAAAATCATATTTCATAATAATTTTAGACAGTTTTATGTTAAGCTCCTTTACAGAAATACCTATATTCACCGCCTCAGGTGACTGATATAAGTTCTCAAATGGAACTGTTCATTCATTTTAAAATATCCCTTTTGCATAATATTAATGGACAAACAATGCATGTATGTCAATGCAACCATTTATTGAAAATGAAAATAATAAGATTATTGGTTACCCAAAAGAGTCAGCCTTGGTTTAATATCAACTTGTATTTGCCATTATACGGAACACCATTACTCATTTTCAAATATAGATGTCAATATGTGCCTCATAAACTAGATTAGGATACTAAAGTATATTTTTTTTATTTACCCAACAGCAACTCCTTGGTTTTGTATTTTTCGAAGGCTATTTTGTCTCTTCCTTTCCAATTAAAAAGTTTGGCCACATCGTCAGCAATGAGGTATCGGAGCATTCGTCTGGTCAGGCCCTCTGACCCAGACCCTCCAAGACATGCCAATCTCCTTACCTGGAACAGATATGATTTATATTTACTACAGTGACAGGAAGATTTTTCTACAAATATTCAATTGAATATGATTTCTAAGAACAGTTCTACTGAAATCTTCATCTTTTCAACCTCAAAATGCACTAAATTAGTGCATTAGTGCAGTAAATTACCCTTATTTTTTAAATATAAAAAAAGTTTTTCCATCTCATCGAATTGTCAATATAAATATTATTCTGCTTGAAATAGTATTGCTACAAATATTGTTGTGTTCTTACCATATATTCCCAAACCATTTTATCAGCTAGTTTCTTCTCAAACTCTTGAAAACTGGAAAGAGTTTGAAATGGAAAAGTTTCAGACATGATACACTCTGGTGGATTCAAGTGTTCCGAGCCTGCCAAACTCGTTCGTCTGTTTATATCAGCCAGAATGATTGAGAGTTGGTCTACACTTGCCGATATCTTTGACAGAGCATTTAAAACAACACTCTCAAATTCTGAAAATATTAAAAAAAATATATAAAATATATATTTGTAATCAAATTAAAAAAAAAAGACTAAGTTATTTTGAGATGCTATAGGTTATTGAGTTTTTTTTTATTGCTTTGAGGTGTCAACAGACACATTATGGAGTCTTGGTTTTTAATATGTACTTGCTATCAATATATTATGAAGGAACACATTCAATTTACCTGCGTTTCGTGAAAGGGAGACATGTCTACCACCATCATTTGCAATGGTAGATGAAAATGAAGAGGATGTCGGAGACTTTCCTCCATATCCACTTCTACTAGTAGAAGCTCCTTCAGTTGCCAGCGAAAGCGTAGAGTATGAGGATACTGTTGGAGACTTTCCTCCATCTGCACTTCTACTAGTAGAAGCTCCTTCATTTGCCAGGGAAAGCGTAGAGTATGAGAATACTGATGCAGCACATAAGTCATCCTCACGACGTGGTTTTTTAGCAGGAACAGGTTCAGAATCAGTGCTGGAGTTCGAATCATTCAAAAGTCCTTTTTGAGTCAAAGTTCTGACTGATTCTGCAGATTCATAATTATCTGCTATGATTTTATTTAAATTTTTCTCTGCTAACTCATAAGTTGCTGGAAACAGATCAGATGTGAACAGAATTTTACCAGTTTCAGGAAAACCTTACCACATGTGAAGCGCGTGTTAACCTTATAAGTGGGCCAACTTTTTTTAAAGGGGGTGAGATCTTCCACAAATTTTCTGAAGGGTACTTTATTAGTACGTATTGGCCAATAACATTTTTTCCCATTTTTCAGCAGCCAAATTAATGGCACAATAGATATTTCCCCTGTGGATTCCATTTCGGAATTCAGGAACTCCACTACCGCATACATTGCTTCACTGATGGAAATCACAGAATTTATAGTGGTTAAGAGGAAAAGCGGCAAAACCTTCTTTGAAAGGCATAATCATACATTTGTGTGAAATGTCACCCAAACTGAATGTTTTTGCTCGAGATTCATCAATTTTCTTAATATAAAATATGCCCAATTTGGAAGATTGCAATGGTTCACTATATAAATCATCATAATATGTGAAAGGCTCACCACCAAGTACAAACGCGTCTTCAATGTATCTTATGAATTTGATAATATACATTTTTTTAGAATTCAACATAACACAATTGTCAGGCTTGTGAATAGATAAACATGTCTCATTAAATTGCAACTTTTCACAATTGTAAGAAATTAATTTACCCTGTGCATTATACAACTTCTTACATAGGTTTTTTGGTTCATGTTTAGAAATTTTTTTAAGATTGACATGTTCTGCTGAGACATATTCATGCTCATGGATTCTCCTATGCAGCTGCTGCAATGGATTATTTGAAGAGTGTAATTTCCTTTTCAAAAATGTCATGTAATTTTCAAAAGGAAAACAAGAATATTGATTGATTGTACCGTACAACTTTATATCATCAACCAAGTGCACCAAATTATGGATATTGAATACAACAAAATCTCTACCAAACACTTCAGCAGATTTTACAACAAATTTTTTTAAGCTTTCATCAGCAACAGATATATATTTTGAGATCAAGTTCTCATCTGTCAATATGAAAATAGCGCAATGTAATAATAAAACTAATTTGAATTGGATAGTATTCACAGCATTATAGAAAATGACTGGAAAAGTGTATAAAATGAAAAGTTTGAATTCTGTTGCTTTCCACCTTCGTATTTCTTTGAAGGTTCTGCATTTTCTAGGGAAATCTGATGTAATATACTCATGGAGAATGATAGTTTTATCATCAATTTCTTTCATTATTTTCTGGGATAACTTCACTGGAGAAGTGGCAAAAAAATAGTTCACTAATAGTCGCTTCACTACACCCAGGAATAGTAGATGCATGGGATCTATAGGAAACTGTGTTACCATTTTAATGTTTGCTCTAAGAAGAGGACTTTTTCCTTTGATATATGTAGGAAGTGGTTCAGTTATGAAGTCTTGGTCCAACTTAGAATTAAACAATTTGAGATTGTTTTGAGCATATATAATTCTGTGATTTTCATATTCACCAGCAATGTGGCATTTCTCACACCCTAATTTTGACGTATGACCTACAGTTTGGCGCAAGTAGCTCCTAGCAGGAGCATCACAAATGAAGAAATGTATATCGAATGTGTATACTTTTTCATTGTAATTTATTCCACGTTCTTTCAACGAAATAATTTCATCTATGAAATTTTGTAAATAAATTTCTAAAGGATCTGGTTTGCCAGTACCGCAAAATAAAGCAATGGTGAATGGAGAATTATCTTTCAAATCCTGACACATGCCCAAAATAGGATAGAACTCTGTAGAACTGCTTTTGAAGAGAGGCAAACCATCAATATTGATTTGTAATGAAATTTTCTTCACATTTTCTTTTATACCATATTGACATTTTTTCAAAATTGTATTTTCAATTCCGAAATAGTGCATGTTCCCATTATTCAGTTTTACAATTTCTGTGTGTCTCGGGGTCCCCATGAGTGTTCGAAAATCTTTAGGTATAAAAGGTAAAACTGGTTTTAGTATATGTAATAATGCAGTTGTAGAATTACGGGTTACATTATATGTATTGACCCATTCCCTCAGTTTATTCTTCAAATCGATAGCAATATCTACAGATTCTTCTAGTTCAATATCACTATCAGAATCAAAATCAGTTTGGTCTGTACCGATCTCCAGAAAATCAGTATTGCTACTAACATTATCAACCTCTCTATTATTATGTGAATCCAATTCGGAACTGATTAACGGGATTTTTAAATCCATATCATTATTGACAGCTAATATTGAACTAGAAGATTCCCCTACTCCATTGTTTATTTGATTTTGTAAAAGTTTGGTTTGGCGTTTTATTCTACGCTGCAACTGCCTTTTTCCCACTAATTTATTTTTGAACATTTCACCTTATGAATGAGTACCTACGAAGTTACCGCTTTCCGTTTAACCACTTAAAATTTATGACAAAAAGAGTTCGCCAATGTTTCGTATATCCTAAAAAAGATGATATTGTCAGTAATGCTGGATTTCCATACATCCGTCATCCGATGATACGATCGTCCGATCATCGTTGTGATTGGTTGAAATATTCAATTTTGAAAATTTCTGCCAATCGCAACGACGATCGGACGATCGTATCATCGCATGACGGTTGCAAGGAAATCCAGCATTATCTACTCATTTTCACAAGAACAAATAACTAAAATCATCGAATATACAATGCAATCAACATTTTGTGCATTATTTAATGATCAAAATGGATAGAAGAAATTTCTTAAATAATTAACAAACAGGAAGATCGAAAAAAATAATTATTGAAGATTATTTGCATATCATTAGTTGTTGAATGATTGTTTGGGCTATTGTCACGATTTATTATATTGATGCTGATCTACACTGTGTTCCTAAAGTATGGAATTTTAGCTAAACTGGTCATTTTAAGAAATAATCCTGAAACATGTCGATTTTTGATGTTAATTTACCGTATTTCAAAAAAATAATAACGTCACCGTCATTTTTTTAATGGAACACCCCCATTTTGTCTCAATTTTCGGATTACTCTAACTGAGCTGATTCCAATTGGTACAGGGTGGACAAAAATACAATAGTTTTTGTTTGTAAACAGCTCATTTGGTAATCCTGTTGAATTAGAAGGTCGATTTGCGCATGCGCGAACCGGATTTTGTTGCCAGATTGTGCAAATCAATTCCTTCAGAGTGAATTGTAATGTCATAGAAAAGGAATAAGAATTATCAACTTATACTGCGTTCAGGAATTGGAAGGGTAATTTTTATTGGCCTCTCAATGGCAGGAATCACCACTAGAAAATATCTTCCGCATTTTTCGATGAAATTTGTTTTAATTCCATTAGAAACTAAATTATGTGTTAATAAATATTGGCTAAGTTGAATTAATCAACTACTGATCAGAAGGAGCGTAAATTTTGAAATTAGTGATTTGAAATTTTTTCGCACCTTAGTGGCATGAAATAAAATGCGAGGGTAAAAATCCAATTCAATTTCACTTAATTGTTTCTTAATCTCGTCTATCGTCACGTTATAAAGATATTAGAAAATTCTAATTTGATAAATAATTAAATTCTAATTTAATAAATTAGAATTTAATTCTAATTCCATGAATAAGAATTGTTTTT
This sequence comes from Adalia decempunctata, assembly GCA_951802165.1. Lineage (NCBI taxonomy): Eukaryota > Metazoa > Arthropoda > Insecta > Coleoptera > Coccinellidae > Adalia > Adalia decempunctata. The sequence continues at coordinate 29,123,991 of OX637697.1, forward strand.
GGATTTAACACTATATTGAAAGAAAATATATGATTTTTAATAATTTATTCAGGGTTGCTTAGTTCGAAGTGCTAATGAAGTAAAGAACTAAGCATAGAAAACCATCACTCATCAAGCACCTAATTAAAAAAAATACATCATATTTGTTTGAAAAAAAGTTCCAGCATGCTATAACATTGGAATTACAATAGAGCATTTATAAAAAAGTTTAAATTACTGCCAGAATTGGTCGCGGAAAATTACCGTACTGTCAGATGAATGCGGTTCTATGACCTTTTCTTCAAATACCGGAATAATCGCCCGATCTGGCAACGTTGCTGCGAATTTGACGGACCCCCCACCACTACCCAAATTCTACTTGATTAAACAACGTCAGGATTACCAAGTATTATTGATAATATTGTTAATTTACCTAATAAAGAATGTTACGCGTTACTTTATGAGCACACACAAAACTATTGTATTTTCGTCCATCCTGTACCAATTGGAATCAACATGTGATACATTTTTTGAATCAGCTCAGCTAGAGTAATCCGAAAATTGAGACAAAATGCGAGTGTTCCATTTCAAAAAAATGACGGTGACGTCATTACTCGAACGTAATTCCCCTGTATATTAGATTATTATTTTAAAATACGGTAAATTAATATAAAAAATCGACGTGTTTCAGGATTATTACTTAAAATGACCCGTTTAGCTGAAAATGAATTTGTTCCATACGGACACAGGACACAGTATATATCGGTATACATCTTCTACCAATTTCAAGGAATTTCTTCGAATAAAGCAGAAGAGAATTATTCGAAAATAATTCAATTTTCATGAAAATATCAAGATTATTATCGATATCCAAAATGCAGATGCAAATATTAACCAATATTTTATAATTGGCAATCAATAAAATACAACTTGAGGAAAAAAGCGAATTGAAACAGAATACTCACCTAAAATAAAACCGACGCTTGGCAAAATCAAATTGGTGGAAAATGGAGGTAGAACGGGCACACCCAGAAGTATAGTGATTCAACTGAAATTTCCAAGCATTTGCATCATAGGTGTTTGAATGATTATTATAGTACTCACCAACTCAAATGTAATTAACAACACTATTATAATAATTTATACAATATTCCAATATAAGCGAAACTCTGGAACTCAACACACTGAACCATCAACGAAACTAACGAGAGTATAGACCTGTTGCTTGCGAATGGCGGTTGCATTTGCGACCACTCAAGCACTCAGCAGTAGGCGCAGAAGCACACGCAAGACGCAATGTCATAAGTCAATCAGAGAGAAGCAGTTCCCGCGCATTCCCGAATGATGCGCCCGTCACAGACGAGTTGCGCTGTTGCGCATGCCGCGAAGAGTGTCGAAAGCTGATTTTGTTGCCAGATTGTGCAAATCCGTTCTTTGAAGGTGGATTGTAGTGTAGAAAAGGAATATAAATTATTATTGCGTTGAGGAATTGGAAGATAAATTTTTTTGGTGATTCATTGGAAGGTAGCGCCACCTGAAAATATCTTCCTCATTTTCCGATGAAATTTGACAAATTTGTGCTAATTCACGAACTCCATTTGAAAATAAATTATGAGTGTCAATATTTATTGGCCCAGTTGTTAACACATGTCAGCTTTCCTTTTGTGTAAATCAATCTATTGAAATTTTTTTCACCCCTTTGAATTTTACCTCATTAGCGCGTGAAATGAAATGTAAAGGAAAAATATATTCAATTCGATTGCACCTTATATTGTTTTTCATCTCAAGTATTGTCACGTAATAACAGAGTTGTCTCTGCGTAAAAATTACTATTGATACCATTTTCTGCCAAAAATTCGAAAATTACAGACATTTGGGCAAATTAATATGCTCTCAGTTCAGCTCAACAAAAGCGCCAAAAATATCCTAATATGTAAAATAAAGAATAATTTGGTGACAAACTGTTGGCTGTTGATGAGTAGAATTTTCAACCTTTAATGCTGGATTTCCATGCATCCGTCATCGGATGATACGACCTTCCGATCGTCGTTGTGATTGGCAGAAATATTCAATTGAAAATTTCTGCCAATCACAACGACGATCGGACGATCGTATCATCGGATGCATGGAAATTCAGCTTAATGCCCTATTAAACTTAACGATAGACAGGAGAGGCAGAAAAACTGTCATCTTATCAAAATCGTGTCCAGAGTAGTCGATGCTTCTCAAACTTTTTGGAATTGTGACCCATTTTTGAAGTAAAATGAATATCAACAGAAGAATAAAATGTTCACAACTGCTGGTGGAGCCTGGCGAGGCACTCGGAACGTGTTTTTCGGCACGGGTAGACTTCCATCAAATCAATCAGAAATTTTGGAATTGTTCTTAGATAACGTTTAGTTGTGAACGTATTCGTATTGTTGACTGGATACATATTTTCAACAATTCAAATAGACTAGAAAGTTGAAGAATGGACATTAAAAAAACGTTCAGAGCACACGTTAAAATTCGATTTCAAAATAAGGTATTTTCAGATGAACTATTCTTCGGGAAGTAAGAAAAGTAGGTTAAACATACGTAAATCATTAACGTATTCATATTGTTTACTAGATACGTATTTTAAACGATTCAAATTGATGAAAAATAGTGGAATTGTTATTAGATAACGTTTAAATAACATTTTCCATAAACGTATTCGTATTGTTAACAGGATACGTATTTTCAACGATTTAAATAGACTAGTAGTTGAAAAATTGACGTTAAAAAAACGTTCAGAACACACGTTAGCCGTCTTTTTCATAATAACGTTTTTTCAGATGAAATATTCTTATGGAAGTAAGAAAAGTACGTTGAACATACGTAAATCATTAACGTTTCCATATTGTTGAATTGATACGTATCTTAAACGATAAAAATTGATGAAAAATAGTGGAATTGTTATAAGATAACGTTTAGATAACGTTTTCCATAAACGTATTCGTATTGTTAACAGGTTACGTATTTTCAACAATTTAAATAGACTAGTAGTTGAAAAATGGACTTTAAAAAAACGTTCAGAACACACGTTAGCATTCTTTTTCATAATAACGTTTTTTCAGATGAACAATTCTTCTGGAAGTATGAAAAGTACGTTGAACATACGTAAATCATTAACGTATCCATATTGTTGACTGGATACGTATTTTAAACGATAAAAATTAATGAGAAATTGTGGATTTGTCATCAGATAACGTTTAAATAACATTTGCCATAAACGTATTCGTATTGTTGACTGGAGACGTATTTGAAACGTTTCTAATGAACTAGAAGTTGTGGAATCGTTACATAAGAACGTTAAAATAACATATTTCATAAACGTTATAATAATTTCGGGAGGAAACGTATAAGCACTCAATTTTATAACCGATTATTGTAAAATTACGTTTAATATATGTTATTGAAACGTATTTAATTAACGTTATAAATCATAACTGAAATGACAACGTTGAAAAATCAACTGATAACGTATTTTTCTACCAATCAACGTTAAAAAAACATTTATTCAACGTGTGTGTGCCCACTGGGTAAAGTTTGATACCAAACCCGATTTTTTTTCGGATTTAATTCTTTCTCTCCCAATCTCATCACCGCAGGCAGACCCATCTGATGACAATAGAGCAATAGACGCTCTACATTGCAACAAAATTTCATCGCTCTAGCTCGACCACAGAAGGAAAAAGAAATTTTCGAAGTTTGCGAATTGAATAAAAAAAATTTTTCGGATTTAATTTTGTCTCTCCCTATCTAACCACCGCAGACCCACCTGATGATGTTTTTATGAAGAGCAATAGACGTTCTATATTGCACCAAAATTTCATAGCATTTTTTCATTCAGTGATGCAGCAAAACAGAGTTTCTTCTTCATCAAGCTCTTCGGAGTGGGAAGGAGATATAGAGAACAGAGCTGCTTTTACAGTTGCGGGTGATTCTCATAGAAGGGATTTGATTCACCAAATAAATCAACGAAGAGAGGAAGTGGGAGAATTCCATCAATTAGTTCAAGACTTATTGAATGAGCACCCAGCACCGAAGCTTGTTGTCGTACATTCTGATCGCATAGATCACTTCATGAAGCCTGACAAGTTCGATCAAATTTTCATCCATTTTCACTCCAATCACTTCACAAAATATCCAACGTGATATCAAATTTGCGGGTAGCTCTGGTTTGCTATCACGTGACAGCAGATGCTAACCTCGTGAATGCATGAAATGGTAACAATTGAAAAAGGGACAATAATCGAGTGATCAGTCTTTTACACAGTAATAATTTTTACTGTTTCATTTATTGTTCCGGCCTAGCTTTCGGAAACCTATCGTTTCCTTGAACCATATTATATGACACTGTAAAAAACATCACTGTGTATAAGACTGATCACCCGATTATTATCCTTTTTTCAATTTATATTCTACAGTCGATATTCACATATTGAGTACCTATTATAACAATGTGTTTCTTAGTGCATTAGCTTCCATACATTATTGTATTTTCACATTTTGCAAAGATGACGTGATTTTACGTGATAGCACGTGAGCTCACGTGACGTGCCAACAATGGTACTCCAGATCTTCGATTATCCTAGTTTTTATAGTTTTTCCTTTATGTGGCCATTAAACCCTAACTCTGTACCAAATTTCAGCTCTCTGAGTTTATGGGAAGTACCTAAGAGATCTATTTAGATGATCATGAGTGAGTGAGTATCGAAAATGCGAAACTTTGCTTTTGCTTAATTCTGAACTGACTGATCTACACACTTGAAGTTTTGTATTTCGAGTACGTGATTATAGCTCACTGGATGACGAAAATTTCGGCGTTCTGGTCTCATCCAGAGGTTTCTCAAATAGGGACCTGAAAATGCGGCGAAATGGTTCCAGTAAAGGATGGTACGGCAGTGTTTGCTTCGCGCTCGACTTGGCGGGGGCATTGCCGTGCCCCCAAATGGTCCTGTAGTCGGAGTCATTTGGCTGATGTTATTTTCCTTTATTAACGGCATACCTTCCTTTATAATGAAATAAACATCCTATCATTTATTTAAAAAAAATGGTTTTTGTCTTTGAATGTCAAAATAACACTTCTAATTGGAAAACCCTTTGTTAGCCAAGCTATTCTATTAGCCAAGAACCTTTGAGCTTGGCCTCCCTCTATCATTGCTTGTTCAATCTCACTTATCAGATTCATGTGACGATTTAGAAAGTTAAACCTTGGTAAACACACCAATAAGATGATATTCATATGGAAAAATTCCTTCATACAGAATAAGTAGATTCAAAACTTTTGCATATTTATGTACCTATTTAAGACCAATTTCAAATACAGTAACATCCCACGTTTTACCCTCTGCTACCGGTTGCTTATTCTTCGACAAAGACTAACCTCCGACCCCTTTCCAAAGTTCAAGTACAGCACTACATGTTCTCTATACAACGGCCGTTTTATACCTTATGACACTTTCCAAAAAAAATCGATCCGCGCCATATGCGGATTCGCCTCTCCCGTTCACGTGATAATTTTCAGAACTCGACTCTCGACAGTGAATTTCTTGTTCACGTGAAATCTGAACTCTTGACATCGGCCGGCAGTGGGCGATCTTCCTCGGGCCTGGCGCCTAAGACTAGGTTCGGATTAACCGGAGGTGCCGTTCTCCGTCCGCTTGAATTACAAATGAGGGATAATTAATTATTCCCGCTTGCGAGAGAAACTCACATACTCGAACATACTCTTCGTTGTTACCTCGTTGTAGTGGAAAAACTCACGTACAAAGCGATCTGTTTGTCCGTGAATAATTGGACGGAATTTTCATATGGTTGAATTAATGTAGTTGTGCAGATAACCAGATGGTGCACCTGGAATTCTGTTGGAATTTTATATTTCAGCCTTTTTTTCCTATAGGGGATTTCAGAAGCCCTGACGTGGGGTAAGGAGCTTTTTGGGCGTTCGTTCATCCAGCTTGTGAGTAGATCTATCTCGTAGATTCGCATTTACCAGTTCAGGAATCCAATTGGAAAAATGTTTTTCTGCTGACAAAGGAAGTTTTCACAGCAGCCGTCAACGAAATCGTGTATAATTCTGAATCTGTGTTGTTAGAGAAACAACAGTAATTATTTTTTTGATAATTCGCTCGAATTTCAGAGGATTCTGGTTATACTCCATTCACTTTTATAAAGTATCCCGGTTCGCCAAGATTAAGGTTTATTAAGTTTTTTTTACGTAAAAATGATGCAGGTTGGCAATTGCCAAATAGAGAGACGTTGTCAATGCTCATTTCTATTTACTTTCTTCAACTTTTTTGTAAATGAAGTAAATTCTTTCAAGGTTCAACACTGTGACACAGGTTTCGTATTACCACTACATTTTCATACTGGATATTTTCAGTTGTGCAAAGAGGTATTCAAATGTCTTCTGCAGGATTATTTCTTGGGAATTTGGGGGGAAAGTGGGAAATTCCATATGCCTATAAAGTTAGCATTGCCACTTGCGAGAAAATCAATGAAACCTATTGCATTAATTGTAGAATAATGGTCGATAATTTATCGTGAAAGAAAAAAATTGGTCGCGTCCTTAGTTTTTTTTTACGGGGTGGCTTTGCTAACTTAACATAAAGTTAGCAGAACTACTTTTTCAATATAGACCGAATATCATAAAAATGATTATAAATAATTGTCGAGTAATTGTTCATATGAAGTAAAAAACACACAAAAAATCCGTTCCTTCTAGTATATTTTAGGCCATTTTCCCGCTATTTCTGGAATTCTCGCATTTTTGGCAACAGCGCATTTGTTATTGAATTTTTTTCAATTGCATTAATTGTCGAATACTTGTCCTGAATTCGTCGTGAAAGAAAAAAAATTGTCGCGGCCTTAATTTTTTTTCTAGGGGGTGGCTTTGCTAACTTTATATGTGTTAAGATAGCAGAACCACTTTCTCAATATAGATCGAAAATCATCACACTGCTCATAAATAATGGTCGATCAATTGTCGAAAAACATATGAAGTAAAAAACACACAAAAAATCCATTCCTTCTAGTTTATTTTACGGCATTTTCCCGCGATTTCCTGCAATTTCTTTAATTATCGCATTTTTGGCAACAGCGCATTTGTTATTGACTTTTTTCTATTGCATTAATTGTCGAATACCTGTCCTGAATTTTTCGTGAAAGAAAAAAAATTGTCGCGTCCTTAATTTTTTGTCTAGGGGTGGCTTTGCTAACTTTATATTAAGATAGCAGAACCTTTTTCTCAATATATCGAAAATCATCACAATGCTTATGAATGATTGTTGATAAATTGTCGAAAACCATATGTTGCCAAAAATGCAATAATTCCAGAAATATCACGAAATCGCGGAAAATGTGTGATTATTTTCGATCTATATTTGAGAAAGTGGTTCTGCTATCTTAATATAAAGTTAGCAAAGCCACCCCCTAGAAAAAAAAATTAAGGACGCGACAATTTTTTTTCCTTTGCGACAAATTCAGGACAGGTAATCGACAATCATTGCAATTGTAAAAAAGTCAACGACAAATGCGCTGTTGCCAAAAATGCGAGAATTCCAGAAATATCACGAAAAAAAAAGAAGAAAAAGACGTAAAATAAACTAGAAGAAATGGATTTTATGTGTGTTTTACTCTTAATATGGTCTTCGACAATAAATCGACAATTATTCACAAGCAGTGATGCTTTTCGATCTATATTGAGAAAGTAACTCTGCTATATATCTAAATATGAAGTTAGCAAAGCCACCCCCTAGAAAAAAATTAAGGACGCGACAATGTAGCAAAAAATGCGATAATTCCAGAAATAGCACGAAATCGCGGGAAAATGGCGTAAGATAAACTAGAAGGAACAGATTTTTTGTGTGTTTTTCACTTCATATTATGGACTTCGACAATTACCTGACAATTATTTATAATTATTTTTATGATATTCGGTCTCACTCTATATTGAAAAAGTGTTTCTGCTAACTTTATGTTAAGTTGGCAAACCCCCTCCGTAAAAAAAACAAAGACGCGACAAATTTTTTTCTTTCGCGACGATTTATCGACAATTATTCGTGAATTAATGCAATAAGTTTCATTGATTTTCTCGCAAGTGGCACTGCTAACTTTATAGACATGAATTCCATAGGTCGTCTGTTCGTTTAGAGATTTTTTTGTCGGATTGTTTCAGTACTTTTATTATTTTTCCGACAAAGTAACGGACCATTCTGACCATTATTTTCCAGTAAAATTTCAACACTCGATTCTTGATTTATGTATAAGTAAATAGCATAACTGAATTTTCCAACCATGTTTATATACGTGAAATATTTCCAGTACTAGCAGGGAAAAAAGTGTCTTCAACTTTCGCCAAGTCCTTGGAATTATTGAATTTACATAATACATATTTTCTCAAATTCATTATTTTCCCGATTTAAATTAACCTTTTCATAAATAAATAATTACCACGACCTCCATGTAGAAAGGATAACGTTGCGTATTTATCAGACAGGGAAATCACTATAACCTAACATTTTCCTCGACATTTTCGAAATATACATGGTACTTGAGAAGTCGGGTTGGCTCAGTATGTCGGATAGGCATAGATTGCACAATATGCTCTTCTTTTTCAGAATTCTCAAGTTCAAGACACCACCTTATCTTTACAACAAGATTAAATTCAGAACGGATGTACATAGTTTGAATCTTAGGAGGAGGGGTATGTTGTCAATTCCTAGGCACAGAAAGGAAATTTTTAAGAGATCCTTTTCTCAAAACATAGCAAACACTATTAATGCTTTTAACGATCTTGATATGTCCTGGTCGATACAATCTTTCAAGAACAGGTGTAAGCGAGATCTCTTAAACGTAGTTATCTCCTACGCCTCCTCATTTCTTAGTTTTTCCCTCTATTATCCCATTATCTCAACTCCAATTAAATTTTCATTGTTATTTTTTTCATCGGAATTTTCAAACTTAAAAATTGCTTTTTTTTTCTCGTTCGATATTTTCAAAATTGTTGATCTCTGTTCACGACTGCTTCTGGAATTTGTAAATTTCATTTTTTTCTCTAATTGATTGCTGTATTCTAAATAAGATCTTTTTTGTTGTATGATGAGAATATTGATATTTTTTGTTATTGGTTGCTCATGATTTTTAATTTTGTTATTTAAATTTAGGCCCTAGCAGAGTCCGGGTTACTGGAATTTGATAATGAGGCCATTTGTTGTCCCATATTGTGAGACTTTACAATAAATAGTTTTATTAAAATGTGTCAGAATGTCATTTCCAACCGGGATACTTTTCACCCTTCACCTTTGAAAAGTGGTGACTAAATTTATTTTTTTCAGTGAAGCTAGAATCTTGAAATTCTGTAATTTTCGTGCACTTGCAAAGGACTTATCACCGTAAGTTTTTCAATATTCTTGCTAACTTGTACGGGGTTGAAATTAGCATCCCTTACTTTTTTCGAGGTTGAAATTTGGATGGATTCTTCGGGTCTTTATCAATGGCATTTTTTCGTTTTTTTTTTCATGAAGAAATTGGCAATGGCAGGACTGAGAGAGTTACCCATAGCCCCCGGAAATATTTCCGATATTTAATTTAGAGTTTTCTCTTTAGGAACCAAGGTGAAGGGAGACATCGAAAAACTGAGCAGAATCTTTTATAAAAGAACCTGAATTTCTCACGTGAGGCCTGAACATCATTTTAAAAGTCGATCTTTGCCAGATCATATGTCATTGAGGATTTGTGAAAATCCATAAATCCGCTGAGCCTTCGCTTCACTCTAACAGAGCCTTTTTTGTGCTCTTCATCCATTGGCGAAGATTTCCATAATGGTCTAGTCTAGTTGGCCTGAGCTCGGACTTCTCCATATTCTAATGAATCTAATGATTCCGTGACCAACCTTGCATTGCGAAACGTTAGGTGATTTGCCTGAACAACTATGCTTTCCTCAAAATGAATAAAAAATTATTCCTTTCAGAGGAAAATTGACAGAATGGAAACTGAACATACGATAAAAAATCTTATTGTGACCTCACTGGATCGTCAAATCAAGCGACCTCATTTCATTCTCAGATTAACTCGTTTCCATCCTGGAATTAAACAAATATTGACCCATTAAAAAAACCCTCATGAATCACAGCAACATATTAGTTGATATCCTCGCAGGCACCCTCTAAACCGTCGAGATCGAAGCCCATTAAATACGTCAAACAAATTCAACCCTCATTCATTCGTCGCAGTTATTTAAACACATCAAGCGAACGCCCCAATAAAACCTCAGGTACTAATTGGGCACAGTTCTGACTCTTTAACTTTAACATTGGAACGCGATATTAAAAGGGAGAGTTAACAAGTTAATATATTTCTTTCGGCTCGGTTGATAACTCAACCCTTTCTGGAGCCATTAAAGTTTTTCTATCTGAGAAAGAGAGGAAAGTTGGGCCCCTATAATGGAATTTATCGACCGGAGAGCGACCTTTAGGCTGCTTGATGGGAAGAAAGTAATTTTCGTTTCCTGGGATGATTTTCATCAGAACTTCGAGAGGGTGAAATTGTGATTTTCGGGCCAACTATGTGTGTAATTATCCGATCAAGTGAAGAAAGTTTTGATGTACCTTTGTCGCTTTTTGTATTCTTTGGGCCATTCGTGGTGAGATAATTTGGATCTTTGAGTTTCAACTTACAAGCACAAAACTTTTCTGAATCATTATCGAAACATTGTATTCTTTCAAAACGTACAGGATGGTGAAGATCTACATAATAACATTGTTCCTCATGGCTTGGGAAAGGATTTTCTGAAGAAAAAAAAGAATCTCAGTTACCTGTCGTATATTCAACAATGTTGAAAGTGCATTCACTGAGGTCATGTGAAGGGTTTTCCAATAAGAGGTGATATTTTGAATAGCTTTCGGTAGATGTCACTTTTGAAGCTGTCATTTTTAGACATTGACAAGTGGAAACAACGTCATTAATGAAAATGGAAACATACACGGTTAAACAACGCATTGAAATGATTAAAATTCATTTTAAAAATGCTAAAAATTCGGCAGAGACGGTTTGTTAAACTCGAACATTTTTGGGTCGTCGTGAAGCACCTTGTAGAACCGCAATTCAGAAATTGTTGGAAAAATTTGAGCTGTTGGGAAAAATTAGTGATGTGAAGAAACCCGTGCTCAAGAACAGCCGAAAATATTGCTGCTGTAGCCGAAAGTGTTGAAGAAAACCCAGGTATGTCTATTCCTCGTCGTTGTCAGGTATTAAGGGGAAATGGTAGACGTCCGAGCTCGTGAGCTTCCTTCAAAAATTGGGCTTTTTATTTCCATGATATCTTCGTTCGTATGCGGCGTAGACCAACAATTTTTTTTTATTAAAGCTCAATAATTTTTCTCGGATGTGTATTACTCGCTTTTCCATTTTTCTCCGTATATTAGGAAAAAAACCTGGTGAGATGTAATTCCATAAAAATCTGGACATACGATTTCATTTCCATGATATCTCCGTCAATTTTCGGGATAAATGTATGAAATTCTCAGTATACATGCAAAATAATATTTTGCAGAATGTGTATTGATCAGTTTTTCTGTTTATTGCTCCCCTGAATTTTCAAATGAATTATAAAGTAGGAACTTTATTGGTTATATTTTCAACCAGGTTTTATTCCTAATATACGAAGAAAAACGGAAAAGCGAGTAATACACATTCTGCAAAATATTATTCCGCATGTATACTGAAAATTTCATTCATTTATCCCGAAAATTTACGAAGATATCATGGAAATAAAATCGTGTATCCAGATTTTCATGAAATTACAGCTTACCTGTTTTTTTTTCCTAATATACGAAGAGAAACGGAAAAGTGAGTGATACACGGCCTAGAAAAATTATTAAGCTTTAATTTAAAAAAAAATTGTTGGTTTACGCCGCATACGAACTGAGAGATCATGGAAATAAAAAGCCCAATTTTTGAAGGTAATTCACGAGCTCAGACGTCTATCATTTTCCCTTAAGCATTTCACAAACGTCATTACACCGTATTTTGCATATTAAGATTTGGGTCTGAAGACTCATAAAATTCAGTTAACACCAGAACTCAAGCCAGCCGAGTATTAACAACGTCTTGTCTTTGCTCATTGGATCCTTGAAACTTGAAATGCATCGAAAAATCATCTTGAGTGATGAGGCCCATTTCCAACTAGGTGGGTTCGTCAACAAGCAAAATTGTCACATCTGGGGCTCGGAAAACCCAAGAGTTTTTGTTGAAAAGCCTCTTCATCCTCTCTATTTTTTGGTGCGGTTTATGGTCCATCGGAGCAAATGGACCTCATATTTTGGAGAATGAGGCTGGGGTAACAGTTACGGTGAATGGATTGCGGTATCACGAGATGATTAATGATTTTTTCATGGCTGGAATTGGCTGGTATTGATCTGGACAACATCTACTTTCAACAAGACAGTTCTACATGCCACACAAGCCACGAAACCATTGATCTTTTACGGAAAAAGTTTTCGGACCTTGTTATCTCTCGGAGAGATGCTCATAATGGGTCATCGAGATCTTGTGATTCAACACCTTGCGACTTCTTCCTTAGGGGCCATTTGAAATAGAAGGTCTAAGCCAAGAGCACAGACTCCATTCAAGACCAGAAAGATGGAATTCGTGAGGACATAGGGCAGTCACTTGGCGATTTGGTTATGGGAAATTTTATGGAGAGGATTTGGTCCTGTAGTCGTGGTCGTGGTGGTCATTTGGCTGATGTTATTTTCCATTAGTAACGGCATACCTTCCTCTTAATAATGAAATAAACATCCGATCATTCATCTAAAAAATATAAGCATTTCTTATTGGAAAATTTTGTATATTCAACTGCAGAGTGTCAAATAGCGCTACTGACAGGAATGCGGTTCGTTAACGTCTTCTCATCTCGCAGTGGGAGTGAGTGATCTGTAAATTTGTCTCAACAAGTGGAGGAATCTAAAGGCCATTTGGAGCTTCAAGTAAGTCCTTCGTTGATAGAACCTATAAGGATCCTAACCTAAAGGAAGCTAGGAGATCTGTGTGAGATATAAAAATTTTGTTATGTTTGGTTGAGAAGTTCTATTAATAATGTACATTGTTTTAAATGGTAAGTATATTCCATTTTTTCATCAAAGCTCACTTCTAGAAAAAATGAAGCACCTGTTTGGAAACGGTTCACTTCAGGGCGTTGACCGTGTAGATTCTTTATTACAAGAGCAATAAAAGTCGCATTTTCCTACACTTTTCCCCACACCGAAAATAATCATAAAGTAAACAATTTCCGATGGTTTCCCAGAAGTATCCACGACGAATCTACCACAACATAAATATTATCTTTCGGAATTTGAAAACAACCATCGTCGACTCTTGCACGTTTCTCTCTTTTGTCGGTTCACCGAGCAGAGCCCCCAGAGTACAATAAAACGCAAACTTCATCTTTTCACTCTTGCCCCATCATTTCGGTAGGGCTTCACAGAGTTCGCGGAAGTGAAAAATTTTTAAGTAACAGGATCTAATGTAGTGTAAAAGTTCTGGAGAGGTTTTTTTCGGCGATTATGTCAGGAATTCGACTCTTCGTGTAGATATAGATGTAAGGCCAAATTCGTTCGGTCGGGTTGATATTATCCCGTGGGACGTTTCGGTCGTGACTTGTTATTTCAACCCAAAGAGGAAATCCACCAATATTTTTATATGAATGAAATACCTGTCTTACAGCTAATGCATCGTTGTTGACGAGAGAATGGAATATTTCATATGAACAAGATTCCAAGCTTTTCCTTTTCTTTCTTCGGGTAACATTCTGAAGGGTTTTCCAATAAGAGGAGTTATTTTGACATTCAAAGAAAAATGCCAAATGTTTATTGCATTAAGAAGAAAATATAACATCAGCCATATGACCACCACGACCATGACTACATAACAGGACCATATACTTTTCATGAAATTTTCCATAACATAATCATTGAAGTGTTGAAGATAAGAATTGGAATTTTTTTTAAGTAAATATTGAATGTGAAATGCTGATTGAGATAGTGGCGATTTCAGGAAAAAAGGTGTTGTATATTTTTGGAATGGTGAACTAAAGCTCCTCTGAAATATACAAAAATATCTTTAGTCCGTTCAAATATAAGAAGGAGCTTTGTAAACAAACAAAATCGTCTGGTTTGCGCACAATAAATCTCCTATTGGTTAAACGGTCATAACAACGCTCCCTTTTAACGCCCTTAGAGATTGCCAGGATCGTACTCGGAACGGACTGTAGATGGTACTGTATAGAAATGATTCAATAATTTGAGTCAGCAATTCCCACATTAGAACTTTTTTTCCTCAGAAATGTCTGTTATGATTTGCAACTGTCATAAACATTTTATATGCGACGTACCCAATTTTTTTATTTTGTTTTGTTTTTACATATATTAAATAATTTCTTTTTGGGATGCTCAAGATTGCGGCAAGGTAATTCCAGGAAACACCAGAGTTTTAGAGATTGGGGTCGGAATCTTGCAAGATTCCGACAAAGTAATTCCGGGAAACACCAGATTTGGGTCCTTTTCCCTAATGGGTGAAAGCCTTCTTGATTTGCATAAATGTCAAAGTTTTCAATTGACAAGACTCGTAAAAGATCTCTGTTCAAATTTTTAATGGTCATTTACTTGTAATATCCGAAAAATATTTAGTTTCGGTTCAAAATTCTTTATTATTTTGTATGAAACTCTTTGTCGGCTGCTCAAGATTCCGACAAGGTAATTTCGAGAAACACCAGATTTGGGTCCTTTCCCTTAATGGGTTGAAGCCATCTTGATTTGCATAAATATCGAAGTTTTCAATTGACAAGACTAGTTAAAATACCTAGAGCTACTGTGAAGGTCTAGCTCTTCAAAGTGTTTATACATTTTGTTGTGAAAAGTGTATTGTGTTGGAAAATCTTTTGACAAAGTGTATATTATAGTGTTTATAGAACAATGTCGAATTCGGAAACGGATACTGCATCTGAGGGTGATATGTGGAGACCACCACGAAAAAGGTCCAAAAGGTAGCCTTCTCTGCTGAAGAGAAAGAGATAATTTTGAATATTTCTCGAAAAGAATTGAAAGAACATCCTGATTCATCGAGAAGAGACTTAGTAGGAATTGTTTCATAATCCTCAGGGGTGATTGATTCAGCTGTATAAAGAATTCTCAGGGAATAGGAAGAGAATAAAACATTGACGCCACCTAAGAGGAGAGCCCAGTCGTTAAAAATAATCGATTCGGTTGACGATTTCGATATGAACCTTATCAGAAGAATTGTCCACGTTTTTTTTTCCGGAATGAAATCCCAACGATTTCTAAAGTACTAGAAATCGTGAATGATGACAGTTTGCCAAATTTCAAAAGAACAACGTTCTTTAAATTATTGAAAAATGGAATTCAAGTTCAAAAAACGTGGTCGTGATAGTCTACTAATAGATAGGGTTGAAATAATTGTGCGGAGAAGAGATTATTTGAAGAAAATCCGCTCATTAAGGAAACAAGGCAGAAAAATTAATTACCTGGATGAGACATGGATAAATAAACTGAACGATTGTATGAAATCACTTCGATTCGACTCTGGACAGAAAGTACCTTTACGAAGGCCCTCCTACGGCTGCGCCAAACATGTTATTATTGCTCCTTCTTACATTTGAACAGAGTGTAGTGTCAGAATACCCTTTGAAATAAAGTATTGTTTTGTGAATGAATATGGATAATCATTATTTAAGGAAAATATACCGACACCATTGAATGGTAGGTACATGAAAGAGAGCCACTAACATGTTTTCATAGAAACGCAGAATTTTCCACTGGAAAAAAATTACAGCCATTTTTCAAAAATGGACATTTATAAAAAAACACCCTCTAACATTAAAACGATGAGACACCGACAACAGTTTTTGTTTATCTAGTTCATAAATAGGACTTCAAATGTGTCCAATTGGGCTCACTCTGTACTCTTGGTTGAAAATTTTCATGCCCCCGTCCCTGAAAGTCTCCCTTGATCCGCTAGTGCTTCACTGTGTTGCCAAAGTACTGATTTTGGATTGTTTGAATTATAATGTGCGCGTCAAAATTATGGAACAAATCCTGAAACAGGTCCATTTTTGTTTCACTTTTACCCAATTTTTATGCTTTTTTTTTGAAGGATTTTTGTTGCACCCTGTGCCATCTACATGAACCCTCTTAATTTTTTGAATAGGAAAAGTGTGTCATGTGCAGAATTTTTTTTTTTTGGAACAATTAGTTAATTCAGTATGTGCACGTTGTCAGGGCTCATTTACTTTGAGACGATGGTACCTGATAAAATGTATCCCGAATGAATTTCGACCATTACAGTTTTGTTCATACACAACTTTAAACCCCCTCACGTGAAAAATTAGAATGTGTGAAACCTTGCACTTCAGTTATGATCTTAAGTAGGTATGTTATCAGTACTTTTCTACTGAAATTCGAAGAAGAGAGCCATGGCAAAGTGCACATACTGAAAACCTCTTTGAACCAACCAATTTTTCAAATTTTCTTGAAAATATCTGCACGCATGCAAAGGAGATACAGAGACCTTATCAAAAAATTACCACATGACCCACTTTCCCTATTCAAAAAATTTAGAGGGTTGATGGGAATGGCACAGGGTGCAACAAAAATCCTTCAAAAATGCATAAAAGTTTGGTAAAAGTGAAACTTCAGGATTTCATTTTGCCAAATATTTTTCTGAGGAAATGAATTGGATCCATAATTTTGACGCACACTGTATTTCCAAAAAAAAGTATCAGAGGTTTTAATGAGATGAGGAGATTTTAAGACCAAATAATGAGATATAAGAAAACCAGTACCACAGGTCGAATTGTGCCATTTCAAAATAAACTTAATAATAGTTATTTAATGACTGGTTATATGGACGCGAAATAACGGCCTCTAAATAACGTTTTATTGATGAGTATTCCTTAATCCAGACTGATATTAGCGTGGGCGTGCAAGATGATCAAGTTTGCTTATCTCTGGTATATTAAGATCTCTTCAGATAAATTCAGTCTTCGTCTCTTCTGGTACATTCAAAGTTACTTAATTCGTCATTTGTGTAATTCTTGATTTAATTGACTTTAATCCAAGATAAGATAAGAAAGGCAGAGGATATTTCTAGAAATGATCTATTTTTCATTATCTATCAATAAACATTCCAAAAGAATGCACCTACGTAATAAACCTAGACATGCGAGGATGTATTTATATCTAGTTAGCCTAGACCAGTTCCATGCATAAACTTAATATTGCGATACCATATAAACAAACAATAACTTATTAGAAGTGTCAGTGTAGAGTCCGACGTTAAAAAAGTAAACCAAAGTTTTGCTATAAATTAAAAAAAAAGATGTCCACCGGCATTGTAAAAATCGAAAAATTGGAGTATCGAGCCATCATCAAGTACCAGTATTTGAAAGGGTTAGGAGGTAAGCAGATTTACGAAGATATGCTTAATACCCTTGATGATCAATGTCCTTCGAATGCGACCGTGAAAAATTGGACTGCAAGCTTCAAAAGAGGTAAATTTTCTATTGAAGATGATGACCGATCGGGAAGGCCAGTTTCTGAGTCAGTCCCCGAAAATATCGATGCAGTTCATGACATGATTTCATCAGACCGTCGAATTGGGCTAAAACGGATATCTGAAGTACTGAAGATTTCATACGAACGCGTTCATCATAAAGTTCACGTCAATTTGGACATGAGAAAATTTTCTGCAAAATGGATCCCCAAATAATGTTGACCAAAAGCGTGCAAGGGTAGAAGCATCGCGTTCGATCTGTGCTCGATTTGAAAACGATGTAGACTTCTTGAACTGATTTGTAACTATGGGTGAGACTTGGGTACATTTCAACGATCCAGAAACAAAGCAACAATCGATGGAATGGCGACACTCTGGTTCTCCAAGACCTAAGAAGTTTCGTGTCCAAAAATCTGCTGGAAAAGTTCTTGCTTCAGTTTATTGGGATTGCCATGGAGTAATCATGATTCATTTTTTGGATAAGGGTAGAACAATAACTGAAGATTACTATTCGACGTTACTGACCACTCTACGGGAAAAAATTAAAGAGAAAAGACGCGGAAAGCTATCCAAAGGTATTTTGTTTTTACAGGACAACGCCTGAGTACACAAGTCTCATGTTGCCACGCAAAAAATTCGTGATTTAGGGTTAGAATTACTAGAACACCCCCCTTATTCACCAGATTTGGCTCCGTCCGAGTATCATCTCTTTCCTCAACTGAAAAAAAGTTTAAAAGGTCGTAAATTTTCTTCCAACGAAGAGGAAAAAAAATCTGTGGAGGACTGGTTTGCATAGCAAGAAGAAACATTTTTTTGAAAGGTCTAGACATGTTGCAGGTTCGCTGTAATGAATGTATTCAATTAAGAGGAGAATATATTGAGTAATAAAATATTTTGACATTGAAATTTTGTTTGGTTCTATATTAGGCTAAGAATTTTTCAATATATCCTCGTATATAGGATAATCTAATATACATGATATTTTTTAACCGGCAGTAATTTATAAAATGGTGGAAATGTAACTAGCCGCTGTTTGCGTTATCGAGCGCTCATTCTTCAAAAACGTCACGATGTCTGCCTTTTTCGAATATTGAGCCAGAAGTGGTCTCAAACGACTAGGTTCAACTCACTGCTAGTACATCCGACCGAGATTGCCTCGAAATATTTTTTTCATGGAAATTTTGAAACTATGAGGAATGGACAAACCTGGGGGTTCTTCAACACTTCAGGCTACAGCAGCAATATTCTCGGCTGTTGTTCAGCGGCGTGCACGGGTTTTATTCTTAACATCACTACCTTGTTCCAACACCTTAAATTTTTCCACCAATTTCTGTATTGCGGTTCGACAAGGTGCTTGAGGACGATCATTTTCAAAGTGATTTTTAATAATTTGAATGCATTGTGGAAGCGTGTATCGTTCCATTTTCATTAATGGTGTAATTCCTACTTGTCAAATTTCAAAAAAAATTACATCTAACGATATAGCGGGCTGTTCAAAATATCACCTCTTATTGTAAAAACCATTATCTGAAAGTTGTTTTTCTCATTTTCCAGTTCAACGAGAAAAAATTATTTCAATAGTTTCAGCTAAATATGAATCCACAGATATTTTATCTAACCAACTGATTAGATTTTTCCCCGCGATTTAATGAAAATGGTGTAACTATGTCGGTATGCCGACATAAATTTCGAAACAGTTTTTCTCTTCCGAGAGGATAATAATTTTCCGGTGTTAAATTCCACCCAATCGAAAATGAAACATGAAGAATGTGAAATATTCTCGAATCGGAGATTTCCTATGGAAAACTATTTTCTCCCAACATTCCGAACGCACCAAAATCCTCCCAGTCTCCCTAGTTGAGATCAAGAGCAGTGAGGCACACTCTTTCAACGACCTAATGAAGAAATACTCACGAGGCAATCGTTGTTGGCATTCCATTTAAGGTCGGAATGGGTTCCTTACCTACAAAGAAAGAACAAAGAGATTAGATAATTAGAATCGCAATGGAAAACGTCGGCTTGGAAAGATAAGGTTGTATTTCGGTATATATTTAAGTGATGGAAATATTGTTAAGGGGGACACTCTGGAATTTGAAACGCTTGTGCTGTTTTTAGCAGGGAATTTCTCGGAATCAAAAGCAGTTCCTTATCTACAAAGGGCGGCTCGACTTGAAGAGGACATTAAATTGTTGAAATTAAGATATGTCCTGAATACTGCTCATTATAAAATTGCGAGATGATAACTAAACGACAGCATTTTCAAGTGTCTATCGGTCAGCCATCCAAAGTAGTGATGTTATAAAAAAATTCTCTATTTCAGTATCGTAATGAGTTCATTACAGTACTAAAAACAGTGCTGTAATGAATTCATTACAGCATCGTTTTCAGTTACATTTTTCGTTTTGTTGTTGTCAACAATGGCTTCCGATCCTATCAAATTCCAGCAGACGTCAATTTGGAAATGTCAATTTTCGTATTTCCTAACATTCACACCAACTGCCAAGATACAATATGAAAGTCACCTAGGACCTATAATTTGAATTTTTCATTGAATTTCACAAAATTTGACTGAAATAGAGAAAATATCGTCTAACACTCGTTGCAGAATGCAATTCCAATACTCATTCGCATTCGTATTGGAATAGGGGCCCATTCTACAATTAGTTTTAGAATATACTATTCTCTCTTCATCATTTCAATATCTGAATAGAAAGGAATTCCACAAAATTGTTGAATCCAAACAATCATTAGAACTTCGCTGAGGTTTCTTTCTGAATGACTCGTTCCATTTTCAAGGTTTGTTAATACATTTATACTAACTGACAAAGAAACTGCAACACGCAGAAGGAGATGTTTAGATTTCAAATTTTTGTTGGTAAAACATAGATAGTATTGCAAGGAGTAAACGAATAAATTCAGAGAAAAAAATCGTGAAGGTTTTTTTATGGGAAAATTTTTTGTCACTTAAATATTTTAGTCGTTTTTTAAATTTTTTTTAAATGTTCCAACAAACCAGCTGTTCCAGGAGATGTATAGTTGTTGTTAAAATGCCTAGAACACGTATACGTAGAATTTATGGCCAGCTAAGTGAATTTGAGAGCGGTCCAATTATTGGTCTATGAGAGGCGTGGTTGTCATTTCGAGAAATCGTTAACGATACGAACAGAAATCCAACTATTGTTATGAGATGTTGTCAAGCGTGGTATGATGATGCCCAAAATCGGATAAGAGTAGGCACAGGACGTCGAAGAGGCACAAATGAAGTTCAAGATCGGCGTCTAAGACTCTATACTCATTCGATAAACCATTCAAAACATAGCTCGACTGGAACAGATGGGACTCGAGTATAGAATCACAATCACAATGCAGAACCAGTCTGGTACACAGACGGTTCAAAGACAGATGAAGGAACAGGAGCGGGAATACATGAAGTGAGGACAAGAAGGGATTACATAATACCTCTCGGCAAACACGCCACGATATTTCAAGCTCAAACACATGCCATTAGGACATGCATACAGAACCTGGAAAGTGGCTACCAAAGCAAACACATCCACATTCTCTCTGATTGCCAGAGCGCCATCGAAGCCCTCAACTCGACACAGATAAAGTCTAGACTCGTCTGGGAATGCCACCACGACCTTCTGGAGCTGGCAAAATACAACAAGGTCACTTTGATGTGGGTGACAGGTCACAAGGTAATAGCGGACAATGAAAAAGCAGACCAGTTAGCAAGACAAGCATCTGAAACGCCATTCACAGGGCCAGAGTCTGTGCTTGGAATCAGCAAAAACCGATGCAGGACCCTGATTGAGGAGTGGAAAAAACAAAGACACCGACAACACTGGGAACAGAGCGACGGACAAACACACAGCAAAGTTATGGTAGGACACACAAGCCAAACCTTGACGGCTGACTTTTTGAATCTAAACAGAACAAAGGCACGTATAATAGTAGGTCTACTGACGGGACACTGCGACCTTAGCAAACATCTGAACACCATAGGAATACTTGGAGAACCCGTGGATTGAAGGCTTTGCGGTGAAGAGGAAGAAACAGCCTCTCACATCATCTTCGAATGCGACGCCCTAGGAAGAAGGCGTCACAGAATCTTCGGAGGAATCAATCCAGAAACAGGAATGAATCCGAAAAACCTCATAAACAGGCTACTGAACCTGATAAAGGACACGAACCTATTCTCGTGAGGAACCACGGACGAAAGAGTGATACAATAGACCCAAGTTAGTCGCAGTGTCGCAGGGAGGCCAAGCGCTAACCCGGGCCTCTGTTCTTGAAAACCAGGGAGTAGAACGATCGAGAGAACGGTGACGTGGCCCTACTAATCAGTAGCCCTACTAATCAGTAGGGCCACGTCGCCGTTCTCTCGATCGTTCTACTCCCTGGTTTTCAAGAATAAAGGCCCAGGTCTCTTGTTCGTCAGCCAATCAATCAATCAAGACTTATGGCCATTTGAGACCGATTTGCGACAACTCGATATCTGGCTGATGAGTGGTTAGGGGAACAAGGCTGTAACGGTTCGAACGGTTTACCGCCGTATGAGGCCTTTTCGACTGCAGCATTATCGACCCCATTTTGTGTTACCTCTGACGGTTGAGCATCGCCGGCAACGATTACAGTGGTGCAGAGAACGTCAACATTGGAATGTGGAATGGCATCAGGTCGTCTTTTCTGATGAATCTCGATTCTTCTCGGGTGCATATAATGGTCGAAGAAGGGTAAGACGACGTCAGGGAGAAAGACGTGAACCTCAATTTGATGTTGAGCGTTATGTACATCGGACAGTAGGCGTTATGGTATGGGGTACTATTGCACATGCATGTGGGTCATCTTTAGTCTTTATTCGAGGTATCATGACAGCGCTGCGTTACCTTCAAGAAATAGCTGAGACATATGTTTTCCCTTACTTCAACCGGCTCGAGAATCCAATATTTCAGCAAGATAATGCTCGACCTCATGTTGACAGAGTTAGTTAAAACTTCTTTAAGCGACTCGTGTGGATCTTTTGCCATGGCCGCCCAGATCCCCCGATCTTTCGCCCATAGAGCATGCTTGACATCATGGGTAGAAGGCTTGGAAATTTACCCCAGCTCCCACGGACATTGACGGCGCTGAGACCTGAAGTACAGGTAGCTTGGGATAGTATCTCTCAAGAATAAATAGACCATATTATTGCATCAATGCCAAGACGTGTTGGGGAGTGTATAGATAATCGAGATGGATAAACACATTATTAACAAATTCATTGAAAAAATTATGAACCCTTGTTTTTTTCTCCGAATTTTAAACATTTACTCCTTGATTGATTGATAAGCTGACGAACAAGAGACCGGGTTAGCGCTTGGCCTCCCTGTGACACGGCGACCAACTTGGGTCTATTGTATCACTCTTTCGTCAGTGGTTCCTCACGAGAATAGGTTTGTGACCTTTATCAGGTTCAGTAGCCTATTCATTCCCGTTTCCGGATTGATTTCTCCGAAGATTCTGTGGCGCCTTCTTCCCAGGGCGTCGCATTAAAAAATGATGTGAGAGGCTGTTTCTTCCTCTTCACCGCATAGTCAGCAATCCACGGGTTCTCCAAGTATTCCTATGGTGTTCAGATGTTTTCTAAGGTCGCAGTGTCCCGTCAGTAGACCTACTATTATACGTGCCTTTGTTCTGTTTAGATTCAAAAAGTCAGCCTGCAAGGTTTGGCTTGTGTGTCCTACCATGACTTTGCTGTGTGTTTGTCCGTCGCTCTGTTCCCAGTGTTGTCGGTGTCTTTGTTTTATCCTCTCCTCAATCAGGGTCCTGCATCGGTTTTTGCAGATTCCAAGCACAGGTTCTGGCCCTGTGAATGGCGTTTTAGATGTTTGTCTTGCTAACTGGTCTGCTTTTTCGTTGCCCGTTATTCCCTTGTGACCTGGCACCCACATCAGAGTGACCTTGTTGTGTTTTGCCAGCTCCAGAAGGTCCTGGAGGCATTCCCATACGAGTCTAGACTTCATCTGTGTCGAGTTGAGGGCTTTGATGGCGCTCTGGCTGTCAGAGAGAATGTGGATGTGTTTTCTTTGGTAGCCACTTTCCAGGTTCTTCTGTATGCATGTCCTAATGGCATGTGTTTCAGCTTGAAATATCGTGGCGTGTTTGCCGAGAGGTATAATGTAGTCCCTTCTTGGCCTCACTCCGTGTATTTCCGCTCCTGTTCCTTCATATGTCTTAGAACCGTCTGTGTACCAGACTATTTCTGCAGATGATTGTGATTCTATACTCGAGTCCCATCTATTCCAGTCGAGCTGTGTTTTGAATGTTTTTTCGAATGCGTATAGAGGTTGCATGTAGTCTGAAATCATATCAAGCTCGGCTACGTCAGCTACATGAGTAATTCTGGTGTGCCCAGTTATGCTGGTTCTCCAGTTTCTTGTTTGGACCAATCTGTATGCACCCATCCTGGCCTCTCCCATGATATGTATGTCAAGGGGTGAGGTGAGAGGTTAAGGATGACCTCCATAGCAGCTGTTGGAGTGCTATTCATTGCACCCGTGATGCAGAGACAGGCAAGCCTTTGGATTTTCCCAAGGTTGGTTTTTGCCTGTCTTTGATTTGTTTTTGGCCACCACAGGAGTGAGCCATAAGTGATTCTGGGTCTTATTACCGCTGTGATAAGACTTAAGATTTACTCCTTGCTATACTTTCTATGTTTTACCAAACAGCTCCTTCTCGGTGTTGCAGTTTCTTTGTCACTTGGTATATATATTCTTTTGGAGAAGATCCCCATTGCCAATTAACGAAAGATTCAAGATCTGAACATATTCTTAAAAAAGAAAGAATATTCACGGCATGCAGACAATTGTCTGAAATTTCGGAAAAAGTTACACCCTGAGCAGGAATCGAACCTACGTTTGCAGCTTGCCGGATAAAGGTCTTCACCGCTAGACTATTCTAAAAGTTTCAAACTTCGTGATATTTGATAAATTCATCGTGATGAAATGATACAGCTCTCGTTTGAGTAGAAGTATCGCTCAAAAAATGCAGATTACACAGTATAGTGGGACAATGATTAATGTCTCACTCCCATTTAATCTTCAGTTCCGGAGGTTGTTTATTTTATCACTGAGGTACCCAACTTAAAATATTCCAGATCAACTATCTACCACACTGATAAATATGTATTCAAGCTATTACCATCTTATTTTCAACACTTCCCCCGAGAAACTAATAATAATGAGACCGAATTACAAGGAGCACGGGCCGTTGATACCCTCTTCCGTCTCAAGTACATTGTCTTTAATTTATAATGCGTTCCTCACAGGTACCCTTTGTCCGCCAGCGCCGAAGAAAGGAAATAAATCAAAAATATCGCGCTCCAGTGGAATTTTAATTTGTTATGTTGTTATTAAAGGCGGAAAATGGGGTCAATCGATTCAATCTTCTCGAAAACTGAACGGCAGTAATTTAAGTTGTCAGCCGTCCGTTTCAGCGCTCTCCAGTTCAGATTTATGGCTTTCGTATGATGAAAAGTGAACGGTGACGAAATGAAAGAAGAGTTTACCTGGACGATTTTTCGTTCGGCTTCGACGAGTTTTGGTGATGAAATTCAGAGGCGATCGGTTTTATGCGCCAGCATAAATCTATCATTACATGACGCTGTGAGGGGCCGGTTGAGCGAATGCCAATTTGACTAGTGTGCTTTATGGGTATGCTACGGAGGATGTATTGATATCTAGTTAGCCTAGACCAGTTTCATGCATAAACAAAATATTGCGATACCATATCAACAATCTATATAACTTATTAGAAATGTCAGTCTAGAGTTCGACGTCAAAAAAGTAAACCAGAGTTACGCAATAAATTTAAAAAAAGATGTCCACCGAAATTGTAGAAATCAAAAAATTGGAGTATCGAGCCATCGTCAAGTACCTGTATTTAAAAGGGTTAAGAGGTAAGCAGATTTACGAAGATATGCTTGATACCCTTGGTGATAAATGACCTTCGTATGCGACCGTGAAAAATTGGACTGCAAGCTTCAAAAGAGGTAAATTTTCCAGTTTCTGTGTCAGTCCCCGAAAATATCGATGCAGTTCATGACATGATTTTATCAGACCGTCGAATTGGGCTGAAACGGATATCTGAAGCACTGAAGATTTCATACGAACGCGTTCATCAAAATAGTTCACGTCAATTCGGACAGGAGAAAAATATCTGCAAGATGGATCCCCAAATGTTTGAATGTTGACCACAAGCGTGCAAGGTATAATCTAAGCTAATAATATTTGGCCACAAAATATCGGATAATTCAACAACCATCAGAATGCTTCATTATAACATAAAACCAGTTCACCATGCTGAATACCTATAGGAATTACAATGGATAATGAAACCAACAAAATACACTTCCACAATAAGAAAAGAGAAATAATTGCTAGATCAAAAAAACACTTTCGATCCTACAAAAATCGCGGCATAAACCTCATAACAGCTTCAAGAATCTACCAAACTATTTATATGCAGACCGATAGTTATTATATATAACAACTGTAGAAGACCAATCCTAAATAATATCGAAGTAGCAGAAAGAAGTAGTTTGAGAACATTGAGCAGAATACGCCATCCAGAAAATCCACTCTATAATCCACCGAATGTTCTCTGTACGAAAAAATTAAGATATACCCGAAGTTTTTGAACAGTCCCCACAACCTCCGAATCCTCAAACCCGTAACACTACAAGATCGCAACCAAGAGCAAAACAAAGGAAAATACCCAATTAAACCACTAATCGAAGCAATAAGGAACCCTCCTGATGGCTGATACTGTCGACTCAACACTTTGACATATTTTTTTTCTCTTCCTCAAATGATTATGTTACCTTTTCAAGAAAAATAATGTATATAACAATGTATATTATACTGGCAGAAAGACGAAAGTCGTTAGCCTTTTGCTAGAGCTAGAGCAATAAATATCTTTTCTCTCTATTATTCAAATTTTAAAATTTAATTTGGTTGTGTAAATATTTTTCAATCGAACATTCCGTCATTCTATTGGGAATAAGGTTGAATGAAGAGTCAACTCGTGTATTGATACAACCAGTTCAGTCATTTTAGCTGTTCCCAATCCATCGAGGGGATTTCAGTTGAGTCCAGATTGGATTAGTATGAATCAATGTTTTTACGAAATTGCTCTTGCATAGCAGCGTGTCTCCTTGTCCAACAGAAGAGAAACGGCACGATAAATCATTCCCATGAATCATCCTCTCAGATATTGAAGGGCGATAAATCATCCACATGAATTCCTCCGAAAATGTGAAATCACGAAAACGCCTTATGTTAGACGTTCAACATACGTCAGATGAGAGTATCCGATACGGGTTCCTCTCATTCTTTTTACCACTCACCGAATAAATCGACTACTGATTTGTGTAATCGATTTCGGCTCACCACACACCATTACCACTAGATTGCCGTTCAGGTGTAAAAATTTATTCAATTCCGAAAACTGAAATATCGCATCTCCTCACGTCTGCTCCGGAAATAATGGCTCCTCGGGGCCATTATTCACGCATCCCCCGCGAAATTCTTCGGCGGGATGCTGACTTCGAGATAACGGAATCGTATGTTCAATTTCGGTAAGCAAACCTGCCATCTGATAGGTGTTCGGGTGTGCGTAAATCTTGGACGCAATTCCGTTTCGTTTTTCTTTCCCGAGCGAAATATATACAGGAGATGGAAAGTGGGACAAAGCTTCTTTCGGTGATTGTAAAGTTAGCGCATTTAACAAAACAACAAAACTGGGTGAGTCTTTTACCTGTTCATATATTTTTACCGTAGATTCTTGAGGCCAAAGGAAAAAAATTTTTCATCTTCCATTTTTCCGAATTCTGCATGTTGAAGAGATTATTTGAAAAAAAATGGGCCGAATACGTTCCTGATACGATTTCCTTGAATTAATGTCAGAGTTCATGTTTTCCGATAGGAATTGAGTTGATACATTTGTGGAATTCTCAAGAACTAATATTACTGGCATAAAAATGTTACACACACGATATTTCTCTACAAAAACACTAATTGTGTTAGTATTGTCCGATTACTTCTGCAATTTACAAGCCATATTTCATCCTTCAAAATACCTTTTTTCTATATTCCTGAAGATTAGTCTATAGAACGCTGATAATTTGTACATGTTTTCCTCCATATTCCAGAAATATCTTATGAAGAAAGGTTTTTCATTCAGTTTGTGATTAATCAGGCTATATCAATCTATTTCAAAACAATAATCTTCTATGAATATTTCCCAGAGCTTTTGAGAATCGCTACCAGCTTGTTGATTTTTGGGATAACATAGTATATACTCCATTTACTTTTATAAAGTATCCCGGTTTGCCATGACATTCTGACACATTTCACCGCGTATATTTTGAAAATGTTAGGTTATGGTCATTCCCCTGTCAGAAACGCCCGCAACGTTGTCGTTTCTGCATAAAAATCGTAGTAATTACGTATTTATCAAAATGGAAAATAATGAATTTGAGAAAATATTGTGTGAATTCAATAATTCCCAAGACCTGGCGAATGCTGAAGCATTTTTTTTTCTGTTAATACTGAAAAATAATGGACAGAATAGTCCGTTACCATGTGATAGTTCATTCGAAAAAAGAATAAAAGTACTCGAATAACCCAGAAAAACGAGCGGAACAGACGAACCTATGGAATTCCCCACTTTTCAAAATTCTCAAGAAATACCTACAGAAGACATTTAAATACCTCTTTGCGCAACTTGAAATACTCCCGTATGAAAATATAGTAGTTCTGCGAAACCTGCGTCACAGTTAAACCTTAGAAGAACTTACTCCATTAGTTGAAAAAGAGTAAATAGAAAGTAGCCTTAGCAATGTCGCTTGATTTTCACGAGTGCCAACCTGCGTCAGTTTCAAGTGGAAGAACTTGATAAACCTAAATCATGGCTAACCGGGATACTTTATGAAAGTGAATGGAGTATAACTATCTATGAATTGACCATATTCATAAGCTATCGGAGGCAGCTTTTTGAGCGTTTTTGGGTTGGCAGCAATAATATGCCATCAATGTCATTACTGATTCAAAATAGTCCTGCCAATTCATTAACATTTAGGTTTCATATTTATTCTTTATAAAATTTAGGTGTACACAAGATATACTCACACCTTTCGAGCATCCATTTTTGCCAAAAATTGTAAATAGAAATTAATGACAATTGACATTAATGAGGTTTGACATTGATGACAGATTGGTACCAACCCAAAAATGCCCAAAAATCTGCCACCGATAGCTAATGAATATGGTCAATTCTAACATCACCTTCAGGAATCAACCCATCTCAAACGTTAGTCTATGATCCGTGATGTCCCTTCTCTAAGCCGCGACACGCATATGCGTATATCGAGAACCGGCGCTAGATTTTACCTAGTTCAACTACCGATGGAGGCTCCGCTAACTGTAAACAAACATGGAGGAAATCTAGAGCTATGTAGTAATGAAAGCGTAAAGTGATTATTATAAGTGTTTTTCTTCGATCTCGTGATGATTATGTGAAGACTTCCACAAAGAATGTAATATTAACCGTGAAGTGTCGAGTTTATGGAATTTACGTATAAGAATTGGCAAATTTTTTTGTGCTGAAGTTTTTTCCTAGTTGAGATTTTTGCAAATCATCACAGAGGTCATTGTTTAGGTAGAAACATCGCCACCGATTATTAAGTGATGAGTATCATTTCATATTTCATTAATTTCGATTCAATAAGTGGTTTGTATCGACATTCGTCATTGCTATAACTGAATTTTATATTTCATTGACATTTATTTTTATATTTTCATGAAGGATGGACTGATAACAAAAAATTTTTAATAGAAACTGTTCGTATAAAATGTATAATTTCATGCTCCTTAGGATTCAACGTTTTTCCATCATGAAGATTTCAGTCTCGACTTGATAAACATTCTGACAACATTGTTTACCTATATTGCGATCAGAAAGTTAATAATTTTTCTGGAAATCCAGGAAAGCATCCAGATTATTCCTGAGATTGAATAACTCGCGTTTTATTGGAAAAACATAAGAATTGTTTTATTTTCTTCTGTAACTTCAATACCAGGAGAAATATTGAATGAGTGTTGATTGAGGAAAATGCACCAGGAATAAAGTAAACATTCAACCAAAATTCAGATCATTCGAAATAATTTCGACTAACAGTTCCGAAGATTTGGAAAAGTGTTTTTTTCATGGATTTTCGACTCCTTGTAACAAACGAAACCAACTTTTGAAAAATGGTATAGAAAAAAGTGTTTCGTTTGATTGAAGACGTCATGGAAGCCCAAAAACCTTCGAATACGCTGAATTGGAAGTATTGCTCTATGGAGATGCCAAACGCAAGAGCTTTCCTCAGCGCATCAGGAGTTACCCGCCAAGCCATTTGCAAGCGACTCCATGCTGAAATTATCCAAAAACAGGGAATTGAATCCAAGGAAAATCGTTTTTCGCCTGTGAACAACTGCTTCAGCGGTAAAAAAAAGTAAGGTATTCGAAACCAAGAAAGCTCTTCCGGTCATGCTTCTACGTCGTCGTTTTGATCGAATATTCACGCTGCGTAGGTTATGCTGTATGAGACTAGGTCGGTGATATTCATTATGAGGATATGAGAATTTCAAGGGGAATCGCTGATTGCATAATTTTTTGAGATTATTAGCTTTTACCATAACATTCCTCCTGCTGAGGTAAACTCAGCAATCGTTAAGTCATTATTTCTGCCATTCGGGGCAGAAGGAACTTTCATTGCTTGATTACAAGCAGAAATATTTCCCCTCTTATCAAAACCCTATTGTCTCCCGGAACATCTACATCAGTCGATCATCATTCATAAGACCATCTTCTCCAACAGACGGAGCGCCATGACCGAACACGAAATTACGTCAACACGTTTGATTTCCCATTGTGGTCGAATCACAGAAGATTGAAGCCGTATTATAATTCCGTACGTTCGCGAGAACAAAACATGTGCGGAATCTATGGTCCTGAATTGTACTGAACGCGGTCGTAGGAGGATTGCTGATGAATAGGCTTATGCAAATCGCATACACAGATAGAATGAGAGGACGTGAGCGGAAGGGAGAGGGGTGCGAACAGGAATTCGCAATCTCATATACCGCACTTAATGGAGCTGTCGAAAATGAAAAATATTGAAAATTTCTTCGGGAAATTCGCGAGTCAAACTCCCCGCAAAATCCTCGTTCATATTTCTCGATTGAAATTGAGTTGATACATTAAGGAAATGCTCAAGTATCATATCTGAATAAGAATGTTAAAAACACGATATTTCTTAACAAAAGCACTTAGTTTTTTCCGATTATTTCTGCAATTTTCTCCAACCTAAATAAGTTCCTTCTTCGATTCTCCTGAAGATTAGTTTGTAAACTCTAATAACTTGTTCATATTTTCCTCGATATCCTAAAAATGTCTCATGAAGAATTGTTTTTCACTCTATTTATGATTAATCAACCTCATAGGATTCGAGTAAGATGTCTATAATAATGGCGTATGCACTGATTTGATCTTGTTTCGCCAAAATTGAGATTATTAGAAAAGTTTCGTTCTTTCCACTTCAGGTAGCGCTGACTGGTTTTCATTAGTTATTTCAAATATTTGAATTTATTCTGATGGATGTGTTGTGTTAATGGCGGATAGTTCTTTCCAGCAATGATTTGTATTTATCTTTTTGACATTTTGATTTAGTTCTGAGATAGATGCATATAATACCTGGTGTTGGCACTGATTATATTTTGTTTAAGACTTTCTTGTCGATCAAAAATCTGAGATTTTGGGCTGCTTTTAATTTCTCCCGAAAGGGGTCGCGCTATTATTCCATTGCCGCAGTAGCGCTAGGACTGTGAATTATTGCGGGTTATTCCGGAACTAGACCAAAATCTGCAATCTAGAATGCCGTTTGATCTACAAATTTTGGTCACGATTTTCAGTAAGGAGTCGTTACATCAGTTATTCTATGCATCTATGTTATGAGGAAAAAAGACTTTCATTACATAAAAATGTCATTTCTAGAGCTATGATGCTATAAAAGGCGAAAGTGATTATTTTAGCTGTTATTCTTCAATCTCGTGATGATTATGTGAAAACTTTCAGTGAATGAATGTAATATTAACCGTGTAGTGTCGAGTTCATTAAATTCCAAGAGGACATTGTTTAGATTGCCACAGATTATTCAGTGCTAAGTATCATTTTATTTTTCATTGATTTCAATTCAATACGTGGTTTGTATCGACATTCATCATCCATAGATCTGTATTTTGTATTTCATTGACATTTGTTTTCAATATGGACCGGTAGCAACAAATTTTTAATAGATACTGTGCGTATTAAATGTATAATTTCATGATGCTTGGTGTTCAATTTTATCTCCTATATTTGTCGGATTTTATTATTACATATCTCTACATCAAACGTTTTTCTATCATAGAGATTTTAGTTTCGACAAAGTTAATAAAGATTCTGACAACACTGTCAACTTTCTTAGAGACCAGAGAAGTAATAATATTCGATGATATTTAATCCAGGAAAACATCCAGATTATGTTTGAAATTAATGATTTTTCCCCAAATTTTTTCGTATACAATTGGAAATAACTCGAAAACGACGCGTTTGAAAAAAAATAGGAATACTTTTATTTCCTGAAATGATTGATTTTTTCGAAAATGAAAACCGTTCATCTTTTTCAAGTGGTTTAATGATATTTTTGCGAGAATTTATGAGTTGGCTACACTCTAACTTTTATACCAGGAGAAATATTGAATAATTTTCGATTGATGAATACTCACCATGCATAGAGTAAACCATCAATCAAAATTCAGTTCATTTGAAATAATAGTTCCGGAGATATGAACAGAAAAGAGTTTTTTTCCATGGATTTTTGACACCTCTTTCAAACGCAACCGAATTTCGAAAACTGGTAAAGGAACAATGTGTTTCGTTTGATGAGTGGAATTTACAGTATGCCCCCTGTATACTAAAGGGTGCTACCGAGTATGTACGACTTTTGAAAAAACCGCAGACAACTGTAACAATAATTGATAACCACAGATAAACACCATCAAGAGATTTCCCTAATAAACCTGTAATTCTTTACATTTCCAATTGACAAACGGAAAATTGAAACGATCGAATGGTAAGGATTAGAACCACTCCAATTGTTTCGCATTTCCAATAGGATATACTGATCACCGGGAAACTCATGTAAATTTCATAAACAGACAAAGGGATTGGCAGACTAAGGGAAAACGACGCACAAATACAAATTTTCAATCCCATATTTCTCCTAATGGAGAATCCGCAAATGGAAACCATCATTTACTGTTATTTATTCACCGAAAACACATAAATAATGCGGTTTATTCAAGTGGGGAGTTTTTCATCGACACATGCGTGCTTCTTTTGTACGATGAAGGATAGAACTTTTTCACAAGTGCCATGCAGGAACCAGAAAATGGAGTCTTAGTTCCTCAACTATCATGATACACAAGCACTTTTTCTTTCGAGAGTAACCTATCATGTTAACGGCCAGAAGGACGGACAGAACTTAATTTGACCACGAGTTTTTCATCGACGAGTTCATCTAAATCGTTCAAGAACATTTTCGGTTCAAAATTCTATAATTAACGATATTAGGGCCAAATAATTACACTCTTGGCCATTTTGATAATAGTTTTTGACGACCAGGAAGCGTTGTTCTGCCGTGTAATGCTTCGTTTATTTACAACCATATATGTAATGCTGTCATTATTAACGTCATTGAAGGTTGGGAAATGTCACATTACACACTTCTACTTCCAAACCTCACTTCCTGCCCTCACTTCCCGCCCTCATTTCCCGCCCTCATTTCCCACCCCCATTTCATCTATTCTACATGAATATTTTTCATTCTTTGGAGCTTTATTTAAAAAATCCTCTTTATTCTTTCTCGAAAATACGTTCGATTTCCTGGGCCTAAAGCCAACATTTTGTCGTTTTAGGAAGGCTAGCAGTTTCCCATGTTTCGAGATATCAGTTTTTTCTTCAATCTAGCATCGTTCGTATCATACTGTACATTCCCCACAAAGTAGACGGCTTCTTCTGTCTGCTATGTTCCCCAAAATATGCCAAGAGTACACTTTCGGAAGCGATATGTTTAACCTTTACCTTGTTTTTCTTCGCACCATTTCCTATATAATTCGAAGGCTTTTAGATACCTATGCAGCCTATGCTTACTCTTCTCTGGCACCGAACCCTGAACTGCTGCGTGAGCAGCCTGCAGAACTTCAGGGCCTTTATTCTTGAAAACCAGGGAGTAGAACGATCGAGAGAACGGCGACGTGGCCCTACTGATTAGTAGGGCCACGTTACCGTTCTCTCGATCGTTCTACTCCCTGGTTTTCAAGAATAGACGCCCTGGTGGAGTACAATCCATAAATTCATCGTCGGAAGACATGATTTTCAATTTATTATTCGCGACTTTATCTGACATTTATTTATTTTGGTGACAATTGTATACCCCGTTGTCACGGTAACAATACAGGGTCTTTCACGAGGAACCTCACCCATATTTATACGGAAACTACTGAACGTATTTTCATGAAATTCAGCACTTATGAGTATTTCACGATGCTGATGAAATCTAAAATATTTTCAAGGCATGAGCACCTCCGGTTTTTCCGGAAATGACGTCAACTTCCGTTTTTCAAATTAGAACACCATTTTTTTATTGCAGAAATAGATTCCTTAGAAAATTTCAAGTTATTTTGATGTAACATTTTTCAGTTTTGGTTGGAAAATTCTCTCTGAGTGGGAAAATTGGAAAAAAAAATCGAAAATAGAGCTCCGCTGAAACAAGAATAACTTCGAGGTTTTTGGATGGAAAATTTTCATTTTTCAAGATGTAAGATTGATGTATCCACTTTAAAAATCGAAATCGCGATTCATGATACCGGGGGTGAAAAAATCGCTTTCAAAGTTAGGGATGACAAAATCGTGAAAAATCAATTTTTTCAAATTAGAACCCCATTTTTTTATGGCAGATATGGAATCTACTTTAAAAAATAATGTGAGTGTATGCATCACACCCTTGCCCTAAAGTGGATATTTTCTGAGTTATTCACAAAAAACTGTTTTTCGTCTTGAATTTTCAGCTATTTCTTTTCCCTTCACGCCAAAAAGATGAAATTTTCAGGAACTGTTACTTAAACCATGTTTTAGATTTTACTACCCTAATATGCAAGAGAAAAAAGTTACAGGTTGTTCCTAAATAGATGGCGAATTTGGATTCGAATTTGTATCGGAAACCTCTTTATTTCAACTAATCGGCCATCGGTTTTCTCTCCAGTGATAAATAAATAATTCCTTATGAACCATATGCAAAAACTTACCATGTTTTACATTCTTTTTTTTAATGATAGATATCATTAATTACATGCTACTGAATAAAGAGGAATTTGGCAGATGTAATTAATGATATCTATCATTAAAAAAAAGAATGTAAAACATGGTAAGTTTTTGCATATGGTTCATAAGGAATTATTTATTTATCACTGGAGAGAAAACCGATGGCCGATTAGTTGAAATAAAGAGGTTTCCGATACAAATTCGAATCCAAATTCGCCATCTATTTAGGAACAACCTGTAACTTTTTTCTCTTGCATATTAGGGTAGTAAAATCTAAAACATGGTTTAAGTAACAGTTCCTGAAAATTTCATCTTTTTGGCGTGAAGGGAAAAGAAATAGCTGAAAATTCAAGACGAAAAACAGTTTTTTGTGAATAACTCAGAAAATATCCACTTTAGGGCAAGGGTGTGATGCATACACTCACATTATTTTTTAAAGTAGATTCCATATCTGCCATAAAAAAATGGGGTTCTAATTTGAAAAAATTGATTTTTCACGATTTTGTCATCCCTAACTTTGAAAGCGATTTTTTCACCCCCGGTATCATGAATCGCGATTTCGATTTTTAAAGTGGATACATCAATCTTACATCTTGAAAAATCCCAAAAATGAAAATTTTCTATCCAAAAACCTCGAAGTTATTCTTGTTTCAGCGGAGCTCTATTTTCGATTTTTTTTTCCAATTTTCCCGCTCAGAGAGAATTTTCCAACCAAAACTGAAAAATGTTACATCAAAATAACTTGAAATTTTCTAAGGAATCTATTTCTGCAATAAAAAAATGGTGTTCTAATTTGAAAAACGGAAGTTGACGTCATTTCCGGAACAACCGGAGGTGCTCATGCCTTGAAAATATTTTAGATTTCATCAGCATCGTGAAATACTTTTAAGTGCTGAATTTCATGAAAATACGTTCAGTAGTTTCCCGTATAAATATGGGTGAGGTTCCTCTTGAAAGACCCTGTATAGATCTACTTGATTATTCTGAGATCACCGCGTTCTTGGTGATTTGTCGTTAAACACAAATTTACTTATTTTAGTTGAAACATGATGGTTGTAAATAAAATAGTATACAAACCTTGGTAGGAAGTTTCATTCCTGTCTCGAGATCATAGCTAACCTCGACGCTTCGCGTCTCGGTTAACTAACTAATCTCACGACAGGAATGAATCTCTTCCCACCTAGGTGTGTAATATACTATTACTAACTCCCATCTGTCAACTTTGGATCTGTCACGTCATAACCATGTGACATTATGACTGTCAAACATCGCGCAATTCAAATCTTATAGAACTGGTACGTCCCTTTAGTTGTGACACTCTATGATTGGTTTTATACGGCATCCCCACACATTCATGTTCTATGTTCCAGTTGTACATACTTTGTGCTTCTGGCAAATATTCCCTTTGTTCTTGGAGTTGAATGACTGTATTTTCTAGTGTATTCAGGTTTATGAGAACCGCACAGTATATATTATGTTGAATGTTGATTTCCTAAATCCAAAGACCCCAGGGGACTCAACAGAAATATGCATTTACAATCTCGAATTTTTATGATAGCTCTGTTTGCGTTCTCGTACAGAGACCTAGCGCCTTCTCACAGCTCCTATATGCATAGGGCAATTAATAATGCATTCTTCTTCTGGTCCGAATATTTCTCGAACAGTA
The DNA here is from genome assembly GCA_951802165.1 of Adalia decempunctata. Taxonomy (NCBI): domain Eukaryota; kingdom Metazoa; phylum Arthropoda; class Insecta; order Coleoptera; family Coccinellidae; genus Adalia; species Adalia decempunctata. Next base: position 29,160,676 of record OX637697.1, read on the forward strand.
TACCTGTTATTAAAAGTGCCGACAAAATATTTGTCCAAGACACACACCGCTCGACAAGCTGTAAACGAGATGAATTCATTTAGGAAATGAATTTATTCATTCACCGTCACATTTTTCACCGAGGCCTGGTTCCGAGAAGTGAGAATTCCTAGATTTCTATTCATGTAATGTTCGAGGAAAAGTTTTTGGTTCTTTCTTTATTGAACACTAAATCTACAAACATTTTTCTTCGAAACTTTTCATCATATCAGTATTATTAGCAAAGTATGGATGATTGAAGAATGTTCTCCAATGAGAGGTGTTATTTTGAATAGCCCGCTAGTTCGGTATATGTCACTTTTGAAGATATAATTTTTGAGATTTGACAAGTAGAAACTACGCCATTAATAAAAATGGAATGGTACTCACTTCAGCAACGCATCGAAATTATTAAAATTCACTATAGAAATGATGAAAATTTGGCAGAGACGGTTCGTAAAATTCGAACATTTTGGGTCGTCTTGAAGCACCTTAACAGACACGAATAAAATTGAGCAGATATTTCATGTGAAAGAAAATGATGGCGAGGTATGGAAAAAGCCATCCCTAAACCTTGGTGCTCAAGAAACTTTTTTCCTTATTCATATTTTAGAAGAAAAAAATTAATTTTGGTTGGCTTGATCTATTCTTAACAAATAAGGCCTCCTGTTATTTTTTACTTGAGCTCAAGCTTTTCGAGAAAAAAAAATAATATATGAATAGGCTGAAATATTTAGAAAAAAAATTAAAAACTCCAACATTATTATTCGAAATTTCTACTAACAAGACGAAGTGGACTACAACTTATAACGCCAGATCAATTTCTACAAAAAAAAATATTCATTAAGTGTGTTTCAGATATTGGCAGAGGAAACCCATAAAATTTCCAAGAAAATATTGTTCCAATCGCCCTAAGAACAGAATTCCAATCATCCGCTTCAAAAAAAATATTTTCAACTTTCACATACCTACATCAACAAATACAAATTTGTCTGAGAAATGTTCTCACCCAATAAATAATAATGTTCCATTATTTCCAGTTAAGCTCTTATCATTCAATTTGTCCTTTTATCTTTATACCCCAAATGGGCTGCTAGATTGAAATTATTCGAAGTGAATTGCTTTCATTCCATTTTATACCAGAGATTTTAATGGTTTCATTATAGATATCATTGTTTCGGTTGTAACTTCGTTGTTATCAATGGACTGATGGGTTTGTGGGAAATTTAAAAAGGAAAGAGATTATTCCGTGTCCATTTGGACTCAGAGTAGAAGATATATCGAGAAATATGCATTTCTTAGGTTATCGTTTGAAAGAAATAATCCATAACTTGAAAGAAATCAAATTGAAGACTTGAAATGATGAATAATTATAATGTATTATATTACACTTATCTTGGCCAGAAGAGTAGATGTTCACCATGGTTTCGGTCTTGGTATGACCTTCGTGTGAGCAACACAACTCAACTCCGACAACAAGTTGGAACATTGGTCTCAATCAATCATTAGCACAGTCACTTTTGAGATATAATTCAACTCTCAGCGATATGTATTTTATTTAATCAGTGGTAGCATCGAATATTTTGAGAATGTTATTGGCACTAGAGTTATATACAGGGTGGCCATTTGAAAACGAAACAGACGAGATTACAGACGAAATAAATTTTTTCGATAGAAATGCTCGGACAGGTCGATTTCTGTTTCGAGGGGGACAACTTAAGATGTAGGTTACGGACGCATAGCGCTTCAACCCTTGCTGCTACAACCCCCACCCCAATTTTTGAATAGGGAAGATGGGGTGAGTGATACCTCAATTCGAAGGTATTTTTATACTGATTTCAGCACAGTAATTGTTTTTTTCATTTTATGCATTAGTTCTCGAAATATTCTTAACTAGGTATTTGAAAATGAAGTGGTGTTTTCATGGCACTTGTAGTGTTTTTTTGTGAAAAATCGACATTTTGAGCTTCAAAACAACAATGACTGTGGTTTCCTTCCTCCAATCCACTGACATAGAAATCTTTAATCAAGATGTCGATTTTTCACAAAAAAACACTACAAGTGCCATGAAAACACCACTTCATTTTCAAATACTTAGTTAAGAATATTTCGAGAACTAATGCATAAAATGAAAAAACAATTACTGTGCTGAAATCAGAAAGTTGTTCTCTGTGGAAGAGAATGGCCCTCTTCATTCAATTTGAATTGATAATTTTGTTGCTTCTGAAACGTTTATTAATGTGTATCACAATTCAATAAACAAATGTTGAATTTTTGTCATTTTTTTGGTCTCTGAAATCGTGCCAAAACTTTTGGGACATACGTTAATCAATAAATACCAATGGCGTTTCTCCCTAACAAAGCTAATGCTCCTAAAAGGAGCCTCTAGCAATTGACTACAGCTTTGCAATATTTTCACTTTATGTATTTCAAAACCTCATTTCTTCATAGCATGACCACTGTGCTCATTTGATGAATAAAGGAGATCTTCTATCTATAGTTGTTGATAAATAATAATTGATTTATGCGTGAATATACTCAATCTTTTCGATTACCAAGTATTAACTTGCGGCCATATTTTATGTCTTCAGTTCCAGCTCCTACCCAGAACAAGAAGCCGATTGGAAACCGTCAGTGTTGATTCAACTAACTACTTACTACCAGCTATTTTTCTCTGAAAGTAAACAGTCGGTAGCCAAAGGTAATTTTCAATTCCACAACTTGTATATTGCTATAAATTCAAAACTGCCGTACATAATTCTTGTAGCATACTTGTACAATTGGAATGAATACACATCGAACAGACGCCATAACAGTTATTTATCTTCCTCTGGAATGTTTCCCAATGGTCTTAACAAGGCTCATAATAAGAGCAACCAGATTGAAAGAGATTTAAAAGCCCATTTTTCAAATTGCCTATACATACATGAGGCATCGAATGAACAAATCAGTAGGTAAAATACAAGCAATTTTCTTACAAACATTCCGTAGGCAACTTGAAGAGTTATGCTTTGATCTCTCAACGAATAATACTGTCGTTTATCTACATATTTTCTTTATTGATTTGATTACTACTGGTCAGGGTTTTCTCTGTTTAAATCTTTAGGGGGAAAAAGGATAAACACATCACAATTTTTTCTGATTGCTTCGGATCATGTATCGGTCGCTTGTGAGAGATGAATTGCATTAAAAGTATACTATCTTAATGTACAGGGTGTCGCGTTGAAAGAAAACAGAATTCTTTTCTAATTATAAGATCAAGATTTCGAAATAGGGGGAAATTTTTTTCATGAAAATATTTCCTCAAGGTTAATGACTAGGTTAATGGTGAATCAAAAACGCAGACAAGAAGATGTTCAATTCATCTTCGTATAATACACTGCGCAAAAAAATTAACGCACATTATGGAAATCTCAAATTTATTCTACAACTGAAGGTGTTCTCAATGATAATTATTTTTATCAGAATTATGCATGCATATGTTATCCACTTTCAACGTTTTCCTTCAATACAGATGTTTTCTCCCAGCAGGAATAAAAAAAGATGATATTATCAGATTTTGAATATATTGGCTCCATTCTAAAATCAGTTGTTCTCGATCAATTCTAGTGATCAATTGTTTTTCTTTCGTTTGATCTTCTACACTCGATCACTATGCAACGCGAAACACGCAATTTGACCCAAGAGGAATGTGCCCAAGCGGAAGTTTTGCGAGAAGAAGGGTGGCGGTGGACATACACAAGAATTGCAGAAAGGTTTGGAGTTTCCCATACAAGTTTGTCCAGAATGTTGCAGCGATTCAGGGAGACAGGTATGAATGTCCGAAGACCAGGACAGGGAGACCACGGGTAACAACTGCCATTCAATAACGTTACTTGAGAGTTTCTTCGTTGAGACAACGGTTTGCAACCGCTCGCTTCCTTCAAAATCAGCTTGAGCAAACTCATGAGGTGCAAATTAGCACTCAGACAATAAGAAATCGCCTCAGAGAATATGATTTAAGGCCTCGTGTCGCGGCAAGAGGCCCAGCTCTTACCCCACCCCATCGAAGGACGCGTTTGGATTTTGCGAGAGAGCATATCCATTGGGAAGTGGCCGATTGGGAAAGGGTTCTCTTCATGAGTCTAGATTTTGCCTCTACCATTGTGATCGACGTTCCCTTGTATACAGACGTCCACATGAAAGATATGCTCAGTGCAATTTCCTGAATACTACTGGTTTCGGGGGAGGATCGATTATGGTATGGGGTGGAATATCTTTGACTGCTCGCACAGACCTAGTGGTCGCTGATAATGGAGCTATGAATGCTGATAAGTATATAAGGAACATTCTTGAAGAGCATGTAGTGCCATTTGTCCCATACATTGGTGAAAATTTCGTTTTTATGGACCCCATCGTGCGTGCATCGTTCAGGAGTACCTTGAAGAGGTTGAAGTCTCTCGAATGGAATGGCCAGCAAGAAGTCCAGATCTCAATCCGATTGAGCAGGTTTGGGACAACCTCAATAGAATGCTGAGAAGTTCAGAAAATCTTCCAGCTACTCTTAATGACTTAGGAATCCAACTCGGAGAAATCTGGGAAGGATCAGATCAGAACATTTTAAGATCACTCATTTTGAGTATGAACCGTCGTTGCCGAGCTGTAATTAACGCAAGGGGTGGAAATACCAAGTATTAAATCACTTATCAGCATTTCAGTATTTTGAAAATTGTTCATTTCTCTTCTTTCACATAAGATTCGGTGAAATCCTGAATTTTTGTTCCATTTAATGTGTCTTGTTTCGTTCAAAACCTTCCCAAGAGAATATAAAAAATAAGTTATAAAGTCAATGTAGAGTTAACTTTCATTAAAATTGAGATTTTCAGAATGTGCGTTAATTTTTTTGCGCAGTGTAATAAAGATTCTGCAAACATTGATTCCATACTTGTTATTGCAGTTTGAAATGGATAGTTGATAGATACTGTCAGTAAAAGCCTAAGAAAATCTCGGTGTTATCAAAATAAGTTATTTCCCAAGTGGTGGGCAAATCGCTCTGAAAAAGCTGTTTGCAGCCATCATAACGTTTTCTAAGCTTCTCACAAGTACTCTTTGCTTAACCACCTCGTTTTTTCCGTAATGAGCTTGGGGGCATAATCTGGTGAAAAATTCGAGATAAGCTGATTTTTCCCTTGATGAATATTTCATCGGACACCTGGTTAACCCCAAAAATTAAAATCCCTGCACCACAACTTCCAGCTCTTTCGTCCCTAACTCCAATTTGTAGTTGAAAGAGCTGACTCGGACAGACTCATAATTAAAATTTTCGAAAATGACGTCTATTAACAACTTCGCCGAACAATCGCATTTCTCTCTTCATTGTTCTAAAGCATAATAAAATTTAATTAAAGATATGCATTATTGTCCGACGAACATTTGGGTCGGTAAAATTCGGTCGGGATTTACCGAAGTTGATGATGGATCCTATTTGTTTTTTATGATTTCGGAAATTCGAAGTTACATGACTCTCCCGAAGTTTGCTGATGAGGGCCTTGATTGCTATCGAAGTTTTCGAATTCCATCTAAGTTTCGGAACGAAAATGTTTTGGTTTCATTATCATTCGGAGATATTGAACTTTGTTAGGGAGCATGAATTTGAATGATGAGTCCTGCTGTCAATTATTTATGCGCATAATTTGACCTTCGAGATTATTCGCTGCCTGCGCGTTTGACAAGTCTATGGAATCGGAGGTAAAACAAACCATTTCTTAGCATTGAATTGAAAATCCATATTTTCACTTTCGAGAGAAAGAAATTAATCTAAAAAATTTTTCACGGAAGATGATGACCGATCGGGAAGGCCAGTTTCTGTGTCAGTCCCTGATAATATCGATGCAGTTCATGACATGATTTTATCAGACCGTCGAATTGGCTAAAACGGATATCTGAAGAACTGAATATTTTATACGAACGCGTTCATCATATAGTTCACGTCAATTTGGACATGAGAACAATTTCTGCAAAATAGATCCCCAAATGTTTGAATGTTGACCAAAAGCGTGCTAGACTAGAAGCATCGCGCTCGATCTGTGCTCGATTTGAAAACGATGTAGACTTCTTAAATCGAATTGTTACTATGGATGAGACTTGGGTACATTTCTACGATCCAGAAACAAAGCAACAATCGATGGAATGGCGACACTCTGGTTCTCCAAGACCTAAGGAGTTTCGTATCCAAAAATCTGCTGGAAAAGTTCTTGCTTCAGGTTTTGGGATTGCCATGGACTAATGATGATTGATTTTTTGGATAAGGGTAGAACAATAACTGAAGATTACTATTCGACATTACTGACCTCTTACGGGAAAAAATTGAAGAGAAAAGACGCGGAAAGCTATACAAAGGTGTTATGTTATTACAGGACAACGCCCCAGTACACAAATCTCATGTTGCCATGCAAAAAATTCGTGATTTAGGGTTAGAATTACTAGAACACCCCCCTTATTTACCAGATTTGGCTCTTTCCTCAACTGAAAAAAAGTTTAAAAGGTCGTAAATTTTCTTCCAACGAGGAGGTAATAAAAGCTGTGGAGGACTTGTTTGCAGAGCAAGAAGAAACATTTTTTTTGAAAGGTCTAGAGACGTTGCAGGTTCGCTGTAATAAATGTATTCAATTTAGAGGAGAATATGTTGAGTAATAAAATATTTTGACATTGAAATTTTGTTTGGTTCTATAGTAGGCTAAGAATTTTTCAATATATCCTCGTAGATGGATAAGTGTGTTTCAGAGAATCGAAAATTTTTACCCTCGCATCTGGCGGTGAGTAGCTGAACTATAAAGCACTATTTTCTAAGCCGAATGCGATGACGATCAGGAACGGCGTATGGAAATGTGGGATGTTCAGTATATTATCACACCTGATTTTTCGGACGCAATAAAACGACAATAATTTCTGCCTATGATTTATAGAACTAGACGAAAATAAATATCCTACAGATTTCTGTAGATGAATAGTAACAAAATGGATCGGCAGATTATAGTTGGCAGTGAACTGCCAAAAATGTATCAAATCGTTCAAGGGCGATGTACCTCTATGTATATTCAAACTCAATGATAGTATCTAGTATTCCATCTTAATATAAGGTCTCATGCATATGTACAAAATGAATATTATGTCTTCAAATATTATTGGAATATACAACAGCCTCGGCAAGAGCAGAAATGGAACCTACTGATAGGAAGCTTGAACAAGTTGAAAATACTTCTGCATAATTTGTGAAACTTCGCTTTTATTACTCCGTTACGATATTTACCATCAAATAGTCAGTGAAGCAACTTAATCTTGCAGTCAATAAACTGAAGAGATTTCCTCTCATGATTAGGTACACATTCCACTTGGTGGGTTTGTTGAATATTTCAGTGGAGCGAAAAGCAAACAGATGCGGAAGTCTTCTTTGATTCAGACCGACCAAAGTCAAGTTCACCGCGGGGCAAACTCAAAATCAAAAGCAAATTTGCGACAACTGTTATTTGTTTGTTCTTGTAAGAATCACGTTGAAATATAATGTTGATGTGCTTCTTATTAATAAAATGTGTGATAGATCACACATAGATGCATAGAACACCTGGTGTAACGACTCCCTACTAAAAATCGTGACCAAAATTTGTAGATCAAAACGGCATCCTAGATTTCAGATTTTGGACTAGTTCCGGAATAAATCCGCAATATTTATCGGTCGTGGCGCTACTGCGGCAACGACAAATAGCGCGACCCCTTTCGGGAGAAATGAAAAGCTGTACAAAATATCACGTTTTCGATCGACAAGAAAGTCTTAAACAAAATCTAATCACTGCCAACACCAGGTATTTCTATGCATCTATGATCACACATTAGCTTGACAGTTGACATTCCACTGAAATAGGCTAGGTTTTTTTTCAACACACTACATTTAGAGTAAATCGTACCAAAACGTTAAATCCTCTACAAAAAATTGTAATATATTTTCGTCGAAACCTGAATTTGAAAAAATTCTCTGAATGCATTTCAAACCAATTTTAAACCATCGAACGAAAAATGACACAGCAGAGTTATTTCAGGCATAATTATCAATTAGGAGGGGGTTTTATTGAAATTTATTCAGAGGTGGATAATTCCCTGGTCATGCTTTTATACGGTAATGAGAAAAATCAGAGATGGAGAGATACAGTGATAATTAAATAAATTGGTCTGGGTACAGACGAACAGAATCTATTTCTGAATTGCGAGGTCTGGTAGAATGGCAATTCGACTTAAAAGCCGATGACAACTCATCATTAACATATTTAATGCATCTTTAAAGCGCGAGCTTACAATTGGATGCCGTCCATGCAATTAAACTAGCGTGACTTTGATTATTCCAGAATGATTGGGGAAATTCTTTCTTTTGATATTATCCACCTCGAGGCTACAACATGTGAAGACTGCGGACTACTTTGCTGTAAAAATTTCAAAATCTGAGTGAATCACTGTAGTTAACGAATGTTAGTGATGAGATAAAATAAATCTATATACAGGGTGTTTGGTAATTCGACGTGAACCTTGAAAAGGGATATACTAGACGTCATTTGCAGTGAATTGCGTCGAGTAACCCATGGTCCGAAAATCTATGGTTACGAAGATATGGCGATTTTTCAACTTTTTTGAAATTTTCTGCTTCGTTATAGAAAATAATTGCTTTTGTAAAAACTACTCGACTCTGAATTGTCAATGAATATTTTTTTCGAAGCTGAGGAGATGGTCCTTATTTCTTGCGAAAAAGTATTCACTAAAAATTCAGATAACCCGAGATATACAGGGTTATAAATGGCTGCACCTGTTTTCCTCATAAAATCTTGATAAAACAATTGAGAATTACTCGAAAAAAGTATTATGAACTTGGTGTACAAATGCAAGGAAAAACTTCCCTGTTTCATTAGCTTTCCAAAAAGGTACATATGTCAATAATTCCTTCATGCAATCAAAAAATATGGCCGGAAAACCAAGCAGACAACAGACTTTTTCGAGTCATTTTGTGATCGAACCATGGCCCGCTTACGGCTTACGAATCACGCCGAGTGAAATAAAGGATAATAGGATATCTGAATGACTCGAAAAAGTCTGTTGTCTGCTTGGTTTTCCGGCCATATTTTTAGATTGCGTGAAGGAATTATTGACATATGTACCTTTTTGGAAAGCTGATGCAACAGGGAAGTTTTTCTTGACATTTGTACACCAAGTTCATAATACTTTTTTCAAGTAATTCTTAATTGTTTTATCAAGATTTCATGAGGAAAACAGGTGCAGCCATTTATGACCCTGTATATCTCGGGTTATCTGAATTTTTAGTGAATACTTTTCCACAAGAGATGAGGACCATCTCCTCAGCTTTGGAAAAAATATTCATTGAATATTTAGAGTAGAGTAGTTTTCACAAAATTAATTATTTTCTATAACGAAGCAGAAAATTTCAAAAAAGTTGAAAAATTGCGATATCTTCGTAACCATAGATTTTCGGACCATGCTTCACTCGACGCAATTCACTGCAAATGAAGTCTAGTATATCTCTTTTCAAGGTTCACGTCGAATTACCAAACACCCTGTATATAAAAGAAAGATGTTGGTTACACTATTCAAAACTCGAGATCGGATGAATTATTTGTTATGAAACTTCATATATGGATTCCCCTACGGTCTGGTTATTATAAAATACAATAAAACTGAAAAAATAAATGAAAATTTCACTTTTATAGGAAATATTTCTTCTTCTTTTGACTAACGCTACTAGGTGTCACTACAGTTACAGTTATGCTACAGCTTATTCGTAGGTACTTTATTTGATATTCTCTCCGTTAGATGGCGATGTAAACAAATAGTGTGTAATTTGAATTGCCTGATTATAATCAGTTATTTTATAGTATATTGTTCAATGAGCGGTAATGTAAGTCATCATAACACACGCAGATGAATTTTGCAGCCCGAGCCGTCAGGCGAGGGGTGTAATTCATCAAGTGTGCTATGACCATAACCGCGAATTGAACACTATGCTTTATCTTCGACTTCTTCAGTAAAATTCGAATTAATCTGCATTTTCAAAATTGGCAACATGTTGTCATAAGCGATTTATGTGGTCGAAAATAGAATCGATATCGAATCCCGTAAAAAACATCAAAAATGCACGTTTTCCAAATGCAATTTTTGGATATTCAGACCTACAAAAAAATTAGAAATGAATGGCGAGAACGTTACCTTGATGTCTGAAATAGAGTACCCGATCGATCCGACATTTTTATTCATTTCGTAAGCTATTAAATGTTTCCTATTTGTATTAGAGTGAGTCATAGGCGTGAGTTATTATTACCTCACACTATTGGTTTATAGATCAAAATCAGTTGAATAATGGATATATTATTCTATGGGAGTAGATAAACAGTTTTATTTATTCAAAATAGCGCAATCGTGAACGTACTATATTTGATATCATCACCATTAGATGGCGATGTATATACAAGTACTGTGTTAGTTGCATAGGACTTATAGTACCATGAAAGGCTATTACCAGATCAAAATGCGGGTTGATATGACATTGAATTTTCATCGAAATGTCAAGTAAATCGGATTTTGGCGATCAGTTTTAATCGTGAGTTGTTCATTCTCATCTTTTCACATAATTTTTGAAATGTTTTTGAATTTCAGTGTGGGTAGTACATATATTTGCGAAAATAACTGAATGCAAAATTGCCATAATAAGTAATTGCCATATTATTTTTGTGTTTCTGTTCTGTGTGACAGCTCATATCCATGGTAACATGGAATTGATCTAGCATCAACTCGATTTGGTTCAAAAATCAGAGAACCAAGCCGTTGATCTCAGATCACCGGTGATTACGATTAGTGAAATCCACCGTAAGTATCAATAAGGCGAAACAAAGTTCGCCGGGCCAGCTAGTTTTAACAATTCATTCATTGACGGTATATCGTTGACATACGACAGTGTAAACATAACCGCATAGCAATTTTGAATTTTCACTTGTTTTTCGATCATTTAAAGTCGGCATTTTTCTGAGAGTGGTGATTTTGAGTGTTATTTTCCCTGTGTTGATAAAGTTTTCCGGAGGGTGGTAAAGTTAACAAATCTTTAATATTATTCTTTTTTACAATATTTATCATCAACCCAGTTCATTGCGCATATAGATCCCCCACTATAAAACCAGTTTTGTCGACTGGATGCGCACTCCGGCACTCCTCTGAATGCTACAATTGTTTATTCAGTACTGAATTCACCTTAGGAGGTATCACTCAGGACAGTTTGCTTTCAACTGGAGCGACGAATTTTACTTCGCGCGTAACAAAACTTCACCTCTGTTTTTTTTTTTACCTACTCCCTTTTATTTCCTTTTATCCGCGGCCTACCTGTATTTGTCTTTTGAAAGTCTCTCATAAGGGCCCGTGAGAGTGAAGCGAGTGACCTTGTTTTGTTTTCCTTAAAATAGTTTTGTGCGCTTCTCGAGAACTTATTATGTCTGTCTGCTCTATATGCGTTGGATCTACTACTGATTCAGATTCCTTAAAGTGTGCCATTTGCAAAAAGATATTCCATGCAAAATGCGTTAATCTCAAGACAAATGATCTTGATTATTTAAAAACAAGTCAGGACCAGTGGAAGTGTCAATCCTGTATACCAAAGAGTCGACTACGTAACTATTCCGGCTCTTCTCAAACAACCAGCCCTAGTCAGAATCTTGACCAACCTTTAACAATGAAGCATTTTCATGATCTAATGCAGGCTATTTCCTCTATATCATCTGATCTGAATAGTTTGAAGATGACTCATTCCAACATCATCGCTGATATTGGAGAGATTAAGGCATCACAAACTTCTCTTCAAAATAAATTCGATTCAATCGGAAAGGCAATTGAATTGCATTCCGACACACTCGCAGATCATAAGAATTTAATAAATGAAAATAGTGATAGAATAGAGAAACTCGACTCTTTTTGTGGTGCAATTGATACCAGGGTCGCTGCTTTATCTGAAAACGTTAACATATTGCAATTGTCTGGTGTTCCTACTGCTGAAGCTACACCTGCTGCGGAAATGTTGGAAAGGATGAAACGTTCACATAACATCCTCATTCACGGGTTTAATTCTTCGGGAGATATGAGCGAGGATTCTGCATTCTTGAGACATTGCGTCGATGAGGTCGTTCCTGGCTCATCTGGGTTCATTGTGGATACCAATAGGATCGGGACCAATTTCTGGAGGATCTGTTTCTCTGGTCCTCAGGTTGTCTCGCGTATTTTGAGGAATAAGAATGCCTTATTAGGTCATCGCGACTTCCAAAAGGTGAAGATCTCCGATGATACCACTCCAATGCAGAGGAAGTATTTGAAGGGTTTGAGAGAGGAGTTGAAGACCAGACAGGGAAAGGGGGAGAAGAATATCACTATAAAATATATACGAGGTGAACCTACTATTGTTAAGTCCCCAAATACTCAAAAAAACTAGATAATGATAGATCCCCTACACTTAATCAATGGAATTTCATCTATACAAATATACAGTCACTCCATTCGAAATTTTGTGAGTTATTGACCTTCGCTAAACTGCATAAACCTCTTATAATCTTTCTTACGGAGACTTGGCTGAGGCCAACCATACCTGACTCTCTATATGCCATACCTGAATATACAATCTTCAGATGTGACAGTGTCACTACTGTGGGTCATGGTGGTGTCTGCGTATGCATACATTCATCAATATGCTCCAATTTTACGATAGCGGTAAACTCCCTTGCAACGCCAGGAATTGACAATGTGTTTCTTTCAATCTCTGGCACATCTTTCTCGATGAATCTTGGCTGCATATACCGACCCCGTCCCTCACAACACGAGAGCTCTGTTTTCGATTACATGGAGACTTTGTCACATTCTGGTATCCCTTCGATTTTCGTTGGCGACTTCAACTTACCGGACGTCATTTGGCCATTGTTGCCTTCCACTTTACCTAACCCCTCTTCACCTTCTAATAACTTTTGTTCGATGCTGATGCGCTCAAATCTAACGCAGCTAGTGGATCGCCCCACTCGTTATCGTGTTGGTCAGAGACCTTCGCTTTTAGATCTAGTTCTTGTGAACGACAGAGACCTCCTTTCTGAGATATTGCACAACCCTCCTTTCGGTCTGTCTGATCATGTCACTTTATCCTCCACCATACAATTCACGCCATATATTCCTGCCTTCAAGAAATTGCAATCCAAAACCATTATAAGTTTTCCTGAGCTCAATCGTGATCTCCTTCAGGTGGATTGGGAGGCGGAGTTTCGGGATGGGTCGGTTGACGATATGTGGATGTTCTTTTCTTCAACTCTGAAGTCCCTTGTGACCGAGCACTCCCGCATTATAAACAATATTGTTTTTCCATCAAAACCCTGGATTACACCCGGTCTACAAAGAATGATTCGCTTAAAGAAAACTCTATGGCAACGTTTTACACGCAGTGGACGAGATACTGATTATATGAAACACAGAAGATTCTCCAACGATCTGGGTGACAAGCTCAAACGAGCAAAGCAAGATTACGAGGCCAAACTTCTGGATACTCAAACTTGCAAAAAGAAATTTTTCAAGTATGTGCGCAACACCCTGAATACTAAAGTTTCCATCCCTATTGTATGCGATTCTTTGGGGAATTTGTGTCAGAATGAGAAACAATCAGCAGAAGTTTTAGCGGATTCGTTCGCCTCATCTTTCTCCGAGGAACCATCTGGTCCACTTCCATCAGTTTCGGCACCCAGATCTACGGTGGAGCTCAGGGAGGTGTCTTTTTATGCGAATGATGTTGAGAGATACCTCAACGATTTGGATACCTCATCTGCCCCTGGTCCTGACGGGATAACGCCATACCTACTCAAGAATTGTTCTTCAGCTGTTGCTCTGCCACTTTCATTGATTTTCAACCGTTCTTACGAAACATCATCTCTACCTAGAGAATGGCTTATCGCATCAGTCACTCCCATTTTCAAGAAGGGTTCTAAGACATCTGCCTCTAATTATAGGCCAATAAGCCTGGAGTCCGTCATTGCCAAGGTATGCGAGAGGATGATAGTGTCGGAGATTCTCAAATTCGCCATTGAAAATAATATAATCCCGGAGAACCAACATGGATTTTTACCAGGAAGATCAGTCATCACGAACCTCCTCAAGTGTTTGGACGATTGGACGAGAGCGCTCGATTCTGCCATACCAATAGATGTCATCTATCTCGATTTTGCACGGGCCTTTGATAAGGTCCCACACAGACGTCTGCTTGCCAAGCTGGAAAATCTCGGAATTCGAGGAGGTCTCCTTTCATGGGTTAGGGCATTTTTGTATGCACGTCAATTTTATGTCCGGGTTGGTGGTTCTTTTTCCACCTCTAGGCCTGTTAAAAGCGGAGTTCCTCAAGGATCAGTGTTGGGACCGATTTTGTTTCTCCTGTATACTTCCGATTTACCTGGAATGCTCTCGTCCTCCGTTTCTATGTACGCTGATGATACGAAGATTTATGGAGCTGATAAGGGCTCCCTACACCGAGACCTGCTCGTCATCCAGCAGTGGTGTGATGATTGGCTCTTACCTATTAATCCGGAAAAGTGTGTGGTTATGCATATGGGAATGAAGAATGTCCGGGAAAAATACGTCATCAATGGGGAGCCTATTTCTGACTGCTCAAGTCATGTTGATTTAGGGGTCGTCGTAACTGATAATCTGAGTTGGTCAGACCACATTCACAATACATGTACTAAGGCCTCTAGAATGTTGTATCTCCTGGAAAGAGTGTTCGGAAAGTGTAACATCAACACTTGTCGCTCTCTTTATACATCATACATCCGACCAATAATTGAGTATGCCGGTCCAGTTTGGGATGCAAGATTGGTTGGCGACAGGACTTCCTTGGAAAATATACAAAGACGAGCTACCAGGATGGCTTTTGGTTACCAGCGACCTAGTTACGACGACCGGCTCCTTATGATGAATCTACCTCGCTTCGAGGATAGACGCCTGCGAGGAGATCTCATAATAACTTACAGAGCGCTAAAGGGAATGTTTGGAGTGGATCTCTCTCATCTGTATGACCTCAACACCAGTCAACGTCTTCGTGGTCACGGGTTCAAATTGTATCGTGAAAATTTTCACCACACGGCTAGGGAGAATTTTCTTCCTAATCGTGTTTTTCATCCTTGGAATCGACTTCCATCTGCAGTAGTGAATAGTGAAAGTGTAAATTCATTTAAGAACAATATGGACCGATTGTCATTGTCAAATTTGATACTGTGAAACTTTGCACTGTGTGTGTCTGTTTTGTTATTTTTGAGCCTTATAGATTTCGATCTTGGCTCTTGATATAAATAAATAATAATAATAATAATAATAACAATAATTCAGACGCAACAATATGCTAACTCCAATTGGGCTTTTGATGTTCGTGTCCAAGAATAAACATTTTATTTTCACAATATGAAACGACAAGTAAGGAAAACAACAATCTACTACGTCCCACATCGTTTAACACAATTTGAATTTTAAAAATCGAAAAACTCGACTGCCAAATAATTTAACTGAAGAAGAAGTAAGTTCTATCCTAAAATACATGTAATGTATAGGTGCTCTACGGAATATATTTTTCGCTACATGAAATTCTCGATAGGGATAACTGTGATTTGAAAAAAGGTAGAAGCCATGTTGTTTTGACATTTCTATTCAAATAACATTGAAAAATTATTATGGAAAAACTCACAACGCAACAACGTTTGCAAATTGTTGAAATTTGTTTTAAAAATCAATGTTCTATTCGCCTAACTTATAGAGCACTTCGTGAAATTTATGGTTATGAACAGCTCATTCATCGAACTATCGATAGATTTCGGACAACATTTTCTCTAATCTGTGCAACAACAACAAGACAAAGAAATGTACGTACAGAAGAAAATAGCGCTGCTGTAAGTGATAGTGTTAATGAAGATCCAGACTTGTCTAATATTCGTCGACGTTCACAACAAGTTGGACTATGTGCATCTACTACATGATGGAAAATTTTGCGTGAAGATTTTGGTCTACACCCATACAAGATTCAACTGGTTCAAGAACTAGAGCCACTCGACCATAATGAGCGTCGTTTGTTTGCTGATATTGGACCGTAAAACAACTTGATTTTGATCCACTTTTCTATCAGAAAATTGTGTTTAGTGATCAAGCTCATTTCTGCATTAACGGCTACGTAAACGATCAAAATTGCCGTATATGGAGTGAAGACAATCCTCAAATTCTGAAGGATCCATTGCATCCTGAAAAATGCATGGTATGCTGTGCTTTACACGCTCTGGAGGCACAATCAGTCCATATTTCTTCAAAAACGATGCTGGAGCTAATATCACAGTGAATGGTGCTCGTTACAGATCGATTATTCATTTCACAATTTGAATGGGATTGACCTGGAAGTGTTTTGGTTCCAACAAGATGGTGCTACATGTCTTGTTGCGACCGTAACAATTGAATTTACTGAAATAAGGCCTGAATCACTGGAAAAAGTCCAAAATTGGTCTGTTCGAATGGGTGGTGGACATAGATATAAATGTCATAATATTATCTTCCAAATAAAAAAAAATTGGCTTCAATATTAATCTAAATGTGTTTTATTTCAATTAAGAGTTCTATTGCTCTACAAAAACACCCGATATACCTTCTGTATAAAAAGTACCCGGAATTGTAAAAAAAAACACATAAATTTAAATTTAATCATCAATATTTATTTTGTCTCCTTCAAAATAGTCCCCATTGCTTACAATACAACTATGATATCGGCGAACCCACTTTTCCATGCACCGCTCATACGCCGCCAAAGGTATGGCCTTCAGTTCTCGTTGCGAATTTGTTTTGATGGCTTCAATGGACTCAAAACGCGTTCCACGTAGGGGCAATTTGAGTCTTGGGAATAGAAAAAAGTCGCACGGAGCTAAGTCAGGTGAATACGGCGGTTGTTCGATGGTATTTATTGAGTTTTTGGTCTTGTATTCCTTAATAATTATGGCTCGGTGCGACGGCGCGTTATCATCATGCAAAATCCACGAATTGTCTTTCCATAAATCTGGCCGTTTACGACGAACATTCTCACGCAAACGCCTCAATACACCCAAGTAATACTCCTTATTCACTGTCTGTCCTTCAGGAAGAAATTCTGAGTGCACAACACCACGATAATCGAAGAAAACAGTGAGCAAAACTTTAATTTTCGATCGACTTTGACGTGGTTTTTTCGGACCGTCTTTGAATGATTTGTACCAATCGTATGCTTGTGTTTTTGACATACAATTATCACCAAAGGCTTTTTTTAACATTTTCAATGAATCGGCACAAGAAAATTCGTTTGCAAGACAAAATTTGAGGCAAACTCTTTGATCAACTATTTTTTCCATTGTAAAATTCGCAGAGCACTTTTGAGGTCGACTGATACTGACAGCTGTTGTAAACACACTAGTTGACAGATCGCGCTCAAATTTGGCTTGGTAATAAAGGAAGGTCCTACCAACTTTAAGAAAAAAAAAATTACCGATTCCTTTTTGGCGGTTCATTTAAATAACATTTTCCGGGTACTTTTTATACAGAGAGTATACTTCTACAAAAACATGGCGTCACATGCTATGACATTTTGCAGGCAGGGACATATAACCCCTTAGCTAGAAGTCTAAAGGAGTTAAATTGCAAGAGCTTGAAGGCACATTCTGATCAACGAATCAGGAAATGACACAGATATCCATATCTTGACGAAACGATTTATTTTCCATCCAGCGTCAGCTTTGTTTGTGATATTTCACCCTGATGAGTCCTAAACAGGACGAAACTGCAGTCGGTGCGATTCTCAGTTGACAATTCGGTCTGGTAGGGTGAACGGTGTGGAAGACCTAGTTCGTATTCACATTTCATTTGTCATTATTTATATTGGCAAAGGATTTGTGTCTTATTTCTTTCATTTTGATAATAGTTCTTGACAATCAGGGCGCGTTGTTCTACCGTGCAATGCACCATGTTTTATCTCCCATTTGTCAACTTTCGATATGTCACCTTATAATCATGTGACATTATGACTGTCAAAGTGTCAAACATGACGCGCAATTCAAATCTTGAGCTCTTTATTGAAACACCCTTTCCTGAATAATTAAGTCCTCACCATCAAAATAGATTAGTTCAAGTTCGCAAAGGTACCACAATAGAAAAATTCCTTGGACAAATAAAACATTCTATTCAATTCCAACATCATCGTTCGAATCATTTCTTTTCAAGCTCGATCGATTTCGCCATACTCACTATATTACTCACTTATATTACCTTTCAGCTGAACAAGAAAACTGCAACTAATTCATCATAACACACAAAGGCACAAACTGACCTGTACGATTGTAAATGGTTTTTCCCCTTGAATAAGTTCTTTATGAATTGATTGCCGATGCATAATAACCTCTTTGTATCCGCATATTCATTCTGATGATGTGTGTCGAAATAGCTAAAAGTACGAACAATATAATTTGGTCAGTGATGGACGCCATGGGTTGAAGCGATTAAATGCAGAGTTATTGTTGAGCCTTCTCTGTATGTGGCGGTGAAATGATGCATGAATCATTAACGCAGTTTCTTCCATGAAAGGGGTTCATTTTTGTATTTTTTTCATTAGTGAAAATGTCAAATATTTACTTGGTGCATACTTCATGACGCTCTTTAGCTCTCTCACTTTTGAATTGATTGAAATCTTTATATACTAGCTGACAAAGAAACTGCATATAGTATGTTTGGAACATCATGGGTTGCAGGCTTGGAAATTTACCCCAGCCCTCAGAGACATGAATAACCTACAGGGAGCTTGGGGTAGTATCCCTCAAGAAGAAATAGGTCATCTTATCAGTGCCAAGACGTGTTGGGGAGTGAAAATTATCGCGGTGGACACATTAACAAATTTATCGAAAAAAAATGTTAACCCCTTTTTTCTCTCCAAATTTTAATCATTTACTCATTCACCAAGAAAAAATAAAAATTAAAAAAATCCTTCTGGGTCTTGCAATTTCTTTGTCAGTTCGTATACTTCAATGAATTCAATATTACGTTTACAAAATGTAATATTGTAATATATTATCAACTAGCTGGCCCGGCGAACTTTGTTCCGCCTAAATGATACTTCCGGTGGATTTCACAAATCGTAATCACCGGTGACCGGCGATCAACAGCTTGGTTCACTGATTTTTGAACTGTCAAATGTTTCGATAGATATGAGCTGTCACACAGAACAGATACATAAAAATAATATGTTAATTATAGCAATTTTGGATTTAGTGATTTCCGCAAATATATTTATTACCCAAACAGAAATTAAAAAACATTTTAAAAATTAAGAGAAAAGATGAGAATGGACATATCACGATTGAAACTGATCGCCAAAATCGTATATACTTGACATTTCGATAAAAATTCACTGTGATATTCACGCGCTTCTGGATCTGTTAATAGCCCTTCATGGTGCTATGCAAATTACACAGTAATTGATGTCATTTGTTCTTTTTTCGACCGAAATTCTCGAAAAAAAACAGATGACATAAATCGATGGTCGCGCGGAAAGCCTCAACAAATTCATCGCCATCTAATGGTGCTATGTCAAATATAGTACCTTCACGATAAGATGTCTAGAATAATGGTGTAGGCACCCGTCAATTTTTGAATGGAATGGCGTTCGACAAAATCGAAAATATTAGCAACGTGGCGGCGCCGCAATATCATTTCAGTGTATTTTCCGTTGTCAATTTGATTGATGTATCAACAGCTGATTTGCCAAAGTCAATTATGACATGACAGCAGAATGGCATCTTTTTATAATGAAAGTTTTCTAGTTTTCCTAAGAACTAATATACCTCAGAATGTCAGGAATATAAACACACATTATTGCTTGAAAAAATTATCTACCATTAAAGGTGCAGACACATTGTTATCACGTCACGTCACATCACGTCATCTTCCCAGAATGTGCAACCACGATAATGCATGGAACTTAGACCATAGGAAGAGAGACACCTTTCAATAATAAATAGTGAAGCCTAATCATCAGAACTAAACTGGGTGATTATACTACTACGGAATCAAAATGTAGTAAACATTTTTGCAACATTGTATCTGCTGTCACGTTATAGCACTTAAAGCACGCAAGATCTATATTCCGCAAATTTACATTTTCTGAATGCACGTGATATCACCTCTGATATGTTGTGAAGTGTCATTCTGACATACATTTGAAACCGATCTGGGTGCTCATTCAATAATTCTTGAATTAATTGATGGAATTCCCCCCCTTCCTCTCTTCGTTGATTAATTTGGTGAATCGAATCCCTTTTTGAGAATCACCAGCAACTGTAAAAGCAGCTATATTCTCCATATCTTCTTCCCATTTCCTCGCGTGAGCTCACGTGACGTGACAACAATTTGTATGCACCTTAACACGCCACGTTCGCCAGAATGAATTCAAATATTTGAAATAACTGATAAAAATCAGTCATAATTTGTGAATAGCGCCACCTGAAGTGGAAAGAACGAAACATTGCTAATATAATCAATTTGGTCACAACAAAATCTAATCAGTGCCTACACTGCCTACACCATTATTCTAGACATCCTACTTCACGATTACGTTATTTTGAATAAATAAAACTATAAAAATAACTAATAATCAGTCATAATGTGTGAATAGCGCCATCTGAAGTGGTACGAAATCTAATCATTTCAGACATCTGTACTACTGTACTCCTACGCTAAGACTTTTTGATGTTGGCCAACAGCGCAGAGTTGTAGGCAACTCAAATTAAACACTATTACAGTGACTATAGTGGTAATATAGTCACTGTACACACTTTTTGTTTACATCGCCATCTAACGGACAGAATATGAAATCAAGTACCTACGAATAAGTGGTAGCGTTACTGTAACTGTAGCGACACCTAGTGGCCTCGCTCAAAAGGGGGAGAAGCATTTCCTGTATAAGTGAAATTTTCATCGATTTTTTCGAAGTTTTATTGTATTTTATAATAACCAGACCGTAGACGAATCCTTATATGAAGTTTCATATCAAACACTCCATCCGATCTCGAGTTATAAATGGTGTAACCAACATCTTTCCTTTATATATATACTAGCTGACCCGGCGAACTTTGTTACGCCTAAATGATACTTACGATGAATTTCACAAATCGTAATCACCGGTGATCGGAGATCAACGGCTTGGTTCTCTGATTTTTGAATTGTCAAATCGAGTTGATGCTAGATGAAACTCAGATCACTCCCCATGAGTATCGAAGTCCTTAGAAAAAGTTACACAATGGGGTGCACATAAAATATTTCATACATTGTGTACCTGATTTTCAATCGTTATTACCCTCCACCCCCATGAAAAAAAAGCTATATCCGCCCTTGGGCGAGATTTCCATGTTTCCATGGATATGAGCTGTCACACAGAACAGAAACACAAATATAATAATGTCAATTACTAATTATGGCTATTTTGGATTCAGTTATTTCCGCAAATATATTTATTACCCAAACAGAAATTCAAAAATCATGAGAAAAGATGAGAATAATGGACAACTCACGATTGAAACTGATCGACAAAATGCGATTTACTTGAAATTTCGATAAAAATTCACTGTGATAGAGTTCTATGCAAATTATACAGTAATTGATGTCAATACCTTCACCATTACGTTATTTTGAATAAATAAAGATGTGAAAATAACTAATAATAATCAGTCATAATGTCTGAATAGCGCCACCTGAAGTGGTAAGAACGAAACTGCTCTCATATCAGACATATCTCAATGAAATCTCATCATTTAAGAGATCTGTAATCTAACGCTAAGTTATTTCGGCTTTGGTCAACAGCGCAGAGTTGGAGGCAACCCAAATTACACACTATATGTTTACATCGCTGTCTAACTGTAGCGACACCTAGTGGCCTTACTCGAAAGAAGGAAAAGCATTTCCTGTATAAGTAAAATTTTCATCGATTTTTTCAGAGTTTTATTGTATTTTATAATAACCAGACCGTAGACGAATCCATATATGAAGTTTCATAACAAACAGTCCATCCGATCTCGAGTTATAAATGGTGTAACCAACATCTTTCTTTTATATATATAGATATATATATATAGATTCTTTCCATAACTCCTCTTTTTCCATGAATTTTCATTTGCAGATAATAATATATACATCATTCTTGCATAACCGACTAGATCGAATTACAAAGTAAATGAAGAGAACTAAAATCAAATAGGTGCTTAAGACATTAAATTCTTGACTATTTGAACACTTCAATATTATCAACTTTAACATTATGTAATGATAGTTTGATGTCGAGGTTTCAAAATTAGCTACATCTTGACAGTAGCCTGTATCTGTCGAGTTCAAATATTGACGTTGACTTTTCTTTAATCCGCACATGTTACTATTGTCATATGTCGTATAGTTCGAGCAAACATCGTTAATTTGGATAGGAGCATCGTTATCTACGGTCGTAGGAGTGAAATGCAAATAACTCGAAGATTAGTCCTCAATAATACGAAACCGTTACGCATATGCATACATGGATAATGACCATTCCAAGCGAGTGTGTGTCTTTTATGAAGACAACGATGATTGCTATGTCGCTTACGAAGGTCCTGCAGTGATTACTGAATGGACTATATTCAGGAGATGTACAGGGTCATATATCGAAAACATTCTGAGGAACGAAGGAAATGGACTAGCATTCTGAAGAACATTAGGGGGGCTAGACACTGTTCAATTTCCAAATTCGTAAACGTTTTTCCACATGTGTGGTCATATTCAATTATTATTTCACAATAGGTATCCCGTACCTGATAACAATCTAATATTGGAAGAAAATTATAGGGTACCTGATATTTTCAGTTAGCGATAGATAAAATCATAAAATTACGGAGGATGTTTTGCTCCAGGAATATTCCACTAAATTAGGTAGGTTTCTTGTCATATTTTCAGATAATCTCCCATGGTCTCACACAGTCACACTCACTCTTTCAGTACGTCTGAATTCTGAATCTCCTTTCCATTCGATAACAGGGTTGAAACCGAAATCAATAAAATAACATTATTGTGTTTTTAAATATATTGAAGCAATATACGTAGAAGCTCATGGCTCATTAAAGGAGATCAGGTTACTTTTATTATTTTCGCATAGATGAAGAAGATTATGTAGAATGTATCGGTTGTTTTTTTTTGAGTTATAGTATATAACATTACTAGCAAGATAAGAGGGTTTTTACCTCCTTGGGCTAGTAAAACCCGTTACCTTGGGTGTATTGCTTCATGTTTTATTTGTTTCTCATTCGTAAAAAGGTTAGATAAATTCCAAAAAAATCTCAATAATTTGTCGCAAATGTCGAAAGCTATGGAAGCGTTGCCATGAACATGTCTGTTTATTTTTCTCTACATTTGTTTTGGCGAAAGCGAAAATGAATGTACCAAAAGAAATTATTGAGGCAGCGAGCAGTGTAGCTTCAAGTTTATTACCTGCAAAATCAGCTTCAAGGTACGAGCGAGAATACGACGACTTCAAAAATTGGTAAAACAAAAATAGTGTGATTGGGGTAACTGAAGATGTTTTGTTGGTCGACTTGAATCAACTATCAGCTAGATTCAGCCCTAATACTTTATGGGCAAAATGGTCTATGCTGAAAAGCTGCTAGGAAATGAAAGAAAATGCCCCTGTTCGCAGGTTTGTTTTCCTTAAAAAATTTATTGAAACATATGACGTTTAGTTGTCATTTGCAGATTTCAAAAGGTAATAGCGTTTCTGAAACGAAAAAATGAACGTTTAACGCCAAAAAAGGCCAAGGTATTAAGTAAAGAAGAGGCTGAACAATTTCTTTTACATGCTCCTGATGACCAGTGATTGCTGGCGAAAATTGTAACAATATTTGGGATTTTTGGATGTTGTCGATGTGACGAAATTCTCTCCTTAAACATGAATGATGTAGAAGATATGTATGGGAAAATACGTTATTGTGACATTGCGGCAAATAAAAAATTTAACAACAAGAAGATTCACCATAACCGATGATGGCTGCAGCTTCAAGCCCTGCATGTTATACAGAAAATATGTAAATCTTCGGCCTCCTGGAACAGAAAGCCTAAGATTTTTTTTGACATACCGACATGGAAAGTGCATTTCCCTTAGTGCTGGCCAGCACACGATTGGTGGTGTCCCAAAGCAAATAGCGAAATATTTAGGTTTAAAAGACCCAGAGTTATATACCGGCCACTCTTTTCGCAGAACTGGAGCCACTATGGTTGCGGATTCGGGTGGAGATATTTTAGCACTAAAGCGTGCAGGAGGGTGGGAGAGCACCGAAATTGCGATGAGTTATGTCGATGATTCGGTCAACTAAAAAATCGAAATGTCTAGCAAATTATTTGGTAGTGAGGAGAGTACAAATGTTCTGCTTCTGCAGTCCTCGAGTTCAGCAGTTTCTGAGTCAACAGATGGTTCATCATCATCAGTATCAAATCTTTCATCATCAAAAATCTGTTTAACTGTCAGTTTTACAAGTTAGTGACTTGATAAAATAAAGAAGAAACTATTGCTGCTGTATGTGATAATGTTAATGAAGATCCAGATTTGTCTATTCGTCGACATTCACAACAAGTTGGACTTGTGCATCCAAAACATGGATAATTATGATCTTGGTCTACGTCCAAACAAAATTCAATTGGTTCAAGAGCTAAAGCCTATCGACCAAAATAAGAGTAGTTTGTTTGTTGATTGGACCCTAGAACAGCTTGAAGTTGATCCACTTTTCTATCGAAAAATTGTGTTCAGTGATGAAGCTCATTTCTTGTTGAACGGCTACATGAAGAAGCAAAATTGCCGTATATGGAGTGAAAACAATCGTCAAGAAGTTCTGCAGGTTCCATTGCATCCTGAAAAATGCACTGTATGGTGTGCTTTACACGCTGGAGGCATCATCGGTCCATGTTTCTTCAAAAACGATGATGGAGCTAATGTTACAGTGAATAGTGCTCGTTAGAGATCGACGATCAATGATCATTCGTCTCCAAATTTGAATGGTATCGACCCAGAAGTTTTTTGGTTTCAACAAGATAACGCTACACCTCATGCGACATAACTCCAATGGATTATTTTCTTTGGGGTTATGTTAAGTCATTGGTTCATGCTGATAAACCAGAAACAATAAACCTTTTGGAAGCGAACATGACTCGCATGATTGCTGCAATATGGCCTGAATTACTCGAAAAAGTGGTCAAAATGGGTCTGGTCGAATGCGGTTCCTCAGAGCTAGTCGTCATGGACATATGCCGCAAATTATTAAAAAAAAATGTCATAAAATTATCTTTCGAATGGAAAAAAATTGGCTTCAATCTTAATTTAAATGATGTGTTTTATTTCAATTTAAATTTCTATCACTCTATGAGAAAACACCCAATAGCTTCATCAATCATCTGATATTCACAAATTCGGCTCCTGTCAAGCAATCCCGGAAACTTCAGGCAAAAATCAGTCCAATAAACATGTTGCCCCCTAAATTATTAACACGTTGAAAAGGAGCCAAAACAGTTTTTCACCAAGAAAAAACCAAACACATTGATTCATTCTGAACCTCTGAAACCCTTCATTAACTTCAAATCATTTCCTGCGCTTTTTAAGCACTTTTCCGGTGCTCTCAACCGTATTAATTTCAATACCGGTCCTTCTTTGCCGACAGTTGTTATACCCCTCATCCTGCACCCGTATTTGCGAAAGCTGTTATCCTTGTTAATTTGTTTCAGAAATTAGCGCACGAAAAACGCGCTGGCAGAACCTTTTTTGAGCTCCGTGTTGTGGGTTTCACTCCCGAATTCCCTTTAGCGTAACTTCGGCGATTTTGAAGGGGGGATGTAAATGACAAATTTGGGTCTGATTTATATTTCACACATGACTGTACGCATAAATTCACAACAGCATTCGGGGAGGCTTAGCATGTACAGACCTCAGAACATTTTCACATGGCTGTACTGAGCTCGTTTTGAGAGAAAAAATCTCATCCAACGGTTGTAAATTCTTTATTGATGATAGGATGGGTAGATTTGTGCCTATGCATTAGGATGATGAGTATCGGGTGTTTTTTTAAGAGTGAAAAATTTTTCGATAGGGATAACTGTGATTTGATAGAGGGTAGAAGCCATGTTGTTTCAACATTTCTGCTCAGTAAGCATTGACAAATTATCATGGAAAGACTCACGTCGCAACAACGTTCACAAATTGTTTGAAATTAATTTTCAAAATCAGTGTTCATTCGCAAAACTTATAGAACACTTCGTGGAATTTTTGGTTCACATAATCGTCTATCAGGGCAGCTTATTTGTCGAACTATCAATAGATTTCGGACCACATTTTTTCTACTCGATTGAACAACATCAACAGCAAAAAGAATTGTGCGTACAGAAAGAAGAAAGAGTCGCTTCATTAACATGAAGATCCAGATTTGTCTATTCGTCGACGTTCACAACAAGTTGGACTTGGATCCATACAAGATCGAACTGGTTCAAGAACTAAAGCCACTTGACCATAATAAGCGTCGTGTTTTTGCTGATTGCGCCCTAAAACAGCTTGAAGTTGATATACTTTTTTATCGAAAAATTGTGTTGAGCGATGAAGCTCATTTCTAGTTGAACGGCTACGTAAACAAGTAAAATTGGCGTATATTGAGTGGAAACAATCCTCAAGAAGTTCGGCAGGTTCCGTGGTGTGCTTTACTCCCTGGAGGCATCATCGGTCCATATTTCTTGAGTAACGATGAAGGAGCTAATGTTACAGTGAATGGTGCCCGTTTCAGTTCGATGATCAATTATCATTTGTTCCCAAATTTGAATAGTATCGGTCCAGAAGTGTTTTGGTCCCAACAAGATGGTGCTACACCTCGTCCTGCTACAGTAAAAATTTATTTATTGAAAGAAAGATTTGGCGATAACATTGGTCCAATTAGTTGGACTTCGAGATCATGCGACATAACTGCAATGGATTATTTTTCTTTTGGGTTATGACAAGTCATCGATGTATGTTGATGAATCAGAGTCAGAGACAACAGACGCTTTGGAAGCCAACATAAGTCGTGCTGTTGCTGAAATATGGTCTGAATAACTCGAAAAAGTGGTCAGAATGGGTCTGATCGACTGCGGTTCCTCAGAGCTAGTCGTGGTGGACATATGCCGGAAATTTTTTTCAAAACATAAATGTCATAAAATTATCTTTCAAATAAGAAAAAATTTGGCGTCGATCTTAATTGAAATGTGTTTTATTTCAATTTAAGGTGGACCTTCAACGTAGTATGTTTTGATTTCAAGCTGCATCACTTTGAGAACGGAAATTTTGTGGGTGAACTCAGAAAGCATTGGAGGAGTTCTTAATGAAATAATTGAAATCGATTTCATTTCGAAAGTTCAATTTTATTTCTCTCAAAAATAGAAGATGATAAGCCAATCCATGAAAATGGTTCAACTTCTGATTAAAAGTGGATCTACAGATAATTGCGTTCAGACAATCACTTTGGAATACGCAATTGGAAGAGAATGGCCAAATTCAAATATACAGGGTGACAAGAAATACTTCGGACAATTTTTGCTCTGGTCTGGAACAAAAGTATTGCAGCGCAGCCAAATAATTTTCATTCTCTTGGCTTCTCTACACTTTCCTGTACTAATATGTGAATTTTCAGTTTGATATAATTTCATTTCACAGAGTTTTAGAATGTCAAACAAACGTAGTGCGATTTTGGGGCTGTTTCGTCAAGGTAGGCGTCAATGCGAAATTGTTCGTTTGCTCAATGTGCCTCGACAAACCGTGTCCGATGCAATTCGTCGTTTCAAGGAGCTTGGCCATGGCGGTCGTCGTCCAGGAAGTGGTAGAAAACGCACTGTAAATACACCTAGCAATCGCAACATCGTCAAGAAGCGAGTCAATCGAAATCCGAAGGTTTCCATGAGGAAAATAGCCTGTGAGACCAGTATCAACCGCGAATCAGTCCGTCAAATTGCCGAAAAGGAGCTCAACGTCAAGCCATACAAGCTCCAAAAAGTTGAACTCCTCACGGAGGAAAATAAGCGCGTACGACTCCAAAGGTGCCGCCAACTCCTTCGTCTCGCCGCCGGTCAGCAATGGGAGCGAATTCTCTTCACAGACGAGAAGCTTTTAACCGTAGAACAATCCCACAATCACCAAAACGACAGAGTCTGGTCCGTAGAGGCTCCCGGTACATCGGCCATCGTCGAACACCGTCAAAATCCGCAATCCGTCATGGTCTTGGGCGGAATTTGCTGCAGTGGTAAAACTCCCTTAGTTTTCGTGGATCAAGGGGTCAATATCAATCAAGAAGTCCACCGCTGCGACATCCTCGAGGCCGTAGTACTTCCGTG
The DNA here is from genome assembly GCA_951802165.1 of Adalia decempunctata. Lineage (NCBI taxonomy): Eukaryota > Metazoa > Arthropoda > Insecta > Coleoptera > Coccinellidae > Adalia > Adalia decempunctata. The sequence goes on from OX637697.1 coordinate 29,189,179, forward strand.
GGCCAAGCAGCACTTCGGCGATACGCATTGGACCTTTCAACAGGACTCCGCTCCGGCTCACAAAGGGAAAATGACGCAAGAATGGTGTAAGACTAATTTTCCTTGTTTCATCTCATCTGCAGAATGGCCGCCCTACTCACCGGATCTCAACCCAATGGACTACAGCGTGTGGTCGATTTTGGAGCACAGGGCTTGTGCTAAAAACACAAAAATTTGGAGTCTCTGAAGCAATCTCTGCGCCGGGAATGGAACCGATTAACGCCCGAGGAGCTGCGGCCCATTGCCGAAAATTTCCAGAAGCGTCTGAAGCTGTGTATCGCCGCCAAAGGAAGCCACTTCGAAACGGCTTAAATATATTATTAACAAATGTTCAAGCTTTTATTAATTGTTGTTGTTTTGTTCAATTTCTTCAGTTCAATAAAGTTAAATGAAAAAGAGTTTTTCTTGTCACACTGTATATAGCGAGAAATAGTTCCTGCTTTACCTACATATTCACTAATTTCATAATTCAGTTATTTTCGGATAGAGAGCGCCATTGTACATTAGTTTTCCTACTCGTCGTGATCGGCGACCTTAAAGTTTTTTTTTTATTAGGTATGTCTTATGTCTGTTATAAATTCTTCTCGTCCCTTGAAATCCCGAAACTTGATGAGTGTACTTTTTCTCGAATACCCATTTTTCTCTACGTGTCTGGATGGTCGTATATTCCTCGTTATCACAACGAATATGTCGTCCTTCCACTCCAGTCTGCTCCAGCCCCAGCTTATTCATCACTTCTTGAATTCTAAATCTCCTCCTCCAATTAATTAGCGGTGATCCCACAATTTCTATGTGACTCCGACTCCACATTTTAACGATTCCGAAGGCTTACCTCGAGACGGCTCAGGGAAGATTCCCGATTAAACACGCTCCCTCCTCCTGACGAACGTAGGAATCCGAAATGAACTCAATTTCCCCAACGAATTTTCCGGTTGAAAGGAGCGCATCGGGAATTTCGCTTATCAATCTCTGTACATTTGGAGGATGGCAAAAATTCCCCGGCCTTCTATTTGCCCGCGCGAGTGGCGGCAAATCCGCGGCGGGCGAATGCGAAGAATCGACGGTTTCGGCTAATAATGCCGCGAAATTCAAGTGGGCGCTAATCGGATCCGGCTAATTGAAGATTATTGGATAGGGGGGTTAGTTCCGGCCTGATTGAACGGAAACGGATGAATTCGAATTGGCGGCGGCGGTGCAAATGCGTTTTGGTGCTGCGGTTGGGAGAGTGTGGAAGATTGCGCGTTTGAATTCTGCGTTTGGGTGATTGATTCTGCCGATTCGCGACCTATAAATAGTCATTACTAGCTGGCCCGGCGAACTTTGTACCGCCTGAATTATACTTAAAAGTTGTACAAATTTACCATTGCTTTTTTTCGAGTAGAAAAAAAAATTAGGCAAAATTAAAGTTCAAAATATACAAAATTTAATAATTTGGAAAGAATTCTCTTTATTTAAGCGGTAACTAATTGTTGAACTTGAACATATAACTTTTTGTTTTTAATTGTTGTACAGTTCTCTTTTTGCAGTACCTCATGTAACTATGAATAGCAGGAGTATAATCCATATTATACCTTTCCTCTTATATGAATCAAAATGTCAAGAATATCAACAAAAATTATTCCTTTAATGAACTATCGACTATTAACACAGCCCGTCGACCAGAATTAAAAAATCAGTCATTTGTTAATAGCCCAACCTGAAGTGGCAAAAACAAAACTTTTCTTATATTCTGAAAATCTAATCAGTGGTGCTAAGCTCAAATTAATGGGTAAACATCTCAGTTGGTGGAGCAGCGCGATTCTCATTATTCCATGGATATGAGCTGTCAATCTCTCTTCAATTTGTTCAATTAAGTTGACGATATCAAGCTCGTTAGAAGACAAATCGAGATGTTAAAATGTCGATAGTACGATCGACACGGCAAAATTATCAACACAGTGAATTATGTTGAACTCATATTCAAATTTATTGATGGTCATTCGACCAGGTCAGATTAGGCAACCCATGAAACATTATTGTATGTCATAAGTGAAAGCCCGATGAGCAAAAGTTTCAAAATTATTGACGCTTACAATACTGTCTCTGTGCGAACAGAAACACGAATATAATATGTCAATTACTAATTATGGGCAATTTTGGATTCAGTTATTTCCGCAAATATATCTATTACCCAAACAGAAATTCGAAAGCATTTCAAAAATAAAGAAAAAAGATGAAGATGGCCAAATCACGTTTGAAACTTATCGTCAAAATCAGATACTTGATCTTTCGGTAAAAATTCACTGTTCCACCAACTTGAGAAAAGTTTACCCGCTTTTTGATCTGGCAATAGACTTCCATGTTACCATGAGTTCTATGCGAATCACATATCGCCATCTAACAGCGGTAATATCAACCTACGACTACGTACACTGACTTGTCTATTCACTGTACGACTACGCATCAACGGTAGCGACACCCAGTGGCCTTATTCAAAAGAAGGTGAAGCATTTCCTGCATAAGTAAAACTTTCTTCAATTTTTCCGAAGTTTTATTGTATTTTATAATAACCAGACCGAAGACGATTCCATAAATGAAGTTTCATAACAAACAGTCCATCCGATCTCTAGTTATAAATGGTGTAACCAACATCTTTCATTTATCTATTTATCTATATATATAAAAGAAAGATGTTGGTTACACCATTTATAACTCGAGATCGGGTGGACTGTTTGTTATGAAACTTCATACATGGATTCGTCTACGGTCTGGTTTTTATAAAATACAATAAAACTTTGAAAAAATCGATGAAAATTTTACTTATACAGGAAATGCTTTTCCTCCTTTTGAGTAAGGCCACTAGATGTCGCTACAGTTACAGTTACGCTTCCGCTTATTCGTTTGTACTCCATTTCATATTCTCCGCGTTAGATGGCGGTATAAACAAATAGTGTGTACAGTGACTATATTCCCTCTATAGTTACTGTTATAGGGTGTAATTTGAGGTGTCTACAACTCTGCGCTGTTGGGCAAAACTAAAATGTCTTAGCGTAGGAGTACAGATGTCTAAAATGATTAGATTTCGTTGAGATATGAGAAAAGTTTCGATCTTACCACTTCAGATGGCGCTATTCACACATTATGACTGATGATTATTACTTATTTTTATAGTTTTATTCATTCCAAATAACGTAATCGTGAATGTACTATATTTGACATTATCACAATCAAATGACGATGAATTTGTTGAGGCTTTCGCGGCCGTCGATTGATGTCATCTGTCCTTTTTCGAGCATTTAGGTCGTCGTGGTTCGAAATGGTCGAAAAAAGAACATATGACATCAATTATACGATGACTTCTAATCGTGAGATGTCCATTCTCATCTTTTCTCATCATTTTTAAACGGTTTTTGAATTTCTGTTTGGGTAATAAATATATTTGCGGAAATAACTGAATCCAAAATTGCCATGATTAGTGATTGACATATTATGACATATTATTTTTGTGTATCTGTTCTGTAATAGCTCATATCCATGGAAACATTTGACAGTTCAAAAATCATTGAACCAAGCCGTTGATCTCCGATCACCGGTGATTACAATTTGTGCGAAATCCACCGTAAGTATTATTTAGGCGGAACAAAGTTCGCCGGGCCAGCTAGTATATATATATAGATTTATTCGTTGCCGGGAGGCTAACTGAGCCAAAACGACCCCAGTTCAAATAATAATAACAATAAGAAAAGAAGCTTTACATGGCAGATTTCCCAAACACCTTGAAGGGGAAAATGTCGATAAATTAGCATCTTTGTCGTGGTTGAAAACACTTGTATCCTGAAACTGAAGGATTTCTGACGGCTATCCAAGATCGAGTTATAAGAACTCGCAACTACGAGAAACACTGTTAGAAGCTCAACGTGGAGGACAAATGCAGGAAGTGTGGCGCAATTGGCGAATCTATTGAACATGTAATCGCCGGTTGTCGAGTTCTAGCCGACAACGCATATCTGGGCCGACACAACCAAGTGGCAAAAATTGTTCACCAGCAGTTAGCTCTTAGGCATGGTTTTTTGGATACTTGTCCACCATATTAAAAGTATCAACCAGCAGCAGTGTTGGAAACGGACGCAGCGGTTCTCTATTGGAACATACCCATAACAACAGATAGAACAGTGGACTACAATAGACCGGACCTTGTGTTCATTGAGAAGGATCAGAAGTATGGGATGATAATTTATGTGGCAGTACCATTGATTCATAACATCGGAAGAACGGAGTCCGAAAAAATAACGAGGTACCAGAACTCGGCTATAGAACTGAAGGGTATGTGGCAATTGTCGAAAGTCACTATTATACCATTGGTGATTTCAGCTGGAAAGTCATGTCAAAAGATCGAATTATCCCAGAAGATCGCGGGATATGCACAGCAGGCTGTAGCATTTCAAACCGGTCACATCGTGCGGAAATTCCTGAACTAGTGGGAGGAATTGAAATGTTTTTTCACTGGTTCATACAAGTAACACCGGCTCAAGCTGAGACCGGGAGACCGATGATCAAGAATAAAAATATTTGTTGCCTTCATTTTGAGAGCTTTCATATCACTTGATAGATTCATAGAAAACCTGGTGTAGGAGCTAATTAGAAGTTGTTCAAGACTTTCTTGTCGAAATAAAATCTGAATTTTGTCCTGTTTTTCATTTCTCTCGAAGTTCGAAAGGGGTCGCGCTATTCTTCTATAACGACAATCTTATATGAAATTCAAAATGATATGAGCACTCTTATTAATTTACAGGGTGAGTCTTAGACTTCTACAAATATTTAAACTGTAGATTCTTGAGGATGAAAGAAACCTCAGCAATTGAAAAGTCATATTTCTCCCAGCAAAATAAAATTTCCTGGAGATTAAATTATAAACACTGATAGCTTGGTCATATCTTCCTCGATATCCCAAAAATATCTTATAAAGAATGAGTTTTTACTCAATTTATAATTAATCAACCTAACCTAACCCCTTTTACATTCCAAACAAAAATCTTCTATGGCAGAGCTATCACAGAGCTTTTGAGAAGACGATACCAGATTGTTGATTTTCTTGCGAGGTAGCGGGAGCGCAAGACATACTGTAAGATCTATGAATCGACCCATCTCAAACCGTATATTATTGTTCTGTGTCTTAAACATCAGTGTCTGTGAACGACGCATACGCATAGCGACAACTGGCGCGATTTGAAAGTATAAACGAATGAATAAGGGAAATTGATTACTTTTGGTGCTTTTTTCGATCTCGTGAAGATTATGTGGAGACTTTCAGTGAATTAATGTGATATTAACCGTGTAGTTTCAAGTTTATGAAGTTCGAAGAGGATATTGTTCAGATAGAAACATCGCCACAGATTATTTAGTGCAAAGTATCATTTTATTTTTCATCAATTTCAATTTGATACGTGGTTTTTATCGACATTCATCATTCATATATCTGAATTTTGTATTTCATTGACATTTATTTTCAATATGGACCGGTAGCAACAAATTTCTAATAGAAACTGTGCGTATTAAATGTATAATTTCATGCTTCTTGGTGTTCAATTTTATCCTGCACATTTGTGGGATTTTAATACAACATATCTCTACCTCAAACATTTTTTCATCATTTGAATTTCAATCTCAACAAAGGTGTTAAACATTCTGACAACATTGTTAACTTGTAGTGCGATTAATTTTTTACGATCCGGTACTATTCAAAATCCAGGAAAGCGTCCAGATAATTCTTAAGATTCGTGAATTTTTGGTCAAATTTTTTCCAATTAAATTAGGAATATAATTCGAAAACGACGCGTTTGGATAAAAAGTATAAGAATTCTTTTATTTTCTAAAATGATTGATTCTTTCGAGAATATGAACCGTTTATCTATTTCAAGTGGTTTTATGGTATTTTTTGGGAGGATTTATGGGTCAGGTACGCTGTAACTTTTATACCAGGAGAAATCTTGATTGAGGAATATGCATAGAGTAAACAATCAACCAAAATCCAGTTCATTCGAAAAAGTTCCGAAGATATGAAAAGAAAAATATTTTTTAATGGAGTTTTGGACATCCTGTATCTTTCCAACCAAACCGAATTTTTCTACCTATTATGAAGAGAGACAAAAGATATATTGTCTCCTGTTTGTTGTCACCAGTATGCTTTGAATGTTTATGAATTGTAATTTTTGCAAGAATCATACAAAACCACAAAAATAAAAGTTAAATTTGAATTACGCGGCATGTTTGACAGTCATAATTTCACTTGATTATGACGTGGAAGATTGAAAGTTGACAGACGGAAGTTAATGGACCATTACACGGTTGAACAACGCGTACTGATTGTCGAAAATTATTTTCAACATGCAGAAACGGTGAATGGCGAAACACCCTTCATTACCAAATAAATGAAAACACGCTCATTTGATTAATTTATAATGGAACTTTGGATGGTTTCAAATATCAATATCACAGGAATAAAAATTTGATGAAATTATGCTGAGTCAAAATTAAATCGGGAATTTGAGCAGAGGAGTAAGAACTAAACATCTAAATATCTTTTCATCGACTTATCAACATACAGCTCTTGAGTCTTACCTTATATTATGAGAAAGAGAGCAATGAATCTGATCCCCAACAATTGAAGAGCTTCGATCTAGGTGGCCCCTTCGTTCTTAGAAAAACTCAATGAAGCGTCGTACTATAATGCCTTGTAAATAATGCCTATCCGTCCTCTCAAAGAGATTAAAATGGATAAGTCCTTCTCGATAAATCTTGGTACTGATCTTATCGCTTGTGATATAAATCGGACACAAGGATTTTAATGCTCATCCTTATATTTCACACCATCGACGTTTGGGGCTTGGGCTGTCTTCATTGATTTTCCCATCGTTGTGATTTCAATTTCGTCGAAGAAATATACAGTGTGGAGTCATTCTTCTACATAGAAATGCGGATACTACCTTCAACACCTTGCGAAAGACAGGTACAACCCCCATTTTTTAAATAGGTATGGACTTGATACATCGTTTTAATTTAAAAGGATGCGTCATTCTCTATTCAAAAATGTTATCAGTTTCATGTTTATCGCAAAAATCGAAAAAAAAAGATAATATTCCCTCGAATATTCCCAAATCTGATTATAATAATGAACTCAATTTTTTTTCACGATCTGATGGAAAGAAAATGAAGAGAAAACATAACATTGCCTTCTTCATATGGAACTATGAAAACTACATTTCCTGTGGCAATTTTAGTTACTTCGCAAATTATTTTGTGCTGTTATGTTGTAGTTCATAAATTGTTAAATTTGTGTTTGAATTTCATTAACTTCAATTTTTAAAAAGGATTCGATCAACAGAAATTCACAAAATAACAATTTTACAAATGATGGGTTACGGAGATAGCCCTCGAACACAAAAATAAGTAATTCACCTGTTTCATGTAAAATTTCCGGATTTGCCGCCTATATCCCAAGGGACAATGAGTATAGTAGAGTAGCACTTTCGCGAGTTTGGGAATGTGAGGCAGATGCAGATTGAGAATGTGAGGATGTGAAATTAGATGTGATACTCCAGTTGAAAATCCATATAAATGTTGTAGATATGCAGCCTTCATAACATTCAATGTCATACATCGATCCTAAATATATTGAAACAAAATAAAATGCATCCCTATAATATCGGGTGTTTTTTTAGTGAATTTTCGATAGGGATAACTACGATTTGACAGAAGATAGAAGCCACGTTGTTTCGACATTTATGTTCAGCAAGCATTGAAAAAGTATCATGGAAAGACTCACGCCGCAACAACATTCACAAAGTGTCGAAATTCATTTTCAAAATCAGTGTTCCATTTTCCAAACTTATAGAGTAGTTCGTGAAATTTTTGATTTACATAATCGTCCTTCAGAGTAGCTTATTCGTCGAACTATCGATAGACTTCGAACAACATTTTGTCTACTGGATGCAACAACAACAAGACAAAGAACTGTACGTACAGAAGAAAATATCGCTGCTGTAAGTGATGGTGTTAATGAAGATCCAGATTTGTCTATTCGTCGAAGTTCACAACAAGTTGCACTCTGTGCACTCTGTGAACTCTGGTTCAAGAACTGAAGCAACTTGAACATAAGACGCGTCGCTTGTTTGCTGATTGGGCCTAGAACAGCTTGAAGTAGGTGCACTTTTTTATCGAAAAATTGTGTTTAGTGATAAAGCACATTTCTGGTTGAACGGCTACGTAAACAAGCAAAATTGCCGTCTATTGAGTGAAAACAATCCTCAAGAAGTTCTGCAGGTTCCATTGCGTCCTGAAAAATGCACTGTATGGCTTTACACGCTGGAGGCATCATCGGTCCATATTTCTTTAGAAACGATGCTGGAGCTAATGTTACAGTGAACGATGCTCGTTACAGATCGATGATCAATGATTATTTGTTTCCAACAAGATGGTGCTACATCTCTCTCTCTCTCTCTCTCTCTCAGCTTCAAGTTCAGGTATGTGTAGATAATTTAAAAACTTTGGATAAAAAAAACTCACAAAGAATAATAATTAATTCTTGTTGATATTGTCTATGATTGAATCTTTAAATTTTTATCGTATCCTCAGAATCATGAAGGTTTTCAGTTATGTTCCAAGGCCGTCCAAAGTTTGATATTTACAGTTCTGCGAAGCTTGATCAATGCTCATTTTAGAAACATGAAAATTTGTTGCCTATATTTTGCCTTTTGTCAGAAAAATCAATTTTAGACAGCGAGGTGGGCACTAATTGATAATCAATTATTTCTTTACAATTCATTTCTCCTTCAGTAACGACTTCGAGCGCAATGATTTTCAAAGGAAAAGAGCTCATAGATATGATGAGGTGTTGAGGAACAGTGAAATTGGAAAACAATTTGATTATTTGAACGAAGAAATGAAAGAAACGTACTAAATGTAATGCAAAGCAAAAGAAGGAGCTTCTGAAAATAGTAATTTACGTAACAAGTCCGGAAAATAGGGTTTTTTTGGACGAATAGACAAGATTCTAGGACGAGCCGGAGGCGAGTCCTGGAAGTCTGTGAGTCCAAAAAAACTATTTCCGGGCGTGTTGCGTACAATATTTTTTCGGCAACCGTGAAGAATTACAAATCAATGAGATGACACATCTCTTTATTGATTTTGATTCATATTTGAATTAAACAGAACAGAACTGTCATCCGTTATTTCGTTGCTATTGTGATGATCATAACAATGACAACAACGACGTGTTTTTCCGGCCTAGGCCGGGAAGTACGTACTTTCCGGCCTAGGCCGGGAAATGCTACTTTCTCAAAGAAAAAGCGTCCGGAAAGTGGGTACTTCCCGGACGGTTGCCGAAAAAAAATATTTGAAGACAGAGTATAAGCCTCGTTACACAAAAGCACGAAGAATGGTTGTACGTTCCAAAATTACAAAAAAAAAGACTGGAGGGGTCGAATTCGTTTCCTAGTATAACTGAGAGAAGGCTTGGTAGTCATGAAGTTACCTTTGGTGATCGCTCAGAGATGAGAGAACAAAACGGTTAAAACTGAAGAACTTAGGGATACGACTCACGTATCTGTATTGACATATGCAACAAAGATGAGTCAAAGGTCAGAAGGGAAAGTTCATGCATCAAAAATTCTCCATGAAATAACTTCTACGTCTCCAAAACGGGCCACTAGATATAGAAATGCCTTTATATCTTCGTTTGGACAACCAAAATCTATGCCTGGCTCTAGAGTCTAGCTGTTTTGATAACAGCAAAGTTATCTCAACATCAATATGGAGCTGTGACGGATAGTGCTCCTCAAATATTCCTCTCGTACAAGACTGTCCAAGCAGCAAAGAAGCTCTGCTATCCAAATAATATACGTGTTACAGAAACTGTTGCTAGCGTCAAGGGCGGATATACGGGGGTGGGTGGGTTATTACCCCCTCATGATCGTTATTACCCCTCCCGTGAAAAACAGCTATATCCGCCCTGTGCTAGCGTCCCACTACAGGATTTGAGAAGAGGCATCAGAATATTCCAGTTTCCAGTGATTCCGATTATTCCGAATAATGAATAGAAATCATCATCCAAAAGGAAAGTATAATTGTGTCATGACGTGTGATTACATTATTTCAATTCAGATGTTAATAAATATTTGTAGGATCGAAAATCCCTTTTATCTATACAAATTAACTTAATTAAATTAAGAAAATAATATATTGTATTTCTAAACGAAACAAATACCTAAATATTCAATGCCAGGTTTCAAGGCAATAAGGCATCCTCTGCCCCAATGTGCGGCGGCAGGAAAAGTGTTGTTATGCAAAGAATGAATTTTGCATGACAACCGTCCATTTTCACTCAATTTAAATGAACGTTAATGTCAATACAAAAGTGAATATTCTGATTTACAAAAATTTTAAAATGTTTGAAAATAAAATAACATATTTCATTCGAAGGAGAAGTGACTTTTCATTGCTCGCTTTCAATTACCCGCCTCACTACGTCCGGCGGGTAAACTCAAGCTCGCCATGAAAAGTGACACTTCTCCTCCTTATAAAATAATATACTATTAAATTCATTGAAGGAGTGGCGAATAATATCCATGTCTCCCAAAAATGTAAATCATGGTTACGATAAACCACATTGGTTTTTCTCGTCCCTGTAGAGTATGGGACCCTCTTGGTTTTATGTTAAAACCAAGAGTGATTCAATTGAACAGCTTCCTCCTAGTCCTCCAACGATTACAACGGCCTCATCGAAATAATCGGATCAGTCGACGCTATTGCAGTGAGCAATCGAACAGTCGTTGCCAAATTGAATATTCATTCCTCTGCAGACGTTCTAAACCACTTTAAGCCACTTGTCTGCGAACTTCTTGAATCAACAAACCTTTCCGCTTACCGAAACACAGTTCTTCCGATGGGCCCTCGCCCCAATAGATTACACCTCATCCAGACAGATTCGAATAATGAAAACAGCAACACGGATCCAGAGACTGCGGCAATATTGAATGGTAAACAGCAAACAGAATTTAAACTAACTTCCAGGCGGGCGAATCACACTTCCCCAAGTTCGGGTATAAATCAGCATATCCAACAATAGTCTATAAGGTATTCCCTAATATAATGAACATGGCTCGAACTTTAATCTCGAATTCACCTGACGAAGTCATTTCCAGAAATAGGGAAACTCATTTCGCTTTACATAAGTCTAGGGAGTTGGGGTGGAGGTGTTTGTTTTACCGTAAACTACACTAGGGGTAGAAACTAGAATTTCGATCTCCAGAAACTTTGAGAGTTGGTTAAGTATATGTACGTTGAAAACGTTTTATTAGGCTTTATTGATTTTTATATCGGTATTGAGGAGAAATGAGCCAATATATACGAGGATGTATTGATATCTAGTTATAGCCTAGACCAGTTCCATGCATAAACAAAATATTGCGATACCTTATCAACGAACAATAACTTATTATAAGTGTCAGTGTAGATTTCGACGTCAAAAAAGTAAACCAGAGTTACGCAATAAATTTAAAACAAAGATGTCCACCGAAATTGTAGAAATCGAAAAATTGGAGTATCGAGCCATCATCAATTTACCTGTATTTAAAAAGGTTAAGAGGTGAACAGATTTACGAAGATATGCTCAATACCCGTGGTGTCCTTCGCATGCGACCGTGAAAAATTGGACTGCCAGCTTCAAAAGAGGTAAATTTTCCATTGAAGATGATGACCGATTGGGAAGGCCAGTTTCTGTGTCAGTCCCCGAAATTATCGATGCAGTTCATGACATGATTTTATCAGACCGTCGAATTGGGCTAAAACGGATATCTAAAGCACTGAAGATTTCATACGAACGCGTTCCTCATTAACATAGTTCAAGATAAGAGAAATTTCTGCAAAATGGATCCCCAAATGTTTGAATGTTGACCAAAAGCGTGCTGGGGTAGAAGCATCGTGTTCGATCTGTGCTCGATTTAAAACATGAAAATATTTTTTTTCAAATGCTTGTAACTCCTAAACGAAAACCATTCGGACATATACTCCATTCACTTTCATTTAATCACATAGGAGGTCATGGTTTCGTTTTCAGGAATTGGTGCTTCTTCTTCTTGTGGTGCCTATCCGTTACGAATGTGGCGATCATTATGGCAATGCCTACTTTGTCAACTGCTACGCGGAAAAGACCAACTGTTGTTGCATTGAACCATGTCCGCAAGTTCTTCAGCCACGATATCCTTCGTCTACCATTGGTACCATGGTGCACCTGATAAAAAGCACAGAACATATGATAAAAACTCAGTGGTATTTAATCGATATTTGCAGGTGAGTTTTTCGTCGAATATCCAAGATTAACGTATGTTTATTGTTTTTAGCACCAGTTTGGAGCGTGAGGACGATTTTCAAGACCAGGACGAATGTTTACATTTCGAGGTTGAAGGGGTACACGGGAATTTCGTTGAAAAAGCTGTTATTTGGACAGATATCGCAGTAGATGGATCGGATGGAACCTCGAGAGGTCGATAAGGATGATATTTTTCAGGTTTTCCAAGAAATTTGGCGATATCTGAGCAGATTTGCAAAAGTTAGGTACCTCACTAATGAGGTGGAACTTAGACCTAATTCTCCTATAAGAAACGCCTTGCAAAGGTCGAGATGGTGAAAAATGTATTCTTGTTATTTGAACAAACGCAGCCGAGTTTTATATCGCAACATTGATTTTAAGAAAGTTATCAAAAAAATAAAATCGACATTATTCTTGATTTTTGTAATTACCCATCAATTCATCTTAGGGTTGATTTTTTTTATGAATTCTTGATTAGAATCAACAATTGATGTCGTCAAGTCTTGAACTTTCAGTTCAAGAGGATAATAAACATTAAATCTTCCCAAGCATGCATATGAAAATTATATGAAAGCAATGCAATTTTCTTCCATGGCGAAAAACATTGATCTCATCTTGTACTTTTCATGCAAATAACCAGAAAAGGAATACTTTCTATCAATTCATATAAACGTTAATTATTTTCGTCCATCACATCTTTTCCAATTCATTCATTTTCTGAATAAATTGACATTCTGAGAAATACGCTAAGAATGTATAAAGGGCAACATAGTGTTGACTTGGAACATAAAAATAAAATATTTTGAAAAACGTCATAACTTCGATACAGAGTGGAATGTGTCAAATTTCCAAGGCCAGAGTTGTTATAATCGTGAATGGAGTATATGTTCATAGGAAAAAAATGTTCAGAATAAGCACAGCTACCATCTGATGCCAATGTTTGTCATAAAGCTTGTAGAACTATACTTTCCCACAGTTCCAAAGTATTCTTCCGGAACTCTTTGGGAGTTGTAGTTTTTGCGTTTATGGACTGGATCGTTGTTATGTGTTTTCAGAAGTTTGAAGATGGTGATCGGATTCCTCGTGTAGACATCTGTGTGGATCGGTTTTTATTAATCTTGTGCCCTAGTTTGCCATGACTAGGCTTCATAATAACCAAAGCAGTCAGGAAAATAGAAGTACAGAATGAGATGGTGTTACTAAGAAGCCTAATGGCAAACTCACTAGGACATTTTTAGGTTTATAGAAAGCCGATCCAAGCAGACCAACAGAATCGAGATGTGGTCAAGAAACTTCTAGGGAGAGCTCGACCAATATTTCAGCCTGACGACTAGAAACACTTGCGATGCGTTCATTTTCAATGGATGCAACTCGATCCTTGAGACCAGAGCGAACAATGAAAAGCATCCGATCTGATGAGTACTCTGAGCGGAGCAGGGACGAAACGTAAACCCATCCAAATTATTTTATACCAGCAACGAATAATTGGCCGATTTGCGGTACTTTTCTTCAACTGTAGTATGTGTTCAGTATGGTTAATATACAGGGTGGCCATTTGAAAACGAAACAGACGAGATTACAGACGAAATAAATTTTTTCGATAGAAATGCTCGGACAGGTCGATTTCTGTTTCGAGGGGGACAACTTGAGATGTAGGTAACGGACGCATAGCGCTTCAACCCTTGCTACTACAACCCTCACCCCCAATTTTTGAATGGGGAAGATGGGGTGAGTGATACCTCATTTGAAAGGTATTTTTAGACTGATTTCAGCAAAGTAATTGTTTTTTCATTTTATGCATTAGTTCTCGAAATATTCTTAACTGAGTATTTGAAAATGAAGTGGTGTTTTCATGGCACTTCTAGTGTTTTTTTGTGAAAAATCGACATTTTGAGCTTCAAAACAACCATGACTGTGGTTTCCTTCCTCCAATCCACTGACATAGAAATCTTTAATCAAGATGTCGATTTTTCACAAAAAAACACTACAAGTGCCATGAAAACACCACCTCATTTTCAAATACTTAGTTAAGAATATTTCGAGAACTAATGCATAAAATGAAAAAACAATTACTGTGCTGAAATCAGTGTAAATATACCTTTCAAATGAGGTATCACTCACCCCATCTTCCCTATTCAAAAATTGGGGGTGAGGGTTGTAGTAGCAAGGGTTGAAGCGCTATGCGTCCGTAACCTACATCTTAAGTTGTCCCCCTCGAAACAGAAATCGACCTGTCCGAGCATTTCTATCGAAAAAATTTATTTCGTCTGTAATCTCGTCTGTTTCGTTTTCAAATGGCCGCCCTGTATAATGTTATAATGTTTTCAATGTTATGATTTCCGGATGAACCATAATTCCGCATCCAACACATGCCGTTCGGATTCTGATGCCGGATTCCAGGTGATTTTTCGTGCACCAACTTGATCGTAAATTTATTCGCAAGGTTGCTCCAGCAATGCAGTCTAATTAAACAATTAATTAAATTTTCTAATAACACGACATGAATGTTTGCGAACTGAAAAGGTGGTACGGCACACGGGGTTGTTTCGGAATGGTATAGGGAGCCGGAAGAATTTAAATGAGGTCCAAAGTTGCACTGTTGGGCTTTGAAAGCATTGTGTCGGTACGTGTTGCGAGAAATAAGTATGGAAATGTTCGGCATGCCTGGAGAGGAGATGGCCGTGTTTCCAGGTGTTCGCCGGGATTTCCTGATTAAAGCCGATAGTAGCTGTCGACAGAATATCCCCAATAAATCTTTTTTTTTGCGACATGCCATTATGGTTTAACGGAAATGTTGGCGAATGGGGATGTCATATGGATGCAGCTGAATTTTATTTATACTGTTCAAATGTTAAATTTTTCTGTAAGACATATATTGTAGGTGTAGCAAGCTATAAATGATTTGAATTTTATGTAAACATTTTTTGTTACTAAAATATTGTAGTCGTTATTTGCAAATTTTTTAAATTTCACAACAAATCGGATGTTCGAAGAGATTCAAAATCGATGTTCACTTGTTTATAAAATGCCTAAAGCACGTGTACACGGAATTTATCGCCAGCTGAGTGAATTTGGAAGAAGTCGAATTATTGGTCTACGGGAGGCGGGGTTGTCATTTCGAGAAATCGCTAACCGTACGAACAGAAATCCAGCTACTCTTATGAGATGTTGTCAAGCGTGGTTTCATAGTGCCCAAAATCGAAGAGGAGAGTTGAATTTGACAAGTGAAAATAAATGAGACATGGAATTCCATGACTGCCTCAGTTTTGAAGGAAGCTTGGATTTTATTGAACGAGAAGTGTTTTTTCGAAATTTTCGATATATAGTGATTTCGGAAGTATTTTTGAAATGGTTGAAGAAAGCTCAATTTGGAAATATTATTTCCCACTATGTTTTCCATTCAAAAAAAAAAATTTATTACAGCTCCGAAATTTGACCAGATACAAAAAATCCAATAGCACCGATGAAAAGCAGTAAAGAAGTGCCCTGAAGATGTGTTCATTTCAAGAACGTAGATCCTATAATACGGAAGTTATAGCCAATTATAATAATGGACCAAATATCAAAATCGCCCTGTAACTCGGAAACTAGACGCCGTAGCAACTTGGAGTTTTCAGCAATTCATGTTTCTCGAAAAAAAAAAAACATGACATGTATCCCACTGTTATAGTTTAGGAGTTGTAGTACTAAACCTTCGAAATCTGGCCACCCTGTACACAGAATTGGAAATTCTGCTCTCAAGAATATCACAAATGCAACCAGAATGAGAAGTTCCCATTGCGAGCTCCCAGGGATATCCTCAGTGCACCTAGAATGGGCAATTCACATTGCAAGCTACAAAGTTATCTCGGAAATAACAAGACATTGTTTTGTCAGGGTTATACCAACCGTAAAAACATCGTCCATTTTTGGTTTTTTGGTAAAATATAGATAGTACAGCAAAGAGTAAATGATTAAATTTGGAGAAAAAAATCATGAAGGTTTTATCACGTGAACGTTTTTTGTTACTGGAATCTTGTAGTCGTTTCTTGCAATTTTTTTTTTTTTTAATTTTACAACAATCTATTCGGTGAGATCCAAAGTCGATGTTTAGTTGTTATTAAAATGCCTAGAGCGTATACGTGGAATTCATCGCCAGCTAAGTGAATTTGAAAGAGGTCAAATTATTGGTCAGAGGGAGGCAGGGTTATCATTTCGAGAAATCTCTAACCGTACGAACAGAAAACCAGCTACTCTTATGAGATGTTGTCAAGCGTGGTTTGATAGTGCCCAAAATCGAAGAAGAGTAGGCACCGGACGTCGGCGTCGAAGGGACACGAATGAAGTTCAAGATCGATGTCTAAAACTTATGGCCATTAGAGACCGATTGGCGACAACCGGATCTTTGGCTGATGAGTGGTTAGGAGAACAAGGCCATCTTGTAACTGTTCGAATGGTTTACCGCCGAGTAAAGTCTTTTGGATTGCATCATTATCGACCCCATCTTGTGTTACCTCTGACGGTTGAGCATCGCCGGCAACGATTATAGTGATGCAGAGAACGACAACATTGGAATGTGGAATAGCATCAGGTCGTCTTTTCTGTTGAATCTCGATAATCTTTGGGTGCACATGATAGCCGAAGAAGGGGTAGACGACGTCGGGGAGAAAGACATGAACCTCAGTTTCATGTTGAGCGTCATGTACACCAGACAGTAGGAGTTATGGTATGGGGTGCTATTTCACATGCAAGTAGGTCACATTTACCTAGTCTTTATTCGAGGTAGCATAACAGCGCTGCGTTATCTTCAAGAAATAGTGGTGCCATTTCCCTTACCTCAACCGGCTCGAGAATCCAATATTTCAGCAAGATAATGCTCGACCTCATGTTGCCGGAGTTAGTTTGAACTGTTTTGAAGCGACCCATGTGAATCTTTTGCCATGGCCGCCCAGATCCCCCGATCTTTCGCCCATAGAGCATGTTTGGGACATCATGGGTGATCCATTTCAAATATCGAATTTGTAAATACTTTGTCATAGGAACGGCATCACTTGAAATGTTTTAATATCAATAGAGCATTAGTTCCTTCCCTTCAAATCAAAATTTCAATAATACCGTACACCTTAAAAGTCCACCATACGAACGACCATAGCCCAGCCTGTATATCCACAGCATTCTAATTCATATCAGCATTTCAATTAGTCAGAGGTTCGGGTTCAGGTAGAATCCAGCTTACAAATTCAATGATAACATTTATAATAGTTATCCGAAGTTTCAATCCGACTGTTTGGACCACTAAACCGAAATGACCGTAGTTCTTGAAACTGAAACCAGGATGTAAATTCTCGACATCTCATCCACTTTGCGGTAAATATATTCTAGCTTATTCAGTCCAGTCTCGAAAATTATTGAGTCGTCTCATTTAGTCATTAGCTAACTCAACGTTGCAAAGGAAATAGGGAAAAGTTCCATCTGATTTTCCAACTCTGCCGAGCGTACTGGAAAAGGTACAACGTTCTGAAGTTGACAGTAATTAATTTGGAAATTTCCCGGAATCACGACTGGATGTGGTTGGCAGATTCTACGAAACTTACAACAGGTATATGTAAGATATTTTTGATATCTTTGATGAAGGAGGTGTGTTGGATGCATGGAGTAATAACTAAGTATATAGGGAATAATAGAATTTGCATCAGTCCTAACAGTCTTGGAAGATGGATCTTCTCTTATACAGGGTGTTCCAAGTTCCAAGAGTGCCTATTAGACCTTTCTGGAAAACTGGGCATGCAAGGTGTCTCATTCAAAAATGTCCACCCTCAATAACTCAACAACGAATCAGAATTTGTGAAAACACTCAGACAGATCAATTTTTGATGACAGGGGGAGATGATCTGGGATACAAAGCTTGTTTCTACTAGCAACCCACTGTAGAGGGTTTCAACCCCATCAGGAATTTGAATAGAGAAAGTGGGTAGTTTTGTAGCACCAATGAATGCGTGGAATAAAATCAGTATGAACCTGCAGTTTGAGTTTTTATAAGTAAATATTCACAAAGCTATAGGGTGTCTTTTATGGAATTACTGTACCGATAAAACTAAATGAATCAGAGACGTTCTAATTGATCGTATAATCTATAAATATATAAAAGAAATATGTTGGTTACACCATTTATAACTCGAGATCGGATGGACTGTTTGTTATGAAACTTCATATATGGATTCGTCTACGATCTGGTTATTATAAAATACAATGAAACTTTGAAGAAATCGATGAAAATTTTACTTATACAGGAAATGCTTTTCCTCCTTTTGAGTAGGGCCACTAGATATCGCTACAGTTACAGTTACGCTACCGCTTATTCGTAGGTACTCCATTTGATATTCTCCGAGTTAGATGGCGGTATAAACAAATAGTTTGTACAGTGACTATATTCCCTCTATAGTCACTGTAATAGTGTGTAATTTGAGTTACCTACAACTCTGTGCTGTTGGGCAAAACCAAAATGTCTTAGCGTAGGAGTACAGATGTCTAAAACGATTAGAGTTCGTTGAGATATGAGAAATGTTTCGTTCTTACCACTTCAGATGGCGCTATTCACACATTATGACTGGTGATTATTAGGTATTTTCATAGTTTTATTTATTTCGAATAACGTAATCGTGAAGGTACTATATTTGACATGCCCCCCCCCCTGAGATTTTGATAGCCCTATAGTTTTTCAGCACGACACCTCAATATTACCTTCTAATTTCTATTTTGCCCCCCCTGAGACAAATTTCTACGGGTTATTATTAGTAATTGTCATATTATGACATATTATTTTTGTATATCTGTTCTGTGTGACAGCTCTTCTCCATGGAAACATTTGACAGTTCAAAAATCAGAGAACCAAGCCGTTGATCTCCGATCACCGGTGATAACGATTTGTGAAATCCACCGTAAGTATCATTTAGGCGGAACAAAGTTCGCCGAGCCAGCTAGTTTCTATTGAAAGAAAAATATTTTTAACGAACAGTGTTAGTGAAAATTTACCGCGAATGCTAAAAGTGCTCGTCATCAGATTGCATGCACCGATACAATCGTTCTTCAAAATTATTTCGTACATGCTGTAGCATTTCAGGAGTAATGTTACGACATTCTGCCACAATTCGTGCTACAAGGTCGTCTAAATCTGCAACTCAGGTTTTATAAACTTGGGATTTCAAGTGGACCCAGAGAAAAGAATCAAGCAGTGTTGGATCCGGCAATTGCGCAGGCCACTCCACTGGGCCCCTTCGGCCTATCCAACGTCCAGAAAACCTCCCATTCAGGTACTGTATCACCTGAGCTGCAAAGTGCAGTGGAGCTCCTTCCTGCTGAAAGCGTAATACCTCTTCTAAAAGGCATCTGCCTCCAAAGCTTCGGTGATTAGAAGATCAATCAAGTTTTCGAGCAAATCCAGATACACATCGCCAGTGAGATTTCCAAGAATGAACACAGGACCAATGAAGTGATCTCCCAAAATACCCATCCAGACATTGAGTATTTGTGGGTGTTGAGAAAATTATTAAAGAGGTGAGGATTTTCATCAGAATAAAACCTACAATTATATTTGTTAACGTTTCCGTTAAGGAAACCTCAACTCAAATTTATGTACCTACTGAATAAATCAGAGACAGGCAAAAACCAACCTTGAGAAAATCCAGAAGCTTGCCTGTCTCTGCATCACAGGTGCAATGAATAGCACTCCAACAGCTGCTATATATAACCTCTTACCCCTTCATGTCATGGGAGAGGCTAGGATGGATGCATACAGACTGATCCAAACAAAAATCTGGAGAACCTGCACAACTGGGCAACCAGAATCACTCATGTAGCTGACGTAGCCGAGTTCGATATGATTTCAGACTACATGCAACCCCTATAATCATTCAATAAACCATTCAAAACACAGCTCAACTGGAACAGATGGGACTTGAGTATAAAATCACAATCATCTGCAGGAATAGTCTGGTACACAGACGGTTCAAAGACAGATGAAGGAACAGGAGCGGGAATACCAAAGAAAACACACCCACATTCTCTCTGACAGCCAGAGCGCCATCAAAGCCCTCAACTCGAAACAGATAAAGTGTCGTCTGGGAATGCCTACAGGACCTTCTGAAGCTGGCAAAACACAACAAGGTCACTTCGATGTGGGTGCCAGGTCACAAGGTAATAGCGGGCAATGAAAAAGCAGACTTGTTACTTGTTTTTTCGATAGAAATGCTCGGACAGGTCGATTTCTGTTTCGAGGGGGACAACTTAAGATGTAGGTTACGGACGCATAGCGCTTCAACCCTTGCTACTACAACCCTCACCCCCAATTTTTGAATAGGGAAGATGGGGTGAGTGATACCTCATTTGAAAGGTATTTTTATACTGATTTCAGCACAGTAATTGTTTTTTCATTTTATGCATTAGTTCTCGAAATATTCTTAACTAAGTATTTGAAAATGAAGTGGTGTTTTCATGGCACTTGTAGTGTTTTTTTGTGAAAAATCGACATTTTGAGCTTCAAAACAACCATGACTGTGGCTTCCTTCCTCAAATCCACTGACATAGAAATATTTAATCAAGATGTCGATTTTTCACAAAAAAACACTACAAGTGCCATGAAAACACCACTTCATTTTCAAATACTTAGTTAAGAATATTTCGAGAACTAATGCATAAAATGAAAAAACAATTACTGTGCTGAAATCAGTATAAAAATACCTTTGAATTGAGGTATCACTCACCCAATCTTCCCTATTCAAAAATTGGGGGTGGGGGTTGTAGCAGCAAGGGTTGAAGCGCTATGCGTCCGTAACCTACATTTTCAGTTGTCCCCCTCGAAACAGAAATCGACCTGTCCGAGCATTTCTATCGAAAAAATTTATTTCGTCTCTAATCTCGTCTGTTTCGTTTTCAAATGGCCACCCTGTATATCCTGTATTGTGGGATTGTAATAATGAAGATTATAAAAACACTAAAAACAAAAATAAGAAACATGATGCAGCTGAAGAGTTGGCTAAAAAATTTGACTGCGGTCTACAGAGATTCTGCGAAAGTGGAAAATAATTTTATGGCAGTGCAGGGTGTCCCAAATTCGATGATCACTGAGAGCATCTCGAGAACCATAAGGGTTAGAGAAAAAATGTGCAAGGACTTCCGATCTCTTTTTTCAAAATAATCAATTGCCATCAAACAGATCCCAGATATCTGAATTGGTTCTCGAGTTACAGGGCGTTTCTGAAAAATTGCTGTTTCAAATATTTCGCTATATCTCATTTTCTGTTGCAGATCAATACAGGCAAAACAGGCAATACAAATTACAAAAAAAAACTTTTTGGAATTTTCGTGATATCTCCAACATACAACGAGATTCAGAAACGCCCTGTAACTCGAGAACCAATCCAGATATCTCGGATCTGTTTGCTGACAATTGATTATTTTGAAAAAAGAGTCCTTGAACATTTTTAATCTAACCATTGGTTCCCGCGATGCTCTCAGTGATCATCGAATTTGGGACACCCTGTACAGTTGCACTACAAAGCAGAGCATTTTCTTGATCCTCCATATTTTCAACTATTGACGGAAAGCGAAACAATGAGAACTTGTTCGTGCACACGGTGTGCTGCACTGTGCGCGCACAAAAGTTACACACAGCTGTACCGGTGGAAACGGACGCTGAATGTGTTCACAGCTTGTACGCGAACTACTTGAGTGCAGCACAAAATGTTCGTAAACATTTGTGCGGCACACGGTTTTGGTGGAATCGTACCTTAAGGTTTAACTGTGACACAGGTTTCGTAGTAGCAAGACAAGCATCTGAATCGCCATTCACAGGGCCAAAACCTGTGCTTGGAATCACCAAAAACCGATGCAGGACCCTGATTGGGGATTGGATAAAACAAAGACACCAACAACACTGGGAACAAAGCGACAGGAAACACACAGCAAAGTCATGGTAGGACACACAAGCCAAACCTTGACGGCTGACTTTCTGAATCTAAACAGAACAAAGGCACGTATAATAGTAGGTCTGCTGACGGGACTCTGCGGCCTTAGAAAATATCTGAACACCATGGAATTACTTAGAGAACTCGTGGTTTGCAGACTTTGCGGTGAAGAGGAATAAACAGCCCCTCACATCATCTTTGAATGCGATGCCCTAGGAAGAAGGCATCACAGAACCTTTGGAGAAATCAGCCCGGAAACGGGAATCAATCCGAAAAACCTCATAAATAGGCTACTGAACCTGATAAAGGATACGAACCTATTCTCGTGAGGAACCACTGACGAAAAAATGATACAATAGACCCAAGTTGGTCGCAGTGTCATAGGGAGGCCAAGTGCTAACCCGGTCTCTTCTTCGTCAGCCAATCAATCAATCAATATATCAAACCTACAGAATGATAAACATTTTTATCAGGATGTTGTTCATTGAAAATCCCCGCAGAGCCCTGGCACAGTTATTATCCTGGAAATAAATTTTCAGCATGTTTTTTCTCATGTAAACATGTAAACCATTTTGTAATTTTTATTGAGAACTGATAAAACGCACTTCTCATAATTCTGCAATACAGAATTCTGAAACGACATTCTCTGCAGATTCTGATAAGCATGAAGAGAAAAAAGACTTTTAACCCCTTTTCATCATTATTGTTTGTTTGTTTTTTTTTCTGTTCAATAGGAATTATACTGTAACGTTCTCGGGGTTTAAACAAATTGTCTGCTGAATTGAATGTCCAATTTATTTACACACTTGCTAATAATTCTAATTTATATTCACAACTCGGAATTCGCTATTCACAATTCCATTCGGCTCTATTCAGGAAGTAACTAACTGCTCTGCAACATGCGCGTCTTTTTATATGGATACGGCCCTATTGGAGAATAATCCAGATAGTCTCTGGAGGCTTCGAGAGAGTCCAGAGACGTATTCAGGAGGATTTCGTTCGCTACAATACGATCAATTAGAACATCTCTGTTTCACATTCTCTGTTTGTTTATCCGTACCATAATTCCCTAAAAACACCCTGTTACTTTGTGAATATTCACTTATGAAAACACAAAGTGCAGGTTCACACAAATTTGAATCCATGCATACATTTGTACTACAAAACTACCCACTTTCCCTATTCAAATTCCCGATGGGGTTGCAATCCACTCCAGGGGATTGCTAGTAGAAACGAGCTTTGTATCCCTCCCAGATCATGCTCCCCTGTCATCAAAAATCGACCTGTCTGAGGGTTTTCCCGGAATTCTGATTCGTTGTTGAGTTATTGAGGGTGAACACTTTGGAATGAGACACCCTGTATTTGAACTCTGAAAGTTGGAATTATGGGATTGTTGGAAATTCTCTACTGAGCTAAAATATTTTGGTGGCGAAAGCACTTCCGGTTATACAAGGACTGAAAATAAATCTGTCCAAAAAAATTTTTTCGTTTCTGATAAGATTGAGTTTTCAATTCTGGATACATTTCGGTTGAAACGATTGTATTCAGTCAATAAGTTTTCAAAATTTTGAAAAAAAAACAGAAACAAGTCAAAAATTGAGAACTTCCCACTAACTTCCTATAGTGCGATCTATAGGAGTTCTCATGAAAATCAAATTGAACAATATTATTTTTGCAGAATTTTCAAAAATATGTAAGTCGTTCCATTTTTCTAACTCTTTCATACAAGCGCATATCTGAATCACAATTCTAGTGTAGGTATATACTCCCACGATTTTCCAATGAAAATCTGTGGAATGTATTCATGGAAACACCCATATTTTCTGAGAATTCATGAGGTAGCATGGGCTAACCGAAGTAATCTCAGCGTAGAAGATGGGATATTGAATAATTGAACACAAGAATGAACCCCAAAAGGGACGCTCAAGCGTTAAGGCGACAATCCCTATCGAGGTCAAGAATTGCGGTAGCAATAATCGAAAAAAAGTAACAAAAGCAAACCTAATTTTTTTCCAATCCATCGAAATGCGACACCCTATATTATATTTGCTCTCGATTGCGGATAATTCCTATAGGTTTATTCAATTTTATTGCAACCAGGCTGGCATGAAAAACAAATCGAGTCTATGGAAAAACAAATGCTCTAATTACAAAAAACAATCGAACGGTGTTGGTTCAATTGAGGTTTATTCATGTTCACGCGACAGGATAGTGTAATTTTTCAGTAATTTATAATGTATTGGCAGATAGGAGGGTAGTTTATTTTTGGTTCGATATATTGTTTTGGGATTCGGTATTGCATTTCTATGAATAAGTTATAATTCATTTTTTGTATGTCGATGGTAAAATAACTTTTCAGAATCCGTAGGCCACAAGAGCTACGAATTAAATCCATTGAACTATAGTTGGAACATGATTTTGCTCGGAAAAAACTTATTTGAATGAGCAATCATTTTATTGAATTATTTCCTGAAAATGTGAGTTGAAAACGATGACAAAAATGTTTTGAGCATTTTTTCTACTTGAACAAGAGCTTTCTCTCAAGTTTAATCTGTATTTCCCGAATCTTGAAGCGGAAATGGTTTCAAAACATAAAACACATCTGAACAGAAATCATTGAAACACTGCAAGCAGTGAAGTCAGAAACTTTTGAGCACACCTTGTATGTAGATCAACCTTATCGTAGATTAGCATTCGAGTACCCATTGGAAAAAAATGACAGCAGCTGTCAAAGAAATAGTTTATGATACCGAATGTATTATTTATACAGAAATATTGGGATTTCTTGTCTGATATGCTACAATTCCATATGTCCTGATTACGCAATTTTGGCGAAATTTTACATGTGGTTTGAACACAAGATATCCCATATCACTGCAAGATTTGATCTCAATCTAATCATTAGTTTCAAAATTCTCGGGAAAACAAAAGTTCGAAATTTCATAGTTACATAACCCTAAGTCAAATTTTTCCCATTGATAACTTAACCGCGGCATTCAGGATACAAACCAACCCTGAAAATTCTAAAGTTTCCTAGGTTTTTCTGTTCGAGAGTTATTATTCTCAAAGCCGACTTCAGACTCTTTGTTGGTGGAACGATTGAGACTATTCTCGGCTTGAAATTTTAGGCCTTAATCGGAAGGAATTTTTTTGATAATTCCATTCGAGCATGACATGAGATATGCTTCATTCCGGAAATGTTTCTATCAGCCCAAATTGATTGTAATTAATTCTGAAAAAAATCACTCTGCAATCAGATCTAAAAATTTTAGGAAACTGGCACCTACACCATTTTGTATCATACAGGGTTCTGCACTAGTGCGAAAATCTTCCAAAGCTGCCGAAGCATCATACATCTCAGAGATTTCATTGGAAAATAGACCTCTTAAACCTTCATTTCTGCATCCCAGCAAATTATTTTCTTATATACAGGGTGTCCCCGATAAATGTTATCCAACAAATGGATGATTTTTTTAATGGATCATATATTTTCACATAATTTCAATAACCTTCATTACCTCTTTCATGACGCAAAATATCAGAGACATTTTTTTAACGGTACAGATTTTTTTCGAAGAAAACTGCAAAAAGATGAGGGAAAAGAGTAAAAGACTTCTGTCGATTTCCAGAAGCGATAGAAACATGAATTTGATCTAACAGTTTTTTGATTGAAGGATTTGACCTGTCCCCATTCCTAAATGATCAATCTGTTATATACAGGATAACTGAAACACTACCCAACATCTACAGGGTCCTGCAATAGTGCGAAAATCTTCCATATCTGCTGAAAGCTGAAACAGACGTCTCAGAGATTTCGCCTTCATTTCTGCATCTCAGTAAATTATTTTATGATATATAGGGTGTCCCCGATAAATGTTATTCAACATATGGATGTTTTTTTCGAAGGATTGCCCCATATACTTTCACATATCTTCAATGACCTTCATTGCCTTTTTCATTATGCAAAATATTAGAAAAATTCTTTCAAAGGTACAGATCTTATTCGAAGAAAATGGCAAAAAGGTGAGGGAAAAGCAGTCTTCTGACGATGTCCAGAAGTGATAGTTACATGAATTTGATCTGAAAGTTGGTTAATTGAAGGATTTGCCTTGTCACCGTTCCTGAATGATCAACCTGTCATATACAGGGTGTCCGTTATTAAGGTGCAAATATAAAGAACTTAATAATTATTTCTCGATTTTTCAAATGAAACACCCTGTATTTTTTTCCACAATAATGTAGACACTTGAATATCTCACATTTTTTCAGGAGTAACCTAAGGATTATATTCACTCCCGCATCCAGCAGACACGAAAAATTATATCTCAACTGGAAATTTTATTCAAATAATAACATAATAAAAACTAACGGACGTTAAAAATAGATAAAATGAAACTTTCATCAGGTATTACTCAACACAGCATTAAGCATCATGGGTATCTTCGATAGACAGGCTGTTCGAAATCGATAACTGAATTGGTAGCATTTGTATGAATGTGTTTTGATTTTTTCCTCTGTAGATTCTCTAGATAGCTTTCAAGGTATCTTGACATCTTCTGTCACTACAAGCTTGTTAAAAACCCCCCGAAAACTCGATTCATTTGAATCTTTCCTATCGGGATATTGGGCAGCATAAGTTCGACTTCTAAAAAAACACAGGTTCTGTGGCACTGCCTAACATGGAAATCATATCAACCATCCCATTTTTTCCAAAAACTCATACTGATTCACTGTATTCGAAAGTATCTTTAAGCTTTAAGCATTAACTTCATTAATATTTTTTTTCTTTGAAAGCCGATAAAAACTGATATAATTCATCGAATACGTGATCAATATGTATGTATTGCTTGTACGGAAAAAATATCATTTTTATATTGATGCTCAGGAAGTATGATTCTGGGAAGATTTCAAAAATTGTCAATGATTATTCATTTAAAATTTCATTGTTTGACCTGTTTTGAATGTCTGTTAGTTTCTACGTTATCACTTATTTGAATGAAATTTTCAGTTGCGATATCATTTCTCGTGTATGCGGGAGTGAAAATAATCCTAAGGTTACTTCGGAGAAAATGTAAGGTATTCAATTGTCTACATTATTGTAAAAAAAAAATACAGGGTGTTACGTTTAAAAAAAATCAAGAAACGATAATTTGAAGTTCTTCATATTTGAACCTTAATAACGGACACCCTGTATATGACAGTTTGATCATTTAGGAATCAGTGACAAGGCAAATTTTTCAATTAAAAAACTTTTAGATCAAATTCATGTTGCTACCGCTTCTGGAACTGCTTTTTCCTCACCTTGTTGCAGTTTTCTTCGAATCAGATGTATACCGCTAGAAAAATGCGTCCTAAAAGGAGTAATGAAGGTCACTAAAAATATGTGAAAATATATGGGGTGATCCATTAAAAAATTCATCCATTGAATAACATTTATCGCGGATACCCTGTATATCAGAAAATAATTTTCTGGGATGCAGAAATGAAGGTACAAGATGTCTACTTTCCAACTAAATCTCGGAGATGTCTGGTTCGGCAGCTATGGAACATTTTCGCACTATTGCAGGACCCTGCATATTCAGTGCGTTGATCTTTCACAGCGATTGATCGAGCTGCACTAGTTCAGCGAAAATTTGCATATGCAATTCTAGTGGGCATAATTTTTGAGTTGTTTCAGTTTCTTCGATTTTTGGAGAAATGCAGCACTCCTCAAAACATTCAATATATCTAGATACGAAGATTTCCTATATTTAGTTGAATAAGACCTTCAGATTTCTACATCATCTGAAACTTTTCCAGAATTCATACTGGTGTTTAAAAATTAGAGCCTGTATGTATTGTATGTCGTTATCGACTCCTGCTGGGGATCTATACAGCATGTATCAGTGTTAATCGAGCAAACTTTGATGTTACATTCTCCGAGCCTTCTTGGGGAAAATATAGATGGTGTTTCTGAATGGATGCGACAGATTTCAAATAGTGATTCCTTGTTCAAAATAAATTCGATTTTTTTATTTCAAAACGGTACATTTCAAGAGAAAATTACAAGAAATGATAAAGTTTCTAACTAAACCAGGCTATCCGAATTCAATTATATCCAAGTCGTTGCGTAAGTTCTTCTTTAAATTTCATTTTTCTGCAATCTTTGAACCATATACAGGGTTATCATAATAATCCGTGCATTAGACGTTTCTCGGCTTCTATGAGGAAAAGATTTCTGAAATTTGGCACACTGCCGATTTTCAAAGGGAGAAATCATGCTAAAATATTTTCATCGAAATCGCGCTTCCGGTTATACCGCGGAAGTGACCATCAGCTTTGGTATTTCAAATGGAACTACCAACTACCTATTTTTCTAACCAGAAATGGATTCCTTTTTGAATTTTACACATTTTTTATCTGAAACATTTTTACGTTGTTATCATGGTAACGAAGATATAAGGACTTTTATGAGAAAATGGCCACTTTCAGAGGTCCGCGAAACGTATCATAGCTATCATGCTATCCAAAATAAAGAAACAAATGAAGGATTTTTCGAAAATTCAATAATTTTGCCTCGTATTGCATGGCTATCAAATCATGTTGTTCTATTGGAACTGTCACAATAAATTCATATTTCTGAGAAGTTTCAAGCTGCAATAAATTCATTTTTTCAAATGGCATGCACATATTTTTTGTACAGAAAATTTAATTTCAAACATTTTTCCAAGGGATCCTTATGTCCATCTTCAATCGTTTTTTGTACAAAAAATATGGGCATGCCATTTGAAAAAATGAATTTATTGCAGTTTGAAATTTCTCAGAAATATGAATTTATTGTGACATTCGAAATGAATCAAGGGTATTGGACAAACTAGTCTATTCAGTGGTCTTTATTAATATTTTTGCACAACGTTTCGTCTTTTTCAAGACTTTATCAAGTACTGGAAAACAGAAACACAAATTACGCTTTTACCATTCTTTCAATTACCTACACAATAAGAACAAACATACAAACCACATTTACCTCAATATCTAAACCATCAATCGTCAATAATCTCAAAGGAATAATCATCAAGACCTACTTGGAGTAACATCAGCCTGGATTTTCTCGAAATATCGATATAATATAATTATGATTGAATGTGGTAACCTCTAAATGTCTAAACAGTAAAAATTACAGGCACAGATTTAAGTACAAACAAATCGATCTTCTATGTGCTGCATACCATATGAAAACAAACTGCAAATTTATCGTTAAGGTTTCCCTACACAGCCGGATCATCTTCGGGGTTCGTTCAAATTTTATTCGGTTTTGTTATCTGGACTGATCTCTTCTTCTTTGCGTTCCATAATTCAAAATCAGGTTATAAATGCAATTTAGGTTGCTTGTATCGGATCTCATGTTAACAGTGTCATCGATCTTGATGACATTGACGATTGATGGTTTAGATATTGAGGTAAATGTGGTTTGTATGTTTTGTTTTTATTGTGTAGGTAATTGAAAGAATTGTAAAAGCGTAATTTGTGTTTCTGTTTTCCAGTACTCGATAAAATCTTGAAAAAGACGAAACGTTGTGCAAAAATATTAATAAAGACCACTGAATAGACTAGTTTGTCCAATACCCTTGAACATCAAGATCGATGACACTGTTAACATGAGATCCGATACAAGCAACCTAAATTGCATTTGTAACCTGATTTTGAATTATGGAACGCAAAGAAGAAGATATCAGTCCAGATAACAAAACCGAATGAAGTTTGAACGAACCCCGAAGATGATCCCGCTGTGTAGGGAAACCTTAACGATAAATTTGCAGTTTGTTTCATATGGTATGCAGCACATAGAAGATCGATTTGTTTGTACTTAAATCTGTGCCTGTAATTTTTACCGATTTCCATGAAAATATTTTAGCATTATTTCCCCCTTTGAAAAACGGACGTGTGCCAAATTTCAGAAATCTTTTCCTCATAGAAGCCGAGAAACGTCTAATGCACGGATTATTATGATAACCCTGTATCTCCCTAACGTGTGACTTTGACCCAACATTCATGTAACAAACTAACAAACTACCCTTATTTTGAACAAGGAATCACCCTTTGAAATCTTTCGCATCAATTCAGAAACACCCTGTATATCATATACTTCAATCTCGTTTCCTAATAAAGATACAGGGTATTATGTTGGCAATAAGAGTTTTTATGACATTTGCAGATTCGAAAATACCTTCATAAAATTGTCGTTAGACAGGAAGCAATGTATGCAAAATTGGGAATTTTCGTGAAATGAATGTGACCAACAAAAACAAGAAATTATTTTCATCAAACTCTCAGAATCACGAAAGCAGGTATAAAATCCGAATTATTTCTTTACCAACGACAATTCCATCTCACATTTCGTGCAGGATATACTGCAGGAAAACCCATTGTATTTTAATTTCGCGAACCAAATCACCAGAGATCTAATCTCTCACGGAAAATTCGAACTTTCACAATAATTGGGGTTAATCGTGACAAAAACTTTTTTCCGGGGTGCGAAAAACTTTCTGCTTTCTTGTTACTCACGAAAAGTTTGAAGTTGATAGTCTTCACAGCTTGCTGGAATGGCATGATTGGTATCTTAATGAATAATTCGACAAAACAGCAATTAGCAGGAGATTTATTATTCAGTCAGTACCACTGAAAAAAATTAGTTAATGTTTTTGATTTCTTATATACAGGGTGTCTCAGGAATGTTTGTATAAGCTCTTAGTGTAGATGCAGGGCAATTTGAGGAGTCTGATTGGAAATTATATTCATCAATCCAAATCTTGTAAAACACTCTTCATATATCATATATATATATAAAAGAAAGATGTTGGTTACACCATTTATAACTCGAGATAGGATGGACTTGTTTGTTATGAAACTTCATATATGGATTCGTCTACGGTCTGGTTATTATAAAATACAATAAAACTTTGAAAAAATCGATGAAAATTTTACTTATACAGGAAATGCTTTTCCTCCTTTTGCGGAAGGCCACTAGATGTCGCTACAGTTACAGTTACGCTACCGCTTATTCGTTAGTACTTCATTTGATAATCTCCGCGTTAAATGGCGATATAAGCAAATAGTGTGTACAGTGACTATATTCCCCCTATAGTCACTGTAATAGTATGTAATTTGAGTTGCCTACAACTCTGCGCTGTTGAGCAAAACCAAAATGTCTTAGCGTAGGAGTACAGATGTCTAAAATTATTAGATAGCGTTGAGATATGATAAAAGTTTCGTTTTACCATTTCAGTTGGCGCTTTTCACACATTATGACTGATGATTATTAGTTATTTTTATAGTTTTATTTATTTCAAATAACGCTATCGTGAAGGTACTATATTTGACATTATCACAATTAAATGGCGATGAATTTGTTGAGGCTTTCGCGGCCATCGATTGATCTCATCTGTTCTTTTTTCGAGCATTTCGATCGTCGTGGTTTGAAATGGTCGAAAAAAGAACATATGACATCAATTACTGTGTAATTTACGTAAGGCTCATAGTACCATGAAAGGCTATTAACAGATCCAGAAGCGGGTGAATATCACAGTGAATTTTTATCGAAATGTCAAGTAAATCGGATTTTGGCGATGAGTCCCAATCGTGAGATGTCCATTCTCATCTTTTCTCATCATTTTTAAAATGTTTTTGAATATCTGTTGGGGCAATAAATATATTTGCGGAAATAAATTAATCCAAAATCTGCCATTATTAGTGATGGACATATTATGACATATTATTTTTGTGTATCTGTTCTGTGTGACAGCTCATATCCATGGAATCATTTGACAGTTCAAAAATCAGAGAACCAAGCCGTTGATCTCCGATCACCGGTAATTAAGATATGTGAAATCCACCGTAAGTATCATTTAGGCGGAACAAAGTTCGCCGGGCCAGCTAGTATCAAATATTTTAGAAGCGTAATTTTCCTCAATCTAGTGTAAATTCTAAAGAAAATTCCGTTTCTGGAAAATTTGAACGATAGGGTGTTTCACAAGATGTGAACTGATGAACACAAGGTGAGTCTTTGACTTGTTCAAACATATATTTTAACTGTGGATTCTTGTGGCCCAAAGAAAGATTTTTCATTTTTTCCAATTCAGCTCTGTTAAAAATGGATTGGGCCAAATACGTGACTGATACGATTATCTGAAAACACCCCAAAGTTTATATTTCTCGTTTGAAATTGAGTTAATACATTCAGGTAATACTCCAGTACTAACCTTATTTGAATAAGAATTTGAAAAACATGACATTTCTTCGAAAATACACTCAGCTTTGTCCGATTATATCTGCAATTAACAGAGCTATATTTCTCCCAACAAATCGATTTCCCTGAAAATTAGTTTTCAAACACTAATAACTTGTTCATGTATTCCTCGATATCACAAAAATCTCTGATGAAAAAAGGTTTTTCATTCAATTTGTACTTACCTAACCTAACCCATGCTGCGTTCAAAACAATAATCAGAGCTATCACACTAATGTCTCTGTGATTCGGTACTATTTAAAATCCATGGAAGCATCCAGATGATTCTCGAGATTCGTGATCATTTTGTTAAATTTCATCCGATAAAAGTAGGAATAATTCGAAAACGCGTTTTATTGAAAAAACATAGGAATACTTTTATTTTCTAAAATTATTGATTCTTTCGAAAATGTGAACCGTTTATCTTTTTCAAGTGGTTTTATGGTATTTTTGTGCGGATTTATGAGTCGGCTGAGCTGTAAGTTTTATACCAGAAGAAATATTGAATAAGTTTTGATTGAGGAATATGCACCATGAATAGAGTTAACAAACAAGCAAAATTCAGTTTATTTGAAATAGAAGTCCCGAAGAAATGGAAAGAAAAGTGTTTTTTCACTGGATTTTCGACACCCCGTATCTTTCAAGCGAAATCGAATGAAGGGAAATGCTATTGGAAAGAAGGTTTAATAGTCAGTGTTCTATATTCATTTCTTGAAATTCATATCTTGTATAGCACAAAGATATGGACACATATCCCTTGGTCGCCCTGTATATAGGTATGAGACTGTTACTCCTAGAGAAACAATGAAGCAATATCTTCATCAACACATGTTGTTAACAAGCACATTAAGATATCCTATATTTCTGAATGATAAATAAATCCAGGGCTGATGCATAATAAGAAAATGTCCCCCACAATTATTTGATAAGTCTTGGTAAATGATTCACCTACCACAATATATTGATGTTGTCCTCTTTTTATCCGTAGCTTATTTAATTAACTCTAATCCGCTCAGGGATGTCAGCAGGCTGTCACCGCTGTCCAAGTCTTTTCACTCTGTCATAATAAAATTAATACGCCTACAAAAGTTACAGAAGAACTTTCTGAGTTTTTTAATGATTTGCTGGGGTAAGGGTGGAATGTTTGTTACATTGAAGCCATTGAATTCTTATAGATTTGTAGAAGAAAATGTGTGAAGAATAAGTTTTCCACACTCAAATTATATTTGATTCGAATAACTATTTAGGTATGCCATTTTTGGACGCTTGTTCCTGTTGGCAAGAGCGTTATCATTTGGCTCAAATGCAAATGTCTGTATTGTGCAATTTTGAACCGAAATAGATCTAGAACCATTAGACAGGCCTCGCTGGGGAAGAATCCGTAGTCAAATTGGGTAGGTACGTCAGGCCAGCCGTAAACAAAATTTCAGGGTAGTCCCGAGGTTGATTTCGTGAATGGTCAAAAATGGACCAATATTTTGGAGTTCAATTTTTGAAACATTATTTGCCTAATATTTGAAGAACTAAACATCGAATTGAGTTGAAATTTGGTAATGAACTGTGTGATAGCGACCTCCAAGTGTGTACAGAAGCCTATATATAGCGAGAAATAGTTCCTGCTTTACCTACATATTCACTAATTTCATAGTTCAGCGATTTTCGGATAGAGAGCGTCATTGTACATTTCATTCATAATGGAATATTTTATAAAATTCACGGATGCGCCTCTATCGGATTAGTTTTCCTACTCGTTGTGATCGGCGACCTTAACAAACCTTCAAATCGGGGTTTTTATAGTCCTTCTCTTCCGATAAGGTATCAGTAGGTACAGAAATTAATTAACAAATTTTCCGAAAACAATTAGGAAAACTATTTTCCACGACCATCATCCCCATCGAATAATCAGCCTGAACGAAACAATTAAAATTAACCCATTATGCGCTCCTGTAGTGTGGTAGGCAGGTAATTGGCCCAGAAACGCTGCTGATACCCCTGGGGGCCCAAGAGTCTCACCGAAACGAGTCAGTTTGATCGTTTAGCAAGCGACAATTTCGAGGGGTCGACTTCTGGTTACTCTCCAGGCCGAAACGCAAGTGAATTTGCGTGACATGGACATTTGAAAGGGACGCGATGGCTGAGGTATAACAGCGTTCCGCCAGGACGCCGGAGGCAATTTTCCGCACAATTTGGGTGTTAATTGGAGTAATTCCGGGAATATAGTGACATGTTGAGTGACTGTTTGGTCGGGTAATGAAATTCGTTACCTCCAGACAACTTTTCGGGTTATCCCAGTCGGGGTTCGTTAGAATCGTGAGTTAAGGAGGGACGACTTTACGACTCCAATGGGAATAACAACACGGATACCCGATACCGTCACGGTTTTGAAGGAACTCGATATTTGCGGGAAAAATTCATAAAAAAAGGCTATTGTTCGATTATTATAGTAGACAGATCGAATTTTTCTTCTTCTTCTTCTCGTGCGGCGCCCTTGGTTGGCCGAACGTAGGCCTCGTGACCCATTGTTTATGAACAATGCGGTATGCCGCATTTATGCAATATTAAAGAGACTCAGACCCGAAGGCACGCTGACAAGAGAATGCCGCGAGCCGACAAGGAGGAGTCCCTCTCAAAATAGAGATGGAAGGTGTAGGCTTCCCTAGGTGTGTTAACCTCAATACAGATAGATAACCGCACGCGAACAGTATATGTTCCGCCGTTTCCTCTGCGTTCCTGCAGCAACGGCACAGGAAACACTCAGTTAGACCCATTCTTTGCAAATGTTGGTTGAACAGATGACGAGTTAAAGCAACGTCACCAGAGACAATTGCTTCCTCTCGAGAATCTAGAGCTTTTTGATCTCAAGCTCTGAAGAATGATAAGGAGCCTCGACTGATTGAATTGGATTCAATCAATCATTTTCTGATACACATAAAGTGAAATATAAAGGGTTTTCCAATAAAAGGTGTTATTTTGACATCCAATGCCAGTTTTTTCGATAACTGATCGGATGTTTATTTCATTACAAAGAGGAAGGTATGCCGTTAAAAATGGAAAATAACATCAGACAAATGACCACCACGATCACAGGACCATATCTTCTTCATGAAATTTTCTATAACCAAATCGCAAAGTGTCCTCGATAGCCTCACGAATTCCATCTTTGAGGTCTTGACTCGACACTAGGCTCTTGGTGTAGACCTTCCCTTCCACATGGCCCCAAAGGAATAAATCGCAAGGTGTTAAATCACAAGATCTAGATGTGCCTCTTCGAGAGATAACACGGTCCGGAAACTTTTTCCGTAAATGATCAATGGTGTCGCTTGTGTGGCACGTAGCGCCGTCTTGTTGGAAGTGAACGTTGTCCATATCGATATCATCCAATTCCGGCCATGAAAAATCTATAATCATCTCTCCATAGCGCAATCCATTCACCGTAACTGTCACTCCAGCCTCATTCTCGAGAAAGTAAGGTCCAATGGCCCTCCCGGACTATAAACCACACCAAACAGTCACACGTTGAGGATAGACCGGCTTTTCATTATTGACTTTTGGGTTTTCCGAGGCCCAGATGCGACAATTTTGCTTATTGGCGAAGCCACTTATGAGGGAATGGGCCTCATCACCCAAGAGGATTATTTCCATGGAATTGCGGATCATTTCAAGGTCCCAATCAGGAAAAACACGACATTTTTGATGATCGGCCGGTTTGAGTTCTTGTGTTAACTGAACTTTATAAGCCTTGAGACCCAAATATTTATGCAAAATACGGTGTAATGACGTTTTTGGAATGCCGAATTCCAAAGAACGACGGGGAATGGACAAATCTGGGTTTTCTTCAACACTTTCGGCTACAGTAGCAATATTCTCGGTTGTTCTTGAGCGACGTGCAAAGGTTTTATTCTTCACACATCACTAACTTTTCCCAACAGCTCAAATTTATCCACCAATTTCTGTATTGCGGTTCGACAAGGTGCCTCACGACGACCCAAAAATGTTCGAGTTTCACGAACCGTCTCTGCCAAATTTTCACCATTGAATTTTAATAATTTCAATGCATTGTTAAAGCGTGTATCGGTCCATATTTATTAATGTCGTAGTTTCTACTTGTTAAATGTCAAAAAATTACAGCTTCAGAAGTGACATCAACCGATATAGAGGGCGATTCAAAATAACACTTCTTATTGGGACACATTTTTTTTGTGGAATGGTACCTGTTAATTTCAACTGATTCTAAAAGTTTTAATATAGAAATATGTACTATTTTCAGTATGCAGAATTTCATAATTGTGTTCGAATTCTTTCAAATAGTTCGCTTATGTTGAACTTCGATCTTAGTGTATCCTCTTCTTGAAAGATCTTCCGGTTTGACCAAAATGAACGACAGGGCATTTTATTGAATATCTTCAGATAGTTTCGGAATGTCAGAGGAATCAATATAACTAACTGCCATTTTACTGTCTCTTTCTTTTCACCATGTTTGGTATTTGTATATTCAAGATGTTCAACTTAAGGGACAGTATCACCTTTTGAATCGTGGTGAATCTCCATTCAAAAGAGGTCTTTTTATTTCACGAGTAAGTACCCTAATTTACGACGTAGAGACTTGATTTTTTTTTTAAATTGAAGTTGTAGAACGTCCCGAGGGCAAATAGTTTTTTTTTCGATTTTATTAGATTTTCAATTGAAAAACCAGGGTAATTGTTAGATCTGGGGTATCGTTTTTCATGAGTACAAGCTATATTTTTGAAATAATAATCATGAAAATTTTCATAGTTTATAGAAAGAAGATTAAATTGCGATTTTTTCCAAAAAATGATGAATAACCGTCGGAAAAAAATCATTAAGTGTAGTTTCCAAAAAGCTGAAGTTCAACCTGTTTTTTATAAGCTTTTATTCAGTTTCACCTGTCCCGGTGTCTGTCTGTCTGTCTGTCTGTGTGTCTGTAATCAAATCTTGCAAGTTGAATATGACACACTTCTAATCGTCCAATTGATTTGAAATGTTGCAGGTGTACCTAATGCTGGTGACAATGCATCATGAAATATTTTTTACAGAAAAAAACAAAATGGCGGCTCCAAAATGGCGGGTGAGTTTTGTAATTATGATCCGATTACATTCAAAATTAGTATCTGAGGGTATTTGGTTTCGAGAATGATGATACTCTTGTCAAAACTGGGAAATTCAAGATGGCGGCTTCATAATGGCGGATGAATGTTGTTATAAAAGCTTATCTTCAAAAATGCTTTTTGAGGATTTGGCTTGTTTCAATTGACTATTCCACTATTTTAATTTTTAGTGAGGAAGTTTCCGTAGCAACGATCGTTTCATCCCGAAAAAATTTTCAAGCCGGCAAAACCAACATGTTGGTTTTTCAGCGATAAAATTTTTGACGTTTCTCGAATTCATAGATAGCTTCGAAAATAAATATCATAGAGAGAACAAACAATGTTTAGTGGTTTAGTTAATCTATGATGAATTCTAATTTGCCAAATAGCGCAATACGCTTTCAAATGTGAACATATCACCCTATTTTCTCGTGGAATAGTCATGCCGAATTCCACTCGAGATGAAATTTAAGCAGGTAAAATTTATCTCTCGTAATATTCAAGTTTGTTGCTTTTCGGAAATTTCGCTCGACATTTTTTTCAAAATCACTCGCCTAAGGGCTCGTGATTTTGATATAAATGTCATTCATGAAATTTCCGAGCAACAAACTCTCATATTACATTCGAGAAATTTTGCCGGCAAAATTCCATCTCTAGTGGTATTACATATGAAAAACTAATTAAATCGAAAAAGTTGCAACTATTTGCCCTCGGCAATTTAATCTTCTATAAACTGCAAAAATTTTCATGATTATTATTTCAAAAATATAGCTTGTACTCATGAAAAACAAAAAACATATTCAATAACCCCAGATCTAACGACGAGTCTAACGATTACCCTAATTTTTTAAATTGAAAAACCAATTAAATCGAAAAAAGGAAAACTATATGCCCTCGGGACGTTCTTCAACTTCAATTTAAAAAAAAGTCAAGTCTCTGCGTCGTAAATTAGGGTACTTACTCGTGAAATAAAGAGACCACTTCTGAATGGAGATTTACCACGATTCAAAAGGTGATACTGCCCCTTAATACAGGATGTCCAATGTTCGAGTGCCTATAAGCAGGTTCTGGGGAAGTCGACATATATGAAATCTAAAAATTGGAATTATGATATTGTTCGAAATTCTCTACTGAGCTAGAACTAATACTTGCATTGAATTACCTACAAGCGCGTCCGTTAATTCTCTAAAAAAAATCCTACAAAAACCCATAGTTTCCATTTCACCAAACTCAAATCCGTAACCGGAATAATTGAAATTTTCAATCTGTTAAAATATTCATCCAATTCCATCTAGATATTTTCTGTTCCAGTCCTCGTCTACTCAATCATTCAATCCAACTATGTATGGATAGATAGCGCGTATGGAATTTTTTCCAATTCCGTAATTCACTGCTCGAAGCTTTCCAATGAATCGATACCCACAGTGCACATTTCGATCGTTCTTTCATCCTATACTGCATCGTTGCCTCGTCGAGTCTCATAAATCCAGATAATGGAGAACCACCGAGTTACACCCATCTCTCGAAAATTACAGGACAACTGCATCCGATAACAGCCTACCTATCACTCAAGAGGCATCCCTACGCTATTATCCGGCACATTATATCCGTTCACATTGCTAAAGATGCCAGGGGGTTATAGTTCTCGAGGATTATTTGCGCGTTGGTCATCTGCTCCGAAGGCAGGATTGTTCGATTGAGTTAGGACACGCACCCGTTCTGTAAATGACAAAATAGGAGTGGAAGCACAAAGTGTAGCCAGTACGCTGTGACCTCTCCATACAATCCATGATACA
Source organism: Adalia decempunctata (assembly GCA_951802165.1). Taxonomy (NCBI): domain Eukaryota; kingdom Metazoa; phylum Arthropoda; class Insecta; order Coleoptera; family Coccinellidae; genus Adalia; species Adalia decempunctata. Next base: position 29,228,667 of record OX637697.1, read on the forward strand.
GTGTGACAAGAAAAACCTCGGACAAACTCTTTTTCATTTAACTTTATTAAACAGAAGAAATTGAACAAAACAACAACAAAGAATTCTCAATAAGACCCAGTAATTTGACTTCTTTCCGGATATCGATTACCTAAATAAAACAACAACAAATAATAATAGCTTGAACATATGTTAGTAATATATTCAAGCCGTTCCGAAGTGGCTTCCTTTGGCGGCGATACACAGCTCCAGACGCTTCTTGAAAATTTCGGCAATGGGCCGCAGCTCCTCCGGCGTTAATCGGTTCCATTCCCGGCGCAGAGATTGCTTCAGCGACTCCAAATTTTTGTGTTTTTTACCACAAGCCCTGTGCTCCAAAATCGACCACACGCTGTAGTCCATTGGGTTGAGATCCGGTGAGTATGGCGGCCATTCTGCAGATGAGATGAAACAAGGAAAATGGGTCGTACACCATTCTTGCGCCATTTTCACTCTGTGAGCCGGAGCTGAGTCCTGTTGAAAAGTCCAATGCGTATCGCCGAAGTGCTGCTTGGCCCACGGTAGTACTACGGCCTCGAGGATGTCGCAGCGGTAGATTTCTTGATTGATTTTGACCCCTTGATCCACGAAAACTAAGGGAGTTTTACCACTGCCGCAAATTTCGCCCCAGACCATGACGGATTGCGGATTTTAACGGTGTTCGACGATGGCCGATGTACCGGGAGCCTCTACGGATCAGACTCTGTCGTTTTGGTGGTTCTGGGATAGTTCTACGGTGAAAAGCTTCTCGTCTGTGAAGAGAATTCGCTCCCATTGCTGACCGGCGGCGAGACGAAGGAGTTGGCGGCACCTTTGGAGTCGTACGCGCTTGTTTTCCTCCGTGAGGAGTTGAACTTTTTGGAGCTTGTATGGCTTGAGGTTGAACTCCTTTTTGGCAATTGGAAGCACTGATTCGCGGTTGGTACCGGTCTCACAGACTATTTTCCTCATGGAAAACCTTGGATTTCGATTGACTCGCTTCTTGACGATGTTGCGATTGCTAGGTGTATTGACAGTGCGTTTTCTACCACTTCCTGGACGACGACCATCAATGCCAAGCTCCTTGAAACGACGAATTGCATCGGACACGGTTTGTCGAGGCACATTGGGCAAACAAACAATTTCGCATTGACGCCTTCCTTGACGAAACAGCTCCAAAATCGCACTACGTTTGTTTGACATTCTAAAATTCTGTGAAATTAAATTATATCAAACTGAAAATTCACATATTAGTACAGGAAACCAAGAGAATTAAAATTATTTGGCTGCGCTGAAATACTTTTGTTTCAGACCACAGCAAAATTTGTCCGAACTTTCTCTACCGTCAAGGAAATTCCCGAATTTGATTCACCAGAAATCTTCAACGAATATCGGTTTTCCGTAAACGCATCCCCTCACGGCTTATGATTCGACTCAAAATAAGCCCCCTCCGGCAAAAAATGGACCTGTTTCCGAATTTTCTCTGAAAACATCCTTGTCGAGACATAATTGGCCTGCCAAGTTTTCAAATTGTCACCCCCTGTAACTATTTCAAGGACTTGCAAACCATAGTATTCATGTAAAGAGACAAGTGATCTTTCATTTGAGATATAGCTCACCTCCTATTCCCTATTAAGAATTCAGACCAAGGGTTCAGGAGATTTCGGCTTACAATATTTTCCATGAAATCATCCTTGTCATGACATAATTGGACTGGCAAGTTTTCAAATTGTCACTCTGTATAGATTCCCAAAAAATTACAGGCTGTTACAGTTACTGTTCGATTTCTTTGAGTAAAATTTGCGATATAATGGTCTTCCTTTGCAGAAGTTACTCTGGGTCGACCAGGCACCGGTCTCCGGCAACGCTGCCGTTTTCGAATAAAGGGGCCACTACGCGCCTTACTGAAACCCGTGGAATATTCAAACGTTGCGGAATCTGGTGGTTCGACAAAGCTTCTTGATGTAGGGCTACTATTATCGCCTGGTCAATGTCCACGCAATATTTTCAATATTAAAACTCAAGTGATAAGATAGTAAAGATTTCACACACAAGGAAATTGTCATGATACATTCAACAAGCTGAGAATTGGGCCAAGACTTTGGGTGGTTCAGTTTCAAAATGCCAGTGAAAATGAAATAATTTCTGTAAATATCCATTTGATTTTTGTTATGAATATGGGCATCTGCTGATGATGAGCAATTGAACATGCTAGTTTTGTCCACTGATCAACATTTCTCTTGATGCGATGCTTCATGATGACTGAGAAACATGAGAATCATTTAGCGCACAACTAATCAGTGGTAGGAAAGTCGCTCGAACTAATCTCCATAATCGGTAATGACTCCCTCAAAGTCAGCTCTTGCTCACGTGATCACCCGTTCTTTCTCGAAAGCGAACGCATAAAAGGGGTCTTCCACTCTTCCGTAGAAAATGTAGAAGCTTCATTATTACCGTCCCCCCTAAGGAGTATTATCGGATTGAAGGGGACGATGCTACGGTCAAAGCGAAATACCCCGATAGAAACAAGCCGAACTGTCCTGAGACTCCTTGGAGGAAATCCCCGCGTGCCCTTTCATCTCCCATCAAGCATGAAATAGGTACATTACCTTATTCCCTGAGAAATGCTAACGCACTTAGTTGAACTCTCCTGTCCTCGCAGTGGATAAGTGTGGACATTGAAACGACCAAATGTTCTCGAATCAATACGACTAGTGGAGTGTCAGTAATCGTCAAGAACTATCACCCCTGAGCGGACTGGCTATTCGCAGCTTAAGTAATCACATTTAATTACATTTGGGTTTTTCTGCTTCTGTATGAGTCAGTTGTGATGATACTTTCAGAGCCTGTATTTTGGATAAAGAAGTCACGATCTAGATAACTGAAAGATTCCCTTGAAAAGTTAGGGTTCTGAGAAAACAAGCCTTGAGATTTTAGTGAAAGAATAGATTTTGCCCTAGATGAGTGCAGTTGGTTTAACGAAAAAAAAATAAGTATGTGTGTAAGCAAAGAAAATTGATGAAAATTTCGAAAAAAAAAGGAATAAATCAGTAAATTGAAACAGAACAGAATGGAGTAGCCGAGAAGAAATATGTAATTCAAATGTATTTTTCGAATTTACTGAAAAAACGAATGTTGCAGATGAACATGAAGAAATAGAAGAAGGAAATGATTAAATTATCACAGATTTCCAAAGGATATCATTTCGAATTGTACAAGGTCACCCAAATTGCTTGATTTAGGCTGTTTCTGGTACTTCTAGGCTATATAGGTGAAAATGTTGAAAGGAGTCCTGGGCTCGATTTTCGTGAAAACTCCATAACTGAAAGCCGTTTCAAGATATCTTGTTGTTTTCAAGATATAACGAAATTTTGATATTTTGGCGATTTCGAAAATGTGCCATAACTTCTTCATTTTCTGAAATATCTAAAAACGGCGAAAACTTTCTACAGGCGCTTCTTCATTATCAATACGACACCGTATTCAGTTATTTTTTATTTTATTATTGTATGGAGGGTGGAAAAAAGGCAACTTTCTTATTTTAAATACGAATGGTATTTCTTTTTGATCCTATGTTTTGCAAAAAAAAATCAGCTCTTCGAAAATATATATATGTCGATATTTTTTTCTGACCCTCACTTTCATAAAATGATGTAAAACAGACTCAACTTCAAGTGAAAATTCCACTTTTTTTGCTATTTCTGTCTGAAATATGAAAATAATACAGGGTGTCCCAAGTTCGAGTGCCTATTAGACGTTTCTGGAGAACTGGACATATTTGAAATCTGAAAAATGGGATTATGATATTGTTCGAAATTCTCCACAGACCTAAAATATGTTCATAGCCAGAGCCCTTCCGGTTATACAGGGAGTGAAAATAAATTTGCTCAAAAAATTTTTTTTCAATGTTTTCGTTTCTGATATGATTGAGTATTCAATGCTTAATTCATTTCTGTTGAAACCATTGTATTCATTCGAATAGTTTTCAAAATATCGAAAAAAAAAAACCTGAAAAAAAGTCAAATATTCATAGTCAGAATTATGTTCATTTTTCTTATTCTGGACATCCTGAGTGTGAACCGTTGTCACAACGTCAAAGTAGAAGAATGTGAAAAGGTCATGCATCTTTTGAATTTCATATTTCATGAATATCATCACAGGGTGTTTCAAATTTTGTGTCAAAAACTGTGATCGAAAATCGGCCATAACTCCTTTTTTTCAAATTAGAACCCTATTTTTTTATTATTGCGTTGGATTCTGCGGAGAAAAATAATGATAGCACTTTCAGATGCTCTTTCTCCTAAATTCAGTGATTCCCGAGTTATTTGAGCTTTTCTGGATTCATGTCGTACGTAGAGTCAAATTCATCGAATCTAAACAGATTCGATGAATATTCTCATGAAACCATAGTAACAAGTAATAATTAGACCTGTCACTTGTGAATTATTAATGGGATCATTTATCTTCTATAGTCACAGAATATTGTCATGCAACATATTCGATGAATATTTTTATGAAACCATTGAATAAAATCGAAAAGTACAGATAAAACCTAAAATTAGACCTGTCACTTGTGAATTATTGATGGGATAACTTATCTTCTATGGTCACAGAATATTCTCAGGTAGAAGATCAGATGAATTTGATTCTACGTGCAACATGAATCCAGAAAAGCTCAAATAACTCGGGAATTACTGAATTTAGGAGCAAGAGCATGTGAGAGTGCTATCATTATTTTTCTCCGCAGAATCTAACGCAATAATAAAAAAATAGGGTTCTAATTTGAAAAAACAGAAGTTATGGCCGATTTTCGATGACAGTTTTTGACACGAAATTTGAAACACCCTGTGATGATATTAATGAAATTCAAAAGATACATGACCTTTTCACATTCTTCTACTTTGACGTTGTGAAAACGGTTTACACTAAGGATGTTCAGAATAAGAAAAATGAACATAATACTGACTATGAATATTTGACTTTTTTTCAGTTTTTTTTTTATATTTTAAAAACTATTCGAATGAATACAATAGTTTCAACAGAAATGTATTCATCATTGAATACTCAATCATATCAGAAACGAAAAGATTGAAAAAAAAATTTTTGAGCTATTTATTTTCACTCCCTGTATAACCGGAAGTGCTCTGGCTCTGAAAATATTTTAGGTCTGTAGAGAATTTCGAACAATATCATAATCCCAATTTTCAGATTTCAAATATGTCCAGTTCTCCAGAAACGTCTAATAGGCACTCGAACTTGAGTCACCCTATATATCAACATATATATATCTTTTCGAAGAGCTGATTTTTTTTAGCATACCATAGGATCAAAAAAAGATACCATTCGTATTTGAAATAAGAAAGTTTTTTTTTCTCCCTTTATACAAGAGGTAAAAAATAACTGAATACGGTGTCGTATTGCTAATGAAAAAGTGCCTGTAGAAATTTTTTTCCGGTTTTAGATATTTTAGGAAATGAAGAAGTTATGGCACATTTTCGAAATCGCCAAAATATCAAAATTTCGTTATATCTTAAAAACAAATGAAGATATCGTGAAACGGCTTTGAGTTATGGAGTCTTCACGAAAATCGAGCCCAGGACTCCTCTCAACATTTTCACCTATCTAGCCTAGAAGTACCAGAAAAAGCCAAAATCAAGCAATTTGGGTGATCCTGTACAAAACAGATAGATCTGTCAGATGTGAAAGCGATTGCTGCATGAAAGACGATGACGCAGGGATGTAATATGCATTTATTGGTGGGAAAAGAAACAACTCTCAAAGGATATGAGAAGGTTAAATAACAAACTTTTTAATGCACGAAAATTATTGAAATCTCGTCCAATACGAGGTGGATATCAGTCAAGGCCTGTCAGATCCCCAGACTTGAATAGATTTCTTTTCATACCTACTGGATTTTTATGGCAATTTGATTTTTCTGATGATTTTTTTCTCGAAATCTGTAGCAGATACAACAAAACTGCAAGAGACCATAAAGTCGTATAGCAACAAAACATGGAACATGGGGCATTACACGCGTCCTGATTGTCAAAAAATGCAGAATCGTTGCATTGCGAACGTTATCGTGCTGTGATAAAAAAGTTTCTTTGGCCTCATTGGGAAGATATTGATCTGAACGACATGTGGTTTCAGCAGGACGGTGCCACTTGTCATACCGCCTGTGAAACATTGACGATCTTGCAGCAGTATGTTCTTGATCGTATCATTTCCCGATAAGGTGACTAGAATTGGTCTCCACGCTCTTGTGATTTAACGCCTTCAGACTTCTGGCTGTGTGGTTATCTGAAGGCATATTGATATCCAAGTTTCAGTTGGACATCTTGTGAATTGCAGATACTATGACGAAAAAACTCTCGAAAAAAATTCAAACTTTAACACCCTGTACCTATCTCGAAAACGAAGCATTTGCGGTCCAATGTTTAAAGAACATTATAATTGAAAGTTATGCTAGGAATATTCCCTTTTCGTTTGTACCTCCGATTTGGGGAAACCCTTTATAATTCGCGTAATCACACACGCGTTGTAATCGACCATTCAAAAGACAGCAAATCTTTGTGATGGCAAATTGAGTGAAATGAATTACCATATTCCAAAAAGGACAAGACGGATCACTCTGTGACTTCGATCTAATATTGGATAGAAGGAACCAGAACCCAAGTAGGAATTCGAGGAGTGAGTGATTCCCCATCATTATTCACCTAGTTCAGTAAATAGTTATTCTTTAGTAAGAGAGAATCAAAACATATCACCCTAATGAAAGTCGAATGGACAACGAGACCGTATAAATGTCTAAGTCTACTCAAGACATAGTAGATCCCCGCAGTGAAGTTGCATAACCCATGAATAGAGGAAGATGGGGCAATCGTGAATCATTGAAAGTTGGTTGAAACCTCGGTTGAAACTATTCATCTTAAATTTATAATAATGTTCAATTTGAATGAAAATATGGTATTCTTTTTTCTATTCACAATTTACTCTATTAACTTACGGGTAATTGTGGTCAAGAAATTGAACGGAAAGGAAAAGGCAAGGGGAAGGACAAAAAAACCAAAGAGCTGAAGGAAATACTTTAAAAGGCAGAAAGGAAGAAAATTTCTTCTCATTGACTGACGCACACATTGACGACCACTGCGTCGATGATGATACTTTTGATGAAGATAAGTAAGAAAATAATTGTCTTATATATGCGGGGAATTTGGCCGAAGCAACGAAGTATGGTACCGATGCACTTCCTGTGGGCTTTGGACTCATTTTGCTGACACTGGCTTGGATTCCGCATGTTAGAAGTATTTAATCATCATTGTCAACATCATGGCTACCAGGCTACCAGTGCCCTCACGTGAGTGCAATAGTGGTCGAGAGCTGGTTTTTTTCAAGCTATTATTACTAATGAATCGTAACTCCAAAGCTTATTATACTCTGACCTCAATTAATAGTCCTTTAATGCAGAATTGTGATTTTACGTTCCTAATAGAGCTGTGATTTATAATTTGAGTTTTATTCCAAAAAGTGCTTAAGGGGCAGTATCACCTTTTGAATCATGGTAAATCTCCATTCAAAAGTGGTCTCTTTATTTCACCAGTAAGTACCCTAATTTACGACGTAGAGACTTGATTTTTTTTTAATTGAAGTTGAAGAACGTCCCGAGGACAAATAGTTTTCTTTTTCTCGATTTAATTAGTTTTTCAATTAAAAAAACCAGGGTAATCGTTAGATCTGGGGTTATTGAATATGTTTTTCGTTTTTCATGAGTACCAGCTATATTTTTGAAATAATCATCATGAAAATTTTTGTAGTTTATAGAAGATTAAATTGCCGAGGGCGAATAGTTGCGATTTTTTCCAAAGAATGATGAATAACCGTCGAAAAAAAATCATTAAGTGTAGTTTCCAAAACGCTGAAGTTCAACCTGTTTTTTTAAATTGAAAAACTAATCAAATCGAAAAAATCGCAACTATTTGCCATCGGCAATTCAATCTTCTATAAACTACAAAAGTTTTCGTGATGATTATTTCAAAAATATAGCTTGTACTCACGAAATACAAAAAACATATTCAATAACCCCAGATCTAACGATTACCCGGTTTTTTTTAATTGAAAACATAATCAAATCGAAAAACAGAAAACTATTTGCCCTCGGGACGTTCTTCAACTTCAATTTAAAAAAAAAATCAAGTCTCTACGTCGTGAATTAGGGTATTTACTCGTGAAATAAAGAGACCACTTTTGAATGGAGATTTACCACGATTCAAAAGGTGATACTGTCCCTTAACTGACCGCCATTACCCCCTTCTCCCGTAGACTTTTTTTTTTGTCAAAAATTCAATCCTGCACAGAGAATGCATTCCCAGAGTGATACTTCTAAGTTACCATTACAATCAGGATCGGATCGGTTCTGAATAATTCGATCTCATTTGATCGAATTTTATCCCCAAGCTAGCCTACCTCAAGCTTAAGAGATATCATCAGCCACCAACCATCCACCATGAACCTGGCGATCTGTCACTCACGTGCCTTCCATTGATAAGGTAAGTGATGTTTTTTGTGTCCAGTTCTGTGTGAATCCAGCGAACTTTAACCCATCAAAACATTTATTCAATGAACCTATGTAAACTTAATTGAGGGTAGCATTGTGGGTATAACAGTATCAATGGGACAGTTCATTCATTGCTTTGTTTCTTCCCTCTTGAGATGAGATCTCATATTACAATAATTACTTCAATATATTATGTCATTACCCCAATCTATAAAAACTGTGTACATTTAGTTTACTTGTGCTTTCTGCTAAATGTAGGAACACCTTCTTTCTTTAGCATATTTGAAAAAAAGACCTATAATCTCCTAGCAAACTTCACGACAGAAACGTGAAGATTTTCCTGCTGAACCTCACTCACCTGCTGGTATCAAAATCCTCAGCAATAGCAGCAGATTCGAGCCAGTCAAGCTTGTAAACACCACCTGTGCGTCACAGTAAACACACCACTAGAAAAACACGCGTAACAGCCGTCCGCGAATCCCCTGCCGACGCTACCGACGCTGCTTGCGACGTCTGCCGTCTGTGAGATTTGATGGCCGTGTACGCGCAGCGTATTCTCGTCGACGTATAGGGCCTTCCTGCCGCTTTAGATGCCGAAGACCGAATGGCGATGAGACCGAGAAATAAGCGCTAGTTGCGACCGGCTTGCGGCAATTCTGAAGCGGTTGCTATCGACCGCCACCCCCAACTATTTACATTCGGGATAACTGCGATATTCGCGAAAACATGGCAAATGAAATAATCCCTCGGCGAAAAGAAAAATGGAATTCTGCTTGTTCGGGTAATGGGAATGTTTGTCTTGAGATTCACGCCGATCATTATCAGCGCAATGAGCAGCTCCATGGAAAGGAGAATTTCGATGATCATCTTCGCCAAGTGCGAGGATTTCATATCACACGTTTTATGGTATTAATCCATCAGTTGTATCTTCACGAGTCATATGCACAGATGGATGGTACTGGTAGGGTGGAGTTCCTTGCCTCCTAATGGAGTCATAATTGTAAGCCTCATAATCTCTTGAGGGGCAATAATCTGGAACGCCGAAGCAAGACAGCAACTGGCCAGATTTCAGACTACATGCAACCCCTATACTCATTCGATAAACCATTCAAAACACAGCTCGACTGAAACAGATGGGACTCGAGTATAGAATCACAATCATCTGTAGAAATAGTCTGGTACACTGACCGTTCAAAGACAGATGAAGGAACAGGAGCGGGAATACATGGAGTGAGGACAAGAAGGGATCATATAATACCTCTAGGCAAACACGCAAGCTGAAACACATGCCATTCGGACATGCATACAGAAGAACCTGGAAAGTGGCTACCAAAGAAAACACATCCACATTCTGTCTGACAGCCAGAGCGCCATCAAAGCCTTCAACTCGACACAGATAAAGTCTAGACTCGTCTGGGAATGCCTCCAGGACCTTCTGGAGCTGGCAAAACACAACAAGGTCACTTTGATGTGGGTGCCAGGTCACAAGGGAATGCGGGCAATGAAAAAGCAGACCAGTTAGCAAGACAAGCATCTGAAACGCCATTCACAGGGCCAGAACATGTGCTTGGAATCAGCAAAAACCGATGCAGGACCCTGATTGAGGAGTGGATAAAACAAAGACACCGACAACACTGGGAACACAGCGGCAGACAAACACACAGCAAAGTCATGGCAGGACACACAAGCCAAACCTTGACGGCTGACTTTTTGAATCTAAAAAGAACAAAGGCACTTATAATAGTAGGTCTACGGACGGGTCACTACGGCCTTAGAAAACATCTGAACACCATAGGAATACTTGGAGAACCCGTGGATTGCAGACTTTGCGGTGAAGAGGAAGAAACAGCCTCTCACATCATCTTTGAATGCGACGCCCTGGGAAGAAGGCGCCACAGAATCTTCGGAGAAATCAATCCGGAAACGGAAATGAAATGAATCCGAAAATCCCCATAAATAGGCTACTGAACCTGATAAAGGACAAGAACCTATTCTCGTGAGGAACCACTGACGAAAGAGTGATACAATAGACCCAAGTTGGTCGGAGTGTCACAGGGACACCAAGTGCTAACCCGGTCTCTTGTTCGTCAGCAAATCAATCAATCAACTGGCCAGAGAAAATGAAGTGACTTTACTATGAGTAGTATGGTATTGAAGAAATGAAAAAGGTTAACACCTGCTGGACCTGAGCCTTTCTGTGATCTTGGAAAAGGCCAATATAAGGCAGCGGTCCAACAATGGCAGTTGGACAACAGAATAACCCTCTAGAGAAAAACTCCTTGACTTACTCAGTCCAAGCAATTCGTGATGATTTCACCGACTTATACCAGTAAGCTCCTACAGCTGTCACAAGCTGAGCTTCGGGTGATGGTAGATCTGCTGACAGGGCACTGTCGGTACAAACATTTGTACCGTATGGGGAAGTCCGCAAATGAGATTTTTAGGCTCTGTGGACCAGACGCAGAAACAGCTGAACACATGGTATGCAAGCGTCCAGAGCTGCCTGGTCTAAGAACCATTCATAAGAAGAAACCGGTCCTGGATACACACAAGGTAACGGCCAAGGCTCCTAAGGATGTTGTTGGTCTTATCAACACCATCAACGACCTCTTTGGGTTCCAATGAATGAGTATGGTAGAGAACAAAAGATCTATTTGGTCCCAGTTCCCGGAAGGCTTACACAACTCTCCATCTAGTGCTAGACAGATTATCCCATTAGGCCTTTCTCAGGATATCTAAAGAAGGTACAGGTAATGAGAAACACAAATGTTAGAAGGCCTTATCCTCTTTCACCAAGTACATCTCATTAGCAAACCTTCCAAGGGGCGAAAGGAAAATAAGCAGCAAAATAACTTCACTACGATGCTACGTAGAAAGAAAAACTGAGAAGGGGATCCAATACCTAGGTTTTCGAAGGGATGGACCAGAAACCGCAACAGGAACTAGTGCAGAAGCAATTAGGCTTGGAAAAAAATGCTCAATAGTGTTGGGCTTCTGTTTGAAATTCTTTCAGGCCTATCTAGGAAAACTCTCAAAAATTAATAAAGCGATCCATTCTAACACTCGAGGTGATATCAAACTGCCGAGGAAAGCTCTATGAACTCTACTAGAAAACAGCAACTTTTCTGATATCCTGGTCACTAGGAAATAAAAGGGAACAAGGTGGCCAGTGCACACTCGCCAGAAAGGAAGCACGAATCCCCTTTATTGGACAAGACCCTTTCTGTGAAGTTGAACCTACAGGAAAAAGTTTCAGACGAAATCGAAGAAGAATCACTTTCGCGGAATCTTCCAGGGTTCTATTATTCCAAAAAATTCCTTCGAAACTGTAGTACAAACTCAGTACACTCAAAAAATTTACAATACGGGTGGCCATTTGAAAACGAAACAGACGAGATTACAGACGAAATAAATTTTTTCGATAGAAATGCTCGGACAGGTCGATTTCTGTTTCGAGGGGGACAACTTAAGATGTAGGTTACGGACGCATAGCGCTTCAACCCTTGCTACTACAACCCTCACCCCCAATTTTTGAATAGGGAAGATGGGGTGAGTGATACCTCATTTGAAAGGTATTTTTATACTGATTTCAGCACAGTAATTGTTTTTCCATTTTATGCATTAGTTCTCGAAATATTCTTAACTAAGTATTTGAAAAGGAAGTGGTGTTTTCATCGCACTTGTAGTATTTTTTTGTGAAAAATCGACATTTTGAGCTTCAAAACAACCATGACTGTGGCTTCCTTCCTCCAATCTACTGACATAGAAATTTTTAATAAAGATGTCGATTTTTCACAAAAAAACACTACAAGTGCCATGAAAACACCACTTCATTTTCAAATACTTAGTTAAGAATATTTCGAGAACTAATGCATAAAATGAAAAAACAATTACTGTGCTGAAATCAGTATAAAAATACCTTTGAATTGAGGTATCACTCACCCCATCTTCCCTATTCAAAAATTGGGGGTGGGGGTTGTAGCAGCAAGAGTTGAAGCGCTATGCGTCCGTAACCTACATCTTAAGTTGTCCCCCTCGAAACAGAAATCGACCTGTCCGAGCATTTATATCGAAAAAATTTATTTCGTCTGTAATCTCGTCTGTTTCGTTTTCAAATGGCCACCCTGTTTTTTGTTTAGTTAAGGGTATGGATTCCTGGAACAAATACCACAGCCTGACAACGCGTTTCAATACTCGCGATCAGATTGTTGAAGTAGCCTTGATCAATTTCTTTCCAAAATTGCAGTAAAATCCGTCTGAGATATTGAAGTGTATGAGGATAATCCAAAGCTGTTTGTTTCTGATCCCAAGCGTGTGCGGAATACCTGCGGAGATTCATTATCATCCAAAAATAATAAATTTAGCCAATCGCAGCATGAAACAAAAGACTTGCTCAATTTGAATCTGCTTCAAGGTATCATCAAACGCCAACCATTCTGCACTTCCATTGAATCAATGGCTCCCTAAACAGCAAAGGTTCCACCTCTGAACTGATGAACTTGAACCGATCTGCGATTTCTAGGCACCAGGGAATACGCTGAATTCACGTGCTTATTGGTCTATTCCACTCGAAGTCACATATGATTTTGAGTTGGTAGAATCTATCTCAAATGTCGACAATGAGGATTAACGTCTCCAATTCTTCGACGAACTGTTTAAATCGAAACCAAAGCACAAGAAGCGTTCAAGTGCTGCTGTTGCATGTTTCGACAAGTACTCAAAGGCTTTCTACGGATACACAATCAGAAACCGATCTTGTGCAGGAGTGGTAGATATTGGGCGTCTACTTCTCTGTGTTTCGGTCACGTTTCCATTTTCTCCATATCGATGGACGCTTTCACTGACTTAAAAGAAATTCGCAACATCTTTCTGTTAACTAGCGATCATACCAACAGCACTCTGGCCTTCATCAGAACTAAGTTTATAGTTAGAAAGAGGTTACAGTTCAATGCGACCTTAATAGCCCGGGAGCCAGTGATAGTTTTTAGTCAGTCATTTTAACCCTGGCCATAATTTGTATACAGGGTGATTTTTTTTAAGTGTTTCATTAGACGTATTCGAGGAAGGGATTGCGATACCAATTCAAAATTTCGTATTTTGGTTTTAGAGTACATGAACTCAATTTCTAAAATATTTTCAAGCCGGATCTACTTTCGGTTCTACCGGAAACGAAGTGAACTTTGTTATTTCAAATGCAACACCCTGTATATTTATACATATTTGAATTCTTCGTTCAATTCTGCAATGATTTGATGTATGATATGCGCAACCACATCAAGCGATTATTGAGTTATAGCGTGATTCTCAATTTTTTTGGCAGAATGATTGTCACAAATTGGTGTTCATATCTTCAAAATCCCTCACTGTACGAATTTTTTTTGAAACAATGGAACAAAAGAAAGTACACTGACACTACTTATTGTATGAATTATGAGAAAATACTATACAGGGTGTCTGAAACGGGGCTTCAAAGTGTGCCTCAACAAAACTATGAAATCTCATGTTTTTCAAATGGGAACCATATAATTTTGTAATTCCGATCAATTGCTCGTCAAAAACTAGCTAGAGTGTGCCAAACATTTCATGTTTTTAAAATCAGTAGTTTTGCCGTTATCGAATAAAATTCGAATTTCACAACTGAATCTAGGTTTCGCTCAGTCAAATTCATTGGTATGCACGTCCTTTTCGAAGTAGACTATGTTAGAAATGGTCATTCCTATTTATAAAAACTACCATCTCTGTAAATTTCAGCAGGGTTACAATGACTGAAACTCAATATTTTTTTACGTGTTTTCGTTGCTCCCGTTGGCAAACCCACCACTGGTGCGCCAGCTGACGGTCACTATGCTGTAAGACAAAAACAAATTATGCCATATACAAATTATGGCCAGGGTTAAAATTGGTCACCAAAAACTATCACTGACTCCCGGGCTATAAGGTCTATTGTGCTTCACTGCTTCCTAACAGAACTGTTCTCACCACGCAGTCCTCAGCTCGCTTACCAGTTCCAAAGATCTAATGAAATCCAAAATCTGGGAAGGTTTCAACGAGGCTAGTTCCTCCCTCCTGCCCAGAGGATTATTTCCTTCGAGTTGCAATGGGAAGGCATTCCGTCAACAGATCAATAGTAGTTTCTTCCTCCTCCCCACAGAATCTACACTATTCAGTGTCCGATTGACCAAATCTCTTACAACTTTTTGTAGTGATTCATTCCTGGGTGGTTCCGCCAGATTGTTTCCTTCTCCAGAAACTCCTACTTATATAGGTGCATTTCCCTATTCCACAGAATGGTTCTGGGCTAGTGAATGGCTTTCGTGCGCCCTCTCTGGCAGTCATATTGGCCTCTTCGTTTCCTTTGATTCCAGAATGACCAGAAATCCAGATGAGATAGACCTTATTTTTCTTGCCAACCTCTTTGAGTTTTCTCCGGCACTCCCAAATCAACTTCGAGTCAATTACATAGGAGCTCAGTGCATCAATAGCGGCTTGACAATCCGAGTGAATGGCAAAGCGGCAAGAACTTACGTCTAGGCATTATTGCAAAACAAATTGTCGGATTTTGATTCAAAGAGTATTGTAAGAACGTAAAATAAAATTCTCAGAAATGCAAACGACAAGAACTTGCCAGAGACTGAAAAAGTTATCAAAAGAAGACCAAAAAGTTATTCAGGTACAAACATTTGATTATTAATAAATGAATATTTGGTGGACAAGTACCGGCCCGTTTTGAAACGATCTCCCAATTTGTAAACTTAAACATCTTTTGTAGAACAGTATAGTTGCAATCAATAGATATGCCTCTCAAAATAAAAAATTAAACTCCAAGGTGTTTTCCGGAAAAACTCCTCCTACGATTGGACTGATTATGTCGGCCACCCTCTATAATGCAAGATTCTCCCTCGATTTTGGGATGAATATCTTCGTGAAGCGAGTAGTTCTCCACTTCAACTCTGACAAAATACTATACGGACGATTCTCATCAGGCTCCATAATAATTATCCAAAAGGCCACCAACATTGCTATCGTCTAGCCAACGGCCATATGATGTCCCATATCTTTCCTTTCCATTATATGAAACTGAATTCTGCCCCGAAAAAACATTCTTTGAAAGTTCTCCTTCATTTCTCGTTACGCCTCCCAGTGGAATGGGGAGGTCGAACGAAGAGATTTTTGGCAAGAATACTTCGGCGGAGAAAAGTCTGAATATTGCCCGTTGTTTATTTGTCTACAAAATATACATATATTTGATACACACAATTTGGATGGCAGACAAATGAGACGAAGCTGAATAAACGTTTCGTCTAGCCTCTGTCTACATAAATTCCAAATATGCGAATAAACCAATGCGGCACGGCACGGCACATTCACAAGAAAGGCTCCTTGAATATAGGGTGTCTCAAACTAAAATCGCATCTTATGAGTTCTACTGAGATTGAAACACTGAAAGATTTTCCTTGGTGAAATTTGAAGTAGGTATCAGTAATATTCCCACGGCTGTGCAAGTGGTTATTTAACACTATTCTTTCATTCCACAATTTTGAAGCCAAATTTCAGAAACATAATATGAAAATGGAAAAAAATCCATGTCAATATTTGAAATTTCATTCTACCAATATTTAAGAAAGTATACATAAGTGACTGTATGCAAATGGCCCTATGCATCACGGAAAAGAGGTACTAGGAAGAAGGACTAAGTATCAATTCCTAGAAGATCTCCATTATTCCTTTTACTATCGGGTGTTTTTTTGGGAGTGATAGAACATTAAATTGAAATAAAACACAGTTAGATTTAAATTGATGCATTTCTTTCCATTTGAAAGATCATTTTATGACATTTATGTTTTGAAAATAATTTCTGGCATATGTACAGGTTGTCCCAAATTCGATGATCACTGAAAGCATCTCGAAAACCATAAGGATTAGAGAAAAAATGTTCAAGGTCTCCCGAACTCTTTTTTCAAAATAATCAATTGCCAGTAAACAGATACGAGATATCTGAATTGGTTCTCGAGTTACAGGGCGTTTCTGAAAAATTGATGTTTAAAATATTTCGCTATATCTCGTTTCATGTTGGAGATATCACAAAAATTCCAATAAGTTTTTTTTCGTAATTTCCATTGCCTATAAGCTGCTTCTATCTGATCCGAAAAATTATTCGCCCTTCAAGTGCTAGAGAGAAAAGTTTGTAATTTTTAAATGGGACACCCTAAATTTTTCATCATTGCTTTTTAGCCGCAGATTCACAGAGTATCATCCTGTAACCGGTTTTTCGAAAGTCTGACCCGTTTCAGAGGTATTGAGTTTTTCGTTTTCACTTGAATTGGGACAGCCTGTATATAAAGATTTTTTTTTTATTTGGAGATATTTTATTTTTATTTTTGTCTAGTTTGTTTTTTTGAATAAACTGATCTTCTTGAATTGAAGAGATATCATTGAAGATTACAATATTTCCGAAAAATTTCGATTCTATAAAATGGAAAACTTCATTTGTAAATAGAGAGAGAGAACTAAACTTTATTGATCATAATCTGATTACAATCAAACGGCTATCGACCTAAGTCTTCCTGCCAGTAAAAAACATTTTCGTCTACAAGAATATCTGTAATATTTTCAAGGTGTTATAGTGATTTTAAATATTCAAAGATTGGGAGTGCCGGTAGTTTTGCTTTTGCTGGTGTTGTTCTTTGGTAGCTGTGAATCAGTGGTTCCATAATATTTAGGTTATTCTGGTTGGTGATGAATTTTTTGCTTAAATTTTCAAGTCTTCCTAGTATTGGTTCCACTTCTGTAGTCTCATAAAGTAGTTGATTAGACGGGTTGTGGAGTGGACATTTGTAAATATATTCCATTCAATTAAAAATCTAATTTGTCTGGTGTGTAGTGAATAATTTTAAACAAATGATTATCTTGAAAAGAAGAAATCATCGGATACAATTCGAACATTTATTGTAGTTTTTTTTCAGAATTCATTTGTGTTAAAGTTTTTATTCGATTAATGTTAGTTTTTCATAGCATCGAAAATAAAATATCTCCAAATAAAAGAAAAATCTTTATATACTGGCTGTCCCAATTCAATTGGAGAAGAAAAACGCAATATCTCTGAAACGGGTACAGATTTTCGAAAAACCGGTCACAGGATGATAATCTGTGAATCTGAGGCTAAAAATCAATGGTGAAAAATATAGGGTGTCCCATTTAAAAATCACAAACTATTCTCTCTAGCACTTGAACGGCGAATAATTTTTCAGATCAGATAGAAGCAGCGTATAGGCAATGGAAGTTACAAAAAAAACTTCTTGGAATTTTCGTGATATCTCCAACAGAATACGAGATATAGCGAAATATTTGACAAAGCAATTTTTCAGAAACACCCTGTAACTCGAGAACCAATTCAGATATCTCGTATATGTTTACTGACAATTGATTATTTTGAAAAAAGAGATCGGGAGTCCTTGAACATTTTTTCTCAAACCCTTATGGTTCTCGATATGCTCTTAGTGATCATCGAATTTGGGACACCCTGTACACCACGACTAGCTCTGAGGAACCGCATTCGACCAGACCAATGTTTCGAGTAATTCAGGCCTTATTCCAGCAATAACACGAGTAATGTTTGCTTCGAAAGCGTCTTTTGTATTTGGTTTATCAGCATAAATCATTGACTTGGCGTAAGCCCAAAGAAAATAATCCATTGAAGTTATGTCGCATGATCTTGCAGGCCAAATTAATTGGTCCATTTCTCGAAATAATGTTATCGCCAAATCTTCCTTTTAATAAATCAATTATTACGATAGCAGCATGAGGTGTAGCACCGTCTTGTTGAAACCAAAACCCTACTAGGTCAATAACATTCAATTTTGAAACAAATAATCAATCGAGCACCATTCACTGTAACATTAGCTCCAGCATAGTTTTCGGATAAATATGGACCGATGATGCCTCCAGCGTGTAAAGCACACCATACAGTGCATTTTTCGGAGCAATGGGACCTGTAGAACTTCTCGAGGATTGTTTTCACTCCATATACAGTAATTTGCTTGTTTACGTAGCCGTTCAACCAGAAAAGAGCTTCATCACTGAACACAATTTTTCGATAAAAAAAGTGGATCAACTTCAAGCAGATCTAGGGCCCAATCAGCAAACAAACGACGCTTATTATGGTCAAGTGGCTTTAGTTCGTGAACCAGTTGGATCTTGTGTGGGTGTACACCTAGATCTTTAAGCAAAACTTTCCATGTGGTGGATACACAGAGTCCAAACTGTTGTGAACGTCGACGAATAGACAAATCTGAATCTTTATTAACACTATCAATTACAACAGCGATATTTCCTTCTGTACTTACAGTTCCTTGTCTTGTTATTGTTGTTGCATCGAGTAGAGAAAATTTTGTCCGAAATCTATCGATAATTCGACGTATATGCTGCTTTGATGGACAATTATGTAAACCACTGTATAGCAGCTTCGCTGCGATTTTAAGATTCTTCTGACCAACTTTTTCGACAGATTTCCTCGGGTTGGTCCACAGAGTTACCATTCTAGTGTAGTAGATGTCAGTTTTGAAATTTTCGGATTTAGCAAAATATAGGTTCCGAATAGAAATACTCATATTTTTCAAAGAACGAGATGGAATATTTTGACGAATATTTACTGGGAATACAGGTGTCCTGAAAAAATGATCGTATAAATTTACTAATATGGTATATCAACAACAGTACCAATTTTTCAAAAAATCTTATCGGAAAGAATTAAGAATAATTCGGAAACGTCATATTGCACGATAATGAAATGCAAATTAATAATTTCACAAAATCAACGATAATACAAAAACCAATTTAACGACAGGGTTGAAACATTGATCCTCCTATATTATACGAACATATTGATAGGAAATACATACTTACTTATGATAAATTCATTTTTATGTCTCTTAGTATTCAACCAAGCTTCTTTTGTCAACTTCCTCAAGTTCCGATATACCGAAATTTCCGAGAATAAGCGAAATTCCCATGATGCGTATACAACTGAAGTCCGTGAGATTTCTATGTTGTGAGCGGTTCAAAGTTGGGACAATTGATTTATTGACCAGACAGACTGTCGGAGGTCAGTTACTCGGCTTGTGTACATTTCGTTCCTTCCAAGCTTTTTGCTGACCAAAGTTTCACTTCGATGCGCATTTTTGTTTCCCAAGATGAATGATTGGGGTAGAAATAACAGTATTCCGTGACTACTGTTCATATTCGGATACTACTCGATGGAAAGTCCGCTTTATCATAGTCTGTCCAAATAAATTGGAGAGACAGGGTGTCCGCAAGAAAACAACCAGGAGATTGATTCAATATTACCCCATGTACCAACTGGTCAAAGCTTCATCAGCAGATTCAGAATGTTCAAAGGTGTGATGGAAATAATATAAAAAATAATTTCCACATATCGACAAAACATGATCGATAGAGATCGATGCATAATAGAATGCTGCTTTACAATTCTTCTTCAAAGACCACTCCACCTCTTTGTACTCTTATTGATGTCCATGCAATATAGGTAATGGTCTATAAATATCATAAATCAACGGCACACAATAATCTTTGTGTGAATTTATCGTCATGTAGCCCTTTCAACATGAATTTCCATCGGTTCTATAACACGGAGTGAATGCTGCAATGGGTAGATCCATTAATATCATTTTTCCTCAATGGGTGGTTTCTAGAATGAGTGGATCTCATTGCAGTTTAACACCTCTTTCGTGTTTGTAATTCAATACCGAACCGTGTCACATAGAAAGAGAGACCTGGTATACGGTGTGTCCAAGTTATTTTATTTCGTCACCATAAATCTCCTTCATGAATAGAATGTGCTTCTAGAATATACCAGGGATGCAATTCTATCTTGACCAAATCTTCCATCGTTTTGCGTCTGAACGTACCGTTTTGGTAATGCGAATGTTCGAAGAATAGGTAAATATGCTTATCAAAGAAAAAATCCCCAGAAATATAATACTACCCACAGTCACTTACATATTTGGGGGATATTTATGGAATTTTGCTGAGAACGAGAACATGAATTGAAAGGACATAGAAGCTTAGCAAATTGGCGTCTATTCTAAAAAATTGGGTTGTCAATCAAAGAAAGAAAGAGCGAATTTGAGGAAGCAACAGTGAAGGCAAGAATGGTACCTACTAATGACAATAATACAGTGTGACAAGGAAATCCTCGGACAAACTCTTTTTCATTCAACTTCATCAAACAGAAGAAATTGAACAAAACAACAACACATAATGATAGCTTGAACATTTGTTAATAATATATCTAAGCCGTTTCGAAGTGGCTTCCTTTGGCGGCGATACACAGCTTCAGACGCTTCTTGAAATTTTCGGCAATGGGCCGCAGCTCCTCGGACGTTAATCGGTTCCATTCCCGGCGCAGAGATTGCTTCAGCGACTCCAAATTTTTGTGTTTTTTAGCACAAGCCCTGTGCTCCAAAATCGACCACACGCTGTAGTCCATTGGGTTGAGATCCGGTGAGTAGGGCGGCCATTCTGCAGATGATATGAAACAAGGAAAATGGGTCTTATACCATTCTTGCGACATTTTCGCTCTGTGACTCTGTGAGCCGGAGCGGAGTCCTGTTGAAAGGTCCAATGCGTATCGCCGAAGTGCTGCTTGGCCCACGGAAGTACTACGGCCTCGAGGATGTCGCAGCGGTAGACTTCTTGATTGATTTCGACCCCTTGATTCAAGAAAACTAAGGGAGTTTTACCACTTCCGCAAATTCCGCCCCAGACCATGACGGATTGCGGGTTTTGACGGTGTTCGACGATGGCCGATGTACCGGGAGCCTCTACGGACCAGACTCGTTTTGGTGGTTGTGGGATTGTTCTACGGTAAAAAGCTTCTCGTCTGCGAAGAGAATTCGCTCCCATTGCTGACCCGCGGCGAGACGAAGGAGTTGGCGGCACCTTTGGAGTCGTACGCGCTTGTTTTCCTCCGTGAGTAGTTGAACTTTTTGGAGCTGGTATGGCTTGAGGTTGAGCAATTTGACGGACTGATTCGCGGTTGATACCAGTCTCACAGGCTATTTTCCTCATGGTAACCCTCGGATTACGACTGAATGGCTTCTTGACGATGTTGCGATTGCTAGGTGTATTGACAGTGCGTTTTCTACCACTTCCTGGACGACGACCACCATGGCCAAGCTCCTTGAAACGACGAATTGCATCGGACACGGTTTGTCGAGGCACATTGAGCAAACTAACAATTTCGCATTGACGCCTACCTTGACGAAAAAGCTCTAAAATCGCACTACGTTTGTTTGACATTCTGAAACTCTGTGAAATGAAATTATATCAAACTGAAAATTCACATATTAGTACAGGAAAGTGTAGAGAAACCAAGAGAATAAAAATTATTTGGCTGTGCTGAAATACTTTCGTTCCAGACCACAGCAAAATTTGTCAAGTTTTTCTTGTCACCCTGTAAAAGAAAAAATTCCCAGAAATATAATACTAACTACAGTCCCAAATATATTCGGGCGATATTTATGGAATTTTGCTGCGAACGAGAATATGAATTGGAGCTCAGAAAAGGGGAGTTTATACTAAAAAATTGGGTGGTCAAGCAAAGAAAAAAAGAGCGAATTTAAAGAAGCAACAGTGAAGGCAATGTGTAACGTTCCGAGCAAACTCTTGCAAGAATGGTACTAATGACAATAATATTTAATGATTGAACCGTTAAACGATATAGCAATCACGCCGCAACAACGTTTACAAATTGTTGAAATTTATTCTCAAAATCCGTGTTCTATTCGCCAAACTTATAGAACACCTCGTGAAATTTGTGGTTTACATAATCGTCCATAAGAGCAGCTTATTCGGCGAACTATTTATAGATTTCGGATAACATTCTCTCTACTCTATGCAACAACAACAACAAGACAAAGAACTGTACGTATAGAAGAAAATATCGCTGCTGTAAGTGATAGTGTTAATGAATATTCAGATTTGTATATTCGTCGACGTTCACAACAAGTTGGACTCTGTAAATCCACCACATGGAAAGTTTTGCGTAAAGATCTTGGTCTACATCCTATACAAGATCCAACTGGTTCAAGAACTAAAGCCACTTAACCATAATACGTGTCGTTTGTTTGCTGATTGGGCCCTAAAACAGCTTGAAGTTGGTTCACTTTTTAATCGAAAAATTGTGTTTAGTGGTTGAACGGCTAAGTCAACAAGTAAAATTGCCGTATATGGAGTGAAAACGATCCTCACAAAGTTCTGCAGGTTTCTTTGCATCCTGAAAAATGCACTGTATGGTGTGCTTTACACGCTGGAGGCATCATCGGTCCATATTTCTTCAAAAACGATGCTGGAGCTCATGACAGATCGATTATCAATGATTATTTGTTTCAAAATTTGAATGGTATCGACCAATAATTGTTTTGGTTCCAACAAGATAGTGCTTCTCCTCATGCTGCCACCGTAACAATTATTGATTTATTGAAAGAATGATTTGGCCATAGCATTATTTCGAGAAATGGTTCAATTCATTATTTTTTTTGACTTATGATGACAACAAGAAACAATAGACGCTTTGGAATCTAACATAACTCGTGTTATTGCTGAAATAAGGTATGAATTGCTCGAAAAAGTGCTCCAAAATTGGTCTGGTCGAATGCGGTTCCTCAGAGCTAGTCGTGGTGGACAGCTCCTGTCGAAATGCGTATTTTGAGTCCTTCCAGCGTAGCACTTCAGAAAAATTTTCAATTGGCCTAAAATATTATAGATAATATTATTTATTTCCAGGCGGTGTGAATGCTCCCTGGAATAAGATAGTGAGACAGTAATTCTCCAAAAATCTAGGGCTTATTTCACCACAACAATATGAAAATATGAATCTGTAAGCCCCCAGTTGATCTGACATAAGAAGAAAATGTGAATCGGTCTCGGGTTCTTTATCAGCCCAATAAAAAGTCGAGGCCCTCTGAAAGAACGCGGCCATAGAATCGATTGAAAGTGCAGAATATCGAGGCGCCAGCGTGGCTACTCTCCTCGGCATCCTAAACTTATTCATCTCATCTCATTACTTTCAAAATAAAACCGGCTTGGGGAGCATGAGAATTTTCTTTATAACGATGGGGCTGCGATACATAATCTACAGTTTAAACTGAGTGGATGTTCTTTCTTTTGTCGTGACAACTTTTCATGCAGTTCCAGCTCGCGTGGGACTCATTGTGAATCCGTATTTTTCAATATGGCTGGAAAATATTGTGAATTTTTGGTGGACAATAACGGAACTTTTCATTTGGGTCCCTTCCTGGAAATCACTGAAAATTTCCATCCAAGAGTACAGAGTGATACTAAACTGATCTCTTAACTATATAAACAAAAATTGATGCCGTTGTCTCATTATTATAGTGTTGGAGGGTGTTTTTTGTTAATGTGCATTTTTAAAAAAAGGCTGTTACTTTTTCCCTGTGGAAAATTCTGCATGTCTGTGGAAACATTTCTGTGGTTCTTTTTTAAGGCAATGATGTCGGTATATTTTCCTAAAATGAGGCTTATCTATATTTAATTATGGAACAAGAGATTCTGTATAATTCAGCACAGCAAAAATTTTTTTTATATATCTGAACAACACCGAAAAAATGAAAGCGGTGATTCTTGGAGGAAAATTAAAGATGGCTATTGGTATAAAACTTTTTGAAAAACCTCCCCCTGGAAAATTTACATTACTCCGAAGATCAACAAAAAAAATTGTTTTTCTTATTTATTTTCCATTTGAATATATTGAGCTGAAGACACGAAACTTGGTAATTATCATTTGTCAATGAAATTACATATATTTGGAATTTTTTCAACCCTGAAGTATCCTCAGAAAGGGTTGAAATAATAGTTACCCTCCAGGATATTTTTTCTCACGCCTTTTTTTTTGTTGGAAATCTTCCTTTTAAAAAATTATGGCTGAAAAGCCCAACTAATACACAAACTTTTTTATTAAAGAATAACAGTATTTGATATTCAGGGTTTTAATATTTCAAAATATAATAGAAACTGGCAACGTTTCGGGCAGTACCCTTTTTCTAGCCTGTAAAAAACAATATACACAATGTAAAAACAACAAGAACAAACAAACAATTTATGAGTATTATAAAATTCTAAAACACTTTGTTGGATAGAGATCTAATTATTTTATTACCTTCGAAATAATTTTTATTTTATGTTATTTTCCAACTTATTTGTTGGATGTCATTGGGGTTAATATTTTGAATGATTTTGGAGTTGTCACGTCAATAATGATATCTTCTTCTTGTTTGTTTTTGTTGGTCGGTTTATTTCCCAGGAAAACCAAAATACAATCAGAACAAAATTAACGAGTACACTTCAACAACACTCTAACAAAATGAAAAATTCAAAGCTGAAGCCAGAACAACAGAAATGCATCTCAAATTACTATAAAACAAAGAAATTTCTTAAGGAAAACCCACAAATTATAGTCACAAAAGCAGACAAAGGTAATGCAACAATAATAATGGAAAAAGATGAATACACACAGAAAATGAAACAACTTCTTACTGACACCAAAACTTATAAAGCAATTAAAAAATATTCAACGTCCTCATTACAAAAACATAATAATGCAATTTTGAAAAAATGGGAAAATTCAGGCTACATATCACCCCAAACAGCAAAATCCTTATCTATTCACAACAGCATGCCTCCTAAAATTTACGGGCTTCCCAAAATTCACAAACCAAACATACCAATGAGACCAATAGTATCCCACTCACAATCGCCATTCTACAACCTATCAAAATATTTATCAAGAATACTTTCTAACATCATTAACAAGAATCCATATTACACAAAGAACTCATTTGAATTAAAAAAAGAATTAGACAAATTGCACATACCTCACAATCATAGATTATTTTCCTTAGATGTCGTTTCATTGTACACAAACATACCAACAGTTCTGGTACCACAAATTTTACATGAAAAGTGGAGTTTAATAGAACCGTATACATCAATTCCTGAAAGCGAATTCATTGAAGCAGTACAATTAACATTAGCAACGTGTTATTTCAAGTTTGAGGAAAATTTCTTTCAACAAATAGATGGAGTTTCGATGGATAGTCCTATTTCGAGTACGGTTGCTCAATTGGTGATGGAATATTTAGAGGAAAAAGTTTTGTCCGGAAAGAACTATAACATTACACTTTTCAAAAGATATGTGGATGATTGTTTAATAATAACATCAGAAAATGAAATACAAATAATAATTAATGATTTAAATAGTTTTCACCATAAAATTCAGTTCACACTAGAAACAGAAATGAACAACGCAATAAATTTTTTAGACATGACACTTTTAAGAATGAACAACTCAGTACAAACAAAACTTTATAGAAAGGAAACATGCACGGACAGAATAATAGATTACAACTCAGCACATATCTATAAACAGAAAAAAGTGATTATGATCGGGTACATTGACAGAGCGCTAAAACTAACTTCACCTATATACAGACCCACCATCATACATGACATTATCTCACTTTTAATAAAAAATAACTATCCTCTACCACAAATAAAGAAGATAATAAAACAACGCACACACAAATTATACAACACCGAAAATTCAACAAATAAAAAAGAAGAAAAAAATAAGAAATCTATAGAATTTCTCGAAATGATTCACATAAAACAAGATGAAAAATCCATTAATGACAGATCAGACATTAGATACCTTCACAACATCTACTCCACTGTTTTGAACAGTCTCAAATAAACCGACCA
Source organism: Adalia decempunctata (assembly GCA_951802165.1). Lineage (NCBI taxonomy): Eukaryota > Metazoa > Arthropoda > Insecta > Coleoptera > Coccinellidae > Adalia > Adalia decempunctata. Next base: position 29,255,014 of record OX637697.1, read on the forward strand.
ACGAAAACAAACAAGAAGAAGATATCATTATTGACGTGACAACTCCAAAATCATTCAAAATATTAACCCCAATGACATCCAACAAATAAGTTGGAAAATAACATAAAATAAAAATTATTTCGAAGGTAATAAAAGAATTAGATCTCTATCCAACAAAGTGTTTTAGAATTTTATAATACTCATAAATTGTTTGTTTGTTCTTGTTGTTTTTACATTGTGTATATTGTTTTTTACAGGCTAGAAAAGGGGTACTGCCCGAAACGTTGCCAGTTTCTATTATATTTTGAAATATTAAAACCCTGAATATCAAATACTGTTATTCTTTCATAAATCACACAGGGTAAATACTTATCATTCGATAAACTTTTTTATTTATACAAGTTTTTTCGAAAACTCAAGGATTTACGAGAAAAAAATTCGAAGCGTTTTCAAAATATGAGCTAAAGACAGGGTATTTTGCCTCAATATCTAGTAGTTTGTACTTTGCAATGACAATTATAAAAATAATAATACCGATACCAGGATTGTGTTGCAAATATTCTAACATGAGTAATTTCATTGACTATTCCACTGTTTCCATTTTTAGTGAGGAAGTTTCCGTAGCAACGATCGTTTCATCTCGATAAAACTTTCAAACCGGCAAAACCAACAAGTTGGTTTTCCAGCGATAAAATTTTTAACGTTTCTCCAATTCATAGATAGCTTCGAAAATGAATATCATAGAGAAAACAAACAGCGTTCAGTTAATCAATTAATTCTAATATGCCAAATAGCGCAATCCGTGTCAAATGTGACCATATTACTTAATGTTAGACATTTTCTCGGGAAATAGTCATGCCGAATACCACTCGAGATGAAATTTAAGAAGGTAAAATTTCTCTCCCGTAATATTCAAGTTTGTTGCTTTTCGGAAATTTCGCTCATGACATTTTTTCCAAAATCACTCGCCTCACGGCTCGTGAGTTTGATATAAATGTCATTCGCGAAATTTCCGAGCAACAAACTTTCATATTACAATCGAGAAATTTTGCCGGCAAAATTCCATCTCTAGTGGTATTACAAATGACAAATGATAATTACTGGGTTTCGTGTCCTTAGCTATACAGGGAAAATAAAGAAGAAAAACATTGTTTTGTTGATTGACATCATTGAATTCTATGTAAGAAACCAGCTTCAGGAAAATTGATTTGACAAGGAAATAGCAACATTTTCGAAAAACACCCTATAACTCTAATATTCTCGAGTGATATTTTCAATCGGATTCTTTTGGGAAAATGACTTGAGATAATCGGAATTTGTTTTCGTCGATATAAACGGCTACAATATCTTTATTGACCATTTATCATTTACTCGAACTAAGTCTTTTCAGTTTGATATTTTCGATTTATGATATTCAAATATGAATATATGACAAGCATGAAGAAGAAGAGGAAAGAACCTGTAGAAAGGCTTCTACACTCACATTTTGTCTATCTTTGTCACTAAAATCCAGCAAAATTCACGAAATAAATCTAGCGCTACAACTGATCCTTAAATTAATGCGAGCTTGTGGTAATTACGTGAAGTGATGTTCAACTATATCAAATAATAAATTCGTAAAAGCGGCATAATTCAGTATTTATGACACTATAAGTTTCAGAAAACCGAACTCTCTTCCAACAGGCAAGTTGTGCTAAATTCGATAGGACAGTGCCGTCGTAGCATTAGATAGAGACACTATTCTACTAGGCATTGGTTGACGTAGTTATTGTTTCGATTTTCTTTCGTCATTTGTTTGTAATGTTTGTATAAATAAGTCTGTAACTTCATGAACAAATATCGAGTACAAATTGGTGAATGCGCAGGTCTCACATACAGGTCCTGCACTGGAGCGAAAATATTCCTTAGCTGCCGAACCAGACATCTCAGAGATTTCGTTGGAAGGTAGACCTCTTGTTCCTTCGTTTCTGCATCTCAGGAAATTATTTTATGATATACAGGGTGTCCCCGATAAATGTTATTCAACAAATGGATGATTTTTTTAATGGATCACCCCATATATTTTCAATGACCTTGATTACCTCTTTCATGACGCAACATATTAGAGACATTTTTCCAACGGTACAGATCTTATTTGAAGAATTTTTTTCAACAAGAAGAAATCGAGAAAAATACAAAAAGGTGAGGGAAAAGCAGTTCAGTAAAAGTCTTCTGACGATTTCCGGAAGTGATAGTACCATGAATTTGATCTGAAAGTTTTTTAATTGAAGTTACTGTTCCTAAATGATCAACCTATCATATACAGGGTGTCCGTTATTAAGGTCCAAATATAAAGAACTTCAAATCATTATTTATCGATTGGCCCTTGAAAGTAACCTTAGGATTATTTTCACTCCCGCTACCAGCAAAACCGAAAAAAGATATCGCAACTGAAAATTTCATCGAATAAGTAACAACTCGAAAACTAACGGACATTCAAAAGAGGTCAATCAATGAAATAAAACTAAATTAATAATTATTGACAAACTTTAAAACCTTCTCAGAATCAATTTTCCTGAGCATCAACATAAAAATGATATTTTTGTCCGTACAAGCAATACTGCAATAACTACCTACATATTGATCACGTATTCAACCAATTATATCAGTTTTTATCGGCTTTCCAAGCAAAAATATTAATCAAGTTATTGCTACTTAGAGCTCAAAAATACTTTCGTATACAGAGAATCAGTATGAATTTTTGGGAAAAATGGGATGATTTTCATGTTGAGACAGTGCCGCAGAACCTGTTTTTTGAGAAGTCGAACATATGCTGCCCAATATCCTGATTGGAAACATTCAAAAGAATCGAGTTTTCGGGGGTTTTCTTAACAAGCTTGTAGTGACAGGAGAAGTCAAGTACATCGATTATTTATTAAGTTATTGTTTGGGCCTCAAGGCTACTTTTGAACAAAATAATTCAGTTATCGATTTCGAACGGCCTGTCTATCGGAGATTCCCATAAGGAGTAATGCTGTGTTGAATAATACCTCCAACTATTCATTTTGTCTTTTTTCAACGTCCGTTAGTTTTTATTATATAATATTATTTGAATGACATTTTCAGTTACGATATCATTTTTCGTGTCTGCTGGATGCGGGAATGGAAATAATCCTAAGGTTACTTCTGAGAAAATATAAGGCATTCCATTTTCTACATTACTGTGGAAAAAAATACAGGGTGGTACATTTGAAAAAATCGAGAAATAATAATTTGGAGTTCTTCATATTTGGACCTCAATAACGGACACCCTGTACATGACAGGTTGATCATTTAGGAACGGTGACAAGGCAAATCCTTCAATTAAAAAATTTTAGATCAAATTCATGTTACTATCGCTTCTGGAAATCGTCAGAAGACCTTTACTGAACTGCTTTTCCCTTACCTTTTTGCAGTTTTCTTCAAATAAGATCTGCATCCATTTGTTGAATAACATTTATCGGGGACACCCTGCATATCAGAAAATAATTTCCTGATATGCAGAAATGAAGTTACAAAAGGTCTGCTTCTTTCCAACGAAATCTCTGAGATGTCTGGTTCGGCAGCTATGGAAGATTTTCGCACTAGTGCAGGACCCAGTATACACATAGAAAAAAGTCTTGCCCTCTTCCCAAGGTTTATCAAGAAATAAACAATCTAGTTTCTGGAAATGAAATTAATATTTTCCTCTATTTCAACTGCAATATATTTGATTTGTTTGTAACTCTTTGCATTATGCAGGATGAGACAAAGTAGAAAAAATGAGACTAAATCTTAATCTATCGATCAGTTATACGTGCTCAATTAGATTCATGTCCGGTGTGTTCGCTAGCCAGTTCATTCTCTGGATAGTATTCTCATGAAGAATGTTTTCAACCCTTCTTGTGCGGTGTGGTGGGGCGTTATCATCCTGATAAATGAAATTATCCCCAAATTCGTTGCGTAGAAGAACAATATTATTATTTAAATGGATTTTATCGTCTGTGTGACTTTTTCCGGAATTTCACAAAATTTGTCTGCATGCCGCAAAATCTTTCCCTAATATTATTATTATTTTTTTTTAACGTCCGTGTGAGGGGAAAACCCTTTATGGGCACCGAGAGGGTCCGCACTCTCGGTAGTGTGAGAATCCAGGATCTTGTGTGGTTACTCACTAAAAACCCCCCACACTTCAATGGAGGAGTTCTTCATCCTGCCCTCGCAGCGTCCCTTAACAAAAGAGATGAGCTGCAAGTGGCTTCTAGAGTTCATGGGACCTGATGATATGGAGTGACCTGAGCAACACTGCTTTCTGCATTCTGTGCGCCAATACCTCGGCCAGTGATCTGCAGACCGGGATAATCTTCAGTTCATCAACGTAGTTAGCTCTCATTCCACCGAGACATCCTATGATAAGTACGACCATCCTAATTTTATGACCTGGGTATAAAGTTCCAAGCTCGAACATAAGGTCTTTGTATTTTTGCCTCTTCTGTTCTTCCTTCATCACAACATTATTTTCAGCCGGGGAGGAGAATTCCACGACAAATATCTCCTTCAACTCCTTGTCCAGCAGAAGTATGTCTGGCTTAACAGCATTGATCTGCCGTGTTGTTGAGACAGGATATGCGAGCTCTCTCGTTCTGAACCACCGCTTCAATCTCCAGAGGCACATATGGTAGCACCGGTTCTTTGTCTATCTCATACGCGGCTCTCAGATGGAAGTATAGGATTCGGAGTGCCGCGTTGTGTCTCTCTACATACCCTGATGGAGCATGGACTCTGCAGGCGGAAAGGATGTGCATAATCGTTTCCTGTTGCCCATGGCAAGCCCTGCAAGTTGTTGGGGTGTCCATTTTCATTATGTTCTTTTTATACCATCTCGTATTCAGTACTCCATCTTGACACGCCATCACAAATCCTTCTGTCTCTGACTTAAGGCTAGCTGACTTTAGAAAGGCGAAAGACAATTCTTCCGACAGGTCCTGGTCTTTTAAACTCCCGAAATAAATGGAGTGCAAGGTCTTACTCATATGATGTTCGAGTAATGTATCTGACTGAGACTTTCGGATCAGTCTTGCTAGGCTTCTTTGGTCCGCTTGAGTGATCGGTGTTCCAGCGAGCTCAGGATTGATTGATACGCCGGTTATGCTGAGCTTCTCCAAGGCCCTTTGTGCGGCTCGGAATAGGAAGGCTCCATGGTTCGCAATTACATGCTGAGCGACAAATTTCAGAAGAGGATCTTCACTTCTTAGAATCCTTACTGCCATTTCCAATGTTTGTTGATAGTGTTGATATTCCAAACATTGCAATCCTCTACCCCCCTGGCTTCGAGGAAGGTATATCCTCTGTATTGAAATGTTGGGATGTAGGCTACGATTCATGTTCATCGTTTTCCTTGTTGACCTATCAAGATCGAGGAGTTCGTTTACCGTCCAGTTCACCACCCCGAAAGAGTAGGTGAGAATCGGGATGGCTAGCATATTTGTAGCAGATACTTTGTTCTTTCCCGACAGCTGCGATTTCCATATGTCTCTCAGCTTCTTTTTGTAGCTGGCTGTTAAGGCATCCTTTATCTGGGTTGTCTCCAGTACACCCCTCTGTTTCATTCCAAGAAACTTGTAAGTTTCTCCGTCTTCGAGGTGTCGAAAAGTCATTCCATCTTCCAGTCGAATATCTTCTCCTGCGTCTTCAGCTTTTCCCCTGCGCAGATTAAAAACAGCGCTCTTGTCCAAACCGAATGACATTCCCATTGCTGAAGTGTAGTCTGAAACGACTACTTTATTATTATTATTATAGGTACCTATATTTCTATAGAGCTTGGGATCATCATTCCAAAAATATACAAAACTTGATATTCTGCAAGAAATCTTCACTATCTTAATCAGAATTTCACAATTCTGTTCCTCACCTCTTCAATGGTAATACACGAGCAAATAGATACATTTGAAGTACGAGTAGTACGACATGAATCCAGAAAGGCCCAAATAACTCGGGAATTACTGGAGTTAGATGCAAAAGCATCTGAGAGTGCTATCATTATTTTTCTTTGTAGAATCAACGCAATCTAAAAAATAGGGTTCTAATTTGAAAAACAGAAGTTATGGCCAATTTTCGACACAAAATTTGCAACACCCTCTGATGATATTTATGAAATTCAAAAGATGCATGACCTTTCTACATTCTTCTACTTTTACGTTGTGAGAACGGTTCACACTCAGGATGTTCAGAATAAGAAGAATGAACATAATACTGACTATGAATATTTGACTTTTTCTCAGGTTTTTTTTCGATATTTTGAAAACTGTTCGAATGAATACAATGGTTTTAACAGAAATGTATTCACCATTGAAATCTCAATCATATCAGGAATGAATAAATTGAAAAGAAAATTTTTCAACAAATTCTCGGTCCAAATATGCGAGAAATACATCTTGAGGAAATGATATAGCATATAGCCCTCATTTAAGCGAAACGATTAGTCAAAAAATCGCCTACAGCATCAACGTGCAGAAGTCAGGAACTTTCGCTATGTTACAATTTCGTCAGATGTCTAAATGAAATTGAAAGGAGCAGTCAAACAAATCGTCAATGGATCTCGGATAATTTTTCAGAAATATTGGGTTTTTTTCGATAATTCCCTAGAATCCATTCACAATTAAACCGCGGTAGTTGCAGAAAACGAAAAATATTTCAGCATAAACGAATCCATAAGTTTCCCCTACACATAGACTTATTTCCTTGTGAAAGGCCCTGTACATCCTTTATCTCAGAATACAGTCAAGTATATATTTCGCGGTAATTGTCGCCGGATTCTGTACACAGATCTGGCTTTCAGTTTCCTGCAAGTTTTGCAATTAACAGTTTTATTGCTCCTTCGAGCAGTTATACAAAATCAACCTCATTAACTAATATTAAATATACATTATGATGGACTGGAAGTTAACAACTTCTTCAGTGGAGACTGATTACCTACGTGTTTGGGATGTTTTTATGTCTGAAATATGATGGTGCAATTTTCACTAGTTGAGATTGCTTCTGTTACGTAGATTATATAGATTCTAGCATTTCCAGCTTAATCTGCTCAACATAATGAGTAAATTGCTCGTGTATAGCGAGGTAAGTAAAACAAATATACCTACCTACGCAACTTTTTTTTTGACTAACCGGATTATTTCTTCAGAGAATGTCTGAATGTACAGAGTGTCCCAAAGTCGTAAGTTTTGCGGGGTTTCTCGGTTACGAGAACGATGAGGTTTTTGAGATACCGTGCTACTTTCTCATAAAAACAAAGATGCTTTAATTTTAGGAAAAAGCATATTCATGAAGAATATTCCGTTAATTTTCAGTGATATTAATTCAAAACGTATATACAGGGTGTTTCAGTAAAAGGGACCGTAAATTCGGGATCTTTATCCTCAGATGATTTTATGACATAAAGTTCCTATGGACTATAGGTCTCTGACGCACTGTTTCTGAGATACGGGGTGCTGAAATTTAAAAAAAAATCGGTTTTATGAAATTATTTTCTACACCGTACACGATTTTTTCTTGCGTTTTGGTAGGTCATCAGTTCGCATTAAGACACATTTTTTCCTTTACAAAATGATGTGCAATTTTCACCAGTGGCGTCCGTACATACTTCTGTCCGAATAAATTCGCTGAAAAAATTCGTACGCCAATGATTTTTCTCGAATTTTAAATTATTTTCGTAATAACCACATAATTTTCAATAAGAATGGTTTTATGAGTTTTTCACCTGGGACGAATACTTTCTGAGAAAAAAAATAAAATGCAATTTCATCATGTGTTTATGCGTACTCATTTTCATAATAAGTTTCCGTGAATTCGGGGTCTTAATCTTCAGATGATTTTATGATATAAAGTTTCTATGGACTATGGCTCTCTGACGCATTGTTTCTGAGATACGGGTTGTTGAAAAAAAGTGTTTGTTCATTTTTGAAGATCTCTTATTGCTTCTTGAATTCAACAATTTTGCATTATTAGTTTTAGTGGTAGTAGATAGGCAGTATTGTTTTCATAAATGAATAGTTAAACTTGTATTTATCAAAACCAATATGGCGCACTTATTTCAAGAAATTCAAAAAATGTGTTTTATTGCGTACTCTTATCCTACCAAAATCGTGTACGATGCCGAATTTACGGTCCCTTATTCTGAAACACCCTGTATACTGTTTCACAAACATTCTACTTAAGAGTGTGAACATAGAAATTGTTAAAATTGTAAATTTAAGTTGAAGATGTTTCTCTATGTTCTATAAGTAGAATTCATTTTAGATTTTGAAGAGTGCATGTGTCAAAGTTAGTCAAAAAAAAAAGGAATTTCAATAAAGTCACATTTTTGAACAGGAGCTTTAATTTAACAAATTTAGATGAATTCAATAGCTTTATTTTACCAAATTTAGAAGAATTCAATAGGTTATGGGCCCAGAATTCGCAGTTTAATTGGTAAAAAGACTGTTCAAGATTATTTTGAGTGTGGAGTGACGCCGTCTTAGCATCATGGAGTTGGCAAAACATATAAAACCCTTGGCTGGTGAGACAGATTGGCCAATTTGGAAGCATAAATTACGTGATATGTTGGATTATCATGAAGGAGCCTTAGATGTGATCGATGGAAAATTGTTGAAACCAGAACCCTTAGGAAATGAAGCTTCAGAGAGCGAAATCAAGAAGTACAGACAGGCCAGTGAATTATTTCGTAAGGCAAATAGCTACGCAAAGTCAATGATTTCGAGTTCAGTGACTGATGCAGTTTATCAGAAAATAATGGATAAGCAAACAGCGTATGAGGCATGGGAAGCATTAAAGTTGAATTTCGAAGCATCGTCTGGAGTTCAGCTTTTCAAAATATGCACAGATTTTTTCGCATTCAGTTGGGTTATTGGAGAAGATGTCTCAACACACATTGCAAAATTAAGAAATTTATGGAATGAACTTAACAACGGTTTGAAATCAAAGAATGAAAATATCTTACCAGATTTAATTCTTGTATGTAAGGTTTTGAAGATCTTGCCTAACGAATTCGAGAACTTCAAGTCAAGTTGGATGTTGTTGTCGAAAAATGAAGAGAAAACATTCGATGAGTTAGTAACTCAATTGTGCATGTTTGAAAGAAATTTCAGAAAGGTCACAGATAGTGCAACTGGAGAAGCATTGTTTGCTAAAACCGATAAAACAAAGAAGTTTCAAGGGTCCAAGATGTCGAAAGCAAATGATACATGCAACTACTGCAAAAAGAAAGGACATTGGGTAAATACATGTAGAAAGTGGATTGCTGATGAAAGACCATCGCGCAATAGGGACTCTCCTCAGAGCAATGCCATAAATACCAATGTAGCCCAGTATGCTAGCAGTGAAGATATTCTTCAAGATGAGGCCAGTACATCAGTATGGTGGATTGACAATGGAGCCACAAAGCATGTGACGAATTGTCGAGACCAGTTCGTAGATTTTCAAGAGTTTCGAAGCCCATGCGTCATTAAGGCTGCTGGAAAGGAAACTCTTAAGGCAATTGGGAAAGGAACTATAGAGATGTCATCCTTTACGGAAAATTGTACCCTAAAGATGACTCTGAATGATGTATGGTATGTTCCAGAAATATCTAAAAATTTGTTTTCTGTATTAGCTGCTCAAGACAGAAACAAAAATAGCAGATTCTACTCGACTTCAACTCAGTGTTGGCTGGAGGTTGATGGAAAGATGGTTCTACATGGACATCGTGAAAAGGGTGGAACTTTATATAAAGCAGCAATCGAACCGATAATTCCTGAGAAAATGGAGAGAGTTCACATGGTCGAAGCAGAAAATTCCACACTTCAGCTCTATCACGAGAGGTGGGGACACCAAGACAAGCGACACGTAAAAGAGGTTCTCAAGAGAGAGTTGGGTATTACTGTTAAGCTGGTAAGAGACTTTTGTGAACCTTGTATCTTCGGCAAAGCACATCGTTTACCATTCGGCACTAGACTGAAAGCAACGAAACCTGGGGAACTGTTTTCTGCTGATGTTGTAGGTCCATTTTGCGAATCTTTCAGCAAAAAACGGTTCTTAGTTGTATTCAAGGATAGCTACACTAAGTTTCGTTATGGCTTTGTCATTAAACAGAAATCAGATGTTAAGATTGTTCTGAAACAGTTTTTAGCTCATGCAAAAACACTTGGACACAAAATTCTAGAGCTGCTCAGTGACAATGGAGGAGAATTCGACTGTGACGAGGTCAAGAGGATTCTAGCTGAGAACGGAACCATGCAGAGATTGACAGCACCATATACACCAGAACAAAATGGAGGCAGTGAACGCGAAAACCGAACAATCGTTGAAATGGCAAGGACTTTCAAGTACTCGAACTGTGAAGTAGAATTTCCAGATTCTATATGGGCAGAGCTAGTGATGTCGGCTATTTACATTCTGAATAGAACAGGAAAATCTTCAGAAGATGGATTCACCCCTTTCGAGCTATGGTTCAAGAAGAAACCAAGAATAAAACATCTGCGTGTAATTGGTTCATCCTGCTACGTTCACATACCCGCTGAAAAAAGGAAGAAGATGGACAAAAAGGCAGAAAAAGGATTTCTTGTAGGATATGACGGAGATGAGCGTTATAGAGTCTACATTCCAAGCAGCAACAAGGTGGTTTTATCCAGAGATGTTCAGTTCCAAGAGAGAATCAGAGAATGTGAAGAACTAGTCAAACTACCGTTGGAAGACGTAGAATATAAAAATCAGGACCAGACTGAAGAGACTGAAACTTATAAGGAAGTATATTCTGAAGAAGAAGACGATGATGGAATGCAATCCAAGGAAGAAGATTATGATGATCAACCTGAAGAAGAGTTGAAAACGTCAGAAAGAAACTTGAGGGATAGGTCAAAATTGAGAAAACCCGGACATTTTGAGGATTACACAATGATGGTAGAGGAGTTCGCAAACCAAGTAACAGGTAATCCTGAGACCTATGAAGATGCCTTACGTAGCGACGATTCAGCCGAGTGGAAGAAAGCCATGGATCGTGAAATGTCCTCCCTGAAAGAGAATCAGACATGGATTTTAACAGAACTGCCACCAGGTGCGAAGGCCATTCCATGCAAGTGGGTATTCCGACTAAAGAAAAATCCTGACGGCAGTATAAACAAGTACAAAGGTAGATTAGTCGTCAAAGGGTTCAGCCAACGGCATGGAATTGACTATATCGAAACTTTCAGTCCTGTAGCAAAGATGAGTACAATCCGTTCAATTCTCAGCATTGCTGCTAGTGAGAAGATGCATTTGAAACAATTTGATGTATCAACAGCATTTCTTTATGGAGAGCTAGAAGAAACAGTATACATGAGACAACCACAAGGGTACGAGGATGGAACCAGCAGAGTATGCAAATTGAAGAAAAGTCTCTACGGTCTCAAGCAAGCACCTAGATGTTGGAATAAACGTCTTGGAGTTTTTCTAGAAAGACATGGATTCAAGGTCAGTGATGCTGACCCATGTTTATATATTAGAGAAAGAAATGGGAGAAAGCTCATCCTCGTGATTTATGTGGACGATGGTATTCTAGCTTCAACAGACTCACGAGATTTGGACATTTTCATTGGAGAGTTAGAATCACAGTTTAAAATTATTTCAAAGAATGCTGATTATTTCCTAGGCCTTGAAATTGAACAAACAGAGAAGTTCATCAAAATAACACAGAAAGCCTATGCAAAGAATATTTTAGAACGTTTCAATTTTTCAGGGTGTAAGCCAGTTACAACTCCAATACTCAAGAACACAGAATCTTTCGTTTCAGGGAAAGCTGAGAAAGAAATAAAATTTCCCTGACAAGCAGTTGGAGCCCTGATGTATCTGATGCTTGGAACAAGACCAGATTTGGCGTACAGTGTCGGGTTCATTTCGAGAACACTTGAAAATCCAACTCAAGAAGATGTAACCCGAGTCAAGAGAGTTTTTCGATACATCGCAGGGACATTAGATCTGGGGATAGTCTACCAGAGCAATCCAGAAAAACGTTCTTTAGATGTTTACAGCGATGCAGATTTTGGAGGGTGCAGAACAACGGGTCGCCCAACCTCCGGAGTCCTCGTTAAGTACTCTGGTGGAGCGATTTCCTGGATGAGTCAACGACACGCAGTAGTCGCCACCTCAACAACTGAAGCAGAGATCATAGCAGCCAACGAGGGAGCAAAAGAGGCGATCGGCTGAGTCGACTCTTCAGAGCGATCACGAAACTGGAAGAAGTTCCGATCATTCAAGTGGACAATTCGGCAGCAGTGAGACTCGCTCAGAATCCAGAGTTTCACCGTAGAACCAAACATATTTCCATTAAACAGAGAAAAAGTGACAGAGGGAAAATTGGTTATCCAACAGATCTCTACAGAACATCAAGTAGCAGACATCATGACGAAGCCGTTGCAAAAGGCACGTTTGAAGCTTCTATGTGAGAAGATGGGACTTATGTGAGACAGGACAATGGACAACATTAAGGATGTCACATCATTTACCTCTTTATCTCACATTTATCTCTTTTATTCAACTTCATTTACAAGGGAAAGTGTTAAGCTGAATACAGATTACTCTGACGTGACGTGTAAGGACGTCACGTCAGACGTGTACTGTGCTCCCATTGGCCTGATATGAACGCGAACGCACAGAACAATGTGTTGCATTTTTATATCACTCACATTTTGACGTTCACGTTCATATTAGGCCAATGGGAGCACAGTACACGTCTGACGTGACGTCCTTACACGTCACGTCAGAGTAATCTGTATTCAGCTTTAAAATTGTAAATTTAAGTTGAAGATGTTTCTCTATGTTCTATAAGTAGAATTTATTTTAGATTTTGAAGAGTGCATGTGTCAAAGTTAGTCAAAAAATAGATGCATAGAAATACTATGCATCTATGTCAAAAAAAAAGGAATTTCAATAAAGTCACATTTTTGAACAGGAGCTTTAATTTAACAAATTTAGAAGAATTCAATAGCTTTATTTTACCAAATTTAGAAGAATTCAATAGAAATGGCTATGGAAATACCAAATACGTACAGAGAACGTAGGTATTTGGTACATTGGTCATTTTTGATTCCTCCAACTTTTACAATTGTCAATGTTAAACATAAAGGACACCTACATTTCTGTAACTTCATAATTTTTCTATTTCAGGCCATTCAAAAACACATCCCTTGTTTCATAAGAGCTCAGTAAACTATGAAAAACACCTGGTTCTTTCACACAATGTTGAAAGTTGTTTTACAAGCTATTTATATCCTACAAGAATATATTGATTATCATTAATGAACTTTGGAATTGCAGATCAAATTATATTGCAAATTTTTGATTTATAAAAAATGTTGATGCTTCTGTTCTTTATATGTTTAGATAGATTTATGATTTGTTGGTTCTGAGCAGGGGTCCAACTTTATGTTCATATAACATGAATATCATGCTGAAAAGTGTAGAATGTATGGTCATTTTATAATAAAAGAAATTGAAGGACCTTAAAACCATAAACTGAGTAATATTGTAATTAATCTCAAGTAAAATACAACACATATATAATAAAAAGTATTTTACTTCAACCGTGGAAAATAATATTACCTTTTTACATCACCGAATTATTTCAAATTGTTCAGTTAGAAATATTAAATTGTGAAGCAAGTACTAGGTATTTAATAACTGAATTGAATATAATGAAACTTGAATTGAAAATACATAATTCAATATTTTAAATAACTAATCCTTATTATTTTTATCCTAAATCCAGATTTGGAAATAGTCTAGTACCAATATGATTCAGGTGGTACTCGATCCTCTTTGATACCCATTTTTTCCATTATTTCCATTTCAAATGTACACAGCTTTGGCTCGAACGTTATCTTATCTACTTCAGCGGAAAGTGTGTCTTTTGGTTGGTCTTTGTATGCCGCTTTACTTTTATAATCCCTAGTTTCATCATTTGTCGCGGGTATAGGTATTATTCTTCCTGTTCTTGTAGAAACTCTGACTTTTTCTCCTTCTTCTGTATACCTCCACTCAAATGCTGTAGGTTTTAAGTCTGATGGATCTACCAGGACAACGTCTGTGGTAACTAAGAGAGGTTGTTCTTTTTGGTAATATATTTTGTTGCCCTTTGTGCCTGTAACATTGAATAATATAGTTGGTAGACTCAGCTGCATTTCACAAATTTCGTGAAATCAAGTTAAAAATTTTCATAATTTCAAGACAATATGCAATTGAAGATCATGAAGAAAAGTGTCATTTTTCTAGTCAGTAGCACTTTACTTCTCCTAGATACTTCATATAAATATCATTTCAAATGTTTAATGTTATAAGAGATTCCTCAATCCACAACTACATAATGAAAGAAATTCACAGAAATCGAGATGCCGGAAAGACATTTACCTGTGAAAAATTCTTCAAATCAGCAGAATGAGGTTAATGGTTTCAACTTGACCTAATACTTTATGTTGAAACTGCTTTTGTAAGCTTCATTTTCTTACCCATATTCTCCAGTTTACAGTTTAATCCTTCTACTATGACCCAGTTTCTTTCTTGGATAATAGAAGATACAAATCCTTGTTTTCCCTTGTCTTTTCCTTCTAAAATTTCTACACGATCACCTCTGAAATAACTCCAATCTTTCAGTGGTTCAACCCAAACTTTAGGATGGCGTCTTCCTCTGGCATTTTCCTGTTGGAACTGTACAGTCCAAGAGCGGTCTTCTGTGTATTTGAAATGCTTTCTCTTAATTTCCGTATTCGGTTTATACTGCGGCCCTTTGGGATTCTTCCAGTAAACTTGTTCGGTTGCCCGTTTTATATAGGATTCGGGAAAATTGGAATAATGATTTGACCAATTTTTACCCTTGCAAAGAAAAGTAAACAGCCTCATTCTGTGTTAATTATTGGAAAATGGAAATCGAAAATAGAAAATATTTTTCCGAGTTGAAGGCTGTAGAGGTTATAAATGCAGATGTGAGAACCATCAGAACTACATTTAGCGAAACCTAAAGATCCACGGGATGGCCTCAGCTAAATCCTCTGCAGCATGCACAGAAATGGCATGTGGCAACACCGTATTTCATTTCAGGTATGGTAGACTAAGAGCATGATAATGTTGATTCTTAGTCGAATGGACCCAATGTTTCGAGAATACAAAACAAACGTTTTTAAGTTTTCATTTTACATCTGACGATAATAACTCAGCTAGAAATGAACTATTTGTAATTTTGTTGCAAAACACTGTAGTTTGTTCAGTTACGATACATTCAGACAACAGATTACAAATTTGTTGATTGTTGATTTATACATTCTTCACCATCCAACATGTATGTTGGAAGTGATACTACTGAAACTGATGTATGTTGGAAGTGGGTTCAAAGTGGCTTTCAATTATTGTTGTTGGTTGTATCCAAACTGATAGTATGGCTAGTGTAAATTGGGCTTAAGAATGATCATAACCACAGCCGTCTACGTTAGATAACGTAGGCAAAGAGTAGACACTACTCTTTGACGTAGGTTACGATCTGCGATTAAGAGAATAATGATACGAGTTCAAGGATGTCCGAATATATCTGAAAATAATTGTTTTTTATTAGATAGATATAAATTGCCATGAGTTTCTTACTTGCATCAATGTTCTCGATGTAATTTCTGCAAAATGAAATTTTCCATATACACAGGAATAGCTATGTATGTTTTGAAACATCTCACGGAATTGAAATTTATTCAGAGTATTCTGATGTTGTGTTGAACAAAAATGGGTCGTTCTTACTCGGTACGCCGTGCTTGCTTCATGAGAATTTTGATGAATGATAAAACTACTAATTTTGTCCCATCAAAATTGCGAAAGAATTTTATACGAAATTGTGCGTGCTACCCAGTAGACAAGACAGTTTGTCTATGCTGTAGTAAACCAGGAAGATGAATTTGAACATGTTTTATGTAAACCGTCACTAAATTGTAGGTATCTTGTGAGGAAAAAGAAGTGTTAATTTTACCAAACCTCATTATGGCCATTAGCATGGATCAATCCTAGTTATAGGCTAAGTTATCCAAGTGAATCAGTTCGAACCAAAGGGAAAAAGCCAGTCTTGCGCGGAAACGCTATAGAATATAAATAGTCTTTTTCGGGGAATCCCCCTCTTCTGTGAAGCGCTTCGATAAAAAGAGCTTCTTATTCTTGATACAGATTCTCGGCCAAAAGTAATCGTTGTGTATGTTTGAATGTTCCCTCAGTGTCGTCTCTAACTGAACTTTAATATGGCCCCCATATATTTTACGTTTTTACTACTAACTCTTTCCATAAATCTAATTAATTGTAAGCCCCCAGTGTGTAACATAACATCTTCTGATTATGGAGATTTAAATTTTGTCGAGCATAACAGAACAATGAGGTGAGTTGAGCAATTTGAAAAAAAATCTTTTTCAAAAATATTATTCGTTTTTTCTTAAAATATCAGCGATCAAGACGAATCTCTTTCAATTTAGTCCACAAAAAAAACCGAACAGCAGAATATTTTTATTTGTATACAAAAAATTGTCCGAGAATAATATTAATGTTATTTCTGCGTTGTTCCTTTGACTACATAGGGTATAGTCTAAGCGTTGTTCCTATGGAGAAGGGGAAATTCCGTGAATAATCTTAAGGAAAACGTCGCTTAAATATGGGGCACATTTTTCTTAGAGATATCAGTAATCAGTGAAATCTTAAGTTATTAGGAACATTCTCTCCTTGAAGCCCCCCCCTGGAAGAAAAAATAAAGTAAATTTGCCTATTCTTTTTATCCTTAAATTTTACATTTTGAACGACCATGGACGATGACCATGGTTTGCCCCCCCCCATGGGCGCCCGCAGAGGGGCCTGGGGGGCCATGCCCCCCCCTGTGATTTTGATGGCCCTAACGTTTTTCAGCACGACACCTCAATATTACCTTCTAATCTCTATTTTGCCCCCCCCCCCCTTTTATAAATCCTGGCTACGTCCTTGAATAGAACTTTGGAACTTGGTAGGGAGAAGCTCAAGATATGCCTCGATAAGTAGGTATAGGAGATAATACCATTAAGGGGCAGTATCACCTTTTGAATCGTGGTAAATCTCCATTCAAAAAGTGGTCTCTTTATTTCACGAGTAACTACCCTAATTTACGACGTAGAGACTTGATTTTTTTTTTAATTGAAGTTGAAGAACGTCCCGACGGCAAATAGTTTCCTTTTTTTCGATTCAATTAGTTTTTCAATTAAAAAAACCAGGGTAATCGTTAGATGAGGGGTTTTTGAATATGTTTTTCGTTTTTCATGAGTACAAGCTATATTTTTGAAATAATCATCATGAAAAATTTTGTAGGTTATAGAAGATTAAATTGACGAGGGCAAATAGTTGCGATTTTTTCCAATAAATGATGAATAACCGTCGGAAAAAAATCATTAAGTGTAGTTTCCAAAACGCTGAAGTTCAACCTGTTTTTTTTTAATGAAAAACTAATTAAATCGAAAAAATCGCATCTATTTGCCCTCGGCAATACAAACTACAGAAATTTTCATGATGATTATTTCAAAAATATAGCTTGTACTCATGAAAAACGAAAAACATAATCAATAAACCCCGGATCTAACGATTACCCTGGTTTTTTTAATTGAAAAACTGATTAAATCGAAAAAAAGAAAACTATTTGCCCTCGGGACGTTCTTCAACTTCAATTTAAAAAAAAATCAAGTCTCTACGTCATAAATTAGGGTACTTACTCTTACTCCGCTTACTCGTGAAATAAAGAGACCACTTTTGAATGGAGATTTACCACGATTCAAAAAGTGACACTGCCCCTTAAGTCGCGGTATGGATACATCAACACCTCTAACTTAATATAATAACCTTATTTGATGTTTTTATAGCACTTCGCCAAGGTGTTAGCTTAACATGTAATGCAATAACACCTGAAAAGTTAGAGAATTAAAGAGAAAATGTTGAACAAAGACACTATTACTATTACTGTTCAGAAATTAACGGTAGGAGATTTGAACATCAAAGTAATTGAATTTACGGAAATATTCTCCTGAACTGTTTTATGCGGGCCATCCTGTATAGTGAAAGAAAAATTTGCTTGTTTATTTCTGAAATGTTGTCGTTAAAAGCATATTTCTCTACCGAAAATATATGTGTTTACATTATGATTCAATTATGAAAAAAATTCTGATAATTTTATCAGCAGCTCTGAGGTTACTCTCCTCAAAGTTACATATTTCGTTCAATAATAACCCTAATGATAGATAAGTTGAATAAATACTAAACATAGAGATTAGAGATTGATATACCTTGAATATGGATATACCTGTAGATAAACCGAGTAAATTGAAAAAGACCCTTTTCTTGCACGGATAGGGGTTTTACACAGAAATTATCCCTTCAAAATCGAACTTTGTGTTAATTAAAAAATGGGTCATCTAAAGCACTATTCTCATCGCTGATTGAACTAATTACAGCAGCCAATGCAATGTTTTCGTTATATTTACTTTGAGATATCGGCAGTCCTGATAAAACTTAGAGTTTTCTCATCGTTTTGTTGATACTTGTAGTCGTTTTTTCGAGCGGAAAATTATTGAATATCTTTCATAGCTGATATAGTATCAGCAGGTCACGACACGAAAGTAGGAATATTAACAAATAGACATGAATTTAGGAAAGTATCATTCTTCTAAAAATCTTCATTATTCAAACATACTGACATTCATATACTATGATACTAATAAATAAAATTGTATGCCTGTCTGCTTTCAAGAAACTTAAGGTGCAGACACATTGTTATCACGTCACGTCACATCACGTCATCTTCCAAAAAGGTGCAACCACGATAATGCATGGAACTTAGAGCATAGGAAGAGATACACACCTTTCAATAATAAATAGTGAAGCCAAATCAACAGAACTAAACTGGGTGATTGTACTACTACGGAATCAAAATGTAGTAAAAATTTTTCTCTATTTCAGTATCGTAATGAGTTCATTACAGTACTAAAAACAGTGCTGTAATGAACTCATTACAGCATTGTTTTCAGTTATATTTTTCGTTTTTTGGTTGTCAGCACTGGCTTCCGCTCCTATCAATTTTCAACGCATTTCGCATTCGTATTGGAATAGGAGCCCATTCTGCAACCAGTTTTAGAATATAGTGAATATACTATTCTAACATTGTATCTGCTGTCACGTTATAGCACTGATAGCACGCATCAGTCGCAAGATCTATATTCCGCAAATTTACATTTTCTGAATGCACGTGATACCACTTCTGATATTTTGTGAAATGTCATTCTGACATACATTTGAAACCGATCTGGGTGCTCATTCAATAATTCTTGAATTAATTGACGGAATTCCCCCACTTCCTCTGTTCGTTGATTCATTTGGTAAATCGAATCCCTTCTATGAGATTCACCAGCAACTATAAAAGCAGCTATATTTTCCATATCTTCTTCCCAATTTCTCGCGTGAGTTCACATGACGTGACAACAATTTGTATGCACCTTAAGGGAAATTTCGGCATAATTTTGTGTCGAACAGTTATTTGAAAGTTCAGGAAAGTTTGAGAATCTTCCAGTTCTTCCAGAACTGATTAGTTTTCAATAAACCACCAAACGAGGTGTTCCAACAAATTCAATTGGGAAATTTTCAAAAGCCGATCCTGGAAATGGTACCAAACTATTGAAAACTGTATGATGTACATAGATGTGACCAAATTATATCGTATCTTCAAATACGAACGATCGATTTTTCGAGTACATATAATATGTTGATGGCAGAAATTACAATCCCAAAATTCTCTATTACAAATTAAACTATATATGTTTTCAGAATACAATTAGTTCGTCAGAAACCACCTATAGAGCAACAACTGAATTCACCCCTTTATAAATATGGGTTGATACATGATTGGAACGAGAAACCAATACCCAACAACAGAACAAATGACACCGTCAAGCTTTTTAGGTTCCTGAATGTAAGTAATGTCATTCTTTTCGAGTTTGAAGTTGAAGAGTATGAGCTCTTCGAACGGATAAGTCATCCGTTTCAAATCTAAACCAAAACACCAGAAGCTTCCAAAGCAGCTGTTGCATGATTCGACAAGTACTCAAAGGCTATCTACGAGTAAACACAGTGACTAATCGATCTTGTGCTGGAGTGGCAGATCTTGGGCGTTGACTTATCGGTTTTTCGGTCACGGTTCCAGTTTCTCGATATCGATGGACGAGCGGGGAAACTACGCTGTCGCTTCCTTGAAAGAAATTAGCAGATCTTTCTGATTACGGCACGCCTCGATCATTTCAATAGTCCTATTGGCTTTATCCGCACTACGTTTACGTCTAGGCATTATTGCAAACTAATTATCCGATTTTTAATCAAAGTTTATTGTAAGAACGTGAAGAAATAAGTGATCCGAAATTCTTAAAAATACAAACGACAAGAACATGCCTGAAACTGAAACTGAGGAGCAACAAAACCATTCAGATATAAGACATTTTGCTTTCTGATGAATGAACATTTGTTGGACAAGAATCGGCAATTTTTAAAACGGTCACAAAATTTCCGAACTTCCTTTACTTTCATGGAGCAGTATGTTGAAACCTAAATTTATGTAACAATTTTCTTGAGTTTCCTCAATGAAGGGCATTTATTCAACTGATTTTGATCTGTAATAGTCTCTATAAACCAATAGCGTGAGTTATAATAACTCACTCAAACATAAATAGGAAAAATTAAATTACTCACGAAATGAATAAGAAAGTCGAATCGTTTGGGAACTCTATTTCAGACATCAAGGTAACGTTCTCGCCATCCATTTCCACATTTTCTTGTGTCTGAATATCCAAAAATTGCATTTGGAAAACGTTTTTTGACGTTTTCTACGCGTTTTGATCGCGATTCGATTTTCGACCACAGAGATCGCTTTTGTCAAATGTTGTCAATTTCGAAAATGCAGATTTATTCTAATTTTACAGAAGAAGTCGAAGATAAAGTAAAGTGTTCAATTCGCGGTAATGGTCATAACACACTGGATGAATTACACCACTCGCCTGCGCTCGTGCTGCAAAATTCATCTGCGTGTGTTATGACTTACATTTCCGCTCATTGAACAATATACTATTACAGATCAATACGGGTATATTCTGTATTCGATGTGAATCTTCACTTTTTATTTATTATCATTTTTTTTCAAACTTGTAGAATGAATTCTATGGAAAAGTTATGGTTGGACATCCAGGACAGGCAATGAATGTTGCATTTGATACAACCTGGGCTTACACTTGGTTACTTTCATCGCGATGCTCTGGAGTTGATGAAATAGGTTGTTGTAAGTACTGCATCTTTTGCTTTTATTCAAAATTAGCTGTCCCGGCGAACTTTGTTCCGCCTAAATGATACTTGCGGTGGATTTCACAAATCGTAATCACCGGTGATCGGAGATCAACGGCTTGGTTCTCTGATTTTTGAACTGTCAAATGTTTCCATGGATATGAGCTATCACACAGAACAGATACACAAAAATAAAATGTCATAATATGTCAATCACTAATAATGGCAATTTTTGATTCAATTATTTCCGCAAATATATTTATTACCCAAACAGAAATTCAAAAACATTTTAAAAATTATGAGAAAAGATGAGAATGGACATCTCACGATTGGAACTCATCGCCAAAATCCGCTTTACTTGACATTTCGATAAAAATTCACTGTGATATTCACCCGCTTCTGGATCTGTTAATAGCCTTCCATGGTACTATAAGCCCTATGTAAATTACACAGTAATTGATGTCATATGTTCTTTTTTCGACCATTTCAAACCACGACGACCGAAATGCTCGAAAAAAGAACACATTACATCAATGGATGGCCGCGAAAGCCTCAACAAATTCATCGCCATTTAATTGTGATAATGTCAAATATAGAACCCTCACGATTACGTTATTTGGAATAAATAAAATTATACAAATAACTAATCATCATCAGTCATAATGTGTGAATAGCGCCATCTGAAGTGGCAAGAACGAAACTTTTCTCATATCTCAACGAAATCTAATCATTTTAGACATCTGTACTCCTACGCTAAGACATTTTGGGTTTGCCCAACAGCGCAGAGTTGTAGGCAACTCAAATTACACACTATTACAGTGGCTATAGAGGGAATATAGTCACTGTACACACTATTTGTTTATATCGCCATCTAACGCGGAGAATATCAAATGAAGTACAAACGAATAATCGGAGCGGAACTGCAACTGTAGCGACATCTAGTGGCCTTACTCAAAAGGAGGAGAAGCATTTCCTGTATAAGTAAAATTTTCATCGATTTTTTCAGAGTTTTATTGTAATTTATAATAACCAGACCGTAGACGAATCCATATATGAAGTTTCATAACAAACAGTCCATCCGATCTCGAGTTATAAATGGTGTAACCAACATCTTTCTTTTATATATATATAGATGTCAGATCAGAGTTCACTTTCTCAGGAAGAAATTGTTGCCTTCTTTATTTCCAATGATTAGACTATGGAATCGGCCAAAAACAATGTTATGATCCCTCGAAATAATGAACGCCATTAGATAATGAAAAACGATTAATGGAATTTGAGGTTCAGTAAATGGTTGTTCATCAGTTGTATCGGGTGTTTTTTAAGAGTGATGAAACTTCAAATTTAAATAAAGATTGAAGCCATTTTCTTATTTGAAAGATATTTTTTTGACATTTATGACGACTAGCTACTAGCTCTGAGGAACCAATTTTGGACCATTTTTTCGAGTAATTCAGGCCTTATGTCAGCAGTAACACGAGTTGTGTTGCTTCCAGACCCCCAAAACGTCTATTGTTTCTGGTTTATCAACATAATCCAATGACGTACATGACTTGAGATAACCCCAAAGAAAATAATACAATGGAGTTATGTCGCATGATCTTGGAGGCCAATTAATTGGACCATTTCTCTAAATAATGTTACCGCCCAATCTTTCTTTCGAAAAATCAATTATTACGGGAGCAGCATGAGGTGTTGCACCATGTTGTTGAAACCAAAACACTTCTGGGTCGATACCATACTAATTTTTAAACAAATAATCATTGATCATCGATCTGTAATGGGCACCATTCACTGTAACATTAGCTCCAGCATCGTTTTTGAAAAAATATGGATCCATGATGTCTCCAGCGTGTGAAGCACACCATACAGTGCATTTTTCAGGATGGGATGGATCCTGTAGAACTTCTTGAGAATTGTTCTCACTCGAAATACGGCAATTTTGCTTGTTTACGTAGCCGTTCAACCAGAAATGAGCTTCATCAATAAACACAATTTTTCGATAAAAAAGGGGATCAACTTCAAGCTGTTCTAGGACCCAGTCAGCAAACAAACGACGCTTATTATGGTCAAGTGGCTTTATTTCTCGAACCAGTTGGATCTTCTATGGGTGTAGAACAAGATCTTTACGCAAAATTTTCCATGTAGTGGATGCACAAAGTCCAACTTGTTGTGAACGTCGACGAATAGACAAATCTGGATCACTTACAGCAGCGATATTTTCTTCAGTACGTACAGTTCTTTGTCTTGTTGTTGTTGCATCGAGTAGAGAAAATGTCCGAAATCTATCGATTGTTCGACGAATAAGCTGCTCTGATGGACGATTATATAAACCATAAATTTCACGAAGTGCTCTATTAGTTTGGCGAAAGAACATTGATTTTGAAAATAAATTTCAACAATTTGTGAACGTTGTTGCGGCGTGAGACTTTCCATGATAATTTGTCAATGCTTACTGAACAGAAACGTTCAAAAAAACATGGCTTCTACCTTCTGTCAAATCATAGTTATCCCTATAGAAAATTCTGTCAATTTTTTCAGTTTACATATAGACGGCAGTTATCATGACCATATTATTGTCGTTTTCTGTTTTACTTTCTCAGTGAACTTTTATCCCAAGCCCTTTCCTTCCCAGACCTGTGTATTAAATACATATTTGATTTCAGTTTTCCACAACAAATACGACCATAATAAATCATCAGAATATAAACCAGATGGAAGAAAGTTTTCAGTAATTACTGATGGTTTCAATCTCACGGGATTCTACTCTTACGATAATATTTCGGTAAGTTTGTCTTCTTCACAGGAAAGAAACAAGAGTAGGGCTCTCGTTTTGTAAAAGACATGAATAAAGATTTCTAGCTATTACTATATTATCAGATACAGATACGGAAGGTCAAATATCTTCATGTATCTTTAACAGATCAAGAAAATGTCCTCATCTCATTCAAAACTATAGGTACCTACTGCAGATTTTTTCAGCTTATCATTTAAAGTTTTCCAATCTTATTTTTGTGTCGTTGAACTCCTTCATACATACGTTATCAATATCCTGAGAAGAATATATACAGGGTGTTTCTGAATTGATGCGAAAGATTTCAAAGGGTTTTTCCTTGTTCAAAATAAAGGACAGTTTGTTGCATAAATATTGGGTCAAAAATCAAACGTTTGGGAGATATTGGATATTGCGGTTCAAAGATGACGGAAAAATCGAATTTAAAGAAAATCTTTCGCAAAGACTTGGATAGAATTAAATTCGGATTGCCTTATTCAATTAGAAACTTTTTCATTAACTGTATTTTTCTCGTAAAATGTACCGTTTTGATTAAAAAAAAATAAATTGTTAATCATAACGTGTCGGCAAAGGACATTTTATTTAAGAACTGATTTACATTTTATTTTTTTATTTCAAAACGGTACATTTTACGAGAAAAATACAGATAATCAAAAAGTTTCTAACCAAACCAGGCTATCCGGATTTGATTCTATCCAAGTCGTTACGTAAGTTTTTCTTCAAATTAAGTAAACAAAAATGACAGGGGTAGCAGTCTACTTCAATCCCCTCCACTCATTCTAAATATATGAAGAGATATCAAGAAAGTGTGTTGTCATAATAGTAAATATGTACTTCCATAAAATACACTGCGCAAAAAAGTTAACGCACATTATGGAAATCTCAAATTTATTCTACAACTGAAGGTGTTCTCAATGATAATTATTTTTATCAGAATTATGCATGCATATGTTATCCACTTTCAACGTTTTTCTTCAATACAGATGTTTTCTCCCAGCAGGAATAAAAAAAAGATGATATTATCAGATTTTGAATATATTGGCTCCATTCTAAAATCAGTTGTTCTCGATCAATTCTAGTGATCAATTGTTTTTCTTTCGTTTGATTTTCTACACTCGATCGCTATGCAACGCGAAACACGCAATTTGACCCAAGAGGAATGTGCCCAAGCGGTAGTTTTGCGAGAAGAAGGGTGGACATACACAAGAATTGCAGAAAGGTTTGGAGTTTCCCATACAAGTGTGTCCAGAATGTTGCAGCGATTCAGGGAGACAGGTATGAATGTCCGAAGACCAGGACAGGGTAGACCACGGGTAACAACTGTCATTCAAGAACGTTACTTGAGAGTTTCTTCGTTGAGGCAACGGTTTGCAAACGCTCGCCTCCTTCAAAATCAGCTTGAGCAAACTCATGAGGTGCCAATTAGCACTCAGACAATAAGAAATCACCTCAGAGAATATGATTTAAGGCCTCGTGTCGCGGCAAGAGGCCCAGCTCTTACCCCAGCCCATCGAAGGGTGCGTTTGGATTTTGCGAGAGAGCATATCCATGGGGAAGAGGCCGATTGGGAAAGAGTTCTCTTCACAGATGAGTCTAGATTCTGCCTCTACCATTGTGATCGACGTTCCCTTGAAAGTCCACATGAAAGATATGCTCAGTGCAATTTCCTGAATACTACTGGTTTCGGGGGAGGATCGATTATGGTATGGGGTGGAATATCTTTGACTGCTCGCACAGACCTAGTGGTCGTTGATAATGGAGCTATGAATGCTGATAGTTATATAAGGAACATTCTTGAAGAGCATGTAGTGCCATTTGCCCCATACATTGGTGAAAATTTCATTTTTATGGACGATAATAATGCCAGACACCATCGTGCGCGCATTGTTCAGGAGTACCTTGAAGTGGTTGAAGTCTCTCGAATGGAATGGCCAGCAAGAAGTCCAGATCTCAATCCAATTGAGCAGGTTTGGGACAACCTCAAGAAAAGGCTGAGAAGTTCAGAAAATCATCCGGCTACTCTTAATGACTTACCTAGGAATCCAACTCTGAGAAATCTGGGAAGGATTAGATCAGAACATTTTTAGATCACTCATTTTGAGTATGAACCGTCGTTGCCGAGCTGTAATTAACGCAAGGGGTGGAAATACCAAGTATTAAATCACTTATCAGCATTTCAGTATTTTGAAAATTGTTCATTTCTCTTCTTTCACATAAGATTCGGTGAAATCCTGAATTTTTCTTCCATTTAATGTGTCTTGTTTCGTTCAAAACCTTCCCGAGAGAACATAAAAAATAAGTTATAAAGTCAATGTAGAGTTAACTTTCATTAAATTGAGATTTTCAGAATGTGCGTTAATTCTTTTGCGCAGTGTATAATCATTCTATCGCTTTTCGTTTTTAAGATACAAAATAAAAACAAAATTTTTCCGCCATCTTTGAATCGCGATATCCCCCTAACGTTTGACTTTTCACCCAACATTTATATAGCAAACTATCTACCCTTTATTTTGAACAAGGAATGACCCTTTGAAATCTTTCGTATCAATTCAGAAAGTCCTTGTATTTATCCAAATTAGAGAATGAGTTAAACTGTTAAAGGCATATGCAGACGTTGAACCCATTTATTATTTTTAATCTTTTCAGATAACTCACTCCAACGTCACCAATTTCAGTTTCATTGAAATGACGAAAGTTCCAAGAACGTTCGTTTTTAACAAAGCAGATGGTGTGCTTGGATTTGGAAGGAGTATGGGTTCAGGGTATAAAACATTTTTCGAAGGTCTCTTGCAGCAGAAGAAGATCAAGAGTCCAATCTTCTCGATCTATATTAATAGGTGTGAATATAAGAAACTTTTTTTATCCTTTGTCTCTAATAATAATATATACAGTGTGACAAGAAAAACCTCGGACAAACTCTTTTTCATTTAACTTTATTAAACAGAAGAAATTGAACAAAACAACAACAAATAATAATAGCTTGAACATTTGTTAATAATATATTTAAGCCGTTTCGTGGCTTCCTTTGGCGGCGATAGGTACACAGCTTCAGACGCTTCTTGAAATTTTCGGCAATGGGCCGCAGCTCCTCGGGCGTTAATCGGTTCCATTCCCGGCGCAGAGATTGCTTCAGCGACTCCAAATTTTCGTGTTTTTTAGCACAAGCCCTGTGCTCCAAAATCGACCACACGCTGTGGTCCATTGGGTTGAGATCCGGTTAGTAGGGCGGCCATTCTGCAGATGAGATGAAACCAGGAAAATGGGTCTTACACCATTCTTGCGTCATTTTCGCTCTGTGAGCCGGAGCGGAGTCCTGTTGAAAGGTCCAATGCGTATCGCCGAAGTGCTGCTTGGCCCACGGAAGTACTACGGTCTCGAGGATGTCGCAGCGGTAGACTTCTTGATTGATTTTGACCCCTTGATCCACGAAAACTAAGGGAGTTTTACCACTGCCGCAAATTCCGCCCCAGACCATGACGGATTGCAGATTTTGACGCTGTTCGACGATGGCCGGTGTACCGGGAGCCTCTACGGACCAGACTCTGTCGTTTTGGTGGTTGTGGTGATTGTTCTACGGTGAAAAGCTTCCCGTCTGTGAAGAGAATTGGCTCCCATTGCTGACCGGCGGCGAGACGAAGGAGTTGGCGGCACCTTTAGAGTCGTACGCGCTTGTTTTCCTCCGTGAGGAGTTGAACTTTTCGGAGCTTGTATGGCTTGAGGTTGAGCTCCTTTTTGGCAATTTGACGGACTGATTCGCGGTTGATACCGGTCTCACAGGCTATTTTCCTCATGGAAATCCTCGGATTTCGATTGACTCGCTTCTTGACGATGTTGCGATTGCTAGGTGTATTGACAGTACGTTTTCTTCCACTTCCTGGACGACGACCATCATGGCCAAGCTCCTTGAAACGACAAACTGCATCGGACCCGGTTTGTCGAGGCACATTGAGCAAACGAACAATTCCGCATTGACGCCTACCTTGACGAAACAGCTCCAAAATCGCACTACGTTTGTTTTACATTCTAAAACTCTGTGAAATGAAATTATATCAAACTGAAAATTCACATATTAGTAGGTACAGAAAATTGTAGAGAAACCAAGACAATAAAGTTTATTTGGCTGCGCTGAAATACTTTTGTTCCAGACCACAGCCAAATTTGTCCGAAGTTTTTCTTGTCACCTTGTATAAGTGTTTGGGTATAAGTTCTATCTAGTGTGACGTCAATCCATTCTCTGGTTAAAATATTTCAAAACTTACTCTTATGAGAGTTACCTCTTTAAACTAATCGAGGTTTGAATTTATTTCTGAATATTATTAGCAAAATACGTTGAAAAACTGATTCGATGTGTCTTGTTTGTGGTGAATTGGACTATTTGAATCCTAATTTGAGTTTACACAGCTATGTTCTACTCTTCTCATTCTAAGTAAGAGTGGCGTAGATTTTTCGATTTTTTGAATTTCACTTTTCAGATTCCCTTCTGATATTGAGAGGAGGAACATCAATTCAGAATTTAGCCGACTGTATTTACCCAACTCAGAATCTGTTTCAATGTTCGGAACATTGTATGAATTCGTCAAAATGAAGTTAATTGTAATTTTATTTCCATTCTTCAATACCAATAACACCACGCCACTGGACTTATCAAAGTTAGCTTCTGCAATGTTGCTAAGGCAGTCTGATGATAATGCTATCCTCTATGCTATCTTCTTCCACTCATTGAAATCTGACTAAATTTACGAATGAGATGCTGTGTCTCCTCTTTCTATGGTCTAAGGAAATATACATTTTTTTCATTTCCTTCAGAAACCACCAATCGAATTCCGGCGGTGGGATTACACTTGGATTCGCAGATGGACGTCACATCAAAGTACAATATGTTCACGGCGAATATGTTTGTGACAAAATAGTTTATCTCAAAACTGATCCCTTACCCTACTGGCAGTTCAAGATGGATAGGTGAGAATTTGTGCTTACTCTTTGGAGAATTAGAGTTGCTTACCATGTTTTTTATTCAATGTTTCAGAGTTGTTCTTGCGATTAATGCAAAACAGACGACGAGTTATTGCCAACAGAAATTACCAGATGGTACCTTGGGATGCAAAGCAATCATTGACACTTCTTCTAACGCAATCATCGGACCATCGCAAGATATTAATAACATTCATGATCAAATTGGGGCAACTAAACTGATTTTGGGAAGATATTCAGTAAGTAAACCTTGTGAGTGACACTAATAACTTAGATGTATACCGTTTATGAACTATCAAACTAAATTTCCGTTGTATTCTCGAATGTGAATCTAACTACACGGTAGATCTACCTACAAGGTGGATGACCGTGCGCTCGAAAGCTTCACGACTTCACGTTCGTGCATTTTCAATTTATTATTTTAAGAGTCAAAGTCTAGGGTAAGAAAAACAGCACTCATTCCCTTCACTCGCAAAAGAAACATAGGAGATCTCATACCTCCCAGATTCCTCGGCGAAACATTACAAGTTGTAGAACAGGTGAAATACCTTGGGCTGATTCTCAATGAGAAACTAACCTGGCACCCGCATCTACATCATGTAACCAACAAAAGTAAAACGACACTTATGATGTGCAGGAGAGCTTTTGGAAAAACTTGGGGACTCAAACCGAAAGCCATGCACTGGCTTCACACAGCGGTAATAAGACCCAGAATCACTTATGGCTCACTCCTGTGGTGGCCAAAAACAAATCAAAGACAGGCAAAAACCAACCTTTGGAAAATCAAGAGGCTTGCCTGTCTCTGCATCACGGGTGCAATGAATAGCACTCCAACAGCTGCTATGGTTAAGGTCATCCTTAACCTTTCACCCCTTTACATACATGTCATGGGAGAGGCCAGGATGGGTGCATACAGACTGATCCAAACAAAAATCTGGAAAACTAGCACAACTGGGCACACCAGAATCACTCATGTAGCTGACGTAGCCGAGCTCGATATGATTTCAGACTGCATGCAACCCCTATACTCATTCGAAAAACCATTCAAAACACAGCTCGACTGGAACAGATGGGACTCGAGTAGAATCACAATCTGAATCATCTGCAGAAATAGTCCGGTACACAGACGGTTCTAAGACAGATGAAGGAACACAAGTGGGAATACACGGAGTGAGACCAAGAAGGGACTACATACATAATACCTCTCGGCAAACACGCCACGATATTTCAAGCTGAAACACGTGCCATTAGGACATGCATACAGAAGAACCTGGAAAGTGGCTACCAAAGAAAACACATCCACATTCTCTTTGACAGCCAGAGCGCCATCAAAGCTCTCAACTCGACACAGATAAAGTCTAGACTCGTCTGGAAATGCCTCCAGGACCTTCTGGAGCTGGCAAAACACAACAATGTCACTTTGATGTGGGTGCCGGGTCACAAGGGAATAGCGGGCAACGAAAAAGCAGACCAGTTAGCAAGACAAGCATCTGAAACGCCATTCACAAGGCCAGAACCTGTGCTTGGAATCAGCAAAAACCGATGCAGGACCCTGATTGAGGAGTGTATAAAACAAAGACACCGACAACACTGTGAACAGAGCGACCGGCAAACATACAGCAAAGTCATGGTAGGACACACAAGCCAAACAGAATCTTCGGTGAAATCAATCCGGAAACGGGAATGAATCCGAAAAACCTCATAAATAGGCTACTGAACCTGATAAAGGACACAAATCTATTCTCGTAAGGAACCACTGACGAAAGAGTGATACTATAATAGACCCAAGTTGGTCGCAGTGTCACAGGGAGGCCAAGCGCTAACCCGGTCTCTTGTTCGTCAGCCAATCAATCAATCAATCTAGGGTAAGAATGAAATAAAGTGTTATTTTTTTTTATAGGTGGATTGTGACAGAGTTAATCAGCTGCCTCACATTGACTTCATTATTGGAGGAAAGAATTTCACTCTGAGAGGACCAAGTTATATAACGAAGGTAAAAATTATTCACTAACATTAACCATAGACTACCAACATTTTCTTCTTTCTATAAAACTTCACTTTCTTGAGAGACATTTAGATATATGTCCTTTTCATGGAAAAATTGGTCATTTTCGCATCCCTACTATTTACTTATTGTCTAGAAACGTACCATTTGTTTTCAAGAAAATTCTTTAATCACATTTTAAAAAATATGATATATCAAAAAAAATTGTCAGCTACTTATACTCCATTCACAATTATAAAATCACAACTCTGGCCTTGGAAATTTGACACATTCCACTCTGTATCGAAGTTATGACGTTTTTCAAAATATTTTTATGTTCCAAGTCAACACTATGTTGCCCTTTCTACATTCTTAGCGTATTTCTCAGAATGTGAATTTATTCGGAAAATGAATGAATTGGAAAAGATGTGACGGACGAAAATAATTAACGTTTATATGAATTGCTAGAAAGAATTCCTTTTCTAGTTATTTGCATGAAAAATACAAGATATATCACTGTTGAAATATATTATATTTCGCCATGGAAGAAAATTGCATTGCTTTCACATGATTTTCATATGCATGCCTGTGAAGATTTAATGTTTATTATCCTCTTGAACTGAAAGTTCAAGACTTGACATCAATTGTTGAATCAAGAACAATGGAACATTATATCCCTCTACTGGAATCCAAATAGTTGAAGGGAGTTCTGATGCAACAGGAACTTTTTCTTGGAAGATAACCTTAATAGCTAACTTAATAAAAATAAGAGTAGAAGATATACATTTCATTTATTTGATCTTATGAACAAGGAGTAAAATATTCTGACTGTATAGTAATTTATTAGTTTAAAAAATATTCATACATTACAACCACAAGTAGGTTTGTACAAATAATATGGAACATGTCAAACATATGCTTCACATTTATCATTCACCTGTTCTAAAATAAGACACAAACTCCTCCACATTATAGGGCCCCTACAGCATTAAAAGCTTGTGTCTCTTTTGAAAGAAGTAGCACTAGATATAATATATTCTTTCGATTAAGAGCAAATACCTACCTTTGAATGTTACATACACAAATTTCTTCAAAATGGGCTTATACGAAGTGGTTCTTTTTCTGAAACGTGAAAACGATCAACAATAATCATTTAGAGACCGATGATGGCCATCCAAAACCCGTTTACTTACGAAAATCGTGCAATTTCATTCTGCAAGTTCTTTCCTCATAATTCCTCGAAAATCCTACCTGAACCATATTTTCCGGTCGCTTTCGTGAAAAGATCGTATAAGGAAGCCTTTTTTGTCCAGTTACACATTCCAAATAAATTTTGAGCACCAAAAACGATACCGAAACTAAACAAACTTCTGGGGGACCGGAATTTCGTTTGAAATCTTTCCAAACGGCCAGATACCTAAAAAAAACTTATCGTTATCAAGTGTAAAAAAGGCGATTAGTACTTACTTTTGCTTTATTCATGCTTATAAATCGATTTTTGGTCCAATTCAAATTTGCCGTTTGTACCCATGTCAAAATAGCTTTGATAATTTTACTTTGATGTGAACAAAGAAACTGGCAACGCCTTTTTGTCATTAAAGATATTCTCTGTACGCGCACAGATTTTTTATCAGGTGCACCAATTCCTGAAAACGAAACCATGGCCAGAGTTGTGATTTTATAATTGTGAATGGAGATATATAACAGATTTGTCCACGACCATCGAATAAAGTGCCTATTAAACTTCAACGTGACTACCAAAGAACTTATCAATAGAAAATAAAAATTTTCTAAGCGTAGAATTCTATCACATTTCATAGCAATTTGAAATGGCAATTTGTTGTAACTTTGACTATATGTATAGTCTAAGGTTCGTAGGAAGAAAAACTATTAAAAAGAATCATTCAAAAGTCGTGGACAAAGATGAATATTCTACTCGCATAATATACTATTCACCCTTTTCAGATGACTTTCAAGTCAGTGTCTGTTTGCCTGTCAGCATTTCAACCCGCAGAAAATGATCAAGAAGAGGCACGGTGGATACTGGGTGGAGCTTTTCTATCCGAAGTTTACACAATTTATAATACTGGTACAAATGTGATTGGATTCGTGAGGGCAGCTTGAAGGATATAACGCGAATAATTATTTTATCTTCCTACGATTTTTCAATTTTATGTTCAAGTTGAAAACATGAAATATGTGAAGAATCACTTCATATTAATTGCTAGGATGTAATAAATTTTATATTGACAAATAATTTGTATACCTAGATATATAAATAAATAATTTTTACTCTTGTTATAATAACGGTCTGTTTCAATACGTTTGGTGAGGTATTATAGGATTTGGAAGCAAATTGCATAAGTTAAAACTTATATTAAATTTAAGAATTTGAACATTCACAATTACGCAACATGGCAAAATGAGTTCCTGAGAACCTTATGAATTTCTTCGGTTTATTCACTTCAACTTCAATGAATATTCCGACAACAGGAATAATATCAATTAAACACATTATCAAATATCAATGCATTTCAATTTCAATGAATATTGGGTATTTTTTTAGAGTGATAGACCTTCAAATTGAAATAAACACATTTGAATTAAGATTGAAGCCAATTTTTGTATTTGAAACATAATTTTATCACATTTATGTTTCAAAAGTAATTTCCACCACGACTAGCTCTGAGGAACCGCATTCGACCAGACCAATTTTGGACCATATTTTCGAGTAATTAAGGCCCTTCCAAAGCGTCTATTGTTTCCGGTTTATCAGCAAAAACCATAGACATATTCCCCCTTATGATGAGTCTATGGCAAAAACCGGTAACTTGACATAACCCCAATGAAAGTAATCCATTGGAGTCATGTCGCATGATCTTGGAGGTCAATTGATTGGACCACTCCTCAAAGTAATGTTATCGCCAAATCTTTCTTTCAATAAATCAATTGTTAAGGAAGCAGCATGAGGTTCAGCACCATCTTGTTGGAACCAAAACACTTCTGGGTCGATATTATTCAAATTTTGAAACAAATAATCATCGATCTGTAACAAGCACCCACTCACTGTAACATTAGCTCCAGCATATCGAATGTTGGAAGATACAGTCCATATCAATGTATAGAAAAATCACAGAGGTTGGAATATGAAAAATTTGGCATGAAGTTGCATATTATTGTTTTAAAATAATTGCCCACTTTACTCTCGTTCTTGTTTTGATAGATACCTACTGATAAAGAGAATTAAATTTTCAAAGATAATAGTGGATATTGTGGACTATCGTGATAAGATAAAAACGTACTCCATTCACTTTCATAAAGTATCCCGGTTAGACATGACATTCTGACACATTTCGCCGTGTTTATTTTGAAAATGTTAGGTTAAAGTCATTTTCCTGTCAGATAACTATGCAACGTGGTCCTCTCTACATAGAGGTCGTAGAAATGATCAAAATGTTTTTTCACTGAATTGAGAAAATATTATGTAAATTTATGATAATAATTTCAAAGACCTGGCGAATGTTGAAGAACCTTTTTTCTCTGTTAATACTGGAAATATTTCACGGATATAAACATATTTTCTTGTACGGAAATCGAGAATCGAGTGTTGAATTTTACTGATAAAAAATGGACAGAATAGTCCGTTACTTTGTGATAGTTCATTCGAAAAAAGAATAAAAGTACCTACTCGAATAACCCGACAGAAAAACTTCTTAACGAACGGACGGACCTATGGAATTCCCCTCTTTTCAAAATTCTCCAGAAATAAGCCTACAGAAGACATCTAAATGCGTTTTTGCACAACTTGAAATACTCCAGTATGAAAATGTAGTAGTAGTTACTACGAAACCTGTGTCACAGTTAAACCTTAAAAGAACTAACTCCGTGTACAAAATTAAAAAAGATTAAACAGAAAATAGCATTGGCAACGTCTCTGAGAATTATTTGACATTTCACGAGTATCAACCTGCGTCAGTTTTAAGTAAAAAAAACCTTGATAAACTTAAATCTTGGCCAACCAGGATACTTTATAGAAGCGAATGGAGTATATGCTGCCACGGAACTTTTCTTAGTTCCTCTGAAATCCTCCACTCTTCCCATGTTTAGGCACCGTTTTATCTCTATCAATTTTTTCAATAAACGAAAGATTTTTGAGAAAAATTTAAAAATTTGACTGAATGTATTTCGTGATTAGTTTGGGATTCTGCGTGTTTATCACAGTTTTAGATTTTCCTCAAAAACTGTTTGTATCATGAAAAAATTGCAAGAGACGAAAAAGAGTTTCAATTGAATGGTCTTTTACAATTTTCAAGGAATTCAACTACGCGGTTGATGTTTAGTAGTTCCAAAAACGTTGTAACTCAGTAAAAAGTGTCCATCGCCAAAATAGGTAGGTACCTAGCCCAATAAGATTTCGCATATCATAAGACTTCTATGTGCCGAATTCAATGATCATCGTTTGATCGGAATTTGAGATGAAAGGAAAAC
Organism: Adalia decempunctata; assembly: GCA_951802165.1. Lineage (NCBI taxonomy): Eukaryota > Metazoa > Arthropoda > Insecta > Coleoptera > Coccinellidae > Adalia > Adalia decempunctata. The sequence goes on from OX637697.1 coordinate 29,290,584, forward strand.
TCTATTTAAAGAGGCTGTAGTAACACCAAAACAGCGGGCTCAGTTTTTTTCGAAATCTGTTTTGTTGACAGAAACCAGTAGGTGCAATGTTCATATTAAAATATTTATTTGAAGTGTTATATTTATCTTGATTGAGACAAAGATCGTTAATAGAAACATATCAAATTCGATACAATTGATCACCTTGATGATATTATATAAGGCAGCAAAATGGATACATTTTTAATTTTTGTGATTGATTTGGACTGGGTAAGTCTAACAAATAGACTACTTTCTACCTAATGAAATGATCAATTAAAGCTTTCTCGGTGTCAATCAAGAGTCATTGGATAATTAATGGTTATCCTGAATTCTTGGAATTTACTCCTTCATAAAAGTAAAGGAAGTTTTAGTTCAGGAATGTTGTGACCATTTCCAAAGTTACCAATTCTTGTCCAGCAAATGTTCATTTATGAGTAAACAAAAAAAATGGAAGAGCAATAAAATGTTATTTTTTCATGAAAAATCTTCAGTTGACCTTTGATACAGTCATTTAGGAACACTCTGTATATCTTGATGGAATGGTATCGATGTCCTCGGAGACGAGATACTGCAATGAGTGAACGGAAGTAGAGATTCATATTCCGAAAGCCTTCAAAATCTTGGAATAAAATTGGACGAAATTCTACAGTTCCAATATTTTGAAAAATGTCTTCAATGTTAGTGGTTTCCGACAAGAATTAGAACAATTAACGATAAGGCAATGTCGTTATTAGAGCCTAATACTCGGGGTCAACAACTCGTTAACCCAGTGGCGGATCTAGTACCTTGAGGGTTTATTATGAAAACATTTATATTTCGGATATTTTGAACAGCCAGGAATATGACACATAAGAAAAACTTGATGACTGTCAGTTCAAAGCACAACTGAGCACATCAGAATCACTCATGTAGTGGACGACATTATTTCATACTACATGCATTCCCTATTCCCCTATACTCATTCGACTGGAACAGAAGGGACTCGAGTATAGAATCACAATTATCTGCGGAAATAGTCTGGTACACAGGCAGTTCAAAGACAGATGAAGGAACAGGAGCGGGAATACATGGAGTGAGGCCAAGAACGGATTACATAATACCTCTCGGCAAACACGCCACTATATTTCAAGCTGAAACACATGCCAATAGGACATGCATACAGAAGATCCTGGAAAGTGCCTACCAAAGAAAACACATCCACATTCTCTCTGACAGCCAGAGCGCCATCAAAGCCCTCAACGCGTCACAGATAAATTCTAGACTCGTCTGGGAATGCCTCCAGGACCTTCTGGAGCTGGCAAAACACAACAAGGTCACTTTGATGTGGGTGCCAGATCACAAGGGAATAGCGGGCAATGAAAAATCAGACCAGTTAGCAAGACAAGCATCTGAAACGCCATTCACAGGGCCAGAACCTGTGCTTGGAGCAAAAACCGATGCAAAACTCTGATTAAGGAGTGGATAAAACAAAGACAACAACAACACTGGGAACAGAGCGACGGGCAAACACACAGCAAAGTCATGGAAGGACGCACAAGCCAAACCTTGACGGCTGACTTTCTGTGTCTGAGCAGAACAAAGGCACGTGTACTAGTAGGTCTGCTGACGGGACACTGCGGCCTTAGAAAACATCTGTACACCATGGAACCAGAGAACATCATCTTTGAATGCGACGCCCTAGGAAGAAGGCGTCACAGAACCTTCGGAGAGATCAGTCCGGAAACGGACATGAATCCGAAAAACCTCATAAACAGAAAAAAAATGATTGACGCCCTGAGGAAGTTTGCACTTTAGTAAACGAAACGTTGGCTGAAAGTTGACTGTTTTTTTTCTTGGTCCTTATCTCGACAATTTTTAAACTGATAGTTTACAGAAAGAGGACGCAAAAGGTGATCCAGAGTATATAGTTATAGTGAAAAGGTATTACAGTCCACTGCGACCTTAAGGTCTATTGTGCCCCCTGACAGAGCTGTCATCATCGCGCCTCCTACAGCTCGCCCTCCAGTTCCAGAGATTTGATGAAATCCAGTATCTGGGACGGCTTCAAGGAGGATAACCCCCCATCTTCTACAAGTTTCTTGTCCAAAGCTATTTTTCCTTTGGCTTGCAATGGCATAGCATTCCGTAACCAGGTGAATAGGAGTTTCTTCCTCCTCCCCACAGAATCTACAATCATCAGTGTCCGATAAACCCATTCTCAACAGATGCTTCTTTAGGCGACAATGTCCTGTGAGAAAGCCAGTGAGTAGGTAAAGTTGGTTTTTACTGAGATCCAGATATTTTTGGGTTTTAGCAGTTTCAATGTTCCGGAGGAACTTTTTGGAGTGATCCATCCCTGGGAGATTCCGCCAGAGTTTTTCTCTTTCGGTTTTCTCCTTCAGCATAAACTCCTTCTTATAGGTGCATTTTTCTATACCACGGAAGGGTTCTGGGCCAGTGAGTGGCGTTTGTGCGCCCTCAGGGGCCAGTGTATTGGCCTCTTCGTTTCCTACGATTCCCGAATGACCGGGAACCCAGATTAAAAAGACCTTATTCTTCTTGCCTACCTCATTGAGTTTGTTTCGGCACTCTCAAATCAGCTTTGAGTCAATGACGTAGGAGCTCAGTGCTTTGATAGCAGCTTGACTATCTGTATGAATAGCTATATCGCACTTCTAATAGTTTCTTTCTAGATGTATATCTAGACATCTTCCGATTGCAAGTATTTCCGTTTGGAGGACGCTTGTACATGAGCCTAGCGATAGTGCACACTTGGTACTTGTCCCGTAAATCCCAGAGCCAGTTCCTGTAGCGGTTTTATGCCGGCCACTCACGAGGCTACAGAGACGGGCGTTTTATGGCCTTTTATGACACTTTAAGAGCCCTTGACCAATCACGGAGACTCTTTTCGCACGTGGCCTTAGAAACCATCATAAAACGCCCGTCTCTGTAGCCTCGTGAGTGGCCGGCATTAGAACCATCGGTATACCATTTCATTGTATTTTCTTTGAGATTGTAGTTGGTGTATTCCCTTTCCCAATCCTCTCTTTTACTTAGCATTGTACTGAAGTTCTTCTCAGTGCTTACTTTCTTGATCATTACATCACTAGGAAGGTTTGCAGATGAGGTGTAGTCATTCAGAGAGGACCAAGCTCTCTTGATCCAGAGTAAAAACTTGATTTTTAAAAATAGAATATTCCGGGTTCTCTAGTCGGGGTTCAACAGGAATTTCATCTAACGTTTCGCCTACAACTGCGATCGCCATCTTCAGAGGTATCTCGGTCGGAGTTTGTAACCTGACGATTGACTGCTCCGAATGAGTGATGTTATTGGTTCTATCGCTGTTTTTATAGACGCAGCCCCACCGCCAGCGTAACCGGTTGGTTCTTCCCTTCCGCTCCGGACAGGTTCAGTTTTAGCATCGCAGATGGCACACTATGAACATAGTAGTCGCCTTTTTCTTTTTCATATTGGTTTGGATGGCCTCCATATTCATCCAAGGATGGTGTTGGAAAGTGCACTATCCATGTTTTTTTTATCCGTATATAAATACTCCTTATAGTAGTCCCGATGTAACTTTTTCCCAAGTCGCGAGGTCTTTGTCATTCCGTAAGACCTGTCCTAGTTGTTGTTCACAAATATTCATAGTAACACCTTTTCTGGAAAATTGTTCAGGAAACTAACCTAGCACGTGTGTTCCACAAATAATTCCCAATTTTGATTGTGGGCCGCTTTGAGGTTAGTTACGCCACTGCTGATATCAATATGTGATGGTAAAATATACTTTATTTTAGGAATATGGAGTTATTAAATTATAAAATGTTTTTCGATACCTACATTTTCTCTAATGAGAGCATTTAAATAAATGAATGCTCAGTATACTGGGCCGAACAATACTTAAAAATTCAGTTTCCACAATATTGTTTCTCTATCTTCGATTTAAAAGAATTTACGATTTTATGAAAAAATCTCTATAGCCTACACCCTTCACCCTATATACTTCCGATTCTGAAATGTTGAATAAGAGTGATTTTTTTTCAACAGTTCTTCTTTGGTTTCTTCGAAGTGAGATGATTATTACGTATCTGAGAACATCTTTACTCTTCATTGGAGGTAAACAAGTGTGAAATGGTTATAAAAAACACATCTGATTTCATAAAATTTCAGCACTTTTCTTGTGCTGCAGCTGCCAACCAGAGTTGCAGTTGAAGCAGGGTGTTGTTAGAGGAAGAATAAAAACATCATATAAGGGAAGAAAATTTACATCCTTCGAGGGTATTCCATACGCTCAAGCTCCAGTTGGGGATTTAAGATTTGCTGTGAGTATACATACACTGCGCAAAAAAATTAACGCACATTCTGAAAATCTCAATTTTAATGAAAGTTAACTCTACATTGACTTTATAAATTATTTTTTATGTTCTCTCGGGAAGGTTTTGAACGAAACAAGACACATTAAATGGAAAAAAAAATTCAGGATTTCACCGAATCTTATGTGAAAGAAGAGAAATGAACAATTTTCAAAATACTGAAATGCTGATAAGTGATTTAATACTTGGTATTTCCACCCCTTGCGTTAATTACAGCTCGGCAACGACGGTTCATACTCAAAATGAGTGATCTTAAAATGTTCTGATCTAATCCTTCCCAGATTTCTCCGAGTTGGATTCCTAAGTCATTAAGAGTAGCTGGATGATTTTCTGAACTTCTCAGCCTTCTATTGAGGTTGTCCGAAACCTGCTCAATCGGATTGAGATCTGGACTTCTTGCTGGCCATTCCATTCGAGAGACTTCAACCTCTTCAAGGTATTGCTGAACGATGCGCGCACGATTGGGTCTGGCATTATCGTCCATAAACAGTGGCGTAACGTTCCTCAGCCAGGCCCCCCCCCAATGATTGTTCCCGGGCCCCACTCCTTCTTCAGCTCCTACCACAATACACCTAATTACCCATTCTCTTGTACCATCTTTTAATTCATTATCAACGTCAATTCTATATTAGGTTTACCTCAATCCTCAACCATTTATTTTATATGACTGTCCAACCATTCATTTGTGGGTGAAACATAGTAGTCTATTTTGCACAAACTATTAAAATGTCCAATAAACCAACTGCATCAATTTTAACCGATATACTTTAACGATTTCGTTATAATTAACATTTTATAAGCTCTTTTACTTTATCATTCTTACTATTAGGTATTTGAAATTAATTTTTACACTTAGCTAGACTGAATCCGTGTAATCATATTAAACATTTATAAGTTTTTGCTCTCTGATAAGCCTACCTCAACAATTTCGCTAATAATTTTAAACCTATAAATAAATTATTTCAAAAGAAGAAAACAGGATACGACTGAAATACATAATATGTTAATAAACAATAACGTTGGTTTTAATCAACTCTTCAAAAAAAAGTTTAATGTTAATAGTGAATTGAAATATGTGATTTATGATTTTTTTTTACTTCCATATCAACAAATACTGGGTTTTCTATACTAATATTATAAAGAGGAAAGATTTGTATTTTTGTTTGTTTGATACGAATAGGCTCAAAAACTACTGGACCGATTTCAAAAATTCTTTCACCCTTAGAAAGCTACATTATCCCTGAGTGACATAGGCTATACTTTTCACCCGAAAAAATTAAGGATACCTACTATAACTTCAATAATTACAAAAAAATCAGCCAAAATCAGCTATTTTCACGTGCGCTGCAAAAACCGTAAGACTTACGTGGATACAATGTATGACGGAAATGTACCTCTCGAATAGTTCTACAAAAAAGTCCACGATAGCATGTATCTATCTCTCAAGATTGACTTGCTATTACCTGTTTATGGTAATCAGATGTTTTCCAAAATTATGCACTATTTGGGAGTGTGTTTTTATGAATTGGGTATTGATCCTAATCCAACCTAATACGTTATTTATCCCCAGTATTTAATTTAGAACAAAATTGCCCTTCACATCATACAATTACAACGAGTACATCAAAAGATATGGCAGGTTGAAGTTTTGAAGATGAAACCGCCGCGTGAAACAAATTTCTACTCGGGCGAAGCTGGGACGGCCTGCTTGTCTTTTATAAATCTTATACATTTGACGCATGAGGGTGATTTTCAGGAATAGTTTAGATAGGTAATTAAAATTGTCAGCAATGAATGATAGAAAGTTAATCAGATAATTAATTAGGTACTATGAGTATTTTGTGTTTTATTATAATAAATATTTCTATGATTTAATTGAAAATTGTATAATCCTTACCCCGCGGGCCCCTAGACCCCGCGGGCCCCCACCCAACGGGGGGTCTGGGGGGTGTACGTTACGCCACTGTCCATAAAAATGAAATTTTCACCAATGTATGGGGCAAATGGCACTACATGCTCTTCAAGAATGTTCCTTATATACTTATCAGCATTCATAGCTCCATTATCAACGACCACTAGGTCTGTGCGAGCAGTCGAAGATATTGTCCCCATGCCATAATCGATCCTCCCCCGAAACCAGTAGTATTCAGGAAATTGCACTGAGCATATCTTTCATGTGGACGTCTGTATACAAGGGAACGTCGATCACAATGGTAGAGGCAGAATCTAGACTCATCTGTGAAGAGAACTCTTTCCCAATCGGCCTCTTCCCAATGGATATGCTCTCTCGCAAAATCCAAACGCGCCCTTCGATGGGCTGGGATAAGAGCTGGGCCTCTTGCCGCGAAACGAGGCCTTAAATCATATTCTCTGAGGCGATTTCTTATTGTCTGAGTGCTAATTGGCACCTCATGAGTTTGCTCAAGCTGATTTTGAAGGAGGCGAGCGGTTGCAAACCGTTGTCTCAACCAAGAAACTCTCAAGTAACGTTCTCGAATGGCAGTTGTTACCCGTGTTCTACCCTGTCCTGGTCTTCGGACATTCATACCTGTCTCCCTGAATCGTTGCAACATTCTGGGCACACTTGTATGGGAAACTCCAAACCTTTCTGCAATTCTTGTGTATGTCCACCCTTCTTCTCGCAAAACTACCGCTTGGGCACATTCCTCTTGGGTCAAATTGCGTGTTTCGCGTTGCATAGCGATCGAGTGTAGAAAATCAAACGAAAGAAAAACTATTGATCACTAGAAATGATCGAGAACAACTGATTTTAGAATGGAGCCAATACATTCAAAATCTGATAATATCATTTTTTTTTATTCCTGCTGGGAGAAAACATCTATATTGAAGGAAAACGTTGAAAGTGGATAACATATGCATGCATAATTCTGATAAAAATATTTATCATTGAGAACACCTTCAGTTATAGAATAAATTTGAGATTTCCATAATGTGCGTTAATTTTTTTGCGCGGTGTAGTTTGTTTTAGTTAATTTTTCTCTATGTTTCGTCATAATTTAAAAATTGCGTATTCGATTGGGATGAAATTCGGCGCTTTGATGGAACTACATGCAAAATTTTGTGCAGATGGCATAACCAGAACCATTTAAAAGTTCTGAGACAAATTTTAGTATTATATTCCAACTTGCAAAGTCGTCCTGTATCTCCACCTGTTTATAAACATTTCAGCCTCCAAAACCTGCAGGACAATGGGAAGGAGTTTTAGATGCAAACCAGAATTATAGGTGCGCCCAACTCCTACCATTTAAGGGACCCACAGGTAATGTAAATAATGGGTGATTTTTTAACAGCTATATGAATTAAGAAAAAACACATAAAATTCAGAGAATTTCAGTTCTCTCTCTCTCTCTCTCTCCCTCTCTCCCTCTCTCTCTACATGAAATCTTTATTTGAATCGATAGTGTGGTCCAAAGTATTTAATGTTTGAAGATTATTTATTGCAAATGTTGACCTCAGCTGCGCCTCAAATGGTCCATCCGCTTAGTCCAATTTTGGCATACTCTTTTCCAACATACGGTATCTCACGAATAAATGTTTCAATGTTGTTTTTCAATGTGTCAATCGAAGTGGGAAAGTCTGTAAAGACCTGAGCCTTGACATATTACCACAAAAAATAGTCTAAAGGCACGAATCGCACGTAAACAACAGTTCACCGAATTTGCGTCTCCATTAGTTCATTGTTTCGCGTTCTTTGTGGCATGTGTCACCGTCTTGTAAAACCATATGTCATGCAAGTAAGCTTTTACATTTTTGGCAAAAAGAGTTGGATATCATCTCACGGCAGCGCTCACCATTCACAGTTACGCTGCGATTCGCCAAGGCCGTAGCCAGGGGGGGGTCCGATGGGGTCCGGACCCCCCCCGAAATTTATTTTTTCAGAAATGCCAGATGATCATTTCACCGAAAATTCTTCGAATACATTTTTTTCTAGCTATGGCCTCGGACGGACCCCCCCCGAAATTTTTTTCTAGCTACGGCCTTGCGATTCGCATCATCTTTGAAGAAGTACGGTCAGATGATGCCACCAGCCTTCAGTCCGCACCAATTTTTTTTTGATGGATTGGTACTATTGGTAGATCTTGCAATGCTTCTGGCTGATCTCCACTCCAAAATCGACAAGTCTGCTTATATACGTTTCCATGGAGCCAGGAATGAGCTTCGTCGCTGAACACAATTTTTCGATAAAAATATGGATCATCGGCCAGCTTTTCAAGAGCCCATTTCCCAAAAATTTTCGTTGCGGTAGGTCATTCGGCTTCAATTCTTCTACCAGCTATATTTTGTGAGCTAAACCTTAATCCTTCCGCAAAATTTGCCATGTTGTTGAGAGGCCTAATTACTGCGAACGGCGCCGAATCGATAAATGATGGTCATCATTAACACAGACCGATACAGCTGCGATATTTTCTTCAGTTCTCACTGTTCGTAAGACTGTTGGTGCTTTAATGTCCAACAATGTAAATTTGGTGCGAAATTTAGTCACAATAGTCCGAATATCCACTTCAGTGAGTCGATTTAACTGACCATAAAATCTAGGAGCATATAGAATATTCTATGCTCCTAGATAAAATGGAAGGAGCGCGCGATGAACAGAACACGCAATTCAATAATACAATTCAATGATTTGCAAGCGTTGTTCTTTCGTAAGAAGAAGATGTCCGACAGTATAGGCGAGTTTATACAGCAACTAAAATAAAATAAGAACTAAAATAAAATAAGAATGTTCACTTGATGCATTTCAATGACAGCGTTTATACAGGAAATAAGCAAAAATAAGGAATAAGAATAAAGGCGAGTTTATACAGCAACTAAAATAAAATAAGAACTAAAATAAAATAAGGACGTTCACTTGATGCATTTCAATGACAGCGTTTATACAGGAAATAAGCTAAAATAAGGAATAAGAATATTCTTATTCTTATTCCTTATTTTAGCTCATTTCCTGTATAAACGCTGTCATTGAAATGCATCAAGTGAACATTCTTATTTTATTTTAGTTCTTATTTTATTTTAGTTGCTGTATAAACTCGCCTTAAGAATATTCTTATTCCTTATTCCTTATTTTAGCTCATTTCCAGTATAAAGGCTGTCATTGAAATGCATCAAGTGAACATTCTTATTTTATTTTAGTTCTTATTTTATTTTAGTTGCTGTATAAACTCGCCTTATCACAAAACACGAATCGTGCGTGAGGTTTCAGTCAGTGTTCCAAACTTAGACAAAGGAAAGAGTCCTTTGTTTAAGATTCCAAAAAAAATAGTTAAAAAATCACCTGTTACTTCTAGATTATTTATAAGAAATTATTCACTTAGTTCTCTAGTAATTTCATCCACTGTTAGCCTGCTGTGAATATTCAGACTAGCGAGAGATAGAGAAAATGCTCAGACTATACAAGGTGACAAGAAAGACTTCGGACAAATTTTGCTGTGGTCTGGAACAAAAGGTTTTTAGCGCAGCCAAATAATTTTTATTCCCTTGGTTTATTTCTCTACACTTTCCTGTACTAATATGTGAATTTTCAGTTTGATATAATTTTATGTCACAGAGTTTTAGAATGTCAAACAAACGTAGTGCGATTTTGGAACTGTTTCGTCAAGGTAGGCGTCAATGCGAAATTGTTCGTTTGCTCAATGTGCCTCGACAAACCGTGTCCGATGCAATTCGTCGTTTCAAGGAGCTTGGCCATAATGGTCGTCGTACAGGAAGTGGTAGAAAACGCACTGTCAATACACCTAGCAATCGCAACATCCGAGGGTTTCCATCAGGAAAATAGGCTGTATCAACCGCGAATCAGTCCGTCAAATTGCCAAAAAGCAGCTCAACCTCAAGCCATACAAGCTCCAAAAAGTTCAACTCCTCACGGAGGAAAACAAGCGCGTACGACTCCAAAGGTGCCGCCAACTCCTTCGTCTCGCCGCCGGTCAGCAATGGGAGCGAATTCTCTTCACAGACGAGAAGCTTTTCACCGTAGAACAATCCCACAACCACCAAAACGACAGAGTCTGGTCCGTAGAGGCTCCCGGTACATCGGCCATCGTCGAACGCCGTCAAAATCAGCAATCCGTCATGGTCTGGGGCGGAATTTGCGGCAGTGGTAAAACTCCCTTAGTTTTCGTGGATCAAGGGATCAAAATCAATCAAGAAGTCTACCGCTGCGACATCCTAGAGGCCGTAGTACTTCCGTGGGCCAAGCAGCACTTCGGCGATACGCTTTGGACCTTTCAACAGGACTCCGCTCCGGCTCACAGAGCGAAAATGACGCAAGAATGGTGTAAGACTCATTTTCCTTGTTTCATCTCATCTGCAGAATGGCCGCCCTACTCACCGGATCTCAACCCAATGGACTACAGCGTGTGGTCGATTTTGGGGCACAGGGCTTGTCCTAAAAAACACAAAAATTTGGAGTCGCTGAAGCAATCTCTGCGCCGGGAATGGAACCGATTAACGCCCGAGGAGCTGCGGTCCATTGCCGAAAATTTCAAGAAGCGTCAGAAGGTGTGTATCGCCGCCAAAGGAAGCCACTTCGGAACGGCTTAAATATATTACTAACAAATGTTCAAGCTATTATTATTTGTTGTTGTTTTGTTCAATTTCTTCTGTTTAATAAAGTTAAATGAAAAAGAGTTTGTCCGAGGTTTTTCTTGTCACACTGTATGAGTAGATATAGTCTAAGAGAAAATGCCAAGAATAAGAAGAGACCCAGATTCAAGAATTGAAAGATATCCTTACACTTGAACAAACTTTTTGATTATTTCACGATATAACATACTATAATTATTTACAGGCACAGAAGATTGCCTCTACGTCAACGTCTATTCACCAGGAGAAAAAATTGACAAAAATGCCAGCCTTTCGGTAGTTGTTCACATTCACGGAGGGGCATTCATGCTTGGTTCCCCTGAAATGTTGGCAAAACCCGATTATATAATGGACCAGAACGTTATATACGTCGCAATCAGCTATCGGTTGGGTGTTTTAGGTACGTAACCTATCAGAACGTTCAAGCAAGACAAGAAGAGTTGTATATTGCTGAAGGTCGGACGTTGTAACCCGACGAATGACTTCTCCGAACTGGCCCTATCGCTGTATTTATAGCCGCAGCCCCACCGCCAACGTGGTCGGTCGATTCATCCCCTCCGCCTCGGACAGGTTCAATTTTAGCATTGTATATCGCTGGCAACCAAGCACTTTGAACAATTTCGATAGCCTACATATTTATCCTAGGATAGTACCTCTCAATGTCGGCAAAGGCGGATATAGCTTTTTTCATGGGAGGGGTAATAACAATCATGGGGGGGTAATAACGATTGAAAACCATAAAATCAGGTGCAAAAAGGATGAAATACATTTTGTGCACCACCTTTTTCTTAGGTCTTCGATACTCATGGGGGGTGTAGTTACCCCCAGTACCCCCCCCCCCCCCCGTAAATCCGTCCTTGAATGTCGGAAATGACCTCTGTTTAAGCGAACAAAATGTTATGTCCATCCATCCAGAGCATGTTTGATGCAGTCGACATTCGTTCGTTGGTTTTGATTAATTTTTGAATGCTCCTTTTAGTATTGCTGATGTAAACTTTCCCGCAGTCGGAAGGTATTCTATAAACAGCAGCTTGGGAGAGTGGATCAGTTTAGTCCTTGGCACCCCTAAGGTAGGTACTCAACAAGTTTTTGCGCAGGTTTATGGAGTGTTTTGATATTATTTCTTTTAAGAAGTTGGCCATTTCGTCCGTCAACCTTGGAATGGAAGGTAGATATGATTTCTGATGGTCTATTCTCGTTTGTTGTTGGGTGACAGAAACTGCAACACCCAGTAGGGCCTACTTAAATTAATTTTTTTTTGTGAAACATAGACAGTATAGCAAGGACTAAATGATTAGATTCGGAGAAAAATACTGTGAAGGTTTTTTCATATGTAATAGATACCACTAGAGATGGAATTTTTCCGGCAAAATTTCTCGATTGTAATATGAAAGTTTGTTGTTCGGAAATTTCGCGAATGACATTTGTATTTGATTTTGGAAAAAATGTAATGAGCGAAATTTTCGAGAAGCAAAAAACTTGAATATTACAAGAGAGAAATTTTACCTGCTTAAATTTCATCTCGAGTGGTATTCGGCATGACTATTCCACGAGAAAATAAGGTAATATGTTCACATTTGACGCGTATTGCGCTATTTGGCAAATTAGAATTCATCATTCTATACTATACTAAACTAATAGATTGATTAAACCACTAAACGTTGTTTGTTTTCTCTATGATATTTATTTCCGAAGCTATCTATGAATTCGAGAAACGTCAAAAATTTTATCGCTGAAAAACCAACTTGTTAGTTTTGCCGGCTTGGAAATTTTGTCGAGATGAAACGATCGTTGCTACGGAAACTTCCTCTCTACAAATGGAATGAGTGGAATAGTCATGTAGATATTTTTTTACTCGAATATAGTAGTTTAAATTTCACAACAAACCAACTGCTCGAGGAGATCCAAAGTCGATGTTTAGTTGTTGTTAGAATGCCTAGAGCACGTGTACGCGGTATTTATCGCCAGCTAAGTGAATTTGAAAGAAGTCGAATAATTGGTCTACGGGAGGCGGGGTTGTCATTTCGAGAAATCGCTTCCCGTGCGAACAGAAATCCAACTACTGCTATGAAATGTTGTCAAGCGGGGTTTGATAATGCCCAAAATCGAAGAAAAGTAGGCACCAGACGTCGAAGGGGCACAAATGAAGTTCAAGATTGACGTCTAAGACTTATGGCCATTAGAAACCGATTTGCGCCAACTCGATCTTTGGCTGATGAGTGGTTAGGAGAACAAGGCCATCCTGTAACTGTCCGAAGGTTTAACCGCCGGATAAACTCTTTTGGACTGCAGCATAATCGACCCCATCTTATGTTACCTCTGACGGTTGAGCATCGCCGGCAACAATTACAGTGGTGCAGAGAACTTGAACATTGGAATGTGGAATGGCATCAGGTCGTCTTCCCTGATGAATCTCGATTCTCCTTGGGTGCACATAATGGCCGAAGAAGGGTTAGACGACGTTGGGGAGAAAGACGTGAACCTCAGTTTGATATTGAGCGTCATGTACACCGGACAGTAGGCGTTTTAGTATTGGGTGCTATTGCACATGCAAGTAGGTCACCTTTAATCTTTATTCGAGCTAACATGACAGCGCTGAGTTACCTCCAAGAAATAGTGCAGCCATTTGTTCTCCCTTACTTTAACCGGTTCGAGAATCCAATATTTCAGCATGATAATGCTCGACCTCATGTTGCCAGAGTTAGTTCAAAACTTTTTTGAAGCTTGAGTCGCTTGCCATGGCCACCCAGATCTCCCGATCTTTCGGCTATAGAGCATGTTTGGGACATAATGGGTAGAAGGCTTGGAAATTTACCCCAGCCCCCACGGACTTTTTTGGCTCTGAGACATGAAGTACAGGTAGCTTGGGATAGTATCGCTCAAGAAGAAATTGAATAATTTACAAGAGCCCTCTTGGAGAGAAGAAATAGACTGCTGTATAAATTCTTATCATCTCGAGAACTGAAGAATAAAATGGATGTATGAAATAGAAATAAATACCACAAAGTAAACACTGTGAGAATGGTACTTATGGTTAGTCTGACTTGAAGAGATGTACCTGCTCGCTGTCTTGTTTCTTGTTTCGTGTGTGGCAGAGGTGTTCTCGAACTGAGCAGGTATGAAGAAAATTTTTGGGATTCTCGGTGAACCACAGAAAAGACTGGTAAAGTCATAGAACTATTATTTTTCGTTATGGCACCATTATTCGCAGTAGGAAACTTTGTGGTATAATAAAATTAAAAGTATCAATTTTGAACAGAAATAGAACATCTTATTGCATCAATGCCAAGACGTGTTGGGGAGTGTATAGATAATCGTCATGGACAAACACATTATAAACAAATTTATAAGAAAGAAATTGTAAATCCTTCGCGTTTTCCTCCAAATGTTACTAATTTACTCCTTGCTGTACTATCTATATACAGGGTGGCCAAGAGATTGACGTCAAAAATGAAAAAACACGTCCCTCGTGTCATGGGCTATTCGAATCACCCCCAGGTATGTCATGCTATTTTTCACGGTTTTCGAGTTATGAATTTTTTTATGAACTTTGAGAATTTTCGACTTGACCATCTTAAAAAAGATATTAAAAAAAAAGTACAAGACTTCTCTGTGGAATTCTTTTCGCTCAACAGTCAGCTTTCAGAATCATTGATAATAAATGGTACTTAACGCTCTACTTTTGCTAGAATTAGCCTTCGAAGTCATCGAGGTGGAAAAATCAAAGAACTAGACATTTACTACGAAATTATTTTTTGTCATTTTAAGATATTTCTGATCAAGTTATGATAGAAATTGCTGAAAATTAATGAAAATTAATGAAAATTAGCTTTAGATGTTGGTCAAGAAAAGTTCTAGATAAAAAAAAGAAAAAGGTATGGCAATAAATCACACATCATAATGTAAATAAAAAGAAATTTATTTACAAAATTTACAGTAGGTTTTCAAAGTGGCCACCTCCAGCCTCAATACACATTCTATACCTTCTTAGAAAATCTTCTTTTAATCGCATAAAACCTGCCCTGTTCTCTCTTAGGACACGTTCGGCTTCTCTTATCTTCAGTCGCAGCACGTCTTCACCCGAACATTCTCGGGCGTAAACAATTTCTTTGAAATAACCCCAAACGAAAAAATCGATAGGATTAAGGTCAGGTGAACGTGGGGGCCACTTCGTCAAACTATATTCCAAAACGACGGCGCCCCGTGTCACTACGCAACTGAAGTCCGTAATCATTTGATGGCCGGTTTCTGAGGTTTCGCTTAAACCTTCCAATAGTAAACGGTTCGATAACTTTAACCAATCGATATACTCTCGTTAAAGCTACCTGAGTTTCTGACGTCTTTTTCTGCCCTCCGTTAACTATCGGTTCGATAACTCCTGACTATCGAACTCTTTATAAGTTTCCTTCAAGTACAACAGATGGCGCCACACGCAAATTGATATTTTAATGATAAATTTTGCAAACTTCAATTGAAACTGCACTCCTGAAATTTAAATTGAGGAGGTTTGCAATACTCGTGGATATTGCGAAAGAATTCACGGATATAACGATATAATGAATGAACGATACCCGAACAGATGGATCGGACGCAGTCGACCAATCAAGGGGCTCCCACGTTCACCTGACCCTAAACCCATCGATTTTTTCGTTTGGGGATATTTCAAAGAAATTGTTTACGCCCGAGAATGTTGGAGTGAAGACGAGCTGCGACTGAAGATAAGAGAAGCCGAACGTGTCCTAAGAGATGATGGATGGACATTCTGTTCGCTAAAAAAGATGTCATTTACAACTTTAAGGGTTATTATCCTAGGATGAATATAGAGGCTGTCGAAACATATAGGCAACAAAAACAACATTAATAGGAAAGAGGATACTTCCATTGCCTGGCCTAAGCGGAGGGAATGAGCCGAACGGCCACTCCGGAGGAAGGGCTGCAACTATGAATACAGCCAAGGGCGGATTTACGGGGGGGTACTGGGGGTAACTACCCCCCCCCCCATGAGTATCGAATACCTAAGAAAAAGGTGGTGCATATAAAATATTTCACACATTATTGTGTACCTGATTTAATGGTTTTTAATCGTTATTACCCCCCCCCATGATTGTTATTACTCCTCCCATAAAGAAGAGCTATATCCGCCCTTGAATACAGCGATATAAAGCTACAAGGGTGACTTACTGCGACTGGTCTGAATTTTCCAGGTTTCTTGAGCACAGAAGACGATGTTGTACCTGGAAATATGGGCTTGAAGGATCAGTCTTTGGCTTTGAAATGGATTAAGGAGAATATCCAAGATTTCGGTGGTAATCCAGATTCCATCACCATCACAGGTCAATCAGCTGGGGCAGCAAGTGTGCATTACCATTATTTGTCACCAATGTCTAAAGGTAAATGTCAGCGACCTTAATTTTGTTTCATCCTGACCTCTATATATACCACCACTAATCATTCAATTTTTATTTCAGGACTTTTTGCGAGAGGGTTATCTATGAGTGGAACAGCTTTGCAGTCCTGGGCTTTAACGGAAAATCCACTTGAAAAGGCTAAGTTCATCGCGAGGAAAGTCAGTTGTGAAACGGATAAAATAGAAAAAATGATAGCTTGCATGAGATCAAAATCTCACGAAGAATTAATTCAAGCCGTTGATGGATTATTCGTTCTCGTAGGTCTTGTACCGTCTACTCCTTTTGGTCCAGTTATTGAAAAAGGTGGAGAAAATCCATTCATTACGGATCATCCTTACAAACTATTGAAAGATGGAAAAGTGTATGATGTACCTTGGATCAATGCCAATGTTGCAGATGAAGGAATTTTTCCTGTGGGATGTAAGAAGTCTAATGTAATGTAGCATATTTGCGGGAACATAAAATACAGGGTGTTTCTGATGCAAAAGATTTCGAAGGGTAATTCTTTAGCAAAAATTGAGGGGCTTTCATATAACTCCTTTGAAAACAGGATGAAAAAAATGTTTCTATTTAATATATTTATACACCTTGGAAAAATTAGAAGAAAGAGATTGGGCAGATAACTGATGCTGATAAATTGCAGTTTTCGAGTGTTTTTGTTACCCTTAAATGTAATCACAATGGGCTGAAAAAACAACCCCTATAATATTTCGTACCAGAACATTTTGATGCGTCTATATTTTCCAATTTGAAAATTCGATCTAAAAAGACAGACTCATTCTGAAACTTTTTTATAACTTGACTCTTTATCATGAAATTGTTAGTTTGATCACAAAAAAAATTAAATACTGCTAGGACTCGCCCATACAGGGATATTAAAAGAGAATAACAAAAATTATGAAAATTTAATATTCCAATGATTTTTTGAAATTAAGGAAAGATATAACGGCATGCAGACAATTATTATTTACAGACGTTAAACCTATCTTCATGTATTTTTTGAAATGTTTAAGCACACTAAGACCTCAGCGTTACTGAATTGAATCTATAGTGTAAGTGGTGAATGAATTGTTCTTTCATCATCATTTTTTATTTCAGTTTTCACTTCATTGAGGAAAATTAATTACATCGCTGAAAACTGGAATACAGTCATGCCAGCTGCTCTGGATATGAACGATACTGTTGCCGATTCTCTGAAGGTTGAAGTGGTTGAGAAAATTAAACAATTTTACTACAAGGACCAAGCAGTCTCTGAAGATAACTGTGACATTTTCGTAAAGGTAAGACAATTTTCAAGTGAAGTTTTCGCATTTTCCATTATATTCATATATACAGGGTGTGTCACCATAAACTGGACAAGTGGACAAACATATATAACCGCCACTTACCACAGTCATCAGAATATTGCTCAAAGTTGACATTAAGCACCCTGTATCTCGCTTATGCGTCGAAAACGGGGTATATGACATGAGGCAAAAATGACTTCCTCGGTGTCATCTACACGGCTATTTTCGAGTAACTGAATTCTTTTGAGTTTGTTCATGTGAAACTATTTTAATTTTGCAGGTGTATAATGACAGGTTATTTTTCATCGATTCTGAGCTGGCCACAAGAACTCATTCTCAAGCTGTCAAATCGCCAGTCCACGTCTATTTCTACAGACATATTCCACAACTTCAATTCCCATATAGGAACCTGAAACCAGGTAGAATATACAGGGTTTTTTTTTTTAGTGCTTCATTAGATGTATTCGAGAAAGGAAATGCGATACAAATTAAAAATTTTGTATTTTTGTTTTAGAGCACATGAACTCAATTTGTAAAATATTTTCAAGCGGAATCTACTTCCGGTTCTACCGGAGACGAATGTGAACTTCGTTATTTCAAATGCAACACCCTGATGTATATCTATACATATTTGAATTCTTCGTTTAATTCTGCAATGATTTGATGTACGATATGTGCAACCACATCAAGTGATTGTTGAGTTATAGCCTGATTCTCAAACTTTTTGACAGAAAGATTGTCACAAATTAGTGTTAATATCTCCAAAATCTCTCATTGTAATAAATTTTTCTCGCAACAGTGGAACAAAAGAAAGTACGCTGATACTGCTTCTTGTATAAATTATGAGGAAATATTATACAGGGTGTCTGAAACAGGGCTTCAAAGTGAGCCTCAACAATACTATGAAATCGCATTTTTTTCAAATGGGAATCTTAGAATTTTGTGATTCCGATCGATTGCTCGTCAAAAACTAGCTAGAGTGTTCCAAACATTTCATGTCTTTAAAATCAGTAGTTTTGCTGTTATCGAATGAAATTCGAATTTCACGACTGAAGCCAGGTTTCGCTCAGTCAAATTCATTGGTATGCTCGTCTTTTACAAAGTAGGCTATGTTAGGAATTGTCATTCTTACTTATTTTTATTGATCAGCATTATGAAAAACATGCAATAATAATTAGGTACACTAGAATGGAATGATATATCAAAAGCGAATGTGACAAATGAACAAAGCAGATAATGAATGATGACTAAATAAAAAAAAAGAGTTTGAAACTATCACAACAATTTTCCTAACAAAAAAAACTTTGAAAGAAATTTAACAATCGCTATTACAATAAATTTTCAACATGTTGACTCCCTTCCTCCAAACATTTATTGATTCTTCTAAGAACTTTGATTTTGTTAAAGGTGTTGAATGTGGATTTCTTTCGTTAGAAATTCTGACTACCCTCTCTACTATTTTGTTACATTCACCATAAATGAAGAACATATTTAATACATTGTTATTTTGCATATGGCTCGAATTCAAACAACAAGTAATAAGTATGAATGACATTTCTCAACAGTGCATTATAAATGACCTGACATACTCGAACTATTGACATAGCCTACTTGAATATTATCTCAACCTATGATTAGACAAAGAAAACTGGATTTATTCCCGAAATTCGAATTTTATTCGATAACGGCACAACCACTGATTTTAAAGACATGAAATGTTTGGCAAACTCTAACTAGTTTTTGACGAGCAATCGATCGGAATTACAAAATTATTTTGTTTCCATATGAAAAAAAAGAGAATTCATAGTTTTGTTGAGGCTAACTTTGAAGACCTGTTTCAGACACCCTGTATAATATTTCCTCATAATTTATACAAGAAGCAGTAGACACCCTGTATAATATTTCCTCATAATTTATACAAGAAGCAGTATCAGCGTACTTTCTTTTGTTCCACTGTTGCGAAAAAAAATTATTACAATGAGTGATTTTGGAGATATAAACACTAATTTGTGACAATCTTTCTGTTAAAAATTTTGAGAATCAGGCAGATCATTGCAGAATTAAACGAAGAATTCAAATATGTATAACAGG
The DNA here is from genome assembly GCA_951802165.1 of Adalia decempunctata. Taxonomy (NCBI): domain Eukaryota; kingdom Metazoa; phylum Arthropoda; class Insecta; order Coleoptera; family Coccinellidae; genus Adalia; species Adalia decempunctata. The sequence goes on from OX637697.1 coordinate 29,310,339, forward strand.
GTGTTGCATTGTTCTGTGAAATCTGGAATGATTATGATGTTCCTATTCTGGAGAGTATTGATGATATTCATAAAACATTTTGTTTCTTTCTCCATATACAGTATAGTGCAAACGAAAGGAATAAATTCGTTATTTCGTAAACCGGCGAATTTTTGTTTTAAAACGGGCTATTCGTTAGGATACCTTTTTATTTTTGACGTCATCTATGTGAGTGTGATGACGTCATCGCTAAAATTTTCAAATGGAAATGTGGGTGTTGTAATACATTATTTGAAAGGTCTTTTAAATACCTATTCAGTCATATCAATAATTTACAGTAATTGATTTTTGTATTCGTTCGAAAAATTAATAAAATTTTATTATTACAATGAATATTTAATATGTATTACTCATTAAATATAACGAAACCTAAATTGGGTACTCAAATTGTTCACCTTCAGCTAAAATACAATGAAGGCCTTCACAAAATTTATTTTTCGGTGTCAAAAAATACATCATACCAATACTTAATAAATTTTATTAAGGAACCTGTTGAAATTTCATCAATAATATTTGTGACTATAAGCAAATCAATTACTGTACATATTGGTATGGCTGAATAGGTATTCAAAAGACCTTTCAAATGATGTATCACAACACCCACATTTCCATTTGAAAATTTCAGCGATGACGTCATCACGCTCATATGGATGACGTCAGAAATAAAAAGGTATCCTAACGAGTAACCCGCTTTACAATAAAAATCGACGTGTGTCAGGATTTTTCCTTAAATTCGCCGGTCTACAAAATAACTTATTTATTCCTTTCATTTGCACCATTGACCATACTGTATAATTGTTTTCATTTCAGGTGTACCCCACGGGGCAGATGGCAAACTAATCTTCAAATGGTCTATGAATTTACCTCTGGGAAAAAAAGACAAAAAAATGAAGGAACTTCTTACGAACTTTATGAAAGACTTCGCAGATACTGGGTACGTAACCAATTCTTCTTCATTTCAGAATTATTCAGTATCAATATTAATTACAGAGTCCCAAAAATTGGGGAAGTGGAATGGTATCCTGTGGAACCAGGCAATGAAAAGATAAAATACCTTGAAGTCAATTCCGCTGAAGATGTACAAATGAAAACAATGACAATGTTGGGCGAAAGAGATTTTTGGAATTCATTACCACTCAACGAAAACAATCACATTTATAATTGATGAGCTTGAAAATATAATTTTTTATAAATGGATTTTTATTTTGTCCAAAATCTCACTCCCTCCCATACTGCACATACGAGTTGGATCAGTTTTCCAAGTTTATGAAAAATTGTATCAAAACTAACCCACCAATCAATAAAATGGTACATATAAAAGTTAAATAGGAACGACTTTTGCGTTGGATCAGAATAATTTCTCTACAGTTTCAACTCATAACCTTCATAACCCCCTTCTATTGACCGACTGACTAATTATTTCTGGAATAGGTAAGGTTGCTTTTGGGATTTCAAAAATACATAGGACTCTCTTGGATATATCAAAAATATACCGCGAAGGAAACACTGAAAAAATGGTCTCGCGGTTCATGCTGGCTTGAGAGATATATCTGCTTGTCTGGTGGCCACGTGTATGTGTCGTAAGAACTAGATTATTTTCTCCCACGAATCGAATTCAATACGAAGTTGATAAATGAGGTTATGAAGGTTAATAACCTTGTAAATAAGTAGAGAAATTTGGCATTTGGGGTTTTCTTTTATTGGTCCCTACTAGAAGAGTCCTAGCCTGGATCTACCTGTTAAGTAGATATCCTTATCGGTAGATCCCTGCAAATTGGGTGACTTTATAGGCGAAATGCCAAAGTTTTATCAATTTTCCTGGAGAAATGGGGAAATTATGGAAAATATTATTACCAAGTTATTTTGCATTAATCTTGCCACTTTCTATCCGTATATTCACATCACAACCAGCATACGAGGATTATATTGAAAAATTCTTAGCCTACAATAGAACCAAACAAAATTTCAATGTCAAAATATTTTATTGCTCAACATATTCTCCTCTTAATTGAATAAATTTATTACAGCTAACCTGCGTCTCTAGACCTTTTGAAAAAAATGTTTCTTCTCGCTCTGCAAACCAGTCCTCCACAGCTTTTATTACCTCCTCGTTGGAAGAAATCTTACGACCTTTTATACTTTTTTCAGTTGAGGAAAGAGATGATAGTCGGACGGAGCCAAATCTGGTGAATAAGGGAGGTGTTCTAGTAATTCTAACCCTAAATCACGAATTTTTTGCATGGCAACATGAAATTTGTATACTGGAGCGTTGTCCTGTAAAAACAAAATACCTTTGAATAGCTTTCCGAGTCTTTTCTCTTTAATTTTTTCCCGTAGAGTGGTCAGTAATGTCGAAAAGTAATCTCCAGTTATTGTCCTACCCTTATCCAAAAAATCAATCATGAGTACTCCATGGCAATCCCAAAAAACTGAAACAAGAACTTTTCCAGCAGATTTTTGGACAAGAAACTTATTGGGTCTTAGGATTCCATCGATTGTTGTTTTGTTTCTGGATCGTAGACATGTACCCATTTCTCATCCATAGTAACAATTTGGTTTAAGAAGTGTACATCGTTTTCAAATCGAGCACAGATCGAACGCGATGCTTCTACCCTTGCACGCTTTTGGTCAACATTCAAACATTTGAGGATCCATTTTGCAGAAATTTGTCCAAATTGACGTGAACTATATGATGAACGCGTTCGTATGAAATCTTCAGTGCTTCAGATATGCGTTTTAGCCCAATTTCGACGGTCTGATAAAATCATGTCATGAACTGCATCGATATTTCCAGAAACTGGCCTTCCCGATCGGTAATCATCTTCAATGAAAAATTTACCTCTTTTGAAGCTTGCAGTCCAATTTTTCACGGTCGCATACGAAGGACATTGACCACCAAGGGTAAAGCTTATCTTCGTAAATCTGCTTACCTCTTAATCCTTTTAAATACTATCTGTAGTATCGGTCCAAAAATATACAAAATGAAATTATGGATTTAATGGCACCAAATTTCGGAATAACATTATTAATGAGATCAAGGAGGCCAACTATTTCACTATTATGTTCGACTGCACCCCAGATGTATCTCACACATCAGAACAAATGAACCAGGTTATACGATATTTAAAGAGAACGGAGTCTGGGTATGAGATAAAGGAAAGTTTTATTGACTTTTTAGAAGTTGACGGAAATACTGCAGAATAATATCATAGCGAATTCTAGATAAAATGCAAGCTAATGATATAGATTTCAAAATGTCGTGGGCAATCCTACGACAATGGATCTAATATGGCTGGCATATACTATAAAGGAGTCCAATCCAGAATTCTACAGATGAACGAGCTGGCTGTATTAGTTCCATGCCTAGCACACTCTTTGAATCTTGTGGGTGTCCATTCGGCTTCATCATGTTCAAAAGCAGTAAATTAATTTGGTGTTGTACAAAACCTGTATTATTTTTTTGTTAGTTCAACCACACGATGGACAATTATGAAAAAGTGCACGAAAACAAATTTGGAAGGAAGTCGCCAAACAAGATGGGGGCTAAACATTAAGCTGTTAATGCCTTGCTCAATAATTTACCAGGAGTTGTGCAGGCTGTGGAAGAAATCAAAGAATCATCACTAGTCGCAGAATCCAAATATGAAGCTGGTCATTTGCTTCATGCTGTGATGGATTTTACATTCATCCTGAACCTAACAATTTGGGATGATATTCTGCGAGAGATCAATAGGGTCAACGTGGAAATTCAGAAAGGGGATATAATTATATTACGTTCATCATCGTTGTTGCAAGGTCTTGTGAGGATCTGTCAATGAAATGAGAGAAAAACCTATTGAAACCTGGATTTCGGAAGATACACTTCTTTTAGAATAGTTGGATGTGGAGACAAATCTTAAAAATAAACGTATTTCCAAGAAGAAAAAGTAAGTCGACGAAATATGCGAGGATGAGTCAAGATCGCTAGATCTAGTTGGTTTATTCTCGAAGGAAATTAAGGTTGTTTTCGACAGATTTTTGTCAGAAATCAGAAAAAGATTAGAAAGCGCAAAGAGTCTACATACGAAATTCGCATTCGTCAATGGCCATGCCCTTTCAAACATGCAAAAAGAGGATCTGCAGAAAAATGGGACCCTTCTAGCGCAAAAATATTGAAGTGATTTGAATGCAGTTGATTTTTGTTAGCAATAGGAACTAGCGGTTCTCAAAGAGCTGGTTCCTGAAATGAGTGAAAGATCGACTTCATTAGATCTGCTACAAATTCTTGACAGGCAAGATCTGCAAGAAGCTTTTCCTAATGTAAGTATTGCTTTAAGAATATACTGCACATTACCTACCATGTCTACAAGAGGTGAACGCAGTTTCAGCAAGTTGAAAATAATAAAAAATTATTTGCGTTCCTCATTGAGTCAGAAACGTCTCTATGGTTTCTCGATCTTACTGATCTTAGCTGTGGAAAACAAAATTGCTTCCGAAACAGATTTCGAGGAGCTGATAGATGCGTTCGCGGAAAGAAAATCATGCACGCCGCGTGAAGCAAAGATATTCTATTGTAGAATATCTTTGGCGTGAAGCTATGAAGAAAAAAATTTCTTTCCTTGTGATATTTTCCTTATTATTAGTTTTTATTTTTATTATTCATTTGAATTATTTTTTTTGTTTGGGGGGTCGCCATCATGAATTTTTGCCCCGGTCAGAAAAAATCGTAGATCCGGGCCTGCCTTACCATCTGTAATTGAGTGTGGGAGTTATATTCACATGAACCCTCCAAAAGCAATTATATAAACAATAGTAAAAATCCAATTCAAATATTTCCTTAGTTTAGATTCTATTATGAGAAGTACCTATTATAACTGGTGTAGGTAAGCGAAAACAGTCACAAACGACTGGATTTTATACTATTTCTAGATGTGCATAGTACTAATAATTGGTCGATATCTATCGAAATAGAGATTTACTGCTTTTGTGGTTCGAATATAATCACGACATGCATTCGTACTTTTTCAATTAGTTTTTTGTTTGTTTTGGACCGGTCAAGGTTGAATAGACTGTCCTTTACCCGTCAATTTTTGTTACAAATGGTGCCGATTTTTTCGAAACCTGTTTTGTTGATTCCTAACTGATGAGCTCAATGTTCATATTTAAATATTTAATAGAAGTTATATATTGATATATATCCAGACAAAGAACAACAAGTACAAATGTAGCTATGTACCTCGAGAACGCATCTCGGTAGTATTTAACGCAGTAGAATGGGATTCATTTCTAATTCTTGTTGTTGTTTTGGACTGGGTAAGTCGTACCTACAGTTAGACCTGATTGACTATGGTCGAGCAGGGGATTGGAAAATAAGTAAAATCAAAATGACATTGGCATCTTTTATTCTAAAATATTCCTGGTTGATCCGAAAGTTGCATCAATTTTATCAGGCGTATATCCTATAAACATTGTTGCTTTTTTGAGTTCTTCGTAAAATTCTGGAACTGCTGTATTTTGTATCGTTCTCCTATCTTCATTTGTTATTGGATGATATCCAATTTGAAATTTTTGGCAGATATGGTTCTTTCATAGAGAAAGGGAATGTCTAATCTCCGTTCTTCACTGAGTTATACATTTTGTTACCCAACGAATATTTTTGCTAATATGTAATTTTCTTGTTGAAACTGACCTTATACTTCGAGCAAATTTCAGATTAATATTCTATAATTACCAGTACGCCCCATTCATTAACGTCATCATTATTGTCCCATTAATTCCTCTTTAATACAATAAAAATCATCGAAATAATTGAGCAGTGTGTAATTATAGATTCAGTTGCTTCCGCTTCTGAAGTGTTTAGAAATAAAAGTGATGTTTTTTCAGCAGTTGTTCCTTGGGTCTTGTTCGAGTGATATCAATATGATCTATTTGAGAACAACTTTACTTTTCGTTGGAGGTAAAAAAAAAAGTGTAATGTGCAACAAAACAGTTCTGGATTAACGAATTTTCAGGATTCTTCCTCTGCTGCAATTGCGAACCACAGTTGGAATTGAAGCAGGGTGTTGTGAGAGGCAGAGTGAAGTCATCATATAAGGGAAGAAATTTTACATCTTTCGAGGGTATTCCATACGCTGAAGCTCCAGTGGGAGATTTAAGATTCGCAGTAAGTATGTTCAATATAAATGAAGAGCTCGTTCTTCTTTGCCACGATTTATATACGAGGATTTATCGAAAAATTCTTAGCTGGCTATAGAACCAAACAAAATTTCAATGTCAAAATATTTTATTACTCAACATATTCTCCTCTTAATTGAATACATTTATTACAGCGAACCTGCAACGTCTCTAGAACTTTCAAAACAAAATTTTTTCTTCTTGCTCTGCAAACCAGTCCTCCACAGCTTTTATTACATCCTCGTTGGAAGAAAATTTACGATCTTTTGAACTTTTTTCAGTTGAGGATGAGATGATAGTCGGACGGAGCCAAATCTGGTGAATAATGGGTGTGTTCTAGTAATTCTAAATCACGAATTTTTTGCATGGCAACATGAGATTTGTGTACTGGGGCGTTGTCCTTTGAAAACAAAATACCTTTCGATAGCTTGCCGCGTCTTTTCTCTTTTTAATTTTTTCCATAGAGTGGTCACTAATGTCGAATAGTAATCTCCAGTTATTGTTCTACCCTATCCAAAAAATCAATCATGATTACTCCGTGGCAATCCCAAAAAACTGAAGCAAGAACTTTTCCAGCAGATTTTTGGACACGAAACTTCTTAGACCTTGGAGAACCAGAGTGTCGCCATTCCATCGATTGTTGCTTTGTTTCTGGAAATGTACCCTAGTCTCATAGTAACAATTTTGTCTACATCGCTTTCAAATCGAGCACAGATCGAACGCGATGCTTCTACCCTTGCACGCTTTTGGTCAACATTCAAACATTTGGGTATCCATTTTGCAGAAATTTTTCTCATATCCAAATTGACGTGAACTATATGATGAACGCGTTCGTATGAAATCTTCAGTGCGTTAGATATCCGTTTCAGCCCAATTCGACGGTCTGATAAAATCATGTCATGAACTGCATCGATATTTTCGGGGACTGACACAGAAACAGGCCTTCCCGATCGGTCATCATCTTCAATGGAAGGTTCTCTTTTGAAGCTTGCAGTCCAATTTTTCACGGTCGCATAAGAAGGACATTGATCACCAAGGGTATTAAGCATATCTTCGTAAATCTGCTTACCTCTTAACCCTTTTAAATACAGGTAGTTGATGATGGCTCGATACTCCAATTTTTCGATTTTTACAATTTCGGTGGACATATTTTTCTAAATTTATTGCGTAACTCTGGTTCACTTTTCTGACGTCGAACTCTACACTGACACTTCTAATAAGTTATTGTTCGTTGATATGGCATCGCAATATTTTGTTTATGCATGGTTCTGGTCTAGGCTAGATATCAATACATCCTCGTAGGTATCTGTTTTTAGCCGGGAATGAATTTCAACGATGAAGTTCGACTCAATGATGAAGAATTCGAGGACAAATTCAATTCTATCCACCAGTCCGACCGGACGTGAACACGATAACTCTCGATCGGAAAAACCTAGAAAATTTTCAACACGCGAATGTGGCCATTAAGTTTTCACTGCACTGAGATTAAACAGAAATCAAATCACTGCCTAAGCTAGTGTAACATATCAAGGAATAGAACTAAATGAAAGATTGAACTGTAAGTAAGGTTCACTTCGAAATACTAATTTTTCGAGTTTATAGATAGTGGAGTGCCTGGAGCATTCAAATCCGTAAAACCTCGGATTAGAGTTATAGTGAATGAAATAATACGATTGATGTGGGATATTGTTTTTTAAACTATAAATTGCAATGTTTACCAATTTTTTTTTGTGCAATCCATTTTTTCATTGTTTAAACAAATTATTATAAAAAATTAATGTTTGACAATATATTTTCACTTTAAACAGTAATTTTTTTGTATTTATATGTTGAATCTCACCTGAGTAGACATATAGGAACATTTTTCAAAGATACCTGTGAAAAAAAAATACCAGTAGACATCTCGAACGTGGAGGGGAGAGCGGAGCGACAGCTGCTATGTACAATGGAATTTCTCGGCCAGTTCAATTATAAATGAAACGTACTCTATTGTGTACATTTAAAGAAATAATGTAATTAATTACGACCATGAAAAAAAAATTATTAGTACAAAATCCGTTTATTTAAATATATAACATTGTTGTAAACATCAAATATTTTCTTCTACTTCATCTATCTGTATAATGGGTGAAGTATTGGAACAACTATTTTCGCTGCACTGTAGACATGCTACACTGCAGTGTAAACCACTTTTTCTGCATCCACACGCAGCTCCACATCCCTTTTTGCAATTACAAAATAACATTTGTAATAAATTATCCGGAGCAGGTAATTGATTCATAGTTATTGGGATGTACATGTTATTGGAATACTTCCATCCCCAATTTTCAATAAGTACGTCATTTCCTGCCATATCTGAATTTGTAGGTACACTCTTTTAAGGTGCGCAAACGCTGCATCAGTTGTTGGAGGCAGTGATGACAAAAGAACACTTGTATTTTTGGCTGTTGCTTTTATGAAAGAATTGAACCTTAATGTATTTAAATCATTAGTGTTAGACGGAGCGCCATATAAACTCAAAATACATGCCACACCTGCTTGCAATATATTATTGGGGTCTTCATTGATATTTTTGAATACTTTCACTGACTCGTGTAAATCAATCCGTTTCTCAAAATTTTGGCAAACTTAATTTTTCCTCTATTGAAAAATGCAGATGTAGTGTCACAACCCGTAAAGGCATGTAAAAAAGAATATGTTCTATACAGTTTGGTAATGATTTTTCTAAACATTTCGATGAAAATATCTTCTGTTGAACTTTGCCTCGGGATGGTTTTAGAAAATATATTTCACGATCTTTATCTACCAATGCCGTTAATATCACTAAGACATCGATATCTTCTGAAACTATAACAACATCTTTTGATTCCAAATTAATTGCCGTCTCAACAATTAATTTGTCGGCATCGCTTTCCGCTTGGCATGTAAATATATTGTTGTCAGCTAATTTAACTCTCAACATTTCTATCAAGCGAATTTTATTTTTACTATTTGTCAAAAATTTATCTTGAGCAATTTTTAAAGGCATATGTTCTTCAAATTCAATATCAGCACATTTATATGCGCGACGATTTCGTTGTTAGGTTAGGTTGTGTTAGAAAAAGGGGTTGATCGTAGAGGGGTGAAAATTTAGGGTTATATGTATTTTTGTATGCCGTATCATAAAAAATAAAAATAAAAAATTTTGTCCGAAAAAACTGAAAAAATAGTTAGGGGTGGACCATCCTTATCATTTAGGGGGATGAAAAATAGATGTTGGCAGATTCCCAGTCATACCCGATATGCACACAAAATTTCACGAAAATCGGTCCAGCCGTTTTGGCGGAGTTCGGTAACAAAGATTCAGACAGGAGAATTTTATATATTAGAGATAATAGCAGCTGTCGCTCCGCTCTCCCCTCCACGTTCGAGATGTCTACTGATATTTTTATTCACAGGTATCTTTGAAAAATGTTCCTATATGTCTACTCAGGTGAGATTCAACTTATAAATACAAAAAAATTACTGTTTGAAGTGAAAACATATGGTCAAACATTAATTTTTTATAATAATTTGTTTAAACAATGAAAAAATGGATTGCACAAAAAAAAATTGGTAAACATTGCAAATTATAGTTTGAAAAACAATATCCCACATCGATCGTATCAATTCATTCACTATAACTCTAGTCCGAGCTTGAATGCTCCAGGCACTCCACTAAGAGGAAAAATGAATAATTTTTGCTGCGTTGAACCAAAATATCAAAGTCAATATGAATTCTTTTATGAAAATGGCATTATTCGAAGAAAATATGAAAAAAAAATCGGTCACCTATAAAGCATTGTTGTGAAGTCAGGAGCTTTTGAGCGCTCGTTCATTCTGTTTGTGGAGTATATTCACCTTGTTGGTAGATTCGCATTCGCAAGTGCGAGAAAGCCATTGTTCAAGTTCAAAGTTATCATGTTGTGGCGACTTGCCACCGGCGTGCAGAAGTCTGCGACCGCGCTTCACACGCCGCCCGCACAGAGGGCACCTCCTCCTAGGCAGCGTGGGTTACTGCGGTACCCTTAGACAAAGGCGGTACCATATTCTTTATAGACCGACCAGGTCTACTACCCAGTACCCATGCTCGGCTCGAGCCATAGACTAACTCGAGCAGGGCAGCTGTAGCATCTACGTCATTGGCAGGCCTCGCTTACATTAGCCGATCTGATGAGTCCATCGTAAGCGAGGCTGGGACGAAACGTAGCCCCATCCCGATTCACAATTAAAAGCAACACGCTTCAATGTTATGGAAATTTTTTCTGTTTGTCGCACGGAAGATAATATGTAAGATTAGATCATTATATTTCTATACATCTGAAATTTCCTGTTGATTCTGGCTTAATCATATATAAGTAGGTAATGCGCACTAATTAAAAAATTATGTTTTTCAAATATGTAGTTTATTCATTTAATTATTTTTTGAACCTAGTCGGTTGAAACCTTTCTTGGCAAAAAAATCAAGAAACAAACGAAAAGCGATAGAATGATGATATTTCATGGAAGTATTATAATAATGAAAACACACATACTTGATATTTTTTCATATTTTTAGAATGAGTGGTGATGTTGGAGTAGACTACCCCTATCATTTTTGTTGACTAAATTTAAAGAAAAACTTACACAACGACTAGAATAGAATATAATTCGGATAGCCTGATATTGTTAGAAACTTTTTTTCTCGTAGAATGTACCGTTTTGAAATAAAAAATAAAATCTAAATCAGTTCCAAAATAAATTGCCCTTTTCCGACACGTAATGATTTACATTTGTTTTTTATTTCAAAACGGTACTTTTCACGAGAGAAATACAGCAGATGGAAAATGTTCTAACCAAACCAGGATATCCGAATTTAATTATATCCAAGTCGTTGCGCAAGTTTTTCTTTGAATTTTATTTTTCCGCCATCTTTGAACCGCGATATCTCCTTCTTGTTTGACTTTTAACCCAACATTTAGAAAACAAACTATCCTTCATTTTGAACGAGGAATCATACCCTCTGAAATCTTTCGCATCAGTTCAGAAACACCATGTATACAGGGTTATCATAATAATCCGTGCATTAGACGTTTCTCGGCTTCTATGAGGAAAAGATTTCTGAAATTTGGCACACGGCCTTTTTCCAAAGGGGATCATGCTAAAATATTTTCATCGAAATCGCACTTCCGGTTATATCGGAAGTGAGCATCAGCTTTGGTATTTCAAATGGAACTACCTATTTTTCTAACCAGAAATGGATTCCTTTTTGAATTTTACGCATTTTTTAATTCAAACATTTTCACGTTGTTGTCATGGTTACGAAGATATAAGAACTTCTATGCGAAAATGGCCAGTTTCAGAGGTCCGCGAAACGTATTGCCTCGTATTGCATGGCTATCGAATAATGTTGTTCTATTGGAACTGTCACAATAAATTCATATTTCTGAGAAATTTCAAACTGCAATAACTTCATTTTTTCAAATGGCATGCCTATATTTTTTGTACAGAAAACGATTGAAGATGGACATAAGGAATCCTTGGAAAAATGTTTGAAATTAAATTTCCTGTACAAAAATATGGGCATGCCATTTGAAAAAATGAAATTATTGCAGTTTGGAATTTCTCAGAAATATGAATTTATTGTGACAGTTCCAATAGAACAACATTATTCGATAGCCATCCAATACGAGGCGAAATTATTGAATTTTCGAAAAATCCTTCATTTGTTTCTTTATTATGGATAGCATGCATGCTATGATACGTTTTGCGGACCTCTGAAACTGGCCATTTTCTCATTGAAGTCCTTATATCTTCGTAACCATGACAACAACGTTAAAATGTTTCAGATAAAAATGTGTAAAATTAAAAAAGAAATCCATTTCTGGTTAGAAAAATAGGTAGTTCCATTTGAAATACCAAAGCTGATGGTCACTTCCGTTATAACCGGAAGTGCGATTTCGATGAAAATATTTTGGCATGATTTCCCTCTTTGGAAAACGGCAGTGTGCCAAATTTCAGAAATCTTTTCCTGATAGAAACCGATAAACATTTAATGCACGGATTATTATGATAACCCTGTATGGTTCTGGTAACGTGATATGGATCAAATTTCATGCCAATCGAACCAGCAGAAATTATTAGAAAATCAAACCCAACACAACCTCAGCATCCGAGATCCATACCTACCCTAGAAATTTCAAGTCTCTAGGTTCATCCGTTCGAGAGTTATCGTGATTACGGACGGACAGAATGGAATTTGACCACGGATTCGTGATCTAATCGGTTCAAAATTCGATACATACAGACATTGATCAAATGGAACCAACGCTCAATAAGCGAAAATTAATTTCAGCCACCTAAACCTGCAGGACCATGGGAAGGAGTTCTGGAAGCAAACCAGCATTATACTTGTGCTCAGCTTGTACCGATTCCTTTCATTTGGGGACCCACAGGTAATGGAAACGTTAAACTTCAACATTCTGTTCAGTAATTGATTGGAATATCTTAAAGAACAATATTTTTTTTCGAGCTTGTCGATTCAATATGATCCAATACAAATTGTAATTATGAATGCTGGAAAACCAATCAAACCAACTCTAAAACAGGCCATATTAAACTGAAAAATTGGGGAATACTTCAGAAGTGTGACGTTTGCTGTTTAATAATTAATAGAACGAATCTCATTATCCCAACTCCTTATTTTGATTTCACAATATAAAAACCCATATTTGCATATACAGGTACAGAAGATTGCCTCTACCTCTACGTATACTCACCAGGAGACAGTATTGACAAAAATGCGAACCTTCCTGTAGTTGTCCACATTCACGGAGGGGCCTTCATGCTTGGGTCACCAAAAATGATGGCGCAACCAGAGTATATAATGGACCAGGATGTCATTTACGTCACCTTCAATTACCGGCTGGGAGTTTTAGGTACGTACCTGATCAGAGTTTTCAAACAAATCGAGGTGCATTTTGATATTTGAAAAGGTTCCATGTAAGTAATGCACAATGGCGGCTTGTCCTATGAGGCAGTGCCCCACCAAAATACGTCGAAAGAAACACGTATATATCATGTTTGATTAATTTTTTATTTAATCATCTCAAATATTTGTTTATTATTTGCATCCATATGCATTTATATCATAATTTCCTTTCATTATGTAGCAATAAAATACGTCTCCGGGTCTACGTCTCCATATCTCATGATTTCTGTGTATCCATCTCACTTCCCCAACTCCCAGTAAACGGCAGAGGCTGGCCTTGCATATCCCTGTCTAGCGCGTTATTCTACATCATAGGAAACAGACGGCAGGCGAGAAGACGCACGCCTAAACGTCACATGTTACGTTGAGGCTGAGGCTAGCCTCTCTATTCTAGATATTCCCTCGCGAAGGGCAAACTGCAATTATTCTGCACTATTCAGATTAATCGGGAACTCGGTTCAGTTTTCAAATTGGGTTGGATTTGTAAGAATAGTTTTAACTGTTTTTCGTATAAACATAAACATAAATTTATTTATGTTCGACTGCTTCATAAACACTTGATTCATGAATTCGTTTAGCGTCCAGAATTGACTACTTTATTGGACACCACTTTATTGGACTCAACTGTCACAGTCTTCTCTCGATTTTGCAATTTTCTTCGTTTCACACCACTTGTTATAGGCCGCATACAAATTTTCATAAGCACTTTTAGTGGGTAGGAGAGATTCTTTGGCACTTGTGGCTAAATTATTCACGCTTTCCTCTTCCGAACTATCCATTTTTGGGATTATTATGACGTTTGTCACAGAATTAACGAAGTAAACAACTTTGTTCAGTGAGGTTGCTAAGGTCGCTGATGGTTACTAAGGTAAGATAAGCAAAAGCACACTCAAAGTATTTCTTGAAATAAAGCGACGAATATATTAATTGCCATTTCAGAAAATAAAATGTCTGCATTGCAGTCAAACATAAAGCTTTGTATGCAAACTCGTACATAATTAGGCTTATGGACTTGCCCAAATTATTGGCCTCGCTCGCTTTGCTCGCTCTGCCATAAATTTTGGACTCGTCCATAAAGACCTAATTTATGTACTTGTTACATAAATAGCTATTCTCAACTTGAATATTACAAATTACATAATACAACCAAAGTTATGTTCCTTATATAAATCTATATACGTAAAGTATTCAAACCAGGGATGAATTTTCGTGAACACTACTCATCGTTTTTCGCTGCTGGTACTCAAGTTTGTCACCTAAACAGATAGTTTGTGTGTGACAAACTCCCAAGGTTTAAATTAAATTATGCAATTCGCCACTAGCGCAATCCCAAAAATAAATCCAAAAACATAAGTACATACAGCTACAGCGTATAATGCGGAGAAGAATCGAGAACGGAGAGAAGGGGTTTTAATTGTGCATCCACCAACTGACTGTACAAGTGTACAACAGCTCTATCTGAATACATTCAAGAATGTTTCACCATGAGTACTAAGGTATTCCCTTAACTTTACCCTGAAAGATCTGGAAGGAGCCATAAGGATAATTTTACTCGGCAACAAGTTAAACAGTTTCGGAGCGTAGTAGAGTACATTCTTTTGCGTGAAGTTATATATAGGTATGATATCTTTCGAAAAGTCTTTTAATTTTATTACTGAATTCAAGCTGACTCTTCGATTCGAATTTTATAGGTTTCCTGAGCACAGACGACAATGTTGTGCCTGGAAATATGGGCATGAAGGATCAGTCTTTGGCTTTGAAATGGATCAAGGATAATATCAAAGATTTCGGTGGTAATCCTGATTCTATCACCATCACTGGTCTATCGGCTGGTGGAGCTAGTGTGCATTACCATTATCTGTCGCCAATGTCTGAAGGTATACCGATTCATAATTTTTAAAAATCATCCTCATTTTAACTCATTGTATACATCAAACTTCATTTCAGGACTTTTTGCGAGAGGCTTCTCTCAGAGTGGAACAGCTTTGCAGTCGTGGGCTTTGGTGAAAAATCCACTTGAAAAGGCTAAGTTCGTCGCCAGGAACGTCAGTTGCGAAACGGATTCGACAGAAAAGATGATAGCTTGCATGAGATCAAAATCTCACAAAGAATTGATCGTAGGCATCGATGGACTGTTCGTTCTCATAAGTGCCATGCCATCTACTCCCTTTGGTCCAGTTGTTGAAAAAGGTGGAGACAAGCCTTTCATTGCTGAACATCCTTACAAACTATTGAAAGATGGAAAAGTGTACGATGTACCTTGGATCAATACTAATGTCGCAGATGAAGGAATTTTCCCCGTGGGATGTGAGTCTGCATTATTTTCCACTAATTTTTACAGACGCATTTACGTTTCAATGAGTTTTATTTGTTCGTAAGTTTGCTTATTGCTCAACTTCGAAGAAAACGCTGATTATAACAACTTTCGTCTTTATGTCTATGAAAATACGCTTTTCAATTCGTAAACCTTCTGACCGGTACCCTACATACAATATCTAAAAACTGTACAAATTTTTGTTACTCTCAACCGCTTTTGCAACTTTCTGAAAGCACAATATCAAATGAATCGTACTTTGAAAAATAATGAAGTAAAGTAGAGCAATGTTTGAGATTCGTAACGATTTTCGAAAACGATCATCACACACTCTCGTGTAACTGAATTGAATTTATCGCCCGTACTTTTATATTTTTTTCTTCAGTTTACGTCTATTTGAAGAAGATGGATTACATAGCTGAAAACTGGGACACAATCATGCCATCTGCTCTGGATATGAACGATACTGTTGCTGAGTCGCAAAAGGTTGAAGTGGTTGAAAAAATAAAACAATTTTACTACAAGGACCAAGCAGTGACTGAAGATAACAACGAAATTCTAATTAAGGTGGGAAAATTGCCAAATTAATGATTTTTTTTCCTATAATGCACGAATACGCCCATGGTTTCCACGTCATTCCAATTACTAGTGATACATAAAAATGCAAATTAATATGCAAATGATTCAGGCAGCAGATTTCTATAGAATTCAGTTCATTCATACTGCTTTGAATAATTTCATCAAACTTTTTTGAACTCAGAAAAAAAAAGATACATAATGAAACCATATTTCTTTCGTTTCTTCAGTATTTCCTAATGAATGAGAATATACTGCTCTACAGAAGATACAGAAGTTCAGAACCAATTTTTTAAATATGAGAAATTTTCTAGTCTCTGTAATGGGCCACCATTTCACTGTTGGGTCGAACGAAAATTAACAATGCTGTGCAAATTAACGTGTCGAAGTCTTCGACGAACTGTTTCGATAGAAACCAAAATGCCAGAAGCGCTGGAAGTAAATATATTACAAAGCAAAAACCTTTTTCTACGCAACTCCACGTCAAGGAATCTTTTTTTTTTCGGGTGTGCCTCACCACCTAAAATTGTCACGAGCCGCCACTGGATGAGTCACATATATCTCATAATTTTCTTATCAAGTATATCAAAAAGTTAATGAAGTTGGTGAAGACATAAAGCCTTAGCAGGAAGATGGTTCAGATTCACTTGAATGACTTTAGTCTCATACCATTGAGTATATTTGAACTCAATGCTCATACTAATTTTGCTCCTCTCGTCTTAGAACTCTCTGTATAATTTGTCAAAGGGTGGTAAGAATAAATGTATATCTTGGTGAATTTTATAGATGTACAGCGACAGATTATTCTTCGTCGATTCTGAACTAGCCACAAGGACACATTCACAAGCCGTCAAATCACCAGTGTACGTCTATTTCTACAAATATATTCCTCAAGATAACTTCCGATTCAGGAAAGTGAAACCAGGTAAAATATAGTTCACACATCACGAAACTGATTTCTTGAACCAGATCCTGATATGCAGTTCTCGACTGTTTTTGAGCGATCGTTCTACACAAGGACTCACTACTCACTTATCAAGAATCCAGGTCCAAAATTAATTATGCAAGGAAACTTGATATTTTCTGACTACGTTCGGACCTCGAATGCTGAGTATAAGTTCGTTAATGGACAAAATTCGTTCGAAATTTTGTTTCCCTCAATTTTGTCCAGATCTCATATAGTCATATGAATCCATATAAAATTCTACCGATTTCTTCGACCATTTTTTAAAGCTTTCGCAAAATTGTTTCCATTGGTTCCCTGAATGCGAATCTACCTGAAAGGTAAATGAACGAGCACTCAAAAGCTCCTGAATTCATGTCAGCGATTTTAGTGATTCAGTTTTGCATACAGTGTGACAAGAAAAACCTCGGACAAACTCTTTTTCATTTAACTTTAAACAGAAGAAACTGAACAAAACAACAACAAATAATAATAACTTGAACATTTGTTAATAATATATTTGAGCGGTTTCGAAGTGGCTTCCTTTGGCGGCGATACACAGCTTCGCAGACGCTTCTTGTAATTTTCGGCAATGGGCCACAGCTCCTCGGTTCTATTCCCGGCGCAGAGATTGCTTCAGCAACTCCAAATTTTTATGTTTGTTGGTACAAGCCCTGTGCTCCAAAATCGACCACACGCTGTAGTCCATTGGGTTGAGATCCGGTGAGTAGGGCGGCCATTCTGCAGATGAGATGAAACAAGGAAAATGGGTCTTACACCATTCTTGCGTCATTTTCGCTCTGTGAGCCGGAGAGGAGTCCTGTTGAAAGGTCCAATGCGTATCGACGAAGTGCTGCTTGGTCCACGGAAGTACTACGGCCTCGAGGATGTCGCAGCGGTGGACTTCTTGATTGATTTTGACCCCTTGGCCCACGAAAACTAAGGGAATTGTACAACTGCCGCAAATTCCGCCCCAGACCATGACGGATTGCGGATTTTGACGGTGTTCGACGATGGCCGATGTACCGGGAGCCTCTACGGACCAGACTCTGTCATTTTGGTGGTTGTGGGATTTGTTCTACGGTGAAAAGCTTCTCTTCTGTGAAGAGAATTCGCTCCCATTGCTGACCGGCGGCGAGACGAAGGAGTTGGCGGCACCTCTGGAGTCGTACGCGCTTGTTTTCCTCCGTGAGGAGTTGAACTTTTTGGAGCTTGTATGGCTTGAGGTTGAGCTCCTTTTTGGCAATTTGACGGACTGATTCGCGGTTGATACCGGTCTCACAGGCTATTTTCCTTATGGAAACCCTCGGTTTTCGATTGACTCGCTTCTTGACGATGTTTCGATTGCTAGGTGTATTGACAGTGCGATTTCTGCCACTTCCTGGACGACGACCATCATGGCCAAGCTCCTTGAAACAACGAATTGCATCGGACGGTTTGTCGAGGCACATTGAGCAAACGGACAATTTCGCATTGACGCCTACCTTGACGAAACAGCTCCAAAATCGCACTACGTTTGTTTGAAATTCTGTTACATGAAATTATATCAAACTGAAAATTCACATATTAGTACAGGAAAGTGTAGAAAAACCAAGAGAATAAAAATTATTTGGCTGCGCTGAAATACTTTTGTTCCAGACCACACCAAAATTTGTCCGAAGTTTTTCTTGTCACCCTGTATACTCCATTCCGTTTTATAATGTTGGTTGGCCATGAGATTCTGACACATTCAACCGTGTATATTTTGAAAATTTCAGGTTATAGTCATTTTCGTGTCAGCTAACTAAGCAACGTTGTCCTTTTCACATACAGATCGTAGTAATTACGTATTTATCAAAATCTTCATTTACTTCGGGAAAATAATGAATTCGAGAAAATATTATGTGAGGGCTGAAGGAATTCAGGTCGAAGGCCGTAAATAAACTTTTCTCTCTCTCTATTATGTGAATTCAATAATTCCGAAGACCTGGCGAATGTTGATGAAACCTTTTTTTCTGTTAATACTGGAAATATGTCACGTATATAAACATGGTTGGAAGATTCAGTTATGCTATTTCATTGTATAAAAATCAAGTATCGACTGTCTAAATTTTACTGAAAAATAATGAGTACAATGGTCCGTTACTTTGTCATAGTTCATTCGAGAAAAGAATAAAACAGACGGACCTATGGAATACCCCACTTTTCATAATCTCAAGAAATAAGCCTACAGAAGATAATTGAATACTATTTTGTACAACTTGAAATACTCCAGCATGAAAATGTAGTAGGTAGTACTACGAAACATGTGTCACAGTTAAACCTTAAAATAACTAACTCCATTTACAGAGTTGAAAAAGTATAAATAGAAATTAGCATTGGCAAAGTCTCTGAGAATTATTTGACATGTCACGAGTACCAACCAAGCCCGGATCTAGGGGCGGGCAAGCGGGGCGCTTGCCCTGGGCGCCAGCTTAAGGGGGCGCCAAAAACAACCAGAGGTTAAATTTTTTTTACTTTTGATTTTCTCGGAAAAATGTATTATTATTAAATATGACCCGACTCTGAAGTGCCATCCTGGCCACTCAAAAAAAGGACAAATATCCTATCTCTGCAAATCCAACCAAAATGAAATTATCGATTTAATGGCCACCAAAATTCGGAATAACATTATTAATGAGATCAAGGAGGCCAACTATTTCACTATTATGTTCGACTGCACCCCAGATGTATCTCACACAGAACGAATGAACTAGGTTATACGAGATTTAAAGAGAACGGAGTCTGCATATGAGATAAAGGAAAGTTTTATTGACTTCTCAGAAGTTGACGGAAAAACTGGAGAAAAATAATAGCGAATTCTTGATAAACTGCAAGCTTATGATTTAGATGTCAAAAAATGTCGTGGGCAATCCTACGACAGCAGATCTAATATGGCTGGCATAAATTATAAAGGACAATCCAGAATTCTACAGATGAACGAGCTGGCAGTATTAGTTGTGGGTGTCCATTCGGCTTAATCATGTTCAGAAGCAGAGTATTTATTTGGTGTTGTACAATAACTGTATTCTTCTTTTGTTAGTTCAACCACACGTAGGACAATTATGAAAAAGTGCATGAAAACAAATTTGAAAGGAAGTAGCCAAACAAGATGGACTAAACATCAACTGTTAATGCCTTGCTCAATAATTTACCGGGAGTTGTGAAGGCTGTGGAAGAAATCAAAGAATACTCACTAGTCGCAGAATCCAAGTATGAAACTTGTCATTTGCTTCATGCTGTGATGTATTTTAGATTCATCCTGAACCTAACAATTTGGTATAATATTCTGCGAGAGTCCGAGAGATCAATAGGGTCAACGTGGAAATTCAGAAAGGGGATATAATTATTTCACATTCATTATCGTTGATGCAAAGTCTTGTGATGATCTTGCAAGGAATGAGAAAAAACCTATTGAAAACTGGATCTTGGAAGCAACACTACTTTCAGAAAAATTGGATGTACATCCAATTCTTAGAAATGAACTTGTTTCCAAGAAGAAAAAGCACGTCGACGAAATGTGCAAGGATGAGTCAAGAACGCTAGATCTAGTGGGTTTATTCTCGAAGGAAATTATCTGCAGAAAAATGGGATACTTTTAGCGCAAAAATATTGAAGATACTTGAATGCAATTGATTTTTGTTGGGAATTAGCGGTATTCAAAGAGCTGGTTCCTGAAATTAGTGGAAGACCGACTTCATTAGACCTGCTACAAATTCTTCACAGGCAAGATCTGCAAGAAGCTTTCTAGGGAAAGCTTCTGACATTAGGATGTCAGTATTGCTTTAAGAATTTACTGGAAACTGGACATTACCTACCACGTCTGCAAGATGTGAATGCATTTCCAGCAAATTGAAAATAATAAAAAACTATTTGCGTTCCTCAATGAGTCAGAAACGTCTCTATGGTCTCTCGATCTTAGCTATAAAAAACAAAACTGCCTCCTAAACAGATTTTGAGGAGTTGAAAGATGAGTTCGCGGAAAGGAAATCACGCCGCGTGAAGCTGTGAAAAAAAAATCAAATTTCTCTCCTTGTGATATTTTCCTTATTTTTATTATTTATTTGTATCATTCATTTTTGTTTTTTTTTATGAATTCTTATTTCACAAATGGGGGGGGCGCCATCTTGAATTTTTGCCCCGGTCAGAAAAAATCGTAGATCCGGGCCTGGTATACCAACCTACGAAAGTTTTAAGTAAAAAAAAATGATAAACCTAAATCTTGGCCAACCGGGTTACTTTATAAAAGTCAATGGAGTACATATTTATTTTACTACATTCTAGGAGTAAGTCATGGGTTAGATGGCAAATTATTGTTCAAATGGATGATTAACGCAGATCTGAAATCAGAAGATGAAAAAATGATGAACCTCCTCATAAAATTCTTGAAGGACTTCGCTGATACCGGGTAAGAATAAAGTTTCTCTATATTATTGAATTCGCGGTATTACAATACCAATATTACTTGCAGAGTCCCTAAAATTGGTGAAGTACAATGGGATCCAGTGGAACCAGGCAATGAAGAGATAAAATACCTTGAAATCAACTCTGCTGAAGATGTACAAATGAAAACCAGAACAGTATTGGGCGAAAGAGATTTTTGGAATTCATTGCCAATCAACGAAAATAATCACATTTATAAATGAAGAGTTTGGAAATATATATTTTTCAGAATTGGGTTTTTATTTTCTCCTTTATAATTTAGAAAAAAATTCGAAGACTGTTCACTTCGGAATATTTGAAGCATGTTCTGCATGTATCACGCAAGACAAGATTCTGGAATGCGAATCTATTTTAATTTCTACGCCGGATATCTTTAAAATAAGCTTCTAAATAAAATGATTTCACAAAATCAAGAACTTTTCAACGACATGCTAGTACAAATTGAACAATGTGCACTTTTCTAATATTTTTTTTTGATCAATGCATATTTCAAACTGTGTACAAAAAAACAATCTCAAATCCTTCGAGTGTACACCGTACTTTAGATTAGTGGATGGTTCAAGCAGTTCATCGAAATTTGATTGCTGGTTGGTATTCCCAACATTTTTCATTTGCATAAGACAGCAACAGATAAGAATGAAATATTTGTATGAATGTGTAAAGAAGTCTCGAGAGAATATTCCATAGCATACTGCGAAAATGACAAGTGTTCTGAATGTGATAATAGTTATAGTTTTTGCAGGTGAATATTTTTGGTTAGTTTATAGAAAATTGGTGTGACGATTGGAACCAATAGTTGTTTCAGGATTTCAAGAATTAACTGCAGTTCCTACGGTAAGACTGCAACAAGGGTCTGTTCAAGGATATCTCAAAAAATCTTACGATGGTAGGATATTTGCTGCCTTTGAAGGGATTCCCTTCGCTAAGCCACCTACTGGAAATCTAAGATTCAAGGTAAAATATAGGCAACATCGACCATATTCCATCCTGTATATTCCTTCCGATGGCATGAGAGAGGGAGTTTGACTTGGTACCCTGAAATTCCAACTTTTCAACTTGAGCATATAAACTCTTTTTGCATTAATTACTTAGTTACTTGAATTGTTCATATTTCAAGAATACATTTCCTTATTCGGGACTTCAGTCTTTTGTGAATTTGTAGGAACCAATTGCTGCCAATGGTTGGTCAAATACATTAGTAGCCAATAAATCCTACATATGCAGTCAACTTGATGAATCCCAAAAAGTTATAGGTAAGTGAAAATAATCTAAATAAAAACATGGAAGTAATCGAAATTGATATTGAAGGTTCCGAAGACTGTCTTTATATGTATGTGTATGTTCCGAAAGAACATATCAATCGTCAAGACAATTACGATGTGATCGTACATATACATGGTGGCTCACTAGTTGTTGGTTCACCCTATGAAATGGTACAGCCTGATTACATAATGGACAAAAATGTTATCCTTGTTACTTTCAATTATCGGCTTGGTGCAGCAGGTATGTTGAGAATCTTTTCTTCATCCTAAAGTTTCCATTCTGATGAAATGGTTCAGAAAGCTTTCCTAATTTGGCTATTGGCGACTTGGCGTATCTGATCTTATGATATATTTAAGGATTTCTGAGTACTGGAAGTAGTGAGATATATGGAAACAATGGATTCAAAGACCAGACACTAGCTTTGAGATGGATCAAGAAAAACATTAGAGAATTTGGTGGCAACCCTGAATCTATAACAATAACGGGATTTTCTTCTGGAGGCTCTAGTGTACAATTTCACTATTTATCAGCAAAATCCAGAGGTATTCATTTTTAAATCCTGAAAAAACGTGTGAATTTTCATATTGAATACTTAGCTGTTAAATTTTATGAGATCCCTGCTGTATTTGCTTTAGTTTTCGTGTAATCTTTCACATTATATTTTGAATACATCCCAACATGTATAATGGAATCTACTTTGTTATATTCATCAAGATAAAATTTCAATTTGAGGTCTGTTCCAAAGAGGTTTCTCCTCAAGTTATACAGTATTGGGCTCAGAATCGTTAACCCTAATTCCACTGGAGAAAAGTAAGCAACTAGCTCGAAATCTTCAATGTCCTGTGCAGTCCATAAGGAATATGGTGCGATGTCTCAAAGAGAAACCTATAGATGATCTAGTCCAAACTGACATATGGTTCAAACCAGCTGTGGAAAAAGGAAACCGAAATGCTTTTCTACCTGAAAATCCCTACAAGATGTTGAAGGATGGAAATGTCTATGATGTACCATGGATTGCATCGGATGTTTATAATGAATCACTTTTTTCGCTTGATTGTAAGTTGGGCCATTCGTACCTTCACATTAAGTGAACCTCATTCGTCTTATATTTTCCATTATACCACTGAACTTCTTCTGAAAGATATAACGGCATGCTGACAATTAAATTTTTTTTAATTCCGGAAAAAGTTACACACCGTGCGGGAATCGAACCTGCGTCTTCCTACTTTCCGGGCGGGGGCTCTTACCGCTAAGCTAACGGAAAGTAGGAGGACGCAGGTTCGATTCCTGCATGGTGTGTAACTTTTTCCGGAATTTCAAAAAATTGAATTGTCTGCATGCCGTTATATCTTTCCCTAATTATTATTAACAGACGTTAAACCATGTGTATTCTTCTGTAACCTTTAACCGGGAAGAACAACCCAAAACTCTATGGTCGAATCGCTAAGGTCTATAGCTAGGAGCATAGAATAACTGGAGAGAAGGCTCCCCTACGAAAATGAACTGCCAAAAACGTCCGAACTTGTCAGTTCGCCGCAAGGCCAAGAGATGGCGACAACGTTGTTCGTTGCTATAACATGGCTATCCTTAATAAAATTATCTTTAATGGTTATTCGTTGTTATTACTTATTAGGTCCCATTTATTACTATATCATAATATATATATATTCTTTTGGAGGAAAGCAATACATACTTTTTTTCGTGAACCCGACAATATAATGCATATAGCACGTGTAAAGAAATGGCTACAAGGATCAGATTGAATATAGGAAGAGATAATCTGTTTCCCGCTCCGAATCTAAGTGTTAGCAGAGGGAATGTAAACGGGGTACCATACAATTCTGCGTATAATACACGAGAACAGATAAAACCTCAGTCTTCCCGTATAATAATAATAATACTTACCTGAATGTTCGCTTTTTCCGATAAGGATATTGTTTTGATTATTCCACTCTTTCCATTTTTAGTGAGGAAGTTTCCGTAGCAACGATCGTTTCATCCCGAAAAAATTTTCAAGTCGGCAAAACCAACATGTTGGTTTTTCAGCGACAAAATTTTTGACGTTTCTCGAATTCATAGATAGCTTCGGAAATGAATATCATAGAGAGAACAAACAACGTTTAGTGGTTTAGTTAATCTATGATGAATTCTAATTTGCCAAATAGCGCAATACACGTCAATTGTGAACATATTACCCTATTTTCTCGTGGAATACTCATGCCGAATTCCACTCGAGATGAAATTTAAGCAGGTAAAATTTCTCTCTTGTAATATTCAAGTTTGTTGCTTTTCGGAAATTTCGCTCATGACATTTTTTCCAAAATCACTCGCCTGACGGCTCGTTATTTTGATACAAATGTCCTCCGCCGTTAATCGCAGTTCAAAATGATGTGTCGAGCGTATGAAGCCTTCCCTCCAGTTATTCTATGCTCCTAGTCTATAGCCTCGCCTATAGCGGACGAGGCGGAGCTATAAACTCTACCTAAAATATTCTCCAAATATGTAAAATACTTTAATTCGATCTGTGCACGAGATATCATGCACGAGATATCATGCACGTGATTTGAGTCCATATAAATATGATATAGACTAATCAAAATGGATTTTAAGAGGATTAAGAAGTAAGTTTACTTGTTTCTGTGTTTTTTTGTGGTATATTCAATTCGCGCATATTTTCTTGATAGAATTCATGTCATTTCGCTCTCCAAAAGGAGCTTTTTCACGATTTGGTGGGGATTCATGTATTCTCGTTCACATTTTCAGCTGTTTACAAAAACAAATCAGAGGTATTCACAATATACAATAACTTTACTGAGTGGGGCAAGACCTGGCTTGACTTGGAGGAATATGTAGATGAAGATAAATTGGAATATGTCCTTGATGAACTCAAAAAACATTATCTAGATAATGGCAAATTGACTGAAAGTAACGGATTGGAAAGACTGAATAAGGTATGTTACTATGTTATGTGATAAAGCGATTATTTCACTGAACAATTTCCAACAGCTTATGACTGATCGACACTTTTTGGTAGCAGCAGATCTAGCGATTCGTACTCAGGCATTAGCTACCAAAGCGCCGGTATACTTTTACCTCTTCGAATTCGTACCAGAGGATAGACTTGAATTTGGTGGACCTCCTGGTGAGTCGAAATATTTAATTCAATGGAATAAATGAAAGTTATAAATTTCTTTGTCATAATATGATCGTAAATCAGAAAAGTTCAAAATGTTTTTGAAAATTATTGCATACATAAAAATTGTGAGATTTTAAAAGTGAAATATCTGCGATACTATTTTCGAATCACACTTAATTCCAGAACGATACAAAGCCAGCGCCTGCTGGCAAGTAGAGCCACTGACGAGTCACGACTAATAGGTGCCTCGTAGACTATTGTAGACCTTGTAGTTCGCAACTACATTTTCTTTGGAATTCTATGGTTAACTAGAATTATAATAATTTCAGCTGCCTCCCATGGTGTTGACAGCAAACTCATTTTTAAATTCAGGACGAATCCAGAAAAACTGAAGCCAAGAGATGAAAAAATGATGCGATTATTCACCGAATTCATTGCAAATTTTGCGAAAACTGGGTAAGTGTTCTTCAACAATCCAAATAACAATGACGTGATCTTTTATGATGTAGGTGATGATTTGATATGGTTTCCCTACTGATTATGTTTTCAGAGTTCCAATCATAGGCAACATAACATGGACTCCAATTCAAGCGAATCATCGACGATTGGATGTACTGTCTATAAAATCTCCAGAAGATATAAAAATGGCGAAACTGAAAGAATTGGCACCACGCTGTCTGTGGGAAAGACTGCCCATCAAGGAAAATAATCATTTGTTTTGATATAGGATAGATGCATCTATGATATAGACATCAATGATAACTTTTTTAAGAATAAAATATTTGTCAACAAGATCTCTTAATTTTTTACCTTCTGCAAACGGCTACCACTAAAACCAAAAACTCCTAATATATTGCTTCGAAAGCTTCCGTTCTCATCACTACACATCAGAATTGCTGTCAAAAAAAGCAGCAGCTGTCGAGAAACATTTGACAACAAATGTCAAAAAACATTAGACAGCACCTGTCATGGTAATCGTCAATAATCCCGGACCTGTTGTTAGAGATTTTTTTCTGATCATTTTTGATAAACTAGGCATTTTTCGACGTTCGCGGAAATATAAAATTCTTAATATCAATTGAAGGGTTTTCCAATAAGACGTGTTATTTTGACATTCAAGGAAAATTTTCATTTTGTTTTAGATAAATGACCACCGCGACTACAGGACCATATCATTTTTCATGAATTTTTCCTTAACCAAATAGCAAGGCACACACGAAAGGGAAATCTGTAAGATCTGATCGGCAGTCCAGATCTGTAAACAGATCTGGACGGCGGATAGGATCGCTCCCGCCGATCTGGTCTGTCGCGGATCAATGAGATATATGATCCGCGACGGACCAGATCGGCGGGAGCGATCCCATCCGCCGTCCAGATCTGTTACAGATCTGGACTGCCGATCAGATCTTACAGATTTCCCTTTCGTGTGTGCCTTGCTAATCGCAAAGTGACTGCTCTAAGTCCTCGATAGCCTCACGACTCCCAGCTTTGAGGTCTTGAATCGACGCTGGGCTCTTGGCGTAGACCTTCTCTTTCACATGGCACCAAAAGGAGAAAGTCGCATGGTGTTAAAGCACAAGATCTCGGTGGCCAATTGAAATCACTTCTTCGAGAGATAACAGGGTCCGATAACTTTTCCGTGTAAGATCAATAGTTTCGACGGTTTCGTTGCTTGTGTGGCACGTAGCGCCGTTTTGTTGAAAGTTGTCCAGATCGATACCATCCAATTCCGGCCATAAAAAGCCATTAATCATCTCTCGATAGCGCAATCCATTCACCAAAACTGTTGCTCCTGCCGCATTCTCGAAAAAGTAAGGTCCAATGACCCCACCGGACCATAAACCGCACCAGCAGTCGCACGTTGAGGATAGAGAGGCTTTTCAACAATAACTCTTGGGTTTTACGAGCCCCAGATGCGACAATTCTGCTTATTGACGAATCCACCGAGGTGGATATGGGCCTCGTCACTCAAGATGATTTTCTTGTGTTAACTGTACTTACTTTATGATTCTCAAGACCCAAATCTTTATGCAAAATACTGTGTAATGAGTAGTAATGTTCATTTACTTTGGGAAAAGAATGAATTTGAGAAAATATTATGTGAATTCAATAATTCCAAAGACCTGGTGAATGTTGAAGGAACTTTTTTCTCTGTTAATACTGGAAATATTTCACGTATACAAACATGGTTGAAAGATTCAGTTATGATATGATATATTTGTTTATCCTGATTACTCCTAGGTCTCCTGAGGAGACCCCTCTGAAACTACAAGCTTCGAAGCTTGTAATTTGTGCCGAGTTCGGAGTAAGCAGTTGTGTTCTGTGTAGGCTTTGTAACTGTGTCCTCACGCCACCTTAGGCACAGCACAGTTAATTTTTGACCCAAAAGCGAGAATGGTGGCCCCTACCGAGACTAGAAAATTTCTTTCCTAGCTCGGGATTGAACTTCGGACTTGCAGGGTCCTAATCCAATGCTGAGCTAAGGGCACTCATGATATTTTCTTGTATAGAAATCAAGAGAGAAGTGTTGAAATTTTACTGAAAAATGGACAGAATAGTTCATTCGAAAAAAGAATGAAAGTACTCGAATAACCGATAGAAAAACTAACGGACCTTTGGAATTCTCGAGAAATAAGCCTACAAAAGACATTTAAATACCTTTTTGCACAACTTGAAATACTCCAGAAGAAGTAGTAGTACTACGAAACCCGTGTCACAGTTAAAACTTAAAAGAACTAACTCCATTTACAAAGTTAAAAAAGAGTAAATAGAATTAGCATTGGCAACGTCTCTGAGAATCATTCGACATTTAACGAGTACCAATCTGCGTCAGTTTTAAGTAAAAAAACTTGATGAACCTAAGTATTGGCCTACCGGGATACTTTATAAAAGTGAATGGAGTATATATTCCAGCGGCATTGAGTACCAGTACTGATACCAGTAGTCGTAACATGTATATTTACAGGGCTGGGATGTCTCCTATTGTATGGTAAGCTTTAACATCCTATTTATCTACTGGAATTCCCTCATACTTTTCACCAGAACCGATTAAGGATAGGTAACAATAAACTGGTATATAAATAAGGTCATTCTTCAAAGAAAACAAAGTCAAGATACCGAATATGTTCAGTTCAGCTACTCCTCTTCTTTTCGTGTTTATTTTAGGTGAGTTTCGCGCAAGTTTTCACTTTTTACTTCACGGATTTTCATTTTAGGGGTGCATTTGTGTTGTGGTACTCCTCGAGTAAAGTTAACGCAAGGATCTATCGAAGGTTATCATAAGAAATCATATGATGGACGCGTATATTCTGCTTTTGAAGGAATTCCTTATGCTGCACCGCCAGTTGGGCCATTGAGATTTAAGGTAATTGTAGTTTATTCAAACTACATATATTTGTAGGGCACTACATTATACCCCCCCTTCATGAGAAAAATTATAAACGAAAATGAACTTTTCTTCCATAACGGGTGGTATAAGACGTTGACTCTGCATTTCCGGGTTGTCTTTCTAGCGATTTCTCCATTTTGTCTTTTTTGAGAATTCCCATCTTTTTGTTCGGAATATTAGGGGTTGCGGACGAATATTCTTCAGAAAATTCTAAAAATGCTGGTTTGAGTCTGTCAATTGATATGTTTTTCTTTTTTCCATTCACTAGAATTCCGAAGTATTTTTCATTTCTTTCCAGAACTTTATGGGGTCCCGAGCATGGAGTTTGTAGTGGTTTTTTAACGCTGTCTGTTCTCATAAATACATGGGAAGTATTCCTCATATCTTTATGTACAAAAATCTTCTTCTGTCCATGATGGTTAGCTTGATCTCTACTCTTCATATTTCTCATGGACTCTTGTAGTGTTTTCAAAAAATCCTGATGAGACAACTCTTCGTTCGAGTTTGTAATGGCAATATCTCCTGGTACACGTAGAGTAGATCCATAAAGTATTTCAGCACTACTCAAACCATCCAAATCTTCCTTGGGAGTTACTCTAAGACCATATAAAACAGTTGATATATGTTCTGACCACTTTTCGGGTGGATAACTTTTCAGTGCTGCTTTCATTGTCCTATGAAATCTCTCGATCATTCCATTAGAGCTCGGGTGGTAAGGTAAAATTCTTTGAAAAGTGAACTTTCAAACTGTCTTCTTTGATCAGTTGTCACCTTGGATGGTATCCCAAATCGACTAATCCACCCTCGATAGAATTCTTTAGCAACTGTTTCAGCTGTTATGTCTTGGATTGGTAGAGCTTCAACCCATCTTGAGTATCTGTCAATGCAGGTGAGACAATAAGAATATCCATTGGAGGTGGGAAGTGGACCAACAAAATCAATATTGACATGTTCAAATCTTGTAGCTGGTATCCTTAAATATCACGTCGGGGTCACCAATTTGTAGTTTATTCAAACTATCAAATGAAAGAATTTGATTGAAGGAGTTTTTATTAATTCAAACTATTTGACAAAACTCATTCCTCAATTTCATCTCTACGGAAACCTGTTCCATACAGGATGGAACTAAAAACATACACTACATAATCATCGTCTGCACCAGCTAGGGACATTTTGGAAAGATTCTTTCTATAGTGGGAAAGAATCTTCTTCTGTAGATATAAATTGAGGAAAATATATAATTTTTCAATAATTTCGGGTAATGAATTTTGTTGGGTAGTTCAAACAGCCTTTTTTGATCCCTATCCATTTATACAAATTATTTAAATCTTATTAGTAATAGGTAATACTCAGTTATTTTTAAGATTGAATTCAAGTCTGAAAAATTTGATTCGCTGAGTACTCTCATTTCCTTTAAAATCACCCAAAAAAAATTTATGAAAATGATGAGAAATTAACGAGTTGAATACAATTTTTTTTTAATCCACCAGATCTTAGATAAACAATAAATTATTGTGCCACATTCACAACATTTCATGGACATATCATCATATTTGCTGATAGAGTTTCCAATGTATTTAAAAGGATTTTAGAATTCCAACAAAGCAAGGGCAATATTTGGCAAACAGCAAATTCAATTATGTATATCCAATAGGTTGTCATATATTCATTTTTTAAGATCTTACTGAAAGTATCTACAACGAGAGACAAAGTTTGAAAATAAAACTTAAAAAATATATATTATTCTTGAACTGTGTAATGTTATTTTTATACATTCGATATCTATGTTTGATATTGTTTATCCTGACTACTCCTAGGTCTCCTGAGGAGACCACTCTGAAACTACAAGCTTTGAAGCTTGTAACTTGTGCCGAGTTCGGAGTAAGCAACCATCTAATAGATTCAGGAATATCAGTACCAGGAATACTATACCAATGTTATACAGGTTGTATATGAATAGTTGCTAAAAAATTCAGGGGGTGATTCCTTGTCAAAAAATAGAGTGGGTCTTCCATATAAACTTTTTCGTTTTTGAGCCCTCCCTGCTTGGTTACAGCCCCCTTAGATAGCAGTTCTTAATTTTTTCTCTCCCAATATCAACTTGTGTTAATTCCCAAAGGATCCTGTTCCTGCTCCAGGTTGGAATGATGTCCTTGTCGCAAATAAATCATACATGTGCAGTCAGCTTGATGGAACACTTACGGTTGTAGGTGAGAAACCATTAATCGTCCAAAATTCAACATTGTTCCTATTCTTCAATATTTTTTTAAGGATCGGAAGACTGCCTTTATATTTACGTGTATGTACCCAAAGAAAACATCAATAAAGCAGATAACTTCGATGTTGTGGTTCATATACATGGAGGATACTTGAATATAGGTTCACCCTATACCATGGTTCTTCCGGACTATATTATGGACAAGAACTTGATTTTCGTTTCTTTCAACTATAGACTCGGGGCAGCAGGTAAAGAATTAGTGGAAAACAATTCCGACAATTGTATTATTTGTTGTGATTATCCTTTGCAATTCTTATCTTTTGGTTTTATGTTATATGCCTGCTGTTGTAATGATAATGTGAAAATGGTGTTTTGTGTTTGAACCATAATTTTCATTATCCGTACGATTCTTTTTGTAGGATTCTTGAGTACAGGAGACAGAGAGGTTTACGGCAATAATGGACTTAAAGATCAAGTTTTGGCGCTCAAATGGATCCAGAATAATATCAAAAAATTTGGAGGGAACCCAAATTCAGTTACCATAACTGGATTCTCTGCTGGAGCTGAAAGTGTAGAGTTTCACTATATATCTCCGATGTCTAATGGTTAAGTATTTTTCATCAAGGTCTTGTCCTGTTAATCTTGATTTTATCGATTTGATTTCAGCGATACTCTGTATAATAATAATAATAATAACGTTTATTCACCATAATAGAGTTTACAATAATTAAATATCAGAGAAAATATGCCGACCAGTGAATAAACAAGTTGTCCACAAAAGTATCCTTGTGTGTGGGAGTATCAAAAGCCAAATAGAATCATTTAAACTCACATACTATGTCACCTTTATCTTATTATTGGATTTACAGGTCTTTTCCATAAAGGCTGGTCACTGAGCTATACAGTCCTTGGATCTGGGGCTCTTACTCTATACCCTGAGCAAAAGTCTAAGCTGCTCGCTCAAAAACTGCAATGTCCAACAGACACAAACAGGAATATGATACGATGCCTTAGGAAACAACCTATAGAAAAGTTAGTGGACCAGATGGTCACTTGGTTCAAACCAGTTGTGGAGAAAGGAAATCCAAACGCTTTTCTACCAGAAAACCCGTATAAGTTACTCAAAGATAAGAAAGTTTATGATTTACCATGGGTGAATTCTAATGTATTCAACGAGTCTCTATTTTCTCTAGAATGTAAGTATTCTCTATTAGACCAAGAGCCAGTGACCAATTTTCATATGTCATTTCATAACTCACCAAAATTTACTTGTTCAATATTCAATATCTGCTCAAAAATAAAAACCATTTCTGCCAGCCCATAATGGCCGGAGTAGACTACCATAAGCGCTCAAAGAGGCCAGAAAATTAGGTTCAACTATGTCATAGTATCATACACAAAACTTTCAGGAATTGTTATTGATAATATATTGAATCTATAAAAAATAATGACAGAACTTTTTCGTCCCTCCTAAGTGTTGGCAGAACTCTTTGAAAATTCATTAAGAACAGATGTACTTACTTATGTCATTTCAGTACGCTTGAAATTTACAGGAAATAAAGAAAATGTGTCTAGAAAGCGTATTATAATCATGACAGAAATTTTTTACATCACGAACCATCTGCCAGAACGAGAAATGTTGCCGCGCAAATGCGAGCGAAATGAGCTTATTCATATTTGCAAGTCAGACCTAGAGCGCATATTGGGCATTTACGAGACTCATCAAAAGTTGATAGAAAATTATGTGGAGGAAGCTAAAATTCTTTCATGAAATTATAGAATTTGTTTTCAGTTTCATTTACCTGATCCGATGATAAGGGTATATTCGCTATGTGGCTATGTACTCGTAATATTAAAGCTCACTGTGAAAGTCTTATACTCTCTTTTACTACTGTTAGTCTACCCAACTTTTGG
Source organism: Adalia decempunctata (assembly GCA_951802165.1). NCBI lineage: Eukaryota > Metazoa > Arthropoda > Insecta > Coleoptera > Coccinellidae > Adalia > Adalia decempunctata. The sequence continues at coordinate 29,343,732 of OX637697.1, forward strand.
GGTTTTAAATGCCCTGATGGTTTATTTTTTACCCCTAAATGTGACTGAGATCTTACACTTCTTTGAATGTTTCGTAAGTCACACAGGTATACTCAAGACCTCCTCAATCCATTCGAAAAATTCTTGGAGCTCAGTTCAGATTCGAGCATAAATTCTTCTAACAAAGTCAATGTTTATTAATAGTCTGTTGGTGAAAATATTTTTACTCATTTTTTTGAGAACTAACCATTATAATATTGTTGAAAAATATTCTTCGAGTGATGAAACTGAGGATTCAGATGATTCTTCATTCATTGAAAATGTCAACCAAGATGACGACGATGAGGAAACAAATTTTGAGGATGCGTAGGAAGAGCATATTTTTTTGAATAGTTTATTACCAAATAAATTGTTGTAATGTTAAAAATGAACACCTTCGATTCCTTTAATTTATTCTTTTAATTGACAACAATACATGCCCAATATGCGCTCTTGGTCTGACTTGCAAATATGAATAAGCATCATTTCGCTCGCATTTGCGCGGCAACATTTCTCGTTCTGGCAGATGGTTCGTGATGTAAAAAATTTCTGTCGTGATTATAATTCGCTTTCTAGACACATTTTCTTTATTTCCTGTAAATTTCAAGCGAACTGAAATGACATAAGTACAGCTGTTCTTAATGAATTTTCAAAGAGTTCTGCCAACACTTAGGGCCGATTGCACCGTATACAAAACTGTAGATTAAATCTTAAACCTCGATTAGTGTCTATGATAATCAATAGACACTAATCGAGGTTTAAGATTTAATCTACAGTTTTGTCTACGGTGCAATCGGCCCTTAGGAGGGACGAAAAAGTTCTGTCATTATTTTTTATAGATTCAATATATTATCAATAACAATTCCTGAAAGTTTTGTGTGTGATACTATGACATAGTTGAACCTAATTTTCTGGCCTCTTTGAGCGCTTATGGTAGTCTACTCCGGCCATTATGGGCTGGCAGAAATGGTTTTTATTTTCGAGCAGATATTGAATATTAAACAAGTAAATTTTGGTGAGTTATGAAATGACATATGAAAATTGGTCACTGGCTCTTCCTCTATATGAAAATAAAGTAAATAATCAAAAAGAACTTGGGGTCAAGGGCTTTTGTTCATCCCCCTTGTAGGTAGATTCGGACTTCTACAAACAACAAGTGCAGTTTTCTAATACCATTGTTTTTTCTTTTTTAAACAATGCTAATGAAGAGATCCCTTAATATTGTACATATTTTATTTCAGCTGTTTCCAAGAATAGATCAGAGGTATTCCAAATATACAACAACTTTACAGAGTGGGGTAGAAAAATGTTAGATCTGGAAGAGTATGTTGATGCAGATAAATTAGATTACGTCCTAGATCAACTGAAAAAACACTACTTGGATGATGGAAAACTAACTGAAGATAATGGTCTGGAGAAACTGACAAGGGTGCGAATAGCAATTTCTATTCTTCTTATACAGTATACTGAATATCCCATCAAAATTATGAAAATTGTCACGAAATTTTTTCAAAATTCTTCTCCGTATCCGTCAATTTCTTCTTGAAGAGGGACGTCCAAAGCTATATCCCTTCAAGTTTTTGAATAGGAATTGTGTATTAAGAGTATTACATAATTCCAAAAATCTATGTGTATCCCCATGTAACCAATGAATGGTTTCGTGTTTTTAGTTGGGACACGCTGTCGGTACATACACTGCGCAAAGAAATTAACGCACACTATGGAAATCTCAAATTTATTCTACATCTGAAGGTGTTCTCAATGATAATTATTTTTATCAGAATTATGCATGCATATGTTATCCACTTTCAACGTTTTTCTTCAATACAGATGTTTTCTCCCAGCAGGAATAAAAAAAGATGATATTATCAGATTTTGAATGTATTGGCTCCATTCTAAAATCAGTTGTTCTCGATCAATTCTAGTGATCAATAGTTTTTCTTTCGTTTGATTTTCTACACTCGATCGCTATGCAACGCGAAACACGCAATTTGACCCAAGAGGAATGTGTCCAAGCGGTAGTTTTGCGAGAAGAAGGGTGGACATACACAAGAATTGCAGAAAGGTTTGGTGTTTCCCATACAAGTGTGTCCAGAATGTTGCAGCGATTCAGGGAGACAGGTATGAATGTCCGAAGACCAGGACAGGGTAGACCACGGGTAACAACTGCCATTCAAGAACGTTACTTGAGAGTTACTTCGTTGAGACAACGGTTTGCAACCGCTCGCCTCCTTCAAAATCAGCTTGAGCAAACTCATGAGGTGCAAATTAGCACTCAGACAATAAGAAATCGCCTCAGAGAATATGATTTAAAGCCTCGTGTCGCGGCAAGAGGCCCAGCTCTTACCCCAGCCCATCGAAGGGCGCGTTTGGATTTTGCGAGAGAGCATATCCATTGGGAAGAGGCCGATTGGAAAAGAGTTCTCTTCACAGATGAGTCTAGATTCTGCCTCTACCATTGTGATCGACGTTCCCTTGTATACAGACGTCCACATGAAAGATATGCTCAGTGCAATTTCCTGAATACTACTGGTTTCGGGGAGGATCGATTATGGTATGGGGTGGAATATCTTCGACTGCTCGCACAGACCTAGTGGTCGTTGATAATGGAGCTATGAATGCTGATAAGTATATAAGGAACATTCTTGAAGAGCATGTAGTGCCATATGCCCCATACATTGGTGAAAATTTCATTTTTATGGACGATAATGCCAGACCCCATCGTGCGCGCATCGTTCAGGAGTACCTTGAAGAGGTTCAAGAGGTTGAAGAGTCTCTCGAATGGAATAGCCAGCAAGAAGTCCAGATCTCAATCCGATTGAGGAGGTTTGGGACAACCTCAACAGAAGGCTGAGAAGTTCAGAAAATCATCCAGCTACTCTTAATGACTTAGGAATCCAACTCGGAGAAATCTGGGAAGGATTAGATCAGAACATTTTAAGATCACTCATTTTGAGTATGAACCGTCGTTGCCGAGCTGTAATTAACGCAAGGGGTGGAAATACCAAGTATTAAATCACTTATCAGCATTTCAGTATTTTGGAAATTGTTCATTTCTCTTCTTTCACATAAGATTCGGTGAAAACCTGAATTTTTCTTCCATTTAATGTGTCTTGTTTCGTTCAAAACCTTCCCGAGAGAAAATAAAAAATAAGTTATAAAGTCAATGTAGAGTTAACTTTCATTAAAATTGAGATTTTCAGAATGTGCGTTAATTTTTTTGCGCAGTGTAGTTTATTCAGACATACTTTATTTGTTGATTATCACCAACAAATACTCTATGAATCAATTTTGGTACTTCCCCAAGCAATCAATAGGTTCCCCTATCAAGAGAAAATCTATGATATGATAATATGACTATACTGCGATTACTCCTGATTTCCCGAGGAGACTCCTCAGAAGCTTGTAGATTGTGCGACTCAGCAGAATCAGTTGTGTTCTGTGTAGGCTTTGTGCCCTTACGCCACCTCAGGCATAGCACTGTTAATTTTCGACCCAAATGAATGGTGGCCCACTATCGTCTGACGAAAAAATGTCTTTCCTAGCCTTGGGATTGAACTCAGACCTTCCGGGTCCTAGAATAACGCCCTAACCACTGTGCTACTGGCACTCATGGTTTCGTCCTCATTTGGACATTGGACTTGGACGCATACTGTGTTTGTCCATGAATACCGACAAATAAGTATGCCTGATTCGATTTGAATCTGAGTCTTCCAGATTAGACATCATATTCTATTGTCCATATAGCTCATAGTTTTCTGATTACAGCTTATGACCGATCGACATTTCTTGGTTGCTTCTGATCTAGCTGTCAGGACCCAGGCGTTAGCAACAAAATCACCTGTCTACTTTTACTTGTTTGAATACGTGCCAGAAGATAGGCTAGAGTTTTTCGGGCCTCCAGGTTAGTTGAAGCAAAAAGTGAACAAAACAAAATGGGGTGGATGTTTTATCTTGGAAATCGGTTTTGAATGCACTGTATCACTCATACTGATTACTGACGTATTTTTGATAGAAATCTATTCATCGTAAGCCCTTTTCAGCGATTCTGCACACTGAATTCCATTTGCAATGTAAAATTCAAAAATCAAAATAAAATGTTCAATATTTTCATCCATAGTAAAAATCGTAAAACAGGGGACAGTGTTCTAGATGAAAAATGTCACCCTGTAGATTTTCAATCGAAATTGGCATGTCACATGGTGTGAACTCTAAATTGTAATATCTATGCCAAATTTTAGTTGAATATCTTGTGGAATTCCGATAATAAGAAAAAAAAAATCAGAAACTGGTACCATCACCCTGTACAGGGTGGCCAGATTTCGATCGTTTAGTACTACATCTCTTAAAATATGAGAGATAGAGAAAAAGTAATATACATGTCATGTCCTCTTTTTTCGATAAACATAAATTGCTGAAAACCCCAAGTTGATACGGCGTCTAGTTTCCGAGCTACAGGGTGATTTTGGTATTTGGAACATTTTTATAATTGACTATAGCTTTTGTAGTTGCTCAAATTTCGGAGCTATAACAAAAGAAAATTTTTTTCAAATGAAAACCATGGTGAGAAATGATATTTCCAAATTGGTCTGTTTTCAACGATTTCAAAAATATATATCATGATATACTTCAGAGTTCACTATATATCGAAAATTTCGAAAAAACACTTTTCGTTCAACAAAATCTAAGCAGGCTTTGATTCACTTCCTTCAAAACTGAGGCGGCAAAGAATTTAATGTCTTAATTATTTTCACATGCCAAATTCAATTCAGTTTCATCATTTTGTATCGTCTGGCACTTCTGAAATTCTTATTTATATCACATCATTAAAACATGCAACTTATGTTTTTCTTCGAATTGACAACGATTTGAATATTTGTTGTGAATAATATTTTTTCAAATAAACCTATATTTTTTCTTGAAGGACTTTTTTTGTCCCTCATGGAAACATTCATTACTCTTTTCAACGGGTTACATGAAACTTTGTATTATTGTCATCATCAAATCATCTAAGTATTCTAAGTATTCAATAAATGTTTCTCATTTTTCAATTTAGCAGAGGAATCAAACTGAAATCAACAAGTTTCGCGAAGCCCCTCTATTTATCTGAGTAATAATAAAGCTAATATTTCCTGAATCAATTTGGCAGCTTACAAATCTTACAATAATTGTGAGATATCGAATTCTATGACCTTATAAGAATTTTAGAAGCGCCAGACGATACAACAATGATGAAACTGAATTGAATTCGACATGTGAAAATAAATAAGACATGAAATTCTATGACTGCCTCAGTTTTGAAGGAAGTGAATCAAAGCCTGCTCGGATTTTGTTTAACGAAAAGTGCTTTTTCGAAATTTTCGATATATAGTGATATATATTGATATATATGATATATATTTTTGAAATCATTGAAAATAGACCAATTTGGAAATATCACTTCCCACTATGGTTTCCATTTGGAATTTTTTTTTTTTTTGTTATAGCTCCGAAATTTGATCAGTTACAAAAAATCCAACAACACCACTGAAAAACAATAAAAAAAAGTGTCCTAGAGATGTGTTGATTTCGAGAGCGTAGATCCTATGATACCGAAATCAAAGTCAATTATAAGAATGGACCAAATAACAAAATCGCCCTGTAGGTCGGAAACTAGACGCCGTAGCAACTTGGGGATTTCACCAATTTCTGTTTCTCGAAAAAAGAGACATGTATCTTACTTTTTCTCTATCCCTAATAGTTTAGGAGTTGTAGTACTAAATCATCGAAATCTGGCCACCCTGTACAATATCTTAATGATAGCATTAATTTTAGCTGCGTCCCATGGAGTCGACAGCAAACTTTTGTTCAAATTCAGAACAAATCCAGACCGACTAAAACCAAAAGATGAGAAAATGATGCGCATTCTCACTCAATTCATCGAGGAATATGCCAGAACTGGGTAAGTATTCCTATAGGGACTCTATTTCGAAGCATAAATTCATAACATCGATAAGAAACTGTTTCTTATTTATCCAAGATAGATTCCCATTAACTTCGTTATTCAATCAGACAATTGATCCTATTATTTGATTTATTTCAGAATTCCAAGAATAGGAAACGTTAACTGGATTCCAATCGCACCGAATCAGCAGAAACTGAATGTACTGTCCATCAAGTCACCAGATGATATAAAAATGATCAGATTAGACGAACTTGCACCCCGCAAGATATGGGAAAGTTTGCCGATAAAAGAGAATAATCATTTGTTCTGAGAACTTATTTTATACTATGTAATTTGAAAATTTTCTCGAATATAATGAAAATACACTAATAACAGTAAAAACAGTCTCAGATCTTCCTGTTTCAAAATATGTACTACCTACTAGTCCATTCAACGTAGGCTAAATCTTTTTCCTCCTTCATTATTAGATTTGAATATTCCCCATAAAACATTGAAAAAAAACATACACAGGCAGAAATTTTCGCGAAAGTCAGAAACAAACAAAAGTTTAACAGCCGAACCTGGATTTTCAAAATTATGAACAAGTTGGTTCCTGAAGGTATTTCAAGAAAATCTTCCCTGAAAATTTCAATTGATTCGAGATAACCATTCAAAAGTTATAACGGATCAAAATTTTCAGAGAAAATCGAAAATCACTGTGTATATAACTTAAGAGCAGTTCCTCGTGGCTCGTCCTGTAGGTATAGAGCGAATACATTCATAACACAAATTTTGTTTCTTATTTCTTAGAAATACAGGATGTTCCTAAATAAGTGTATCAAGGGTCAACTGTAGATTTCTCATAAAATGATTCAATTTTTCTTTCTGTTCCATGTTCTCCTCCGTGTCTTCGTTTCCGAGATACCTAGACAGTGTCAAAAATTTATATTTTTTTCCGATTTTTGCTAATATCTTAGGAACCGTTTGAGTTACAGAATCGAGTTTTTTTACACACATGTACTTTCTGGCACTTTATTCGGTTTTATTATACTTGCCAGTGGCGGAGATAATGAATTTGCACAAAGGGTTCACCCCTCAACTTTTACAACACTGGACAAATTTGTACTTGCACAACAAATTCTGATGCGTCAATGTGTTTTACATAAAAAGGTACCCTTGGATCATTGCTCTAAAGTGATGCGTTTTCGAGAAAACTGGCATTTTATGATCAAAAACAATTTGCCAACACTTTGTAAATTTCTTGTGATTGGAAAAATGAGTGATGCACCAATGTTATTTTTTCATGAAAAATCTACAGTTGACCGTTGATAAACTTATTTAGGAACACCCTATATGAAGCGCGTTCGGCAATAGCATCCGAGAGCGGACGGATTTTTTAGTCACGTGATAACAGATTGTACAGATTTGTCAGATTTTTCTGTAATAAACGAACGCTACGGAGCATTTTGATCGATTTTTCTGTTTGACGTATGTAACGCCTTACCCGAGCCAGATATTAAATTAGAGCTTGAAGGTCTATTCGTCCGTAGAGGTAGTCTGGGTACTATTTTAATTCTTTTGTTATAGTTTTCAACATTTCTACCCCTTGGTTGAGATGATTCAATATTTTGAACCATTATTTTTTTATCAAACAACATTTTTTTATTTATTACTACACAACAAATAACATAAGACACGAAAATTCAACAGACTGTTCAAGAATATTCGAAGCGGGATAAAAAATCCATTCACAGAGGCCGAAAAGTAATTTCTGTTTCTGTTCTGTGGAAAAAAATCCGTTTCCTCCGTCGAAATACACCGAGCAAAAAGATCTACATCCGATTGATCAGATTTTCTTGCCGAACGGTCCAGATGTGTACTCCCCTCAATCTGGATGTAATAAACGAACGGTTCAGATCAATCCGACCAGTCAGATGTCATTGCCGAACGCGCTTAATATCAAGGTCTCTACATTCAGCGATGCGTTCGATATATCGACAATTTCGAATTTTTCCCTACATTCATATCGATGGATCGTTGCCATCCCTACTTCCAACGCTACCTGTTTCACCGCAACTATCTGATTTGTTAATCCCTGTATCGTAGGTATAAATAAATGTGATAATGCACCGTTGTCACTTCCAACTGTTTATTTTAATATTTGAGAAAATTACCAGTGGCGAAAAACGGAAAAAATGCTGTTAATAATAATTATGGGTTATGACATATGACAAAATCAGCTGTTTGATTACGAAATCGAAATGCGAGAATGTTCAATGTTAGTTCTTTGAACGCACACCAAGAAAAAGCGCCATTCTACAGATGGAGCCACAGCGAACTTGTCTTCTTGTCTATGACAACTGAACGATGGAGATTGGAGCGCAGAAGCATTATCACGTGTCCCATCACTATTTATAATTAGTTTTTATTATTTTGAAAGCAATCTTTAATTTTCGATCTTATTAATTTATATTTAATTCACAAGAACCTCCCGTTCTCATTAAATTCTCGACTAGAAAAAGCACTAGTTACCAGCAAATATTCCGATCTAGGGGAATCAAATCGATTGGAAACAAGATACCTGCTAAAATGTACCTGTTTACCAACGTTTGCTGAATGAAATTCAAATTCAAATATCAGCCACAGTTTCATGTTGAAACTAAAACAAATTCGATCTCTAGATAATTGCAAGGAATTCGAGTAGGAGTGCGTGTATGGTAAAATTCTTAAAAAAAAGTATCTTTAATTCCATTCTGATTTTTCTCAGAATCATTAAAATTAAATTTTTAGTGGAATAAACAGACTGAAAGTTGAAAAGGACGTTCCTACATAATTCTATCTGAATTTTTCGGCAGTGGTCAATTGAAAGTATTTTCAAAAGGCTTTAAAAGAACATATTAATAATACAATATTAATGAACACATATTTTCAACTTTAAATATTTTTGACGACCTGTCAAATTTGGGTCTAACATTTCGATTTCGGCACTTTGCGCATGGCAGTCGGCGCATCTTGAATGGCGACGAGTTGTTATTGTTGAAAGCGTTTAATTATTTGTAGAAATACTATGTGTGTTTTTACATTATTTTATGGTGAAAACATTTATATAAGTGATCCAGCAATTTAATTAACATTAATTCTTATTGGATACATACGCTGGAAAGAATCTCTGTGTGTCAAAAGTATGTCACTTAAAATGGGGTATGTAATATTCTCAACAGTAAGCAAATCAATTTCCGTCCTAAATACTACAGGTTCTTATGAGACACAACACCCATAATTAGAAAATTTTCAATGAAAAAGGGCGAGTATCCTTTCAGGAGAATATATCCTTATCGAATATGTACTTTATTTTGAGTTTGAACACATGTAATAACACTCCCCCGTCTGGCATACAAGATGGCTGCTGCATTTTCCATCTTTCATTTATTCACAGTTTTTCTCTATAGAACATTCGAAAAACTACAAAATATGACATATTTTTTGCAAGTAAAGTATCTATGATCCATTTTTTACATGTTCCAGCTGTGTTTCAATATATAAAATTGTAGTATTGAGAAAGTGGACTCAAAAATGGCCCTCGGCGCTAATTATCTTTGTTTTCAGGACTGCACCAACACAGTAATCTATCGAAATATCGGCATGTGATCCTCTTAGAAGGCGTTGAAAGATGACGCAGGTTAAGTTGGGGCCTCTCCTGACTAACCTGTTCATAATTTAAATGGTAACAAATTTAGATTGCCAAAAATTGACAACAATAGTTGGTTACAAGGGGAACTCGGAAAGTCCAGACTTCCCAAAGCAGCAGAATTGTTTGACAAATTCATTTAATGATATTCTGTGCCAGATAGTCAAAATACACAAGCTGGAGCCCTGGAATTCGGTGAGGGTAACGCTGTCTATTCCAAGAGAGGCAGCGTTACGTCTTCGACAACTGGCCAATGAAGGCTCTCATCTGCTTAAAGCCATTGGCATATTGTCTGTGCAAGTAGAAGATGACCAAGTGATTTCTTTGAGGATTGCGTCTGGCCCTCTTGGTTCTGAGCCTCAAGAGATTGTTTTGAGAACAGCTCAAGGTAATATATTAAAATTTCATTTTATTTATTCAATTCTGATGAATGTTCAATTGTTTATGTTTACCAATGGTGTTTATATTTCTAAAAGATGTTTTGTTTGTTGCAGATGGTGCAGGTGCTTCTTCTAACAATGTCTCTGTGGGCAGGTCTGATTTTGGAGGACCTCTTGCCAGGTTATTTTCTGCAAATAGTGGAGGTACTGCAGTTTCCACTGAGGCAAACTCTACAGTGGCCAGTGAAAAAGTGCAATTTAAATCGCCCAACGTGGTGTGTCCTTCAGACTCTGTCGTACCTAAAGTGGCTGTCAGCAATTCCCCTACAACATCAAAGAACCCTTTTCCATTCACTAGTATGAATCAAGCTATACACAGTAGAGAAATTAGCAATCAGCAACAGAATTGTACAGTTTCATTGACGTCGTCTGTACCAGGTCCAGTATCTGCAGTACAAACTTCTGCATCAACAGTGCCTCTGTCAACAGGACCACCTTTGCCACCACCTCCTTATCCGGCTCATAATCCTCCTGTTTCGATATCAAGTCCATTACTAGTGAACTTATTACAAAATGACGGAGCTGATAGTGTTTTGAGTGTGCCTCCTGCGACTGCTAATGCAGCAGTTAAATTTAAGTGTCCTCGAACAGTGACTAGTAACAATAATGTGTTAGTAACTTTATCACAAACCTATACTAATAGTAACTTATCAGTGAATTCAATTGTTTCACCAAGCGCCTTATCTAATAAACACCAAACAATTAGTACAACTCCCTGCGCCCTGAATATAAGTGCAACACAGCCTCCGCCTCTGAATAATCTTCCTCTGTCAAGGCCAACATCTTTATTACCACCACCACCTCCGTACCCTATGACATGGGCATCTCCGACTCATTTACCTGATATAACACCATCTCTCACTGACCTTCGAGCAGATGATTTGGACCAACTCCTACCATCGTTAGAGCATGATCTGGTGCACAGTCCGCCGGAATTACCAGAATTATTGACTAATTCTAATCATAGCGACCATTCTATACTGGATGCGCCAGAACCTCAACCCTGTGGGAGGAACTTTCTGATAAATCCATTAACAGGTGAATTGGAACCCCAGTCAAGTGATGAAAGTGAAGATGAAGAGGTTAGGGATGTGTTCACAGATTTGCCATCACCTGGTGCAACAACATTTTCGGATGAAGATACAAATTCCACTTCCAAAACAGATAATATTATGAGTAATATCACAGATCAGAGTGATAGTGATACTAGATCATCTTTGATTGAAACAGGTGTTAAGCACAGGTATAAAAACATAAAGTCCTCTAAAGATAGAGGAAGAGATTCTCCCTCCTTGAAACCAACTGAAAAAATCAAGTTGAGGTTGAAATTAGAGAAATCTGAACCTGTAAATCCAGCTTATAAAGTGGATGTTAGTTTTATAAATACTCAACAGCCAAAAAAGGCTATAGTGGCATCGGTTACTCCAAGTCCTTCCCCTCAAACACCACCAAGCTCTGAGGGATTGAGAGTTCCACCTTTGCATATTTCTCTTCGAGGTAGAAATTTAGTCATCAAAAATAAAAAGAGAAATAAAGTTCTGGATGGTGGGGAGAAAGTGAAAGTTCGAAAAACGCAGGATTACACTCTCAAAAGAAAACAAGATTCATCTCTGGCCGAAGATGATCTGAATAGTCCCTCATCTGTAATGGTTGACTCAGCTTTGGAACAAACTAAAATGAGATCTTCGAATTCTGACGTGAAAAAGATCAAAAGACCCAAAATGAATAATGAATTCCGAGAGGGCCTGCCTCAAGCAAATCCTCAATCACTTTCGCATGAAACAAAAGTTGTTCTTCACAATTATATATCCAAAGAAAAGGAGAAAGAAAGACGGGGAAGTGATTCTGAGTTATCTAAATCTAGTAAAAAGTTTTTTGAAACTAATGGGATAAATTCAGAGGACAAAAAAAGGAGATTGAGTCAGTCCGATAGTGTTGAAAGTACTGAAGTCCCTGGATCTACAAACATAGGAACTATGGTAGGATTACCAAAACCAAGGAAAGAAAAAGTAAAAAACCGTGAACTGAATAGGAATAAGAGTTACTCTAAAAATTTAGCAGAGAAGATAGCCAAACAACAAATAAACTTGCCTAGTGTAGAATTAGATGTGGAATCAAAAATTAAGCAGAGATTATTAGAGGGTGTTAATAGAATTCCCCATCGGATTGATCAAACTACACCTGCTCCTGAAAAGCCACCTCCTATTATTGATGAAAAGTTACCAGAACCTGATGGATGCAATACACCTGATAGAAAGGGTGAAGTGGTAGAGAAACCAATAACAAGTAGATCACCCAACAGTGGAGCGCAGGGTGAGGACAGTGGTATCGAGAGTATGGATGCCTTGAGTGAAAAATCACCAAATCAAGCCAGTCAGAGCCCTCATGCGGATTTACCAGAACCTGCATTGAAACCTAAAACCCAAGTGCCTGATATGATGGATATTGAGGCTCAATTAGCCAAAATGGAAGGTCTCAATGGTGATGAAGATTGTTGTATAACATCTTCACCGCAGGATAATATGAAAAATAGTTCATTGCCAATATCTTTACACACCAATATCATCAATAACACAAAAGAAAAGGAGCCTTATGATAAAGATGAATCACTTTTAACTCCCTCAAATTCTAATGAACTACCTTCAAGCCAAACAATTAAGGAGGACCTTGAGCCCCTCCCATTAAGGATCGCTCCTCCTTTATATACATATTCCAATCCTGAAAAAAGTAGAGATTCTGAGGAAATATTCGAGGTAGAACCAGAAAATATCAATAATTCTAGCCCTTTGAAAAATAAGAGTTTGCTTGAAGCACTCTTGATAGAAATACCATCAGATCAGCAAAATTCAGATAATCCAAGTCCTGCTACAAGATCAGTTCGAACTAGAGCATCTTCTAAATTGAACAGCCCGGAATTAAATTCAAATTCACCTGTCATAAGACAGCAAAGGGGTTCAACACCTGCTACCAAAAGAAAACGTCGAGAATCAGAAAGTTCCAATCAAAGTTCAGATGATGTCAAAAAGAAATCTCGTAAATTGAATGAAAATAATGAAATAAAACAAGTTGGAACTGAACAAGCACCAACTAGAACAAATAGTTTGAAAAAGACAAATTATGTTGGAAATATGGCGTTGAATGTAAAAAATAATGATGAGAGCTCAGATAGTGATGAACCACTTATCGAGAAAATGCGTAAGAGTAATGCTCCTCCAGTAGTTACAACAACTTCTATATCCCACTCAATTGCTACAGTTATGACGAATGTGGTTACTACAGTTGCTTCAAGCAAAGCCAAAGTGAAATCACCAATCACTTTGGCAAAAAGCATTGTGACAAATAATGCACCTTTGAGTACAAGAAGATCGGTTAGGTCTGCCATGCCAGCTCAAAATACAAGAAGTAAGGGTGATATCAGGGTTCATATTGATAGTGCTACTACAACAGCAGCAGAAGCAGTGCGAAGAAAAACACGAAGTGCAGGTAATGATAATGAATTCAATAGATGTCTCAATGAGATTATTTGATTTAAATTTTTCTAGTTTGTTTCCTTCCATATGGTTGGTGAAAATCAGGGGTAAATAATAATTTGTTCAACTTTTAAATTAAAAGTTCACCCCTTTTTACTCTACCAATTATAAAAAGAAAATCATAATATATTTTCGTGTTGAGAAGGCTTTCTTTCAATTAAATTTTGATAGTAGCGATATTTTCAATCTGTCATAAACTTTATTACTTTCAAAGAAAATCAATTTTTCGTGGTACATTTGAGGTCAGAATAATAAAAACCTTCATTTCCATAAACTCATACAATGAAAAGAAAATACGTCAACTTAACCAAAGTAACTAAAAACTAATACTCCATTGGCCAAGATTTAACTCAAAACTGACGCAGGTTGGCACTCGTGAAACATTGGCAATGTCAAAATAAGTAACGGACTATTCTGTCTATTATTTTTCAGTGAAATTTCAGCACTTGATTCTTGGTTTCTGTAAAGAAAATAGCATAACAGAATCTTCCAACCATGTTTATATACGTGAAATATTTCCAGTATTAACAGAGAAAAAAGTTTTTTCAACATTTGCGTGGTCTTTGGAATTATTTTGATTTCACATGATAATTTCGATTAAAACGTAATTACTACGACCTCTATGTAGAGAGGACAACGTTGCCTAGTTATCTGATAGAAAACGACTATAACCTAAAATTTACAAAATATACTTGGTGAAATGTGTCAGAATGTCATGGCCAACTAGAATACTTTATAAAAGAGAAGGGAGTGTTGGTGTCATAATTCTTACCTTGAATTCCCAATTATTGTCTAGGCTTCAAATTGATTGTAATTAGATTTTTCTCATTTTAGTAGTCGACTTGGAGCTTAAAAGGAAAAAAGAAGTGAAGTGACAATTTGCAGGCGACTCTGTCGCCTCATTATTCGTGCCCATTTCAGAGCTGCAGCAATAGATGTGCAGCCCATGTACAGAATGTGATAATCCCCAACTACAAATTTCTTTTATTGACCTAACCACTTGTATATAGCTAGAGTTCATTGTAAATATAGACAGAAAAGAGCAGTGTCTTCATACACTTTGTATATTGCGCTATTTTCCATACATAACCTTTATTCTATACTATACTATTTCGTTTGCATTTTACGTACAAAAACTTGAAATATTTCACTTGTATAATTGTATGATTATAATGTAAAGTTGTTGACATATTGTTTATGTTTTAGCTTAGTTTTATTTGTTTATTATTCTTATTATTTATACCATGGAGCCTTGTAGAATGTTTCTGGTTTCTTTACGTAAAATACAATACATTGTAATGTTCTTAATTGTAGATTTGTGGAACGGTTGATCATTATAAAATATACATTGTTAAATAGAAATATCTTAATATTTATATACTGAAGCCTTTTATTCAATGTGTCGCATATAAATTAGATTTTTAACTCATAATGCAACAAAACCTCAATTTTCTAAGAAGATGGCAATTTATTTTAGGAGCAAAATTTGTTTAAATACATAGTTTGTTAGTAAAAAGGCAGAATATTTTCTTTTTCGTTTTTTCTATTCTTAAAACTCAATATTTTCGAAAACATGGAAACATAGTGGGCAATGGAATATTTCTATAATAGATTCTATTTTTTATTAGGTGTTTATTTTAATTCATTTTCGAATATAATTCAACCGAGAGGGCTAGGCAATAAAACACCCCCATTGAAATTTCCCAGATACCATTGGAATTATATGATCAATTCTATCATAACAGGTTTGACAGCGAAATTAAATATTGCAAAATCCCTACAAATTTTCAGAGATTTTTTTTTATGCAATGTGCAACGATATTATAAATCTTGTAATTTTTTTTATTCCATCAATGATTTAAATATACAAGATTAACTGAAATTGCATCTTGGGACTTTGTTTTTAGAGTAACTCAGGACCACAATTTTATTCGAGTGGGAAATTAAACCGGCGAAAAATATTTCTCGTTTCTTGGATACCTTTAAGGGAAGGTAAGTTCACTGCGCGCGTATTTGATTTTCGGAGTTCCTACTTCCCAGAAATATTTCTTTTCAAAGTTTTCAATAGATATTAATATAGCTAAATCAGCATTTTCCGCTCGACTCTTCCACTTTCTTTTTTCCTACTCCTTCATGATCATAAATAATGTATTCTTTTTGTCTTTTATTTCCTGTATTTTATTACTCTAGGTCTAGAGTAATAAAATACTTATTACCAAAGAGAAAGAGGTAAAGTTCACTCTGAGGTTTTTCCATTTATGATAATTCTGTGATAGAGAATATTTTCTTCTGTGGACGAAAATCAAATAACCTCAACAACGAATTGTCAAATTCAAAGTAAAAAATTGCACGTCAAGTTATCGACTAAATAAATAAGAATTTTAATTTTACGATATGTTACGATTAATACAGTAGCGCCGCGTCTCGTCCAAGACGGTGGTTTCCTTGAAAATCAAATGGCTCAAATTTATTTTTATCTACTGTAATCTCCTTCACCTCCTTCCTTTCCGTTATCTTTCTATGTAATCAGCTGCTATTATTTAATTCGAAGAAATTATAGTAACGGGTGCCGCCGCGACATATTCGTTTTGTAGATTTATTTCACTAACTTCAGTTAGAATGCCGAATATAATAAATGAAATTAAATTGGATTTCAAAGATGTGCTGTTGCGCCCCAAAAGATCTACTTTGAAAAGTCGAAACGATGTAAGTACAATGTTGATTTATGAATTTAAATATACAAATAAAGTTTCGTATGAATTTATCCTTGGCGGTAGGGATCTAAAAATAAAGATATCGTGCTCGTGGATGGTACATGGCCAAAGTCGATTCATAAAAAATCAATAACATTTCTTATAAGGAAATAACCTAGTTTTTTTATTATTCGAAGGGAATACACAAAGCTTGGAATATTTCAGCAGTATGTCCATTATGTTATTGTTATTATGTATAACAACATATTTTCGATGAAACATTGAGCGTTTTACTATTTTTTACAAAACCAACATACCTACACCAACCTGCTACTTGTGCCAACTTTTCACCGTTTCTTCACACAGGCTTTTTGTACGTCATTTAAAATAATAATAACATTTTGAAGAAAAATGATGAATAGCGACAATTTCATTTATTTCTTGATCTACAAAAGTAAAAAATGAAACAGCGATAGATCTCTGAATTCTAGAATTATTCTCAAAATCTTTCATAAAAACATCTTACACATTCATTGGCCTCTTTAAAAAGCCTTCAAGACTATTCGCGAGCATCGTTATCGTCAATTGATCTTATTATATTAAATTTTTATCTTGGTGAAGTCCGACACAATTGTTAAAATCAATTGGATTACGTTGTTTAAACATCTTGGAAACCACACTTTCATAAAGCCTCAAGATTTTAATGAAATTTGTAGATTATTTGCTATGGAGTACATCTTAGAAGTGGGTGGTATACTTTTTCATAAATACATTATGAAGTACAAAACAAAAATGAACATAATTTCGGAAAACTTCCATATGTTAAATATAGTTTGGGACACCACCTTACAGTTTGTCTTACGTGGAAGCTAGTAAGCGCGCAAGTACTTGTTCGGGTAACGCACAATACGCAAAAGTAATGAGAGACTCAACTCAACTCCTTTTGTCACCTGTTTTCCTCCAGAACTTTTTTTTGGTGATCAACTGTTAATTTGAAAAAATGTAAAAAGAAGCTTTGTTGTTATACTGAAAAAATGTAAAAAGAAGCTTTGTTGTTATACTAAACTTTTGGGTCTCTTGTAGTATTGTCGTATCTGCTACCGATCTAGGGAAAAAAATTGCACGATTTTCTTGAAATCCTCGGACAAATCAAAATCCAGTTAGTATAGAAAAAAATTCAAACTTATTTGATCTGGAGATTCGGCGGGCCATAAACTGATGGCAACCTTGTTCAATCCACCGGTTTTCATAATTTTCATTCAAATACTCCCTAGCACACTCTGTATCTTGAAAACGAAACGTTTGCGACCACATGTTTATGGGACTTTTTTTTCTTCTTACCTAAGGAATCTCCTCTTTTCGTTTGTACGTTCAGTTTAGGAACAGTCTGTGTAGAGACTAGAGAATTGTAGATTTTTTGAATTGACCACCAGAACTCAGATATTTGAGTACAAGTAAAGTAAATTATTCGGTTTGACCCAAAAATTCACTTGTCGCCGTGTACATTGTATATTATTCAACATCTTACAGTCGATAATAAAATTTTGATGTTTTTCATCTATTTTGCGTTGAGTTCTGATCCATCTTTTGAAACAAAACATTGTGCAATTGCAAATACCTAATTGAGTTCTTCCAGAAAAATGTTCGAACTGAAGTGAAAGAAATGAAAAATCCCTTTTTTTACGATTTGCCTTTGTCCGGATGATAGGGATTTCCTTATTTGTAGAGAATCTTGCGCTAATTTTCAGAATGAGTTCCTACACTGCGCAAAAAAATTAACGCACATTATGGAAATCTCAAATTTATTCTACAACTGAAGGTGTTCTCAATGATAATTATTTTTATCAGAATTATGCATGCATATGTTATCCACTTTCAACGTTTTTCTTCAATACAGATGTTTTCTCCCAGCAGGAATAAAAAAAGATGATATTATCAGATTTTCAATTTTGAATGTATTGGCTCCATTCTAAAATCAGTTGTTCTCGATCAATTCTAGTGATCAATAGTTTTTCTTTCGTCTGATTTTCTACACTCGATGGCTATGCATCGCGAAACACGCAATTTGACCCAAGAGGAATGTGCCCAAGCGGTAGTTTTGCGAGAAGAAGGGTGGACATACACAAGAATTGCAGAAAGGTTTGGAGTTTCCCGTACAAGTGTGTCCAGAATGTTGCAGCGATTCAGGGAGACAGGTATGAATGTCCGAAGACCAGGACAGGGTAGACCACGGGTAACAACTGCCATTCAAGAACGTTACTTGAGAGTTTCTTCGTTGAGACAACGGTTTGCAACCGCTCGCCTCCTTCAAAATCAGCTTGAGCAAACTCATGAGGTGCAAATTAGCACTCAGACAATAAAAAATCGCCTCAGAGAATATGATTTGAGGCCTCGTGTCGCGGCAAGAGGCCCAGCTCTTACCCCAGCCCATCGAAGGGCGCATTTGGATTTGCATATCTATTGGGAAGAGGCCGATTGGAAAAGAGTTCTCTTCACAGATGAGCCTAGATTCTGCCTCTACCATTGTGATCGACGTTCCCTTGTATACAGACGTCCACATGAATGATATGCTCAGTGCAATTTCCTCAATACTACTGGTTTCGGGGGAGGATCGATTATGGTATGGGGCAGGCCCGGATCTACGATTTTTTCTGACCGGGGCAAAAGTTCATGATGGCGCCCCCCCCCCATTTGTGTAATAAATCAATTCATAAAAAATAACAAAAATAAATAATACAAATGAATAATCAAAATTATTACTAATAATAAGGAAAAAAAAGAGAAGAAATTTTAATTTAATTCAATTTTTTATTATTTTCAATTTGCTTAAACTGCAGTAAATTCTTGAAGCTGAACTGACGTTAGAGTTGCATATCTTTCCTGTGAAGAATTTGCAGCAGGTATAATGAAGTCGATAATTTCAGGAACTAGCTCTTTGAAAACCGCTTGTTCCTAACAAAAATTAACTGTATTCAAGTCTCTTCAATATGTTTGCGCTAAAAGGGTCCCATTTTTCTGCAGATCCTCTTTTTGCATGTTTAAAAGGGCGTGGCCGTTGAGGAATGCGTAATTCTTATGCAGATTTTCTGGGCTTTCTAAGCTTTTTCTGATTTCTGACAATAATCTGTCGAAAAAAACTTTAATTTCCTTCGAGAATAAACCAACTTGATCTAACGTTCTTGACTCATCCTCGCTAATTTCGTCGACCTGCTTTGTCTTCTTGGAAACACGTTTATTTCTAAGAATTGGCTCCACATCCAATTCTTTTTTGAAAGAAGGATATCCAGTTTTCAAGAGGTATTTCTCTCATTCCTTGCAAGATCTTCACAAGACGAAAATGAACGTGAAATAATTATATCCCCTTTCAGAATTTCCATGTTGACGCTATTGATCTCTCGCAGAATATTATACCAAATTGTTAGGTTCAGAATCAATCTAAAATCCATCACAGCACGAAGCAAGTGACCATAGCTTCATACTTGGATTCTGCGACTAGTGAGGATTCTTTGATTTCTTCCACAGCCTTCACAACTCCCGGTAAATTATTGAGCAAGGCATTAACAGCTTGATGTTCAGCCCATCTTGTTTGGCTACTTCCTTTCAAATTTGTTTTCGTGCACTTTTTCATAATTATTGTTCATCTTATGGTTGAACAAGAAAAAATACAGTTTTTGTATAACACCAAATAAATTTACTGCTTCTGAACATGATGAAGCCAAATGGACACCCACAAGATTCAAAGAGTGTCCTAGGCATGGAACCAATACTGCCAGCTCGTTCATCTGTAGAATTCTGGATTGGACTCCAGCTATATTAGATCCGTTGTCGTAGGATTTTGACATCTAAATCGTCAGTTTGCAGTTCATCTAGAATTCGCTTTGATATAGATTAAATTTTGTTTAAGACTTCATTGTCGATCGAAAATCTGAGAATTTGTCCTGCTTGTCATTTCTCTCGAAAGGGGTCGTGCTTTTTTTTTCCGTAACTAGACCAAAATCTGAAATTTAGAATACCGTTTTGATCTACAAATTTTGGTCACGTTTTTTAGTAAGGAGTCGTTACACCAGGTATTCTATTCATCTATGCTATGATATTATTCTCCAGTTTTTACGTCACCTTCTAAGAAGTGAATAAAACTTTTCTTTATCTCATATCCAGACTACGTTCTCTTTAAATATCGTACAACCTGGCTCATTTGTTCTGTGTGAAATACATGCGGTCGAACATAATAGTGACATAGTTGGCCTCCTTGATCTCATTTATAATTTTATTCCGAACTTTGGTGGCCATTAAATTTCATGTTGCAAAGTTTTAGACAGATAGGATGTTTGTCCTTTTTTCGAGTGGTCAAGATGGCACTTCAGACTCAGAGTCGGGTCATATTCGATAAAAATACATTTTTCCGAGAAAATAAAAAATAAAAAAAAATTATCCCCTGGTTGTTTTTGGCGCCCCCTTAAGCTGGCGCCCAGGGCAAGCGCCCCGCTTGCCCCCCCCTAGATCCGGGCCTGGTATGGGGTGGAATATCTTAGACTGCTCGCACAGACCTAGTGGTCGTTGATAATGGAGCTATGAATGCTGATATGTATATATGGAACATTCTTGAAGAGCATGTAGTGCCATTTGCCCCATACATTGGTGAAAATTTCATTTTTATGGACGATAATGCCAGACCCCATCGTGCGCGCATCGTTTAGGAGTACCTTGAAGAGGTTGAAGTCAGATCTCAATCCGATTGAGCAGGTTTGGGACAACCTCAATAGAAGGCTGAGAAGTTCAGAAAATCATCCAGCTACTCTTAATGACTTAGGAATCCAACTCGGAGAAATCTGGGAAGGATTAGATCAGAACATTTTGAGATCACTCATTTTGAGTATGAACCGTCGTTGCCGAGCTGTAATTAACGCAAGGGGTGGAAATACCAAGTATTAAATCACTTATCAGCATTTCAGTATTTTGAAAATTGTTCATTTCTCTTCTTTCACATAAGATTCGGTGAAATCCTGAATTTTTCTTCCATTTAATGTGTCTTGTTCCGTTCAAAACCTTCCCGAGAGAACATAAAAAATAAGTTATTAAGTCAATGTAGAGTTAAGTTTCATTAAAATTGAGATTTTCAGAATGTGCGTTAATTTTTTTGCGCAGTGTATTTTAAATAGATATACGGAGTCTACTCGGACAATGAATGTCTTCTTTTCATTGATTTAACACAAAAGATTTTATTTTTGACAATTATCAATTTCATTTCTTTGATGACCTCCATTCCTCCATATTATTCTATATGGTGTTTTCGAATGTAACCCGGAAGTGGTTCATAGTCATATTAATCAATAATATAGAGAATGAACTGATACCTGATGATAGAGGAAATATTGAATTAGGCCTTTGTAAACCACGTTCAAGGAAAAAATAATCGTTTAAGGATAAATGTCAAATGTGCATTCTACACTGATAATAATTCTATAATTCTTGAATGAGTAATAAGACACATCTTCATTTTAAATATAGAGGGTCCTTGAGGTTCCTATTTTCCTAATCCTATATGAAAGATTGAAAGTTTGAAGATGACTCGAAGTGTTCATCCCTTGAAGTCGAATTCTACTCGACCAAATGAGGGGTACGGATCTATTTCCGATCAAACTAGACCACTGGCACTCACCACCTTCCACCTGGCTGTCGAGGTCAAACATATTCGGGCCAGTCCGATCCTCTTTTTACGGGGCAGGGCGGTAGTGGGTTCTATTTAAAAATGTAGTAAAACTTGAGTTCCCCTCTGAAAAAAATTTCTTGTAGATCTGCTGCATTTTCGTCTAGAATAGTTTGGAGACTAACTCTTGTTATTTTAAGAGTGATTCAAATGGAAATAAAACACATTTTAATTGAGATTGAAGCCAATTTTTTTTATTTCAAAGATAATTTTAGAAAGATTTGGTGATAACATTATTTCGGGGAATGGTCCAATCAATCGGCCTCCAAGATCATGCGACAGAACTCCAATGAGGTTTTTCTTTGGGGTTATGTTAAGTCATTGGTTTATGCTGATAAACCAGAATCAATAGACGCTTTGGATGCTAACATAACACTTGTTGTTGCTGAAATAAGATCTGAATTACTCGAAAAAGTGGTCCAAAATTGGTCTGGTCGAATGCGGTTCCTCAGAGCTAGTATTGGTGGACATATGCAGGATATTATTTTTAAAACATAAATGTCATAAAATTATATTTCAAATAAAAAAAAATCGGCTCCAATCTTAATTTGAATGTGTTTTATTTCGATTTAAAGTTGTATCACCATGGGCGTAGCCAGCGTGGGGCAGGGGGGGGGCAGCTGCCCCCCCTGGAAGAAAAAATGAATTAAATTTGCCTTTTCTTTTTATCCCAAAATTTCACATTTTGAACGACCTTGGACCATGACCATGGTTTGCCCCCCCCCCCCCCCCTGTTATAAATCCTGGCTACGCCCGTGTGTATCACTCTAAAAAAAAGCACCCAATATATCCACAACTAAACTGACTTCCTAGACCTAGACTAATCCTAACTTTTTTCAGGTTAATCTCTACCGAAATATCACCTTCAGAAACTCAAAACAGACCTACAATGGAATCCCAGTCATGGCATCCAACATGGACACCATTGGTACATTCGAGATGGCAAGGGTGCTATCAAAGGTAGATATTAAGTGATTAATAAAATGCTCCACATGAGTTAGGGATATTGACTTAAATTGCAAAAAAAATATAGTTAAAACATTGAGTTTAAATATACATAGAGATAGAGACACAGCCCAGTTCATTGATTTGATGCATAAATTTTTGGCAGTTTACTTTCCAATTTGCCAACTTAAGTGGCGGCACATAGTAGCTACTAATGGAACTATGTTCGTTCAATCCATTTTGTCACTACTCATTTATCGAAATCTGTTAAGAGATTTATTTTCCTCTAGTTCTATGAATCGTAGGCAGGGTCGGATTCGTCCAAATTCGTTACAAACGGTGTGATTCAATAATGATGAACTAAGCCATGAATTTCTCCAAAGGAGTGTTCTCAGGTAGGAAATGAGGGGTGAAAATGTTTCTTGGAGGGACATAAAAGAAACGTACTTAATCGATGAAAAGAATTTGTCTTTCTCGTACTCTCTTGAAGATAACTGAAAATGAAGGTTAAATTGGCCACGCAGATTTTCATCAGAACTTTATATTCGGCTATGAGAACAGTCATTGCAACTGGTGAGCTGAGTTCAAGAAGTGCCAATTCAACTGCTCAGTTCATTCTGAAAATGAATGATCTTTTCGACTGCCTCAATTCGAATGGAAAATTTGAGGGAAATTATCAGCCATCAGCAATACAAACTCTGACGCGGAATCAATTGAATTCATTAATGGTGGGTTTCACAAAGATCGTTGATTGAGTGATTCACAGAATACCTTGACGTTTTTGTCAAATCGACCAATAGAATTTTGAATTTACGGATTTTTTATCACAGAATCGCTCGATTAAGCATTTGATCACCCGATCAACTTTTGTGAAACCCGGCTTAAGTCTTGGACAGTTGGGAAAAATATTCCCTATTGTTTCAACGGTTTGATATAAACCATCAGTAGCATCCTTCAATTGTGGGAGGAGACGAAGGAAACATTTCCATATTCGATAAAAAGTCGGCTCAACCAGGACCCAATCGTGAATTCATTCTCCAAAATAAGACAGCGTAGGGGTTATGATCCAAACTCCTCAGCTCGAGGGTTCAGATTTGGGTTGCAGTCGGTCATGACTGGTTGTCTTGAAAAATTCCGATAATTCTAACTGCCAAGACGACAATGATTTCGACCTGTGTACAATGGGAGAATCTGAAAGTGGCCCATTGATGTGGTTGATTGGACAGATTCGACCATTTCTTCTGCGGGTTCGGGCAACTGTGAACCTAGTGAGGGTATATATATATAACGGATAAAGAGTTAATTGAACCCCTAAATACCCTAGAATCCAACTCAATCGCAAGTTTCTCGGGGTATTTGATGAGGAACATCGCCAAAAAAAAAACACAAATGCGGTAAGTGCGAAAAAGCACTCCTCATTGATGATTTGAATAAGCTTGGTAATTATTGGATATATATTGCAAATCGAAATCGGATACATTTGAGAATTCCCTCAACCGATTTCGAACATTTGATGAGGAAAGCGCTGTTGGTCATAAAGAAAATTATGGTCACAAAATCAGAAAAGATATGACTTCAAAGGTATATTTCAGGAAAATAAAAAAAAATGAATTTATAGAAGATTGGATCTCTCCGTTAACTCCAGAATTTGAAAAGCACAGGATTCATTTGTGGAGACAACTGATAAGAGTGGAGCTGTACAGGGGACAGAAAAAAAAACAAAGAAATCTCGACACAGAAGCATCCCGATGTTTATAAAAAATTAAATATTTTTAAAAATTCATAGAAAATCTATTTATAAATACTTGTGAATGAAGAAAAAAATTGCATGCATTTATTTTTTCATACATCAGTATTTTATATTCATGAAAGATCAAAAATAATTGTCGTTTTATTGCATCAAAAAAATCAGGTGATGAAATACTGAACATCCCACATTTCCATATGCCGGTCCTGATCGTCATCGCATTCGGCTTCGGAAATAGTGCCTTATAGTTCAGCTACTTACCGCCAGATGCGGGAGTAAAATATTTCGCTTCTCTGAAACACACTTATCCATCTATGAACCGGTGAAGGAACTACACAAAATTTAGCTTCAAATCGTTGAACTGGGCTGTGTCTCTATGTATATTTAAACTCAATGGTTAAAATAAGATTTATGTGATGAAAATTCATATTAATATGATTTCAAGTGGTAAATTAATTTTAGCCTGTAGGTCTGCAGCGTATACAGGATGGTTAAGAAAAATCGAGTAAAATAACGAAATTTTATTCCCAGAGAATTCAAGCATTTTAAGACTAATGCAATGCATGGCCTCCACGGGCATCAGTCAGAGCTTGACATCTTCTTTGCATACTACACACGAGGTTGTTGAACATTTCTTGAGGAATTTGGTTCCATAAACGGGGCAGAAGCTCTCTCAGATCATTTAAGGATTCTGGGGTAGGTTGATGATTATCTAATCTTCTTTGGAGCATATCCCATGCATGCTGTATGCAATTCAAATCTGGTGAGTGCGGAGGTATTGGTTAATGTGGAATACCAAGCTCCTCGCGCGCATTCTCAACTATGGCTGCACGGTGCGGTCTAGCATTATCGTCTAGAAATTGAAAAGTTTCACCAATAGCAGCGTGAAAATTTGGCACAATTAACATTGTCAATGACATGCTCCCTATAGTGTGAGGCGGTCATATTCCCAGGACAAATGTGTAGATCTGTGCGGCCGTTGAAACATATCCCGGCCCATACCATAACACTACCCCCTCGGAATGGATGGACTTCTTGGACATAGCGACGATTACGGGGTATGCGTGGGATTGTCCATACCTTTATTCGTCGAGAATCTGAAAATCGTCCATATCTGGATTCCTCAGTGAAAAGGACACTACGCCATTGATCGTTCCAATTGATATGTTGCCTTGCCCATTCCAATCTTTGACGCTTATGGTCACGTGTTAATGGAACTCCTCTTAATGGACGTCTAGAACCTAGATTCACCTCTCTCAAACGTCGTCTGATGGTTTCGATAGAAACTTGGACCCCATCAGCATTTTGAAGAGTATTCCTTTGAATTGTACACATAGATGTAGGATGTAGGGTTTCTTCTCGCCGAATCGGTGGTGAAACGATCCTGAGCAGGTGTTGTTTTTGGTCGCCCACCAAGCCTTGGTCTTTCCAACACGGAACCTGTCTCCCTGAACCTTTTCCAAAGTCGGGATATCACACTTTGGCTGACTTGGAGCCTTTCCGCTACAACAACCTGAGTTAGGCCACCCTGTAGCATTCCGATAGCACTATTAGCCTCAGCGTTTGTTAATTTACGTCTTGGCAAACTTCAGTAAAAAGGCGACCAGATTGACGAAATGTCTCATACTGATTTTTATTGGATCGATTCAAGTTGTTATTGAGTTTTAAATGATTTTACAGCTATTTTAGCGAAGTTTACATACTTTTAAAAACGATTGAATACGATCCTAACTCTTGTGGAGCAGTATATTTTAATAATTATCTCTATATCCTCGTTTCTCTATACTCTCAATTAATTTGAAATTGTAACACATGTAACTGCAAATTTTCATTTTGGATGTAACTCGATCTTTATATTCGAGACTCTGAAATTGATAATGCATCGATATCTGATAATTCTTCATCTAATGTATACCATCGGTAATATACATATATCATAGTTCGAACCTGGCTATTGATTTATTTACCACATTTATTTGTTCCTAAGACGTTATCAATTTCAGCATGGCCTCTTCACGTGTGCCCATAAGTACTACAGCGCTGAAGAGTGGAAAAAATTCGCCAACGAAAACCCTGAATGCATACCGAACATAGCTGCTAGTGCTGGTACAGCAGAAGCTGATTTCAAGAGGCTGAACGAAGTCCTCAAGGCAGTACCAAGCATAAGTTTCATCTGCCTAGATGTAGCAAATGGTTATTCCCAACATTTCGTTGATTTTGTTAGAAAAGTTAGGGAAACTTTTCCATCCCATACCATTATTGTAAGTATGAGGGTTTGTAAAAATGTAAAAAGTATATACACTGTCTTATAAGTAATTATTATTGGTATTCAGGTACTACAAAGCTTCACTCCTATTTAGGTTCTAATTGTAATACTTCTGCAAATGTTAGCAGTATTTGTTCAAATATACTGTAAGGGTTTTTTCAGGCTGGCAATGTTGTAACAGGGGAGATGGTGGAAGAATTGATACTGTCCGGAGCTGATATCATCAAAGTAGGCATTGGCCCAGGATCTGTATGTACAACTCGCATGAAGACAGGTGTAGGCTATCCTCAGCTTTCTGCAGTGCTAGAATGTGCAGATGCCGCACATGGATTGCAAGGCCATATTATTTCGGTAAACATCAAATCGTTTTCAATCTCAATTTTTTCAAACTTCTTCCATGCTTTAGGATGGAGGGTGTACTTGTGCAGGAGACGTAGCAAAAGCTTTTGGAGCGGGAGCAGATTTTGTCATGGCTGGAGGCATGTTTTCTGGACATGATCAGTGTGGCGGAGAGATCATTGAGAGGAACAACAAGAAGTATAAGACGTTCTATGGAATGTCTTCGGCCACTGCTATGCAAAAACATGCAGGTAATGATCGAAATGGATCATAAACTACTATATGTTGATGTTACGAAGATCTCTCTTAAAGAATATTTATTTTTAAACCTGTTTTAGTCCAACCAATTTTTATTTTCACAGGTGGTGTGGCCGAATATCGTTCCTCTGAAGGTAAAACGGTCGAAGTTCCATACAAAGGAGATGTGGAGTGCACTATTTTAGACATCCTAGGAGGTCTACGTAGTGCCTGCACTTACACTGGAGCAGGTAAACTGAAGGAGTTACCTCGCAGAGCTACTTTCGTTCGTTGCACTCAACAACTGAATACCATATACAGTTAGTTTTGCGAAATTTTAGTGAATTATAACATTTTATCTATAATTAGCCAATTTTTTCCATTTTTTCTTTTAAGATTTTCTTGTAGGTTCATAATTTTGTTGAGCAAATTGATTATTCTTTTGTGCCATCTCAATTATATTCTTTTTATGCAGTTGAAGATTTGGCTGTTAGAAGTTGTATGGGAGCTTGTTTTGTCGCACAATTTCAACGCAGTATTCTGAAGATACTTCTAAGTGATAATTGAAATCTTCGTAGCTTATTTGGAAATTGCTTCAAAAGGATACCACATTTCTGGATTACAGGAGTGTCTAAAATTCCTAAAATATTACCCGACCTTGAAGGAAATAAATTTGAGATTTTTTCAAATAAGGAAGATTTCAGAAGTTTAAGACAGCTGAATATACAATGAGCATTTGTGATTAACTAAAAAAAACAAAGATTATAGCCAATTAATACTAAATATTAACCTTCGAAGGGAATTCAATACAAATTTTGCATAATTTAGTCATTTCTAAAATGCTTTTATTTATACATGATCTGAATTTAGATCTAATTTGTTACCCGAATAGTTAATAAATGTTATACATTATTTTTGTGTTTTTTTACTTCCATAATATGAATTGAGGAACATCGCTAGGTTTCATAACGTATACAGGGTGTTTGGTAATTCGACATGAACCTTGAAAAGGGATATACTAGACGTCATTTGCAGTGAATTGCGTCGAGTGAAGCATGGTCCGAAAACCTATGGTTACGAAGATATCGCGATTTTTCAACTTTTTTGATATTTTCTGCTTTGTTATCGAAAATAATTAATTTTGTGAAAACTACTCGACTCTTAATATTCAATGATTATTTTTTTCAAAGCTGAGGAGATGGTTCCATTTCTTGCGAAAAAGTATTCACTAAAAATTCAGATAACCCGAGATATACAGGGTCATTAATGGCTGCACCTGTTTTCCTCATAAAATCTTGATAAAACAATTGAGAATTACTCGAAAAAAGTATTATGAACTTGGTGTACAAATGTAAGGAAAAACTTCCCTGTTTCATCAGCTTTTCAAAAAGGTACATATGTCAATAATTCCTTCATCCAATCTAAAAATATGGCCGGAAAACCAAGCAGACAACAGACTTTTTCGAGTCATTCAGATATCCTATTATCCTTTATTTCACTTGGCGTGATTCGTAAGCCGTAAGCGGGCCATGGTTCGATCACTAAATGACTCGAAAAAGTCGGTTGTCTGCTTGGTTTTCCGGCCATATTTTTAGATTGCATGAAGGAATTATTGACATATGTACCTTTTTGAAAAGCTGATGAAACAGGGAAGTTTTTCCTTACATTTGTACACCAAGTTCATAATACTTTTTTCGAGTAATTCTCAATTGTTTTATCAAGATTTTATGAGGAAAACAGGTGCAGCCATTTATGACCCTGTATATCTCGGGTTATCTGAATTTTTAGTGAATACTTTTTCGCAAGAAATGAGGACCATCTCCTCAGCTTTCAAAAAAATATTCATTGAATATTTAGAGTCGAGTAGTTTTCACAAAATTAATTATTTTCGATAACGAAGCAGAAAATTTCAAAAAAGTTGAAAAATCGCCAATCTTCGTAACCATTGGCGATTCCAACCACCGATGAGGGCGCTGCTGACTGTAAACAAACATGGCGGAATTCCAGTAATCTCTTTTGAAGCTACGTTGTTTTGATATGTAAAACAGATTATTTTGAGTGATTTTCTTAGTTCTCGTGATGATTTTGTGCATAATTTCAGTGAATTAATGTATTATTGACAGCACAGTGTCGAGTTAAAATTTTGTTATACAATTTGGCTTTTTTCCCTTCTAATTGGATCGACAATTCACGAGGTATACGATGGAAATTATGTAAATAAATTATTGTTTTGAATGTTCTTTATTTTCATGGAAATATACTACAAAATAGCAACACAAAAAGATTCACATCTGCCTAAACTATGATCAGAATGTGAATATGTTCTGATTCAACATGACAAACATGAAGATCTGTATGGTATATCCTCATAATTAAGTATCACTTGAATATTCCCAAAATGTTAAGCAGTAAATTCATCAATTCAACCTCAGAACTTGGCCACTGAATAAAACCTTCCAAAATATTTGCTAAATACTTAATATATTCACTAAAAATATTGTTCGCAGTTGTTCGAGAAACAACGAAAATCTTTTCAGCAAGTTTTCTCCATCTATAGTTTATCCATGCTTTTCTTCAGTCCAATTTTTCCAATTTAGCGAAGGCATTAGTGATAAATAGTATTAAGGCATCTTTCTCAGGAAATTTATGAAAACGTATAGACTGGTGTTTATTTTTCCTTGAAGAACAATTGAAACCACAACAGTTGAATACAGTTTTTCTTCAGCACTAGAACTAAGCTTACTCATTGTTCTATAATCAATGCACTGGCCTGAAATTAAACATAACATTAGCATTAAAACATGAACCCCTCCGCTCAGATACTTCACCTTATTTTTTAATTCTTACAGAATAATAAAGGCACAGCTCAGTACCGTGAATTACGATGAGCAATTTCGTAACACTCTTATTGATAATTGTGGTATCAACCTTTCACATCAGTTAAAACTGCACCAGAAAATCAAACTCAAACAAGACGTCTGGTAACCTAAAACATGATAACTTTGTGAATAATATTTTAAATGAATAACACTGATATAAATACCTTCTCAACAATTTTTATTTAAGTACTAATTAATCTGTTCAGAACACTATAAAAACTTTGAAATATCACTCAAGAATACCTGGATATCAAACAAAATATTATTGCTCAAAAGCACGCGAAACATAGAAGATCTCAACGGATTACTTGTTCCATAGTTTGGCGTTTTTGCCGAAAGAGGGCGCTTTGATCTTTGGATTCGCCAATAGATTTTCGGGCCATGCTTCACTCGACGCAATTCACTGCAAATGACGTCTAGTATATCCCTTTTCAAGGTTCACGTCGAATTACCAAGCACCCTGTATAATAAGGTATACAGAATAGTATATTCTAAAACTAGTTGCAGAATGGGCTCCTATTCCAATACGACTGCGAAATTTGAAAACGAGCGACGAAGGAGCGAGTTTTCGAACGCATGAGTGTTGGAATTGCATTCTGCAACGAGTATTATACGATATTTTCTCTATATCAGTCAAATTTCGTGAAATACTGTTGAAATTCAATGAAAAACTCATCCTAGTGACTTTTGTATTGTATCTTGGCAGTTGGTGACTGTCACGAAATTGACATTTCCAAATTGACGTGTGTTGAAAATAGACACGAGATGATAGATAACCCAAAAAAATCCAACGTTGCCAGTTGTATCATCTACATTCACGGTCATGGCCTACTTCAGAAGACCGTGCTTCTGTCAAGTAGGTTAGGGCGCGAAATATTGATATTTTGAATTTGCCGCTATTTGAATATTATTGTAACCAGTGATATTCTATATTATCTATACTAAAATGCCTTTTATGTGCAAATTGATATTTTTCCTAGTTTCTTCAACGCAATAATTCCACTTCAAGCAAAAAACTCATGGGTACAAGTATTATTAAATCTCCGAATAATAATTTTTCTCTCAAAAGAGTACACGAAAGCTCGCCCTTTCCCATGATACTGTTGTATTTTCAGACGCTGAAAGACAAAAAAGTTAAGTCGTACCAAAATACGTCAGAATCTGACAATTTTTGGTCAGACTGAATTTTCATATTTTCAAAGGTTAATAAAAGCACTATGAATGTATAGATTTTATATTTTTCAAAAGTTTATAAAAGGACATTGAATGTAGTTTTTTTCAGGTTTGTGCGAAGTTAAATTCGAGTTATGGATCGAATTGAATAAATGGTACTCTACTTAAGGATGAAAAACATCATGTCCATTTTCTAATTGATATAACATTATAATTTATTATTCACCTTGAAATACTTCTGCCAGCTTGTTCATTCGCTGTATATGCTTTAAATTTTTAAGACTATATCTAGTCGACCATCCAGATTTAAAAGTGACGGAGTGGTGTTCTCCTCAATATAGATAAGGGTGATTCACAGAGCGACTTTTCTCTTTTGAAAAAACATAATGTGACAAATAAAAATCTCTCAATATTGCACACGTACGTGCGCATTGTTATTCTACTCCTAAATATTACATTTCAAATCAAAAGGATTTCGAGTTTTGAAAATACAGGAAAAGATTAATTTCAATTACCAATAATTCCGGAACCACCACAATCATTCTGCTTATTATTAAGGAACTCAACTGAGATGAGTCAGATGACCAAAATTTTCCATGGGAAAAAATTTAAAACCCCCATCTTATTTTCTACAAAAAAATTAGTGAATACGGACTGAAGGACGGCCGTCCGAAAACCGGCAAATTATGGAACCTGGAATTATTTTCCAGGGATGGATATCCAATCATTTTCGACCATTTTTGGCTTGAAAGTAGAAAACTACACACATTAAGCAAAGTGATAGCACATTTTAGCATAGAACAAGCGAACTGAAGAAGTATACAACAATCTTAAAAAATAACTTCAACAATATTGATGATCATTCAGTGGCTCAGCAGATATATAAAGGAATGAATCTTCACATGCATGACTCAAGTTTTCTTCTATGTTAATAGCTTCCTGTATTGTTGCTCTTTTCAGATCAGTTTTTGATTTCACATTTTTTTTTTTTGTAGAAGTAAATCTCATTTGGGATTCTATAAATCTTTTTTTTTTGGATGCATTTGTTGACTGAAATTTGTTATTAGAAAACTCTGAACAATGTGTTAAATTTCTTGCTATCATTAGGTGATAATGAATTTTATTATTTCATCATTGAAATGCTCGAAGTCTAAAGATTCAAATCTCAAAGCTAAATCTTTTATATCACAAATTTTTTTATTAGTGTATTTCAATTTTTTGTCAGTCAACGCTAACAACTCATCAGATATATTTTCCACAATCGAGTTAACTGCAGGTTTCACTTGTTTTGGAATTTGCATTAATACTAAGTGAATGTGTTCACATATTGCCTTTTTTTCCAAATGAAATTTTCATTCACATGAAAACATGTGAGCACATATTTCGCAAAACGAGCAAATTTGCTGACAGCACTTCATATCCAATAATCGAAGAATAGTATATGTCTGTTCCTGAAGAACATGGGTAAGTCGCTAGAAGACACATGTCGTTTCTGTCAAGAAGCCACTGAGACAGCCAAGCACTTGTTATGCGAATGTGAAGCTGTTCATCGGAAAAGACTACAACACCTTGGCTTCTGGTTTCTAAAGCCGGAACAAGTGATGGATGTAGCCCCCAGAAAGGTGATAAAGTTCATGGAGACACTATTGCCTGACTGGTAAACAGCGCGGGGATGCACAATAGATCTTTAGGTCAAGGTGCTTGCGAGTTCAGATGATCTTCCGCCCCTCCTCTAATCTAATCTAATCTAAAATATGTCTGTTGATTTTTTGAAACATTCCAACTTCCATTATAATTATTGGTTGTGATAATATAATCATCGGTATGTCTGAGCTTCCATATGATTTTGAGACATTAATTTTGTTTGTTTTGTATGTTCACCTTTACTTAATCTAATAATTCTTTTTACAGGTTTGTCTCTTACATACTTCAACACTGCATTCAATCCTTTATCAAGCCGTGTTACAGTTTTCCTTTCTAAGTAGAAATATTTAATGACCTTATGCATTGACTCCAAGTGCATATTTGTATTAATTCCTGCTTCTGCTCTGTAACAGTATGCCCATTTCTTGAAATTGTGACTATATAATTATGTTTGAAATATTCTCCCAAAACTTCTAGGGTTTTCGTTGTTGCACATGTAAGCCAAAGCATTAGTCATAGCAGAATTGAACTGTGTCAAAACTGTCAAAGGTGTTTCTTAATTTTTAAAATCTTGTACATTTCTGTACGCTTCCCATGCTTCGAAGCTTGTACGAGTTCGGAGAAGCAGTTGTGTTCTGTGTAGGCTTTGTTACTAACCATTTGTATTCTGGAATACATGAGATTCCATCTCAAAATTCATTAAGTGATCATTATGTAGATGTTGCATTAGATTTCTGTTGTTTGAAAATGTGTTATTGCAGTTTGGTTCAAGACAACATCAGCTACCCCAAACACTATCCTTTCCATAAGATAATGGTTCTGCAGTTTGCTTGTGCACTTCGTTGATATGTCGCTTGTGGTTGGATTTATTGCTGAAAACTTTTACACAAAATTTGCACATAAAAGGCATTTTAGTATAGATAATATAGAATATCACTGGTTACAATAAAAAAAAAAATAGCGGTAAATTCAAAATGTCAAATTTTCGCGCCATAACCTAATTGACAGAAGATACGGGTGAATGTAGATGACACAACTGGCAACGTTGGATTTTTTTGGGTTATCTATCATCTCGTAAAATAGACGAGTCCCTTCATGCTGGCCAACTGTTTAAAAATACCTGAAAATCACTTCCCGTTTTTTCGCAATGATTCAACTCTTACCTGAAAGCTTTAATCCCAATGAGTGTATCCTGAAAATATTAGATGTCACGAAGGTCTTCATCAAAAGCTATAAATTTTTGTTTTCTTATGTTTTCATTAATGGCAATCTATGACTTTCCAACCTAGAAAACGACTTGTTTATATTTTTACTTGCTCCTAAGCTGTTTTCATTGACTTAGAAATTAGAATATCTATTCTAAATCAATGGCGGTTTCAGGTATTCTTGAGGTATATGATCCTCGTAATTCGAGGTACTGAGCTGTGACTTCATCTTTCTGTAAGAAATCAGAAAAGGTGAAGTACGAAAAGATTTTTATGTTTCAATCCTCATGATATATTTGAATTTTAGGCCAGTAGATGATTATATAACAATGTAAGCAAAGTACTAGTACTGGAAAAAACTGTTCTCAATTGCTCTTCAAGGAAAAGTAAAAACACGGCTGTTCGTTTTGATAAATTTCCTGAGAAAGATGCCTCAACACCGAATATCACTAATGCCTTTGGCATATTGCGTAAATTGGACTGGAGAAAAGCATGGATAGACAAACTATGGATGGGAACCTTGCTGCAAAGAATATATGTGTTTGTTCCCTTCACATGGACGATTATGTCAAGTTAATTTCAGATTTATATCCAGATTGAAAAATCCATAAATAAATTGCTCCAGAGAGATTAGTTCTAGTATTAATAAAACTGAAACTGTTTGTGAAGTAGCCATTTTTAAGGCAGTTTCTCAATCAACTGCGAACAATATTTTTAGTAAATATATTGTCTGTATTTATTATTTTGAGATGTGGTATACACTGGCCATGTTCTGATGTTGAATTGATGAATTTACCACTTTACAGATTAAGAATATACTATGATTTCAAAGTGATACTTCATTATAATGATTTTCCAGTACAATGATCCTAATTTCTCATGCGGCATCAGAACTTATTCACATCCAGATCATAGTCTATGGCAGTTGTAAATACTTTTGGGTTGTTATTCTGTAGTAAGTTTCCATGTAAATAAAGAACATTAAAAACAATCATTTATTTCCCTAATTTCCTTTGAATTCCTTGTAGAATTTCTATCCAATTAGAAGCGAAAACCCAATTATGCACCTATATTGAATAAACTCCACAATACAGGGTTAATAATACATTAATTCACTGAAAGTCTTCCTATGATCTCTACGAATCCAAAGAAAACACCTATAATAATCAGTTTTACATCTTGCAACAGGTCTTTATACGAGTGCTCCTTCTTCGGAAATTAATGAAATTTGGATTGGATATTTCTGCAGTATCTTGAATCATTTTTACACTGTTGATAGAAACATCTCATTCATCAGAAAAGTTATTATAAAAAACAAACTCAAGCGAAATCCTCATTTGATTCGAAAAATTCAAATTCTCCATTCAAACATTTTGTTGGGGATATTTATTTTCCATTGATGAAACCCTAAGAAAACAAAAATTTATAGCTTTTGATAAAGACCTTCGTGACATCTAATATTTTCAGGATACACTCATTAGGATTAAAGCTTTCAGGTAAGAGTTGAATCATTGCGAAAAAAAGGGAAGTGATTTTCAGGCAATTTTAAACAGTTGGCCAGCATGAAGGGACTCGTCTATTGATAGGAGCGGAAGCCAGTGCTGACAACAAAAAAACGAAAAATATAACTGAAAACAATGCTGTAATGAGTTCATTACAGCACTGTTTTTAATACTGTAATGAACTCATTACGAAACTGCAATAGAGAAAAGGTATTTTCCAAAAATTCTTTTTCTGAGTGAGTTTTCAACAAGGAAATGCAAGAATATATCCTCCAGCGGTCAAGGGTTTTGGTTATCATAATAAAAGAGGTTTGAGATCGGTGTTCAGCAAGAGATTCTGCCCCCTTGTAAACAAGAATTCCATTGTACCCCAACGCTAACAAGTGCAACATTTCTATCTCCCGAACCCTCGTCTATTTAGGACCCGTCTGTTACCACCAGTTTGCCAAAGTTTACATGTTCACTTCCGTCAATCTGAGTCCAAACCTGATTATTCCACCAGTGTTAACCTCAAAACGTTTCTGACAGGTCACAGGTTAGCGGTGAATATGAGGAATATTATTTATTTATGCATTTTATGAGTGAATTAGTGAGTTTTTATGCTTTGTAATATCAAGCAGCATCCTGAATCAACAGTGACGAAGAAAATTTTACTCAATCAAATGATCACAACTTTTAGTATTGGGAGCTCGCAAAGATTGAATAGGAAGTACATATTGGAAAAGGTATAAAAAAATGACCCCTGTAAAACAAATTTTCAAGCAAACAAACGTTTTAATGTCTTCATGAACAAAGATAAATTCCCTTTGTTTTACCACCAGCGCTAACCTCAGGAAATATTTGACAGGTAGTGGGAAGAGGCCAAGTACATTAAGCTTGTTGAGAATTCTTTTTTTGGTGACAAAATTAAAAGAGTTTTGTTGCACCAATCCTCAACAATGTTCAAAGCTAATAAGCATGCTCATTGATTTTATGTTAAGTTGAACTTGTTTGCGTTTTCGAAGTATTTATTTTCTCATTTTCAGGAGTGAAAATGGTTCAGAGGAAAATTAAGAAATTGCTTAGTGATTTAACAAGTGAACGACTAACGCTTTATAAAAGTTTATTAACCATCCATTTTAAAGAAAAACTCATTTCAAAGGACTTAAGAGAAATGAATTATAGCAATAATAAATAATTTATACTTATGAGTAATGTTTTCTACAAATATATATTTTGATACCTTCAAGCCTAAAGATAATAAGTATGAATTTTGGTTATCAATATATAAAGCAAAAGGCTAATAATATGTAGAGCAGTCAAAAAAATAGAATCAATTACTATGATTTTAGGTTACAATTACAAATTTTACCCATTTTTATAGCCTATATTGAGTTGTCAAGATGAATAAAAATGTAATCTATTCGAAAAAATTATTGAAAAACAGAATCAACATAGTTCTGAAACTAAATACCCCAGACCACAAGTTTCAGAAATTCACATTATGCCTACACAATGTTAGCCCCCTTAATAAAAAACCATATTCATGAATTTGATAGAACACTACCACCCTTATTACAAATTATTCTACAAAAAGAGCAGTCAAAAAAAGGAAAATTCAATTATAGTAATAATAATAATTATAATATTCTCTTTCTCACTCAATATTGTCACTTCCTGGAGTATAATCTGTTCTTCTTTCTTCTTCACCCATTTTCGATTCACCTGGTGGGGCTACTATAGGAATGGCAGCTTTTGGCCTCTTTTGTGGAACAGTTCTTTGAGAAATTTGTTGATCTGTTGAATAGTAAGTTATACCCCCCTGTGGTTGGTAGAGTTCAGTTGTCTGAGATTGCTGCAATAAAAAATGATCTGAAAAACACTGCACCAAGAAAAACATCAAAATCGCTGGCATATGCATGACAATATAAAAAAAAAACAAGAGTTAAACAAAATAATGATAGGCAACAAACAGATAATAGATTTCCATATTGTAGGTTGAACGGATTAGTTCTCAAAAATGCACAGTACCAATAATAAAAAATTACACTTCATGTACAATAATAACTTTAAAAACATCATTGATAACTTACTTGATAAGGAAAACTCTGATATCCAGGTGGGAACTGAGGTGGTGTCTGCACATAGTTGATGATGGGAGGAGCTTGTTGTGGTAAGAAAGGCGGTGGTGGTACAGCCGCCTGGATGAAAGTAGGTGGTTGCGCATAAGGAGGTGCATACTGTGGTGGATGCTGAAGGATAGAACCATTCGGGGCAGGAACCTGCTGCGCTAGAGGAAGAGATGGTGGAGCTCCTAACTGTGTAATCGTTGCTGGAGTCTGGAGTAAATTCGGATTTTGATGTATAACTGTTCCTTGGGGTTGTTGCTGGTTCATATCTGTAAAATAAATTCAAGAGTTATTTCACACATTCATATATTTTTAAGCACCATTTTGATATAAATAATTAGTGATAATGAAACTTACCATTGGCAAAATAGTTACCATGCTGCATTACTGGAGGATTGTTGGCTTCAGGTAGAGAACGTTGTCTTATCGAACTATACCTCTTTGATCCTTTTGGCTCTCCTTGCATACGGGGTGGAACACCACCTTGCCTATTTTGTCCCTTATTCTGATTTCCCTTTTCTGATACTCTTGAATCTTGCATGCTCATAGCCGCCATTGCATTTTCAATCCCTTCTTCTTTCTGCACTTTATTTTCACTCCTCCTATTATTGGGATAATTTTGATACTGCCCTTGATTATCTTTCTTTTGAGGTCTATTACTAGAACTTTGATTTTTGAAGTTTCTACCCATGCGCGATTTGGTAGTGAAGCCTTTGTAGTCAGAAACGTCGATTCTTGGTGAATCAGGGGGATCATACCTACCAGAGTTCGAATGCCTTGGTTTCTGAACCCTTCCCGATCCCACTTTGGAATTCTTGCTATCTGTAGTCGAGTTTGATTCTGAATGTTTATTATTAACATCTGAATTACTCATAGAATTTGGAGTTCTTTCTTTCTGGAAGAATTCTTTGCTGCAAAATGAAATAAATTAGTTTGCTATTTTCACATTTTCTTTTTATATTTCTCACCTTTCTTCATCTTGTTCACCATTGGAATATCTCTTTGGGGAGATATTTCTGTCTTCATAACTCTCAGTTGGTTCTGAAATGATTTCTGGTGATTTTTCTTCGATGTTATTGATCAATGGAGGAAATTCATCGCTGATTTCAGATGGGGGTTTCTGAACCTTTTTCACAGGTTTTTGGGCGACAGATTTATTGTAGGCATCTTCATCTTTCCAGTTACGAGTATACTTGTTAGGACCTCGACTAAAAGAAACAAATTTACAGAATTAATTAACAAAAACTATAAAATAGCATTCATAATAGGGTATTGGTCAACTTTTGGGTTATTGCACTTATTGACTTATATTAGATTCCCACGATAATATATGCATTCATCCTTAATCTTCTAATGGTCAATCAAATTCACTACTTATTAGATGATGAGAATCATACATACCCATATCGTCTACGCCGTCTTGCCCTGGGAGGTCCATCCTCATTTCTTATATCATATCCATATATTTGAACGAGTTCTGTTTTCGATTTCGGTGCTTGCTCTTGATCATTGAATCGA
Source organism: Adalia decempunctata (assembly GCA_951802165.1). NCBI lineage: Eukaryota > Metazoa > Arthropoda > Insecta > Coleoptera > Coccinellidae > Adalia > Adalia decempunctata. Next base: position 29,383,294 of record OX637697.1, read on the forward strand.
TCATGGGACCATCGTTCTTTTTTCTCCTGCCATAACTTCTTCTTGCTACCATCTTTTTCAACTTTCTCATTTTCTTCAGCCTCCTGTGCTTCTCTGAAAACATTTTTATGTGCAATAGGTGGAAAAGAAGTTTTTTTTCAGTACTATAATCCTATTGCTTACATGTCATCTGCTGTTCGATCATCATGCTCATAAAAAGTTCCACGTTTAGGGATATACTGAGGATTTTTCTTATCTTCGTCATGATCAACCTTGAGGGATTTTGGTGGAATACTTTCTTGACCATCTCCTTCTTGGCGTTCTAGTATTACACTTCCTTCGCTCTCATCAACATCTGTTTCATTTTCACTTCTGGAATCGTCATTATTTTCTGTCAATTCATCTCTGTACCTCTCGTGAGCACTATCCTCTCCTGACTCAATCAAGGAGTTCTTGTCCTCACAAGACCCGCCGATTTGTAGACTCTCCTGCAATAACATATTTGATACAACTGAAGTAAAAGTTTTCGAACTTGGTACTACATTCAGATTTGCTCTACTTAGTTGAACTAATGACCTGCTTTATTTAAGTGAATGCAATTTCTGAATGCCAGTCTTTGACCTCAAGGTAAATAAACTTACCTCAGGACTCTGAGGTGATTCACTTTCCACAGTTTCCGCAGGAACAGGATTTTCCTCCATAGTTAGAGCTTGAGTTAAATTTATAATAAATTTGGGATGTCTGGCAGGGTATTATGATTCAAATCCGACGTACGATTACAAATTACTTGTATGTCTGGAACGTATTAGAAAGAAACAAAGATAATGGCCGTTTGTCTTTGCTTAATTTATCTTTGTTTGACAGCACGTTCAGGGGTTATCTATCATAGATAGATATATAAAAGACAGATGATCTTCTTATTCTTCTTCATAGTGGTTTTATGCGGCTTATTCAATGAATTTCGAACATCAACTTGAGGAGAATTCATCTGATTCAAGTGCTTTGCGAGGCATGGCATGGGCGTCGCTGGATAGTGGCATTTCGTTGGTAGTGGCAAAGAGCAATTCTTTAATCTATGGCAAAGAGGTAGTTGACGGTGTTGCCAACCAGGGACGTGCTGAGGTGCCCCCGACAAGGGCGGAATGTACGAAAATGATTGACGATGCCGACCTAGTAGATTCAACCTGATTAAATCCAAGTTGTATTGGAATTCCCAATTAAATGCATGGATCTTAGAATTTTGGAGAAAATCAGAGCTAAAAATATGCCAAAAGAGAAATTTTTTGATTTATTGTGCCTTTAGATGATCAATACATATTTTCCAATAAAGTGAACATATTCAAGAAATGTTCGTACAAAGTCAAAAGTAGAAAGTGGCAATAAATCTTATTGTTGATTGTTGAAGAAACCTCGAGCAATAAGTGTTTAGATTCAGCTACAGATTTGCTTGCAATCCATATAATTCTTGTCGTTGAACAAAACATTCGACAAAAGAGCACCATAAACTACAATGAGTGATATGAGAAACAACGTGGATACTATCAACACACTCATCAAGGAGAATTGAAAAGGAGATAACTCTGAAAACTGCATGTCAGTCAGATTTTTGACGATAATAATTTTTGAATGAAATTTGATGTTCGTCAAAGTTCGGTCTATGCTTGCAACCCATTATTTTATGTGCTTTTATGACAGGAGATTTTGAGCGCTCGTTCATTCTCAGAGTTCAACAACCTTGTAATAAGTAGATCAAACTTGGAGTTATACCTACTCCATTCACTTTTATAAAGTATCCCGGTTGGCCATGAAATTCTGACACATTTCACCGTGTATATTCTGAAAATGTTAGGATATAGTCATTTTCCTGTCAAATACATACGCAACGGTGTCGTTTCTACACGGAGATCGTAGTAATTACGTATTTATCAAAATGTTTATTTACCTTGGGAAAATAATGAATTTGAGAAAATGTTATGTGAATTCAATAATTCCAAAGACTTAGCGAATGTTGAAGAAACTTTTTTCTCTGCTTATACTGGAAATATACTGCTCCACAAGAGTTAGGGATATCGTATTCAATCGTTTTGTAAGTATGTAATCTTCGAGAAAATCGCTGTAAAATCATTTAAAACTCAATAACAACCTGAATCGATCCAATAAAAATCAGTATGAGACATTTCGTCAATCTGGTCGCCTTTTTTCTGAAGTTCGGTTCTTGGCATATGCTTCATGAATGTTCTCATTTTGAAATGAAGTCAGTTTATCAACGGCTTCGATTTGAAACGAGTTATCTGAAAATGCCAAGACGCAAATTAACAAACGCTGAGGCTAATAGGGCTATCGGAATGCTACAGGGTGGCCTAACTCAGGTTGTTGTAGCGGAAAGGCTCCAAGTCAGCCAAAGTGTAAAAGCTCGACTTTGGAATAGGTTCAGGGAGACAGGTTCCGTGTTGGAAAGACCAAGGCTTGGTGTGCGACGAAAAACAACACCTGCTCAGGACCGTTTCATCACCGTTTCGTCTAGAAGAAACCCTACATCTACGTGTAGAATGCTACGGAATACTCTTTAAAATGCAAATGGGGTCCAAGTTTCCATCGAAACCATCAGACGACGTTTGAGAGAGGTGAATCTAGGTTCTAGACGTCCATTAAGAGGAGTTCCATTAACACGTGACCATAAGCGTCAAAGACTGGAATGGGCAATCAATGGAACGATCAATGGCGTAGTGTCCTTTTCACTGATGAATCCAGATATGGACGATTTTCAGATTCTCGAAGAATAAGGGTATGGACAATTCCACGCATACCCCGTAATCGTCGCTATGTCCAAGAAGTTCATCCATTCCGAGGGGGTATAGTGTTATGGTATGGGCCGGGATAGTTTCAACGGGCGCACAAATCTACACATTTGTCCTGGGAATATGACCGCCTTACACTATAGGGAGCATGTCATTGACAATGTTGTGCCAAATTTTCACGCTGCTATTGGTGAAACTTTTCAATTTCTAGACGATAACGCTAGACCGCACCGTGCAGCCATAGTTGAGAATGCGCGCGAGGAGCTTGGTATTCCACATTAACCAATACCTCCACACTCACCAGATTTGAATTGCATAGAACAGGCATGGGATATGCTCCAAAGAAAATTAGATAATCATCAACCTACCCCAGAATCCTTAAATGATCTGAGAGAGCTTCTGCCCCGTTTATGGAACCGAATTCCTCAAGAAATGTTCAACAACCCCGTGTGTAGTATGCAAAGAAGATGTCAAGCTGTTATTGATGCCCGTGGAGGCCATAGGGGAAGGTGGGGTAAGACGGGGACCTTAAGGCATTTCTTGAATAAACCTGCTCTTTATAACTGCACAATGTAGAAACTTTCATTGGGAAAATAATCGGTCTTTCTTTTTTCAATAATAATCAGTCAAAACAAAAGATAAATAATTCTTCTCATTTAAATATCTAATTCAAAAACTAACAAAATCTCCCCGTCTTACCCCAAGGGGTATCCCCTCGGGTAAGATGGGGTACAGAATATTCAACCGTCTTCATCTTCACATAATGGGCAGATATGGACAGCTTCATCATCGTTGTCTTCTACTCCTGCACAGCCACAATGCGCCCAATTAGCGCAAACCTGGCAAGTGGCGGTAGACTCAAAATACAAGACATGGTAGTATAGACATGCTGTATCTTCATCTTCTGATGTCTGAGCTTCTTTTCCAGCTTTCTTAGTTTTTCGAGATCTCTTATTTGTTTTTTTTTTCATTTTCTTTTCGCTTGAGACATCAGGTTTCGGTTTTCAACTGTTTTGTCTTTTCTCTTCTTCTGTTTTATATGGAGAAGCAGTGATAATAGCTGCTTTTCCTCTTCTCCGAACTTGCCTTAATCTTTTTTCGGTCATTCATATTTCATTGATGAGGCATCAACTGTTTCGGGCTCCAAAGAATCATCTACTTATAATTATAATTTATAACGGAATCTGAATCCAAAAAGAATAACAAATCAGCGGGTAAGATGGAGTACCAACCCCGTCTTGCCCCGAAGTAGGTACCCCATAGAAAAACAAACGAGGTACCCCATCTTTCCCAAACTGGACCTATAAGTGGTATAGTAATTTTCGAGGTTATAGATCAAAGCAAACCGAGAAGAATTTATAAGTTTAGAATGGTAAAATAAACAAACATTAATAAAAAAATATATCACGCACGTTGTATAACATATATTATGAAGAGTGACGTACTTTATACACGCCAATAATTAGATAAAACCACGTGAGTTCAGAAAAACATACTTACCAAGTAGATCTATGCACTTCTCCGCCTAAATTTTACTTACTCTAACTAGTACTGATGAATACCGTTAGATGGCATTAAAATAAATTTTCTAGTGGCACTGCATTATCTATTTTGGTAGGGTCCCCATCTTACCTCGCTACCCCGTCTTACCCCACCTTCCCCTACATCGTATTGATAGTCTTACAATGCTTGAATTCTCTGGGAATAAAATTTCGTTATTTTACTCGATTTCTCTTAACCACCCTGTATACGCTGCAGACCTACAGGCTAAAATTAATTTGCAACTTGAAATCATATTAATATGAATTTTCATCACAAAAATCTTATTTTAACTATATTTTTTGTCCGTTAATTACTTCGTGGATATTCATTCGGAAAAGCAATAAATGTACTCGAATAACCCGACAGAAAAACAGAACAGACCATATCATTGGATTGTAAGTCTATGGAACAGACGGACCTTTGGAATTCTCCACTTTTCAAAATTCTCAAGAAATAAGCATACAGAAGACATATAAATACCTTTTTGCACAACTTGAAATACTCCAAGATTTAGATTTCTCATATTCAAAATGTTAAAAAAAAATGAAAACAGCTCAAAATTTCGAAACTCCCTCCACCATTTTGGAGCAGTAAATGTTCCTTCTCATTTCCATAAAGGGAATCTTCGGGTTTGTTTGGGCAGATTTTCCTCCATACTCCACAGTAATAATGGGTAAATACAACGCTTCATTAAAAATGGACAAAGGGTATGAAATTTAAAATAGAACCTAACACACGCCTAAAAAATGCAAATTTATTACCGGAAGTATCTATATAAGAGCAAACTGAAATGTGTGTTGGCTATAACTCATTTCAATAGGACAACTAAATTATTTTAATTATTGCTGACCATGGCCCGAAATATTTTAATTAGAGATGCTATATTCAATATTGGTTGTATCCGCCATACGGATAAATTGACTGGAATAAAAAATTTATTCCTTAGATTCAGAATGATGATATGATGCAAGGGATGGTCAAAAAATATATACTTTTATGTCACAAAAATCTTTTGATTTAATATATTCAATGGTACATGTATACAGTGTACATTCAGGGCCGGTATTATAAAGGAGGACCGACGGTTGAACAACTACCAGATTCCGTATTTATAGTGGGGATTTTGTTTGAAAATAACTCAGGAACTGGAAGGCGCCGTGAGAACAGCTCTGTTAGGGGGCACAATAGACCTTAGGGTCATAGTGAATTGTTACCCCTTTCTAAACATAACTATGTGGCAGATAGGATGAAAGCTCTCATTGAAGAGACAATAAAAACATTTTTTTTTAATTTCGAGATATTTCAGAAGACGTACAATAAAATGTGTGAAAAAGTTTTCCTTAATCTTATGCAAACACTCCTGCACTTTGTCCCTAAAGTAAAATTCCTCAGAATTTGCTTGCTCTTTTATTTACGTTACTATACCATGGGGAGGCGACCTAGAATTGCCCCACAGTATCTCATAAGCTGAACTTATATGAATGAATATAAATCTCAATGACAATAATCATCAATAATATCAATAGAGAAAATACTGTTATGAACAACCTCTTTATAGGGCCGGTTTATCCTTAAGGGGCAGTATCACCTTTTGAATCGTGGTAAATCTCCATTCAAAAAGTGGTTATTTCACGAGTAAGTACCCTAATTTACGACGTAGAAACTTGATTTTTTTTTAATTGTTGAAGAAGTTAAAGATCGGCCCGAGGGCAAATAGTTTTTTTTCGATTTAATTAGTTTTTCAATTAAAAAAACCAGGGTAATCGTTAGACTTGGGGTTATTGAATATGTTTTTCGTTTTTCATGAGTACAAGCTATATTTTTGAAATAATCATCATGAAAATTTTTGTAGGTTATAGGAGATTAAATTGCCGAGGGCAAATAATTGCGATTTTTTCCAAAAAATGATGAATAACCGTCGAAAAAAATCACTAAGTGTAGTTTTCAAAACGCTGAAGTTCAACCTATTTTTTTAATCGAAACACTAATTGAATCGAATAAATCGCAACTATTTGCCCTCGGCAATTTAATCTTCTATAAACTACAAAAATTTTCATGATGATTATTTCAAAAATATAGCTCGTACTCATGAAAAACGAAAAACATATTCAATAACCCCAGATCTAACGATTACCCTGTTTTTTTTAATTGAAAAACTAATTAAATCGAAAAAAAGAAACTCATTTGCCCTCGGGACGTTCTTCAACTTCCATTTAAAAAAAAATCAAGTCTCTACGTCGTAAATTAGAGTACTTACTCGTGAAATAAAGAGACCACTTTTGAATGGAGATTTACCACGATTCAAAAGGTGATACTGCCCCTTAAGGCAACTGCCTAAAGGGCCCGAGTCGATTAGGGACCCGCGAAAAAAAAATTGGAATGTTTTCTCGAGTGGTAATTGAATTTGTCATGAAAATATGAATATAAACTTACAGACAACACTATCAGTCTTCGTTTATATTTATACCTATAGCTTATTAATTAGTAGCTCATATCTGCAGCGTAATGTTTATAGGCATACTTATTATTTATTGCTTTTTCAAAGATGGCGTAGTTCCTACACTCCTACACATAATATGATGAATTTGTATTCCTTCGCCGGTATTTATGATTTTAACGAGTTGTAAATGAGCTATCCCAAAAATAGAACAATATACAGGATGTCCCATTCATAAAACACAGTTAAAGGTGGGGTAAAATCATATTGAAATACATGCTTCAGAACGATCAAATACAAAACTCACAACTTCAATATGGTTCCTTAGTAGACAGACTAGGAGTTCTTGAATATGTCCGTTCGAAGTTTAGCTTTCCTGGTCATTTCAAAACTACAGATTCGATCACTCGAAAGTTTGGCCCTCAGATGGAAAATGACTTATTAAAGATTTATTCATTCCGCATAACTAGTACGTATGAAATTTTGGCGAATTATAAAAAAAATTCAATAATACTTTAGCAGTAGACTCGGGGTCATAGACGATTCACAACTGCAGTCATCTCAGCTATCTATTGAGAAATATGGTGAAACTCTAGCCGTAGCACTGGATATCTCCAAGGCATTCGATCGAGTCTGGCATCAGGGACCCCTCGCCAAGATTCCAGCTTATGGCGTGCCCCCAAAGCTGTGTTCTCTGCTGGCTAGTTTTCTCTCAAACAGATCTCTGCATGTAGTGGTCGATGGAGTGTCATCTGACTCTCTGGGTTAGTTTAACTGAAGAATTAAAGGACGTTTATTTTGATAAAGAAGGTAATTTGCAATTTAATGAAGAATATTTAGAAGAAGTAATTGGGGAACAAAATACTACTAGTGAAGTGGCTACCAATGCAGCAGAACAACCATTAGTCAAACTTTTAGAAGAACTGCTCGGAAAAAAAACGAGTAAAATCAGAAGAAAAAAATATTGGAAAATTGGCTAAAGAATTCACAATTGAAAATTTTGATGGTAAAAATTCAAACGCGAATCAATGGAGTTTGAAAAAGAATGTGAACGATTCGAGTTAACAAGCGATAATAAAAAAAAATTGAAATTTTAAAATCTTTTATGGCATCATCAATAACTCAATAAAATCAGGTATTTTTCCAGATAGTTTGAAGCAGGCATTGGTAAAGCCTATCTTTAAGAAAGGAGATAGAGATGCAATAGAAAACTACAGACCAATTTCATTGTTGCCAAGTTTTTCCAAGGTTCTAGGGCGGTTATTTCGAGGAGACTCTTAAAATTTCTGAAAGAAGTCATAACAAGTTCTCAACATGGTTTTATGCAAGGAAGATCAACAAAAACAGCCAAACACAGTTTCCTTCATAAAATATACCAAGCTCTTGAAAATGGTGACATCACTATTGGTCTGTTTCTGGACTTATCTAAGGCTTTTGACTCCCTCTCACACGACTTCATCTTAAACAAACTAGAGGCTTATGGAATAACAGGCCCTGGACTGAATTGGTTTCAAACTTACCTCACAAATAGACAGCAGATGACCACCTTGACAAAAGATGGTGAAAAAGTAATATCAGAAGCAATGAATATCACACTCGGAATTCCACAGGGTAGTATATTAGGACCAATACTCTTCATCCTATTTTCAAATGATTTCGACGACATAATTAAAGATCTTAAAAATGTAGAAGTAGTGAAGTATGCCGATGACACAAATTTCACTATTGAGGCCAATATATATCCAGATGCTGTCACTGGAGCAAGCCTGGTTCTGCGGGGGGCAAGTAACTGGTGCAGATCAAATGGACTTCTACTCAATCAAGAGAAAACTGTAGCAGTCTTGTTCAAGTCCAGCCATTCTGGTTTCACAACACCTGAAACAATCAACCTAGTAACAAGTAAGATGAAGCTCAGCACTTCCACCAAATTCCTTGGAATCTACCTGGACGAAAATTTAAACTGGTCTAGACAGATCGATGAGGTATGCAAGTCATTAACATCTGTATGCTTTTCCATGGGAGTTCTGTCAAAGTACCTGGATTTCTCAACAATGAAGACATTATATCACGGGGTTTTCGAATCAAGAGTCCGTTATGGCATTATGTTTTATGGAACGTCTGGAAGGCTTCGTGATGTCATGATACTACAGAAGCGGATATTAAGGCTTATGCTCAGGATGAGGATGGTTGAATGGTGTAGAGGCAAATTCAGGCAAAATCGAATTTTGACGGTCCCAGCCATTCATATTCAAGAATGCCTCTTGGACCTACATAAAAATAGAGAGAATTTCATAGGTTCCCAACCAAGAACCCACAATACTCGAGCTTTGGAAATATTCTACCCAACACACCATTTAGCATCTACAGGAAAAAGTGCCCATTATTGTAGCATCAGATTCTACAATAAACTGCCTGTTACACTGAGGAGAGAACTTAATTTCAAAAAGTTTAAGAAGGACTCATTTTCCCTGCTTCTGGAATTGGAACCATATTCAGTTGGGGAATTCTTGATTTAGATCTTGGGAATATTTTGACGATGTTTCTTTTCAATGACCTTTTACTCTGTAAAATTTTATGATCTTGAAATAAAGGGGTGTTTATTATTATTATTATTTATTACCCATAAATGCTGGTGTTCCGCAGGGATCAATTCTGGCTCCAACACTATTTCTACTTTACATCAACGATTTGCTGGAAGCAACTTCGTGTCCAGTGCACAGCTTCGCGGATGATAGTATTGATAGTACCAATAATAGCACCCCAAATCAGAAACGAAGAAATGTTAACAACATAAATATGGACTTGACAACAATTCTTGAATGAGGATCTAATAACTTGGTGGAATTCAACGCAAACAAAACACAAGCATGACGTCTTTTCTCTAGAAAAGCCGACCTTACTGTTAACTGTGCCCAGCATAGAATTGTCGGGAGTGACCATACCATTGAAGTCATCCATTTCGAAGCTTGGTATTACTGTCCCTCGTAACCTTTTTTGGGAAAATCACGTGAGATCCATTGCTAAAAGTGCATCCCAAAAACTTGGTTTTCTGTTTCGTGCCAGGAGCTGTTTCACCTCAGGTCAGCTGCTTATGATCTATAAGGCACAGATTCGACCTGTCTTGGAATACTGTTTCTATATTTGGAGTGCTGCACCTAAACAAATCGTAAAACTCTTGGATTCTGTACAAAAAGGGCAATTCGTCTCGTCGATGATGCCTCGCTTACAAACTCGCTCACTTCTCTAGAACAACGTAGAAGAGTAGGAGATCTGTCTCTATTTTATAGATATTTCCATGGGCGATGCTCTTCTGAATTATCAGTAATCGTTTCCCCTCTGGCAGTCTCTTCGAGACTAACCCGCCAAGTTAAGTCTTCACATCCCTTCGTGGTCACTTTGGAGACCTGCAGAACATCTCTCTTCAAAGACTCGTTCATCCAACGAACAGCGAGGCTTTGAAACACATTGCCTAGGGAGGTGTTCCCCGAGGCATATAACCTCCAGAAATTCAAGAAGAACACCAATTCCTACCTGCTTGCCCTTGGTTCTCACGATGTTCTCTGAACATTACAGGATATTCCTTTTAGTGAGAACCACAACATAAAAATAGTCAATTTTTTTGACAGCTGTCTAAAAATTTCTTGAAATGGCCAATGCGTAGCTAAACCAAGAAGGTGGATTCACATATATGAAAAAGCGATCAAAAGCTCCTCACTTTCTCTCAGGGCTTTCAGTGGCCAATTTTCATTCTGTGACATGTTGGTATTTTTGAAAAAGATAAAGGGGCTTCGATACGTGCTTTGCCTAGAGGCCCCGACATGGTTAATCCGGCCCTGAGCCTACCTTCCTTCTAAACGCATTACAAAAAATTTCTTGAGGGGCTCAATCCATGCATACAATCATAAATGATCTGTATGTAGCAATCCAATGTAGCGCTCCATTTAGGCCAGTGCGGTACACACTCATTTTTTCACAAGTTAACCCCAATTAATTCGTAATTTGAAATTATATCATACTTATTCCGAATGTTCGAAAAACGCTAGACCAACGAATAAAAAATGTCATCACCCATACGCTCATTAATAGTCGTGAGAACTCCTAGTTCCGGTCCTGCGTCATAGGATCCGGCCTGCAGCCCAGCAATTGAGTAGGCATGAGATTGCCGCCAGTTGCCGGGCAGCAGGAGCAGAACAGAATCATTTTAGCGGTTCTCGGGTTAAGTCTGTGTGAGCGCGGTCTCTGCTCAACTGATCATCTCGGGATCAGGATAATTCCATCCTCTCATCTCATCTCATCTCGCATCGTCTCTTCGGTGTGTCCCACAGTTACGTGTTTACCAGCAAAAGAAGTGAAAGATTCGAAAACCTGCCAACTACCTGTTGAACCTAGGTGAGTTATCTTCAGCGGAAGCTTCATCTCTGCTCCCTGAAATTAAAATAAGAGGAGCGAATGACAAAATTATATTTATTTTATTCATGGAAATGCAATGCTAAAATTCTGCTGTCTTTGGTACATTATATTGGAGCGTGTAGTAGATCTCTTCAGGCTCCTGCCACAGTAAAGTGGTCCTGCTGAATGAGTGATGCTGAAGCTGTTACCATGGTTACATGTCCTGCCTGTTAACGTTGGTTTTGGTGGATGCGATCCATTTTCGGAAGCTGTTTTATTCATTCTTCCTAATAAACTTCATGACAATAGTATTCAGACTGTAATAGACTGGTAGGACTTTTTCCGAAATAAAAAAAATTGTCTGAATGCCTAGAAAACTCTTCTTTACATGACTATATACACTGCCAGAAAAATTAACGCACATTATGGAAATCTCAAATTTATTCTACAACTGAAGGTGTTCTCAATGATAATTATTTTTATCAGAATTATGCATGCATATGCTATCCACTTTCAACGTTTTTCTTCAATACAGATGTTTTCTCCCAGCAGGAATAAAAAAAGATGATATTATCAGATTTTGAATGTATTGGCTCCATTCTAAAATCAGTTGTTCTCGATCAATTCTAGTGATCAATAGTTTTTCTTTCGTTTGATTTTCTACACTCGATCGCTATGCAACGCGAAACACGCAATTTGACCCAAGAGGAATGTGCCCAAGCGGTAGTTTTGCGAGAAGAAGGGTGGACATACACAAGAATTGCAGAAAGGTTGGGAGTTTCCCATACAAGTGTGTCCAGAATGTTGCAGCGATTCAGGGAGACAGGTATGAATGCCCGAAGACCAGGACAGGTTAGACCACGGGTAACAATTGCCATTCAAGAACGTTACTTGAGAGTTTCTTCGTTGAGACAACGGTTTGCAACCGCTAGCCTCCTTCAAAATCAGCTTGAGCAAACTCATGAGGTGCAAATTAGCACTCAGACAATAAGAAATCGCCTCAGAGAATATGATTTAAGGCCTCGTGTCGCGGCAAGAGGTCCAGCTCTTACCCCAGCCCATCGAAGGGCGCGTTTGGATTTTGCGAGAGAGCATATCCATTGGGAAGAGGCCGATTGGGAAAGAGTTCTCTTCACAGATGAGTCTAGATTCTGCCTCTACCATTGTGATCGACGTTCCCTTGTATACAGACGTCCACATGAAAGATATGCTCAGTGCAATTTCCTGAATACTACTGGTTTCGGGGGAGGATCGATTATGGTATGGGGTGGAATATCTTTGACTGCTCGCACAGGCCTAGTGGTCGTTGATAATGGAGCTATGAATGCTGATAAGTATATAAGGAACATTCTTGAAGAGCATGTAGTGCCATTTGCCCCATACATTGGTGAAAATTTCATTTTTATGGACGATAATGCCAGACCCCATCGTGCGCGCATCGTTCAGGAGTACCTTGAAGAGGTTGAAGTCTCTCGAATGGAATGGCCAGCAAGAAGTCCAGATCTCAATCCGATTGAGCAGGTTTGGGACAACCTCAATAGAAGGCTGAGAAGTTCAGAAAATCATCCAGCTACTCTTAATGACTCAGGAATCCAACTCGGAGAAATCTGGGAAGGATTAGATCAGAACATTTTAAGATCACTCATTTTGAGTATGAACCGTCGTTGCCGAGCTGTAATTAACGCAAGGGGTGGAGATACCAAGTATTAAATCACTTATCAGCATATCAGTATTTTGAAAATTGTTCATTTCTCTTCTTTCACATAAGATTCGGTGAAATCCTGAATTTTTCTTCCATTTAATGTGTCTTGTTTCGTTCCAAACCTGCCCGAGAGAACATAAAAAATAAGTTATAAAGTCAATGTAGAGTTAACTTTCATTAAAATTGAGATTTTCAGAATGTGCGTTAATTTTTTTGCGCATTGTAGTTTAGGAGAGAAGGAAGTCTCAAAACCTTTTCAATTGCCAGAACATCAGCTTTCACCAGAGCTCATCGTAAGGACCGTTTGGATTTTACACAAATATGTTAGTTGTTTAGAGGATATTTCACATGAACATGCTCATCCTTTTACTCCATACGCAGTTGGCTGAAAATTGAGGGGACAGAAAAACCAACCCTGTATGTATGCCCTGTATGAAATAGGAAACCGTCTCAGTGGAACTTAAGGAGGAAATGGGTCAGAATGTTATATGAGATTGACGTCTTCTCGCGACATATTCTTGCAACTGCCTATTGATTGATTTTGATTGATTGATGGCTGATGAACAAGAGACCGAGTTAGCACTTGGCCTCCCTGTGATACTGCGACCAACTTGGGTCTATTGTATCTCTCTTTCGTCAGTGGTTCCTCACGAGAGTAGGTTTGTGTCATGCAACTGCCTATCTTGAAGGTCTAAGCCTACATTTTTAGGCAGAGAAAGGGTTTGAGAACTGGACTGAAATATCGTGGACCTGGTAGGGAGGCTAATCATTCTGTTCTGAGATAAATGAATATAGTTTAGTTCACAAAGTTGCATACTATTTCGTTTAATCTAGACTAAAAATACACCAGCGACTGAATTGTCAGTACGATGCAATTCACCGGAGAGATATGATCTGAGTCTCACATTCCTCAGAAGATTCCAGAAGATTTAGATGACATTGTACCTCAAACACCACGACTAGAAATCCCGGAAACGTATAATATTGCCATGATATCCGAAGTTGCTTGAAAGCAATATGCAGAATATTCCTGAAATTCATACTATTCTGCAATTCTTCAGCTTTGATCCATACCATTCGACATCGACAATAGCCCTAAGGGTCTTCCTACTGAATGATGCTGAAGCGGTTACCATGGATACTTGTCCTGCCTCTCGCTATTAGTCCAGATAAATCTGGATTAGCTTTTTCGGGACTGAATGCTGGGGTCTGTTAAAATCGTGTTGACGATGAAAATATAATGATGTTGCAGCAATAATGTTTGATACTAGAAAATATGCAAGAGGAACAAAAAATAATAGGCTGTGTCGATATTCTTTTGAAAACGATATCATATGAATTATACAGGACGTGCCAACTAAATTACGCCAATCTTTTAAAATGTAAGCCTTGCAAAAAATGTTTCCCAGCCCCTATTTTGAATTAACTCGATTTCAAGCCAAGTTGCATTATGTATAGAACGATGTTCCACGACCACAAAAAATTCTATGGCTTTGCTGATGTATCAGCACTCAAATAGGATAGATTCATGTGCAATTTAGGGAACTTGTGGTTCCAACACTTCTAACTTCTGGCCAGCGCATTATTATTTGATAGAGAATATCTGCAAATGATAAAGAGGGATCGTTCTGTGGTGGGATTCTGTATCGTCAAAGCGTATCGATCACGCAACGAAACGATCGTTTTCTAGGTATCGGTATTCTATAAAGACATTCGGCAAGCGTCGTAGTGGCCGAAGGGCCTTCGGATCTTCTGACGATAACGTGACGTTTTACGTGTCGCTTGCGTTACGACACTCTTGACGACAATTCCGATTGGTTGAATTTGTCCACGTGACAGAAGTAAAGTGTCAGATTTTGATTTTAAATTGTTATGTCTCCGTTCTTTATGGCTAAGATGTCTAGACATCTTAGTTATGGCAAACTTTCTCGTTCAGGTAAAGAAGATGAAAAGGATTAAGGAAGAAGAACTTCTTTTACGCTTCAATTCCATTTTAATTTTATGATCTTTTTTTTAAATTTCACTTGAAAAAATACAGCTAGTTCGAAAAAGTTCCACCTAACGTGATTATTCCTTAAATCTTTCGAATACATTTTAAGTTATGATAAAAACTCTGAAAGAAGTAACTCAAACTTTTGAGTTAACTAATTTTCAATCACCACAAAAATATACTTTGATTTGTCAAAAATAATGTGAAAAAAGAAGCATGCTTCAAAGATTGGTATTTTCCAATAAATTTATATTAATATCTAATAATTATTGTTGAGCTTTTTTCTTTTCATTATGTATGATTATGAGAATAGACTTATCTATCTGAAACAATTGAAACAAAAACAATTATTCACTTTCAAACATATAATCATTTTAAATGCATTAACATAATATTCCATATTACTGAAAATAATTCGATGATTGTTATTCTTAGTCGAATTCTCCTCTCGATTCCATCGGTAACTAAACTGAATATTGAAAACATGGTGAAGATTTACTTGCACAAAAATTAAGTTCACACCGGACTCTCTTGTTTCGAACTAGGTAGAGGTTAAAATTTTGGCATTCAGGTTAGAAGCGATCACAGACATGGATAACATAACACACAAACAGAGACAAACTCTGTGCCGCTGCACACAATTTCAAATTCTTTGCAACGTTGCCATGTTTCTTCGTGTGAAATCGCCACATCTCGTAAACGGAATCGAGAGCGTAGAGATGACGAAACGAAAGAGACAAAGTGAGATATAGAATAGGGCCTTCCTTCGCTTGCGTTTCGCTGCGTTACGTTTTCGTATTCGTTTACTAAGTAAGCGGAAGTTACAGAATCCCACCACTGGTACAATTTGCTGGCCAGCCAGTTAACCTGACTTCAATCTTGTAGTTTTTTCTGCAGGGCATTGAAAAATATTTACAATCATTCGGATGGACGTATCTTTCATATTCAGATCGGCTCAGTTTTGAATTGGTTTGGTTCATACTTTTTCTTTCATTGTTACCCAGATACCCAGAGGATTTGGGTCAGGGGAACAATCTGGCCAAGTGATTTTAACAGACCTCCTTGTCTTATTTTCGACGAGGAAGTCTTTTATTGGGCTAGCATATTGCTCTAGCTAACCGTCTTGTTAGACACAAAAGTTTTCATAAACTTTCACTAGAACCATGTATTCATTTTTTTGAATGACGATTCGTAGAATTTTTTCTTCAAAGTTCCAATTTTCCAACAAACTTAAATTGGCTTGAAACAATTCATTCAGAAATACCTTGTCACTAAATCCACCTTGAATATACAGGGTGTTTCCCCTGAAATTCAAAGCATTATTCTCTGAGTGATTTAGATTATAGTTCCGGACATGTTCATAAATAAATAACACATTGCTCGATGTTTGTGATATTTGAACGAGATACGATGAAAAAGAGAACTTCATTAAAGTGCTCATTTTACGTTAAATACCCAATCTTCATCAGCTACAGTAGAGTGCGTACGGATCCTTGACTTGATCATATTTTCGAAGAAAAAAACAGGACGTCAGTGACTTTTGCCAACGTAAAATTCAATCTCAGAATTTTCATTCAATTCAAAACTCTAGGATGCATCATTTTTCAGTCAAAAAATCAGAATTATGTAGGTATTTTTATATTCGAAAAATGAGAATGCAGCAAAAATTAGAAGAATTATAGAAAATGACCTCCAGCCAAGATACAAGAGTCCAGTCTTCTCATAGACATTTCTGAATATTTTTGAAATTGGAGATGAGAAGTTTTCTATGCTTTGCAATTCGATTCGTCATTTTATAGGAAGGAGAAAATTCAGAAGAAAAAATCGAATATATTCAGATGAAAATCGGCAAATGAAAATTCCCAGTGCCAATTCCGTCTGAGCAACTCTTCATTTACATATCTATGTTATTAAATGTTTACTTCAAGCCGGTGGCAGTTTCAGCAACTGATGTTTTCTCAAATATTTGTCTTTCCGTATTTATCCATGTGAAATACTCGAATTAGGTCCTCTCAAGTAACTTTATCTATCGATTTCAGCCTCAAATAAAAGTCAGTACTAAATCGTCTTATTCAAGGTGAATTCAAAAACCTGTTTCAAGAGGCACGCGGTATGTTGACCTAAAAGGAAAATTATGTTTGTTCGATAAACCTACGTCTATTTTTGTCAAAAGGGACTTCAGTTCACTCATGAGGAAATTTCGAGGGAACGGATATTATGTAATAAAAATAAGTAAGAATAAATGCAGTGATTCCTTATTTCACTGATAAATACCTGGAAACGTCAATATTTGTTTTGATCACGAGTATCTTCCTCCGTAATTCCTTCGAAATTCAAACTATTTTGAGAATAATCGTCAAGAATTTCTACAGGGCGTCCTCTTTAAGACACATTGAACTGAATCATCGTTGATACAGAAAATAGATAAATGAAATTTTGAGATTTCAGGAACAGAAATTTTATGGCCCTCTTCGTATATATCGGTTGTTTTTTTAGAGTAATAGAATTTTTGACTTTGATTTGACAGGAGGTAGAAGCCGTGTTGTTTTGAGATTCATATTCAGTAAGCATTGACAAAATTATCACGCCTCAACAACTTTCACAAATTGTTCAAATTTATTTTCAAAATCAGTGTTATATTCGCCAAACTCATATTTCGGACAACATTTTCTCTACTCAAAGCAACAAGACAAAAAACTGTACGTACAGAAGAAAATACCTCTGCTGTAAGTGATAGTGTTAATGAAGATCCAGATTTTTCTATTCGTCGACGTTCACAACATGTTGGACTCTGTGCATCCACCATATGGAAAATTTAGCGTAAAATTCTTGGTCTACACCCATACAAGATCCAAGTGGTTCGAGAACTGAAGCCACTTGACCATAATAAGCCTCGTTTGTTTGCTGATTGTATTGTATTGGGCCCTTGAACAACTTGAAGTTGATCCACTTTTTATTTAAAATTGTATTTAGTGATGAAGCTCATTTCTGGTTGAACGGCTACGTAAACAAGCAAAATTTCTGTATATGCAGTGAAAACAATCCTCAAGAAGTTCTGCAGGTTTCATTGCATCCTGGAAGATGCACTGTATGGTGTGCTTCAGGTGCTGGAGGCATCATAGGTCCATATTTCTTTGAGAACGATGCTGAAGCTAAAGTGAATGGTGCTCGTTACAGATCGATGATTAATAATTATCTGTTTCAAAATTTGAATGGTAAAGTGTTTTGGTTCCAACAAGATGGCGCTACACCTCATGCTGCTGCCGTAACAATTGATTTATAGAAAGAAAGATTTGGCGATAACATTATTTCGAGGAATGGTCTAATTAATTGGACTCCAAGATCATGCGAAATAACTCCAATGGATTATATTCCTTGGGCTAATGTCAAGCTATTGGTTTATGCTGATAAACCAGAAACAACAGCTCTTTGGAAGCTAACAACACTCGTGTTATTGCTGAAATAAGGCCTGAAATACTCGAAAAAGTGGTCCAAAATTGGTCCGGTGGAATGCGGTTCCTCAGAGCTAGTCGTGGTGGACATATGCCTAAAATCATTTCTAAAACATAAATGACACAAAATTATCTTCCAAATATCAAAACAAATTTGGCTTCAATCTTAATTTAAATGTGTTTTATTTCAATTTAAAGTTCTATCCCTTGAAAAAAACCCCGATATATAGGTTGAAATTGAAAATAGCTGTTCTCAGACAATCGTGATATTTTGTTGATTTGAAGGTAAGAACAGTGGCGGTTTTATTTATCTACTGAGGGGGGGGGCGAAGTGAAAAAATAAAAAAGCAGTTCGTGGGGATTTTTTTCAATGGGACGACAATGATAAAGCTAAAACAAAAATTCTAAATGAGGTGAATAAAAATATACAGGGTGTCCCAAGTTCGAGTGCCTATTAGACGTTTCTGGAGAACTGGACTTATTTGAAATATGAAAATTGGGATTATGATATTGTTCGAAATTCTCTACAGACCTGAAGTATTTCCAGAGCCGGTTATACAGGGAGTGAAAATAAATTCGCTCAAAAAAATTTGTCTCAGTTTTTTCGTTCCTGATATGATTGAATATTCAATGCTGAATACATTTCTGTTAAAACCATTGTACACCTTGTGATGATAATCATGAAATTCAAAAGATGCATGACCTTTCCACATTCTTCTTCCTTGAAGTTGTGAGAACGTTTTACACTCAGGATGTTCAGAATAAGAAAAATGAAAATAATACCGACTATATGAAAATTTTACTTTTTTCAGTTTTTTTTTCTTAATTTTGAAAACAACAGAAATGTATTCAGCATTGAATACTCAATCATATCAGAAACGGAAAGATTGAAAAAAAATTTTGGAGCAAATTTATTTTCATTCCCTGTATAACCGGAAATGCTCAGGATCCAAAAATATTTAAGGTCTGTAGAGAATTTCGAACAATATCATAATCCCAATTTTCAGATTTCAAATATGCCAGTCAGACCTATTTCATTCGATTATTATGTTAACCTAATAAAATTAAAGTTTAGGGGGGGGGCGATCGCCCCTGTCGCCCCCCCCCTGAAAACCGCCCCTGGGTAAGAAACGATTGTTTCAGTGGTAGTACTGGTAGTCACAGGTTTTTTTCTAAAAGGAATGGATTTTAAGTTAAAAATTTCATCATTTGCACAAGACATTTTCGCCAAGTAAAATGAACTTTCCAATAAGAATTTCGGAGTATAACTACTTTATTTAGACAAAATTCTGAAAATATCTACTTGAAAAGGAACACTCTGTATATGTATGTACAATCTCAACTAGAACATCATTGTTTCTTTTGGCAACATTTTTAAAATCTTCATATTCAAAGACACGCTGTGTCTAATTCAATCCCGATATACACTGCGCAAAAAAATTAACGCACATTCTGAAAATCTCAACTTTAATGAAAGTTAACTCTACATTGACTTTATAACTTATTTTTTATGTTCTCTCGGGAAGGTTTTGAACGGAACAAGACACATTGAATGGAAGAAAAATTCAGGATTTCACCGAATCATATGTGAAAGAAGAGAAATGAACAATTTTCAAAATACTGAAATGCTTATAAGTGATTTAATACTTGGTATTTCCACCCCTTGCGTTAATTACAGCTCGGCAACGACGGTTCATACTCAAAATGAGTGATCTTAAAATGTTCTGATCTAATCCTTCCCAGATTTCTCCGAGTTGGATTCCTAAGTCATTAAGAGTAGCTGGATGATTTTCTGAACTTCTCAGCCTTCTATTGAGGTTGTCCCAAACCTGCTCAATCGGATTGAGATCTGGACTTCTTGCTGGCCATTCCATTCGAGAGACTTGAACCTCTTCAAGGTACTCCTGAACGATGCGCGCACGATGGGGTCTGGCATTATCGTCCATAAAAATGAAATTTTCACCAATGTATGGGGCAAATGGCACTACATGCTCTTCAAGAATGTTCCTTATATACTTATCAGCATTCATAGCTCCATTATCAACGACCACTAGGTCTGTGCGAGCAGTCAAAGATATTGTCCCCATACCATAATCGATCCTCCCCCGAAACCAGTAGTATTCAGGAAATTGCACTGAGCATATCTTTCATGTGGACGTCTGTATACAAGGGAACGTCGATCACAATGGTAGAGGCAGAATCTAGACTCATCTGTGAAGAGAACTCTTTCCCAATCGTCCTCTTCCCAATGGATATGCTCTCTCGCAAAATCCAAACGCGCCCTTCGATGGGCTGGGGTAAGAGCTGGGCCTCTAGCCGCGACACGAGGCCTTAAATCATATTCTCTGTGGCGATTTCTTATTGTCTGAGTGCTAATTTGCACCTCATGAGTTTGCTCAAGCTGATTTTGAAGGAGGCGAGCGGTTGCAAACCGTTGTCTCAACGAAGAAACTCTCAAGTAACGTTCTTGAATGGCAGTTGTTACCCGTGGTCTACCCTGTCCTGGTCACACTTGTATGGGAAACTCCAAACCTTTCTGCAATTCTTGTGTATGTCCACCCTTCTTCTCGCAAAACTACCGCTTGGGCACATTCCTCTTGGGTCAAATTGCGTGTTTCGCGTTGCATAGCGATCGAGTGTAGAAAATCAAACAAAAGAAAAACTATTGATCACTGGAATTGATCGAGAACAACTGATTTTAGAATGGAGCCAATACATTCAAAATCTGATAATATCATCTTTTTTTATTCCTGCTGGGAGAAAACATCTGTTTTGAAGAAAAACGTTGAAAGTGGATAACATATTATGCATGCATAAATCTGATAAAAATAATTATCATTCAGAACACCTTCAGTTGTAGAATAAATTCAAGATTTCCATAATGTGCGTTAATTTTTTTGCGCAGTGTATTTATTTATCTGCCTCGAAAGAAAAAAAGTGATCCAACAAAAATTCACAAGAAGCAGTTCATAAATAACAAGTATGAAGTAGGTTTAATATCTTTCACTCAAATTACATATAGGGGGATTCTTATTGTATGATGTAAGCTCCAGAAAGGAAATACAAAACTCATTATTCACTGTTCTAAACTGACCGAATTAAGAGCTGATAAGCCTGGAATTAATTAATTTAATAAATCAGTTTGATGTCGTTATCATTGAATAGAAATTTAAATTGGCATTCGTAAACATATTCAAACTATATTTCGTTTCGAGCTGTTGTTCTGTTTTATTACACTTCATATATGGAAGTTCATTAGGTATTCAGTTTGATAAAGGTCATATTACAGGGAAGAGAAATTCGAATATATTTGGGAACAAGGCCGTAGCTAGAAAAAAATTTCGGGAGGGGTCCGTCCGAGGCCCTAGCTAGAAAAAAATGTATTCGAAGAATTTTCGGTGAAATGATTATCTGGCATTTCTGAAAAAATAAATTTCGGGGGGGGTCCGGACCCCATCGGACCCCCCCCTGGCTACGGCCTTGTTTGGGAATTTGATGCTTCCTTAGTACCTGAGTGAAGGTACTCACAATAAGGACGAATAAATCATCAGGTGAAATATCATTACTGTAGCACTTATGCAAAGTATCTTTAGGGTTATGGAATAGCGAATTGTCACCACTTCAGGTAAAACACACTGACAGGGCCGGATTTAGCATGACGGGTCCTCTAGGGCCTAGGCAAAGCTTGTTCGGGGCCCCTTTACCCTCT
This sequence comes from Adalia decempunctata, assembly GCA_951802165.1. Taxonomy (NCBI): domain Eukaryota; kingdom Metazoa; phylum Arthropoda; class Insecta; order Coleoptera; family Coccinellidae; genus Adalia; species Adalia decempunctata. Next base: position 29,405,292 of record OX637697.1, read on the forward strand.
TCAAAAATGCCAACATTTCATTTAATGAAAAAGGGGTCACTAAAAGCCCTGAGACGAAATCCGTAGCTTTCGATAGCTTGTTTATCACCTTGTAAATCCACCTACTAGGTAGATACGCATTTGCCAGTTCAAGAAATGTGTCAAAAAAATTGACTGCTCAATTCGAAAAATATAGGAATCGTAAAGAAATGATATAGCCTCAATTGAAACGAGAGCTCAAAAATTGAAAAGAAAAATCAAATTTTGGATTTTGTATTTGACCGTTCTGTACCAAGTTTTCCAATATGATTCGTCCCACCTTCAACGGTTTTTTTTATAAATGGGTCACCTTGTATATTGTTCTTTGCTTAGGCAGCTCTTTTTAAATTTATAAGTCTCGTCAAAATCATAAATAGCGACGTAGATGCCTATACAGAGTGTAAATTCGATAACGAATAAATGAGGGCGTGTTGGGAAAAACGCTCGGACACGTCGATTTGTAATTTTAAATGCGCATATTTTTCAAGAAAATAATATTATATAGGGTGTTCCATGTGACCGTGGCCAATACCAACTTTCTTATTTCAAATGAAACCCCTGTATATTATTTATTTTTTGGATTGTTCAGAGAATTCTAGACACAATTCATGCACAATGTCCTATTCCTATACATATCTTTAACTATTTCGGAAGTATTAAGTGTTTTCAGATTTATTGCAAAAATCAACGTTTTAAATAAAAATTATTTCATTTCACAAATTCGGTACATTACACTTAAAACCTAATAAGTAATGCTGATTATTTCTTGATTATTAAAAAAAAAACAAAGAAAAACATTAATGTCAATGTAGGAAATGTTCAAAATGCTCGCCGCGAACGTCTTGGCAACATGCTAATCTGGTGTAGAATTGTCTTCTAACGTTACTCAAAATTTCAGGCGTGACTGATCTAATCGCAAGCGTGATTCGGTTTTTTAGGTCCTCTAAGTTTAAGGGTTTCGTTTCGTATACAATACTTTTGACATATCCCTACAAAAAGAAGTCTAATGGTGTCATATCAGGAGATCGTGCTGGCCTATCCACCGATTTGGAAAAATTTGGTTCAAGTACTGCCGGACATTGATTTGGTAATGGGGCGGTGCTCCATCTTGCTGAAACCATATTATATTGGCAGGAACTTGTGGATTTGCTGGATCAGGATATAAGTTGGTACGACATTATTTTGGAGTAGTTCTAAATATTTTTCTCCATTCAAGTTGCCGTCAATGAAAAAGGGACCTACGATATGATTTCCAACAATTCCTGCCCTAACATTAACATTTTCAGGATATTGCGTATGTTCTTCTCAATCTTCTCTCATCCAGTGAGGATTCTCATCAGACCAATAGCGGCAATTTTGACGATTAACATGACCGTGTAGTCATGTAGTGTAAATGTACTCCATCAGAAAACAAAACATTTTCTGATTGGATCACATTGTTATCTAACATTGCCATCATTTGCTCACAAAAATGCGTTCTCCTATCGAAATCGTCTTCTATGAGCTCCTCAGTTGCCAATGTTGCCATCATTCTATAGGGATGCATCTTACTTTCCTTTAATATTCGAAATATTGACGTGTGGCTGACGGTGAACAGCGGGGCTACTTTTCGAACAGAATTATGTGGGCTTTCTTGAAACTCAAGCATAATATCCAATTTCGTATCATCACTCACTGCATTGGCAGCAATTTTTTTTATTATTAATATTATTATTTGTCTTACATGACCAAGCTCTCGAAACTGCTTTTCTATTTTGCTAATTGTTCCTTGGGATATAGGCGGCAAATTTGGAAATTTTTCGTGAGATAAGCGAGAAACTTCCATTTGTGTCCGTATGTAATCTCCATAACCAATCCTTTGAAGAATGGTTATTTTGTGCATTTCTGTTAAATGAACCATTTTTCTAATATTATTACGTACAGTTATCGAAATTAAAAAGACAATAGCACTTACACTGATCACTTATTGTCATGCAAACAGACAACGTGTTACTAAGGCTATGAGAATAAACAAATCTGTTTTTGTTTTTTTAATTTTTTTCTCAGTAATGGTTTTTGCTTACTTTCTTCATATCAAGAGGTAAGTGGAAAATAAGTATTGAGTGTAATGTATCGAATTTGTGAAATAAAATAATTTTCATTTAAAATGTTAATTTTTGTAAAAAATCTTAATCTTACTTAATATTTCAGAAAAGGTTGAAGATAGGTATAGGACATTGTACATGAATTATGTCTAGAATTTTCTGAATAATCCAAAAAATAAATTATATACAGGGGGTTGCATTTGAAATAAGAAAGTTGGTATTGGCCACGGTCGCATGAATCACATTCTAGTTGTTCAAAAGCCTCCTAAATTTTCGTGCTTTGAATCGGATTATTTTCTCAAAAATAGGGGTGCCCAATCTCTCAGACTCACCCGGTATATTTATAAATTACAATAGTTGACTTTATTTTATAATCAGAGCCTCCTCAGTCCAAATGATTAAAGAGCCGCCACTGTTTACTCCCACAAAATTACTTCCCTATTTTCGAACTACCGGCTGACAGATTGATATTCCTAGTGGTTCATAATTCAATAATTTGCATGTTTGAAGTCAGTAAACTGCATTTTCCCAATTCGAAATAATCAATTTCGTTCACGCCGCTCATAAACAAATCCATATGTCTACAATGACTTTGCTTAATTACTAGGTTAATTAAAAAGTTGAGGAATGGGAATGAAACAACATGAATTGATGAGTCAAAGTTCATTTAATTTTTAGTAATCTCTATTCATTTTTATGAAGTATCCCGGTTAGCGAAGATTTAGAGGTTTATTAAGTTTTTTTACTTGAAACATAGATGCATAGAATATATAGTATTCTATGCATCTATCTTGAAACTGACGCAGGTTGCACTGGCGGATCCAGCCAGTTTTTCAGGGGGGGGGCATGAATTCTTTCAGGGGGGGGGGGCATCAATAGAAAAAAAAATTGCCAACGTTCAAGGACCACTAATAAAGGAATTATCGTCAATTTCGGAGTTCAAGGGAGGGGGGGCATGGCCCCCACGCCACCCCCCTGTATCCGCCAGTGGCAGGTTGGCACTTGTGAAATATCGGCAATGTCAAAATAATACTCAGAGACGTTGCCTTTTTCTGGAGATTGAATATTTGAATTGACTGCAAAGTATGCCCAAAAAACATAATTCCATATCTTGCTTCGACTCGCATACTGCATGATAGATAGTTTTCATGGAGAATTTATCCATATATCTTGTCACTGCAACCATAGATAACAGACTGAAGCTAAGCTAAGAACTTTGTAACTGGAGTTATGTAGTGCTTTTAAGGTTTAACTGTGACATAGGTTTCGTTATTGTACTACTACATTTTCATACTGGAGTATTTCGAGTTGTGCAAAAAGGTATATTGAAATGTCTTCTGTAGGCTTATTTCTTGAGAATCTTGAGAACTGGGGAATTCCATAGCTCCGTCTGTTCGTTTAGATGTTTTTCTGTCGGATTATTCGAGTACTTTTGTCCTTTTTCCGAATGAACTATCTCAAAGTAACGGACTATTCCGTCCATTATTTTTCAGTAAAATTTCAACACTCGATTATTGATTGCCGTATAAGAAAATAGCATGACAGTAACTTCCATGGTTGCAACCATGTTTATATACGTGAAATATTTCCAGTATCAACAGAGAAAAAAAGTTCATTTAACATTCGCCAGGACTTTGGAATTATTGAATTCATATAATTTTATCTCAGATTCATTATTTTCCCAGAGCAAATAAACATTTTGATAAATGCGTTATTACTACGATCTCTATGTAGATGGGATAACGTTGCGTAGTTATCTGACAGGAAAATGACAAGAACCTAACATTTTCGAAATATTCGCGGTGCAATGTGACAAAATGTCACGGCCAACCGGGATTCTTCAATGTAGTTCAATGCAATTTAGGGATTTTCTAATTTATTTATCTCATTCATTGAGGGGTCTTCTAGAAAACTATCAAAATATCTGTTACAAATAGAGAGCAGTTCTTGATTTGTATACCTTGTATTCCTCAGATTCAACCCCCACATTTCAAATTTTGGCATTTTGCAAGAATTTTTCAGATTTTATTTTGTCTCTAACTGAAATCCCAGAACTAGGACCAAAAATAATGAAAATTTCAGGCCCCTATTTCTCAAGATGGCAATCAGAAAATATCCCTTCGTTTCCTCTCAACAATATCGAGAACTGACAGGATATGTGTCAAATTCCAATTCTGATAATAGTATATTCTAAAACTAGTTGCAGAATGGGCTCCTATTCCAATACGAATGCGAAATTCGAAAACGAGCGACGAAGGAGCGAGTTTTCGAACGCATGAGTATTGGAATTGCATTCTGCAACGAGTATTAGACGATATTTTCTCTATTTCACTCAAATTTCGGGAAATTCAATGAAAAAATTCAAATTATAGGTCCTAGTGACTTTCATATTGTATCTTGGCAGTTGGTGTGAATGTTAGGAAGTACGAACATTGACATTTCCAAATTGACGTCTGCTGAAATTTAAAAGGATCGGAAGTCATTGCTGACAACCACAAAACGAAAAATGTTACTGAAAACGATGCTGTAATGAATTCATTACAGCACTGTTTTTAGTACTGTAATGAACTCATTACGATACTGAAATAGAGAAAATCATTTATCCGATATTTCCAATTAAGTAGATTCCTTGTGATGGGATCTACATAATATTGGTGTGATGTTAGTTGAATTACGTAGTGATCTCTTATCTAGACTGTTAAAGATTAAATTTGTTTTGGACGACAAAGAATATCCAAGTTTCGAGGGGAACGAAATCATCTCAGATAAATCTTGTCAGTTTCCAGAGATTTATGAAAGCATAAATTCATAGCCCAAATTATGATGCAACCGTACGCTCATCTGAATAGTAAATAAGATTTGCTAATTAGTTTCTGTAGATTGAATAGGAGATCCCTACTAGGATCATTTTAAAACTGTTTCCATTAATAATTTATTTTTATTAAACACTTCCTTTGATTTACTCTCTCGTTCCCTTTTAGGTTTGTACTTTCTGCTCGTGCTTGTTAGGTCGGCTCATACAGCACAACTTTCGACGATTGAATTCCGCATTTCCATGCTGTCATAATTTATATTTTAGGAAAATGTAACTCTCATTCTTCCCTGTGAGAAATTTGAGAATTCTCCATTTAAATCCGAGTTTTACAATGATCATCAGGAAATCAAAATTCCTAACCGTAATTTTTACGGAATCCCTGATCGAATTTTGTCCATTAACGTTAACCTCAGCATTCGAGATTGAGATCTACTTTGAAAATTCAAGTTTAAAGGTTTTTCACTCGTGTTACAGAAGGACGGACGGACTGAAGTGAATTGGACAATGGATTCGTGATCAGTGTGTCGAATCTTATCGTTTGGGACCATTCTTCACAAAATGATATAGCCCTCGTTTAGTACGATCGCTAATAAGTTGTGTTTTCTGAATACAAATAGGTGCTTAAATGTTTTGAGTTCAATACACTGCGCAAAAAAATTAACGCATATTATGGAAATCTCAAATTTATTCTACAACTGAAGATGTTCCCAATGATAATTATTTTTATCAGAATTATGCATGCATATGTTATCCACTTTCAACGTTTTTCTTCAGATGTTTTCTCCCAGCAGGAATAAAAAAAGATGATATTATCAGATTTTGAATGTATTGGCTCCATTCTAAAATCAGTTGTTCTCGATCAATTCTAGTGATCAATAGTTTTTCTTTCGTTTGATTTTCTACACTCGATCGCTATGCAACGCGAAACACGCAATTTGACCCAAGAGGAATGTGCCCAAGCGGTAGTTTTGCAAGAAGAAGGGTGGACATACACAAGAATTGCAGAAAGGTTTGGAGTTTCCCATACAAGTGTGTCCAGAATGTTGCAGCGATTCAGGGAGATAGGTATGAATGTCCGAAGACCAGGACAGGGTAGACCACGGGTAACAACTGCCATTCAAGAACGTTACTTGAGAGTTTCTTCGTTGGGACAACGGTTTGCAACCGCTCGCTTCCTTCAAAATCAGCTTGAGCAAACTCATGAGGTGCAAATTAGCACTCAGACAATAAGAAATCGCCTCAGAGAATATGATTTAAGGCCTCGTGTCGCGGCAAGAGGCCCAGCTCTTACCCCAGCCCATCGAAGGGCGCGTTTGGATTTTGCGAGAGAGCATATCCATTGGGAAGAGGCCGATTGGGAAAGAGTTCTCTTCACAGATGAGTCTAGATTCTGCCTCTACCATTGTGATCGACGTTCCCTTGTATACAGACGTCCACATGAAAGATATGCTCAGTGCAATTTCCTGAATACTACTGGTTTCGGGGGAGGATCGATTATGGTATGGGGTGGAATATCTTTGACTGCTCGCACAGATCTAGTGGTCGTTGATAATGGAGCTATGAATGCTGATAAGTATATAAGGAACATTCTTGAAGAGCATGTAGTGCCATTTGCCCCATACATTGGTGAAAATTTCATTTTTATGGACGATAATGCCAGACCCCATCGTGCGCGCATCGTTCAGGAGTACCTTGAAGAGGTTGAAGTCTCTCGAATGGAATGGCCAGCAAGAAGTCCAGATCTCAATCCGATTGAGCAGGTTTTGGAACAACCTCAATAGAAGGCTGAGAAGTTCAGAAAATCATCCAGCTACTCTTAATGACTTAGGAATCCAACTCGGAGAAATCTGGGAAGGATTAGATCAGAACATTTTAAGTATGTTGAGTATGAACCATCGTTGCCGAGCTGTAATTAACGCAAGGGGTGGAAATACCAATAAGTATTAAATCACTTTTCAGCATTTCAGTGTTTTGAAAATTGTTCATTTCTTTTCTTTCACAAAAGATTCGGTGGAATCCTGAATTTTTCTTCCATTTAATGTGTCTTGTTTAGTTCAAAACCTTCCTGAGAGAACATAAAAAATAAGTTATAAAGTCAATGTAGAGTTAACTTTCATTAAAATTGGGATTTTCAGAATGTGCGTTAATTTTTTTCGCAGTGTAGTAGATAGACGAATCAGATATAATTATACAGCGTCATATATGCATAGCTGCATAACATTTTGCTTTTTTATTTATGCAAATTATAATATGAATGTTGTTAAATATTCACACTAACTTGTTCTGCGTAAGTTGGAGTAGCATTAGATTAAACGACTATCATTTAAGCACAATATTACCTTAGTTTAGTTCGATAAACTTGAATACAGTTGAATGATAGTTTCAGCAAGAAATTTTCCTTGTCATTTCAATGTTTTCCTGCTTGAAATTGGCGAAGCATTGCTTGCATTCGTCAGAATATGAGTATTCTGAAAACTGTGCAGATTTTTGAAAAAATTTCGAAACAGGGTGTTTCTGAATTGATGCGAAAGATTTCAGGATAAAGGGTACTTTGGTATATTTATGTTGGGTCAAAAGTCAAACCAAAGGGAGATATCGCGGTTCAAAGAAGCTGGAAAATGGAATTTGATGTAAAACTTACGCAACGACTTGGATAGAATTGAATTAGGATAGCCAGATTTGGTTAGAAACTTTTTCATCTCTTGTATTTTTCTCGTAAAATGTACCGTTTTAAAATAAAAAATAAAATGTAAATCAGTTCTAAAATAAATTGCCCTCTTCCGACACGTAATGATTCACATTTTATTTTTTTATTTCAAAACGGTACATTTTACGAGAAAAATACAGGAAATGAAAACGTTTCTAATTAAAGCAGGCTATCCGAATTTAATTCTATAAAGTCGTTGCGTAAATTTTTCTTTAGATTTAGTTAACAAAAATGATAGGGGTAGTCTACTTCAACTCCATCCACTCATTCTAAAAATATGAAAGGATATCAAGAAGGTGTATTTTCATAATAGTAATACTTCCTTAAAACATCAACACTCTATCGCTTTTAGTTTTTAAAATAAAAAATAAAGACATCATTTTTCCGCCATCTTTGAACCGCTATATCTCCCTTACTTACATTTGACCCAACATTCATTCAACAAACTACCCTTCATTTTGAACAAGGAATCACCCTTTGAAACCTTTCGCATCTAATCTTAAACACACCCTGTATAAGAAATTTTTATTTAGAAAAATTAAAGCTTATTTTCCGATAATGATCTTTGGCGTTATGTGTTTCTCAAAAATGCTCATTTTAAGCTAAACCTTTGCGATTATCTGCATTCATAGTAGATAATTTCCACTCTCTGGATTTGACCTCGATGAAAATGAAAAAAATTACATGTTATCGTACTAAGATGGATCCAGCCTGAGAGCCTGAAGCTATGCTTTATGATTAATAAACGAAGAAGGCATTGTTTTATAAATTATTTTCACAACCACTAGATTCGAAGAGTAAATGGTATGAATGAAGCAAATTTATCATTTCCGAGATTATGTTAAACATTCCTTGATTAATAAAATTCGTCCCACGCATTTTGGAACTAGTTCCCTTTACCTTTTCAACTACCCACGTATTTTTGGCCTTGATTCACTCTTTTCCGTTGGAAATTATAATCAGTTCGTGGTGATAATTGGATATTATAGTAGATTATTATTTTCGAATTAATTTCGTGAAACACCTAATAAAGCGTAATTTTCCTTTTTGTTATACACAAAATCTATGTGTTAGACGGAGTGTGGCATTTGATATAATGTAAGTATCGGGTATGTTTTTTTTGAGTGATAGAACTTCAAATTGAAATGATACACATTTGAATTAAGATTGAAGCCAATTTTTTGACAAATCTTTCTTTCAATAAATCAATTGTCACGAAAGCAGCATGAAGTGTAGCACCATCTTGTTGGAACCAAAACACTTCGAGGTCGATACCATTCAAAATTTGAAACAAATAATCATTGATCATCGATCTGTAACAAGCACCATTCACTGTAACATTAGCTCTAGCATCGAAATATGGACCGATGATGCCTCCAGCATGTAAAGCACACCATACAGTGCATTTTTCAGGATGCAAAGGAACCTGCAGGACTTCTTGATGATTGTTTTCACTACCTATACGGCAATTTATCTTGTTTACGTAGCTGTTCAATCAGAAATGAGCTTCATCACTAAACACAACTACACTGCGCAAAAAAATTAACGCACATTATGGAAATCTCAAATTTATTCTACAACTGAAGGTGTTCTCAATGATAATTATTTTATCAGAATTATGCTTGCATATGTTATCCACTTTCAACGTTTTTCTTCAATACAGATGTTTTCTCCCAGTAGGAATAAAAAAAGATGATATTATCAGATTTTGAATGTATTGGCTCCATTCTAAAATCAGTTGTTCTCGATCATTTCTGGTGATCAAAAGTTTTTCTTTCGTTTGATTTTCTACACTCGATCGCTATGCAACGCGAAACACGTAATTTGACCCAAGAGGAATGTGCCCAAGCGGTAGTTTTTCGAGAAGAAGGGTGGACATACACAAGAATTGCAGAAAGGTTTGGAGTTTCCCATACAAGTGTGTCAAGAATGTTGCAGCGATTCAGGGAGACAGGTATGAATGTCCGAAGACCAGGACAGGGTAGACCACGGGTAACAACTGCCATTCAATCAAGAACATTACTTGAGAGTTTCCTCGTTGAGACAACGGTTTGCAACCGCTCGCCTCCTTCAAAATCAACTTGAGCAAACTCATGAGGTGCAAATTAGCACTCAGACAATATGAAATCGCCTCAGAGAATATGATTTAAGGCCTCGTGTCGCGGCAAGAGGCCCAGCTCTTACCCCAGCTCATCGAAGGGCGCGTTTGGATTTTGCGAGAGAGCATATCCATTGGGAAGAGGCCGATTGGGAAAGAGTTCTCTTCACAGATGAGTCTAGATTCTGCCTCTACCATTGTGATCGACGTTCCCTTGTATACAGACGTCCACATGAAAGATATGCTCAGTGCAATTTCCTGAATACTACTGGCAAAGAGTAGACACAAGAGACCTCACTCCCCCTATTTATGAATGAAATCGCGAACATCGTTTGTTTGACCTTGAAAGTCATTTGTGAATGACGAGGTCTAATCGAGGGGTGCCAATAACAGCCCTGTATCGGCGTAGTATTATTCAAGGTCGAAGAACTGATATTTGCCGCCAAGCCTAAGTGATTTCTCTTGTGTCTACTCTTTGCTACTGGTTTCGGGGGAGGATCGATTATGGTATGGGGTGGAATAACTTTGACTGCTCGCACAGACCTAGTGGTCGTTGATAATGGAGCTATGAATGCTGATAAGTATATAAGGAACATTCTTGAAGAGCATGTAGTGCCATTTGCCCCATACATTGGTGAAAATTTCATTTTTATGGACGATAATGCCAGACCCCATCGTGCGCGCATCGTTCAGGAGTACCTTGAAGAGGTTGAAGTCTCTCGAATGGAATGGCCAGCAAGAATCAATCCGATTGAGCAGGTTTGGGACAACCTCGATAGAAGGCTGAGAAGTTCAGAAAATCATCCAGCTACTCTTAATGACTTAGGACTTAGGAAGAGAACATAAAAAATAAGTTATAAAGTCAATGTAGAATTAACTTTCATTAAAATGGAGATTTTCAGAATGTGCGTTAATTTTTTTGCGCAGTGTATATAAATTTCACAAGATATTCAACTGATATTTGACATAGATATTACAATTTAAAATTGACACCATGTGACATGTCAAATTCGATTGAAAATCTACAGGTTTATATTTTTTCTGCCCCTATTTTTCTCCATAACTTTTTTTGGTGACCCACTGTTAGTTTGAAAAATTGTAAAAAGAAACTTTGTTTTATACTTAACTTTAGGGTCTCTTATAGTTTTGTCGATTTCGAGATAATGCTTCAGAATGATTTTCTCGAAATCCTCGGGAAAATTCAAATTGTCATAAAATCCAGTTAGTAAGCTGCGGTGAATGCATATGCCATTAGTTTTTATCGTTATTTTCCTGATCTGTAGCAATGAAATAAAGATTCGATAAGGAAGTGATATTTCGTTCGTACCTCCAATTTAGGACACCCTGTAGAGTAGCCGCTCAATCTGAAACTGTCACCATTGTTCGCTTTGATGAGAGGAATCTAGAGAAAAATGAGCACAAGTATATTTCCGTTTATAGTTAGTTACAAAAGACTTATCCTGTAGATTCACAAAAGTCAAATTCAACCTCCTTATCTACTTTTAACTTCCGATATTCATAATAATTCATGACCATAATTCTGAAACACCATTCAAGAATCATTTCTCGTTTCCTCTCATTTGTTTGCCGAAAGATCGTGGTCTTCGTTGAATTTTTTTATAAATAAACAATTTAATGGTATTCTACAGAGATTAGGTACTTCAAAAAAACCCCATCGTGCGCGCATCGTTCAGGAGTACCTTGAAGAGGTTGAAGTCTCTCGAATGGAATGGCCAGCAAGAAGTCCAGATCTCAAGGGAAGGATTAGATCAGAACATTTTAAGATCACTCATTTTGGGTATGAAGCTTCGTTACCGAGCTGTAATTAACGCAAGGGGTGGAAATACCAAGTATTAAATCACACATTTCAGTATTTTGAAAATTGTTCATTTCTCTTCTTTCACATAAGATTCGGTGAAATCCTGAATTTTTCTTCCATTTAATGTGTCTTGTTTCGTTCAAAACCTTCCCGAGAGAACATAAAAAATAAGTTATAAAATCAATGTAGAGTTAACTTTCATTAAAATTGAGATTTTCAGAATGTGCGTTAATTTTTTTGCGCAGTGTATTAGATAAAGAAGTGGATGAACTTCAAGCTGTTCTAGGGCGCAATCAGCAAACGCTTATTATGGTCAAGTGGCTTTATTTTTTGAACCAGTTCGATCTTGTATGGATGTAGACCAAGATCTTCACGCAAAATTTTCCATGTGGAGAATGCAGAGTCGAGCAAAGAGTCCAACTTGTTGATGTGAACGTTTACGAATAGACAAATCTGGATCTTCATTAACACTTTCACTTACGGCAGCGATATTTTCTTCTGTACGTACAGTTCTTTGTCTTGTTGTTGTTGCATCGAATATAGAACAAGTTGTCCGGATATTGCGACAAATAAGCTGCTCTGATGGACGATTATGTAAACCATAAATTACACGAAGCGCTCTATAAGTTTGGCGAATAGAACACTGATTTTGAAAATGAATTTCAATAATTTGTAAATGTTGTTGCGGCGTGAGTCTTTCCAATTTCCATGATAATTCGTCTATGCTTACTGAACAGAAATGTCAAAACTACGTGGCTTTTCTCTCCTATCGAATCACAGTAATCTCTTTCGAAAATTCTATCACTCTAAAAAACACCCGATATTAGGTATAACTAGAAAATGCAACAAATATTACAAAAATTGCGCGATACGTCTATTAAGATAAATGTGTCCTGGAAATGAGAATTGACATTAAAATTCCTAACTTTGAAAAACAGAGTACAGATTTCCATATTCTCCATTCGTACCGATGCCAAACGATTTGGACAGCCTGTATATCTAGTGAAAAAAATGTAATTTTTGTTTCTTATTCTAACTGTCGTAGGCTTAGCTGAATGTCATACACTGTGTACAAACGCTTTCAAACGTATTAATTGTAGCTCTCAATTATGCAGAACTGTTTGTCGAAAAACTGGTGACAGGGAACTGAATATGTTCTCAATGAATTTGAAATGCACAGACGAATATCCCAAAATGCAAATATTCGAAAGAAATAGTTATTTTCCTATCAAGGGCGGAAAGTTGTACTTTCCCGCACTAGATTGCCGTTGCCCGAACGACGCGGAGCGGAGTTCGGGCAAGCAATCGAGTGCGGGAAAGTACTTTCCGCTCAAGATAGGAACAATGTTTTTTCTACAACCGTATTCTAAAATGCAAAAAAACCTTCTACACAACTTTGGCGAAAATTCGTTTTGACACATTGATTAACGAAGTTGGAAATCTATGGAAAATCATAGATCATAACATAGGAATAAATACACAGATCCATGTATGCCAGTCATAATTTTTGAAGGATGTCAAGTTCTCTTTGAAAATGCAATAATTTAAAAACGGAAATCTGTATTAATAATTAGTTTGACATGGATGAAACTGCAAAATTTGAAATATTCAACTAAATATAGAAGTAAGTAGATTGAGAGATTTCATTTTAAAGGTATTATTATACCCAAATTCAACACATATTTACTTTCCCGCACTAGGGCGGGAAAGTGACACTTTCCGAATCTAAAATAATGCGGGAAAGTAGTTAGTGAGGCCCGGTTGTAGAAAAATAGTATTCCATTCGTCCTTTAAAATCCTTGTGAAGTCGAAATACGTTTGGAGGTTTTGCGAGCGATAATTGGAAATTGAAAATTGGCATTTACACTTCATTTTCGCAACATTAATTCACACGTAAAACATAATTGCATATGAAACCTGAACGACTAGACCAAGAACGCGAATTAACCAGTCAAACCCACTCATTCTCGATGTACAAACAGAACTAATTCGCTACATGAACAAGTACGATTATTTACTTTTCAATTTGACACATCAATTTGGTAAATTAAGAGACGACAAGAATAGGAAAAGAATCGTCAAATACAGCAATACACACAATACAGTTTGGGTACACTCCAAGATGTTTGAGGCAGTATTCGGTTGTCTAATTTATTGTTTTAATTGCGCTAAATGGAGTTCGAAAAACGGAAATTATATTATTGAATAATGTCTGGTATTTCGGTACGAAAATTTTGGCAGGATATCTTTCCACTTTAACTTTGACCTCATAGGACAGTTCTGTTATAATAGAAGCAGCAAAACCAACCGTTCGAGAGGCTCACAACAGTGGCACCTCGTCAGAAGAGGCAAGAGGAGGCTAAGCCTCCCCTAAAATTGTTATTGCATAGTTCTCTTTCCACTCGAAATACACACATCGTCAAAAGTCTTGGCCCTCCTATGTTTCTTGAGAAGTAAATAATCTATATTCTGGAAATGAGATGAATATTTTTTTTTTCAACTGCAACATTTTTGATAGAAAATATTTGCTTGTTACATTATGCAAAATGAGGAAAAATCTAAATTTATTGATTAATTATAGTTATTCCACAACTGAATCCACATTCATTCGTATTACCACTTCTTCTTTCAATCTACTATACCAATATGCCTAGGCATCCCACGAATCAAGTCATTAAGGGGAAGTATCACCTTCTGAATCGTGGTAAATCTCCATTCAAAAAGTGGTATCTTTATTTCACGAGTAACTACCCAAATTTACGACGTAGAGACTTGATTTTTTTTTAAATTGAAGTTGAAGAACGTACCGAGGGCAAATTGTTTTCTTTTTTTCTATTTAATTAGTTTTTCAATTAAAAACACCAGGGTAATCGTTAGATCTCTGCAATATTTGGGTTATTGAATATGTTTTTCGTTTTTCATGAGTACAAGCTATATTTTTGAACTAATCATCATGAAAATTTTTGTAGTTTATACAAGACAAGCAGGCCGTCCCAGCTTCGCCCGTGTAGAAATTTGTTTCACGCGGCGGTTTCATCTTCAACACTTCAACCTGCCATATCTTTTGATGTTCTCGTTGTAATTGTATGATGTGAAGGGCAATTTTGTTCGAAATTAAATACTGGGCATAAATAACGTATTAGGTTAGGATCAATACCCAATTCATAAAAACACACTCCCAAATAGTGCATAATTTTGGAAAACATCTGATAACCATAAACAGGTAATAGCAAGTCAATCTTGAGAGATGGATATATGCTATCGCGGACTTTTTTGTAGAACTATTTAAGAGGTACATTTCCGTCATACATTGTATCCACGTAAGTCTTACGGTTTTTGCAGCGCACGTGAAAATAGCTGATTATGGCTGATTTTTTTATAATTATTGAAGTTATAGTAGGTATTCTTGATTTTTTCGAATGAAAAGTATAGCCTATGTCACTCAGGGATAATGTAGCTTTCTGAGGTAAAAAGAATTCCTGAAATCGGTCCAGTAGTTTTTGAGCCTATTCGAATCAAACAAACAAAAATACAAATCTTTCCTCTTTATAATATTAGTATAGATAGTATAGATTAAATTGCCGAGGGCAAAGAGTTGCGATTTTTTCCAAAAAATGATGAATAATCGTCGAAAAAAAATCATTAAGTGTAGTTTCCAAAACGCTGAAGTTCAACCTGTTTTTTTTTAATTGAAAAACTAATCAAATCGCAAAAAAGGAAACTATTTGCCCTCGGGACGTTCTTCAACTTCAATTTGAAAAAAAATCAAGTCTCTACGTCGTGAATTAGGGTAGTTACTCGTGAAATAAAGAGACCACTTTTTCAATGGAGATTTACCACGATTCAAAAGGTGATACTTCCCCTTAATGAAATTGTCAGGGATATCGTTCCATTCTTCCTGAAAGGCTGAACTCAATTTCTGAAAAGTTGAAGTTGAGTTTTGCTCTCCCTAAGTAATCCCATGCTCAATTGGATTCACTTCCGGGGAGTGTGCTGGACAGTTAATTCTCTGGATATTGTTCTCTTGAAGAATGTTTTGAACCCTTCGTGTGCGGTGTGGTGGGGCGTTATCATCCTGATAAATGAAATCATCCCCAAATTCGTTGCTCCGAGGAACAATAATTGGATCAACAATGTTTTCTATACGTAGATGGCACCAGTCATTCTTCGTTCAAGACTTTTAACGATGTGTGTATGTATATCTTGAAACATAACAGCTTTATTATAATTATAATTTTTATCAAAACTACATTCAAGTACTACATTTATCTGCCGAATATTTCTTATAGCATCGTTATTCCATCAGTATATTATCCTCCCAATCCTTAAACAACTTGTCCTACAAATCATTATAATACCAAAAAACCAATAACTAGAATATCACTCCTAATCACTATAATTTAGAGGACCTAATTGACTATAATTTGTACGACAATCATATCCAACGCTGGCAACTGCCAAAATCATTCATCTTAAAAAAATATCGTGTCTGAAATTCGAATTTTATTCATGTATGCGGAAGATCCTTGGGAATATTATAATGTGGAAAGAAAAGCTGAACCTTTTTACGACATCTATTTATGAGTGAGTTCACGAATGCGTTCATCGTGATGAATATTTCAATATACATTCATTTATTGGACACTGATGTTGAATGGTTGATGCGTAGGTGTGGAATGAATTATGAAAAATTATTCAGATACAGGGTGGGGCTGGGTCGGATCAACAATTCATATGACGAAAAACTCCTAGAGGAAGTCCAGAGCTTTTGACCGATTGTTCATAATCTTGTGAATCCACCTTCTAGATCTAGGTAGATACGCACTTGCTATTTCAAGAAATTTTTAGACCGCTGTCGAAAAAATTGACTGTGTTCTATTAAAGAATTATTGAATTGTTTTTTCGATAATTATTCGGTTTTGTGAACTGAATAATTTGTGCTGGAATCTCAAATACTACATCATTCGAATTTTCGAATCTGTAGTTTTGAAATGATCTGGAAAACAAAATTTCGAACGGCCATATTTAAGGAACCCCTAGTCGAATTTTGTCCACAAACGAACTTTCTAAATTTTCCCGTTCGAGACTTCGAGAGTTATCTTGTTTACAGACGTCCTAACGGACGAATTTGTCATCAGTGAGTAGAACCTCAAAGTTTGAGACCATACCTGGCTCAAAATTCAAAAAATATACAGGGCGTTTCTAAATTATTGCTAAAGATTTCAAATAATGATTCCTTGTTCAAAATAAAGGTTAGTTGTTGACATCGTAACGAAATTACAGTGTGACAAGAAAAACCTCGGACAAACTCTTTTTCATTTAGCTTTATTAAACAGAAGAAATTGAACAAAAAACAACAAATAATAACAGCTTGAACATTTGTTAATAATATATTCAAGCCGTTTCAAAGTGGCTTCCTTTGGCGGCGATACACAGCTTCTGACGCTTCTTGGAATATTCGGCAATGGGTCGCAGCTCCTCGGGCGTTAATCGGTTCCATTCCCGGCGCAGAGATTGCTTCAGCGACTGTTTTTTAGCACAAGCCCTGTGCTCCAAAATCGACCACATGCTGTAGTCCATTGGGTTGAGATCCGGTGAGTAGGGCGGCCATTCTGCAGATGGGATGAAACAAGGAAAATGGGTCTTACACCATTCCTGCGTAATTTTCGCTCTGTGAGCCGGAGCGGAGTCCTGTTGAAAGGTCCAATGCGTATCGCCGAAGTGCTGCTTGGCACACGGAAGTACTACGGCCTCGAGGAGGTCGCAGCGGTAGACTTCTTGATCGATTTTGACCCCTTGATCCACGAAAACTAAGGGAGTTTTACCACTGCGACTGCCGAAAATTCCGTCCCAGACCATGACGGATTGCGGATTTTGACGGTGTTCGACGATGGCCGATGTACCGGGAGCCTCTACGGACCAGACTCTGTCGTTTTGGTGGTTGTGGGATTATTCTACGGTGAAAAGCTTCTCGTCTGAGAAGAGAATTCGCTCCCATTGCTGACCGGCGGCGAGACGAAGAAGTTGGCGGCACCTTTGGAGTCGTACGCCCTTGATTTCCTCCGTGAGGAGTTGAACTTTTTGGAGCTTGCATGGCTTGAGGTTGAGCTCCTTCTTGACAATTTGACGGACTGTTTCGAGGTTGATACCGGTCTCACAGGCTATTTTCCTCATGGAAACCCTCGGATTTCGATTGACTCGCTTCTTGACGATGTTGCGATTGATTACAGTGCGTTTTCTACCACTTCCTGGACGACGACCATCATGGCCAAGCTCTTTGAAACGACTAATTGCATCGGACACGGTTTGTCGAGGCACATTGAGCAAACGAACAATTTCGCATTGACGCCTACCTTGATGAAACGGCTCCAAAATCGCACTACGTTTGTTTGACATTCTAAAACTCTGTGAAATGAAATTATATCAAACTGAAAATTCACATATTAGTACGGGAAAGTGTAGAGAAACCAAGAGAATAAAAATTATTTGGCTGCGCTGAAATACTTTTTTCCAGACCACAGCAAATCTTGTCACCTTGTATATGTATAGCTTCAAGTGAAACGAAAATTAAGAATTTGGAAAGAATAATGAAATTTTGAATTTTATCTTTCTGTATCAAGTTTATGAATAGGATTTGACTCCACCTTTGACTGTGTTTTATAATGGGACACCCAGTGGCCAGTATATTGTTCTTTTTGGGATAGCTCTATAATAACTTGTAAGTCTCGTTAAAATCATAAATACCGGCGTAGGAATACAAATTCATCATATTATGTATAGCCACTTCGCCATCTTTGAAAGAGCAATAAATAATATATCTACCTATAAACATAAGGCTGCAGATATGAACTACTATAATTAATAAGCTATATAAATGAAAACTGATATGGTTGCCTGCAAGTTAATTTTCATATTTTTATGACAAATGTTATTTTCACTTAAAAAAACAGGTATTTTCTAGTGTGTTGTGAGGGACTCCTATCCTAGGCAGTTACCTACACTGCCTTATGACGAAAAATATGGTAAAAGGTATCCCTCTAGTCAAAGGTCAACTCCGAAATCGCAAACGTAAATTTCTTCCCAACAATAATTTAACAAACGGAATTCGTGTGACACCCTGTATGAGTTTTATATTCTTCATGGGATTCACTGAACCCTATAAAGGCAAAATCAAGAATGCTCCACGAGCAAAGTAGTTGAAAATCCGCTAAAGAAATGAAAAGAATTGAGATTGCTTCGATTATGGTTGCTTGTTTTGAGATGAAAACGACGTTCTCATGAATTTTGTATTTTCCTGAGATAATTTGCCGTTCTAGGAAGGTTCAGTGGGTTCCAGAAAACTATTCCATTATTCAGTATTGGCGCAATCAAGACCTTCTGGGAGTTCAAGCGTTAACTTTTTTTCCTTCGAAAGACTATCTAAAGCCTGAAGGGCTCTTTCTATCTGGATTTCATCATGATAGTAACTGCATTGTCCTTGAGTTTTTTGAGCCATAATAAAATTGAAGATTATACAGGGTAGTCCATTAATATAATTTGACAAAATAACATTCTGATGAACAGTCAATTCTATGCTGAAGGGCGACAAGATTCAGGCTCACAAATCACAGGTGGAATGATCAAGGTCATAGCTATCCATACCAGCGCAAGCGTCATACGCTCATTTATGGTCTAGAAATTTAATTCATTATTCAACCATTTTATTTTTAAATTTTTGTCGGTTTTTCGCATAAATTTGAGACCGGCTACATGAGTTTTTCATTTCAATTTGACTTCCTATCAATATTTCTCTTTCTTTCGTTTCAAAGAAGGCAATATTCCGTTCTGTTGAACTGTTCCTGAAGTGGGTTCTGAGACAGCTCGAAATTGAAACTCAAGATTTGTCCAAATCAAAAAGGTGCCAAACACATCGTCAAAATGTGGTTTTATGATACATAAAGAGCACAATCTTCCTGGATATGCAGAAATCACAATCCAACACTAAGAAAATAAAAGCAGAGTTACGACTTTTTATGAGACATTTGGAAACGTATTTTGTCAAGAAAAATCTCCATATTGGCCAAAATAAACGAGTTTAAATTCGAGGAAAGTTTCTCATGGAAATGGACAATAGTTCTTATTTGTCTCACATTATCGAGCATGAATATTTCGATTCGCATTTCACCTCGAAGCAATCGAACGATATCTGTAACAGCTTTTCGAAATCTTAACTAGTTCCATGAAGAGACGGTGGCATTCTTCAAATTTAAGGTCAAGAAGACCTTAAGGAGTACCTCTGCTATCACCTGAACATAGAGAAAGTTGTGCCCTTTCAAGGCGAATCAATAATGTGCTGAAGGGGTATAATATTAGGTCGGCGTACCCCTCTGTAGTATGTATGATTGTTAGTCAACAGTAATTGGCGGTAGTTAACAGTTCCATTCAATGTGAGTTATCATCTGTGTTCAGTATGGTTAAGAAATAAACCCCTTTGATGAGTCTGCATCTTATTATCGTTGAACGAACAATGACTGGTGCCATCTACATCATTGGACCAATCATTGTTTCTCTGCGCAAGGAATTTGGGGATAATTTCATTTATCAGGATGATAACGTCCCACCACGCACGAGAAGCGTTCAAAACAATCTTTAAGAGAACAATATCGAGAGAATGACCTGGCCAGCAAACTCGCCGGACATTAATCTAATTGAGCACGTATTGAATTACTTAGGGGGAGCAATATCGAATCGCTAAACCCCACCTTCAACTTTTCAGGAATTTAGTCTACCCCTTCATGAAGAATGGAACGATATGCCTGAAAATTGCACACAAAATTTCAATCTCAAAATATTTTATTTCTCAACATATTCTGCTCTGAATTGAATACATTTATTACAGCGAACCTGCAACGTCTCTAGACCTTTCAAAAAAAATGTTTCTTCTTGCTCTGCAAACCAGTCCTCCACAGCTTTTATTACCTCCTCGTTGGAAGAAAATTTACGACCTTTTAAACTTTTTTTCAGTTAAGGAAAGAGATGATAGTCGGACGGAGCCAAATCTGGTGAATAAGGGGGTTTTCTAGTAATTCTAACCCCATATCACGAATTTTTTGCATGGCAACATGAGATTTGTGTACTGGGGCGTTGTCCTGTAAAAACAAAATACCTTTGGATAGCTTTCGGCGTCTTTTATCTTTAATTTTTTTCAGTAGAGTGGTCAGTAATGTCGAATAGTAATCTCCAGTTATTGTTCTACCCTTATCCAAAAAATCAATCATGATTACTCCTTGGCAATCCCAAAAAACTGAAGCAACAACTTTTCCAACAGATTTTCGGACACGAAACTTTTTAGGTCTTGGAGAACCAGAGTGTCGCCATTCCAATATTCCATCGATTGTTGCTTTGTTTCTGGCTCGTAGAAATGTACCCAAGTGTCATCCATAGTAACAATTCGGTTTAAGAAGTCTACACGTTTTCAAATCGAGCACAGATCGAACGCGATGCTTCTACCCTTGCACGCTTTTGCTGCTTTTGGTCAACATTCAATAAACATTTGGGAATCCATTTTGCAGAAATTTTTTTCATGTCCATGCAAATTGACGTGATCTATATGATGAACGCGTTCGTATGAAATCTTCAGTGCTTCAGATATCCGTTTCAGCCCAATTCGACGGTCTGATAAAATCATGTCATGAACTACATCGATATTTTCGGGGACTGACACAGAAACTGGCCTTTCCATCTCCAATGGAAAATTAACCTCTTTTGAAGCTTGCAGCCCAATTTTTCACGATCGCATACGAAGGACATTGATCACCAAGGGTATTAAGCATATCTTCGTAAATCTGCTTACCTCTTAACCCTTTAAAATACAGGTACTTGATGATGACTCGATACTCCAATTTTTCGATTTTTACAATTTCGGTGAACATCTTTTTTTTAATTTATTGCGTAACTCTGGTTTACTTTTTTGACGTCGAACTCTACACTGACACTTCTTATAAGTTATTGTTCGTTGATATGGTATCGCAATATTTTGTTTATGCATGTAACTGGTCTAGGCTAACTAGATATCAATACATCCTCGTATATGGGAATTATAGTCCTAATTATTTTCTGAAGCTTAGCAAATTACCTTTTTTTCGTTTTTAGTGCTGAAGGACCATTGGCCAATGAATATAAGCCATTTTAGGACCCAATATATGGTCACAACCAACCTACAAAAATGACGATAAAGCCGATAAGTGAAATTAATGATCTAAAACGCAAACCCGTATAACTTATTTCGATTTATAAATCGAATTTGATTGAATTTTGCGCCAAATAATGAATGAAATAACATTCTTACCTGATTCTCTCTCCGTTTTCTTCAATAATTACCTAATTATGCCTTCATTGCAGGTCAGGCAGATCAAAATGGCGGGTTTCGTCAGGAGGAATCTCTTAACATTGCTTACCATCCTGGGAGTGGTGGGTGGAGGAGCTCTAGGACTATTGTTGAGGCAAACGGGGCCAGGACAATGGGACAAGAGATCTGTGATGTACCTAGCGTTTCCCGGAGAAATATTCTTGAGGATGTTGAAATGTTTGATCATCCCATTGTTGGTAACATCGGTAGTGACCGCCATTGGAAGTTTGGACTTGAGTTTGTCGAAAAAAATCGCCTTTAGGGCGATCGCTTATTATTCGGCTACAACGATTTGTGCGGTGATACTTGGTATAATTCTTGTGACGACCATAAGGCCCGGAGTCGGGTTAAAACCGTATGCTGATGATAGTGCACAACCGAAGATGAGGCATGTAACTACGGAGGATACTCTTCTGGATTTGATAAGGTAAGCTGAAAACTAAGACTTATTCTGCTAGTTAGTTGGGAATGGTAATCGATTACCTTTACGATGAATCAGAAATCTAAACGGAGAATGTAGGAACGGAAATTTGATTTCTGGACTGGTGAAACTAGAAACTTTATAAGCGAAAGCAAATTAGTTAAAAACGTAGCTGATGTGGTCTAGAATCATATTCCTTGTTTTTTTCATCTGCAGGACTTCTACGAAGAGCTGATGCTTAAAGTATTTTTCAACCCATAGTCGGATAGTCCTGCAAATAAAAAGCTCTCGGAATATATTTTCACGAATAAGTTTGGCGAATAGAACACTGATTTTGAAAATAAATTTCAACAATTTGTAAACTTTGTTGCGGCGTGAGTCCTTCCATGATAATTTGTCAATTATTACTGAACAGAAATGTCAAAACAAGGCTTTCACCTTCTATCAAAATCAAATCACAGGTATCCCTATCAAAAATTCCAACACCCGATATATGTATATGAATCCTTCTTTATACTATAGTTAGACCCAATTTCATTTCATATTTTGTTTATTTCTTTTCGAAGTGAGATTATGTATTTGAGTAAATGGATATTGTTCTGGTACAATATCAACAGGGAATTAAAGAACAAATTATGTCGATAACTGCGAATTATTCGCCTACCAAATAATTTGAATCAGGATCAAAAAAAATAATATCGACGCCACTATACAGGGTGAAACTCAATGGGAGGTACGAACTGAAAGGGGAAATTTCTTAGATAATTTCAAGAAAAACAAGTGTCATATACAGGGTGTCAAAGTTCGATTTTTTTTTAATTTTTTCTCATAGTTAACGCACATTATGGAAATCTCAAATTTATTCTACAACTGAAGGTGTTCTCAATGATAATTATTTTTATCAGAATTATGCATGCATATGTTATCCACTTTCAACGTTTTTCTTCAATATACAGATGTTTTCTCCCAGCAGGGATAAAAAGATGATATTATCAGATTTTGAATGTATTGGCTCCATTCTAAAATCAGTTGTTCTCGATCAATTCTAGTGATCAATAGTTTTTCTTTCGTTTGATTTTCTAAACTCGATCGCTATGCAACGCGAAACACGCAATTTGACCCAAGAGGAATGTGCCCAAGCGGTAGTTTTGCGAGAAGAAGGGTGGACATACACAAGAATTGCAGAAAGGTTTGGAGTTTCCCATACAAGTGTGTCCAGAATGTTGCAGCGATTCAGGGAGACAGGTATGAATGCCCGAAGACCAGGACAGGTTAGACCACGGGTAACAACTGCCATTAAAGAACGTTACTTGAGAGTTTCTTCGTTGAGACAACGGTTTGCAACCGCTCGCCTCCTTCAAAATCAGCTTGAGCAAACTCATGAGGTGCAAATTAGCACTCAGACAATAAGAAATCGCCTCAGAGAATATGATTTGAGGCCTCGTGTCGCGGCAAGAGGCCCAGCTCTTACCCCAGCCCATCGAAGGGCGCGTTTGGATTTTGCGAGAGAGCATATCCATTGGGAAGAGGCCGATTGGGAAAGAGTTCTCTTCACAGAAGAGTCTAGATTCTGCCTCTACCATTGTGATCGACGTTCCCTTGTATACAGACGTCCACATGAAAGATATGCTCAATGCAATTTCCTGAATACTACTGGTTTCGGGGGAGGATCGATTATGGTATGGGGTGGAATATCTTTGACTGCTCGCACAGACCTAGTGGTCGTTGATAATGGAGCTATGAATGCTGATAAGTATATAAGGAACATTCTTGAAGAGCATGTAGTGCCATTTGCCTCATACATTGGTGAAAATTTAATTTTTATGGACGATAATGCCAGACCCCATCGTGGGCGCATCGTTCAGGAGTACCGTGAAGAGGTTGAAGTCTCTCGAATGGAATGGCCAGCAAGAAGTCCAGATCTCAATCCGATTGAGCAGGTTTGGGACAACCTCAATAGAAGGCTGAGAAGTTCAGAAAATCATCCAGCTACTCTTAATGACCTAGGAATCCAACTCGGAGAAATCTGGGAAGGATTAGATCAGAACATTTTAAGATCACTCAGTTTGAGTATGAACCGTCATTGCCGAGCTGTAATTAACGCAAGGGGTGGAAATACCAAGTATTAAATCACTTATCAGCATTTCAGTATTTTGAAAATTGTTCAATTCTCTTCTTTCACATAAGATTCGGTGAAATCCTGAATTTTTCTTCCATTTAATGTGTCTTGTTCCGTTCAAAACCTTCCCGAGAGAACATAAAAAATAAGTTATAAAGTCAATGTAGAGTTAACTTTCATTAAAATTGAGATTTTCAGAATGTGCGTTAATTTTTTTGCGCAGTGTATATAAATTTCACAAGATATTCAACTGATATTTGACATAGATATTACAATTTAAAATTGACACCATGTGACATGTCAAATTCGATTGAAAATCTACAGGTTTATATTTTTTCTGTCCCTATTTTTCTCCATAACTTTTTTTGGTGACCCACTGTTAGTTTGAAAAATTGTAAAAAAAAACTTTGTTTTTATACTTAACTTTAGGGTCTCTTATAGTTTTGTCGTTGCTGTTACCGATTTAGAGAAAATGCTTTAGAATGATTTTCTCGAAATCCTCAGAAATATTCAAATTGTCATAAAAATCCAGTTAGTAAGTTGCGGTATATATGCATAGAAATACCTAGTGTTGGCACTGATTAGATTTTGTTTAAGACTTTCTTGTCGATCGAAAACGTGATATTTTGTGCAGCTTTTCATTTCTCCCGAAAGGGGTCGCGTTTTTTGTCGTTGCCGCAGTAGCGCCACGACCGATAAATATTGCGGATTTATTCCGGAACTATACTCTGTTCAGATATAAGAGACATCAAAATAAACAAAGTCGCGCAGAGGTAGGATGGGCTTTCTTCAGGTAGAGACTTTATTTCAGGGCTCCAGGGTCGGATCGAGGATAGTTCACACAATCATATAAACTCAAATTCATTTATTCAACATATTCAAATTACAAATGTCATAAGTTTGAAAAAAATAATGCAGCGTCCAAAATAATATATTATGTATTACCCTATTAAAAATTATTCAGAATTTTGTTGGTCTTCTTCTGTGTCACTTTCATCCAGATTCACCAGCACTCGCTCTATTGTTGACTCCATGATATTATCGAGCTGACACATTTTTTCTTCGACATCAGTTACAACATGATGTATGCATTTCTTCCATTTCTCAGCACCAATCGAGCCTATAGCTCCCAGAAACAAATTACGAACCTCAGCAATTTTAAATGAGGAGTTCTGAGCAGCTACTTTTCCTTTTACTTGAGCCCAAATGAGCTCGATTGGATTCAGCTCGCAATGATATGGTGGGAGTCTCAATACTGTTCTTCCCGTCTAATTGGCCATTTCATCTATAATTAATTTTTCATACCTCCCTCTATTTGCCTTGACCAGAGCAAGAAGTTCCGCCTTCAAAAGATCATTTTCGAAGGAAATATTTTTACTGAGCAACCAATTTTTGACATCTGCCTTGCGGGTTGAAGACGGAATCGATTCCATTTTTCTCGAATGATAACTGGCGTTGTCCATTACGATGACAGCGTTATGATCCAGAGTTGGCAAAATTGTTGAGAACCACTTTTCGAACGATTCCCCGTTCATTTCCTGATGGTAATCTCCGGATTTTTTCGATTCGAAAAACCATAGGCCGTTCTCTACAAATCCGTCTTCTCCCCCTATATGACATATAATCAGTCCTTTTCCTTTTCCACTTGGGTTTTTGAGACCAGTTGACAGACCTTCTCGAAAAGCCTGTCTGTTGGACCCAATCGATTCATCGACCCATATTGAATTTTTTGTACATCCCGCATTTATCCATGTCTCGTCAAGGTAATAAATTTTTCGGCCTTGCTCCCTAAATTCTCGAATTTTCTTCAAATAATTTCTCCTCCAAACAACTATTTCGTCTCTATCAATCAATAAACTATTACGACCACGTTTTTTGAATTTGAATTTCATTTTTTTCAATAATTTATAAAATGTTGTTTTTTTAAAATTCGGCAGGCTGTCATCGTTATTAACAACTTCCAAAACCTTCGAAATTGTAGGAATTTCATCAAGAAAAAAAACCGTGAACTATTCTCCTAATTAAGTTCATGTCGAAATCGTCTATTGAATCGATGCTTTTTAGCGACTGGGATTTCTGCTTAGGTGGAATCAATAGATGATTTCGTTTATATTATTTTTCAGAAATCTCGTCGGAAACCGACAAAGGGTTAAGTACAATTCAAACAAATATTTATAACCGGGACAAATTGAGGTGCCTACTTCAGATATATCAGGTTATAACCGTTGCGAATTTTAGAGGACCTAATTACAAGGGTTACAAGGGTGTAACTGAGTGTAACAAAGAAATCCAAAACATTCACTTGTATTCAAATTTCATAACTACTGTACCTACTATCGACATTCCGTTCTAAGCTTTAAGTACGATCCTGGCAGTCTTTTGGGGGCGTGACAAGAATTGTAGAAAAGATCCTTTGACCAATAAGCTGTTAGTATGCGCAAAACAAACCGATTTGGTTTGTTTGTTTACATTCTCTTATATTTGAACAGACTATAGTCCAAAATCTGAAATCTAGGATGCCGTTTTGATCTACAAATTTTGATCACGATTTTTAGTAGGGAGTCGTTACACCAGGTTTTCTATGCATCTATGTTGCGGTGAATGAATATGTCATTAGTTTTTATGGTTATTTGCCTGATCTGTAGCAATGAAATAAAGATTCGATAAGGAAGTGATATTTCGTTCGTACCTCCAATTTAGGAACACCCTGTAGAGTAGCCGCTTAATCTGAAACTGTGACAATTGTTCCCTTTGATGAGATGAATCTAGAGAAAAATGGGCACAAGTATACTTCCCTTTATAGTTATTTGCAAAAGACTTATCCCGTAGAGTCACAAAAGACAAAATCAACCTCCTTATCTACTTTTAGCTTCTGATATTCATAATAATTCATGACCATAATTATTCTGAAATATCATTCAAGAATAATTTCTTGTTTCCTCTCATTTGATTGCCGAAAGATTTCTTATGAATCGTGGTCTTCGTTGAATTTTTCATAAATAAACAATGAAATGGTATTCTACAGAGATTGCTTAAAAAATGACAATATAAATGAGAATCCTTTGGCAGTATACTTTGTACTTTTCTCAGGTGGAAAACCTCCCTTTTGAAAACTATTGTCTGAAAAAACATTATTTTTGGGTTGAACGAAAATTCGTATTCTTCATTTATAAACACCGCTATTATTATTTATCAAGGTGATTTGGCATGAATCCTACGAAGATGCTATTCTCATTTCATAAATGCCGAAAATAACAGGATATTCTGCACAGAATTTATAAGTGCTGTATCAAAGTGGATCGCCGTTTGTGTTGAGAGATATTAATTAAAATTCTAATTGATCA
Organism: Adalia decempunctata; assembly: GCA_951802165.1. Lineage (NCBI taxonomy): Eukaryota > Metazoa > Arthropoda > Insecta > Coleoptera > Coccinellidae > Adalia > Adalia decempunctata. The sequence goes on from OX637697.1 coordinate 29,433,104, forward strand.
TTCCTTAAAAATTCAAATCTATAAGCTGATATTTAAGGAAGTTTGAGAAGACCATAATCCGCTGTAAATGCTATTCAAATCAAGTAAAAATAATTTTCATGGTGATAAATTAAAAGAAAACGCACGTAAGAATTTCTTCACTCAATCCAGCCCTGAACGTATCCATCTCGGACTTGATATAATAGCTATGAATCATACCAATTCAATTTCCTAGTGTTATAATCTCATTAGCATCTTTGAATCGAAAATGGTAATTATATTCCAAAGAATCCAAAGCAGTACTTACATATATTAGACTAACCATTGCATAGCACATAATGTTCTTCGTAGATATTTTCTTGAAAAACAACGAAGTCATTGTTTTTCTATGGAGGAGTTTTTAGACAAGCGTCAAGTTTTTATCCTTTATTTTCTTAAATTACCATTTCAAAAACCCATTTCAATGTTTTCTCCATTACATTTTAGTCATAGGTAAATGGTTTGAAATTTCATCTAGAAATTTCTATTTTTCTTTATATTCATATTATCAATATTGAATCCGAACGGATACGTGGATTTTTTTCAAGCTCTATACCTTTTTTGTTCGCTTATTTTAGGAGGTAATGAAAATTGAAAATATTCATCAGTGTATTCGTCATAATATTATTGAATACATTTAAGAAGGGACTTCCCAAAAATGTAATACCCAATATACAGGGTGCGCTATTTAAATTTCCCAAGTACATCATAAACGTAGAACATAATAAGTAATAACATAAATAATTATGCTATTTATTTGAAGCATAACCAGTTTATCGCTGAAGTATTACATCATTCCTTTTTTAATATATGACCCCGGTTATCAAGTTTTGACGAAGTACTTCATTGATAAAATATGTTTGAGTTTTATGGAAATGTCACGAATGAGATCTTAACCAGTAAATGGATCTGCAAGTTTTTTATTATTCATGAAAAATATCCTTTCGGGCAGTGATCTATCTCGAGATATCTACTTCAAATTAAAATTCATTAACTAACATCTAGCTTAGATATTACTGCCAGTAATTCGAAAAATGGAAATAGCTCAAATAAAAATATTCTGGAACATTTCATTCGTATTTCGTAGATTGTTTTGGTTTCTAGAATGAAAATAAAAAAATTCCATAAAATTAGGACAATCTCTCAATAGAGAAATAAAACTCTTTTTTTAGACCAACATATGTGTGTTTTTGACTGAACATAGCGTAACGAAGAGTTTCCATTGTCTGCTATCTGATTACATCAACGGCTATTTGATACATGTAATTAAAAAAAACAGATCTGTACAGGATGGAAATTTTAATGTTAGTCAATTGAGAATGATGTTTATTACAATTGTATTGCTCAATGCTGAAAGCTGTTTCTCATCTCTTGTATTTAATATGTATATGGGTCAATGTTTTCCATTAATTGTTGTTAATGGATTTGAGGCAGACAGCTTGTCACACTATGATATAATAACAATGCTCTTGATGAATGCTGAGGAATTCGAGATATTCAGTTTCAGGCACTGTTATTGCAGCTATGTTGTACGTTCATCACTCTGATTTTGACGAAAACATTCTACAAGGAATTCACAAAAATATTCCTAATTTCGATGAGAGTTTTCATCAAAAACTTTCATATTTCAAATGGGCTCACACATTTTTTGATCGTTTTTAAGCAGTGGCGAGCTAGGGGAGGGGGTGCCGAGGGGCCCGAACCACCCCTTAAATTTCGCTGCCCCCCCTAGAATTTTTTGACATACTAAGACTTTCAATTTTCCCGTGTATCTCTATTCTCTTTGCCAACTCCTAAAAAATTCCGGCACCCTATTGGTCTTTGAAAGCTGGCGTCGCCACTGTTTCTAAGATAGGATCTAATTGGTCAAGTTTGATAGTTTGATTTATATGGTTGGTACGAATTTCATTCTTCTTTTAAGAGATTTATTATAATTTGATAAAAAACTATGGGTTTCCATTTGAAGGTTTTGATGAAAGATCGAATCGAAATTAATAATAGGTAGTCTAAAAGCTAAAATAAATAGTCATCGACTCAAAGTCACATTAAAATTTGATTTGGAATTCAATAATGTTATAATTTATTGGGCATGCTTTTAGGAAAATGAAGTTGACAGTTATTTTCGGTACCACCGGAAGTGATAAGAACGTATTTTTCAGATTTTCTCAGCATCTCACACTGAACATTATTTTTATGGAAATGTCTTGAGATTTGTCAGGCATTAATTTTCATTAGGTATAAGTTTGATCATATTATATAAAATAAAATACATACTATCTTTTTTCCTCACAGAAATGTATTTCCACCCAATCTCGTAGGAGCGTGCATAACACAGGTGAGTTTTTTCGAATAGCTACAATGAAAGAAATAATGGCATTTTGAATTAAATTTTTTTCATAAACCTCCGTCAGTACCTTCTGGTCGAATAGGACCGAAATCATGGTCATCATTCTTATTTCCAATAATACTACATTTTCATAATAAATTTCTTCCATCCTAGACAAATTGAATATGGATAGATATAGATTCAAATAAAAATACGACAATCAATTATAGTAGTATACAGGGTCCTGCAATGGCGCGAAAATCTTCCATAGCTGCCAAACCAGACATCTCAGAGAATTCGTTGGAAGGTAGACCTCTTGTAACTTCATTTCTGCATCTCAGGAAATTATTTTCAGATATACAGGCCCTGTATTACAGGGTGTCCCCGATAAATGTTATTCAACAAATGGATGATTTTTTAATGGATCACCCCATATATTTTCACATATTTTCAATGACCTTCATTGCCACTTTCATGACGCAAAATATTAGAGACATTTTTCCATCGGTACGGATCTTATTCGAGGAAAACTGCAAAAAGGCGAGGGAAAAGCAGTTCAGTAAAAGTCTTCTGACGATTTCCAGAAGCGATAGTAACATGAATTTGATCTAAAAGTCTTTTAATTGAAGGATTTGCCTTATCACCGTTCCTTAATGATCAACCTTTCCTTTCATATACAGGGTGTCCGTTATTAAGGTCCAAATATGAAGAACTTCAAATTATTATTTCTCAATTTTTTCAAATGTAAAACCCTGTATTTTTTCCACAATGATGTAGACAATTGAATACCTTACATTTTCTCAGAAGTAACCTCCAAAGTTTCATTTTGTCTATTTTTAAAGTCCGTTAGTTCTCATTATGTTATTATTTCAATAAAATTTTCAGTTACGGTATAATTTTTCATGTCTGCTGAGTGCTGGATGAGGGAGTGAAAATAATCCTAATTAAGGTTACTTCTGAGAAAATGTAAGGTATTCAATTGTCTACATTACTGCGGAAAAAATACAGGGTGTTACATTTGAAAAAAATCGAGAAATAATAATTCAAAGTTCCTCATATTTGGACCTTAATAACGGACACCCAGTATGTATATGACAGGTTGATCATTTATGAACGGTGACAAGGGAAATCCTTCAATTAAAAAACTTCTAAATCGAATTCATGTTACAATCGCTTTTGGAAATCGTCAGAAGACTTTTACTGAACTGCTTTTCCTCGCCTTTTTGCAGTTTTCTTCGAATAAGATCTGTACCGTTGGAAAAACATCTCTAATATTTTGCGTCATGGAAGAGGTAATGAAGGTCATTGAAAATATATAGGGTGATCCATTAAAAAAATCATCCATTCGTTCAATAACATTTATCGGGGACACCCTGTATATAAGAAAATAATTTCCTGAGATGCAGAAATGAAGGTAAAAGAGGTCTACTTTTCAACGAAATCTCTGAGATGTCTGGTTCGGCAGCTATGGAAGATTATCGCACTATTGCAGGACCCTGTATAATCGATCCCTAATATTTTCAACTCCCATAATGTTAGTAGACAATTTCTATCAATTCATGATCCCCCCTTGAAAAACGGTCTGGATCAGCTAGTGTTCGAAAGTGGTACCCATTGGTTGATCGCTGGAAGGCTAGTGACAAAATTTCATGACATCTTATATTTTCTTCTACCAATTTGTGTTCTGAATCTTTTTGGTTTACAGTCCCAAACATCTCTCAAACCCTCTCAAAACTACAGCAGAGCTTTGGAGGATGCCGGTACAAAATACGACAAATCCACTTGGGACTTTGAACCAACTGAAGAAAACACCACGAACGTTTTGGGTTTGGTGACTTTCAGTATTGTGCTCGGAATTGCCATAGGAAAACTTGGTTCGAAAGGAAAACCCCTGTTGGACTTTTTCGACGTCCTTAGCGAAGCTATCATGTTGATAACTAGCTGGGTGATTTGGTGAGTTGATAGTAGATACTTATTTAAAAGTTTCATTATAATTTAAATTTCATGTATATCAGTCTGAATCCAACGACCGCAGGAAAATAAGAGACAAAAATTATCAGCAAAAGTGTAAATGGAAATTGAATATAGGACAAGCAATATACAGGGTGTATATTACTTGCGAAAAGATTTGGGCGTGATTACTCGTCAAAAAATGGAGTGGGTCTTTCATATAAACTTTTCCTTTTTGAGCCCCCTTGCTTAGTAACAGCCCCCTAAAGATGGCGCCCGAAGAACAGTTTTAAATTTTTCTCGAACACCAAAACACTGACAAGAATAAAACATTATATACGAGCGATAAGGAACTCAAAAAAAAAGTTTTGGTAGTCTTCCTCTATCATTGGAAGGGATAGCATCCCTAAACCTTGTTTTGCAAGAAACTTTTGGATAGCTTGATTCATTCTTAACAAATAAGGTCTCTTATAATTTCTTGCTAAATTTCGCGGTTTTTGAGAAAAAAATAAATTTATCAACATATAAAGCGCCTGAGTCGTAGAGGATGGAATTATTTCTGAACTAGAATTTATCGCAAGAAACTTTTTCTTCTGATAAGATATATTGAAAGAGACTCAAATTTCCTTTCAAACAACATAACATTACTATATCCAATGGCGGCTCGTGACAGTTTAAGGTGGTGAGGCATATCGGAGAAAAAAGATTCCCTGCCGTGGAAAGGCCTTTGCAAAACTGATGATTAGAATAATTCTTTATCGCTAGCATACTCAAGGTCATATTTTCGAGAAACATTTTGCTTTGTAAAATATTTACTTCTAGCGATGAAGAATTATCTTACTCGAAAACTAAACATTTTGAAGGGTGTGTATAAAAAGTAATTTGAAGCCAGTTGAAAAAAATGAGCATCCTTATTGAAATTCTACAATTTTGGACCTTGTTAAGAACATCCTCTACAAGCAAGTTGCTTTCCATCAAATCATCAGATTTGAAACACTCATCAACCAGAACATTGAGAATATTGAAGTTTATTTCACTCTGATAATGAAGTAAAATCTTCCACTTTCCCATAATTTTTTCGTTATACCTATGTCAGCCACGCCGGATAAATTAAGAAAAATGTTGATGCCAATGAATCGAAATACTAATTTGGCACTAAGAGATGAAATAATATGAAGTGGTTACCATTAGAACAAACCGACCTAATTCTAATACCAAAAATACCGCTTCAAACGAACACCCTGTGGCCGGTACTATTATTTTAGGCTGATATATCAGTGCAAGAGCAACCATTTTTGCAGTAAAATTATTCCGTAACTGACGTAAGTAATGAGATTATCTACTTCATTTCACTAATGGGACACTCTGTATATGTACATATACCTATAAATGACAAATTCTAGCGAACTCTCTCCTTCGTCAGTTGCGTAATATTCTCAAGACATTCACTCAAATCTGGGATAGATCGCTTTACTTCTTGAACTATATATGATTTATCCTCATAAGAATTACGCCAAAAACTTTGCTGATTAGCTGAAAATTCAAAAAAAATCACAAGTCTTTCGAGCGTTTACATCTAACTGGGGAATTAGTGATGTCCCATCGGTCCCGTTAAATACATTTCGCCTTCGGGTCTCCGATGGTAATTGAATTCAGTAAAAAGATTGAAGGACATCATATGAACACTGAGACAAACCTAAATCTACACTAAAAACAGATAAAACTATTTTTACAAATCGAAGCCAATCTGAAAACTGGCCCGAGTTCATAGATTAAAGTTCCCGAATAGTACAGAATAATTACAGTTTGCTCTTCGCGAGAGAATATCAAGACTAGGAGAGAGGCTAGCCTCAGACTCAACGTAATATTTGGCGTTTAGGAGTGCTGTTTTCTCGCCTGCCGTCCGTTCCCTATGATGTAAAATGACGCGTAAAGAAAGGCAGTGTGAGGCCTGCCTCTGCCGTTTACTGGCAGTTGGATACCCAGAAATCGTGAGATACGGAAACTTAGACCCAACCGGAGACGCATTTTATTGCTATATAATGAAGGGAAATTTCGATATAAATGCGTATGGAAGAAGATAATGAAAACAATTTTAATTAATTGAATAAATAATTAATGAATATATGTTATTTATACGTGTAATTTTCGAAGTTTATTGGTGAGGCACTGCCTCACCTGCCTCATAGGACAAGCCGCCACTGACTATATCTACTATACGTGCCTATATTGTATGGTTTTCGAAATAGAAGTTTTTATGCCAATGGAAATATCGGGGAAAATTTTCTGTTATTTCTCCCCGTGAAGTCTCACAGAACCTGTAAGTATAATGATGGACAAGCGGCATAGCATAGATTGTAAAGTATTGTTGAATTTATTATTAACGGAGATTTTATCGAAAACGGTTCAAATGGCAAGAATTAATAATTATACAAATGATGAAGTTTTATGAATTTGTTTGTTCTTCACTACTAGACTACATTTGTATAATCTATTAATTATAATAAAATTACAATAAAACTACGTCAATCAAATCAACAATACATCGCTTCCAACGTTAAAGTCAAACAAAACTTTTGAGCAGATTCATAAATCTTGATAAAATTGATCATCATTATAATTGCAAAATAAACATACCTTAGGTTATCACCCCTTGGCGTGTTCTTCTTGGTAGCAGCAAAGATTTTGGAAGAGAAAGACTTCGTGGACCTTATCGGAAGACTTGGACTGTACTTCGTCACAGTACTTCTTGGGTTAGCCATTCATGGTTTTGGTACCCTTTCTGTACTTTACTTCATCGGTACAAGAACACTGCCCTTCAAAGTTATCGCACAATTATCACAAGTTATTGCCACTGCTTTCGGAACAGCTTCCAGGTGAGTTTATAATAACCATTTTTTTTTATTTCACACATATGTGGTTTTCCTAGAACTGCTCGTCAATATTGTTATTTTTGTTTGTTTGTAGTTCCGCCACAATGCCCATTACCATAAGAACTATGGACGAGATGGGTCTAGATCCTCGTATCACAAGATTCGTCATTCCAATTGGTGCCACTATCAATATGGACGGTACTGCTTTGTATGAAGCTGTTGCAGCTATTTTCATCGCCCAAATCAATAACGTCAGCATGAGTTTTGGCAGACTAGTAGCTGTGAGGTGAGTAATTCAAACCAAAAATCTTATTAAACCAAAAAATTAATTCTTCAATGTCCAATGTCCGCATTCGATTCGACAATCCCAACAAAAATAATAAAGATCTATCGGATCTCTCCCCGAAGGGAAAAGGTCGAATGGCAATTACAAAGTTGATCAAATTTTCGTCCAATTTGGCCACATCGAATACATACCAGAATCTCTTTCAATTTTTCCAAATAAATTGCTCGTTCTAAAAATAGATATAATTGTGTTTTTCAGTGTGACTGCAACGGCTGCCAGTGTGGGAGCTGCAGGAATACCCCAGGCAGGTCTCGTCACTATGGTAATGGTGCTCGACACCGTCGGATTACCATCCAAAGAAGTGATTAACATCATCGCTGTCGATTGGTTGCTGTGAGTATACGACAAATTATAGATTTGACATTCTCAGTTTCTCTTCGTTGTCTACAACAGTGTCGAAAAAATTCCGGAAATTGGTACGAATTGATTCGTAGAGCTTTCAGCTGCTATCTCCAGGCCCGGATCTACGAGTTTTTCTGACCGGGGCAAAAATTCATGGTGGCGCCCCCCAAACAAAAAAATACAAATGAATAATAAAAATTAAAACTAATAATAAGGAAAATATCAGTAGGAAAAAAATTAGATTTTTTTCTTCACAGCTTCATGCGGCGTGATTTTCTTTCCGCGAACGCATTTATCAGCTCCTCGGAATCTGTTTCGGCAGCAGTTTGGTTTTCCACAGCTAAGATCAGTAAGATCGAGAAACCATAGAGACGTTTCGACTCATCGAGGAACGCAAATAATTTTTTATTATTTTCAATTTGCTGAAACCTGAAACTGCGTTCACCTCTTGTAGACATATGGTAGGTAATGTGCAGTATATTCTTGAAGCAATACTGACATTTTCAAGAATTTTTAGCAGGTCTAATGAAGTCGATCTTTCACTAATTTCAGGAACCAGCTCTTTGAAAACCGCTAGTTCCTAACAAAAATCAACTGCATTCAAGTCACTTCAATATTTTCGCGCTAAAAGGGTCCCATTTTTCTGCAGATCCTCTTTTTGCATTTTTGAAAGGGCATGGCGATTGACGAATGCGAATTTCGTATGCAGACTCACTGCGCTTTCTAATCTGTTTCTGATTTCTGACAATAATCTGTCGAAAACAACCTTAATTTCCTTCGAGAATAAACCAACTAGATCTAGCGATCTTGACTCATCCTCGCATATTTCGTCGACCTGCTTTTTCTTCTTGGAAATACGTTTATTTCTAAGAACTGGCCCCACATCCAATTCTTCTGAAAGAAGTGTAGCTTCCGAGATCCAGTTTTCAATAGGTTTTTCTCTCATTCCTTGCTAGATCTTCACAAGACCTTGCAACACCGATATTGAACGTGAAATCATTATAACACCTTTCTGAATTTCCACGTTGACCCTATTGATCTCTCGCAGAATATTATCCCGAATTGTTAGGTTCAGGCTGAATCTAAAATCCATCACAGCATGAAGCAAATGACCAGCTTGATATTTAGATTCTGCGACTAGTGAGGATTCTTAGATTTCTTCCACAGCCTTCACAACTCCCGGTAAATTATTGAGCAAGGCATTAACAGCTTGATATTTAGCCCATCTTGTTTGGCTACTTCCTGTCAAATTTGTTTTCGAGCACTTTTTCATAATTGTCCATCGTGTGGTTGAACTAACAAAAAAGAATACAGTTTTTGTACAACACCAAATTAATTTACTGCTTCTGAACATGATGAATCCGAATGGACACCCACAAGATTCAAAGAGTGTGCTAGGCATGGAACTAATACAGCCAGCTCGTTCATCTGTAGAATTCTGGATTGGACTCCTTTATAATATATGCCAGCCATATAAGATCCGTTGTCGTAGGATTGCCCACGACATTTTTTTGAAATCTAAATCATCAGCTTGCATTTTATCTAGAATTCGCTATGACATTATTCTGCAGTTTTTCCGCCAACTTCTAAGAAGTCAATAAAACTTTCCTTTATCTGATATCCAGACTCCGTTTTCTCTTTAAATATCGTATAAACGGGTTCATTTCTTCTGTGTGAAATACATCTGGGGTGCAGTCGAACATAATAGTGAAATATTTGGCCTCCTTGATCTCATTAATAATGTTATTCCGAACTTTAGTGGCCATTAAATCTATAATTTCATTTTGTATAGTTTTGGACAGATAGGATGTTTGTCCTTTTTTTGAGCGGTCAAGATGGCACATCAGAGTCGGGTCATATTTAATAATAATACTTAAGCTGGCGCCCAGGGCAAGCACCCCGCTTGCCCCCCCCCCTAGATCCGGGCCTGGCTATCTCTGACTTAATCCAAGTCCCGTCTCGATCGCTTTTGAATGCACTGTACCACTCATACGCACGTGTTTTTCATGAAAAGTCGATTCAAAGGAAACCTGATGTCATATTTTCAGCGCTTCCTTACATGAAATTCTATTCACATTGCAAAATTTAAGAATGGTTCTCTTTTCAAAACTCAAAGTGAATGGGCTTTTTAAATTATCTTCAATTGTTGTTTTTATTCCCCTAGATCCCTTATAGACATCGCGGTTCAAAGATGGCGGAAAATGAAATTTAAGGAAAAACTTACTTGGATAGAATTGAATTCGGATAGCCTGCCGTGGTTAAAAACTTTTTCATCTCTTGTGTTTTTCTCGTAAAATGTACCGTTTTGGAATAAAAAAATAAAATGTAAATCAGTTCTAAAATAAATTGCCCTTCCGTAAATCATTACGTGTCGGGAAACACCCTGTATATCGGCACATAAGTCGTCGGTAGTCCATGGTATCATGATATAAAAATTAATGCTATCGAATTATTGAGATCATCAGATTAATTTACATTTTTCGTTGCAGTGACCGATTCAGGACAACAATCAATGTAATGTGCGATTGCTTAGGAGCAAGATTGGTAGATCTGATGAGTCAAGACGAAGTTCAAAGATTCAACGAACAAGACAAGATAAATGCCGACCCACATGAGTTAGTTGAAATCACAAAAGATAGTCGTATATAAAAAGTAACCGTTGAATGTTGAACAATTTTCGATATACTTTTATGTGAAATACAAAACAGTACATTTTCGTACTTGAAATATTCTCCTTTCCACATTCTCTACACTTCCTTCTCGAATTGCTATAACTGTTGTCTTCAAATGTCTATTACATAATATATATTGTATCATTGCCAAAAATTAAAGTCCAAGACCAGGAAATTTTCCGGATTTTGTAGCTTATTGCTATACATTTTTTGAATATTTGAATGATATATTTTTTAGATAACGTCAATACTAAACACAATTAAAAATGTATTTTTGAAATATATTATCGGCGTCAAGACAATAAAATTCAGATTGCCATATGAATTTTGGAAACATTTTCACATAATCAAAATATTTTTACTAACCATATCAATTGAAAAATATACAAATTTTGAGTACAAATAGAAAAATTCTAATTGAAAATAATAACAAACACTTTATTCCACTGTAAATATCATACATATAATTATACTTGAACTGTTTAAGTGTTAATAGTTTTAAATGCATATTATTGTCGAATCTTTATTGTATATGTTCAAAACTATACAAAAAACAACATATTCTTTCCAGTGTGTCGTGGACAGTGTTAAATTAAGAATCGTTAAAGTTCGCTTTGTTATATGTACCATTGAAATACATCTCTGTTTTGATAAATCACGATTTACGTTGAGGTTGAGGTAAATGTTGAATTTTAATATTAAGCATAGGGACCAATTTGTTTTCATTATATCGAATTTTTAGTATAAATTTTATTACTGTTAGAACGAAGAGATTATTTCCTTAATTGATCGTTTCATTCATTACATCTGTGATGTTTGAGAAGATAAGGTATATTATTTTCTGTAAACATGATAGTCTACAAGACAATAAACTGCCGTTGAATTTAAGTAATATTATACGTGAGTGCCATAATTTAAATTGATATAGGTACTTCACATATTGTTTTTATTTTTGTTTTTCTATACATACAATGTAAGATGTATCTCGAATAAATTTCAATGTAACGAAGCTTTGTGTACTTATTCAAGTATGTTATTTTTATTCTCTCAGAAAATGTTTAGTTCATTTTCCGAATTCCCCTACAAAATTTACCAAGGATCAACAGGCATTGGCGCGCTATTTATGGGACACCTGTATAATTTTGAAAATATCAGGGAACCCGTTTCAGCGGAAAAAGATTTTTTTAATGAGATGAGTGTCTGCAGGTTTCATGCAAAACCCATCTCGCCACATTGGAGGATCTGGAATACAGTAATGATGCAAAAAATTTATTTGAGCTTGTTTTACTCAAGGTTAGCTTGTTTGGACGTAAATTATCATCAATACAATTCAAATGAAACAAATTATTCGGGTTTTCTCAAAAAATGTGTAAAATCATCAATTTATTCAGCAAAAAAATAAATTTCAAAAAACTATACATGAATTCTTATCACTGATCAATAATCCACAACATATTTACTCCTGCTCTTCCCAAATTAACTCTTCCCACCATTCCCTGGCCCATTTTGTTTATGTGATACAAGAAGAAAAGAATACTGTGGAACATATTATTGTAGCCCTGAAAATAAAGATGATATGAGCGCCTTTATTTAAATAATCAAGAACGAAATTACCTTTCCCATCTCATAAACCCGATCTCCAACAATTATCCTAAAATGTGGAGGTTTTTCAGTCACTTGATGAATAAATATGGTGGAATCATTCAATTGCGGAACCTTCTCATTGTATCTGATGAAGTGATAGCCACTAAATGGCTTGACATCAGGAGCACTTGGTAAAGGCATTAGTTGTGTATCCAAGTAAGTTGCTAACAGATGCATTATAATCTGTAATTCACAACAGTTAAAAATACTCAGGAAGTTCTAGAGGATTCATGTGAACATATAAACATTTCAAGAACAAAATAAGTATGAAATATCTAAACTAGTATGAAAAATTTAATTTGAATCAAAGCATATGTTATGCATAGCTAAAATTTAATATAATAATGTAAAGAAGTCACTTACAGCACAATCAGTTAGAGAAGAATCATTCCAAGGTTTTCCATTGTGACTGGCTCCGGAATTCCAACTAAAATCGCTCATACATCCACCTTTAACTAATTGACGAATTCTTTTTACTAGATACTCTTGATTTGGACTTACTTCCATGAAGGCAATGAGAGACTTCAAAGAAGGTATCAGATGTGTTACAGGAACCATGTCAGCAGTTTTACGAAGGCGGTCCAATCCTATTTCTCCAATCTTGATATCATTCAAACCATGTTTTTCTAACGTTTTATTGACAGTGTCAATTTCATGAACTAATCTCTCCAGAATGGTCTGTGAAATCCACTGCAGATGGAACATTCTTAAATTAATGGTTCTTTCCATATGAGAGTAATGGAAACAATATCATGAAATTGATAAGTTTAATGCTCTTGCGCATCTTCCAGATAAAAACAATTTTCAGATCTAATTTCACAATAACGACCTTTTTGGGTAACTCATTTTATTTATTTCATTAATTTAGATAAGAAATTTCAGCCGAATTGGGAGATAAATTTTTGAGATTTTTTTTGTCAATGATAATAACCGTCTTTATTGATGAAAAAAAAATTCAATGAAAAATAGGCGATATTTAGCTTCAGTGCTATTCTTACATACAACCCAATTTCAAAAATTAGTAACTGCAAAGCCGTTGGACAAATTTTACCCATTAATAAACTTAGCCAATGAACTCTCGAAATTTCAAGACCCTTTTAATTCTGAAGTTATCGGATTTATGGCTAGATGGACAGAATTTAACCATGGATCCATAATCAATAAGTACAACCTATTTTAAGACCATTTTTGGCTCAAAAGAACAGACGTTTACACAAAATTATAACTCCCTTGTGCTTATGAAAAAGCTGGCAAAAACGTCTATTTTTTTCAACTTTTTTAGAATAACAAGTTTTCTTACTATTCATTATATATGTACAACAAGTTTTATTTGAATAATACAAACCTTCCTCAAATTTTCGTTCCACTGAGTCAAAGCAACAATATCAACATTTATTCTGGTCCACGGCTCAAGTCCTGATGTAGAATTTTGCAGACTATCCTCCAATTTTGAACCAGATTTACTTTTGTCTATAATGATACTAAATTTTTATGCTATCAAAGTGAACCGATTGATATCATGAGTGTAACATTTTGTTATTCTCATAGGGCAATGAAATATTTTGTAAAATAACTCCAAACAGAAAAGACTTACCCCTTGATAGTGGAGAAAGTTGATATTTACATTTGCTAAGTACCAAAGAATCTTTTGGATTTTTGGTAATAGGATGCCTCCAAAAGCTACTAAGAAGGTTACTTGTTTGAGAAGATTGATTTTGGACTCTATTAATTTTTTCAAACATCTCTTGTTCTTTGAGAAATTCGTCCAAAGAGTTTTCATCAGTGATGGAATCAGTTTTATAATTATCAGAAAACAATTTCATGCTACGATAGGAGGTTTGTTTAGGTGAATTTGTAGCCCCCGATGGACTACCTCTATTGTATGTCCAAGATGAAGATAAGGAGAAGTTTCCACCTGAAAACAAAAGCCAAAATCATTTAAGGGACCGCAAATCAGACAGATCTTTGGTATCTATTCAAATGGATCTCATAACGAATTATATTGGAACCTATTCCACTGTTTTATGTCATTTGGATTGACTTGGATAAGCTCAGTGCACCACATTTTTTGTCAATGGAATCCACTTTCAGGAGGATACAGACTTTAAACCTCATATGTCATATTAGCAAGGCACACACGAAAGGGAAATCTGTAAGATCTGATCGGCAGTCCAGATCTGTAACAGATCTGGACGGCGGATAGGATCGCTCCCGCCGATCTGGTCCGTCGCGGATCATATATCTCATTGATCCGCGACAGACCAGATCGGCGGGAGCGATCCTATCCGCCGTTCAGATCTGTTACAGATCTGGACTGCCGATCAGATCTTACAGATTTCCCTTTCGTGTGTGCCTTGCTATTGTTGTATATCTTCACAAATTTCAAAAAATAACTTTGAATCTACTACTATACTTTTTCACTTACTTTCATTAGGATTGGAACTGGACCAGTTGTTCATGGAGTTGTTTAAAGATGCTGAATTAAATCTAGAAGATAAAGTTACATTCAAAGGTGATACCAGTAATGGACTTGTTTCAACTTCTCTGTTTGTTATAGGACTTGAATGAGGTATAATTCTATAATTTGTGTCTGAAAAAAATTAATAATATTCAGTATTTGATTCATGGTCATGGATAATAGAATACAAATGAGAAAATTAGAAGATCAAACCTAATATCATCTTAGATTCTTGCATAAGAACAATAATACAATATGATGTAGGTAATTCTAATACTGGCAGGTTTGGATTTTAAAGAACTCACAGACTTTTATTATACTTTAGTTATAAAAACTCCATACCATAGTCTCTAATTCCTAATAATTTCTGTTGTTGCTTTGTAACTGGTATTTGCTCAAATCTGAGAGAAATCAATAAAATTTGAGTAATATGATATAGCAGATTCAATATCGTTGTAACAAATATCCCATATTCTACATATTCATAATATGATGTCGTCAGTGGGCAAGCTTGAGATCTGCAAAAATATCACTAAGAAATATTCAGAAAGTGATATAAGTTGTTAACTCACAGGTCATAAAAGACTAGAAGAATAACCCCTAAATTTACGGTGGCCCATATTATACTTCTTTTCAAGGAACTTCTATTGTGTTTGAGAAGTAAACTCCTTTCCAATAATTTCGAATTAGGGCCTTTCAGCATTTCTCTATGAGGTCTGCAAATTGATAATCAATTAAAGAGTAAAATTAATATTCTATTCATGAGGAACATACGAAACAGACGTTGTGGATAAATCCATTTTCCAACAGTGAGTTCTGTACTTCCAACCTTAATTTTCATTCAATGATTCCTTATAGTTTATGCCTTGAACTTATAAATATAATAAATATAATAAATATAATTCATTAATGAAAAGATCGTGTTTTTAAAATTCTAACCTAGAAAAATCAACATAAAATTTTGGGCGGCAAGTATCACAGAAAAATAATGTATTTTGCAGATGCGAAGTCACAGAACCTCTTTGACAGAATTTGAGGTTAAAACATTAAAACAAACTTAATGATTCTGTAGTCAATTTATTTGAATTTTAGAATTTCTTAAATTGAAAAAAAATAGTGACAATTATCCATTATAGAAATTCAATCGAATACTATCTATTATTTCCTTCAGCTAAGATATAGAAGGATATAACATTAGACTGGCGAATATTGGAAACAAAATGATCATTTTAATTCAACTATCTAGGATTGATTGAGGACTTTGCAGATATTTCATTATTTTACTATTATTAAGAAAAACGTTCGAGTGAGAAATCACTTATCATAAACTTTCTATCAATAACCAAGGGCAAAAAATAATAATTCACAATGGATCAAATGCTTCCTAGCCCTGGTTTCAGTATACCAAGTATAGGTTTGTATTTATTTTACTTCCAGTTCTAGCTGTGGTTGGCATTCAAACCATTGATTATTTTTCAGGTACACCTTTGCATCAGCCCGAAGAAGATCAGTTGATTTTACCAAATGCCCTTCAACAGCAGCAACAACAACAATCTGTATCACAGATTCCACCTTTAGCCCCGATGAATCCAGGGGGACTAACACCAACATTGGGTTTAGGAATGGGGATGTCTTTGCCACAACACACACAGACTAAATATTTACCTGGATTTTCTCATATGTCCAGTATGTTGGGGCAAACACCAGTATGTACATTCAATGAATGTCAAACAGTATTCAATATCTTCTTGGTTTTAGCAACATGGCATGATGTCCCCAAATGTAAATGCTAGCATGCCAATATCTAGTGCTGGTGCTACACCTACAATGGGCCCCTCAACACCTGCACCTATGACACCTATGACCCCACATTCAGCTGATCCTGGTATAGTGCCTCAACTTCAGTGAGTAAAAACTCCAAATAATTTGCATCATTTTTAATATTATCATGGTATTTTAAAACTATTGCAATATCTGATTTTTTACTCGATAAACCAGAATTTCGGATGGTTCCAGTAAGCTGTAAATTTGTCTTTCAGGAATATTGTATCGACTGTGAATTTGAACTGTAAATTAGATTTGAAGAAGATAGCATTGCATGCTCGTAATGCTGAATACAATCCAAAGAGATTTGCTGCAGTGATAATGCGTATTCGTGAACCCAGAACAACTGCTCTTATATTCTCGTCTGGAAAAATGGTCTGTACTGGAGCTAAAAGTGAGGAAGATTCACGATTAGCTGCCAGAAAGTATGCACGTATCATACAAAAACTAGGGTTCCCTGCTAAGTTTTTGGACTTTAAAATCCAAAATATGGTAGGAAGTTGTGATGTTAAGTTCCCCATAAGATTAGAAGGTGAGAAGAGAAATGATTAAAATATTAAATAACTGTATATACAACTTTATTCTTCTTTTGATTTCAGGTTTGGTTCTTACTCACAGTTCCTTCAGTTCATATGAGCCAGAATTGTTCCCTGGCTTAATTTATCGAATGGTGAAACCAAGAATTGTACTGCTCATTTTTGTATCTGGCAAGGTTGTTCTCACGGGAGCTAAAGTACGGCGGGAAATTTACGAAGCTTTTGACAATATCTATCCAATTTTGAAGAGTTTCAAGAAACAATAAGCCCTAACTTAATGCTGATGATATATTGTGATATTTGAACTCTGAAAATTTTTCATTTCATTGATGATTTTAATAAACTGTATTTTATTCACTCTTTTTTATTTATTTCAAATATTCTGTTTGCAATGTGTCTGGAAGGTTCAGATTGAATTCCTAAATCTAACTATCATTCTCTTGCCATTTATCAAAATTGAAAATTTTCTAAAATGTTTTCCCGCAAAAATTTCTTCTTTTTCCTAGTACGGGTTTATGGACTCAACTATATTAGTTACGTACCCAGTCTCGAACTAGTGAACCACAGAAATAAGATATCGTTGTTAACATCAATCTACCTCCTCTCTTCTACCAACCGGCAAATAAAATTCGTCTGGGTTCCCAGCCATACGAACATAAAAGGAAACGAAAGTGCTGATCGCTTGGCTAAAGAAGGCAGTCAACTGCCTCACCCCTCCCCCATTAAAGGAGACATAAAAGAATTTTGGCCCTTGCTTAGAAGACACATTTGGAAAAAATTGAAGGAAGAGTGGACACAGACATCCCTTCATAGGGGTCATTTGTATTCAACGATGATAAATACCGTTCAATTTAGTCAGAGTCCATGGTTTCGATCAGTTGATCTCCCTAGAGGTAATATCACCATGATTAATAGACTAAGGGCAAACCATTGCTCCTCCCCTGCCCACTTGTTCAAAATTCAAGTTAAAGACGATGATAGATGTTTATGTGGTGAGAGAGGAGACTTACAACATATATTCTTTGCATGTTCTCTTAATGAGTGTAAATCCAGACTTCTATATGATGACATAGTAAGGC
This sequence comes from Adalia decempunctata, assembly GCA_951802165.1. NCBI lineage: Eukaryota > Metazoa > Arthropoda > Insecta > Coleoptera > Coccinellidae > Adalia > Adalia decempunctata. Next base: position 29,451,172 of record OX637697.1, read on the forward strand.
TGTCTCCCAATTGTTTTTTCCCCCTGAATATTCAAGATTTAATATTTTCCCAGAATTCTTTAATTTATAAATCACTCTATGGTTTTTTAAATTCTTGCGGATATAGGCTTTAATGTGAAGTACAACTACTAACTCCCCCAACCCCTTTCAGTCCCATCTTGTGGTGTCTTTGTGTCACCCTTCCCGCCCCGGAGCTGAAAGAACCCAATAAATAAAGTTTTCCGAACAAGATAGTATATCTTTAAGTGATATGTTCAATGTGTAGATGGCCCTGCTGCCAAGCACATAAAAAGAAGAAGAAGAAGAAGTGTTAACATCAAAATGTTTCTATGATTTATAACCTTAAAATCAAAATATTTTTCCATTAAAAAATCAACAAATATTTCCATAAAATAATTATTAACAACTATCAAACATGAGCAACATTTATGTATTGGAACCTCCCACTTCTGGAAAAGTAATAAGAGTACCAGACACCCATATCCTTATTGCTAAATAAATGATATTTCAGATATTGATGAAAACAACTGTTGGAGACATTGATATTGAATTATGGACAAAAGAAACTCCTAAAACTTGCAGAAATTTTATTCAGCTTTGTCTGGAAGGTTATTACAACAACCTGATTTTTCATAGAGTTGTTCCTGAATTTATTGTACAAGGGGGAGATCCCAATGGAGATGGTACAGGTGGGGAATCGATATATGGGGAACCATTCAAAGATGAGTTCCATCAAAGACTTCGGTTCACCAGGAGAGGATTACTGGCTATGGCCAACGCAGGTGATGAATTGATATCAATAATCGTTGTTTATAAACAATAGTGATAAGCTATACAATGATTTGATAGGATATAAACATTGAATTTTAGCCCCATTCATATAATGCTAATTCCTTAGATTGAGTGTTCTGCTCTTATTTTGAAACAGGTAAACCTTTACAGGAAAAGATGATAATGGTTCTCAATTTTTCTTCACCTTGGGTGCAACTTCAGAGTTGCAGAATAAACATACTATATTCGGTAAAGTAACAGGTGATACTATCTTCAATATGCTTAAATTACAAGAAGGGCTCATAGAGGATGAAAGACCAGTATATCCACATAAAATATTGAAAACGGATGTTTTGAACAACCCCTTTTCAGACATAGAACCCAGAGTTAAGAAAGTAGAGTCAGAAAAAAAGCAAACAAAAAAAGAAAAAAAAGCGGGTGTCAAGTGAGTATGAAAAAATAGACAGTATTTTCAACCACAATGGGTCAGCAGATGAAGACATTCTGAATTGCAGATTTTTCTTTATTTCTTCATGAATTATATTTTTAAACTAGCCGAGGTCCAAGGTTTTACTTGTGGGGGAATTTCGAGTGACAGTAATACCATTGTGTATATCACTACTGCCAGCTATCAATAAAGGACCCCGCACTTTTTCTATGGCAAATGGCGTTCCGTCAAATTTTCTAAAATTTTGGTATAATGTAGTACTCAACCTACTTATCAAAAGTGTCTATGGCCGCAACTCAATCCTATGACTGGTTTTTGAGATACAGGGCGTTGAAGTTGAGAATTACCCACTTTTACTACGCTCGTATCTCGGAACAGAATCGAGTGAACTTCAATTTTTCTCAAGAAACCTTTCATTATATCCTCAGGGACCAACCATATAGAGGAATATGACCAAAAATTGTTACGAATACAGGGTTATCCATAATTGAATGCATGCCCGATTTTGAAATTATAACATATGTCAGTTTCAGAGCGAGAACGTTCACAAAATGAACTATTACACTAGATATGTTGTTGTAACATCGAAAATGTCTGTAACACCCAGAATTTATACTGGGTGATCCATTATTATAGAAACTATTCTCAAGGAAGGTTAAGTGGACACCCTGTATTTATTGGTTGATTCAAGGTCTTTGTTTAATTTTTTTTAGAACATATCATCATGGACTTCAAAGAATACAGGGTGATTCAGTCATGAAATGAACTTTGAACCTCACGAAAATACCCAAAAACCACCTTTTTTTCATCACCCTGTATTTCAAGATTAACTCCGATGAGGTGGGAGTTTTCTTTCACCATTGTACTTGATATAAAACCATCAATACGTCTGAGAGTTTTCATCCACTTCCTATGACCAGATTTTTTTTTATGCTAGAATAAAAATACAATAACATAAATAAATAATTTTCATATTACATAAAAAAAAATCTGTTCATAGGAAGTGGATAAAAACTCTCAGTCGTATTGATGGTTTTATATCAAGTACAATGGTGAAAGAAAACTCCCACCGCATCGGAGTTAATCTTGAAATACAGGGTGATGAAAAAAAAGGTGGTTTTTGGGTATTTTCGTGAGGTTCAAAGTTCATTTCATGACTGAATCACCCTGTATTCTTTGAAGTCCATGATGATATGCTCTAAAAAAATCAAACAAACACCTTGAATCAACCCATAAATACAGGGTGTCCACTTAACCTTCCTTGAGAATAGTTTCTATAATAATGGATCACCCAGTATAAATTCTGGGTTTTACAGACTTTTTCGATGTAACAACAACATATCTAGTGTAATAGCTCATTTTGTGAACGTTCTCGCTCTGAAACTGACATATTTTATACTTTCAAAATCGGGCATGCATTCAATTATGGATAACCCTGTATTCGTAACGATTTTCGGTCATATTACTCTATATGGTTGCTCCCTGGGGATGTCATGAAATGTTTCTTGAGAAAAATTGAAGATCATTCGATTTTGTTCCGAGATACGAGCGTAGTAAAAGTGGGAAATTTTCAACTTCAACGCCCTGTATCTCAAAAACTAGTCATAGGATTGAGTTGGGGCCATGGACACTTTTGATCAGTAGGTCGAGTACTACATTATACCAAAATTTTAGAACATTTGACGGAACGCCATTTGCCATAGAAAAAGTGCGGGGTCCTTTCAGTTGAAAGAGATTGAGTCAGTGACATCTAGAGGTACAGCTGAATCTTTTAATTCATTCATCTGATCGTTATAAGGCATACTCCAGTTATCAAGTTGAAAATCTAGCTTTTAAATAAGAATAATTCATGGGAAAGGCAGTTTTAGGGAAATATTTAATTGATCTAATTTATACTGAACTTACTGAAAATCCAGAAATGTGTTCATCTCCTCTCCTGAAAAGGTCTTTTTCCCTTTTTCTCCAAACTATTTTTTGATATATTTGAAGAAACTTCAAACTCTTGTCATTTGGAGACGAAGCAGAGGAGGATGAGGAAGAATCAAAAAGAGAAAATGAAAAACTTGTTGCAAAAGGAAAATCATGCCATGATGTATTAGGTGAATTAATTCTCAACTGAATAACGACTCGCCACTAAGAAAATCATTATTTTAGATGACCCTAAACTGAGCTCAGAAACCGAATTAATAGAGAGTAAACCGGAAGAGGATGAATCGGATCATGAACAGCAGTTAGAAAATATAAAGAAGAAATTAAAAGGTTCATCTAAAAAGCCAATCCCAGTGAAAGCCACAGCGGAAGATCAAGATGAAGATGAATGGGCTTATGGTGAAGATATTGAAGAAACTAAAAAGAGGAAAGTGTGAGTAATTATTTTACTGCATTTTTCATATTATTTATGCAATTAACATCATAAAGAATGTGGTTCTGCCAGTAGCGGCTTGTCCTATGAGGCAGGTGAGGCATTGCCTCACCAATAAACGTCGAAAATTACATGTATAAATATCATATATTTATTAATTTACTGCATTTTTCATATTATTTATGCAATTAACATCATAAAGAATGTGGTTCTGCCAGTGGCGGCTTGTCCTATGAGGCAATAAACGTCGAAAATTACACGTATAAATATGATATGTTTATTAATTATTTATTCAATCAATTAAAATTGTTATCATTATCTTCTTCCATACGCATTTATATCGAAATTTCCCTTCATTATATAGCAATAAAATGCGTCTCCGGTTGGGTCTAAGTTTCCGTTTCTCACGATTTCTGGGTATCCAACTCCCAGTAAACGGCAGAGGCAGGCCTCACACTGCCTTTCTTTACGCGTCATTTTACATCATAGGGAACGGACGGCAGGCGAGAAAACCGCACCCCTAAACGCCAAATATTACGTTGAGTCTGAGGCTAGCCTCTCCTCTAGTCTTGATATTCTCTCGCGAAGGGCAAACTGTAATTATTCTGCACTATTCGGGAACTAGTTCTTGAATCTATGAACTCGGGTCAGTTTTCAAATTGGGTTCGATTTGTAAAAATAGTTTTATCTGTTTTTCGTGTAGATTTAGGTTTGTCTCAGTGTTCATATGATGTCTTTCAATCTTATTACTGAATTCAATTACCATCGGAGACCCGAAGGCGAAATGTATCTAACGGGACCGATGGGACGTCACAAATTCCCCAGTTAGATGTAAACGCTGGAAAGACTTGTGATTTTTTTTGATTTTTCAGCTAATCAGCAAAGTTTTTGGCGTAATTCTTATGGGGATAAATCATATTATATAGTTCAAGAAGTAAAGCGATCTATCCCAGATTTGAGTGAATGTCTTGAGAATATTACGCAACTGACGAAGAAGAGAGTTAGCTAGAATTAGTCATTTATAGGTATATGTACATATACAGAGTGTCCCATTAGTGAAATGAAGTAGATAATCTCATTACTTACGTCAGTTACGGAATAATTTTACTGCAAAAATGGTTGCTCTTGCACTGATATATCAGCCTAAAATAATAGTACCGGCCACAGGGTGTTCGTTTGAAGCGCTATTACTGGTATTAGAATTAGGTCGGTTTGTTCTAATGGTAACCACTTCATATTATTTCATCTCTTAGTGCCAAATTAGTATTTCGATTAATTGGCATCAACATTTTTCTTGATTTATCCGGCGTGACTGACATAGGTACAACGAAAAAATTATGGGAAAGTGGAAGATTTTACTTCATTATCAGAGTGACATAAACTTCAATATTCTCAATGTTCTGGTTAATCTGATGATTTGATGGAAAGCAACTTGCTTGTAGAGGATGTTCTTAGAAAGGTCCAAAATTGAAGAATTTCAATAAGGATGCTCATTTTCTTCAACTGGCTTCAAATTACTTTTTATACACATTACACACCCTTTAAAATGTTTAGTTTTCGAGTAAGATAATTCTTCATCGCTAGAAGTAAATATTTTACAAGGCAAAATGTTTCTCGAAAAAGATGACCTTGAGTATGCTAGCGATAAAGAATTATTCTAATCATCAGTTTTGCAACAGCCTTTTTCACGGCAACGCCACGGCAGGGAATCTTTTTTCTCCGATATGCCTCACCACCTTAAACTGTCACGAGCCGCCACTGGGTTCTGCATTATCAAAATGTAGATTGACGCCACATGGGCGTAGCCAGCTATGGGCAGGGGGGGCAGCTGCCCCCCCCCCCCCCGAAAGAAAAAATGAACCCCCTGGGGCTAGTTAGCACTGAATACCAATAATGATTTACATTGTCATTTTAAATCTCTTGAAACTGAATTAATTTGTTACAGAGAAGAATTGAGGAAGGAGATAAAAAATGTGAAAAAGGAATATCAATCAAACAAATTGAAAGCACAAAATGAAGCAAAAGAAAAATTGAGTGAAGATAAAGAGAAAGAAAGTACTCTACAGGAGTATAATGATGAACATGATAAATATAAAGGCATCAAGAAGAATCTGCTGAAAAAAGGATCAGAAAGAGAACAGTTCACATTGAATTTATTGGAAAAATTCAAAAAGAAGCTACGTGATGCCAAAGAACAAGAAGATAAAAAGAAGGAAGAAGTACCTGAAGATAAAGAAAAGGGGGAAACTCAAGAAGATAAACAATGGTAAGTTTATTTTTTAACTTTGTAAGCAGAGTTATTTCATTTAAGGTTTAACTGTGACACAGGTTTCGTAGCACCACTACATTTTCATACTATAGTATTTCAAGTTGTGCGAAAAGGTATTTAAATGTCTTCTGTAGGCTTATTTCTTGAGAATTTTGAAAAGTGGGGAATTCCATTGTTCATTTTTATGTCTGGTTATTCGAGAATTTTTTTTATTCTGTCCATTATTTTTCAGTAAAATTTCAACACTTGATTCTTGATTTCCGTACAAGAAATTAGCATAACTGAATCTTCCAATCATGTTGAACGTGAAATATGAATATTAACAAAGAAAAAATTTTCTTCAACATTCGCCGGGTCTTTGGAATTATTGAATTCAAATAATATTCTCTCAAATTCATTATTTTTTCCCAAAGTAAATAAACATTTCGATAAATATGTAATTATTACGACCTCTATGTAGAAAAGACAACGTTGCTTATTCTTCTGACAGGAAAATGACTATAACCTAACATTTTCGAAATAAATGTAAGAAATGGACTAGCAGAGATCTAGCTTCCGAATTACACCACCAGGTGGCACCACCATAGCAGGATAATGACAAACTGCTTTCTGGCTTGTTAGCCTTCATCAGTGCCATATAACCCTACGGCTAGGTGGGACACTGTACATTAACTGTACTCAGGTGTTCCTGCTAGGGAGTAATATAAGTTCTCAAGTTTCAGTTGGTTGATGTGGCAAGCCTTTGTACTTTGTCGAGCATTTTTCTCGTACTTAATTGACTTGCGTAAGCAAACCAGACTACTGCCCCATAGGTATGTAATTATAGGTCTTACAATCATGACGTACATCCGTCGCAATATTTTTGGATTAGAACCCCAATTCCTGCCGCATAGGGCGGGTTGTAACTCAGTTGTTTAACCAGTTGGTCTTGAAACCAATGGTTAACCTGCCAAGTAACGTTAAGTCAATTCAAGATTTCTGTCATACAACAACCCAATCAACGTTAACCAGTGGTCATCGGAAACCAGAGGTTAACCTACTGAGTTACAACCCGCCCATAGACGCCTGCACGCCATCAGAGCCCTTGTAGCTCTGCCAGTAGCATTATAAATATGGTTGTTCCACAGAAGTTTGCTTTCTAGGGTTATTCCTAGGTAGACTTCAGACCCCCCCTCCAAGATATTCCGTTCAATGTTAACGTCTTCATGGCTAGAAGTTTCCTTTTCCGAGTGAGCGGAATTAATGTGGTCTTGGTTGGGTTCATGTTCAGCGCCACTGCTCAATAATTCTGAGGCTCTTCTGCAATAGGTTGCAGAGAGTGCCTTCGAACTTGCCTCTAATTATTAGCACTTTGTCGTCAGCATAGCCTACACATTCAAAGCCAAGCTCCGTTAGCCTGTGTAGAAGTTCATCCACCACTAGGCTCCATAAAAGGGGAGATATCACCCCACCCTGAGGTGTTCCACGAGTAGCTTTGAGCTTTGACGAAGACGGATTCCTCGCCCATTGAGGTCTCAGCTATTCTCGTGGTTAACACCTCATACATCCATTTTTAGATGGTATCATTCTCATTCACTCCTCGCCTCTCAAGTGCATCTCTGACAGACACGTGTGTTGTGTTGTCAAAGGCCCCAGATACATCCAGGAAGGCACACATGGCGATTTCTTTGTTATTCAGAGTTCTCTGGATGACTTCAGTCAGCTGATACAAAGCGGTATCCGTTGAACGTCCCGCCCCAGCATGCTCACAATTGTGAATTGGTGTTTTCTCCAGTTCTCCGTTCTTATGTAGTTACTGAACACATTAACATTTCAGGATGAATCATGAGTTTCATTTTGAAGATGATACGCCTGTATTAGCGAAAGATGCAAATACTAAAGATGATGATTGGTTTGAAATTTATGATCCCAGAAATCCTTTGAATAAGAGAAGAAGAGGAGAATCTACATCAAAAAATAAAAAATAATGATAATTTCAATAGAATTCTTCTTTAATACTGTGTTTTCATTTTTCCTTCTACAAAAATCCTAAATCATTAATTCGACCACAAGTGCTAGTGTGTAAAATCTTAATACGCCATAATTCAAATCAATAGGACAGCTAACTTTTTACGAATAATTTATCGTCAAACAAATTTTTTTTCAATTTTGAAAAGCACAGTTCATAAGATAATCATGAAAATAAGTTATCATATTTCTAGGAAAAAATCATCTCTGATGTTTGGCAGAAGATTCTCATTCAAGAATCTAACGAAAATTAATTTTTGACAGCTGTCAATTGAATCGTCCATGATACCTGATATTACAGAAATATTGGGACTTTTTCACTAATTAACTGGAATTTTATATGGTTCTGGTTACGCCATCTCGACAAAATTGTGCACTTAGCTTGAGTATGTCATTCTACATTTAAATGCGAAATGTCATCTCATGGGCGTACCCAGGGGGGGGGGCAGGGGGGCAGCTTTGAAGATAAAATCAATGTTAATTTTCCTGGTTTATTGACAATATACCTGACCGACCATCTTCTCAGGTACGAGCTGCCCCCCCCTAGCTGAAATCCTGGGTACGCTCTTGTGTCATCTCGATCGAATTCGTAGATTTGGAATTATCAGGAAAACAAAATTTGAACAATCATATTTAAGGAATCCGTAGTCGAAATTTGCCATTAACGAACTTAATTTTCATTTTGACTGGGTTATGGGCTTCATAAAGAGTCAATCGAGAAGTCCTGTATAGCATGCCTTCCCAACTAATACGATTAAAATTAATATTTCTAATTATGTACCAGTACATATTAGATATAATAGAGTTCTTCATCTATCAAGAAGATTAATTTATCTTCATTGCCGGTTTAACGTGCCTAAAGGTCCCCAAGAAGAACCTCAGATGGTTAATCATGATAATGCACTTACCAGATCACCAATAATAATCTTTTATTTATACACTCATTGTTGGTGTCGAAAACCTTAAAGATCTAAATTTCAAAGGCGCATTATCTAATTAGTAAACTGATGAATGGTAGACACAATAGACTTATGAATTTACGTAGATAAGAAGAAAATCAAATAAGATCAATTCCCATCTCTTCTATCGTAGTTATACGAAAGACCGAGTGAAGTTACGTGAATAATTTTTTTTTTAATGACAAGATGCCCCCCGTTGTATTATCCACTGTTATTCACGGATCAGATGAATTTGAAGGTAATAAGGAGATATGAATTCAAGCATTTCACAAATCGGGTTGTTTGCGCAAACTTACGGTTTAACAAAAAGGTCAAAAAATGGTTCGCCAATGGAAATCTATATTTGTTGATGAATATAATCCATTAATACAAATGTTTTTTCGGAAACTTGAGAAAGAGAGGAGAAGCAATCATGAACTTTTAAACAGACAAATAAGAATAAGTTATTTCTCGATATATACATCGAAATTAATACCTATCATTCATTATATTCATGATTTATATAATTAATGAACACATATGTGAAGAAGTATTAATTTTTCGTTTTATTTTTAAAATTTTCATTTTGATATAATGAATTTCCCGCTTCTTTAAAATTTTTCAGTTGAAGTGAAACCCCGAAAAACATTTGATAGTGGAATAAGTAAAAAAAAAATTGCCCAGCAAGAAAATTTTCCAGGTTTAGTTGGACATCAAGTATCAATTTCAATTTGTTATTTTGTACAGACCGCACTTATAGACCTATAATAATTTCCTCTTGAAATTTCCATAGACATATTTAGGAAAAATCGTAATGTACCTAAAAATCTCTTTTTTTACTATAACTTTTCATTTAGCGCTATAATACTTTCTTTGAAGCGCTTTGACTCCTTCAAATATAATCACACAAATAGTCGAGTGGAATTTAAAAATGTGTTGGTATAGTTTAGTGAAAAATATTTGTTATCGATTGGAATAGATCATCTAAGAGTATTTATAAAAAAAATCGACAAAAAATAAAAAATGATTCCAAGTTTTTCGTTTATTAACTATAGGCCGCCAAAGTATGTAAATACTCTCTATAATACCTATCATTTTACTGTATAAGGAAAAAATAACATCAGAAGACTTAAGATATTATATTTTCAGTATTTCCTTTGCGCTTCAATGACAAGAAAATCGTAATAAGGCAGAAAAAGAATCTAAAGGGACCTTCCAGGGTGCTGAGGCTATGCTTTTTAGGAATTTTGTTACCTACTTTACTATTGGCAGTTCCTTTATACTTTCGATATAAAGTGTACCGAAATCAACTGTATCCACTAACCATTTCGGACATGCGTATAATAGATGGAAGAATTTCAACAACTTGGTGTCAGGTATTTAACAACAATTTTAATTCATTTTATTCAATTTCGACCACATAATTGTAATATTTCCTTTTTCGCATGATTTGTAAAAATGACGACATGCTTGGGTATAAATGGTATAATATGGAAATAGTTGAAATTTCTTGTTCAATGATTCTTGCTGTCGGTTAAAATGTGGCCGATTTTCAGCGACAAGTCCTCAAGGCCAACACAACATTTAATGCTTTTCTTCTTCCTGAAAAACCAAAAATTTCTGGACGTTCGGAGAACTTCTCAATGGTTCGACATTTACTCTTAGAGGATGATATGAAAGAATATTGGGGTTTCTATCTGCTCAAAGGATCAGTAGTGAGGGTATCTACTTGTGTTAGGTAGGTAAACTCTTTCAGGATTGACAATCAAAATTATTAATAAGAAAGATACATTTTTAGGTGGCCCGGGGCATCCTTGATAGTTATCAGGGGCCACAAGCATTTACACGAATGTGCATATATTGGAGATAATTCTTCTGAAGAACTTGATGAGACAGAACCAAGGGATGATGGACCTGCGAACAAGCCTGAGGAAATGCGTCGGCATCGACCGGAGGTGCAATTCCTACAACCCAGAGATTCTGAAGCATTCGTTTCTAATAAGTCGCTTATTGGAGATTTTCAAGACCTTACAAATGATGACGTTTCTGATACTGAAGGTTCGCACTTTTATATGATGAATTGCAACACCCAGAAGGAGCTGTTTGAATTGTTTTTTGGTAAAACATAGATAGTAGGTCTAGCAAGGAGTAAATGATTGAGCTTTTGGAGAAAAAATCGTGAAGGTTTTTCATGTAAACATTTTGTTACTTGAATATTGTAGTCGTTTGTTGCCAATTTTTTAAATTTTACGACAAACCAGCTGTTCGAGGATATCCAAAGTCGATGTTAAGATGTTGTTAAAATGCCTAGAGCACTTGTATTTATATCGCCAGATATGTGAATTTGAAAGAGGTCGAATTATTGATCGCTAACCGTACGAACAGAAATCCAACTATACTGCCATGAGATGTTGTCAAACGTGGTTTATAATGCTCAAAATCGAAGAAGAGTAGGCACCGGACGTCGATGGGGCACAAATGAAGTCCAAGATCGACGTCTAAGACTTATGACCATTAGAGAAAGATGAAAATTGAGGATCACGCCCCTGAGTTAGGACAAACTAAATAATGTGAGAAATGGACTAGTAGAGATCTAGTCTCGTCTCAGGATAAGGCTATATGGCTCTGATGACGGCTAATAAGCCAGAAACCGGTAAGTCATTGTCTTCCTGTGGCGGTGCCACCTGGTGGTGTACTTCGGAGACTAGATCTCTACTAGTCCATTTCTCACATTAGAGAAAGATTTGCGAAAACACGATCTTTGGCTGATGAGTGGTTAGGAGAACAAGGCTATCCTGTAACTGTCCGAACGATTTGCCGCCGGATAAGGTCTTTTGGACTGCAGCATTATCGACCCATCTTGTGTTACCTCTGACGGTTGAGCATTGCCGGCAACGATTACAGTGGTGTATAGAACGTCAACATTGGAATGTGGAATGGTATCAGGTCGTCTTTTCTGGTGAATCTCGATTCTTCTTGGGTGCACATAATGGCCGAAGAACGGTCGGACGACGTCTGGGAGAAAAACGTGAACCCTTTGACTATACCCTATATATAGTCTAAGCGTGAACCCAACCTGAGTTTGATGTTGAGCGTCATATACACCGTCAGTAGTAGGCGTTATGGTATGGGGTGCTATTGGCTATTAAACATGCAAAAGAAGGTCACCTTTAGTCTTTATTCGAGGTAACATGACAGCGCTGCGTTACCTTCAAGAAATAGTGGAGCTTTATGTTCTCCCTTCCCTTAACCGGCTCGAGAATACAATATTTCAGCAAGATAATGCTCGACCTCATGTTGCCAGAGTTACTTTAAACTGTTTTGAAGCGACCCATATGTGAATCATTTGCCATGGCCGCCCAGATCCCCCGATCTCTCGCCCATAGAGCATGTTTGGAACATCATGGGTAATAGGCTTGGAAATTTACCCCAGCCCCCACGGATCTTGGTCGGCTCTGAGACATGAAGTACCTATACAGGTAGCTTGGGATAGTTTTCCTCAAGAAGAAATAGACCATCTCATTGCTTCAATGCCAAGACGTGTTGGGGAGTGTATATAGATAATCGCGGTGGGCGAACACATTATTAACAAATATATTAAAAAAATTGCGAACCCAATATTTAAATTTAAACATCTCCTTCTGGGTGTTGCTGTTGCAGTTTCTTTGTCAGTTATAGTATACATGAGTCTTTATATTATACACTACGCAAAAAAAAAATAATTGAATGAAAATCTCAATTTTAATGAAAGTTAACTCTACATTGACTTTATAACTTATTTTTTATGTTCTCTCGGGAAGGTTTTGAACGAAACAAGACACATTAAATGGAAGAAAAATTCAGGATTTCACCGAATCTTATGTGAAAAGAAGAGAAATGAACAATTTTCAAAATACATACTGAAATGCTGATAAGTGATTTAATTTAATACTTGGTATTTCCACCCCTTGCGTTAATTACAGCTCGGCAACGACGGTTCATACTCAAAATGAGTTATCTTAAAATGTTCTGATCTAATCCTTCCCAGATTTCTCCGAGTTGGATTCCTAAGTCATTAAGAGTAGCTGGATGATTTTCTGAACTTCTCAGCCTTCTATTGAGGTTGTCCCAAACCTGCTCAATCGGATTGAGATCTGGACTTCGTGCTGGCCATTCCATTCGAGACACTTCAACCTCTTCAAGGTACTCCTGAACGATGCGCGCACGATGGGGTCTGGCATTATCGTCCATAAAAATGAAATTTTCACCAATGTATGGGGCAAATGGCACTACATGCTCTTCAAGAATGTTCCTTATATAATTATCAGCATTCATAGCTCCATTATCAACGACCACTAGGTCTGTGCGAGCAGTCGAAGATATTCCACCCCATACCATAATCGATCCTCCCCCGAAACCAGTAGTATTCAGGAAATTGCACTGAGCATATCTTTCATGTTGACGTCTGTATACAAGGGAACGTCGATCACAATGGTAGAGGCAGAATCTAGACTCATCTGTGAAGAGAACTCTTTCCCAATCGGCCTCTTCCCAATGGATATGCTCTCTCGCAAAATCCAAACCCGCCCTTCGATGGGCTGGGGTAAGAGCTGGGCCTCTTGCCGCGACACGAGGCCTTAAATCATATTCTCTGAGGCGATTTCTTATACTCTGAGGCGATTTCTTATTGTCTGAGTGCTAATTTGCACCTCATGAGTTTGCTCAAGCTGATTTTGAAGGAGGCGAGCGGTTGCAAACCGTTGTCTCAACGAAGAAACTCTCAAGTAACGTTCTTGAATGGCAGTTGTTACCCGTGGTCTACCCTGTCCTGGTCTTCGGACATTCATACCTGTCTCCCTGAATCGCTGCAACATTTTGGATACACTTGTATGGGAAACTCCAAACCTGCAATTCTTGTGTATGCCCACCCTTCTTCTCGCAAAACTACCGCTTGGGCACATTCCTCTTGGGTCAAATTGCGTGTTTCGCGTTGCATAGCGATCGAGTGTAGAAAATCAAACGAAAGAAAAACTATTGATCACTAGAATTGATCGAGAACAACTGATTTTAGAATGGAGCCAATACATTCAAAATCTGATAATATCATCTTTTTTTATTCCTGCTGGGAGAAAACATCTGTATTGAAGAAAAACGTTGAAAGTGGATAACATATGCATGCATAATTCTGATAAAAATAATTATCATTGACAACACCTTCAGTTGTAGAATAAATTTGTGATTTCCATAATGTGCGTTAATTTCTTTGCGCAGTGTAGATTCTTCTATCCCAAATTTGTTAAAAAAAATAAGTCTTGACCAAAAAGTACCTATAAGGTCCTTTGAAAAAAGAATTCAAAATGAAATCAAGTCTTATTGTGCACTTGTCTATTTACATATTTCTGCATCGATCGACGAATTTTACCTAATGGATCTTCTTATTATCTGATTATATCTTACATCAAACATTTTTCTAATTTTGCTTCAGGAGATATGAAAGAAATATTAGACACTCTTCAAAATAAAGCCAAAAAAGAACGTTTCAAAGATCCAAGGAATAGACATGGACATAGGAATTCAACAATTGACAATGACGAAAGAAAAAATCTCAACATTACATCTCCATTGACCAATAACGTAACTTCAGAAGAGCTGGTCGAAGACATAATTCTCAAATTAGAAAAACTTGGTGCTAAAAGTAAGGATATAATGGAGAAACTCAACGAAAAATTCAGCAATACTTCAAAGCATTCGACTAAACTGAAGAGAGAAATTTTTATTGAAACGGCCCGAGCTTTATTCCAACCCACCGAAGAACACCAAAATATAGCGAAAGAAGAGGTAAGAATAATGAAAGTTTTTTTCAAAATATACAGGGTTATGCCACCTACTCACATGCCTGCGAAAATTAAATTAATCGAATGAGCTCTTTCGCATCCAAGAAACATCAATGTTTCTACTTTAATTCTTGATGATGCTAATCGCAAATTGCTTTTAGTACATCACAAATTGCGCCTAGATATTGAAGCAATAAAAATCTCGAATTACTTTGTTGACTACTTTTACATTTTCAATGCACTTCTGTATGAATACCTTTCAGCTGGATTTAAAAAATGTATAATTAAGAGCATAAATATCTATACCTGAGGTCCGAAGCTTTTTTGCGTTTGTCCAAATTCAGTGGTACTTCCCAAATAATATTTTTAATTGGTACCCTTAAATATATCTCGTTTATTCAATATGGAAGGGATTCCAACCTGATGGTATAGCAGATCATCGAGGAAGAGTACTGGAGGCAACAGCTAATGACATGAGCAACAGTGAATTTTGGTCTTCATTCTCAAGCTCTGAAGAGGCTTTACTGAGCTGCACAGGACTGATTCTTAATCTTCCTCTCACACCACACCATAAATGTTCATCGGGTCTTACTAACGAGCAAGCGGAAGAAGCGTATCTGATGAATACCATCTCTTACAAGTGAGTTACAAGGGTGTTTCTGAATTGATGCAAAAGATTTCAAAAGGTCATTCCTTGTGCTATATAAATGTTGGGTCAAAAGTCAAACGTTAGGGAGATATGGCGGTTCGAAGATGGCGAAAAAATGAAATTCAAAGACAAACTTAAGCAAGGACTTTGATGGAATTAAATTCGGTACGCCTGCTTTAGTTAGAAACTTTTTCATCTCTTGTATTTTTCCTGTAAAATGTCTTACCGTTTTGAAATAAAAAAATAAAATGTAAATCATTACCTACGTGTCATTTTGAACAAGATAGATAGATAATAAATTTATTCAAAGAATTGCAAACTACAGTTACAATCACATGTATATCAACAATTAAATGAATATGACGTCAAACAGATTTAAAAGAGCTGAAACAACCACAACAAAAATAATGTCATCACAAGTCACAAGCGAAGGTAAATGAATATTTATACAAAACTATCGATACTCTGTGAACTCTCGAACAGTGTAAGGTTCTATCTTTAAAATGTTATTAAAAACAAGTTTTTTAAATTTCTTGAAACAGGATTCTTTCTGTATCTCCCTTGGTAACAAATTGAAGAATTTAATACACGAGTAAGTAGGAGCTTTTACTGTCTCTGCTAGTCTATGTGCTGGAAACTGGAAAGTTTAGATTTAGACTCCTCGTATTGAACTCATGTTTTATCTTGAATTGGTCGAATTTTTCTCTATTTTTAAACAGAAACACCAAGCACTCATACACATATACACCAGGTAGTGTCAATATATTCAACTTTCGGAAAACTCCCCTACAAGATTCATTGTGCCCGAGGCCAAGTAGTATTCTAATCGCTCTTTTCTGAATAACAAAAACCCTCCCAGCATCACCGCTTCCGCCCCAGAAAGCAATCCCTGCTTGCGTAGTAAATAGCTCTTAAACTATACTCTGTTCAAATATAAGAGACATCAAAATAAACAAAGTCGCGCAGAGGTAGGAAGGGCTTCCTTCAGGTAGAGACTTTATTTCAGGGCTCCAGGGTCGGATCGAGGATAGTTCACACAATCATATAAACTCAAATTCAAATTCATTTATTCAACATATTCAAATTACAAATGTCATAAGTTTGAAAAAAATAATGCAGCGTCCAAAAGAATATATTATGTATTACCCTATTAAAAATTATTCAGAATTTTGTTGGTCTTCTTCTGTGTCACTTTCATCCAGATTCACCAGCACTCGCTCTATTGTTGACTCCATGATATTATCGAGCTGACACATTTTTTCTTCGACATCAGTTACAACATGATGTATGCATTTCTTCCATTTATCAGCACCAATCGAGCCTATAGCTCCCAGAAACAAATTACGAACCTCAGCAATTTTAAATGAGGAGTTCTGAGCAGCTACTTTTCCTTTTACTTGAGCCCAAATGAGCTCGATTGGATTCAGCTCGCAATGATATGGTGGGAGTCTCAATACTGTTCTTCCCGTCTCATTGGCCATTTCATCTATAATTAATTTTTCATACCTCCCTCTATTTGCCTTGACCAGAGCAAGAAGTTCCGCCTTCAAAAGATCATTTTCGAAGGAAATATTTTTACTGAGCAACCAATTTTTGACATCTTCCTTGCGGGTTGAAGAAGACGGAATCGATTCCATTTTTCTCGAATGATAACTGGCGTTACCCATTACGATGACAGCGTTATGATCCAGAGTTGGCAAAATTGTTGAGAACCACTTTTCGAACGATTCCCCGTTCATTTCCTCATGGTAATCTCCGGATTTTTTCGATTCGAAAAACCATAGGCCGTTCTCTACAAATCCGTCTTCTCCCCCTATATGACATATAATCAGTCCTTTTCCTTTTCCACTTGGGTTTTTGAGACCAGTTGACAGACCTTCTCGAAAAGCCTGTCTGTTGGACCCAATCGATTCATCGACCCATATTGAATTTTTTGTACATCCCGCATTCATCCATGTCTCGTCAAGGTAATAAATTTTTCGGCCTTGCTCCCTAAATTCTCGAATTTTCTTCAAATAATTTCTCCTCCAAACAACTATTTCGTCTCTATCAATCAATAAACTATTACGACCACGTTTTTTGAATTTGAATTTCATTTTTTTCAATAATTTATAAAATGTTGTTTTTTTTAAATTCGGCAGGCTGTCATCGTTATTAACAACTTCCAAAACCTTCGAAATTGTAGGAATTTCATTAAGAAAAAAACCGTGAACTATTCTCCTAATTAAGTTCATGTCGAAATCGTCTATTGAATCGATGCTTTTTAGCGACTGGGATTTCTGCTTAGGTGGAATCAATAGATGATTTCGTTTATATTATTTTTCAGAAATCTCGTCGGAAACCGACAAAGGGTTAAGTACAATTCAAACAAATATTTATAACCGGGACAAATTGAGGTACCTACTTCAGATATATCAGGTTATAACCGTTGCGAATTTTAAAGGACCTAATTACAAGGGTTACAAGGGTGTAACAAAGAAATCCAAAACATTCACTTGTATTCAAATTTCATAACTCTCCTGTACCTTCTATCGACATTCCGTTCTAAGCTCTAAGTACGATCCTGGCAGTCTTTTGGGGGCGTGACAAGAATTGTAGAGAACACCCTTTGACCAATAAGCTGTTAGTATGCGCAAAACAAACCGATTTGGTTTGTTTGTTTACATTCTCTTATATTTGAACCATTGATGTAGAATGTATTCTAGGTCAATGATTTGAACAGACTATAGCCTCATCTAAATATCTGGCAGTGACCCTGAACGAAAAACAGGCTGAGTTGAGTTTTTTACACATTTCTAAAATATGTGTTCCCCAATCTAGGTATTGTCCTTTGGAATCTTTCGCATCAATTCATCAGAAACACTAGGTATGTATATCGTCACATTATGTGTGGATCATGTTACATTAACTTATTGAGCTCCGGAATACTAGCAAGAAGACACAACTCACAACTGTATTACTTGCTAAACTGGTGTGTTTTTGCGGAAATATCCTGAAGATTCAACAAGGAATTAAATTTTTCGCATTATCCGTTAATTTCGTCTTTGCATTGACCAACATTTTAATTTTCAGAGTGCCCATGAACGCTTACTACTTCTTCGTCTTCAACAGTGAAAACGAGGTCCAGCAAAACTACCTCAGAGTAACATTCAACTTAGAAAAAAGGGTATATGATGTTTCAAATTCATTAGCGTCATGCTCCAACGCAACACAAAATTGTGTACTAGATTTAAAGTTTCTGTCAGATCAGAAAGTTGTTTTGCAGCTACCACAGCATGATGAACATATAGATCCAAATATGGAATTTGTGGCAGAATCTGAATGTGAACCCCGATCTATGTTATACGCTTTGTTTGTAGTTGCAGTTCCGGTTGTGTTTATACTTTTTGCATTCACTTAATAACATGTATTTTGCTGCAAATAAAATCTTAGCTGTAAAAAATGCAGAACAATAATTCAGAATCAAATTATCAGAGGAACTGATGTCAATTATTGAAGTAAAGCACGAGGAGATTTAATTTTTTCTCAGATATTTTCTGCTACAAATATTTTATTTGTTCAGTGCGGCTGTGGTTCAGTATTCCCTTATTTTTCAAGGAAATTGTTCAACTCGTTTAAGAGTTTGTGTATGAATTTTAAGTATCTTCTACTGTGAACTCATTGTTGTATTGCATTATTAACAATAAAATGTTCAAACAATTTGGAACTTATGCTCGTATCAACTTTTTCTATGGAAAATGTTACTATATCAAAAATAAAAACTTCGATTTACAAAAGATATCTCGATACTAAAAACATATATTTCATTTTGAATAATTCCAGAAGTGAAGAACCTGCTTTTATTTTTCGGGCTAACTATATGTTCCCAAAGAAAATATCAGGTTTTCGAATAGGGAATCTGAGTCATGAGATTCAATTTCTAACAATTCTCAAATCTGGTCATTGAGTATATTCATAAATTAATTCTTATAATATTATGAACAAGTATAAACATATATAAATATAACCCCAAATAATATTATCGGGATTCGTTAGGAGAGTAAAATTCTTTTGGGGGTTGTTTTCCCCCAAGTACCCACCTACACCTACGCCACTGGACACAGAACAACAATATGAACATAGAAAGAAGATGAGAAAGTGTTGTGTTACCACAGACCAACATGCTGTTACACCACAAGCACAGACCAACTTTTATCATAGGTTTCTATGCACCTATCCTTGATGTCAGTTGTCACAGTTGTCAAATTTTGTTATTCTTAACAGAAGTCACTTCTTTAATCTATGACAGAAGTAAACAGATAATTTTTTCAACAAAATCAGATAATTTTTTCAACAAAATCAGATAATTTTTTCAACAAAATCAGAGAAATCTTTGATTCACTGTATGCTGAATATATTGTGATTTATTGAAGATGGAACTAGAAATCGAGTGTGGATTCAATTCTAATGATGAAACAATTAATTTTGGAAGTAGAAGAATTGCAGACAATGAACCCTATGAATCAGTTACCTTTGCTTCCCTAAGAGCTAAAGCTAATAACCCTGTGAGTTGAATATATCTTCATTTCAAATGCTTGAATAAAAGAATGCAGTTCTATGTAAACATATATTGATTTATTCTCAGTATGGATATTATTCCTCAAGATAACAGGAAAAATTTATATTCTAGGGTGCCACTTCAATAATTTCAAAGTTGAATGGGGATCAACTTTTCTGCAGTGTGGATAATGTGTTTGTAGTATTTCAAGATGAGGAATTTAGTACACTCAAATTTTCCTGCCCTCTTGACAACATTATAGATGATTTTTGTTACTGTCCTACTAGAGAACTTCTCTTTATATTATTAAGAGATGGTTCGTTACAAATTTTTAAGGATAGTTCTGGGACATTCTGCTCTGTAACAACATGGTAAGTAAATAAATGATTTTCCAACAAGCATGTGATTCATTGTAGTGTTATTTGTGCCATTTAAGACAGCTTGGCTTATGTTCGTTGAACAGAGAATTCACATGACACCTTAAAAATATTCCATAAATTTCTTGTAACGATCAAAATATCTGGCAAACCAATCACTAATGGGCTTCCTATGCTGGGTACAGTTGCTGATGTTTCATCTTCACATGTCCAGCAGTATCACAGCTGAAACATTGAAAAGAATTTTTTGAAATTAACTTTTCTTGCAGTCATATAATGCAGAAACCAGAACCATTGGTTGAAAAACTATTTATCGGGGCTCATTTTATGGATTCTGAACAGGATGAGACTCTAATTCTGGTAGTTTCTTCAAATGGTAAAATATTAAGGTATAAAATGGTCTCAAAAGAATGAAGAATTGCTACCTAAATTTCAATTTCAGATTAAATATTTCTAACACATCAGAGATTTCTGTATTACATGAAGTGATTTATGAAATTCAGGGTTCTATAAAATTATCAGTGTATGAAGATTCAATGTTATTTCTAAATGGTTCTAAAATGTGGGCTCTAGATCTGCAAGATGATCATCTAATGTCAACAAGGGCACTCGCTATAAAATATGCAGTTTTTGCTGGACCGTAAGTGAAACTTAGGAACTACTAAGAATTCAAATTATTGGATTGTTTATGGTGAATTTATATATTTGTTGCATTATTTTCAGAATGTTATTAACTTTACTCCACTCAGGACAAGTAGCATATGTATGTCCAAACACTCTGTTACATTTCATTAGAAAAGATATAAAATATCCAATAGAATCAATGTGTGTAATCAATAATGACAGGGGATATATGAAGTATATCAATGCTGTCTCCCCTAAAGATTCATCAGGAAATGTACATCTATATTTATTTCGTCTAGGTTCGTAAACAAATAAAATTTAAGATATTTCTAGTCATAGTCATGTACAAACAAAGCTCTTTTTTGTGAGAGGTATATGCATGCCACAAATACAGGGTATTTCTGAATTGATACAAAAGATTTCAAAGGGTGATCTCTATTTGAAATTAAAAGTAGTTTGTTATATAAATGTTGGGTCGAAAGTCTAACGTTAGGGAGATATCACGGTTCAAAGATGGCGGAAAAATGGAATTTAAAGAAAAACTTACGCAACCACTTCGATGAAATTAAATTCGGATAGCCTGATTTGGCTACAAACTTTTCAATCTCTTGTAGTTTTCTCATAAAATGTAAGATATCTCCCTAACGTTTGACTTTCGACCCAACATTTATACAACAAAGTACCCTTTATTTTGAACAATGAATCACACTCTGATATCTTTCGCATCAATTCAGAAACACCCTGTATTGATTGGTAATTTTCATGATATTAAGTAAGAAGTCACACCGGGCTCAAATGTAATTTTTCCTTCATTTGGTTTGATACTAACTGTCCATAACCATTTAACTAACTCTACTTTTATTCAGGACTGATTAAGGGATGGTAACTTTTATCAACGGAAAAATTAATTCATAAATTTTCTTGGTATTACTTTCTTTGGTGATACTTTTACAACTAATATTATGGGTGCAGTATAAATATGAATTGATGAACCACTTTTACTTCCTGAATACTGAAAATGTGAATTGAAAGACTTGGTTGTACCTGCTACATTCATTACATTAAATTTTTGTTTTCAGATTTTTCAATTATTTATACTCTAACAATAGGAAATGATGTAATCTTGATTAATCCAGAGACAGAATTACATGAGATGAGGTATATTTCTCTGATGAAAACTAAAAATGAAGTTATTGAACTGCTCTTTCAATGTGTTATCGAAACAGATCCACAAAAACGTTTGAAAAGATTGCTCAGAAGAAATATGTTTGAAGAAGCTGAAAATTTTGCTAATATGGAAAATCTTGATGTGGATATTGTCAGTAAGGAGAAAGCAAGGCTAATAACAGAAAAATGGAAGATCACTAAACAAGACATAGATAAACTTATAAGTATTTTCGAAACTTTGAAGGATATCCCATTCATACTAGATTGTTGTTTGACAGTTGAAAATACTTGTGAATCCGCTGAAGACCTGATGAGAGTGTTGAAGTATGGATGTGATTTACAAGTCTCTAGGGTAATTTCATCTTTTCATTTCAATATCATAAAGACAGAGTAAGTCATCAAAGAGAGACATCACCTTTATTCCATCAACTTTTCGCATTAGAGAAAAGTATTTTGTACCATATTGATATCTGAGTTCTATGCTGGACTGCTGTTCAGTTTTTATTTATAAATTCACCCCTTTATTAAACCAATACACCAATCAAATCGTTAGCATCGTACCATTAGATGGTTTGAGAAAACATTTTCATCTTAAAGCCAAGCTAGAGCTCCTATTCTCAGGTTGTTCATTTTATAATTTTTTTTCTTCTTCAGTGATCTTGATTTTTTAAAAGCTGCTAACGTTTTTCTAGTACATATTCTAATTTGAAGTTTTTTTTGCATACAATACCAGAAAAAATAATATCATCAGTTCATCTTCCTTTAATGCGAACAGTTGAAAAAATAAAGGAGGAATACTCTTTCCTCACTTACTGGCCAAACAAATATGTCTGAATAACGCGAATTCAAATGTAGAAGATTCCAGAGTCTGAATATGTCTTTCTGTATCACCAAGCAAGTCAAATTTGATTCACTTGAAGAATGATAAAATCTTCAGACATGAATCAATATCATTAAATATTGCAGAAAGATGATTTGGCGAAGGAGAGACAATATCAGTGCAACAATTTGCTGATTAGATTGAATCTATTCTGTTTATTGGGAGAATTCGATATGGTTAGATGGAATTCTTTTTCAAATGGAAGTTTAATAGACGAAGTGAAAAAATTGTTGAAACAGGAGAAAATGTTCGAAGCTATCACATTATATAACCATCTCGCACCGAAGGAAATAGAAGAGTTGAACAAAACGTCCATTAAAGAAATACTCTGTATTTTGGATGGTATAGATCTTTACATGGTGTGTTCTATTCTCACAGAGTTTATAACAATAACCTTAGATTGGTTGCCATCTTCTCTACAATTATTCATGCATTGGTTAGAAACAAAAGTTTACCAATTGGAAAAACAAGACAGTGGGAATTTTCCTGAAAATGCAATTGAATTTTTGAGATTGAACTCAGATTGTTTCAAATTGAAAAACCCTCATCAAGATATGTGTAAAAGAATTGTAACCAATTGCAGTAAAAAGTTTCAATCTTTGTCCAAGGTACTGAATAAAATGAAATTGTTGAAAACACAGTATGGTGTGGTAGTTACTCTGAATAATATGATGCAGGTAAGAAAGACTTCTCTTAACAGATACAAAAGCTATTTCTTGTTCATTGTTTCTCAGGAACCTGAAATTGTTGTCAGAAACCTATTAGATTTGACATTGCCAATGGATGTGTACAATTCATTACAACAACATTTCACCTATCAATATATTTTAGAGAATGAATTGAATCCTGATGAATTATTTCATGATGCCATAATTGTGAGTATTTCATTCATTCATTGATCGATGGAATTCCTGTTGAACCTTCATGTATATAATTTTTCTGTACTTGTTTGTTACTGAGCACTTAAATGGCTAGACCAGTTTTTATGAAGTTTGTTCCAGGATATTTTGAAAAATTATGAGAGTTATTGGTCAAGTATCATTGGCTCTATTCTGAGTTGCATTACTTCACACGATGTAAAATTGCAAGCTATTGAAAATATGCTGACAAGGGCTAAGTTGCCATGGAGTGAAACTGTAAAACAAATTGCAATACAGGTATTGAAAGAATGCTATCCAAAGACTGGTAACGTACAACAACTCATGGCAGATGAACCCAGAATGACAGTGCTGAATAGAATAGAGTATAATTTCGATATAACAAACTCGTCAAATATAGATGATGTAAGGTAGTGCTACATCATGTTTGGCATTGAATTTACAGTTTTTCTTAGTTGCAGTTCATGGTGAGGAGAATTATTCTGTGTAATTTACCAAGTGTGGTATCTGATGCCTTTATATTGTGTGAAGATAAAGAATCTTACAAAGTCGAAACCATGAGGCTTCTGCTGCATCATTTCATTGAAATTGGGTAAATCTGAAAAACTATGTATTCATTTCATAGTAAAAGGATATCCTTCATATATTTTGGAATATTTTTCGACAAACTGAACTGATATAACCTTTTACAGAGATTTTGTTAATGTTTTGAAACTACTAGAAGAAGATGGGATCATTGTAAAAAAAGGACTGGAATTTGTTCTTGCTGATGTTGATTTTTTGAGTGAGATATGGGTGAGTAAAAATTATGTGATGCATTATCATAGTAGTATAAGTAGTAAATGGTCTATACCATGGTATCCTCAATGAATAGTTGATGATATACATCTGTCCATATTATGTCAGAATTTTATCAGCTCATAACAGTGGCTGTAATAAAGATACATGAAAAGAATAAAGTCTGATAGTAGTATCAAATTTTTTACAACCATTTTTAGATGGTGTTACTACAAATGTGCTTGTTCCTCATATTGAATACGTTTTATTTTTGAAATACATTTCCCAAAGAAAGTGATTGTGTTCTTGGATATTAATGAACATAATTTTGCTATTGCAGAGAACGTCAGAGGCTCAAAATTATGCTCACATTTTGAATTCAAGCAAATTAATGGAAAAATACTCCTCCTTATGTGAAAATGAGTTTGACTTATACACATGGAAAAAAAGAACAAACTCAGTTCTCACTCTCTGCAATATGAAGAAAGATTTCAATGTAGATGTTAAGATGATTAATATATCTGGGTTGAAAGAAAGAACAAGTCTCATTGAAAAAATGAGATCCCAAATTGTTAACAATTATGAAAATGGTACTAAAAGTGTATCAGAGGTGCTGAACTCATTAGAGCTTTTATCAACAAATATAAATATGAAAAAGGAAAAGCTTTTTTCGCAATGTTGGAAAGCCATCAATGTCAATAAAAACGAATTCCTTCTTAGAGTTGCAGAGAAATTGTTGGCAGAGTCTGTTGAAATTAAATATCTTTGTATTTTGGCAGTATATATACTGAAAAACTTATACAATGAAAATGGGTGCCAATTCATGGAGAGTTCATTCATAGATGCATTCAGTCCTAAAATGTCAGATAAATATTCTGAGGACTTACTAAAATTGGCTTCTCAGTTGATTTCCAAGGCAATTTGGAATGCTGATAGTCATCAATTACAAGAATGTCTGGCATTGCTACCTTGGGTAGACTGCATTCATTTTTTCAACAAATTTAAAAGACAAGATGAAAGCGATTGTATTTTGGATGATATTCCCAAAAGTTTAAATACTAGCTTTACAAGCCTTTTAACAATTCAGAATGTTTTCACTCTGTATACCTCATTTATAGGTGAGTTTTTTGTGATTATATTGATGTCAGATATAAACTACTCGTTAAAAGTTGAGGATATGGAATTAATTTGTGTTTTCTCTACAGCCTGAAGCATCCTAATCGTTTATGTTTATATAATTGAGAAATAAATTATAAAGATGCATCTTTGAATAACATCAATATCCTTAACTTTGAATGAGCTGTTTATTAAGTTTTCATCAGAGATTTCAACAGGAGTTCATTGTTTCCAACTCCTTATTTGGTGCTGCCAAGATTTTTTTTCTGAATGACAGTATATACAGGATTATCGTAATAATCCGTGCATTAACGTTTCTCGGCTTCTATGAGGAAAAGATTTCTGCAATTTGGCACACGGCCGTTTTTCAAAGGGGGAAATCATGCTAAAATATTTTCATCGGTTATACCGGAAGTGACCGTCAGCTTTGGTATTTCAAATGGAACTACCTATTTTTCTAACCAGAAATGGATTCCTTCTTGAATTTTACACATTTTTTATCTGAAACATTTTTACGTAGTCGTCATGGTTACGAAGATATAAGGACTTCTATGAGAAAATGGCCAGTTGCAGAGGTCCGCTAAACGTATCAAAGCATGCATGCTATCCATAATAAAGAAACAAATGAAGGATCTTACGAAAATTCAATAATTTTGCTTCGTATTGTATGGCTATCGAATCATGTTGTTCTATTGGAACTGTCACAATAAATTCATATTTCTGAGAAATTTCAAACTGCAATAACTTTATTTTTTCAAATGGCATGCCCATATTTTTTGTACAGAAAACAATTGAAGATGAACATAAGGAACCCTTGGAAAAATGTTTGAAATTAAATTTTCTGTACAAAAAATATGGGCATGCCATTTGAAAAAATAAAGTTATTGCAGTTTGAAATTTATCAGAAATATGAATTTATTGTGACAGTTTCAATAGAACAACATGATTCGATAGCCATACAATACGAAGCAAAATTATTGAATTTTCGTAAGATCCTTCATTTGTTTCTTTATAGATGCATAGAACACCTGGTGTAACGACTCCCTACTAAAAATCGTGACCAAAATTTGTAGATCAAAACGGCATCCTAGATTTCAGATTTTGGACTAGTTCCGGAATAAATCCGCAATATTTATCGGTCGTGGCGCTACTGCGGCAACGACAAAAAACGCGACCCCTTTCGGGAGAAATGAAAAGCTGCACAAAATGTCACGTTTTCGATCGACAAGAAAGTCTTAAACAAAATCTAATCAGTGCCAACACCAGGTATTTCTATGCATCTATGTTTCTTTATTATGGATAGCATGCATGCTTTGATACGTTTCGCGGACCTCTGCAACTGGCCATTTTCTCATAGAAGTCCTTATATCTTCGTAACCATGACGACTACGTAAAAATGTTTCAGATAAAAAATGTGTAAAATGCAAAAAAGAATCCATTTCTGGTTAGAAAAATAGGTAGTTCCATTTGAAATACCAAAGCTGATGGTCACTTCCGATATAACCGGAAGTGCGATTTCGATGAAAATATTTTAGCATGATTTCCCCTTTTGAAAAACGGCCGTGTGCCAAATTTCAGAAATCTTTTCCTCATAGAAGCCGAGAAACGTCTAATGCACGGATTATTATGATAACCCCGTATTTCTCCTCAGTTGTGGGGGTCTAGAGAAATTTTACTTGGCTTTTTCGAAGTCGAAGCATGAAAAACTGACAAAAATTTAATCATCATGCATGTTTATGCAAAGTATGGACAAACAAATATCTATTTTTCATATTTTCAGCGCAATATAGAAATATTCATTACAAGTATCTCTCCTATTATAACCAAAATGAAGAAAAAATGTCTGAGGTAATCTTCCACATACTTTTTTTAGAAAATTCTCAACAGTTATCATTTCAGGAGACCCTTCTAACTAAAATTAAAGATTTGGAGACACTATTCCATGCTTTAATTCAAGAGGGCGAATCGTTATTGGCATATAAATTATTAACTACTTTACAAACATGTCTCAAGGTTCACAAGGACCTGGATGTTCAAATTAATCAAGCTTTAACAGCAATGATAAAAGAACATTTGATTTCAAACTTAGTTCAACAATCACAAGTGATGGAGGATATAAACCTAAATTTATTACATACTTCTTTGTTATGGTGTGATAAAAAGGAGACGGAAAAATTCATCGTATGCGCCATGCAACAAAATCGTAAAATTCCTCAGAGAGTGACAACCCTGTCGGCTTTAGCCGTTGAAATGTTCGGATATCATCAAAATTATGAGCTTACATCCTATTTCCAACAAGTTATACTTACTGCTTCATGGTGGGAAAGAATAAAAAATTTGGGCATTGAATATGATTTGTTCTTCAAAGTGGACATTGAAAAAAGACTACAGCTGATTATACAGTCTGAAAAATTTGATGTCAAGCTCATAAAAGACTATTGTAAAGAATACAATTTGGTGAATATCGAAAAATTCTATTTATTCTATCTCCGAACTTGTTTGTTGCATTGGAAACCTAAGTATGAAATAGAAACTAATGATATTGGAAGAAAAAAACTGATAATGAAAGAAAATCAGTCAAAAGAACTATATCACAAATGCAGTGAAGTCATTAAATATATCAATGATAAAGAGAAGATTGAGAAAATGTTGAAAGAGATATGGAGCAAGGTCAATTTTTATTTCTATGAGGTATTTACCTGCATTCTAGATCTATCTAAGGAGCATTCATTCAAACATTTAAAACTGATGTTGCAATTCTTGGGGAATTATGAGAGGATAAATAAGCCTTGTGATATTGAAGTGGAAAAATGGTTCAATACATTCCCAAATTGTCAGTTTATAGAACCATTATCAGAGTTCAGACTTTTATTCAATAACACACTGTTAGAATCCAAAGATATTTGGAATATTATTCGCAAAGAAATAAGTTTAGAAAACTATACAAAATGGTTTGAAGCTGTGCAAGCATTCAGCTTTTTGAATATAGACAACATCTGTTCATTTTTAGTTAAAGAATTGGTAAGTATCACAGCTTACTTATTTTGAAAAAAATCAGGAAACATTCTCTTAACGTTTTTCTGCAGCTTTCAAACTCATTAACAACATTTTGATTAATTCTTTATAGGTAGCTCAGGATAGATTGAAAATCATAAAACCAGGGGATTGGGTAGTAGCAAAGCATACACACCTGTTCAATGAAATTGATAATTGTTTGGATTACATGAAAGATGACACGAAGAAGATAACTGCTGCTTATTATCTGCTATCAAATACACCTGAAGGTAATATTATGATTTCAGCTGTTGTAGAAATTTTTCTGTAATCAATTTGTAGGAGCTGATCAAGTAACAATAGCAACAATTGCCCATAAATATGCAGAGGCATATAAAGTTATTTCGACTGATTCTTCAGAAATTTCATTTTCTAAAGTGAGTTAACGTCTATGTAAAAATCTTGAGTTTCAATAACTATGCATATTAATTTCAGATAGAGAAGAAATATCAAAAATGCTTATGTCTCCAGATCTTGCACATACATGATTTAGCAGAGCAGCAATATATTGATTTAATTCTCAATATTAATCAACTTTTATTAGCTCTCTACCAAGATGATAGAATCATTAGCAAAATGAATAATTTTTATGAATACTGTCCAGGTGAAAGATCAAATATCCATCAATCCCAATTCACCGCAAGGTTCATTCTGTAATTTTTTTTCTACAACTCCATCAAAACATTTCTCTAATTTCAAAAACATAACATTTATTTTAATGGAATTCGATCTAAGGAGATCATGATGACTTTACATTTGAAAATAGCCTGTATGAATAATGAATAGTAGAAGAAAAATTTACATTTTTGCCTCATTATTGAGAGATACTAATTAATATTTGATACAAAGAAAAATGATGATATGGGATCATCTGCTGAGAAGGCAGCTACCTATATAATTCAAAGAAATAAGACACAAATCATTTGCCATTATAAATAATGACAAATGAAATGTGAATACGAACTAGGTCTCCGATACTGTTCACCCTACCAGACCGAATGGTCCAACGTCAACTGAGAATCGCACCGACTGCAGTTTCGTCCTATTAGGACTCATCAGGGTGGAATATCTCAAAGTCGACGCTGGATGGAAAATCTTTTCGTCAAGATATGGACATCTGGCGCCGCACTATTTCGATGAGAAATTAATGAGCGACATCTATACCTTAAGGTATAGAAGGTATAGATGTCGCTCATTAATTTCTCATCGAAATAGTGCGGCGCCAGATGTCCATATCTTGACGAAAAGATTTTCCATCCAGCGTCGACTTTGAGATATTCCACCCTGATGAGTCCTAATAGGACGAAACTGCAGTCGGTGCGATTCTCAGTTGACGTTGGACCATTCGGTCTGGTAGGGTGAACAGTATCGGAGACCTAGTTCGTATTCACATTTCATTTGTCATTATTTATAATGGCAAATGATTTGTGTCTTATTTCTTTGAATAATATTTGATAATTCATCCATGAAATTAATACTCTTCACAGATATAAATACTGCAGCTGAAAAACTAGCCAAAGTATTCAATTTTGATATAACTCAATTCAGAAAAAAATTAGTAACGAATTATCTCATGGATTCCACTTTGACTGACCTTAGTGAAGATATCACTATTGAATATTTGACAAAATTACATTTCAACGAGAAAACTGAAAAAGAGAGAAGCGAAAACAATTTCAAAAGGTTCAAATATAGAATACTTTTTTCAAGCAAAATTATAAATTCTTTGTTTTATAGAGCTGCCTACATCTGTTCTGCAGATATTTACTTATGGCATAAGTATCTATGGGATGCGGAATATAAAAGCAATAAATCTGACTTCTATAAAGCCAGATGTGTTAAATGTTTACTGTCATTTTCTGATAAAATAGCCATTTCAGCTTTATGCTCCCAAAGTTACGAGTCAATTATGTAAGTATACAATTGAATTTTATATACTTGAAATTCAGTCATTATGGAAGGAAGAATCAATATTCCATTTAAATAAATTTGAATCAGTATTTTTTTCTATTAAACACTCTTAGGGGCTTTCAATTAATTTTTTAATTCCTCTATACACTGCTATGGAAAATGACAAATCCCTAGTTGCATTTGCAAAAAATCTTGTTAATGTATCTAGTTCTAGAACAGTGGCGGCGCGTGGATTTATATTTTGGGAGTGCACATGTGGGCAGATACCGGGGGGTCTAGAGGGTACGGACTACATGGGGAAGGGGGGTTCTGGGGAGGAAAAAATGTGAAATCAACCTTCGAATCTCGCAGTTTGGGGAGTTTGTGATGTTCTTTGGCCTTATCTTGGAATAACATTCAGAAAACCCCAAATTCTCACAATAGGGGTACCGTCTGCTGAAGCATAACGGCAAACTATAACCATTTGGAAAATGTTTGAAATGTCAATTGTTTCATCACTTATCACGGACACGAATTTTGAGGCAGCAAGTTCTTTCTTAATGTGTTCATGACACACAGAAAGCAATGAAAGCATACAGTCCAACTATTCATTTTGAATGTCTTTGGATGTTCCGCTGAATACTGTGGATTGATCCAAATGATCCCTGAGTGCTAGATCTAATTCAGACGAAATATTGAAAAGACCAGGACAGGCAATTTTGATTTTTGTTTTTCTTTCTACTGTCAGCGAATTTGGTTTTGAATATTGTACGCGAATGCTAATCGGATTCCCAAAATTTGCGGCCATAATTGCGCGAAATACAACCAATTGAATATTTTTGTGTGTTCTCTTGAGTGAAATATTATTATTTGCCTTGACATTAATTCATGTAGATAACAAACATTTATAAATGAATAATATTTAACTCCTATATAAGACTTTGATTTCAATCACTGGTGCTCTACATTTCAAGCTTTTTATAAGGTTTAGTGATTGCTTTTGAATACAAATAATCATCGTATCTAATGAACTTGAAATTTGAAAAAAAAATTTATACAAATGGTACATAAAACCATGTCCCTTGTTTTTTCTACAAAACCGCGAGATGACGCCTCTGTTTTCTTACGCCGATATCATCTGTTAGTATTAACGACCGAGTATACATAGCGCAGACACAATGAACAGAATTTGAATTAAGAGTTGCCTATCTATAGCTTGTCTATGCAACGACCGTACACATTCTGGATGTGTACCTATGTCAGCTAAATACTATGGACTGTTACGAGGAGTGAGGGACGCGAAGGGTAGCGGCTGCTCCAATGAGGGATCAGTTCGAGAGTGCAGTGTACGGGCTACGCGTATTTGCATTGACCGTTGGCGTTCGAAGTTGTGACTGTTGTGAGTTCGCCCGCCGTCTGTTTATTGTTTCTATAGTAGTCTACAGTAGAACAGAACCGTGAACTGGAACATCGGAAATTAAAAATAAAATTAAATACCCAATAGAAAACGTTACATTTACGTCAAACACAAAAATAAATTCCTTTAGATGAAGATATTACTTGGGGGTACACGTGCACATGTGCACATATGGAGGAGCCGCCACTGTTCTAGAAAGGTCAACCTGATCACATTACAAGTGTAGTATAATAGGATTGACTAGGGATGGTAACTACAGATCATAATTAACTTTTTCAGAGATATTCTGGATGAGCTCACGCTTTCAAGTATTCTCTCTAAGTTTGGTCTACAGATTAAACTACATGATATGAGTACCTGGAGTACTACAATAAAAAAACTTGCACTTATTGGATCTCGAGATGGTGTCCTTGCATTAGCTCAGGTTTGTAAAATATTGAAGATAAAGAAATTGAAATATTGGGAGCACATAATTGGAAGCATGGATCGATATAAAATGGTGAGTACCAATGAATTGTAATCAATAAAAACATTTTCATCAAATTTTAGTGTATTTCTTTGTCAACGAATTTTATGTTTGTGTTTACACATGTCGGTTATTTTATAATCTCTTAGGTTATAAGATATGGATGTCTTGAGATGTCCCAGCCAAATCACTCTACCTTTATAATTATTGCTTTTAATAAAACCTTTCTGTCAATTGTTTGGACGATTTTCCTAACAACTTAGAAGGAATTATTTAATTTTTTTTCGAAAATTGTAGCATTAACGAAAAAGTTCACATAGTCCTTAAAAAAAGCATCACCTCTGAAGCTTGTATACCTATTGTAATGAAACATATAATTACCATAGTTAAAGAAAACCAGTAGCGAAGATTTGATGTCAATGAGTTTATTCCCATTCTTCAATACATTTTCATCTTTCCCATAACTTGAAATAATTCAATTTTCAGTATTCAGAAATGGTAGACTTTTTGGAGTATATTAAGACAGAAGATTACAAATATGAAAAATTCTATATAGATGCCTGGTCAAATGTCATTCATCATAGGGTAAATGAAATACTTGTTAATGAAACTGAGGTGGAAGATGAAATTTCCAAAGAGTTGATCATATTACAAGTGAGTAAACTGAAATTTTTGTTAATGAAAATCATTATCTGTATATCATCTTCCAGCATTGTCCTGTTATATTTCTGTTGAACTTGAAAAGTATCATTGAGCATTGTATTCAATTGAAAGGACATACTGTTGCCAAAATATTACTGAAATATACACCCAAGAATCAAGTTCAAGATCAGGTATTGGTATGTACAGAATTCTTTGTATTGTGAATGATATTTTCAATTGAGAAAAAAGTATACAGTATTCAGATATGAGATATATTTGATACTGGTAGTAGAACTCTTGAATCATATAGAAAATTCCTAATTAACTTATATTTTAACTAACTTACTCTTCCACGTTTTATTCCTTCTCTATTTCGTTTATACATGCTGATTTTCGCTTTCTTTCACAAATATACCTGAATGAAACTCGTATGGACAAAAATTGCATGAAAACATCCTGAATATTCATATAAAAAAGTTTAGGGCTGAAAAAAATTCTAATCATTGCAGTGCTTTGTGAAACACTCTGTACCTACATGAATATTTAAGAGTGGGAAATGTTATTTTATTTATAGATTTATTTATGGAATTAATTATCATGAAAACAGAAAGGAATTTAATAAGTTGAAAAATATGCATAGGTACATAACAAGTTGAGACTACTCTTAATCAACATACACTGCGCAAAAAAATTAACGCACATTCTGAAAATCTCAATTTTAATGAAAGTTAACTCTACATTGACTTTATAACTTATTTTTATGTTTTCTCGGGAAGGTTTTGAACGAAACAAGACACATTAAATGGAAGAAAAATTCAGGATTTCACCGAATCTTATGTGAAAGAAGAGAAATAAACAATTTTCAAAATACTGAAATGCTGATAAGTGATTTAATACTTGGTATTTCCACTCCTTGCGTTAATTACAGCTCGGCAACGACGGTTCATACTCAAAATGAGTGATCTTAAAATGTTCTGATCTAATCCTTCCCAGATTTCTCCGAGTTGGATTCCTAAGTCATTAAGAGTATCTGGATGATTTTCTGAACTTCTCAGCCTTCTATTGAGGTTGTCCCAAACCTGCTCAATCGGATTGAGATCTGGACTTCTTGCTGGCCATTCCATTCGAGAGACTTCAACCTCTTCAAGGTACTCCTGAACGATGCGCGCACGATGGGGTCTGGCATTATCGTCCATAAAAATGAAATTTTCACCAATGTATGGGGCAAATGGCACTACATGCTCTTCAAGAATGTTCCTTATATACTTATCAGCATTCATAGCTCCATTATCAACGACCACTAGGTCTGTGCGAGCAGTCAAAGATATTCCACCCCATACCATAATCGATCCTCCCCCGAAACCAGTAGTATTCAGGAAATTGCACTGAGCATATCTTT
This sequence comes from Adalia decempunctata, assembly GCA_951802165.1. Lineage (NCBI taxonomy): Eukaryota > Metazoa > Arthropoda > Insecta > Coleoptera > Coccinellidae > Adalia > Adalia decempunctata. Next base: position 29,485,653 of record OX637697.1, read on the forward strand.
CATGTGGACGTCTGTATACAAGGGAACGTGGATCACAATGGTAGAGGCAGAATCTAGACTCATCTGTGAAGAGAACTCTTTCCCAATCGGCCTCTTCCCAATGGATATGCTCTCTCGCAAAATCCAAACGCGCCCTTCGATGGGCTGGGGTAAGAACTGGGCCTCTTGCCGCGACACGAGGCCTTAAATCATATTCTCTGAGGCGATTTCTTATTGTCTGAGTGCTAATTTGCACCTCATGAGTTTGCTCAAGCTGATTTTGAAGGAGGCGAGCAGTTGCAAACCGTTGTCTCAATGAAGAAACTCTCAAGTAACGTTCTTGAATGGCAGTTGTTACCCGTGGTCTACCCTGTCCTGGTCTTCGGACATTCATCCCTGAATCGCTGCAACATTCTGGACACACTTGTATGGGAAACTCCAAACCTTTCTGCAATTCTTGTGTATGTTCACCCTTCTTCTCGCAAAACTACCGCTTGGGCACATTCCTCTTGGGTCAAATTGCGTGTTTCGCTTTGCATAGCGGTCGAGTGTAGAAAATCAAACGAAAGAAAAACTATTGACCACTAGAATTGATCGAGAACAACTGATTTCAGAATGGAGCCAATACATTCAAAATCTGATATTATCTTTTTTTAATTCCTGCTGGGAGAGAACATCTGTATTGAAGAAAAACTTTGAAAGTGGATAACATATGCATGCATAATTCTGATAAAAATAATTTTCATTGAGAACACCTTCAGTTGTAGAATAAATTTGAGATTTCCATGTGCGTTAATTTTTTTGCGCAGTGTATTTTAATGTGAAGACCATGAATGCATAGGTACCTTCGCAGCAATGTAAATAGTGACTGAAAAATTTTTTTATGCAGGAGTTATCTGGAAAAGAATGATGAACAGTGTGAAGAAGGCTTGAATTGAATTGGTTCACCAAGCACATGTTTATAGGAAGCTCTTTGATGTCTTGTGTAGAATTTTTTATGTAACTTATTTATCTCTAAATATTGAGCAATTCATAAAATTGTTCTAATTTTTCTAGAATTATCTATCGAGCTCTAAAAGCTCGCACTAACATGTCCAAAATATTTTTGGTAAAATATATTGAATCTGTCAGAAACATTGGCGTTTTAATGGAAGCTCAGCTTCTGAGACTATTTATTGTCTACTTACCTTTGAGTTTATTCGTATACAGTTGATTTATCATATTGGGAGGAAAGGTTCAAATTGATACCCCGTCAGATTTAAACTTGAATTTATCACCAAAACCATAAAACAATTCAAAATACAAGATAAGAAGCAACACTGAGCTTTCAAAAAATAATTGCTGAAATCTAATGGGACATAATCATAATCTAATGAAATTTCAATAATTAATAAACTCCATTTTTATCATTACATCCACAAAGATGGAGATCCATAATTCTTAAATTTACTGAGGCACTTGGGTGTAATTCCTTACTGTTACAACAACTTTCGAATTATAAATCTTTTCAAACATATTTGGACGTAATTAGATTGAATTAATTTCTATGAATGAGCTATAAGTTGATATAAGTGCAAAGATAGCTTAGAAGAAAACTAAAAATAATGAATTCATTGGATGACTTGACAACATTCCATTTTTCTGCCATTCTATATGTGTTTGGGAGAATGAGGGTTTTCATCATTGAGAATGAATAAAAGTGAGGGGGCCTTTGAGTATGAAAGAAAATATTTCTAAAAAAGAAAGCAGAGAACACTACTGTTATGATTAGTAACCTAAATTTTCATGTTATATGTGTTGTAGTAATTATGGTTCAAATTCTCTATTCATTGAAAATTTAAACAAATTGTTGCATAGATACTTTCTTAAAGCAATCAATACAACGAGCTCAAGGTGCACCAATAGAGTAAATCTGTTGAGTCTTGTTCAAAATTCCATTTCAAATGAATCGAAGGCCCCTTTTGATGCATCTTCAATGAAAAAACTTTTATGACTGACAACTAATTTCGCTTAAAAGAATTTCAAATTTATGATTAACACAAAGGAAGTACACAAGATAAAACACAGGAATATATAAACATCTTTAGTGATCTAAATTTTCATGAAATACAAAATTATAACAAATATATGTACACGAAACATTGATAGAATGTTCTTCCTAACGCCATCACTACGAGTTGAGCCATACATAGTCACTGCATAAATAGTGAATATGTATCCATTTTAAACAAGGGATTTTATAAATGGCACTAAGCTATTTTTCCAACAATTTTTTATTATCCTTTTCTGAAAACTCAGTTCTTAATTTGAATTTACATCAACATATCTACATTGAGAATATTAATTCATATTCTATAGAATCTCAGAGAAAAACCGTATATCACTTTATTCACAAAACAAACAAAAAACTAACGACAATTCTACATTTCAAATCTATTGAAACAATCACAAACTCACACATAACATACAGTTGAAAAAATGCGTTTCTTGAACCGTATATATCACATTCATAGTACAATATTGAAAATTTTCATATGAAAAAACTGACATTACAAAATAAAAATAATCTGCCTACACAAAAAATGAAAATTGATAAACGAATAGCTGAATACGTGGATATTTTGTTTCAAATACCCAAAATAAAAGTTCCATTTATCTTAAACCAGATATATTACGTGAGAAATAATCGTAATATTACCATCGATTATTTCAATGGTTTGGTACTGAGCTGTAAAATTTTTTGAAAATATATTAAAACCAAAGGTCTATGGAGGATGCAACTACTCCTTTAGCCAACTCGCATCAAAAAGAGTTCAAAATCGATACTAAGATTGTAGAATTCTGAATATATATGAAGACCTGAAAAAAGATCTTCTCAAGTAAGAGAAATACAGTTGAAGCCTGTACGCAACCATTGTCTTCATTGAAAATGAAAAACGAATTCAAAATTATGAATTCTTATGATTCCTAGACTCATCTTATTTCACTTACCTCATACCTGGTTTGCTGGTCTTTTGAAAATAAAACATTTTCAAAGCCTGCTTGCGAGTATTTCATTTGTAGATTATTATGCAAGATCTATTCATCCAAGAGGTTATTTAATTATTTAAGGATCACAGGAAGTAAATTTAATAAGAATTTGATAGCAGATCTCCGAAAAATTACCTAAGAAAAATCTGAGTGAGAAATGATTTTTTTTATTCAACAATCCAATCAATCAAAAATGATATCAACATTTCATAAAAGCTTATTTTATAAATATACCTTCTCCAACATATAAGTATTAAATATTAAAAACCCATCAGATAGTTAAAATTTCTGTAATAGAACTGTATATACCACATGTCAATTTTTTTATTACAATAATGTTGAACGGATGACAAGTCGATATGAAAGTAGTGTGTTTGAAATTTTGCCGATGTCTGCCCACATTCTCATGAAACTATTTGACTTTCATCGAAATTAATGATGTGAATGGTACTAAGTAATTTCACTCCGGATGTTCTATAGCTTACAACCAATGCACCAACTAAAGGTAATCAATTCTTCAATCTGAACCATACTTGAACTTTTCCAATTTAATATATAACATTGTCACCTCATATTAACACTAAGGTATGTATGGCAGACTAGAGAACTTGGTTTTGTCCATATCACGCTCGCTTTTTTCCATTGGCAGAGAGTGGACTCATTACTGCAGCTGTTGTATTATTCACGGCCAACTCAGCTGCTTGCACAGCCATTTGCTGCATACTGGTCTCGACGAGGCTTTGATAAACGGGTTTCAAGAACTGTAAATTCGAAAATCCAACATTTTAGAAGGGGAAATTTCAACGGATATTTACAAATATCATATCGATGATTATTTTCCAGCAAGAGATACATGCTGTCTTTTCATCCTCATTACCTATGATCTAGCCTAGAGTCACCTATAAAACACATTTTCAATTCTTGATCTGTAGAACAGATTACATCTAAATCGTTGCCATTTCTACTTGTTCAAAAAGTGTAACAATCTGAAGAAACTCCTCCAATGCACCCAGAACCTTTTGTTCCAGGCAGTTTTTATTTGGCAAAGATGTTCCGTTATGACAGAGGGGCCTGGTAGCCATACCAACTGTAGTTTTTTCTTTTCATCAAGCAACAAGTGGGGGATTCTACATATGTGTACTGAAGCTAAATTTATTGATGATTTCACGGCCATATTCAACAAAGAAATTCCGGGCTTAACAACTAGGTATCTCGGTTGTAACCCGACGATTGACTGCTCCGACTTGACAGTGTTATTGGTTTGAGCACTGTATTCAGTTGTATACAAAAACAACATGAACAGAAATGAAGAGACTCATAGTTCATGTTCATAGTGCATGGTTGCCTACTATCTACAATACTAGAACTAAACCCGTCCGAAGTGGAGGGGATGAACCGGCCGATCACGCAGGGGTGGAGCTACAGTGTTCGATCCAGTAATACCTTCAATTCGGAGCAATCAACTTTCGGGTTATAACCTCAACCGAGATACCTCTGAAGATGCCTACCGTAGTTCTAAGCTCAACATTTTCTTATTTTAAGCTTTAATGCTCTTGTATGCAACTAGCGATATCAGTGCCAGTTTAAGCATTTGTTCAGTGCACCTAGGAACTATTGGGGAGAAACTGTGTAGGTATATCAATAAAACTACACTGCGCAAAAAAATTAACGCACATTATGGAAATCTCAAATTTATTCTACAACTGAAGGTGTTCTCAACGATAATCATTTTTATCAGAATTATGCATGCATATGTTATCCACTTTCAACGTTTTTCTTCAATACAGATGTTTTCTCCCAGCAGGAATAAAAAAAGATGATATCAGATTTTGAATGTATTGGCTCCATTCTAAAATCAGTTGTTCTCGATCAATTCTAGTGATCAATAGTTTTTCTTTCGTTTGATTTTCTACACTCGATCGCTAAGCAACGCGAAACACGCAATTTGACCCAAGAGGAATGTGCCCAAGCGGTAGTTTTGCGAGAAGAAGGGTGGACATACACAAGAATTGCAGAAAGGTTTGGAGTTTCCCATGCAAGTGTGTCCAGAATGTTGCAGCGATTCAGGGAGACAGGTATGAATGTCCGAAGACCAGGACTGGGTAGACCACGGGTAACAACTGCCATTCAAGAACGTTACTTGAGAGTTTCTTCGTTGAGACAACGGTTTGCAACCGCTCGCTTCCCTCAAAATCAGCTTGAGCAAACTCATGAGGTGCAAATTAGCACTCAGACAATAAGAATTCGCCTCAGAGAATATGATTTAAGGCCTCGTGTCGCGGCAAGAGGCCCAGCTCTTACCCCAGCCCATCGAAGGGCGCGTTTGTTTGGATTTTGCGAGAGAGCATATCCATTGGGAAGAGGCCGATTGGGAAAGAGTTCTCTTTACAGATGAGTCTAGATTCTGCCTCTACCATTGTGATCGACGTTCCCTTGTATACAGACGTCCACATGAAAGATATGCTCAGTGCAATTTCCTGAATACTACTGGTTTCGGGGGAGGATCGATTATGGTATGAGGTGGAATATCTTTGACTGCTCGCACAGACCTAGTGGTCGTTGATAATGGAGCTATGAATGCTGATAAGTATATAAGGAACATTCTTGAAGAGCATGTAGTGCCATTTGCCCCATACATTGGTGAAAATTTCATTTTTATGGACGATAATGCCAGACCCCATCGTGCGCGCATCGTTCAGGAGTACCTTGAAGAGGTTGAATTCTCTCGAATGGAATGGCCAGCAAGAAGTCCAGATCTCAATCCGATTGAGCAGGTTTGGGATAACCTCAATAGAAGGCTGAGAAGTTCAGAAAATCATCCAGCTACTCTTAATGACTTAGGAATCCAACTCGGAGAAATCTGGGAAGGATTAGATCAGAACATTTTAAGATCACTCATTTTGAGTATGAACCGTCGTAGCTGAACTGTAATTAACGCAAGGGGTGGAAATACCAAGTATTAAATCACTTATCAGCATTTCAGTATTTTGAAAATTGTTCATTTCTCTTCTTTCACATAAGATTCGGTGAAATCCTGAATTTTTCTTCCATTTAATGTGTCTTGTTTTGTTCAAAACCTTCTCGAGAGAACATAAAAAATAAGTTATAAAGTCAATGTAGAGTTAACTTTCATTAAAATTGAGATTTTCAGAATGTGCGTTAATTTTTTTGCGCAGTGTATTTTTTGACGGCCATATTGCTTTAAGAGCCCATTTCTCAATTGAGGATTTCCCTATGGTGTCTACGTTGACTCCTGGAAATACCCATTCCCCATGTTTTATCATATATTCTTTGAAATATAAAAAGGGAATGACTAGATCTGTGTATTTTATTGCACAGATGGGAGTTCCAGTTGAGCATTTTATCTTGTTCTAGAATCTTTAGGCTCTGCAAATGAAATATTTTTCCTGCAGAGGACAGTTGTTATAATGAGAATGTTCTTCTGGTAAGTAGCACTATCAAAGTCTTGCGAGCATTAATACCCAGTTGTTCAAACAATATATGAATAGAACTTCCTGGAATATTACTGTGTTGGTAATGAATTTTAGCTAAGCACATGAAACAATTGTCAAATTGAATTGACAAGAATTCTTCTCCACTTCTGCCCATGAATCAATATTACGCTTTCTGGTAATTAAATTGTTTTCAAAAATGATGATAATTCTATTCACATGTTATCATCAATTTGCATAATGATGCCATGCTTTATCAATAAAATGTTTCATGAGAAAAAGTGAAACATGTAGGGTAGAGCATGCAGTGTTAATAATGGTACATACGTTTCCTTTGTTTTCTCATTTTGAAATAGGAACGCTAAGAAATAAAGGAAGTTATTAATATTGGATTAAAGAGATGCGTATAAAACAAAAATCGGTTTCTGCTTAAAAAGGACAGTATTGAAATCTAAAAACAAAACAATTAGTGAAGAGAAAAATTAGAGAAAATCATTGTCTATTCATTGATCACACTCCCATACTATTGTCAAACTATTCACGGGTTCTGAAGATAGAAAGAAAAAATGGTTGACCCTTAAATAGACAAGTATGACAAACAAAACTCAAAATTAAGTAGTGAGCAGAATGGATTTTTCTGAAAATACAGGGTGGCCAAGAGATTGACGTCAAAAAGGAAAAAACAGGTCCCTCATGTCATGGGCTATTCGAATCACCCCCATGTATGTTATGCTATTTTTCACGGTTTTCGAGATATGAATTTTTTTATGAACTTTGAGAATTTTCGACTTGACCATCTTAAAAAAGATTTAAAAAAAAGTAGAAGACTTCTCTGTGAAATTCTCTTCGTAACTTAATCTCCATGAATTGTACTTTTATACATAAAATAACCAGATTCGTAACTTTGATAAAAATTATGGAAATGTTGGTCTCAAGTCAAAAAGTTACTTAAATTGGATTATGATCTGAATTTTCGAATCAAAATTAAAAATGTAAAAAGGCTAATTCACGGTTTCTTAGTATGCTAAAAAACTGCGCTCAACAGTCAGTTTTTACAATCATTGATAAAAAATGGTACTTAACACTCTACTTTTGCTAGAATTAGACTTCAAAGTCATCGAGGTGGAAAGAATCAAAGAACTAGACATTTACTACAAAATGATTTTTTGTCATTTTAAAATATTTCTTATGATAGAAAATGCTGAAAATTAATGAAAATTAGCTTTAGATGTTGGTCAAGAAAAGTTCTAGATAAAAAAAAGAAAAAGGTATGGCAATAAATCACACATCATAATGTAAATAAAAAGAAACTTATTCATGAAATTTACAGTAGGTTTTCAAAGTGGCCACCTCCAGCCTCAATACACATTCTATACCTTCTTAGAAAATCTTCTTTTAATCGCATAAAACCTGCCCTGTTCTCTCTTAGGACACGTTCGGCTTCTCTTATCTTCAGTCGCAGCTCGTCTTCACTCGAACATTTTCGGGCGTAAACAATTTCTTTGAAATAACCCTAAATGAAAAAATCGATGGGATTAAGGTCAGGTGAACGTGGGGGCCCCTTGATTGGTCGACTGCGTCCGATCCATCTGTTCGGGTATAGTTCATTCAAGTGCTTAATCAAAAATTGTTCTCGAAAATTTGAATAATCCCGAACGGTCTTTCATTGCTGCGCAGCGGACCAATCAAGTGGCCCCCACGTTCACCTGACCTTAATCCCATCGATTTTTTCGTTTAGGGTTATTTCAAAGAAATTGTTTACGCCCGAGAATGTTCGAGTGAAGACGAGATGCGACTGAAGATAAGAGAAGCCGAACGTGTCCTAAGAGAGAACAGGGCAGGTTTTATGCGATGATTAAAAGAAAATTTTATAAGAAGGTGTAGAATGTGTATTGAGGCTGGAGGTGGCCACTTTGAACACCTACTGTAAATTTTATAAATAAATTTCTTTTTATTTACATTATGATGTGTGATTTATTGCCATACCTTTTTTTTTTTTTATCTAGAACTTTTCTTGACGAACATCTAAAGCTAATTTTCATTAATTTTCAGCATTTTTTATCATCATCAGAAATATCTTAAAAAGGCAAAAAATAATTTTATAGTAAATGTCTACTTCTTTGATTTTTTCCAACTCGATGACTTTGAAGGCTAATTCTAGCAAAAGTAGAGTGTTAAGTACCATTTTTTATCAATGATTCTAATGGTCACCATCCACGAGGCTACCGATACGGGCGTTATATGGCCTTTTATGACACTTTATGGCCAATCACGGAGACTCTTTTCGCACGTGGCCTTATAAACTGTCATAAAAAGCCCGTCTCGGTAGCCTCGTGAGTGGATACCATTAAAGCTGACTGTTGGGCGCAGTTTTTAAGCGTACTAAGAAACCGTGAATTAGCCTTTTTACATTTTTAATTTTGATTCGAAAATTCAGATCATAATCCAATTTACGTAACTTTTTCACTTGAGACCAACATTTCCATAACTTTTATCGAAGTTAGGAATCTGGTTATTTTATGTATAAAAGTACAATTCATGGAGATTAAGTTACAAAAAGAATTTCACAGAGAAGTCTTGTACTTTTTTTAATATCTTTTTTAAGATGGTCAAGTCGAAAATTCTCAAAGTTCATAAAAAAATTCATAACTCGAAAACCGTGAAAAATAGCATGACATACATGCAGCCCGACAGCCCCCCCCCCCCCCAGAGCTGTGACAAAGAGAAGTAATTCAAATATTTCCATCTTATTGTTTTTCTAAAAGTAATAATTATTATTTTAGAATAGAATGGAAACTTAAAAATTTCCTTTACAGATAGAAATAGGGATTGATATACATATACAGGGTGTTTCATTGGTGAATGAACATACAATAACCTGAGCTAGAGCTAGGCGAGTCCAAAAAACCGATATATGATAGGTCTAATCAATTCCATAACCGAGATACAGAGTGGTTTATGTATTCACCAAAAATTTCAATTCCTCATAACTTCTGAACCAACTAGTATAGCTGGTTGATATTTGGAACGTATGATTCACTTCTACAGGTCGAACGATTTACTTTTTAATTTCCAAAGAATTTCAGGTCCGTATTTGAAAAATATGGGACTTCTTCCAAGCTGAGATTCACCCTGTATATCGAAATTTTGGGATTTTATTGAGATATTTGAAAAGAGAAGAAAATTTTCAATGGGGTTCAGTAGATTTCATTGTCCCGCACGTGATTTTGCTCAAAGAGAGCTTAAGGGAAAGATCCAATTGAATATTGGAATTCCACAAAATTCTCAGAAAAATTGTACATTATGATCAAATTGATCTCCAGAAGGTACAACGATTGGATCCAGGTGATGAAATTAGAAGAACTAACTTTAGTAGCTGGATTTTACGAAATGAAAGAATGGTCAACAGAATTTTATTATGCAATGAAATACGTAATAATCCAGACATGATCAAAAAAAGTATCAGACATATTTTTTGAAGAGGGCAAGAATGTGTATTGAACAAAATGGTGGTACTTTCGAGCACCTTCTATATTTCACGTTGAGTTTTTATGTTTCTTCAGTTATTTATTCATCTTTGTTGACTTCAACTAAATTTTTCTCGATGAATAATGTTTTTCCGGAAATAACTCCAAATGATTCCACAGAATATTATGAAATTCGAACGTGCAATTAGTGGGACAAAAAAAATTCAATAAGATCATAATGTACGATTTTTCTGATAATTTTGTGGAACTCCAATATTCAATTGGAAATGACGTGCGGGACAATGAAATCTACTGAACTCCATTGAAAATTTTCTTCTCTTTTCAAATATCCCAATCAAATCGTAAAATTTCAATATACAGGGTATTGAATCTCAGCTTGGAAGAAGTCCCATATTTTTCAAATACGGACCTGGAATTTTTTGGAAATTCAAAAGTAATTCGATCGACCTGTAGAAGTGAATCATACGTTCCAAATATCAACCGACTATACTGGTTGGTTAAAAAGTTATGAGGAATTGAAATTTTTGGTGAATACATAAAGCACCCTGTATCTCGGTTATGGAATTGATTAGACCTATCATATATCGGTTTTTTGGACTCGCCTAGGGTAGCTCTAGCTCAGGTTACCGTATGTTCATTTACCAATGAAACACCCGGTGTAATATCGAATGCGATATATTCATTACTCAAGAAGGTTTTCGCTTGCGGCGCATTTTTTAAATTATATAACTTACAAAAACCTGATTACTCTTGAGCAGCCCCTCCCGAATAAAATTTCTGGGTGCGCCACTGATGTATATCGTCACATTTTGTGTGAATCATGTTACTCAACTTATTGAGCTCCGGAATACTAGCAAGAAGACACAAACTCACAACTGTATTACTTGCTAAACTGGTGTGTTTTTGCGGAAATATCCTGAAGATTCAGCAAGAATTAAATTTTTCGCATTATCCGTTAATTTCGTCTTTGCATTGACCAACATTTTAATTTTCAGAGTGCCCATGAACGCTTACTACTTCTTCGTCTTCAACAGTGAAAACGAGGTCCAGCAAAACTACCTCAGAGTAACATTCAACTTAGAAAAAAGGGTGTATGATGTTTCAAATTCATTAGCGTCATGCTCCAACGCAACAAAAAATTGTGTACTGGATTTAAAGTTTCTGTCAGATCAGAAAGTTGTTTTGCAGCTACCACAGCATGATGAACATATAGATCCAAATATGGAATTTGTGGCAGAATCTGAATGTGAACCCCGATCTATGTTATACGCTTTGTTTGTAGTTGCAGTTCCGGTTGTGTTTATACTTTTTGCATTCACTTAATAACATGTATTTTGCTGCAAATAAAATCTTAGCTGTAAAAAATGCAGAACAATAATTCAGAATCAAATTATCAGAGGAACTGATGTCAATTATTGAAGTAAAGCACGATGAGATTTAATTTTTTCTCAGATATTTTCTACTACAAATATTTTATTTGTACAGTGCGGCTGTGGTTCAGTATTCCCTTATTTTTCAAGGAAATTGTTCAACTCGTTTAAGAGTTTGTGTATGAATTTTAAGTATCTTCTACTGTGAACTCATTGTTGTATTGCATTATTAACAATAAAATGTTCAAACAATTTGGAACTCATGCTCGTATCAACTTTTTCTATGGAAAATGTTCCTATATCAAAAATTAAAACTTCGATTTACAAAAGATATCTCGATACTAAAAACATATATTTCATTTTGAATAATTCCAGAAGTGAAGAACTGTTAAGACTCCCCTCCACTTCACACATATGTTAATACGCGGCAACCTTAGCCGCTTAGCCCTTAGAGTCAGTATCATTGTAGAATTCAAAGCGAGAGCATCTATGTTAAAACTGTATTTAGAATCATCGTAAATAAACTACAAATAAAAATCTGAAAGTGCATCATTCACAAAACGTTCATCAACTGAATTTTTGGTAATCCGGCTTGAAGGATTACCAAAAATTCAGTACAGAAATTGGTAATTACACATAAATACATCGAAAGACGAAGAAGATTCGCCGAGAAGCAGTACCGGCAGTCTACAGCGGCCCAACCGAGCAGCGGCCCAGCAGAGAAGTCGAAGTTTTACGCAATTTCACAGTGAAGTTCCAGGGAGAAGCGAACTGGGCGACTTGACGAGACAGTCGAACCGAGAATAGCGAGAATCAACACGATTGCAGCCGTATTCAAGACTAGAGACAGAAGGTGGGTTCGTTCCTTGATCTTCATTCCTATTTGCTTACACTTATTGGCAATTATTTGAATCATCACAGTAACGCGGTTTGTTTTAACATTTTAATATAAGTAAAATACATTATGGATGGTCTCAAACGTAAACGCGGTAGCTTGAAAGCAAAACTTACATCATTCACGAAATATTTGAAAGTCATTACCGACAAAATCGCTGCAGATCCTAATCAGAATCTTTCCGAATTCGACATAATTGAAATTGGAGAACGTTCAAATAACATTGTTAATTTATTAGCAGAGTTTAACGAAATACAAAATCAAATTGAATTGGCGGTAGATGAGGAAAACTTAGAGGCGGAATATCAAGAGAGCGAGAACTTTGAAACGAATTACTACATTCAGAAGTCAATTGCCAAAAAATTATTAAATGATCATTCAGAAGATAATGATTCTGTCAAATCAAACATAATCGCTAATTACCAAAGACACAATAACCCTGCTATAAAATTGAAACCAATCGAAATACCCAAATTTGATGGATCGTATCAAAATTGGTTAGAGTTCGCGGACTTGTTCGAGTCATTAATAAACAAAAATGAGTCTCTAGATAACATTCAACGCTTTCATTATTTGCGATCATCCTTGGAGGGTGGCGCAGCACAGGTAATTCGTTCCCTTGAGTTTACCAGTAACAATTATCCGATAGCTTGGACTTTACTACGCAGCAGATACGACAACAAACGACTTTTAATTTCAAATCATGTGAAATCTCTGTTCAACATAGAATCAATTCATAAAGAATCATCGCATAAGTTACGTCAATTAATCGACACCTTTTCCAAAAATCTTCATTCGCTCCATCAACTCGGACAAAATTCAGATTCTTGGGATGTTTTGCTCATTCATATGATATCGACAAAATTAGACGCAACTACACTGAGAGAATGGGAAAAATGTAATGGGAAAAACGAAATACCAACACTTGAAGATATAAAGGTTTTTCTGAAAAATCGCGCAGACTACTTAGAAACAATAGAAATGAATCAAGCAGACAAAAGACATAATTCAAATTCGAATCCCCATTCAAATTCATTTGGAAAAAACTCTCAAAACACGCGAAGTTTTTACTCGAGCGCACCAGTATGCATAATCTGCAAAAAGGAACATACTGTGTACAATTGCACTGAATTCATTAATTCTCCTCCGGAAAAAAGATTCGAAAAGATAAGGTCACTCAAGTTGTGCACCAATTGTTTAAAAGCAGGACACTTTTACAGAAATTGCAAATTGCACGTAAAAAGTGCTCATCAAAACATCATACGCTGCTACATCCAGATAATAAACCAACTGAAGCTAATGCTAAACAATCAGAGTCATCAGAAAGTACTAACAATCCAGAACCTAGGAACAGCCTAGCGTTAGCCAGTTTCAAGGAAAACAAACAGGTCTTTTTATCTACCACTTTGATCAATGTTCTAGATATCAATAATAAAATTCATACTGTCAGGGCTTTATTAGATTGTGGTTCACAAAGCTCCTTTATTTCATCTCGTCTCTGCGATTTGCTTAAAGTTAAAAGAGAGATGACAAAGGTAACTGTCTCAGGAATAAATAATACGACATCAAATTTACAATACAAATGCGAAATACATATCCAGTCGCCTATTAACACATATGAAGCTCAGCTGAACTGCTTTGTGATACTGGAAATCGCAGGTTTCATTCCAGACATCCAATTCGATATAAATGAGTTAAATGTTCCCACCAGCCTCAAACTGGCTGATCCATCATTTCACGTACCACAAAAAATTGACATTCTGATAGGAAATGATTTATTTTGGAAAATTCTGCGCCAGGGTCAGTTCAGATTGGGTAAAAACAAGCCAGTGCTACAGAAAACAGTATTTGGTTGGGTCATAGGCGGACCGTATGTAGTACAAAATCCTTCTACTTCTATTAAATGTAACCTAGCCACAAACCTACAGGTTCAAGAAGAACTTCGCAAATTTTGGGAACTCGAAGAAGTTTTCAATTGTAAGCAACCTTTACTATCAAATGAAGAAAAGGCTTGTGAAGAGCATTTTCAAGCGAATACGTATCGCAACAACGAGGGTAGATTTGTAGTAGCCCTACCATTCAAGGCATCTCCAGAAAGCCTTGGTGAATCATTCGAGTCAGCAAAAAACAGATTCCTCAACCTAGAAAGAAAGCTAAATCGCGACGCCAAACTCAAGACTTTATATACAGATTTCATAGACGAATATTTGGAATTGGGTCATATGACGAGAGCGGGTTGGGCTGATGATTTTCAATCAAAATTAAATTCAGAATGCAAGTCATATTTCATGCCGCACCATGGTGTCTTGCGAGATAATTCAGTAACCACCCGTTTGAGGGTTGTATTTGATTGTTCAATGCCAACTTCCAACGGACTTTCATTAAATGACATTCAAATGAACGGTCCAGCGCTGCAGAGCGAATTAATTTCTATATTATTAAGATTTCGTTCTCATAAATACGTTGTCAGCGGAGATATCGAAAAGATGTATCGTCAAGTAATAGTTAAAGATGATCAAACAAAGCTTCAACGCATTTTATGGAGAAAAGATTCCGATCAGCCTATAGAAATTCTAGAAACAAAGAGAGTCACATACGGAATGAAATGCGCATCTTATCTGGCAATTAAATGTTTATTTTCACTGGGTGTCGAATATGAACAAAAGAATGAAAAAATCGCAAATATTATCAAAACCGACTTTTACGTCGATGACCTATTAACGGGATTCGAGTCAAAGCAAGAAGCAACTGCGGCGTGCAAGGAAATTTCCAAAGTACTCAGCGCAGCAGGTTTTCCTATTAGGAAATTTTATTCTAACGATCCAACAGTATTAGAACAAATTGAATGCAAGTCTAGTTTTGCTCAAATAATTAATTTCGGAGAAAACGAAAACGCAAAAACACTTGGTTTATCGTGGGCACCTCAGTCAGATACTCTACTATACAACATCTCATCATTCACTCTCACAGACAAAATCACAAAACGTCGTATGTTGTCTGATATATCACAGATTTTCGATCCTTTGGGACTACTGAGTCCATGTATAATCGTGGCAAAAATCATTCTCCAAAAACTTTGGCTTGAAAAATTATCGTGGGATGATTTGGTTTCATTGCAAGTTAAAAATGCATACGTAACCTTTAGAGAAAAGTTGCCTATCCTAAACAATTTGAAAATTCAGCGTCACGTCAAGGAAAATGATACCGTTAAATACCAATTGCATGGATTTTCGGACGCGTCAGAAAGCGCGTATGGTGCATGCATTTACGTACAGTCAATCAATAAAGATCAAGAATCCTTTTGTTACCTTTTATGCGCAAAAAGCAAGGTGGCACCTATAAAAACGATCACAATACCGAAACTAGAATTATGCGCAGCAGTCACATTATCTCGTCTGGCACAAAAGGTGTTAGAGTCATTAAATTTGAAGTTCGATGAGTGTTTTCTTTGGACTGATTCATCAATTGTTCTGAGTTGGTTAAAACTTCCATCTAACAATTTAAAGCCGTTCGTAAGTAATAGAATCTCCGAAATTCAAGAGAATACGACATTTGCACAGTGGCGGCATGTACCAAGTAAAGACAACCCCGCGGATCTCTTATCAAGAGGCGTCACCCCTGCACAACTCATAGAGTCAGATCTTTGGTGGCATGGTCCATCTTGGATCACGCAAAAGAAAGAAAATTGGCCGAATTTACAATTTTCAAGCGTAGACGTTCCGGAAATAAGGAAAAAGGTATCAACATTGTTTGTTAACAAAAAACAAAGTTTAGTTTTATTCGAAAGGTTTTCAAAGTACATTCGAATTAAAAGATGTGTTGCATTCGTATTTAGATTCGTTGACAATTGCAAATTGAAAATCGACAAACGTTCATTTGGAACATTATCAATTCAGGAGCTCAATCGCGCCCAGATTCACATTATTAAATTAGCACAACAAGAATCATTTCCCACTGAACTTGACTTATTGTCGAAAAAGAAGTCTTTAGAAAAACGAAGTAATATAATCAATCTGAATCCCTTTCTGGATAGCGACGGAGTTTTGAGAGTCGGTGGACGATTGGATAATTCTGATTTTTCATATTCCAAAAGACATCCAATCATTCTTTCATCTGCTCATCGATTGACGATATTAATTTTTGAAGATTTTCATCTTAAATTGATGCATGCTGGACCACAGCATTTATTAGCTACAATTCGTGAAGAATATTGGCCGTTGAGAGGTCGAGAGTTAGCCCGAAGTGTGGTCCACAAATGTGTTCGTTGTTTTAGACTTCGGCCAAAACTAGCCCAAACATTAATGGGAAATTTACCTGTGCAGCGACTCACTCCAAATCCTCCATTTTCTGTGTCAGGAGTTGATTACGCTGGCCCCATATTTATCAAGGATAAGAAGGGACGTGGATGTAAACTGATCAAGTGTTACATTTGTATTTTTGTTTGCTTCAGCACCAAAGCCGTGCATATCGAAATAGCCACTGATTTGTCCAAGGAAACATTTTTATTAGCCTTAAAAAGATTCATTGCCAGAAGGGGAAAACCCAAGCACATTATTTCTGATAATGGTACCAATTTTGTAGCAGCAAGGCGGGACATAGTTAATATTCATGAGTTTTTGAACACGAACTCTTCATATTTGAAAGAGTCAAATTATTGTTTTTTTTTTTGAAATTGCATTTACGTTGTTATTCTTTTTAATATTTGGCACATTTGCCAAGGCCGGGGGTATGTTAAGACTCCCCTCCACTTCACACATATGTTAATACGCGGCAACCTTAGCCGCTTAGCCCTTAGAGCATACATTAATTCTCACAGAATCCTGGCCAATCAAATACTCGTGCGCTTTCGAGTAAATTCGTGTGAAGTCGTAACTCGATCGGCTCGATTCTAAGCGCGTTCGGCAATGACATCTGACTGGTCGGATTGATCTGAACCGTTCGTTTATTACATCCAGATTGAGGGGAGTACACATCTGGACCGTTCGGCAAGAAAATCTGATCAATCGGATGTATATCTTTTTGCTCGGTGTATTTCGACGGAGGAAACGGATTTTTTTCCACAGAACAGAAACAGAAATTACTTTTCGGCCTTTGTGAATGGATTTTTTATCCCGCTTCGAATATTCTTGAACAGTCTGTTGAATTTTCGTGTCTTATGTTATTTGTTGTGTAGTAATAAATAAAAAAATGTTGTTTGATAAAAAAAATAATGATTCAAAATATTGAATCATCTCAACCAAGGGGTAGAAATGTTGAGAACTATAACAAAAGAATTAAAATAGTACCCAGACTACCTCTACGGACGAATAGACCTTTAAGCTCTAATTTAATATCTGGCTCGGGTAAGGCGTTACATACGTCAAACAGAAAAATCGATCAAAATGCTCCGTAGCGTTCGTTTATTACAGAAAAATCTGACAAATCTGTACAATCTGTTATCACGTGACTAAAAAATCCGTCCGCTCTCGGAGGCTATTGCCGAACGCGCTTTCTGACAGCAGCGCTTTCCCGCTTTCATTTGACACGAAACACTGTTGATGTTGATGTGAACTGTATTGTTAGTTTTTGAAAATAATCAGTGCAAATTGTTAACAAGAGTATCGAAAAAGCAATTCTTATTGCTAAATTCTTTATTATAATAATAATTACAAACGTTCTCAATTTTTTGAGTGATTATGGACTCCGCTGAGAGGTAAATATATTTTTCTTTCAACTAAGGTAGTTGATCCTCGAATATTGAATGTTCGAATTTCTTATAAGTGAATCCACTACTTTGTGAAATATGCCAAAAGGAGTTTACCAGTGTCTCTAATAAAAACAGACACCTCCGCAAAATCCATAACGACGATTCTGCAAAAGTGGATAGGATGCAACATATTGTGTGTTGTCTTTGCCCTCATGACAACAGAGAGAAGTTTTCTTCTTATAATAGTTTGAATAAACATATAACAAATATTCACTCTATAAATATTAAAGAAAATGTATTTCAATTTCGAAGCAGCGAAGAGTTTGAAGCCTGGCGTGGGGAAGAAAACAGAGAAGTCGATTATGTTTCTGTTAGGACTCTAAAAACAACGAATGGAGAAACAGTAGTTTACTACTATTGTAACCGAAGTGATTACAGAGGTAAGGCTCTTCGGTTTGTTGAATGAGGAATCAACAGTGCTAAATTTTAGGATATGAAAGTGTTTGTGAGCAACGTAACTTGAAGCTCGGGGGCAGTATTCATATTCGAGGAATATGTCCTTCACGAATTACAGTTAGAATCTCAACTGATGGTAACAACTATTAATCAATATATTAGAATCAATTTAATTTATCAAACTTCTTTTAGGAGTATACAATGTAACATTTATAGAAACACATGTAGGGCATGATGACGATCTGAGATCGAAACGACTATCCAAGTCCCAAAAGCAAGTTCTTGTTGGAAAATTAGCTGCAGGGATATCTACGGACAGAATAATTCAGGACGCTAGGGAAGTTCAGGATGACAAACTGGAACGATTGAATATAATTACACGAGAAGATTTAGCATATTTGGTCCGAAAATATAATATAGACAAGAAAAGGCATGCTGACGATATGGTAGCAACTACGATGAAAGTAGCAGAATGGAAATAGTTTAACACATACTCAATCTTTTTCAGTGGTAGAAATACTGTTTTTTTTTCTCAATGGATTACTACTCTAGTAAATAAGAAATAAATAGATATATAATTTCCAATTTGTGCTTATTGTGATCTGCTTGAAGTTGCGATATAAACAATGTGGAAAGTATTCATTGTGTATTCTTTCCGTTCCTAGTTCCCTCACAACAACATTACCCATACTTTCAAGGACTGCTTGGAGAAATATAACAAGATTATTTTATCTAGGTTATATTTTTAATGTTTAGTTTAGTCTTTGAAAATTCCAATGTTTCACTACCTTGATCATTATAACTTCATATATTTGCATACTGTTATGTTTCTTATGAATATGTACATCAACATCAATACAAAAAACAAACTTATAGTATCTGAACTGATGAGTGAAATATTTTCTGCCTAATAATCATTGTGTAATTAGTTGAGTGTTCACAAAAAAATGTTGAGCTTTTATGGTTAAAAAGCGGTAAATTGGTAAATACCAAAATTATTGCAAATGATACTAGCGAATTGTTAAAGTAATAAAAGGTTTTCCATACCTATTTCAATCTTTTAAAATGCAACATTCCATGGAATAATCTACATAATATAGGCATACATACTTCTTCAAATAACGTTACTATTAAACATTCAATACAAGCCATTCAGTCGCCTTAATTATTAATAAAAATTAATCTGAATACCTATTTTATACGTGATGACAGTTTCAGCAAACGTTTTAAATTCAAATTGGCGCCGAACAGACCACGCCCACGTCGTTCTTGATTGGCTAGGATTCTGTGAGAATTAATGTATGCTAGCCCTTAGAGTCAGTATCATTGTAGAATTCAAAGCGAGAGCATCTATGTTAAAACTGTATTTAGAATCATCGTAAATAAACTACAAATAAAAATCTGAAAGTGCATCATTCACAAAACGTTCATCAACAAGAACCTGCTTTTATTTTTCGGGCTAACTATATGTTCCCAAAGAAAATATCAGGTTTTCGAATAGGGAATCTGAGTCATGAGATTCAATTTCTAACAATTCTCAAATCTGGTCATTGAGTATATTCATAAATTAATTCTTATAATATTATGAACAAGTATAAACATATATAAATATAAAGGTACCCCAAATAATATTATCGGGATTCGTTAGGATCGTAAAATTCTTTTGGGGGTTGTTTTCCCCTTAGACCCTTTGTCTAAGGTTTTCCCCCAAGTACCCACCTACACCTACGCCACTGGACACAGAACAACAATATGAACATAGAAAGAAGATGAGAAAGTGTTCTGTTACACTTTTATCATAGGTTTCTATGCACCTATCCTTGATGAATGAAGTCAGTTGTCAAATTCTGTTGTTCTTAACGGAAGTAAACAAATAATTTTTTCAACAAAATCAGAGAAATCTTTGATTCACTGTATGCTGAATATATTGTGATTTATTGAAGATGGAACTAGAAATCGAGTGTGGATTCAATTCTAATGATGAAACAATTAATTTTGGAAGTAGAAGAATTGCAGACAATGAACCCTATGAATCAGTTACCTTTGCTTCCCTAAGAGCTAAAGCTAATAACCCTGTGAGTTGAATATATCTTCATTTCAAATGCTTGAATAAAAGAATGCAGTTCTATGTAAACATATATTGATTTATTCTCAGTATGGATATTATTCCTCAAGATAACAGGAAAAATTTATATTCTAGGGTGCCACTTCAATAATTTCAAAGTTGAATGGGGATCAACTTTTCTGCAGTGTGGATAATGTGTTTGTAGTATTTCAAGATGAGGAATTTAGTACACTCAAATTTTCCTGCCCTCTTGACAACATTATAGATGATTTTTGTTACTGTCCTACTAGAGAACTTCTCTTTATATTCTTAAGAGATGGTTCGTTACAAATTTTTAAGGATAGTTCTGGGACATTCTGTTCTGTAACAACATGGTAAGTAAATAAATGATTTTCCCATAAGCATGTGTTTCATTGTAGTGTTATTTGTGCCATTTAAGACAGCTTGGCTTATGTTCATTGAACAGAGAATTCACATGACACCTTAAAAATATTCCATAAATTCGATCAAAATATCTGGCAAACCAATTACTTAATGGGCTTCTTCTGCTGGGTACAGTTGCTGATGTTTCATCTGTACATGTCCAGCAGTATCACAGCTGAAACATTGAAAAGAATTTTTTGAAATTAACTTTTCTTGCAGTCATTTAATGCAGAAACCAGAACCATCGGTTGAAAAACTATTTATCGGTGCTCATTTTATGGATTCTGAACAGGATGAGACTCTAATTCTGGTAGTTTCTTCAAATGGTAAAATATTAAGGTATAAAATGGTCTCAAAAGAATGAAGAATTGCTACCTAAATTTCAATTTCAGATTAAATATTTCTAACACATCAGAGATTTCTGTATTACATGAAGTGATTTATGAAATTCAGGGTTCTATAAAATTATCAGTATATGAAGATTCAATGTTATTTCTAAATGGTTCTAAAATGTGGGCTCTAGATCTGCAAGATGATCATCTAATGTCAACAAGGGCACTCGCTATAAAATATGCAGTTTTTGCTGGACCGTAAGTGTAACTTAGGAACTACTAAGAATTCAAATTATTGGATTGTTTATGGTGAATTTATATTTGTTGCATTATTTTCAGAATGTTATTAACTTTACTCCACTCAGGACAAGTAGCATATGTATGCCCAAACACTCTGTTACATTTCATTAGAAAAGATATAAAATATCCAATAGAATCAATGTGTGTAATTAATAATGACAGGGGATATATGAAGTATATCAATGCTGTCTCCCCTAAAGATTCATCAGGAAATGTACATCTATATTTATTTCGTCTAGGTTCGTAAACAAATAAAATTTAAGATATTTCTAGTCATAGTCATGTACAAACAAAGCTCTTATTTGTGAGAGGTATATGCATGCCTCAAATACAGGGTGTTTCTGAATTGATTCGAAAGATTTCAAAGGGTGATCTCTATTTGAAATTAAAAGTAGTTTGTTATATAAATCTTGGGTCTGAAGTCGAACTTTAGGTAGATATCACGGTTCAAAGATGGCGGAGAAATGGAATTTAAAGAAAAACTTACGCAACCACTTGGATGAAATTAAATTCGGATAGCCAGATTTGGCTACAAACTTTTTCAATCTCTTGTAGTTTTCTCGTAAATGTAAGATATCTCCCTAACGTTTGACTTTCGACCCAACATTTATACAACAAACTACCCTTTATTTTGAACAATGAATCACCCTTTGATATCTTTCGCATCAATTCAGAAACACCCTGTATTGATTGGTAATTTTCATGATATTAAGTAGGAAGTCACACCGGAATCAAATGTAATTTTTCCTTTATTTGGTTTGATACTAACTGTCCATAACCATTTAACTAACTCTACTTTTATTCAGGACTGATTAAGGGATGGTAACTTTTATAAACGGAAAAATTAATTCATAAATTTTCTTGGTATTACTTTCTTTGGTGATAGTTTTACAACTAATATTATGTGTGCAGTATAAATATGAATTGATGAACCACTTTTAGTTCCTGAATACTGAAAATGTGAATTGGAAGACTTGGTTGTATCTGCTACAGTGCTTACATTCATTACATTCAATTTTTGTTTTCAGATTTTTCAATTATTTATACTCTAACAATAGGAAATGATGTAATCTTGATTAATCCAGAGACAGAATTACATGAGATGAGGTATATTTCTCTGATGAAAACTAAAAATGAAGTTATTGAACTGCTCTTTCAATGTGTTATCGAAACAGATCCACAAAAACGCTTGAAAAGATTGCTCAGAAGAAATATGTTTGAAGAAGCTGAAAATTTTGCTAATATGGAAAATCTTGATGTGGATATTGTCAGTAAGGAGAAAGCAAGGCTAATAACAGAAAAATGGAAGATCACTAAACAAGACATAGATAAACTTATAAGTATTTTCGAAACTTTGAAGGATATCCCATTCATACTAGATTGTTGTTTGACAGTCGAAAATACTTGTGAATCCGCTGAAGACCTGATGAGAGTGTTGAAGTATGGATGTGATTTACAAGTCTCTAGGGTAATTTCATCTTTTCATTTCAATATCATAAAGACAGAGTGAGTCAGCAAAGAGAGACATCACCTTTATTCCATCAACTTTTCGCATTAGAGAAAAGTATTTTGTACCATATTGATTTCTGAGCTCTATGCTGGACTGCTGTTCAGTTTTTATTTATAAATTCACCCCTTTATTAAACCAATACACCAATCAAATCGTTAGCATCGTGCCATTAGATGATTCGAGAAAACATTTTCATCTTAAAGCCAAGCTAGAGCTCCTATTCTCAGGTTCATTTTATAATTTTTTTTCTTCTTGATTTTTTATAAGCTGCTAACGTTTTTCTAGTACATATTCTAATTTGAAGTTTTTTTTGCATACAATACCAGAAAAAATAATATCATCAGTTCATCTTCCTTTAATGCGAACAGTTGAAAAAATAAAGGAGGAATACTCTTTCCTCACTTACCGGCCAAACAAATATGTCTGAATAAGGCGAATTCAAATGCAGAAGATTCCAGAGTCTGAATATGTCTTTCTGAATCACCAAGCAAGTCAAATTTGATTCACTTGAAGAATGATAAAATCTTCAGAGATGAATCAATATCATTAAATATTGCAGAAAGATGATTTGGCGAAGGAGAGACAATATCAGTGCAATAATTTGCTGATTAGATTGAATCTATTCTGTTTATTGGGAGAATTCGATATGGTTAGATGGAATTCTTTTTCAAATGGAAGTTTAATTGACGAAGTGAAAAAATTGTTGAAACAGGAGAAAATGTTCGAAGCTATCACATTATATAACCATCTCGCACCGAAGGAAATAGAAGAGTTGAACAAAACGTCCATTAAAGAAATACTCGGTATTTTGGATGGTATAGATCTTTACATGGTGTGTTCTATTCTCACAGAGTTTATAACAATAACCTTAGATTGGTTGCCATCTTCTCTACAATTATTCATGCATTGGTTAGAAACAAAAGTTTACCAATTGGAAAAACAAGACAGTGGGAATTTTCCTGAAAATGCAATTGAATTTTTGAGATTGAACTCAGATTGTTTCAAATTGAAAAACCCTCATCAAGATATGTGTAAAAGAATTGTAGCCAATTGCAGTAAAAAGTTTCAATCTTTGTCCAAGGTACTGAATAAAATGAAATTGTTGAAAACACAGTATGGTGTGGTAGTTACTCTGAATAATATGATGCAGGTAAGAAAGACTTCTCTTAACAGATACAAAAGCTATTTCTTGTTCATTGTTTCTCAGGAACCTGAAATTGTTGTCAGAAACCTATTAGATTTGACATTGCCAATGGATGTGTACAATTCATTACAACAACATTTCACCTATCAATATATTTTAGAGAATGAATTGAATCCTGATGAATTATTTCATGATGCCATAATTGTGAGTATTTCATTCATTCATTGATCGATGGAATTCCTGTTGAACCTTCATGTATATAATTTTTCTGTACTTGTTTGTTACTGAGCACTTAAATGGCTAGACCAGTTTTTATGAAGTTTGTTCCAGGATATTTTGAAAAATTATGAGAGTTATTGGTCAAGTATCATTGGCTCTATTCTGAGTTGCATTACTTCACACGATGTAAAATTGCAAGCTATTGAAAATATGCTGACAAGGGCTAAGTTGCCATGGAGTGAAACTGTAAAACAAATTGCAATACAGGTATTGAAAGAATGCTATCCAAAGACTGGTAACGTACAACAACTCATGGCAGATGAACCCAGAATGACAGTGCTGAATAGAATAGAGTATAATTTCGATATAACAAACTCGTCAAATATAGATGATGTAAGGTAGTGCTACATCATGTTTGGCATTGAATTTACAGTTTTTCTTAGTTGCAGTTCATGGTGAGGAGAATTATTCTGTGTAATTTACCAAGTGTGGTATCTGATGCCTTTATATTGTGTGAAGATAAAGAATCTTACAAAGTCGAAACCATGAGGCTTCTGCTGCATCATTTCATTGAAATTGGGTAAATCTGAAAAACTATGTATTCATTTCATAGTAAAAGGATATCCTTCATATATTTTGGAATATTTTTCGACAAACTGAACTGATATAACCTTTTACAGAGATTTTGTTAATGTTTTGAAACTACTAGAAGAAGATGGGATCATTGTAAAAAAAGGACTGGAATTTGTTCTTGCTGATGTTGATTTTTTGAGTGAGATATGGGTGAGTAAAAATTATGTGATGCATTATCATAGTAGTATAAGTAGTAAATGGTCTATACCATGGTATCCTCAATGAATAGTTGATGATATACATCTGTCCATATTATGTCAGAATTTTATCAGCTCATAACAGTGGCTGTAATAAAGATACATGAAAAGAATAAAGTCTGATAGTAGTATCAAATTTTTTACAACCATTTTTAGATGGTGTTACTACAAATGTGCTTGTTCCTCATATTGAATACGTTTTATTTTTGAAATACATTTCCCAAAGAAAGTGATTGTGTTCTTGGATATTAATGAACATAATTTTGCTATTGCAGAGAACGTCAGAGGCTCAAAATTATGCTCACATTTTGAATTCAAGCAAATTAATGGAAAAATACTCCTCCTTATGTGAAAATGAGTTTGACTTATACACATGGAAAAAAAGAACAAACTCAGTTCTCACTCTCTGCAATATGAAGAAAGATTTCAATGTAGATGTTAAGATGATTAATATATCTGGGTTGAAAGAAAGAACAAGTCTCATTGAAAAAATGAGATCCCAAATTGTTAACAATTATGAAAATGGTACTAAAAGTGTATCAGAGGTGCTGAACTCATTAGAGCTTTTATCAACAAATATAAATATGAAAAAGGAAAAGCTTTTTTCGCAATGTTGGAAAGCCATCAATGTCAATAAAAACGAATTCCTTCTTAGAGTTGCAGAGAAATTGTTGGCAGAGTCTGTTGAAATTAAATATCTTTGTATTTTGGCAGTATATATACTGAAAAACTTATACAATGAAAATGGGTGCCAATTCATGGAGAGTTCATTCATAGATGCATTCAGTCCTAAAATGTCAGATAAATATTCTGAGGACTTACTAAAATTGGCTTCTCAGTTGATTTCCAAGGCAATTTGGAATGCTGATAGTCATCAATTACAAGAATGTCTGGCATTGCTACCTTGGGTAGACTGCATTCATTTTTTCAACAAATTTAAAAGACAAGATGAAAGCGATTGTATTTTGGATGATATTCCCAAAAGTTTAAATACTAGCTTTACAAGCCTTTTAACAATTCAGAATGTTTTCACTCTGTATACCTCATTTATAGGTGAGTTTTTTGTGATTATATTGATGTCAGATATAAACTACTCGTTAAAAGTTGAGGATATGGAATTAATTTGTGTTTTCTCTACAGCCTGAAGCATCCTAATCGTTTATGTTTATATAATTGAGAAATAAATTATAAAGATGCATCTTTGAATAACATCAATATCCTTAACTTTGAATGAGCTGTTTATTAAGTTTTCATCAGAGATTTCAACAGGAGTTCATTGTTTCCAACTCCTTATTTGGTGCTGCCAAGATTTTTTTTCTGAATGACAGTATATACAGGATTATCGTAATAATCCGTGCATTAACGTTTCTCGGCTTCTATGAGGAAAAGATTTCTGCAATTTGGCACACGGCCGTTTTTCAAAGGGGGAAATCATGCTAAAATATTTTCATCGGTTATACCGGAAGTGACCGTCAGCTTTGGTATTTCAAATGGAACTACCTATTTTTCTAACCAGAAATGGATTCCTTCTTGAATTTTACACATTTTTTATCTGAAACATTTTTACGTAGTCGTCATGGTTACGAAGATATAAGGACTTCTATGAGAAAATGGCCAGTTGCAGAGGTCCGCTAAACGTATCAAAGCATGCATGCTATCCATAATAAAGAAACAAATGAAGGATCTTACGAAAATTCAATAATTTTGCTTCGTATTGTATGGCTATCGAATCATGTTGTTCTATTGGAACTGTCACAATAAATTCATATTTCTGAGAAATTTCAAACTGCAATAACTTTATTTTTTCAAATGGCATGCCCATATTTTTTGTACAGAAAACAATTGAAGATGAACATAAGGAACCCTTGGAAAAATGTTTGAAATTAAATTTTCTGTACAAAAAATATGGGCATGCCATTTGAAAAAATAAAGTTATTGCAGTTTGAAATTTATCAGAAATATGAATTTATTGTGACAGTTTCAATAGAACAACATGATTCGATAGCCATACAATACGAAGCAAAATTATTGAATTTTCGTAAGATCCTTCATTTGTTTCTTTATAGATGCATAGAACACCTGGTGTAACGACTCCCTACTAAAAATCGTGACCAAAATTTGTAGATCAAAACGGCATCCTAGATTTCAGATTTTGGACTAGTTCCGGAATAAATCCGCAATATTTATCGGTCGTGGCGCTACTGCGGCAACGACAAAAAACGCGACCCCTTTCGGGAGAAATGAAAAGCTGCACAAAATGTCACGTTTTCGATCGACAAGAAAGTCTTAAACAAAATCTAATCAGTGCCAACACCAGGTATTTCTATGCATCTATGTTTCTTTATTATGGATAGCATGCATGCTTTGATACGTTTCGCGGACCTCTGCAACTGGCCATTTTCTCATAGAAGTCCTTATATCTTCGTAACCATGACGACTACGTAAAAATGTTTCAGATAAAAAATGTGTAAAATGCAAAAAAGAATCCATTTCTGGTTAGAAAAATAGGTAGTTCCATTTGAAATACCAAAGCTGATGGTCACTTCCGATATAACCGGAAGTGCGATTTCGATGAAAATATTTTAGCATGATTTCCCCTTTTGAAAAACGGCCGTGTGCCAAATTTCAGAAATCTTTTCCTCATAGAAGCCGAGAAACGTCTAATGCACGGATTATTATGATAACCCCGTATTTCTCCTCAGTTGTGGGGGTCTAGAGAAATTTTACTTGGCTTTTTCGAAGTCGAAGCATGAAAAACTGACAAAAATTTAATCATCATGCATGTTTATGCAAAGTATGGACAAACAAATATCTATTTTTCATATTTTCAGCGCAATATAGAAATATTCATTACAAGTATCTCTCCTATTATAACCAAAATGAAGAAAAAATGTCTGAGGTAATCTTCCACATACTTTTTTTAGAAAATTCTCAACAGTTATCATTTCAGGAGACCCTTCTAACTAAAATTAAAGATTTGGAGACACTATTCCATGCTTTAATTCAAGAGGGCGAATCGTTATTGGCATATAAATTATTAACTACTTTACAAACATGTCTCAAGGTTCACAAGGACCTGGATGTTCAAATTAATCAAGCTTTAACAGCAATGATAAAAGAACATTTGATTTCAAACTTAGTTCAACAATCACAAGTGATGGAGGATATAAACCTAAATTTATTACATACTTCTTTGTTATGGTGTGATAAAAAGGAGACGGAAAAATTCATCGTATGCGCCATGCAACAAAATCGTAAAATTCCTCAGAGAGTGACAACCCTGTCGGCTTTAGCCGTTGAAATGTTCGGATATCATCAAAATTATGAGCTTACATCCTATTTCCAACAAGTTATACTTACTGCTTCATGGTGGGAAAGAATAAAAAATTTGGGCATTGAATATGATTTGTTCTTCAAAGTGGACATTGAAAAAAGACTACAGCTGATTATACAGTCTGAAAAATTTGATGTCAAGCTCATAAAAGACTATTGTAAAGAATACAATTTGGTGAATATCGAAAAATTCTATTTATTCTATCTCCGAACTTGTTTGTTGCATTGGAAACCTAAGTATGAAATAGAAACTAATGATATTGGAAGAAAAAAACTGATAATGAAAGAAAATCAGTCAAAAGAACTATATCACAAATGCAGTGAAGTCATTAAATATATCAATGATAAAGAGAAGATTGAGAAAATGTTGAAAGAGATATGGAGCAAGGTCAATTTTTATTTCTATGAGGTATTTACCTGCATTCTAGATCTATCTAAGGAGCATTCATTCAAACATTTAAAACTGATGTTGCAATTCTTGGGGAATTATGAGAGGATAAATAAGCCTTGTGATATTGAAGTGGAAAAATGGTTCAATACATTCCCAAATTGTCAGTTTATAGAACCATTATCAGAGTTCAGACTTTTATTCAATAACACACTGTTAGAATCCAAAGATATTTGGAATATTATTCGCAAAGAAATAAGTTTAGAAAACTATACAAAATGGTTTGAAGCTGTGCAAGCATTCAGCTTTTTGAATATAGACAACATCTGTTCATTTTTAGTTAAAGAATTGGTAAGTATCACAGCTTACTTATTTTGAAAAAAATCAGGAAACATTCTCTTAACGTTTTTCTGCAGCTTTCAAACTCATTAACAACATTTTGATTAATTCTTTATAGGTAGCTCAGGATAGATTGAAAATCATAAAACCAGGGGATTGGGTAGTAGCAAAGCATACACACCTGTTCAATGAAATTGATAATTGTTTGGATTACATGAAAGATGACACGAAGAAGATAACTGCTGCTTATTATCTGCTATCAAATACACCTGAAGGTAATATTATGATTTCAGCTGTTGTAGAAATTTTTCTGTAATCAATTTGTAGGAGCTGATCAAGTAACAATAGCAACAATTGCCCATAAATATGCAGAGGCATATAAAGTTATTTCGACTGATTCTTCAGAAATTTCATTTTCTAAAGTGAGTTAACGTCTATGTAAAAATCTTGAGTTTCAATAACTATGCATATTAATTTCAGATAGAGAAGAAATATCAAAAATGCTTATGTCTCCAGATCTTGCACATACATGATTTAGCAGAGCAGCAATATATTGATTTAATTCTCAATATTAATCAACTTTTATTAGCTCTCTACCAAGATGATAGAATCATTAGCAAAATGAATAATTTTTATGAATACTGTCCAGGTGAAAGATCAAATATCCATCA
Organism: Adalia decempunctata; assembly: GCA_951802165.1. Classification (NCBI taxonomy): domain Eukaryota; kingdom Metazoa; phylum Arthropoda; class Insecta; order Coleoptera; family Coccinellidae; genus Adalia; species Adalia decempunctata. Next base: position 29,515,563 of record OX637697.1, read on the forward strand.
ATCCCAATTCACCGCAAGGTTCATTCTGTAATTTTTTTTCTACAACTCCATCAAAACATTTCTCTAATTTCAAAAACATAACATTTATTTTAATGGAATTCGATCTAAGGAGATCATGATGACTTTACATTTGAAAATAGCCTGTATGAATAATGAATAGTAGAAGAAAAATTTACATTTTTGCCTCATTATTGAGAGATACTAATTAATATTTGATACAAAGAAAAATGATGATATGGGATCATCTGCTGAGAAGGCAGCTACCTATATAATTCAAAGAAATAAGACACAAATCATTTGCCATTATAAATAATGACAAATGAAATGTGAATACGAACTAGGTCTCCGATACTGTTCACCCTACCAGACCGAATGGTCCAACGTCAACTGAGAATCGCACCGACTGCAGTTTCGTCCTATTAGGACTCATCAGGGTGGAATATCTCAAAGTCGACGCTGGATGGAAAATCTTTTCGTCAAGATATGGACATCTGGCGCCGCACTATTTCGATGAGAAATTAATGAGCGACATCTATACCTTAAGGTATAGAAGGTATAGATGTCGCTCATTAATTTCTCATCGAAATAGTGCGGCGCCAGATGTCCATATCTTGACGAAAAGATTTTCCATCCAGCGTCGACTTTGAGATATTCCACCCTGATGAGTCCTAATAGGACGAAACTGCAGTCGGTGCGATTCTCAGTTGACGTTGGACCATTCGGTCTGGTAGGGTGAACAGTATCGGAGACCTAGTTCGTATTCACATTTCATTTGTCATTATTTATAATGGCAAATGATTTGTGTCTTATTTCTTTGAATAATATTTGATAATTCATCCATGAAATTAATACTCTTCACAGATATAAATACTGCAGCTGAAAAACTAGCCAAAGTATTCAATTTTGATATAACTCAATTCAGAAAAAAATTAGTAACGAATTATCTCATGGATTCCACTTTGACTGACCTTAGTGAAGATATCACTATTGAATATTTGACAAAATTACATTTCAACGAGAAAACTGAAAAAGAGAGAAGCGAAAACAATTTCAAAAGGTTCAAATATAGAATACTTTTTTCAAGCAAAATTATAAATTCTTTGTTTTATAGAGCTGCCTACATCTGTTCTGCAGATATTTACTTATGGCATAAGTATCTATGGGATGCGGAATATAAAAGCAATAAATCTGACTTCTATAAAGCCAGATGTGTTAAATGTTTACTGTCATTTTCTGATAAAATAGCCATTTCAGCTTTATGCTCCCAAAGTTACGAGTCAATTATGTAAGTATACAATTGAATTTTATATACTTGAAATTCAGTCATTATGGAAGGAAGAATCAATATTCCATTTAAATAAATTTGAATCAGTATTTTTTTCTATTAAACACTCTTAGGGGCTTTCAATTAATTTTTTAATTCCTCTATACACTGCTATGGAAAATGACAAATCCCTAGTTGCATTTGCAAAAAATCTTGTTAATGTATCTAGTTCTAGAACAGTGGCGGCGCGTGGATTTATATTTTGGGAGTGCACATGTGGGCAGATACCGGGGGGTCTAGAGGGTACGGACTACATGGGGAAGGGGGGTTCTGGGGAGGAAAAAATGTGAAATCAACCTTCGAATCTCGCAGTTTGGGGAGTTTGTGATGTTCTTTGGCCTTATCTTGGAATAACATTCAGAAAACCCCAAATTCTCACAATAGGGGTACCGTCTGCTGAAGCATAACGGCAAACTATAACCATTTGGAAAATGTTTGAAATGTCAATTGTTTCATCACTTATCACGGACACGAATTTTGAGGCAGCAAGTTCTTTCTTAATGTGTTCATGACACACAGAAAGCAATGAAAGCATACAGTCCAACTATTCATTTTGAATGTCTTTGGATGTTCCGCTGAATACTGTGGATTGATCCAAATGATCCCTGAGTGCTAGATCTAATTCAGACGAAATATTGAAAAGACCAGGACAGGCAATTTTGATTTTTGTTTTTCTTTCTACTGTCAGCGAATTTGGTTTTGAATATTGTACGCGAATGCTAATCGGATTCCCAAAATTTGCGGCCATAATTGCGCGAAATACAACCAATTGAATATTTTTGTGTGTTCTCTTGAGTGAAATATTATTATTTGCCTTGACATTAATTCATGTAGATAACAAACATTTATAAATGAATAATATTTAACTCCTATATAAGACTTTGATTTCAATCACTGGTGCTCTACATTTCAAGCTTTTTATAAGGTTTAGTGATTGCTTTTGAATACAAATAATCATCGTATCTAATGAACTTGAAATTTGAAAAAAAAATTTATACAAATGGTACATAAAACCATGTCCCTTGTTTTTTCTACAAAACCGCGAGATGACGCCTCTGTTTTCTTACGCCGATATCATCTGTTAGTATTAACGACCGAGTATACATAGCGCAGACACAATGAACAGAATTTGAATTAAGAGTTGCCTATCTATAGCTTGTCTATGCAACGACCGTACACATTCTGGATGTGTACCTATGTCAGCTAAATACTATGGACTGTTACGAGGAGTGAGGGACGCGAAGGGTAGCGGCTGCTCCAATGAGGGATCAGTTCGAGAGTGCAGTGTACGGGCTACGCGTATTTGCATTGACCGTTGGCGTTCGAAGTTGTGACTGTTGTGAGTTCGCCCGCCGTCTGTTTATTGTTTCTATAGTAGTCTACAGTAGAACAGAACCGTGAACTGGAACATCGGAAATTAAAAATAAAATTAAATACCCAATAGAAAACGTTACATTTACGTCAAACACAAAAATAAATTCCTTTAGATGAAGATATTACTTGGGGGTACACGTGCACATGTGCACATATGGAGGAGCCGCCACTGTTCTAGAAAGGTCAACCTGATCACATTACAAGTGTAGTATAATAGGATTGACTAGGGATGGTAACTACAGATCATAATTAACTTTTTCAGAGATATTCTGGATGAGCTCACGCTTTCAAGTATTCTCTCTAAGTTTGGTCTACAGATTAAACTACATGATATGAGTACCTGGAGTACTACAATAAAAAAACTTGCACTTATTGGATCTCGAGATGGTGTCCTTGCATTAGCTCAGGTTTGTAAAATATTGAAGATAAAGAAATTGAAATATTGGGAGCACATAATTGGAAGCATGGATCGATATAAAATGGTGAGTACCAATGAATTGTAATCAATAAAAACATTTTCATCAAATTTTAGTGTATTTCTTTGTCAACGAATTTTATGTTTGTGTTTACACATGTCGGTTATTTTATAATCTCTTAGGTTATAAGATATGGATGTCTTGAGATGTCCCAGCCAAATCACTCTACCTTTATAATTATTGCTTTTAATAAAACCTTTCTGTCAATTGTTTGGACGATTTTCCTAACAACTTAGAAGGAATTATTTAATTTTTTTTCGAAAATTGTAGCATTAACGAAAAAGTTCACATAGTCCTTAAAAAAAGCATCACCTCTGAAGCTTGTATACCTATTGTAATGAAACATATAATTACCATAGTTAAAGAAAACCAGTAGCGAAGATTTGATGTCAATGAGTTTATTCCCATTCTTCAATACATTTTCATCTTTCCCATAACTTGAAATAATTCAATTTTCAGTATTCAGAAATGGTAGACTTTTTGGAGTATATTAAGACAGAAGATTACAAATATGAAAAATTCTATATAGATGCCTGGTCAAATGTCATTCATCATAGGGTAAATGAAATACTTGTTAATGAAACTGAGGTGGAAGATGAAATTTCCAAAGAGTTGATCATATTACAAGTGAGTAAACTGAAATTTTTGTTAATGAAAATCATTATCTGTATATCATCTTCCAGCATTGTCCTGTTATATTTCTGTTGAACTTGAAAAGTATCATTGAGCATTGTATTCAATTGAAAGGACATACTGTTGCCAAAATATTACTGAAATATACACCCAAGAATCAAGTTCAAGATCAGGTATTGGTATGTACAGAATTCTTTGTATTGTGAATGATATTTTCAATTGAGAAAAAAGTATACAGTATTCAGATATGAGATATATTTGATACTGGTAGTAGAACTCTTGAATCATATAGAAAATTCCTAATTAACTTATATTTTAACTAACTTACTCTTCCACGTTTTATTCCTTCTCTATTTCGTTTATACATGCTGATTTTCGCTTTCTTTCACAAATATACCTGAATGAAACTCGTATGGACAAAAATTGCATGAAAACATCCTGAATATTCATATAAAAAAGTTTAGGGCTGAAAAAAATTCTAATCATTGCAGTGCTTTGTGAAACACTCTGTACCTACATGAATATTTAAGAGTGGGAAATGTTATTTTATTTATAGATTTATTTATGGAATTAATTATCATGAAAACAGAAAGGAATTTAATAAGTTGAAAAATATGCATAGGTACATAACAAGTTGAGACTACTCTTAATCAACATACACTGCGCAAAAAAATTAACGCACATTCTGAAAATCTCAATTTTAATGAAAGTTAACTCTACATTGACTTTATAACTTATTTTTATGTTTTCTCGGGAAGGTTTTGAACGAAACAAGACACATTAAATGGAAGAAAAATTCAGGATTTCACCGAATCTTATGTGAAAGAAGAGAAATAAACAATTTTCAAAATACTGAAATGCTGATAAGTGATTTAATACTTGGTATTTCCACTCCTTGCGTTAATTACAGCTCGGCAACGACGGTTCATACTCAAAATGAGTGATCTTAAAATGTTCTGATCTAATCCTTCCCAGATTTCTCCGAGTTGGATTCCTAAGTCATTAAGAGTATCTGGATGATTTTCTGAACTTCTCAGCCTTCTATTGAGGTTGTCCCAAACCTGCTCAATCGGATTGAGATCTGGACTTCTTGCTGGCCATTCCATTCGAGAGACTTCAACCTCTTCAAGGTACTCCTGAACGATGCGCGCACGATGGGGTCTGGCATTATCGTCCATAAAAATGAAATTTTCACCAATGTATGGGGCAAATGGCACTACATGCTCTTCAAGAATGTTCCTTATATACTTATCAGCATTCATAGCTCCATTATCAACGACCACTAGGTCTGTGCGAGCAGTCAAAGATATTCCACCCCATACCATAATCGATCCTCCCCCGAAACCAGTAGTATTCAGGAAATTGCACTGAGCATATCTTTCATGTGGACGTCTGTATACAAGGGAACGTGGATCACAATGGTAGAGGCAGAATCTAGACTCATCTGTGAAGAGAACTCTTTCCCAATCGGCCTCTTCCCAATGGATATGCTCTCTCGCAAAATCCAAACGCGCCCTTCGATGGGCTGGGGTAAGAACTGGGCCTCTTGCCGCGACACGAGGCCTTAAATCATATTCTCTGAGGCGATTTCTTATTGTCTGAGTGCTAATTTGCACCTCATGAGTTTGCTCAAGCTGATTTTGAAGGAGGCGAGCAGTTGCAAACCGTTGTCTCAATGAAGAAACTCTCAAGTAACGTTCTTGAATGGCAGTTGTTACCCGTGGTCTACCCTGTCCTGGTCTTCGGACATTCATCCCTGAATCGCTGCAACATTCTGGACACACTTGTATGGGAAACTCCAAACCTTTCTGCAATTCTTGTGTATGTTCACCCTTCTTCTCGCAAAACTACCGCTTGGGCACATTCCTCTTGGGTCAAATTGCGTGTTTCGCTTTGCATAGCGGTCGAGTGTAGAAAATCAAACGAAAGAAAAACTATTGACCACTAGAATTGATCGAGAACAACTGATTTCAGAATGGAGCCAATACATTCAAAATCTGATATTATCTTTTTTTAATTCCTGCTGGGAGAGAACATCTGTATTGAAGAAAAACTTTGAAAGTGGATAACATATGCATGCATAATTCTGATAAAAATAATTTTCATTGAGAACACCTTCAGTTGTAGAATAAATTTGAGATTTCCATGTGCGTTAATTTTTTTGCGCAGTGTATTTTAATGTGAAGACCATGAATGCATAGGTACCTTCGCAGCAATGTAAATAGTGACTGAAAAATTTTTTTATGCAGGAGTTATCTGGAAAAGAATGATGAACAGTGTGAAGAAGGCTTGAATTGAATTGGTTCACCAAGCACATGTTTATAGGAAGCTCTTTGATGTCTTGTGTAGAATTTTTTATGTAACTTATTTATCTCTAAATATTGAGCAATTCATAAAATTGTTCTAATTTTTCTAGAATTATCTATCGAGCTCTAAAAGCTCGCACTAACATGTCCAAAATATTTTTGGTAAAATATATTGAATCTGTCAGAAACATTGGCGTTTTAATGGAAGCTCAGCTTCTGAGACTATTTATTGTCTACTTACCTTTGAGTTTATTCGTATACAGTTGATTTATCATATTGGGAGGAAAGGTTCAAATTGATACCCCGTCAGATTTAAACTTGAATTTATCACCAAAACCATAAAACAATTCAAAATACAAGATAAGAAGCAACACTGAGCTTTCAAAAAATAATTGCTGAAATCTAATGGGACATAATCATAATCTAATGAAATTTCAATAATTAATAAACTCCATTTTTATCATTACATCCACAAAGATGGAGATCCATAATTCTTAAATTTACTGAGGCACTTGGGTGTAATTCCTTACTGTTACAACAACTTTCGAATTATAAATCTTTTCAAACATATTTGGACGTAATTAGATTGAATTAATTTCTATGAATGAGCTATAAGTTGATATAAGTGCAAAGATAGCTTAGAAGAAAACTAAAAATAATGAATTCATTGGATGACTTGACAACATTCCATTTTTCTGCCATTCTATATGTGTTTGGGAGAATGAGGGTTTTCATCATTGAGAATGAATAAAAGTGAGGGGGCCTTTGAGTATGAAAGAAAATATTTCTAAAAAAGAAAGCAGAGAACACTACTGTTATGATTAGTAACCTAAATTTTCATGTTATATGTGTTGTAGTAATTATGGTTCAAATTCTCTATTCATTGAAAATTTAAACAAATTGTTGCATAGATACTTTCTTAAAGCAATCAATACAACGAGCTCAAGGTGCACCAATAGAGTAAATCTGTTGAGTCTTGTTCAAAATTCCATTTCAAATGAATCGAAGGCCCCTTTTGATGCATCTTCAATGAAAAAACTTTTATGACTGACAACTAATTTCGCTTAAAAGAATTTCAAATTTATGATTAACACAAAGGAAGTACACAAGATAAAACACAGGAATATATAAACATCTTTAGTGATCTAAATTTTCATGAAATACAAAATTATAACAAATATATGTACACGAAACATTGATAGAATGTTCTTCCTAACGCCATCACTACGAGTTGAGCCATACATAGTCACTGCATAAATAGTGAATATGTATCCATTTTAAACAAGGGATTTTATAAATGGCACTAAGCTATTTTTCCAACAATTTTTTATTATCCTTTTCTGAAAACTCAGTTCTTAATTTGAATTTACATCAACATATCTACATTGAGAATATTAATTCATATTCTATAGAATCTCAGAGAAAAACCGTATATCACTTTATTCACAAAACAAACAAAAAACTAACGACAATTCTACATTTCAAATCTATTGAAACAATCACAAACTCACACATAACATACAGTTGAAAAAATGCGTTTCTTGAACCGTATATATCACATTCATAGTACAATATTGAAAATTTTCATATGAAAAAACTGACATTACAAAATAAAAATAATCTGCCTACACAAAAAATGAAAATTGATAAACGAATAGCTGAATACGTGGATATTTTGTTTCAAATACCCAAAATAAAAGTTCCATTTATCTTAAACCAGATATATTACGTGAGAAATAATCGTAATATTACCATCGATTATTTCAATGGTTTGGTACTGAGCTGTAAAATTTTTTGAAAATATATTAAAACCAAAGGTCTATGGAGGATGCAACTACTCCTTTAGCCAACTCGCATCAAAAAGAGTTCAAAATCGATACTAAGATTGTAGAATTCTGAATATATATGAAGACCTGAAAAAAGATCTTCTCAAGTAAGAGAAATACAGTTGAAGCCTGTACGCAACCATTGTCTTCATTGAAAATGAAAAACGAATTCAAAATTATGAATTCTTATGATTCCTAGACTCATCTTATTTCACTTACCTCATACCTGGTTTGCTGGTCTTTTGAAAATAAAACATTTTCAAAGCCTGCTTGCGAGTATTTCATTTGTAGATTATTATGCAAGATCTATTCATCCAAGAGGTTATTTAATTATTTAAGGATCACAGGAAGTAAATTTAATAAGAATTTGATAGCAGATCTCCGAAAAATTACCTAAGAAAAATCTGAGTGAGAAATGATTTTTTTTATTCAACAATCCAATCAATCAAAAATGATATCAACATTTCATAAAAGCTTATTTTATAAATATACCTTCTCCAACATATAAGTATTAAATATTAAAAACCCATCAGATAGTTAAAATTTCTGTAATAGAACTGTATATACCACATGTCAATTTTTTTATTACAATAATGTTGAACGGATGACAAGTCGATATGAAAGTAGTGTGTTTGAAATTTTGCCGATGTCTGCCCACATTCTCATGAAACTATTTGACTTTCATCGAAATTAATGATGTGAATGGTACTAAGTAATTTCACTCCGGATGTTCTATAGCTTACAACCAATGCACCAACTAAAGGTAATCAATTCTTCAATCTGAACCATACTTGAACTTTTCCAATTTAATATATAACATTGTCACCTCATATTAACACTAAGGTATGTATGGCAGACTAGAGAACTTGGTTTTGTCCATATCACGCTCGCTTTTTTCCATTGGCAGAGAGTGGACTCATTACTGCAGCTGTTGTATTATTCACGGCCAACTCAGCTGCTTGCACAGCCATTTGCTGCATACTGGTCTCGACGAGGCTTTGATAAACGGGTTTCAAGAACTGTAAATTCGAAAATCCAACATTTTAGAAGGGGAAATTTCAACGGATATTTACAAATATCATATCGATGATTATTTTCCAGCAAGAGATACATGCTGTCTTTTCATCCTCATTACCTATGATCTAGCCTAGAGTCACCTATAAAACACATTTTCAATTCTTGATCTGTAGAACAGATTACATCTAAATCGTTGCCATTTCTACTTGTTCAAAAAGTGTAACAATCTGAAGAAACTCCTCCAATGCACCCAGAACCTTTTGTTCCAGGCAGTTTTTATTTGGCAAAGATGTTCCGTTATGACAGAGGGGCCTGGTAGCCATACCAACTGTAGTTTTTTCTTTTCATCAAGCAACAAGTGGGGGATTCTACATATGTGTACTGAAGCTAAATTTATTGATGATTTCACGGCCATATTCAACAAAGAAATTCCGGGCTTAACAACTAGGTATCTCGGTTGTAACCCGACGATTGACTGCTCCGACTTGACAGTGTTATTGGTTTGAGCACTGTATTCAGTTGTATACAAAAACAACATGAACAGAAATGAAGAGACTCATAGTTCATGTTCATAGTGCATGGTTGCCTACTATCTACAATACTAGAACTAAACCCGTCCGAAGTGGAGGGGATGAACCGGCCGATCACGCAGGGGTGGAGCTACAGTGTTCGATCCAGTAATACCTTCAATTCGGAGCAATCAACTTTCGGGTTATAACCTCAACCGAGATACCTCTGAAGATGCCTACCGTAGTTCTAAGCTCAACATTTTCTTATTTTAAGCTTTAATGCTCTTGTATGCAACTAGCGATATCAGTGCCAGTTTAAGCATTTGTTCAGTGCACCTAGGAACTATTGGGGAGAAACTGTGTAGGTATATCAATAAAACTACACTGCGCAAAAAAATTAACGCACATTATGGAAATCTCAAATTTATTCTACAACTGAAGGTGTTCTCAACGATAATCATTTTTATCAGAATTATGCATGCATATGTTATCCACTTTCAACGTTTTTCTTCAATACAGATGTTTTCTCCCAGCAGGAATAAAAAAAGATGATATCAGATTTTGAATGTATTGGCTCCATTCTAAAATCAGTTGTTCTCGATCAATTCTAGTGATCAATAGTTTTTCTTTCGTTTGATTTTCTACACTCGATCGCTAAGCAACGCGAAACACGCAATTTGACCCAAGAGGAATGTGCCCAAGCGGTAGTTTTGCGAGAAGAAGGGTGGACATACACAAGAATTGCAGAAAGGTTTGGAGTTTCCCATGCAAGTGTGTCCAGAATGTTGCAGCGATTCAGGGAGACAGGTATGAATGTCCGAAGACCAGGACTGGGTAGACCACGGGTAACAACTGCCATTCAAGAACGTTACTTGAGAGTTTCTTCGTTGAGACAACGGTTTGCAACCGCTCGCTTCCCTCAAAATCAGCTTGAGCAAACTCATGAGGTGCAAATTAGCACTCAGACAATAAGAATTCGCCTCAGAGAATATGATTTAAGGCCTCGTGTCGCGGCAAGAGGCCCAGCTCTTACCCCAGCCCATCGAAGGGCGCGTTTGTTTGGATTTTGCGAGAGAGCATATCCATTGGGAAGAGGCCGATTGGGAAAGAGTTCTCTTTACAGATGAGTCTAGATTCTGCCTCTACCATTGTGATCGACGTTCCCTTGTATACAGACGTCCACATGAAAGATATGCTCAGTGCAATTTCCTGAATACTACTGGTTTCGGGGGAGGATCGATTATGGTATGAGGTGGAATATCTTTGACTGCTCGCACAGACCTAGTGGTCGTTGATAATGGAGCTATGAATGCTGATAAGTATATAAGGAACATTCTTGAAGAGCATGTAGTGCCATTTGCCCCATACATTGGTGAAAATTTCATTTTTATGGACGATAATGCCAGACCCCATCGTGCGCGCATCGTTCAGGAGTACCTTGAAGAGGTTGAATTCTCTCGAATGGAATGGCCAGCAAGAAGTCCAGATCTCAATCCGATTGAGCAGGTTTGGGATAACCTCAATAGAAGGCTGAGAAGTTCAGAAAATCATCCAGCTACTCTTAATGACTTAGGAATCCAACTCGGAGAAATCTGGGAAGGATTAGATCAGAACATTTTAAGATCACTCATTTTGAGTATGAACCGTCGTAGCTGAACTGTAATTAACGCAAGGGGTGGAAATACCAAGTATTAAATCACTTATCAGCATTTCAGTATTTTGAAAATTGTTCATTTCTCTTCTTTCACATAAGATTCGGTGAAATCCTGAATTTTTCTTCCATTTAATGTGTCTTGTTTTGTTCAAAACCTTCTCGAGAGAACATAAAAAATAAGTTATAAAGTCAATGTAGAGTTAACTTTCATTAAAATTGAGATTTTCAGAATGTGCGTTAATTTTTTTGCGCAGTGTATTTTTTGACGGCCATATTGCTTTAAGAGCCCATTTCTCAATTGAGGATTTCCCTATGGTGTCTACGTTGACTCCTGGAAATACCCATTCCCCATGTTTTATCATATATTCTTTGAAATATAAAAAGGGAATGACTAGATCTGTGTATTTTATTGCACAGATGGGAGTTCCAGTTGAGCATTTTATCTTGTTCTAGAATCTTTAGGCTCTGCAAATGAAATATTTTTCCTGCAGAGGACAGTTGTTATAATGAGAATGTTCTTCTGGTAAGTAGCACTATCAAAGTCTTGCGAGCATTAATACCCAGTTGTTCAAACAATATATGAATAGAACTTCCTGGAATATTACTGTGTTGGTAATGAATTTTAGCTAAGCACATGAAACAATTGTCAAATTGAATTGACAAGAATTCTTCTCCACTTCTGCCCATGAATCAATATTACGCTTTCTGGTAATTAAATTGTTTTCAAAAATGATGATAATTCTATTCACATGTTATCATCAATTTGCATAATGATGCCATGCTTTATCAATAAAATGTTTCATGAGAAAAAGTGAAACATGTAGGGTAGAGCATGCAGTGTTAATAATGGTACATACGTTTCCTTTGTTTTCTCATTTTGAAATAGGAACGCTAAGAAATAAAGGAAGTTATTAATATTGGATTAAAGAGATGCGTATAAAACAAAAATCGGTTTCTGCTTAAAAAGGACAGTATTGAAATCTAAAAACAAAACAATTAGTGAAGAGAAAAATTAGAGAAAATCATTGTCTATTCATTGATCACACTCCCATACTATTGTCAAACTATTCACGGGTTCTGAAGATAGAAAGAAAAAATGGTTGACCCTTAAATAGACAAGTATGACAAACAAAACTCAAAATTAAGTAGTGAGCAGAATGGATTTTTCTGAAAATACAGGGTGGCCAAGAGATTGACGTCAAAAAGGAAAAAACAGGTCCCTCATGTCATGGGCTATTCGAATCACCCCCATGTATGTTATGCTATTTTTCACGGTTTTCGAGATATGAATTTTTTTATGAACTTTGAGAATTTTCGACTTGACCATCTTAAAAAAGATTTAAAAAAAAGTAGAAGACTTCTCTGTGAAATTCTCTTCGTAACTTAATCTCCATGAATTGTACTTTTATACATAAAATAACCAGATTCGTAACTTTGATAAAAATTATGGAAATGTTGGTCTCAAGTCAAAAAGTTACTTAAATTGGATTATGATCTGAATTTTCGAATCGAAATTAAAAATGTAAAAAGGCTAATTCACGGTTTCTTAGTATGCTAAAAAACTGCGCTCAACAGTCAGTTTTTACAATCATTGATAAAAAATGGTACTTAACACTCTACTTTTGCTAGAATTAGACTTCAAAGTCATCGAGGTGGAAAGAATCAAAGAACTAGACATTTACTACAAAATGATTTTTTGTCATTTTAAAATATTTCTTATGATAGAAAATGCTGAAAATTAATGAAAATTAGCTTTAGATGTTGGTCAAGAAAAGTTCTAGATAAAAAAAAGAAAAAGGTATGGCAATAAATCACACATCATAATGTAAATAAAAAGAAACTTATTCATGAAATTTACAGTAGGTTTTCAAAGTGGCCACCTCCAGCCTCAATACACATTCTATACCTTCTTAGAAAATCTTCTTTTAATCGCATAAAACCTGCCCTGTTCTCTCTTAGGACACGTTCGGCTTCTCTTATCTTCAGTCGCAGCTCGTCTTCACTCGAACATTTTCGGGCGTAAACAATTTCTTTGAAATAACCCTAAATGAAAAAATCGATGGGATTAAGGTCAGGTGAACGTGGGGGCCCCTTGATTGGTCGACTGCGTCCGATCCATCTGTTCGGGTATAGTTCATTCAAGTGCTTAATCAAAAATTGTTCTCGAAAATTTGAATAATCCCGAACGGTCTTTCATTGCTGCGCAGCGGACCAATCAAGTGGCCCCCACGTTCACCTGACCTTAATCCCATCGATTTTTTCGTTTAGGGTTATTTCAAAGAAATTGTTTACGCCCGAGAATGTTCGAGTGAAGACGAGATGCGACTGAAGATAAGAGAAGCCGAACGTGTCCTAAGAGAGAACAGGGCAGGTTTTATGCGATGATTAAAAGAAAATTTTATAAGAAGGTGTAGAATGTGTATTGAGGCTGGAGGTGGCCACTTTGAACACCTACTGTAAATTTTATAAATAAATTTCTTTTTATTTACATTATGATGTGTGATTTATTGCCATACCTTTTTTTTTTTTTATCTAGAACTTTTCTTGACGAACATCTAAAGCTAATTTTCATTAATTTTCAGCATTTTTTATCATCATCAGAAATATCTTAAAAAGGCAAAAAATAATTTTATAGTAAATGTCTACTTCTTTGATTTTTTCCAACTCGATGACTTTGAAGGCTAATTCTAGCAAAAGTAGAGTGTTAAGTACCATTTTTTATCAATGATTCTAATGGTCACCATCCACGAGGCTACCGATACGGGCGTTATATGGCCTTTTATGACACTTTATGGCCAATCACGGAGACTCTTTTCGCACGTGGCCTTATAAACTGTCATAAAAAGCCCGTCTCGGTAGCCTCGTGAGTGGATACCATTAAAGCTGACTGTTGGGCGCAGTTTTTAAGCGTACTAAGAAACCGTGAATTAGCCTTTTTACATTTTTAATTTTGATTCGAAAATTCAGATCATAATCCAATTTACGTAACTTTTTCACTTGAGACCAACATTTCCATAACTTTTATCGAAGTTAGGAATCTGGTTATTTTATGTATAAAAGTACAATTCATGGAGATTAAGTTACAAAAAGAATTTCACAGAGAAGTCTTGTACTTTTTTTAATATCTTTTTTAAGATGGTCAAGTCGAAAATTCTCAAAGTTCATAAAAAAATTCATAACTCGAAAACCGTGAAAAATAGCATGACATACATGGGGGTGATTCGAATAGCCCATGACACGAGGGACCTGTTTTTTCCTTTTTGACGTCAATCTCTTGGCCACCCTGTATATTGAAGAAAATTGAGAAACTACTGATTTTGACAAAATGAATACTTAAATAAGGATTTGGAACAAGATCCATTATTCTACTTCATTATCAAAATTAATTAACCAAGCTTAATTGAAAAACTTCACTATCAATACTCACATTGTCCCATATCAGATTCGCCATTTCATCTATTTGAAGTCCATAATCCCTGAATTCTCCACTATACCTGAGGACATCTGTATTAGTTAATTTCCAATTATTTATTCATTACTTACCTAATGTAAGCCCAAAATCCTAGAGTGATGAATGCAATAGCCATACCGGTATTGAAAATATTGGCTATTGTGTAAGCACCGAAAAGTCCAAAAGCACCAGATCCTATGTAGCAAAACACGGCAAGAGCAAAAAATACAGCAGGTGTTCTTGCTGCCTTGAAAATATTCTTACTTTCATTGTGAGCTTTGAATTGGTTGAAAGATTCCTCCAAGTCCTGTGAGTGGAAGAAACATTTTGAGGTATATGACATTGAAAATTTGTGTTTTTTTTTTCAAATATGATCCATTTGTGAGAAAAACTTAGACTTCTTGCAATTGTGAAAATATTCAAGTATTTGGCATGCAGTCAGGATATAGTTCATTATTTTTTAAATATTCATTTCAAATGCCATGATGTGAGTTTTCAATGTAATTTTAAAGCAATGATACTAAAAAAATATATACTGTACCTTTTCAAGTTGATCTTTATACTTCTCACTAAATTCTTCACCGCCCATCTTACGTTTACTTCGGAACTGTTGAACAGCTTTATCCTTAATTTTCTTATGTTCTGCTTCCATAACGCTAGTGTTCAGGTAAGGTTTGGTTCCACCACATACATCTTCCATTAAACTTGTATAAACTTCTTTCGCATCTGCCACAGCTGATAAGTTATTGGCTTCAGCAGTTGCCTAGAAGTGAAGACATCTTTACAATAATTATTAGTCATTGAAGAGTTTACCAAACAGAGGCTCCCTTCAGAATGAACCTCATTGAATGAATTTTTTATTGAATCATGCTTCTTATTGGTGAACACTATATGAGAAAGACAACATATATCATATGTATCAACTCAGCAAAAACCACTCACCACAAGCATTGATTTAGGTTCTGGCAGCTCGTTACCTTGGTAAATTTGCATATAACACTTAAAATATTGCACCAAATCTCTAGCTTTCACCTTCTGACCATTGATTTGTTTCACCACCAAATTTTCTGGTGCAAGAATCATTGGGACAAGTATTTTCAAATTGTCTTTGAATTCTGAATCAATATCTGACAAAATAAAAGACATGTTAGAAAAAAGCATTTTTCTCTTTTGAGGTAGAGCTAACTGAGAATCCAAATAGTATCGCTTATTAAGTTTTTTGCATAATTATATGAGGAGTAGAACATTATTGTTCACTACTAGATCTCTTTGTTTTTTATACTAAGATGGCTGTTTTAACTTTTATTTATACAGTAATCACCTTGTACTCTTCCATCAAACGTTGGACTTGTTGATACTTTAATACCAGGATGTGGCATAAGAAAACACGCAATTTCTGAAAAACATGATCTTATATGTCTCCTTAGTGATTCAAGTTCAGGATGCTGATTTTCGTCTACTTTTAGCCTCTTCTCTAAGATTTTTTGTCCGCCAACAGCACCATATGGGGCCTCATAAGGAAATCTCCAATCTCTAACAAGAAACTGAAGTCTCTGAAATGGAGTTAAATTTGTTTCCGCTAAGGCCAAACGACCATATTCTGTAAAAAGCTGAAAGAAAAGGAATTTTTGTATTAAATACATAATTTCGAGTTAGCTCTACTTACTTGCAAATGTTGCAAATCGTCTTCTTGTATATTTGATGATAAATTGTATATTTGTACAGAGCTTATCATTGTACTTAAAGCAAATATTGTCGCACATTCTTTCACAGTACTTTTGCTGTCCCAAGTACCTTGAGTATCCAATAATATAACAGCCACCTGAGAAAGTGAGAAGCCCCTTTGAGAAAAATAATATTCAATAAAGTAACGTTACAACAAAGCATATCCAATCAAATCAATCTCAATCAACACATTTGAATTTCATCTTTCCGAATTCAGTAAAATACAAAACGCTTATATTGCTGAGACAATACACTTCACAAAATAAATTAATCACATAGTGGCAACAGTTACATAACCCTGTGAAGAAATTTGCTTTTGAATATAGCAAGTGTCCAAAATAGGAAACAAACCGAAGTGTAAAAAAAGTTATTACGATAATTAGATCATGTTGAATATATTGAACTTGTCTAATAGATCAAGGCAATCGAACAAGCCATTCAACTGCTTGTTAATAAGCAGAAGATCCCAAAATGATCCTCATGATCTTAATGGGGGTAATAGATATGAGAAGAATGAGACCGCATAAACTTATAATTATGACACTTTAAGGGTATTCCTAACTTTGAATTGAATGGTTTACAACTTTCTGTAAATTTTGAATAAATTTCCTGCAGCTTTACAATTAAGACATGAGTTTGACAGTTGGGACAGATAGCCAAAATACTCAAAATTTCAACAAGCATGTAGGCTTCAACGGCTCTCCGTATAAAATAATCAAGAGCTGTAATTTGTAATGAGAAAATACTAGTAATCAGACCATTGTAGTAAGTATAGTACCAAACATAATAGAAAAATGGATAGGACATATGTTAGCATTGAAAATATTGTAACTAGCTTTATGTACATGTGTTTAGATTCAGAGATGGTGGAATTATATCCCACCTGTTCTGAGCATACACTACATACACTAGGTCATTTCACAGATTGAACATGGAATATCGATTAATCAGATCATTGATATAAATATCAACGGCCATGGATCTGACTCGAACTTGCCACAACTTGTATCTGATTAATCGATATTCTATTAATTTGTTTTCCTTATGGAAGTAACTTTTAAGTTTAGATTGGACATGCATGGAATTTCTAACTTTCTCCTCATCAATGTTTAGTGTAATAAAAAACTTATCTCATCAATAACTTCAAATCAAGAAAGTTTCAAAGTACCAAATGTGTTCCTACCTTTTCACCATTAGCTAATTCAGTCAAGAATATTTCTGACCACATCAATATACCAGTTGTATCCCTTTCAGAGCCACCTCTCCAGGAGAAACCCTCCAATGGTGCATCATCTTGACCAATCCAATCTGATGTATTTTTCTTTAGTACGTACTGAAACCGAAGATGTTATACTGGGAAATGATTGTAATCAAATTTAGTTTTACTTTTGAATTCATATATCTGAGGAAGAAATCCAATAAAAATGATTTTCCATGCCTGAATGCACCAGCGACAGAAATAACAACAACATTTCGATCTTTAATACCATCTTGCATCAGGATTTTTGACAATGCTTCTTCATCTAAACAGAATGTGTGATCCTCATTGGCTAACACAACAGGTATTGCACGGGGTTTAAAAGTTTCAAAGTTGTCCATATCTGCAAAATGTAAAAAAGATAATAATTTGATATCATTACATATGTAGGATGTACTGCTTCAAATTAAATATTAAAATTTCAGGTATCAACGTCACATTTACATAAGATCATGAAAATTCCAATCAAATTATAATTATTACGTAGGTAGACGATTCGTTTAAGAGTACCTAGTACAAAAGTGCGACGTAAGTGTATTTTTTTTTAACTAACTATTGAAAACTTGCAAGTTTTTGCACTACATTTGAAATGGAATAATTTCAAAGGGTTCAAATTCGCTTTTGGAATGTTCAATTGTTGATTTTTACCTCCAATTCTTGATTCGACTATCCTGTAATGTTTATGTTTCTCATTTAGTTCAGGCATTTTCTCTTTGTACTCATAAGAAATGGACAAGTAACTGTCGTGTCGACCTCGTCCTTGGATTTGTCAAAATTTAATTTGACATTCATATCACCATAGATCCTCACCTGTCACTTCATGAATCCACAGAGCTTGTGATGAAACATTCAATGACATCGTAATGATGTTAATCTGTGTTGACTGACACTTAAAAAAAAAAAACGATTTTCATTTTTTTTTTTATAATTGCAGAAATTTCTATGGTATCGATGCTCCTAGATTCCCGCCAACGATTTGAATTCTCTTTTTTCGTTCATATTTGAGTGATCCATAGTCAACGGAAGAATCTATTGTGAACAGTATGAAACGATTTATGCGTAGAATACTTAGTGTTGGCAGTGGCACTGATTAGATTTTGTTTAAGACTTCTTGTCCATTGAAAATCTTAGATGGGATTCTACTTTTCATTTCTCGCCAAAGGGGTCGCGCTATTTTCCGCCTAGAAAATTAAATATTGTTGATTACTCCGGAAGTAGGACCAGATCAACAATCTAAAGTGCTGTTTTGATCTACAATTTTTGGTCACGATTCTTAGTTAGGAGTCATTACACCATAATTTCCTCAATCGAAAAACTCGAATGCGGGTACTTTTTCAGAGCAACGTACTGACGCAAGAGATAATCCTCGATCCTATTCTTCAGACAATGTAGAAAATTTTCAACAAATGACAAAGATCAAAGGATGGATATTTTTTGACCATACAACTCCCTGAATAAAACGAATTTCGGATGTATGCTACAGATTTTATTCTGCTAATGATTTTGGTGCGATAAAAAATCTTATTTTTTGAGAAAAAAAACATGCTACGTGGTTGAATTGTTTGCACCAAAAAATCTTAAATGGACCATTCATAACGTAATTTTTTGAAAATAGCCCTTTTTCAAAAATACTTCAACATTGCCTAGAGAATCGAAATTTCACACATGTATGAATCGATTATAATGCGATTTTAAGATTCTTCTGGACCCACTTTTTCAACAGATTCCCTCAGGTCAGTCAGCAGAGTTACCATTTTAGTATAGTATAGAATTAGTTCAATCAATCAGAAACAATGGAGTGAGCTTTTATTGATACTGATGGAATGTTTTCATATTGTACTTACTAGGTTGACATACAATGTTTAAATTTTAATATATTCAGATATATTTGAATATGTAATTTGTAGCTACTATATATTTCATAAAATTCGAAACGAAGTAACTGATTGTAGATTTCAAAACTATATAAATTCATATTATAGATAGGTTTTCCACAGAATCAAGAATTATCAAAATAAATAACAGTTCATCTCTTATCTTTATAATATCCAATAGAAGTTGCACCCATTCACCAAATAACATTTTGAGAGATATTCTTCAACCATCCAATATTCTATCTCTCAATTTCTTATAGATCTGAGCATGTTCTCAATCAATACCACCACAATATCAAAGTTTCAGAATTGTACCATTGTACCAAACTATGAATGTAGATAATTCATATTACATATCCTACTGAGTAAAAAAATGACTAGTACAAGTGGATGACAACAGAAATCTAAGTTTAGGAAGAAGGTACTGTTTGTTAGGGAAAATTATTTTTATGCAATTCCTCCGTTTTAACCTTCAATTTGTACAACTCTTCTTCCAAGAAATCTGTGATAGCCTTTCTCGCTTCTACATCAGTAACTTTTTTCTCTTTTAATGATTTCACCATATCTGTCAGATCTATTGGTTCTCCATAGTTGAATGTCAACTTTTTTTTGATATGAAGATAGTAAGGTGGTTCATTTGGCAAGACATCATCCATTCCAATGTGCCATATCGGAAGAACAATAGGTGTAACAGGAGCCTCAAATATCATTCGCCCCACTCCCCACTTGAACCTCATATGTTCCTTGGTCATATTTACTTTTCCTGCAAATATTAAATAATTTTAAATACTTTTTCCACTCCCATTACATAACATTATTTCGATAATCAGCCACTAAAATTGGCATTAAATAACATGTTTTCGAATTTTCCTATTATTGATTTATTTCATGAAAAAAAAAGAAATCAAAAAACGATTCTAAACACAAACTTTCGAAATATTCCATGATTCATTCACTTATTTTATTCAACGCATATCTGCATCTATTTCGATTTTTCCTCTGCAAATTCCTAATCAACAACAATGAAATTAATGGTTAGAACTATAGTTTGGGTTTCAGTAATTCCTAGTTGCATAAATATAAGGAATGTACCTAACCTTTATTAATTGTTCACAACAAAGTGTTGAATAATAGTTGTATTTTCAAATATATAAAATAAATAAATATTAGAGCTTGAGTTAATTGTTTGAATATAACAAGAAATGAATTTTGTGAATATGTATTCAACTCTTAAAATTCCTCAGAATGTTTTATGTAGTTTTTTCCTTTTTTAAACAAACAAATTTTTCATTCTCATTTTCCACTATTCCAGAAGATTTAGGAATTATATTAAGACAAAAATATTCCAAATTTTCTGCTCATTGTATACAGGGTGTTCCATCACAGACGAGACACCCCGTATATTTCTTATCCCATAGCGATTGGAAAAATTTCCCGAAACACGTCGAATGATTTTTTTTGGGGACATCATTTGGCGTACATTTGAGGCTTGAATGAGCAACCCCCTCAGAGTGGGTGCTTCAACACCTCAAAATTGAACGGGGGAGAGTAGTTGATTGATACTTAGTTTGAAAGGTCTTGGAAGCCAACAGTGTATGGAAAAAGTAATTTTGATGAGCTGTTTTTTCGCCAATGATCAATTTTTTAGTTCAAATGAGCCATCTTGAATATCTTGGTTATTTTTACAATGTACAAGCCCATTTTCACTAAACTCTTTTTACAAACTTCACAATCTTGAAAAAATTGAATCGTTTCATCATGCTCACAAGAAAAAAATCAAATCTGCGTATTTAAATCAAATGCTCAAATTGTCCTCCATTGACTTCCAATAATACAATCTTGACTGAAAACCGTCTCTAACATGGTTCAGCATAATTTGAGTTATTAACGACACTCGTTGGCAATTCGTTGACGTAGTTCGTCCAAATTTTCACAAAATGTTGGACTTAAGATGTCCCCACAAGAAGAAGTCTAAAGTGTTTTTGGCGAAAACAGCTTATCAAAATTTTGTTTTTCATACTATGGGATAAGAAATATACGAGGGGGCTCCTCTGAGATGGAACACCCTGTATATGTTCTACATTAATTTTCCCTTCGAGCATCAGACATTACTGCTTTCGGGGCGAAATCTCAGACGTTCTATCGGGAAGATCGAACTTCTCTGAATAACACCAAACGCATTGAAAACCCAGGAATCCCATGATGATTTTCATCTGCAACTGGGTTTTCACAGTCTGTCAATCACGTGAACACAGTATGCAGTGAAGTATTATGAAATATTTGCGTTAAGTTTCGGTTGTCCGCTCAAGGGAGAGTTCTGGACCCTAAAATACGAAAAATAGGTGTCCGCGTCCGCCCAAGGGAGCGTCCGCTCAAGAGAGGATTTGCATTTACCGATTTCCGGACTATGAAAATGAGTCTGTTCAATAGAGGTGTCCGCTCAAAGGAGGTGTCCGTTAGTAGAGGTTTCACTGTAGTTATTTTTGAAAATAATTCAAATGGATACAAAAAAATATGATGAGATGATATATTGTTTATACTGATTACTCCTAGGTCTCCGGAGGAGACCCTTCAGAATATGCAATAACAGAAAAGTTAAAATCAATTAATGATGTTCACTGATTTTCAGCTATTGTCCACACAAAAGGAAAATTTAAGAGAATTGAATGATATATCCTGTAGGTTGATGAAATAATCATATGGTGGAAAAATAATAGGATACTCAATCCTATTTCTCACATGGTTGGTTATATCGTTTTTATGCTTAATAAATATCATCAAATGGAGTGCAACAGTACATCCCACATATTTTTTATTCATCTATTAGTATATGGCAGTTGGAACAATGAATATAGGATTATTTTATGAATTACATGAAATTTCATTTGTATTAAAATATCTACTAGCATGATGAAAATTGCAAAAAAAACTGATTCGGGAATCTTTAAATAGTATTGTGCGTAGGTATGTCCTTTGAATGGGAGAGTGATAATTTGGCCCAAGTGTCTAAAAAAATTCTTAAATGATAAAGAATTCAGAATCAAATTCAATTCTATCCATCCCTCTAACAAAATAACTCTGGAAAGAAATGACTTGAAGTTTTCAGGATATGAATTTTACGGTTAAGTCCTGAAATGAGCAAAATTGGCTTATGGTGTAGGAATGATTAATTTTTGAACTATGTACAGTGCATTCCGCTTATAATGGACTCGAGGGGACCAAGACATATTGTTCATTATAACAGAGTGTCCATTTTATGAGAATAAGAAAAGCTGTCTTTTATTACTAAATAAGTATGTATAGGTATTTTTTATGAATCTGAATAGATATATTGGTTAATAACACTGATAATAATTATACATACTCAATACTGAACTAGTGTTTTGGAAGGAAGTCTGTTAATTTACTTTGGACAGAGGATTTTTTATATGACTTCGGCAAATATCTATGTCAGATAATTCTTCTTTTTCGAAATAGTCAAAATCGTGTTGTTTGCTACTGCATCACAAACCTTCGTGACAGTGGATCTCCACTAAAACTTGCTTATAATGGACTATTTCAGTATTTTCAGTCCACTACAGTCTACAGGCGAGGTTCCATTATAAACGAGTGCATCTTGTCCGAGGATTTTACATTGTTTTAATTCGGGACTTGGAAATTGGTCCATTACATGAGAGTTTCCATTATATGCAAGTTCATTATAAGTGGATTATACTGTATTTCGTAAAGATGGTATGATTACAAGAATAAACAAAAATTATTGAAGAATATTCAATCTCTCAAACCAATTACCAATTGGTCTGAAATTTGTCATGGTAAACAATGAAACAGATAAGACGAGTAACCCAATATATCGTTATCATTGCGTCATTAGAAGATCAGGGGATTGATTTCATCTGAAAGTTAAACAGGTTTGGGCAGATTCTGGGTCTGAATGGGTAACCATGCTGGCTACAAATTTAAACAAGGG
This sequence comes from Adalia decempunctata, assembly GCA_951802165.1. Lineage (NCBI taxonomy): Eukaryota > Metazoa > Arthropoda > Insecta > Coleoptera > Coccinellidae > Adalia > Adalia decempunctata. The sequence goes on from OX637697.1 coordinate 29,538,960, forward strand.
TATAAAAGCTCCTAACATTATTAATTTCATTTATAAATGAAATTGATCACTCTTTATTCATTTTCATAATAACACTAGAATGAGAATACAGAGACACAATAAAAAAAATGGAAAAATGATCTCTTTAATTCAAGGAGTTGATAAGTGGATAATGGGTATTGAAAAATGAAAAATTCAAAGAGAGTAATGAAATACAGTTCAACTAGACTGAAAATTACAATGAATAGTTTGACTGGGAATTAGGCAATGATTTCATATGAATTCTTTCTATACCGTCTGCAGGGATCTTCTTCTAAATGGACACTTAATTTACCGATTGTGTTAGTTGTATTTCTACTGAACCTCTCAAAGCTAACTTATTTCTCAGTTGGTTCACTCACCTTCTGGAAATATATGAACCCAATTTCCTGAAGCCAATAACTCTATGCACAGATCAACAGCTTCTTGGTAAACACCAGCACCTCGAATTACAGGGATACATTTTCCTAGAGCGAAAAATGAAGCATGTTGCCAGCAGGTAAAGCAAATATCATGGGCTGCCATAGACCACCTCATTACAGTAGGCCTTAGAAGATGTCTCCAATTTAGAGTACCTGAAAGTCAAACTCATCAGACTCTAAAACTGAAGGGCACAAGTTGAAAATTAACAATTACAACCATATTAAATTATAGAACACCATTTGTTTAACTCACCCCAAATGCCTGGATCATCAAAACATGAATGATGATTTGAAACTGTAAGCAAAGGAACATGTTTCGGTCTTTTATCCAATAAGAAACTCATGGTTTTCAGGTTATGAACTTTTGTCTTACTCAACCATCCTGAAAATAAAGAAAATTGAAATTTTGTTGGTTCTCCAATATTTTTAACATACCTATTAATATTTTACTGAACAGCCCAACTGCTGCCACCGTTATTGTACTTGCTATTGACCAAAATTTGGATTGATTCCTCATAGTCGGGAAAATCCATTTGATATCATAAACCATCCTAATATTCTTAATTGAATTAACTTTCACTGACATGGCATGACTTTAAATACGCTAATTATCTATGCGAAATGCTGTTATCAGATTGTTTTGAAATTTTATAAATTATCTAAATATAATTCTCTAAACAATCTCTATAGGTAGGAAGCTATTTCTCATTCTTCAATGCTTTTTTTGTTTTCTGATATATTACATAACAATGAGTTTATATAAAAAAATACCAAGTAATTCAATCGTAAGGAATGAACATTCTTGGCTAATTCATATTTTCAGTTTGAATTTGCCTACTTTTAACCGATGTACATCTCCCATTTCAGTCACAATAACTAACATAAATTTGACAGGTTAACTAGACACTGCACACAGGTGCACTAGTGATCTGTGGCTTGAGTGGCCTGTGCTGCCAGCTAGCTAAAATTAAAGTAGGCTTTTGCCATGTTAATTATAATTAATACATCATTTAAATTTGGCAAAATTATTCTGAAACAATGATTCTACAATGGATACTAAAAAATTGATAACATTTTAAATCTTTTTTTGGAACCATAAGTAATGAGGAATGATTTTCATGAGGAAAAATAAACTACTGCAGTTTGGATTTGTTGGTTTTCAAGTTTTCATCTGCAAGACTCCGGACAAGAATTATACTTTTAACTTCAGTAACTTTCCTGCGTTATCGGCAAATGAGTTGATCTGATTTTGTGCATTAGAATATGAAAAAACAGAATTAATTATAGGAAATCCAGTTTTGTCAAAAACTACGAAATCGTATAATACTTAGACCAGGGCCGAAACCTTCAAAAATGGTAAAAAATGAAAAAAAATTTGAGTAGGATGAAACCCATTAGAAAAGGAGGGGAATATGATCAAAATGAAAGGAAAAATAAATTACGGTCGATCCGAGTTCGGGAAGTGGGAGGGGTGAGTTTTTAAGGGTAAAAAATGGTTTTCCTTGATTTCCGGCAAAACTACAAGTTCTATGGAAAAAAGTTAAATGGCAAAGTTGTAGGTAATGAAAAGATCTACAACTTTTGTATTTACAATTTTTTCACATAACCTCAAAATTTAGGAGAAAAATTCAAAAAACCAGGTTTTTGGTTTTTTATTTATATCTTTTTCAAAAAAAAATTTTTTCTACGAAATTTTGTGAAAACTTACCTTATTATGTCCCAAATACACTGTAATTTATTAGATTCAAAATATTTATGTTTTCGCCTTATTTTAACTTAATATCAAAAAAGCCCCCTAATTTTCAATCGAAAATTCTGACGTCAAAATATCAGCTTTTTTTAAAAAGTTTAGGGGCTTTTTCTTCATTGAAATATCTACTTTCTGATGGTGTAAAAAAAATATACATTACCATAGGAAATGTTCTCAGAAAATGCAAAATTGAAAAAACTCAAATTCGAAATTTTTTTTAATAATTATGTACAATTTTGAGGTATTTATTAAAATTTACTCTTTAATTACTCAAAAAACGTAAGATTTCCTGTTTCATTCATAAACGAAAAAATTGCAAATTGAAATATACTTCTATAATTAACAAAAAAATAAGTTAATAAAGTTAATATTTAATAAGACATCTACAATATTTTGAAAAAGTTGTAGAATCTTGTTTAAATAATATTTTTAGATGACTATTTATTGCTGTTTTAAGATAATTCATATACCTGAGTGACCTTTGGTTAATTTTTAACCCATTGTAAGTTATTTCATAGGGAAGTGGGGACTGAGTTACTCTAATAGCAAGGCACACACGAAAGGGAAATCTGTAAGATCTGATCGGCAGTCCAGATCTGTAACAGATCTGGACGGCGGATACGATCGCGGATACGATCGGCGGGAGCGATCCTATCCGCCGTCCAGATCTGTTACAGATCTGGACTGCCGATCAGATCTGACAGATTTCCCTTTCGTGTGTGCCTTGCTAATGGTGGGTTTCATAAATCGTTGATTGAACAAATCACAGAATTATTCGACGAAATTGTCAAATCAACCAATAGGATTTCTAATTTTCGAAATTTTTAGCATACAATTGCTTGATTGAGTGAGTTGTGAGAAATTTACTTCATTTAAAGAATTGTTTGGAATCTACATAGCAAGGTAAATAGTAAATACTATCTGTATTTTAATCTATATTAATCAACTTTAAAAAAAAATAGAAATATTTTCTTTCATAAATAGTATGTTTAACGTAACTTAACCTAAAAAATTAAAATTGAATGATATTTTAGTACAAGAATAAAAACTAGTAATTTCGTTTATTTTGTACAAACAAATTTACCTGTATATTTATATTGTATTCTTATACAATATATATTTTTTCTATGACATGAATGTAATTCGAATTAAATAAATAAACTCTTTATCAAAAAAAAATGCAGCAATCACATTTTTTTGATGAAATTGTACATAGTGATTAAAAAAAATTTCGAATTTGAGTTTTTTCAATTTTTTGCATTTTCTGAGAACACTCCTTATAGTAATGTATATTTTTTTCACACCATCAGAGAGTAGATATTTCAACGAACAAAAAGCCCCCAAACTTTTTGAAAAAAGCAGATATTTTGACGTCAGAATTTTCGATTGAAAATAAGGGTGCTTTTTTGATATTAAGTTAAAATAAGACGAAAACATGAATATTTTCAATCAAATAAATTACAGTGTATTCGGGAGATAATAAGGTAAGTTTTCACCAAATTTCGTAGAAAAAAAATTTTTTTTGAAAAAGATATAAATAAAAAACCTAAAACTTGGTTTTTTGGAATTTTCATATAAATTTTGTGGTTATGTGAAAAAATTGCAAATACAAAAGTTGTAGATCTTTTTATTACCTACAACTTTGCCCTTCAACATTTTTCCATAGGAATTGCAGTTTTGCCGGAAATCAAGGAAAACCATTTTTTACCCTTAAAAACTCACCCCCTCCCACTTCCCGAACTCGGATCGACCGTAATTTATTTTTCCTTTCATTTTGATCATATTCCCCTCCTTTTTTAATGGGTTTCATCCTACTGTAATTTTTTTTTGTTTCAAAAATTATCGACCCTGGTCTAACTGTTCACAGGTTTGAACAGAAATCCATGTAACCAGAGACATAAATGATCTTGAAACTTGAAACGACAAGAATGATTGCCTATTGAATAGTTTTATCCTTAGACCAGGTTTTATCACAGACCAGGTTTTATCACAGACCACAGTCTTTGGTTTTATCAAAATAAAATGTCTTATTTCTAGCGCTTTCACCATTTCGGGCATTCATAAAAATATTTCATACTAAAATATTATACTCACACTGTGTTGACAAATCATTGATTGAGATCAAGCGGATTATTGTCTGTAATCGAGCGCTTCGAAATTAAACTAAACATGCCTGAACCCAAAGATTAAAGATTTAATCTTTGGCCTGAACCATTATATTGCAATCGCTACAATATGGTGGATGCGCCCGAAAAGGTAGCATATCGATAGAAGAGGCTCTAACAATTAATAATGAGGAATCCAACAATTAATGAACATATCAAGAGCATAAACAAAATAGTTTTGCCATAAATTTCCAAGGTTTTTCAAATCTTTAGAGTATGCCTTATCGTTTTATTGTCCCTCCCTGGATTTGAATATTTGATAAATAAATAAAAAATGATTTTTCTTCTATTTTCAGTATATCATCAAATTCTAGATCTCACGAATAGATGGCGCTTCAAATCGATCAGAGTTCTGTGGTTCTGGTGCATCTTGATCTTGTAAAATTAAAATTAATAATGTTATGGGTCTTGAATATGTCGTGATTAGAATTTTATCGAATATATGTTAACAATAAGTATATTGGCAGATAGTTTACATAGAGGAATTTTAAAAGGTAATGTAGTTATGCTTTTCTCAGCTGCTTTGGATTTTTTGCATGTGCATAATGTCTACAAGTGATTAGAAAGGGTTGATGTCGGAATTTTTTCTTGTCAAGAACTGGTCAGTAATTCTAGCGGATAACATTAATTTACCGACGTTTTTTCTGATTCCTATCAAGCTATGTGATTCTTAAATTTTATTCATTACAATGGGAATGGTGTTTGTGACGTCACTTTACTTGACATTCGATTGAAAATGTACTTGTCGGAAAATTTTCGGAAGTAGGTACAATTTATATTGAAATTCATCAAATTTGGTCATATTTATTGAAATATCACATATTTCGATATATTCCGGCGAAATTGTTATTTAAAACCGGATAAAGAGGTGGTCTTAGTGTTAAAAATCATTCGACATTCACAAATCAGTACAGACTTCAATGGAAGGAATCATTTCAAAATGGTTTTGCCAAATTAGCCGGATAATTTTAGAGATGAGTGAATTATTGGATTTGGTATGTATTAGTTTTACAATACCAATTTTTGTCCTTAACTTTTTTCGCTTAGAATTTTTTTTTAACGGATTCCAAACTCAAAGTAGTCGTAAACCTATTATTGCACGATACTGAACTATGTACTTGTTATCAGCCAGGAGAAGAATCTAACATCCATTTCTTTTGTATAAATTTTTGGAAAAGCAGATCTTTTCATAAAGATGAGAAAACCTAACGAATTTATTGTTCTGATCGATCACTTTACTTTTATGCATTGTTGTCAGTGAGGTTATATTTGGTTATAGTACCTAATAGTTGGAATTTTCATGGCAATTATAATCAATCTCATTTCCAAATTAAGGAGATAAAACATCAATATTCGCAGTAAAATATCACAGAATAATGTTAAATAATACGAAGAAGTTTGAGAAAAACTCCACGCATATGAACTATTGAGGATTGAGACAAAATTATCTTTCAATATAAATATCAATTAACACAATGTGCATGCAAACAGTCTCTGAAGAGGACCGTACCATTCTGATTCTACCTCCCAAAGCTGCCGTTCTCTGCACCTTTTCAAACGTTGAATACAGTGGTTCTCTGTCAAAGGAAGCAATGATCTTGGACGGTATGTCATAAGTCCAAAGCCTAGATTACTCGTAATAACAAAACGGTTTCGTAGAGCTTATTGTCTGAAGCGCCTATCTTTTTTTTTTTTGGGGTTGAAACATCGCAATGAATGGAAAACTTGGATATGTACTTGCTCGAACTCCTTAATCGCGCGCCCCCTTGAACATAACAGACACATAATAACTTATAATACAATATGAAACATTTTGCATTAAAAAATATCCATCCTGGGATTTGAATTCACTGTACCGCGTATTCTTGACGAAGTCGATTTCCTAGTCTTATGTAACATTTAACATTTATCCTTGCACAAAATTACATTTGGGATGTAAAATTAAAGGCAGATCATATAGATCCATATATACCTAGCGTGTTTTCGAAAAACAAATTAATCACCAGAGTAAATGAAGTATGTCAAGAAAGCAAAAGACTTAATTATAATTATTCAATACTTTTCTTATCCAATTCACTTTAATTTCAGGAAGAGATCTCCTGCTTTAATGGGAGAAAAATAGAGACTAATGTGGAGCAAAGTCACAGGACTACCTCAACTTACAAGACTTATTAATACCCAGGAATTTGAATTGAGAGTAACAAATCTTCGAATCGATGAATCCTCAAAATAATATCGACCTCTCCCTGCCCTCAAGTATTGCTATTTTAAAAATGAATGACCTGCCACAGCTTTCATCTGTTGGCCTTCTTGAACTGGCTCATAGAGAATATCAAGCGGGCGATTATGAAAATGCTGAGAGGCATTGTATGCAGTTGTGGAGGCAGGACCAAACTAATACAGGAGTGCTTCTTTTACTCTCGAGCATACATTTTCAGTGTAGGAGACTTGATAAGTCGGCTCACTTCAGTACTCTGGCAATCAAACAGAATCCTTTATTAGCAGAAGCTTATAGTAATTTGGGAAATGTATTCAAGGAAAGAGGACAACTTCAAGAGGCGTTGGATAACTACAGGCATGCTGTTAGGCTAAAGCCGGACTTTATTGATGGTTACATCAATCTTGCAGCTGCCTTAGTAGCAGCTGGTGATATGGAACAAGCTGTTCAAGCGTACATAACAGCTCTACAGTATAATCCAGATTTGTATTGTGTTCGCAGTGATTTGGGCAATCTGCTTAAAGCTCTAGGTAGATTAGATGAGGCGAAGGCTTGCTATCTGAAAGCTATTGAAACTAGACCTGATTTCGCAGTAGCTTGGAGCAACTTGGGATGTGTCTTCAATGCACAAAGTGAAATTTGGCTTGCGATTCATCACTTTGAGAAAGCTGTTGGACTTGATCCAAACTTTTTAGATGCTTACATAAACTTAGGAAATGTTCTTAAAGAGGCCCGGATTTTTGATCGAGCTGTAGCTGCTTATTTGAGAGCATTGAATTTATCTCCCAACAATGCAGTTGTACATGGAAATCTTGCTTGCGTTTACTATGAACAAGGTCTTATCGATTTAGCAATAGATACCTATCGCAGAGCAATAGAACTGCAGCCAAACTTCCCTGATGCATATTGTAATCTGGCCAATGCATTAAAAGAAAAAGGACAAGTCGCAGAGGCTGAAGAATGTTACAACACCGCTTTACGTCTATGCTCCACACATGCAGATTCTTTGAACAATCTGGCTAACATCAAAAGAGAACAAGGTTATATAGAGGAAGCAACTCGCTTGTATTTGAAGGCGCTGGAAGTTTTCCCCGAATTTGCTGCAGCACACAGTAATTTGGCATCTGTTTTACAGCAACAGGGTAAGTTGAATGAAGCCCTTATGCATTACAAAGAAGCAATTCGCATCCAACCTACTTTTGCGGATGCATATTCAAATATGGGCAACACACTCAAAGAAATGCAAGATGTATCAGGAGCATTACAGTGTTACACTAGAGCCATTCAGATAAATCCAGCTTTTGCAGATGCTCACAGTAACTTAGCAAGCATTCATAAAGACTCTGGAAATATACCAGAAGCTATACAATCCTACAGAACGGCTCTCAAATTGAAACCAGATTTTCCTGATGCTTACTGCAACTTGGCTCATTGTTTACAAATTGTGTGTGATTGGACTGATTATGGAGCAAGAATGAAGAAATTAGTCAGCATTGTTGCAGATCAATTGGAGAAGAATAGGTTACCTTCAGTGCACCCCCACCATTCCATGCTCTACCCTCTGTCACATGAATTCCGCAAAGCAATCGCTGCTAGACATGCAAACCTATGCCTGGAAAAAATTCATGTACTGCATAAACATCCATACAAATTTTCCACTGAAACTGGGCCAAGGATAAGAATTGGATATGTTAGTAGTGATTTCGGAAACCATCCCACTTCTCATTTGATGCAGTCTGTTCCTGGTCTTCATGATAGGTCCAGAGTTGAAATATTCTGTTATGCTTTAAGCACAGATGATGGGACAACATTTAGAAGCAAGATTTCAAGAGAGGCTGATCATTTTATTGATTTATCACATATTCCTTGCAACGGTAAAGCTGCTGATAGAATTTACCAAGATGGAATACAAATTTTGGTCAACATGAATGGATACACCAAAGGGGCAAGAAATGAAATATTTGCTCTTCGGCCAGCTCCTGTTCAAGTTATGTGGTTGGGATATCCTGGCACAAGTGGAGCTAGCTTCATGGATTACTTGGTAACTGATGCAGTTACTTCTCCAATTGAACTCGCAAGTCAGTACAGTGAGAAATTGGCGTATATGCCCTACACTTATTTTGTTGGAGATCACAAGCAAATGTTTCCACATCTAAAAGAGAGACTTATTTTGAGTGATAGAAGCAATCCATCTAACTACAATCTGGCAGATAATGTGGCCATAATAAATGCAACCGACCTGTCACCACTTGTGGAAAATACCGAAGTTATTGAAATAAAAGAAGTGGTAAGAGCAGCTAAACCTGTAGAAATCAGTTTGAAGGTAGCTGAATTACCCACTACGACTCCAATTGAAAATATGATCGCCTCTGGTCAAGTACAAACTTCTTTGAATGGCGTGGTGGTTCAAAATGGATTAGCTACTACTCAGACAAATAATAAAGCAGCTACTGGAGAAGAAGTACCTCAAAGTATAGTTATCACAACTAGGCAACAATATGGCTTACCTGATGATGCTATAGTTTACTGTAATTTCAATCAGCTTTATAAAATAGACCCTTCAACACTTAAAATGTGGGTTAACATCTTGAAAGCTGTACCAAATGCTGTTCTTTGGTTATTGAGGTTCCCAGCAGTTGGAGAACCCAATTTACAAGCAACTGCTCAGCAACTTGGTCTACCTCCAGGAAAAATTATATTTAGTAATGTTGCAGCCAAAGAAGAGCATGTTAGACGAGGTCAGTTGGCTGATGTATGTTTAGACACACCACTGTGTAATGGACATACGACAAGTATGGATGTATTATGGACAGGAACACCAGTAGTTACGTTAACTGGGGAAACTTTAGCTTCAAGAGTAGCAGCAAGCCAATTGCAAACATTGGGATGTCCAGAATTGATTGCAAAATCAGAAATTGATTATCAGGATATTGCTATCAAGCTGGGAACGGACAAGGAATATATGAAGGCAATGAGGCATAAAGTTTGGGCAGCAAGGTCAACATCCCCATTATTTGATTGTAAAATTTACGCACAAGGTTTAGAACTGCTTTATTCTAGAATGTGGCAACGTTTTGCTGCTGGTCTTAAACCTGATCATATTACTGATACAACTGCGGAGAAATAGACGACTCCTAAATATTTATTTAATGTAGATATGTATTTTTCTCAGTGATATATTTACTATAAGTAATAAGAGACATTCGAATGACATTTTGTGAATTTGCAGTGTAATTATTGGCATTATTTCAAAGTGACGTAATTAACTATTGTGGGCAGATGTGAAAATTTACTGGTAATTTTCTAATGAACGATGACTGATAATCGCTATTTATAAAATACCATTGATTGAGAAAGTGTTTGAATGCATTCAGAATGACGTAAAATATAAAATTATATAAAGAAGTTTTATCATGTTAGATAATTTTTCTTCATAAGAAATATAATTGGGTTAGTTTTCTTACAATAGATACCTTAGTTATAGGACTTGAACTGATATTGAATCACTTTAGCCAAATATGATTTTAAATTATTCTCACTAAAACCATTTTTAAGTTATTATAATTCAAGTCAAATAAAAACTGAACATCCATTTTGTTTCATTAGATATTTGAATTTTTAGTTTGGCTAATATTTGATTGATTATAATAGTTATGGTCCTAGTGTATTGGAAAAAGTATATATCACAAATTTGTGAGCTAGTAGAACAAGTTATAAGATCAAATTTGTGTTTCAGTTTTCAACCAATACCACTAGATAATATAGTGTTTTGAATGCCAGGCATTGTTTTTATCGAACAGTGATAATCATAAGGTATTTGTATAAATAACCTCGTCACATCCTTTGATTCTCATGGTTCAACAACAAATATTTAAGTAAATCTTTATTGGAAATTTATTTTTAGTAAGCTTCAATTCACACAATTTTGTGAATCTTAGTATAAAGGACTGTTCTTAAAGAGTAATACCACGTGGAGTAACTGTCGAATCTCACCCAGCTTTTCCGCCCTATTGTGGTCGCAGTTCTAGCTCGAATGTTACAAAATGTCACTAAGATTAGAAAATTGGTAACGGAACTTTTTAACGTGCATATAGATGCCGGTGATGTCACTATCTCTTACCCATAGGCTTGAGTATAATGAGGACACAGGCATTTACGGGGTGGGGTACTGGGGTTAACTACCCTCCCCCCATGAGTGTCGGAGACCTAAGAAAAATGTGGTGCACATTGTGTACCTGAGTAAGTCTTTTTCAATCGTTATTACCCCCTCCCCCCATGATCGTCATTACCCCTCCTATGCAAAAGAGCTATCCTCCCTTGGGCAATTAGGCATTATACACTGCGCGAAAAAATTGACGCACATTATGGAAATCTCCAATTTATTCTACAACTGAAGGTGTTCTCAATGATAATTATTTTTATCAGAATTATGCATGCATATGTTATCCACTTTCAACGTTTTTCTTCAATACAGATGTTTTCTCCCAGCAGGAATAAAAAAAGATGATATTATCAGATTTTGAATGTATTGGCTCCATTCTAAAATCAGTTGTTCTCGATCAATTCTAGTGATCAATAGTTTTTCTTTCGTTTAATTTTCTACACTCGATCGCTATGCAACGCGAAACACGCAATTTGACCAAAGAGGAATGTGCCCAAGCGGTAGTTTTGCGAGAAGAAGGGTGGACATACACAAGAATTGCAGAAAGGTTTGGAGTTTCCCATACAAGTGTGTCCAGAATGTTGCAGCGATTCAGGGAGACAGGTATGAATGTCCGAAGACCAGGACAGGGTAGACCACGGGTAACAATTGCCATTCAAGAACGTTACTTGAGAGTTTCTTCGTTGAGACAACGGTTTGCAACCGCTCGCCTCATCAAAATCAGCTTGAGCAAACTCATGAGGTGCAAATTAGCACTCAGACAATAAGAAATCGCCTCAGAGAATATGATTTAAGGCCTCGTGTCGCGGCAAGAGGCCCGGTTCTTACCCCAGCCCATCGAAGGGCGCGTTTGGATTTTGCGAGAGAGCATATCCGTTGGGAAGAAGCCGATTGGGAAAGAGTTCTCTTCACAGATGAGTCTAGATTCTGCCTCTACCACAGTGATCGGCGTTCCCTTGTATACAGACGTCCACATGAAAGATATGCTCAGTGCAATTTCCTGAATACTACTGGTTTCGGGGGAGGATTGATTATGGTATGGGGTGGAATATCTTTGATTGCTCGCACAGACCTAGTGGTCGTTGATAATGGAGCTATGAATGCTGATAAGTATATAAGGAACATTCTTGAAGAGCATGTAGTGCCATTTGCCCCATACATTGGTGAAAATTTCATTTTTATGGACGATAATGCCAGACCCCATCTTGCGCGCATCGTTCAGGAGTACCTTGAAGAGGTTGAAGTCTCTCAAATGGAATGGCCAGCAAGAAGTCCAGATCTCAATCCGATTGAGCAGGTTTGGGACAACCTCAATAGAAGGCTGAGAAGTTCAGAAAATCATCCAGCTACTCTTAATGACTTTGGAATCCAACTCGGACAAATCTGGGAAGGATTAGATCAGAACATTTTAAGATCACTCATTTTGAGTATGAACCGTCGTTGCCGAGCTGTAATTAACGCAAGGGGTGGAAATACCAAGTATTAAATCACTTATCAGCATTTCAGTATTTTGAAAATTGTTCATTTCTCTTCTTTCACATAAGATTCGGTGAAATCCTGAATTTTTCTTCCATTTGATGTGTCTTGTTTCATTCAAAACCTTCCCGAGAGAACATAAAAAATAAGTTATAAAGTCAATGTAGAGTTAACTTTCCATAAAATTGAGATTTTCAGAATGTGCGTTAATTTTTTTGCGCAGTGTATTTACTGTAATTTTGTTCACCAAGATCCGAACTCGCGTAAAGTCGTGAAGCTCAACTAATCGCATATACAAATCAGTAGCAGTCCTAAACTGGGCCTACCCAGAAAGAAAATTCTGGAGCCGCCTCTGATACAGATCCAATCAAGAAAATAGTGATGAAAAACTAATCGTCTTATTTTTAATCAGGGTTGGCATGTTTTAAAACAGTGTTTTAAAACATGTTTTAAACACAAGCCTCAGTTTGTGTTTAAAACATATTTTGCAAATTCGTTTCTTTATACTCTTTAGAGTGAATTGTAATGTCGTAGAAAAAGAATAAGAATTATCAACTTCGTTCAGGAATAGGGAGAGTAATTTTTATTGGCGATTCATTGGAAGGTAGCGCTACCTAGAAATATCTTCTTGATGAAATTTGTCTTAATGAACGAACTGCAGTTGAGAAAAATTATACAATGAATCTAAAATTGTGTCTTAATTTTGAAATTAGTAGTTTTGAATTTTTTTCACTTCTTAGACAAGAGAACCTATTTTTCTGCCATTTGTTCTTTGAAATTCACCTCGGCGTGAAATAAAATGCAAAGGAAAAATATATTCAATTCAATTGCACTTTATTGTTTCTCATCACATCTATTGTCACGTAATAAAGATATTATTAATTCTAATTTAATCAATTATAATTGTTTTGGAAGAGTTTTTTCATAGCAATGTTGCCAAAACTTTTGTTTCAAACATGTTTTAAATAATGTTTTTTGAATGTTAAAAAAACATGATTTAAATCAAATAAAATAGTTTCAAATAAAAAAAAACACAAAGTTTTTTTTTAACATGTTTTTTGCCAACCCTGTTTTTAATGGATAAAGGAGGATATGTAAAATAAATCTCAATTTATTTGTTCTTTCCAGCTGATTCTTTTCAGTTAACAAATATAACATTCAAAATTCTATTCGAATTTCAGAATTCCTCACTATCCTCCACCTCTCCTCAATTTCAACCTAGCCCATAAATTAAGATTGGTCATGATAATTTGTCACTAATACTTCTTGTTCTCCAGTACGTATTTTATTTTGGTTTCATTCATCATGGCTCTTCCTGTTTTGAAACCGTTTCCTGAAATATGGAATTCTATCCATTAGTCCCATCAGGATACTTCCTGGTATCCTTTGATGCGTCTCGATCAGTTCTTTGAGGGAAGCGCCGACCTGAAACAATGGAAATACTTACTCATCATTCTTTAAGATCTTTACTATATTCACCTTTTGTTGTAGTTCTTCAGGAGTTAAATTCGGATCATAGTCAATAGGTTTTCCAATGTGACTGATCAGTTTAACTGGAAAACCCCCATAAACAGGTGCAAAAGGTAGCTTGAACTTTGCATACAATCGAAGAAAAATGCTTCTTCCAATTCCAACTGTTCTAAATGCTTCCCTTAAATTTTCCGTATACATAGGAATAATTTTCTAAAAGAAAATTGATTATTATTGAAATTTCTATCTTCTGCAGAGATATTTATGAAGAGGGGAACTCAAAAATGCATGCTCTTCTGGACCAATTTTAGTTCAGATTGTGCCATGCTTCTTAGGCTATCTACTAGCATTGAGTATTCATATAATATACTGCTCCTCAAGAGTTAGGGATATCGTTTTTAAAAGTATGTAATCTTCGAGAAAATCGCTGTAAAATCATTTAAAACTCAATAACAACTTGAATCGGTCCAATAATAATTAGTATGAGACATTTCTTCAATCTGGTCGCCTTTTTTCTGAAGTTTGGTTCTTTGCATATATGCTTCATGAATGTTCTTATTTTGAAATGAAGTCAGTTTATCAACGGCTTCGATTTGAAACGAGTTTTCTGAAAATGCCAAGACGTAAATTAACAAACGCTGAGGCTAATAGGGCTATCGGAATGCTACAGGGTAGCCTAACTCAGGTTGTTGATGATATATTGTTTATCCTGATTACTCCTAGTCTAGTTGTAGCGGAAAGGCTCCAAGTCAGCCAAAGTGTGATATCTCGACTTTGGAATAGGTTCAGGGAGACAGGTTCCGTGTTGGAAAGACCAAGGCTTGGTGGGCGACGAAAAACAACACCTGCTCAGGATCGTTTCATCACCGTTTCGGCGAGAATAAACCCTACATCTACGTGTAGAATGCTACGGAATACTCTTCAAAATGCAGATGGGGTCCAAGTTTCCATCGAAACCATCAGACGACGATTGAGAGAGGTCAATCTAGCTTCTGGACGTCCATTAAGAGCAGTTCCATTAACACCTGACCATAAGCGTCAAAGACTGGAATGGACAAGGCAACATATCACTTGGAACAGTCAATGGCGTAGTGTCCTTTTCACTGATGAATCCAGATATGGACGATTTTCAGATTCTCGAAGAATAAGGGTATGGACAATCCCACGCATACCACGTAATCGTCGCTATGTCCAAGAAGTCCATCCATTCCGAGGGGGTAGTGTTATGGTATGGGCCGGGATAAGTTTCAACGGGCGCACAGATCTACACATTTGTCCTGGGATATGACCGCTTTACACTATAGGGAGCATGTCATTGACAATGTTGTGCCAAATTTTCACGCTGCTATTGGTGAAACTTTTCAATTTCTAGACGATAACGCTAGACCGCGCCATGCAGCCATAGTTGAGAATGCGCGCGAGGAGCTTGGTATTCCACATTTACCAATACCTCCGCACTCACCAGATTTGAATTGCATAGAACATGCATGGGATATGCTCCAAAGAAGATTAGATAATCATCAACCTACCCCAGAATCCTTAAATGATCTGAGAGAGCTTCTGCCCCGTTTATGGAACCAAATTCCTCAAGAAAAGTTCAACAACCTCGTGTGTAGTATGCAAAGAAGATGTCAAGCTGTTATTGATGCCCGTAGAGGCCATACATTGTATTGATAGTCTTGAAATGCTTGCATTCTCTGGGAATAAAATTTCGTTATTTTACTCGATTTTTCTTAACCACCCTCTATACGCTGCAGGCTAAAATTAATTTGCAACTTGAAATCATATTAATATGAATTTTCATCACAAAAATCTTATTTTAACTATATTTTTTTTGCAATTTAAGTCAATATCCCTAACTCATGTGGAGCAGTATGGCATAGGTCCTGAATAATTTTCAATTTTAAACGTGAAAGCTCAAAATCACGCACATTTTGCCTGGGTTTGGAGTTCGAACTAGTGACATCTATGAATGAGCAAGAAACTGAAGTTACGTTCTCGGAGCTATGTAGCGAAGCTGGCGATAGCAAATGACCTCCGTTTAGCCAATGGAAAACTAAAAAACAAACTTTCCCCGACCCCAACTTCTTGGTAGGTTTTTCAGAATATATAGTCAATATCATCATTCGAATTGTTAGCTTCAAAATTTCATGCAAAGTTTGCCCTTCTTTTGAAAAACTAGGATGCTTCAATGCAGGAATCATTTTCGATTTTTATGTTATCCATTATTTATACTGTTTACGCTTTTCAAATTATACCAACCACTTTCGCCTCCATTGCCACCCTAGCGAAACCGAAACGTTTCTTCCACAGTAAGTTATAATTTCGGCTAAATTGAGCTTCATAAACGCCACCAGGAGATATCGCTAGAAGGTTACCTTCCTTTAAAAGGTTTGCACAACTCTGTATCGTCCCAGGTATCACTTTCATACAATCTGCTATAACACTGAAACCTAAAATTCAAATAACTCGTGAGAAGGAGAAAGGGCTTCTCAAATCGAAATAAGAATTAAGATATTATAGAATACAGATTAAAGAGATTTGATTAGATGGTATATTTTATCGAGGCATAGGTGGATCCAATGTCAAATCAACAGAATATCTATCAAAGCAACAATGCAGTTTTTTTGTACACATTCATTCTCTATGCAATAACGTGCGATCATTTCTGATGAAGTGATCCAAGGCGTCCCAAATGAAGACTGATTTAGACAAAAAAAGTCTCGAGTTGTCTGAACACTGCGAGAATACGAAATTTGATAATTCAACATCAGTGTTATTCTAATGATCTAATGAATACAATTACAAGTTTTATAATTATGAGAACATCTTGCACACATTCTTACCTGAGAATTTGAATAGAAAATTATCTGCTACTGTATGCACTACACGGTTTTTATTTAAGTAAACTCTGGCTAAAAAATAATAAATATCTATTGGAATGGCTCCATGGTAATAAATAAAAATTGCGGGATCTGATTCTGGAATATTCTCTAACCCATCTATCTCGTAACCTGAAAATACCACATAAAAGTATATGCTACAAGATCGATATTATCTTCGGAAATAGTTTTAGCAATTTATAATCCACCTGAAGTTCAATACACACAACAAAAGTTAAATGGAATCATTCAGTAATTACACTGCGCAAAAAAATTAACGCACGTTATGGAAATCTCAAATTTATTCTACAACTGAAGGTGTTTTCAATGATAATTATTTTAATCAGAATTATGCATGCATATATGTTATTCACTTTCAACGTTTTTCTTTAATGCAGATGTTTTCTTCCAGCAGGAATAAAAAAAGATGATATTATCAGATTTTGAATGTATTGGCTCCATTCTAAAATCAGTTGTTCTCGATCAATTCTAGTGATCAATAGTTTTTCTTTCGTTTGATTTTCTAATTTCTACACTCGATCGCTATGCAACGCGAAACACGCAATTTGACCCAAGAGGAATGTGCCCAAGCGGTAGTTTTGCGAGAAGAAGGGTGGACATACACAAGAATTGCAGAAAGGTTTGGAGTTTCCCATACAAGTGTGTCCAGAATGTTGCAGCGATTCTGGGAGACAGGTATGAATGTCCGAAGACCAGGACAGGGTAGACCACGGGTAACAACTGCCATTCAAGAACGTTACTTGAGAGTTTCTTCGTTGAGACAACGGTTTGCAACCGCTCGCCTCCTTCAAAATCAGCTTGAGCAAACTCATGAGGTGCGAATTAGCACTCAGACAATAAGAAATCGCTCCAGAGAATATGATTTCTCTATTTCAGTATCGTAATGTGTTCATTACAGTACTAAAAACAGTGCTGTAATGAATTCATTACAGCATCGTTTTCAGTAACATTTTTCGTTTTGTGGTTGTCAGCAATGACTTCCGATCCTTTTAAATTTCAGCAGACGTCAATTTGGAAATGTCAATTTTCGTATTTCCTAACATTCACACCAACTGCCAAGATACAATTTGAAAGTCACTAGGACCTATAATTTGAATTTTTTCATTGAATTTCACAAAATTTGATTGAAATAGAGAAAATATCGTCTAATACTCGTTGCAGAATGCTATTCCAACACTCATGCGTTCGAAAACTCACTCCTTCGTCGCTCGTTTTCGAATTTCGCATTCGTATTGGAATAGGAGCCCATTCTGCAACTTGTTTTAGAATATACTATTAATGCCTCGTGTCGCGGCAAGAGGTCCAGCTCTTACCCCAGCCCATCGAAGGGCGCGTTTGGATTTTGCGAGAGAGCATATCCATTGGGAAGAGGCCGATTGGGAAAGAGTTCTCTTCACAGATGAGTCTAGATTCTGACTCTACCATTGTGGTTGACGTTCCCTTGTATACAGACGTCCACATGAAAGATATGCTCAGTGCAATTTCCTGAATACTACTGGTTTCGGGGGAGGATCGATTATGGTATGGGGTGGAATATCTTTGACTGCTCGCACAGACCTAGTGGTCGTTGATAATGGAGCTATGAATGCTGATAAGTATATAAGGAACATTCTTGAAGAGCATGTAGTGCCATTTGCCCCACACATTGGTGAAAATTTCATTTTTATGGACGATAATGCCAGACCCCATCGTGCGCGCATCGTTCAGGAGTACCTTGAAGAGGTTGAAGTCTCTCGAATGGAATGGCCAGCAAGAAGTCCAGATCTCAATCCGATTGAGCAGGTTTGGGACAACCTCAATAGAAGGCTGAGAAGTTCAGAAAATCATCCAGCTACTCTTAATGACTTAGGAATCCAACTCGGAGAAATCTGGAAGGATTAGATCAGAACATTTTAAGATCACTCATTTTGAGTATGAACCGTCGTTGCCGAGCTGTAATTAACGCAAGGTGTTTACGCCAAGTGAACGGTTCAGATAAATTTTCTGAATTTTTCATTTTCATTCATTTCAAGATTAATTTAATTTCTCCGTACTTGGGGAAATCCCATATGTAGTGTAGGCGCAAGAAGAAGATCGTCAGCTGTGTAACATATGTCGTATATTTGTTTCATTTCATTTTTCATTCAGTTCATTGATTGCCTTAATCGTGAATATATCTGCTACCGCTAATTTAAATTTCTTCTGTTTCCTTTCGTGAATTTAGAAAAGTTCAGTTTTTCTTGTTTCACAATTCTAGTGATTTCGATTCATTCGAATTACATTCATTTGTGCGAATTTGGTTCGAAAAGTACTGTTACCAGTGGCGTGGTTATTATTTGGCCACAAGGATAAGTGTTCCTACTTTGACATTTTTAGCAACGGATTTTCACGTCAGCTCTATTCCTTGTTCGTTTGTCGAGCTCGATCACTCTGTTCATGGAAATAGGAGTAACCGACAAGATCTGGTTGACCGTTTTGCTGAAATAGGTAAGACCTTGCAATTGTTAATTTGGGTGCACTTATCCTTTCATTTGTGTTGGGTTTCAATAACTATTTATAATTATATACAGTCCATTAGCTCTCTTAACTTTTCATTCAGAAATTTGGTAAATTTTTCATTAACTAAAATTGAACCGCAATTCAGTTGCTTAACTGAAACTCTACCCAACACAAGGGGTGGAAATACCAAGCATTAAATCACTTATCAGCATTTCAGTATTTTGAAAATTGTTCATTTCTCTTCTTTCACATAAGATTCGGTGAAATCCTGAATTTTTCTTCCATTTAATGTGTCTTGTTTTGTTCAAAACCTTCCCGATAGAACATAAAAAATAAGTTATAAAGACAATGTAGAGTTAACTTTCAAAAAAATTGAGATTTTCAGAATGTGCGTTAATTTTTTTGCGCAGTGTATTCACAGATACAATACATTATTCATCTCTCTTCAGATTTTATGAAGTAACATCGTAATTTTAATATTTTGTGGAATTATCATTTATCAGATGTGTACAGGGTCACCCAAATAGCTTGATTTTGGCGGTTTCTGGTACTTCTAGGCTATATAGGTGAAAATGTTGAAAGGAGTCCTGGGCTCGATTTTCGTGAAAACTCCATAACTGAAAGCTGTTTCAAATTGCTTGATTTTGGCTGTTTCTGGTACTTCTAGGCTAGATAGGTGAAAATGTTGAAAGGAGTCCTGGGCTCGATTTTCTTGAAAACTCCATAACTGAAAGCTGTTTCAAATTGCTTGATTTTGGCTGTTTCTGGTACTTCTAGGCTAGATAGGTGAAAATGTTGAAAGGAGTCATGGGCTCGATTTTCGTGAAAACTCCATAACTGAAAGCTGTTTCAAATTGCTTGATTTTGGCTGTTTCTGGTACTTCTAGGCTAGATAGGTGAAAATGTTGAAAGGAGTCATGGACTCGATTTTCGTGAAAACTCCATAACTGAAAGCTGTTTCAAATTGCTTGATTTTGGCTGTTTCTGGTACTTCTAGGCTAGATAGGTGAAAATGTTGAAAGGAGTCCTGGGCTCGATTTTCGTGAAAACTCCATAACTGAAAGCTGTTTCAAATTGCTTGATTTTGGCTGTTTCTGGTACTTCTAGGCTAGATAGGTGAAAATGTTGAAAGGAGTCATGGGCTCGATTTTCGTGAACACTCCATAACTGAAAGCTGTTTCACAAAATCGAGTCCAGGACTCAGGATTTTCACCTATCTAGCCTAGAAGTACCAGAAACAGCCAAAACCAAGCAATTTGGGTGACCCTGTACAGAGGAAGCATAGGAAATCTCAGGATATGTCTCAAAGTCAGAAGACTGAGTGAGGTTTAAAACATGCAAGAAACATTAAAACATCTTCAGCACAGCGGTTTCAATTTGGATTTTTGGAGGAAATCATCCAAATTCTGATACACATGTTCTAGAATATCTTTGCATGAAACCCGCATAACCAACATCTACAAGAAATATGGGAATACTTACTATGCCATATCCATCCATGTGCATCCCAAACGGCTGCTACGAATTTTCTTCCTGCTTCCCATCTGTCTCCTGAGGTAAGTGTATCTTTTATATCTCTCCAGTGGAGCTTATATATGTGCAAGATGAACGCGGTTAAATAAAGTAATATCACAATAATCAACGGAAGTAAAAAGGTTACTATCAATGGGGTAAGACACCATGTGATCCATAATGTTAAGTCTATATCGATGTATTCCACTGGAACAAATAAATCCAAGTTAGTGTAACTTCTATTACATCTTGATACATGGAAGAGGAAAAATTATTGCTTTGCTGAGGCGTTTTCCAGATTTCCATATAAAGAAGTCCACAACTTATTGTAGCTCCCACAAGCATTTGGAAAACTTCAGTACAATGCTTAGCAATAAAGGGGATTGGGATAAACGGGAATACACCGACTATATTCTCAAACTAAATACAATAAAATGGTATAAAGATGGTTCTGAAACCGCTACAGAAGCTGGCGCTGGGATTCACGAGGCAAGTACCAAGTGGCTCATGGTTCCTGTACAGGGTGGGCAAAATTGGTGCTAAATGAACTAAAACTTTTTAACCCGAGGAGATAGAGAAAAATGAATGGCACCTTATAGTCCTCTTCGAGAAACTGTTAATGCCATCAACTGCATTCCTCTATCTTCTTTCGTTTCCGAGTTATAGGCCGAAATTGCAATTTGGGCAATTTCAACTTTGGTCATTATCTCCGTTTCTGTTTATGCTAGGATGTTGAAATCAAAACATTATACAGGCACTTTTCTGATAGCAATCCAGTGGCGTACTCTGATTTTTTCTAAGAGGTTTATTTGCTGAGTTATAACAAAAAGTTTTAGTTCATGTAGCACCAATTTTGCCCACCTTGTACAGTGAAACCTCTCTTGGGCGGACACCATTGGGACCGTGAAGAAGTGTCCGCCTAACGGAGGCGTCCATACAAGGGAGGGCTTGACCTCAAATATTCGAAAGGTGAATTGAATAAAAACTACTAGGAACACAAATTTTTTGTTCATTGTATACAGGGTGTTTCATCTTAGACGAGCTACCCCCTATTTTTCTTATCCCTAAGCGATTGGAAAAATTTCCCGAAAAACGTCGAATGATTTTTTTGGGGACATCATTTGACGTACATTTGAGGCTTGAATGAGCAACACCCAAGAGTGTGCGCTTCAACACCTCAAAACTGAATGGGAGGAGGGGTTGATTGATACTTCATTTGAAAGGTCTTGGAAGCCAACTGTGTTTGAAAAAAGTAATTTGGATGAACCGTTCTCGCCAATGATCAATTTTTTAGCCAAATGAGCCACCTTGACTATCTTGGTTATTCTCACAATGTACAAGCCCATTTTCACTAAACCCTTTTCACAAACTTAAAAAATCTTAAAAAAATCACAATCTTGAAAAAATTGAATGTTTTTATCATGCTTACAGTAAAAAAAAATTAATCTGCGTATTTGAATCAAATGCTCAAATTGTCCTCCATTGACTTCCATACAAAAATATACAATCTTGACTGAAAACAGTGAAAACCGTCTCTAACATGGTTCAGCATACTTGGAGTTATTTGACGACAGTCATTTACAATTCGTTGGTGTAGTTCGTCCAAATTTTCAGGCTGAGTCACAAAAATGTTGGATTGAGATGTCCCCACAAGAAGAAGTCCAGAGGGTTTTTGGCGAATACAGTTTATCAAAATTACGTTTTTCATACTATGGGATAAGAAATATACGAGGTGGCTCCTCTGAGATGGAACACCCTGTATATTCACTACATTAATTTTCTCTTCGAGAGTCAATACTCAACGTTTTGCAGACATTACTGCTTTCTTGGCGAAATCTCAGGTGTTCTATCGGGAAGATCAAACTATTCTGAACTAGACCAAACGCAATGAAAAACCAGGAATCCCATGATGATTTTCATCTGCAACTGGGTTTTCACCTTCTGCCAATCACGTGAACACAATATTCAGTGAAGTATTATGGAATATGACGTTGCCTTAGTTTCGGTTGTCCGTTCAAGGGAGAGTTCCGGAACCTAGAATACGAAAAATAGGTGTCCGCGTCCGCCCAAGAGAGGGTGTCCTATCTGAAGGATTTGCATTTACCAAATTCCGGACTATGAAAATGTGTCTGTTCAATAGAGGTGTCCGCTCAAAGGAGTTTCCAGGTTTCACTGTATTTCTAGTTCGGATATTGTAAAGGGTGTCCAGTGAGGGACTCCTCCACTAAATCAAGTTATATGGATTTTGGAATCCAAACTTATAAACTGCTTGCTGCAGAATTCCTTTCTGTTGAACACAAAATGTTTTTTGAATGAATAGGTTGATATTGTCAAACTCGTAAGTCGAAGTTGATAAAGTGAATGTGATATGAATATGTTATTTTCTTGACAAAAAATTACCTATAGGTAAGTGATGTACCTACATAAGAATCAAATTACATACAATAATTTGCAGATCATAGATTTGTACGTTATTGAAAAACCATTATGGGGTAAAGTTACCTGCTTGAAGGGATAGCTCAACATGAATAATAGAAAATTGATTTTGAGCAACTCACCAACCTCTCGAAATCCTTCCCTCAAACTTGATAACATAATCGAGATCTATACGTAGTCTTTGACATGGCAAGCAGAAAATGAAACCAGAGGAATAACATTTCGTGGCTGTTCGGAGATCTCGCTATATACATATGTAGAAATTTCCAGTTTGAAGTGAAATTAAATTAAATTGCACATTATTCAGGTAATCTATGATTTTATCGATAGTGTAATGATGCCTCGTAAAATTTCTTGTTGTTTTATTACAGGATAACTGAAGTCGTATATTTATATGAAAGTGAAAAATGTTATTTTGTAACTCGTATAAATATATTCACATTTTTAAGTATTTTACAGACAGAAAGAATTTATGATGATGTCGCACTTCTGAGCTTCTATCAGAAGGGCTGTATGGAAAATCAAGTAGAAGGTCAGAAGCATAGCCTATCTATACCTACAGAAATCCTGCAGGAATAATCAGCAACATCGTGCGGGGGCAAATGCCAAGGGTCTGAGTCCAAGAAAATTGATTAACCTCAACACTTAAGTTCGATATAGTTTAATGTCAAAAAATCCATCTTTTATGATAGAAAAACTGAAATGCAAATCAAGTAAAAACCGCGTATATTGTACAAAAAAAACATTATGACTTCATTGTCGTTTCAAAAATCAAGGGTTTATTACGGCTTTTTACATTGTAGGTATATTTTTCATGTTCAAGTTCCAGTTTTCACAAATGGCTCTACAATAAACAAGTTTTAACGATAAACCTCAAGAGATTTTTTTTCGAAAATTTTATTCGCCCATGAAACAGCAATCAAAAATTGACCTCGGAGTTTTCCGGAAAAGACTATCAGTATCACCAACAGTATTTTTGAAATTCGTCAGCCCGCTTTTTTGAACGTTCGCTTTTCTCCCAAAATAATTAATCACTTTCTGTGGAAGAGGAATAATCATTGGGTAAAAAAATTCATCTTATTGTTTTTAATTATGTAGTTAAAATAATTATCCGCCAAAGGTTGTTGTTTCATTGAAAATAACTCGAATTTCACACGAATTTTAATTCGGTGTGAATAATTAATGTTAACATTTAAGTAAACATGCTTTTTCATTAGTAATCACTCTTTTACAAGCAATCAAGAGTTAACCTTGTTTGGTTTGATGAGATGTCAGCAGATGGGATATTTTCATGTGCTATTACGATTATGTGTATCTGATCAAATGATTCTGAATGTTTTATAGAAAAGATATCTTCTAGATTATAATTTGAAGGGATGCACACAGTACACTTATCATTGATAAATATGATAATAAAATTATCGTATGGATGAAAATATATATTTGACCCAAAAACTTTCGAAAAAATATTTACCCACTCTTCCTCGAAGAAGTTGCAGGAAGTCCAACATTTTCGTCTTGAATTATGCATTAACATTTTTCAACATCCTAAATATAAAAAAAAAACAAATAATGTCATGTCACAACACAACTTTTTTTGGGTTAATATTTACATCACAACAATTTATGGAAAGAAAGAATCCTATATGTTTCTGCAACTAATGAATTAATAATCAACAGTAACAATAGATGTCGCATTATTGTGAAGCAGAACCCTAGAAAATTAGTGTCGTCCCAACCATAGAGAAAAATGTATACAATCTATCTTTGTCTGTGTCAACAAAGAACAGTAACACAGTTTAGTTGAGCCCAAAAAACCCGTACAAGCGTATTGAAAGAAGAAGAAAAGTAACACATTTTGAACTACTGCCAAAGAGAAAACTCTATGATTAACCCTAGATTTCGAAATAACCTAAAATAAAACTAGTGATTTCCGCAAGTAGGTTCGGAAATTATTTTATTTTACAATAATTTTATCAAATTCAATATGAAAGACAATAAACTCAAAATAAATAATAAGAAATGGAAACCCGTAGTAATAAATGGGGCTGTTTTCAATGAAGGGTTCGAAGATTTAATTGGAATAGAGGAATGTACAGATTATGAGCTCATAAATAACCAGGCAAGTTAATAACTATCATATTTCTATTGAATTAATTATGACTAGTCGATATCCCTGCTTATATATTCAAAATGTAAGATCTCTTTAGACAATATGAAACCATGGAAAGACTACAATAGGTTACAAAACTAACAAAACACTAATTTCTGTCCCTGTATCAACTGTCCTATGTATATTCTAATTATAAATTCTTCAATTCTAGAACATAAAACGTAAATTATCAAAGGAGGTGGCTGATGAGCCATCTAAAAAGAAACAGAAGAAATCAAAAAAATGTGAAGTAGACATTGCCCCATCTACAGAAGGTTCAACAACAGCAGAGATTGATGAACAAACAGATGTGGATTTAACTGCTTGGAAAGTATATGGTCTTTCAGAAAATCTTTTAAAAGGAATAAGAGATCAGGGTTTCGAATATCCTACAGAAATTCAGACACTGACCTTGCCACCTGCCATTTTGGGTGAATATAAATTATTCATGTGTTGTTTCATTTAAGTTATTGTTTTATTTTATTTTAGGAAGGAAAGATATATTAGGAGCAGCTGAAACCGGAAGTGGGAAAACTTTAGCTTTTGGTCTTCCTATACTTAATGCCATTATAGAAATGAAATCAGATGAAAGTGAGTTTTATTATAATTATATTTAATATATATAATTGAAGATTATGTTATAGCTGTATAAGGGAGATATTCTTTTACTTACATAGTTTATAATAGGTTCATTTATTTTCATTCTTATATTTTCCACAGGCTTGGCTGAAGATAACCCACTTTTTGCCATTATATTAACACCAACAAGAGAACTCGCAATACAGATAAAAAACCATTTGACAGCTGCAGCAAAGTATACTGGTGAGAATTTTTCTTTTAGTGGAAGATAATATGTATTAAATCCTTTTATTTATGTAATTATTTTATCAGGTATCCATATAGGAGTTTTAGTAGGAGGAATGGCGGTAGTAAAGCAAGAAAGAGTGTTGAGTAAATGTCCAGAAATAATTGTTGCCACACCAGGAAGACTTTGGGAATTGGTTCAGTTGGGTTATGAGCATTTGCTTGAAATTGATAAAATAAGGTAAGTTATTGGAACCATCCTTAATGACTTTAGTTCGTGATAAAACTTAAATTTCAAGTTGTGTGTTGTTGATCTCAAAACAACTATCTTGGCTATCTTCTCTACCCAGTATATTTTATTGATACCTGATTTTCATCAATTGCGATTTTCAGATTTCTAGTTATAGATGAAACTGATAGAATGCTTGAAAGAGGCCACTTTCAAGAGCTACAGAGTATTTTGGAAAAGATCAATGGAAATGAAGAGGCCAAAAAACTGAGACAGAATTTCGTTTTTTCTGCTACTCTTACTTTAACACATGACTTACCAAAACACATTTTGAAAAAGAAAAGGTTCAAGAAAAATGTTGATATGACAGCAGAGCAAAAACTCAAGAAAATAATTAACAGTTTGGGAATACATGACCCTAAAGTAGTTGACATAACTAAAGGAATTGGTAACATTTTGAAATTGTTTTAAATGGGGCTCATGTTGATTAGCGAAATTTTCAGGTTTATCCGAAAATCTCTCCGAGGGAAAAATTAACTGTTTGATAGAAGAAAAAGATTATTATGTTTATTATTTTCTTCAGAAACATCCTGGTAAAACTATAATATTCTGCAACTCGATTGGATGTGTCAAACGATTGGCAACAATTTTAACATTGTTAGATTGTAAACCGCTCCCTCTTCATGCCTCAATGCAGCAGAAACAAAGGCTTAAAAATCTTGAGAGGTGAGCAATTAATTTTTTTACATTATTACCATTGGACCTATTCTTACTTCCAAAGTTTCAAAACTATCAAGAATTGAATGATTGTTGTAAATTGAAAGGTTTATTTCGACCTTGATTTCATGCTTGATATATTTCTTCAAGGTTCAGGGATAGAGAGAATTCTTTGTTGATAGCAACTGATGTGGCAGCTAGAGGCTTGGATATTCCATGTGTTGACAATGTTTTACATTATCAAACACCTCGCACCAGTGAAAGTTATGTTCATAGGTCTGGAAGAACAGCTAGAGCCACTAAAGAGGGACTTACGCTCCTTATCATTGATGCATCTGAGATTCGAAACTACATTAATGTATGCAAAACCTTGAACAAAAGTAAGGAAACTATTAATCCAACCAATAAGTTTTCTGGATATTTGGTTTCAAAATTTACCCACTTCCATAATTCTTTAGACAAGCTATGAAAAAAATTATGATTATTATGTGATTTCAAGGGTTTTTTTGTAGGTGAAGATTTACCAAATTTTCCCATTGAACAGAGCTACTTTGATGCTGTCAAGGAAAGGGTCAATTTAGCGAGGGAGGTTGATAAGCTTCAACTTCAAGTCAGAAAAACTAGTGCTGAAATTGGTTGGTTTGAAAAAGCTGCCAAAGAAATGGATATTATAATAGATAATGTGTATGTATGGTTTATTCTATTTTGTCATCTATTTATGTAACTAATACTTTTTTCAGGTCACTCAATCATGACTCTAAAGATAGGGCTAAATGTAAGAAGTTGTATGATATTAAAAGGAAGCAACTGTGCAGTTTACTAGAGAAACCAATTTTCCCTGCTAGAGGTATAAGTGGAAAATATCCTCTTTTGAATGATGCTTCGAAAGTTGACAATTGGGAAACAACAGAAAATGCAATTGACACCATGAAAAAATCTGTTGAAAATAAGAAAAAGGACACAAAGAAAATAGTTAAATACTATAAACCTAAGGAAAATAAAAATAAATGTAAAACTATGAATAAGAAAAATAAATAGTAAACACAAAGATTACTTTTTTGTCCGCTTCTTCTCACGGTCAAGAGCATTATTATTTTACCTAAATAAAATACAATGTTTAATATTGGTATCTCCAGCCCAAAATGTTCCAAACGAATTGATGGATAATTCGTGGCCAAATTCAATTATGTCCGTCTGACTATCACAAGATACCTTCCAAAAGAGAATACAAGCACATACTAAAATAATACGAGACGTTTTAAGATTATCAATTTTTCAAATTTTATCAGTAGCAGCTCGTAAGATCCATAGCGTTGATTAATATAACGAGCGTTCGAATAAATTCGTGGTCACAGCACACTAGTGTGATAATGCACTGCTAATAAGTTTTGTACAACTTCAACTCGGTAATATGCTGCAAACTATAAACCAAAATTTATTCGCTCATTCGTGCATTTGATATGTGATTCACCTACTATGCATATAGGAGTCGCCACTGTTGAGCCTTGTATAAGTGGTGACATCTATAAATCAGAAAGCAACTAAGGCTATTTTTCATTTATTCTTTCGAACCGAATTGAATGAAGATTCAATGTTATTCTCAACCAAATGAATTATTGAAATCAGCATAATAATTATAGCATTGTTAAACAATGATTATAGTAATGATTGATGCGAACCGAAAGTTGCAAACAAAAGAGGAATCTGTAACGAACCAGAGAGCTTATGATCGATCATGAAATTTGGCCTCTTGATTAATTTTTGAGAATAAATTTTCATACATTGATTTAAAACCTTATTGTTCTTCAATGGATTGACCGTTATTTAAACAAGAGTTCAGTCCTTCATTCTCTCGGAATTAATTAATCTCTCCTCCAAATTGTACCGTGTTGATGAACCTTGTGTCGGTATCATAGAAATTCACATTCCTTCAATCAAATCAAAATCCTAGTTTGTTACTTTCATTCGTTCGAGTAATTTCGATCATTTTAATTTTTTTAAGTAAGTTAGAGGAAGTAATTGCTTTATTTGACTTTATTCCATTTTTAAGTTCAATAAAATTATCAGGGTATCTCATTTTTTACTAGAAAAGCAGAGAAGAGAAAATTTTCAAATATCCGCGGTTCAAACTTCTGATTCAATTTTTCACCATTTGTGCCGCTAGTATTGCAGAAGCAGACGCAGTTCGCGAAAGCATACCATTTGACTGTTCTCAAGAACCGTCAATTTCTTTAATCGTGTGAGGTGCTTCTTTAAGACAGTCTTAATGTAAGTAAATCCAAAATTTTCCAATTACTTGGTGTAGTTTTGAGTAAGGAGTAAAATCCCATTCACAGTAACTTATTCTTTGTTGAATTCGTTCCCTGCTTTTTCATGTTGAGTTGTAACAATGGTGGCCATGCATGCTGAGAAAGTCAGAACTATTTTTATTTTAGAGAAACTCAATTTCAGGCTTTATCTCGCAAATTTGATTGAATGTGTACTAGGTTTTCATTACTATGAGAGATTTCACTGCTTCCCTTTGTAGAATATTTTAACATTCTTTGACAACTACCTTCCACAATACAGTTAATGTGAATTCATTAGGTCGTTGACTCAAAATTTGGGACTTGATATACCGAGTAACGGTCATGTTTTTGCTGGTCGTTTATTTTCGTTAACTTCACCTCTAACGGGTTACATTCAAAAAACATTGTTTTCTCAACAATACCTTTGTTTCCAGAAATTTTTGTATGAGTCAAAAGGTAGAAAAACCAGTCTTATCCGGTCAACGCATCAAGACCAGAAAAAGAGGTAAGTGTATTCAGTTATCTTCAAAAACTAAAACGAAAACTCTTTGAAATCAATGTCCTCTTGAACAATGTTTGATCACATATCCATTTTATAGTAAAACACGAATTTAGAGAAGGATTAACTAGTGATGATCACTGAGATTCAAGATATTCCTCTGTGATTTTATTCATCACTCGAATTGAATCATCCTTTATACTTTTAGTGGGCATATTTTTCACATGGGTGCTTCCAAAAGGTGAATGCGTATGTCCAACCAGTACACTCTGAATTTAACAGTTTTTGTTCTTGTTTTAATGTTGAATTCTGAAGGATACATTCTTCATTTGTCAGTTATCAGAGACAACACACTATGAATCTCTACCCTCCCTTTAAGCAATCAATGGTTTCATCCTCACCTTAACTTGCCAGGATTGAATATTCCAAATCGATAGGTAAAGAACTGCGAAGTGTCCCCCAACCTTTGGCTTGATTACTTGAAGACTGGTTTGATTCATTTTGTGATTGTCGGTGATCAATTTCATATATCAAAGTAGAGTGGAAAATTTGTTCTGCACATTTATAATGCACATGCGAAAGTAAATCATGTGGGGTAAAAGGTAATAAGCTTGAGAAAGTGTAATACAATAAATTTTTGTATCCTGCTCAGAAATTTTGTGTACAGTTTCTTTTTTAAATGTACACTTCAGCAGGTGACCCTTTTTGATTCTGTCAATGAAGAATTGATATTATGAGTATTTAAGCTCTGCAGCAAAGATGTATTCTTATCATTAAATTCCACGTACTTCAAAAATTACTATCGCGCTTGAAATATAAAAGATTATAAAAAAGTATAACCCATCAATTTTATATTTGTGTCATTAAACAGTTCATTTTGAAAAAAAAAATCTGGCCAATGAAAAGAACGAAAACAGCAAAGATTATATGTTGAAAATATATTTCGAAAAAGGAATAATCAAATTTAAAATATTCTTTTTTTGGTAAAATACAGAAAAAAAACCGCTCTAATGATATCATGCGAACACTTTTTCCCGTCTCAGATGACAAGGTGTTGATGTACAAATTGGTAAAATTAAAATTTTATCCCAAAAGATCTTCGGTACCTAATGGGTCTCTTGAAACATTGCTGCAAAATTATATTTTTTCTACTTGAGAATACCTCTGTTACCCTTAATGCTTACTACCTATATGATCACACATGCCTTTCAAAAAAGTTATATTTCTAGAAAAACAATTTCAATGCACCCAAATCAGACATCTATTTCTTTTTGGACCATAAATTTCCGAATTTCAACAAACTTTTCATCGAAACCCCAGACAAAAGTTATTTTATTCAGGCTGTTTGTACTTTGTGGATATTTCATTAAACTCTATTTTGAATGAATAGGAATAGTGAATCTAGCTGAATTATAGCGTTTGTTGCTTTATTTCTCTCGATATTCATGAGGAAATATTGTTCATGTATTTCCAATGTTCATAAGATTCATACAATACAAAATAGATCTTGTCACAGTTTCCCCGAAGATGGTTCCAGTATTCATACCAAAACATGTTTTTTAAAAACTTTGGAAAGATCTCAAACATGTATAAAGATAGCTTGATGTTCAGTACCACTTATAAACATAATAATAAAAAAATGTTCAAATGAAATGAGTAGTATTATCGAATCAGCAGAAAATTCATCCATGTTATGAAATATTGGTATAGAAGGATAAATAATGAAGCAAATAAGCAAAACTCAATCTTAACATGTTGTGAAAACTTTATTTCAATTATTTATTGGTGCCATTTTGTAAACATGTATAGACATCAAAGGTTTTCTGTTTCACAACACAATAATCAAAGACTAGATGACAAAGTAATTGTTTCACTCAAACAATTACTGTTAGTAGTCAGTCAGAAGGTGATTATTTTAATGATTATGATAAAAATGGTAACAATTTGCAAGTGTTCATTTGATTAAATTGTTCAGCCAAAATTTTCTCATCGTAGCATATTTTTGAAGAAATAATTGTCAGATCATTGTACCCAAATGTGGAATGATAATTCAATTATAGGTACATTTATTTCCGTGATGTGAACGATTAAAACTACTTTCTACCTTCAAAATAAATATAGATTATTATTATTTGGAAAAATAATGAAAACAGTTTAAAAAACTAAATTTCTGGACAAAATTATCTCATTACTTTAAAATTCATTGATATTTATACTGTAACCTCAGGTTTCCTAATATTGTTTCCTTTTTTTCGATCTAATTAGTTTTTCAATTTAAAAAAAACAGGTTGAACTTCAGCGTTTTGGAAACTACACTTAATGATTTTTTTTTCGACGGTTATTCATCATTTTTTGGAAAAAATCGCAACTATTTGCCCTCGGCAATTTAATCTTCTATAAACTACAAAAATTTTCATGATGATTAGTTCAAGAATATAGCTTGTACTCATGAAAAACGAAAAACATATTCAATAACCCAAATATTGGAGAGATCGAACGATTACCCTGTTTTTTTTTTAATTGAAAAACTAATTGAATCGAAAAAAAGAAAACTATTTGCCCTCGGGACGTTCTTCAACTTCAATTTAAAAAAAAATCAAGTCTACGTCGTAAATTAGGGTAGTTACTCGTGAAATAAAGAGACCACTTTTTGAATGGACATTTACCACGATTCAAAAGGTGATACTTCCCCTTAAGGGGTATTAGCTTTATTTATACCGGGTGTGTAGGCATGATGTCCTTCTCACCTCACTTTTTAATATCCAGTGGAAATACATTTATTACTTGGAATCTAGGATAAAATGCTTTATTCATTTTTTGTATCCCAATTTGTTTTTGTTTTGCAGATGAAAAAGAAAGATATGATCCAGTAGGATTTAGAGATGCAATAATCTCAGGACTTGATAAATGTTCGAATGACTTTGAATCAATTTCACGTTTTCTGGACAGTGCTGGTAATAAGTTAGATTATCGTCGTTATGGAGAATGCCTGTTTGATATCCTCATCGCTGGGGGAATACTTGGTAAAAATATTGTTTTTATGTACTCACCTAATTTAATTGTTCTGCATATATGAAAATTATGTTTGTTTCTTATATTCCAAAATGGATAATTTCATTCAAACCTTAGTTCCTGGCGGTACACTTTCACAAGAAGGAGAAGGTCCATGCAAAACAGATGCATGTATATTCAGTACCCCTTCAGAAATCAACATGGAGATAATGAAGAATTGGGAACAAGTCTTCATCAAGCTTATGCGACGATATAAATATTTAGAAAAGTTATTTCAGGTAAAAATTTCTCATGATAAAATGATTCAATTTATCATTTTATCCTAATTCATTTTCAGGATGAGATTAAGAAGATTCTTGTGTTCGTGAAGTATTTCAGCGTGGAGGAGCGCAAGAAGCTTTCTGTTATGGTATCTTTATGGATATCGAATGGAAGTATCCCGTTCAATGTTATTACAGTGCTAAATAACTCCTACCTGGTTAAGGACAATCTGGCTTTGGACTTCCTTATTGAAGTGTTCAAGTGCTGGCGCCAAGAACGTGGGGTGAATTCGCTCTACTCAGCTATCAAAAAGTCCAATATTGAATCACTACTCATGAGTTTTGTGCCAGACACCAAACAGGCGCAAACATATTTCCGCACTGCCTTCAAGGTTTGTTTATTCTTTGAAAATAGCAAATTTTATATTTCAAATCATCTTGATAAGCTTTGGAAGTTCATATAATATTTTTAAACAAAAAATCTTGTTGTCAGGAAAATGGCTTAGAAGAAATATTGAAACTTTATTATGACCAAAGCCAGCAAGTGGCAAAGAAGGAATTACAAACATTGTTACAAGACAGTTTGACCGAAGGAAAACCTCATAAGGAGATAGTGAATGAACTGAAAGAAATGGCTGTCAAAGAAGAAATTCAGCCACACGAAACAATATGTATCATCTGGACTACCGTCATGGCTATTCCTGAGTGGTCCAAAAAAGAAGTGAGTAAAACATGAGAAATTTTTAATTCTGATGGTCATTTCTAAATGTTGATAAAAATCAACACTATCTCAATATTTTACTGAATGCCAATTAGAGAAATACAATTTTTTTTTCAGGAACTAGTAACTGATCAAGCTGTTCGCCACTTGAGGCAATATGTTGCACTTTTCACAGCGTTTGCACAAACTGAGCGTGCACAGCTCAGTCTCTTGCTCAAGGTCCAAGAATACTGCTACTCAAATATGACATTTATGAGAGCTTTCTTGAAGATCGTTATGCTTTTTTACAAAACTGATGTGCTACCCGAACAAGTCATCATCAAATGGTATAAGCAAGATTACAGTGTCAAAGGAAAGATGATGTTTGTTGATCAAATGCGTCAATTTGTTGAGTGGCTACAAAACGCTGAAGAAGAAAGCGACTCTGACGGGAGTAGCGACTAGGTAAACATTTCTTATAAATTTTTTCATCTATTCTTATTAGGGATCATAGTTCATGTTGTTTGTTCACATCATAGACATATAGAACTGGTCTGAGTTTTTCCCAGTTAATATTTTTTTATTGGGTTACTTGGTAATGGAATTTGGAATGATTGTATATTTCAATATTTCCTTAATCTTTTTTGATTGAATATTCAGTAAACACACTGATAAATTTACTTGATTTCTCATCATGGCATGGAAACAAGGAGTAAGAGTGTATTTTTTTAAATTTCCTAAATAGTCGTGAATTCAAGAAAAGTAATATGTATTTACTTCTACTAAACATGATTTTCAATTCCCATAGGTAACATTTTATACATTTATCATGCTTCACCCTGCATGTTTATTCAAAAACATTTTTGCATTCTCTGTCAGCAGTATTTCAAATGTTTTTATGATGAATCTTTTACAGGTAACAAAACCGCCCTTGAGAAATGAAGATAGTGCCACACTAAAACAGTTTCAGCCTTTTTTTCTGAGTGAATTTTCCCTATAATTTATATAAATATTTCTGGTGCCTTACTTCCATTAGTATGAGGCAAATAGTGACCAAGGATCTGATATCATTTCAATTTAGTTATCACAAAAAATCGAAGAAAAAAATGCTGAACACTAAAATTTACAATGGAAGATGGAAACTATGTTATTTGATTGAATGATTTATTGTCAATTTTTTAATATACAAAATAAATTTTAGTATAACTTCTCCATTTTTCAACCACATGGTCAATTGAAATTTTGTAGGAGCCAAGGGATTTTTTTTGTTCATTCTGGATAATGACTGAAAATTCATTTCATAATTACATCAATCAATTTTGTTCAATTACTTATTCATATTCAGAATTCAACTACATACATATCTCTTGGGTAATTTTCATGAAGTTCACTAACATTTTAGATACAACAATTATTTTTTGTATTTGAGTAAATCCAAATGAGATGTATATTTCAAAAAACAACCTTAGAATAAGAAACATGTATAAACTGTAAAAGTGAAAGAAATAACAAAGTTTTTTCATTGTAATGGTTATGCTTTAATCAACAAAGAATTGACGAAATAAAAACATGAGAAGTTGATTTTATAAAAATATGAAGTTCTTTATGCCAGTAATTTCGTGGCTGAATACTTATAAAAACAATTAGATATAATAATAACAATGAGATTTTGTCAACCGAATAATGTCTGTATGGCATCCAAAAAAATCATCAAAGACATAAGGGCAGTAATACCGAATCCAACACCCCACAAAATGGCTCTTGTAGGTTGGGGAAATACAAAAACTGCGTAAACAATGCTATGCAATATTCTTACTATGACGAATGCGATAAAAAGTACATAAACCAACCAAGGTGAGGGAGTTGTGTATAAATATAAAAAGGCAATAAAGAGAAATGGAAAGATGTTTTCCAGGTCGTTCTGGACAGCCCTGAAAAATTAATGATATATTAAAACGACCAAATTAAAAAATGTGAAATATTTGGTAAAGAAAAATGAAATGTGTGTATGGAAGTTGTACTACCTATCTAATATTTCCAACCCGTATTATAACTAGTAGTTATCTATCTTTTTACAGTATTTTCAGGTCCATAATACGATTAGAACGGAAGTGAATTTCATTGTGCACTTTTTGTATTTTTTTAATCCGAAAAACTCTGAAAACTCACCAGGCAGCAGCCGCTCGTAACCAATAGATTTAGTAAAACCACGGCCATCTTTAGATGGCCGTGGTAAAACACATTTCACCTGCTTATTTTGTTCCGACAAGATTCAGAAAAATGAAGAGATTTCAAAGGTGAATTCATTCTAAACAGAAGCTAGCACTCGTTGAAATATCTCATTTCACAAAAATTCGCGTCTATAAAACTTTCAAATTGGCCAGATATTTGACAAAGTTGAAATATTTTCAAGAAAATAGGTTTCCGATGCGATCAGAGCAATATGAGATTGTGATCGAAACTGATCAAAGAATTCGCACGACCTATTTCCTGTGTAAAAGTTTTATCAATTCGCCGAAATATCTAATGGAGTTTTGAGTCGAAAAGGGTCTTGGAAATTCGTGGTCAAATTCAATTCTGTTCGTCCTGCCACAGTGCAAGGGTCATGCTGTGGTCCTGCCGAAATAACACATCTTTGAAGTCGGAGTTAGGTAAAAATATGAAATACTTCCATGAGTATGACAGTATATAATTTCTTCCCACCATATACTCACCTTCTTATACGCTCAACGTCGTCATTAAGTGAAACTTCGCCATTGAAAAATTTCGCATCTTCTTCACTTATGAATACCTAAATGGTTCAATAAAAATTATCCAAACTTTGAAAAAATTATAGTACATACCCTCTTTCCATTACTACATGATATAATATTCATTTATAACTTACTTTTCTCCTCATTCTTGTGAGAATTGTGAAAATTATTAACGCCATTATCTTGAATACTAGTATCGAAGAACATAACATATATAATTTGAATAAATTTTCAGCATTTCTCAATTCTGCAGATAACTGAATTCGAGCATCCATTTACTCTCATTAATTTGGTATTCCAATGTAAACAAAAACAATGAGAGCCCGTCGAAAGTTTGATTGGCAACTAGTGGAGGTACACTTGATTAATGAGAGGAATTCTATATTAACTTGAGCACCTTCAGTTGATAGCGAAGATAACCGGTTTTGGAATTTTCACGTTTATTATTGTTCCAAATTATTCTCACGATTCAGTTGACCTAGTGACGAACCTTGATACTTGATGAAACTCTGACATGGAATATGTATAAAGAGGTGTTATTTAAAATTACTGTGGTTGTTACGAATGTGATTTGTTCACAGTTTTTTTGGAGTTTCGCTGAAATCTATAAAACGATTTACTCCCGGAAAAAAAACTTATACTTGAAATGAAAGCTGGTTTAATTTTCCATGAAATAGCTCCTGATTGTATATGGGACGAATTTCCAACGTTTTCGAGATATACGAAATTGACGATAGATAATTTTCGAAAAAATCATTTTAATCTCTCTTTTTGAGCATTCGTTCTACTTACACATGGCTCTTTTATTTCGTCACGATGTCTGTATTCAGAGCCAGGAATTATTGAAAAAAATAATCTCAAAGGTTCCAGTCACTGAATACGAATCCGTGGTCAGATTCAGTTCTGTCTGTCCTTCCTTAAACACGATAACTCTCGAACGGTTAGATCAAGAAAATTTAAGTGGACCTTTTTTAACAGCTGCTGTCATTTTTTTTGGCTGATATAACTTTTTTTGAAAGCTATCAATTTGAAATTAAATTGTAGTGGAATGTACATAGGTCTCGTCTCATTCGACATTTTAGAGCATATTTATTTTATTAATTAATCATTAATTCCCAAGAAAAACATTGTCGAGGCTTCTGTTATTGACTAGAGTGACTAGACTATATTTCACAAGTATGAGAATTGAATAGAAAATAATAACACGAAAAGTACAAATTAGTAATAATTTATTTGATTGTTTATTCAGCCTAAACCACAAGCAAAAAACGTATAAGATTGAAAGAATATAAAATATTTATAGTTAAAAATGCGATGATTAAAACGAAAACATAACATATACAAACACTTGCTCATTTAACTTACAAGCTTTCAGCGCAAAAATTGAAGATATGCTATATCCTCAATAATTCACAAGGAATATAAATATTGTATAAATATAAAAAATAGGTACCATTTTGACTAGACAAGTGGGAAAATTATTCAACATAGTATTTTTCGCCCTTAAAGTCATGTCATTAAAATTACAATAATAAATTAAGATATTTCAATATAAAAGTACGTTTAAAATTCAAAATACTTCGAATATCAAAAATTATGAAATACTAAGTATCATTCCGCCAATAACAGTTGCAGCAGTACTGATCGACTTATTAAAAAAGATTCCTATTAAGTGAATTTTACTCAAGTATAAATTTTTTCATTCATATCAATATCAAATTTCTTTTATTCTATAAAAACGAAATTACAAATATTCAACTTTAATAAGTAGACATTATATTGAAGCCCGTAACATTTGAAAAAGCTTGGGTAATCATATATTTTGGAGCTAACAGGAGTCTTATTTTGCTAGTAAAAAAATTAGAATATTTCGGCTTTTCAAGCTGCGGTCCAATAGGAATTCCACCTACCGTAAAACGGCCGTGAAAGCCTTTTTCTATAAATCAAAATATAAAAAACTATTTCAACCAATCATAAATTCAAATAAACATATTGATGTGCCGTACTTAATATCAAACAGGATAGGCCAAAATTCAAATAGATCTGCAGATGACATTTCTATGTGAATATTATCACAAAGGTTACTGAAGCAGTGAAGCATTTCATTCAAAAGTGCATTGCTATACATTTTAGGAACCCTCCACATAAGACCAGGGAAGATAATTCATTTGAGAAAGAGTCAACTTCCATTTTTCTTAGATTTTTTTCAAACAAAAATTGTTAGAAATTAACGTAAATATGTTCGACATGCAATTGTAATTATTTGGAATTTTCCACAATTATCAAAAAAAAAACTTCAAGAAAAATGAGTGAGATACTGTAAGCTAGATTTTGATGAGTGCACAAGTCAGAATATGAAGTGTTTTTGTACCTTGCAAAACACTTCTGTCACAAAATATGAAGAGCTTTTATATCATCAATTCCAAACCTAGGAATAAAAATGCACTTTTAATAATCAAACCTCAGCATACTCATACAGGAGCTAAAATACTCGATGTCTTAAAAAGACCCCTAATTATTATGAAAATAATGTAACATTATGAATATCTGCGAAATTTGAAAAATGCCATGGTATGAATTGTGAAGACGAATTTTAAAAGTATTAGGAGAACAACAAAAAGATCATGTCAATATAAAGTAAGGAACATCATATTCAAACATAAAGAAAAACAAAATAAATTTTTTATAAAAAACAACTGAAAAAACGCAAATAAATAATACCTATGTAAATTGAGTAATCTATTTCATATCACAACTATTTGGTCACAGCAGCTCATAATTAAGAAGGAATTTAATAGGCAAATTGTCTTTATCAGATTGATGACCAAATCTCAAACATAAATATTTTCACAAACATAGAATGATGAATTCAATACCAAAGTTTTAATTGGAACTAGGCCTATTTGGAAAAATTGGAAAACATTTGTGCATTAAAATTAAGTATATCACGTGAAAAATCTAAAATCTTATTTTGTGCCTATTTCTGAAGCATTTTGATTATGAAAAGAAAATCGAGAACGATTATGATTATATTTGTGCTGGTAAAATCTTCTCGTTTTTGCTGGATGATTGTTTTGGAACGTTTGGAATATTCTTCAGAAGACCTTGTATTCCCGGCTTCAAGCCTTGTGGCACCGAATGTGTTGTTTGGTAAATTAAAACTTCCTCCAAGTCACACTCCCTAAGGAAACCATTGTTAATGTACATTAATACAATTCCAAATTTTTCAATAGTCTTAGTCTTTAGTGCTAACGCTAATTTCATATTTTATCCAGCTATTGAAACGATACCATTACTGAGTCTTTCCAACTACATAACACATATGTTGAAACAAACCTTTTACAACGACCACGTGTTGAAATGTTGATTAGATGAAATTGGTTTTATTCAGTGTTTTCCCCTCAATTAAAAAATATATTACATTTTGTATTTACCTTGCATTAGCCAAGAACTTATCGTAAGTCTTTTCTGGTATTTGACTTGGATACTCTGTCTTGTCAACGAAATATTCAGTTTCTTTGTTATAAAGATAAATAAAATCGTTGAATTGCTTTGCAATTATAGCTGCTCTATCTTTTCCACTCAGTTTCACACTAGGAATCTGGAATTAATAGTAAAAAATAAAAATTAAAAATAC
Organism: Adalia decempunctata; assembly: GCA_951802165.1. NCBI lineage: Eukaryota > Metazoa > Arthropoda > Insecta > Coleoptera > Coccinellidae > Adalia > Adalia decempunctata. Next base: position 29,579,021 of record OX637697.1, read on the forward strand.
ACAATATAAAGCTCACCTTTATTGAGAATGGGGATCGCAAATAATTTGATGCTTTCTGTAAAAATTTCAGCACAATCTCCACGTGTTCATCCTGATTTGGATCAGTGGAAATTCTATGCAAAATCCATTCTAGATAATGACTGAACGTTTTTCTTGTTTCACGTTGACTAAAATGATAACCTAATAAATTTCAATCAATCCGCAATAAAAAAATTAAGAAGAAATTTGGAAGCATGAAAAGAATGTACTTACGACATACGTTTACCGTCTTTCAATAAATTGATTATTTCCTTTTTTAGCTCTGCACATTTATTATCTTTCAGTCGGGATGGTCCAAGAGCAGATCTGTGACCCTGACTAAGCATTCTTTCATATCTATCTTGTCTTGCCATTTGTGATGATCCCCCTGAAAAAATCCATGAACACTTCTAATTATGGCTTATGATAAAGATAAACAGATTTTTTTGGACTGAATGCAGTAGATACCTTGTTTAGATTTTGATGTATTCTCATGACAGATCTTCTTCCTATCCAGAGAATTGTACCTACCCTGAGTTTTCTCGCTACTTTTGGAAGCAATAGATATTTCAGGGAAAAGTTGGGTGAAAATGATTAGATTCAAATTTTGCGAAGAATTTGATAAGGCATACACATTCTGAAAATGTGTGCCTGATATGGGTACCCCAGAAACAGGATCTGAAACAAAAAGAATCTCAACTGAACAGTTTAAGTTAAATTCAGTTGAAAATGTTTATTTGAAAACAATTGTGTTGATTCAAGTAGGATAGTTTTCTGACATGTTCTCTCTCCTAAATCAATTTATTGAATTTTTCATGAGATTATGCCTCACCTAGATACTGGGAATACTTTGTCCAGGTATCCATGGTTGGAAATATCCTTACAAATCCACCTCTTCTATCAAATTGCTGCTTACACATCTTCACATAACGCATTTCTTCCGATGATACAGCCAAGTTGCTACCAGATAATCTATTATTTTGACTAGAATATGAACTTCTTTTCCTTGGTAAGGTGTTGTTTAATCCCTCTGCAGAATGTACCTGCCGACACTTCAATAATTTTCAACAATTATCTGCCAGGTTCTTTATATCAGGCAACAAGGAGAAAAAACATCAATGGAAAGCTTTAAACTGTAGCACTTTTTTCTACAAATTTTTAACACCTACTTTTTGATTTGGTCACGGTATGTTGGCTATTTGTTATAATTATTCAGAAACAAATCACTGTACCTTATTCATATCAGATAAAGAATGGGGCGATATAGCATGTGGCAAACAGAATCTGCCTAATTTTGCTACAGAATCTTCTTTGAAAAAATCGATGTTTGAGACTCTGACAAATTTTTTTCACGAAATGTCGTAATTTCTTTTTTTCAGTTCATGTAGTGAATTCAAACAATCGATTCGAAGTCTACACGCTGATAAACTTACATTTGGAAATTTCATCCTGTTGAAAGAACCATTTCTAGATGTCGAACCACCACTATTGGTCGGTCGTAAAATAGGGTCTATCGCGGGAATCCCAACCAAAGTCAATAGATCAGCCATCATGGCAGATTTCAATCGCACATCTAACGGACTATCGCATCCAAGAGAAGGAGAAAGATTCACTTCCAACAGCCAAGGTTTGAAATTATCGTCTACTAGAATGTCAAACCCATATAACTCTGAAAACGGGAGTTGATCAAAGTTTTTTCTTGCCAGATAAATCAGAAATTACCAAAACAGTTACTGGGATTTGGTACAAACATTCGGCATGCTGAAACAATAGAATTTGCTGAAGCTAATACCGCTTTTATAACTAAGTCTTCTATTTGCAGCATCAGGTACTTAGTGTCTTTTCCTTCCGATTTTAAATGTCTGAGCAATGCGCTTAGTGTCCACTTGTGTCCTACATTTTCGGCACTAGGGTCTTCAGATCTACGGAAATCCTTTCATCAAATATAAATACTTACAAAGTGATGATAAAGCCATTCATAATAATTTTTCACAATGAAAGTTGATGGATAGTAAATTAAGCAATTGAAAAATGTATCAACACTTTTTCAGCTAAATAATGATGAAGTTCACAACTTAAATGTGAATCTGAATGATGAACAACGGTATTTGTGAGATGAAACTTATTCTTTTCTGCCCATTCATTGTGTGTAAGCTCAGGTTGAACATGAAAGTAAGTCAGTGTGTCCCCTCAGCAAATAAGTGTACTGATTTGTAATCAAATAACAAATATTGTTCGAATTGTACAGCCACCATTCATATGTACAAGTTTTCCACAACTAGCCTTCTGTGGGAGTGTCGAGCATACACTTGATCATGCAGTTCGTACAAGGCATATTAAACTAAGTGACAATCGAATAATGACACCCAGTAGTTGGAATTCAATACTCACTTGACGTAATCGCTATGATATTTGTTGATACTGTAATTACAGAGATGCATACATGGATTCCACAATTGTTTTGGACTAGGATCATATTTAACTGTTGCAAATCTTACCAAACCTTCCTCATAAATGTAGACCAAGAGAGGATCAAAAGATGTAACAACAACATATAATCTAAGGTCACATTTGTGGCCCGCAACTAGTAAAGGATTTGATATATATTTTGCCACAACAACTGGTTCTTCCAGAGGCACTTGATTTGGTGTTTCAACAATGAAAATACCTGAAAAGTAATACAAACCCACATTCAAGCAAGAGAATGAAATAAAGAACAATTGTTTCAAAATCCTAAAATTAAGGATTTTTGCTCAATATTTTTTTATAAACACATATTCATGTTCTTTGAAAAATATTTATGCCCTTTGCTGAATTTGCATGCCTACCTTATTTAGCATTAAATGATAAACAGTCTAAATCATTGACAACAAACTTTTTACTTGAATGAAAAATATTCTTCCAAACTTCATGTGAGATGATGTGAGAAATGATGAATGAGAATTAATTACTTACCTCTTCCCCTACTTGAAGCAACAGGTTTGACAATCCAAGGCCCCTTTATTCGATTATGAGATTGACACAATTCTCTGTACTCTGTAGGCATCACAAAAGTTTGGGGTATAAAATCGAAGTTTTTAACTCCTTTGGCATATTGCATTTTTTCGATATTTTTATATAATCTATCCTTCCTTGTCAATTCATAAGATCTAGGAAAATGATTCACTCTTTGATGAGGTCCCAAACTCCTCAATAAACCTGAAAGATAAAACTTATCTAGCTAGTTGAGGCCTTGTCACCAGTACATTGTATTGATTTGAGGCCAGAATAAAAGCATTTTTATTATATTAGGTGCAAGTAAATTCCGGATGTTTGTCAATACATGCCTCCAGCAGTAAGTGGTGGTCGATTCTGACACAACCAAAACGTCATGAACCAAGCTAATGGTATCCACTCACGGAGCTACCGAGACGGGCGTTTTATGACAGTTTATAAGGCCACGTGCGAAAAGAGTCTCCCGATTGGTCACGGGCTCATAAAAGGCCATGAAACGCCCGTCTCGGTAGCCTCGTGAGTGGGCCCCTTTAGACATATGGCAAACTAACTGTTTTAACACATTAGTTATTTTGTTGTCTTCTTCTACTGCGGCGCCCTTGGTTGGCTGAACGTAGGCCTTTTTGGCCCATTGTTCATACCGCATTAGTATAATACTTGAGAGACTCAGACCCGAAGGCACGCTCACAAGAATGCCGCGAGCCGACAAGGAGGAGTACCTCTCACCATAGAGATGGAAGGTGTAGGGTTCCCTAGGTGTATTATCCTCATTCCTCAGTATAGACAAAGACTATCTCCTCTTTGGTATTATAGATAAGTTGCCGCACGTGAACAGTATATGTTCCGCCGTTTCATACGCGTTCTTGCACCATCGGCGCAGAGAACACTCAGTTAGACCCATTCTTCTTGAATGTTTTTTGAACAGATGGCCAGTTAAAGCACCAGTCACCAGTGAAAATTGCTTCCCCTCGAGAATCAAGAGCTGTTTGACCTCCGGCTTCGAAGAAGGCCCCTTGATCAGGAGTCTCGACTGCCTGAGATTCGTTCTAGTGTTCCACTCAGAGGATAATTTGTCAACAATCCATCTCTTGAAGAGGTTTTTGATATATGTATGGCAGATAGAAAGGGCGGGTCAAGGCCCAGTAAATATTGAGCGAGCCCCTTCTTTGGTTATCTGCTTTTATGTTACCAAAGATAGACGCATGCGCCGGGCACCAGACAACCTTGAGTGTTATCTGAGCCAAGCGTGCGCACTGCGCAGGGCCTTTCTGCATTCATAAACCAAGTTTGAGGTTACTTTCATTTCAGAGAGCGATTTCAGCGTACCTCTGTTGTCTTATACCTCTGCTTGTGTGAAAATGTCTCATTTGTAGATATTTACGGAAGTGTTGATTTTCTTCTTCAATTCGAAGAAAACATCGGCTCAAAAAAGCTCCAAAAAAATTACGGAGATGTTGCTCTACAGTGGCGGCCCGTGACAGTTTAAGGTGGTGAGGCACATCAAAAAAAGATTTCTTGCCGTGGCGTTGCCGAGACAAAGGATAAAACATGAGGAATTTCATTGGGGAATAATTTCATGCTTTCAAATGGTTCGCCTCATATATACGTAATTTGCTCATTCGATATTGTTCTTTCATCCCTCCAAAATTTGTTTTAATACATAGCTACTTATCCTCAAAAATTTATAGTGCTCGATTAATAATTCTTTATCGCTAGCATACTTGAGGTCATTTATTTCGATGAACTTTTTGCTTCGTAAAATATTCACTAGGGCGTATATAAAAACTGATTTTTGCGGGTCGAAATGAGCGAATGGAATACCTATATGGTCAGTCATTTTGGAAAAAATAATCTTATTTGCTGAAATTCTTCAATTTTCAGACCTTCTCAAGAACATCCTCTTCAAGGGAATCGCTTTCCAGCATATCACCAAACTTGAAACACCCATTAATCAGAAAATTGTAGTTTACTTTACTCTGATAATGAAGTGGAAACTTCCCCTTGTCCATACATTTTTCGTAATATGCACTAAAGAATAAAAGAATATAAAGGGGTTGCCATTATAGAACAAATCGACTCAATTCTAGTACCGCAACAAACATTTTAGGTACAAGAGCAACAACTTTTGCAGTGAAATTATCTCTTATTTCGAACTGACGTTAGTATACATAATGAGATTTTCTATTTCATCGCACTGTACTATGAGTTTTCTAGTGAACTCTCTTCTTCGTCAGTTGCGTAATAATCTGAAATCATCAAATTCCAAAAAAGACACTACTCGTGATATAATCATTATGGCTGCATTGTTCAATTTGTTTCTATCTTTCGTTTGAAAAAAATATGCCTTTGCTAGTTACACCCCATCAGATAGAAATCTGTATCAAAAATATTTTGAGTAGTTGAGCTTATTTCACGATCTCCTTTTTATAAACATACTGATTGCTCTAAATTTGGAAATCGGGTTGTATTTGAAGATGATATAGAAACGAAAACGCTTATTTCAGAAGATATCACAGATCACACGATACGGAGTATTCCAAAAGTACACACATATGTAAAAATAATTCAATAAACGTCCTGATTAAGTGCAATTTTCCCTCTACCAATCGAAATTTCCATACCGTCTCTACGAGCCGACTTCTGAACGTATATCATCCAGACGAAAGGGCGAGAGGCTAGCCTCACATCCATCTATAAACGCGCCAAGTTTTCTCCTACCAAAGCGGACCGACGCAGCGGTCGATGCTCGAAGCGTACGTGCTAGACGAAGAAGCACGTGAGGCCAGCCTCCAACAGTTTACTTTTTAAAGAGCAAGTGAGATGGAACATAGGAATGGAGAGATATGAAACTCGGAACCTTTTAGCGCGTTCGGCAAGTATATATCCTGTCTTATAATTAGGCAATCCAAACCACGTGGCGCCCTGCCTCCAGACAACCTATAAATTTTCTGACAGGTCGCTGGCTTGCAGTAAATATGAGGAATTTTATTATCGTATATGCATTTCATGAGTGAACGAGTGAGTTTTTATGATTTCTAATATCAAAAAGTACCCTGAAGTATCACTGACGAAGAAAATTTCACTCAATCATATGATTACAACTTTTAGTATTGGGAGCCCGAAGAGATTGAAGAGGAAGTATTGGAGACGGAATATTAATCAGAGCTCTGTCCCTGTAACTTCTTTATCCTTTTATATGATATAAATTTAAATATTCATCAGTTTTACATTTCACATGAACTGAATACTGCTTATTTCAGTGTCTACGAAGACACATTCACTTTAGTTTCTTATCTTCGATATTGTCAAGTCTTGATGACTGCTGACCCAATTTCCTTTTGTTTCCTGAAAAGTCACTTAATATGTGTATAAAACACCAAGTTACACACACTGGGTGTTCCAAAATATTCAAGAAAATCCTCATAATTTGAACGACTTGCACATCCAACTTTGGCACACATTTATGGCATTTTTTATTGAAAATGCACTTAATTTAAATAATTTTCACTGGTCTGATATTCCTAAGAGTGAGATTGACTAGAAATATCGAAAAAATTTCCACATAAAACAATTTTTCAAGCAAATAAACGGTTTTAATGTCTACATGAACAAAGCTAAACTTGGTTTGTTTGACCACCAGCTAACCTCAAAAAAATATTTGACAGGTCGTTGGATTCCCTAATATGGGACGGGGTAAATAAGTGATCGAATATTTTTTGCCGAACGCGCAATCATTCATGTTGAATCTAATTGTGACAGGAATGATAGTGATGAAGGAATGATATAATTAAATATTCGATTAATACGAGTATTTTTTCAAATTTATTGGTGAGGCACTGCCTCACCTGCCTCATAGAACAAGCCGCCACTGCTAAAGTCTAAGTGAAACAACGTGCCTTGATTGGTTCCGTAGCTTCAAAGACGGTGATTTCGAGGAGCAGCCGCGTAAAGGAAGGCCAAAAACCTTCAAAGATGCTCAATGGGGGGTATTGATCGATGAGGATCAGTGCCAAACGCAAGAAGAGCTTCAGCATTAGAAGTTATCTATTACAGAAACCCAAAGAAAATAAAGTCATGGGATCTGCCCGGTGCGGTCATAGTTCTACGTCGTCGACTCAACCGAATATTCACGCTGCAAAGTTTATTCTGTGTAATTGGTGGGACCAGGTCGGTGTTATTTATTAATTATTATGCTCTGTTGGAACTGAGAGAAAATATGACTGGGGAATAATATCGACTTCAGTTAATGCTATTGAGCTGAGCATTGCGCGAAAAACGGCCACAGAACGATTAAGCGATTCTACAGCATGAAAACGCTCGGCATCACATTGCTAAACCCGTTGAAACAAATCTGGCAACACTCTAATGGGACCTCCTACCTCAACCGCCGTATTCCCCAGATATTACACCGTCTGATTATTACTTTTTTTGAACCCTGATATAGATTCACTCCACTCTGGAGTTCTTCAAAAAGATTGAAATAATGCTGGTTTATAAAAATGTATGATGAAAATATCAAAAATTGATACGCACCTGGTTTCAAGTGCGATCCCGTCCACAACAAATTGAAGTCAGACGAATTGGCTGCTACTTCAGTAACTCCATGGCAGTCTAAGAGCTTCGACAGTAACTTTGTTTCAGCTTGAAGTACTTTGTAGGTTATATGAAGCTTATATGCTGGTTTTTCCCTGATTGATAGTTCAGTGGTATGCGCTAGCGCTGAACTTTTGAACACTAATACGGCATTACGGGAACCTAATGAACCGTAGAGTAGCCATGTATCGGGAGGAAGAGTTGGTTCATGGGTGATGATGTTACTGAATGAGAAACATACCAGAAATTGATTTTAGTCAAATGTTCATTCTGCATGTTGACAGGGAAATAGCCTATCATGCATGATCGTAATGCACTGGAAAGTCCCCTATCAATCATAAAATTATCCAATCGTTATAGACTTCTGTTCAACAGAATCTATCATTATATAATAATTGTTCATTTTTTCTGAGCCCCCACTGTTTTACCTTGTACAATATATAATTTATTGTGTAACTTAATGATGATGATGAATAATCATCCTATTTTTTCCTTTGGATTTCACAGTCACAGTTTCAGGGATACAGAAAAGTGGGATGAAGGTCCAGCATGATGGGTTAAATACTGAACAAGCATTAGATGTATTAATTTTTCTTTTTGTTTTCCAACATCGGCATTTGATTGAAAATTTAATTGAAATAATGCATATTATACTACAATTGGCATGTACATCTGAATTGTGATGAATATGGTACCTAAGGAGTAGTAGGTCATAAGTTATTGCTTTCAAGAATCGTTTTTTAAATTGTCTGCGAGAAATCATTTCACTTCCAAATTACTGAAATGAGTTTAATTATACACTGCGCAAAAAAATTAACGCACATTATGGAAATCTCAAATTTATTCTACAACTGAAGGTGTTCTCAATGATAACTATTTTTATCAGAATTATGGATGCATATGTCCACTTTCAACGTTTTTCTTCAATACAGATGTTTTCTCCCAGCAGGAATAAAAAAAGATGATATTATCAGATTTTGAATGTATTGGCTCCATTCTGAAATCAGTTGTTCTCGATCAATTCTAGTGATCAAAGTTTTTCTTTCGTTTGATTTTCTACACTAGATCGCTATGCAACGCGAAACACGCATTTTGACCCAAGAGGAATGTGCACAAGCGGTAGTTTTGCGAGAAGAAGGGTGTACATACACAAGAATTGCAGAAAGGTTTGGAGTTTCCCATACAAGTGTGTCCAGAATGTTGCAGCGATTCAGGGAGACAGGTATGAATGTCCGAAGACCAGGACAGGGTAGACCACGGGTAAAAACTGCCATTCAAAAACGTTACTTGAGAGTTTCTTCGTTGAAACAACGGTTTGCAACCGCTCGCCTCCTTCAAAATCAGCTTGAGCAAACTCATGAGGTACAAATTAGCACTCAGACAATAAGAAATCGCCTCAGAGAATATGATTTAAGGCCTCGTGTCGCGGCAAGAGGCCCAGCTCTTACCCCAGCCCATCGAAGGGCGCGTTTGGATTTTGCGAGAGAGCATATCCATTGGGAAGAGGCCGATTGAGAAAGAGTTCTCTTCACAGATGAGTCTAGATTCTGCCTCTACCATTGTGATCGACGTTCCCTTGTATACAGACGTCCACATGAAAGATATGCTCAGTGCAATTTCCTGAATACTACTGGTTTCGGGGGAGGATCGATTATGGTATGGGGTGGAATATCTTTGACTGCTCGCACAGACCTAGTGGTCGTTGATAATGGAGCTATGAATGCTGATAAGTATATAAGGAACATTCTTGAAGAGCATGTAGTGCCATTTGCCCCATACATTGGTGAAAATTTCATTTTTATGGACGATAATGCCAAACCTCATCGTGCGCGCATCGTTCAGGAGTACCTTGAAGAGGTTGAAGTCTCTCGAATGGAATGGCCAGCAAGAAGTCCAGATCTCAATCCGATTGAGCAGGTTTGGGACAACCTCAATAGAAGGCTGAGAAGTTCAGAAAATCATCCAGGTACTCTTAATGACTTAGGAATCCAACTCGGAGAAATCTGGGAAGGATTAGATCAGAACATTTTAAGATCACTCATTTTGAGTATGAACCGTCGTTGCCGAGCTGTAATTAACGCAAGGGGTGGAAATACCAAGTATTAATTAACTTATCAGCATTTCAGTATTTTGAAAATTGTTCGGTGAAATCCTGAATTTTTCTTCCATTTAATGTGTCTTGTTTTGTTCAAAACCTTCCCGAGAGAACATAAAAAATAAGTTATAAAGTCAATGTAGAGTTAACTTTCATTAAAATTGAGATTTTCAGAATGTGCGTTAATTTTTTTGCGCAGTGTATTTATAACAGTATTGAGGAAGTGAGTTTTTCATTGAAGCAGAACTAATTTAAAAGATGGTGAATATATAAATATGCATCTAGTGCAAAAATGGCTATATCTTGGGCCATCATTTGCGGCAAATAGAAAATCCAATATTCTTATATCAAAATTAAAAAAATATATATATAAAAGGGACTGGGTAACCTGTCGAGATTTATTTTCTCTTGAAGGAAATCCTGGGATGGGCATGGGTCAAGGAGGTCAATATCTTCCTTCCAACTGTTGGAATGCCAACAAAATATTTTCGGCTTAGATTTGGTACTACAAAATTAAATGAAATTATACTAAATTATAAATAAAACTTTATCGATTTACTGTATAAACCTAATAGTGTTTCAAAAAGTGAACATTTTTTAGTAGGTTTGGGATGAACAGGAAGTGAGAGGTTGCAAAAATCATGGGTTCACAATTTTAGAAATTACCTATTTAGTTCCGGTGGTGGAAGTCGAGAAATAAAACTATTTTGTGATTTCGTTGTATCAGAACCCTCTTCTTCGTTCTCATCGCTTTCAATTTTAGAAAAGGAAACGGTGTCACAGTTTTGCATTATGATATCTTGGAGCGTAAACTGGAACTGTAGAAATCGTTTAGCTTTAACTTGTGAAAAACTGGATCCAGTTGTGTATAGGATTGTGCAGTAATAACAAAAACTTACATTTTGATAGCTTTTAAATAATCAATTTATTCAATACATTTAAAGTGGAAATGAGATGTAACACGGAATTTGACAGGAGTTCTAATTTTGTATTTGGCACCTTCAGCTTCGTTCTGTCAGAAATATAAACACAAAACAGGGCCGGATTTATTCATAGAATTAAAACATTTTGCAAACTTCAGGTTTATCTATGGCTCTTACCACTCTTAACAGGTTTGCAAAGGTTCACGCCGAGATGAAGTTATTAACAGTGATAGCATATTTTCTGGTAGAAATGCCATATAAACCAAATAAATACAAAAAAAAACACAAATATTTGTCATGGCCATAGAATAAAAATGATGTTCTGTATCTATGGTCATGCCATATTTACGAATCTCATGAAATTAAACAAAAAAAACAATAAAAACATTAATAGTTTTATCTCTTTAGGTTTGATTAATAACTGTTAGTGAAATCTCATTAGTTGTAATGAATGTTTCCTCTAATAACTCCACTTGCTACATATATCCAATTTTGCCTTATCAACATTTTTCTTTTATGAGAAGGTAATAGTGATACCTTATAAGAGAAAATGTTGTCACGAAAAAATAAAGATTCGAAAACTATAAAGGAAGGAGTGGTTGGGAAATATGTAAAGAAAGATACCCCACCCCCTGAAATGCAGAGTAAGTGTTCAAATGGACACATCAGTAATTTTTGAACTGATTCTGTGAATAACGATTTCCTTCCAGTTATTAATGTGTGGACTACTGAACCTAAAAAACGAATATCCACTCAAGGTAGGTCATCAATGACCTTACAGTCAACAAGTTCTAGCCAACCAGGACAAACAAATACAATACAAAAGTTTGGCAATCAAAAAACTACTGTAAGTGAAGTAGGACTAGGTGCTCATGAAGGAAAATATACACCAAGTGCTTCAGTTCCTGATCTAGCCACACGGTAAAATATTATTTGAGTATGATATCATATAAAGTAGAAAGGTTATTACAGATTTGCAAATCTTTCTATGAGCAATCCGAATTCAAATATTGCATCTGTGGCATTCAGACCAAGTTTGCCTCAGCCTATTTACGTGAATCAACCTAGTACTTCACACTATGAAAATACTCTAGAGGTGAGTAAGAATTTGCAGCAAAGCTTTTAACCCAAGGCTATTGTTTTGTTACTCACACACAAACACTGAATTTAAGTCATATTCAATATTATAAACTTCAGTCTCCACTGAATATTATTCAAAGGACAAAAGATTGTTTTGGAAAACATAGCATTCTTTCTGTTTTAAAGATATAAAAAATTCCATATGTACTGAATTTGCCTGTGATTTTTTTTAGAATAATGCGAATTATGTCGATATTGATCAGATATATCCATTAGCACCAGAGGAAATGGGAGAACCTAATTATAATAGATCACAGTCCCCAATATATCAAAATACAACTGATCAAAAAAGTATTGACAGCAGTCCAATCTATAGTAATACAAATCTAGAACGATATAGAAGTTCGTATGATCAATACCTAGCTCATCTTCAACGTAATGATACAACAAATGGAAATAATCAAGGTTTGTTGTATGGGAGTGTGAAACACTTAAATTAAATAATAAACTAACAATTTTTTATGCTAAGCTGAATCTCACTCATAAGTGAAAAATAAGATAAATAATTTTCACATGGTGTCTGGTTCTTACTACATTATTTAAAATAATAGGAAATCTTCGGAAAGAGTCTCAGAGTCGATGATTTGAAATTTGTGCTTTTTTTTAATCCTGGATATGTTCAATTTGGAGCAAATCTGCATCACCTAAAGCAGTAAACCTACTACTAAATAAAATATGTATCAGAAGGGTCGGTATTTAGGCAAAAAAATAAATCAAAAAATCAATTTATTGTCGCAACAGTTTCGGAACCATATTGTTCCTGCATCAGGCTAAAAAACGAATATTTAAATGGCAAAAACCAAACAACAATGATTCGACAATCTTACCGAGATAAATTGCAATTTTTACATGAATAAATGGAAAAATCTTTGTATGGTACGAGAGGTCTCCTTTTGTAACCGATACATCAAAAACTCCTTCTCACTCTGATATAATACATCAACGATTCCCAAGCAGTGATCACATATTATTAACAACTTCAATTTAAAAAAATAGGAGAACCACCATCTATCGACTATCGAGAGCGGTAAGCCAACATACATATGAACGCGTCAGACACACAATACAGAATCCTTCCTACACAATATTTCGACATACAGAATTCAACTACATATATTAAAATTTACTTTTCATACCTAACGACGAAACAATATAACAATTAGTACAGCGCCTCGCCGCCAGGACCGAATTAGTTAACTTAGGTCACAAAAATAAAAAGACAATCTATATTTTAAATCTATCAATTATAGAACTATATATTACACTGAGATTATCTAGGTCAGATCTAAAATTAACGGAATTATGTTTCCTGACGAACACCATCTCAGCAAACAATCTTTTCACATAATTGCTTTCTTTATGAAGGATCTCCACATTATCCAATGAGAAATCGAAAAAATGACCAGTCCCCTAATGATGTTCAACAAGAGCTGTTCTGCCTTCAGTTACATGTTTACAAGTTGACTTGTGGTTGGAAATTCTATTACTTATATATTGTTTAGTAGTTCCAATGTAACACTTATCACAATTGAGACAATTAATCTTATACACAACATTCGATAAAAACTTCTTGGGGACAACGTCCTTTAACTGACTAAAAATTAGTCTGCCCAAGGTGCTATCAGAGCTTAAAACGATCTTCAATTTCTCCGATTTGAGAATAGAGAGCAACTTGCTAGACAATCCCGGAACTAGGGGTAATTTACAATATTTTCTGTCAGTATCATTCACACTCTGCGGTTGTGAAGAAGAATCCACCACCAAACTCTGAGGTTGCAACACAATATTATTGGCAGCTCCCTGTGAATTGATGACGCGATTGATGAGCTTGTGAGGATAACCAATAACCATTCTTAGCAAGGTCACTCTTAAGCTTCCGTATATTGTCGGAATGAAACTCTGAACAACTAAGTTTCTGTATGCGAGAATGGGATACTTTAATTATATTGATCTTGTGATGGAGAGGATGTAATGACCTAAAGTTGACTGTGCGGCTAGTACTAGTTGGTTTTTTATATATGTTGGTCTTTAACATACCATTTAATGGATCTCTTATTATAAGAACATCTAAGAAGGGTAAACTGCAATTGTCATCTTCCAGTTCAAAAGTAAAATTGATGTTATCATCTATAGAATTGAAAATATCCAACACCTTCTCTACCGAATTTTTAGGGATTATTGTGAAAACATCATCCACATAGACCAACAGCAAGGGAATTGCAAAATCAACTCTATTCATCACCTCACTTAGAATATGATCCATAACCAAATTCGCGAAAATAGGAGAACATGGTGCGCCCATAGGGCAACCATTTATTTGCTTGTAATATCTACCTGAGAAGCTCACATAGCTTACTTTTGAACTGGAAGATGACAATTGCAGTTTACCCTTCTTAGATGTTCTTATAATAAGAGATCCATTAAATGGTATGTTAAAGACCAACATATATAAAAAACCAACTAGTACTAGCCGCACAGTCAACTTTAGGTCATTACATCCTCTCCATCACAAGATCAATATAATTAAAGTATCCCATTCTCGCATACAGAAACTTAGTTGTTCATAGTTTCATTCCGACAATATACGGAAGCTTAAGAGTGACCTTGCTAAGAATGGTTATTGGTTATCCTCAACCGATTTCAAGCGAATGACCAGTAATAACCGCGGTTATCTCTGGTCTTGCCCTTGGTTATAGCCCTTCAAGTATAACCACGAATAACCAACTCGCGCTTGAATACAGTCGATCATTCTGGTTGATGTAGGTTAGTTTTGTAATCAAAACAAACACAACCAAATTTTATACTTTCTGAATGTAATTCAAGAACGCAAAACCGAATAAAGAATTGTAGATAATAATATACATATTTCATATTTGTTTCAGATTTAGCTATAATTGAGTTCATCATGTCACGTGAAGAAGATTTAATTATATCTGCAGCCTTAGCTAATGAAATTATATTTGATGAATCTAAAATACATTTAAATATGTATAATTCACAGATGCACTTCCAAACATTATTGAATTTATTAATATTCTGGACGACAAGATTGCACTCAATGAATCCCAAAATATTTATGTTTGAAATGTGGATTGATCGATATGATGAACATATGTTTTTCAGGATGTTCCGATATTGTTCCATATTTTATTTTCTTGTATCTGACTGTCTACTTGAACTTAACGTAATTTTAAAGCGCGCGTAAATCAAACTGATTTAACCCATAACCCCACTTCTTATTATGACCACTATCTTAACCCGGCTCTCAAGCAGGGTTACGAACGGTTATCTGCGGTCCAAACGATGACGTCGAAGGGCTAATTCATGACGTCATATTATAATAACCAACAATGACCAAAAGCGCTTGAATGAAGTTGGTTACTGTTGGTATTTACCACTGATGACCAGGTTACTCGCTTGAAATCGGTTTTAGTTGTTCAGAGTTTCATTCCGACAATATACGGAAGCTTAAGAGTGACCTTGCTAAGAATGGTTATTGGTTATCCTCACAAGCTCATGAATCGCGTCATCAATTCACAGGGAGCTGCCAATAATATTGTGTTGCAACCTCAGAGTTTGGTGGTGGATTCTTCTTCACAACCGCAGAGTGTGAATGATACTGACAGAAAATATTGTAAATTACCCCTAGTTCCGGGATTGTCTAGCAAGTTGCTCTCTATTCTCAAATCGGAGAAATTGAAGATCGTTTTAAGCTCTGATAGCACCTTGGGCAGACTAATTTTTAGTCAGTTAAAGGACGTTGTCCCCAAGAAGTTTTTATCGAATGTTGTGTATAAGATTAATTGTCTCAATTGTGATAAGTGTTACATTGGTACTACTAAACAATATATAAGTAATAGAATTTCCAACCACAAGTCAACTTGTAAACATGTAACTGAAGGCAGAACAGCTCTTGTTGAACATCATTTGGGGACTGGTCATTTTTTCGATTTCTCCTTGGATAATGTGGAGATCCTTCATAAAGAAAGCAATTATGTGAAAAGATTGTTTGCTGAGATGGTGTTCATCAGGAAACATAATTCCGTTAATTTTAGATCTGACCTAGATAATCTCAGTGTAATATATAGTTCTATAATTGATAGATTTAAAATATAGATTGTATTTTTATTTTTGTGACCTAAGTTAACTAATTCGGTCCTGGCGGCGAGGCGCTGTACTAATTGTTATATTGTTTCGTCGTTAGGTATGAAAAGTAAATTTTAATATATGTAGTTGAATTCTGTATGTCGAAATATTGTGTAGGAAGGATTCTGTATTGTGTGTCTGACGCGTTCATATGAATGTTGGCTTACCGCTCTCGATAGTCGATAGATGGTGGTTCTCCTATTTTTTTAAATTGAAGTTGTTAATAATATGTGATCACTGCTTGGGAATCGTTGATGTATTATATCAGAGTGAGAAGGAGTTTTTGATGTATCGGTTACAAAAGGAGATCTCTCGTACCATATAAAGATTTTTTCCATTTATTCATGTAAAAATTGCAATTTATCTCGGTAAGATTGTCGAATCATTGTTGTCTGGTTTTTGCCATTTAAATATTCGTTTTTTAGCCTGATGCAGGTACAATATGGTTCCGAAACTGTTGCGACAATAAATTGATTTTTTGATTTATTTTTTTGCCTGAGTACCGACCCTTCTGATACATATTACATTGCAAGGCAATTCTCAATTTTGACTAAATAAAATAAATAATTATGGTATAATACAAAGTAAAAAGTATTTTTTTATTAGATTGATCTATGCAAGAATCATATTTCGCCTTCTCTCAGTGTTTGTAGTGAATATAATGTTTGGCATTAAGTGAACAGTTGTTGTATTGTGTAACACTTCATGTTTACTATTTTCCTATCCATTTCTCATGACATGACTAATTTATCGTTGTAACTGCCAAAATGGCTTGCAAATTGAATCTTGAGTTCTTCTGGAAAAGATTTTTAATAACCGAGATCAGCGCCGGTGTTAGGGTAGGGCCCAAAGTGTCCATTTTGTTTTGGTTTGGATAGCTAATAGAGGGCGCTGTAGAAATCTCGCACCAGGGAGTCTGTAGTGCTACAACTGGCCCTGCAGTAGTGAGGCTCGTGCCATTAGATGACAAATATTGTTTATTTAGGTTAGACCACCATCAATGACACTTTCCCATTTCTTGACATACTTGATGGTACCAAAAAAATACTTTTGTATGATAAAGGGTTGTTTGAAATCTAGAGTATTCCGGGTTTTTGGAATGCATTGGTGGTTTGAAAATTTGGAAATCATCAGGAGCTCTATAATTTTAGGACAATCAGAGGAGCTACCTCTACCACCCGGTTGGTCAGTTGACTATACATTAAGAGGAAAAAAGTATTATATAGATCATAACACCAAAACAACCCATTGGTCACATCCATTGGAGAGAGAAGGTTTGCCTACGGGTTGGCAGTGCATACAATCACCACAATGTGGTGTTTACTATGTAAAGTGAGTTGTTATTTTTTTTTTCAATTCCTATATTCTTTCTAAATAGAGAAAGGTTATTATCCATGAATAGTCCATATTGGAAAATTGACATTTGATGTGGAAGACATTTTATGTTCATTTCTTTTTGAAAAAGTGCTTAAGATATTTATATAGATTTAAACAATTTCAGTATTGTATACAAACTAGTAGAGCCCCAAGATCTACCTATTAAGTAGTTATCCTTATCGGTAGATCTCTACAATTTGGGTGATTTTAAAGGCGAAATGAGTTTGATCAATTTTCCTTAAGAAATGGGAAAATTATGGAAAATATGAATACCAAGATATTTTGCATTGACCTTTCCTCTTTCGATTTGCTTATATCACGGCCAGGATATCTGTGAAAAAAGTTCTATCGAGTTTGAAATTGCCCTTTTTGCAGAATGTTTCCGAGATTTTTTTGAAAAATTTTCTACCATGCCTAGAGAATCGAAATTTCACCCATGTATGAATGGATTATTCTTCTTTTAGACTGTAACAAAATTTCCCCTGTGTATTAAGATTTTTCTGGACCCACTTTTTTGACAGATTTCCTCGGGTCATTCCACAGAGTTACCAGTATAGTATAGTATAATTAGATTTTTTCAGTCATATAACAAGACAGGTTCAATATGAGCATCCATGTTTAGTACCATGTCTGAGCTATCATCCTGAAATGAGATATGCTCATCTTCCACAGCACACTAACTACCAACCACATAGTGTTTTAGTTCCTGCCAACAGATATCTATTGGAAGAAGTTCCTCACTGGCTAGATGTATATTTCAAAGGTATTGAACATCTTTAATAACTTCAACGTTAGAATATTCTGGTCTTTCACATATCAATTAAGTTTGCTACCAAAGTGTTCATGTTTCAAGCTCTCACTTTGAGATTATATCCCATTTTGGTATCTGATTTGTTTATGTATTTTTCCCATTTATAGCTAGACCAGATTTGGATCATAAACTGAAGTGGGATATGTTTCGCCTTACCGAGCTAGAATGTTACAATGGAATGCTTACAAGACTTTTCATGCAAGAGATGGAAAATATAGTTATGAGATATGAATGTTACAGGTAACTGAAATTCATATTATTTTTCATTTAAAATTAGATCAATAACATATCAAAATGGTGAAATACATTGTCTTTTCAACAACAAACATAATACCACAGTTTATATACAGGGTGTTAGGTAAACATGCGGCAAAAGTTGAAGAGGTTATTCCTTAGACTATTTTATCCTTTGATTATTCTTGAAAAAGCGCTTTGTTGTGAAGATATAGTGCGAGGAACATTCAATGAAAAACAAATTTCCTGCATTCTATGCTCCTTTGCCGCTCTGTGGTACCTACCCACGCCTCCGAGGTAGATAGTTCTGTACGCCATTATTCTATTTTGTGCGTAAGTGTTAACACAGTTGACATATAAACAATTGTTAGTGTAGTCTTCTATCATGGCTCACCATACAAATGCGGAGAAGGCAATTCAGCCTTCTTGGACCGGTTATTTCTACTAGGAAGACTTACTGGCGAAGCATGGCGTACCGTAACACCCTGTATATTGAATTGGAAAGGTGTAAAAATGCTGATAAAATGAAATCATATTTTTTTTTAGATCTGCACTATTAGTGGCCATGCAAAAATTTGTTGGGAATTCTTCATCTGTGAATAAATCTTAAATGTTCAATTTGACGATGTGAGGTTGAAGTGCCTTCTAAGAGTTTAAGCCTTATTTGGAAGTAATACTATTTAATTATATGTATATTTGATGAAATATATGGCAGTAATCATTCTTTCTTTCATGTTCCTGCAAATCAATATACAAATATCCTTTGTTTTCATGAAAATAAAAAATTGGATTATTCGTTTTAGAAATATTTGACTTCGAAGATGAAATACATCTCGATATACTAGGGCATTCTACAAGTGTTTCCTTGTTGTTTTTTTAGAGTGATAGTTCTTTAAATTGAAATAAAACACATTTAAATTGAAGTTTGAAGCCAATTTTTTTATTCAAAAATAATTTTATACATTTATGTCTTAAAAATCTCTGAGGAACTGCATTCGACCAGACCAGTTTTGGACCATTTTTTTCACGAAGTTTGGCGAATGGAACATTGATTTTGAAAGTAAATTTCAACAATTTGTAACGTTGTCATGGCGTGAGTCTTTCCATCTTAGAATAAAGAATCATAGAATATTTTATATTCTATGCTTTCCATGGATGCATAGAATATTCTATAAAATGTATGCATCCATGATAATTTGTCAATGTCATAGAACTTACATAACTATAAGTTCTATGGTCAATGCTCACTGATCAGAAATAGTTAGTCTATGATCAGAAATGCAAAAACGACATATCTTCTACCACACACAGTCTTTCTACTTTCCGTCAAATCACTTTAGAAAAAACCCACAGAACATCTAATAAACCCTTCAAAAACTTATATTTTTTTACATGATTTGGATTTTTTTATTCGTGATGTGATAAGAACCTCTTGTTTCATTATTTCCACCACATAAAATAAAAACGCAACCTAACATTTCAGTAATCTCTTTGATTCTATGCTTTTCTCAGGTGTTCTGTCACAGACCAGTTCTGTGTTCGAAAGTTTTTGTGTTCTGAGATGTCATAGAGAAGAGATTGACTGATGAATGGATGTCGGTTATGAAAATAATTGAAAATTTTATAAAATTTGCTAACCGTTGTGATGTGTTTGTTATGACATGAGAAACTGATTGAAGTGTAGTACATTCATCGTTTTTCTTAATAGAAGTTGTGAGTGCCACTCCATATTTTCAGTCAGTTGCTGAATTTTCTGAAGGTACCCACAATAGATAATGTTTAAAAATTGTGCCTTCAATTTATCCTCTTGTAGAATATGATTTACGTCTGATTTTGATATAGTTATTTTCTTCCATAAATCTCACTCATTATCCCCCTGTATTGGCTGTAATTCCTGGCTATTCTATTCTGAAATGTATGGAACATTCCTGTCACTTAACTTGCTTTGATAATATTCCTTAGTAGTTATGCCTTTTAATTTTTTTTGCTTCTCAAAATAACCTAGCTTGGCTTCTTTTCTTGATAGATGTTTTGAGAAAGTAAATAATATTTGATCTTATCAAATGTCAGGTTTAGCTACCATCAGTACCATGGTTAATACTCGTAGAAATGGAGGATCTCTGGAAAACAGAACAACAAATCTTCCTATAACCAGGGTATGTTATCAACAAAGTACTCATCATCACTCTGCTCTTTGTAAGGACACATTCTTGAATACTTTTCCTGACATTCAAACATGACAAATTCTTGATTCTGTTTTCTTCCAAAATCTGCTCCAATCTATTGAAAGTGGAATTCCACATACTTGTTTGTCCTATGTAAGAAGTGTTTTTATTCAGTACATTTCCAGACCTTCCAAATTGTTTTTACTGGGGTTATCCCGGGATAATAAGCTGCCAAAAATTAATAAATACATCGTACCTTAGCATTGGATTGATGTGGACAATAAAAAAAACCACTCTGAATTCAAATCTATTTCAGAGCCAATTTTGTACATCATTAGTGTAAATACAGTGTAACACTATATGTATATTATGATAGGTTTATGACTGGTAAATACTTATCCTCTCTATTGATGACTATAATAAGTTTGTGAGGACTGGTTCAGTTGTTATGAATCCCTGTTTTGTTCCTATGACAGAAAACATTTTGTTAATATTAAAAGTTGCTCAAAATCATATCTCAGCACCTGTTGATGTTATGTAATTGAATCTTAACATAAAGAAAAGCAAACAATGTTGATGATAAATTAAAAACAACTCACCATGAGTTCAGTTCAGTGTGTTTATTAATAGTTTAAACTTGTTGAATTGTGTGTCCCTTGGTGATAGAATGATTCAATAGAAAACATCTAATATTATCTGTTGAAGTAATTTTTGATTATATTGCCTTAACGTTTCGACTGCATTATTGACAATTAATATTTAGGATGTCTAACCAAGAATTCAATTGGCCACATCAATAAAATTATATGTGTCTCCTTGTCAAAAATTGAAAATTTTTAACCTTATTTCATTCTTTTGATGACTTACCTGGTTTCTGAAATTTTGCAATATCTCAACTAACTTAGAAGTACGTTAACAGAATGTTTGTTTGGAGGAAAAATTTATTAATATAAGGCAAATCAAACTGTTGCTATAATAAAAAAATCTTTCTTCATCATGGTATTTTATTTCTAGAGAAAAATAATAACTGCGGCTGGTGGCAGTTCAAGCATAAGTGAGAGTGAATCAGAAGAATCACATCCGGAAGATAATTCATTCAAATGTGACAAGAAAAGATTGAGATCGCAGAAAAAATTAGTGTTGCCAAGAGTGAGGGAACTGAGAAGTCGCTTCACATATAATAAATACAGTGGTGAGTTTGCTTTTGTGTTTAAACAAATGGATATTTTATTTTTTCTTTCCAGTTCATCATAGAAAGGGTAAAAATATTGATGAACGTAGACTGTATCCATCTAGAAAAATGCAAGACGATTCAGACTCATCCAATGCTAATTATGAAGATAATATGTACCCATTTCGGTGAATAATTTTTCCTTATGTGTACCAAAGGCAGCTTATCATAATTTTATTTTTAGCAAAAAGAGCCGCAAATTACAGAGGTTGAATTTAAACAGAGTAGAAAGACGTAGTGCTCTTTCTTTGAGGCCCATAAGCAGGAAATCTTATGTTGACACTCCTAATATAATCTATAATTCAGATGAAGGTGAGTTTTGGAAAAAACATTTTTGTGTATCAATCATATGTAAGAGTAATTTTTGCTGTTTCTCAAAGTGATTTATAAATAATTTATACTGATGTCCTACTAATTCAATAATTGTTTAATCAAATAGAATAATTCATGTTTAGTTTTTCCAATTTGCAGGTAGAAGAATTTATCCCAAAAGAAAGCGTACTGTCAGGTTTCAAAATATGTCTTGGTTAGCAGATGACCAAATTCATAAAGTTGGTTATCCTAATCTGAATCCCATTGCATATTCTGAAGAGGACAGTCGAGATTTACCAGAAAATATTGAAAACGGAGAAGACAACATAAGGAGAACAAGACAGACAAGTATTGGTAAATGCAGAGTAATTAAAAAATCTAAATACGTATATGATTCGGACGATTCCGATAACAATCAGAAACAACATAATGATTCATCTTTATTAGAAGGTAATTCCAGAAATAGGAAAATTTCAAATGATAAGGACCAATTGGACGTTTCAACAGTTAGGTGTCTAAGGAGTCAGGCTACACATGTAAGTAATAGTGTTTTTGTATTTTTCACATTTATTTTTTGTCTCCTTATGCAATAAGCATAAATTTTGTTTCAAAGACTAAGGATGAACCACAAAATGAAGATAACTCTGAAATAAAAAAGACTGGAGATGAACAAACTCCATTGTTGAAAGAATCAGAAGAGAGTAGGGATAATGAAGATGAACGTAAGTATAATTTTTAATATTCGAAAGTCAAATTTCAATGAATAAAGTTTCTTTATTTTCAAAGAAAATGGTATTTGTTTAGTAAGAGAATATACAGAAAGAGGAAGAAAAGACAAAAATTTCTGCTTCCTTGTATCAATTCACAATCATCCTCTTATTCTTTTACTGATTTGAGCTCAGCAGAACAATAAATTTTTAAGATAGTAATAATACATACTTATCCTGTATGTTTTCACATCGATGGCATTTATCAAACATATTTTTACTTAAACATGTCGAAAATTCCAGAAAAGCACAAAGAAGAACCTGAAAAAGATTCTACTGACTCAAATCTACCACTTAAGTTACCACAAGCCGATAAGCCAAGAAGATCAGGCCGAAATGAGCAGTTTCAGCTTTCCTCCAGAAGAACACGTAAAGGTAGTTTAGGCAGGGATGTCTTTAGTGATTTGAATATGTGTACAGCTTGTGGTCCATCTAAATTTTTGTTGAATAATATTGACAATATGTATTAATAATATCTATGAAGCAAAATTATATCAGGGAGTCAATCCTGTTGGGAAGATTCAAAAGAAATGAAGCTTATAAATTTGTTTAGAAAAATACACTCTCTTAGTTATGTTCAAACAAGAATTTTCTGTTGACCAGATGGATTGATCATCTGAAACTTTTCAACAAAATCAATGTCTTGCAGACCTTAAGCAATTTTTATTTTCATATTTATAGATGATAGTTCAAGTTCAGATTCAACAGAAGAAGATAAACCGCAACGAAGGAGAAAGCAACCATCAGAAGTTGACAACAGGCCTTATTCTTTCAGGCAAAGGCCACCAAAACCACCTCCACAACAAATCCGTAAGTATATTCATGAAATATCTTCAGAACATTCACAGTTTGATTAAAACAAACTTACATACTTGGTAATATTCTTCGTTTCGTCATTTTACACAATTCATGATCCGTTTATTTTTATTATTATAATTTACTCTTAGGGGATGATTTCTCAGTGTCAGGAAGCTCTAGGAAAATAAATCGTAAAAGACATATGAAAAGAGCAAGAAGATCGTCGTCTTCATCTTCGTCAGATTCATCGGAAGGAAGTATGAAGACATACAGGTAATAATTTCAATTCAAATAATGTCTTATTTTTTATACTTTATATTCATTAAAACAATATTTGTTCTGTTCCTAGTAAAAATCCAAAATCGTCCCATTCCAAAAACGAACAAAGAATGAAAAGAAAAAGTACCGCTGGCGGTAGTAATATAATACCCATTGGACCTGAAACTCTTGATGGCACAGTTCGCTTCAACAGTATTGGTGGTTTAGATAACCATGTCCAGTGCTTGAAGGAAATGATATTGTTACCCATGATGTATCCTGAAGTTTTCCAACAGTTTCGTGTGAAACCACCCAGAGGAGTTCTCTTTTATGGACCCCCAGGTAATTATAAGTTCTCTTTCCCATTCCTTTTCATTGAACTTCTATACTCCAGTGATTTGTAAGTGTAAAAAAAATTGTAGTTGGATGCTGCTTGGTACATACACTCTTTGGGTAAATTTATTATGCACGTAACTTTCCCTGCTTTTTTCAGAATAATTGAAATTTTTACTCTTCAAATAATATATTGTATTGATT
Source organism: Adalia decempunctata (assembly GCA_951802165.1). Lineage (NCBI taxonomy): Eukaryota > Metazoa > Arthropoda > Insecta > Coleoptera > Coccinellidae > Adalia > Adalia decempunctata. Next base: position 29,603,420 of record OX637697.1, read on the forward strand.
AATATTCATCTTTTATTTTCAGTAATTCACAAATTTTTTGGTGATAGTTATTTTATAAGGTATCACTTTTCATTTGCAAGCATGTTGAATTGTTTTAGAAAAAACTTACGCAGTTGCAAAATGTGAAATCTTTTATATAGAGAATTACGTAAATTCATTATGCACCTAACTCACCCTGCTTTTTGAAAATATCGGAATTTTTATTTTTCAAATGATTTCATTGGATTAATGCATTATTATTCTCTTTTTATATTAAATCTCTGGTGGTGGCTTTTATTGTGAGGTATCTTTTATTTGCAATCATAATCTTTATTTGATTTCCAAACATTACCATAGGTACTGGCAAAACTTTAATCGCAAGAGCATTGGCAAACGAGTGCAGTTTCGGCACAAGGAAGGTTTCCTTCTTCTTGAGAAAAGGGGCTGATTTACTTAGCAAATGGATTGGCGAATCTGAGAAGCAGTTGAGAATTTTATTCGAGCAGGTACAATCCAACCGCTTACTGTATGAATAAGATCAGATTTAATGCATTCCTTTCCAGGCAGCTGAAATGAAACCCTCCATAATATTCTTTGATGAACTGGATGGATTAGTACCTGTCAGATCATCTCGAAATGATCAAATTCATGCCAGTATAGTGTCCACTCTACTGGCACTTATGGATGGATTGGATGACAGGGGCGAAATAATTATTATCGGCGCTACAAACAGAGTCGATGCTATTGACCCGGCTTTTAGGAGACCTGGTAGATTTGATAGAGAATTATATTTTCCCTTGCCTGCACGAAGGGTGAGTTTTATCACCTGATTCACTTACGCTTGTATGAAAGTTTCAAGAGTTTGAAATTAGGGGATTGAATAAAACATGTATTTTCTTGTAGGAGCGGGAAGAAATCCTCAAAGTTCATGTATCTCAATGGCTCAAACCACCCAAGACAGAGTTAGTGACGTATTTAGCTGAACAAGCGGTAGGATATTGTGGCTCAGATTTGAGAGCTTTATGTACAGAGGCTGTGATAAAAAGTTTTAGGAGAACTTACCCCCAAGTTTACAATTCTGAGTATAAATTATTGCTTCAACCAGATAAAGTAGATGTAAGTCAAAGCTCAATATTTCTCTTCACGGATGTACTTGATTGCTATTCAAATTTTTAGGTGCAAAAAGTTGATTTTATGAATGCTAAATCGGCGATCATACCAGCTGCTCATCGAAATAATCAATCTATTAGGAGGAAATTACTTCCAATTTTGGAATCGTTGTTAGGTCATTATATGGAGAAGATTTTTGGAGTTCTGGAAAATATTTTCCCACATGGCTGTCATGAAGAATTATCAAGGTAAGAGCATTAATTTTTTTCTTCAACGATTTCCTTTTATATGAAGAGTTTGTTCAAATATCTGTCTATTCCACTCTATAGGGTTAGATTATCATCGAATATCAGGCCAGCTCAAGTTCTTCTGGTTGGAAATGGAAATGAGCATGGTCAGACACAACACCTAGGACCAGCGATAATTTATAGAATGGAACATATACAATGTTACACCCTTGATTTAGCAACTTTATATAGAGAATCGACCAGATCTCCGGAAGAAGTTACGATCCAAGTAAGTATTTTCATATTTGGAAATCAGTCAAAATGGAATACAGTAAAGCAGTATAATATTTTCTGGTTAGAATGTTAGATCTATATCATGATTTCCACTGGTTCATATTTTCAAAATAATGCAATACTTTTTGTGACTGGTGCAAATATTTCTTACAGATTTTCACAGAAGCCAAGAGAAACCTGCCAAGTTTGATTTATTTACCATCTGTTGATAAATTTTGGAATTTGGTTTCTGATGCTACTAAAGCTATTTTGTTGAGTGAAATATCACAGTTAGGGCCTAACTTGCCAATATTGTTACTTTCTACAGCTGAAACCTTATATGATGAACTTCCTGAAAATGTAAGTGATCTTATTTTTCCCAAATGGTTGAGATTTTTTTCAGCAGGCTAAATTGAAATGTTGGTTTTGTTCAAGGTTAAAAGGCTATTTTCCACATACCGCAATGAAGTTTTCGAAATATCAACACCATCTCCTGATCAAAGAAGAGCATTCTTCAAGACCTTGTTAATGGAGGAGTCTTTGAAGTCCGTGAGAGTTTCTAGGGAGAAATCCAAAACTCCCCCTCCTTTACCAAAAGCCCCTACTCCCCCACCTGTACAACTTTCCGAAGAAGATTTGAAAAAACTTCATGACAAAGAGGAACACACTCTCAGAGAGTTGAGGATATTTTTGAGGGATATGTGCCGGAAGTTGGCCAACAACAAAATGTAAGCTCAGTGTCGGCATGTTATAAAATGATTGAAATTTCCAGTTTTCTCAAAATTATTATTTTGCTAATTATTCTCTGCATTTTAGGTTTTATTTATTTACCAAACCTGTAGATATTGAAGAAGTACCAGATTATACAACTATAATAAAGCAACCAATGGATCTTGAAACAATGATGATGAAAGTAGATCTTCATCAATATGAGTGTGCCAAAGATTTTTTGACAGATATCGAGCTAATTGTCAAAAATGCCCTAGAATATAATCCTGCAAAGTAAGGAAAAAAATGAATAACCTTGCTTCTTCAATAACTCTTTTCATTTTTTCTAGGACGTCTGTAGATAAACAAATTCGACATAGAGCATGTAGTTTAAGAGATTATGCTTATACTTTAATAAAAACGGAAATGGACAGTGATTTTGAAGATAAATGCCAAGATATAGCAAAATTGAGGAAAGTGAGAAAAGTTGAAGTGAAATGCCTTCCTGATTATTTAGAAACTCCTGGTAATTATTTTCATATTAGCAATCAACAAATTTCAAAGTGGAAAATTCATTTGAATTCAAATTTCATCTAATTTGTTTCATGAACATGTATTGTGCTTGTGCTTATATTTCCGCCCTATAATTTTTGGGAGTCTTGCTGATATTTGAAGTTGGTTTTGTTCAACCTGTTACAGCTTTTGTACCCTTTTTTTTTAGTTGGGATGAGTAATTGCCTCATTTTAATGGAAATTTCAACTCGATTTTCAAATGTTATTTGAAACGATCATGTGAACTTCATTTTTAATAATGGAAGCAGATTTCCCATTTTCAGCTTTGCTGTCTTCTCGTGTGGACGAGTCCAAAGAAAATGAAGCAGAGGAGGAGACTCCAAGTAGTAACCAGAAATCTGTGAATACATCTTTGAAGATTTCGTCTTCGAAAAAAAGGAGGTTTGGTTCGTGGCAGAGAGGGTGTGTTAGACCAGCAAAAAAGAGGAAGAGGGAAAAAATTTCTCCTGATAATGAGGAAGAAGAGGAGGAAAAGGTATATTATTAGATTAAAAAATTATAGATTGTGAAACTAACTTACATTATTCTTTTCAGACAAAGTCCTCAGATGATGACTCTAAGGAAAACAATCCCAATTTAGGAGAAGCAGCAGAAGATGATACTTTATTGGAAGAATCTTCCAAAGAACCCATGAATGGCATTTGTGATACACCAGTCAAAAAACCAAGTCCCGTATCTGAATCTAATGCAGACCGGTGTGTATAGATTTTTTTTGTCAAATAAGTTTTTCCATCGACTCTGAAGTTGTACTTGTAGAAAGCGGATCACTCTAAATATTAGATTTTATCCAACAAAATTTCCTTTCCAGATTACCCAAGAAAAGGCTTAGTGAAATTATAGCCCCTTCCGAAATAATTAATGATCGCGTATTTTGTGATGTGGACGATGGAAGTTCAAATGAAGGTAGAATTTACTTTCAACATGAATTTCAATAAGATCCTAATGAGGAAAAAAATTTTCAGATGAAAACGCGCATGGAAAAATCAATATTGAGTGTTCTAATGAAGAATTACAACAGGTTCTGGATCTTGTTGTGGAATCAACAGATAGATATACCTTGCAATCGTTATTAGATCTGTTTAACCAATTGAGTGCTATCGTCGAACGGTATAGGAAGACTCATTCAAGAACTGATTTGCCTAAGGTTAGTTTTAATCCTTTTATTATAGCGCAAACTATTTACAATGGGCTATTGGATCATGTGACCCCAGTTCTCTCTTGTTCGGGATAATAATATACATGGTGCGTCTTTGACTTGTACATATATTTTAACTGTAGATTCCTCCCATCAAAAGAAACACTTTTTTCCCATACCATTTTTCATAATTCGGTTTCGTTTGGAAGATACAGTGTCAAAAATCCATGAAATTAACACTATTCTTTCCATATATTCGGAACCGATATTTCGAATGAACTGAATTTTGGTTGATTGTTTACTTTATTCATGGTGCATATTCCTCAATTGAAACTTATTTCATATTTCTCATGGTGAAAAAGTTACAGTATAGTCGACTTATAAATTCACGCAAAAATACTGTAAAACCACTTGAAAAAGATGAACGGTTCACGTTTTCGAAAGAATTAATTATTTTAGAAAACAAAAGTATTCTTATATTTTTTCAATAAAAAGCGTCGTTCTCAAGTTATTCCTAATTGTATAAGATTGAAGTAGAGGAAAAAATCATGAATTTCAAGAATAATCTGAATGCTGTCCTGAGTTAAATCTCATCGAATATTATTTCTTCTCTGGTCTCTCAACAAGTTACCAACGTTGTCAGAATGTTTATCAACCTTGTCAAGACTAAAATCTCTATGATGAAAAAACGTTTGATGTAGAAATATGTAATAATAAAATTCCACATTCGTGGGACATAAAATTGAATTCTAAGAAGCATGAAATTATACATTTTATAGGCAGTTTCTATTTAAAATTCATTGTTACTGGTCCTTCAGCAAAATAACTATCAAAACAATATAACTCGACACCAGAACGACACTACTATTACATCAATTCACTGAAAGTCATTTACATAATCATCACCTGTTTGCTTCATTCTCTGTAAATAAATAAAGCGTGAACTTCGTTTATGCCGTGTATGGGATCACTGACTAACGTTTTAGGTTGGACTGGTTGGAGCACAGAACAACGGTTTGTCTTTGTCTTGAGTGGCGGCTACACATCCACGGCCTTCTGAAGGGAAGAGTAGGCCGTGATGACCGAAATTAAGAACGTAACGCTATATTGGCGAGAATCAGAACTACTCGTTTGGCATTTTCAAAGTGCAACGCCTAGACGCCTTTAGCGATTGTGATAGTTCATCCGCTAACGATAAGGGACGTACTGCTTTCTTGAGTTCGCATTGTTTGAAGAGAAAATCGGCAATGTGGCATCGTCTTCTCTAGAGTTCTGTGGGTGAATTGAATATCACAGAGGATGGGTATGGTTGGGTCATTGACACCGAACCATATGACTTTGGTTAATGGAGTTAGGATAGGTTAGTGAGAAACCAATTTTTATGAGATCGTTTTAGAATATCGAGGAAATATGAACAAATTATTAGTGTCTATAAACTAATCTTCAGGACAATCGAAGAAGGAACTTATTTTGGTGTGAGAAATATAGCTTTTCAATTGCTGAAATGATCCGACAGAACTAAGTGTTTTGTTAGGAAATATCGTGTTTATAACATTCTTATTCAAATAAGGTTAGTGCTTGAGTATTTTTCAAATGTATCACCCAGAATATCTAATAATCACATCAATTTCAATCGAAAAATATGAACTTTGAGGTGTTTGTAAAGAATAATATCAGGCACGTATTCAGCACTATTTTTTCTTTCAAATGGCTATCTCTTTAACAGAGCCGAATTCGGAAAAATGGAAAATGAAAAAAAGGTTTCCTTTAACATCAAGAATCTACAGTTAGAATATATGTACAAGTCAAAGACTCACTCTGTATACTCCAATCACTTTTATAAAGATATCTGGATAAATTCTCCATGAAAACTATCTATCATGCAGTATTCAAGTCAAAAGCAAGATATGGAATTATGTTTTATGGACATACTTGGAAGTCAATTCATTCGTCTCTGAGAATTATTCTGACATTGCCGATATTTCACGAATGCCAACCTGCGTCAGTTTTAGGTGAAAAAACTTGATAAACCCAAATCTTGGCCAACCGGGATACTTTATGAAAGTGAATGGAGTTTGGTTATTCGTATTTCCATTTGTTCGCTAGAAAAAATCGATTTGAATATTTTTTCCATCACTAAACCTATAGTTCTATGAATAGGAAAATAGTGAACTAGCATTGATTCATAAAAATAATTTCTTTTCAACGAATCCTAGCAAGAAAAGTATAAAATATACTCCACAATTTCCACGTTACTTTTTTCAGGAATTGGAGAAGGAACTGAGGAGATTCATAAAAGAAGAGAATACGGATATAGAAAATGTAAATTTAGAATCTTCTGATATGGACTGACTGATGGTTCAATGTACTTACTTACCTTTTATTTATTTAAGATCAACAGCTCTTTGAATGATATACACCATCTATTTTGGCTGTATGTATTTTGATTTTCATCTGGTATTTTTTTTATGAGGAATTAGAATTTCTATAGGAAACTTCATTGTCCTTCTATTGTCTTATTTTTAAATAGAAAACCAAAGAAGTGGTAAACATTTACTCACTGCCATCCTAAAGTCTGATTATATTATTTAATTCATGATTTAAAAGTCATGAACTGGTTCAGTGAACTGTAAAAAATATTTTGAATATATTTTAATTTGGAATCATTGTTTTTTTCTTAATGTATATAGGAATACATATTTGAAACAGACACATTTGCTGACGTGTTTGATTAGTTATTGCTTTTATTCTAGATACACTGGTGATACAATCAAAAGTTCCCTTTTCAGAAATCAAAGACGATAGGAATGTGTAAACAAAAAATATAACAAATAGGAAACAATTTAACTTTTGAAAGTAGTGGAAAACTGTCAAATTTGCAAAACAGTTTCAATTTTATATTTAAAAAATCAACCCTATTCAGAATATAACATTTTGAGTGTCAATATTTTATAAATCAAGACACTAACCAAATGTGCATGTTCTTTTATGTGTGTGATCTTCAGTTTTCATATATTGCAAAATTCAGTGAGTTTCTGAATCCTTCACATAAATGCTCCTGAGTACTGCATAATAGGAATATGAAGATTTGATAATCTGAAACCAAATTATATATTCATGATACACACTGGGTTTACCTACTTACGGTTATCAATGTTGCCAATGAAAGAGTGAAAAAATTCCCAGCAGTGCAAATAATTGGTTTCTTACATCTTTCCAAGAATATTGAAATCATTTTCCTCACCTTTGGAGGAGATTCATACCAGTTACTCATGTAGACAGAACGTATTAATTCATGACTCTGAAAATTTGTTAGATTATTGATTTCACCTCAAAAATAATGGTGGTCATAGGTGAAAAGATGGTTAGATATAAGTGAAATGTCTATGACCAGTCTTGGATGTTGAAGGATATTTAGATATTTTGGTGGTATTACAACTATCCAGAATATGAAACGATTTCAGAGAGTTGAAGATCTTAGAAATATTGGTTACAAAAACGACAAATCGAGGGCTTAATCCCGGAAACAAGGTGTGCCTTTTTTTCTAGATTATGTATCACCTACCTGAATTGTAAGTATCTGTCCAGTTTTTGTAAGAATGTATACTTGGGTCATCATACACATGAAATAGCTTGTGAGCATAGCAAATTCAATGCTGAAAGTGTTGATCTGCAAGAATTTTTACAAAAAATATACTGATGAAGAAACTGCAACACCCAGAAGGAGCTTTTTAAATTTTTTTTAACGAAAGTAAATGATTCAATTTGGAGAAAAAAAAATGGTTGTTGTTAAAATTGAAAGAGGTCGAATTATTGCTCTACGGGATCGGGGTTGTAATTTCGAGAAATCGCTAACCGTACGAACAGAAATCCAACTATAGAGGGTGATTCACGGTGGATGGCACATTGGACGTTTCTGGAGAACCAGACTTCGGATCGGTCTGAAAATTTGATGGAATGCATTATCGGACCTGTTCTACCCAACTAAAATATTTTCGTCAATGCGGTGTTGCCACTTCTATTAGAAAGTAGTAGCAACTTTGCTTTTTTAAATGGAACACCCGGTATATTATATTATTTTTGGAATCTCCAACAACTTCTCGACCACTTTTATTGACATTTCCCTATACCTATCTGTTGTCGTTTTCGAAATATAAATTCATTTCAATTTTTTTTCACCGGGAAACAGGATTTCTAAAAATGCTGATAACTTTGGGTTGAGAAGCACTATGGCATTGAAATTTGGTTTTGAGTTAGGTGATACATAAATGCTTCCAACACTTCAGCCTGATTTACGTTACTTCAATACAGGGTGATAAAAAAATACAGTCTTTTCGGTTGCTTGAAAAAGTGACTGAAAGTTGTTTATTTCAAATGGAATGCCTGTATATTATTGGAAATTCGGAAAACTGATGAAATTCGCTTTCATTCTATGTAAATCAAGCCTAAACCTAACTAGTCAAATTTCGGACTTATGAGCATTTATTTGTCAAAATGTCCCTTCAGAATGGTATTTCCATTCGGTATTTGGTAGGCAGGCCATGATTACTACTTGATAGTACCTTGTGACATTCTCCTAATAATAGAGGCACCAAGAAACTTGAGAGTCAAACTATCTATATGAATTATTATTAAAAAGTGGAACAATCATGTCGAATACTTCAAAGTATGTTCGAATCGCTGGCCGTTCTCTTCCAAGCACTTCAAAATGCGGGTGTTGGCTGCTTTCGTCGTGGCAGATCGTATTTCTTTAAAATCCAAATCTTCAAATGCTTGGGCAATCCTTTCCAACAATTCATCTCTCGAATGCACGGGTGTTTTGTAAACTTTTTCTTTCAACATTCCCCACAGATAAAAATCTAACGGACTAAGATCGTGTATTCTTGCTAGTTGCTGGCCAATTCCATGGTCCCAAGCGCCTTATCCACCGATCTTCAAAAAGTCTCTCCAGTTAATAATAATGAACAAATTCATGAGCACTTCGTTTGATTAGTTTTCTTCCATCGTTTCGAGGGTATTTGCAACTTCTGAAATGAAGAAAATGTCGAAATTCTAGCTTCTTGGTGCCTTTATTATATATATGTCACAAGGTACTGTCAAATAATAATCATGGCCTGCCTACCAAATACCGAATGGAAATACCATTCTGAAGGGACATTTCGACAAATAAATTCTCATAAGTCCGAAATTTGACTAGTTAGGTATAGGCATCATATACATAGAATGAAAGCGAATTTCATCACTTTCCCGAATTTCCAATAATATACAGGCCGTTCCATTTGAAATAAACAACTTTCAGTCACTTTTTCAAGCAACCGAAAAGACTGTACTTTTTTATCACCCTGTATTGAAGTAACGCAAATCAGGCTGGAGTGTTGGAAGCATTCATGTATCACCTAACTTCAAACCAAATTTCAATGCCATAGTGTCTCTCAACCCGAAGTTATCAGCATTTTTGGAGGTCATGATTTTCGGTGAAAAAAAATGAAAATAATTTATAGTTCGAAAACGACAACAGATAGGTATAGAGAAATGTCAATAAAAGTTGTCGAGAAGTTACTGGAGATTCCAAAAACAATATAATATACCGGGTGTTCCATTTGAAAAAGTAAAGTTGCTACTACTTTCTAATAGAGGTGGCAACACCGCATTGACGAAAATATTTTAGTTGGGTAGAACAGGTCCAGAGACAGGTTGTCTCTGACAGGTCCGATAATGTATTCCATTGAATTTTCAGACCGATCCGAAGTCTGGTTCTCCAGAAACGTCTAATGTGCCATCCACCGTGAATCACCCTGTATACTATTATGAGATGTTGTCAAGTGTAGGCACCGGACATCGAAGGGGCACAAATGAAGTTCAAGATCGGCGTCTACGGCTTATGGCCATCAGAGGCCGATTTGCCACAACTCGATATTTGGCTGATGAGTGGTTAGGAGAACAAGGCCATCCTATAACTTCGCGAAAGGTTTGCCGTCGGATGAGGTCTGTTGGACTGCAGCATTATCGACCCCTTCTTGTATTACCTCTGATGGTTGAGCATCGCCGGCATCGATTACAATGGTGCAGAGAACGTCAACATTGAAATAGTGGAGCCATATGTTCTCCCTTACCTTAACCGGCTCGAGAAACCAATATTTCAGCCACTGGCGGATCCAGACCGTTTTTCAGGGAGGCCACGAATTCATCCAGGGGGGCCATCAAGGGCAAAAATTTTTTACCAACGTTATAGGACCATTAATAAGGGGATTGTTGTCAATTTCGGGGTCCAAGCCCCCCCCCCCCCTGTAACCTCCAGTGATTTCAGCAAGATAATGCTCCACCTCATGTTGCCAGAGTTAGTTCAAATTCTTTTGAAGCGACCCATGTGAAGCTTTTGCCATGGCCACCCAGATCCCCCGATATTTCGCCCATAGAGCATGTTGGGGACATCATGGGTGCTTAGAAATTTATCCCAGCCCCCACGGACTTTGGCGGCTCTGAGATATAAAGTTGCTTGGGATGGTATCCCTCAAGGAGAAATATACCATCTTATATTGCATCAATGCCAAGACGTGTTGGGGAGTCTATAGATAATCGCGGTGGACGAAACACACTTTTAACAACCTTGTGATAATGGTTCGGGGCAAGCATGACGGTACAGTATGTGATCGCATGCAAAATGCTCTGACCCTAACGCACGAGTGGTGTGTCCAAGAAAAACTCATCGTGAACCCTAAAAAAACGATTCTTGTACCGTTTACTAGGAGAAGGAAACTATCTCTTAAAGTAATTACGATGGAAGGAATTGCTTTAGTCCCCACTGATCATACTAAATATCTTGGTGTTATTTTCGACCAAAAGCTCTCTTGGAGCCTGCACCTCAAGGCAGTGATCAGTAAGGGCCAGAGAGCTCTCTTCGCATGCCAGAGGATGGTCGGAAGTACGTGGGGACTCAAACCTGAAATTACCAATTGGATTTATAAATCCATTGTGCGACCAATCGTTAGCTACGCAGCTTTCATCTGGTGGCCGAAGGCGAAAACACTTACGGGGCAAAAGGCCCTAGATAAATTGCAAAGAACAGCATGTTTGTCCATAACGGGAGGATCTCGCTCTTGTCCGACCGCTGCTATGCAGGTCATCCTGGACCTGCCTCCACTAGGACTATTCTTAGGGTAGCGAGGGAGCGGAAACTCAAAACTATGGCGACTACACAGGCCATCTTCGCATTCTGAATGAGTGTAAGCAGCTTTTAGACGTGGTCACAGACAACTTCACCCTTAAGCATGAGTTTCAGAAAAACTTCAGCGTGACAACGCCAAGTCGCGAACAATGGATTAAGGACGAAATGTTTTTCCCTGCAGGGTCTCTCGTGTTTTACACCGATGGCTCGAAGACCGAAGACGGTCGAGTCGGAGCCGGGGTATACGGTTCCTCGATACAACTAGCCTTATCAATGGGCTTTTGTCCATCGGTGTTTCAAGCGGAAACCTTTGCCATAAGGGAGTGCATTGCACACTGCATGGAATGTAACTACAGGAAAAAAAGGATTATATACTATCTGACAGCAGAGCAGCCCTACTAGCGCTTGACTCACCACTAGTTCGGTCAAAGTTAGTTTGGGAATGCCAAATGTCACTCAACGCACTCGGGCTTAACAATCAGGTCAACCTCGTTTGGGTACCTGGCCACTCGGGAGTGCATAGGAATGAAATGGCTGATCAGCTAGCAAGGAAGGGTGGACTTGTCCCCTTCATTGGACCGGAGCCTTTCTTTGGCTTCCCAGCAAGCCATCAAGCGATGGCTGTTAGAAAATGGGAACAGGAAAGGAAGAGTAGGTCCTGGCGACTGGTCCAGGGACAGAGACAGGCTAAGTCTTTCCTCTCGTACTCAACGAGCTGGACCAAAAAAGTTCTGGCACTTAGCAAATTAGAACTGAGGAAAATGACGGGCATACTCACGGGACACTGTCCTGTAAATTATCATCTTCGGAACATGGGAAAGGTTCCTGATGATACCTGTCGCTTCTGTCAAGAAGCTTCCGAAACAGCTGAACACCTGCTTTGCAATTGTGGAGCTGTCTTCAGGAAAAGGCTACAACATCTTGACTTCTGTTTCTTAACACCGGAACAAGTAATGGGCGTGGCACCGAGAAGAGTAGTGAAGTTCATAGAGGCATTGCTACCTGATTGGTAAACAGCGCGGGGTAGCACAATAGATCTTCAGGTCAAGGTGTTTGCGAGGCTAAGCAAAGTCTAAGCGCCCCTCTTTAAATCTAATCTAATCTAACAAATTTATGAAAAAAATTGCAAACTCTTCGTTTTTTCTCAAAATTTTAATCATTTACTCCTTGCATACTCAAAATTTTAATCATTTACTCCTTGCAACATAGATAGTGATCTATGTTTTACCAAGAAGAAATTTGAACAGCTCTTTCTGGGTGTTGCAGTTTCTTTGTTAGTTGGTATAGATTGTAAAATGTTGATTTTTGATGAACTACCAAAGAATTACACTCAACTAGAACTCTGTGACCCATAATGGTTTGATAATTGCTGTCTCTTTTAATTCTTGGAACCAAAGGTACAACAACGACAAATTCTTAATGTGTATACCTATTCATGAGAATAGTAGTTCTAGTTTTATTGCAGATTACACAATATACACACCACAAGCAATTGAAAACCTGTCAAGCAAATCACACCCACACTAGCTGCAAATTGAAAAAATAGTCCATATCCAAATAATTTTTCAACCTTCCTCACAAACCTAGAAAATAATTCATTCCATGTTGAAACTATTATATGAAAAAGCAGTGAGTTGGAATGTGAATCCACCTCGGAAATAGATTTGCTGACACAATTGTTAGATTGATTTTTCCTGAACATAATGAAAAATTAATCATACTTACTTAATTATATTTTGGTGATGAATAATCATTTTTTTTAATTCATTTTCAACTTCATTTTCTGGTCTTGTATAATCAATCGTTTTTAGATGTTCATTGAGACACTCTAGGTGAACTGAACCAACTGTGAAAAGTGCAACAGCCAGCGTATCAAGGCTAGAGTTTATATAAGCACTACTACTAATAGTGAAAGCTTGAAGTATATTAGTCAAAAAATTATACTTAATAATATCCCATGGTATGTAGCCTGAAAGTATGATCAACCGTAGGTGCATTTCTTATTGAATATGTCAATATCTAGCAAGATTAACTCTAATACACTTTCACCAAATCCATTCTGAAGCTACTCAAAAGCCTGTGACAAGGACAAAATCTAGGGCTTTCGATTTGGGAATTTCCTAGGTTGGTTTCTAGGCTATGAAACCAATGTAGGAAATTCTCCATGATTCTGAACGAATAATTTGGTAGGGAGTGAAGGGAATATTCTACAGCGGACCAACCGCAACATTTATTAAATGAATTAGAAATTCGATAGTTGCATAGTGACTGCGATGCCGGGTTTATTAAAAAAATGGACAGAATACACGGCACCAAAACATTTGAATTAAAGAAAGAATTGAGCAAGATTGATTTTCTTATTACTTATCTGGAAACTGATCTATATTTTATTCTTGCGTTTTTAATCACATACTTACCTGGAAGAACTAAAAGATGGTCTTTATCAATATAAGGGCATATAGCATAACCCAGGCATGTAATGCAACAAAACGTTCTGTACGTAAAAAACATCATCCTGCAACTGCTCACGTTCTGTCTAATAATTTCACTTTTAAAATCAGAATTAATGTGAAAAGGCTCCTCGCATAGTAGGAATTCCTCAATATCTCTCAGATCGTATCTCTTCAAATGAAAAATCAGTAATTTCAGAAGAAATGCCGCTTGGGTTATAGACATCAACCAGCAAGCTGTAAGGATGGTTATTTCCACTTCTTCAAAAATCATTAGAAACATGGAAGAGAGAAGAAGCGAAAAGTTCAATCCACCGTTGATGAGTCGACTGACATAAAAGAAAAATATGTGCTTCGTTGGTTTGGTGAGGTAAAAGCCAGAAAGTATCAGAAGTTTCTTTTCGTATTCGAACAAATGGGATGTTTCCAGCTCCTGGAATGCGTTTTAATGGTATTAAAAACACATAAATTGTGAATACCGAACTTATTTGATTAATTTGTTGAATTATATTGATAATATGAAATAATTTGGATACGCGGATTATCTATAGTACAGTTCCTTTTTAATAATAAATGGACTGGCTACTCAGTTCCTCATCTTAATACTTAATAACATAACAGATCAATAATAATATGCCAAAAATGTATTGAATTTAACTTTTTCTGAATTGAGAAGATGCTTACCATCTTTCTTCAGCAGTAGTCCTTTTAGAATGATCTAGGCAAACAAAGTAAACGAAAGTACCATTTTATACTGCGAAAAGGGAATATTATCAAACGCATTCTGAATCTGTAATTATGAGTCTCTTTGTGAATACTGATTAATTTGGATAATTGAGAAGAGTAATTAGAAAATCGATTGGAATTAATTTACGATACTCGTTAAATTTTCCCTCAAATCTTACATATTTATCTCTTTATATCCCCGGCTTCTTTTGACCAATTCATACATTTGTTAGCAATGGGTTAACTCCAAAAATGTCGCCCCACATCTTTAAATATTCAGTTTTGCAAACGTATTTAGGCGCGCATATATAGGTATATAAAATGTGATCCAAGAATTGAACTTTACTGAACGGAGTTCAGAACTTCGAAGTTTTTTAGAAACAAAAGAAGGATCCTTTAAGAAACAAAGACTATCGAAAGCCAATATCATTTTTATTAACAATTGATTATTGAATAAGCACTTCATGCAACTGAAAATAGTTCATAAAAATCATAATGAATGAATTGAACAAAATATATACGTTCACCATTTACGTTAAAGCTAAATTATTAATGACTGAAGATTGCCTTTCCTAAGATACGCCACTGTACGGTACTGCACTGAAAAATTTCAGGAAACGGGAAATTTTGACTTTGACAGATTTGACAGCCGTCAGCTGTGATCTGTAATTAAAACAGAAATAGAAATTTCTAATAATGATGAAGTGAAAATCATTAAAATTAATTTATTTAATTTCGTACACCCTTCACATTTCTCCGAAAATGGCAACTCCAGAAAGGCAAAATGATATGGAACTTATGAAAAATGAAATTGAAAGACTTTCAAGAGAATTAGATCAAGCAAGTAGTGAAAAAATACAATCTGCCCAATACGGATTGGTCCTTTTACAAGAGAAAAATGAGTTGCAAGTGAGATGTGAAGATTTAGAGACTGCCTTTGAAAACACCAAACATGAACTGTTGATCACTCAGGAAGTAAGTTCAGTCTTATTTGTTTTCGAACCATTTAATTGAGCTCTAATTGTTTTCAATTTTTCAAGGCATTAGCAAAATTCCAATCTAGTCATAAAGAAACAACAAAATCGGGTATAGAAACAGAAGAATCCCTATTGAATGAATCTGCTGCTCGAGAAACATCACTCAATTCCCAAATAATAGATTTGGAAAGTGAAATAAAGCAGCTACGCCATGAATTGGATCGGGTTACAGCCGAAAGGGATAGAATGCTCCAAGAGAATACAGATATGGGTAAAGATAAGGAGGATAGAGGAATGGAGTGCAAAAAGTTGAGGAGCGAGCTGAGAGAATCAAAATTGAGAGAGACAAGGTATCTTATACTTCACACACATCAATGAGTTTGAATATATATTTAAACTCTATAATAATATTAAAACGAGTTTTTATTGACACCAAATACAGTTACTAGTGGCAAAGCCTAAACTATAATAAATTTGCAGGTTGAATTTAGATTACTCTGAACTTGAAGAGGAAAATATAATGTTATTGAAACAGATATCTTGCTTGAAGAGTTCACAGGTGGAATTTGAGAGTTTAAAGTATGAAATCCGTACTTTACATGAAGAAATGGACTTGATGCACTTACAACTAGAAGAAATGACTAATTTGAAGAAAATTGCTGAAAAACATATGGAAGAAGCATTGGAATCATTACAAAGTGAAAGGGAAGCAAAGTATGCATTGAAAAAAGAGCTGGATGCTCACATCCATCGCGAATCTTTCTACAATATCAACAATTTGGCCTACAGTATAAAAGGTGAAATAACGATTTACTCCTTATTATGAATTTCTTTACCATTGCAATTTTTAGGTATGGCAGATGATGCTGGTTTGTGTAGTGACGGTGAAGATGATATACCTGGGTTGAAAAAAATTGAAGATAGTCTCTCTAGAAACTCTGGAGACCTGGCTTCGCCCGATGATAAGCATGTAGATCTGTTCTCTGAGGTTCATTTGAATGAACTCAGAAAGTTGGAGAAGCAGCTTGATTCTTTGGAAAAAGAAAAATTGCAGCTCACTCAAAACCTAAGAGATAATCAGAATATGGTAGAGAAAAGCCAAGGAGAATTACAGGTGAGTTTTTCAGCATATTTATACAGGGTTACAGTTTGGGTTCATTAACTTCCATATCGAACTTTGTAAATGTAGTTAGTTCTTTTAAGGTTTAACTGTGACACAGGTTTTGTAGTACTACTACATTTTCATACTAGAGTATTTCATGTTGTGCAAAAAGGTATTTTAATGTCATCATCTGTAGACTTATTTCATGAGAATTTTGAATAGAGGGAAATTCCATAGGTCCTTCTGGTTGTTTAGAAGTTAGTCAAGTTATTCAAGTACTTTTATTCTTTCTTCTGATGAACTATCACAAAGCAACAGACTATTCTGTCCAGTATTTTTCAGTAAAATTTCAACACTTGTTTCTTGATTTCCGTACAAGAAAATAGCATAACTGAATCTTCCAACCATGTTTATACACTGCGCAAAAAAATTAATGCACATTCTGAAAATTTCAGTTTTAATGAAAGTTAACTCTACATTGACTTTATAACTTATTTTTTATGTTCTCTCGGGAAGGTTTTGAACGAAACAAGACACATTAAATGGAAGAAAAATTCATGATTTCACCGAATCTTATGTGAAAGAAGAGAAATGAACAATTTTCAAAATACTGAAATGCTGATAAGTGATTTAATACTTGGTATTTCCACCCCTTGCGTTAACTGCAGCTTGGCAACGACAGTTCATACTCAAAATGAGTGATCTTAAAATGTTCTGATCTAATCCTTCCCAGATTTCTCCGAGTTGGATTCCTAAATCATTAAGAGTAGCTGGATGATTTTCTGAACTTCTCAGCCTTCTATTGAGGTTGTCCCAAACCTGCTCAATCGGATTGAGATCTGGACTTCTTGCTGGCCATTCCATTCGAGAGACTTCAACCTCTTCAAGGTACTCCTGAACGATGCGCGCACGATGGGGTCTGGCATTATCGTCCATAAAAATGAAATTTTCACCAATGTATGGGGCAAATGGCACTACATGCTCGTCAAGAATGTTCCTTATATACTTATCAGCATTCATAGCTTCATTATTAACGACCACTAGGTCTGTGCGAGCAGTCAAAGATATTCCACCCCATACCATAATCGATCCTCCCCCAAAACCAGTAGTATTCAGGAAATTGCACTGAGCATATCTTTCATGTGGACGTCTGTATACAAGGGAACGTCGATCACAATGGTAGAGGCTGAATCTAGACTCATCTGTGAAGAGAACTCTTTCCCAATCGGCCTCTTCCCAATGGATATGCTCTCTCGCAAAATCCAAACGCGCCCTTCGATGGGCTGGGGTAAGAGCTGGGCCAAACATCTGAACACCATAGGAATACTTGGAGAACCCGTGGATTGCAGACTCTGCGGCGAAGAGGAAGAAACAGCCTCTCACATAATCTTTGAATGCGACGCCTTGGGAAGAAGGCGCCACAGAATCTTTGGTGAAATCAATCCGGAAACGGGAATGAATCCGAAAAACCTCATAAAAAGGCTACTGAACCTGATAAAGGACACAAACCTATTCTCGTGAGGAACCACTGACGAAAGAGTGATACAATAGACCCAAGTTGGTCGCAGTGTCACAGGGAGGCCAAGCGCTAACCCGGTCTCTTGTTTGTCAGTTTATAAATCAATCAAATCAATCAATCAAAGAGCTGGGCCTCTTGCCGCGACACGAGGCCTTAAGGTCGGCGTTTAAAGCGAGTTGGAAAGCTCAGCCGATAGAGGCGCCACCGTCCATTTAATGGATATCTCCATAGAACATGCACTATCACTATCAAGTTCTATGAATATCTCTCTAATCATGAATTAAGATGTCTAGAATAATTATTCTAGACATCTTATCATGAATGAAATGTACAATGGCGCTCTCTATCCGAAAATCGCCGAACTATGGAATAAGCGAATTTGTGGGTAAAGCAGGAACTTTTCCCCGCCAAAATTTGAATTTGGCCATTCTCTGCCAATTCCGTATTTCAAGTTAATCTTCTGAACGAAATTATCAGTAGATTCCCCTTTAATCGGAAGTTGAACTATTTTTATGGGTCTTTCTGTTGAAATAAAACAGAAGCATGGGTTGGCTCATTTTCTTCTATTTTTGAATGAAAAAAATTTGACTGTCAGAATGAAATCGATTAAAATTATTTCAACAAGAACCCTAATCCTTTCTGAGTTCACCCACAAAATTTCAGTTCTCAAAGTGAAACCGTTTTCGAAATCAACTAGAAATAAAAACACACTACATTGAACGCCCACCTTAAATCATATTCTCTGAGGCGATTTCTTATTGTCTGAGTGTTAATTTCCACCTCATGAGTTTGCTCAAGCTGATTTTGAAGGAGGCGAGCGGTTGCAAACCGTTGTCTCAACGAAGAAACTCTCAAGTAACGTTCTTGAATGGCAGTTGTTACATGTGGTCTACCCTGTCCTGGTCTTCAGACATTCATAACTGTCTCCCTGAATCGCTGCAACATTCTGCACACACTTGTATGGGAAACTCCAAACCTTTCTGCAATTCTTGTGTATGTCCACCCTTCTTCTCGCAAAACTACCGCTTGGGCACATTCCTCTTGGGTCAAATTGAGTGTTTCGCGTTGCATAGCGATCGAGTGTAGAAAATCAAACGAAAGAAAAACTATTGATCACTAGAATTGATCGAGAACAACTGATTTTAGAATGGAGCCAATACATTCAAGATCAACTTTTTTTATTCCTGCTGGGAGAAAACATCTGTATTGAAGAAAAACGTTGAAAGTGGATAACATATGCATGCACAATTCTGATAAAAATAATTATCATTGAGAACACCTTCAGTTGTAGAATAAATTTGAGATTTCCATAATGTGCGTTAATTTTTTTGCGCATTGTATATGCAAAAGATTTCCAGTATTAACAGAGGTCTTTGGAATTATTGATTCCACATAATATTTTCCCAATTTCATTATTTTCGCAAAGTAAACTTGTTGATAAATACGTAATTACTACCACCTCTATATAGAGAAGCTATAACCAAACATTTTCAAAATATGCACGATGAAATGTGTCAAAATGTCATGGCCAACCGGGATACTTTATAAAAGTGAATGGAGTATATGTTTTATCACTCCAACAATATTGGTATCTTTATCTTCATTTCCTTTAATTATTACTAGGTGTTCATGGCAAGACTTGTTCAACTCTCTGCTCATGTGGATTCCCTCCAGCATCTATCTAACAAAGTAGATAAGAATGTTCAGACTCCTGCCAATGATTATAAAAAAGTCCTTACACAATATGAGCAATGGTTCAAAATGTCCTGCAAAGAGATTTTACAGTTGAAACAGGATATCAAAGAACTAGAAAAAGTATGTACCCTCAAAACTCTCTTCACATATTTTATTGAATATTTGTATTTTTAACAGCTTTCAAATGTCTCTGATGCTACTTATACCCTACGTCAAGAAATCACCAATCTTAAAACTAAGGTGCTGGATCTTGAACAGAAGAATCTTGATTTAGACAGCGATTTGAAATTATTAAGGGAATTTGCAAGTTCGGCTGGTTCCTCCCTGGAAGAAACACAGAATAATCTGCAAACGGTTACTGAAGAACTGGCACAACTTTATCATCATGTGTGCACAGTCAATGGTCAAACCCCCACACGTGTTGTTTTAGATCATGAAAAAGAAGGCATGACCCCAAGTGAGTGTTAGGAAAAATCATTCTATATAACTCCATCAAATTTACATGTATTATATTTTTTCAGTGGCAGAACAGGCGCCATCTATAGGCGAAATATCAAAACTGGAACATTTAAGGAACCACCTCAAAAGCGATATTCCTCTACATGATTTAGAGAATCTTAACGATACTGCAACTTTGGCAAGAAACGTTTGCACTGTGGTAGATCAAATTAAACATCTCAAGAATGCGATTGAAAACACAATTGAACTCTCCAAGACCAAAAGAGAAAATTCGAATGGCTCTTATGAAGGTGAGTTTTTTGATTCCTATTGATTTTGCTTCAACTCATCGTAAAAGAGTAAATACATTTTGAAATATGGAAGTGACGGCTATTCTAAATATTATCTGTGTCGTCTTGTTTCAGGTAACAAAGGAGAAAATAGTGAAGAGATGGCTGAATTACAAGAACAGGTTATCAGGCTTAAGAGTTTATTATCCACAAAACGTGAACAAATTGCTACTCTTCGCACAGTGTTGAAGTCAAATAAGAACACAGCCGAAGTTGCTCTAACTAATCTCAAGGGAAAATATGAAAATGAGAAGAATATTGTTTCTGAGACAATGATGAAATTGAGAAATGAATTGAGACTATTGAAGGAAGATGCAGCTACATTCTCTAGTGAGTTGAATATTTATTTCTTGGAAATTTTGTAGGATCTCGTCATTGATTGTGAAAAAGTTATTGTCTGATATCAAAAAAGTACAGGTTTCTTCATGACAAAATGGATGAATATGTATAGGAGAAATTACTGGCCTAATTGTTCTTGTTGCAATATACCCCAGAAATTATTCCATACTTATATTTCAACGTAACGAAATCAATATTATTTTAGGTTTGAGAGCTATGTTTGCTGCTCGTTGTGAAGAATATGTAACACAAGTCGATGAACTTCAACAGCAGCTTAAAGCTGCTGAAGAAGAGAAGAAGACGCTCAATCAATTGCTTCGCTTAGCAGTCCAACAAAAACTGAGTCTTACTCAGAGACTAGAAGACTTAGAGGTTGATAGAGAAATCAGGAATGCCCGTAGACCAAACAACAGAAATTTCCAGAGACCAGGAAGGTCCAATAGAGACGTCTTTTAGCGGTCTTCAAGGTCTTCAAGACCTTTGGTGTATGTTATAGCATTCATTACGACATTCTTCAAAATGTAAGTCATTATTTATTATTCTTCTGCGACTAAGAACAATTTTTTTCATACCAACTTATGATAAAGTGTGAAAAGAAATAAACTTGTGTGATAAAGCGTAATAGAGAGTTTGGGTTCCATACTTGGAATGATGATAGGAAGTGATTATTTTTTCTTCTAACAAATTTTTAGAAACTATTCCTTCATATTTGTCCAAATAATTATAGGTTTAATAACTTCCATGTTTCATTAAAAAGTGTCAATTTCAATGTGGAAATATAAAAATTTCGAGTCTTGTGAATACATTGTAGGAATTAATGAATTGGTGTGAGAACAAGATTTCGAATTGTTAAAGAGAAATTACGAAGTTTATACATCTGTTTAATCATGATCCATTAAAAAATTATCGCCTAATGAATGTTAGTGACCTAATATTAATTACTAATTTCTCTGACTTAATCTTCATTGTTTACTGAAACAAGTGATGATGTCAAACTCCAATTTTCTTGTGAAAGATTTAAAGTTTGAAGTATTTTAAGTATATCGAAATTCTTCATCTAAAAAGATGAAAACAACAAGAAGAATATGCATTTACTAGCAATTTCAAGTTCAGTAAGTAAGTAAGTAGTCTCCATTAAACCAATGTTTACGAAATTGATATGATATTGAGTAGCTGTAGATTTATTTTTTGATAGTACTTATATTAATTTTTAATGGCCCATAAAGATTTTATATATTAACCTTTATTTATAAATAATTTATTTCAATAGAACTTAGTTTGGTGATTAATATGAAACTAGGGAAATAAATCAAGATTGCGTTTATAATGCTCAGCTATGTATTTATGAAATTCATCAGCAAACAATAGTGCAACTTTGGGGGTGGTGGATATTATGATGAATGTATGAAGAGTGCAATATGTTCTTAAATATATAAGAAATGATCAAAAATTAACATGTTTAATATTTAAAAAATTGTCTCAAAAAACGCTTCTTTTATATGCAGGTTTTCTGTATTTTTTTTTAATGACATTGGTGATCATTTTCATGTGAAAAAGTTGTACTGCACAAAGCAGGTTTGTTAGTTTTAAGACGAAAATTTGGGGTTGTGTCAAAAGTAACCAACAATATGGTGAAACTGAAATCTTATTCCGTGGGTCATTGTCCATTTAATATGTTACTTTTTGTCCTACTTCCGAGCCTACTGACCACGGAAAACACCGTCCCTTTGTAATTTAAATCCAACCGTTTACTCAATAAATATAATGAAATTATTGATAAGTTCCAATGGTTCTTCTAGATTCAGTAATCCAATTTTAACATTTACTGACAATTGATGTGGTAATGGAGTTCTGCATTTTCGACTGCAAGATCAAAATTCAATTTTTTTCTGTCCGTCATGAATCAGTACTGCACTGTAGAAATTAAATTGAATATCTGAGTTCGACAGGAAGCGATACCTCACATATTTTGAAGATATGCTAACAGTTTCCTGAGAATATTTTGAAGTATAACAGGATTCCATTGCTTGATCAACCTTCTTCAATTTTGAGGCAACCAGCCAAGTTGGTTTGCCCACTTAGAAATTTTTTCTTTGCAGAACTTCAAGTTACCCAATAATCCATAATATGCTCAAATAATGTTTAATATTTATGAATATCAACGAAATGCTGCCGGCCACTATTTTATTCGCTTGACTTTTTCCTATAACCAATGTCAGTTACAGTTTTCATATAATTAAACACTCGTTTTATGGCTCTAGTAAAGACTGCCAGCTTGTGCTGTCACTTGTCTCAATTAGACAACTTTTTACTTTTAGCGTTCACTGTTATGGCAGACCACTGTTTCGTTTATTACTTCCAGTATAATAATAAGTACTTATTTTGATACAGTGAAAAACTTAACTGTTTGTGTATAGCCATCAATGGATGAAAATATGAATTCAATACTGCATTGCTAACTACATCATGTAAATTACAGACATATCAACTTAATCGTCATCTCTATGAATATCGACCAAAAATTCAATTATCAGCAAAATCTATTCAAATCTGTAGTATTGGAAGGAAAAGAAGATTAACTGAAGCTGAAAGGCTAATGAAATTGTGAGAGAAGTGTTTATACAAATTCTTGTCGATGCAGCTAATATTTTCTGACTGAAAATCGCATTTATATTGTTATTATTTCTTAAATTTTTTATACAAAATACGAAACATAGAAGATTATAAGTCGTA
Source organism: Adalia decempunctata (assembly GCA_951802165.1). NCBI lineage: Eukaryota > Metazoa > Arthropoda > Insecta > Coleoptera > Coccinellidae > Adalia > Adalia decempunctata. The sequence continues at coordinate 29,626,919 of OX637697.1, forward strand.
AATGTTAAAATTGGCATTTTCAGGGTAATCAACAGTTCATGATTGAATGTTCTATTTGTAATTCACTAAATTACTTAGTTTTATATCGTGAAATCTCATTGGAACCTTAAATATATAATGAAATGCATGCTCCATTTATATTTGTATCATCTAATATAAGATATAATAATGTTATTGTTTTTTATTTAATGAAATATTGTAGTTTTATCATTGATTTCTGATGTTGTTATTGATTTCAAATAAACTGATATCTAGCTAATGTTAATTGTATGTAATATTTTTAATATAACATTATTATTCACGGCATATGGTGTCTCATTAATTCAAAAAATCCAAATAGAAAGATTATACATGTCTTTTTCATAGCTGTTGTCTGTCACTTTGAGCACTAGGGTCCTGCAATTCAAAATTGTCCTACTAATTTTCAGTTAGGTTGAAAAGTGAGAAATCAAGGTCAACATACAAAACAAATCTTCAAAGTATCACAGCAAGAAGTACTGTATATTTCTGAGGTATTTTGCTCATATAACGGAGTTTTTACTGAAAAAAAAAATCAATTGAAGGTAAAATTGTTTTAGCATAAGGGATATCTCCATTTTAATGCTCTGGTGCAAGCAATTGATATTATTAAAAATTAAAGTTTGTGTTGCAGAATTAGATTTGAATTCTAACTTTTTTTATCATTTTTCTGGAGCAGCAGGAGTTTTTAGGTGAAATGTATTATACCTGTCAAACTGAGGATGAAACCTTGTCCCCAAAATATTTTTCAGTGTTACTTGTAATATTGAATCTATTAGAATGGTCCAAACACATTTTTGGGCAGTTTGAAATCAATTCTGAGAATGATGAAAATTAATACATGTAAAATTTTATTTTCTACTACAATACAATCAAGGTAAAAATTACATTATATTTCCATAAAAAAGGGAGTGTATATTTTCAAATCACAAAATCCTATCTCTAAACTACATCACATTTTTTCTCTAGCGTAGTAGTCATGCTGTCTGAATGCTTTACTGTATAATTTCTGCAAAACTTTTTTGGTATATTCGATTGTGTCAATCTTTTTGGGATAAACCTCTTCGTTAGAATCTTTAATGTCATATGACTTGATCCATAAAAAGTGAATTTTATCTTTGAATGTAGGAAGATGTAATAACAAATTAGAGTGTGACATTACTTCGATCTGTTGTTCTAAGTCATTCAATGTTTCATCAATTTTTTTCAATTCTAATACTTCACTGCAGTCTTGTTCAGGAGAAATCACGTCAGTTTCTGGTTTTGTTTCATTTAACTCAAATTTTTCCTTCGTAATTTCTGAATACTGTGAGGAGAGAAAGACTAATGAATGTCTTTTAGGTATTGTCTCATTATCCAGTATTCTTGAATTCGTTTTTTCAGAACTCTTAGTATCCTCTATACCTATACTGTAATCAACTGATTTTCTTGAATCTGATTCCTTTTTCTCTCCATGTTCTAGTCCTTTGTTACTTTGTGAATCCAATAAGTCTTCTTGTGGCAATTTTTGTATGCTTGATGTGGAGCTGGATTTTGTAATCACATGCAGGTCCTTCTCGATTTTCATCGGCAATTCATCATAAGAATCTGAAACCACTACAGTACTTTTGGATTTGTTCTTTTGGAAAATATTCTTCCTTAATACTGACAGATTCATTAGACTTACAGATCGTCTTGTTGAATTGTTTCTATTCAAGTTATCTTTACTTCTTGATAGGCTGAGTCTCCTCAGAGATTTTCTCAACTTTTTCAGTTTGCCACCTGTGTTACCCATAGTTTCTGCAATGCAGAAATCAATATAATAATAAACTTCAATTCACATAAGATTTCAATGCAAGATAAAATTCCAAGAAATCAGAGTAGAACTATCAATTGCAAAAATATTCGAATATTGTCCTGAAACGAATTTCCTTATGAGACTAGAAATTAATTTGTAGAGATAGGCAAAATATTGTTACAAATTAAAAGCTACTAGAAACTCTAAGAAAAGTTTCGAAAAGTAGGATAACCCAAATACATAAGTGCTACGAATCGTCGGGATACAACCTCCGACCGAGATATCTGAAGATGCCTGCCGCAGTAGTGAGCGAAACGTTAGGTGAAATTTCGATTAGACCGGAATTTCCTAATTAAGTTCATCGATGTAATAAATAAACTTTTCCAGCTGCACTCGTCACACGAATTCACATAAAAAGATGAACTAAGAGCCTATTTCTTATGAACAAATCACTTACATAAATCGTTCGATTGAAAATCTTTTATCTGAATAATATCATTAGTAATTTTCAATCCATTGCTCGAAATTCTTCGAATAAATTTTCAATAACAAAACAATGTGTCGAATTCAAACGTATTGCAAAAAAGCAACAAAAGGAATGCAGGTCGTCAGATGTGTACTGACTTCATTGATACATTTGAATGTGGATATCAGGTGCGCCGATAGAACAATGATTAGCTTGATAAGATAAAGATTATGAGAATGCTACATCAGAGGTCACATGAGGTAAATAATCCTAAAATAAATTGCGATCAGTTTGTTTAATCGAATTTTATTTTTCACCTTTTCTTCATCACGTTCTGGAGTTGAAGGGAATGAAAAACGAATTTCTGATTCAAATCAGAAGCGCCCAAAATGACCTACATCAAAACTCTTGGTTTGCGCGGAACGCTCTGAAATGTTCCAAAAAGGAATTCACTGATTCATGAATAAAAACCAGGAAGCAGAATTTTGAGTTTTTCTTTGGTATATCAAACATTTTTAGAGGAATAGAATTTTGACTGAAGAGGTAAAATGTGTTTTTTTTTCGAGCGAACGTAGTACATAGTGCACAAAAAGGTATTTAATTTTCTTTATTAAAATGTAGCTGATGACGTTTCAGGAACTTGTGGAGGGGGTTAAATCACTTGAACAACGTTTATATAGAATTTGTTTAAACAATGATATTCAAATCCAAAATTTGCCTCAGTTTCTTGCTAATTCATAGATGGCGCCACTGTAGTTTTAGAAATGATTTTCGCGAATGACATTTTCGATTATTTTTTGCCGGGAGGCGATTTTTTAAATTTATGATTATCGAATATTTCCAAAGAAGGGTCTTTGATATTTTTATGATTCTTGAAGACACATAACAAAGTTGAAAAGAAGGCCATAAAGATATCCTGCACATAAAATAACACAATTTATTATACATATATTTCTTGAAGTATACAATCAAATTTCAACCAATCAATAAAGTTATCAACCTTAAATACCACTTCTTGTAGGACAGATTCCCAAATCAACGTCATCAGAATTTTGCAAATCCTTTTCTCCCTTACTACTATTTTCAATAACAGTATACAGTATTCATTTATAATTTAAAGTGAGGTTCCAGCAAATAAAAACTTAGAAACCAATATTTTAATATACATTGTGTATTCATTGTGGTTTGGTACAAATGCCGACAATTTTTCCGTAATACTCAGGCATTGCTAAGCTATCAACCAGAAACTTTCCTAATGCGTACTTTGTAATGACTCTTCCAGGGCTTTCATCTTGTTTCACCACATACTCCTTACCAGGTTGATCTGAAAATTACACATACAATCATTGAGGGGTATTTTTCTCATCCCCAGAGTAAGTTCATGCTAATTCATAGATGTCACCACTGGTCCTCAGTTCAAAGCAATTTGCGAATTTATAGATGTCGCCACTGGGTCGCGGTTCAAAGCCGGCAAAGATGAAGAAGCGTATTAAACCAGTGGCGACATCTATGAATTTGAAAGAAGCTGTATCTTACGTGGAAGATAAAGCAGGATTAATTATTCAAACAACGCGAAATTTGCAGAATTAGGAGACTCTCATTACTTATTACTTTTGCATATTTCGAGTCGTCTGAACAAGCATTTCTACATAAGACACACCATTTAGAGTTGGGACTATTTGGCTTCACCAATATGCCTTTTTTCATTATATTTGTATTATTGATATCTGATATGATGAAAGTCCACAACTGAATAATTGTAGTGTTTTGGTAGTTTAATACAGCAAATAATAATTACCTGCAATGTGTGGTGGTAGTATTGCAATATATTTCAAATTAGATTCTTTAACTACTTCTAATTGTCTGCGATGATCAGCATTCAAATCATGGAACATGGGAGGCACATCTTCAGGTTTCCAAAACAAGAAAGCAGAAAGACAAACCGATACCCTTTCAACTCCATGTTCTTTCATACCCTTGATGATATTTTTGGTTCCTTCACTTAAAGAAGTTGTCGGTTTCAAGTCATTTCTTGTTCCAAGAACAACAGAAATATCTGATACCCCTTTAATTGCATTGGACACATCGTTGTAGTTCAGTACATCTCCCTGAACCACTTCAACTTTATTCCTAAGGGATTCTGGTAATTTGGAAGGGTCTCTAACGAAGGCCCTAACACTGTGTCCTAAAATTTAAAAATAGCATGTTTTATAGAAATGATTAAGGAAATATTGAATAATTCAAATTCTACAATTCATACCGCAGAAAGTGTATGCTCGAATATTGTGGTGGTAAGTATGAGAAGTTTAATTATAGAAATATTCCAAAGGAAATACACAAAAATAATATATACCTTTTTCAAGAGCGGCCTCCACTGTACAAATACCGGTCATTCCAGAGGAACCAAATATTAAAATTTTCTCCATATTGTCGGCTTCGATATCAGGGAGGCTATAGAATGACTAAGTGAAATTATGATTCCTATGTTTATTAAAAAAAATGTCGTTTAATCTAATCATAAATTATCATAACCTTCGTTCAACTTTGGTTATGAACAGTGGCGTACTCAAAGGGGTTGGAGTTAGTGCATTGAAACAAGGTATTTGTTTGAGTATCTTGACTACACCAAAGTAAAGACACTCTTTGGCCAAAGTATAGGATTGTAGATTGTTTGCCAACCAAACGTAAATAAAGGCTCCAATAACCAGAGGATATTCAAGATGCCTTCTGTAATTTTAAACTAATGCCATGTTGGTTCTACTGAAGAGAAGTCTTTGGTTCTACCCTTAGACAAAGGAAAGTCTAAGGTTCTACCGTTCATAAATGAATTCTATGTATATCCAAAAGTGTTTTATTTTACACAAATAATCACTAACAATTAATGTCTTTCTTTTATTTTCATCTTATTCATCAATTACAAAAAAATATTTACAATATTCAGTCTACACTTCTTTACATCATATGAATATTTTAATTCAGTCTAGGTTTCTTTTCTGGCGGTGGTTTGATTTTTTCCTGTTTTATTTCTGCTTTATCCTTGTTTTCAGTATTACCATTTTCATTCTCTTGTTTGGGTGTAACAGCTGTTTGGGTGGTTTTCGGCAAAGGAGGCATTGGTAGTGGAAATTTCTTTATCAATTCTCCAAGCAACATATCAACCCTTTTTCTTTGGAACAAAGAACTTGGTTCCTCCTTAGGCTTTTCTTCTTTCAGTTTAACTTTCTCATTATTATTTCGCTGAGATTTAAAGTCCCAAAAGTATCCTTTATTTGGATGGTATCTTGAAAAGCTTGAAGCTTCTTCAAAAGAAGTTTGCAAATGGTGAACTGTCGAAAGCTGAAATTAAAGAAGAGAATAGTTAAACCAAAGTGTTCAAATCATAATGAGTAAATTAAATTATACTTTCCATATTGCCACAAAATTAACTTACCAAGCGTGAATTCAAAACACTAGCTAAATCAGGTGCCTGATAAACTATTCCAGCAATGATGTAGTAGTCAGCTAAAGGTGTTGTTTGATTAGGTTGAGGTCCATGTCTGTGTTGTTTACGTATGACATATAAGATAGGTTCTTGTACATGTAAAAGGACATATTCTAAACCAGTCATATTTCTGGAAAATGCAATATATTTTATCGTTCAATTAATTAAAAATTGAAAATTGCCTACTGTAGTTGATCAGGATTTAGCCTCTGCATTTTCACGATTTCATTGTTGCAAGTACGATCAAAAAATGGATTTGATCGATCTGAGAAATAATCCATCACATTTGATGTATTGAGTATAGGAATCCATGCCGAATCGTGCCATGATAAACTGAGTAAATTGTCAGAAATACTTGGGGTCAGGCCCAATCTTCCTGGGATCATTTTTTTCGAAATGCCACTGTGTAGTGTGTATCACTTTCTAAAACGTACTTGCTATTAACAGCACATTGAGAAAAAAAAGTGATGACGAAAGCAGCTATATGTGCCTGACTGAAGGTCACTGTAGAAGCAGAAACGATTTGGGGGCTTTTGTCAAAGACACCTGTTTGCTTTGGGGGCAGAAAACAAAATACTTTGGGGGCTGAGGAGCACAGACGTGCTTACATTGTTGTTCTGTGCTTGCACCAAAGACCACAGAACAACAATATTATCCAAAGACCATCTTTTTAATAAAAATGCACTTGATTTTGACAATTTTCACTGGTTATATTTTCTTGAATGTAAGATTGACTGGATATATGAAAAAATCTCACCATGAAACAATTTTTCAAGCAAATAAACGTTCTACATGTACATGAACAATGATAAATTGTTGGACCACAGACCAGACTGTGGTTTGACCACCAGCACTAACCTCACAAATATTTGACAGGTCGCTGTATTTAATAATAAATAAAGTAAACAAGAAATACTAAAGATATATTTGTGTATCCTGTACAAATGCAATGCCTTTGACTAAGGAAAAGAGGAAACTCAGTAAATTAATTCAGCAGTCCGATTCTGAGGAAAGTGATCATGAACTGTCCCATTATATGAATGATAGAATAAAATTGATGAAAGAGGTGCTTAAAATAGTCAAACCGAAGAAAATAAAACTTATGTCCCCCTCTTGCCTCAAAGTGAGTGCTTCTTGTTTTTTTTTATTTACAACAATTTCATTCTACTTTTGCTCTTTAGAATTTCGATATTGAAGAAATAAATTCAATGTTACTAGAAGAATTGTTGGGTATATCTAATAAAAGACTCAAATATATTTTTAATGGTCAAAGTTTAGATGAAGACAGCAGCTCCACAACCAGTGAAGAAAAGCCTATTGATATAATTTCTCTAGATGATATTTCTGATGATGACTTGGTTATAAATCTTGATGGTAAGAATGATGAAATAATGTTGTTATAATGTGATAGGAATTATTGTTCTTATAGATGATGACAATGTTCCACAACAAAGGAAGAACAGAAAAGAGATCAGGCATCGCAAATGTAAAAAGGAAAAAATTAAAAATTCAGTGAAGTTGGAAGATGAACTAAGTGTGAGGAAGGTATCAGAAAAAGGAAGTGAAATTGACTCGAATAAAAACCTCATGAGTGTGCTAGAACTGTTAGAATTACAAGCAAGAGCAAGGGCAATTAAATCTCAGTTACTGTTAGAGAATGCAAAAACACAGGAAATGATCACTCTCAGTAAAATACCCACCCTAGAGGAAAAAGTTGGTAGTGATGATGAAGTGATTATCAAGACTGCTAAAACTGAAGAAATAATAATAACATCTAGTGATGAAGAAGAAAACAGAAGCTGTGATAAGCAGAAATTGGAGAAAGAGGGTAATGTGGAAGATGAAGAAAACATCTCAAAGAATGTTGCACTTAGTGATAGTGCAGAGAAATTATCAGATACTGTAAGCCAAAATAAAATAAATATTATTGAAGATAAGGAACTGCCAAGTAGTGAGTTCAATATAAAGGAAATCCTTAATATAACTGAGAATAAAATTGAAAAAACTAATGAAATTGATCAAGGCAAAATATCGGAAAGTGATGGAATTATTCAGATTAATCTCAGTGATGATGAAATGGATGAAATGAAATGAAAAATCGGCAGGAGAAATTTTCGACCTATTAACTTTTCAAACTATTTTATATTAATGTATATAATACCAATCATATTTTTATTTTGTTCAAAAAATTTATGAGTGAATAAATATTTATATAAGCTTTCAAGAAGAATTTGTTGAATATTATTGAACTTTCGTTATAATCAATTGCATTGATTGAATTTTAGAGAGAGAGAGAGAGAGAGAGAGAGGGGGGGGGGAAAGAGATAAGGAAAAAATTCTGGAAATATTTGTGTGATGATTTGATTCAACATGTAAAATTAAATTTCCTTGAATAAGGAAATAAACAGATCTGCAGATATAGATCTGATAATTCTCAATTGTAAACTTATGTAAATATTCAAATCAATATGTTCACTGAAAACGCATCAAACTTATCTTCTGTTTTATTCAAAAAAACATCTGCCTAAGAGTTTTTCATCATCCCATGTGTGGTTAAAAACAGAATGATTAAGGTTTTTTCGTTTCCATCATTTAAATAATTATTCACACACTGTCCTCAAAGGAGAGACAATTTCGTCTTCAAGAACAAGAAACTTGAGTTCACAAGCATAATGGCGTTACAAGCACAAGATCTATTGAATTTATGCGCCTTAGCTATGCAAAATGAAGATCTCATAGTGGGTGTTGGTAGAATGGCAATGAACATGATGGCTCTTTCCCCCAACGCACAAGCATTCAATTTTGCGAGGGGGTTCGCTGGTAAGTCAATTTTTTTGAATTATTCCATCTCATATACATCTTGTTGTTGGATAAACATACAGGTTCATTGTAACAGATCGGTAACTATAATATTTGATAAATAAAAAATATAAGTTATATTCCTAATCTAATTTTTTCGATGGTGGAATCAAAATTTTGCCATCTATTGTTCTAGAGTTATAAAGGAAAGTTCTACACACGTGAATAACGGAAATAATATACATATTATCACATTACTTTTGGTGATTTTGAGCACACGTTTTACATAAATGAGAGCTGCTTTTATCATTTCGTCACGATGTCAGGCTTTTCGAATTTGAAGCCAGGAATGGTCTCAAACGAGGATAATTCTAGCGAATTATCGAGAAAAATCCCAGTATTTCTGTAACAACAGATCTGGGCATCTTCCAAATTGGTTGAACCAACTCGCAAAAGCTGCTTGCTGACTTCTGCAAGATCTCAGAATTTTTTCAATCTCCTCAAAAACAATATATTAAAATACCATTTATTGCGTTTTAACAATGTTCCGTACTTCGCGAAGATTTTCAAAATTTCATATTCCGATTTCACATGAAAGTTTCAAAACTTTTTTGGAACTATTGTGAATTGAATTGTTGAATTTTTCAAATCTTATTTCTTTGGTAGCTAACTTTATTTTCCAATTAATTGTAATATCCATTGATATAAGTCCAATCAATTATATTTGAGAAATTCCATCAGAATTCGGATTTCTGTTTTTCAACCTGAATAAGATATTAAGATACATTCATTTCATATGACAGGTATGGTGTTCGATAAGCTTGGAGCCAATCCTCAAGGAGGATACTGCCACTCGCCAAATCCTAGATACGAGAAGAAAATGCCAGCTTCTGAATTCATCCAGAACCGCATGAACGAGGAACAACAGGAGAGACTAGTAAATAGAGTTTCTGGCGTTTTGGGTAATCGAGACAGCAATTTTTCATTTTCCGACCTGCTGGCAATGGTACTGAACAACCCAAACGTAAAGAATATGATGGTAAGAGAAATTAGGAGATTTTTGGAAGGCGAAAATGTGTCATGCGGACGCCGTTCAGGCTACAATGATGAAGACTGCAGTGATAACGCAAGCTGTTGTTCCAGAAGTAAATCCTGCTCAAGATATTGAATTTGAATTGATTTTTTGTGAGATTCCATATTAATGTGATTGACTTTTATTAAATATTATTTTTGTGTGTTTTCATGTTTATTATTGAGCTATAAGCTGGTTCTTGGTTATGCTTACATGAATAAATAAAAAAAATTGAATTGTTTTCACTTAGACCTCAGAGAATAACAATTTTTACGACCAAATGGAGAAAAATGAAAGTTCAATATTGAAGATCACTTTTAAACCAAAGTACATGATGGGCCGCTCCTAGGAATTTAAATTTATATAGAAATGTCGATTTCAAGATGTGACTCTGAAAGCTCCAAAGTTTAAATATTGATATATTGTTAATACTAATTACTCCTAGGTCTCCTGAGGAGACCCCTCGCCCTCTGAAATTACAAGTTTTCAAGCTTGTACGAGTACGGAGAAGCAGTTGTGTTCTGTGTAGGCTTTGTTACTGTGTCCTTACCTTACGCCACCTTAGACACAGCACTGTTATTTTTAATTCAGAAGTCTTACGTCATTGACCACTTGGATATTCCTCAAATGAAAAAGCTGAGGTAGGTATATTGTTTAAGCCAAAGACTTGTCCAAGATAAGGTGAATTGACTGAAGAATTCCCCCAGAAGAAAAATTAGATATCAGTAAAATATATTGTAACAAATGTATAGTACATACATAAATATAACAAATTTAAAATTTTTGTAAATAACAAAAAAGCTGACACAATATACTCATCAGTATGGACACTATAATAACGAAAAATTGATAACGATTTTGACAAAATGACTAGTGACTCAAGATACGTAGATTACCAGTAATAATTTTATTTTCTAGATTGGCACCAGAAGGAATATCTATTCTCTCACCATGATTCGCAATAATGATGACAGTTCCCTAGAACAAAAATAATATCATTGATGAAATTTCTCAATTTATAATTTTTTTTTGTATTAACTGAACTATATTTGGTACTGCTCACCTTTAAAATGACACCCTTGCCAAATGTGACGTCACCAGACACAGTTAAATGATCCAATTCAATCAAATCAGGAATATTGGAGAATCTTCCAAGAAACTCTTTAACTTTAGCGAAGTGGCAATCTCCCAACTTAACCAGGGGAGTTGTAGGGAACATCCTTTGAGGAGACATAGTTAAAGAACCATTTTTCAAATTGTACAGGTTGCTCATGACCAAAAGAAGGTCAGAAGTCTTCTTGACCGGCAAGAAACGACTACGTGGAACGTTGATACCTATACTTCCTTCAAAAATTTTCATTGCAGCCCCCACAGCAGTTTCTAGCTGGATGATGTTCAACCCATTATCGAGGTGCTTGTTGTTAATGATTATTTCCATGTTTAGGATATTTTGTTTGAGGACCCTATCAATTGCTGGAACAGAAATAACATCTCTAAGGCTCGTACAGAAACGGTATGAGCCAGTTACGACTTTGAACCCAGTTCAATTTCAAAGAGTAGGGACTTATAAACAAATTGAGCTAGGTTTAATCTCTACCTGGCTTAAACCAGTACTGTATAACCAGGCATCAATGTTTTAGATGAACATATGAATGTTCTGTAAAAGAGACAAAGAGTTTCAATAAACATTCACTCACCATCTAACTTCACCCATAAGTTGTTTGTGTTGAAATATCTGAATTTTTTAACAGACTTGAACTCATCCACATGGTCTTTTGGTACTTGCGCTATCTCAAGGAGTCTGAGCTTGTTCTCATATTGCATAAGGGTACCACCTTTGACATCAGCCTTTGTCTTTTCTGTTACTTCCATAACGAACTCATGTTGACGAGTCTCTGCAGGATTGTTCAACAGAGAATTCAAGATGTTAAGATCTACAGTGGCTCCCAAGTTATCGATATTAGATAGGAAACAGTATTGTCGACCTTCCTGGATGAATTTTGAGAGCAAACCGCTATTTTCGAAACTTTGATAGAAGTCACCATGCCCTAGAAAAATACTCATCAGTAACCATTATTTTTCAATACCCTCAGCCTTTAAATGATTATCGACACTGTATTTAAAAAATTGATGACAGATGAATTCAGCAGAATTTCATGCCATAACTGTCCGAAGGTAATAAAATTCTTGGGTACTTTAGCCAATCGGAAAATATACAAGAAAATAAGTTGAAAGAACAAGTATTCTTTACGTTGCATACTCCTCCTTGCTTATATTCTAAATCTGACAATATAAATTATAAACAGTGATTATCCCATGTCCTGATATATTCTGAACTAGATTGGCCAGAGTACATAGTATTAAAATACATTTGGAGGCATATATGGTCAAGGAATTTTATTCCATACCTGTATAATGTATAAATTACTTACCTGGAGGATACCAGGCCTCCAGATTGGCCTGGGTGTCAGGAGTCTTTGCAATAGGCATCAAACTATCCCTATTTATTCTGGGAAAGCAGGACTGATTGAATGTATGAATTTCCACTCGCAGATTTTTGTACTTTCTAATAATTTTTTGCGTATCTTCATCAGTATTGAAAGAATTCATCAGTACTAATGGGACGTTGACTTTGTATGTTTTGTTCAAGTGCTGAAAAAAGACATTGTTCTATATAACAACAAAAGAATTCCTAATATTTTATCATATACTGATAAATATCACCTGAATTAATTGCGACATGGGAATTGAAGTGTTTATTATAAAATTCTTCAAGAACAAACCTCAATTTGTTGTACGGTCAAGTCCAAGAAGGTCAGATCGCTTCGTACAGCAATAACCGATTTTGGACCATGGCAACCCATGGAAGTTCCTAGACCTCCATTGAGCTTGACAACAACTAATTTGTTCAACATATCGTGGGCTATATCGGTTGTCGGGGTCTGTAGTGTGTTGTAGTCTCTCACGGCATCATTCGGTAGTTTTTCAATTTTGTCCCAGTCTACGGAAGGTCCTGTCTCTTCCAGGAATCGGGAATAGAGTTGTGCAAATCCGCGGAAGTTCTTGGATAGATCTGGTCTCTTGACTTTTGGACATGCTTCTTCGAGCTTCTCTAGTTCCTTTTGAAGAAGAGATAGGGCTTCCTTTTTGGTTGCCTCGAAGAATTCCTGGTTGCCGCTGCCTGCTCTGGCATGACCTCTAACCTGAAACAGGATTGTTGGTGAAAATTCATCTATCATTGAACGTTACAGGGACGCTGCCACTTCATATCACAAAAGTTAAAAAAAAAAAAACGAAACTATTATACATGATAATATTCATTGGCATTATCTTTGATAATATTCCAAGCAAATCAATTTCTGAGAAAATAGCAATTGTTGAAATACCTCATTATTCAAAAGAAGTAATTTTCCCAACGAGCAACATTCTTGGTTGATATTAAGTATTCGAGAATAATTTTCCGAAAAAAACTGATAAAATTCCGTGAACTCAGTAAACCCAATAAACATTATACTTTTGCGAAACATGGTAATGTTTAATTGTGGCAGGTATATTAACGCGTATTTAGGGCGTGATCGGTAAGCAAAGTGCTCCATTTTGTGAATTTTTTTGAATCGGTTTCGAATTTTGCATTACAGACTGAATTTTGTGTGCAAAATCGGTAAAAATTTACATAAAGCTCTCGGTGAAGCGAAAGGGTTGAAGTGGCTAAAATGAACTAAGGGAACATATAATTTCGGCTTCAATCCAATGATGAGTTCAACTCACTTTAAGCAGATCTAATTTGAAATTTTGTAGGCGCAAAACACGCCAAACAATTTCCCATGACATCTAAACATTTATCCGTTTAATAAAAGGGATAATAATTCGCATGTGTTTTTCCTTTTGAATCACCTTAATTTGGAAAACAGGAGAAATATAATGACTTTTCAGTCAGGCAATTCACATTTTTATACTCTATGTACTATACGGCCTGGCCAAAAAAAAAACATGAAATATGAATTATTCATCCAAAGGACCCCGCACTTTTTGTATGTAAAGTGGCGACCGGTCAAGTTTTCTAAAAGTTTGTTATGTTGTTATACCCGACTCAGTGACCAAAAGTGTCAATGGGACCAACCCAATCCTAAGACTAGTTTTCGAAATACGGGGTGTTGAAAATTGCCTAGATTTTCGGATTATTTTTTCATTTATTGAAAGTTAGATTGGATTTTTGTTGCATGCAGACGTTTACTGCATGTTCTAGTAATGAAATTAGTTTATACGTATGATTAAAAATATTTATATTTACAAGGTGAGTCACGAATTTATGGGAGTAGTTTTTCGCCAAAATTCACTTTTTCTACTGTGACGTCAGGAAGGCATATTTTTGAAACGTTCTCTTCGATATAGTATTTGGACGAGAAAATATTGCACAGTACACATTTTATATACAGAGTGTTTCACAGAGTGAACCACTAGACATAATTACTTATTTTAAGGATTTATTCGAAACCCTGTATTTATGGATTGATTTTTGAAAAAGTTTCACCACAAATATATGTTTGTCCCTAATCTCCAAAATATTCATAGTGGTTTATTCATCGGAAGGTATTCTATTCTGGGAAAAGTACGAAAAACATGAACACCCTGTATTCGAAAATTTCCTCGGTCAAATGCAACTATTTTTTCACTATATATTGATTTTCATAACATCTTCAGAGGTATGAATTCTGAATCCGATACTATGACCAATTTTCGAGATACAGGGCGATAAAGTGGAAAATTACTGATTTTATTAGTTTTTTTATCAAATTGAAATGTCGGATTGATTTTATGTTGCGCCCATGAGTTTAATATGAGTTTCGGTCAGATGTACATGGAAACGTTCAACTGAAAATATTTACAGGGTTATCCACGCATAACCATAGCTTTCGCAAACACTCAATAATTCTACCTATAGTTCCGTCACAGAGAAATTATTCCATTAATTTAATACCTAGTCGTACAATTTTAGGTCTGCAATACTTCATTATGCTTACTTTTCATACAGGTTTCTTTGAAATACTGATAGAATCAGTAATTTTCCACTTTAACGCACTGGATCTCGAAAACTGGCCATAGTATCGCGGATTTAGAATTCATATCTCTGAAGATGTTATAAAAATCAATAATAATGAGAAAATAGTTGCATTCGACCGAGGAAATTCTTGAATACAAAGTGTTCATGTTTTTCGTACTTTTCCCAAAATAAAATACCTTGCTATGAATAAACTACCATGAATATCTTGGAGATTAGGGACACACATATATTTGTGGTATAACTTTTCCAAAAAATCAATCCATAAAAACAGGGTTCCGAATAAATCCTGAAAATAAATGATTATGTCTAGTGGTTCTCTCTGTGAAACACTCTGTATAAAAAATGTGCACTGCGCAATATTTTCTCGTCCAAATACTATATCGAAGACAACGTTTCAAAAATATGCCTTCCTGGCGTCACAGTAGAAAAAGTGAATTTTGGCAAAAAACTACCCCTATAAATTCGCGACTCACCTTGTAAATAAAAATATTTTTTATCATACGTATCCACTAATTTCATTACTAGAACATGCAGTATATGTCTGCATGAAACAGAAATCTAATCTAACTTTTAATAAATGGAAAATAAATCCGAAAATCTAGGCAATTTTCAACTTCAACACCCCGTATTTCGAAAACTAGTCATAGGATTGGGTTGGTCCCATTGACACTTTTGGTCACTGAGTCGGTTACAACAACATACCAAACTTTCAGAAAATTTGACCGGTCGCCACTTTACATACAAAAAGTGCGGGGTCCTTTGTTGTATCTCCAACGAATAACTCAATTATTGAAGCATTTTTTGAACGCATTTTCAGGAGAACATTTCAGCACCTACTTAACGCGCATTCAATTTTAAGTTTGCTATCGACTGGAGTTTTGGAAAGAGAAAAAAGGGCGGGATTCATATATCACGAGAATATGGTGGTTTTTACTTCTTTCAATGTATGTACCTAAACTCCATTCACTTTTATAATGTATGCCGGTTGGCCATGGTTTAGGTGACACATGTTTCGTACTACCTACTGCTACATTTTCATACTGAAGTATTTCAAGTTGTGCAAAAAGGTATGTTAAATGACTTCTGAAGGCTTATTTAATGATAATTTTGCTAAGTGGAGAAATCCACGGTTCGTTTATAAGTTTTTTTGTCGGGTTATTCGAGTACTTTATTTCTTTTTTCGAATAAACTATCACAAAGTAACGGACTATTCTGTCCATTATTTTCCAGTAAAATTTCAACGATTCTTGATTTCCGTACAAGAAAATAGCACAACTGAATCTTCCAATCATGTTTATATACGTGAAATATTTCCAGTATTAACAGAGAAAAAAGTTTCTTCAACATTCGCTAGGTCTTTGAATTGACATAATATTTTCTCAAATTCATTATTTTCCCAAAGTAAATAATGAACATTTCGATAAATACGTAATTACTACGACCTCTATGTAAAATGGACAACGTTGCTTATTCATCTGACAGGAAAATGACTAAAATTAAACATTTTCAAATTATATAATACACAGTGAAATATGTCAGAATTTCATGGCTAACCGGGATACATTATAAAAGTCAACTTAAAAGTTGTTCCAACAATAATCAACTTTTCATTTAATTGATGATGCAAAAAGCATCCTGTTATTTTCAAGACATAAGCGAACAACTTTGCCAGTTTAAGATTAAATAATTTTCTGCTAGCATGGGTTTCACTTCTGATGAGACACGGGGTATTAAAATTTAATATTTCGATGAGACTCAAAACAGTCACACTACTTTTTGGTTTGCGTTTAATGATTCTTGATTCGATTAATCTTGCTGCCTACGAAACTGAAATTTTTTGAAATAATCAAGTAGTCCTCGAGGACTACTTATATCATTTCATCACAATGTTTGTATTTTTCGAATCTTGAACCGAGAATGGTCTTGATCGACTAGGTTGGACTCACTGATCACGAATCTGTGGTCAAATTCAAGTCTGTCCGTCCGCCCGTAAGCACAATAACTCTCGAAGGGATGAACCTGGAGACTCCAAATTTTCAGGGGAGGTTCGGTTCTCAAATGCCGCGATTAAATTCGTCAATGGGCAGAATTCAACCAGGGGTTCTGTAAATATAGCGGTTTGATTTTTTTTGGATAATTTCAAAACTGGAGACGAACTACGCCAACGAACAGTAAATGAGTGTCGTCAAATAACTCCAATTATGCTGAACCAAGTTAGAGACGGTTTTCAGTCAAGAATCAAGATTGTAATTTGTATTATTGTATGGAGGTCAATGGAGGACAATTTGAACATTTGATTCAAAAATGCAGAATTAATTTTTTTTGATTGTAAGCAAAATAAAACAATTCAATTTGTTAAAAAATGTGATTTTTAACTGATAAAAAAAGGCTTGTACGTACATTGTAAAAATAACTAAAATATTTAATGAGGCTTACTTGAGCTAAAAAATCTAGTATTGGAGAAAACGGTTCATCAAAATACACCGTTGTAAAGAGGCTTCCAAGACCTTTCACTCAACCCCTCACCATTCAATTTTGAGGGTTGGAGTGATCCCTATTGGGGGTTCAAACAAAATAATTCAACGTTTTTTGGGAGATTTTTCCGATCACTATGATCTCATTATGAGGAGATGAGATTTTTAATAAACGATGAATTATTTCCACAATATCAAATCGAAAAGATATATGTCAAAATATGAAATAATATTTTTATTATCTTCATGAACAGGAAGCTTCAGTCATCGTCACCCTCATATTGATACCCAAATTTCCGTTTTAAATTCACCGATCGAAAGAAAAAACGTATCTATTTTATATGTACATAATTGAAAAGACGCTTTATTTACATTTCCAAATCGGGAATGTTTTCGCGACAGATCAAGGTTAATAAGGTTAGGACCGATTCGAGGAGGTTACTCTGAAACTCACTTTTTCTAAAAGACTATCCATTTGAAATCCTCGAACAAACACAACAAGAACAACAAACTGTCTCCACGAGAGTACTTTTCGTATGATGTGCGAGTACTATACTATTATCGAATTATTTCAATCTTGAAAAATACGATTATTATCACCGACGGATATCAGAAGTGTATTCATGTTATGTATTCATTAAATAATTCCGTGCGACATTTGCGCTGTAGAATTTGGATTATTCAGATGTTCCTGCCATATTTTGTCTCAGTGTTCCATGCTTAATTTCATTCTTGATTAGAAGTGTTTGCGAGAGCCATTCATTCATTAATTTGATTGGCGATTGCATTAGCATCTCATGCTTTTCAAGGTTTTGCTACAGAAGCGATGGAAATTACGTATCACATATTCAATATTTGTTAAAATGAATAATCTTTAATAACCAATCGAGGCACCAGGTGGTGGATCACAGTAAGACTATTTGCGTGCCGTCAATACATACAAAAGATCTCAAGGACACAGTGCACTGTAACCCTCTTTTTTGAATTACGTTACATCGAGAAACTACCAGGAATTGATAATTCAAAAAACCGCCTCAAAATAATAAATTGTCAAAATTCTTTTTGTCGTTATGTTGGCAGAACGCTCAACTGTCTTATACAGGGTGTTTCTGAATTGATTCGAAATATTTCAGAGGGTGATTCCTGGTTCAAAATAAAGGGTAGTTTGTTATGTAAATGTTGTTAGGGAGATATCGCGGTTCAAAGATGCAATTTTAAGAAAAACTTGCGCAACCACTGGATTTGGTTGGAAATTTTTTATCTCCCGTATTTTTCTCGTTAAATGTACCGTTATTAAATAAAAAATAAAATGTGAATCATTACGTGTCGGGAAAGTGCAAATTATATCAGAACTGATTTACATTTTATTTTTTTATTTGAAAACGGTACATTTTACGGGCAAAATACAGGAGATGATAAAGTTTGTAACCAAATCAGGCTATCTGAATTTAATTCTACCCAAGTCGTTGCGTAAGTTTTTCTTTAAATTCAGTTATACCTCTCCACTCATTCTGAAAATATGAAGAAATATCAAGAAAGTGTGTGCTCTTAATACTTATACGAGTATGTACTTCCATGAAATATCATCCTTCAACCGCTTTTCATTTTTAAGATACAAAATAAAAACATCATTTTTCCCCCATCTTTGAACCGCGATATCTCTCTAATAACGTTTGACCCAACATTTATACAGGGTGGCCAAGAGATTGACGTCAAAAAGGAAAAAACAGGTCCCTCGTGTCATGGGCTATTCGAATCACCCCCATGTATGTTATGCTATTTTTCACGGTTTTCGAGTTATGAATTTTTTTATGAACTTTGAGAATTTTCGACTTGACCATCTCAAAAAAGATATTTAAAAAAAAGTACAAGACTTCTCTGTGAAATTCTTTTTGTAACTTGATCTCCATGAATTGTACTTTTATACATAAAATAACCAGTAACCAGATTCGTAACTTTGATAAAAATTATGGAAATGTTGGTCTCAAGTGAAAAGGTTACGTAAATTGGATTATGGTCTGAATTTTCGAATCAAAATTAAAAATATAAAAAGGCTAGTTCACGGTTTCTTAGTATGCTTAAAAACTGCGCTCAACAGTCAGCTTTTAGAAATCATTGATGAAAAATGGTACTTAACACACTACTTTTGCTAGAATTAGCCTTCAAAGTCATCGAGGTGGAAAAAATCATAGAACTAGACATTTACTACAAAACTATTTTTTGCCATTTTAAGATATTTCTGATCAAGTTATGATAGAAAATGCTGAAAATTAATGAAAATTAGCTCTAGATGTTGGTCAAGAAAAGTTCTAGATAAGAAAAAGGTATGGCAATAAATCACACATCATAATGTAAATAAGAAGAAATTTATTTATAAAATTTACATTAGGTGTTCAAAGTGGCCACCTCCATCCTCAATACACATTCTACACCTTCTTATAAAATTTTCTTTTAATCGCATAAAACCTGCCCTGTTCTCTCTTAAGTGTGGTTTACACGGGTAGAGTAAATGGTAGAGTTCACTAGCATACTTTTTTGCGAAAATACTCTACTCTACTCATTTCAGTAGAGTAACTGTTCACACGTTGCTAGTACGTAAACAAATCTTCCAACGGAAAATTGGCCGAATAACAATAGGGAGACTAGTAACACGCTCTATAGATACTCTACTGAAACCAGGCAAGTGTCTGTTTACATTGGGATAGTCAACTAGCAAACCAATAGAGTAGAGTAGAATTGTGGTAGTGGGGATGGGATAGTCGAGTGTACTATCCACATGTGCTATCCACTCTACTCTACCGTGCACTATCTTTAGTACTCTACTGTCACTAGCTCAGCCTGTTTACATTATGCTAGTAGGGGGATAGTAAGTACTCTACCACCGTACTCTACCATTTACTCTACCCGTGTAAACCGCACTTTAGGACACGTTCGGCTTCTCTTAACTTCAGTCGCAGCTCGTCTTCACTCGAACATTCTCGGGCGTAAACAATTTCTTTGAAATAACACCAAACGAAAAAATTGATGGGATTAAGGTCAGGTGAACGTGGGGGCCACTTGAATGGTCCGCTGCGCAGCAATGAAAAACCGATCGGGATTTTTCAAATTTTCGAGAACAATTTTTGATTAACCACTTGAATGAACGATATCCGAACAGATGGATCGGACGCAGTCGACCAATCAAGGAGCCCCCACGATCACCTGACCTTAATCCCATCGATTTTTTCGTTTGGGGTTATTTCAAAGAAATTGTTTACGCCCAAGAATGTTCGAGTGAAGACGAGCTGCGACTGAAGATAAGAGAAGCCGAACGTGTCCTAAGAGAGAACAGGGCAGGTTTTATGCGATTGAAAGAACATTTTCTAAGAAGGTGTAGAATGTGTATTGAGGATGGAGGTGGCCACTTTGAATACCTACTGTAAATTTTATAAATAAATTTCTTTTTATTTACATTTGATGTGTGATTTATTGCATTACCTTTTACTTTTTTTATCTAGAACTTTTCTTGACCAACATCTAAAGCTAATTTTCATTAATTTTCAGCATTTTCTATCATAACTTGATCAGAAATATCTTAAAATGGCAAAAAATAATTTTGTAGTAAATGTCTAGTTCTTTGATTTTTGCCACCTCGATGACTTTGAAGGCTAATTCTAGCAAAAGTAGAGTGTTAAGTACCATTTTTTATCAATGATTCTAAAAGCTGACTGTTGAGCGCAGTTTTTAAGCGTACTGAGAAACCGTGAATTAGCCTTTTTACATTTTTAATTTTGATTCGAAAATTCAGATCATAATCCAATTTACGTAACTTTTTCACTTGAGACCAACATTTCTATAATTTTTATCAAAGTTACGAATCTGGTTATTTTATGTATAAAATAACAATTCATGGAGATTAAGCTACAAAAAGAATTTCACAGAGAAGTCTTGTACTTTTTTTAAAATCTTTTTTGATGGTCAAGTCGAAAATTCTCAAAGTTCATAAAAAAATTCATAACTCGAAAACCGTGAAAAATAGCATAACATACATGGGGGTGATTCGAATAGCCCATGACACGAGGGACCTGTTTTTTTTTTAACGTCAATCTCTCGGCCACCCTGTATAACAAACTACCCTTTATTTTGAACAATGAATCAACCTCTGAAATCTTTCGCATCAATTCACAAACATTCTGTATACTCATCGAGTCATCGGTTATTTATTTAGTTTACAGTGTCAGTTCATCGGTTCATCCACGGCCTGCTCTACCCTTCTTCAGAAGGCCGTGGTTCATCTCAAGTGCGTTTTGCGATTAATTAAAATAACAATCAAAGAATCTGATCCAAATTTTGCATTGTAAATGGTTTGATATTCCTTAAAGTAGGATTGACTAAAAATGTAACAAAAACTCCCCAGTTATTCAAGCAAATGAAACAGTTGATTTTCATTTATCACATGCATTCCAAAAGTACCAAATATTAAACATTCATAAAAGTTATAGTACCTAGGTACAACACTATTGATAAGATTAAATTCGATTGATTCGAAAACATGTCAATTTGTTCATAAAATGCAAGTCATAAATTTGTGCAAAAATATTTAGTTTGTGACAAATAACCAAAACTGTAAACTCATGTTCAACTTGTAAAGTGCCAAGTAATTTTTGTTGATAATTGATAACGATTAACGATAGTGATCCTTGACTATCAACTAGTCGCGACTTCTAATATGACTTGCAATCATAAACGTAGTCAATGTTAGAGTTTAGTCAGCGATCGAGAAGTTTTTTTTAAATGAAATAGTTAGGGGTGATGTAGTTTTTGCTGCGGTTTTATCTGTGCTCATTCATATTGTTTATACAGGGTGATCCATTCTAAAAGATCCACTGGGAATAGACTGTATCAAAGAATGTTTCTAATCTAATGAAAGTTTCTTAGTTTTCAGGGTGACATCGAAAGCAGACACTCAATATCTGACCTTGGGGATTTATTTCAAGGTGAAGTGGATATTTTTTGAATAGGGAATATGAATTTTTCGTTGCAGAATATTAATCATGAAAAACTTTAAAAATTTCTGCCGTTTTTTCTTTCTGCCATAATAGGAATCGCTGTAGAAATATGAAGGGTTTTATGTCGAATGCGATGCGATTTTATTATCGCGGTGTCAACTCATGTGTGCGGTTGGAGAAATTCAGAAAACGAACAAGTTTTTCTTTTTTGAATTTGTTCATACGCGATACAAAACCAAATGATTCTATGAGAAATCACTTAGAAGTACTTTACCATGACTATCTTGAGCATGAAACACTTCATACTTCCAGAGAAATTATTTTTATGTTAGGTTATAGTCATTTTCCTGTCAGATAACTACGCAACATTGTCCTCTCTGCATAGGGGTCGTAGTTATTACATATTTATAGAAATGTTTATTTACCTTAAGAAAATAATGAATTTGAGAAAATATTATTCGAATTCAATAATTCCAAAATCCAAAGACCTGGTGAATGTTGAAGAAACTTTTTCTCTGTTAATACTCGAAATATTTCACGCATATAAATATGGTTGGGAAATTCAGTTATGCTATTTTCTCGTACGGAAATCAATAATCGAGTGTTGAAATTGAAAAAATACAGGACAGAATAGTCCGTTACTTTGTGATAGTTCATTCGAAAAAAGAATAAAATTACTCGAATAACCCAACAGAAAAACTTCTAAACGAACAGACGGACCTATGGAATTCTAAAGATTCTCAAGAAATAAGTCTACAGAAGACATTTAAAAACCTTTCTGCACAACTTGACATACTCCAGTATGAAAAAGAAATAGTAGAATAGTACTACGAAACCTGTAAACTATCTAGAGTAGAAATTAGCATTGGCAACGTCTCTGGGAATGATTTTGACATTGCCGATATTTCACGAGTGCCAACGTGCGTCAGTTTTAAGTAAAAAACTTGATAAACCTAAATCTTGGCCAACCGGGATACTTCGTAAAAGTAAATGGAAAATACTCGGGGTCACTATTTCTATGATTTGAAATTCTTAAATCCGTAATTCATTGATAGATGGCGTTAGAGTTGCCCATCGCTTTCTAGTCCGGAACTCCTTGCTAGTGTAAATCCGTAGACCACAGCACAGTATGTAAGTACATACATACTTCTCAACACCTTAATTTCGGCTGATTCAACTCATGAAAAGAAAAACTTGGTCGCAAAATTGTTCAAGATTCGATTAAAAACAGGAACAGGTCCATTTAATTGGCTTTCTTTTATATTAGAACAAATTGGTTTCTGAGAGTAATGATAGTTTGAATAGAAATTCAGATGTTCCACAAAAAGAATTCGAAAACCACCAATATTTTCCTACAGGAAAATTTGTATACGATTTTCAATAATAGAAACCAAGCAAGGACAAATGTTTCCTCGGTCCGTAAGTTCCTTATCTGAATTCTTATTTGTCTCAAAGTTGTTCTAAATGTCTATCTATGTCACACCTAAACGAATATTAGTGTTCATGATATCGAGAAAAACATCATAGTTTCCATCAAGGTCTCCTGAGAAATAGGTAATTTTGCAAGCTCTCCTTTGAATATCGGTAATCCTTCAATCATCAAACGCATCGTTTATCAATTATACTAATCAAGGTTATTTTTGTAGTATCCCAAGAAACTCATGAAAATCAAAGTTTACATATATTATACATATTAGATGATTGAGTAAAAATTCGTATAAGTTAAGAAAAATCCACGATCTCGCAACCTTGGAACATCCTGATGAGAGGTGATGACGTAAAAATAAATGAGTCCACCCCTGAATTACGAACCTCCGGAATGTTTCTAGTGTATCTGAATTCGATTGATATCCTATCAAAGACTGATTCTATCCCTCATCAGAATACTAATGCCGTTTCCAATTTAACCAAATGATACCAATACTAATACCATCTGATAATAATTTTTCACCTACTTTTAATTTGCAACAAAAAATTTGAAAAGCAAATTACCAATGGAAAATCCCCACTACCTATGGTATTGCTATAAACTTATGCAACCAATTGTAATTTCGAGATATAATCATTCCTCCAAATTATCTATTTCACTCGAAAATAATAATCGAATGTACTTTAGACCCGTTCTTTAAATCCCTATCAATTCTGTACAGTGGATGGTCGTTTAGAAAGGTAAGACAAATTTGAGTCCGAGAAACGGTATGAATGACCATAAATTTCCCTATCGCTAGTCCTATTATTTTAGTATTTGACCATTTCCATATTTGAAATTTTTCACTTCGTATGATTTATTATTTATTGGACTAGGTGTTTTGCATGAGAAATAACCATAGGAATAGGATAGAGAGCTATTCAGTACGAAATATGAAAGAGTGAATGGTGTTTAGGAACGTTTAGTGAAGTATTAATATAATAGATATCGATACCCCTTGGTAAGTGGATTCAATCAGTTATCAACAAAATATGCACGGTCAAATAAAGGACGAACGAGGTGAAACCAAGAGATAACCTTACTTATCTTCATTGTTTTCAATCAACTAAAACTAAGCTATATAATTTACCTTCTTTTCCTCTTCCTGTATATTCAGCATTTGTAATGATTTTATTGCACTTCAATTCATATGATAATATCAACAATAATTAATAATATTATTTCAATTCAGAAAGGACAAGGCGCGGATTACAACCCTCTGCGCAAGACCGTGTCTTCTTGCCAACTTACTACTTTGGAACTTAAAAAAAGGTCGAAATCCTTGAGTTTGAGTATTAATCATGAAGACTTATCTACCTCATTTTTCATCTGGGATGGTTGTGAAGGGGTTTGGTAGAGGTTCGAAGGAATTAGGTATACCAACAGCAAATTTTCCTGAAGGAGTGGTCAATAATCTTCCCGAAGAAATGGAGACAGGGGTGTACTATGGATTTTCTCAGGTCGATGATGGACCAGTTTATAAAATGGTCATGAGTATCGGTTGGAATCCCTACTATAAGAATGAAAAGAAATCGATGGAAACTCATATTCTAAACAAATTTGAAGAAGATTTTTATGGCAGAACTCTAAAAGTTGTTGTTTTAGACTATGTCAGGCCAGAAATGAATTTCAGTTCGATAGAAGATTTGATTGATACCATAAAATCTGATATTTCGATAGCTGACCAGAATTTAGACAAGCCCGAATTTGTGGAATTCAAAAAGCATCAATTTTTCAGTTGATGAAGTATTTATTATCTATCATTTCATAGTTAACATTGAAGAAGGACGTATAGACACAAATAAAATTCTAACAGAGATAATATACCTACTCTATAGGTATAATATATCTACTTAACATATTGTTATATTTCAGATTAAACAACTTATTATATTTCTTCATTATCTGATGTATGTATTGTTATTGTCATACAAGAAGAATAGAATTTTTTATGTATCCATGCAATATCGATGATGGTAGTTAAATGACTTGAAATTGAAACTATGCATTTCTATTGATTTTCGTATGTAAACTGAATGTATATTGCATTCATAAGAGTGTGCATACATAAGCTGGCCACGACTCATATATTTTATAAAATTGAATTGATATTGCTAGTTGTTGTAATTGTAGTCAATTTATGGAATATGATTCTGACGAAGCATCATAATAAAATAATCCTGTCTTAATGCATTTATATACATGCGTATGTATTTAATTTAGTTGAAAATAAAGAATTATTTATCATGGAATGTTTTCTATTAACACATATACATCTTTTACAGGTGTTGTACACCTGTTTCATTAATCAGTGCCTGTATGTTTTGTTGAATATCAAGTTTATAATCAAATTCGAAAGGATATAATTACCAGTTCTTTTTTCGTATAGCAGACGTTCATATTAAACATATGAATGTATCAAGAAATAAACTATGCTATTCCTCTTACAGTGTTGCCTCGTTAACCCTATTTCCCGGCTTGTTATGTGACTTGTCTGTTTTTTCTGTGGTGTGACCATAGCGAAGAAGAAGTCTTTGACCATAGATGCAGGTAATAAAAATGAAAAATGTGGAAAATTAAGTTGTAAACACCTTTTGGAAAATAACTCAATTAATTAGAATATTATACAAAAGCTAAATAAACTTTGATTTTATTGCCTACGAAATGTCCCTTAGGATATCGAATTTACTAGCGTTAAAGCTTCTGAAGGTTCATTATAAAAAGACAAATTTGATGATATATTACGTTTATAATTTTCAATTTTCTAGGAAAAATCTGCTGGCTTGCTTGTTCCTTTGAGTAATAATATAAAAGAAACAGTTCGTTTCAGCCGACAGAAGCACTGGAATCCAAAATTTAAATGGCTACGTAAGGAAAAGGTAATCAAAATAGATCTTCCTAACTTCAAAGAGGATGTGGAAAACTTGAGCGATGAACAAGTTAGATCTAAAATGAAGGAAAGGGGTCTATTACCTCGGGCTCCATACAGAGAGACACCAATATTTATTAGTTGTACAGGAGGTGTGTTTGAAGCTTATATACCGCCCGAAGGAGATGGAAAAGTATCTCCGATAACTGCACAGGTGAATGTCTCCTTATGCTTGAGTGTTTCATGATTTGAGTATTGAGATTTAGTGTAAACTCTTATATTGTTCTCATTTGAAGGGAGCAAAGCAAAAATTACAATTTCTTGAGAAAAAGTCAAAAACAATGATGGCAATAAGAAAGGTGAGACAGTTTGATGAGGACTTTGATTCTCACAAATTCTTGAAAGAGGCTGAAAAAATATACAAAAAAATGCATGAGTGTATGGTCAGTCAGGATTTGGATGAAATTCAGAAATATATAACAGAAAAAGCTTATCCTGAAGTAATTCATAATCTAGAGAAGAAAACAATAAGATGGAGATATTTGGATAGTGTTGAATTACCCTATATTGTTCATGCTAGGTGGACAGATGTCGTCACTAAGGAGAATATTTTTGCCCAAATAACTGTCAGATTTCATACAAAACAAGTAAGATATCATTCATTCTATAAGTATTCAATTGAAATTATCTTGTTTCCTAACTTTCCATCATTATTAGGTGATTTATAGAAACTTTATCGTATTATCAAAAAATATCATTAGGAATTAGGACCCCAAAGGTCCGAAGTTCAATCCCGAGCTAGAAAAAAAATTCTAGTCTCGGTAGGGGCCACCATTCTCACTGTTGGGTCAAAAATTAACATTGCTGTGCCTAAGGTGGCGTAAGGACACAGTTACAAAGCCTACACAGAACACAACTGCTTACTCCGAACTCGGCACAAGTTACAAGCTTCGAAGCTTGTAGTTTCAGAGGGTTTCCTCAGGAGACCGAGGAGTAATCAGGATAAACAATATATCATATCATATCAATATGTACTGAGGAACATTATCAATTTTGCAAATTAATTTGAAATATAATTTCTCCACTGGAAGTTATTGTGTGGTCAAGGAACTACATTTCATGCTTGTGCTTGCATATTCAGTAATTACACTCAATATTTATATTAACGAAGTGGAGGATTTGTTCTTGTCAAAAATAGCAATATTTTAATTTCAGTGTCTTGCGATATATGACAGATTTGGTCGATTGATGCATGGGAGTGAAATTTTAGCCAAAGATGTTTTGGAATATATTGTTTTTGAAAAACATCTATCAAATGAATATGGGCTATGGAGGGTACATGCAAAAATTATACCAGATTGGTTACCGCCAAAAGAACCTTCCATAAATACTTATGTCAAACCAAAAGAGCCAATAGTTGAGGAATTGACGGCTAAAGATAGTGTTGGTGAGAAGGCTATAGTTGAGGAGGTGCCTCTGAAGATTGAAGGGAAAACTGTTAATTTAGCTCCGGCTTGAAAAGTAACATGATGTAGTGTGTAAATAAATATTGAATTTTTCAAAGTTCTTTCAATACCACACTACATATATTTTCCAAACTTCTTGAGAATTATACCCTGGATTATTTTACTACTTTTCAGATATTCAGAGATCTTCCAGTCTACTCTTCTTTGGTTGTATGTGCCATAATAATGCTAAGTTACAATTTTTGTGAAAATTTCATCTGTCCAAACAATAAGTATTTATTTCTCATTCAGAAATTATACTTTTTCAACATATGGAATTCTCGTTATCTGTCGAATCTCAACTAAGCCTTTCCTGCTTAATGTAGTCTTACTCTAGGCTTGAATTTTCAACAATGTCAGTCAGACACAAACAGTGACAAAATGAATTTTTACTTTGTATTTTATTGGATGGACTCGCCACAATTGGTAACAAACCCGCATAATTCTCAAATCTGTAACAGTTACAGGAATCTTAAATAAGCATTTCCCAACATATTCACAGACATCACTCATTTTTGTCCCAATACATTTCATTAATCTTAAATATATAAATGAATTAACAGAATAAAAAATGTAATATTCAAAAGGAAAAACTAATAAATAATACTAATGCTTTAAAGTCTCAATACACTCCCATATCTCGCGTTAAAGCTGCGTATACTATTAATGTTACTGATCCTACTAACAAAGTGAATGCTCCTTTGATGAACAGAATTATCCAAGGACTCATCATTAAACTCTGTAGTACAAGATCAATAGTAAAGGATTTATAAGACAAAAGTATCAATAAAGCAGTAATAACAGGTTTCAGATTAACTTTTAAATCATGACGTGACCATAACCAGATTAAGGTGGTTATATTGAGATAGTTTACTAAACTAATGTTCGATTCCAAACATTTTCTTATATATTTCCAGTCAAATTCAGCTCCTCTTGCTCCAACCCATAGAAATAGAGCACGAGTCAAAATAACTTCAGCTATTGCCCAGCCCATACCAGCCGTTAAAACCTTACTATGACTTTTTCCAGGAATTCCCATTAAAACTATATAGAGTCCTACTAAATCTCCCAAATCCACCGTTGCCTTCAAGAACTCCTAAAAATTCGTAATTTTTACAATCAACTCTAGAATGACATTGTTCAATCAAATTTTTAACGAACCCCAAAATAATCTCCATTGCTTTCCAAAATATTATCAGGAAAAAATGTCGCTAGTATTAGCATTTTAACTAATTGTGTACACATATAAATTCCTCCTGCCTGAACACATTTCCAGAATGCTCCATATTCGGATCTGTAAAGAGTAAATACAGATGAATTGGTAGAAGAAATTAAATTTCTGAAATAACTTACAACCCTGCGTATTTGTAGGTGAGATAATAAGGAACATATATTAACGCTACGCAATTTCCGAAATGATATAGGGTCATTATGCAAAAATAATATTAATTTTGAGGAAAATGATCGAATTTAAATATTCATTTATAAGATTAATTGATTTTCTTGTAAATAAAGGTTAGATCATAGAACCGCTTGACAGAACATAGAAAAGGCTTTTCTTGCACATATGGAGCACAAAGAAGAAATAGTCTTTTTATGAAGTTTCGAAAGTTGACATTCAGATTCAGCTAAGATGTCTAGACATCTTACCACAGACCAAATTTTTTTAAATAATACGCCTTCATTGGCATCTTTTTTTTTTAATGTGAAATATCCCAAAAAAGAGCAGTAAAAAATGTAGACATTTCAAAAACAAATTTCACGAAGGAGAAAAATATAGGGTGTTCCATTTGACGCACCCTGTATATGTAAAATCATTTTTATTTTGTTGATTCTTGTCAATCCTATAACCATGCTATTTTAGCCGTACGCCTTGCTGACACACTCCTTGACAAATAAAGGTCCATTCATATTTACCGACACCGCACGTGGCAGGCACGGACCAGCACAGACAGTGAACAGACAAGAGTATTCATATTTACCAGCAGGTATATTGCCAGCACCTAGCGTGGCAGACACCAACAAGGTCTTACGTAACCTTAGGTCAATATATATTGGTGTCTTCCGCGCTTATGGTAACACCTTTTTAACAGGTGCTGCAGGTGCGCAGCCAGGGGTGGGGGGGGGGCGAGGGGCCCGGGCCTCCCCCGAGATTTTTCTGCATGCAAACTTCTCTACCTGTATATCAGTAGATACAGTTGAATTTAATGCCATATGCTTTTTTTCTCCCTGAATATTTGCATCGGGCCCCCCCTGAACGCAAATTCTGGCTGTGCCACTGAGGTGCTGTAATGTATTCGCTATATTTCACAATTTGTCGATAGAAGAACTAGCCGTAATGGCAATTCTTTCACAAGATGAATCGAGTTCCATGGAAGAACAGCCGAGAAAAAGAAGGCTTACTGTACATCCCATAAACACGAAAAAAGAGGGATAATTTTACACACAAGGAACTCGTGGATGATGAAGATAGATTTTTCAATTATTTTAGAATGAGCAGATATGAATTTGAAACTATTGTTTGTGAAATAACTCCAGTCATATCTACAATCTTTATCGCTACGAGAAAAATTAACTGTCTGTTTGAGGTGAATAGTTTTTATTTTTGGAATAAAAAATAGAAATTATATAAATATCAATTTATTATTGTTCTAAAAAATAGAAATTATATAAATATCAATTTTTTATTTTTATTGAATTCTTTCTTATCTCGTACTCATATAGTACTTTTGCAATTTCCTTCCATGTGTCATCTATTTTTATTGTTATCACCTACGATCGCTCATATCATACAGAAAAGAATAATTTCGAACTAATTCAATTAAATTCTCGTTATTCAGTATTCTTACGACCTAAAATATACCTCCTTTACGCTTGCAGTCTGTCCGTTCCTATATGTACACTCGACTGCTGAGGCTGAGCGATGTTTTGATTTTGAATTTAACACCACACAGGCACGCAGAGTCATCGGCGACAAGTACCAGCGCAGACAAAACATTCTCGTCGAGAATGTCTTTCGCTGCTGGCCCGTGCCCGCCCGGCCACGCTACGTTCATACGCGGTAAATATGAATACGCCCATAAGAAATGTATGCAATCATATTTCTTCGTCTGTGCTGGTCCGTGTCTGCCACGTGCGGTGTCGGTAAATATGAATGGACCTTAACTCGTTGATACGGCAAAAACTGACAGAGAAGTTCTTTTTTGAGGTTATGAATCCTCAAGACGGCCCTAAGTCTTCCTTAAGGACCTTAAGCCATGAAATATCACGGCTTAAAATAAGGACTTTACCTGCACTTAACCTGTGGTGCAAGAGAATCTGTGTCTCAAACCCTACTTACATTTAAAGACGTCCTTAAGGCAGGCTTAGATTCGACGGTGCAAGTGGGCATAACTATCGCGTTCATATTCCCTTGGGGAAATTCGTTTAACTGGATAATGCGGAGCCATTATGCGCCAATAAATGCGTAAACAGTATGCGGCAATAAATGCGAAAAAAGTATGCGCCAATGAATGCGTAAACAGTATATGCGCCAAAAAATTATGCGGAATCAAGTACCTATATGCGCCAATAAATGCGTTACCAGTATGCACCAACGAATATTCTGTTCATCGGAGTTCGCCAAATCGAAAAATAAAGGGAAAAGTGATATTTCTTTCTGGGTCTCCGGACTTTCCGGTTTTCTTTCGGCCATAAGGGGCTTTGATGGCATGGTTCTCTTAATCCCACATATGCTGTACGTATCTGTTTGACTTTGAGAAGAATCGTAGGCTAGAACTAAATTGAAACATGAAACTTTTCCTTTCCGCGATCCTCTAATATCTGGTTAATTTATAAATTAACAGATTATTAGAAATAAATTTGGCACACTTTGACATAAAGTGGAGTAGGCCTACTGGGAGTACCACTTAAAAACCACTCCAAACATAGCTCAATAATAGAAACACATGGGGATGATACTAATATTATAGTGAGATCTCAAGATATTGATGGTACAGTGATCAATTTGATACGATCAATGCTAATGGTTGAGGCCTGGTGTGCTGAAAACGGTGTAGTTCTCAATAATGACAAAACAACCATATTATTTTTCTCTAATAGTCGGTCAAACTTAATTCCTCCAAAAGGCATCACATTCAGCTCTGGTACGGTCCAGACAAATTCAGAGACAAAACTGCTTGGAATACATATTGATAGCCACATGAATTGGTCAACACTCTCGAACAAACGACATTCTACCATATTCAAGTTGAGAGCTTTAAAAACCAAGTCGACGATAAAACCTTAATGCTTGTTTATTTCGCAAACTTTCAGTCTGTTATGTCATACGGAATAATTTTTTGGGGAGGAAGTACATCGGCGGAACAGGTGTTTGTTTCTCAGAAACTTGCTTTGAGAACAATATTGGGTATGAAATACAGAGTCATGTTGAGGTGTTTTCAAAAGAAATAACATTCTTACAATGATCGGCTTGTATATATATAGAATTTTGATATTTTTCCACAAGAATAAACAATATTTTCAGCACCTCGAGAATACCAACGCTACACGTAGAATGCATGATTACTTTTTTCCCATTCACAGATACTCTGCTACCGAAGAAGGTACTTTTTATATGAGCCTAAAGCTGTTCAGCTGCTTACCTAGATTTGTCAGAGGTTTGAATGAGTTAAAGGTTTTCAAAAAGTCTATTTTTTATCTTATAGTTGAATGTAAACCATACACAGTACCTGAATTCAGAGATTACTGTGATAGGTTGGTATACTGAATATCCTTTTCTTTTGATAATAATTTCTTATTGGGTTTCACTTATTGTAAATTTGACTTGTATCCTCTTCTTTGTATTTTAATTTATGTAAATGATTTGGGAAATAAACCTAATATTCTATTCTATTCTAAAACAAAACGCACCGAGCACTATACCTACAGGGTGTTGTGGAAACGAGTGCATTTACTATCGCGTTCATTATGATTTATATGAAAAACGCGTCTTGAAGAGGATAAAGCCCGTTGAAGATACCACTTCCAGAGTACTCAAATTCGGCTTTCTCTCCATTCCAATGAACTGCAAAAATGGGGAGTGATATGTTTATACACATACAATGGTGAGGAGCTTTTAGTATGAATGATAATAAAGGGTGCTCCATGGCTAGCCCCCACATAACAACAGGCTATTAAGGTGGGCGTTCAATGTAGTGTGTTTTTATTTCAAGTTGATTTCGAAAACGGTTTCACTTTGAGAACTGAAATTTTGTGGGTGAACTCAGAAAGGATTAGGGTTCTTGTTGAAATAATTTTGATCGATTTCATTCCGACAGTTAATTTTTTTTCTTTCAAAAATAGAAGAAAATGAGCCAACCCATGCTTCTGTTTTATTTCAACAGAAAGACCCATGAAAATAGTTCAACTTCCGATTAAAAGTGAATCTACTGATAATTTCGTTCAGAAGATCAACTTGAAATACGGAATTGGCAGAAAATGGCCAAATTCAAATTTTGGCGGGAAAAAATTCCTGCTTTACCCACAAATCCACGTATTTCATAGTTCGGCGATTTTCGGATAGAGAGCGCCATTGTACATTTCATTCATGATTAGAGAGATACTCATAGAACTTATTGTGATAATGAAAGTTCTATGGAGATATGCCATAAAATGGACGGTGGCGCCTCTATCGGCTGATCTTTCCTACTCGGTTTAAACGCCGACCTTAAAAGAATATAAGGAACAATTTATTTGCCAAAAAGTTCATATAGGAAATGCTGTTTTATTAAATCTACTATTTTTGGAGTAATACTGGTAATTGATAACAAATAAAATTGCACAGCCACTTTTCAATTGCATGGAACACCTTGATTGTTGGTTATTGAGATTCAGGATGGTCCTGAAAAAAAAAAGAAGTTCTCAAAAACATTTCATTAATATTTGGCACAGAATATTGTTGATTGAGAAGAATTGAATAGTAAATTTCAATATGAGGACGCATGTAACAGAAAAAAATTCTCACCTCAGCTATAGATTTAGAAAATAGGTTCCTAACCAAAGAGTTCCTATCACTAAGAGTGCTCCTAATGCGTTCCATCGGCTGGGGTGTGTCACCAGCATGAGCAATGGGAATGGCAGATGATTCATACATGTTTTTAACATCTTTTTTCAATTCCTCTCCAGTGGTACATAGAGATTCATTCACCATCTCTATGTGTGCATGGCCTTGTATACTGTGGATATGGGAAATTTGTTGCAACACATTTGCCATCTCAGATCTCTGCTTTTGATAATCTTTTTGGACATGCTCCAAAACCTGTGAAAAACACCAAATTAAAATTATGTATTCTCCATTCACTTTTATAATGTATTCTGGTTAACACGACATTCTGACACATTTCACCGTGTATATTTATAGTCATTTTCCTGTCAGATAACTAAGCAGCGTTGTCCTTTCTACATAAAGGTCGTAGTAATTGGTTATTTATCGAAATATTCGAAATGTTTATTTACTTTGGGAAAATAATGCATTTGAGAAAATATTATGTGAATTCAATCATTCCAAAGACCAGGTAAATGTTGAAAAAACTTTTTTCTGATAATAGTGGAAATATTTCACGTATATAAACATGGTTGGAAGATTCAGTTATGCTATTTTCTTGTACGGAAAACAAAAATCGAGTGTTGAAATTTAACTGAAAATAATGGACAGAATAGTCCGTTACTTTGTGATAGTAAACTTGAAAAAAGAATGAAAGTGCTCAAATAACCCAACAGAAAAACTTCTGAACGAACAGACAGTACTACGGAATTCCCCACTTTTCAAAATTCTCAAGAAATAAACCTACAGAAGACATTTAAAATCTCTTTTGCACAACTTGAAATAATCCAGTATGAAAATGCAATAGTACTACGAAACCTGCGTCACGGTTAAATCTTAAAAGAACTAACTCCATTTACAAAGTTAAAAAAGAGTAAATAGAAATATGCATTGGCAGCATTTCACGATTATCAACCTGCGTCAGTTTCAAGTCGAAAAACTTTATAAACCTAAATCTTGGCCAACCGGGATACTGGAGTATACTAAGTGACATCTTGCAACTTACCTTTGTCATTTCTTCTCCCATGTTAAGAATACAACTTTGTATCTCATCTGAATTTGAGTTGCAACTCTCTATGTTCTGAATTGTCTTCGAAGTGATCAGATCAATTTCTTGATGCACCTAAAAATTCCAAAATTAACATTATTGATAAATGGGAAAAATGGACTAGCGAAATCTAAATTGTTTGATTTTTTTGATGATTGATAAGGTATGGAAAATATTCGTACTCTCTGATTCAAATAGGGTAAGTTCGCTGAATTCTTGAAGGTTCTATTTTTGCCGTGTTCTACTATTTCCATAAGTAAATTATGATTTTCGAGCATTTCTTCCAATTTCTTGATCCTTTCTTCTTCTTTTTCAATTGCTGCCTTCCGTTCTGCAATATGCTCTAATACGGAAGTAGTTTGTTTAGACAGCACTTCTTCAAATTTTTCCTCAAAAGATTGGTGCTTCTCATTGTCCACTTTCAAGAGGGTCTTAAATTTCGACTTTCCATCTTGTTCCTGAAACATAGATTATAATGTTCAAAAGGAGAGACTTCCTTCCATTTCGAAATCTTATACAGGATGTCCCAGAAGTCGCGCACCTCATTAAGATGATCGGAAGTGAAAAATATTCTAAGCCCAAAAATCCATGTTTGAAATTTTTTGATAACGCAGGTAATAAGTTATTAATTAATGAATGTCACCAATCAGGAGCGCCGTACAGAATAATAACTAGGCAGTGGGGACGCGAGAGTGAGACGCCTTAGCTGCTGCCTGCTTTTCACGCAGTAAACCGAGACTGGAGACACGTCAGCAGCTCTGGCGTCTCACTCTCGCGTCCCCACTGCTTAGTTATTCTTCTATAGTGCGCTCCTGATTGGTCACTTTCATCAATTGATTACTGATTAACTACGTTACAAAAAAATTTCAAACATGGACTTTTGGGCTCAGAATATTTTTCACTTTCGATCCCCTCAATGGGGTGCGCGACTTCTGGGACAACCCCTTATATAAAATTCTCCTGTCTGCACTTTGTGGCCGAACTCCTCCGAAACGGCTAAACCGATTTTGAAATTTTGTGTGCATATCGGGTAGGACCGGGAATCGGCCAACATATATTTTTCATCCCCCTAAATGTTAAGGGTGGTCCACCCCTAACTTTTTATTCATTTTTTTTATTTTAATTTTTTTATGATACAGCACACAAAAATACATACACCTAAATTTTCACCCCTCTACCTAACTTAAAGGGAACGTGGTATAACTAAAACTGCTTATTTATTGCCTCTAAGGCGGAACGGAGTTTGCAGGGTCAGCTAGTGTATTTATAAATGATTCAATAAATTTTGGCATGCATCAATACAAAGGAAAACTTTTCTTTCTGAATAAATGGATGTCTTCATTTCTCACCACTGAAACATGTGTGAAATTTTAGAATTTCTTATTCACTTCAATTAATTACGTTTCGAACTTTTTTTATTTTTCGGTTTACAGTCGGACGCACATAATATTATCTCATGAGTTTATATAAAAAATCACTAACAGAAATAATTTGAAGGCTAATTAATCAATGAATTGGAAGCCTTACCTCTTGCCAAGCATTCTCGATTTTGTTTATATACTCATTGTTAATCTCGATAAACCCATTAAGTTCTTCAATTTTGGTGGAGCAAGTCTCGGCAAATAATTGGAACTTGTTCATCAAATACTCGGTAGACTCAACAATATCTCCCAAAATGGTTCTGTTGTAATTTTCGCTCGTTTTATCATCCAAATTGTCAGTAGGTTCAGCTCTACGGGAGTTCTCTTTCAGCTGATTTGCAACATTACTTATCATATGACTAACTTTCTCGTTGAATTGGAGAAGTGCCGAAACATTATTAGACAAACTCTGGGAATTCTGTGGGAGAAAGAGATCATCTATTCTTTTGATTATGTTCTCTATATGATGTAGGTTTTTACTAGAAGATTGATAGACATGGTCAAGTTTCTTGTGAAGAAAATTCCCCCTCGAGGAGAGAAGATCCGTAATTTCTTTGAATTTCGAACTTTCCGATTTATAATACTCAAGTAGTTCGGCATCTCTTAGGAGTTCTTCTTCTTTTTTTTCCATTTCAGATTTCATCGTCTGATAAGCTTGACTTGTACTCTTGAAAGATTCCTTCAAATTATCCCATTCGTGTTTTTGGGCCTCCAGATCCCCAACTCGCTCCGTTAGACTCTTAATGGTTTCGTGTTTTGTTGCTATTTCTTTTTTACACTGCGTCAAACTTTGTGTCATTTCATTGTAATTATCTTTGTCCATATAAATACCTGGGAATAAAAACAATGTGTTTCTGCTTGAAGAAAATAAACAAGTATACTTTATAAAAGTGAATGGAGTATAGAAAATAATATATTTGAAATACTATTTATGGAAATTTAAAGCTGTAAGAATAGTAATTTTGCCCCCCAATTTCAACAATTTCATGTTTTTATGCCAGAAATTTGAGTAAGCCTCATTTGAATTAATGTTTCGAAAATGTACAATATCTGTGATATTTAATGCAGTGAAGAAATTCCCAAGGTCCTAAACCCCTGAATGGGACAATTAATACCCCAATATAGAGATGTTACGGAACAGGATAATTCAGGGAACAGTTACAATCTGTTCCGTTCCTAATGTTCCTAATAACATGTTATTTCAATAACATGTTATTTAATATTAGTAGACTAGAACAGCGGTCCGCAACCCTGGGGTCGCGAAAGATATTTATGGGGTCGCCAAAAAAGTCAAAAAGGTCCTGTTTGCTCTAATATTATTTTCCAAAATAAATAAACTCTTCAATAGAAATAATTTACGAAATAAAAACAGCTAACTTCGTTACCTGAACCAACCTTTGCACTTGTGATTTTTTTTCTGGGGTCACTCATAACTCTTCTTTTAATTTTGGGGTCGCAATATCAAAAAGGTTGCGGACCGCTGGACTAGAATGCTCCAGAGTCCAGCGTAGGAACAGGAACGGTTCCCAACTCGTTAATATGCAGGGATGAGAGAACAGTGACGTAGGGTAGTAACATGTTATTAGTAGACTAGAATGCTCCAGCGTAGGAACAGGAACGGTTCCTAACTCGTTAATATGCAGGGATGAGAGAACAGTGACATAGGGTATGGGACGCTGTGGCCTTTATTATGGATTTCGGCTGCTGGTTTGTTTATAAATATGCAGTTTTAATACATATTTCTTGTTTTATGATTTTATGGGTATCCAGTACCACTTTCGGCCGAGTTTCTATCTCGTTCGAATAAGAATATCAGGGTGTGTTTTATTTTGTGAAGCGTTAAGCTAGGTTGTAGTGAGAATATCGCTCCCAATATAAGAAAAACAATTGTTTGACTTATTCATCAATTGAATGAGTAGACGATCTAGTCCAATTTCGAATATTTCACGCAGAGTGTGATAAATTGAAGGTATTGGAAAATTGTGATGTATGTAAACAAACAATCCCCTTCAAGTCGACGGTAACAATTCGAGAAAAAAACGTCCAAAATGAACTCAACACCCCACAGTGAACATTTCTCAAGTTGAAATTACGAAATAGAAAGTCGTTCGCATTTTGTTTGCTTTATTATCAACAACTCTCAATTTCTATAAAATATCAAATTCCTAAATTATGATTATATTTTCTTCCGATATAGAATTCCTGAAATGGTAGCTATGCAAATAATTGTAATAAAAAAATATTAACTGGTTCATTCCAAACAACCACCCAAAAACCATAATTTTAAAGATTTAAAGATTTTAAATTCTCGAACTTGTACAAGTCGTTCTTCTCTGCGAACGCAAAAGGAATCAAGTCATCTTTCCGAATATCCAATGAAATCTCGAGCGTCGACTCACCCTGTTACCTAAACAAAACCAAATGCTTGCTAGAAGTGCCAGATGTACCCTGTTAAGAACAGGCAATATCATCCGAATAACACATTTATATCGGAACAGTTACAGGGAACGACGCACCGAATAAATATCAGTGTTCTTAAAAATAACATGTTCCGTTCTTTTCAAATAACATGTTATTGGAACAGTCAAGTGATAACAGTTCCGAATAACCTGTTCCGTTATTTTCGTAACATCTCTACGGCCCAATATTCTTATAACATTGTTTGGGCGGATACTAAAGACAATAATTAACTAAGAACCTTGTTCATTGGCCATTGCAAACAAATCCCGTTTCAATCTTAGTAGTTCTTCCTGCACAGCAGCTGCTGAATCTGATGTTCTCAAGTTGATAGTGGGGCAGTTTGTGATACTTCTTGCATTTTGAGCATAATCCAAAGTGTTCATTGTTTCATCTAAGGAAGCCATTCCAGGAGAAACGGTCGCTATAATGGTAGTTTTGGCCTTTCCTCCCAAACTGTCTTGTAGAATCCTTGTTAGTTTTGACTCCCTTGAATGAATATTGGAGTTATTGTCTATAGGGTCACCCACGGTCAACTTCAATAATAATTAAAAATGCATATCTAGATATTTCACTCACCTATATGGTACATGGGGAGAATTTTCAACTAAAGCCTTTATAACTCTTCCTAATGTTAGGAGAGATTGATTAATATTTGTGGCTTCTCTGGCTCTCTGCTCTTTGGAGCCAGATTTAGCACTATTTTCACTGCCAGCCAAATCTATAAGGTTGAGTTTTCCACAAGTTATGTTGGATATGTTTTTTGAAACTGAAATGGTTTGCATTGTACTGACGGAGATAGTGAATACAGTATGTGATCTAGAGCTGTGTTTGTTCATCAATGTTGAGGCCACTTGTCTTCTCTCACAACCTTTTTTGAGAAGGTGTATTATGTCTGCTGGGTTCAAGACAGTTATTTCCTGCAAATTCTTGACACGCACCGATTTCATTTTATCTTCGTATATCCTAAAAATATTATTCATTCACACATATCTACTATGAGCTCAATGCCAATAGTTTCATCAAAAGTTAACCAAAATATCACTGTCAAAAATTATCTGGTTTTCACTGAATTCAGAGTAATTATCTTCAATTCAATTTAAAATGATATACATACAGGGTGTCCCACTAGTGCTGCAGCGGACGATATACGCGTAACGGTCTGAGTTTGGCAAAATTTTTTGATGCAGACTTGATACACAGAAGAGCACAACCTAAAAATATTTTCAAATATTTCGGGTGTCCCACAAAAGAGGAATAGAGGGTGACTTTGTTTTTTCAAATGGGGCACCCTATATTCAATAGTGTTTTTCAATTCTCTGAAACTTCCTGCATGCTTTTGTATACTTTTCACATATTTTTATTTCACAGTTTTCGAAATATTGGCCATTTTGACAAAAAAATGATACTTGTAGAGGCTATGGTATCCAATTATATTTCACGAACCCTTACGGTGGATTTCCATGCATCCGTCATCCGATGTCCGATTCGGATATCGTATACATTTTGTCGGACGGACGAAACTGTCAATTTCCATCCATCCGAATTTTCAAAACGTTGTCGTGTGTTTTAATGAGAAAAATGGTACCATTTTGTATATACATTGCGCGTCAAAATTATGGAACAAATTCATTTTCTCAGAAGAAAAATATTTGGCATCCTGAGACAGGTCAATTTTTGTTTCACTTTTACCAAATTTTTATGCATTTTTGAAGGATTTTTGTTGCCAAATATTTTTCTTCTGAGATAATGATTTTGTTCCATAATTTTGACGCGAACTGTATAATTATTGAATCATCAAATTACAAACCTTAAAGTCAAAGGTAGTCTTTCACCCGGTGAGATGGGTTCTCGTATATGGTACATTTTTGTGAGAGATGGTCCAGCAATACTCAATAATTTGTTGAATGTGATATTGCTCATTCTCGAATAATTGGAATACTGCCCACTATCGCATTTTTTGTACCAAGTTATTGAACATTCCTTGGGCCTTTCTGCTCATAAAAATATCTTTCACCCATAATAGGTTTCTTTCTTTTCAATAGAAGAATCAAAAGCAACAACAACAAGAGAACGTCAAACATTCAAAAAGTTGTGTCAAATTTGATACGATAACGGACAAAAGTTAAACATTTTTCAACTTTCTCCGATAACGGAAGGGAGTTGAAACTTTCGGACGAATGTTTGCCGCTCTTTCAATTTTGAATATTTCC
This sequence comes from Adalia decempunctata, assembly GCA_951802165.1. Classification (NCBI taxonomy): domain Eukaryota; kingdom Metazoa; phylum Arthropoda; class Insecta; order Coleoptera; family Coccinellidae; genus Adalia; species Adalia decempunctata. The sequence continues at coordinate 29,668,119 of OX637697.1, forward strand.
GCCAATCACAACACTTTCGGACGATCGTATCATCGGATGACGGATGCATGGAAATCCACCGTTACACCTACCAATAACAGCTTTATATGGATTGAAAGACAAGACTTCAATTTATCCTAGCCAGCTATAATAAAGCATCTTGAGCATATGGAGTGTCCACAAAAAGACTATCAACATGACGAATTTCAAATCGATTTTTCTTCATTTTTTCAAATGCAATGCATATAATTTTTTTTCATCATTGTTATCACCATTCGTTTTACTTCAATTTTCGTCAAATACATGATATGCATATTTTTAAGAGCTTTTTCGAAATGTTTCCCTAAAATTCACAAATACCTTCGAATTCAAATAGCAGATAGGGCTTTTCTGTGGTTATTGAGAACTGTCAAATTATTTCACTCAGAATTAGCATCATTGAAGCTGCAATTCATATTTTCATATTATAGCGAAATGAGGAACTAGAAAGTTTTGATGTATCTACCCAAAAATGTTATGAAATCAGGTAGTTATGAAGACAGAAACTTGCTTTCTGTACCAATTTTTCAAAATACATTTTTGATAATTTTCTATGTTTCTACTTGAAGAGTCGAATCTTGCAAAAATTTCAAACAAGCTTCAAGCTTTGGAGCTTGAAGATCTGCGTGCGTGCCTATGAAACTTATGAATATCATTTTTTTTGAAGAGAGTTGTATAAGAATAAGAGCGGGCAGTTTTTTATATCCTGAAGTTTCGAAACTCGTTTTTTTGTAGCATTCAAACTGATTGGTATTTTTTTAAATTTTTACATCATTGTGTGAGTATTCATCCAATCCGTAAAAACTATGATGATATGAATTGAAGCTGCAATGATGGTAATTCTGAATAGAATAATTTGACAGTTCTCAATAACCACAGAAAAGCCAAATCTGCTAAAGCCAACTCTGCTTTTTGAATTCGGAAGTATGTGAATTAAGAGGAAAAACTCTGAAAAATTCTTTTCTATTAAAGATATGCAGATCATGTATTTGACAAAAAATGAAGTAAAATGAATGGTGATTACAACGATGAAAAAAAATTATATGCATTGCATTTGAAAAAATGAAGAAAAATCGATTTAAAATTCGTCATGTTGATAGTCTTTTTGTGGACACTCTATATGCTGGAGATGCTTTATTATAGCTGGCAAGCTACTTCGAAGTCTTGTCTTTCAATCCATATAAAGCTGTTATTGGTATGTGCAAGGGTTCGTGAAATATAATTGGATAACATAGCCTCTACAAGTATAATTTTTTTGTCAAAAAGGCCAATATTTCGAAAACGGTAGAATAAAAATATGTGAAAAGTATACGAAAGCATGCAGGAAGTTTCAGAGAATTGAAAAACACTATTGAATATAGGGTGTCCCATTTAAAAGAATAAAGTCACCCTCTATTCCTATTTTGTGGGCCACCTGATATATTCAAAAATATTTTTAGTTTGTGCTCTTCTTGGAGTATATCAAGTCTGCATCAAAAAATTTTGCCAAACTCAAACCGTTACGTGTATATCGTCCGCTGAGGCACTAGTGGGACACCCTGTATATCCAGAACTGGAAAATTGTAGTTTACCTCAATGGGATTAACTCTGTATCACAAAGCAAATCTCTTATTTCTTCATTGTATATTTCCATGAATGATACAGTTACCATCCGCTGTAAGTCTGGATCTAAATTGTCTAACTCCTCATATAAATGCATGGCTGCTCTCAATATTATACCTGCCTTGGAGTCCTAAAATTTAAATTTTGATTGATGATTCTTCTTGGAAATTCAACAACAATACCTCTTGCCAATTGGAAGTTTCAACGACATTTAGGGTATTGCTATCCCCCATAATTGTATGTGTTTTGCCAGTTCCTGTCTGACCATATGCAAAGATAGTACAATTGTACCCCTTTGTGACGTCAGATATCATTTTTCCAACTACACTTTTATATACCTTCAACTGACTAGTGTTTTCATCGAAAATCTGGTCAAAAGTATAACCTTTCAAGTGTCCTTTCATATGAATTTCCTTGGGTGTACAATATACAATGGCTGATTTACCATCTCCATTGTGCTTGGGTCTGAAAAATATTATATCAAGATTGAGCAAAACATGGTTTATTTGGTATCTTAATTAACTAAGAGAAAAAAGGTGTACAATTTGAGAATTCGGTTAAGTAAATTATGAAATTTTGTAGTAGGTAGTAAGCAGGAGTCCTGATAGTTCAAGTTTGAGACGAACCGTAGAAGAGCTGTTAAAGATCTTCGTGAAGTATAGGTTTGAATCATTGACCGGTAATCCAGGATTACCCATTGACCTAGAATTCTACATCAATGGTTTGAACATATTCTCCGGATTTTTAACCCCTTACCGCGTACCGTGCCAAATTTGGAACATGTACTTTACAATTTATTTTCAAACAGATGAATTGGTTTGAACCGTAAACGCACACTGTTCCATATTCGGCACGTTCGCTTCTAGGCGTTCGAGAACTATTGCCGCCATCTGAAGCGTATTTTGTGAGTTAGGTCGACTTTAGTTTTCCTACCGGCTTGTACCTGTTACGACGATTATTCGCGAAGTTTTGGTGGCCAAAAAAACCTTGAATATTGGATTTTAGTGATACTAAAAATACTTATTATACGGTACTTATAATAAGTGTTCCTTATTTCGAACCCTGCAAAGAAATACCTCTCACCTTTCATCTTTTTACATTGAGTGTTATTTCTTTACTTGTGCCATATTTGGAACAATTCGCAGTAGAGGCTAAGCGCTCTCATCCAAGAGGTTTTTACGGTGTCAAAACTATTCAGATGCCTGATTAATGCGAGAGTGAGGATGAAAATTTATCGGACGATGAAGATTACCGAAAGAAAACATTTTTACCTCGAAAATTTTTTTGAAGAAAGCAGTGGAGAAGATATTGACCAATATGAAGATGTCGAGGGAGAAGATATCGAAAGCGACTGTTTCGATATTTTACTTGAGAATATTTTTCCATTTCCTGGATATGATGTGCTGTAATAGTTGGATATTGTGGAGAAGAATATTATCAGCCAAAAATTCTAATGATTATTTACCACTGGCAGAGTTCGAACTTGGTCTGGCAGAAATTCTAACAAGCTCCTACGTAACACCTAGAAAGCGAGGCAGGCCAAGTTGCTCATTGCAGTCTGAATTGGACTTAAAAAAAGGAAGTATCCATATTCGCAGATGCCTGCCCAAGAAATACTTTGCGATAACGTAGGGCATTTGCCAGAATGGCACGAAGATCGGCAGAAATGTAAATTTTCGATTTCCTGTGACAAATGCAACGTGGTTTTATGTCTCAACAAGGACCGAAATTGTTTCAGACGTTTCCACCTTGAATGAGAAGCTGTTATGTCCTGTGTTTCAACCTGTTCCTAATAAATTGTTTTGAATAAGTCACATGTTTTACTTTCCTATAACGAGAATTGTGCCATATTTGGCACATGTCATAAAATCAACAGTTTCCGCAAAAAATTGAAGCTAGAGTTTTTTATATATTTTTTATGGGTAAATACGTACTCAACAAACAACATATAAAAAATAATAAAAAAGAAAAAAATGGCCCGGTAAGGGGTTTTAAACTATCATGAATAGCACTTGTTTGAAATGGAGCAACGACTACAAAACAATCCCATTAGGAAGTCCCTTAATTTCTTTATATCTTACCGAATACGCAGAAATACTTGAACTGGAGCTAATTTCTGCTTTTTGGAACTACCTGCACTTGAAGACATGTTTCAGTTTCAAATTAACACAACAAAACCGAGACAGGAACTAAATGCAAAAGACTTTTCACTTTCCAATCTGAGCCGAATCCGTCGCTTTGACCTTGGGTTGTCGTGGAATGAAGGGGGAGTTGAACTTTGGTAGTGGGAGAAAAATCCGAGAAAGCGCGAAATCAAAATATTTCCATTTGAATTTGATTTGGGTTATGTTAGTTATGTTACAACCTGATAATTTCAATGTTTTTATGTAATTAAATCAACATTGAATACTTCCATACTTTGTGATATGTTATTCATTTTCAGAAAAACTTAATTATTAAGTCAATTCGTCAAAAATACGATGAAATTAACGATTCTATTCATGGAGGTTATCCCCCACCCTGATCTAATTCAATACCGACGATACCCGAAGGATCGGTGATCGTAATTCCTCGGGTTTGCTATCTGCGATCTGATTGGTCTGTGCTAAAAGATAATTTCAAATCGAAAGTCGTTGATCTTCTTCTTCTTCCTTCAAAACCATAGTATGGGTTTATGGGCTCAACTTTTAGTTATGTACCCAGTCGTTGATGGAAACCACAGAACATAAGAGCAATAACAAAGAGTAGAAACAACGGGCACTGCACTGCTAGTGCTACCATTGTTTAAATAATGGTGCTACAATCGGTTCGTAAATATTCGGAAAGCATATCGAGCCCATTAAGCCGGAAATTTTAATCTTCAATTTTGGAATCTCCAGACCACAGAACATATAAGATCATCCTTGTCAACTATGTTGCCGCTTTTTCTGATAAATCGAACCCAACTTTCCGAGACGGGTTATTTTCTGAATATTTTCCATTATTCAGAGTTCTGAGACGACACAACTTTCTTCAAGAGGATTATACTGATTTTCCAATTGATATTGCTGTGCTTACTTGACCATTAATTTTTCTAAACTCAACCCAAATGTAACATTCCTTTGAGTATTATGAAAATTGGATGAAAGAAACATAGATACAAACATAAATTTTCAATTTGAACATTCATTTAAAAAATTCTTAAGAGTTAGTAATTTCATAAAAAAGGCTCGAAATCAACAATCATAATTATTATAAAATTATACCGTCAACTAGTAGAAAACAATTCGGCAAATTTAACGATAATCCTGTTGTAACGGCAACACTGATGCCTTCCAATTGGCGAATCCAAAGATCAAAGCGCCCTCTTTCGGCAAAAACGCCAAACTATGGAACAAGTAATCCGTTGAGATCTTCTATGTTTCGCGTGCTATTGAGCAATAATATTTTGTTTCATATCCAGGTATTCTTGAGTGATATTTCGAAGTTTTTATAGTGTTCTGAACAGATTAATTAGTACTTAAATAAAAATTGTTGAGAAGGTATTTATATCAGTGTTATTCATTTAAAATATTATTCACAAAGTTATCATGTTTTAGGTTATCAGACGTCTTGTGTGAGTTTGATTTTCTGGTGCAGTTTTAACCGATGTGAAAGGTTGATACCACAATTATCAATAAGAGTGTTACGAAATTGATCATCGTAATTCACGGTACTGAGCTGTGCCTTTATTATTCTGTAAGATAGGAATTAAAAAATAAGGTGAAGTATCTGAGCGAAGGGGTTCATGTTTTAATGCTAATGTTATGTTTAATTTCAGGCCAGTGCATTGATTATAGAACAATGAGTTAGCTTAGTTCTAGTGCTGAAAAAAAAACTGTATTCAACTGTTGTGGTTTCAATTGCTCTTCAAGGAAAAATAAACACCAGTCTATACGTTTTCATAAATTTCCTGAGAAAGATGCCTTAATACTATTTATCACTAATGCCTTCGCTAAATCGGAAGAATTGGACTGAAGAAAAGCATGGATAAACTATAGATGGAGAAAACTTGCTGAAAAGATTTTCGTTGTTTCTCGAACAACTGCTAACAATATTTTTAGTGAATATATTAAGTATTTAGCAAATATTTTGGAAGGTTGTATTCAGTGGCCAAGTTCTGAGGTTGAATTGATGAATTTACTGCTTTACATTTTGGGAATATTCAAGTGATACTTAATTATGAGGATATACCATACAGATCTTCATGTTTGTCATGTCGCATCAGAACATATTCACATTCTGATCATAGTTTAGGCAGATGTGAATCTTTTTGTGTTGCTATTTTGTAGTATATTTCCATGAAAATAAAGAACATTCAAAACAATAATCGTATACCTCGTGAATTGTCGATCCAATTAGAAGGGAAACAAGCCAAATTGTATAACAAAATTTTATAAACTTGACACTGTGCTGTCAATAAAACATTAATTCACTAAAATCATCACGAGAACTAAGAAAATCACTTAAAATAATCTGTTTTACATATCAAAACAATGTAGCTTCAAAAGAGATTACTGGAATTCCGCCATGTTTGTTTACAGTCAGCAGCGCCCTCATCGGTGGTTGGAATCGCCAATTGCTTCTTGCCCACCAAATTTGGTGGGCAAACTATGTCAGTCTCTGTTTAGTCAGAGCCTCCAGATTACCCATCTCTTTCTATATGCGGGGACCTCGGCCTTGAATAGAGAAAGATCAAAGATTGGGTGCCAGTGCACTGCCACAGACCTGGTCTGTGATTTGACTTCGGCGCTGGTGGCGTTTTGTTTATTTATTTAGATTTGAAAACAATAAAATCAAAGAGGAACTTACTTCCTAATATTTTCATATTATTATTTTTAAAGCTGACCAGTCGTTCGATAATATTCTGAGAGACTCGGGTCTGAATTCCTGATACGTTTCCCTGAACCTTTGGTCTGTGATCTTACATTCAGCCAAAAGAGAGAAGCGTTGAAAATAGATGCATTGAAACTTTGGTGTAACTACTCCTAACTACAGTGTATAAAGCCATTGTAATCAGAACTAAAAAGCGTGTGCGTGACCAAAAAGGCACTCTAGATTATAGATCGGGTCCTACTTCCGGAATAATGACGGCAGTGGCGCTTTTCTGGCAATGGAAAATAGCGCGACCCCTTTTGGGAGAAATTAAAAGTAGGACCCCATCACAGATTTTCGATCGACAAGCGACAAGTAGGTCTTCAACAAAATCTAATCAGTGCCAACACCAAGCATTTATAGGTAGAAGAAACCTCAATGATTTTCATAAATCAGCTTTTGTTTACGTTTTCAAGGTGAAAATTTTCTATTCTGTCGATTAAAGAACAGACCTGTGATTAAAGCATTGGCCGAGTTCGAAACGGCCATTCGTCGGGGTATAACCAAAGAGTAGATAGTAGTGTCTACACTGTCTACTCCTTGGTATAACCTCCTACCGAGAAAGTAGAAACGTCTGAAGATGCCTACCGGCGTTGTAGGCGAAACGGTAGGTGAAATTCCTACTGGACCACGGCTAGATAACCCGGAATAAACTAGATTTGAAATTTTTGCTAGTTTTCCAATTGACTATGGGTGAACTCTGAAATGACTATTTTTTGCAGAATCTTTACTCAGTTTTTTCAGAGATGAAAGAGGGGGGGAAATAATTCTAATAGGAATGATAAAATAAAATAAAAATTAATCATAAATATAATATGAAGCTTTTTTTAAATACAATCTGAATAAATAAAAATTCTATATTCCTACAATTTTAAACAAAGCTGCTAGAAGGTTGTTCCAAGAATAAGGCTTGTTTATTCTTGATATTTTGTGAAATCACTTTTGGCCTCTGAAATTCGCTCTGCCCCCAATTCGGTGGTTTTAGAGGCACTATCTTGGGCTTTGGCGGCAAGGGTGGTGGCTCCATTCTAAACTCCTTACCACGAGGACTCTCAAACGTTTTCTGTGTGCTGATCTGACTAGATTTGAAATTATTGCTTTCCGTCGAGAACTTGGGCAAGAAACCCCTAACGTTATTCAATCTCATCTGCTTGCTGGGAGAGTTCACTGGGGAATCGTTTTTAGTTCTGACATCTGGTCTGATATTCTGATTTTCGTAGTTCACACGAGCATCCAACTCGGCATTCATTTTGGCATTCTGAGTTAACTTAACTGCATCATTACCAGGGCAGTGGTCAGGAGAAGAATGGCTGTCGGATTGGTTGGGTGATTTCCTGAGACGATCATCTTCCTTATCCTTCAAAAAGTCTGGCAACTCGAAGTTTATCTCTGTGCCCCTCTGGTCCTCCAAACGAGCCTTTTGAGCTCTTGTGAGACCTTCAACCAATTCTGCAAAATCATCAGTATTTATAGAGTTTATTTGAAAAATAAAATAGAGAAACACTAATGCAACATCTTTCTGGACTGTAGAGTGTATAGGGTGTCCCAAATTAATATACAGTGAATGGATCTTGGGAATAGAAGATGCATATTTTTCACAGAAAAAGTTAAGACAGCTTGAAAACTTTGAGTCACAGACGAGAACCAATTACATTTTTGGAGAGCATACAAAAAGTTTTCTGAATAAAAAAAAAAGTGCAAAATGAAATCTGCATTGGTTCGAATGCAGACCAAATAAGTCGTCTTTCGATCTGTCGAAAACTTGAAAGTTTTGATGAGTCAAATAAAAAAGAAATCAATCATTTGGTTCAATACTAAAAAATGGCCACTCACCATAACACTCACTTTCACTGCTCGGTGACACTTGCAGTTTATTAACTCCAGCTTTCCATTTTGCAATCAGCGGTTTATTCTTTAGTTGATTCTGATCTGGTGTGCCTGACCCTTTGCCGATAGGATTGGCCAATAGTATACTCCTTGGAATCAGAGACTTTTTCTTCCAATCTTGATTAGAAGAATCCCTTCGCAGGAATTTACCGAAATAGCTAGAGGAATGTTCGGAGCCCAAGTCTTCACTCTGCAAAAGTAATTAAAATAACTTTTAAGAAAGCTGATCGGAATATTAAAAATTTGTGTTACATAATTATTCTGATCAACCTACTTTCACAGAACCTTTGTCTGATTTCGATTTGGAATGAGAATTTTCCGATTTTTCATGAAGGATACCTTCAAAAACTTGGTTAGTTATTTCAACTAGATTATTGTTCTTCAGAGAACTGCTTTCACTTCGTGCTTCAGCAATATTTCCGCTATTCTTATCTGAAACAACAATTATAATTCAAGTTTGCTAAAAATCCTACATTTTCACTGCTTAAATCTCATAAGAAATTCCTAAAAATACCCACCAAGAAGTTGGACTTGCAGTCTCAAATTGTCAATAGTGGTGATTGGGCTTTGAACGTCAATCACAGAGCCTCCATCTTTTGGATTTATCACAATAACTTGATCCAGAGTGAAATCGTACTTGTGTAGAATGGGTTTAAGCACATCAACGATCACTTTGGTTGCCTTAGATTTCACCGATACCGTTTTCCTATTCGGAAGGTCTAGTTTGAACACCACCCTTTGTTGGATCGTCACTTCGCAACTAACCAATATTGACGAAAGTTCATTTGCATCCACTGGCTGGAATTGAAAAAGTTCACGATGAATAGATGATAATTGTCATGCACTTTTATTCAATAAAATTTTAACAATTCACTTATTATTACTTTTGTGCACTCAAATTTGACTCACCTTTGCATGTCTGTCCTTATACACCTCAAATGAGGTGTACTTCAAACCCCTTTTCTCTAGTAACCTAAGAACTAGATCGTTGATGGTTTCTGAAGGTTTTATTTGTACTACAGATGTGCTATTATTACCAAAGCTAACACGACAGAGAAGGTTTCCATGAAAAGATTCAGGGTCATCTTTAGAGTTCTAAAAAAATAATCAACTCTTGTAAATTTTCCGTGAACATACACTTTTTTTCGCGAGATCGTGTATGATTGAAAGTGCGGAAATATAAATCAATTTTCTTGTGGAATATATTTTTACCTGCATATTGTTAGCTATGGCAAGATCGAGAGAGGTCAATGATGATTTGCTGCTATGAATTTCGTTTCTCACAGAACCATCGCCACTTTTAATTGTTAGATTGGAATCTCCATTATCAAACCTATCTTTCGACTTTGACCTGCTTTTTCTGTGCCATGGAAGGAGACTCTTTCTTCTTCTGTCTTCAGCATTGCTCAGACTCTTCTTCAATTTTATTGGTGTAGCACCATTAGATTTTGTACTATTCACCAGGCATTGTTTGTACACATCTGACTTTAAAAATCTGAAAGAAGCAAACACATTCGAATACACATGCATCATTGACCAAAAAATCATAAAAATTATTGGCGAATTGTCTCACCTTGGATAACTGTCAAATTTCATCAAGTTCAACACTTGTTTCTGTGCTTGGTCGAATATATTGCTTGTTGCCTCATGTAACGTCTGCTCAACGCACTGTCTACCGTGTGAGTCAACATTAACTGCCTCTGGGGCGCCCACACATATGTGTTGCTGATAGATTCTCCGAGCTTCAGCCTTCTTTTCTTGGCCATTTGGCAGCTGGCGAAATCGTTCAACAGCTATCCAGAAGTCGATATTTTCCGAACTGAACTCCTTCTTCAGAAATTCCTGAAAAGTAAAAGAAAACGTTGCAAGATACTCGCGACAAAGCAGAGGTTTGAATTGATAATTTGTCAAGACTCGACATATTTGGCTGGTCATTCTAAACTAAAATGTATAAGCAAGGTCGTTTTCCTCATTGAATACTGTTATAAATCCATTTTGAAAGAAATAATTTAAAGTGAAATGATAAGAGGACACTCGGTCTTCAAAATAGTGAAAGATGTACGACGAGATTTTGAGTTATCTCACAAGAGTACCGACATGAAAAGTGCAAAAAACCAACTTAAATTTTAGTATCTACTGCACACAGTTCGCACAACTATGAAAGATTTCGATATTAACTGCACTTTTCCAAAAGTGCTCAGCTTGAATTTCAAATAACTGGTTTTATATCCAAATCAGTTCATATTCAATTAACATTGATCAGATCAGTGTAACCTTTCAATTATTCCATTCACTCTATCAACTGAAAAAATAGGATTTCCTTCTTCACATTGGGCATATCACTTTCAAAATATATTGCAAAATTGTCCAATTATGTAGAATGAATTAGAAAAACATTATATGCATTGAAAATATAATTAGAATGCAATTGAAATTAAACTACTTGGAAAACACAGAAGCACGATGCCTGATCTTTAGAACAAGTTGATTCGCTAAAATACTGAATGCATTACAATAAATTAGTCGTAGAATTTATAACTGGAATCTTATGTAAACTAGTTTAAATATGAAACCATCATTAATATTCATATCATTGGATAAGTGTCCGATTGAAATGTAGTCCAATCACATTACTATTTGATACCTGAATCGAGAATATTCCTACTACGAGTTATACACAATGTAAAAAAATCACAGTAACTTGGAAAAATATCGAGGTAGCATTTGCGGCCCTATAAAGCTTTTACCATTGCTACATTTATGAGCTGAATGTAAGAAAAAGCCGAGGTTAACAGTATCTATCTATATCTTAGACTATAGTATAGTCAAAGATCTATATCTATACTAATACTAATATTATAAAGATGAAAGATTTGTATTTTTGTGTGTTTGATACGAATAGGCTCAAAAACTACTGGACCGATTTCAGAAATTCTTTCACCCTTAGCTACATTATCCCTCAGTGTCATAGGCTATACTTTTCACCCGAAAAAATTAAGGATACCTACTATAACTTCAATAATTACAAAAAAATTAGCCATAATCATCTGTTTCCACGTGCGCTGCAAAAACCGTGGATACAATGTATGACGGAAATGTACCTCTTAAATAGTTCTACAAAAAAGTCCGCGGTAGCATATATCTATCTCTCAAGATTGACTTGCTATTACCTGTTTATGGTAATCAGATGTTTTCCAAAATTATGCAGTTATGCACTATTTGGGAGTGTGTTTTTATGAATTGGGTATTGATCCTCATCCAACCTAATACGCTATTTATCCCCAGTATTTAATTTAGAACGAAATTGCCCTTCACATCATACAATTACAACGAGTACATCAAAAGATATGGCAGGTTGAAGTGTTGAAGATGAAACCGCCGCGTGAAACAAATTTCTACCCGGGAGAAGCTGGGACGGCCAGCTTGTATTCTATAATAATATGTGTAAAGTTTATACGCATGAGTTTATTGACGTTTTACATGTTATGTATTTGCGCCATACAGCATACAGGTGGCCCAAAAAAAAAACAAAAAACACTCCATCCGAGTATTTCCTTAAGGTGGGCGTTTAAACCGAGTAGGAAAGATCAGCCGATAGAGGCGCCACCGTCCATTTCATAGAATACTCAGCGAAGTTTCCAAACATCCAAATACTCAAAACTACCTTCCACTATATGACACGATCGCTAGACGGTCCGTCAAACTATAAACGTTGACCATAGACTAACTAACCATAGACTAACTAACGTTGACACTGTAGCCGATAGTTTGGAATTTATTTTATGTATTCGTTGTCCTAGAAAATCAATTATCATTTGATTTGGAAATTATTCAGGAAGAAATGATTCATGAAATAATTATTCCAAAATAATATGTTTTGGAATAAAATTCAACATTGTTATATCCGTCACAAATTACCATCAGTTCCAAGGATGCTTAGATGAAGGCGTTGGCAACACGACTATAAAGGGGTATTGGTGGTCGATTCCAGCAGACTATTCGTTTTACGTTAGAATATTCATTATTCCAGCGCCAGTGACAGAGGAAACTTTGGTACAATATTATTTCCATAGTGAATATTTTGAAAATCTCTTGTCTATACATATTTGATTTCTTAGTGCAGATTGATTTATATTAATTTCGTTTGCGACTTATGTGTTAGTTTGAGAAAACTCGTTCCTCAACTTTCACAAAAAACTGTTTTCAATACATGAGTTTTCACGGTTCATTCTAAATAACATTAATTTCTCTTCCCACCATGAATAATAAGTATATTATTCAACGAGCGGTAATGTAAGTCATAACATATGCAGATGAATTTTGCACAACGAACCGTCAGGCGGGTAGTGTGATTCATCAAGTGTGTTATGACCATTACCGGAAATTGAACACTATACTTTATCTTCGACTTCTTCAGTAATAGTCGAATCAATCTGCATTTTTGAAATTGACAACAGTTGTCAAGAGCGATATCTGTAGTCGTGAATCAAATCGCGTAGAAAGCGTCTAAAATTCACGTTTTCCAACTGCAATTTTTGGATATTCAGAACCAAGGAAATGTAGAAATGAATGCTACCTTGATGTCTGAAATGGAGTTCTCGATCGATCCGACTTTTTTATTCATTTCGTAAGCAATTTAATTTTTACTATTTGTATTAGAGTGAGTAATAGGATATATTATAACTCACACTTATAGCTCGCGCGGCAATGGAAAATAACGCGACCCCTTTCGGGAGGAATGAAAAGTAGGCCCCAGCACAGATTTCGAACGACAAGAATGTCCAGTGCCAACCATAGATCTTATAGTGAGTTCTATGGTGCCAACATCAGGTATTCTATCTTAACTTTGTTGAATCAGTATTCATTGATTCATTATCATACCAATTTTGAATGGAATCCGACATAATCACAAAATTCGTCATTTTCGATCCGCCATTTTGAGTTCATAAGTTTTTACAAAAAAAAATCTCTCTGACCCACACGATTTTGAATCGTTACAAAACTGGTCCGCCCTCGTGAATTCACAAATTTCGACCACAATATCATAATATCCGACCCCGAAAACCCCTATATACCTATTTTGAATCTAATGAGGCTATATCACAAGATTTGTTTTATTACTATTATCAGGCTCTTATCTAAATATATGAATTTTACAAAAAAAAATCATAATATTCAACTCCGAAAACCCCCACATACTACTTTTGAATTGAATTGAAACATAATAACAAGACGCGTCCGCTATCTTGAATTCACGAATTTTGACAAGAAAATCATGATCACCGACACCTAAAACCCCCACAAATCAATTTCGAAACAAATCGCGCAAATATTCACAAAAGTTGTCTACATATTAATATTAACAGGCCGCCATCTTGAATTTGTGAATTTTAACAAAAAATCACAATCTCCAATTCCGAAAACCCCCACATGCTAATCTTGAATCGAAATAAACCATAGTAACAAAATTGGTACGCCATTTTGATTTCACGAATTTCGACAACAATATCATAATATCCGATCCGACCCCGGAAACCCCTATATACCAATTTCGAATCAAATCGGGCCATAATCACACAAGTTATTGTATTATTATTATTAAACTAGTTGGGGAATTAATGTCTGTGAAAACTTTTCCGGAATTCGAAAAAATCCGTCTGCATACCGATAATCGTTCTCTATTATTATTATTATCAGGCCGCCATCTTCAATTTGTGAAATTTGATAAGAAAAATCATAATCTCTGACCCCAAAACCCCCACACGCCAATTTCGAATCAAATCAGATCATACTCACATAACTTGTCCGTTCTTTGCGTAAAATTGCATTTTCTCAGACACCTTTCCTAGATAAAATGATAAAATATCCTATCTACATATACATACCAAATTTCATCAAAATCGTTAGTGCAGTATCTGAGATAAGCCAATACAGATATATAAATAAATATTGCTCCTCTGAATATATTAGATAGATTATAGATTTATCGTTCCCCATATCACACTCCATGATACGCTTATGAATAATCTCCGAAGTCCGAATCAGATAGTCTATGGTCCGAATACCCAATAACAAATATCTTCATACTTGCTATATCAAAACTTATTTCTCACCTTATTCAATAATAATGAATGAAATGTACAATGGCGCTCTCTATCCGAAAATCGCCGAACTATGAATTACGTCGATTTGTGGGTAAAGCAGAAATTTTTTCCCGCCAAAATTTGAATTTGGCCATTTTATGCCAATTCCGTATTTCAAGTTGATCTTGTGAACGAAATTATCAGTAGATTCACTTTTAATCGAGAGTTGAACTATTTTCATGGGTCTTTCTGTTGAAATAAAACAGAAGCATGGGTTGGCTCATTTTCTTCTATTTTTGAAAGAAAAAAAATTAACTGTCGGAATGAAACCGATCAAAATTATTTCAACAAGAACCCTAATCCTTTCTGAGTTCACCCACAAAATTTCAGTTCTCGAAATGAAACCGTTTTCGAGATCAACTTGAAATAAAAACACACTACATTGAACGCCCACCTTAAATATGAGTTTTTCGGAAAAAACCGAGACAGGTCAAATTCTATTTCGATGGGGACTAGCTTTTGATTCTTGGGTATCCTATCTTTCCCCCAAATAGGGTGGAAACCTTATAAGAATTTTAAAAAGCAATAAGCGTCGAGCGACACATCATTTTGAAGGTTCCACAATTCTATTTATGAATTCGGTAAACAATTACTGTTTGGCGTTCGTTTCGGTCTGAAAAATTCGTTGGAAGACAACAAAGAGATCGGCGGAGTTGAACAGTCCCTAAACATGTAGTTGGAATTGGTATTTAAATCGTTATTGTGAGAATGTGTATTCACAGAATTCAGTGGTCTATAATTCCATTATTCTACTATTCTATACTCTACTGAAATGGTAACTGGCCCGAGGGAATCTGTTGAAAAAGTGGGTCCAGAAGAATCTCAAAATTGCAGCGAAGCTGCCAAGCAGTGAGGAAATTTTTATACGAAAAGAGGAATAATCGATTCATACGTGGGTGAAATTTTGATTCTCTAGACTTCTAGAGTCTAGGGGCCTAGGCTAAAAGGGCAATTTTAAACTATATATATATATATATATATTTCAAAATTTCAAAAATATTCAATTGTCTGCATGCCGTTATTTCTTTCCTTAAATATATATATATATATATATATAACTTTTTTCACAGATATCCTGACCCTGATGTAAATATATGGATTGAAAGAATGTACATAAAGTAAGCAAAACAACTTTCGCAAATCAAACTCGGAATAGCTCAAAATTTTGCCGTTATTTATTCGTAATTTAACCGTGAAAAAATAAATTTTGCCGCTCTTATATTTTAAAAGATATGTGATCTGTCGCTAAGTTGTTATCAACTTAGCGAAACAACTATCCGAAAATTTGTTTCAGTCGAAATCAAACTAGCTCATATTTTTCAATGATTTATCGGTAAATTATCCGTGAATAAAAAAACCCCGCCTCTCTTGTGTTTTAACAAATATTGGATGTTTCGCTAACTTAATATCAAGTTGGCGAAACAACTATTCGAAAAACGGTTTCAGCACAAAACAAAATAGCTCATCTTTTTGAGTGATTTATCCGTAAATTATCCTTGAAAAAAGAAAATTTGTATCATTCAAGGTTTCGAAGAAAAATGACAAAATCTGATTGATCGACCAGCAGCAGACGGAACATAATTCATGCATTTTTCTCGAAAACTACGCAGGCAATATTGTTGAAATTTGGAAAGACGATGTAGCTTTTCATTTTTGATTTATCCGTGAAGAAAAAAATTTTGCCGCTCCTGTTTTTAAAAAAATATCACGTGCATTGGAAAGTGTACATCAAATTACCAGGTGACATATTGAAAAAATCATTTCAGCAATGAACAGATAATTTAATTTTTTTCAATGATTCATCCGTAAATTATTCGTGAAGAAAAAAAATTCTCCACTTTTGTATTTTGAAAAATATTAGATGTTTCGCTGACTTGATATCATGTTGGCGAAACAACTAATATTTTTTTTAAATACAGGAGCGACGATGTTTTTTTCTTCACGAATAATTTACGGATAAATCACTTGAAAAGATGAGCTATTTTGTTTAGTGCTAAAACCCTTTTTCGAATAGTTGTTTCGCCAACTTACGATATTTTTTAAAATACAAGAGTGGCGATGTTTTTTTCTTCAATGATAATTTACGGATAAATCATTGAAAAAGATGAGCTAGTTTGATTTCGGCTGCAAGAATTTTTCGGATAGTTGTTTCGCTAAGTTGATATCAACTTAGCGACACATCTCATATCTTTTAAAATATAAGAGCGGCAAAATTTATTTTTTTCACGGATAAATAACGGCAAAATTTCAAGCTATTCTGAGTTTGATTCGCAAAAGTTGTTTCGCTAACTTTATGTACATATTGAAAGGGGAGAGGTCAATGCAAAATAGCTTGGTATTCAGATTTTCCCTAATTTTCCCATTTCTTCAGGAAAATTGATCAAACTGACATTTCGCCTATAAAATCACCCAGTTTGCCGAGATCTACCGATAAGGATAACTACTTGAAAGGTAGATCTATGGGCTCTACTAGTACCATCTATTACTTGATAGCTAGGTCCCAAAGGTTTGGTATGTCAACTGAAACTGAAAGATAGCTTAGAGTTTTTTCTCTCGAAACACCGAAGCTTTGGCTGATCTGAACTTAACTTGTTTTATCCCTTAGCTTAGTCTTTGCGTTTACGGATTTTTACCCTTGGCCTAAATTGTTATTGCCCTATTTTGGAAAAGTGGAACTGAAATTTGAGCTTTGGAGTTTCGACAAAAATAATTTAGCCAGTTTTTACTGTGTACCCTATGTTCTGATGGTACGATGGCTACGACTACGGTATACGAATGTTCACTGCACACTTCTTGTTTCGAAATTATGTTTCATATAGCTATTATTTTACAATATACAATCAGTGACGAAGTGTATTTATTATACTAGTGAAATTGCTACAAACTTCAAATGCTTTAGTGGCCTCGTTTTATCATCAGGATATTGCACACTTTCGGACGTATCGGACAAGCGAGTGCGTCCAAATCATAATAAGTATTCGCAGTCTTTCATCGACAATGAATATTTTAGAATGGAGCGACTGAGAGCTTGACAGGTACTTACAGAGAACGCCTTGAGTCCTTCCGCATCCCCCAGGAGCTTCTCGAATGAGGTGGTCCACACTTGCACTGAATTTCCCTGGATATCCTTGCTGGCCTTGCCGTCGGTTTCGTTCTGAAAACACGTACCGTCACAGTCAACGAAGACGATCATTGTTCAAGCAACAACAACATAACATTCACCACACCAAACTACATCAATACAACAGTTAAAACCATAGCCAAACGAATGTTCCACCTAACCGACATGCCTCCAAGTTAGAACTCATGGCAGAACGAAAGGATCGCGATTGCGGTGAGAGGCAAGGTCGACGAAAATCCGCACCAGGACACAAGAACTAGTTAAATCTTCTAGGCGTACTTATTCAATTCGGACACCGCAAAGAATAAAACACTTCCTCATTTTCGACACCGACTTAGATTTCTGTCCGGGAACGATGAGCGACGCAGCAAAACAATTGCGCCTGGGTTGCGAACCTCAATTGAGTCAATTGGATTGACAGCTTCAATTAAAGGGACGGGTAGCGACGGGACGGCGGCGAGATGACCGAACCGCGTTATGTGGGCGAGTGAAGAGTGAATTTCAATTGAACTATTGTTATTGTCTCGCTACGAGCGAAAGGAAGGAATTCCGACTTTCTAGGAACGGATAGGATTGATCATAGCGGATCGTTGCGACCGCGAGTTTGTGCGTGAATAATTATTTCGAGGAAATCCTTATCTCTCTCGATATGATGCCAATTTATGACTTATGCTGATTTGAGGAGGAGTCCTGGAGGATTACTGGGGCGGGCACCAACTCATTTCGGCGCAAACTGAAACTACAGATTATATACTAACTGACAAAGAAAGAGTTATTTAAAATTAATTTTAATTTTGGTAGAACATAGATCGTATAGCAAGGAGTAAATGATCGAAATTTGGAGAAAAAAAAACGAAGGGTTTCCATTTTTTCTTAATGAATTTGTTAATACTGTGTTATCTATACACTCCCCAACTCGTCTTGGCATGCATTGATGCAATTAGATGGTCTATATTTCTTCTTGAGGGATACTATCCCAAGCTTCCTGTCTCAGAGCCGCCAAAGTCCGTGGGGGCTTGGGTGAATTTCCAAGCCTTCTACCTATGATGTCCCACATATACTCTATGGGCGAAAGAACGGGGGATCTGGACGGCCATGGCCAAAGATTCCAATGGGTCGCTTCAAAAGAGTTTAAACTAACTCTGGTAACATGAGGTCGACCATTATCTTGCTGAAATATTGGATTCTCGAGCAGTTTACGGTAAGGAAGAACATATGGCTTCACTTTTTCTTGAAGGTAACGCAGCGCTGTCATGTTACCTCGAATAAAGAATAAAGGTGATCCACTTGCATGTGCAATGGCACCCCGTACCATAAGCCTATTGTCCGGAGTACATAACGCTCAACATCAAACTGAGGTTCACTTTCTCCCCGACGTCGTCTAACCCTTCTTCGGCCATCATGTGCACCCAAGGAGAATCAAGATTAATCAGAAAAGAAGCCCTGATACCATTCCACATTCCAATGTTGACGTTCTCTTCATCACTGTAATCGTTGCCGGCCATGCTCAACCCTCAAAGGTAACACAAGATGGGTTCGACAATGCTGCAGTGCAAAAGACCTTATCTGGCGGTAAATCGTTCATACGGTTACAGGATGGCCTTGTTCTCCTAGCCACTCATCAGCCAAAGATCGAGTTGTCGCAAATCGGTCTCTAATGGCCATAACTCTTAGACGTCGATCTTGAACTTCATTTGTGCCCCTTCAACGTCAGGAGCATACTCTTCTTCAATTTTGGGCATTATCAAACCACGCTTGACAACATCTCATAACAGTAGTTGGATTTCTGTTCGTACGGTTAGCGATTTATCGAAATGACATCCCCGCCTCCCGTAAACCAATAATTCGACCTCTATCAAATTCACTTAGCTGGCGATAAATCCCGCTCTAGGCATTTTAACAACAACTAAACATCGACTTTGGATCTCCTCGAACAGGTGGTTTGTTGAAAAAATTTAAAAAAATTGCAAAAAACGACTACAATATTCAAGTGACAAAAAATGTTCACATGAAAAAACTTTCACGATTTTTTTCTCCATATGTAATCATTTACTTCTTGCTATACTATCTATGCTTTACCAAAAAAAATATAACAGCTCCTTCTGGGTGTGCAGTTTCTTTATCAATTAGTATATCACATCGTTATGTCTCAAATCAGAAGAAAGGAATCCTCCATATTTAATTGTAATGGAGAATTCATGGGTCATCACAGGCATGCCAACCTGAAATATAATTTTCAATCTGTAGGAGTTGAATTATTAGTTCTAATTACCGGTGAATATGAATGGCTCCACATAAGTTATTAAATGGACTCTTCCCACAATTTATGAGCGAACGTTTGTCCTCATTTTCAAATTGAAGAAAGGACATTTTTGACTAATTTTTTCGCATGAGACTGTCATAATTTTTTCTAATTTGGGTAGAATGGAACAAATCCCGACTAGAAATTATATTTTGTTGAGAAAAACGAGAAAAGTGTGCAGAATATATTAAACTAGCGAGTGCTAGAACTGAGCCCGCCAACTTCCATATAATTTCGGGTGTTTTTTCAAATTATGTAATACCACTAGATATGGAATTTTGCCGGCAAAATTTCTCGATTGTAATATGAAAGTTTGTTGCTCGGAACATTTGTATCAAAATCACGAGCCGTTAGGCGAGTGATTTTGGAAAAAATGTCATGAGCGAAATTTCCGAAAAGCAACAAACTTGAATATTACAAGAGAGAAATTTTACCTGCTTAAATCTCATCTCGAGTGGAATTCGGCTTGACTATTCCACGAGAAAATAGGGTAATATGTTCACATTTGACGCGTATTGCGCTATTTGGCAAATTAGAATTCATCATAAATTAACTAAACCACTAAACGTTGTTTGTTCTCCATAAGATATTTATTTCCGAAGCTATCTATGAATTCGAGAAACGTCAAAAATGTTGTCGCTGAAAAACCAACATGTTGGTTTTGCCGGATTGAAATTTTTTTTCGGGATGAAACGATCGTTGCTACGGAACTTCCCCACTAAAAATGAAAAGAGTGGAATAGTCAGATTGATTTAACTTTATATTGAAATTAAACACATTTTGAAGCCAAATTTTGATTTATTTGAAAGATTATTTTATGGCATTTATGTTTTAAAAATAATTTTAGGCATATGTCTCGAAATAATGTTCTATCTAAATCTTTCTTTCAATAAATCAATTGTTACGGTAGCAACATGAGGTGTAGCCCATCTTGTTGGAACCAAAACACTTCTGGGTCGATACCATTCAAATTTTGAAACAAATAATCATTGATCATCGATCTGTAACGAGCATCATTCACTGTAACATTAGCTCCAGCGTAGTTTTTAAAGAAATATGGACCGATAATGCCTCCAGCGTATAAAGCACCCCATACAGTGCATTTTTCAGGATGCAATGGAACCTGCAGAATGTCTTGAGAGTTGTTTCCACTCGATACACGGCATATTTGCTTGTTCACGTAGCCGTTCAACCAGAAATGATCTTCATCACACTAAACACAATTTTTCGATGAAAAAGTGGATCAACTTCATGCTGTTCTAGGACCCAATCAGCAAACAAACGACGCTTATTATGGTTAAGTGGCTTTAGTTATTGAACCAGTTGGATCTTGTATGGGTGTATACCAAGATCTTTATGCAAAATTTTCCATGTGGTGGATGCACAGAGTCCAACTAGTTGTGAACGTCGAAGAATAGAAAAATCTGGATCTTCATTAACACTTTCACTTTCAGCAGCTATATTTTCTTCTGTATGTACAGTTCTTTGTCTCGTTGTGTTTGTTGTATCGGGTAGAGAAAATGTTGTCCGAAATATATCGATAGTTCCACGAATAAGCTGCTCTGATAGACGATTATGTAAACCACAAATTTCACGAATTGCTCTATAAGTTTGGCGAATAGAACACTGATCTTGAAAATAAATTTCAACAATTTGTAGACTTTGTTGCGGCGTGAGTCTTTCATTGATAATTTGTCAATACTTACTGAACAGAAATATCAAAACAACATGGCTTCTACCTTCTGTCAAATCACAGTTATCCCTATCGAAAATTGTATCACTCTAAAAAAACCCCGAAAAATTTCGCTTAAACTTAAGGGGCAGTATCACCTTTTGAATCGTGGTAAATCTCCATTCAAAAGTGGTCTCTTTATTTCACGAGTAAGTACTCTAATTTACGACGTAGAGACTTGATTTTTTTTGAAATTGAAGTTGAAGAACGTCTCGAGGGCAAATAGTTTTCTTTTTTTAGATTTAATTAGTTTTTCAATTAAAGAAACCAGGGTAATCGTTAGATCTGGGGTTATTGAATATGTTTTTCGTTTTTCATGAGTACAAGCCATATTTTTGAAATAATCATCATGACAATTTGTGTAGTTTATAGAAGATTAAATTGCCGAGGGCAAATAGTTGCGATTGTTTCGATTTAATTAGTTTTTCAATTAAAAAAACAGGTTTAACTTCAGCGTTTTTCCGACAGTTATTCATCATTTTTTGGAGAAAATCGCAACCATTTGCCCTCGGCAATTTAATCTTCAATAAACTACAAAAATTTTCATGATGATTATTTCAAAAATATATCTTGTACTCATGAAAAACGAAAAACATATTCAATAACCCCAGATCTAACGATTACCCGGTTTTTTTCTTTCCTTCCTGCATTGTCCCTTTGAAATTGATGATGAATAAATATATGTATAATAATATTATTTCTTCGATATCTTTCGATTTTTTAGGGTGAATGATACCAGAGACACGGAGTGCCCATCTCTGCCTACCTCTGACTACTCTCATGGCGATTCGCGCAAGGCTTCACGATAAGAAATTTCTCAGAGCAACCCGAATGGATCTGATCCAATTCAATGAACGTAGAATGACGTAATTGGCTGTAATTACTACGAAATATATTAGCCGCGAACGTTCTTTCATAAAAGCGAACTGAATAGAAACAGAGGGAGCGATGATCCCGGGAATGAATGAGACATTTGATGCCGGCCAGTTTGAAATGTATATGTAAGCTGAATGGCTGCGAAATAGGTCGATTACCGAATTCTGCGAATGGTTTCCCAGTTTACATTCCGACGATAACGTTAAAATTAATCGGTTTTGACTCAACATAAAAAGCCTTCATGCCGGGCGACCCCATATAGAAAGGAGCCACAATCTATAACTCCCCTAATTATAAAGGACCCCGCACTTTCCTTATGGCAAATGGCGTTCCGTCAAATGTTCTAAAATTTTCGTATAATTTAGTGCTCGACCTACTGGTCAAAAGTGTCCATGGCCCAAACTCAATCCTATGACTAGTTTTGGGGATACAGGGCGTTGAAGTTGAGAATTACCCACTTTTACTACGCTCGTATCTCGGAACAGAATCGAATGAACTTCAATTTTTCTCAAAAAACATTTCATGACATCCCCAGGGAGCAACCATATAGAGGAATATGACCGAAAATCGTCACGAATACAGGGTTATTCATAATTAAAGGCATGCCCGATTTTGAAAGTATAAAATATGTCAAATCCAGAGCGAGAACGTTCGCCAAATGAACTATTTCTATAGATATGTTGTTGCTACATCGAAAAAACCTGAAATACCCAGAATTAATACTGGTTGATCCATTATTATAGAAGCTATTCACAATGAGAGTTAAATGGACACCCTGTATTTTTGGGTATTTAATATGTTTGTTTGATTTTTCCAGAACATATCACCCTGGACTTCCAAGAATACAGCGTGATTCAGTCATGAAATAAACTGTGAATCTCCCGAAAATACCCAAAAACCACCTTTTTTTTCATCACCCTCTATTTCAAGATTAACTCCGTTGAGGTGGGAGTTTTCTTTCCCCACTGTAATTGATATAAAAACATCAATACAGCTGAGAGTTTTCATCCACTTCCTATGACCAGATTTTTTTTATGTAATATGAAAATTATTTATTTACACTGCGCAAAAAAATTAACGCACATTAAAGAAATCTCAAATTTATTCTACAACTGAAGGTGTTCTCAATGATAATTATTTTCATCAGAATTATGCATGCATATGTTATCCACTTTCAACGTTTTTCTTCAATACAGAAGTTTTCTTCCAGCAGGAATAAAAAAAGATGATATTATCAGATTTTGAATGTATTGGCTCCATTCTAAGATCATCAGTTGTTCTCGATCAATTCTAGTGATCAATAGTTTTTCTTTCGTTTGATTTTCTACACTCGATCGCTATGCAACGCGAAGCACGCAATTTGACCCAAGAGGAATGTGGACATACACAAGAATTGCAGAAAGGTTTGGAGTTTCCCATACAAGTGTATCCAGAACAGAATGTTGCAGCAATTCAGGGAGACATGTATGAATGTCCGAAGACCAGGACAGGGTAGACCACGGGTAACAACTGCCATTCAAGAACGTTACTTGAGAATTTCTTCGTTGAGACAACGGTTTGCAACCGCTCGCCTCCTTCAAAATCAGCTTGAGCAAACTCATAAGGTGCAAATTAGCACTCAGACAATAAGAAATCGCCTCAGAGAATATGATTTAAGGCCTCATGTCGCGGCAAGAGGCCCAGCTCTTACCCCAGCCCATCGAAGGGCGCGTCTGGATTTTGCGAGAGAGCATATCCATTGGGAAGAGGCCGATTGGGAAATAGTTCTCATCACAGATCACTCTAGATTCTGCCTCTACCATTGTGATCGACGTTCCCTTGTATACAGACGTCCACATGAAAGATATGCTCAGTGCAATTTCCTGAATACTACTGGTTTCGGGGGAGGATCGATTATGGTATGGGGTGGCATATCTTTGACTGCTCGCACAGACCTAGTGGTCGTTGATAATGGAGCTATGAATGCTGATAAGTATATAAGGAACATTCTTGAAGAGCCTGTAGTGCCATTTGCCCCATACATTGGTGAAAATTTCATTTTTATGGACGATAATGCCAGACCCCATCATGCGCGCATCGTTCAGGGGTACCTTGAAGAGGTTGAAGTCTCTCGAATGGAATGGCCAGCAAGAAGTCCAGATCTCAATCCGATTGGGCAGTTTTGGGACAACCTCAATAGAAGGCTGAGAAGTTCAGAAAATCATCCAGCTACTCTTAATGATTTAGGAATCCAACTCGGAGGAATCTGGGAAGGATTAGATCAAAACATTTTAAGATCACTCATTTTGAGTATGAACCGTCGTTGCCGAGCTGTAATTAGCGCAAGGGGTGGAAATACCAAGTATTAAAACACTTATCAGCATTTTGAAAATTCGGTGAAATCCTGAATTTTTCTTCCATTTAATGTGTCTTGTTTCGTTCAAAACCTTCCCGAGAGAACATAAAAAATAAGTTATAAAGTCAATGTAGAGTTTCATTAAAATTGAGATTTTCCGAATGTGCGTTAATTTTTTTGCGCAGTGTATGTTATTCTATTCTTATTCCTGCATAAAAATAAATCTGGTCTTAGGAAGTGGATGAAAACTCTCAGCCGTATTGATGTTTTTATATCAATAACAGTGGTGAAAGAAAATTTCCACCTCAACGGAGTTAATCTTGAAATAGAGGGTGATGAAAAAAAGGTGGTTTTTGGGTATATTCGTGAGGTTCATACTTTATTTCATGACTGAATCACCCTATATTCTTTGAAGTCCATGGTGATATGTTCTGAAAAAATCAAACAAACATCTTAAATCAACCCAAAAATACAGGGTGTCCACTTAACCCTCATTGTGAATAGTTTCTATAATAATGGATCACCCAGTATGAATTCTGGGTATTTCAGGTTTTTTCGATGCAAAAAAACATATCTATTGAAATAGTTCGTTTTGCGAACGTTCTCGCTCTGGAAATGACATATTTTATACTTTCAAAATCGGGCATGCATTCAATTAAGGATAACCCTGTATTCGTAACGATTTTAGGTCATATTTCTCTATATGGTTGCTGCCTGGTGATGGAATCAAATGTTTCTTGAGAAAAATTGAGATTCATTCGATTCCGTTTCGAGATACGAGCGTAGTAAAAGCGGGTAATTCTCAACTTCAACGCCCTGTATCTCCAAAACTAGTCATAGGATTGAGTTTGGACCATGGACACTTTTGATCAGTCGGTCGAGTACTACATTGTACCAAAATTTTAGAACATTTGACAGAATGCCATTTGCCATAAGGAAAGTGCTGGGTCCTTTGTAATTCAGTCGAAAACGGCTAATTTTTTTAAAGGTCTTTGCTCCAAAATGTTGGTTAAAAAAGGCCATGCTCTATATCGCGAAAATAGTAAAAATTTCAAGGTTTAAAAACAATAGAACAGAGAATTTTAGAAAAGCTATTCTAGAAAATCTGAAAAAAACTTATTGGGAAATATTATCACATGTGAATTTTCTAAAAAATAAGCCAGTTACTCATTTCATCAAATTATGCACTAAAGTAATATTAATGTTATTAAACTCTGTAGCATTAGTAAAAATCAGAATATCATTCAAAAACTGCATGCGCTTTTCGCACTTGCTGCTGATTCAAGCCTACCTGGTTCACGTCAGTGTTCGACATCACAGAAGTTGGTCTTCCTCTTCTCGAGGAGAAACGTTTCGAGCCCCTCCTCAGGGAGTTATTGAAGCGCTTGAATTGCGGACCGAAGGCCATAGACAAGCCCTCGCCATCGCTACGGAAAATAAGAAAACCACATGCTACCATGTTAAAAGACTCTACACCAACTATATCTAGGTGAAATTAATCGATCAGTGGAGATTCGAAATTTCGATACATTTTCTAGAAGTATTTTGCCGTCTTCATTCGGGATGGACTGAATGTTGAAATGGAGTTTGTTCTTTGAATTTTTTCTTGCGAATAAACCGAAAATTATAAGACAATATTTCTAGATTCCTGGGGGTCTTTACTAATACATAAAGGGCTTTCCAATAAGAGGAATAATTTTGAATAGCCCGCTATTGCGGCAGATGTCACTTTTAAAGCCATTAACATTGAAATTATTTAAATCCATATTTATATAAAAGAAAGATGTTGGTTACACCATTTATAACTCGAGATCGGATGAACTATTCGTTATGAAACTTCATATATGGATTCCCCTACGGTCTGGTTATTATAAAATACAATAAAACTTTGAAAAAATCAATGAAAATTCTACTTTCATAGGAAATGCTTTTCCTTCTTTTGATTAACGCTAGTAGGTGTCACTACAGTTTCAGTTATGCTACAGATTATTCGTAGGTACTTTTTTTGATATTCTCTTCGTTAGATGGCGATGTAAACAAATAGTGTGTAATTTGGGTTGCCTGATTATGACTGATTATTATCAGTTATATTTCAACAGTTTTATTTATTCAAAATAACGTAATCGTGAACGTACTATATTTGATATTATCACAATTAGATGGCGATGTATATGCCATTACTGTGTTATTTGCATAGAACTTATAGTACCATGAAAGGCTATGACCAGATCAAGATGCGGGTAAAAATCACAACAAATTTTTATCGAAATGTCAAGTAAATCAGATTTTGGTGATCAGTTTCAATCGTGAGTTGTCCATTCTCATCTTTCACATAATTTTTGAAATGTTTTTGAATTTCAGTGTGGGTAATAAATATATTTGCGGAAATAACTGAATCCAAAATTGCCATAATAAGTAATTGATATAGTATTTTTGTGTTTCTGTTCTGTGTGACAGCTCATATCCATGGAAACATGGAATTGAACTAGCATCAACTCGATTTGGTTTAAAAATCAGAGAACCAAGCCGTTGATCTCAGATCACCGGTGATCACGATAAGTGAAATCCACCGTAAGTATCATTTAGGCGAAACAAAGTTCGCCGGGTCCGCTAGTTCACTATAAAAATGGTGAAAATTTGGCAGAGGCGGTTCGTATAACTCTATCATTTTTTGGTAGTCGTGAACCACCTTGTCGAACAGCAATACAGAAATTGGTGGAAAAATTTGAGCTTTTGGGACAAGTTAGAGATGTAAAAAATAAATCCCGTGCACGTCGTCTAAGGACAGCCGAGAATATTGCTGGTGTAGCCAGAAGTTTTGAAGAAAACCCATGTTTGTCCATACCTCGTTGTTCTTTGGAATAAGGCATTCCACAAACGTCATTACACCATATACTGGATTTCATCAAATCTCTGGAACTGGAGGGCGAGCTGTAGGAGGAGCGATGATAACAGCTCTGTTAGGGGGAACAATAGACTTTTAAGATCGCAGTGGACTGTAACCCCTTTTCACTATAACTATCTGTCGAAGAGGTGATCACAATTAGCCACCTTGCGACTTCTTCTTTGGGGCCATGTGAATGAGAAGGTCTACGCCAAGAGCCCAGCGTGAATTCAAGACCTCAAAGATGAAATTCGTGAGGCTGTCGAGGACTTAGGGCTGCCACTTTTCGAATTCGTTATGGAAAATTTCATGAAAAGGATATTCTTCCTCTTTATAGTGAAATAAATACACTGCGCAAAAAAATTAACGCACATTCTGAAAATCTCAATTGTAATGAAAGTTAACTCTACATTGACTTTATAACTTATTTTTTATGTTCTCTCGGGAAGGTTTTGAAGGAAACAAGACACATTAAATTGAAGAAAAATTCAGGATTTCACCGAATCTTATGTGAAAGAAGAGAAATGAACAATTTTCAAAATACTGAAATGCTGATAAGTGATTTAATACTTGGTATTTCCACCCCTTGCGTTAATTACAGCTCGGCAACGACGGTTCATACTCAAAATGAGTGATCTTAAAATGTTCTGATCTAATCCTTCCCAGATTTCTCCGAGTTGGATTCCTAAGTCATTAAGAGTAGCTGAATGATTTTCTGAACTTCTCAGCCTTCTATTGAGGTTGTCCCAAACCTGCTCAATCGGATTGAGATCTGGACTTCTTGCTCGCCAGTCCATTGGAGAGACTTCAACCTCTTCAAGGTACTCCTGAACGATGCGCGCACGATGGGGTCTGGCATTATCGTCCATAAAAATGAAATTTTCACCAATGTATATGGGGTGAATGGCACTACATGCTCTTCAAGAATGTTCCTTATATACTTATTAGCATTCATAGCTCCATTATCAACGACCACTAGGTCTGTGCGAGCAGTCAAAGATATTCCACCCCATACTTTAATCGATCCTCCCCCGAAACCAGTAGTATTCAGGAAATTGCACTGAGCATATCTTCCATGTGGACGTCTGTATACAAGGGAACGTCGATCACAATGGTAGAGGCAGAATCTAGACTCATCTGTGAAGAGAACTCTTTCCCAATCAGCCTCTTCCCAATGGATATGCTCTCTCGCAAAATCCAAACGCGCCCTTCGATGGGCTGTTGTAAGAGCTGGGCCTCTTGCCGCGACACGAGGCCTTAAATCATATTCTCTGAGGCGATTTCTTATTGCCTGAGTGCTAATTTGCACCTCATGAGCTGATTTTGAAGGAGGCGAGCGGTTGCAAACCGTTGTCTCAACGAAGAAAGTAACGTTCTTGAATGGCAGTTGTTACCCGTGATCTACCCTGTCCTGGTCTTCGGACATTCATACCTGCCTCCCTGAATCGCTGCAACATTCTGGACACACTTGTATGGGAAACTCCAAACCTTTCTGCAATTCTTGTGTATGTCCACCCTTCTTCTCGCAAAACTACCGCTTGGACACATTCCTCTTGGGTCAAATTGCGTGTTTCGCGTTGCATAGCGATCGAGTGTAGAAAATCAAACGATAGAAAAACTATTGATCACTAGAATTGATCGAGAACAACTGATTTTAGAATGGAGCCAATACATTCAAAATCTGATAATATCATCCTTTTTTATTCCTGCTGGGAGAAAACATCTGTATTGAAGAAAAACGTTGAAAGTGGATAACATATGCATGCATAATTCTGATAAAAATAAGTATAATTATCATTGAGAACACCTTCAGTTGTAGAATAAATTTGAGATTTCCATAATGTGCGTTAATTTTTTTGCGCAGTGTATATGCACCATCAATTATCTTAAAAAAATTTCATTTTTCTTTGAATGTCAAAATAACACCTTTTATTGGAAAACCCTTTATATCCATATCAACCATTAATCCATATTTAGTTTAGCATTTTTTTAAATGTTGAAACGACAACCCTCGATTTTGTAATGAATTTTAATAAAGACATGTTGACATCTCATTCTCGTTATTTCGGAAATGAACTATTAGATGTAATAAGATAAATTGTAATCTGTAGATCAAGGAACGTGAGAGTGATTCATATCAATTTTTCATTACTCGATTCCAAATGTTGATTACTGTGAACACACAAAGGCTAATGACAACAATGAATAATGACATTTCAATCCCTCATTTAGAATTATCCCGCCTGTATCTGACAAAAAGGCCTACCTTCGTAAGCACAGGAGATCGTCCACGGCGTCGTGGAACTTATGGAACACGTCCATAACGTGCACGAACCACGTGTAAATATGCCGGAAAATGGGTAGGAACCTATGTGGATCGGAGGAAATACCCGGAACGTATCGAATGATGGGTTTTATGATGGCAGAGTGCGAGTACTATCTAATCTACGTACAAATTAGCATTATCTCTATAAACAAAGAAGCACGGTCAGATCGGCTGATGTTAGATGGATAAGACCGAAATATCTAAGTGTTCACGTTCTATGCCAGTGAGAAGATTCTTCTGATATGTGGGTGGATAAGCCAAATTACATACGAGGTCTTCCGCGTCGGGATGTGTCGATACTGCAACGCCTACAATTACAAGGTGACAAGAAAAACAAATTTTGCTGTGGTCTGGAACAAAAGTATTTCAGCGCAGCCAAATAATTTTTATACTCTTGGTTTCTCTACACTTTCCTGTACTAATATGTGAATTTTCAGTTTGATATAATTTCATTTCACAGAGTTTTAAGCCGGCCCCAGACAATGCGTGTATTTGACGAATGTTCGGCATTCGCGGTGCTCCGCGTACTGGGTGGGAGCTCAACTGCGGGTATCGTTCGGCATTCGCCTGCTATCCGAAGTCTTGTCGGTAAAACGGCACGAATCAAAGGAAGACGAAGTACATTCGCGTCAGCTCCCAGACAGTGTGCGTAGTAGATTGCCTATTCTGTCTTCAGTCAGCTCCGCTACTGTTCTATACTGAGGCCGTGCGGCGAACGTTTGTCAACAGAGAAACGAATGTCGAACATTTCGCGTTTGCCGCAGTGTGTGGGAGGGTACCCGAAGGCGCACTACGAAGGCACATTCGTCAAATACACGCATTGTCTGGGGCCGGCTTTAGAATGTCAAACAAACGTAGTGCGATTTTGGAGCTGTTTCGTCAAGGTAGGCGTCAATACGAAATTGTTCGTTTGCTCAATGTGCCTCGACAAACCGTGTCCGATGCAATGCGTCGTTTCAAGGAGCTTGGCCATGATGGTCGTCGTCCAGGAAGTGGTAGAAAACGCAGTGTCAATACACCTAGCAATCGCAACATGGGCAAGAAGCGAGTCAATCGAAATCCGATGGTTTCCATGTGGAAAAAAGCCTGTGAGACCGGTATCAACCGCGAATCAGTCCGCCAAATTGCCAAAAAGGAACTCAACATCAAGCCATACAAGCTCCAAAAAGTTCAACTCCTCACGGAGGAAAACAAGCGCGTACGATTCCAAAGGTGCCGCCAACTCCTTCGTCTCGCAGCTGTCAGCAATGGGAGCAAATTCTCTTCACAGACGAGAAGCTTCTCACCGTAGAACAATCCCACAACCACCAAAACGACAGAGTCTGGTCCGTATAGGCTCCCGGTACATCGGCCATCGTCGAACACCGTCAAAATCCGCAATCCGTCATGGTCTGGGGCGGAATTTGCGGCAGTGTAAAACTCCCTAAGTTTTCGTGGACCAAAGGGTCAAAATCAATCAAGAAGTCTACCGCTGCGACATCCTCGAGGCCGTAGTACTTCCCTGGGCCAAGCAGCACTTCGGCGATACGCATTGGACCTTTCAACAGGACTCCGCTCCGGCTCACAGAGCGAAAATGACGCAGGAATGGTGTAAGGTGTAAGACCAATTTTCCTTGTCTCATCTCATCTGCAGAATGGCCGCCCTACTCACCGGATCTCAACCCAATGGACTACAGCGTGTGGCCGGTTTTGGAGCACAAGGCCTGTGCTAAAAAACACAAAAATTTGGAGTCGCTGACGCAATCTTTGCGCCAGGAATGGAACCGATTAACGCCCGAGGAGCTGCGGCCTAATGCCGAAAATTTCAAGAAGCGTCTGAAGCTGAGTATCGCCGCCAAAGGAAGCCACTTCGAAACGGCTTAAATAATTATTAACAAATGTTCAAGCTATTATTTTTTGTGGTTGTTTTGTTCAATTTCTTCTGTTCAATAAAGTTAAATGAAAAAGGGTTTGTCCGAGGGTTTTCTTGTCACACTGTATATCACTCATTTCAAATGTCTATACAATTCGAATTTCCAGATGAAACACCCTGTAATTCATAGCATCTATATGCTATTTTAAGACGTAGAGACTACACTACGCCATCTCTTACTCATTGAGGACGAAATACGACCGAAAATGTTTGAGAGAGATTTGAATAAGGTCTAGCCCCAAAGGAAGAAGTCGCAAGGTGTTAAATCACAAAATCTTGGTGGACAATTGCAGTCCGGAAACTTTTCCCGTAAAAGATGAATGGTTTTCTTGCTTGTGTCGCACGTGGCTTCATCTTGTTAAAACAAACCGTTGACCAGATCGATAGGTACCATCCAATTTCGGCCATAAAAAATCTCTCGATAGCGCAATCCATTCATCGTAAAAAAAAGTCCAATGACCCCGCTGGACCATTTACCGCACCAAACAGTCACATGTTGAGTAAAAAGAGGCTCTTCAACAATAACTCTTGAGTTTTCCGAGCGACAATTTTGTTTGTTGACGAAGCCACCGATGTGGAAATGGGCCTCGTCACTCAAGATGATTTTTCGATGGAATTCCAAATCATTTTTTTGAATTTCAAGGACCCAATCAGCAAAGACACGACGTTGTTGATGATCGGCAGGCTTGAGTTCTTGTGTGAACCAAACTTTATAAGCCTTAAGACCCAAATCTTTATGCAGAATACCGTTTGTGGAATGACTGACTTCAAAGAACGAAAGGGGAATGGACTTGGGATTTCGGCTACAGCAGCAATATTATCGGCTCTTCTTGAGCGACGTGCGCGGGTTTTATTCGTCACGTGACTTACTTGTCCAAACAGCTCGAATTTTTCCAGCAATTTCTGTATTGCGGTTCGACAAGCAGCATCACGACGACCCGAAAAAGTTCGAGTTTTACAAACCGTCCCTGCCTAATTTCCACTATTTTTATAGTGAATTTTAAAAATTTCAATGCGTTGTTGAAGCGTGTACCGTTCCATTTTTAGTAATGGAGTAGTTTCTACTTGTCAAATGTCAAAAAATGACAGCTCCAAAAGTGTCATCCACCGAAATAGCGGTCTATTCAAAACTAGCTGGCCCGGCGAACTTTGTTCCGCCTAAATGATACTTACGGTGGATTTCACAAATCGTAATCACCGGTGATCGGAGATCAACAGCTTGGTTCTCTGATTTTTGAACAGTCAAATGTTTCGATGGATATGAGCTGTCACACAGAACAGATACATAAAAATAATATGTCAATTACCGATTATAGCAATTTTGGATTTAGTGATTTCCGAAAATATATTTATTACCCAAACAGAAATTCAAAAACATTTTAAAAATTATGAGAAAAGATGAGAATGGACATCTCACGATTGGAACTGATCGCCAAAATCGTATATACTTGACATTTCGATAAAAATTCACTGTGATATTCACGCGCTTCTGGATCTGTTAATAGCCCTTCATGGTACTATAAGTCCTATGCAAATTACACTGTAATTGATGTCATATGTTTTTTTTTCGACCATTTCAAACCACGACGACCGAAATTCACAAAAAAAAACAGATGACATAAATCGATGGTCGCGAAAGCCTGAACAAATTCATCGCCTCATCTAATGGTGCTAATGCCAAATATAGTACCTTCACGATAAGATGTCTATGATAATGGTGTAGGCCCCCGTCAATTTTTGAATGGAATGACGTTCGACCAAATCGAAAATATTAGCAACGTGGCGACGCCGCAATATCATTTCAGTGTATTTTCCGTTGTCAATTTGATGGATGTATCAACAGCTGATTTGCCAAAGTCAATTATGACATGGCATCTTTTTATAATGAAAGTTTTCTACTTTTCCTAAGAACTAATATACATCAGAATGTCAGGTATATAAACACACATTATTGCTTGACAAAATTATCTACCATTAACACGCCACGTTCGCCAGAATAAATTCAAATATTTGAAATAACTGATAAAAATCAGTCATAATTTGTGAATAGCGCCACCTGAAGTGGAAAGAACGAAACATTGCTAATATAATCAATTTGGTCACAACAAAATCTAATCAGTGCCTACACCATTATTCTAGACATCCTACTTCACGATTACGTTATTTTGAACAAATAAAACTATAAAAATAACTAATAATCGGTCATAATGTGTGAATAGCGCCATCTGAAGTGGTACGAAATCTAATCATTTTAGACATCTGTACTACTGTACTCCTACGCTAAGACTTCTTGGTGTTGGCCAACAGCGCAGAGTTGTAGGCAACTCAAATTACACACTATTACAGTGACTATAGTCAATAGTGCTAATATAGCCATCTAACAGAGAGAATATGAAATAGAGTACCTACGAATAAGCGGTAGCGTAACTGTAACTGTAGCGACACCTAGTGGCCTCGCTCAAAGGGAGGAAACGCATTTCCTGTATAAGTGAAATTTTCATCGATTTTTTCGAAGTTTTATTGTATTTTATAATAACCAGACCGTAGAAGAATCCATATATGAAGTTTCATAACAAACACTCCATCCGATCTCGAGTTATAAATGGTGTAACCAACATCTTTCTTTTATATATTTCAAAATAACATATCTTATTCGAAAACCCTTCATTATGAGCTGTTAGAGCCGAGCGCAACCATTACTGAGGAACGGTATCGACTTCAATTGATGCGATTGATCCGAACACTGCGCAAAAACGGCCACAATTAATACGAATAGAGGCACGATAAGGTGATTCTACAGCATGATAACGCTCGGCCACATGTTGCTCCATTTAAACCTGGAAACGCTCGAATGGGACGTCAGATTATGGTTTTTTCCGGTCGATGGCACATGGTTTGGCTCATCAGCAGTTCCACTCATATAAATATGTACAGGGTGGGCAAAATTGGTGCTACATGAACTAAAACTTTTTAACCCGAGGAGATAGAGAAAAATGAGTGGCACCTTATAGTCCTCTTTTTTCGAGAAACTGATAATGCCATCAACTGCATTCCTCTATCTTCTTTCGTTTCCGAGTTATAGGGCAAAATTGAAATATGGGCGATTTCAACTTTCGTCATGATCTCCGTTTCTGTTTATACTAGGATGTTGAAATAAGAACATTATTCAGGCACTTTTCTGATAGCAATCCAGTGGCGTACTCTGATTTTTTCTAAGAGGTTTATTTGCTGAGTTATAACATAAAGTTGTGTTTTTTTCTAATGGAAACAGTAGTTTGAAATGACTCAGAAATAATCGCCATTTTTTTTCCGTTTCAGAAATGTATCATATGTCATACGTATAGATGTATCACCAATTTTGCCCACCCTGTACATAAAAAAAATGGCTTGATTCTTGGATAGCCTCAAAAGATTAACGCTTTTACTGTAACGGTGTTTGAACTCTACCATAGAAAGATGGGAAACTGTTGTATCTAACAATGGGCAATACAAGTTGCGCATCAATATTTTTTTTCAAATGGGGCGAATAATACATTTATAAGTATGTACTTTTAGGATCATAAGTACACCAAAGTATTAGCAACAGCTGATTTTCAGTTTAAAGTAGCATAAAATTTGTTGGAAGAAAAAGCCTCAACCTAATTTTTTTGTATCCAGCAGGATTTCAGAGCTTGTCCTTGATATGATCACAAGAATAAAATTACCATATCAAACCGGAATTTTTCAAAATCAATATAAAAATTTTTTCTGGATAACATTCAGGTTGAAACAAATTCTATATGGTCAGCATCATTACGGCCAAAAAATACACGAATCTAAACTTCTGCCTGACACTAATTTTGGCTGGACTCTTGTATGAAATCTGTTTCTTATTTACCCCAATTCACTTATTGCCTCAATGAGGAGCATTCTTGGCTACAACAATCACGCCTTTGCAGTTCGCGTCTCACAGAACCTTTTGAAATTAGCGCCAAAACGTGGGTTTTTATAGCCGGAAAGTGTAATTCGAAAAGTCAACATCGGCAAACAAGCCCGCGAGATTTTCGTAAACAAACAAACGTGATCAAAGATCCGAACAAACAAACTCACCTATTTTTGAACAGCATTTTCCGTAAAAAGAAAATTCCACAAGATATCTATAATTGAATATTTGCCGTCGTTTTAGCGATTGTTAACACCACTAAAAATAAACGAAACCGTTCGGCGTACATTGGCGTGTTGATGTACGCAGGATATCGCAATACGAATACACAGAATTGTTGCTGAAATAAGCGAAATTTCTGACAGTGTTTAGACGCGGAACAACTTCGAAATGGTTGAGCAACGAGCGGCAATCCGATACTGGGGTAGGAAACAGGTGAACATATGGTAAAAAACGGTCGACTTTTTAACGGCACAGGTGCATTTGATTGTTTCCCTCCAGCGACTTCGTAATGGTATTTAATAAGTCTTCGTGAGTCAATATGGGAAATACGGAATATCCAGCAATTCCAGGAATTGGTGAGAAACAAAGCCTCGGGCTCGCTAATCTCTCGAATGAATGTGGCAGAACTTAATGATGCAAGGATCTATTTCTTGAGAATCACAATGAATTATCCCTTTCAGTGAATAAATTCTGATTCTGTTTCAATCTGAAAAATTGACTCTATTGAACCTCAATTGAATTTTTCCTTGTCCCTTGTCCACCCTGCGGATGCCCATGTCCAGATTGATTAGTTTTTAGACAAAACCTACAAAGGGAACGAATAGTTCTATTTCTATACTATACTAAAATGGTAACTCTTTGGACCGACCCGAGGGAATCTGTCGAAGTGGGTCCAGATCCAGAAGAATCTGGGGAAATGTTTATACGGTCGGGAAGAGTAATAATCGATTCATACGTGGGTGAAATTTCCATTCTGTAGGCGATGTAGAAGTATTTTTTTTAATTTGCAGAAATCGCGAGAAATTTACCAATAAGGATAACTATACTAACTGATGAAGAAACACACAGAAGAAGCTGTTTAAATTTCAATTTTTTTTTGGTAAAACATAGATAGTAATAGCAAGGAGTGAATGATTAATTCTGGAGAAAGAAATCGTGAAGGTTTTTCCATGTCCCTAAACATTTTGTTCGAGGAGATCCAAAGTAGATTTTTAGTTGCTGTTGAAATGCCTAGGGCACGTGTACGCGGAATTTATCGCCAGCTAATTTGAAAGAAGTTGAAACGCTAACCGTACGAACAGATATACTACTTTTGATTATGCCCAAAATCGAAAAAGAGTAGGCACCGGACGTCGAGGTCGAAGGGGCAAAAATGAAGTTCAATATCGACGTCTAAAGGTCAATGGGAGCACTGACGGTGCCTGACGTGACGAGAAATCACGTCACGACAGAATAGTCTGTATTCACCTTAAGACTTATGTCCATTAGACACCGATTTGCGACAACTCGATCTTTAGCTGATGAGTGGTTAGAAGAACAAGGCCATCCTCTAACTGCCCAAACGGTTTACCGCCAGATAAGGTCTTTTGGACCGCAGCATTATCGACCCCATCTTGTGTTACCTCTGACGGTAATCATGGCATCATTCATCTTTTCTGATGAATCTCGATTCTTCTTGGGTGCACATGATGGCCGAAGAAGGGTTAGACGACGTCGGGGAGAAGACGCGAACCTCGGTTCGATGTTGAGCGTCATATACACCGGACAGTATATCTCTTGAACCAATTGAGAAAAAAATCAAAATTTGATCATAGTTAGCTTTGTTATGAACGTCAGAAACATGTGGAACATTTACTTCATAGATAGATCTTCATAGATATTCCAATTCTCTGTCGCAAAATGTCAAGCGAAGTGAAAACACGAGAATTTATAGTGAAACTTTTTCAAAATAATCAAAAATCGCAAAAGAGGCTCGCGTTCGTCCGGAAACGGTATCAAGAGTTGTTGAGCGCTTCAACAAAGATCTTACAATTAACCGCAAAGAAGGAACCGGAAAGAAAAAGGGGTTTCATAGCCCAAAAAAAGTGAAGAAAGCCATCAGCCTTTTTCAGAAGAATCCTAACCTTTCAGGACGGAAAGTGGCCCAAATAGTGGGTTGTTTGCAGTCAACCGTTCAGAAAATCAAGTCGAGTTGTGGGCTTAGAACATACAAAGTGCAGAAAGTGTCAGACAGGAACGCTGTGAAGAATCGAGAAGCGAAATCAAGAGCAAAAAAATTAAAAAAGATTTCTTGAAAAATTTTTCCTGATGCGTGATGGACGACGAAACCTATGTCTTGGCTGATTTCTCGCAACTTCCTGGTCAGAAATTTTATACTGCACATTCTCGTGGAAATGTTGACGAACAATTTCGCGTGAAGAAACAAGCAAAGTTTCCTTATAAATTCCTGCTTTGGCAAGCAATTTGCACTCGTGGGAAAAGGAGCAAATTTTTCGTTGGCCAAGGCTCTGTTGACTCGAAGATTTACATCGAGGAATGCTTGAAGAAGCGACTTTTACCATTTTTACGTGAGCACGATGTGTCAACAATCTTTTGGCCAGATTTAGCTTCATGCCACTACAGCCAGGCCACCAAGGAATGGTACGAAGCAGATGAGGTGGTTTTTGTCCCAAAGAGGCCAATCCACCAAATTGCCCAGAACTCAGGCCAATCGAAATATATTGGGCCCTGGTAAGAGGGGAATTGAAGAAGACTGAGAAATCAACGAAAACATTAGCGGAATTCAAGCAAAAGTGGAAGACAGCATCCCAAAAAGTGACTGAGAACACTATAAGAAGCACGATGGGAAGAATTCCAGAAAAAATCCATGAATTTTGTGAAAAATAGTTTTGGTTTTTTCATTGTAAAAACAGTCTTCATTAGAATTAGAAGATGATTCGAAAATGAGTTTGATTTTCGAAATCGGTCCAGTGGTTCAAAAGATATAAGGGGTTTTGTGATAGCGAATTTATTCTCGTTCAGTCCTTATACTATCTATGTTCTACAAAAGAAAAATTAAATTCAAACAGCTCCTTCTGGGTATTGCAGTTTCTTTGTCAAATACTATACTTAATAGGTAGATCCAGAGGCTCAACTAGTTACACATCTAACCGACCTGCCTAATTGATATTCAGTATATTATTTGTTTTGACAAAGTTGCAATC
The DNA here is from genome assembly GCA_951802165.1 of Adalia decempunctata. NCBI lineage: Eukaryota > Metazoa > Arthropoda > Insecta > Coleoptera > Coccinellidae > Adalia > Adalia decempunctata. The sequence goes on from OX637697.1 coordinate 29,707,278, forward strand.
ACCAATATTTTGATTCACGAAAAACAATCATTCTCAACGATTATTGTTTTCATTCACATCGACCGAATGCCAACCGTGGTATGACGTCAAGAAAGATAATATAGGTAACTAAAATTAACATACATACATTAAGATATAAATATCACGCATTATGAAAAATAACAAAGTATCGGTGGCAGCCCGATATTAAAAACGATTCCGAGAAAAATCATCGTCATAAACTATAAAGGATGGACGGACATCCTCTGACGTATTTCAACCGAACACGGCTCCATCGACGATCAATTGTATTCATTGTCAGTTCTCAACAATGTACAAGTATACATCATCGTTGAACAATTCGACCTGAGAATAAACTATGCAGTGTTCCCGTCGGAACTCTAGGTTAACATTGTTTCCGAGTCGTTGGGCCGTTGCATACAGAGAACAACCTATACATGTTCTCCCTCATTAAGGGGAGTTGCTACGCGAGCTCCCTTCAAAAATTGGGCTTTTTATTTCCATATCTCAGTTCGTATGCGGCGTAGACCAACAATTGTTTTTTTATTAGAGCTTAATCATTTCTCTAGAATGTGTATTACGCTCTTCCGTTTTTCTTCGTATATTAGGAAAAAAACCTGGTGTGCTGTAATTTTATAAAAATCTGGACAAACGATTTCATTTCCATGATATCTCCGTCAATTTTCGGAATAAATGTATGAAATTTTCAGTAGAGATTGAATTTCCGTGATAAGTCTATCGATTTATTTTCAAACTAAAATGAGTTGCTCGGAAACATCAAGAGTCTGGAGGACGAGTGGTGTTTCCTTAAAGCAACTCATTTGAGTTTGGAAATAGAAGATAGACTTATGACTCTTATGAGGTAAGTCGATAGAAGACAGACAGTATTATAGGTATTTTCATTATTCGAAGGCTTCATGATCGATATGAAGCATGTTCTACCTTTCTTAACAATACAAGAAGTGTAGCAATAATAATAAATAATAAAAATTCCAGCTCGCAAGAGCCATAAATCAAATATGATTGGAAGGAGCGATCTAATTAAATGAATGCGAAGGATATTGCCGTATACTGATATACCTCAATTACACTCAGCCACTTCCACTGCTACTCGCGCTGCCAGAAATATTTCCCGGAATACTTCTGCGGCAGTATGGAAAGGCAGCGAGTATTTACACTCAGCTCAAACATTTCTCTCGCGATCAAGTTTTGGCAATGGCGGACGACGAAATTGCACCTGATCCTGACATCAGAAGAGGTCTGAATGTCGCCCTAAGTGACTTTTTTCCCACTTTAATTCCTCAATTCTAAACATCCTTCCAACCATCGTGCACTTTGTGCTTAAGTTTATGGTTTTCATCAGAAGAATCCCATATCACTCTTTCACTCTCAAGGTATTCTAGAAATGATATTATTTTTTCATTGCTCCACTCCGTTGACATTTTTCGCAACAATTAACGATTTCAATCAATTGATACGACAACGTGCGCAACGCAGGCACGACAGTAACTGGGCAGAATGTGATCACTCCCTGCCACTTGCGCTGCCGGTCCTTTGACTGCCGCACGAAAAACCGCTAATTTAGGGAGTGACCGGCAACGCGAGTAGCAGCACGAGTGGCAGTAGAAGTGAGGTGATTACATTCTCACCATGCTCATTTCCCTGCTCACTTCCCTGCTCCATGCCGTGGAAGTGGGCTGAGTGTAATTGACGGGTTACGATACTTTGAGGACTTTTTCAAACACTTCACATGATGCCGTATTTTATTGAAGTAAACAGCATATTGCTAAATATAGGATCAGAAGGATTAGTAAGGAATGAATATTAATAGGTTTGTATCGTTGACAGTTCACTTTACTTAAACAATACAAAGTGACCCCAAATGAATGCAACAAAATGTGGTCTCAGATTTTCGAGGCAAAGTAAGGAGACCCATACTTTTGATTTTTGCCAGGAGTTACAGCCCTCTGAATTTCGCCCCTTAAAATAGTCTTTCATTTAATTTCAAAATTAGGTCTAATGAAAACCACTGAATTTAGTACACATGAGTTTTATGATATGCGAAATCTCCTAGTGCCACCGATTTTGGCGAATGACCTCCTTAAGGTATTTTTTACATTGGCCACAATGTCTTTGGAACCACTGAACATTAACCGCCTATTTGAATTCCTTGGAAATTGTTTAACTCTTAAACTATAGAAAGAGGAGAGGCACCTAGCTTTCAATAATAAATAGTGAAGCCAATTGTCAAAATCATCAGAACTAAACTGGGTAACTGTACTACTACGGAATTGAAATGTATAGTAGAAATGTTTTCAACGTTGTGACGTCCTTTGCATTTCCTAATAAATAAACACATAATCAAAATGAAAAGTATTTTAGATTGAAATTCATTTATTCATTTGTGCGTGAATGTCAGAAATGAAGATTTGTTTATTCAAATACTAGCTGGCCCGGCGAACTTTGTACCGCCTGAATTATACTTAAAAGTTGTATAAACTTACCATTGCTTTTTCTTCAAGCAGGAAATAAATTAGGCAAAATTAAAGTTCAAAATATACAAAATTTCAATAATTTTGTAATTCACATGGAAATAATTCACTTAATTTAAGCGGTACCCAATTGTTGAACATATAATAACTTTTTGTTTTTAATTGTTGTACAGTTCTCTTTTTGCAGTACCTCAGGTGACTGGGAATAGCAGGAGTATAATCCATATTATACCTTTCCTCTAATATGAATCAAAATGTGAAGAATATGAACAAAAATTATTCCTTTAAAGAACTATCGACTATTAACACAGCCCCTCGACCAGAATTAAAAAATCAGTCATTTGTTAATAGCCCAACCTGAAGTGGCAAAAACAAAACTTTTCTAATATTCTCAAAATCTAATCATTATTTTAGACATCTTAGCTATACTGCTAAGCTCAAAATAATGGGTAAACATCTCAGTTGGTGGAGTAGCGCGATTCTCATTATTCCATGGATATGAGCTGTCAATCTCTCTTCAATTTGTTCAACTTAGTTGACGATATCAAGCTCGTTAGAAGACAAATCGAGATGTTCAAATGTCGATAGTACGATCGACAAGGCAAAATTATCAACACTGTGAATTGTGTTGAACTCATATTCAAATTTATGGATGGTCATTCGACCAGATCAGATTAGGCAACCCATGAAACATTATTGTATATCATAAGTGAAAGCCCGATGAGCAAACGTTTCAAAATTATTAACGCTTACAATACTGTCTCTGTGCGAACAGAAACACGAATATAATATGTCAATTACTTATTATGGGCAATTTTGGATTAAGTTATTTCCGCAAATATATCTATTACCCAAACAGAAATTCGAAAGCATTTCAAAAATAAAGAAAAAAGATGAAGATGGCCAACTCACGTTTGAAACTGATCGTCAAAATCAGATACTTGAACTTTCAGTAAAAATTCACTGTTTCACCAACTTGAGATGTTTACCCGCTTTTTGATCTGGCAATAGACTTCCATGTTACCATGAGTTCTATGCGAATCACATATCGCCATCTAACAGCGGTAATATTAACCTACGACTACTTACAGTGACTTGTATATTCTCTGTACGACTACGCATCAACGGTAGATACACATAGTGGCCTTATTCAAAAGAAGGAAAAGCATTTCCTGCATAAGTAAAACTTTCAATTTTTTCGAAGTTTTATTATATTTTATAATAACCAGACCGTAGACGATACCATAAATGAACTTTCATAACAAACAGTTCATCCGATCTCTAGTTATAAATGGTGTAACCAACATCTTTCTTTTATACATACATACATACATAGATGGTGCATTCTGCACGCGAGACGGCTAGGCCGTTTTTGCATCAGATAATGGATGGGCACGTTATGGCAGCACCGTTTTCTGATTTTGTGGCCAGTTCATTCATTAATTTCGTACCGCTTTTTCAATTTTGTGTTACTAATGACGTTTTCATCAGCGTTGTCATCACGATATCGCATATGAAAAGTGAAATTTGGATTTATTTCTGAATAGTTAAGCCAAATCCTGGTTCGTATGTGTATGGTTTGTGGTAAATTGGACTATTTGAATTCTGAGAGTTTCAGATTTCTTTCTGACATTGAGAGGAGGAAAATCAATTCTGGATTTAGTTGACTCTGTTCACCTAACTCAGAATCTGTTTCAATGGAATTCGTCAAAAGAGTGAATTCACTTGTAATTTTATTTCCATTTCTCAATATCGATAACACCACGCCACTGGACGTTTCAAAGTAAGATTCCGCAATGTTGCCACGGCAGTATAAAATGATATTGCTATATTTGTGCCAGTCATTGAAAAATTACTGAATTTCGGCTTCACCAATTCTCGAATTTATGAGATTGTGATGCTGTGCCTCCTCTTTATATGGTCTAAGGTTTAAACGGTAGAAAACCTTTTCAATTGCTATCAGAAGATATCTCCCTCTACACAAAAATTGACCTGTTTCGGACACTAGCGGGGGGGAGGGGGCATTGGTGCCATTACACCCCCCTTGGACCACAAAATTGACAATAATCCCTTTATATGAGTTCAACCGATCCCTAATATTTTCAAGAAAAAAATTTGATTTTAAGTCTCAACTCCTATGATGTTAGTAGAAAATTTCTATCAATTCATGGCGCCCCCTATAAAAAACTGTCTGGCTCCGCCAGTGGTGTCGGAGTTTTTGAAAATACTCATACTTACGGAGATAATCGGCTGGACTATTTTATGTGGGTCACCTTGTATATCCCAACATGAATGAATTCGGGAAAAATCGCTAAGGAAATTTAAATGATGATTGTTCATAGTCATTCGTTGTGAAAACTTGAGTAAGTCTGCGGAAATTCACATCACCACGAAAAGGAGACCATGCAATGTCCAGAAGTTTGCAAGAACCGATTGAAATAACTGGGTTATGACTATTAACGAGTGTATTTTCAATGTAATTATATTAATTGCTTTGGAATATGAATAACCGTTTCGTATTTTCAAGGTATTTCGAAATAATAAGAGAGTTGAACAAAATCTACACACACAATCAAAAAATAGTGTTTCATATGCACAAGACTTGTTCCATCACAAGCCTTGCATCCATTTATGGACCATTTCCCATTGGAATTTTTTCTAATCATGTAGGCTCGTCTACTGATTCTATTCACTGACAATAAGCATAATTTCTCATTCCATTGAAAGGATACGATCTTGAATATTATGCTACATTTGAATTTGGTCATAACCGGTTCTACGCTTCCATACGTCTCACATTGAACCAACTAGATGTAGTTATTTATACCTATTTTGGTGGCACAACGAGAGCTTCCGAAGCAATAAATTCATTTAAACCATTCATTCGCCTCAGGGACTCAATTGACGACCTTGCAGTTTGTATAATTTTCCAAATTTGCCAATTCGTTTAGGTTGTTGCATTCTCATTCGGTCAACTTATCAGGTCTGGAGAAAAACCGCATTGTGTTTCCGTTGAACGATAAGGCTACGAGAACTGTGTCGGAAACGTCATTTCCTTCACATTGGATTGAAAACAAACTCGCCAATGTCCTTCAACTACCCATATTACTTTCGTTAATTAAAACAGCTACTAAATGAGAATTATAAAAATTCCGTACGTGTACGATGATTTTATTCATACAGAGTGTAACAGCCAAATGGAATAAATTCGATAACGAATAAATGAGGACGTGTTGGGAAAAAGGCTCGGACACGTCGATTTGTGATTTTAAATGCGCATATTTTTCAAGAAAATAATATTATACAGGATGTTCTATGTGACCGTGGCCAATAGGTACCAACTTTCTTATTTCAAATGCAACCCCCCGTATATTATTTATTTTTTGGATTCTTCAGAGAATTCTAGACACAATTCATGCACAATGTCCTATACCTATCTTTAACTATTTCGGAAGTATTAAGTGTTTTCAGATTTATTGCAAAAATCAACGTTTTAAATAAATAGTTATTTTTGTATCTAGTGCGCGAAATGCTACTTTGGTGATCGAGAAAAAATATTATTCTAAAATGAGTAACATGCTTAGCTTAATATGAAAAATAGTGTTAAATTTTCTCACAATTTGAAAGCCTTAATTATTGTTATACATCAATAAATAAATGATTTATTGGATTTCTGCTTGATCGAGGAACATAAAGGTTAAAATATAAAAATCCCATATATACTCCATTCACTTTTATAAAGGATCTTGGTGGGCCATGGTTTAGGTTTATCAAGTTCTTTTACTTAAAACGGACGCAGGTTGGCAATCGTGAAAATCAAGCGACATTGCCAAGTCTACTTTCTATTTACTCTTTTTCAACTTTGTGAATGGAGTTAGTTCTTATAAGGTTTATCCTGTGACACAAGATTCGTAGTACCACTACATTTTCATACTGGAGTATTTCAAGTTGCGCAAAGAGGTATTTAATTGTCGTCTGTAGGCTTATTTCTTGAGAATTTTGAAAAGTGTGGATTTCCATACGTCCGTCTGTTCTCTTCTTCTAAAAATTTTTCTGTCGGGTTGATAAACTATCACAAAGTAACGGACTATTCTGTCCATTATTTTCAGTAAAATTTCAACACTCGGATCTTGATTTCCGTACAAGAAATAGCATAACTGAACCTTCCAATCATGTTTATACTCGTACACGTGAAAATTTTCCAGTATTAACAGAGAAAAAAAGTTTTTCAATATTCTTCAGATCTTTGGAATTATTGAATTCACATAATATTTCCTCAAGTTCATTGATTTCCCAAAGTAAATAAACATTTCGTTAAATACGTAATTTCTACGATTTATATGTAAAAACGGCAACGTTGCGTTCATATCTGACAGAAGAATGACTATAACCTAACATTTTCAAAATATACGCGGTGAAATGTGTCAGAATTCCAGGGCCTCCCGGGCTACTTTATAAAAGTGAATGGAGTATGGTTTACATGCAGTGTGCGAAGTAAGTATTTCGCACACTACTTCGCGCACGGTGTCATGGTAACGAAGGGAAATGAAAAAAAGGGCCACTTCGCATATTGTTGTCAATTCGCGAACCTTGTCATTTTTCGACGTTTGTAGAAAAAATTATTTTATTTCACAAATTCGGTACATTACACTTAAAACCTAATAAGTAATACTGATTATTTCTTAATTATTTAAAAAAAAAAACAAAAAAACATTAATGTCAGTGTAGGAAACGTTCAAAATGCTCGCCGCGAACATCTTGGCAACATGCTAATCTGGTGTAGAGTTGTCTTCTAACGTTACTCAACATTTCAGGCGTGACTGATCTAAGTAGTAATGGTTTTTGCTTACTTTCTTCATATCAAGAGGTAACATTCAAAATGTTAATTTTTGTGAACACTCTGAAAACACTTAATATTTCCGAAAAAGTTGAAGATAGGTATAGGACATTGTACATGAATTGTCTAGAATTTTCTGAAAATCCAAAAAATAAATAATATACAGGGGGTTGCATTCGAAATAAGAAAGTTGGTATTGGCCACGGTCGCATGGAACACCCAATATTATTTTATTTTCTTGAAAAATATGCGCATTTAAAATTACAAATCGACGTGTCCGAGCGTTTTTCCTAACACCCCCTCATTTATTCGTTATCGAATTTATTCCATTTGGCTGTTATACTCTGTATAAGCTGGGGCACACGGTATAGGTAATTCCGAGCTAAACTTTCAGACACTGTAGTGCCAATGGTTGCATATACCGCCATCTATCGGCTGCATCTGACGATTGCATTTATAATGAATTTTTTGAGATTGGTGATTGGATATAATAGTAATTCAAGTGAATAATGAGTACACATTATAACGAGCGTTCATAAATATTCAAGGTATAAGAGGATGAAAACTTTACCGAATCACGAATTTGTTTTGAACGAACATTATTTGAGATTTTTTTCATTTCAGTATATTTAATGGTTTTTTAGATGTTATTGACTTTACATGGTGATTATCTTTTAAATTGTAATTTGAATTAATGATTTTCAGTTCGTGCATTGATTCCCGAGTTGGTAATTGATTTAATTGATTATACCAATAATTTGAATGAAGTTCAAGTGTTGTATTTACAAGTTTTTCGTAGGATTTTTGTTGATGTAATCATATTTGTTTCATATAGTTTACTCATGTACTTTTCTGTTGGTAGTTTTTCGTGGTACAGAAAATAGATGAATATGAAGGGATTTTTCTTTCATTTATCCTACACATGATTTATATCATTGAATATTCTTCTAACATCAATGGTCATATTAATTCTTGTCAATTTATGAAGTTGACTTTGCAGATGTATCAGATGAAGTGATCCAGGGAAAACTGTAGAATAGATCTTATTACTATTTCGATGAACGTTATAAGTTGTGCCACTAAGTTCCCGCTGTTTTCCTTTAATGAAGAAATGGTTACAAAAGAACCATTCAAAGTATTGTCCATAGTTAGCTTCAAATTTTTCCCCTTTTTCTGGTAGAACTCGAATACCTTTACTCAATATCGGTGTGAAGTTGGCCACATCCACACATACACTCAAAGACAAACAATGGCTCATGAAAACAAAATTCATAACTCACTCAAATGAGATCGTATCGCATTCAGATTTCGATGTGGGCTTGATGGGTCGATGAGAAATTCAATCCTTTTTCATTTGGAGACTTTTAAGCCTCAGGGAGGGAGTTGTGGGGGTTTTTGGGGGTGATTTCTGACTAAAATCATAACTCGACGAAATGGGAGTGTTCCACAATGAGCTTTGAATATATGTTTCTTCAATGCCGAAAGAATGAAATGCAATACCCCTCATGGTTTGTTAGCCCCCACGTTTGGAGATTTGGGGGGGTTGTTTATGCGAAATGATGAAAAAAAATCATATCTCGGAAAACTAAGAGTGTTCCACGATCAGCTTTCAATATGTGTTTCTCGAATGCCGAAAGAATAAAATAGTGAAAACCCCATAGTTTGTTAGCCCCCAGGTTTGGAGATTTGGGGGGTTGTTTATGCAAAATGATGAAAAAAATTCATATCTCGGAAAACTGAGAGTGTTCCACGATCAGCTTTGAATATGTGTTTCTTGAATGCCGAAAGAATAAAATAGTGAAAACCCCATAGTTTGTTAGCCCCCAGGTTTGGAGATTTGGGGGGTTGTTTATGCAAAATGATGAAAAAAATTTATATCTCGGAAAACTGAGAGTGTTCCACGATCAGATTCGAATATGTGTTTCTTGAATGCCGAAAGAATAAAATACTGAAAACCCCATAGTTTGTTAGCCCCCACGTTTGGAGATTTGGGGGGTTGTTTATGCAAAATGATGAAAAAAATTCATATCTCGGAAAACTAAGAGTGTTCCACGATCAGCTTTCGAAATGTGTTTCTCGAATGCCGAAAGAATAAAATAGTGAAAACCCCATAGTTTGTTAGCCCCCACGTTTGGAGATTTGGGGGGTTGTTTGTGCAAAATGATGAAAAAAATTCATATCTCGAAAAACTAAGAGTGTTCCACGATCAGCTTTGAATATGTGTTTCTGGAATGCCGAAAGAATAAAATAGTGAAAACCCCATAGTTTGTTAGCCCCCAGGTTTGGAGATTTGGGGGGTTGTTTATGCAAAATGATGAAAAAAATTCATATCTCGGAAAACTGAGAGTGTTCCACGATCAGATTCGAATATGTGTTTCTTGAATGCCGAAAGAATAAAATACTGAAAACCCCATAGTTTGTTAGCCCCCACGTTTGGAGATTTGGGGGGTTGTTTATGCAAAATGATGAAAAAAATTCATATCTCGAAAAAGTGGGAGTGTTCCACGATCAGCTTTGAATATGTGTTTCTTGAATGCCGAAAGAATAAAATACTGAAAACGCCATAGTTTGTTAGCCCCCACGTTTGGAGATTTGGGGGGTTGTTTATGCAAAATGATGACAAAAATTCATATCTCGGAAAACTGAGAGTGTTCCACGATCAGATTCGAATATGTGTTTCTTGATTGCCGAAAGAATAAAATACTGAAAACCCCATAGTTTGTTAGCCCCCACGTTTGGAGATTTGGGGGGTTGTTTATGCAAAATGATGAAAAAAATTCATATCTCGAAAAAGTGAGAGTGTTCCACGATCAGATTCGAATATGTGTTTCTTGATTGCCGAAAGAATAAAATACTGAAAACCCCATAGTTTGTTAGCCCCCACGTTTGGAGATTTGGGGGGTTGTTTATGCAAAATGATGAAAAAAATTCATATCTCGAAAAAGTGAGAGTGTTCCACGATCAGATTCGAATATGTGTTTCTTGATTGCCGAAAGAATAAAATACTGAAAACCCCATAGTTTGTTAGCCCCCACGTTTGGAGATTTGGGGGGTTGTTTATTCAAAATGATGAAAAAAATTCATATCTCGGAAAACTGAGAGTGTTCCACGATCAGATTCGAATATGTGTTTCTTGAATGCCGAAAGAATAAAATACTGAAAACCCCATAGTTTGTTAGCCCCCACGTTTGGAGATTTGGGGGGTTGTTTATGCAAAATGATGAAAAAAATTCATATCTCGAAAAAGTGAGAGTGTTCCACGATCAGATTCGAATATGTGTTTCTTGATTGCCGAAAGAATAAAATACTGAAAACCCCATAGTTTGTTAGCCCCCACGTTTGGAGATTTGGGGGGTTGTTTATTCAAAATGATGAAAAAAATTCATATCTCGGAAAACTGAGAGTGTTCCACGATCAGATTCGAATATGTGTTTCTTGAATGCCGAAAGAATAAAATAGTGAAAACCGCATAGTTTGTTAGCCCCCAGGTTTGGAGATTTGGGGGGTTGTTTATTCAAAATGATGAAAAAAATTCATATCTCGGAAAACTGAGAGTGTTCCACGATCAGATTCGAATATGTGTTTCTTGAATGCCGAAAGAATAAAATACTGAAAACCCCATAGTTTGTTAGCCCCCACGTTTGGAGATTTGGGGGGTTGTTTATGCAAAATGATGAAAAAAATTCATATCTCGAAAAAGTGAGAGTGTTCCACGATCAGATTCGAATATGTGTTTCTTGATTGCCGAAAGAATAAAATACTGAAAACCCCATAGTTTGTTAGCCCCCACGTTTGGAGATTTGGGGGGTTGTTTATGCAAAATGATGAAAAAAATTCATATCTCGAAAAAGTGGGAGTGTTCCACGATCAGCTTTGAATATGTGTTTCTTGAATGCCGAAAGAATAAAATACTGAAAACCCTATAGTTTGTTAGCCCCCAGGTTTGGAGATTTGGGGGGTTGTTTATGCAAAATGATGAAAAAAATTCATATCTCGGAAAATTGAGAGTGTTCCACGATCAGCTTTGAATATGTGTTTCTTGAATGCCGAAAGAATTAAATAGTGAAAACCGCATAGTTTGTTAGCCCCCACGTTTGGAGATTTGGGGGGTTGTTTATGCAAAATGATGAAAAAAATTCATATCTCGAAAAAGTGAGAGTGTTCCACGATCAGCTTCGAATATGTGTTTCTTGAATGCCGGAAGAATAAAATACTGAAAACCCCATAGTTTGTTAGCCCCCAGGTTTGGAGATTTGGGGGGTTGTTTATGCAAAATGATGAAAAAAATTCATATCTCGAAAAAGTGAGAGTGTTCCACGATCAGATTCGAATATGTGTTTCTTGATTGCCGAAAGAATAAAATACTGAAAACCCCATAGTTTGTTAGCCCCCACGTTTGGAGATTTGGGGGGTTGTTTATGCAAAATGATGACAAAAATTCATATCTCGAAAAAGTGAGAGTGTTCCACGATCAGATTCGAATATGTGTTTCTTGATTGCCGAAAGAATAAAATACTGAAAACCCCATAGTTTGTTAGCCCCCACGTTTGGAGATTTGGGGGGTTGTTTATGCAAAATGATGAAAAAAATTCATATCTCGAAAAAGTGGGAGTGTTCCACGATCAGCTTTGAATATGTGTTTCTTGAATGCCGAAAGAATAAAATACTGAAAACCCTATAGTTTGTTAGCCCCCAGGTTTGGAGATTTGGGGGGTTGTTTATGCAAAATGATGAAAAAAAATCATATCTCGAAAAACTGAGAGTGTTCCACGATCAGATTCGAATATGTGTTTCTTGAATGCCGAAAGAAAAAAATAGTGAAAACCGCATAGTTTGTTAGCCCCCAGGTTTGGAGATTTGGGGGGTTGTTTATGCAAAATGATGAAAAAAATTCATATCTCGAAAAACTGAGAGTGTTCCACGATCAATTATATTCAAAAACAAGAATATTTCCAAAGTGGGGTTTCAACGAAGATTCTTTCAGCAGATTATCAGATCACAGTGAATGCCATCGAACTAAATAATTTTTTTTAAAATCTTTCCTTAAATAGTTCAAACAGGTAAAGAATAGTTGAGAGGGTTTAGGGAGGTGTTCAACAATATTTTGGGAATTCCAACAGCAATAAAAGACATACCAGCAATAAAACAATCTATTGATATTTCCAGAATTATTGGAGTTGTAAAAAGTTCTACTTTAACAATCATGTGAATATTGTGTTTATTTATTGAATGGGGGAAAATAGCGTCAGAATTCTTGAAATGCTTTTTTTGCATAATCTAGTGACATTTAAAAAATTTGAACACAGGGGTGCAATTAATTAATTTAATTCAAGATCCGAATCTGCGCTGAAAATTCCAAGTCTCTAAGTTCGTACATTTGAGAGGCATCGCGTTTACGAACGGACGGATAGAATTGAATTTGACTACGGATTCGTGAATCGAACCGAATCATTTCACACCATTCTCGGCCAAAATTTCAATAATGCACTCATCGTGACGAAATTATAGGGCTCCTAAGTAGAACGAGCGCTTAAGAAGGGATGCTATCAAAACACACACGTCTATTACCATAAGATAACTGATTGGAAAAAATGTTGACTAAAAACAATCGATTACTAGAAAAACATTAAGCTCACTTTCTTGCTGGGACACACTGTACATCCAATTCGTCTTTCAATACCTGGTAGCACGTTCTCACTTGGTGAATGGCTCATTTTATTGGGGTGGGTCATTCATTTCGTAAATATTCCAACAGAAGGATAAAGGTACTCGTAATTAGACCTTCCGTTTGTCGGTGAATCATAAAGAAATATTAGGCTATTTGAGTCCGTTCGGGATTATAATAACTGGGAAAACCATGAATTGTGTAAATGCGTCCTATCTTATTCCTGGAAGCACTGGCATAATCGTGATTATGAAACAGAAAATTTTGGGGAATTCCATTATCCCAAATAGGCAAATTGGATCGAAACAATCGAGATACAGGAGAAAAAGATCCGCTGAATAGTTGTTACGCAGTATTCGAATCTTTCGAACAACCCCCAAATCTCCAAACGTGGGGGCTAACAAACTATGGGGTTTTCAGTATTTTATTCTTTCGGCATTCAAGAAACACATATTCGAATCTGATCGTGGAACACTCTCAGTTTTTCGAGATATGAATTTTTTTCATCATTTTGCATAAACAACCCCCCAAATCTCCAAACCTGGGGGCTAACAAACTATGCGGTTTTCACTATTTTATTCTTTCGGCATTCAAGAAACACATATTCGAATCTGATCGTGGAACACTCTCAGTTTTTCGAGATATGAATTTTTTTCATCATTTTGCATAAACAACCCCCCAAATCTCCAAACGTGGGGGCTAACAAACTATGGGGTTTTCAGTATTTTATTCTTTCGGCATTCAAGAAACACATATTCGAATCTGATCGTGGAACACTCTCAGTTTTCCGAGATATAAATTTTTTTCATCATTTTGCATAAACAACCCCCCAAATCTCCAAACCTGGGGGCTAACAAACTATGGGGTTTTCACTATTTTATTCTTTCGGCATTCAAGAAACACATATTCAAAGCTGATCGTGGAACACTCTCAGTTTTCCGAGATATGAATTTTTTTCATCATTTTGCATAAACAACCCCCCAAATCTCCAAACCTGGGGGCTAACAAACTATGGGGTTTTCACTATTTTATTCTTTCGGCATTCGAGAAACACATATTGAAAGCTGATCGTGGAACACTCTTAGTTTTCCGAGATATGATTTTTTTTCATCATTTCGCATAAACAACCCCCCCAAATCTCCAAACGTGGGGGCTAACAAACCATGAGGGGTATTGCATTTCATTCTTTCGGCATTGAAGAAACATATATTCAAAGCTCATTGTGGAACACTCCCATTTCGTCGAGTTATGATTTTAGTCAGAAATCACCCCCAAAAACCCCCACAACTCCCTCCCTGAGGCTTAAAAGTCTCCAAATGAAAGAGGATTGAATTTCTCATCGACCCATCAAGCCCACATCGAAATCTGAATGCGATACGATCTCATTTGAGTGAGTTATGAATTTTGTTTTCATGAGCCATTGTTTGTCTTTGAGTGTATGTGTGGATGTGGCCAACTTCACACCGATTTACTCAATGGCATTCATTGTAGTTGATTCCGTTCCCCGGTAATGGTTCAACTCAGTTCCAACCTGTGAACAACTACTCTCGAAACTTCCAACAGCTCAGAATAAATAACACCGACCTTGTACCACCAAATACACGGTAAAACCTTCGCAACGTGAGTGAATATTCGCCCTTTTTTGGAATAAATGAAGACTTCGTGTTTTTTTTTTAATTCAACGCTTTTATTTGGTTTCATGACACGAAAACATTGAAATTTCATAGATTACGAAACGGTGATATTTTCCATTCTACAGGGGATGAATCAAGTTCCTGTAAGTAATTGAGTACGTCGGTAATGTGGGCAGTACCACTGCATTAAGGAATGAACGAGAATAAATTCGCTATCACAAAAACGCTTATATCTTTTGAACCACTGGATGTCAAGCGAAGTGAAAACACGAGAATTTATAGTGAAACTTTTTCAAAATAATCAAAAATGCAGATTCAAAGGAATTGCAAAAGAGGCTCGCGTTCGTCCGGAAACGGTATCAATAGTTGTTAAGCGCTTCAACGAAGATCTTACAATTAACCGCAAGGAAGGAACCGGGAGGAAAAAGGGGTTTCATAGTCCAAAATAAGTGAAGAAAGCCATCAGCCTTTTTCAGAAGAATCATAACCTTTCAGGACGGAAAGTGGCCCAAATAGTGGGTTCTTCGCAGTCAACCGTTCAGAAAATCAAGTCGAGTTGTGGGCTTAGAACATACAAAGTGCAGAAAGTGCCAGACAGGAACGCTTTGAAGAATCAAGAAGCGAAATCAAGAGCAAAGAAATTAAAAAAAGATTTCTTGAAAAATTTTTCCTGTTGCGTGATGGACGACGAAACCTATGTCTTGGCTGATTTCTCGCAACTTCCTGGTCAGGAATTTTATACTGCAGATTCTCGTGGAAATGTTAACGAACAATTTCGCGTGAAGAAACAAGCAAAGTTTCCTAAAAAATTCCTGGTTTGGCAAGCAATTTGCACTTGCGGGAAAAGGAGCAAATTTTTCACTGGGAAAGGCTCTGTTGCCTCGAAGATATATATCGAGGAATGCTTGAAGAAGCTACTTTTACCATTTTTACGTGAGCACGATGTGTCAACAATCTTTTGGCCAGATTTAGCTTCATGCCACTACAGCAAGGCCACCAAGGAATGGTACGAACTACGAAGCTAATGAGGTGGTTTTTGTCCCCAAAGAGGCCAATCCACCAAATTGCCTAAAACTCAGGCCAATCGAAAGATATTAGGCCCTGGTAAAAAGAGAATTGAAGAAGACTAAGAAATCAGCGAAAACATTAGCGGAATTCAAACAAAAGTGGAAGACAGCATCCCAGAAAGTGACTGAGAACACTATAAGAAGCATGCTGGGAAGAATTCCAGAAAAAAATCCATGAATTTTGTAAAAAATAGTTTTGGTTTTTTTTATTGTAAAACCAGTTTTCATTAGAATTAGAAGATGATTCGAAAATGAGTTTGATTTTCGAAATCGGTCCAGTGGTTCAAAAGATATAAGCGTTTTTGTGATAGCGAATTCATTCTCGATCAGTCCTTAGTTGGCCAGGAAATGTTAGATGGTAAAACAAACAGTTTTTCACGATAGTGAATACTAATAGAGCCCCAAGATTTACCTATTAGGCAGTTATCCTTATCGGTAGATCTCTGCAATCTGTTGATTTTATAGGAGAAATGTCAAAATTTGATAAATTTTCTTGGAAGAAATGGAAAAATTATAGAAAATATGAATATCATATTTTGCATTGACCTTTCCTCTTTGGATCCGCATATATCACGGCCAGCATAAAAATTTCCTAGGCGTCCGACACGCCTCTGCTTGACCTCTTCAAATTTCACTCGGCATAGAGCGTCATGTTTTATTCACGGAAACTTATCGTTGACCGTTTTGGTGAATTGGTTCGGGCCGTTCAGAGCCCTGCTATTGGCGTGGGAACAATTACGTCGAAACAATATATCTTTGTTTTTCGGTCTAATAACGCTACTCCACTTAACGATCACAACGACACCTCTATTGCTTACTTATATTTACTTGTCGCGAGTACGACTTTAGAAACTCAAATGGGATGTTTTATTTTATATTCTGCACGTCATTCAGAACAACAAACCATTACAATTATTGAATATATTTCATTCTTAGCGTGTTCCATTGCTTTGTCTCGAGAATTCCGTGACAATTTAAATGTTAACCAGTTAAGGTGTACGAGTATCTGGGTTAGTCCATTTCACCTTTCCAAAGAATCATTACGAGTTGATGTGAACTGAATCGTGCGAAAATAGCGAAATGGTGGAAGTCTACTTTAGTCAGGGTGCATTTTTTTTAAGTAGGACTTGTTTATAAAGAAGGCTGTGGCAACGCAAACGAGATGCTGACATATTGGCTAAATGTGCGGATTCAAACTTTAAAAGCATTAATAATACAATCGTTAAATATACAGGGTCTTTCACGAGGAACCTCACCCATATTTATACGGGAAACTACTGAACGTATTTTCATGAAATTCAGCACTTATAAGTATTTCACGATGCTGATGAAATCTAAAATATTTTCAAGGCATGAGCACCTCCGGTTTTTCCGGAAATGACGTCAACTTCCGTTTTTCAAATTAGAACACCATTTTTTTATTACAGAAATAGATTCCTTAGAAAATTTCGAGTTATTTTGAAGTAACATTTTTCAGTTTTGGTTGGAAAATTCTCTCTGAGCGGCAAAATTCGAAAAAAAAATCGAAAATAGAGCTCCGCTGAAACAAGAATAACTTCGAGGTTTTTGGATGGAAAATTTTCATTTTTGGGATTTTTCAAGATGTAAGATTGATGTAACCACTTTAAAAATCGAAATCGCGATTCATGATACAGGGGGTGAAAAAATCGCTTTTAAAGTTAGGGATGACAAAATCGTGAAAAATCAATTTTTTCAAATTAGAACCCCATTTTTTTATGGCAGATATTGAATCTACGTTGAAAAATAATGTGAGTGTATGCATCACACCCTTGCCCTAAAGTGGATATTTTCTGAGTTATTCACAAAAAACTGTTTTTCGTCTTGAATTTTCAGCTATTTCTTTTCCCTTCACGCCAAAAAGATGAAATTTTCAGGAACTGTTACTTAAACCATGTTTTAGATTTTACTACCCTAATATGCAAGAGAAAAAAGTTACAGGTTGTTCCTAAATAGATGGCGAATTTGGATTCGAATTTGTATCGGAAACCTCTTTATTTCAACTAATCGGCCATCGGTTTTCTCTCCAGTGATAAATAAATAATTCCTTATGAACCATATGCAAAAACTTACCATGTTTTACATTCTTTTTTTTTAATGATAGATATCATTAATTACATCTGCCAAATTCCTTTTTATTCAGTAGATGTAATTAATGATATCTATCATTAAAAAAAAAAGAATGTAAAACATGGTAAGTTTTTGCATATGGTTCATAAGGAATTATTTATTTATCACTGGAGAGATACAAATTCGAATCCAAATTCGCCATCTATTTAGGAGCAACCTCTTACTTTTTTCTCTTGCATATAAGGGTAGTAAAATCTAAAACATGGTTTAAGTAACAGTTCCTGAAAATTTCATCTTTTTGGCATGAAGGGAAAAGAAATAGCTGAAAATTCAAGACGAGAAACAGTTTTTTGTGAATAACTCAGAAAATATCCACTTTAGGGCAAGGGTGTGGTGCATACACTCACATTATTTTTTAACGTAGATTCAATATCTGCCATAAAAAAATGGGGTTCTTATTTGAAAAAATTGATTTTTCACGATTTTGTCATCCCTAACTTTGAAAGCGATTTTTTCACCCCCTGTATCATGAATCGCGATTTCGATTTTCAAAGTGGATACATCAATCTTACATCTTGAATAATCCCGAAAATGAAAATTGTCCATTCAAAAACCCCGAAGTTATTCTTGTTTCAGCGGAGCTCTATTTTCGATTTTTTTTTCGAATTTTCCTGCTCAGAGAGAATTTTCCAACCAAAACTGAAAAATGTTACATCAAAATAACTTGAAATTCTCTAAGGAATCTATTTATGCAATAAAAAAATGGTGTTCTAATTTGAAAAACGGAAGTTGACGTCATTTCCGGAAAAACCGGAGGTTCTCATGCCTTGAAAATATTTTAGATTTCATCAGCATCGTGAAATACTTATAAGTGCTGAATTTCATGAAAATACGTTCAGTAGTTTCCCGTATAAATATGGGTGAGGTTCCTCGTGAAAGACCCTGTATCTATATCTAACACTGTAACGAAAAAGGTGAAACATTAATTTTAGGATATGCTCTTATGCCTAACTATTAATTCTACAAAATTTCACGCATTCTCAAGTCAATGCAATGAATAGAGTGTTTCAATGGATTGTTTTTCAATTCAGAAATTCTTCATCTTATTTCTACTTGCAACAAAAACATTTATCTTCACACGAAATCAACACAGAATGAAAGAAAACAGTGTTGTACTCGGAAATGAATATTTCCTTCACACTTCATTACTTCATTCTTTCCAAACCTACAATTTCTGTATGGGCTTTAATTTTAAATTTTGATGAAAAGTTTTTTCAACCTAATGTATCTCTCAATTACACTGCGCAAAAATATTAACGCACATTATGGAAATCTCAAATTTATTCTACAACTGAAGGTGTTCTCAATGATAATTATTTTTATCAGAATTATGCATGCATATGTTATCCACTTTCAACGTTTTTCTTCAATACAGATGTTTTCTCCCAGCAGGAATAAAAAAAGATGATATCAGATTTTGAATGTATTGGCTCCATTCTAAAATCAGTTGTTCTCGATCAATTCTAGTGATCAATCGTAATTCTTTTGTTTGATTTTCTACACTCGATCGCTATGCAAAGCGAAACACGCAATTTTACCCAAGAGGAATGTGTCCAAGCGGTAGTTTTGCGAGAAGAAGGGTGGACATACACAAGAATTGCAGAAAGGTTTGGAGTTTCCCATACAAGTGTGTCCAGAATGTTGCAGCGATTCAGGGAGACAGGTATGAATGTCCGAAGACCAGGACAGGGTAGACCACGGGTAACAACTGCCATTCAAGAACGTTACTTGAGAGTTTCTACGTTGAGACAACGGTTTGCAACCGCTCGCCTCCTTCAAAATAAGCTTGAGCAAACTCATGAGGTGCAAATAAGCACTCAGACAATAAGAAATCGCCTCAGAGAATATGATTTAAGGCCTCGTGTCGCGGCAAGAGGCCCAGCTCTAACCTCAGCCCATACAAGGGCGCGTTTGGATTTTGCGAGAGAGGGAGAGAGCATATCCATTGGGAAGAGGCAGATTGGGAAAGAGTTCTCTTCACAGATGAGTCTAGATTCTGCTTCTACCATTGTGATCGACGTTTCCTTGTATACAGACGTCCACATGAAAGATATGCTCAGTGCAATTTCCTGAATACCACTGGTTTCGGGGGAGGATCGATTACCATAATCGATCGATGGGGTGGAATATCTTTGACTGCTCGCACAGGCCTAGTGGTCGTTGGTAATGAAGATATGAATGCTGATAAGTATATAAGGAACATTCTTGAAGAGCATGTAGTGCCATTTGCCCCATACATTGGTGAAAATTTCATTTTTATGGACGATAATGCCAGACCCCCATCGTGCGCGCATCGTTCAGGAGTACCTTGAAGAGGTTGAAGTCTCTCGAATGGAATGGCCAGCAAGAAGTCCAGATCTCAATCCGATTGAGCAGGTTTGGGACAACCTCAATAGAAGGCTGAGAAGTTCAGAAAATCATCCAGCTACTCTTAATGACTTAGGAATCCAACTCGGAGAAATCTGGAAAGGATTAGATCAGAACATTTCAAGATCACTCATTTTGAGTATGAACCGTCGTTGCCGAGCTGTAATTAACGCAAGGGGTGGAAATACCAAGTATTAAATCACTTATCAGCATTTCAGTATTTTGAAAATTGTTCATTTCTCTTCTTTCACATAAGATTCGGTGAAATCCTGAATTTTTCTTCCATTTAATGTGTCTTGTTTCGTTCAAAACCTTCCCGAGAGAACATAAAAAATAAGTTATAAAGTCAACGTAGAGTTAACTTTCATTAAAATCGAGATTTTCAGAATATGCGTTAATTTTTTTGCGCAGTGTATACTACTTTTTTTCTATCCCTTATAGTTCAAGAGATGTAGTACTAAACCATCGAAATCTGGCCAGCCTGTATACTTTGTTCTCATTGTTTTGGAATTGAGAGTAAAAAATAAATGTATTACTTTAGGAAACCTTATACCGAAATTTCACGATTTTCGAGACTTTTTTCATTGTCAGGAGACTTCAGCATCAGCTAAAACACAATTTTAAATATGAACGCATAGTTATCAAGATACTTGGTCCTGACTAGATTGTCATCGTGAGAGAGACAAATAAAATCATATTCCGATAGCTGATAAGATTTACACAAAGAATAATCTGAAGGATAGTGAATAATTTAATGTCAATAGTTGTTCTCTAAATATGGTTTTCGCTTTGTCCTTTCTTGTATGTGTTCATGCTTAGTACATTTGTTTCAAAAGAGAAAATAGTTCACACCGTATACGTTTGAATAGGACAAACTTCATCATATTAGAATTCGATAGCAACCAATTTCAAATCAATACAAATTCAATATGAAAGAATTCAATGCGCATACTGAAAAATGAATCAGACAATCCATATCACTCACCTATTATGAATAGAACACATATTCGACATCGACAAGTAACAATAGACAAACATACACAAAAACCTATCAAACATAACACAACGGAAAACAACGAACATCTGAAAATCCCGACAGTACGACTACAAACTGAATCTCCAATCCAATGACGAATCGACAAAGATTACAACATAAATTAACCAGAAATAAATTCGAACCATTCGATCCGGAACTTACAGGCATATTTCCATGTTTTCAGCTCCAATCAACTCTGAAGACCGAAGAAAACGAAACGAGATCCATCCATGAGACGTTTCAGCACTCGAAATAAACAAATATACCACGGTCTGACGATCAACGATGATTCATTCACAAAACACACATACAATCACACACACTACGACAAAATCGCCTTAAACTAAACAGGCACGACTACACTTCTGTCGTTCTGAGCGTCTTCTAGGAGCCGACCTCGACGAGAGTTTCGCCTTATCTCTTATCTAATCCGAAATCTCTTTGGCGGTCCGTGCGAATTTGCGAACATGGAAAAACTAGCGAACACACCGTGTTCCTGTGACCTACTGATGTTTTCGCCTCCGGCAATTCCGAGTGGTTTTCTAGGTTCGTTTTTCCGTGGAGAGGATAATCGACTTGAAATCATCGAGTTCCGAAGGTGAATTACCTATTGTGGTCATAAATAACAGGACTGTATACGATGTACGAAACGGGTGCAGAAGAATGCACTTGGGCTGGCCGTGTACTCATGATGCAAAGAGGAAACGAACAATAATACATTTTTGAGTGATTCAGTTGACTCTCACAAAGTTGGTCTTCAATCCCCGGAAAAATCTTCAGACCCTCGTCTGCTTCAATTCAAATTCAATACTTCAAAACTCCTGAACAAAATTATGGCTCCACTTGGAAATTCATTACATTTTCACAATATTCTACTCATCTTGTTGAATTAAAATTGTTAGTTTTGACTATAGAAGAGAATAGTCATAGTTCATACTAACATATTTCATAAAAAGTTTTTTATGATCATAATACTTATTATTATTTCATTAATCGCAGATACAAGAAAGTGAAAAGACAATTTCATTGCCAATTACATTTTAGCAACTGATAACTAGTAGAGCCCCTAGATCTACCTATTAAGCAGTTATCCTTATCGGTAGATCTCTGCAAGCCAGGTGATTTTATAGGCGAAATTTCAAAAGTTTGATCAATCGTCCTGAAGAAATGGGACAATTATGGAAAATATCAATACCATGCAATTTTGCAAGTAATGGCTTGCATTAGCTGTTGAACATGTGGGTTTAGAATTTGAAACATCAGTCGGAAGGTTCCATTGAAACATTATTTTCAAATATGTAGGTGTTGTTTCAATCATCTTCCATGCTCTTTTTTTACAATTCCAAAGAACAACCACATCTTTGGTTTGCAAACTCATCCTGACGTTTTTTCGTTTCCAGAATGAATTATTCTGTCTTCAATACTGCATTGTAATCAACTACACCAAAAATTGCTTGAAACTTGAAACGAAAAATACAGATTTTCAGGTAAGCTGTAGTGTTTAAGGGGAAATGGTAGACGTCCGAGCTCGTGAGCTCCCTTCAAAAATTGGGCTTTTTATTTCCATGATATCTCATTTCGTAGACCAACAATTTTTCTTTTAATTGAAGCTTAATAATTTTTCTAGGATGTCTATTACTCGCTTTTCCGTTTTTCTTCGTATATTAGGAAAAAAACCTGGTGTAATTCCAAAAAAATCAGGACAAACGTTTTTATTGCCATGATATCTCCCCGTCAATTTTCGGGATGAATGTATGAAATTTTCAGTATACATACGGAATGATATTTTGCAGAATGTGTGTTAATCAGTTTTTCTGTTTATTGCTCCCCTGAATTTTTAAATCTATATATATAAAAGAAAGATGTTGGTTACACCATTTATAACTAGAGATCGGATGGACTGTTTGTTATAAAACTTCATTTATGGAATCGTCTACGGTCTGGATATCATAAAATACAATAAAACTTCGAAAAAATTGATGAAAGTTTTACTTATGCAGGAAATGCTTTTCCTTCTTTTGAATACGGCCACTAGGTGTCGCTACCGTTGATGCGTAGTCGTACAGTGAATAGACAAGTCACTGTAGGTAGTCGTAGGTTGATATTACCGCTGTTAGATGGCGATATGTGACTCGCATAGAACTCATGGTAACATGGAAGTCTATTGCCAGATCAAAAAGCGGGTAAACTTATCTCAAGTTGGTGGAACAGTCAATTTTCACCGAAAGATCAAGTATCTGATTTTGACGATCAGCTTCAAACGTTAGTTGGCCATCTTCATATTTTTTCTTTATTTTTGAAATGCTTTCGAATTTCTGTTTGGGTAATAGATATATTTGCGGAAATAACTGAATCCAAAATTGACCATAATTAGTAATTGACATATTATATTCGTGTTTCTGTTCGCACAGAGTCAGTATTGTAAGCGTCAATAATTTTGAAACGTTTGCTCATCGGGCTTTCACTTATGATATACAATAATGTTTCATGGGTTGCCTAATATGATCTGGTCGAATGACCATCAATAAATTTGAATATGAGTTCAACATAATTCACAGTGTTGATAATTTTGCCGTGTCGATCGTACTATCGACATTTCAACATCTCGATTTGTCTTCTAACGAGCTTGATATCGTCAACTAAATTGAACAAATTGAAGAGAGATTGACAGCTCATATCCATGGAATAATGAGAATCGCGCTGCTCCACCAACTGAGATGTTTACCCATTATTTTGAGCTTAGCAGCATAGCTAAGATGTCTAAAATAATGGTGTGACCACTGATTAGATTTTGAGAATATAAGAAAAGTTTTGTTTTTGCCACTTCAGGTTGGGCTATTAACAAATGACTGATTCTTCAATTCTGGTCGACGGGCTGTGTTAATAGTCGATAGTTCATTAAAGGAATAATTTTTGTTCATATTCTTGACATTTTGATTCATATAAGAGGAAAGATACCTATAATATGGATTATACTCCTGCTATTCACAGTCACATGGGGTACTGCAAAAAGAGAACTGTACAACAATTAAAAACAAAAAGTTATATGTTCAAGTTCAACAATTAGTTACCGCTTAAATAAAGAGAATTCTTTCCATGTGAATTACAAAATTATTAAAATTTTGTATATTTTGAACTTTAATTCTGGCTAATTTTTTTCCTGCTTGAAAAAAGGCAATGGTAAGTTTATACAACTTTTAAGTATAATTCAGGCGGTACAAAGTTCGCCGGGCCAGCTAGTGAATTATAAAGAAGGAACTTTATTGGTAATATTTTCAACCAGGTTTTTTTCTAATATACGAAGAAAAACTTGAGAGCGAGTAATACACATTCTGCAAAATATTATTCCGCATGTATACTGAAAATTTCATACATTTATCCCGAAAATTGACGGCGATATCATGGAAATAAAATCGTTTGTCCAGATTTTTATGGAATCACATCTCACCAGGTTTTTTTCCTAGTATACAAAGAAAAACGGAAAAGCGAGTGATACACATCCTAGAAAAATTATTAAGCTTTAATTAGAAAAAAAAATGTTGGTCTACGCCGCATGCGAACTGAGATATGGAAATAAAAAGCCCAATTTTTGAAGGTAGCTCACGAGCTCGGTCGTCTACCATTTCCCCTGAATTCTTATCAGAATTTCATCTGCTTCAATACCAAACATGAGTGTTTGTGAATCCTCGAGAGAAGGGTATTTTATGCATCCTGGATTGCATGAACATAGATGCAAAATACCTGATTAGATTTTGTTTAAGACTTTCTTGTTGAAGGAAAATCTGATATTGGTTTCTACTTTTCATATCTCACGCTATTTTTCCATTACCTACAGTGACTGTATGGGAATATAGTCACTGTACCATTACCGCAATAGAGCCACGACCTTGAAATATTGCGGATAATTCCGGAACTATTACCTGAACTGCAATCAAGAGTACTGATTTGATCTACAATTTTTATCACGATTTTTAGTTGGGAGTCGTTGCTCCAGGGTTTCTATGCATCTATCACTGTACAGGGTCACCCAAATAGCTTGATTTTGACTGTTTCTAGTACTTCTAGGCTAGATAGGTGAAAATGTTGAAAGGAGTCCTGGGCTCGATTTTCGTGAAAACTCCATAAATGAAAGCCGTTTTACGAAATCTTCATTTGTTTTCAAGATATAACGAAATTTTTATATTTTGGCGATTTCGAAAATGTGCCATAACTTCTTCATTTTGTAAAATATCTAAAAACGGCAAAAACTTTCTACAGGCACTTTTTCATTAACAATACGGTACCGTATTCAGTTATTTTTTATCTCTTATATGAAAAAAAAAACAACTTTCTTATTTCAAATACGAATGGTATCTTTTTTCGATCCTATGTTATGCCAAAAAAAATCAGCTTTTCAAAAATATACAGGGTGTCTCAAGTTCGAGTGCCTATTAGACGTTTCTGGAGAACTAGACATATTTGAAATCTGAAATTTGGGATTATGATATTGTTCGAAATTCTCTACAGACCTAAAATATTTTCAAAGCCAGAGCACTTCCGGTTATACAGGCAATGAAAATAAATTTGCTCAAAATTTTTTTTTTCAATGTTTTCGTTTCTGATATGATTGAATATTCAATACTGAATATATTTCTGTAGAAACCAGTGTATTCATTCGAATAGTTTTCAAAATATCGAAAAAAAACCTGAAAAAAAGTAAAATATTCATAGTCAGTATTATGTTCTTTTTTCTTATTCTGAGCATCCTGAGTGTAAACCGTTTTCACAATGTCAAAGTAGAAGAATGTGGAAAAGTCATACATCTTTGGATTTCATAAATATCATCACAGGGTGTTTCAAATTTCGTGTCAAAAACTGTGATCCAAAATTGGCCATAACTTCTGTTTTTCAAATTAGAACCCTATTTTTTTATTATTGCGTTGGATTCTACGGAGAAAAATAATGATAGCACTTCCAGATGCTCTTGGTCCTAAATTCAGTTATTCCCGGGTTATTTGAGCTTTTTTGGATGCATGTCGTACGTAGAGTAAAATTCATCGAATCTGAACAGATTCGATGAATATTCTCATGAAACCATAGTAACAAGTAATAGTCAGAACTGTCACTTGTGAATTATTAATTGGATCATTTATCTTCTATGGTCACAGAATATTATCATGCAACATATTCGATGAATATTTTTATGAAACCATTGAATAAAATCGAAAAGTAAAGATAAAACCTAAAATAAGACCTGTCACTTGGGAATTATTAATTGGATCATTTATCTTCTATGGTCACAGAATATTATCATGCAACATATTCGATGAATATTTTTATGAAACCATTGAATAAAATCGAAAAGTAAAGATAAAACCTAAAATTAGACCTGTCACTTGGGAATTATTGATGGGAAAACTTATCTTCTATGACCACAGAATATTCTTAAGTAAAAGATTAGATGAATTTGATTCTACGTACAACAGGAATCCAGAAAAGCTCAAATAACTCGGGAATTACTGAATTTGAGCGCAAGAGCATCAGAGAGTGCTATCATTATTTTTCTCCGCAGAATCCAACGCAATAATAAAAAAATAGGGTTCTAATTTGAAAAACAGAAGTTATGGCCAATTTTGGATCACAGTTTTTGACACGAAATTTGAAACACCCTGTGATGATATTTATGAAATTCAAGAGATGCATGACCTTTCCACATTCTTCTACTTAGACGTTGTGAAAACGGTTAACACTCAGGATGTCCAGAATAAGAAAAATGAACATAATACTGACTATGAATATTTTACTTTTTTTCAGGTTTTTTTTTCGATATTTTGAAAACTATTCGAATGAATACAATGGTTTCAACAGAAATGTATTCAGCACTGAATACTCGATCATATCAGAAATGAAAACATTGAAAAAAAATTTTTTGAGCAAATATATTTTCACTCCCTGTATAACCGGAAGTTCTCTGGCTCTGAAAATATTTTAGGTCTGTAGAAAATTTCGAACAATATCATAATCCCAAATTTCAGATTTCAAATATGTCCAGTTCTCCAGAAACGTCTAATAGGCACTCGAACTTGGGACACCCTGTATATATGTCGGTATTTTATTTTCTGACCCTCACTATCATAGAATAATGTATAACAGACTCAACTTTAAGTGAAAATTCCACTTTTTTGCTATTTCTGTCTCAAATATGGAAAAAATATATCGACATATACATATATCTTTTCGAAGAGCTGATTTTTTTTAGCATAACATAGGATCAAAAAAAGATACCATTCGTATTTGAAATAAAAAAGTTGTTTTTTTCCACCCTTTATATTGGAAATAAAAAATAACTGAAAACGGTATCGTATTGCTATCGTTTTTAGATATTTCAGATAATGAAGAAGTAATGGCACATTTTCGAAATCGCCAGAATATCAAAATTTCGTTTTATCTTCGAAACAAATGAAGATATCGTGAAACGGCTTTCAGTTATGGAGTTTTCAGGGAAATCGAGCCCAGGACTCCTTTCAACATTTTCTCCTAACTAGCCTAGAAGGACCAGAAACAATCAAAATCAAGCAATTTGGGTCATCCTGTACGAATAATAATCAAATATGAGTAATTAATTTATAATAGAAATGCACATAATTCTGAGAACACAAAGCGAATGAGAAACTGATAGTTACTCTATTCATGTAATGACATGGATAAATAGATGAATTCCTCTTTAATTTCCACATTTTTCCTTAAAGGTTGCTTTTAAATTTCACAACAAATTTCCCAATCTATCACATAATAGAGTCGAATTATATTATTTTCTGATTATATAAAACATAATCAATCCGAAATGGATACTTCTTCAGCTTTTTAGCGGATGATAATTTTCTACCATTTACAATTCCCATTTTCTTAATTGTAATAAAATAGTTATTTCATCAAAATCCATACTTCTAGAAAATGCAAAAAGATTAGGGTACCTCCACTTGATTAAACTAAATTGGTTAATCTACAAGTCATGCCATAAAGCTACAAAGAATAAACGGAAAAAAACCAAAACTTACCATGAAACAAGACATCCCCATTCCTTCTTGCATCCTGACATCAGGTTCACTCCTAGCTATCTGTTTATCACGATTACTGCCCATATTGGAGAAAAACAAGTCGTTCAAACTGCCATACCCCAATTGCTGACCAAAATCCATGTTATTCAACTCTTCATAACTGTAGTTGGGCTTAGATGTACCACACTTTTTGGGAGTTAGTTTTCTCTTAATATTTCCCCACTTATTCAAATCATCGCAACTACTGGCCAACTTGGGAGTGTGCTTGGATTTACGTTCAAAGAAGATGGCACTTGGTGTTTTGAAAACACTATCAGAATTAACCAATTCAAGGCTTCGCCCACTACACATAGAAAAATTGTCTTCAGATCTTTTAAAACCAGACTCTTCTTTGTTGATGATTGAGTGAACACAGTTGTTTGATCTATCAACCTCCATTTCGAAAGGGACATCAATAGCTCTTTCTTGAAAATTACCCATATTGCACTGATTCAAGGTGAAATGATCACTTGTCCTATCAAATTCATTAGAATTACTCTTAATCTTACTTTCATTGAAATGTACAGCACTGATGAGTGACTGATCATGCCTGTTATGACCACCCCTAACACAAACTTCGCTGGTTTTTGTATTATCATCTGAACTGGTGAAACTTGACGGTGAAACATTTCTGGTTAGTTTATCAAATGAAGACCTACAGATGAGTTTTTCAGAATTCGAGAAATTATTTAGTTGGCCTTCCATTTTGTTGCTATTTTTGGTATTTTCTACCTTTGAACCACCAAAACTGTTCTTTATGCTAACACCCTCATACGATTTTATATTTTGAACATTATTCAGAGGCTTCTCGTTATTGAGTACCATTTTGAGCAAAGCATTGGGTTTTGTTTCTTCTGAATTCATGCAATATTCAGAACTTCTGAGCATGTTTTCTCTATCATCAACATTTCCTTCTGTGATAAGATTATTACTCTGAAAATAAATGAAAATTACCATTGACTTTGACCATAGAACTTACACTATGATGATACTGCAGAGCAAAAAGATTGACCGAAATCGCAACTGGAATAAGAGCAACATTTTAAGACTAAACAAATGATCCAAATATAGCTGATCACTGATTAAGAGTTTTCTAGTATCAATCACATTTTATGTATAACCGGAAGTATGAATAATCCAAATAGCAATTTTCATATGAAGAGTAATACCTCAAAATAGTTTCACAATGAACTCTTCAATATTTTACAATAACTAAATAAGCTTCAATTAATTCGAAAAAGCACTCACAATTTTTCTTGCATCTTCTATCGGCCTTGCAGGAAACTCAACCAACACAATTCTATCACTTATTGAATTAAAATCATCTCTGAATCCAATTCCTGAATCAGAATTGCTTGAAGCACTAGGTTGTGGAGAATTAGCCAACAATGGTAAGGCTCTTTCGTCAACATTAAACTTGGCATTCTGGACATCACATTGTAACTTATACATGCTTTGAATCAAACTCACAATGTAAAGTGAATCTTTGGGAAACTCTAAACAACGTCCTGATATAGGATCTATACTACATATTATATTGAATGCTTCAGCTTTTCTCGAATGCACATTATGATCAATTAATTTTGGATCTGTTACAAATATATGACAGCTGTTTGAAATATCTATTTCCGAGTTAGATCTCTTTGTATTAGAGTCTGAAAGCCAATCATCACAATTTTCCTTTGGGTTAGAATCAGAAATTGCACTAGTGACTAATCCAAAATATCTTGAATCTTTATCTATCGCAGATCCAACATAAACAACACGATTTGTTGGGTATATAGCCAGGATATGATTAGAGGAATTCTTCAGAGTTAAGCAAGTAGGTAAAACCGTCATCAAGACAGCAGTTGGGCTTCTTTTTTCTTGTCTTAGTTTTCTTATACAATTACAAACTGTTTGAAGCCTTGCTTCAGGTAACAGCTGCTTAGGCATTTCTATGGTTCCAAGATATCCAACTAATGCTTTATATTCAATTGGACCCCCTTGATCTTCAAGTGATAATCCTTTCAAATAGCCATCAGATGAAAATTGTTTAGGTGAGTCAATAGCCCCAATATATCGTACAAGTGCTTTATAATCTGTAGAGATAGCTTGTTCACCTACATTGTTAGTGAGATTCATTGGAACTGAAACTTCCTTATTGGCATTCAAATACTTTACACCACAGTTATGGTTAACATTATTCAGCATGGACGCTCCATCATTTATTATGCGATTGAACGGTCTATGTGTTCTACTGGGTCTAGGTTTATGCTTTGGTTTCCTACAAGTAATTATGCGATTCGCATCTAAATCTTCATCACTACTATCAGAATAATAATTTTCAGCTATCGTCATCTTGATAGGGGCTGCACAACTTCCTATCAGGTTCACAACAGCATCATGTGTAGTCTTAGAAACTGATACATCATTCACTGATATCAAAAAATCACCAGCTCGGAGTCCAGCTTGATCTGCGGGTGAATCTTTCACTATACAACTCAAAATACACGGCTGCTGTCCTGAAATGGTGAAACCAAAACCATTTGGTCCTCTAGCCACCTCAACTGTTCGAATTCCATAATTAGGTCGTTTTTTCCTCCGCCTATTAGGATGCATTTTGGATTTAGGTTAAAGATATTAAAAAAGTTACTGAATAGTGTTTCTATTGGGTCACTCCTCTCGTCATTTAAAACTTGTTTTTATTTTTAACTGTTATTAGTAAATCACATCGAATGTTTGGTATGCAATCTGCAATGACATTTGAAACTGTCAAGCCCTCTTGCGGAAAATAGTTCAATCAAAAACTTTCACTATGAAGGCGTTATACCGAAATATGTAGTACAAATAATTCGGCCAGATGTCGCAATTGAGCCTGAGGTTGTAAATTAAATTGAAATAATTTCCTTTCATTTTTGGGGATTCGATTCAATCAAAATAAGATGATTTAGTGTTTGTTAATAACTCTCTGTAGTCTGTAGTATTACTAATTAGATTCTGATATAACTAAAGCATCACATCATGCGTTTTTCAAATATTTTTTGGTCAAGAAGTTTCCAAGGAACATTAACTTTGGAAGTTTAAAAAATGAGTGCGTTTTTATTTCAATCTGCTTTTGTGATTAATTCAATCAGTGATGGGGATACGATCGCCGTCGTTTGATGAAAATATAAATACCCCTGATGCATTTACGAATAATCAATTAAATGTTTACTTTCACACTATCATTGAATTAAGTACCGAATACAGTAACCAGCGGCGTAGCTACGTGGGTGCAAGGGTGTGCAGTGCACCAGGGCCCCCGACCTCAGGGGGCCCCCAAGCGCTGACCATCAAATCGCGTTTGAACTTGAAAAAAAAAATTCAAACTCTGATTTTTCTCTGTGATCTATTATGTGAATAACATTGTTTTTATTATATTTTTTTCCGAAATATCCTCAAATGTAGGCATTTATTGCCAAAATTCACTGGTGAATCGGACACATATCTAAAAAAACTAAATCCGACTAGATGGTCCAGTAGGGTTAACATAATTTCGGCAATCAAATTTCATTCTTTCCATATCATTCGTGCATAAGCTGAAATAGTTATGAAAAATTCTTGCAAATAAGATCGAAAACAAGCAGAAATTGAAAAAATGTTGAATTTTGAATTTATTCTCCTCGGCGATTTAATGCACCGCATTCTCAATGATATCAATTATGCATCTGAAGTATTACAAAAATGCGATGTCAGTTTGAACGACGTATGCAGAGCTTTAGAAGAGACTAATACAATGAAAAAAAATTATAGGAGTGACTTCGCGTCCTTCGAGTGCAAGGCTAGAGAAAATGTCATAGCATATGGTAAAGATCCCCATTTCGAAGAAAAGAGACAAAAAAAGGTAAAAAATATTTCAAATTTTCTGAAAATCACTGGAAACGCCCATTAGCTTCCGATCAACGATTTCGAAGCAGGGGAGAATTTTCCGAAATAAATATTTTCAATAGAGTGCTCGATATAATACTTTCTCAATTTTAGAAGTTGCCTTCTTATATTTCGGTTGCAGTTTTCAAGCCGAATCATTGGAAACCATTAAGTTTCATTAAATTTAAAAGAGAATTGAAGGCGTTCCTTGTAACAAAACGTATTATTCGCTCTCAGAGTTTTTCTGCGACACAAACCTATCTGTGATATAAGTATAGTTTGTCCTAGACTGTAAGATCATTTTATGTCCATATTTATTTTAATAATGTGTTATTTATGCTGAAACTGGACGAGTACACGCTGTAGTATCTACAATGAAGATTTGATTGATTGATTGAATTCAAGTTTCGGGTGTATGACTGCAGTCAACAAAATTTGGAATTTTCACCATCATTTCTACTAGATATAGGTAGACGAAAAAACTGTAATTCAAAGCTTCGACCAATTTCAAATTGAATATTGCGATATGAAAGGGACCAACTTTTCAATTCAAGTTCTTAATATTTATCACCTATTTCTACCTGAATTGAATAAGGCATGGACAATTCATGAATTCTCTATGAAAATAATAAGGAAATACGGAATGCGATCTAACAGAAGTATTTACAGCAATATTACTGTTCCATACAATCTTCCTGTCACCTCTGTAGAAGCTGAAAGCTTTTTCAGCAAATTAAGAATAATATAAAATTATTTGCTGAACACTATGAGCCAAGCTCAACTGCGACATTAATGGCTTATACCTATTAATTGAAAATGAAGCTGCATCAAGACTAGATTTGAGTGAAGTCATTGAATCTTCCGCAAAGAGTAGGTCTAGAAAGAGATTGTAAACATATTTTTTCCGAAGGAATAAATGACTTCAAATCTAGCCTTGATGGACCTTTAGGTTCGAATCCTCAATAATTAATTTGAATTCATTCCTTGAATAATTTATTCTTATTGTGATTTCACCAAATAATCTAACGTATCAATAAGAAAAATAAGGCTAGAAGGTCATAGTGACAATGACAATTTTTTCGTGAATATTTGTACATATAGTAAATATCTATAAAAAATGTTTTCAAAGCCCTCGTTTTCATCCACATTAATATTACAAGGGTACTTATTACAAGGGTACTCGTAACATTATATAATAATATAACATTAATATAATGAATTTAATATACCTACTCAAATACATAAATAACAACATAATTTATTCAAGTATACTACTCAACTGTACCTTCAGTAAGTAACTTTGCTTCTTCGAAGTATTTATATTTTGACTCGAGAACAGTTCATTAAGGGGCCCCTCTTCGATTTTTGCACCAGGGCCCCGGACTATCTAGCTACGCCACTGACAGTAACCCTTAAACAGTTAGAAAATAGAAAAGTTATCTTAGATTTCAAATACAAAATGTTTTCTCTGTATCTATGTAAATGCACCGTAAATCCAAGTAACATGAATACCCTTATAGCTACCATTTTCATCATGATTACGAAAATAAGTATTCCCTGTAAAATTATGTAAGGAATATGGAAATGCTTTCATGACAAAAAAAAATTAAACAGTAATAAAAATTTATTTTCAATATACCAATGTCGAAAATTAACCTATGGTAGTATAATGAAATAATGATTTAAATGACAAGTATATCTTTAAATAAAAAAAGTATGAATAATAAAAATAAAAAAACAAAATTTCAAAGTGCAGCAACTCCTATTACATCAAATAGGTTTTTTATTTTATCCAGATATTCAATAGAATATGATTTGTTAAGAGTAGAAGATATGGCTATTTGTTCCAAGATATTTGTCTGTAATTCTAAAGCTTCTTTGAACTTTATAGATATTTCATCAATTAGTTCGAATTCCTTTATAGATTTATGTGAATGGAAAAAGTTCTGAAGGAATTTGCAACATTCATTCATTATTTTGACTAAGGACAGCCATTCTTCTTTGCGAGAAAGGCTTTTTACGCCAACCAGCTTTAATTCCCTAGAAACAGCTCCTAGGATATTGGACAAACTGATCAAGTTACTTATATTTTGGCATTCACTTAATTTTTCGAACTCTTTCATCCTCTCCTCGAGTCCGCGCAAAACGTTTAATAGTTCATTATTTTTTTGTGAATTGTCAAGGATTATTTTCTTCTTCTCACATTCTTTTCTTATTTTAGCGATTTCGTTATTCTGATAATCTATCTGCTGCTGTAGTAATGTTTCATACTGTCGAATTGAACTCGATATGATTCGTTTCTTCGCCATAGCTTGTAGATATTCGTTGTAGGCATAATCTAAATGTTTAGTGTTTTTTCTTCCACTTGAATCAGAAGATACTCTAGTAGAATCTAGATCAAGTCGCAGTCTACTTCCCGAAAATGTTGAAGACGCCAAAGGTGCAAATCCGGAGTTAAGTTTTTTACTAGACATTTTAATTAAATGAAAATTCACAATTAATCATCACTTATGACTGTAATAAACTTTTCAACTTTTAAAAGTTTCAAAACAAAAAAGTTGACGGTTACTTTGTTTTGCTTGATGACAGACAGCACTTCGATTTGAAAAATGACAGTAGACCACAGAATTGCAGGTCTTTTTGTTCTACTTCCTTCCATTTTCCTGAACTCACAAGCCAGTAGCCACAGAACACAAATATGATCCTTCCGTGTTCTGTACCCTCCGCCACCTACAAACTAAAGGTCCTCATACGTGCACTTGTTGATTATCTTCCAACGAGTACTCCAAACTTAAAATCAGCAACTGCCGTAGCATGAAGACAAAAAAAAATATATTCAAGTGTTCCATAGGGGTATAAGATTAGAATGAGGAAATTGAAGTAGAAAGGGGTACAAGACAGACATTTCGATTTTCGTGCGGATTGGCCCACGGAAATATATTGGGCTAGGCGCATCCACCAATTTGTTGATCGCAATCAGTGGTTCTCAACCTTTTTTCCTCTGAGGGCCCGGAAGAATTTAGCGAAGTACTAAAATAAATGATACAACAATAATAGTATCATTAATTTAAGGACAATCTCCATTTCCAGCAGGCTTGAAACAGCCATTCCTTTTTCAAGAATTGATCATCTACTCATAACTCATGAATTTATCTGGTACTCTGGTGCCTCAAAGTAATATATATATATATTCTTATGAAATGGAGCTGTACAGATTTGATTCCAAATATGGCATGTGTCTCGAAAAGGCAACAAGGAACAGATCATTCAAACAAACATATTGATCCATTCCCCGCTCCTAATCTCAGTATTAGCAGAGGAATGTGAAACGGGGCACCATACAGTTCTGCGTATGATGCAAGAGCACAGATAAAAACCTCAGCAAAAACTCTGTCTCCCCGTATAAGTGTAGGGATATTGGATTTGTGTACAAATATTCATATTGCTGGGCATCTTCTTCGAATGTAAATCCTTCTTCATTTCTTCAAAGGGGTTGACAAAGCATTTTTAAATAATCTGAAACAAAAACCAAAGGGAGAAAAAAGGAAAAGCAAAATCCACTAATATATTCAAATTGTTTTGAAGGTACCAACCCATCTCAAAAATGAATCAGATACTGAATGAATATATTGGACAAAGTAATAAAATTTATTACTCAGAGTCTGGTTTCTGTTTAGATTACTTTTCGGAATTGAAACGAATATGAAAGCATCATTAGCTCTGCATAGTTTCAGCAAATAATTAAAGTTAATTAATATACAAGTTTTTTGAAAGCTTCAGGCTTAGAATTATTTTCACCAGTGAATTACCAAATGTTTTCAGGCCATTTAGAAGACAGTAGCGTCAGCAACTCAGCAAATACGTATCGTGCTCGCTTTTCCTAATGCAGAGGCGATTCTGAAATGGTCAACAATTATTTGTCCCGAAGAAAACTAGCTCATTTCTTCTATTCCCAAGACCCATTTGTTCTTAAATATATTTTGGACTAAATTGTTTTTGTTAGTTACTGTGGGACGAACCATGCGAACGTTTCATTTCATTTGCAGTTGTATGGCTTGTGTTGTTGTAGTGGGATCCACCAGAATGAAGCTGCGCTTTTTGAATGATAAATTCAATATTTCATACCACTACTGAAACCTTGATATGTGTGGCATCACTGCTACGGCCACCTGTGATTCACAATCGAGGAGTATGCGCGAATGGAACTACCCTATCCATACCGTCACCATCAAGTTACCACTGCTTGTCAACACACCATACATCCTGGCAACGCCGCCCAGTATTACGAGAGCGCACCTCCAAACCCAAAACGCACGCGCTCTTTATCCCTCAAACGCGCTGCAGGACCAAAACTGTAGACATACAATTGAATCCTGCTGCGTGCGTAGACCAGCGAGATACGTGTGTTAGAATAGAAATTTCTGTGATCGTTGCGCGTACTTTTCGCGGCCGCCTAGATAATGTTTTGAAATTGAAATAGTGCAGTGTTCAAGCAAATCGTTCGCAGTGGATCTTCCTACAAGCACCAGAGGGTGGTTAGAAGTGTTCTGCTCGGGGGATAGCTGCAAGATGGGCTGTACTTCTTCGGCGGAAGAGAGGGCTGCTCTCGCAAGGAGCAAGCAGATCGAGAAAAATCTGAAGGAAGACGGCATTCAAGCAGCTAAAGACATAAAGCTGCTTTTGTTGGGTAAGTTGCGATTTTTCTTGGGAGATTTTTGGGCGGGGGTTCAATAGTTCCTGGGCGCGTCGATTCATGCGCAGGACGTCAGCCACGCAACCCTTGGCGTCGCGGCGACCATCGCCATAATAAATTAAATTGCGGCAGGATTCGAAGTCCCGTGACGAATTTGCACATTTGTTGGGACGCAGGAAATGATAGCTTTCTAGTTTTCGTATACCGGCATGAGGGATTTAATTTGGATCAAGGAAGAATTGCTTCAGTTTCAGTTGTCAAGTCAATTATTTGTTTTGATTTAGGTGAAACATTTGCGATGTTATTTGCACCTTCTGCTTGACATGTTTATTTCAATACATTTCCCCTTATTCAATACATAGATAAACTAGGTATTACAGGATCAATAAATGATTATTATTATTATTTTAGTATCAACCATGAAATATTTCAGAGATTCCGCGTTTGAAATTTCTGATAGTTTCAAGGAATCCAATGATTGAACTGGTGATCAATACATTCCCCACACCAGTAATATTTTTATTTGCATTTATTGGTTGATAATTAATTTGTCTCGGTTTTTGGATTTCACGACTATTGCAAAGCAAAAATGCTTTTTATATTGATTTTTGCGAATTTTTCGACTAATGGGGGATTTAATAATGGTAGAATTTTTATGCTTCTAATTTTAATAGGTATTTGTTCATCGAGATATATTTGACGGCCAGTGACCTTTGAATATAAAAGCGTTTTATAAAGTTCCGCTGAAGATAGGTGAAGGAAAGCAATGCACAAAAAATATCAAAAGCAATAGCGAAGCGAAAAACGCAAAAGCCAATGTACAGGGTGTTCATTGAAATATTGAAGTTTCCACTTCTGGCAACGCTGTAGTGGTGGAAACATTTGAGATCAATAGAGCAGAACTCATTACCAAAGTTTCAAAATGATTCAAAATCAAGTATTCTTTGAGAGGGTACAGCAATATTTCTTGAAAATTGCCAAGAATTCTTACCTCTCGAGTTTTAATGAATTTTATTAATGAAAGGTTATGCCATAGCGGAACTAAATGAGGGGGGATCTTTATTGGAGTGTAATTGGCACGTCCCTCAAATCTCCAATGAGATCCAAAGACACATTAATAATTTCTATTTTCACATTATATGTAGGTATACATATTCCCAATGAACGATTGTGTACTTATATTGTGAGAATGTGATGAACTTTTTAGTGTTTCCTGAGTAATTTTCATTGAAGCTGTCTACTCGACCATATAAGTAAAATAAGTAATCATGTTTGTTTTTCTCTTTTACTTTGTGAGTTGAGCCGTCCCTGCCCATTGCTATTTCTGTTCGAATATGAACATAGGCATGCATGGAGCCCGAATGTGATTTCTTGTTACTTTCTCTCCTAAAAAGTCAGCTGAGGTCGGTGAGCTTTTGGAAAATAAAAATATACATTAAATTTCCGTCCCATGGTACTGTATCGGTGCCAAACTTCCAGGAAAAAAAAGCGTTAATGATTCGCGACAGGAAGTGGATAATTGTTTTCTTAATTTGTCCTAAGAGGATCATTTCGATGGTTTGTTATTATAACTTTTTATATTTTGGCAACGAAACTATACAAACTGACAAAGAAGCTGCAACACCTAGGAGCTGTTTAAATTTTAATTTTTTTTTGCTAAGACATAGATAGTATAAGGACTGAACGAGAATAAATTCGCTATCACAAAAACGCCTATATCTCTTGAACCAATTGAGGAAAAAAATCAAAATTTGATCATAGTTAGTTTTGTTATGAACGTCAAAAACAGCCTCGAGAGGTCGATTAGGATGATATTTTCAGGTTTTCCAAGAAATTTGGCGATATCTGAGCAGACTTGCAAAAGTGAGATATGTACTCACTAATGAGGTGTAACTTAGACCTAATTCTCCTATAAGAAACGCCTTGCAGAGGTCGAGATTGTGAAAAATGTCTTCTTTAGATGTTGTTTGAACAAACGCAGCCGAGTTTTATACCCCAACATTGATTTTAAGAAAGTTATCAACAAAATAAAATTGACATTCTTGATTCTTGTAATTACCCATCAATTCATCTTATATCTTTGGGTTGATTTTTTTTAATGAATTCTTGATTAGAATCAACAATTGATGTCGTCAAGTCTTGAACTTTCAGTTCAAGAGGTTAATAAACATTAAATCTTCACAAGCATGCATATGAAAATTATGTGAAAGCAATGCAATTTTCTTCCATGGCGAAAAATAATATATTTCAACAGTGATCCCTTGTACTTTTCATGCAAATAACTAGAAAAGGAATCCTTTTTATCAATTCATATAAACGTTAATTATTTTCGTCCATCACATCTTCTCCAATTCATTCATTTTCCGAATAAATTCACATTCTGAGAAATACGCTAAGAATGTATAAAGGGCAACATAGTGTTGACTTGGAACATAAAAATATTTTGAAAAACGTCATAACTTCGATACAGAGTGGAATGTGTCAAATTTCCAAGGCCAGAGTTGTGATTTTATAATTGTGAATGGAGTATACTTATGTTTTACAAAAAAAATTGAATTTAAACAGCTCCTTCTGGGTGTTGCAGTTTCTTTGTCAGTTTGTATTGTTTCAAAGCGTATTCTGTTCGAAGTTTCTTGGCATAGACCAACGACTTCGAGTACTGCAAAAAAAATCGGCAGGAGGAAAATCACCTTTCAATTATCAATTAGCACTTTAACTTCTGGAGGTTAGGGGCTCATCAAAATAACTCCACACTGCATTTGCAGAATGTGGATATGCATCATCTCGTTGAATAACATGTTTGGCAAAAAGTTATCCCTATTATGGCTACTTCAAAAAATAATACCACCATGCCATAAACCGCAAAAAACAGTAACGTTTTCTATGAAAAGGCTGGATCTGTTTGGGATTGTTTTCACACCAAAAATTTTATTATTTCGATCCGTGTGATCTAGTTCGCCAAGGTCTACACTCGGTGGACTCGATTTAAAGATGTCCATAAAGTTAGCAGTGCCACTTTCGAGAAATTCAATGAAACCTATTGCACTAATTGTCGAATAATTGTCGAGAATTTGTCGTGAAAGAAAAAAATTTGTCGCGTCCTTAGTTTTTTTTCTACGGGGTGGCTTCGCTAACTTAACGTTAAGTTAGCAGAACCACTTTTTCAATATCGCCCGAATCTCATGAAAATAGTTACAAATAATTGTCGAGTAATTGTCGTAGTCGATATGAAGTAAAAAAAAACCCAAAAAATCCATTCCTTTTTGTTTATTTTACGTCTTTTCCACGCGAGTTCGGGATATTCCTAGAATTATCGCATTTTTGGCAACAGCGCATTCGTAATTGACTCTTTTTCTATTGCATTAATTGTCGAATACCTGCCTCGAATTTGTCGTGGAAGAAAAAAATTTGTCGCGTCCTTAGTTTTTTTTCTACGAGGTGGCTTTGCTCGCTTTATATTAATTTAGCAAAAAGTGGTCGAATATCGTCACGATGATCATGAAAGATTGTCGAGTAATTGTCGATGTTGAAATAAAGTAAAAGACACACAAAAAATTTAATCTTTCTAGCAATTTCCACTCCATTTTCTCGCGATTTCCCCAAATTTCTTGAAATATCGCATTTTTGGCAACAGCGCATTCGTAATTGACTCTTTTTTATTGCATTAATTGTCGAATAACCGTCCCGAATTTGTCGTGAAAGAAAAAAAATTGTCGCGTCCTTAGTTTTTTTTCTATGGGGTGGCTTTGCTAACTTAACGTTAAGTTAGCAGAACCACTTTCTCAATATCGACCAAATCTCATGAAAATGGTTACAAATAATTGTCGAGTAATTGTCGTAGTCGATATGAAGAAAAAAAACCCAAAAAATCCATTCCTTTTTGTTTATTTTACGTCTTCTTCCCGCGAGTTCGAGATATTCCTAGAATTATCGCATTTTTGGCAACAGCGCATTCGTAATTGACTCTTTTCTATTGCATTAATTGTCGAATACCTGCCTCGAAGTTTTCGTGAAAGAAAAAAATTTGTCGCGTCCTTAGTTTTTTTTCTAAGAGGTGGCTTTGCTAACTTAACGTTAAGTTAGCAGAACCACTTTCTCAATATCGACCAAATCTCATGAAAATGGTTACAAATAATTGTCGAGTAATTGTCGTAGTCGATATGAAGTAAAAAAAACCCAAAAAATCCATTCCTTTTTGTTTATTTTACGTCTTTTTACCGCGAGTTCGAGATATTCCTAGAATTATCGCATTTTTGGCAACAGCGCATTCGTAATTGACTCTTTTTCTATTGCATTAATTGTCGAATACCTGCCTCGAATTTGTCGTGAAAGAAACAAATTTGTCGCGTCCTTAGTTTTTTTTTCTAAGGGGTGGCTTTGCTAACTTAACGTTAAGTTGGCAAAGCCACCCCGTAGAAAAAAATTAAGGACGCGACAATTTTTTTTTCTTTCACGACAAATTCGGGACAGGTATTCGACAATTAATGCAATGGAAAAAAGAGTCAATTACGAATGCGCTGTTGCCAAAAATGCGATAATTCCAGAAATATCACGAACTCGCGGGAAAAAGACGTAAAATAAACAAGAAGGAATGGATTTTTGTGTTTTTTTTACTTCATATGGGCTTTGACAATTACTCGAAAATTATTTATAGACATTTTCATGATATTTGGTCGATATTGAGAAAGTGGTTCTGCTAACTTAACGTTAAGTTAGCAAAGCCACCCCATAGAAAAAAAAAATATGGACGCGACAAATTTTTTTCTTTCACGACAACTTCGAGGCAGGTATTCGACAATTAATGCAATAGAAAAAGAGTCAATTACGAATGCGCTGTTGCCAAAAATGCGATAATTCTAGAAATATCTCGAACTCGCGGGAAAAAAGACGTAAAATAAACAAAAAGGAATGGATTTTTTAGGTTTTTTTTACTTCATATCGACTACGACAATTACTCGACAATTATTTGTAACCATTTTCATGAGATTCGGTCGATATTGAGAAAGTGGTTCTGCTAACTTAACGTTAAGTTAGCAAAGCCACCCCATAGAAAAAAAAACTAAGGACGCGACAAATTTTTTTCTTTCACGACAAATTCGGGACAGGTATTCGACAATTAATGCAATAGAAAAAGAGTCAATTACGAATGCGCTGTTGCCAAAAATGCGATATTTCAAGAAAT
The DNA here is from genome assembly GCA_951802165.1 of Adalia decempunctata. Taxonomy (NCBI): domain Eukaryota; kingdom Metazoa; phylum Arthropoda; class Insecta; order Coleoptera; family Coccinellidae; genus Adalia; species Adalia decempunctata. Next base: position 29,749,363 of record OX637697.1, read on the forward strand.
ATGGGGAAATCGCGAGAAAATGGAGTGGAAATTGCTAGAAAGATTAAATTTTTTGTGTGTCTTTTACTTTATTTCAATATCGAAAATTACTCGACAATCTTTTATGATCATCGTGACGATATTCGACCACTTTTTGCTAAATTAATATAAAGTGAGCAAAGCCACCCCGTAGAAAAAAAAACTAAGGACGCGACAAATTTTTTTCTTTCACGACAACTTCGACGCAGGTAGGTATTCGACAATTAATGCAATAGAAAAAGAGTCAATTACGAATGCGCTGTTGCCAAAAATGCGATAATTCTAGAAACATCTCGAACTCGCGGGAAAAAGACGTAAAATAAACAAAATAAATGGATTTTTTGGGTTTTTTTCACTTCATATCGACTACGACAATTACTCGACAATTATTTGTAACCATTTTCATCGGATTCGGTCGATATTGAGAAATTGGTTCTGCTAACTTAACGTTAAGTTATCAAAGCCACCCCATAGAAAAAAAACTAAGGACGCGACAAATTTTTTTCCTTCACGACAAAATCGAGGCAGGTATTCGACAATTAATGCAATAGAAAAAGAGTCAATTACGAATGCGCTGTTGCCAAAAATGCGATAATTCTAGGAATATCTCGAACTCGCGGAAAAAAGACGTGAAATAAACAAAAACGAATGGATTTTTTGGGTTTTTTTTCTTCATATCGACTAAGACAATTACTCGACAATTATTTGTAACCATTTTCATGAGATTTGGTCGATATTGAGAAAGTGGTTCTGCTAACTTAACGTTAAGTTAGCAAAGCCACCCCATAGAAAAAAAACTAAGGACGCGACAATTTTTTTTCTTTCACGACAAATTCGGGACGGTTATTCGACAATTAATGCAATAGAAAAAGAGTCAATTACGAATGCGCTGTTGCCAAAAATGCGATAATTCTAGGAATATCTCGAACTCGCGGAAAAAAGACGTGAAATAAACAAAAACGAATGGATTTTTTGGGTTTTTTTTCTTCATATCGACTAAGACAATTACTCGACAATTATTTGTAACCATTTTCATGAGATTTGGTCGATATTGAGAAAGTGGTTCTGCTAACTTAACGTTAAGTTAGCAAAGCCACCCCATAGAAAAAAAACTAAGGACGCGACAATTTTTTTTCTTTCACGACAAATTCGGGACGGTTATTCGACAATTAATGCAATAGAAAAAGAGTCAATTACGAATGCGCTGTTGCCAAAAATGCGATATTTCAAGAAATTTGGGGAAATCGCGAGAAAATGGAGTGGAAATTGCTAGAAAGATTAAATTTTTTGTGTGTCTTTTACTTTATTTCAACATCGACAATTACTCGACAATCTTTCATGATCATCGTGACGATATTCGACCACTTTTTGCTAAATTAATATAAAGCGAGCAAAGCCACCTCGTAGAAAAAAAACTAAGGACGCGACAAATTTTTTTCTTTCACGACAAATTCGAAGCAGGTATTCGACAATTAATGCAATAAAAAAAGAGTCAATTACGAATGCGCTGTTGCCAAAAATGCGATAATTCTAGGAATATCTCGAACTCGCGGGGAAAAGACGTAAAATAAACAAAAAGGAATGGATTTTTTGGGTTTTTTTTACTTCATATCGACTACGACAATTACTCGACAATTATTTGTAACTATTTTCATGAGATTCGGGCGATATTGAAAAAGTGGTTCTGCTAACTTAACATTAAGTTAGCAAAGCCACCCCGTAGAAAAAAAACTAAGGACGCGACAAATTTTTTTCTTTCACGACAAATTCTCGACAATTATTCGACAATTAGTGCAATAGGTTTCATTGAATTTCTCGAAAGTGGCACTGCTAACTTTATGGACATGATTTAAAGCAGGAAACAGGGAAAAACTTTGTTTTTCACCTTGTGGAACCTGTGCCTATGCTGAAATACGATCAGTTTGACGCAAGTCGTAATCGAGACCCGACGAAATGTATAGCGAGCGGTCGGCCACTCTGTGGTTTTTCTCGATAAACAAACCGCTGTAATGGAAACTTTGAGTTCTGTTTTGTTTCGCCAATTATTTTTAATGCTCGCCAGATGATAAAGTACAGCATTTCTCCTTTGAGCTCGTATTTTAATTCAGAATCCAGGAACGTGATATACATCGGTCACGATCAAAACACTGCAATAGCTTCAAAATAGTCAGGGGGACAAAAATCCTGATTGCGAATAATGGTACAGATTTGTGTGGTATGATCACCTTTAGTGGTGGCCCTTTCTCGGTCGGTCTTAATGACAACCCAGGAATTGAAGTCAACAAGGCAACATTGTGGTGGAAAAAGGAATACTCTATGGTTAAGTTAATTTCTTGATAGATCATTGTTAAAATCGACTCTAATTAAAAAAAAATGGCGACATTTATCAGAAGATAATTATTACTGAACTCTTCATATACAATTGAGCAGTTTCTCATGCGCTCCCTTTGAAGGGTGGAAACAATGTACATGAAGTTAGCAAAACAACTTTCGCGAATCAAACTCGGAATAGCTCAAAATTTTGCCGTTATTTATCCGTAATTTATCCGTGAAAAAATAAATTTTGTCGCTCTTATATTTTAAAAGATATGAGTTGTGTCGCTAAGTTGATATCAACTTAGCGAAACAAATATCCGAAAAACTTTCTCAGCCGAAATCAAACTAGCTCATCTTTTTCAATTATTTATCCGTAAATTATCCGTGAAGAAAAAACGTTGCCACTCTTGTATTTAAAAAAATATCTGATGTTTGCTAACTTGATATCAAGTTGGCGAAACAACTTTTCGAAAAATGGTTTCAGCGCGAAACAAAGTAGCGCATCTTTTTAAGTGATTTATTCGTAAATTATACGTGAAAAAAGAAAAGTATCATTCAAGGTTTCGAAGAAAAATGACAAAATCTGATTGATCGATCAGCAGCCGACGGAACATAATTTATGCATTTTTCTCGAAAACTGAGAAAGCTATATCGATGAAATTTGAAAAGAAGATGTTGCTCTTCATCTTTGATTTATTCGTGACGAAATGAATTTTGCCGCTCCCGTTTTTACAAAAATATCACGTGCACTGATAAGTGTACATCAAATTAGCAGGTGACATCCATACTTATCGAAAAAAATTATTTCTGCAATCAACAGATAATTTAATTGTTTTCAATTATTTATCCGTAAATTATTCGTGAAGAAAAAAACATCGCCACTCTTGTATTTAAAAAAATATTAGATGTTTCGTTGACTCGATATCAAGTTGGCGAAATATCCGATATTTTTTAAAATACAAGAGTGGCAATGTTTTTTTCTTCACGGATAATTTACGTATAAATCATTGAAAAAAATTAAATTATTTGTTGATTGCTGAAAACATTTTTTCAATATGACACCTGGTAATTTGATGTATACACTTACCAGCGAACGTGATATTTTTTTAAAAACGGTAGCGGCAAATTTTTTTCTTCACGGATAAATCAAAGATGAAAAGCTACATCTTCTTTTCAAATATCAATAATATTGCTTGCGTAGTTTTCGAGAAAAATGCATAAATTATGTTCCGTCGGCTGCTGATCGATCAATCAGATTTTGTCATTTTTCTTCGGAACCTTGAATGATACAAATTTTCTTTTTTCACGGATAATTTACGGTTAAATCACTTAAAAAGATGCGCTACTTTGTTTCGTGCTGAAACCATTTTTCGAAAAGTTGTTTCGCCAACTTGATATCAAGTTAGCGAATTATCAGATATTTTTTAAAATACAAGAGTGGTGATGTTTTTTTCTTCACGGATAAATCATTGAAAAAGATGAGCTAGTTTGATTTCAGCAGAAAAAGTTTTTCGGATAGTTGTTTCGCTAAGTTGATATCAACTTAGCGATACATCTCATAACTTTTAAAATATAAGAGCGGCAAAATTTATTTCTTCACGGATAATTTACGGATAAATAGCGGCAAAATTTTGAGCTATTCCGAGTTTGATTCGCGAAAGTTGTTTTGCTAACTTAATGTTCATGTGGAAACAAGTTGAGTTGTTTTTCATAATGGCAACCCTAACTTTGACAAATATTTATAACCATTGTGATTATACTCCATTCACTTTTATAAAGTATCCAGTTTGGTCTTGACATTCTGACACATTTCACCCATATATATTTTGAGAATAGGTTATATGTAGTTATTTTCCTGTCAGATAAATAAGCAACGTTGTCCTTTCGACATAGAGGTCGTAGTAATTACGTATATATCAAAATGTTTATTGACTTAGGGGAAATCATGAATTTGAGAAAATGTTATGTGAATTCAATAATTCAAAAGATTTGGCGAATGTTGAAGAAACTTTTTTCTGGAAACTGGAAATATTTCACGTATATAAACATGGTTGGAAGATTCAGTTATGCTATTTTCTTGTGCGGAAATTAAAAATCGAGTGTTGAAATTCTAATGAAAATAATGTTACTGTTACTTTGTGATAGTTGATAGTTCATTCAAAAAAGAATAAAAGTACTCGAATAACCCGACAGAAAAACTTCTAAACGAACAGATCAGATGGACCTATGGAATTCCTCAAGGAATAAGCCTACAGAAGATATTCAAATTTGTGCTCAATTGTATATGAAAAGTAATTCTTTATTGAATGATACTTAGTATATTGTTCAACGAGCGGTAATTTTTATTTTATTTTCAGAAGAATTGAAAGATAACTTCGCAAGAATCAATTATATGTGTTTGGATAATTTTAACACTGTGGAAATAAAATACGACGTTGCCACGTTTATTCTCCTGAAAATTTCAGAGTCCTTGCAAGGATCTAAATGCGCCGGTTAGGTTCGTGATTAGATGAAATCGATGCAAGGGTTTCGGAGTTTTTCATTTTTGAAGTCTAATTTTCCTAATTTCTCGAAAACGACATTCTGTGAGACTGAGAGAATTCAAAAATTTGATGGCCACATTTTCACGCCTGCTCATTGGGATTTTCCACAGGAGGGAGAAATCGCGATAAAATTTATTTGAACGACATATGTTCATTCTTTCACTGTATGTTTGTAATGTTATTCCACATTGTCTTCGTGTTGTCCTTACATGTTCCATCTACGTTTTTGATTTGAAATTTGTGATTTTTTTTATCGAAAACCTTCCTACTGACTGGTATCGCTTGAACTCTTGAACGAATGTTTGCTTGAGTGCAAGAAACAGAAAATTGGGGGGTTGAAACATATAAGTTTGTTGACCAAAATTTATTGGGTGACGGTAAAGTTGAGTGAGTAATTCCGGTGTTTTTGTGGTAGTATAGAAAAAAAATGGGTTGCTCTATGGGAAAGAGGGCCGCCGAACGACGCAGAAATGCGGAGATCGAAAGACAACTAGAAGAAGAGAGAAAAGAAAATGAGAAGAAAAGGACTGTAAAAATACTGTTCTTAGGTAAGTTTGTTTCTGATTTTGTATTCTAACAAAAAATGGTCCATTAGATCTAATCGTTATTATGCTCTCTATGTTCTCTTGGAACCAGAAAATCGAATTTGCGATGTGGTACTCAAGAAAAAATTGATTGCTCGAAAAAACGGCTACGAAACCTTGATAACATGTGCTTATTCCACATGTACACGAATATAAACAAATGTTCTGGTGAATTGGAATTCCAAATTCAAACCAGAACAAGAAAAATGATGAAGAACAGTATGTATAGGGTGAGAATAATATGGCGTTTCTCAAGGCCTATACGATCAAGAAAATATTCGTGTTAAGCGTCTAAATTTCGACGCCCTTGAAAGGAGACTTTGAAATGAATTACGAGGAGTTCCGACATCACTGATCTCTATGAAGTTAGGCGAGAAAATCAATGAGATTTATTTGTCGTAAAAGAAAAAAATTGTCGCGACATTTTTTTCTTCGGCTGGCATTGTTAGCTAAGTTATTCCTTATAGCATAAAGGATTTTTGAGGTGAACTTGCATTTTTGGCAACAGCGCATTTGTAAAGTGAACTTTATCTTCTTCCATAGAATAATATATCCATTGTTTAACTGATTTTGATCTGTAATAGTATACCTATAGATAGACCAATAGCGTGAGTTAAACCAACTCACTCTAATACAAAGAGGAAAAATGAAGCTTATGAAATGAAAAAAAAGTGGGATCGATCGGGAACTCTATTTCAGAGATCAAGGTAACGTTCTCGCCATTCATTTCTACATTTCCTTTGGTGTGAATATCCAAAAATTGCATTTGGAAAACGTGAATTTTTGACGTTTTCTACGCGATTCGATTTCCGACCACATCGCTTTTGACAACTGTTTGCAGATTAATCCGAAATTTACTGAAGAAGTCGAATATAAAGTATAATATTCAATGCGCGATAAGGGTCATAACACACTCGATGAATTACACCACTCGCCTGACGGCTCGTGCTGCAAAATTCATCTGCGTGTGTTATAACTTAAACTTACATTACCGTTCGTTGAATATTATTCTATTATCTTAATTGTCGAGAATGTGCTAACTTACAGAACACCGACAGCGCTGTTGCCAAAAATGCGAAATTTCCACAAAAATCACGTAATTTCAAGAAAAATTATACAGGGTGTACATTGAAAATGAAACAGATCTCTTCTATTAGAAAAATCGAGATTTTCTGAAAAACGCTAAGACCTGTCAACTTTGTTCTCGAGGGGGCCTTCAACTTCTTTTCGTTTTTCTGAACAAATGTTCCCTTCCTGATGAATTTTGCCTTTGAAAATGGTCATCTTATGCTCCCAGTAAATTGGCTGATATTTCTTTTTCAATGTCAAGTATTAGGTAAACGAATGATGAAAAAAAGGACCCATCTTCCCTATTCAAATTTGAGAGGTTGGGGTTGAAAGGGATGAAATGATATGTTTTAATGTGAAATCGATTTTCCAAAATCTTGATTTTTCTAATAGAAAAGACCTCATTTCCTTTTCAATATGACACTGTATAAAATTTCATGATTATGACTACTAATTTGAACAAGCTCTCAAACGCTCATATCTTCAGGTATCTTTTTTTATTAGTCATTTATGTGGTTATTCTATCGCCAATAGAAGAGTCCCGTCATACTGGCCAACTGTTTAGAAATACCTAAAAATCACTTCCCTTTTTTTAGCAATGATTCAACTCTTACCTGAAAGCTTTAATCCTAATGAATATATCCTAAAAATATTAGATGTCACGAAAGTCTCCTTTAGGAGTCATGATTTTTTCTTTTCTTATGTTTTCATCACTGCTTCTTTGCTATGGATCTATGAATAAGATATCCCCACCAAAATTGTGGACATTTCGAAATATAAATTATCTAATAAAACATCTCATTTTTGACAATTTACACAATATTCAAGGCAAAGCCAATGCAAAATCTTCAGCAGAATTCTCATAAGGATCGTAAAATTCAAAATCTCCATAGAAAATTTCTGGTGGGGATATCTTATTCATAGATTCATAGCAAAGAAGCATTGTTGAAAGCATAAGAAAAGAAAAAATCATGACTCCTAAAGGAGACTTTCGTGACATCTTATATTTTTAGGATATATTCATTAGGATTCTGCTCTCATAATTTTTTCTCTTCTTATGTTTTCATCAATGCTTCTTTGCTATGAATCTATGAATAAGATATCCTCACCAAAAATGTTCTATGGAGAATTTGAATTTTACGATCCTTATGAGAATTTCACTGAAGATTTTGCGTTGGCTTTGCCTTGAATATTGGGCGCGTTCATCCGACTAAGCAGCTACCGCTACCGCTCCTTCAAACGTCAAAACCATATGATTTTTTCGATTCGTTGTGTCAAAATTACTAACTAATTTGACACAACGGATCGAAAAAATCATATGGTTTTGACGTTTGAAGGAGCGGTAGCGGTAGCTGCTTAGTCGGATGAACGCGCCCATTGTGTAAATTGTCAAAAATGAGATGTTTTATTAGACATTCTAGATTTCGAAACGTCCACAATTCTGGTGGGGATATCTTATTCATAGATTCATAGCAAAGAAGCATTGATGAAAACATAAGAAAAGAGAAAATTATGACTCCTAAAGGAGACTTTCGTGACATCTGATATTTTTAGGATATATTCATTAGGATTAAAGCTTTCAGGTAAGAGTTGAATCATTGCTAAAAAAAGGGAAGTGATTTTTAGGTATTTTTGAACAGTTGGCCAGCATGAAGGTATTCTTCTATTGAACTGAAACCATTGAGTTTAAATATATTTATACAGTGCGCGTCAAAATTATGGAACAAATTAATTTTCTCAGAAGAAACATATTTGGGAACAAAATCCTGAAACGGGTCAATTTTAGTTTCACTTTTACCAAATTTTTATGCATTTTTGAAGGATTTTTGTTGTTGCATGTGCCATCCCCATCAATCCTCTAAATTTATGAATAGGGAAAGTGGGTCATGTGATACTTTTTTGGCAAGGTCTTTGTATCTTCTTTACAGGCGTGCAGAATTTTACAAGAATTTTTTGTTTTGAAAAATTAGTTAATTCAGAGAGGTTTTCAGTAGGTACGGCTCTTTGTCATGGCTCAATTACTTTGAGACGATGATACCAGATGAAATTTGTCACCGAATGAAAGTCGACCATTACACTTTTTTTCATGCACAACTTTCAACCCCCCACGTGAAAAATCAGAATGTGTGAAACACTGCGCTTCAGTTATGATCTTAAGTAGGTAGGTATGTTCAGTGGCGTAGCTAGATAGTCCGGGGCCCTGGTGCAAAAATCGAAGAGGGGCCCCTCAATGAATTGTTTTTGAGTCAAAATATAAATACTTCGAAGAAGCAAAGTTACTTAAAGAAGGTACAGTTGAGGAGTATACTTGAATAAATTATGTTGTTATTTATGTATTTGAGTAGGTATATTGAATTCATTATATTAATGTGGATGAAAACGAAGGCTTTGAAAACATTTTTTATAGATATTTACTATGTGTACAAATATTCACGAAAAAAATATCATTGTCACTATGAACTTCTAGCCTTATTTTTCTTATTGATACGTTAGACTATTCAGTGAAATCACAATAAGAATAAATTATTCAAGGAATGAATTCAAATTAATTATTGAGCATTCGAACCTTGAGGTCCATCAAGGCTAGATTTGAAGTCATTTATTCCTTCGGAAAAAATATGTTTATAACCTCTTTCTAGACCTACTCTTTGCGAAAGATTCAATGACTTCACTCAAATCTAGACTTGATGCAGTTTCATTTTCAATTGATAGGTATAAGCCATAAATGTCGCAGTTGAGCTTGGCTCATAGTGTTCAGCAAATAATTTTATATTATTCTTAATTTGCTGAAAGATCTTTCCGCTTCTACAGAGGTGACAGGAAGATTGTATGGAACAGTAATATTGCTGTAAATACTTCTGTTAGATCGTATTCCAGCATTACGTATTTCCTCATTATTTTCATACAGAATTCATGAATTGTCCATGCCTTATTCAATTCAGGTATAAATAGGTGATAAATATTAAGAACTTGAATTGAAAAGTTGGTCCCTTTCATATGGCAATATTCACTTTGAAATTGGCCGAAGCTTTGAATTACAGTTTTTTCTGATGGTGAAAATTCCAAATTTTGTTGACTGCATTCATACACCCGGAACTTGAATTCAATCAAATCCTTATTGTACTACAGGCTTAATACAATAGCGTGTACTCGTCAATTTTCAGCATAAATAAGTATTACATTATTAAAATAAATATGGACATAAAATGAACTTACAGTCCAGGACAAACCATACTTATATCACAGATAGATTTGTGTCGCAGAAAAACTTTGAGAGCGAATAATACGCTTTAGTTACAAGGAGCGCCTTCAATTCTCTTTTAAATTTAGTGAAACTTAATAGTTTCCAATGATTTGGCAGTTTGTTGAAAACTGTAACCCAAATATAAGAAGGCAACTTCTAAAATTGAGAAAGTATTGCATCGAGCACTCTATTGAAAAAATTTATTTCGGAAAATTCTCCCCTGCTTCGAAATCGGAAGCTAATTCATCGAAATATTTTTTACCTTTTTTATGTATCTCCTATAATTTTTATTCTTTGTATTCGTCTCTTCTAAAGCTCTGCATACGTCGTCCAAACTGACATCGCATTTTTGTAATACTTCAGATGCATAATTGATATCATTGAGAATGCGGTGCATTAAATCACCGAGGAAAATAAATTCAAAATTCAATATTTTTTTTTAATTTCTGCTTGTTTTCGTTCTTATTCGCAAATTCTTGCAAACTATTTCAGCTAATGCACGAATGATATAAAAAAAATGAAATTTGATTGCCGAAATTATGTTAACCCTATACTGGACCATCTAGTCGGATTTAGTTTTTTTAGATAGGTGTCCGATTCACCAGTGAATTTTGGCAATAAATCCCTTGATTTGATGATATTTCGGAAAAAACATTTTTCAACAACTGAATATAATAAAAACAATGTTATTCACATAATAGATCACAGAGAAAAATCAAAGTTTGAATTTTTTTTCAAGTTCAAACGCGATTTGATGGTCAGCGCTTGGGGGCCCCCTGAGGTCGGGTGCACTGCACACTCTTGCACCCACGTAGCTACGCCGCTGGGTATGTTATTAGTACGTTTCTACTGAAGTTGATACTTTTCTGCACGCCTGTAAAGGAAATACAAAGACCTGGCCAAAAAAGTATCTACCACATGGCCCATTTTCCCTATTAAAAAATTTAGAGGATTGATAGGGATGGCACAGGATGCAAAAAAATCCTTCAAAAATGCATAACAATTTGGTAAAAGTGAAACAAAAATTGACCTGTTCCAGGATATTGTTGCCAATTATTTTTCTTCTGAGAAAACGAATTTGTTTCATGATTTTGACGCGCACTGTATACAGGTAGTTTCTGAATTGATGCGAAAGATTTCAAAGGGTGATTTCTTGTTCAAAATAAAGGGTAGTTTGTTATATAAATTTTGGGTCAAAAGTCAAACGCGGTTCAATGATGGCGAAAAAAGAAAAACTTACGCAACGACTTGGAAACAATTAAATCCGGACGTTTTGAAATGAAAAAATTAAATGTAAATCATTATTTGTTCGGAAAAGGCAATTTATTTTAGAACTGATTTCATTTTTTTTATTTCAAAACGGTACGTATTACGAGAAAAATACAGGGGATGAAAAAGTTTCTAACCAAATCAAGATTTTTTTAAATCTAGTTAACAAAAATGATAGGGGTAGTCTACATCAACCCCTTCCACTGATTCTAAAAATATGAAAAAATATCAAGAAAGTGTCTTTTCATAATAGTAATACTTCCATGAAATATCATCATTCAATCGCTTTTCGTTTTTAAGATACAAAATAAAAACATCATTTTTCCGCCATCTTTGAACCGCGATATCTTCCTAACGTTTGACTTTCGACCCAACATTCATATAACACAATACCCTCCACTTCGAACAAGGAATCACCCTTTGAAATAATTCGCATCAATTCAGAAACACCCTGTATACAGTGTGTTTGGGTATGATTTAGCGATTATTTAAGGGCATCAAATATACCTAATTTTGTTTACAAAAACACCCACATTGGGGAGTTTACCCCCCTATTTTTGGAATAGCCGCTATTTTAAATTAAGTGTTTTATTTTAGTTGACCCTTTCAAATGATATCGATTTCTTTGGACATAAAGGTCCTACAGATGTGAAAAAAATATTCTTTGAAAGATAATACTACGACCGTTTATTAAAGTAAAACAATAAGAAAACATTCGACGCAAAAATGTCATCAAAAATACTTAAAAAAAATTTAATCAAAAAATTCATTGAATTTGTTAGTAAATCCTCAATAGTACAAAAACTGGCATATTTAAGTATAATTTTTTTCAATGAACTAACACGCAAGGATATCAGCTACAAAACGACACCCACATAATTTTTGTATGTTACAAAATTTGAGAGTTATTGCTGTTTGAACATGACCCTTACGAAACTTGATGAAATAAAATAAAAACCAAGTACTGTACTTTTGATCATTTTTAATGATCAAACTAACAAATTTATCATAAAAATTGTTCAAAAAGGCTGCGTCTGCTTTGTAGACAGGCAGTGGCCCTTATGACGACTTGTGTTGTGGCTCTGGAAATCAACGCAGTGTCTGCCCTTATTTCGTTTTCAACAGTCATTATTTTTTGCACCAGTTCTTCTCTGGTGTTTGGAATTTTTGAATATACCCTTTGTTTCATCCATCCACATAAAAAATAGTCCACCGGTGTTAAGTCCGGAGAGCGTGGTGACGAAATAAGAGCAGACACTGCATTGATTTCCAGGGCCACAAGACGAGTCGTAATAAGGGCCACTGCCTGTCTACGAAGCAGAGGCAGCCTTTTCGAACAATTTTTATGATAAATTTGTTAGTTTGATCATTGAAAATGATCAAAAGTACAGTACTGAGTTTTTATTTTATTTCATCAATTTTCATAAGGGTCATGTTCAAACAGAAATAACTTTCGAATTATGTAACATACAGAAATGATGTGGGTGTCGTTTTGTAGCTGATATCCTTGTGTATTAGTTCATTGAAAAAAATTTTACTTCAATGTGCTAGTTTTTGTACTATTGAGGATTTACTAAAAAATTCAGTGAATTTTTTGACAAATTTTTTTTAAGAATTTTTTATGACGGTCTTGAGTGAAATGTTTTCTTATTGTTCTACTTTAATAAAAGGTGGGGTAGTATTATCTTTCAAAAAACATTCTTTTCACATCTGTAGGACCTTTATGTCCAAAGAATTCGATATAATTTGAAAGGGTCAACTAAAATAAAAAAATTAATTTGAAATGGCAGCTATTCCAAAAATAGGGGGTAAACTCCCCAATGTGGCTGTTTTTGTCGATAAAATTAGGTGTATTTGATGCACACTGTATTTAAACTCAATGCTGAGACTGAGTTCTCCGTAATTTTCTTTTAACGTATTTGATTAGTAGGCGAGTAGTAACGACGCTGCGATCCTGCAGTTATATCGATTGTATAATTTCCATCGATTACAATGTTCAAATAGAATACCTTCTGTTTGTCTTCTACAAACACAGATATATGACGAAGTCGATTTCTTATCTTCGGCCGGTCGGTGGTTAAATAATCTTATCCAATCCTGGACTCTATCGGCCAATAAAACTCGTAGAAATTCACCATTTCGACTTGGTTTCATTGAGTTATTCACGGTCTCCGTTTGAACGAGCCTCTAGTTATGAATCATCGTAGATTCCCAGTAACTATTTATCTGCTCTCCAACGATCGTTTTGTACTTGAAAATCTACTCTGATATGAGTGATTTGTAGTTGTGGTAGGTTCTTTGAGGATGTGACTTGACTTGGACATGTCTTCTCCACAATAATAATGTTGCTTGTCCACAAATTCATTAATTTCTCGGGGAAATCTATATTTATCCTTATTCGTACAAAGTTTTGTGATTGTAAATGACTTTCTGAAGAAGTTCTATAATTAAAATGACTAAAATAAGGAGCTCTTTTCAAACTTGGAAAGCATTGATGGAATCGTTTGACAATCGATAAAACTTATTATGAAACCTAAAATAGTAATTTACGTAACAAGTCCGGAAAATAAGGTTTTTCTAGACGAATAGACAAAATTCTAGGACGAGCCGGAGGCGAGTCCTGGAAGTCTGTGAGTCCAAAAAAACTATTTTCGGGCGTGTTGCGTACAATATTTTTTCGGCAACCGTGAAGAATTACAATGAGACAACACATCTCTTTATCATACATTTTTATTCTTATTTGAATTAAACAGAACAGAACTGTCATCCTTTATTTCGTTGCTATTGTGATGATCATAGCAATGACAACAACGACGTGAATTTTTCCGGCCTAGTCCGGAAAGTACGTACTTTCCGGACTAGGCCGGGAAATGCTACTTTCTCAAAGAAAAAGCGTCCGGGAAGTGGGTATATCCCGGACGTTTGCCGAAAATAGTATATTCTAAAACTAGTTGCAGAATGGGCTCCCATTCCAATACGAATGCGAAATTCGAAAACGAGCGACGAAGGAGCGGGTTTTCGAACGCATTCGTATTGGAATTGCATTCTGCAACGAGTATTAGACGATATTTTCTCTGTTTCACTCAAATTTTGTGAAATTCAATGAAAAAATTCAAATTATAGGTCCTAGTGACTTTCATATTTTATCTTGGCAGTTGGTGTGAACGTTAGGAAATACGAAAATTGACGTTTCCAAATTGACGTCTGCTGAAATTTCAAAGGATCGGAAGTCATTGCTGATAACCACAAAACGAAAAATGTAACTGAAGAAGATGCTGTAATGAATTCATTACAGCACTGTTCTTAGAACTGTAATGAGCTCATTACGATACTGGAATAGAGAAAAGTAATTTTCATTACACCGCTCTGAAAACTCTATCAAAACATGTCGATTCAGGGCACCTAAAGTGACCCTTTTCCGTGCGTTGAGACATGGATGCATCTATGCTGAGACACAAAGCAGCGATTGCGTGATGACAGTAGACGTCAGTGTTTCGAATAATTATTGTTTTACAATATCGAAATGCTTTCTGTCGAAGAACAAATATCGTTGGATTGATTTCAAAGAGGTGTAATGAAAAATATCGTTCATTACACGTCCAGAAAGGCTTTTTCCGTGCTTCGCGCGCGCACGGAAAAAGCTTACTTTCTGGACTAGTAATGAAATATACTATTCCGTAACAAATCCGGAAAATAGGGTTTTTGTGGACGAATAGACAAAATTCTAAGACGAGCCGGAGGCGAGTCCTGGAAGTCTGCGAGTCCCAAAAAACTATTTCCGGGCGTGTTGCGTACAATATTTTTTCGGCAACCGTGTAGAACAGAACAGAACTGTCATCCGTTATTTCGTTGCTATTGTGATGATCATCACAATGACAACAACGTCGTGAGTTTTTCCGGCCTAGTCCGGAAAGTACGTACTTTCCGGACTAGGCCGGGAAATGTTACTTTCTCAAAGAAAAAGTGCCCGGGAAGTACCCACTTCCCGGGACGGTTGCCGAAAAAATGGTTTTTTATGCAACCGCATCAGTTCATTTTCTATTAGGAAAATCCGGGAAAACCTAGAAATTCATAATTTTTATGGTTTCTGTCCGATGTCTAGTTTTCCACAATGATGCTTTAAACAACGGGTTATATTCAGGTGTCCCAAATTCTAGTGCCTATTAGAAGTTTTTGGAGAATTGGACATTTATTTAAAATCTGAAAATTGGGATTATAATATTGTTCGAAATTCCCTATTCAGTTGGAATATTTTTGGAGCCCTTTAAAATCTGAAAATTGGGATTATAATATTGTGTGTTCGAAATTCCCTATTTAGTTGAAATATTTTTGGAGCCCTAGCACTTCCGGTTATACAAGGAGTAAAAATAAATTCGTTCACAATTTCTTTTTCCAATTTTTTCGTTTCTGATATTTCTGATTCAATACTGAATACATTTATTTCAAAACCATTGTATTCATTCAAATAGTTTTCAAAATTTCATAAAAAACGGAAAAAAGTCAAATATTCATAGTCTGTATTATGTTAATTTTTCTTATTCTCAATATCCTGAGCGTAAACCGTTCTCATAACGTCAAAGTGGAGGAATGTGGAAAGGTCATCTTTTGAATTTCATGAATACCATCACTGGGTGTTTCAAATTTTGTGTCCAAAAGTGTGATCGAAAATTGGCCATAAATTCTGTTTTTTTTAATAAGAATCCTATTTTTTTATGATTGCGTTAGATTCTGCGAAGAAAAATATTGATGGTAGGTACTCTGTAATTTCTGAGCTATTTGAGATTTTCCGAATTTATGTTGTACGCAGAGTCAAATTCATCTAATCTGTTGCCAGAAAATATTTTCTTCATATATGTATAGAAGATCAATGACTCCATTAATAATTCACAAGTGACAGGTCTAATTATTAGTTGTTACTTGTTACTATGGTTTCATGAGAAAATTCATCGAATCAGTTCACATTTTATGAATTTGGCTCCATGCACAACATAAATCCAGAAAATCTCAGATAACTCATAAATTACTGAATTTAGGAGCAAGAGCATCTTATTTTTCTTCGCTGAATCTAATGCAGCCATAAAAAAATTGTTCTAATTTCAAAAACAGAAGTTATGGCCAATTTTAGATCACTGATTTCGACACGAAACAACCTGTGATGATATTTATGAAATTCAACACATTCTTCTACTTTGACGTTATATTATGAGAACGGGTTACGCTCAGGTTGTTGAGAATAAGAAAAATGAACATACGGACTATGAATATTTGACTTATTTTTGCGGTTGAATGAATATATTGGTCACAACAGAAATTTATTCAGCATTGAATCAGAAATATAAAAACCAAAAAATTGAAAAAAAACATTTTTGAACAAATTTTTGTTTCACTCCTTGTAAGTATAACCAGAAGTGCTCAGGATCCAAAAATATTTTAGCTCAGTGGAGAATTTTGAACAATATCATAATCCCAATTTTCAGATTTCAAACATGTCCAGTTCTCCAGAAACGTCCAATAGGCATTCGATCTTGGAACACCCTGTATAGTGTCAGAGAATTCGTATAATGTTGTCTAGGGCTTATTATAGTTTTAATGAGTATTTGTGTAATAATGATTTCCAATTATGATCTGGAATATATTTTTCTTTTCTTGACTTGTCTTATACATGCAATTTGTATCAAAGGATCAATGAAATTTATTTATTTATTTATTTAAAATTTATTTATAACGGCAACGTCGATTTGAGGGAAACAGACTTAAACTTATTCTATATACGGCATATGGAACTCAAGTTCAATATCTACAATGTGTATACTTTGGGTTTTAACGTGATAAGTGAGAAATGTATAGAAATTTCACTGAAAAATTATCCACATGTTTCAGCAAGCACTACGACATCCATAAAACACTAGCGATTCAAAGACTTCAGTCTGACAACCACTGAATATCTACAGAAAATTAATTTTTTTCTGAGCAGCGAATGCATTCAAATGTCATTTCAATCTGAAATGTCGGCATTTGTTCGTAGCAATAAAAAAAAAGTGATTACTTTGAATATAATAATTTAAGAGTCGTGGAAAAAGTTGAATAATCTACTCGGACATTATGGATCGTTTCACTTGGAGGATTTATCGAACTTGAAAATTGTTTATTTTAGTAAATACAATCCGTATAAAAGCCATCATAGTATGCGCATTTAATAAACTGCTATTGTATTCAAAATTTTCCGATTTTTCGGATATTGATTGAGTGTCAGACAAATTTCAACTCGAAAATTTACAATGCAGGTCTTGTTCCTCAGTTCGGGAATAAAGCTTATAGATAAATCTACAAAAGAAAAACACATTGAAACTCGTTCTAAGGTTAATCTTCGGGTCACTCTCGATTGAAAAAACGAAGGTGTTGCCAATTACCTCTAAATAATTTGACCTCTCCGTAACTCGACATAAATTGATTCCAGTCCGTTCAGTTACGCTGAACACGTTGTATTCTGAATTTTTTCAAGAACATGGACGCATTGATGTAACATCCGCATTGGAGGCAGATTATGTTCTTCGTAAATGTTTATTGTGACAAAAGAATGATTCATGAAGTTTAGAACTCTATTCTTTGCAAATGGAATGTTATTGCAGCTGTTCGATTCTCTTTTCGTCGGCTTCGAGATTGCAGTTTGCAGTTGATGTATTCTGTTCTAGTTTCCGAATATGGGGTTTCCCAATAAGGACGATATGTTTTTAAAATTAACTAAACCACGAAATATACGAGATGAAAGCAACACTTTTAACTTTCTCGCCTCTAACAAGAATTCTAGATCTCAAAAAATTTACTCTTACAAATTGATGCGTGATTGTGTTTCAGATTCTCTTGAAATTAATATTGATTAACAGTGTGTTCTACAAGTGGCTGCAAATCATTTTTTCATGATGTGACCAATTTTCAAAAATTTTTCCAGATCTTGTACTCTGCAAGCTCCACATCCTTAAGGATTTTCCAATGAGTGGTGTTATTTTGACTTTAATGTTTTAGATAAATGATCGGATGTTTATTTAATCATTAAGGGCAGTGGTTCCCAAATTTTTTTTTGCCACGGAACCCTAATCGGCAACATTTTTTATGGCGGAACCCTATTTTGATCCAATGTTAAGTTTGACTATTTTCATCTTCAACTTGAAAAGGAAGAGAAAATTGTATGCTTGGAATATTATAAGCTGTTACACAAAATTTTGCTGCAAATGACGCATTGTCCATTTGGGTTTTCAACCATTCCTACAGGAATAAACCCAAAAGACAAATAGGATTCATCAAATTTTCTTTTTTTTGAAATGGATCTTTCCTGAGGTTCATTCTTTTTGTGGATTGTTGAGGTTTGCAGGTTTTGACTCGTCTTAATCCATTTATCCATATTATAAACTAAAAATAGATATTTCGAGAGCTAAGGCTTAGAAACACTTCTTTAGGAACTGTTAAACTTGAAGTTATTTTAATCGGAATAAAAATTAATCCTATTTATCTTAGCTGGCATATGTGTGATTATTGACGAGTCACAAAAAATATACACAGTGTCTCGAATTCGATAGAACTATGTATAAGAGTTGGAAACAAAATTTTTGAAGACTCCGGATTCCGTAGTTTGAAATAAGGAAATTTTGAATGCAAAGTTCTTCTCAAGAATTATAAAATTTCAAATGGGGAATTATATTTCAGAATGAACAGTCTGAAGAGAAATAACAAAAAATATGAGTGAAATGTTGAAGTGTTTCAGTTATAAAAGGACTTCGAGTGCTTTCACGAGCACAATGCTGTGGCACAGCTCGTAAGTCCGATAGTATTTTAAAGGTGTTACGAATGATCAAAACATACAACACTCGAATAAGACGGAACCCCTATAGTCCTTCCGCGGAACCCTAGGGTTCCGCGGACCACCATTTGGGAACCACTGATTAAGGGGAAGGTTCCTATGCCGTAATGAAAAATAACATCAGACAAATGAGCACCAGGACCATATCCTTTTCATGAAATTTTCCATAACCAAATCTATGAGGTCTTGAATCGACGCTGGACTTTTTGCGGTGCGAAAACTTTTCCCGTGAAAGATCAATGGTTTCGTTGCTTGTGTGGCACGTAGCGTCGTCTTGTTGAAAGTAAACGTTGTCCAGATCAATAGCATCCAATTCAGGCCATGGAAAATCATTAATCATCGCTCGATAGTGCAATCCATTCACCCTAACTGTTGCTACGGTCTCGAAAAAGTAAGGTCCAATGACTCCTCCGGCCATAAACCGCACCAAACAGTCTCACGTTGAGGATGGAGAGGCTTTTCAACATGACTCTTGGGTTTTCCGAGCTTCAGATGCGCCAATTTTACTTATTGACGAAGCCAAAGAGGTGGAAATTGGCCTCATACTCAAGATGATTTTTAGACAGAATTCCGGATCAGTTTCATGCATTTCAAGGACCCAACCAGCAAAGACAAGACGTTGTTGATGATCGGCCGGCTTGAGTTCTTGTGTTATCTGAACTTCGTAACCCTTGAGAGTTGAGACTCAAATCATTATGCAAAATACGAGCGAATGATGTTTGTGGAATGCCTAATTCCAAAGAACGACGAGGAATAGACAAACCTGAGATTTCTTCAACGCTTTCGGCTACAGCAGCAATATTTGGTACGGGTTTTATTCTTCACATTACTAACTTGTCCCAACAGCTGAAATTTTTCCACCAATTTCTGTATTGTGTTTCGACAAGGTGCTTCGCGACGACCCAAAAATGAGTTTCACGAACCGTCTCTGCCAAAATTCACCATTTTTATAGTGAATTTTGATGATTACAATGCTTTGTTGAAGCGCGTATCGTTCCATTTTTATTAATGGCGCAGTTTCAACTTGTCAAAATAATGTTAAAAAACGACAGCTTCAAAAGTGACATCTACCGAAATAGCGGGCTATTCAAAATAACACCTCTTATTGGAAAACCCTTCTTATGCCCTAATTCACGATTTGTAATTCCTAACCAGAATTCCAAATTCACTATACAGTGTGACAAGAAAAACCTCGGACAAACTCATTTTATTTAACTTTATTAAACAGAAGAAATTGAACAAAATAACAACAAATAAGAATAGCTTAGACGTTTGTCAATAATATATTTAAGCCGTTTTGAAGTGGCTTCCTTTGGCGGCGATACACAGCTTCAGACGCTTCTTGAAATTTTCGGCAATGGGTCGCAGCTCCTCGGGCGTTAATCGGTTGCATTCCCGGCGCAGAGATTGCTTCAGCGACTCCAAATTTTTGTGTTTTTTAGCACAAGCCCTGTGCTCCAAAATCGACCACACGCTGTAGTCCATTGGGTTGAGATCCGGCGAGTAGGGCGGCCATTCTGCAGATGAGATGAAACAAGGTAAATGGGTCTTATACCATTCTTGCGTCATTTTCGCTCTGTGAGCCGGAGCGGAGTCCTGTTGAAAGGTCCAATGCGTATCGCCGAAGTGCTGCTTGGCCCACGGAAGTACATACTACGGCCTCGAGGATGTCGCAGCGGTAGACTTCTTGATTGATATTGACCCCTTGATCCACGAAAACTAAAGGAGTTTTGCCACTGACGCAAATTCCTACCCAGACCATGACGGATTGCGGATTTTGTTTGACGGTGTTCGACGATGGCCGATGTACAGGGAGCCTCTAAAGACCAGACTCTGTCGTTTTGGTGGTTGTGGGATTGTTCTCTCGTTTGTGAAGAGAATTCGCTCCCATTGCTGACCGGCTGCGAGACGAAGGAGTTGGCGGCACCTTTGGAGTCGTACGCGCTTGTTTTACTCCGTGAGGAGTTAAACTTTTTGGAGCTTGTATGGATTGAGGTTGAGCTCCTTTTTGGCAATTTTAAAGACTGATTCGCGGTTGATACCGGTCTCACAGGCTATTTTCCTCATGGAAACCCTCGGATTTCGATTGACTCGCTTCTTGACGATGTTGCGATAGCTAGGTGTATTGACAGTGCGTTTTCTACCACTTCCTGGGCGACGACCATCATGGTCAAGCTCCTTGAAACGACGAATTGCATCGGACACGGTTTGTCGAGGCACATTGAGCAAACTAACAATTTCGCATTGACGCCTACCTTGATGAAACAGCTCCAAAATCGCACTACGTTTGTTTGACATTCTAAAACTCTGTGAAATGAAATTATATCAAAGTGAAAATTCACATAATAGTACAGGAAAGTGTAGAGAAACCAAGAGAATAAAAATTATTCGGCTGCGCTGAAATACTTTTGTTCCAGACCACAGCAAAATTTGTCCGAAGTTTTTCTTGTCACCCTGTAGAAGAGAGTAAAAAATGACGCGTATCATTTGAAATGTGCATCAATTTATTCGGAACGTATAAAATTACCATTTTGGGATTTGTTTGTACGTTTAATGATGAGTGTGCCGACCGAATTGAATGGCAATATACCAACTGGTAAGTCGTATATTATTTCCAGTGAAATACGTTAGCTACATGATAGTTTTGGTATAAATATGAAACAGAATCACGAAGATAGCCAAAGGCTTATTTCAGTTGGTATTTCCATATGCACTTATTTCTTATCGTTTGAATTCGATTCGTGATAATTGATTGAGATAATGTGAATTGCTGCTTTCTAATTTACTTATTCATTTTTTCACTTCAGTTGAGATCGTTCTTATTTTGCTCAAATGACTGTAATTTTCGAATTTTTAGCCGACAATGATCTCAAAAGCTCAAAAACTTCATGTTATTGCATTAATATTTAGTTCATAACGGATCGATTGTGAATAGATTAAGAGTAACTTTTTCTCATTGCATGTCAACACTGATTTTGACAGCTCACGCACGTTTAGAATTTTGTGTCACTGTCAAACATCTTCTAGTAGGAAAACTAATCCGATAGAGGCGCCACCGTGCATTTTATGGAATATCTCTATAGAACTTACATTATCTCTATAAGTTCTAAGAATATATCTATCCTTATGAATGAAATGTATAATGGCGCTCTCTATCCGAAAATCGCTGAACTATGAAATCAGTGAAGATGTGGGTAAAGCAGGAACTTTTTCCCGCCATATATTCGAATTTGGCCATTCTCGGCCAATTCCGTATTTCAAGTTGTTTTTCTGAACGAGATTCTCTGTAGATTCACTTTTAATCGGAAGTTGAACTATTTTCATGGGTCTTTCTCTTCAAATTCATATTGTTGGACATTAAACCACCAACACGCTTACGTACAGTGCGAACTGAAGAAAATATCGCAGCTGTATCGACCAGTGTTAGTGATGGCCATCAATTATCGATTCGGCGCCGTTCGCAGCAATTGGGACTGTGTTACTCAACTTTTTTTTGCCCAAAATGGAAGAACTTGACTTGCATGACATGTGATTCCAACAAGACGGTGCCACATGCCACACAGCACGCGAAACAATAAACCAATTGAGAGGGAAGTTCGGTGAACAGTTTATTTCACGTTTGAGATAGGTCAATTGGCCGCCTAGATCATGCGATTCAACGCCTTTAGACTATTTTTTGTGGGGCTATGTTACAGCTCTTTTCTATACTGACAAGTCCGCTTCGATTGACGCATTGGAAGACAACATTGATGCATTTATTCGTGAGATACCGGCCAAAATGTAGGAAAAGATGCCAAAGGGATGGACCATTTGTTGCGCGGCTGCAGTCAACATTTGCATAAAATAATCTTCTAACATTAAATTATATGGACGGTACAATCGATTCAAATATTTCATGCATTTATCTGAAATTATGTTTTTTTTTTAATTTCTCATAGCTATGAAACAATCACCCTATATTTTTGAGCTATACTCTTTTAACTAAATATAAACCTAGGTATGTTCTATGTGTCTATTTATATGCAATAAATAATGAAGGTCACATTTTCACAATTCTTACCGGGAATATTGTTTTCAAAAGATACGACAGGAAAACTGATATCTTTGAAACGAGCATGGTGTGTTATCAGGGCGCTACTTCCTAGAAAAGAATTTAAATCGAACATTTTCCGATATGAAGTTTAACAGTATAGTTCATTATATTTCCTTCACCTGTAAATCAATACGTTTATTTTTATTCATTATGTCTTCACCGAAACGTAAAATTGTTTTTTTTTCTGCTTCTCTGGCTAATTTTAGAAACGGCTAGTCTCATTGTGATGAGACTTTCAAGGCACGAAAAAATTGGCAAAAAGTTGAAACATTAGCATTCTTATTACAAAAAAATTGATATTTTTTCGTTTTTAAAATATTCTTTCTTGTCCAAGTCCCCTCTATACTCCTTCTCATTATCAACTTATTCATATATTTTCGTTGTTCCTGAATTCTGTAAAAACTGGATTATCTGGTATTTGGATATTTGGTTCTAATTATTCTTTGCCATTAATGCCAACGTTTCGAAAGTTTTCTCTTTTTTACTCAAGGCTGGAAACGAACAACACATTCATTCTGAATCCTTCAAATTAGTAGGTATAATATTATTAACCTAGTGAAGTCTGCAAATAATTATCGTTTCAACATTGTAAACAGTTCGAAATGAACTTCTCGTCAAAAGTCAATGATACTTTGATGTTTTCCGAGGATCTGTATTTTTTATAACTCCTTAATATTTTTTAATTCAATTGCATTTGTAGAAACTTATTCTGAATCATCGTGAAAAAAGTTTCTTTGTTTATGTGTGCCAGAAATGCACATTTTAATATTCTTCTCTACAGCCTATTTTTCGTTTTCGATAAAATCGAACGGTTGTAAGCAATTGAAAATCTAATTTGAATTATGCCAAGACAAAAAGTTTTATCCGATGACGATATCAACAGAATCCTTGAGGTGCTTCAGGGTAGTTGTACATAAGTGCAATTGTGCAAAGTTCTTTGCCACTGTTTTTTTGTAAATTTGATACTTTTTCAAATATTGTATTGTTGTTATTGTGAACATTTCTTTTGGCACCTGCCATAAAGTATTAACAGCAGCTGTCAAAGCAATCGTGCATGATCCTGGATATGATATTGCACAAATATTGGGGATAAATAATACACTAGCATTTGAAATGGTTTCGGTTTAGCGACAAAATTTTGCAGGTTGCTCATCGTGTTTACGACCGGACGGACGGACATAATGAAATTTGACCGAGTATTCGTACACAGACATCGTGAAGAAATGATACAGCTCCCTTTTAAGTTTAGCTCACGAAGTAGATCGCCCTGTAGATGTACATAAAGTTAGCAAAACAACTCTCGCGAATCAAACTCGGAATAGCTCAAAATTTTGCCGTTTTTTATCCGTAATTTATCCGTGAAAAAAAAAATTGCCGCTCTTACATTTGAAAGAATATGAGATGTGTCGCTAAGTTGATATCAACTTAGCGAAACAACTATCCGAAAAATGTTTTCAGCCGAAATCAAATTTTGCCGTTTTTTATCCGTAATTTATCCGTGAAAAAATATATTTTGCCGCTCTTATATTTAAAAAAATATGAGATGTTTCGCTAAGTTGATATCAACTTAGCGAAACAACTATCCGAAAAATGTTTTCAGCCGAAATCAAACTAGCTCATCTTTTTCAATGATTTATCCGTAAATTATCCGTGAAGAAAAATACATCGTCACTCTTGTGCTTTGAAAAATATTGGATGTTTCGCTAACTTGATATCAAGTTGGCGAAACGACAGTTCAAGAAATGGTTTCAGCACGAAACAAAGTAGCTCATCATTTTTAGTGATTTATCCGTAAATTATCCGTGAAGAAAGAATGTTTGTATCATTCAAGGTTTCGTAGAAACATGACAAAATCTGATTGATCGATCAACAGCCGACGGAACATAATTTATGCATTTTTCTCGAAAACTAAGAAAGCAATATTGTTGAAATTTGGAAGATGTAGCATTTCATCTTTGATTTATCCGTTAAGGGGCAGTATCACCTTTTGAATCTTGGTAAACCTCCATTCAAAAAGTGGTCTCTTTATTTCACGAGTGAGAACCCTAATTTACGACGTAAAGACTTGATTTTTTAAATTAAAATTGAAGTTGAAGAACTTCCCGAGGGCAAATAGTTTTCTTTTTTTCGATTTAATTAGTTTTTCAATTAAAAAAAACAGGGTAATCGTTAGATCTGGGGTTATTGAATATGTATTTCGTTTTTCATGAGTACAAGCTATATTTTTGAAATAATCATCATGAAAATTTTTGTGGTTTATAGAAGATTAAATTGCCGAGGGCAAATAGTTGCGATTTTTTCCAAAAAATGATGAATAACCGTAGGAAAAAATCATTAAGTGTAGTTTCCAAAACGCTGAAGTTCAACCTGTTTTTTTTAATTGAAAAACTAATTGAATCGAATCGAAAGCGCAACTATTTGCCCTCGGCAATTTAATCTTCTATAAACTACAAAAATTTTCATGATGATTATTTCAAAAATATAGCTTGTAGGTACTCATGGAAACGAAAAACATATTCAATAATCCCAGATCTAACGATTACCCTGGTTTTTTTAATTGAAAAACTAATTAAATCGACAAAAAGAAAACTATTTGCCCTCGGGACGTTCTTCAATTTAAAAAAAAAATCAAGTCTCTACGTCTTAAATTAGGGTACTCGTGAAATTAAGAGACCACTTTTGAATGGAGATTTACCACGATTCAAAAGGTGATACTGCCCCTTAAGAGAAAAACGTGATATTTTTTTCAAACAAAACACGGATAAATCAAAGATGAAAAGCTACATCTTCCAAATTTCAACAATATTGCTACCTTAGTTTCCGAGAAAAATGCATAATTTATGTTCCGTCGACTGCTGATCGATCGATCAGATTTTTTCATTTCTCTACGAGACCTTGAAAGATGCAAATTTTCTTTCTTCACGGATAATTTACGGATAAATCACTCAAAAAGATGACCTACTCTGTTTCTTGCTGAAACCATTTCTTGAATAATTGTTTCGCCAACTTGATATCAGTTAGCGAAACATCCAATGTTTTTAAAATACAAGAGTGGCGATGTTTTTTTCTTCACGGATAATTTACGGATAAATCATTGAAAAAGATGAGCTAGTTTGATTTCGACTGAAAACATTTTTCCGATAGTTGTTTCGCTAAGTTGATATCAACTTAGCGACACATCTCATATTCTTTTAAATATAAGAGCGGCAAAATTTATTTTTTCACGGATAAATTACGGATAGAAAATGGCAAAATTTTGAGCTATTTCGAGTTTGATACGCGAGAGTTGTTTTGCTAACTTCATGTACATGCCCTGTAGCTTCATTTTATGTCGAACCAAAATCGCGAATTGAAGGTAAATAAACTGTGCAGGTAGTCGATGTCACTGGTGACATCTATCTTCAAATTTAGCATCACAATGGACCATCAAAAAGCGTACACAAATCCGTGAATACACGGCAAAGGCGTGGGTGTGGCATCCTAACTGGCCCTCTTTGTATCGAGTTATCCAGCGAACGATTCAGAAAAGCGTGCGGTTCACAATTTTGCGAGCGGACGCATAGCAGCGCCCCAAAGTCCTGTTATGGCGAAATGGAAGCACGGTCCCTTGTTCCCCTTTTTGTTTTCGACGGGAAGTCTCATTTAGGATTTAGGACGCGCTCTGTCTTTTCACGGGCGCGCGGATCGATGTTCGCTTCGCGGGTTAAGGATAGAGGCAGGCCATGAAATGGAGCATAGATGTGTGCTGTTGCGCTGGCCATCGACTTAACAACACAGGATTCTTCTTTTATCAAATATCAGTTCGAAATTTGGAAATATAAGGAGAAAGAACCAAAATCCGCCAGACATTCGTCATTCCATTGAAACTGATATACAGGGGGTTCCTCAATAAATGTTTCAACGGTTAACTGCAGATTTCTCATGAAAAATAACATTTTTTTCTCTTCCATTTTTCCCCCGGATCTTCGTTTCAGAGACACAGGGTGTGAAAAATTTATATTTTCTCAGTTTTTGGCTAATTTCTCAGGAACCGTTTGAATTACAGAATTGAGTTTTATACACACTAATAATAGCTACTTTCTTGCATCTTACTCCGTTTAATTAGACGTGCCAGTGGCGGAGATATTGAATTTGCACAAAGGTTTTGCCCCAAACTTTCACACCACTGTACAAATCTGCATTTGCACAGCAAATTCTGATGCGCCTCTATGTTTTACAAAGAAAAGTACTCCTGACTCATTACTCTAAACTGAACCGTTTCCTCATATTACTCAATTTTCGGCCGCAAAAATTTCTCCAGCATGTTGCAATATCGTTGAGACACAGTGACTGCAGCCGAGTTCTTCAAAAAAGTAAGGGCCTATGGGTTACCTCAAGAATGAGGTCTTCAAACATCGCCCTAGGACCCTTGATGAAATGACAGAGTCAATCAAGAAGGAAATCATTCAAATTTGAAACCGCTATGCTATATCATTTGGATATTATTATTTAAAAAACATGAATGAAAAAAAACTTGATTATGTGGCTTTCAAAATAAAAAAGAATTTTTACAATATCTTTTTTCGTATCTTTTTAACAGCTCCTTCAAATGTGGGAGAACTAATTGCCGCACCCTGTATAATACCTTGCGACTGCGGGGAAGTGGTGTTTTAATGGCACTTGTAGTGTTTTTTTGTGAAAAATCGACATCTTGATTAAAGATTTCTATGTCAGTGGATTGGAGGAAAGAAGCCACAGTCATGGTTGTTTTGAAGCTCAAAATGTCGATTTTTCACAAAAAAACACTACAAGTGCCATGAAAACACCACTTCATTTTCAAATACTTAGTTGAGAATATTTCGAGAACTAATGCATAAAATGAAAAAACAATTACTGTGCTGAAATCAGTATAAAGATACCTTCGAATTGAGGTATCACTCACTCCATCTTCCTCATTCAAAAATTGGGGGTGGGGGTTGTAGCAGCAAGGGTTGAAGCGCTATGCGTCCGTAACCTACATCTTAAGTTGTCCCCCTCGAAACAGAAATCGACCTGTCCGAGCATTTCTATCGAAAAAATTTATTTCGTCTGTAATCTCGTCTGTTTCGTTTTCAAATGGCCACCCTGTATGATACATATTATTATTATTGATCCTTCAACACAATGTCTCAATTTCACGGTCTATTAAACATCAGACAGCTATTCAGGATGAAAATTATCGTCTAATTTTTCATTCCCTTGGTGATTCTGGTCGATAGTGACAGAAATACAGGCATTATTTATAGGACTTGACAGTTAATATCTTCATACCTGTGGAAAATCTATTTTGGGAAAAGAAATAGGTCGCGAAAACCCATTATCTTCATTAGTTTTGAAAATTTCCGTTGAAACTGATTCGTATATTGCTGATTGCATAAATGAAAGTAAGAATTTTTTTAGAAGGCTATATCTACCAATGGTGATTTGAGAAAACAGGCTGAATAAATGACAGTCAATTTGACAGATGAAGCTGCACATTACAGTCGCTATAAACTGTCAACGTCCATATTAGATTTTAACATTATTGTGTCTTCGATAAAAAATATAAATTCTCGAGTACTAAGTGGAATCATCATTCTTTCCCTCGATTCCACCAAGTGAAGGTTATTTGCTCTAAAGCAAATATCTTCAGCAACCGATATACTTTCTCCCTTCATTTTATAATATCAGGTTTGGATCCGCCCTAATAGAAGACTAAAGCTTCCTTTGAAAATATTCATAAACTAATCAGTATTTTCTCATAGAAGTACAAATAAGTGCGTACAGTCCTGTGCTGCAAATAGACATAATGAATCCACAGATTGATTCTGATGCCATATGATCGCCAGATGTGCACCATACTCGAGTACTTGAAAGCTTCTCCAGACGTTTGCTTTGCTTGATGTGAAAGAATGCCCGAGAAAAATCACGTATAAATGAAGAACATTCTACCTCGAAGAAAAAGTAATAGAGGGAGGGGATTGGAGGAATTCTAAGATCCAGAGATTCTTCAGACGATTGTCTACATTTTTTACATATGTTTATATCAGAAGATGGTGGTCCAGAAATTTTGTTGCCGTTTCAAAAGTTGCCGATTCTTATCCACCAATTGTTCATTTATGAGCAATCAAATGTTTACTCTCCTAAATCCGAATGGTTTTTTTTTTGCTCTTCGTTTGATTGAGCTTTTCCAACCCAGACCCCCCCCCTCATGAGTAGCGAAGACCTGAGAAAAGTTATGTGATAAAATATTTCATACATAATAAAATGATAATGATACATTGTGTATCTGATTTAATGTCTAAGAATCTTTCTCAAATTTTGTGGAGCAGTATATCTCACAGGTGGCAAATCGATCGATATTGCATTATTTGGATACCATCCAATAAAGTTTTTATCTCACGGGTATCTCACTCAATTTCAAATATCAGTGCTTGAAGGTCAATTCTTTGTGAATAAAGACATTTTATCTACAAAATAAAAAATATTTCCCTTTCTTGGTCTTTTTTGGGGTTGTTACCTTCCACAACGTTAACAAACAAATATCCAATGTACAGGGTGTTTCTGAATTGATGCGAAAGATTTCAAAGGATGGTTACTTGTTCAAAATAAAGGGTGGTTTGTTATACAGTGTGACAAGAAAAACCTCGGACAAACTCTTTTTCATTTAACTTTATTGAACAGAAGAAATTGAACAAAACAACAACAAATAATAATAGCTTGAACATTTGTTAATAATATATTTAAGCCGTTTCGAAGTGGCTTCCTTTGGCGGCGATGCACAGCTTCAGACGCTTCTTGAAATTTTCGGCAATGGGCCGCAGCTCCTCGGGCGTTAATCGGTTCCATTCCCGGCGCAGAGATTGCTTCAGCGACTCCAAATTTTTGTGTTTTTTAGCACAAGCCCTGTGCTCCAAAATTGACCACACGCTGTAGTCTATTGGGTTGAGATCCGGTGAGTAGGGCGGCCATTCTGCAGATGAGACGAAACAAGGAAAATGGGTCTTACACCATTCTTGCGTCATTTTCGCTCTGTGAGCCGGAGCGGAGTCATGTTGAAAGGTCCAATGCGTATCGCCGAAGTGCTGCTTGGCCCACGGAAGTACTACGGCCTCGAGGATATCGCAGCGGTAGACTTCTTGATTGATTTTGACCCCTTGATCCACGAAAACTAAGGGAGTTTTACCACTGCCGCAAATTCCGCCCCCAGACGATGACGGATTGCGGATTTTGACGGTGTTCGACGGCACTGGCGGATACAGGGGGGGGGGGGCAATAATCCCTTTATAAGCAGTCCTATAACGTTGGTAAAAAAAAATCTATCTATTGATGCCCCCCCCCCCTGAAAGAATTCATGACCCCCCTCCCTGAAAAACTGTCTGGATCCGCCTGTGTTCGACGATGACCGATGTACCGGGAGCCTCTACGGACCAGACTCTGTCGTTTTGGTGGTTGTGGGATTGTTCTACAGTGAAAAGCTTCTCGTCTGTGAAGGGAATTCGCTCCCATTGCTTACCAGCGGCGAGACGAAGGAGTTGGCGGCACCTTTGGAGTCGTACGAACAATTGCATTGACGCTTACCTTGACGAAACAGCTCCAAAATCGCACTACGTTTGTTTGACATTCTAAAACTCTGTCAAATGAAATTACATATATCAAACTGAAAATTCACATATTAGTACAGGAAAGTGTAGAGAAACCAAGAGAATAAAATTATTTGGCTGCGCTGAAATACTTTTGTTCCAGACCACAGCAAAATTTGTCCGAAGTTTTTCTTGTCACCTTGTAAATGTTAGGCCGAAAGTCGAAACGTTTAGGGAGATATCGCGGTTCAGAGATGGCGGAAAAATGAAATTTGAAGAAAAACTTACGCAACGACTTGGATAGAATTAAATTCGGATAGCATGATTTGGTAAGAAACTTTTATATCTCTTGTATTTTTCTCGTAAAAAGTACCGTTTTGAAATGAAAAAATAAAATGTACGTGTCAAGAAAGGGTAATTTATTTTAAAACTGTTTACTTTTTATTTTTTATTTCAAAACGGTACATTTTACGAAAAAAATACAAGAGATGAAAAAGTTTCTGAACACATCAGGCTGTCCGAATTTGATTCTTTCATTCTATCGCTTTTCGTTTTTGAGATACATAATAAAAACATAATTTCCCGCCATCTTTGAACTGCGATATCTCCTTAACGATTGACCCTTGACTCAACATTTATATGACAAACTACCCTTTATTTTGAACAAGGAATCTTCCTTTGGAATCTTTCGCATCAATTCAGGAACACCCTGTATAGTGTAGAATGGCAAACTATACAATTTACCTGGAAATAATACTGTTTTCACCAAAAAACATTTTTTCTACTAATAACTCGGTAATTTTCTAAACATAATGTATTAGAGTTTGAAGGTTTGATTCTCATTAATTTTGCATTTTTGGGATATCACTAATGAAATTGAAACTGCTGCGAGAAATCGAGGTCTTTGAATTCGCGATAATTCGTAAGACCTGGCACCCATGAACTCAAAGTGTAGACCAGTAGCAACATTGAATGTAGTCATAACACCTTTACCATAATGATACCCATTGGAGTAAGTCACTCTCTACCATTGTTCCAAATGTGCAGGTATCGATAGTGACCTAATGACCGAGTGTCGATTACGATGGGTGCAAGCTATTATTATTATTCATTCAGAATGGAGCCTATGATTCACACACTGTTTCGCTCTAACCCATTGATAGTAATTAGTGATTAAACGGATAAATTCCTAGTTATACTGGCTGAACATCAATTGGGTAATTATGGGGGTTTGGCCTTTAGAAGGCCGAATAAATAAATCATATCTGCCACTAAAAAAAGTACGTATGATAAGAACTTTTCTAGTAACTAGTAGTGGTTTTCAGGGTTTCGTACTTTCGTAGCCAGCATGGCTAGGACACTTTCGTTTCAAGTAAAGGGTTTTCCAATAAGAGGTGTTAAATGATAGCATATTTATCTATACTAATATTACAGGATGGCCATTTGAAAACGAAACAGACGAGATTACAGACGAAATAAATTTTTTCGATAGAAATGCTCGGACAGGTCGATTTCTGTTTCGAGGGGGACAACTTAAGATGTAGGTTACGGACGCATAGCGCTTCAACCCTTGCTACTACAACCCTCACCCCCAATTTTTGAATAGGGAAGATGGGGTGAGTGATACCTCATTTGAAAGGTATTTTTATACTGATTTCAGCACAGTAATTGTTTTTTCATTTTATGCATTAGTTCTCGAAATATTCTTAACTAAGTATTTGAAAATGAAGTGGTGTTTTCATGGCACTTGTAGTGTTTTTTTGTGAAAAATCGACATTTTGAGCTTCAAAACAACCATGTCTGTGGCTTCCTTCCTCCAATCCACTGACATAGAAATATTTAATCAAGATGTCGATTTTTCACAAAAAAACACTACAAGTGCCATGAAAACACCACTTCATTTTCAAATACTTAGTTGAGAATATTTCGAGAACTAATGCATAAAATGAAAAAACAATTACTGAGCTGAAATCAGTATAAAAATACCTTTGAATTGAGGTATCACTCACCCCATCTTCCCTATTCAAAAATTGGGGGTGAGGGTTGTAGTAGCAAGGGTTGAAGCGCTATGCGTCCGTAACCTACATCTTAAGTTGTCCCCCTCGAAACAGAAATCGACCTGTCCGAGCATTTCTATCGAAAAAAATTATTTCGTCTGTAATCTCGTCTGTTTCGTTTTCAAATGGCCACCCTGTATAAAGAGGAAAGATTTGTATTTTTGTTTGTTTGATACGAATAGGCTCAAAAACTACTGAACCGATTTCGAAAATTCTTTCACCCTTAGGAAGCTTCATTATCCCTGAGTGACATAGGCTATACTTTCCACCCGAAAAAATTAAGGATACCTACTATAACTTCAATAATTACAAAAAAATCAGCCAAAATCAGCTATTTTCACGTGCGCTGCAAAAAACGTGAGACTTACGTGGATACAATGTATGACGGAAATGTACCTCTTAAATAGTTCTACAAAAAATTCCGCGATAGCATATATCTATCTCTCAAGAGTGACTTGCTATTACCTGTTTATGGTAATCAGATGTTTTCCAAAATTATGCACTATTTCGGAGTGTGTTCTTATGAATTGGGTATTGATCCTCATCCATCCTAATACGTTATTTATACCCAGTATTTAATTTGGAACGAAATTGCCCTCCACATCATACAATTACAACGAGTACATCAAAAGATATGGCAGGTTGAAGTATTGAAGATGAAACCGCCGCGTGAAACAAATTTCTACTCGAGCGAAGCTGGGACAGGTCTGCTTGTTTAACTATAAAGAGACAGGTATGCCGTTAATAGTGGAAAATAACATCAGCCAAATGACCACCACGACTATGGGGACCATATCCTTTTTATGAAATTTTCCATAACCGAATCGCAAAGTGGCTATCCTATGTCCTCGAAAGCCTCACGAATTCCATCTTTGAGGTCTTGAATCGACGCTGGACTCTTGGCGTAGACCTTCTCTTTCACATGGCCCCAAAGGAAAAAGTCGCTAGGTGTTAAATTACAATAGTTATAGTTATATATAGTTATAGTGAAAAGGGGTTACAGTCCACTGCGACCTTAAGGTCTATTGTGCCCCCTGACTGAGCTGCCATCATCGCGCCTCCTACAGCTCGCCCTCCAGTTCCAGAGATTTGATGAAATCCAGTATCTGGGACGGCTTCAAGGAGGATAACTCCCCACTTCTACAAGTTTCTTGTCCAAAGCTATCTTTCCTTTGGCTTACAATGGCATAGCATTCCGTAACCAGGTGAATAGGAGTTTCTTCCTCCTCCCCACAGAATCTACACTCATCAGTGTCCGATAAACCCATTCTCAACAGATGCTCCTTTAGGCGACAATGTCCTGTGAGAAAGCCAGTGAGTAGGTGAAGTTGGTTTTTACTGAGATCCAGATATTTTTTGGATCTAGCAGTTTCAAAGTTCCGGAGGAACTTTTTGGAGTGATCCATTCCTGGGAGATTCCGCCAGAGTTTTTCTCTTTCGGTTTTCTCCTTCAGCATAAATTCCTTCTTATAGGTGCATTTTCCTATACCACAGAAGGGTTCTGGGCCAGTGAGTGGCGTCTGTGCGCCCTTTCTGGCCAGTTTATTGGCCTCTTCGTTTCCTACGATTCCCGAATGACCGGGAACCCAGATTAAAAAGACCTTATTCTTCTTGCCTACCTCGTTGAGTTTGTTTCGGCACTCCCGAATCAGCTTTGAGTCAATGACGTAGGAGCTCAGTGCTTTAATAGCAGCTTGACTATCTGTATGAATAGCTATATCGCACTTCTGATAGTTTCTTTCTAGATGTATATCTAGACATCTTCCGATTGCAAGTATTTCCGTTTGAAGGACGCTTGTACAGGAGCCTAGCGATAGTGCACACTTGGTACTTGTCCCATAAATCCCAGCGCCAGCTCCTGTAGCGGTTTTAGAACCATCAGTATACCATTTCATTGTATTTTCTTTGAAATTGTAGTTGGTGTATTCCCTTTCCCAATCTTCTTTTTTACTTAGCATTGTACTGAAGTTCTTCTCAGTGCTTACTTTCTTGATCATTACATCGCTAGGAAGGTTTGCAGATGAGGTGTAGTCATTCAGAGAGGACCAAGCTCTCTGAAACCTGACTCTCTCATTGCCTGCTCCTTCTTTAGATACTCTGAGGATGGCCTCATGGGCTACCCTATCAATCACTAGGTGTAGAGGTGTGAGGTCTGTGATGATCTCAAGCGCCTTGGTGGGGCACGTTCTCATAGCTCCCGTGATGCACACACAGACAAGCCTTTGTACTTTGTCGAGCATTTTCCTCGTACTTGCCTGACTTGTCTTTGCAAACCAGGCTACTGCACCATATGTGACTATAGGTCTTACAATATCTCGGGCGCCAATTGTGAACACCTCTTCGAGAGATAACACGATCCGGAAACTTTTCCCGTGAAATATCAATGGTTTCCAAGCTTGTGTGGCAGGTAGCACCGTCTTGTTGAAAGTAAACGTTGTCCAGATCAATACTATTCAATTCCGGCTATAAAAATGAATTATCATGTCTCGATAGCGCAATGCATTCATCGTCACTGTTGCTTCAGCCTCATTCTTGAAAAAGTGAGGTCCAACGACCCTGCCGGGCCATAAACCGCACCAAACAGTCACACGTTGAGGATATAGAGGGTTTTCAACCATAACTTTGGGTTTTACGAGCCCCAAATGCGACAATTTTGCTTGTTGACGAAGCCACCGTGTTTGAAATGGGCCTCATCATTCAAGATGATTTTTCGATGGAATTCCTGGCGATTTTCATGCATTTCAAGGACACAATCAGCAAAGACACGACGTTGTTGATAGTCGACCGGGCTATTCAAAATAACACCTCTTATTGGAAAACCCTTTAGTTGAGACCAAACTGCGTTCACAGCAATTTAACCGTATGGAAGACTTGGTTGGACTTGCTGATCACTAAACCATGGTCAAATTCAATGCTGTCCGTCCATCTGTAAACACGATAATAACTCTTGGAAAGATTAACCTTTAGACTTTTTTGGGGTAGGTTCTGATCTCGAAAGACGCGGTCGAAAGTTTGCGCTTAGATTGAGATGTCTTTGAGCTAGGTACATGATCAAATTGTCTCTGAAATTCTAGGGAATTATGGAAAAGAAATTTACAATATTTCTGTAATATAAATCCCGGTATCTTGGAGGATTTATTCGACACCTGTCATAAAAAGTTCCTCGGATTCTTGAATGAATTTGGACAAATCTGAAATTTTCCAAGTCCTCACTACAAAACCTAACTTTGTAATTTCATCTGAGTATCTGTAAATCTCCCTAAATAAAATGGGCAATCACTGCAAAATTTATTATGTAATTGTTATGAGCTTCTTTCTATACATTGCAATTTCTATTTATAATGCATAGGGGGTTTCTTTGATCGAAGGATTTCCCAGCAACTTTGCAATTATTTGTTAACCTCTATAACAATTCATTAATGATTCTTTCTTTCTTTACAGGAGCAGGAGAGTCCGGCAAAAGTACTATCGTAAAACAGATGAAGTGAGTACAATACTTTTATTTCAATTCTCCATCCCTTTCCTCAAATTATCGAAATTAAACTCTAGATTAAATATTTTTCAATTTCAATATTTCGAGGTTTGATGATGATTCTTTTTTCATGAGCAGAACATATGGATTTTTGCATATAATTATAACTCTTTATTTCCACATATAACCGCATACATGATTATGAACGAGAAAACATTTCATCTATCTCAATTCTACTTCTAACTCGGTAAAATTATAAAGAAAGTTATTAAATACAATTCAGTTTACATTAAATATTTCAGGAATTTTGCTCAGAATATTCAAACATGCTATATACTCCATTCACTTTTATAAAGTATCGCGGTTTGCCATGGAATTCTGACACATTTCACCCCGTATTTTTCGAAAATGTTAGGTTATGATCATTCCTCTGTCAGATACGACCGCAACGTTGTCGTTTCTGCATTAAAATCGTAGTACATAGTTACGTATTAATCTAAATGTTAATTTACTTTGAGAAAATAATATATTTGAGAAAGTATTATGTGAACTCAATAATTTCAAAGACCTGGCGAATGCTGAAGAAACTTTTTCTCTGTTAATACTGGAAATATTTCACTTATATGAACATGGTAGGAAGATTCAGTTATGCTATTTTCTTGTACGGAAATCAAGAATCGAATGTTGAAATTTCACTGAAAAATAATGGACAGAATAATCCGTTACTTTGTGACGAATGGAATAGACGAACCTATGGAATTCCCCACTTTTCAAAATTCCCAAGAAATACCTACAGAATTCATTAAAATACTTTTTTGCACCACTTGAAATACTCCAGTATAAAAATGTAGTAGTTCTACCTGCGTCACAGTTAAACCTTAGGAGAACTAACTCCATTTACAAAGTTAAAAAGGAGTAAATAGAAAGTAGACTTGGCAATGTCGCTTGATTTTCACGAGTGCCAACCTGCGTCAGTTTTAAGTGAAAGAACTTGATAAACCTAAATCAAGGCTAACCGCGATACTTTATAAAAGTGAATGGAGTATATGTATAGTTCCAAACTAAACAACTGTCGAATTTGTCTCTTACTTTGTTTTCGAACATGATGGCATTTGTTCAATCTGTATTTAGAATGAGTTTGTTGCTTTTTAACGACTTATTGTAGAGGCGACAGAGATTCTCTATTTTTCGTTCATTAGATTTTTATTGTCTGGAAAATTCTGAAAAGTCCTTTTGTATTTTTTCATCGTCATATCCATTTAGGTCAGGATATAAAAGAGATTCCTCACTTAACTAAAGATGCAAATAGCCTTTCTGGAGAAAATAGATCAAAGAAATAAAAACCCCTGTGCCAACCCAGTAAATTTATTTTGTAGGATTTTTTGAACAAGCAATAGTGTGAGAAATTACCACATTACTGGTTTTTTTCAAATATCCCGCAAGGTATTGAAGGATTTGTTTCTGAGTCAATAAAACTTTTATAGATAATTGCAAATGATTCTGTTTTGCATTTTTATTAGGTATTATGGAAAATTATAGTCACTCCATGCATTCGAGTTCCTCGGGAATAAATCAAATCAAAAAATAAAGACAAAATGATTTACTGCGTGGGGCATCTTCATGAATGCAATTCGCTTCCGTAAAGTCAATTATTCAAATGTTTAAAACTCTGCTCAGTCACAATTCGTAATTACTCAAGCAAAAAAGTTTACTCATCGCTACTCGGAGCGCAAATTACTATTTACGAATCATAATTTTCTGATTTGCTGGTTTCTCATTCATCAGAATAAAAACAACACGATGAGTTGAAAATAAATAATAAAGATATCATTTCTACTTAGAGGTCATTTTTTTGTGGAGGCATTTTTCTTGGGAAAATCACCATCCACAACATGAATCAACAAAAATATAGCAATGTAGAAAATATATAATCTATATTTAAATACAGGGTGTCCCGAAATTATTGCAATGAATTTGGTCACAGATTCTCGGGACGAAATGAGGATATTCCTATTTTCGATTTTAGCCAGGAGGACCCCCTCTTTCGGAGTCACAGCACCCTGAACTTCCCCCTTTAAGAGTCTTCAGCCTTCAAAATAAGAAACGTATACCTACCGCCAGATGGCAGTGCAGTGCATTAATTTTTATTTATTGGATTATTCAGCTTAATAGAACAAATGTTGGGGAGCAGGGAATATAACAAGAAATCCTAACCTGAACTAGATTTCACACTGGCTGTATAATACTCTCTCTTTCCTTCACCAGTCATCTGGGAGGAGATACCTGCGGGGCGTCTCATTTTAAAGAAATTCAATGCCACGTTAGAATCCACAATTGTAAGAAACAATTCATTTTCACCAATCGACGGCTAAAACAAACCTTAATGAATTGTCGTTGATAAAAATGGATATTTATCATTTCGAATAGAAAAATTCAAGAAATTTAATTTCGCGAAAACGACACATATTGTAATATTATTCACAAACAAACGGTAAATTCTGAAAGAAAAATGAGAAAGACGTTTGATTAACTAAATGATAGATTTCAATACTAAAATGAAAAAACACAAAAATATCGTTTTGATGGTGGAAATGTTACAAAATAACCAAAAATGATGGGGAATATACTTTTCATTCATTCAATACTTATAAAATATTTTTTTATTATTTTTATCTTTATACACACATACATCCCTTCATCCAATCAGAAAAAAATAAATCGTTTCCGACTCCCTTCTTTCAGGGACGTAGACCCTTAAATAGTCTTTTTTTATCTCAGAATCCGGGCAAACAAAATTCACTGAATGGGATATACAGGGGTTCTATGATATGCCTAATCTCATAATGCTTCCTATTTTAGCGATGAATCTCCTTCAGACTATTTACTGGGTCACAGTGTTTTTGGAATCATTAATTTGTTAACGAATCCCCAAATGCGTTCAATCATATTTTTAGATTTTTCTCAAAAATCTTGTTTCATGAAAAAATGGCAAGAGACAAGAAATTGTGGCCCATTATAAAGTGTTTCAATTTCGCCCAATAAGAATATGAGAATTCGCATATCATAAAACTCCTATGTGCCAAATTCAGTGATTTTCGTATTACCGGATGCTGAGATAAAAAGAAAAGAAATTTTTTGAAGGTGGAATTCAGGGGGCTACAACTCCGAAAGAGCCTTTTCTGCACAAATCAAAAATAGGGGTTTCCTAATTTCGTAGCGAGAAGCTGTGACCAAATGTTGTTGCAATTACTTCAGGACACCTGTATATTTGTTGAACTAGGTTGTTGAAAGTGATTTACTAAAAAAAAGATATTTCCATGATGGATGCTTAATTAGCTTCTTTAATTGTTGTGGCTCGGTCCATCTTAATGTTGACAACTGTATCAATTGGATACTTGCATCTACTTGTGGTATTCTATTCCAACAGAGAGACATACAGTGTGACAAGAAAACCCTCGGACAAACTCTTTTCCATTTAACTTCATTAAACAGAAGAAATTGAACAAAACAACAACAAATAATAATAGCTTGAACATTTGTTAATAATATATTTAAGGCGTTTCGAAGTGGCTTCCTTTGGCGGCGATACACAGCTTCAGACTCTTCTTGAAATTTTCGACTCCAAATTTTTGTGTTTTTTAGCACAAGCCCTGTGCTCCAAAATCGACCACACGCTGTAGTCCATTGGGTTGAGATCCGGTGAGTAGGGCGGCCATTCTGCAGATGAGATGAAACAAGGAAAATGGGTCTTACACCATTCTGGCGTCATTTTCGCTCTGTGAGCCGAAGCGGAGTCCTGTTGAAAGATCCAATGCGTATCGCCGAAGTGCTGCTTGGCCCACGGAAGTACTACGGCCTCGAGGATCTCGCAGCGGTGGACTTCTTGATTGATTTTGACCCCTTGATCCACGAAAACTAAGGGAGTTTTACCACTGCCGCAAATTCCGCCCCAGACCCATGACGGATTGCGGATTTTGACGGTGTTCGACGATGGCCGAT
This sequence comes from Adalia decempunctata, assembly GCA_951802165.1. NCBI lineage: Eukaryota > Metazoa > Arthropoda > Insecta > Coleoptera > Coccinellidae > Adalia > Adalia decempunctata. The sequence goes on from OX637697.1 coordinate 29,789,461, forward strand.
GTACCGGGAGCCTCTACGGACCAGACTCTGTCGTTTTGGTGGTTGTGGGATTGTTCTACGGTGAAAAGCTTCTCGTATGTGAAGAGAATTCGCTTCCATTGCTGACCGGCGGCAAGACGAAGGAGTTGGCGGCACCTTTGGAGTCGTACGCGCTTGTTTTCCTCCGTGAGGAGTTGAACTTTTTGGAGCTTGTATGGCTTGAGGTTGAGCTCCTTTTTGGCAATTTGACGGACTAATTCGCGGTTGATACCGGTCTCACAGGCTATTTTCCTCTTGGAAACCCTCGGGTTTCGATTGACTCGCTTCTTGACGATGTTGCGATTGCTAGGTGTATTGACAGTGCATTTTCTAGCACTTCCTGGACGACGACCATCATGGCCAAGCTCCTTGAAACGACGAATAGCATCGGACACGGTTCGTCGAGGCACATTGAGCAAACGAACAATTTCGCATTGACGCCTACCTTGACGAAACAGCTCCAAAATCGCACTATGTTTGTTTGACATTCTAAAACTCTTTGAAATGAAATTATATCAAACTGAAAATTCACATATTAGTGCAGGAAAGGGTAGAGAAACCAAGAGAATAAAAATTATTTGGCTGCGCTGAAAAACTTTTGTTCCAGACTACAGCAAAATTTGTCCGAAGTTTTTCTTGTCACCTTGTATATACAAAATCCGATACGCTTGATTGGCAGCTCCAAAACTATAAGACTTGAATAAAAACTGATACAGATTTCTTTTTTTTGAGAATCATGGAAAGGTGTTAACTATTTAACAATCTATGTTTTACAAAAAAAATTACAACTTAAACAGCTCCTTCTGCGTGTTGCAGTTTCTTTGTCAGTTAGTATATTTTGTTTCATACATAATTCCCAAATGTATATTTCTAAAACAATAAATGTTTCAATACTTTGCTACAGAAAAACATGTTTTATTGAACAGTGAAATCTTGCGCTCTTTCTTTATTGAAACTCTTTAGTTTCGAGGTTGCCATTCAAGTTCGTCAAATTGGGATACCCTGTATATTTATCTTCTACTTTCTTTAGCACGAAATCTGAATTTAACTAGACTCTAGAGAAAATGAAGAAATTTCAAATTTTTTCGACATTTCAAAAACATATGGTAAAGCTTCAAAATATGTTGTCCATATCCCTACCTTTAGAAACATTTTACATAATATAATTTATAGACGACCTCAAATATCAAATCTTCTTCGAGTTCCTGTACACCTAATTGAAAAGAATCACAAGAGGTAAACGGCCCTAATGATTTATTTACTTTCAATTTATTTATAAGCTGACATAGGTTATCTCCTTCTGACCTACTGATTTGCTCATCTTTTATTGCACTGTTGTTTATGTAGGCGTTTGTCTTTTCCAAACAAAAATCAATTGAATGCTGAAAATTTTTCGCTTTGAATTGAACTCTTTTCGCATTCAAAATTTCTTACTGTTGAAATGTTAGAATCTATATATATAAAAGAAAGATGTTGGTTACACCATTTATAACTAGAGATAGGATGGACTGTTTGTTATGAAACTTCATTTATGGAATCGTCTTCGGTCTGGTTATTATAAAATACAATAAATAAAACTTCGAAAACATTGATGAAAGTTTTACTTATGCAGGAAATGCTTTTCCTTCTTTTGAATAAGGCCACTAGGTATCGCTACCGTTGATGCGGAAATAACTGAATCCAAAATTGCCCATAATTAGTAATTGACATATTATATTCGTGTTTCTGTTCGCACAGAGACAGTATTGTAAGCGTCAATAATTTTGAAACGTTTGATCATCGTGCTTTCACTTATGATATACAATAATGTTTCATGGGTTGCCTAATCTGATCTGGTCGAATGACCATCAATAAATTTGAATATGAGTTCAAAATAATTCACAGTGTTGATAATTTTGCCGTGTCGATCGTACTATCGACATTTTAACATCTCGATTTGTCTTCTAACGAGCTTGATATCGTCAACTAAATTGAACAAATTGAAGAGAGATTGACAGCTCATATCCATGGAATAATGAGAATCGCGCTGCTCTACCAACTGAGATGTTTACCCATTATTTTAAGCTTAGCAGCATAGCTAAGATGTCTAAAATAATGGTGTGACCACTGATTAGATTTTGAGAATATAAGAAAAGTTTTGTTTTTGCCACTTCAGGTTGGGCTATTAACAAATGAGTGATTTTTCAATTCTGGTCGACGGGCTGTGTTAATAGTCGATAGTTCATTAAAGGAATAATTTTTGTTCATATTCTTGACATTTTGATTCATATAAGAGGAAAGGTACCTATAATATGGATTATACTCCTGCTATTCACAGTCACATGAGGTACTGCAAAAAGAGAACTGTACAACAATTAAAAACAAAAAGTTATTTGTTCAAGTTCAACAATTAGTTACCGCTTAAATAAAGAGAATTCTTTCCATGTGAATTACAAAATTATTAAAATTTTGTATATTTTGAACTTTAATTTTGCCTAATTTTTTTTCTACTCAAAAAAAAGCAATGGTAAGTTTATACAACTTTTATGTATAATTCAGGCGGTACAAAGTTCGCCGGGCCAGCTAGTTATTGATGATCGAGATAGTTTCAAAATCAATTAAATTTTAAGATTTTATTTTTTCATGAAAAATAATCTAGAAGCTCTGATGGTACTCAGTTGGTATATGAGAGTCTTTCGAGAATTTGACTAGATCTGGGGGGTCATTCACCATAAAAGCAAAGTGGTTATTTCCATTGAAAAATGAATGAACATGGAAGAGCAAATTTGAAATTTCCGACACTTCTCATGACTTGTATGGAGTTTGAAGGAGTATTTCATATTCGAAAATATTGAAACTTTTTCCAACTATGGTAATAACATTTCTTTCTTTTTCAGAATAATTCACGAGAGTGGCTTTACGTTTGAGGATTTCAAGCAATATCGGCCAGTAGTGTACAGTAATACCATACAGTCACTTGTAGCTATACTCAGGGCCATGCCTCATCTGGGAATTTCTTTTGCAAATAATGAAAGAGAGGTAAGTTTCCAAATATTATTTCAACTTCTATAATAACGAGTCCACCAATTTGATCAACAGAATTTTTCATCGAGTCTTGTTCGAGAGTCCTTCAGATCTTTTACAAAACCCTTGGAGAAGCCCAATAAACCAATAAATTCAAGTGGATCTCAGTATCCCTCAGCAAGCTCCTACTACAGAATGAAATACAGGGTTTACGGCAAATCCTATTTAACTACGATTTACTTTATTGAAGAAACATTCTTATGAGTATGAAATTAGAATTTAGAATCTACAAATAACGAGAAACATGTGGATTTCTTCAAATAAATATTATAGATATTGGCGATGAGCATTTTGATTCGGTGGAAATTATTTTTCATGTATCTCTTGCCAATACAAACAACGTGTTCAGCATAATCTTCAATTCTAACATATTCAATGCATCATGTCTTGTAGCATAAATTATATTATTAGATTCCGTAAATTTTCGAAACTTGTTCCTCGAGTTCTCCAGATTATTAAATTAACGTCGTCCTGTCTTGTTCTCGGAATATTAGAAGGGATATCTATTATTCAGTGTTTCCCATAGGAAATTTTCCAGCTGAATATTTCCTTTGATATGAAGTTTAGAAAAAATTACAAAAACCCGTCGATTTTCAAACTGGACTTTGAATTTTACTGACTCTGAATGTCACATATTAATATTATCCAAATAGGGAAACAAAGGTAAAATCTAATTATTACATAACTACATGAAATATCTATTCTATCAAATAACTGTCCATTCTTAAGATTACACAGGGTGATTTTCGGTTATCACTGAAAATTTCGATCCGCCAATTATCTTGAATCAATTAAAAATTTCAGGTAATATTTTCTTGAAATACCTTCAGGAACTCACTCGTTCATATTTCTAAAAATCCAGGTCCGGCTCTAAAAATTGTGGTTGTTTTTGATACGCAAAAAACTCATCCTGTGTATGGTTTTTTCAATATTGAATGAGGAGTATTCCAACCTTATTAATGAAGGCCAAAAAAATGTTTCCAAACAATATCGTAATACACTGCGCAAAAAAATTAACGCACATTCTGAAAATCTCAATTTTAATGAAAGTTAACTCTATATTGACTTTATAATTTATTTTTTATGTTCTCTCGGGAAGGTTTTGAACGAAACAAGACACATTAAATGGAAGAAAAATTCAGGATTTCACCGAATCTTATGTGGAAGAAGAGAAAAGACAATTTTCAAAATACTGAAATGCTGATAAGTGATTTAATACTTGGTATTTCCACCCCTTGCGTTAATTACAGCTCGGCAACGACGGTTCATACTCCAAATGAGTGATCTTAAAATGTTCTGATCTAATCCTTCCCAGATTTCTCCGAGTTGGATTCCTAAGTCTTTAAGAGTAGCTGGATGATTTTCTGAACTTCTCAGCCTTCTATTGAGGTTGTCCCAAACCTGCTCAATCGGATTGAGATCTGGACTTCTTGCTATTTCGGTAGATGTCACTTTTGAAGCTGGGATTTTTTGACATTTGACAAGTAGAAGCTACGCCATTAATAAAAATGGAACAATACACGCTTCAACAACGCATTGAAATTATTGAAATTCACTACAAAATGGTGAAAATTTGGCAGAGACGGTTCGTAAAATTGAAAATTTTTGGGTCGTCGTGAAGTACCTTGTCGAACCGCAATACAGAAATTGGTGGACAAATTTGAGTTGTTGGGACAAGTTAGTGATGGGAAGAATAAAACCCGTGCACGTTGCTCAAGAACAGCCGAGAATATCGCTACTGTAGCTAAAAGTGTTGAAGAAAACCCAAGTTTGCCCAGTACTCGTTGTTCTTTGGAATTAAGCATTCCAGAAACGTCATTACACCGTATTTGGCATAGATTCGGGTCTTAAGGGGCAGTATCACCTTTTGAATCGTGGTAAATCTCCATTCAAAAGTGGTCTCTTTATTTCACGAGTAAGTACCCTAGTTTACTTCGTAGAGACTCGATTTTTTTTTAAATTGAAGTTGAAGAACGTCCCGAGGGCAGATAGTTTTCTTTTTTTCGATTTGATTAGTTTTTCAATTGAAAAAACCAGGGTAATCGTTAGATCTGGGGTTATTGAATATGTTTTTCGTTTTTCATGGATACAAGCTATACTTTTGCAATAATCATCATGAAAATTTTTGTAGTTTATAGAAGATTAAATTGCCGAGGGCAAATAGTTGCGATTTTTTCCAAAAAAATGATGAATAACCGTCGAAAAAAATTCATTAATTGTAGTTGTCCAAACGCTGAAGTTCAACCTGTTTTTTTTTAATTGAAAAACTAATTAAATCGAAAAAATCGCAACTATTTGCCCTCGGCAATTTAATCTTCTATAAACTACAAAAATTTTCATGATGATTATTTCAAAAATATAGCTTGGACTCATGAAAAACGAAAAACATATTCAATAACCCCAGATCTAACGATTAACCTGGTTTTTTCAATTGAAAAACTAATTAAATCGAAAATTTGCCATCGGGACGTTCTTCAACTTCAATTTAAAAAAAAATCAAGTCTCTACGTGGTAAATTAGGGTACTTACTCGTGAAATAAAGAGACCACTTTTTGAATGGAGATTTACCACGATTCAAAAGGTGATACTGCCCCTTAAAGCTTAAGTTCAGCCGGCCGATAACCAACATCGTCGTGTCTTTGCTGATTCCTTGAAATTCATGAAAATGATACGAAATTCCATCGAAAAATTATCTTGAGTGATGAGGCCTCATCTTAGACTCGCAAAACCCAAGAGTTGTTGTTGAAAAGCCTCTCTATCCTCAACGTCTAACTGTTCGGTTCGGTTCGTGGACTGGCGGAGTTATTGGACCTTACTTTCTCGAGAAAGCATGGAGCAACAATTACGATGAATGGATTGCGCTATCCAGAGATGATTGATGATTTTTTGATGGCTGGAATTGGATGGTATTGATCTGGACAACGTTTACTTTCAACAAGACGGCGCTTAGTGCTACCCAAGCGAAACCATTAATCTTTTACGGGAAAAGTTTCCGGACCGTGTTATCTCTCGAAGAGGTGATTGGCCATCGAGATCTTGTGATTCAACACCTTGCCACTTCTTCCTTTGAGTCCATGTGAAAGAGAAGGTCTTCGCCAAAAGCTCAGCGTCGATTCAAGACCTCAAACATGGAATTCGTGAGGCTATCGAGGACATAGGGCAGCTACTTTGCGATTTATGTAAAATTTCATGAAAAGGTAATGGTGCTGTAGTTGTGGTCATGGGGATCATTTGGCTGATGTTATTTTCTATTATTAATGGCGCATACCTTCCTCTTCATAATGAAATAATCATCCTATCATTTATCCTAAAAAAATGGCATTTTTCTTTGAATGAAATAACACCTCCTTTTAGATTTAGAAAAACCTTTTCAAGAGCTATCGATTAAGTGTCATCTCTATACAGCATTTTCATAATTTCATGATGTTTCCAGCACCGGCTCATGAAATTATCTCAATTGAATTCGTTCTCAGGATCAAAACATCCTGTTGGCGGCTTATTGAGAACTAATCAATTCTGAGCTGAAAAATTCTCAACATTTCCTAAACATTCAATGGATTTTTCAATTATTTTCTTGTCACTGAAAATGGCTGATCAACCTACAGGGTGGATCAACTTGAAAGGTGGATAAACGATCTCTCAAAAGCTCCTTACTTGACTTCATTGTCTCAGTGACCCATTTTTCGAGTTCAGATTTGGATTGAACTTTATTCGATCTCCAATTAATAGTATATTCTAAAACTAGTTGCAGAATGGGCTCCTATTCCAATACGAATGCGAAATTCGAAAACGGGCGACGAAGGAGCGAGTTTTCGAACGCATGAGTATTGGAATTGCATTCTGCAACGAGTCTTAGACGATATTTTCTCTATTTCACACAAATTTTGTAAAATTCAATGAAAAAATTCAAATTATAGGTCCTAGTGACTTTCAAATTGTATCTTGGCAGTTGGTGTGAATGTTAGGAAATGCGAAAATTGACATTTCCTAATTGACGTCTACTGAAATTTAAAAGGATCGGAAGTCATTGCTGACAACCACAAAACGAAAAATGTAACTGAAAACGATGCTGTAATGAATTCATTACAGCACTGTTTTTAGTACTGTTATGAACTCAATACGATACTGAAATGGAGAAACAGTTTTTTCGTAATCGAATCATAATGTTCTTTCTCTATTTCAGTATCGTAATGAGTTCATTGCAGTACTAAAAACAGTGCTGTAATGAATTCATTACAGCATCGTTTTCAGTTACATTTTTCGTTTTGTGGTTGTCAGCAATGACCTTTCAAATTTCAGCAGACGTCAATTTGGAAATGTCAATTTTCGTATTTCCTAACATTCACACCAACTGCCAAGATACAATATGAAAGTCACTAGGACCTATAATTTGAATTTTTTCATTGAAAATCATAAAATTTGAGTGAAATAGAGAGAATATCGTCTAATACTCGTTGCAGAATGCAATTCCAATACTCATGCGTTCGAAAACTCGCTCCTTCGTCGCTCGTTTTCGAATTTCGCATTCGTATTGGAATAGGAGCCCATTCTGCAACTAGTTTTAGAATATACTATTATCGTCGATAATATTGGAACTCTCCTAAGGTTTATTTGTATTAATATTGTACGAAATGGCATATTATCTATTCCTGGGACGTCAAATGTTATGTGTCTTTAATCAGGCCATTAAAACGCGGAAATTGAAAATCGTATTCGCTGTATGTGGGTGGCATTGTATGTTAAATGGAGGTACAGGCGCAGTTACACGTTGATGGAATACTCCCGAGACTAACAATTAAAATATTCAATTAAGTATCCCAAATGGACAATATGTAACGGGATTCCAGCGTATACCTACTTACCCCAGTTAAAAGACACAACAATTGTAATTTAGCCTCGTCGACATTGTGCCACCTTTGTTTTTTACCATCATGTTGTTTTTGGTATGGTCTCACCCTACCGTTTGGTTTGTGGTCTAATTATTCTTGTATTTAGCTTTCCTATAGATGTACTTGGACTGTCTTACAAGGATTACTTTCTCAATTTGGAAGCTGAAGTGGACCAGTCTCAGTTCACAGTTTGTAAAATGAACTGTCCAGGAATGCCATAGACTGCTCAAAGACTCAAAAGCGATGAAGCAAATCTACATCTGTTCGAAAATGAAACAGCATTTTATGGGGAACATAACATGTAATCAAGTGTCGGTCGTTAACGCTTCGGAGGGTGTTACGTCCTTGGTTTCCATTTTCCGCGAAAAATCAATGATAAAAGCGAAAAATCCCCGTCATATGAACGTTATCATCCGTATATGTGCATATTTTATAAATAGCCCGACTTCAGAGTAATACGGGTCCCCTCACTAGCAGGAAGGCCGAACTTATCGATTCCGTGACGTCATCGCTTGGAAGAGCGACGTTGCCGGTTTCACGGTGGGAAATTTCCTTTTCAACTCCACCGGCCAAATATGTCACTAGGGATAATTTTCCTCGTAGTTGAATAGACGAGTCCCTTCATGCTGGCCAACTGTTTAAATTTGCCTGAAAATCACTTCCCTTTTTTTCGCAATGATTCAACTCTTACCTGAAAGCTTTAATCCTAATGAGTGTATCCTGAAAATATTAGATGTCACGAAGGTCTTCATCAAAAGCTATAAATTTTTGTTTTCTTAGGGTTTCATCAATGGAAAATAAATATCCCCAACAAAATGTTTGAATGGAGAATTTGAATTTTTCGAATCAAATGAGGATTTCGCTTGAGTTTGTTTTTTATAATAACTTTTCTGATGAATGAGATGTTTCTATTAACAGTGTAAAAATGATTCAAGATACTGCAGAAATATCAAATCCAAATTTCATTAATTTCCGAAGAAGGAGCACTCGTATAAAGACCTGTTGCAAGATGTAAAACTGATTATTATAGGTGTTTTCTTTGGATTCGTAGAGATCATAGGAGGACTTTCAGTGAATTAATGTATTATTAACCCTGTATTGTGGAGTTTATAAAATATAGGTGCATAATTGGGTTTTCGCTTCTAATTGGATAGAAATTCTACAAGGAATTCAAAGGAAATTAGGGAAATAAATGATTGTTTTTAATGTTCTTTATTTGCATGGAAACTTACTACAGAATAACAACCCAAAAGTATTTACAACTGCCATAGACTATGATCTGGATGTGAATAAGTTCTGATGCCGCATGAGAAATTAGGATCATTGTACTGGAAAATCATTATAATGAAGTATCACTTTGAAATCATAGTATATTCTTAATATGTAAAGTGGTAAATTCATCAATTCAACATCAGAACATGGCCAGTGTATACCAATACCACATCTCAAAATGATAAATACAGACTTACAGACAATATATTTACTAAAAATATTGCTCGCAGTTGATTGAGAAACTCCCTTAAAAATGGCTACTTCACAAACAGTTTCAGTTTTATTAATACTAGAACTAATCTCTCTGGAGCAATTTATTTATGGATTTTTCAATGTGGATATAAATCTGAAATTAACTTGACATAATCGTCCATGTGAAGGGTACAAACACATATATTCTTTGCAGCAAGGTTCCCATCCATAGTTTGTCAATCCATGCTTTTCTCCAGTCCAATTTATGCAATATGCCAAAGGCATTAGTGATATTCGGTGTTGAGGCATCTTTCTCAGGAAATTTATCAAAACGAACAGCCGTGTTTTTACTTTTCCTTGAAGAGTAATTGAGAACAGTTTTTCCAGTACTAGTACTTTGCTTACATTGTTATATAATCATCTACTGGCCTAAAATTAAAATCATGAGGATTGAAACATAAAAATCTTTTCGTGCAGATACCTACTTCACCTTTTCTGATCTCCATCTTACAGAAAGATGAAGTCACAGCTCAGTACCTCGAATTACGAGGATCATATCCCTCAAGAATACCTGAAACAGCCATTGATTTAGAATAGATATTCTAATTTCTAAGTCAATGAAAACAGCTTAGGAGCAAGTAAAAATATAAACAAGTCGTTTTCTAGGTTGGAAAGTCATAGGTGGTCATCAAAGACTTATAAACTAAAGTGGTCATAGATTTCCATTAATGAAAACATAAGAAAACAAAAATTTATAGCTTTTGATGAAGACCTTCGTGACATTTAATATTTTCAGGATACACTCATTGGGATTAAAGCTTTCAGGTAAGAGTTGAATCATTGCGAAAAAAATGGAAGTGATTTTCAGGTATTTTTAAACAGTTGGCCAGCATGAAGGGACTCGTCTATTGCACTTTGGGAGGAAGTGTAGACTTTCTTTGGTTCTAGCATGGTTATATGTATTGTACATTCCATATTCTTGGATCTTTCTCACTGTTTGTAGTAAGGTCTGGTGTCCTTTTTTGGTCTTCTTTTTCAATGCCGTTTTGCGAAAACGCACCATGAAATGGTATTCTGAAAACATTTAGTAACTCAGTCCTGAACTTCACACCTCTCCATCTATTGACAGACAGAAGATTAGCCCATGAGTCCATGCTCAGAATATCTATGGAAGGTATAGATAATGAGAGAACCAAAAATCAGAGAGCCAGATCCTCTTTAATCGAGTAAATCTCATCAGCAAATCTTCCTAGTGAGAATATGGTCATGAAAATAAAAATGGAGGAAGACTTCTCTACAATGCTGAGTATAGGAAAAAGAGTTTAGACTATAAACTAAAATTATAGTCTAACCAAAGGGTCAAAATTCACTACCCAGTCTTTCAATAGAAATATGTAGGTACCATTATATGGTATGCAGACGTTTCAAAAACCACAACAGTAACAGGTGCCAAATGCCCACTAACGTAGGTCTCCTGTTGCTTGAGCGTGTTACAGACATCAGAAATAAACGTTTTTCCAATTAGAGGTGTTATTTTGAAAAGCCCGCTATTTCGATAGATGTCACTTTTGAAGCTGTCATTTTTTGACATTTGACAAGTAGAAACCACGTCATAATTAAAAATAGAACGATTCACGCTTCAAAAACGCATTGAAATTATTATAATCCGTTGGTAAGACTGGAAATATTTTTGGGTCGTCGTGAACAGAAACTGGTGGAAAAATTTGAGCTGTTGGGGCAAGTTAGTGATGTGAAGAATAAAACCCGTGCACGACCACAAGAACGGCCGAGAATATTGCTGCTGTAGCCGAAAGTGTTGAAAACAACCAGGTATTTTGCATAAAGATTGGGTCCTAAGGCTAATAAAGTTTAGATCACCTTTTGAATCATAGTAAATCTCAATTCAAAAAGTGGTCTCTTTATTTCACGAGTAACTAGTCTAATTTACGACGTAGAGACTTGATTTTTTTTTTTAATTGAAGTTGAAGAACGTCTCGAGGCAAATAGTTTTCTTTTTTCGATTTAATTAGTTTTTCAATTAAAAAAACAGGTTGAACTTCAGCGTTTTGAAAACTACACTTAATGATTTTTTTTTCGACGGTTATTCAAAATTTTTTAGGAAAAAATCGCAACTATTTGCCCTCGGTAATTTAATCTTCTATAAACTACAAAAATTTTCATGATGATCAGTTCAAAAATATAGCTTGTAAGTACTCATGAAAAACGAAAAACATATTCAATAACCCCAGATCTAACGATTACCCTGTTTTTTTAAATGAAAAACTAATTAAATCGAAAAAAAGAAAACTATTTGCTCTCGGGACGTTCTTCAACTTCAATTTAAAAAAAGAATCAAGTCTCTACGTCGTAAATTAGGGTAGTTACTCGTGAAATAAAGAGACCACTTTTTGAATGGAGATTTCCCCTTAACACAAGAAATCAAGCCGGCCGATCATCAAAAACGTCGTGTCATGCTGATTGGGTCCTTGAAATGCATGTAAATGATCCGGAATTCCATCGAAAAATGTTCTTGAGTGATGACGTCCATTTCCACCTAGGTGGCTTCATCAACAAGCAAAGTTGTCGCACCTGGAGCTCGGAAAACCCAAGAGTTATTGTTAAAAAGCCTCTCTATCCTCAACGTGTGACTGTTTGGTGCGGTTCATGATCCGGCAGGGTCATTGGACCTTCCTTTTTCGAGAATGAGGCTGGATCAACAGTTACGGTGAATGGATTGCGCTACCGAGAGGTGATTAATGATTTTTATGGCCGGAATTGGATAGTATTGATCTGGACAACGCTACTTTCAACAAGACGGCGCTACGTGCCACACAAGCAACGAATTCATTGATCTTTTGCGGGAAAAGTTTCCGGACCGTGTTACCTCTCGAAAATTCACCGAGATCTTGCGATTTAACACCTTCCGTCTTGACAATAGCCCAGTGTCGATTCAAGACCTCAAAGATGGAATTCGTGAGGTTGTCCAGGACATAAGGCAGCCACTTTGCGATTTATGGAAAATTTATGTTGTCGTGGGGATCATTTGGCTGATGTTATTTTTCATTATTAACAACATACCTTCTTCTTTATGATGAAACTAGCTGGCCCGGCGAACTTTGTTCCGCCTAAATGATACAGTGGATTTCACAAATCGTAATCACCGGTGATCGGAGATCAACGGCTTGGTTCTCTGATTTTTGAACTGTCGAATGTTTCCATGGATATGAGCTATCACACAGAACAGATAGTACAGATACACAAAAATAATATGTCATAATATGTCAATCACTAATAATGGCAATTTTGGATTCAGTTATTTCCGCAAATATATTTAATACCCAAACAGAAATTCAAAAACATTTTAAAAATTATGAGAAAAGATGAGAATGGACATCTCACGATTGGGACTCATCGCCAAAATCCGATTTACTTGACATTTCGATGAAAATTCACTGTGATATTCACCCGCTTCTGGATCTGTTAATAGCCTTTCATGGTACTATAAGCCCTATGTGAATTACACAGTAATTGATGTCATATGTTCTTTTTTCGACCATTTCAAACCACGACGACCGAAATGCTCGAAAAAAGAACAGATGACATCAATAGATGGCCGCGAAAGCCTCAACAAATTCATCGCCATTTAATTGTGATGAAGTCAAATATAGTACCTTCACGATTACGTTATTTGGAATAAATAAAACTATAAAAATAACTAATAATCTTCAGTCATTATGTGTGAATAGCGCCATCTGAAGTGGTAAGAACGAAACTTTTCTCATACCTCCACGAAATCTAATCATTTTAGACATCTGTACTCCTACGCTAAGACATTTTGGTTTTGCCCAACAGCGCAGAGTTGTAGGCAACTCAAATTACACACTATTACAGTGCCTATAGAGGGAAAATAGTCACTGTACACACTATTTGTTTATACCGCCATCTAACGCGGAGAATATCAAATGAAGTACAAACGAATAAGCGGTAGCGTAACTGTAGCGACATCTAGTGGCCTTACTCAAAAGAAGGAAAAGCATTTCCTGTAAAAGTTAAATTTTCATCGATTTTTTCAAAGTTTTATTGTATTTTATAATAACCAGACCGTAGACAAATCCATTATTGAAGTTTCATAACAAACAGTCCATCCGATCTCGAGTTATAAATGGTGTAACCAACATCTTTCATTTATATATATAGATAAACATCCCATCATTCATCTTAAAAGGTAGCATTTTTCTTAGGATGTCAAAATGATATCTTTTATTGGAGGCGTGGAGATGAACCTGAGAAAGAAGTATCAGAGATGTGATATAGTGATCCATTCTGACAGTGAAGCTGTTATCAAGACCCTGATCCCTTATGTCGTCGACTGAAAGTTGATATGGGAGTGCCGAAGGACAAGCACAACAAGGTCTCTTTATACTTTGGGAATTCCTGGCCACTAAATAATAAAAGGAAACTTAGAGGCCAACACACTAGCCAGAAAGGGAGCACGAACGCCACTTACTGGCCCAAAATAATTCAAAACAAATGCACCTATGAGACAGCATTTTGGGAGAAGGAAGAAACTGAAAGAGAAGCACTCTGGAGGAATCTTCCTATGGAATAGACCATTCCATAAGTCTAGTATAGCGAGATATAAAGATTATCTTGATCCGAGTACAGATATGCTCCTCACTGCCTTCTTGACATGGTACCTACTGCAGTTTCAGGAGACACCTACTAAGAAACTTACTAGTGTAGATTCTGTTGGGAGAAGGTGGAAACTACGAATTACCTGCTTACAGAATACCATTGCAGCCAGCCTAAAAGATATATTGGACAAGAATTGTGTAGAGGCGAAAATGTGACATCCTTGATGCCATCCCAGATATTCATTAGAACTCTAGAACTGTGAATGACCAGGTCATCCCTGTCGAGGGGCACAATAGAACCTCAAGGTCAGTGCGCAGTGAAAAACCTCTTCGAACAATCTGTAGTCTGAAGTTCCCAAACATTCATCTGTAGAATATCCCCAATCGCATTAAAGTATGATGCTTTTTGGAGGCCTAAAAAAACCTTGTATATATTGAAAGAAATGAAATATTTTCCATGCAATAATGAGCTGGAAATAAAACTGAATCCACAGCTGCTGCAAAATCGCGTTTTCTATCCACCTAGTATTGATTCAAACCACTTGTTCCACCTATCGTACAAACGAAACTTTCATTCACGACAACGAATTTCTAACCTGATAGGGCGTGTCTCCATGGACATGCGAAAAGGCATAACGTCGTTATGGAGGTTTCGCTTCTGTCGTTGGCTGTAGGTTCTGAGAATATGACGAAGATCAGAAAGAGGATGCGATAATTTGTTTATAATTCTTCCATAGCTCCTGATTTTCCAAATTATTGATCCCTTTTCAGCTCTAGTGTTTACGAACGTTTTCACACCATTCCCCCTTTTCCGGATATCATTGACGCAGAATATCAACAGGTATAACGTTTCTTCGAGTCAGGTTGGTTTGGATTCTCCTGTTTCTCGAATAAAACCGAGCTGCGTCATTTTGTGGAAGGTCGTATCTGATGGAAATTATTTTCTTGTGCGGAGGGTTGAAATAAGAAATGGAAGATTGTTGCAAAAAAAAATATTATCCCTTATCAAATTAGTTCTCTTTCGGGGACAATTTTGCTGTATTTACTCAAACTATATATATATATATATATATATATATAAATATAATTCAAGATTTAGCGACTGTGTATATTCAAAATTAGTTAAATTTATTTGGGTTGGCAGTCGGAAATAAAAGAAAGTCTCTTTTTTCCTTTTTTCTCAAGCTTTCGGCTTTATTTAAGCCTTCTTCAGGAGACGCTACAATATGTTAATAATCAGGAATTTAGAATGAAATTAATATGTATACAACTTAAAAAAGCTTGAGAAAAAAGGAAAAAAGAGACTTTCTTTTATTTCCGACTGCCAACCCAAATAAATTTAACTAATTTATATATATATATATATATATATATATATATATATATATATATATATATATGTATATATTCATTTGAAAGAAAGAATTACATACTGTTTTCTTAAATCAAACTATATATGGCATATGGCACATGTGAAGAAATGGCGACAAGGAACAGATACTGTTTCTCGCTCAAAATCTAAGTGTTGGCAGAGGGAATGTAAGCGGTGTACCATACAATTCTGCGTATGATACACGAGAACAGATAAAAACACTCTGAAAAAACTCTGTCTCCCCGTGTATGTGTGGTGATACTGAATTTGTTCAAAAAATATGATGCTATCCATGTTACTTGTGCTTGAAAACAAGCCTTTTCATTGAACTGGATACAAATATCTCGAAATTATATCTGTAACAGGAAAAAAAAGAAGAAAAACGAGAAAGAAGCAGTAAAAAATACTTTACCTGCTAAAAAACCTTTTCACAAAGTCCTAACTAATGATGACCGGGCAACGCCAGTTAAGGGATCGTATACCCTACTTTGAGAGAGTCAGTGTCACAAGTCTCAAAAAGTATCTCATAATTGGATTTTCTCTGAATCTTGTCGTTAGTACTCCCTCTCAATTTTTTGAGAAATCGTCGTTCAATAATAATAAATAAAATAACGAAGAAATTTTTTCGTTGTTATGCTGGTCTTAGGACGATATCCTCTTCGTGAATAAATAAAATGTTTAGTTATACAAAGTTAAGTGCTCGAGACCAAGAGGACAGAGACAGTAGCGTGCATGGCCAATGCCATTAATCTCCTGATGAATAAAGCTGTAGCATTGTATTCAGAATTCTTATACAATGGCTGCAGCGAATGGTCATTTCGAAATGATCCATTTAGAATAGGATTTCAATGATTACACTCCGAGTTTCCCATTTTCTCACTTACGTTATTGTGAATTTCTGAGGAGAGACCTAATTTTTAGCTAAATTCATGGGCGCCCGCAGAAACCCGTAGAATTTTTTCTCAGGGGGGGGCAAAATAGAAATTAGAAGGTGATATTGAGGTGTCGTGCTGAAAAACTATAGGGCCATCAACATCTTGAATGGCAGTTGTTAACCGTAGTCTACCTTGTCCTGGTCTTCGGACGTTCATACCTGTCTCCCTGAATCGCTGCAACATTCTGGACACACTTGTATGGGAAACTCCAAACCTTTCTGCAATTCTTGTGTATGTCCACCCTTTTTCTCGCAAAACTACCGCTTGGGCACATTCCTCTTGGGTCAAATTTCGTGTTTCGCGTTGCATAGCGATCGAGTGTAGAAAATCAAACGAAAGAAAAACTATTGATCACTAGAATTGATCGAGAACAACTGATTTTAGAATGGAGCCAATACATTCAAAATCTGATTATATCATCTTTTTTAATTCCTGCTAGGAGAAAACATCTGTATTGAAGAAAAACGTTGAAAGTGGATAACCTATGCATGCATAATTCTGATAAAAATAATTATCATTGAGAACACCTTCAGTTGTAGAATAAATTTGAGATTTCCATAATGTGCGTTAATTTTTTGGCGCAGTGTAGTTATTTCCACAAGTGAGTTAAATTATTGTTATTCATAGGAAGAAGGCTTTTTTTACAATTATGCGCCACTTTTTTTGAATAATTCAATTGATATCTGTTTTTGCTCAATACTAAATTTCAACATATACACTGTGATACATCGACAAAGAAATAGAGGTCAGATAACCCCAGATTTTGAAATTGGTGATCACCTTGCTTCAGATAAATTGGGTGATATTTTCTTTTCATGTCTAATATAACGTAGCTCAATGATCAAATCTAAAGAAAAAATGTACTGTTATATTCAGGAAGAAGAGACCTTTTCAACAACAGATCGCACGACCCGTCTTCCTTATTAAAATTTAAGGGGTTGGAGTTGTCGCTCAAAGGAAGTTTATGGTTTATAGTAAAAAGGGGTTACAGTCCACTGCGACCTTAAGGTCTATTGTGCCCCCTAACAGAGCTGTTATCATCGCGCCTCCTACACCAAGCCTTCCAATTCCAGAAATTTGATGAAATCCAGTATCTGGGACGGCTTCAACGAGGATAATTCTCCACTCCTACAAGTTTCTTGTCCAAAGCACCTTTTCTTTTGGCTTGCATTGGCCATTGCCATAGCATCCCGTAACCAGGTGAATAGGAGTTTCTTCCTCCTCCCCACAGAATCTACACTCGTCAGTGTCCGATACGCCCATTCTCAACAGTACTTCTTTAGGCGACAATGTCCTGTGAGAAAGCCAGTGAGTAGGTGTAGTTGGTTGTTACTGAGATCCAGATATTTTTTGGATCTAGCAGTTTCAAATTTCCGGGGGAACTTTTTGGAGTGATCCTTCCCTGGGAGATTCCGCCAGATTGGGCCAGTGAGTGGCGTTTGTGCGCTCTTTTTGGCAAGTGTATTGCCCTCTTCGTTTCCTACGATTCCCGAATGACCGGGAACCCAGATTAAAAAGACCTTATTCTTCTCGCTTAAAAAGGAAATGATGTGATGATGGTTTTTATCTGTAAGAATGTCCCCCTCATGAACAAAATTGTTGGGTACGAGCAATCTTCCAAAATCCAGATATTTCGACTAGAAATCACCTTATTTTCACATGAACTACATTAACATTTTCTATATTCATCCATGTCTTCGTGTCTTCTGTGATAAATGAGTTTTTTCTTGTTGCAGGTCGATGGGAAAATGGTTTTTGATGTAATTCAAAGAATGGAAGATACGGAACCATTTTCGGAAGAGCTTTTAGCTGCCATGCAGCGTTTGTGGGCAGATGGTGGCGTACAAGATTGTTACGCTCGTTCCAACGAGTATCAGCTCAACGATTCTGCTAAATAGTAAGTATTTCAACATCTCTGCAGTATCTCATCAATATTTTGCATATTAAACCATCTAGACTCTAGAGATTGGAGGTAGTGGTACTTCTAATAGGTCCTCCATGACATGCAAGTTATCTATCTTGATTTGCTTGTATCCATTGGTTTATGGTCCTAGTATAGAAAGAAGACAGAACTTTCACAAGTTTGTTATGTCTTTTGTTCCATGATTGTTGTAATTACTCTAAAATAATGTTTGCTCACAAGCATAGAGCTCTGCTTGGAACTAACATCATGAATAATCATCCTCAAGCAAGCCATAATTTTCAGTTTCTTGGATGGCCTGGACAGATTAGGAGCTAGGGATTATCAACCAACAGAACAAGATATTCTACGCACCAGGGTGAAAACGACAGGCATTGTAGAAGTGCACTTTTCCTTCAAGAATCTCAACTTTAAGTGAGTACTTGGTTCCAAAATAATACCTGATATTCCTCCCCATTTTCACAATCACAATGTGATGCTTTACTTCAAGTTTTTTTTTAATATCTTCAAAGCTCGAAGTTTTTTAACAATAAACTATCTTCTTTTGAAAATTTATCATCCATCAATATGAAATGACAGAAAACATTTAATTCACGCCACTGGCACCTAAATTGAATTTTACCTATCTTTGCTAACGTTTTTTCATACTTTTGCAGACTCTTCGATGTTGGTGGTCAACGATCAGAGAGAAAGAAATGGATACATTGTTTTGAAGATGTAACAGCGATAATTTTCTGTGTAGCTATGAGTGAATATGATCAAGTTTTGCATGAAGATGAAACTACTGTAAGTTGAAAAATAATGATGATTATTCCCCTCATTATGAAATCTGATGAATGAGATGTTTTTGTACACATACTACATACTTTTTTTTTCTGTCTGCATTTATTTTTCCTTTTTATAATGTGAGGGGAAGTGTTGGTTCAGTTTTGAGGCCGATGAGAATTCTACACATTTTCTCTTTGAATTATTTGGATCAAATTAGACTGAATGTGTACTGAATCCCGCTTTTTTTAGATCATTACTATTATTTTAATTAGGCAGTGGTACTTGGAATATATGAAATTGTAACAATTGCGAATTCTCCTCATTTACAGAATCGAATGCAGGAAAGTCTCAAGCTATTTGACTCCATATGCAACAACAAATGGTTTACAGATACATCCATTATACTTTTCCTCAATAAAAAGGATCTGTTCGAAGAAAAAATTAGGAAATCACCATTAACGATTTGTTTTCCCGAATATCAAGGTATGGTTTCTTTTAGGATATCAAAATCTAAACCCAATAAAACATTGATCAATAAATTACAAAAATAGACTGTTTGGTATAGATCGTTTGATTAGAAAGGGCGCTCAAAAACAATATTATTGATTACAATTATTTTATCTATATCTTTGTTCTGGGTGAATCAACATATATTTTCTTAATTGATAAATTGATTGGTTTAGTATGCGAAAGGTTAACCACCCAGAAAAATGGTCGAGAAAAATGTTTTCATTTGGGTGAATGCTCTCATATTGATGAATTTATTTTTTCTAGGTGCACAAGATTATGGAGAGGCTGCCGCCTATATCCAAGCACAATTCGAGGCAAAGAATAAGTCTACGACAAAAGAAATTTACTGCCATATGACGTGCGCAACGGACACGCACAATATCCAGTTTGTATTCGACGCAGTAACGGATGTTATCATAGCAAACAATCTTCGTAACTGCGGTCTCTACTAGACACAAGAGTCATCCTCATCAAATGTGCAGTGACTTTTAAAACAACGCGCCCTAAAGTTGGTAAAATTCCTTTGGGACGTAACAGCGCAAAACCAACTTGCAGATGTGGTTGTTTCCAACTTTTTTTCAGAGATATGTATAAGGGTTTGAGGTCACCATGAAATTTATCGGAATTTTATTCATAACAGAAAACAGAGTATTTGATTGTTCGGTTGAGTATTATCAGTTTTCATAAAAACTTCATCTGCATCCAAGCTATCTTCAGGACAATCACTACTAGGATTTTATTTCAAAGTGATTTCATCCAGGATGAAACCTTATCATTTTTTGTATTGTAAAAAATTCGCTTGGGGTATAAGAAGCCCAAATAGTTGAGGAGACCATCTGAAATTTTATTAATTGAACCTGTTAATTTTTTTTAATCGCCAACAAATTCGAGCGCAATAAAGTTAAATGCAACATTGTATGAAGGAATACATTGTTTTTCTGTAGAGTCGGAGTTGGGTTATTCAATGTTCATCCAATTTCTTAATAAATTGAAATTCACTTTGAATGATTCTGGTTATTTTATCCTGTATAAATCGCCTTGGATTGGAAAATGTTGGAAATAGATCTTCACATTGTAATAGAGTGAGAAATCGATGTGTTCTTATGTGTTAATTTGAATTGAGGATGTTGAGGTAGCTTGCTATGCTTGTCTCTGTATATAAAAACAAATATAATAGAAAGGTTAACAAGGTTGACTTTTCTCTGAATTCTTTTCATTACAATTAACACAAATAGCAACTTTGTACTTTTTTGGGTCAATAGCACAATTTATTAAGCTCTTGTTCCTTTCTAAGTTCACATCTGAAGCAGTAATAATACTATAATATTTCTTTTCATAGTAGAACTTTTTTTGAAAGGATATAATCTCTCATCATTTTCATAAAATACCAACCAAATGAATCAAATTATTTTCATCAGTTACCTTTCAAAGAAAGTTCTAGTTTTGGTCATATCTCACTTACATTTACATGAAAGTCATCTGTAATCTTCAATTAAAAAAATTCCTCCAATATAAGGAGTTCGGAAAAATTGACTTATGAAAGGTTCAAAAAAGTTTGCAGTAAATTGACGATCAACTATTATAGTCTTACCCTGTTATTATTTAGTAAGCCAGTGCCATTCAAGAATTATGAAATTAGCTACTATTTTCTATTCTCAATTGTTTTATGTTGGTTAGTGTTATAATTCATTTTCATATTTTTATCAATTCAAATGATTTTTTATACAATATTATCTATTTTTAAGATCAAGTTACCAAAACTTTATGTATTTCATGTTATTTCCATTTTGTTTTAACTCATGACATTCGCTCAAAAATTCTATATATATGTATATCTCAAATCTCCTAAGTTAGCTTGATTGAAGTGAAAAGTAAGTCTTTTGGACTCGTAGAGTGTATAACATACAATAGATGAAAAGAACTCTGGATGTAAAAATATTAATCATCTTAGGGATTCAGGTTACATGGTAAGATTACAATTTTAGAATATCATCATGTATAATTACAACTATTGTTACATTTCCAAATATGAAAAGATTTGTTCATTATTATCTTTGCCGCTCTGTAGCCAAAAGATCTTCCTATGAAATTTGGCTTCTGTGTTCATGCATTCTCATCAACAACTAGTTTTCCCATTGTGTTTTCATTATTTTTCATGAATTTATGTTTCATAACAAGCATGTTCTCGATTCAGGTATAAATGGACCCTTTCAAAACTAGATTTAAAGGATTGCATCGTACATACATTAAAATATGTGTAAATAAAAATATATGGCGCTTTAAACAGTAGCTTCAGAAAATTTCTTAGCTTAGTAATTTTTTTCCTTGTATAAGAAAATAATGTTGGTGCATTTTATGTAAACATTCCTTGGTATTTTGTATCTATAATCTTTTTTTATTGTGGAACAAGCATTTCTCTTCAGAAATAATTCACAAAGTATTGTTACACTGCTTTATCAGTATGCATTCTCTGGAGTCTGATAGTGAAATTATAATTTATTCCGGATTTTAGATGAATTTACAATTTAATTTTTAGTTCCCACAATTTTGAAAGTGTGGCCACGAATAAGGTTTTCAAATATTATTCATTAACACAATTCGTGATTGAAACACCTGAAAATCTTGAAACGAATGTTGAAATTGTGATTATGTTGTTTTGACATCATGTATTGATTATCATCAGATGGTTGAAAAATTATTGTAACTCGTGACTAGTAATTATTCAATAATTATCTCAGAACATAACTAAGGACCAATTAAAATAATTTTAAACCTTAGTTTACAGCACAAAACTATCTGCATAGATTCTACATATATTTTATTTTGTTATTTCATATGTTTAAGAGAATCTTAATATTTTTTCAATATTTGTGTAATCCAAACAACTAACCAACTACTAGGCTACAACTTCTTTCTGAAAATTGAAGTAATTTTAAAGTTACTGTGAAAATTGTATTGCAAGTCATCACATATACTTGTAGGAGAACCTCTTTTTAACAAGTGTTGTAACTAACCAAAGAATGTTAATGTACAATTTTAATTAAATTCAATTCAATATTTCATAAAAAATTAGAATTATTTTTTAGTATTACGTCCTTCACATCTCTCAATATCAATCATAATTTGAACTGATCAAGTAAAAATTCATTTCAGAACTTCTTCAGATCTTCAATTTCGCACATAAACAATTATATTTTTATGTACGTATTTTCAAGGGAATTTTCTGCGAGTTGCTGCGAATGACTTCAACCCAGACATAAGGCTTTATATCTTTGTTAATGATCAGTAGATAAAAAAAAATGAATGTTTCGGGTACTAAATCATTTGTAATTGTTGAATACATAATGTGTGTTATGTATTTTATGAAATATGTAAATACGGACAAGTTCGTTGATTAGACGATTTGAAGTATTTATTATGTCTGATATAGCGAATATTCTACCTCCTAATTCTGATGGTCATATATGCACAAACTATTTTCATCAATCATGAAAAAAATTTAATGTGAGGAATTAACTCAAATTGAACTATTTTGAATATTTGATGAAAGAACTTCAAGATTTGGTTATTTCAGTGCATATGCCAAATTCGATAAGAAATAAGTGAATTTTGAATGAATGACATCAAAATATGGAGGTAGATACGATAGAATGTTAAGTTCCTCTAGTCAGTTCTTTCGAATTGTATCATTGCATATTATTATACAGTTTTTGTATTTCATTTCAAAGAAATAAATCAAGGTGTAACTTTACTATGTTTCAGTGTCAGTTTGATACTACCCAGAATAAAATTCGATGGAGGTTATAGTCATTCTTTCCAAATCTTGAGTACCTTACTATTCGATAGATGTTGCCACTCGTAAATTTTCATTAATGCATCCTGATCATGTGGACCAAAAGATGAAAACAAGATATGATAAAATTTAAGCACTGTTCGAGACTTCTATAAATCCTGAACAAATATCTAGTTTGAGCTATGATTAGTATTAGGTGGTACCGGTTTTTCACTTATAATGAAAAAAATTGTTTGGGAAATTTTCTATTTATTCAGATTATTTCAGATGAATTTTTGATCTATTATGTCAGAAATCAATTATCAGCACAATGCCTATTTACAAATACATATGGTTTAATTACTGCTACTATTTTACAATTCCTATTTATTTCATGGCCTTGGTTTCTTCGGGAGAGATCCAAATGCCGATATAACAGTACTTTTCGTACCTGTAGCACTTGTTGTGAGAGAAGGAGGTTGAACTAAACCAGCTGGCCTTATGTTTGTAGGATTATTACCACCTGGTTGATCCCATTTGCTTTTCCTTTTCCTTGAGTCGTCTTCCTTTTTCAAATTACTAATTGAGAAGTCCTTGGATTTCCTTTCTTTTTCCCTTCTTTCAATTTCAGCCTTCTGAACTTTGGCTAGCTCCTCATAGTAAGATTCCTTGCTCCATTTTAATGGATCATAAATAGAAGGTGGATAATTAGTACCTGAAATTATGAAAAATATTTTAATTAAATTCATATTAAGAATGTGATTTAGACCATGTATGAGAACATATTACAATGGTTGTTATATTATCTTTGACTAAAACCAAGTTTCTATGTTCACTATTATAAATATTTCGCAAAATTAAAATTTGAATGTTTTAAAGCAACACCTACCCAATTCATTAATAGCACAAAACTGCAACAATTTCTCGTAAATACTTGGGTTTCTGAAATCTTTCCTCTTTTCAATGAATGCATTCATATCCAATTTCTCATTCTTCATTTTTTCATAATATTTGGTTATTTTGTCTTGTAAATCTGCTGAACAATTACCAGGTGGCTCCGGTGGTATGTTCACCCCATCCTCAGTTAATTCCTCTTCAGGATTTTGATTTTCATCTGCAAGAAGTATTACTTCATGTGCTGGGGCATTCTCATCAGCCTCATTTTCATCGTCTGAAACAATAGTATCATCGTGATAGGATACTAATTTTGCTACTTTAGATGTCACCCTAACTGGGGCTACAGATGGACTAGATGAAATAGATACTATTCTACTATCTTGATTGCCAGAGGAACAGCTTGCATTATCTCCATTGCTATTTTGCTCATTATCTTCATCACTTCTATCTTCTTCTCCTTCAGAATCAGTATATGTAGCTGTTAAAGATTCTAATGCTGTGGAGTTCGACATTGTCACACTAAGCTTCTGATGATTTCTTATTTGTTACAAATAAAAATATGTATTTCTGATATTATTTACTAATGTAAAATTACGAAAATACAAAACAGGTTAAATAGGATCTAACCTAACTGACTGACAGGAACCGCAGAAAACACAGAAGCGAAGAGAAGTTGGTACTTTCGATCTACCATTAACAAAGTAATTTTTCTGTTTATTTCAATTGACTATTATTTATTATATAATTTAACATTACAAGAAAGCATACTGGAGCGTTGAATTTAGATAAAATATGATATTTTTATATTTTTCGAATAAAAGTAAATGATATTTTTTATGTCTGTGATGGGGCCTTATGTCATTTTAATTTAATGTGATTGTCAAAACATTTAACATTATAGGTTATTACCAGAAATAAATAAATAATAAATTAATTAAATATATAAATGATAATGGAATATGCTATTCTTTAAATAGGAAGTTGATATAGTTGAATTGGTATTGCCCCTTATAATTAACTCATATAATGGAGGAATCGCCCCCTTTCAAACCTCCAAGGGGAGTGAAACCAATCAAAGAAACAAGAGTTCTTATGTCTGTTATTAGAAGTCTCACGGCCAGTGAAACTGACGAACAAAGAGATAGGGAAAAGGCGAATTTGGAAATGCAATATAGAATTTGCGATCAGAAGTTGGACGAATTGGTATTGAAACATGAAGAAGATCTCACATTAGTGATGCAAATGTTTGGAAACATATCGCAATGTGTCAACGAAAACCGAATTCGAATAAGGAATATAAAGGAAAGTTTAATAGAGTGTAGAAAAGTTCTGGGATATAGAAAAGAGAGGATAAGGAATTTGTGGAGAGATCGTCTGGAATATAAGTATATTCTAGATATGATTGCAGAGAATAAGGGGAACTGAAGTGTGCACAATATTCTAAGCTGGTATCTGCTATATTTTCCAAAAAGGAAATGGTTTTTATCTTTTTTCACATATATCAATATCTGAAATTACTAATCCAGTACAGATTCTGGTTAATGTTTATCAAAATCCAATCAGAAAAGAATGTCTTCAATCTGAAGCAAAATTTTGGTTATAATGATATTAATGTAGGTGAATAAATTCTGTTATTGTTTAAGGTTCAATAAAATTTTACAATTTATCATTGAAATATTTATTTTTCTTGAATTTTTATTCCTCCGTATTTATGACTGATTCAATCAGTTTCAAGAATATTCATTATATAATACCTACATGTACCTGGTAATACATTGTAATTTATCAGCATAGTTCTTTTTTTTTCATCAAAAATTTCGATTTCAATCAAACATTCAAGTTCAAATTTGTTCTTGCAGATATTCCATTAATAAATCATGATACATTTCATTTTGAATTTTTATGAGAACAGAGTCAACTAATTAAGAACTGGTTAACAAAAATCTCAATCCACGGACTCTAGCGAATATTGAATTTAACTTTTTGATATATCGAATTTCTTTTTGAAAATCGAGTGCCTTGAAAATGCAAGGCTAGTGACATCTATACTTTTATAGGAGAGCTATAATTTTTTTCGTTCCGTCAAACTTTCTACGCATGTCTGCTTGTCTCCTCGCAAGAAAGATTCCAATCCAATTAGCTTTCATGACATTGGTGGTAGAAGGGAGTTTTGGAAATGGCTGCTTTGAATTGTGATCGGAGTGTGATGGATCAGCAGTTTGAAAAACAAAATGGTATGATGGATCGTTTGAAAAAACTATATCCTGCCGTCAAAGAAGAAAAGACACCACTACCAAGATCCTGGAGCACAAAGGAAAAATATACGTATATTGGTTTGTCTCAGAACAATTTGCGTGTACATTACAAAGGTATGTTCGTGGAGGATAAGAAACTGTTTATTTTTATTGATCAAATTAGTCGTAGTTCTCGAGAATTGTTTATCGAATGATATTCCGTTTTTCCAAGAATTCTCCATTGAAGTGGTGTTGTGTCATCGACCGTGTTTCGGAGAATTTCTTCTGTGTTCAAACAAAGAAATCAGCTGATTATGACGCCAGGGTAAGGGGTTCATTTTGAGACAATCACATTTCTCAATTTTCTATTGCGTGAGACTGCGTTTCCCATAATAATCTGCGCAATTCGCATATTGGGAACCAACTCCTACAATAATTCCTACCTTTCTACTCCTTAACATTCGGATTTAGAATTAATCCTATTTCTGAATGTTGTGAAAACAAACCAACATGTACATAAGTATCTTCAGATGAATTTTCATATTATGAATATACCAGAAGAATTGTGTAGGTACTCTTACATCTGAGAAAACTTTTCAACGAGAAGAAAATAATGTCCAAACATTTTCATTTTAATTTTTTGAGAGATACTGTTTTAATGTGAATTATTAGGGAATGGACAGGTTCTAAATAAAAAACGATTGAGATCTTCCACAAAAATACTTGGTCCAATTTTATAAAGAGGGGTGTAGATATTAGAATCTGGATACAGATTTATGCTTGATTAGTTGATAAAATGAAAAAGTCCAACCATTTTCTCGATGCGATTCATGGGCTTTCAGTATGTGATGAAAATTTCAATTTGTGACATGTCAAACATGATGAACAATATGTTCAGAATATAGGCCTACAGGATCTTTGCTTTCAAGATGAAGAGGTTCACAAATAAACAAATTGCCCGATATTTTCGAAATGAATTGAGATATCTCTACCAGGTTAGGTGAGAAGGATCACCTCATTAATGTGCTTGTTTACGTTAAATACTTCAGCAACGACAGTGGCGTGCTTACGGACTTTCATGTTTTTACAGAAAAACAGTACCTACGCCAGTAACTTTTTCCACAATGAAATTACTTTTTGAGCGCTCGTTATCCACCTGGTAAGTAGATCCAGCTTGTAAGTGGATTCATCTTATGGGTAGATTCGCATTCAAGAATTCAACGAGTAGACATTTTGATGGCCGTAAAAAAATTTTCGATTGCAGCTGTCAAAACAAACAGAAATATTCGGAATTGTTCTGTTAGCATTTTACATCTACACATATGGTTCTAATTGAATGATCTGGACAAAATGCATTTAGCTTGAATACGTCATTCTTCATCCAAATGAAAAATTTCATCAGAAATTTCGAACGGCCATATTTACGTTACCACTGCTCGAATTTTTCGAGTAGCAGGTTCATCCGTTCAAGAGTTATCGAGTTGACGAACGGACAGAATTGAATTTGACGACGGGTTCGTCATCAGTGAGTCCAATCTCGTCGAAAGAGACCACTCTCGGAACGTGCGGTTAAACTTCAATAAACCTATTTTCACAATTGTACGAATTTCCAAATTGACATTTTAAATTTTTACTCTCAATATTCACATTCCTTCTTCAGATATATTTTTTCCAGGACATGGCAAGACTCACAGAGATGCTGCCAGTGTTCAAGCCACTCATCCTATACCAGCATCATGTGGTCTTTATTATTTCGAAGTGAAAATTGTTAGTAAGGGAAGAGATGGATATATGGGGATCGGACTATCTGCTCAAGGAGTTAACATGAACAGATTACCAGGTATGATAGGTAAAGGGAGTTCTGTTATGTCATTCTATATCACTGACATTTTTTGTAGAATCATTTGTTCTTTTAGTATTTAGTACTTACTGACTTTGTGAAGTTATTTGATCATGGAAAGAGTAAATGGTTTGGTCTTAATTTCAAGCCAGGATCCTCATTTGTTTCTATCTTAGAAGCTTTTAGGTTTTTTTTTTCATCAGATAGCTTTCTACATTCTATTTCTAACCTCAAAATTAGAGCACTATTAGGCAATACAAACGTGATTATTAGGCAATCCAAACCACGTGGCGCCCTGCCTCCAGATAACCTATACATTTTCTGACAGGTCGCTGGCTTGCAGTAAATATGAGGAATTTTATTATCTTATGCATTTCATGACTGAACGAGTGAGTTTTTATGATTTCTAATATCAAAAAGTATCCTGAAGTATCACTGACGAAGAAAATTTCACTCAATCATATGATTACAACTTTTAGTATTGGGAGCCTGAAGAGATTGAAGAGAAAGTATTGGAGAAGGAATATTAATCAGAGCACTGTCCCTGTAACTTCTTTATCCTTTTATATGATATAAACTGAATACTGCTTATTTCAGTGTCTACGAAGACACATTCACTTTAGTTTCTTATCTTCGATATTGTCAAGTCTTGATGACTGCTGACCCAATTTCCTTTTGTTTCCTGATAAGTCACTTAATATGTGTATAATACACCAAGTTACACACACTGGGTGCTCCAAAATATTCAAGAAAATCCTCATAATTTGAACGACTTGCACATCCAACTTTGGCACACATTTATGGCACTTTTTATTGAAAATGCACTTAATTTAAATAATTTTCACTGGTCTGATATTCCTAAGAGTAAGATTGACTAGAAATATCAAAAAAATGTCAACATAAAACAATTTTTCAAGCAAATAAACGGTTTTAATGTCTACATGAACAAAGCTAAATTTGGTTTATTTGCCCACCAACTAACCTCAAAAAAATTTTTGACAGGTCGTTGGATTGCCTAATTCCACCATTGTTAACCTCATATCGATTTTGGCAGGTCGCTGGTTAGTGGTAAATATGTGGAATTTAATGATTGAATCAGTGAGTTTTTATGCTCTGTAGTATCAAAATATATCTTGAAGGAACAATGACGAACATGATCACAACTTTTAGTATCGGGAGCTCGCAGTGATTGTAGAGGAAGTAATGGAAAAGGCATATTTATCAGAGCACTGCCACCTGTGATTTCTTTAACCTTTTATATGCTAAAAATTCAAATATTCGTCTGTTTTAAATACAACATGAACTAAATATTGCTTATTTCAGTATCTACGAAGAAAAGTTCACTTTAGTTTTTTATACTTGATTTGGTCAAGTCTTGATGACTGCTGACCAAATTTCCCATCGTTTCCTGGTAAGGCACTTGATATATGAATAATACACCAAGTTACACACAGTGGGTGTAAATATTCTTAATCCGATATCTGCACACATTTACGGATTTTTTTAATGAAAATGTACTCAATTTGAATAGTTTTTACTGGTTTGATATTCCTGATAGCAAGATTGATCGAAAATATCAAAAGAATATCCCCATAAAGCAAATAAATAAATTTTCAAGAAAAAATATATCTTTTGAGGTTAATGCTGGTGGTCAAACAAACGTTTATGTTTGACCACCAGCATTAACCTCAAAAGATATTTGACAGGTCGTGGGATTGCCAAATGACTTATGATCAGCTGGTCGAAATATCAGTTCACTGAATGATAAAGTATAAATAAACCTTAGATGTTCTAATTTTCAAATAACTTGGTTAGAATTTTTCAATGCTATTCTTTTAAAATTAAAGATGTCCATGATTAGTACCAGAATCAATCAATATCTAACGACATCAGTGTGCTGTCTGGTTGAAGTTATGGTTTAATTTTTTATTTGTTACCAAGGCTTTATTGATTGATCAGTTCCCTACGGTTAGTCCCGAAGTTCCTGTCATAATTTATGATCAAAATATTTTCAAGTCCCTTTCTCTACAGAAGAGAAACTGGCCATTGACCATGGTGGACACTGTATATTACTCTACCTACATAACTTACATATTTCCTTTTATCTTTCTGAAGTAGGCATAAACTTTGTGTTTATTCTTTTATGAACGATTCTAGAGCTATTTCAAATATACTGCTCCACAAGAGTAAGGGATATCCAATTATTTTTATAAGTATGTAATCTTAGAGAAAATCGCTGTAAAATCATTTAGAACTCAATAACAACTTGGATCGATCCAATAAAAATCAGTATG
This sequence comes from Adalia decempunctata, assembly GCA_951802165.1. NCBI lineage: Eukaryota > Metazoa > Arthropoda > Insecta > Coleoptera > Coccinellidae > Adalia > Adalia decempunctata. The sequence goes on from OX637697.1 coordinate 29,820,072, forward strand.
AGACATTTCGTCAATTTGGTCGCCTTTTTTCTGAAGTTTGGTTCTTTGCATATGCTTCATGAATGTTCTTATTTTGAAATGAATTCAGTTTATCTACGGCTTCGATTTGAAACGAGTTTTCTGAAAATGCCAAGGCGTAAATTAACAAACGCTGAGGCTAATAGGGCTATCGGAATGCTACAGGGTGGCCTAACTCAGGTTGTTGTAGCAGAAAGGCTCCAAGTCAGCCAAAGTGTGATATCTCGACTTTGGAATAGGTTCAGGGAGACAGGTTCCATGTTTGGAAGAACAAGGCTTGGTGGGCGACGAAAAACAACACCTGCTCAGGATCGTTTCATCACCGTTTCGGCGAGAAGAAACCCTACATCTACGTGTAGAATGCTACGGAATACTCTTCAAAATGTCGATGGGGTCAAAGTTTCCATCGAAACCATCAGACGACGTTTGAGAGAGGTGAATCTAGGTTTTAGACGTCCATTAAGAGGAGTTCCATTAACACGTGACCATAAGCGTCAAAGACTGGAATGGGCAAGGCAACATATCAATTGGAACGATCACTGGCGTAGTGTCCTTTTCACTGATGAATCCAGATATGGACGATTTTTAGATTCTCGAAGAATAAGGGTATATGGACAGTCCCACGCATACCCCGTAATCGTCGTTATGTCCAAGAAGTCCATCCTCTCCGAGGGGGTAGTGTTATGGTATGGGCCATGATATGTTTCAACGGGCGCACAGATCTACATATTTGTCCTGGGAATATGACAGCCTTACACTATAGGGAGCATGTCATTGACAATGTTGACGCTGCTATTGGTGAAACTTTTCAATTTCTAGACGATAACGCTAGACCGCACCGTGCAGCCATAGTTGAGAATGCGCGCAAGGAGCTTGGTATTCCACATTTACCAATACCTCCGCACTCACCAAATTTGAATTGCATAGAACATGCATGGGATATGCTCCAAAGAAGATTAGATAATCATCAACCTACCCCAGAATCCTTAAATGATCTGAGAGAGCTTCTGTCCCGTTTATGGAACCAAATTCCTCAAGAAATGTTCAACAACCTCGTGTGTAGTATGCAAAGAAGATGTCAAGCTGTTATTGATGCCCGTGGAGGCCTTACATTGTACTGATAGTCTCAAAATGCTTGAATTCTCTGGGAATAAAATTTCGTTATTTTACTAGATTTTTATCAACCACCCTAAATACGCTGCAGACCTACAGCCTAAAATTAATTTGCAACTTGAAATCATATTAATATGAATTTTCATCACAAAAATCTTATTTTGACTATATTTTTGTTTGCAATCTAAGTCAATATCCCTAATGGTGCCCACTCACGGAGCGTTCTTACAGGACTTTCGAGCTACCAGCTTCGCCCGAAAGCTTGTAAACTAAGAATGTTTACAAGCTTTCGGGCGAAGCTGGTAGCTCGAAAGTCCTGTAAAAACGCTCCGTGAGTGGGCACCATAACTCATGTGGAGCAGTTTATTTTGACTATATGATGTAGAGTTGTTGAATTACTGTTGTTATTATTCAAAATAACGTCTACTCATAGTTGGTGGTGGATTGTTGACATTATGCATACAGGGTGGCCAAGAGATTGACGTCAAAAAGGAAAAAACAGGTCCCTCGTGTCATGGGCTATTCGAATGTTATGCTATTTTTCACGGTTTTCGAGTTATGAATTTTTTTATGAACTTTGAGAATTTTCGACTTGACCATCTTAAAAAAGATATTAAAAAAAAGTACAAGACTTCTCTGTGAAATTCTTTTTGTAACTCAACCAGATTCGTAACTTTGATAAAAATTATAGAAATGTTGGTCTCAAGTGAAAAAGTTACGTAAATTGGATTATGATCTGAATTTTCGAATCAAAATTAAAAATGTAAAAAGGCTTATTCACGGTTTCTTAGTATGCTTAAAAACTGCGCTCAACAGTCAGCTTTTAGAATCATTGATAAAAAATGGTACTTAACACTCTACTTTTGCTAGAATTAGCCTTCAAAGTCATCGAGGTGGAAAAAATCAAAGAGCTAGACATTTACTACAAAATTATTTTTTGCCATTTTAAGATATTTCTGAACAAGTTATGATAGAAAATGCTGAAAATTAATGAAAATTAGCTTTAGATGTTGGTCAAGAAAAGTTCTAGATAAAGAAAAAGGTATGGCAATAAATCACACATCACAATGTAAATAAAAAGAAATGTATTTATAAAATTTACATTAGGTGTTCAAAGTGGCCACCTCCAGCCTCAATACACATTCTACACCTTCTTAGAAAATCTTCTTTTAATCGCATAAAACCTGCCTGTTCTCTCTTAGGGCACGTTCGGCTTCTCTTATCTTCAGTCGCAGCTCGTCTTCACTCGAACATTCTCGGGCGTAAATAATTTCTTTGAAATAACCCCAAACGAAAAAATCGATGGGATTAAGGTCAGGTGAACGTGTGGGCCCCTTGATTGGTCGACTGCGTCCGATCCATCTGTTCGGGTATCGTTCATTCAAGTGGTTGATGACAAATTGTTCTCGAAAATTTAAATAATCCCGATCATCGGTTTTTCATTGCTTTTTATGTTTGAAAACGATGAAATGTGTTATAAATGTTCGCGACTTTGCAGATAACCGCGTTTTTTGTAATGAAGGGCCGATAAGCCAGAATCAAGACGTTTTCACCGACGCGACTTCGTCTGAATTTTTGAACATATGAGCATTCCCTTTCACCTCCCCTCCGGAAAAATTAAACCAGATTTTCCCCTGACCATCACTTAATTCTGATTCCGCCGATCGCGTGTCAAGAAGTGGTTGAACCGAATTTTCCAGTTTTCTAATTTTCACCTTAATTTTCTCAGTTTTTCTTTTGAAATAAAATTTTTAGTTTTTCGAGTAAATTTTCAGTTTCCGAGTTTGTTTGGAGGTGAACTTTGAACACCTACTGTAAATTTTATAAATAAATTTCTTTTTATTTACATTATGATGTGATTTATTGCCATACCTTTTTCTTTTTTTTATCTAGAACTTTTCTGGACCAACATCTAAAGCTAATTTTCAGCATTTTCTATCATAACTTGATCAGAAATATCTTAAAATGGCAAAAAATAATTTTTTAGAAAATGTCTAGTTCTTTGATTTTTTCCACCTCGATGACTTTGAAGTCTAATTCTAGCTAAAGTAGCGAGTTAAGTACCATTTTTTATCAATGATTCTAAAAGCTGACTGTTGAGCGCAGTTTTTAAGCATACTACACCTACTGTAAATTTTATAAATAAATTTCTTTTTATTTACATTATGATGTGATTTATTGCCATACCCTTTTCTTTTTTTTTATCTAGAACTTTTCTGGACCAACATCTAAAGCTAATTTTCAGCATTTTCTATCATAACTTGATCAGAAATATCTTAAAATGGCAAAAAATAATTTTTTAGAAAATGTCTAGTTCTTTGATTTTTTCCACCTCGATGAATTTGAAGTCTAATTCTAGCTAAAGTAGCGAGTTAAGTACCATTTTTTATCAATGATTCTAAAAGCTGACTGTTGAGCGCAGTTTTTAAGCATACTAAGAAACCGTGAATTAGCCTTTTTACATTTTTAATTTTGATTCGAAAATTCAGATCATAATCCAATTTACGTAACTTTTTCACTTGAGACCAACATTTCTATAATTTTTATCAAAGTTACGAATCTGGTTATTTTATGTATAAAAGTACAATTCATGGAGATTAAGTTACAAAAAGAATTTCACAGAGAAATCTTGTACTTTTTTTTTTAATATCTTTTTTAAGATGGTCAAGTCGAAAATTCTCAAAGTTCATAAAAAAATTCATAACTCGAAATCCGTGAAAAATAGCATAACATACATGGGGGTATATAGCCCATGACACGAGGGACCTGTTTTTTCCTTTTTGACGTCAATCTCTTGGCCACCCTGTATATGATGTTACAGCATGCTAAAACTAACTAAGTAGCAATTTGCGATAGTTTTTGACCATTCATTTATTGTGCCATTTTGAAGTTGTTTAGAATCTTCTAGAATAGTTTCATGGACAAAAGAACACCAGATTTCACTAATCAACTAGGAATAAGACACATTCATTCTAATCTCCATATTGTTTGATTATTCAGAGTATCAAGATGAATTATTTTGATTCAATGTGATACGACGATTCTTTTTCGGGAATAAAGAAGTATACATATATCATACTTATTATTGAGGAGTATTTTTTTTTAGGCTGGGATAAACAATCATATGGATATCATGGAGATGATGGTCACTCATTTTGTTCATCTGGAACTGGCCAGCCCTATGGACCTACATTTACCACAGGAGATGTTATAGGATGCGGTGTAAATTTGGTAGACAACACTTGTTTCTATACAAAAAATGGACATCATTTAGGTATCGCCTTTAGAGATCTTCCTGTAAGTATGCATTCAGATAGGTGTTATCATGCAATTTATGTGATTTTACCAACATTTTTTCTTCTCTTTATGCCTTAACAAAATAACAATAATGAAGAGTGAATATCAGATTTGAATATGGCTATTATTGTGATACTTCAGATTATAAGTTTATTTCAGCCTAATCTCTATCCGACTGTGGGCTTACAAACCCCTGGAGAGGTAGTTGACGCCAACTTTGGACAGGAACCATTTTTATTTGACATCGAAGATATGATGAACGAGCTGAGAGCCAAGACAAGATCAGAAATCTACAATTTCCCAGTGCCAGAGAGTCAGGGAGAATGGCAGGCTATATTGAGCAAGTGAGATTTCCAACCTGATTGATCTGATCGATATTGACAAATTGCTTTTCTCCTATTACAGAATGGTATCTTCTTACTTAATACATCATGGCTACTGTAATACAGCTGAAGCGTTTGCTCAAATAACCAATACACCATTTTCAGAAGATCTTAGTTCAATAAAAAACAGAAAGAGTAAGTTGAAAGAAGATAAGGAGTAATAGTGGTGATAAAATTGGAATTGTAATAGATACAATCGTTGGGTGAACCTGGTTTTGTTCTGTTTTTGAACTGAAATTGAATACATCCTAGATTGAAATATTCTTTATGTTTCACAATTATATTCTTATAAATTTTTCATCAGTCTATTTTCAGATATTCTGAAATTGGTGTTAGCGGGTAAGATGGGAGAAGCTATTGAGAGAACATTCAAATTATATCCAGGGCTGCTGGAAAACAATCAGAATCTATTATTCATGTTGAAATGCCGTCAGTTTGTTGAGATGATCAATGGATCTGATTTGGATTATAGCTTGAAGAAAAATTGTTCTGACAGTAACAACGGATCCTCTCAGAGATCGTCGAGTCCTGTCATGACTTCTGTTATACAATCCACTAAAAACTTCAGTAATAAACAGAAACAGCAAGATGTTCAGGGTAAGTCTATTCAACCTCTTTCAATATCTGGTTTGGCAACAAGTGTTTATTTCATATTATAGAAATGAACCAAACTAATGCTTTTCACAAGGGCAATTTTCCTGATTCTGCTGTAATAGCCATAGGAAGTAGTGATGTTGAAATGGACGAAACAGAAGAATCTCAGAATGGACATGGAGACTGTGCAATGAAATCAAGAATCAGCAGTAATGGATATCAGAATGGAAATAGCCATATTGAGGATTCTCAGGACGCTACTCGTACATGTAATGTCAATGAGGATGAAGATATGGGTAAGTGAACAATAACATTCAAGGTTGTACCAGAAATATTTTGTACATATTGGGTAGTATAAAATGAAATTGTGGTAACTTTTCAGATGTCGATGAACCTATTTTTAAGAAACCTTGTACACAGCCAGAGGTAGAGAAATTATTAGAATTTGGCAGAGAGTTATACAGTCTTAGCCGAAGGATAAATGCAGATAAAGTTGTGAACGAAACCAATCAGAAAATGTTGGAAGTGAGTAAAAATTGATTTATTAGTGATTGCTGCTTCTTATAATACAATTGTAAATTCCAACTATGGAGTTGTCGTTTTGATTTTCCGAGAGATAACAATTTCGGAATCTGTGTCAGAGAATCCAACTGAGTTGAAAGTAATTCGCATTTTCATAACTTTTTCTTCAGGTCATCGTATTAATCAAAACAAATTTCAGGATGCGTTTAGTTTGTTAGCATATTCAAATCCTTGGAGGAGCCCTGTCGGGTGGCAACTAAGAGCTGCAGAAAGAGAAAATATTTGTGCTTCCCTGAATTCAGCTATATTAGGTGAGTGAAGTTGAAATAGATCAATTTCGTTCTATATTTCACCAATGTGGTGATACCAGAATAGAGCTTTTACAATTCTTTCACAGAAATGAAGACTTTTTGACAGGAAATGAGTTACAGTCATTTTTCGAAAATGCTTTTTTCAAAAAGGAACTATCTCTGAATCGATATGAATTTTTTACCATTGAGTTTCTTGAAATTCATGTACCGATTCCAGTTTTCATCTATCTAGACCAAAAATGAGATTTTCCATTCAAAGGATTCCAATTTGCCCCACTCGGTACATGATATTTGGGAACAATCTGTATAATGAATCATGAAAACAATTTGCAAAATTGTGTTATCTATAACATTTGATCGGCACTTGTTTTCGAGAAGAATGTTCAATGCTACTATACCCCATTCACCTCAATAAAGTATCCTGGTTGGCCATAACATTCTGACACATTTCACCGCGTATATTTTGAAAATTTTATGTTATAGTCATTTTCCTGTCAGATAAATACGCAACGTTGTCCTCTCTACATTGATGTCGTAGTAATTACGTATTTATCAAAACGTTTATTTACTTTGGGAAAATATTAGGTGAATTCAATAATTCTTAAGACCTGGCGAATGTTGAAGAAACTTTTTACTCTGTTAATACTGGAAATATTTTATGTACACTGCGCAAAAAAATTGACGCACATTCTGAAAATCTCAATTTCAATGAAAGTTAACTCTACATTGACTTTATAACTTATTTTTTATGTTATCTCGGGAAGGTTTTGAACGAAACATGGCACAGTAAATGGAAGAAAAATTCAGGATTTCACCGAATCTTATGTGAAAGAAGAGATGAACAATTTTCAAAATACTGAAATGCTGATAAGTGATTTAATACTTGGTATTTCCACCCCTTGCGTTAATTACAGCTCGGCAACGACGGTTCATACTCAAAATGAGTGATCTTAAAATGTTCTGATCTAATCCTTCCCAGATTTCTCCGAGTTGGATTCCTAAGTCATTAAGAGTAGCTGGATGATTTTCTGAACTACTCAGCCTTCTATTGAGGTTGTCCCAAACCTGCTCAATCGGATTGAGATCTGGACTTCTTGCTGGCCATTCCATTCAAGAGGCTTCAACCTCTTCAAGTTACTCCTGAACGATGCGCGCACGATGGGGTCTGGCATTATCGTCCATAAAAATGAAATTTTCACCAATGTATGGGGCAAATGGCAGTACATGCTCTTCAAGAATGTTCCTTATATACTTATCAGCATTCATAGCTCCATTATCAACGACCACTAGGTCTGTGCGAGCAGTCAAAGATATTCCAACCCATTCCATAATCGATCCTCCCCCGAAACCAGTAGTATTCAGGAAATTGCACTTAGCATATCTTTCATGTGGACGTCTGTATACAAGGGAACGTCGATCACAATGGTAGAGGCAGACTCATCTGTGAAGAGAACTCTTTCCCAATCGGCCTCTTCCCAATGGATATGCTCTCTCGCAAAATGCAAACGCGCCCTTCGATGGGCTGGGGTAAGAGCTGGGCCTCTTGCCGCGACACGAGGCCTTAAATCATATTCTCTGAGGCGATTTCTTATTGTCTGAGTGCTAATTTGCACCTCATGAGTTTGCTCAAGCTGATTTTGAAGGAGGCGAGCGGTTGCAAACCGTTGTCTCAACGAAGAAACTCTCAAGTAACGTTCTTGAATGGCAGTTGTTACCGTGTTCTACCCTGTCCTGGTCTTCGGACATTCATACCTGTCTCCCTGAATCGCTGCAACATTCTGGACACACTTGTATGGGAAACTCCAAACCTTTCTGCAATTCTTTTGTATGTCCACCCTTCTTCTCGCAAAACTACCGCTTGGGCACATTCCTCTTGGGTCAAATTGCGTGTTTCGCGTTGCATAGCGATCGAGTGTAGAAAATCAAACGAAAGAAAAACTATTGATCACTAGAATTGATCGAGAACAACTGATTTTAGAATGGAGCTGATAATATCATCTTTTTTTATTCCTGCTGGGAGAAAACATCTGTATTGAAGAAAAACGTTGAAAGTGGATAACATATGCATGCATAATTCTGATAAAAATAATTATCATTGAGAACCCCTTCAGTTGTAGAATAAATTTGAGATTTCCATAATATGCGTTAATTTTTTTGCGCAGTGTATATAAACATGGTTGGAAGATTCAGTTATGCTATTTTCTTGAACGGAAGTCAAGAATCGAGTGTTGAAATTTTACTGAAAAATAATGGAAAGAATAGTCCGTTACTTTGTGATAGTTTTTTCGAAAAAGGAAAAAAAGTACTTGAATTACTCGGCAGAAAAACTTATGAACGAACAGACGGATTTATGAAATTCCCCACTTTTCCAAATTCTCAAGAAATAAGCCTACAGAAGACATTTAAATACCTTTTTGCTCAATTTGAATTACTCCATGAAAATAATAATAATGAATTTTATTTGTAATAAAAATTACAGTTTTTTATATACAAAAAGTAGTAGTACTACGAAATCTGTGCCACAGTTAAACCTTAAAAGCATTAACTACATTTACAAAGTTAAAAAAGAGTAAATATAAATCAGCATTGGCAACGTCTCTCAGAATTATTTGACATTTCACGAGTGACAACCTGCGTCAGTTTTTAGTAAAAAAACTTGATAAACCTAAATCTTGGCCAACTGGGATAGTTATAAAAGTGAATGGAGTATACTGACTTATCATTTCGATTATAACAATATTCGTTTCATAACCGTAGAATCAAATAATAAACCTCGACGACCACCACTAGAGGTTGCAGTGGCGCACGCACAGGATTTGGTCCGTCTTATGTCAAACAACGGTCTGGGCGCTTGTGCCTTCACATCTTTATCAGACATTATCGAACAGTGACCGCCGTGTGGTCATTCAGCGACGTTGCCACATATTTTGATGAATCCACTAGCGAGTTGTCGCTGCTGCTAACTGCCAAATATAGATTGATTGTGAGGTAAACGGATACTTACCGCTAGCTAGACCTCTTCGGAGACTTGTTCGAGATGATCAGTGCGAAATATTCAACAAATGAAAGGGGACGTTATCTTTTACTGATCGCCATTATGCCTTTATTTTGTTTTTGATATAATGATAAGGGTTGTTGATTATAATGAAGATTTTTTATTTCGATCTTGAATTTGTATGAACTGAAATGATTGATTGCACTTGATAAAAATTAACTTCTCCTTGGTGATATTGAATGTTGCCGGCTTTGAACTTAAACTGGTACTATCTTAGGAGTTGTCACTTCTGCTAATGCCTACAATTCATACCTCATTCATTAAATTGGAAAAGGCTGTCACTTGTTGAAACCCTGTTGACTGCCTCTTGAAAAATTATACCTCCAAATTTATTTTGTCATTTATATAATAATAAATAGTCCTTCTAATATCTATGGTCTTTTCTTTGAACTTCATACGAAATGGCAAAATTTCAAATTTGAGGTAATAATATTATTTCAGCTAGAGCCTTTCCGTTGTGATTTCTGGTATTGGTGAATGAAATTGAATGAAGTGTGATCTTAAAAGTTCACGTATCAATTCTTCGCTTGCCTTTTTTCGATATTCTTTGTCCATATTCAAGCACAGTGAGATGATGTTTATTTTTATCAGAGTGGTTGATTAGTCCATCTGTCAAAATTCAATGGAAAATATAATTTTAAACAATCTATTGATTGTCTTTTTTAATCATTGTTGTGTAACACATTGTTGTAGAGAAATAAATATTTTATGGAACTATTTTTTATTAGGCTTTGCTCTGAGTTATAATTGTATCTCCATATTCTAAAATAATAATGATACAATTGAATTATTTTCTGGGGAACGAGAGGGGTTCATTCTAAGTGATAACTGAAACATTTTATGATCTTCTTTTCTGTAACCTTTCAAAATACATCTGTAACTTGTTCGATTTTTTCCGCTTCGGATGAAATTTTTTTCATCTTGAGTAGAACTACATAATTCTGGAGGGAACATTTGCACTATCCTCTGAAAATCAAGGTGGTTTTGCACACATCTGCAATTTATTCTCTATAATTTTGTTGAATAATACATTGTACAATAGAAATAAGTAAGCGGTAAGTTAATTCTTGGATTTAAACTCACAAAATATTCTATAGGGTGGTGTGTATATACATCGGGTTTATCTGCATTGTAAGTCACTTAGTCCTAATTTTGTGTTCAGAAATAATGAATTTTTGACGATTGCATAACATGCGAAGTTTACTAAAATCTATTTTTTACATTACTCATCTATACAAAAAAAACGAATGCATTATATTGGATTGAAATTTGTCACTCAATGAATGAAATGTTTTTATTTAAAATAGATTTCATTTCGGTATAGTTAATTGTAAATATATTATTATTATTATGTGATTTCAATAATAAAATTGTAAGTTGATAATCTCTTGCATTATACAAGATTACCTCATCTTGTTGGGGCTGTCTTGTTGATTGAGCCGCTTATTTGTAGACCCATTCATTTTATTCTCTTCCTCTTGTGGTTCAAATATGCAGATCCTTCCAAGACAAAACAATGTCTTAATTATTTATTAAGGAACAATACACAGAAATCAATTTTTTTTGAAAATGCAATCATCGCTGAAAAAAAAGTCAGTTTTATAATTATATTGCGGATGAGGTAAGTATATTCAGAGTATTCCATGACAATAGGAGTCGATATCTATATGAAAACTAGTAGTTTTGAGTTCCTGAAGATTTGTGTAACGAGATCTTCAATTAAGATCTCTTCAGCAAAATATTTTACATTTTCTAAAATCGACATTAATTTTGTTTTGATTGTAGAAATATGACGAAAATCATTTGAGTTATCATATGGTTAGAGTACATTCTGAGTTCTTGTTTTCTTTTTCAATTAATGGTATGTACAGGGTGGGCAAAATTGGTGCTACATGAACTAAAACTTTTTAACCCGAGGAGATAGAGAAAAATGAATGGCACCTTATAGTCCTCTTTTTTCGAGAAACTGATAATGCCATCAACTGCATTCCTCTATCTTCTTTCGTTTCCGAGTTATAGGGCAAAATTGAAATTTGGGCGATTTCAACTTTGGTCATTATCTCCGTTTCTGTTTGTACTAGGATGTTGAAATAAGAACATTATACATTATACTTTTCTGATAGCAATCCAGTGGCGTACTCTGATTTTTTCTAAGAGGTTTATTTGCTGAGTTATAACATAAAGTTGTGTTTTTTCTAATGGAAACAGTAGTTTGAAATGACTCAGAAAGAATCGCCATTTTTTTTCCGTTTCGGAAATGTATCATATGTCATACGTATACATGTAGCACCAATTTTGCCCACCCTGTACATCACAATATTAAATATTTTGAAATCAAGCGAATAGTCAGAAAATTTCAGGATTTGTATTGTTAACGGTATGACTTCATGGATGTACTAACACCGTAAAAGTGAAACACTTCTGCTTATATTGTTTTTTCTGATTAAGAGGCCGAGCGCACACTTCCATATAAAAAAGACATGATCATAATCCACAAGCATTATCTTGGAGTAAATTTCAAGCAAAATATCCTTTCTACATGTGGAAGGTGAGGTTTTTTTTTAGTTTGGAAAGGAATGGAGATGAAACTAGTATTTTATTTAAACACTTCAACCTATTTATTAGCCAATAAACGGAACATGTGATAAATCATAATATAATCTAAAGCTTCATTTGAATTCTTAACATACCATTTCTCAATACTCCAAAGAATACTTTTAAAAAGAATTAAATAAACAAGAGAATATGAATATTCGCAAAATTGCTCTACCAAAAAAACATTGTACTAACTTATATCAGCATTGTTTAACATTTCATCCCTCTGTGTGGCAACCCCAACCCCTTTGAATAGCAAAGATGGGTGTACGATATGTTGTTGCAAAGGCCTTTTGCTTCTAAATATGATGTAACAATTTTTTTGATACTTGATCATTCATTTGCGCCATATTCGAATAATCAGATCTTTGTGTTCACTGTCATATTCAGGACGTGAAAGTTAGCAGAATATTTCGTTCTATCTAGTTAAATTATAAGAACATTCATGAAGATTTTTTTAAAATGAAGATTGAGAAAAATTTCAAAAAGGTTTATACAAAAAAAAAAACGTTTGGAAAAAACTAATAAATATATTTATTATTTGGAATTTCAGAACCATCATAATGTTGAAATTATGTGCTGGAAATTCAATAGAAACAAAATAAAAAGCAAATTTGTATATTTTTACATATGTACATTTCACATTTTTTTAAATATTCAACTAATGTTATAGTATTTCATTCTATATCAAACGTCGATATGACTAAATAATAATTCTGAAATATTTACTGGTATCTTTGAAATATTTATGTTGACAAAAAGGACTTCATCGAATATTTCTTTTAGGTTTGGTTCTCAACCATTCATAAGACAAAGTGGTTACAAAAATATATGTAAAATGGTACTAGTGCCAGCTTATTTTTACCACTTTTAGCTGTCCATGATAGTGAATATTCCCCAATGTCATGCTTTCTTTTTAGAAAATATTGCAACCATTTAGATCTTAGTTTTATAAAAACAAATGATCCTGAATTAGAGATAAAATCCATCAATTCACTCCATGAATTAATTGATATCCCAATCCACCTATTAACATTAAAATGATGAACCGAGAAGCAAAATAGAAATCGATAATCCAAAAGCTTTTTTGAATCATAAATTTGATGAGGGTACCAAAAACATAACACTGTATAAAATTAATAGATAGATAACTTCCTTGATTAATATATTCAAAGTGTAGTTGACAGGAACTAGGAATCGGGAATGAATTAACAGACCTTAGCTAATGCCGACGTTTCGCAAATATATTTTTGCTTCTTCAGGGCTAAAATAGAGACAACATCATTTAAAAAACACAAAAATTAAAATTTTGGAGATTTACACATTGAACTAAACATTAACAAAATCAAATATACCATCAAATTCTACATTAGAATGGTAAAACAACTTTCAGACGTCACGACCAGCCGAAACTTACCAAAGCCAAACTATGTTCTCCCCAAGGTGCAACCATAAACAACCAACCAGAAAAACATCGAGAAACTCTGAAGAACTCGTTCATAACATAAATTTCAAAATACAACATCAACCGTTCAATCAGCGAAAGACAACTGCATACTGAAATTCTCGAGCACGCCCACACAAATTAATATACATGTGTAGCATACAAACAAATCGAATGAAAGAAATCACAATCAACCCGCGCCGTCCCTTACTCTTTTAAAACCATGTAAAATATTATTGTAAATCAGACTTAGATTTTGGGTGTCTGTTCTGCTGTTAACTGTATCGTTTAATTTTATTTGTATCATCTCACTTACATTGCGCTTCAACCAGTTCGACTCAAAGTCCAAAATTTCGGCATTTTGAAAGTTAAACTGGTGACCCCCTTGAAAGTGATGAACCGCCAGAGCTGTTTTATTCTCCTTACACCTGAAAGTCTCATTACAATCGTACCTGACACCTTCTTGGCTGTCCCCATCGGCAAATGTGACGAACTACTAACCGCATTTAACTCCTATCACCCCAAACTTCAGTTTACCATGGAAGCTGAGGTGGATGGTTCGTTACCATTCTTGGACGTTCTTGTGAGCAGACGTGAGGATGGGACTTTGAAGACCTGTTGGTATACTAAGCCAACGAGTTCTGGTCGTGTTTTGAATTTCAAGTCTAGTTGCTCGTTTTCTTACAAAATTTCTACTATCAAAAATCTTATCTACAGAGCAATTAATTTGAGTGACTCTGAATTTCATGCCGAAAATTTGGAAAAAATTAAAAACATATTGAGAATGAACAACTACCCACCATCTCTGCTAAAAAAGATCATTAACAACTTTCAGAACCCCAGTGAGAAACCATCAGATAACGTTACAACAATGGTTACAGCTCCCTTAAAATATTTAAAATTCCCTTATATACCTGGTCTCACTAGTAGGTTTTCAAGACTCATGAGTCAGTTCTCAAACAATGTAAGAATCATTACTTATAATTTGTACTCTTGCGGCCGTTTGTTCTCCATATTGAAAGATAAAGATCCTATCTCACATTGTAGTAACCTAGTTTACAAAATACCATGCGAGAACTGCCAAAAATGTTATGTGGGTCAGACAAAGCAACTTCTGAGAAACAGAATCAGACAGCACAGGTACGATTGTAATGAGACTTTCAGGTGTAAGGAGAATAAAACAGCTCTGGCGGTTCATCACTTTCAAGGGGGTCACCAGTTTAACTTTCAAAATGCCGAAATTTTGGACTTTGAGTCGAACTGGTTGAAGCGCAATGTAAGTGAGATGATACAAATAAAATTAAACGATACAGTTAACAGCAGAACAGACACCCAAAATCTAAGTCTGATTTACAATAATATTTTACATGGTTTTAAAAGAGTAAGGGACGGCGCGGGTTGATTGTGATTTCTTTCATTCGATTTGTTTGTATGCTACACATGTATATTAATTTGTGTGGGCGTGCTCGAGAATTTCAGTATGCAGTTGTCTTTCGCTGATTGAACGGTTGATGTTGTATTTTGAAATTTATGTTATGAACGAGTTCTTCAGAGTTTCTCGATGTTTTTCTGGTTGGTTGTTTATGGTTGCACCTTGGGGAGAACATAGTTTGGCTTTGGTAAGTTTCGGCTGGTCGTGACGTCTGAAAGTTGTTTTACCATTCTAATGTAGAATTTGATGGTATATTTGATTTTGTTAATGTTTAGTTCAATGTGTAAATCTCCAAAATTTTAATTTTTGTGTTTTTTAAATGATGTTGTCTCTATTTTAGCCCTGAAGAAGCAAAAATATATTTGCGAAACGTCGGCATTAGCTAAGGTCTGTTAATTCATTCCCGATTCCTAGGACTGTATAAAATGACTTAACCTGTAAACAGTAAAGATGGTTAACTTTTAAAAGGGTTAAATCTGCCTCTTCAAATACTATATTGAAAAAAATCAACCAAAATTTCATACAGCATTTGGTACTTCTGGTAACAAAGAAGCAAAAAATGTTGTAAAAAATGTCCATACTAATGTGAACCTCGAAGGAGCTGGTTCCTCTTGCGGCACTCCTGGATCCGGTACTGTGTTGTTATTGTTATTATTATTATTTGCATTCCTAAAAAGGCCTACTTGGTATAGATACATAATTGAACCTAAGATAAGGACAAGGGAAAATCTCAGAAAGCTGGAGTAGAAATAAACAACACTGAAAAGCACCAGAAGTCTGCTTATGGCATAGAAGTTGTCCAGCCAATCCCTTTCATTGTTTTCTGGATCTCTCTGTTGGTCTTGAGGAGGTGCCTGCTGTGGTTCGTTTTCATCATTTTGTTGATTAACTTGCTGAGCTTCTTGGGGCACTTGAAGGTTTGGAATGTGTGGGGTTGCTACGTTAGGTTGGTATAACTGGGAGGCTCCATAAGAATTGGCAGCACTGCAATAAATTCAAGTACTGTCATATTTTCATTAATCTTTGAGTATCAGATGTTATGAGCAACAATATGTCAATAGTGAATAAGGGTTGGAGACAATTATAAATTGCACCTAAATTTCATCACTTCAACAACACTCAAATGCAAAATATTTTGTTCAGCACTTTGTATTCATTTTTTCCTAACAATGATTTTAATCTAGTTGGTTTTGACATCTACAAATTTGCCCACACTAAAGTTTGTATTCACCAGTTCAATTATGCTGAGGTGATGTATATAAATAAAATTGAATATTGCATAGAAAGAAATGAAGAATGTCCCAAGATTAATCAGATCATATGAACAAAGCTGCAAATTTTGACATAATAAATCACAATTTTCCTGTGCCGCTATTCTAATTTGTTTCCGAAATATGGATCTACATTTATACAAAAAATGAGTTTTCACTCATATATCATTAGTTGGATGCTCAGAAATCAAATTGTTTTCATCAAATACTCCATTTGTTGCATGCAATTTCAGTTTTATGAAATCAACTCCTTCCACCTCATATTACATATTTCTCTAATGAATTTTATATTAACGAGAAGAAAATGATGAAACATTTAACAAAATTAATACTTACAGCTGCATGTACTGGTTCATATACTGTAAATAAGCATTCTGCATTGCCATCATATGAGCAGCATAATTTGGATCTATAACACCTTCTGACATCCAAGGTACTCCCATGTTTCCAAAATTTTGCACATTCGGCCTTGTATCAGAGGTACTTGTGGTTCTATTAACTTGGGGAGGATTTGTTGGAGTTGACATTTTCCTTCTTTGGGGGGTAGGTTCTTGTTTGGGAGTGCAAACTAAGTGAACTGTGTGTGTTTCTTGCCCCTCGTACTGCCTTAGGACATCTTTCAGCACCAAAGAGTCATTTAGTAATTGACCGGAGTAAATTAGTTTCTGTTCATTCTTTGGCTGAAAAAAAACCTTCAATGAATAACTTTATAATACTAATGCTACTAATTAATTCAGTCACCAAATTTGTCAAGTCTACTTGTTATACCCCATGCGTGAAACAAGAGGAGTTGGCTTAGCTAAAGGAGTTGAAACTGTATAAATGAAATCATTCGAATGAACTTTGGATTTCCGTTGAATTGAACAATACCATGATGAAGTTTGTGTAAATGAATGCATAAAGAGATAGGGACCTAAATGGTTATGTAAATATTCGATAAGAGAATATCCAATTACTCACTGGTTTACTGGGATACACCTCCGAAAGATGTTGTTTTAATTTGTTTATTGTCCATGACAGCTCACACTTCACAGTTTGATCTTCAATTTGTTGATTTGGAGCTTTGACGATCAGAGTTACTGGTAGGGTTTCCATTTTTGATGTTTCACTGCACAATTCAATTATAATTCTATTTCACGAGGAGACTATTATTTACAAGTTTCACTGGGATCTGATTATTCCCCCTTCGTTTAATTATACGCCATAATATTGTGGTTCTGCGATAGGAATACAAACAGAAATTACTTATCTGTATTCATTCTGTACTCTGTAGACTTTTATTTGTCGGTTTCTGATTGGATGTCGTGGTCCTACTGGTTCTCCATATTGTTGATCATGTGACTCCGATTAAATACAGGATCGGGGTAGCCAAATCTGTCTGATATCTGTTAATATCGCAAAAGTGATAATAGGCCATTAACACTAGTTAATTATACTTTCAGATGTATATATGATTCAATAATCACTTCAATGATTTAGGATTCATTCGAACAAGATAGATAATTAGCGGCAAAGATAAAGTTTCATTAAAATTCTTCATTAGAACAATTTCTTTGTCATTTGTCACTTGGCAGGAAGACATCGATTGTTGTGTTCTGTGTTGTACAAGAAGTGGTAGGTGCTTGGACTATTGATCGGATATTCGGATTGAGTACTTCGAACAAATCATTTAGGAAAATTTCACTCTATGATTTCTTACTTCTTTCTACAGATTATGCAATTTTAAAAGTTATTTTTATTTATTTTATTTATTTTATTTTCACTTCACATACACATACATTGGATCCGCATCGAATTTTTGCAAAAACGGATATTGCTGAATCAAAATCAAAGGCTCTATCCTAACGCCGGCCCTGTTGCCTTTAGGTCACATTCGGAAGCACTTTTGAAAATTATTACTTTTTGAAATGAGATTGTGGAATTGTTGAAGCAATTTTTTGAATAAATATACAGGGTGTATTGGTGATATAACTCACCAAAATAAGTCATTTTACCGCAAATTTCTTATATGAAATGTTCAATTTAAAAAATTTGGGCATTAATACCTTATTTATTACTACTGTGGCCTGCATCTCTCTGTTCATCATATCTCTACATCTCTGCACCAGGTTTATGAACATCCGCGAAGTTGGGTCATTTCTTAGCGGAAATCTTGTTCTGTGAAACTTATAGCATGCTGAACTGGCATTTTGTTTTGATTCACCATAAATTAAAAGCATATCAACAAGTTCATTATTTGAAGAAACGTGCGGGATTTTCGAAACATAACATGAACACTCGTACAATCTACACCGTACCCTCGCTGTAATACGATCGAAGATTATACTGATCACAATCGATATTCTAAGTCATGTATGATAAGAAGGCAAAAAACAAGAGATGTTGATAACTACGGAGGAGCAGGCAAGGGAGCAAGTTCGGACTGAGGAATTTTCAGATTCACCTAGAAACTAGAAAATATTCTAGTTTCATTTTCCCGAAACAGGGGCATAATTCATACAGAAAATTTTTGGTAAAATGACTTATTTTGATGAGTTCTACCATCTGTCAGAAGAAAAGCCTCACCTTTAAATACACCCTGTATAATTTAAAGAATACTTTTTCATTGCCGACTGGTAGCAAAATAGGTACTTAATGCTTTCAACAAAAATGTACGTACTTTTTATGTTTTTTGAGAAATCTACAGAGGGCTTAAAATTTTGTGGGGGATGAAATATTTTACAATCCTGGTTTTGAACCATTTAATACCTACTTAAAATTAGAGGGAGAGGAAGAAATGAACCACAAATTAAGTGTATATTTGATATTTATTATTTATAAACTTTCTCTAGTAAAAAGTGAGCTATAATAAAAAGGAGCATCTCAAAATTATTGTCAAAGCTCAACTATTATAATACACCACATACAGGTTTTTCATAAGACATCACTTAAATCATAGACCGGCTATGATCACTATAAAGACTCGAAGTATCAAACATAATCTTATCTGAGCTACATCAGAAAACAAACCTTCACAAAAAATGATCCTGAATGTCATAATTCATTCACTTTATTGATCACACTTATGTTTAATTCATAGGTATGTTTCATTTCCTTATATTTATAATTCTTCAGGATGAAATAATTCTTTAATAATTTTCCATTTTCTTGTTTGACGTTGTATTGAAGTTGTAGTTTTCAGGCAGTTTAATTAGTTAGCTCAGAAAATGACTTATGCAAGCTCAAATTTTCCATAGGTCCTTGGACGAGATTCAATAATAACGAATATACTGGGTCACTCAACTCTAGGTTGATGGCAGTTTACTAGTTTAGAAGTTAATTCAGTCCAGAAAAAGGGACTTGGGATTATTTGTGAAATTTCACAGAAAATATTTTAGAAGGATAGTAAAAAAACTGATTTTTGAAGATGACAAATTTGCAGAATAAGTCGTCTAAACGACTAAGCTGCCATTGATCAGTAATCAGTATACCTAATCAATATCAATACCGTTGATGACTCGGTATAATAGGTTAGCGAGTATTCCAAAGTTTTAGATCATTCGAAAAAACTTCCTTTTAGTATCTGAAGAGAAACATTGCTGATTTTTCGAAGCTTCTTATAATTATAACTTCATTCTTCGAATAATTAAAAAACAAGTCCTTTTTCCTCTGCTATTTCGAAGTTCATTAATGTGCTTAATCATCGATAATGCCTCGAAAGACAAGTGCCTATTATATTCAGCATTTTTCGAGAGAAGTCAAAAGTATTCTTCAGATAATTGGAGCTATAACCTTTTGATGTATTTTTCTCAAGCTTCTTGAATGCTATCTGAAAATATGAATAGACAATTTTGTAACTCATAACTAAATCAGCATTCGGAGTGCTCCTTAACTCAAGGTACAAACGAAGAGGGGAGATTCCTCAATTAAAAAAAAGTATCATAAACATGGGACCGCAAACGTTTCGTTCAAGAGATGCGATATTTGAACGAAAATTATGAAAACAGGTGGATTTTGGACGAGGTGTAAAGGCCCTCCAGATCCCCAGACTTGAATAGCTTAGATTTCTTTTCATTCCAAATGGATTTTCATGACAATTTAGATTTTCTTGACGATTTTGAAAAAACCGTAAAAAAATTTTTTTCTGGAAATCGGAAGCAAAACTCCAAGAGGCTATAAAGTTAAGTTTAGCAACAAAGCTTCTTTTAACATCTTTTTACATGAATAGTGCTACACCAAAAAAAAACCTAGAGGAAAATACCACCCTGTAGATTTGAAATCGAAACTCTAAATTCGAATACTTATATATGCCAAATTTCAGTTGAATACGAGGATGTATTGATATCTAGTTAGTCTAGACCAGTTCCATGCATAAACAAAATATTGCGATACCATATCAACGAACAATAACTTATCAGAAGTGTCAGTGTAGAGTTCGACGTCAAAAAAGTAAACCAGAGTTACGCAATAAATTAAAAAAAAAGATGTTCACCGAAATTGTAAAAATCGAAAAATTGGAGTATCGACCCATCATCAAGTACCTGTATTTAAAAGGATTAAGAGGTAAGCAGATTTACGAAGATATGCTTAATACCCTTGGTGATCAATGTCCTTCGTATGCGACCGTGAAAAATTGGACTGCAAGCTTCAAAAAAGGTAAATTTTCCATTGAAGATGATGACCGATCAGGAAGGCCAGTTTCTGTGTCAGACCCCGAAAATATCGATGCAGTTCATGACATAATTTTATCAGACCGTCGAATTGGGCTAAAACGGATATCTGAAGCACTGAAGATTTCATACGAAGGCGTTCATCATATAGTTCACGTCAATTTGGACACGAGAAAAATTTCTGCAAAATGGATCCCCAAATGTTTGAATGTTGAACAAAAGCGTGCAAGGGTAGAAGCATCGCGTTCGATCTGGGCTCGATTTGAAAACGATGTAGACTTCTTAAACCGAATTGTTTCTATGGATGAGAATTGGGTGAGTACATTTCTAAGATCCAGAAACAAGCAACAATCGATGGAATGGCGAAACTCTGGTTCTCCAAGACCTAAGAAGTTTCGTGTCCAAAAATCGGCTGGAAAAGTTCTTGCTTTAGGTTTTTGGGATTACCATGGAGTCATCATGATTGATTTTTTGGATAAGGATAGAACAATAACTGGAGATTACTATTCGACATTACTGACTACTCTACGGGACAAAATTGAAGAGAAAAGATGCGGAAAGCTATCCAAAAGTATTTTGTTTTCACAGGACAACGCCCCAGTACACAAATCTCATGTTGCCATGCAAAAAAAATCGCCAGATTTGGCTCCGTCCGACTATCATCTCTTTCCTCAACTGAAAAAAAAGTTTAAAAGGTCGTGAATTTTCTTCCAACGAGGAGGTAATAAAGGCGGTGGAGGACTGGTTTGCAGAGCATGAAGAAACATTTTTTTGAAAGGTCTAGAGACGTTGCAGGTTCGCTGTAATAAATGTATTCAATTGAGAGGAGAATATGTTGAGTAATAAAATATTTTGACATTGAAATTTTGTTTGGTTCTATAGTAGGCTAAGAATTTTTCAATATATCCTCGTATCTTTCGAAATACAGGCTATGAGGAAAAAATACAAATAATTCAAACTTCAACATTCTGTATTTCGAAAACAAAACGTTTACGTTTTTTTTTCGTAAAATTATGCAAGGAATCTCCCATTTTCGTTTTTTTTTGGAACATCCCGTAGGTGTGCTCTGAATTCACAATAGCATCCAATATCTATCTATCTCACGGAGTTCAAGAATCTAATTTTTGTCGACTTGTTCAGAGATAGTCGGTTATCATTGCTCTAATTTGTTTGCGAGTAACAGTAAAAAATCTGCAAATACAGCTTGTCCATAACTGAATTGGCGAATAGGTTCCGAACTGAAACTCGCAGTGGCAGTAAATCTTGATGGTGAAGGTATCAAATATTACTCTAGCTCATGGATGTCAAGAATCCAATTTCCCTCGACTTGTATAAAGGTAGTGAGCAATCCTCCAGGGTCCCAAATCCGCTGGAAAATTGCTTCGTGGTATTGGAGGACAACTGGGATTCGAGAAACGTCTATATCGCGTGATATGGCTATATCGTCCCCAATTTTCATTTTCCACATGAAGCATTCGGCGACACGGGCCAGATTTATGTTTTCAGGATTGAAAATGTCGGGAATTTATGAGAAGCGAGTGGCACCAAAATTGAATCATGGCATTCAAATTTACTAATTATAGAAATGTATATAGGGTGGGTCCTAAGTAATTGTATCAACGACCAATTGAAGATTTCTCATAGTGAATAGCATTTCTTCCCTTCATTTTTTTCCTCCGGCTGTTCGTTTCAGAGATAAAGGGTGTCAAAAATTTATATTTTTTCTTGAACGAGGGCTTTATCATCTCGTCACGATTCTAAAACAGAACTTTTAGCTCGTGGAACAGTAGAACCATAAGTTTGAGCAAAATTTCAGCTTGATCAGTATATGGGGACAGCCTACAGAGTTGCAAATTAAGTATTTGAGCTTGCCAGAAGTTCTGAGTGCAGTTTACCTCTAAATCAACAATTCCGATAATCATCTCTAATGTAGCTCCAGATAGGATGTTGAAATATCATTATGATATATTTTTTGATAATCCAATCAATAGTTTGAATGGGTTCTCTTATTTACAATAATGTTTCAGAATCAGGTTAGTGAAATTGAGCTTACAGGTTCTCTTCATGACGATATCAACCTTCATATCAAATGCATTTTGATTTTACTCTTTCTTCATTATGAACGAGAAAACGTCTTTTATTATCTCGAAAATATTCCGGTTGTGAAGGTGGAAATGAAAGCCAAAAATGTGGAGATAAGTTATCAAAGAATGATGCAGGCGATGCGGTAGGTATTGTTATCGCGACACAAATGTCAAATATGCACAAAAAAAAACGATGGAGAATTAGGAAGTTTTCAATCTTTTAGTCACATGTGATTCGGAAATAAAGAATGATGAAAATCAAATATGGAATCGAATTTTTAGCAGTCTGAATTTATTATTCCAGTTAGAATTAAATAAAAATCGTGGAGTATTTTGCTCCCTCTTATTTCGGTACTTTTTTAGGATTTTGAAAAAAAATGATTTCAGCTTTTCGTATTTCGTTTTAAATCGAATTATTTGCTCATAGAAAAAGATTGGTTGATAGCGCCACAAAGTTACAAGTTTACAACATCGTCAGACATCGCTTTTTCTAATTCTAATTTGGTACAAATGGTTGATTATCTTTGCTATAGTTACTAAAGCTTCTAGGTAGCACCTAAGTAAGTTGAACATTTCGTTTGAAAATTTTCTATTGTCTTAATATTGTCAATAAATTCTCGATGAACAGATAAATAAATCTGAGAACTCTTATTTGTCGATGACTGCATTAAATTAGCAGCACAATAAAGACCCCAACAAGAAATGGTCCAATATAACTACGGCGTCTCATCAATAAATCTGAATACTTGTAACTGGATATTGTTTCAGAAACTTTCTTCTTAAGTTCTAACGCCACTGTAGTTGAAGCTATAAACTCTGATATTTTGTAGATATGTATAGAAATATTTGGATTTGAATAAATATTATCGCTCCCAGTGGCTAACAGATTACTTACACAAAAAATTATTCATGATTAAGAAAATATTAACAATGCATATTCATGGATCATACAACATTTATACCTCATAAGACATGAATTTCTGCTCGATAACCGAATACCTAGATCTATTCTCTCTAGACTAGGTGTACAATTGACTAATGAATCACTATGCAATATACATAAAATTGACTCTATATAAACTCCATATTCATATTGAACTCATTGAAATAAATAACTACAATTTCTATCCAAATAATTTTTTTATGTCTTCTAAAATTTCAAGCATTCAAATTGTTATACCAAAAAGAGATGACAATCAGTAATCGAACGGTATACCGGGTGTTGACAAAGGGTGGGTCTTTATTTTTAACTCCTAGAAGGTAGAACTCATTGAAATAAACCATTTCGCGAAAACGCACCTAAGGCAAGTGTCACTATTTTCGGCCCGTTTAAGGCCATTAATAATCTAATTTTAACTTTGTTGAGCTCAAGAGAATGGTTCACTTTGATGAGGTCTACCTGCCGTTAAAGAAGACTCACCTTTGAGAATACCCTGTATAAGGTTTTAATTGACTCGATCTGCTATGATCTCCTCAAAAGAAATATAGCGTCAATGCCAGGGAGCTTGCAATTTTTTTACGAAATATTCAAGGTCAGATCGAGCCGTTTATAGAGCAATAATTCCAGAAAAATATTGTCATTGAATGATCAGTTCTTACCTTGGCTACTTATACTCCATTCACTTTTATAAAGTATACCGGTTGGTCAAGATTTAGGTTCATCACGTTTTTTTACTTAAAACTGAGACAGGTTGGTAATCGTAAAATGTCATATAAGTAATTCTCAGAAACGTTGCCAATGCTAATTTCTATTTACATCCTTTTTAAATGGAGTTAGTTCTTTTAAGGTTTAACTGTGACACAGGTTTCGTTGTACCTACTACTGACTACATTTTCATACTGGAGTATTTCAAGTTGTGCAAAAAGGTACATATATAAATGTCTTCTGTAGTCTTATTTCCTGGGAATTTTGAAAAGTGGGCAGTTCCATTCTTCCATAGGCCCGTCTGTTCGTTTAGAAGTTTTTCTGTTGGGTTATTCGTGTACATTTATTCTTTTTTCGAATGAACTATCACAAATTAACGTATTCTGTCCATCATTTTTCAGTAAAATCTCAACACTCGATTCTTGATTCCCGTACAAGAAAATAGCATAACTGAATCTTCCAACCATGTTATATACATGAAATATTTCCGGTATTAACAGAAAAAAATGTTTCTGCAACATTCGCCAAGTCTTTGAAATTATTGAATTTACATAATATTTTCTCAAATTCATTATTTTCCCAAAGTAAATGAACATTTTAATAAATACGTAATTACTACGACCCCTATGTAGAAAGGACAACGTTACTTAGGTATCTGACAGAAAAATGACTATAACCTAACATTTTCAAAGTATACACGGTGAAACGTGTCAGAATGTCATGGCCAACCCGGATACTTTACAAAAGCGAATGGAATATAGCCAAGGAGACGACCTTGTGAACGAACCTCAATATAACGATGGTGCTCCCTGACTACGATTACGTCGACTACTAACTGCTCATCTTGCTTTTTCAATGTTCACCCACAAAAATCAGAACGAATTGTAACATTACATAAAAAAATAGATGTTTTCGAAAATTCATACATTACTCAACAGATAGGATCAATTGATCCAATAAAATGACAAATCATACATATTCAATTAGATAATTCGATTTCTTTTGATATCACTCAAGTCATTTCACATAATGAATAATTATTGTCAATCATTAGATTCATCACAATGATATTAAAGAGATCTGCTCTAATGGAAGAAGTTATAAGCTCTAAATTATCGTGGCTATCAGGACTGATAGATATCAGGATGTTCATGCATCAAAACGCCATTAGTCAAATGGAATTTTTTTATCGATCAATTGAGACCGACAAAGGTTTTCTTTCGCAAATTCGGGTTTGGGTACCGCTGATGTAAATTTCATTATGTTCGATTTTTATTAATCGATGTTATAGTATTGTCTTGCAAGCAGCCTTTGAAATGAACCTTTGGAATAACTCTATTGAGATAAGAGAGTCGACTGTTTTTTAGACCCAAAATCTATACTTTTGGTGAACTAGGTTTCTATGAAGAAGACAGGAAAAGAACATTCCTCAAGAGTGGATATGTTCTGGTAATAAAGCTATATTTTTATGATACAGTATCTTTACCTTATAGGTATTGTCGTGATATTTGTTCAGCCATTAATTATTAGAGGACGAACACTCTAGATGACAAAGCCATTCGCTTTTTCTTGAAAAAATTCCTTCTATGTATTCTCTAAGTAGTTGAAGGTTAGATCAATTTTGCCGGTGAGTGAGTAGATAGATGCACAGAAACTCTGGTGTTGGCACTGATTAAATTTGGTCTAAGACTTTTTCTACAAAGAAAATTTGAGAATTCGACATACTTTTCAATTTTCTCGAAAGATGTTGCACTATTTTTCCTCAACCATTATCTTTTATGACATTTAGTGCCTGTTCCACCCCTTGCTGATAAAGCCTAGGATAATTCATATCTCATCCCACAGATATACCTTAACATTGATCACAGGTGTCGGATATGTTACACTAACCGATAAACTGCCGGATAGTTTAACACATGGCTGATAAATTTTTATTCGGTAGATAACCCAGCTTCTTTCATGACAGGAGCAAATTTAGACGGCGGAAGAGTGAAATTAGGTTTATCAAGTTTTTTTACTTAAAACTGACGCAGGTTGGGTTGGCACTCGTGAAATATCGGCAATGTCAAAATAATTCTCAGAGACGTTGCCAATGCTAATTTCTACATGGAAGATAGTTTTCATGTAGAATTGATCCAGATAACTTGTCATTACATCCAAAGACAACAGACTGAAGCTAAGCTGCATCCCAGTTTAGATTAGAAATATGTTCTTCCCAAGAACTTTGCAAATGGAGTTTGTACTTTTAAGGTTTAACTGTAACACAGATTTCGTAGTACCACTACATTTTTCCACTTGAGTATTTCAAGTTGTGCAAAAAGTTATTCAAATGTCTTCTGTAGCCTTATTTCATGAGAATTCTGAAAAGTGGGAAATTCCACAGGTCCGTCTTTTCGTTTTGAAGTTTTTCTGTCGGGATATTCGAGAACTTTTATTCCTTTTTTCGAATGAACTATCAAAAAGTAACGGACTATTCTGTCCATTATTTTTCAGTAAAATTTCAACACTCCTTGATTCCCGTACAAGAAAGTAGCATAACTGAATCTTATGGAATTCACAGATATTTTCTCAAATTCATTATTTTCCCAAAGTAAATAAACGTTTAGATAAATACCTAAATACTACGACCTCCATGTAGAGGGGACAACGATACAGTGGGCGTCAAAATTATGGAACAAATTCGTTTTCTCAGGAGAAAAATATTTGGCAACAAAATCCTGAAACAGGTCAATTTTTGTTTCACTTTTACCAAAGTTTTATGCATTTTTGAGGATTTTTGTTGCACCCTGTGCCATCCCCATCAACCCTCTAAGTCTTTTGAATAGGAAAAGTGGGTCATGTGGTACTTTTTTGACAAGGTCTTTGTATCATCTTCACAGGCGTGCAGAAATTTTAAAGAAAAAAACTTTTTTCTTGAAAAATTAGTTAGTTCAAAGAGGTTTTCACTGTTTTCCGTATGTGCACTTTGTCATGGCTTTTTCTTTGAATTGAAACATTTTATCGAAAAGTTTCAACTTTAGTAGAAACATAGGTACTAATAACATACCTACTTTAGATCATAACTGAAGCGCAGTGTTTCACACATTCTTGTTTCTCACGTGAGGGGGTTGAAAGTTGTGCATGAACAAAGCTGTAATGGTCGACAGTGGCGCACCGAGGGGGGGGGGGCTGTCGGGCTGCAGCCCCCCCCCCCGAGCTGTGACAAAGAAAAGTAATTCAAATATTTCCATCTTATTGTTTTTCTAAAAGTAATAATAATTATTTTAGAACAGAATGGAAACTTAAACATTTCCTTTACAGATAGAAATAGGGATTGATATACATATACAGGGTGTTTCATTGGTGAATGAACATACGTTAAACTGAGCTAGAGCTAGGCGAGTCCAAAAAACCGATATATGATAGGTCTAATCAATTCCATAACCGAGATATAGAGTGGTTTATGTATTCACCAAAAATTTCAATTCCTCATAACTTCTGAACCAACTAGTATAGCTGGTTGATATTTGGAACGTATGATTCACTTCTACAGGTCGATCGATTTACCTACTTTTGAATTTCCAAAGAATTTCAGGTCCGTATTTGAAATATATGGGACTTCTTCCAAGCTGAGATTCACCCTGTATATTGAAATTTTGGGATTTTATTGAGATATTTGAAAAGAGAAGAACATTTTCAATGGAGTTCAGTAGATTTAATTGTCCCGCACGTCATTTTGCTCGAAGAGAGCTTAAGGGAAAGATCCAATTGAATATTGGAATTCCACAAAATTCTCAGAAAAATCGTACATTATTATCAAATTGATCTCCAGAAGGTACAACGATTGGATCCAGGTGATGAAATTAGAAGAACTAACTTTAGTAGCTGGATTTTACGAAATGAAAGAATGGTCAATAGAATTTTATTATGCAATGAAATACGTAATGATCCAGACATGATCAAAAAAACATATTTTTTGAAGAGGGCAAGAATGTGTATTGAACAAAATGGTGGTACTTTCGAGCACCTTCTGTATTTCACCTTGAGTTTTTATGTTTCTTCAGTTATTTATTCATCTTTGTTGACTTCAACTAAATTTTTCTCGATGAATAATGTTTTTCCGGAAATAACTCCAAATGATTCCACAGAATATTATGAAATTCGAACGTGCAATTAGTGGGACAAAAAAATTCAATTAGATCATAATGTACGATTTTTCTGAGAATTTTGTGGAACTCCAATATTCAATTGGAAATGACGTGCGAATTTTCGAAAGGTGCCTTCCCGTTTGACCTATCGTTTCAAATGAATATGAAGTTGGAACTTCAGACAAAAAAATCGTTATGGAGCTTCCACCCTCCCGGCTCACCCTGTATGCGCTTGTCGAAAATTACGAATCATTTTCCATTACCAATATCCATTTAATCGATTCGCAATCCGGTGCTTATCGAATTCGCTCTGCCCCAGGCATCTGTTTAATGCTCCCGGCAACCAATTTTCCGAACTCCATATTCATTAGAGGGAACGCATGGAGCCAAATGATCGGGATAAAAATGTAATCCAATTTCCATTAACCGTTACGGCCGATTGAACTGTGAGGCGCACATATCCGCAAAAAATCCGTTCCGGAAATGTCATCAAACAACGCGAATATGTAGATTTCAAGCTGGTGAAAATCGATTGGCAACCCCTATGTCCTATCTTTGCTCCCATTCAAGCTTTCGGTCGAACGGTTCAGATGTGCGAGTGAAAAATAGTCCCTTTTGAAAGCTTTCCCGATTCTCGGTCGGATATTTTCAATTGGGCAAATGGCAATGCGAAGCAATCTGTTCCGCTTTTCCATGGAGGCAAGGCCCTGATGAATTTTCCAGTGTATTATTTCAGCTTTACTTTTCGAAATACACACAACGTCAATGGTCTTGAACACTCTACAGGGTGTAACAGATTTGTTGTGAAATATGAGGGGATATTAAAGAACAGACCATTTCGAAGAAATATGTTTTTAGACTTTTTTCTTGAACCTCATGGTTCATGAGATATTGGTTTGCAACTCAGTTCCTGCTGTTTTTCAATAATAAATAGTGAAGCGCCAATCTCCAAAATCATCAGAACTAAACTGGGTAACTGTACGACTACGGAATCAAAATTTAGTAGACATTTTTGCAACGTTGTGACGTCCTATGTATATCCTAAATAAAGACTTGAGGGGGAGTGGTACTCGTCCGAGATCTCTTCAAAAATTGGGCTTTTTATTTCCATGATATCTCAGTTCGTATGCAGCGTAGACCAACAATTTTTTTTAATAAAAGCTTAACCATTTCTCTAGAATGTGTTTTACTCGCTTTTTCGTTTTTCTTCGTTTATTAGGAAAAAAACCAGGTGAGCTGTAATTTCATAAAAATTTGGACAAACGATTTTATTTCCATGATATCTCCGTCAATTTTCGGGAAAAATGTATGAAATTTTCAGTATACAGGGTGATTCACGGTGGATGGCACATTAGACGTTTCTGGAGAACCAGACTTCGGATCGGTCTGAAAATTTAATGGAATGCATTATCGGACCTGTTCTACCCAACTAAAATATTTTCGTCAATGCGGTGTTGCCACTTCTATTAGAAAGTAGTAGCAACTTTGCTTTTTCAGATGGAATACCCGGTATATTATATTATTTTTGGAATCTCCAACAACTTCTCGACAACTTTTATTGACATTTCCCTATACCTATCTGTTGCCGTTTTCGAAATATAAATTATTTTCTTTTTTTTCCACCGAAAATCATGACCTCCAAAAATGCTGATAACTTCGGGTTGAGAGACACTATGGCATTGAAATTTGGTTTGAAGTTAGGTGATACATGAATGCTTCCAACACTCCAGCCTGATTTACGTTACTTCAATACAGGGTGATAAAAAAATACAGTCTTTTCGGTTGCTTGAAAAAGTGACTGAAAGTTGTTTATTTCAAATGGAACGCCCTGTATATTATTGGAAATTCGGAAAACTGATGAAATTCGCTTTCATTCTATGTATATCATGCCCATACCTAACTAGTCAAATTTCGGACTTATGAGCATTTATTTGTCGAAATGTCCCTTCAGAATGGTATTTCCATTCGGTATCTGGTAGACAGGCCATGATTACTATTTGACAGTACCTTGTGACATTCTCCTAATAATAAAGGCACCAAGAAGCTTGAATTTCGACATTTTCTTCATTTCAGAAGTTGCAAATACCCTCGAAACGATGGAAGAAAACTAATCAAACGAAGTGCTCATGAATTTGTTCATTATTATTAACTGGAGAGACTTTTTGAAGATCGGTGGATAAGGCGCTTGGGACCATGGAATTGGCCAGCAAGAATACACGATCTTAGTCCGTTAGATTTTTATCTGTGGGGAAGGTTGAAAGAAAAAGTTTACAAAACACCCGTGCATTCGAGAGATGAATTTTCGGAAAGGATTGCCCAAGCATTTGAAGATTTGGATTTTAAAGAAATACGATCTGCCACGACGAAAGCAGTCAACACCCGCATTTTGAAGTGCTTGGAAGTGAACGGCCAGCGATTCGAACATACTTTGAAATATTCGACATGATTGTTCCACTTTTTAATAATAATTCATATAAATAGTTTGACTCTCAAGTTTCTTGGTGCCCCTATTATTAGGAGAATGTCACAAGGTACTATCAACTAGTAATCATGGCCTGCCTACCAAATACCGAATGGAAATACCATTCTGAAGGGACATTTTGACAAATGAATGCTCATAAGTCCGAAATTTGACTAGTTAGGTTTAGGCACGGTATACATAGAATGAAAGCGAATTTCATCAGTTTTCCGAATTTCCAATAATATACAGGGCATTCCATTTGAAATAAACAACTTTCAGTCACTTTTTCAAGCAACCGAAAAGACTGTATTTTCTATCACCCTGTTTGAAGTAACGTAAATCAGGCTAAAGTGTTGAAAGCATTTATGTATCACCTAACTCCAAACCAAATTTCAATGCCAAAGTGTTTCTCAACCCGAAGTTATCAGCATTTTAGAGGTCATGTTTTCCGGTGAAAAAAATTGAAATTAATTTATATTTCGAAAACGGCAACAGATAGGTGTAGGGAAATGTCGATAACAGTTGTCGAGAAGTTGTTGGAGATTCCAAAAATAATATAATATATCGAGTGTTCCATTTGAAAAAGCAAGGTTGCTACTACTTTCTAATAGAAGTGGCAACACCGCATCGACGAAAATATTTTAGTTGGGTGGAACAGGTCCGATAATGCATTCCATTGAATTTTCAGACCGAACCGAAGTCTGGTTCTCCAGAAACGTCTAATGTGCCATCCACCGTGAATCACCCTGTATATACGGAATAGTATTTTTCAGAATGTGTATTAATCAGTTTTTTTGTTTATTGTCCCCTGAATTTTTAAATGAATTGTAGTAGGAACTTTATAGGTCATATTTTCAACCAGGTTTTTTTCCTAATTCACGAAGAAAAACGGAAAAGCGAGCAATACACACTCTGCAAAATATTATTCCGCATGTAAACAGAAAATTTCATACAATTATCCCGAAAATTGACGGAGATATCATGGAAATAAAATCGTTTGTCCAGATTTTCATGAAATTACAGCTCGACAGGTTTTTGCCTACTAAAAAACAGAAAAGCGTGTAATACAAATTCTAGAGCAATGGTTAAGCTTTAATTGAAAAAAATTTTGGGGGTCTACTCCGCAAACGAACTGAGATATCATGAAAATAAAAAGTCCAATTTTTCAAGGGAGCTCGCGACCTCGAACGTGTACCACTTCCCCTTATTCAAAATGAAAAGTACTTCACATTGAAATTCATTTACTCATTTGTGCGTGAATGTCAGAAATGAGTATTTGTTTCTTCAAATATCGTACATTCCTCGCATTACATGTACTGAAGTATCGGAATGTTCGAGAAATGCCTCGACAGTTTTTGCCTCAAATAATGAGTGGGCAAGTTATAGCAGCACCGTTTTCTGCATCTGTGACCAGTTCATTCATTAATTTCGTTCCGCTATTTAAATTTTGTGTAACGTTTTGAGTGGCGTTGTCATCAGGATATCGCGTAGGGAAAGTGAAACTTGGATTCATTTCTGAATATTATTACAAAATACGTTGAAAGTGGTCCATTATGTCTTGTTTGTGGTAAATTGGACTATCCCGATTTGAGTTTACACAGGTATATTCTACTCAAATCATTCTAAGTAATAATGGTGTAGATTCTTCGATTTTTTGAATTTCACTTTTCAGATTCCCTTCTGATATTGAGAGGAGGAAAATCAATTCTGAATTTAGCTGACTCTGTTCACCTTACTCAGAATCTGTTTCAATGTTTGGAACATTGTATGAATTCGTCCAAAAGTGTTAATTCACTCGTACTTTTATTCCCATTCTAGTGTCTCTTGCTATGGTCTGAGGATGTAACAGATTTATTGTGAAATATTAAGGGATATGAAAGTGCAGATCTTTTCGAATAAAAATATTCTAGGAGTTTTTTTTTAACCCAATGGTTCGATTTTGACGTATCCAAAACATCATGAACCAAGCTTAGACCTATGGTAAACAAACTGTTTGAAAATATTTTCTTTCAGCGTTATATACTTTGCGTTGTATCTAATTTTGTGCCTAATAATTGTCAATTGCACGAAGTGTTGGATATGTTACCCTCTGACAGTCACAGGCATTTTTTTTTGGCAGCGATGTAATATTTTTAGTTGTTTCCTCGAAATGGAAAATGTGAATTTACCTAAAAGGTCGATGAAGAACCCAAAATGCTTTTTTTTAAATCGAATTCGAACATTTAGTTGATTTGAATTTTCTATATCCTATTGAAGCATAGAGTTGTATGCTTGAGAATAATTCTAGGATCATGATTTATTCTTCCAATAAAAAACCAAACAGACAGAGGTGTAAAAAATGCCTGAAGATAAATTCAGTCGATCCATCCTCTAGGCCTGTATCGAACACTGCCAGAAAACCAGCCAACTCTGCGTTCTGGACAAAGCTGGAATTTGACAACCCTCTTTATCACTCGCAATATATGACGTGGTTCTTGACATTCCTAACAAAGGCCCGAATTCTGGATCTTGTCATCAATTCATGTCTCGCTATTATCCGTTATCGGAGTCTACGACCCATTTTTTGTTGAATAGGTCGATTTTATCCCCAATAAACTCGGTCGAATACGGGCTAATTTCTCTAAACAGTGAGAAAGCCTTACCCCCTTCATTATTGTCTATACAAGGTGAGTATTTGACTTGCGCATATATTTCAACTGTCGATTCTTGAGGCCAAAAGAAACCTTTTTTTCATTTCCCATTCTTCTGAATTCGACTCTGTTGAAGAGATATGAGCATTTGAAAAAAAATTGGGCTAAATACGTTCTTGATATGATTCTTTTTCAGAGCTATGTTGAATTAAAAGAGGAAGAGAAGTGTTTTCTCCGTTCTCGTGATGATTATGTGAAGACTTTCAGCGAGTGAATGTAATTTTAACCGTGCAGTCTCGAGTTTATAAAATTCCAAGAGGATATTGTTTAGATAGAAACATCGCCTCAGATTATTTAGTGCTAATTATAATTTTTTCAATAATTTCAATTTAATAAGTGGTTTGTATCGTGATTCAGCTCATATAAATGAATTTTGTATTTCCTTGACATTTATTTTTTATCTGAACCGGTAACAATAAATTTTTAATAGGAAGTGTGTGTATTAAATGTATAAAATGGTGTTCAATTTCATCTCCCACATTTGTGGGATTCTATTTTTACATTATCTCTACATCAAACGTTTTTCCATCATTTAGATTTTAGCCTCGACGAAGTTGATAAAATTCTGACAACATTGTTAATTTGTTAAGAGATCAGAAAAGTAATAATATTCGATGATATTTGACCCAGGAAAACATCCAGATTATTCTCGAAATTCATGATTTTTTCCTCAAATTTTATCGTATTCAATTAGGAATATCTAGAAAACGCTTTATTGAAATAGACAGAAATACTTTTATTTTCAAAAATGATTGGTTCTTTCGAAATATGACCCGTTGATCTTTTTTAAGTGGTTTTATGGCATTTTTGCGTGGATTTATCAGTCGGTTACGCTGTAAGTTTTATACAAGGAAGATTATTGAATGAGTTCTTATTGAGGAATATGCACCATGCATATATATTCATTTCAAACAACGGTTCCGAAGATATGAACAGAAAAGTGTTTTTCTATGGATTTTCAGTACCCTGATGTATATTTCAAACGAAACCGAATTTTGAAAATTGGTATAGTTTGATGAGAGCAATCTACAGTTGAAATATATGTCCAAGTCAAAGACTCACACTGTATTGAAGATTTGCCTATTTCTTAATAGAAAATGTTATTTGAATTTGAATTTCGTTTTTACTAGATAACAGAATAGTAGATTCTTTTGGAAATGCAATAAATGTAGAGGACAATTTGTGAATAGAGCCTCTATTTCCAATCCAAGAGTTAATATCCTGAGAACTGTAAAAGAACTTATTCACTGTAATCTTTCAGAAAAAGTACTTAAGAATGTAAAAACAAGGCTTAACTCATTTTCTCGATTTTTTCAATTATACATTTTGTTACTAGTAGTCTGAAAATTTTCTTTGGAAGCCCTCGTTTGCTACTATCATGACGTGGCGTCAAAAACTACTTCTGATTTACCTAATACTCCCATCTCTTTTGATTTGACAGTCATAATTCTCCTCAGAAGCTTACTAATTTTGGTTTGTTCCTTGAGTAACACCAATCAAGTATTCACGATTTTGAACCAAATAATTATTAATTTTCTGATATAGATAATTATCGGTGCGAAAAAACTTGTATTGGGCCCTAAAACAAGTCACTACGATTTCCCATGATTGTATTTTAAAATTTCTTCCAAATTCGTTTAATGTTCAGCAGTACCTTTCAACAACGCTCACAGCCACTGTTGGTGCTGAGCCGTTTGCGTGGGGTCATCTATACGCATCTATTTCCGTCAAATCTCTGCCTTTGGTCTCTGGAACACAACAAACGACAAAGCAGAGACCACAAACAGAAATGAATGCGTAAAGCCAAAAAGCACCGTAAAGCCCGAAAAGTTCTTGAAAGTCCACGAATGTTTTCACACCTATGAAAGCGCACAAATAGCTGAAAGATGTTGCTAAAGCTGTACCCAAACCTCTTTGTTCAAGCGCGAATAGTTCAGTCACTAAGAGCCACGATATGGGACTGATTCCTAAGGTGAATGCCACAGTAAATATCAACACACAAAGTAAAGGTATCCAGTCTAAATTCGGTACGGTTTTTGGATGGATATCCTCATAATATGCGAAAGAACCGAACGAAGCTAAAGCAAAAGACATGAGAACACTGGATGTTAATAAAAGAGGCAGTCTTCCAGCTATATCTACCAACAGCCCTGATAGAAGGGATGATAGTAATTGTACCACAGCGACAGCAACAGCTGCAGTATGAGGATTCGTACCTCCGAACGTTTCCTTAAAGACACTTACCACGTAGAAATTGAAAGCATTAGCTCCAGAGAATCTTTGGAAGAACATGAGACCACAGGCAATAAAACATGGTGTTTTAAGACTACTTAACATCGACATTGTACTCACAGATACTGTTTTGTTCAGTACGTGGGCTTGTAAGACGGATAACTCGAATCGAAGGTCTGCATTTTCACCTCTCAACCATCTTAAAGCATCCTCAGCTTCACTCAACCTACCTCGGAGTACTAACCAACCTGGACTTTCTGGTATTTTCCACATGGCGACACACATAGCTGCCGGTGCTAGTGAAATGAGACCGGCAAGTTGACGCCAGTCAAGGAAGGCACCTGCAGCAAAAGCTACGAGGACGCCGATATGTCCAGCTATCTTAAGAAGTGCACTTAGACCCCCTCTTATGCTCGGGGTAGCTATTTCACTTACGTATACTTGTGCAGAAAGTTGTACGATGGCGACAAGAAAACCGCTGACGAAAGCAGCGAAACACATTACCTCCACGCTTACTGAGAATACCGTGATGATCCAGCATAAGGACAGGGGCGCTCCTGCGAATATCAGGGTTCTTCTTCTTCCCCATCTGACTGCTGCTCCTCCTAAAGGAGCCCCAAAAAGAGCTCCAAGAAGGGAGAGACTGGCTAACCAAGATGCTTGCTGACCGTTTACGAGGAAAGCGTCGGCGTCTCTCTCTTGGAGAGATGCTATGGCTGGTGAGCTGTATCCTTTGCCAAGACCTGCTGCAAGTGGTCCTAGGGAAACTGCCAATGATGCCAGGACTTGTCCCAAGTATTCAGGTCTACCGGCTACTAGGAAATAATGTCCGTTTGGGCCAGATACCTGAAAGATGACGGAGTGAGTTTCCTGAACAAGAATTAAAAATGACATTTCATTAAAACCATATTTTTGAAGGGAAAGAATTTTTGATGGATTTATTTCTCTCAGCTTTGAAAATGTCTCAAATAAAACACGTAATCCTTCATTAAAACTAGTGATATCCTATCAAGTTCAAGAACATGGAATGAGTCGAGTGACACAAATTCAATAGTCTTTCCAATCTGTCTATGGAAACAATATAATTCTGAAGAAATGATTTATCTATAACTTTTAATAATTAAGGAGAATTTGAGGTCCAAATGCGCCAGCTTAGTTCGTAAATGGGCTGAATATAATGAAGTTATCTCCAATTCCATTCTTCGTGTAAATTAAATATCTTAAATCGCATTTATTCTACAAATCAGTTAATATATCGAAAATGAAAACACCTCATACTTTTGAGTATCAGGGGCTTTGTGTAAACGTGTAAAGAATAAAATCAATATTTCCACTCGATGTAGAAATTAATTGAAAAGAAATAGTATATTCTAAAACTAGTTTAGGATATTTTATTTCAGAGTGATATTACGAACTTTTTCTTTCAAGAATTTTTCGATTATGCTTAAGAGTTGGTAACTGTTTGATGAAAACTATTTGAAAGTTTTCAATATTTTCCGAGTTATTCCAAAAAAACAATGTTTAAAAAAAAATGAACAAGAATCAAAGAAACATTCTCTAGTAGGTACGCAATTTTCTCAGTTTTCTGACTTTGGCCAATTCTTATCAAATATAAATTTGAACATACTATTACATACTCCATTCACTTTAATAATGTTGGCCTTTATTTAGGATTATCAAGTTTTTTTTACTTAAAACTGATGCAGGTTGGTTGTTGTGAAATGTCAAATAATAATTGCCAATGCCAATTTCTGATTACTCTTTTGTATATTGTAAATGGAGTTAGTTCTTTTAAGGTTTAACTGTGACACAGGTTTAGTAGTAGGTACTAAGGACTGAACGAGAATAAATTCGCTATCACAAAAACGCCTATATCTCTTGAACCAATTGAGAAAAAATCAAAATTTGATTATAGTTAGCTTTGTTATGAACGTCAGAAACACGTGGAACATTTACTTCATAGATATTCCAATTCTCTGTCGCAAAATGCCAAGCGATGTGAAAACAAGAGAATTTATAGTGAAACTTTTTCAAAATAATCAAAAATGGAGCTTCAAAAGAATCGCAAAAGAGGCAGGCGTTCGTCCGGAAACGGTATCAAGAGTTGTTAAGCGTTTCAACGAAGATCTTACAATTAACCGCAAGGAAGGAACCAGGAGGAAAAATGGGTTTCATAGCCCAAAAAAAGTGAAGAAAGCCATCAGCCTTTTTCAGAAGAATCCTAACCTTTCAGGACGGAAAGTGGCCCAAATAGTGGGTTGTTCGCAGTCAACCGTTCAGAAAATCAAGTCGAGTTGTGGGCTTAGAACATACAAAGTGCAGAAAGTGCCAGACAGGAACGCTGTGAAGAATCAAGAAGCGAAATCAAGAGCAAAGAAATTGAAAAAAAAAATCTTGAAAAATTTTTCCTGTTGCGTGATGGACTACGAAACCTATATGTCTTGGCTGATTTCTTGCAACTACCTGGTCAGGAATTTTATACTGCAGATTCTCGTGGAAATGTTGACGAACAATTTCGCGTGAAGAAACAAGCAAAGTTTCCTAAAAAATTCCTAGTTTGGCAAGCAATTTGCACTTGTGGGAAAAGGAGCAAATTTTTCGTTGGCCAAGGCTCTGTTGACTCGAAGATATACATCGAGAAATGCTTGAAAAAGCGACTTTTACCATTTTTACGTGAGCATGATATGTCAACAATTTTTTGGCCGGATTTAGCTTCATGCCACTACAGCAAGGCCACCAAGGTATGGTACGAAGCTAATGAGGTGGTTTTTGTCCCCAAAGAGGCCAATCCAAGTATTCCAGAAAAAATCCATGAATTTAGTGAAAAATAGTTTTGGATTTTTATTGTAAAAACAGTTTTCATGAGAATTA
Organism: Adalia decempunctata; assembly: GCA_951802165.1. Taxonomy (NCBI): domain Eukaryota; kingdom Metazoa; phylum Arthropoda; class Insecta; order Coleoptera; family Coccinellidae; genus Adalia; species Adalia decempunctata. The sequence continues at coordinate 29,858,866 of OX637697.1, forward strand.
AAAGATGATTCGAAAATGAGTTTGATTTTCGAAATCGGTCCTGTGCGTCAAAGGATATAAGCGTTTTTATGATAGCGAATTTATTCTTTTTTTTTTTTTTTTAAATTTATTCTCGTTCAGTTCTTATCACATTTTCATATTGGAGTATTTCAAATTGTGCCAACAGTTATTTAAATGTCTTCTGTAGGTTTATTTTTCGAGAATTTTGAAAAGTGAGGAATTCCACTGTTCGTTTATAAGTTTTTCTGCCGGATTATTCGAGTACTTTTTTTATCGAATGAATTATCACAAAGTAACACTATTCTGTCCATTATTTTTCGGTAAGATTTCAACACTCGATTTCTGAGTTCCGTACAAGAAAATACAATAACTGAATCTTCCAACCATGTTTATATATGTGAATTTCCAGTATTAACAGAGAAAGAAGTTTCTTGAACATTCGCCACGTCTTTGGAATTATTGAATTCACATATTTTCTCAAATTCATTATTTCCCCAAAGTAAATAAACAATTTGATAAATACGTAATTACTAAGACCTCTATGCAAAAAAGATATCGTTGCCTATTTATCTGACAGGAAAATGACTTCAACCTAACATTTTCAAAATATGTATACACGGTGAAATGTGTCAGAATTTCATGGCCAACCGTGATACATTAAAAAGTGAATGGAGTATACTGATACAGGGCGTACTGAAATTAAGTTCGAAAAACCTGACCTCATATCAAATGGAACATCCAGCATTTTGAACATTTGATTTAATTTTTGTTGTTGATTTATTGGTTGTTTTTGGTCCAATTTGGGTTTTTCACGTTATTAAATGTTTTTACTGATTGTATTATGCATAGCGAATTGGTGAGCTCACATATCTTCCGACTTAAAGATGCGGATTTGAAGAAAACTATTGTTTTTAAGTTGATATACAGTGCTCCGAGAGAATTTTCTCTCCAAGCTTTTAGAATCGTGAAATACAGGCTGTTTCTGGTAGGAGCGAGTTCTCAATAATTTCACTGACACCTCAACTAGAAACAAGATCATTATCATCAGCAACACAAAATTAATAATATAGGACAGTTACTTTGAAACAATTTAAATATTCATTCAGTAAGATGGTTGTTTTTGCAGTCAGAAAAAAAATGTCGTGAGTGGCATTCCCGAGCTTTCTTTGATATGTCTGAGGAAGGTGCAAATATCATCAACAGTCAATTAAAAATTTCAGAATGAGAAGAATCTCAACACATACCGTCTGAGTGTATAGCTGCCTGGTCATTTTCCCTCCAAACAACCAAACTTTCAAAAGCTCACTCAAATCCGGCACTTCTCTATAACTTCACACCGTTTCAGGTCAGTATTGACATCATCAGGGTCATAATATGCATTTGTGAGTTTCCCATGGTTGTGATTCTTTGATAAATTTTTCGGCGGCCTATGAGGGCGCAAGTTGTAGTGGTTGAGGACCTCTCATGTCCGAGGTCGTGAATTTACTGTTGCCGCCTCTTTTTGACCGTGTGACTAGCGAAAACGAACATATCTGCGGAATGCGCGTTTGCCAAACGCCTGGGAATTTGGCATCATTCCGTGCCTTTCGGATATTGAAATCATGCCAGAAAGGGGGTGATTCTCCCGGACTATATAGTGGGGGAGATCACCGAATTCACGATTCAGAGATTTTGGCAGAAAGTTAGGGTCCATAGTCTCCAGAACTGTATTATGATCTGAGCTCAGGATTTTCTTTAGGTCTATATCCTCAGAATATGATAGGTAAACCTGAAGTAAGTATCAAGGGGTATGAGGTCTCTTCCTTATGTACCTGTATGCATTTGGATATTCCAGACAAAACTTCACCCTCGTCAATATAACATTGACATGAAAAATGGAGAGTTGTTTGCTCACCAGTTAAAGTTTAACGCCAAAAATGATAAATTGGTCTATGGATATAAATGAAATAAAAAACAAAATCAGAACGGATAGCCAAATAGTGACGAAAACAAAAATTTTAATGAAAAAAGAAGAAATATGAGCAAGGGCAAGCTGACAGGAGTATCCTGCATATAAATTGGCATATAAGAAGGAAGATAAACAAGACACTATAGCAATTACAATGCAGAACAACAATAGAGGAAAACAACAATTATAAGGTGAAAATAAACTGGGGAATTAAGAGTCTATACAAACGAAAGAAACAGAGTTTTATTTATTAGTTGTTTTTTTATGAAGACCTTTTTTCTCTGTTGATTCTGGAATTATTTCACGTATATAAACATGGTTGGAAGATTCAGTTATGCTATTTTCTTGTACGGAAATCAAGAATCGAGTGTTGAAATTTTACTGAAAAATAATGGACATAATAGTCCGTTACTTTATGATAGTTCAAAAGAATAAGAGTAGGTACTCGAATAACCCACCGGAAATCAGTTGAATTCCCCACTTTTCAAAATTATCAAGAAATAAGCCTACATAAGACATTTAAACACCTTTTTGCCAGGTACGTTAAGTTGACAGTCCACCAAAACGGATCGAGTTCGGACCTATGCCATAATTTTGTATACCCATTTTGTACCAATTTGTACCACCTTCAAAAAATTTTGTACCCCCACCGTTTCCGAGATATGCAAACATTGATCGTATCGAATTCAAGCAAAAACTGCAATTTTGTACCCATTTTGTACCCTCCTGAACCACTTTTATTTTTTCTCTAGAAACTACCGTTCCAGATATATGGAATTTTGAAAAAAAAAATTTTTTTCAAAAATTTTGAGATTTTTACTCCATAATTTTGTACCCATTTTGTAACAATTTGTACCACCTTAAAAAAATTTTGTTCCCCCACCGTTTCCGATATATCGACCCCCTCTAGGTGGGCTGCCAACTTAACGTTAAGTTGGCAGCCCACTCTGCAAGAATTGATCGTATCGAATTCAAACAAGAACTGCAATTTTGTACCCACCTGAACGACTTTTATTTTTTCTCTAGGACCTACCGTTCCCGAGATAAAAGAATTTTGAAAAAAAATTTTTTTTTGAAAACTTTTTAGATTTTTGCATCATTATTTTGTACCCATTTTGTACCGATTTGTACCACCTTTAAAAAATTTTGTACCCCTACTGTTTCCGAGAAATCAACCCCCTCTTTGTGTACTGCTAACGTTCAGTTGGAATTCATATTGCAGGGGTTGCTCGAATCGAATTCGAACAAAAAGTATAATTTTGTACCCATTTTGTACCAATTTAGACAATCTTCAATTAATTTTGTACCCCCACCCTTTCTGGGATATCGACCCCCTCTTAGTGGACTGCCAACGTTCAGCTAGCGCTCATATTGCGGGGGTTGATCGTATCGAATTCGAACAAAAACTATAATTTTGTATCCTCTTTGTACCAATTAAAATAATCTTCAATGAATTTTGTACCCCCACCGTTTCCGATATATCGACCCCCTCTTAGTGGACTGCCAGTTTAAGGTTCAGCTAATATTTCGGGGGTTCTTCGGATTGAAGCCGAAGAAAATATATAGTATTGCACCAATTTGAACCACTCTTATGTTTTCTTTAGGACCGAGATATTGGATTTTGAAAAAAATCGAAAAAAAGATACAGAAGAACGAAAAGAGTGAAAACAAAGTGTACCTTATAATATGTATATCAATAATCAAGACATCATTTTTACAATTTGAAATGTTACCTTTTACCATATTTCAACGATGCGTTTATCGATATTTTTGCTGCAAAGAAATAAAGAAGTAAAGATTTTATTTTCTTACACAGTATACAGTAGTGAACAATAATGTGGTATCTTCTCATTCAATAAAATCAATAAAGCTTTTATTGAAATCTGTGAATTCTTTATCTCGGGAACGGTAGGTCCTAGAGAAAAAATAAAAGTGGTTCAGGAGGGTACGAAATGGGGACAAAATTGCAGTTTTTGTTTGAATTCGATACGATCAATGTTTGCAGAGTGGAGCCCACCTAAATGTGGTCGATATCTCGGAAACGTTGGGGGTACAAAATTTTTTAAAGGTGGTACAAATTGGGTACAAAATTATGGCATAGGTCCGAACTCGATCCGTTTTGGTGGGCTGTCAACTTAACGTTCCTCTTTTCGCCCAACTTGAAATACTCCAGTATAAGAATGTAGTGGTACTACTAAACCCGTGTTACAGTTAAACGTTAAAAGATCTAACTCCATTTACAAAGTTAAAAAAGTGTAAATAGTAAATAATTGCTTTGGCAACATCTCTCAGAATTATTTTACTTTCACGAGTGCCAACCTAAGTCAGTACTAAGTAAAAGAACTCGATAAACCTAAATCATTGCCAACCAGGATACTTTAAAAAAGTGAATGGAGTATACAGTGCGCGCCAAAATTACGGAACAAATTAATTTTCTCAGAAGAAAAATATGTGAAACCAAATTCCTGAAACCGGACAATTTTTGTTTCAGTTTTACCAAATTTTTATGCATTTTTGAAGGATTTTTGTTGCACCCTGTGCCATCCTCAGCAACCCTCTGAATAGCGAAAATGCATAAAAATTCGGTAAAAGTGGAACAAAAATTGACCTGTTTCAGGATTTTGTTGCCAAATGTTTTTCTTCTGAGGAAATGAATTTGTTCCATAATTTTGACGGGCACTTTATAAAAACTTCGATGCTGGGTCCCAGGGGTATCAGGAGTCTTGGAACTCCAATCCCAGCACCAGTTGATATAGCGTTTTCTGATAGGTTTCAACGGGTTTAGCAATGTGAGACCGAGCTTTGTCATGCTGTAATAGTATATTGTTCAATGAGCGGTAATGTAAGTCATGCACACGCAGATGAATTTTGGAGCCCGAGCCGTCAGGCGAGGGGTGTAATTCATTAGGTGTGTTATGTTATGACCATTACCGCGAATTGAACACTATACTTTATCTTCGACTTCTTCAGTAAAATTCGAATTAATCTACATTTTCAAAATTGATAACAGTTGCCAAAAGCGATTTCTGTGGTCGAAAATCGAATCGATATCAAATCCCGTAGAAAACGTCGAAAATTGACGTTTTCCAAATGCAATTTTTGGATATTCAGACCTAAAAAAATGTAGAAATGGATGGCGAGAACGTTACCTTGATGTCTGAAATAGAGTTCCCCATTGACCCGACTTCTTTATTCATTTCGTAAAGTACATTTTTTCTATTTGTATTAGGCGTGAGTTATTATTACCTCACACTATTGGTTAGAGACTATTACAGACCAAAATCAGTTGAATAATGGATATATTATTCTATGGGAGTAGATAATAGCATTGTTTAAACAATGATAATAGCATTGTTTGAGGACTCCTTAAACAATGATAATAGTTTATTCTAAAACTAGTTGCAGAATGGGCTCGTATTCCAATACGAATGCGAAAGTCGAAAACGAGCGACGAAGGAGCGAGTTTTCGAACGCATGAGTATTGGAATTGCATTCTGCAACGAGTATTAGACGATATTTTCTCTATTTAACTGAAATTTTGTGAAATTCAATGAAAAAATTCAAATTATAGGTCCTAGTGACTTTCATATTGTATCTTGGCAGTGGGTGTGAATGTTAGGAAATACGAAAACTGACATTTCCAAATTGACGTCTGATGAAATTTAAAAGGATCGGAAGTCATTGCTGACAAACACAAAACGAAAAATGTTACTGAATGTTACTGTAATGAATTCATTACAGCACTGTTTTTAGTACTGTAATGAACACATTACGATGCTGAAATAGAGAAAGTAACTTTATCGTGCCTCTGCTCGTATTGTGACCTTTTTTGGAGCTATCTATTGACGAACCGTTTTCGGAAAATGCGTTTGTTCAAACCATGTAGAATTCCTTTGCCCAGAAAATTCCGGAAAAGCGACAACGCCACAGTGCGCGTTCTTCGCTATAGAATCCGGAGAGTTTAGTTATCGACCGGAGCCTCTATGCGGTCCGGACTAACCTACAGTCCGGATTGTGCCAACAAATTCATTATTGTGTAGCTCTCTCTCCCCGGATCAAATTTGTATGCAGTCACGTTCTTTGTTATCTATATGTACTGGATTATCTTCAGGCATGCCGGAGGAATGTCTAATTTGGTCTCAGTTGCTCATGGGGGCATCTCGCGATACTCCTGATGAGTTTCTGCGAAATACTGGGCTGTAAGGGAATTCATCTCACTTTGGGGGATGAGGAAACTCGTTATTTGATACACAAGAAAGGGTCTCTTGCAAGTTGTTTTTCTGAGGATCTCGAGATTTATGGATAGGGTGGCAAAAAGAGAGTAAGAGAGAGAGTGAGAAGGTCAAGTTCTCGAATATGTCGACAAAATGAAACTCGTGCGAACACTTGAATGAAAAACATGCGAATTTCCAACCCAAGTCATGTGTCAACATTATCACATCATATAGGTACCTACGCAGACATATCGGGTGTTTTTTTTAAGAGGGATGGAACTTAGAAGTTGAAATAATGGTACCTATACTATTCAAGTACGGGTAATGTAGGACCATTACCGCGAATTGAATATGTACAGGGTGTCCCAAATTCGATGATCACTGAGAGCATCTCGAGAACCATAAGGGTTAGAGAAAAAATGTTCAAGGACTCCCGATCTATTTTTTCAAAATAATCAATTGCCAGAAAACAGATCCGAGATATCTGAATTAGTTCTCGAGTTACAGGACGTTTCTGAAAAATTGCTGTTTCAAATATTTCGCTATATCTCGTTTTCTGTTGGAGATATCACGAAAATTCCAAAAAGTTTTCTTTTGTAATTTCTATTGCCTATACGTTGCTTTCATCTGATCCGAAACATTATTCGCCGTTCAAATGCTAGAGAGAAAAGTTTGTGTTATTTAAATGGGACACCCTATATTTTTCAGCATTGCTTCTTAGCCGCAGATTCATCGAGTATTATCCTGCAACCAGTTTTTCGAAAATCTGACCCGTTTAATAATATAATATTTAAACCAGCCCGAGATGCCCGCGATGCAATCAGAAAAAAATTGCAAGCAGACCCAAGTAAACGTAAATCCAGTTCAGTTTCGTTAAATTTGTCTGAAGTTAACAGAATAATATTGCTATGGGATGAAAATACTCCTGAAGGTCTTATGCGTAAATTTTATCATATTGCTGCAGTAGAACTAGCGTGGCGAGGAGGAGAGGCAGTTGCTTGTTTGGTGAATTGTTTTCAAATCGAGAAGAATAACGATGGCTCTCCAACAAATCGCATTGAATACAATCCGGTATTCAGTAAAACGTGACAAGGTGGCTCTAAAAGCTGTACAAGTAGTAAATGGTTGGTTTTCAATAGTGAGAGACAAAGCTGCCCTGTACGTCTTTTTCATAAACTAATATCAAAACGTGGCGAAAATATGACCTCACCACAACTATTCTTGAAACCAAATCGATATTGGAAAAATGAAACAAATGGTACGATAATGTACCTGTTGGAAGGAATACCATAAATAAATGGACTAAATATGCTGCCGAAGCAATTGGCTTGAATGTCAAAGACAAAAAGATAACGAATCATTCAAATAGATCAACAGCTGTCAGTCAGTTAGCAAAAAGTGGTGTAGAGGAACAACAATTGCTGAAGTTTACTGGTCATAGCAATCAAAATTCTATCAAACCATACCTAAACCTCGATCAAGAACACCACAACAAGATAATAAATATTATGCGTGGAAATAGATCTTCTATACAAGAGAACTGCAACGAATCTAATGTTGAGTTGAATTTAACGAATTGCACTTTCACTTATTGTACTTTCAATAAATAAATAAATGTTTTGTTGTGTTGAGTTATACATTTTTTCTGTCGAAAAATTTTCTGCCGAATATTCCTCGGACATTGATAAATGCCTCATAATTTTATAACCAATATCTCAAGCCCTCAGCCTTCGGCTTCGGGCTGTTACCAATGAACGAGCTTTCGATGGTCATAAAATTATCTCGTCTATTATCAAGAGCCTAGGGATATTACTACTGAAAATAAGAAATCATCAGATACAATTCGAATATTTATTGTAGTTTTTGTTTAGAATTCATTTGTATTAAAGTTTTTTTTCGACCAATGTTAGTTTTTCATAGAATCGAAAATAAAATATCTCCAAATAAAAGAAAAATTTTTATATACAGGCTGTCCCAATTCGAGTGAAGACGAAAAACTCAATATCAATGACCATTTCTCGAAATAATGTTATCGCCAAAACATTGTTTCAATGAATAAATTGTAACAGTAGCAGCATGAGGTGTAGCATCATCTTTTTGAAACCAAACCCCCATTCAAATTTTGAAACAAATAATCATTGATCATCGATCTGTAACGAGCACTTTAACATTAGATCCAGCATCGTTTTTAAAGAAATATGGACTGATGATGCCTCCAGCGTGTAAAGCACACCATTACAGACATTACAGTAAATTTTTCAGGATGCAATCGAACCTGCAGAACTTCTTGAGGATTGTTTTCACTGCGTTTACAGTACATTCACTGTTACATTAGCTCCAGCATAGTTTTTTAGGAAATATGGATCGATGATGCCTCCAGCGTGTAAAGAAAACCATGCAGTGCATTTTTCAGGATGCAATAGAAACGGCAGAATTTCTTGAGGTGTTTTTCTCTCCATATACGGCGATTTTGCTTGTGTACGAAGCCCTTCAACCAGAAATGAGCTTCATCACTGAACACAATTTTTCGATAAAAAAGTGGATCAACTTGAAGCAAACAAACGACGCTCATTATGGTCAAGTGGCTTTAGTTCTCGAACCAGTTGGATCTTCACTCAAATTTTCCATGTGATGGATGCACAGAGTCCAACTTGCTATGAATGTCGGAGTATAGACAAATCTGGATCTTCATTAACACTCCCACTTACAGCAGCGATATTTTCTTCTGTACGTACAGTGCTTCGTCTTGTTGTTGTTCTTGCATCGAGTAGAGAAAATGTTGCCCGAAATATATCGATAGTTCGACGAATAAGCTGGTCTGATGGACGATTATGTGAACCATAAATTTCACGGGTGCTCTATAAGTTTGGCGAATAGAACACTGATTTGTTGCGGCGTGAGTCTGTCCATGATGATTTATCAATACTTACTGAACAGAAATGTCAAAACAACATGGTTTCTACTTTCTACCTTCTGTCAAATTACAGTAATCCCTATCGAAAATTCTATCACTCTGAAAAAACACCCGATACTGAAAAGCGCATGATATTCTAAGGATTTATTTGGATATTAATCAATAATATAAGGAGCCTGAATTTCAGCTTTGGAAGTTCCTCTTCATCATCTATATATATAAAAGAAAGATGTTGGTTACACCATTTATAACTCGAGATCGGATGGAGTGTTTGTTATGAAACTTCATATATGGATTCGTCTACGGTCTGGTTATTATAAAATGCAATGAAACTTCGAAAAAATCGATGAAAATTTCACTTATACAGGAAATGCTTTTCCTCCTTTTGAGCGTGGCCACTAGGTGTCGCTACAGTTACAGTCACGCTACCGCTTATTCGTAGGTACTTCTCTCCGTTAGATGGAGTGTACAGTGACTATATTACCACTATAGTCACTGTAATAGTGTGTAATTTGAGTTGCCTACAACTTTGCGCCGTTGGCCAGCACCAAAAAATCTTAGCTTAGGAGTACAGATGTCTAAAATGATTAGATTTCGTACCACTTCAGATGGCGCTATTCACACATTATGACTGATTATTAGTTATTTTTATAGTTTTATTTATTCAAAATAACGTTATCGTGAAGTAGGATGTCTAGAATAATGTTGTAGGCACTGATTAGATTTTGTTGTGACCAAATTGATTATATTAGCAATGTTTCGTTCTTTCCACTTCAGGTGGCGCTATTCACAAATTATGACTTATTTTTATCAGTTATTTTGAATACTTGAATTTATTCTGGCGAATGTGGCGTGTTAATGGTGGATAATTTTGTCAAGCAATAATGTGTGTTTATACCCCTGATATTCTGATGAATATTAGTTCTCAGGAAAAGTAGAAAACTTTCATTATAAAAAGATGCCATTCTGCTGTCATGTCATAATTGACTTTAGCAAATCAGCTGTTGATACATCCATCAAATTGACAACGGAAAATACACTGAAATGATATTGCCAAAGATTATAATCTTTGGATATTGCGGCTCCGCCACGTTGCTAATATTTTGGATTTGGTCGAACGTCATTCCATTCAAAAATTGACGGGTGCCTACACCATTATTCTAGACATCTTATCGCGAAGGTACTATATTTGACATCAGCACCATTAGATGGCGATGAATTTGTTGAGGCTTTCGCGACCATCAATTTATGTCATCTGTTTTTTTTTCGAGAATTTCGGTCGTCGTTGTTTGAAATGGTCGAATAAAGAACATATGACATCAATTGCTGTGTAATTTGCATAGGACTTATAGTACCATGAAGGTCTATTAACAGATCCAGAAGCGCGTGAATATCAGAATGAATTTTTATCGAAATGTCAAGTATATACGATTTTGGCGATCAGTTTCGATCGTGATATGTCCATTCTCATCTTTTCTCATAACCTTGAAAATGTTTTTGAATTTCTGTTTGGGTAATAAATATATTTGCGGAAATCACTAAATCCAAAATTGCTATAATTGGTAATTGACATATTATTTTTATGTATCTGTTCTGTGTGACAGCTCATATCCATCGAAACATTTGACAGTTCAAAAATCAGAGAACCAAGCTGTTGATCTCCGATCACCAGTGATTACGATTTGTGAAATCCACCGTAAGTATCATTTAGGCGGAACAAAGTTCGCCGGGCCAGCTAGTATAGTATAAGCTCTCGAGTAAGCAAATTTGTAGTTATGATAGAAAATAATAAATAAACGTGTTTTTTTCTTCGTTTGGGGTCCATTCAACCAATGTTATAGAAAAAGGTGAGATAAGGTTAAGGGAATGGTTGGTCACCTTTTATGGTGCGCTGTGAATAGGTAGTGAAAGAAAGTAGGTAGGTAGGTGCTGTGGAGGTATGTTTTGCTGACGTTTTTTCATTCTCATTTTTATTTCCTGAAATAATAAATCAAAAAAAGCTCACAAGTTCGGCATCATTTAAAGTCGAATTGCTTCTGGTCAATTTTTTCTACATTTATCCAGACTAGCCAGTCTGACTCTAGCCTTGTGGACATCACAAATTTGAGGTATTTATTGCTTAATTGACAGGAAGTTTCAAATAACCAGATTTATGTGCCCAATAAATCAGCGAATGGCATTTAGTCCTGGGTTCCTCCTACAACAAAGGCAACCGGAAACTTTGTCGATTAATAATGAATGAAATGTACGCCTTCAAACTGCACATGCTAGTTATTTAATCTTCATCATCGATTAACTGAAGCTTTTAAAACATTTTATGCATCTACAAATTGAGATGGTGACTTTTGCATGAGTTATTCCGTTAGTCATCACTTCTCTCATTGATGGACAAAGGAGTGGTTAATGAAAGGGAGACTTAGTTGGAGTACCTATTTCTACATTACTCCATTCACTTTTATTTAATCACATAGGAGGTCATGGTTTCGTTCTCAGGAGTTGGTGCCCCTGATGAAAAGCACAGAACATATGATGAAAAGTCAGTGCGCGCACAGAAAATATCGTTAATGACAAAACGACGTTGCCAGTTTCTTTGTTTACATCAAAGTGAAAGTATCAAAGATATTCCACATTTTGTTAGGTTTACAAATTGTTCGCAGATTTTTGGTATTTAATCGATATTTGCAGGTGAGTTTTTCGTCGAATATACAAGATTAACGTATGTTTATTGTTTTTAGCACCAGTTTGGAGCATGAGGATGATTTTCAGGACAGGACGAGTGTTTACATTTCGAGGTTGAAGGGATACACGGGAATTTCGTTGAAAAAGCTGTTATTTGGAAAGATATCGCAGCAGATGGATCGGATGGAGCCTCGAGAGGTCGATTAGGATGATATTTTTCAGGTTTTCCAAGAAATTCGGCGATATTTGAGCAGATTTTCAAAAGTTAGTGTAACATCTGTATATATATTTGTAAGGTAGCTAAATCTTGTAGTCACCTTGTATTATTTTATGATAATCAATTGTCAATTAGTTGTCAAATGAAATAAAGTTAATTTCCAATTTAAGAACCAAGTTTCTCTTAGAAGCTAATATATTACAGTTAGGTACCTCACTAATGAGGTGGAACTTAGACCTAATTCTCCTATAAGAAACGCCTTTCAAAGGTCGAGATGTTGAAAAATGTATTCCTTAGATGTTGTTTGAACAAACGCAGCCGAGTTTTATATCCCAACATTGATTTTAAGAAAGTTATAAACAAAATAAAATTGACATTATTCTTTATTCTTGTAATTACCCATCAATTCATCTTATATTTTTGGGTTGATTTTATTTAATGAATTCTTGATTAGAATCAACACTTGATGTCGTCAAGTCTTGAACTTTCAGTTCAAGAGGATAATAGACGTGATATCTTCACAAGCATGCATATGAAAATTACGTGAAAGCAATGCAATGCAATGCAATGCAATTTTCTTCCATGGCGAAAAATAATATATTTCTACAGTGATCTCTTGTACTTTTCATGCGAATAACTAAAAAAGGAATCCTTTCTATCAATTCATATAAACGTTAATTATTTTCGTCCATCACATCTTTTCCAATTCATTCATTTTCCGAATAAATTCACATTCTGAGAAATACGCTAAGAATCTAGAAAGGGCAACATAGTGTTGACTCGGGACATAAAAATATTTTGAAAAACGTCATAACTTCGATACAGAGTGGAATGTGTCAAATTTCCAAGGCCAGAGTTGTGATTTTATAATTGTGAATGGAGTATACCTTCATAGTCATAATGTGTGGCGCAAAGAAAGGACAATATGGTATACCAGCGGGTAGAGGACGATGTGGCGGTTCAGAAAAATATGCTTCATGTTTGGTGAAAGTCCCTTCATTTTCGAAAATTGAACAAAAATACACCCTTTCCCAATCTTTTTGGTGGCAAGACTCCAAATGAAGAAATTTTTTAATCTGCTTTTTGGATAGTATTCCTAGATAGATGCGCTATGCTATGCAATTTAGACTATGATTTTTGGGGTGCATTCATAGTTTTTTTCGAGCAAATATCTAGCAGAAATTTAATGGTTATTTTTTTTCTATCGTGATGAGAACAAAAGTGTAATCATCTGAGTGCCAAATTGAGAATAAACATGTTTGTTTCATTGAGATTTACAAAACGGCCGAAATGTTGGAAAGAGTATGCCAAAATTGGACTAAGCGGATGGACCATTTGAGGCGCAATCTCGGTCAACATGTATGAAATAATCTTCAAACATTGAATTATATAAACCGTACTATCGGTTCCTGTAAAGATTTCATGCATATTTCTGAATTTATATGTTTTTTGTACAACTTCCATTAAAAGTGACACTTTTAATGATAGCAAACAATGTTAAAATTGATTGTTTACGTGGAAGCGTGTTACAAATATTTTTAACATTAGTGTTAAAAATATTTTTGGCACTCCATTTTCTTATGATGAAATCAGATGAAAAAATTCAGCAATTGCAAATTTTTATTATCAATATTTAACAATCATTACTTATGAACATCAATCGTAAAACTAGAACAATTACTAACATTAATGCCCTGTGACGTTAGGGAGCTTCGCAACACATTATCAGAATCCTCAGCACCATCAGTACTTGTAGAAACCGGAAGTACCTACAATATTGGATGATGATGATCCAAAATCTGTTGAGGTTGAAAGAATTTTTTCAGCAATGACATTTCTATATGCAATGGAATGATCAACATAGCCCTCGGCTACCGTCGTAGACTTCCATCCACCATGTTTTTTTATATCCGTATTAGGTATTTGCTCCTGATTCTGCTAGCAATGAAGCGGAGGATCTTCGAAAACAGTGGTCTATATATTGCTTTGGTTCTGGCAGTTTGAGGAATTCGGCCACAATAGATGGAATTTTCCCAAATGTATTGACACCAACTGGATTGGCAGTGCATTTATTATTCATGTATTTCAGTAAAAAACGACGATGTTTGATGATAGAAGGGCGCAGTGCAAACTACTTATGAAAATATAGTCAACATACTTCCCAATAATACTGAAAGAACGACTTACTTTCGTTTTTGTGTTTGGAAGTTGTATAACCAATTATTTATTTGTTATTTCGATGTCTCCCACTGATAAATTACACAATTCTTCACGCCGACAGGCATATAATTCTTTAATCTATGCCGACAGGCTCCAAATAATCCGAAAATACAGGGTCCGGCAGAGATGTATCACGTTTTTTGGATGCGTATAACTCGGCGAAGGGGAAGCCTAACTTTTTCGCAATGGTTGATGATATGTGACCGCAAGGAGTTGCCATTATTTCATTTCTTGTTCAGTCGCCATGGAGCCGTGGACCCGTGGACGCTAGAGCAACGGGTGTTTGTGTAGTTTCATTGAAACCGATCGTTCTGTGGTAGCAACTCAACGTAGATTTCGAACACTTTTTGATGTTGGAAGGCATGGACGTGCTCCTTCACGAAACACCATCCTAAAGAGTGCGCACAATCTCCGGACGAGAGGATCGTTGAGCCCTGGTGTACCTAGGGGCAGAGAAAGAACTGTTAGAACTGAAAGAAAATGTCCAGCAAGACGGGGCAACTTGTTGATTTTTTTTGTGGGGGCACCTAAAAGCTCGTGTATTTATTGACAAGCCACGTACCCTTGACGAACTTTCTCTTGCACAATCAATTCCAAATAACATGCTGGAACGATGCATGGACAACTTCACAAATCGGCTGCAGGAGTGTGTGGAAAAACAGGGCAACCACTTAAATGACATCATCTTCCGTTCATGATTATTTTTTATCTTTTTTTTGATGTGGTATCAATGGCAAACTCTCATGTACATTTAAAAAAATAAAATTTCATTTTCCTCAAAATCTCACTTAGTTATGATTTTTTCAAAAACGTCATACATCTCTGCCGGACCCTGTAGTTGCAACCTCAACCATCAAGTATTTCTCATCTGGTGCCTCATTTATAAACTTTTCAACTTGTTCACGAGTGAGAATTTTCGATTTTTTGGGACGATATCCTCCACTTTTCCGTTTTATATATGCTATTTTACCTTAAAATATTTACTAACATCCACACCATTTTTAATAAGGGCGCTTGACTTTATCATTGAAAATTTGCTCCACAAAGTTGATGAACTCCATATTTTTGATTTTTCTTCTAAGTATACCAGGAAAACAGGTTCACTGAAGTTCCCTTCTACATTTTTCAATTTACACGAGAACAGGAAATTGTTATATGCAATATCGTACTGCTGAACAGATTTTTTAGGTAGGAGTTCCAGATTTGCTCTTCTTGCAGACTCTTCAATATCCACAGGAACAACCAAATCGTCACTTTTATTAATAATTGGACTCTCGACAAAAATTGGACAGGAACGAAATTCAAATGACAGCGTCTTTTCTCATTTGTTAGTAATCATAACGTTGGCAACGTTTGCCATCCACAAAAACCTTTTGATTATTTGAATATTAAAATGCATTTTGAAGTTAATTGTCATTGCAAATTCGACCATTTCATTATCAAAATAGGGCAGTTGTACAAAAAATATTGTATGGTATTTGTTTTAAAAGTGATTTTAGTTTGTTCGTGAAATTGTTCAATTCGCTCCGCTCATTTCACAAACTTTTTCACTCACAAAATAAAACGTCACTATTTTGATGTTTTTTAGTTTCGTGAATATCTTCTCCCTGTTTTACACACAAAATGTCAATAGACATTTAACCAGCAACTGTAGAGATTCTGGATGGGACAGGGCCAAGAGCCCATTGCCTAATCCTACCCTGATGACTCGGAACTGAGTACCCTCCCAGGATAAAAGCCTATCTACGTGCCCGTTTGTCGGTTGAAAGTATAATGTCCCATTTATTCCCTTATTATTCCATCTAATTCCTCTGTATCTCTGGCATAAACTCAGATTCGTTTTCTACATCATCCGGTAATTAACCATGAATGGCCTTATTGTCTCATACCCAAATCAAATACATCTGTTTCGGATGTTCCACCATTATTGTAATCCTTAACTGCATGAGAACTAACATATGTCATTTGGGATTTCCGTAAATACTGAGGATTGAGTAAAATTATCACATTGGATTGAAATTCATTAGCGTTTGCAGTACTGATGAATCTTTAATTTTTTATTATTATACTGATTGGTTGGGTGACCATATTCCTAGCCTAACTTAATAATATCTAGTTGGTACTTTCGATCATATGAATCTCAAAATCAATTCGCTATCTGAAGTAGTATTTAATTTGTTGATTAAATTTCAGATGCTATATTATTGAAGCGTGTTGCTTTTAATTGTGAATCGGGATGGGGCTACGTTTCGTCCCAGCCTCGCTTACGATGGACTCATCAGATTGGCTAATGTAAGCGAGGCCTGCCAATGACGTAGATGTTACAGCTGCCCTGCCCGAGACGAGCGTGGGTACTGGGTTGTGGACCTGGTCGGTCTATAAAGAATATGGTACCGCAGTAACCCACGCTGTCTAGGAGGAGGTGCCCTCTGTGCGGGCGGCGTGCGAAGCGCGGTCGCAGACTTCTGCACGCCGGTGGCAAGTCGCCACATGACTCTCCCCCAGTGAACAGGACAACTGGTCATGGTCATGATACCGTGGACGATGCCTGGAGACCTGAGAGGGCTGCAGCCGGTGCTTTTGTGTTGTCCGACACTGGGATGGACGTGTGCCATCGCCAGCGAGGGACGGTTGCACACCTTGTTGCGCTTGCAGCCAGAATTGTCTCGAAGGTTGATCCAGACATCGTATGTGGGGACGAAAGTTGAGCTGTTATTTCCCCATGCCCGATCACGTCGGGGTCACCAATTTGAGGCGTGTTGCTTTTAATTGTGAATCGGGATGGGGCTACGTTTCGTCCCAGCCTCGCTTACGATGGACTCATCAGATTGGCTAATGTAAGCGAGGCCTGCCAATGACGTAGATGTTACAGCTGCCCTGCCCGAGACGAGCGTGGGTACTGGGTTGTGGACCTGGTCGGTCTATAAAGAATATGGTACCGCAGTAACCCACGCTGTCTAGGAGGAGGTGCCCTCTGTGCGGGCGGCGTGCGAAGCGCGGTCGCAGACTTCTGCACGCCGGTGGCAAGTCGCCACATTATAATAAAATGCTCCACATGAGTTAGGGATATTGACTTGAATTGCAAAAAAATATAGTTAAAATAAGATTTTTGTGATGAAAATTCATATGAATATGATTTCAAGTTGCAAATTAATTTTAGCCTGTAGGTCTGCAGCGTATACAGGGTGGTTAAGAAAAAGCGAGTGAAATAACGAAATTTTATTCCCAGAGAATTCAAGCATTTTAAGACTAGCAATACAATGTATGGCCTCCACGGGCATCAATAACAGCTTGACATCTTCTTTGCATACTACACACGAGGTTATTGAACATTTCTTGAGGAATTTGGTTCCATAAACGGGACAGAAGCTCTCTCAGATCATTTAAGGATTCTGGGGTAGGTTGATGATTATCTAATCTTCTTTGGAGCATATCCCATGCATGTTCTATGCAATTCAAATCTGGTGAGTGTGGAGGTATTGGTAAATGTGGAATACCATGCTTCTCGCGCGCATTCTCAACTATGGCTGCACGGTGCGGTCAAGCGTTATCGTCTAGAAAATGAAAAGTTTCACCACTAGCAGCGTGAAAATTTGGCACAACATTGTCAATGACATGCTCCCTATAGTGTAAGGCGGTCATATTCCTTGGACAAATGTGTAGATCTGTGCGCCCGGCCCATACCATAACACTACCCCCTCGGAATGGATGGACTTCTTGGACATAGCGACGATTACGGGGCATGCGTGGGATTGTCCATATACCCTTATTCTTCGAGAATCTGAAAATCGTCCATATCTGGATTCATCAGTGAAAAGGACACTACGCCATTGATCGTTCCAATTGATATGTTGCCTTGCCCATTCCAGTCTTTGACGCTTATGGTCACGTGTTAATGGAACTCCTCTTAATGGACGTCTAGAACCAAGATTCAGTAGATTCACCTCTCTCAAACGTCGTCTGGTGGTTTCGATGGAAACTTGGACCCCATCTGCATTTTAAAGAGTAGCATTCTACGCGTAGATGTAGGGTTTCTTCTCGCCGAAACGGTGATGAAACGGTCCTGAGCCTGAGCAGGTGTTGTGTTTCGTCGCCCACCAAGCCTTGGGCTTTCCAACACGGAACCTGTCTCCCTGAACCTATTCCAAAGTCGGGATTCACAATTTGGCTGACTTGGAGCCTTTCCGCTACAACAACCTGAGTTAGGCCACCCTGTAGCATTCCGATAGCCCTATTAGCCTCAACGTTTGTTAATTTACGTCTTGGCATTTTCAGAAAACTCGTTTCAAATCGAAGCCGTTCATAAACTGACTTCATTTCAAAATAAGAACTTCAGAAAAAAGGCGACCAGATTGACGAAATGTCTCATACTGATTTTTATTGGATCTATTCAAGTTGTTATTGAGTTTTAAATTTTTTTACATCGATTACATACTTTTAAAAACGATTGAATACGATATCCCTAACTCTTGTGGAGCAGTATATTATGAGTCTCAATTTGAATTTTTAACGTAAGTGAATATTTGAATATCAACTCACTAATGGTTTTTGCGATACTTACTTTGAGGAAAGAATATAGGTATAGATATACCACTTTGCCTAAAAATACACATTGCAGTTCCATGTCTAGAGTTTTTAGTGGCTCTCTGTAGAATTCACTGCCATATTGATCTACACGCCACACAAATTTTTTATTTTGAATAATTCTAATTCACATTCACATTGGTTGGAGGAACTTGATGAATTCATATCTTGTAGGTCATGGCACATTTTTTTATATTTCCATTGCACCCTATTTCCACTGGAATAGAATTGAAAACATCAATAGCTCGGAACATTGGGAACTTTGTCCGAAACATATTCTTGCATTTTTTTACGAATCAGTTTTACTTCTAACATTGTAGTTATGCTTTTATTTAACAATTCCTGAAAAGTTTAAGGTAGGTTTCGGCGATTGGATATTGCCCCCTCTAAGTTATCCCATAAGTGCTCAACCGGATTCATGTCCGGTGAGTTTGCTGGCCAGTTCATCTGGATATTGTTCTCTTGAACCCATCGTGTGCGGAGTGGTGGGCGATATTATCACAGATGTTAAAACTATTCATGTACTATGTTTTATCAAATCATAGTTTTACTTTCTCGGGACTGGAGTTTGTGTTTTCAGCTTATTCGCGTCAAACATGAAGAATTTTGTTGAAATCCTTAAGGAAATGTCAGGCTGGACTTTCTTGAGTGGGTCACCCTGTATACACTGACGACTCATACGGTCTCAACAAAGTGTAGTTTCAAGTAAATATTTACATTCAGTATGTGCAGGGTTTCCGTACCATTCATTTTCTAGGGGTTCTGTTTGGAGACTGGATTATTCTCTTAATTGGTTTAATTATCTACCCTCATAAGTTAATGAGGCGACTCGTCACGGTGTTATGCTTATTTGATTGTAATCTTAACTTAAAGTATTTATGGAGGGTAGAAATAACGAATGTGTAAAAAAAATAATTGGTTTATTTAGTGATAAATACACTGCGCAAAAAATTAACGCACATTATGGAAATCTCAAATTTATTCTACAACTGAAGGTGTTCTCAATGATAATTATTTTTATCAGAATTATGCATGCATATGTTATCCACTTTCAACGTTTTTCTTCAATATAGATGTTTTCTCCCAGCAGGAATAGAAAAAGATGATATTATCAGATTTTGAATGTATTGGCTCCATTCTAAAATCAGTTGTTCTCGATCAATTCTAGTGATCAATAGTTTTTCTTTCGTTTGATTTTCTACACTCGATCGCTATGCTATGAGAAACACGCAATTTGACCCAAGAGGAATGTGCCCAAGCGGTAGTTTTGCGAGAAGAAGGGTGGACATACACAAGAATTGCAGAAAGGTTTGGAGTTTCCCATACAAGCGTGTCCAGAATGTTGCAGCGATTCAGGGAGACAGGTATGAATGTCCGAAGACCAG
The DNA here is from genome assembly GCA_951802165.1 of Adalia decempunctata. Lineage (NCBI taxonomy): Eukaryota > Metazoa > Arthropoda > Insecta > Coleoptera > Coccinellidae > Adalia > Adalia decempunctata. Next base: position 29,879,027 of record OX637697.1, read on the forward strand.
GACAGGGTGGACCACGGGTAACAACTGCCATTCAAGAACGTTACTTGAGAGTTTCTTCGTTGAGACAACGGTTTGCAACCGCTCGCCTTCTTCAAAATCAGCTTGAGCAAACTCATGAGGTGTAAATTAGCACTCAGACAATAAGAAATCGCCTCAGAGAAAATGATTTAAGGCCTCGTGTCGCGGCAAGAGGCCCAGCTCTTACCCGAGCCCATCGAAGGGCGCGTTTGGATTTTGCGAGAGAACATATCCATTGGGAAGAGGCCGATTGAGAAAGAGTTCTCTTGTTCTCTTCACAGATGAGTCCTAGATTCTGCCTCTACCATTGTGATCGACGTTCCCTTGTATACAGACGTCCACATGAAAGATATGCTCAGTGCAATTTCCTGAATACTACTGGTTTCGAGGAAGGATCGATTATGGTATGGGGTGGAATATCTTTGACTGCTCGCACAGACCTAGTGGTCGTTGATAATGGAGCTATGAATGCTGATAAGTATATAAGGAACATTCTCGAGGAGCATGTAGTGCTATTTGCCCCATACATTGGTGAAAATTTCATTTTTATGGACGATAATGCCAGACCCCATCGTGTGCGCATCGTTCAGAAGTACCTTGAAGAGGTTGAAATCTCTCGAATGGAATGGCCAGCAAGAAGCCCAGATCTCAATCCGATTGAGCAGGTTTGGGACAACCTCAATAGAAGGCTGAGAAGTTCAGAAAATCATCCAGCTACTCTTAATGACTTAGGAATCCAACTCTGAGAAATCTGGGAAGGATTAGATCAGAACATTTTGAGATCACTCATTTTGAGTATGAACCGTCGTGGCCGAGCTGTAATTAACGCAAGGGGTGGAAATACCAAGTATTAAATCACTTATCAACATTTCAGTATTTTGAAAATGGTTCATTTCTCTTCTTTCACATAAGATTCGGTGAAATCCTGAATTTTTCTTCCATTTAATGTGTCTTGTTTCGTTCAAAACCTTCCCGAGAGAACATAAAAAATAAGTTATGAAGTCGATGTAGAGTTAACTCTCATTAAAATTGGGATTTTCAGAATATGCGTTAATTTTTTTGCGCAGTGTATAAGGTTCCTTTATGTCACATTTTGCATGCCCCTTTACATCTTAATCTCATTTGTTGAGTCAGAATCGTGTCTGCTGCCACTGATTGAATTATTGCGATTTTCCAGAACATAGGCGTATCTATGTGGGTGGAGGAGGTTATTGCATTCAAGTAGATGTAAATACAAAATTTGATGAAGAAGCCCTAATAGACAAATTAGTGCACAATGTTTTCCTTGCATGTTTGCTCGGTGTGCATCAGAGCAAGCTAGCTAAAAAGAAGATTGCTGAACAATCCTATGAAATCAAACAATAACTACGCTCCTCGATAAAAATCGACTCATGCTGTATCGAACACAAAGGAGCATTGTACCTATTGAATTTTTATGAAATGATCCTGCATGACAATGAAGTTTCTAATCATCCAATCTTGCTTATTCAACGTAGATAATAGTACAGTTACCTCACTTATATGGCGTTGAAGGAAATACAATTTCATCATATAATACGCAATTTGACTTATCTAGTACAATTTTTCTGGGCTTGTATATTGGAAAAAACATTGTGGTCGAAAATTATATTTATCATTTATCTAATGGTTACTGTACGTTAATTTCAACTCACTTTGTATTTTCTGGTTTCATCATGGTAACTAAAGAGTTTTCCTATAAGGAGTCTATTTCGGTAGATGTCATTTTTGAGATGTCATTTTTTGACATTTGGCGAGTAGAAACTACGCCATTATTAAAAATGGAACGATACACGCTCCAACAACGCATTGAAATGATTAAAATTCACTATAAAAATGGTGAAAATTTGGCAGAGACGGTTCTCAAAACTCGAACATTTTTGGGTGTTTGGGTCGTCGTGAAGCCCCTTGTCGAACCGCAATACAGAAATTGGTGGAAAATTTGAGCTGTTGGGACAAGTTAGTGATGTGAAGAATAAACCCCGTGCACTTCTCTCTAGAACAGCCGAGAATATTGCTGCTGTAGCCGCAAGTATCCCCAGGTTTAGTCAATTCCTCTTCGCTCTTTGGAATAGACGAGTCCCTTCATGCTGGCCAACTGTTTGAAAATACCTGAAAATCACTTCCTTTTTTTTCGCAATGATTCAGCTCTTACCTGAAAGCTTTAATCCTAATGAGTGTATCCTGAAAATATTAGATGTCACGAAGGTCATCATCAAAAGCTATAAATTTTTATTTTCTTATGTTTTCATTAATGGAAATCTATGACTTTCCAACCTAGAAAACGAGTTGTTTATATTTTTACTTGCTCCTAAGCTGTTTCCATTGACTTAGAAATTAGAATATCTATTCTAAATCAATGGCTGTTTCAGGTAGATATTCTTGAGGGATATGATCCTCGTAATTCGAGGTACTGAGCTGTGACTTCATCTTTCTGTAAGATGGAAATTAGAAAAGGTGAAGTATCTGAACGAAAAGATTTTTATGTTTCAATCCTCATGATATATATGAATTTTAGGACAGTAGATTATTATATAACAATGTTGGAAAAGTACTAGTACTGGAAAAAACTGTTTTCAATTGCTCTTCAAGGAAAAGTAAAAACACGGCTATTTGTTTTGATAAATTTCCTGAGAAAGATGCCTCAACACCGAATGTCACTAATGCCTTTGGCATATTGCATAAATTGGACTGGAGAAAAGCATGGATAGACAAACTATTGATGGGAACCTTGCTGCAAAGAATATATATGTTCCCTTCACGTGGACGATTATATCAAGTTAATTTCAGATTTATATCCAGATTGAAAAATCCATAAATAAATTGGTTGGCAAAAAACATGTTTTTAAAAAAAAAAACAAAACATCGTGTTTTTTTATTTGAAACTGTTTTATTTGATTTAAATCATGTTTTTTTCAACATTCAAAAAACATGATTTAAAACATGTTTAAAACAAAAGTTTTGGCAACATTGCTATGAAAAAACTCTTCCAAAACAATTATAATTGATTAAATTAGAATTAATAATATCTTTATTACGTGCAGGCGCGTATCCAGGGGGGGGCTATTGGGGCTCTAGCCCCCCCCCAAGGCTTTCGCCTCAGGCGAAAGCCTCATTCTTTCCAGTGAATTAAAAAGATGGAAAAAAAGTGGGCTACTTCAACACCGGATGATTCCAAATCATGTGCTTCATCTGCACTTTCAGCTCTAGAGAAATGTAGCGGAGATTTCAATCCAAATTTATACATATTGCTTCAAATATTTGGGTACACTGTGTCCCATTTTGGTTGAGATTGCACTGTATCTCAGCTATGATTGAAGATAGGGACATGCGGTTATCGCGAACCTGTATAACATTTTCGTAAAACTTTCAAAGCCACAAACAGAAATATTCCAACTACTGCTTGTTCCTGAAATACAGGGCGAAAACGAAAATGTTCACTTTTGGAAATGTAATTATTTCTTAGGCCCTGTATAAGATAGGAAAAAAATGAATTTTTGTTGAGAGCACTGTTTTTAAGATTGGACACGAACTTGGTATTTTTCAAATGTATCACCCTGTTTATTTCATCGTCAAATTTTCGCAATTTTTTTCTGAATACATTGATGTATCACAACCCAATCTTCAATAAGTTTAAACTTATGATGTTTTTGATACTAGGCCATGAATCCTTTCACACATGCATAAAAGTTGAACATGCATAAAATATTGTTTTGTTTATTGCATTCAAGAAAACTGAGTCACAAACAGAGTCAAAACAAATCAATGATGATGGCTGACGGTGAAAACATGGAATTTCAAAATCTGAAAAATATTATATGAAAATATAAAATGTAAGCATATCGGCGTTATAATATAGATGAGCCCCAACCAAAGAAGCATTCAGAAACTCACAAAGGCAATCCTTAATAATTTTAAATGTCCAATTGAAACTGTGTGGTTTATGTATAAGACAAAATGGACGACAGTTTGAACAACTTCATTAGATCTATATGTTTATTTTTGGTTTATGTAATGAATTGTCTGATTAGAATCTTGTATTTACATCAGTTAATGTTAAATCTGTACCGATATATTTTTTTGTTTACAAAATTTTTAAGTTTATGTTGAAGAGTGATATTTTGAGTTGATGTTCAAAATATAATTGAATAAAAAGGTTTGAATCCCATGGCGTTTCGAAAAAGTAATAATTTAATGCAGGTGTGGAAGAATTCATGGCCTACTATTAAAAAACAAACATAAATATGGATTTTTCTCAATATCTCTAATAAACCGTTTTAATTTTTTTTCTATCTTATACAGGGCCTAAGAAATAATCACATCTCCAAAAGGGAACATTTTCGTTTTCGCCCTGTATTTCAGGAACAAGAGTAGTTGGAATATTTCTGTTTGTAGCTTTGAAAGTTTTACAGAAAAGTGATACAGGGTCGCGAAAATCGCATATCTATGGCAGAAAACCGCTTGAACGGATTAGCTCTAATGCACATGAATTACGAGATAGTCATAGATACAGAAATGGTTGTGACCAGATTTGCTAATGATGGCGCTTGGAACTTTTATTTTATAACTAAAAACTAATAAACCCTTGGATGATTCAATATTAATTTGTTTTTTTTTGTTTTTTGAAGATTCATATTTACAAGAAATAAATGCATGCCTTAATATTTTCTTATTCGTTTTTCATGATTTCTCATGGTTAAAAAACATAACTATTTTTGGATAAAAGCTGAGCCCCCCCCCAACACACCTTTCTGGGTACGCGCCTGATTACGTGACAATAGATGTGATGAGAAACAATGAAGTGCATTTGAATTGAATATATTTTTCCTTTGCATTTTATTTCACGCCGAAGTGAATTTCAAAGAACAAATGTCAAAAAAAAATAGGTTCTCTCGTCTAAGAAGTGAAAAAAATTTAAAACTACTAATTTCAAAATTAAGACACAATTTTAGATTCATTTACACAAAAAAAAGCCAGCATTTCGACAACTGGGCCAATATTTATTAATACTCATAATTTTTTCTCAACTGCAGTTCGTTCATTAAGACAAATTTCATCAAGAAGATATTTCTAGGTAGCGCTACCTTCCAATGAATCGCCAATAAAAATTACTCTCCCTATTCCTGAACGAAGTTGATAATTCTTATTCCTTTTCTACGACACTACAATTCACTCTAAAGAGTATAAAGAAACGAATTTGCAAAATATGTTTTAAACACAAACAGAGGCTTGTGTTTAAAACATGTTTTAAAACAATGTTTTAAAACAATGTTTTAAAACAAATGTTTTAAAACATGCCAACCCTGGTTTTAGTATTAATAAAACTGAAACTGTTTGTGAAGTAGCCATTTTTTAGGGAGTTTCTCAATCAACTGCGAACAATATTTTTAGTAAATATATTGTGTGTATTTAGCTGATAAGTGATATTTTGAGATGTGGTATTCACTGGTCAAGTTCTGATGTTGAATTGATGAATTTACCACTTTACATATCAAGAATATACTATGATTTCAAGATGATACTTGATTATAATGATTTTCCAGTACAATGATCCTAATTTCGCATGCGGCATCAGGACTTATTCACATCCAGATCTTAGTCTATGGCAGTTGTAAATACTTTTGGGTTGTTATTCTGTATTTCCATGCAAATAAAGAACATTCAAAACAATAATTTATTTCCCTAATTTCCTTTGAATTCCTCGTAGAATTTCTATCCAATTAGAAGGGAAAACCCAATTATACACCTATATTTAATAAAATCCACAATACGAGATTAATAATACATTAATTCACTGAAAGTCTTCCTATGATTCAAAGAAGAAGGTCTTTAAACGAGTGCTCCTTCTTCGGAAATTAATGAAATTTGAATTTTATATTTCTGCAGTATCTTGAACCATTTTTACACTGTTAATAGAAACATCTCATTCATCAGAAAAGTTATTATAAAAAACAAAGACCTAGCGAAATCCTCATTTGATTCGAAAAATTCAAATTCTCCATTCAAACATTTTGGTGGGGATATTTATTTTCCATTGATGAAACCCTAAGAAAACAAAAATTTATAGCTTTGGATGAAGACCTTCGTGACATCTAATATTTTCAGGATACACTCATTTTGATTAAAGCTTTCAGGTAAGAGTTTAATCATTGCGAAAAAAGGGAAGTGATTTTCAGGTATTTTTAAACAGTTGGCCAACATGAAGGGACTCGTCTATTTAGGCATTACACAAACGTCTGCATAAAGATTTGGGTCTTAAGGCTTAAAAAGTTCCGTAAACACGAGAACTCAAGCTGGCCGATCATCAACAACGTCCTGTTTTTGCCAATTGGGTCCTTGAAGTGCATGCAAATGATCTGGAATTTCATCGAAAAATCATGTTGATTGATGAGGCCCAAACCCAACTTGGTGGCTTCGTCAACAAGCAATATTGTTGCATCTGGAGCTCGGAAAACCCAAGAGTCATTGTTGAGAAGCCTCTCTATCCTCAACGTGTGACTATTTGGTGCGGTGTATGGTCCGGCGGGGGTTATTGGATCTCACTTCATCGAGAATGAGGCTGGAGCAAAACTTTGGGATAATATATCCCGAATAAACTGCGCGTTTATGAAATTTCATTCTTTTCTCAGTCGAAGACTCCTGTGGATTATTTGTATTACTTTGAACAGTTGGGTGGTACTTCTATGTATGACAATTGATCACTACAGGGTGGCCAGATTTCGATGGTTTAGTACTACAACTCCTAAACTATAAAAGATAGAGAAAAAGTAAGATACATGTCATGTTCTCTTTTTTCGAGAAACAGAAATTGCCGAAAACTCCAAGTTGCTACGGCGTCTAGTTTCCGGGCTACAGGGCGATTTTGGTATTTGGTCCATTATTATAATTGGCTATAACTTCCGTATTATAGGATCTACGTTCTCGAAATGGACACATCTTAGGGCACTTTTTCTACCGCTTTTCATCGGTGCTATTGGATTTTTTGTATCTGCTCAAATTTCGGAGCTATAACAAAAAAAAATTGTTTTCAAATGAAAACCATAGTGGGAAATGATATTTCCAAATTCATTTTTCTTCAACGATTTCAAAAATATATATCATGATATAATTGCGAGTTCACTATATATCGAATATTTCGAAAAAACACTTTTCGTTCAACAAAATCCTAGCAGGCTTTGATTCACTTCCTAGGCTGTCATAGAATTTCATGTCTTATTCATTTTCACTTGTCAAATTCAATTCAGTTTTGTATATTCTGGCGCTTCTTAAATTCTTATTAATATATAATTATGCTAGAATGTTTCATACAAACAAATTATGACGCGGATGATGCATCTCAAATATATTTTGATAGATATCCTGAAAGAACTCAGCCGCAGAAAAGTATATTCACAAGGCTAACGAATGTCGAATAATCTAATGGCTTTTGTTTCATCTAAGTATTTTAATGCTTTTGATTTTTCAATTTAGCAGATAAATCATACTAGAATCAAGTTTGGTCTGAGTAATTATAAAGCTAATATTTCCTCAATCAATTTGGCAGCTTACAATAATTGTGAGATATCGAATTCTATGACCTTATAAGAACTTCAAAAGCGCCAGACTATACAACAATGATGAAAATGAATTGAATTTGACATTTTGACAAGTGAAAATAAATAAGACATGGAATTCTATGAACGCCTCAGTTTTGAAGGAAGAGAATCAAAGCCTGCTTGGACTGTGTTGACCGAAAAGTGTTTTTTCGAAATTTTCGATATACTTATAGTGAACTCGGAAGTATGTCGTGATATATATTTTTGAAATCGTTGAAGAAAGGTGAATTTGGAAATATCACTTCCCACACTTCCCACTATGGTTTCCATTTGAAAAAAAAATTGTTATAGCTCTGAAATTTGAGCAGATACAAAGAATACAATAGCACCGATGAAAATCAGTAAAAAGTGCCCTGAATATGTGTTCATTTCGAGAACGTAGATCCTAAAATACGGAAGTTAGAGCCAATTATAATAATGGACCAAATAACAAAATCGCCCTGTAACTCGTGAACTAGACGCCGCACAGTGGGGCAGAATATATATAATACCTTGAAACCTGGAATTAAATATTTATGTGTTTGTTTAGTATGAAAATACAATATATTATTATTTTTATATGTTAATATAATTGGTAAAAGTAAAAGGCATTTTGGATCCTACAAATATTTATTAACATCGGAATTAATGTAATCAAAAATCATAACACAATTAAAGACCTTTTGGATGATGATTTCGATTCATTATTCGGATAAATCGGAAACATGGAATATTCTGATGACTTAAAGTCTTCTTCTCAAATCCTGTAGTGGGACGCTAGCCAAGGGCGGATATAGCTGTTTTTCATGGGAGGGTTGATAACTATCTTGACTCTTGAGTGAGGGTAATAACGATTGAAAACCATTAAATCAGGTACACAATGTATGAAATATTGTATGTGCACCACCTTTTTCTAAGGTCTTCGATAATCATTGGGGGGGGGGGGATTTACCCCCCCGTACACCCACTATCGTAAATCTGCCCTTGACGCAGGCAACGGTTTCTGTAACACTTCTTCGGAGCTTCTTTGCTGCTTGGACAGTCTTGTACGAAAGGAATATTTGAGGAGCACTATCCACTATCCCTCACAGCTCCATATTGATGTTGAGATAACTTTGCTGTTATCAAAACAGCTAGACTCTAGAGCATCTTAGCCAGGCATAGATTTTGGTTGTGAGTCCAACGAAGATATAAAGGCATTTCTATATTTAGTGGCCCGTTTTGGAGAGGTAGAAGTTATTTCATGAAGAATTTTTGATGCATGTACTTACCCTTCTGACCTTGGACTCATCTTTGTTGTTATGTCAATACAGATACGTGAGTCGTATCTTAAAGTTCTTTAGTTTTAAACCATTTTGTTTTCTCATCTCTCTTAGCGATCATCAAAGGTAACTTAAGGACGATCAAGCCTTTTCTCAGTTACACTAGGAAACGAATTCGACCTCTCCAGTCAGTCCAGTCATTCTTTTTTGTAATTTTGGAAACGTACAACCATTCTTCGTGCTTTTGTGTAACGAGACTCATACTCTGCCTTCAAATATAATTTTTTTTTCAGAAGCTCCTTCTCCTGCTCTGCATTACATTTCGTACGTTTTTTTTTTCATTTCTTCGTTCAAATAATTAAATTTTTTTTCAATTTAACTGTTTCCGCAACTCCTCATTATATCTATGAGCTCTTTTCCTTCAAAAATCATTGCGCTCGAAGTCGTTACTAAAGGAGAAATAAATTTTAAAGAAATAATCGATTATCAATGAGTGCCCACCTCGCTGTCTAAAATTGATTTTTCTGAAAAAAGGCAGAATATGGGCAACAAATTTTCATGATTCTAAAATGAGCATGGATCAAGCTTCGCAGAAATGTAAATATCAAACTTTGGACGGCCTTGGAACATAACTGAAAACCTTCATGATTCTGAGAATACGATGAAAATTTGAAGATTCAATCATAGACAACATCAACAAGAATTAATTATTATTCTATGTAAGTTTTTATTCATCCGAAGTTCTTAAATTATCTACACATACCTGAACTTGAAGCTGCCATCAAAACAAGCTTTTAAAAAAATAAAACATTTTTAAGGACAAGCTTTTATAACAACACTCATCCGCCATTTTGAAATCGCCATCCTGTATTCCTCAATTCTGAAGAATCGTAATTTCCGACCCAGAAAATCCCCAGATAGCGATTTTGAATAAAATCGGATCATAATTACAAAACTCGTCCGCCATATTGTAGCCGCCATCTTGAATTTTCGAATTTTTACGAAATAATCATCATTGTCGAACTCAAAAACCCTCAGATACTAATTTTGAATGTAATCCGATAAAAATTACAAAACTCATCCGCCATTTTGGAGCCGCCATCTTGTTTTTTCTATAATAAATATTTCATGATGCATTGTCATCAGAATTATATACACCTGCCAAATTTCAAATCAATCGGACGATTAGAAGTGTGTCACATGGGCGTACCCAGGGGGGGGGGGAAGGGGGGGCAGCTGCCCCCCCCCTAGAAGATGAAATGAATGTTAATTTTCCTGGTTTCCTGACAATATACCTGACCGACCATCTTCTCAGGTATGAGCTGCCCCCCCCTAGCTGAAATCCTGGGTACGCTCTTGGTGTGTCATATTTAACTTGCAAGATTTGATTACAGACAGACAGACACCGGGACAGGTCAAACTAAATAAAAGCTTTTAAAAACTCGTAACAATAGTGATGTGTTAACAGAGTGACGTTGTAAAACTACAGCAATTACGGAAAAATTTTGCAGGCGTCTCGACTTGGCCAACAAATAGCTACAAAGAAGAACTGTCGGGAGCGCAGTGGGGAATAGGAAGGGTGAGTATTGTGCTTTTTTGCCGCTTACGGTAGTGATCTGTCGCTTCGACAAATGGCGGTATGGAAATATGCATTTTCAATTTTTGATTTAATGCCAGGTTTCAAGGCATTCTGCCCCACTGTGCGCCGTAGCAACTTGGGGTTTTCAGCAATTTCTGTTTCTCGAACAAAGAAAACATGACATGTATCTTACTTTTTCACTCTCTTTTATAGTTTAGGAGTTGCAGTACTAAACCATCGAAATCTGGCCACTCTGTACTTGTAACCTGATGAGGCGTAAGCCGATTTTTTATTGAGGAAAAAGACTCTTTTCATTTTTCCTGTTGACTATACCAGCTCACAATGGATGTCCGTCAAATACTATTTTTTGTTTTATGGGTAAGTGTCTCTTCCTCATATGCCTAGGCCAAGTATAAACGTGAACTCTCACCTCAACTCAAGCTGATCCATTTCAAAGGTACTAACGCACGATCCAAGAGGTCATTACATAATTCAAATCGTTCTGCTTAGCTCTGATAGGTATTCAAGATCCCTAATGATCCCACTTACGCACTCGACAAAGGAACAAACCTATTCGCACCAATCAGTCCAAGAGAGATAGCTCAATTCAAGACTTGAACCTTTTAACAGTCTCAATTTAAAATAATAGAGGTCCGTGGAAAGGATGAAGTTGTGTTGAATTCATGTCAGTTTCGATGATGACTCAAGCCCAGAAAGTTGAGTGAACGGTCATTAAGTGAAACCGTATATTTCGATGTAAGAGAGCTTGTGTGAGGATCTGTTTCTCTGTTGTCGGATGTCCAGTTCTATGGTTTCCGGAAGTGAGGTGCTTTGGGTGTGAAGAATGTTGGCATGACTGGAGGGTAAAAAATTTTGATAAATGTGAATTCTAGGGCTGAGTGTTTATTCTTGTCCACAACAGGAAGGAAATAAGATTTCGGATTTGGTTCTTTTTAATTTTTTCTGATGTCATGCATTAATTGAAGAATTGTCCTTAGATATTTTGAAAGAATTTTGGAGATACTGATGAAGGGGAAGTGCATAAAGTTAAACTCAATCGATGATTCATTGTACAATAAGATAAAATAAAACCAGTTATTCAAGTACACCAAAGATGAGAAAATATCGGGAAGAATTGTTGTACCTAAATGATAACATAACATATATACAGGGTGGAAGGAGCAGCTCCCGATATTTTTCATATTACATACAGTGCGCGTCAAAATTATGGAACAAATTCATTTTCTCAGAAGAAAAATATTTGGCAACAAAATCCTGAAACAGGTCAATTTTTGTTTCACTTTTACCAAATTTTTATGCATTTTTGAAGGATTTTTGTTGCACCCTGTGCCATCCCCAACAACCCTCTAATTTTTTTGAATAGAAAAAGTGCGTCATGTGGTACTTTTTTGGAAAGGTCTTTGTATCTTCTTTATAGGCGTGCAGAAATTTTCAAGAAGATATTTTTTGGAAAAATTAGTTAGTCCAAAGAGGTTTAGTTAGTGCACTTTGTCATGGCTCTTTCTTTGAATTGCAAAATTTTATCGAAAAGTTTCAACTTCAGTAGAAACGTACTAATAACATACCTACTTAAGATCATAACTGAAGCGCAGTGTTTAACACATTCTAATTTTTCACGTGAGGGGGTTGAAAGGAGTTGAAACTTGTGCAGGAACAAAACTGTGATGGTCGACTTTCATTCGGTGACAAAGGACCCCGCACTTTTTCTATGACAAATGGAGTTCCGTCAAATTTTCTAAAATTTTGGTAAAATTCGACGACTGATCAAAAGTGTCCATGGCCCCAACTCAATCCTATGACTAGTTTTCGAGATACAGGGCGTTGAAGTTGAGAATTACCCACTTTTACTACGCTCGTATCTCGGAACAGAATAGAATGAAGTTCAATTTTTCTCAAGAAACATTTCATGACATCCCCAGGGAGCAACCATATAGACTAATATAGAGGAATATGACCGAAAATCGTTACGAATACAGGGTTATCCATAATTGAATGCATGCCCGATTTTGAAAGTAAAATATGTCAGTTTCAGAGCGAGAACGTTCACAAAATGAACTATTACACTAGATATGTTGTCGTTACATAGAAAAAGTCTTAAATACCCAGAATTTATACCGGGTGATCCATTATTATAGGAACTATTCTCAAGGAAGGTTAAATTGACACCCTGTATTTATGGGTTGATTCAAGGTGTTTGTTTGATTTTTTTAGAACATATCATCATGGACTTCAAAGACTACAGGGTGATTCAGTCATGAAATGAACTTTGAATCTCACAAAAATACCCAAAAACCACCTTTTTTTTTCATCACCCTTTATTTCAAGATTAGCTCCGATGAGGTGGGAGTTTTCTTTCACCACTGTACTTGATATAAAAACATCAATACGGCTGAGAGTTTTCATCCACTTCCTATGACCAGATTTTTTTATGTTATATGAAAATTATTTATTTATGTTATTGTATTCTTATTCCAACATAAAAAAAATCTGGTCATAGGAAGTGGATAAAAACTCCCAGCCGTATTGATGTTTTTATATCAAGTACAGTGGTGAAAGAAAATTCCCACCTCAACGGAGTTAATCTTAAAATAGAGGGTGATAAAAAAATGGTTTTTGGGTATTTTTGTGAGATTCAAAGTTCATTTCATGACTGAATCACCCTGTATTCTTTGAAGTCCATGATGATATGTTCTAAAAAAATTAAACAAACACCTTGAATCAACCATAAATACAGGGTGTCCATTTAACCTTCCTTAAGAATAGTTTCTATAATAATGGATCACACGGTATAAATTCTCGGTATTTCAGACTTTTTCGATGTAACAACAACATATCTAGTGTAATAGTTCATTTTGTGAACGTTCTCGCTCTGAAACTGACATATTTTATACTTGCAAAATCGGGCATGCATTCAATTATGGATAACCCTGTATTCGTAACGATTTTCGATGATATTCCTCTATATGGTTGCTCCCTTGGGATGCAATGAAATGCTTCTTGAGAAAAATTGAAGTTCATTCCATTCTGTTCCGGGATACGAGCGTAGTAAAAAAATTGTTTCTTGAAAATTTCCTCACGCCTGTAAAGAAGATACAAATACCCTGCCAAAAAAGTACTACATGACCCATTTTCCCAATTTATAAAATTTAGAGGGTTAATGGGGATTGCACGGGGACCGGGGTGCAACAAAAATCCTTCAAAAATGCATAAAAATTTTGGTAAAAGTGAAACAAACACTGACCTGTTTCTGGATTTTGTTGCCAAATAGTTTTCTTATGAGAAAATGAAATTGTTCCATAGTTTTGCCTCGCACCGTATAATAATTTGCGTAATTTACTCAGATCAGATCATTATTGTTGGTAGGGTGATACTTTTTCCGTACTTTTGAGTATTGAAAACACATCCCCTTCACGACAGGGTGCTACAACACTAAGATTTTGAATAGAAATATATGTCGGGAGTCGCCTCTTTTTGAAATTTTGAATATTCTTGTCTAAAATGTCCTATTCCTATTTCTCAGGTCAGTCGTTTGATAAGAAAACCAATTTTCTCTTCTGATCGTCTCATTTCATTGAAATATAAGGAAATCATTCAAATTAGATGTTCAAATTGCGCAACATTCGTTCCAATACAAAGTTTGGGAACTGGTGAATTAGGGGGGAGGTGCATGGGGGTCATGGCGCTCCCTTGATGGTTGTTCAACCAATTTAGAAAAAACGAATTTCACAAAAATCATTCAAATAATTATGTCTTTATTTTATGCATATCACTGAACTCGAATGGAACGAAATAATCTAAGCCATTTTTTCGCGTGAATCACGGTTCAAAACTATTTCAAAAACATTTCGAAGTAAACGTCACCAGTTCATGCATCGCTAAAATGCCACAATTTCAAAACGGTGACGTCATCATAGAAATGTCAATTCAATTTATGAATTTAAAAGTTAGAAACATGATACACGCACATAATAATCAAAATATTTATAATTTTAGGTGTGTTTATTTGTATATTATTATTAAATCTTGTATTTTCAAATTGGACTCTAATCATTTTATGATGAATTTGAATGTTCTCGTCCTGATTAACGACTTGTTGAAAAAAATATACGCAATATTCATATTGATTGAATCAAGAGGAAGAAGCCGTAAAATCAATTTCAAAAATTCGAACATACATTTTCAAAACTAAATAATATTTCAGAATTCTAAAATAACGGTGTGTTCTACTCGAAGTGATTTATTACTTCACAGTCACAGGTTACAATGCATTCTTAAAACAAAGCTGTCGTTTTCAAATAATATTCAATGCAATGAAGAATTGAAGAACAGTTATTATTATTATTTATTCAGAATAAAAACGGTAAAAACAAAATAAAATCCAACAAACATAACCTATATTCTTCAATCAGCTGATTCCAAACTTCAAACTGCAGTTCGAACTATTCCGCTACCTGCTTTCAAACCGCTTCAAATTATTTTGAACCATTTGGTGCGTGACGTCACCAGTTCGACGCGAAAACACGAATATTTCAAAACAGACGAAATAGTTTTAAAATATTGTCACGCGAAAATTCGGCTCTAGTATAGATCATAATGCAAGACTAAACAAAATCATAAAAGCAAACAAAGGTGCAGAGCCGGAACTAGGATTATAGCGCCTGTGGCAAACTTTCAAAATGCGCCCTTGAAGAAATTCATTTTTCAATAATTGACATTTATTGATTATATTTTGAAGAACTTTTTTACCAACAATAATCTCCTATATTTCTTAAAAGGTGATGAACAACACTCAATCAACAAAATGAATAGAAAAATATAATAAAATTGTTATTTATTCTCAAAATGATATAATACTGTGTAATAATACTTTCTTGAAAAGTTCGCGTACAGTTGCAAACTTTTGTTGCGCACTGCTTCCAGCGGTGGACTCGGGTTGACGCACACACACATGTTTCTGCGAACTCAGTTTTGTTTCCGCTTCGAGAGTGAAAACATTTTATGTGTGCGCGAACATGGATTGGAATAACGAGAAAGCAATCCAATTTATTAAAGAAATAAATATATTCTGTATTGTGGGATTGTAATAATGAAGAATATAAAAACAGAAATGAGAAACATGATGCAGCTGAAGCGTTGGCTGAAAAATTTTACTGCGGTTCCACAGAGATTCTGTGGAAAATAATTTTATCGCAGTACATCTCGAGAACCATAAGGGTTAGAGAAAAATTTTCAAGGACATCCGATCTCTTTTTTCAAAATAATCAATTGCCAGCAAACAGATCCGAGATATCTGAATTGGTTCTCGAGTTACAGGGTGTTTCTGAAAAATTGCTGTTTCAAATATTTCGCTATATCTCGTTTCCTGTTGGAGATATCACGAATATTCCAAAAAGTTTTCCTTTGTAATTTCTATTGCCTATACGCTGCTACCATCCTATACAAAAAAGTATTCACCGTTCAAGTGCTAGAGAGAAAAGTTTGTGTTTTTTAAATGGGACACCCTATATTTTTCATCATTGCTTTTTACCAGCAGATTCACGAGTATCATCCTGTGACCGGTTTTTCGAAAATCTGATCCGTTTCAAAGATATTGAGTTTTTCGTCTTCACTTGAATTGGGACAGCTTGTATACAGGGTGTCCCAGAAGTCCCGCACTTCCTTGAGGGGATCGAAAGTGAAAAATATTCTAAGCCCAAATATCCATGTTTGAAATTTTTTGATTACGTAGTTCATTAGTTATTAATTAATGAAAGTGACCAATCAGGAGCACTCTACAGAAGATTGAGTAAGCAGTGGGGACGCGAAAGTGAGACGCCAGTCTCGGTTTACTGCGTGAAAAGCCGGCAGCAGCTCTGGCGTCCCCAACTGCTTACTCATTCTTCTATAGCGCGCTCCTGATTGGTCCCTTTCATTAATTAATTACTGATTAACTACTTCATCAAAAAATTTCAAACATGGATATTTGGGCTCAAATATTTTTCACTTTCGATGCTCTCAAGGAATTTTTCTTATATTTGGAGATATTTTGTTTAGGCAATAGAAATTACAAAAGAAAACTTTTTGGAATTTTCGTGATGTCTCCAACAGAAAACGAGATATAGCGAAATATTTGAAACGGCAATTTTTCAGAAAAGCTCTGTAAATCGAGAACCAATTCAGATATCTCGGATCTGCTTGCTGGCAATTGAATATTTTGAAAAAAGTGATCGGGGGTCATGAAAATTTTTTCTCTAACCCTTATGGTTCTCGAGATGCTCTCAGTGATCATCGAATTTGGGACACAGCTGCACTGCAAAACACAATATATTCTTCATCCTCCATATTTTCAACTATTGACGGAAAGCAAAACACTGAGAACTTGTTCGTGCATACAGTGTGCTGCACTGTGCGCGCACAAAAGTTACACACAGCTGAACCGGTGGAAACGGACGCTAAATGTGTTCACAACTTGTACGCGAACTACTGGAGTGCAGCACAAAATGTTCGTAAACATTTGTGCGGCACACTGTTTTAGTGGAATCGTACCTTTACATTAACTACGTGTTCCTCAACTTTGTAAACTGGTAAATACGCCACTCTGAAATATAGAGCTTGTAGTCAATCTTTATTTAAAATGGAATATATCATATTTCACATTTTGGGCCCCTAGGTCGTTTGCGACCGTAGCAAATGCCTCCTTCGCCACGCCCACGGCCCGGCTCTGCAAAGGTGTCGAAATGCTCCAAAATCATCTCATGATCCTTGACAAAGCAAAAAATACAGTGCAGGTCAAAATTACGGAACAAATTCATTTTCTCAGAAGAAAAATATTTGGCAACAAAATCCTGGAACAGGTCAATTTTCTTTTTACTTTTACCAAATTTTTATGCATTTTGGAAGGATTTTTGTTGCACCCTGTGCCATCCCCATCAACCCTCTAATTTTTTTGAATAGGGAAAGTGAGTCATGTAGTACTTTTTTGGCAAGGTCTTTGTGTCTTCTTTACAGGCGTGCAGAAATTTTCAAGATTTTTTTTTTTAATTAGTTAGTTCAAAGAGGTTTTCAGTATGTGTTGTCATGCCTCATTTACTTTGAGACGATGGTACGAATTGGTACCTGATGAAATTTGTTACTGAGTGAAAGTCGATCATTACAGTATATTGTTCATCCACACAGTGGCGCACCCAGAAATTTTATTCGGGGGGGGGGGGGCTGCTCAAGAGTAATCAGGTTTTTGTAATTTATATAATTCAAAAAATGCGGCGCAAGCGAAAACCTTCTTAAGTAATGGATATATCGCATTCGTTATTATACAGGGTGTTTCATTGGTAAATGAACATACGGTAACCTGAGCTAGAGCTACCCTAGGCGAGTCCAAAAAACCGATATATGATAGGTCTAATCAATTCCATAACCGACATACAGGGTGCTTCATGTATTCACCAGAAATTTCAATTCCTCATAACTTTTTAACCAACCAGTATAGTCGATTGATATTTGGAACGTATGATTCATTTCTACAGGTCGATCGATTTACTTTTGAATTTCCAAAAAATTCCAGGTTCGTATTCGAAAAATATGGGACTTCTTCCAAGCTGAGATTCAACATCCTGTATATTGAAATTTTGGAATTTGATTGAGATATTTGAAAAGAGCAGAAAATTTTCAATGGGGTTCAGTAGATTTCATTGTCCCGCACGTCATTTCCAATTGAATATTGGAGTTCCACAAAATTCTCAGAAAAATCGTACATTGTGATCTAATTGAATTTTTTTCGTCCCACTTATTGCACATTCGAATTTCATAATATTCTGTGGAATCATTTGGAGTTATTTCCGGAAAAACATCGAGAAAAATTTAGTTGAAGTCAACAAAGATGAATAAATAACTGAAGAAACATGAAAACTTGACGTGAATAACAGAAAGTGCTCGAAAGTACCACCATTTTGTTCAATACACATTCTTGCCCTCTTCAAAATATGTCAGATATTTTTTTTGATCATGTCTGGATTATTACGTATTTCATTGCACGCGACTTCGATACATCGACACTTCCTATTTCAGATGAATTTACTGAACATTTCAAATAACCCCAAATGAAATAATCAACAAGATTGAAATCTGGTGACCTAGCGGGCCAGGCATGCGGTCCACCTGTGCCTATCCACATATTTGGAAAGTTCTGATCTAAAAATTGTCTGATCATTACTCTAAAATGGGGGTGGAGCTCCATCCTGCAGTGTCCGTACCTTCGAGTAATACAGGAAAATGATGTTGGAGTAAATTTTTAAGCCGTCTTGGTATGACCTGTGGTCTAATCAATCGATTTTATTAAACGCCACACCATACGTTTCTTGAAAATTTGTATAAGGATTTCGTATGCCTGACTGCATGCAGATTCTCTGCAGCCCACTAATGCGAATCCCTAATAATGACCCCATCCGTCGTGAATCGGTTAATAAAATTCTGTTGACCATTCTTTCATTTCGTAAAATCCAGCTACTAAAGTTAGTTCTTCTAATTTCATCACCTGGATCCAATCGTTGTACCTTCTGGAGATCAATTTGATCATAATGTACGATTTTTCTGAGAATTTTGTGGAATTCCAATATTCAATTGGATCTTTCCCTTAAGCTCTCTTTGAGCAAAATGACGTGCGGGACAATGAAATCTACTGAACCCCATTGAAAATTTTCTTCTCTTTTCAAATATCTCAATCAAATCCCAAAATTTCAATAAACAGGGTTTTGAATCTCAGCTTGGAAGAAGTCCCATATATTTTTCAAATACGGACCTGAAATTTTTTGGAAATTCAAAAGTAAATCGATCGACCTATAGACAAGGCCGTAGCTAGAAAAAAAATTCGGGGAGGTCCGTCCGAGGCCGGAGCCAGAAAAAAATTTATTCGAAAAATTTTCGGTGAGATGATTATCTGGCGTTTCTGAAAAAATAAATTTCGGGGGGGGGGGGTGGTCCGGACCCCACCGGACCCCCCCCTGGCTACGGCCTTGCCTATAGAACTGAATCATACGTTCCAAATATCAACCAACTATACTAGTTGGTTCAAAAGTTATGAGGAATTGAAATTTTTGATGAATACATAAACCACTCTGTATCTCGGTTATGAAATTGATTATACCTTTCATATATCGGTTTTTTGGACTCGCCTAGGGTAACTCTAGCTCAGGTTAACGTATGTTTATTCACTAATGAAACACCCTGTATATGTATATCAATCCCTATTTCTATCTGTACAGGAAATGTTGTAAGTTTCCATTCTGTTCTAAAATAATTATTATTACTTTTAGAAAAATAATAAGATAGAAATATTTGAATTACTTTTTTTTCACTGCTCGGGGGGGGCTGCAGCCCGACAGCCCCCCCCTCGGTGCGCCACTGCATCCACAACTTTCAACCCCCTCACGTGCAAAATTAGAATGTGTGAAACACTGCGCTTCAGATATGATCTTAAGTAGGTATGTTATTAGTACGTATCTACTGAAGTTGAAACTTTTCGATAAAATGTTTCATTTCCAAGAAAGAGCCATGACTAAGTGCGCATAGCTCTGTCAGGGGGCACAATAGACCTTAAGGTCGCAGTGGACTGTATCCCCTTTTCACTATAACTATAACTATAAGTGCACATACTGAAAACCTCTTTGAACTAACTAATTTTTCAAAAAAAATCTTCTTGAAAATTTCTGCACGCCTCTGAAGAAAATACACAGATCTTGTCAAGAAAGTACCACATGAGCCACTTTCCCTATTCAAAAAATTTAGAGGGTTGATGGGGATGGCACAGGGTGCAACAAAAGTCTTTCAAAAATGCAAAAAAATTTGGTGAAAGTGAAACAAAAATTGACCTGTTTCAGAATTTTGTTGCCAAATATTTTTCTTCTGAGAAAATGAATTTGTTCCATAATTTTAACGCGAACTGTATACTAACTGACAAAGAAACCGCAAAACTGCAACACCCAGAAACCCAGAAGGAGCTGATCAAATTTCAATTTTTTTTGGTGAAATTTAAATAGTATAGCAAGGAGAAAATGATTAAACTTTGGAGAAAAAAGTGGTTTACAATTTTTTTTTTAAATTTGTGTTTGTCCATCTCATTATCTAGACACTCATCAACAAGTCTTGGCATTGATACAATAAGACGGTCTATTGCTTCTTGAGTTGTTTTTACATAAACGACAGAAATTTTTCACAAAAAAAGTTACTCCCACTATTCAAACATGCGTATTCACAAAAAAACACCGTCTAACTATGAGACACAGACATCAGTATTTGTTTATCTAGATTATAAATAGAACTTCACATTCAATATGGCCACTTTGGCTCACTCTGTAGTCTGTACTCTTGGTTGAAAATTTCATTTATTGTTATTCAGAATCATTCCGAATCAGTCATATTCTTGCATGCCTAACTTGACCTGATAGATTTATACTACACCTCTTCAAATAAAATACCACCGCTCTTCATAAATGACGGTTTTAACAGAATTTACGATTGCTCCTTGAAAGCTTGTGAAAAACAATTCCGTGGAAGTTGTCGACAGCCTAAGGTCAGTTAATCATTCAGGTTACGAGGGATGTTAGGCGTCTATACGACCCTAATCCCACCATCTAGACTATGGATGACTTCTTCCAATTCTTTCATTAGATATATTTTCAACAGTTCATTTGACGCAGCTTTACTCAGATGTCTCAAGTTTTTTACCTGCTCCTTTTATAACGATAAACAACACTTTTGCAACTTTCCACCTGTTTTTAGCGGAAGTTTGCACACCCGGACTACTAAAATTGAATAATACCTTGTTCATGTTGAAGTTGGAAATAACGTATTTACTGTACCTTGTATATTTGTAGATTATTACTGTTTTTTTCAGCAACACAATACATAATTTATTTTCTCAATATGAAAACAAAATTAAGAGGGAAATTTATCCTTATACATTCCTAAATTGAGGGATGAAGTTTCCTTCAAGAAAAAATTGAAACATGACAGGCAAACCTTTCTTTTTCGAGATACAGGGTGTACAGGGAGCATTTGAACGATCCCCAGATTTAAATAGTTAAGATTTCTTCTTATACTGGATTTTTATGACAATAATTTTGATTTTTCCTATGATTTTGAGGAAATCGTTTAAAATTTGTTTCTCAAAATCGGTAGCAGATATGACAAAACTGCAAAAGACCATAAACTTCATTATAATAAAAAATCTTCTCTTCACAATTTTTCAAACTAACAGAGACTCACAAAAAAACACTTCTGGAGCAGTGTTCCAGAAAAAATATCACCCAGTAGATTTGCAATCGAAGTGTATACTCTGAATTGTAAGAGCTATGCCGATTTCCGTTCAATTTCCAGTGAAATGAAGATACAATGTGGAAAAAATTCAAAACTCTGTATCTCGAAGAGTTTTGAAGTTTGAATTTTTTCGACATTGTATCTTTATTTCACAGTATGTTTAATCAAAATTGGCGATTTCAGTTCAATGTCCAGTGAAATGAAGATACATTGCGGAAAAAATTTAAACTTCAAAACTCTGTATCTCTAAGAGTTTTGGAGTTTGAATTTTTTCGACATTGTATCTTTATTTCACAGTATATTTAATCAAAATTGGCAAAACTATTATAATTTAGAGTTGTTTAACAAATTGCGGGAATATTTCGAAATTATTCACCCACACATTTATGAACTCATCAAAAATCCTTCATGTGTAGTTCTTTCTATATGTACTCCATTCACTTCTATGAAGTATTCCGGTTGGCCAAGATTTAGATTTATCCAGTTTTTTTATTTGAAACTGACACAGGTTGGCACTCGTGAAATGTCCAATAATTCTGACAGACGTTGCCAATGCAAATTTCTATTTACTCTTCAAGGTTTAACTGTGACAAAGTTTCCCTAGTACTACTACATTTTGAGTTTGGTGTATTTCAAGTTGTGCAAAAGGGTATATAATTGTCATCAGTAGGCTTATTTCTGGGAATTTTGGAAAGTGGGAAATTCTTTAGGTCCGTCTCTTACTCTGTTCGTTTAAAAGTTTTTCTGTAGGGTTATTCGGGTACTTCTATTCTTTTTTCGAATGAACTGTCACAAAGTAACGGAATTTCTGTCCATTATTTTTCAGTAAAATTTCAAAACTCGATTCTTGACAAGAAAACAGAAAAAAGTTTCTTCAACATTCGCCAGGTCTTTGGAATTATTGAACTCACATAATATTTCCTCAAATTTATTATTTTCACAAAGTAAATAAACATATTGATAAATACGTAATTACTACGACCTCTATGTAAAAAGGACGAACTTGCGAATTTATCTGACAGGAAATTGACCATAACCTAACATTTTCTAAATATACACTGTAAAACGTGTTAGAATGTTATGGCCAACACTACTCATTTTTCATATATAACAAGAAATTTACAATGCGATAGCAAATTGTTTTTGATCATAAAATGCCAGTTTTCTCGAAAACGGTTCACTTTAGAGCTATAAACCAAGAGTACCTTTTTTATGTGAAACACATTGGCGCATCAGAATTTGTTGTGCAAATGCAAATTTGTCCAGTGGTGTAAAAGATGGGGGGGGGTAAAACTTTTGTGCAAATTCAATATCTCCGCTGGTACGTCTAATAAAACCGGGTAAAGTGCTATTGTTAGTGACATTGTGTGCATAAAAACTCAATTCTGTAACTCAAACGGTTCTTGAGATATTAACAAAAAACTGAAAAAAATATAAATTTTTGATACCCTGTATTTCGGAAACGATGACCCGGATGAAAAAATGTAAGGGAACGAAAAATGTTATTTTTTTTGAGATATCTAGAGTTGACCATTGATACACTTATTTAAGAACATTCTGTATTTTTATTTTGTTGAGTTGGAACAATAAGATAACCCTGTTATAAGACTCTGAATTTCGTGTTCCGTTTCTTTGCGAATTGACCACGGAACCCTCAAATAAGCAGCTAAACACCTGCCCACGGTGTGACTGCGACTGCGAAGTCAACGATTCTTGGTTCTTGGTCTCTTGGTACGTTAGCATTTTTGCGGGAGGGCTCAAAAACTTTCTCTTCGATTCCAGTTCCACCACCACACTCGGAGCAGCCTTCCAGCCAAAATCGTACGAAGAAACGGTGACTCACGAGGTCCATGGTACCGTGAAACAAACGAACGTTGTATCGACCAGAACGAAGGACAATCATAATCGAGTTACCTGTGCTGCAGTCACCTTGCCCCGATAGTTGTACAGTGCGGTGGTCAATCGAATGCCTGCCGAATCAATGAACCTTGCCGTGTAAATAAGGAATCTGAGTCGATAATGGTCAATTGGTGAGGAAATATCAATATTTGTGCAAACAGAAGTAGTGATTTGTTCGAGTGACTGTTCGGACAGTATTTTCATTCTTGTGGTGATTACGGAAGCTGAAAATGCACAATTTGTATCCGAATGTTCCTCCGAGTGAACACTATGTTCTACGCAACGAGAACACCTTGTGCTACGTAAGTTGATTTGGATGAATGAAATTTAAATTAGATTGATCATTAATGCTATCACAGTACCGGAATTGTTCCATTACTTAACAGCCTGATTTGCCGAGTAGGTATCCCTGGTATGACCGTTGAAAACTCGTAATAATAATTGTTATTATACATACTCATTACATGAATTATCTCGAGAAGAATTATATTCTTCATACGGGGAGTTACTTCACGAGAAACGTGTTTTATTCATGAGATCAAATTCCAATTTGGTTCAAACATAGCACATCTAATTTTTTAGTGAAAATATCAAGAAGAAATATAATTGAATAATCTGATTGAAGATTCGAGTTTAATTCCTAATGAATTATTAGACAAAGTTATCCAAAACTACTCAAAAATAATCTGCGTGGTTCAAATTTGGTTGAATTTAATTGATTTTGGGTATGAAGGATATTGAAAGTTATTTAAATGCTAAATAAAACACTCGTTTCAGTTATTTTGACAACAGGTATTATCTGAGATATGAATCTGACCGATTACTTTGTGAATTTGGAATGTACTAATGTATGTATCTATTTGTTTATTTACTTTCATTTTCGATTTCAACAATGTAGGTTATGTTATGTCGTGTCGAGTGTTATGTTTTGTTGATATTATGATATTTTCATTATCGATATATGAGAATGTGGATTCTTATTTTGTTATTTCGCGAGTTATAATTTGTAGGACATTTTTCTAAAATTGATAACTCATTACGTTCACAATTATTTTTTTTTGAGAACCTGCTGTTTGCAGTTCTTCCTCACACACGAAGGTGGGTTACAGAATTAAAGTACCCGAACAATTTAACTCAAAATTACTGTTGATGCGAACTAACAGCGTCAAGGCATCTTACAATCAATCCTTTAATATTGCAAATAAAAGTACGAAAATTTAATTATGTATTGACTTATGAGTTTGTTTTATTTGATATTCACTCTTCTGAAAAAAGTCTAAGATCCTTTATTGAGTGAAATAATATATGAATAAGAATTTATAGTCAAAAAATTTATATAATTCCAAAAAAAATTGCTTTTCTCAAAAGACTCAGGGTTCAAGGCTAGATGCATTCCACGTTCAAAGTTAAAAAATCATCGTTGACTCCTGTGAATACTTAAAAGTTACTCAAAAGTGTAGGAGGAAACTGGAAAAACGTATTGTTGCATAAAATGGTATAATTGAAATAATTTAAAATTATTCATTTTCACACAATAATCCTTTTGTTATCTCTTTTAATCTGTCTATTTTATAATCGCATGTGAAAGTATGAATTACATTGATTTAATGATTTGAATTGAATTGATTCGAATAAGGCAAGATGTAAATTAGAATCAAGCATTGAAAATCGACTATACCTACAGGATCGAATTTTAGGTATACTCCATTCACAATTATAAAATCACAACCCTGGCCTTGGAAATTTGACACATTCCACTCTGTATCGAAGTTATGACGTTTTTCAAAATATTTTTATGTTCCAAGTCAACACTATGTTGCCTTTTCTACATTCTTAGCGTATTTCTCAGAATGTGAATTTATTCGGAAAATGAATGAATTGGAAAATATGTGATGGACGAAAATAATTAACGTTTATATGAATTGATAGAAAAGATTCCTTTTCTAGTTATTTGCATGAAAAGTACAAGAGATCACTGTTGAAATATATTATTTTTCGCCATGGAAGAAAATTGCATTGCTTTCACATAATTTTCGTATGCATGCTTGTGAAGATTTAATGTTTTATTATCATCTTGAACTGGAAGTTCAAGACTTGACAACATCAATTGTTGATTCTAATCAAGATTTCATTAAAAAAATCAACCCAAAGATATAAGATGAATTGATGGGTAATTACTAGAATCAAGAATAATATCAATTTTATTTTGTTGATAACTTTCTTAAAATCAATGTTGGGATATAAAACTCGGCTGCGTTTGTTCAAACAACATCTAAAGAATACATTTTTCACCATCTCGACCTTTGAGAAAGGCGTTTCTTATAGGAGAATTAGTTCCACCTCATAAGTGAGGTACCTAACTTTTGCAAATCTAATCGGATATCGCCAAATTTCTTGGAAAACCTGAAAAATATCATCCTAATCGACCTCTCGAGGTTCCATCCGATCCATCTACTGCGATATCTGTCCAAATAACAGCTTTTTCAACGAAATTCCCGTGTACCCCTTCAACCTCGAAATGTAAACATTCGTCATGGTCTTAAAAATTGTGCTCACGCTCCAAACTGGTGCTAAGAACAATAAACATACGTTAATCTTGGATATTCGACGAAAAACTCACCTGCAAATATCGATTAAATACCAAAAATCTGCGAACAATTTGTAAACCTTACAAAATGTGGAATATATTTGATACTTTTACTCTGATGTAAACAAAGAAACTGGCATATATGGAAATTGATGCACTAGTTGACTCCCAATCTATTGGAAATCGTATATTAATATCTGAGCCAGCAGCGTTCAAAGAGGATACTCTCGAGAATTACATTTATGTGCGAATCACTCAGTATAAGTTATGATATTGAAATTTGGGATTTTCAGATTTCATAAAATTTTTTCGTCGCTTTTGCCGTTTCATTTAATATTATTCTAGTACATGGGAAAGGTAAAAACTAGGATTTAAAACTTTCGGAGCCCCATACCAAAAATAGAATTGAAAATAGGTAGATTCGTTATGAAAAAATAAATTATCGCCACTTAAAGTGAATCACGCTGTAACTAAAACCATCCCAAATACTAGTCACAAATTCGAATTTTGATATTGTACCTGCACTTCTTGGAATGATAATGAATTATAAAAACGATAAATACATACAGTGTGACAATTTGAAAATTCACAATGGTCCATATGTCACAATCAAAAGACTAAATCAAAAAATGTTCGAAACTGTTTGTAGGATTGGAGGGGAACTAAAATGACATAAAAGAGAGCTGACCCCATCAAACCCCTAGGTCTTACCTGCCTTTTTCAGCTTGGCTATGCGGTTCCTAGGGGGTTAATTTCTTGTTTGAGTCATTTAAGTTCCCCTTTTTATACTAATGTTTTTGAGCATTTTTTGATATCATATTTTTTGTGATCGTTCGGTGATGTTGAACGTTTTTATTTCTCATATACAGCTAAGTTTGTTATTATCCTCATGAATTGAGTCCATTTTTAATATTTTTTTTGTGGAGAATTACCCATTATTAAATTTCATATTCATTACATACATATATCAAATGTTTTTGGAGCATTTCTGCAAGTTCATGAAAAAATGTCGTTGTTCATTAGTGAATATTATGCTATTTTATAGCGATGTATCGTGCAACCTTGAAATTTATGTTCACCAGGTATAGGTGAATCTGTGAGTGGTAATGGAAAACCAGAACACAACTGGAAAAGAATCAATTTGAATATCAATAACCTTCGTCAGATGAATTTGAAATTCTGTTACAAGGAAACTTACTCATGGGTTTATCTTTGAATTTTAAATAATACGGGTACTTTACAGTTCAATTACAAATGAATTGTTTTCGAAAGATGCAATATATAGGGTCAAGTGTCCAAGGGGATTATCGAAAAGTAGGGCATATTCGAAAATTCCACACACGATACAAAGTCCCTCATTTTGTGTTGAGAATTCAAACTTCACTGTGTCGATCCCAATGTAGCGTTTAGCTGGAATCAACGAAATATTGTCGAAATGACTTCACACCTTGTGTGATCTTTCAACATAAGCTACCTGTAATTATTTCTATTTAGAAAGACCCAGGGGTTCATCATTTCAGCCAGGCAATAATTATGTCCCTTTCACGGAAAGATTTCTTTTCAGATTGCATCGCAAGATGTGAAAATAAAGATAAAAAAGGGCACCTGAACGAAGAATGAAGATTTGTTGAGCTGTTGAGCCAAACCTTCAATGATAGGTCTGTTTGTTCAGCGCCGACCATAAATAATAGTGCACAAAAGACGTCACTTTAACACCGCGAAATAATGAAATCATTCCTTCTGGAAAAAACTCAGTATTGCCCACATGGTCCTGGGCGTCGCTTCTGTGAAAATCAACGCATAATAATATGAAAAATTGTGTTGCAAGCATTTGCTTGACATTCTACGTAAAACCAGTTCATAACGTAAGTAATGCTGTGTTTCTTCAATTTTCAAAAAGTATCATTTTCGTTTGGTTCAAATTGTGGTCGTATACAGAGTGTTCCTAAATAAGTGTATCAATGGTCAATTGTACATTGTTTGAATTACAGAATTGAGATTTTGTACACACATTGCTACTAATAATACCCACTTTCTTTGTTCTTTACTCAGTTTTAGGAGACGTGCCAGTGGCGGAGATATTGAATTGGCACAAAGGTTTTACCCCCATCTTTAACACCACTGAACAAATTTGCATTTGCACAGCAAATTCTGATGCGCCAATGCTTTTTACATAAAAAAGGTACCCATGGTTCATTACTCTCAAGTGAACCGTTTCTAAGGAAACTGGCATTTAATGATCAAAAACAATTGGCTAACGTATTGTAAATTTCCTGTCATTGCAAAAATGAGAAGTGATAATTAACAAGTAGGTACATATATTAATTTCAACAAAATTTGACAACTAGGCTTTTGAGTTCGCACTGCAAAGTTATAGGTATTTAATTTTTTTTAGTTTTTGATCATAAAATGCCAGTTTTCTCGAAAACGGTTCACTTTAGTGTAATAAACCAAGAGTGCCTTTTCTATTTAAAACACATTGGCGCATCGGAAACTTTTGTGCAAATTCAATATCTCTGCCACTGGTACGTCTAATGAAACCGACTGCAAGAAAGTAGCTATTATTAGTGACAATGTGTGTACAAAAACTGAATTCTGTTCAAACAGTTCCTGAGATATAAGCAAAAAACTGAAAAAATATACCTACACCCTGTATCTCCGAAACGAAGACAAAAAAAATGTTATTTTTTCAAGAGAAATCTACAGTTTGACAGTTGACATTATTATTAATGTGGATTGACATCGAGTAATCCAATAAATATTTTCGGTTTTCATTTTCTTCATTTCTATGGAGGGAAATGTATTAGTAAAATGTCGAGCTCTTTTGGTACCAACTTCCTTATTTCAGATTGAAAGTTAATAGGATCAGAGAAAAATGAGATTTTGAAGATGAAATAGTATATTCTAAAACTAGTTACAATATGAATGCGAACGCGAACGCATGAGTATTGGAATTGCATTCTGCAACGAGTATTAGACGATATTTTCTCTATTTCAGTCAAATTTTGTGAAATTCAATGAAAATTTCAAATTTTAGGTCCTAGTGACTTTTATATTGTATCTTGGCAGTTGGTGTGAATGTTAGGAAGTACGAAAATTGACATTTCCAAATTGACGTCTGCTGAAATTTAAAAGGATCGGAAGTCATTGCTGACAACCACAAAACGAAAAATGTTACTGAAAACGATGCTGTAATGAATTCATTACAGCACTGTTTTTAGAAGGTACTGTAATGAACTCATTACGATCCTGAAATAGAGAAAGTTCTATCAACATATGAATTTCCAGGCGTTAAAAGGTTTCCATAATTTTAAAGATGACAGTTGGGAGTTTTGTGGGAGATTAAACTGAAGCTTAAAACCATTTCTGAAAAATCCTTTTTCGAACTATTCTAGTCTCGCAGACAAACAGACAGATCGACAAACAATAACAATTTCAATGGTTGTTTATGCTCAGATAACGTGCAAAAATAAACCTATTATCTTGATTAAATCAGATATTCAGAAACTACAGATACTCCAGTTTTATTTATAAATACAGGTTTCCATTGCTAAGTACCTCTTCAAAGGCTGTATCGGATTGTGCTTGATTAAAATTATGTTCTATTCTCTCAATACCATCATCTTCGATGATGATCGGTTAAGATTCTATCTGTTAAATTAGCTCATCGCAAATGCCATTCTTATAGTGAAGAGTATCAGAAAACACCTGACAAAGTTATATGCCTGAAGTTCTCAGGTAAGTGTTTACTTGGAATCGGAGTCATCGCAATAATTTATAATAATTATAGATTCCGGAATTTCTTCCTTGAAAAGGATTGAGTCATGACTTTGGTTGTGAATAATTTATTATAGGTACAACCAGAATTCCATTCTTGACATTGAAAAAATTAGACCTCATCAATTGTTGAAGTATGAATATGAAATTTTTCGAATTCATGCGAAATCGAATTTGATTTATATTGGAAGTACATATATGATTTATTGATGATTTTGTTTTAATGTCAAATCACCGATTAGAATCTGAAAACGGGCATTTTTATTGGCTCACGTGATCGTACTTTTCGTTATTTAATTTGCAATAAAAATGGCGATTCAAGTTGAATAACTAGGGATGTCACCAGATTCATTTCGAGTGGTTTGATACCTACCCTGTTGTTTTCACTTTTATGTGAGAAACTCTAATTATGATATCTATATATATAAAAGAAAGATGTTGGTTACACCATTTATAACTCGAGATCGGATGGACTGTTTGTTATGAAACTTCATATATGGATTCGTATACGGTCTGGTTATTATAAAATACAATAAAACCTTGAAAATATCGATGAAAATTTTACTTATACAGGAAATGCTTTTCCTCCTTTTGAGTAAGGCCACTAGATGTCGCTACAGTTACACTTACGCTACCGCTTATTCGTTTGTACTTCACTTGATATTCTCCGCGTTAGTTGGCGATATAAACAAATAGTGTGTACAGTGACTATATTCCCTCTAGTCACTGTAATAGTGTGTAATTTGAGTTGCCTACAACTCTGCGCTGTTGGGCAAAACCAAAATGTCTTAGAGTAGGAGTACAGATGTCTAAAATGATTAGATTTCGTTGAGATATGAGAAAAGTTTCGTTCTTACCACTTCAGATGGCGCTATTCACACATTATGACTGATGATTATTAGTTATTTTTATAGTTTTATTTATTCCAAATAACGTAATCCTGAGGGTTCTATATTTGACATTATCACAATTAAATGGCGATGAATTTGTTGAGGCTTTCGTGGCCATCCATTGATGTCATCTGTTCTTTTTTCGAGCATTTCGGTCGTCGTGGTTTGAAATGGTCGAAAAACGAACATATTGCATTAATTACTGTGTAGTGTGTAATTTACATAGGGCTTATAGTACCATGAATGGCTATCAACAGATCCAGAGGCAGGTGAATATCACAGTGAATTTTTATCGAAAAGTCAAGTAAATCGGATTTTGACGATGAGTTCCAATCGTGAGATGTCCATTCTCATCTTTTCTCATGATTTTTAAAATGTTTTTGAATTTATGTTTGGGTAATAAATATATTTGCGGAAATAACCTAATCCAAAATTGCCATTATTAGTGATTGACATATTATGACATATTATTTTTGTGTATATGTTCTGTGTAATAGCTCATATCCATGGAAACATTTGACAGTTCAAAAATCAGAAAACCAAGCCGTTGATTTCCGATTACCGGTGATTACTATTTGTGAAATCCACCGCAAGTATCATTTAGGCGGAACAAAGTTCGCCGGGCCAGCTAGTACAGTATGATTTTTCCTGAGAGCTGACAATTTATTAGTTCGTCATAAATCGACCGGATTTGAATTTTTTTGTCAGATAGGCTACCCTTGTGTGCATTATTTTGAACTTAGCCATAGTTACTGTTAGGGCTTATTCGGACTAGGCCAGTAGATTAGTCGAGTAGCGAATGATTTTGTAATTTCCCGTGTGCGAACGCCAGCAATCGAGTCGAGTAGAGTCACAGGATGATATACCTACTACCTTATACTGTTTAAGTCTTTGATACTGTGGTAGAGTAGTCAGTGGGCGAATCGACTCTCCACTCGACTAAAATACTGGCGTAGTCCGAACAAGCCTTTAGAATTACCCTAGTTTTGTTTCTGATATTGTTGAATTAGGATCATAGTTAGGATATAAAAAAAAGTAGTTGACAGTATTCTGACAAGGTTAAATGAAGATTGAAAGGTCTTTATTATTAAAAAAAATACTAGTTCACCAGATCTTTAACCAGGAACTAAATATTTTGTGCTTCTTCTTGTCTATCTCCCCAATCATTTCACTCAGACTCTCGATCAATCTGTCACTCTCGCGCCAGAATAATGTCAACCCTTTATTTTCATATCCTAGCTATGATCTTAATTCAGCAATATTAGAAACAAGGTAATTCCTTACATTGTTGAATTAGGATCATAGTCAGGATATGAAAATAAAAAGGAGTTGACAGTGTTCTGCCAAGATTAACTAAAGATTGAAAGGACTTTCGATTTTTTCATTAAAAAATACTAGTTCAGCAGATCTTTGACCAGGAACTGAACAGTTATAATTAGCAAGGGATTACACTGCGACCTTAAGGTCTATTCTGCCCCCTAACAGGTTCAAGTTTTTACATCTTTGAAAAAATTTGCCATTTCATAGCAGAACATCGAAAACATAGTAGGGAATTTCAATATCGTAATGAAAAAAATACAATTTTTGAGAGTACCCTTTGTAATTACTTCTGAGACTGTTGTCAATAAAATATTGCCGAAGCGTTATAAATCCGCCAGTTTAGCATTCTAAACAATTTAGTTCTTCTGGTGTTCGAGAAGGGTACAAGCATTTTCCATAAATATTAAGTGTTTATTTTTCATTGAAAAATTAAACCCAAAAATAATTAAAAAAAAACACTAAATTGACGAATATAAATAATGAATTGTCGCAATTTAAAGAAACACTCTAAGTCTAAATAATGATTTACATTCATAACGAGTCGATCTTGTACAATGCAGGTATTATTTACTCCATAATGTTCAGAATATTAATTATTTCTGAATTGAACGTTTAATTCTCTTAATCTACCGGATGAATCGTTCAGTTTAGACCTGCCGTCAGCTGTGCTTTAAACTACTCATCTAATAACGAATAACGGACTTTTAAATGATAGTCTTTATCATCATTAACCTTGGTCAGCAAGCACTTGCTTGCCATTAACGTCCAATAGGTAAATAAAATAATACCAGTTGCAGTCACTTTCGCGATAGTCAAACAACGAATAAAATATTTACTCTGCGGGATGTGGATAGTGGATTCATAGTAAAATTCAGGTTATGGCATTCCATGTGTACTCACATTCACGTTGATGTGGAAAAATGCACCTAAGGATCTTTGAAAGGGAGTCACTTGGACTACATTTCCACCCAAAAACTGTAGCTTTGGATGTTACAGAGTTAAAGCTGAAGAAGTGCCCCGAACAAAATTGAGTCTCGTAAATTTAGAAAAAATCAATTGCATAACGAGGGATGACGAGTTTTAGTTAGGTAACCCAGTATATTTTTTTTGAAAATTTTGAACTGGTTCAGTGCAGTGTACCTAATATCAATATTTATAAGTTAAATAATAATATTACTCAGTCAATAGTCATGATGACAAAAGAGCAATGAACTTCTCATTATTCATCAAGTCATTAAGTGAATTTGTTGTTTAATGATAATGAAAAATGTTTGCCAACAAAGAAATCAGTGAATACCATAAGTGATAAAAATCCTTTGTGAATTTTTATCGGGAATCTCAGAAGGGTTATAGATTTAATCCGATCATAATAAATGTAGATATCAATGTCTATACGAGTTCAAAAATACCAGAGCGTAATATTTTCAGTGAGGAGTGAAAATGATAGGATTCCAAAGTATGAAAAATTCAAATTTGGTGAAAGGATTAAGTAGAATGCAAGTTCCCTATTGTATAACAAACGCTGTATTTAAATCTGTTAGGGGTGTAAATTCATTTCTGGAATAACTAAAATACATGAAGTGTATTCAATGCAGATTTGATCTTGATTTTCAATCTTTGAGCTGTCATTCAGATTCATCCAAATTTGGGCGCCTGTGAAGTACACAACACAACATTTCTTATCTTCTGTAAGTTTTGATCTGTGAATCGACAGACGCCGATAGTTCGAAGATAGTTTGCTTGTCAGCATTAGTTGTAATCGTGAATACACGCAATTTAGAATCCATCGAATTCTGATCTTTTACTAACATCCGATTTACTCATAGTTTTTGCCTTTGAGGTTGCTATAGGAAGTTCTTTGTCCTATCACAACTACCTACTTTTGTGGTAATTCCATCAGAAGTCCCGAGAGTACGTAGTTTGAGCATTATTGGTGTTGAAGCACTTATCAGTCTCATGATGATTGCAGCAAAGCCTTACTACGTTAACTTGTGCAACGTTCTAGAGTCCGAATACGTAAGTAAATATTGAATTTGGGCAATTTGTTCATACTCATTATCGTTTGTCACTTTTATTTGCTGATTTAATGACGCCTTTTCAATGAAATGGGTTAAAAAAGCATTCTATTTCTATTCAGTTGAATTATTGTTTTTCCATCAATAGACGTTTTCGTGTTTTGTGATGGTAAATGATTTTGAAGTATTTTTTGATACTGGATTCTTTTGTCAATTGAAATAATAGAGATATGAATACAAAGAAAGAAACAACAATCTTTTTGTCACTCGGTATGATTATCTGGATGATCATGAAGAATGAACAATATTATCATACACTGCGAAAAAAAATTAACGCACATTCTGAAAATCTCAATTTTAATGAAAGTTAACTCTATATTGACTTTATAACTTATTTTTTATGTTCTCTCGGGAAGGTTTTGAACGAAACAAGACACATTAAATGGAAGAAAAATTCAGGATTTCACCGAATCTTGTGTGAAAGAAGAGAAATGAACAATTTTCAAAATAGTGAAATGCTGATAAGTGATTTAATACTTGGTATTTCCACCCCTTGCGTTAATTACAGCTCGGCAACGACGGTTCATACTCAAAATGAGTGATCTTAAAATGTTCTGATCTAATCCTTTCCAGATTTCTCCGAGTTGGATTCCTAAGTCATTAAGAGTAGCTGGATGATTTTCTGAACTTCTCAGCCTTCTATTCAGGTTGTCCCAAACCTGCTCAATCGGATTGAGATCTGGACTTTTTGCTGGCCATTCCATTCGAGAGACTTCAACCTCTTCAAGGTACTCCTGAACGATGCGCGCACGATGGGGTCTGGCATTATCGTCCATAAAAATGAAATTTTCACCAATGTATGGGACAAATGGCACTACATGCTCTTCAAGAATGTTCCTTATATACTTATCAGCATTCATAGCTCCATTATCAACGACCACTAGGTCTGTGCGAGCATTCAAAGATATTCCACCCCATGCCATAATCGATCCTCCCCCGAAACCAGTAGTATTCAGGAAATTGCACTGAGCATATCTTTCATGTGGACGTCTGTATACAAGGGAACGTCGATCACAATGGTAGAGGGAGAATCTAGACTCATCTGTGAAGAGAACTCTTTCTCAATCGGCCTCTTCCCAATGGATATGCTCTCTCGCAAAATCCAAACGCGCCCTTCGATGGGCTGGGGTGAGAGCTGATTCGAAGTGAATGTCCCAATATCTGGGTGATCCATAATAAGTAAAAGAAAACTCTACCAGATAAATAACTTAGGTGATTATTAATACCTCAACATATTTCGAGCTCTATGAAGCTCATCTTCAGGAGTAATCACACATAAGTGAAGCTGAAAACAATTGAGAAAACATAATAAAAGCTCAAAAAACAAAATAAAGCACAAAAACAACTACAAAAATGAAAAAACAATGTAGCTTAATGAGCAAAATGACATGACGGAATAATAAAATAAAACAGAATGAACAAAAACTGGTTAAAGAATAAAATTGGGTGAAAATGGTCAGTACAAAATAGTAAAAGTACAATAACATAAAATCTCTAAAAGGTCATTACTGTCATTAGCATTAAAAAGGTGAACAGAATAGTTATGTAAAAAGGTAGAATGTCATGAAAAACTCACATTAAAATCTTCAAGCACGATTCACAGGAAAATTGTCAGACTCATGTAGATGATTCAAATTGATTCCTCTCAGATATTCCAACTTAAAAGAGCTGGGCCTCTTGCCGCGACACGAGGCCTTAAATCATATTCTCTGAGGCGATTTCTTATTGTCTGAGTGCTAATTTGCACCTCATGAGTTTGCTCAAGCTGATTTTGAAGGAGGCGAGCGGTTGCAAACCGTTGTCTCAACGAAGAAACTCTCAAGTAACGTTCTTGAATGGCAGTTGTTACCCGTGGTCTACCCTGTCCTGGTCTTCGGACATTCATACCTGTCTCCCTGAATCGCTGCAATATTCTGGACACACTTGTATGGGAAACTGCAAACCTTTCTGCAATTCTTGTGTATGTCCACCCTTCTTCTCGCAAAACTACCGCTTGAGCACATTCCTCTTGGGTCAAATTGCGTGTTTCGCGTTGCATAGCGATCGAGTGTAGAAAATCAAACGAAAGAAAAACTATTGATCACTAGAATTGATCGACAACAACTGATTTTAGAATGGAGCCAATACATTCAAAATCTGATAATATCATCTTTTTTTATTCCTGCTGGGAGAAAACATCTGTATTGAAGAAAAACGTTGAAAGTGGATAACATATGCATGCATAATTCTGATAAAAATAATTATCATTGAGAACACCTTCAGTTGTAGAATAAATTTGAGATTTCCATAATGTGCGTTAATTTTTTTGCGCAGTGTACATTAAGTGTAATCAATGCAGATTTGATTCTGATTCTGAATTTGCTATATTCTTCATACTAATTTTGCATTTCAGTCATTTCAGAAATATTCCTCACTCGATATATCGATTTGGCGTAGAATATTCGGAATGAATTCACCGAAATTTTAAGCTAAGGGAAATCTTAAGGGCTTACCAATAAGCGGTGTTAATAGCCTGCTATTACGGTAGATGTCACTTTTGAAGCTGTCATTTTTGACATTTGACAAGTAGAAACTACGACATGAATAAAAATGGAATAATACAAGCTTCAACAACGCATTGAAATTATTGAAATTCACTATACAAATGGTGAAAATTTGACAGAGACAACTCAAAACAAGAACATTTTCGCCGTGAAGCACCTTTGCGAACCTCAATACAGAAATTGGTAGAAAAAATTAAGCTGTTGGGAAAAGTTAGTGATGTGAAGAATAAAAAACTCTTGCACATCGCTCAATAATAACGAAGAATGTTGCTGGTGTAGCTGTGTCCATTCCTAGTCGTTCTTTGGAAAAGCATTCCACAAATTTCATTACACCGCATTTCGCTTAAAGATATGGGTCTTAAGGCTCATAAAGTTGAGTTAGAACAATAACTCAAGCCAACCGATCATCAACAACGTCGTGTCTTTGCTGATTGGGTCTTTGAAATGCATGAAAATGATCCGGAATTCCATCGAATAATCATCTTGAGTGATTTCAACCTCGGTGGCTTCCTCAACAAGCAAAATTCGCATCTGGAGCTCGGAAAACCCAAGAGTTATTGTTTAAGAGCCTCTCTATCCCCAACGTGTGACTGTTTGGTGCGCTTCATAGTCGGGCGATGTCACTGGACCTTAACTTTACGAGAATGAGGCTAGAGCAACAGTTACGGAGAATGGATTGCGCTATCGAGAGATGATTAATGATTTTTTATGGCCGGAATCGGACGTGTACTTTCAACAAGACGGCGCTACGTGCCATACGAGCAACGAAACCATTGATCTTTTAAGGAAAATGTTTCCGCACCGTGTTATCTCCCGAAGCGGCGATCACAATTGACCACCGAGATCTTGTGATAGTACCTTGCGACTTCTTCCTTTGGGGCCATGTGAAAGAGAAGGTCTACACCAAGAGCTCAGCGTCGATCCAAGACCTGAAAGATGGAATTCGAGAGGCTATTGAGGACATAGGGCAGCCACTTTGCGATTTGGTTATGGAAAATTTCAATAAAAGGATATGGTCCTGTAGTCGTGGTCGTGGTGGTTATGTGGCTGATGTAATTTTCCATTATCAACGCCATACCTTCCTCCTTATAATGAAATAAACATCCGCTCGTTTATCTGAAAAAAAAAATGGTATTTTTCTTTGAATAGTAGTAGTGGCTACCTTGGATATTTAATACATGGATGATTTTCACAATACATCTTCAATTTTCGAAATAAACTACACGAACTCAATACCAATACCCCCAAAAGTAGGTCGCTCTATTTCAATTGAATATAATTTTCTGAAAGATTTTGTAATACTATATAACATTTTTTCCTTCCTGATTTTCAAAATGAGATATAGAGACTTCGTAATTCTGTATAATCTTTGAGCTGTCATTCAGATGCATCTAATTTGGACGCCTGTAAAGTACACAACACAAAATTTCTTATCTTCTGTAAGTTTTGATCTGTGTATCTGTATCGACAAACGCCGATAGTTCGAAGATAGTTTGCTTGTCAGCATTAGTTGTAATCGTGAATACACGCAATTTAGAGAAGTCCATCGAATTCTGATCTTTTACTGACATCCGATTTACTCATAGTTTTTGCCTTTGTGGTTGCTATAGGAAGTTCTTTGTCCTATCACAACTACCTACTTTTGTGGTAATTCCATCAGAAGTCCCGAGAATACGTAGTTTGAGCATTATTGGTGTTGAAGCACTTATCAGTCTCATGATGATTGCAGCAAAGCCTTACTACGTTAACTTGTGCAACGTTCTAGAGTCAGAATACGTAAGTAAATATTGAATTTGGGCAATTTGTTCATACTCATTATCGTTTGTCACTTTTATTTGCTGATTTAATGACGCCTTTTCAATGAAATGGGTTAAAAAAGCATTCTATTTCTATTCAGTTGAATTATTGTTTTTCCATCAATAGACGTTTTCGTGTTTTGTGATTGATGGTAAATGATTTTGAAGTATTTTTTTGATAGATGATTATTCTGGCCATAAAAAAATAGAGATACAAATACAAAGAAAGTAACAACAATCTTTTTGTTACTGGGTATGATGATCGTGAAGAATAAACAATATTATCATAGCTTAAAGAGTTGATGAAAGATTCTTGTTTTCACTTCGAATTCCATCTGCAAGTTCAATGGCGGCCATAAAAACGAAACATTATCGATTTTCGCGGATAAGTGCAAAAAAACTGAGACCCTATTGTGGACCTAGCGTGCCGTGAGTCATTCCTTGAATGAATAGACGGCGGGCGTTCAATAAAATTATTTCCATATGAGTAATCCAGATTCTAGACAAGTGTTTGCTCTTGAGCCGCCACTGATTTCCCTCATTCCTTGTCGATGTTTGCAACGGGGAGAAAGTTCTTTATG
Organism: Adalia decempunctata; assembly: GCA_951802165.1. NCBI lineage: Eukaryota > Metazoa > Arthropoda > Insecta > Coleoptera > Coccinellidae > Adalia > Adalia decempunctata. Next base: position 29,918,256 of record OX637697.1, read on the forward strand.
TTCTTCGTTCTTCTTGTGTTTGTTGAAGTAACTCTATTTGATGATTGAAGTGAAGATGCTAGTGATTTTATGCGGTAGGGGGAATATTCTTATTTGTGATGCCGGTGGTGGTATTGTTGAATCAAAGCGGGGTAAGCAACTCGAAGATTGATTTTTTTAATTACTTATTAAAAAAAATAGCTTTGACCTCATTAATTTTCTACTTATGTTACTGAAACACGACAATTGAGTGCTTTAATCAAGATCGAAGTTAATTTTTTTATTCTCAATCAAATACATGGTTTCTGTAGAAGTCGAAATATGAACCACTGGGCAGTTAGATTTCCTTCACCTTGACCTTCAAATTCTTGTATTTTTACGATTATTTTGTCGAAAATTGGCAGATAGTTTATTTATATAGTATAGAATTGGGGTTACAGTTCACTGCGACTACAGCTCTTTTGTACCCCCTGACAGAGCTCACCACACACTCTATACTCTACAGCTCGCCTTTTAGTTCCTCACTCCTGCAAGTTTTTTGCCCAAAGGATTCTTTCCTTCGGGTTGCAATGGTACGGCATTTCGTGACTAGTTGATTAGGAGTTTCTTCCTCCTCCCAACAGAATTTACACTCTTCAGTGTCCGATAAACCCATTCTAACCAGAGCCTTCCTCAGGCGATAATGTCCTGTAAGAGCTTGTGAGGAGGTGCAGCTGGTTCTTACTGAGATCCAGATACCTTTTGGATCTTGCAGTTTCAAAGTTCCGGAGGAACTTCTTGGAGTGATCCATTCCTGGGAGATTCTGCCAGATTGTATCCAGAAACTCTTTCTTATAGGTGCATTTCTCTATACCACAGAAAGGTACTGAGCTAGTGAATGGCGTTCGTGCGACCTCTCTGGCTAGCATATTAGCCTCTTCATTTTCTTTGAAAAGCCAAATTGTTCGATGATAATGAGAAGAAGTATACTTATTTCTAGCAGTGGTGGTGATACTAGGGAGGACTTCCTAAGTACACTTCTTATTCCTGAGCTTGTTATCTGTTATATTTTCAATCAAGAAATGCGATTCTCCAAATGTTTTTGAAGAAAAAGGGTATACGAGGATGTATTGATATCTAGTTAGCCTAGACCAGTTCCATGCATAAACAAGATATTGCGATACCATTTCAACCAACAATAAATTATAAGAAGTGTCAGTGTAAAGTTCGACGTCAGAAAAGTAAACCAGAGTTACGCAATAAATAAAAAAAGATGCCCACCGAAATTGTAAAAATCGAAAATTGGAGTATCGAGCTATCATCAAGTACCTGTATTTAAAAGGGTTAAGAGGTAAGCAGATTTACGAAGATATGCTTAATACCCTTGGTGATCAATGTCCTTCGTATGCGACCGTGAAAAATTGGACTGCAAGCTTCAAACGAGGTAAATTTTCCATTGAAGATGATGACCGATCGGGAAGGCCAGATTCTGTGTCAGTCCTCGAAAATATCGATGCAGTTCATGACATGATTTTATCAGATCGTCGAATTGGGCTAAAAAGAACATCTGAAGCACTGAAGATTTCATACGAACGCGTTCATCATATACTTCACGTCAATTTGGACATGAGAAAAATTTCTGCAAAATGGATCCCCAAATGTTTGAATGTTGACCAAAAGCGTGCAAGGCTAGAAGCATCGCGTTCGATCTGTGCTCGATTTGAAAACGATGTAGACTTCTTAAACCGAATTGTAACTATGGATCAGACTTGGGTACATTTCTACGAACCAGAAACAAAGCAGCAATCGATGGAATGGCGACACTTCTCCAAGACCTAAGGAGTTTTGTGTCCAAAAATCTGCTGGAAAAGTTCTTGCTTCAGCTTTTTGGGATTGCCATGGAGTAATCACGATTGATTTTTTGGATAAGGGTAGAACAATAACTGGAGATTACTATTCGACATTACTGAACACGCTACGGGAAAAAGTTGAAGAGAAAAGACGCGGAAAGCTATCCATAGGTATTTTGTTTTTGCAGGACAACGCCCCAGTCCACAAATCTCATGTTGCCATGCAAAAAATTCGTGAATTTAGGGTTAGAATTATTAGAACACCCCCCTTATTCACCAGATTTGGCTCCGTCCGACTATCATCTCTTTCCTCAACTAAAAAAAATTTTTAAGAGGTCGTAAACTTCCTTCCAACGAGGAGGTAATAAAAGCTGTGGAGGACTGGTTTGCAGAGCAAGAAGAAACATTTTTTTGAAAGGTCTAGAGACGTTGCAGGTTCGCTGTAATAAATGTATTCAATTAAGAGGAGAATATGTTCAGTAATAAAATATTTTGACATTGAAATTTTGTTTGGTTCTATAGTAGGCTGAGAATTTTTCAATATATCCTCGTACTTGGTTGAAAACACTATTCTCGAGCAAAATATACTATTATGATGTGATGATGCATTATTACAGAAAATTTACAATTTACCTGGAGCATAAGACAATATTTTTGTCATTTGAGATCCCAACCTAACCTTGATTTACGTGATTCGATTTGTTTCCGTTCTGACAGAATTTAATTTGCCAACGTATTCGTCATCAGTGAACCAATCATCAACGTCGGTAATATTTTTGAGCGCTAGTTATACTTGGATATATCCCTATTTCTGCATTTTTCGAGCTGAGAATGGCCTCAATAGACTATTCGTTGATGGACAAAATTCAACCAGGGTTTCCGCAAATAAAGCCGTCCGAAATTTTGTTGTCCCGATAATTTCCACATTGTGGATACGATCGAGTTGTAAATTTGCAATATAAATCACCATAATCAGTTATTATACGAGTAGTTTCACTTTTTTGTCATGTGGAACTGTTCAATGTCAAAGATTAAAGTTCAACTGCATACTGCATCTATTAATAGTTGGAAATGAGGAAGCATATTCTTCCAACACTTTCACTAACTTGGTATGGATTTCAGCTCCGAATGAAAAGAAAGTTCAATACGTCAATTTCTGTTTGTTTTATATTGAAAAATAGAAATATCTCTTGTACCTAGAAACACCTGGACTGATCTAAGGGACGTATTGGCATAAAAACATACATCTTTCAGCGGACACATCGATTCAACAAAAAGAATCTTTCTCAAAACTTGAAAGGTCTTACTTATCTACATAAGCATCTAGCGATATCGAGAAAAGTAAATCATTTGTATCGCATGTTTTTTTTAGAGTGGTAGAACTTCAAATTGAAAAAAAAACATATTTAAATTAAGATTGACGCCAATTTTTTTTGAAAGGTAACTACCCCCCATGAGTATCGAAGACCTAAGAAAAAGGGGGGGCACATACAATTTTTCATGCATTGTGTACCTGATTTTATGGTTAAAAAAAAAGAGCTATATCCGCCCTTGGATCATCGATCTGTAACGAGCACCATTCACTGTAACATTAGCTCCAGAGTAAGTCGTGGTGGACAAAGGCCAGAAAAAATTTTTAAAACATAGATGTCATAAAATTATCTTTCAAATAAAAAAAATGGCTTTAATCTTGTTTTAAATGTGTTTTATTTGAATTTAAAGTTCTATCACTCTGAAAAAAACCTGATACCTATAACTTCGAATTCAAATCAAAAATAGTTTTTGTTATTGTGGCAAAGCATTGAATTATAAAATATCACTATCACTCTAGCATAACTTAGTAGGGAAGCTTCAATCTGTATCCTTGGGTTTCGACACATTCCATGAGAATTCTTTCGGTCTGATTTATGTAGCATAAAGGGATAATAATCTCTGCAATCCTCTCTCGAATTAAGCCAGGTTCAAAGTCGTACCATCATTTGTATCAGTAAAACAAACATGAGGCTTAATTAACCCTATCTAAATTTTAATTTAGAACATCCTACCAGCGTTCGACGTGAGCGATTGACCCTCTCTAAAGGTCTGCGTTCTCAAAAGCCATGTATCGGTATTGACGTATTTCGGTCTCCACCTTTCTGTTTGTAATTTCTTCCTGTGTTTGTGATTTTGTGATGACGACTAGCGCGACTTTGGTGAAATGTGTGGAAGTGAGGATCGTGGAGAATCAACCAGGGGTATGAGATATAAATGGATTCGAATAAACTGATTTTTCTGTAGCTTTGAAATGGGGATGAGTACCGAAAGTTAGACTTAGGTACTCGCGACATTACTTTTCGTGGAAATTTGAAAACGTACTGAGTTGCTTTTTGGGTCAATTTTCTTTTTTGATTGTTTTGACTAAACAGCCCAATAAACACACAAACGTATAATAAACGTTTATTTCTAGTGGCTGAAGTTGATTTAACGTTACACGTTGAATTTTCCACGTTACATCCGAAACGAAAATTCCACGAAACGTTAATTATACACATAATATACGTACCCAATTCAACTGTTTGACTCATCCACCATTATGAAACGTATATTTATTAAATTTTTTCAAACGTTCTTTCAACGTGAGCTCAGTAACATTGAATAAACGTTAAATGAGTCACTCTTCATCAACTCTGACGTAAACCAACCTTAATTCTACTAATAACATCCGAAACACAAATTCAACGAAACGTTGAATATACATATAATATACGTACCCAATTCAACTGGTTGATGAACCGTTATAAAACGTATATTTATTGTATTTTTTCAAACGATTTTTCAACGTGAGCTCTTTAACATTGAAGAAACGTTTAATTAGTCACTCTTTATCAACTCAGACGTCAACCTACTTTGATTCTACTTGTTACAACCGAAACACAAATTCAACGAAACGTTGATTATACATATAATATACGTACCCAATTCAACTGATTGATTCATCCACTATTATGAAACGTATATTCATTACAGTTTTTTAATTGTTCTTTCAACGTGAGCTCAGTAACATTGAATAAACGTTAAATGAGTTACTTTTTATCAACTCAGACGTTAACCCACTTCAATTCTACTTATTACATCCGAAACACAAATTCAACGGAACGTTGATTATACATATAATATACTTACCCAATTCAACTGGTTGATTCATCCACCATTATGAAACGTATATTTATTACATTTTTATTTATTACATGTATTGTATTATATCAGCTTCTTATTAATTCGAAGGAATATTTAACAGAATATTATAATTAAGGTAGGTACCTAAATATACCTTTTTGAAACGCTTTTAATGTTTCTTTTATAAAATCTTTCATTTCGAAAGGATGGAGAAATATTATCATTTTATGTGAAGCGATATAGTGATTTCATACCTACCGAAATGTCCGAACTTATTTCCTGCATTCTTTACTTTGAATTTTTTATTCGTTCAAAATATGAAACCCATTATTAGTAATAACCTTATATTCGTAACATACCTACATCGTCTTTGCTAAAATCAATTAATAGAAAATTATGAAGTTTCTTGAAAGATAATAATTAATCAACCTAGGCAAGGGTGCACTAGAGTCGGCAGGGGTTGTGATGACGTGATACGTGATAGTGCCGGCGCCATATAGGCCGGCGCCGGCGATCCTGCTGTGATCGAGTTGAATCCTGCATTCGTGCATTCCACATATTGAAGAGCTAGTGCCGCAGTCACCCGATAGTTCCCTTCGCTATTTTCGACGTGGTAAATCGAGTTTGCTAGGAAAATTATCTGATTTGTTTAGAAGTGCGACAACAAAGATTTTGGTAAGTACCTGTCAGTACCCTAAAGTTTCATATTGATTATTGATTGGTAAAAGAAGATTGGAAAGCTTCCAGAGCTCTTCTGAAGAATCGGAGAACTCGAATATGGAACATTTAACACAACCGATTTTTTTGGATGAATCAGTTCCTGTTTCATCAGCAGAGGATACCGAAATAATTTGTGAGTAAATGTTAATTTTTGGACATATCTACATAATATGAAAGCTTTGTCATTCCTAACATAGTTAATTGTGAAATTTGTTACATAAATAATGTTTGTTTTTTTACGAAGGCATAAATTGATATAGCAATGCTAAAATTATTACCCCAGTTCCCTGTAAAAATAATTATTCTCGTTTTTTTTAAGGTTAACCGATATAAGTCAATGGGAGGTAATGGTCCCGAGGACCATACCAGAAGAATTCTCAGATTCATATTGAGTAATGATTTAGCTTGCCAATACAATTGGAAGGGCAGGGAGAAAAAACCTTTTAGAGATAAGAAGTCGACGGAACTCATTTATGGTAAGGCTTTATTTTGTAGACCTATATTTTCAAAATATCTAATGAGCATTATGGGTTTTTTCAGTAGCTGTCAAGAAAGAATTTGCGGCAGCCACAGACCTAAAAATTGCAGACGCAACAAAAGATTGGCTGGAATTTGCGAAAGAAGACTCAAGGACGCTGCATTAAGTAAAGAAAAAAATGAAATTTAAACATTTTTTTTAATATGTAGGTACATTTAAAAATCTATAATTTTTTTTGTTTGTTCTCTTTATATTTATAGTTATGTTTTTTCTTTCATATTTTACTTATTCTGTTTATTTTTTTATTATTACAAAATATTGATGTATCTGTGTTTAATTGTCAGCATTTTGAAATTGTTGTCCACTTGAATAGATAAGTACTCGAATATTTCCAAATTTTTCACCCATTATAAATAACAAGAGTCCACAGAAATAATGTTGTACTACTAACGATAACTACACCTATATATCTGACCAAAATTATATCTCCAATGAGAAACATTTCTTGTGATAATACTTCATTTAAAATTTGGACCAAAATTTATTTCCTGTTCTTTATTTTCATATTCATGAAAAAACATTTGAATATCTTGAAAGTTTTTAGAATATTTTTCAAGATGTAGATGACAAAGGTTTATAAGTTTCCTTAGTTTAGGACAAATTATGCTGAAATTCAAATAATAACAATTCAAAAATATTTTTACTCAAGATTAATTCATTCTCTAAAATCAACGTTACCTTGACACTTGCAATGAACGTCGAATATTTGTGGTATTTTGGTATTAACATCAACGTTGAGAATTCGTATACCATCAACGTTATTTACGAAACGAAAATACGTCGTTACGTTGAAACTTAAAAATAACGTTATATCAAGGTATTTTCATTCCCTAAAATCAACGTTACCTTGACCCTTGAAATGAACGTTATATATTTGTGGTATTTAGGCATAAACATCAACGTTGAGAATTCGTATACCATCAACGTTATTTCCGAAACGAAAATACATCGTTACGTTGTAACTTAATAATAACGTTATATCACGGTATTTTACTTATGACAATAGGAGGTTTGCAACGTTGAATCAACGTGCAGGGAAAACGTTACGAAGAAACCAAAAAGAAACGTATTTCATAACGACATTTTACCGTTTTTTCAACGATGAAATATGGTGACGTTACCTAAAAAATACAACGTTTCTTAATGGTTACTGTGTTTATTGGGAGTAGACGAAACATCCCGTATATTCCAGCGCAGATCCCTATCATGGTTTTAGAACCATCTGTATACCATTTCACGCTATTTTCTTTGAGATAGTATAGTTAGTGTATTCCTGTTCCCATTCTTTTCTTCTGCTTAGCATTTTACTGAAGTTTTTCTCAGTGCATACTCTTTCATTAGATAACAAGGAAAGTATGCAGATGAGATGTGGTAGTTCAGAGAGAATCAGACTCTCTTACTCTTGATTCTCTTGTTACCTGTACCTTCCTTATATATTCTGATGGATGGCCTGATTTGGAAGGTTACTTTGGGACTGTTTCCATGGCGTTTCTTCGAATTTTTCTATAGAGAAATTGGCAAAGGCAGGACTTCGAGGGTTTCGACAAAATGAGCAGAATCTTTGATGCAAACTTCTGTGTTTCCCACGTGATGCCTCATCATGATTGTAAGACTCCTCACCATGACAGATGTTGAAAAGTCGATGTCGCTCATTAGAGGTCTCAATGGCACACCATCTTTGAGACTCTTACAGAGTCTCTTTTTGTGCTCTTCATCACTCGATCTATTTTGCCTGAGCTCGGACGACGTAGGATCCTTCTTTATTTTTTTTATATTTCGATGGTTCCAGTAAATCTCTACTCTTATCATCATATTCTGATGATCCCATGACCATCGTTTCATTGCCTTCATCTGCTGGCAGTACAATGATCGATATATCTTTCAAGATGATAGATCTTGAAATGAAACACATAAGATTGAAGCCAATTTTTTATTTGAAATATAAGTCTTTGTCTTATGAAATATCTGTAACATCTGGGGTACCTCAAGGCAGTTACCTAGGTCCTCTTCTGTTTACAATTTTCATTAATGATCTGCCTAAGGTTTTAACTTACTCATCTTGTCTCATGTTTGCGGATGATTTTAAGTTGTATAAGTCAATTTCCTAATTGGATGATTGTGCGAAGCTTCAGTGTGATTTGGATGCAGTTTGCCGTTGGTTTGATAGAAGTAAGCTATGTTTAAATATTGACAAGTGTTATGTGTTGACCTTCACTAGAAAAGTTAACTACATTAATGCCTCCTATAATATGGCCCATGAAGAACTTGTCCGAATATCTAATAAAGAATAATAATAACGGTTCTTTATTGGAATAAAAATACAAATTCCAAAAGGCCATCGACCGAAGTCCTTCAGCCTAACCCGAATATCTAATTGTAAAGACCTAGGTGTTTATTTTGAGAGTGATCTTAAATTTAACGTTCATTATGAACATATTGTGAATAAAGCTTATCGGTTACTCGGCTTTGTTATAAGAAATACAAGGTTCTTTAGGGAAATTGATAGTATTATAAAATTGTATAATGCTCTTGTAAGACCCCATCTTGAGTATTCTTCTGTTGTATGGTCACCACAAGCAGAAACCAACATAAACCTAATAGAAAAGGTACAGAAAAGATTTCTCAGGTACCTATACTTCAGAAAGTATAAAGTGTATCCTGTGTATCCATTAATGATTTCCTACAGAAGCATGCTTAAAGATTTCAATATTGTATCATTGCAAAGCCGCAGATCATTACAAAGAGTACTCTTTGTATACTTTATAGTCAATGACTTGAAATACAGGGGTCTACACTTAATAAATTATATTAAAATATCAGTTCCTAAAATAAACTTGCGGATGCTAACCAGAAAGATATTTTACATTGATAATGCGGATTGCTCTCCCTTTAGAAAAATGATGGAGCAGAGTAACTTGTTCTTGCAAGTATGTAGCATCGACCTGTTTGATGTCAGTAATGCCAAAGAAATTAAAAAAACTTACTTCCTCTTACAGCAGTGAACTATTTTTTATTAAGTTTTGTGTTCAGTTTGTTAACTATATATATATATATATATATATATATATATTTTTTTTTTCTTTGCCTCTTTCCTATAATTACAATTTATATTTGTGTTGGTTTGAGAATAACTGAACAAATAAATAAATAAATAATTTTATGACATTTATGTTGCCTCTGAGGAACCGCATGCAACTTGACCAATTTTGGACCACTTTTTCGAGTAATTAAGGCCTTATTTCAGTAATAATAATAATAATAAACATCTTTCAATGACACGAGTTATTTTGGCTTCCAAAGCGTCTATTGTTTCTGGTTTATCAGCATAAACCAATGACTTGACATATCCCCAAATAAAATAATCCATTGAAGTTATGTCGCATGATCTTGGAGGCCATATTAATTGGACCATTTCTTGTAATAATGTTATCGCTTAATCTTTATTTCAATAAATCAATTTTTTCGGTGGCAGCATGAGGTTTGCACCATCTTGTCGGGACCAAAACACTTCTGGGTCGATACCATTCAAATTTGGAAACAAATAATCATTGATCATCGGTCTGTAACAAGTACCATTCACTGTAACATTAGCTCCAGCATCATTTTTAAAGAAATATGGACCGATAATGAGTGTAAAGCACACAATACAGTGCATTTTTCAGGATTCAATGGAACCTGCAGAACTTCTTGAGGATTGTTTTCACTCCTTATACGGCAATTTTGCTTGTTTACGTACTTACGTAGCCGTTCCACCAGAAATGAGCTTCATCACTAAACACAATTTTTCGATAAAAATCAAGTTCAAGCTGTTCTAGGGCCCAATCAGCAAACAAAGGACGATTATTATGGTCAAGTGGCTTTAGTTCTTGAACCAGTTGTATCTTGTATAGGTGTAGACAAAGTTCTATACGCAAAACTTTTCATGTGGTGGATGCACTGAGTCCCACTTGTTGTGAACGTCGACGAAAAGACAAATCTTGACCTTCATCAACAATCACAGCAGCGGTATTTTCTTCTTTACGTATACAGTTCTTTTGTCTTGTTGAGGTTGTTGCATCTAGTAGAGAAAATGTTGTCCGAAATCTATCGATATTTCAACGAATAAGCTGCTCTGATGGACGCTAATGTGAACCATAAATTTCACGAGGTTCTCTATAAGTTTAGCGAATAGAACACTGATTTTGAAAATATATTTCAAAGAACTTGTAAACGTTGTTGCGGCTTGAGTCTTTCCATGATAATCTTTCAATGCTTACTGAACAGAAGTGTCAAAACAACATGACTTTTACCTTCTGTCAAATCACAGTTATCCCTATCGAAAATTCTATATCACTCTAAAAAAACACCCGATAACTTGGCGTTCTCTGAGCGTTTATATTCTATAACTGCAGATTTTTGGGCGCAAACAACATTCTTTCAAGTACGAGTGTGTACTGGGTGATCCAATATAAGTTTGGTTGTACAAGTATGTTTATACCTATTTTCAATCAGTAAATAATTGAATTTATCAAACAACCCGTGACTCTTGGAGCTGAGATCCCCTATTGCATTGTCAGAAATGAACGCCATTGAGGAAAGAGCTTCATCAATGATTAATCATGTCTGAATGAAACTAGTTCAACAACTCCTCTTATCTCCAACTCTTCTTTGTAGGTGAAGAAGACCTGAGGTTTCTAGATAACGCTCAGAAATCTAGAAATTTCCCATGAAAAACCGCCTCCACTCACTTCCGAATTTCCCAGAAACAGAATCCGACTGTCAACTGTTTAAATCCCCAACAACGCGATCTCTTTAATGGATTCAGACCGTCAGGAAATCGCGAGGATTACGTCGAAATCCGGCCTGACTGTTTTTGATTCGAATGCTTCCTTTTCAATTTGCGTAATCCTCTGTGTTTTTCTTCTGTGGTGTCCTTATCATTTCGGATGACAAATATTCGGATTTCTTCAGATTGCTCTGAAAGCTGGTCACGATTCAGCTTATATTTTTACAAACAGCCAGACCTCTTGAACACCCAAAAATTTCGGTTTTATAATATTTGCACCTGGTATCGGGTGTTTTTTTAGAGTAATAGAATTTTCGATAGGGATGACTGTGATTTGACAGAAGCCATGTTGTTTTGACATTTCTGTTCAGTAAGTATTGACAAATTTTCAGTAGTAATATCTCAAGAGATTGAATTTTCGTGATAAGTCTATCGATTTATTTTGTAAACGAAAATGAGTTGCTTGGAAACATCACGAGTCCAGAGGACGAGTGGTGTTTCCGTAAAGCAACTCATTTGAGTTTGGAAATAAATCGTTAGACTTATGAGGTAAATTCAAGCTCGAGTGAAATTTTATAAGACTATTTCACGAACAGAATAAAAGGTCAGAAACTCCATATTCGAGAAAAGCAAGGAAAAACTCATGTTGACGTATACAATTTATATTTATCAGTTGTCAAACCGTTCGTATCCATAGTTCAATCACAGATTATTCTGTAGTTCAATCGTTGAAAATACCGAAGTTGTCATAATTCAGAGACAGTTGGTATTATCGCGATAATAGGAGCTGTCTTTGGACTGTGATTGGTCAGTTTTGGAAATGAGTGGAATAGTCATGGAAAGACTCACGCCGCAACAATGTTTACAAATTGTTGAAATTTATTTTCAAAATCAGTGTTCTATTCGCCACTCTTATAAAGCACTTCGAGAGATTTATGTTATGTTATTATTACCACCAGAGCAGCTTATTCGTCGAACGATTGATAGATTTTGACAACATTTTCTCTATTCGATGCATCAACAACAACAAGACAACGAACTGAACGTACAGAAGAGAATATCCATGCTGTATATGATAGTGTTAATGAAGATCCAAAGGACCCCGCACTTTCCTTATAAGACCGCTCCACACTCACGGCGCGAATCGCGCCAAGAATTCTTGCCGTGATCTTGGGCAAGAATTCGCGACCAAGAAAGTCATCCACACTCACACAAATATTCGCACTTCGGTTCGCGGCATCCTCGCTGTCTACGAAGACTTTTCGCCTGTTGAGCCAGCTATAAAAGCGGTTTATTCTGATAATAACGTATGGTCCGAAAGTTTTGGGAAAAATTTCAAAAGCATATAACTCTGATTTAAATAATCTTATATTTTTATCGAATTATTCAACAATTTAACTTAACTATCCTTATTATAAATCAAAATTCAAGTTACAGACAAGGGACCATTATTTTCGATTTGCCTAATTTGCCTTCAGACCAGGTGAAACTTTTCCCAAAACTTTCGGACCATACGTTAATCAAGAAATTCTCATTCCACTTATCTAAATCTGAATCTATTTTAATTTCACTTCATTGCTACATGAATCATTCATTTCAAAAGCGAATAAAGTCAGTGAACAAGTATTAAATCATTACTGCGCAGGTACCGCGAAGACCTGTGAGTGTGGATGGAACATGTGTGCTTAGGCGCGAAGCCTTTGTCGCGGGACAGGAGACCGCAAACTCACGGGGAAAGTCATCTACACTCACGTTCGCGGTATTGGCCGACGTTCTTGCCATGAGTGTGGAGCGGGCTATAGGCTATCCGCTATAGGATTCGCGCCTAAGCACAAATGTTCCATCCACACTCACAGGTCTTCGCGGTTCCTGCGCAGTAATGATTTAATGCTTGTTCACCGACTTTATTCGCTTTTGAAATAAATAGTTCATGTAGCAATGAAGTGAAATTAGAATAGATTCAGATTTAGATAAGTGGAATGAGAATTTCTTGATTATTATGAGAATAAACCCTTTTTATAGCTGGATCAACAGGCGAAAAGTCTTCGTAGACAGCGAGGATGCCGCGAACCAAAGTGCGAATATTTGTGTGAGTGTGGATGACTTTCTTGGCCGCGAATTCTTGCCCAAGTTCACGGCAAGAATCCTTGGCGCGATTCGCGCCGTGAGTGTGGAGCGGGCTTATGGCAAATGGCGTTCCGTCAAATGACGATTTTTTGAGATACAGGGCGTTGAAGTTGAGCATCATCCATCCACTTTTACTATGCGCGTATCTCGAAGCTTGTAACTTGTGCCGAGTTCGGAGTAAGCAGTTGTGTTCTGTGTAGACTGTTAATTTTTGACCCAACAGTGAGAATAGTGGCCCCTACCGAGACAAGCTCCTAGCTCGGGATTGAACTTCGGACCTTTGGGTCTTAATTCCAATGCTCTATCACTGAGCCAAGGGCACTCATATGCCGTAAATTATTTTTCTCTATTTCAGTATCGTAATGAGTTCATTAGAGCATAATTTTCAGTTACATTTTTCGTTTTGTGGTTGTCAGCAATGACTTCCGATCCTTTTAAATTTCAGCAGACGTCAATTTGGAAATGTCAATTTTCGTATTTTCTAACATTCACACCAACTGCCAAGATACAATATGAAAGTCACTAGGACCTATAATTTGAATTTTTTCATTGAATTTCACAAAATTTGAGTGAAATAGAGAAAATATCGTCTAATGCTCTTTGCAGAATACAATTCAAATACTCATGCGCATTCGTATTGGAATAGGAGCCCATTCTGCAACTAGTTTTAGAATATACTATTAAAACAGAAATGTCATAAAATAATTATTTTGTTTTCAATCTTAATTTAAATGTGTTTTATTTCGAATCCCATATATTTTCGAAAGGCATATGCTTCTCATATTTCATTCTCATTTCTTTATGTGCTTGCTCAATGATAATATGCATACCTTATTTGAGAACGTGAATTGGTAGGAATTCCACCTCTTGTATTCTACATTACTGGTCAAAATATCAGCTTTATGTTGCTGCTTCACAATACTTAAAAAAAAACAAACTCTGAGTTTACCAACCCATAAGTGTTGGGTATGTTTGACCATGCAGACGTACAGAATGCAATCCTAAACCATTAGCACCTTTACCTATAGGTACCAGCACTGATTGGGTACTAATCAGTAGGTACTAACCTCGGTACTAACGCCTTTCCCATATGTATCGAAGACAATATTCGAATGGGTAAATAAGATAAAAACTGATATCCCATGAGTGGATATTCAGTATTTGAGTGGAATTTGCAAGTGTACTTTGACGAAAGATTTGTGCATGGATTTTTTTGATTGACTCATCTAGTGCGATGTGCGATAGTCCCTCTGATACCAAGATGTCTGTCCTTAATTTGAATGGGATATCGAAAAATGCAGTGAAAAAAATTGAGGGCTCTGAAAATGAGGAGATGATGCCATGTCTAGCAGTGAGTAACAGGGATGGAAATGCATTGATTTTTGGGGAAAAATCTTACAAATATTAGGTAGAATTGCGAATTTATAAAGGTGCTGCCCCGACGACATAAAATATTTCAGTGAAAACTGGCAAATCCTTTGATATTTCAAATGGAATATGCCGTATATTATTCAATATTTCGCTTTGCTGTTCCTCTCCGATTATTTGTATGCATTGCTTTCTATTTACAGGGGTTTTCTATGATTTTTTGTGTGCAAACCAGAGTTCTATTTATAAGTTTGATAATGCGATATTTAGATTCGTAGAAAGCTGGAGTTTTGGGATTAGCTCACTATACCCTATGTCCTGTGTGTTGTTTATGTTCAATATACAGGGTCATACAAAATATGTGATTTTACGGATGATAAAATTAGTGGAAAGTGCATCTTTTATAAATGGACCATCCCGTATATGTATATGAAGGAACGTTCGAGAGTTACCAGACAGAATTGAATTTGACCACAAATTCGTGATCAGTGAGTCCAACCTAGTCGTTGGAGACCATTCTCAAAATTCGAGAAAAGCAGGTGTTCCTAAACGAGTGAATCAACTGTTGAGGTTGGGAGAATTTTTTCAGCAATGACATTTCTATATGCAATCTTCGTAGACTTCCATCTACCATGTTTTTTTATATCCGTAATATTTGCTCCTGATTCTGCTAGCAATGAAGCGGAGGATCTTCGAAAACAGTGTCCTGTATATTGCTTTGGTTCTGGCAGTTTGAGGAATTCCAACAATAGATGGAATTTTCCCAAATGTATTGATACCAACTGGATTGGCAGTGCATTTATTATTCATGTATTTCAGGAAAAAACGACGATGTTTGATGACAGAAGGGCATAGTTCAAAGTACTTATGAAAATAGTCAACATACTTGCCAATAATACTGAAAGAACGACTGACTTTCGTTTTTGTGTTTGGAAGTTGTATAACCAATGATTTATTTGTTATTTTGATGTCTTCCACTGATAAATTCCACAATTCTTCACGCCGACTGGCTCCAAATAACCCGAAAATAGTTGCAACCTTAGGCATCCAGTATTTCTCATCTGGTGCCTCATTTATAAACTTTTCAACTTGTTCACGAGTGGGAATTTTCGATTTTTTGGGACGATATCCTTCACTTCTCCGTTTTGAATATGCTATTACCTTAAAATATTTACTAACATTCACACCATTTTTAATAACTTTTCATTGAAGATTTGCTCCCCAAAGTTGATGAACTCCATATTTTTGATTATTCTTCTAAGTATGCCAGAAAAACAGGTTCACTGAAGTTCCCTTCCACATTTTTCAATTCACACCAGGCCAGGGAAATTGTTATATGCAATATCGTACTGCTGAACTGCTGATTTTTTACGTAGAAGTTCCAGATTTGCTCTTCTTGCAGACTCTTCAATATCCACAGGAACAACCAAATTGTCACTTTTATTAATAATTGGACTCTCGACAAACATATTAATCAGTTAAAAACCCATGACGAAAATTGGACAGGAACGAAATTCAAATTACAGTCTTTTCTCATTTGTTAGTAATCATAACGTAGGCAACGTTTGCCATTCACAACAATCTTTTGATTATTCGAATATTAAAATGCATTTTGAAGTTTATTTCATTGCAAATTCGCCCATTTCATTATCAAAATAGGGCAGTTGTACAAAAAACATTGTATGCTATTTGGATTAAAAGTGATTTTATTTTGTTCGTGAATGAAACGTCACTTTTAACACTCATATCATAAATAACTATTCCATTCACGTATACCGCCCATGATAGCAAATAGGTGGGAGAAAGCATAAAAAACTGTTTTTTTTTTCAGAGTGCATATCTTTGCATATTGAAACTCATTTCCATTCTATTGGAAATTCCAACACAAACGATGAAAATCAGTAAAATCCAAAACCAGACAAACAATGGCAAAATGCAAATATTTGCCACATGAACGTTTTTAAGCTATCAAAAATTACCGCCATAAAGACTGCCTCACATGATAGAGGATGGCCCTGAAAAAATAGAGTACCTGTTTTAAGGAAACTTGATATGATACGTTATCTGGGATATTAGACATGCTATCACGCCATTATCGACGTCAGGCGTTTGTAAATAAATAATACTCATACGGCTTTCTTATCAAACTGTAATTCCTTAAATTTTCACAAAACGATATTCAATTTCGTTTGTACCTTTTGTGGTGCAGCAACCTACGATAGTTATGGTTTTTCTTTTGCAGGAGAACAAGGCTATGGCAAATGCCATAATAGGGGATCAACTGCCGTCTCCTCATCATACCATAGTGTCGAACGTTGATTGCGAAAAACCGAAACCAATCCCCGCCACTGTCAACTGTCGGAAAATTTGGCCAAGGAGACTGCGCTTCACTGTTTGCGTCGATGTCTTGACAACTATTGTATGTGAGTATAACTCTATTGATTTTTTTCCGCATATCTAGCAATATTATCATTTGATTGGTGCGATTTGTCTCACATAGTTACCGAATATCGGACTCTTACCAGTGGAGTATCAGGAATACTTTGCGGAGGGATGGAAGCAAGAATGTTGTAAGTCACTAAAAAACCTTGCACTAGGTGGCTTAAGAATTGAACATTTTGGACGATGGATTTGAAAGATATCAAAATTTAACCTGAAACGAAAGTTATGGGACATTTAACTTACAAGTTTTGCTTTTATCTCAGATATTTCGTATTTTCTTTAATTTCGAAAACAGCCATCATCCCCGTCGACTTTTTCGACACTCGACTGATTCTAAACTGTCTCTAGAAGTCATTAAAAAAATGCGAACTCAGGGTCAGCAATCGCAATAAACGACACTTCAGGCATTATTCATCAGGAAGAGAGGTATCGAACTATAGAAGGGAGGACCTCCAATCAATGCAGAAATGGCCTGCCACACGGACGACTCAAAAAACGGAAGAGGTATAGGAGCAATAATACGAGCCAAAAGCAGTTTGACTGAGCCCAGGAAAACACGACATATTGCAGATAGAAGTTGCAGCAATACATCACTCAGCAGAAGAGCTACTGAAGCAAGAGTTCAAGGAGAAGACCATCGCCATATACCAAGTTCCTTCGTAACTTTGGAACTGCAAGATCCAAAAGGGATCTGGATTTCAATAAGAATCAGCTACACCCCCTTTCTTACAGGACATTGTCGCCTCAGAAAGCATCTTGTGAGAAGTGAGAATGAGTGTATTGGACACTGAAGAGTGTAGATTCTGCGGGGAGGGGGAAGAAGCTCCTATTCACCTTGTCACGGAATGCCTTGCCATTGCAACCCGAAGAAAAGAATCCTTTGGGCAAGAAACTTGCAAGAGTTGTTAAGTGCTTGGTGAGAATAGTTCTGTTAGGGGGCACAATAGATCACAGTGATCTCTTTCTAACTATAACTAAACCCAGTTGCATTTTGCATCAGCCAAGCAGCTTTATCGAGGCCTAAGGTTTAGATAGGGAATTGTAATAGAACGTCAAGACAAACAAAATAGATCAGCACATAAGCTGAATACTAATCTAGTAATCTATGTATCAGAGTGCCACTTGTCGTGCCACTGCTTGGTGAACACTCAGCAGTACCGTAGTACCGTATACTGTATTTCTGTCGCCGTTCTATAACTACTTGTTGCATGAATAGAGAAGGTTTGGATGACATTGACAAAAATATACTGCTCCACAACTCACAAGAGTTAGGGATAGGTATCGTATTCAATCGTTTTTAAAACTATGTAATCTTCGAGAAAATCGCTGTAAAATCATTTAAAACTCAATAAGTTTGGCTCTTTGCATATGCTTCATGAATGTTCTTGTTTTGAAATGAAGTCAGTTTATCAATGGCTTCGATTTGAAACGAGTTTTCTGAAAATGCCAAGACGTAAATTAACAAACGCTGAGGTTAATAGGGCCATCGGAATGCTACATGGTGGCCTAACTCAGGTTGTTGTAGCGGAAAGGCTCCAAGTCAGCCAAAGTGTGATATCTCGACTTTGGAATAGGTTCAGGGAGACAGGTTCCGTGTTGGAACCCTACATCTACGTGTACGTGCTACGGAATACTATTCAAAATGCAGATGGGGTCCAAGTTTCCATCGAAACCATCAGACGACGTTTGAGAGAGGTGAATCTAGGTTCTAGGCGTTCATTGAAAGGAGTTCCATTAACACGTGACCATAAGCGTCAAAGACTGGAATGGGCAAGGCAACATATCAATTGGAACGATCAATGGCGTAGTGTCCTTTTCACTGATGAATCCAGATATGGACGATTTTCAGATTATCGAAGAATAAGGGTATGGACAATCCCACGCATACCCCGTTATCGTCGCTATGTCCAAGAAGTCCATCCATTCCGAGGGGGTAGTGTTATGTTATGGGATATGTTTCAACGGGCGCACAGACCTACACATTTGTCCTGGGAATATGACCGCCTTACACTATATGGAGCATGTCATTGATTATGTTGAGCCAAATTTTCACGCTGCTTTTGGTGAAACTTTTCAATTTCTAGACGATAACGATAGACCGCACCGTGCAGCCATAGTTGAGAATGCGCGCGAGGAGCTTGGTATTCCACATTTACCAATACCTCCGCACTCACCAGATTTGAATTGCATAGAACATGCATGGGATATGCTCCAAGGAAGATTAGATAATCATCAACCTACCCCAGAATCCTTAAATGATCTGAGAGAGCTTCTGCCCCGTTTATGGAACCAAATTCTTCAACAAATGTTCAACAACCTCGTGTGTAGTATGCAATTCTTTGCATACTGTCAAGCTGTTATTGATGCCCGTGAAGGCCATACATTGTATTGATAGTCTTTAAATGCTTGAATTCTCTGGGAATAAGATTTCGTTATTTTACTCGATTTTTCTTAACCACCCTGTATACGCTTCAGACCTACAGGCTAAAATTAACTTGAAATCATATTAATATGAATTTTCATCACAACAATCTTATTTTAACTATATTTTTCAATTCAATTTAAGTCAATATCCCTAACTCATGTGGAGCAGTTTATTATATTGCATTATGATGATTACTTGTTGTGTCTGCACCAACTACGAACTCCTTTGTAAATAAACAGGATCTCTACCATATAGTGTAGTTTTGGTCTCTTTCAGATGAATATTATACCCTACTAGAAGAAATTCTTGTTTTATAACAGATGCAATTTAATTTATTCTTCTGAGTTCTGCCCAGGAATACATACTAAAAGGACCCTGTCCACCCTAATTCACTGAGGCACTCCTCGTCACTCCCTTACCATCTTGGAACTAATAACATGGCAGCTCAGTGATGTCACATCTTCTATAGTTTTTCCTTAGGTTAATCCCCATGCAGCTTTCAACTCGAAGAGGAACCTGATGGGAGCATTCTGTGTAAGGCTCGAATACCTGCCTGCTCCTGTTGTGGTTTTTCAACCATCTGTATATCATTTCATGGTATTTCTTTTGAAAGTCTAGGTGGTGGATTGCTTACTACTTAGCATCCTGGACCTACTCAGTTTAAGAAATTCGTAATGATTTCACCGACCTCTATCCTGTACCAGTAAGCTCCTGAAGCTTTGGGTGATGGTAGGTCTGCTGACGAGCACTGTCGGTACAATCATTTGTACCGTATGGGAAAGTCAGCAGACGAGATTTGTAGACTCTGTGGATCAGAGGCAGAAACAGCTGAACACATGGTATGCAAGTCTCCAGAGCTGGCTGGTCTAAGGACCATCCATATGGGCAAATCTGGATACCCACGAGGTAACGGCCAAGGCTTCTAAGGATGTAGTCGGATTTATCAACACCACTGAGGACCTCCTTGGGTTTCAATGAATGTGTAGGGTAGAGAATAAAAGGTCTATATGGTCGCAGTTCCCGGAAGGCTGACCGATCCATAACGATTCCGATTCAAATAATAATGACATAAGCATCATATTGAAGCCCATTTCGATGCTTATTTTGTTCATCATCTCCTCACTGTGAAACTTTGCAACTTTGCTGATGAGATTCACTTGGATAGAAGGTCTAGACTCTCTGATTTTTGATTCTCTGATTACCTTTTATTTCCCTACATATTCTGAGAATAACATAATGGTCTAATCTTTCTATCACTATATGGAGAGTTGTCAGATCTGTCATTATCTGGGGGTGCCCTAGTTTGGACGTTCTCATAGCACGGGGGCTCTCTCCGTGCTTTGGTGTTCTGACTTGCTATACGGCGTGCCATATATTGCTCCATAAGTGCTCTTGTCTCTCACAATCATAACGTACATCTATCGCAGTGGTTAAGGTTCAAATCCCCAAGTGTTACGCAGAGCGCTTAGGATCAATTCGGTCAGCTGATATAGAGCAGTTTCCGTCGATCTGTGAATCTCGTTGCCCCGGAAGAGGGTATAATAATTCCATCAGAAGCTATACTCCAAGCCTCTAATGAAAGATCACCTTTCAGAATTTCTGAGATGCCCCTCGTACATTTTTGATCACGCTACTTGAACGTGATCAGTTGTAATTACGGTTTTGTTTCATACATCGCCGCGTGTGGGTTCTACTCTACCTATTTACGTTTGGGCAATGGAGTGATTTTGTTGGTTCACAGTCACACTGAGTTAGTTAACTCAATTTCCGAATATGTTTGATGAATGGGCAGTTTTTCGTTTGTGACACAAATACTGAATAAATACCAGTCGCAATTCACCGCAAATGAGTGATTATATCTCGGAATTTTCATTTCGATAGTGAGAGAACTTGAATGATTCATTAGTCCCAATCGCTTTTCTGGATCTGTGTATCCTTTAGTGTTGTTCATTATGGTGTCTTAGGGTAGTAGTTTTTTTGTTTAGTGCAGAATGATTGGAATAAAGGTATGTCATCTAGTAAAACATTAAATTTTAACGTTGCCCTTGTTGTTTCAAAGATAGATAAACTTAAACAATTGGATGAAATCTTCTTACGTATTTTTTTGAACAGGTTTGAATGTGGTGTAATGAGGCAAAAGCAACAGTTGGAGGATAACCTTGATTCATAATGAGGCTATTTAAATTTTTATTCTGTAAGTTATGAATGCGTTATAGAACTTAATACGGAGTTTAGATTTGATCAGGCTACGATTTTTCGAACAAATTCATGTAACCCAGAACGTTCACTCCCCTTGTTTAATTCAAACTCTTCTTCTGCAATATTTTCTATATCATCATTGGTTTTAATATACATAGAGGCACAACCCAGTTCAACGATTTGATGCACAAATTTTTGGCAGTTTACTTTCCCATTTGTCAACTTAAGTGGCGGCACATAGTAGCTACTAAAGGAACTATAATAGGCCGATCCATTTTGTCACTACTCATTTATAGAAATCTGTAGGATATTTATTTTCCTCTAGTTTTATGAATGGTAGGCAGGGTCGGATTCATCCAAATTATATATCTTCTTTACAAACGGTGTGATTCAATAATGTAAGCCATGAATTTCTCCAAAGGGGTGTTCTCAGGTAGGAAATGAGGGGTGAAAATGTTTCTTGGAGGGACATTAAAGAAACGTACTTAATCGATGGAAAGAATTGTCTTTCTCGTACTCTCTTGAAGATAACTTAAAACCACATAAATTCAAACGCCTTCCAGAAAATGAAGGGATAATTGGCCACGCAGATTTAAAGTAGAACTTTATATTCGGCTATGAGAACAGTCATTGCAACTGGTGAGCTGAGGTCCAGAAGTGCCAATTCAACTGCTCAGTTCATTCTGAAAATGAATGATTTTTTCGACTGCCTCAATTCGAATGGAAAATTTGAGGGAAATTATCTAAGGATACTGTTGTCCGAGAAAAACACCGCAGCAATACAAACTCTGACGGAATCAATTGAGTTCATTAAGTCTTGGACAGTTGGAAAAAATATTCCCTATTGTTTCAACGGTTTGATACAAACCATCAATGGCATCCTAGGATGCCATTGATGGCAATTGTGAGAGGAGACGAAGGAAACATTTCCATATCTGATAACAAGTCGGCTCAACCAGGACCCAATCGAGAATTAATTCTTCGAAATAAGACAGCGTAGGGGTTATGATCCAAATCCCTCAGCTCGATGCTTCAGATTTGGGTTGCAGTCGGTCATGAATGGTTGTCTGAAAAACTGCCAAGACGACAATGATTTCGACCTGTGTACAATGGGGGAATCTGAAAGTAGGCCCATGGATGTGGTTGATTCAATCATTTCTTCTGCGGATTAGGACAACGGTGAGCCTTGTGAGGGTATATAAGGGGTAAAGAGTTAATTGAACCCCTAAATATACCCTAGCATCCAACTCAATCGTAAGTTTCTCGGGGTATTTGATGAGGAACATCGCCAAAAATACAAATGCGATAAGTGCGAAAAAGCACTCCTCACTGATGATTTGTATAAGCTAGGTAATGGTGGGGAATATATTGCAAAACGAAATTATGGCAATAAACGGATACATTTGAGAATTCCCTCAACCGATTTCAAACATTTGATAAGGAAAGCGCTGTTGGTCATGAAGAAAATTATGGTCACAAAATCAGAAAAGATATGACTTCAAAGGTATATTTTAGGAAAATAAAAAAAAATGAATTTATAAAAGATTGGAACTCTCCGCTAACTCCAGAATTCGAAAAGCACAGGATTCATTTGTTGAGACAACTGATTAGAGTCCCACTGTTTATAAAAAAATTAATATTTTCAAACATTCTTAGAAAATCTATTTATAAATATGTACTTGTGAATAAAGGAAAAATTTCATGCATTTATTTTTTCATACATCAGTATTTTATATTCATGAAATATCAAAAATAATTGTCGTTTTATTGCATCCAAAACATCAGGTGATGAAATACTGAACATCCCACATTTCACTATGCCGGTCCTGATCGTCATCGCATTCGGCTTCGGAAATAGTGCCTTATAGTTCAGCTACTTACCGCCAGATGCGGGAGTAAATATTTTCGCTTCTCTGAAACACACTTATCCATCTATGAACCGGTGAAGGAACTACACTAAATTTAGCTTCAAATAGTTGAACTGGGTTGTGTCTCTAGGTATATTTAAACTCAATGATATCATACAGAATGGGTAATTATATTTAGAGTCACATATACTTTTTCCCTAGCCTCGATGAAAGTGAATTCTTCAATTTTATATACAGGGTGACCACATTGAACAGATATTTCCAAACATTTATTTTTCTTGTAAACATCAATTGTATTCATACTCAATTTTCTGTTTTTCGTTTCAGTTTTTGTGATATTCGTCTCAATCGAACTGGGAGTGATCCCTCAAAGAAAGCTGGGATTCCGATGCAGGGACCCGACCATCTCGTTTCCCTACACCGGGGACACCATCACCCTCACCATGCTCCTTCTGGGCACCTATTTCGGACCGCTTCTCTTCATCATCTTCATAGAAATCATTAGGGAAAAGTCATTCAAGGACGTCCGGATAGGAGTCATCTGGGACCATTACAAGGAGCTGCTCATAGGTGTCAGTTTTGTGATCATGATCACGGAAGTGGCCAAAGCCATGCTGGGAGAGCACAGACCGCACTTTTTTGACGTTTGCAGGCCCGATGCGAACGAGGCGTGTACGGAAGGAGTGTTCATCGAAGATTACACGTGTACGAACAAAGACCTCAGCAGCTGGCTCATTAGTGATGCTTCTAAGTCATTCCCGTCGGGACATTCCTCGATATCTGTTTTTGCTTCATTGTTCACCGCTGTGAGTATGAGAATCAGTTGGTTTACTTCTGGAATGAAGGGTTTTCCAATAAGAGGTGTATATTTCATTATAAAGAGGAGGGTATGCCGTTAAGGGGAGATGCTACACGTCCGAGCTCGCGAGCTGCCTTCAAAACTTGGGCTTTTTATTTCCATGATATCTCAGTTCGTATGCGGCGTAGACCAACCAGGTTTTTTCCTAATATACGAAGAAAAACGGAAAAGCGAGTAATGCACATTCTAGAGAAATTATTGAGCTTTAATTAAAAAAAAAATGTTTGGTCTACGCCTGATAACAACTGAGATATCATGGAAATAAAAAGACCAATTTTTAAGGGAGCAAAATTTGAAATGTGATATTATTTGATTGACCCCATGTTAGTATACAGGGTGTTTGGTAATTCGACGTGAACCTTGGAAAGGGATATACAAGACGTCATATGCAGTGAATTGCGTCGAGTAAAGCATGGTCCGAACATCTATGGTTACGAAGATATGGCGATTTTTCAACTTTTTTGAAATTTTCTGCTTCGTTATTGAAAATAGTTAATTTTGTGAAAACTCTACTCGACTCTAAATATTCAATGAATATTTTTTTCAAAGCTGAGGAGATGGTCCTCATTTCTTACGAAAAAGTATTCACTAAAAATTCAGATAACCCGAGATATACAGGGTCATAAATGGCTGCACCTGTTTTCCTCATAAAATCTTGATAAAACAATTGAGAATTTCTCGAAAAAAGTATTATGAACTTGGTGTACAAATGTAAGGGAAAACTTCCCTGTTTCATCAGCTTTCCAAAAAGGTACATATGTCATTAATTTCTTCATGCAATCAAAAAATATGGCCGGAAAACCAAGCAGACAACAGACTTTTTCGAGTCATTAAGTGATCGAACCATGGCCCGATTACGGCTTACGAATCACGCCGAGTGAAATAAGGGATAATAGGATATCTGAATGACTCGAAAAAGTCTGTTGTCTGCTTGGTTTTGATTGCATGAAGAAATTATTGACATATGTACCTTTTTGAAAAGCTGATGAAACAGGGAAGTTTTCCCTTACATTTGTACACCAAGTTCATAATATTTTTTTCGAGAAATTCTCAATTGTTTTATCAAGATTTTATGAGGAAAACAGGTGCAGCCATTTATGACCCTGTATATCTCGGGTTATCTGAATTTTTAGTGAATACTTTTTCGCAAGAAATGAGGACCATCTCCTCAGCTTTGAAAAAAATATTCATTGAATATTTAGAGTCGAGTAGTTTTCACAAAATTAACTATTTTCGATAACGAAGCAGAAAATTTCAAAATAGTTGAAAAATCGCCATATCTTCGTAACCATAGATTTTCGGACCACGCTCCACTCGAAGCGATTCACTGCAAATGACGTCTAGTATATCCCTTTTCAAGGTTCACGTCGAATTACCAAACACCCTGTATTCAGTATAGACTTTGTTAGTGTGTCCTTACAGCTCTTTAGGTACAGAACTTTTAATTTTTGACCAGAAGTGAATGTTGGCCTTAACTGTTATTTCCTAGCCTCATTATTGATAACTTCCTTTTTACTGATTGTTCCTTTTTGTCACCTAGTATACTGGGTCCTGCAACAGTGCGAAAATCTTCCATAGCTGCCGAACCAGACTCTTGTACCTTCATTTCTGCATCTCAGGAAATTATTTTCTGATATACAGGGTGTCCCCGATAAATGTTATTCAACAGCTGGATGATTTTTTTAATAGATCACCCAATATATTTTCACATATTTTCAATGACCTTCAATACCTACCTCTTCAATAACACAAAATATTAGAGACATTTTTCCAACGGTACAGATCTTATTCGAAGAAAACTACAAAAAGGTGAGGGAAAAGCAGTTCTGTAAAAGTCTTCTGACGATATCCAGAAGCGATAGTAACATGAATTCGATCTGAAAGTTCTTTAAATGAAGGATTTGCCATGTCATCGTTCCTAAATGATCAACCTTTTATATACAGGGTGTCCGTTATCAAGGTCCGAATATGAAGAATTTCAAATTATTATTTCTCGATTTTTTCAAATGTAACACCCTGTATTTTTTCCACAATAATGTAGACAATTGAATACCTAAGATTTTATCAGAAGTAGCCTTAGGATTATTTTCACACCCGCATCCAGCAGACACGAAAAAAGATATCGCAACTGAAAATTCTATTCAAATAATAACATAATAAAATCTAACGGACATTCAAAAGAGGTCAAACAATGAAATAAAAGTGAATGAATAATTATTGACAAACTTTAAAACCTTCCCAGAATCATACTTCCTGAGAGCATCAATATAATAATGATATTTTTCTTCGTACAAGCAATACATATTGACCACGTATTCAACCAATTATTTCAGTTTTTATCGGCTCTCCCAAAAAAAAAATTAATCAAGTTATTGCTACTTAGAGCTCAGAGGAACTTGATATGATTTTCATGTTGCGGCAGTGAAACAGAAACTGTTTATTAGCAAGTAGAACTTATGCTGATGAATATCCCGAAAGAAGACATCCAAACGAATCAAGTTTTTTGAGGGGTTTTAAACAGATTTGTAGAGACCGGAGATGGCAAGTAGCCGAAAGAAGAAACGATAAAATCGGCCAATAATGAAGAAAAAACTTGAGGTTTTACCAAATGTGAAAGCCGATAAAAACTGATATAATAGGTTGAATTCGAGATCAATATAACGGAAAAAAAATCATTTTTATGTTGATGCTAAGGAAGTATGATTCTAGGAAGGTTTTGAAGTTTGTCAATAATAATTATTTATTTACTTTTATTTCATTGTTTGAGCTCTTTTGGATGTCCGTTAATTTTTATTATGTTATTACTTGAATAAAATTTTCAGTTGCGATATCATTTTTTGTGTCTTCTGAGAAAATATAAGGTATTCAATTTTCTACATTATTGTGGAAAAAATACAGGGTGTTACATTTGAAAAAAAACGAGAAATAATAATTTGAAATTCTTCATATTCGGACCTTAATAATGGACACCCTGTATATTACAGGTTGATCATTAAGGAACGATGACAAGGCAAATCCTTCAATTAAAGAACTTTCAGATCAAATTCATTTTACTATCGCTTCTGGAAATTGTCAGAAAATTTTACTGAACTGCTTTTCCCTCACCTTTTTGCAGTTTTCTTCGAATAAGATCTGTACCATTGGAAAAATGTCTCTAATATTTTGCGTCATGAAAGAGATAATAAAGGTCATTGAAAATATGTGAAAATATATGGGGTGATCCATTAAAAAAATCATCCATCTGTTGAATAACATTTATCGGGGACACCCTGTATATCAGTAAATAATTTCCAGAGATGCAGAAATGAAGGTACAAGAGGTCCACTTTCCAACGAAATCTCTGAGATGTCTGGTTCGGCAGCTATGGAAGATTTTCGCACTATTGCAGGAACCCTGTAGATTAAGAATTTGTGAACTTTTGTGGGGCCAATAATTGGTTCTGTCAATTCTTCCCAACACTCCCAATCACACATTAGACGCATATTTTACCGACAATTTTTTTTTTCAGTATGTGATTCAGACACGCTTGCCATCTGCAGCCACCGGAAGGTTATTCAAGCCCTTCCTCATAGCCGTCTGCTTATCCTGGGGCATTTTGTGCTCTCTTTCCCGAATAGCTGACAGAAGGCACCATTGGTGGGACGTATTATCAGGTACCGTTCTAGGTATTCTGGGAATGATATTCTTCACCACAATCTTTCATCAAAAACAAAAGAACAAATTGCACAGGGCTTCCGAGAAGTCGATATCATCCACCATGCTGCTTGACGTGAAAAGTAAAACAGCTGCTAGTGCTAGGGTTTGATAGTTAAATTAATGTTTATCAGTGAACAAAGTGCGGGTGATAAATTCATTTCTTCGAACTGAATGAAGAAATTGGCTTCTGGCACTGGAATATAGCCGGAGTTTTTCAAGACGAAATGAAGGAACCATTATTTAATTAATTGTGTTATTAGGTATTTATGGACGCGAATGCTACACGAAGAAGAGATTATATCTCTATGACTATGCCAATTAAAGAACAAGAATATATTCATAGAGCAACCTCATTGTTTAACCATAAATTATACGTTTGTGAATAAATACAAAAGGTTCAACAAGAAGAAAGAGAGATAGATATTATTTGAAATATTAATAAAATACACATTATGTCACAAAGACTATTTCCAATTTTTGTCGCTGTTCGTATGAACTTATGTTTCATCAACGACATTTATCTGTTATATCCTGAACTTTTTTTAGTCAATGATATGATTATCTTTTGTTTCGATTGATTTTTTTATTCTCTCCTAATTACCTGTTTCTGATTAGTTGCGATGGAATGTAAGAATTGTTGAGTTCGACCTTTTACTCAGTATTAGTTCGTTGAAGTATTTTTAGCTTATATTCTTAGGAAAATATTTATTCCAGTGATGTATGTACATATTCGAAATAATAAAGGAATTTTTGATGATTTGAACAGTCAACTTTGTTTTTATTAAAATAATTTAAGCATACCTCAACCAGAAAAAAACAGGACAAAAGGCCTCCTCTCAAGCTTACTTAAATATGGTCCTTTCTACTTTAATAAACGCCACAAAGGCTTACCATATCTGTTTCCAATAGCAGATACATTTTGAAAATTGTTTAAAACCAAAAGGGGGATTTCAAATAAATAATCTCTGATTTTTGTCACTTTCATTTCACACTTTCATACATCATACTTAACAATTTTTTTACAACAGCATAACACAAATATCAAAACAAATTCTGAAAAATAACATGGGCTACTCAACTATAAGTCTATACATTTTCGAGTTCACAATTCGATAACGTGTTTCGCAATATCAGTGGAATACATTCGAAGTAAGTATAGAAATGAATGATCATGATTGAAATGGTCACATAGATACAAACTAGTTCATTTCAACTCGAAATTATATTCAACGATGTTCAAGAAATACAATACAACCATCAATAATTAGTGCCAAAAGTGGTATTGTATTTCCTTATGTAACTGTGAAAATGATTTCTTATGATTTAATATTTATAAAAAGCTTTTTTGAGGATAATGCAATATGGGATATGTGATGATTGATCTTATAGTAATTTCAGAAGAAATCATATGATGAAGTATTTCATGATTTTCTTCCAGATAGACGATGAATTTTTTCAACAAGTTCAATATATCAACAGAATATTTCAATGTCCAAATATTGAGATGATCCATCGTTTTGATTGAAGAGTTCAAAATACAATAGAGGTTCGTACAGTTGAAAGTAAAGATCGTCTACAATATTAGGAAATTTTTTATTTGTGTATATATGAAAACATGCTTGAATGACTCAAAACTAACATTTCGATATTGTGCTTTCAAAATAAATGCTCTTCGATATTGAATATGCCTAGATTAGATATTTCTTTAGGATTCGACTTTGACTATTTTAATAGTTTAATTTCATAATAGTATAGTAGAATAACTTATTTTCATTGGTACTTGGTTAATATTGAATGTAACAGAAATTCAAACTGAAGCCAATAAAGCAGAATTCCAAAGAGATTAAGAATTAAGATTATTTGGTCTCTGGACAATCAATATAATAAAAGTATCCATAGAATGAACAAATCATAAAACAAATAGAGAAGAACTATGTTCACTTTAATGTGGTAGGTATAGTTCAGATTCTCAATATTTAATAATAGATAGAAGCTGAGGGTACTTTTCTATTAGATTTAGATTGAACGAGTTTTTAAGGTATTTTTTTAAGTTGTCTAATTTTAAACGAGACACGTTTTCCATATATCTCAAGTTCTTATTTGATTCCGACAAAATTCTCACAACTGAACGAAAATAAAGGAAATTGATAACGTTTGAAATTGAGTAAATGAGATATTAATCGCTTTTGCGTTATGAAAAAATAAAGAGGCGAAAAGGTGAACCAACGTTTCGTTTGGTAAATCTTCAACGAAATGATCAACAACTGACGAAAATATTTACACGAAATAAGAGCATGCCGTTTATGATAATGGCACGAGAATGGCAGTGTCGCTCGGCCCTTATATGATATGACAACAAATGTACATTATTCGATATACAAAGGCATTTAAATTATCGACTTGAATCAACTAGTATGACTTAGGTATACATACATATTTGCACGAATGAGTACATTGGCTAAATATATGATTTATCTAGAGAAGAATTAACTTTTTACAGGATGAAAAGAGGCCTTCCGTTTTTAATGAATTCCTTCAGTAAAAAGCGGAAGTTTACAATATTTACCAAGGTCCGACTAAAGTGCTCAATATTGTTCTTCTCACTGGTCAGTGAGAACCACTCGCTTACCATAATACTTAGAATAGTTTGAATATATTTTACATAATACGCTAGGTTTACTTCGATAAAAAATTATAGCCGCATTTCAAAAATGGATCATGAATTTTGGTTACCTCATGAAATCGAAGATAAGAAGTAGACACATCGAAGTATGCACTCACAATGATTTTTGGACCAGAACATAAAATAGGGAACATTGATATAAGTGAGGTGTGATGCTATAACTACTCAACAATACAGTTTATGGCATGGTTCTGAATAATACCATGAATGGGAAAAGTTATAGGAGAAATGAGTGACGACACATGAGGAGCTAGAACAGAGACTGCCTATATTTCATTCGTAATATAGAGAAAATATATTTATGGCTCTAGCTAATAGCTAAAGACTTTCGTCTTTCTGCCATTAAATATTTATTAAGAAGTTTTTTTTGAATCTCTACTTCATAAACTAGTAGCAAGGTTTCAAAGGATGGCCACTAGATCAATTACCCCAATGACCAGTAGCAGATGTATAAGGACATTTTTAATTTAATCAAAATACCCAATCGATTAATCAAAAATGCAGTTGAACAGAACTCGTTTTCTAAAATTTTTTTTGGTTTATCTTCAATATTCATGGGATTGAATAGTGAATTCCCTATGGATTCTGAGGACGTCGCATCAATTGTGTTCTCCTCACTATTTAAAATCATCACAAAAGCAGATTTAAAAAAAAATGCATCCTATGCTATCTGTTTCGTGATCTTTGGCTGGTGAGTCGATCTATGAGGAAAATGGCAATTTTGAAGATATTGAGCACTGCTTTGGAAAAAAACAGTTGTCAAGTCCTTAATGGAAAACCCGAGAGAAAGAAAATATATTGAGGATATCGATGTCAAGCAGGTTGAAATAGATATATCGAAGAAGCTATCACTATAGATATTACAGCACAGATAGAGATTTCTTCAACTACGAAATATGTTTCGAAACATTAGGTAACCATTGAAATCTTCAAAACGCGCAACAAACAAATTAAAAATTCGAATACGAACAAAAATGAAGGATGTTGCCTCATTCCTTTCATCATTATTGTCATGCTCAAAATGTGAACGATTTCAACTCACATTAATGTTTTAAGTATGTACTGTCCTTGGTCTCTGATGATATTTACCTGTTACCTGAACTAAGTAAAGGCAGTGCGAATTGACCTGGTGGAAGTTAAATCAAGAATTTAAATCTTCTGAATCTCTTTGTGTAGATATCACACTCCACCAGGTCGTAGTGATAATAAAACTATAAAACAACATTTGATTATTATTGCTGAAGAAGTTTTTTGGAGGAATTTCTGCTGCCTAGTCATTGGAATCATCGGATAAATCTGAATTATCATCAATCTCATCTTGCTTACATAGGGACATGCTGATCTCGTTCTGAAATAGAAAACAATCCTGACTCTGTAATGTTCTTTATAAACCTAGGTAAAAAGCAATTAAACAAGAATTTATTTGTTTCGGCATTTTACGGAGAAACTTGATCCTACAAGATTCCATTTCTTAAACTATTCAACACTTTCAAGAAGAAAAATCCCATTTTTCAAAGCGATGTACTTCTCAAGGAAAGGCCTTAAGAATTTTCTACAATACCCTGTATAAAACATGCATTACATAGCATGAGAAATCATTCTCCATCAATTTGAACTCACTTCTTTTTTCAAACGTTCCATCAACCTTCTCTTGTCCAATTGGAGCTTTTCAGCTTCGTCAGCTTGTTTTGCAGTCCTAATTCCATTAATTTCTATAAAAGCTAAGTGTGCATCTTTCTCGCTGATAGCTGATTCCAATGCGTCCATTCTGAAAAAAAAATATAAACGTTTCTGTTATGGAATGGTTTTTTGATTTTTTACAATTACTCGAAAAGCATTGTACACTGAAAACGATGGTCCCAGCTAGTCGAATCATAAAAAACACTTACTTCATCCTGTTGAGCTCTTTTAAATTTTCCTTCCGTTCACTCAACAGTCTTGATAATCTGGATTGTAAGTTTGCCATTCTTTGGACATATTGATTGCAAGAATGACATCTCATGGCTTGGGCAGTTTGAAGAGACAAAAGTCGTTGCTCTAGTTTGAATACCTTATTTGAAATAAAAAAAAAAAGTTCACTGAAAAAACTAATTTGCTGGTCTACACAAATGCTTGAATTTAATTTTATCATAACGTAACTAGTACATGAGATCATCTGTGTAAATAATTAATAAACTGCTCCACATGAGATAGGACTTAAATTGCAAACAAATATAGTTAAAATAAGATTTTTGTGATGAAAATTCATATGAATATGATTTCAAGTTCCAAATTAATTTTAGCCTGTAGGTCTGCAGCGTATACAAGGTGGTTGAGAAAAATCGAGTAAAAAACGAAATTTTATTCCCAGAGAATTCAAGCATTTTTAAACTATCAATACAATGTATAGCCTCCACGGGCGTCAATAACAGCTTGACATCTTCTTTGCATACTACACACGAGGTTGTTGACATTTCTTGAGGAATTTGGTTCCATAAACGGGACAGAAGCTCTCTCAGATCATTTAAGGATTCTGTGGTAGGTTGATGATTATCTAATCTTCTTTGGAGCGTATCCCATGCATGTTCTATGCAATTCAAATTTGGTGAGTGCGGAGGTATTGATACATGTGGAATACCAAGCTCCTCTCGCGCGCATTCTCAACTATGGCTGCGCGGTGCGGTCTAGCGTTATCGTCTAGAAATTGAAAACTTTCACCAATAGCAGCGTGAAAATCTGGCACAACATTGTCAATGACATGCTCCCTATAGGCGGTCATATTCCCAGGAGAAATATGTAGATCTGTGCGCCCGTTGGAACATATCCCGGCCCATACCATAACACTACCCCCACGGAATGGATGGACTTCTTGGACATAGCGACGATTACGGGGCATGCGTGGGATTGTCCATATCTACCCTTATTCTTCGAGAATCTGAAAATCGTCCATATCTGGATTCATCAGTGAAAAAGACACTATGCCATTGATGGTTCCAATTGATATGTTGCCTTGCCCATTCCAGTCTTTGACGCTTATGGTCACGTGTTAGTGGAACTCCTCTTAATGGACGTCTAGAACCTAGATTCACCTCTCTCAAACGTCGTCTGATGAGTTAGGCCACCCTGTAGCATACCGATAGCCCTATTAGCCTCAGCGTTTGTTAATTTACGTCTTGGCATTTTCAGAAAACTCTTTTCAAATCGAAGCCGTTGATAAACTGACTTCATTTCAAAATAAGAACATTCATGAAGCATATGCAAAGAACCAAACTTCAGGAAAAAAGCGACCAGATTGTCGAAATGTCTCATACTGATTTTTATTGGATCGATTCAAGTTTTTATTGAGTTTTAAATGATTTTACAGCGATTTTCTCGAAGATTACATACTTTTAAAAACGATTGAATACGATATCCCTAACTCTTGTGGAGCAGTATATTCATCCAACCAGATACCAAAATTTTTAATTGTGCTTATAGAACAACTGTACAATATGGAGATGAAGTCACCGAGCTTCTGTCGAAATATCTAATCAAATGACAAATTGCATTAAATAAATGTATTCTCAGAACTGCAGGAAATAATTTCTGAAATATCCCTCTGAGAATATGTGAAATGACAAATATTTAATCAGCTCACCTTTTGCATAATATTTTTTCTCTTCTTTTCTTCATTTTGAAGAACTTCTTCCCTCTCAGTGGATATTAGAATAGTTTCCCTCAGCGCATTTTCCAGTTCTTTTATCCTCTTCTCACTTGAATCCGATTTCTCCAGAAGATTTTCCAAGTCGTTCAAAGTTTCCATACTGGTCAACTCCCCAAAAATCGATCCATCCAATACATTCTTTTCTTTCGGGTTTTCCATATCTACATTACTTTTCTGCTTCACAATATCACTTTCTTCTATCAAAACTGCGCTCAGTAGTTTGTTTTTGTCTTCTATAAGCTGTTTGGGTCCTCCATTCAATAGAATCGTTTGATTCACATTCTTGGAATTATTTTCATCACCAAAATTCTTCATGTCATTTGTTAAATTCTGACGAGACGCAAAATAAAAATTAATGAAAAATAAAATTAAGGAAGCTATTTCGGTGGGGCAAGTAAGGATTAAAAAAGGGATGAGGCAGTATCATAATGTTAATTTTTTTAAATCTATACGAGTATATCTAGAAAAAGCTTTTAAGGAATCCGGCTGGTCCAGCCTGAAAAGCAAGAGTACATTAGTAAGCGGAATATGGGTACGTTAGTTTTGTATGCTGCATTAAATCTTGCACACTCACCTCTGCTTGCTTTCTTTGTTCTTCTAATTGTGCATTTACTGTTTGCTGATTCTTCAGTTTTGCCTGTGCTGCTTTCAGTGCTCTGAAAATGAAATGATTGATAACTGTTTTAGTTCTATAATTTTCGAGAGTGAACCTACTGTTGTAATTCCATAATTTGTCTTTCTTTCGTATTCTGCTCTTCTTGGCTCATTTGTACCAGTTGCAAGAGTCTTTCCATTTCACCAGCAGATCTCTTGGCCTCTTCTTGTGCTTTTTCCAAGTTCTTTTCAGCTTCAGATAATTTCTTGTTCAGTTCACCAGCAGCTGCTGCACTACCACCAGCCTTGAATAAAATAATATTCAATATTTTGTAAGTTAAGAATATTGAAGTTATATAATTTCCGTCACTCATTTAGTTTTACATTTTGGTGGAATGGGAAACCATTCTATTGAATGCTTTCTCACCTTCTGGAGGGATTGCTCTAGTTGGTCCATCTGTTCTTTTCTCCTCTTCAATTCCTTTTCTAATCCAGCTAATTGCTTCTCCTTCTCCTCAACTTGTCTGTGTTTGGAATCGACAGCTTTCTTTTGTTCATCTACCTGTCTCTTATAATCGTCCAATCGTTTTTTCTCCTCTTCTAATTTCTTCTTCTGTCCAGTGAGGTCTTCTGTAGGTTTTTGGTTTGCCACATTTTGCATCTTTTTCTGCGTTTCCATAAGCTTCATCTATAATGATCATTTCCTCCTCAAATATATCAAGAAAACAATGTTCAAATAACATCTAGAGAAAAGAAAACGATTCAGGAAAGTAATTAGTAACATAAGACAATTAAAATAAAACAATAAAAATAAATTCACTTTTATATTTGCGATACAGAACTACACATAATAATAAAACAAAAAAAAAACGATAAATCTCTACATTCGAAAGAGGAAAGGGTTGTAAGAGAGAGACAGGTTGTTTTCGAACAGAAATGGTCTACGACGTACATTTGAAACATCAAACTAACCTGATTTCTCTCTAGTTCTTGCACCAACATTTCGAGTTGAGCTTGCAGTCTTTCCTTCTCAGTGTCTTTATTTCTTACATCAGATTGGGCTTTCTCCAGTTCTTTCCTCAATCTGTTAAGCTCCTTATCATCAACAGCAGGTTGGGGTTGAATACCTCTTTCTTTCTGATATTGTGCCATTTGATTAAGTTGCTGTTGCATTTGTTTCTCCATGATTTGAATCCGTTTTTGAAGATCCTGGGCAGTTTTCTCAGCAATGTCAGCTCTATTGGTTTCTTGTTCAACAACTTTTCTCCATTGTTCAAGCTCAGAATCACCTCTAGCTCCGGATTCTTGGAGACGTTTCTCTGCCTTATCCGCTCGATTTTTATGATTATCTCTCTCTTTCTGCACAACTTGTAATTGTTGTTGTATTTTCTGTATCTCTGCGTTTCGGCTTTCTAATATATCTTTAGTGCCTCTCTCCATATCTTGTGACATCTTCTTCTGTTCGTTCTTGAGCTTGCTCACCTCAGCCTTTTGTTTCTCCAATTCACTCTCACTCTGGTTCAATTCTTGTTGGAAGTTCATTAACATATCTTGGCTCTTCTCTAGTTGTACTACCAATTGATCTCTTTCCGTTGTTAATTGCTTTATATCGGCTTCATATTTGATTATTTGTTTTTCTATACTTTCACCTTGTCTGCCTTGCTTGTCGAACATGGCTGCCATTTTTTCTCTATCTCTGTTGACTTGAGCTAGTTCCTGTTGTAATTTCACGATGGTTTCCTGGGTTCGATGATCCATTGTTCTCCTTTGGGATTCAAGTCCAGTTCTGATCTGTTGTAATTCTGCTCGGAGTAGATCCCTCTCCTGTTCGAGAGTCTTCCAGTCGAGTGAATCTCTTTCAATTCTCTCATGCATTCTGGTGAGCTCAGTCGCCATTCTTTCGAATTCGATCTTTGTTGCCTCATTCGTTTCTAGTGCCTTAGCCAAGTGCATTTGGGATTTTTCGAGTTCTTGGGCCAACCTTCCAGCTTCTCTTTCCGTTGCATCTCTAGCTTGTATAGCCTTTTCGAGTTTCTCTTTCAATCTTTCTATTTCAAGTCTTTCGTCGTTTCTTACCTTATCAGCAGCCAAGGTTTGCCTCCTGTCTGCTTGTGCTATATCGGTTCTTAACTTCTCGTTATCTTTCTCTAGTTTTTCATTTTGTGCTTTCAGTTTGTCGTGTCTATCTCTTAGTTTCTCGCATTCGATCATTGCTCGTTCGAGTTCATGTCGCTGCTTATCGTTACCTCCAGCAACCTTGGCTACTTCTGATCTTGCTAGCTCAAGCTGCAGAGTTACCTCATGAAGCTTACCTTCAAGATGTTGATTATTGCTGACTGTTCTCTGCAACTCTTCTCGCAATCTCTGCATTTCTTTCTCGTCTTCGTAAGAGAATTTGCCTTTAGTGGTTTCAGCTAAGGCCAATTCTTTTCTGGATCGATCTAAATCTGTCAACGTTTTGTCTAGTCTTTCTCTTAGTCTATCGACTTCTGCACGCAGTCTTTCGTTTTCTTCCTTCGTCCTCATTTCTTCTCTTTCATATCTTGAGTATCTGCTAGTTGATCCCGTCGTAGTTTCTCTAAGAGCGTCGTACTCAGCCACTACTTTTCTGAATTCGTTCTGTAATTTATCATGCTTCTCATGTGCTTTTTCTGCTTCTATTTGGAGTCTTGCGATTTCCTCCTGACATTTCTCATAGCCAGCCTGTGATTTTGCACTTTGCGTGTGTGCTCTATCAAGTTCGTATTGCAGTCTTTCGTTTTCTGATTGGAATTTCTCTTTCTCGGTTTGAATTCTCCTGACTTCAATCTGCACCTTCTCGTACCTTTCCCTAACCATTTCGATATCGATGTTGAGTCTCTCAATCTCTTCCTTAGATTTTTCCTCGTATTCTTTTGCTCTTCCTAGTTGTAAAGCAGTGCGGTCATATAATTCTTGGAGATGATCCAGTTTGTCTTGAACATTGCGCTGTTCTTCTCTCAGTTTGGACGTGAGTATTAATTGTTTTTCATTTTCAATTTCTAACCTATCCTTCTCTTGCTGCAATGTATCAACTTTGCTCTGTATTCTGTATAAGTCGTTTTGGGACCTGGAAGAAAGGAAATGGAATCATTCAATGCTAGATTTATAGCAGAAGGTCCACGCATAAAAAGAATATTTAGAGAATGTTGTAACTCAGTACCAACAAAATTGAAACTCATGGAAACAGGAAATGTTCTGAACTAAATATATTTGGAATGGGTGGCTAAATTTTTTGTGGGAATACAATTTTATAGAGATCAGAAAAAACCTTTATTTTAAAGCAAGTAGCCTGGAGAATGAATAACATTCAAAGTGGGATTGTGCAAAAAGTGGGATTAATAATACATAGTCTGAAAATTACGTTTATAATCAAGGTTGAAATCTTCCAACTCACTTGTCATATTTCTCAAGAACTTTCTCGAATTCCCTGTGTAGGGAATCTCTTTCTTTTTCGGACATCTGACTGGCGTATATCGATTTGTCCAACTTTTCTTTCAGGATGTCTATCTCGGTTATTGCATCGTCTCTTTCTATCTGAAGTTTCTGCTGAATCATATGTGTCTTTTCCCATCTTTCCTTCAGTATATCAGCTTCAGACTCAATATCTGCACGTTCTCTTTGAAGCTTCGCCATTTGCGTTAATTGTTGTTCCACTTTTTCTTTCAACTTTTCACAGTCGTCATAGAATGAGTCCCTTTCTTTTTGCAGACGTCCTATCTGAGACTGAAATGAAATTTTCGTTATAATGACTTCATTGCACCATTTATTTACTTCTAAGAACATTTTTGGGATGATAGATCTATTATGGGCAGTATGAAATGAAGAATCTTCTATAATATATACAAAAGGATCTTAATAGAAGGGTAACATACCTGGGCTTTGTCAAGTTTGTCTCTATGTCGATCTGCTTCTATTTGAGCGGACTCCTTTTCCTTCTGAAGTCGAGCAGACTGTCCTAGAGCCTTGTCCAATTGCGACTGGGTATTCTCTAAATCGAATGTTACTTGTTCTTTTTCCATTTGAAGCTAGAATGATGAATTTGATGTTAGGAATGATAACACAGAGAAGAATCTGCGATACTGAATGTATCAGAGATGATGGCATTTCAGAAAAGTTAAACATCCAATCTGTTATTATATAGGCAAGGAAAATAGATACTCACTCTCCTGGTCTCCCCAATGGACTTGTCTAGTTTTTCTTGCAGCTTGTCTACTTCTGTCTGCGCCTTGTCTAGAGCGTTCTGCAGCTTGTCCGCTTGTGCTTGAGCCTTTCCCAAGGTCCCCTGTGAATGTTCCAGCTCCTCTCTGACTTTGTCCAGTTCTGCGAATGCTCGGTCTTTGTCGGCGTGCAGTCTGGCTGTCGTGGACTGGAATCTTTCTAGTTCCTCTCGAAGATGATCCTGCTCTTGGTGTGAATTCTCTAGGCGGGCCTTGAGGCGATATAATTCCCCCTGGGACTTTTCCAATTTTTCTTGCAAAGCCTTCGCTTCGTTTTTGGCTCTTTCACTGTCTGCTTGGGTAACTCTAAGTTCAGCTTGGCATCTTCTTAGATCCGAAGATGTTTTGTCTGCCTGTTCTTGTACCCTATCCAATTCGTGACTGCTGGCATAAGTGGTTCTACCGAAAGTCGTGCTTCTTGGTCTTTCCCTATCTTTTTCTAAATTAAGTCTGTCAACCTCTTGTTTCAACCTCTCATTTTCCAATTCTAACCTTGCTAGTCTCTGTCTCGCTTGCTCCCAATCTTGACCGCTTCTACCAACCTCTATGGTAGCTTTGTCCAACTCTGCCTTACTCTTACCTAGTTCAGACTGCGAACTTTCTAGTTTCGTTTCCAGCCTGTCTCTATCGTTTTGTGCCCTTTCTAACCTAGCTGTTAATTTTTCCACTTCGCTGTTGAGGGAGTGTATCTTCAGCTTATAATCTGCAATTTCCCTCTCGTGTAGCTCTCTTTCCTCATGTTTCTCTTGTTCGGCCCTATCTCGTTGTTCTCTCAATTGATTCATCTGTTTCTCTTTATCACCAATAGCTTCCTCAAGAGAGGAGAGAGCACCTTCTGATGAGCAATGATGTGCTTGCATTGCGGACAACCTCGCACGAGCCATGTCGACTTGGTTGTCTTTTTCTTTCAGAAGATCTTCCAAGTTTTCGACCTATCATAGATTATTCAGTGAAAAATAGACCATGGAATGGGATATTCGAAAACTTTAGATTGGCTGAAAAGTATTCAATCTTAATTGCATTAATGTAATTGCTACATTAAGCCATTCGCAAAGAACTATATTTGGAATGCACCATCACTACACATACTGCTAATTAAGGGTTGAAATAGGAGTGCCTCGAGATTGAAAGCCTGCACAAGAAATGTCTTGGACAGGAGAGTTAAGGGAGGAACGAGGATTCAACCTCCTTGAAGCCCTCTCAGATACTGGAGTTCATTGGAGCTCTAGAGCTGGGGGGCGAGATGTAGATAGCGCAGTTGCGAATGCAGCTCTGTTGGGGGCATAATAGACCTTGATGTCGCCAAACTATGACTACAGGGGCCGAATATGTGTTCAAAGGACGAAGGAACCGAAGCTGATTGATATGTCGCTTTGAACTGTTTGAATAATATGAAGTAATCGATCTGGTTTTACCTATTTGAAGTTGAAGAGTTCATCTTCAAGATGCAAAAAACAGGATTCACAATAAGAATTGTCAGGAATGCTTCAATCAAATTGAGCCAGATATTTTATATTTACGATATTACTGTGGTCGATGGAGATGTATTACCTTGTTATGGAAAAAATGCAGAATTTTGATTTAAGCATCACTTACTTATTCAGATGTACTCACCTTCCTCTGGAGCACATTGATCTTGCGATCCTTGATATCCATATGCTCCCTCATTTCAGCAATCTCACCGGCGGCCCTGGCCCTCTCCTGCTGACTCTGCTGAGTCTTCTTCTCGATATGTCTATTCTTCTCCTCCATCCTCTGTCTCATTTCCTCGACATCGGCTTGGAGCATATTGTAATGTTCCTCCTTGGCGCAGAGGGACTCCTTGAGGACGGCTATATGCCTCTGGTAGTCCTGGTGCTGCTCCTCCAATGTCTTCATCTTGGCCCCCATAGCCAAGATCTCCTGGTCCCTACGCTGAATCTCCACGCGGAATTCGTCGAGCTGAGGACATGCATGCACTCTATTTTGCTCCATGCGGGAAATTCATGCGTGCCAGAGACAAAGAGGTGGCAAAAGTGGTCAACCTGATCTCCAGGTGGCCGGAGAGTCTTAACATTTAGTTACAGACGAGGGGTTAATCAGTAGCGTACGATGTGTGTCTTGTTGGATGAGTTTGAGTGTAGATGGTGGTCGTTCTAGCGAACTGATGGAACTATTCGTTTGATTCTAGACATGATTTTTTTTTGATAGATGGTTTTCGATAGTTTCGGCAAAAGCGATTCACAACCCTCAATGACACAATCTTTTTAAAGGTTTCAATATTTTGTTTTCGTTTTTTCTGATATTATTCAACTAATTGCTTGGAGCGGCCTATTTTTTTGCATACCCAAAGTATCAATGCTCCTTCATTACATGTGAGACGTTAATAAATTCTGTTCTTTTGCCATATACAGGATGGACAATACTTTCTGAACCATTCCGGATAGGTTTAGGTGTATGAGGGATAGTTATAGAAGATTTG
Source organism: Adalia decempunctata (assembly GCA_951802165.1). Classification (NCBI taxonomy): domain Eukaryota; kingdom Metazoa; phylum Arthropoda; class Insecta; order Coleoptera; family Coccinellidae; genus Adalia; species Adalia decempunctata. The sequence continues at coordinate 29,959,885 of OX637697.1, forward strand.
AGAGGAGTCTCTTGGAAGCTCAAAGTTTGTCTGCTGGCAAACATGCTACTGCGCTGACAATATCAAGTTGCTCGATATTTTGCAGGACTATATTCGATTTCACACATGCAAAATGGTGATTGTGAAGTAACTGATGTCCTGTTCAGCAATAAGGCTCAATAATTCGTCAAAGCTTTCAGTATTGGAGTGAAGCAAAGCGAAGGGAATGGCAACGAAAACCTTGGTACAATATCTTGGTGTGCCATAAGCAGTCTTTGGATCTTATTTTTTGAGGAAAGCGGAAATGATATTGATATGTTGAAGAACTTGCAACCAAACTTGAACGCTCATATGTATTTAGTTTTAACAAGATGAAGCAACAGCACACACTGCCCGAGATCGATGGAAGTTTTAAGCCAGATGTTTCCAGGAAAGGTTATTTCAATGAGGGGAAATATTCAATGTGCTGGATGTTTATGTTTATTACTTTCAAGAGAAGTATTGCCCTTCCTTGTAATTCATCTCAAGGTATGAGGCGACAGAATGTCCAAAGCACTAACTATCTGAATTTCTCTACAAATGTCTCTGCCTTAAGGACGTACTGGGTTGACTAACCTGACGTCACGTATACTGATATTGAAATGCTCATTGTCGTTGGGAAGTAGCATATTGTTATTTATTATGTTTTTGTGAATCTCTTTTGCTTTTCTTTTGAAAACATGAAGCATTATCTAATAAGGCACTTGTGGTTTTCTTAGGAAAGGCATAAAGTACAAAAACAAAGTGCTTGATAAACTGATTTATTTTCAACTATATCATTAGACTCTTCAAAGCTATGAAACAAATATATAAATTTTAATAACACAGATGTAATTCGACAAACTTTCCTCAAAATATCATGTCAAGAGAACCAGCAAAATAGCATCTAATTGAAGAATTATGAACACGAAAATTTCGAAGAACTTCTGATGTTTTGTTATCTCGATTTCAATTCTGCTGGCTCCTATTATTATCATTCTCATTAAATCGCAGTCTTATGTATGGTGTTTATTGTTTAGTGACAATTTGATCACAAGTTTAGTATTAGATGCCGCATCTTATATTATAATTTCCGAAATATTTCAGACTCAGTACCTTCTTGTATAGATACTGAAAGGCATGCCGAATTATAATCATTAAATAAATAGACGTGGACTGGAGATTAACTTGATATTTATTGATATGAATTGTATATTTCATGTTTGGTCGATTCGTACTTATCTGCACATTATCAAAGTTCAAGTTATGTCATATACAGGGTATTTTCGAAGAGGAGTCAAAATGATTCATTTTACCAAAAATCATATACCTAGATGAAAGTTGAAAGAAAGCCATACCGAGAAGTACTTTCTACGACCAGGTATTCGTCAGAAAAAGTTCCGTATTTATGATTTCTCTGAAACCAATTTGACTTCAAGGGTTTATAACTTCGCAATCTTGAAATTTTCATTTAGGCAATTCTTGGTGAACTGAATTATGTTAAAAATGGAGACCAACCTTTGGAAACAATGTTTGAAAAGTGAGGTGAGAAGTGATGCGATAAAACATCATATTCCACAGATACAATTATGACGATGGTATTTGGGTGGTCAATATGTATCATAAAAGAGCCATACCATGTACATCAACTTTCGAATTAAGTATTGTTCAGGATTCAATTAATTTTCTTCCACCACATTAGCTCGATTTGATTTCAGACTACATGCAACCCCTATCCTCATTCAAAATACAGCTCGACTGGAACAGATGGGAGTCGAGTATAGAATCATAATGACCTGCAGAAATAGTCTGGTACACAGACGGTTCAAAGACAAATGAAAGAATAGGAGCGGGAATACATGGAGTGAGGCCAAGAAGGGATAACATAATACTTCTCGGCAAACACGCCACGATATTTCAAGCTGAAACACAGGCCATTAGGACATGCATACAGAAGAACCTGGAAAGTGGCTACCAAAGAAAACACATCCACAATCTCTCTGACAGCCAGAGCGCCATCAAAGCTCTCAACTTGACACAGTTAAAGTCTAGACTCGTCTGGAAATGCCTCCAGGACCTTCTGGAAATGGAAAAACACAACAAGGTCACTTTGATGTTGGTGCTAGGTCACAAGGGAATAGCGGGCAATGAAAAAGCAGACCTGTTAGCAAGACAAGCATCTGAAACGCCATTCTCAGGGCCAGAACCTGTGCTTGGAAACAGCAAAAACCAATGCAGAACCCTGATTGAGAAGTGGATAAAACAAAGACACCATCAATACTGGGAACAGAGCGATGGGCAAACACACAGCAAAGTCATGGTAGGACACACAAGCCAAACCTTGACGGCTGACTTTCTGAATCTGAACAGAACAAAGGCACTCATAATAATAGGTTGGTCTGCTGATGGGACACTGCGGGCTTAGGAAACATCTGAACACCATGGGAATACTTAGAGAACCCGTAGATTGCAGACTTTGCGGTGAAGAGGAAGAAGCAGCCTCTCACACCATCTTTGAATGCGACGCCCTAGGAAGAAGGCGTCACAGAACCTTCGGAGAAATCAGTCCGGAAACGGGAATGAATCCGAAAAACCTCATAAACAGGCTACTGAACCTGATAAAGGACCCAGACCCATTCTCGTGAGGAACCACTGACGAAAGAGTGATACAATGAACCGAAGTTGGTCACAGTGTCATAGGCAGGCCAAGTGCTAACCCGGTCTCTTGTTCGTCAGCCAATCAATCAATCAATCAATCATCAATCCACCACAAAAAGGATAGCGTAAATAAACTTGTCCATAAGGGTGAAGAAAACACCAAAATCAGTGGTCAAACTCCTCTGAGTCTGGTCTGAGATTACAACTGAAACGGGCAAGATCTAAAGCCATCAGCATCCTTTTGAAATTTTAAGTGCCAATTCGGTATGATATAAAAAAAACTTGTGCATCCGCTTGCATATTAAAACTGACCACAAGACAACAGCAAATATATTGAGAAGTCATGAAATCGATTTCGATGAAATTATACGTGTGCCTTAACTGCCTTATGACCAGCTTCAAACAGTACCCAAGAAAGGACCCAAGCAGCTGTTTCAAATCCAGCAGATAGGTTCTGTCTGTATTCCTTTTTGTGGTCTTCGGAATTAGAATCATATGCCAGATAGGTTTGTTTGTTTGTTTCTACTGGTTACTCCTAGGTCTCCCGAGGAGACACCTCAGAAGCTTAGAATCAGTTTTGTTCTGTGTAGGCTTTGTTACCATGTCCTTACCTTAGACACAGCACTGTTAATTCTCGACCCAACAGTGAAATGGTGGCTAGAAAATTAGCTCGGGATTGAACTGATTGAACTCGGACTTCCGGGTCCTTGTCCAACATCCTAACCACTGCAACAAGGACAGGTGCCAATAATTGACCAGCAGGAAATTAAGTACGCTTCAATGATATTCGGCATGCCTTCAGTATAGGTACTTTTCCGAATTTATAGCCTTGTTTCTGTGAAATCTAGGTATAAGTTCATTCCAACATTTTCGATAAAACATTCTTCGATATCTTGCAATAATTGACATACTATTGACTATTTGGCAGTATATTTTCAATGCTTAATCAACTCGAAATGAGGTGAGGACTCCAACGAAGAATCGTCCAAGAGTCTGGTTATCCAGTTAATCTATGGGACGATATCCATCGAAGAGACATCTGGTGAGGGGTGGGAGAAGCAAACACAGACAGTATCACGCAATGATTAACCCCTCTGGCGTTCTTTCATATTCTACCAAGTATAACGCCATCCTTCCCGATTTGCACATCGTTCAACAGAAAACTTACTTGTCGCTTGAACGGCGCTTGGGGTAATTCCGATTGACTGAGGCTGAGGGTGGGGGGTTGGTCTAAGTTCCCACCCAGCCTCCTGACCTCACATTCCAACAGATTGACCTCCCGCTCCAACGTCGCTATTCTAGCGTCTTTAGTGTCAAGAAGCACGCGAACCGTACTGCTGGAGGGGGAGGGGACCATTTCCAGCTGAGATTGGAGGGTGCGCAATGTCTCATTGGCCGCGTCAAGCTCCTGCACAGACAGGGGAATCAGCGGTGCGCAAAATCTAAGAGGTCAGGTTGCTAAAGTGTTCTTTTTACCACCTTGAGGTGTCTACCTCCCTTTGTCTCTGGTTTCAGAATTTGGAGATTTTTCTATCACTTTATGCACACAAGATGATTCACGAAATGTTCTTGACTACCGCATTTTGTGCGAGTCTGAAACCTCACACGGTGATTCGAAAGGCTACAATGTCCAATCCAGAAATACCTAGGAGCCAACTATGCTTTAAAGAATCTTAAGAGATACCCCTCATACAGATTCGGAATTTGGACTTGGAAACATAAGAAATTCAGAGTTGAACGAGGGTATGAATATTGTTCAGTGTTCCAGTAAAATAATCAAAACTCTCGGCGCGATGCGACAACGAATAGATGACTGACCTCACTCAATGGCATAGAAGACTGGAGAGTGGGGGCTTCACTCTCGAACTCACTGCGTCACTGCAGGTCTCCCAGCATTATTGTTGCTTCTAACGTGAGGGACAACTGGTTTGTTAACGAATACGACAATTTTATTGCATTGTATTGAGGGATTTATGAACAAACAAATAATTGGTTTTGTGAAAATATGTTCTTAGGCTCCTTTTCTCTTCCATAGATTAACCACCGAAGTAACCATTCTATAATTTTAATTTTATCTCGATGCCCAAGAAACACAAACTTCTCCGCGATATCTCTGAGAGTTTACAATGCGGCTTTAATGCGAGCTCTTACCGCGAGGTCCCAGTGACCTCTATGTGATGTAACAAGGCGAAGTTCTCACTGATGTGCTCATGCGATATCCTGGAGACCTCGCCATGAGATATAATAATAATAACTAATAAAATGAAATAAGTCAAGTACAAATTTAATTGAAGCTCTTACATCCTTCAGAGTATTCTTGGAGAGTGTAGGGTTCACTATTTATCAAGAATTCCTTGACCTTCTTCTTTAAAGTTTTCAAATCATCTATGTCTTGGAATTTCCTGGGTAGATAGTTGAAAAGTTTCAAGCACATGTACCTATTGAGAATTTTTCTGAGTAAGGGTTAGCTTATGACAAGGATGAATGTAGGGATATCTTCTCCTTGTATTGTTTATGATTCTTTGAAACCTCTCCATGCGATATATTTGAGGCTTCGAAATTGACAATAATCCCTTTATTAGTGGTCCTATAACGTTGGTAAAAAATTTCTGTCTATTGATGACCCCCTCCCTCTGAAAGAATACCTTATACATTTTGCAATGCTACCTGTATAAAGCTGTGCAATGCGAGCTGTGTAGGAATTTCTTATACATCTCGCAATGTGACCAATTTGAGAATATCTTATACATCTCGCAATGCGAGCTCTCATAGATCTCACAAAAGGAGGTTTAAGAGAAGTTCTCAAAGTCTTCGCCGCAGGAGGGGTATGCGAGGTCCCAGTGTGACTGGGAGTTCTCTTGTGGAGGACATTTAGAGTAGAAATATAGAGCTCTCGGCGACCTCTCAGAGAAGTCACAAAAGACGTCGCAATTTCCTACAAAGAAGTCGCAGGGACATCTCTGGGATCTTTGTGTTGCCTGGGGAAACATTTCGATTTTATTTTCAAACCAGACGATCTAACGTTCCACATTTTCGAAGCAACAATAATGCAGCAAGATCGAGATGGCTCGAAGCACCCACTCTCCAATCTCCTATGCCATTGAATGAGGTAGTCATTTATTCGTTGTTGAATCGCGCCGAGGTTTTTGATTATTTTACTGGATAACTAGACAATATTCATACCCTTATTCAACCTTGAATTCTCTATGTTTCCAAGTCTTAATTCCTAAACTGTATATAATCTCCTTGGAATCCAATTGCTTTAAAATGACTGAATGCATAGTAATTCGTATCAGACATCCTTATATTATATGCCTATACAATGCCAATTTATTTATGGACAATACATAACCCTTTTTTCGAGCTGCTTCTGATGCTTTGCAAGGTCATTTCGTTCCATCGATTCAAGTGTATATTTATGCTCAACTGATCTGTTTTTGAAATAATCAGATATACAGAAAGATGAGATACATTCAATCATGATCTTACATTGATTGCCTTACCTGACAACTGTGCAATATATACTCATATTATATCGAATGTCAAATGTTCTGATATCTTTCTAGATGGGCTGTATCTTCTTTTCCAGAGCAACTTTGACGAAACTTAGCATTGAATTTTCAAATGCTTTCGTTTTGAATCGAGTGGTTTTCGCAGCAATAAAGCACAACTGGATTTGATTGAACGTTGTCAGTATTAGATTTTTTCATCTTATCAGCGCAAGAAGATTCTAAAAAACTGCCATGAATTTTTCGACAACATGACTTTCTTTGTTTGACAACCATTGCATTTCAGTGTGGTCTGAATTTTCACTGGCATGTTTCAAGATATTGTATCCTTCACCAGAAGTTCCATTATTTTCCTATTTTCAAATCATTTGTTAAACTATTCGCAAATTTTCATGCGGTTATATACAAAAAATATCGAATTAGATTCAGAAATGTTAATGTAACTATAGGATGTATTGTTCCACAAAAGTTGAGGATGTTCCGAAACATATGCTTTCTCAGCAATGAACATTTAAGAATCGGCTTCTTTTGAAATGGTTATTAGCTTTTGTGGAGCAGTATATTTCAATCAAGCGTAATTGATTCCTTGCCCAACACTTCATATCGGCTGAAATAATTTTGGTGTGATAAGAGATCTCTTATTTAGATAACCAAGCATTAACTATGTAAGCCTATTTACATTTCTCCACTTTGCATCTATGCCCTAATATTTTTGAAAGTATAATTTTTTCGCTGGATGCAATACCAATAATAAATGGAAGCATAGGTGCACTTTTCAACTATATTGTAAATGCTCAAAGGATGTCTTTGTTGTTACCATTCCACTCATCCTTTTAATTGTTTAACAACTTGTTGCCCTTCTAATCACCGTGTGTTTTTATGTACCTTGTATGCATTTCAACATCGGAACACGATATGCGGAATTCAGCTTTGTTCTGTTCTGATTCTTATGTTATATTTCAGATTATCTGTCATTCCAGTCATATGCATACATGATATATTAGGTAATTATCATACGGAACAAACATGCTCGTGAGCTTGTTTTGATTATGTGCATGAAAGCTTCGATTGCTCATTTAAACCGCGAGTGTCGCTTGTTATCTATTTAAGTTTGCAGGATCATTCAGCAGGAATATTTCAGATATTATGATTTAGCCCATCGGATTCTTCATTGCTGGTCTCAAGGTATATTTTGGAGAAACTTCCCGTTGATCAGGATGTCTAGTCAGGAGTTTGAAGGATTTTCATAGGAAAAAATACGTCTGTTTCCTTCTTAGATATTACTACGTCTTGATAAACAAGGTCTGGTCCTTCACAACATGCTGAGTTGATAGGTACATATTTAGGTATATGAGAAACCACTGGAACTAGTTTTTGAAAGGACATTCACCTTGCTCTATAATTTAACTCATGAAGTATACCAGTATTGATTGATCCGATTCTTGTCGAAGTCAAGAGGTGTTGCACTGATGTGGCCAATTGAGGCCGAAATATTGGTCAGCGCGTGATTCGGAAAGAACAGAATCTCCTGAATGGCAGTATGACAAGGTATTATTATACTTGAATTGAAGTATCAACTTTCGTATTGGAGTTTTAAAAAGATGGGAGCAAAATTTTTGATTTAAAACTTTCCTCAAAATGGTTATTTATAAATGTTGGCTATTCAACATATTTCCAAAACGTCAGAATCAATTTTTTTCCGAATCTTAGATATGAATTAGAATTCGGTTTTCGATTATTACTATGTATTTCATTTCGAAGTTTTCTATTCGAAATCGAATATTTCAGATTGTTCTCATTTTAATTAATCGCTCTTCATAATCCCAATTTCTTTAAAAACCAGAGGCCGTGCATTAATGAATACATTCTACTTCGAACCAATTTTCAAAAAGCATGTAAAAAAATGCAAGTTTCAAGTTGTCTTGAGGTTTTAACCTACGGTAGAAGCTTCCATTACGTTTATTGATTGATATCCATCGATCAGAAAGATATAGACCGATCAGTAGAATGGAAGCATGCTAAGAATCGACCTGTCTTAACTTTTTTTCTGGGTGTAATAGGAAATATTATGAACTCTAAGGTCGTTGCAAAATGGCGAAGGATCCCGTTCTTATTGTGATGTATTAAAATGTTTTTTTTCACGACCTGGTGAAATCCTATTGGTAAATGTGATTAAATACTAAATCCTGAAGTTGTTGAAAACCTTATTGGAAGATTCTCTCACCAGATAGAAAGATGAAGCTAATAATAACGTATTATAAATAAACTGCTCCACATGAGTTAGGGATATTGACTTAAATTGCAAAGAAATATTATAAAAATAAGATTTTTGTGATGAAAATTCATATAAATATGATTTCAAGTTGCAAATTAATTTTAGCCTGTAGGTCTGCAGCGTATACAGGGTGGTTAAGAAAAATCGAGTAAAATAACTAAATTTTATTCCCAGAGAATTGGAGCATGTATGGCCTTCACGGGCATCAATAACAGCTCGACATCTTCTTTGCATACTAAACACGAGGTTGTTGAACATTTCTTGAGGAATTTGGTTCCATGAACGGGGCAGAAGCTCTCTCAGATCATTTAAGGAATCTGGGGTAGGTTGATGATTATCTAATCATCTTTGGAGCATATCCCATGCATGGTCTATGCAATTCAAATCTGGTGAGTGTGAAGGTATTGGTAAATGTAGAATACCAAGCTCCTCGCGCGCAATCTCTACTATGGCTGCACGGTGCGGTCTAGCGTTATCGTCTAGAAATTGTTTCACCAATAGCAGCGTGAAAATTTGGCACAACATTGTGAATGACATGCTCGCTATAGTGTAGGGCGGTCATATTTCCAGGACAAATGTGTAGATCTGTGCGCCCGTTGAAACATATCCCGGCCCATACCATAACACCACCCCCTGGGAATGGATGGACCTCTTGGACATAGCGACGATTACGGAGTATGCGTGGGATTGTCCATACCCTTATTGGCCTTATTCTTCGAGAATCTGAAAATCGTCCATATCTGGATTCATCAGTGAGGAGACTACGCCATTGATCGTTCCAATTGATATGTTGCCTTGCCCATTCCAGTCTTTGACGCTCATGGTCACGTGTTAATGGAACTCCGCTTAATGGACGTCTAGAACCTAGATTCACCTCTCTCAAACGTCGTCTGATGGTTTCGATGGAAACTTGGACCCCATCTGCATTTTGAAGAGTATTCCGTAGCATTTTACACGTAGATGTAGGGTTTCTTCTCGCCGAAACGGTGATGAAACGATCCTGAGCAGGTGTTGTTTTTCGTCGCCCACCAAGCCTTGGTCTTTCCAACCTGCCTCCCTGAACCTATTCCAAAGTCGAGATATCACACTTTGGCTGACTTGGAGCCTTTCCGCTACAACAACCTGAGTTACGCCACCCTGTAGCATTCCGATAGCCCTATTAGCCTCAGCGTTTGTTAATTTACGTCTTGGAATTATCAGAAAACTCGTTTCAAATCGAACTCGTTGATAAACTGACTCCATTTAAAAATAAGAACATTTATGATGCATATGCAAAGAACCAAACTTCAGAAAAAAGGCGACCGGATTGACGAAATGTCTCATACTAATTTTTATTGGATCGATTGAAGTTATTATTGAGTTTTAGATGATTTTACAGCTATTTTCTCGAAGATTACATACTTTTAAAAACGATTGAATACGATATCCCTTACTCTTGTGGAGTAGTATATTCATCTGCAAATCGCTTATCGAAAAGATCTAGTTCAAAAATCTACAGAAAACAAGTATCTTTGGGTTTCATGCACCTACAATTCGACTCAGCTAGTCGTTAATAAACCTGTGCAGGTTGGACAACTTTGTACCAGCATCAGGAATTTAAATGTCATTTAAGGAAGAAAACTTCATATCAGCAAGAACTGGAAAGCGCTTTCTTTTTTTCTTCTCGATAATCTGTTTGTATTTGTGCTTCCATGTGGATAAGAAAAGGAACAATACATTCAGAACTGACTCCACTTTCGAAATTCAGCAAGAATAAAAATACCGTACTGAAAGAAATGCTCATTGGGTAAAATTCTTGGGAAATATATCCGGATATGTCAAATATTGTTAAATTTTGAGAAAATCAAAGAAATATGATTTGAACCCGATTGAAATTGATAAAAAAGGGACCTGCTGAATGTCCTGCCGATTGATAACGTTAAAACATCATAAGCACCTGTTTCTGGGCCATTGCCTGCATCTGTTGGAACATCTGCCTCTCCTCTTCCTTACCTGGAACAAATCCAACATCCAGCCCATTAGTTGCACCGAATTTTTCCACATGTTTCCACATCTAAACGACACTGAAATGTGTCTCTAAACTTTTTTACGCTGTAACTAATTAAGACTCTTCGTACTTTTATAAGAAAATGAACGCCCTGTGTCATGTGATGGGAGAAGAAGAACGACAGTGCATGGAAAGCGACAGACTTAGGTAATAGAAAAACTATTGGCGTGGTCAGAGGTTCGTGCTGGTCCGATAGAAGGATTGATGGATATACCCAGGATAAATTTGTTATGCAATGTAATTTCCCGATTCATATCTTTCATCAAACCTTAACAAATGGCAAAATGGTGAATATGAGCCCCAAACATAAGAAAGTTCTCTGAGTAAGATCATATTTATTCTTTCTACGACTATCTACGAAACCAAACAGAAATTATTCAGTAATATGATGATGACTGGCAAGTTCTTTAATTTGGTGTTAATTTCGTGCTGATATTTTAGTTTTTTTAATTTTTCTGTTGAATCTTTGGAATCGCTCAAGAGAATTCCCGTTTTCAAATACATTCATAATTCGAAAACTTCATGAGAGATATCTATTCCATATTCTTCAATTTGCAGCGTAAAAATGAGATCTAGATTGGAGAGAGTTTTACCATAACTAGTTATGGATTCGAAAATATAAAAAATTTATAGCTAGGTAAATACGATCGTTGTTTCCAGATAAATGAAGACAGAGGTGTCTATTTGTCGCACGTCAACTATATAATAATTCGCAGTGAAATTTCGAATTATTTCTTCAATGAAAGTTCGATGTTTATTCAGAAGAACCTCCCTATTTCAACAGTTGTTTCATTCTTGTGCTGAATGAATTCATCGCGGATATATCCATCGCATAAGAAGATGATGACAATTTAAAAGTAAGTTGTACTGACCCATTCCTTTGTTCTGCAACATTTCCAGTAATTTTTTTATACTTTCATCTCGCGTTTGCAGGGTTTGTTTTTGAGTTTCGATCCTGAGCTCCAGTTCCTGCAACAAAAATTTGACGATGTGTGATTTGTACATTATTCGAATTTTATCCAAGCTTATCCTCTACTCATCTCTATTCTCCTTTATTAATTGATTAAATAAAATTGAATCCTTCTTCAATTCATGCAGAAATTTCCTTATGCTGAACGAGACTTGCCATGGACAGTGAAAGCATCGATTCAAACCTTATTCTATCATACTCCGAAAAACGATAAACATAATAATGATACTGTTATAGTCTCTTCGAGTATAGTCCAATCACTTACACAATAAGAAACACGAAATGGGATTCCAATGGTAGAATGGACAGACGGACCAGAATCGAATAGATTGTATTGCCACTATTCGAATCCAATAAATTCTCCTAGGATTTATATTGTCTCGATTTTATTGACAGTAAACCATCAGACTTTACACTCAGCTGATCCAATAAAATATTATCATCCAGGTCTTGTCTTTTCATCGAATCTTATTTCCTTGGTATTTTGATTTTTACAGCTGTCCTACATTTTATTATTACTTCGTTATCTTCAGTACTGGATTGATATTTTACCCTTTTTATGAAGACGTTGGGTTTATACTGCAGAGTTTCAAAATTGAGAGAATAGAGGTTGCAAAAATTTAAAACAGGAATATTGGAGAAATTAGTTTTGGTTTACTCAGTTCTAGTTTTTTGCATAATTTTCGGGTTCTCTTAACAGAATTATTTTACTCTTTTTTTTTCTTTTCATTTCACGAACTATACAGGGTGTTTCTGAATTGATGCGACAGATTTCAAGAGGTGATTCCTTGCTCAAAATAAAGGGTTGTTCGTCTTACGTAAGGGAGATATCGCGGGTCAAAAATGGCGGAAAAATTTATATAAAAACTTACGCAACGACTTGGTTAGAATTGAATTCAGATAGCCTGATTTGGTTAAAAAATGTTTCATATGTTTCATAATTTTTCCGCAATCTTTGATTCGCGGTATCTCCCTAATGTTTGACCTTTGACCCAACCTTCATATAACAAAATTATCTTTATCTTAAACAAGGAAACACCATTCGAAATCTTTCACATCAATTCAGAAGCACCCTGTATATTTGTCTGATAAAAAAAATTAATTTTTCCAAATAATAATCGTTAAAATAATCACACAATCTCGCTTAACTGAGATCCAGCGAGTTTAGAATACGGAACAACCTCAATAATTTTCCAATATAATTTCCTAACTGCTTAATTAATTTCGAAACTGTAATCCCTCGAAATTAGATTTCAGTGAAGATTCTTGTCCGTTTCATTTCGTTTTCTCGAGCTCAGTTTCCTACCAAAACCTGAAATTCTAGACTGAATTGATTTTATCTTCCTTCAATTGTTCAATTCTTTTGTGCACTTTCTTGTACCTCTTTCTTGAGTTAAGATTCGCGAGGTGAAGCCTCACTCTCTCAATTTTCGGAAGAATTATATTACGTGAAAACATTTCTCCACGCCCTTCAAAATGATTGATTACTTTTCATACTGAGTGTTCAAAACCAAAGTGAAGAGAATTCCAAAAAATAAAATTTTCGTGCGAATGCTACTGAGCTCTTTGGCATTACTTGATACAGGTCTAAAGGAATTTTAAATCAGGAATGTACTCCCAAAATTCATTTCTACCGTTTAGACCAATCAGAATCTGATGAATATGCAATATTTTTGGAAAAACTTTTTGAAAATGACTTATACAAGACACATGAAAGATGCAAAATTTATTCTGCTTTGAGAAACCAGAACCATTTATAAAATTTTAGGGAATTTTTGAAAAAGATTCCCAAAATTTCTGTAATAACATATCCTAGATGATCGACGATTTATAAGACAGCTGCTTATAAGTGATTTAATACTTGGTATTTCCACCCCTTGCTTTAATTACAGCTCGGCAACGACGGTTCATACTCAAAATGAGTGATCTTAAAATGTTCTGATCTAATCCTTCCCAGATTTCTCCGAGTTGGATTCCTAAGTCATTAAGAGTAGCTGGATGATTTCCTGAACTTCTCAGCCTTCTATTGAGGTTGTCCCAAACCTGCTCAATCAGATTGAGATCTGGACTTCTTGCTGGCCATTGCATTCGAGAGACTTCAACCTCTTCAAGGTACTCCGGAACGATGCGCGCACGATGGGGTCTGGCATTATCGTCCATAAAAATGAAATTTTCACCGATGTATGGGGCAAATGGCACTACATGCTCTTCAAGAATGTTCCTTATATACTTATCAGCATTCATAGCTCCATTATCAACGACCACTAGGTCTGTGCGAGCAGTCAAAGATATTCCACCCCATACCATAATCGATCCTCCCCCGAAACCAGTAGTATTCAGGAAATTGCACTGAGCATATCTTTCATGTGGACGTCTGTATACAAGGGAACGTCGATCACAATGGTAGAGGCCGAATCTAGACTCCTCTGTGAAGAGAACTCTTTCCCAATCGGCCTCTTCCCAATGGATTGCTCTCTCGCAAAATCCAAACGCGCCCTTCGATGGGCTGGGGTAAGAGCTGGGCCTCTTGCCATGACACGAGGCCTTAAATCATATTCTCTGAGGCGATTTCTTATTGTCTGAGTGCTAATTTGCACCTCATGAGTTTGCTCAAGCTGATTTTGAAGGAGACGAGCGGTTGCAAACCGTTATCTCAACGAAGAAACTCTCAAGTAACGTTCTTGAATGGCAGTTGCTACCCGTGATCTACCATGTCCTGGTCTTCGGACATTCATACCTGTCTCCCTGAATCGCTGCAACATTCTGGACACACTTGTATGGGAAACTCCAAACCTTTCTGCAATTCTTGTGTATGTCCACCCTTCTTCTCGCAAAACTACCGCTTTGGCCCTTTCCTCTTTGGTCAAATTGCGTGTTTCGCGTTGCATAGCGATCGAGTGTAGAAAATCAAACGAAAGAAAAACTATTGATCACTAGAATTGATCGAGAACAACTGATTTTAGAATGGAGCCAATACATTCAAAATCTGATAATATCATCTTTTTTTATTCCTGCTGGGAGAAAACATCTGTATTGAAGAAAAACGTTAAAAGTGGATAACATATGCATGCATAATTCTGATAAAAAGAATTATCATTGAGAACACCTTCAGTTGTAGAACAAATTTGAGATTTCCATAATGTTCGTTAATTTTTTTGCGCAGTGTATGTTAACTGAACTTAATAAGCCTTAAGACCCAAATCTGCATTCAAAATACGGTGTAATGACGTTTGTGGAATGCCTGATCCTAAAGAACGACGAGGAATGGACAAACCTCGCCACCTCGGCTGCATTAACAATATTGGCGGCTGTTCTTGAGCGACGTGCACGGGTTTTATTCTTCACATCACTAACTTGTCCCAACAGCTCAAATTTTTCCACCAATTTCTGTGAAGCACCTTGTCGGTTCGACAAGGTGCTTCACGACGGCCCAAAATTGTTTTACGAACCGTCTCTGCCAAATTTTCACCATTTTTATAGTGGATTTCAATCATTTCAATGCGTTGTTCAAGCGTGTATCGTTCCATTTTTCTGAATGGCGTAGTTTCTACTTGTTAAATGTCAAAAAAAGACAGCTTCAAAAGTGACGTCTACCGAAATAGTTGGCTATTCAAAATAACACATCTTATTGGAAAATCTTTTACATAAAAGGTGGATTTACTTATAATGAGGTATTCCCTCTAAATTTTTAAGTTCCCGTATGTTATGTAAAGCAAATTTTAACATACCTAATGCTCGCTAGGATGTAGAGTTTCGTATTAAAAAAAATGAGATCAATTGACCCTTTATGAAATAACAAGCTGGCCCGGCGAACTTTGTTCCGCCTAAATGATACTTACAGTGGTTTTCACAAATCGTAATCACCGGTGATCGGAGATCAACGGCTTGGTTCTCTGATTTTTGAACTGTCAAATGTTTCCATGGATATGAGCTATCACACAGAACAGATACACAAAAATAATATGTCATAATATGTCAATCACTAATAATGGCAATTTTGGATTCAATTATTTCCGCAAATATATTTATTACCCAAACACAAATTCAAAAACATTTTAAAAATTATGAGAAAAGATAAGAATGGACATCTCACGATTGGAACTCATCGCCAAAATCCGATTTACTTGACATTTCGATAAAAATTCACAGTGATATTCACCCGCTTCTGGATCTGTTAATAGCCTTTCATGGTACTATAAGCCCTATGTAAATTACACAGTAATTGATGTCATATGTATTTTTTTCGACCATTTCAAACTACGACGACCGAAATGCTCGAAAAAAGGACAGATGACATCAATCGATGGCCGCGAAAACCTCAACAATTTCATCGCCATTTAATTGTAATAATGATAATATAGAACCTTCACGATTACGTTATTTGGAATAAATAAAACTATAAAAATAACTAATAATCATCAGTCATAATGTGTGAATAGCGCCATCTGAAGTGGTAAGAACGAAACTTTTCTCATATCTCAACGAAATCTGATCTACTGATCATTTTAGACATCTGTTGTACTCCTACGCTGAGACATGTTGGTTTTGCCCAACAGCGCAGAGTTGTGGGCAACTCAAATTACACACTATTACAGTGACTATAGAGGGAATATAGTCACTGTACACACTATTTGTTTATATCGCCATCAAACGCGGAGAATATCAAATGAAGTACAAACGAATAAGCGGTAGCGTAACTGTAGCGATTTTTTCGAAGTTTTATTGTATTTTATAATAACCAGACCGTAGACGAATCCATATTTGAAGTTTCATAACAAACAGTCCATCCGATCTCGAGTTATAAATGGTGTAACCAACATCTTTCTTTTATATATATAGAAGATGAACTCTCAAAGTGAAACATACTGTATATACAAAGTCTTGATTACTTAAACACCTTGTTCATAATTTCCCGCCTACGAGCAGATACTCCAGAAAAGCGTGAATTCATCAAATATTTTTGCTGTACATTTCAGAATCAGACCTGGAATGTCTCTCGAATTATGCTTCGTTTAATCACATCAAGGGAATGTCGGAGGGTGTTTTGAGAAAACGTTCGTGAGAGTGCCACTTGCAGAAGTATTCGAATTAAACCATCTGCTGGGAACACTTTACGATAAGCAGATACGTAGTTCCAGCGATGAATATAATCGAAATTTCTACTTTGGGTAATGATGAATGGGTCTCAAAATAGAGCATTCTTTTGGAGAATGAGTAGATTTATTATCTGTGAGGATAAATGTCCAGGGAATGAATAATTGATTCTATTTGAAATAAGTTCTTCATCATTGTCAAGGTTCAGCATGGGAGCAGCATTGGGGAGTTTAATTCATGAAGAGGGCCTTTTTCGATATTCTCGAATTTCCACAGAAGAAAATTTTCTTTGAATAATATGAAGCGATTTTGCTGTTGCGAACACCGGGGTTCTCATCTATGAACTACGAGGATATATTGAAAAATTCTCAGCCTACTATAAAACCAAACAAAATTTCAATGTCAAAATATGTATTTTATTACTCAACATATTTTCCTCTTAATTGAATACATTCATTACAGCGAACCTGCAAAGTTTCTACACCTTTAAAAAAAATGTTTCTTCTTGCTCTGCAAACCAGTCCTGCACAGCTTTTATTACCTCATTGTTGGAAGAAAATTTACGACCTTTTAAACTTTCTTCAGTTGAGGAAAGAGATGATAGTACGGACGGTGCTAGTAATTCTAACCCCAAATCAATTTTTTGCCTGGCAACATGGGATTTGTGTACTGGGGCGTTCTCATGTAAAAACAAAATACCTCCGATAGCTTTCCGCGTCTTTTCTCTTTAATTTTTTCCCGTAGAGTGGTCAGTATGTCGAATGGTAATCGCCAGTCATTGTTCTACCCTTATACAGAAAATCTATCATGATAACTCAATTGCAATCCCAAAAAACTGAAGCAAAAACTTTTCCAGCAGATTTTTGGACACGAAACTTCTTAGGTCTTGGAGAACCAGAGTGTCGCCATTCCACCGATTGTTGCTTTGTTCCTGGACCGTAGAAATGTACCCAAGTCTCATCCATAGTAACAATTCGGTTTAAGAAGTCTACATCGTTTTCAAATCGAGCACAGATCGAACGCGATGCTTCTACCCTTGTACGCTTTTGGTCAACATTCAAACATTTGGGGATCCATTTTTCAGAAATTTTTCTCATGTCCAAATTGACGTGAACAATATAATGAACGCGTTCGTATGAAATCTTCAGTGCTTCAGATATCCGATTTAGCCAAATTCGACGGTCTGATAAAATCATGTCATGAACTGCATCGACATTTTCGGGGACTCACACAGAAACAGGCCTTTCCGATCGGTCATCATCTTCAATGGAAAATTTACCTCTTTTGAAGCTTGCAGTCCAATTTTTCACGGTCGCATGCGAAAGACATTGATCACCATATATTAAACATATCTTCGTAAATCTGATGCTTACCTCTTAACCCTTTTAAATACATGTACTTGATGATGGCTCGATACTCCAATTTTTCGATTTTTACAATTTCGATGGACATCTTTTTTTTTTAAATTCTCTCTATCTGCGTCTTCACACAAATGTGAAAAAGCCTTACTTTTTTATTGCTTGGATTCGTATACTATATGTATAATAAAAATATTCGCTGGTGAAATATGAAAGCTTCATTCTACATCTACATACCTTTATAGTATCCCTAAGTATTGCAATTTCTCTCGTGAGATGTTCATTTTCCTGATACAGTGCCTCCATTTGCTGTTGCATTTCTATGCTAGGTCCCCGCATTCTCATTCTGAGCTCTTCCTCAAGTTGCCTCACCAACATTGCTTGTTTCTGAAAAGATAACATAATGATAATGTAACATGTAAAAATAGTATTTATACATATTTATGGCAGATATAATGAATTCTTTGAGCAATAGTTTGAACTTCTTATCCAACAGTCACATAAAAAATATTATATCTAGTATATTTCACTTCGAGAAGAAACAAAGCGAAGGACCCCGCAGTTTTTTTATGGGAAATGGCGTTCCGTCAAATGTTCTAAAATTTTGGTATAATGTTGTACTCGACCTACTGATCAAAAGTGTCCATGACCCCAACTCAATCCGATGACTAGTTTTTGGCGTTGGAGTTGAGAATTACCCAATTTTGCTACGCTCGTATCTCGGAACAGAATCGAATGAACTTCAATTTTTCTCTAGAATAATTTCATTTCATCCCCAGGGAGCAACCATATGGAGGAATATGCTCAGTAATCTTTACGAATACAGGGTTATCCTTAATTGAATGCATGCCCGATTTTGAAAGTATAAAATGTTTCAGTTTCAGAGCGAGAACGTTCGCAAAATGAACTATTTCACTAGATATGTTGTTGTTACATCGAAAAACCCTAGAATACCCAGAATTCATACTGGGTGATTCATTATTATAGAAACTATTCACAATGAAGGTTAAGTGAACACCCTGTATTTTTGGGTTGATTTAATTTGTTTGTTTAATTTTTTCAGAACATATCACCATGGACTTCAAAGAATACAAGGTGATTCAGTCATGAAATAAACTGTGAACCCCACGAAAATACCCAAAAACCACATTTTTTTCCATCACCCTTTGTTCCAAGATTAACTCCGTTGAGGTGGGAATTTTCTTTCACTAATGTACTTGATACAAAAACATCAATACGGCTGAGAGTTTTCATCCACTTCCTATGACCAGATTTTTTATGTTATACAAGATAGTTATTTTTTTTAATGTTATACAAGATTATGTTATAATAGTATATTATTTCATTAGGAGGAGAAGTGTCACTTTTCGTGGCGAGCTTGAGTTTATCCGCCGAACGGAGTGAGGCGGATAATTGAAAGCGAGCCACGAAAAGTCACTTCTTCTCCGAATGAAATATGCTATTTTATTTCCAAATGTTTTCAAATTCATGAAAATTGCACATTTAATGTAACTTTATCAAATAAAAATGACGTTTGAATTGGAAGTTTTTGTATTCTATGCATCTATGTTCAATGGTAACCAAGTATTTTTTTTCGTAGCAACACTTTTCCTGCCGCCGGAGGGAAAAGTAAATATTTCTCCGCCTAGGCGGAGAAATAGAACTTTTCGATGATCCTGTCAGTCGAGAACTGACGTTGTTATCGTACGTTTGGAAATAATAGTATATTATTTCATTAGGAGGAGAAGTGTCACTTTTCGTGGCGAGCTTGAGTTTATCCGCCGAACGGAGTGAGGCGGATAATTGAAAGCGAGCCACGAAAAGTCACTTCTTCTCCGAATGAAATATGCTATTTTATTTCCAAACGTTTTCAAATTCATGAAAATTGTACATTTAATGCAACTTTATCAAATAAAAATGACGTTTTAATTGGAAGTTTTTGTATTCTATGCATCTATGTTCATGGTAACCAATGAATCTTTTTCGTAGCAACCACTTTTCCTGCCGCCGGAGGGAAAAGTAAATATTTCTCCGCCTAGGCGGACAAATAGAACTTTTCGATGATCCTGTCAGTCGGGAACTGACGTTGTTATCGTACGTTTGGAAATAAAAGATATTTATTTATGTTAGTCTATTCTTATTCCAGCATAAAAAAAATGTGGTCATAGGAAGTGGATAAAATCTCCCAGCCGTATTGATGTTTTTATATCAAGTACAGTGGTGAAAGAAAACTCCAACTTCAACGGAGTTGATCTTGAAATAGAGGGTTATGAAAAAAAGGTGGTTTTTGGGTTTTTTCGTGAGGTTCACAGTTTATTTCATGACTGAATTACCCTGTATTCTTTGAAGTCCATGGTGATATGTTCTGAAAAAATTGAACAAACATCTTAAATCAACCCAAAAAAAAAAGGTTTTCCACTTAACCTTCATTGTGAATAGTTTCTATTATAATACATGGATCACCCAGTATGAGTTCTAGGTATTCCAGGTTTTTTCGATGTAACAACAACATATCTAGTGAAATAGTTCATTTTGCGAACGTTCTCGCTCTGAAACTGACACATTTTATAATTTCAAAATCGGGTATGCATTCAATTATGGATAACCCTGTATTCGTAACGATTTTCACATATTCCTCCATATGGTTGCTCCCTGGGGATCAAAAACTGAAGTTCATTCGATTCTGTTTCGAGATACGCGCATAGTAAAAGTGGGTTATTCTCAACTTCAATCTGAAAAACCAGTAATAGGATTGATCAGTAGGTCGAGTACGTCATTATACCAAAATATTATTAGAACATTTGACGGAACGCCATTTGCCATAAGGAAAGTGCGGGGTCCAACATCATTCGAAATTTATCGAAAATTAGCGATACCCTTTGGAACTGGCGCATTCGCCAATTCGCAACACACTATCTGAATTTTCGATTTTATTGTAAATTCAGTCGTGGAAGACTTCTGTCATTATTGCCTATAGCATTATTTAACGAATTAACATGGAAAAGTATGCTATTCAACGTCAATTTGATCCGAAAAAGGTTGTAGTTATTGTAGTAAATGATATTTTTTGAATAAAATCTTAGACAGTCTAAGAATAAAATATTCGGTAAAATCTCCTCATAATTATTTCATGAGAAAATTCAAAATTCCCTAAAGAGTACCTTTTCCAACTGTTTTAGTCTTATGAAATTTAATCATTGCGAAGAATAGTTTTGATCGACAGACTGATGACGAATGTAATACCTTTTCATTTCTAGATAACATGACATATTATTAGAAAAAATTTACTAATTCGAAAATAACTATTTCATTTTCATCTAGTATAGATCTAACACCATTCTTCAGTTTCAGTAGAGTTTTTCTCTTGGTTCTGAACCGACCTATATTAAACGATTCCCGAGAAAGTTTTCGATTACGTTACGGAAATTGGAAAATCAGGACGAAGCATGGAATTTTCCGATGCTTCACATTGCCATCGCTTCTGAACTCCATGTCACCCCCTATCTTTTTCCGCTTAGGTCATCGTGATTTATTGGTAGCTCCATTGAATTCATTTCGCTGATACCAGCCGGTGCCAGTGTTAGGTGAAGGTCCCTGCTACGGAGGTCTGTGTGACTCTGATTGGGTGCAACAGTTGAGAATCCTCTGAGACAGCAACTGCCAATTATTTCGTAGATTGTTGAAGATTTTATAGTTTAGATTGAGCTAATGGAAGAGTGGAAAAAGGCAACCGAATCTTTCAGATTTTTGTTTTCCATTTGTGAAAGCAAGAATACTACCATGAGATTAGGAGCTTTTGCAGGCTATAAAGTCTTTCAGGTTAAGAGTCCGCCAAACACGGAGATAATATCGATATCTGCGTCAACCTTTTTTTCATTTATATACAACTAAATTGGAAGTAGAAACGAGGAGGGGTGATTCTTTGCATAATTCTGTGCGGATATGACGAGACTACGATAGACCATAAAGTTTAATATATCGACGAAGCTTCTTTTGAAATTCTTCAGACTGACATTGACTCACCAAAATAAAGTATGTACTGGAGTAAATCGGGGGACACTGTTCCTGAAACAATATCCCCTTGTCGATTTGCAATCGAAAATGGCATATCAACTAAATTTCAGTTGAATATCTTGGGAATGGCAGGTACTATGAAAAAAAACTTGCAAAAATTCAAATTTCAACACCTCATCTCGAAAACGAAACGTCGCGGTCCCATGTGATTGATTTTCCTATCGTGGTTTTGGAAACATCTGTATATCATTCAAAGGTATTCATTTTCTTTGAAATTATGGTTAGTACCTATATTCCTTTTCCCATTCTTCATTATCACATTACCCGATGGTTGCTTTTTTAATCATACCATCACTAGATAGTTTCGCTCATGAAATGTATCGGGTGATAGAATTTTAAATTGAAATAAATAGTATATTATACAACGAGCGGTAATGTAAGTCATAACACACCCAGATGAATTTTGCTGTAATGCATCAAGTGTGTTATGACCATAACCGCAAATTGAATACTATACTTTATCTACGACTTATTCAGTTGAATTCAAATTAATCTGCATTTTCAAAATTGACAACCGTTGTCAAAAGCAATCTCTGTTGTCTAGATTCGAATCGCGTAGAAAAGGTCAAAAATTCACATTGTGCAAATGCAAATTTTGGATATTCAGACCAGAGTAAATGTCGAGGAAAATGTAGAAATGAATGGCGAGAACGTTACCTTGCTGTCTGAAATAGAGTTCCCGATCAATCCGACTTTTTATCCGTAAGCAATTTCATTTTTCATATTTGTGAGTTATAGGCGAGAGTTATTATAACTCATGGTTCTATTTTCTATTGGTTTATAGATACTATTACAGCTCAAAATCAGTTAAATAATGGATATCCACGAAAGAATAAGACACAAATTATTTGCCATTATAAATAATAACAAATGAGATGTGAATATACGAACTAGGTCTACCATGTCGTTCACCCCATTAGACCGATTGGTCCAACGTCAACTGAGAATCGCACCGACTGTAGTTTCGTCCTATTTAGGAACATCATGGTGGAATATCCCAAAGTTGACGCTGGATGGAAAATCTTTTATATCATATTTATTATTCATCCACTTTTTTGGGTTTTTAAAAAACCTACCAACTGCGAACGTCTCCGTGCTTCCCAGGTGAATTGATTTATTATGTTATCAACGTTGAAATTCACAATCTGGTGTTGCGATTTGGAAGAAAGTTTCCTTTATTGTTCACTCAATCACCGAGAGGGGAGTCTCTTCTGGAGGTGGATAGATGTCACTCATTATCGAAATAATGCGCGACCAGATATCCATATCTTGACGAAAAGATTTTCCATCCAGCGTCAACTTTGGGATATTCCACCCTGATGAGTCCTAAATAGGACGAAACTGCAGTCGGTGCGATTCTCAGTTGACGTTGGACCAATCGGTCTAAAGCCGGCCATAGACATCGTTATTTTTCATCCGCCGCGATACGAACCGTCTCGGCAAAAGCGCCAAAAACCGATGTGTGTGGCGAAGAACCTTCGGTACGCATCGTCGGTAGAAATATCTGCCGATGCTTGATTTTTGTCACAACGGTTCATCGGTTGTCGTGCCATACCGACTGTGTGTGGGGGATTTCGTCGAGAATCGGCGGTTATTTTCCATTAGCGTAGTACAAATGCCATATTGACCGTTTCTTCATTTCTTTTTTATTCAGCACCGAAACCGCGGCCGCCACTGCTAAGAGAATAAGAGATGTTTCCTCTTCATGACGTGCTAATTCGCGATCGACAGCAAAATAACTGGTAAAATTTACCGAAGTGTTATCCTGAGATGAGAACCAACTGAAACGGCAGAACTTATATTACTCCCTAGCAAGAACTATTGAGTACAGTTTTGTACAGTAGTTCCACCTAGGGGGCAAATGTCTACGCTTCATCCCGGAGGTCCTCTCAAAAACTAGATCTCTACGTACATTCATTTTTCCCAAACGGAATCTCGCAACAACTCACTTTGGAGTTTTATGCAATACACCTGGTGGTGTACTTCTGAAACTGGGTCTCTACTAGTCCAATTCTCACATGTATTTTAGTTTGTTCCAACTTAGGGACATTATCCTCCTTTTTCATTATTATTCATTGCGGGACCTTAAACGTATGAATCGGGCGTATTCGACTTCCCTCGGTATTGCATAAAACTCCAAAGTGAGTTGTTGCGAGATTCCGTTTGGGAAAAATGAATGCACGTAGAGATCTAGTTTTTGAGGGGACCTCCGGGATGAAGCGTAGACATTTGCCCCCTAGGTGGAACTACTGTACAAAACTGTACTCAATAGTTCTTGCTAGGGAGTAATATAAGTTCTGCCGTTTCAGTTGGTTCTCATCTCAGGATAAGGCTACATGCATCTGATGACGGCCAATAAGCCAGAAACCGGTAATGCATTGTCTTCCTGTGGTGGTGCCACCACTGCCACCTGGTGGTGTACTTCTGAAACTGGGTCTCTACTAGTCCAATTCACAAAAATATATTATTTTAGAATTGGATTTGTTAAAATTCTACTGAAAGTAGAAGCTACATTTTATCTTGATAAGGATTCTGGCCGTAAATCTCTCTTGCCAAATGCAGGTCAAAGTCTTCCGTAAAGCGGAATCGGGTTTTCTACATGTATTGGTTTCCACTAAAGCTAAATACTCAGACAAATCATCAATAATAGGTACATGAATAATAATGAATGATGGTATGTGTAATAATAATAAACAATGCTTTTCTGAGTTTATGGATATCTACTTTAAATTCAAAATTCCGCCATTCGGGGCTTATCGGTATCATTCGTATATTCTTTGGTTTACGTACGTTCATTTTTAAGGTATACGTGAGAGAACGGCGTTTGGTTACGTACACCCGTAAACTTATTTTCAACGTTAACGTGAATACCTTACGAATGCGCGTGCGTAGATGTCAATTCGTACGTTAACGTATACGTTCATGGTTCATGGCAGCACTTCAACTCTCTATTGACATAACCCCAAAGAGAATTATCCATTGGAGTTATGTCACATGATCTTGGAGGCCAATTAATTGGACCATATCCCGAAATAATGTTATCGCCAAATATTTCTTTCAATAAATCCATAGTTACGGTAGCAGCATAAGGTGTAGCTTTAGTTCTTGAACCAGTTAGACCTTGTATTGGTGTAGACCAAGATCTTTAGGCGAAATTTCCATGTGGTGGATGCACAGAGGCCAACTTGTTGTGAACTTCGACGAATAGACAAGTCTGGATCTTAATCAACAGATCACTTTCACTAACAGCAGCGATATTTTCTTCTGTATGTACATTTCTTTGTCTTGTTGTTATTGCTTCGAGGAGAGAAAATGTTGTCCGAAATCTATCGATAGTTCGACGAATAAGCTGCACTGATGAACGATTAAGTAAACCATAAATTGCACGAAGTGCTCTATAAGTTTGGCGAATAGAACACCGATATTGAAAAAAAATTTCAACAATTTGTGAACGTTGTTGCGGCGTTAGTCTTTCCATGACTATTCCACTCATTTCAAAAACTGACCAATCACAGTCCAAAGACAGCTCGTATTATCGCGATAATACCAACTGTCTCTGAATTATGATTGGTCTAACAACTTCGGTATTTTCAACGATTGAACTACAGAATAATATGTGATCGAACTATGGATACGAAAGGTTTGACAACTGATAAATATAAATTGTAGACGTCAATATGAGTTTTTCCTTGCTTTTCTCGAATATGGAGTTTCTGACCTTTTATTCTGTTCGTGAAATAGTCTTATGTCACTCGAGATTGAATTTACCTCATAAGTCTATCTTTTATTTCCAAACTCAAATGAGTTGCTTTGAGGAAACACCACTCGTCCTCCGGACTCGTGATGTTTCCAAGCAACTCATTTTCGTTTGAAAATAAATCGAGACTTATCACGGAAATTCAATCTCTTGTGATATTACTACTGATAATTCGTTAATGTTTACTGAACAGAAATGTCAAAACAACATGGCTTCTACCTTCTGTCAAATCACAGTTACCCTATCGAAAACTATATCACTCTTGAAAAAGCACCCGATAGTTGTTCAGAGAGCTCTCAGCTTTTTGATTCTCTCATTACCTGTACCTTCCCTAAGGAGGTCTCATGAGCTACCCTGTAAAATCAGTAGATGTAGAGGAGTGAGATCTGTGATGACCTCAAGTCTTGTCGAGTATTTTCATCGGGCTTGTCTGCCATGTGTTAGCAAACCAGACTACTGCTCTCGTTTGAGTATAACGAGCCCTCAAAAATATTGATTCTTATAATATTTCAGCGTCGCATTCATTGCGGTCATAACATTTGACTCCAAACCGTTATGTAACGGCATCATTAATATAAATCAATCAATAAAAATATCCTGATGTGTTTTGCTCCATTCATTAATCAATACTCATTCAGTCGTGAATTATATATAGAAATATTCCACATTTATCTTTTAATAACCTAATGGAATCAAACATCATAGTCGTTACCATAAGTCATAACTGCTCTGCGAACGAAATATAAAATATTGAACTTTACAGAATACTTTTTCTAGTCATTGTTCAATATGAAGCTCTGAGCTTACAGTTCAATATTGATTCTTCTCTAATTTTATTATTATGAGGAATCCTGATTTTTCTAATTCCGAATGAGAAATAGTCTGATTCATCAGGAACGGATCTGTTTAATAAATGAAAGATCATTTATAGAAACAAGGTCAATGGTGTTATTAGATCAACATCTGGATGTTCGTGCTCCACTGACGCCTGTGAGACACTGATTCATTACATCAATTGATCCGAGGAGACTTTGGTAATGAAAAGTATGATGAATATCACTTACGTTTGAGCATAGATACTTACAAGAGAAGAAAAATGTTTTTTTTTGTATTCATTGAAAAATGGCTATAGATTCTTCGATGGGACAAAAAGTGTCACATCACGTTACAGCCAATTCTGATGCACCAATGTGTTTTACATAGATAGGTACCAAGGTACCCATGGTTCATCACTCTAAAGTGGACTGTTTTCGAGAAAACTGACATTTTATTATCAAAATCTATTTGCTTACGCATTCTACATTTTTTGTAATTGGAAAAATGAGTGATAATTGACAGGTTTATTAATTTCCATTTTAAGATAATTTGTAAAGTTATTTTTCATTATTTTTGGCGCCCAAGATCATAGGAATTGCATAAATTACGCCCAATTTAAAAAAATTTACAATGCGTAAGCCATTGTTTTTTATCACAAAATGCGAGTTTTCTCGAAAACGATTCACTTTGGTGCAAATTTGTCCAGTGGTGTGAAAGTTGAGGGATAAAACCTTTGTGCCAATATCTCCGCCACTGTCTCGTCTATTAAACCGAGTGCAAGAAGGGCTATTATTAGTGACAATGTGTGTACGAAAACTTAAATCTGTAATTCAAATGGTTCCTGGTATATTAGCCAAAAACTGAAAAAAATATGAATTCTTGACACCCTGTATCTCTGAAACGAAGACCCGGAGGAAAAAAGGGAAGAGTAAAAAAATTAGTGTTTTATTAGAAATCTACAATTGACCGTTCAAACACTTAGGTATTTAGGAACGTCCTGTATATCAGTTAATTTTCATTTATCGTTTTTTTCTCCCTTTGTTTTTTGTTTCAGATTATCTCAAAATGCTCTGTCAACCTCTTTGGAGAAATAATAAAGTAATAATAATAATCTAATATCCCTACACTCATACGAAAAGACATAGCTTTTGATGATGTTATCATTTGTGCTTATGCATCATACGTAGTTGTTGCCACTTCTATTAGAAAGTAGTAGCGATTTTGCTTTTTCAAATGGAACACCTGGTATATTATATTATTTTTGAAATCTCCAACAACTTCCCGACAACTTTACTCAACATTTCCCTATACCTGTTGCCGTTTTCGAGATATAAATTAATTTCAATTTTTTTCACCGGAAATTGATCCTGATAACTTTGGGTTGAGAAACACTATGGTATTGAAATTTGGTTTGGGGTTAGGTGATACATGAATGCTTTCAACACATCAGCCTGATCTACGTTACTTCAGTACAGAGTGGTAAAAATACAGTTTTTTCGTTTGCTCGAAAAAGTGACTGAAAGTTGTTTATTTCAAATGAAACGCCCTGTATATTATTAGAAATTCAGAAAGCTGATGAAATTTGCTTTCATTCTATGTATATAATGCCTATAGGTACATAACTATAGTTCATCCAAGAATTATTGACATCAGAGCAAGCCTTGGAAATCCAGTCGCAGCTTTATTTCTAGTTACAAAAAAGTAACTAAAAGTTTTCTGTGCTTTCATCACAGCAATGAAAAATGAAAAATAAGCTGAACATTAAATGGTATTTTTCAAAGTAGAGCAATCTGAACATGAAAATGTTAACAATTATCGCATACGATTACCTGCGAACTGAATGGATTGGGAAAATTCTAATAGATATCAAGACAGAAACAACTTAACGAATGGATTTATTTAATATATGAAGAATTTTGTTATGACATTGTAACTTTCAATATTTGTGAACAGTGAAGGTGTAGAATATGAAATCTAGATATTCCTACTATTGTTTCAACAACCACAACTATTATTTCCTCATCTGGGCAGACCTCATCATGTTCATAATGATAAATGTTATGTCAGCAACATCCCATATATTTCGGCGAATCTTCTCTTATTTCTCTTTATATGTGCTATGAAAAGCCTTTCCATTTATTAGCTGTACGCTCTTCAAGAGCCTCATTCGGCTCATTCTGAAGATATTTATTTCACTTGCTCAATTATTTGCCAAATTTATTCAAAACATTAATGACAGAACAAAATTTCAGTGTTATTTTCAACACCAACCTGAATTCTGCAACTCAAAATATCACTGATCGGGCATTACCAACCTAATTTCGATTTTCCAAAGCCGCCCGAGATGTCATAATTTCTTGGATGGGCTATAGTCGAATTTCGGAGGAGCATTTATTTGTCAAAATGTCCCTTCAGAATGGTATTCCCATTCGGTATTTGGTAGGCAGGCCATGATTACTATTTGGCAGTACCTTGTGACATTCTCCTAATTATAAAGGCACCAAAAACTTGACTATCGACGTTTTCGTTCAGAAGTTGCAAGTACCCTCGAAGAATATCGAAACTGTTGGTACCAATTATACGGAGCTAATACAGGAGAAGTGCGTGCAGAATTGAAGAGTTTTTGACGATCGATGGATAAGGCGCTTGGTACCATGGAATTGGCCAGCAAGATAACTCGATCTTAGTCCACTAGATTTTCATCTGTGGGGAATGTTGAAAGAAAAAGTTTACAAAACACCCGTGCGTTCGGGAGATGAATTGTTGGAAAGGATTACCCAAGCATTTCAAGATTTGGATCCCAATGATATCCGATCTACCACGACGAAAGCAGTCAACACCCGCATTTTTAAGTGCTTGGAAGTGAACGGCCAGCGATTCGAACATATTTTGAAAAATTCGACATGCTTGTTTTACTTTTTATAATTATTCATATGAATAGTGTGACTTTCAAGTTTCTTGGTGCCTTTATTATTAGAAGAATGTCCCAAGGTAGTGCCAAATAGTAATCATATGGCGTGCCTACCAAATACCGAATGGGAATACCATTCTGAAGGGACTTTCTGACAATTAAATGCTCATAAGTCCGAAATTTGACTACACCTTTCCCAATTGTAATTCAGAAAACGTAAAATGTAATTCAGAAGCGTAAGTTGATATTCAGAAACGGTAATCTGAATTGCAGAATAGTGATATGTAATTCAGAAAGGGTAATTTGAGTTTCAGAATAGTGATATGTAATTCAGAAACGGTGATTTGAAATTCAGAAATGGGAAATTTTATTTCGGAAAAACGAAATTGAAATTCAGAAAAAAGAAATTGTAATTCAAATGCTTGGTACCCAAACCACTTTCTCTAATATTATGTATGTAATTCAAATGGAGACATGATTTCATTCAAATAGGTGGCGAAAAATATTAATAATGATTCTTAGCAATTTCGACTCTCAAAGAACTTAGATACCTTCATAGAAGCAAGAAATATAATAATAATAATAACTTCATTTTCAAGAATAACATAAAGTTATATACAGTCAAAAACGAAAACAGGAAAAAAAACAAATTTGAAAATACCAAATACTTAAGACAAGTTCAATGCCACATTGTCATAGATTCCTATGTTGCATCACTTGATACCGAGCTCGATACTATTCTGAATTACATATTACATTTTCTGAAATTGAATTGATAACTTCTGAAACACAATTTTCCTTTCCTGAAATTGAAGTTGCCATTTCTGAAATTGAATTTTCCATTTCTGAATTTCAATTCACTATTCTGAATTACAACTTCCAAATATGAATTTCAATTTCGTTTTTCTGAAATTGAATTCACTATTCTCAAATTCAATTTCTGTTTTCTGAATTACTATTGTTATTCTGAAATATATGTTCTCTTTTCTGAAATTCAACTTTGAATTTCTGAATTACAACTGTGAAAGGTGTAGTTAGGTATAGGCATAATATACATCGAATGAAAGCAAATTTCATCAGCTTTCTGAATTTCTAATAATATACAGGGCATTCCATTTGAAATGAACAAAAGCAAATAAAAAACTTTATTTTTTACCACTCTATATTGAAGTAACGTAGATCAGGCTGATGTGTTGAAAGCATTCATGTGTCACCTAACTCCAAACCAAATTTCAATGCCATAGTGTTACTCAACCCAAAGTCATAAGAAGATGACTAGAAACTATCGGAAATCACCATTGGCAAACATGACGCTCTAATGGTTGAACGGATTGTATTGATGGCAATGAGGAAATTGCCAGCAATGCGTAGAATAATGAAATCCAATCTTGAACACAAACATTATGGTTGCGAATTATAAATCTTATCAACGTGCATAGATCACATTCAAAGCCATAGCTCCCATTCTCATACAATTCTCGCAATATAGCGATGTAACCCCATCCCCCATAATTCAGTGCATCGTGACGAGAAAGAGCTCGACTCGGGGCGATAAAAAAGTACAACAATGCCGGCTCTCAAAAATCGATTTCAGCTCCGATGTGGGTCAGATAAGGACGTGAATGGAGCAGACAATCTGCCACTGGCGTCGATTTTTCCGCAATTAAACAGCGAACGATCCCTCGGGAAATGAGGGATCGCGTTGCCAATGTATAAACGTCCAGGTGTCAGATTTCGGCACGAAACAGTTGGATTCGGTATTTAGCCGAAAGTGTTTCCATAAGATTGATCGATCGGTTAGGCTTGAGAAAGAACAAATATTTGGTCCGATGGAATGAGTCACCTGATCTCGATGGATCTGAATGATCGGGAGGGAAAATGACGTGAAACAATTCTTATCCATAGACTGATAAATCTACGTGGGGGGTCCTCGAATGAAATCCAGAATGGACAATACTTCAGTGGTCAAACTGCTACCAGGCTCTGTGGTTCAAAGTCCTCGACTGCAACGAGCAAGAACGAAAACAATGTGAATTCCATGATGTATTGCAGGTGGGGATAAATGAAAAGTACGAAATATACTGCCCCACAAGAGTTAGGGATATCGTATTCGATCGTTTTCAAAAGTATGTAATCTTCGAGAAAATCGCTGTAAAATCATTTAAAACTCAATAACAACTTCAATCGATCCAATAAAAATCAGAATGAGACATTTCGTCAATCTGGTCGCCTTTTTTCCGAAGTTTGGTTCTTTGCATATGCTTCATGAATGTTCTTATTTTGAAATGAAGTCAGTTTATCAACGGCTTCGATTTGAAACGAGTTTTCTGAAAATGCCAAGACGTAAATTAACAAACGCTGAGGCTAATAGGGCTATCGGAATGCTACAGGGTGGCCTAACTCAGGTTGTTGTAGCGGAAAGGCTCCAAGTCAGCCACAGTGTGATATCTCGACTTTGGAATAGGTTCAGGGAGACAGGTTCCGTGTTGGAAAGACCAAGGCTTGGTGGGCGACGAAAAACAACACCTGCTCAGGATCGTTTCATCACCGTTTCGGCGAGAAGAAACCCTATACATCTACGTGTAGAATGCTACGGAATACTCTTCAAAATGCAGATGGGCTCCAAGTTTCCATCGAAACCATCAGACGACGTTTGAGAGAGGTGAATCTAGGTTCTAGGCATCCATTAAGAGGAGTTCCATTAACACGTGGCCATAAGCGTCAAAGACTGGAATGGGCAAGGCAACATATCATTTGGAACGATCAATGGCGTAGTGTCCTTTTCACTGATGAATCCAGATATGGACGATTTTCAGATTCTCGAAGAATAAGGGTATGGACAATCCCACGCATACCCCGTAATCGTCGCTATGTCCTATAAGTCCATCCATTCCGAGGGGGTAGTGTTATGGTATGGGCCGGGATCTGTTTCAACGGGCGCACAGATCTACACATTTGTCCTGGGAATATGTCCGCCTTACAATATAGGGAGCATGTCATTGACAATGTTGTGCCAAATTTTCACGCTGCTATTGGTGAAACTTTTCAATTTCTAGACGATAACGCTAGACCGCACCGTGCAGCCATAGTTGAGAATGCGCGCGGAAGCTTGGTATTCCACATTTACCAATACCTCCGCACTCACCAGATTTGAATTGCATAGAACATGCGTGGGATATGCTCCAAAGAAGATTAGATAATCATCAACCTACCCCAGAATCCTTACCTAAATGATCTGAGAGAGCTTCTGCCCAGTTTATGGAATCAAATTCCTCAAGAAATGTTCAAAAACCTCGTGCGTAGTATGCAAAGAAGATGTCAAGCTGTTATTGATGCCCGTGGAGGCCATAAGTACATTGTATTGATAGTCTTAAAATGCTTGAATTCTCTGGGAATAAAATTTCGATATTTTACTCGATTTTTCTTAACCACCCTGTATAAGATGCAGACCTACAGGCTAAAATTAATTTGCAACTTGAAATCATATTAATAAGAATTTTCATCACAAAAATCTTATTTGAACTATATTTTTTTGCAATTTAAGTCAACTCTAACTCATGTGGAGCAGTTTATGTTGTGAAAATTTAAATAAACAGATATCAGTATGTCCCAGCCTGCAATACATTACATCGGGCGCCTTTTAGAGTGATAGAATTTTCGATAGGATGAATGTGATCTGACAGAAGGTAGAAGCCATGTTGCTTTGGCATTTCTGTTCATTAAGCATTGACAAATCATCGTGGAATGACTCACGCCGCAACAACGTTTAGAAATCGTTGAAATTTATTTTCAGAATCAGTGTTCTATTCGCCAAACTTATAGAGCACTTCGTGGAATTCATCGTTTACATATTCGTCAAGCAGAGCAGGTTATTCGTCCAACTATCGATATATTTCGGACAACATTTTCTCTACTCGATGCAACAACAATAAGACAAAGAACTGTACGTACAGAAGAATATCGCTGCTGTAAGTGAAAGTGTTTATAAAGATCCAGATCTGTCTATTCGTTGACGTTCACAAACAGTTGTACTCTGTGCACCCACCACATGGAAAATTTTGTGTGAAGATCTTGGTCTACACCCAAACAAGATCCAACTGGTTCAAGAACTGAAGCCACTCGACCATAATAATCGTCGTACGTTTGCTGATTGCCGATTGGGGTCTAGAATAGCTTGAAGTTGATCCACTTTTTATCGAAAAATGGTGTGCTTAACACACTGGAGGCATCCTCGGTCCTATTTCTTTAAAAATGATGCTGGAGCTAATGTTACAGTGAATGGTGCTCGTTACAGATCAATGATTATATGTATCAAAACATGAATAGTATCGACCCAGAAGTATTTTGGTTCCAACAAGATGGCGCTACACCTCATACTGCTACCGCACCTATTTATTCATTGAAAGGAAGATTGGCTGTAACATTATTCCGAGAACTGATCCAATTAAGTGGCCTCCATGATCATGCGACATAACTCCAATAGATTATTTTCTTTGGGGTTACTTCAAGTCATTGGTTTATGCTTATGAACCAGAAACAATTGATGCTTTGGAAGCCAACATAATTCGTGTAATTGCTGAAACAGGACCTGAATTTCTCGAAAAAGTGGTCCAAAATTGGTCTGGTGAAATGCGGTTCCTCGGAGCTCGTCGTGGTGCACATATGCCGGAAATTATTTTCAAAACATACATGTCATAAAATTCAAATAAAAAAATTGCTTCAATCTCAATTTGAATGTGTTTTATTTCAATTCAAAGTTCTATTACTCTAAAAAACACCTGATATCGAGTGATATCAACCACGACATATTTATATTGAAGTATGTATACAGTGTGGAGAAGCCAAATGGAATAAATTCATTATCTATATTTTGATTTATGCAACAAATATCGAAATGGTAACATTTCTGAATAGAGAATCACGGGACATTCCAAACGATGTATCACAAGCCCATAATTCCTATTCAATAATTTGGGGTTTGTACTACTTATGTTTCGAAGGAGTTGGAAGGTAGGGTTCACATTTTTATGAAGATGAGTGACAATTTAAAATTTGAATAGGACATAAACATGTACAGTAACCGAGATGGAATTTATTATATTTGGCCTTTCTACATTGTACACTATTAACTACTCAAATAGGTAGCGAAAAAAACATTGCGTAGTGAACCTAAACATTGCACACACATAATAATATATAATAATAATATATAATAATAATAATATATATACATATAGGAAGACTTATTTTTTTATTTCAATGTTTTTGCTGGCGGGATTTTTGTTTTTCTTCAATAATATGATTATTCGTACCGATTGATATCGGATTGTTGAGAATGAGTCAATGATAGAAAAGAATCACACAGAATGATATTCCAAGGACCAAGATAATAAACAACTGAATCTACTCATGTATGTTTTGTAGTATATCGTGTAGAAATTGAGAAGGGTTGAAGTTTTCCTTCTTTCATTTCAAAGATGTACGAATAACAACTCAATGGCAGCCACTTGTCATATAGTATCATTCCCCTTTTCACTTCGAAAATGAAATTTCTTTCTTGAAAAGCCCCACAATATGCCTCTCCAGAATGTGGCGTTTTTCAAATTCAACGAGCTGAATCTAAGGGCTGACCTAAAAAGACCCCGAGGATCCTAATGCCTTTTCCAACTTGCCGACCTGCTAGACATATGACGAAGGCTTGAAAGGAGAGACTTCAGACCCTTCCTTTCATATTCTGCACGAGATGAAGAAAATATTGATCTGCCAACCATGCGAAATTTGATGCCATTTTACTGAATTACACATGATATCACGCACAAATTGTGAAGAACAATACAGCAGATCTTGTATCTTCAGTTTTTTTTTTATATCATGATATATTTCTAAATCTTTGAGGAAAATTACTCATTCAGTCTCTAGTTTATGTTCGAACATCGAACTAAAAACGCTTAAGGTGGGCGTTCAATTACCTAGTGTGTTTTCATTTCAAGTTGCATTTGAAAATGGTTTCACTATGAGAACTGAAATTTTGTGGGTAAACTCAGAAAGGATTGGAGCTCTTGATGAAATAATTCAAATCGATTTAATTTCGAAAGTTAATTTTTTTATTTCAAAAATAGAAGAAAATGAGCAAACTCATGCTTCCGTTTCATTTCAAACGAAAGACCCATAAAAATAGTTCAACTTCCGATTAAAAGTGCATCTACATATAATTTCGTTCAGAAAAACAACTTGAAATACGGAATTGGCAGAGAACGGCCAAATTCATATACATATATGGCGGGAAAAAGTTCCTGCTTTACCCACATATTCACTAATTTCATAGTTCAGCGATTTTCGGATAGAGAGAGCCATTGTTCATTTCATTCATAAGGATAGAGATGTTCATATAGAACTCATAGTGATAATGTAAGTTCTATAGAGATATTCCATTAAATGCAGGGTGGCGCCTCTATCGGATTAGTTTCCCTACTCGCTCTGAACGGCGACCTTAACATGAACTAATAATTATTGGGTTTAGAGCTTGAGACCTCTTTCTCAGGGTATGGTTTTTTGTGGTCGAAGTGAAGGAAGATCCATTTATTTGGAGAAAAACATTCGCTTATTCAAGGTGGCCCAATGGAACAGTAGGTACACCCGAATATAACCGTGAGAACCTGAGTTATTTTTTGGGATTTGATTTTGGGTAGAAATTGCATTCTTATTCAATGCTTTTGTCCATATTTTGTAGCACTTCAGGTGTGATCAAAGTA
Organism: Adalia decempunctata; assembly: GCA_951802165.1. Classification (NCBI taxonomy): domain Eukaryota; kingdom Metazoa; phylum Arthropoda; class Insecta; order Coleoptera; family Coccinellidae; genus Adalia; species Adalia decempunctata. Next base: position 29,996,103 of record OX637697.1, read on the forward strand.
TCAACAAAAATACTTCTTGCAGTTGATCCATTCAGTAATGAATATACAGGATGTTCAAAATTCAAAGCTTTTGTCTTCTCATAAAAAGTTTCCTTCTGCGAATGGCGCCGTAAGAAGAAAAGGTCTATTACTTTACTCACTTAACAAATAATTACCCTCGTCGGCCTAAAAGTGAATTTGATGTGTGAAGATAAAAAATTTACCCGGTACAACATTGCACGAAACCAGACAGCCAGCAGATACATCTCGTCAAGTCAGACCAACCCTGAGTACCATTCTCAGGGTGTTTGCTTTGTGGTATCTATTTCTATTCCATACATTCATTTTATTTTATAATTCTCGTGGTGATAAAATTGGTACAGCAGACCATTTCTTCTCTCTCTAGAGAGCTCTTGTATATTTTTCACAGGATGTTTCTGAATTGATGCGTAAGATTTCAAAGGGTGATTCCTTGTTCAAAATAAAGGGTAGTTTGTTTGTTTGTTATACAGGGTGTCCGAGAAAATGTGGGAAATCTCTCGGATTCAGATAAAACATAAATATAAGATGACAAGTTCCCATATTTTTTTTCCTAGCGGCCCTCTCTACGGAGCTACGGCCTCCTGAATGACGTCACTGGAGATCCCTTTCACTGGAATAAATCTCAAACTACTCAATATAATAAAAAAAAATTGATATGATGAACAGTAGTAAGGACCTCTCAAAATACTGCCCTTAACTTTGAATTAGCTCTTTTAGTTTACCAGGTGCGGACTAGGTTGTACATTTTAATGCTTACATTTTCAACACCCTGTATGATAAGGAGTAGAAGAAAACAAATTTGGATAGCTAGAACATTAAGCTGAACAAAAGGTAGTCTTGTTCATTGTCGATAAAATGAACCGTTTCCGAAAAACAAAATTACAAAGATTCTCAACTATGCAGTTTTGGTACAGAAAGACACATTAAAAAAATTTTTTTTTAGAAATTTACTCTCATGAAAATTTTAATAGATTATTTATAACTAGCGTATTCATATTCAATCGTTGCAAGCTTTAGTGAGAGTACATTTCTAAAAAATAATTTGTTTAATGTGTCTGTGCCAAAACTGCATATACTCCGTTCACTTTTATAAAGTACCTTGGTGGGCCATGGTTTAGGTTTATCAAGTTCTTTTACTTAAAACGGACGCAGGTTGGCACTCGTGAAAATCAAGCGACATTGCCAAGTCTACTTTCTAATTACTCTTTTTTTAACTTTGTAAATGGAGTTAGTTCTTTTAAGCTTTAACTGTGTCACAAGATTCGTAGTATCACTACATTTTCATACTAGAGTATTTCAAGTTGCGCAAAGAGGTATTTAATTGTCCTCTGTAGGCTTAGGTATTTCTTGAGAATTTTGAAAAGTGGTGATTTCCATACGTCCGTCTGTTCTGTTCGTCTAAAAGTTTTTCTATCGGGTTAATGAACGATCACAAAGTAACGGACTTCTGTCCATTATTTTTCAGTAAAATTTCAACACTCGGTTCTTGATTTCCGTACAAGAAAATAGCATTGCTGAATCTTCCAAATTCCAATCATGTTTATACTCGTACACGTGAAATATTTCCAGTATTAACAGAAAAAAAGTTTCTTCAATATTCGTCAGATCTTTGGAATTATTGAATTCACATAATATTTCCCCATATTCATTGTTTTCCCAAAGTAAATAAACATTTTGATGAATACGTAATTTCTACGATTTATATGTAGAAACGGCAACGTTGCGTCCATATCTGACAGAAGAATGAGTATAACCTAACATTGAGTTCCAAAATGGTCGTTACGGCGAGATGATTACTTTTCCTCGCGTCCTGGTTTGGAACTCCAATCTGTTTTTATCTTAAATAAATGTTTATAAAAAGTATCAAAAAATACAGTGACTGTGTTCGATAATTGTTAAAGTTTAAGTTTTTCTTGTATTTTTCACAACGACGAAGATTTAAATTATTGTATATCAACTGGTGCTGGGATTGGACTTCCAAGACTCCTGACGCCCCTGGGACCCAGCATCAAAGTTATTTTTTATCACACTGAGCCTGGGTACATAGCCTATAGTTGCTGAGCCCATATCTTGGCTGTCCCCAAGTCAGGGGCTTTGCTGGCTGGGGCCATGCCTTTTTGAGAAATTACTACTACTATAACCTAACATTTTCAAAATATACGCGGTGAAATGTGTCAGAATTCCAGCGCCAACCGGGCTACTTTATAAAAGTGAATGGAGTATAGTTAAGAATTTTTGTTTTTCGAAAACGGTTCATTTTATCGACAATAAACAAGGGTACCTTTTTTAGTTTAATGTTCAAGCTATCCAAATTTGTTTTTTTCTACTCCTTATCATACAGGGCGTAGAAATAAAAAAATAAAACGTAAATCAGTTCTAAAATAAATTTCTCTTTTCCGACACGTAATGATTTACATTTCATTTTTTAATTCAAAACAGTTCAGTTGCAGATGTTTTTCTTTAAATTTCATCTTTCCACCATCTTTGAACCGCGATATCTTCCTAACGTATGACTTTTGATCCAACATTTATATAACAAACTACCCCTCATATTGGACAAGAAATCAACCTTTGAAATATTTGGCATCAATTCAGAAACACCCTCTATAATGTAAGTTTGTTTCAGATTAATATAAAATACACTGCGCAAAAAATTAACGCACATTATGGAAATCTCAAATTTATTCTACAACTGAAGGTGTTCTCAATGATAATTATTTTTATCAGAATTATGCATGCATATGTTATCCACTTTCAACGTTTTTCTTCAATACAGATGTTTTCTCTCAGCAGGAATAAAAAAAGATGATATTATCAGATTTTGAATGTATTGGCTCCATTCTAAAATCAGTTGTTCTCGATCAATTCTAGTGATCAATAGTTTTTCTTTCGTTTGATTTTCTACACTCGATCGCTATGCAACGCGAAACACGCAATTTGACCCAAGAGGAATGTGCCCAAGCGGTAGTTTGGCGAGAAGAAGGGTGGACATACACAAGAATATCAGAAAGATTTGGAGTTTCCCATACAAGTGTGTCCAGAATGTTGCAGTGATTCAGGGAGACAGGTATGAATGTCCGAAGACCAGGACAGGGAGACCACGGGTAACAACTGCCATTCAAGAACGTTACTTGAGAGTTTCTTCGTTGAGACAACGGTTTGCAACCGCTCGCCTCCTTCATAATCAGCTTGAGAAAACTCTTGAGGTGCAAATTAGCACTCAGACAATAAAAAATCGCCTCAGAGAATATGATTTAAGGCCTCGTGTCGCGGCAAGAGGCCCAGCTCTTACCCCAGCCCATCGAAGGGCGCGTTTGGATTTTGCAAGAGAGCATATATCCATTGGGAAGAGGCCGATTGGGAAAGAGTTCTCTTCACAGATGAGTCTAGATTCTGCCCTTTACCATTGTGATCGACGTTACCTTGTATACAGACGTCCACATGAAAGATATGCTCAGTGCAATTTCCTGAATACTACTGGTTTCGGGGGAGGATCGATTATGGTATGGGGTGGAATATCTTTGACTGCTCGCACAGACCTAGTGGTCGTTGATAATGGAGCTATGAATGCTGATAAGTATACAAGGAACATTCTTGAAGAGCATGTAGTGCCATTTGCCCCATACATTGGTGAAAATTTCATTTTTATGGACGATAATGCCAGACCCCATCGTGCGCGCATCGTTCAGGAGTACCTTGAAGAGGTTGAAGTCTCTCGAATGGAATGGTCAGCAAGAAGTCCAGATCTCAATCCGATTGAGCAGGTTTGGGACAACCTCAATAGAAGTTCAGAAAATCATCCAGCTACTCTTAATGACTTAGGAATCCAACTCGGAGAAATCTGGGAAGGATTAGGTCAGAACATTTTAAGATCACTCATTTTGAGTATGAACCGTCGTTGCCGAGCTGTAATTAACGCAAGGGGTGGAAATACCAAGTATTAAATCACTTATCAGCATTTCGGTATTTTGAAAATTGTTCATTTCTTTTCTTTCACATAAGATTCGGTGAAATCCTGAATTTTTCTTCCATTTAATGTGTCTTGTTTCGTTCAAAACCTTCCCGAGAGAACATAAAAAATAAGTTATAAAGTCAATGTAGAGTTTACTTTCATTAAAATTGAGATTTTCAGAATGTGCGTTAATTTTTTTGCGCAGTGTATTTTCTCAACCTCTTTGGAGAAAATTTGATTTTTCATTTAACTGAGGTATTCTGGATCTGAATGAGTGCTATTCAACCAATCAGGCAGTCTAAACCATGGACCAAGCTTATTAACGTGAAGGCTTTCAAACCTATGGTTGGTTAAACCTTGTTTTGCATCTCTCTGAAAACATTCTCATTTTCATCCCTTCAGAGATAGAGCATTAAAACATCAACGAGCTCCGTGTCGTCATACTAAAAGTAACGAAGAAATAAGGCCCTTCTTCAGGGAGAAAAATCAATAGGCGAGGTCTTTGACCGTTCGAGCCTCTACATATTTCGCTGATCACATTTTCGAAGTATCCGTCCTCAACGGGCGGATACTCGGATATAAGCAATTAATGTCGAAGAAGTTAATTGGAGTTGGCCGTCACATATGAGTTATGGTGCCGCACTCGCAGTGTACCCCAGAGATTTACGCTCAGCAAAACTGCGGATCTGCGAAGGATAAACTTAATATGCGGAACGCTCCTTGGAAGATTATTCATGCGGAATAATAACTTGTATAAAATTCCGTGAAATATTGCCTGGTGAAGTGTTGGCATGGAATATTCGTGTTTCCGAAAGTGATATATCCCGAATTTATGTACCTATCTCGGGAAGGGGTCGAAAAACTGGCAGATTCTACGCATTATTGGTACATCATATTTGGAAGAGGACACTTCGTGACGTTTCCACGGAATTATGCTACAACCCTGTGTGTATGTTCGATCTCATATAAAGCCTGAACGGAAATGTAGACTGTCGTCATTTTTTGCTCGAAGAAGGACAAGAAGTTCGAGAAGGTTTTAAATCTTCGAATATCGAGAGAGGTGATTTGGAAATCAAAGGAGACGGAGAGGCCAATAAGCTTGCACGAACGCCATTCACTGGCCCAGAACCTTCCTGTGGTATATGGAAATGCACCCATAAGAAAGTGTTTCTGGAGAAGAACAAAACCGAAAGGGACTACATGTCATCTTCGAACCTTTTTAGTGGATCTAATGATCAAGAAAATAAGCACTGAGAAAAATTTTTTCACAATGCTAAGCAGAAGTGTTCGGTCCCCACTCAAGCAATTCCTGCATATCCCCTAAAATATTTGTATATATACTCCATTCACTTTTATTTAATCACATAGGAGGTAATGGTTTCGTTTTCAGGAGTTGGTGTACCTGATAAAAAATCTGTGCGCGTACATAAAATATCGTAAACGACAAAAGGACGTTGCCAGTTCCTTTGTTTACATCAAAATAAAAGTATCATAGATATTTTGGCATGGGTACAAACGGCAATTTTGAATTGGACCAAAAATCGATTTATAAGCATGAATAAAGCAAAAGTAAGTACTAATCTCCTTTTTTACACTTGATAACGAAGTTGTTTTTAGGTATCTGGCCGTTTGGAAAGATTTCAAACGAAATTCCGGTCCCCCAGAAGTTTGGTTAGTTTCGGTATCGTTTTTGGTGCTCAAAATTTATTTGGAATGTGTAAATGGACAAAAAAGGCTTCCTTATATGATCTTCTCACGAAAGCGAACTGAAAATATGGTTCAGGTAGGATTTTCGAGGAATTATGAGGAAAGAACTTGCAGAATGAAATTGCACGATTTTCGTAAGTAAACGGGTTTTGGATGGCCATCATCGGTCTCTAAATGATTATTGTTGATCGTTTTCACGTTTCAGAAAAAAAACCACTTCGTATAAGCCCATTTTGAAGAAATTTGTGTATGTAACATTCAACGGTAGGTATTTGCTCTTAATCGAAAGAATATATCTAGTGCTTCTTCTTTCAAAAGAGACACAAGCTTTTAATGCTGTGGGGGCCCTATCATGCGGAGGAGTTTGTGTCTTATTTTAGAACAGGTGAATGATAAATGTGAAGCATATGTTTGACCTGTTCCATATTATTTGTACAAACCTACTGTGGTTGTAATGTATGAATATTTTTCAAACTAATAAATTACTCTTCAGTCAGAATATTTTACTCCTTGTTCATAAGATCAAATAAATGAAATGTATATCTTCTACTCTTATTTTTATTAAGTTAGCTATTAAGGTTATGTTCCAAAAAAAGTTCCTCTTGCATCAGAACTCCTTTCAACTATTTGGATTCCAATAGAGGGATATAATGTTCCATTATTCTTGATTCAACAATTGATGTCAAGTCTTGAACTTTCAGTTCAAGAGGATAGGTAATAAACATTAAATCTTCACAAGCATGCATATGAAAATTATGTGAAAGCAATGCAATTTTCTTCCATGGCGAAAAATAATATATTTCAACAGTGATCTCTTGTATTTTTCATGCAAATAACTAGAAAAGGAATCCTTTCTATCAATTCATATAAACGTTATAATTATTTTCGTCCATCACATCTTTTCCAATTCATTCATTTTCCGAATAAATTCACATTCAGAGAAATACGATGACAATGTAGAAAGGGCAACATAGTGTTGACTTGGAACATAAAAATATTTTGAAAAACTTCATAACTTCGATACAGAGTGGAATGTGTCAAATTTCCAAGGCCAGAGTTGTGATTTTATAATTGTGAATGGAGTATATGTAAATACTAACCCAAATATCGAATTGGCTTTGCATTATGTCCGCTTTGGCCCTTGTATGCAAGGCAACTCAAGGCGGCACGATGCAACTCTATGTTTTCGCTTATCCTGAAGCAAAACAGTCAAATGCTCCCACCGCCACGGGGTTGAAAACTCTGTGACTCGAACAGGTACTAATCCCCAGCAGAGACACAGAGAAAATATAACAAGTTCATACGAAAAACGCGTCAACTACTACGGTCAAGTAAGGCCCTTAACATAACCTACGCGACGCAAAATAAGTTCACACCAGAGCAATATAATTCAGCCAACTCAGGCTTTATGAGATACAGCACGCAGCATACCACAGGTGAGTCAGAACATACTTTGCTTTTATGTACCTTGTACGAAATCTCTTTATTGTGTCCTCCAGAGGAATTGTCTGAGCTCTCAAGAACCGGTGCGAACCTTAGTGAAATTCAGTCCACTCGTTAGAGAATTGAGTCGAGATCAAACAAAAGAGAAAACAAAGAGTAAACACAAAGATTTTATAGGTCAATAACCAAGTTAGGCTATCGTTAGGCTCTCACTCGTGTATTTTCAGGCAGATTGCTGGCATATGAAATATGTCTGGGCATAAACCTAGGAAGAAACTATCAGAAGTGCTACATAGCCATTCGCTCAGATAGTCAAGCACCTTTTAAAACACCGAGCTCCTATGTCATTGACTCTTCGATTTTCAGGTCAAGGTGGTTGCGAGGCTAAGCTTAGTCTAAACGCCTCTCCTCAAAATGTCATTGACTCAAAATTGATTTGGGAGTGCCGGAGAAAACTCAATAGGAAGGCAAGAAAAGTAATGCCTCCTTAGTCTGGGTTAAGGTGGGGAATCAAAGGAAATGAAGAGGCCAATATCCTGGCCAGAAAGGGTGCACGACCGCCAATCACAGGCCCAGAACCTATGTGGTATAGGAAAACGCAATTTTAAGAAAGAGTTTCTGGAGAAGGAGAAAAATAAAAGGAAACACTCTGGGGTAATGTATCACTGCAAAAAGTTCCTTCAGAAATTCGAAACTGCAAGATCCAAAAGCTATCTGGATCTCAGTAAGAACAAGCAGCTCCTCCTTACTGGCTTTCTCACAGGACATTGTCGCCTCAGAAAGCATCTGGTGAGAATGGACATTGGACACGGACACTGAAGAGTGTAGGTTTTGTGGAGAGGGGAAAAAACTCTTATTCACCTAGTCACGAAATGCCTTGCATTGCAAAACAGTAGAAGTGTCAGTGTAGAGTTCGACGTCAAAGGAGTAAACCAGAGTTACGCAATGAATTTGAAAAAAGTATCGTGCCATCATCACATACCTGTATTTAAAAGGGTTGAGAAGTAGGCAGATTTACGAAGATATGCTTAATACCCTTGGTGATCAATGTCCTTCGTATGCGACAGTGAAAAATTGGACTGCAAGCTTCAAAAGAGGTAAATTTTCCATTGAAGATGATGACCGATCGGGAAGGCCAGTTTCTGTGTCAGTCCCCGAAAATATCGATGCAGTTCATGACATGATTTTATCAGACCTTCGAATTGGGCTAAAAAGGATATCTGAAGCACTGAAGATTTCATACGAACGCGTTCATCATATAGTTTACGTCAATTTGAACATGAGAAAAATGTCTGCAAAATGGATCCCCAAATGTTTGAATGTTGACCAAAAGCGTGCAAGGGTAGAAGCATCGCGATCGATCTGTCCTCGATTTGAAAACGATGTAGACTTCTTAAGCCGAATTGGCACTACGGATGAGACTTGGGTACATTTCTACGATCCAGAAACAAAGCAAGAATCAATGGAATGGCGACACTCTGGTTCTCCAAGACCTAAGAAGTTTCGTATCCAAAAATCTGCTGGAAAAGTTCTTGCTTCAGGTTTTTGGGATTGCCATGAGTAATCATGATTGATTTTTTGGATAAGGGTAGAACAATAACTGGAGATTACTATTCGACATTACTGACCACTCTACTGGAAAAAATTAGAGAGAAAAGACGCGGTAAGCTATCCAAAGGTATTTTATTTTTACAGGACAACGCTCCAGTACACAAATCTCATGTTGCCATGCATAAAATTCGTGATTTAGGGTTAGAATTACTAGAACACCCCCCGTATTCACCAGATTTGGCTCCGTCCGACTATCATCTCTTTCCTTAATTGAAAAAAAGTTTGAAAGGTCGTAAATTTTCTTCCAACGAGGAGGCAATAAAAGCTGTGGAGGATTGGTTTGCAGAGCAAGAAGAAACATTTTTTTTGAAAGGTCTAGAGACGTTGCAGGTTCACCGTAATAAATGTATTCAATTTAGAGGAGAATATGTTGAGTAATAAAATATTTTGACAGTGAAATTTTGTTTGGTTCTATAGTAGGCTAAAAATTTTTCAATATATCCTCGTTCGTACCTCTTTGCCTAAGTCGTACCTGCAGGGAATTCTTTACTCGTACCTGTACGACTTAGTTAATCAGAAAACTGTATTGTCTCCACCATGGATCCTGGCCCTTCAATAATATAAAATTTCAAAACTATGATGACGAGCAGAAAATAAAGTTTCACGCTTCCCAACAGTGATTTAGAAAATCAACGAGGGGTCCAAGCCATCCATTGAATAGCTTCCAGTCCCTTCAAAAATGAAATTGAAACCAAGCAAAACAGAAATAAAAGAAAAGAGACTGTATTGAATACAAGAAAAATAAAGGAGAAAGACAAGCGGATTATCGAAGAAGATGAAAAGAAGAAAACATGATCCAGTGCCTGCAATGTTAAAGTTCGATACTTATGACTTATGTGCTGGCCACTGGCGGATACAGTGGGAGGGGAGCATGGAGGCATGTGGACCATGGCTTCCCCCTTAGAACTCGAAATTGACAGTAATGCCTTCATATAGTAGTTCAATATTGTAATGAGTGTATTCCCGTTCCCAGTACTTTCTTTTGCCTAACATTGTAGGTACTGAAGTTTTTCTCAGTGTTCATTTACTTGACCATTAGATCACTAAGAAGGTTCGTAGATGAGAAGTGTTAGTTCAAAGAGGACTCTCTTACTCTTGATTCTCTCGCTACCTGCTCCTTCCTCAGATATTCTGAGGTGGCCTGTAATTGTCTCGAGTGCCCTAGTTTGGCACGTTCTCATTGCTCCCGGGATGTACACTCATCTCTGTATAGGGGGGTCGATGGAGAAATAGAAAACCACCAATGGAAAAGTCTGAGTTATCGAGTTAAAAATTGAGCCAATCGATTAAGTTTGAACAAAAGCCGATCCTTGTCAACTTCTCAGAAAAAGTCGTCACGCCAAATGATGTAGGTAGAGAAAATAGTGGTTTTTGACTTTTTCATAATTCACAGGCTGAAATTACTTTCCCCTGCACGCAAGCCGCACATTATCGATCTTCTCTTCATACAATTCCAAACCATGTAACGTGGTTGAAATTTATACGCCCTGATTTTACGTTACAATTCATAGAAATTCAGCCGCATATAACCAATTTGACTACCCCCGCACGAGATCTGACGTAATGGGCTGTTTGAACAGTGCCGGCGGACAATTTACTTTATTTTGTGTCGGGATTTACTCGTGATTTTATGGCTCGTTTAGGTGTATGCATTTGAGTTATGGACTCGTTAATTCTCATTTTTAGGCCATCTTCAGTGTTGGTACTTAAATTAACGACAGAGGTCGAAAATTGTTCCATAAATAAGAATGTATCTATAGATGTAACCTTGTTTGAATCTCTCAAAAGTGTTATTGATACCTACAGGGTGCGTCATCAAGGCGTACGGCTAAAATAGCGCAAAAACTAAACCGTGTGGAAAAAACTTGATTATGAGGTGGACAAAAATCTACAAACTAAAAATAGTTTGACATATACAGGTTGCATCAAAAAAAAGTTATGGAAGAATTAGGTAGTTTTTTTTCAAACGAAACACTCTGTATTTCATGGCATAATTGTTTCGAGGACAACAAGAGCTTTACCCTTATACCTCATTTTTCAAATTTAATCACTGCGTTGCCACATTATTCGTATTTTTAGGATGTTTTCAGTGTTTTAAGGGGTTCATCAAAATTCTTATAGCAACCGCTGTGTTCAATCTGGTTAAACGAAATTTTAACAGCAGTTAGCTTAAGGTATCAGCTTCATAATTCGGTTAATATATGATTTGTCTAATATAAATTTATCAATCTACTCAAATCGAATATGAGATAACTCGATTTTTTCAAATGGAATACCCTGTATTTTTCTCTTACATGAAATTCATTCTTCAAATTTTTACATTTTTCACGAAGTAGGTATGTCCCATATTCAAATCGTTTTTTTTTCGAGATATTTCACATTCTTCAAAAACAACGATTACTTAGTGAAAAATGTAGACATTTGAAAAACAAATATTATGAAACGGAAATATACAGGGTGAAAAAATCGAGTTATCGCATATTTAATTTGAGTAAATTGGTGAATTTATATTAGACACCCTGTATAAAAAAAAATTCAGATGTTCACCGAATGATGAAGCTCAGATAACTAATATAAATATTCCGTTCATACAGGGTGTCCCAAGATGTTCCAAATAGCCAATATCTCGTCTATCAGACAAGGTAGAAAGTTCAAACAAAAAGTTTTTCAGATGGCATCAAAAACTACCAGAATCCGTCGTTAAAATTCTGTTTCTAATAACCACTCCTGAAAAAACCCCTCCCAGATATTTTTTTCAAATGGCACACTTATATTTTTCTCACTCTAAACGATTTCTCCGTGAAAGAAGAAATATGTTAAAACAGTTTTTTATCATTTTACCTAAATTCAACCCTCAAAAAAAAAATTCTAATTTCGGGCAAATTCACCATTTTTCTCCTAGAGCATAGACATAGAGAATGGACTGAGAAAAATGGTGAATGTGCCAGAAATTAGAATTATTTTTTTGAGGGTTGAATTTATGTTAAATGATGAAAAATTGTTTTAACATATTTCTTCTTTCACTAAGAAATCGTTTAGAGTGAGAAAAATATAAGGGTGCCATTTGAAAAAAATATCTGGTGGTAGATTTTTCAGGGGTGGTGATTAGCAACAAAATTTTATTGACGGATTCTGGTAGAGTTTTTGATGCCATTTGGAAAACTTTTTGTTAAAACTTTCTATCTTGTCTGAGAGCCGATATATTGGCTGTATGGGACATCTTGGGACACCCTGTATAGATTGAACACAGCGTTTGCTATATGAATTTTGAAGGACCCCTTAAAACACTAAAAATAACCTAAAAATAGGAATCATGTGGCAACGCAGTGATGAAATTTGAAAAATGAGTTATATGTGTAAAGCTCTTGTTGTTCTCGAAAGAATTATGCCATGAAATACAGGGTGTTCCATTTTAAAAACTACATATTTTCCGTAACTTTTTTTTGACACACCCTGTATATGTAAAATTATTTTCAGTTTGTACATTTTTGTTAGCCTCATAACCATGCAATATTAGTTATTTATTATACAAGGGAAAAAAGTATTAGATTTTAGCTCGAGGTTATGGGCGGAGGGAGACAAAAAACCGAGAGCTTAAATCTAATATTTTTCCCGTGTATAATACACTAATTTTTTCTGGGACAGGAAAAACGACGATTTAATAGTGAAAGAACATATTACAATATCGACGCGTTCAAGCCAAAACGACGTAAGCGCCATTTTTTCAAAAATTGAGTTTTTAGTTGCAATGAATTGTCTTAAGTACCTTCTCTAAGTAGAACGTTCGATTTAGTCCAAAAAATTTACGAATTTTCCTGTATTTCAATTCAAAGTTGCGTAAGCGACAATTTCGACTAAACAGAATTTGTCAAGTCTGTTCACTACCGTCACAAGCGACAGTATTGCACTGGAAATATCGTTCGCGTTTCAACAAAATTACAACGGAAAGGGTGAGTTAATTATAAAGGTGAGTATTTTAGTGATAATTAAAAAGGTTTGCTTAAATCGTTTTTAATTAATTCTTCAAATTCTGTTAGTCTTCGTATTAAAATCGCTCATTTTTATAGTGTCGCTTATGCCAAAACAAATTGTTTGCTTACAGTATAGCAGTATAGTATAGGAATATTCGTAATTATTTTTTGTAAGATAATTATTGATATAAGGCTCTATCTTAGTCATATTTTCAAATTTATTCAGTGGTGATAGGTGTACTTGAGAATTCAGTGTGAAGATTTTAAATAAAAACATGTTTTGTCTTTTATTTCAGCTTTTTATAGTTGGCGCTTATGCCGACAAAAAGTCTTCGAAAGCTAAACGGATTTTAATGATTGTCAAAGAGTCTTCAAATGAACCAGGCCCGTAGCCAGGAATTTTTTTCGGGGGGAAGCTCATTTGGGTATAAACAGGTGTGCTCATTCCATGAAGATTATCATTTTTGGTCTATATTATTTAATTTCTACCACTATAAATTCAAATTTTGAATTTTTGACCAAAGATCAAGGATTTTTATAGAAGATGATACTTGTTTCGAGATCTCAATCTCACCGGGAGACTGGTAACTGTAACCGACGGACGTACAAAGTGAATACATAACAATACAGGGTGTCACAAGTTCGAGTGCCTATTAGACGTTTCTGGAGAACTGAACATAATGATATTATATGAAATTCCCTACTGAGGTAAAATATTTCGGAAGCCTGCGCACTCCCGTTTATACAAGGAGCGAAAATAAATTGGTTCAAAATTTGTTTTTCAATTTTTGAATTTTTTTGATTTCGGATATGATTTAGTATTCAATTCTGAATACATTCCTATTGAAACCATTGCATTCATTCAAATACATTTCAAAATGTCGGGAGAAAACTGGAAAAAGTCAAATATTCATAGTCGTGGTTTGTTTAAGAGTAATAACATCATTACTGCTGTAGGTTTATACATCTATAGATGTTTGATGTTTGTACGCAGTCACTCTGAATATTTTAATCACCTCAAGAACTGTAATAACACCAGGCAGATGCATCAGTTTATTGTCCCTAAATGTCGATTGACCCTGACACAGCATCAAGTTGAGTTTATGTGTACTAAATTATTTAATGATTTACCCAAAATGTACCGTGAACTAAAGACAAGCTTACAATTTAAAAATAAAATAAAAATTTTTTTAATTGAATGTGAGCCTTATAGCATAAAGGAGTATAGTGACTTTTGTAAGTTGATGTAATGATTTCTTTTGTTTTTTTCTTGTTGTTTTGTTCCTTTTCACTATTTGACAGAATTTCCCTTTATTGTATAGCAGTAATTGTGAAATAAACTATTTTTGAATTTGAATTTGTTCATTTGTTCATTTTTCTTATTCTGAACATTCTGAGTATAAACCGTTTTCACAACATCAAAGTAGAAGAATATGGAAAGGTCATGCATCTTTTGAATTTCACAGGGTGTCTCAAATTTTGTGTCGAAAAATGTGGTCGAAAATTGGCCATAACTTCTGTTTTTCAAATATAATTAAAAAAAATGAAAGACAATGATGCATGAACTCTCCACATTCTTCTAATTGGATGTTATGAGAACGGTTCACGCTCAGGATGCTGACAACGAGAAAAAAAACATAATACTGACCACGAATATTTGACTTTTTCTTAGATATTTTGAAGAGTATCTAAAAGAATACAATGATTTTAATGTAAATGTATTCGCAGAACTGAATACTCATTCATATCAGAGAGGAAAAAATTGAAAAAAAAATTTGAACCAATTTATTTTCGCTCCCTGTATAACCGAAAGTGCTCAGGCTCTAAAAATATTTTAGCTCAATAGACAATTTCGAACAACATCATGATCCCAATTCTCAAGAAACGTCTATTAGGCACTCGACACTCAAACTTGGGACACCCTGTATGGGCTGTATTCTTGTTCCAAAAATGCGCTAAAATTGATTGAGGTTCGTCAAGATTTTTCCGTTTTCAACTCATTAACGATTTCACAAGAAAACTATAAACTTTTTGACGATGGAAACATAGAACATCAGATCTATTAGAATTAATACTCATAGAGAACCAGAATGTTTGTTATAATGTTACAACGCTCAGATTGCCAGGAACAATAGTCAGAGAAATCATACAATTGGTGATTTGGCAAATTGATTTATTCATAAATTATTTAAATCGCGACAGTTTCGAGATTGGATTTATCTCTTCTTCAGGCTGAAAAAAGTAACAAGACATTGTAAAAAACAAATATGACAAACTACACACACAATAAAGCTTACCGAAATAAACACAGTTACAAAAATATGGACTATCAAAATGTTTCGACATCAACAGACATTGGAAAACAGATCAGACCTAAGATTGTCACCTAAATGGAACTTTCTACAATAATTCATAAAATAAAAAGAAAAACAATTAACCATATTTACATCCCTCAACAATGAGGTCAGCTGTCATAATCCTATCTTCCGTGTTCGCATTACTTATACACCACATTGGCCTACTATAAACAACATACAAACCAGCAATTCAACTCGGAAAAACAAATCATTCAACACTTAGAAATCAAATTACAATAAATCTTACTCAAATCTTCCATGTCCGTCCTATAATTTACAGAATTATGCTTTTTAATATAAAACATCTCGGCAAAGAATCTTTTTTTGTAATTTTTCTCCCTGTGCAGAATTTCAACGTTGTCGAGATCAAAATCGAACATGTGTCCTGTACTAAGATGGTGATAGACTAGGGCCGTTTTGTTGTCGGAAGGATGCTTAACAGAGTATTTGTGATCGGATATTCTCTTACAGATATGCTGTCTAGTTGTTCCTATATAGCATTGTTGGCAATGTAGACAATTAATCTTGTATATTAGATACGATTCCCATTTCTTAGGAATTTTGTCCTTTAGTTTAGTGAAGAACAATCTGTCAAAAGTGTTTTTACTCCAGGTTATAAATTTCATGTTGTCTTTCCTCAAAACTCTCTTCAGATTGTGAGTCAAATTTGGAATTAGAGGGAGTTTAACAAACTTAAAACTACTATTATCGTCTACGGTATTTCGACTCATATTGTAGATCGGAACATTGTTAGGGTTGACATTCACAACTTTATTAATTAACCTTACTGGATAACCATTTTTAATCAAATCCTTTTTTAGAATGTCTAAGTTTGATGACACAAACTCTGGGCTACACATTCGAAGAACCTTCAAGTATCCTTGTCTGATGATGTTCATTTTTTGATGTAATGGATGTAGGGACCAATAATTAATTGTCCTACATGTACTAGTGGGTTTTTTATATAAATTCGTTCTAATGCTTTTTCCCCTAGGATCTCTAATTAACATGATCTCCAGAAAAGTCAATGAGAGATTTACATCATTCTCCAATTCGTATGTGAACTTAAGGTTAGGTTCTATACTATTAAAAATACTTAAAGTGTCCTCAAGCGAGTTTCTCGGAATAGACATACAGATATCATCTACATAGATGAATATGAACGGGAACAATATATTAGATCTGTCAATGACTTCATTTACTATGTAGTTCATAACTAAACCTGCAAAAATTGGCGAACATGGAGCCCCCATAGGACATCCAAAAACTTGTTCGTAAAATTTGTTCGAATATTGAACGTAGCTACTCTTAAAGCAAAAATCAACTAACTCCAAAAAAGTGTCGAGGTCAAAAGTACAAAAACCTGCCAAAGCAGGCCAACTGTCAATAATTAAAGATCTAATAAGTGTGTGAGCTATATTTGTGTATAAACTCTCCACGTCAAAGGAAACTAAAATATTATCATCAGGAATCTCCACATTTTTTAATTTCTCAATAACTTCTATGGAATTTTTTACGTTGTATTTGAAAGAAGGTATGAGATTACTCAAAATATCACTTACTAATTTAGAAATGTTGTATCCAGGTGAATCAATGCTAGAAGTGATTGGACGGAGGGGTTGTCCATTTTTATGAATTTTACATAATCCGTAAAGTCTAGGTGGCACGCTGTTATATCTTGTGAGACAATTTTTCTTCTTCTCAGTTATATCCTTTGACCTAAACAACCTTAGAATTAATTTGTTAGCCTTATTTTGCAACGAAAGTGTTGGATCACTTTTTAACAATCTAAAAGTCTTTTCATCTTTAACTAAAATGTCCATTTTTTCAATGTAATCAGATTTATACAGCAGCACTGTTCGATTTCCCTTATCAGCTCTCGATACAATTATCTCCGGATTATCCTTGAGGAACTTCCTTGTAGTCTTCATCTTCCTGACAATGCTCCTATCAATTGGTTTACCATTTTTACACGACGGCTTCCTTCCAAAATTGGTGATTATATTGGTACACACTGCTCTCTTTTCATCTCTACTTTCTACAGGAAATTCATCCTGAATTATATATTCTACATCCTTTAAAATTTCAAGAACTGGAATGTTTTTATCGTTAAAAGGTGCAATAAATTTTGGGCCTAAAGATAGTATGGTGGAGACATCCAGAGGTAATACTTCAGGTGTAGAATTAAATAACCACTCTGGATTTTCTGCAATGCACACAGATGCCTGTGTGACCTTTAGGTGTTCTAATTTTTTCTTATGAACTTTAACTGTTGAATACCATAATTTATTAAATCTCATATCCTCGTAATGGATAAAATTTTGTATTATTATGTGCGGTATAAGCTCTGGAATAACTGAGATGATATTTTTTATCTTGTTCTTGAAATAACTGATCTTCCAGAATGTGATCTTGATTTCCATGTTCAAGGACTTCTTTTGAAAAGCCATAATGATGTTGTTGACCTCGTATTTGTACGGATGATTTGACAATAACATGGCATGGATGGAATTAAAATTCTGCTTGATGTGCTTGGGTACTAAACCATTGGCTCTACATGACAACAAAAAGTTTCTATCACATTCTAGTTTCAACAACTTCCTCCTATTGATTGACCATTCCTTAAGTTTGCTCTTAGCTTCGATTCCATAATGCTCCACAATGTCTTCAAAAAACGTCATGTTGGATGTTCACGTCAGAATTTCACCAAAATAAGTGTTACAATGTTACAACGCTCAGATTGCCAGGAACAATAGTCAGAGAAATCATACAATTGGTGATTTGGCAAATTGATTTATTCATAAATCAACAAAACGGCCCTAGTCTATCACCATCTTAGTACAGGACACATGTTCGATTTTGATCTCGACAACGTTGAAATTCTGCACAGGGAGAAAAATTACAAAAAAAGATTCTTTGCCGAGATGTTTTATATTAAAAAGCATAATTCTGTAAATTATAGGACGGACATGGAAGATTTGAGTAAGATTTATTGTAATTTGATTTCTAAGTGTTGAATGATTTGTTTTTCCGAGTTGAATTGCTGGTTTGTATGTTGTTTATAGTAGGCCAATGTGGTGTATAAGTAATGCGAACACGGAAGATAGGATTATGACAGCTGACCTCATTGTTGAGGGATGTAAATATGGTTAATTGTTTTTCTTTTTATTTTATGAATTATTCTAAAAAGTTCCATTTAGGTGACAATCTTAGGTCTGGTCTGTTTTCCAATGTCTGTTGATGTCGAAACATTTTGATAGTCCATATTTTTGTAACTGTGTTTATTTCGGTAAGCTTTATTGTGTGTGTAGTTTGTCATATTTGTTTTTTACAATGTCTTGTTACTTTTTTCAGCCTGAAGAAGAGATAAATCCAATCTCGAAACTGTCGCGATTTAAATAATTTATGAATAAATCAATTTGCCAAATCACCAATTGTATGATTTCTCTGAATGTTTGTTATAGGAAAATGTCAGTATTTTGTGTCCATAAGAATAGGCTTTGGTACTAAGAAAAACTATTTTAATTTTTCATCATATTTTTTCCTGAATAAATATCACAAATCACCCTAAAATACACAATGATCTTACCTACTAATGAAAACGCATGATGTAGACGGGGCAGCTTACCCTTGAATCGCGAATAGACCTAAGCGCCATTGATATAATAATAATCCTATAATGAAATGGCATAAGTTGTTATAAACGACATCTTTCCCAAAACCTTGTAAGCATAAGCGACGTCATAAACGACATGACATCACGTCAAATGACTCAACCACCATTTTTGCCTTTTTTACTACTTTTTGCTGCTCAATTTCGACGAAACGTTTATACCCAGTGGTTTTTTAGTAGTGTTACTTATCACAAGTCCAATTTTTAATAATTTTTTGAAGAAATACTCTCGAAACACGTTTTTCGCCAATTACTCGAAATTATTGAAATGGCACTCACGTCGTTTTGGCTTGAACGCGTCGATATATTGAAGTCAGAATGTTATCGATATGAAATTTGGATTTTTATACTAGTGAGCTGTTGTAGTTATAGGACAATTAGACCCGCGTAGCTAAGGAAAACTTCATAGTAATCAAATATCTATCAATTTAATTCTGTGATTTGATTCAAAAATTGCGAACTCAGTAATTTTGAATAATATAAAGTGAAAAAATGCAGTTCTTACTCGGAGACAGTGTTATTGGCTTATTTTTCGGAACTGGCACAACAACAATAGTGTGGTCGAAGGATTCAATGATAAAAAGTATGTTACGATCCAACAATAATGTAGACAGCAGTTGTGTCCATGTCAGAGAAAAATATTATTTCAACACAAGAAAATTCGTCTGTTGTACCGAATAGTTCAAGGAACATGCCATTCAAGCAATGCACATTTAATAATTGTACTTTTGATATAAAGGAAATGTAACTTATATAAGAAATCATTTTTAATCGGTAATCAGACAAATTTTCGAATTTCGGAAAAAGTTTTCACTTCGAACGGGAGTCGAACCACGTATCTTTGAATTTCCGGTCCAACGCATTATCCAATTACACTACCGAAGTTACTCATCTTTCCGAAATTCGATGTTAATGATGCCGCGCAGACCAAGATGCCGATTAAAAATGATTTCTTATATTTATTTCACAGACATTAAACTTCATATCAATGTAACTTATGTTCAATAAAATATTCTAAAATCAAAAATCTTCTCTTATATGTATGTATATATAATATATCCGGGAAAAAAGTACTCACTTTTTTCCCGGAGGAAAAAGTAATTCGAAAGAGGCAATCAAGGAGGAAATTATCCAAATTGAAACCGCTGGAGAGAGTAATGGAAAACTTCCGCAAAATAAAAAAGAATTTTTCCAATATCTTTTTACGTATTGTTTTAATAGCTCCTTCAAATATGGCAGAACTTGTTGACGCAGGGGCGGATCAAATCCGTACAATCTCACTTAGAAAATATGTTTGAATCACTTCTTTTTTGGAATAAATCCAATTAAGACTTGAACCTGTAAATCTGAACAGCTTCAGATATAATTGCATCGAATATCGGGAAACTGCCGTATTCAGGCTACGTGAGAAATATGCTTCATTAAATATCCGTAGAATAGCAGAAGATTCCGAGGTATATTTCATCTCGGAAAATCCTTTTTCTCTCCTGACAAAGAAATCGTTGCGAATATCTCTGCTCATTAGGGATTCGCTTTAATTCTGGCTGCTCCAATTCAGAAGCAGCGAAATCGCCCAATAAATATTCAAAATTTAAATAGTACTTTTGAATCACTTCTCTATTGGATTGAACCCACTAGCAGGAAAATAGCAGTTGGTAATTCCAATCGGATGAGCATGAAAGAAAGATGAACGATTGCACTTTTATTCATTCTTCCATTTTATCCAGAGAAATTATTGTTTGTTTCGGATTAGGATGAAGAGCAAAGTTCAAATTTTTCATTCATAGAAGATTCCATCAATACAATGAATTCGATTCGGCCATACGGACATTAATAATCTGGGGTTAGGATTCGGGGGCACGGCAGTGGCCCCGCCAAGTCGAGCGCGAAGCAAACACTTCCGTACTATCTTTACCCGAACCATTTCGCCGCATTTCAGGCCCCTATTTGAGAACCTCAGGATAAGACCAGAACGCCGAAATTTTCGTCATCCAGTAAGCTATAATCACGTACTTAAAATCCGAAATTTCAAGTGTAGGTCATTTATTCCGAAGTTAAGCAAAAGCAAAATTTCGCATTTTCGACCCTCACTCACTCACTATGATCATCAAAATAGAACTAGTACTTCCCATAAACTCAGAAAGCCGAAATTTGGTACAGAGTTAGGGTTTAATGGCCACATATAGAGAAAACTATAAAAACTAGGATAATCGAAAATCTGGAGTACCATTGTTGACACGTCACGTGAGCTCACGTGCTATCACGTCATATTCGCAAAATGTGCAACCACAATAACGTATGGAAGTTTATGCGCTTGGAAACACATTTGTATCATACTCAATATGTGAATATCGACTTAAGAATATAAATTGAAAAAAAGAATAATAATCGGGTGTTCAGTCTTATATACACAGTGATATTTTTACTGTCTCATTTATTGTTCAAGGAAACGATAGGTTTTCGAAAGCTAGGCCGGAACTGTGTATGAGACTGATCACCCGATTATTATCTTTTTTTGAATTGTTATCATTTCACGCATTCACGAAGTTAGCATCTGCTGTCACTTGATAGCACACCAGAACTACCCGCAAATATACATTTTTTAACCGTAAGTGATATCACGTCGGATATTTTGTGAAGTGATTGAAGTGAAAATGGATGAAAATTTGATCGAACTTGTCAGGCTTCATGAAGTGATCTATGATCATTCTTTATCAGAGTACAGGGATCAGAATGTACGACAACAAGCTTGGGTGCTGGGTGCTCATTCAACAATTGTTGAACTATTTGAGGTAATTCTCCCACTTCCTCTCTTCGTTAATTTATTTGGTGAATCAGATCTCTTCTATGAGAATCACCAGCAACTGTAAAAGCAGTTATGTTCTCTATATCTCTTTCCATTCCGAAGAGCTTGATGAAGAAGAAACTCTGTTTCGCTGTATCACTGAATAAAAAAATCATATGAAATTTTGGTGCAATATAGAACGTCTATTTAATTGCTCTTCAGAAAAAACATCATCAGATGGGTCTGTGGTGGTTAGATTGGAAGGGAAAAAATTGAATCCGAAAAGGAATCGCAGTAAGGAGCCTTAAACTTGGCTCGACTTTTTCTAGATTTCATTACTTTTTAGAGATAAACAAGCAGCGCCATCGAGACTTGGCTAGTTTTTACAGAATGTTTTTGGTGGGTAGATATATTCTAATATTCTGCAACCATCGAACCATCTACCAATTCTTGAGATTCGGAGCTTCTGCACGCTTGTTCGAATTCTTAGCTAGAGCCATGGGCGCCCGCAGAAATTTTTTCTCAGGGGTGCAAAATAATCCATTTCTCCTTGCTCTTTGGATTAAGAAAGTAGTATAGGGGGTGTTGTGCTGAAAAACGATAGGGCCATCAAAATCTCAGGGGTTGCCATGGCATTCCTTTTTCCATTCTCCTTTTTTCACACAGCACCGTGTACCGTATGACTATGGTACAATATGACTTCGGCGTCTGTTTTTAGGTCTTCCGACCTCAGGCATAGGTACATAAATTACTCTTCATTTTTGCTATCAATCTAATTTCTTCACGGAAATCAAATGATACGTTAACATTCATTTTTCGAAGAAACTGCAAACTTGCCATATATCGAGATAATCCCCTAAGAAGTAAATTGCTTCATAACTCACCTGGTTTTCGCTGCTCAGCAACTTCAGCTGATCATTTATCAAGCTGTACTTAGCCGATTCCTCCTTCCTCAATGCCCTCTCCTTCTTCAGTTCTGGACTCCAGAATGTTTTGATGGAATGCATGGAGGATCCTAATTTTTGATTGGTGAGTTCGAGCTCTTTCTTGAGATTATTCAGTTCTCTCTGCAGGTCTGAATTTTGATGCTGAAGATCTCCGATGAAAGGTTGGTGCATGGTGGGGGATTGTCTTGCTGATCGGCTGCTGTAAGGTTCGTCGTCGAAGTAGAGGCCGCGATCTAACGATCTGTCCCTGAAAAGGAAAATTTTGATATAATTAGAGTTAGGGTTAAGGAAAATGGGTCACTGTACTCCATTGACTTTAATAGAGTATTTCAATTTGAACTCTATTTTTTATGATTGCGTTGGATTCTGCAGAGAAAAAATGTGAAAGCACTCTGGGATGTGCTATTCCTCCTAAATTCCGAAATTCCCGTACAACATAAATCCAGAAAATCTCAAATAACTCAAAAACTACAAAATTTAGGAGTGAGAGCAACTTAACGTGCTATCACTA
Organism: Adalia decempunctata; assembly: GCA_951802165.1. Classification (NCBI taxonomy): domain Eukaryota; kingdom Metazoa; phylum Arthropoda; class Insecta; order Coleoptera; family Coccinellidae; genus Adalia; species Adalia decempunctata. Next base: position 30,019,081 of record OX637697.1, read on the forward strand.
TTTTTCTTCGCAGAATCCAACGCAAGCGTAAAAAAATTGGACTCTAATTTAAAAAACAGAAGTTATGGCCAATTTTCGATCATAGTTTTCGACACAAAATTTGAAACACCCTATGATGATATGTATTTATGAAATTCAAAAGATGCATGACCTTTCCACATTCTTCTACTTTGACGTTATGAGAACGGTTCACACTCGGGATGTTCAGAATGAAAAGAATGAACATAACTGTCTATGGATATTTTACTTATTTCAGGTTATTTTGAAAACTATTCGAATTAATACAATGATTTCAACAGCATTAAATACTCAATCATATCAAAATCAAAAAAATTGAATTGCAATATTTCAGATCTGTATAGAATTTCGAACAATATCATAATCCCAATTTTCAGATTGTATTGTATTGTTTATTTATACTGATTTCAAATATGCCTAGATCTCAGAAACATCTAATAGATACTCGAACTTGGGATCCCCTGTATTATTCTAACTTGAAAAACTCCACCTATACATATTTAGAAAAGAAATTAGGCCCTTCTGAAAAGAACACCCAAATTAATTCAATACCCTCAACTTTCGAAGAGCACTTTATTTATATTAATAACGAGTTTTCAACAAAATTCAAGTTCAAGTGGACTCTGAAGTTTTAATGAGCACAACCTACGTTCACTCTAACCCAGTGAAATATCACAGCAAAATAGAACTCGAGATTTTATAAAGGATAGTTATAATTTGTCAAGAATGAAAATTTGAAACCAATCAGTATTCATTTTATTGCTACAATACAGGGTGTTCCTGAATAAGTGTAAAAACGGTCAACTGTAGATTCCTCATGAAAAAATATCATTTTTTTCTCTTCCATTTTTTCCTCCGGGTCTTCGTTACAGATACAGGGTGTCAAAATTTATATTTTTTTCAGTTTTTTGCTAATATCTCAAGAACCGTTTGAATTTAAGAATTGAGTTTTTTTACACACATTGTCACTAATAATAGCTGCTTTCTTGCATTTTACTCGGGTTTATTAGACGTGCCAGTGGCGGAAATATTCAATTTACACAAAGGTTTCACGCCCCAATACAACGTTTACACCACTTGAGAAATTTGCATCTGCACAGCAAATTCTGATGCAGTAATGTGTTTTACATACACAAGCCAAATAAAAAAAAAACATTTTTGAAGACAAGCTTTTATAACAACACTCATCAGCCATTTTGAAGCTGCCATCTTGAATTCCTCAATTTTGAAGAATCGTAATTTCCGACCCAGACAACCCCCATATACCAATTTTGAAAAGAATAGGATCATAATTACAAAACTCGTCCGCGATATTGTGGACGCCATCTTCAATTTCCCAATTTTGACAAAAAATACCCAAATACCCTCAGTTACTAATTTTGAATGGAATCGGATCATAATTACAAAATTCATCCGCCATTTTGGAGCCGCTATTTTGTTTCTTTCTGTAAAAAATATTTCATGATGCATTGTCACCAGAATTATGTACACCTGCAAAATTTCAAATCAATCGGACGATTAGAAGTGTGTCATATTTAACTTGCCAGATTTGATTACAGACAGACAGACACCGGGACAGGTGAAACTAAATAAAAGCTTGTAAAAAGGTACCTACTTGGTTCATTACCAGTGGCGCACCCAGAAATTTTATTCGGGGGGGGCTGCTCAAGAGTAATCAGGTTTTTGTAAGTTATATAATTTAAAAAAATGCGCCGCAAGCGGAAACCTTCTTAAGTAATGGATATATCGCATCCGTTATTATACAGGGTGGCCAAGAGATTGACGTCAAAGAGAAAAAACAGGTCCCTCGTGTCATGGGCTATTCGAATCACCCCCATGTCTTTTATGCAATTTTTCACGGTTTTCGAGGTATGAATTTTTTTATGAACTTTGAGAATTTTCGACTTGACCATCATAAAAAAGATATTAAAAAAAAGTACAAGACTTCTCTGTGAAATTCTTTTGTAACTTAATCTCCATGAATTGTACTTTTATACATAACCATCAGATTCATAACTTTGATAAAAATTATGGAAATGTTGGTCTCAAGTGAAAAAGTTACGTGAATTGGATTATGATCTGAATTTTCGAATCAAAATTAAAAATGTAAAAAGGCTGATTCGCGTTTTCTCAGAATGCTTAAAAACTGCGCTCAACAGTCAGCTTTCAGAATCATTGATAAAAAAATGGTACTTGACACTCTACTTTTGCCAGAATTAGCCTTCAAAGTCATCGAGGTGAAAAAAAACAAAGAACTAGACATTTACTACAAAATTATTTTTTGCCATTTTAAGATTTTTCTGATCAAGTTATTATTATTATTATTATTTATTAGGAATAAGAGTCAAGATAAATATCTATAGGACTCAGTACATATATAAACGAATAACAAATACAGCCCAAACTTAATCCATTCAACTGAACTAAAATGGTCCAAATTGTTCTTAAACGAATTTACACTAGCACTATTCACCACCACCGGGGGGAGCTAATTCCAGACACGAAACACCCGATTCGGTAGAAAATTCTGTCTCGCTGCGCAGTGAAAACTTTCGCGATATAGCTTGAACTGGTGACCTCGTAGACGTTGATCGGAACTGAGCTGATACAGACTTGTTAGGTCAACACCAAACAGCCCCCTCAAGGCTCTGTATGTTGTTATGAGGTCACCACGCATTCGACGATCCTCAAAACAGGGCAAATCCATCATTCGAAGCCGATCCTCATAACTGGGACGATCAGCAGCAAAAGCCATTCTTGTGACCCTCCTCTGGACTTTCTCCAAGGCAGCTCTATCACCAGCCAGTCCCGCATCCCAGGCAGGTCCGGCATACTCCAATATAGGTCGCACATACAAGGAGCGGCATGTACTGATGGAACATTTTCCAAACACTCTCTCAAGCAGATAGCAAATTCTGGAGGCCTTGGAACACGTAGACTGTATATGATCCGACCAACTGAGGTCCTCTGTTATGGTGACCCCTAAATCAATGTGACTTGAGCAATGTGACAGCGTAACACCATTAATGAAGTATCGCTGTCTGGGGTTCCTCCTACCCATGTGTAAGACCGTACATTTTTCAATATTGAGGGGTATAAGCCAGTCGTTGCACCACCTCTGGATGGTGGATAAATCCTCCTGAAGGCAATCATTATCAGTTCCAGGCGCAGCATATATCTTTGTATCATCAGCGAACATGGAGATGCAGGATTTGACCAACCCAGGCAAGTCGGATGTGTATAAAAGAAACAAAAGTGGCCCCAAAAAAAGTTATGATAGAAAATGCTGAAAATTAATGAAAATTAGCTTTAGATTTTGGTCAAGAAAAGTTCTAGATAAAAAAAAGAAAAAGGTATGGCAATAAATCACACATCATAATGTGAATAAAAAGAAATTTATTCATAAAATTTACAGTAGGTTTTCAAAGTGGCCACCTCTAGCCTCAATACACATTCTACACATTCTCAGAAAATTTTCTTTTAATCGCATAAAACCTGCCCTGTTCTCTCTTAGGACACGTTCGGCTTCTCTTAACTTCAGTCGCAGCTCGTCCACACTCGAACATTCTCGGGCGTAAACAATTTCTTTGAAATAACCCTAAATGAAAAAATCGATGGGATTATGGTCAGGTGAACGTGGGAGCCACTTGATTGGCCCGCTGCGCAGCAATGAAAAACCGATCGGGATTATTTAAATTTTCGTGAACAATTTTTGATTAACCACTTGAATGAACGATACCCGAACAGATGGATCGGACGCAGTCGACCAATCAAGGGGCCCCCACGCTCACCTGATCTTAATCCCATCGATTTTTTCATTTGGTTAATTTAAGAGAAGCCGAACGTGTCCGAAGTAAGAACAGGGCAGGTTTTATGCGAATAAAAGAAAATTTTCCAAGAAAACCTACTGTAAATTTTATAAATAATTTTCTTTTCATTTACATTATGATGTGTGATTTATTGCCATACCTTTTTCTTTTTTTTATCTAGAACTTTTCTTGAACAACATCTAAAGCTAATTTTCAGCATTTTCTATCATAACTTGATCAGAAAAATCTTAAAATGGCAAAAAATAATTCTGTAGTAAATGTCTAGTTCTTTGATTTTTTCCACCTCGATGACTTTGAGGGTTAATTCTAGCAAAAGTAGAGTGTTGAGTACCATTTTTTATCAATGATTCTAAAAGCTGACTGTTGAGTGCAGTTTTTAAGCATACTAAGAAACCGCGAATAAGCCTTTTTACATTTTTAATTTTGATTCGAAAATTCAGATCATAATCCAATTCACGTAACTTTTTCACTTGAGACCAACATTTCCATAATTTTTATCAAAGTTACGAATCTGGTTATTTTATGTATAAAAGTACAATTCATGGAGATTAAGTTTCAACAGAATTTCACAGAGAAGTCTTGTACTTTTTTTTATATCTATTTTAAGATGGTCAAGTCGAAAATTCTCAAAGTTCATAAAAAAATTCATAACTCGAAAACCGTGAAAAATCGCATAACATACATGGGGGTGATTCGAATAGCCCATAACACGAGGGACCTGTTTTTTTCTTTTTGACGTCAATCTCTTGGCCAACCTGTATTGTATATCAATCCCCATTTCTATGTGTACAGGAAATGTTTAAGTTTCCATTCTGTTCTAAAATAATTATTATTACTTTTAGAAAAATTATAAGATGGAAATATTTGAATTACTTCTTTTGTCACAGCTCGGGGGGGGGGGGGGGGGGGGCTGCAGCCCGACAGCCCCCCCCCCTCGGTGCGCCACTGTTCATTACTGAACCTTTATCGAGAAAACTATCTAAATGGTTCCTGAGATATTAGCAAAAAACTGAAAAAAATATAAATTTTTGACACCCTGTAACCCCGAAACGAAGACCCGGAGGAAAAAATGAAAGTGAAAACATTTTTTTCTCTTATGAGAAATCTGCAGTTCACCGTTGATACACTTATATGTATAGGAAAACCCTGTAGGTATATCGAATGAAAATCAAATTCCACGTCCAGTTCGAAATGAAAAAATTATAGGCATTTACAAATAGAAAAAAGTAAACCCTATCAAAATGGAATATTTAGAATTTATTATTGAGAATATTTCTGAAGCAATATACATGAACACATTCTTTAGAAACCTGTTATGGATCATTGATCAAACCCGTATTACTCAATGAGTTTTTTATTGTTATTAACTAAATACAGGCACCGCATCACCTACCTCAAAAAGCACAAAACAACTGGTACCATCAAGACTGTCCACAAAAATTTCTAACTAACATTTATTTCCAAAGCCATACTTGTAGGGGTGAATTGTTAATACACTACCTTCTTTCTCTTATCGGCATGAACTCCCTTGTTGTTGGTCTGGTTGCACTTCTACTCCTTTGATGGACCGGCCCCATAGTCATGGGTCTTCCTCTATCCTCCAACATGGGGCTTGCAAGATCTTCATCCCTACAAAGGGACATTTGTGGTAATATTTGAAAGAGAATGGTAGTGAGTACATTGGTGATGTGCAGAATTATTGTATTCATCAGTTAAGGGACCAATAATATTGTGCTAGCTAATCTAGGTCTAATGAGTGCTTGAGTATTTTAAAATGGTATCATTGGCATCTGGTTTTCGTCTGTACTTGATGTAGTTGTCCTGCATGTATGAACAAGGATATAATAATGACCTTGATCTTGAATACTGTATGTATGTGCTCCGATTGAGTTTCAGATCAATTTATTTTAATTTACTGAGATGAGATTGTTTCCAGGACTGCTAGTTTGTTGTATCAATTTATGTTCCGACAGTCATTGATGGAACAGCAGTGGTGGTTTGTTGAACTTTATTTTATGTACTGGAAAGCTGCCTAACTTTGTAATAGGCTCCCCGAATGTTTTACCATCAAGGTTGCGAATGTTTTGTAATCAGGAATTTGTTTGGGAAAAGAGAATGTGTTCCCAACATAACATTGTACGTTATTATTTCCTGGTGCATGAGTGCTTCCTCAGTTCAATCAAATTTTGGAACGAAATTCCTTAAAGCGGTGGGCGTCAAATGATGGAAATCATCAGATTGTTGAAAAGAAAGATTCTCTTTCCCATGAATCATTTGATCAATTTCACTATGGACATAAAAACATTTAGTTCTAGTAGTAATAATTATCCGGCGATGTTTTGAACAAAATACTGCACCGAAATTGAAGCGGAAAAGTGGATAGTTTCCTAGCATTTGGTGATGAATACCCCTCTACATCTCCATGTAGTGTTTTCAGGCAGAAATATTTGCATCAATTGAAGGATTCCTAGACATATACCGGGTGTTTTTTAGAGTGAAAGAATTTTCGATAGAGATAACTATGATTTGACAGAAGGTAGAAGCTATGTTGTATTGACATTTCTGTTCAGTAAGCATTGAAAAATTATCATGGAAAGATTCACGCCGCAACAACGTTTACGAATTGTTGAAATTTATTTTAAAATCAGTGTTCTATTCGCCAAACTTATAGAGAACTTCGTGAAATTTATGGTTTACATAATTGTCCATCAGAGCAGCTTATTCGTCGAACTATCGATAGATTTGGACAACATTTTCTCTACTCGAATGAACAACAACAGAAAAACAAAGAACTGTAGGCACAGAAGAATATATTGCTGCTGTATTTGATAGTATTAATGAAGATCCAGATTTGTCTATTCGTCGACGTTCACAACAAGTTGGACTCTGTGCGACGTGCGTCCACCTCATGGAAAATTTTGCGTAAAGATCTTGGTCCACACTTAAGCTGGGAATCATAAATGAATTATTTGAATATTCGAATATTCATTGAATTTGCATTGGAATAATTTGGGTTTGCATTATTCGAATATTCATGAATATTCAGTGAATATTGAGTATTCAGTAAATAGTTGAGTATTCAGTAAATAGTTGAGTATTCATTGAATAGTTGAATATTCAGTGAATAGCTGAAAATGAAGTGAATAGTCGAATATTCAGTGAATACTCAACTATTTACTGACTATTCAACTTCTGACTGAATTCTCCACTAATGAATATTTTTGATTTTGAATTGATTTATTCATGACTGAGCTGAGTGATTCATCATTCGTGATGTTACGAAAAAGAGTTTGAATGATCATTCAATTTTCCATTCAGGAATAATTAAAAATTTATATTTAAATTAAAATTTATGTGATTGACTACGAACAAATTCTTTGATATTCACATTATATTCACATCTGAACTTCCAAGAGTCAACAAATGTGAATGTACAAGAGAGTTTATATGTTCACATACAAAGAGTGATAAAAAATAATGAAGGTTATATTATAAAATTAGAAATACTAGTGGAAAAGATACATTTCTGGTGAAGTTGTAAGGTTCAGTCAATGTATCACATTATTGAAACCATTTAATATTTGATTATTGAATTGACTTGATTTATATTACTGAATATTTATTGAATAATCACTGAATAACTATTTATGACTACTCATGAATAGTTGAATATTCATGACTACTCATGAAAATCAGTCATGCAGAATTGTTTGAATGAATTATTCGAATAATCGAATAAATTGAAGAAAGGATATTTGAATACAAAAAAGGAGAAAAGTCCCAGCCTTAGTCTACACTCATATAAGATCCAACTGCTTCAAGAACTAAAGCCACTTGACCATGATAAGAGTCGTTTTTTTGCTGATTGGCCCCTAGGACAGCTTGAAGTTGATCCACTTTTTTATCGGAAAAATGTGTTTGGTAATGAAGCTCATTTCTGGTTGAACGGCTACGTAACCAAGCAAAATTGCCGTAAATAGAGTGAAAACAATCTTCAAGAAGTTCTGTAGGTACCATTGCATCCTGAAAAATGCACTGTATGGTGTGCCTTACACGCTGGAGGTATCATCAGTCCTTATTTATTCAAAACGATGTTGTAGCTAATGTTACAGTGGATGGTGCTCTTAACAGATCGATGATCACTGATTATTTGTTTCAAAATTTGCATGATACCGCCCCAGAAGTGTTTTGGTTCCAACAAAATGGTGCTACACCTCATGCTACTACCGTTACAATTGATTTATTGAAGGGAAGATTTGGCAATAACATTATTTCCCGAAATGGTCCAATTAATTGGCCTCCAAGAGCATGCGACATAACTCCACTGGATTATTTTCTTTGGGGTTATGTCAAGTAATTGGTTTATGAAGAAATTGGACTAGCAGAGATCTAATCTCCAAAGCACACCACTGGTGGAACCACCACAACAGGATAATGAAAGACCGGTTTCTGGCTTATTAGCCTTTTTCAGTGCCACACAACTCTTATCGTGGTAGTATCCACTATCCAACTGAAACGGTAGAACTTATCTTATATCCTAGTAGGAACATCTGAGTACAGTTTAAAATGAACAGTGTCACAACTAGCGGATAAATGTCTATGCTTCATCCAGAGGTTTTTTCGAAAACTAGATCTCTACGTACGTTCATTTTTCCCTACAGTGTTTCGGTGCTAGTCCAATTTCTTCATTATTATGCTAGTCTTAGGACGATATCCCCTTCGTTGTAATTGGTTTCTGCTTGCAAACCAGAAAAAATAAACGTTTTGGAAGCCAACATCTCGTGTTATTGCTGAAATGAGACTAGAATTACCCGAAAGAGTGGTCCAAAATTGGTCTGGTCGAATGCGGTTCCTCAGAGCTAGCCGAAAATTATTTTTGAAGCATAAATGTCATGAAATTATCTTTCAAAAAAAAATCTTAATTTAAGTGTGCTTTATTTCAATTCGAAGTTCTATCACTCTGAAAAAAACATCAGTTACCTAGAAACTATCTGAAATGTGATATAGACATTTACTCGGATAGTCAAGCCGCTATTAAAGCACTGAGCTCCTATGTCATTGACCAAAAATTGGATTTGGGAGTGCAGGAGAAAACTTAGTGACGCAGGGTTCCCAGTTAATATGGAATCGAAGGAAAGGAAGAGGCCAATAGCTTGCCAGAAAGGGCGCAAGAATGCCATTCACTGACTCACTGAGCCAGAATCTTTCTGTGATATAGGGAAATGTACCCATAAGTACGAGGTTCTTGAGAAGGAGAAACCAAAAGGAGAACACTGGCGGAATCTCCAAGAAAAAGACCACTCCATAAAATTCATTCGGAACTTCGAAACTGCAAGATCCAAAAGGTATCTGGATCTTAGTAAGGACCATCTGCACATCCTCACCGGTTTTCTTATAGGCCATTATCGCCTCAGGAAGTATCAGGTGAGAATGGGTCTATCGGACACTCAAAAGTCTACATTCTGTAGGGAGGAGGAAGAAACTCCTATTCACCTTGTCAAAAAATGCCTTGCCATTACAACCAAATGGAAAGAATACTTGGGCAAGAAACTTGCTGCAGTGAGGAACTAGTTGAAACCTTTCTAGAAATTGGATTTCATTAGATCTTTGGAACTGGAAGGCGAGATGTGATGTGCTGGATGAGAACAGCTCTCTTAGGGGACACAGTATAGATCTTTAGGTCGCAGTGACCTATAACCTCTTTCTAACTAAACTAAAACTATCTCCATCAAGCTGTCACTTTATCCAAATTCATAAGAATTAATTTTCACCCAGATAAAAGGAAGTCCACACCTTCTTTTCGAAGGGAAGTAATGCGATAGAATAAGCAAACAAGAGCCACTATTCGAAGGACAAAGAGGACTACAAAATTATCCCTTTGGGACCGCAGCTAGTATAATATGCATTCCCCGCAGTAAGCCTCGTATCGAGTTTTTCCCGCCTTTTATACGGCGAATTCCAGGACATCCCTCAGTCAAACTTCCCGAGGAGAGAATACAGAAAAGCTTGAGATGCAATCGATAGCGTCGAGAGCCCTACAGCTATTTGGCAACCTAGAGGGCTCGATTTTCCCAAGTGTATACCCTTTTTATTCGGGATTTTCAGTATCTGACAACTCTTGATGTCCAGGAGGCTTTTATATTATTCTATCGGCCATTAGAGCTCGTCGTTATAACGTCCTGAAAATGCTACAGAAAAATTCCATTTGAACAGTCATAAAAAATTTTTATGGGTATGAAGGATGAGTGGGGATGATTCATAATTCGCTGTGGCTCTGTTGAAGGGCGGATATACAAGGTTCATGGAGAATTGGGTGATATAGGGGCTGTAGAAGGCGAATCGATAGTACTAATTTTGAATCACTGATTTACAGGGTGACAAGAAAAACTTCAGACAAAGGACCCCGCACTTTTTGTATGTAAAGTGGCGACCGGTCAAATTTTCTGAAAGTTATGTTGTTGTACCCGACTCAGTGACCAAAAGTGTCAATGGGTCCAACCCAATCCTATGGCTAGTTCTCTAAATACGGGGTGTTAAAGTTGAAACTTGCCCAGATTTTCGGATTAATTTTTAAATTATTAAGAGTTAGATTGGATTTCTGTTGCCTACACACGTTTACTACATGTTCTAGTAATGAAACTAGTGGATACGTATGATTAAAAATATTCATATTCACAGGGTGATTCACGAATATATGACGGTAGTTTTTTTGCCAAAATTCACTTTTTCTACTCTGACGTCAGGGAGGCATATTTTTGAAATATTCTCTTCAATATAGTATTCGGACGAGAAAGTATTGCACAGTCCACATTTTTATTCAGGGTGTTTCACAGAGAGAACCACTAGACATAATCATTTTTTTTAAGGATAAATTGGAACCCTGTATTTTTGAATTGATTTTTGGGAAAAGTAATACCACAAACATATGTGTGTCTCTAATCTCCAAAATATTCATGGTGGTTTATTCAAAGGAAGGTAGTCTATTTTGGGAAAAGTACAAAAAACATGAACACCCTGTATTCGAAAATTTCCTCGGTCAAATGCAACTATTTTCTCACTGTATATTGATTTCCACAACATCTTCAGAGGTATGAATTCTGAATCCGATACTATGACCAGTTTTCGAGATACAGTTGCGTTAAAGTGGAGAATAACTTATTTCATCTGTTTTTTTTTTCAAATTGAAAAGCCGGATTGATTTTATGTTGCGCCCATGAGTTCAGTATGAGTTCAGAGCAGATGCGCATGGAAAGGTTCAGCTAAAATATTTAGTGTTACAGGGTGATTCACTAATAATTCACAATAGATTTTGCAAACACTCGATAATTCTACAGTTTCGTCACAGAGAAATTATTCCATGAAGTTAATACCTAGTCGTTCACACTAGTCGGGTACAACAAACTTTCAGAAAATTTTACCGGTCGCCACTTTACATACAAAAAGTGCGGGGTCCTTTTGCTGTGGTCTGGAACAAAAGTATTTCAGCGCAGCCAGATAATTTTTATTCTCTTGGGTTTTCTACACTTCCCTGTACTAATATGTGAAATTTCAGTTTGACATAATGTCATTTCACAGAGTTTCAGAATGTCAAACAAACGTACTACGATTTTGGAGCTGTTTCGTCAAGGTAGGCGTCAATGCGAAATTGTTCGTTTGCTCAATGTGCCACGACAAACCGTGTCCGATGCAATTCGTCGTTTCAAGGAGCTTGGCCATGATGGTCGTCGTCCAGGAAATGGTAGAAAACGCACTGTCAATACACCTAGCAATCGCAACATCGTCAAGAAGTCAGTCAATCGAAATCCGAGGGTTTCCATGAGGAAAATAGCCTGTGAGACCGGTATCAACCGCGAATCAATCCGTCAAATTGCCAAAAAGGAGCTCAACCTCAAGTCATACAAGCTCCAAAAAGTTCAACTCCTCACGGAGGAAAACAAGCGCGTACGATTCCAAAGGTGCCACCAACTTCTTCGTCTCGCCGCCGGTCAGCAATGGGAGCGAATTCTCTTCACAGACGAGAAGATTTTCACCGTAGAACAATCCCACAACCACCAAAACGACAGAGTCTGGCCGTAGAGACTCCCGGTACATCGGCCATCGTCGAACACCGTCAAAATCCGCAATCCGTCATCATCTGGGGCGGAGTTTGCGACAGTGGTAAAACTCCCTTAGTTTTCGTGGATCAAGGGGTCAAAATCAATCAAGAAGTCTACCGCTGCGACATCCTTGAGGCCGTAGAGTACTACGGCCTCGTGGGCCAAGCAGCACTTCGGCGATAGGCATTGGACCTTTCAACAGGACTCCGCTCCGGCTCACAGAGCAAAAATGACGCAAGAATGGTGTAAGACCCATTTTCCTTGTTTCATTTCATCTGCAGAATGGCCTCCCTTCTTACCGGATCTCAACCCAATGGACTACAGCGTGTGGTAGATTTTGGAGCACAGGGCTTGTGCTAAAAAACAAAAAAATTTTGAGTCGCTGAAGCAATCTCTGCGCCAGGAATGGAACCGATTAACGCCCGAGGAGCTGCGGCCCATTGCCGAAAACTTCAAGAAGCGTCTGAATCTGTGTACCGCCGCCAAAGGAAGCCACTTCGAAACGGCTTAGATATAATATTATTAACAAATGTTCAAGCTAATATTATTTGTTGTTGTTTTGTTCAATTTCTTCTGTTCAATAAAGTTAAATGAAAAAGAGTTTGTCCGAGGTTTTTCTTGTCACACTGTATTTTGGTTTGGAAAGGAACCCAGTTTTCGATAACCTCACTGATTCGTTCTCCTCTTCCTACATTAGTGAAGGGCCAATAGTGTGTAATTGATTTTTCTCGATTTGTTCTGATTAAAATTTAGTGAAGTGGTGATTGTGTTAAAACTTGATTTACATTGAAATACTGGAATAGATGAAAAACCCTACTTTCAATTCATAGTATTTCGGGATTTCCAATGGAATTTCCCATAACGTTTCCCCTACAATTGACGGTAGGTTTCCCAGTCGGAGATTGTAACGCGGCGATTGACTGCCCCGAACGGCCCGAACTGGTGATGTTACTAGATCTATCGCTGTATTCGTAGCTGCAGCCTCACAGCCGACGAAGACATGTTATTGTAGCATTACAGATCGCTTGCAACTAAGCACTATGAACATGAACAATGGAAATCTCCTTTCCTGTTCATGTTGTTTTGTGCTGATACAGGGTGTTTCTGAATTGATGCGAATGATTTCAAAGGGTGATTCTTTGTTCGAAATTAAGGGCAGTTTGTTATACAAATGTTGGTTTGGGCCAAAAATCAAACGTTAGGGAGATATCGCGGTTCAAAGATGGCGGAAAATTATGTTTTTATTATGTGTCCTCAAAATGAAAAGCGAAAGAATGATGATATTTCATGGAAGTATGAAGTATTACTATTTACTATTATGAAAACACACATTCTTGATATTTTTTCATATTGAGTGGAGGGGGTTGAAGTAGGCTACCCCTAAATTTCAAGAGAAACTTATGCAACGACTTGGATAGAATTAAATTCAGATAGCCCGTATTGGTTAGAAACTTTTTATTCTCTTGTATTCTCCTCGTGAATTGTAACGTATTCAAATAAAAACATAAAATGTAAATCAGTCCTAAAATAAATTGCCTTGTGACGATTTGAATTTTATTTTTATTTCGAAACGGTACATGTTACGAGAAAAATACTAGAGATGAAAAGGTTTCTAACCAAATCAGGCTATCCGAATTCAATTCCTTCCAAGTCATTGTGTGAGTTTTTCTTTGAATTTCGGCAGTGAGTCTTTGAAAATCTCAATAAATAAAGACTAAATGAATATGTAGACAGTATCTATTTTTGATGATCATCTGTTCGAAAGCATCAGATTTTGTGAGGCATTCTTATAGAATACCTAGTAGGAGTAGTATGATAATCTATCTTGAAGGTTCTCAATCAATTGATTGAAACGAGGCTCTACTAAGAATTAAGTCCTTGTTCACAAACAAAACAAGCTATTTCGAAATGCTGCGAATCACCATTACTATCAGCTGGGAGTCTATTTTCCTTCAATCCCATACTGGTTGAAGGTAATCCTGAAATTCCTCAAGCTGTGATGCTGTCGCCAGACTGAATCAATATCAGAGAGAAGCTCCATTCAATGAAGGTGATGAGGAATTCTCCAACTCAAGTTACACTTAAAGTCTGAATATTTTTATAATCTTACGTCTGTCGATGTCGGCAAAGAATTTTCATTTCGGAGGTAGATTTTCGCCTGTTTTTCACTATCAGTCAAAATGGAATCATTCACTTTGGATCAGTGAGCAGAAGTCGGTACCTTTCAGTGTATAAGTAGGAATTTTGGCTCTTTCATCATATGACAATCTTTTTGTGGCCGAAAACTGTGGATACATGTTTTCTGTTTTCTATCGTAGCTCAATATCAACCGCCTGGCATTTCATTTCATGCCATATTACCGACGATAATTAAATAGATGGCACTCATTCCATCGAAACTAATTTTTTCTTTCTTCCCTTCCCTATTTTGCTGTTTTAAAAGATTTTGCTATCATTATTTCAAACTTCGAGAAAGATAATTTTGCTGAATCTACTAAATTATACATGATTTGGAAATAAAAAATAGATTGTGTTTCATTTCGTTTTTCTTTGAGCCACGGTTTAATTTTCCTATTAGGTATAGCTATTTTTTTCAGTCAATATATCAGTATTTTTCATAAGTTTATTTATAAGAGATGATGAAAGTGCTGCAATTGATTCCAATCAGAAGAATGTTCAATGTTTATGTTCGGCATTTTGCAGCAAATATTCACGTGAAACGTGTGATCTACATCATACAGAACATTTGTTACATATTAGGTAGCATCGTTGTGAAAAATAATCCGTTGTAGTTTATCTTTCAGATATGCTTTTCGTGAATATCTTGGTTGAAGACAGGTTGAGAGAATATTTGTAACACCGAGAGGATCTATTCAATTCTAATGAGGAATTCCTCCTTTCCTGAACCACATGCAATTTGAGGAGAATGCGTTCGCCAATCTCTTCACTACTTTTTACTGCTTCAATATTGAATAGAAGATTCTAGAAACAATTTTGATTTATTGACAAATGCCTGTATTGATGTTTCGTAATTCAACGACACAGTTTTATTTATCGGTGTGAAGTTTGCCACATACACTTAAAGATAAAAAATGGAAAAAAATCATAACTAACTGAAATGAGATGGTACCTATTGCAATCAGATTTTGATATGAGCCTGATGGGTTGATAAGAAATTGAAAAAATTTTCATTTGGAGACTTTCAAGCCCCAATGAGTGAGTTGTGACAAAAATCATAACTCGACGAAATAGGAGTGTTCCACGATGAGCTTCGAATATGTGTTTCTTCAATGACGAAAGAATGAAATGCAATACCCCTCATAGTTTTTTAGCCCCCAGGTTTGGAGATTTGGTGGGTTGTTCATGCAAAATGTTAAAAAAATCCAGATCTCGAAAAATTTGGAGTGTTCCACGATCAGATTCGAATATGTGTTTCTTGAATACCGAGAGAATGAAATACAAAAATCCAATAGTTGGTTAGCCCTCAGGTTTGGATATTTGGGGGGTTGTTTATGCAAAATGTTAAATAAATCCATATCTCGAAAAATTTGGAGTGTTCCACGATCAGATTCAAATATGTGTTTCTTGAATGTCGAAAGAATGAAATACAAGAGACCCCAGAGTTTGTTTGCCCCCAGGCTTGGAGATTTGAGGGGTTGTTTATGCAAAATGATGAAAAAAATTCTTATCTCGGAAAAATGAGAGTGTTCCACAGTCCACGAACCGATTCGAATATGCGTTTTCTGAATGCCGAAAGAATGAAATACAAAAAAACCCGAAGTTTGCTAGACCCCAATTTTGGAAAGGACCCCGCACTTTTTCTATGGCAAATGGCGTTCCGTCAAATTTTCTAGAATTTTGTTATAATGTAGTACTCGACCTACTGATCAAAAGTGTCCATGGCCCCAACTCAATCCTATGACTAGTTTTCGAGATACAGGTCGTTTAAGTGGAGAATTACCCACTTTTACTACGCCCGTATCTCGGAACAGAATAGAATGAACTTCAATTTTTCTCAAGAAACATTTCATTAGATCCCCAGGGAGCAACCATATAGAGGAATATGACTGAAAATCGTTACGAATACAGGGTTATCCATAATTGAATGAATGCCCGATTTTGAAATTATAAAATATGTCAGTTTCAGAGCGAGAACGTTCACAAAATGAACTAATTCACTAGATATGTTGTTGTTTCATCGAAAAAATCTTAAATACCCAGAATTGGGTGATCCATTATTATAGAAACTATTCTCAAGGAAGGTTAAATGGACAGCCTGTATTTATGGGTTGATTCAAGGTGTTTGTTTTATTTTTTTAGAACATATCATCATGGACTTCAAAGAATACAGGGTGATTCAGTCATGAAATAAACTGTGAACCTCACGAAAATACCCAAAAACCATCTTTTTTTCATCACCCCCTATTTCAAGATTAACTCCGATGAGGTGGGAGTTTTCTTTCACCATTGTACTTGATATAAAAACATCAATACAGCTGAGAGTTTTCATCCACTTCCTATGACCAGATTTTTTTTATGTAATATGAAAATAATTTATTTATGTTATTCTATTCTTATTCCAGCATAAAAAAATCATATCTCGAAACATTTTTCGTCTTTGAGTGTATCTGTGGATGAGGCTAACTTCACATCGATGTTTTATGTCTGTTTCTGAAAGTTTTAAGGAGTACTCCATATAAATAGATATGTAGGTGTTGTTGTATATCTACGGAGTTATAAGTGTGTCGCTTCCTATCTTGAACGGTTGTTTGTCTTTTATGATTTTACTTTTCATATTGTATAATATTGTTTTTGTTGTCAAGGATTTTATGGTATTTTGTGATAGCTTGAATGTGAACTTGTCCGCCTAACTAGTATCTTTTAGAATTCTTGGTGACTTATTACTTGAGTACCTAAGTCAATTTCATAAATTCGTGTTGGAATAAGATGAAATGATTACAGAATAGACGAAAGAGTTTCGTCTCTAAATCATGGAACTAGGACGAGAAAACAATTAAATCGAAGCGAAAAACTTGTAATTGTTTCAAAAAAGTTATAGTAGTTTTCTCTACAGAGCCATGTTACTCTCTATGTTTTCAATATTGTTCTATTTAGCCTCAAAAATAAATTTCGAAACGTCTCATAAAGTATTTTTATTTCTTCAGTCCTCTTAGCCACTACCTATACCGCATACTTGAAGGATAGGATAATCTCTGGACTGTTGATTTCGTTTGGTCCGGTCTTTATTTTGAGCATTTTTGTTTTGTCTCTTTTTTTTATTTTCAGTCAGGAGCAAAATGATCCAACAAGATCCAGAATCTCACTTGTCTCACCCAAGGTTCCTCATTAACACTTTTTGTTATCACAAAAATATATTGCTGAAGGAAAAATTACTAATTTATGGATTTTCCAGTCGGTCGTGAAATATGAAAAATTATTGATGGTATTCTAAAAAGAACTAATTGTTTCGATTTGTGAAAATACTGGTATTTCCAACATGATGACGATGTTTTGTGGCATCCTCATAGGAAATACACATATCTCATTGATTCCGTAAATGTGTAAATTACTCCTTGCGTCCTTGACATGGATACTCGACGCTTCAAGGAACTGTCATAGGGGATTAAGCTGCTCTAATTTGTTAGTCCTGGAAAACTTGGCTCAGTAGAAGGACATACCTTTTCACTTTCTCGTCAATCAGTTGGAAAGACTCAACAAATTACTAAAATACATCAAGGGATCACTTCAAAATGCTACAAGGGACTCCTAAACCTTAAACACTGAAAGCAACACATCCTGAACCTTACCTCCTGTCCCTAATGGGCAAAAACTCTCTGTCGTGGTCAACCGTGGGCCCCCTATCCAAAGACTGATACCGGACAGTCATAGGGTTGGCGGGCCTGGTCGCGCTCCTGCTTCTGTGGTGCCCCGGCCCCACTGCCATGGGCCTCCCTCTCTCCTCCAGCATGGGGCTGCCGAGATCTTCGTCTCTGTAGTACGGCGATTGGTGGTGGTAACCGTAAGAATGATCGGGCGAGTTGTTGCCCGACCTGGAGGGCCTCAGAGGCTTTCCACCACCAGGATAGCCCCCCCGGCTGGGGGAGCGGTCGGTAGGCAGCCTCACGCCGCGCGGGGACCTCGTGCCCCCCACGTACGCGTCTCGTGACATCTCATGTCATTTCCACCGGTCACACAGTCACTTGCGAGCGGATTTTTTTCCAACCGAGTCCAATTCGCTTCCCCCGGCACTTCGCACTCTGTTCGCGACCCCCTCGAGGTGGGTGATCAATGGACGGCCCGAGTGTGGGATATGCGCGCGCAGATGCACGCGGTGCTCTCACGCATCTTACGCCCCCGTGAAGGGGTGTACACTGGTGGAGACGGCGGTAAGAGTATCGACATAGCCAGATCTGTGAATGAAATTTATCGATTAGGTCGGAATGCCAGAAATGTGGGAGGACTTTTTCATACAGGATGTCTCGGAAAAAGTTTTCGTTGGTTTTCGTTTTGAGGAAAATCATCGAATCGCCTTACTACCTTTTTCCTGCATCATTTATACCGATTGAGTCAATCTGCATAGAGACAGAGACCTGGACTGTGATCTCTAGAAGGAAACAAGTCAATCTTCGTGCTGTGCTAAAGTATGTTCAACTCTCACTTTGTTCACCTAAAGGGTACCTACTCATCGATTCATAACCAAAGACCAAAGTCTATCTACAATATGGCTTAAGACACCCATGAAGTATATGCCAATGAGAATTCCATAAAAAGACAAGAACTGGCATAAATATTTATCTGCTCTTACGCACTTTTTATTATTATTAGTTTATTACTCTCTTCTGCATACCGGTTTCAATTTGGATGATTTCCTCCTTGATTGCCTCTTTCAACTCATCAAGGGTCCCAGGCCGATGTTGAGGTACCCCACAGGAAGAATTCACAGGGACTCAAATCGGGGGAGCGCGGTGGCCACGAAATGGCATCTCCTAGGGAGATCACTCCATCGGAGAACATGTCCTGCAGAATCTCACGTGAACGACGGACTGTATGGGCTTTTGCTCCATCCTGCTGGAACCAGGAGTTCTCTGTGTTATACTATTCCCCATATTCCCCAATTTTCGGTCGCAAAAATTATCGTTGCGATGTCACAGGGACTGTAGCGCCGCGTTGCTCAAAAAAGTAAGGCTCTCAAGATTGGGGTCTTCAAACATCGCCTTCGGACCCTTGAGGAATATGGGGAAGAGCATAACACAGGGAACTTCTGGTGCCAGCAGGATGGATCCAAATCCCATACAGCCCGTCGTTCACCTGGGATTCTGCATCAGGACATGTCATTTGAGTCCCTGTGATTTCTTCCTGTGGGGTTAACTCAAGAATGAGGTCTTCAAACATCGCCCTAGAACCCTTAAAGAGTTGAAAGAAGCAATCAAGGAAACCGCTATACTGAAGAAAGTAATCGAAAACTTCCGCGAAAGACTCCACATCTACGTCGCTCGCCGAGGCAGTCATTTGGATGATACTATTTTCAAGACATAAAAGAGAAAAAAAACTTGATTATGTAGGTTTTCAAAATAAAAAAGAATGTTTCCAATATCTTTTTCATATTTTTCAAAAGCTCCTTCAAATGTGGGAGAACTAGTTGCCCCACCCTGTACATATACATTATGTTAAGGATATTTTATCATTGGATTATTCTTGAAAAAGTGCTTTGTTGCGAAGATATAGGATGAAACAATTTTCAAACAAATGACAATTTATTCATAAAAATTACATGTAACATTTTTCAACCTACAATAATTGTTGAAAATGTCTTTCCCAGCTCGGATGCAAACTTTCAATCTCCTCCTCATAGACTGCCAAACTCTTTTCAAAAACACCAGGCTCGTTCCTCATTGAGTTACACCCAGCAATTATTCGATCTCTTAAATCGTCCACATCTTCCACCATGAACTTCCATCATGACTTTAGATGGCCCCATAGGAAATAATCCAGGGGGTTCAAGTCCGGAGATGGAGCAGGCCATTCGTGAGGTCCATCTCGACCAATCCAGAGATCTCCGTATGTTGCTGTTCGAAACTCTCGAGCAACTGCTCTCGAATGAGCTGGTGCAACATCATGCATAAACTACAGTGGCTTTATACAAGACAGTGGCGACAATAGGGTCATAGAACACGTTTTTCATAGATTAACATTTTTGCACAAACATGGCGTATATTTGTTTACATTTGAGCGTCGTGCTGTTTGACATTTCACTCGATCTTGAGCTTTATGTTTAGATACATGACAACAAAACAATGAAAGTCCGCCATTAGTGGTCGAAAACAGTCCGACCAATCAAAACGTGAACGTCTATTGTCGCCACTGTCTTGTATAAATCCACTGTAGCATAAATCACATAGCCTGTCTTGTAGCCACTGATACCTCCTCCAGAAACTGAGGTAGCGTTTAATTCGAAAAGTTACGGTATACTTCGCCGGTCAGTCTATTTCGTAGGCGTGGGTTATACCACATATTGGAAAAGGAGCCTAGAATGCAGTAAATTCGTCTTTCAAAAATAATCCAGAGATAATATATCTTTAAAATAATCCAAGGAATAACCTTTTGAATTTTTTGTCGCCCTACATCCTATATAAAAGATGATCCACATAGAAGGGTCCTACCCAAATTCTCATTAGGTATGGGTTTTTTCGAGAGACGCCGAAAAAATTCAATTTATCTTCTTCGACGAGACGATTATATGGTGCTTTCAGCCAACATTTTGGAAATGCTGAAAAATTGCACAATTTTATTTTCCATAATCAGATTAATAATGATTCAGAAATGAAACGTTTATAAAGGAAAACCTTACAATTCGTGTTATTTTAAGTTCTTCAACTTCTCGCCACCAATTTCATCGAAACTTTGTTCTTTTGGTCGTAAATTTCAAGAAATAATGAAGATGATTATTAAAGTATTCGATTGTCTACGCAACCATCGTTACGACAATTTCAACAGAAAATTATACTCTCTTTAATTGGTAGAAAAAAAACATTACTTTTCTAAGTAATAGTTTTATGTGTCAATTTGTGATGTGTAGTTATATGTGTATGAATAGTAACAGTTCCGAGGTGTTTACATGAGAGATATTAGAATAAAAATATTGTTTGGAGTTCTTGTATGAGTAGCAGAAGGCCACTATTATTCGAAAAAGAATAATAATATTTTTTTTTGTAAACTAAGGATGGTTCAACGTATTTTATTTTTTCTAAATCAAAACCAAAGTTTCGCACATTTCCTTGGATACCTCCTGAACACCTGAAATAAGGTCAATGTACCTCTTGAACTATGCATCTCAAAAATTGAAAAATATTTGTTGTAGGAAAGAATAAAGTTTTCATTTGATGTGCCCCATAATGATCTGGAATGTTGTTTCAATTTTACAACTCTCTGAATTCGCTAATCAAAATATGCGTTCTCCATTGGTTCACCAAAATATAGGTATACAGAGTGTCTTGGTTAGAAGTAACAAGATTTGGAGGGTAGTTTCTCTGGTTGATTTCATTCACAAAAAGCATCATTATGGTGTTGAAGGATTCAAGCTATCAGAGGATATGGATATTGTTAGGTGAGAACTAATAAAAAACGCAGGGATGAAATTATAAAAATTAGTCATCTAAAGCAGTGAATTCAGAAGGAACAAAAAGATCTATATAATTTTGACAGCTATCAAAAATATTTATACATCAACTGCCAAAAACATTGTTCATATTCCCGGAGGAGTTTTCACAGAAATGTTGGGATTTTTTTAATAATTCTCTAGAATTGAATATGATTCTGGTTTCTAGGCTATTCCATTCCAGAGTAATTTTTTTTTACGGACGGACTGAATTGAATTGGTCACTTGATCTGAGTAGAACCTAGTCGATTAAGATCATTCTCGGCTCAATATTCCAAAAATCCAAACATCGTGACGAAAACGCTATCGTTTGAGTACCTAGAACACGACGATAACGATTTTATTTGATGGATTCGGTCTTTACTTGATGGAAATTCATTATTATTATTATTATTTCAAGGTGAAGAGTTGGGGCCAAGCCTATAAACTCACAAAAAGTATACATATGAAAAATAAATACACCGTAACTTAAAATAAATGCATTACAAAAAAACAAACAGAAAACTCTCATGTTTAATAACAGGTAAATAAAATACCTACAATTTTCATGTTTGTGGAAATTGTATTTTATTTACCTGATAACGATTTTTTAGGTGACTCTTTATATCTGTCTCATTGATTCACATGAGAAATTCCACCCCGTTTGAGCGACATATTCCGAACTTCTATCGAAAATTTTTTTTATCCTCGAAATCATACTGCGTGCCCAAAATTCTATATAAACTTAGAAAACGTAATTATATAGCATACTCGATCATATTATTATACTCGATCGGATATTCAGTATTTGAAATAAATATATCGGTAAGATGAAATCTCAAAAATGAGGTGTCGAAAATTTCAAGACTCAATGTTAGTCCTTTCTTTCGAAAAAAATCGAATATACCGCCGTACGGACTGAATAAAAATTGACAACGTATTCTTCATCAGTGAGTCACGCTCTTTGTCATTGGAACAACCGTTCAAAAATTACACTAGTGGTACTGAGAGACACCAGGGAAGTGAATAAAGGGTCTGGTATAGGGTTCAAAATTATCACGATTTCATTTATCTTACTTTCGTGAGATTAGATATTCGAAACGTTCCTCCTCTGTATTTTCATGTAGGTAATGAAATTCCAACAATTTATGTTCAATAAATTATCGGTAAATTTTAAGATAAATATTGCTATCGAGATTATCAACAATTTATATATGATTCTAGTATATTATCATAAAGCATGATGGATGAAAAGTCAAATGAATTAGACGAGATCTGTTACATTCCAGAAGTGAAGTGTGCGTTCAGAGAGCGTATGTGCAAGTTTTTTCGAATCTTCATTATTATTCCGCAACTAATACCAAATATCGGATACAACAGAGGGATATCGAACCAAGTAGAAATAGCAAGTAAGGTAGTGAGGAAAGATATCGATAAAGGCGACTGAAAAAATTCCAGCCATCTCCAGAAAACTGAAATGACGAAAACTTCCGAGCATCCTGCGATATCATCCTACATCGTCTGCAATACACACCCCTGGCCTAGTAAAATCACATACTACTGCTTCGCCGCTATTATTTATCGAAAATCCGATATCTAACCCTTCCTGATTTTTCTTTCACAACACGAACGTCACTACGAATATTTTTTTACGGATGCAAGCCCAAGCCTTCTCTTTGCACGGTCATAACTGAAGAGGCGTCATGTGTATGACTCCTATTTAAATCATAAGTTGAATAGCTAAATCTAGATTAAGTACTGCGCGCAGAAGCTTTGAAAGCCGAGTTCAAAGCTCGGGAGTTGTGATATGGGTCACCAGGGTCAGTTTCTGGATCAGTCTGGAGCAGGGAACGCAAAGAAGAATTGGTTGGAAGGTTTGAAGTGCAGACCCTGCTGGAAAGATGGCGCAGGTTTGTCTGCAGGAGAGTTTCGGCAGGAATTCGTTCAATCCTGGGCGGAACTCGAGGAATTTCAGTCTAGATGGCTCCACTATTCTCATTCAAGAGCTATAATAGCAGACTTAACAGTTTCTTCGCTCTATATTCTATACTACACAACTACATTGAAATGGTAACTCTGTGGACCAACCCGAGGGAGTCTGTCGAAAAAGTTGGTCCAGAAGAATCTTGAAATCGCAGCGAGCTGCTATACCGTGAGGAAATTTTTATACGAACGAAAAGAGTTATAGTCGATTCTCTAGAGTCTAGGCTATGTAGGAGTTTTTCAAAAACAATCTCGAAAATCGGGAAAAAAATCCTGCAAAAAAGGCAATTTGGAACTTGATAAAACTCTTTTCAGGTATCCTGGGCGTGACGTAAATATCGAAAGAGAAAAGCTCAATGGAAAATAGCTTGGTATTCATATTTTCCATAAGTTTCCCACATCTTCAGGAGAACTCAGACACTTCGCCAATGAAATCACCCCATTTTCAGTAATCTACCGATTAGGATAACTTCTTAATAGGTAGGATCTAGGGGCTATGCCAGTTATTTATCAATTTTTCAACTTCAAAGCCTGGGTAGGTACTCAAATTATTCGATAAACTTGGACGTCCAGACGTCCTACTTGAGTGGGAATGTTCGCTGCAGTTTCGTAAAGCACAATTTTACACATGATTATGGATTTTTATATTTTCACTTTGAATAATCCCGCAGCTTCAATTGATGTACCTATTCATTATACCCTTTCATTAGAAGGAACATTTCATCCTGAGCCCTACCCTAATACCCAATTTACTTCAGCTTCAAATACCGATATTTCAAGAAAAATAAAATTTCGGAAACATTGGATAGAAAGGATTTTGCTTAAAATCAGCTATCTTTACACTGCGCAAAAAAATTAACGCACATTCTGAAAATCTCAATTTTAATGAAAGTCAACTCTACATTGACTTTATAACTTATTTTGTCCACGACTTCCCTATAATCCTTACATTTCGAATGATCTTTGAGAAACTTAATGATAGTCATCTTTCACCGGTGAATAATGGCAGTGAATAATGATTCATTAATCACTGCTAAACATTTCTTCTGAAAACTCGTAATCCGTCAGGATTCGAACCCGATATGCCCTTTTTCCACGATGGAAAAATGACTGCCAACCACCAAGCCATCAGCGCGATGACAAATAAGAGAAAAAATAACCACTTAATGTTTTCTTCTATGATTCCCATTCAATTTGACAAGCTGAAAAATATTCAAAACGTCTGTTTTCATTGTGCCTCCCATAAATTGTAATTCTTCTCGAAGATACCTGCATAGATGCATAGAACACCTGGTGTAACGACTCCCTACTAAAAATCGTGACCAAAATTTGTAGATCAAAACGGCATCCTAGATTTCAGATTTTGGACTAGTTCCGGAATAAATCCGCAATATTTATCGGTCGTGGCGCTACTGCGGCAACGACAAAAAACGCGACCCCTTTCGGGAGAAATGAAAAGCTGTACAAAATATCACGTTTTCGATCGACAAGAAAGTCTTAAACAAAATCTAATCACTGCCAACACCAGGTATTTCTATGCATCTATATACCTGCATTACAGAGTCATGAAGAAATGTTGTGTACTCCACTAGAAATGAGACAAGCTGCAAGAAATACTGCTTTACATCTATTGCCGGAAAAAACAAGGAATCTCAGCCTACAAGCGTTTAATGATTTCATGGACTGAGAGCAGCTAATAAAATCCAATCATTATGGGAGTCAGTTTCACTGACCTATTTTTCGAAAATATCAGCTACCTATAAACAAACAACCTTATGGAGCCATTATTCCATGCTTAAGAATACTCCCAACATAAATGAAGGCAACGATATTGGAAATTATAAAGAACTGCGTTCAATTTTGAAAAGGAAATCAGAAGGAAGAAAGCTAGAGTATTTTTTTGGCGAAGAAATTATTCCTGAAGCATGCGATCAAAAATATCTTGTGATGAAGGTGAGACACTAGCTTGTATACATTTGTATTTCATTTTCATCAGAGCGAAAGTATGGAAATGAATCGATGTCAACTGAACTTTTTGACGTTTATCGAGAGTTTGCATATAGATGCATAGTGTTCTATGCATCTATGTTTGCATTATTCAGTGCGAACACAGAACATGTTATGTCAACGCTTTTGATAACTATTTTCGTTGTTGAAAATGCAGATTAAATCGAATTTTACCGAGGAAGTCGTGGACAAAGTATAGTATTCTATTCGCACATAATTACTATTATTCACTCGGGTGAATTGCGACACTCGCCTGGCGGCTCGCGTCGCAAACTTCCCCCTCGTGAATAATAGTAATCATTATGTGCTCATCGAATAATATACTATTTTATGTTCTCTCGGAAAAGATTTTGAACGAAACAAGACACATTAAATGGAAGAAAAATTCAGGATTCCACCGAATCTTATGTGAAAGAAGAGAAATGAACAATTTTCAAAATACTGAAATGGTGATAAGTGATTTAATAGGTACTTGGTATTTCCACCCCTTGCGTTAATTACAGCTCGGCAACGACGGTTCATACTCAAAATGAGTGATCTTAAAATGTTCTGATTTCTGATCTAATCCTTCCCAGATTTCTCCGAGTTGGATTCCTAAGTCGTAGCCGGATCATTTTCTGAACTTCTCAGCCTTCTATTGAGTATTGAGGTTGTCCCAAACCTGCTCAATCGGATTGAGAACTGGACTTCTTGCTGGCCATTTCATTCGAGAGACTTCAACCTCTTCAAGGTACTCCTGAACGATGCGCGCACGATGGGGTCTGGCATTATCATCCATAAAAATGAAATTTTCACCAATGTATGGGGCAAATGGCACTACATGCTCTTCAAGAATGTTCCTTATATACTTATCAGCATTCATAGCTGCATTATCAACGACCACTAGGTCTGTGCGAGCCGTCAAAGATATTCCACCCCATACCATAATCGATCCTCCCCCGAAACCAGTAGTATTCAGGAAATTGCACTGATCTTTCATGTGGACGTCTTTATACAAGGAAACGTCGATCACAATGGTGGAGGCAGAATCTAGACTCATCTGTGAAGAGAACTCTTTCCCAATCGGCCTCTTCCCAATGGATATGCTCTCTCGCAAAATCCAAAAGGGGCCCTTCGATGGACTGGGGTAAGAGCTGGGCCTCTTGCCGCGACACGCGGCCTTAAATCATATTCTCTGAGGCGATTTCTTATTGTCTGAGTGCTAATTTGCACC
Source organism: Adalia decempunctata (assembly GCA_951802165.1). Classification (NCBI taxonomy): domain Eukaryota; kingdom Metazoa; phylum Arthropoda; class Insecta; order Coleoptera; family Coccinellidae; genus Adalia; species Adalia decempunctata. The sequence continues at coordinate 30,045,861 of OX637697.1, forward strand.
TCATGAGTTTGCTCAAGCTGATTTTGAAGGAGGCGAGCGGTTGCAAACCGTTGTCTCAACGAAGAAACTCTCAAGTAACGTTCTTGAATGGCAGTTCTTACCCGTGGTCTACCCTGTCCTGGTCTTCGGACATTCATACCTGTCTCCCTGCAACATTCTGGACACACTTGTATGGGAAACTCCAAACCTTTCTGCAATTCTTGTGTATGTCCACCCTTCTTCTCGCAAAACTACCGCTTGGGCACATTCCTCTTGGGCCAAATTGCGTGTTTCGCGTTGCATAGCGATCGAGTATAGAAAATTAAACGAAAGAAAAACTATTGATCACTAGAATTGATCGAGAACAACTGATTTTAGAATGGAGCCAATACATTCAAAATCTGATAATATCATCTTTTTTTTATTCCTGCTGGGAGAAAACATCTGTATTGAAGAAAAACGTTGAAAGTGGATAACATATGCATGCATAATTCTGATAAAAATAATTATCATTGAGAACACCTTCAGGTGTAGAATAAATTTGAGATTTCCATAATGTGCGTTAATTTTTTTGCGCAGTGTATATACAATACAAAAGCGGTCCCTAAACGCACAATATTATTGTGCAATATTCTGGTTTGTACAATATAATTGATCGTGTGAGGGTGAGATTGAAAGATTGTGCAATATATGGCGTGATTGACGAAGACTCGTCAATATATTGCCCAAACTGGAAAATATTGAGCCGTCTGAAGGCGATATTGCGCAATATTCCTCCCGACCGTACTCTACGTATACTAGGGCAGCTCAGGGTAATGGGAGCCCACTTAGGTAAAAAGTTTGATCAATTTTCCTGAAGGAATGGGAAAATTATGGAAAATATGCATCGAATTTTCCTCTTTCGATCACTATATTCACATCACGGCCAGGATATCTCTGGAAAAAGTTTTATCCAGTTTAAAATGGCCTTTTTTGTCGGATTTTACTTCGCCTAGAAAATCGAAATTTCACACACGTACGAGTATGAATCGATTATTTCTTTTTTCGGCCGTATAAAAGTCGAGTTTAAAATGGCCCTTTATGTCGGATTTTTTCGCCATTTTCGCGAATTTTCTAAAAATACTTCTACTCCGCCTGGAGAATCGAAATTTCACACACGTATGAATCGATTATACCTTTTTTCGACTGTGAAAAATCACAATTCACTGTCACTCAATGTAGACATATTGACCTGATGGAATCCTGATGGGCTCTGTTTGCACAATATTGTTCCACGTTGAGTGTTACATTGCGCAATATATTGCACAACCTTCAATGTCGCCTTCACACGGTACAACTTTTTGCACAAACGATAATATTGTGCCATATCATTGAGCGTCTAGGGGCTGCCATCAATATATTATGCAACCCGGATTGCACAATAATATTACGCGTTTAGGGACCGCTTAAATCGTCAAAAATCTTTGTCCCCTAGGTTTCTCAAGAAATAAACAATTTATGCTATGGAAAAATGAGATGGATGTTTTTCTCTATTTCAACTGCAATATATTGGATAGAAAATCTCTGTTACTCTTTACTCTATGCAGGTTGAGACAAAATAGGAAAAATGTGAAAAAATACGCCAAATACGCCTAGGACCTAGGCAATGAAATTTTCAAGCATATCTTCCATTCTTCCTGGTGGGCTAGACCAATTCCTGAAAAGTTTAAGGTTTTGGCGATTGGTTATTGCTCCCACTATATAATCCCATTAGTGCTCAATTGGATTCTTGTCCGGTAAGTTTGCTGGCCAGCTCATTCTCTGGTTATTGTTCTCTTTCGACGACGTGTATAGTTGCGTTTGGTAAATACATATCCGTCTACTCCATTATCCCGGATTCTCCACACTTGACCCGTGTCCGTTCGATAATTCCATCTATTTTCTCCATTTTCTCTGATCCAGTTTTGGCAACTATACAGGGTGTCCGGTAAACCTTGTACAATATTGAAACTGGTGATAGACCAGGTCATGACTGTTCAGAATATCAGAATTTCACCTCAGTTAAAATATCACCATTTTCGAGACAATGGGCATTTTCTAAATATCTAGAAAATCACTACCTCACCTCCGTTTTTTGGGTGCTATGTCTAATGTATCAAGTTCTGAAAAACTGTTTTGTACGTCTGAAAGCATCAATCATCATTAATCTTCAGCAACAAAGATATTTGAATTAGTCTCAATTTGTAGAAATAGCACCCAAAAAACGGAGGTGAGGTAGTGATTTTCTAGATATTAAGAAAATGCCCATTATCTCGAAAATGGTGATATTTTTACTGAGGTGAAATTCTGATATTCTGAACAGTCATGACCTGGTCTATCGTACCAGTTTCAATATTGTACAAGGTTTACCGGACACCCTGTATATCGAAATCGATAATTATTTACAAGGCGGAGTAAACGGATATACTATTTGAACAATAGATCAAGAAATCAAGGAACCATGGAATGGCAGTGAATGGATTTTTCTCATTTTGATTGGGAACGGGAAAAAGATCAAAATGAACGAAGAAAAAAATCAAAAGACATTTATTTATATTAAAAATTTCAAAAACTTACTACTGCTTGATACATAGCGTGCTGTCATTAAATAATATAATTCGAGGAATTATTCACATAAATTACAATATCGTGAGTTCTTTCTATAAATACTTAATGAAGAAATAATATTTACAAATGGGCGATTACAAAAGTTTCATGGTAACTAGATGAAGAAAACCTCTGGAATGTTAAGAAGATTTTATACATAGTTCTGAATCATATAACAATCCGGCTGTGGGGTCAGTTCGAAAAAAGATGGGTTTGAGTTATTTGCAGGTGTATTCTTCCGTCCTTTCACTACAAGTATCACAGTTCACAGAGCAACACCAGTGGAATTTACATCTACACTGCCAACTTCTCGTGTATTGATGAGTATTATATCCTCTTCCACAGCACATTAGGTCACAACCATCGGTACCTAGAATAAAACAAGATTATCAGATATTTTTTCATACACCTATAATTTATTTCGACACAGATTGTACGATCCAAGGGAAATAAAGAGATTTGCAAGAGAGGTAGGCTCTAAAAACTCAGCCATATCTGAAAAGTCAGCTGACATAATATTAGCGATGAGTATCTACTCTTTGATATTAGTATCGGTAGTCTTGTTAGGGTGATAGATTTTTCTACGGGAATAACTGTGATTTGACAGAAGGTAGAAGCCATGTTGTTTTGACATTTCTGTTCAGTAAGCATTGACAAATTACCATGGGAAGACTCAAGCCGCAAAAACGTTGGCAAATTATTGAAATTTATTTTTAAAATCTTATAGAACACTTCGTGAAATTTATGGTTCACATTATCGTCCATCAGAGCAGCTCATTCGTCTAACTATCGATAGATTTCGGACATTTTCTCTATTCGATGCACCAATAACAACAAGATAAAGGACTGTGCGTACAGAAGAAAATATCGCTGAAAATGTGAAAGTGTTAATGAAGATCCAGTCTATTCGTCGACGTTTACAACAAGTTGGACTCTATGTACATTCACCACAAAATCTGGGTCTACACCCATACAAGATCCAACTTGTTCAAGAACTAAAGCCACTTGACCATAATAAGTGTCGTTTGTTTGCTGATTGGGCCCTAGAACAGCTTGAAGTTGATCCACTTTTTTATCGAAAAATTGTATTTACGTAAATAAGCAAAATTGCAGTGATGAAGTAATATCAATCCTCAAGAAGTTGCAGGTTCTATTGCATCCTGGAAAATGCACTGTATGGTGTGCTTCACACGCTGGAGGCATCATCGGTCCATATTTCTTTGAAAACAATGCTAGAGCTAATGTAACAGTAAATGGTGCACTTTACAGATCGATGATCAATGATTATTTGTTTCAAAATTTGAATGATATCGCTTTTTTGGTTCCAACAATATGGCCCTACACCTCATGCTGATACCGTAACAATTGATTTATTCGACGAAAGATATGTCGATAACATTATTTCGAGAAATGGTCCAATTAATCGGCCTCTAAGATCATGCGACATAACTGCAATGGATTATTTTCTTTGGAGTTATGTCAAGTTATTGGTTTATGCTGATGAACCAGAAACAATAGACGCTTTGGAAGCCAACATAGGTAATTTTATTGCTGAAATAAGGCATGAATTACTGGAAGAAGTGGTCCAAATTTGGCCTGGTTGGGTTGAATGTGGTTCCTCCGAGCTAGTCGTTATGGAAATATGCGGGAAATTATTTTCGAAACATGAATGTCGTAAAATTGTCTTCCAAATAAAAAAATTGGCTTCAATCTCGATTTTTACAGGTTTTATTTGAATTTAATGTTCTATCACTCTGAAAAGAAAACGCGATATAATTTGATAATTCTTCATGGGAAATAACATGCTATTGGCGATTCAACTTCATCTCCAAGCCACCTTGCGGCAAAAATTCTAAAATACTCAGTTATGCTTCGAAGTTTAAGATAGTGGTTATTGTACTAGATATTAGTTGGTATTACCAGTTGTTTGTGAGAGTTGAGAGCCTGGAAGTTTATTTTCCTCTTGTGTTTATTATATTTGTGTTTGGAAATAAGTGATAAAGTTCTCCAAATGTCTAATTCAAGAGTATATTGTTGTGTTTATGGATGTAAAAGTCGTGCCAACAAGGACCACGAGTCCTTTCATTCTTTCCCCAAACATAATACTTATACAGTTGAAATAAGCAATGAGAATGGAATTTTAGAAAAAGTTGATGTTAGAAAAGTTTGGGAAAAAAAATTCAAATTCCATAAAAGTAATGGAAATAGGTTAACGGAAATATTCATAATTTTTTATGTGCTTACCTTCTATAAAATTCCTATTACTCTGCATGGAATCTAAATATTTGAAAAATTTCCCCAAGCTGAGGAAAACTTTACTACCATCTATCATTATTGAATATCCAAACAACACAAACTAAACAAATAAAATATTCCAACTACACAAATAAAATATCCTAACTAAACAAATAAAAAATCCCAACTACACTAATAAATTATCAAAACTACTATCCAATAACTGTAATAACACAAATACTAATAATTTTATCTCAACATACATAACCTACATCCATAAACACAACAACATTAGACATTTGGAGAACTTTATCACTTATTTCCAAACACAAATATAATAAACACAAGAGGAAAATAAACTTTCAGGCTCTCAACTCTCACAAACAACTGGTAATAACAACCAATATCTAGTACAATCACCACTCTAAAACTTCGAAGCCTAACTGGGTATTTTAGAATTTTTGCCGCAAGGTGGCTTTGAGATGAAGTTGAATCGCTACGTACAGATGAAATTTCATTAAATCAATCGTTCTTTTGTTCGAAATCATAATCCTATTCGTGAAGATTGCTATTCATATAGACGTCCTGCTGGCCCTGCTCAGCTAGCTTAAGGGTGCATGCTTGGGACTTAAGTCAGGGCGAGCTGAGCCCGGTGGCACAGAGATGGCGCGCTACACTAATACACTAATACGAAAAATGAATCCTCACCTCTAGAAGTCCTGTTGCAGGATCTACCGACTGTCCCCAACGAACCGGACGCTAAGTCCCGCTCGCAATAATTCGGCGACATCTGCAGAAACACCAAATCCGACTTCTTAGGAAGCTTCTTGATGGGAGTCTTCCCTTTCTTCAGCACCAAGTGGATTTTTCTTTTCGTCCTCGGTCTTTCGACACCTCTTGGACTCGTATTGGAGCTGGCCGAGGCCACCGGCCTCGCCCTGTAGTATTTCCTCATCAAATGATCACCAATTTCTCTGAAGGTTGGAAGGGTCTTCCAGCAGGTTTTCATCGTGCAGCTTCCTGAGACTCCGTGGCATTTGCAGTCTGTTATGAGGTTTTGTTTTACTGCCTGTAAGGACAAATGCTTGAGATAATTTGCAATTCACGAAACAATTAGAGTTTGTGATGAAATTATTATTTTTGGTAAAACATGGGTAGTATAGCAAGAAATAAATGATCAAATGTAAATTTTTTCATGTAAACATTTTTGTGAGTTAAATACACTGCGCAAAAAAATTAACGCACATTATGGAAATCTCAAATTTATTCTACAACTGAAGGTGTTCTCAATGATAATTATTTTTATCAGAATTATGCATGCATATGTGAATCCACTTTCAACGTTTTTCTTCAATACAGATGTTTTCTCCCAGCAGGAATAAAAAAGATGATATTATCAGATTTTGAATGTATTGGCTCCATTCTAAAATCAGTTGTTCTCGATCAATTCTAGTGATCAATAGTTTTTCTTTCGTTTGATTTTCTACAATCGATCGCTATGCAACGCGAAACACGCAATTTGACCCAAGAGGAATGTGCCCAAGCGGTAGTTTTGCGAGAAGAAGGGTGGACATACACAATAATTGCAGAAAGGTTTGAAGTTTCCCATACAACTGTGTCCAGAATGTTGCAGCGATTCAGGGAGACAGGTATGAATGTCCGAAGACCAGGACAGGGTAGATCACGGGTAACAACTGCAATTCAAGAACGTTACTTGAGAGTTTCTTCGTTGAGACAACGGTTTGCAACCGCTCGCCTCCTTCAAAATCAGCTTGAGCAAACTCATGAGGTACAAATTAGAACTCAGACAATAAGAAATCGCCTCAGAGAATATGATTTAAGGCCTCGTGTCGCGGCAAGAGGTCCAGCTCTTACCCCACCCTATCGAAGGGCGCGTTTGGATTTTGCGAGAGAGCATATCCCTTGGGAAGAGGCCGATTGGGAAAGAGTTCTCTTCACAGATTCTGCCTCTACCATTGTGATAGACGTTCCCTTGTATACAGACGTCCACATGAAAGATATTCTCAGTGCAATTTCCTGAATACTACTGGTTTCGGGGGAGGATCGATTATGGTATGGGGTGGAATATCTTTGACTGCTCACACAGACCTGGCTGTCGTTGATAATGGAGCTATGAATGCTGATAAGTCTATAAGGAACATTCTTGAAGAGCATGTAGTGCCATTTGCCCCATAAATTGGTGAAAATGTCATTTTTATGGACGATAATGCCAGATCCCATCGTGCGCGCATCGTTCAGGAGTACCTTGAAGAGGTTGAAGTCTCTCGAATGGAATGGCCAGCAAGAAGTCCAGATCTCAATCCGATTGAGCAGGTTTGGGACAACCTCAATAGAAGGCGGAGAAGTTCAGAAAATCATCTAGCTACTCTTAATGACTTAGGAATCCAACTCGGAGAAATCTGGGGAGGATTAGATCAGAACATTTTAAGATCACTCTTTTTGAGTATGAACCGTCGTTGCCGTGCTGTAATTAACGCAAGGGGTGGAAATACCAAGTATTAAATCACTTATCAGCATTTCAGTATTTTGAAAATTGTTCATTTCTCTTCTTTCACATAAGATTCGGTGAAATCCTGAATTTTTCTTCCATTTAATGTGTCTTGTTTCGTTCAAAGCCTTCCCGAGAGAACATAAAAAATAAGTTATATTGTAGTCGATTTTTGAAATTTTTTTTCATTTTTACAACAAACCAGGTGTTCGAGGAGATCCAAAGCTGTTGTTAAAATGCCTAGAGGTACGCGGAATTTATCGCCAGCTAAGTGAATTTGAAAGAGGTTGAATTCTTGCTCTGCGGGAGGCGGGGTTGCATTTCGAGAAATCGCTAACTGAAGAGAGCGTCAGCATTGGGATGTGGAATGGCATCAGGTCGTCTTGCCTGAGTAATCTGGATTCTCCTTGGGTGCACATGATGGCCGAAGAAGGGTAAGACGACGTCGGGAGAAAGACGCGAACCTCAGTTTGATTTTGAGCGTCATGTACACCGCAAGTAGTCGTTATGGCATGGGGTGCTAGTAGATAAACTTTGGTCTTTTTACGAGGTAACATGACAGCGCTGCGTTACCTTCAAGAAATAGTGGAGCCATATGTTCTCCCTTAACTTAACTTGTTCGAGAATCCAATATTTCAGCAAGATAATGCTCGACCTCATGTTGTCAGAGTTAGTTTAAACTTTTTTGAAGCGACCCATGTGAATCATTTGCCATGGCCGCCCAGATTCCCCGATCTTTCACCCATAGTGCATGTTTGGGACATCATTGGTGGAAGGCTTGGAAATTTACCCCAGCTCCCACGGACTTCGGCGGCTCTGAGGCATGAAGTACAGGTAGCTTGGGATAGTATCCCTCAAGAAGAAATAGACCATCTTATTGCATCCATGCCAAGACGTATTGGGGAGTGTATTCTTAATCGCGGTGGACAAACATATTGTTAACAAAATTATTAAAAAAAAGTTATAAGCACTTCGTTTTTTTCTCCAAATTCCAATCATTGACTTTTTGCTTAACTATCTATGTTTTATCAAAAAAAAATTTGACATTTAAACAGCACCTTCTGAGTGTTGCTGTTTCTTTGTCAGTTGGTACATAAAATTTCTGGAAACATTGAAAATTAGCTAGCTTTCAGTTCAACTAATTCAATATTGAAATGAAGGTTTTCATTTATATTTTTATAATCAAACAACAGTACATATAAAACTTATAAAAGTACTATCCGCGAATCTTATACTTCAATTTACTCACAATTTAGCGATATTACACATATTTCTGTATACAGGTTGCCCCAGAATGTTTTTATCCTTGTTTGGAAATGAAAATACCCTATATTATAAAATCAAACAAAATATTATTGTTCTCGAAAGTATTCAATGGGTACACCACGTTATTTATCCATTCCAAGTTCGCTTGTAGATGATTCCGAATTACCATATTTCTAGCCGTCACATTATTTAATGGAAATATTTTCACGTTTACGGTTTAATCAATTGGGCTAAATTTTGGATGATATTCCGACGTTGAAACTTTCAAATTAGCATACACCTCGCAAGAATATGCTGATAGAGCCGGGTTTGAGCCCGGGGCGAATAACTTTATCGTAAAGTGGAAATAATGGGTAGTAATTCAAAGGAACATCCACCTGAGATATGTAATTTCGTGAAGTGCTCGTCACTTTGCGAGTCTTTAAACGCTAGATTCTTCAGGAGGGAATCGACAGCAGTCGGTCGTGGTATTGCGCTTTAATAGGCGCTAATGGTAGGATGCGAAATCGCCAAATTATGCCTTTCGGACGGCTGTGGCTCATTTCGTCTGCAGGAATGTTGGGTCACTGGCTTCGAAAAAGTCACGCAATAATTAGTGAATCTGCTTGTGTTCATTCAACTTGGTAGCCACGTTTGTAACAAAGAATAGAGTATAAATAAATGAGTCAAGAGGTAATTTCGCCTTCGAGCTGTTACGCCTATCCACGATTTGGACTGAAGGAAAAGGACAATTTGGGATGATCAGAATGATTCAGTATTTAATCCATAATTAATTTTTCAAACCAGTTTTTGGTCTCGAAGGAAAATTATTATCTCTCTGATCGCTGTACATACTAGGTAACAAAGTTAACAGAATGTTTATCAACTTTGTCGAGACTAAAATTTAAATGATGGAAAAACGTTTGATGCAGAGATATGTAATAGTGAAAGCCCACAAATGTGGAAGATAAAATCGAACAGCAAAGAGCATGAAATCATGCATTTAATGGGCACAGATTCTATTAAGAATTTATAGGTACTGGTCCATGTTGAAAACAAATGTCAACAAAATACAAAATTTAGATATATGAATGATAAATGTCGATACAAACCTAGTATCGAATTGAAATTAATGAAAAATAAAAAGATACTCAGCCCTAAATAATCTGTGATGATGTTTCTATTTGAACAATATCCTCTTGGAATTTTATAAACTAGGGACTACGCGGTTAATATAACATTGATTCACTGACAGTCTCGACACAATCATCACGAGATCGAAGGAAAACACTTTCCCTTTTCATAACAACAGAGCTAGAAAAGATTTCCTCCATTTTGGTTTACAGATCGCGCTACCACCAAGTCACATCGTGATCGTGTACTATGTTATCCGAAAACTGAACAATCTGGCATCGTTTTCTCAAAAGCTCTGTGGAAGATTCATAGAAAATTATGGTTCTGATTCTTTTGAATACATAATGGGTTAGGTTAGGTTGATTAATTGTGAATTGAGTGAAAAACCATTATTTATTAGAAATTTTTGAGATATCGTGGATAATTTGAACAAATTAATAATGTTTACAAAGTTATCTTCAGGAGAAATGAAGAAGGAACTTGTTTTCCTGGGAGAAATATAGCTTTTTAATTGCAGATATAATAGGACATAACTCAGTGTTTTTGTTGAAAAATATCATGTTCTTAACATTCTCATTCAAATAAGGTTATTACTTGACTATTCTCTGAATGAATTAACTCAAACTCAATCGAGAACTATGAATTTGGAGGTCTTTGCAGAAAATCGTATGAGGCACTTATTGGCCCATTTTTTTTCGAAGAGGAAAATCAGGAAGCTATTCGAAATAACAGAATAAGGACATCCGAATCAAGAACTCAGGAGATTAATGGACTATGACCCGAAGGGGTTGTAGAAGAAAACATACAGGAGGAGACCGAGAGAGCAATCGATGATAACGAAAACTTACTAAAACTACTGACACAAGAAATAACCGAAAGGGTCAATATCAGAAATTCAGCAGAATAAAGTGCGAGTATTTACAATCAAGAGATAACACCGTTTGAATATAGATTCATGGAACTGAGAAGAAGCAGGTTTGGTGAATAGTAGAGCTCAGGAAAGCAAGGACCCTCACACTGTTCCTCAGGAAGAAAGGTTAGTCTTTAAACACAAGTAATCAATAGAGTTTTGATGGTGGGATCGCAAGTGTTGAAGAAGATACATTTTTTTTCGAATCAACTGAAAAAAAAATAATCAAGATGATTGAATTCAAACAAATGAGCATTATGTAGGTACCACCAAAAGGTGCTCTTTTCTATTTCCATCAATAATTCTAAGTGACAACCGGTGATGCTCTTCTCACCTTTCTACCGGCTTTATTGTTATGAAGATTCATCAGACTCCTTTCATCGCCTTCCAGTTCTCTAGCATCCATAAATTTCCTTGCAAATTTCATACCGAAATTTATGTCTACACTACATCCTCCCCATTTCCATCCAGATGGCGTTGGCTCTCTAGGCTTTGGACCTGGGGCGCAGCCACAAGCGGTGATGTTCCCTCTTGCACAAGCCGCTGTTACAGCGTAAGCAACTCCAGCACTGGATATGGCATAGGTGAAGGCAGCTTCTCTAGATCCTGGAAACAAAAATGAAAAATTTTTATAAGATGCAAAATATAGGTCGCGAAACATTTCACGAGATAATTACAGTTAATAAATTAAAAGCAATAAAAATCTTTTCGAAAAAAGCTTTTATTAGGATGTTTTGGAATTTTAAATGTCAACCTATATAATAGTATATTGTTCAATGAGCGGTAATATGTAAGTCATAACACACGCAGAAGAAATTTGCAGCCCGAGCAGTCAGGCGAGGGGTGTTATGACCATTACAGCGAACACTATGATTTATCTTCGACTTCTTCAATAAAATTCGAATTAATCTGCATTTTCAAAATTGACAACAGTTGTCATGAGCGATTTCTGTGGTCGAAAATAGAATCGAAATCGAATCCCGTAAAAAACGTCAAAAATTCACGTTTCCCAAATGCAATTTTTGGATATTCAGACCTAAGAAAATGTAGAAATGGATGGCGAGAACATTACCATGATGTCTGGAATAGAGTTCCTGATCGATCCGACATTTTCATTCATTTCGTAAGCTATTAAATTTTTCCTATTTATATTAGAGTGAGTTATAGGCGTGAGTTATTATTACCTCACACTATTGGTTTATAGAGACTATTACAGATCAAAATCAGTTGAATAAGGGAAATATTATTCTATGGGAGTAGATAAACTCATTATACAGAATTTAGGTATCTATATGATCATAAGAGATTGTCGCGCGATCTACCTACTTGTGTAAAACTAGTTCCAATTCAATTGAGAAACTTATTTTGCTAAGTTCAATTTTTTTTCAATTTCAGTTTAATAAAATACTTATAGGCACTCACGCAAACCTTGCGGCAAGTTTTTATGATCATATAAATTGTGTATAATGAGGTTATAAGTTGATAGTTGAAATTTCAAAGGAATTTTTTTTTTCTTCTTTTCAGAGCATTTTGAATAAAAGCTTTCTTCAAAAAACTAACTATTCCGCCATCTTGGAAATAAAAAGACGTCACACGGCTTATTATCGTGTATTGCCACCCAAATCAAACACATATACAAAATTTCAGCTCAATCCATTGAAGATATCTGCTTCAAAATTGAGTAGCAAGATTCCACCCAAACAGACATATACTCCATTCACTTTTATTTAATCACATAGGAGGTCATGGTGTTGCTTTCAGGAGTTGGTGCCCCTGATTAAAAATCTGTGCGCGTACAGAAAATATCGTTAATAACAAAACGACGCTTCCAGTTTCTTTGTTTACATCAAAGTAAAAGTATCAAAGATATTTTGGCATGGGTACAAACAGCAAATTTGAATTGGACCAAAAATCGATGTATAAGCATAAATAAAGCAAATGTAAGTACTAATCGCCTTTTTTACACTTGATAACGAAGTTTTTTTTAGGTATCTGGCCGTTCGGAAAGATTTCAAACGAAATTCCGGTCCCCCAGAAGTTTGGTTAGTTTCGGTATCGTTTTTGGTGCTCAAAATTTATTCGGAATGGACAAAAAAGGCTTCCTTTTACGATCTTCTCACGAAAGCGACCGGAAAATATGGTTCAGGTAGGATTTTCGAGGAATTATGAGGAAAGAACTTGCAGAATGAAATTGCACGATTTTCGTAAGTAAACGGGTTTTGGATAGCCATCATCGGTCTCTAAATGATTATTGTTGATCGTTTTCACGTTTCAGAAAAAAAACCACTTCGTATAAGCCCATTTTGAAGAAATTTGTGTATGTAACATTCAACGGTATGTATTTGCTCTAAATCGAAAGAATACTCGTATATTATATCTAGTGCTACTTCTTTCAAAAGAGACAAGCTTTTAATGCTGTGAGGGGCCCTTTAATGTGGAGGAGTTTGTGTCTTATTTTAGAACAGGTGAATAATAAATGTGAAGCATATGTTTGACCTGTTCCATATTATTTGTACAATCCTTGTTCATAAGATCAAATAAATGAAATGTATACTCGTATCTTCTACTCTTATTTTTATTAAGTCAGCTATTAAGGTTATGTAAGAAAAAGTTCCTCTTGCATCAGAACTCCCTTCAACTATTTGGATTCCAATAGAGGGATATAATGTTCCATTAGTCTTGATTCAACAATTGATGTCAAGTCTTGAACTTTGAGTTCAAGAGGATAATAAAAATTAAATCTTCACAAGCATGCATATGAAAATTATGTGAAAGCAATGCAATTTTCTTCCATGGCGAAAAATAATATATTTCAACAGTGATCTCTTGTATTTTTCATGCAAATAACTAGAAAAGGAATCCTTTCTATCAATTCATATAAACGTTAATTATTTTCGTCCGTCACATCTTTTCCAATTCATTCATCTTCCGAATAAATTCACATTCTGAGAAATGCGCTAAGAATGTAGAAAGGGCAACATAGTGTTGACTTGGAACATAAAAATATTTTGAAAAACGTCATAACTTCGATACAGAGTGGAATGTGTCAAATTTCCAAGGCCAGAGTTGTGATTTTATAATTGTGAATGGAGTATATATACATTGCATTTTAAGGTCGAAAAGGACTTCTCAGAGATGGTTTTTAATACTATTTATTCTCCCATTCCCTTGTGTTCAGTGAGTGAAACCACGGGCCATAGCAAGAAAATAATAAATTCAAAATACAATTCCGAAGTGACATTTCATCTCAAATATCAGTTATAATTTGATAGATATTAAGTTCTTTCCGAGTCGAAGAATCCAGCTTAATGAATTATGTCTGGATGTATTCAAAGATACAAGAGCGTTGTGGTGCTAATAATTTAATGATATATGAATTATCTATTCTGAAAATTTATTTACGACTTGCGAAACCAAATGATGGCGATATCGTGTAATCAGGTATCTCGTTTCATATTAGAGAACGTACTGCAAATATGATTTATTGCTAACAAGTTCTCAGGTTCAGTTAGCAGGCTGATTCTGCCTACAAGGGTCGATGAAAAATCATTATGAATTGCTCCTTGTGTATATTTCCTTTGTCAGCGACTTGATGAAATAATACTGAAAATAAATCTCAATGTCTTTTCTAAAAATCGAATTTTCTTTACATTTTGTTCAAGAATATGTTTCAAGTTGATATGTATTAGATATTTCGCAAATCATAGGTCAACAATATTAAATTCTTCATATCTGAAGAACAGTTCATAAAACCATAATGATCGCAAATAAGTACGGTTCAAAACAGTGGAAGTAACTGACCTGAGAAAACTACATTACAAATACTGTCTGTCCAGACACCGAGGATAAAACTGTGAAACGAAAAAAATAATTAAAACAACAGTGAATGATTCATCGCAGAAATTTACATTTTCATGGATTCAGGTGTGTCAATACTACAATATCATTTTTATTATGCACATCGCTAATAAGTTGGGAACACTATAGGTGATAAATATTGAAAAAAATTTTCTTTTATTTGTTTTGAATGCGGTAGGTAAAAAACCCTTATATACCGTATGGTACGAGATCTTGTGAGCTGAAATGATTGAAGGCCTGCAATATTGCAAACGAACAGAAAGGATTCAGTATCTGAATCAGTGAGCGAGCTAGCTACTACCAATTTGAACTAGCAAACGCTCCTAATCTTAGGTTTTGAGAGTTTTTGGGCGATGGATGTTAATCATTGTTTGAAATATTGTTTTCCTGATAATTTCAAAACTACGGATTCGAAATGAAATTGAACATTTAGATGGGGAACAGTTAGAGCCCCAAGATCTACCTATCATTATACTTATCATTATCGGTAGATCTCTGCAAATCAGGTGATTTTATAGGCGGAATGTCAAAGTTTGAAAAATGAACAGAACAGGAGAAACAGGAGAATTATGGAAAATATGAATACCAAGTTATTTTGCATTGATCTTTCGATCCGTATACAGGGTGACAATTTGACAACTTGGCAGTCCAATTATGTCACGACAAGGATGATTTCAGAGAAAATGCCGGTATACAGGGGGACATGTTTTGAGTGGAATTGTAAGCAGAAATCTTCTTAACCCTTGGTGTAGGGACTATCACACATTAATTCTTAATAGGGAATAGAGGGTGAGTTATACCCAATTGGAAGACCACTTGCCCTTTACATGAATACTATGGTTTGCAAATTTTTATTGAGTCCTTGAAATAGTTACAGGGGGTGACAATTTGAAAACTTGAGAGGCCAATTATGTTTCGACAAGGATGTTTTGAGAGAAAATTCCGAAACAGGTCAATTTTTATTTGGAGGGGGGCAAATTTTGGGTAGAATTGTAAGCCGAAATCTCCTCAACCCTAGG
Organism: Adalia decempunctata; assembly: GCA_951802165.1. Classification (NCBI taxonomy): domain Eukaryota; kingdom Metazoa; phylum Arthropoda; class Insecta; order Coleoptera; family Coccinellidae; genus Adalia; species Adalia decempunctata. The sequence continues at coordinate 30,061,375 of OX637697.1, forward strand.
TGTAGGAGCTATCACCTCTCAATTCTCGATAGGGAATGGGGGGTGAGCTATACCTCAATTGAATGATCATTTGACCCTCTACATAAAAACTGTGGTTTGCAAATTTTTATTGAGGTTTAGCTCACCCTCTATTTCCTATAAAGAATTTAGGTTTGAGGAGATTTCGGCTTACAATTTTGCTCAAAATATGTCCCCAATTTAAAATTGACCTGTTGCCTTTTTCTTCGAAAACATCCTTGTTGAGTCATAATTGGCCTGGCAAGTTTTCAAATTGTCACCTCCTGTAACTACTTCAAGGAAAATTTTGCAAACCATAGTATTCATGTAGAGAATTAAGTGATCTTTCAATTGAAGCCTAGCTCACCCCCTATTCCCTATTAAGAATTTAGGGGTGATAGTCCCTAGGGTTGAGGAGATTTCGGCTAACAATTCTGCTCAAAAAATGGATAGATAGATATTTATTTGACTACATTACATTAAACAACATTTGTAGCAAGTCACATCAGAATATGTCCCCCTCCAAATAAAAATTAACCTGTTCCAGCATTTTCTCTGAAGACATCATTGGCCTCGCAAGGTTTTAAATTGTCACCCTGTATATTTACAGCACGGCCAGGATATCTGTGAAAAAAGTTTTATGGAGTTTAAAATTGCATTTTTTGCCGGATTTTTTCCCATATTTTATAGATACTTCTTTCTGCATTGCCTAGAGATTCGAAATTTTACCCACGTATGTATCGATTATTTCTCTTTTCGACCATATAAAAATTTCTTCAATGTATCGCTGCGATAGTAGTATTCAGACTAACATTTCGAAAAGTGACACCCAGAACCTTAAAAAGACTAACATCTATATATATAAAAGAAAGGGCTGAAGGACCTCAGGTCGATGGCTCTCTCTATAAAAGAAAGATGTTGGTTACACCATTTATAACTCGAGATGGAATGGACTGTTTTTTATGAAACTTCATTTATGGATTCGTCTACGGCCTGGTTATTATAAAATGCAATAATAAAACTTTGAAAAAATCGATGGGATTTTACTTATGCTTTTCCTTCTTTTGAATAAGGCCACTAGGTGTCGCTACCGTGGATGCGTAGTCGTAGATAGTTTATTTTACCGCTATTAGATGGCGATGTGTGATTCGCTTAGAACTCATGGTAACATGGAAGGCTATTACCAGATCAAAGTGCGGGTAAACATTTCAAGTTGGTGGAACAGTGAATTTTTACCGAAATATCAAGTAAATCATAAATCAATTTCAATCGTGAGTTGCCCATCTTCATCTTTCATTTTTGAATTTCTGTTTGGGTAATAAATATATTTGTGGAAATAACTGAATCCAAAATCGCCCGTAATTAGTAATTGACATTTTATTTTTGTGTTCATGTTTGCACAGAGACAATATTTCTGAAACGTTTGCTCAACGGGCTTTCACTAATGATATACAATAATGTTTCATGGGTTTTGATTTGGTCGGATGACCAATGACCATCAATAAATTTGAATGTGTGTGAGTTCAACACAACCGGCAGTGTTGATAATTTTTTTTCCTGCATTTTGACTTCATTTGAACAACTCGATTTGCCTTCTAACGAGCTTGATATCATCAACTGAATTGAACAAATTGAAGAGAGATCGTACCCTAAAGTTTTTGGTTTGTTGCCGTATTGCTCGACAAAGGGAATTCGCCTAATTTGGACAACCTTTTAGGTAAGCATTGTATGTGATCATGGAATGTTTAAAAATATATGTTTTCACCCTTTCAGATTTTTTCAATGAAATAAAATAACATCTACCGGAATTTTCCATTTACCCTTATTGGTAAACCCCTCTCAGCACATATATTTTGCACTTTAATTTTGCCTAATTTATCTCCTGCTTGAAGAAAATTCACAAAGCGTAATAACCCGTGATCAGAGCTTGATCTAGAATCAACTCGATTTGATAGTTCAAAAATCAGAGAACCAAGCCGTTGATCTCCGATCACCGGTGATTGCGATTTGTGGAATCCACCGTAAGTATCATTCAGGCGAAACAAAGTTCGCCGGGCCAGCTAGTTTTAGAATAATTTCAATTTGAGTTATATGAAGGTACATTAAGTATCACCTTGTATGCCTGTCTTTAGCCACACAAGACTAATAAATACTTCGATGGCGTTATTTCAACAAGAAAGCATCATTAAATGTAGCATTAGCATCCCTTTCAACCCACAAACGCCCCAATTTATCAATCATGTCCATCAATAATTCTTGTTCTTACTGCAAGTGGGATATAAAAGATTACACTCTCTAATAGACTGAGGAATCTTCGCTTGAAGAGAATATACAGTTTGAGTGATCGAATACACGTTTGTTGCCTAATTTTTCATTAGTCTTCGATATTTCTTTTTTGGTACAGTTGTATTCTATATCTAAATACTGGCGAAAAAATTTGTCACATTTTGTATTTCAATAATCTGTCCATGATCTATCTAAGCAAATCGTAAATGACAAAATCATGAAATCTCTACTGATAGATGCATGGAAATTGGTATTCTATGCATCTATCTCTACTGCCAAAAATGGCATGCATGTCAGATGTGTACCCGAAATGTCCAAAAGTGAAAACATCACAAGTAGCAGGTTCAATCGTCCTTCAGAACGACTCACACTCTTCAGCATCTGTTGTCCATGTTTAAGACCTAAAAAACTGACATGTAGAGCCAGCGACATAGCTCTTGTCATGTATGACAAGGATGAGCCTCACGAATACGTTCTGGAGAAGTTAGTTATTAAGAGAGTGCCATTAAAATTCTTCGGTGTTCAGGAAGATTTTGAGGAATACGAAAGGAGCTTGAAGGAGGAATCGAAAACGACTTGTGAGAAAGAAATAGCTGTCACTAATTTTGATGAGATCCCAGCTATTCAAGTTGAGGAAGTCAAGGAGGAGAAACCTAGAGAAAATCATGAGGTACCGTACAACATTGATATAATTTTGAGCGCTCATTCTACTCAAACGAGGGCTTTATCGTTTTGTCACGATGTCTCATTTATTTTTCGAATTTTGAAATTAAACGATATTGGTAGATTTGATCAGATGTTTTCAAACACTTAGGAAAAAGAGGAAAAAATTCCCCAAGAGATGAAGACAGAAGTGGTACAAGTTTTGACAGAAGCTACCAGCGGCAACTCCCTGAGGGTGAATTGCAACACACCGGTCGACGAATTCCTGCAGTCCAAACTCAGCTTCGCCTGCGAGCCACTTACGGAACCCAAGTCTGGAGAAGAACTCATCTTGCGCACCATAACCGCCAACGAACAAGACGATTTGGTGACGGAAGTCGATCAGAGAATCGCTAAAATGTCTCCAGATTTGGAAAAGACGATCAACGTATTGAAGGCTGTGAAACCACGACCGGTCAGTACTCAAGGTACTCCCATGCCTATCAAGAATCAAAGGAGGCTGAGCACTAGGAATGTTGAGCACGAAGGCATCATTACCAAAGGAGCGTACAACTATATGCCATGTCCGAAGGACAATCCTCTGCAAGGTGAGTGTTTGAGTCTTGTTGCTTTTCGCCTTTCTTCACGCAGACGGTCATCAACATCGAAATTGAACAATTGAACCAATCACGGCACGTTGTTTCACTCAGAGCAGCATCTCCGTAAACTTTTTGGAGGTCTCGATGCTCTTAGTCACCGTGTTTCGAGATGGAAGAAAAAAAACAACATTTTCCGCAGATGACGAATATTTCGCACAACCAGAAGTTTTCGCGCTTGGTTCATGAAGTCATCTATTGACAGCGTGAACCAAGTTGAGTACCCAATAAACTGCTTCACATGAGTCATGGATATTTACTCAAATTGCAAAAAAATATAGTTAAAATAAGATTTTTGTGATGAAATTTCATATTAATATGATTTCAAGTTGCAAATTAATTTTAGCCTGAAGGTCTGCAGCGGATACAGGGTGGTTATGAAAAATCGAGTAAAATAACGAAATTTTATTCCCAGAGAATTCAATCATTTCAAGACTGTCAATACGATGTATGGCCTCCACGGGCTTCAACAACAGCTTGTTTGCATACTACACACGAGGTTTTTGAACATTTCTTGAGGAATTCGGTTCCATAAACGGGGCGGAAGCTCTCTCAGATCATTTAAGGATTGTGGGGTAGGTTGATGATTATCTAATCTTCTTTGGAGCATATCCCATACATGTTCTATGCAATTCAAATCTGGTGAGTGCGGAGGTATTGGCAAATGTGCCAAGCTCCTCGCGCGCATTCTCAACTATGGCTGCACGGTGCGGGCTAGCGTTATCGTCTAGAAATTGAAAAGTTTCACCAATAGCAGCGTGAAAATTTGGCACAACATTGTCAATAGCGGCCATATTCCCAGGACAAATGTGTAGATCCGTGCGCCCGTTGAAACATATCCCGGCCCATACCATAACACTACCCCCTCGGAATGGATGGACTTCTTGGACATAGCGACGATTACGGGGTATGCATGGGATTGTCCATACCCTTATTCTTCGAGAATCTGAAAATCGTCCATATCTGGATTCATCAGTGAAAAGGACACTACGCCATTGATCGTTCCAATTGATATGTTGCCTCGCCCTTGACGCTTATGGTCACGTGTTAATGGAACTCCTTTTAATGGACGTCTAGAACCTAGATTCACCTCTCTCAAACGTCGTCTGATGGTTTCGATGGAAGAAACTTGGACCCTATCTGCATTTTGAAGAGTATTCCGGAGCATTCTACAAGTAGATGTAGGGTTTCTTCTCGCCGAAACGGTGATGAAACGATCCTGAGCAGGTGTTGCTTCTCGTCGCCCTCGCCCACCAAGCCTTGGTCTTTCCAACACGGAACCTGTCTCCCTGAACCTATTCCAAAGTCGAGATATCATACATTGGCTGACTTGGAGCCTTTCCGCTACAATAACCTGAGTTAGGCCACCCTGTAGCATTCCGATAGCCCTATTAGCCTCAGCGTTTGTTAATTTACGTCTTGGCATTTTCACAAAACTTGTTTCAAATCAAAGCCGTTTATAAACTGACTTCATTTCGAAATAAGAACATTCATGAAGCATATGCAAAGAACCAAACTTCAGGAAAAAGGCAACCAGATTGGCGATATGTCTCATACTGATTTTTCTTGGATCGATTCAAGTTGTTATTTATTGAGTTTTGAATGATTTCACAGCGATTTTCTCGAAGATTACATACTTTTAAAAACGATTGAATACGATATCCCTAACTCTTGTGGAGCAGTATATATTTTGTAAAATTTCCAGGTATCCACTATACCCTGAATAAAACAACTTTCACTCCTGTTGTGGAGGAAACATCCAAGAGCATCATAACCGACCTACAGGTCGAAAACACCATGGATCAACTCTCCAAAACGAAAACCTCGTTGATGATCGAAGAAGGAACCACAAATTACGAGGATGCCACAGTCCTGGCAGCTGAAGATGACGCCAGTACTTTACGTCCCTCCATGTTCAACATACCGTCCCTCAGGAATCTTTCTGACGAAGAGGACTACATAAGGAGCGACTATTCCAGCGATTCCACGAACTTCCCTGGCACTTTCGGCACTAGGCGTTTCAAGAACTTTTTTCACCCACATCACAGACGGAAGGCTGAAATTGGAAACACAGATTTCTCGGTTTACCACGCAGAGGTTCCTCAGCCCCACAGATTCGGAAGAAGATTTCCGCCGCCCAAATGTTCGAAGAAAAGCAATTTGAAATGGAAGATTGTTATAAATAATCATTCTAAGGAAGCAACGTTGCCGTCTACTAGCACTTCTGAATTTCATCTTTCGAACAGGAGGAAAGGTCCTTGTAAGGACTACTCAAAGAGCGGTATTTCGTTTTGAATTTAATATTAATTTATATGGGCAAGGGGTTATACAGTGTGAATTTATAATTTTATATTTTTATGGTATATTTATACTTTTATGTTGTGGGTCTTGAATATGGCTCAGAAAATAAAATATTTCGACGAAATGTGTATGATAAGAAAATTTGCGTTCGACCAACGTATAATTTTCGAAACTTTTCCAATGAGTCCTTGATAGCCTAACCTAACCAAACCCAACCTAACCTTACATTACCTAACCTAGATTCTCGAAATTCTCAGGGTACTAAATAAATGGTCTATTCTTCTATTTACTATTATTTAGAGGGGTACTGATGAGTGGCATGCATAGAACTTATAAGTATACTACTGTGAGATCTATGCACGTCATTGGCATTTATTCAAATCTTCATGGCGGACTGACTCTTTGGAATAAATTGCAGATAAGAATCTCAATCTTCCACTAATGAGATATATTTCCTGTGCAGCAAATATCAATCATGTTTTCAGACTGAAAAATGCTGAATGGAACAGCATTCCGATGAAATTCTTTTTATTCAGTGATCTATGACTATCTGTGATCACGATCGAGGCAGATTCAACTGGGAATACAGACAGGCATAATTACTGAATGACAGATGGAAGATAATGATTGTACAGGGGTGCTTTAGCAAAAGAGGCATTACATGCAATATGAAGATAGCTTATGGATTACAATACAGGGTTTCGCATTGAATACATGATTATTTTTTAGTAGAAAATTCAAGAAATTTGAAAATCACTTAGAACCGTCTGTTTTGTTTGTGAGAGGGACATTTTGTTGGAAATTTTTTGACGTTTGACTGTTGACAGACTTAGCTCTCAATAGTCTTTAAATTTCCTTACATTATGGCGCGTCGTGAGGACCAATCTGTTTAGTATTCATCGAATGGTTCGACAAGAACCATTTGAGCTATGTAGGTTCACTAAAAGCAGATAAATTTTTCATAGAAAGCGAACTCGAGATTTACAATGTCTGAAAACCTTGGTCCCCTACTCTAGATCATATCGATTCCCACGAAATCCACGATGACGTATCGTTGACATCCGTCAGTCAACCCAAAAGTTGTCATCTAGGGCAATTAATTCGTATATGACCAAAAGAAGCATGGCGTTTGCGTGGGCCCATCTCCGCTTTTCTGACGAGAAAACGATGGATTGCGACACTACGCACGTCCCATGGGCTAATTAGTCCAGATTTATGGCCGATGGGCCGATATGCCGTATTGGTGAACAATGGAAGCCAGCCAGTCGGGAGAAGAAGAAAAAACTGGCATAGAGTCTGCGAGCTCTGTGCGCGGAATACAGATGAGGAAGTATTATATTCTTTGGTCAGCGATCTGTGCACAGGGGCAGCCATCAATTAGACGATGGAATTTCGACGAGACAATGGGTCACAGAGTTGGAATTTACGCTAATGAAATGGATTCCACAGATTATTCTGGATGACCAGGAGGGCTCAACCGTGAGAGAGCTTGTCGACACGTTTTTCTCACGTGTTCTTTATTTTGAAATTGAGATGTTCGTTTCATCAGATTTTATTTTCTCAGTACAATTCAAGCACTCTCATGGTTAATCCCAATATGGACTTTAACAATCTAGCCATATTGGTATTCTTATGCGTGATCTCTTTTCTCGGTGATCTTTAGTCGTTATAGATAGATTTCTAGATCATATCCCGTCGCTGCTTTAGGTTTAAGATTTTTGTGAAAGTTGTTGCCTGATTCTAAGAGAAAACAAAAATAAATTTCACCGCCCTCTTTCATAAAAATATAAATACAGGGCGATTCATCAAACGAATCACTTTTTTACTTTGCCATTTTTCAAAAAACCGTCAAAAAAACACTTTTCTTTCCATATCTCCGGGACTATCATTTCAAATTAACTTAATTTTGGTTGATTGTTTACTCTATTCATGGTGCATATTCCTCAATCAATATTCATTCAATATTTGTCCTGGAAGAAAAGTTACAGCGAAGCCGACTCTTAAATCCAAGCAAAAACACCATAAAAGCATTCGAAAAACGTAAACGGTTCATATTTTCGAAAAAATCAATGACATTAGAAAATGAAAGTATTATAATGTTTTATTAATGAAACTTTTTCGAGTTATTCCTAATTTTATCGGATAAAATTAGACGAAGTTATCTCGAATCTCAAGAATTATCTGGATGCTTACCTGGATTCTAAATAGAACCGAATCATTTGTGGTATTTTATTATTACTTATCTCTACATCAAACGTTTCTTCATCATTTAAATTTTAGTCTCGACAAACTTGATAAACATTCTGATAACAGTGTTGACTTGTAGTGCGAATAATTTTTCTGTGATTCGGTTCTATTTAAAATCCAGGTAAGCATCCAGATAATTCTTGAGATTCGAGATAACTTCGTCTAATTTTATCCGATAAAATTAGTATCGGATAAAATTAGACGAAGTTATCTCGAATCTCAAGAATTATCTGGATGCTTACCTGGATTTTAAATAGAACCGAATCACAGAAAAATTATTCGCACTACAAGTCAACACTGTTATCAGAATGTTTATCAAGTTTGTCGAGACTAAAATTTAAATGATGAAGAAACGTTTGATGTAGAGATAAGTAATAATAAAATACCACAAATGTGGGAGATAAAATTGAAAACCAAAGAGCATTTAATTATACATTTAATATGCACAGTTTCTATTGAAAATTTATTGTAACCTTTCCATATTGAAGATGAATGCCACGTATTACATTGAAATTAATGAAAAATAAAATGATACACAGAACAACAATATAAGTTTTGAGATGGGTAGATTCATAGATACATATGTGTCTTGCGCGTCCGCTACCTCGCAAGACACACCGTTACACCATTGTTTAAAGAGAAAATCAACAATTTGGCATCGTCTACTCGAATGCTGTGTGATAGCTCTGTCATAGAAGATTTTTGTTGTGAACTCAACATGGGTTAGGTTCAATCACAAATTGAATGCAAAAGCTTCCTTTGCAGGATATATATATTCTTTTGAAAGAGAGAATTACATACTGTTTTCTTAAATCAAACAATATATGTCTTATGGCACGTGTGAAGAAATGGCGACAAGGAACAGATTGTATAAAAGAATAAAATCTGTTTCCCGCTCCAAATCTAAGTGTTAGCAGAGGGAATGTAAACAGGGTACCATACAATTCTGCGTATGATACACGAGAACAGATAAAAACCTCTGAAAAAACTCTGTCTCCCCGTGTATGTGATACTGAATTTGTTCAAAAAATATGCTGCTATCTATGTTACAGAGCTCCTTGTGCTTGAAAACAAGCCTTTCATCGAACTGGAGGCAAATATCTTGAAATTATATCTGTAACAAGAAAAAAAGAAGAAAAACGAGAAAGACGCAGTAGAAAAAAAATACTTCACCTGCTAAAAAACCTTTTCACAAAGTCCTAACACTCTCATGGATCGGGAGGATCTCTCGATCAGGTCCGATCTTCCAAGTGATGATTCTTCTGTTCTTCAGGTGTTCGAGGAACGCTACAGGCCCCTTATGTTGGGGGATCATCTCCCATAGATTAGAGTGGTTGTTTTTAGCAAAAAATCAGCAAAAAGGCAAGAGCAAATTCGAAAAACGTCTGACACTTCATTGCAGGATATTTTTGAAATATCGAGAAAAATGTGAACAAGTTATTAGGGTTTACAAACTTATCTTTAGAAAATGGAAAAAGGAACTCATTTCGCTGAGAGAAAAATGGCTTTTAAATTGCAGATATAATTGGACGAAACTAAGTGTTTTTCAACATTCTTCTTCAAATAAGGTTAGTACTTGAGTATTCCCTAAATGTATTAACTCAATTCAAATCGAGAAATCTGAACTTCGAGGTGTTCGCAGAGAATCCTATCAGGCACGCATTAGGCTCAATTTTTTTTCAAACTGCTATATCTGTTTAACAGAGCCGAATTCGGAAAAATGGAAAATGAAAAAAGGTTTCTGTCGGCTTCAAGAATCTATAGTTAAAATCTACAGGGTGAGTCTTTGACTTGTACATATATTTTAACTGTAGATTCCTCTCATCAAACGAAACACTTTTTTGCCATACCATTTTTCAAAATTCGGTTTCGTTTGGAAGATACAGGGTGTCAAAAATCCATGAAATTAACACTATTCTTTCCATATATTCGGAACCGATATTTCGAATGAACTGAATTTTGGTTGATTGTTTACTCTATTCATGGTGTATATTCCTCAATTGAAACTTATTTCATATTTCTACTGGTAAAAAAGTTACAGTATAGTCGACTTATAAATTCACGCAAAAATACTATAAAACCACTTGAAAAAGATGAACGGTTCACGTTTTCGAAAGAATTAATTATTTTAGAAAACAAAAGTATTCCTATATTTTTTCAATAAAACGCGTCGTTCTCAAGTTATTCCTAATTGTATATAATTGAATTAGAGGAAAAAATCATGAATTTCAAGAATAATCTGAATGCTGTCCTGAGTTAAATCTCATCGAATATGATTTTTCTCTGGCAGTTTCTATTTGAAATTCATTGTTACCAGTCCTTCAGCAAAATATCTATCGAAACAATATAACTCGACACCAGAACGATACTAATATTACATCAATTCACTGAAAGTCATTTACATAATCATCACCTGTTTGCTTCATTCTCTGTAAATAAATAAAGCGTGAAATTTGTTTATGCCGTGCTGACAACGTTTTAGGTTGGACTGGTTGGAGCAGAGAGCATCGCGGGTACATCTACGGCCTTCTGAAGGGAAGAGTGGCCTACCATTTTTTATGCGATCGTTTTAGAATATCGAGGAAAATATGAACAAATTATTGGTGGTTACAAACTAATCTTCAGGAAAATCGAAGGAGGAACTTATTTTGGTGGGAGAAATACAGCTTTTCAATTGCCGAAATGATCGGACAGAACTGAGTGTTTTGTTAGGTGCTTGAGTATTTTCTAATTGTATCAACCAGAACATCTAATAATCACCTCAATTTCAATCGAAAAGTATGAACTTTGAGGTGTTTGCAGAGAATTGATCCAGGCACGCATTAAGCTCAACTTTTTTTTTCAAATGGCTATATCTCTTTAACAGAGCCGAATTCGGAAAAATGGAAAATGAAAAAAAGGTTTCCTTTAGCATCAAGAATCTACAGTTAAAATATATGTACAAGTCAAAGACTCACCCTGTATGTACAAGCTAAAGAGTCATCCTGTATATTATTCTGTCCAAAATTCTTCAATTTATGATTCAGATTCGTTTTCTAACCTGATAATACTGCAGGAAAATCAGAAATTGTTCTTACTGACAATAGCCTCACCTACACCATTGAAGTAGAGAAACTACTCGAAGCGATTAAGCGAAAAAGAGCATTACGTGGGCAAAAATCGTTCATACAATCGTACATGGCGAACCGATTTATCTGATTACGAAAAAACAGCCAATTAATAAGAAAGAAGACTGTTGATTTATCTAGAGGCGGGACATAAATAATGGTAGCCATGCAGGATAATTTCACCCACATTGGCATTAATAAAACGCAATAAAAACTGTAATTAATTAATACCACAGATTTATTTACGAGCTTGGAGCATCTTCTTTTGTGCATCGATAATTTATCGTTTCACTTGAAGGCGAAAAAGGAAGAGAAGGAATCTTGAACTACAGATGTGCATGAGGAGAGTATGTCGATGTAAAATATGATTTATTTCTTCTTTGTGAAGAGAGATATCTTCATTAATTATGCTTGTTGGCAGTATCACAATTAGCAAAAAGTATTGGACGAGAAACATCTCTTGCAAGATGCAAGGAATTTCATATGAAATAGATTTTTATGATTGAAGAACGGATAATTATATAAAAATCCAACAAACATCCAAACAACTGAAGTTTTCTAGATGCAATTCCACTGCTCTGTTTTATATTTATTATAACAATATGGTGAAAGAAAATTTATAGATGTATACTCTTCTAGTTTTGTTTCATCAGAATGGCATTATTGAATTTGCTTTTTTTTCAATTTGAAACAATATCTGGAATTGATTCATTAAATCATCAAGGTGTTATTTATTTAGTTTCACCACATTTTTTTATTTGGATAGGGACACTTCCTTGAATTTTTTCGTGATTTGGAATGTGGTTCAGGAACTGAATTATGGACTAAAGTGTTCAATGGGAAGATATTTGGCACTTCCGAAAGAACTGTAATATAATTCACCATTTTCACGATTTTATTTCTTGTTGTCTCCAATCCTAGGCAACATTCTACGAAAAAATGAAATTTTCGACATCTTTTTATTCATATTTTCGGTAGCCTACTCCGAAAATGTACAGGGTGTATTTTGGGTTGAGGTTTTTCTCTAGACAGATGATAGAACTCATCAAAATAAGTCATTTACCGAAAATTTCGTATATGAAATGATCAATTTAAAATAATTATAGAAAATTTTGGGCATCAATACCTAAATAGTACTCTGGCCTGCATCTCTCTGTTCATCATATCTCTACATCTCTGCACCAGGTTTATGAACATCCGCGAAGTCGGGTGATTTCTTACCGTGAATCTTGTTCTGTACAACTTATACGCTAAACTGGCATCATAAATTAAAAGCATATCAACAAGTTCATTATTTGTATAAATGTGCGGCATTTTCGAAACATAAAACACTCGTACCCTAACCGTAACACGATCGAATATTACTTATCACAATCGATATTCTGAGTCATGTATGATAAGAAGACAAGAAACATGTTGATATCTACGGAGGAGCAGGCGAGGGAGCAGGTTCGGATTGAGGAATTCTCAGATTAACCATGAGTGCCCTTGGCTCTGTGGTAGAGCATTGGATTAGGACCCTGCAAGTCCGAAGTTCAATCCTGAGCTAGGAAAGAAATTTTCCAGTCTCGGTGGGGGCCACCATTCTCACTATTGGGTCAAAAATTAACAGTGCTGTGCCTAAGGTGGCGTAAGGACACAGTACCAAAGCCTACGCAGAACACAACTGCTTACTCCGAACTCGGCACAAGTTACAAGCTTCGAAGCTTGTATTTTCAGAGGGGTCTCCTCAGGAGACCTACGAGTAATCAGGATAAACAATATATCATATCATACCTAGAAACTACAAAATATTCTAGTTTCATTTTCTCGAAACAGGGGCATAACTCATATAAAAAATGTTTGGAAAAATATATATATATATTCTTTTGAATGAGAGAATTACATACTGTTTTGTAATATCAAACAATATATGGCATATGGCACGTGTAAAGAAATGGCGACAAGGAACAGATTGTATGAAAGAATAAAATCGGTTTCCCTCTCCAAATCTGAGTGTTAGCAGAGGGAATGTAAACGGGGTACCATACAATTCTGCGTATGATACACGAGAACAGATAAAAACCTCTGAAAAAACTCTGTCTCCCCGTGTATGTGTGGTGATACTGAATTTGTTCAAGAAATATGCTGCTATTCATGTTACAGAGCTCCTTGTGCTTGAAAACATGCCTTTTCATCGAACTGGAGGCAAATATCTTGAAATTATATCTGTAACAAGAAAAAAAAAGAAGAAAAACGAGAAAGAAGCAGTAGAAAAAAATACTTCACCTGCTAAAAAAAAAATAGGAAGTCATGGTTTCGTTTTCAGGAGTTGGTGCCCCTGATGAAAAGCACAGAACATATGATTAAAAGTCAGTGCGCGCACAGAAAATGTCGTTGATGACAAAACGACGTTGCCAGTTTCTTTGTTTACATCAAAATAAAAGTATCAAAGATATTCCACATTTTGTTAGGTTTACAAATTGTTCGCAGATTTTTGGTATTTAATCGATATTTGCAGGTAAGTTTCTCGTCGAATATCCAAGATTAACGTATGTTTATTGTTTTTAGCACCAGTTTGGAGCGTGAGGATGATTTTCAAGACCAGGACGAATGTTTACATTTCGAGGTTGAAGTGTTACACGGGAATTTCGTTGAAAAAGCTTTTATTTGGACAGATATCGGAGTAGATGGATAGGATGGAGCCTCGAGAGGTCGATTAGGATGATATTTTTCAGGTTTTCCAAGAAATTTGGCGATATCTGAGCAGATTTGCAAAAGTTAGGTACCTCACTAATGAGGTGGAACTTAGACGTAATTCTCCTATAAGAAACCCCTTTAAAAGGTCAAGATGGTGAAAAATGTATTCTTCAGATGTTGTTTGAACAAACGCAGCCGAGTTTTATATCCCAACATTGATTTCAAGAAAGTTATCAACCAAATGAAATTGACATTATTCTTGATTCTTGTAATTACTCATCAATTCATCTTATATCTTTGGGTTGATTTTTTTTTAATGAATTCTTGATAAGAATCAACAATTGATGTCGTCAAGTTTTGAACTTTCATTTCAAGAGGATAATAAACATTAAATCTTCACAAGCATGCATATGAAAATTATGTGAAAGCAATGCAATTTTCTTCCATGGCGAAAATTAATATATTTCAACAGTGATCTCTTGTACTTTTCATGCAAATAACTAGAAAAGGAATCCTTTCTATCCATTCATATAAGCGTTCATTATTTTCGTCCATCACATCTTTTCCAATTCATTCATTTTCCGAATAAATTCACATTCTGAGAAATACGCTGAGAATGTAGAAAGGACAACATAGTGTTGACTTGGAACATAAAAATATTTTGAAAAACGTCATAACTTCGGTACAGATTGAAATGTGTCAAATTTCCAATGCCAGAGTTGTGATTTTATAATTGTGACTGGAGTATATTTTGATGAATTTTACCATATGTCAAAAGAAAAGCCTCACCTTCAAATACACCCTGTATAGTTTAAGATGGCTCTCAGTGGAAGACCATAAAAATATGCCTTCTTTTCGAACATTTTCATACCTCATCTTATCTCATCGATTTCCCGAAATGGTATTTCTCAGATGGGAGATTGCAACAGTAATCATCACGATACGTTTTAAATGATTAGCGGCATAACAACCTAATTAAGTAGTTAAATCTTATCTTTCGGGACACGATTCTCGCATACGATTTATATGGGCTCCAACAATTTTGCTCAGGACTGTCATTTAAGTAGTAGCGTGGGAAGAGCACTTTTGACATTCACTTTTCTCGATGCACAAGGCCGTTAGAGAGGACATTTCCTAAGGAAGGAGTGAATAAATGTATTTTTTCAGAAGCTTCCCATCGTCTCAATCTGGAACCTGAAATCCTCGACAGATAGTTTCAATTCAGCTTAGATTTTGGCACAAGTTGTTCCCTCTATTTTTGAGTGTTCAATAAGGCTTTTCTCATCTTTTGCGAGATTGATATCAGCCAACATTTTGGTACGATTATTCGAACCATATTCGGGATAATCCTGAGAAGAGCTATTCTGTAAAATAATTTAAGATTGGGAACCAATGAAGCATTATGTCTACCATGTACTAATCAGTACATATCCAAATTTGCTCGCATGAATTCAGAAGACATTCATAAGATAAGAAATGATCTAAATCTTTTTCGGCAGAGTGATAGAACTTTGAAAAGAAATAAAACACCTTTCAACTAGAATTGAAGCCAATTCTTTTTGAAAGTTAATTTTATAACATTTATGTTTAAAAAATTTCCGGCATATGTCCACCACTACTAGCTCTGAGAAACCGCACTCGACCAAACGAATTTTGGACCATTTTTTCGAGTAATTCAGATCTTATTTCAGCAATAACACGTGTTATGTTAGCATCCAAAGCGTCTATTCTTTCTGGTTTATCAGCATAAATCAATTACTTGACATAACCCCAAAGAAAATAATATATGTATTATCGCATGATCTTGGAGGTCACTCAATTGGACCATTTCTCGAAATAATGCCAAATCTTTCTTTCAATGAATCAATTGTTATGGTAGCAGCATGAGGTGTAGCACCATTTTGTTGGAACCAAAACAATTCTGGGTCAAAACCATTTAAATTTTGAAACAAATAATCATTGATCATCGATCTGTAACGAGCACAATTCACTGTAACATTAGCTCCAGCCTCGTTTTTGAAGAAATATGGACATATGATGGATGATGCCTCCAGCGTGTAAAGCACACCATACAGTGCACATTTCAGGATGCAATGAAACCTGCAGTATTTCTTGAGGATTGTTTTCACTCCATACACGGCAATTTTGCTTGTTTACGTACCTATATAGATGTTCAACCAGAAACGAGCATCATCAATAAACACAATTTTTAGATGAAAAAGTGGATCGACTTCAAGCTGTTCTAAAAGGCCTAATCAGCAAATGAACGATGCTTATTATGGTCAAGTGGCTTTAGTACAAGATTAACGTATGTTTATTGTTTTTAGCACCAGTTTGGAGCGTGAGAATGATTTTCAAGACCAGGACGAATGTTTACATTTCGAGGTTGAAGTGGTACACGGGAATTTCGTTGAAAAAGCTTCTATTCGGACCGATATCGGAGTAGATGGATCGGATGGAGCCTCGATACTCCATACACGGCAATTTTGCTTGTTTACGTACCTATATAGATGTTCAACCAGAAACGAGCATCATCAATAAACACAATTTTTAGATGAAAAAGTGGATCGACTTCAAGCTGTTCTAAAAGGCCTAATCAGCAAATGAACGATGCTTATTATGGTCAAGTGGCTTTAGTTCTCAAACCAGTTGGATCTTGTATGGGTGTAGACTAAGATCTTTAAGCAAAATTTTTCATGTTGTGGATGCACAGAGTCCATCTTGTTGTGAACGTCGACAAATAGACAAATCTGGATCTTCATTAACACTATCACTCACCACAGCAGCGATATTTTCTTCTGAATATACAGTTCTTGGTCTTATTGTTGTTGCATCGAGTAGAGAAAATGTTGTCCGAAATCTACCGATAGTTCGACGAATAAGCCGCTCTGATGGACTATTATGTAAACCATAAATTTCAAGAAGAGCTCTATAAGTTTGGCGAATAGAACAGTGATTTTGAAAATAAATTTCAACAATTTGAGAGCGTCGTGCAGAGTGGGTCTTTCCATGATAATTTGTCAATGCTTAGAACAGACATGTCAAAACAACATGGCATCTACCTTCTGTCAAATCACAGTTAACCCTATAGAAAATTTTATCATATTATGTAATACCACTAGAGATGGAATTTTGCCGGCAAAATTCCTCAATTGTAATATGAAAGTTTGTTCCTCGCAAATTTAGCGAATGACATTCGTATTTGATTTCGGAAAAAATGTCATGAGCGAAATTTCCGAAAAGCAACAAACTTGAATATTACAAGAGAGAAATTTTACCTGCTCAAATTTCATCTCGAGTGGTATTCGGAATGTCTATTTCACGAGAAAATAGGGTAATATGTTCCCATTTGACGCGTATTGCGCTATTTGGCAAATTAGAATTCATCATAGATTAACTAAACCACTAAACGTTGTTTGTTTCCTCTATGATATATATTTCCGAAGCTAAATATGAATTCGAGAAACGTCAAAAATTTTATCTCTGGAAAACCAACTTGTTAGTTTTGCCGGCTTGGAAATTATATCGAGATGAAGCGATCGTTGCCACGGAAACTTCCTCACTAAAAATGGAATGAGTGAAATAGTCACTCTGAAAACACCCGATACTCATTCGTGAAAGATAGTTCGTTTTGTGGAATTATGTCGAATAGAAATAGTGTAAAGGATAACCACATATACAGGATGTTTCAGAATAAGGGACCGTAAATTCGGGAACTTTATCCTTAGATGATTTTATGACATAAAGTTCCTATGGACTGTAGGTCCCTGACGCACTGTTTCTGAGATACATGGGTGTTGAAATTAAAAAAAAATTGGTGCCGAAAATAATTTCCAGAAACATATTTTTTCAAATTTCAACACCCCGTATCTCAGAAACAGTGCGTCAGGCACCTACAGTCCATACAGGGTGTTGAAATTAAAAAAAAATTGGTGCCGAAAATAATTTCGAAAAACATTTTTTTTCAAATTTCAACACCCCGTATCTCAGAAACAATGCGTCAGAGAGCCATAGTCCATAGGAACTTTATATCATAAAATCATATGAAGATTGAGACCCCGAATTCACGGAAACTTATTATGAAAATGAGTACGCATAAACACACGATGAAATTGCATTTTATTTATTTTTTCTCAGAAATTGTTCGTCGCAGGTAAAAAACTCAGAAAACCATTCTTATTGTAAATTATGTGGTAATTACGAAAATAATTTAAAATTCGAGAAAAATCATTGGCGTACCAATTTTTTCACCGAATTTATTCAGACAGAAGTCTGTACGGACGCCACTGGTGAAAATTGAGCATCATTTTGTATAGGAAAAAATGTGTCTTAATGCGTACTCATGACCTACCAAAACGCAAAAAAATTCGTGTGCGGGGTAGAAAATAATTTCATAAAACCATTTTTTTTTTTTTAATTTCAACATCCCGTATCTCAGAGACAGTGCGTCAGGGACCTATAGTCCATAGGAACTTTATGTCATAAAATCATCTGAGGATTGAGTTCCCGAATTTACGGTCCCTTATTCTGAAACACCCTGTATAATTGGTTTTCGAATATCTCAAAAATGATCGAAAGAATCATTCCTCAGTCTACAAAACGTTTGAAATGCTTGAAATTATTCCAATTATCAACTGCCAACCTTGTGCAGTTAAATATTAACGACCACACAAGGCTCGTATGAAAACCTTTAGATTTGCCGATCATAGAATGATACTAATTGCCCATTTGTACCATTTCTTGTGCCAGAAGGCAAGAGGAACGGCTAATGATGATGGTAATGATGACATTCTCGTCCGTTATCTTTATCGAGATGTCGACTCTAGGAGTTGACATCCATTCGCACTAAGGTGATTTGCAAGTCCTGTGCTGATAAATCGTACATACCGAGGAACGAGGAACCTGTTCATTAGGTCAAATTATATCAAATCTGTAATTGGCCATGGAATGGAATTATCACAGATCGGATTTGATACGGGGATGATTTATTACGATGATAAACTAGCGAATACTTCGTTACATACGATGTTCCAACGTTGGTGAGGACTCGCTGTTGAGATTCGAGATTAGGAAATTTGTTCTTCAGAATAATGTATTCATTTTCGATAAACTTATCTCTAACCTATTGAAAAGTACAGGGCTGCAGAAGATCTTTTCTGCTTTCATATTCTAGCCAAAGATGTTGGGGAATTTCAATTATAAAGACACTTTTTTACAGAATTGGAAGAAGGCAAAATATTTGAGATGATACAAGCATTTTGTGTTTTTGGGAATATTTTGATTTGGGTATTGTGAATTAGGGACAGGACAGCTACGTACTAAAAGGCTAGAAAAGAAATAAGGAAGATGCAATTACTGCTCTTCTGATTAAAGAAATCTTCCTCCTTCTTTTGGGTTTCCAATCCCTCTTTCTCTTTCCTCTCATACAAAGCATCCGAAAAGATTATTTCTAACTTATCGCGAAAAACCTTGCACTTTCATCCAAATGGTAAAAATATAGGGTGTTCCTAAAAAGTGCATCAACGGTCAACTGTTGTTCTCATAAAAAATAACATTTTCTTTTCTTATCCATTTTTCTTTCCGGGTTTTCGTTTCCGAGACACAGGGTGTCAAAATTTTTTCAGTTTTTGCTAATAGCTCAGGTACCGTTTTATTTACAGAATTGTGTTTTTGTACACACCTTGTCACTTATGATAACTACTTTCTAGGACTTTACTCGGTTAAATTAGAAGCGCCAGTGGCGGAGATATTGAATTTGCACAAAGGTTTTAACCCCCAACTTTTACACCACGGGACAAATTTGTATTTTCATAGCAAACTCTGATGTGCCAATGTGTTTTACAATAGAAAGATACCCTTGATCCATTATTTTAAAAAGAACCGTTTTCGAAAAAACTGAAATTTTATGATCAAAAGCAATTGGCTAACACATTTTAAACTTGTGATTGGAAAAAATGAGTAGTGGTGATTTCCAAGTTTATCAACTTCAACCAAATTTGAAAACGACGTTTTTAATTTCAAATTGCAAAGTTATTTTTCATTACTTTTAGCGACCATAGTTAATTAGTTAACAAAATCATTCATTTCAATGGTAACTGTGTTAAAAAATTGTCATACTTCTTCAATTTAATTTTTGATCATAAAATACCAGTTTTCTCGTGACCTCTTCACTTTGGAGCAATGAACCATGATTACCTTTTTTATGTAAAACACATTGGCGCATCAGAATTTGAGGTGCAAATGCAAATTTGTCCAGTGGTGTAAAAGTTAGGGGGTAAAACCTTTGTGAAAATTCTATATCTCCGCCACTGGCACGTCTAATAAAACCTAGTAAAGTGCGAGAAAGTAACTATTAGTGACAATGTGAGTACTCAATTCTGTAAATCAACGGGTTCCTGAGATATTAGCAAAGAACTACAAGAAACATAAATTTTTGACAACCTGTATCTCTGAAACGAAGACCCAGAGGAAAAAATGGAAGAGAAAAAATGTTATTTTTTATGAGTAATCTGCAGTTGACCGTTGATTCAATCATTAAGGAATATCCTGTACATCAGGGGTTTTTTGGATAAGCCGAATCCAGAATTTTTCATGGGACATTGTCTGCGACAGCTTCGGTCATTGCAGAAGGGTATTTGGCAGTTTTTGCTAATAGCTCAGGTACCGTTTCATTTACAGAATTGAGTTTTTGTACACACCTTGTCACATATAATAACTACTTTCTAGGACTTTACTCGGTTGAATTAGACGCACCAGTGGCGGAGATATTGAATTTGCACAAAGGCTAACCCCCAACTTTTACACCACGGGACAAATTTGTATTTTCATAGCAAACTCTGATGTGTCAATGTGTTTTACATAGGAAAGATACTCTTGATCCATTACTCTAAAAAGAACCGTTTTCGAGAAAACTGAAATTTTATGATCAAAAGCAATTGGCTAACACATTTTAAACTTGTGATTGGAAAAATGAGTAGTGGTGATTTCCAAGTTTATCAACTTCAACCAAATTTGAAAAGGACGTTTTTAATTTCAAATTGCAAAGTTATTTTTCATTACTTTTAGCGACCATAGTTAATTAGTTAACAAAATCATTCATTTCAATGGTAACTGTGTTAAAAAATTGTCATACTTCTTCAATTTAATTTTTGATCATAAAATACCAGTTTTCTCGTGACCTCTTCACTTTGGAGCAATGAACAATGATTACCTTCTTTATGTAAAACACATTGGCGCATCAGAATTTGAGGTGCAAATGCAAATTTGTCCAGTGGTGTAAAAGTAAGGGGGTAAAACCTTTGTGAAAATTCTATATCTTCGCCACTGGCACGTCTAATAAAACCGAGTAAAGTGCGAGAAAGTAACTATTAGTGACAATGTGAGTACTCAATTCTGTAAATCAACGGGTTCCTGAGATATTAGCAAAAAACTACAAGAAACATAAATTTTTGACACCCTGTATCTCTGAAACGAAGACCCAGAGGAAAAAATGGAAGAGAAAAAATGTTATTTTTTATGAGTAATCTGCAGTTGACCGTTGATTCAATCATTAAGGAATATCCTGTACATCAGGGGTTTTTTGGATAAGCCGAATCCAGAATTTTTCATGGGACATTGTCTGCGACAGCTTTGGTCATTGCAGAAGGGTATTTGGCAGACAGCATAGAATTGAAAAATGAAACTGCAGAATGTTAGCTGGCATGTCAGATGATAGAAGGAAAACATCAATTTCATGTTTGACTACCGTCATAAATAGCGACAACAGTTATTTGGAGAATCCTTGCAATTCGCGAAATAATTCGACGATTGTCGGTTTGTATAGGTGAATAAATTAGAGGGAGTTGAAGATTTATATCCGGCTGTGGCAACATTGTGAAATCTACCTTTGAGAAATCCAGTGGCGTGGTGTCACCGGTATTGAGGAATGGAAATAGAATTTCAAGTGAATCAACTCTTTTTGACGGTTTCATACAATGATCCGAAAATTGAAACAGATTCTGAGTTATAGGTGAACAGAGTCAGTTGAATTCAGAATTGCTTTTCCTCATCTCAATATCAGGAGGAAAACTGAAAAGCCAAATTCAAAAAATCGAAGAATCTAGGTATGCCATTGTTACTTAGGAATGATAAGAGTTGAACATACCTGTGTAAACTTAAATCAGGATTCAAATAGTCCAATTTACCAAAAACAAGACACAAACCAACCATTTTTCAACGTATTTTGCTAATAATATTCAGAAATAAATCCAAATTTCACTTTTCCGACATGATATCCTGATGACGACACTGTTCAAAACGTCATGAGTTACACAAAATTAAAATAGCGGAACGAAATCAATGAATGAACCGGACACAGATTCAGAAAACGGTGCTGCCATAACTTGAGCATCCATTATCTGAAGCAAAAACAGCCGAGCCGTTTCGCGAACATTCCAATTAATACCTTAGTAAATGTAATGTGAGAAATTCACAATATTAGAAGAAACAAATAATAATTTATGACATTCACGCACAAATGAGTGAATGAATTTCAATCTGAAGTAGGTACTTTTCATTTTGATTGGGAGTTAATTCATTAGAAAATTCACAGAACGTCAAGATGTTACAATAATTCCTACTACATTTTGATTCCGTAGTAACGCATTTACCCAAGTTCTGATGATTTTGAAAATTGGCTTCACTATTTATTATTGAAGGCGCGTCTGATCTTTCTATGGTCTAAGTCTTAGTATAATCACAGACTACCTAGGTATTCTGTGGTATAATTCCCAAGGGAGTTATAAATATGTTAATAATTATTGTGAAGAAGGTATAATTTGTTATGATGAATCAGTATGAAATAAAAATAACTAAGCATTCATATTTAGGCCGAACTCTGAGTCTTTTTCATAATACTCCACATTGTCAATCTTGGGAACTTCTTCTGTGATAGAAACAATTGCTTTTCTTGTTCTAAGTCATAGTTAGAAGGAATAAAAATAGGTCACATTCCTTATCAGTCCCATCAGCGTATTGGCATTGTTTACTACAGTGCAACGCATGCATGGTGTTTCACCGCGGTAAAGAATGACTGAACCAATGCTCTATCTACCCAGACATATCTTACCACGGCTCAGCGCAGGGAGGTGTTAAGGCGTAGTATTATGGATACGCGCATCTATTCTCGGGGCATTTTTTACCGCGTTCCAATTCATTATTGCTTATGCCTTGATGGATTTGGTTGCCAATATTTTCGAGTCCTATCAAAGACGACACTTGCTGCATAGATAGAGGAACTTGAAGTCATTTGCCAATCTCCGGAATTCAAGAATGAAATACTGTTTAGAAAATTGTCACATTATTCTAATGTCTCTGTTCAAAGAATCGACGGTAATACTTTTTTAGTTTCTTCGGAGAACCATGATCATATGTTTCATAGTGCATAAGTAGATATTCTTTTTTGCGACTGTGTTTTTGGTCAGGTATTGTAAGCACCTTTCGGCCATATAAAATAAGTTTGGAATCACTTTTAGGACCTGTAGGCAAATAAACACTGATGAAAGAAAAGAATTGGAAAATTAGCTCTTGGAGAAAACATATCCTTAGAATTTTTTGACGACATATCAACAGATGTGGGTATGGAGAATAACTTGCCAACTAGCACAGAGCAACAAAGCAATGTTTTTGCCTAACAGGGTACTTTTTCTAAAGAAACAATAAACACTGTCGAGAATGTCAATGAAACCAATATAGGACATTCCGCATCTGTATTTGGAACATTCCGCAGCTGTAACAGAACTATCCGAAAATTTTGAACGCATAACAGTGGATTTCCATGCATCCGTCATCCGATGTCCGATTCGGATATCGTATACATTTTGTCGGACGGACGAAACTGTCAATTTCCATCCATCCGAATTTTCAAAACGTTGTCGTGTGTTTTTATGAGAAAAATGGTAACATTTTGTATATACAGTGTGCGTCAAAATTATGGAACAAATTCATTTTCTCAGAAGAAAAATATTTGACAACAAAAATCAAGACAGGTCAATTTTTGTTTCACTTTTACCAAATTTTTATGCATTTTTGAAGGATTTTTGTTGCCAAATATTTTTCTTCTGAGAGAATGAATTTGTTCCATAATTTTGACGCGAACTGTATAATTATTGAATTATCAAATTACAAACCTTAAATTCAAAGCTAGTCTTTCACCCGATGAGATGGGTTCTCGTATATGGTACATTTTTGTGAGAGATGGTCCAACAATACTCAGTAATTTGTTGAATGTGATATTGCTCATTCTCAAATAATTGAAATACTGCCCACTATCGGACAATCGCATTTCTTGCACCAAGTTATTGGGCCTCCTTTCTGCTCATAAAAATATCTTTCACCCATAATATAGGTGAACTTCGTTTTCTTTTCTTTTTTTTAATAGAAGAATCGAAAGCAACAACAAATTTTCCATTGATATTTATATTCTTCTCCAAAAAGAAGAGAACGCCAAACATTCAAAAAGTTATGTCAAATTTGATACGATAACGGACAGAAGTTAAACATTTTTCAACATTCTCCGATAACGGAGGAGAGTTGAAACTTTCTGACGAATGTTTGGCGCTCTTTCAATTTTGAATATTTC
Organism: Adalia decempunctata; assembly: GCA_951802165.1. Taxonomy (NCBI): domain Eukaryota; kingdom Metazoa; phylum Arthropoda; class Insecta; order Coleoptera; family Coccinellidae; genus Adalia; species Adalia decempunctata. The sequence continues at coordinate 30,085,908 of OX637697.1, forward strand.
CGCCAATCACAACACTTTCGGACGATCGTATCATCGGATGACGGATGCATGGAAATCCACCGTAAGTAAAATAGCACACAAAAATAAAACGGTTGATATGGTTAATGCTATGACAAAATTTAATGAAACTCTGAACAAAATTATTACACCCTCTTACTTGTTTAATTCTATTTGTGTATCAAAAATTATCTCACTAAAAGAGAACATTTCTTCTCAGTCAACATCAGTAAGCCGAAGAAAAATTAGACGCGGTTTATCATGCGGCTGGTAGGCCATCAAACAAAGAAATGCCAAACAATCCTAAAAGGCAAAGATCTTTAAAGAAAAATATTGATCTTAATAGATCAAATGCAAAATCACATGGATTATATCACATTATATCACACTAGGATTATACTTTAGTGGATTTTGCATTTAATGTGGTTTTTTATTATAGTGGCGATTGTATATTACTGTTATTTTTATGAACGCGGATTGCAAAATTGTGAAAGAAAGAAAATTTGAACGTTGTTGGGACTGGAACGCGGAAAACAATGCCCCGAGAACAGGCGCGTATCCATAATACTCGTACAATAGTTAATACGTCTGAACGCCATCCTGCGCTGAGCCGTGGTAAGATATGTCTGGGTAGATAGAGCATTGGTTCAGTCATTCCTTACCGCGGTGCAACACCATGTATGCGTTGCAGCGTAGTAAAGAATGCCAATACGCGTCCCATCACATATCATAATCCTGTGAGAAACTTTCGATGAGTTATATCAAAAGATTTTTTCTGATTTCTTGCCTATTCAGTTTAGGACAGCCCACTCTATGTATGGATTGAGTGTTCTGAAAAGATAGTCCCGATGTGAAACAAGAGTCCCAATGTCCAACCCGCCAACCCATCACTTTCCGAACAAAATTCGATCGATTTTATAGCTATAATCAGAAGGTACTCAACTCATCTCGACTAATGGACGATTATGATATCGCTTTCAATATCTCCTCGTAAATCCTCATATAATAGCGATTATCTCGAAATACACCTCACTCTTAAGATTAACATTACGATTTTGCTCCGGTCAATTAAAAGCATCTCGTGGGCCTGGTGTGGGAGTGCTTTCATCCTTAATCTTCAAAGTATGCTGCAGGGTAACAGCACCCACGGCGACGGTTCAACACGATTTCGGTATCACGCGGTCGTTTTTTTATTTGATAATTCGATAGGAATCAACATGATATGTTAGGAGATTAATCTGTTGAATGAACCGGGTTTGGTGTTCCCATGCTATTAGGCGTGAAATTCTCGATAACTTCGGAGATTTTGACGAAATTCCGAAGCAAATGCTGTCCACTCTTCATGTGTCACTCCGAAAAGTTTTTTCTGGTAGAAAAATCAAGATTTTGGTAGGAGGGGAAGCTCCTTGCCTACATTTAATCATAGACCAAGAGCCAGTGACCAATTTTCATATGTCATTTCATAACTCACCAAAATTCACTTGTTTAATATTCAATATCTGCTCGAAAATAAAAACCACTTCTGCCAGCCCATAATGGCCGGAGTAGACTACCATAAGCGCTCAAAGAGGCCAGAAAATTAGGTTCAACTATGTCATAGTATCATTCACAAAACTTTCAGGAATTGTTATTGATAATATATTGAATCCATAAAAAATAATTACAGAACTTTTTCGTTCCTCCTAAGTGTTGGCAGAACTCTTTGAAAATTCATTAAGAACAGCTGTACTTAGGTATGTCATTTCAGTACGCTTGAAATTCACAGGAAATAAAGAAAATGTGTCTAGAAAGCGAATCATAACCATGACAGAATTTTTTTACATCACGAACCATCTGCCAGAACGAGAAATGTTGCCGCGCAAATGCGAGCGAAATGAGCTTATTCATATTTGCAAGTCAGACCTAGAGCGCATATTGGGCATTTACGAGACTCATCAAAAGTTGATATGAAGCTTAAATTCTTTCATGAAATTATAGAATTTGTTTTCAGTTTCATTTACCTGATCCGATGATAAGGGTTATTCGCTATGTACTCGTAATACTAAAGCTCACTGTGAAAGTCTTATACTCTCTTTCACTACTCTCAGTCTACCCAACTTTTGGGGTTTTAAATGCCCTGATGGTTTATTTTTTACCCCTTTGTGACTGAGATCTTACACTTCTTTGAATGTTTCGTAAGTCACACAGGTATACTCATGACCTTCTCAATCCATTCGAAAAATTCTTGAGGAAACTAATTTTGGGGATGCTTAGGAAGAGCATATTTTTTCGAATAGTTTATAACTAAATAAATTTTTGTAATGTTAAAAATAAACACCTTTAATTCATTTACTTTATTCCGAGGGGTAAACCGCTGACCAAAATCTGTACACCGGACATCCCCGGGAAATTCCCGGACATCCCTGGACATCCCCGGGACATCCCCTGGAAATCCCCTGGACATCACCAAGCAGGTACACCGGACATCCCCACTGGTTTACCCCTCGATTTATTCCTTTGATTGACAATAATACATGCCCAATATGCGCTCTAGGTCTGACTTGCAAATATGAATAAGCTCATTTCGCTCGCATTTGCGCGGCAACATTTCTCGTTCTGGCAGATGGTTCGTGATGTAAAACATTTCTGTCATGATTATAATTCGCTTTCTAGACACATTTTCTTTATTTCCTGTAAATTTCAAGCGTACTGAAATGACATACCTAAGTACAGCTGTTCTTGATGAATTTTCAAAGAGTTCTGCCAACACTTAGGAGGGACGAAAAAGTTCTGTCATTATTTTTTATAGATTCAATATATTATCAATAACAATTCCTGAAAGTTTTGTGAATGATACTATGACATAGTTGAACCTAATTTTCTGGCCTCTTTGAGCGCTTATGGTAGTCTACTCCGGCCATTATGGGCTGGCAGAAGTGGTTTTTATTTTCGAGCAGATATTGAATATTAAACAAGTAAATTTTGGTGAGTTATGAAATGACATAGGAAAATTGGTCACTGGCTCTTCCTCTATCAGTTCCTCTATCATCTCTCTTTTTACTGTGGAAACGAGGATTTTTGCTTTGGGGACCAATCACTTTGGTTCCTTCTCTGTTTCGCCTCTTAAGAAAATGGCTCCTACACCACTTCCACAAAGGTTATAGTTATGGTTAAAAAAGGGTTACAGTTCACTGCGTCCTAAATGTCTATTGTGCTTTCTAATAGAGCTGTTCTCACCACGCACTTCGCAGCACGTCTTTCAGTTCCAGAGTTTTAATGAAATCCAATATCTGGGAAGGTTTCAACGAGGTTGGTTCCTCACTCCTGCAAATCTCTTGCCCAAAGGATTCTTTCCTTTGGCTTGCAAGGGCAAGGCATTCCGTGACTAAGTGAATAGAAGGTTCTTTCTCCTCCCGACAGAATGTACAGTGTCCGATAAAGCCATTCTCACCAGATGCTTCCTGAGGCGACAATGTTGTGTAAGAAAACCTGTGAGGAGGTGTAGTTGGTTCTTACTGAGATCCAGATATATTTTGGATCTTGCATTTTCAAGTAAAGTGTTCCATTCCTAAGAGCTCAGTGCTTTAATAACGACTTGACTATGTGAGTTAATGGATATAAAGCACTTATTTCATGGTATTTGTTCAGACATCTTTCAATTGCAACTGCCTGAAAAATACTCGAGTGGTAGTCTAACGATAGTGATCTTAGAACCATTTGTATACTTTTTTACGGTATTTCTCTAAGATTGTAGTAGGTGTATTTCTGTTCCCATTCCTCTCTTCTGCTCAGCATTGTACTCAAGTTTATCTCAGTTCTTATTTTCTTGATCATTCGATCACTAGGAAGGTTCGGAGATGAGATGTAGTTGTTCAGAGAGGATCAGACACCTGACTCTTGTTTGTTTCGTTACCTGCACCTACCGTAAATAATTTTAGGATGGCCTCATGATTCACCCTATCAATCAGATGAAAAGGTGTGAGATCTGTAATAATCTCCTTTTGCCAAGAATTTTCCTCCAACTTACCTGACTGTCCTTAGCAAACCAAGATACTGCCATATAAATATGTGATTATACAGGGTGTTTCATTGGTAAATGAACATACGGTAACCTGAGCTAGAACTACCCTGATAGGTCTAATCAATTCCATAACCGAGATACAGGGTGGTTTATGTATTCACCAAAAATTTCAATTCCTCATAACTTTTGATCCAACCAGTATATTCGGTTGATATTTGGAACGTATGATTCACTTCTACTGGTCGATCGATTCACTTTTGAATTCTCAAAAAATTCCAGGTCCGTATTTGAAAAATATGGGACTTCTTCCAAGCTGAGGTTCAACACCCTGTATATTGAAATTTTGGGATTTGATTGGGATATTTGAAAAGAGCAGAAAATTTTCAATGGGGTTCAGTAGAATTCATCGTTCCTCACGTCATTTTACTCGAAGAGAGCTTCAGGGAAAGATCCAATTGAATATTGGATTTCCACAAAATTCTCAGAAAAATCGTACATTATGATCAAATTGATTTTTTTTGTCCCACTAATTGCACATTCGAATTTCATAATATTCTAAGGAATCTTTTTTTTTCTGAAAAACATTAATCATCGAGAAAAATTTATTTGAAGTCAACAAAGATGAATAAATAACTGAAGAAACATAAAAACTTGAAGTGAATTACAGAAAGTGTTCGAAAGCACCATCATTTTGTTCAATACACATTCTTGCCCTCTTCAAAATATGTCTGATACTATTTTTTATTACGTATTTCATTGCAGGCGACTTCGATACGTTGCATGAGGATATCCTCATTTCCTATTTCAGATGAATAATGAAATAATCAACAGGATTGAATCTGGTGACCTAGCGGGCCAGGCTTGCGGTCCACCTCTGCCTATCCACATGTTCGGAAAGTTCTGATCTAAAAATTGTCCGACCATTACTCTAAAATGGGGTGGAGCTCCCATCATGCTGAAAATGCATTTCTGCAATGTCCGTACCTTCGAGTAATACAGGAAGATGATTTTGGAGGAAATCTAAGTAAAGATCACCCGTAAGCCGTCTTGGTAGGACGTGTGGTCCAATCAATCGATTTTTATAAACGCCACACCATACGTTTTCTGAAAATTTGTATTGAGATTTCGTATGCCTGATTCTCTTCATGCGAATTCCTCATGTTCCCCATCCCCCGTGAATATGGCTTCATCGCTCAATAAAATTCTGTTGACCATTCTTTCATTTCGTAAAATCCAGCTACTAAAGTTAGTTCTTCTAATTTCATCACCTGGTTCCAATCCTTGTACCTTCAAGAGATGAAATGTGCAATAAGTGGGACAAAAAGAATTCAATTTGATCCTAATTTACGATTTTTCTGAGAATTTTGTGGAATTCCAATATTCAATTGGATCCAATATTCCAATATTCAATTTTGCTCGAAGAGAGCTTCAGGGAAAGATCCAATTGAATATTGGATTTCCACAAAATTCTCAGAAAAATCGTACATTATGATCAAATTGATTTTTTTTGTCCCACTAATTGCACATTCGAATTTCATAATATTCTGAGGAATCTTTTTTTTTTCTGAAAAACATTATTCATCGAGAAAAATTTATTTGAAGATGAATAAATAACTGAAGAAACATAAAAACTTGACGTGAATTACAGAAGGTGAATGAAAGCACCACCATTTTGTTCAATACACATTCTTGCCCTCTTCAAAATATGTCTGATACTATTTTTTATTACGTATTTCTTTGCAGGCGACTTCGATACGTTGCATGAGGATATCCTCACTTTCTATTTCAGATGAATAATGAATGTAAATCGATCGACCTGTAGAAGTGAATCATATAGGTACGTTCCAAATATCAACCGACTATACTGGTTGGTTCAAAAGTTATGAGGAATTGAAATTTTTGGTGAATACATAAATCACCCTGTGCCTCGGTTATGGAATTGATTAGACCTATCATATACATGGTTTTTTGGACTCGCCTAGGGTAGCTCTAGCTCAGGTTACCGTTTGCTCATTTACCGATGAAACACCCAGTAGATCTCACAATTATGACGTAGGTATATCCATCGCAGTATTTTTGTGTTACAACCCCAATTCCTGCCGCATAAACGTCTACATGCCATTAGGGGGTTCTGGGTGAGTCCTTTTAGAACTTTAGACCACAGAGTCGAAGAAAGTGGGTAAATCACAGAGGTCAGGGCCTTCTTCGTTACGGACGAAGTTCATTCCCAGTATGAACTTTGTGGTATCAAAAATAAAAATTGAATTTTGAAGAGTCAATACAAAATGTTTGTATACAGGGAAAATGAATGCACTTGACTCCGTTCCCAAACTGACGAGGCATATCGGGTGGTTTTTTTTTAGAGTGATAGAACTTTGAATTACGATTGAAGCCATTTTTTTTATTCGAAAGATAATTTTATGACATTTAGGTATGTTATGAAGATAATTTTCGTCATATGTCCACCACGACTAGCTCTGAGGAACAACATTCGACCAGAACAATTCTGTATAACTTTTTCGAGTAATTCAGCAATAACACGAGTTATTATGTTGGCTTCCAAAGCGTCTATTGTTACTGGTTTATCAGCATTAACCAATGACTTCACATCACACTAAAGGAAATAATCCATTGGAGTTATGTCGCATAATCTTGGAGGCCAATGAATTGGACCATTTCTCGAAATAATGTTTCGCCAAATCCTTCTTTCAATAAATCAATTGTTACTGTAACAGCAAGAAGTGTAGCACAATATTGTTTAAACCAAAACAATTCTTGGTCGAAACCATTTAAATTTTGAAACAAATAATCATTGATCAACGATCTGTAACGAGCACCATTCACTGGAACGTTAGCTCCAGCATCGTTTTTGAAGACATATGGACCAATGAGGACAATGGCACTTGCAGAGCTTCTTGACGATTGTTTTCACTCCATATACGGCAATTTTGCTTGTTCACGTAGCCGTTCATCACTAATTACAATTTTTCGATAAAAAGTAGATCAACTTCAAGCTGTACTAGGGTCAAATCAGCAAACAAACGACGCTTATGATGATTTAGTGGCTTCAGTTCTTGAACCAGTTGGATCTTGTATGTGTGTAGACCAAGATCTTCACGCAAAATTTGCCATGTGGTAGATGGACAGAGTCCAACTTGTTGTGAACTTCGACCAATAGACAAATCTGGATCTTCATTAACACAATCACTCACAGCAGCGATATTTTCTTTTGTACGTACAGTTCTTTGTGTTGTTGTTGATGTTGCAACGAGTACAGAAAATTTTGTCCGAAATCAATCGATAGTTCGACGAATAAGCTGCTCTGATGGACGACTAGGTAAACCATAAATTTCATGAAGTGCTCTATGAACACCGGTTTTGAAAATATATTTCAACAATTTGTAAACGTTCCAATAACGAAGCCAAAATTCCAATTTATTCCTTTGACATATATCAGCTGAGCAATATTTCCAAAAATCGATATCCTTTTTGACCGCCTTTTATTAGCGCTAATTATTTTCTGCCTCTAATCCACACCAACGCAATATCTCGGCGTATTTCACTGCACTTTTCCAGAATGAGGAACACGTTCAAAAGGAAGCCGTTAATTACTTGTTGTTCAGACTCGCCTCCTCCTTGGCGAAACTCCATTAATTAACGCTCTGCTCCAAAATGATGTGTGGAGAGTCAGTTGCAAGGGCGTCAGATTGATGCAACATCTCGTTTCGTCGTGGTTTAGGATTACCCCGTGTGCCCACGAAGTGTGCGCCAATAGCGCGATTTATTATCGGCGTTCTGGCGGATAAGCTCGGCGCAGTACCTGATTCGGCTCGCTGGAGCTACCATTCACTTATATAAAGTATCCCGGTTGGCAAAACTTTTTTTTTAAACTGACGCAGGTTGGTACTCGTGAAATGTCGAATAATTCTCAGAGACGTTGCCAATGCTAATTTCTATTCATTCTTTTTTAACTTTGTGTTTAACTGTCATACAGATTTATTTCTTGAGAATTTTGAGGAGTGGGGAAATGCATAAGTCCGTCTGTTTGTTCAGAAGTTTTTCTGTCGGGTTATTCGAGTATTTTTATTCTTTTTTGGAATGAACTAACACAAAAAGTAACGAACTATTCTGTCCATTATTTTTCAGTAAAACTCGATTCTTGATTTCCGTACAACCATGTTCACATATTTTCTTAGATTCATTATTTTCCCAGAGGAAATGAACAATTTGATAAATACGTAAATACTACGACACATATGAAGAAATGCCTACGTGTATCTGACAGGGAAATGACTATAACCTAACATTTTCAAAAATTACACGGTGAAATGTGTCAGAATTTCATTGCCAATCGGGATACTTTATGAAAGTGAATGGATTACTTATATCTATACTCCATAAAAAAATAAGCAACGTTGTCCTTTCTACATAGAGTTCGTAGTAATTACGTATTTATCAAAATGTTTATTTACTTTGGGAAAATAATGAATTTGAGAAAATATTATGTGAACCCACACTGGACTCATGACAAACTAAAAACTTTTTATGAATAATTTTTACAGAAAATATTTTTTTCATCTACTGTAACTGAATATTAGGACTGAAGGACTCCGGTCGATGGCCTTTGACTATGGTCAATAAAGTACTGTTATTATCATTATTATGTGAATTCAATAATTCCAAAGACCTGGCGAATGTTGAAGAAACTCCTTTCTCAGTCAATAATGGAAATATTTCACGTACATAAACATGGTTGGAAGATTCAGTTATGATATCTTCTTGTACGGAAATCAAGAATCGAGTCTTGAAATTTGACTGAAAAAGAATGGACAGAATAGTACGTTACTTTGTGATAGTTCATTCGAAAAAAAAGTACTCGAATAACCCAATAGAAAAATTTCTAACGAACAGACGCACCAATGGAATTCCCCACTTTTCAAAATTCTCAAGAAAAAAGCCTACAAAGGACATTTAAATACCTGATTGCACAACTCGAAATACTCCAGTATGAAAATGTAGTAGTACGAAACCTGTGTCACAGTTGAACCTCAAAAGAACTAACTCCATTTAGAAAGTTAGAAAAGAGTAAATAGAAATTAGCATTGGCAACGTCTCACAGAATTATTTGACTTTTACGAGTACCAACCTGCGTCAGTTTTGAGTAAAAGAACTTGATGAACCTAAATAATGGCCAACCGAGATAGATACATTATAAAAAGGAATGCAGTATATGGAGACATATTTTCTTGTCGAACAAAATTATGGTTTACCTCTCATTTCTCCCTGGAGAGGTCATGCTATTTTTTCACCTAGGTCATGACAAAAAATCACTAGGTGAAACCTAGAATTCGAAAGGGAAGAAAATGTTAAAAAACTGAAAATAAAACAACAAATCCAAAATCCACCTGAATGTCATTTTAGTTTTTAAATATTCCTGCTGTTTTATCATGTTTAAATTTTAATTTATTTTATCTAAGAGTTCTTCAGAGAAAGAAATTATGTGTTATTGTATTGTTCCTTTGTATGTCCGATTGTGTATTCATCTGAAATTGAAATAAATTTGCTCACAGTCCTGAAGGAGATCCCTAAAAGGATCGAAACGTCGAAAATTTGAAAAGAGTGTGTTAACCCTAACATCCTAACAGCAGTCCTGAAACCAAGACTCTCTTTCCTAGTAGTTTTAAACAATATATGCTCTGGAAATGAAAAAAATATTTTCCTCTAATTCAACTGCGCAATATATTCCATAGGAAATCTTTGTTTGATACTTTTTGCTTTATACATCAAGAAAATGAAGTCCGTATTACCACCTCTTCTTCCAATCAAGTGCCCAATACGCCTAGGCATCCCACGAATCAAGTCATTGAACTGAAAAGTTGAAGGTGGGTTTTGGCGATTGGACATTGCTCTTCTTAAGTAATCCCATATAGGTATGTGCTCAATTGGATTCATGCCCGGTGAGTTTGCTGGCCAATTCATTTTGTGGATGTTGTTTTCTTGAATAATGTTCTGAAGGCTTCGTGTGCGGTGTGATGCGGGCGTTATCATTCTGATGAATGAAATTATCCCCAAATTCGTTGCGCATAAGAACAATGATGTTTTCTTCATAGATGGCACCAGTCATTGTTCTTTCAACCGGCTGGCCATGATAGAGTTATCAAGTATTTTTACTGAAAACTGACACAGGTTAGTACCTACTCGTGAAATGTCAAATAATTTTCGAAGACGTTACCAAACCTAATTTCAATTTTCCGTTTTTTAACTTTGTGAATGGAGTTACTTCTTTTACATGTTCTACACTTTTAAGGTTTAACTGTGACATAGGTTTCGTACTACATTTTCATTCTGGAGTATATTAAGTTGTGCAAAAAGGTATTTATTAAATGTCTTCTGTAGGCTCAAAAGATCTTCCTGACACTTTAAACGGATTTTTAGTTAAATGATGAATTTCAGTGAACGTCACATCTACACATCATATAGCATCTCCCTAATTTAGTGCCATTCCAAATCTCATGAGACTTTCCCAATTTAATTCGTTATAGTATTGGAACACCCTGTCTTTCTGATTGTACATGGATATTTCTTGGTCATGAGCGTTTCTGTCTTGATCGAGCATTGAAGTCTCCTCTCAGAAGTCGTCGGTATTCGATATCCTAGGTAGAGGAAGATTGAAAGGGAGAAGCCACAACTAATTCAATTCGGAATGATATCATAACGCAATTAGTTATACCCACAAAGTTCTGAACACGTCTTAAGCCCGCTCCACACTCATGGCAAGAACTTCGGCCAATACCGCGAACGTGAGTGTAGATGACTTTCTTGTGTAACGTTCGCGCTTTGCGGCCTTCCCCGTGAGTTTGCGGTCTCCTGTCCCGCGACAAAGGCTTCGCGCCTGAGCACAAATGTTCCATCTACACTCACAGGCGTTCGCGGTACCTGCGCAGTAATGATTTAATGCTTGTTCACTGACTTTATTCGCTTTTGAAATGAATGGTTGATGTAGCAATGAAGTGAAATTAAAATAGATTCAGATTTAGATAAATGGAATGAGAATTTCTTGATTATTATCAGAATAAACCGTTTTTATAGCTGGCTCAACAGGCGAAAAGTCTTCGTAGACAGCGAGGATGCCGCGAACCGAAGTGCGAATATTTGTGTGAGTGTGGATGACTTTCTTGGCCGCGAATTCTTGCCCAAGTTCACAGCAAGAATTCTTGGCACGATTCGCGCCGTGAGTGTGGAGCGGGCTTTAAATTAGGTGTCCGGCTCACACAACGTTGTGTTTCTGTCTTAGTCGAGCATTGAAGTCTATTTTTAAAATTGTCGAAATTTCCTAACCAAAGTCGACAAGTTATAAGCAGTGTTTCGAATACAGTTTTCACCATAGGGAAAATCCCGTTTTCGAAATATAAACGGGATATTATACTGGATGGTCCAAAAGAGAAAATGAAAATATTGATGAATATACCTACATAAACCATTGCCATGTGTCTCGATAATGGACTACTAGACTTTTAATTTGCAGAGTTTTTCGCCATAAGCTGGACAACGAAAAACAGGGTGGGTCAAGATTCTGCACATAAGTTCCTTCAGTCGGCCTCGAACGAAATAAAAAAGTGTGATGAACGGTATATTCTTCATACCTATCTTATGTTTTATGGCTATTAAAGAATGCATTTGATGTCCACCTGGACAGCCTCTACAAGTGATTGGAAGTAATTACAATGTCACCAATTCCTATTCTCAGAAATTTTCTGTGTGTATACAAATTGCATGAGTACTCGCCTCCGCTTGTTTCAATGTCTTTATTATTCGTCATTCGCTTAGAACTGCGTGAAATATCGTCATTCGCCTCAGAAATAGCGAATAATTGATTAGCACAATAGGTGCGATACCTACTTAACGAGTTGGTATAACAAGCATAAAAGATATGGGCTTCGAGAAGTTGATAGATGTTGGTTTCGATGTCATAACCATACTTTTGTCAGTTCTGTTCGTTGGTCGATAAAAGTATTATTGTGCGAGGTCAATTTATTCAGTATCAAGTTTGCGACATTCGTCCCTTCAGAAATTATATACGTAGTATGATACAAATGAAAGGAACAACTTAATTTGTAGTGATCGGGTAGCCTTAAATTGAATTTTCGAAACTATCTTGACTGACGATACAGTAATCGAATATACTTCATTAACTTTTATAAAGTATCTCGGTTGGTCAAGATTTAGGTTTATCCAGTTTTTTTCACTTAAAACTGACGCAGGTTGGCACTCGTGAAATATCGACAATGTCAAAATCAGAGACGTTGTTAATGTCAATTTCTATTTACTCTTTTCTACTTTGTAAAAGAAGTTATTTATTTTTAGATTTAACTGTGACACAGGTTTCGTACTAGGTACCTACTACTACATTTTCATACTGGACTATTTCAAGTTTTTTCTTATTTCTTGTATGGAGGGTGAAAAAAAACAACTTTCTTATGTTAAATACGAATGGTATCTTTTCTTGTTCCTTCGTTATGCAAAAGAAACAGCAACATTATTCTATGAACGAAGCGGACCAGAAAAATTTAATTTATTATGAAGAAAAATTGGAATCATGTGTCGACATATATACAGAGTGAGTCTTCGACTCGTACATATATTTTAACTGTAGATTCCTCTCATCAAACGAAACACTTTTTTCCTATACCATTTTTCAAAATTCCGTTTGGTTTGAGAGATACAGGGTGTCGAAAATTCATGAAAAAAACACTTTTCTGTTTATATCTTCGGAACCGTTATTTCGAATGAACTGAATTTTGGTTGAGTTTTTACTCTATTCATGGTGAATATTCCTCAATCGAAACCTATTCAATATCTCTACTAGTATAAAAGTTACAGGGTAGTCGACTCATCAATAGGTACACGCTTAAACACCATAAAAGCACTTTAAAAATTTTCGAGTTATTTCCAATTTCACCCGGAGAAATTTGACGAAAAAATCATTAATTTCAAGAATAATCTGAATGCGTCTCTGCATTAAATATCATCGAATATTATTCCTTCTATGGTCTTTAAACGAGTTTACAATGTTGTCACAATATTTATCATTTTTATCGAGATATTTTAATAATAAAATGATCCCACAAATGTGGGAGATTAAATTGAACACCAAGGAGGATTTAATACGCATAGTTTCTATTGAAAATTCATAGTTACCGGTCCATATTGAAGTTAAATGTCGATGAAATACAAAATTCGGATATGAATGATGAATCTCGATACAAACTACTTATTGAATGAAAAATAATACGATACCTGATAATCTGTGGCGATGTTTCTATCTAAACAACATCCTCTTGGAATTTTATAAACTCGACACGGTTGAAATAATATTAATTCACTTCACATAATAATCACATTAGAACAATAATTCACTGAATTTATTCAGAACTTCACAGTTTGTTCAGAGACTCTGGTTTGTTATTGTTTATACTTGGTCTCCAGATAACCAAAACTTCGGTTTTCGCTCTACGCATCCGTGGTAAGATTTGGCGACAAAGTCGATTTATGATGGAAACGGCAGAATTCATAGATATTTATAACACGGTACACAAATGTATCGTGATTTAGGTATACTATGTTTCGTAAAAAGTCCTTACCCTCAATGAAAATATCAGCAAGCTGACAACATCTTCTTGAAATTTCTGTGCAAAAATTCACAGAATCGATACAAATTAGATTAGGTTAGGTTGTTTAATAATAAATCTGAATGAAAAGTCTTTCTTCATGATATTGTTTGGGAATTTCGAGGAAAATGTGAACAAGTTATTAGTGTTTACAAACTAATCTGCAGAAAAATCGAAGAAGGAACTTATTTTGGTGGAATAAATGTGGCTTTTCAGTTGCAGATATAATCCGTTGAAACTAAGTGTTTTTGTTGGAATTATCGTGTTTGCAAAATTTTTATTCCAATAAGGTTACTTGAGTATTCCCTAAATGTATAAACTCAATTTCTATCGAGAAATATGAACTTTGAATCAATTCCACAGTATCATTTCAGGGACGTAATCAGCACATTTTTTTTGCAAATGGCTATATATTTTTAACAAAGCCGAATTCGGAAAAATGGAAAATGAAAAAAAGGTTTCTTTTGGCCTCAAGAATCTTCAGTCAAAATATATGTTCAAGTCGAAGACTCACCCTGTATATTTTCGGAGAGCTGATTTTTTTTTTGCATATCGTAGGATCAAAAAAACATACCATTCGTATTTAAAATAAGAAATTTTTTTTCATCCATTATACAAGAGATGAAAAAACTGAATACAGTGTCAGGTTGCTAATGACAAAGTACCTGTAGAATGTTTTTGCTGTTTTTAGATATTTTAGAAGATGAAGAAGTTATGCCACATTTTCGAAATCGACAAAATCTCAAAATTTCGTTATATCTTCAAAACAAATGAAGATATCGTCAAACAGCTTTCAATTATGGAGTTTTCACGAAAATCGAGCCCAGGACTCCTTTCAAAATCTTTACCTATCTAGCCTAGAAGTACCAGAAACAGCAAAAATCAAACAATTTGGGTGACCCTGTACCTTTGGTTGAAAATTTTCATGCCACCCCTCCTGAAAAACTCTCTGGATCCCATAGTGCGTTCACACCGGTTCAATCCTTGATCGTTGAATCAGTCATCGATTCACAAAAACGATAACCACAGAATTGAGAATGGTTGTGTTTCTGTTGGAATTATCTCGTGGTCCAGCGAGATCTGACAGCTCGTAAAGTATGGAATTAAGGAGCATAAAGAAGTCGCCAAGCCTGCAGGGTAGTTGACTACATTCCTCTAAGGGCCTACAGGGGCGTGAATTAATTTTAGGTGATCTTTCTCAGCGTCTACCGTTCTTGTAGAACGAACCAACTGACAAAACTATGATCAAATAAGTTAAATTACCCTCCGCTACCAAATCGATTTATCTTCGGAACCAACGACTCAATTTGTCACAAATACCTTCAACAATATAAAGTTTCCTTTCGAAACGCCACTGCATCTTCAGTTGCAACTCGTTTTTTTTTTTCTGGTATCTGTGCTCAACTGGATTTGTCGTGAGTGCGCACGAAAAATTATGTACCTATGTTATAGGTATGTTCAAATAACCTTATTTATAGCTCGAGAATACATTTACGGACAGCAGGTATTCCAACAAAGCCGTAATATACCTAATTCGTTGTTCATAGAGTCATTCATTAATACAATATATGGTCACATCTTAAAAAACGAGGTTTTTTTATGTAAACCAACGGTGTTTGGAATATAGATATGAAAGTAGAGATCTTGATGGAGGAGATATTCCTTTTAAATATAAGCGTCATAGATATTGTGGTTGTGCTCTTATTTACACATCAGCTCTTATTTACACATCAGGATGTATCAGAGTATGTGCGCCAAACTGAAATTTATTTTTATATAAGTATACTTACTAATTGAAGAAAAAATTCATTTTCTCCTAACTCTCTTTTCTGTCGAGACATACTGTGTTGAAGTTGTATTTTTTGCAGTAATTCCAAAATGGCAGAAGATATTTCGATGCGTCCCGAGATAGTCATACTGCTCTTTGAAACTCTCAATATTTCTTACATCATGCAAACCTCATTTGGAAGCTATTGATCTTGACGACATGTGGTTTCAGCAGAACGGTGCTACATCCCATACCGCCCGTGAAGCATTGACGATCTTGCACGAGTTTGCTCCTGTCCGTGTAATTTCCAGATTTGATGATCAGAATTCCCAAATGTATATTTTCTAAATAAATGAATATTTCAATACTTTGATACAGAAACCATGTTTTATGGGACACTGAGATCCTGCGTTCTTATTGAAACACACTTCATAGGACCAATATTGTTTTCGATACGAGCAGTCACACCTCGAATAGACATCACATATACCTATACCTTCTTCAGATTTCTTTTTTTTTTACTTCAACAGCATGTATCTCCAGAAGCTGAAATTATGTTTGCAGTACATTTTTTTTTTTATTCAAGTATTCAACCTATCAGCTTGCTACACCTACCACGGGACACCCTGTAAAGGTATCAACTTCTAGGTAACTATTGATAACTAAATGTTACCAACGATATTTTGAATGCCGAAGATTTTTTTTTGTTGAATAAAATGAACCTTTTCCATTCCCTCCAGATTTTTATCTATAGCCTACACTTGACAACAAAAACGACAAAGATTTAAAAAGACACAACTCTTTGACTTGTACATATATTTTAACTGTAGATTCCTCTCAACACTTTTTTTCTATACCATTTTTCATAATTCGGTTTGGTTTCGAAGATACAGGGTGTCGAAAATCCATGAAAAAACACTTTTCTGTTTTTATCTTCGGAACCGTTATTTCGAATGAACTGAATTTTGGTTGTGTTTTCACTCTATTCATGGTGCATATTCCTCAATCAAAACCTATTCAATATCTCTACTAGTATCAAAGTTACAGGGTAGTCGACTCATCAATACACGCTAAAACACCATAAATCCACTTTAAAAAGATAAACGGTTCATATTTTCGAAAGAATCAATGATTTAAAAAACTTAAAGTATTCCTATTTTTTGCAATAAAACTATTTCCAATTTTACCCGGAGAAATTTGACGAAAACATCATTAATTTCAAGAATAATCCAAATGCGTCTCTGAATTAAATCTCATCCAATATTATTCCTTCTCTGGTCTGTAAACGAGTTTACAATGTTGTCACAATATTTATCAACTTTGTCGAGATATTTTAATAATAAAATCCCACAAATGTGGGAGATAAAATTGAACACCAAGGAGGATTTAATACGCACAGTTTCTATTGAAAATTCATGGTTACCGGTCCATATTGAAGTTAAATGTCGATGAAATACAAAATTCTGATATGAATGATGAATCTATATACAAACTACTTATTGAATTGGAAATTGGAATGACTGAAAAATAAAATGATCCCTTATAATCTGTGTCGATGTTTTTATCTCTTGGAATTTTATAAACTCGACACGGTTAAGATTATATTGGTTCACTTCACATAATAATCACATTAGAACAATAATTCGAATGTATTCAGAACTTCACATAATGTTTACAGTTTGTTCAGAGACTCTGGTTTGTTATAGTTTATAGTTGGCCTCCAGTTAACCAATCTTTCGGTTTTCGCTCTACGCATGCGTGGTAAAATTTGGCGGCAAAGTCGATTTATGATGGAAACGGCAGAATTCATAAATATTTATACCACGGTACACAAGTGTATCGTTAGTTATACTACCTATGTTTCGTAACAAATCCTTAACCTCAATGAAAATATCAGCAAGCTGACAACATCTTCTGGAAATTTCTGTGCCAACATTCACAGAATCGATACAAAATAGATCAGGTTAGGTTGTTTAATAATAAATTCTGATGATCTGAATGAAAAGTCTTTCTCCAGGATATTGTTTGGGAATTTCGAGGAAAATATGAACAATTTATTAGTGTTTACAAACTAATCTGCAGAAAAATCGAAGAAGAGACTTATTTTGGTGTGAGAAATGTGGCTTTTTAGTTGCAGATATAATCCGATGAAACTAACTGTTTTTTATTCCAATAAGGTTAGTACCTACTTGAGTATTCCCTAAATGTATAAACTCAATTTCTATCGAGAAATATGAACTTTGCATCAATTCCAGAAGATCATTCCAGAGGCGTAGTCAGCCCAATTTTTTTTTCAAATCGCTATATCTTTTTAACAGAGCCGAATTCGGAAAAATGGAAAATGAAAAATAGGTTTTTTTTGACCTCAAGAATCTTCAGTTAAAATATATGTACAAGTCAGAGACTCACCCTGTATATGGAGTAGGTAGTTTATGCTGTGAAACTCAATCCAGTGATAACATGAATTTCAATTTTTTTATGCTGTGCGTTGTGTTCGCATGATCACTCATTTGATTGAACGTTTCATGATTCGATATCTCAAGTAGGTAGTTGTGGGTTCGAAAAGAAGACGAAGGAACGAAAGAAGCAGATTTTCTCTGGATCCAAATGAATCAGAAGATAGTGCGACTGCAAAATCATAAAGCTGCAGTTCTGCGGACTGAACTATATCAGGTCTCTGTCTTGGTCGTGCATTGTCCAAAAGTCCAAAGTAGACGAAGGTTCAAAACAAAGGAAACACCACTCACGCAGTTGAAAAGAATCTAAATGGCTCAAAAACAAGAAGCGTCCTTAAACAATATCGTTTTTCGCTGACTTATGCACTGTTTATGTCTTGGTCCCACATTCAAGTCTCCTCCGTGAAACTCATACTGGATTCGATTTCCAAAACACAAACAAAGCTCAACTGACTCTGTTCAAAACAATCTGAATAGTCGGTAAACAAGGCTGGATATTCCTAACTTATAGCCGTTTCTGTCTTGATCGAGCATTGAAGTCTCCTCTCACAACTCGTCTATATTCGATATCCTGGGTTGAAAGAAAGAAATGATAGTTCAGAATAAAATAATAGCATAGTTGTCTATACCCACATAGTTCAGGATAAGAGTAAAATTAGGTTTCTTGTTCACACAGCGATGTGTTTCTTTCTTAATCGAGCATTGAAGTCTTTTATTAAAATTGTCTGCATTCTATAACCCAAGTGTTTTTCATATACAGTTTTCACCCGATAAACTAAACAATATATAGTCCATCCAAGAATTATTGACATCTCGGGCGGCTTTGGAAAATCGAAATTAGGTTGGTAATGCCCGTTCAGTGATATTTTGAGTTGTAGAATTCAGGTTGGTGTTGGAAATAACACTGATATTTTGTTCTGTCATTAATGTTTCGAATAAATTCGGCAAATAATTGAGCAAGTGAAATAAATATCTTTAGAATGAGGCTCTTGAAGCTAATAATTGGAAAGACTTTCCATAGCACATATAAAAAGAAATAGGAAGATTAGTCGAAACATATGGGATGTTGATGACATAAAATCTTTCATTATGATTGTGATGAGGTCTGCCCAGATGAGGAAATAACAGTTGTGGTGGTTGTAACAACAGTAGGAATATTTACATTTCTTATTTTGCACCTTCATTGTTCACAAATATTGAAAGTAACAATGTCATACAAAATTCTTCATATCTATACTAATATTATAAAGAGGAAAGATTTGTATTTTTGTTTGTTTGATACGAATAGGCTCAAAAACTACTAGACCGATTTCAAAAATTCTTTCACCCTTAGAAAGCTACGTTATCCCTGAGTGACATAGGCTTTACTTTTCACCCGAAAAAATTAAGGATACCTACTATAACTTCAATAATTACAAAAAAATCAGCCAGAATCAGCTATTTTCACGTGCGCTGCAAAAACCGTAAGACTTACGTGGATACAATGTATGACGGAAATGTACCTCTCGAATAGTTCTACAAAAAAGTCCGCGATTGCATGTATCTATCTCTCAAGATTGACTTGCTATTACCTGTTTATGGTAATCAGATGTTTTCCAAAATTATGCACTATTTGGGAGTGTGTTTTTATGAATTGGGTATTGATCCTAATCCAACCTAATACGTTATTTATTCCCAGTATTCAATTTAGAACAAAATTGCCCTTCACATCATACAATTACAACGAGTACATCAAAAGATATGGCAGGTTGAAGTTTTGAAGATGAAACCGCCGCGTGAAACAAATTTCTACTCGGGCGAAGCTTGTTTTAAATAAATCCAATCGTTAAGTTTTATTTCTGTCTTGATATCCCAATTCATTCAGTTTGCAGGTAATCGTATGTGATAATTGGAAACATTTTCATGTTCAGATTGCCGTACTTTGAAAAAATACCATTTTATTTCTAGGTTATTTCTATATTTTTTATTGCTATGATGAAAGCACAGAAAACTTTTAGTTACTTTTTTGTAACTAGAAATAAAGCTGCGACTGGACTTCCAAGGCTTGCCCTGACGTCAGTAATTCTTGGATGGACTATACCTATTATATTGAGTAAGTGTCCTGTTTTCGAAACAACCGGTATATACTGGGTGTTTTATGAGAGAAACCGAAAAAACCGATGAATACATAGAAGGCTATAAGCCTGTGTCTCGATTATGGAGTTCCCTAGTAATTTCATATACAGTATGTTTCATCATAAACTGGACAAACATATATAGGGTGAGCCATGATCGATACTTCCTTGGAATATTACTGATACTGAAGGAAAATGAATCGAACAAGTTGTTGTATAAAGGTCCATTTTTGAGTAGGTACCTAGTTCTTCTTTTCAAAGTTGTGCGCAATTAGCCACTTAAGTAGTTGTATCATAGAGTTCATTCATTTACTCTGGTTGAAATTTTTTTTATTATTCCTGAATTGATCAAGGTGTTTCACGACGAGAGGGGTAAACTTGGTAAAACCTTAAAGGGAAACCAGGTGAGTCTAAATATCTTTTATGTCTTTCTTTCCTTTGATCCATCGATATTTGCAAAAACAACTATCAAAACTAGTTTTTCAACTTCAATTTGGATGACTTCTTACAAGACAATAATAAGTTTTACACATTCGAATGCAGTGCTGAATCCCACTTTGCAGCTATATTTTCCTCCTTAATTGATAGGTATAGGTCCCCGTAGCTGCGTGTCTCTAAGTTACCACTCCCAAACTACGGAATCATAAAACACGGTTATCTATGGTCTTATTAACGCTGCTTAAGATGCACCGGTATATTATACGTGCTTTCGCACGTGACAAATAAAATATGGAGAAAATTGTTAACACGACAGGTAACAGGCCACTAACGTCTTTTAATAATAATCCCTGTTTATGCAGAACGATTTCTTAATGACCAATAGCGGTTACTTGAACTGTAAATATTGCGTTTCCATGGCTATAATTTAACCTTTATTTTCAAGTATGATATCGTTTAGCTAATTGGATGATTGTAACTTATGCTTTGTCGATTAAATTAGCTCAGTAAGAAAAAAACTGGTTTGAAATTAGTAATCTTGATCCTGATGATATTTTAATAAGTTGTTTGGAAGGAGTAATTTCTTCTCTGGAAAGAATATTTTATGAGAGTTATAACGTTAGCCTGTTGCATTTTTTAGAGCTTTTTTCGAACTCATTGGTATTTTCAATAGGGGCTCCACCCATATAAGCCTGAATTTCATGTGAATAAATTTGACGTAACGATAGTTCAAAATTAAATTGCAACAATGTAACATGAACATTTTTTGAGTGTCGAATCTTCACTATCTTATCACTTGAATGAAAACAATTAACCAGCAAAAAATGTTTCTTGTTCAGGAGAACAGCGATCAGCAGGTCAGCGAATAAGGAGAGTTGTAATATTTAGAATATTCCGTGGAAAATGCCGGGACATCCAATTTCTCAGTTTGACCGGGCAAGAATATTAGCTCTACATCAAGAATATTCGTCGAACCACCAGATTGCGCAATATCTGAATATTCCACTGACAGTAAAACGTATGGTGGCCCTTTTCCAGGAAACCGGCAGCGTTTCCCGGAGACCGGTGCTTGGTCGACCCAGAGTAACATCTGCAAGGGAAATCCATTATATCGCATCATTATATCGACACTGTAACACATCTAGGGTTATGAAAATAATGTTTTCAATTGTTTATAATTGTAGCTATTTACTTTAAAGGCTGAAGATGAATATGAGGAAATGGACTATCAAAATAAAAACGCACAAACTTTTTTTCTGCCACAGTTGAATATGGAATCTCCACTCCAGGTCGAAGGCGCGAATTCTTCGAAAATAATGTGGTAGTTTCATGTAATTCCGTTTGAGGAATACCAATAAGGGTTTGGTAATTTCCTATAAATATGAGTGCTGTTTTGGTTTTGCACCGCAGTCCTCTGCAGTATGAAACTGTGTAGACAATTTTAGTGTGTTGCCGAATTTTCTCTTCTTGAGATAATTCTTGTTCTATTCTATTTGACAGTTTTTCAGATGTTGCCGATATAATATTCTTAGTAGTGATGGAGTGTTTTATGTTTAAATATAGGAAAAATCACCCTGCCTACAGAACGCAAAGAGAAGAAATTAAAAAATTCACAGCTGACATATTGTAAAATATTCTTGGCATCAAGAACACTTCATGATCACAAATATAAAGATGTCATTCTACCTGACGATTGGTGTGATACTTTTACTGGATACCATTCGTCTTGTTACAAAGACGTCAATGTGAGGAAGGTGTATGTCCATTAGATTTCAATAAAAATGTCAGTAAACAATTCGAATTATACACTTTCAATTAAAATCAATAGTTTCATTTCAATAATGATCGAAGAAAGATTCTGAAATAAAACCATATTGTTCAGGAATTTTTTTTTGTCCGACTAAGGATTTGCCGCAACGATTTCCTCTAAAATATTAATTCATTCTTGTCCGAAAAATATTATTGAATTCAAAAACAAACAAAAATCGTCGATTTTCATTCGTCGGACAAGAAGAACGCCACATTTTTTGTCGGACAATTGCATTTTCATCTTTCATATGGTCATATCAACCGATTCTGAAAAAACCATAGGAGGGTATTAATAATTTAAAAAAATGCGATTTTCATTCATGTTCATGTTGGTATACACGCTCAAAGCCACACTTTTTCTGTCGGACAATCAGGTTTTCCTATTTTTCCCAGACAGTTTTTATGATTGCCTCATACAAATAGAGAGTATGTATGATTAAAAAAAATTGAAAATATGGTCGATTTACTAGAGCGCGACTACAAAAATTTTCACAGAGAAAAAATGTGGTAGACTCTACGTAATGAAGCTATACAGAAAGTAAGAGAACTTTTTCAATAATTTGCAAATTTTTCAATAATTTTCCCTTCAGGAAGAATGGAACGGTATGCCTGAAAATTTCATAATTAACTTTATTCGTTAATGCCTTGGGGTACTGGGCAGTTGATTGAAAGAAGAGCTGGTAATACGGACTATAGGCATCTGAACATAAGCGCTACGCCACCTGGTGACAATCAAAGTCCCTATAAAAGTCTTGACAGTTCGTGCATTGGGCTTTGTGTTGATGTGAATTTCTACAAATATTTATATTTTAAAATTATTCTAATAGTTATGAGTCGTTCGAATCAAATTTTTATAACGAAAATATACACTCAGAACTAACACAACACAACAGTCTAATGTAAATAACTGTAGTTCCATTAGTGCCCACCTTGGCGCTGCATTCTTGGTTTCAGATGCCTATTCAATTTGAATTCAGTTTTGAAATAAGTGATCAAAAATAAATAATCCATCATTTCAGATTTTTTCTCATTTTACCTATTTCGTCTCATCCCCCATAAAGCAAAGAGTAACAAACAAAGATTTTCTATCAAATATATTTCAGTTGAAATAGAGGAAAATGTTCGTCTTATGTTCATAATATACAGGGTGTCCCAAGTTCGAGTGCCTATTAGACGTTCCTGGAGAACTGGATATATTAGAAATCTGAAAATTGGGATTATTATATTGTTCGAAATTCTCTACAGACATGAAATATTTTCATAGCCAGAGCACTACCGGTTATACAGGGAGTGAAAATAAATTTGCTCAAATTTTTTTTCGATGTTTTCGTTTCTTATATGATTGAGTATTCAATGCTGAATACATTTCTGTTGAAACCATTGTATTCATTCGAATAGTTTTCAAAATATCGAAAAAAAAACTGAAGAAAAGTCAAATATTCATAGTCAGTATTATGTTCATTTTTCTTATTCTGAACATCCTGAGTGTAAATCGTTCTCACAACGTCAAAGAAGAAGAATGTGGAAAGGTCATGCAACTTTTGAATTTCATGAATATCATCACAGGGTGTTTCAAATTTTGTGTCAAAAACTGTGATCGAAAATCGGCCATAATTTCTGTTTTTCAAATTAGAACCCTATTTTTTTATTATTGCGTTTGATTCTGCGGAGAAAAATAATGATAGCACTCCCAGATACTCTTGCTCCTAAATTCAGTACTTCCTGAGTTATTTGAGCTTTTCTGGATTCATGTTATACGTAGAGTTAAATTCATCGAATCTAAACAGATTCGATGAATATATCCATGAAACCATAGTTACAAGTAATAATTAGGCCTGACACTTGTGAATTATTAATGGGATCATTTATCTTCTATGGTCACAGAATATTCTTATGCAACATATTCGATGAACATTTTTATGAAACCATTGAATAAAATCGAAAAGTAAAGATAAAACCTAAAATAATACTTGTCACCATAGTGAATTATTAATGGGATAACTTATCTTCTATAGTCACAGAATATTCCCAAGTAGAAGGTTAGATGAATTTGATTCGGGAATTACTGAATTTAGGAGCAAGAGCATCTGAGAGTGCTATCATTATTTTTCTCCGCAGAATCCAACGCAATAATAAAAAAATAGGGTTATACCTAATTTGAAAAACAGAAGTTATAACCAATTTTCGATCACAGTTTTTGACACAAAATTTGAAACACCCTGTGATGATATTCATGAAATTCAAAAGATGTATGACCTTTCCGCATCCTTCTACTTTGACGTTGTGAGAACGGTTTACACTCAGGATGTTCAGAATAAGAAAAATGAACATAATACTGACTATGAATATTTGACTTTTTTTCAGGTTTTTTTTCGATATTTTGAAAACTATTCAAATGAATACAATGGTTTCAACAGAAATGTATTCAGTATTGGAAACTCAATCATATAAGGAACGAAAACATCGAAAAAAAAATTTTTGAGCAAATTTAATTTCACTCCCTGTATAACCGGAAGTGCTCTGGCTCTGAAAATATTTTAGGTCTGTAGAGAATCTCCAACAATATTAAAATCCCAATTTTCAGATTTCAAATATGTCCAGTTCTCTAGAAACGTCTTATAGACTCTCGAACTTGGGACACCCTGTAGATAGTTAATTTTTTAAGAAACTTAGAGGCGCCAAGACTTTTGACGATGTGTGTAGGTATATTGAATGTTACTCGTTGAATTTGTGGTAACATTACTTTTGAAACTGAAACTCAAACGTTGAATCTACGTTTGGAAATGTTAAGCTTTCATAATGGCAGTTTTCAACATCGTCCAGAAGAAAAAACTGCTGACACATCTCAGATAACACAGCACATCGATGTCATATAAGTCAAGCAAGACCCCATAAATCGCGCGACTCGACAAAATCGGTCATTACGCCTATAATGGACCCCCGCAAAACCAAAACGAAAAAAGTTGCGACCATAAATCGGACCCGATAAAAATCTAAATCTACAACTTCGAAATTCGGACGGCCAAAAAACGGCCGGTCGGGGACGAAAAGTGAACGAATAAATCTCGGTTGCCTTGCGTCAGCTAAACCCGATGGCAATTGTCCATAATCACAGAATCCATAATGTACCGTCTGTGTTTACATCGGTGTTTCTATGTCCGCAACAAGGGACGTGGGCAGAGATCTAGACACCTGTGGATTCACTACCAACACGCTCCGAACAGGTGGTGTGGGCGTAAGGAAGGAAGGTAGAGTTGTCGCGGATACGTGATACACGGCTTCGGCGTTTTTTCTAAGTAACCGATGCTTGTAATTAAGGCGCCTAATGGCGCGACTCCACTGAAACCGAAGGAACTTCCAACTTTTGTACATCAAAGCACTCGTTCGTCCATTCAGTTTCTGTCTTGGTCGAGCATTGCACTCTCCCTTACACTGAGAAAAAATTCTCATTATTCCGATTATAATTCTCATTGATTTTATAAAGCTATCTTCATTAAATAGGTGACCATTGGACATCCCATAACTGTAATGAAACTCGTTTCATAAAAATGGTTTTGACTTTGCATTAGCAACAATGAAAATGCTTCATTAATATAATGGTTAAGTTCAATAATCTCAATGAAATTTCATCATGAAATTAATGAAACCTCCTATTGAATTTGTTAATGCGAGTTATAAATTCGATTAAAAAGTATATTCAACTTTATGAACATTCAGAACATTCCTATTGAATTAAATGAACTGAGTAATATTTTCAATTGGAGAGTATAATAAAATTGATGTAGTCACCTTCTGAATAGCATAAAGTGAATCATAAAAATAATCGTACTGCATCATACATTCAGAATTTCAGTTTCACTATTGTTTAAAAGATTGCACATTATATTTATAAGACATCATACTTCAATTCAAGAATAAAGAAAAATTGATTATTTTGCGATATGAAAAATATGATAATAGAAAAATACTATGGAATGATGAGAATAATATGGAAATTCATCGATGGAAATGAGATATAATGTATAGGCATTATATAAGACATTTGGGTATTTTGTGTTGAAGGAATGATATAATACAAATTAACATTATAAACTCCAGTTTATTCAACAATCAGTTATAATAGGTACTTCTAAAACTCCATAGCTGATAACAAACAGAACTCAACTCATTTCTATATAACTCAAAACATTACAAACAATACAATTTCAGTATTATGAAACAATATACATGTCAAAACCTTGACCCTTCTTTAGGCAGTATCTTCTGTAGAATCCTATCGTCCAGTAAAATGAAACGAAAAGATTCATCATCTATTTCTCCTTCTGAAAACTGGAAAATATGCCATAACAAACTCTACAGTACTCAATAAGGTATGAAAAATTTCACCTAACAGATAGATTTAAGCAGTTTCGGTTCAATGTCTCTATTCAATAATCTCAGCTTGAGTGGAGGAAAATGCAGTTACTATATAAGAATTTAATCAGTTTTTCATTAGTTATTATTGAAAAGACGACCTTGCTCACATATATAATTTCTAATGTAACTTACCTAAACCGAGATCAAATTTGAGCGTATGCTTCAAACTCACACGTGCACAATGAAAAACCAAGAGAGTAACGGAATGACCACTTGCAACGCAATTCCACGACTTTGTTGTTAAATGAATAAGAATAAACGAAAGTGACGCCAAGCCATGTTCAACCCCACCCTATAAAATGTTAGATGCAATGAAGCGTCACATAAAAACAATAATCCTTTTTTTTTAACCGCAGTCAGAATGTTTATTGAAATAATGGTAAAATTTTGAATGAAACAGGAAGTTGTCTAATAATTATCCCTAAAATTGACACTATAGGATTTGTCATTATTCCAATTAAATTGATAACAATGAAATAGAACTTCTTATGATAATTAAACGTAATAATTGAAATGAGCAGACAGATAATCGAATCAATTCAATTTACTATTGTTATAATTATGTGAAAGTTAATAAAGCTGTTTCATTATAATCAAAATGAAATTTTTTCTCAGTGTATACCGGGTCCTGCAAAAGTGCGTTAAGCTTCTATAGCTGCTAAACCAGACGTTTTAGGAATTTAGTTGAAAAGCACTCCCTTTGTACATGCAATTCTGCATTTCAAGAAATTATTTTATGATATACAGGGTGTTCCCAAATAAAATTATTCAACAGATTAGTGATTTTTTAAATGGAACACCGCTTATATTTTTGCATATTTTCAAGGCTCTTCAATACCTCTACCATTATGCAAAATATTAGGGATATTTTTCCAACAGTACGAATCTTATTAAGAAAAAACTGCAACATTTCGACGAAACAGTATAGGTTCGGTAAAAGCCCTTTACCGATTTCCAGAAGCGATAGAAACATGAATTTGATCAGGATTTCTTTCAACTCAAGAATTTGCCTAGTCATCGTTCCTAAATGATCAACCTCTCTTATACAGGGTGTCCGTTATCAATGTCCAAATATGAAGAATTTCAAATTGTTTTTTCTCGATTTTTCCAAATGTAACACCCTGTATTTTTTTTCATGATGATGTACACAGTTTAAGACCTTACATTTTTTCAGAAGTAACCAAAGGCCTATTTTCACTCCTGCGCCAAGCAGGTACGAAAAATGAAATCAGTACGGAAATTTTTTTTCAAATGTTGGATATAAAAACAAACGGGCCTTGAAAATTACAAAGAAAAATTGTGTCGAAGATCCAAGAGATATTCAAAGTGTCGTCCGCCTTCTCTGGAACACAAAGCGATCCGATCGTTGAATGTCCCACTAACCCTCGTCAGCATGGCTGGGGTAATCGGAAAGCAGTCACAATCCTCTCTCGCATATTGGAAGCTGTTGTTGGAACTTCATCATACACGATTCCCTTTATGTATCCCCACAAAAAAAATCTATTTTGGAGAGATCCGGTGATCTAGCAGATCATCTTGTCGGTCCGCCCCTACCAATCCATCTATTTGGAACCTGTTGGTCCAGTAAATCCCTCACAGGACGAGAATAATGAGCGGGTGCTCCATCATGCTGAAACCATATTTCATTCTGTACTTCCGTAGGTAACACTGCTAACATTCCGGGAAGAATGTTCTGAATGAAAGTAAAATATTCAGCTCCATCTAAATTTCCTTTGAAAAAATGAGGGCCTGTCACATGATTGCCGATTACTGCTCCCCAGACATTCAATGACCACCTGTGTAGATTGTCCATTTCCCTAATAATTCTTGGATTATCTACAGAGTAACAATGAAAATGCAATGAAAATTGTGCCTATTGACGGCTCCGGAATTGTGGAAGGTTGCTTCATCACTGAATAAAACAAATTCAAAAAATGTAGGGTTCTGTTCAATTTGAAAACTTGTCCAGTTACAGAAATTCAGACGGTTTTCAAAATCGCTATCGGTAAGCGCCTGATGCATCTTAATGTGGTAGGCATGACACTAATTTTTTTTTAGGATTCTTTGAACTGAACGCTCACTTATACTACAGGCTACACCAAGCTCTCTTTGGCTTGTGTGTGGATTTTCAGTTACAGCCAATGAAGCCTTGAGCTCCTTGTCCTCGTTAGTGGCCGATTTCATCCTCTCTCCTTTTTTATACTTGACATCTCCTGTCTCTACAAATCTGTTTAAAAGCCTCCGAAAACTCGATTCATGTGGATGTCTTCTTTCGGGATATTCGACAGCATAGGATCTACTGGCTAATAAACAGTTTCTGTGGCACTTCCCCAACATGAAAATCATATCAACCATTTCATCTTTACCAAAATTCATCTCAATTTATTGTATTCGGAAATAACTTTGAGCTCTGAATAACAATATTTTGATCGATAATAATAATCGATGTACTTCATAACAGTTTCTGTGGCACTGCTGCGACATGAAAATTATATGAACCATTTCATAAATAATAATTTTTTTGGATGCCGATAAAACTCTGTAATCGTTAGAATACACATGTTACCAATAATAACTATGTATGTGTTACTTATTCGGACATTATCATTTTCATGTTGAACTTCACGAATTATGATTTTGGAAGGGTTTTAAAGTTTTTCAAAAATTGGATAGTATTGATCTGGATAACGTTTACTTCAAACAAAACGACGCTACGTGCCACACAAGCCACTAAACCATTGATCTTTCAATGGAAAAGTTACCGGACCGTGTTATCTCTCGAAGAGATGATCATAATTGGTCACCGAGATCTTGTGATTTAACACAAAAGAAAGAGAAGGTCTACGCCAAGAGCCCAGCGTCGATTCCAGACCTCTGAGATGAAATCCGTGAGGCTATCGAGGACATAGGGCAGATACTTTGCGATTTGGTCATGGAAAATTTCATGGAAAGGATATGATCCTGTAGTCGTGGTCGTGGTGGTCATTTGGCTGATGTTATTTCCCATTATCAACGGCAAACCTTCCTCTTTATAATGAACTAAACATGGAAACAGGGAATCATACAGGGTAGTTTTCAAAAAGAACCGCACATTGACCATATGGGTACCATAAATTTACGAGGTACAGGTGAAGGTTTCAGTCACAAGTAACTATTACGAGGTACTCATTAGCATCTTCAAAAATTTGGAACAGAACAAGCAATGCAGCTCACTACATCCTTTACACTCGTAATACCTACTAATATCTGTTACCACAAACATAAGATTACTGTCACTGAGAAACATCCAACATGGTTTTAATCGCTTGAAATGGCGTATTGAAGCAAACTACAAAAATTCATGGACTAGGCTAATGACTGATTGTATTTTTGGTAGGAAGTCTTATTATCGTATAGTATGAACTAGGAGCATAGAATAACTAGAGAGAAGGCTCCCCTACGAAAATGAACTGCCAAAAAATGTCCGAACTTGTCAGTTCGCCGCAAGGTCACGAGATGGCGACAACGTCGTTTCTTCCTACAACATGGCTATCCTTAATAAAATTATCTTTAATGGTTATTAGTTGTTATTACTTATTAGGTCCCATTTATTACTATATCATAATATACAGGGTGGCCATTTGAAAACGAAACAGACGAGATTACAGACGAAATAAATTTTTTCGATAGAAATGCTCGGACAGGTCGATTTCTGTTTCGAGGGGGACAACTTAAGATGCAGGTTACGGACGCATAGCGCTTCAACCCTTGCTACTACAACCCTCACCCCCAATTTTTGAATAGGGAAGATGGGGTGAGTGATACCTCATTTGAAAGGTATTTTTATACTGATTTCAGCACAGTAATTGTTTTTTCATTTTATGCATTAGTTCTCGAAATATTCTTAACTAAGTATTTGAAAATGAAGTGGTGTTTTCATGGCACTTGTAGTGTTTTTTGTGAAAAATCGACATTTTGAGCTTCAAAACAACCATGACTGTGGCTTCCTTCCTCCAATCCACTGACATAGAAATCTTTAATCAAGATGTCCAACAAACAAAGCGTATTGCGAAGGAGCTCAATCTTGCTGAAACTCAATCTAAATTATCTTCGATATAATTTGCAGTATTTCCAATAACATGCGGTAACACTTGATCGATAGAAATCTCCAAAAAGTCCAGATACGTACATATCTCTAATCAGATTACCAGGGAAGAAAATCAAATCATTAATGATGCCACAGAAATATTCCAGTCCCAATTCGTGAAACGATTTCCGACTTAATTATGAAGTGTTTTCTCAGTTGGCTTCAATAATGTTTTCATTTTGTTGATTATTGAATTCATATCTTTTTCAAAAAAATGAGAATCGATAATTTTTTATTTATTACGAACAGATCATTAAGTTGGCTTACTGGTTCTTTGACATGTGAATTATTCTTAGTTTTGAATCGAGACTTGTATGTGTTCTAATTCATTGTTCGACATGGTTTATTCAATTGCAGAGCGGGTGGAAATAATTTCACTTTTTTTGCAAACAATCAATGTGCCAATAGAACCGCAGAATTCTTCAATCAACGACATTTAGATAAACATGTTAATAGGAAGTATGTTTTGGAATTAGTGTCAAAGTTTCAAGAAACCGGGTCCGTGGCTATTAAAAATCGAAACATGGAAAGAAATGAAGCAGCTGAAGTAGCTGTTCTTGGACAGATTGCTCTGAATCCAATGACGAGTACGAGGCAGCTAGCACATGAATCTGGTTTTACACGAACTCGAATTGCAAATATTTTGAAGCATCATAAATTCCATCCTTACAAAATCCATCTTTCACACGCACTGAACGAAGATGATTTTGACCGTCGGCGTCGTGTTGAATTTTGTGATACAATGAGTGAACGAGTAACTGCTAATCCCAATTATCTGTACAATGTTTGTTTCTCCGATCAGTGTTCGTTCTTTCTAAACGGCGCAGTAAATCGACACAATTGTCGTTATTGGGCCGATGCTAATCTGAGATTGTTCCACGAAGTTTATACTCAACAACCACAAAAACTCAATGTTTGGGCTGGAATATTTGGTGACAACATTGAACACTTGAAGAGTGAAATTTACTCTACACAGCCCGATTCCATAGAAGATTTAAGAAGACGTATAGTGAACGAATGTCGTCAAATCACTCCAGAAATGCTGCAAAATGTGCGCCATCGTTTCGAACAAGTCTTATTTCTTAGATCAATACTTCAAATCGTTCTGATACCGTACAGTTGGAGAATGATTTCAGTGAATAAAACAGCTAGTCGAACATCTGACCCTAGTAGCATTAACACGTACGGTATGACTTCATTTGCCCAGTGGTAGATGTTTTGCAATTTCAAATACAAGTACGGAAATTTTGGTGTTTCGGAAGCACGAAATGTCAATTATTCGCAAAAAAATAATTTAAGTGATAAAATTAACTAACGCATGAATATTTCGAGAACTAATGCATAAAATGAAAAAACAATTACTGTGCTGAAATCAGTATGAAAATACCTTTCAAATGAGGTATCACTCACCCCATCTTCCCTATTCAAAAATTGGGGGTGAGGGTTGTAGAAGCAAGGGTTGAAGCGCTATGCGTCCGTAACCTACATCTTAAGTTGTCCCCCTCGAAACAGAAATCGACCTGTCCGAGCATTTCTATCGAAAAAATTTATTTCGTCTGTAATCTCGTCTGTTTCGTTTTCAAATGGCCACCCTGTATATTCTTTTGAAAGAAAGCAATACATACTTTTTTTCGTAAATCCGACAATATAATGCATATAGCACTTGTAAAGAAATGGCTACAAGGATCAGATTGAATATAGGAAGAAAAATCTGTTTCCCGCTCCGAATCTAAGTGTTAGCAGAGGGAATGTAAACGGGGTACCATACAATTCTGAGTATGATACACGAGAACAGATAAGACCT
This sequence comes from Adalia decempunctata, assembly GCA_951802165.1. NCBI lineage: Eukaryota > Metazoa > Arthropoda > Insecta > Coleoptera > Coccinellidae > Adalia > Adalia decempunctata. Next base: position 30,118,504 of record OX637697.1, read on the forward strand.
CAGTCTTCCCGTATAATAATAGTAATACTCACCTGAATGTTCGCTTTTTCCGATAAGGATATTGTTTTGACAAATTTATTACCGATCACAGACTTCCCATATAATTGCGCATAAAAAGTTGATTAGAAGAAAGCGATGATATGTCATCAATATTGTCTATGTTATGATTTATGGCCATTTTCAATCAAAAAGAAGCATAAATGTATCAATAACAATGACAGCCACATTATGTTCTTTGCAATTGTAGCGCCATAGAACAAGATATCTGACATGTTGCTGAATAAACGATCTTAGCGTTATCTATCGGGCGTCACACGAAACTCTAACCTCCGCCGTTATTGGCAGTTCAAAATGATCTGTCGAGCGTATGAAGCCTTCCCTCCGGTTATTCTATGCTCCTAGGTATGAATATCTACAGCCACCGAAAAGACCAGATTTGATCACTCCAACCTGTATAATTAGTTCCTAAAAATTATGATATGATGAACGCACCATTAGGTTTAACAACCGATAAGCTAATTTGGAAGTTTTTTATCATTTTTTCATTAATTCAATTCTGATGAGTGGAATTTAAAAAAACTGGTCCATATCAAATATGGTTTTTTACACATCTCCATTCGAAGAGTATAAAAACTTCATTTCCTCTTCACAAAGCATCATTCGTTCTTTGAATAAAGAAGCTATACAATCCAAGATGAACACTGTGAGTATTTAATTTTAATATTATTGCAAATAACATAATTTCACCCCATGTTGTTCCAACTTCATCTTCATTTTCTTGTACAGGCAATTATTTTTGCCGCCTTCTTCGCTCTTACCGCATCCGCTGCCGTCATAGATAGACCCAGCGTAAGGACATTCAGTAATGGACCAGATGGAAGTTTTGTCTACAGTGGCGTACACGCAGGATCAGTTGCACCAGGATTTGTTCAAGCCGCTTACAACTTCCAAGATCCTACTTTCAAAACTATCAATGTTACACCTGAAGGCTATGGATATGGGACAGTCGGAGGTCTTCAGGGCCCCAGCACAAGAACTGTGAACATTGGACCTGATGGAAACGTCATTGATAGCTTCAATGTTGGAGGAGTTGTTACCGATGATGGAAAAGTGATCGCTCCAGAACTCCATTCTTCTTATGGACAAGCTGTCAACCAAGTTTTCGTTCAACGAGTTGTACCTTCTGTGATTCCTACATTTAAGTCCTATGTTTACGCACCTGTGGCTCATTCTGGTTTTGTGCCAATTCCTTATGGTAAAAACATAATAGCTGGCCCGTCAGGAGTTATTGTAGCAAAATAATTTTGAGAAATGGACTTACCTTGACATAATCATAAAAATAAAATTTTATGTTTGAATTATTGTATTTTTATTTTATGCATGCTAAGGGTTTCCAATAGAGATGATATGTATTTGTAATGGTTGAAATGTCACCACTTGCTGTTTGTGTTTAGTTTGTTTCGACAATATTCCACACTTAAATACAGGCTTCAACAACGCATGTATCAGAATGTTCAATAGAATCCCATAAAATTTGAAAGAATCTTAAAATGTAAAAATTCTCAGAAATAACTTGAAAAAGATTTCGATAGCACTGGAACCCTATTCTATCAGTGATTATTTAGATGGGTAGGATGTCATATTTCTAAAGTGGTTGTTTATTTCCCTTTGTTGACGTTGTTTCATTTAAAGTAAGTATACAGGGTGTCCGGGGAATAACTGTACATACTCATACCAGAGATAGAGTTGGACTAGTTGATTACGAATTGACTATAAAAAATTAATTTCTGGATTTCCCTAGAAAGTTACAGGGTGATATTCCAGCTTCATGGAAATACTAAGACCATCATCTTCCGTCAATAAGTTTGGATTTCATGATGGTCTTAGTATTTCCATGAAGCTGGAATATCACCCTGTAGCTTTCTGGGGAAATCCAGAAATTAATTTTTTATAGTCAATTCGTAATCAGCTAGTCCAACTCTATCTCTGGTATGAGTATGTACAGTTATTCCCCGGACACCCTGTATATAGTCCATCCAAGAATTATTGACATCAGAGCAAGCCTTGGAAGTCCAGTCGCAGCTTTATTTCTAGTTACAAAAAAGTAATTAAAAGTTGTCTGTGCTTTCATCATAGCAATAAAAAATATAGAAATAACCTGAAAATTAAATGGTATTTTTTCAAAGTACGGCAATCTGAACATGAAAATGTTTCCAATTATCACAAACGTTTACCTGCAAACAGAATGGATCGGGAAAATTGTAATAGATATCAAGACAGAAACAAAACTTAACGATTGGATTCATTTAATATATGAAGAATTTTGCATGACATTGTAACATTCAATATTTGTGAACAATGAAGGTGCAAAATATCAAATGTAAATATTCCTACTGTTGTTTCAACAACCACAACTGTTATTTCCTCATCTGAGCTGACCTCATCATGTTCATAATGAAAGATTTTATGTCAGCAACATCCTATATATTTCGACTAATCTTCTCTTATTTCTTTTTATATGTGCTATGGAAAGCCTTTCCAATTATTAGCTGTACACTCTTCAACAGCCTCATTCTAAAGATATTTATTTCACTTTCTTAATTATTTGCCAAATTTATTCGCAACATTAATGACAGAACAAAATATTAGTGTTATTTCCAACACCACCTGAATTCTACAACTCAAAATGCCACTGAACGGGCATTACCAACCTAATTTCGATTTTCCAAAGCTGCCCGAGATGTCAATAATTCTTGGATGGACTATATGTATAATGTATACTCCATTCACTTTTATAAAGTATCTTGGTGGGCCATGGTTTAGGTTTATCAAGTTCTTTTACTTAAAACGGACGCAGGTTGGCAATCGTGAAAATCAAGCGACATTGCCAAGTCTACTTTCTGATTACTCTTTTTGAACTTTGTGAATGGAGTTAGTTCTTTTAAGCTTTAATTGTGACACAAGATTCGTAGTATCAATACTGCATGGAGTGTTTCAAGTTGCGCAAAGAGGTATTTAATTGTCCTCTGTAGGCTTATTTCTTGAGAATTTTGAAAAGTGGGGATTTCCATACGTCCGTCTGTTCTAAAAGTTTTTGTATCGGACTATTCTGTCCATTATTTTTCAGTAAAATTTCAACACTCGGTTCTTGATTTCAGTACAAGAAAATAGCATAACTGAATCTTCCAATCATGTTTACTTATACTCGTACACGTAAAATATTTCCAGTATTAACAGAAAAAAAGTTTCTTCAATATTCGTCTGATCTTTGGAATTATTGATTTCACATAATATTTCCTCAAATTCATTGTTTTCCCAAAGTAAATAAACATTTTGATAAATACGTAATTTCTACGATTAATATGTAGAAACGGCAACGTTGCGTCCATATCTGACAGAAGAATGAGTATAACCTAACATTTTCAAATTATACGCGGTGAAATGTGTCAGAATTCCAGCGCCAACCGGGCTACTTTATAAAAGTGAATGGACTATAGGTATGTATGTGATTTGTGGGATTCTCTTAAATAAACATCATAATAAGGTATCTTTATTTTCATCTAAAAATTGCGTTTTTCTTCAATTGTCAAAATAATACCACTTCTTGGAAAACCCTTTATCAATACATAGATAGATAGATAGATAGATATTTATTTGACTACATTACATTAAACAACATTTGAAGCAAGTCACATCAGAAGTTATATAAATTGCAAATTCACAATACAATACATTGAGGTCACAAACGCACAGTAAAGTGTTCTCGGTAATCAGAGACAGAGTAGAAGCAACCATCCAACAGCAAAGCCTTCACAGCTCTTTTAAACTTCGTTTTGTCAAGTTTTTTCAAATCATCCGGTAAACAGTTGTACAAATTTAAGTCTAAGGAGTTTTTCTGAGTTTTGGCCAAGCGGCATCGATTATTGCGGAAATTGCCAGCATTCCTAGTGTAATGATGATGAATATCTGATTGCCTTAGCAAAGTGTCAGATCTGCTATGAATTTCAAGAAGAACGTGAAAAATGTACAGCGATGGAAGCGGCATGATACCAAACTTCCTGAAAATTGGCTGGCAGTGCTCTCGCAAACCAACACCTGCCATCGTCCTGATCGCTCTCTTCTGTATCCTGAACACGTCCAAGGAACCAGGGGAGTTCCCCCAAAGCACAATACCGTAGGTGATATGGGACTGAAAAAGGGAGAAATAAGTTGTTCTCAAGACATTTGCGCTGGTGACTTCCCTCAGTTGACGAAGAATATAGACTGAGGTTGACAATTTACCTCTCAGTTGATCTGTGTGACTACGCCAAGAAAGTGTGTTGTCGAGTGTTATGCCTAGCAATTTGACGCAGTCACCTGTGGCTCCCATTGCAGAGAATTTCAGATGTTGTGTTTTCTCATCATTCAATTTCAGCTTATTTGCTACAAACCAAGTGTTTGCTCTTCTCTCAACATGTTCTGCTATTTGAGGTAGGTCAGAAATTTTACGATCACTATAGATGAGAGTAGTGTCGTCGGCATAAAGGATGGAAGTGTACGGCAACATGAAGGAACACAGATCGTTTATATAGATGGTAAATAACAGAGGCCCCAGGATAGAACCTTGTGGGACCCCATGCTCAACCTTCCTGCAGTCCGAGGAGACACCACGGCAATGAACAAACTGACTGCGGTTTGCAAGATAGGATTTTATCAGAGTCAGAGTCACACCCCTGATCCCATAGAGCTGTAGTTTCTCAACTAATATATCGTGCGATACGCAGTCGAACGCCTTCGTCAAATCGAAGAGGGTAATGCCAGTGTGCAGACCATCCTCCAGACCCTCTATTATGGATCTAACCACGCCAAAAACAGCTTGCGAAGTTGACCGGTTCTTTCGGAAACCATACTGAGATCCCGAAAAATATTCATTTTGTTCAAAATAGGTATAGATCCGATTTTTTAATATATTTTCAATGATTTTACTGAAGATTGAAACAATAGATATTGGACGAAAGTTATCTGCACAAGTACTGTCTCCCTTCTTAAAAATAGGAATAACCTTCGAAACTTTGAAGGGATCCGGAAACACACCCGTCGAGAACACCAAATTCACAAGGGTTGTTAAAGGACAAACTATTATATCAATCGTCTCCATAATTATACTCTTGTTCAAATCATGGGCGTCCAAACACTTAGAATCACTTAATGATCTAACCGCCTCCAGGATGTCAGGTTCGCAAACAGGATGAAGAAAGAAAGAAGTACATGCCGATGGAAAATTTTTTGGATCATGAACAAGCGATAAAGGCGTTTGTGGCAAGGATTTTATTATCACATCAGCAGCGTTAGCGAAGTGGTCATTCAAACTATCAGGCGATATGTCGACAACATTAGGATAAGATGATTTGTTCCTCTCAAAATTCACAATTTTCCAGCAGGCACTGGGTTTATTAGCTGCGGAGATGATGAAATTATCATAGGCGCGCTTCTTGGTGAGTATTAACTGCGAATTATACTCTCTCCTGAGAGATCTATATGAAGCAAAATGAGCAGGATCACCACCAACATCAGCAACCAGCTTAATTGCGGTCAATGAACTCCTCAAAGATCTCAAATTCTCGTCAAACCAATCAACCGGTGACTTAGGGACAGATACAGTGGTCTTTTTCTTCGGCATACAAACAGAAACAGACATAGTATAGGTGTTTGACAGAAAGGATGCCAACACATTGACATCGGTAGAGGAATCAAAAACACTCCACTCTGCTTCTGAGAGAGATGATCTGAGCTTCGACAAGGTAGCCGCTGTCACCCTTCTAGAGAAAACTACATGTTTGGTAAGCTTCAGAGTATCCTGAACAACAATATATTGTGCCTTATACTCGTAGTATAAAACAAAGTCGCTATCGCTGTCTGTCCCTATGTATGCTTAAATCTTCAAATCTACGCAACGGATTTTGAAACGCTTTTTTTTAATAAATAAAGTGATTTAAGAGAAAGGTTTATATGTATGATACTTGCATAATATTGTAGAGAAACATTGATGAATTTATTGAATTTACAGTGAATGTGATGTAAATAGACACATTTTTTTGCGCTTACAAAACAAACGCTGACAAAAGCCCAAGAAATAAATCAAAATAATATACTCGGTATTGTACACCTAAAAAAAAAGGTCGACAAAAAAGTCCGCGATGGTATATGTCTATAGGATAACCCACAACACAATAACCATTTTTTATCCTTCACATTTCACGGGAAAGAATGGCTTATTTAGGAAGTTATTTTAAGCAATACAGCATTAATCATTAATCCTTATCCAATTAAGTACCTTAATAGCAGTTTCTTTGTCACTTGGTATATTTCCACAAGAATACTGAGCGGTAATTCAAGAGCGCCTCTTCGGATATCCTGCGGAATTGATATGATCAAGATTGTGCAGGTGATTATTCATATTATTGACTTCTACTATAATGGAAGATTTATGATCCGCACTAGTTTGAACACGTCGGTGATTGTCTTTCCGGGTAAATTCGGAATATATTATATTCCCAAGCGAGTGTGTCGCCGTGTTGAATATGAACTTGGGTGCTTGTGCCAACCCCCTTCTCCCTCTACACCCCGCACTGCTACGAATTGGTGATCGAGTACCCTGCAGAAAATAAACCCTGTCTTGGGATAATGCCCTTATTACAATCTTCAATTCAGGTAAAAAAAAAAATCGGTGATACCTTCTTCATTTTCAAAGAATTACGGACCAATCACTCCACCAGACCAAATTGCACACCATACAGTGACTTTTTGACGACATCGACAGATCTACTATACTCTGTTCAAATGTAAGAAGGAGCGATCAACAAGTTTGGCGCAGTGGTAGGAGGGCCTTCGTATAGATACTTTCCGTCCAGAGTCGAATCGAGGAGACGTATCCAGGAAAATTGAATTTTAATACTATCCTAAGCCTTCAGACCCTCAAGCAGAACTACTTTACACGAATGTGAGGTATTTCTAATATATAGTCACCATTCAACGTGGGAACCTCTTTTATTTTACAGAATATTTTTGCAATTTCTTTCCTGTGATTATATAGTTTGGGGGGGCCCGGCCACCCTGCCCCCCCCCCTGAATACGCCACTGCTTAATGGTATATTCTAAAACTAGTTGCAGAATGGGCTCCTATTCCAATACGAATGCGAAATTCGAAAACACATTTACATTTTTCATTCAATATAGATCAATATTGCAGCATGTAATTTAAATGAATATCTTGGAAGATTTAAAATGCAGGGACATAGCGGTGCGGCTCTACAGTATTTCTCAATTCTTTGAACCCCTGGACTCCCTTCTCATAAAATGGTGTTGAAAGTAGGTTGTCCTGTTATTTTATCAAGAAAATTAATAGTTGTTGACTTTATTTTGTGGAAAACCATCTTAATACAACCCTATTTTATCAGTTTCCACTGTTTATTAATTGTTTTCGTACAACCGGTTTCGGTAATTACACCATCATAACAAAAACAGTGGAAACTGACAAAATAGAGTTTCATTAAGTTGTATTTATCAAGAAACCTGAATCCACCTAAACTTTGCAATGGCACGCGTTTGCTGGTAAAATCACTAACGTTCATAATAGAGTGCACAATACTCGTATTAATTCCCCGAATTCCGCTCATATCATCGGATTTACCGTTCCAATTTAAACGCCTACAATTTCCGGTGAAGACATCTTTCGCAATGACCATTAATAGATCGCAGGGTCAAACTTTCAACGTTGCGGGCTTATATTTGAGCGTTGAATTTTTTTCTGATGGTCAATTGACCATATTCACCGTCGCCATACTGTTGTGCGACAATACCAACTACCCAGGGTTCTAACATCGAATAACGAAAGTCACTAATTTCTTAGGACCGCGAAAGTTTAAATGGAAATATTTTGATGTCAGTTTTTTATTTTTAGATCTATTTCTTGCCGAATAAGATGTCTTATTGCCGATTAATTACTGACACAACAACCATGGCCTCCCCTATACTGATATCTACCCATATTTCCTGGATTTTATCACAAAATACTTAACCAAAGTTTACCACCAATTTTATATAACCTCTCATACCACATACGATACTAAAAATCTGATAGTATCTATATATATAAAAGAAAGATGTTGGTTACACCATCTATAACTCGAGATCGGATGGACTGTTTGTTATGAAACTTCATATATGGATTCGTCTACGGTCTGGTTATTATAAAATACAATGAAACTTTGAAAAAATCGATGAAAATTTTACTTATACAGGAAATGCTTTTCCTCCTTTTGAGTAAGGCCACTAGATGTCGCTACAGTTACAGTTACGCTCCGCTTATTCGTTTGGACTTTGATATTTTGAATTTGATATTCTCCGCGATAGATGGCGATATAAACAAATAGTGTGTACAGTGACTTTATTCCCTCTACAGTCACTGTAATAGTGTGTAATTTGAGTTGCCTACAACTCTGCGCTGTTGGGCAAAACCTAAATGTCTTAGCGTAGAAGTACAGATGTCTAAAACGATCAGATTTCGTTGAGATATGAGAAAAGTGTCGTTCTTACCACTTCAGATGGCGCTATTCACACATTATGACTGATGGTTATTAGTTATTTGTATAGTTTTATTTTTCCAAATAACGTAATCGTGAGGGTTCTATATTTGACATTATCACAATTAAATGGCGATGAAATTGTTGAGGCTTTCGCGGCCATCCATTGATGTCATCTGTTCTTTTTTCGAGCATTTCGGTCGTCGTGGTTTGAAATGGTCGAAAAAAATAACATATGATATCAATTACTGTGTAATTTACATAGGGCTTATAGTACCATGAGAGGCTATTAACAGATCCAGAAGCGGGTGAATATCACAGTGAATTTTTATCGAAATGTCAAGTAAATCGGATTTTGGCGATGAGTTCCAATCGTGAGATGTCCATTCTCATCTTATCTCATAATTTTCAAAATGTTTTTGAATTTCTATTTGGTTAATAAATATATTTGCGGAAATAATTGAATCCAAAATTGCCATTATTAGTGATTGACATATTATGGCATATTATTTTTGTGTATCTGTTCTGTGTGATAGCTCATATCCATGGAAACATTTGACAGTTCAAAAATCAGAGAACCAAGCCGTTGATCTCCGATCACCGATGATTACGATTTCTGAAATCCACCGCAAGCATCATTTAGGCGGAACAAAGTTCGCCGGGCCAGCTAGTTTTTGATAAACTCAATATTTCTCCGTTGGAAACACTGGGTAGTTGGTATTGTCGCACAACAATATGGCGACGGTGAATATGGTCAATTATGTGTCGCTATTTCAAGAATATGTTTGTATTGTCTAATCACAGAAAAGCTGTGAACTTTTATATATAAGGACATTCTGTATAGTAGGTAGTAGGTATTTAGTATCAGCATTGCATCCGTGCGAAGCCGGGGCGGGTCGCTAGTTTGCAATATTTCGACCAGCTTTGAATAATTATAGTTTCTCGAATAATTATAGTTTCTCGAACAATTCTTTTGAGAATAAAAAGCCCAATAGTAAATTAAGTTGATTTCATACTAATGGTGGTATAGGCATAGGTATGTATATATAACTAAAGCGATATAAAATTTGCTCCCATTCAGTGAGGTGTGAGGAATATAATGAAAAAACTTACCAACTATGACGACATGTCCAAAGGAAGTTGGATTCTCGATCCCAGAACAATTCCAACGATTGTGACGAAACTGGTATCGGCATTCATTTGTTGCCAGTCGAATGCCGTCGCCTACTGCAACCATCGCATCTGGAAAAACTTTGCACATCTCCCTCTGTCGTGATGTGAGGCCAGGGATCCGACTGCAGAATATCTCGGTGCCTATGGAGATGAGGCCGAAGACAACACTGAAAGTAAGATAAAAAACTAAGAGACAAAATAAGTCAATAGAGGATCCAAAGGAAGGAGCATACAGAGTGTATCGAAATGATATGGTACCTGCAGGTAGAGGACTTCGTGGCGGTTTAGAAAAATATGATTTATGTTCAATAAAAGTCCCTCGGTTTTCATGATATTCGATATTTTTGAAAATTCAAAAAAATTACACTCTTTGCCACTCTTTTTGGAGGCCAGACTGCAAAATGAAGTTATTAATTTTTTCAATCTGTGTTTTGGATAATATTCCTGAACAGATGCGCTATCGAAGGAAAACCATGGTTTTTGGGGCCCATGCATAGATTTTTTTAACAGAGATTCAGCTCGAATTTCATGTTTTGCTTCTAAGTTTAACCATTGAGTTTAAATATACATAGAGACACAACCCAGTTCATTGGTTTGATGCACAAATTTTTGGCAGTTTACTTGCCAATTTGCCAAGTATATTCGTCCGATCCATTTTGTCACTACTCATCTATCGAAATCTGTAGAAGATTTATTTTCCTCTAGTTCTATGAATCGTAGGCAGGATCGGATTCGTCCACATTCGTTACAAACGGTGTCATTCAATAACGATGAACTAATAGCCATGAATTTCTCCAAAGGAGTATTCTCAGGTAGGAAATGAGGGGTGAAAATGTTTCTTGGAGGGACATAAAAGAAACGTACTTAATCGATGAAAAGAATTTGTCTTTCTCGTACTCTCTTGAAGATAACTGAAAACCACATAAATCCAAACGCCTTTCAGAAAATGAAGGTTAAATTGGCCACGCAGATTTTCATCAGAACTATATATTCGGCTATGAGAACAGTCATTGCAACTGGTGAGCTGCGGTCGAGAAGTGCCAATTCAACTGCTCAGTTCATTCTGAAAATGAATGATCTTTTCGACTGCCTCCATTCGAATGGAAAATTTGAGGGAAATTATCAGCCATCAGCAATACAAACTCTGACGGAATCAATTGAATTCATTAAGTCTTGGACAGTTGGGGGAAAAATATTCCCTATTCTTTCAACGGTTTGATACAAACCATCAGTAGAATCCTTCAATTGTGGGAGGAGACGAAGGAAACATTTCCATATTTGATAAAAAGTCGGCTCAACCAGGACCCAATCGAGAATTCATTCTCCAAAATAAGACAGCGTAGGGGTTATGATCCAAACCCCTCAGCTGGATGCTTCAGATTTGGGTTGCAGTCGGTCATGACTGGTTGTCTTGAAAAATGTTCCGATAATTCTAACTGCCAAGACGACAATGATTTCGACCAATGTACAATGGGAGAATCTGAAAGTAGACCCATTGCCTATTGATGTGGTTGATTGGACAGATTCGACCATTTCTTCTGCGGATTCGGGCAACGGTGAGCCTAGTAAGGGTATATAAGGAATAAAGAGTTAATTGAACCCCTAAATACCCTAGAATCCAACTCAATCGCAAGTTTCTAGGGGTATTTGATGAGGAATATCGCCAAAAAAAACAAATGCAGTAACTGCGAAAAAGCACTCCTCATTGATGATTTGAATGAGCTTGGCAATGATTGGATATATATTGCAAATCGAAATCAGATACATTTGAGAATTCCCCCAACCGATTTCAAACATTTGATGAGGAAAGCGCTATTGTTCATAAAGAAAATTGTGGTCACAAAATCAGAAAAGATATGACTTCAAAAGTATATTTCAGGAAAATTAAAAAAAAATGAATTTATAGAAGATTGGAACTCTCCGTTATTAACTCCAGAATTTGGAAAGCACAGAATTCATTTGGTGAGACAACTGATTAGAGTGTAGCTGTACAGGGGACAGAAAAAAAACCAAAGGAGTCTCGACACAGAAGCATCCCGCTGTTTATAAAAAATTAAATATTTTTAAAAATTCATAGAAAATCTATTTATGAATACTTGTGAATGAAGAAAAAATTGCATGCATTTATTTTTTAATACATCAGTATTTTATATTCATGAAAGATCAAAAATAATTGTCGTTTTATTGCATCAAAAAAATCAGGTGATGAAATACTGAACATCCCACATTTCCATATGCCGGTCCTGATCGTCATCGCATTCGGCTTCGGAAATAGTGCCTTATAGTTCAGCTACTTACTTCGCTTCTCTGAAACACACTTATCCATCTATGAACCTGTGAAGGAACTACACAAAATTTAGCTTCAAATCGTTGACCTGGGCTGCGTCTTTATGTATATTTAAACTCAATGGTTTAACCAAACGTGGCGTAAAAAATATGGTTAGCTAAGTGCCAAAGCAAGAAAAAACATGACTATTTCATTGGGATTTCGAAATGGTGCAACTGTATTTCTAGCATTCAATACAGAATGAATTCATTAGACAATGAGTCAAGGCCTAGTTCAATGTGAAATCAAATTTTCTGGACGTCTTTGGCATGAACTCTCTCGACTCTTCAACCGACAGAGCGCCCGCATGCGATAGTTCTTACGTTCTGGAGTTTTCCATTCTAGGCAGATCTAGGCTTTACGAGAAAGGAATCGGCGCGACATATATCCGGAGCACATTGGCGGAGGAGGATTATTATTATTATTCAGAGCTAAGCAACGAGTGGAGATAAATATTAGTGCCAATAAATCAGTGAAAATAAATTATAAAGACTTTTGCTAGAATTAGTTCTTCAGTTCTTGATTAGTAGTATTATAATTAGTGTAAGTAAATAGTTCATTTATCTCGGACGTTTTAATGAACAAGAAAACGTTACACTATATCAGTCCAGCATGAAACTGTAACAATAGATGGTACAGTTATGTCTTGAGTTCAAATTAGCAAGCGTTTCATGAAATCAATGTTAATCCTTCTTCAACTCGATTGGAGGATACGGTCAGTTAAGAGAAAAACTAGATGTTGCTTCTTATGGAACAGATATATCTCTACAAATAGCAAACAAGCTATCGATCATATTATACTTTCATGAACATAATTACACCAACTCGAATATATTCATAATAATAATTGTTTCGGATTCGATCATATCTGGTCACAGCGATTGGTCAAGCTGTCTACTTATGGGTTCATTGTCATCCATCAAGAAGATATTATCGTATACTCAACGTTGACGATATCATCCGTGTATTACGTGGAGAATTGATTAATTTGACAGATGGCGTAATAAATCACCGTTTGGCTGCATCGGACGCTGACATGCTTCCATTTTTCTTCATTTCACATTACCATAACATAGAAAAGGAGCATAGTTGAAGGCCCGTGGCCTCATTTTTACGGATATCATCATTTTTCGTCAAATTTATATGGAAAACATATGTGTTCCACTGTTCCACATGGGAGGAAAAATTGCAATTTGTCAGTCTTCAATTTTTTCAGAAAATAAATCGAAAGTTCAATACTGTTACTTATTTTTTTTTATTCTAAAGGGTGCTTTTTTTAGAGGTATGGAACTTTAAATTGCAATAAAACAACGATGGATTACAGATTCAGAAGTGACTTCTACCGAAATAGCAATCAAAAAAATACTATTCATGTGATTTTATGTGAATCACCCTGAATGAATTATAAATCACATTTTTCAAAGTGTTGGACTTTTACATGCTCCCCCACTGATGAATATTGACCAAAATTTTAAGAAATAAAGTTGTCATAATATCCAACGCTTTAGTGATACTACAATGGAACAGCAGGATCGAGTACCTTCTCCTATTCTTCCTTTCGATGAGAGTGCGTTAATCTCTTCTGAATACGAATAGTATGTCATTCGTCTGCTGGAAATGCTTGCAAACATCATTCAGCTTTGTTGTGTAGTGTTGAAAGTAATAATCTGTCCTTCATGGTTGGCTACCGGTCTAACTGCGAGAGATTAGTCGACTATTGAAGCATAATACGACCTTGTTGCGTATGAATTGTCATGGTTCACTACCACAAGGTACCATCGAATTTGGTCACCCATGGTCTGAATGGGAACTATGAATGAAAACCTCAAGTTCTTTATTTATTTCGACAAGCAATAAATAATCCAAAAGACGAATCGAAATTCCGGAAAAAACTGAGATAAAAACATAAACATGTTGTTGCTATTTTAGTCTGGATTGTAATCCAAATTGAAATAATAATATCATAGAAAATTCAGGATATTATAAGATTCGTACGGATGAAGACAAGACCGATTGAAAACTGAAAGCTGTGTATACAGTACACAAAGCTAAATGGAATAATTTCATTATCTTGGTATAGATATCAAAAGAAAATGGCGTAATTCTTCAACTTTTGAAATACAAAAATAAAATAAAAATTATCACGTGTCGTTCTAAAATAAATTTTTTCGGCAACCGTCCGGAAAGTACCCACTTCCCGGACGCTTTTTCTTTGAGAAAGTAACATTTCCCCGCCTAGTCCGGAAAGTACGCACTTTCCGGACTAGGCCGGAAATACTCACGTCGTTGTTGTCATTGTGATGATCATCACAATAGCAACGAAATAACGGATGACAGTTCTGTTCTGTTCAATTCAAATAATAATCAAAATGTATAATAAAGAAATGTGTCGTCTCATTGATTGGTAATAATTCTACACGGTTGCTGAAAAAATATTGTACGCAACACACCCGAAAATAGTTTTTTTGGACTCACAGACTTCCAGGACTCGCCTCCGGCTCGTCCTACAATTTTGTCTATTCGTCCAAAAAAAACCCTATTTTCCGGACTTGTTACGTTATTACTATTCCCGACATGTAATTATTTACATTTTATTCATTTATTTCTTAACGGTACCTTTTACGAGATGCAAAAGTTTCTAACCCTTCAGTGGCGCACCTAAAGGGGGGGAGGGTTGCTTTGGGGCTGCAACCCCCCCAAAGATCCAAAGTTACCAACATTTTCAATTTTTTTTCTCAATTGATTTTCAAACGTCATACAGTAAGTAAAGATCAATGATCACCCGTAAGCCGTTTTGGCAGGACGTGTGGTGTGGTCCAATCAATCGATTTTTATAAACGCCACACCATACGTAAGGACATTGCAGTAATGCATTCTCAGCATGATGGAGCTCCACCCCATTTCAGAGTAATGATCAGGCAATTTTTAGATCAGAACTTTCGAAATATGTGGATTGGCAGAGGTGGACCGCATGCCTGATGGCCCGCAGGATCACCAGATTTCAATCATGTTGATTATTTCATTTGGGGTTATTTGAAATGTTCAGTATATTCATCTGAAATAGAAAGGGAGGAGATCCTCAAGCAACGTATCGAAGTC
Organism: Adalia decempunctata; assembly: GCA_951802165.1. Taxonomy (NCBI): domain Eukaryota; kingdom Metazoa; phylum Arthropoda; class Insecta; order Coleoptera; family Coccinellidae; genus Adalia; species Adalia decempunctata. Next base: position 30,133,663 of record OX637697.1, read on the forward strand.
GCTCGCAATAAAATACGTAATAATGCAGACATGATAAAAAAGTATCAGACATATTTTAAAGAGGGCAAGAAGGTGTATTGAGCAAAATGGTGGTACTTTCGAGCACCTTCTCGTTAAGTTTTTATGTTTCTTTATTTATTTATTCATCTTTGTTGACTTCAAATGAATTCTTCTCAATCTTGAAATGATTCCTCAGAATACTATGAAATTCGAATGTGCAATTAGTAGGACAAAAAAAAATTAATTTGATTACAATGTACGAATCTTCTGAGAATTAGTGGAATTCCAATATTCAATTGGATCTTTCCCTGGAGCTTTCTTTGAGCAAAATGACGTGCAGGACAATGATATCTACTGAACCTCATTGAAAATTATCTGCTCTCTTCAAATATCTCAATCAAATCCCAAAATATTAATATACAGGTCTTTAATCTCAGCTTGGAAGAAGTCCCATATTTTTCAAATACGGATCTGGAATTTTTGGGAAATTCAAAAGTAAATCGATCGTTATGTTGAAGTGGATCATACGTTCCAAATATCAACCGACTATACTGGTTGATGAAAAAGTTATGATAAATTTAAATTTTTGGTGAATACATAAACCATCCTCTATCTCGGTTATGGATTTAATTAGACCTATCATTTTTTGGACTCATCTAGGGTAGCTCTAGCTCCGGTTACCGTATGTTCATTTACCAATAAAACTCCCTGTATCTAGCAGGAACAATTCTTCAGTTCCGTTCAGCCCGCCCCCATAACTGAATCCTGGGTGCGCCACTGCTAATTACCCTTAATTTTGACCGCTTAAATTTTTCGGACCTGTTTTGAAAAACCCTATATACTACAACTTATCAGCACAAAACAATTTCCGAAGGCGTCCTTAAGAAGATAACATTGCCACAGAAAGTGTTTCACTTAATTTTCATGGTGTCATCAGGAAAACGCAATGTTATGGTTGTTTCATATACTTTCTATTAACATTGTTCCAAGCAAATTGCTGCTGACAAATAGTGTACATACTACAACTTCTAATACAGGAGCGATTTCCACGAAATCAGTTTTTTATTGAGTGTGTTTCAGATATTAGGAGAGAATACCCAAACATTTTCAAGATTAAAATCAGATTAATCCAAAGGGAACCAGATAAACTGGGATAAAGAAATTCAGATTTCGTATTTCATTTCAAATTTCATCTTTACAATTGTTCATTTTCAAAAATGATCCCATTAATGACTCCCAATTTCGTAAATCAAACGGCGCAATTGAGAAGATAAAATTGCCATACACTCGATTTCTTCTTCTCTTCCAAGCGTACGGAGATTCCGGAGAATTTAGCCTACACCGTTTTATCTTCACGTTCTGCCGTCGCAATTTATAGGTACCGAGTGTCGGTAATTTCTGCTGTTCAACTCCAGAGCTAGGGCATACAAACGTCAGTTAAACCGAGAAGGAATATCGGTTGAATCATTCATTTCGTTGTTCTTTCGGAAAGTCCACAGTATGCACTAATTGGCGAGGAGTATGTCGTTCTTACAATTGCTGTGATTTAATTGCTGGCCATTCTGTATCTTTCACTTGGAGGTATGGAAGAGAAAGATAGTCAGACTAGTTGATGTCAGGTGTGAGTAAAGCTTGCGTGAGGAAAGTCATTGAGATTTTGCACAACGTCTATCAGTTAGTTCATTTCTTAAACGAAAAATATTTACATTCTCCAATCTTTCCATATTACATGAAAGTGGACTTTCCGATAAACATAATTTCAATTATTCCAATGTTTCCTGTATTCCTATATACCCAGAATCCCCCTTGGGGCAACAGTTGTATAGTGGTATCAATCAATGTGATTCGCGGTAAATGTACCTACCTAGTCATCTGTCTATATCCGATGTGTTATTCCAACAAATGAGTACATAATTGATCCTCGGAAGTCGTGATATTTCAGGATGTGTGTTAGACAAACCCTTTAATTACGCGCTTCACTGGTCACGATGGAGCTCTATTAGGTTAATGAGTCTTATTATGGGGAAATTATGTAGAATTCAATATTTTCCAAATTGGAATTGCATTTGAGAGGTTAGCATGTTGTCAGAAGCTTTTAGCAATTCACTACGAATATGCTTTCATAATCTTCTATATATATAAAAGAAAGATGTTGGTTACACCATTTATAACTCGAGATCGGAAGGACTGTAGGTTATGAAACTTCATATATGGATTCGTCTACGGTCTGGTTATCATAAAATACAATAAAACTTTGAAAAGATCGATGAAAATTTTACTCATACAGGAAATGCTTTTCCTTCTTTTTAGTAAGGCCACTAGGTGTCGCTACATTTACAGTTACGCTACAGCTTAGATTGCGTTAGATTACGATGTAAACATATAGTGTGTAATTTGGGTTGCCTCCAACTTTGCGCTGTTGACCAAAACGTCTTAGCGTAGGAGTAGGTACAGATCTCTAAAATGATTAGATTTCGTTGAGATATGAGAGAGAATTCGTTCTTATACCACTTCAAGTGGCGCTATTCACACATTATGACTGACTATGATGTTCTATACTACACTAAACTGGTTAGTTATTTTTACAGTTTTAGTTATTCAAAACAGAATAAGGTAATCGTGAAGGTACTATATTTGATATAATCACCATTAGATGGCGATGGATAGAACTTATAGTACCATGAAAGGCTATTACCAGATCAAGAAACGAATGAATATCACAGTGAATTTTAATCGAAATGTCAAGTAAATCGGATTTTGGCGATCGGGTTCAATCGTGAATTGTCCATTCTCATCTTCTCTCATAATTTTTGAAATGTTTTCGAATTGGGAATGAATATGTTCGCCATAATTAGTAATTGACATATTATTTTTGTTTCTGTTCTGTGTGACAGCCCATATCCATGGAAACATGGAAATCTCGCTGCTCCACCAACTGAGATGTTTACCAATTATTTCAAGCTGAGCACCAAAAGGCTAAGATGTTTAAAATAATGGTGTGAGCACTAATTAGATTTTTATTAGCCAACATTGAGAATATAAGAAAAGTTTCGTTTTTTCCACTTCAGAAAGCGCTATTCACAAAATAAGTTCTAATTTTATTAGTTGGTTCAAATATTTGAATTCATTCTGGTGAACGTCAAGAAGGAAAATAAGAAAACGTCTTAGCGTATTTGTAATCTCTGAAGTGAAGTTAAAGTACCATAGACAAAGTACTTAAATTCAAATTTTCAGCGTTGTATTGGCAGAAATTAAGTGGTTTGTACAGTGATCGAGTGATCAGAGGTAATTCATCATTGGAACTATTTTTCATCCATACAATTCTATCGGGATTTATATGTATTTGCATTCGTGTTGTCATTCATTACAAGATAGGTACGGCAATGACAAAACTGTAAAGCATTTAAAACGAAATGTTATATGTTCAACAATTAGATACCACTTAAATGAGGAGAATTTTTTTCGTCGAATAACTATGGTACTAAAATTTTGTATATTTTGCCTATTTTATCGCCTGCTTGAAAAAATAGCAATGATTAGTTTATACAACTTCAACGGTAGGTTTCACAAAGCGTAATCACCGGTGATCGGAGCTTGATTTAGCACCAACTAGATTTGACAGTTCAAAAATCAGAGAACCAAGGCGTTGATATCCGATCACCGGTGATTACGATTTGTGAAATTCACCGTAAGTATCATTTAGGCGAAACAAAGTTCGCCGGGACAGCTAGTTCACAAATAAAAAAATACGCAAAAATACCATAAAACCCCTTGAAAAAGATGAACGGTTTATATTTTCGAAGGAATCAATAATTTTAGAGACTAAAAGTATTCCTATATTTTTTTAATGCTGAAATAAGAATAGAATAAAACAAATAATTTATATATTACATAGAAAAAATCTGGTCATAGGAAGTAGATAAAAACTCTCAGCCGAATTGATGTTTTTATATCAAGGACAGTGGTGAGAAAAAACTCCCACCTCACCTGATTTAATCTTGAAATAGAGGGTGATGAAAAAAAGGTGGTTTTTGGATATTTTCGTGAGTTTCACAGTTTATTTCATAACTAAATCACCCTGTATTCTTTGAAGTCCATGGTGATATGTTCTGAAATAATCAAACAAACATCCTAAATCAACCCAAAAATACAGAGTGTTCACTTAACCCTCATTGTGAATAGTTTCTATAATAATGGATCACCCAGTATGAATTCTGGGTATTTCAGGTTTTTTCGATGTAACAACAACATATCTGGTGAAATAGTTCATTTTGCGAACGTTCTCGCTCTGGAACTGACATATTTTATACTTTCAAAATCGGGCATGCATTCAATTATGGATAACCCTGTATTCGTAACGATTTTCGGTGATATTCCTCTATAGGGTTGCTCCCAGGTGATGGAATGAAATGTTTATTAAAAAAAATTGAAGTTCATTCGATTCTGTTCCGAGATACGAGCGTAGTAAAAGTGGGTAATTCTCAACTTCAACGCCCTGTATCTCAAAAACTAGTCATAGGATTGAGTTGGGGTCATGGACACTTCCGATCAGTAGATCGAGTACTACATTATACCAAAATTTTAGAACATTTGACGGAACGCCATTTCCTATAGGGAAAGTGCGGGGTCCTTTATTTACAGATTACTCATGCGTCGTACACAGGCACTACTGACGTTTGCGATGGATGGATTTATAGATCTTAAATCTTAGGTACGTAGTTTCAGGAATATTGGTGAAGCTGCCAACGTACACATCGAAATTTCTATGAAATATTCATGAAAGATGTTTTGTTTGGATTTTTTTGAATGCAAAAGGGGTAAGGTCAGGTTGATGAATCATAAATTGAGTGGAAACCAATTCTTTATAAGATATTCTTGGGATATCGAGGAAAATATGAACAAGTTATTAGTGTTCTAAACTAATCTTCAGAAAAATCGGAGAAGGAACTGATTTTGATGGGAGAAATATGGCTTTTTAATTACAGATATAATCAGACAAAACTAAGTGTTTTTGTTAAGAAATATCATGTTTTGAACATTCTCATTTGAATAAAGTTAGTACTTGAGTATTCCCTAAATGTATTAACTCAATTTCAATTGAGAAATATGAACTATCAGGTCTATGCTGAGATTAGTATCAGGCACGTATTTGACCTATTTTTTTTTTGTCAAATGGCTATATCAAGGACAAGGACAAGCAAACGGTATCTTTTCATCTCAAAAGAGGACTGATTCATTCTTGGCGGCGTACCCTAGACATTTTATTCCTATAAATGTGAAAACCTCATCTCATTCACGCCATAAGGAATAGAACAATTTCAGACGATCCTAAGTCTCAAGATCTCACACGGTGGGTTCATTCCCCATCGTATCGACTTTCTTGGATCGCATATGGAAATGTAATAGACCAATAATTTTATTAATTCGACGTTGATATCTCTTTAATCGAAATTGATGGGAATCTGTAATGACGTTTCAGTGGTTCACCAGACGTGGATATTTTCCGAACAGCCATATATTTATGGGTTTCAGGTAGGATGTCGCATTGAAAGATTGACGTTTCGAATAAACTTTATGGTCCGATCTTAATTTATTACGGTGCGGCTGCATCCGAAATGCTGCTGAGTTTTGAAATCGTCGATTGGATTCGATATGAAAGTAAACAGTGGGCAGAGAAGATGGAGTTCTTGGTTTTTTAGAGAAAAGTACGAGAGATCCTCAAAAAGAGACTGAAATGAAGGGTTTGCTAATACGAACTATATACGGGGTGTTTCCAAATTAGACGTGAATCTTGGGGCAGGTGTCAGTATCACTCATTTGCTGTCGTTTGAGACATGTTTGAGTTCTTGTTTTCTTTTTCTAATTTTCTCACCTAATTTCATTTTCCGTCAAGATTTTCTACGTTGACCGAATTGAAAAGAATTTTTGGAGCATTGTTATCAGAAAGGATATGATATGTATGAAAAAAGCAAAACTATGCTGTAATAGATGCTGAAAAAGAATTTGTATGATTTGAAAGTTGATATATGAAGAAAAATATACTCGATTTCAAATATCAATTTGTCTGCAACTTCCATCATTTATGTATGACAGAATTATTAAAAACCTTGCAAATTCCTTCTGTATTTCCTAAAATTGCACAAGTTTCCTCGTGTATCATCATCGATGCTCGTCCGAGAGAAATATTCTCTTTGCAGGATTTCCGAATGAAGAAAGCTCAACAAGAACCCAATCATACATGTTTGAAGCTCTATCACAAACATCCAGATAGACTCAAAAAACTATCTACCGAAGCATTTAGAAGAGAAGTCCTGGAGATTTAATGGATGTTGGCGTTGTGTAGCGTACAGGATGGCCAGCTTCGATGGTGCAGTACTACAAATCCTAAACTATTAACGATAGAGATTAAATAAGACACATGTCATGTCCTCTCTTTTGGAGAAAAATAAATTGCTGACAACCCCAAGTGGCTACGGCTTCTAGTTTCCGAGCTACAGGGCGATTTTGTTATTTGGTCTATTATTATAATTGGCTGTAACTTCCGTTTTATAGGATCTACGTTCTCGAAATGAACACATATTTGGGGCACTTTTTTTACTGCTTTTCATCGGTGCTATTGGATTCTTTGTATCAACCATTGAGTTTAAATATACATAGAGACACAGCCCAGTTCAACGATTTGAAGCTAAATTTTGTGTAGTTCCTTCACCGGTTCATAGATGGATAAGTGTGTTTCAGAGAAGCGAAAATTTTTACTCCCGCATCTGGCGGTAAGTAGCTCAACTAAAAGGCACTATTTCCGAAGCCGAATGCGATGACGATCAGGACCGGCATATGGAAGTGTGGGATGTTCAGTATTTCATCACCTGATTTTTTTGATGCATTAAAACGACAATTATTTTTGATCTTTCATGAATATAAAATACTGATGTATGAAAAAATAAATGCATGCAATTTTTTCTTCATTCATAAGTATTTATAAATAGATTTTCTATGAATTTTTGAAAATATTTAATTTTTCATAAACAGCGGGATGCTTCTGTGTCGAGATTCCTTTGGTTTTTTTTTCTGCCCCTGTACAGCTTCACTCTAATCAACAAATGAATCCTGATGTGCTTTTCAAATTCTGGAGTTAACGGAGAGTTCCAATCTTCTATAAATTCATTTTTTTTTTATTTTCCCAAAATATACCTTTGAAGTCATATCTTTCCTGATTTTGTGACGATAATTTTCTTTATGACCAAAAGCGCTTTCCTCATCAAATGTTTGAAATCGGTTGAGGGAATTCTCAAATGTATCCGATTTCGATTTGCAATATACAGGGTAGCCATTTGAAAACGAAACAGACGAGATTACAGACGAAATAAATTTTTTCGATATGCTTGGATAGGTCGATTTCTGTTTCGAGGGGGACAACTTAAGATGTAGGTTACGGACGCATAGCGCTTCAACCCTTGCTACTACAACCCTCACCCCCAATTTTTGAACAGGGAAGATGGGGTGAGTGATACCTCATTTGAAAGGTATTCTTATATTGATTTCAGCACAGTAATTGTTTTTTCTTTTTATGCATTAGTTCTCGAAATATTCTTAACTAAGTATTTGAAAATGAAGTGGTGTTTTCATGGCACTTGTAGTGTTTTTTTGGGAAAAATTGACATTTTGAGCTTCAAAACAACCATGACTGTGGCTTCCTTCCTCCAATCCACTGGCATAGAAATCTTTAATCAAGATGTCGATTTTTCACAAAAAAACACTACAAGTGCCATGAAAACACCACTTCATTTTCAAATACTTAGTTAAGAATATTTCGAGAACTAATGCATAAAATGAAAAAACAATAACTGTGCTGAAATCAGTATAAAAATACCTTTGAATTGAGGTATCACTCACCCCATCTTCCCTATTCAAAAATTGGGGGTGGGGGTTGTAGCAGCAAGGGTTGAAGCGCTATGCGTCCGTAACCTACATCTTGAGTTGTCCCCCTCGAAACAGAAATCGACCTGTCCGAGCATTTCTATCGAAAAAATTTATTTTGTCTGTAATCTCGTCTGTTTCGTTTTCAAATGGCCACCCTGTGTATCCAATCATTACCAAGTTTATTCAAATCATCAATGAGGAGTGCTTTTTCGCACTCACCGCATTTGTTTTTTTTTTGGCAATGTTCCTGATCAAATACCCCGAGAAACTTGCGATTGAGTTGGATTCTAGGGTATTTAGGTGTTCAATTAACTCTTTATCCCTTATACTCGTATACCCTCACTAGGCTCACCGTTGCCCGAATCCGCAGAAGAAATGGTCGAATCTGTCCAATCAACAACATCAATGGGCCTACTTTCAGATTCTCCCATTGTACACAGGTCGAAATCATTGTCGTCCTGGCAGTTAGAATTATCGGAACATTTTTCAAGACATGACCGACTGCAACCAAAATCTGAAGCATCGAGCTGAGGGGTTTGGATCATAACCCCTACGTTGTCTTATTTTGGAGAATGATATCTCGATTGGGTCCTGGTTGAGCCGACTTTTTATCAAATATAGAAATGTTTCCTTCGTCTCATCCCACAATTGAAGGATGCTACTGATGGTTTGTATCAAACCGTTGGAACTGTCCAAGACTTAATGAATTCAATTGATTCCGTCAGAGTTTGTATTGCTGATGGCTGATAATTTCCATCAAATTTTCCATTCGAATTGAGGCAGTCGAAAAGATCATTCATTTTCAGAATTGGCACTTCTCGACCTCAGCTCACCAGTTGCAATGACTGTTCTCATAGCCGAATATAAAGTTCTGATGAAAATCTTCGTGGCCAATTTAACCTTCATTTTCTGGAAGGCGTTTGGATTTATGTGGTTTTCAGTTATATTCAAGAGAGTACGAGACAGACAAATTCTTTTCATCGATTAAGTACGTTTCTTTTATGTTCCCCCAATAAACATTTTCACCCCTCATTTCCTACCTGAGAAAACTCCTTTGGAGAAATTCATGGCTAATAGTTCATCATTATTGAATCACACCGTTTGTAACGAATTTGGACGAATCCGACCCTGTCTACGATTCATAGAACTAGGGGAAAATAAATCTCCTACAGATTTCGATAAATCAGTAGTGACAAAATGGATCGCACGAATATAGTTCCTTTAGTAGCTACTATGTGCCGCCACTTAAGTTGGCAAATTGGCAAGTAAACTGCCAAAAATTTGTGCATCAAATCAATGAACTGGGTTGTGTCACTATGTATATTTAAACTTCCGTTTTATAGGATCTACGTTCTCGAAATGAACACATCTTTGGGGCACTTTTTTTACTGCTTTTCATCGATGCTATTGGATTTTTTGTATCTACTCAAATTTCAGAGCTATCACAATTTTTTTTTTCAAATGGAAACGATAGTGGAAAATGGTATTTCCAAATTGATCTTTCTTCAACGATTTCAAAAATATATATCAGGATATACCTACTTCCGAGTTCACAATATACAGGGTGACTGGTGACGTAAGGGACAACGGCTAAGTGGAGATATAGGACCTAAAACTGAATGAGAATTTGTGTTTCAAATGTCCCATAAGGGTATTCGTTTCGAAGATATAGGGTGATTTATGAAAAAATGCTAAATCTATGAACTCCAATATCTTCGTTAATATGATATGTTTTTCGCTGATATTTTACATGCTTGTTCATACAGGCATTCTCTGTCAGCATAAGAAAAAAAAAATGAAAAAATTGCTGGCCCGTACTCAAAAATTTCAATTTACATGTCAAGTGAGAAGTATCACACGGTATATGAGATAAAATAAAATCAAATAGAAATTTGGAAAGAGGGAAAAAAACTGATGAAATATCTGTTTTTTGTTTGAATGGCACAAATTTTCTGTCGTTTCTATGATATGTTGAAGTAAGAATATTACAATATTTTTAAATTCAAATCATGAAAATTAGTACTACTGATAGAAAAAACCTTGAATTCGAGGCGCTAGAATGAGCCTGGCATCAAAATATTCCTTCAAATCTTGAAATCTATTTTTATCAATTAATATTTCGATGCCATATAAAATTTCAAAATAAAATTTGTTGTAGATGGGGTGATGAAAGAGTTGGATACTCAAACACAAAAATAGAAAAAGTCGCAAATATAATTCATAAAAAAATCAAGTAAGCAAATGTTCGAAATGAAAGCCGTTCACCTCCATACATTTATTGGCTTTCTTGAACAAATGAAGCACAGCTTTTCTAATCAGAGGAATATTTGTTTTAATTTCTTCGCATGCTTCAGTTATTCTGCTCTTCAAATGTTCACGGCTTCTTATTGTTTCTTTATACACCGTATCCTTAAGATGACCCTATAGAAAATAATCCAGAGGAGTTAAATCGAGTGATCTAGCAGGCCAATTCCTAGAACCTCCCCGACCAATCCACCTGTCAGAAAACTCCCTATTCAGAAAATTCTTCACTTCATTTGCAAAATGAGGAGGTGCACCATCATGTTGAAAAATCATACCTCTTTGATTGATATTTTCTAGCGCCTCGAATTCAAGGTTTTTTCTATCAGTAGTACTAATTTTCATGATTTGAATATAAAAATATTGTAATATTCTTACTTCAACATATCATAGAAACGAAAGAAAATTTGTGCCATTCAAACTAAAAACAGATATTTCATCAGTTTTTTTCCCTCTTTCCAAATTTCCATTTGATTTTATTTTATCTCATATACCGTGTGATATTTCTCACTTGACATGTAAATTGAAATTTTTGAGTACGGGCCAGCAATTTTTTCAATTTTTTTTTCTTATGCTGACAGAGAATGCCTGTATGAACAAGCATGTAAAATATCAGCGAAAAACATATCAAATTAACGAAGATATGGCAGTTCATAGATTTAGCATTTTTTCATAAATCACCCTATATCTCCGAAACGAATACCCTTATGGGACATTTGAAACACAAATTCTCATTCAGTTTGAAGTCCTCTATCTCCACTTAGCCGTTGTCCCTTACGTCACCAGTCACCCTGTATAGAAAATTTCGAAAAAACACTCTTTGTTCAACAAAATCCAAGCAGGCTTTGATTCAGTTCCTTCAAAACTGAGGCGATACAATAATGATGAAACTGAAATCTGAATTGAATTTGACAAGTGAAAATAAATGAGACATGAAATCTTATGACCGCTCCAATTTGAAGGAAGTGTGCTTGGATTTTGTTGAACGAAAAGTGGTTTTTCGAAATTTTCCATATATAGTGAACTCGGAAGTAGGTATATCATGATATATATTTTCGAAATTGTTGAAGAAAGATCAATTAGGAAATATCACTTCCCTTTATGGTTTCTATTCGAAGAAAAATGTTCTTGTTATAGCTCCGAAATTTGGGCAGATATAAAAAAATCCAATAGCACCGATGAAAGGCAGTAAAAAAGTGCTCTAAAGATGTGTTCATTTCGAGAACGTAGATCCTATAATACGGAAGTTATAGCCAATTATAATAATGGACCAAATAACAAAATCGCCCTGTAGCTCGGAAACTAGACGTCGTAGCAACTTGGGGTTTTCAGCAATTTATTTTTCTCCAAAAGAGAGGACATGACATGTATCTTACTTTTTCTCTATCTTTTATAGGTTAGGAGTTGTAGTACTAAACCATCGATTTTTTGTATTGAATGGACTATTTGTGACTTTTCGTTTTATTGTGCATTCGTTCTTTATCATATCTTATATATACAACTATATTGTGAGAATAAAGTGATGAAGAACAGCTTTTTGAAGATGTGAAAATCTGATTTAGATAGTGAAGATTTCCGTAAAAATATAAAGTTTTTTTTTATATTTTTGGAATTAAAATCTCAAGCTCTACAGAAATAATTGAAAATCTCTTGAGTTCGAATCCCATTTGAAATAAAATATTGCTTTATAAATGAATATCAATAATCATCAATATAGAAAAATATACCGAACCCATTGAATTGTTCATAAAAAAAGTGTCCAAGAAATGTTTCCACAGAAGAAAAAAAACTTACATCAATTGTTCAAAAATGCACATTTATAAAAGACAACCTCTAAAAATAAAACAATGAAAGGGATTGTTCAACTAATTTATAAATAAGACTTTACATTCAAATGTATCCATCAATTTGGATCTGTAGGTACCCTTGAAAATTTCCATATTTCGAATGGTAACATTTTCAGTATCTTCAAGTTGTTGTCATATCGATAGCATCATTGGTTATCTCACCATTTAATGACAATCACTAGGAAATGGAATAGGTAGTCTGATAATTAGGTATCATTTTTTAACAGTTTCTGGAAGATGCGATGAAAACAGTTAGTTAATCAACTAGTTCATTAATCAGAAGAGTTAACGATCGAGAAATTTGATGTTTGAGATCATTAATCAAAATTCTTCCATCGACTTCTTTTCTAATGAAATTATTAAATGCTCGATTGACAATATTTGTAACAAAATTTTCTTAGCGCTAGTAGAAGAAGTAGCATATAGTGTATAGTGGTTGCTTATAACACTCGAGCATTAATAGGGTTCTTGAATTCACAACTATACCGATTTCTTGGATAGGTAGCTTCTGTAATTTATTTTCTCACACCTGAGAATATTTTTCCCATTTATTTTCAGAACTGGCCACAGTGAATCTCCCTACAAGGTGCATGAACGAACGCTCGATAGCTCTTGACTTCATGTCAGTTCTTCAACCGACCCATTTTTGTTAAGTACTACTCAAACTAACAAGGAATCTGAGTAACCTTCAATTTTTTCTCTAAATCCCATCACCCTTCCATTAAGAATGAACATATTCATCCATTTAACTTTCATTTCAATTAACCCATTTTCAAGGTGCTTGCCCACAGGATATCCGCCATAAAGTCAAACTATTTATCTCCAAATGGCGACCATTTTTTTGAAGAACCGATTAGTTTTTGTGCCCTATCCAATTATAGTGTAATGGTCATAAAACGTACTTTCAAGCAATAAAAATAAACGGCAATGTTGTATCTGATTGACTGTTATCTGGCTGGAATCGTATGTTGTATGGCTACCAAGTGATGCAGTCTGAGTGCTGAGACCTCAAATACACATACAGGGTAGTCAACATAAGATAGTCCAGTCGGATATTCCAGTATGAATGAGATTTATCAGGAAATCTTTTCAGGTCAATTTTTATTCGGATGGGGGTATTTTTTATTACAAATTCATGACGCCAACATCAAAATATATCCCCTCACGAATAAAAACTGACATATCTTCGGCTGGTCACCCGTTTACTTGATATGCTTATATTCTTTAAAATAAAGTACAACATTTGAGTCCAAAATTTCCTTATTATTATTCATTCAAGATCTAATCTTGATTTATCGACCATATCCTAAACTGACTTTTATGAATGTTCATCCATTAAAATTGAAAGCTTTTTTCGAAAATACTGTCTGCAAATTAAGAAACATGTTTAATTAGTGAGCTATGACATTTGGAACTTGATCGATTCAGGACAAGAAAGATCGATATGAAATGTCTTGAAAAAACCGATTTCGTTTCAAAAGCCATTTTATTGCCATGTTTTTATCAAGATTGTCATTTTCTCAAGAATCCATCAATTATTTTATGAAATATTCAACAGAATTTGCATCATTCGAAAATAATATGTCCTGAACTGTTCACTCAAAAATGTCATTATCGTTTATGCCAATGTTATTTGATTACGTTGAAATCTTTAATTGAACAATTAATTAAAATGTCTTCGTCTTAAATGATGAATCCAAGGTGGGTCACTGTAATATTGCATGCAAAGTACAGATTAGAAATTTTGGTGGAATAGGGACATTCTTGATAATATCACATGGGAGACATTTAATTTGAATTTTTAAGACAGCGATTATTGAGAAATTCGGTCTATAATCGGTTTCTTCGTGAATATTAAGAAAATAAGAATTCGAATGGATACTAACAACATTTATATAACGTGAAAATATTCGATAACAAGTATAATATTCTTGAGCGTTTTTTTTTAATTGACCTCGAAGAAACTTCCCCATTCGATTTGGGAAAAATCCAGAATGGAATTATAATATCGAATAAAATATCACATGCAAACCACTCAAAAAAAAAATTTCAAGTAATTCTCCATCACTAAAACTGTACCCATAGGAATAAAATTTATTTTTCAAACCCTTGAAAAATCGATTCAAGTCACATAATATAATCCTATCGAGACCTGTTCAAAGAATAATTAAATCTCTTCAACCATCAATATGGATGTGAAGAAAGCTGTCAGCCATATCTAAAAAAGCAATCGTATCGATAAATAATTTTCAATCACTGTTATAGATGAAAAAACTGAATCAAAGAAGGAGCTGTTGCAAATGAATGATGACAGTATTTGGCGCAACAACATTCTTTTTTTCAATTACGGTTTAAAACCAGTGGGTTTTTTAATGGTAACTCGAGTGTGGGTAACAACAGAAACAAGAAATTCTTCGATAGGCTTGAACTGGTCAATATAATGCATTTGGTTCAAGATTCGGAAAATAGGGACTAATTTATAGTGCATTATTTGGAATAGATGTTTTCCTGATGAGTTCGGATAGTGGTATTTATCTAGGCGAAATTGCGAAATCCCATAAAAAAGATCTCTTATAAAATCTTTGTCTATCTGTCCATTATTCTGTCTATTACAGTGAATTTCTTGAGATTTTTTGGACAGAAATTATTGAAATTTGGAAAATATATGGAAATTAGAGACCCAATGAAATGAACTTATTTTGAATTGAAATGTAAATTTGGGTAAAAATTGCAAAATTCAAAATTTTTATGGCACATCAATGAATGCTACCATAGTGAAGACGACAAATTCATTTTTTTCGAGTTTTTCTCGAAGGCTTAGTTAAGAAGGTTTTCAATAAAAAACACCAAAATTGGAAATTTAGCATATTTCAAAAGATATTGAGCCTAACATTTGAAAACAATTCACGAATGTAAAAGGACACCCTAAGGTTGCAGAAGTGTTATAGTGGGAATCTAGAAGTTCCACAATACTGCGGAACTTATTTTACGCAGCCCTCTTCTACTTAAGTTCTACTCGCACTTGACCTTGCTTTTTTCTACAAATGTCAAAATATAAATGGTAATCAATTCTTGATTATTATTCATATAATTATTTTCTTTCATTGAATTGTTCACGTCTTTCTATAAATACCTCTCGAGAATTGCGTATCGTCAGGAATTGAGTTAGCTCTTCAGGAGGAATGGAACGGTATGTCTGAAAATTTCATTAATGAATTCATTCGTGGGATGCCTAGGAGTATTGGGCAGTTGATTGACAGAGTTTGCCCATTAACCAACAGAGGCATTTAGACCTTAAGATTGCCTTGAAAATTGCAATACTGGAAGTATTTTCTTCCAAAAGAAATCGTGTTTGCGAACAGACAGAGAGAATTGAATTTGGCCACGATTTTCCGTTTCGAAATTCCTCAATCAGAGGAATTTCAGCAAAATGGTAACGCTCAAAAAATGGGAACATCTGCCACCATTTACATTACGACTTTTTTCAGAAGCAACACACACATCACGTACACCGTTTATACCTCGACAATCATGGGTAATCGACGATTATTTATTAAATAAATTATACCGGTTGACATATATTAATTATGCAAATTTGTAACGATCAGAATCTGCCTCTTTGGTACATAAATCGAGTGATATAAAATAAACAGAATGGCTGAAATTACCATCGATTTTAGTAGGTATACATTCACACGTTGATCGTTTATGATGTACGAAGGGTGGAGAAAAATTTTCAAATCACATTAAGAAATTGCCAGAGCACATTTAAATACAAATTTCCGGAAATTACCTGTTCAGTATACCCCATTCACTAGGCCAAGATTTAGGTTTATTATTATTTATTAGTTTTTTTACGTAAAACTGGCGTTGCCAATGCTATTTTTTGTTTTCACTCTCTTTTATTAACTTCGTAAGTGGAGTTAGTTCTTACAAGGTTTAACTGTGACACAGGTTTCGTAGTTTCTGCTAATACATTTTCATACTGGAGTATTTCAAGTTGTGCAAAAAGATATTTAAATATCTTTTGTCGATTTATTTCTTGAGAATTTTGAAAAGTGGGGAATTTCATACGTCCGTCTGTTCGTTTAGAAGCTTTTCTGTTGGATTATTCGAATACTTTTATTCCTTCTTCTAATGAACTATCACAAAGTAACAGACTATTCTATCCATTATTTTTCAGTACAATTCCAACAATCGATTCTTGATTTCTGAACAAGAAAATAGCATAACTGAATTTTCCAACCATGTTTATATACGTGAAATATATCCAGTAATCACAGAGAAAAAAGTTTCTTCAACATTCGCCAGGTTTTTGGAATTGTTGAGTTCACATAATATTTTCTCAAATTCATTATTTTCCCAAAGTGAACATACAGTTTGATAGATACGTAATTACTACGACATATATGTAGAAAGGACAACGTTGCGTATTTATCTGAAAGGAAAATGGCTTAAACCTAACATTTTCAAAATATATACGATGAAATGTTTAAGAATTTCATGGCCAACCGGGTAACATTATGAGAGCGAATGAAGTATATTTGTCACGACTACGTAGAAAGTTCCACTAACAAAAAAACTCAGATATACACGGTGTCTCGAGAAGGTTTGATCTCATAGACGATTTTTCTGCATCTGCTGTTAAACATTTTTATGAGCGACCGTCAAACATTAACTCTTTACCCCACATCCAGCGCTCTCAGTAACCAATTTTTAAATTTACATTCATTTCTTAGATTGGGCCAAAATCTGTATTTCTTAACAATTTTTTTCTGTAATGAATTTCTCATACCAGTTAGACAGTAGGTTAAAACTGCAGAAGGACAAGAAAAATTTGACAGCAGATGTGAAATAAATCTTCCTGATTCCGGATTTGTTATTACGGAAATATTGGCTTTTTTTAAAAAACAATTCGCTAGGATTTTAAATGGTTCTTGTCACGTGATATGAAAATTTTTTCACATTCAGCCCGAATGCGCATTTCTCAATCTAGGTGCAAAATTTCATTTCGATGGAATCCGTAGTTTTGAAATTATCGGTGAAACAAAATTTCAACGAATAATCATATCCTCACAACATATCAAAACAATAATTAGCAAAATAAAGAAAGATCCGCATTATGTGATATTTTCCTGGGAAATTCAAATTATATCAGTCTGTTAATATTGATCGATGACCAATAATAAAAGAATTCAAGGTTTCCCCACAATCAATATTTTAAATGTGTTTTATTTCAATTTAAAGTTCCATCACTCTCAAAAAGAAACACCCGATAGATGCATAGAAACCATAAAACTTACATTATAATGATATGATATTACCCTTGCTGCTCAGCTTGAAATAATGGATAAACATCCATGGATATGAGCTGTCACACAGAACAGAAAAACATAAATAATATGTCAATTACTATTTATGGGCAATTTTGGCTTCAATAATTTCCACAGATATATTTATAACACAAATAGCAATTGAAAAACATTTACGGTGGGTTTCACAAAGCGTAATCACCGGTGATCGGAGGTTGATCTAGATCTAGAATCAACTCGATTTGACAGTTCAAAAATCGAAGAATCAAGCCGTTGATCTCCGATCACCGGGGATTACGCTTTGTGAAACCCACCCCTAAAAAATGAAGAGTGACAACTCACGATTGAAACTAATCGTCAAAATCCGATTCACTTGACATTTCGGCAAAAATTTCTATGTTTCTGTTCTGTGTGACAGCTGATATCCGTGGAAACATGAAGACCTTGCTGTTCCACCAACTCGAGATGTTTACCCACTTTTTTTCGGGTAATAGCATTCCAATTTTAATGGGTAATAAAAGAGAAGTGTCGACACCTATTCTATGGATCTGGCCTCAGACTAATAATATAAATCGGTGACAAAATGAAATCAGCTGTTTTTAAAAAATAAACAAGTTTTCTTATCTCGTCTACCCAAAAATTTGTTCGCTTTGATCAAGTTTAGAATCGATGTTCTTGATTATTCGAAATTCACAATACTAATAATATCGATGAAAAGTGTATGAACCTTGAGGTAAAGACAAGTCTGGACAGTTCTCCGGGTAGACGGACCCCCTATGATCCCATGTTCTTTTTGCATGAACAAGTATTATACGGGTGATCTTTCAAAGGCAGTTTTTCACCCACCTTAAATTTCATTTCGATGGAATCCGTAGTTTTGAAATTATCGGTGAAACAAAATTTCAACGAATAATCATATCCTCACAACATATCAAAACAATAATTAGCAAAATAAAGAAAGATCTGCATTATGTGATATTTTCCTGGGAAATTCAAATTATATCAGTCGGTTAATATTGATCGATGACCAATAGTAAAAGAATTCAAGGTTTTCCCACAATCTTCAATATTTCAAATGAATTCCAATATCAGAATAGCTATGCACGAATCTGACTCAATCTGAGATGAAACTTAAACACACTTAATAACCACTGACATTTCATTGAAATCCCCCACATTAACATAATAACTAAACGACTTTACAGCGACGAAAAATGACCACTCATCGCATATAAGTCGATCTTCATTAAATCTCCCATATAATCTCCCCAATTTACCGAATTTGTACGATGTAAATTTCTTGTTGGTTTAAAAATCATCAACATAAGAAACTCCGGCACCTCTAAACTACTTCTGAATAATTTTCTCAATTAGCCCGGCATTTTAATGAAATATTCAGGTAAAAAAGATCTAGATGGTAATTGAATGAGCCTGGGGTTATCCCATAAATCATAAAAGTGCCTGAGTGATCTGACTTGAAAAAGCCATCCAGATCAGTTCTCACCTCTTTGGTGTCTTGAACGACCGCCTATGGAATGCTGAAGACGTTGGCTTGCGCCACTGGCGATGGCTTGGTAATTGACGAATAATTTTTTGAATTACTAAGATGCAACCTTGACGTCAGCATCAAGTTTTAAAAAATCTTCAAGAATTCTTGCAATAATGAACAGTCTTTTTCAGATGTTCCTGCTATCTTGAAAGTTGTGTTGCCCATATTGCGTCCACCTCATTCGAAGGGTAAAGACTTTCAATGCAACAGGAAAAAATTCAACAAATAATAATAGTAATGTCAGAAATCTAATTATACATCTGTAGAAAATATAGTCAATTATTGTTTACGATCCATGAAATCATATTAAAATTTGATTTGGTTATACTGAGAAGTAATCAGAGAAATTCTTCGAAAAATCATAGGAATTTCTACCTTGATGAGAGCAAGCCATTGGAAACGCAAAATCATTTCATTAATCATCAAGGCCTCATAACTCTTCGATCAATTAAAAATATTCTCCTTGTTTTTTAATGAGTTGGTGATTCATTTTTCTGCGATATGTGAATCGATATCATTCTCAGGAGTGTTAAATTGAAGTCTACCTTCTAGTCCATAAAGTATGGAATGAATATTCTCGATCCTTGCGGTTTCAGGATTCAGTATTTATTGTTACAGATGATGAGTAGTGACTTCCTGAACCGAAAGCTTATTAAAGGCTGACAGATTGGCCAACTTCGTTCTCGTTTAATTTGAACGACGAACAGATTCAATCAACAGATCATAAAATTTATAATCAGATCACCAAAAAGCAGAAGGTACCTTATATTGGGTGTTTTTTTTTGTGATAGAACTTCAAATTGGAATAAAACACATTAAAGCCCGCAACGGACGGCGAGCGATATATTATATCTCATATATTACACCAATATCGCTCCTTATGAAAATGCACCAAGCCCCGCGGACGACGCTATAATATATATTCCGATATTACGATATTTTTCCATACTAAAATGACATATGTCAATGCAAAGCTATAATATATATTATATTATCGCTCGCCGTCCGTTGCGGGCTTTAATGTAAGATTGAAGCCAATTATTTTCATTATTTGAAAGATGATTTTATGACATTTATATTTTGAAAACAATTTCTGGCATATGTCCACCACGACTAGCTCTGAGGAACCGCATTCGACCAGACCAATTTTGTACCACTTTTTCGAGTAATTTACGCATATTGGCTTCCAAAGAGTCTATTGTTTCTGTTTCATCATCATAAACGAATAACTTGGCATAACCCCAAAGAAAATAATCTATTGGAGCTACGTCGCATGATCTTGGAGGCCAATTAATTGGACCATTTTTCGAAATAATGTTATCGCAAAATCTTTCTTGCAATAAATCAATTGTTACGGTACCAACAAAAGTTCAAGCTCCATCTTGTTGGAACCAAAACACTTCTGGGTCGCTACCATCCATATTATGAAACAAATGAAACCATTCACTGTAACATTAGCTCCAGAGCTAGTTGTGACGGACATATGCCGGAAATTATTTACAAAACATAAAACTCAGAATATTACGTATTGAATATAAAAAATTGGCTTCAATCTAAAGCCATTTTTTCGCGTGAATCACGGTTCAAAACTATTTCAAAAACATTTCGAAGTAAACGTCACCAGTTCATGCATCGCTAAAATGCCACAATTTCAAAACGGTGACGTCATCATAGAAATGTCAATTCAATTTATGAATTTAAAAGTTAGAAACATGATACACGCACATAATAATAAAAATTTTTATAATTTTAGGTGTGTTTATTTGTATATTATTATTACATCTTGTATTTTCAAATTGGACTCCAATCATTTCATGATGAATTTGAATGTTCTCGTCCTGATTAATGACTTGTTGAAAAAAATATACGCAATATTCATATTGATTGAATCAAGAGGAAGAAGCCGTAAAATCAATTTCAAAAATTGGAACATACATTTTCAAAACTAAATAATATTTCAGAATTCTAAAATAAAGGTGTGCTCTACTCGAAGTGATTTATTACTTCACAGTCACAGGTTACAATGCATTCTTAAAACAAAGCTGTCATATTCAAATAATATTCAATGCAATGAAGAACAGTTATTATTATTATTTATTCAAAATAAAAACGGTGAAAACAAAATAAATCCAACAAACATAACCTATATTCTTCAATAAGCTGATTCCAAACTTCAAACTGCAGTTCGAACTATTCCGCTACCTGCTTTCAAACCGCTTCAAATTATTTTGAACCATTTGGTGCGTGACGTCACCAGTTCGACGCGAAAACACGAATATTTCAAAACGAATAGTTTTAAAATATTGTCACGCGAAAATTCGGCTTGAATTCAAATGTGTTTTATTTCAATTTGAAGTTCCATCACTCAAATAGAAACACCCGATAGATGCATAGAAATCATAAAACTCACATTATAATGGAATAATATGAGCCTTGCTGCCTAAAATATTGGATAAATATCCGTGGATATGAGCTGTACACACAGAACAGAAAAACATAAATAATATGTCAAATATGATCAAAAAAAAATTGTAGCTCCAAGTGTCTAGTTTTTGGATTAGAACTTCAAAAATTTTAAGTTTCAGTGGTTTTCGAGTAATGATAGAAAAATCAGCAACAAAAAAATTCTCAAAATTTTACCACTTTTTTTTTTCTTGTCTACGAGCGTGGTAATTTTATTTTTGCATAATCGTTATAATGATGGGATACTTTGTTAATTCAGCTTTAATTTATTTTTTTATTGACCTCAATACGTCCACTTCTCGCCGAGATATCGGTCTTCAAATGGAAAAAGATCCATTTGTCCTTGATTATCGATTTCTCAGCAATCAATGATCGCACAGAAAATTGAAGGGGGGGTTTCAAGACCTTAAATGAACTCCCATTAATGAACAACCATTGCTTATTCATAGAAATTTTTTTTTCTTAATGTCGCATCAATATGAAAATTTAACAAAAAAAGGGCTTTTGGTGGTTTCTTGGAAAATCTACCGCTGGATCGAAAATGTTGAGGAAACCAATAATGTTGAGTGTGACTTTCACAGTTCAATATGTTGATAAAAACCTTACGAAGAGCCAACTCAATTCAGCGAGCCGTTTTTTGTTTGACTCGATTGAATTTTTGAAAAAAAATAAGGATCACGTTTTTTGCTCTGAGAAGCTCGTAATCTTTAAAAAAGGCAAAAAAGAATTTTCTCGAGCTTTTTCCACATTTTAATTGCAGATAGTTCATAAATTTCAAAAAAAGAAAAATAAAAAAACAACAAATAACATTTTTATTAATTTAATAACGCCACCCTCGTTTTCAATAACGGCTCTCAAACGTTCAGCCATGTTAATGCAGGCGGTAATTTGAGACTGTGGAATGGTATTCCAAATTTGCTGAAGCGCAAGCTCCAAGGCGGTTATGTTCTGCAAATTTGGATACTCTCTGCGCAACCGACGGCCCATTATATCCCATACATGCCTTTTTTAAAGATTACGAGCTTCTCAGAGCAAAAACCGTGATCCCTTTTTTTTTCAAAAATTCAATCGAGTCAAACAAAAAAACGGCTCGCTGAATTGGGTTGGCTCTTCGTAAGGTTTTTATCAACATATTGAACTGTGAAAGTCACACTCAACATTATTGGTTTCCTCAACATTTTCGATCCAGCGGTAGATTTTCCAAGAAACCACCAAAAGCCCTTTTTTTGTTAAATTTTCATATGAATAAGCAATGGTTGTTCATTAATGGGAGTTCATTTATGGTCTTGAAACCCCCCTTCAATTTTATGTGCGATCATTGGTTGCTGAGAAATCGATAATCAAAGACAAATGGATCCTTTTCCATTTGAAGACCGATATCTCGGCGAGAAGTGGACGTATTGAGGTCAATAAAAAAATAAATTAAAGCTGAATTAACAAAGTATCCCATCATTATAACGATTATGCAAAAATAAAATTACCACGCTCGTAGACAAGAAAAAAAAAGTGGTAAAAATTTTGTTGCTGATTTTTCTATCATTACTCGAAAACCACTGAAACTTAAAATTTTTGAAGTTCCAATCCAAAAACTAGACACTTGGAGCTACAATTTCCTTTTTTTGAATTCCTTGTACGACCATTCCTCTCAAAGTTACGGCATGTTGAAAATTGCCGAAAAATTTGGAATTTTTTTTTGATCCTTTAATTTTTTCCAGTAGTGTATTTATAACATAAATAATAGCAATTGAAAAACATTTACAGTGGGTTTCACAAAGCGTGATCACCGGTGATCGGAGGTTGATCTAGATCTAGAATCAACTCGATTTGACAGTTCAAAAATCAGAGAATCAAGCCGGGGATTACGCTTTGTGAAATCCACCCCTAAAAAATGAACATTTCGGCAAAAATGTCTGTGTTTCTGTTCTGTGTGACAGCTGATATCCGTGGAAACATGAAAATCTTGCTGTTCCACCAACTTGAGATGTTTACCCACTTTTTGTTCGGGTAATAGCATTCCAATTTTAATCGGTAATAAAAGAGAAGTGTCGACACCTCTATGGATCTGGCCTCAGAATAATAATATAAATCGGTGACAAAATAAAATCAGCTGTTTTTAAAAAATAAACAAGCTTTGTTATCTCGTCTACCCAACAATTTGTTCGCTTTGATCAAGTAAAGAATCGATGTTCTTGATTATTCGGAATTCACAACAGCAATAATATCGATGAAAAGTGTATGAACCTTGAGGTAAAGACAAGTCTGGACTGTTCTCCGGGTAGACAGACCCCCTATGATCCCATGTTCTTTTTGCATGAACAAATATTATACGGGTGGTCTTTCAAAGGCAGTATTTCACCCACCAACCTGTGAGCTGTCCTCACCACGGGATATCCTGTGATTATTAGCGCGGAAATAAATCAGAATTGCTAGACCGTAATTGAGTCGTAGTAAAGGTATCTTCATTCTTCTGCAACAAAAATTGCAGATATCGCTTCGAATAATATTGACGACTCTATTTCTATGCTCCATTCACCTTCATAAAGAATCCCGGTTGGCCATGACATTCTGACACTTTTCACCGTGTATATTTTGAAAATGTTTCGTTATAGTCATTTTCGTGTCAGATAACTAAGCAACGTTGTTCTTTCCTCATAGAGGTTGTAGCACTTACGTAATTATCGAAATGTTTATTTACTTTGGGAGAATGATGAATTTATCAAAATATTATGTGAATTCAATGATTCCAAAGACCTGGCGATTGTTGAAGAAACTTTTTTCTCTGTCAATACTGGAAATAAACTGCTCCACATGAGTTAGGGATATTGACTAAAATTGCAAAAAAATATGGTTGGAATAAGATTTGTGTCATGAAAATTCATATTAATATGATTTCAAGTTGCAAATTAATGTTAGCCTGTAGGTCTGCAGCGTATACAGGGTAGTTAAGAAAAATCGAGTAAAATAACGAAATTTTATTCCCAGATAATTCAAGCATTTTAAGACTATCAATACAATGCATGGCATCAATACAATGTATGAAATGACAATGAAGTGTCAGACGTTTTTCGAATTTGCTCTTGCTTTTTTGCTGATTTTTTGCTAAAAACAACCACTCTAATCTATAGGAGATGATCCCCCAACATAAGGGGCCTGTAGCGTTCCTCGAACACCTGAAGAACAGAAGAATCATCACTTGGAAGATCGGACCTGATCGAAAGATCCTCCCGATCCATGAGAGAGTTAGGGCTTTGTGAAAAGGTTTTTTAAGGCAGGTGAAGTATTTTTTTCTACTGCTTCTTTCTCGTTTTTCTTCTTTTTTTTTCTTGTTACAGATGTAATTTCAAGATATTTGCCTCCAGTTCGATGAAAAGGCATGTTTTCAAACACAAGGAGCTCTGTAACATGGATAGCAGCATATTTTTCAACAAATTCAGTATCACCACACATACACGGGGAGACAGAGTTTTTTCAGAGGTTTTTGTCTGTTCTCGTGTATCATGCACAGAATGGTATGGTACCCCGTTTACATTCCCTCTGCTAACACTCAGATTTGGAGCGGGAAACAGATTTTATTCTTTTATATAATCTGTTCCTTGTCGCCATTTCTTCACACGTGCCATATGCCATATATTGTTTGATATTACAAAACAGTATGTAATTCTCTCTTTCAAAAGAATATATATATATATATATATAATACAATGTATGGCATCAATACAATGTATGGCCTCCACGGGCATCAATAAAAGCTTGACATCTTCTTTGCATACTACACACGAGGTTGTTGAACATTTCTTGAGGAATTTGGTTCCATAAACGGGGCAGAAGCTCTCTCAGGTCATTTTTAAGGATTCTAGGGTAGGTTGATGATTATCTAATCTTCTTTGGAGCATATCCCATGCATGTTCTATGCAATTCAAATCTGGTGAGTGGGAAGGTATTGGAAAATGTGGAATACTAAGCTCCTCTCGCGCATTCTCAACTATGGCTGCACGGTCAACGGTGCGGTCCAGCGTTATCGTCTAGAAATTGAAAAGTTTCACCAATAGCAGCGTGAATTTGGCACAACATTGTCAATGACATTCTCCCTATAGTGTAAGGCGGTCATATTCCCAGGACAAATGTGTAGATTTGTTCGCCCGTTGAAACATTTCCCGGCCCATACCATAAGACTACCCCCTCGGAATGGATGGACTTCTTGGACATAGCGACGATTACGGGTATGCGTGGGATTGTCCATACCCTTATTCTTCGAGAATCTGAAAATCGTCCATATCTGGATATCAGTGAAAAGGACATTACGCCATTGATCGTTCCAATTGATATGTTGCCTTGTCCATTCCAGTCTTTGACGCTTATGGTCACGTGTTAATGGAACTCCTCTTAATGGACGTCTAGAACCTAGATTCACCTCTCTCAAACGTCGTCTAATGGTTTCGATGGAAACCCCATTTGCATTTTCAAGAGTATTCCGTAGCATTCTACACGTAAAAGTTTCTTCTCGCCGAAACGGTGATGAAACGATCCTGAGCAGGTGTTGTTTTTCGTCGCCCACCAAGCCTTGCTCTTTCCAACACGAAACCTGTCTCCCTGAACCTATTCCAAAGTCGAGATATCACACTTTGGCCGACTTGGAGCCTTCCCCTACAACAACCTGAGTTAGGCCCCCCTGTAGCATTCCGATAGCCCTATCAGCCTCAGCGTTTGTTAATTTACGTCTTGGCATTTTCAGAAAACTCATTTCAAATCGAAGCCGTGGATGAACTGACTTCATTTCAAAATAAGAACTTTTATGGAGCATATGCAAGTAACCAAACTTCAGAAAGACGGCGACCAGATTGACGAAATGTCTCATTCTGATTTTTATTGGATCGATTCAAGTTGTTATTGAGTTTTGAATGATTTTACAGCGATTTTCTCGAAGATTACATACTTTTAAAAACGATTGAATACGATATCCCTAACTCTTGTGGAGCGGTTATTTCACGTGGTTGGAAGATTCAGTTATCCTTTTTTCTTGTACGGATATCAAGAATCGAGTGTTGAAATTTTACTGAAAATTATGGACAGAATAGTCCGTTACTTTGTGATAGCTCATTCGAAATAAATAATGAAAGTGAAAAAAGAATTGGAGGAAGAAAAGAATCACTGGAATGAAAATCAGCGTGGGTGTAGAAAAGGTCGAAATACTAGGTACTAATGCTCTAATGGATGTTGTCACGAAAGTAGGTACCAGAGGCAATAGATAATGGTGATGCAGTTGAAATGCTCAATTTTGATTTAAGCAAGGCTTCTGATGTGGTATCACAAAGGACTCTATTTGATAAGCTGTTCTCAATTGTGTTCAAATAACTGAAATCTCATTTGAAAAATTGATTCCAGAAGGTCAATCGGAAAGGGAGACATCCACTCAGCAAATAATTGAGTGTGGTGTTCCCCCAGGGTCAGTTTTGGGACTCATACTCTTTTTGATATCTTCAGATGATATGACCTTTCAGCATTGCGAATAGTTGTGCATTTATTGTGATAATACTTCTGTTGTTATTACATATATCAAAATGTTAGAAGGACGTTCTTGAGAAGAAGGAACTCGATATGAAAGAGGTTGAACTGTTGAAGAATAGTATGGGAAAAACCTTAAAAATTTTCCGAGATTATGTCCCAGCAGGGCCGATCCTAGCAGGTGTGCAGCGCGTGCCCCGCACGCGGGCGGCCAAACTAATGGGGCGGCCGCAGGCCGCCACATTTTCATGTTAGTTTGTAAAAAATATGATTCTCAACAAATCTCGAAAAGATTTTTTCTTAATTATTGATTATTACTTTCCAACTCTAATCATCCAAATGTGAATGGGACGAGAAAAAAAATTGGATGAAACTGAATTTTTCAATCTTGTCAAATCAAATATTCCTTGTTACCCTTCGCCGACAGAAAGAAACAAAAGAATGCTTGCTTCAGAAGAACGTGATACAAAGATCGAAAAAACTACCATCTGAGAGCAATTATCGCGGTATCGATAGGGTCTCGAAATAGGAATGTCTAGGATTGGTAAAAATTTCCAAATGTTGGAATAGAATCAATCGCGTTGTCGTAAAAACGAAAACGGCTGGGGTGCAATTATTATGGTTTGTAATGATGCTTTCTGCAGAACTGCCATAGCTTCATAGTTCATATGTTTATTTCTCGTTGCCACAGTTCTGGATTCCGGTATCTTCCCTGTGAAAATTAATAATAATCCTCCTGTTATATACTAACGAACAAATTGTGTGGAAAGTGTTTTCTATTGTAAAAAAGTTTATATAGCCCAAGTGTCAATGAAATTTTTAGATCAACTCGAAACCCAATATTTTTATACTGTTTTTCAAATTTTTGACTGTCGCGGGTCGCCGCAGTTGGAATGTGGCGTTGTTATTCAGTTGGTTCAACAGAGATGGGCTTGAGTGAAATCTTCTACACATATATCAAGCCATTGAACTATTAATAAATTATGTTGTTACTAGTTGCTATATTCTTTTATTTTGATCTTTTCTCCGAAAATTTAATTTATTATCATGAAATATTAGAAATGATTGTTAAAAATGATTTGGTTTCTTGTTTTTCCAATTTCACATTAGCCATAAGATTTTTATTAACATTGCCTGTCTCTGTTGCTTCAGGAGAAAGGAGTTTCAGTAAATTAAAAATAATTAAAGATTACTTGAGAAGCAATATGTCTCGGGAGAGGCTCTCAAATTTGGCCATCTATTGAATCTGAAATATCGGAAAGAATTGATATGAGCGGAACTATTGATTTATTAGCTTCTCAAAAAGCTAGGAAAGTTATTTTATAGGTACCTGTTTATACATACTAGTCAGTAGTCATAACGGACTGAATAAAAGACTGTTCCTCTTTGTATTCATAATTTTTGTTATAAATTAGTTTGTTAGTTTTTTTTTATTTGGGTGAAATCAATGAATAAAAAACTTTTTTTTCTGTTTGTACACATATTTCGTGACATATCAAGTTTGTTTTTTTTTAGTATTCAGTTCGTTTTACTTTCCTACATCACATATTTTTTTATCGAATATTTTTTATTTTGTTGAAATGGATGTATCATGTATCTAGTACATGATACATCATCTAGTGCGCGAATACAGTAGTATTGAAAATATATATGCGTGTATGAAAATTGCATTCTTATTGTGTAAGATAACATAAAAATCTTTAGAGAAGATGTCGGAGGGCAGAGGGATCATCAAAATATTTACGGGAAAAGTAACGGGGTTATCCCCTCCCTTAAATCAAATATATACAGTTTTTTCCTAACAATAAAAGGATGCCCATTGAAGATTTTTTTTATAGATATATGTCAAAAAAAGATATATTTTTTTGTCTTTGGGGCGGCACATAAGGATTCTGCACGCGGGCGGCCAACACCCTAGGATCGGCCCTGTGTCCCAGAATGTGGCGCGAAAATTTGATCAAAATGTATGAGTATGCCATTGTCTGGAAGATGGTGGGGCTTATTTTGTTAGACTCAACTAGTAGTGTCCCTAGATCGAACTATCAGGTAATTAACGATATCGGTAGATTTCTGGAAATCGGTTGATTTTATCGGCGAAAATTATGGAGGATATGAATACCAAGCTATTCTGCATTGACCCTTTCAATCCGTATATTTACATCAAGGCCAGGATATCTTTTAAAAAAGTTTTATCGAGTTTAAAACTGTCTTTTTTTGCCGGATTTTCTCGCGAATTTTTTGAAATTACTTCTACATCGCCTAGAGAATCGAAGTTTCACCCACGTATGAATCGATTATTCTTTTTTTCGACCGTATATACAAATCTCCTCAATGCATCACAGCTTCGCTGCGATTTTAAGATTTTTCTGGACCCAGTTTTTCGACTGATTTCTTCGGGTCAGTCCACAGAGTTATCTCGATTTTCTGAACAAATATTTCCTGCATTGTCTCTTTGAAATTGGTAATCATCTTATGCTCCAGGTTACATTTCATTTTGGGATCGTATTTAACGTGAACGTATGATCAAATCTCAAAAAGACATTTTCGACAACATATCGTGATGAATTATCTTTATTTGAGTTGAAATTTTTTTTCGTGGTAATTCAAACAGCTTAACAATCTGTTACTTTGTTCACATCCCGTCCATTTGAACAAAAAACCAGGAATTAGTACGGATCACCGCTCAGAGCGATCGAATAAATCGTGGCGAAACTCATAAATTGGTATGGTTTATCCGTACCAAATTGGTTTTCATTTGTGTTGAGAAAGGTTGATTCGTTGAATGCGGTCGCGTGAGAGGAAGTTGTTATTCGTTATTTGGAATATTTCGACGATAGTCACAGCTTGGTGCGTTCGATAATTAGGTACCTCGCTCTACAGGGAGCTTCCAAATAACTGAATGCACTCTCGTCCGTTGTCCTTGCGGGAAAATTGATTCCTTATTTCTGATGTGGTTTATTTTGAGTAACAAATGATTGAATCATGGAAACACTCCGTTTTCAGAAGGTTGAAACATGAAAAAGAGTTCATCATGAATAGGAATAATTTTAGCTCTTGAAAATCTTGCTTGGAGGGATTTCTGAAATTCTTTTTTTTTCTGCTGATTTGGCACAACTGTCCTCTATACTCACGCACCTTGTTCTGGCTGGACATAAACATCTTTAACTGAACTAAAGGTCTAAAATAGCTCAAGTAAGGGAAATAGTGCTTGATTCATTGTTTGAATCTGAGAGAAATAGCTTCTGAGATTTCTGTGTCTCCAGCCGACTCCTGTTTTTCCAAAATTGAAATTACCACCCATAACCACATTGCGCACATGTTTTCATTCGATAGAAGACATGAAAGTGGGTTCGTGTTTGGTACCTTAACAGTAGGTACCTACTGAAGTAGATTTTTGGTTCCAAACCATATTTTATAAGCTCAAATAACCTATCTAAAGGGTTTTCCAATAAGAGGTGTTATTCTGATAAGCCCGCTTTTTCAGAAGATGTCACTTTTGAAGTTGTCAATTTTTGACATTTGACAAGTAGAAACTACGCCATTCATAAAAATGGAACAATACACGCTTCAACAACGCATTGAAGTTATTAAAATTCAATATAAAAATGGTGAAACTTTGGCAGAGATGGTTCGTGAACTAGAACTTTTTTGGGCCGTCGTGAAGCACCTTTTCGAACCACAATACGTTAATTGGTCGAAAAATTTGAGCTGTTGAGACAAGTTAGTGATGTGAAGAATGAAACCCATGCACTTCGCTCAAGAATAGCCGATAATATTGCTGCTGTAGCCGAAAGTGTTTTTGAAAACCCAGGTTTGCCCATTCCTTGTCGTTCTTCGGAATCAGGCATTCCACAAACGTCATTGCGCCGTATTTTGAATGAAGATTTGGGTTTTATGGCTTATAAAGTTCAGTTAACACAATAACTCAAGCCGGCCGATCATCAACAACGTCGTGTCTTTAGTGGGTCCTCGAAATGCATGAAAATGATCCAGAATTCCATCGAAAAATCATTTTGAGTGATGAGACCCATTTGCACCTCGGGGGCTTCGTCAACAAGTAAAATTGTTGCATATGGGGCTCGGAAAGCCCATAGTTATTGTTGAAAAGCCTATCTATCCTCAACGTGTGATTTTTTGGTGCAGTTTATGGTCGGTTAGGGTCATTAGACCTTACTTTTTCGAGATTGAGGCTAGGGCAACAGTTACAGTGAATCAATTGCGCTTTCGAGAGATGATTAATGATTTTTTTTATTGCCGGAATTTGATGGTATTGATCTAGAAAACGTATACTTTCAACAAGACGGCGCTACATGCCACACAAACAACGAAATCATTAATCTTTTACAGGAATTTCCGGACCGTGTTATCTCTCGAAGAGGTGATCACAATTGGTCACCAATATCTTGTGATTTATCACCTTGCGACTTATTCCTTTGGGGCCATGTGAAAGAGAAGGTCTACGCCAAGAGTCCAGCGTCGATTCAAGATATCAAAGATGAAATTCGTGAGGCAATCAAGGACATAGGGCAGCCACTTTTTGGATTTGCTTATGGCAAATTTCATGAAGGGGATATGGTCAGTCGTGGTGGTCATTTGGCTGATCTTAATTTTCATTATTAACAACATACCTTCCTCTTTATAATGAAACAAGCAGCCCGTCCCGGCTTCGCCCGGGTAGAAAAAGGCTTGTGCCCCGGCTTCGTATTGAGTCAACCGGGGTGTCTGAATAAAGTATTTTAATAAACTACCAACCACCATCAAAAGGAAACCTAACTTCTAGAAATACCAAGCCGCAGTTTATAAGTACCTCCTCAATATAGAGCCATATAATATAAGCGAATTTATGCTCTACAATATGTAAATATTCTGCTTTTGACCCTAAAGCCCGCAACGGACGGCGAGCGATATATTATATCTCATATATTACACCAATATCGCTCCTTATGAAAATGCACCAAGCCCCGCGGACGACGCTATAATATATATTCCGATATTACGATATTTCTCCATACTAAAATGACATATGTCAATGCAAAGCTATAATATATATTATATTATCGCTCGCCGTCCGTTGCGGGCTTAATTCGATTTACATTTCATTTATTATTATTAATAATCTGATGGTTGATCCAAGCGGCTACTCTTTTATAGATATGCATGTCCCCCTCTCACACTTCGGTGCCCTCTCCTACCTGCCTACTCACTTACCACCGAGACGCATTTTGGAGCGGTCATGCCGTTTTATCTTCAACACTTCAAGCTGCCATATCTTGTGATGTATTCTTTGTGATTGTATGATGTGAAGGGCAGTTTCGTTCTGAATTAAATGCTGGGGATAAATAACGTATTTAGTTGGATGAGGATCAATACTCTTTTCATAAAAACACTCTCCCGAATAGTGCATCATTTTGGAAAACATCTGATTACCATAAACAGGTAATAGCAAGTCAATCTTAAGAGATAAATAGATGCTATCGCGGACTTTTTTGTAGAACCATTTAAGAGGTACATTTCTGTCAGACATTGTATCCACGTAAGTCTTACGGTTTTGGCAGCGAACGTGAAAATAGCTGATGAAGGCTTTTTTTTTTGTAATTATTGAAGTTATAGTAAGTATTCTCAATTTTTCGGGTGAAAGTATAGCCTATATCACTCAGGGATAATGTAGCTTTCTAAGGATGAAAGAATGTCTGAAATCGGTCCAGTAGGTTTCGAGTCAAGTCGTATCAAACACACAAAAATACGAATCTTTCTTCTTTATAATAGTAGTATAGATAGATAATCATCCGTTCATTTATCTTAAAAAATGGCATTTTTCTTTGAATGTCAAAATAACACCTCTTACTTCTTGAAAGCCTTTACTCTTTACCTAATCTCACAAAAATGTGGGAGAAGCCAGGTATATCCCGTAGATGAGATCGAAGGAGAGTCACTCGTTTCAAAATCATTCGACATTTTCTCCGACCAATAAATATCAACATGGAAGCATTCTCAGTGAACCAGTCGTTTTATTTAAAGTCCCTGGGAAAAAAAGAAGTTCGCTCACCAATGACGGCTTTACTTATTTATTTGTCGAAATGTTTCTGGAAACAGCGATTATGGTAGAAATAATGGGCTGTATCTCAGACATGTGACCTCTTACCATATCACGAACACTGTGACGAATGAGTTGTAAAAGTCGTTTTTTGAGGTAAAATGTCATATAGTTCGTATTCAGTTCACCTCGTGTTGTTTCTCTTTACGAGATAACCAGATGGTTTCTCAGGGAAAAATCGCTTCGGAATAAGTGGAAAATATATAGATTTTACCGTGGATGGAATCCACTTATGACTTGTTTTCTATGTTTCATATCAGAAATGATTTTTTACGCTGTGTGCATGTAGATTTTTCAATTAAGAGCATTTAATCAAGAAATGAGAAATGTTTTTCTTTTCATAATACATAAATTATCATCCATTAAAAATATCGCGAATTTCCTGTTTTTTCCATCCTCGTTCGTCTCGATCAACGAGTGTCAACACAATTATCGATCTGAGTCTTTAATATCCGTAAAAGGTCTCAAGACATCTTTCACACCAGTCTAGCATTCAGAAGGCACTAAATCAATGTCTACGTCAGTGTAGAACAAAGGTAAAGCGATTCTTGTTGAATGTAGCAAATCATATCCGTTTTGTTCCATAAGTTGTTACTATTTTATGAGAGAATACGTTGCTTTTACCGGCTATACTCCTTTCCGCGTTTTGCATTCCCAGAAGTCCAAAGTATTGTGGGAGATTCTTCAGTGGAAAAGTATGACATGTGGAAAATAATCATAGTTTGGGATAAGGAAGACTTGTGCGAATCATCGAAACTGCCATATTCATGAAACCCCTGGTCGAACTTTGTTTTCTTGATATTTATAAACGGTGC
Organism: Adalia decempunctata; assembly: GCA_951802165.1. Lineage (NCBI taxonomy): Eukaryota > Metazoa > Arthropoda > Insecta > Coleoptera > Coccinellidae > Adalia > Adalia decempunctata. Next base: position 30,167,466 of record OX637697.1, read on the forward strand.
TAGTTGGGAGGCGCCAGTTTTGAGAATTTTTCAACTGTCAAACGTTCTAAGTTATCTAAAAAAAAATTGAAATTTTTATTTGAGAAAACTTCTTCGAAATTTCAATGATTCTGTCGATTTAATTATATTCAAAAACCTCGAAGTAAGGAGATATGGTCATTTATAAAATTTCTCGATTTAAAATGTAATTTCAGGAGATATTCTTCCAAAAATGAAATAACAAATCGATTGATAATTCCCATCCGAGTCTACACAATGGAAATAGAATGAATTCGTCGTGTCCACTTTGGGTTGTGATGTCTTCAAATTAGTAGATATTGAGAGCATAGGGCGAATGTAAGTCTGTCTACTCCAATCACAGTGGCGCACCCAAGGGAGAGGGGGGGGCTGCAGCACTTTCTGTAATTCACGTTAAGTTTTAATGTTTCTTTATTTATTTATTCATCTTTGTTGACTTCAAATAAATTTTTCTCAATCAATAATGTTTTTCAGGAAATAACTTGAAATGATTCCTCAGAATACTATGAAATTCGAATGTGCAATTAGTGGGAAGAAAAATTCAATTTTATAACAATGTACGATTCTTCTGAGAATTAGTGGAATTCCAATATTCAATTGGATCTTCCTCTGAAGCTTTCTTTGAGCAAAATGACGTGCGGGACAATGAAATCTACTGAACCTCATTGAAAATTTTCTGCTCTCTTCAAATATCTCAATCAAATCCCAGAATTTTTTATGTACAGGGTGTTGAATCTCAGCTTGGAAGAAGTCCCATATTTTTCAAATACGGATCTGGAATTTTTGGGAAATTCAAAAGTAAATCGATCGATATGTGAAAGTGGACCATACGTTCCAAATATCAACCAACTGTACTGGTTGGTTCAAAAGTTATGGGAAATTTAAATTTTTGGTGAATACATAAACCATGCTGTATCTCGGTTATGGATTTGATTAGACCTATCATATATCGGTTTTTTGGACTGGTCTAGGGTAGCTCTAGCTCAGGTTACCGTATGTTCATTTCGAACCCACCCTGTATATGTCTTAACTTAGTATGTTGTCATTTCAAAACTACGCTGTAGCATCTTCTTATGGTCATAAACGTTTCGATCATGAATGTTCACATGGACGTCGCCAGGGCGGGGGGGCAACTGCTCCTTCCCTAGAGCTAAAAAATCCCTTAAAAACTCCTTAAATAATAGCATAATATACGAAAATCAATTCATTATTTCTAATCTGATTTTTTTGCCCCCCCCCCCCTAGCTCAAAGGATGGCGACGCCCTTGAATGTAGGTACGTTAAGTTGACAGCCCACCAGAACGGATCGAGTTCGAACCTATGCCATAATTTTGTACCCATTTTGTACCAATTTGTACCACCTTTAAAAAATTTTGTACCCCCACCGTTTCCGAGATATCGACCCCCTCTAGGTGGTCTGCCAACTTAACGTTAAGTTGGCAGACCACTCTGCGAGAATTGATCGTATCGAATTCAAACAAACACTGCAATTTTGTACCCATTTTGTACCCTCCTGAACAACTTTTATTTTTTCTCTAGGACCTACCGTTTCCGAGATATGGGATTTTGAAAAAAAAAAAATTTTCAAAGATTTTGAGATTTTTACTCCATAATTTTGTACCCATTTTGTACCAATTTGTACCACCTTTAAAAAATTTTGTACCCCCACCGTTTCCGAGATATCGACCCCCTCTAGGTGGTCTGCCAAATTAACGTTAAGTTGGCAGACCACTCTGCGAGAATTGATCGTATCGAGTTCAAACAAAAACTGCAATTTTGTACCCATTTTGTACCCTCCTGAACCACTTTTATTTTTTCTCTAGGACCTACCGTTCCCGAGATATGGGATTTTGAAAAAAAAAATTTTTTCAAAAATTTTGAGATTTTTACTCCATAATTTTGTACCCATTTTGTACCAATTTGTACCACCTTTAAAAAATTTTGTACCCCCACCGTTTCCGAGATATCGACCCCCTCTAGGTGGTCTGCCAAATTAACGTTAAGTTGGCAGACCACTCTGCGAGAATTGATCGTATCGAGTTCAAACAAAACTGCAATTTTGTACCCATTTTGTACCCTCCTGAACCACTTTTATTTTTTCTCTAGGACCTACCGTTCCCGAGATATGGGATTTTGAAAAAAAAAAATTTTTCAAAAATTTTGAGATTTTTACTCCATAATTTTGTACCCATGTTGTACCAATTTGAACCACCTTTAAAAAATTTTGTACCCCCACCGTTTCCGAGATATCGACCCCCTCTTAGTGGACTGCCAGTTTAACGTTAAGCTAGCGCAAACATTTCCGGGTGTTCTTCGGATTGAATTCGAAGAAAATATAAAGTATTGCACCAATTTGAACCACTCTTATGTTTCTATAGGACCGAGATATTGGATTTTGAAAGAAATCGAAAAAAAGATACAGAAGGACGAAAAGAGTGAAAACAAAGAGTACCTTAGAATATATCAATAATTAAGACATCATTTTTACAATTTGAAATTTTACCTTTTACCATATTTCAACGATGCGTTTATCGATATTTTTGCTGCAAAGAAAGAAAGAAGTAAAGATTTTATTTTCTTACACAGTATACAGTCGTGAACAATGATGTGGTATCTTCTCATTCAATAAAATCAATAGCTTTTATTGAAATGTGTGAACGCTACTTAGGTCTACGAGACGCCACTGGTGTTCTAATTCATGATCAAATAAATAATATAAAAACCAGGAACCATTTTGTTACCAGATTGAAATTACCTCGTGCCGACAAAGTCCGTCACAATAAACGCAGCATTCGTTTTTGTCTAGGACTTTTTCTGAGATGTCGCACTTCCGTATGTAGGATAGGAGCTTAAAGCATTCCACACACCGGCGTGAAACAGTAGCAGAGCAGCATCGGTCAAGTTGCTGCTCGCCCATTGGTAGAAATCTAACGCTGTGAAAAAATTCGCGCCGGTGTGTGGGATCCTTAAAGTTGGTTTGTCTGCTCAGCGGATTTTGTATTTCCCAATCCCAATCATATTTTGTATTTGCTCCATGATGAATTGTGTCTATCTTTCTATAGAAAGTCGATGGAAGAAAAATAATAAAAAAAATACTTCGGCTTCTCGTTAGGAAGCCGAAGTAAAAAGAAGTAGGAAAAGGAGACGAAAAGTGAAACAAAAGGGCATATAATATATATTAACATTCAAGATATCGTTGTATAGTATATTATTATATTGTATATACAATGAGTTGTATCTTGATATCTGATTTTCCTGATACTGTGGTAACCCCATCCTTCAGGTCATCAAAGTTTTGCCACTGGTTATTGAGGCGTAAGCAAAAGGCTTCAAAGTGTCCTACACTTTTAGCTGAATAAGGGCCTCGAAAACCTATGCATCCACGAAGGCGAAATATTTTGTTGTTAATTTTGAGGCTTTTTGGTATTGAATTTAGTTTTCTTTCGAAGAAGTGACTCAAAGTGTATAAACTGAAAAACAAATGGTCATTCACCTCAAAATCGTCATAACTAACGCTTCCTCCACATTCACAACTTTTTGGATGTGCTTTTAAACTATCCATCATACTTTTTTGCAATACTTCCACACTGTCTTCATTTTCTGGAGTTATTTCATTGATAAAGTAATCTATTGAAATATTACTTTGTAATTGGTCCCTTTCGGGACAATTCGAATTTGAACAAACTCCGAATAGTTCTAGAGATGGAAGCGACTTAAAAAAAATATTCAATGTATCGGTAATGGGCCCAAGGCATTGAACTTTGAATAAGTTCGGCCTCACTTGAACTATTGGGAATACATTTTTCAACAGTTCGGCTCTTCTCTTATACGACCTTGCTGTTACTCCTGTTTCCACCAACTCTTCTCGAATGAACTCATACAATGCCTTCACTCTGTCGTGTCCAAAGTTTAAATCATCAATTATTAATTTATAGTTTTCACTGTCACATATTGCAGTACTCAAAACTTGCACGATACTGTCAAAAGGACAGGTGTTCTCTAGCATGTACTCCTTTTTATCCAATTTAACTGGCTTCAAATTGAATTTGCTTCCATTTTTCAGCAGACCAATAGGTGTTACTCTGAAATTTGTACTCAGGTCCATCTCCTTCAACTCTGCATTGGGTTCCAAGTACGATGTACGTGGTCTCTTCTTCAAAGGTCCTTCGTTTTCTCCACGCCAATTTTCCTCGTAGCTTAACTCTTGCGATTCTTTGAAAGCATTTTCATTTGAACTACTCTCCCTTTCAGTTTTATTGGGAATTCTATCATTATGAACGTTGGAAGCAGTTAAGATCGCGCTAGTTTTGCTAAAGAGAGAAATATTGTCATCTTCATTTTCTCGATCACAGCAGTCCTCGGGTTTATTGAAGTTAATCTTCAGACTTCCTTTTATAAAGTCGATGTGAGAGGTAACAAAATCGTCAACTCTAGCAGGCAACTCTTTCTTTCTGAAAACATGGTTCTTCAAAATGTTAAATTGAGCTTCTACAAAGGCACTAGATGTCGTAACATTTCCATATTTGAAATATGGTACCATAATGGCGGACCAGGTGGGTAACAAATTCGACATTTTTAATATATCTTTCACTAAATTAGGACAATATTGCTGATTATTACGATTTCCGGAACATCCTTTGATGTTTGCTTTGGCCTCAACATTAATTTTTATATTCGTTACCCATTCCTTGAATCCAATATTTATATTTTCATTTTCCAACACATCGAAAGCGGTGCCACTATTGGTAACATCTGATGACATATTTTCTTCCTCATTTTCATCTATTTCGGATAATGTGGTTGGATACGTTGTTTTCGAAATTTGATCCTGCAAAAATTTCTTTGACGTTTCCGAGGGCAATTCAGCTTCATCCTCTGTCTGTACACCTTCCGTTTCGAATAGGGCAACATTGAAAATATGTTCAAGCAATAGAGCCATTTTCTTGATATCTGTCTCTTGTATCACCAGGCAAATACATCTAACATAAAAAATTTTTGTTCGTTTAATGACAGATTTCAGAGATTGGAATTGTGTTAAAAGTTTTACGGTGTGCGCAATGTCATTTTTTATATAGCATCTAGGTGGAATGAACGCATCCACCGTGCGTTGATCAATGATACGAGCACAATGCTTGAGATAATCGTGCAATGAATTAAACTCCGTAAATCCTTGTACCGATGCTGCCATTAGTGCCAATGACATGTCGCAAACAACAGTTTTGGGCACGACTGCTCCAGCTCTTCGCCAACTTTGTATAAAATTTGAGATGGAGACTGTGTCGTGCCTCTCAGAGAGTAGATTTCCTACGGATAGGATCTTGTTATTGATTCTGTCATGTATGCTTATGTCGTACAGAAAAATACTCCTGGTTTTTTGACCATCGGGTCTTTTGATAGGCCTCACTATACCACCAGTAGCGTCTATTGCAATAAAATAAGGGATTGATTCTCAAGGCACTTGACATAGTTGTTGTAAGTATGAATTTGTTCTGCACTGTAATATGCCACAAAGAAACGGTCTAATCCAATATCTTGAATTATATTTATATATTGACCACTATATTTGGCCTTATATAAGGAGTAAATCGGGTCCGGGTCGAATCGATCCTTAGCTATATATAACGATTTAGCCACTCTCAAAGTGGTGAGATGCGGAATGGTTGGAGATGCTTCATCTCCCATGGACATTAAATTGTTTGCCATTTCCGCCTGTAGAGATGTAGCGCTTTGGCACTTTAGTGCTTTCACAATCTCTATCCTTCTCTTTCCTGATAACGGACGTTTCATAATTGGATGTTTCATAGTGAAATTTCCTTCATATGTCAATTTCACTTTGACCTCGTCAAGTTCGTTTAGATTTGGGATTAAAACATCACCGATCAACTCGGATGCGCAAAATTTGCATGTACCTTTGAATGCAGCATTGTATCCGTCTTCGTCAAGCATAGAAACTCTGCAGTAAAAGAATTTCAGGCAGCAGGGAAATCCGGTTTTTGCGAAAAACTTTTCACTCATAAAGTTTGTCCAGTCTTTCGTCAGAACCAGACGTCTTCTGGTACCTGATTTCTTGTCACGATGTGTGACCCAAGTTGGGCAAACATTGTTTGTCCACTCATCATATGAAATGCCAAAATTTAATTCTATAACACGCATACCAGCATTGCTTTCTTCTTCAGAATCACTGCTTGCAGGAGGGATATGCGTTAAATCATAATCTTTTTGGAAGAACGAATCCCTTAAACCATATCTGTTTTGGGAAAACCATACAAATATTGTTTCTGGCTTAGTAACATAAATTTCTAATATTGAAAGGTGGTACAAATTGGTACAAAATGGGTACAAAATTATGGAGTAAAAATCTCAAAATCTTTGAAAAAAAATTTTTTTTTAAATCCCATATCTCGGAAACGGTAGGTCCTAGAGAAAAAATAAAAGTTGTTCAGGAGGGTACAAAATGGGTACAAAATTGCAGTTTTTGTTTGAACTCGATACGATCAATTCTCGCAGAGTGGTCTGCCAACTTAACGTTAAGTTGGCAGACCACCTAGAGGGGGTCGATATCTCGGAAACGGTGGGGGTACAAAATTTTTTAAAGGTGGTACAAATTGGTACAAAATGGGTACAAAATTATGGAGTAAAAATCTCAAAATCTTTGAAAAAAATTTTTTTTTCAAAATCCCATATCTCGGAAACGGTAGGTCCTAGAGAAAAAATAAAAGTTGTTCAGGAGGGTACAAAATGGGTACAAAATTGCAGTTTTTGTTTGAATTCGATACGATCAATTCTCGCAGAGTGGTCTGCCAACTTAACGTTAATTTGGCAGACCACCTAGAGGGGGTCGATATCTCGGAAACGGTGGGGGTACAAAATTTTTTAAAGGTGGTACAAATTGGTACAAAATGGGTACAAAATTATGGAGTAAAAATCTCAAAATCTTTGAAAATTTTTTTTTTTCAAAATCCCATATCTCGGAAACGGTAGGTCCTAGAGAAAAAATAAAAGTTGTTCAGGAGGGTACAAAATGGGTACAAAATTGCAGTTTTTGTTTGAATTCGATACGATCAATTCTCGCAGAGTGGTCTGCCAACTTAACGTTAAGTTGGCAGACCACCTAGAGGGGGTCGATATCTCGGAAACGGTGGGGGTACAAAATTTTTTAAAGGTGGTACAAATTGGTACAAAATGGGTACAAAATTATGGCATAGGTTTGAACTCGATCCGTTTTGGTGGGCTGTCAACTTAACGTACCTCTTGAATGTTCATATAGAAACGTGATCAATCAAATGTCAAAACAGAAATGCTTTCAAAGTAGGTATTCCTGAAAAACTTTATGACTCTAGCGTCCATTATTTTCTGAATGAATAATCACTACCTTCCCATAATTTTGATTTCCTTTAATCGGTTAGCAATAATGGATAGACATTTGAAAGCTGATCTGATAGTTTACTTATTCATCGTGAATCAACATGTTCCACAAAGGTCAAATATAATTACAAATTTAACCATATCCGTATCCGAAATTGAAAATGAAAAGAAATTCAATAAGATAGAATCGGTTGTGTAAATTTCAACTTCAGAAGTTTTGCAACTCGTGTAATAAAGGCTCAAGATGTGAATTGCGCGTCATGTTTGACAGTCATAATGTCACATGAATATGACACGTGACAGATTGAAAGTTGACAGATGGGAGTTAGTAAACGAACTTGGAATATCACACGGTATAACAAGTCTTGATTGTCAAGAAATGCAGTAACGATGAATGGGAACATTTGGAAGCTATTGATTCTGACGGCATATGCTTTCAGCAGGTGCCACATGTCATACCGCCTGTGAAACATTGACGATCTTACACGAGTTTGCTCCTAGTACTGTCATTTTCTGATTTGGTGACCAGAATTGGCCTCCACTCCCTTGTGATTTAACGCCTTTAGACTTTTGTCTGTGGGTTTATCTGAATCACAGGTTTATGCCAATAATCCTGTAATCATCGAAGCATTGAAAGCCAAAATTAGAAGCGGTATCAATGAAATACCAGCAAATGTTTTCAATAAAGTTATTATAAATTTCGTCCAGAGGGTACGCGTAAGTCAGCAAAGCAGTGGCGGCCATTTACAAGATATTTTTTTCCATAAATAATTCTCAAAGATATAGGTAGTTTTTTAGATACAGAGCGTTGAAGTTGAGAATTACCTACTTCTACTTTGCGCGTATCTCGGAACAGAATCGAATGAACTTCAATTTTTCTCAAGAAGCATTTCATTTCATCCCCAGGGAGCAACCATGCATATAGAAGAATATAACCGAAAATTGTTACGAATACAGGGTTATCCATAATTGAATGCATGCCCGATTTTGAAAATATAAAATATTTCAGTTCCAGAGCGGGAATGTTCGCAAAATGAACTAAATCACTAGATATGTAGTTGTTACATCGGAAAAACCTGAAATACCCAGAATTCATACTGGGTGATCCATTATTATAGAAACTATTCAGAATGGGGGTTAAGTGGACACTGTATTTTTGGGTTGTTTTAAGGTTTTGTTTGATTCTTTCAGAACATATCATCATGGACTACAAAAAATACAGGGTGATTCAGTCATGAAATGAACTGTGAAACTCACGAAAATATCTAAAAACCACCTTTTTTTTATCACCCTCTATTTCAAGATCAACTCCGTTCAGGTGGAAGTTTTCTTTCACCACTGTACATGATATAAAAACATCAATACGTCCTATGACCAGATTTTTTTATGCAGGAATAAGAATAGAATAACAAAATAAATAATTTTCATATAACATAAAAAAAATCTGGTAATAGGAAGTGGATGAAAACTCTCAGATGTACTGATGTTTTTATAGTGGTGAAAGACAACTCTCACCTCAACGGAGTTAATCTTGAAATAGAGGGTGATGAAAAAAAGGTGGTTTTTGGGTATTTTCGTGAGGTTTACAGTTTATTTCATAACTGAATCTCCTTGTATTCTTTGAAGTCCATGATGATATGTTCTGAAAAAATCAAACAAACACCTTAAAACAACCCTAAAATACAGGATGTCCACTTAACCCTCATTCTGAATAGTATTTATAATAATGGATCACCCAGTACGAATTCGGGGTATTTCAGGTCTTTCCGATGTAACAACAACATATCTAGTGAAATAGTTCATTTTGCGAACGTTCTCGCTCTGGAACTGACATATTTTATATTTTCAAAATCGGGCATGCATTCAATTATCGATAACCCTGTATTCGTAACAATTTTCGATTATATTCTTCTATATGGTTGCTCCCTGGGGATGGAATGAAATGTTTCTTGAGAAAAATTGAAGTTCATCCTATTCTGTTTCGAGATACGCGCGTAGAAAAAGTGGGTAATTTTTAACTTCAACGCCCTGTATCTCGAAAACTAGTCATAGGATTGAGTTGCGGCCATGGACATTTTTGATCAGTAGGTCGAGTACTACATTTACCAAAATATTAGAACATTTAACGGAACGCCATTTCCCATAGGGAAAGTGCGGGATCCTTTGAAAAAAACATAACTATTTTTTTGCAAAAAAATCCAAAATGGCTGAGGTCATTTCGATGCGACTCAAACAATGCAGCAAGTTTGAAGTTAACTTTTAATGTTTCGAAATTTTCAGTCGCGTCTGTTCAACTCCATAACTAGGGCATACAAATCTCAGTTAAAACTACAAGAGAATATCGGTTGAATCATACAAACATTTTTCGATATTGCAGCGTCCCCTTCTTTAGTTGGGACCCCCTTTATGATTTGGATTATGAGTCAATAATTGAAGCCACTCCCATGAAATTGACTGCGAAAAAATACTGAGTACAAGAATGTCCCCTAACCTGATAAAGAAGAATCTCCAAGAAAAAAAATAATGAAATAAACAAGCATGTAATCTTTAAATGGTAGATACACAAAGATTCCATCCTCCATTCCGGTCCATGGAGTTCCAACTACGGTACCATAAAATCATGAATAATGTATGCCCAATATAGTTGTTATCGTATTATGTTTTATGATATATCGTTACAGATTATTAAACGTTCAAGCTCCTCTTTTTTTCTGCATAGTAAGAAGGCAAGAGTGTGCTGCAGTCAAAATACAGGTGATGAAACAAATTGCGCCTATTAAACTTTATAAGAAGATGGATGGGGAATTCGAGAAATGTACGCACATCTGAAGTATTCACTACTTAATGGAAATTATTACATTTAAGGAAACTTGAATATTTTTTCTCTATCATATTAAATTTGTCTCAAATTGAGTAAAATTGTTGTGCAGTTTACTCTTCATTTTACTGGATTTATTTCAACATATGTACCTACCCTTTGTCCTGGGACATCCTCCCACTTAGACAAATCCGTCATAAATCAATATGAAATTTATGTTAATTTATATCTTGGAGTTTGACAAGAGCTCATTAGTGTCCACGCAATTACATCGTTAATTCAAAATCAATTAAGAACCGAAAGTTCTTCAATTCTGAGTACCTAATTATTGAAATCAGAGATGGCGTAGGTCAATGATGAAATTCAGTTTCACACCAGAAATCGCTCTGAAAATGTGCATCGGAATCTCAAATATCTGATAAATGTTCCCAACATCAGTGGCCTCACAAAGTTAATGTATCTCAATTCGAACATTCATTTCAATTAATTCTTATTACGTTCAGAAAGGATCAAAATGAACAAATTCCATATGTTATGTAGTGAACAACAGGCAATTGCCAATTGAATTCTGAACTTACCCTGCCGTATGTAAGCAGTGATGAGAGCACGTGGATGCAATACTAAATAAATTATAATTAGACTGTGTTATTGTTAATGCTATAATTTATAGCAATATATTATATGCAATTGCATATTTCCGATTGAAAAATCGTATTTCCTCTTAGGAAAGAGCTATATAGCTCTCTACCTCAATATTGAGGTAAATTAAACAGGGAAATGTTAAGAGAAGATCAGGCTTCGAAAACTCTTTTGAAGACCCATCATTGCGACAATAATTACCTCTACAGGGTGATCAGAAATTATGAGCATACCATAAAATTCAATTGGAACTCTTACGAACACTCATACATTAGGTGATAAACAAGATAAAATAGGCTGCAAATAGACAACAAAATGATCAAAATCGATGCACAACTCAAAAAGTAATTTGAAAATGAATTCTGGGTGGAGTTTATGTAAAAATTTCAAACTCATTAAACTAAATCAAAATAAACTTCGAACCGCAAATCTATTCTATCTCATACGAGGATGTATTGATATCTAGTTAGCCTAGACCAGTTCCATGCATAAACAAAATATTGCGATACCATATCAACGAACAATAACTTATTAGAAGTGTCAGTGTAGAGTTCGACGTCAAAAAAGTAAACCTGAGTTACGCAATAAATTAAAAGAAAAAGATGTCCACCGAAATTGTAAAAATCGAAAAATTGGCTTATCGAGCCATCATCAAGTACCTGTATTTAAAAGGGTTAAGAGGTAGGCAGATTTACGAAGATATGCTTAATACCCTTGGTGATCAATGTCCTCCGTATGCGACCGTGAAAATTGGACTGCGAGCTTCAAAAGAGGTAAATTTTCCATTGAAAAAGATGACCGATCGGGAAAGCCAGTTTCTGCGTCAGTCCCCGAAAATATCGATGCAGTTCATGACATGATTTTATCAGACCGTCGAATTCGGCTAAAACGGATATCTGAAGCGCTGAAGATTTCATACGAACGCATTCATCATATAGTTCACGTCAATTTGAACATGAGAAAAATTTCTGCAAAATGGATCCCCAAATGTTTGAATGTTGACCAAAAGCGTGCAAGGGTAGAAGCATCGCGTTCGATCTGTGCTCGATTTGAAAACAATGTAGACTTCTTAAACCGAATTGTTACTATGGATGAGACTTGGGTACATTTCTACGATCCAAAAACAAAGCAACAATCGATGGAATGGCGACACTCTGGTTCTTTCAAAACCCAAGAAGTTTCGTGTCCAAAAATCTGCTGGAAAAGTTCGTGCTTCAGTTTTTTGGGATTGCCATGAAGTAATCACGATTAATTTTTTGGATAAGGGTAGAACAATAACTTGAGATTACTATTCGACAATGCTGACCACTCTACGGGAAAAAAATTAAACAGAAAAGACGCGGTATTTTGTTTTTACAGGACAACGCCTCAGTACACAAATATCATGTTGCCATGCAAAAAATTCGTGCTTAGGGTTAGAATTACCCCCCTTATTCACCAGATTTGGCTCCGACCGACTATCATCTCTTTCCTCAACTGAAAAAAAGTTTAAAAGGTCGTAAATTTTCTTCCAACGAGGAGGTAATAAAAGCTGTGGAGAACATTTATTTTTGAAAGGTCTAGAGACGTTGCAGGTTCGCTGTAATAAATGTATTCAATTAGGGGAAGAATATGTTGAGTAATGAAATATTTTGACATTGAAATTTTGTTTGGTTCTGTAGTAGGCTGAGAATTTTTCAATATATCCTCGTAAAACCATACATTTAAGATTGAAATTGGCAGAAAACTCAGAATTTTCTTGGAGGTTGAAAATTGAGAGTTTTGTTTCTTGGAATTTTAAAACTTTTGGAACGTCTAATGTTGGGCCGAATATATTTTTATATATTACTTAATAATATATTAAGTTTTTTTGTACGTACATATTTGGAGATTTTGTTGTACCAATTGACCAATACCTATAGTAATTAATGTAATGAGTGCTTTTTCGGTGACTCTATGTGTATAAATGACTAGAAACATCCCATAAATGTTTTCTGAAATGGGGTTTCTATGGACAAGTGTTCAATTTAAAAGGATTCTTTGCAGTGATTTATTCACCCATTCAACTGTCTCATAGACAACTGCACCGTTGGGTACATAATACATAAATGATTTTTTGTTTCAGCGCTGAGTTTTAGGAGTGGCCAAATGAGCATCCTCATCGATAAAAATATTACGTTAACGTTTGAACCATCTGATTTGTTGAAATGTCCTAACTTCATGGCTTCCATTAGTTTTTATCGTACCTCATTATTTAGCATACATTATATTTGCATTGGATTGAGTGGCACGCTGACGTGCCAAAACAGAGCATTAAAAAATCACCTCTGAATATAATTTGGTCGCCTTAATTGATAGGTCAAGTCCCACTTAATTGTTGAATTCGAATGGTTTTGCATTTGGTGCCATCAGAGATGGCTCATCAGAAATGGTGACCGTAAAATGTTTTCTATATTCGAATTAGTTTTATATACTGCTCCACACGAGTTAGGAATATCGTATTCAATCGTTTTTAAAAGTATGTAATCTTCGAGAAAATCGCTGTAAAATCATTTAAGACTCAATAACAACTTGAATCGATCCAAAAAAAAATCAGTAAGAGACATTTCGTCAATCTGGTCGCCTTTTTTCTTAAGTTTGGTTCTTTGCATATGCTTCATGAATGTTCTTATTTTGAAATGAAGTCAGTTTATCAACGGCTTCGATTTGAAACGAGTTTTCCGAAAATGCCAAGACGTAAATTAACAAACGCTGAGGCTAATAGGGCTATCGGAATGCTACAGGCTGGCCTAACTCAGGTTGTTGTAGCGGAAAGGCTCGAAGTCAGCCAAAGTGTGATATCTCGACTTTGGAATAGGTTCAGGGAGACAGGTTCCGTGTTGGAAAGACCAAGGCTTGGTGGGCGACGAAGAACAACACCTGCTCAGGATCGTTTCATCACCGTTTCGGCGAGAAGAAACCCTACATCTACGTGTACAATGCTACGGAATTCTCTTCAAAATGCAGATGGGGTCCAAGTTTCCATCGAAACCATCAGACGACATTTGAGAAAGGTGAATCTAGGTTCTAGACGTCCATTAAGAGGAGTTCCATTAACACGTGGCCATAAGCGTCAAAGACTGGAATGGGCAAGGCAACATATCAATTGGAACGATCAATGGCGTAGTGTCCTTTCCACTGATGAATCCAGGTATGGACGATTTTCAGATTCTCGAAGAATAAGGGTATGGACAATCCCACGCATACCCGTAATCGTCGCTATGTCCAAGAAGTCCATCCATTCCGAGGGGGTAGTCTTATGGTATGGGCCGGGAAATGTTTCAACGGGCGCACAGATCTACACATTTGTCCTGGGGATATGACCGCCTTACACTATAGGGAGAATGTCATTGACAATGTTGTGCCAAATTCACGCTGCTATTGGTGAAACTTTTCAATTTCTAGACGATAACGCTGGACCGCACCGTTGACCGTGCAGCCATAGTTGAGAATGCGCGAGAGGAGCTTAGTATTCCACATTTACGAATACCTCCGCACTCACCAGATTTGAAATGCATAGAGCAGGCATGGGATATGCTCCAAAGAAGAATAGATGATCATCAACCTACCCCAGAATCCTTAAATGATCTGAGAGAGCTTCTGCCCCGTTTATGGAATTAAATTCCTCAAGAAATGTTCAACAACCTCGTGTGTAGTATGCAAAGAAGATGTCAAGCTGTTATTGATGCCCGTGGAGGCCATACGTTGTATTGATAGTCTTAAAATGCTTGAATTCTCTGGGAATAAAATTTCGTTATTTCACTCGATTTTTCTTAACCACCCTGTATACCTACAGGCTAAAATTGATTTGCAACTTGAAATCCTATTAACATGAATTTTCATCACAAAAATCTTATTTTAACTATATTTTTTTGCAATGTAAGTCAATGTGGAGCAGTTTATTTCACCTTTCCGTAAAGTATATTTCAATTGATTTCAAATAATAACATGCTTATAGAAGTGGACATCTTTCGACTGCAAAATCAACTGTATCTCATCAACTGAAAACATTATCTAGTGTGCTGTGGAGAAATAAGAGTTGATTTTATGTGATTTAAAGTAGCACTGGCTTGTATCATATCGTTCTCAGATTTTGAAGTACACGCATCGTCAAAATTTTCCTCTCTTCCAACTGTAATAATTGATAGAAAATATTTGTTATCATCCTGATGAAATTATCCCCAAATTGGTTATTTTCTACGTAGATGGCGCCAGTCATCGTTCGTTCAGCAATGGTAACAGGGTACGGCGAACATTATAAGATAGTGAAGATTCCACACACAAAAAATTGTCCTACTATATTTAACAAGTTGGGAGTTGATAGGGGTGACCAAGACTTATGACGATGTGTGTAAGTTAACCTAAAATTCTACCCTTGGTTCAAATTATAGTGCATAAATATTATCGAAGAATAGCCACGATATGAGTTATCGTCAGATCAAGATTCATGGCATGACCGAAGGAAAAGGCGTAGAATCCGATGAAAACCTACGCCCTGCGATGGATAGCTATCGACCAATAAATCCACATTAACTCGTTTTGTTCGCCCCTGGGCAAAGCTTCCAAGATCTATAAAATATACAGTTAGTGACAATAACACCTAATTATATACTCTTAAAGGTGCCTTTATTTACGATGACGTTATTTCTGCTCGAAACCTATGATTATTTCATGGGTGGTGTAAGCGAATGATATTTTTCATTCCGATTTTTGCTGATCAGACAACTAAATATTTCAACTCGTATATTTATATCCCACTTCTCCTTGAAAAAATATATTATTACATCGCTAAATGAGCCTTTTTAGAATGTTTTACGATAAAATAAATATACACAACTTTGATATACAGGGTGTCACATTAAAAAGAATTTTGATTTTTCTCGAAATTTTATGCATTTTCAAATAACGTATTTTTGTTATTCTCAATACATATACCATTTCTTCGAAATCTTGTTATTCTAACCTGAAAAACTTATGGTAATTTCAAACAGATATCGGGTTTTTCTGCAGAGTAAACAGAAATCAACTCAATATCCTCCTAACTTTTGGAGAGCGATTAATTTCTCTTATTGCCTATAATTACCTACTACGCCTCTGCTAAATCTTTGGAGACACAGGCATATTGAAACTTCGAAACATCATCTTATTTTATGTGATCAATAAATGAATTAATCTACTATGAAACTATCGCAATGATAAAATGCTCTCAGATTTTATGACGGTAGATATCGTAGATCCATTATGTGATAAAATGTGTGGGTAACCTGAACGCAATACTTCTCTAGACCAGTCGTAAAAATTTAATAATAATATCCGAAAAGATTCAAATGAGTTGAATAACACCTAGAGGTATCATCATCGGGTCATATAAATAGACATTTATTAATTATAGGTTGTAAAAAATACATAAAAAATGTGACATGAGAAAATAAGATAACCAAATACAGAAATTTGAGTGAATATTCGTTTAAACTGTTTTTTTTTTGTGCGATAATTTTGCATTCATATTTTCGAACGAATCAAAACTGAAGAACCTAGAATAATTTGCTATCTTAGGAAATTTAAGGTTAAAGGAAAAATACAAATGAACAACTGAATTTGTTTTCCTCGTTTATCCGACTGAAATCCATTCTTTTTTATTTGCTTTTCCATTTTTTTTAATTTTTCAGTGAATCATCTTTACATTAATGAATAATAATAATACAAGTTTCATTCATTTCAAGACAGTCTGGGAACATTATAATAAAACCGCTATTGTTAACATTTCATTTGTATGAAATGTTTTTAGTGAAAATAATATATTTACAATATTCTAAAATGTATATGCAAGTGCTGTGTTGCCATTAATTGATTTCTTTTGATTATCCACGGGGGAGCTGTCATATATGTAATCGTTTTTTCTAGAGTTAATTTGATTATTCATCGCACGATTTTTCCGCAAAAGGCATTAAATGTCAAGTGTATCGATTCAATCAATGTCGATATAATTACGCATTTGTCATTATTCCTCAATTGTTTATTAGTTGCTGGGTAAGTCCCACATATTCATAAATTTATGAATCCATTAGATTGTAGGAAGGAAAATTATTCTTAAGACTGTCATTGAGGTGTCAATTAGCACTCAGCGAATTTATTAATTTACATAGTGAGCTTTTTGTAATACCATTCGTAATGCAGGAACAACATGAATCGAATGCCGTATTTCCTTTGATTAATACCTATCAGAATTTTCTGAGGAACTGGGCTTATTTGAAATCTGAAAATTCTGATTATGAGATTGTCTGAAATTCGCTATTTATCTAAAATATTTTGGAGCTTTCGAAATTAAAATATATTTCCTCAAAATAATTCTTTTTTAATTTTTTTCTCTTATATGTTCAAATTTCCAATTTTCAATGACTTTTTGTTCAAATTTTGCGGTAGTCCTAATAGTTCTCAAAACATTAAAAAAATTGAGAAAAGGGTGCATATACGTTATCACGATTCCTATGTATACAGGGTGTCCGGTAAACCTTGTACAATATTGAAACTGGTGATAGACCAGGTAATGACTGTTCAGAATATCAGAATTTCACCTCAGTAAAAATATCACCATTTTCGAGATAATGGGCATTTTCTAAATATCTAGAAAATCACTTATAATCGAAATACCACTCCTTCCAAAAATAATTATACCAACTTTCATACCATTTTAGAGTCTGGACAAAATGGGCATTCTTTTGTTATGAATGTTCACCTCCACGTGGTCCAGACAATAATGTCAAACTTTTGTTAATAGAAATTGGTGGGATTCCAATCTGGCATTTTACATCTATTTCTTGAAAAATGTATCAAGTTCTGAAAAACTGTTTTATAAGTCTGAAAGCATCACTCATCATTAATCTTCAGCAACAAGATATTTGAATTAGCACTCACAAAACGGACGTGAGGTAGTGATTTTCTAGATATGTATTTAGAAAATGCCCATTATCTCGAAAATGGTGATATTTTTACTGAGGTGAAATTCTGATATTCTGAACAGTCATGACCTGGTCTATCACTAGTTTCAATATTGTACAAGGTTTACCGGACACCCTGTATAGGAGAGATATACAGGGTGGCCAAGAGATTGACGTCGAAAAGGAAAAAACAGGTCCCTCGTGTCATGAGCTATTTGAATCACCCCCATGTATTTTATGCTAGTTTTCACGGTTTTCGAGTAATGAAATTTTTTATGAACTTTGAGAATTTTCGACTTGACCATCTTAAAAAAGATATTGAAAAAAAAGTACAAGACTTCTTTGTGAAATTCTTTTTGTAACTTAATCTCCATGAATTGTACTTTTATACATAAAATATCCAGATTCGTAACTTTGATAAAAATTATGGAAATGTTGGTCTCAAGTGAAAAAGTTAAGTAAATTGTATTATGATCTGAATTTTCGAATCGAAATTAAAAATGTAAAGAGGCTAATTCACGCTTTTTTAGTATGCTTAAAAACTGCGCTCAAGAGTCAGCTTTTAGAATCATTGATAAAAAATGGTACTTTTCACTCTACTTTTGCTAGAATTAGCCTTCAAAGTCATCGAGGTGGAAGAATCCAAGAACAAGAAATTTACTACAAAATTATTTTTCGCCATTTTAAGATATATCTGATCAAGTTATGATAGAAAATGCTGAAAATTAATGAAAATTAGCTTTAGATGTTGGTCAAGAAAAGTTCTAGATAAAAAAAGAGAAAGGTATGGCAATAAATCACACATCATAATGTAAATAAAAAGAAATTTATTTATAAAATTTACAGTAGGTGTTCAAAGTGACCACCTCCAGCCTCAATACACATTCTACACCTTAGAAAATTTTCTTTCAATCGCATAAAACCTGCCCTGTTCTCTCTTAGGACACGTTCGGCTTCTCTTATCTTCAGTCGCAGCTCGTCTTCACTCGAACATTCTCGGGCGTAAACAATTTCTTTGAAATAACCCCAAATGAAAAAATCGATGGGATTAAGGTCAGGTGAACGTGGGGGCCCCTTGATTGGTCGACTGCGTCCGAACCATCTGTTCCGGTATCATTCATTCAAGTGGTTAATCAAAAATTGTTCTCGAAAATTTAAATAATCCCGATCGGTTTTGCATTGCTGCGCATCCCCCACTTTCACCTGACCTTAATCCCATTGATTTTTTCGTTTGGGATTATTTCAAAGAAATTGTTTAGGCCCAGAATGTTCGAGTGAAGACGAGCTACGACTGAAGTTAAGAGAAGCCGAACGTGTCCTAAGAGAGAACAGGGCAGGTTTTATTCGATTGAAAGAAAATTTTTTAAGAAGGTGTGGAATGTGTATTGAGGCTAGAGGTGGCCACTTTGAACACCTACTGTAAATTTTATAAATAAATTTCTTTTTATTTACATTATGATGTGTGATTTATTGCCATACCTTTCTCTTTTTTTTATCTAGAACTTTTCTTGACCAACATCTAAAGCAAATTTTCATTAATTTTCAGCATTTTCTACCATAACTTGATCAGAAATATCTTAAAAGGCTAATTCTAGCAAAAGTAGAGTGAAAAGTACCATTTTTTATCAATGATTCTAAAAGCTGACTCTTGAGCGCAGTTTTTAAGCATACTAAGAAACCGTGAATTAGCCTTTTTACATGTTCAATTTCGATTCGAAAATTCAGATTATAATCCAAATTACGTAACTTCTTCACTTGAGAACAACATTTCCATAATTTTTATCAAAGTTACGAATCTGGTTATTTTATGTAAAAAAGTACAGTTCATGGTGATTAAGTAACAAAAAGAATTTCACAGAGAAGTCTTCTACTTTTTTTTAAATATCTTTTTTGAGATGGTCAAGTCGAAAATTCTCGAAGTTCATAAAAAAATTCATAACTCGAAAACCGTGAAAAATAGCATAAAATATATGGGGATGATTCGAATAGCCCATGACAAGAGGCACCTGTTTTTTCCTTTTTGACGTCAATCTCTTGGCCACCCTGTATAGAGCTATGTTGTCATAAAAGAGGAAAGTGATTATTTTAGAGGTTTTCCTTCGAACTCGTGATGAATATGTGATGGCTTTCAGCAAATTAATGTAATATTTACCTTGTAGCATATAAATTGGAATATGTTTTTTTGCAGAAATTTTGTTCCAGTTAGGATTTTTGTAAATTATCATAGAGGAAATTGTTTAGATAGAAACATCGTCACAGATCATTTAGTGCTAAGTACCATTTTATTCTTCATGAATTTCATTTTAATACGTGGTTTGTACCCACATTCATCATTCATATATCTGAATTTTGTATTTCATTGACATTTATTCTTAATATTTTCCTGAATTCTTAATAGAAACTGTACGTATGTTTAATTTCATGATTCTTAGAAATTAGAATTCGATTTTATCTCCCTAATTGGTGGGATTTCATTATTTCATTACAACATCAAACATTTTTCCATCATAGAGCTTTTAGTCTCGACAATGGTGACAAATATTCTGACAACATTGTTAACTTACAATTTTTCTGCGATTCGGTGATATTTGAAATCCGGGGAAGCATACAGTTTACTCTTGAGATCAATGATTTTTCCGTGAAATTTTATCAGATAAAATTAGGAATAACTCGAAAACGACGCGTTTTATTTTAAAAATCTAAAAATACTTTTATTTTCCAAAATGATTGATTCTTTCGACAATATGAAACGTTCATCTTTTTCAAGTGGTTTTATAGTCTTTTTTCATCGATTTATGGGTCGTCTACGCTGTAACTCTTATACTTGGAAGAATATTGAATAAGTTTCGATTTGGTAATATGCAACATGAATAGGGTGAACATTCAACCAAATTTCAATTTATTTGAAATGACGGTTCTGAAGGTATGACAAGAAAAGTATTTTTTTTTTCATAGATGTTCGACACCCTACATCTTTCAAACGAAACCGAATGTTGAAAAATGGTATAGGAAGAAAGTGCTTCGTTTGATGGGAGGAATATTTACAAATTAAGGGACAATCAAAAATAAATTAAACCATGAGTAGTAGCTAACAAAACAAAAATGTTCTGTTCACTTCAGAAGCAGTCAAACTAGGGAGAAATGTAACTTTTTGCTTCCTTCAGATAGATTATTATAATGAATAGTCATTTCTTCGGTACTTTACTTTTTACTATTAGTTCAAGGGTTATTTCTCTATTTAGTGTTCCAGAGTACTATAACTACACTCACCACATTCAAACTTTGTACACATAGTATCTATAATCTATAATTAAATTTATTTTGGGGGATCCTACCTGTTTGACAGTAAGACAACCAGAACAGGCACACTGAGCGCGAAAATCTTCCACTGAAACCTTCTATTTAACATCCTGGTTTCCCAGAGACTTCATTGGAGTTCTTTTATCACAGTGCATCACAGAACTGTCAACAAATAATCCTCACAAAAACTTCGTTCGCACTAAACAAAAGAATAATCTTTTATGAAATATTCTTAAAATTCCTTCACACATCTCGTTTGAACTGCCTTCAATAAAGACCTCAAGTCCCATGTTTGAAAAGCAATAGACTTGTTCATATTTATTTTTCGTTAATAAACTTGAAAGACAACAGTGTCTTGAGATTTTTCACCGTCGATTTCTGAAGTTTACCTTCCCGGATTTTAGGTGTTGGGCACACACAAATGTGTGTATTAAGCGTGGATGAAATCGATGGAACTGTGGTCATTATTTTCGATATTAAACGTTTTATTGTCGGCTATAAATGATTCGGTTGATTAACTTCTTATATGTTGGAACTGGTGAAAATTTTACAGTGTTCTGAATGATATTTCTTGTGTGCATGTGCTACCAGTTTTGTGGGCACATACTCGTGTCATGTTTGATGGTTGTGTACACACTGATTTTTTAGTTATGCATATTGGAATGAATTAGTCGTTTTTTGAATAATCTCAGAAATTAAAAATTTCGCAGTTCAACTCGTACAGGTTCATCAATCTCAATAATTATATGATGGAAAAAGGATTAACTGTATTGTAACCCATGTGTGACAACATCATTGAGGTAACATCCAAACGTCAAATCAAGTTGAATCAGTAACTACATTAAGAACTATTTTCTCGATAAATAGCTATGTTTTAGAAGAAGAATGAATATCTTCTGAACTGCATTTGATAAAAGCTCCTCATTTTTGATGTGCCACATTATACAATCAGGAACTTTTTTCAATTTGGCACCTTGTATATGGAAACACTGTTTCATAAAATTATAAAATCATTCGAGATAATATTCATCAGTTTTTGTCGTTTGTGGAGGTCTGGTCGTCCAGTATAGATTCTGTGGTTTCAGTTTACCTTATTTTGTTCTCAAGAATTCGCGATAAATTTAATTAAATGTCAGTCTGCTATATTGTATTACCCAAATAAAATTTACAGCAACCATAACCACTGATCGACCAATAAACCGATAAACTGTTTTTTTTAAGACGCTCAGCTTTATTGTTCTGATAACGAACAATAATCCGACCATAAAATTCACTGAACATTTCCGTTTCTGCATCTGCGACACTGTTTTGCCTCAGTATTTTTCTATTTTTACTTCACCATCAAATGAAAACAGGTATCATTCCATTTCAAACAAGTCTAGCAATTCTTGCAGAGATGATCGATGTTACGAAATGATTAGACGTCTATAAATCGTATACAGGTTACTGGAAATTGGTGAGATTCCTCCTATGTTAATTCGGCTTTTTTAATATTCATGTGGGATTTATTGGTTGCGAATGATGGTGTTGAATTTAGTGGAACAACGTTCAAACGGTGAAGAATTTCTTCATTGTCCGATTACTCGGATGTCTAGCTTCTGATGATTTTTGGAGACGAAATTCTTAAATGTCTGCAAACCGAATGTGTTGATTATGCCATTCAATAATACGTCATTCAGAATTATTGTTGAATTTGCTATTTCTATTGTTTACAATTCTGAATTATGTATTGGTAAAAATCTCCTCTCGATATTGGAATTATTTACACTCACATCAAGTGAAAATCTACAAAGAATACCGAAAACAGTAAAGATTTTGTTTCAAGAGCATGAGTACAAAGACGATAATATGTAAAACATACAGATACAGTTAACAGTACAGAATTTCTTAGCTATCTTCCTTCAAGATATTAAAACTATCAGCTGCCCCTGAATGTAAAAGATGTAGTTATCTTGTTATGTCGAAAGGTACTCGAGTTGTAACGACTATCTGCAAAGACGTACTCATTTTGAATTTACCAGTGAAAATGCGTCGGTTTAGTTAAAATTATTCTCGAATATTCTCTTGGAACATCGCAGAATTGGGTTTTCATTTCAGAATATGCACAACATATACATATTATTAATAAAAATCAAACTATTATTAATTACTGTTTTATCAAGATAAATTAATTTCGAATTCTTTCAGAACTTGGAATGTTGGATTGCAGACATCTTATTTAGATCAGATATCAATTTAGCATACCTACGTAATTGACACTGAAGGTCTATGTGGTCTATATTAAGTATTCAGATATCAGTGTACCTATATTTAATATTCAATTAATTCTTATTTTTCCCAGATATGAAGTGAAAAAATTTCTGAAGAAAATCAGAATAACAAATGCTTATGCAAATACTAATCTCAAGATTATGATTAATACGATTCAAATAGCAAAATCTCTAACTATGCCATTAATTATGTATTGGTAATGAGGTCGTTTTGTTGATTTGTTTGCGCAGCCATTAATAAAGAGGTACATTTTAGGAATCTTTCAAGAAATTGGTTTCAACTTTACATATTTCTATAAATGCTGGAAAGGGTGATTTTTAATACAAAAAAAGACGAATACTGTGAATATTTCGGAATATTAAGGGTGATCCATGTAGGAGCAGTGAAATATTTTTCTTGGACTATTCCACTCTTTTCATTTTTAGTGAGGAAGTTTCCGTAGCAACGATCGTTTCATCCCGAAAAAATTTTCAACCCGGCAAAACCAACATGTTGGTTTTTCAGCGACAAAATTTTTGACGTTTCTCGAATTCATAGATAGCTTCGGAAATAAATATCATAGAGAGAACAAACAACGTTTAGTGGTTTAGTCAATCTATGATTAATTCTAATTTGCCAAATAGCGCAATACGCGTCAAATGTGAACATATTACCCTATTTTCTCGTGGAATAGTAATGCCGAATTCCACTCGAGATGAAATTTAAGCAGGTAAAATTTATCTCTTGTAATATTCAAGTTTGTTGCTTTTCGGAAATTTCGCTCATGACATTTTTTCCAAAATCACTCGCCTGGCGGCTCGTGATTTTGATACAAATATAATTCGCAAAATTTCCGAGCAACAAACTATCATATTACAATCGAGAAATGCCGGCAAAATTCCATCTCTAGTGGTATTACATATGAGAAAATTGATTGTCACAGACTATGTGGCATGTGGCTCCGTCCTGTTGGAACCACATGTCAGCAAAATCATGCAATGTCTGCCAATTGAATTTTGAAAAACTACTAATTATGTCTCTATACCGTTCACATTGACTTTCTCGCTTTTCAAATCTGAATATGATTTTTCCGTTTTCGTTTGTTCTTGTCAGTTCTAGTTCAGAAAAAATAATCAAAAAGTTTGTTTCACACTTCGTTGTAAAAACATGATGAAGTTTTCTGGAAATTGTTCAGTACTGTTGTTTAGAAAATGAGTGATCTTGTGAAGCAGACTTTTAGAACTAATATGCATATAAGTGTCCAATCGTACATAAAAGTTTCTACTGCTTTTGAGGAACTACTTAAGGTGGGCGTTCAATGTAGTGTGTTTTTATTTCAAGTTGATTTCGAAAACGGTTTAACTTTGAGAACTGAAATTTTGTGGGTGAATTCAGAAAGGATTAGGGTTTTCGTTGAAATAATTTTAATTGATTTCATTCCGACAGTCAATTTTTTTTCTTTCAAAAATAGAAGAAAATGAGCCAACCCATGCTTCTGTTTTATTTCAACAGAAAGACCCATGAAAATAGTTCAACTTCCGATTAAAAGGGAATCTACTGATAATTTCGTTCAGAAGATTAACTTGAAATAAGGAATTGGCAGAGAATGGCCAAATTCAAATTTTGGCGGGAAAAAGTTCCTGCTTTACCCACAAATTCGCTTATTTCATAGTTCGGCGATTTTCGGATAGAGAGCGCCATTGTACATTTCTTTCATGATTAGAGAGATATTCATAGAACTTGATAGTGATAGTGCATGTTCTATGGAGATATCCATAAAATGGACGGTGGCGCCTCTATCGGCTGAGCTTTCCAACTCGCTTTAAACGCCGACCTTAAAGTCAAACACCAAGAAAATCTGTTTCATGGTGTGATGGCATATTTGTCTGGTGAATAGTATTTTGTGACCAGAAGTTCAAGGTCGACGTTTCTGGTGGTTAATATAAACAAATATTCTCTGAATTTAAAACAAGATTCTTCAATCCAGTATTATTTCCGGTTAAAATTGAAACATTTTGTTCTTGGACCAAGGTTCATTTTACACAATATTTTGTTTACTCCCAATATAATGTGATTTGGGTAAAATAGTATAATTATTGATCTTCAAGCTGACAGTGCTTTTAAAAAAATCACCAGTTGCTTTGGAAAGATTGCAACTATACTGAAGTCCAAAATGGATAAATTCTTCTGTCCAAATACTGAATATGTCTGGTTTGGAATACATTTTCACGAAGAACTAGTAAGCGCCTATATTCAGTAGTAATATCACAAGAGATTGAATTTTCGTGGTAAGTCTATCGATTTATTTTCAAACGAAAATGAGTTGCTTGGAAACATCACGAGTCCGGAGGACGAGTGGTGTTTCCTTAAAACAACTCATTTGAGTTTGGGAATAAAAGAAAGACTTATGTGGTAAATTCAATCTCGTGTGATATTTTATTTCACTATTTCACGAGCAAAATGAAAGGTCAGAAAATCCATATTCGAGAAAAGCAAAGAAAAACTCCTGTTGACGTCTTCAATTTTTATTTATCAGTTGTCAAACCGTTCGTATCCATAGTTCCATCACAGATTATTCTGTAGTTCAATCGTTGAAAATACCGAAGTTGTCAGACCAATCATACTTCAGAGACAGTTGATATTATCTCGATAGTACGAACTATCTTTGGACTGTGATTGGTCAGTTTGGGAAATGAGTGAAATAGTCAACGAAATGATGTGAAAAGCCGTCTATTGTTGTTGATTTAAATGTTCATGCTCAGAGTGTTGTTTCCGAATTGTTTTTAGGGTTCCATACAACCCTTATATGATCAACCGCATAGCCACAGCTGTCTAACTGTAATAATCAATTTTCTCAGAAACGAATAGTAAGAATTTTCGAAAAGATGTGTTTTGAAGATGTTTTGAGCAGTCGATTAAAAAAATTTCAAGTATACGATGTGGCACATCAAAAAGAGCCCACATCGTAAAGACAACAAATTCGTTTTTCAAATGCATAGTTCAGAAGATAATTCAGTGTACGGATATTGGGCATCCTTCATAAAGTATCAAAAACAATGAGTCTATGATTTCGGAAAAAATTACTGATGTAAAGGGTTCACTTATAATTTACAGAAAAGTTATAGGGGAATCATGAGTTATTGAATTTCTTCGTGAGAAATTCTACGAGGTACGTTGTTCTACTCATTGCACTTGACAACTTTTACGATACAGGTATCGAAATTTACATTCAGATAATTATAAATGGAACAGCATACTTGTTTTCGTTAATAATGATATTTAGTTCACGACAACCTCTCAAAAAGTTTTAAAATGAAGCATTCCCATTTGTTTGAGATGAAGTTTTACCAAGATGTTTTTGACCAGAATTCTAAGTCGCCATAAATCAATTTTTCAGCTCAAAATTGCCTCAAAACGCGCTGCAGTCAAAATCGAGTTGTGTGAAGGAAATTTGTACGCAATCAAGTAAAGAAAAATCAAAAATTACCACTCTAAATAAAATAGTCACACGAAAACTAAACACAACACTTTCAAAGACTCGTAAGTAATCACAAAAAGGTCCTTGCTGTCGGCAAAGCTCTCGGTCCACCGAATATCCTTCTCGCCCCGGAAATTTTCGAAAATAGCGCTCCGGTTCTCTCGGAGAGGTTGATCCTGCCGCTGTTGCGACAGATAACACGAAGTTGATACTTGGTCTCCGAGATGCTGCGATTCTATAGAAGTTGGTACTCACCTGGTCGAGCTACCTGGCAATTTGGACCAATAGGAGGGCACTTTCGATGCTCCCACTTGGCCCCACTTGTCAGAATGTAGGTGATAATTGTCGAACCATCGGTGATATGGTTGATTGGGTTGGTTTCCTCGAGGAAACGGGGGGTTGAGTGGTCGGAAATGTTTTGGCAGATTTTATCAGATGATTAACTGTTAATCGCATCCCATTAACACTGATACCGGAGATACAGTTGGGGTTGTGATTAATGGGAAACGTTTGGGATCGTCAAATTTTATTGATATTGATTGTTGGCAGTAGCGAGCGTTCCTGGGACTGATTTTGATGGTTTGGTCCAGGTAGGAGTCACCAGAATTAAATAGGAATGCCTAAAAGATTTGAATTCGGAAAAACCGGAGATATGGGTAAATTCCAAGAACATAGGTAGACAGAGGTATAAGTGATCTTCCTCGTATTTTGAAGAGTGTCCAACTTATTGAATTGCCGATAGAAACTTCATGATCCCAGACTGAAAATATTCAATTGATTTTTTTTTCGTTTCAATATTTTATTCTTTTCAAAATTCTTCACTCAGGAATAACAAATATGAAATATTGGTTCCATGTTTGAAGAAACTTAAGTTGGTGGTACGTTATAGCGACATGCAAAAAATTCCACCTCAATTATTTCCTGTGGTAAAAGTAAATGGTTTGCTCCAATAGATTTGTCTTTATTTGCAGAATTGAGAATATGTTAATTTTGTTATCAATGGATGAATTTTCATTCGATTCACGATCAAAGTTAGATGACATACCAGAACATTATGATAAGTTGATTAATTCCATGAATTGATTAAGGTGGGCGTTCAATGTAATGTGTTTTTATTTCAACTTGATTTCGAAAACGGTTTCACTTTGAGAACTGAAATTTTGTGGGTGAACTCAGAAAGGATTAGGGTTCTTGTTGAAATAATTTTTATCGATTTCATTCCAACAGATAATTTTTTTCTTTCAAAAATAGAAGAAGATGAGCCAACCCATGCTTCTGTTTTATTTCAACAGAAAGACCCATGAAAATAGTTCAACTTCCGATTAAAAGTGAATCTACTGATAATTTCGTTCAGAAGATCAACTTGAAATACGGAATTGGCAGAAAATGGCCAAATTCAAATTTTGGCGGGAAAAAATTCCTGCTTTACCCACAAATTGACTTATTTCATAGTTCGGCGATTTTCGGATAGAGAGCGCCATTGTACATTTCATTCATGATTAGAGAGATATTCATAGAACTTATGGTGATAATGTAAGTTCTATGGAGATATTTCATAAAATGCACGGTGGCGCCTCTATCGGAGGAGATTTCCTACTCGCTTTAAACGCCGACCTTAATTGGTAATCCTTCGATAGATTCTTTATTGTCAATCGACTATTTACAATAAATGAATTTTACTCGAATGACCTGCTCTTTTTCGATTAACAATATTATCAAATTGAATAATAATATGGTCTATTGCTTATTTCAAAAAAATATCTTAGTATCCCCTTGTTCTTTTTGAGCGCTTGTTTTACATCCACGAGAGCTCACTCTGAACAGAAAGAAAATACACGGCTGCAAAAGACTTGAAAAGAAAAAACAAGTACTATTCAGTGCAATACAATGAACAAAATTGGTGGGTCCTAGAGATTTTCAAAACTCTTGACTATTCTACTAGAAAATACCTCATCAATGTGACGCATTAATAAATATTAAAATTTGGTAGAGACAGTTCGTAAAACTAGAACATTTTTGCAATATTGCAATACAGAAATGGGTGGATAAATTTGAGCTGGTGAGACGAGTCAGTGGTCTGAACAATAAAACCAGTGCACGTCGCTCAAGAACATCCTAGAATATTGCTGCTGTAGCCGAAAATGTTGTCCATTCTTCATCGTTCTTTGGAATAAGGCATTCCACAAACGTCATAACACCGTATTTCGCATACAGATTTGGGTCTTAAGGGGAAGTATCACCTTTTGAATCGTGGTAAATCTCCATTCAAAAAGTGGTATCTTTATTTCACGAGTAACTACCCTGATTTACGACGTAGAGACTTGATTTTTTTTAAATTGAAGTTGAAGAACGTCCCGAGGGCAAATAGTTTTCTTTTTTGCGATTCAATTAGTTTTTCAATTAAAAAAACCAGGGTGATCGTTAGATCTCCGCAATATTTGGGTTATTGAATATGTTTTTCGTTTTTCATTAGTACAAGCTATATTTTTGAACTAATCGTCATAAAATTTTTTGTAGTTTATAGAAGATTAAATTGCTGAGGGCGAATAGTTGCATTTTCTGCAAAAAATGATGAATAACCGTCGAAAAAAAATCATTAAGTGTAGTTTCCAAAACGCTGAAGTTCAACCTGTTTTTTTTTTCAATTGAAAAACTGATTAAATCGAAAAAAAAAAACTACTTGCCCTCGGGACGTTCTTCAACTTCAATTTAAAAAAGAATCAAGTATCTACGTCGTAAATTAGGGTAGTTACTCGTGAAATGAAGAGACCACTTTTTGAATGGAGATTTACCACGATTCAAAAGGTGATACTTCGCCTTAAGGCTTGTATAGTTCAGTTTACACATGAACTCAAGTCGGCCGATCAGAAACGACATCGGTTCATTGCTGATTGGGTCCTTGAAATGCAACAAAAAGGTTCCGAATTCCATCGAAAAATCATCTTGAGTGGCTTCGTAAACCAGCAAAGTTGTCCCATCTGGGGCTCGAAAAACCCAAGAATTATTGTTGAAAAGCCTCTTCATCCTCAACGTGTGATTGTTTGCTGCGGTTTGTGGTCCGGTGGTGCCATTGGACCTTACTTTTTCGAGAATGAGGCTGGAGCGATGGTTAATGATTTTTTATGGCAGTAATTGGATATTATTAATCTGGACAACTTTCAACAGACGGCGCTACGTGCCACACAAGCAACGAAACCGTTGATCTTTTACGGGAAAAGTTACTGCGACTTCTTCCTTTGGGGCCATGTGAAAGAGAATTTCTACGCTAAGAGCACAGTTTCGATTCATAACCTCAAAGATGGAATTCGTGAGGCTGTCGAGGACATAAGGCTTTTTGATTTGGTTATGGAAAATTTCATGAAAAGGATATGGTTCTGTGGTCGCGGTCGTGGTGATCATTTGGCTGATGCTATTTTCCATTATTAACGGCATACCTTTCTCTTTATAATGAAATAAACATCCGATCATGTATCTAAAAAATATTGGAAAACCCTATATAATATATTGCAAGCTAGGGGCAAATAAAAATTGGGACATATTGTGTGAATTAAAATAGGTAGAAATCAGTTTATCCACGCCTGCAATACATAATAGAATTCACGACATATTTAAATTGAAGTATATATACTATTAACTGCACAATTATTTCGATCAAGTATAGGGCTCGTTTTTTCTTTTCAATTAAATTATTATTCTTTCAGGTTTCTTATTTTTTTATAATTTGTATGTTTCAAACTTTCAAGTTTCATTAATCAACGAGTTGATTCAAGAAGTTGAATAAAACATTAGGTCCATAGGTACAGTAAAGAAAGGCAACAAAATAAGAGTTCCAGATAATAGGGAATGATCATATCTATATCTATACTAATCATGAAAAA
This sequence comes from Adalia decempunctata, assembly GCA_951802165.1. Lineage (NCBI taxonomy): Eukaryota > Metazoa > Arthropoda > Insecta > Coleoptera > Coccinellidae > Adalia > Adalia decempunctata. The sequence continues at coordinate 30,198,168 of OX637697.1, forward strand.
GGAGGATAATGTCCCTATACTAATCTATACTTAATATTATAAAGAGGAAAGATTTGTATTTTTGTGTGTTTGATACGAATAGGCTCAAAAACTACTGGACCGATTTCGGAAATTCTTTCAACGTCAGAAAGCTACATTATCCCTGAGTGACATAGGCTATACTTTTTACCTGAAAAAATTAGGGATACCTACTATAACTTCAATAATTACAAAAAAATAAGCCATAATCAGCTATTTTCACGTGCGCTGCAAAAACTGTAAGACTTACGTGGATACAATGTATGACGGAAATGTACCTCTCAAATAGTTCTACAAAAAAGTCCGCGATAGCATATATCTATCTCTCAAGATTGACTTGCTATTAGTACTATTACCTGTTTATGGTAATCAGATGTTCTCCAAAATTATGCACTATATGGGAGTGTGTTTTTATGAATTGGGTTTTGATCCTCATCCAACCTGATACGTTATTTATCCCCAGTATTTAATTCAGAACGAAATTGCCTTCACATCATACAATTACAACGAGTACATCAAAAGATATGGCAGGTTGAACTATTGAAGATGAAACCGCCGCGTGAAACAAATTTCTACCCGGGCGAAGCTGGGATGCTTGTTATCCATAAAAAAAAAAATTGTGAGCTATCCTCAGATGATTGAATTATTGCTTTCCTTTTAATGAAATATTCTGCGAATATTCTCTACACAATAAGAACATATTGATCGCTGAGGGCAAAGAAAATATCACTGAAACACCAAATCCTTCATTTGTGTTCAATTCCTTTATCTCTTTCATCAACAATAAAGAAGAATCGAAAGCCTTCTTATAGGACTATGAGATATTCCCTCATTCCTTATATTGTACTCAATAAATGCTCAAATCGAATTATTTCATCTTCTCAATTATCGTTACGTTACCGTCGTTACCCCTGGAAAGTTTTACCCAATAGAAATCAATAAATTATGGATTTTACAACATGGCGTCGTCGTTCATTTTGTTTATACGAACAGCGTGAAGGATCGTTGAGGAATTATTTATCTAACACTATCTCATAAATATGTAAATGATTATTATTTGCACCTTTATTCGCTGTGTTCATCGCACGATCGTAATTGGCACAAAGTGTAATTACTTTGTTATTTACCGCCATTTTGAAATTCAATATGATTCATTCTCCATAAAGGTTGGTATGAAAATTCTTTTCAGGGGAATTGCAGTATTTTATTATTTCGAAATCGCTATAAATTATTTATCATTCGCATTAGAAAAATTACGTTGTTTGATTTCTGATTTATTCGTGAATTGAGGCATCCAGTATGAAGAAGACAATACATCTTCTGAAGCAACGGTTTCTCCTATGATGAAAGCCAAAGAACTGAAATTTGACATGCAAAAATCTGAAAGTTATTTCACATTGAATTTACGCCTATGTTTGGAGCATTTTTATTATCGGCGAATTTCTCGAAAAAACAGCAAATGATTCATCAAAATTAAGGAAACTTTCAAGTGTTTGTGTTAGTGTCTATTAATGAACAAATTAGGTAGGTATGTACTTGCTCAGTGCAATAATCTGAAATTTATTCCAAGTATACATTGCTTACACGTTCCAGAGCTCATCAATTTTTTTCACACATCTCCTCAAAAGATTTTCAACGTTCTTGAATAACTCTGTTGGAGAGAATAACCTACCTGATAAATAGCAGGTTTAAAATGACGAATATAAGCTGAAACGCTTCAAGGAATGTTATCGGTTTGATAAGGAATTATAGACTTACATAAAAGGGTAATATTCTGTCTTAGACAGCTACAAAGGGTTTCTACCTTGAGTATGAGGCAGATATATGTGAATAAATCATAACCCTTACTGTGGTCGAGCTGATACAGAGTGTCAAGCAGGTTAATCTATTTTTTTTCAAAGCACTCCAGAGGTGACAACTACTAATGAGAATCTTCAAATTTCTAGAGCTGTGGAAGATAGTTTGAGGAAAATTTATTTTTTATCTCACGAATATTCATTTGCAGGTTATTATGTGGAGAACAAACGAATCCTTAGCAGTTGCATTCCTAATTTTAAAAACAGAGAGGAGAAGATATGAAATGTAAATTGTTTTTATAACCTATTTTGTGCGTATGTTCGTTATTCCGTCATATTGAAATTTTGAAACAATTTCGTTTAAGTATTGCTTTTATAAATTTTCAATTGGTTACTGACTCAAATCCCAATAATAGTATATCACACACATATATCCCTCTTGTGTAAACTGTACGAAAACTGTTTCTGACAAGCAGTTGCATGTATAATTCTTCCTATTCATTTCACTCCCATCTCAATAACTCATATATAATTTCGCAGCGAATGATTAATAAACAATATTAGCGTATACGAAGTTATATTACTCGTGAAATCAGGTAAACGGAATTTTTTCATCTTTGACTATACATAATTTACACTGAATTTATAGGTCTATATATCTTTCATTATTTCCTTCGATTATCATGCTAATAGCTCCAACAATATTACTCAAAATACGCATTTATTCACATAATACATCTATCGTTCAAATATATCATTTTAACAAGGTACAATGAACACAAAACGTGATAAATGGCTATGAAATGTAGATTTCTTACGCGAATCTTCCAGTATATTAATGAAAGTTATTGATAATATGAAGAATTCCAACACCTCGGTCTTCTGACGTGTTCAAACTACACATGAGTGATGATATCTTTCAATGTTTTCGAAAAATAAATTTTGTAGCTAGATAATGTAGGTTGGCGTCTTTTTTCTTCGACACCATGTATACAGGGTCTTTCACGAGGAACCTCACCCATATTTATACGGGAAACTACTGAACGTATTTTCATGAAATTCAGCACTTATAAGTATTTCACGATGCTGATAAAATCTAAAATATTTTCAAGGCATGAGCACCTCCGGTTTTTCCGGAAATGACGTCAACTTCCGTTTTTCAAATTAGAACACCATTTTTTTATTGCAGAAATAGATTCCTTAGAAAATTTCAAGTTATTTTGATGTAACATTTTTCAGTTTTGGTTGGAAAATTCTCTCTGAGCGGGAAAATTCGAAAAAAAATCGAAAATAGAGCTCCGCTGAAACAAGAATAACTTCGAGGTTCTTGAAAGGAAAATTTTCGTTTTTGAGATTTTTCAAGATGTAAGATTGATGTATCCACCTTAAAAATCGAAATCGCGATTCATGATACAGGGGGTGAAAAAATCGCTTTCAAAGTTAGGGATGACAAAATCGTGAAAAATCAATTTTTTCAAATTAGAACGCCATTTTTTATGGCAGATATTGAATCTACGTTAAAAAATAGTGTGAGTGTATGCATCACACCCTTGCCCTAAAGTGGATATTTTCTGAGTTATTCACAAAAAAACTGTTTTTCGTCTTGAATTTTCAGCTATTTCTTTTCCCTTCACGCCAAAAAGATGAAATTTTCAGGAACTGTTACTTAAACCATGTTTTAGATTTTACTACCCTAATATGCAAGAGAAAAAAGTTACAGGTTGTTCCTAAATAGATGGCGAATTTGGATTCGAATTTCAGAATTTGTATCGGAAACCTCTTTATTTCAACTAATCGGCCATCGGTTTTCTCTCCAGTGATAAATAAATAATTCCTTATGAACCATATGCAGAAACTTACCATGTTTTACATTCTTTTTTTTTAATGATAGATATCATTAATTACATGCTACTGAATAAAGAGGAATTTGGCAGATGTAATTAATGATATCTATCATTAAAAAAAAAGAATGTAAAACATGGTTCATAAGGAATTATTTATTTATCAATGGAGAGAAAACCGATGGCCGATTAGTTGAAATAAAGAGGTTCCCGATACAAATTCGAATCCAAATTCGCCATCTATTTAGGAACAACCTGTAACTTTTTTCTCTTGCATATTAGGGTAGTAAAATCTAAAACATGGTTTAAGTAACAGTTCCTGAAAATTTCATCTTTTTGGCGTGAAGGGAAAAGAAATAGCTGAAAATTCAAGACGAAAAACAGTTTTTTGTGAATAACTCAGAAAATATCCATTTTAGGGCAAGGGTGTGATGCATACATTCACATTATTTTTTAACGTAGATTCAATATCTGCCATAAAAAAATGGGGTTCTAATTTGAAAAAATTGATTTTTCACGATTTTGTCATCCCTAACTTTGAAAGCGATTTTTTCACCCCCTGTATCATGAATCGCAATTTCGATTTTTAAAGTGGATACATCAATCTTACATCTTGAAAAATCCCAAAAATGAAAATTTTCCATCCAAAAACCTCGAAGTTATTCTTGTTTAGCGGAGCTCTATTTTCGATTTTTTTTTCGAATTTTTCCGCTCAGAGAGAATTTTCCAACCAAAACTGAAAAATGTTACATCAAAATAACTTGAAATTTTCTAAGGAATCTATTTCTGCAATAAAAAAATGGTGTTCTAATTTGAAAAACGGAAGTTGACGTCATTTCCGGAAAAACCGGAGGTGCTCATGCCTTGAAAATATTTTAGATTTCATCAGCATCGTGAAATACTTATAAGTGCTGAATTTCATGAAAATACGTTCAGTAGTTTCCCGCATAAATATGGGTGAGGTTCCTCGTGAAAGACCCTGTATATAATGAACGAAGTAAGTATGTAGACACCTTAGACTATAGAAAAGGAGCCTTTCAATAATAAATAGTGAAGCCAATTTTGAAATGATTATTCGTCTCTTCAAATATTGTACATGCTTCACATTACACGTACTGAATTACCGGAATGTTCGCAATTTCGCGTTTCATTGTGTATGAATAGTGAAATTTGGATTTATTTCGGAATATTATTAGCAAAATACGTTGAAAAAATGGTTCGTATGCGTATTGTTTGTGGTAAATTGGACTTTTCAAATCCTGATTTGACTTAACACGGGTATATTCTACTCTTATCATGTCTAAGTAACAATTGCGTAGATTCTTTGATGTTTGGAAATTTCGCTTTTCACATTACCTCCCGATATTGAGAGAAGAAACATCAATTCTGAATTTGGCTAACTCTGTTTATCTAACTCAGAAGCTGTTTCGATGGAAGGAACATTGTATGAATGCGCCAAAAAGAGTTAATTTACTTGTAAAATCTTATTTTCATTCTTCAATACCGATAACATCACGCCAATGGTGCTTTCAAAGTTAAGTTCTGCAATATTGCCACGGCAGTATCTAATGATATTACTACCCTTTATGCTATCTTCGTTCCACTCATTGTGGACTAAATTTTGGTTTCACCAATTCTCGAATGTATGAATGAGATGCTGCGTCTCCCCTTTCTATGGTCTAAGGTGGACACTTAACAGTATCCGTTTTTCTCGTGCATAGTATTTGAAGGATCGCTAACATATAATCATTGAAAAATTATCTTGTAGCTTGAGATCGTGATCATTGAAATGGAGATAAATTCAATTTTATTCACACTTCACACCATCATGTATCATTATGTAGATTCAGCATGAGAATCTCAAATACCACACATAATTCGTGTTCTTCACATTCCGACACAGAAAACACGAAATGGGAGCGTTTGAAGATAATTCATCGATCACAGAAGCGTGAAAGCAATAATTACCAACGTAATAATGGTTGCGTCCAGTTGGTACTTCCCAATCACAGACATCATCAACGGTCGATCCCATAAAATTTCGTGAACAATAGGAAAGCACAACAAAAAACGAATGTAGTTCATTAAAGCATCATAACTGAAACACCCAGACTACTGCGATTTTCGTACTTCCTATCGAAATAACAAAACCCCGGAACTACACTGGTTTGAGAGGCCTTCACATGCACGTTGATCATAATTCAGGTCTATTGATCCGGAATATTGTATTTGGCTTAAAATGATAGTTAGCTGAACAACACCGAGAAGTTTCCCACCCTGATGAATCCCAGCAAGTACGAAACTACTGTCTGATCTACGATATCAACTCTACGCTACGTAGGGAAGCTGACGACGGCAAATGACAGCCGGTAAACCAATGAGAATCGATAGCCAAAACTCCCTCTTTAGAGTTTTCTGTTATTTTGAAATATATTTCCAGAACTCTACACAATATTTGAATTGATCATTAGGAACTGAAGGGTTTTCCAATAAGAGGTGTTATTTTGGATAGCCCGCTCTTTCGGTAGATGTCACTTTTGACACTGTCATTTTTTTGACATTTGACAAGTAGAAACTACGCCATTAATAAAAATGGAACGATACACGCTTCAACAACGCATTGACATTATTAAAATTCACTATAAAAATGGTGAAAATTTGGCAGAGACGGTTCGAAAAACTCGAATATTTTTGGGTCGTCGTGAAGCACCTTGTTGAACCGCAATACAGAAATTGGTGAAAAAATGTGAGCTGTTGGGACAAGTCAGTGATGTGAAGAATAAAAACCCGTGCACGTCGCTCAAGAACAACCGAGAATATGGCTGCTGTAGCCGAAAGTGTTGAAGAAACCCCAGGTTTGTCTATTCCTGGTCGTTATTTGGAATTGGGCATTCCACAAACGTCATTTTACCGTATTTTACACAAGATTTGAAGTTTAGATAACACAAGGTCTCAAGCCGACCGATCATCAACAACGTCGTGTCTTCGCTGATTGGGTCATTGAAATGCATGAAGATGATCCGGAATTCCACCAAAAAATCATCTTGAGTGATGAGGCTCATTCCGTCCTCGATGGTTGATGTTATTTTGCATTATTAACGGCTCTTTATAATGAAATAATTATTATTCGTGTACCTACCTACTCTTATTTTTCCAAATTTCATTTTCGAGTTTTGTTCGGACACTCAGAGCACTCAAAGTATATAGGTGGTGTTGATCAGTCTAATGAGTATTCTGCTTGATTTGAATGTGTAGTAGATCTTCGAGATTGGAAAACGACTCTGGAATCGCCAAGGATTCCTCGGTGATAACAAATATGGTGTTTTTGGGGGTTCTTAACCCTTTGTAATTTTTCACCTCAAGGTAGCCGTTCAATGAAGTGTGTTTTTATTGCAAGTTGCATTTGAAAATGGTTTCACTCTGAGAACTGAAATATTGTGGGTAAACTCAGATTGGAGTTCTTAATGAAATAATTGAAATCGATTTCATCTCTAATCATCTCCATTTTTCTTTCAAAAATAGAAGAAAATAAGACAACTCATGCTTCTGTTTAATTTCAAACGAAAGACCCATGAAAATAGTTCAACTTCCGATTAAAAATGAATCTACAAATAATTTCGTTCAGAAAAACAACTGGAAATACGGAATTGGCAGAGAATGGCCAAATTCAAGTATATGGCGGGAAAGTTTCTCCTTTACCTCCAAATTCACTTATTTCTTAGTTCAGCTATTTTCGGATAGAGAGCGCCATTGTACATTTCATTTACAATTAGAGAGATATTCATAGAACTTATAGTAACACTATGAGTTCTATGGAGATATTCCATAAAACACACGGTGGCGCCTCTATCGGATAAGTTTTCCTTTCGCTTTGAACGGCGACCTTAAAAGTTGAGATTTTCGATATCGATTTTTTATTATGCTCAGAGATACTCTAGACAATGCTGATTACCAATGTACAAAAGAGATGTGGATAAATTTAGGAGAGCAGTAGCTATGACATTTCGGATTATTCAAATTTCGGATTATTCAAAAAATGCCATCTGACAGGTGAAAATCTCAACTATGATAGATAGTGACTTGAATTTGTTCTTATTGGATAGAGCGTCCTCGAAAACCTATAATTTGATACCAAACATGTCGTTTCTTCTCGGCAACTTTCAATTTTTTATTTTTTCCAAATTTGGGGAGGAACAATATGGTGTTATTGGGGGGTCTTATCCCTTTGGCATTTTTCACCCAATAAGTTGAGATTTTCGATATCGATTTTATTATGCTCAGAGATACTCTCTATACCTAGAGAGAGCATTGTCTACAATGCTGATTACCAATGTACAAAAGAGATGTGGATAAATTCAGGAGAGCGGGAGCTATGACAATTTGAAATTTCGGAGTTTTCAAAAAACGCCCTTTGAAAGGTTAAAATCTAAACTATGATGGATATCGACTTGAGTTTGTTCTTATTGGATAGAGCGTCCTCGAAAAGCTATAATTTGATACCAAACATGTACATATCTATAGGCCTTCTTTGGGTTGACTTTTAATTGTTTATTTTTTCCAAATTTAATTTCGAGTTTGTCGATTCTTGATTTCCGTACAAGAAAATTGAATAGGTAACTGAATCTTCCAACCATGTGAAATATTTCCAGTATTAACCCAGAAAAAAAGTTTCTTCAACATTCGCCAGGTCTTTGGAATTTTTGAATTCACATAATATTTTCTCAAATTCATTACTTTCCCGAATGGAGTACATATATCTGTCTATCAATCTAGGTATTTAATCATTTTGGTTCAAGGACTTATGCTAAGTGAATGCGTTTTTCACTCAAAATTGCACCAAAGCTATTTTGTTGAAATAAACATTCCAATGTGAATCACGTAGCTTGCCAATTTCACGAAAAAAGCTTTCTGTGAAAAAATTGTGTGTAGGACTTTCAAATTAATGAAATTTAAGGCTCTACTTATCACTGGAAGATGAATGAAACATTAGGGTAGCTAGTTTGAATGCTTCAAATACACTGCGCAAAAAATTTAACGCACATTATGGAAATCTCAAATTTATTCTACAACTGAAGGTGTTTTCAATGATAATTATTTTTATCAGAATTATGCATGCATATGTTATCATCCACTTTGAACGTTTTTCTTCAATACAGATGTTTTCTCCCAGCAGGAATAAAAAAAGATGATATTATCAGATTTTGAATGTATTGGCTACATTCTTAAATCAGTTGTTCTCGATCAATTCTAGCAGCGATTCAGGGAGACAGGTATGAATGTCCGAAGACCAGGACAGGGTAGACCACGGGTAACAACTGCCATTCAAGAACGTTACTTGAGAGTTTATTCGATGAGAGATGAGACAACGGTTTGCAACCGCTCGCCTCCTTCAAAATCAGCTTGAGCAAACTCATGAGGTGCGAATTAGCACTCAGACAATAAGAAAACGCCTCAGAGAATATGATTTAAGACCTTGTGTCGCGGCAAGAGGCCCAGCTCTTACCCCAGTCCATCGAAGGGCGCGTTTGGATTTTGCGAGAGAGCATATCCATTGGGAAGAGGCCGATTGTGAAAGAGTTCTCTTCACAGATGAGTCTAGATTCTGCCTTTACCATTGTGATCGACGTTCCCTTGTATACAGACATCCACATGAAAGATATGCTCAGTACAATTTCCTGAATACTACTGGATTCGGGGGAGGATCGATTATGGTATGGGGTGGAATATCTTTGACTGCTCGCACAGACCTAGTGGTCGTTGATAATGGAGCCATGAATGCTGAAAAGTATATAAGGAACATTCTTGAAGAGCATGTAGTGCCATTTGCCCCATGCATTGGTGAAAATTTCATTTTTATGGACGATAATGCCAGACCCCATCGTGCGCGCATCGTTCAGGAGTACCTTGAAGAGGTTGAAGTCTCTCGAATGGAATGGCCAGCAAGAAGTCCAGATCTCAATCCGATTGAGCAGGTTTGGGACAACCTCAATAGAAGGCTGATAAGTTCAGAAAATCATCCAGCTACTCTTAATGACTTAAGAATCCAACTCGGAGAAATCTGGGAAGGATTAGATCAGAACATTTTAAGATCACTCATTTTGAGTATGAACCGTCGTTGCCGAGCTGTAATTAACGCAAGGGGTGGAAATACCAAGTATAAAATCACTTATCAGCATTCAGCATTTCAGTATTTTGAAAATGGTTCATTTCTCTTCTTTCACATAAGATTCGGTGAAATCCTGAATTTTTTTTTCATTTAATGTGTCTTGTTTCGTTCAAAACCTAAATAAGTTATAAAGTCAATGTAGAGTTAACTTTCATTAAAATTGAGATTTTCAGAATGTGCGTTAATTTTTTTGCGCAGTGTATATGTATTCTTTGTGTGTTTAGCCAAAAAGCTTAAGAACCGCTGCTCTAGTAGGTTCATCCTTGCATTTCAAAAACAAATCGACCCTTTTAAGTAACACCTTGCCTTGAGGTTATCCCAAACAAGAAAGTTCGTGCTCTGGGTCAACAGTGAACAAAAGTTAAGCCAACCGACCATCCGTTTTTCGTTTCTCCCACGTAATTCTCGAACCAGATCAACAATATCACCCAATTCCATTCAATGCAGCATAAAGAGGAAATGAATATTCGGATTAACATCGAAAGTCAGTTAGCCGCACGCTCCTTATCTATACACTAATCGCCATAACTCACAGCTTAACTATCTCAAGGGAATTCCGATTACAGATCGTCGATAGTTCCCAGCGAATGCCACCATTCTGTTTCTAACTTATTACATCGAGAGGTTCGTCGTCTCATCGGCTGTTGGAATCTCCGCGGCTAACTCATATTTTCGGGGTCCTGCGAGGTTTTATGGGACGATAAACGTGGAATAAAACGATATTTATGGGGTTTTATCACGGAATTGTCATATGTGAACTCCATTCTTGTGAATACGGTTCACTTAATAAAGTTTTGAACATATCGGATTAAATTACTTTGAATGGAAATAAGATTGGACATTTCGTTAATTGGCAAATTATGGGAGACACGTTTACATTAGCTCTCCCTCGTAAACTTAGAAAGACATCTGAAACATGGATACAAAATTTGATGGTAAGGAATGAACGGTGAGAGAAGCGTTTTTGAATTATATAAAAACAGGCGCATGGAATTATACAACTGAGGAGTTTGTTATAATGGCTTATTTGAAATTGTACCTATACTCCATTCACTTATAGCCATTTTCCTGTCAGATGAATAAGCAACGTTGTCCTGTCGACATAGAGGTCGTAGTAATCACGTATTTATCGAAATGTTTATCTACTTTGGGAAAACAATGAATTTGAGAAAATATTATGTGAATTCAATAATTCCAAAGACTTGAAGAGTGTTGACGAAACTATTTTCTCTGTTAATATTGGAAATATACTGCTCCACAAGAGTTAGGGCTATCGTATTCAATCGTTTTTGAAAGTATATAGTCTTCGAGAAAATCGCTGTAAAATCATTCAAAACTCAATAACAACTAGAATCGATCCAATAAAAATCAGTAATGAGACATTTCGTCAATCTGGTCGCCTTATTTCTGGAGTTTGGTTCTTTGCATATGCTTCATGAATGTTCTTATTTTGAAATGAAGTCAGTTTATCAAAGGCTTCGATTTGAAACGAGATTTCTGTAAATGCCAAGACGTAAATTAACAAACGCTGAGGCTAATAGGGCTATCGGAATGCTACAGGGTGGCCTAACTCAGGTTGTTGTAGCGGAAAGGCTCCAAGTCAGCCAAAGTGTGATATCTCGACTTTGGAATAGGTTCAGGGAGACATGTTTCGTGTTGGAAAGACCAAGGCTTGGTGGGCGGCGAAAAACAACACCTGGTCAGGATCGTTTCATCACCGTTTCGGCGAGAAGAAACCCTACATCTGCGTGTAGAATACTCTTCAAAATGCAGATGGGGTCCAAGTTTCCATCGAAACCATCAGACGACGTTTGAGAGAGGTGAATCTAGGTTCTAGACGTCCATTAAGAGAAGTTTCATTAACACGTGACCATAAGCGTCAAAGACTGGAATGGGCAAGGCAACATATCAATTGGAACGATCAATGGCGTAGTGTCCTTTTCACTGATGAATCCAGATATGGACGATTTTCAGTTTCTCGAAGAATAATGGTATGGACAATCCCACGCATACCTCGTAATCGTCGCTATGTCCAAGAAGTCCATCCAATCCGAGGGGGTAGTGTTATGGTATGGGCCGGGATATGTTTCAACGGACGCACAGATCTGCACATTTGTCCTGGGAATATGTCCGCCTCACACTATAGGGAGCATGTCATTGACAATGTTGTGCCAAATTTTCACGATGCTATTGGTGAAACTTTTCAATTTCTAGACGATAACGCTACACCGCACCGTGCAGCCATAGTTGAGAATGCGCGCGAGGAGCTTGGTATTCCACATTTACCAATACCTCCGCACTCACCAGATTTGAATTGCATAGAGCATGCATGGGATATGCTCCAAAGAAGATTAGATCATCATCAACCTACCCCAGAATCCTTAAATGATCTGAGAGAGCTTCTGTCCCGTTTATGGAACCAAATTCCTCAAGAAATGTTCAACAACCTCGTGTGTAGTATGCAAAGAAGATGTCAAGCTGTTATTTATGCCCGTGGAGGCCATACATTGTAATGATAGTCTTAAAATACTTGAATTCTATGGAAATAAAATTTAGTTATTTTACTCGATTGTTCTTAACCACCCTGTATACGCTGCAGTCCTACAGGCTAAAATTAATTTTTGCAACTTGAAATCATGTTAATAAGAATTCTCATCACAAAAATCTTATTTTAACTATATTTTTTCGCAATTCAAGTCAATATCCCTAACTCATGTGGAGCAGTTCATTACTCGTATAAAACATGGTTGGAAGATTCAGTTAATGCTATTTTCTTGTACGGAAATCAAGAATCGAGTGTTGAAATTTTACTGAAAAATAATGGACACAATAGTCCGTTACTTTGTGATAGTTTATTCGGAAAAAAAAATAAAAATACTCGAATAATCCGACAGAAAACGACAGATGAACGAACAGTGAAATTCCCCACTTTTCAAAATTCTCATTAAAAAAGGGGCCTACATAAGACATAAGATTTTTTCCCAACTTGAAATACTCCAGTATGAAAATGTAGTAGTACGAAACCTGTGTCACAGTTAATGATTTAAATCTTAAAAGAAATAACTCCATTTACAAAGTTAAAAAAGAGTAAATATGAATTAGCATCGGAAATATCTTTGAGAATTATTTGACATTTCACGAGTACCAACCTGCGTTAGTTTTAATTAAAAAAACCTGAATCATAGGCAACCTGGATAAATTATAAAATTGAATGTACTTATATGTAGAACTGAGTCTACCAAACAGGTTATGTCGTATTATGAGATCGAAAGTAACATTTTTGCTAAACGATATAAACCTCGTTTTCGAAATCAAAGCAAGATACAGGGTGATTAAGGTCATTTTTTGGATATCTTTCGGATGGATTATCTGTGATCTTCAAAATAATTGTTTTAGGTCAAGCTCAAGCTCAATCCATAGCATCCTTCAAGCACTCAAATATCGTCTTATCGACAGGAAATCAATCTAGCATGGTTTTGTCTTCATCAGGACTCTTCCGGACTCAGTATCCAATGTCTCTGATTTTCTATTTGAATCCGAGGCATCATTTCATTTTCGATTTGAACAGCAACATATTTCATGAGCCTGTATTGTAAATGTTTATGTTCTGTCTTCTGTCCATAAATCCTGAGGAGCAATAATGAGACGATTCAACAGATTCATTATTCAATCGACCTCTGAACAAACATTCAATGGTTTCGTTTGCTCTCTCGAGAACAAAAGCTACATGCAAATCGATTGCCATTTTACATTTTACCTTTGTAACAATATATTTATTGCCATATCCTGTCTATAGATATCATTAACACGTCTGTGTCATATCACCTCTCTATCTCGATCGTGTAATTTTAAATTTATCGAACTTGTTGATAAATACTGTTTGCTAATGCGACATGTTTAAGTGAAAGTGTCTCTATGACAGTTCTAAATCAGCGGGGATTTTTTCTCTTGTCATTGATAACTCAATCCTTTTCCATGATGTCATAGGCAGGCAAGTTGCTGATATTATTTGAAGCAGAATATACCGTGGCCGTCAAGATTATGTAGCAAATTCATTTTCTCAGAAGAAAAATATTTGGCAACAAAATCCTGAAACAGGTCAATTTCGTTTAAGGATTGGTGAGGCCAAAATTTAGTCAGTTCTCAATGAGTGGGAGGAAGATAGCATAAAGGATAGTAATTTCAGTTTATACTACCTTGGCAACATTGCAGAATCAAATTTGTTATCGGTATTGAAAAATGAAAATAAAATTACAAGTGAATTAACTCTTTTTGACTAATTCATACGAAGTTCTGAGCATTGAAACAGATTCTGAGTTAGGTAAACAGAGTCAGCCTAATTCAGAATTGTTAACCAAATTTTCCTCTTCTCAATATCAGAAGGGAATCTGAAGAGTGAAATTAAAAACTTACTTATAAGGAGAAAAGTAGAACAGACCTGTGTAAATTCAAATTAGGATTCAAATAGTACAATTTACCACAAACAAGGCTCATACGAACCATTATTTCAACGATGTTTTGCTGATAATACTCAGAAATAAATCCAAATCATATGCGATATCGTGATGACAACTCGTTCAAAACGTCATCAGCAACACAAAATTAAAAAAGCGGTTCGAAATTCATGAATGAACTGGCCACAGATGCAGGAAACGGAGCTGCCATAACGTGCCCATCCAATATTCGAGGCAAAAACGGCCGAGCCGTTTCGCGAACTTTATGTTTACAGGGTGTCCCAAGTTCGAGTGCCTATTAGACGTTTATGGAGTACTGGACATATTTGAAATCTGAAAATTGGGATTATGATATATGGCCATTAATTAATGGGAAAACTTATCTTCTATGATCACAGAATATTTTTAAGTGAAAGATTAGATGAATTTGATTCTACGTACAACATGAATCCAGAAAAGCTCAAATAACTCGGGAATTACTGAATTTAAGAGCAAGAGCATCAGAGAGTGCTATCATTACTTTTCTTCGCAGAATCCAACGCAATAATAAAAAAATAGGGTTCTAATTTGAAAAACAGAAGTTATGGCCAATTTTGGATCACAGTTTTTGACACGAAATTTGAAACACCCTGTGATGATATTTATGAAATTCAAAAGATGCATGACCTTTCCACATTCTTCTACTTTGACGTTGTGAAAACGGTAGCGGTAGCTGCTTAGTCGGATGAACGCGCCCAATAATTCCCAAGTGACAGGTCTAATTTTAGGTTTTATCTTTACTCGACTTTATTCAATGGTTTCATAAAAATATTCATCGAGTATGTTGCATGAAAATCTTCTGTGACCATAGAAGATAAATGATCCCATTAATAATTCACAAGTGACAGTTCTGACTATTACTTGTTACTATGGTTTCATGAGAATATTCATCGAATCTGTTTAGATTCGATGAATTTTACTCTACGTACGACATGAATCCAGAAAAGCTCAAATAACTCGGGAATAACTGAATTTAGGACCAAGAGCATCTGGGAGTGCTATCATTATTTTTCTCCGTAGAATCCAACGCAATAATAAAAAAACAGGGTTCTAATTTGAAAAACAGATATTATGGCCAATTTTGGATCACAGTTTTTGACACGAAATTTGAAACACCCTGTGATGATATTTATGAAATCCAAAGATGTATGACTTTTCCACATTCTTCTACTTTGACGTTGTGAAAACGGTTCACACTCAGGATGTGCAGAATAAGATAAATGAACATACCTAATACTGACTATGAATATTTTACTTTTTTTTCAGGTTTTTCTTTGATATTTTGAAAACTATTCGAATGAATACACTGGTTTTAACAGAAATGTATTCAGCATTGAATACTCCATCATATCAGAAACGAAAACATTGAAAAAAAATTTTGAGCAAATTTATTTTCACTCCCTGTATAACCGGAAGTGCGCTGGCTTTGAAAATATTTTAGGTCTGTAGAGAATTTCGAACAATATCATAATCCCAAATTTCAGATTTCAAATATGTCTAGTTCTCCAGAAACGTCTAATAGGCACTCGAACTTGAGACACCCTGTATGTACTATGAGGAATTTACACAATTTGAAGAAAAAATACTCATTTCTGGCATTCACGACAATTGAGTAAATGAATTTCAATCTGAAGTACTCATCATTTTGATTGAGTGTTTATTTATGAGAAAAATCAAAGAACGTTGCCAATGCTAATTTCTACTCAAAATAGTCTCAATTTCAATATAATTATCACGCTTGGAAACTGAAGATGACGAAGGTAGTTTTCAAGAAGCAGAGACAAAGTATCAGGAAGTGCTATGTATAATTGAAATCTGCTTTTTCTGATAGTAACCCTGATAATTTGGAATCAATAATTTATCACCAGCTTTCCAACATATTCGTCGTATGTGAGTGAAAACCAAGGTATTATATTTTATATGAATAGATATTTATTTTTTAGCTGCACATAAACGCAATAAGAACGAATTCAAGTGAAAGAGACGACGAAGAATGTCCGAATTTCCTTCAATTGGTGCAACCAAAAAGACATTGACTGAAGACTTTAGTTCGAAAAAAGATCATCAACCTACCCCAGAATCCTTGAATGATCTGAGAGAGCTTCTGTCCCGTTTATGGAACCAAATTCCTCAAGAAATGTTCAACAACCTCGTGTGTAGTATGCAAATATGATGTCAAGCTGTTAGTGATGCCCGTGGAGGCCATACATTGTATTGAAAGTCTTAAAATGCTTGAATTCTCTGGGAATAAAATTTCGTTATTTTACTCGATTTTTCTTTACCACCCTGTATACGCAGCAGACCTCCAGGCTAAAATTAACTTGCAACTTGAAATCATATTAATATGAATTTTCATCACAAAAATCTTATTTTAACTATATTTTTTTGAAATTTAAGTCAATATTCCTAACTCATGTGGAGCAGCTTATTTCCTGCATCAACAGAGAAAAAAGTTTCTTCAATATATTCGTCAGGTCTTTGGAATTATTGAATTCACATAATATATCCTCCAATTCATTATTTTCCCAAAGTAAATAAACATTTTGATAAATACGTAATAACTACGACCTCTATGTAGAGAGGGCAACGATGCGAAAATATCTGACAGGAAAATGACTATAACCTAACAATTTCAAAATATACACGGTGAAATGTGTAAGGATATCATGGCCAACCGGAATACTTTATGAAAGTGAATGGAGTATACATATCAACACATTGAAGCATGGATAATAAAATGAACACTGCCTTCTGCTGTTTTTTAGGAAGCCCTCATCACCGGGTACATATTCTCGGGAGAAATTATTGAATCTTCAATATTTTGTTATTCAGTTTTTAAACTAAGAGCAAAAACTTCGCATTTACATAAGTTATGAACTTGCATTGTACCATTTTGGAATCTGCATGAAAGAGGCATATTTTTTTTAAGTTGGCACTCAGGCTTTCATACATTTTTCCAACCATGAACGATCTAACTTTCACATAATGAAATATTCAACACATTTTATGATGAAGTCTGAATTGCATATTCTTTTCCAAAAAAAAATAATGGATATCTATTGGTATTTCAATGAAGAATATTTCACCATGAAGAAACTGATTCGATTAATTTGTGAAACGCAGCGTGGTGTAGTAAAAATCATTATTAAATAGTTATTTAATCAACTAGTTTATTAATGACAGCGATTAATGGTCGAAATATTTTAACGCGTGAGCGGAGCGAGCGCGTTAATGTTTGAGACCATTAATCGCTAGATTAATAAACGAGTTGATTACAAGATTTTTCCGTCGACCTCATCATCAATTGAAAATAAACTCTGGATTCAAAAATATTTTTATTTTGCGTAATAGACAAATTTAACCTAATGTAAATTTCTGTGTTCATTTCTATATATTAATATTTATGCTCCCTATAGAAGTTTTCGAAAAATTCATGGATGGAATATAGGATATGTTGTGAAATTCTGAATAGTTTACATTTTTTTCATGAGAATAAGTTGGATTAACGAGTCAATTCAGTTTTATTTTTACCTTAGACATCAACAAAATAATATTAGGAGCATTCACCATGAACTCTTCCACATGTTGTTTTTCGATTTTTCGATCAATAGTCAGTTTTATCTGCTTATGTCAATGTTGTCTTCAGCATCGAATACTTTGACCATGAATTTGCTTAGTGCCCCTTTTCTGCAATACACGTAAAGTATGCCAACAAAACCGTTACAGGAAATTTCAGAACGTTCTTCTCCTTGCACCGAGATCGAAATTCCTCCTAGGTTTTCTCATAAATGTCGGCTCTTTTCAGATAGCATACTCAAAGTTACTGCGTCAGAAGTTTTTCCCACATGTAGCGGTGTCGAAGTGATATTTTCTTCGATATTCATTATGTAAAATAGCGTAACTGGTAAAATCAGATTCTGATCGAAAACGAATAATTAAATTTGACAACTCGATAGTGCCCGACATAGATGCATCTATGCTCCTACTGAATATTTTATGTTCGGTTGCAATGATAATCATGCATTAATACAAGAAATCATGCATTAATAGGGTTCATTAATGGATGATTTCGAGTGCGTTAAAATGAGCTTTTATTCTATAGTCGACGGAAAAAAAAAATATATTTCTACTGGGGATTTTGCTCTTTATTTTTCAGGATATTAAGTTCTGGTGAAGCGATCTGGGCAAAATTTAGCATGTTGCTTGAATACGTAATTCTCCACCTAAATGCGAAATTTCATCTGGATTGAATTTGTAGTTTTTAAATTACCAGGAAAACAAAATTTCACGACCATCTCATGGACACTGAAAATGTTCGCATCTTACCTTAACAACATTCCCATCAAAAACATTCCAATATCCGAATCTCCTTAACTACACTGTCACTGGAATATAATAACAGAGGAAGACATCATCATCCTCTTGTAATCCGATTCATAACTAAAACACCAACGCAGTGTGGACGGCTTCCGTTTTCTTATTCAAACACATAAGTACAACACCTGATCCCGTTAACAGATATGAGATTATGATAAGAAAGCTTCAAGCTTCTGCTCTTTGAAAAGGAGGTGTGATTTCTATTCTTGCAGGGGTATTCGGTAATCTGAGGGTCTTCATCGGAGTAAAGAATATTAATCGTCAATAAAAGCGCTCCATGTTATGGTAGATTCGCATTTAACAGTAAGAGAAAGCAATTGAAAACGAAAATATTAGGAATATTTTTTATAATTCGTTAGAATATTATATAGTTTTGGTTACGCGTCTGTTTCACCCTGTATAGTTCTGTATCGAATTCCCAGCAAAAATATCATGATTGATCCGCACCTCATTTTCAAGGTGCTAACTAAGCACTGTGTGTATATAATGAAGTCTTAATTACTACAAGATTCGCAACATAACGATATTATGTCAAAGTCAATAAGACATTCAGAAACACAATGAAGACGTAATCTTAGAGACGTCAAGCCTTCTCGCTGTAACTAAATCATCATCAAACTAACCGTACAAGAACATTACAAATGGATTCATTAGCTGGAACAACTGGTTGATGAGATAAATCTTCACGATGGTGATTGATTGATCCTCACAAGATTGTTGAATCAATTCTGTACAGATCCTACGAAGGAAAAATATTCGAATTTCATTCACCCAATTGAATCATTGGGTAAAAGTGTCTCTGAATTTTCGAATAACTGAACATTTTCTAAAAATTCAAGTGTCTGTCTGGGATTTTCAAAAACTAACTGAATTATTTCGAGTTTAGTGGGTTATTCGCACGTTATGTGAAAAAAAAACAAGCATTGAAATTGTCCGTCTTTTGTGGCGACTCACTGTCCACTGCTTGTGTGGCAATCAGCACACGCAGGTATACTCCATTCACAATTATAAAATCACAACTCTTGCCTTGGAAATTTGACACATTCCACTCTGTATCGAAGTTATGACGTTTTTCAAAATATTTTTATGTTCCATGTCAACACTTTGTTGCCCTTTCTACATTCTTAGCGTATTTCTCAGAATGTGAATTTATTCGGAAAAGGAATGAATTGGAAAAGATGTGATGGACGAAAATAATTAACGTTTATATGAATTGATAGAAAGGATTCCTTTTCTAGTTATTCGCATGAAAAGTACACTGTTGAAATATATTATTTTTCGTCATGGAAGAAAATTGCATTGCTTTCACATCATTTTCATATGCATGCTTGTGAAGATTTAATGTTTATTATCCTCTTGAACTGAAAGTTCTAGACTTGACGACATCAATTGTTGATTCTAATCAAGAATTCTTAAAAAAAAATCAACCCAAAGATATAAGATGAATTGATGAAGAATCAAGAATAATGTCAATTTTATTTTGTTAATAACTTTCTTAAAATCAATGTTGGGATATAAACTCGGCTGCGTTTGTTCAAACAACATCTAAAGAATACATTTTTCACCATCTCGACCTCCGAAAGGCGTTTCTTATAGGAGAATTAGGTCTAAGTTCCACCTCATTAGTGAGGTACCTAACTTTTGCAAATCTGCTCAAATATCGCCAAATTTCTAGAAAAACCTGAAAAATATCATCCTCATCGACCTCTCGAGGCTCCATCCGATCCATCTACTGCGATATCTGTCCAAATAACAGCTTTTTCAACGAAATTCCTGTGTACCAGTGTACCCCTTCAACCTCGAAATGTAAACATTCGTCCTGGTCTTGAAAATCGTCCTCACGCTCCAAACTGGTGCTAAAAACAATAAACATACGTTAATCTTGGATATTCGACAAAAAACTCACCTGCAAATATCGATTAAATACCAAAAATCCGCGCTATTTCGTTAGATGTCACTTTTGGAGCTGTCATTTTTTGAGATTTGACAAGTAGAAACTACGCCATTGATAAAAATGGAATACAAGCTTCAACAACGCACTGAAATTATTAAAATGGTGAAAATTTTAGGGTCGTCGTGAAGCACCATGTCGAACCGCAATACAGAAATTGATGGAAAAATTTGAACTGTTGGAACAAGTTAGTGATGTGAAGGATAAAACCTGTGCACGTCGCTCAAGAAAAGCCGACAATATTGCTGCTGCAGCTGAAAGTGTTGAAGAAAACCTAAGTTTGTCCATTCCTCGTCGTTCTTTGGAATTAGGCATTCCTCAAACGTCATTACACCGTATTTTGCATAAAGATTAGGGTTTTAAAGCTTCTAAAGTAAACTTCAGTTAACACAAGAACTCAAGCCGGCCGATCACCAACATCGTCTTGTCTAATTGGGCCCTTGAAATGCATGAAAATGATCCGGAATTCCATCGACTCATTTCCATTTCGGTGGCTTCGTCAACAAGCAAAATTGTCACATCTGGTGCTCGGAAAATCCGAGAGTTATTGTTGAAAAGCCTCTCTATCCTCAACGTGTGACTGTTTGGTGCGTTTTATGGACCGGTGGGGTCCTGGGACCTTACTTTCTCGAGAATGAGGCTGGAGCAACAGCTACGGGGAATGGATTGCGCTATCGAGAGAAGATTTATGATTTTTTTATCGCCGAAATTGGATGGTATTGATCTGGACAACGTTTACTTTCAACAAGAAGGCGTTACGTGCCACACAAGCAACGAAACCATCGATCTTTTACGGGAAGAGTTCCCAGACTGTGTTATCTCTCGAAGAGGTGATCACAATTGGCCTTCGAGATCTTGTGATTTAACACCTTCTCACTTCTTCTTTTTGGGCCATGTGAAGAAGTAGGTCTACGGGCTACACCATGGGTCCAGCGTCGATTCAAGACCTCAGAGATGGAATTCGTGAGGCTATCGATGACATAGGGCAGCCAGCAGCCACTTTGCGATTCGGTTATGGAAAAGTTCATGAAAAGAATGTGGTCTTGTAGTCGTGGTGGTCATTTGACTGATGTAATCTTCCAATTTTTATCGGCAAATGTTCAAAATTCATACTCCAATACACCAATATTTTATTAACCCACCAAAATTTCCTACTTCGAATGGGGCCGTAACAAAAAAGAAAAGGTCTTTCGATATCACCTCTACCACCAGTCGCAATGGTCTTACGCTAAGCTCGCAACCCTAACACAGACTTATACCCTCGTCGGCACCTAAAAGTGAATTCGCCAGGACCTTATCCGGTACAACACCAAACGAAACCAGACAGCCAGCAGATACATCTCTTTCAGTCAGAACAACCGTTAGTGCCATTCTCACAGAGTTCACTTTGTGGTATTTATTTTCTATTCCATACATCCATTTTATTTTTTAATTCTCGTGGTGATAAGAATTGATAAAGCAGTCCATTTCCTCTCTCCATGAGAGCTCCTGTATATTATCCAGCATACTCTTCATAATGAAATAAATATCCGATCATTCATCTAAAAAAAAGGCATGTCAAAATAACACATCTTTTCGGAAAACCCTTCACATTGAGCGCTCAAAAATGTAAACAGCTCGTTTTGGTTTTTGAATGATTTTGGTGGCATTTTGATGAATTGAATACCTTGTTGTTTCCCAAGCAGGAAAGAAAAACCACAAAAAAATCTAATACCTGAGGAGCCACAAGCTTTGAGAAAAACTCCAAGAGCATTTTCGGTTGGAAATGATCTGCCTTGTCCTGTACCGCTATTTTTAGGGCCTAAATTCTGCACCAAATCAAAAAGAACTTCAACTATCGTCCCCCTACCACAACTACCTACTTTCACTGTTGCATAACCCCCACAATCAGTATTCAGTAATCTCTTTATCTACATATCTAGTAAACTAGACTATCCCATGTTACCCAGTCATCTGTCCAAGTATCCGGTTACAAAACACGGATATATCAACCGTGGTTCGTTATATGTATCAATCTGAGACCACATACAAAAACCGCAAGTTTCAGATTACACGGGATAAGTTCTTTATGTCCATTCATGCCTTCGGTTCTTTCCTTATTTTGAGGTGAGTCAACGGCTTTGTGGGAAATAATAGAAATAGAAAATAGGTGGTGTCAGGTTAAAGGCAAGCTGTCTCATGGTCCCTATCTGTCTATCATCTGACCAATTTGTGGAGAATGGTTATTACTGTTCCCAAGGTATATTGCCGTTGAGTGAGTTGCACTTTCAACGGAAATAAACAATCTAATACTATACCTACTAACAAATAAAATTACATGCCAGTAATTTTCAAATAATGGATTTTTTTCGAGTTTGTTGATATTGGCACATTATCTTCGTCCTTGCTTATTCTCGGGACATCTTTGAGAAGGGACTTTTGGAAAAGTTTTATTTTGACATATAATTTTTTCTCGCTCTATTGCGCCTGATGTGAGTTTACTCGTAAAATTTCGGAAACTATAGGCCGTAGAAAATAGTTCAAGAAAATTTTATAACATTTAATTTTCAGGCCACATTAACGTTGAATCAGAAATTATGAAGTTGATATAAAATAGTTGGTCACTATTCACTTAACACACTGACTTGAAGTCAGTAGCTTCATTTAAGCTCTGGTTCACCCACCATGTAAGTATCGGCTGTTTTTTTTTTCATAGAGATAGTACCACAGACCAACGGGTCTGTGATAGTACTTTAATTTGAAATGATCGCCGTTCACAACGAGTAGGAAACATGTGCGCCCGCAATATTACCTTCTAATTTCTATTTTGGCCCCCCCTGAGAAAAATATCTACGGGTTTCTGCGGGCGCCCATACACTAATCCGATAGAGGCGCACCGTGCATTCTCTGCCAATTCCGTATTTCGAGTTGATTTTCTGAACGAAATTATTTGTAGATTCACTTTTAATCGAAAGTTGAACTATTTTCATGGGTCTTTCGTTTGAAATAAAACAGAAGCATGAGTTGGCTTATTTTCTTCTATTTTTGAAAGAAAAAAAATTAACTTTCGGAATGAAATCGATTTCAATTATTTGAACTCCAATCCTTTCTGAGTTCACCCACAAAATGTTAGTTCTCAAAGTGAAACCATTTTTAAATGCAACTTGAAATAAAAACACACGTACTACATTGAACTCCCACCTTAAGATTGAAGCCAATTTTTTTTATTTGTAAGATAATTCTAAAATTCTATGACATTCATGTTTAAAAAATAATTTCCGGCATATGTCTACCACGACTAGCTCTGAGGAACCGCATTCGACCAGAACAATTTTGGACCACTTTTTCGAGTAATTCAGGCCTTATTTCAGCAATAACACGAGTAATGTTGGCTTCCAATGCTTCTATTGTTTCTGGTTCATCAGCATAAACCAATGACTTGACATAACCCCAAAGAAAATAATCCATTGGAGTTATGTCGCATGATCTTGGAGCCAATTAATTGGACCATTTCTCGGAATACTGTTATCGCCTAATCTTTCATTCAATAAATCAATTGTTACGGTATCAGCATGCGGTGTAGCACCATCTTGTTGGAACCAAAACACTTCTGGGTCGATACCATTCAAATTTTGATACAAATAATAATTGATCATCGATCTGTTGAGAGCACCATTCACTGTCACATTAGCTCCAGAGCTAGGCCTGATGGACATATGCCGAAAATAATTTTTTTAAACATAAATGTCATAAAATTATCCTTGAAAAAAAAATTGGCTTTAATCTTAATTTAAATATGTTTTATTTCAATTTGAAGTTCTATCACTCTAAGAAACAAACCCGATAGATCCAGCTTGTATAGGAAGATTCGCATTAGTGTTCAAAAAACCAATTCAAAAAATTCGGCCTAAAAATTGGCAGAGGCTATCAAAGAAATTGTCTAACATTCCCGATACATTGTTAGAGAAACACTAAGATTTTTTACGATTATTCGCTAAAATTTAATATGGTTCTGATTAGGCTATATGCATACAGCTCGAAAACGTCAATATCTATAGAGTGTTCCCAATAAATATATATAGTATCATGCAATGTATTACAAAATTTGGACTTTGGTCGAACCAGTAACTTGAAAAGTATCGTTAATTTTCTGATACAAATTTCGACATACATTGCAGATCACTTTTAGTCAATATCAACTAGACTTCAAGTTTTTGCTCTTTCCTACCCTTCAGGGTTATATGTATAAGAAAAAGGCTGAAACAATTTTCGAATGAAGAGCAAATTCAAACTTGCACATCATTAGTTTGTCCAATATTAATGAGTGGAAAAACGAAAATAAATCGCAATATTCCTTAGGAATCAATTTATTACATAATTACATATAATATGTACATCAATTCAAAATCGACACTGAAAGTGTCCTGTGAATAATCATTTCCTTAAGTCCAATGGGACAATCCTTATTCCACCTTTCTCATCTTGTAACGTCAATCCCATTTCCTCTACGAGCGCCGAACTGACAGTTCCTTCCTTATGAAGTCCTTCTATAATTGCTTGGTTCTCCAAATTATTTTCACACAAATTTCTAATTGCAAGAATCACCCATTGCATTATCACTAGAGAATGTTAAGGAAAAAGTAGTTTTTTTGTTTTATTGAAAACCCCATGAACCGTATAGATCAACCTGCGATTAACGATTGAGTTCGGAAATTAGAAACAATATCTCCAATCTTTGATCGTTTTGCGAAAAACTAGTTACCATTCACTTTTATAAAGTATCCCAGTCGGCATTGACATTTTGACACATTTCACCGTGTATATTTTGAAAATGTAAGGTTATAGTCATTTTCCTGTCGGATAAATAAGCAAGGTGATACTCTCTACATAGGGGTCGTAGTAAGTACGTATTTATTAAAATGTTCATCTTCTTTGGAAAAATAAGTAATTCGTGAAAATATAATGTGAATTAAATAATTCCAAAGACCTGGCGAATGTTGAAGAAACCTTTTTCTCTGTTAATACTGGAAATATTTCACGTATATAAACTTGGTTTTCACTCACCCACGTCGGAAATGTTGGATAGCTGATGATAAATTTTTTATTCCAAATTATCAGGGTTACTATCAGAAGAGCGAATATAGCTCTTTTTCATGAGAGGGGTAATAACGATCATGGGGGGGTAATAACGGTCGAAAACCATTAAATCAGGTACACAATGTTTCTTATATGCACCACCTTTCTCTAAGGTCTTCGATACTCATGGGGGGTAGGTACCCCCTGTACACCCCCCCCCCCGTAAATCCGCCCTTGAACCTAAATCTTGGCCAGCCGGGATACTTTATAAAAGTACATACAGGGTGTCCGGTAAACCTTGTACAATATTGAAACTGGTGATAGACCAGGTCATGACTGTTCAGGATATCAGAATTTCACCAGAATATCACCATTTTCGAGATAATGGGCATTTTCTAAATATCTAGAAAATCACTACCTCATTTTACCTCTATTTCTTGAAAAATTTATCAAGTTCTGAAAAACTGTTTTGTACGTCTGAAAGCATCACTCATCATTAATCTTCAGCAACAAAGATATTTGAATTAGTCTCAATTTGTAGACATAGCACTCAAAAAACGGAGGTGAGTTAGTGATTTTCTAGATATTTAGAAAATGCCCATTATCTCGAAAATGGTGATATTTTTACTGAGGTGAAATTCTGATATTCTGAACAGTCATGACCTGGTCTATCACCAGTTTCAATATTGTACAAGGTTTACCGGACACCCTGTATATGTATGTTGATTAAGAGCACTTTCACGTAAACCTTCTCGGGGAACGATTTTCTTGCTTACAACATTGTTACCTGCATTTTTATATGAGGTTCTGAAATAATGCAGCAGAAAATTGAGATTCAAGTTGGACGTTGCAGTTGCTAATTTTTCAATAATTTTTTCTGTGGAAATTTAGATCATTTTATTCACGGTTGTAATATGGTTTAATAGTAAATCTTGTGGTTTCCAACTAGAATCATAAAAAAAGAATAAAAGGATACAAGGATTTCTAGCATCCATATTACAGCAGTCTAAGAGAACAGGTATTATTTCGGTTTCTCTTACCTGAAAGAAATGGAGTTATTCAAATGGGCACAATGCATAAGATGAAACATCCATAATGATAAATATTGAAAATAAATTGAATCCTCACTACATAGTAACAACAAATATTGCTGATAGGTGTAATTCAACATACTCCCCAGGTATTTAAATCTCAGTATCTGTAATTACAAGATTAATTCTTGATTAACTCACCAAATCTTGCATTCTCTTGCTCTTCCAGCATAAATTTCCTATCAGCCGAACAAGTCCAACTTTGAATCCAAATGCAGGATGCTTCTGAATAACCTCACTTGGTTCTTTTAATTCTGATAGTTTTTGTACTGATGAAAAATAATTTTCTGATTGTTTTCCTAGCCTATGTATATTGATAAGCAAAACCCCACATCTTATTATCAGGTCAGAATCTTTCTGTAGTAAAGCTAAATATGTGTCATTCCCACACAAACAACCTAAGATGTCTAGTAGTAGAGAAACTTCGTAGGGTTCCATAGACGTATCATTCGAAGATAAAGTTTGAAAAATAACATTCTCTGACATCCAAAATTTTTTACTCAAAATCTGCAGTGAAATGTCTGGAAGATTTTGCAACTTTCTATCAATCCATCTGGTTCTTAATAGTTCCAAAACTACTATTCTATTAGACAATTCTAATTTATCGAAGTGACTCCAAAAATGTTCACAGTACAAAAACAATTCAGCTAAAAATTGAGCATATTCAGAATCATTTTCACCTAAGAAAGTCAAAATATTAACGAAGAATTTTTCTTTGAAACACAAAACTTTGTTTTGTAAATGTAAATTATACAATAGGGCTAGGACTTCATAATTATTTTTCCTTTGATAAAAACAGTCTAGAATGTCTTCATATAAAATATTATATACTTTCAAGCTGGTTGACTGATTTGAAACCACCAAATTAACCAAAAATTGGAGTAATATTTTGATCAAAAAATCTCTATCTGAAGTTTCTATTAATTTTCGCAGTATGATCTGCACTTCATTTAAGAAAACAGGATCATTTATTAAAAAATTTTGATTTTCTTCGTTCGTAGCAGCATTTCTCAAATATCGAAAAACTTCCACCAGGAAACCTGTAGCATCTCCTTCCTCGATTAAATAGTCAGATGAAACATATTTAACAATCCTATCCACATATCGCCTGTAACATTATTGAAATTGGAGCATAAGAAAACATCAAATAGGTTTAATTTACTTGGAGCTTAATGATCTAAGAGCTTCAGCGGCTTCTTGCCATTTATGTTGAGAAATAAACTCATTGCACTGCATAATGCCTGGCTGTTCCATGATTTCACTTATTCTTAAAGCACAAAAAAAAACATAAATTGAAGAGCACACAACAGGCTTGACCTAGAGAGGTTATGTTATTGTTATGATTTATGACAAATAGGAATTTTTGGTTATGTTTTGAGGATTTGACACATATTCATAGAAAGTCATTCCTACCACAGACAATCTTTGTGCTCCGAGACAGATTCCTTAAGATTCTTCTCTGGTTTTGTGAAAATGCTCTGTGGCCTATATTATAGGTTAGCCAAAATCTTACAAACAAAAGAATTTTTGACAAGTTTGATTGAGCTGAGTAATCGTTAGATTATTAAGTGCTTGGAGTTTTTTGATAATTTTTCATTGAAATATGTCTGATTCTGATAGAAATGATAAACTTTCACAATTCACTGCAATTACGGGTACTACTGAGGATAGAGCAAAATTTTTCTTAGATTCTGCTGCTTGGCAAGTAGATGTAAGAGCAAACTTAATTTTCCATTCCATTCACACAAACATAATTTGGTTCGTATTATAGGTTGCATTAGCCAGTTATTATGAACATGGCGATGAAAACCAAGTTGATCTGAACGAATCAACAGAACCGACCTCAATGGATTCAGAAGATGTTCCTCCACTTCTAAATGAGAGTGAGCCATCAACTGCAACCAGTAGGCCTAAGACAAGGTCCAAGAAAACTAACAGTAAATTTGGAACTCTGAATTCTCTAGCTAAAGATGATGATGATGAAGAAGAAGGGCAAGCTTTTTATGCCGGAGGATCAGAACATAGTGGGCAACAAGTAATAGGGCCAGGCAAAAGAAGGGACATTGTAGCTGACATGTTTAAATCTGTTCAAGAGTAAGGAAAAAATTGATTTTGCTTCTTTTATAGGATTACAACAATTAGGCAATCCAACCACGTGGCGCCCTGCCTCCAGATAACCTATAAATTTTCTGACAGGTCGCTGGCTTGCAGTAAATATGAGGAATTTTATTATCTTATATGCATTTCATGAGTGAACGAGTGACTTTTTTATGATTTCTAATATCAAAAAGTATCCTGAAGTATCACTGACGAAGAAAATTTCACTCAATCATATTAGTATTGGGAGCCCGAAGAGATTGAAGAGAAAGTATTGGAGAAGGAATATTAATCAGAGCTCTGTCCCTGTAACTTCTTCATACTTTTATATGATATAAATTTAAATATTCATCAGTTTTACATTTTACATGAACTGAATACTGCTTATTTCAGTGTCTACGAAGACACATTCACTTTAGTTTCTTATCTTCGATATTGTCAAGTCTTGATGAACGCTGATCCAATTTCCTTTTGTTTCCTGATAAGTCACTTAATATGTGGATAATACACCAAGTTACACACACTGGGTGTTCCAAAATATTCAAGAAAATCCTCATAATTTGAACGACTTGCACATCCAACTTTGGCACACATTTATGGCATTTTTTATTGAAAATGCACTTAATTTAAATAATTTTCACTGGTCTGATATTCCTAAGAGTAAGATTGACTAGAAATATCGAAAAAATTTCCACATAAAACAATTTTTCAAGCAAATAAACGGTTCTAATGTCTACATGAACAAAGCTAAACTTGGTTTGTTTGACCACCAGCTAACCTCAAAAAAATATTTGACAGGTCGTTGGATTCCCTAATTCTGTTTTGGCAAATACCTATTGGAAAAGGGTTTTAGTAGTTTCAAGTTTACTGTGGGTTTAAGTTGATATCATTTAGTGATTTTTCCATTCAGAATGTTAGATATTTGAGGTATCCATGAATTCTCTACAAAATGTCAAATTCTAAGCTTAAATGTCAATGTTTAAAAAAGAACTTGACCAATAGTTCAAATATAATTGAAAAGAGCCCTGGAAAAGATCATCAAACATGTAACAATGCATCAAATAGAGCTTCAGTCGCGTCTGAAAAAAAATATTCACTATCAGAAAATGCTGTTATAGAGGATCTAAAAACGGCCTTAAAACAACAAGATGAAATTTTGGAACAAAAAGATGAAGTCATTACAGACTTAACTAGAAAACAATCTTCTCTTGAAACACAACTAAAAACCATAGAACAGGAAATGAATTCATTATGCTTGAAATTGAGGGAAATGGAGGAGTCAGCTGATTCCATAAAAAATGATGCAAATATTCAGAAATCATTAGTTGAAGAATTAAAAAAGAGGACTTCAATATTGGAAAGAAATAACATTGAACTCCTCAGAGAAAATGAGAGACTTAATCAGCTCATAACCCATAAATGGTTGGATGTTGATAAGTGTATGTTTTTTATAAGAAATTTGATTTGCATATTTCAAAATTATCTCCTAAACATTAATAAAGCAATGATAAGACTTATTGCTTTTGTTGATAGCAAGAGAATCATTACTACTCCGAACTTTGTCTGTATTCTAGAACTAGCTTCATTTTAATTAAATCTACCTCATATTTGATGCCAAATAAGGGATTGATTTCTTGATCATGGTAGATCTAGAATCAATTTTTTTCATTGTGTTGGCGATATGTGCATTTGCATATGTTGAATTTTTTCTATATCTCCACCAGTTGAGGATGAACTAATTGAACCAAAAAAATAAGTCACAGAATTTTTAACTTTTAAGGCATGCTGTGGAAGTGGTGGATCAGAGACCAAGCACATCAAGTTCAAGAGCCTTTTATGGCACTGGCTATAAGTTAGGAGAAACCAGTACTGATTCTGTGGCTGTTCCTGGTGCTGCACAGCCATCTCAGCCAAGCGAAATAACGCTCAAATTGTGGAGAGAAGGTTTCAGTATAAATGACAATGAATTGAGACCTTACACAGATCCACGCAATAAAAGTTTCCTTGATAGCATCAAAAAAGGAGAGATACCAATGGAATTGAGAACTAAGACTGGAGGTGAGGTGAGTTATTCAAATGAAGAATAATAGATCAAATGAAAATTTGAATATTTGATGATGAAATATTTCAGGTTCATTTAGCCATGGAAGACCATAGAATGGAAACTTTCTCAGTTCCTGGTAAAAAACATAAAGTATTCGCAGGTACCGGTTACACCTTAGGTAATCCTGCTCCACCGGTAGTGGGGGCATGTAGAGATGAAGACAAGCCTGTTAATGAACAAGTAGCTAAAGAAAATTTGAAATTGGATAGTTCTCAACCTGTAACCAGGTAAACACATCTGTTTTATATTCATTAAGAGCTTTCAGAATCAGCATGATATAAATTGCACATGGATAAAAATTGCAATTTATCTTTTCAGTATTCAGATACGACTAGCTGATGGTTCAAGGTTAGTGGCCCAGTTCAATCACACACATACAGTGGGTGAAATCAGGTCCTACATTCTAGCGGCAAGGCCTCAGTATGCAACGCAGAGTTTCGATTTGTTGTCATCCTATCCTTCCAAAATATTGGAAGATTCACAGACAATAAAAGACGCTGGAATCGTGAACTCAGCTATTATGCAGAAAATGATTTAATTTGTTTTGTATGTGCAATTCTGGCGTACATTTTCCCCAGTTTATTTTGCTAATTGGTATCTAACAGCCTATGCTGGCATATGTACAAGTATTTAGAATCTTTGGAATAAATTATTTCTAAATAACTTCGTAGTTTCAATTCCTTTCTTAAATATTTTCAGATTTCCACTTATAGCAATGGTTAACATTTAAATTTCCATTTCTAGGCGCATTCAGGCTCTAAGCGCAAGGAATCGGCGTGATATATTTACGGGGCCCATTGGCGGGGGAGATTAATATTATGATTTAGAGCCATGGAAGGAGTGGAAATATACTGCTCCACAAGAGTTAGGGATATCGTTTTTAAAAGTATGTAATCTTCGAGAAAATCGCTGTAAAATCATTTAAAACTCAGTAACAACTTGAATCGATCCAATAAAAATCAGTTTGAGACATTTCTTCAATCTGGTCGCTTCTGAAGTTTGGTTTTTTGCATAAATGCTTCATGAATGTTCTTATTTTGAAATGAAGTCAGTTCATCAATGGCTTCGATTTGAAACGAGTTTTCTGTAAATGCCAAGACGTAAATTAACAAACGCTGAGGCTAATAGGGCTATCGGAATGCTACAGGGTGGCCTAACTCAGGTTGTTGTAGCGGAAAGGCTCCAAGTCAGCCAAAGTGTGATATCTCGACTTTGGAATAGGTTCAGGGAGACAGGTTCCGTGTTGGAAAGACCAACGCTTGGTGAGCGACGAAAAACAACACCTGCTCAGGATCGTTTCGGCGAGAAGAAACCCTATATCTACGTGTAGAATGTTATGGAATACTCTTCAAAATGCAGATGGGGTCCAAGCTTCCATCGAAACCATCAGACAACGTTTGAGAGAGGTGAATCTAGGTTATATACGTCCATTAAGAGGAGTTCCATTAACACGTGACCATAAGGGTCAAAGACTGGAATGGGCATCAAGGCAACATATCAATTGGAACGATCAATGGAGTAGTGTCCTTTTCACTGATGAATCCAGATATGGACGATTTTCAGATTCTCGAAGAATAAGGGTATGGACAATCCCACGCATACCCCGTAATCGTCGCTATGTCCAAGAAGTCCATCCTTTCCGAGAGGGTAGTGTTATGGTATATGGGCCGGGATATGTTTCAACGGGCGCACAGATCTACACATTTGTCCTGGGGATATGACCGCCTTACACTATAGGGAGCATGTCATTGACAATGTTGTGCCAAATTTTCACGCTGCTATTGCTGAAACTTTTCAATTTCTAGACGATAACGCTAGACCGCACCGTGCAGCCATAGTTGAGAATGCGCGCGAGGAGCTTGGTATTCCACATTTACCAATACCTTCGCACTCACCAGATTTGAATTGCATAGAACATGCATGGGATGCATGCCCCGTTTATGGATTCAAAGTCCTCAAGAAATGTTCAACAACCTCGTGTGTAGTATGCAAAGAAGATGTCAAGCTGTTATTGATGCCCGTGGGGCGTGGAGGCCATACATTGTATTGACCAGTGGCGGATCCAGCTCTCGAGAAAGGGGGGGGGGGGGGTCACGGTCAGGTGGATTACATACCCGCCAATTGATTTTTTGGAGACAAATCAGCATCCCCAAAATAAAATTCTGATGAGGTCCAACACAAACAAGAAGTTTATTTGATTTATTACAGAAACAAAGACTTAATGAGAATTAATAACAAAGGTATAACTAAATAGCAAAGGGAATTTTTCTATTTCTCCTTCTTGCGAAACGAGTGATGACTTTCTCTACATCAACAGATATGTCATTATGGATATGAAGAAGTGCTAGTCCGATAAGTCGTTCTTCTGCCATCGAAGCTCTTAACCATGTTTTGAGCCTTCTCAGAGTGGAAAATTACCTCTCTGCCGTTGCCACACTAACTGGTAGTGTTGCGAGTATACTGAGAAATTTTCTCACATTTGGATACATGTCAGAATCACAGTTTTCTAGGAGATTATATATCGTCGGTGGAATTTTCTTATCTCGTTGCCATTTCATCTTCCATAAGCGATATTCATTCGTAAAGATTGAAAGAAGATAATTGTCTAATAAAAGTTTGTACTGATTTACCAACTCATTGACCATTTCAATATCTTCATTTTCATTTTTTGAATAAACTACTTTAGGTATAAAAACTCCTAATTTGAATACATTCATTACTTCAGATGACTCTAGGTCGTTTATTATCGAATCCTGAAGAGGAATGTACACAGACCTGCGGAAATACTCTTCTGCAGACTGGGCAGGCTGATTATTGGCTCTGTGTATTTGTATTTTGACTATTCTAGGGGCTCTAGGCCATTTAATATAGTCACATCTAGCTGCTCAGCTACTTCCTTTGCCTCTTCAAAAAGCTGTCGGAAAACTACGTCCGCTTTTTCCATTTTTTCTCGTAATACACTCATCGTATCTTTTATGGCATCCGTATCTCTTTTCAAATCAATTGAGCTGGTTTGTAATATTCTACTCAAAGAAATGGACAAATTATTCTCCCAAAATTCAGATTTTCTTCATTATTGGAACTAATTACCTTCCAATATTCACTTAAATATGATTCAATTCAATGGCCCAAGCAGTCGAGACACATGAATTTAATAAAAAAAATTCTATTTTTTCAATCGAAACATTTTTTCATCAAACACAAGATTTGAGTCCAGTCCAGGGGGGGGGTCATGACCCCCCTGGATCCGCGCTTGGTATTGACAGTCTTCAAATGGTTAAATTATCTGGAAATAAAATTAACGCTGTGTATACGCTGCAGACCTACAGGCTAAAATTAATTTGCATCTTGAAATCATATTAATATGAATTTTCATCTCAAAAATCTTATTTTGACGATATTTTTTTGCAATTTGAGTCAATAGGTATCCCTAACTCAGTGGAGAAGTTTAATTTCTACAGACTTTTGCTAGAATTAGTTCTTTAGTTGTTGATTAGTAGTGTTATAATTAGTGTAAATAAATAGTTTATTTATCCCGGACATTTTAATAATTTAGAAAACCTTACAATAGGAACATTTCATTTTCATCGGGGCCCACTCCCGAGCTGGGCGTTTTATGAAATTTTATGAGCTCGAGTGCGAAAAGAGTCTCCGTCAAGGGCTCATAAAGCGTCATAAAAGGCCATAAAACGCCTGGATTGGAGTCTACGTGAGTGGCCGCTAGGAATGTGCTACAGAACGGCATACCAGATGTTGATTCGTTTAGTGTAAAGTGAA
Source organism: Adalia decempunctata (assembly GCA_951802165.1). Lineage (NCBI taxonomy): Eukaryota > Metazoa > Arthropoda > Insecta > Coleoptera > Coccinellidae > Adalia > Adalia decempunctata. The sequence continues at coordinate 30,232,934 of OX637697.1, forward strand.
AAATACTTGTGCAGAAGTTCTTAGGTATCATATTTCTTTAGTGGAATTATATTTTGTAGGTGACTGATTTACTTGTATCTTTTGTGATGATTCTATTTATTATTACTTAATCTCGATGCCGCAATACTACATTTGCAGATATGATATTCTAGAGGTATTTTATATTTGAATTTCTGTAATATTTTTCCCTTTTTTTTAATTTTTATTCATCTTTTATATTTTGTTTTGATATACATACCTTGTATTTTATTAATAAACTTTATGTTTTGTTTCTGAACAAGTGAGTTTTAATCAAATAATTATGTTTAAAAAAATCGAAAATGTTACAGAGGGGGCCCCAAAAGTTTTGAAGCGTGGGGCCCCAGAAATCGTAAATACACCACTGAACAAACTACCCTTTATTTTGAACAAGAAATCACCCTTCGAAATCTTTCGCATCAATTCAGAAACACCCCGTATATTTTCTTAAAAATATACAGGAATATTATTTTATAGAGTCGCTGATGTACGATGTAGGAAAACACACTGCGCCATTTTAAGTGAAGTATGATGAGACCATTTTCACGTTTGAGATAGACTTTAACAGATAAATCAACACATCGTCACATTATACTTATCTGAGAGTAAAACAATAAAATAAAAAAGAGGTTCCTCAAGAGGTCAAAAGATAATAATGAGGAGAATCGCGTAATTGGTACATGTTCATCTTTGTCATATATCCTCCCTCCATCACTTTAGTTTGAAAGTTCACAATATTATTTATCCAGGGATAATTCATTCAGTGTTTCGTTCTAAAATTAACAATATCTTCATTCGGATCTAAAAAATGCCCAACGCTCCAAAATTAAACACTATTGAAGAAAACCGCTTGTGTCTATTTATTTTACATGGAATTTGAATAGAATATTAAAGCCTCCGATCTTAATATTTAACATTCGAAAGTATTTGATGTTTGTTCACAATTTACGTACAATGGAATATTATGTTGAATATCAGATATAAAATATGATAAGAAAATCGACGGATAATTCAATGTTGGGTGCTATATCTGAAGACAGTTGTGTTCAACAAAGTATATGGATAGATGACCAACAAGGTTTTAAATGTGTTTTGATATTTGGAGGTGATTTAGGATAATCTTGTCAAAATGTCGATTCCAAACATACCTAAAGCTATCAGCATGGAAATTGTTGCGGCGAGAAGCATACATGAGGATGAAAAGAGTTTTGTGCAAAAAGTCAAGTATATGGCTACGCATATAACAGTGGAACCACTCGTGTTCTTTTATATTCTGCCTGGAGTTATGGGCTTACTGACAACCCAAAATTTGAATCTTGAAAAAGCTTGCCGAGTTAATCTTCAATACAACCAGTCAGTGTGTGACGCAATGCTCAACAGAGATCATACAGGATATGAAGACTACCACGAAGCGGAAGTCCAAAAACTGGTGGCGCAAATTGTGACAATAAAAACAGCAGTAATAGGATTCTTCCCCACGTTGCTAATGATGTTTTTCGGGTCTTGGAGTGACAGGCACCAACGAAGAAAGCCGGTTATTCTCATACCAATCGTCTGCGACATCATCAGTGGATTGGGCCTGATGACATGTGCCTATTACTTCATGGAGATCTCCATCTATTACGTTCTTTTCTGGGACTGCTTCCCTTATGCGCTTGGTGGAGGCTGGAGTTGTGTCTTCCTTGGTGCGTTCAGCTACGTCAGCGGTATCAGTTCGGATGAAGATAGAACTATTCGTATCGGAACTTTGTCAATGTTCCAAAATATAGCAATCACCACAGGCAACGCTTTGGGTGGATATTTCATTGGACCTCTGGGTCTTGTTGGGTCTTACTGTGTGGTGTCGATCATTATGTGCAGTTGTTTCGTATATGGGTTGATCGTGATCAAGGATCCCAAAAAAGGAGAAAAAAAGTTGGTCCCTGTGAAAAACACCAACTTCGTACGAGATTTTCTGGATCTTCAGCATGTTAAGAGTACTTTGCAAATATGTTTCAAAGAAGGTCCGAGCAATAGAAAATGGCGGGTGATCATCATAATGATGGCTACGATTTTGATCGTAGGACCGTTACAAGGTGAGAGAGCATTTAAAGTTCAGTCGACTGTAGTCATTCAAACACAAAAATACCGTACGAAATACGAGATTTTGTAATCTCTCAGTTAGCACGAGAACTGGTAGATAAATTACAACCGTAAAAATACCAGGAACCAGTCAATGAAACACAAAATATGTATTATACATTCAAATTTTTAGATCGCCTTTAAGGTATAGGCATCTTCAGGATTCGACCTCGCTGCAAATTCTCTTCAAGGTCTTCTATCGACTGAAAACTGAAAGTGGCAATTTGAGTTTTAGGGAGAAAAGTCGGAAAATACGACAGTGGTTGGTCAAATTCTTTGTTAGATATCTTTACCCATTGAAAAAATCGCAAAGCAGACTCAAGATGAACTAACAAGATAAATGACAGACAAGACTACCATTTATTCATCAGATAATCGTTACTCAATTTTGTTTTTAATATTGTAGGTGAACTTGCTGTATTATACTTGTACACAAGATACAAGTTTGGATGGAATGAAGTGAATTACAGCATATTCAACACATGCCAATTCATCGTACAAATTATTGGTAAGTTGTTCCCTCATATTATATTACTCAAGAGTTTTGTATAGTTTCAATTTGCTAAATCTATAAAGAAAAATACTTCTGCTTTTGCTCAATTCAAAAAGAGTGCGTCTTTGTTTTTAGGATAAACAGGCTTCCTCTGACCAACTATTTGTTGTATATCAACAATCCTAGACTACCAAAAGCTTCAGTACTTGCTCAAATCAACTGGCAACTGATTAAGTTCATTTACTTTCAGGTTCGATCTTCGCTTTATCGGTTTTCTCAAAAAAATTCAAATTTGATGATGCAACACTGGGCATTATTGCATTGGTTAGCAAAATATCGGCTTGCTTGATATATGCATTTGTACCAACAGGACAATACTTCCTCATGGGTAAGTTATATGTATTATTGTATTATATCCGAAAGTTATTCAAATATTGCATTTTTTCATACTTTCATTCAAATTCCTGGGATACATCAGTCATTTATTTATTAGAAAGAATAGGGTTCCTAAATCTCTTTGAATTCACAGAATCCTGACCAGATAGAGGAGGCATTCAATAGATGGTGGGTTTCAAAAAGCGCAATCACCGTTGATTCGAGCTTGATCTAGAATCAACTCGATTTGACAGTTCAAAAATCAGAGAATCAAGCAGTTGATCTCGGATCACCGGTGATTATGCTTTGTGAAACCCACCGTCAGTCTATAGAATTTCTCATTTGCTTAAGTTTTAGAGTTTGATGCAACCCATTAGCTAAATATAATTGGGCTTCATTTTCTAGGTTGCTTGGTGGAAATATTTCATGGAACATGCCACATTGCTTTGAGATCATTGATGGGAAAACTGGTGCCTTCCCACGAACAAGGCCAGACCAATTCCATGTTTGGGGTGTGTGAGGCCGTTATGCCTCTTGTATTCGGACCTTTTTATTCAACCTTATACCACTATACCATCAAAGATTTTCCTGGAGCTTTCTACTTAGTATCTGCCACATTGTATACATTGACACTGCCTTTATTCATGTGAGTATATAATATATTTCGAAAGATGAATTGAACTTCTAGTCAAAACTTTTATGAACCCAAGTTTAACATAATCATAATGAAAGTAGAATTATCAGTTCGAAGTTGTTCAATAAATTACATAGATTTTTTTCAGTAGTTTTTCATCGTCGTTTGATCCATTTTCTTCGAGCATTTCGGCTGTCGTTGATTTATTCTCGACGTTTCGCCAGTTCGAGTGTCCGTCATCTTCAGGAAGATGTCATGACATTAACCGATGGCCGCGAAAGCTTCAACAAATTAATTTTTTCATCGATTTGCGATTATTCTGGAGCTTTTCTGCCGGTCTATTACTGCAACGCACTGTTATTCATTTCGATAATTCGTAGCTATCCATTATAAAATATGAACACAAAATTCAAATCATCACAGAATAAAAAAAACTGGGTTTGATACTAAAAAAATTCCACATACCCAAGAATTTCTGCTCGTTACAGCTATATCTTCTGTTTTCATTGAACTCATCAACCTGTGTAAATAGAAGCATAAAGTATAATTTTTTCTATAGATGGTTGTACAGATTCAACAAAGAGGAGAAAAAACAGGCGAAAGAAAAGGAACTGGAGAACGAGCAAGAAGAGAATCTTCTCATGAAAGCTATCAAGAATGGAAGGAAAAAATCTTTGGACATCCTGAAAGGTTAATTGCTTGTGCATTTTTCCGAATTAACGTAATATAAAGAATTCGAACACAACAACTAGTTGAAAGCCTGAATTTCAACTTCAACATAAGTATTCAAATCTGAATGTTTGTAAATTTAAATAGACTAAGATTTGTCTATATTTATTTTTATATATTTGAAAATTGTACCAATATAATTATTTCTTTCTATTGAAAGAAAAATAAATATATCTATACCAGATTCAGTAACCTAATATAAGTCACTTGAGAATACTAGCGATTAGTGGATTTTTAGTTGCTATAGGAGATGTTTCAAAAGGATGAATAAACACCTGGATCTATGAAATAATATATTTATAATTTCTATAGCTCAGAGTTTAAATATATATCCAACATCATACCATTTCGAGTGAATGCTAGAAGAATAAAGTCAGCAAGTATAAAACATATTGAGAGAATATTACATTTTAAGTTTAGCATGTTTAACCTATTATTACAAATCTTCGTAATTCGGTCCATAGAATATCAATTCGGGAATCTGTCCACCTTGCACTCCCGTCCCGTTTGTACTCTCGGATGAACATTGAAACTGAAATGTCACTTGACCCACAGTTACTTCACTCATCCCTTCCTGACCGAAATAGCTCAATTCATTACCGTCCAATATTACCGAAGCTGTATAGAAAGACTCCGGTTCGATCTGAATAGGGTTCTCGAAGTAAACATGAAAGGTATTGCTTGAGCCATCAGAGAAGAACGTGGTGTTATTTTCGGCAAGAACCCTGCCGAGCCTTTTCAGCTCGATTTTGACCATATAGTCAGCGGCTCCATTAGAAGACCCGAACAGCCCGAAACCGACAACGAAAATTCGTCTATCGACCGAGAACTGAATGCTATCACACCGACCCCTGTAACGCCACTGGTTCGATCTATAGGCACATGATTGGAATCTATGACATACCTGCGGAAAAAGGGATTAGAATCGTGAGTTATGAGCTAGATGCATAGAATAATCCACGCATCTTGATTATGAGGATCATGATAACAGACAGTACAAGGTGTCGATTTTTGCCTAGATCTCAAAAAGGAAACGAAATCAGTTTGCCCATACTCAAGGGTTTTCCAATAATAGGTGTTATTCTGACATTAAAAAAAAATGCCATTTTTTCATATGGATGATCCTGTGTTTATTTCATTTTAAATAGGAAGGAATGCCGTTAATAATGGAAAATAACTTCAGCCAAATGACCACCACGACCACGACTACAAGACCATAACCTTTTCATGAAATGTTCCATAACCAAATCGCAAAGTGGCTGCTCTATGTCATCGATAGACTCACGAATACCATCTTTGAGGTCTTGAATCGACGCTTGGCTCTTGGCGTAGACCTTCTCTTTCACATGGCCCCAAAGGAAGAAGTCGCAATCTGTTATAGTTATAGTGAAAAGGGGTTACAGTCCACTGCGACCTTAAGGTCTATTCTGCCCCCTAACAGAGCTGTTGTCATCGCGCCTCCTACATCTCGCCCTCCAGTTCTAGAGATTTGATGAAATGTGTTAAATCACAGGATCTCGGTGATCACCTCTTCGAGAGGTAACCGGAAACATTTCCCGAAAAAGATCAATGGTTTCGTTGATTGTATGGCACGTAGCGCCGTATTGTTGAAAGCAAATGTGTCCAGATCAATACCATCCAATTCCGGCCATAAAAAATCATTATTCATCTCTCGATAGCGTCCACTCACCGTACTGTTGCTCCAGCCTTATTCTCGAAAATGTAAGGTAAGGTCCAATGACCCCGCCGGGCCATAAACCGTACTAAAAAGTCACACGAAAAGGATAGAGAGGCTTTTCAACAATAATTCTTGGGTTTTCCGAGCCCCAGATGCGACAATTTTGCTTGTTGACGAAGCCACCGAGGTAGAAATGGACCTCATTACTCAAGATGATTTTTCGATGGAATTACGGATCATTTTCATGCATTTCAAGGACCCAATCGGCAAAGACACGACGTTGTTGATGATCGGCAGGCTCCACTTCTTGTGTTGACTGAACTTCATAAGCCATAAGACCCAAATCTTTATGCAGATACGGTGTAATGACGTCTGTGAAATGCCTAATTCCAAAGAACGACGAGGAATGGATAAACCTAGGTTTTCTTCACCACTCAAGAGTAATAATCTCGGCTGTTGTTGAGCAACGTGCACGGGTTTTATTCTTCACATCACTAACTTGTCCCAGCAGCTCAAATTTTCCAACCAATTTCTGTATTGCGGTTCGACAAGGTACTTCACGACGACCCAAAAATGTTCGAGTTTTACGAACCGTCTCTGCCAATTTTTCACCATTTTTATATTGAATTTTAATAACTTCAGTGCGTTATTGGAGCGTGTACCGTTCTATTTTCATAGATGGCGTAGTTTCTACTAGTCAAATGTCAAAAAATGACAGCTTCGAAAGTGACATCTACCGAAATAGCGGGCTATTCAAAATAACATTTATTATTGGAATACCCTGTATAAGAACAAGCTACCCACTTTCACATTAAGTTCCTGTTTTCGAGAACTTCAGATCAAATTTAGAGAACCTTGTAATTCTATAGATGCAAAAATAGAAAATTAGTAAAATTTGTTCTTGTTAAAATAAGATGAAATCAAATAAACTGCTCCACAAGAGTTAGGGATATCGTTTTCAATCAGTTTAAAAGTATGTAATCTTCGAGATAATCGCTGTAAAATCATTTAAAACTCAATAACAACTTGTATCGATCCAATAAAAATCAGTATGAGACATTTCGTCAATCTGGTCGCCTTTTTTCTGAAGTTTGGTTCTTTGCATTATGATTCATGAATGTTCTTATTTTGAAATGAAGCCAGTTTATCAACGGCTTCGATTTGAAACGAGTTTTCTGAAAATGCCAAGACGTAAATTAACAAACGCTGAGGCTAATAGAGCTATCGGAATGCTACAGGGTGGCCTAACTCAGGTTGTTGTAGCGGAAAGGCTCCAAGTCAGCCAAAGTGTGATATCTCGACTTTGGAATAGGTTCAGGGAGACATGTTCCGTATTGGAAATACCCAGGATTGGTGGGCGACGAAAAAAACACCTGCTCAGGATCGTTTCATCACTGTTTCGGCGAGAAGAAACCCTACATCTACGTGTAGAATGATACGGAATACTCTTCAAAATGCAGATGGAGTCCAAGTTACCATCGAAACCATCAGACGACGTTTGAGAGAGGAGTTCCATCAACACGTGACCATAAGCGTCAAAGACTGGAATGGGCAAGGCAACATATCAATTGGAACGATCAATGGCGTAGTGTCCTTTTCACTGATGAATCCAGATATGGACGATTTTCAGATTCTCGAAGAATAAGGGTATGGACAATCCCACGCATACCCCGTAATCGTCGATATGGGCCAGGATATGTTTCAACCGGCGCACAGATCTACACATTTGTCCTGGGAATATGACCGCCTTACACTATAGGGAGCATGTCATTGACAATGTTGTGCCAAATTTTCACGCTGCTATTGGTGAAACTTTTCAATTTCTAGACGGAAACGCTAGATCGCACCGTGCAGCCATAGTTGAGAATGCGCGCGAGGAGCTTGGTATTCCACATTTACCAATACCTCCGCACTCACCAGATTTGAATTGTATAGAACATGCATGGGATATGCTCCAAAGAAGATTGAATCCCAAATCGCATAGAACATGCATGGGATATGCTCCAAAGAAGATTAGATAATCATCAACCTACCCCAGAATGATCTGAGAGAGCTTCTGCCCCGTTTATGGAACCAAATTCCTCAAGAAATTTTCAACAACCTCGTGTGTAGTATGCAAAGAAGATGTCAAGCTGTTATTGATGCCCGTGGAGGCCATTCATTGTATTGATAGTCTTAAAATGCTTGAATTCTCTGGGAATAAAATTTCGTTATTTTACTCGATTTTTCTTAACCACCCTGTATACGCTTCAGACCTACAGGCTAAAATTTATTTGCAACTTGAAATCATATTAATATAAATTTTCATCACAAAAATCTCATTTTAACTATATTTTTTGCAATTTGAGTCAATATCCCTAACTCATGTGGAGCAGTTTATATCCTGCAATATAATATGATTGAAGAGAGAATACTTACTTGGGATTTCAAACCAGCTCTAGGTTGAGTTGGAAATTGAAGAGAAGGTTTATAATTTGCTGTGAAATGAAAGAATATATCAATGGTTTCCTGTTGAGTGAGAATTTCTTTCTGTGCAGCACCATTCGCGAATTCCTCCAAGGGCATCGTAGGAATTCTGATGAGATAAAGAGAATTTCCCAGGACTTTTCTCTTATTTTGAGGAGTGGATGGGATATCTTGACGTCCGCATTCTGCAGCTGCCCAGTTCAGGGTAGCTTCTAATAAGTTCATTTCTTTACAGTTGAGGGTTTCTCGAGCTAATACAGAATCGAGAGTGGATCTGTCAATTTCCGTGAATCCTTCCGACTTCAGGGCTATTTCTGCCTGAAAACACAGTTTTGGACAAACTCTTGAAACCGAAGCATAAATCGAAAATATTCACGTAATAAAATTCATACAGGACTTATGATGCAGTTTGTGCTCAACAAATATGAAACCATGGCACATTTTGCCATTTATCCTCTCATGAGGATATCTTTGAATATTGTCCGAAATAAAAAGTCATAAAGAGCCAAGTCAGGGTACTTGACTGTCAAGTCTATTGGGGCATCCGAAAATAGCTCCATCTTATCAGGATCGTCCGCATAAAACTGTCCAGCCTTAGACAGGTCCATTTTTATTCGGAGGGATACATCCTTAGACCATAGAAAGAGGAGACACAGCATCTCATTCATAAATTCGGGAATTGATGAAGCCAAAATTCAGTCAGAATTCAATGAGTGGGACGAAGATAGCAATATCATTTTACATTTATGTGGCAACATTGCAGAATCTAACTTTGAAAAATCCAGTGGCGTGGAGTTATTGATTTTGAAGAATGGAAATAAAATAACGAGTTAATAATCTTTTTATGGCGAATTCTTTCAATATTGGTACGAGGGCGGTTTATAGAAATGTGAAATTATTTTGTACTATAAATATATTTGAAGATTCGTAATTGATGCAAATGAATTATTGAACATACCAAAATGCGTAGCTTTTTTATATTACTTGGAATTAGTGAAAATAAGTATGAAAAATTATAGAAAAACAATTGATTCTTTAGGAAGTCAATTAAGGTATATAAAATAAACTGCACGATTCATTAAATGCTGAAACTGACCACAAAAATGTGTAAATTCATGTGAAGGAATCAGATTTTCCTCTTCACGAGATTTTATATTAATTGAGGTATTTTATCACGTTATTACAAATATGATAAGTAATGGCTGCAAAAAGCATCAAACCGAGTCATCAATATTTGAGATGAAAATCTACGGGGCGGCGAATTGCCGAGCGTACATTATATGCCTATGAACGGCGTTCAGTATGAAAAAAGCAACAATAATTCATGCCTTCTTTATTTATTCACAAAATTTAGCATAATTCCTTGAAGAAAGTGAACCTCATTTATTCATCCACTATCCACACCATGAAGAAGAACATGATACAATCATAAAACCATAGTAAATCTACTGAATGCGATATTAAAATAAACATTGATATTGAAAACAGGTCCATTTGTTGTTGAATGCTCCTCTCAAAGCCATATATACATTCGATAGTCATAGTTCTATTTGGAAGGCAGAATCCAAGTTGGTACCAATATTAACATATCCTGTGAATCTTGTACCAGTACCAGGAATATGAAACTTCTTCTTGTCTTTGGACCAGAGCAGTCAATGCTTCTTTTATGATACCTGGACTTCCATCCACAGATCTATACTTTGAGATAGTTTCTAAAAGGGGAGGGCTGTTGATGAATGTTTTCTCACAGAATTGTATTCTTGGGAAAAAAAGAGGCCAATGTTAATGCAAAGGCTTTCAATGATGGGTCGTACGTTGTACTCCTGCTTGCTTGGATCTTTTAACATTCTTTGAAATGAATCTCTTGCAACTCCTGAATTAATGAATGCCTGAAAGAAGAGAAGATTTTTTGATATGATCATGACTTAGTTGTCAGAGTTAATGGAATTTAAGAGATTTGAGATGAAATATTCACCTTATTCTTCTAATTTTAGAAGAAGATGGTACCTCAGTGAAACGGGAAGATGAATCTCATTTCTCTTCTGGCTCAATTTTTTCAACCCTGCAAAACAGATTACACCAGATATAATAATCACTAATGCAACAAAAATTACAACCAATCCACCTGCCTGTAGGAGAACAGGTACTGGGAAGAGACTTATCAATTTATCGAATTTATCATATGTGAGATGCTTATATCTGATCCATCCCTCTGTTGAGTTTCCAGAGTACCGGCACAATGATGATTTTTTTGGTGAAATGGCTAATATTTGATTTCAATATTTTGGTTCTTTCTCTGGAAATTCCCAGAAACTTACCTTAGGGACGAAAGTTCGAAGATTGGTTTGGCAAGAAGGGGATTGGCATCATTTTTGAGATATCTGGTACCATTCACTCGAATAACGAAATCTTTTAGCTCAAAGTGTTCGGAACATACAAACAGTTCCTGGGAGTCAGTAATATTCAGGATTGAGAACCAGATGTTCCTCTACTCAATATCAGAATGGAATCTGAAAAGTGAAATTCTAAAAATCTACGCCTCTGATACTAAGTATGAAAAGATTAGAACATACCTGTGCAAATTCAAGTTAGGATTCAAATAGTCCAATTTACCACACACAAGACACTTACGAACCATTTTCTTATCGTATTCAGCTGGAGATATACAAAAATAAATCCAAATAACGCTTTTAACATACAATGAAGCTCAAAATCTTGTTGACAACACTGTTCGAATTGTCAGAAATTTCATAGAATAAAGATGGCGGCACGTAATTAATGAATGAACTGGACATAGATTCAAAAAACCGTATTGCCAAACGTTTTTATACATTAATCTGGGGCAAAAAGATCGATCCGTTTCGCGAACATTTACATATACTTAAGTGTATGTAATGTGAAGAATGCACAATAGTTGAAGAAACCAATACTCGTTTCTGGCATTCACGCACAAATGAGTAAATGAATTTCAATCTAAGAAACTTTTCATTTTGATTGAGAGTTTATTTATTAGAAAATTCAACGAACGTCACAACGTTGCAAAAATTTCTACTACATTTTGATTCCGTAGCATTACAATCACCCAGTTCAGTTCTGATGATTTTGAAACTTGGCTTCACTATTTATTATTGAAAGGTGTGTCTCCTCTTTCTATGGTCTAAGGATACATCTATTGATTTTAACGGGGTGGCAATAACCCTTTTATTTGTTTCTCATTTGTAAACGTCAGTTTCCAAAAACAAAATATTAAGGTCGGCGTTTAAAGCGAGTAGGAAACATCAGCCGATAGAGGCGCCACCGTCCATTTTAAGAAATATCTCCATAGAACTTTCATTACCACAATAAGTTCTATGAGTATCTCTCTAATCATGAATGAAATGTACAATGGCGCTCTCTATCCGAAAATCGCCGAACTATGAAATAAGCTAATTTGTGGGTAAAGCAGGAATTTTTTCCCGCGAAAATTTGAATTTGGCCATTCTCTGCCAATTCCGTATTTCAAGTTGATCTTCTGAATGAAATTATTGGTAGATTCACTTTTAATCGGAAGTTGAACTATTCTCATGGGTCTTTCTGTTGAAATAAAACAGAAGCATGGGTTGCCTCATTTTCTTCTATTTTTGAAAGAAAAAAAATTGACTGTCGGAATGAAATCGATTAAAATTATTTCAACAAGAACCCTTATCCTTTCTGAGTTCACCCACAAAATTTCAGTTCTCAAAGTGAAACCGTTTTCGAAATCAACTTGAAATAAAAACACACTACATTGAACGCCCACCTTAATCAAGAAAGTTTATTTTATCAAGTCACTAACTTGTAAAACTGACAGTTAACTTGCAAAATTTTTACAAGTTAGTAGTATTATTTACATTAGAAAATTTTGTTTTATCGTCATATATGTTGAAAATCATGGTACAATTGTTATTTCCAGTAACACAGATTTTTGATGATGAAAGAGTTGATACTGATGATGATGAACCATCTGTTGACTCAGAAACTGCTGAACTCGAGGACTGCAGAACATTTGTACTCTCCTTACTACCAAATAATTTGCTAGACATTTCGATTTTTTTGTTGACCGAATCATCGACATAACTCATCGCAATTTCGATGCTCTTCCACCCTCCTGCATGCTTTAGAGCTAAAATATCTCCACCCGAATCCGCAACCATAGTGGCCCCAGTTCTGCGAAAAGAGTGGCCGGTGTATAACTCTGGGTCTTTTAAACCTAAATATTTCGCTATTTGCTTTGGGACACCACCAATAGTGTGCTGGCCAGCATTAAGGGAAATGCACTAGCCATGTCGGTATGTCAAAAAAAATCTTAGGCTTTCTGTTCCAGGAGGCCGAAGATTTACATATTTGAAGCTGCAGCCATCATCGGTTATGGTGAATCTTCTTGTTATTAAATTTTTTGTTTGCCGCAATGTCACAATAACGTATTTTCCCATATCTTCTACATCATTCATGTTTAAGGAGAGAATTTCGTCACATCGACAACATCAAAAAATCCCAAATATTGTTACAATTTTCGCCAGCAACCACTGGTCATCAGGAGCATGTAAAAGAAATTGTTCAGCCTCTTCTTTACTTAATACCTTGGCCTTTTTTGGCGTATAACGCTAATTTTTTCGTTTCAGAAACGCTATTACCTTTTGAAATCTGCAAGTGACAACTAAACGTCATATTTTTCAATGAATTTTTTAAGGAAAACAAACCAGCGAACAGGGGCATTTTGTTTCATTTCCAAGCAGCTTTTCAGCATAGACCATTTTGCCCATAAAGTATTAGGTCTGAATCTAGCTGATAGTTGATTCAAGTAGACCAACAAAACATCTTCAGTTACCCCAATCACACTATTTTTGTTTTGCCACTTTTTGGAGTCGTCGTATTCTCGCTCGTACCTTGAAGCTGATTTTGCAGGTAATAAACTTGAAGCTACACTGCTGGCTGCCTCAATAATTTCTTTTGGTACATTCATTTTCGCTTTCGCCAAAACAAATGTAAAGAAAAATAAACAGACATGTTCATGGCAACGCTTCCATAGCTTACGACATTTGCGACAAATTATTGAGATTTTTTTGGAATTTATCTAACCTTTTTACAAATGAGAAACTAATAATAGTATATTCTAAAACTAGTTGCAGAATGGGCTCCTATTCCAATACGAATGCGAAATTCGAAAACGAGCGACGAAGGAGCGAGTTTTTGAACGCATGAGTATTGGAATTGCATTCTGCAACGAGTATTAGACGATATTTTCTCTATTTCACTCAAATTTTGTGAAATTCAAAGAAAAAATTCAAATTATAGGTCCTAGTGACTTTCATATGGTATCTTGGCAGTTAGTGTGAATGTTAGGAAATACGAAAATTGACATTTCCAAATTGACGTCTACTGAAATTTAAAAGGATCGGAAGTCATTGCTGACAACCACAAAACGAAAAATGTAACTGAAAACGATGCTGTAATGAATTCATTACAGCACTGTTTTTAGTACTGTAATGAACTCATTACGATACTGAAATAGAGAAAATATAAAACAATACACGCAAGGTAACGGGTTTTACTGGCTCAAGGAGGTAACTGACTCGCCTGCGGCTCGTCAGTTATATCCTCCATTCGCCAGTAAAAACCCTCTTACCTTGCTAGTAATGTTATATGCTATTTTTTTAAGAAACATGAATAGCAATGGGGACGAGTGACACATTATTTTGAAGGTTTTGCAATTCTATTTACGAATAAGCGAAAAATTTCCTATTTCCCGTTAGTTAGGGTGTAAAAATCTAGTTGGTGAAGTGCATTAATTGGTCGAGTTTCTGAAAAGTATTGAGATGTTGAAATTGATCATCAATTGATTCGAGGCAGTAATTATTTTATTCAATGTTTTCATTAGCTGTTTGTAGCACAATGAAAACAAGAAGTGCTACAGCTATAGACTGTTGATGAAAACATTGAATACGTTTTCAATTACTGCCTTGAATCAATTGATGAACAATTTCAACATTTCAATACTTGGAATTCGATCGCTCAATGCACTTCATTCATCACTTTCAAAGAGTTCTTCACACCGAAACAAACGCCAAACAGAAATCATTAAGCATATTCAAAAATAGGATTGCAAAACCTTCATATCTAGATCTGAAATCAGTTCATCTACCTTGATGTATTGGGTTTTTTAGATAGACCAGCGAATTATAAGAAATTCAAGCTGAGCAGCAATTGATTTTCTGATTACATATTTTGATAAATTTAATGAATGAGGACTCGTTCCTGAATTCTGATATTGCGACATTGAATAAAAATTATTGAACAAATATTTGTTATTGACTTTGTAAAAAATATTCGCTGTTAACTTGTGTACGAATTAATGAGTATTAGTATTCACACAATCTACGTCAGTATTAGTAATTTTTTGGCCTTCTGATCCCTGTGGCGTAAACCCGCATTGATGGAATATTTTCATTTGAATATTCATTAATGTGTGATTTTGTGTGAAAACAATAGGAATAGACGTGCTGTGATGTACATATTTTAGTGCTTTTTTCAGAGAGTAATTCGGTTCATGCTCATCACAATACAAATCGAAATCAATGCACAATACGAAAATCTCGAATTTCATTGTTGACTTCCATTAATTCTTTCATATGCTACCTAGTTTGAAAATTCTCTCACGACAATATATTTCTCAGAGCAGCGAGATTAAAAAAAACAGATTCTGCATGAAGTTGTATCTTTCAAGAATTTCGAACATTTTGCATTGCAGTTTATCCATGTGCTTTGAAAACGTTTTTTTTTCATTACACCGCTCTGAAAACCCTATCAAAACATGTCGATTCAGGGCACCGAAAGTGACCCTTTTCCGTACGCTGAGACATAGATGCATCTATGCTGAGACACAAAGCAACGATTGCGTAATGACAGTAGACGTCAGTGTTTCGAATAATTATTGTTTTACAATATCGAAATGCTTTCTGTCGAAGAACAAATATCGTTGGATTGTTTTCAGAGAGGTGTAATGAAAAATATCGTTCATTACACGTCCAGAAAGGCTTTTTCCGTGCTTGCACGAATTCCCGTGTGAGGCTCCGCCTCACACGGGAACTCTTCGCGCGCACACGGAAAAAGCTTACTTTCTGGACTAGTAATGAAATATACTATTAACGAACATATTCGTAGAAATGATTGTGAAAAAATCATAACTGGATGTTTCTTTTTCTATATCACTTAAAAAATTTATTTTAAAAAGGAGAAATCTAATTACGCGAAAAAAAGATAGGTCCACGTTTATATTCCGCCGCGAGGTGCTCATTATTTTGATGTTTCACTTCGAGTAGAGAAAATTCATTATTGGACGGGCCAGCAACATGGAATTTGTGAATACATTGCAAGAAGATTCATTACGAACATTCTTTATTAGATATGCGGATGATAATGTGTAAATTTGGTATTTCTGGGTTTCAGATGTGCCTAATGCCATAGACATAGAGCTTTTATCTTAGAAAAATCCTTACTATTTTATCGTCGTTTTTTCTATTCTCCTTCGTATCTTGAAGGCAAAGGGTTTTCTAATAAGAGGTGTTATTTTAACTTTCAAAGAAAAATCCCATTTTTCAAGATAAATGATCGGATCAGCCAAATGACCACCACGAACTACAGAACCATATCCTTTTTATGAAATTTTCCATAACCAAATCGCAAAGTGGCTGCCTCAAGTCCTCGATAGCCTCACGAATTCCATCTTGGAGATCTTGAATCGACGTTGGGCTCTTGGCGTAGACCTTCCCTTTCACATGGCCCCAAAGGAAGAAGTCGCACGGTGTTAAATCACAAGATCTCGGTGGCCAATTGTGATCACCTCTTCGAGCAATATTCTTGGCTGTTCTTGAGCGACGTGCGCAGTCTTTCTTCTTCACATCACTAACTTATCCCAACAGCTCAAATTTTTCCACCAATTTCTGTATTGCGGTTCGACAAGGTGCTTCACAACGACCCAAAAATGTTCGAGTTTTACGAACCGTCTCTGCCAAATTTTCACCATTTTTGGAGTGAATTTCAATAAATTCAATGCGTTGTTGAAGTGTGTATCGTTCCATTTTTATTAATAGCGCGGTTTCTACTTGTCAAATGTCAAAAAAATGACAGCTTCGAAAGTGGTGGTACCGAAAAAGGGTTCTATTAAAAATAATACCTCTTATTAGAAAACCTCTCAAGTAGGCTAGGAAAAGAAGAATCTCGAAATAATGCAATGGATCAACTCGTTATGAAATAATTAATTGTCGCCACTTAAAGTGAAACACACTGTACGTATTACCTGAAATGGAAGGAAATAATGTTACCTGAGCGTCAATCACTTCCCAACATCGTTGCATCAATTCGGGTTCCTCAAAAAGACGAGACTGACTCAGCAGAAGACAAGCATTCTTCGCCGTGAGACTTGTCTCTAAAAAATTGACACAAGCTCGAGCTAAATATGGTACAATGTATTTTTTTGCCACGTATAACGTGGCGAGGACGTTATCGGCTTCCAATTGGATTTCATCACAATACAGGTATCTGGAAAAAAATGGTGAATAATGGTGAAAATTTTCAAACTCGTTTTGAATTCAATGGAATTGTTGTAATTTCCAGTGAATGCGAAAAATTGGATGGTTATTGTATGCTAAACTATCAGGTACTGATCTGGAAATTCCCAAGATAGTGAAATATTGGGGTGCTGTTTAGGTGTATAAGGATCTAGAGAGTGTTTCGATATGAGCGCAAGATTTCAGTGTTCAATAAAACATGGTTTTCTGTAGCAAAGTATTGAAATATACTGCTCCACAAGAGTTAGGGATATCGTATTCAATCGTTTTTAAAAGTATGTAATCTTCGAGAAAATCGCTGTAAAATCATTTAAAACTCAATAACAACTTGAATCGATCCAATAAAAATCAGTATGAGACATTTCGTCAATCTGGTCGCCTTTTTTCTGGTTCTTTGCATAAATGCTTCATGAATGTTCTTATTTTGAAATTAAGTCAGTTTATCAATGGCTTCGATTTGAAACGAGTTTTCTGAAAATGCCAAGACGTAAATTAACAAACGCTGAGGCTAATAGGGTTATCGGAATGCTACAGGGTGGCCTTACTCAGGTTGTTGTAGCGAAAAGGCTCCAAGTCAGCCAAATTGCGATATCTCGACTTTGGAATAGGTTCAGGGAGACAGGTTCCGTGTTGGAAAGAGCAAGGCTTGGTGGCCGACGAAAAACAACACCTGCT
Source organism: Adalia decempunctata (assembly GCA_951802165.1). Classification (NCBI taxonomy): domain Eukaryota; kingdom Metazoa; phylum Arthropoda; class Insecta; order Coleoptera; family Coccinellidae; genus Adalia; species Adalia decempunctata. The sequence continues at coordinate 30,250,708 of OX637697.1, forward strand.
CAGGATCGTTTCATCATCTATTCAACCCTACATCTACGTGTAGAATGCTACAGAATACTCTTCAGAATGCAGATAGGGTCCAAGTTTCCATCGAAACCATCAGACGACGTTCGAGAGAGGTGAATCTAGGTTGTAGACGTCCATTAAGATGAGTTCCATTAACACGTGACCATAAGCGTCAAAGACTGGAATGAGTGGAATGGTCAAGGCAACATATCAATTGGAACGATTAAGGGCGTAGTGTGCTTTTCACTGATGAATCCAGATATGGACGATTTTCAGATCATCGAAGAATAAGGGTATGGACAATCCCACGCCTAACCCGTAAACGTCGCTTAGTCCAAGAAGTCCGAGGGGGTAGTGTTACGGTATGGGCCGGGATATGTTTCAACTGGCGCACAGATCTACACATTTGTCCTGGGAATATGACCGCTTTACACTATAGGGAGCATGTCATTGACAATGTTGTGCCAAATTTTCACGCTGCTATTGGTGAAACTTTACAATTTCTAGACGATAACGGTAGACCGCACCGTGCAGCCATAGTTGAGAATGCGCGCGAGAAGGTTGGTATTCCACATTTACCAATACCTCCGCACTCACCAGATTTGAATTGCATAGAACATGCACGAGATATGCTCCAATGAAGATTAGATAATCATCAACCTACCCCAGAATCCTTAAATGATCTGAGAGAGCTTCTGCCCCGTTTATGGAACCAAATTCCTCAAGAAATGTTCAACAACCTCGTGTGTAGTATGCAAAGAAGATGTCGAGCTGTTATTGATGCCCGTGGAGGCCATACATTGTATTGATAATCTTAAAATGCTTGAATTCCCTGGGAATAAAATTTCGTTATTTTACTCGATTTTTCTTAACCACCCTGTATACGCTGCAGACCTACAGGCTAAAATTAATTTGCAACTTGAAATCATACTAATATGAATTTTCATCACAAAAATCTTATTTTAACTATATTTTTTTGCAATTTAAGTCAATATCCCTAACTCATGTGGAGCAGTTTATTTATTGATTTGGAAAATATACATTTGGGAATTGTGTATGCGTACCCTTTTGACGAAATTTATACAGCGTCTTATTTCGGCTTTCATTGCTTGTAGGCTTATTGGCATAAACCTGTGACTTCAGCCACAGCCAGAAGGCGTAAAATTGCAAGGGACTGAAGGCCAATTCTGGTCACCAGATTGGGAAATGAGAAGACCAGGGGCAAACTCGCGCAAGATCGTCAATGTTTCAGAAACCACATGTCGCCAAGATGAAAAGCTTCCAAATGAGGCACAAGACTATGTGTTATCATAGCACGATAACGTTCTCCATTCACCGTTACTGAATTCCGATAATAATTTTGACAATCAGGACGCGTTGTTCTACCGTGTAATGCTCCATGTTTATTAACTACCATCTGTCAACTTCCGATCTGTCACTTCATAATCATAAGACATTATGACTGTCAAACATGGCGCGCAATTCCCAACTTGCGCTCTTATTTAAACACCCTTAAGTATACTAGATTTCCACCAGAATATCCTTGTGGAAAATTAAATTTTCTCGTAATTCTCTAAAAGCATATAGTAACTTCATCCAAGGTAGCACAACCAAAACCACTTCTAACAGAACTTACTTCAGCAGAGTCAGAAATGCTGACGGTTCAACATCGGGTACTTCTATCTCCTCCTTGCATTCCGCCAAACTCCCATAGAACATGGCATAGAACACAGAACTTCCTGTGGCCAATACGTACTTATGAGCTGGCACTACCTGGTTGTTACTGGGCGTTCCAACAATGAACTTCACGTCGGACATGAGCTCGTTGTTGAACATCGCAGCGTTCCTTTCCCTTATGGTAGGTTTTGAGGCTTGCCAATTCGGGTCTTGGGTATTTTGCGGGTTGACTGGGGACACGCAGGGGCTGGAAAAGGGCGAGCCTGGAGCGCTGCTAGGTTGGATGACCTGCATGCCTTCCCTCTGAGATACCATCTGAGGTGTGGAGTGACTAGGGGGGCCATTGTACAGTGTTTCAGCTGAAAATAATCATATAGAGATAATAGGATAAGAATTTTAACCAATTCCTTACCAGAGATTTAGAAGTTATACAGAGTCTTTATTTTTGCAAACCACTCACATTGTGGATGAAAATTCTGATGGTATGGAAAGAGAATTCTTGCGTGGGGTACGCTTACTCCATTCACTTTTATATAGTATCCCGGTTGATTTAGGTTTATCAAGTTTTTTTTACTAAAAACTGACGCAGGTTGCAACTCGTGAAAAATCGGCAATGTCAAAATAATTCCCAGAGACATTCCCAATGCTAATTTCTACTCTCATTTTTATGTCGAGTTATTCAAGTACTTTTATTCTTTTTTCGAACGAACTATCACAAAGTGACGGACTATTATGTCCATTATTTTCCAGTAAAATTTCCACACTCGATTCTTCATTTCCGTACAAAAAATATCATAACTGAATCCTCCAACCATGTTTATATACGTGAAATAATTTCCATTATTAACAGAGAAAAATGTTTCTTCAACTTTCGCCAATCAATGAAATTATTGAATTCACATAATATTTTCTCAAATTCATTATTTTCCCAAAATAAATAAACGTTTTGATAAATACGTAATAACTACGACCTCTATGTAGGGTTGCGTAGTTATCTGACAGGAAAATTAATATAACCTAACATTTTCAAAATATACTCGGTGAAATGTGTCAGGCTGTTAGGTAGGGCGACAGACACAAAGATTTTTCATGGATGGTGATACCTATTTGTAACAAGTTTGATTGCTAGATTCTACATCTACATATATGCCAGATTTCCAATCTATCACTGAATTCATTTCAAATTCAGATTTTCCTCAGAAAGTTCTTCAATTTCTGCCCTTTCCACGAAACAAAATAATTTCCACCTCTCTTTGGCTCAGCTAATTTTCTTAACAAATCATAGCATACAATATTATTTGGAAATTAACGTCTGCGACATATACACTGTGTCTGTAAAGTATGGAACAAATTCATTTTCAGCTAAACGGATCGTTTTAAGAAATAATCCTGAAACACGTCGATTTTTGATGTTAATTTACCGTATTTTAAAATAATAATCTAATATACAGGGTGAATAACGTTCGAGTAATGACGTCACCGTCATTTTTTTTAAATGGAACACCCCCATTTTGTCTCAATTTTCGGATTACTCTAGCTGAGCTATTTCCAAAAATGTATCACATGTTGATTCCAATTGGTACAGGGTGGACAAAAATACAATAGTTTTGTGCCAAACATGTTTGGAAATAGCTCATTTTTATTACTCTAAACATGTAGCAAACTACGGGGTGTTGCATTCAAACCAATTGCCGCTAGATAATAAGTATTTTTAATAATATTGTTAATTTACCTAATAAAGAATGTAACGCGCGCGTACTTTATGAGCACACACAAAACTATTGTATTTTTTCCACCACGTACCAATTGGAATCAACATGTGATACATTTTTGGAATCAGCTCAGCTAGAGTAATCCGAAAATTGAGACAAAATGGGGGTGTTCCATTAAAAAAAAATGACGGTGACGTGATTACTCGAACGTAATTCACCCTGTATATTAGATTATTATTTTAATAATACGTTAAATTAACATCAAAAATCGACGTGTTTCAGGATTATTTCTTAAAAGGACCTGTTAAGCTAAAAATGAATTTGTTCCATACTTTACGGACACAGTGTATACAAGAGAAAATCATTGAATGAGTTTCCCCCACCTATTAACTTTCTCTCACCATGCAAACATCTTTGTCTGCGTGGCATCATTAACACCGAATTGCGGAAAGATTAGTAACTTTTATAGTGTAATTGTTAGCACATTGGACCGGAAATCTGAAGATGCGTAGTTCGACTCCCGCTCGAAGTGAAACTTTTTTCGGAATTCAAAATTCGTCTGAATACCGATTTATGATTTGCTCATATCATACAATGTTATGTTGCATAGCAATGATGCCTTGAAATTTGAAGAAGCATTTCGAGACGTGATACCTTGTATGCACATTTCGGCCAATTTTACAGGAGAGATAAAAAACCGTCCAAAACATGAAAACGGTAAGATTTATTTGCAGTGCAGGATTCAGATATTATTACAAGATCTTTACAAAAACCTCCGAAAACTCGATTCTTTTGGGTATTCTGCAGAATAAGCTCGACCCGCTAATAAAGAGTTTCTATGGCATGGTCCAACATGAAAATCATATAGGTACACCATTTCATTTTTACCAAAACTCATCCTGATTAATTCAAAAGTAACTTTGAGCTCCACACACAATAACTCTGGTTCGATAATCACATTGACTACACATGTGATCATTATGTGTTGCTCATCCGGAAAACCATTATTATTTCCGTACATTCGATAGAAAAAAAAACAGAATTTAATTTTGTCAGAAATGTGAAAATTGGAACATTTGAAATTTGAAAAAAAATTACTAATTGTATCATGTGAATCATGCTATGAAAGCTCCTATTGTGGAGACAATAATTGAATTTTTCTTTTCTCTTATCATCGAAGTTGCTGAGGAAAATTATAGCGAAACTCCTGTCTCAACGTTTTCTACAGAAAAAAATATATGACGGAAATCTTTTCCTGGTGTGTTCCACTCACCTACCCTATTTCACTATTTGTTGTTTCAAAAGATATATGATATATGAATGAATTCTCAATTGTAGAATCTAGTTTTTTGGCAATGTTAAGAACCCTATTATTCTGATCAAATGTTGATGAATGAGATCCAGAATTCCAGAAAACGCAGAAGACATTTACATAATTATTGAATTCTTCCGTTCCATTGCAGTGAAAACTACTGACTAGATATTCAATTTTCAAAAAAAATCATCTCACAATGTATAAGTATGAAATCCTTACTTACCATTTAGCCAAGTGTTCGTTTGTGACATTGGCAAGGTATCTTTTTCTTGTTGGGCTCTTTTCACTGGTTTTGTGGAAATTTTGGAATATAAATTGGACATAGCCATTATTATAATTATCAATAAATACAGCGGTTAATCAAAATGTAATAAATAATTCACAGCATTCTCAAATTAACAATCACCGAACTACTATTTACAATCGATGCACCAAAACATTAAGTTACATTCAACACAGTTTTTTCATGAAACAAACATATTGAACTTGAACGAAGACAACCTTAGTTGTCTTTTTGAGGAACCATAGCCTCCAATAACTGTATCCTCCAATAACTCAAAAGATGACACTTCCGAGTTTTTCTATTTATATTTGTATTATTGAGTGACACTGACGCAACACACAGAATAATAATAAACAGACGACATCACGAAGTTCGAAGTTGTGCCTACTCGTCGCCCTGCCTACCAAGTTAGTCTATGCTGACTACTACATAGAGAAAGTTGGAGATGGTTTTCTTCGGTATGACGGTGTAATGATATCACAGGACCAACAGGAGGAGATAAAATTCGAATTCAAATGGTCGAAAATCGTAATTCTCGAAGTGAAAATTTGTGAGGTTTCACTGAAAATTAAAAAAACTTGGATGTAATGCACAAAATAACAGCGTAAAAAATACAGCTAGTGGATAATAAGGAATTTTGTTACCGAATGAATCATGCAAAATTAAAATCTTGAGGGCTATTCAAAGGGCCTTCTTCAAGTGGCAGATCTCTTTGCCCTTCGACTCCATTCTCTTCAATTCCTCTGTACAACCAACTGCAAACATTTTTTATTTTATTAGAGTAAAAAACTTTAAAGCCAGGTGATATACATATAGAGACTAGTGATGTAACGAATGTCATTTTTCAAACATTCGCGAATACGAATGCGAATGTCTGCTACTGACATTCGCGAATGCGAATGCGAATGCGAATGTATAGATATGTTCAAATTTCGCGCCAATTGTCTATGGCTTGCTGGCAGTTACGCGGTGCGTTCCGTTCGTATTTTGTTCAAGATGATTATTTTTTAAACATTAAAAAGATATTTAAAGAAATACTGATAAATAGTTCATAGATTTGTTTTTGTAAGTTTCAATTTCACCTAATTTTTGTGTTACAAGTTATTTTTTTTCTGATATTCATATTCGCAAAACATTCGCAGAAATTTTGCGGATGCGAATGCGAATGCGAATATCCAAAAATATGCGAATATTCGCGAATGCGAATGCGATTGCGAATATTCGTTACAACTCTAATAGAGACCCAACGTACATGTTGAGCCTTTTTCAAAGAAGATATTTCTATTTTCGAGTTCAAGGAATGATAACATTGCCATCTTGAAAATTTTATATATATTTTATAGATCAACTGATTTCACCGAAGCGTAGGTAATAACTTTTCACTCTGAACATTTTACTTACCAAAATAAAAATACAGTTATAACATAAAATCCCGCGGATAAAAAGTAAAAAGCTCCAGCGAATGATATCAATGTGTATTGATAGATATTTGTGTACAGAGGTCCAAAAACCAGAGGCATCATTGCCTCGCATACTCCAAACACAGAGCTGGACTGGCCCAGTTCATGCAGTGGGACAGTTTTCGAAATTATAGATCTCATTGCAATGTGGGCAGTTCCGTGAAATATTTCAATGAAAATACCTGAAACAAACTGAAGAATACCTAAGAATGGTTTCATCACTGCATGATTTACCTATGAGGAATGAAGTACCAGTAGGAGCCAGTGCATAAAACAAACACGCTGAGATTTTGCTAACCATAGCTATAACTCCTAAAGTAGCATCTTTGAGTTTGAGGTACTTCGTGAAGAAATATAGGGAGAAAGTACTTCCTGAAACCAGAATTTAATTATTTTATTCATTCCTATCGTTTTGTTATTAACGCTCGCGTTGCGTTGAGCCCCTACATCATATTTTGAGTTTCCACTTATTTTTAAAAATGAAAAATTTATCCTAGCATCAACCAAACGTTAGGAGCTTCTGCGCGTTTGCTCAAATTCATCTCAACGGTCAACAGGTACTGCATTCGGCGCATTCGCCATTTCGCCCTACGCTATTTATACAGGGGGTATTTAATGTTCAATTTAGGTGGTTTATAAACAATTTTGGGCATCAAAACCTTAGTAGTACTCTGGCATCATGCCTGCATCTTTCTGTTCATCATGTCTCTACATCTCTGCACCAGGTTTATGAACATCCGCGAAGTTGGGTGATTTCTTAGCAGAAATCTTGTTCTGTGAAACTTACACGCTGAACTCGCATTTTTTTTGATTCACCATAAATTAAAGGCATATCAAGAAGTTCATTATTTGAATAAAAGTGCGGCATTTTTCGAAACATGAAACACTCGTAAAATCTTCACCGTACCCTCGCCGTAACACGATCGAAAATTACTGATCACAATCGATATTCGGAGTCATGTATGACAAAAAAACAAAAGATGTTGATATCTACGGAGGAGCAGGCGAGGGAGCAGGTTTGGACTGAGGAATTTTCAGATTCACCTAGAAACTAGAAAATATTCTAGTTTCATTATCTCAAAACAGGGGCATATAATTCATAAAAAAAATTTTGGTGAAATGACTTATTTTGATGAGTTCTACCATCTGTAAAAAAAAGCCTTACCTTTAAATACACCCTGTATAGAACAAAAATCCCGCTCTTATACAGAGTGTCACATTGAAAAAGCAACAGATTTCTTTTTATATGAGAAAAATGAATGGTGAAATGAGTCGTGCGAAATGTTGTTGAAAAGGTTTTTTTTCTTAATGAATAAGCAGGATCAATTCCCTAAGTTAGGACAAACTAAATAAATGTGAGAAATGGACTAGTAGAGATCTAGTTTTCGAAGTACACCACCCAGGTGGCACCACCAGTCACCACAGGAAGACAATGACTTACCGGTTTCCGGCTTATTAACCGTCATCAGAGCCATATAGCCTTATACTGCGGTGGAAACCAACTGAAACGGCAGAACTTATATTACTCCGTTTCAGTTGGTTTCCACAGCAATATAAGGCTATATGGCTCTGATGACGGCTAATAAGCCAGAAACCGGTGGTGCCACCTGGTAGTGTACTTCGGAAACTAGATCTCTACTGGTCCATTTCTCACCTTTTTTTTCTCTTGAATACGACAAAAATATTTCTGATATTTGATCATTCGTTTACGTAATATATATTCTACTTCGAATATGAATTTTCACCCAATTTGCCAGGAGTGTATGAAGGAAAATTCTATAAGAAAAACGAGTTAAGTTTCCTGGATAGTTTAATCTAACAAATGCTCAAATTGAGCCCCGCCTACTTCCATACAATGCAAGGCCGTAGCTAGAAAAAAATTTCGGGGGGGGGGGTCCGTCCGAGGCCGTAGCTAGAAAAAAATTTATTCGAAGAATTTTCGGTGAAATGATTATCTGGCATTTCTGAAAAAATAAATTTCGGGGGGGTCCGGACCCCATCGGACCCCCCCCCTGGCTACGGCCTTGATACAATGGTACAAATTTTGCTCAAACTTCCGCCTCACTTTCTGAAGCATTTCATGCATGGATAATTCCAAAGCTCAAAATTGATTTTCAAGTATTCTTTTCTTTATGAAAAATCGAAGTAAAGAGACTCATGTTAATCTACTCTGGAACGCCCCGTATAAGTAACCGTTGCTTTAAACTTGAGGCACAAAAAAATTGGTGTAAACATCTTTTTTTTTCAATAAATAAAATTTCCATTCATTTTGATAGTTGAAATGATTCGACCCAGAAATAAAAATAGTTCCTATAATGGATACGGAAAAAGTCTGTTCACTTACCGCAAATTTGGATGATAAACTGCATAGTATTATATACGCTATAATTAATTTCGTTCCATCCAAATTTATATCTAGTGTAAAGATAAAGAACAGCCAATTCACCTGAAAATAAGTCATATCTGAACATTTCAAACTTCTCCCTGAATTTGCTTCAATTTTTATTAGTATTTCTGAGAAAACGAATATTCTCTCGATTACTTTTGTCATATTTATGAATTACATATTTAACATATTTTGATTTAAGTTCAACTCATTTCAAATTGAATTAAGTACTTATTAATCGACCCAAGAAAACTTACCATAAAAAGGACCCATTATCATTATAGTAAGCAACATTAACGCCACCATTTTTGATCTTCTTTTTTTAGTGAAGCAGATTCTGAAAGTGTTTTTGATGTGACCAATATTCAAGAAGTCTTTAATAAAGCTTTGTTTCGGCTCAAAACTTTCAATCTTATTCGAATCTTTGATCAAAACGACCGCATAAATAAACATCACAGACATCACTAAAGTTGTAAGGAGGTAAACACCTTTATAACCTAAGGGTTCGATAAAAATACCACCTAGGGCATTACCAAATGCGATGGCAGTATTTTGAAATATAGACACTGCACCAACGCGGATTGTTCTTTCTTTATCAGAACTTATACCGCTGATATAACTGAACACCCCCAAGGATATGCATGGAGTGCCTCCTCCAAGAGCGAAGGGAAGAGCATCAGATAGTGTGGAGAATATCACAGGCAATTCCAGAAAGAAGTATGCACACACGAAAAGACATGCATAGCTCAATATATCACCAATAATTGGAACAAGAATCACCGGTTTCCTTCTCCTATGTCTATCGCTCCATGAACCAAAAAACAGGAGGAGACAAGTTGGAAAAAATCCAACTATAGCAGTTTTGATGGTCATCATCTTAGCTACCAATTTTTGGACCTCGATTTCTTGGTAGTCTTCATAACCTGAACTGTCTCTTCGAAACATGGCATCGCATACTGTTGTATTGTAGCCAAGATTCACTCTGCAAGCTTTTTCTAAATTCATGTTTTGTGTTGCTAGGAAGCCCATAGTTCCAGGTAGAATGTAAAAGAATATAACTGGCTCCACTGTGATATGGGATATCACAAACTTCAGTTTCTGGAAGATATTCGCTCTGCAATTTTGTTTCGAAGATTCGAGTTGCGCTTGTGCATTACACATTTTCAGTGCAAAAATATTGCAGTTATAAAATAACACTATTCATCACTGTTCACTATTCACACAAGGTATAGAAACTTTTACTTGTAAGGCATCATTTTTGTTTTGCATTATCAGAACCAAATCAATTCAATCGCTTCAAATACATAACTGTTTTTATCTAGACACATACAACATTATCGGAAGATTTGAGGAAAAAAATCGAAGAGATATCATTGTGGTTCGATTAATAATTGTTTTTGATTTTTTACAAGAAAAAGACAAAGGCATAGAGGGGGATTCAATATAATATCAAGGTTTCGTTCTTTCATAATACGTGCGGTATGTTGAAATTAGTTGACTCTGTTAATTGAGTCGTTGAAAGTATAAATAAAGGTGTATCCTACACTCCTATTTTTGTTAAGAACAGGTTTATTTGAATATTTAGATCTTGGGAAACTTGATACAGTGGTCATTCGAAATGGCCACAACAAATAATCATTTGTTAATTCATCATTAATAATTCATCACGTATAATTTTCCTATACATTATTTTTGATTTTGTGACACTTCATCAAAATACGATTATCACGGCCAAATTTGAGCCGAATGATTAGACTCTCTAGAAACTGCAAAAGCATTTTTTTATAATCATAACGGAATTCAGGATTTTGCATTTTTGACTTGAAACTAAATCATGAATTCAAAAATATAAATTAATAGGACTCTTTTTGTGATTTCACCAGTGGCGTGATGAATAAGAAAGCAAAGGGGCTGTGATAAAACCCTCATCAAATTGTGGGCCACTGTAGCATTGAAGAAAATGTTTTCTTTCTTATGAAAAGGGAAACCTGTGCCGAGAGAAATATACCATACGACAACTGTGGACATGCCACACAGCTGTCAGAGTACTAAACTCTATGGTTTAAGTTTGTGGAATAAGGTTATTTGAGATTCAATTCAAATATTTTCGATTTCAAAACATGAATGAATTCAGAATGATTGAGATTTGAGGGATATAAAAAACAAAACTCTGAGATTAATGGAGTAATAATTTCATAAGAGCAATTACACAGTTACAGCATTAACTAATTTCGTATATATCCTCTAAAAAACATGAGTTCTTTATGTTGGGAGTCTCCAGATGGTAAAATTAAAAAAAGTGTCATATGTGTTGGTGCCCCCAAATACAAACCTACTGAGGGCACTAAATGTAAATTGGAAATAACCAATAGCAGCGAGAATTTCGCTGCATTTTCCTCCCTTACAATTGGTGACGTAGATGGAGATTTAGGAAGACAGCTGGAAATTTGTGTTACAACTATGTTTGAAAATGAAAAATCGAGTTTTGTAGTGAATTTAGACTCCCATGTTGTTGAATTTACGCTGGAGTTAGTGGAGATGGTATTTGGGGGATTTTTATATGAATGGGATGCTAAAAAGAAGTATGACTATGCCCAGTTCCAAAATAATCAAGGAAAGAAACACTTCAAAGAAGGCAATATAAGAGAAGCGGGTTACCGATTCAATAAGGGATTAAAAATAATTTGTTCCGTTCCTATTGATGTTCAAAACCCACCTGAAATAATTGATTCCCTTCCACTCAAAGACATAGATCAATTGAAAGCAACACTGTACAATAATCTAGCGTCTTGCTTTTTCCGAAAAGAGCAATGGCCCCTGGTTATAAACTTCTGCGAGAAAGTCTTTATTTATGATGAAGGTAATGTAAAAGCATCTTATAGGGCTGGAGTATCTCACATCAAAGATAGAAATTTTGAGGAAGCTGATGCACACTTGAAAAGGGTACTTGAGAAAGAACCAAATAACAAATCTGCTTTGGAGCATCATAAATTTGTTAAAGAAAAATTGAAAGAAGCTAAAGAGAAATGTGATAAAATTGCAAAGAAAATGATTGGTGATATTTTGAGGAGTGAATAAAATTTGAAAAACTTGAATCTTGTTTTGCTGAATGTTTTTCCATACAAGAGTCAGTTATTGCTATTCAATGTAACGTGAGTGTAGATCCAAGGTATAGTTGGCTGTGATTTTATACATTATTTTTGTATAAAAAACTTCAATTCGTTAAGAATTCACAACGCACTAGACCTTGAATTTTGATGGATAACGTCAGATGAAAAATGAAACTTTACTGAAAAATAAAACAAGTTATATTCAACAACATTTATTTGAATATCAGGAGCATCATTTATTTAAGGATGCCTTAGCTTCATTCAACCTTGTCCACTTCTCGCTGACAGCCCATAACCAAGCTGCCAAGGATTGATCTTTTGCTAGATCTGACATGAAATCTTCCTCACAATTGCTAAAAAAAGGGAAAGATGCAGTTAAACAAAAAATAAATGTGGAAAAGAATTTGTATGGAATGTAGCTTAGTTTACATGTCCACAGATTGAAACTTACCTGAAGTATTTACCTGTCACTTTTTCTAATTCTGGTTTACAAGCTAAATAAACTACTGTGAATGATCCTTGTCTAGAATTTTTAACAAATGGCCATACAAAAGGCTTTATGAAGATTTTGGAGACCCAGCTGTTATAAAAGCTCATGTGCCGATTGATGTCTGAATCCACAATGCCTGGATGGACAGCATTCACTGTTACACCAGTTCCTATATAAACAAAAAAATTAAAAATCTTGCAGTTTTGTTTCCAACGAGATTGAAAAACTACTGACTTTTGTGAAAATAATGAATAATTGTGCTCTTCATATTCTACTAAAATATATCAATAAAGCACAAGAGATATGTTTTATAAATATAAATTTTTCTCTATTTCAGTATCGTAATGAGTTCATTACAGTACTACAAACAGTGCTGTAATGAATTCATTACAGCATCGTTTTCAGTAACATTTTTCGTTTTGTGGTTGTCAGCAATGACTTCCGATCCTTTTAAATTTCAGCAGACGTCAATTTAGAAACGTCAACTTTCGTATTTCCTAACATTCACACCAACTGCCAAGATACAATATGAAAGTCACTAGGACCTATAATTTGAATTTTTTCGTTGAATTTCACAAAATTTGAATGAAATAGAGAAAATATCGTCTAATACTCGTTGCAGACTGCAATTCCAATACTCATGCGTTCAAAAACTCGCTCCTTCGTCGCTCGTTTTCGAATTTCGCATTCGTATTGGAATAGAAGCCCATTCTGCAACTAGTTTTAGAATATACTATTCACTCTCTGATTAATTCTTGACAAGGAGTTTAGATACCTTCTAATTTTTTAGCCAATTCTGTCGTAAACAGTACATTGGCAAGTTTGCTCTGCGCATACGCTTCTGCTTTATCATATTTTTTCTCACTATTTAAATCTTCTTTATTAATTTTTCCTCTTTTGTGAGCTATACTGGATAAATTGATTATTCTGCTGGGAGCACTTTGCTGAAAATGAATGATATGAAGTTATCATTTTCATCACAATTTTTGACCTATAGAATAAAATTCTCAACTATTGAAGTTATAATACCTATACCCACTTTCAGTAGATCTAATAATAAGTTAGTCAACAAAAAATGACCCATATGATTCACACCCAACTGTAATTCCAATCCATCCCGAGTTTTGGAATATGGGGGCCTCATAACACCAGCATTGTTTATGAGAATATCTAAGCGTTTTTCCTCTTTTTTAAATTGTTCCACAAATTTCTTTATGGATTCCAATGATGCCAGATCACATTTTCTACAATATACATATTTATTTTCAGTTTCTAATACGATTTCTTCTCTGGCCTACAAGATACTTTTGTTTATAAAATGCCTTCGGAATTTGAAGCGAAACTTTTTTCAAGAATCAAGATTTTCTTACTTCCTCACATTTTTTCATGTCCCTACAGACCATAAAAACTTTAGCTTTTCTCCAAGCAAGTTCTCTTGCTGTCTCTTTTCCTATTCCTGTATTAGCTCCAGTTATAATAACTACTTTATTTTCAATCATAATATCACCTCTATATTTAGATCCACCAATTGACTCCCTAGAAATGAAATAGCTCTAGTATAGTATAGGATCAATTCATTTTCTCAAAAATGAAAATTCAGCACTTTTTATCACAACAGGTTGATAAAAAACAAAACAGCTTGATGTATATAACTGCAATACTCCATAATCTTATAGCTCAAACATCAAACTAATCATACTCAATATTTGAAATTCAAGAATATTCCAAGCCTAGGAGACACAGGCCCGTGCATACTCATTCAGAGCAAGTAATGACCATGAGCATAGGGATTAATACCTTGCATAATCTCTCATATAGTTAGAATAAAAGTACTGAAGCTCAAACATAATTTTGTGATGGAAATTGAAAAGCCCATAGGTCTTCATAGAAATTGGGTGGTAGATACTAGACTCAAATAGAATACAAGAGAAGGATTAGTATTCAACACAGCCTACATAATTCAAACGAATACATCATAAATTCAAAAAAGTTGCTGAAAACTAAAGAAAGGAGCGTACTTCATTAACCCAGCTAAACCGAAAATTGCAACACCTCCGCTTGCAATTAATAATGGTTGTGGAATATTATTTAAAATTGAAAACATTATTCTATAATATAAACAGAGTCTGATATAAATATAATTTTTTTGTCCTTTCGGTTTTAGTGTTTTGGTTTTGGAACTTCTGAGAGGTTAATCCATAGAGAAAAAATAATTTCGATAATCGCCGAATCAGAACTAATAATCATAGAGATCTCATAAGTTTTTACTAGGGCCGTCTTCAAGTGATACTTCTGTATTTGTCATTTCATTCGATCGTAACAAAAGGTTGAGATTTGCCATCAGGAATAAAATCTGAAATGGAAAATATAGATTTGGAAATCCATACATCGTTATCTTCGACTCTTCAGTACTGAGTCCTCATCGGATGAAGATGAATCCTTACCTCAGAGTGATAAAACTGATAAAAGTTATTCTTTATGAGGGAAATGGATTAGCAGAGATCTAATTTCCGAAGTACATCACTGGTGTCACCACCACAGCAGGATAATGACCGGTTTCTGGCTTGTAAGCCTTCATCAGTGCCACATAACCTTTACTGCGGTAGCATTGTACTTCGGAAATTAGATCTCTGCTAGTCCATTTCCCTCATTGATTATGCTAGGTCCTAGTACTAGGGACGTAATCCTCTATTTTTATGGTTTTTCTTCATAACCCTGAGGATATCACCATTGTTTAAGGAGTGGTGATATCCTCAGATCTCCTTAAACAATGATATAACCCAGTGTATGAAGGTATAAATCCTAGTCAGCAATTTCGTTCCATGCCAAAGTAAGATACAAGTATTTTTAATTTAGGTATATTCCTTATATTTTCTACACTATCAAACATATTATATTGATGGCAGTGGGTACAATTACAAAGGTTTCATTTCTCATTCTCAGGGAATGTTGCATTCCTCTTTCTTCGAATAACAGCGCTGTTTTACACATGAATCTGTCGTGTCAAGAAATAAACCATTCTTGCCGTTTGGCACTGTTGACCTTATTTTACGGCTTCTCATAGAGGCTGCGGTGGATTATTATTCATCTTTAGTCAGTAGATCCACATCCCCAGTCATAGAGTTTGTACAAGTAGATCAAATTGATTGAGGTGATTGATCAACTGACGTTTGTGATGTGTTAAGTTAACCAAGATGGTTAATGATTAGATTCCTTCAGGAATGTTAAATTTATCTAATTAATTAATAATCTTGAAGATATCAATTCCGTATGGAGTGATTCTATTTCATATGAATTCAGCATAATTTTTCAAAATGAATTACAATTCAAATGCTAGTACTCGCACCAGTAAGTGAATAAATGGAAATAAAGTACAACCTAATTCTCATCTATTCGTTATTTGTAGGCTTTGGTCGTAAGATCAAAAGAGTCAGTGATGTAAATGCGATGGGATATACACCCTTTGAGTCCAATGTTCCCCATCAACCACCTTATGCCAATGTGGCACAAGAATCACAAAACATACCACAGTATCCCCCGCAAGGTACATCCTTGAACTAATTATCTATATTTGTAACAATTCCTAGTAAATGAATTAAAGATCTCGGATTGAGAGCAGCAATATATAATTATTCAAAGTACCTCTCTCTTGGGAGAATCAGACAGATACTTATTACTGATATTAGTTCATGTGATATAAAATTTTATTTTGGAATAAATACACAAAAAAGTTCAAGCTGTGATAATAATATTTTCACAGTATTTGAGATTAAATTCAAATTAGTCAGCAATTGAAAAATTTAGTTCAGTGATTTGTTATTGAATTCTACTTCGCTATACCAATCTCATTGTGTGATTTATTTATAATTACCAATATTTTCAAGAATATGAGAGTTCTCCAATGATCAATCAGAATGTGGATATGGGACCTGCAGCTCCAAATATGATGTATAATATGAACATGCCATATATAGACAACTCCCTAAGACCTAATATACCTAATATGTCAGCTTTCAATCAACCAATTGTACAGGATTTTGCTCTTCAGTATGGCCAACAGGTGACCTCTAATTACCTTATTACATAGTTTCATTTTGCTTATTGTTTTTTTTCCATTTCAGTTGGCAAATGTAGGTACGAATATAATTCAGAAAGAAGTTGGGAAATATGTTCCTGTTGGAAAATTGAAATACTATTTTGCAGTTGATACAAAATATGTTCTGAAAAAGTTGATGCTTTTGATATTTCCCTTTACTCATTCAGTAAGTTGGAATTTTGTAACTAACTAACCATCAGAATGTGATTTTTAATTTTTCTTACAGAATTGGTCTATAAAATATGAGCAAGATGCACCAGTTCAACCAAGATTTGAAATTAATGCCCCTGACCTTTATATTCCAATGATGGCATATATAACATATATTTTAATAGCTGGTTTACTATTAGGGACCCAGCAAAGGTTTACTTTTGAGCAAATTGGAATCCTGTCTTCTTCTGCCTTGGCTTGGTTTGTTGTAGAATTGTGTGTTTATTTAGGTACCCTTTATATATCGATGATTCAAACCAATCTCCGCACCTTAGATCTTCTAGCTTACAGTGGGTATAAGTTTGTGGGGATGATTCTGAGTGTATTGATAAGTTTAGTTGGAGGGAAATCTGGTTATTATGCCTGTTTGTTATATACTAGTTTTGCCCTGGCCTTCTTTCTGATAAGGGCACTGAAAGCACAAGTTTTGTCAGAAGTCAGTACTGAAACCAGTTATTATGGG
This sequence comes from Adalia decempunctata, assembly GCA_951802165.1. Taxonomy (NCBI): domain Eukaryota; kingdom Metazoa; phylum Arthropoda; class Insecta; order Coleoptera; family Coccinellidae; genus Adalia; species Adalia decempunctata. Next base: position 30,267,916 of record OX637697.1, read on the forward strand.
GATCCAAACCAAGGAGTAGGAAATAAGAGGAGGCTGTATTTCCTTCTTTTTGTTGCTTTCACTCAGCCCATCCTAGCTTGGTGGCTCTCATATCACTTGATAGGTGGAGATGTTGTGAAGAAAGAATTGTAGGGTTTATGTATTTATATGAATTATTGTACTAATTGGAAAAACTTAATATTTTTATGCAAAAAAACTTCAATAAATCTAATATTTGTCTTATTTTCTTTCTGTTTTACCTTAATTTGTAATTATTGATACAATTGTGGATAGAGAAAGTAGTGTATGGAATACAATAATAATAATCGCAAAACAGAATATTATTGGATCACAAAGAAGCTTATAAGTTCCATTCAAAAATAATAATTAACACCTACACCAGTTCAAATATAACGCCAAACAACCTACCAATCACTTTACATCTTGACCCCGGAGGAATTTAGCAGGGTTGCCATTTTTATCAATTTTCAGAGATTTTAATTACACCTCAAATTCTATAGTCCGTTCAAACACGGCCATCTAAAGATGGCCGTGGTTCAAATATAAGGAGGAGCTTTGTAAACAAACAGAATCGTCTGGTTTGCGCACAATGAAGCTCCTATTGGTCAAACGGTCATAACAAAGCTCCCTTTTAGCGCCCTAAGAGACTGCCAGGATCGGACTGTGTATGGTACTAGATAGAAATGATTCAATAATTTGAGTCAGCAATTCCCACATTAGAACTTTTTTCACAGAAACTCTAGTGCAAAATTTCTGTTATGATTTGCAACTGTCATGAACATTTTATATCCGACGTACCCTATTTTTTTTATTTTTTTTTGTTTTTATATTATTATCTTCTAAATAATTTCTTTTTCGGGTGCTCGAGATTGCGGCGAGGTAATTCCAGGAAACACCAGAATTTAGAGATTTGGGTCGGAATCTTGCAAGATTCCGACAAAGTAATTCCGGGAAACACAAGATTTGGGTCCTTTTCCCTAATGGGTGAAAGCCATCTTGACTTGCATAAATATCGAAGTTTTCAATTGACAAGACTCGTAAAAGATCTCTGTTCAAATTTATAATGGTCATTTACTTGTTATATCCGAAATATATTTAGTTTTATTGTTTTGGTCCAAAATTTTATATTTTTTTGTACGAAACTCTTTGTCGGCTGCTCAAGATTCCGACAAGGTAATTCCGGGAAAACACCCAGATTTGGGTCCTTTCCCTTAATGGGTTAAAGCCATCTTGATTTGCATAAATATCGAAGTTTTCAATTGACAAGACTGTGTTTATTATTATAGAACTATGTCGAATTCGGAAACGGATACTGCATCTGTGGATGATATGTGGGGACCACCACGAAAAAGGTCAAAAAGGTCGCATTTCTCTGCTGAAGAGAAAGAGAATTTTGAACATTTCTCGAAAAGAATTGGAAGAAAATCCTGATTTATCGAAAACAGACTTAGTATAGGAATTGTTTCAAAATCCTCAGGGGTGAGTGATTCAGCTGTATTCTGAATTCTCAGAGAATATAAAGAGAATGGAACATTGACGCCACCTAAGAAAAGAGCCCAGTCGTTAAAAATAATCGATTCGGTTGACGATTTCGATATGAACCTTATCAGAAGAATTGTCCACGGTTTTTTTTTCCGGAATGAAATCCCAACGATTTCTAAAGTAGGTAGGTACTAGAAATCTTGAATGATGACGACAGTTTGCCAAATTTCAAAAGAACAACGTTCTATAAATTATTGAAAAAAATGGAATTCAAGTTCAAAAAACATGGTCGTGATAGTCTACTGATAGATAGGGATGGAATGATTGTGTGGAGAGCAGATTATTTGAAGAAAATCCGCTCATTGAGGGAAAAAGGCAGAAAAATTTATTACCTGGATGAGACATGGATAAATAAACCTAACAATTGCGTGAAATCTCCTCGATTCGACCCTGGACGGAAAGTAACTATACGCAGGCCCTCCTACTGCTGCGCCAAACATGTTGTTATTGCTCCTTCTTACATTTGAACAGAGTATAGTATGTATATATTTTGTGTTCTGTGGTATGAAATCAAGATTGCATTGTCTTCCAACACAAGTCCGAATAATTTAAAGGGGATGATTCCTTGTTCAAAATAAACAGTAGTTTATAAATGTTGGGTCAAATATTAGGGAGATATCGCGGTTCAAACAGGGGCGGTTTTCAGGGGGGGGGGCGACAGGGGCGATCGCCACCCCTAAACTTTAATTTTATTAGATTAACATAATAATCGAATGAAATAGTACTGACTGGCATGACCCCTGATACCTGAAAAGTAAATATATTCAATATTGTAACCCTGTATATACAGGGTGTCCCAAGTTCGAGTGCCTATTAGACGTTTCTGGAGAACTGGACATATTTGAAATCTGAAAATTGGGATTATGATATTGTTCGAAATTCTCTACAGACCTAAAATATTTTTGGATCCTGAGCATTTCCGGTTATACAGGGAATGAAATTAAATATGCTCAAATATTTTTTTTCAATCTTTCCGTTTCTGATATGATTGAGTATTCAATGCTGAATACATTTCTGTTGTTTTCAAAATTAAGAAAAAAAAACTGAAAAAAGTAAAATTTTCATATAGTCGGTATTATTTTCATTTTTCTTATTCTGAACATCCTGAGTGTAAAACGTTCTCACAACTTCAAGGAAGAAGAATGTGGAAAGGTCATGCATCTTTTGAATTTCATGATTATCATCACAAGGTGTTTCAAATTTTGTGTCAAAAACTGTGATCGAAAATTGGTCATAACTTCTGTATTTCAAATAAGAATCCTATTTTTTTATTATTCCGTTGGATTCTGCGAAGAAAAATAATGATATCACTCTAAGATACCTTTGCTCCTAAATTTAGTAATTCCTGAGTTCTTTGAGCTTTTCTGGATTCATGTACGTAGAATCAAAAATCAAATTCAACTAATTTTTTACTTGAGAATATTCTATGCCATAGAAGATAAATGATCCCATTAATAATTCACGAATGGCAGGTGTAATTATGTGTTGTTACTATGGTAAATGGTTTCATGAGAATATTCATCGAATCTAAACAGATTCGATGACTACGTACAACATGAATCGAGAAATGCTCAAATATCTCGGGAATTGCTGAACTTAGAAGCAACAGCATCTTAGAGTGCTATCACTATTTTTCTTCGCAGAATCCAACGCAATAATAAAAAATACGGTTCTAATTTGAAAAACAGAAGTTATGGCCCATTTCCGATCACAGTTTTTGACACAAAGTTCGAAACACTCTGTGTTGATATTCATGAAATTCAAAAGATGCATGACCTTTCCACGTTCTTCTACTTTGATTTTGTGATCACAGTTTACACTCAGGATGTTCAGAATTAAAAAAATGAACATGATACTGACTATAAATACTTTACTTTTTTTCAGTTTTTTTTTCGATATTCTGAAAACTATTCGAATAAATACAACGGTTTTAACAGAAATGTATTCAGCATTGAATATTCAATCATATCAGGAACGAAAATATTGAAAAAAATTTTTTTGAGCGAATTTATTTTCACTCCCTGTATAACCGGCTCTGGAAATACTTCAGGTCTGTAGAGAATTTCGAACAATATCATAATCCCAATTTTCATATTTCAAATAAGTCCAGTTCTCCAGAAACGTCTAATAGGCACTCGAACTTGGGACACCCTGTATATTTTTATTCACCTCATTTAGAATTTTTGTTTTAGCTTTATCATTGTCGTCCCATTGAAAAAAATCCCCACGAACTGCTTTTTTATTTTTTCACTTCGCCCCCCCCCTCAGTAGATAAATAAAACCGCCACTGGGTTCAAAGAAGGCGGAATAATGAAATACGAAGAAAAAATTACGCAACCACTTGGATAGAATTAAATTAGGATAACCTGCTTTGGTTATAAACTTTTTCATTTCTTGTATTTTTCTTGTAAAATGTACCGTTTTGAAATAAAATGTAAATCATTACGTGTCGGGAAAGGTCATTTTATTTTAGAACGACATGTATAATAATTTATATTTTATTTTTTTATTTCAAAACGGTAGGTACAATTTACAAGAAAAATTTAAGAGATGTAAAAGTTTCTGATCCAATCCGGCTAGCCGAACTTAATTTTAACCAAGCCGTGTTGCATAAGTTTTTCTTTGAATTTAATTAACAAAATGATAGGGGCCCGCGGGTAGCATGGACGCCCGTAGAAATCTTTCTCAGGGGGGGCATTTATCATTGCCCTCTGTATTAAGAAACTAATATTGAGGGTGTTGTGCTGAAAAACGATAAGGTCATCAAAATCTCAGGTTGGCAATGGTGTTCCTTTGTGAATGGAATTATATAACTTTCATTCATCTCCATAGATCAGTTTGGATTTCTTGATATTTTTCGTGACAGTCCAAAATTTTGGATTAATTACTTGAAAACCATATTTTATACAAATATCTGATTGCACAATCTTAATCTACGTCCTCTACTTAGTGAATCAAGCAACTTTGATGGTAATCCGAGAATTTTTTTTTTCACAAAATACGCGAGATTTTCCAACATTTGGAAATTTTGCCGAAATATAATTTTCTCATCAGATAGCCACCAAAGTTACTGTATTCACCTTTTCGATATGTCGTAGATTACGAATCTGTAATTAGGTGTAGTTCCTTCCTAGGTTTGATACTTCAGGAAATTTTCAACTTTTTATGGAAAATTTCCGAATTCTTTTTTATTTGTTATGGTTCTCACTCGAAAACTATATTTCATAAAAAATATCTGATTGCATATTCTTAATCTCCGCCCTACTATTAGTGAATCCAGCAACTTTGGTGGAGATCCGAGAATTTGTTTATCTCAAAATACGCAAAATTTTCCCACGTATGGAAATTTTGCTGAAATATATATCATTTTCTCAGATATCCACCAAAGTTACTGTATTCACTAATTCCAGGTCGTAGATTACGAATCTGTAATTAGTTCCTTCTTAGGTTTGATACTTCAATAAATTTTCATCTTTTTGTGGACAGTGGTAGAGCGTTGGAATTAGGACCCAAAGGTCCGGAGTTCAATCCCGAGCTAGTCTCGGTAGGTGCCACCATTCTCACTGTTGGGTCAAAAATTAACAGTGCTGTGCCTAATTCGTAAGGGACAGTAACCAACTGCATTTTTCCTTGTCCTTTGTATTAAGAGGGGTTTCTAGTGCGGAGCTTTCTACGCGTACGTCAAAGTCTACCTACTTCTTACCCCTCACCACCACTAAGAAATCGTCGATTTTCAGGACGTCCGAAGATATCTCAGACATTCCTCGTATTTACCGTCCTTTTCTTCCACATGCGAGAATTCTGTTACGTACAGCCTTCACCAAATGAGGACGGAAGTTGCCGAATGCCCTCGTATATTCACGAATGAAGAGGAATTATTTAGGAAACTGCCGACAACACTGTAAATCCATAGGACCCTTACGTTTTACCAGATGGAAAGAAATAGTAGAGAATTCCTTAAAACTGAGGGAATTCCCACTTTCAAGGTTGCGGTCTATAATATTGATTTTAGCTGAAGAGCAACAGACAGGAATGTTACCTGTGTTGGTAGATGTGAAGGAACAAAATAAGAATATGTATATTACTCCTTCTTGGTTGTACGAATTCAATGCGAATTTCTGTTTTGGTTGTAATTTGGGTAAAATCATGCACATATGAACCTACAGTAAAAAAAAAAATGTGATTGAGACTCAAAACCTAAACTGAATTTTTTTATGAATTCAAATTTGTTTATTGTATGAGATGCTGTATCAGACGAATTGTATACTTACCTATACTTATTTACATTATTAGTTACAATCAATATAGGTAGATATATGAAACTTTTCGTCAGAGAACAAAATATCGAAAATCGTTGTTCAAATAAGTATCCTATTTTTTATGATTGCGTTTAATCGTGCGAAAAAAAAATGATGATAGTTCTCTAAGTTTTTTCATTTTTTTTATTGGAATAAAATCATTATTTTTCTTTGCAGAATACAACGCAATCATAAAAAATAGGGTTCTAATTTGAAAAATATAAGTTATGGCCAATTTTCCATCATAGTTTTCGACACAAAATTTGAAACACCCTGTGATGATTTTTCTGAAATTCACAAGATGCATGGCATTTCCACATTCTTCTACTTTGATGTTATGAGGACTGTTTACGCTCAGGATGTTGAGAATAAGAAAAATGAACATTATACTGACTACGAGTATTTGAGTATTTGACTTTCATTCCGGTTTTTTCTCGATATTGTGAAAACTTTGGTTTTAACAGAAATGTAGGTACTTATTCAGAATTGAATAGGCCAGGTACTTAACAGAGGAAAAAATTGAAAAAAACAAGAAACAGAAATAATAAAGCACATGTTTTTACACTTTTACTTTTCACTGATAACAGACGCCTTACAATAAAACAATAAATATTTGCCTCTGGTATTTACCGAAAGCCCCAAAGTGCATCCTAAAATGTGCGGTATTGCCAGATAGATGGAACGATCAGTAGAAGATGAAAATATCCAAGTCGTCGATTATGTGGCAGCACTTTACGATAGTTCAATTTTAATTTTACTGAAATCGGTTTCTAAGCGATTGGAAAAAACTTTTTGTGTTGAATTTTGTGTGGGAATTCATAAAAAAAATAATCTAGGTCGGAAAGTTAGAATTATGCATATAGAGTCACTAAGAAAGGAAAAAAAAAATATTTTCTTTTTCACTCGACGAAAAAAAAATTATGAACTTTCCGACTTGAAGAACTCTTCAAATTGAATAATAGTGAAAACCCCATATAAATTGGTGGTCTCTATCGTGAGAAATCCCGAATCGCGTTTTGAACTGAACGTCAGAGCGGTATATGCCCTCTCAAAAATAAAGTAATATTGAGGGTGTTGTGCCGAAAAACGATAAGGTCATCAAATTCTCAGTGGGGGCCATGGCCCCTAGGCCCCTTGCGGATGATGAGGGGAAGTCTACTTCAACCCCCTCCACTCATTCTAAAAACATGAAAAAATATCAAGTGCGTTTTCATGATAGTAATACTATTATTTTAAGGTGAGGCTTTTATTTTGACCGGTGATAGAACTCATCAAAATAATTCATTTCACCAAAAATTTTTCATATGAATTATGCTCCTGTTCCGAGAAAATGAAATTAGAATATTTTCTAGTTTCTAGGTGAATCTGAAAATTCCTCAGTCCGAACCTGCTCCCTCGACTGCTTGTCAACTACCCTTTTTTAACAAGAAATCACCCCCTTAAATTTCTGGAGGACTTGAAACACCCTGTATAAATAATAGTACAAGATAAAATTATCAAAAAATTGTCACTTGAAGCACTGAAGTGAAGTTGGGAAATTTTGAGCGCTCGTTCGTCCACCTTGTAGGTAGATTCAATGAGGTACTCGATTGAAATAAAATTGGCCGCTGACGAAAAAATATTTGACAAAATAACTGCGGACGGAACTGTTGAAAATAGAAAACGAAATATAGCGAATATTTTATCATTCAAACCTGTTTAGTTGAGACTCGTTCAAGTAGAAAGACTGCCCAAAAAGAACAAAGAAATTTTTTCGAAATTCTCAAATCAATTCGAATAATTGAGAACACATCTTGGATATTGATAATTCTGATCTAATTTCCAGTGAGAGATTTTCAAGGATTGATTTTGAATATAGAATTTCTTCCTTTCGTTATGCGGGGAAAATTTGACACTGATCATAGCTTCCCGAAAAATGGAACTGTTGAAAATTCGAAAAAGAGATAACATGCTCTCATTTGTAACGCAAGAATCAAGTTACTGAAATCAGACATTGATTCATATAAATATACGATACATACAATAAGATCGAATATGATTTATAATCATTCGTAATTATCTATTGATAGAAATAAATAGGTCTTCAGGGTAGAAAAGTTGGACATATAATCATTATAACACTTCCTCATTAAGTTAAGATAGTATTTATTAGTGTCGTATTATATTAAGACGTAAATAAACCTAATTCCTAATTATCTATTATCGCCATTATTCCATGAGAACATACGTCTTCTAAAAAAAAACGAAGTGAGATCCAATCAGGAATATCTTCGACTAACATCTGGAAAATTATGATCTAGGTGTTGAAAAATAATTCATTCCTCCATTTTGTTCCCGATTCTTTCAACACTCATGTATTGCTGATTTTAGTTTTCATCGTTTTAAAATCAAAGGTAAGTTATGATTTATAGGAAAATATTTATACTAAGTATCTATAATTTTTTCAATATTATTCTCATTTCTAATAATTGAGATATTGAATCTTGCATGAAAAAACAATTTGAATGTGTAAGGTTCACAAATTTGATTATTCTCAGATTCCTATCGAAAGGAATTCGTTCAATATTGTTTTTATATGAAAGAAGCTTCACCATTATCGTGAAATCTTATTTGTAGAAAGTGATTTGCCGAATTGGACTTCAAATATCTACTTAAATCGAAGTCTCGCTAAGAAAAAAATTGAAAATGAATAGCAATATACAGTTTCCCAGAGTAGATACGCCCCTGTTCAAAATCCCACTTTGTATTTTTGCTTGATTTAGCAATTTTTTCACTACAAAAACAGCCCCTGTGGCATGTTTCCGTTTCTTTCTCAGTTTCGAAACAAATTTTTAAGTTTTTGGGAATGTCAATAATGTGTTTTGTACAAAATTGTCTAGGCCTGATGAACGTGTGAATAAACATTTGTACACATTCTGAACCTATATACCTAATTCATTTTACAACTTTTTCGAGGAATGTTCTGATGTTCATATTCTATTCGTGGAAAAATGCAAAATTGTGAGACAGTTGCTAAAAAATGTCAAGAGACTTTTGTGTAGACGATGAAGTGCAAAAATACCAAATTTTTGGCAGGCCCATATCAGTTTTTTTATTATGAAATTGAAATTCCACAACTCGGGTATTGCTATTCTAGGGCTTGATACTGTACAATGTGATGCGACCAAATTTTTTCGAAATATCACAATAAATTGTGGCATCATAATCAAAAAGACTATTTTTTGTACGGAAATTATCATTAAACAAAGCGTTTATAGACCCGTCCCATAATGATATAAACTTTTCTTCTTAGAATATGAATGTGTTCCATTTTTAAAAGGTAGAAGTCGATTTATTCAGTTATTCTTTTAGAGAATCACGAGCAATATTGAATTGAATAATCAAATAGAGGATCACGTCCATAAGACAATAGTAATTAATAAGAGAAATGGACTAGTAGAGATCTAATTTCCAAAGTATACCACCGGGTGGCACCACCGCAGCAGGATAGCGACGTACCGGTTTCTGGCTTGTTAGCCGTCATCAGCGCCACTTAATCCATTGCTACGATTGCGAAATCCGTATGGGAAAAATGAATGCACATAGAGATCTAGTTTTCGAGGGGACCTCTGGGATGAAGCGTAGACATTTGCCCGCTAGGTGGAACACGGTACATTTATTCAATTAATTGTACTCGACTTGTTCCTGCTAGAGAGTATATAGGTTCTACGGTTTCAGTTGGCACTCATCGTAGCAATGGATTAAGTGGCGCTGATGACGGCTAACAAGCCAGAAACCGGTACGTCGCTATCTTGCTGCGGTGGTGCCACCCGGTGGTATACTTTGGAAATTAGATCTCTACTAGTCCATTTCTCTTATTGAATTGAATGTTTTGTTTCACCAAACGAATTTCATAAAAGTTAAAATGAAAAATTCTCATCCAGTTTTGGTGCAAATCATCATAACAATTAATAAATCACCTTCTAGATCAAGGGTTAATTTGTGAACTTCTAATTTATAGAAATTGTTTGATATTGATTCTTCTTTGAAAATGTCTATAACTCTTGGTTATAAGAGCTAAGGAACAGAAAGCACAATTCCCTATATTAACTTTCCAGATAGAAAGTATCGTAAACAATCGAATATTTCTTCGCTAAAAAATCGAATTTAAAATTTCTTCAATATAATTCTTGATGTAGGTACACATTTTCAAATTGAGAAAAATTCAATCACTGTTAGGTGTCACTTCACATTAAAGAAGAACCTTATTTATTTTTCTGAGGAATTTACTATGAAACTAGCAAATAACTTGCTCAAAGATTTCTGTGATATGAAATTGAAGAACTTATTTAGAAATTTATTTGTGGAATATCGAAATAAGAGCCGCTAAAATTATTGACTGATTTTCGAGAAATATAGTGCATGAAGTAAATCAAAATTGAAAAATACTAAAAATATAAGGGAACCATCATATCTTTCGGGAGTCAACTGAGTATTATGAATAAATTTCAGAAATGTTGAAACTTTAGGTGATTTGAAAAAAAATTATCCCACTACTATATTATTTTATTAATATCAAAAAATACAATTTTATGAACTGAAATAGGTTATAGTACCTACACTGGCGAATCCAGACGGTTTTTCAGGGGTAGAGGAGGCATTAATTTTTTTTCAGGGCCCCCCCCCCCGCATGAATTGATAGATTATAGGAGTTAAATACTTGAAACGATATTTTTTTCTATTGAAACTTTGAGGATCGATTGTGAACTACTATCAAAGGATTATTGTCAATTTCGAAAACCAAGAGGGGGGCATGCCCCCCCTTTCTGTATCCGCCAGTGATATAGTATATAGAGTCTAAAAAAAGTTACTTGATTTTTGTACTATAGTATTTTCAAAAATTCATAAGTATTCACGTTATTACAAGCCCTATATTAGAAATGGAGCTTATTTCCGAAAAATTTGCAGATGTTGCAGTTACTGCTGCTAGTCGGTGTTTTTTCAACGGGACATGCATGGTTAGGAGCCTTTTTATTAGCACCAAAAGACAACAATTGCACAGAAAGTCAGTTCAGCTGCATCACAGGCAATAATTGTATAGAAAAGGGAAAAAGATGCGATGGAATTTTTGATTGCAGTGATATGTCTGATGAGGAAGACTGTGGTAAGTGATGATAAATCAACTTTAAGACAAGTTATTCTTATTGATTGTATAATTAATAGATCTCTTTACGACTAAGGGTTAAATTTTGAAGACGCCCGGTATAAGGCTGGGCGCCTCTGATTCTTTTGTACGCAATATACGGCGTGCTCCTAAATTGCAGATGCAAAGTTTCATTTTTGAAATACAGGGTGTTCAAGTTTGAATTTTTTTTAAAGTTTTTTCTCATAGTATCTGCATTTCACAAGATAGTCACTGAAATTTGGCATATATAGATGTTATTACAATTCAGAGTATACACCATGTGTCATTCCAATTTCGATTTCAAATACAGGGTGATTTTTTTCTGGAACACTGTCACCTATTTCCCTCAGAACTTTTTTTTTGTTGAGCCACTTGAAGTTTGAAAAAATTTAAGAATGAACTTTGTTTTTGTACCAGACTTTATGGTCTCTCGCAGTTTTGCCGTATCTCTATTTCGAGAAAAAAATGTTGATAGATCCTCTCGAAATCCTAGGATAAATCAAAATTGTCATAAATATCTAAAATATTTGAATCTGGGGATCTGCGGGCGATGACTTATATGTCCTCTTCGTCCAATCGACCTGTTTTAATAATTTTCGTTCAAATACACCCCAGTTCACCTCGTACACCCTGTATGTCGGAAAGGAAACGTTTGCGGTTCCTTGTTTGTGGGACTTTTTTCTTTAAATTACGCTCTTCGTTTGTATCTCCAATTTACGATCACCATTATACTAAAAAATTTCCTATCTTCGGTTTAATAAGACAATTCTTATCTCAAAAAATGCAATTCAATAATTATTGTTAATTTCACATAATTCACTTTTTCAGATTACATCCTATGTAAAAATACAATGTTCTTCAAATGTAAAAATGGGAGATGTATCAGTAAATCTTTCGTTTGCGATGGTCAAGATGATTGTGAAGATTTTTCCGATGAAGAGGAATGCAAGGAATTTAAGGTGAATTTGAAAGCAGCATTATAATTTCCATTTCTTTCTTGAAATAATCGATGGAATGTTTATAACAGGGTTTTTTCCGCCCATATCATCGTTTCTATTGCACAATCTGATTGTTATTATAAAAAGGGTGATTTCTTAAGGGGAAATTCTCAGTATACATGCGGGATAATATTTTGCAGAATGTGTATTAATCAGTTTTTCTGTTTATTGCCTTTCGAATGAATTATAAAGTAGGAACTTTATTGGTCATATTTTCAACCAGGTTTTTCTCCTAATATACGAAGAAAAACGGAAAAGCGAGTAATATACATTCTGCAAAATATTATTCCGCATGTATATTGAAAATTTCATGCATTTATCCACAAAATTGACGGAGATGTCATGAAAATAAAATCGTTTGTTCAGATTTTTATGAAATTACATCTCACCAGGTTTTTTCCTAATATACGAAGAAAAACAGAAAAGCGAGTAATACACATCCTAGAATAGAAAGGACCCCGCACTTTTAGTATGTAAAGTGGCGACCGGTCAAATTTTCTGAAAGTTTGGTATGTTGTTGTACCCGACTCAGTGACCAAAAGTATCAATGGGCCCAACCCAATCCAATGGCTAGTTTTCTAAATACGGGGTGTTAAAGTTGAAAATTGCCCAGATTTTCGGATTTATTTTTTAATTATTAAGAGTTAGATTGGATTTCTGTTGCATACACACGTTCACTACATGTTCTAGTGATGAAAGAAGTGGATACGTATAATTAAAAATATTTATATTTACCGGGTGATTCACGAATATATGACAGTAGTTTTTTGCCAAAATTCACTTTTTCTATACAGTGACGTCAGGAAGGCATATTTTTGAAATGTTCTTTTCGATTTAGTATTATGACGACAAAATATCGCACAGTGCATATTTTTTATACAGGGTGCTTCACAGAGAGAACCACTAGACATAATCATATTTTTTTAGGATTAATTCGAAACCCTGTATTTTTGACTTGATTTTTGAGAAAAGAAATACCACAAACATATGTGTGTCTCTAATCTCCAAAATATTCAGGGTGGTTAATTCATAGAAAGGTATTCTATTTTGGGAGAAGTACAAAAAACATGAACCCTGTATTCGAAAATTTCCTCGGTCAAATGCAACTATTTTCTCACTATACTCGTATATTGATTCCCACAACATCTCCCGAAGTATGAATTCTAAATCCGATACTATGACCAGTTTTCGAGATACAGGGCGTAAAAGCGGAGAATAACTTATTTCATCATTTTTTTTTTCAAATTGAAAAGCCGGATTGATTTTATGTTGCGCCCATGAGTTCAGTATGAGTACAGATCAGATGCACATGGAAAGGTTCAGCTAAAATATTTACTGTTACAGGGTGATTCACGAATAAATCACAATAGCTTTTGCAAACACTCGATAATTCTACAGTTTCGTCACAGAGAAATTATTCCATGAAGTTAATACCTAGTAGTTAACAATTTTCAGTCTTAAATACTTCATATATTCGTGAATCACCCGGTAAATATAAATATTTTTAATCATACGTATCCACTAATTTCATTACTAGAACATGTAGTAAACGTGTGTATGCAACAGAAATCCAATCTAACTCTTAATAATTAGCAAATAAATCCGAAAATCTGGGCAATTTTCAACTTAAACACCCCGTATTTAGAAAACTAGCCATAGGATTGGGTTGGGCCCATTGACACTTTTGGTCACTAAGTCGGGTACAACAACATGCCAAACTTCCAGAAAATTTGACCGGTCGCCACTTTTCATACTAAAAGTGTGGGGTGCTTTAAGTAACAAGTCCGGAAGATAGGGTTTTTTTGGACGAATAGACAAAATTCTAGGACGAGCCGGAGGCGAGTCCTGGAAGTCTGAGTCCAAAAAAACTATTTTCGGGCGTGTTGCGTACAATATTTTTTCGGCAACCGTGAAGAATTACAAATCAATGAGACAACACATCTCTTAATTATACATTTTGATTCTTATTTGAATTATATATATTCTTATGAAATGGAGCTGTACAGATTTGATTCCAAATATGGCATGTGTCTCGAAAAGGCAACAAGGAACAGATCATTCAAACAAACATATTGATCCATTCCCCGCTCCTAATCTCAGTATTAGCAGAGGAATGTGAAACGGGGCACCATACAGTTCTGCGTATGATGCAAGAGCACAGATAAAAACCTCAGAAAAAACTCTGTCTCCCCGTATAAGTGCAGGGATATTGGATTTGTGTACAAATATTCATGTTGGAGGGCATCTTCTTCGAATGTAAATGCTTCTTCATTTCTTCAAAGGGGTTGACAAAGCATTTTTAAATAATCTGAAACAAAAACCAAAAGGAGAAAAAAGGAAAAGCAAAATCCACTAATATATTCAAATTGTTTTGAAGGTACCAACCCATCTCAAAAATGAATCAGATACTGAATGAATAGAGTTGAAACCATCTGGAAATTTATATATTGGACAATTATTGACCAAATGGTCAATAGTTTGCTCTTCATGCCCACACTCACATCTCGGGCTATCAATAGCATTCCATTTGAAGAGCATGCTATTACAACGTCCATGACCTGTTCTAAGACGATTCAGAAGACACCAATTTTTCCTAGACAGATGAAAACCGGGAACTTTCTCTGAAGGATCGAGAATTAAACTTTTATTGAAAAAATCATATGAAGTCCATTCCGAACTCCAAATTTCTTTATGATTTTTTTTAGAATAAAGAAAATTATTTATCCATAGAGGCTTTCGAGATTTCAATCTAGCCAGTCTTGTATCTGGCATATAACTCATAATAGGAAATGAATTTGGAAAGGAATGAAATTTATCCCAAGACTTCATGGCAGCAACCTGTCTACGAATATGAGGAGGTATTATATTAGAAAGAACTGGTAACCGAGCTAATGGAGTAGATTTAATGGTTCCAGTTATAATCCTCATAGAAATATTGAGTTGCCCATCAATTTTATGGACATGGGAACTATTCAACCAAACAGAACAGCAGTATTCAGCTGCAGAAAAAACCAAGGCTAAAGCAGCCGTACGAAGAGTGGTAGCATCGGCACCCCAGGATGTACCAGCTAATTTTTGAATTATATTATTCCTCGTCTTCAACTTTAAACGTAAACTTTCCAAATGAGCCTTAAAAGTCAAAGAAGTCTAGTTTTATTCCCAGATACTTGGGAGTGAAATTATGATTTAAAACTGTATTGTTGAAACTAACCCTCAAAGTTTTATGTTTTTGATGATTATTCAAATGAACAGAACTGTCATCCGTTATTTCATTGCTATTGTGATGATCATAACAATGATAACAACGACGTGAGTTTTTCCGGCCTAGTCCGGAAAGTATGTACTTTCCGGACTAGGCCGGGAAATGCTGCTTTCTCAAAGAAAAAGCGTCCGGGAAGGGGGTATATCCCGGACGGTTGCCGAAAAAAAATATTGAGCTTTAATTTAATTTGTTGGTCCACGCCGCATGTGAACTGAGATATCATGGAAATAAAAAGCCCAATTTTTGAAGGGAGCTCGCGAGCTCGAACGTCTACCATTTCCCCTGAAGAGCTATAGGAAAGTTGAAAAAAACTCATAAAATAACGAAAAATGCATGAAATCATTATTGGAATCTCACGAATAAATGCTTCAATGTTGTCTTCCAATGCGTCAATCGCAATGGACTTGTCAGTACAAACATGAGCCTTAACATAGGCCCACACAAAAAGAGTCTGAAGGCGTTAAATCGCACGATCTAGACGGCCTATTGACCGGTCCCAATCGTGAAATGAACTGTTCACCAAACTTGTCTCTCAATTGGTTCATTGTTTCGCGTGCTGTGTGGCATGTGGTATCGTCTTGTTCAAACCACATGTCATGCAAGTCCAGCTCTTCCATTTGGGGAAAAAATTGGATAACATCTCACGGTAGCGCTTACCATTCATAGTTACTTTGCGATTTGAATCATTTCTGACGAAGTGCGGTCAAATGATGCCACCAGCCCATAATCCGCACCAAACAGTAATTTTTTCTGGATGCCTTAGTAGATCTTGCAATGCTTCTGGCTGATCTTCATCCCAAAATCGACTATTCTGCTAATTTACTTACCCATTGAGCCAAAAATGGGCTTCGTCGCTGAACACAATTTTTTGATAAAAATGTGGATCTTCCGTCAACTCTTCAAGAGCCTATTAACCGAACATTCTGCGTTGTGGTGGACTGATCGGCTTCAATTCTTGCACTATAGCTATATTTTGAAAGGCTTCACACCTAAATCCTTCAGCAAAATTTTCCACGTTGTTGAGTAACAGAGGTCCAATTGCTTCTAACAGCGCCGAATCGATAATTGATGTTCATCATCCACATTCCTCATTGAAGATTTGCGCAGGCGTGGCGGCAAGTAGTTGTGGAGCACCAAGATAATCAAAGAAAACGGTGGACACGACTTTTTTTGGCTAATCTAGTGCTCACCGTTTTCTTAAAGTCTGTTCGAGGAATGAGAAACCTATGCCAACTAGCTGGTGTCCGAACAGAAAGTGTAAAACGTTTTCTTCTTATTTATTTTCAATTGCTGAAGTTTGTATTCTGGTAGAAACACATCAGCTCGAAGCTGCGTACCTCAAATTTGCTGTGTGTCTCTTTGCGTGAAAAGAAGAATTTCTGCAAAACTCGAAATCATTCAATCTCTCCTTTTTTCTGAATTTTCACAATTTTTCAGTTAAATATAAACTCGAATGCTTCATGTGAAGAAAATGAGTGGAGATGTTCGGATAGGCTTTGCATCTTGAAAGACTGGGTATGCAATGGAGACCCAGACTGCTTGGACGGTTCAGATGAAACTATTGGCTGCACTCTCAACATCAACTGCGATGGCTTCAAATGCAAAAACAATCATTGTGTTCCAACAGAATGGAGATGCGATGGATCTAATGACTGCATTGATAATAGTGATGAAGAAGACTGTGGTAATGTCATTTATTCACTCATTCATATTCTTGTACACTATAAACCTTAGATAGATCGACAACGATATATAGGCTGTTAGTGAATGAGTGCGATAAACTGTATCTATTTTCAGAGAACTTCATAAGTCCAGACAAATGCACGTGGGACAACAAGAAGTTTCTATGCGCTAACAACCACACTTGCATCGATATCCACCATGTTTGCGACGGCAAAAATCAATGCCCGGATAAATCAGATGAAAGTGCCCTTTGCTCGAGTCCAACCCATTCCTGTTCCCATCACAATTGCTCCCATACTTGCGTTCAACTACCAACTGGACCTCAGTGCTACTGCCCCGAAGGGTACCACAATGTTAATGAGAAAGAGTGTCAAGATATTAATGAATGCGAGACATATGGTAAGTGCCTTCCAGAGAAGCATCAATACTCGGCGAACCGCTCAATATAGGAACACTATTATAGTTTGGCAAGGGGGTTACATTTCACTTCGACCTCTAGGTCTATTGTGTACTCCATCGGAGCTATTTTCACAACTACGCTATCTACAGCTCTCTCTCCAGCTCTAGAGCTCCAATGAACTCTAGTATCTAAGACGACTTCAAGGCAAGGCCGTAGCTAGAAAAAAATTTCGGGGGGGGTCCGTCCGAGGCCGTAGCTAGAAAAAAATGTATTCGAAGAATTTTCGGTGAAATGATTATCTGGCATTTCTGAAAAAATAAATTTCGGGGGGGGGTCCGGACCCCATCGGACCCCCCCCTGGCTACGGCCTTGCTTCAAGGAGGTTAAGTACTCGTTCCTCCTATAATTTTCTTGTCCAAGACATTCCATGCGCGGGCCTTCATAAGCGAGGCATTCTGTAACCAGGTGAACAGGTGTTTCTCTTTCTTCACCTCATGTTGGGAGAGTCTAAAAAAATTTCATGGCAAATCAGCAACTTGATAAAGTAACAAGAACAATAAGGTCTCTTTAGTCTGGGTTCTTGGCCACTCAAGAATCAGAGGAAACGAAGAGGCCAACACACTAGCCAGAAAGGGAGCACAAACGCCACTCACTGACCCATAATCTTTCTGTGGTTAAGTCAAGTGCAAGAGTTTTCGGACAGGGAAGAAACTCTATTTGGATCTCAGTAGGAAAAAGTGGACGATTGTTAAAAATACTGTGGACAGCACATATTACAAACGGAGAAGTGATGGGGATAGTCATTAAAGAACTATTCGGGATTATCAAACGTAGAAAAGTTGCTTATTTGGGTCATATATTAGAAGGCGATTGAGAAGTATTTTACAACTCATCCTCAAGGGAAACTAGAGGGTCGACGGGGTGTAGGGCCGAAAACAGATGTCTTGCCTGAGAAACATCCGAGCCTGAATAGATCGAGAAGCCTTAGCTTTGATGGATCACCAACGTCGGATATCTCTGATATGGCACATAAAGAAGAAGCAGCTTGAGCTTTGAAGATGGGAACAATAGACCTTTAGGTCGCAGTGGAATGTAACCTCCTTACCATACTGAAAACTATTCATATCAGCAATATTTTTAGCGAATATTTGAGCTCTACCAATGCTATGCTGTTTAAATTTTAAATTTTTTTGGTAAAACATAGGTAGTATCATAGTATATCTTATATCTATATATATAAAAGAAAGATGTTGGTTACACCATTTATAACTCGAGATCGGATGGACTGTTTGTTGTGAAACTTCATATATGAATTCGTCTACGGTCTGGTTATTATGAAATACAATAAAACTTTGAAAAAATCGATGAAAATTTCACTCATACAGGAAATGCTTTTCCTTCTTTCGAGTGAGGCCACTAGGTATCGCTACAGTTACGCTATAACTTATTCGTAGCCGTTAGATAGCGATGTAAACAAATCGTGTGTAATTTGGGTTGCCTCCAACTCTGCGCTGTTGACCAAAGACGAAATGTCTTAGCGTAGGATTACAGATCTCTGAAATGATTAGATTTCGTTGAGATATGACTGATATGAGAGAGGTTTCGTTCTCACCATTTAAGGTGACGATATTCACACATTATGACTGATTATAATGAGTTATTTTTACATTATTGAGTTATTTTTACATTACATCCAAAATAACGTAATAGTGAAGGTACTATATTTGACATTAGATTTGACCATTAGATGGCGATGTATATACAATTGCTGTCTAATTTGCATAGAACCATAGTACCATGAATTATGAAAGGCTATTACCAGATCAAGAGGCGGGTGAATATCACAGTGAATTTTTATTGAAATGTCAAGTAAATCAGATTTTGGCGATCAGTTTCAATCTTTTCTGATAATTTTTGAAATGTTTTTGAATTTCTGTTTGGGTAATGAACATATTTCTGGAAACTGAATCCAAAATTGCCATTATTAGTAATTGACATATTTTTTTTGTGTTTCTGTTCTGTGTCAGCTCATATCCATGGAAACATGGAAATCTCGCTGCTCCACCAACTGAGATGTTTACCAATTATTTTAAACTGAGCACTAAAAGGCTAAGATGATTGAAATAATGGTGTGAGCACTAATTAGATTTTGATTAGCCAACATTGAGAATATTGGAAAAGTTTCGTTTTTTCCACTTCAGAAAGCGCTATTCACAAAATAATTTCTGATTTTTAATAGTTATTTCGAATATAAGAATTCATTCTGGTGAACGGGTTGTGCTAATAGTCGATAGTTCTATCAAGCAATAATTTGTGTTCATATTCTTATCATTTTGATTCATATTAGTTCCGAGGAAAGGTATAATATGGCTTATACTCCTGCTATTAACAGCCACAAGGCGGAGCCAAATTTTTGGTAAGAATTGCGTCAACTGGAAATTCAAAAATTGAGAGAAATGTTGAGGTTAAGTATATTCCGAAAGACAATAGACAAGAAAATATATATCGAGGATGAAAATATGTTATTTGAATATTTTGAGTTCAATTCTTAAATATGAATAGGAGTTAGAAATGATATTCAGGTCTTGAAGTAAACGGAATAAAGCGATTCATTTCACATGAAGTTAATCATTGGAACTATTAATTCCTCATCCATATAATTCGAACGTGATTTATATTTGCATTCATGGGCGTACCCAGGGGGGGGGGACAGGGGGGGCAGCTGCCCCCCCCCCCCCTTGAAGATAAAATCAATGTTAATTTTCCTGGTTTACTGACAATATACCTGACCGACCATCTTCTCAGGTATGAGCTGCCCGCCCTAGCTGAAATCCTGGGTACGCTCTTGTTTGCATTCGTGGTGTCGTTCATTACAAGATAGGTACTGCAATGAGAGAACTGTTAAGCATTTAAAACAAAAAATGTTCAAATAAAGAGTATTCTCTTCGTGCGAATAACAATGGTACTGAAATTTCGTATATTTGGTATCTCCTGCTTGAAAAACTAGCAATGGTAAGTTTATACAACTTTAGCGGTGGGTTTCACCAAGCGTAATCACCGGTGATCGGAGCTTGATCTAGCATCAACTCGATTTGACAGTTCAAAAATCAGAGAACCAAGCCGTTGATCTCCGATCACCGGTGATTACGATTACCTTAAGATGTCTCTTAGGCGAAACAAAGTTCGCCGGGCCAGCTAGTATACATATACTATATGGTAGTATAAAGCAATGAATCAATAATTAAATTTGGAGAAAAAAAATCGTTAAGGTTTTTTCATATGAGATGGAATTTTGCCGGCAAAATTTCTCGATTGTAATATGAAAGTTTGTTGCTTGGAAATTTCGCGAACAATATTTGTATCAAAATCACGAGCCGTTAGGCGAGTGATTTTGGAAAAAATGTCATGAGCGAAATTTCCGAAAAGCAACAAACTTGAATATTACAAGAGAGAAATTTTAACTGCTTAAATTTCATCTCGAGTGCTATTCGGCATGACTATTCCACGAGAAAATAGGGTAATATATTCACATTTGACGCGTATTGCGCTATTTGGCAAATTAGAATTCATCATAGATTAACTAAACCACTAAACGTTGTTTGTTCTCTCTATGATATTTATTTCCGAAGCTATCTATGAATTCGAGAAACGTCAAAAATCTTGTCGCTGAAAAAACCAACATGTTGGTTTTGCCGGCTTGAACATTTTTTCGGGATGAAACGATCGTTTCTACGGAAACTTCCTCACTAAAAATGAAAAGAGTGATATAGTCATTTAAACATTTTTTGTTACTTAAATATTGTAGTCGTTTTTTGCAATTTTTTAACATTTTACAACAAACCAGCTGTTCGAGGAGATTCAAAGTTGTTGTTTAGTTGTTGGAAAAATGCCTAGAGCACGTTGACGCGGAATTTATCGCCAGCTAAGTAAATTTGAAAGAGGTCGAATTATTGGTCTACGGGAGACGAGGTTGTCAATTCGAGAAATCGCTAACCGTACGAACAGAAATCCAACAACTGTTATGAGATGTTGTCAAGCGTGGTTTGATCATGCCCCAAATCGAAGAAGAGTAGGCCCTGGACACCGAAGGGGCACAAATGAAGGTCAAGATCGACGTCTAAGACTTATGGCCATTAGAGACCGATTTGCGACAACTCGATCTTTGGCTGATGAGTGTTTAGGAGAACAAGACCATTCTGTAACTGTCCGAATGGTTTACAGCCGGATAAGATCTTTTGGACTGCAGCATTATCGACCCCATCTTGCGTTACCACTGACTGTTGAGCATCGGCACCAACGATTGCAGTGGTGCAAAGAACGTCAACATTGGCATCAGGTCGTCTTTTCTGATGAATCTCGATTCTCCTTGGGTGCACATGATGGCTGAAGAAGGGTGATAGACGACGTCGGGGAGAAAGATGTGAACCTCAGTTGAGCGTCATCTACATCGGACAGTGGGCTTTATCGTATGGGGTGCTATTGTACATGCAAGTAGGTCACCTTTAGTCTTTATTCGAGGTAACATGACAGCGCTGCGTTGCCTTCAAGAAATAGTGGAGCCATATGTTCTCCCCTACCTTAACCGGCCCGAGAATCCAATATTTCAGCAAGATAATGCTCGACCTCATGTTGCCAGAGTTAGTTCGAACTTTTTTATGCGACCCATGTGAATCTTTTGCTATGGCCGCCCAGATCTCCCGATCTTTCGCCCATAGAGCATGTTTGGGACATCATGGGTAGAAGGCTTGGAAATTTACCCCAGCCCCCACGGACTTTGGCGGCTCTGAGACATGAAGACTTCATGTCTCAGAGCCGCCAAAGCTTCCTGTACTTCATGATGTAGTACAGGAAGCTTGGTATAGTATCCCTCAAGAAGAAATAGACCATTTTGTTGCATCAATGCCAAGACGTGTTGGGGAGTGTATAGCTAATCGCGGTGGACAAACACATTATCAACAAATTGTAAACCCCTTGGTTTGTCTCCAAATATCAATCATTTACTCCTTGCTATACTATCTGTTTTACAAAAAAAAAAAAATTAAACAGCTCCTTTTGGGTGTTGCAGTTTCTTCGTCAGTTAGTATATTATTGCTATATTTCCTCAAAAATATCATTTTTCATTCCAAATGATTATCTTCCTTCTGCTGCCCTCAGGAATCTGCGATCAGAAATGTAAGAACACCCCAGGATCCTACGAATGTTTGTGCGACCACAAATACATGCTCCAAGAAGACAAAAAGACGTGCAAAGCTATAGGCGGTGAGGCTATGATGGTTTTTAGTTCCAAAACACAGATAAGAGCATATTTCCTGCAAAGCAAAATATACTTCCCTGTAGCATCTCAACTGAAGCAAGTGGTTGGAGTAGCTTACGACGGAACCTACGTTTACTGGAGTGATATCTTCTCGGAACACGAGAGTATAGTGAAATCTACGGAAGATGGAACTGATCAACAGGTAAATTTTTCAGAAAAGATATAATTGAATTGTAAAGATCTACTGTTAAATATATCGGGTGTTTTTTAGAGTGATAGAATTTTCGATAAGGATAACTGTTATTTGACAGAAGGTAGAAGCCATGTTATTTTGACATATCTGTTCAGAAGGTATTGACAAATTATCATGGAAATACTTATAGAGCACTTCGTGAAATTTATGTTTTCCATAATCGTCCATCAGAGCAGCTTATTTGTCGAACTATCAATAGATTTCAGACAACATTTTCTCTACTCGATGCAACAACAACAACAAGACCAAGAACTGAACGTAGAGAAGAAAATATCCCTGCTGTAAGTGATAGTGTTGATGAAGATCCAGATTTGTCTATTCGTCGACGTTCACTATAAGTTGGACTCTGTGTATCCACCACATGGAAAGAAGATCTTGGTCTACACCCATACAAGATCCAACTGGTTCAAGAACTAAAGCCACTTGACCATAATGAGTGTCGTTTGTTTGCTGATTGGGCCCTAGATTAGCTAGAAGTTGATACACTTTTTGATCGAAAAATTGTGTACAGTGATTAAGCTCACTTCTGATTGAACGGCTACGTAAACAAGCAAAATTGCCGTATATGGAGTGAAATCAATCCTCAAGAAATTCTGTAGGTTCCATCGCATCCTGATAAATGCATTGTATGGTGTGATTTACACGCTGGAGGCAACATCGGTCCATATTTCTTCAAAAACGATGCTGGAGCTAATGTTAGAGTGGATGGTGCTCGTTACAAACCGATGATCAACTATTATTAGTTTCAAAATTTGAATGGTTTCGACCCAAAAATCTCTTGGTTCCAACAAGATGGTGCTTCACCTCAAGCTGCTACGGTTACAATTGATTTATCGAAAGAAATATTTGGCGATAACATTATTTCGAGAAATGATCCAATTAATTGGCCACCAAGATCATGCGACATAACTCCAATGGATTATTTTCTTTGGGGTTATGTTAAGTCATTGGTTTATGCTGATAAACCAGAAACAATAGACGCTTTGGAGGCCAACATAACTTATGTTATTGCTGAAATAAGTCCTGAATTACTCGAAAAAGTGGTCCAAAATTGGTCTGATTGAATGCGGTTCCTCAGAGCTAGTCGTGGTGGACTCAAGCCGGAAATGATTTTAATACATATAAATGTCATAAAATTATATTTCAAATGAAAAAACATGTTGGATTCAATTTTAATTTAATAGGTAGTTATTTATCACTCTGAAAAAACACCCGATACATTGAACTCTCTTGTAGAGAATAATGGACTTATGTACCAATTTTTATCAAAACGAAAATTGAAGTAATGTAAGTATGGCCTACTTAGATTCTTGAAATCTGTAGACCACATGGTTGAAGAATGTGGGTTAACCACCGGATTTTCTTAGTCCATTCGCATTATAAAACAAAGTCGCTATCGCTGTCTGTCCCTATGTATGCTTAAATCTTCAAAACTACGCAACGGATTTTGAAACGTTTTTTTTAATAGACGAAGTGATTCAAGAGGAAGGCTTATATGTATGATACTTGCATAATATTGTAGAAAAACACTGATGAATTTACAGGTTTCTAATGTGATGTCGTAAATAAAAACATTTTTATGCGCTTACATTGCGAACGCTGACTGAACCCCACGAGATAAATCAAAATAATGTACTCGGTATTGTACACTTCAAAAAGGTCAACACAAAAGATTCCGCGATGGTATATCCCTATCTATAACCCACAATTAGTTATTTTTGTATCTAGTGCGCGAAATGCTACTTTGGTGATCGAGAACTGATTTTTTTAACGAGGCGCAGCCGAGTTAAAAAAAAAATAGTCGAGATCACCAAAGTATTTCGCGCATGAGATGCAAACAAAATTTTTTCTACAAACGTTCGGGCACTGGCTGCACCATAAATGTTAACATTGTAAATAATTAATAGAATTAAGTAGTGTTCAATTTTCTCACAATTTGAAAGCCTTAATTATTGTTATACATTAACAAATGAATGATATTTTGGATTTTTGCTTGACTGAGGAACATAAAGGTTAAAATTTAAAAATCCCATAAAGTTTACATGCAGTGTGCGAAGTAAGTATTTCGCACACTACTTCGCGCAGGGTGTCATGGTAACGAAGGAAAATGAAAAAAAGGGTCACTTCGCATATTGTTGTCTATGCGCGAACCTTGTCATTTTTTGACGTTTGTAGAAAAAACCATGTTTTACCCTTTACATTCTACGGGGAAAAAGGGCTTATTTAGGGAGTTATTTTAAGCAATACAGCATTAATACTCATCCTATTAAGTACCTTATTACATTACCCATTCAATATAGATCAATATGGCCCTTTACAGCATGTAATGTAAATGAATATTTCCGAAGATATTACAGATTTAAAATGCAGGGACATAGCGGTGCGGCGCCGTCAATACCGATCCGACATCTATTTCAGTGACCATTAATAAATCGCAGGGTCAAACTTTCAACGTTGCGGGCTTGGATTTGAGCGTTGAGTGTTTTTCTCATGGTCAATTATATGTCGCTCTTTCAAGAGTAACTTCTAAACAAAATATGTTCGAATGTTGGTATTGTCTTATGACAAAAACGCTGTAAACGTTGTTTATAAGGACATTCTATGGTAGGTAGTAGGTATTTAGTATCAGCATTGCATCCTTGCAAAGCCAGGGCGGGTCGCTAGTCTATAGTATAAATAAATGAATATTTATGGTAGGCATAAATCTCATCGGCTTGATAGTGACTAAGCCAAAAATTTAACATAATCAGTGTAAAACCTTCGAATGAATATGCTCCTAGCATAGTGCTATAGAGCCTTATATTTTCAGTTGGTTATAACTGCTGGGTTAGGATGTCCAGAAGACTTGGCCATCGATACCTTAACAGATAACATATACTTCACCGACGCAGAGTACAAGCACATTGGCGTATGCACAACAGATGGACTCCACTGCACAGTTCTTGTCAACAAGGATATTGATAGACCAAGAGCTATCGTCCTTAATATCGAGGAGGGGTGAGTTCCTGGAATTAAAGTAGGAGGTTCATTAAAAAATCTTTACTTTCCAGTGAAATGTTTTGGAGCGATTGGGGCCATCAAGCCAAAATTGCGAGAGCTTTTATGGATGGGTCAGCCGATCATACGTTTATATCGGATGGAATACATTGGCCAAATGGGTTAGCAATTGATTATCCAAATCAGAGGCTGTATTGGACTGATGCCAAGACTATGACTTTGGAGAGCGTCAACTTGGACGGCACTGATCGAAGAGTAAGTACCAAAACATATTTCGAAATCGAATTCTAACTCTCTTGTGAATAGTATAGATGCTGTACAATTTGTTGATTCCCATCGACTTTCAGTGCTACTTTGATGGACTTTCCAGAGTTATAAAATTAAATTGGGTATTTCAGGGAATTGGAACAATAATTACAAGTTAAAAAAAATTGACGTTCGATAACTTTTCCACGTGTAATGAAATTAAATATAGGGTGGCGCACCAATTGTGCTACAATAAGAAATTCAAATAATTTTTTTTAATCGATGTATTTTATTTATTTATTTTTTATTGGATAGAAAATTAAATTTTATTTCAAAAATGACCTCCACGCTTACCCACGCATTTGCGGCACCTGACTACCTGAGCAAAAAATTGTTCATTGCGGTCTGAAGTTTGAAGTTGGGATCGCCTCAATTATTGTCGTAATGTACTGCCTTAGTTCAGGAAATTTCCTGCTGTTGAATAGGATAAGTCTTCGGCGCGGTTTTGGGTGAAAAAACTCCTTAAACATCTTTGAATAATGATTTCCATTGACAGTTACTGTTTTCTTCGTTTTCTCCAAAGAATTATGACCCCACAAAACATCTTGATGGAACTGTGCACCACACAGTGACTAGCTCTGGGTGCAGTTCCGTCTCATGAAGCATTTCTGGATTAGATTCACTCCATATAAGGCAAATTTAACCGCCAAACTCCCGACTTGATTCACTTTGGACGGAAATGATGGACTGCAAAGCATGGTACCGTTGCACTATCGAATTTCTTCTTTCAGTATCCCGAGTATTCATTTTTATAAATCTAAATACGTAGTAACGTTCAAAATAGAAAAAAAAATAAGTCGAACAATCACACAGAAAAAAAGTTATTTCGTTTTATTTTTGTAGCACGATTCATGCGCCACCCTAATGAAAATTGTAATTCCTGAAAAATCTGGTAGTCCAATCTGGAGCCTAAACCACTGGCGGATACATTAGTTCTATAACGTTGGTAAAAAATTTCTAACTGTTGATGCCTCTCCCTGAAAGAATTCATGGCCTTCATGCCCCCCCCTCTGAAAAACTGTCAGGATCCGCCAGTGGCTCCAGTTTATTTTTTATGGAATTCAGCGTCCTCGAAAACCTATATTTTGATACCAAACTTGTCCATATCGGCCCCTATGACCTGAATTTTTTCATCTTTCATTTTTCCAAAATTCATTTTCGAGTCTTGTTCACGAGCGCAAGGCTCTCAACCTTTAGGCGTTATTGTTCAGCCTAATGGTTATTATGATATAGATAGATAGATCCGAATGGGTTGAAGACCTTCTGCATCAAATATCAGCGTATGGATTTCCAAGAAATCCCTGGTGATGAGTAATATGGCGTTTTTGGGGGGTCTTACCCCTTTGTCATTTTTCACCCAAAAGGTTGGAATTTTCGAAATCGATTTCATTATGGCCATTGATTCTTTGGATAATGCTTATTAAGAATATACAAACTGAAGGTGGATCCGACCAATGGAACGTGAGATATGGCGATTTGAAATTTGAAAAGACAGCATTTCACAAGTGAAAGTCTAAACTATGATAGATAATGCTCCGGTTTATTTTTTTATTGAATTCAGCATCCTTGAAAACCTATATTTTGATACCAAACTTGTTCATATCGGCCCCCTATGACCTGAATTTTTTCATCTATCATTTTTCCAAAATTCATTTTCGAGTTTTTTTCACGAGCCCAAGGCTCTCAACCTTTAGGCGTTATTGTTCAGCCTAATGGTTATTATGATAGATCCGAATGGGTTGAAGACCTTCTGTATCGAATATCAGCGTATGGATTTCCAAGAAATCCCTGGTGACGAGTAATATGGAAGTGAGGGTCTAAAAATAAAATATCGACATATATATATATATATATATATATATATATTCGAAAAGCTGATTTTTCGTATTAAAAATGAGAAAGTTATTTTTTTTCCACCCTTTGTAAAAAATAAATGAATACGGTTTCCTACTGCACGCATAGGCATTACCCCATCTTCCTTTAATCTCAACTTTAGGACTTTCTACCAAACAGTTCCACAAAATATCATGAATCATGATTAATTGACCATTTTTGAGTTTTCTAAATTGGTCCAATCTAATTATATGTACATTATATTAACTGTCAACCATTTTTTGTGATCGCTGCTATTTTTTCAGATCGTACTCGAAGCCGTGGTTAAGCATCCATATTCGATAGCTGTTTTCGAAAATCGGCTGTATTGGTCCGACTGGCAGACTCATTCGATCCAGTCCTGTGATAAATTCACTGGAAAAGATCATCACACCATAATTAAGGAGAAGAAAGATTTCGTTTATGGTCTCAGTATATATCATTCTTCACAAATGCCCAATCGTGACAATCCTTGCGCCTTCGCTTTCTGCTCAGATATCTGCCTTCTGAGTGGAAACGGATATAGATGTGCTTGTCCTCAGAACAAAGAGCTTGCCAGTAATCAACACAGTTGTAAGGGTGAGTTTTCAGAAAATTGACATCATGCTAACTCAGGCCCGGATCTAGGGGGGGGCAAGCGGGGCGCTTGCCCTGGGCGCCAGCTTAAGGGGGCGCCAAAAACAACCAGGGGATAAATTTTTTTTATTTTTTATTTTCTCGGAAAAAAGTATTATTATCCAATATGACCCGACTCTGAAGTGCCATCCTGACCACTCAAAAATAGGACGAACATCCTTTCTGTCTAAAACTTTGCAATATGAAATTTAATGGCCACCAAAGTTCGGAATAAAATTATTAATGTGATCAAGGAGGCCAACTATTTCACTATTATGTTCGACTGCACTCCAGATGTATCTCACACAGAGCAAATGAGCCAGGTTATCCGATTTGTAAAGAGAACGTAGTCTGGATATGGGATAAAGAAAAGTTTTATTGACTTCTTAGAAGTTGACGGAAAAACTGGAGAATAATATCATAGCATAGTTGTATAGAATATCTTGTGTAACGACTCCTTACTAAAAAAACGTGACCAAAATTTGTAGATCAAAACGGCATTCTAGATTTCAGATTTTGGTCTAGTTACGGAAAAGCAGGACAAAATCTCAGATTTCGACAAGAAAGTCTTAAACAAAATTTAATTAGTGCCAACACCAGGTATTCTATGCATCTATATCATAGCGAATTCTAGATGAACTGCGAACTGATGATTTAGATGTCAAAATTCTACGACATCGGATCTAATATACCTGGAGTTCAATCCAGAATTCTACAGATGAACGAACTGGCAGTATTAGTTCCATGCCTAGGACACTCTTTGAATCTTGTGGGTGTCCATTTGGCTTCATCATGTTCAGAAGTAGTAAATTTATTTGGTTTTATACAAAAACTGTATTTTTTTTGTTCAACCATACTCCTCCTCAGTCCTTTCTCCTACGTAAGGAGATGGTGACGTTCAACCATAAGATGGATAATTATTATGAACAAGTGCATGAAAACAAATTTGAAAGGAAGTAGCCAAAAAAGATGGGCTAAACATCAAGCTGTTAATGCCTTGCTCCTTGCTCAATAATTTACCGGGAGTTGTGAAGGCTGTGGAAGAAATCAAAGAATCATCACTAATCGCAGAATCCAAGTATGAAGCTATGGTCATCTGCTTAGTGTTGTGATGGATTTTAGATTCATCCTGAACCTAACAATTTGGTATAATATTCTGCGACAGATCAATAGAGTCAACGTGGAAATTCAGAAAATGGGTATAGTTATTTCACGTTCATTTTCGTTGATGCAATGTCTTGTGAAGATCTTGCAAGGAATGAGAGAAAAACCTCTTGAAAGCTGGATATCGGAAGCTACACTTCTTTCGAAAGAATTGGATGTGGAGCCAATTCTTAGAAATAAACATGTTTCCAAGAAGACAAAGCAGGTCGACGAAATGTGCGAGGATGAGTCAAGAACGTTAGATCAAGTTGGTTTATTCTCGAAGGAAATTGAAGTTGTTTTCAACAGATTATTGTCAGAAATTAGAAAAAGCTTAGAAATCCCATAGAATCTGCATAATAATTTCGCATTCCTCAACGGCCATGCCCTTTTAAACATGCAGTAGTTGATTTTTGTTAGGAACTAGCGGTTTTCAAAGAGCTAGTTCCTGAAATTATCGACTTCACTAGACCTGCTGCAAATTCTTCACAGGCAAGATCTGCAAGAAAGCTTTCTCTAACGTCAGTTTAGCTTTAAGAATTTACTGCACTACCAAGTCTGCAAGATGAACGGAGTTCAAGCAAATTGAAAATAATAAAAAATTAAATTGAAATTTCTTCTCTTTTTTTCCTTATTATTAGTATTAATTTTGATTATTCATTTGTATTATTTATTTTTGTTATTTTTTATGAATTCATATATTACACAAATGGGGGGGGCGCCATCATGAACTTTTGCCCCGGTCAGAAAAAATCGTAGATCCGGGCCTGTGCTAACTCAGCTCGACTGGGTTAGTGGCAACACTGGCTTCTCTGGAGGGAAATTTAAGAGCTGTTTAATTTCTTAATTTCTATTGATTTTTAATTTTCGATTCTTCAGATATTGAAGACCGTCAGAGATTGGTTTTGGCTGCGAAGAATCTATTGGTCCAAATAGAACACCAGCTTTTGGGTAAACATACAATTTCACCTTTACCGTTGGTGATCAAGAACGTAGGAGCCTTAGCATACAATTCCATCGATAATGTCCTGTACATTAGTGACTTGGAGGTGAAGAGTATTATTGCGCTCAATATGAAAACTGGCATTCCTGAGCCAATGGCAATGGATGATGTGAAATCAATAACTTCAATGGATTATGGTAAGCCAAAATTGTTCTTCATTTTCCAGAAACTCGAAAAATTATGACAAATATTGAAATTCACTGAAGGCTTTCAAATCAGCTCTCACAGATCTCTTGAGTTGGTGACATCCTGTGGTGTTCCTCAAGGGACCATTGTTGGTCTAAGTTAAATGCTTGTATTCAACATGTAATGTTTGCATGATGATAATTTGGTATATAAACATTTAATTTTCAGATTTCATGGGTAATAATCTATTTTGGGGAGATGAAGAAAAAGGTACAATTGAAATGATGAATCTGAACAACAAGGCACGTAGAATAATACTGCACAATGTTCCCGATGAGTTTCCAGAATCAATTGCTCTGATTCCAGATATGGGGTTAGTTTCTCATCTTTGAAAAAATCTTATTATATTTCACAGGATTAGATTACAGGGTGTGTCTGAATTGATGCGAAAGAATTCAAAGGGTGTTTTCTTGTTCAAAATGAAGGGTAGTATTGTTGTTATTGTTGGGTCAAAAGTCGAACGTAAGGTAGATCTCGCGGTTCAAGAATGAAATTTGAAGAAAAACTAACGCAACGACTCGTATAGAATTAAATTTGGATAGCCTGCTTTAGTTAGAATATTTGGTAAATGGTGAAAATTTCGTATCGATAGGCGAGATTCGAATTTTTGCCAAAAATCCTATACGTGGAAAAATTTCGATTTTTCGAAAATTTTGTTGTTGCTCCGATCGACTTCAAACTCGCACCATTTACTAATCCGAGGACGTAGATTAAGAAAATCCAATCAGTTCTTCCTTGAGGAAAATAGTTTTCGATTTACGAACGATGAAAAATCGGAAAATTTGGACCATCGCGAAAAAAATCAGAAAATCTAAACTGTTCGACTCTGATGGATGAAAATTGTTTTTTTTATTCACAAAGGATCAATCTATATGCAAAAGAATCAGCATTTGTATAAAACAATCTTTCGGGGAGATACGGCAGTCCAAAAATGACCTATTTTTCGCGATTTTTCGGCTCAAGGTCGATTATTTCCCAAACTACGTGTCAAAGGAGAATTCTAATTACAGATTCGTAATCTACGTGTCCGAATTAATGAATAAAATGACCCGGGTCGATATACTCCGAACAAAAAAATCGGAGTCGAGTGGTCGAGATTGAAATTTTTGTAAGTCCGATCAAAAAATTTTTTTGTAGTATTTCGACCCGGGTCATTTCATTTACTAACTCGAGGTCTTAGATTAGGATGCGCAAATTACTTTTTCCGAGAAATTTTTGGTTCGGGAAATATTCAACCTTGAGTGGAAAATTGGCCTAAAATTGGTCGACTTTAGAATTGAGAGGAGCTGATTTTTTTGGTTATACTTTGGTTCTTTAGGAATCAAATGGTGTAATTTTTCATATACCTGAGACGAAAGGTTTGGATTTTCTGATTTTTTTCGCGAAGGTCCAATTTTTTCGATTTTCCATATCAACCATATTTAAAAAACAATTAGTCTCAGAGGAAATGTGTTTGGATTTTCTTAATCTACGGCATTGAATTAATACATGATGAAAATTTCGTATCGATAGGCGAGATTCGAATTTTTGCCAAGAATCCTCTGGGTATGGAAAAATTTCAATTTTTCGAGTAATTTTTTTTGGCTCCGAATTCGAAATTCGAGGACGTAGATTCAGAAAATTCAATCAGTTCTTCCCTGACGATTTACGAACGATGAAAAATCGGAAAGTTTGGACCTTCGCGAAAAAAATTAGAAAATCTAAACTGTTCGACTCTGATGGAAGAAAGTTGGTTTTTTTATTCACAAAGGATCAATCTATATGCAAAAGAATCAGCATCTGTATAAATCAATCTTTCTGGGAAATACGGCAGTCCACAAATGTCCTATTTTTCGACTCAAGGTCGATTATTTCCCAAAGTACGCGACACAAGAGACTTCTAATTACAGTTTCGTAATCTCCGTGTCCAAAATAGTGAATGAAATGACCCGGGTCGATATACTCCGAAGAAAAAAATTTTCGATCGGACTAAAAAAAAAAAAAAAGTTTCGAGCTATATCGACCCGGGTCAGATTTTATATTAATTCAAGGTCGTAGATTGCGGATATCTTATCAGATTCTCCTTACCTTCAGTATTTTAGGAAATAAATGGCTTTTCGTGAAAATGTTATGAAAATTCCTCCCAAATTTTGGGAAATCTCGTATTCTGCAAGAACCTTTCGTCCTAGCCCAATAATTCGCACACCGTTGAATCGACGAGGAAATTTTCTAACGATTAATAGGATAGTCGCGGGAAAACCGCCTTACATCGTTTTTTAAGCGGTCTAAAGTTGGTCGCCACAGAATAATTGATGCGTTTTGATATAATGGCTACGATATACATAAGTATCGAATATATTGTTTAGGAGCCGTTTTTTTCGCGACTATTCTATTAATCGATAGGAAATTTCCTTGCCGATCTTGTGGTGTGTTTTTTATTCATCTAGAACGTACAGAATTCGCACAAAACAGAGTAACCTACAATTACTTACTAAAAAGTATATTTGTATTTTTAAAATACAAATAAAATAATAAAATGTAAATCATCACGCGTCGACAAAGGGCAATTTATTTTAGAACTGATCTAAATTTCATTTTTCATTTCAAAACGGTACATTTTAGATGAAAAATACACGGAATGAAAAAGAAAATAGATATCGAGGATGAAAATATGTCAGTTAAATTCTAAAATATTAATAGGAGTTGAAAATTATATTCAGGACTTGAAGAAAACGAAATAAAGCGATTGAAACTTTCCACATGAAATTGTGAGTTTATGATCGAAAGTATTCACATGAAGTTATGAATGACATACGTTTCACGACATAACATAATAATATCAGAGAGAGGCAGAATTAGTAAGGTATTTTTATTCTCCATATTGGTGCACAAGCGCAGATCTGGATTCTTACCAAAGCCCAGCTTCAGTTTACATTGGTTTATTGCCCATATTGGAATTATTATATATATGGATCTATTTCTCTCGGCAGTTTCATTCTCGAGTTGACCAACCAATGAACAATTTCAAGCGGCATGGGTCTTTTATAAGTCGTGTCCATGGTGAAATTCCCTGTATATCTTTTTCTTTAAGTCCGTTCGATATGTATGCTTTTTTCACAGGATAATGTTTGTGTCGTTCCGAGGAAAGAGTGATCATGTTAGCCATATCGACCGACTATTGATGGATGGCAGTGGTAGGACACATGTTATGGACCACGGCGTGGTGGGCCCCATTGACTTATATTACGATCGTGATTCCCACAGGGTGTTCTTTGCAGATGCTGGAACGGGAAATATTGAATCTACCAGTGTTGATGGTGAGAAATACGGCTTTAGAAAGATAACTGTTTTTTATTGATACAATCAAATGGCCATCGACCTGAGTCCTTCAGCCAATAATAAATTTTACAGTATTTCGAGTCAGTCTAAAAAGAGAGGAAAAAAATATAATAATGATAATATCTAGTAATAAGTACGGCTTTTAATTATTAAAAGTTTTCTGATGAAGTTAGGTTGATGGTTGAGAAATTTGAAATTTCATTTCTACCCAGTTATTCCTTCCCCTTTTGTTATCCTAATTTTTTCTTCTAGGCGATGATAGACATCAATTTGCCATGCTCTCTGCGAATCCTGTCAGTTTGGCAGCCCTGAAAGCTGACCTATTTTGGGTGAACGAACATTCTTCAAACTTATACTGGTCCAATAAGTTCAACTCCTCTTACAGTAAGAGAATATCCTTAGGTGAGTTTGTTAAGGATGTACAGGGTGTCTCATTATAAATTACTAGATGGCTATCTCCGTTATTTTTGATCACTCTGTATAGTTCAAATCATCAAAGTTGTAATCGTCCCAATCTGATGACAAAATTGACATATGTCAATCGCTTGTCAGATTTTTCACATATGTCTTGCTTATTTTAAATTGCAGTTTATCGATTCTCCTTGATAATTCAATTGATTTGATGTATCACAGGCAAACTTACGTTCAACTATTTTTAAGATATTAACAATTGAAAATCGAGGTTTTACGTATATTGTTATATCAACAAAAGAGGTTATTCAATAATAATAATAATAAATCCATTTATTGTAAAGTCTCACAATATGGGACAACAAAAGGCCTCATTATCAGAGTTCCAGTAACCCGGACTCTGCTAGGGCCTCAATTTAAATAACAAAATTAAAAATCAAGAGCAACCAATAACAAAAAATATCAATATTCTCATCATACAACAAAAAAATCTTATTCAGAATACAGCAATCAATTAGAGAAAAAAATAAAATTTACAAATTCCAGAAGCAGTCGTGAGCAGAGATCAACAATTTTGAAAATATCGAACGAGAAAAAAAAAACAATTTTTAAGTTTGAAAATGATTTGTTGTATGATTTTCTATTTTTTCTCTTTCTATACAGGGTTATCATAAAAATCCGCGCATAAGACTTTTCTCGGCTTCTATAAGGAAAAGATTTCTGAAATTCTGCACACGGTCGTTTTCCAAAGGGGGAAATCATGCTAAAATATTTCCATGGGAATCGCACTTCCGGTTATACCGGAAGTGACCATCAGCTTTGGTACCTATTTTTCTAACCAGAAATGGATTCCTTTTTGAATTTTACACATTTTTTATCTGAAACATTTTACGTAGTTGTCATGGTTATGAAGACATAAGGACTATGAGAAAATGGCCAGTTTCAGAGGTCCGCGAAATGTATCATAGAATGCATGCTATCCATAATAAAGAAACGAATGAAGGATTTTTCGAAAATTCAATAATTTTGCCTCGTATTGCATGGCTTTCAAATCATGTTGTTCTATTGGAACTATCACAATAAATTCATATTTCTGAGAAATTTCAAACTGCAATAACTTCATTTTTTCAAATGGCATGCCCATTTTTTGTGCAGAAATCGACAGAAAATTTCATTTCAAACATTCTTCCAAGGGTTCCTTATGTCCAAGTTAATGCAGTTTGAAATTTCGCAGAAATATGAATTTATTGTGACAGTTCCAATGGAACAACATGATTCGATAGCCATGCAATACGAAGCAAAATTATTGAATTTTCGTAAGATCCTTCATTTTTTTCGTTATTATGGATAGCATGCATGATGCTATGATACGTTTCGCGGACCTCTGCAACTGGTCATTTTCTCATAGAAGTCCTTATATCTTCGTAACCATGACAACGACGTAAAAATGTTTCAGATGAAAAATGTGTAAAATTAAAAAAAATCCATTTCTGGTTAGAAAAATAGGTAGTTTCATTTGAAATACCAAAGCTGATGGTCACTTCCGGTATAACCGGAAGTGCGATTTCGATGAAAATATTTTAGCATGATTTCCCCATTTGAAAAACGGCCGTGTGCCAAATTTCAGAAATTTTTTCCTCATAGAAGCCGAGAAACGTCTAATGCACGGATTATTATGATAACCCTGTAGTCTGAGGATTATCCTTTATAACCAAAACAGAATTTTGTATTTTCTCACAAATTATTCTGAATAAGTAAGTGTTGATTTGACCGTTTTTGAATTTGCAACAATTTTGTCCTTCCAGATTTCATTCCAAACAACCTGAATCGTATGCACCTCATCTCCGTTACACCAGAAAACACCAGGACTTTACACGGAGGCTGCGCCTCTAACAACGGCAATTGCTCGCATCTCTGCATCACTTTTCGCAAATCCATAGTTTGCGCTTGTCCAAACAACATGGAGCTTTCAACCGATCAACGAACATGCGAAGAAGTGACTTACTGCAAAGACTCAGAATTCAAATGCCAAAAATCCAACATATGCATACCCTACAGCCGGAGGTGTGATGGCGAGGCGGACTGCAAATCGGGAGAGGACGAAGAAGGCTGTAAACCTGAGAACCACTGTCCTGTGGACCATTTTATGTGCGACAACGGGGCCTGTATTGAAGAGCATAAAGTGTGCGATTTGCTGTTCGACTGTGGGGATAAGTCGGACGAGCATAAATGCAACTATCAGAAAGGGGGTACTCTATGCCCTCCCAAACATTACAAGTGTCCCGATGATAGGTGTATAGCTGAGAAATTCGTTTGTGATGGACATGCAGACTGCTCGGATAAGTCAGATGAACGCGACTGCAGTTCGTCTACATGTGGCGGCAACCATTTCAGGTGAGAATTTGAATACAGGTACAGGATTTGGATAAGGTATGGAATATTATAGTACCCAAATATACTGCTCCACAAGAGTTAGGTATATCGTATTCAATCGTTTTTAAAAGTATGTAATCTTCGAGAAAATCGCTGTAAAATCATTTAAATATCAATAACAACTTGAATCGATCCAATAAAAATCAGTATTAGACATATCGTCAATCTGGTCGCCTTTTTTCTGAAGTTTGGTTCTTTGCATATTATGCTTCATGAATGTTCTTATGTTGAAATGAAGTCAGTTTATCAACGGCTTCGATTTGAATTTGAAACGAGTTCTCTGAAAATGCCAAGACGTAAATTAACAAACGCTGAGGCTAATAGGGCTATCGGAATGCTACAGGGTGGCCTAAATCAGGTTGTTGTAGCGGAAAGGCTCCAAGTCGGCCAAAGTGTGATATCTCGACTTTGGAATAGGTTCACGGAGACAGGTTCCGTGTTGGAAAGACCAAAAGGCTTGGTGGGCGACGAAAAACAGCACCTGCTCAGGATCGTTTCGGCGAGAAGAAACTCTAAATCTACGTGTAGAATGCTACGGAATACTCTTCAAAATGTAGATGGGGTCCAAGTTTCCATCGAAACCATCAGACGACGTTTGAGAGAGGTGAATCTAGGTTCTAGACGTCCATTAAGAGGAGTTCCATTAACACGTGACCATAAGCGTCAAAGACTGGAATGGGCAAGGCAACATATCAATTGGAACGATAAATGGCGTAGTGTCCTTTTCACTGATGAATCCAGATATGGACGATTTTCAGATTCTCAAAGAATAAGGGTATGGACTATCCCACGCATACCCCGTAATCGTAGCTATGTCCAAGAAATCCATCCATTCCGAGGGGGTATTGTTATGGTATGGGCCGGGATATGTTTCAACGGGCGCACAGATCTACACATTTGTCCTGGGAATATGACCGCCTTACACTATAGGGAGCATGTCATTGACAATGCGGTGCCAAATTTTCACGCTGCTATTGGTGAAACTTTTCAATTTCTAGACGATTACGCTAGAGTGCACCGTGCAGCCACGGTTGAGATTGGAATTCCAGATTTACCAATTCCTCCGCACTCACCAGATTTGAATTGCTTAGAACATGCATGGGATATTGGGATATGCTCCAAAGAAGATTAGATAATCATCAACCTATACCCCAGAATCTTTGAATGATCTGAGAGAGCTTCTGCCCCTTTTATGAAACCAAATTCCTCAAGAAATGTTCAACAACCTCGTGTGTAGTATGCAAAGAAGATGTCAAGCTGTTATTGATGCCCGTGGAGGACGTACATTGTATTGATAGTCTTAAAATGCTTGAATTCTCTGGGAATAATATTTCGATTTTTCGTAACCACCCTGTATACGCTGCTGCAGACCTACAGGCTTCAATTAATTTGCAACTTGAGATCATATTAATATGAATTTTCATCACGAAAATCTTATTTTAAGGTGGGCGTTCAATGTAGTGTGTTTTTATTTCAAGTTGATTTCGAAAACGGTTTCACTTTCAGAACTGAAATTTTGTGGGTGAACTCAGAAAGGATTAGGGTTCTTGTTGAAATAATTTTAATCGATTTCATTCCGACAGTTAATTTTTTTTCTTTCAAAAATAGAAGAAAATGAGCCAACCCATGCTTCTGTTTTATTTCAACAGAAAGACCCATGAAAATAGTTCAACTTCCGATTCAAAGTGAATCTACAGATAATTTCGTTCAGAAGATCAACTTGAAATACGTAATTGGCAGAGAATGGACAAATTCAAATTTTGGCGGGAAAAAGTTCCTGCTTTACCCACAAATTCGCTTATTTTATAGTTCGGCGATTTTCGGATAGAGAGCGCCATTGTACATTTCATTCATGATTAGAGAGATATTCATAGAACTTATTGATAGTGATAGTGCATGTTCTTTGGAGATATGCCATAAAATGGACGGTGGCGCCTCTATCGGCTGAGCTTACCTACTCGCTTTAAACGCCGACCTTAACTATATTTTTTTTGCAATTTAAGTCAATATCCAAACTCATGTGGAGCAGTTTATCTTTAAAATGAAAAGGGGGATATTTATGGACCATAGCTCACACTATCCGATACTCTGCTGGATAGTTTAACGCCTGGATAAAGTGATAAATTTTATCCGGCAGATAACCCAACTTCTCCCAATTCTCACCCACGCAGACATTTTGGTCTGCGCGGCATCATTAACATCGAATTTCGGAAAGATGAGTAACTTCATTGGTGTAATTGGCTAACACCTTGGACCGGAAATTCAAAGATACGTGGTTCGACTCCCGTTCGAAGTGAAAACTTTTTCCGAAATTCGAAAATTCGTCTGAATACCGATTAATCATTCTCTCTATTCTTTTATATAACTTTTAAACCAACAAGCAAATGTGAACAGCTGAAAATATTGCTACTTAATAAGGAATATGAAATATCTTTTGAAGGGTTTTCCAATAAGAGGTTTGAAAAGCCCGCTATTGTGGTAGATGCCACTCTTGAAGCTGTAATAAAATAAATATGGTGAAAATTTGGCAGAGACGGTTCGTGAAACTCGAACATTTTTGGGTCGTCGTGAAGCACCTTAGCGAACGGCAATACAGAAATTGGTGGAAAAATTTGAGCTGATGGGACAAGTTAGTGATGTAAACAATAAAATCCGTCCACCTCGCTCAAGAACAGCCGTAAATGTTGCTGCTGTAGCCGAAAGTGTTGAAGAAAACCCAGGCTTGTCCATTCCTCGTCGTTCTTCGTAATTAGGCCGCCCACAAACGTGATTACATCGTATTTTGCATAAAGATTTGTGTCTTAAGGCTTATAAAGTTCAATTAACACAAGAATTCAAGCCAGCCGATCAACAACGCCGTGTCTTTGCTATTGGGTCTCTGAAATGCATGAAAATGATATGGAATTCCATTTAAAAATCATCTTGAGTGATGAGGCCCATTTCCATCTCGGTGGTTTCGTCAACAAGCAAATTTTTCGCATCTGGGGCTCGGAAAACCCAAGAGTTCCAGTTGAAAAGGCTTCTCTATCCTCAAGGTGACGCTGATTGTTGCCTTTTATGGTCCGGCGGGGTCATTAGACCTTATTTTTTCGATAATGAAGCTAGAGCAACAGTTACGGTGTATGAATAGAGGTATCGAGAGATGACGACGACCCATGATTTTTTATTAACGGAATTGGATAGTTTTGATCTGGACAACGTTTACTTCCAACAAGACGGCGCTACGTACCACACAAGCAATGAAACCATTGATCTTCTATCGGAAAAGTTTCCAGACCGTGTTATCTCACAGAGAGGCTTCATTCTTTGGGGGCCATGTGAAAGAGAAAGTCCACGTCAAGAACCCAGCGTTGACGCAAGACCTCAAATATGGAAATCGTGAGGCTATCGAGGACATTTCATGAAAAGTGTGAAGTCCTGCAGTCGTGGTCGCTGTTGTCATTTGGCTGATGTTATTTTCCATTATTAACAGCATACTCTTCATAATGAAGTAGACATCGATCATTCATCTAGAAAAATGGAAAGTTTCTCTGAATGTCGAAATAACAACTCTTATTGGAAAACCTTTACAACAAGCCTAACCTCCTAATCTTCTTCTTCTTTCAATACCCTTGTACGGGTTTTTTGGGCTCAACTATTAGTTATGTACCCAGCTTCTAACCTCCTAATCAAATTATTTACAACACATAGATCAGATCATCACAGAGACATGAATATGATAAAAACACACAGTTACAAAGACCCCTCTACGTATCTTTTACCTGCAGCATGAAGCATGTATGTGACATTGCCATACCTACCTTCCGTTAAATTATCCGATAGTCATATGGTAGATATTTTATCCGGGACCCGATCGGTGAGACAGAAAAATTTTATTCGATTGATTTATCCAGCAGATATTTTATCCGATGGATTTATTTTCGAAACTTCACCAGAATGAGGTGAAATAGACCCTTAGACTAATGAGAATAATAATTTAAACAAAAGATCTTCAAATATTCAAAATACTCGCCGTTTAATTAGTGAGTCACTTTTTCCGACACTTCCTTATGTATTAGTCCATATTGACTAATAATTCTTTGTCTGAATTTCTGCAAGGATGTTGGTCATCAACACGCGATTTCATAAAAAACCTAAGGGGTTCAAAGTTCGGAAAACGAATGGCCTCTCTATGGATCCTTCAC
The DNA here is from genome assembly GCA_951802165.1 of Adalia decempunctata. Taxonomy (NCBI): domain Eukaryota; kingdom Metazoa; phylum Arthropoda; class Insecta; order Coleoptera; family Coccinellidae; genus Adalia; species Adalia decempunctata. Next base: position 30,309,238 of record OX637697.1, read on the forward strand.
TCGCCAACTTGTTGAAATCTTTAATTTTGTGGTAATTTTCAGGTGCAATTCAGGAGCATGTATCCCAAAATCTTGGGAATGTGATCGAGAAATAGATTGCTTGGACATGTCAGATGAACATCCTCAGTGCCGTGAGTAAATTTTGCTACTTTCTTCAATAAAGGATTTTAAAGAAGGACGATATGTTTTGGAAATATCTGAGATGAAAAAAAAAAAATTTCAATAATTTAAGGGTATAATTTAGAACAATGTTTTGAATAAAACATCATTTTAATACCATGTAGTGAATAACTACTTTGACATTCGTGGTCATGCCGTTCATAGAAGGACTTCAAATATACCCATAAGAAGTAATTTGCAAAGATTAAATGAGAATCCTTGGAGCCCAATCAACAGTTTTATTTCAGATTCTGCATGCTATATTAATTCAAAAACATTAATGCCTTATTGAAAAATGCGGCCTATTCAATAATTTCAACCTAGTTTCTAGAAAGGGTTGCCAGTTGCCACCGCGATAAGTAGTTCAATCGTTCAGCTACGAATTTGCATTTAAACGATCTACCTGTCTCTGCTTTTGTGGGCCAACCTGTATAGTGGACTCCAGAGACGGATGGAATGTTACTTACCTGAAAAAACTATTCGTTAAGTGTAGATTGTGGAATATGAACCATTGGTAGAGAAAACACTTCACGAAAATTCAGTTCTTTGAAAAAAATTCAAGACTCACTCTGTATACAAGTATACATACTGAATTATTTGGTCTTGAGAGGCCTCTCTCAACGTTCACCACTATTCACTTATTTATCAATTTCTCTCATAGATGTCTTCTGAAAAGTGAATAATTTACTAATCGATGAGATGTCCATTCAAATTGATTCCGATTTAATGAAATCTTGATTGAATAACAAGAATATATTTAACGGATGACAATTCTGTGTTTACCTTTTGCCGATTTCGTTTTATTACATGTTTATCGTCCCATAAAACGTCACAGAACCCTGAAAGTACGAGTTAGCCGTGGAGATTCCAACAGCCGATGAGACGACGAACCTCTAGTGTTTCAAGCTACATGCGAGGTTTTGGCCCGATCGCGTATTCTGAACGCTATAAAATTCTAGTGAATCATCCAAATGAATGTTACCAATCGTTTTATTAACGATTAGACCGAAGTCCACATTTCGAGGCTGTGATCAGTAAGGGCCAAAAAGCTCTCTTCATATACCAGAGAATGGTCGGTAAAACGTGGGGGCTAAAACCAGAACTGATGAACTGGATCTATAAATCCATTGTTAGGCAAACCTTTAGCTATGCAGCTCTTATTTGGTAACCGAGAGAAAGACTAGTGTCAGGGCAATAGACCCTGGAAAAGCTACAACAACAGAGATATTTTCCAACTGCTGCCATGCAAGTGATCTTGGACCTGTGAGGCGTCCATGTGAGCTCCCAGGGTGGCAAAAGAACGACAACTTAAAACTGACGACTACTCAGGGCACCATTGCATTCTAAATGAGTGCAAGGAGCTCCTGGATATGGTCACAGATATCCTACCACTGAGCCACTCGAGTCAGAAAAACTTCAACAAGGCATCTCCAAGTCGTGAACAATGGACCAATATTGAAAAGGTTTTCCTCAGAGGGTCTGCGGAATTTCAAGCAGAAACCCTTGCCATACCTACATAGTATCGTACAGCAAAGCAGTCCTGCTAATGCTTGACTCCCCACTAGTTAAGTCAAAGTTAGTCTGGCCGCCTCACTTTTCAGAAAGATTTGCGACCCCAATCCGAAGATTTGTCGTTTTAAGGACTGAACGAGAATAAATTCGCTATCACAAAAACGCCTATATCTCTTAAACCAATTGAGAAAAAAATCAAAATTTGATCATAGTTAGCTTTGTTATGAACGTCAGAAACATGTGGAACATTTACTTCATAGATAGATCTTCATAGATATTCCAATTCTCTGTCGCAAAATGTCAAGCGAAGTGAAAACACGAGAATCTATAGTGAAACTTTTTCAAAATAATAAAAAATGGAGCTTCAAAAGAATCGCAAAAGAAGCTCGCGTTCGTCCGGAAACGGTATCCAGAGTTGTTAAGCGCTTCAACGAAGATCTTAAAATTAACCGCAAGGAAGGAACCGGAAGGAAAAAGGGGATTCATAGCCCAAAAAAAGTGAAGAAAGCCATCAGCCTTTTTCAGAAGAATCATAACCTTTCAGGACGGAAAGTGGCCCAAATAGTGGGTTGTTCACAGTCAACCGTTCAGAGAATCAAGTCGAGTTGTGAGCTTAGAACATACAAAGTGCAGAAAGTGCCAGACAGGAACGCTGTGAAGAATAAAGAAGCGAAATCAAGAGCAAAGAAATTTAAAAAAGATTTCTTGAAAAAATTTTCCTGTCGCGTGATGGACGACGAAACCTATGTCTTGGCTGATTTCTCGCAACTTCCTGGTCAGGAATTTTATACTGCAGATTCTCGTGGAAATGTTGACGAACAATTTCGCGTGAAGAAACAAGCAAAGTTTCCTAAACAATTCAAGCAATTTGCACTTGTGGGAAAAGGAGCAAATTTTTCGTTGGCCTAGGCTCTGTTGACTCGAAGATATACATCGAGGAATGCTTGAAAAAGCGACTTTTACCATTTTTACGTGAGCACGATGTGTCACCAATCTTTTGGCCCGATTTAGCTTCATGCCACTACAGCAAGGCCACCAAGGAATGGTACGAAGCTAATGAGGTGGTTTTTGTCCCCAAAGAGGCCAATCCACCAAATTGTCCAGAACTCAGGGCAATCGACAGATATTGGGCCCTGGCAAAAAGAGAATTGAAGAAGATTAAGAAATCAACGAAAACATTAGCGGAATTCAAGCATAAGTGGAAGACAGCATCCCATAAAGTGACTGAGAACACTATAAGAAGCATGATGGGAAGAATTCCAGAAAAAAATCCATGAATTTTGTGAAGAATAGTTTTGGTTTTTTTTATTCAAAGAACAGTTTTCATTAGAATTAGAAAATGATTCGAAAATGAGTTTGATTTTGGAAATCGGTCCAGTGGTTCAAAAGATATAAGCGTTTTTGTGATAGCGAATTTATTCTCGTTCAGTCCTTACATGCATAGGGATGAATGTTTTCCTTGATGTGAATTTTAAGGGACTCTAGCAACTTTTCTCTCAAGTTTCATTCTGTTTGTTGATTTTTGAGACAGCACTCTGATGTTTCGATCGATCAGCTCAAAATTCATCAAATCAAATTGTTTCTATTCCAGCCTCAACATGCTCCCCTGAATCATTCACCTGCGGCAATGGAAGATGCTTGAAAAAGCAGTTTGTCTGCGACGGAATAGATGATTGCGGAGATATTTCTGACGAAATGAACTGCGAAAAAAGTAACCAACATCACTGCGGCTTGCACGAATTCCAATGCCACGTCAACAGCACCCTATGCCTACCGATGTCGGCAGTGTGCAATGGCACCTCCGAATGTCCTGGGCAAGAAGATGAGCACAAGTGTTCTGATTGCCAGATCGACGAGTTCATGTGTCGCAACAAAAAATGCATTCCGAAAGCTTGGACCTGCGACAAGACAAATGACTGCGGGGATGGTTCTGATGAAAGCAACGAGACTTGCCAGGAAGGAAAGATCCACCACGAATACACCCTAAGCGTCCCTTGTGCAGGATACAGGTAAGGAATTACACCATAGAAAGAGGACACAGCATCTCATTAATTAATTCAAGAGTTGGCGATGACAAAATAAAGTCAGTTTTCAATGAGAAGATAGCATGAAGAATAGCAATATCATTAGATACTGCCGTGGTAACATTTCAGAATTTAAGTTTTGAGAGTTCCAGTGGCGTGGTGTTATCGGTATTGAAGAATGGAAATGAAATTACAAGTGAATAAACTCTTTTAGATGAATTCATGCAATGTTCCGAATATTGAAACAAATTCTGAGTTAGGTAAACAGAGCTAAATTCAGAATTAACCAAATCCAAAAATGAACGCCACTGTTACTCAGAATTAGAAGAGTAGAACATACCTGTATGAACTCAAACCAGAATTCAAAAAATAGTCCAATTTACCACAAACAAGACACTTACGAACCATTTTTCAACGTATTCTGCTAATAATATTCAGAAGTAAATCCAAATCTCACTTTTCATATGCGATATCGGGATGACAACACTGTTCAAATCGTCACCAGTAACACAAAATAAACTAGCGATCCGAAATTAATGAACGAACTGTTCACAGATTCAAAAAACGGTGCTGCCATTACGTGCCCACATCATCTGAGGCAAAAACGGACGATTCGTTTCGCGAACATTCCGATACTTCAGTACTGTGAAGAATGCACAATATTTGAAGAAACAAATCCTCATTCACGCACAAACTAGTGAATGAATTTCAATCTAATGTACTCTTCATTTTGATTGAAAGATTGTTTCATTGTTGAATGAAACTATACCTGATCTAGAGCTACCCAAGGCTAGTCCAAAAAACCGATATATGAAAGGTCTAATCAATTCCATATCCGAGATACAGGGTGGTTTATGCATTCACCAAAAATTTCAATTCCTCATAACTTTTGAACCAACCACTATAGACGGTTGATATTTGGAACGTATGATTCACTTCTACAGCTCGATCGATTTTCTTTCGAATTTCCAAAAAATTCCAGGTCCGTATTCGAAAAATATGGGATTTCTTCCAAGCTGAGATTCAACACCCTGTATATTGAAATTTTAGGATTTGATTGAGATATTTGAAAAGAGCAGAAAAATTTCAGCAGGGGTTCAGTAGATTTCATTGTCCCGCACGTCATTTTGCTCAAAGAAAGCCTCAGGGAAAGATCCAATTGAATATTGGAATTCCACGAAATTCTTAGAAAAATCGTACATTATGATCAAATTGAATTTTTTTGTCCCACTAATTGCACATTCGAATTTCATAATATTCAGAGGAATCATTTGGAGTTATTCCCGGAAAAACATTATTCATCGAGAAAAATTCATTTGAAGTCAACAAAGATGAATAAATAACTGAAGAAACATAAAAACTTAACGTGAATTACAGAAGGTGCTCGAAAGTACCACCATTCTGTTCAATACACATTCTTGCCCTCTTCAGAATATGGCTGATACTTTTTTTGATCATGTCTGGATTATTACGTATTTCATTGCAGGCGACTTCGATACGTTGCATGAGAATATCCTCACTTCCTATTTCAGATGAATATACCTACTGAACATTGCAAATAACCCCAAATGAAATAATCAACAGGATTGACATCTGGTGACCTAGCGGGCCAGGCATGCAATCCACCTCTGCCTATCCACATATTTGGAGAGTTCTGATATAAAAGTTGTCTGACCATTACTCTAAAATGGGGTGGAGCTCCATCATGCTGAAAATGCATTCCTGCAATGTCCGTACCTTCGGGTAATACAGGAAGATGATTTTGGAGGAATTCTAAGTAGGCCGTCTTGGTCGATTTTTATGAACGCCACACCATACGTTTTTTGAAATTTGTATGTCTGACTGCATGCGGATACTCTAAAGCCCATTCATGCGAGTTCCTCATATCGAGACCCCATCAATCGTGAATATGGCTTCATCGGTAAATAAAATTCTGTTGACCATTCTTTCATTTCGTGAAATCCAGCTACTAAAGTTAGTTCTTCTAATTCCATCACCTGATTCCAGTCGTTGTACTTTCTGAAGATGAAAAGGGTAAAGATTATTTTTCTTCAATTTACGCCATAAAGTCACATGTGGAACGTTCAGAGCACGAGTAATTCTTCTATAGTACGATTTTTCTGGGAATTTTGTGGAATTCCAATATTCAATTGGATCTTTCCCTGAAGCTCTCTTTCAGCAAAATGACGTGCGGGCCAATGAAATCTACTGAACCCCATTGAAAATTTTCTGCCCTTTTCAAATATCTCAATCAAATCCCAAAATTTCAAAATACAGGGTGTTGAATCTCAACTTGGAAGAAGTGTCATATTTTTCAAATACGGACCTGGAATTTTTAGGATATTCAAAAGAAAATCGATCGACCTGTAGAAGTGAATCATAGGTACGTTCCAAATATCAACCGACAATACAGGTTGGTTCAAAAGTTATGAGGAATTGAAATTTTTGGTGAATACGTAAACCACCCTGTGTCACGGTTATGGCATTGATAAGACCTATATGAGATATCGGTTTTTTGGACTCGCCTAGGGTAGCTGTAGCTCAGGTTACCGTATGTTCATTTACCAATAACACCCTGTATAATACCAATAAAGATGAAATTTTGCCAGAAAAATTTGTCGATTGAAATATGAAAGGTGCTTGGCAATATTGCGAATTATATTTGTATCAAAACCCGCGCCGTCAGGCGAGTTCGTGGTGCAAAAAGTTTGAGAAACCCTGCTCTATGGTATTCAATCAATCAATGTTTATTCATACCATATTATATTACAATAAATAACCTACATATACTAATATACTCAAAAATAAACATAAAGAAACCCACTAAAACCGAAGTTGCGTGTGCAATTCCGATGCTATCTATGAATTTGGGAAACGTCCAAAATTTTATCGCTGGAAAACCAACTTGTTACTTTTGCCGGCTTGCGTGTTTTATCGATTGGATACTAGAGTTGCTATGAAAACTTCCCCACTGAAAATGAAATGTGTGAAATGGTCATTAGAAAATGCAAAGAGCATTTCTACTACATTTTGAAATTTTGATTCAGTGGTAGTATAGTTACTGATTTTGAAAATTGTCTTCACTATTTATTATTGAAAGCCGCGTCCCCTCTTTCAATAGTCTGCGAACTTTCACCTCTGAACTTATTTTCAGATGCAAATCAGGCCAATGCATTGATCAGTCCCTCGTCTGTAATAATCATCAAGATTGTTACGATGGTTCTGACGAGGGTGGCGTATGCGAAAGAAGCTGTAAGCCTGACAACGACCCGTGTTCGCAACTTTGTTTGAAAACGCCTTTCGGATCCACCTGTAGATGCAGAGCAGGCTATGAGCTGATGGGAGACGGCAGAACTTGTATGGATGTGGATGAGTGCAAAACAGAACCACCAGTGTGCAGTCAGCTGTGTTTCAACCACCCTGGGAGGTATCAGTGTGATTGTTTCAACGGCTTCGAATTGAGGTAAGTGTACAGGGTGGGCAAAGTCGTTATTTACTCGAGGACTATAGCAGCTAGAAGAAAACTGTTAAACATTCTCTAGCTCTTTTTTCCTGACTAATCTGAATCTGACAACAGATCTAACCGATCGTTTAAATATCAGTTTACGCTCTTTTTTTCGTGACCCATTTTTTTGGTGGGTCGTCTTCTCTGCAATCGTAGTAATTGCGTATATCCCTTTTTCTAGGTTGGACAAAACCTCCTGCAAGGCAATGGGAGACCCAATGAGTCTAATTTACATATCAAACAACGAAGTCCGTCAACTGAAACAGAAAGAAAACTCGATAGAACTGCTTTATTCTGCCGAAACCGCCAAAATCACTGGCCTTGGCCTTGCCTTCAGCTCTTCGGAAATCTATATGGCCATCGAAAACATGGGTATCATCATGAAAATCAACGTAAAATCGAACATGAGAGACGTCATATACAATGTCGGCCAGCCGAAAAAATTGGCTATGGACTGGATCACCAAAAATATCTACCTCTACAATAACGTTCCCTACTCCAAATCAATAGATGTTTGTAACTTCGAAAGCAAAAACTGTGCCCATCTGATCAAAACTGACTTGCATAGTCAAGTCTCTAATTTGGTTGTTGATGCCGTGAATCGAGTGTTGTTTTATTCCGTTACAACTTGGTTCTTATTCAACACCCCCGCTTGTACGATCTATAAAGCTAATTTGGATGGTTCAGGAAGGCAAACCTTGGTGGAAGATGCTCAAGGATATGTTTCCGGAATTGCTTATGACATCAACAAGAGACATTTGTATTACACGAATCAACATCTGGGAACGATAAATAGGTGAGTATTATTATTTTCACTGAATGATGAGAACCAAAAAAAGATCAGAGTCAATGATGAATCATGACTCAAAATCATAATTCTTATTCATGACAATAAACCATTGCATCGAAAAAACTTTTTCCAGAATCAACTACGATGGTACCATGAAAGTTACAGTTACCCAAAATGTGACCCACTCCATGGGCTTAGGATTTTTCGAAAACCGCCTTTACTACCTTTCCTCCGGTGGTACAATGCATAAATGGAAGCTTTACGGGGGAGGTAGTGAAGAGTCCTTCAAACTAGATATTTTCAATGATGGATTATTCAGCATTGCCCAAAAATCTGTGCAGCCCGATGGAATCAATAATTGTGCTAATCATACTTGCTCCTACTTGTGTCTGCCGAGTAGAACACACTACAGGTGCCTCTGCGAGGATGGTGAAGTCATGAAAGAAGGTGGAAAATGTAATTCGAATGCGGTGAGTAAAGCTTGAAAGACTTCAGTCAATAAGTTCCAAAATAAAAACCCAATTAAGGTCAACGTTCAGAGCGAGTAGGAAAACTAATCCGATAGAGGCGCCACCGTGCATTTCATGGAATATCTCCATAGAACTTACATTATCACTGGTTCTATGAATATCTCTATCCTTACGAATGAAATGTTCAATGGCGCTCTCTATCCGAAAATCGCTGAACTATGAAATTAGTGAATATGTGGGTAAAGCAGGAACTTTTTCCCGCCATATACTCGTATTTGAATTTGGCCATTCTCTGCCAACTCCGTATTTCAAGTTGTTTTCTGAACGAAATCATCTGTAGATTCACTTTTAATCGGAAGTTGAACTATTTTCATGGGCCTTTCGTTTGAAATAAAACAGAACAGTGGCGCACCCAGGATTTAGTTATGGGGGGGGGGGGGCTGAACTAAACTGAAGAATTGTTCTTGCTATATACCTACAGGGAGTTTCATTGGTAAATGAATATACGGTAACCTGAGCTAGAGCTACCCTAGACAAGCCCAAAAAACCGATATATGATAGGTCCAATCAAATCCATAACCGAGATAGTTTATATATGTTTTCACCAAAAATTCAAATTTCCCATAACATTTGAACCAACCAGTATAGTCGGTTGATATTTGGAACGTATGATCACTTCGACATATCGATCGATTCACTTTTGAATTTCCCAAAAATTCCAGATCCGTATTTGAAAAATATGGGACTTCTTCCAAGCTGAGATTCAACACCCTGTTTATCAAAATTATGGGATTTGATTGAGATATTTGAAGAGAGCAGAAAATTTTCAATGGGATTCAGTCGATTTCATTGTCCCGCAAGTCATTTTGCTCAAAGGAAGCTTCAGGGAAAGATCCCATTGAATGTTGTAATTCTACTTATTCTCAGAAGAATCGTGATCAAATTGATTTTTTTTGTCCCACTAATTGCACATTCGAATTTCATAGTATTCTGAGGAATTATTTCAAGTTATTTCCGGAAAAACATTATTGATTGAGAAAAATTTATTTGAAGTCAATAAAGATGAATGAATAAATAAAGAAACATAAAAACTTAACATGAATTACAGAAGGTGCTCAAAAGTACCACCATTTTGCTCAATACACATTCTTGCTCTCTTCAAAATATGTCTGATACTTTTTTTATCATGTCTGGATTATTACGTACATATTTTTTTGCAAGTGACTTCGATACGTTGCTTGAGGATCTCCTCACATTCTACTTCAGATGAATATACTGAACATTTCAAATGATCCCAAATGAAATAATCAACAGGATTGAAATCTGGTGATCCAGAGGACCAGGCATGATGCGGTCCACCTCTGCCAATCCACATATTTCGAAAGTTCTGATCTAAAAATTGCCTGATCATTACTCTGAAATGGGGTGGAGCTCCATCATGCTGCGAATGCATTCCTGCAATGTCCGTACGTATGGTGTGGCGTTTATAAAAATCAATTGATTGGACCACACGTCCTGCCAAGATGGCTTACGGGTGATCACTGGATCTTTACTTGGATTTCCCCCAAAATCATCTTCCGATCTTCCTGTATTACTCGAAGGTACGGACATGCAAGGATGCATTTTCGGCAAGATGGAGCTCCACTCCATTTCAGAGTAATGGCCAGACTCAGACAACCGTCTTTTGTGTATAATGTATTGGGAAAATGAATATGGAATACTCCAAAAATGACAGAGTTTAAAATCAACCAAAAGAAGACTGTTTGATAATGTTTGACGTTTGAAAATGAACTGAGAAAAATTGAAAATGTTGGTATCTTTGGGTCTTTGGGGGGGGGGGGCTGCAGCCCCAAAGCCCCCCCCCCCTTGGGTGCGCCACTGAAACAGAAGCATGAGTTGGCTCATTTTCTTCTATTTTCGAAAAAAAATGAACTTTCCAAATAAAATCGAGTTAAATTATTTCATTGAGAACTCCAACCCTTTCTGAGTTTACCCACAAAATTTCAGTTCTCAAAGTGAAACCATTTTCAAATGCAACTTGAAATAAAAACACACTACATTGAACGCCCACCTTAATCATAAAGAGTTACATATTCTGAAACTTGAGGGGTACTTATCGTCGATATACTTGAATCAATAATTGGAAACTTACAAATAGGTAAACAAGGATTATACAGGGTGTCTTCAAAACAATAACTTCACCGATATTTTTCTTCGTCTAACGGTTTTCAAATAAAAACCTTCAGAAACATAACGACTGATGAGAACACATCAACTTTTTTCAGAGAAGCTCCGTGAATGATTCTCCCCGACATAGTATGAGAAGAGACTTCGGAAAGAGTCTACAGTCCTCGGAATCATCTTCAGCTTTTCTGATTTCTCTGATCCTAATCGCCGCCATCATTGGTACTGCTGGAGCAGGATTTTACTACATGAGGAGAAGGAAATTCAAGACTAAAATGAATTTTGGGTGAGTTGATTTTCATTCATTTGTTCCTTTTTTCCGCTAATTCACAAAAATGTTTGCATAATGTAATTTTTATAAGCTCATTTTGATTATTTCCACTGTTTTGGTTTGGTATACAAGGTGTTTCTGAATTGAAATTCGTAAAATCTTTTTTTTTTAAACCGAATTCGAATCATTACACGAAGTATAGGTACAATGAACACTTGATACCTACTTCAAGTACATAATTTATTTGTTTCTTATCTTTTAATGAATAACTTTCACGATTCTTCGAAGTCGTTTCTCTCTTCAATTGAAATTTATTTGAGTTAACGGTTTCCAGAATATCTTTCCATAATGCCACTTATGGAATGCCTGAGAATGAGATAAGAGCAACTGTCTTCAAACCAGGAGACAATGATTATGATAACGCCATCAACTTTGATCCTACAGAATTGCAATACAGTGCTGAGTCAGTGATGAAAAAAGTAATGCCTTTGGTAGATGCCTGAATATTTCCAATCGAACATTCGATTATTTAACATAATTATTAAAAAAAGAAACGTATAAAATAAGTGTAAATATTTTATGAGCGTTTGTATCTGTGATAGTTGTTATTGTATTTTTAACGTTGAAAAATATGTTTTGAATTTTTATACTAAACTTGAGAATTTTATATATAATGTTTCTACTAATGATTATTTCGATTAATTATTTTTATTGTTATTAATTATAATAAATTTTTATACACTTTCGTTATCATTTTTATTTATATCATTCCAATACCATTTGTTCAGTGATGGACATTCAATCCGATATGAATTACAGATTTTTCCGCTCTCAAAGAAAGAAAATTAATAATCATTCGAATATGTTTTTATAATATTTCGTAGATATACATAATAATTATAATGTTGTCGAGACTTCTTGAATTCGAGTGGCTGTTGGCTCTTCCTCATTCTTCTTCGGTTTATTTTTGTTTTCAAGTTGTGAGATGAATTTGAGAAAGACATAACAGATAGCTAAAATGATGTATAACAACATTTCGAGAAATACTTCTAGTGTCGATTTCAGGATAATCCATAACGTTGAGTTCATCAGAATATATTCCCCGAACGGCATCATGACCTGAAAGTTAAAGGATCATATGCATAACTCGAAAATCACCGTTTATACAGTATGTTTCGATTCAAGTGACAACAATTCTTTAGTTTATAACGGGTCGACTATTTTTAATTTCGTTTTTTCCCATGTTTCTGGTAGGTGTTCATCTTTTGGGGCTATCCATGAATCAAGCCATTTTTTCTTTTATTTCAGTAGGATATGGAAAAAGTGAATTTAGAAATAATGTAAAGCATCATGTATAGGTACTCCATTCACTTTTATAAAGTATCCCGGTTTGCCATGAAATTCTGACAAATTTCACCGCGTTTTATGCGCTCTAGGTCTGACTTGCAAATATGAATCGCTTGCATTTGCGCGGCAACATTTCTCGTTCTGGCAGATGTTTCGTGATGTAAAAAATTTCTGTCATGATTATAATTCGCTTTCTAGAAACATTTTCTTTATTTCCTGTAAATTTCAAGCGTACACTGCGTACTGAAATGACATACCTAAGTACAGCTGAATTTTCAAAAAGTTCTGCCAATGTTATGTTATTACTTATTTGAATGAAATTTTCAGTTGCGATATCATTTTTGGTGTCTGCTGGATGCGGGAGTGAAAATTGTCTACATTATTGTGGAAAAAATACAGGGTGTTACATTTGAAAAAATCGGGAAATAATAATTTGAAGTTCTTCATATTTGGACCTCAATAACGGACAAATCCTTCAATTATGAAACTTTCAGATCAAATTCATGTTACTATCGCTTCTGGAAATCGTCAGAAGACTTTTACTAAACTGCTTTACCCTCACGTTTTTGCAGTTTTCTTCGAATAAGATCTGTACCGTTGAAAAAATGTCTCTAATATTTTGCGTCATGAAAGAGGTAATGGAGGTCATTCAAAATATGTGAAAATATATGCGGTGATCCATTAAAAAAATCATCCATTTGTCGAATAACATTTATCGGGGACACCCTGTATATCAGAAAATAATTTCCTGAGATGCAGAAATGAAGGTACAAGAGGTCTACTTCCCAACGAAATCACTGAGATGTCTGGTTCGGCAGCTATGGAAGATTTCAGCACCATTGCAGGACTCTGTAGAACTATCGGAATACTATACTCAGAAAAACAAATTTCTGAAGTCGGACGACCCGTTATGAAATAAATAATTGTCGTCACTCGAAGTGAATCACACTGTATGTATTTGCATACTCAAATTTGAGGTACCTAACTCTCGGATTGCATGAACTACGAATGTTATAGGATTTAGGACACATTATTTCATTTCAGAAAAAGTTGCAGTCCCATAGTTTATCTTCATAAAGAGTCCTTCCAATAACAGTTTATAAGTGATGGTGAACCTACCTTATTAAAAACGAATACAAAGCTCCCTATAACATTGTTGTACAATTTCTTCAGCAGCACTTTATCAGTTTTTTCCTCATGCAGTTGAATTGCACTCTTTGCTTCCAACAATTCCTGGTTTTCTGTTGAGATCTCAGTCTCCAAAGGATTGACGTTCTCGTCCTTATTTATTTCAGTGTTCACTTCCTCGACATTTTTGGGACATTGAAGGAATGGATTGAATGTTTCAACCTCTGATAGTTTTGCTTCTCGCTCTGGAGTGTCCCCAACAGAAGGTAGTAATTCTGCTTCTGTATCCTCCATTATTCAATTTCGAAATCTATTTGAGAAACTCGGAATTTTGTTATCGAAAACTATTAGTTTCTGTTGATTACATTGACAATTTTTATTTTTGAATGATATGACAGTGATGATGTATGTCACAATCAGAAAAATCACAGTGAGAACATCAAAGTTTGACTAAACAGGTCTTGAAGAATATGGCCGAAATTTTGAATTCAGTTCTGTAATTGAAAATAACGAGAGTAAAATTTTAGAATCTCCTTTGTTGAAAATGGCTGCTATAGGGCGACTGCCCATTTTCCACGAAAGTCAATCAATTAAAATAAGACCGTCAAGGCACTTTTTGGTTAGTCACTTTTATAAAGTATCCCGGTTGGCCATGACATTCTGACACATTTTCACCGTGCATATTTTTCTAACGTTAGGTTATAGTCATTTTCTTGTCAGATAACTACGCAACTTTGTCCTATCTACATAGAGGTCGTAGTTATTACGTATTTATCAAAAAGTTAATTTACTTGGGAAAATAATTAATTTGAGAAAATATTATGTGAAATCAATAATTCCAATGACCTGGCGAATGTTGAAGCAACTGTTTTCTCTATTATTACTTAAAATATACTGCTCCACGAGTTTGGTTCTTTGCATATGCTTCATGACTGTTCTTATTTTGAAATGAAGTCAGTTTATCAACGGCTTCTATTTGAAACGAGTTTTCTGAGAATGCCAAGACGTAAATTAACAAACGCTGAGGCTAATAGGGCTATCGGAATGCTACAGGTTGGCCTAAATCAGGTTGTTGTAGCGGAAAGGCTCCAAGTCAGCCAAAGTGTGATATCTCGACTATGGAATAGGTTCCGGGTTGGAAAGACCAAGGGCTTGGTGGGCGACGAAAGACAACACCTGCTCAGGATAGTTTCATCACCGTTTCGACGAGAAGAAACCCTACATCTACGGAATGCTACGGAATACTCTTCAAAATGCAGATGGGGTCCAAATTTCCATCGAAACCATCAGACGACGTTTGAGAGAGGTGAATCTAGGTTCTAGACGTCCATTAAGAGGAGTTCCATTAACACGTGACCATAAGCGTCAAAGACTGGGATGGGCAAGGCAACATATCAATTGGAACGATCAATGGACAATGGCGTAGTGTCATTTTCACTGATGAATCCAGATATGGACGATTTTCAGATTCTCGAAGAATAAGGGTATGGACAATCCCACGCATACCCCGTAATCGTCGCTATGTCCAAGAAGTCCATCCATTCCGAGGGGGTAGTTTTATGGTATGGGCCGGGATATGTTTCAACGGGCGCACGATCTACACATTTGTCCTGGGAATATGACCGCCTTAAGTTGAATACAGACTATTCTGACGTGACGTGATTTCACGTCACGTCACTCACATTTTGACGTTCACGTTCATATTAGGCCAATGGGAGCACTGATTGACCCTGACGTGACGTGATTCCACGTCACGAATAGTCTGCATTCACCTTAATGCTAAGTTCACAATGGACGTAAAGCGTAACAAACACGCAAACGTAATGCGTTCGTAAACGTATTGGTGTTCACAATGAACGTTGGGCTCAGGAATCAAATCATTGACATTCCTTAAACGAAAAAGAAGTTTTTATGTGCTTTTCGAATTTCGCAGCTACTTGCGGGTTTTTTGAATGAGAATATACAGATTGTTGTTCAAATTTTTCGCAATTCACAGGACTCTTTTTATTTTGTGAGACCTTTAAAACATTGAGACTTTTTTTTATTTGCCCGTCGTTTGAAGAACCGAAAGCAAAATTTGGAAAATAATATGGAAACAAATAGCACGGCATAAATAGTTGGTTGCCCTATTTGAATTTAGCATTGGAATTCAGTTCAGTTAGGTTAATTTTTGTGACATATAACAGAATTCAAACTTGACCGCTTAAAATTTCAAATATCCCTAGAGACCACCCATAACTCGAACGTAAAGTTGAGATTAGTTCAACTTTACGTTCGGATTACGGGCTAGCGTAACTCGAACGTAAACGTAAAAATTACGAAACTTATTGTGAACACTGCCATTGAATTCTGTAGATTCAACTTTGCGTTTTACGTATTCGTTACGTGTTTGTTACGTTTTGCGTCCATTGTGAACCTAGCATTACACTATAGGGCGCATATCATTGACAATGTTGTGCCAAATTTTCACGCTGCTATCGGTGGAACTTTTCAATTTCTTGACGATAACGCTAGACCGCACCGTGCAGCCACGGTTGAGAATGCGCGCGAGGAGCTTGGTATTCCACATTTACCAATACCTCCGCACTCACCAGATTTGAATTGCATAGAACATGCATGGGATATGGTCCAAAGAAGATTAGATAATCATCAACCTACCCCAGAATCCTTAAATGATCTGAGAGAGCTTCTGCCCCGATTATGGAACCAAATTCCTCAACAAATGTTCAACAACCTCGTGTATAGTATGCAAAGACGATGTTAAGCTGTTAGTGATGCCCGTTGATGCCATACATTGTATTGATAGTCTTAAAATGCTTGAATTCTCTGGGAATAAAATTTCGTTATTTTACTCGATTTTTCCTAACCACCCTGTATACGCTTCAGACCTACAGGCTAAAATTAATTTGCAACTTGAAATCATATTAATATGAATTTTCATCACAAAAATCTTATTTTAACTTTTTTTTGCAATTTAAGTCAATATCCCTAACTCATGTGGTGCAGTTTATTTCACTTATATAAACATGGTTGGAAGATTCAATTATGCTATTTCCTTGTACTGGAAGTGTTGAAATTCTACTGAAAAATTATGGACAGAGTAGTGAATAGTCCGTTACTTTGTGATAGTTCATTCGAAAAAAGAGAAGAAAGTACTCCAATAACCCGACAAAAAAACTTCTGAACGAACAGACGGGCCTATGGAATTCCCCACTTTTCAAAATTCTCAAGAAATAAGCATGCAAAAGACATTTAAATACCTTTTTGGACAACTTTAAATACTCCAGTACAAAAATGCAGTAGTACCTACTACGAAACCTGTGTCACAGTTAAATCGAACGAACTCCATTTACAAAGTTCTTGGAAATCTATTTGAATGATACACTGCATTGGGAATAACATATGATATTTCTTAACTGGGGTGCAGCTTAGATTAAGTCTGTTATCTTTGGGTGTAATAACAAGATATCTGGATAAATTCTCCATGAAAACTATCTATCATGCAGTATTCGAGTCAAAAGCAAGATATGGATTATGTTTTATGGACATACTTTGAAGTCAATCTACAGATGAGTAGAAATTAGCATTGGCAACATCTCTGAGAATTATTTTGACGTTGCCGATATTCCACGAGTGCCAACCTGCGTCAGTTTAAAGTAAAAAACTTGATAAACCCAAATCTTGGCCAACCGGAATACTTTAGAAATGTGAATGGAGTATACCTTCAGGGGAGTGTGAAATCAAGTGCATATACTATCGCGTTCATATTTTTAGGAGGATTTCTTTCAAGTAGCCGAGCACTCTACCTACAGGGTAGACTGGTAACGAGTGCATTAATTAACTATCGCGATTATATTCCTTGAGCGGAATCCGCACTTCACACTTGAAATTGCAAATTCCACAATGATATGTAGATAGCAACTCAAATTCTATATTCGCAACAAAAATATGCATTCCAACTTAATATTTACGAATAATAGATATTCCATTATGACGCTCGAACAACAGGCACTCCTCCATTTTTATTGCACAATAAAAACTTTTCCATTGAAGGTAATCCTTGTTAACAATTTTAGATAATCCCGAGTCCAACTAAATCTTAGAATTCTTTCGTTAACTTTGTTTCTGACGGTATCCTTCAAATATTTGGTCTAGACTCTAGATAATACAATTTTTTTAGATGACGAACTTGAATATAACCAAAAGCGCATTGGTGTAATTCACATTGTTTACGTGCATGTTTTTTATTATTCATGGGTTTTCTATAGTTCAACTACGGAAAAATAATGAAATTTGAAATTTTAGTTTTGGTAAGGAATCTCCCATTGATCTTCAGATTGACTATAAGCTAATTTTTCAGATCACCGTTATTTCGAGTCACAATGCTTTTTCTCAAGATGTCGTTTATGGTTCAGAATGTGCAGATTCACCTATTAAATGTGTTAACTCAACATCATTCGCCTTCTGCACTGTTATTAATGGTGAAGAAAAACTGATTGGTCATCAACATTGTTTAGAAGGCCAGACCTGTTCGGAATCTAATAATTTTAAACCGTGAGTTTATTTCAATTCATTGAATATTTCCCTGTATGATACTGTATAGCGTGTAGCTATACAGGGTCTTTCACGAGGAAACTCACCCATATTTATACGGGAAACTACTGAACGTATTTTCATGAAATTCAGCACTTATAAGTATTTCACGATGCTGATGAAATCTAAAATGTTTTCAAGGCATGAGCACCTCCGGTTTCTCCGGAAATGACGTCAACTTCCGTTTTTCAAATTAGAACACCTTTTTTTTATTGCAGAAATAGATTCCTTAGAAAATTCCAAGTTATTTCGATGTAACATTTTTCAGTTTTGGTTGGAAAATTCTCTCTGAGCGGGAAAATTCGAAAAAAAAATCGAAAATAGAGCTCCGCTGAAACAAGAATAACTTCGAGGTTTTTGGATGGAAAATTTTCATTTTTGGGATTTTTCAAGATGTAAGATTGATGTATCCACTTTAAAAATCGAAATCGCGATTCATGATACAGGGGGTGGAAAAATCGCTTTCAAAGTTAGGGATGACAAAATCGTGAAAAATCAATTTTTTCAAATTAGAACCCCATTTTTTTATGGCAGATATTGAATCTACGTTAAAAAATAATGTGAGTGTATGCAGCACACCCTTACCCTAAAGTGGATATTTTCTGAGTTATTCACAAAAAACTGTTTTTCGTCTTGAATTTTCAGCTATTTCTTTTCCCTTCACGCCAAAAAGATGAAATTTTCAGGAACTGTTATTTAAACCATGTTTTAGATTTTACCACCCTAATATGCAAGAGAAAAAAGTTACAGGTTGTTCCTAAATAGATGGCGAATTTGGATTCGAATTTGTATCGGAAACCTCTTTATTTCAACTAATCTGCCATCGGTTTTATCTCCAGTGATAAATAAATAATTCCTTATGAACCATATGCAAAAACTTACCATGTTTTACATTCTTTTTTTTAATGATAGATATCATTAATTACATCTGCCAAATTCCTCTTTATTCAGTAGCATGTAATTAATGATATCTATCATTAAAAAAAAAGAATGTAAAAACTGATAAGTTTTTGCATATGGTTCATAAGGAATTATTTATTTATCACTGGAGAGAAAACCGATGGCAGATTAGTTGAAATAAAGAGGTTTCCGATACAAATTCGAATCCAAATTCGCCATCTATTTAGGAACAACCTGTAACTTTTTTCTCTTGCATATTAGGGTAGTAAAATCTTAAACATGGTTTAAGTAACAGTTCCTGAAAATTTCATCTTTTTGGCGTGAAGGGAAAAGAAATAGCTGAAAATTCAAGACGAAAAACAGTTTTTTGTGAATAACTCAGAAAATATCCACTTTAGGGCAAGGGTATGATGCATACACTCACATTATTTTTTAACGTAGATTCAATATCTGCAATAAAAAAATGGGGTTCTAGTTTGAAAAAATTGATTTTTCACGATTTTGTCATCCCTAACTTTGAAAGCGATTTTTTCACCCCCTGTATCATGAATCGCGATTTCGATTTTTAAAGTGAATACATCAATCTTACATCTTGAAAAATCCCGAAAATGAAAATTTTCCATCCAAAAACCTCGAAGTTATTCTTGTTTCAGCGGACCTCTATTTTCGATTTTTTTTTCGAATTTTCCCGCTCAGAGAGAATTTTCCAACCAAAACTGAAAAATGTTACATCAAAATAACTTGAAATTTTCTAAGGAATCTATTTCTGCAATAAAAAAATGGTGTTCTTATTTGAAAAACGGAAGTTGACGTCATTTCCGGAAAAACCGGAGGTGCTCATGCCTTGAAAATATTTTAGATTTCATCAGCATCGTGAAATACTTATAAGTGCTGAATTTCATGAAAATACGTTCAGTAGTTTCCCGTATAAATATGGGTGAGGTTCCTCGTGAAAGACCCTGTAGATTGTGAATCGGAATCAAAAGACTCATAAGATTGGCTCGTCTTAAAACCGATCGGACTGCGGTACCCCGGTATCACTTTTGGGTGGATCTCTGTGTTGATTAAATTTCAATTCCAACCCCTGAGTTACCAAAAAGTTATGAATAATAATAATGAGGATTTGATGGGTCATGAAAGCAAACCTGACGCCTATGTTGTAAATTTGTCCCTGAGCGTACACTATCGAACAAAAGAAACAATGTTGCATTCGCTAATTCACCTCTCATCTTATTTTCAACTCACCAGCAATATATCATTTTCACGACTCATCTACTTAACTTGCTGAACATCGTGTTCAGCGACTCGTTCAGTCTATTCTGTTTTTTTTAAATCTGAAACTTCGTGAATCTCCACTTCGTCGTACTATAGGGTGGCGCACCAATTGTGCTACAATAAGAAATTCAAATAACTTTTTTTAATCGATGTATTTTATTCATTTATTTTTCATTAGATAGAAAATTGAATTTTATTTCAAAAGGATTATAGGTTAAAGACCGCAAATGACCTCCACGCTTAACCACGCATATGCGGCACCTGATCAAAAAATTGTTCATTGCGGTCTGAAGTTTGAAGTTGGGATCGCCTCAATTCTTGTCGTAATGGACTTCCTTAATTCAGGCAATTTCCTGGGTTTCGTTTTGTGGACCTCCTGCTTGACATAACCCCATAAAAGAGTCTGGTACAGTTAGGTCAGGTGACCTTGGGGGCCAGCGAAAAGTGGAGTTCCTGGAAATCAATTTGTTTGCGATTTTTTTTCTCGGAGCTCCGCAATAACTGGTCTGGCTATATGTGCAGTTGCTCCATCATCTTGCTGAAAACAAATGCTGTTGAATAGGATACGTCTTCGGCGCAGTTCTGGGTGAAAAAACTCCTTCAATGATTCCCATTGACAGTTACTGTTTTCTTCGTTTTCTACAAAGAAGTATGGCCCCACAAAACATCTTGATGGAACTGCGCACCACACATAATTCGCTCTGGGTGCAGTTTCGTCTCATGAAGCATTTCTGGATTAGATTCACTCCATATAAGGCAATTTTAACTGCCAAACTCCCGACTTTATTCACTTTGGACGGAAATGATGGACTGCAAAGCATGGTACCGTTGCACTATCCAAATTCTTTTGTCAGTATCCCAATTATTCATTTTTATAAATGTAAATAGTAACATTCAAAATAGAAAAAAAAATAAGCCGCTTACTCACACAGAAAAAAAGTTATTTCGCTTTATTTTTGTAGCACGATTCATTCATGCGCCAAACTATCCTGTTTGTGTCCTTATTTCGCGTAGAACTCTTTACACGCCCTGTAGATCTGGGGCCCTATTCTTGACATCATTCGCAACTCTGCGTATACGCAGGTCTGCGAAGGGTCAAGTTGCGAATACTTCGTAAAAATGATATTCTTGACAGCCCTTCGCAAAGTCGTTCGAACTTTATCGTTCGCATGTTCAAATGATCTTGGCAACAGCGCAATTTTGGAAGAAAACCTACCTGACTCTACGGTCAGCGAAGAAATCAGCTGTTGATGGGATGCACAAACCCTTGTTAAAGAGGTTGATAATATTTAAACGTCAGGAAGGTGCGTTTTGATGAAACTTTGAGATAAAAAATTGCGTTTTAAGACGAGTTTTTTCGAACAATTGTGAGTATTGGTTCTTTGAGAATAATGTGAAGTAAATGAATGTTCTACAAAGTTGTTAGAATTATCCAGCATGAATATAGGTATTATACAATCAAACATGACTTGATCAAATTAATTTTTTACAGACAAGTTTATATTTCTCCCAATGTCTATTTGGTAACTCCCGGAAGCAAAAAACTGAAAAGCTACCAAACCAATGAAATAAATACACTAACTTACCCTGCTTGTTATGCTCAAATCTGTAGCCGCAAGTAGGGAGTTGAGAGTATCAATAAAATTTTGTATTTTAATAATGCGTGATCGATTATCACAATATGACTTAAACCACTTCATGAAATATTGTTCAATTATAGATGTAAATTCATAAAATAAACTTCAATTCCATTCGAACTTGGGCGCTTACTGCCATTCGTAACTGTTTGCGGACGGCTATGTCCGCTCGTTGCAAAGTACGTATAATCGCACAGGCTGCGAACGGTCGAGAATACCCATTGAAGGTATCATTCGTAAAATCGCAGGTAGTTCATGAGATACGCACGATCCTGAATTATACGAAGGGTCAAGAATAGGGCCCCTGGTCGATCACTTGTGTGTTATGAGAAATAAAGGAGTTGCTTCACTTTTATATCGCTATAGTGAAATGCATTATTTCCAACAATCATTATATACTAGTTCATTTCATCCAACGGTGAACCTTCAAACTGATACGGTTTTTGTAGGTTGTTATGTATTTGATTCAATAAAGTATTACTTTACTTTCGCCCGATAGTGTAAGTGTATCAGGAAAAACGAAGATGAATTTTCGCCATTATTTGTGCATGTAATTTTCAACTGAAATGTACTTCTTATAGGTGTACTGATGATGCAACTACGACCACCATGAAAACTCCTAGTAAGTAACATAAATAATAATTATCCTCAGGAATTTGTTTATAGTTTTTTGAATTTTTATTCTTCGGTATTTCACTTTTTCAAATCTGTATTTGTTATCATCATCAAATATAGGCCTTTACTAATGTTCATTCTCAACTTCTTGTATCCAAATAGTAGTGCTACGAAACATGTGTCAAGTTAAACCTCAAAAGGACACCTCCATTTATACAAAGTTAAAAAATAGTAAATAGTAATAAGCATTGGCAACGTCTCTGAGAATTATTTGACATTTCACGATTACCAACCTGCGTCACTTTTATGTAAAAAAACTTGATAAACCTAAATCTTGGCAACCAAGTAAATTATAGAAGTGAATGCAGTATAACGTATGGTCCGAAAGTTTTGGGAAAAATTTCAAAAGCATATAACTCTTACTTAAATAATCTTAAATTTTTATCGAATTATTCAACAATTTGACTTAACTATCCTTATTATAAATCAAAATTCAAGTAACAGACAAGGGACCATTATTTTCGATTTGCCTAATTATTCCCCTGACACGTTGCTTCTCAATCAGACCAGGTAAAATTTTTCCCAAAACTTTCGGACCATACGTTATGTTTGATTATGTCAGGATATTATAATATTTATGGCTTAGGTCAATCATAACAGTGTGGAAGATACAGTACATGAATGCACTATCTTCTTGTCGTCATCAGTATGGTCTTTATATACAATTTGTTTCAGTATCTGAACCAAACTGCGAAGAGACAGGTTCTGGCAATTTTCCTGCCCCAAAATGTAATCAATATTATGAATGTTCAAAAACCCTCTGGTGGTGGGATGCAAAATTGAAAACTTGTTCTAAGAAGACAGCTTTTGATCAAGTTTCGAAGAAATGCGTTCCTGTTCAGCAAACAAACTGTGATTTGACAGCATGAGCATAATTGTGTTGGATACATGTGGTGATAATTATTGAAATTTGAATCGTAATAAAGTATTTGTCTAACTGAATATTTTTGTGAAGATATTGCGTCGAAGCATTTGTCCTCTATAAATTTAAATATCCTTGATTATTGCTCATTCGTTTTTTTTCAAATAGTATACTCGTTTGAATGCTTTACTAGTTTTACTACATTGCATTAGTCAATGTTTAGGCAACTGAATTAAAAAAAATCATTCATACGAATCTAGATGAAAAGTACGGTAAGTGATTAGGACTCATTAGATAAGCTTTTGAGGTAAGATTCATAGCGGAACTGTCCAACTAAGTGTTCATTCAAGAATTAAAGGTGCAAAGTGTTGAAAAATGCTTTACAGTCTTCAACTATAGACAATAGACATGATGGAGATTGCCCATCTAGAACATTCAAACAGCAGTCACCCAATAATGTAGTACCTGCGGGGTGTTTCTAAACTAAACACACGTACCCGCAATTGATATAAGAGATCTTACACACTTTTCCAGCCGAAAGGGAACCTGGATTCGTGCCCTGAGCAAACGCAAGGTCTTACGAACAATTCAATCGTTTTCTGAGAGGAGATGAAATAAAAAGAAATTAAAATCAACAATATATTAATTCGAATAAAATATCTCTTCTATATTTACTGAGAAAAAAAAAACAAAGTTGCTATGTTTCTACCTTTTCAAAAACCCAACAGTAAGCATAAAGAAAAACAATAGAACAGAAAACCAATAAAATAGAGAGCGACGCAGTACCATCTGGTATATGTATGCCTATATCAAATAATTATTTATTGTAGAAAATGTCTCTCTTACCAGACCAAACACTCCCGAAAACACTTGCTGAAAGTCACAAAAATAAAACAAATTGATTAATTTCCAAATTACCGTTAATTTACTTTTAAAATTTTTGAAGAACCGACCGAACTTTCCTTCCAATTAATATAGGTAATATAGGTACCTCCTACGAATTTTGTATTCGCATGTTCCCTCCCCGCGATGCACACGCTGTGCTTCTCTCTTCACGCCACTCTCGGAACCCCCGTCGAATCTCTGTCGGATCTCTCCTTAGTTCCTGAAAATTTCCCTATTTAAATCAAATTCCCCCCTGCCTCTTTGACCCCTTGGAATATTCTAGAAGAAATTCGTTTGAGACGACGTGGTCTTACACTTTTGGTTAAGAAACCATAAAATCTGATGATAAGCAGAAAAAACCGTTGACTACGCTCCACTTGGGTTACGCAATCCCTTGAACTGTTTATCAGAGTCCCTAACAGCTTACGCCTGTCGAAATTTTAATTTATGTGTCTTGGATGGATCCCACATGTTTGAATAACTTTCCTCTAGAATTATGGTAAAACTGAATATTTTTCTTTTTTAAGATGAAATAATTTCTATTCAGGGTAGGTACTACAATAATTTTCCAGCAATTTTTTAAATTTTTTTTTCTTATGCTGACAGAGAATGCCTGTATAAACAAACATGTAAAATATCAGCGAAAAACATATCATATTAACGAAGATATGGGAGTTCATAGATATAGCATTTTTCATAAATCACCCTATATCTCCGAAACGAATACCCTTATGGGACATTTGAAACCCAAATTCTCATTCAGTTTGAGGTCCTCTATCTCCACTTAGCCGTTGTTCCTTACGTCACCAGTCACCCTGTATATTTCTACCCTTGAATTTTAAGTCTTCGAGTGGACAATTTTTCTAGTCTATCAAAAAAGGCTATACTTTCTCACTTACTTATTTCCTGCATTTTGGCACTGGCTCATCCGCCATTCTGTAACTCCGACAAAAGCCTTTTTTTCGATGTTCTGATTAACAAGCCAAGTTCAGGGTAGATAATTGGGACCAATTCGCTCTTCGTTGATGTCAGTTTTGAATAAGGTAATTGGATGGAAAAATAATAGAATATTTATATGAAAATTTTAATTATTTCAAATGAATAGAATATAAATCCATAGTTTTCGTGTTGTCATTGCTCAATAGCCAAAAACTTTCCTTGGCGGTATGAGAACGCCTTCTCTCACACCTGTAAAAAATCATTCAGTACAACATTCGATTTTCAATGCACTATGCGAAATACAACAAACAAAAACTTCAACCGGTACTGTGAATGACCAACTACGAATACATTAGTATATTTTCATTCAAAAAACGATAAGGTCCATAATCAGAAAAAACAATTTTCTCCAGAAAAATCCCTTATTAAATATAATCCGAACTAACCTGTAGGTCCAGTAATAATTTCGCTTTCCACCAGTCCTTCTGATGATGGACAGGAAGAACCTGAAAGTAAAAATGCAAAATAATTCACATTTCTGAAAGTTATAACGATCGCCTTAACATATGTTACAAAATGTTTCAGATAGTTATGGAGTATATAAGTGGTGTAACTTCTTCCACTTGAAATTACCCAATGGAATTTTCAATAGTAACATTGATTTAAAATAATAATTGAATAAATTGTCCAATCTGGTTTGGTCAGGAGAGTATAGGACCATTTTATCTTAATTTTTGAAAATAGATACCTAAACAGAGCTACTGATATACCCAGAAGTTCAGTGGTCTCAGAGTATGAATTTCTAGGATGAAAGAATAAAAAAAGATAAAACATCTCAAATGAAAACACAGGAATGTTATTAAAATGATGAAATACTACATTCCCAACTTTTCTTCAGAATATTTTCTATCCATCCTTGTGCTAAATTTTTAAACTGAATGGCCGGTTTTCACCATTTTTTGCATTTATGTTGCATCCATTTCAAACTTTACTTATTTGTCATTGTTTTCACGGAGCTCTTTTATGTTAAATATACTTTTTGTATTTATTGGATATATAATATTTGTATTTTCATAACGCTATTTGGACAAAATTACCTATACAATCAATAATTAGCGTATTTCAGCTGATTAAACAATATCTACCGGTCTAAAGCAAGACAATTCATCTCAGCAAACAAAGAACCGGGGGGTCAATTCTCGAGATCACTCGTTCGATGAACGTATACGTTCGCGAACGAATAAAATCGAACGTATGGTTCGAATGATGTCAATTCTCGAGCATTATCACCAACTACTCGTTCCGACGAAAGCATACGTTCATTTCGAACAGATAATAAATTTGGCATCGTGTCAAAATTCATCGAAAATGTGCGTTTTGTTCACAGACCTATTTTTTATAATTAGATATTTCTGTGATGTGTCATGATTGAATGAGAATTTTGAAAATACGTCAATTTTGATTCATTCGGTTTTGTATCAATCATAGACAACAACTTATAGATGGGAAACTCTCCCCCTAATGTTTGGGTTTGAAACGCTCCCTGGTGGGTGTTGAAGGAGTTATTTTAGAAAATGTTAGCACCTAGTGGTGATATATAGTACTAACTGGCGCGAAAATTTAAAATGACCTCACCCTACCAATGCTTTGTTTAATTCTTATTTTGAATGCTTAATCACTTACTGAAATAAGATATTATCTTATCGAATTCACATATAAGGGCATTAAGAAAAACAAAAATTTCAAAAATAAAGCTTTATATTTCGGTATACTTTATACAAACTATCATTTATCATAATATAAATAATTTTTCAAATACCTTCAGACACGACATGATGGAGATCAAAAAAATAACAAAGGTTGAAGAGTGTAGGATATTTTTCTGGATTCGGAAACCGATGACGCTTCCAGGTCCTATCTTCACAATTTGGTACACTTAGGTTTCAACCTCATATTTCCTTCCAATTTGGAAATAGATTTTATCTAAGAAAATTCGCTAAAAACACGATGCTACACTTCAGACAGTTAGACAGTTCAACACAGAAAGATGACAGAAACACAGAGGAAACGAAAATCGTAAGGAAAGAAACCGAAAACAGCGATGCGAGCGCTGTCTGGTGGGTGTTGATGAAATTAAAATCAACTTCAAATGTTTAGTAGGAGAGTGGCCCATCTATAAGTTGTCTATGGTATCAATCAAACATATAATTCTTTTTGTGAAAAGCATTCCTATCGCACTTTCATAATTCATATGATGGAAAAAAGAAATAAACCCATGTCGGTGGAACAAAAAAATATTCTCATAGAATTCATTCGTTGCCATCCTCAACTAAAGGAAAAATTTTCCTCAACTTTCACCCGAAAAGACCAAATATCAATGTGGAAGGATATAACCAATATTTTAAATTCGACCCCGGGTGCGACAAAAGAATGGAAGGATTTGAGAAAGGTATATAAAATAGTTCTTGGTGCATATATTTTCATATAATCTTTATGTATTTTTTTAGAGTTGGTATGACCTCCAATCAAGAACAAAAACTAAGAAGGCGCAATTCAATAGCCATACCTCCAAAACAGGTGGTGGACCTGCAATTGCAGATCTTTCGGCATCCGAGGAAAAAATTATCCAAATTATTGGTGATACTGCCATAAGCGGCATACTGGGTGTGGTAGAACCACAGGCCGAAGAAATTGAATTGGATGCCGAAATTTCTGAATTAAAAGAAACCATTTCCCCTAATGAGCAAGAAAAAAATAATTCACAGATTGTTCAAGAACACATCGCACAAAAGAAAAAAAAGGAAATCAGAACCAGAAATATTGCCACACAGCGCTTGGATAAAGCTGTGGAACAAAGTAATGTTACCATAGAACTGCTGCGTGAAAAAATAAAAATCAAAAAAGAATACTATACAAAAAAACTTATAGTTATGGAACGGAATGCTGAAGCAAACGAGAATATAGTTTCAGAACTAAGGGAACTGAAAAAGATACTCTTAGAAAAATTAGCTAGTAAATGATCTCAAATTTTCATGTTTGTTGCGTTTTGTTTTGTTCATTTCATAAGTTTTGTTCAGATATTAAGTATTTGTTATTGTTTCCTCAATTTTTTTGTGTGTGAATATAAAAGTATTGAAGTTTTTAATAATGTTTTTATCATGATGTCTCCTAGGAGAAGTGAGAAAATGATCCAACTTTTCTAACAAACCTCGAACCATTTGTTTGTTCAAACGAAATTAACGAATAAACATTGTATCTGATAAATGATCAAATGGATTTTGCCTAGATTGGTCATAATAATGTCTCTCGCGACCTTCTTGCACAAAAATTTCGGCTTTATTCACAATATTATTCATATTATGTAACACACGATTCTCTAAATTCGTTTTTGAATTAAATAATTCACAAGCTCAATCAATAACTACAACAGAAATTTCAAAATTGACACGGGTGTCAATTTTCGAGATCATTCTTTCGATGAACGAATACATTCGCGAACGAATAAAAACGAACGTACAGTTTGAATTAAGTCAATTCTCGAGCATATCGCCAACTACTCGTTCGGACGAAAGTATACGCTCTTTTCGAACGGATAATAAACTTGGCAACGTATCAAAATTCATTGAGGAATGTGTGTTTGATCATAGACCTATTATTAATAATGAAATTATGATATAAATCGATTTATGCTTTTGATAATTCTGAGGTGTCTTATGATTGAATGTGAATTGAAAAAAAATCAAATCTGATTCTTCAGATTCAGTTTTCTTTGAATCCAATGAATAATAATTGTGTTGTGAATAGCAGTCAGGTCCGGATCTACGATTTTTTCTGACCGGGGCAAATATTCATGATGGCGCCCCCCCCCATTTGTGTAATATATGAATTCATAAAAAATAACGAAAATAAATAATACAAATGAATAATAAAGATAAATACTAATAATAAGGAAAATATCACAAAGAAAGAAATTATATTTATTTCTTCACAGCTTCACGCGGCGCGATTTTCTCTCCGCGAACGCATCTATCAGCTCCTCGAAATCTATTTCGGAAGCAGTTTGGTTTTCTATAGCTAAGATCGAGAGACCATAGAGACGTTCCTGACTCATTGAGGAACGCAAATAATTTTTTATTATTTTCAATTTGCTGAAACTGCGTTCACATCTTGCAGACGTGGTCGGTAATATATGTGCAGTATATTCTTAAAGCTATACTCACATTAGGGAATAAAGCTTCTTGCAGATCTTGCCTGTGAAGAATTTGTAGCAGGTCTAGTGAAGTCGATCTTTCACTAATTTCAGGAACCAGCTAGCTCCTAACAAAAATCAACTGCATTCAAGTCTCTTCAATATTTCCGCGCTAAAAGGGTCCCATTTTTCTGCAGATCCTCTTTTTGCATGTTTAAAAGGGCATGACCGTTGAAGAATGGGAAATTCGTATGCAGACTCTGTGCGCTTTCTGATTTCTGACAATAATCTGTTGAAAACTACCTTAATTTCCTTCGAGAATAAGCCAACTAGATCTAGCGTTTTTGACTCATCCTCGCACATTTCGTAGACCTGCTTTTTCTTCTTGCAAATACGTTTATTTGTATAGAATTGGCTCCACATTCAATTCTTCTGAAAGAAGTGTAGCTTGCGAGGTCCTGTTTTCAATAGGTTTTTCTCTCATTCCTGGCAAGATCTTCACAAGACCATGCATCAACGATAATGAACGTGGAATAATTATATCCCCTTCCTGAATTTCCACGTTGACCCTATTGATCTCTCTTATCCCAAATTGTTAGTTTCAGGATGAATCTAAAATCCATCACAGCATGAAGCAAGTGATCAGCTTCATACTTGGATTCTGTGACTAGTGAGGATTCTTTGATTTCTTCTACAGCCTTCACAACTCCCGGTAAATTATTGAGCAGGGCATGAACAGCTTTATGTTTAGCCCATCTTGTTTGGCTACTTCGTTCTCTTTAAATATCTGGTTCATTTGTTCTGTGTGAGATATACATCTGGGGTGCAGTCGAACATAATAGTGAAATAGTTGGCCTCCTTGATCTCATAATGTAATAACAATTTCGGAATACCGAAATTTGGTGGCCATTAAATCGATAATTTCTTTTTGTATAGTTTTGGACCGATAGGATGTATTGTCCTTTTTTTGAGTGGTCAAGATGGCACTTCAGAGTCGGGTCATATTTAATATAAAAATTTTTTTCCGAGAAAATCAAAAGTAAAAAAAATTTAATCTCTGGTTGTTTTTGGCGCCCCCTTAAGCTGGCGCCCGGAGCAAGCGCCCCGCTTGCCCCCCCCTAGATCCGGGCCTGATAGCAGTTCTGCAATAAGTTTAAATAATGGAGAGGAGGAATAAACCTAAATCGGTAGAAGAGAAATTTTTTTTATAGAGTTTATGCCTATGCATAATCAACTGAAGGAAAAATTTTTTTCGGCTTTCACCTGGTAGTATTTGATATATCTATAAGGAAGAATATCACAAACATTTTAAATTCGACCCCGGGTGCGACAAAAGAATAGAAGGATTGGAGAAAGGTATATAAAATAGATCTTTGCCGCATATTTCTTTATATGTCGCAGTCGGATACTAAAATCCGTCAGTTCGCGAAATGACTAGGCAGTTTGTAAACTGACGAACGTTTTCTAAAACGCTCTTGAAATGAAGATCGTTTCACAATCGGTCTGAAATTTTTAGTCAGTTTGTAAACTGCGAAAAACGCATCCGACGGATTGTCAAATCATTTGAAGTGTATTCTGAAAACGTTTCGTGTCTTTTTGCAATTTGAAGAACTGCTATATCTGTATAATTAGCTGACTTCATTATTCTGGATACAGAAAAATAAATTATTCACACTCATTTTTTTTATTTTATTATCGAAAGACCACAAAAAATGAAATTATCATTACTTATTGCAGCAGAGGCCGCTCAAATGGCACCTGCTGTTGCATTTTTGATATGCTTTGAAACAAAAGCACCCCCTTGTCTTACACTGATATTTGATCAGGCGGCAAGCACATTTTTTGAAACCTTGGCCGCCGAACTTTGAGGAATTCGCTACTACTGTTTTTCCAATTGGAACATGAATTCTACAGAATTGGGTGATCTGTTCGGTATCAGTTCCTCCCTCGAAAACCACCGGTTAAAAACGCCATTTTCAGTACCAATTTGATAAACGCCATTTTTTCTATCGGTAACTGTTGCTTATATATTTTTCGGATCAAGTAATTTCAGGTGGAACGTTTGGAAGGATGTAGGATATGACAATCCGTCTGATACGTTATACGCAGTTTACGAACCGACCGAAAATTTCAGGCCGATTGTAATGGTATCCACTCACGAGGCTACCGAGACGGGCTTTTTATGACAGTTTATAAGGCCACGTGCGAAAAGAGTCTCCGTGATTGGTCAAGGGCTCATAAAGTGTCATAAAAGGCCATATAACGCCAGTCTCGGTAGCCTCGTGGATGGTGACCATAAAACGATCTGTATCTTGAAAGCGTTTTAGAAAACGTTCGTCAGTTTACAAAATAACTAGTCATTCTGCAAACTGATAGATTTTAGAATCCTACTGCGACATATACATAATCTTAATGTATTCTTTCAAGTTGGCATGACATTCAATCGAGGAGGAAAACTAAAAAGGCGCGAATGAATAGCCAAACCTCGAAAACTGGTGGTGGACCTTCAATTGCAGATGTTGTTATGTTTTCCATACAGTATAAGATATTAAGTGAATGTATTACTGTGTTTTTTATATGAAAATACTGATTTTTTGATAAGGTTTTCATTTAATTGATGTTCAATTTTAAAAATAATTCAGTACTATATTTCTCATCTGATAAATGTTCAAATGGATTTTGCCTAAATTGAACATAATAATGACCTTCTTGCACTAACATTTCGGCTTCATCCACAATATTATTCATTCATTAATATTTTGTAACACAAGATCCTCTAAATTAATAAGTATTTGAATAATTTACAAGGCCTGAAGAAAAACTTTTTGATTAGAAACTTCAAAATATTTTCGTTCGTCAACGAGCGTATGAAACGAGTCAAATGACCTATTTTACCATGGAAATTTTCGGAAAATCAAAAAAATTTTCCGAATATATGGCGCATCATTTTTGTACGGCACTGCCCGTTTTCCTATTATTTTCCATGGAGCTATCGATGGTAAGAATGCCGTCAAAAGTCATATGACCCAAATGTACCCAGTCTACGGCCTGTCCTTTTAAATTGCCACCTGTACTCAGTTGGACAGCTTACAAGTGACAGCATAGTGCTGAATCTTATTATTTTATGTCCTTCTATCGTTCTAGATAGGTCATCTTCTGGTTCAAATGACCCATCAATTTTCGACACGGGCCTGTAGTCTATATTATGATTGCGAGCAAATCAAAAAATGAGTCCACACCTCCTCCAAAGAGAAGGAGATTAGGCAATATTTAGAGAAGACAATGAAGAATAAAATGTTGTTAGCAACTTTCGAGATGATGAAGACGACTGTCCATGTATCTATTGTAATTACTTTTTTTCCCAATCTAAGCCCGGAAAAAACTGGTTAATTCCGATGCATAAATCTTGTTTCTAGAAGAACCAAGCGTTTCATTTGTGAACTTATTAGTTTCGTAACTATAATTGCATTTGGTCCATAGCATACAGGCAAAATGAATTTTCGTTCATCCCAATTTATCTAAGGATATTTTATTTCTTGCGAATGTTATTTCTGAAAATAAAACCATATTTCATTTTGTACGTAGGGTGGACCGGGGATAAAAGTGCCAGGGGTAAAAAGTTCCAACCATGGCTATTTCTAAAAATTCAAAAATATGAATCCAACACGGCGACCATGGAACAAATACGACACATGTTCGTGAAATCAGTTAGTATACAGAGTGGTCTGAGGAAGGGCGTACAAAGTGAGGTTTTTAATACTCAAACGTAACTTAACTGGACCATTGCGTTTTTCTTCTTATTTGATGGCCGTATTGTTTTTCGGGGCGAAATAATTTTATACCGATAGTTTTATTATTGCACTTTACTACTACAGTATCCATTTCTTAATTTTTGACGTATTTATTTTGTTAGAAACAAATTTATAAAAACTTGGTCATTGGGGCAAAAAGTACCAAGCATTATGGGGTAATAAATGCCGTATGGCACTTCTCGCCCCTGTTATGATTACACTATGAATGTTAAAAAAGGGGAATTTGAGCAAGTAAAAAAGAAGGTGTTCCAGAGAAAAAACAGGTTACTGAGAGAAGTTTCTGAAGCCAGCAGTGAATCTGAGACAGATTATTCCTTTCGTATTTACTGTTTCGAACCATTTTTTCCGAATATGCCTTCTGAAGAATGGATACAATGTTTAGAGAGTGAAAAATGGACTCATAGTAGATGTATCTCATTTTGTTTTGCTTGCTTAAACTGTTAGTGTTAGTGTTAGTGATAAGGTAAATGTTCAAGCAGGGATCTAATTTCCGAAGTACACCACTGGTGGCACCACAACAGCAGGATAATGACAGACCCGTTTCTGGCTTGTTAGCCTTCACCAGTGCCACATAACCCTTAACTGCGGTAGCAACCAACCAAAACAGCAGGACTTATATTACTCCCTATTTTGTAATAGTGATGATGGATAAATCCAATATGGAATGTACCTAGTCAGTTAGTTTTTGTTTGTCAGTTAGTTTTTGTAGTCAGTTAGTTTGTTGAAAACCCAATAAAACATTCATTTGATTGGATAATGCCTAATTCATTATTAAATTCTACTTGGTACTTCTTACCCCTATAGGCTGGATACTATAAGCCCCAAAGTTGGGGCAAAAAGTGCCCATTGCAACAATACAAAAGTACACTAATAACAACTTCATATCAATTTTATATTGTATTTCCTATCAAGCATTGTGATAACTAATGTTTAGGTAATCAGGCACGTATTAAATCTGAGCCTAATAAAATACAATAGATCAGTAAAAAAATAAAAACTAAAAAGTGGCACTTTTATCCCCGGTCTACCCT
Source organism: Adalia decempunctata (assembly GCA_951802165.1). NCBI lineage: Eukaryota > Metazoa > Arthropoda > Insecta > Coleoptera > Coccinellidae > Adalia > Adalia decempunctata. Next base: position 30,343,426 of record OX637697.1, read on the forward strand.
ACTTCCTCTATCTATTTCATGACATTAACGATTTTTCTTTAACTGGTATAAAAAATATAGATTTCGGAGATTGAATTACATTAGTCAGTCCAAATAAGGGTTGTTTGAAGTGAACAAATCCGGAAAATCTAATCGGAATCAAACCGTTTATTCCCAAGTTATGGATATTGTAAATTTAGCCAATATTCATAAATGACCCTGTATCTTCGAGATTAATGATCCTAGAGTTAAACTACCCGACAGTTGTCGGCTATTGTAACTTACCCGACACCTGTGAACACAATTTTTAGGGATATCTGTTGGATAAGTTATCCGGAACTTTATCAGTAAGAGGTAAAACAGACCCTTAGGATACAAATCAAGGAACTTTTCTGAAAGGACTGGATGACCTTCATCCTACATTCACACTTTTGATTTGTAACACTCTTTATAGTATCCCTTTGTTGGAATCTAGGATGAATTTAAATCTAATTCTATCCGATCTAAAGAACTTCAACTCATCTTTTATAATTTTCATCGAAAAAATGGAACCCAAGTCATTCTCTTTTTCAATACAGAGTGACCCATATAAATTTTCTGATTGCAAATACGTGGCAGTACGATAATCCCCCTTAATAATCTTAAAATGCAATAGGCAATTGAAGGCTTTGCAATTCTATTGATGAATTTGCTAAAAAAATTCTGCTTGTTGTTTCGATGTGAAAAACTCATTGGGAGTGTTTGCTGAACAAGTGGTTTCTGAACGAATTCTAAGAATGGGGATACTGAAATTGTCGATTAAATTCTTATACACCGTTTCCACATAAAAATTTCAATTTTTTTCGAATTCTCGAAGGATCTGCTATTCATATTCCTTCCACTTCTGTACGTCCGCGATATCTACGCAAAACATTTCTAATTTTTCCTTACTTCCTTCAACTTCCTTTCCGTACCAAAAGCCAGTGGTAGTGTTCCAGGCCCAAAATTCGGGACAGAGCTGAGTACTTCCTTTGAACTTATGATACAGACCGTTGCTTTGAGGCTCGTATCTTTCACCTCTCGTTTCGTCTTCGAACATCATTTTCCCTTCTGAAATGTACCACTTGCCGTCTGAAGGAAAACGGATTTGGTCTGGGCATTCCTTTCCGACGCACTTTATTGGTATTTCGATTTTGGGGCAAGTAAAAGGACGTTCTGGTTTTTCTGGAATCAAATGAAGGGTTTAGGTTGAAGCCAAAAACTACCTACTCTAATTATTGGTTGTTGTCAAAGATTCCGAACATAAGGAAGATCTCTAAGTTTTTATTTCGGCCTACCAAAAATCTCAAATTAAAATCAATGAAACAAAACCACCAAGAGCTTTGTAACAATTTGTTCCACAGGGAGCCAAAAAGATTTGCAGAATGGAACGAAAACTGGCTCAGCAAAATTCAACAATCAAAAGTTCCCCATATTTTGAATATTCAGCTATTGAGTTGTCAGTCTATTTCAGCGGTGATCTTATTCCTAAAAATTGTTGAAATTCTCCTTACTTTCGAGGGTATGCCATCTCCCATTACTGTCCCATTGCCATGCGTTGTTGTCGTTCAATGCCCAATGGTCCTTATCGCCACAAGTCACCCATTTCATGTAATATCCATCGGTTCTTTCGACGTAGACCGTTTTGCCCAACTGGAAGTAATATTTTCCACTTTCTGTGTCCTTAAATAATGTTCCAGGATATGGATAATAGAAACGGTCGATGACTTCTCTCCTACATCGATCTAAAAAAAATTGGGCTGGCTATTTTGAAGAAAATCGGGTCAGACTTTCAACGCGTTGAAAACACAGAAGCATTTTTTAAATTATTTCGGATCAATCTATAGAAGCCGATTGAAAGTGTTAACATACACTTTTGGTGGGTTTCAAAAAGCATGATCACCGGTGATCGGAGATCAACGGCTTGATTCTCTGATTTTTGAACTGTCAAATCGAGTTGATTTTAGATCAACTTCCGATCACCAGTGATTACGCTTTGTGAAACCCACCGTTAGAAATTAAATTTCCTATGACTATTTTCAAATAATCAGAGGAGTGTATAATTCAAAGCAGTTTACAAACAAGACTTTTCATATCGATTTTTGTTTGGTAAATACTGCCGAGTCATTAGATAAACTCTCCGGAATATGTTATTCATATTTCCTCGTCTACTTATTCGTTTGCATCAACGTGGCAATAATCACAAAAAAATAAGGCTAACAATACAAAACTGCAATGATTTTAAGCTATACTTACTTAAATAGCACCTGATAGTATGTACCTATTTTACGTGTGTGTATATCGTTCCTACATAAAAGTCTGCAGTTTTTGTTCTATTCCCGAAAAAATTATTCAGGAGTGAGAATATGAACAGAGCTACTTCGAATTTTCGAAAAAGCAATCAGATCTTCAAATCTAACCCCAATAGAAAATTGCAAAATAATAAAACATTACAAGGTGTATTATGATGAATTGTACTTCCAAATAAAGGGGGCCTATCCCACAAACGACAGAAATAATATTTTTTATGAACTTAGTCCATGTGTACTCCTACTTCAGTATTATTGTCACAACGGATAACCATGCACTTTGTATTATCTCAGGTATACTTCAGGTGCCTCATATACATGAATGAATGTTAAGTTGTTATTCTACAAGAATATGTTAGGTCATGCATATATTACCTATCAGCAGATTCGGGGGATTAGTTTCAAAAATATTGAAACAGAATTTGATGTGCACTTAGAAATCGTTAAAATAAAGCATATTACCAAATTTCTACCCGATATTTATTTTTTGAAATATTGGAAAAGGAAAAACATTGAAAACTCCGAAATCAGTGTACAAGGTGGCCAGATTTCGATGGTTTAGTACTACATCTCCTAAATTATAAGAGACAAGCAGGCCGTCCCAGCTTCGCCCGGGTAGAAATTTTTTTCACGCGGCGGTTTCATCTTCAACTCTTCAACCTGCCATATCTTTTGATGTACTCGTAATTGTTTGATGTGAAGGGTAATTTCATTCTTAATTAAATACTGGGGATAAATAACGTATAAAGTTGGATGAGGATCAATACCCAATTCATAAAAACACACTCCCAAATAGTGCATAATTTTGAAAAACATCTGATTACCATAAACAGGTTATAGCCAGTCAATCTTGAGAGATAGATATATGCTATCACGGACTTTTTTTGTAGAACTATTTAAAAGGTACATTTCCGTCATACATTGTATCCACGGTTTTTGCAGCGCACGTGAAAATAGCTGATTATGGCTGATTTTTTTGTAATTATTGAAGTTATAGTAGGTATCCTCATTTTTTCGGGTGAAAAGTATAGCCTATGTCACTCAGGGATAATGTAACTTTTTAAGGGTGAAAGAATTTCTGAAATCGGTCTTGTAATTTTTGAGCCTATTCGTATCAAACACACAAAAATACAAATCTTTCCTCTTTATAATATTAGTATAGATATAAAAAAGTAATATACATGCCATGTTCTCTTTTTTCGAGAAACATAAATTGCTGAAAACCGCAGGTTGCTACAGCGTCTAGTTTCCGAGCTACAGGGTGATTTTGGTATTTGGTTCATTTTTATAATTGACCTAAACCCTCTTATTATAGGTATAGGATCTATACGCTCCCGAAATGAACACATTTCAGGGCACTTTTTTTTACTGCTCTTCATCGGTGCTATTGAATTTTTTGTATTGAAACCATAGTGGGAAATAATATTTCCAAATGGATCTTTTTTCAACGATTTCAAAAATATATATTATAATATATGTACTTCCGAGTTCACTATATACCGAAAATTTCGAAAAAATACTTTTCGTTCAACAAATTCCGAGCAGGCTTTGATTCACTAACTTCAAAACTGAGGCGGTCATAGAATTTCATGCCTTATTTATTTTCACTTGCCAAATTCTGGCGCTTTTAAAATTCTTATTTATATCACATCATTAAAATATGCAATATATGCATTTTCTCGAATGGACAACGATTTGAACATTTGTTGAGAATATTATTTTTTCAAACGAACCTGTATTTTTTCTTGAAGCAACTTTTTTTGCCCCTCATTATTTTTTCAACGGGTTACATAAAACTTTGTGTTATTGTCATCATCAAATCATCAAGTATTTAATAAATGCTTTTCATTTTTCAATTTAGCATATAAATCATATTAAAATCATCAAGTTTCGCTAAGTCCCTTATTGGTCTGAGTAATAATAAAGCTAATATTTCCTGAATCAGTATGGCAGCTTACAATAATGGTGAGATATCGAATTCTAGCTATGACCTTATAAGAAGTTTAGAAGCGCCACTCGCCAGACGATACAACAATGATGAAACTGAATTGAATTTGACAAATGAAACTAAATAAGACATGAAATTCTATGACCGTTTCAGTTTTGAAGGAAGTGAATCGAAGCCTGCTTGGATTTTGTTGGACAAAAAGTGTTTTTTCAAAATTTTCGATATACAGGGTGATTCACGGTGGATGGCACATTAGACCTTTCTGGAGAACCAGACTTCAGAGCAGTTTGAAAATTTAATGGAATGTATTATCGGAACTGTTCTACCCAACTAAAATATTTTCGTCAATGCGGTGTTGCCACTTCTATTAGAAAGTAGTAGCAACTTTGCTTTATCAAATGGAACACCCGGTATATTATATTATTTTTGGAATCTCCAACAACTTCTCGACAACTTTTATTGACATTTCCCTATACCTATCTGTTGCCGTTTTCGAAATATAAATTAATTTCAATTTTATTCACCGGAAAACATGACTTCTAAAAATGCTGATAACTTCGGGTTGAGAAACACTATGGCATTGAAATTTGGTTTGGAGTTAGGTAATACATAAATGCTTCCAACACTCCAGCCTGATTTACGTTACTTCAATACAGGGTGATAAAAAAAATACAGTCTTTTCGGTTGCTTGAAAAAGTGACTGAAAGTTGTTTATTTCAAATGAAACGCCCTGTATATTATTGGAAATTCGGAAAACTGATGAAATTCGCTTTCATTCTATGTATATCATGCCTATGCCTAACCAGTCAAATTTCGGACTTATGAGCATTTATTTGTCAAAATGTCCCTTCAGAATGGTATTTCCATTCGGTATTTGGTAGGCAGGACATGATTACTATTTGACATTCTCCTAATAATAAAGGCACCAAGAAGCTTGAATTTCGACATCTTCTTCATTCCAGAAGTTGCAAATACTTTCGAAACGATGGAAGAAAACTATTCAAACGAAGTGCTCATGAATTTGTTCATTATTATTAACTGGAGAGGCTTTTTGAAGATCGGTGGATAAGGCGCTTGGGACCATGGAATTAACCAGCAAGATTACCCGATCTTAGTCCGTTAGATTTTTATCTGTGGGGAATGTTGAAAGAAAAAGTTCACAAAACACCCGTGAATTCGAGAGATGAATTGTTGGAAAGGATAGTCCGTTAGATTTTTATCTGTGGGGAATGTTGAAAGAAAAAGTTCACAAAACACCCGTGAATTCGAGAGATGAATTGTTGGAAAGGATTGCCCAAGCATTTGAAGATTTGGATTTCAAAGAAATACGATCTGCCACGACGAAAACAGTAAACACCCGCATTTTGAAGTACTTGGAAGTGAACGGCCAGCGATTCGAACATACTTTGAAGTATTCGACATGATTGTTCTACTTTTTAATAATAATTCATATAAATGGTTTGACTCTCAAGTTTCTCGGTGCCTTTATTATAAGGAGAATATCACAAGGTACTATCAAGTAAGTAGTAATCATGACCTGCCTAGTGCCTACCAAATACTGAATGGAAATACCATTCTGAAGGGACATTTTGACAAATAAATGCTCATAAGTCCGAAATTTGACTAGTTAGGCATAGGCATGATATACATAGAATGAAAGTGAATTTCATCAATTTTCCGAATTTCCAATAATAAACAGGGCGTTCCATTTGAAATAAACAACTTTCAGTCACTTTTTCAAGCAACCGAAAAGACTGTATTTTTTTATCACCCTGTATTGAAGTAACTTAAATCAGGCTAGAGTGTTGGAAGCATTTATGTATTACCTTACTCCAAACAAAATTTCAATGCCATAGTGTTTCTCAACCCGAAGTTATCAGCATTTTTAGAAGTCATGTTTTCCGGTGAATAAAATTGAAATTAATTTATATTTCGAAAACGGCAACAGATAGGTATAGGGAAATGTCAATAAAAGTTGTCGAGAAGTTGTTGGAGATTCCAAAAATAATATAATATACCGGGTGTTCCATTTGAAAAAGCAAAGTTGCTACTACTTTCTAATAGAAGTGGCAACACCGCATTGATGAAAATATTGTAGTTGGGTAGAACAGGTCCGATAATGCATCCCATTAAATTTTCAAACCGATCTGAAGTCTGGTTCTCCAGAAACGTCTAATGTGCCATCCACCGTGAATCACCCTGTATATTGTACTCGGAAGTATATCATGTTATATGTATATTTTTGAAGTCGTTGAAGAAAGATCAATTTGGAAATATTATTTCCCACTATGGTTTCCATTTAAAAAAAAATTGTTATAGCTCCGAAATTTGAGCAGATACAAAAAATTCAATAGCACCGATGAAAAGCAGTAAAAAAAGTGCCCCAAAGATGTGTTCATTTCGAGAGCGTAGATCCTATAATAAGGAAGTTAATTATGGTCAATTATAAAAATGGACCAAATACCAAAATCACCCTGTAGCTCGGAAACTAGACGCTGTAGCAACTTGGGGTTTCCAGCAATTTATGTTTCTCGAAAAAAGAGAACATGGCATGCATATTACTTTTTCTCTATCTTTTATAGTTTATAGTTGTAGTACTAAACCATCGAAATCTGGCCACCCTGTACATTTGGACTTCAAACGTACCAAGGTCATCTCTTTCGGAAATTATCGTGTTCACGACCGACCGGACGTACAGAATGGAAGTGGACCACGGATTATTCGTTATTGAGTGCAACTCAATTGTTTGAGAGCATCTTTTCGTCCAAGAATTTCGAAAACCTTGCATAACAGACATTTGAGGAAAATGATGTCCATAGAAACAAGCGCTAGAAAATGATAATGCTCACCTTTAGGTACTGGGGGGCAATTACAAACAGGAGGCTTCATGCAGGGGCAATCTTGAGAATTACCGGTTGAAAAATAAATCGAAATGACAAGTACAACCGAAAACAGTGAAAATCCCATTTTGATCTGCTGCAAAGAAAGAACTTGAGTCTGAATGAAAGTGAATTCATTTTCACCGCTCTTTTTATTACATCCTTATCACACAATTGTTTTGTACACCTAATTTCAAAACAAGCCATTTTTGAATCAGGACTTCTCATAGTTTTCATTTCCTACATCCTGAAATTCGTTGTTTTGAAACAAGTACTTAGCATAAACATGATAAATCCCCAGGAAAGTGTCATACCACAAAATTTAACCCACGCACGTCTTGCTCGTACTTACAGGGTGTTCAACTACTGAATCCCCGTTTTAACATGACCATTTCTCCAAAAATGTTCAAATGTAAAAGTTATAATCTCTTGAAGTCGAATTATATCCTGTGAAATGACAGTAATTGCCTCAAGAAATAGGAATTATTGATCTGGATTTAATAAAGAAATGTAAGGAATTGTTCCTCAATATTCGCTAGAATTTATATTGTTCTGGTTACGCATTTTGAACAAAATTTCGCAAGTAACTTCAACACGATATTCTCCAAGTGAATGCAAAATTTCATCGAGATCGAATACACATTTTCGGAATTATGAGGGGACTGAAACTCAAAACGGTCGTATTTATGGAGCCCTCCTACATTGACTCTGCCTTTTAGATCCGAATCTGAAAATTTCAAGTTTATAGATTGTCCAAACTAAACGGACAGAATTGAATTTGACCTCCGATTCTTGATCAATGAGGAGAGCCTTATCGTTCTCGGCTCAAAATTGTAAAAAAGACCTCTACAATCCCGATGAAATGAAAAAAAACTGAGAAATCAGTTAGAAGTTAGCCACGGAGTCCCAGCAACGGTTTCTGACGCGACGGTCGAAAAGCGCGCAGCGTTGCCAGACTGACAAGGATTCGTCGGAAGGAAGGATTATAGTTAATTGCTTATATTTCTGTAATATCGTTTTAATTTGAAGGAAAACCGTTGCTGGGTCATTTTTCGGATTTCTCAAGTCCCAGACGGCATCCCAAAAAATTTGGAGAGTGGTATCTTGTAAAGCATGCTAAAACACATCTTCCACAAAAATTTTTTTTCGAATAAGTACGCTCATCTCTGGAAAATATGGAGGTTTCCAGATAATTTTCCGGATTTCCCAAGCCCTGACGGCATCCCAAAAAATTTGGAAAGTGGTATCTTGTAGAGAATCTGAAAACACATCTTCCACAAAAAAATTTTTTCGAACACGATCATCTCTGGAAAATATGAAGGTTTTAATTTAAAGGAAGACCGTTGCTGGGTCATTTTTTGGATTTCTCAAGTCCCAGACGGCATCCAAAAAAATTTGGAAAGTGGTATCTTGTAGACTGTGGAGAATCTGAAGACACATCTTCCACAAAAACTTTTTTCGAACACGCTCATCTCTGGAAAATATGAAGGTTTTAATTTGAAGGAAAACCGTTGCTGGGTCGTTTTTCGGATTTCTCATGTCCAAGACGGCATCCCAAAACATTTGGAGAATGGTATCTTGTAGAGCATGCTAAAACACATCTTCCACAAAAAAATTTTTCGAACACGCTCATCTCTGGAAAATATGGAGGTTTCAAGATCATTTTCCGGATTTCTCAAGCCCTGACGGCATCCCAAAAAATTTGGAACGTGGTATCTTGTAGACAATCTGAAAACACATCTTCCACAAAAAAAAATTTTTCGAACACACTCATCTCTGGAAAATATGAAGGTTTTAATTTGAAAGAAAACCGTTGCTGGGTCATTTTTCGGATTTCTCATGTCCCAGACGGCATCCCAAAAATTTGGAGATGGTATCTTGAAGAGCATGCTAAAACACATCTTCCACAAAAAAAATTTTTCGAACAAGATCATCTCTGGAAAATATGAAGGTTTTAATTTGAAGAAAAACCGTTGCTGGGTCATTTTTCGGATTTCTCAAGTCCCTGAAGGCATCCCAAAAAGTTTGGAAAGTGGTATCTTGTAGAGAATCTGAAAACACATCTTCCACAAAAAAAATTTTCTCGAACACGATCATCTCTGGAAAATATGAAGGTTTTAATTTGAAGAAAAACCGTTGCTGGATCATTTTTCGGATTTCTCAAGTCCCTGAAGGCATCCCAAAAAGTTTGGAAAGTGGTATCTTGTAGAGAATCTGAAAACACATCTTCCACAAAAAAAATTTTCTCGAACACGATCATCTCTGGAAAATATGAAGGTTTTAATTTAATACTAGATTTCTTCACAGGATATAGGAAACGTGGATGGTCAAAAACTAAGTCCAACTAATGCCGACGTTTCGCGGATATATTTCCACTTCTTCAGGGCAAAGTTGAAATTATGTTTTCCACCTGATGGATCTTAAAAACGGTGTTATGAACAATGCAAACCAGATACCCATGGAAACTTGAAAAACTTCGTCAGGAAATTCCAATTAAATGTTGTATTGACAAATGCAATGCATCACCTTCAATGAATGTGCCAAGACTTGGCACATTCCTTTGTCTAAGTTCTAACCCTAGATATTCTTTGCTTCTAATCTATGGTATAAGCTGATTGATATTCTGTGGCATAAAATGACATTTACCAGATGTTAGATGAGTCAGATGTCAAACCCAAATAAACGTCAAACCATTCAAAATCAAAACACAATAAATAAACGTCAGGGAAGTTAATGATTACTTGGAATTAAAAACTGAATATAAATATAAGTCCTGATGGACGGGCACGTTGCTACAGATGATTCTTCTGCACAAGGCAACTCCAGACATGTTTTGCCAGGTGCTCCGGTTCAGAGAGCTCGGATTACAGGGATCGGTGATGCAAGTGAATATCAAGGAGAAGATGCAGGAAGTTGGAAGGATATATTAAGACGGTCCAGTCAACGAGCTGAAGAATACAAAAGAAGGAGGGCTAATCCTCCGGTAGAAGAGGAAGAATTAGAATCAAAATACGGCGCCAAACACGTTATGAATCTTTTTACCCCGGTTTCATTATGTATGTTGGTTGTAGTGGCGACTATTCGTACTGTGAACTTTTACACTATGAAAGACATTTATCTGTAAGTCCCCAACAGATTCACCTGTTGAAAGTATAACTTATTGTATTGTTTTAGAGTATACACTCCTTTCCATGAAGAAAGTCCTGATACAAGTACCAAAGTTTGGAATGCTGCTGCCAATTCGTTGATACTTATGTGTGTTATTGTAGTTATGACAGTCCTCCTGATATTTTTGTACAAGTACAGGTGTTACAAAATCATACATGGCTGGCTCATAGTTTCTTCTCTAATGCTGTTGTCAATTTTTTCATATCTTTATCTGGAGTAAGTTTTAAATATTTATATACAACTGTGTATTCCTACATTTTTCATATTATCATGTAGAGAGGTCCTGAGAGCCTACGATATTCCTATGGATTACCCAACTTTACTTTTTGGGATGTGGAACTTTGGAATTATGGGAATGATTTGTATACATTGGAGAGGGCCTTTGAAGTTGCAGCAGGCATATCTTATTTTTATCGCTGCTCTCATGGCATTAGTATTCATTAAATATCTACCAGAATGGACCACTTGGGCTGTACTTGCTGCTATATCAATATGGGGTGAGATTTTGTGGAAATATAGAGAAAAATTCTGATTTTCTTTCTTTAGATATTGTTGCTGTTCTTATGCCTAAAGGACCACTGAGGATTTTGGTGGAAACAGCGCAGGAAAGAAATGAACAAATATTTCCAGCTTTAATATATTCATGTGAGTGTTTTGTACTGATTTATTCATTATTTTCGAACATATATGTATTATCTTTATTATTACACCTAATTCTTACAAATCTGAAATGAACAATTATGTTTGTTGAACTGAATGAAATGAATCATTTTGTTGACTCTTATCTAGGTTCAATTTTCCTGTATTAATAAAAGAAATATTTTTTTATTTTTATTATAATAAAGCCTGTATCAATGTTGGCTATTGTTAAAAGTTTTCTATAGTTCTCTGACAAATTGAATAATTTTTAATTATCTTCCGTAGCAACATACATGTATGCTATTGTAGCAGCAACTGATGAGACTACAAGCCGGCCATCTGCCAACCCCAACAGTGCCAACACAGATGAAGGTGGCTTTCCACCAAATTTCGCAAATACTTATGTTGATCGTGCTGCTATCAGAAGAAGGTTGGATCCCCCAGAGGATCCACCTCAGAGGGCAGCACCTCCTACAACTGACTTATATGATCTTGATGATGAAGAGCAACGTGGAGTTAAACTTGGTCTTGGCGATTTCATTTTCTACAGTGTTCTGGTTGGAAAAGCCAGCTCTTATGGGGACTGGAACACCACATTGGCATGTTTTGTGTCAATTTTGATAGTAAGTATGTTTTTCAAGATTTTGTTGAATTGTAATTTGGATTTGATGAAATTGTCTTCCCTAAAGAATTCGGAAACAAAATATCGTCGCCTTCAGGAGAAAATTGCGTAACTCCATTCAATTAACGAGGAGTTACGTAGTTTTCTCCGGAACACGACGATATATATATTTTTTTAGGGACTTTCCTTGACGCTGGTTCTATTGGCTATGTCCCAGAAAGCACTCCCAGCATTGCCGATCTCTATAACATTCGGACTTATATTTTATTTTGCTACCAAAGAAATTGTTAGTCCATTTGCAGATAGTTTATCAAATGAACAAGTATTTATTTGACTTCAATGACTTGTCCTGAGTAATTAAGCTATAATTCATGTAATAAAATTAATATTTATAAGTTGATGTAATGAAATTGATGACCTTTTTTAGTAACTTGTGTGTATTAATATGAAATTTTTTATCGAATATTGAATCTTGTCAATAAATTAATAAGCCACAATAATGTTTTTTCATTGAAAAAATATTTCACTTCATTTGGAAATATGTATCGATTTATCACTAAATTGTAATTAAGAGAAAAAAACTATAACATGAAGCTCTCATCTCAAATCAGGAACTTTTGAAAGCTTGTTGACCCAACTTGCAGTAAATAAGATTTGGTAGTATGCATGTTTGAGAGTATATAGATTGGATACTTTTCAAATGGATTATGGACTTCTCAATGTAACAGCAGAAAATTCGCTTTTTATTCTACATAATTGAAAAATATGTATGGAATATCATTCAACACATAATATATTTAATAATATAGCAGGAGTTTTTATAAGAAATCTAATGCTGTTCCAGAAATGTACTATATCTAGTAGGTAACAATCAGTATGTCATATGTGTTGATTTCAAATTCCATAATTTTTATTTTAATCCAAAAGTAATGCTTCACAGTGTGAATTCTGAGAGAGTATTATCTGAACCAGAGCCACCAGATGAAACCTACAACATTTTTATCAACAATATTGATAGTTTTAATGGAAAATATATTTTATCTGTATGTATGGAAACAAAAATGAAGCAACTTAGTGCTCCATTTAACGGTTTCAGAGTATTTACAAACAAGGTTTCGAAGAAGCAACATCATCAGAAAAACAAGACAATGCTGATGGGAGTCAAACGGATAATGTTGAAGATTCATCAGAGAAAAGCGAAAATGTAGAGAAAGATAATGAGGAGGTTCAGGACGAACAATCCTTGACTTTCGACCAAATTATTAGCGCAAAATCTCAAGGTATGCAGGTACCGCAAAATACACTGCGCAAAAAAATTAACGCACATTCTGAAAATCTCAATTTTAATGAAAGTTAACTCTACATTGACTTTATAACTTATTTTTTAAGTTCTCTCGGGAAGGTTTTGAACGAAACAAGAAACATTAAATGGAAGAAAAATTCAGGATCTCACCGAATCTTATGTGAAAGAAGAGAAATGAACAATTTTCAAAATACTGAAATGCTGATAAGTGATGTAATACTTGGTATTTCCACCCCTTGCGTTAATTACAGCTCGGCAACGACGGTTCATACTCAAAATGAGCGATCTTAAAAGGTTCTGATCTAATCCTTCTCCGAGTTGGATTCCTAAGTCATTAAGAGTAGCTGGATGATTTTCTGAACTTCTCAGCCTTCTATTGAGGTTGTCCCAAACTTGCTCAATCGGATTGAGATCTGGACTTCTTGCTGGCCATTCCATTCGAGAGACTTCAACCTCTTCAAGGTACTCCTAAACGATGCGCGCACGATGGGGTCTGGCATTATCGTCTATAAAAATGAAATTTTCACCAATGTATGGGGCAAATGGCACTACATGCTCTTCAAGATTGTTCCTTCATATACTTATCAGCATTATCAACGACCACTAGGTCTGTGCGAGCAGTCAAAGATATTCCACCCCATACCATAATCGATCCTCCCCCGAAACCAGTAGTATTCAGGAAATTGCACTGAGCATATCTTTCATGTGGACGTCTGTATACAAGGGAACGTCGATCACAATGGTAGAGGCAGAATCTAGAGTCTAGACTCATCTGTGAAGAGAACTCTTTCCCAATCGGCCTCTTCCCAATGGATATGCTCTCTCGCAAAATCCAAACGCGCCCTTCGATGGGCTGGGGTAAGAGCTGGGCCTCTTGCCGCGACACGAGGCCTTAAATCATATTCTCTGAGGCGATTTCTTATTGTCTGAGTGTTAATTTGCACCTCATGAGTTTGCTCAAGCTGATTTTGAAGGAGGCGAGCGGTTGCAAACCGTTGTCTCAACGAAAAAACTCTCAAGTAACGTTCTTGAATGGCAGTTGTTACCCGTGGTCTACCCTGTCCTGGTCTTCGGACATTCATACCTGTCTCCCTGAATCGCTGCAACATTCTGGACACACTTTTATGGGAAACTCCAAACCTTTCTGCAATTCTTATGTATGCCCACCCTTCTTCTCGCAAAACTACCGCTTGGGCACATTCCTCTTGGGTCAAATTGCGTGTTTCGCGTTGCATAGCGATCGAGTGTAGAAAATCAAAAGAAAAACTATTGATCACTAGAATTGATCGAGAACAACTGATTTTAGAATGGAGCCCATACATTCAAAATCTGATATCATATTTTTTTATTCCTGCTGGGAGAAAACATCTGTATTGAAGAAAAACGTTGAAAGTGGATAACATATACATGTATAATTCTGATAAAAATAATTATCATTGAGAACACCTTCAGTTGTAGAATAAATTTGAGATTTCCATAATGTGCGTTAATTTTTTTGCTCAGTGTATATCGACAATTCAAAATATAGGTCTACCCGAAAAATTGTATTTCGACTAAAGAATTCCAATCCATGATTTTTTACAGGTCCTCGAGTAGTATCGAAGTATAAAATATTTGGTTCCCAGGTATCAGCTTCAAAACAGAAATTAGAAGAATTATCTGAAGTAACAGCCGAAAACAATGAAAATTTCAAAAATATCCTCACAAAGTGCGATTGCGTCATTTATGATATAAGCTTGGATGATAGTCAAATACCCAAAGTTATAACAGCTTTGTCAAGTATGTAAAGTGTTTATGAAAAAAAAATTTTTCTTCAAATTTGGGCAGGAAATATTGTGAAGAAATCCATTGACTTGAATTTTGATGTTTTTCGAAATTTGGGCCTAATCCACAAAAACATTCCAGGTCATTATCTTTTTGGAAGATTCAACATTTGTTATAAAAATAGAAATTGCAAATTTTCATCATTGGTCATAATAAGAATCGAGACAGTGAAGATGATACTTATCACACCTCTAAATCAGGGTTTTTTTTATTTTTGCGGATTTCATTTGATGGAACCTCCATATCGAATGATAATGAATTACATACAGTCATTTATAGGTTGTATGTAAGAATAAAGGTTATTATTATAATTATTATTTCCATAGGCGTAGCGGGAAAGGAACAAGAGGGAACAGTAACTCCTCTCTTGAAATTCGTCCAAAGAAATAAAAATGTAAATCAAAATAAGTCAATAATCACTCATCATTGCATTCCATATAAAAATTGATATTATTATAGATACAAGAAATTATTGCATATATTGCATTTGATTTCCATCATCATAAGCATTTGTAGCTTTAAGTCATCACATAAAAATTCTCGTTTCTTCACTTTGCAGTTATTGAACAGGATATCGAAAGGAAGAAATGTTCAGCATCGAAACACTCATCTGCAGCAGTATTATTCATCCTTATATCGCCATGTATGACATGGGCTTTAACACCTAGAATGGACCCTGTGAGTTTCATTTTGTGTAAAACAGAATCAGTGCAACTTGGCCTTAAATATTACCATATTTCTGGTATTCTTCTGTTCATTTATCATAGAATTTCTTTTGTCACCATTCAAAATTTTGAAAAATATTGAAGAGCGTTGGAATATGATTCAGGGACAATAAATTAAATACTTCTCATTCCAAGTTGATCGAAACTATTGATTTTTACTTGGTTTCATTTATTAGATATTATGGTTTTTATAGAACGATCCAGATCCCATCCCCTTCCTGGAATCTGATTATCGTAGAAGAAAACCTCATCCCAACTTCAAAGAACATCACGATTGTGAAAGGGAAGTGATGAAAAGAGGGAGAAAGGTAACAAAACAGATATAATGAAGGGGTTTCAAATCATAATCACAACTTTTCCTCCGCTTTTGTTGAAATTATGATAATTTCCAGTATAGAGGAAAATTGCAGACCATAATAGTATGTTCTGGCATAACTTATGGATTTGAGGAAAATATGCTAGCATTCTTGTTCAAAAGAGCTTGGAGCAACGATTCATATTTGCCAATTTTTGGAAATGGGTCAAATTTTATACCCCTTATTCATGTTGCAGACCTAGCCAAGTTAGTGGAAATAAATGCCAAATCATATTGTTGCAACAATTTTAGTTATCTTTTCTAGGATTATTTGTAAGTTGATAGATATGCCTTCATCGAAGAATAACTATATTTTAGCAGTAGAGCAAACTCCCACATGCCTAAAATATATTGTTAAGTTTATAAGTAGGGCATTAGGATCTGGACGAATTGAGTACGTAGTGGCAGAAGAAGCTTATCTATATCCAGAAATAGATGTATGTATCACTCCTTTTTAATACTCAAACTCATTTCAATCTATAAAAATAATGAATGGTGTCCAAATTTCATTAATTTGAAAAATCCCTTGGTTTTCCATTTGAAGCACACCATATTCGATGCTCTCACCGCAAACATTGCAATGGAGCCAGAATTCATAATGTCTTCTCTTGGAATCTCTTGGAGAAGTGAGATGAATTTCGTCGAGAACATAGAACAAATAGTGGAGGAGTTTAAGACTCATCGAAATTTGGAGCCGTTGAAAATTGTCATCCATGGACCACCGTGCTCTGGAAAAACAATATTGGCTCATCTACTTTGTCGACATTACAATCTCCATTACATTTCTGTCAAGACTCTATTGGATCCCGATGAAGCAAAGATGGCAAGGGTATGTATAAAAGCTCAATGTGTGTGCATCTCAGAAGAAAAACGATCGGTACCAAAAGAATCGTCATAAATTTGTTCAAGATGAAATTCTCCTCGCGTTCGTCTCATACCACTTGTAAAACCAGATCAAAAATAAAGCTCAAAGTGTGCAACACATTCGATGTTGATATGGAGGATCTAGAAGAAATATTGGACGAAGAGGACGCCGAAGATTTGTTAGATTTCGATTTTCCGGATTCTGAGGAAGAAAATTATCAAAGGAATGTTGTAGAAGAAAACAAAAGGCATATTCCAAAGGACATATTCGAATCATCCGCGAGATTATCGGATGAGTATGTGGCGATGTTGCTACGCATCGAAATGCTGAGGAATCCCAGCCAAAATTTGGGTTTTGTGATAGATGGCTGTCCTAAATCCTTCAAACAAGTTAGTAATTTTCTTAATTTTTTTTTTTGTGAATCCCACTTCTTTTATGATTGATGCGAGACTCACCATGATAGTATTGATTTTAGACAAAATGGCTGTATAGAAATGAGAATCCCAGACATTATTCAATTACTGAAGATTTTTCCAAATTTGCTGCGAAATACGACAAGAGATTGATTCCTAACTATGTCATTGATTTAGATGCATCAAATGATTTTCTACTCGACAGAATCAGTAGAAAACCAGAAGAACATATACAGGTAGGAAATTTACAGAGATACCCTTTTTTGTACATGAAGAATGATATTTAAAATGAAACGGAGGGCCTGAAAAAATATAACTGTGAAAAAGGCTCTCAACTATAGTTTGATTAATAGAATTTTCAATACCAAGAGTTACCTTTTCAAAAAACCATTTTAGCATTTCTTGTCGACACATGTTAATGGAACTGTTGCAGAATACCCACTACAATGAGAGGGACATGATACGTCGTCTAATGACATACCGGGAGCACAATTTGAAAGGAGTTGGTCCCATGGCATTCTTCCATGAATGCGAGACCGAAATAGTTGAAATAGACGTTTCGGAATTTCCATCAGAAGATATGAACTGTATTTTCTATATATGCACGAAAATAATAGGATCACCACGCGGTTTTGGTCTTTCAAATACTGAAATAATGGAGATCAGTGTGGTCAATGAGTATCAGGAGAAACTTAGAAGGGAAAAGGAAGAACTACAGAAGCAAGTGAGATGGAAAGATGTTTTATCAACCATCTCTAAGCGATTCCTGAACATTATTTGATTTTCAGATCCAGAAACAAAACGAAAAAAAAGAACTTGAATTAAAAATGAGAAATTTGCTGGAAAAGTATCATCATGCAAATGTTAAATTGGAACGTCTATTGGCTCCAAGAATTGAGAACTACAGAATATTTCTATTCAGAAACGTTCTTCCAGTTTTATTCAGAGCCATCATGGGTGTAGTTGAGAAAAAACCGATCAATCCACTAGATTTCTTTGCAGAATATTTATTCAAGAATAATCCTTATGGGCGAATGTATAATCCAAGATATTCTAGAAATGGAGAAACACGCATTGAAAACAGTATTTTTTGTTGAAATTATTTACCTCTATGGAAAATGATGCATTTGACTTCAGCACTGAATTTTTCATAACAAATGGAATAATCATTGTGACTAAGATAAATATTAGTATCATATACCAGTGTTTCATAAGTTAGCCGATTTTGAAACACCTAGGATTCAAAGGATTTCAAGTTAAAGATAAAAAGTACTCACCCCTTATATCATGTGAATGCTTCCTCCCTCAGTGTTTAATGCTTTATCTAAATATCTCAAAAATGGAAAAATATTCAAATAAAGAGAACCAGGAAAATTTAATGTTAGCTTTTAATGCCTTTATTTTGTAGTACGTCGTATGGAATAACATAGTCATTTCTGTTGTCACTTATTGTGATTAAGCGAATATTGCAATGTAGGTAATGATATATACACATTTCTTTGAGTAAATTTTTCAACTGTATTTTCAGGTACATCCCTAAACATCATAGTTGAATGAATGCAATCAGTTCAATAATCTATCATAAAATGAACATTAATTGCATTTTAACCGATACACTGCAATTGATAAGATTTATATAATTAGAACGTATCAAACCTAATAACTTTCATCAATTGCTATATATCTTCAGGTTTGTAAAGCGGTAGAAATTTCCTCGTGAATAGTAACTAATTCTTGTATCCGCGAGGCGAGTTGTTCGTTGAGGGTTACAAGAACTTGTCTTTGAGATTCATGAGCTCCTAATGCAACATCGAGTTCTGATTGTGCTAATTTGGCGGTAACAAGAAGTTCTTGGTGTTCCTTTTGTAACATCTGTAAAATGAATTACGATGTATAAGGATACTTCACATATTTTTTCGGCAACCGTCCGGGAAGTAACCGGACGCTTTTTCTCTGAGGAAGTAACATTTCCCGGCCTAGTCCGGAAAGTATGTATACTCCATGCACAATTATAAAATCACAACTCTGGCCTTGGAAATTTGACACATTACACTCTGTATCGAAGTTATGACGTTTTTCAAAATATTTTTATGTTCCAAGTCAAAACTATGGTGCCCTTTCTACATTCTTAGCGTATTTCTCAGAATGTGAATTTATTCGGAAAATGAATGAATTGGAAAAGATGGATGGACGAAAATAATTAACGTTTATATGAATTGATAGAAAGGATTCCTTTTCTAGTTATTTGCATGAAAAGTACAAGAGATCACTGTTGAAATATATTATTTTTCGCCGTGGAAGAAAATTGCATTGCTTTCACATAATTTTCATATGCATGCTTGTGAAGATTTAATGTTTATTATCCTCTTGAACTGAAAGTTCAAGACTTGCCGACATCAATTGTTGATTCTAATCAAGAATTCATTAAAAAAAAATCAATCCAAAGATATAAGATGTATTGATGGGTAATTACAAGAATCAAGAATAATGTCAATTTTATTTTGTTGATAACTTTCTTAAAATCAATGTTGGGATATAAAACTCGGCTGCGTTTGTGCAAACAACATCTAAAGAATACATTTTTCACCATCTCGACCTTTGAAAGGCGTTTCTTATAGGAGAATTAGGTCTTAGTTCCACCTCATTAGTGAGGTACCTAACTTTTGCAAATCTGCTCAGATATCGCCAAATTTCTTGGAAAACCTGAAAAATATCATCCTAATCGACCTCTCGAGGCTCCATCCGATCCATCTACAGCGATATCTGTCCAAATAACAGCTTTTTCAACGAAATTCTCGTGTACCCCTTCAACCTCGAAATGTAAACATTCGTCCTGGTCTTGAAAATCTCACGCTCCAAACTGGTGCTAAAAACAATAAACACACGTTAATCTTGGATATTCGACGAAAAACTCACCTGCAAATATCGATTAAATACCAAAAATCTGCGAACAATTTGTAAACCTAACAAAATGTGGAATATCTTTGATACTTTTACTTTGATGTAAACAAAAAAACTGGCAACGTCGTTTTGTCATTAACGATATTTTCTGTGCGCGCACTGACTCTTCATCATATGGTGCCCCTGATGAAAAGCACCAACATATGATGAAAAGTCAGTGCGCGCACAGAAAATATCGTTAATGACAAAACGACGTTGTCAGTTTCTTTGTTTACATCAAATTGAAAGTGTCAAAGATATTCCACATTTTGTTAGGTTTATAAATTGTTCGTAGATTTTTGGTATTTAATCGATATTTGCAGGTGAGTTTTTCGTCGAATATCCAAGATTAACATATGTTTATTGTTTTTAGCACCAGTTTGGAGCGTGAGGACGATTTTCAAGACCAGGACGAATGTTTACAATTCGAGGTTAAAGGGGTACACGGGAATTTCGTTGAAAAAGCTGTAATTTGGACAGATATCGCAGTAGATGGATCGGATGGAGCCTCGAGAGGTCGATTAGGATGATATTTTTCAGGTTTTCCAAGAAATTTGGCGATATCTGAGCAGATTTGCAAAAGTCAGGTACCTCACTAATGAGGTGGAACTTAGACCTAATTCTCCTATAAGAAACGCCTTCCAAAGGTCGAGATGGTGAAAAATGTATTCTTTAGATGTTGTTTGAACAAACGCAGCCGAGTTTTATACTCCAACATTGATCAACAAAATAAAATTGACATTCTTGATTCTTGTAATTACCCATCAATTCATCTTATATCTTTGGGTTGATTTTTTTTAATGAATTCTTGATTAGAATCAACAATTGATGTCGTCAAGTCTTGAACTTTCAGTTCAAGAGGATAGTGAACATTAAATCTTCACAAGCATGCATATGAAAATTATGTGAAAGCAATGCAATTTTCTTCCATGGCGAAAAATAATATATTTCAACAGTGATCTCTTGTACTTTTCATGCAAATAACTAGAAAAGGAATCCTTTCTATCAATTCATATAAACGTTAATTATTTTCGGCCATCACATATTTTCCAATTCATTCATTTTCCGAATAAATTCACATTCTGGGAAATACGCTAAGAATGTAGAAAGGGCAACATAGTGTTGACTTGGAACATAAAAATATTTTAAAAAACGTCATAACTTCGATACAGAGTGGAATGTGTCAAATTTCCAAGGCCAGAGTTGTGATTTTATAATTGTGAATGGAGTATACTTTCCGGACTAGGCCGGAAAAACTCACGTCGTTGTTGTCATTGTGATGATCACTACAATAGCAACGAAATAACGGATGACAGTTCTGTTCTGTTCAATTCAAATAATAATCAAAATGTATAATAAAGAAATGTGTCGTCTCATTGATTTGTAATTCTACACGGTTGCCGAAAAAAAATATTGTACGCAACACGCCCGAAAATAGTTTTTTTGGACTCACAGACATCCAGGACTCACCTCCGGCTCGTCCTAGAATTTTGTCTATTCGTCCAAAAAACCCTATTTTCCGGACTTGTTACGTAAATTACTATTTCAATTAGGAAAGAGCAACAAGTACTAATTTCCTTGGCATCTCTTCAATTTTGCTACTCACCTGGTATTCATTGGATTTGTGTGAAGAATTGTGTTGTTTCATCTCATTGTTTTTACAGTCCAGCTCAGTTTCAAGTTGCTCCACTCTAATCCGCAAGGAATGAACTTCTTTTCTTAGTTCATCTGCAATATCTCCTCCTCCTGGAATATCGTTGGATATTTGTAGCAGGGTCAGTTCACCAATAAGGGATATTTTTAAATTTTGGATAATTTTTCTAGATTTTATGTGTTAAGTTTTTATTTGTTACTTCGTCTTGTGGATCTTTGTTACTTATCAATCAGGTTGCTTACTAACCTTGACTGTTCTCGAGATCCGCTTGATATTTAGATCGCATTCGCATGTTCTCTTCCTTGAGACTGGCGAGTTGTCTTTTCCACTCATCAACGTTGGCTGTGCTTTCCTGTAGTGCGCTCGTTAAACGTGCATTATTGCTTTTCAATGTGGCTAATTCGATTTCCCATTTTTTTGCGTTAGCTGAACTGCAAAATCGAATCTCATATTTATTTATGATCATTAGAAGGCCTGTGTTTCGATATGAATCAAATGTATGTACTTAGTAAGAACATCGATGAAGAGGATCAAGCTGGCAGGGATGCTCCTGATATTAATGATATCAGCTCCACATGTCTCCAATTTAGAGATGCAGAAATTCAAGTCAATACGTAGCGGAGGAATTGAACAATACCCCAGTCGGATATTATATATATTATATTAACTTCAGGAATTTGATAGCGCTCGAGGACTCCATAGTCATTATTAAAAATAGAAATCTATTGAAAATAAATATACTAACTGACAAAGAAACTGCAACACCTAGAAGGAGCTGTTTGAATTTATTTTTATTTGTAAAACGTAGATAGTATAGCCATCAGTAAATGATTAAATTTGGGAAAAAAATCAGGAAGGTTTATTCATGTAAACATCTTTGTTACTTAAATACACTGCGCAAAAAAATTAACGCACATTATGGAAATCTCAAATTTATTCTACAACTGAAGGTGTTCTCAATGATAATTATTTTTATCAGAATTATGCATGCATATGTTATCCACTTTCAACGTTTTTCTTCAATACAGATGTTTTCTCCCAGCAAGAATAAAAAAAGATGATATTATCAGATTTTGAATGTATTGGATCCATTCTAAAATCAGTTGTTCTAGATCAATTCTAGTGATCAATAGTTTTTCTTTCGTTTGATTTTCTACACTCGATCGCTATGCAACGCGAAACACGCAATTTGACCCAAGAGGAATGTGCCCAAGCGGTAGTTTTGCGAGAAGAATGGTGGACATACACAAGAATTGCAGAAAGGTTTGGAGTTTCCCATACAATTGTGTCCAGAATGTTGCAGCGATTCAGGGAGACAGGTATGAATGTCCGAAGACCAGGACAGGGTAGACAACGGGTAACAACTGCCATTCAAGAACGTTACTTGAGAGTTTCTTCGTTGAGACAACGGTTTGCAACCGCTCGCCTCCTTCAAAATCAGCTTGAGCAAACTCATGAGGTGCAAATTAGCACTCAGACAATAAGAAATCGCCTCAGAGACTATAATTTAAGGCCTCGTGTCACGGCAAGAGGCCCAGCTCTTACCCCAGCCCATCGAAGGGCGCGTTTGGATTTTGCGAGAGAGCATATCCATTGGGAAAGAGTTCTCTTCACAGATGAGTCTACCCCAGCCCATCGAAGGGCGCGTTTGGATTTTGCGAGAGAGCATATCCATTGGGAAAGAGTTCTCTTCACAGTTGAGTCTAGATTCTGCCTCTTCCATTGTGATCGACGTAAAGACGACGTTCCCTTGTATACAGACGTCCACATGAAAGATATGCTCAGTGCAATTTCCTGAATACTACTGGTTTTGGGGGAGGATCGATTATGGTATGGGATGGAATATCTTTGACTGCTCGCACAGACCTAGTGATCGTTGATAATGGAACTATGAATGCTGATAAGTATATAAGGAACATTCTTGAAGAGCATGTAGTCATTTGCCCCATACATTGGTGAAAATTTCATTTTTATGGACGATAATGCCAGACCCCATCGTGCGCGCATCGTTCAGGAGTACCTTGAAGAGGTTGAAGTCTCTCGAATGGAATGGCCAGCAAGAAGTCCAGATCTCAATCCGATTGAGCAGGTTTGGGACAACCTCAATAGAAGGCTGAGAAGTTCAGAAAATCATCCAGCTACTCTGAATGACTTAGGAATCCAACTCGGAGAAATCTGGGAAGGATTAGATCAGAACATTTTAAGATCACTCATTTTGAGTATGAACCGTCGTTGCCGAGCTGTAATTAACGCAAGGGGTGGAAATACCAAGTATTAAATCACTTATCAGCATTTCAGTATTTTGAAAATTGTTCATTTCTCTTCTTTCACATAAGATTCGGTGAAATCCTGAATTTTTCTTCCATTTAATGTGTCTTGTATCGTTCAAAACCTTCCCGAGAGAACATAAAAAATAAGTTATAAAGTCAATGAAGAGTTAACTTTCATTAAAATTGAGATTTTCAGAATGTGCTTTGATTTTTTTGCGCAGTGAATTATAGTCGTTTTTGCAAATTTTTTAAATTTTACAACAAACCAGCTGTTCCAGTCGATGTTTAGTTGTTGTTCAAATGCCTAGTTCAATGTTGTAATTTTTTTGTGTAAAATATTGATGTACACTGTGCTGAAGGACTAACGTCGACTGTTCTTGTCAAGGACAATAAGGAACAGTTCTCGCTCTCTCTGAATTTCTTTAAGGAGACTCATTACCTGCGATTCGTTGCGGGTGAATTTAGCGAAAAAATTCGCAGTTTAGGATGAACAATAAATTATGTGAATTACGCAACGAGTTCAGAGAAATTGTAAGTATTGTAGAAATACATGGAACGTAAGAAGATCGCAGATACATAATTTAACGCATGATGAATCGGAATAAGCAATCAATAATTATGTAATGGAATACGATGAGTAGGTAGAAGGAAGAGCGCATTAATAGAGCGAACTAAAGTTTTGTGCTCAGCCGATTGTACTACCTATTTCGTTAGATTAGAATTGATGTTCTGAACAAAATAGAGATTTCAATTTGCCAAGGAAGATCAACAGAATAGTCGTCTAGCTGACTAACAAGTTTCTTTTACCAATATGGATCTTACGCCTGCTATTCCGTCACAAAATGCAGCCGAATCTTTGATGAGAATTGATTTGTACACTCTTGGAATTTTTTCACGAAACGCAAGATTTTTGAGAAAAGTCAGAAAATGTGATTGAATGCATTTAATGTCTAGTGTTTCCAAAGACTGTCGCCCTATAGAGAGTGTGTTAAGAGGGTCTATCGCCAAAATGGGTAGCACTATTGGATTTTGCATATCATAAAACTATTTTGTACCAAGTTCAGTCATTTTTTGTATGACCAGATTCTGAGATAAAAATAGTCTTTTTTTCACAGATAACCTAAGGGTAAAACGCAATTGAGAAACTGATCCTTAATTAATAAACTACCTCTAATCCCTACTATTTGCAAAAAATTAATTTTATTATATACAGGGTGTTGAATCTCAGCTTGGAAGAAGTCCCATATTTTTCAAATACGGACCTGGAATTTTTTGGAAATTCAAGAGTAAATCGATCGACCTGTAGAAGAGAATCATACGTTCCAAATATCAACCGACTATACTGGTTGGTTCAAAAGTTATGAGGAATTGAAATTTTAGGTGAATACATAAACCACCATGTATCTCGGTTATGGAATTGATTAGATCTATCATAAATCGGTTTTTTGGACTCGTCTAGGGAAGCTCTAGCTCAGGTTACCGTATGTTCATTTACCAATGAAACACACTGTATGACAAACTACCCTTCATTTTGAACAAGGAATCTTTCACCTCAGTTCAGAAGCATATGCTGGCATCCTCTATATTTCAAAAAGGTTGCCTAACATTTTTTATTCAATTCAGATATGAAACTAAGGGTAAACTTCTACATAAGTAATTATTTCATCGAAATCGCATGCTCAGCATCTTCTGAGACCAACTGCCACATATTTTCTAGAAAACACAAACATAGGAAATCCTATTTCTTGTCCTCATGATCAGAGCTTCCATTTGAGGCAACAATTGCTGATCCACATGATAAATTTTCTTCTTTAAATTTTTGATACAACATTTTCCTAACAAATAAAGATTTAAGGGTGTATGATTATGCCTATTTATCTGGGTGGTCCCCTTCTGAAGGATCTTAAATGGCAGAAGGGAAGGCGCACCACATAATTTAACGTATTGCAATTCAATTCATAGATATGCTGAACATTGTCCGTTTGGGGTTTTTTTCGGTTTAGAAACTCATAAACACCTGAAATGTCACAGAATTAAAGAGACAATGTCGAACAAAGTCACTGTTTAGAAATGGACGGAGGCCATTTGAACCTCAAACTAATTTTCTAGCATACTCCTTAATAGAAATGCTAAACCTTCAAATATGCCACTCGACCCCTATGGCCATTTAATATTTTTGAGAGGGGGTTGCCACCCCGCCCAGGGGGAAGATTGTACTGGCAAAAATTTGCAATCAGAAGATGTCTCTTCAGACAAAATTTCGGCATTTTCCGGGAAATCCCATACTAATATTCGGCTAAAGACTGTTCCAAGTTTTTACATTTCTGTAAAATATACACGCATTTGTTCCTTAATGGGTACAAAAACAATAAAATACCAAAGAACCCCTAAAAAAAGTAACATCGATCACGGGAACATGCTGGAGATGCTATTACCCATGTTCAGCTACCGCATATTGGGTTTCATCGAAATATTTCCAGTCAAATATTCACGGTCGCTCACCAGGGAAAGTTCCTAGTAAGAATTGAAACAGAACTCACGCCGAACAGAAGGAAAATTCGCTGGAAGTAGGGATATTCGGATTGATATAAAGGTTCATTTGCAAATATCAGCAGCATATTAATCATTAATAACCAACACAACAACCACATTCAAAAACAATGTGTTCAGTAAAAGTAAGTCTGTTCATACTTATCCACACTATAGTTAGAACAATGAGTCACCAACACAATAGTTAAGAATGAAAATATGCAAAAGTTGAAAAAGACGACGGAATGGTAATTGGCACACCCTTATAATTAAGTGATTCGGCAAAACCCACCTCCATAGCTAAAATATATTTAGGAAGTTAGAACTATTTTTTTATTCAATATACAGGATGTCTCACAATTAAGGGAATAATGAATTCGCGAATGGTACTTTTTACCTAATTTTTTTTATCGATGGTATGAGATTTATTTCCAATATCAATTGTATATCCTTTTACCTCAGAAATTGGAAAATGCATCAGGGAATGTCAATCAAATGAACAAATGAAAATTTACATATATATAATATTTAGGTGGGCGTTCAATGTAGTGTATTTTTATTTCAAGTTTCATTCGAAAATGGTTTCACTTTGAGAACTAAAATTTTGTGGGTAAACTCATTAAGGATTGGAGTTCTTAATGAAATAATTGAAATCGATTTCATTTCGAAAGTTCATTCTTTTCTTTCAAGAATACAAGAAAATAAGCCAACTCATGCTTCTGTTTTATTTTAAACGAAAGACCCATGCAAATAGTTCAACTTCCGATTAAAAGTGAACCTACAGATAATTTCGTTCAGAAAATCAACTTGAAATGCGCAATTGGCAGAGAATGGTCAAATTTAAATACATGGCGGGAAATAGTTGCTGCTTTACCTACATATTCGATAATTTCATAGTTCCGTGATTTTCGGATAGAGAGCGCCATTGTACATTTCATTCATAAGGAGAGAGATATTCATAAAACTTACAGATATAATATGTAAGTTCTATGGAGATATTCCATAAAATGCACGGTGCCGCCTCTATCGGATTAGTTTTCCTACTCGTTATGATCGGCGACCTTAATGCCTATAATGCTAGGTCCAAACATGACTATGCCGTGAATAAAATTTCATAAAAAAATAGAGAATCTACATCAGTATACATAATTCATAAATTAGTTCAAACGTACAAGTGTTATTTTCATCTCACTCAAATAAAAATATTTTCCAGGTCACCTTAGTCTTAGCTCTCGCAGCATTCGCAAATGCAGGATACATAGAACATGGTCTGGAGAGTGCTGGTGAAATTGAGCACTATGGAGGAGGTGTTGAGGAGTACAGTGGAGGGCATGGAGGTGGTGTTGAAGAGTACAGTGGAGGACATGGTGGAGACGAACACCAAGATTATTATGTATGTTCATTATTGATTTTTGATGAAAAACTCAATTACTGGCGAATGTTGAGAAGATTCACTGGAAAATTGGGTGAAGTAAAAAAAAAATTCGGCCGAGGTTGATACAATGTGAAACTATAAATTTAGTTATTCGAGAAAAGCTTTAAGTACGCCGAATCAAAAATTATTCCATGCACTGGTTCTAAGTTCAAAACCAGCTTAATTTACCTAGTTTTCAACTGAAAAAGAGTGGAATAAATAACAAAGCATTTGAAAAGAATATATTTTACGAGCAGAAATCACATGATTGTGTATAGGATTCGGAACTGAATTATTTTTTTCATCTTCTCATAGCATAGTAGCAAGTCTATTTTTGAAATCTAGCATAACCCTACACATATTTTCCTTTTCTAAATACAGGAACAACCAAAATACCAATTCAATTATGCTGTAAACGACCATCATACAGGCGACATCAAGCAACAGTACGAAGAAAGAGATGGGGACACCGTGAAAGGATCTTACAGTCTGAAAGAAGCTGATGGTTCGACCAGAATTGTCAATTACAAAGCAGACAAGCACAACGGCTTCCAAGCTACAGTTGCAAAAATCGGAGGAGCAAGCAAGAGCGAATATGATGAATACCCAAAACATTATTGATGTTTGACTGACTAAAAATTTGCAATATTTCAAAATCCACATGATTTTGCGAAAAATCAAAATGATTAAATGTTCACTTGTTAAAAATTTGACGGAAAAATAAAAAAGTTGGTCCATCTCATGTAAACACTTGGGGATATTCAAAAACGGTTTTTTTTAACCCACTTATATTCATTGTGGCTGGAGAGTGTTCATTTATTTATATGGATATTCAATCTATAATGTAAAATATGCACTGTGATTAATTTTAGCTTTCTACTTTTTATGATAGGGAATGACTATTTTGTGAATTATAATCCCTATAATAAAGCAATTCAAAGAATTTTTTGATTTTTTCACAAACCTAATGATTTTTTAAATATTATTCATCCAGGTAGCGTGAAAATACCCATTTCTGGAACAATTACTAAATTTCCAAAGGATTTGTTGTGTGGCATAATATTTTTTTGGATAACTCATTGATCTTTTTTCATTTACACACGGCTCATTCGAACCTCAAATACACCCTGGAAATTAGAATACTCTAGGCCCTTTCCCTCAATAGTTTCCGTGTTTGCGTGTGGACTGACATAATTAAATTTGACCATGAAATTATCACTATATGAAGTCATAGGAGTTATAGCAGATGTGTTAAAAGAAGCTGTGTTTAATTTACCTCTGGGCCAAAGCTAGCTTCAATCTATCATTGTCATATTTCAGCTGCATGTCTGGGACAGGTTTTTCTTGTATGACTTGATGACTAGGACTATCACTAACTTGCAATCCTGAGACTGAATGGCTGCGTGGCTGAGGTATTTCATCATCTTTGTTTTGGCACTGTTGGAGAGTTGCACTACCTGAAATGAAGAAAAATACTGGCTATAGAATTGGTTCCAACCAATTGTTTGTTGCTATCAGGAATGAAGTGGCCCTCAAAATTCTCTGTTCAGTATAGCTATTTCCATAAAAATTTAAGAATAGCATGAATAAATATAGGTTGTAGGAAATTCTGTCGCTACTACAGATTTTTCTCAAATGACTATTGAATAAGGGTTGCCAGTGTACGTGAAAGAGAATATAAGAATGTTAATAATTGCTCTGCACATGTAATATGACAGATTGTTTACACGAATCAGATTTAGAGATTGCGACACAGCACTCACAGAATCAGTTAAAAACATTTGATCGAAAAAATCTAATGAACACTCGAAATAAAGGTAAAATGAGGTTTAGATATGAATTGTTTGAATCTTCATTGAATGGAAAATGACCTGGACATCAAGAAATAAGATAATTTTAAGAAATTTAATTGTGTTAGTTGAACTTACCAATTTTAACCATTTTGAAATCACTTTCTGGAAAAAGTGTGATTATTGAATTATACTTCAGTACAATTTATTTTTCAATGGATATACAGGATGTCTGAAAATGTATTGGCAGTATTCTTCAGAATAATAAAGCTCATTTAGAGAAGAAATGTTGACAGAATTGTAAAATAAAAACTTGAGCTTGACTCACATTTCTGAAACTAAGAAACCTAAATCTCCTACTGGGTGATCCTGATCATATACCATCTGCTTTATATCAAGCAAACCTGTTGTCATATCCCTATCACACTGTGTTACATAATAATAAGTGAAGTAAAACAAAGCAACTAGGAAAGTTATGTATGTTTGTATTAAATATGAACTTATATATCTTTGGATTTCTTGCTCACAGTATTTATTACACTCTATTATGTAAAGGCTTCCCTCCATAAGTTGCTTACATTCTGAAATACTACACCACATTTCAACCCTGGAGAACATCAGAAAGAATCAAATATATGGATATATGTCTTCAATTTCATCCTCTGTACCGCACCAAACTGATATTTGGAACCAAATTCTTGTTTCCTATAAAGCATAGAAATGGAGTAGAATATTGGCAGGGTTTTCCGTAGATTATCACCTCAAGAATCAACATGAACAATATTTTGAAAATGAGATAAGCTTATCAAACAGACAAATGAAAAACACTCAATGAGATGATCAGGATGAATATAAAGTATGTATTGAAAATGTATTTATACAAATGGACATTGGTTCCAAATACATTTTTAGAGTGATTTTGAATTGGGTCAAAAAATTTGAATTTTTCATCCTTTTTACTACTACCATAAAAGTGGATTTAAGAAACTTACCAGCATATTATGCACTTAGCACTTCATTGACTACACTGAGTGGATAGCAAAGGCAAAATGAAACTAAAACTGGCAGTAAGATAAATAGGCCTGAAAATGGGTCTTGAAGAAGCTGGATTGAGGTTTAAATCACTTGATGGACAAATGTAATAATGCATTGTTGTCAGATATGGTTCCAGGATTGCCAAATTCAAAGAGACAAAAGTCATCACCCTTGAAACACAGATTCCACAAAATGTAGATGAACCACTTTCTCTTTTGTCAAGATCTCCTGGTTATAGGGTAATTAATTGAATTGATCTGCTTAGTATACCATGCTCTGTTTGACATCAAATATTTCAACACTCTACTTGTTTAATAATCATTTTGAGGGTAAAGCAGATTAGGAAAATCAATGAGCCCCACATTGCATGAAGAATGAACATTAAAAAGTCCCCTCAAAGCCCACATTTCGATACATGATATTACCTGGAGGTTCTAGTAAGTTGTCAGGTGATTCATTGGCAGTTCTTGTTGTGATTGGGCTGGCATTGGCACTTGAAACAGGTGTAACAACATTGGCACCATTTAGTGTTACTTTACTTATTGCATTTCTTGTGGCCTCCTTTACTTCATTGAACTTATCAATAAACTGAAACAAAATTGAGTACTCAATAAATATGATAGATTTTTCAAAGCATTTTATTTAAAAGTCCTAGTTCCTGAGGTTTAAATGAGGTTCTGGTCCAAGAAGATATTCCTTGGTATGAGTTCAAAAAGTTTAGGGCAGGATTTGCTAATGTGACGAAGTATCAATTCGAGTACAATGATGGGGATCTAGTGACAAGCATAAATACCTTTTGCAATTCTACTTCTGAGGAAAATCCCAGACCATATACTGTATTCGCTCTGATGTCTGACCACTGGCCAAACTTTTGGGAGGTTTTTGTGAAAGTCATATTTGGAGTAACTGTGCTATTTATCACTGCTTTTTGGCCTTCTACACTTATTATTCTATACAAGCTTCTGGAATTGTCGTAAAAGAAGGATACACTAACTGCTGTGCTAGATGCTGGCATCCATGAGCGCTTTGTTTTAGGGTCTATATGAAATACATGTGCTTTGCAGGAGAAAATAGGTTGTTCACTGCAATAAAAAATAGAGGGAAATGATAGGATGAATCTAAATATTTTAATTGGTGAAATATTGGATGCAAGGGAATCAAAAAATTACACTATATATGAATAATATTGAAGCAAAATTCCTTCAGTTCCATATTAAAATAAAATTATTATTTTCGAAAAAGAAATGAATTTGATTCAAACACCCAAGAGTTTTCAACATATTTTCGAAAATTTCAAGTGAAATTCCATTTCATAACTCATAGACTGAGGAAATATCTGACAACACTGAAGAAAAGTTTATATTCCTTGTATGAAACTTCTGGTGTGATATAATTTTAATTGATAACTCCAGGCCCAAAAAATTATAAGATGAAAAGGGTGGTTTACTTTTATAAAATCCCATTAGGAATTACCAGTGAGTCAATAGGTAACTAATAAGAAATTTAAATTATTCAATACACACCCCATTGTATCTTTGCCGGAAGTCATTTAAAAATTCATTTATTTCCGAGGGATACAAATTACAAATAATATAATTATTTCCTAAATTATATAGCACACAACTGTCATGTATGACGTTTCTTTCCGAATTCAAGTTTTGACATATGTGTCAGTGTCACAGACTGTCAGTGTCACTGTCATGTACAAGGACGGTTTTGTCACTTCTGTCAGATGTTCCAATTTTCTATGCACCACACTTTCTGAGGTACCAACCGCAAAACACAAACTTGAATGTTAATAATCAAGGATTGAAAACTCCATTGCTTTATTATATTCGAATAAATATTATCGGCTTTTCATTTACAAAACTCCCAACTAGCACATAAATAGCCGTAGAGCAAGGAACTTCTGAATTGGATTTTTCCAACATGAAAACTGCTCTAAGACTAAACCCTTGTTCAAACAACGACGAAGCTATATGAGGTCTAAAAGGTCATTATCCTAGTGCCATTAGAACATCGGGAAATTCATATTATCTGAAAGCCTGAAGGTCGATGTTTCAAACTTATGTAATTTCATTCGAACTTTAAATGTAACGAATTTTTGCGAATTCAATTGGTGAAAACTCGTTAGCGCGAAATGGAAGAATCCAAAATAAAATGTTAACTTATGTTGCACCAGTTCTGCCAATGGAATTCGCCTCTATTGCGGTTAGAGTTAGTTGCATTTTGTCAATCAGTTTTAATGATTTAGAAAACGTTTAATTCGGTTATTGAGATCATTACCGTTATCAAAACAATAAAAATCCTTCTGATCAATTTCGTTTATTTATCAATCTAATATCAATTAAAAGATTATAGACACATTTTCTCCAATATAAGCAACAAAATCCGCAATTTCGAGGAGTGCTACAAAATATCATAATGTTCAAAATTTCAGTTGTAAGTATACATTCAACTTTTTTGCGAATCATCGCCCCAAAATTAGTTTCTCAGTGATATAAATACGTGATAATAAACTTCACAATTCCAGTAATCTAGAAAAAAATTGATTGAAATTATCCACTATTTGATCGAAAAGCAGCGACTGTCAGGAGCTTTTGAGCACTCGTTCGTCCTTTTATAGATGTCCTCGTTTGAGCAGAATGAACGTTCAAAAAGACCAATTCGTTAGGCAACAAGGACAAGTGCAAAAACATATTATCAGAAGACGTTTTTTGTTTTCTTGATCCAGAATCAACAAAAATGTTGGAACCTTTACTAACGGACACCTCCTTTGAGCGGACACCTCTATATTGAACGGACGCATTTTCATAGTCCGGAATTGCAGGGTAAATGCAAATCCTGTAGAGACACTGGCGGATCTAGACCGTTTTTCAGGCGGGGGGGGGGCATGAATTCATCCAGGGGGGGGCATCAATGGACAGAAATTTTTTACCAACGTTATAGGATCATTATTAAAGGGATTATTGTCAATTTCGAGGTCCCAGGGGGGTGCCATGACCACCAACCCCCCCTCCTGTATCCGCCAGTGCCTAGAGATAGTACCTACCCTCTCTTCTCTTGGGCGGATGCGGACACCTATTTTATAAGCTTTTATTTAGTTTCACCTGTCCCGGTGTGTGTCTGTCTGTCTGTCTATCACTCTGTAATCAAATCTTGCAAGTTAAATATGACACACTTCTAATCGTCCGATTGATGATTTGAAATTTTGCAGGTGTACCTAATTCTGGTGACAATGCATCATGAAATATTTTTATAGAAAAAAACAAAATGGCGGCTCCAAAATGGCGAATGAGTTTTGTAATTATGATCCGATTCCATTCAAAATTAGTATCTGGGGGTATTTGGGTTAAAAAATGATGATACTTTTGTCAAAATTGGGAAATTCAAGATGGCGGCCACAATATGGCGGACGAGTTCTTTAATTAGGAACCTATTCTATTCAAAATTGGTATATGCGGGTTTTCTGAGTCGGAAATTACAATTCTTCAAAAATTGAGGAATTCAAGATGGCGGCTTCAAAATGGCGGATGAGTGTTGTTATAAAAGCTTGTCTTCAAAAATAACTGAGTCTTGTGGAAAAATTTGCTTAGTCAAACATTTCGCCTCTTCTTCGGTATATTCTTTCACGGCCATCTGGAGAACGTAAACAAAACCTTGACATACTCCAGTCATCGACATTCAAATGTTGATGCTCCCTGGCAATTTGAAGACTGTTCTGTGATTCCTATAAGTATGTCCGGACCAGTTGCAGGTCTTCTGGAGCGTAATTCATGTTCTCGTAATCGCCTTCGAATCTTTATTTTGTTACCAGCTACTTGGCGTAGGTACTTCTTGCAAACAATTTCGAGCCATGACAGCAATAGTATTTCTTTCTCGCAAAACGTTTAATGTTACAAAACGATCATCTCGAACATTTGTAGAACGTCGTCTGTCAGATCCTCTTCGTCTCTACCGTCATTTAAATTATGACCTTTTCTAAAATGTTGCATTTTCTTTAATCCGTCACATTTCACGAACAAATCAAGATATCGGGATAAATAAAAAAACCAAATTTTGGAAACAAATCAGTCTTCTTGATAAAGTTAAGTGTGCGTGCAGATCTACTAGCAGAATTATCATACAGGGAGTGTCAAAAATAGAGGAAAAAATTGTTTTCTCTTCTCCCCTGTATATCCAGCGAATACTGAATTACTTTAGATGTCCGAATAATAACCTTAAAACTACAGTATTTTATCTAAAAGTTCCTGAAAAATTCAAATAAATCAGCCTCCCCATTTGAAAGTTAATTTTTAAATAAATCATTGTTTTGAATGGATCGAATTTTAAGTCGGTAAGTGAATTTCATAATACTTCACTGCGTACTGTTGCATTTGGTCTAGTTCAGTATAGTCATAGTATAATTTATACTGTAGCGGACGAAATCCTCCTGAATACGTCTCTGGACTCTCTCGAAGCCTCCGTTCCAGAGACTGGATCTGGAGCGTTCTAGAAACAGAGACGTATTGGGTATATAAAGACGCGAACGGTGGGGACAGTCAGTTACTATCTGAATAGAGCCGAATCGAATTGTGAATCGCGAATTCAGAGTTGTGAATATAAATCAGCATCATTAGCATCTGTGTAAATAAATCAGTATTAGTTATTGTACATAAATTAGTGTGTAAGTTAGTGGTATTGGAAATAAATTGTCATATTCAATTCAGCAGACAATTTGTTTAACCCCGAGAACGTTACATTGGTGTCAGGTGTGGGGTCAATTGAACTGCTGTGCTAATTGAATTGTGGACTTCATAGTAGAACTTTTTGAATGCCGATAACAAGATCGCAAAAGGAGAAAATGGACCAGGCCAGTATGGAATTTTTCAAGCAAGCCTTTGAACAAATGAGTTCAAAATTGGAAGGAAAAATGGATAAAATGGAAGAGAATTCTCGAGAAATGAACGAGAAAATGGAAGAAAAAATGGATAAAATGGAAGAGAATTCTCGAGAAATTAACGTGAAAATGGAAGAAAAAATGGATAAAATGGAAAATAAAATGGAAGAAAAAATGGATCAAATGGAGAATAAGGTGGAGAAAAAAATGAACGATTGTAACGAATTGGTGAGTCAAATTGCAAGTACATTGGATGAGAGAATAGAGGCTGTCAAGGAAGTAATAATTGAAGAAGTTAACGGAAAATTTGAAGAAATATCAGAAATAATTGAACAACATGCCAAGTTGATAGAGTCCCTGAAGAGAACATCACTTGGAAAAGAAACTCTAGCTTCACCATCCAATAACTTCGTGAAACCCGAGAACAACACAGAGAGTAGTAAAATGAAGATTAAACCTCCAACTTTTGACGGCAAAACACCTTGGTGCACGTACCAAAAGCAATTTGAAGCAGCAGCGAATGCCAATGGTTGGGGAGAAGAAGAGAAAGCGACAGCCTTGATTGTTGCACTGAGGGGAGATGCATTGAATATACTTCAGACTGTTCCTGCAAGCCTACAAGGTAATTACGAGGCTTTGACAACTAAACTCCAAATGAGATATGGTGATGCACACATCCAACAAGTGTATCACGCACAGATCAAGAGTCGCCAGCAGAGGAGTACAGAAACGTTGCAGGAATTTGAAGCCGATATAGCAAGGTTGGTGAGACTGGCATATCCTACAGCACCGGATAGCTTCCTGGAACAGCTCGCTATCCAGACCTTTGTCGATGGTTTGAGAGATATGGAAACCCAACAGACACTACGATTGGCCCGACCCAAGACTCTGGATGACGCCCTGGCCTTTGCATTAGAGTTTGAAGCTGCCAAACAAGCTTCGCACAGGGGACACAGCAAGGTGAGACGCACTGTGGATGATTCCTCGATCAACGATGAAATTATAGAAGAGGTCCTACGCCGAGTTCGTCAAGAATAGAAGACAAAGATGCTGGAACTGCGGCGGAGAAGGACATATTCGGCGCTACTGCAAAGAGCCAGCTGAATGTCAGGAACGGGAATATAATTCTACTGTCAAACATCGTGCAGGAAAGATTCATGGCAACGCAAACGCATTATCTAGGAGACCATGTCCGTCAGATTGCAAGCACTGTAATAAAGTAGAAGAGAAAGAATTCTGCTTGAGAACGACCATCGTGGAGACGGACTGGATGCCAGAATCCCTGAAGCGAGATCTAGAAAGTGACCCAGAATTGAAGATGCTGTTGTATTGGGAGATAAGCGGACAGAGACCAAGATGGGAGGAAGTGAGTCATCTGAATCCTAGGGTCAAGTCCTACTGGGCACAGTGGGATTCTATCATTTTGGAGGATGGACTGCTGAAGAGGTCCATCGAAAATGACGAAGGTACCGCAGCCAGGAATCAGCTGATAATTCCCAGGAGTCGAGTGAGAGAGGTGTTAGAGAAGTTACATGACGGAACTTCCGGTGGCCATTTCGGTATCAAAAAAACGCTAGAAAAGGTCAGAGAGCGTTTTTACTGGGTCAATTGCAAAGAAGATGTTAAAAATTGGTGCCGGAAATGCAGATTATGTGCTTCATCGAATGGCCCGAGGGGAAATCGTAGAGCTCCAATGAAGCAGTATAACGTGGGCAGTCCTCTGGAACGAGTTGCCATCGATATTGCAGGTCCATTCCCCGAAACCGAAGATGGGAATAAGTACATACTGGTTGCGATGGATTATTTCACCAAATGGGTTGAAGCTTATCCTATTCCAAATCAAGAGGCCTCGACAGTGGCGGATTTTCTGATTAAGGAGATGTTTAGCCGGTTTGGTGTGCCTCTCGAACTACATTCGGATCAAGGACGAAACTTCGAGTCTAGCCTGTTCCAGAATGTATGCCAATTACTCGGAATCAAAAAGACAAGGACAACTGCGCTTCACCCACAGTCAGATGGCATGGTCGAAAGAATGAATAGAACTGTGGGAAAATATCTGGCTAAAGTGGTCTCTGATCACCAGAGAGACTGGGACAGGTATCTCCATCTGTTCACTATGGCCTACAGGTCGTCAGTGCAAGAATCGACTGGAGAGACACCTGTATTATGTTCGGCCGAGAAATAAGGTTGCCTTGTGACCTGGAGTTTGGATGCAAGTCTGGAACGGAGATAGCTGGTGAGGACTACGCGAGCCTCTTGAAAGGTAGGCTACATTACATACATGAGAAGGTCAGACAGAACCTCCAAATAGCGAGTGACCGAATGAAGACTCGGTATGACAGCAAAGCTGCAGAAGGTGGTTTCAATGTGGGAGACCTAGTCTGGCTGTACAACCCCCAGAGGAAGAGATGTTTATCACCTAAGCTGCAGAAGGATTGGGAAGGGCCATACAGAGTAGTGAAACGAATCAACGATGTAGTGTACCGTATCCAGAAACTACCCAGAGGCAAGAAACGTGTGGTCCATATAAATCGTCTAGGCAAATATGAGGCAGACTACGAAGAATATGACGAAACCCATCTGAGAAGAACGACTTTTCAGAAAGCGGGACATGAGGAGATGAGTTTCGACCTATTCATGGCAAACTACGGTGGAACCGGAAAGGCAAGATTCGGAGTTACCATCGAGCAACAGCAAGATCTCTTCTCTGTATCTGAAGATTATTCACTAGCCCATTGTGTCTCGGAAGACCTGCGTATGTCGAGAGGAATAGCATTCGTCTTCCGGAAGAAATTTGGCCGTGTACCAGAACTCCTGAAACAACATCCTCGTACTGAGAAAACGCTGAGGTTGGCTGATGGCCAGCGTTACCTCTTCTACCTGGTAACCAAGAGATTCTCCGACAACAAACCCAGCTACAAAAGTATGTGGGACATCCTGTTGCAGCTGAGAGACGAGCTCACCAAGTTGAAGGAGAAAAAGCTAGCTGTGCCAAAGTTGGGTTGTGGTCTAGATCAGCTCAACTGGAGAATCGTTAGAAGTATGCTTGAGGTCATTTTCCAAAGGACGGGAATGAAGATACTG
This sequence comes from Adalia decempunctata, assembly GCA_951802165.1. Classification (NCBI taxonomy): domain Eukaryota; kingdom Metazoa; phylum Arthropoda; class Insecta; order Coleoptera; family Coccinellidae; genus Adalia; species Adalia decempunctata. The sequence goes on from OX637697.1 coordinate 30,382,068, forward strand.
GTTTGCAGTTTCAACCCGAGCGGATATACGCCGAAGAAGAAGACAGTGGAATGCTATTTCGGACGACAGGGGTGCTGCAGAAACGGAGACGCCTGTAGATTCAGCCACACCATCCAGGGTGTTCGGGGACCGAACGTCTCAAGGAGGGGGCAGTGTAGCGGACGAAATCCTCCTGAATACGTCTCTGAACTCTCTCGAAGCCTCCGTTCCAGAGACTATCTGGAGCGTTCTAGAAACAGAGACGTATTGGGTATATAAAGACGCGAACTATGGGGACAGTCAGTTACTATCTGAATAGAGCCGAATCGAATTGTGAATCGCGAATTCAGAGTTGTGAATATAAATCAGCATTATTAGCAACTGTGTAAATAAATCAGTATTAGTTATTGTACATAAATTAGTGTGTAAGTTAGTGGTATTGGAAATAAATTAGACATTCAATTCAGCAGACAATTTGTTTAACCCCGAGAACGTTACAATACTATGGTATAGTTTAATCTTCCCGGTAGAACGTCTGAGATTTCGCCAAGAAGGAAGTAATGTCTGCAAAACATCAAGTATTGACTCTCGAAGAGGAAATTAATGTGATGAATATACAGGCTGTTCCATCTCAGACGAGCTACCCCGTAATTTTTTTTCCCTTGGTGATCGGCAAAATTTCCCGAAACACATCGAATGGTTTTGTTTAGGGGACATCTTTTGACGTATTTTGCAGGCTTGAACGAGCAACTTCCTAAGAGGGGCTCTTCAACCCCTCATAATTGAATATAGGGGAGGGGTTGAGTGATGCTTCATTTGGAAGGTCTTGGAAATCGGTGTAGGGAAAACGTGATTTGGTGAACTTTTTTCGCCAAAAATTCTCTGGACTTCTTCTTGTAGGAATATCCAAAGTCCAAAATGTTTGTGTCTCAGCCTGAAAATTTGGACGAACTAAGCCAAAGAATTTGAATATGAGTTTCGTTAAATCACTCCAATTATGCTGAACCTGCACGTTAGAGACGGTTTTCAGTCAAGATTGTATGGAAGTCAATGGAGGACAATTTGAGCATTTGATTTTAAAACGAAGATTTAATTTTTCTGATTGTAATGCCTGATAAAACAATCGAATTTTCTAAAGAATGTGATTTTTTCAAGATTTTTCCATTTTGTTAAATAGACTTAATAAAAATGGGCTTAGGTGTATGTAACTACATTGTAAAAATACCAAAATATTCAACTTGGCCCATTTGAGCTAACAAATTAATTCAATGCGAGAACGGTTCATCAAAATTACGTTCTTGATACGCCGTTGTGAAGAGACTACCAAGATCGTTAGTATTTCTATGACCAAGATGAAGTATCACTCAACCCCTATCCCCTTTATCCAATTTTAAGGTATTGAAGCGCCCCCTCTTAGAGGGTTGCTCGTTCAAGCCCCAAATGTAGGTCGAAAGATGTCCCCCAAACAAAATCATTCGACGAGTTTCGATAAATTTTTCCAATCACTATGGCATGAGATATACAGGGTCTTTCACGAGGAACCTCACCCATATTTATACGGGAAACTACTGAACGTATTTTCATGAAATTCAGCACTTATATGTATTTCACGATGCTGATGAAATCTAAAATATTTTCAAGGCATGAGCACCTCCGGTTTTTCCGGAAATGACGTCAACTTCCGTTTTTCAAATTAGAACACCATTTTTTTATTGCAGAAATAGATTCCTTAGAAAATTTCAAGTTATTTTGATGTGACATTTTTCAGTTTTTGTTGGAAAATTCTCTCTGAGCGGGAAAATTCGAAAAAAAAATCGAAAATAGAGCTCCGCTGAAACAAGAATAACTTCGAGGTTTTTGGATGGAAATTTTTCATTTTTGAAATTTTTCAAGATGTAAGATTGATGTATCCACTTTGAAAATCGAAATCGCGATTCATGATACAGGGGGTGAAAATATCCCTTTCAAAGTTAGGGATGACAAAATCGTGAAAAATCAATTTTTTCAAATTAGAACCCCATTTTTTTATGGCAGATATTGAATCTACGTTGAAAATAATGTGAGTGTATGCATCACACCCTTGTCCTAAAGTGGATATTTTCTGAGTTATTCACAAAAAACTGTTTTTCGTCTTGAATTTTCAGCTATTTCTTTTCCCTTCACGCCAAAAAGATGAAATTTTCAGGAACTGTTACTTAAACCATGTTTAAGATTTTACTACCCTAATATGCAAGAGAAAAAAGTTACAGGTTGTTCCTAAATAGATGGCGAATTTGGATTCGAATTTGTATCGGAAACCTCTTTATTTCAACTAATCGGCCATCGGTTTTCTCTCCAGTGATGAATGAATAATTCCTTATGAACCATATGCAAAAACTTACCATGTTTTACATTCATTTTTTTTAATGATAGATATCATTAATTACATCTGCCCAATTCCTCTTTATTCAGTAGCATTTTGTGTTTACTATTAATTTGGTGATAATTCGTATTAAGTTATAAAATCGATCACTATGCCTAATTTTACCAATGAAGATTATTTAAATCTCATTCTACTTCATGGAGAATGTAATAAAGTTGTAGATAGAACGATTCGACTGTTCATTGAGAGGTTTCCTGACCGACCCAGACCAACGAGAGATAACATTAACAGAACCATGACAAACTTGAGAAATGTAGGATCTTTCGTTAAGAAAACTATACACAGAGAAAAAAGTGTAGTAGAAGATGAGAACAACGAAATTACAGTTCTTGCATATTTTCGTGTGAATCCTCAAAATTCTCTCAAAGATGCCGAGATTGATCTGGGATTATCTCAATCGAGTGTTTGGAGAATATTAAAAAAACATAAAATGCACCCATATAAATTCAATAGGGTACAGCATTTGAAGGAAACTGATTTCGTCAGGACAACAGAGTTTTGCGAAGCTATGATGATTCGATTTCAAGAGAATGAAAGCTTTTTGGACTGTATAATTTGGACAGATGAATCTAAATTCACAAAGAATGGTTCTTTCAATAGGCATAACAGTCATTATTGGGATGAAGAGAACAACCACCACTTCAGACAATGGAACTTTCAAGAGACCTGGAGTTTCAATGTTTTTTGCGCCATCAAAAATAATGCAATTCTCGATGATCACATTTATGATGGGACTTTAACTGGTAAGATAGAACACTACACATGTTTGCATTATTTGAAGAATGTTCTCTTTTAGGAGATAGATATTCGGACATATTGACTCAAATAATTGAGCCGCTAGTACAGTACCATAATGACTTATGGTATCAACAAGATGGCGCGCCTCCACACAATTCACTCAATGTGTCAAATATCCTCTACAGGCTATTTGAAGATCGATGGTTGGCGAACAATGGTCCACATCTTTGGCCATCACGTTCTCCCGATTTAACTCCTTTAGACTATTATGTTTGGGGTAGGATAAAAAATATTGTCTACTCAACTCCCCTGAGTGATAAAGAGGACTGCATAGAACGAGTCAGAAATGCGTTCAGGTTTGTTTAGATTTTCAGATTCATAGTTTTGAAACTCAATTTGGTTTTTAAACACTTTTGCAGATCTCTTCCTCCCGATGAAATAATAAGAGCAACGCATGAAGCATTCCTGAGACGTATAAATAAATGTCTGGAAATTAACGGTCAAAACTTTGAGCATCTTCTCTAGTTATAACTGCGAGAGTTTGCCATGGTTCTCCTAATAGTAACTTGAAGTCGGTTTCAAGAAGGGGTGAAAAATCTACAGCATGGTTCAAATAACAGTTCCTGAAAATTTCATCTTTTTGGCGTGAAGGGAAAAGAAATAGCTGAAAATTCAAGACGAAAAACAGTTTTTTGTGAATAACTCAGAAAATATCCATTTTAGGGCAAGGGTGTTATGCATACACTCACATTATTTTTTAACGTAGATTCAATATCTGCCATGAAAAAATGGGGTTCTAATTTGAAAAAATTGATTTTTCACGATTTTGTCATCCCTAACTTTGAAAGCGATTTTTTCACCCCCTGTATCATGAATCGCAATTTCGATTTTCAAAGTGGATACATCAATCTTACATCTTGAAAAATCCCAAAAATGAAAATTTTCCATCCAAAAACCTCGAAGTTATTCTTGTTTCAGCGGAGCTCTATTTTCGATTTTTTTTTCGAATTTTCCCGCTCAGAGAGAATTTTCCAACCAAAACTGAAAAATGTTACATCAAAATAACTTGAAATTTTCTAAGGAATCTATTTCTGCAATAAAAAAATGGTGTTCTAATTTGGAAAACGGAAGTTGACGACATTTCCGGAAAAACCGGAGGTGCTCATGCCTTGAAAATATTTTAGATTTCATCAGCATCGTGAAATACTTATAAGTGCTGAATTTCAAGAAAATACGTTCAGTAGTTTCCCGTATAAATATGGGTGAGGTTCCTCGTGAAAGACCCTGTATACGGGGTGGCTCGTCTGAGATGGAACACCCTGTATACAATGAGCAAAAACTTAGTGTTTTATTTAATTCACCTTTCAAACAGTTGTGGTCAACCCTTTCCCTGCACGGACACTTTTTCACGATTCCAATGGTGTCCGCCCAATAAAGGTTTCACTGTATATTTCAATACAGAAAATCTACCCAGAAAAATAACATTCTTCCACAAAAAAATGGCTTTCAAGTAAAACCTATATAATTTTTTTGGGATTTTCAGACGAAAATAGAAAATTTACGTAAATATGGCTAATTGAAATGTTTGTTTTCCTGACTATTCCACTCATTTCAAAAACTGACCAATCACAGTCCAAAGACAGCTCGTATTATCGCGATAATACCAACTGCTAGGAGCGTAGAATATATTCTATGCTCCTAGCCAACTGTCTCTGAATTATGCACATAATTCCATACCTATAATTTGAGCGTAGTGGCTAATAAGTATACAAAAGTGTAGCAATCGTTCCCCTTAAATCCAGGGTCAGTCATCGCATATACGCATGCCTAGGGAGAAGAGAAGGGACATGTAATTCTGTATTCATGGATACCGTATGTGACAAACAGAGACAAATAACAAAACTGCATCCGCGGATCGCCACGATGTCCCTATTTTCCCACTCTCCGCTATAGCACATGCTCAATAGTCTCACTGACCCTAGTCAGAGCCTTCTAGATGTTTCACTTTTAATTTCAAGGATCAAATTATAGGTATAGAATTATGTGGAATTATGATTGGTCTGAAAACTTCGGTATTTTCAACGATTGAACTACAGAATAATCTGTGATTGAACTAAGGATACGAATGATTTGACAAGTGATAAATATAAATCGATTTATTTTCAAACGAACATGAGTTGCTTGGAAACATCACGAGTCCGCAGGACGAGTGGGGTTTCCTTAAAGCAACTCATTTCAGTTTGGAGATAAAAGATATACTTATGAGGTAAATTCAATCTCGAGTGAAATTTTATAAGACTATTTTACGATCAGAATAAAAGGTCAGAAACTCCATATTCCAGAAAAGCAAGGAAAAACTCATGTTGACGTCTACAATTTATATTTATCAGTTGTCAAACCGTTCGTATCCATAGTTCAATCACAGATTATTCTGTAGTTCAACCGTTGAAAACACCGAAGTTGTCAGACCAATCATGATTCAGAGACAGTCGGTAGTATCGCGATAATACGAGCTGTCTTTGGACTGTGATTGGTCAGTTTTTGAAATGAGTGGAATAGTCACGGAAATGCAATCTCTTGTGATATTACTACTGATAATTTTGAAACTATTGATTTGATCGGAATGAAATTATGCATTCAGATTTATAATGACGTATGGTGTGTGCAAGATTTTGCCCACATCGCTCGACCAGAAACGTATGAAATTCTTGCGAATTTACGAAAAAAAATACATTTATTTCTGCAACAGATCGGATGGAGTTAACATTCAGCTTGTATGGTCAAATACAATAAAAACTGGTCCAATACAATATAAACTACTAAATCCGAATCTTACTAAAATGTGTACGAACGAGCGCTCAAAAGCTTCTTACTTCAGATCAGTGCGCTTTCAATTATATTTTTTTTCAGAAATTGTTGACCTTCCTTATTGTTACAGTCCTGGCTTGCGCAGGTGAGTTCTGTAGATGTTATTTCAAATATTCTTAACTACACTGCGCAAAAAAATTAACGCACATTATGGAAATCTCAAATTTATTCTACAACTGAAGGTGTTCTCAATGATAATTATTTCTATCAGAATTATGCATGCATATGTTATCCACTTTCAACGTTTTTCTTCAATACAGATGTTTTCTCCCAGCAGGAATAAAAAAAATGATGTTATCAGATTTTGAATGTATTGGCTCCACTCTAAAATTAGTTGTTCTCGATCAATTCTAGTGATCAATATAGTTCTTTCGTTTGATTTTCTACACCCGATCGCTATGAAACGCGAAACACGCAATTTGACCCAAGAGGAATCTGCCCAAGCGGTAGTGGTGGACATACACAAGAATTGCAGAAAGGTTTGGAGTTTCCCATACTACTGTGTCCAGAATGTTGCAGCGATTCAGAGAGACAGGCATGAATGTCCGAAGACCAGGACAGGATAGACCACGGGTAACAACTGCCATTCAAGAACGTTACTTGAGAGTTTGTTCGTTGAGACAACGGTTTGCAATCGCTCGCCTCCTTCAAAACCAGCTTGAGCAAACTCATGAGGTGCAAATTAGCACTCAGACAATAAGAAATCGCCTCAGAGAATATGATTTAAGGCCTCGTGTCGCGGCAAGAGGCCCAGCTCATACCCCAGCCCATCGAAGGGCGCATTTGGATTTTGCGAGAGAGCATATCCATTGGGAAGAGGCAGATTGGGAGAGAGTTCTCTTCACAGATGAGTCTAGAATCTGCCTCTACTATTGTGATCGACGTTTCCTTGTATACAGACGTCCACATGAAAGATATGATCAGTGCAATTTCCTGAATACTACTGGTTTCGGGGGAGGATCGATTATGGTATGGGGTGGAATATCTTTGACTGCTCGCACAGACCTAGTGGTCGTTGATAATGGAGCTATGAATGCTTATAAGTATATAAGGAACATTCTTGAAGAGCATGTAGTGCCATTTGCCCCATACATTGGTGAAAATTTCATTTTTATGGACGATAATGCCAGACCCCCCATCGTGCGCGCATCGTTCAGGAGTACCTTGAAGAGGAATGGAATGGAATGGCCAGCAAGAAGTCCAGATCTCAATCTGATTGAGCAGGTTTGGGACAACCTCAATAGAAGGCTGAGAAGTTCAGAAAATCATCCAGCTACTCTTAATGACTTAGGAATCCAACTCGGAGAAATCTGGGAAGGATTAGATCAGAACATTTTAAGATCACTCATTTTGAGTATGAACCGTCATTGCCGAGCTGTAATTAATGCAAGGGGTGGAAATACCAAGTATTAAATCACTTATCAGCATTTCAGTATTTTGAAAATTGTTCATTTCTCTTCTTTCACATAAGATTCGGTGAAATCCTGAATTTTTCTTCCATTTAATGTTTCGTTCAAAACCTTTCCGAGAGAACATAAAAAATAAGTTATAAAGTCAATGTAGAGTTAACTTTCATTAAAATTGAGATTTTCAGAATGTGCGTTAATTTTTTTGCGCAGTGTATTTAGGGTTGAATTAAGAACTCAATTATACCTAGAAATCAGGCACGTAGCCAGAATTTTTTTCGGGGGGTGGGAGGGGGGGCACAATACAAATTTCTTCAAATATAGGGCCCCTTTTTGTTTTGCCTCATAACCCTAGCGTATCATTGAGTTTAAATAAACATATTATGTATATTTAAACTTAATCTATATATATATATATATATATATAAAAGAAAGATGTTGGTTACACCATTTATAACTCGAGATCGGATGGACTGTTTGTTATGAAACTTCATATATGGATTCGTCTACGGTCTGGTTATTATAAAATACAATAAAAAAGTCGATGAAAATTTTACTTATACAGGAAATGCTTTTCCTCCTTTTGAGTAAGGCCACTAGATGTCGCTACAGTTACAGTTACGCTACCGCTTATTCTTAGGTACTTCATTTGATATTCTCCGCGTTAGATGGCGATATAAACAAATAGTGTGTACAGTGACTATATTCCCTCTATAGTCACTGTAATAGTGTGTAATTTTAGTTGCCTACAACTCTGCGCTGTTGGGCAAAACCAAAATGTCTTAGCGTAGGAGTACAGATGTCTAAAATGATTAGATTTCGTTGGGATATGAGAAAAGTTTCGTTCTTACCACTTCAGATGGCGCTATTTACACATTATGACTGATGATTATTGGTTATTTTTATAGTTTTATTTATTCCAAATAACGCAATCGTGAAGGTACTATATTTGACATTATCACAATTAAATGACGATGAATTTGTTGAGGCTTTCGCGACCATCGATTGATTTCATCTGTTCTTTTTTCGAGCATTTCGGTCGTCGTGGTTTGAAATGGTCGAAAAAAGAACATATGATATCAATTACCGTGTAATTTACATAGGGCTTATAGTACCAGTGGCGGATCCAGCTCTCGAGAAAGGGGGGGGGGGGTCACGGTCAGGTGGATAACATACCCGCCAATTGATTTTTTGGAGACAAATCAGCATCCCCAAAATAAATTTCTGATGAGGTCTAGCACAAACAAGAAGTTTATTTGATTTATTACAAAAACTTAATGAGAATAATTAATAACAAAGTTATAACTAAATAGCAAAGGGAATTTTTCTATTTCTCCTTCTTGCGAAACGAGTGATGACTTCCTCTACATCAACAGATATGTCATTATGGATATGAAGAAGTGCTAGTCCAATAAGTCGTTCTTCTGCCATCGAAGCTCTTAACCATGTTTTGAGCCATCTCAGACTTCTCAGAGTGGAAAATGACCTCTCTCCCGTTGCCACACTAACTGGTAGTGTTGCGAGTATACTGAGAAATTTTCTCACATTTGGATACATGTCAGAATCACAGTTTTCTAGGAGATTATATATCGTCTGTGGAATCTTCTTCTCTCGTTGCCATTTCATCTTCCATAAGCGATATTCATTCGTAACGATTGAAACAGGAGGATTGTCTAATAGAAGTTTGTACTGATTAACCAACTCATTAACTATTTCAATATCTTCATTTTCATTTTTTGAATAAACGACTTCGGAGGTTGAGGAATTCTCCGAAAACCTTGGACCCTTTCTGGGACGATCGTCGCGTCGAATGTGAGATTCCCGTATTGCGTGCGTATCAAGGGGAAGTATCACCTTTTGAATCGTGGTAAATCTCCATTCAAAAAGTGGTCTCTTTATTTCACGAGTAACTAACCTAATTTACGAAGTAGAGACTTGGTTTTTGCTTTTTAATTGAAGTTGAAGAACGTCCCGAGGGCAAATAGTTTTCTTTTTTTTCGATTTAATTAGTTTTTCAATCAAAACAAACCAGGATAATCGTTAGATCTCTGCAATATTTGGGTTATTGAATATGTTTTTCGTTTTTCATGAGTACCTACAAGCTATATTTTTGAACTAATCATCATGAAAATTTTTGTTATTTATAGAAGATTAAATTGCCGAGGGCAAATAGTTGCGATTTTTTCCAAAAAATGATGAATAACCGTCGAAAAAAATCATGAATAACCGTCGAAAAAAATCATTAAGTGTAGTTTCCAAATCGTTGAAGTTCAACCTGTTTCTTTTAATTGACTATTCCACTCTTTTCATTTTTAGTGAGAAAGTTTCCGTAGCAACGATCGTTTCATCCCGACAAAATTTTCAAGCCGGCAAAACCAACTGTTGGTTTTTCAGCGACAAAATTTTTGATGTTTCTCGAATTCATAGACAGCTTCTGAAATAAATATCATAGAGAGAACAAACAACGTTTAGTGGTTTAGTTAATCTATGATGAATTCTAATTTGCCAAATAGCGCAATACGCGTCAAATGTGAACATATTACCCTATTTTCTCGTGGAATAGTCATGCCGAATTCCACTCGAGATGAAATTTAAGCAGGTAAAATTTCTCTCTTGTAATATTCAAGTTTGTTGCTTTTCGGAAATTTCGCTCATGACATTTTTTCCAAAATCACTCGCCTAACGGCTCGTGATTTTGATACAAATGTCGTTCGCAAAATTTCCGAGTAACAAACTTTCATATTACAATCGAGAAATTTTGCCGGCAAAATTCCATCTCTAGTGGTATTACATATAAAAAACTAATTAAATCGAAAAAAAGAAAACTATTTGCCCTCGGGACGTTATTCAACTTCAATTTAAAAAAATATCAAGTTTCTACGTCGTAAATTAGGGTAGTTACTCGTGAAATAAAGAGACCACTTTTTGAATGGAGATTTACCACGATTCAAAAGGTGATACTTAAGGGGCCTTAAGGGGCTGAACTTCGAGATGATCGAAGTAGCAATGGACGTTTGAGGAATAGTTCTTCAAACACTAAATAAGTCAATACTAATCAGTGAATTGCAACTTAGCTTGACATGGACAAATTATTCTCCCAAAATTCAGATTTTTTTCATTATAGGAACTAATTACCCCCCAATATTCACTTAAATATGATTCAATTCAATTTTTCAATCGAAACATTTTTTATCAAACACAAGATTTGAGGGTTCGTCCAGTCCAGGGGGGGGGGTCATGACCCCCATGACCCCCCCCTCCCTGGATCCGCGCTTGTATAGTACCATGAAAGGCTATTAACAGATTAAAAAGCGGGGGAATATCACAGTGAATTTTTATCGAAATTTCAAATAAATCGGATTTTGGCTATCAGTTTCAATCGTGAATTGTCTATTTTCATCTTTCCTCATAATTTTTGAAACGTTTTTGAATTTCTGTTTGGGTAATAAATATATTTGCGGAAATAACTGAATCCAAAATTGCCATTATTAGTGATTGACATATTATGACATATTATTTTTGTGTATCTGTTCTGTGTGATAGCTCATATCCATGGAAACATTTGACAGTTCAAAAATCAGAGTGGATTTGTGAAATCCACCGTAAGTATCATTAGGGCGGAACAAAGTTCGCCGGGCCAGCTAGTGGTAATATAACAAAATAAGCAAGTCATTGTCCATTGACGACTTTTATTAGTTTGGGGAGGTTCATAAGAATTGTTAAAATTGTTTAGGGATAGCTTTTTGTAGAGAAAAATGGGTAGTCTAAAGCTGACCCATCGTATAGAAAAATTCGCATTTAAGACAACGAAAAAAGTTTATGACAGCTTACAAAAAGAATTCGCTCGATATGTCAGTGTTTATATCCGTAAATTGTTTTTTGCAGATGGCACTTTCTTTACTCATGGTTCAAGATTTACATGTGAGTAGTTATCGACTAAAGAGGACTTCATGATAGACGGAAACGAAAAGGGATAGGTAACATATTTCACAAGATGACTGGGGTTAGCAGGGTTAGCTACCACCCCCAAGGAAGATTTATAAGTGCAATATATCTTCGATGCCGCGTCTCTTTTGCAATTCTACAGAATGTTTGTTTTATTTATTAAAGGCAAGCCATCATGCGCTATTGACCTCTGGTGGCGATCATAATACCAAAAAAACTTCTTGTATACTCCATTCACTTTTATTGAGTAGCCCGGTTGGCCTTGGAATTCTGACACATTTCACCGCGTATATTTTGAAAATGTTAGGCTATACTCATTTTTCTGTCAGATATGAACGCAACGTTGCCGTTTCTACATATAAATCGTAGAAATTACATATTTATCAAAATGTTTATTTACTTCGGGAAAACAATGAATTTGAGGAAATATGTGAATTCAATAATTCCAAAGATCTGACGAATATTGAAGAAACTTTTTTTTCTCTGTTAATACTGGAAATATTTCACGTGCACGAGTATAAACATGATTGGAAGATTCAGTTATGCTAGTTTCTTGTACGGAAATCAAGAACCGATGAGTGTTGAAATTTTTCTGAAAAATAATGGACAGAATAGTCCGTTACTTTGTGATAGTTCATTAACCCGACAGAAAAACTTTTAGACGAACAGAACAGACGGACGTATGGAAATCCCCACTTTTCAAAATTCTCCAGAAATAAGCCTACAGAGGACAATTAAATACCTCTTTGCGCAACTTGAAATACTCCAGTATGAAAATGTAGTGGTACTACGAATCTTGTGTCACAGTTAAACCTTAAAAGAGCTGACTCCATTCACAAAGTTAAAAAAGAGTAATTAGAAAGTAGACTTGGCAATGTCGCTTGATTTTCACGATTGCCAACCTGCGTCCGTTTTAAGTAAAAGAACTTGATAAACCTAAACCATGGCCCACCAAGATACTTTATAAAAGTGAATGGAGTATATCTACCTATCTCTGGTCCTTTCATGGCCATCACAGAATGCCTATGATTCCTGAAAATATTCTCGCAATAAAAGGAAGGATTATCACAATAATTTAGTAAAATATTGTTCTGTTTTTGTTTCAGCAGCTTCAAACTATCAGCCTGTTGTAGCTGGTGCATATGATGTTGGTTTGTATCAAAACTCAAATAGCGCTTTGTATACATTTTATCGGTCAATAGAAAAAGAAAGCATATTTCAAGAAGAAACTTTCAACAATGCCTGGCATCGATGGCTGGAGGGTTTTCCAATAAGAGGTGTAATTTTGACATTCTAAGAAAAAATCCATTCTTTAGATAAAAGATCGGATGTTTTTATTTCATTTGAAAGAGGAAGGTATGCCGTTAATGATGGAAAATAACATCAGCCAAATGACCATTACGACCACGTCTGCAGGACCATATCCTTTTCATGAAAATTTCCATAACCAAATCGCAAAGTGGCTGCCCTATGTTCCCGATAGCCTCACGAATAGGGATGTTGATTTTTTTTTTGGAATGGTTTTAATTTGTAGAGAAGCCCTATACAAACACGAAAAGAATATTTTCATGGAAAAAATATAGCAAATACCAACAAAAATGCGTGAATAAAAAAAGTTTTCAAAATTCCCGCTGAAACGCTCCATACTGTCGCGTGATTGTGATTACGTCACTAAAGCGTAAACAGGCTTCGCCTTCTGTCAAAGCGAACTGATCTTGTCTCCATTATGTTCAAAATTGTAGAATATCGTTTTCGTAATAACAAATAATCGTAAAATAGTTCGCTGGTCACTGGTGATACGTTTTACTCTCTTCTGTTCTTCGTAAGTTGGTATTCGTAATGAGAGTAATGACACATAGGCTACAGTAGGTTATGCTTATTTACGGAACAGTGACGTCACGTATTCTGATCGGTGTTTGCAGTCACGGTATAATCGACTTTATTTAATTTAATGAGAGTAATTAGAACACTAAAATATTTTTTAGTATTTTAAAAACTAACTTCAATGTGGAAAACCTAAATTTATATGATTTTGTAACATGTGTCATCATCTCTATTCCATCTTTGAGATTTTGAATCGACGCTTGGCTCTTCCACATGGCCCCAAAGGAAGAAGTCGCAAGGTGTTAAATCACAAGATCTCGGTAGCCAATTGTGATCACCTCTTCGAGAGATATCACGGTCCGGGAACTTATCCAGTAAAAGATCATTAGTTTCGTTACTTGTGTGTCACGTCGCGCCGTCTTGTCGGAAGTGAACGTTGTCCAGATCAATATAATCCAATTCCGGTCATAAGAAATCATTATTCATCTCTCGATAGCGCAATCCATTCACCGTAACTATTGCTCCGACCTCATTATCGAAAAAGTAAGATCCAGTGACCCCGCCGAACCATAAACCGCACCCAACAGTCACACGTTGAGGGTAAAAAGGGTTTTCAATTCTTGGGTTTTTCGAGCCCCAGATGCAACAATTTTTATTGTTGACGAAGCCACCGAGGTGTAAATTCATGCATTTCAGGACCCAATATCATCAAAGACAAGACGTTGATGCTGATCGGCCTGTTCGAGTTCTTGTGTTAACTGAACTTCATAAGCTTTCAGACATATATATTTATGCAAAATACGGTATAATGTCTAATTTCAAAGAACTACGAGTAATGGACGAACCTGGGTTTTCTTCAACACTTTCGGCTACAGCAGCAATATTCTCGGCTGTTTAGTTTCTACTTGTGAAATGTCAAAAAATGACAGCTTCAAAAGTGACATCTACTGAAATAGTGGACTACCTATTCAAAATAACACCTCTTTTTGGAAAACCCTTTATATGCTTTATAATATCTTATTTACATGAGGAGTATGGTTCATTTGTTATTATATCTTGAATATTCTTTTTCAAACGCATTTATGTATCTTTCAGTTTCAATTTTGAATTTCGCAGGAAGTTTTGTCAACAGTAATATTTTTTCATTTATTTAACATTAGAAATACAAACAGGTCAGAGACCAATAAAGAGTTTACACGAATCACATTAAGATGAAAAACAAAAAAATTTACTTTGAGAAAATATTATGTGAATTCAATAATTTCAAAGACCTGGCGAATGCTGAGGACACTTTTTCTCTGTTAATACTGGAAATATTTCACGTATATGAACATGGTAGGAAGATTCACATTAAGATGAAAAACAAAAAAAAAAACATCAAAGAAAATCTCTATACCAAATCACACCAAAAATATATCTTAGGTATGGCATGCCCAATTAAAAGATACAAATTATCCTTAATAGATACATCAACCTAGGTTGCTATTACGAGTTTTTCTTGGAATGTTTGTGTGCAGGTTATAACCTACGACTTTCTATGGTCTAAGGTTGTAACTTTGGAATACCGCCTTGAATTGTAAGGGGATCTTGTTTTCAAGGATATGCACCTATGCCCCCCTTTGGTGCCATCGCTCCCATGCCTCCTATGGCTGCCATGGCTCCCTATCCTAACTCTCCAGGCCTTGGATTGCAAATAGGACATCTGGGAAGAGGGATGAGATATGGTGAGTAATCTGCTCAAACCTTCATTGGATTCAAATATAAAGGAGCCATCATCATTACACAGAACATATTAAAATATATCAAAATTGATGTGGAAAAAATTCATCGATGCTGCAGAAAGCATTCTCAGTAAAGAGCAATTTGATCTCTTTCATGAATGCTCTTCCAAGCAGATAATGAATCAAATAATCTTTGACCCAAAAAATAGGGTCCATTTTCGAATTTTCTTAGTGCTTCCTATTTTATGCTTTAACTTAATCATAAAGAAATATTTAATGTGAATTTCAACACATTTACATTGTTCCAAAGACCCGCCCCTTCACCATTTTGTAACAACTCTTCTATCATTATAACCTTAGACAAGATTATAACTCAGTCGAGACGTTTTCGGATGACAAGGTCTGCAATAAAACGTTCCCTAGACTCGACTAACGGTGGATTTCCATGAATCCGTCATCCGATGATACGATCGTCCGAAAGTGTTGTGATTGGCGGAAATATTCAAAATTGAAAGAGCGCCAAACTTTCGTCCGAAAGTTTCAACTCTCTTCCGTTATCGGAAAAAGTTGAAAAATGTTTAACTTTTTTCCGTTATCGTATCAAATTTGACATAACTTTTTGAATGTTTGGCGTTCTCTTCATTTTGGAGAAGAATATAAATATCAAAGAAAAATTTGTTGTTGCTTTCGATTCTTCTATTAAAAAGAAAGGTCCAAGGAATGTTCAATAACTTGGTGCAAGAAATGCGATTGTCCGAGAGTGGGCAGTATTTCAATTATTTGAGAATGAGCAATAACACATTCAACATATTTTTGAGTATTGTTGGACCATCTCTCACAAAAATGTACCATATACGAGAACCCATCTCACCGGATGAAAGACTAGCTTTGACCTTAAGGTTTGTAATTTGATAAATCAATAATTACACAGTGAGCGTCAAAATTATTGAGTAAATTCATTCTCTCTGAAGAAAAATATTTGGCAACAAAAATCCTTAAAAAATGCATAAAAATTTGGCGAAAGTGAAACAAAAATTGACCTGTTTCAGGATTTTGTTGCCAAATATTTTTCTTTTGAGAAAATGAATTTGTTCCATAATTTTGACGCGCACTGTTTATACAAAATGTTACCATTTTTCTCATTAAAACACACGATAACGTTTTGAGAATTCGGATGGATGGAAATTGACAGTTTCGTCCGTCCGACAAAATGTATACGATATCCGAATCGGACATCGGATGACGGATGCATGGAAATCCACCGTTATACGTCTAATTTGAATTAGGTAATACGAGGATATATTGAAAAATTCTTAGCCTACTATAGAACCAAACAAAATTTCAATGTCAAAATATTTTATTACTCAACATATTCTCCTCTTAATTGAATACATTCATTACAGCGAACCTGCAACGTCTCTAGACCTTTAAAAAAATGTTTCTTCTTGTTCTGCAAACCAGTCCTCCACAGCTTTTATTACCTCCTCGTTTGAAGAAAATTTACGACCTTTCAAACTATTTTTCAGTTGAGGAAAGAGATGATAGTCGAACGGAGCCAAATCTGGTGAATAAGGGGGGTGTTCTGGTAATTCTAACACTAAATCACGAATTTTTTGCATGGCAACATGAGATTTGTTTTCTGGGGCGTTGTCCTGTGAAAACAAAATACCTTTGGATAGCTTTCCGCGTCTTTTCTCTTTAATTTTTTCCCGTAGAGTGGTCAGTAATGCCGAATAGTAATCTCCAGTTATTGTTCTACCCTTATCCAAAAAATCAATCATGATTACCCCATGTCAATCCCAAGAAACTGAAGCAAGAACTTTTCCAGCAGATTTTTGGACACGAAACTTCTTAGGTCTTGGAGAACCAGAGTGTCGCCATTCCATCGATTGTTGCTTTGTTTCTGGATCGTAGAAATGTACCCAAGTCTCATCCATAGTAACAATTCGGTTTAAAAAATCTACATCGTTTTCAAATCGAGCACAGATCGAACGCGATGCTTCTACCCTTTCACGCTTTTGGTCAACATTGGGGGATCCATTTTGCAGAAATTTTTCTCATGTCCAAATTGACGTGAACTATATGATGAACGCGTTCGTAT
Source organism: Adalia decempunctata (assembly GCA_951802165.1). Lineage (NCBI taxonomy): Eukaryota > Metazoa > Arthropoda > Insecta > Coleoptera > Coccinellidae > Adalia > Adalia decempunctata. Next base: position 30,399,072 of record OX637697.1, read on the forward strand.
GAAATCTTCAGTGCTTCCGATATCCGTTTTAGCCCAATTCGACGGTCTGATAAAATCATGTCATGAACTGCATCGATATTTTCGGGGAATGACACAGAAACTGGCCTTCCCGATCGATCATCATCTTCAATGGAAAATTTACCTCTTGCTTGCAGTCCAATTTTCACGGTCGCATACAAAGGACATTGATCACCAAGGTTATTAAGCATATCTTCGTAAATCTGCTTACCTCTTAAACCTTTTAAATACAGGTACTTGGTGATGGCTCGATACTCCAATTTTTCGATTTTTACGATTTCGGATCTTTTTTTTTTAATTTATTGCGTAGTTCTGGTTTACTCTTTTGACGTCGAACTCTACACTGACTCTTCTAATAAGTTATTGTTCGTTGATAGGGTATCGCAATATTTTGTTTATGCATGGAACTGGTCTAGGCTAACTAGATATCAATACATCCTCGTATGTTGAATGAACCACTTTGAAAATTATTTCTCAGCATTTACTTTCATTTCATCAATTTCTTTTGAAGGTGCTGGTGTCGGTGCTGGAATGGGACTTGGAGCAGGTAAAAATACTATGACATTAATGGATTAATGTGAGCTCCATTTAATTGATTTTACTCTTCAGGAATGGGTATGGGTATGGGTGATGTCTAGACCTTAAGGAGGAAAGGTGAGTAACACATGTAAGAATGTGAAAGAAGATATAATCTTTCTATACTATCAGTCTCAATCTTGAGTAATAGGGATAAATTATGAGACGAATAGTCGAGGAAAATTTATAAGAAAACTAGCTGACCCCGCGAACTCTGTTCCGCCTTTTGTTATACCACGTTCCCGTTAGGTTAGGTAGAGGGGTGAAAATTTAGGGTTGTATGTATTTTTGTGTGTTATACGATAAAAAAATTAAAATAGAAAAATTCGTTCAAAAAAATTGAAAAAAAAGTTAGGGGTGGACCACCCTCAACATTGAGGGGGATGAAAAATAGATGTTGGCCGATTCCCAGTTCTACCCGATATGCACACAAAATTTCACGAAAATCGGTCTAGCCGTTTCGGAGGAGTTCGGCCACAAAGTGCAAACAGGAGAATTTTATACAGGGTGAGTCTTTGACTTGTACATATATTTTAACTGTAGATACCACTCATCAAACGAAACACTTTTTTCCTATACCATTTTTCAAAATTCGGTTTGGTTTGGAAGATACAGGGTGTCGAAAATCCATGAAAAAACATTTTTCTGTTTATATCTTCGGAACCGTTGTTACGAATGAACTGAATTTTCGTTGAGTTTTTACTCTATTCATGGTGCATATTCCTCAATCGAAACCTATTCAATATCTTCACTAGTATAAAAGTTACAGGACAGTCGACTCATCAATACACGCTAAAACACCATAAAACCACTTTAAAAATATAAACGGTTCATATTTTCGAGAGAATCAATCATAGAAACTAAAAGTATTTTTATTTTTTTCAATAAAACGCGTCGTTTTCGAGTTATTTCCAATTTTACCCGGAGAAATTTGACGAAAAAATCATTAATTTCAAGAATAATCTGAATGCATCTCTGAATTAAATAACATCAAATATTATTCCTTCTCTGGTCTTTAAACGAGTTTACAATGTTGTTACAATATTTATCAACTTTGTCGAGATATTTTAATAATAAAATCCCACAAATTTGGGAGATAAAATTGAACACCAAGGAGGATTTATTTTGCACAGTTTCTATTGAAAATTCATAGTTACCTGATAATCTGTGGCGATGTTTCTATCTAAACAACATCCTCTTGGAATTTAATAAACTCGACATGGTTGAAATTATATTAATTCACTTCACATAATAATCACATTAGAACAATAATTAACTGAATGTATTCAGAACTTCACATAATGTATACTGTTTGTTCAGAGACTCTGGTTTGTTATTGTTTATGTTTGGCCTCCAGATAACCAATATTTCGGTATTCGCTCTACGCATGCGTGGTAAAATTTGGCGGCAAAGTCGATTTATGATGGAAACGGCAGAATTCATAGATATTTATACCACGGTACACAAATGTATCGTGATTTATACTATGTTTCGTAAAAAATCCTTAACCTCAATGAAAATATCAGCAAGCTGACAACATCTTCTTGAAATTTCTGTGCAAAAATTCACAGAATCGATACAGATTAGATTAGGTTAGGTTGTTCAATAATAAATCTCAATGAATGGTCTTTCTTCATGATATTGTTTGGGAATTTCGAGGAAAATATGAACAAGTTATTAGTGTTTATAAACTAATCTGCAGAAAAATCGAAGAAGGAACTTATTTTGGTGGAATAAATGTGGCCTTTTAGTTGCAGATATAATCCGATGAAACTAACTGTTTTTGTTGAAATTATCGTGCTTGCAACATTTTTATTCCAATAAGGTTAGGACTTGAGTATTCCCTGAATGTATAAACTCAATTTCTATCGAGAAATATGAACTTTGAATCAATTCCACAGTATCATTTCAGGGACGTAATTAGCACAATTTGTTTTTCAAATGGTTATATCTTTTTAACAGGGCCGAATTCGGAAAAATGGAAAATGAAAAAAAGATTTCTTTTGACCTCAAGAATCAAGTCAAAGACTCACCCTGTATATGTATAAGACTAGCTGACCCCGCGAACTCCGTTCCGCCTTAGACGCAATAAATAGGCAGTTTTTGTTATACCATCGTTTCCGTTAGGCTACGTAGAAGGGTGAAAATTTAGGGTTGTATGGTTGTATGTGTGCTGTATCATAAAAAAATTAAAATAAAAAAAGTTGTCCAAAAAAGTTGAAAGAAAAGTTATGGGTGGACCACCCTTAACATTAAGGGGGATGAAAAATAGATGTTGGCCGATTCCCGGTCCTACCCGATAAGCACACAAAATTCCACGAAAATCGGTCTAGCCGTTTCGGAGGAGTTCGGCCACAAAGTGCAAACAGGAGAATTTTATATAATAGATAAGATATGTACACTACAGATTTTCCGAACCTATATTCCTCTGAATCCGTTATTCTTCAACACAACATGAGTTTTTTCTAGAGGTACAGAACTTAAAGTTGCAACACTAACTGGTGGCCATTATGTCAGCTTTCAAGTGATTTACTTTTAGATAGATGCATAGAAATCCTGGTGTAACGACTCCTAGCTAAAAATCGTGACCAAAAATTGTAGATCAAAACGGCACTCTAGATGGTAGATCGGGTCTCAGTTGACCATATTCAGCGTCGCCATATTGTTGTGCGACAATACCAACTACCCAGTGTTCCCAACGGAGAAATATTGAGTTTATCAAAAGTACTATCAGATTATTAGTATCATAGATTAAAGAATTATTATGATTAGTATGGTATGTGGTATGAGAGGTTATATAAAATTGGTGGTAAACTTTGGTTAAGTATTTTTTGATAAAATCCGGGAAATATGGGTAGATATCAGTATAGTGTAGGCCATGGTTGTTGTGTCAGTAATTGTTCGGAAAAAATAGATCTAAAAATAAAAAAAAACTGACACCAAAATATGTCCATTCAAACTTTCGCGGTCCTAAGAAATTAGTGACTTTCGTTATTCGATGTTGAGGACCCTGGGTAGTTGGTATTGTCGCACAACAATATGGCGACGGTGAATATGGTCAGTTCCATAATTATCCGCAATAATTCGCTGTCGTGGCGCTATTGCGGCAATGGAAAATAGCGCGACCCCTTTCGGCAGAAATGAGAAGTAGGACCACATCACAGATTTTCGATCGACAAGCCTTAAACAAAATCTAATCAGTGCCAACACCTGCTGTATTTAAAGTGATTGTAATACTCGAGTACACCGATACATCTACAAAAACTGCCGGTTTGATGTGGTTAATAGACTGTACTTCTTCAGAAAAGATGCTGGTCAGAACGTTATAGTCAATGGTGACCGCTATAGAGCCATGATTGCTGACTTTTTCGTTCATCAATTGAACCACCATGATTTGCAGGAGCTGTGGTTGGAACAAGACGGCGCAATATGTCACACAGCTCGTGCTACAATTGATTTACTGAAGGAAACGTTTGATAACCTCATAGTTTCACGTTACGGCCTCCAAGATCGTACGATCTAACATACTTAAACGAATACAAATTGTGAAATTACAATTTTTTTCAGATTCAAACAAAATATCGGAGCAACGATGGACTTTGGTAGAAAATTAATTTCACCAGCAATTCAATCGATGATCCTTTGAATAAATTCTACCAAATAAAACTTTGTTCATTACCTTCATCCTTTTCCATTCGAAAAGTAGTTTCAAACAAACAGAACGGTCTTCGAAAATTACTTTTGGGACTTACCTCCAAGCAAAGGGTGTGATTTTTAAACTTTTGGTGCAAACAAGGAGATTACAAGGAACTTTTTTCCGGAGACAGTTGCTAATCCGAAGAAAAGCCCTAAATTGAAACCAATCATCACTTTCAGTGAAGACGAAAGAAGAACTCTTGTCCCAAAATCTCAAAATTATAATCGTTTTGACTAGTTTCTTGAATGTTTCGCAAAACCAATATATGCAACAAAAAATTAACAGATTTCCTAAACCTATAAATGAACATGAACATTCTCTCTCCGAGCACACACTACGAATGGAGTTTTATCAGGAAAAATTAATGATGAATGAACAACGCACTTTTTCCCATTCATAAATGCATCCATATCATTTTCATTCATTCAGATTTTCCTGATTGTTTTGTATTACACTGAGTACAACCAATAATCTCTCTTCCGATTTCGTAGTGCTGCGGATTATTAAATACTTAATTAGTTGGGACTTAAATACAAAACTTCAAACTTGTTTCATCAGTTGTGCAGTACACTTCGCCTACTAAAATGAATAGTTTTCTCGTCTTCGTTCTTTTTAACATATACATTGCTTCTTGTGAAGATTGTGAACCAAATGATTCAGCTTTAATGAGTAAGTTAAATGGAATATAATTAAATTTATAAGAAAAATAACAGGGACTATTTTGTTGAACAATGAAATGATATTTGTCTACAGGCAGGTTCAAGAGACAATCCAATAAGTACATGTACCCAATGACGGGTACATGGTTTAAAGATAGTGCGAGTGGTAAATATTATTTTAAACAAGGTAACAGTATCTATGTTCAAAGAAATGATGGATATTACTCGAAATGGGTGACAAGTGGAAATGGGGCAGAGTATGTTCTTAACGACAAATATAAGTGGACATGGGATAAACAAGGAAGATTGTATCCTCTAGGTCAGTAGTTTATCTAGTCTTCCCGAAATATAGGAGGTGGTTCAAATTCTGTCACAGCTTTATTCCCAGAAGAGCTTTCGGTTTTTTGAGCAAACCTATTTTGTCATCTAAGCTAGTTTGTGAAGTTTCTTTGTTAAGCCATAGGGGCTCTCAGTAAAAGAAAATGGGCTTACTCAATGTCCAACTATTATAGCTCCATTGTAGAATCTCTCCTTAAATTTCACGTTCTTCAAATAATTTTTATAGAGGATGATTGTCCAGCTCCCGTCAAAGAGAACCAAAAATTTGGCATACCAATCAGATGTTTGGGTGGTCAATGCCCAGACCAGGCTATGTTTCCTTCGGGAGGAGTGTGGCATTACACAAATTGCAAATATTATTACGACGTAGGCGATACTAGTTACGAGCTTTGCAAAAATGGTTTTTACAAGAAATGGTCTAAGTTGCCTCCAACCAACGAGGCTGTTCAAATCTGTCCGGACAACTGGACTTGGGATACACAAACTGGGGAGTGGGAAGCTGTACCCAACAGTGAAAGTAAGTTTGAGGTTGCAGTAAGAAAGTTTCAATATTATTCATCTTCTCATGAAAAAACTCATCGAAAAGGTCGCGAGTGAAATGATATTGGATAGATTTTATGAATTTGAAAAGTCTCCAACGAGTTCATTTGAAACTTTCAGTTACCCTTCAATCAAAATATTTGTACCCCGTTCAAAACTAGGCTCTCAATATTAATCTTAATATATCTCACAGGAAGAACATGCACTCACGATGATCCAGTTTGTAAGAGAAAACAGAATCAAAGTAAGTAACTACGCTTACTAAATTACTTTCTCTATTTCAGTATCGTAATGAGTTCATCACATTACTAAAAACAGTGCTGTAATGAATTCATTACAGCATCGTTTTCAGTTACATTTTTCGTTTTGTGGTTGTCAACAATGATTTTCGATCCTTTTAAATTCCAGCAGACGTCAATTTGGAAATGTCAATTTTCGTATTTCCTAACATTCACACCAACTGCCAAGATACAATATGAAAGTCACTAGGAGCTATAATTTGAATTTTTCATTGAATTTCACAAAATTCGACTGAAATAGAGAAAATATCGTCTAATACTCGTTGCAGAATGCAATTCCAATACTCATGCGTTCGAAAACTCGCTCCTTCGTCGCTCGTTTTCGAATTTCGCATTCGTATTGGAATAGGAGCCCATTCTGCAACTAGTTTTAGGATATACTATTTTCTGACAACTGATTACCACGACCACGATTACAGGACCATATCCTTTTCATGGAATTTTCCATAACCAAATCGCAAAGCGGCTGCCATATGTCCTTGATAGCTTCACAAATTCCATCTTTGAGATCTTGAATCGACGCTGAGCTCTTGGCCTTCTCTTTCACATGGCCCCAAAGGAAGAAGACGCAAGGTGTTAAATCACAAGATCTCGGTGGCCAATTGTGATCACCTCTTCCAGAGATAACACGTCCGAAATCGTTTCCGGTAGAAGATCAATGGTTTCGTTGCTTGTGTGGCACGTAGCGCCGTCTTGTTGGAAATAAACGTTGTCCAGATCGATACCATCCATTTCCGGTATTGAAACATCGTTAATCATCTCTCGATAGCGCAATCCATTCACCTTAACTGTAGCTCCAGCCTCATTCCGAAAAAATAAGGTCCAATGACCCCACCATATCATAAACCGCACCAAACAGTCACACGTTGATGATAAAGTGGCGTTTCAACAATAACCCTTGGGTTTTCCTAGCCCAAATGCGACAATTTTGCTTGTTGACGAAGCCACCGAGGTGGAAATGGGCCTCATAACCCAAGATGATTTTTCGATGAAAATCCGGATCATTTTCATGCATTCCAAGGACCCAATCAGCAAAGACAAAACGTTGTTGATGATCGACCTGCTTGAATTTTTGTGTTAACTTATCTTTTCAAGCGTTAGGACGAAAATCTTTATGCAAAATACGGTGTAATGATGTTTGTGGAATGACTAATTCCAAAAAAACGACAAGGAATGGACAAACTTGGTTTTCTTCAACACTTTCGGCTACAGCAGCAATATTCTCGGCTGTTCTTGATCGACGTGCACGGGTTTTATTCTTCACATCACTAACTTGTCCAACAGCTCAAATTTTTCCACCTATTTCTGTATTGCGTTGTGACAAGATGCTTCACGATGACTCAAAAATGTTCGAGTTTTACGAACCGTCTCTGCCAAATTTCCACTTTTATAGTGAATTTTAATCATTTCAATGCGTTGTTGAAGTGTGTTTCTAAGATGTCTAGAATTCTAGACATCTTATGTGTTTCGTTCCATTTCTATTGATGTTGTAGTTTCTATTCGTCAAATGTAAAAAACAGCTTCAAAAAATCAAAAGTGACATCTACCGAAAAAGCGTGCTATTCAAAATAACACTGCTTATTGGAAAACCCTTTATTATGGGAATATATGAAATATAAATCGAAATTATTAAATCATATCGTTAATTCATCCACATTCGTCGAAGTAGGAGCTGCATTTGCTCGATTCAAAGTTAAAAAAAAAGTTCTCACATTCTTGTTAGCGATGAATAAGATGATGATCATTTTGTTCAATCAGTTTCAGATACAACACAAACTCCAACAACGACGAACTTAAATAATGGAACGCGTATTTGCTAAATCTTCTCATTTACTTGTAAGCACCTTCTCACACTCTTTAATCAAATTAACAAAATTATATAGAATTTCAGAGATAGACTAATATCTGAATTGCTCATCTGCAAGTTTAAATTGACTGATTTCCCAACATATGAATTGCCAATCGACAATGTTTTCAGAATTGAGCACTTTGATTCAGTTTGAGATTGAAGCAACGCATTTAAACATTCTATTAAAAATTCAATTTCCAAGTTTCTAATCTTATTCTTCGTCGAAATTTAAATTGAAATGTTTCGTTCATTAAGTTCTTAATGATTCGACCACTTATTGTGAAATTATGACAAAATGAAATAAGAACTCATTTTTTAATTTATTCTTTTCAGAATTGATTATGGAGGATAATGCTGCTATTCCGAAATCCGCTTTTGATCTATGATTCACGACTTGAAGGACCTATTTAATTTCATGCTTATTTATTGATTATTGTTTGAATTCTCTTTGTTTTTCATAAGGAAATATCTTGTAAATATATCTTTTCCTCCATCTGTTCGACAGTTTTTGTTTCCTATGGACATTGAAAGACTTGTCGATAACATGAATGTAACACACGCATTACCTATACACTGGCTGCTGCTTGAGTGAATAAATTTGATTTATCAAAAATGAAAACTGAAAATCAAATAAACACATTCTTTATTCGGAAATACGAAACAAAAAAAACTTTCAGTTATCAATTACAATAAAAAGGTCGTAACAGAAAATAGCTGTTTGCAACTAAACTTGTTTGAAATGAAACAAAATATAGAAATTGATATTCCATCATCCAATTCTTCTCATATTTGCAGAAGCAAAGCCACACCAGCGAGAGTCCATTTCGAAGCTTTTTCTTTCGTTTTCAAGTTGAAAGTCCACACGAAAGTTGGACCTCTCATTCTAGTTTTATAGACAGGACAATCATACATATTTTTCAAATCTTGTTTATCCTGTGTTATTGCTCTTATGTACACAACTGGCATCGTTGGGAACAGATCTTTTAGTTTAGCATCTACAATGCTATTCAGTAAAGGCTCCCATCTGAAATTCAACCAAGAAATAATATTGAAAAAACCTGTTTCTTTAGAGATGACTTTTATTGAAGTTGGCTATAAGCTCAGCACCAATCCTTGGAAGGACGACAATGAAATCAGTATTTCAATTTTTCTCGAGTAACTATAGAATTTAGCAATATTTTTGAACTGTCGATGAAATGATAATGTCAAATTGAATTGATTCATCATGAACACAAAATTCTAAGCTGAACAGGCTTTCTGAGTGGGAATTCCTAAAGGATTTCAACCTATACGATTCTTGAAATGAGCATGCAATCTTCATCCTTTATTGCACAAGATTTTCAATACCTACTGATTAGGATTGCCTGACGAAGATAATTTTAGTGAATGAAACATAAACTCAAAAAGATTTGAAACATCATCTTTTCGAAAAAACTTGTAGGAAATAACCTGGAGGTAAGTATCAATTTTATTCTATAATTTCCATCTGAACGTTTTCTTATCATGAACGCTCAACAACATTGGTCTCATGATATAATTATATCCATATAAAAAGTGAATATTTATCCCATAAAATGATATGAAAGAAATAGTTTATCTACAGAGATGGTACAAGTTTTACTCCAGAGAAATCATCATTTTTTTTAAACATATCGTAAGATGATGCCACAAATTCTCATGAACAACATTTTTCAAGCAATGCGATCAATTACCATTAAGATCAAAATTCTGGCAAGCTAAAGCTTTCTTTGGAAATGTATGGTCGATGGTACAAACCCTTGCAATACAGCAAGGTCTTCATAGTGAACTGAATGCATTTGGCCAGAATCAAGTACATAGTCCAATCAAATAATACCATACCTTGCACCTTCCATGAACAGCCCATGCACGTAAGCTCCATCTCTTGGGGCAACCGTGAAATCTTCTTTTTGCTTTTTCGTCACATCAGTCAGAAGACACATTTTGTCCAGAGGCCATTCATTCCTTCTCGCTGTTTGCTGCATAATAGCAGTCAAGAACGACTGGGGATTAAAAAATCCACCCAACCACACAGCTGGTGGTAGCAGAAAATCCGTTACCCAATTTTCCAACTCTTTAATTCTAGCGGAGAGATCAGCAATCCAAGATCCCAACAACAGAAGACTTGGATACGCCTTAACGGACCATATTTCTGGAACCTGGTCCATAAAAAGAGATTGCTGCAACATCTCCATATCTTGAGTGATGGTCAATTCTCCCTTCAGTCCCAAATCCAACTCCCTGAGGCTTCTCCGCATCTCCGAGCACAATGTGTTCATTCTCTCACATTCCTGGAGTGCTACGATAGCGAAAGGAGATTTATCTTCTAGTTTCGAGAACATATCTTGGATTGGAAAAGGTTCGGGAATTTTATCTAGTATATCTTCTATGATGCCTTTCACCTGTAAATCATCGTTTGTTTTCAGATATACGTACGTTTCACAGCGAGTCATTCCTCACCTTATCTTCTTGGGACATTCCAGATCCAGCAGCTGCACCAGAATCTCTTGGCTGAAGCTCGAAAATAATTTTGAACATCTCTTCGGACGATTGCGTTAAAAAACCTATTTCAGCATTCGGATGCAAACCATATAAATAAGGGCTTTCAGGAGGTAGACTATCGTCTATATATTTATGGTAACCGTCATAATCACAATTTGGTGGCGCTGGAAAACTTGGGGCCAGTTCCATTTCACCCTCAATCAGCTCCGGTTTCAAGTACTCTTCCAAGTAAGTTCTGCACAATCTGCGATCCCAGTCGTCAGTTATGTGACCACCGTACATTATTTCGCCAAACAGGTATCTCAGGTCGTCATAAGGCACCTAAATTCGAAGCATTAGAGAATTTGTCAAAAAACTGGGATTATATAGATTACCTTGGTGGTATTCTCCAGGTAATTGTAAAGAACGTTAACGCTAATCGTGAGATCTCCTACATTGAAGGGGTAGTTCCTGTTCCATCCTTGAGGACCAAATTTTCTTCTTTCCGCGACAACGGCGTGGAAGTAACAGAGCGCGAATAGAAATGATTTGAATTCAGACTCCTTAGTACACATATCCAAAGTTTCTTGGTTGAAATTGTCCAGAGCTTTATGAAGATTTGCAAACATGCCAGTGGGTGGTTCATTGGTGATTTTTATACAGGTTTCTAAAATTCCTTGAGGTATTACACAGGCATGGGGATCTGCTTGCGGTTCGGCACTCAGGAAGAGCCTGAAATCCTTATGCGACTTCTCAGCTGTCTGCTCTATTTTTTTCTCTAGGGTTGGCAGCCATTTAGTGACGAGATGGATATTCTCCAGAATCACCCAATGGCCAGAAGAAGAGGCCAAATCTAAGGAAGTTTCGGCGACAACTTCTTGACCTTGTCCAAGGGATACACTATGAAAATTTCCTTTGCGATGGGTGAAGCCCAACTTTTTTCCCAACAGCTCAACGTCTTTCAACGGGTTCACTCCTGGAGAAAGAATAAAGAATGTTGGGGTCGAATTACTGGTTTCTTGGAATGACTTCTCGAAGTCCTCTGTCCTCGCTGTGATATATTTTACCCCTAACTTAGTTTCAACGAATACTTTCACAGCATATGTCATTCGATCTGGCCTCAAAGCTCGCATCATACAAAGTTGAAGTATCTCTTTCCTATTTTTCCATTCGCCTGGATATTTCTCCCTTTCCGGATTCCCACTTTCCACGAATTTTTTCCATCTTTTGGCCGAACCTTCGAGGTCTTTATCCAGATTCCTCAATTCGTCGAGCTGAGACAAGGATTTGATTCCACCCCACGACGCGTTTGTTAGGAATTCTACCGGAGATACCACACCAGGTATTATTGGAAATCTAAGAAGAAAATCCAAATTTTCCGGATCAATTTCTTCGGAATTGAGGAGGATTTGGAAGGACATGTGGGCGAGAAATGTGAGTTTGTCTCGTTCGAAAAGACCTCTGCTGGTGTACATGTAAACACAGAATGTGATACTATCGAGTAAATTGTCTACACGTTCTCTTATTTTTTCTGATTTTTCAGCTCTCTTGATTGCTTCTTTGAACACTACGCTGAATGCCTTGAGGGAAAACTGATACATGGAATTAATCCTGTTCAAATCGTTGAGTACGAAGTATAACAATGCTGCTCTAGCTGCACACGTTCTATATTGCTCCCTCGCTTCATCTATTTTAGCTGACGTCAATTTGGCTTCGGTTACTTTTGTCACAATTTCGTTCGCTGTTTTTTTCGTTGTTTCCAAATTCTCTACCAACTCAACATCCCCTAAAATGTTTCCTGTCGCGGTAGATAATTTGTAGAGAAGATTATCTTCGCATTTCTTCAAGGTGATTTTAAATAGATTCTCTTGCTTTGTCAAATTAGATTTCAGTTCTTCCAATTCTGGTCGTTCGGCGTTCACCACAGTAGCAAGCAATTGTTCTTCCAAGCCATCCCTGGTTACGGTGAAATTAATGAGTGTGGTTTGCGCTTGGATTTCAGGTTTGTAATGAGGATTCGCCAATTTTGTGTGGATGATTAATCTGAATTTCGGATCAAAGTCCACTTCTTTATCGCCCATCTTGATTGCTGTTCCTTTCTTTATTAGAACTCTGCCAAGTATGGGTTCCAAAACTGAATCAACTGTCTCACCGATATTTTCTAAGAGAACAACTGAGCCCTGGCTTATGCAATTTTCCAGAATGTCCAAATAGTTTTTCATGGAGAGACGTATAATATGCAGAGATTCACCGTACATGTTCTTCACCCAGTTTATTCCTTGTAATTGGGGATCGATGATCAAGGGCCATCTGGAGGAATTGAGTAGAATACAAGCATTTTCAGCTGACATTCGATCAGTTGGTAATCCGTCGTTGTTCCATTGAGCTATGAGGGCATCATCTGTTAAAAGAGATAGAGGATCCAATTCTTCAGATCTTGGGATTTGAACCTCCAAATTCAAAAGGAATGGTACCCAATATTTTTTCAGGAGAGCTTGGCGGTAGTTTCTGGTGAAGCACCCAACATATGAAATGAAAGATGAGATCAAAAGGACATCACCTGGTAGCGTAGCTATTTGTTCAGCGTAATTGGTCATGAGTTCCTTCCATCTGATCCTTTCTGATCCTAAGCCCGTAACGAGACGGTTTGCCAAATCGATCATCAAAGTTGTAGCATCAGCTTCTGCTTGACACTTCATTTTAGCTGTTATAGCCATATCGAAGTCTGATCTAAGAACTGAGAGTTTCTCTTCCAAAAAGCCTAGTTTTTCATTGAGAGCTGCAAGCTTTGCTCTTGCTTCTTGAAGATCCCTGTTAGCTTTCAACAAAGCTTGCCTTTTTGGTTCGACAACAACGTAAACTTCATGATATTTGATTATGTTGATCACCCATGAGCAAAGGCCTGCAGCTGCAAGTGATTTGGAGTATATGTTCTGGGGCTCAAACTGAGGATCTTTCAAGTATTCATACACAGCTTTCACAACATCTGGATTGATATTGTCTTTGTCATAGTTAATTAGATCGTTGAGAAATTGATCTACTTTGCCCATCATCACTTTACAGGCCTTCCATGATCTATCTCGCGGAATTTTTCCTTTCGTCGAGAATAAAACGAGAACTGCAGCGCAAACGTTCGCAACGGCATCTGGAGGCGTCGAAAAGGATTTAAGCTCCGTCAAGTTGTTCTTATTCAATGTGTTCAGAGCTTCTTTTGCGGCAGCAAGGGCGGGTTCAGCCTTAGCCAGATCTTCTGCGCATATTTGCTGTTTTTCTGTAACGTCTTCCTCTATTACTTTGACCTTAGCTTCCTCTTCTGTGGCTATTGATTGCTCAGCTGCTACTTTCTCATTTTCTGCTGATAACACCGAGATCAGTTTGCTGGCTGATTCGTTCTTCTCTTTCAACTCTACTTCCTGTGTCGCCAAAATACGTTTGAGACCATCGACTTCTTCCGACGTGGAATCCAGCTTAGCCAAGCCTAGTTTGAGTCTCTCGATGCTGGTGGTCAAACTTGAATTCTTTTCACCGATTAATTTCGAATATAACGCTATTTGTTCGAGAAAAGATTTAGGAGTTGTGTAGTTGTAGCGTTTTTCGTTCATCAGATATATCTTGGACATATAATTCACTTTGTTATGAGCGTAAGACATGAAAACTGCTACTGAATTAACCAACTCCTCTGGCAAATCTGGTATTTCCGACAAAAATCTTGAAGATACAGACAAGAGTGCTTCTTCAGGCCACTCGTGAAACCAATCGATTGAAACACAGTTCACGATTGCTGGAAATTTTCTCGCTCTGATACGGAGAGTGGCACCAACCGGTGAGAAACAGAGAACACATTTCAGTAACCCTCGCACCCTGTTTATGAAGAATTTCCAGCAATTTTCCCTTGTATCCTCCAAACCTAAATTCTTCACCTCACCCCTCACACCAGATATAACATTTTCGATATCTTCATCTGGCAGTAAATCGGATATTTCACCTGAAGCCAACAGGTCGTTGATAAGAACCAAAAATTCTTCTTTAGCTACTTGTGCATCAGACATTAGGAATACAACTCCAGCGCTCTTCAGACCAGTCTTCAGGTATAACGTAGCCAAATCGGCACGTAGATCAGTCATTGAGTATGTTTTACTGAGTTGGATTTGAAAAACATCACAGGAAGATATAAAAGCTGCCAGTCGTGTCAAAGATTGCTTTCCAGAACCTCCAACTCCTACCAAAAGGGCGTTTCCTCTAGGTGATTCAAGAATACGATTTATTCTACAGATGTGAAACATCGCATCTTCGAAAAGAACCAAATTCATGGCAGCCACTAAATCGTTATATCCACTCAGAGCTTCTTGCAGTAAATCATTCAGATGTGAAAATTCTTTGATTTCGAAATACTTTGGATCTCCTAAGCCCTGAGCGAAGTGGCAGAATATCAGGGGTTCTGCGAGGACACTGTTGTCATCTATATCATCAACATACTGTCTGACAGTTTCCTTGATTAACTTATTGTAGTTGTCCATATCCGGTTTATCTACCATCTTGTCTTGGTACACTCTGTGTGTTTCATGTAACCACAATCTCACCAAATCTTTATAAGACTTTACTGAATCACCAGTTGAAAACAGAAGACCTTGGAAAACGTTCGATACGTCTCTTAGTGTGAATACGTAATGGAATTTGATGGCTGTTGGCAGAAAAGTTTGAGCAATTTTGGCATGAAGAAAAAGAGCCATATCAACGATGTTACTGCACTTTTTGGAGATGCTGGATGAGAATTTCAAAAGGGGGTTCTTGAAATGTTCTGAGAGTATACTATTGTAAATATGTAGGGAACATTCTTGTGATGGAAAACTAACTGCGAACACACAGAAATGTCTTTGAAGCCTTGGATCAATAGTGAAGCTTCCAGCATTGGGATTCATACTCGATATAAACTGTACGTTATGTATGTCCTTGAGTGCCAACTTTTGTCGATCGTACCAGTGCTGGTAGTCCATATATTGTTTGATCAATGTATGAGGTTGGACGGTGAAATATTTATCCACTTCAGGCATGTTCATATCATCAATGAGATAAATCATATTTTTACCACCAACAGGAGCGAAGGCTCTGCCAGCTTTCTTCTCCAACGGTTTTTCCAAAATTCGTTGAAGAAGTTCAGAGGTCGTGTAAAAATTGAATGATATTCTTGTAACCAGGTAATTATCTGGAAGATTCTCCATTATGGTATTCAAAATCACGCTCTTTCCGCTACCAGGTGGTCCCACCAACATGACTGGTACCTTCTTGTTGGTGAGATGTTGGACGAAAAATCTGATTCTTGTGGTTTCGTTAGTTTCCACAAGGGTTGACTGCAGAGGTACGTCTGGGTCGAATTCGAAATCGGTCACGAGATCGCTCCATGGCTGGAATTTCTTCGTTTCTGGGTCGATATAGAAGGAGAATACGTTGCCGGTAGTTGGGAATTTGACGGTCTTGAATTCGTTCAAGAACCATCTACTGAATTCGTTTCTCCAATCCACTAACTGATCTTGAAACAAGCAAGACCCAAATGCCCAGACAACAGCAAACACAAAATATATCTCATACCACTCTTTGGGACTATCCGGGGTGATGTTTTGGGGCGTCAAAAAGCAGTCTAGTAGAAAACAGAGCATCTGGAGATGAGCTATATCGGAAATGGGTGTGATTTTTTTGAATTTTAATCTCAACGACTCCAGACATGGGGGAACATATTTATCGAAGAGTATGGTGAGGTTCGTTTTCTCGCTTTGGGACGATCGTTTCTCTATCCAAGATGCAATGTAAGGATTCCATCCTAAGTCTGCTGGATTGATGTATAGTATTCCAGCTCTGGAAACAGTAGCTGGTGTCGCTGTTCTCAGGGTTGCGATTTCAAAAAGTAGTCTCATGTGCTTGGTGAGGGCAATTCTTTCATTGCTGGCAAGCGTGAGTACTTTGTTGTCGTCCATCAGGGTATTCAAAGATTCTATCCACATTGGATCAATATCTCCATCAAGCACAATCCACTTTGGACCTTCTCCTGTCAAATTTGTTTGATCTCTCATTATATTGGAGAAGAGGCCATCTTTCCATTCTCTGGTAGCTGGGTTGATGACTCCGAAAAGTTCGTCGTTTGTTACAGCTTTAGGGTTCAGGTCGTTATAAAATGGTTTTCTCTTCTGAATCTGATAAGTCCTGTACAATGTTTTCCATACCATGCTCTTTCCTGTTCCTGTAAAACCAACGATGAAGACTGAGTGCCGAACCGCTAAAAGTTCATCCAGTTGGACTATTTTCAGGACGAAGCCTTCCTCAGGTTGTAGCTGGCTCTCGATAGCTGCAGACCTGATCGATTTCTCCAACTCCAAATTTCTTTTTCTTGGCACATCCAAAGCCGGGAAAAGATCACCAATGAGGCCCATGAATATTGGCACGTCTTCAGTGACAATTTTGGGAATGTTGAAATCTCGTAAAGCTCTCATTAAAACTTGATCCTCGGGTCTCAATCTATCGCCTCTTTTTAAAGCACCAGCCACCACCAAAACTGATTTGATGGCTCTGAGGCCCCAATCGTAGTGGTCCTGTTTGCTGAGTAGTTCACGACAGAGCGTATACAGGGTGATGAATTTACGGGCGAGAAGTCTGGCCTCTTGAAAGCCTTCGGCTACCAACATGATCTCGCATATCAACTCGAAATCGGGGACTACCATTGCGCATGGTCTGAAGAGTGCTTTGAGATTTTCGGGAAGTTCTGTCCTGCCAGCGTAACCAGGATTCATGGTTATGAAAATTCCAATCTGAGAAGAGAAGATGCGAGTTGTATAATGTGAAAAATATCTTAGAGGCTTGTCTGAAATTCAACCAATCATTATTTCCATGTGAAGTAGTTCCAAAAGGTAGGTAGAGTCGAGACACCTCATATGAAATAACTGAATATTAATGGCAAAATATGTTTCAGACATTGAAAAAACCTTGCAGAAATAATGGAAAGAATTGAATTTGACATAGATATGAAATTACTGGAGATCATAGTGAATGTGATATACCGTTGGAATGAGCTGGATTTTCGCCCCCAGAAACTTAAACTTCTTTCTGCCCTCCTTGATCGCATCTTGAATAGTCTTAACTTGAACAGCAACAACGGAAAGCACCTCAATCGAAATTCTGTTGAATTCATCGAAACAACCCCAGCAACCTGTTTGGGCAAGACCTTTGTAAATGTTTCCTATCGACTTATAATCCATCTGTTCGGAGCAATTGAAGACGTAGACCATGACTCCGAGGGCTTTTCCAAGATCTTTGGTAGTTTCAGTCTTGCCGGTACCAGCAGGACCTGCTGGAGCTCCACCCATGATGAGATGTAGACTTTGAGTGAGGGTGATGTAACATCTGTCGGTCAGGGGAGTTATCACCAGACGGGGGGTGTTTCCAAGGTACTCATATTGGTATCTGGAAATTCATCAAATGTATGTAACTTTGATGGAAACACATACAGAGAATATCTTGACCTGAGCGAATTGCAGCTTTTAAACCGCAGTCACCATGATGACAACACAGATATTAAAGAAATATAATGGAAACAAGTCTTTATTATTATTAATTTCATTGTAGACCTTTTTTGTTGACCAGAATTTTCTCTTCAAATTAAAATTTTTCATTCTGAGTACTACCACAAAGAGTGGACCATCTTGTATATAACAGCAATAGTAGAGCCTATTCTATCGGTTGATTGACTCACCTGAACTGTGCATCACAAATATTCCCAAAGCAATCCCTCAGCTTGGAGTCCCATCGATGTCTGAGCTGACTCTGCCACTGAAAAGCCTGCGAGTTCTCTACCTTGGCAGCTATCATCTTGAAGACCACATCTCTTGAATGCACGTCAATGGTGCATATGGTCATTATTTTCTGACGGTTCCCTGGTGTTAAATCACCAAGCAGTAGGTTGATAAGTGCGCTCAATTGAGAAATTTGCTTCTTTTGATAGTCTTTCAATGCGTTTTCATAGCCTTCCTCTAATCTGTTGAAGGCCATGTTGACCTCAGTAGTCCACCAGATTTGCGTACCTTTGGATGTGATGAATCAAACTTATGTGGCTTGTTCATGAACAACAAATGAGACGAATAGGACATATCAGATTTCCCAAATAAGCAAGATCGTACATAACAATGGAAAGGAAGAAAGACCAAGAAAATCAGCAGCTGCGGATTTCTAGAAGGCTTCACTGAGAGTAATACATTATATCAGAAGCCTTCAGAAAAACTGGAAAAGATACTAAGGAAGGAGATGCTGATGGACCAGAAGAGATTGCTTCGTGTCATAGTATAGCTACAATACAGTATGTTGGACATAGTGGAACCAAAAATGTAGGCAAAGGGTAGATTTTTAGAGGCCCACAACAGTTTTGATATGGACGAAGAGTGAAATTCAAAAGTATGACTTATTGTTTTGAATTCAGGAACTGATTCTATGTTAATTGTCTTAACTCACCGCAAAGTGCTGGCTGCGCTGGGTAATCAAATATCCAAACTTCTCTCGGTTTCTCTTCGTAGTTGCCTAAAGCATCGTCCAAACATGATCGCAGTGTCTTCCTCATAACATCTATGAGTTTATTAAGCCAAATCTCCACTTTGCCAACACATTCCAGAGGTGTCACGAGTTTAACATACTCATCGTTCTCTTTCGACTTCATATTGTAAGCCTTTTTCGAATTCGACTCGAAAGTGAGCCTCGCCAAGGAATCGAACAGCTTGGTCAGATGCCTCTGGATGAGGTCTGGTTGGTTGCCGTTCGAGAGAATATCCAGAAGATCGGCTGAAGAGACGAAGTAGAATCTTGGAAAAGCCAATCTCTTAGTTTCTAAATAATCGTTGAGAGCTTTCTCGCACAGCGTGAGCTGTTCCGACAGCTTGTCGAGTCTGTCGAAGAGTCCTGTGGTATTGGTAGCTGAAATCACGTTCAAATTCCTGCCAATGGTGCTGAGGATCTCTTTGAATTCTCTATCGATAAAATCGAAGCGCTTAGAGTCTTCGGGTAGCTGGATCCTTATGTCTTCTGACCCGATGAAAATGCTCTCCAGGTACATCCACTTGCGTTGAACTTCCATGAATGCCTGAATAATTGAAACAGTTGGAGATATTGATAACCCCTTCCAGATCATCTATTATTTTACCTGGATAACCTGATCAGCAGTGGACAATTTTATCTGCCAGTCTGACACTTCCTCCAAAAAGTAATCGATGAACTTAGAGCTCATCATATTCTGGAGCGATGATTGATTATCCTCCAAGGTTTCAATTAATTCTTCGGAAATCAGAATCAATTGGACTCCAGTCCTTGGGTGAGGTTCATGACTGAATGACATCGTGGTCCAAGTAGAGTTCAATTCTTTCAGAATCTTCTCCATTCCCATTTCCTTAACCGATTTATCGACAATGGTCTTCACTTCCTCTTCGTATTCGTGCAGGTTCAAAGCTAACAGATCGTTCAGCGTTGTATCTTCGCTCATAACGAAACGAACCTACAAGTATATAAGATGTAAATTGAATTAATTTCTATTTTTACTGATTAGGTACCTTGGTGGCTTGCATGAGCTGCTGCCAATGCCTCTCCCTGATAGCTGGATTCTGCAGCTCTGTAACTGCTCTTAACGAAGTTAAGAGGTTTTTTATGGACGCTTCGCCTTGTATGAAAACATCCCATCCTCTTGTCTCCTTGTCCATGGCACGTAAATCCTTCGCGAACTTCTTGCAAGATAATTCCATGCCTTCCACATCTATCTTCTTCCAAGGTGTTGCTCTCCATTGGTCTATGCAGGAATTCATCATGCTGATGTAATCCCAAAGTTGCTTGATCTGTTTGAGCTCTTTCCTACATTGCTTGATCGATTTGAATTCTTCTACGATGATATCGAACACGTTACCATCCTCCAGCAATTGTTTTTCCTCTTCTTCGAATTCTTTAACGATCGAATGGTTATTATCTATTCTTGCATAGACTTTCTTGCAGTCGTATTTGAAAATACTATCGCGTTTGAATTGAATTCGGTAGAAGGTGACTCGAGTGTCGAATACTCTTATTCTCTTCTTTATGGAATTTATCTGGACTGCTTGCAGAGGAGCGACTGCTTGTTTTGTTGTCGCTGCAACCTGAAATGGGAATACCGCATGTGAATGATAAACTGTCGGAAATAGCCCACATGGTGAAGTTCTCAGGATAGATGTGACAGAAGACGAGCTATAGAACTATTGAAATTAGTTGAGATAAAAAAACGATGGTCACCTTCTTGCAGTACATCCAGCGATCTGGCATTTCCTGCAATTGAATGTGAACTTCTTCCGGAAATTCAACTTTATACGAAAGCAACAAATCCATTATATCTTTCAGTGGCTTGAACATTGCGTCCGTCTCCACCATCATCTCCTTCACTTTGAAAAGATACTTCATTATCTTCAAGAGACCTTCAACATCATCTGGTTCTAACGGAGACAACATAACGTTTGTAGATTCTGTGATGAAGGCCTCCAAATCATTCAAACTTTTTAAGACGCGATTATAGAGGTGCTGCTTGAAGAGATTACTCCATTTACATATAACATTGAGGATTGCTTGCCTCAGAGGTCTCACAACTATCCTCAGCCAACCACCTTCTATAAGTTCTTCCATGGGGAGTTTTTTTACTTCTTCATATAGTTTGTCGTAGAAATCAATATTTTCCTTGAAAATAGCTATGGTTGGAGGCACTTCTTTGATAGGTGGAGCATCTTGGTCTTTCAATTGATCTTTTTCTTCCTGTGTCAGTCTTCTCGAATACTTCAAGAACTCATGGAGGTACTGTTGTCTGTCTTCTATCCAAAGCGGCACGTAATCATCGAATTTACGTTCGTAATGAGCTGCTTTACTCATCGCCAAAATTATTCTGGAGGTTAATTCTTCGTGGTTGTCTGCACATGCTTCATCGTTCACAATATCTTCGAAGAAATTTTCCGTTTGGCAAGCAGGATCGATTCTTTCCATATACAAACCCATATTGTACATATCCTTCAGCATTCCTTCGATCATGGTTAGGAAATTGGGTTTAGATCTCTTCTGAACTGAGGGTACAAAGATGATGTTTGGTTCCTTCAACTCCATCACAACCTCCAGAAACGGTGTAACGGGTGGATAGTCCCCCATTTCATTCAAGAAATAGTTCTGAGATATAATGACAGCGTTGATGAATTCAGCTGCGATAAGTCCATCTAATGAGGATAGGTAAGCATCCCATTTTTCGGATATATTAGTTTCTGGTGGTTGAGTGAGTTCCTCGATTGTAACAATGCTTTCCGTCTCAGTTTCAGTAACAGGGTACTCTTTCAGTTTTTGGCTACTTGCTTTTATATATTCTCTTCTCCTGTTGAATTTGTCTTCTGATGTTTCAGCTCTAGATGTGGATCCTGCTGTGATTGCGTTTATGGTTTTTGGTCTGAGATCATCGTCATCATCTTCATCAAAAGAAAGAGCAGAACCCTCAACACTTTCTTCATCTAGCGCTGGCTCCAAATCAATTTTCTGTATCAGTTCGGAAGGAGGGGTTGGTGGTGGTGTATAAGGAAGGTCGAAGTAGAGGTGGTAGTTATGATAGAGTACGTTCTTGAGTTCTTGGGTACATGCGTTTATCTGGTCGTACCGCTTCTGTACTCTATCATTCCTGTCGTCTATGCTCAGTAAGTTTTCTTTTTTCCCATCTTTCCTTTCGAAAATTGGTACGGTAGACCAAGCCATTATGCTCATCAACAGGTGGTTGGTGTTTGTTTGCGCTTCCTTAACTCTGTCGTATAGATATTTAATTATCTCATACATGACGTCTATATTTTGAGGATCTGTGAACATTTCATCAGGAAGTTAATTGAAAAGTCGGAAAACTCTGCTTGGATCAAAACCTTGTTGCACAAAGGGCCTGGAGTTAGTAGGCCAATCCGCTAACTGTAATTTTTTCGATCGTAGATAATGCTGATATCATACCAAATTTCAATAAAACGTAAATTGTGGAAAATAAAGGAAGACAAACTGCATGGTGGATTCCCTTATTTTATTTATCATAAAGTTCAAACTGGAAAGGTTTGCTGACGGGATGTACTTGCTTGTAAAGGAACAGACTATATTGTATTTGATTCTCTTTGATTGCTGCCTTTTCCCCATGGGCTTATCTGTCCATATAAATGATGAACAGATGTGAGGAATGTGATGTTCTCGAGTGCTCTAGTTGGGAACATGCTCATATCTCCAGTGATGCACTCACAGGCTAGGTTTCAGGCATTAATGGTGCTCTCATTTTCTTTGAAGAGCCCAACTATCACCCTGCGAATGGTTATTGGTCTCACAATCATCCATCACAGTATTTAAGGGCTGCACCCCCAATTATTACCAAATAGACTAGATTGCAGGACATCAGAACCTTTGCTGTTTAAGTAGTCATTTGCTGATATATGACTATGATATTCCCATTCAGAAAAAGGGATTTCGCAGCAGTTTTCTCCTTCGAGTAATAGTATATAACATTACTAGCAAGGTAAGAGGGTTTTTACTGGCGAATGGAGGATATAACTGACGAGCCGCAGGCGAGTCAGTTACCTCCTTGAGCCAGTAAAACCCGTTACCTTGCGTGTATTGTTTTATATTTTATTTGTTTCTTATTTGTAAAAAGGTTAGATAAATTCCAAAAAAATCTCAATAATTTGTCGCAAATGTCGTAAGCTATGGAAGCGTTGCCATGAACATGTCTGTTTATTTTTCTTTACATTTGTTTTGGCGAAAGCGAAAATGAATGTACCAAAAGAAATTATTGAGGCAGCCAGCAGTGTAGCTTCAAGTTTATTACCTGCAAAATCAGCTTGAAGGTACGAGCGAGAATACGACGAATTCAAAAAGTGGCAAAACAAAAATCGTGTGATTGGTAACTGAAGATGTTTTGTTGGTCTACTTGAATCAACTATCAGCTAGATTCAGCCCTAATACTTTATGGGCAAAATGGTCTATGCTGAAAAGCTGCTTGGAAATGAAAGAAAATGTCCCTGTTCGCAGGTTTGTTTTCCTTAAAAAAATTATTGAAAAATATGACGTTTAGTTGTCATTTCGTCGTGTTCCGAAGAAAACTACGTAACTCCTCGTTAATTGAATGGAATTACGCAATTTTCTCCTGAAGGCGACGATTTGCAGATTTCAAAAGGTAATAGCGTTTCTGAAACGAAAAAATGAGCGTTATACGCCAAAAAAGGCCAAGGTATTAAGTAAAGAAGAGGCTGAACAATTTCTTTTACATGCTCCTGATGACCAGTGGTTGCTGGCGAAAATTGTAACAATATTTGGGATTTTTGGATGTTGCCGATGTGACGAAATTCTCTCCTTAAACATGAATGATGTAGAAGATATGGGAAAATACGTTATTGCGACATTGCGGCAAACAAAAAATTTAACAACAAGAAGATTCACCATAACCGATGATGGCTGCAGCTTCAAGCCCTGCATGCTGTACAGAAAATTTGTAAATCTTCGGCCTCCTAGAACAGAAAGCCTAAGATTTTTTTGACATACTGACATGGAAAGTGCATTTCCCTTAATGATGGCCAGCACACTATTGGTGGTGTCCCAAAGCAAATAGCGAAATATTTTGGTTTAAAAGAATCAGAGTTATACACTATGGTTGCGGATTCGGGTGGAGATATTTTAGCACTAAAGCGTGTAGGAGGGTGGAAGAGCATCGAAATTGCGATGAGTTATGTCGATGATTGGGTCAACAAAAAAATCGAAATGTCTAGCAAATTATTTGGTAGTAAGGAGAGTACAAATGTTTTGCAGTCCTCGAGTTCAGCAGTTTCTGAGTCAACAGATGGTTCATCATCATCAGTATCAACTCTTTCATCATCAAAAATCTGTGTTACTGGAAATAACAATTGTACCATGATTTTCAACATATATGACGATAAAACAAAATTTTCTAATGTAAATAATACTACTAACTTGTAAAAATTTTGCAAGTTAACTGTCAGTTTTACAAGTTAGGGTAAAAATTTGCAAGTTAACTGTCAGTTTTACAAGTTAGTGACTTGATAAAATAAACTTTCTTGATTAATATTGTGTTTTTGGAAACTGACGTTCACAAATGAGACACAAATAAAATATATTGGATTAATATTCAGTCCCTCCCCCCTCCAAGCACCATGGCTAGATAAGGCCCTACTGTAGGAACTTCATCACGTAAGTTGCTCTTATTTGAGCTCTTACTATCATCCGTAGCGAAGATACTCAAGCCTGTAGAGAGGCTCATCTATTACTAGGCTCCACAGAAGCATTATATTCGATGAAATAATTGACAGTTAGTGAACCAGCCTATTTATAATGGCTACTGTTTGTTGAGGTTCACATGAAAGGTTTTTGTGATATCAGCAGTTGAAAAAAAAATAAATCTTACCATTTTCGCTCCATGTTATCATGGTCAACAAAGGATCTAACATAAGGTCTATCTTGTCCATTTCACTCGCTATCATATTATATTCAACCTCGAAGGTCCCGTTCTTCATGAAGTTGTAGAATTGTTCAATCCTCGTCAGCCGTTTGTAAGATTCGTAGATGGATTCAACGGATCCAAAAACTTCCCTGGCTTCGTCAGGTAAATTTTCTAATCCCATTTGGGTCAAATAGCGCATCTCCCTAAGCACTGCCTGCAGCTTAGGATCAAGGTTCACTCTCAACTCGTCCGTATCGGGATCTTTGGTGAGCTGAGTTTTGGCCAAAGAGTCCTTTATTTCCTCTCGAGACCTTTCAATCCACTCTTGCAGATGTTGGACGGTGCTTTCGTCAAGAATCTGCTTCATTTGTTCATACTTTCCCAGGGTATATTTAACCTCTTCTGATTCCAATATTTCGTGTTCTATAAGTAGGAAGTTGGATTGAGGCTTCGATACCCTTTCGTGTAGCTTCTTGTACCAGTAGAGACGACCAGCAAGAGGTGGATAATAATTGTCCACTTCTATTCCATGCGTTTCCCCGTGATCGTACATCTTTTTTATTTCATCAACTTCCTTATCCATTTTATCAACGATTATCTTCAATTTTTCTGTCACTTCTGCTCGAACCATAGGACGATCCATCAGGTTTCCGATAATGTTGATGAGCTTGAAATAAGCGTCTAAATTGTAACATTCGTCGAAGGCTTGTTGGAAGACAGATGTCAATCGGTTGTCTATATCGGCGCATTTTTCCTCGAATATCTTGTAGTCTTCGTGAATTTGTTGATCTTCGATGTCCAACGCATCGTAGGTAACGTTCTGGAAGACCCTGTAGATCCTCCCAAAGTCAGCGAATATCTCTTCGCATTTGACTGATAGATATTTTCCTTTGATCCCACCAACTTCCACTCTTTCAAGCTTGCTGTAATCGATGTTGGCCACAAGGATCTTCTTGACCAAATTGAGTCTGTCCAGGAATTCCAGAAGCCTCTGGAAGGCTGTTCTTCTGTGGAACGTCCAAGGTTGTGGGTTGGGATTTTCAACATTTTCGTAGTATTGGGTTAGATGCGTCCTCACGTATTCGAAGGAAGATAAGAAGAGTTCCAATATTTCGATGGTTTTAGTGATCTTGCCGCATATATCTTCGGCTTCTCCTAGAAAAATTGATTGGGAATCGAGATTCTTCACAACTGATTCTATCAGGAGGTTAACTATTTGTCTGAACAACGTTACAATTCTTTCAGGAAAGGCATAGTATTTTGAATGAGCCCAAATGAGACCCACAACATGAATCAAGGGTTTTATATAGTTCTTCGTGTCTAAAAAATCGTTTTCCTCGAACCTCCTAATGTGTGGTATCAAGGGTTTCAAATATAACGTGATATCTTTCGCTTCCAGAAAAGCGGTCACTACATCTGTGAACAAAGATTTGTACACCTTCATGTAGGGACTTTTGGTCAGTTCTAAGTATTCGATCATTTTCTTGACTCTGGGATCGCTGAGTTGGTCGTAGATGCTTTGAAAGTTGTTGAATCGTTTTTGCCAGAATTCGATCTCGGTCACTGGGGTTGGGTGCACACCGTCAGCGAAGACGTTTTTGGAATTCTCCTTGAGGACGTCTTTACAAATATGGGTCCATTCTACGACCACGTTTTCTATTCTGGTCTTCAACCCACTGTTTACGGATTCTCCGGAAGAATCAACGAAGACTGAGATTGTTTTGTAGATGTCGCTGAAACCTATCGGCATCGGTAAGACAGTTTCTCCTCGAACAGCTCCACGGATCTGAAAATTGATGGAAGTAATTTGAATACAGGGTGTATACAGGTCAACATGCGGCTAAAATTGATGAGTGTACAGGGTGATTTTTTTAAGTTTTTCATTAGACGTTTTCGAGGAAGGAATTGCGATACAAATTCAAAATTTTGTATTTTTGTTTTAGAGTACATGAACTCAATTTCTAAAATATTTTCAAGCCGGATCTACTTCCGGTTCTACCGGAAACGATGTGAACTTTGTTATTTCAAATGCAACACCCTGTATATTTATACATATTTGAATTCTCCGTTCAATTCTGCAATGATTTGATGTAGATATGCGCAACCACATCAAGCGATTATTGAGTTATAGCATGATTCTCAATTTTTTTTGACAGAAAGATTGTCACAAATTAGTGTTCATATCTTCAAAATCCCTCATTGTAAGAATTTTTTTGCAACAGTGGAACAAAAGAAAGTACACTGACACTGCTTATTGTATGAATTATGAGAAAATACTATACAGGGTGTCTGAAACGGGGCTTCAAAGTGTGCCTCAACAAAACTATGAAATCTCATTTTTTTCAAATGGGAACCATATAATTTTGTAATTCCGATCGATTGCTCGTCAAAAACTAGCTAGAGTGTGCCAAACATTTTATGTCTTTAAAATCAGTAGTTTTGCCGTTATCGAATAAAATTCGAATTTCACGACTAAATCCAGGTTTCGCTCAGTCAAATTCATTGGTATGCACGTCCTTTTCAAAGTAGACTATGTTAGGAATGGTCATTCCTACTTATTTTTATGGATCGAGCACTACGCAGAACATGAAATAATAATTAGGTACACTAGAATGATTCATCAAAAGTCTGTTCTGTATTCGCGGCGAATGTGATAAATAAAAAAAACAGATAATGAACGATGACCAAATAGTGCTCGATTAATGAAAATAAGTGAGAATAACAATTCCTAACATAGTCTACTTCGAAAAAGACATGCATACCAATGAATTTGACTGAGCGAAACCTGGATTTAGTTGTTAAATTCGAATTTTACTCGATAATGGCAAAACTACTGATTTTAAAGACATGAAATGTTGGCACACTCTAACTAGTTTTCGACGAGCAATCGATCGGAATTACAAAATTATATGGTTCCCATTAAAAAAAAAGAGATTTCATACTTTTGTTGAGGCACACTTTGAAGCCCCGTTTCAGACACCCTGTATAGTATTTTCTCATAATTCATACAATAAGCAGTGTCAGTGTACTTTCTTTTGTTCCACTGTTGCAAAATAAAATTCTTACAATGAGGGATTTTGAAGATATGAACACTAATTTGTGACTATCTTTCTGTCAAAAAAATTGAGAATCACGCTATAACTCAATAATCGCTTGATGTGGTTGCGCATATCATACATCAAATCATTGCAGAATTGAACGAAGAATTCAAATATATTTAAATATACAGGGTGTTGCATTTGAAATAACCAAGTTCACATCGTTTCCGGTAGAACCGGAAGTAGATCCGGCTTGAAAATATTTTAGAAATTGAGTTCATGTACTCTAAAACAAAAATACAAAATTTTGAATTTGTATCGCAATTCCTTCCTCGAATACGTCTAATGAAACACTTAAAAAAATCAGCCTGTATTCCTTGGAATAATTGAAGGATATTTGATCCAATTTTTGATGCAGTCCATCTACTTCGTTTGTTTCCGTAAAACTATCATTTTGATGTGGAATAACCCCACTGAAATCATATGTTCATTTTCAGTTTATTTTCATGAATTTCATTTCCTCCCATTCAAACTTACCTCGTCTACGTGGTTCTTGAATTCGGCTAGGTGCGTTTGAACGTCTTCTTTAACAGTTTCAGGCCAGCCCACTTGATTTCCTGGATGATTGAGCATGGGGATGAAGAACGTATTCAACATCACGTACAAGTCTTCTATTGGTTTTCCGGACAGTTCTCCGTAGTTGAGAACATTCCGGAAATTTTCCACCGTTACCTTCTCGCACTTCTTCCTGAAGAAATGCGTGTACTTTTGCTTGATGCTGCTGTCGTATTCCTTGTAAACGTAAAACTGTCCGCCAGTTAGAGTGCAAATCAGGTTTTCTTCGTTGGGGTCGTCCAAGAACTTCGTTATCATTTTCTGTGAAATTTAGTATTTGATAAACTCACATTCCAATAATTGAAATCAATGGCCTCAACCAGTAAAATATACTGCTCCACAAGACTTAGGGATATCGTATTCAATCGTTTTCAAAAGTATGTAATCTTCGAGAAAATCGCTCTAAAATCATTTAAAACTCAATAACAACTTGAATCGATCCAATAAAAATCAGTATGAGACATTTCGTCAATCTGTTCGCCCTTTTTCTGAAGTTTGGTTCTTTGCATATGCTTCATGAATGTCATTATTTTGAAATGAAGTCAGTTTATCAACGGCTTCGATTTGAAACGAGTTTTCTGAAAATTCCAAGACGTGAATTAACACACACTGAGGCTAATAGGGCTATCGGAATGCTACAGGCTGGCCTTACTCATGTTGTTGTAGCGGAAAGGCTCCAAGTCAGCCAAAGTGTGATATCTCGACTTTGGAATAGGTTCAGGGAGACAGGTTCCGTGTTGGAAAGACCAAGGCTTGGTGGCCGACGAAAAACAACAACTGCTCAGGATCGCTTCATCACCGTTTCGGCGAGAAGAAACCCTACATCTACGTGTAGAATGCTACGGAATACTCAAAATGCAGATGGGGTCCAAGTTTCCATCGAAACGTTTCAGAGAGGTGAATCTAGGTTCTAGACGTCCATTAAGAGGAGTTCCATTAACACGTGACCACAAGCGTCAAAGACTGGGATGGGCAAGGCAACATATCAATTGGAACGATCAATAGCGTAGTGTCCTCTTCATTGATGAATCCAGATATGGACGATTTTCAGATTCTCGAAGAATAGGGGTATGGACAATCCCACGCATTCCCCGTAATCGTCGCTATGTCCTAGAAGTCCATCCATTCCGAGGAGGTAGTGTTATGGTATGGGCCGGGATATGTTTCCACGGGCGCACAGATCTACACATTTGTCCTGGGAATATGATTGCCTTACACTATAGGGAGCATGTCATTGACAATGTTGTGCCAAATTTTCACGCTGCTATTGGTGAAACTTTTCAATTTCTAGACGATAACGCTAGACCGCACCGTGCAGTTGAGAATGCCCACTCACCAGATTTGAATTGCATAGTACATGAAGGGATATGCTCCAAAGAAGATTATATAATCATTAACCTACCCCAGAATCGATAAATTATCTGAGAGAGCTTCTGTCCCTTTTAAGGAACCAAATTCCTCAAGAAATGTTCAACAACCTCGTGTGTAGTATGCAAAGAAGATGTCAAGCTGTTATTGATGCCCGTGGAGGCCATACATTGTATTGATAGTCTTAAAATGCTTGAATTCTCTGGGAATAAAATTTCATTATTTCATCGATTTTTCCTAACCAACCTGCATACCCTGCAGACCTACAGGCTAAAATTAATTTGCAACTTGAAATCATATTAATTTGAATTTTCATCACAAAAATCTTATTTTAACTATATTTTTTTGCAATTTAAGTCAATATCCCTAACTCATGTGGAGCAGTTTATTCAATAACCATGCATTTATATCTACGAACGTTTGAGTATAGATGCATAGAAACTAGAATACATCTATGTTTGAGTGAACCAGTACGACATATCAAAAATCAAACAAACGTCACTCAAACTGACTCCATCACAAAAATGAGGCAGTAAAATTATTAAGCCACAAAAAATCGAGGCGATTTTCAAAAATGCCTCGATATCTAATCAGAATTTTCGATAGATCAATCTACTACTTACAACGTTGTCGTCATTCATCAAAGTTTTGATCCATCTATCAGGTTTTGCTCGGTATGACAGCAGAAGCATCTGACCCATCAAATCGATTCTGGGGTCGGTTATAATTTCTTCTTTTTTCTTATCCATTTGGAGGATTAGGCAGCAGATGATGCTAACAATGCTCGTATGGTTTTATAGTTTTTGAATATTTTCCCTGGATACGGCCAAATGTTTTCATGCAATTGTTTCATAACGATCTTGATATAACGAAACAGTTTTAGTAGAAATCTTCTTTTTCTTAATGCTCGATGCCTTATTGGTCTCGACATAGATGCATAGAACACCTATGCATCTATGTCTCGACTTTTATAGTTTAACCAATACCAATTTATCCAATGCGGATTCCTTCAAGCATACGATCCTCATCGTCCATTCAATGACATTATGACGAAATGGAAAAAATAGATTAACTGCACAATTAAGAAATGCAAATAGTAATTTTGCCTAAAGTTCCACATACAACTAAAGAAGACGTATTCATTTACAGTAGGGGCTGTTTAAATTTTAAATTTTTTTGGTCAAACATATACACGGTGATTTTTTTAAGTGTTTCATTAGACGTTTTCGAGGAAGGAATTGCGATACAAATTCAAAATTTTGTACATGATTACATGAGTACATGAACTCAATTTCTAAAATATTTTCAAGCCGAATCTACTTCCGGTTCTACCGGAAACGAGGTGAACTTCGTTATTTCAAATGTAACACCCTGTATATTTATACATACATATTAGAATTCTTCGTTCAATTCTGCAATGATTTGATGTATGACATGCGCAACCACATCAAGCGATTATTGAGTTATAGCGTGATTCTCAATTTTTTTGACAGAAAGACTGTCACAAATTAGTGTTCATATCTTCAAAATCCCTCGTTGTAAGAATTTTTTTTGCAACAGTGGAACAAAAGAAAGTACGCTGATACTGCTGATTGTATGAATTATGAGAAAATACTATACAGGGTGTCTGAAGCGGCCGAAGCGTGGCTTCAAAGTGAGCCTCAACAAAACTATAAAATCTCATTATTTTCAAATGGGAACCATATAATTTTGTAATTCCGATCGATTGCTCGTCAAAAACTAGCTAGAGTGTGCCAAAAATTTCATGTCTTTAAACTCAGTAGTTTTGATGTTATCGAATTTCACGACTAAATCCAGGTTTCGCTCAGTCAAATTCATTGGTATGCATGTCTTTTTCAAAGTAGACTATGTTAGGAATTGTTATTCTCACTTATTTTCATTAATCGAGCACCATTTGGTCATCGTTCATTATCTGTTTTTTTTTATTTGTCACATTCGCCGCAAATAGAGAACAGACATTTGATGAATCATTCTAGTGTACCTAATTATCATTGCATTTTCTGCATAGTGCTCGATCCATAAAAATAAGTAGGAATAACAATTCCTTACATAGTCTACTTTGAAAAAGACATGCATACCAATGAATTTGACTGAGCGAAACCTGGATTTAGTTGTGAAATTTGAATTTTATTCGATAACATCAAAACGACTGATTTCAAAGACATGAAATGTTTGGCACACTTTAGCTAGTTTTTGACGAGCAATCGATCGGAATTTCAAAATTATATGATTCCCATTTGAAAATAATGAGATTTATAGTTTTGTTGAGGCTCACTTTGAAGCCCTGCGTACTTTCTTTTGTTCCACTGTTGCAAAAAAAAATTTTTACAACGAGGGATTTTGAAGATATGAACACTAATTTGTGACAATCTTTCTGTCAAAAAAATTGAGAATCACGCTCTAACTCAATAATCGCTTGATGTGGTTGCGCATGTCATACATCAAATCATTGCAGAATTGAACGACGAATTCAAATATGTATAAATATACAGGGTGTTGCATTTGAAATAACGAAGTTCACATCGTTTCCGGTAGAACCGGAAATAGATTCGGCTTGAAAATATTTTAGAAATTGAGTTCATGTATTCTTAAACAAAAATACAAAATTTTGAATTTGTATCGCAATTCCTTCCTCGAATAAGTCTGATGAAACACTTGAAAAAATCACCCTGTATAGTACAGCAAGGAGTAAATGATTAAAATTTTGAGAAAAAACGAAGGGTTCACAATTTTTTTCAATAAATTTATTAATGTGTTTGTCCTCCGCGATTATCTATACACTCCCCGACACGTCTTGGCATTGATGCAATAAGATAGTCTATTTCTTCTTGAGGGATACTATATGCCAAGCTACATGTACTTCATGTCTCAGAAGCACCAAATTCCGTGGGGGCTGGGGTAAATTTCCAAGACTTCTACCCATGATGTCCCAAACATGCTCTATGGGCGAAAGATCGGGGGATCTGGGCGGCCACGGCAAAAGATTCGCATGGGTTCATAAAGTTCAAACTAACTCTGGCAACATGAGGTTAAGCATTATCTTGCTGAAATATTGGATTCTCGAGCCGGTTAAGGTAGGGCAGAACAAATGTCTCCACTATTTCTTGAAGGTAACGCAGCGAATAAAGACTACTTGCATGTGCAATAGCACCCCATACCATAACGCCTACTGTCCGGTGTACATGATGCCCAACATCACGTCTTTCTCCCCGACGTCGTCTAACCGTCCTTCGGCCATCATGTGCACCCAAGGAGAATCGAGATTGATCAGAAAAGACGACCAGATGCCATTCCATATTCCAATATTGACGTTCTCAGCACCACTGTAATCGTTGCCGGCGATGGTCAACCGTCAGAGGTAAAACAAGATGGGGTCGATAATTCTGCAGTCCAAAAGACGAGAAGAGTAGACGAAAAATTAGGATCAATTAAAAAAGTCCACGTTAAGAGCCTGGACCCCCTAAGAGTTCTAACTCCAGACACCTTGAAGGTATGCTTATGGTTGCCTGGGAAATTTCCTGATACGAACCTGCCCCTCTTCGCATTATGGTGATTAAACTTTCTGAGCCCTTAGAACCTTCAACACGAGTGTTGAAAATGATGTTTCCCCCTAAATTGAAATCGCCACGAACATGAAAGAGATCGAATTGGCTGAGTGTTAGGAATGCTATCGACTAAATAGGTGTTGCCAAGTAATGAATAGCGATATTAAAAACAAGTGTCAAAAGTTTTAGCTGACACTTGAAACGTTTTAGTTTCAAGTTCAGCGAGATGGGGGATAAAAAGAAAAAGAAAGATGAGGATGAGGAAGATCCACGATTGGAGTTTCTCTTCAACTACTTTGCCAAATCGTATAAGCTCAAACAAGAGAAATGGTTAAAACTGCTGTTCACCGATGAATACTCTGTAAGTTCATTGAAATATTCATCCTTAAATTTACCGGAATATGTGAATACATGTTTAATTGAAAGTTGGATGTTGTGAACACTCTTCCATTGGCGAAATACGGTTCTTTTTGAAAAAAATTGATGATGAGAGAAAATATTTATACCGGAAAAGTTCCGCCGTTAAATTCACCAAGGAAATTTTGAACTTATATTTAGTTGGAATCAGAATTCTCTCAGAATCTTCATTTTAAAAACAAAAATTTAACTAAAAATGTTCATATTTAAAAATGTGATGCAATTGAAAAATTCATCCTACTGGACCTTCTTCTCATTGACTCCATATAATTGAACTACCCGAATAATATGAACATTTCTGTTATTCTGTTGGTTGTGTTTTTCCCTAAAATATTACTCTCATTTGATTTTTCAATTACAGCATTATTTTTTGTCCGAATGTCTCTGGGATTTTGATTTAAAAATGGTCTTGGACGATTGGTTTGGACTTGATACTCAAATTCTGTTCGCACTTCTGTAAAAAAGATATAATTCGAAAAAACATACCGCTTTGATATTTTTAGAATATATTTGAAGTCCAAATGCGCCGATTACGTTAGTGAATGGCTTCAATGTTACATTTTGACTTAATTTTCTCAATATATAAAGATGTAGAAGGAAGCCACATTGGAAACTTTTGAACAGAAAGTCCTTTTTTCAAGCTAAATCTGCTAAATAGGCGAAAACTGTTATTGGTGCTTGCATATCAATCTTCATGACAAACTCATTAGCGAAAATCGCATATCAATATACAGGGTGTTTCTGAATTGATGCGAAAGATTCCAAAGGGTGATTCCTTGTTCAAAATAAAGGGTAGTTTGTTATATATAGATGTTGGCGGAAAAATGATGTTTTTATTTTATATCTTAAAAACTAAAAGCGATAGAATGATGATATTTTATGAATGTATTGCCATTTCCCGAAACGTAATGATTAACATTTTATTTTTTTATTCCAAAACGGTACATTTAGGTAACGACATTGGGCTTAAATATACATAGAGACACAACCCAGTTCATTGATTTGATGCACAAATTTTTGGCAGTTTACTTGCCAATTATCCGAAAATTTACGACCTTTTAAACTTTTATCAGTTGAGGAAAGAGATGATAGTCGGACGGAGCCAAATCTGGTGAATAAGGGGGGTGTTCTAGTAATTCTAACCCTAAATCACAAATTTTTTGCATGGCGACATGAGATTTGTGTACTCGGGCGTTGTCCTGCAAAAACAAAATACCTTTGGTTAGCTTTCCGCGTCCTTTCTCTTTAATTTTTCCCGTAGACTGGTCAGTAATGTCGAATAGTAATCTCCAGTTATTGTTCTACTCATATCCAAAAAATCAATCATGATTACTCCATTGCAATTCCAATAACCTGAAGCAGGAACTTTTCTAGCAGATTTTTGAATTCGAAACTTCTTTGGTCTTGGAGAACCAGAGTGTCGCCATTCCATCGATTGTTGCTTTGTTTCTGGCTCGTAGAAATGTACCTAAGTTTTATCCATAGTAAAAATTCGGTTCAAGAAGTCTACATCGTTTTCAAATCGAGCCCAGATCGAACGCGATGCTTCTACCCTTGCACGCTTTTGGTCAACATTCAAACATTTGGGGATCCATTTTGCAGAAATTTTTCTCATGTCCAAATTGACGTGAACTATATGATGAACGCCTTCGTATGAAATCTTCAGTGCTTCAGATATTCGTTTCAGCCCAATTCAACGGTCTTAAAAAATCATGTCATGAACTGCATCGACATTTTCGGGGACTGACACAGAAACTGGCCTTCCCGATCGGTCATCATCTTCAATGGAAAATTTACCTCTTTCGAAGCTTGCAATCCTATTTTTCACGGTCGCATACGAAGGACATTGATCACCAAGGGTATTAAGCATATCTTCGTAAATCTGCTTACCTCTTAACCCATTTAAATACAGGCGCGGATCCAGGCCCGAATTTTGGGGGGGGGGAACTTTTAGCACCATCAAAGTTGCTAGATTCACTAATTCGAGGGGGTAGATTATGAATATGCAATCAGATTTTTGTCATAAATAATAGTTTTCGAGTAATGACCATCAAAACATCCAAAAATGTTCGGAAATTTTCCACAAAAAATTAGAAATTTCCTGGAGTATCAAACTTACGAAGGAACTGATTACAGATTCGTAATGTACGACCTCGAATTAGTGAATAAGTACAGTTACTTTGGTAGCTATCTGAGAAAATGATATTTTTGCAAAATTTCCATGTTGGAAATGTTGCTGGATTCATTAATTTGAGGGCGTTGATTAAGAATATGCAATCAGATATTTTTTATAAAAAATGAGTAATGACCATCAAAAAATCCAAAATTTTGGACTGTCATGAAATCCAAACTGATCTGTGGAGATGAATAAAAGTTATATAATTCCATTCACAAAAGAACACTTTACGATAAACATGGGCGCGAACAAGGGGGGCGAGGGGGTCATTGCCCCCCCCCTAGATTTGGATGACGTTTTTCAGCACAACGTCCTCAATATTTCTTTCTCAATACAAAGGGCAAGGAAAAATGAGAAAAATTTCTGGGGGCTCCCATGAAAACTGTATTTTTAAACATTGAACATAAGCTTACACTGATTTAGTTTGACTTCTGATTTAAAAAATGGGGGCTACAAAAGATGGAGAATTTTAATGAAGGAAAAGTCTTAAAGTAACTCGAATTATCAATTATGTTTTAGTTTTATCCTAAGTAAATATCACAAGAAAGATTAAAACGAATATATTATTTCACATTTTGAAAGTTTGAAAAGTTTTAATTTCGAAACAGGGAAATTCTCAAAATTACTTTGTACATCAAAAACAAATTGTGGGTCTCTATGAAATATGAAACAAAAATAGGTCAACAGAAAAGTAAGTATATGTGAATCAAAGAAATGCAATAAAAGAATGAGATTCAAAAATTGCAACCCATTTGCACTAGTATGATATTAGAGGCATAGACGGTGAGTTTTTGATTTAGCAAAACATTCAATTGCAATAAGGAACACTCGATTATTCGAAGGAAAAAATATCCAAACCAAGGTAAACACAAATACAGTTGACTCTTGATAATTCTAAGGATCAATTGGGTTCAATAGACGAGTCCCTTCATGCTGGGCAACTGTTTAAAAATGCCTGAAAATCACTTCCTTTTTTTTCGCAATGATTCAACGCTTACCTGAAAGCTTTAATCCTAATGAGTGTATCCTGAAAATATTAGATGTCACGAAGGTCTTCATCAAAAGCTATAAATTTTTGTTTTCTTAGGGTTTCATCAATGGAAAATAAATATCCCCACCAAAATGTTTGAATGGAGAATTTGAATTTTTCGAATCAAATGAGGATTTCGCTTGAGTTTTTTCTTTATAACTTTTCTGATGAATGAGAAGTTTCTATTAACAGTGTAAAAAAGATGCAAGATACTGCAGAAATATCAAATCCAAATTTCATTAATTTCCGAAGAAGGAGCACTCGTATAAAGACCTGTTGCAAGATGTAAAACTGATTATTATAGGTGTTTTCTTTGAATTCGTAGAGATCATAGGAAGACTTTCAGTGAATTAATGTATTATTAACCCTGTATTGTGGAGTTTATTAAATATAGGTGCATAATTGGGTTTTCGCTTCTATTTAGATAGAAATTCTACGAGGAATTCAAAGGAAATTAGGGAAATAAATGATTTAATGTTCTTTATTTGCATGGAAACTTACTACAGAATAACAACCCAAAAGTATTTACAACTATGATCTGGATGTGAATAAGTTCTGATGCCGCATGAGAAATTAGGATCATTGTACTGGAAAATCATTATAATGAAGTATCACTTTGAAATCATAGTATATTCTTAATATGTAAAGTGGTAAATTCATCAATTCAACATCAGAACTTGGCCAGTGTATACCACATCTCAAAATAATAAATATTTACTAAAAATATTGTTCGCAGTTGATTGAGAAACTCCCTTAAAAATGGCTACTTCACAAACAGTTTCAGTTTTATTAATACTAAAACTAATCTCTCTGGAGCAATTTATTTATGGAATTTTCAATCTGGATATAAATCTGAAATTAACTTGACATAATCATCCACGTGAAGGGAACAAACACATATATTCTTTGCAGCAAGGTTCCCATCCATAGTTTGTCTATCCATGCTTTTCTCCAGTCCAATTTATGCAATATGCCAAAGGCATTAGTGATATTCGGTGTTGAGGCACCTTTGTCAGGAAATTTATCAAAACGAACAGCCGTGTTTTTACTTTTCCTTGAAGAGCAATTGAGAACAGTTTTTT
Source organism: Adalia decempunctata (assembly GCA_951802165.1). Taxonomy (NCBI): domain Eukaryota; kingdom Metazoa; phylum Arthropoda; class Insecta; order Coleoptera; family Coccinellidae; genus Adalia; species Adalia decempunctata. The sequence continues at coordinate 30,437,325 of OX637697.1, forward strand.
CCAGTACTAGTACTTTGCTTAAATTGTTATATAATCATCTACTGGCCTAAAATTCAAATATATCATGAGGATTGGAACATAAAAATCTTTTCGTGCAGAAACCTACTTCACCTTTTCTGATTTCCATCTTACAGAAAGATGAAGTCACAGCTCAGTACCTCGAATTACGAGGATCATATCCCTCAAGAATACCTGAAACAGCCATTGATTCAGAAAAGATATTCTAATTTCTAAGTCAATGAAAACAGCTTAGGAGCAAGTAAAAATATAAACAAGTCGTTTTCTAGGTTGGAAAGTCATAGATTTCCATTATTGAAAACATAAGAAAACAAAAATTTATAGCTTTTGATGAAGACCTTCGTGACATCTAATATTTTCAGGATACACTCATTGGGATTAAAGCTTTCAGGTAAGAGTTGAATCATTGCGAAAAAAAGGGAAGTGATTTTCAGGTATTTTTAAAAAGTTGGCCAGCATGAAGGGACTCGTCTATTGAAAACTTTGAGTTATCAAGAGTCAACTGTATTTATATATTTTTCCCTCATCTTGGACTTGGGGTCCATATTCCATAATTCTGATTGGCGAATTGAAAATGAAAACAATTGCTGAAATATCAGGGCTAACGCCTGAAATCTAAAAAACCGATCAAAGAAGCCGCATGTCACATTAAAATAGATAACGTTTGTCGGACAGATACCGACGAGCTCGAAGAAGCGCAAAAAAACTCTTGAAAATAGGGGTAAGCAGGGAATCACACGCCGACGGGCAACAGTAATATTCACGACCCAATTACGGTCACCTTTGAACATGCCGGCGACCGACAATAGTAATTTACGTAACAAGTCCGGAAAATAGGGTTTTTTTGAACGAATAGACAAAATTCTAGGACGAGCCGGAGGCGAGTCCTGGAATTCTGTGAGTCCAAAAAAACTATTTCCGGGCGTGTTGCGTACAATATTTTTTCGGCAACCGTGAAGAATTACAAATCAATGAGATGACACATCTCTTTATTGATTTTGATTCATATTTGAATTAAACAGAACAGAACTGTCATCCGTTATTTCGTTGCTATTGTGATGATCATAACAATGACAACAACGACATGTTTTTCCGGCCTAGGCCGGGAAGTACGTACTTTCCGGCCTAGGCCGGGAAATGCTACTTTCTCAAAGAAAAAGCGTCCGGGAAGTGGGTACTTCCCGGACGGTTGCCGAAAATAGTAATTTACGTAACAAGTCCGGAAAATAGGGTTTTTTTGGACGAATAGACAAGATTCTAGGACGAGCCGGAGGCGAGTCCTGGAAGTCTGTGAGTCCAAAAAAACTATTTCCGGGCGTGTTGCGTACAATATTTTTTCGGCAACCGTGAAGAATTACAAATCAATGAGATGACACATCTCTTTATTGATTTTGATTCATATTTGAATTAAACAGAACACAGAACAGAACTGTCATCCGTTATTTCGTTGCTATTGTGATGATCATAACAATGACAACAACGACGTGTTTTTCCGGCCTAGGCCGGGAAGTAAGTACTTTCCGGCCTAGGCCGGGAAATGCTACTTTCTCAAAGAAAAAGCGTCCGGGAAGTGGGTACTTCCCGGACGGTTGCCGAAAAAAATATTTACGACTTGAATGCGGCACATTTGAACATAGAAATTGGTCCATATTTATCATTTCTGAGTTCTGACCTCATTGCAATTCCTTCCTTATCCGTACTTACACTTTCAACATCTTTGTTTCAGAAATTGAGTCAAATTAAATTTTTGCCCATCTTGTTTTAGCCGGAGTATATATTCTTGGAGTCGCCAGCAAATTTTAGGTGGTCACGGGCCATTTGGGGGGGGGAACGTTCCCCCAGTTCCCCCCCCTTGGATCCGCGCCTGTTTAAATACAGGTACTTTATGATGGCTCGATACTCCAATTTTTTCAATGTCGGTGGACATATTTTTTTTAATTTATTGCGTAACTCTGGTTTACTTTACCTCGAAATCTACACTGACACTTCTAATAAGTTATTGTTTGTTGATATGGTGTCGCAATATTTTGTTTATGCATGGAACTGGTCTAGGCTAACTAGATATCAATATACATCCTCGTATGTAGATAATTCGGAGAAATTGAATGATTGGTCTGAAATTCGAATATTAGAAATTGGTTGAACGACCATCGATGGTTTATTGTCGACCTTGAACCGTCCCTAAAATCAGCCACTGCCAAAATAAATTTACGGCTTTCTGTACCATTAATTCAGTTGTGTGATAGATGCATAGAAATACCTGGTGTTGGCACTGATTAGATTTTGTTTAAGACTTTCTTGTCGATCGAAAACGTGATATTTTGTGTAGCTTTTCATTTCTCCCGAAAGGGGTCCCGTTTTTTGTCGTTGCCGCAGTAGCGCCACGACCGATAAATATTGCGGATTTATTCCGGAACTAGTCCAAAATCTGAAATCTAGGATGCCGTTTTGATCTACAAATTTTGATCACGATTTTTAGTAGGGAGTCGTCACACCAGGTGTTCTATGCATCTATGTTGTGTGGATATGATCCAATCATTCAGTCCATGGAATCATGCATACAGTCATTGCGGAAATAGAATCAATTTAAACAAATATTTTCTCATTAATTTATTGTTTAATATATCTTGAACACGAAAATTTGGTATGTTTTTCCTAGAAACCACTAATGAACTTCTTGAACAAACCCAACGAAATGAAGATGTACTTGACGTTGAACCAGGCCGGCATCTTCTGCTGCTTCAAGGAGTACAATCTGCAGATCAAGTCGAAGTACACATACTTCCAGAAGAAGTACCCGGACGTCGTCACCATGGAGAACATGAGGGAGATGATCTTCATGGGCGACATGGCTGGAAAACCGATGGAAGAGCTGTCGGTACTTCTCAACGGGATCTGCCTCCCCGTCTTGTCCAACCCGACGAATCACAGGGGCTGGCCTCAGGTTGTGGCGGAGGACGTTATTCAGCACCTGAGAGCCTTCAAGAACGTCGTAGATCAGGTTAGGCAACGCCATGGATTATTTCAAAATAAATGTTTTCTTCGGTTTTTTCCGCTACGTTTGACATTAGGAAATCGAAATGACAATTTTTTTTTCGTGATCATAGATTGCATTTTTATATTCGGACACAAACAATCATAGATATATTTATGGTGGGGGTAAAGTCATAGAGATAACGAAATGTTTTTTTTTCAAAAATTGAAGCTGTTGCCGCTGTTGGTTTAAATCTAAGATCATAGAATGAGGAGACATAGCATCTCATTCATAAATTCTAGAATTGATAGCATAAAGGATAGCAATATCTACTTTATAATTTAGTCAAAACTTCAGGGGGCAATAAATAGAAAAACTGATTAATACACATTCTGCAAAATATTATTCCACATGTATACTGAAAATTTCATACATTTATCCCGAGAATTGACGGAGATATCATGGAAATAAAATCGTTGGTCCAGATTTTTATGAAATTACAGCTCACCCGGTTTTTTTCCTAATATACGAAGAAAAACGGAAAAGCGAGTAATACACATTCTAGAGATATGATTAAGCTTTAATTCGAAAAAAAGTTATTGGTCTACGCCGCATACGAACTGAAATATCATGGAAATAAAAAGCCCAATCTTTGAAGGGAGCTCGCGAGCTCGCGAGCTCGGACATGTATCACCTCCCCTTAAGGCGAAGTATCACCTTTTGAATCGTGGTAAATCTCCATTCAAAAAGTGGTCTCTTTATTTCACGAGTAACTACCCTAATTTACGACGTAGAGCCTTGTTTTTTTTTTAAATTGAAATTGAAGAACGTCCCGAGGGCAAATAGTTTTCTTTTTTAATTAGTTTTTCAATTAAAAAAAACAGGGTAAACTTCAGCGTTTTGGAAACTACACTTAATGATTTCGCAACTATTTGCCCTCGGCAATTTAATCTTCTATAAACTACAAAAATTTTCATGATGATTAGTTCAAAATTATAGCTTGTAAACGTATTCAATAACCCAAATATTGCAGAGATCTAACGATTACCCTGGTTTTTTTATTCGAAAACTAATTAAATCGAAAAAAAGAAAACTATTTGCCCTCGGGACGTTCTTCAACTTCAATTTAAAAAAAAAACCAAGTCTCTACGTCGTAAATTAGGGTAGTTACTCGTGAAATAAAGAGACCACTTTTAGAATGGAGAATTTCAAAAGGTGATACTTCTCCTTAATGAATCTCAATCTAAAGTAATTTTCATTTTGATTGGGAGTTTCTTTGTTAGAAAATTCAAAGAATGTCACAACTTTGTAAAAATTTCTACTCCATTTTGATTTCGTAGTAGTACAGTTACCCAGTTAAGCTCTGATGATTTTGAAAATTAAAATAAATAGTGAAATTTATTACTGACAGGTGCGTCTCCTCTTATAGTCTAAAGGTGAAGTCATTGATATAACTAAAGCTTTTTTTCGAAATTGAAGCTTTATTGTGAAAAAACACCCAATCATTTCAATGTTCAAAGTATTGTCCGTCTTTAGCCACTCCTTTTCCCATCTTTCTGGTCGAAACCTCCTATTATCATGGATTCATTTCAACATTTCAGGTGCGAGGTGCCATGAAGAGCCAAACCGTCCTTCCATTACCACAAGGCTACTCGAGCGTCCATCTAGCGGTCAGTGCATATTTGGATTCGAATGGTGAAAACTGCGACTTGACCCTCAAATCGAACATCGAGAATGCCGTGATCAAATGGTCCAGCATCTGTCGCGAAGTCCTGAAGCAGTCTTCGAAAGCAGCTTTTGCCGGAGGTGTCCATCCTACCCCCACCAAAGAGGTCGAGTTCTGGTTTCATCGTCTCAAGAATCTGGAGTACATCTACGATCAGCTCAGAGATCCAAGGGTCAAGAAGATGGGTGAATATTTGGAACTGACACAGAGCACGTATTCGAAAACTTTCAAAACGTTGTTCAAGAACATAGTGGCAGGTGTGGTTGAAGCCAGAGACATTGACATATACTTGAAACCCTTAGTTCCCCACATACAACGTTTTGAGGAGTCTGAATTCTTAGATAACGAAAACTATATAAAACCTCTCATACATTGCATTGGTCTCATTTGGGCAAATTCCAGATATTACGCGTTCAGTGAGAAAATCGTCGTGCTCTTGAAAGAAATATCGAATATGTTGATTGAAGCTGTGACAAGACAGCTAGATCCTTCCTCTATTTTCCAAGGAGAGGCAGAGGAAATCTTCATCAAGGTTGATAAAAGCATCCAGCTACTCGAACTATTCATGGACTCCTTCGAATATGTTCGCAAAAACTTACAGAAATATTACACCAATCCAGACATAGAGTATCAACCTTGGACCTTCCACCGTAGAACAGTTTTTCAACGACTTTTAGAATTCACTGATAGACTTCGATTGGTTAGAACCATACTGAGCACCAATATGGAATTCACTAAGCTGGAGAAGGTTGAGTTTGGTGGACTGAAGGGAAGACTGCTCTCTATAAAATGCGAAGCAGCATTTGAAGATTTCAACAGAATATATACTGTATTCAGCAACGTACAATATGATGTTCTGGATATAGAAGATGACCAAGTTTACAAAGATTTTGCTCTGTTCAAGGAAAAATGTGATGATTTGGATATGCGGTTAGTGGCCGTCTTTGGACAAGCCTTCAATGATTGCTACAGTCTGGAAGCCATCTTCAAATTGAGGAACATCATAGGAAACTTGACAGATCGACCTCTCATAAGAGACGAGGTTTTTTCGAGATTCCCGAAAATAATGGATCTCCTCGAAGATGAAGTCAACACTGCCAAGATAATTTATGATCAGGCTATGGCTCACGGTATCCCCATAAGTAATTACGCCCCCCAAACCGCTGGTAGTATTCTTTGGTTGAGGCGCCTACGAGAAAGGATTTTCAGACCTTACGATGAGTTCAAAAACGTAGAACATCCTATATTAGAGAGCTCTGAAGCTATGTACCTTTTCAAAAAAATAGATCAAATGCTGAAGATAATCGATACCAAAGAGCAAAATCTATTGAGCACCTGGATCGCAAACTTGCCCGAAATTATCAACAATCATATGTCAAAGTTTCAGTTATGCAGGGATGAAGAAAAAAGAGATCTAACTGTAAACTTTAGCGATGAACTTTTGGCGATGATGAGAGAAATGAGATATTTGAAAACGATAGAAGGTTTGGTTTTGCCTGATGAAGCTCTTGCGCTTTACGTTAAGGTAGAGATGCTATATAAGTCATTGGTCAGGTTCACAAGGATTGTTGAGTATTACAATCACCTGAAGAACAACTCTACAGAGGTGGAATTCAATATCATCAGTGACGAGATGGCAAATATTGATAACCTCTTAGAACCGGCAATAAGTCAGAACGTTTGGTTCGATAACGGTGAGTTTGCAATATGCATAGAGGTTGGTCAACTGAAAACGAAACGTAGCCATTTTCCGAAAACGTGTTAATACGAATACTTGCGCTTACCAACGACAATTTTTGATTGAAGGGGATCACTCTTTTTCGGTATTTTCGATATCGGCATTGAGTTTAAATATACATAGAGACACAGCCCAGTTCATTGATTTGATGCATAAATTTTTGGCAGTTTACTTTCCAATTTGCCAACTTAAGTGGCGGCACATAGTAGCTACTAAAGGAACTATATTCGTTCGATCCATTTTGTCACTACTCATTTATCGAAATCTGTAGGAGATTTATTTTCCTCTAGTTCTATGAAGCGTAGGCAGGGTCGGATTCGTCCAAATTCGTTACAAACGGTGTGATTCAATAATGATGAACTATTAGCCATGAATTTCTCCAAAGGAGTGTTCTCAGGTAGGAAATGAGGGGTGAAAATCTTTATTGGAGGGACATAAAAGAAACGTACTTAATCGATGAAAAGAATTTGTCTTTCACGTACTCTCTTGAAGATAACTGAAAACCACATAAATCCAAACGCCTTCCAGAAAATGAAGGTTAAATTGGCCACGCAGATTTTCATCAGAACTTTATATTCGGCTATGAGAACAGTCATTGCAACTGGTGAGCTGAGGTCGAGAAGTGCCAATTCAACTGCTCAGTTCATTCTGAAAATGAATGATCTTTTCGACTGCCTCAATTCGAATGGAAAATTTGAGGGAAATTATCAGCCTTCAGCAATACAAACTCTGACGGAATCAATTGAATTCATTAAGTCTTGGACAGTTGGGAAAAATATTCCCTATTGTTTCAACGGTTTGATACAAACCATCAGTAGCATCCTTCAATTGTGGGAGGAGACGAAGGAAACATTTCCATATTCGATAAAAAGTCGGCTCAACCAGGACCCAATCGAGAATTCATTCTCCAAAATAAGACAGAGTAGAGGTTATGATCCAAACCCCTCAGCTCGATGCTTCAGATTTGGGTTGCAGTCGGTCATGTCTGGTTGTCTTGAAAAATTCCGATAATTCTAACTGCCAAGACGACAATGATTTCGACCTGTGTACAATGGGAGAATCTGAAAGTGGCCCATTGATGTGGTTGATTGGACAGATTCGACCATTTCTTCTGCGGGTTCGGGCAACGGTGAGCCTAGTGAGGGTATATATAACGGATAAAGAGTTAATTGAACCCCTAAATACCCTAGAATTCAACTCAATCGCAAGTTTCTCGGGGTATTTGATGAGGAACATCGCCAAAAAAAAACACAAATGCGGTAAGTGCGAAAAAGCACTCCTCATTGATGATTTGAATAAGCTTGGTAATTATTGGATATATATTGCAAATCGAAATCGGATACATTTGAGAATTCCCTCAACCGATTTCAAACATTTGATGAGGAAAGCGCTGTTGGTCATAAAGAAAATTATGGTCACAAAATCAGAAAAGATATGACTTCAAAGGTATATTTCAGGAAAATAAAAAAAAAATGAATTTATAGAAGATTGGATCTCTCCGTTAACTCCAGAATTTGAAAAGCACAGGATTCATTTGTGGAGACAACTGATTAGAGTGAAGCTGTACAGGGGACAGGAAAAAAAAACCAAAGGAATCTCGACACAGAAGCATCCCGCTGTTTATAAAAAATTAAATATTTTTAAAAATTCATAGAAAATCTATTTATAAATACTTGTGAATGAAGAAAAAAATTGCATGCATTTATTTTTTCATACATCAGTATTTTATATTCATGAAAGATCAAAAATAATTGTCGTTTTATTGCATTAAAAAAATCAGGTGATGAAATACTGAACATCCCACATTTTCATATGCCGGTCCTGATCGTCATCGCATTCGGCTTCGGAAATAGTGCCATATAGTTCAGCTACTTACCGCCAGATGCGGGAGTAAAATATTTCGCTTCTCTGAAACACACTTATCCATCTATGAACCGGTGAAGGAACTACACAAAATTTAGCTTCAAATCGTTGAACTGGGCTGTGCCTCTATGTATATTTAAACTCAATGATATCGGTCTATATCACTAGCCTCTCTACCTTCATTACCTGTAGCCCAGTGGTTAAGGCGATTGACTAAATCGCCTCAACCGAGGCTAGGAAAGAAATTTTCTAGTCTCGGAAATGGGCCACCATTTTACTGTTGGGTCGAAAAATTAACACTGCTGTGCCTAAGTTGGCGTAAGGACTCAGTACCAAAGCCTACACAGAACACAACTGCTTCTCCGAACTCGTACAAGTTACAAGTTTCGAAGCTTGTAGTTTCTGAGGGGTCCCCTAGGGAGACCTCTGAGTAATCAGTAAAATCAATATCAATATCAATTACCGACTGGAAATGGTTCTCTTTTGAACTCGTCGTTTGGCATTATATAGTTAGAACTGGATAGTTCAATTTGTTTTGATTTGAAATATTCAATCCTGACGAGTCCAAATGAGAACGAAACCTTGGTCGATTTCTTGTGGATTGCGGAACATATTTATTCTTTCAGAGTAGATATTATTTTGAAATGTTGATATAGATCGTAAAATAGCTCTGCTTCGTTTCAACTTTGCCACCCTATGTATGTACATTCCTTTCTGAAGTAACCAAAAAGTTCCTTGAAGAAAAAAATATTCCAGTGGATAATTTGATGAATGAATGAGTAGAAAAATGATATTAATATTATTGTTTTATGTTGGGACCGATTGGATAAACAGGGCGACCAGGGCGTACCTTAATGAGTGTATCAACGGTAAACTGTAGATTTCTCATGGGGTCTTCGTTTCAGAGATACAGGCTGTCAAAAATTTATATTTTTTTCGGTTTTTTGCTAATAGCTCAAGAATCGTTTGCATTACAGAATTGAGTTTTTGTATACACATTGTCACTACCTACTTTCTTTCACTTGTACCAGTTGTACCCCCAACTTCTATACCACTGAACAAATTTGCATTTGCACAGCAAATTCTGATGTGCCAATGTGTTTCATATACAGGCTGTCCCAGAAGTCCCGCACTTCCTTGAGGGGATCGGAAGTGAAAAATATTCTAAGCCCAAATATCCATGTTTGAAATTTTTGATAACGTAGTTCATTAGTTATTAATTAATGAAAGTGACCAATCAGTAGCGCGTTACAGAAGAATGAGTAAGCAGTTGGAGAGGCGAGAAAGAGACGCTAGAGCTGCTGCCGCCTTTTCACGCAGTAAACCGAGACTGGCGTCTCACTTTCGCGTCCCCACTGCTTACTCATTCTTCTGTATCGCGCTCCTGATTGGTCACTTTCATTAATAAATAACTAGTGAACTACGTTATCAAAAAATTTCAAACATGGATATTTGGGCTTAAAATATTTCTCACTTTCGATCCCTTCAAGGAAGTGCGGGACTTCTGGGACACCCTGTATATAAAGGTACTCTTGATTCATTTTCTTAAAGTGAACCGTTTTCGAGAAAACTGGCATTTAATGATCGAAAACAAATTTCTTGTAATAGGAAAATAGAGTAATAATGAGTGATACCTAATCAACAAGTTTATTAATTTCAACAAAATTTGAAAACTAGGTATCTTCTTTATATGTAAAACACATTGGTGCATCAGAATTTGCTGTGCAAAAGCAAATTTGTCCAGTGGGGCAAAAGTTGGGGTGTAGAACCTTTGTGCAAATTCGATATCTCCGCCACTGGCGCGTCTATTAAAACTGTGCAAGAAAGTAGGTATTATAAGTGACAATGTGTGAACAGAGACTCTGTAATTCAAACGATACCTGATATATTAGCAAAAAAACAGAAAAAAATATAAATTTTTGACACCCTGTATCTCTGAAACGAAGACTCAGAGGAAAAAATTTAAGAGAAAAAAAATGTTATTTTTTAATGACCATTCCACTGTTTTCATTTTTAGTGAGGAAGTTTCCGTAGCAACGATCGTTCATCCCGAAAAAATTTTCAAGTCGGCAAAACCAACATGTTGGTTTTTCAGCGACAAAATTTTTGACGTTTCTCGAATTCATAGATAGCTTCGGAAATATATATCGTAGAGAGAACAAACAACGTTTAGTGGTTTAGTTAATCTATGATGAATTCTAATTTGCCAAATAGCGCAATACGCGACAAATGTGAACATATTAACCTATTGTCTCGTGGAATAGTCATGCCGAACACCACTCGACATGAAATTCAAGCAGGTAAAATTTCTCTCTTGTTTGTTGCTTTTCGGAAATTTCCGAGCAACAAACTTTCATATCACAATCGAGAAATTTTGCCGGCAAAATTCCATCTCTAGTGGTATTACATATGACTATTCCACTCTTTTCATTTTTACTGAGGAAGTTTTCGTAGCAACGATCGTTTCATCTCGAAAAAACTTTCAAACCGGCAAAACCAACATGTTGGTTTTTCAGCGATGAAATTTTTGGCGTTTCTCCAATTCATAGATAGCTTCTGAAATGAATATCATAGAGAAAACAAAAAACGTTCAGTTAATCTATGAATTCTAATTTGCCAAATAGCGGAATCCGTGTCAAATGTGACCATATTACTTATAATGTTAGACATTTTCTCGTGAAATAGTCATGCCGAACACCACTCGAGATGAAATTTAAGCAGGTAAAATTTCTCTCTTGTAATATTCAAGTTTGTTGCTTTTCGGAAATTTCGCTCATGACATTTTTTCCAAAATCACTCGCCTGATGGCTCGTGATTTTGATACAGATTTCATTCGCGATATTTCTGAGCAACAAACTCTCATATTACAATCGAGAAATTTTGCCGGCAAAATTCCATCTCTAGTGGTATACATATGAGAAATCTACAGTTGACGGTTGATACACTGATTCAGGAACATCCTGTATCAGCCATTTTTGTTATTGAAAACATCAAGAAATATTGCTCATGGATGTCGAGCTGTCAGGCAGCTTCATTTTGAAATACATATTATATTCCGTTTTCAGATGTCGAGGTAGTTGAGGGAATGTACAGAGCAGTGAAAGCGCTTTATGATAGGGTGGCCAAGGCACAGGAGAATATTCGTCTACTGACGCATTCTATGAAAAAATGGGCGAAAGTTCCGTTATATGAAAGGAAGGAAGGCAAAAAGGAGCTTCTTCTCTTCACCGAGGATAGAGTTGAACGCATTCGAATCCGCTATGATGCCATCAAACATGATTCTGATGAGTTGAAGACAACATTGGAGAAGAATTACGAATTGTACTTTGATGTCCCAGCGGTCCAACCACCAGAACCTCAACCAGAGGAGACTGAAGAGGTTCCTCCTCCTCCCCCATCAGAAGAGCCCAAAGGTAAACAAATATGAAGAATTCATATTTCACTCGTTTCGAGCTTCAAGAAAATTTTTCACGAACATGAACAATAATTTTGTCCTTAAAATTATTCGATGTTATAGTTTCGCTTGAATTCACAGGAAAGAAGGGCAAAGGAAAGGGAAAGAAGAAAGGAAAGAAGGGTAAGAAAGGAAAGAAAGCTCAACCACCTCCCGAAGAAACGGAAGGAGAAACTGAACCAGAGCCCGAATCTCCAAAAGGACCTGTGGATTTATCTTACAAATGGGAGCCCTACATAAAATACGTCGACCATATCCTGAGGGATATACTTTTATATGCTGTGAAAATCAGTCAGACATTCTTCATGGACGAAATGGGGGACACAGCTGAAGTAACTCCATTTTTAGAGGTCGTCGTTGAACTGCATCCTCCAAGTATCGCTTTCGAACCTCCATTGGAATACAGACCAGGTTTTATATCAAACATAGAAACACTCCTGGACGATATGTATGACATGGGGAATCATATGGAAAGAGCTGATCCTTCAGAGCACGCCAATTACTACCCTGACCTGGTCAATGACCGTAATTGTAAAGATAACTATAAAGAAATTATCTCAAGAATAAAACTGGCTACTAATAAAGCTCTCGATTACGTTAGAGTTTACGAAGATTATGAAACCTTGTGGACGGAAGATAGACAAGAATTCCTCAAAGAATTTCTGTTATATTCACGTCCGCTGAGCGAAGAAGAAAGAGATTCCCTGAGAGATGAAAACGCTGTACATCCTCCACATAAGGAACCTGCTGTCGACGATTTCAAACAGCAAATCGACTACTACGACGAAATATATAAAAAGATGGAAGCAACTCCAACAGAGCATGTGATCCAAGGTGGATGGTTGCGACTAGACTTGAGGCCATTGAGACAAGGCATCCTCAATACCATTCGAAAATGGGGAAATCTCTTCAAAGACCATCTCTTCAGCCATGTCATCAAGAGCTTGGATGAGTTAGAAGCCTTTTGTCACGAGGCTATCCAAGCTATGTCCATTACAATTTCTGAAGAAGATTATTCGGGTCTTCTCACCATCATGGGTTATCTTTTCAAAGTGAAAGAAAGGATGTTGGCGACAGACGCTATGTTTGGACCATTGAGAGGTATCATGGACTTGCTGCAAACGTACGGGGTTGAATTCTCGGAAGAAGTCTACGTAAAACTACAAGAGATTCCGGACAAATGGAACCAGTGTAAAAAGGTATTTAGATATTTTAGTTTCAACACCATCTTGAATAGTATACTTCAAAATTAGATTTTTGTTCTGTTTGCAGCAGTTGGTCCAAAAACTCGATACTTGTCAGACCAAGCTTACATCTCTACCATACACCACATTACGAAGAACACTACGCAACAAGGACACTCCATTTTATATAGATGTTTGCTTAAGACACAGATTGCTTTAGTTCTTACACTCCTACTATTTTTGTACCAGTATTAAAATGCTTCATAATTTTTTTGATTCAATTTCCTACCACAACTTATAATCCTTTCTTATCCATAAAAACTTATATCCAGTTAACACATCAATGAACACACATCCGCAGTGTAATTTCAAGTTATTGAGACTTTTTGAAAAGGATCGTTCCAATTTTATGAACAGAATTCCTCTTTAGGTCATATCTTCCTGCTTCTCAAATATAATATTTATCTATCCTGAATATCAGAATATAAACATTTCAAATACCTCCAGGCAGTAGATCATCATATCAACACTGCAATGATTTATTGCTGCTTGAAGGCTTAAAAATAAAAACAGTATTTTCTGACATCTCCAGAATATAGAAATTCAAGTAATATCTTGCTTTCCCCTTAAGCCATTTGTGAACCTTCTCCAAACCAAATTGTATTGCTTAGAATATTGCAAAAAACGAAGTCATGATGTCTAAATTGTTTGACTTGGAGAGGTTACTAGACATCTGGAGCCAAAATTTTGCTTCAGATGAGGAAACAGGTCTTAGAACTTGAGTGTGGAAAATAAAATAATATTCCCCTACTCCAGTCTAACCAAAAAAACACATAAAAGAAGTAGTTTATCATTCACCTACCTTACCACTGATGAAGCAGTAGGTACAGTTGATTAATTGAATGATGTGCACTACAGTTACATCATTAAAGCCCGCAACGGACGGCGAGCGATATAATATCTCATATATTACACCAATATCGCTCCTTATGAAAATGCACCAAGCCCCGCGGACGACGCTATAATATATATTCCGATATTACGATATTTTTCCATACTAAAATGACATATGTCAATGCAAAGCTATAATATATATTATATTATCGCTCGCCGTCCGTTGCGGGCTTTATTCTTTATTTTTTTCTTCAAATAGGTAGGTGCATTGTGATGCAACTCTTCTTATTGTAAATGTCCTGGAAACCAGATCCATTTTGGTCAATTCTTTTCCAGATCGCTGCTACGACTAAACAGAACGTGGCCCCCATACAAGCCATCCAGGTTTGCTCTATCAAAAGAAGGATACAGTTATATGAAATCGAGCAGACTTTGTACAAGAACGCATTCAAAGACTTGCCGTTCTTCAGTTACAAATGCCAGAATGTCTACAAGATTTTGGATAAAATCAATAGCGAGATAGAGGAGTTCGAGAAAGACCTTGCAAGTCTCCAAGAACAAGCTGAGCTGTTCGAGATTCAAATTCCGGAGTTTAAATTATCGAAGCAACTGCGTAAGGTTGTGAGACAAGTTAAGCAAATATGGGATTATGTTTACATTGTGAGATCTTGCATGAGTGAATGGAAGAAGACACCTTGGAAGAAGATAGACGTGGAAGCTATGGAAATGGAATGTAAGTACCAGAATCTTCAACAATTTCGTTCAATTTGATGTTCATTGACGGAATGCTTCAGGTAAAAGATTCGGAAAAGAGCTCAGAGGTATGGACAAGGAACTGCGGTGCTGGGATGTATTCATACAGACTGAAGCTTCCATCAGGAATCTTCTCACTTCCTTGAGAGCTGTTACTGAACTCCAGAATCCTGCAATCAGAGAGAGGCATTGGCAACAGCTCATGCAAGCTACCAAGGTGAGATCAATATCAATGATGGTCAGAGTATCCTAATAAATATGGAAATACCTCCAAGTATTTTCATACTTCCTCCTTCCTTTCATTGCCTACCTAGGACTCACTTTCACTAATCAATTGGGTAAGTGACTGTAACACTCGCTTGGCACAGCGCACCATTATCTCAATGATTCAGAGAAGACACAGCAATCAAAATATTTCCTATTATATTTTTTGTATGGAAAATTGCAGGTCCGCTTCGTCATGGACGAATCAACCACTCTCAAAGATCTCTTGGATCTCAACCTGCACAACTACGAGGATGAAGTCAAGAATATAGTGGATAAGTCCGTTAAAGAAATGGCCATGGAGAAGGTTCTCAAGGAATTAGACGCCACTTGGACAGTCATGGAACTAAGTGTGGAAACCCACGAAAGAACAAAGATTCAAATACTGGCAGTGGCGGAAGAACTTATCGAGACGCTCGAAGAAAACCAGGTGGCCCTTCAAAATATGATGAGCTCCAGATATATCGACTTTTTCCTCGGAGAGGTATCCGAGTGGCAGATCAAATTATCCAACGCAGATCAGGTGATCAGTGTTTTCTTCGAAGTCCAAAGGAAGTGGATGTATCTCGAGAGTATATTCATCGGATCTGAAGATATCAGGAACCAACTCCCTGAGGATTCAAGAAGATTCGATAGAATCGATAAAGATTTCAAGGAAATTCTCAAAGCGATGACTTTGAACCGAAACGTAGTCAAAGCAACCAATGTACCAGGATTATTCGAAAGGTTAGATGGTCTTTTGGATCAACTGACTCTTTGTGAAAAGGCACTCAACGATTATTTGGAAACGAAACGTCTAGCATTTCCTCGATTTTACTTCGTTTCTTCTGCTGACCTTTTAGATATTTTATCTAACGGTAACCAGCCAGAATTGATTTTGCGTCATTTGACCAAACTGTTTGATTCTCTCGCGAAACTCACCTTCATATCAGAAGGAGGTAAAGCTACCAAGAGAGCTAAGGAAATGCTTTCGAAGGAGAAGGAGGTGGTGAAACTAGCATACATCTGTGATTGTACAGGAAAAGTGGAGACATGGTTAAACAGAGTTATAGATGTCATGCGGGTCACGCTTCATGGGTGCTTTGCGGAAGCTGTTATGACATACGAAGAAAAACCAAGGGAGCTTTGGTTATTCGATTTTCCAGCCCAACCAGCACTTTGCGGTAAGTATAAATTGTAAGAAATATTGAGACATCTCAAACGACTCTCACACCGAAGGTACCCAAATCTGGTGGACCACTGAAGTCAATATGGCCTTCTCAAGACTCGAAGAAGGTTACGAGAATGCACTGAAAGATTACCAGAAGAAGCAGATAGCTCAACTGAGCGCCTTGATCAATTTACTGTTAGGAGATCTGACCCCGGGTGATCGACAGAAAATCATGACCATTTGTACCATCGATGTACACTCGAGAGATGTGGTGTTCAAAATGATCGCCGCCAAGGTGGAGAATTCCCAGGCTTTCCAGTGGCAAAGCCAGCTGAGACATCGTTGGGATGAAGGAATCAAAGATTGTTTTGCCAATATATGTGACGCTCAATTCAGATACCAATACGAGTATCTCGGCAACACTCCCCGTTTGGTCATCACTCCTCTGACTGATAGATGTTACATAACTCTGACTCAAAGTCTTCATCTTATCATGGGGGGAGCTCCAGCTGGACCTGCAGGAACTGGGAAGACGGAAACGACCAAAGATCTTGGAAAAGCTCTTGGTATGATGGTGTACGTCTTCAACTGCTCCGAACAAATGGACTACAAGTCTGTGGGTAACATATTCAAAGGCTTAGCTCAGACCGGTTGCTGGGGATGTTTTGATGAATTCAATAGGATTTCTATTGAAGTATTGTCTGTTGTTGCTGTGCAAGTGAAGACCATCCAAGATGCCATCAAGGACAAGAAGAAAAGATTCAAGTTTTTGGGAGATGATATATCTCTTACACCTACAGTAAGTTCTATTTTTTTTTAATAGTTTTTCGAAATGTAGGCTCTGGTATTACATTTTCTGACCACTTTTAAGGTCTCAATCTTATTTTGGAAAGAGTTTTCTTCCTTGAATTCTAACCTCTAGAATATTTTCCATTCCTCAAATAGTCAACCGACGTGAAGAATTCATCTGCAAGTAGCCAAATATCTCTATGGTTTGTCTTGTGCGTTGCCCATGGTCCGTCGGAGGTAGGCCATGGAGCCCATTTCTCATAAAGAGGTACCAGAATAGCCTCAGCGAATATTCTCCATCGTACAAACAAGAATAGAGTACTCAATATAGCAATTTCTTCCCCGAAGAATAGATAGATTTTTACTAGGAACAGCAACAGACCTTTCCAGAATTACCTGTGCAGGTGTAAGTTGCGCGCGTCACTTGTGGGCTAAGAATGAATATTATTGGTCGTCAAAATTTCCCTTCTCAGATCGTTGACAATTGACAGATGATATTATTATTTTACGCAGTCGACGTTTTGGATGTGGATCTTATTTGTTTGATTGTTTATCGAAAATCAAAATTTTAGTATGCCTCAACAATGTTGTGTCCATAAGTGACGGTCACAGTACGATAAAACCAGTACGATCTCATTTCATCGCTTCCCTCTCTCTCTCTTTCTTTTCTCTCTCGCAAGGTTTGCGCATCTTTCAGAACTGCCCACAAGTTGCGCATGAAATATACCTGTTTCTCTCTCATTCTGGTTTAGTTCACATCTTTCATCTTTGTTCTACGTATTCTGGAAAGGTCTATTCTTGTCCCTGTGAATAACCTGTGAACTTCACAGAACCATAGATGAATCACCTCAAACCTGGTTTATGAATGCAGAGAGACTGCGCACGCTTGGCTCAGATAACACTCTCAATGTTGTCTGGTGCCTGACGCATGCGTCTATCTCTGGAAATATAGAAGCAAATAAATTAGCCAAAGAAGGAGCTGGCTCGACTTTCACTTTGCCGAAATCCGCGCTTCCCATCTGTCATGCATATATCAAAAATCTCATCAACAGATGGATGGATGAGAAATTCTCCTCTGAGTAGAACAGGAGAACGTTTCTCAGGCAGTCGTGGCACCTTATCAAGGGGCCTTCTTCGGAGCCGGAGGTCAGAAAGCTCTTGATTCTCAAGATAAAGCAATTTTCTCTGGTGACTGGTGCTTTCTGGCCAACTATCAAACAAACATTTGCAAATAATGGGTCTCACTGAGTGTTCCCTGCACCGTTGAGGAGAGGGACTCCTGTCTGTTCGCGGCATTCCTGTCGGCGTGCCTTCGGGTCCGAGTCTCTAGTATTGCATAAATGCGGTATGAACAATGGGCCACAAAGGCCTACGTTCGGCCAACCAAAAGCGCTACACGAGAAGAAGATGAAAGAATAAGATAGATGAATCAGGTGAAACCCTAAGGCTTAATAAGCCTTCTGATAAAAAAAGACTCGTGCTTGGAAGCATCCCTTATTAATAAACATTCTATTGAATGAGAGAATTGAACTGGAGATCTAATTCCGAAGTGAAGCACTGGAACATGCTGATATCGAAGGAAGGTAGTGACATACCGGTTTCTAGCTTGTTATGCCGTCATCAGTGCCACATAACCCAACCAACGATAGCAACCAAATGAAACTGCAGAACTTGTATTACGCGCCAGCAGGATCTCTTTGGTACAATGTAATGTAAGGTGTCCCACCTGGAAGTTTAATGTCTACTTTTCTTCCCAGACGTTCCTCTTATTGATTTTGTTGTCTCTGAGGATGTTAACTCTTTTGATTATTGTATGGAATCTGTATAGGAGGTCTGAGGGTTGAAGATGCTCTGTGATACTCAGTCCAAAAGATCTTAAGCCTTCTTTAACAAAATAACCGATATTTTCAGGTTGGTTACTTCATAACGATGAATCCAGGATATGCAGGCAGAACAGAACTCCCAGAAAACCTCAAAGCGCTGTTCAGACCCTGCGCCATGGTGGTTCCAGATTTTGAATTGATTTGTGAGATCATGTTAGTGGCTGAAGGATTTCAGGAAGCCAGGTTATTAGCCAGGAAGTTCATCACCCTGTATACCCTATGTAAAGAACTACTCAGTAAACAAGACCACTACGATTGGGGTTTGAGAGCTATCAAGTCTGTATTGGTCGTAGCAGGTTCCTTGAAAAGAGGCGACAGACTTCGTCCTGAAGACCAAGTACTCATGAGAGCGTTGAGAGATTTCAACATTCCAAAGATTGTAACAGATGACGTGCCTGTGTTCATGGGTCTCATAGGAGATCTCTTCCCGGCATTAGATGTACCGAGGAAAAGAAATCCAGAGTTTGAGAAGCTGGTTAAATTATCAGCAGTAGACATGAGGTTGCAACCTGAAGATGGATTCACCCTGAAGATTGTCCAACTGGAGGAACTTTTCGCTGTAAGACACTCGGTGTTCATTATTGGTTTTGCCGGAACTGGCAAAAGTATGGTTTGGAAAACATTGAACCGCACTTATCACAATCAGAAAAGGAAACCCTTCTACAATGATCTCAACCCTAAGGCAGTGACCAATGATGAACTTTTTGGTATCATTAACCCAGCCACGCGAGAATGGAAGGATGGTCTATTCTCTGTTATCATGAGAGACATGGCTAATCTGACTGGTGATGGACCAAAATGGATAGTACTGGATGGTGATATTGATCCCATGTGGATCGAATCCCTCAATACCCTTATGGATGACAATAAGGTGTTGACGTTAGCCAGTAACGAACGAATTGCTTTAACTGCATCAATGAGACTCCTCTTCGAAATAGCCAACTTAAGAACCGCCACTCCAGCAACAGTATCAAGAGCAGGTATTCTGTACATCAATCCTGCTGATTTAGGTTGGAATCCCTACGTTGCCTCGTGGATCGATACAAGGGAAGTGCAAAGCGAAAAGGCCAATCTAACAATCTTATTCGATAAATACGTTCCTCCATGCCTAGAAATGGTACGTTTGAGAGTAAAGAAAATCACTCCAATCTCTGAAATAGCGCATATTCAAATGTTGTGCTTTCTCTTGGACTGTTTTTTGACGCCACAAAATGTTCCTCCAGACTGTCCTAAGGACTGGTACGAGATCTATTTCGTGTTCTCGATAGTTTGGTCCTTTGGTTCGGCTCTATTTCAAGATCAAATGACGGACTGGAGAAACGAATTCAGTAAATGGTTTACCAATGAGTTTCGAACTGTCAAGTTTCCACCCCAAGGAACTGTCTTCAGTTATTATATAGAGAATGAATCGAAGAAGTTTCTGCCTTGGACTGAATTAGTGCAGGAATTCGAACTAGACCCCGATATCCCCTTACAATCCACTTTAGTAAACACAGCAGAAACTACCAGGATACGTTTCTTCATCGATAAACTCATGCATATGAAAGTTCCAGTGATGCTCGTAGGGCCTGCCGGCAGTGGGAAAACTGTCATTATCAATTCTAAATTGGAGAGTCTCGACGATAACTACGCAGTTACCAAAGTTCCATTCAACTTCTATACTACCTCCGAGATGTTACAGAATATTCTTGAGAAACCTCTGGAGAAGAAAGCTGGAAGAGTGTATGGTCCACCAGGTGGAAAAACGATGGTCTACTTCGTGGACGACATGAATATGCCAGAGGTCGACAAATACTTCACCGTCCAACCACACACTCTAATAAAACAGTACATGGACTACCAGCATTGGTACGATCGGCAGAAACTCAGTTTAAAAGACATTCATAACGTACAATTCTTATCCTGCATGAATCCTACAGCTGGAAGTTTCACAATAGATCCGAGGCTCCAAAGACATTTCTGCGTATTTGCAGTCAGTTTTCCCTCTCAAGAAGCTGCCTTCCACATTTACAGCAATATCGTACAGCAACATTTGAACATGCCCATGAACAAGTTCTCCCCAGGTTTAGGTAAATTTGCGCCGACAGTTGTCCAAGCTGCCTTAACTCTTCATCAAAGAATGGGACAAACTTTCCTTCCTACAGCAATAAAATTCCATTACACCTTCACTTTGAGAGACATGTCAAACATATGTCAAGGAATGCTCTTTACCACTGGCGAGGCTATCAAATCTCAGAACGATTTGATCCGACTCTGGATGCACGAAGCCAACAGAGTTTATGGAGATAAGTTGGTAGAAAAATCTGATCAAGATACTTATTCCAAACTGATAACTGATGTTGTGAGGAAAGGTTTTGAGGAATTAGATGAATACGTCGTTTTCAAAGATCCCCTCATCTACTGTCACTTCGCAGAAGGTATAGGCGACCCCAAATATTTCCCCATACGCGATTTCAATCATCTCAGTGTCCTACTCAACGATGCCTTGGCTAACTACAACGACTTGGTAGCGGCAATGAATTTGGTACTTTTTGAAGACGCAATGTATCACATTTGCAGAATAAATCGTATCATGGAGTCCCCCAGAGGAAATGCTCTTCTTGTCGGTGTTGGTGGATCCGGAAAACAATCCCTCACTAGATTGGCCGCCTTCATATCTTCATTTGAAGTTTTCCAGATTCAGCTGAAGAAGGGATATTCGATGAATGACATGAAGGTGGATATCGCTGCGCTATATATAAAAGCTGGTCTGAAAGCTATTGGAATCGTCTTTCTCATGACAGATGCTCAAGTTCCCCAAGAATCGTTCCTAGTTCTCATCAACGATATGCTGGCATCGGGTGAAATAAGCGATTTATTACCTGATGAAGATGTTGAGAATGTGGTGAATGGTGTTAGAAGTGAAGTTAAAGCAACCGGTCTCCAAGATACCAAAGAGAATTGTTGGAAATTCTTCATTGACAGAGTCAGACGATTACTGAAAACCATTCTGTGTTTCTCCCCTGTAGGATCAACTCTCAGAATAAGAGCGAGAAAGTTTCCTGCTCTAGTTAATTGTACCTCAATCGATTGGTTCCACGAATGGCCTAAAGAAGCACTCCAATCAGTATCGAAGAGATTCTTATCTGAGATTGAAGCACTGCCCAAACCTCTTATTGACTCTGTTGCTAACTTTATGTCGTATGTGCACGTTGTTGTGAACGAAATGTCTTCAGTATATCTTACGAACGAAAAGCGATATAATTACACAACTCCCAAATCGTTTTTGGAACAAATCTCCCTCTACCAAAAACTATTAACCGAAAAAACTAAGGAAATAAATGACAACATTGATAGATTGGAAACAGGTCTCACGAAACTTGCATCTACATCCGAAGAAGTGGATGGATTGAAGGAAATACTCGCAGTAAAAGATCAAGAAGTCGCAGTGAAGAACGAAGCCGCCACGAAACTCATTGCAGTCTTAGCAGTTGAAAATGAAAAAGTGGCGACGGAACAAGCTTTTGCCAGCGAAGAAGAAGCGAAAGTGCGAGAAATCGAAGAAGACGTCAGTGTGAAGGCCAAAATATGCGCGGATGATTTAGCTAAAGCAGAACCAGCACTTTTAGCAGCTATGGAAGCTCTGAATACATTAAATAAGAATAATCTGACAGAGTTGAAATCCTTCACTCAACCACCAGATGCTGTGGTCAGCGTATGCGCTGCCGTGCTCGTTCTGTTTTCGAAGAAGGGTAAAATTCCGAAGGAGAGAGGCTGGAAGGAAAGTAAAATGATGATGGGAAAGGTTGACCAGTTTTTATCGGATCTCATAAATTATGATAAAGAAAATATGTCTCCTGAAGTAGTCAAAGCTACGCAGGAATACCTCAAGAATCCAGAATTCGATCCGGAGAAAATTGCAGCAAAATCAGCGGCTGCAGCTGGATTGTGTTCTTGGGTAATAAACATTTTACGATTTTATGATGTCTTCGTGGTTGTAGAGCCAAAAAGACAGGCACTGGCAAAGGCTAATCAAGATCTTAAAGATGCACAAGCTAAACTACAAGCATTGAATGAAAAGCTATCAGCTTTGGAGAGACAACTCGGAAAACTCAAGGCGGAATTCGATGAGGCCACTGAGGCCAAAATGAAAGTGCAAGCCGAAGCCGATGCTTGTGCCCTCATGATCGATTTGGCTAATAGGCTAGTGAATGGCTTGGCTTCAGAAAAAGTTAGATGGAAAGACCTTGTTTTGTCCTACCAGCATTCGATCATAACCATGCCTGGTGATATTCTATCTATCACTTCTTTCATATCGTATGTAGGTTGCTTCACCCGCAAATACCGACTCGATCTCTTAAATAAATATTGGGCTCCATACCTGAACAACCTACAACCCGCTATACCCAAAACAGATGGATTGGATCCCCTATCGTTACTTACTGATGATGCCATCATAGCAACCTGGAATAATGAGGGCTTACCTACTGATAGAATGTCAACAGAAAACGCCTGCATTTTGACTTTTTCAGCCAGATGGCCACTTATGATAGACCCTCAGCTGCAAGGTATAAAATGGATCAAAACCAAATATGGAGAATCCCTCACTGTAGTTAGATTGAACATGAGAAACTACCTTGATATCCTCGAAAAAGCCATCACGAACGGTCAAGTGATTCTTTTCGAAAACATTGGAGAAACTATGGACGCTGTACTTGAACCTGTACTGGGTAGAGTTCTAGTAAAAAAAGGAAAAGCAGTTAAAATTGGAGATAAAGAAGTAGACTATGATCCTCGATTCAGACTGATCATTCATACTAAACTGGCCAACCCTCATTATAAACCAGAGATTCAGGCTCAAACAACACTGATTAATTTCACTGTAACCAAAGATGGTTTAGAAGAGCAGCTTTTAGCTGAGGTGGTTAAAGCTGAGAGACCTGATCTGGAACAGTTGAAATCGTCACTGACTAAACAACAGAACGACTTCAAAATCACCTTGAAAAGGTGCGAAGACAATTTATTGTATAGGCTATCGACAGCAACTGGCAATATACTTGGTGATGTTGAGCTGGTAGAAAACTTAGAAACCACCAAAAAGACTGCTACAGAAATTGAGGTGAAAGTGGAAGAGGCCAAAATAACTTCTGCGAAGATTGACGAAGCAAGAGAGCAGTATCGTCCATGTGCAGCTCGTGCCTCCCTTCTTTACTTTGTTCTCAACGACCTCAATCGAATCAACGCCATTTATCAATTTTCCCTGAAGGCATTTAGTGTTGTCTTCAAAGATGCCTTATCCAAGGCTGTTCCTGCAGAAGTTCTCAAGGATCGAGTTTTCAACTTGTTGGATAATATCACATTTTCTGTCTTTATGTATACATCGAGAGGACTTTTTGAATGCGATAAGTTGATCTTCATGGCACACATGACTTTTCAAATTTTAGCCAGTGTCAATGATCTCGTTCCCGAAGAATTAGACTTTCTGTTGAGGTTCCCGATTGTACCTAACATCATTTCTCCAGTGGACTTCCTCAGCAATATTTCTTGGGGAGGTATCAAAGCCTTATCGAATATGGACGAATTCAAAAACTTGGATAAAGATCTTGAAGGATCGGCTAAGAGGTGGAAGAAGTTCGTTGATAGTGAATGTCCGGAAAAGGAGAAATTTCCAGGGGAATGGAAGAATAAAAGTTTTCTCCAGAGGCTTTGCATGATGAGAGCCCTAAGACCAGATCGTATGACCTATGCTGTAAGGACTTTCATCGAGGATAAAATGGGGGTGAAATACGTAACTGCTAGAAGTGTAGAATTCGAAAAATCGTACGAAGAAACGAGTAGTTCTACACCTATTTTCTTCATATTGTCTGCCGGTGTGAATCCTTTGAAAGATGTTGAAAAACTGGGAAAGAAATTAGGTTTCACGTTTAACGATAGTACTTTCCACAGCGTGTCTTTAGGACAAGGTCAAGAAATCGTAGCTGAAAATGCCATAGATTTGGCCTCAGTTGAAGGCCAATGGGTCATATTGCAGAATATCCATTTGGTTGTTAAATGGCTGCCAACCCTCGAAAAGAAAATGGAGCAGTGTGTTGAGAGTGCTCACGAGAAATTCAGATTATACTTAAGTGCTGAACCTTCTGGAGATCCATTGTCTTGCGTTATCCCTCAAGGAATTCTAGAATCTTCGATCAAAATCACCAACGAACCACCGACTGGGATGTTCGCTAATCTGCACAAGGCTTTCGATAATTTCAACCAAGAAACGTTAGAAATGAGTTCTAAAGAAGCGGAGTTCAAATCCATTCTATTTGCTCTATGCTACTTCCATGCAGTAGTCGCAGAAAGAAGGAAATTTGGTCCGCAAGGGTGGAATAGAAACTACCCGTTCAATGTCGGCGATCTTACCATAAGCGTTAATGTTCTTTATAACTACTTGGAGAATAATCCCAGGGTAAGGTTGTAACACTTCAATTGAATCACCTTTATTACAATTTTGAAAAATTCAAGGTCCCATGGGAGGATCTGAGGTACTTATTCGGAGAAATAATGTACGGAGGTCATATCACTGATGACTGGGATAGACGCCTCTGTAGAAATTACCTCTTGGAGTTCCTCAAACCTGAAATGATGGAGGGTGAGATGATGTTGGCCCCAGGTTTCATGGTTCCTCCCAACACAGATTACATTGGATATCACAGATATATAGACGACAATTTGCCACCAGAAAGTCCTTACCTATACGGTTTGCATCCAAATGCTGAAATCGGATTCTTAGCCTCCACTTCCGAAACTCTGTTCAAAACGATATTTGAACTGCAACCGAGGGAAGCTGGAGCTGGGGCAGGCGCTGGAATGTCTCGAGAGGAGAAGGTAGAGGATTTTTTTGTAGTTAGGTTAACTGAGAATCCTCAATTTACTTACTCATTTCAATTCTCCAGGTTAAGGGAAGTATAGACGACATTCTGGACAAAGTTCCAGAACCATTCCCTATACAGGAAATGATGGCGAAGGTTGAAGACCGAACTCCTTACATCATCGTAGCATTCCAAGAATGCGAAAGGATGAATAACCTCACGGGAGAGATCAGAAGGTCACTCAAAGAACTGGACCTTGGGTTGAAAGGTGAACTGACCATTACTTCAGACATGGAGATTTTGGAGGAAGCCTTGTTCATGGACCAACTGTCGGTGACTTGGTCTGCTAAGGCTTATCCTAGCATGCTTCCACTAGGTGAGATGTTTAACTTTACTGAGTAAAAGTGACTTCTTGATCCCAACAAGGAATACCTAAAGCCCTTTCATATTTTGAATTGCAAATTTGATTTTCTTTTTTCTTTGACACTTTTTTATTGTTCATCAATTAACATGGTAGTTGTGCGCTTTCGAAATTTTGAGTACATCCGTTTTTTAATTTCCATATATGTATCAATCTATGGAATTTCTGGCGGAACTATACTCCATTCACAATTATAAAATCACAACTCTGGCCTTGGAAATTTGACACATTCCACGCTGTATCGAAGTTATGACGTTTTTCAAAATATTTTTATTTTCCAAGTCAACACTATGTTGCCCTATGAATTGATAGAAAGGATTCCTTTTCTAGTTATTTGCATGAAAAGTACAAGAGTAGGTATTGAACTGTTGAAATATATTATTTTTCGCCATGGAAGAAAATTGCATTGCTTTCACATAATTTTCATATGCATGCTTGTGAAGATTTAATGTTTATTATCCTCTTGAACTGAAAGTTCAAGACTTGACGACATCAATTGTTGATTCTAATCAAGGATTCAATAAAAAAATCAACCCAAAGATATAAGATGAATTGATGGGTAATTACAAGAATCCAGAATAATGTCAATTTTATTTTGTTGATATTTTGTTCAAACAACATCTAAAGAATACATTTTTCACCATCTCGACCTTTGAAAGGCGTTTCTTATAGGAGAATTAGGTCCAAGTTCCACCTCATTAGTGAGGTACCTAACTTTTGCAAATCTGCTCAGATATCGCCAAATTTCTTGGAAAACCTGAACATTATCATCCTTATCGACCACTCGAGGCTCCATCCGATCCATCTACTGCGATATCTGTCCAAATAACAGCTTTTTCAACGAAATTCCCGTGTACCCCTTCGACCTCGAAATGTAAACATTCGTCCTGGTCTTGAAAATCGTCCTCACGCTCCAAACTGGTGCTAAAAACAATAAACATACGTAAATCTTGAATATTCGACGAAAACACACCTGCAAATATCGATTAAACACCAAAAATCTGCGAATAATTTGTAAACCTAACAAAATGTGGAATATCTTTGATACTTTTACTTTGATGTAAACAAAGAAACTGGCAACTTCGTTTTGTCATTAACGATATTTTCTGTGCGCGCACAGACTTTTCATCATATGTTCTGTGCTTTTCATCAGGGGCACCAACTCCTGAACACGAAACCATGACCTCCTATGTGATTAAATAAAAGTGAATGGAGTATACATGTTTAATTGGAAAAATAAGCAGCTTGTGCCCTTTGTTGAAGTTGAAATAGGTGCCATTACTCACATTTTAACTGTCTCCTTAAGGTCTTTGGGTGGCTGACTTGAGTTCCCGAATCAAAGAGCTAGAAGGATGGGTTGGTGATTTCACTATGCCTGCTACCGTGTGGCTGGGAGGATTCTTCAATCCTCAGTCGTTTTTGACAGCTATAATGCAACAAACTGCCAGAAAGAACGAATGGCCGCTAGATAAAATGTGTCTTTTGACGGATGTGACGAAGAAACAGAAGGAAGAATTCACGTCTGCTCCAAGAGAAGGGGCTTACGTACATGGATTGTTCATGGAGGGAGCAAGGTATGAGATATGACAGTAACAATATTCTTCGATTTTAGGTATCCATCTACTGAGCATTACGCATTTGTCTGAATAATTCAAAATACAAACATCGTCAAAAGTCGTGGAGAAACTATAGTTGATCAAAAAGAAATAATCGATCAATTTTTTTTTCTCATTTTTCCTATTTTTTCCTATCCTGCATAAAGCAAAGAGTAACAAACAAAGATTTTCTATGGAGGTCTATCTTGTCTGATTGTCAGTCAATAAAAGACATTCTCTCTCTATCAAATATAAGTTGAAATAGAGGAAAATATTCATCTCATTTCCAGAACATGGAGTGTTTATTTCTTGAGAAATCTAGGGGACAAGACTTTTGGCGATGTGTCTATATATTCATTATTGTTTCATAAGTTTGATTCGCTTTTAGATGGGATACTCAACTCAACAGTATTGCCGAGTCTAAACTGAAGGACTTATTCCCAGTAGTTCCAGTGATATTCATAAAGGCCATAACGCAAGACAAACAAGACACTAAGAATATGTATGATTGTCCTGTGTACAAAACCAGGATGAGAGGGCCAACCTTTGTATGGACGTTCAACTTGAAAACCAAGGAGAGAGCCTCGAAATGGACCTTGGCTGGGGTAGCCATATTATTGCAAATATAACTATTATTTTTGAAGAAAGATCAAGTTTTATCTTTAGATATTTTATTGTAATATATTTTTTAAAGTATTAAATATAGGTATGAATTGTTTGGTATTTATTTTTAAAGATACCTCAGAAAACAAAACAGTTTTCATACAGAGTATCAAAATGAAAAGATGCCTATTAACGAAATTTAAGGTCGCCGTTCAAAGCGAGTAGGAAAACTCATCCCATAAAGCCGCCACCGTGCATTTTATGGAATATCTTCATGGAACTTACATTATCACTATGAGTTCTATGACTATCTCTATCCTTATGAATGAAATGTACAATGGCGCTCTCTATCCGGAAATCGCTGAACTATGAAATTAGTGAATATGTGGGTAAAGAAGGAACTTTTTCCCGCCATTTATTTGAATTTGGCCATACTCTGCCAATTCCGCATTTCAAGTTATTTTTCTGAACGAAATTATCTGTAGATTCACTTTCAACCGGAAGTATTTTCATGGGTCTTTCGTTTGAAATAAAACAGAAGAACGAGTTGGCTCATTTTCCTCTATTCTTGAAATTAAAAAAATGAACTTTCGAAATGAGATCGATTTCAATTATTTCATTAAGAACTCCAATCCTCTCTGAGTTTAGCCACAAAATTTCAGGTCTCAAAGTGAGACCATTTTCAAATGCAACTTGAAATAAAAACACACTACATTGAACGCCCTCCTCAAGGGGAAGTATCACCTTTTGAATCGTGGTAAATCTCCATTAAAAAAGTGGTCTCTTTATTTCACGAGTAACTACCCTAATTTACGACGTAGAGACTTGATTTTTTTTTAATTGAAGTTGAAGAACGTCCCGAGGGCAAATAGTTTTTTCTTTTTCGATTTAATTAGTTTTTAAATTAAAAAAAAAACAGGTTGAACTTCAGCGTTTTGGAAACTACATTTAATGATTTTTTTCGTCGGTTATTCATCATTTTTTGGAAGAAATCGCAACTATTTGCCCTCGACAATTTATTCTTCTATAAGCTACAAAAATTTTCATGATGTTTAGTTCAAAAATATACCTTGTACTCATGAAAAACGAAAAACATATTCAATAACCCAAATATTGCAGAGATCTAACGATTACCCTGGTTTTTTCAATTGAAAAACGAATTAAATCGAAAAAAAAACTATTTGCCCTCGGGACGTTCTTCAACTTCAATTTAAAAAATCAAGTCTCTACGTCGAAAATTAGGGTAGTTACTCGTGAAATAAAGAGAACACTTTTTGAATGGAGATTTATCACGATCTTAGACAAGACCATGATTCAAAAGGTGATACTTCCCCTTAAGAGATACGTATACCTATGTATATACGTGTATATGGATGTATTGTAGTTCAGTAGATATCCACTTCACTAAAGTTAATTTCAATTGTAACGATAGCTTCTGCTGAATTGGATGATTACTCAGCTTTTAGTCGATATTAATATTCGAATGACGATCAATCAAACCCTATGGTCATTATTATCAATTACTATTTCAATCTTCTTCATTTGACAGGGGCGGCTTAAAATTATTATAGTTCAGAATGTAATCGTGAAAGCACTTTTCTTCTCGCCTACAAAAGAAGGCAGAAATTTTTTTTAATTTAGCCAGCGCATAATATGAAATTCGAACCACAAATTCTACAATATTGAAAACCTACTAACATAACTGAGAATACTGAGATGGTAGATTCTTAAAATGTTACTTTTTACATATCGAATTCGACATCATGAGTCTTTCAAAAAAAAGTGCTAGGTATACAGGGTGGCCAAGATATTGACGTCAAAAAGGAAAAAACAGGTCCCTCGTGTCATGGGCTCTTCGAATCACCCCCATGTATGTCTTGCTATTTTTCACGGTTTTCGAGTTATGAATTTTTTTATGAACTCTGAGAATTTTCGACTTGACCATCTTGAAAAAGATATTAAAGAAAAAGTACAAGACTTCTCTGTGAAATTCTTTTTGTAGCTTAATCTCCATGAATTGTGCTTTTATATATAAAATAACCAGATTCGTAACTTCGAAAAAAATTATGGAAATGTTGGTCTCAAGTGAAAAAGTTACATAAATTGGATTATGGTCTGAATTTTCGAATCAAAATTAAAAATGTAAAAAGGCTAATTCACGGTTTCTTTGTATGCTTAAAAACTGCGCTCAACAGTCAGCTTTTAGAATCATTGATAAAAAATGGTACTTAACGCTCTACTTTTGCTAGAATTAGCCTTCAAAGTCATCGAGGTGGAAAAAATCAAAGAACTATACATTTACTACAAAATTATTTTTTGCCATTTTAAGATATTTCTGATCAAGTTATGATACAAAATGCTGAAAATTAATGAAAATTAGCTTTAGATGTTGGTCAAGAAAAGTTCTAGATAAAAAAAGAAAAAGGTATGGCAATAAATCACACATCATAATGTAAAAAAAAGAAATTTATTTATAAAATGTACATTAGGTTTTCAAAGTGGCCACCTCTAGCCTCAATACACATTCTACACCTTCTTAAAAAAATTTCTTTCAATCGCATAAAACCTGCCCTGTTCTCTCTTAGGACACGTTCGGCTTCTCTGATCTTCAGTCGCAGCTCATCTTCACTCGAACATTCTCGGGCGTAAACAATTTCTTTGAAATAACCCCAAACGAAAAAATCGATGGGATTGAGGTCAGGTAAACGTGGGGTCCCCTTGATTGGTCGACTGCGTCCGAACCATCTGTTCTGGTATCATTCATTCAAGAGGTTAATGAAAAATTGTTCTCGAAAATTTAAATAATCCCGATCGGTTTTGCATTGCTGTGCAGCGGACCAATCAAGTGGCCCCCACTTTCACCTGACCTTAATCCCATTGATTTTTTCGTTTGGGGTTATTTCAAAGAAATTGTTTACGCCCGAGAATGTTCGAGTGAAGACGAGCTACGACTGAAGTGAAGAGAAGCCGAACGTGTCCTAAGAGAGAACAGGACAGGTTCTATGCGATTGAAAGAAAATTTTTTAAGAAGGTGTAGAATGTGTATTGAGGCTAGAGGTGGCCACTTTGAAAACCTACTGTACATTTTATAAATAAATTTCTTTTTATTTACATTATGATGTGTGATTTATTGCCATACCTTTTTCTTTTTTTATCTAGAACTTTTCTTGACCAACATCTAAAGCTAATTTTCATTAATTTTCAGCATTTTGTATCATAACTTGATCAGAAATATCTTAAAATGGCAAAAAATAATTTTGTCGTAAATGTCTAGTTCTTTGATTTTTTCCACCTCGATGACTTTGAAGGCTAATTCTAGCAAAAGTAGAGTGTTAAGTACCATTTTTTATCAATGATTCTAAAAGCTGACTGTTGAGCGCAGTTTTTAAGCATACTAAGAAACCGTGAATTAGCCTTTTTACATTTTTAATTTTGATTCGAAAATTCAGATCATAATCCAATTTACGTAACTTTTTTACTTGAGACCAACATTTCCATAATTTTTATCAAAGTTACGAATCTGGTTATTTTATGTATGAAAGTAAAATTCATGAAGATTAAGTTACAAAAAGAATTTCACAGAGAAGTCTTGTTCTTTTTTTCAAATATCTTTTTTAAGATGGTCAAGTCGGAAATTCTCAAAGTTCATCAAAAAATTCATAAATCGAAAACCGTGAAAAATAGCATAACATACATGGGGGTGATTCGAATAGCCCATGACACGAGGGACCTGTTTTTTCCTTTTTGACGTCAATCTCTTGGCCACCCTGTATTACATCAACGCTTAGATAACGATGATTTGAAATCAGAAAAACCTGAAACTATCCTGGCTTAGCGCAAAGCTCCCTGAAATGATAAGAGTTAATTGGCAATGTTTATGGCTTTTTGATTACTTTCAGCGAGGGATTATCTCCGATGCCAGAGAATTGAATAAATAGGGCATTTCCCCCATTTATATAATGTCTGTTTGAAAGTTCTTCAGTCTCCAAATTCGCTAGAACCATGAAGAGACCACGCGGTGAGTTAATAATATAGATTTTCCTATAAATAATGCATTACCTATCATACCCCTTTATTTTTTTATTATAGAAAAGATTCATATGGTTCTTATAGTTATTTTTTTAAGTTTACAATATTTCAAATTCATGGGTACAATTGTCTCATGTTTTCACAAAATGATAACAATCTCTTGTCCCTGAAACAAGCGCGCAGTCTCCTGAGAATATTTTAAAATATTTCGAAAATTTTGAGAAACCCAACTTCAAATCTTTCATTAAATTTTCCAGAATTTTGTGGACTCTTCATTTTCGTAATCTGCCTTTCTTCCTTGGTGATGGTTGCTTTATCATCAGAAGAGGAAGAAGCCCCTCAGTTGGATATAATCGAAATGTGTGTTCTAGAATGCGACACCTGTTATAAAGGATCTATGCTTCTGAGTTGTGCTAATCTTTGTCTTAAGACTGATGGCCTGATCCATTTCAAGGGACCAGGAGTATGTCATTTATTCAAAAGGAAGCCTTTCATATAAATGGACGATTTCAATAATAAGGAAATTTTAATGTAGATACTAAACATTATCTGAGTTAAATGAAGAAGATATCCCTATACATATACATATTATATTTCAATTTGAACTTATTAAAAGTTGAATAATTCAGCATAAATTATTTATATTTAATTGCCATGATTTTCCCAATATCAACTCCTACAAATCCCCATCAGTTTCGACATATGTACTGAAAAAAAATGTGACCTAAAGCCACTGACGTCATGAGCACTCGTTCATCAGTCTTGTAAGTACTAAGGAGATCCATCTTGTAGCAAAGACAAAGAGGAACAAGGCATTAAAGCAAAGATGCCTTTGCTTGTAGGTAATTTCGTATTCAGGAAAATTTTCGAATTATGTGAAAAAAATGACAGCTGTGGCAAAGAAATCGTCCAAAATCCTTTGCAATGTTATTACAGAAGACTGGAAATTTTGTTTAAATAAATTACTAGCATTTTATATGATTCCGTTTAGCCTCTTTATTATTCATGTGTGTTCATGATATAGAAAACTACGATTCTATGAATATGATGTGTTGTCATGACAATGTCAAGCTATACAAAACGTCACTTCAATATTTTGAACTAATGAAATTAGGTTATGAATGCAACCCATCATATAGAATAGGAAATATTTTTATTTAATACAATGGTTCTTTTAGAAAATGACACAGTAAGTAATAGAGCTATATGCACACACACAAAATTCATATTTTGTTTTCAGTTTTTAACCGAACTGACTAAATTATTCCAAAAAGCAAGATCAAGTGGATCTGTTACAATGACGTTTAAAAGGTGTAAGTTTAACATATTGAATCGGTTGGAGTAAATTAGTTCATGAATTATTATATTAAAGATGATGGAATAGATAGACCAGTGCCCAGAGAAGGAAAACCACCTCTACCAGAACCTCAGGAGCATATGTGTCTAATAAGAGCTAAATCTGGTTCAAAAAAACTTGCAACTGTTATAAAACAGAAAGACATCAATAAGTTTCAAGTAGCATATAGTAACTTACTAAGAGGTAATTTGGATGGCCTGAAGAAACTGAAAAAGCCAAAAACAAAAAACAAAGCTGAATAATTTATTCTATTATAATTCGATTATTATTGATCCGGGTAACTCTATTTAAGAATTTTTTAGTGGTGATCGAAATTTTCCACTAGTGAAATTTATATTCCTCTATGATAAATAAACCTATGGTTTCCAATGTACCAAGTAACTACTGAGTTTATATTTTGCATGTTTCTCCTGATTTCCTTGGTATCTAATCATTCAAATATTGGTATTTGTTTAAAAAAATATTGTAAGTTATGAATGTATCTAGCCCATTTTGAAAACTTTTTATTGGTCCTCTATCAGTCAAGTGAACTGTTGAACGCCTGGTCAGATACTGCTCTCACTTTCAATGACATATGCATAATCAGATACATCGTATTTTCTGATCAACAAATGCGGTGTCGGAAAAGATCTAACCTTACTATTGTCAATTATTTGAGGATCTGCTAGAAATTCAAAGAAATCTTAATAATTATTGTTAAAGTGTTGAAAATAGATAGATTTAGGCCTGAAAGAAGTATCATTATTTTTCATTTAATTAAGTCAAAGCAAAATATGTATATCGATTCATTCAATAACCCAGACTGAATTTTTAGTTCATAAAACACATGAATTATGTAGGTATCTAAAATGAAAAAGTCACTTCTTACTTGGATAGGGAGTAGACATTATCCTACTTACAGAGGTGATATTCAAAGATGTAATCATTGTAAAAAAATTTATTTTTACTCATATACAAGAAATTTTACAATATAGAAGCTATTGTTTTCAAAAATATTGTTTGATGCAAATCTTACGTGATTATTTTCTGGGAATAATACATTCTGATTTCATTATAAATTCCACATATCATTTCAACATAAATGTTTCAATATGAATTGATTCATGGAAAAAACTCAGAACAGTCAGAACAATTCAAAACCTAGTAAGTTCTGATCATCTTCAAAGAGAAATAGAAGACTACATCATGAGCTGCACCTCGGTAATTTAAAGCCAAAGGGCAATGATCTCTAACTTATACTTCTTTAGGGACGTTTTTTTTTATCACAGCAAATGCAAACGATTCAATTTCATCGTTTGACAAAGGTTTCATTTCAACTTTCAAGAGTCTCATTACAAATACAATCTCTTCCAGAAAACATTGAGAATTGCAGGGAACTCCATGGAAAACTGGGAGAGAAAGGCATTCAACCAACACTTTAAATAAAAAGCAATATTGAACCAGAATAGTCTTTGATTGAACTACAGACCAACAGTTGATCTGTTGTATATTGGGTGTGCTCTTCTCTTCTTCTGGACCTTCTGGTCATTGACTTCAATCTTCAGCAAATGCTTAAAGATTCTTCGACTCCAGTTGGACATTTCCATCTCAGTCCGAGGACCTAGAACCCTGCCCATTACACTACTGATCATACCTATGAAAGGGTAGTTTAGGATTTGTTCCATTAACACAACAGATTGCCATTTTAGTTTTTTTCTCAAAATCAAAATTAAAATATTGCCCAACAGCGATTTATAATTATAACCAAACTTTAACAATGGACATAGAATATGAAATTTTTTACTTCTTTTCTTCAAATATCCTGCAACCACAGAACAATAAAATCTAACAGTCTGTGGTTAATTCACAGTTGGTCTGTGGTTTACTCAAAGTCGCAAATATTTTGAAAGCAGGAAAGGTAAATATTTGAGAAACTTGAAAGATAAGATAGTCCAATCTACGAATCTATTTATTTTTCTCGGCCCAATATAATATAAAGTATAGGTATTATTCACTTTTTCAGTTGCGAACGGAGTCTTCAAAAATTTCTCGAGAAAATAATGGCCGATAAAAATGATAAAATCGCTGTGGTAATGTACCGGTATCCTTTGAAAATATCAGTGATACTGAGTTGTTGACCATTAAAAAACAGGAGACTATTATTCTAGGTGACAGGTAGTAATAAAGGTATTGGATATGCCATAGTCAAAGGTTTATGTGAACGTTTCGAAGGAAAAGTTTATTTGACTGCCAGAGATGTTTCCCGAGGCCAAGAAGCTGTTAAGAAATTGAATGATATGGGATTCAACCCCTTATTTCATCAGCTGGACATAAATGATCAGAATAGTATTGATAAATTCAAGGAGGATATCATGAGGGAACATGGGGGAATTGATATCCTCGTCAATAATGCTGCAATTGCGTTCAAGGTAAGTGCTAATACTTTCAAAACATATGAAGTGTGATTGAAGTTTTTTTTTAGCATGATGCAAAGGAACCTTTCGGTCAGCAAGCTGAAGAAACAATTGCTATAAATTATTTCAGTTTATTGAGAGTTTGCAATTCCCTGTTTCCTTTATTGAGACAAAACGCTAGAGTTGTCAATGTTTCTAGCAGTGCCGGTCACTTATCCCGTATTCCATCAGAGGATTTAAGGAAAAAACTAGGTGATAAGTCTCTGACAATTGATAACTTGAGTAAATTGATGCAAAAATTTGTGAGGTATACACTTATTTCTGTATTAAATTCATTATTATAGAATTTTATATATTATTTTGGAATATTGCAGTGATGCAAAAGCAGGTAAAAATACAGAAGAAGGATGGGGAAATTCTGCTTATGTTGTTTCGAAAGTTGGCTGCAGTGCTCTTTCATTCATTCAGCAAAGATCATTTGATAATGAAAAGCCATGCAGAAATATTTCTATTAATGCCGTACATCCAGGTTATGTCGATACAGATATGACAAGTCATAAAGGTCATCTAACTATTGAAGAAGGTGCAGCAGCACCATTATTCTTGGCTTTAGATGATCATGGTTTGAAGGAAAAATATGTTTGGCATGATAAGAGTGTAGTTGATTGGTATGGACAAACACCTGCTAACTACTGAATCAGTTTATTGAAAATTCGTATCCATTTATATATTTTTTTTTCATTAATAAAGTTTGTTCTTCAAACATTGTTTATAATTTATCCTATCAACTTGAGTTAAAATAAAAAATATGTCACAGCAATTAGAGATACACTCTTTATATGCTGAAAATCTAATATAATCAACAGCCTGTAGGGTTCAAATAGGGTACTCCGGTACTCTCTCTCTCTCATAATTCCTGCTAAAAAAGAGCACTAAACTATAATGAAAAGAGTGCAGGTAGATAAAGTGTTACCGCAAAATACGTTAATGGGTTTTGCTAAAGAGAATAATTTTTTCATGGGGCCAGTGAGGGGTAAGTACTTATGGTAATTAGGCAACCCAACCACCTGTCCAATATTTTTTGAGGTTAGTACTGGTGGTCAAACAATGGGAATTTAACTTTGTTCATGTAGACATATGTGAAATTTTTTTTCATATTTCTAGTCAATCTTACTCTTAGGAATATCAGACCAGTGAACCTCAGACGATTATGTAAATTGAACAATGAAAAACTAGAAAGTCCACGTATACTCCATTCACTTTTATAAAGTATCTTGGTGGGCCTTGGTTTAGGTTCATCTAAAGTGACTTTCAGGGGCGGATCCAGAATTTTTTCCAGGGGGACACAAGGGCAGGGGGGGCACAAGGGGCGGATGGGCAAAAAAGTATGTATCTATAAAGTAAAATTTAGAGTATACTACCGTCTGGGGGGGGGGGGGGGCACGTGCCCCCGTGCCCCCCCTCCCTAAATCCGCATATGGTGACTTTGTCAAACAGATAGAGTCACTGTAGGTTTATCAAGTTCTTTTACTTAAAACGGTTGGCTTGGCCATCATGAAAATCAAGCGACATTGCCAAGTCTACTTTCTAATTACTCTTTTTTGACTTTGTGATGGGGTTAGTTCCTTTAATGTTTAACTGTGACACAAGATTCGTAGTACCACTACATTTTCATACTGGAGTTTTTCAAGTGGCGCAGAGGTATTTAATTTTCCTCTGGAGAATTTTGAAAAGTGGGGATTTCCATACGTCCGTCTGTTCTGTTCGTCTAAAAGTTTTTCCGTCGGGTTAATGAACTATCACAAAGAAACGGACTATTCTGTCCATGATTTTTCAGTAAAATTTCAACACCCGGTTCTTGATTTCCGTACAAGAAAATACATAACAGAAACTTCCAATCATGGTTATACTCGTACACGTGAAATATTTCCAGTATTAACAGAGAAAAAAGTTTCTTCAATATTCGTCAGATCTTTGGAATTATTGAAATCACATAATATTTCCTCAAATTCATTGTTTTCCCAAAGTAAATAAACATTTTGATTAATACGTAATTTCTACGATTTATATGTAGAAACGGCCACGTTGCGTTCATATCTGACAGAAGAATGAGTATAACCTAACATTTTCATAACATAAGCGGTGAAATGTGTCAGAATTCCAGGGTCTACCGGGCTACTTTATAAAAGTGAATGGAGTATAGGTATATACTCCATTCACTTTCATGAAGTATCCCGGTTTGCCATGAAATTCTGACACATTTTGAAAATGTTAGGTTATGGTCATTCCGCTGTCAGCTACGACCGCAACGTTGTCGTTTCTCCATAAAAATCGTAGTAATTACGTATTTATCAAAATGTTCATTCACTTTGGGAAAATAATGAATTTGAGAAAACATTATGTGAATTCAATAGTTTCAAGGACCTGGCGAATGCTGAAGAAACATTTTCTCTGTTAATACTGAAAATATTTCACGTACGTATATAAAAATGGTTGGAAGATTATTTAGTTATGCCCATCAGTGGCGTAGCGCAAAATTCAGGGGCCCCCCGCAAAATTTCAAAGACGCAAGTTTTTCAAAGACGGAAAGTAAAAATTGATGGAAAAATAAATTTTATTTATCCGAGGACGACTCATACACGGAATTAAGAAGAAGCAGAACATGTACCTCGATTATGAACTATCGATGGTGGGGTTCATAAATAAAATCACCGATTTAACCTATAACCCTATACCAAAAAACGATTTCTCAAAGTAAAAAAATTTTATAATTAATTTGATGTCTTTTGAAACTAGCTCATATTTCATTGACGGTGAGTTTGTAATAAATTGTTTTGTTCGTATCAGAAAATATCACTGTCCAGAATATTTATTGAAAAAATTGTAAATTTGTGAAAATGTCTTGTTGTCTTCTCGTAATCTTTGTTGTCTTTGTCTTGTTTACAGCTGACCTGATGATGGCCTGGTGCCGAAATCGATTGTCTCAGAATATAATTATACGAAAACAAGTGTGTCTTCCATTCCTTTCCTGATTTATAGTTCTTCGGACACACTCATGGAGTTTTTCATTCAGAAAAAAAAAGAAAAAATAAATATTCAATAACAAAAACAGAAATATATTAACAAAAA
Source organism: Adalia decempunctata (assembly GCA_951802165.1). Classification (NCBI taxonomy): domain Eukaryota; kingdom Metazoa; phylum Arthropoda; class Insecta; order Coleoptera; family Coccinellidae; genus Adalia; species Adalia decempunctata. The sequence goes on from OX637697.1 coordinate 30,476,375, forward strand.
TAATGAAAATTCAAATTCAAAAAATATAGTTACTGATATTTATATTTTGAAATTAAGACTGCTTAAACGGTTAGGTTTTATTCTAATATCCATAATTCCGTAATCACCCCGTTCACCCGGCAACCCTATTAATTTCCGATCTTGTTCCGAAATTTCCTGAAATGCTAGAATTATATGTCATTTCAGTAAATAACGAAAATCATATCATTGAAACTTGTTTTCCACCGAAGAGCATGAAAATAAAAAAAATAGAAGAGGAGCTTTTTAGAGAGAAAAATCATTTTCGTAATTATAGAACTTAACATCAATAATACAATTCGAAGTCCTGATATCCAAAAACATAAAAAAAAAACAGAATAGTGAGCACTTTGTACCTTAACACACTCTCATTCAGCGTGGTTTCGAATTCTCTGGTTATGGAATGGAAATAGAAAATAGTGTTGCCAATGGCAATTCACCGGAAAGTCCGAAATATCTGTCAAAAGATCCGCAAAAGTTCGACGCTTCCGTAATTATGTCCGAAAAAGATACGCTCAAGGGCGTCGCCAGGGGGGGCAGGGAGGGGCAGTTGCCCCCCCCTAGAGCTCAAAAATCCCTTAAAAACTTATGAAATAATAGCATAAAATACGAAAATCAGTTCATTTTTCCTATTCTGATTGTTTTTTGCCCCCCCCTAGCTCAATGGCCCCCCCTAGCTCAAAGGCTGGCGACGCCCTTGGATACGCTTGTTCTTCGACCAATGCAGAAGACAAAAAACACACTTTTATACTATTCTATTTCAATATTTCAATTATGTTTTCAATGTGATGAATCTGCACTAGCTTTATCTATTAATAACTCCATTAATTTTAATAGAGTCACTGTAGCTTCATCGAGCTGTGAATATGCTGCCCTCTAGTGATAGGGGTAATGAGCCTTGTCCATTTTCAATTAATACTGAGAATTTATTTTCGACCGGTCACTGCATGAAAAAAGTCTTAAGTCTTTGTTTGGATTTTGCAGTGGTCTAAGTGGTCTATCTTATTTACCATTCACGTTTCTCTTGCAATGAAAAAATAACAAATATAAATGAGAAACGCAAACGCAACTACAAAGCTTTAATGAACTTTCAACATCTGCTTCCCCGAAATACTTCAAGATCCGAAAAAGGTACGCGAGAGCCAAAAAGGTACGCAAATCGGACAAAAGTCCGCCGATTGGCAACACTGAATTAGGAATGAAAACATCCTGAAATATTCTTCCTCTTCTAGGAAAAAATATTCTGATTGGAGAATTGGCAATAATTTTTGAAATACATAGGTATAGAATATGCCGCCTGAAAAATCCCACTTCAAAGAAGCCCCCTGAAGAATCTCACATTAAAGAAGCCGACGTTCGAACCTCATATTAAACGACACCAGATGATCGTTTTATTAGGCGGCTTCTTTAAAGAGAATGCCGACACGCTTGATAAGTATAAAAAAAAACTCTTGAAAATAGGGGAAGTGACGTGCCGACTGGAACCTTATCTATTTCTCTATTTCTTCTGTTTTATTGTACCTTCATGGGTAACTATTTTGAATAAATATGTTCTTTTGATTATATTATCAGAACAATTTCGCGAATCGGCAAGTTCAAGCGGATTCTATTGTCGGGGGCTCACTTACTGATCTTTCGTTTGGCTCGGGGGCCCCTTTAGTTTTAGTACCGAGGCCCCCCCGCACCGCGGGGTCTGCAGGGGCCTCCGTTACGCTACTGGTTATGCCATTTTTCTGTTAAGGCAATCAAGAAACGAGTGTTGAAATTTTACTGAAAAATAATGGACAGAATATTCCGTTACTTTGTGATAGTGCATTCGGAAAAAAATAAAATTACTCGAATAACCCAGTAAAACGAACGGAACAGACCGCGGACCTATGAAATTTCCCACTTTTCATAATTCTCAAGAAATATGTACCTACAGAAGACATTTAAATACCTTTTTACACAAATTGAAATACTCCAGAATGAAAATGTAATAGTTAATAGTAGGTACTACGAAACCTGGTGTCACAGTAAAACCTCAGAAGAACTAACTCCGTTTACAAAGTTAGAAAAGAGTAAATAGAAAGTTGCCTTGGCCTTGGCAATGATTTTCACGAGTGCCAACCTGATGCGCGAGGATCCTCAACCTGCGTCAGTTTTAAGTGGAAGAAATTGATAAATCTAAATCATGGCTAACCGGGACACTTTATGAAAGTGAATGGAGTCTATACCTAAACTCTATATTATAATTACCGGAAATGAATGCCACCTTTTTTATCTATACCTATATTCTCTGATTTATATCAAGTTTCCTCTGTATCTGCAGTTTAATGATTATCAATCCTCAAAATTTTTTATCAACGTAAATAGATGTGACTTTATCTTATGAGTACTTAATGGAATTCAACGCCATATTTATATTGAAAATTTCTTTAATTTTTAATTATTTCATTATTATTATTTTATTTCTCCTTGTTTGAAGTAAAAAAAAACCTCACGTATCATCGTAAATAAAGAAGAATAAAACATGAAATATACTGAAAGCTTTTATTAAATACTTAAGTGCAGCAATACACAAAAAAAAGATAATAATGATTTCTATGAATATTATAGTTGTTCATATTTACAAAATTTACAAAAATGAGTTCTACCAATGGAATAAAATTAAATTATCAATAGAATATATCACAACTTTGTAGGGACACTAATGGTTTATAGTATTCTATCAAAATGGTTGGATCACAAAGGCAATATCTTCAGATTAATAAACAAAGTTTATAATGCATCTAAGATACCTACTACATCACAAATAGCTACATCTGATCATCACAATGTGGGAAACTTTGATTGCCCTATCACAATTATATTATTATCCGAAAATTTTTCGGATTTTCATTTTCCTCTATTTTTTTCTTTAAAACTACTTTTTCGAGTATTTGACAATTTAAAACTCACAGATATTTCTTGAAATCGAAATCCCCGAATTTGTGGGGTTCTTGTCTCGGTGGCATTTCATCGGCAAACAGAAATTCCTCCAAACGTTGAATTCTTCTGCTTCTATCATCGGACTCCTTCAGCAATTCTTTAGGAAGTTTCATCTGAACTGTATGAAGATCTGGAAAATAAAATTGTTATAGTTTTATGAGTGAAAGAAATAGGTTCGCTACAATTAAAGTGACTAAAGAATATCATAACAATAAAAAGAAATATTTTTCAATGCAATCTTCATATAAATATAATGATCACTTGTATTCAGTCTCTAATCAAGGGACACATTCAAAAGATGCTACTGTATTGTTATATCAATTGAATAATTTCTATACAAATAATTTACAAATATGCAATTCAAAAATTATAATTCTCAACACTTGAATATGTTAGAATTTATAAAACAAGAATGAAAAAATATTCAACTCTGTTAACTATCAACTCAAAAGTGAAAAAAAATTAACTGGTACTCACCAACTAATTCCAGAGTTTCCTCTATTCTGTGCCATTCTTTTGGAATTTTCATTTGAACTGTATGAAGATCTGGAAAAATAAAAAATTGTTGAAAGAATAGTTTCGATACAGTTGAAGTACTAAAAAATAAACAGATTTTTTTTAATGCGATTCTTATAAAAATTTAGACTATTCTACAAATACGCAACTTGAAAAATTATAAGAAGGAATCAACACTTCAATTAGTTAGTATTTTTATAATAAGAATGCAAAATAAAAAAAAGAATCCAGTTAACCATCAACTCAAAAGTAGAAAAAAAAGATTATAATGGTACTAACCAACTAACTCCAAAGTTTCCTTTATTTTGTGCCGTTGCTTTGCTGACATTTTCTCTGATGGCTTTTTTATTTTTGAGTCTTTATTGACTTTGAGTCCTTTCGAATTTTGGGAAGTAGCATCACGTCCCTCTGTTCCTTGCAGTAGTTATGCTCCTCTTGCACTAGGATCTGACGAAAATATTGCAGACCAGGATTATTTTCTTTCAAACAAGAAAGCTCCTTGCTATAACTGTGCTCTTGCAGCACGAAATTTCCAAGACCGACGCTGTTTTTGTTATTCATTCTGTCACTGTCACACTCGGATATTTTCAGAAAACTAACCGCAACAGAAAAAGTCGGATTTTCATAAATTTTTGCGGGAGAGGGCAAGTGCAGGTAGAAAAAGCACATGCCATTGTCCAATCCATGGTGGTGCGGAGGGTGGAAACTCCCAACAACCCAGGTACAGACCCACCGTACCCCCCACCGGTGACCCTTTGGAAAATAAGTAACTATGAAGATACTCATTAAATATCTAACTCACACAGAAGAAAATATTTATATTATATACCTACCATAAATTTAAAGTTGACCAAGAATGACTTTTCCAACTCACTAACTTATCCAATAAAATGTCAAAATGCATCCTGTCAGATATTATGGAGCTCAAGCTCCTTCTTCCAAAACCCAAAGGGATTACAGGATTTTGGCATTCTTTGGTTCTTTGGAATATTTCGATAATGAGAATAATAAATGAAACCCCAAGCAATCATTCGAAGAGTTTATTGTCTCAATGGATATTACATATCAGTTTTCACGAAGTATATTGCTCAAAATTGACTTTGTTTCAAAATAACTGTGCCCCTTATTCCCCTTTATCGAATGACACAACCTGTAACATTAGATATTTCAACTTCAAACAAATTTACTTTTTCGAGGATTTCTCACCAATCCTGTGGCTTAAAAATCTAAATACTTCCTTGGACAAGTGTCATGATATATCCAGGGCTTTAATTTTTTTAATTCGATCGCATCTTTATTCAATATTCAGAAAAATGATCAACAACTTTTCAGAGATCGAAAAGAACTATGAAACGTTATAAAGAAAACCATATTAATATGTTATGTATCTAAATATATGGATAGAAAATATATTGATCTATTTAAGGTGGGCGTTCAATGTAGCGTGTTTTTATTTCAAGTTGCATTTGAAAATGGTTTCACTTTGGAAACTGAAATTTTGTGGGTAAACTCAGAAAGGATTGGAGTTCTTGATGAAATAATTTAAATCTATTTCATTCCGAAAGTTAATTTTTTTCATATGTAATACCACTAGAGATGGAATTTTGTTGCTTTTCGGAAATTTCGCTCATGACATTTTTTCCAAAATCACCCGCCTGACGGCTCGTGCATTTGATTACAAATGTCATTCGCGAAATTTCCGAAAAGATACAAACTTGAATATTACAAGAGAGAAATTTTAACTGCTTAAATTTCATCTCGAGTGGAATTCGGCATGACTATTCCACGAGAAAATGGGGTAATATTTTCACATTTGACGCGTATTGCGCTATTTGGCAAATTAGAATTCATAATAGATTAACTAAACCACTAAACGTTGTTTGTTCTCTCTATGATATTTATTTCCGAAGCTATCTATGAATTCGAGAAACGTCAAAAATTTTGACGCTGAAAAACCAACATGTTGGTTTTGCCGGCTTGAAAATTTTTTCGGGATGAAACGATCGTTGCTGCGGAAACTTCCTCACTAAAAATGAAAAGAGTGGAATAGTCTTTCAAAAATAGAAGAAAATGAGCCAACTCATGCTTCTGTTTTATTTCAACAGAAAGACCCATGAAAATTGTTCAACTTCCGATTAAAAGTGAATCTACTGATAATTTCGTTCATAAAAACAACTTGAAATACGGAATTGACAGAGACTGGCCAAATTCAAATTTTGGCGGGAAAAAGTTCCTGCTTTACCCACAAATTCGCTTATTTCATAGTTCGGCGATTTTCGGATAGAGAGCGCCATTGTTCATTTCATTCATAATCAGCGAGATATTCATAGAACTTATAGTGATAATGCATGTTCTATGGAGATATTCCATAAAATGGAAGGTGGCGCCTCTATCGGATGAGCTTTCCTACTCGCTTTAAACGCCGATCTTAAAACTCCGAATATTAGAACGTGCATTCAATGTGGTCATTAGCAGGTATATCTGACGATAAACAACTACCTTTAGCCTTTCTACGTATATTCATCTTTGTGACAAACGGTACCATATAAATACCACAGGATTTAATAAATGAGTGTTTTACAACGAAAGACTAATTAACTATCATTCAAACAGAAAAAAATATAGGTACCTTCTTATATCTACCTATTCTACCATAAAATCAAAAGATTACTGTCAACTTCCTTACCCATTATACTGCCATAATTCAGACTGAGGGGTATTATGGTAGTAATGAGCATGAGCTCCTTTTTCCAAATCCGAGAGAAATTGTAAGCTAGAGGCTGTCATGGCTATAGCTTTCCAAATTTAGCTCGTTTGGACAATTGGACCCATGAATTAGTCCAGGCCAGACGTAGGAATTTTCATTTTAAAAAATCATCGGCAGAGCTTCGAAATATGTAATGGAAAATGATAAATTAAACCTCAGATGCCAAAATATCACATCACCCACTATTTATTGCCGCCTCATATACTTTCTTCAGATAATGAGCCTATCATAAGATACACATTCTATCGAAAATCAGTATTACAATACGAAAAAACTCATTTAATATTTTCCTCATTCAAAAGAAAACATATCTACCTACCATTAAAATGAACCGGATCGAAAATGACCCAACCATTAAAATGTAATTTCTTCCAGGTATTATAGTGGTAAGGATCCCAAGTTCCTTTTTCCTAATCCCGCAGGGATTATAGGCAATAAACATTAATATTTTACTTTCGAAAATAATGGCATTTTCTTCGCAATAATGAAATGCAAGAAATGAAACTTCAGAAGATTATGCATGTGAATTGAAATAAAAACTGGAAATTCAGCGTCATATATTTTGAACTTGTTGCTACTTATAGGTTTAGTATGATTCACTCAGAGTGCCCATTGAGAACTTTGAGCTAAGCTGCTATTTCCATTTATAAATTCAATATTGAACCATAATTGATGATAAGCAAGACCATATAAAATGTTTTCAGATTACGATACCTCCACGTATACCTAAACTCTATATTTCACTTACCGGAAACAAACGCCATCTCTTCCACCTATCCCTATAAACTCTATTTTGTATCATTAAGATTTCCTCTTCATGGGAAGTATAATGATTATCAATTTTCAATATTTTTATATTAACGTAAATAGGTATGACTCCATCTCAAAAGTACTAACTGGAATTTAATGCCATCCCTATTTATTATTCTAAATTGCTTTATTTTATATTATATTAATATTATTTTATGTCACCTTGTTCGAAATATAAAAATTAAATAAATCAATTTTTTCATATTACCGTAAATAATATTGACTTTATCTCATGAGTAGGTACCTAATGGAATTTAACGCCATATTTATAATAAAAATTTCTTCATTCTTTATTTCATTATCATTATTATATGCCTTCTTGTTTGAACTATGAAGAGCCTCACTTATCAGCGTAAATATAAGGAAGAATAAAACAGAAAATATACTGAAAGCTTTTATTCAATACTTGAGTGTAGCAATACATATAAAAAAGATTATAATGATTTCTATGAATATTAGTTGTTCATATTTACAGAATTTACAAAAATGAGTTCTACCAATGGGATAAAATTAAATTATTAATAAAATATATCACAACTTTGTAGGGACACTAATGGTATTCTATCACAATTATTGGATCACAAAGGCAATATCTTCAGATTAATAAACAAAGTTTATAATTCATCTGAGATACTATATCACAAATAGCTACAGCTGAACATCACAATGTGGAAAATTTCAATTGATCGACCTATCGCAAGTATATGTTATTATCCGAAGATTTTTCGGATTTTTATTTTCCTCTATTTTTTTCTTTAAAACTACTTTTTTGGGTATTTGACAATTTAAAACTCACAGATATTTTTTGAAATCGAAATCCCCGAATTTGTGGGATTCTTGTCTCGGTGGCATTTCATCGGCAAACAGAAATTCCTCCAAACGTTGAATTCTTCTGCTTCGATCATCGGACTCCTTCAGCAAGTCTTCAGGAAGTTTCATTTGAACTGTATGAAGATCTGGAAAATAAAAATTGTTATAGTTTTATGAGTGAAGGAAATAGGTTCGCTACAATAAAAGTGACTTAAGAATATTATAACAATAAACAGAATTTTTTTCAATACGATCTTCATATGTATGATGATCACTTGTATTCAGTCTCTAATAAAAGGGCACATTCAAAAGATGCTAGTGTATTGTTATATCAATGTTATTGAATAATTTCTATAAACATAATTCACAAATATGCAATGTAAAAACTTGAATTTGTTAGAATTTGTATAATAAGAATACTAAAAATATTCAACTCTGTTAACTATCAACTCAAAGGTGAAAAAAAAAATTAACTGGTACTCACCAACTAATTCCAGAGTTTCCTCTATTCTGTGCCATTCTTTTGGAACTTTCATTTGAACTGTATGAAGATCTGGAAAAATAAAAAATTGTTTTAGATTTTGTCAGTGAAAGAATGAGTTTCGATACAGTTGTACTAAAAAATATCATAACAATAAACAGATTTTTTTTAATGCGATATTTATATAAATAATGATCATTATTTCTATTTAGACTATTCTACAAATACGCAACTTGAAAAATTATAAGAAGGAATCAACACTTCAATTAGTTAGTATTTTTCTAATATGAATGCAAAATAAAAAAATAAGCCAGTTAAAAATCAACTCAAAAGTAGAAAAAAAGATTATAATGGTACTCACCAACTAAGTCCAAAGTTTCCTTCATTTTGTGCCGTTGCTTTGCTGACATTTTCTCTGATGGCTTTTTTATTTTTGAGTCTTTATTGACTTTGAGTCCTTTCAAATTTTGGGAAGTAGCATCACGTTTATCACCAACGACCCTCTGTTCCTTGCAGTAGTTATGCTCCTCTTGCACTAGGATCTGACGAAAATATTGCAGACCAGGATTATTTTCTTTCAAACAAGAAAACTTCTTGCTATAACTGTGCTCTTGCAGCACGAAATTTCCAAGACCGACGCTGTTTTTGGTATTCATTCTGTCACTGTCACACTCGGATATTTTCAGAAAACTAACCGCTAACAGAAAAAATCGGGTTTTCATAAATCTTTGCGGAAGAGGGCAAGTGCAGGTAGAAAAAGCACATGCCATTGGCCAATCCATGGTGGTGCGGAGGGTGGAAACTCCCAACAACCCAGGTACAGACCCACTGTACCCCCTCCGATGACCGTTTGTAAAATAAGTAACTATGAAGAAATTCATTAAATATCTACCTCATACAGAAGAAAATATTTATATTATACCCACCATAAATTTAAAGTTAACCCAGAATGACTTTTCCAATCTCACTTACTTATCCATTGAAATGTCATAATGCATATACTGTCAGATATTATGGTGTTACGCCTTTCTTCCGAAACCCAAAAGTATTACAGGATTTTAGCAGCCTTTGGTCCTTTGGAATATTTCGATAATGAGAATAATAAATGAAACCTCAAAGCAATCAGAAAGAGATCATTTTGGCTCAAGGCATTACATATCAGTTTTCACGAACTATTTTGCTTAAAATTGACTTTGTTTCAAAAACCTGTGTCCCCTATTCCCCTTTATCGAAAGACACAACCTGTAACCTTAGATATTTCAACTTCAAACAAATTTTCTTTTTCGAGGATTTCTCACCAATCCTGTGGCTTAAAAATCTAAATACCTATTTGGAAAAGGGAAATGAAATATCCAAGGCTTCAATTTTTCAATTCGATCATCCTCATTCAAAATTCAGAAAAATGATTAACAATTTTTGGGTGATAAAAAAAACTATGGAACGCTTTGAAGAAAACCATATCAATATGTTATGTGTCTATATGGATAGAAAATATATTGATCTAAGTATTTCATCAGCAGGTATATCTCAATATCTGACAATAAATTATGTACCTAGATTTTCTACGTATATTCATTTTTGTGACAAACGGCATTATATATAAATGTCACAGGATTCAGAAAACAGGCGTTTTACTATACGAAAAACTCATTAACCCTCATTCATTCAGAAAAAAATATACCCACTTATACCTACCATAAAATAAAAGATAACTGTCAACTTCCTTATCCATTATATTGCCATAATTCAGACTGACGGGTATTAAGGTGTTTTTTTTCCAAATCCGAGACAAATTGCAGGCAAAAGGCTGTCATTTGCTTCAACTATCCAAATTTGGTTCGTTTGGTCCGATGAATTTGGCTGCGACAGTGCGACCGCACGAAAATTTTCAATTTAGAAAATTATCGTCAGAGCTTTGATATAATGGAAAATAATAAAATGCGTTGATGCCAAAATAACATATAACTCATTACTCAGTTTGCCTTTTCATATTCATTCTTCTGATAATGGGCCTCTAATAAATGGAACAATCTATCGAAAATCAGTATTTTTCTAACGAAACCACTCATTTAATATTTTCCCCATTGAAAAGAAATTTCCTCTTACTTACCATTAAAATGAACCAGATCAAAATTGACTCTCGCTTCCTCATCCGTTAAAATGTCATAAGTTCCAGTTATTATGGTGGTAAGGATTACTAAGTTATTTTTTCCGAATCTCAAAAGGATTGTTGTTCTTTGGAGGAATATTTTACAATTACAATTATTGCGTTTTCTTCGAAATAATGAAATTTAATAACTGAAACCTAGGAAGATTATGTGAATTAAGTGAAAACTTGAAATGCAGCGACAAAATATATTCTGAACATAATTATATAATACTTATTGCTATAGGTATAGAATGATCCACTCAGTGCCCATTGAGAACATTGAGCTAAACTGCTTTTTTCATTTATGAATTCAATATTCAACCATAATTGATGATGAGCAAGAAATATTTTCTGAGTATGATACCTCCACGTATAAACTTTATATTATAAAAATTTTGAATATAAATATACTGGAATTAAACGCCATTTTTATATCCAAAATTTCTTGATTCTCCATTTTATTTTTATAATTTTATGCCTCCTTGTTTGAAGTATAAAAAAACCTCACCTATCAACGTAATTAAACATGAAATTTACTGAAAGCTTTTATTTAATATTCAAATGTGGGTATACCTACATTTGAAAGGTCATTATTATTTCTGTGAATAATTATTGTTGTTTATCTTTACAATATGAATTTATCTTGATTTACAGGTGTGGATATATACTTATTAGTACGTACATTTAGCAATTGAAGAAATAATTTTCTGATAGAAAAATATTTTTGAATCAAATGACTCATTCAAAAGGAGTACTGTATTGTAATATCGATTTTATTAAATATTTTCATTAAAAATTATTTACAAATACGCGACTTGAAAAATAACACTTGAATTTGCATTTTTAAATTTGTCGAATGACATAACCTATAACCTTTGATATTTCTACTTGAAAACATTGTTCTTTTTTGGAGGTTTTCTCACCAGTTCTGTGGCTTGAAAATTTAAATATTTATATGGACATGTGTAATGATATATGGCTAATTTTTCAATTCGATCGTCTATATTCGAATTTCAAAAAAATGATCACCACATTTTCAATGATCGAAAAGAACTATGAATGATAAAGAAAACCATATCAATATGTTATGTGTCTATATGGATAGAAAACATATTGATCTATTTCAAACTTCAAATCTTAGAACGTGCATTCAATGTGATCATTAGCAGGTATATCTGACAATAAATTATACTTACCTTTTCTACGCATATTCATTTTTGTGACAATGGGCATCATAAAAATGCCAAAGCATTTAGAAAATCGGTGTTTTACAACGAGAAACCCATTAACTATCATTCATACAGAAAAAATATATCTGTCATAAAATAAAAAGATTACTGTCAACTTGCTTATCCATTATGTATATTGCCGGTTTTCATGATGGTAATGAGCATGAGCTCCTTCTTCCAAATCGCAGAGAAATTGTTGAAAATAGGCTGTCATATTCTTGTTACTATTCAAATTTGGTTCGTTTGGTCCGATGAGTTTAGCTGCAACCGACACGAAAATTTTCCATTTCGAAAATAATGAAAAATAATAAATGGAACTTCAGATGCCAAACGAACAAATCACTCATATTTTTCCTTCAGATAATGGGTCTCTCATAAGATACACATTACCACATTCTATCGAAAGTCAGCATTATAATAAGAAAATATATCTACCTATCATTAAAATGAGCCGGCCCAAAAATGACACATCAATTAAAATGTCAATTTTTCCAGGTATTATGGTGGTAAGAATTTCTGGGTTCCTTTTTCCGAATCCTGAAGGTATTGCAGGCCATTAATAGTCCTTAGTCCTTTGAAATATATTACTTTCGAAAATTATTTCTCTTTCTTGGAAATAATAAAATGTAATAAACGAAACCTTAAGGAAGGTTATGTAAAGTGAATGAAATACTAGAAATTCAGCGACAAAATATTCAATGAACAGGATTGATTTTCTGTTTATTTTGTGGATGTTTAGTTGAAATATGATAACAAACAGTAAAAAACACGCATCTTCTTTTGTCAATCCACTTTGAAATACTGATCTTCAAAAATTTTAACCGGTTTCGGCTTGCGCCATCTTTAGCTAAAATCAATAAAATAAAATATCAAGATATGACAAGGCACCTACAGATAAACTGACATTCGTATAAAATATGGGAAATTCCCTCAACAAATTCAAAAGTGATGATTTAGACAATTCTAATTGACTATTCAAGTGTTTGAAGAAGTATTTCTTGAACATTTATTAATCTCCAAACACTCCAGATTAATGAATATTCAAGAAATAAATATCAATACTATACTTACCGGAAATAAACGCCATCTTTTTTATCTATTCCTATATTTTCTAATTTATATCTTAAAAATTTCATATTTATCTGTAGAATAATGATTATCAATTTTCAAAATTTTTATATAAGCGTAAATAGATATGATCTTATAAGTACTTACTGGAATTTATGGCCATATTTATATTGAAAAACTCTTTATGCTTTATTTAGTATTACTTTATGCCCCCTTGTTTGAAGTATAAAAGACCTCATCTATCAGCGTGAATAAAGAAGAATAAAACATAAAATTCAATGAAATCTTTTATTCAAAATAATTAATTGTAGGAATACATATATGAAAGATCATAATGATTTATATGAATAACAGTTGTTTATATCAATAATATTTACAAAAATAAGTTTGATGAATGGAATAAAATAAAATTATTAATAAAATATATCACAACTTCGAAAGGACACTAATGGTTTATAAAATTCTATCACAATTGTTTGATCACAAGGGCAATATCTTCAGATTAAAAAAATATGTTCCTGATTATTCATCTGAAATATCATATCACAAATAGCTACAGCTGATCATCAAAATGTGGGAAACTTTAATTGACAACCCTATATCACAATTATCCGAAGATTTTTCTTTAGGAACTACTTATTCAGGTATTTAACAATTCACTACTCACAAATATTTTTTGAAATCGAAATCCCCGAATTTGTGGGACTCTTGTCCCTGTGGCATTTCATCGGCAAACAGAAATTCCTCCAAACGTTGAATTCTTCTCCTTCGCTCATCGGACTCCTTCAGCAATTCTTTAGGAAGTTTAATTTGAACTGTATGAAGATCTGGAAAATAAAAATTGTTATAGTTTTATGAGCGAAAGGCAGAGGTTCGATACAATTAAAGTACCAAAGAATATTATAACAATAAACAGAATTTTTTTCGATACCATCTTCATATAAACAATGATCACTTGTATTTAGTCTCTAATCAAATGTCACATTAAAAAGATTCTATACTGTATTGTTATATCAATGTTATTAAATAATTTCAATGAGAATAATTCACAAATACGCAATTCTAATTCTCAACACTTGAATTTGTTAGTATTTGTAAAATAAGAATGCAAAAAATATTTAACTCTGTTAACTATCAACTCAAAAGTGAAAAAAAATGAACTGGTACTCACCAACTAATTCCAAGTTTTCCTTTATTTTGTGCCATTTCTTTGCTGACTTTTTCTTTGGTGCCTTTTTTATTTTTGAGTCTTTATTGACTTTGTGTTCTTTCGAATCACGTTTATCACCAACGTCCCTGGGTTCCTTGCAGTAGTTATGCTCCTCTTGCACTAGGATCTGACGAAAATATTGCAGACCAGGATTATTTTCTTCGAAACAAGAAAACTTCTTGCTATAACTGTGCTCATGGAGCACGGAATTTCCAAGATTGACGTTTTTGGTATTCATTTTGTCACTGTCACACTCGGATATTTTAAGCAAACTAAACTAACCACTAACTTAAAAAGTCGGATCGTCATACAACTTTCTGGAAAAAGGTAAGTAGAAGTGGAATGATCACACGCCATTGGCCAAACCATGGTGGTGCGGAGGGTGAAAACTCCCCACCACTCAGGTACAAACCCACCCTACCGTAGGTAATCCGATTGATGAATCTTTAGGTCTTACTCGTTTTCTGCCAAAATTCCCGAATAATATATTTAGCATATTTTAAGCCGATGTAATGTATTTTCATTTTATCCATTTCCAATAATTTAATAACTGAAAGTTTTGATTTTTTTTGTGATTTGTCTGATAGTAAAAAGATATATCGGAATATTAACCTCGTTTTTGCGTCCTGAATCAATTTCCGAGAAATGCACTTTTTCGAATTATTCAGATGATAATTCAAAAAATTGCCAAGATATTACCAGAGGAGAAATGTGCGAACACTCATCGAGTTGAAAATCTTCATTTTACATGGCACTTTATCTCTGAAATTATATTTACACAATGGACACAGAAAAGAATTTTTCAGGCATTGCTTTATACATATGGGATGAAACAGATGATTACAAGGTGTTATTTGCTTATAACTATCCAAATTTGGTTCGTTTGGTCCGATGGATTCGGCTGCGACCTCATGAATGCACGAAAATTTTCGTCAGAGCTTTGAAATAATGGAAAATAAAAATTGCGTTTATGCCAAAATAACACATAACTCACTACTTATTTTGCCTTGTCATGTTCATTCTTCTGATAATGGCCCTCTTATAAATGACACAATCTATCGAAAATCAGCATTTTACTAACAAAACCACTCATTTAATATTTTCCCCATATAACAGTAATGGTATATTGTTCAAAGAGCGGTAATGTAAGTCATAACACACGCAGATGAATTTTGCAGCCCGAGCCGTCAGGCGAGGGGTGTAGGTAATTCATCAAGTGTATTATGACCATTACCGCGAATTGAACAATATACTTCATCTTCGCCTTCTTCAGTAAAATTCGAATTAATCTGCATTTTCAAAATTGACGACAGTTGTCAAAAGCGATTTCTGTGGTCGAAAATCGAATCCCGTAGAAAACGTCAAAAATTCACGTTTTCCAAATGCAATTTTTGGATATTCAGACCTAAGAAAATGTAGAAATGGATGGCGAGAACGTTACCTCGATGTCTGAATCAGAGTAGTGCGTTGAGCCGACTTTTTTATTCATTCCGTAAGCTACATTTTTCTATTTGTATTAGAGTGAGTTATAGGCGTGAGCTATTATTACCTCACACTATTGGTTTATAGAGATCACTTGAATCTAGTCTCTAATCAAATGGCGCATTCAAAAGTTGTACTGTATTGTTATATCGATTTTATTAAATATTTTTCATAAAAATTAGTTACAAATACGCGACTTGAAAAAATGACACTTGAATTAGCATTTTTATATTTGTTGAATGACACAACCTATAACCTTTGATATTTTTACTTGACTATTCCACTCTTTCCATTTTTAGTGAGGAAGTTTCCTTAGCAACGATCGTTTCATCTCGACAAAACTTTCAAACCGGCAAAACCTACAAGTTGATTTTTCAGCGATGAAATTTTTGACGTTTCTCCAATTCATAGATAGCTTCGGAAATGAATATCATAGGGAAAATAAACAACGTTTAGTTAATCTATGAATTCTAATTTGCCAAATAGCGCAATCCTTGTCAAATGTGACCATATTACTTAATGTTAGACAGTTTCTCGTGAAATAGTCATGCCGAATTCCACTCGAGATGAAATTCAAGCAGGTAAAATTTCTCTCTTGTAATATTCAAATTTGTTGCTTTTCGGAAATTTCGCTCATGACATTTTTTCCAAAATCACTCGCCCGACGGCTCGTGATTTTGATACAAATGTCATGAGCGAAATTTCCGAGCAACAAACTTTCATATTACAATCGAGAAATTTTGCCGGCAAAATTCCATCTCTAGTGGTAGGTATTACATATAAAAAAATTGATTCCTTATTTTTATATGGAAATGTGTCATGATATATGGCTAATTTTTTAATTCAATCGTCTTTATTCGAATTTCAAAAAAATGATTACCACATTTTCAATCATCGGAAAGAACTATGAATGACTGTGAAGGAAACCATATTAATATGTTATGTGCCTATACGGATAGAAAACATACTGATCTAGTTCAAACTTCAAATCTTAGATCGTGCATTGAATGTGGTCATTAGCAGGTATATCGGACCATAAATAACTATACTTAGTTACCTTTTCTACGCATATTCATTTTTGTAGCAATGGGCGTCATAAAAATGCCAAAGGATTTAGAAATTCGGTGTTTTACAACGAGAAACCCACTAACTATCATTCATACAGAAAAAAATATACCTACCATAAAATAAAAAGATTAGTGTCAACTTGCTTATCCATTATATTGCGCCATAATTCGGACTGTCGGGTTTTATGGTGGTAATGAGCATAATAAGCTCCTTCTTCCAAATCGCAGAGAAATTGTAAACAATAGGCTGTCTATTCAAATTTGGTTCGTTTGGTCCGATGAGTTTAGCTGCGACCGACACAAAAATTTTCAATTTCGAAAATTATTGTCAGAGCTTCGAAATAATGAATGAAACCTCAGATGCCAAAATAACAAATCACTCATATTTTTCCTTCATATGATGGGTCTCTTATAAGATACACATTGCCACATTCTATCGAAAATCAGTATAAGAAAATATATCTACCTACCATTAAAATGAGCAGGCCCAAAAATGACTCATTCATTAAAATGTAATTTCTTCCAGGTGTTATGGTGGTAAGAATTTCTGAATTCCTTTTTCCGAATCCCGAAGGTATTGCAGTCCTTAGTCCTTTGGAATATCTTACTTTCAAAAATTATTGCTTTTTCTTGGAAATAATAAAATGTAATAAACGAAACCTCAGAAGGTTATGTATGAAATACTTGAAATTCAGCGACAAAATATTTAATAAAAAGGATTGATTTTCTGTTTATTTTGTGGAAGTTTAATTGAAATATAATGACTAACAGTAAACAACACACATATTATTTTGTCAATTCACTATGAAATCCTGATTTTCAAAAATTTGAACCGGTTTCGGCTCGCACCATCTTTAGCCATAATCAATAAAATAAAATACCAAAATATGACAAGGCACCTACAGATAACCTGACATTCGTAAAGAGATGGGTAATTCTCTCTACAAATTCAAAAGTGATGATTTGGACAGTTTTAATTGACTATTCAATTGTTTGAAGAATTATTTCTTGAACATTTATTAATCTCCAAACACTCCAGATTAATAAATATTCAAGGAATAAATATCAATATTATACTTACCGGAAATAAACCCCATCTTTTTTATCTATACCTATATTCTCTAATTTATATCATTAAAATTTCCTCTTTATCTGTAGAATAAAGTCTATCAATTTTCAAAATTTTTATATTAGCGAAAATATAGATGTGATCTTATAAGTACTTACTGGAATTTAACGCCATATTTATATTAAAAAATTCTTTATGCTTTATTTATTATTATTATATGCCTATTTGTTTGAAGAATAAAAAACCTCATCGATCAACGTAAATAAGGAAAAATAAAACATAAAATTTACTGAAATCTTTTATTCAATTTACGGTACTTAATTGTAGGAATACATATATGGAAGATCATAATGATTTATATGAATAATAGTTGTTTATATTTATAAAATCTACAAAAATAAGTTTGATTAATGAAACAAAATTAAATTATTAATAAAATATATCACAACTTCGAGAGGACACTAATGGTTTATAATATTCTATCACAATTGTTTGATCACAAGGGCAATATCTTCAGATTAAAAAAATTGGTTTATGATTATTCATCTGAAATATCATATCACAAATAGCTACAGCTGATCATCACAATGTGGGAAACTTTAATTGACAACCCTATCACAATTATCCGAAGATTTTTCTTTAGGAACTACTTATTCAGGTATTTAACAATTCACTACTCACAAATATTTTTTGAAATCGAAATCCCCGAATTTGTGGGACTCTTGTCTCTGTGGCATTTCATCGGCAAACAGAAATTCCTCCAAACGTTGAATTCTTCTGCTTCGCTCATCGGACTCCTTCAGCAATTCTTTAGGAAGTTTCATTTGAACTGTATGAAGATCTGGAAAATAAAAATTGTTATAGTTTTATGAGTGAAAGAAATAGGTTCGCTACAATAAAAGTGACTAAAGAATATTATAACAATAAACAGAATTTTTTTCAATACGATCTTCATATAAATCATATATAAAGATCACTTGTATTTAGTCTCTAATCAAATGTCACATTCAAAAGATTCTATACTGTATTGTTATATCAATGTTATTAAATAATTTCAATGAGAATAATTCACAAATACGCAATTCTAATTCTCAACACTTGAATTTGTTAGTATTTGTAAAATAAGAATGCAAAAAATATTTAACTCTGTTAACTATCAACTCAAAAGTGAAAAAAAATGAACTGGTACTCACCAACTAATTCCAAGTTTTCCTTTATTTTGTGCCATTTCTTTGCTGACTTTTTCTTTGGTGCCTTTTTTATTTTTGAGTCTTTATTGACTTTGTGTTCTTTCGAATCACGTTTATCACCAACGTCCCTGGGTTCCTTGCAGTAGTTATGCTCCTCTTGCACTAGGATCTGACGAAAATATTGCAGACCAGGATTATTTTCTTCGAAACAAGAAAACTTCTTGCTATAACTGTGCTCATGGAGCACGGAATTTCCAAGATTGACGTTTTTGGTATTCATTTTGTCACTGTCACACTCGGATATTTTAAGCAAACTAAACTAACCACTAACTTAAAAAGTCGGATCGTCATACAACTTTCTGGAAAAAGGTAAGTAGAAGTGGAATGATCACACGCCATTGGCCAAACCATGGTGGTGCGGAGGGTGAAAACTCCCCACCACTCAGGTACAAACCCACCCTACCGTAGGTAATCCGATTGATGAATCTTTAGGTCTTACTCGTTTTCTGCCAAAATTCCCGAATAATATATTTAGCATATTTTAAGCCGATGTAATGTATTTTCATTTTATCCATTTCCAATAATTTAATAACTGAAAGTTTTGATTTTTTTTGTGATTTGTCTGATAGTAAAAAGATATATCGGAATATTAACCTCGTTTTTGCGTCCTGAATCAATTTCCGAGAAATGCACTTTTTCGAATTATTCAGATGATAATTCAAAAAATTGCCAAGATATTACCAGAGGAGAAATGTGCGAACACTCATCGAGTTGAAAATCTTCATTTTACATGGCACTTTATCTCTGAAATTATATTTACACAATGGACACAGAAAAGAATTTTTCAGGCATTGCTTTATACATATGGGATGAAACAGATGATTACAAGGTGTTATTTGCTTATAACTATCCAAATTTGGTTCGTTTGGTCCGATGGATTCGGCTGCGACCTCATGGATGCACGAAAATTTTCGTCAGAGCTTTGAAATAATGGAAAATAAAAATTGCGTTTATGCCAAAATAACACATAACTCACTACTTATTTTGCCTTGTCATGTTCATTCTTCTGATAATGGCCCTCTTATAAATGACACAATCTATCGAAAATCAGCATTTTACTAACAAAACCACTCATTTAATATTTTCCCCATATAACAGTAATGGTATATTGTTCAATGAGCGGTAATATAAGTCATAACACACGCAGATGAATTTTTCAGCCCGAGCCGTCAGGCGAGGGGTGTAGGTAATTCATCAAGTGTATTATGACCATTACCGCAAATTGAACAATATACTTCATCTTCGCCTTCTTCAGTAAAATTCGAATTAATCTGCATTTTCAAAATTGACGACAGTTGTCAAAAGCGATTTCTGTGGTCGAAAATCGAATCCCGTAGAAAACGTCAAAAATTCACGTTCCCAAATGCAATTTTTGGATTTAGACCTAAGAAAATGTAGAAATGGATGGCGAGAACGTTACCTCGATGTCTGAATCAGAGTAGTGCGTTGACCCGACTTTTTTATTCATTCCGTAAGCTACATTTTTCCTATTTGTATTAGAGTGAGTTATAGGCGTGAGCTATTATTACCTCACACTATTGGTTTATAGAAATCACTTGAATCTAGTCTCTAATCAAATGGCGCATTCAAAAGTAGTACTGTATTGTTATATCGATTTTATTAAATATTTTTCATAAAAATTAGTTACAAATACGCGACTTGAAAAAATGACACTTGAATTAGCATTTTTATATTTGTTGAATGACACAACCTATAACCTTTGATATTTTTACTTGACTATTCCACTGTTTCCATTTTTAGTGAGGAAGTTTCCTTAGCAACGATCGTTTCATCTCGACAAAACTTTCAAACCGGCAAAACCTACAAGTTGGTTTTTCAGCGATGAAATTTTTGACGTTCCTCCAATTCATAGATAGCTTCGGAAATGAATATCATAGGGAAAATAAACAACGTTTAGTTAATATATGAATTCTAATTTGCCAAATAGCGCAATCCTTGTCAAATGTGACCATATTACTTAATGTTAGACAGTTTCTCGTGAAATAGTCATGCCGAATTCCACTCGAGATGAAATTTAAGCAGGTAAAATTTCTCTCTTGTAATATTCAAATTTGTTGCTTTTCGGAAATTTCGCTCATGACATTTTTTCCAAAATCACTCGCCCGACGGCTCGTGATTTTGATACAAATGTCATGAACGAAATTTCCGAGCAACAAACTTTCATATTACAATCGAGAAATTTTGCCGGCAAAATTCCATCTCTAGTGGTAGGTATTACATATAAAAAAATTGATTCCTTATTTTTATATGGAAATGTGTCATGATATATGGCTAATTTTTTAATTCGATCGTCTTTATTCGAATTTCAAAAAAATGATTACCACATTTTCAATCTTCGGAAAGAACTATGAATGACTGTGAAGGAAACCATATTAATATGTTATGTGCCTATACGGATAGAAAACATACTGATCTAGTTCAAACTTCAAATCTCAGATCGTGCATTGAATGTGGTCATTAGCAGGTATATCGGACCATAAATAACTATACTTACTTACCTTTTCTACGCATATTCATTTTTGTAGCAATGGGCGTCATAAAAATGCCAAAGGATTTAGAAATTCGGTGTTTTACAACGAGAAACCCACTAACTATCATTCACACAGAAAAAAATATACCTACCATAAAATAAAAAGATTAGTGTCAACTTGCTTATCCATTATATTGCGCCATAATTCGGACTGTCGGGTTTTATGGTGGTAATGAGCATAATAAGCTCCTTCTTCCAAATCGCAGAGAAATTGTAAACAATAGGCTGTCTATTCAAATTTGGTTCGTTTGGTCCGATGAGTTTAGCTGCGACCGACACAAAAATTTCGAAAATTATTGTCAGAGCTTCGAAATAATGAATGAAACCTCAGATGCCAAAATAACAAATCACTCATATTTTTCCTTCATATGATGGGTCTCTTATAAGATACACATTGCCACATTCTATCGAAAATCAGTATAAGAAAATATATCTACCTACCATTAAAATGAGCAGGCCCAAAAATGACTCATTCATTAAAATGTAATTTCTTCCAGGTGTTATGGTGGTAAGAATTTCTGAATTCCTTTTTCCGAATCCCGAAGGTATTGCAGTCCTTAGTCCTTTGGAATATCTTACTTTCAAAAATTATTGCTTTTTCTTGAAAATAATAAAATGTAATAAACGAAACCTCAGAAGGTTATGTATGAAATACTTGAAATTCAGCGACAAAATATTTAATAAAAAGGATTGATTTTCTGTTTATTTTGTGGAAGTTTAATTGAAATATGATGACTAACAGTAAACAACACACATATTATTTTGTCAATTCACTATGAAATCCTGATTTTCAAAAATTTGAACCGGTTTCGGCTCGCACCATCTTTAGCCATAATCAATAAAATAAAATACCAAAATATGACAAGGCACCTACAGATAAACTGACATTCGTAAAGAGATGGGTAATTCTCTCTACAAATTCAAAAGTGATGATTTGGACAGTTTTAATTGACTATTCAATTGTTTGAAGAATTATTTCTTGAACATTTATTAATCTCCAAACACTCCAGATTAATAAATATTCAAGGAATAAATATCAATATTATACTTACCGGAAATAAACCCCATCTTTTTTATCTATACCTATATTCTCTAATTTATATCATTAAAATTTCCTCTTTATCTGTAGAATAAAGCCTATCAATTTTCAAAATTTTTATATTAGCGAAAATATAGATGTGATCTTATAAGTACTTACTGGAATTTAACGCCATATTTATATTAAAAAATTCTTTATGCTTTATTTATTATTATTATATGCCTATTTGTTTGAAGAATAAAAAACCTCATCGATCAACGTAAATAAGGAAAAATAAAACATTTACTGAAATCTTTTATTCAATATACGGTACTTAATTGTAGGAATACATATATGGAAGATCATAATGATTTATATGAATAATAGTTGTTTATATTTATAAAATCTACAAAAATAAGTTTGATTAATGAAACAAAATTAAATTATTAATAAAATATATCACAACTTCGAGAGGACACTAATGGTTTATAATATTCTATCACAATTGTTTGATCACAAGGGCAATATCTTCAGATTAAAAAAATTGGTTTATGATTATTCATCTGAAATATCATATCACAAATAGCTACAGCTGATCATCACAATGTGGGAAACTTTAATTGACAACCCTATCACAATTATCCGAAGAATTTTTCTTTAGGAACTACTTATTCAGGTATTTAACAATTCACTACTCACAAATATTTTTTGAAATCGAAATCCCCGAATTTGTGGGACTCTTGTCTCTGTGGCATTTCATCGGCAAACAGAAATTCCTCCAAACGTTGAATTCTTCTCCTTCGCTCATCGGACTCCTTCAGCAATTCTTTAGGAAGTTTCATTTGAACTGTATGAAGATCTGGAAAATAAAAATTGTTATAGTTTTATGAGTGAAAGAAATAGGTTCGCTACAATAAAAGTGACTAAAGAATATTATAACAATAAACAGAATTTTTTTCAATACGATCTTCATATAAACCCGGATAGATGCCCCACTTTTTGAAATTGCCTCATATTTTCGAAAATATCGATTTTATATGAATAATTTATATAAAAGTAGCTAGCCTTATTATTTGAGTTGAAATACTGTTAGTTTTTTCTGACCTAGCATTTGCGGAGTTTACAGAATTTTGATTTTTGTGGAACACTTTTTTTGGGGATAGATGCCTACAGGTATGTATAGTTGCCCCACCATGAAATTACTGAGAAGGATTGATGCCTACAGTCCGGGATAGATGCCCTTGACATTGTGTTATCCAAAAACCCAACCAAATTCAATGAAATCTCTTCTCGTTATGTCTGTTATAATCGTAATATAACATAAATAAGCGTACTTAATCAAATTTCAGAAGCATTCATTAAACTAAAATATGAATTCTTTATATCATAAAATATTAGTTATGTCTCAACAAATAGGTATATGAATTTTTCATTGTTGTTATAAAATATTAAATAATAGGTTTCAACAGAAACAGCAATATGTACTCTTTCAAAAACAACGAAGAGAAGATCAGTCAGTTAGTGCTTTAAGTTTTCCACATCTTGAGCAGTAGTTCCTAAAGAGTGTACAGGTTTCATGAAGCCAGTTGTGACACCTTATACACTGAATCCAGTCGGATTGAGACTTTGTGTTTTCTTATTTCTCGAAACACTCTATGCAATAACATTCCTCTTTGTCTTTAGAGTTATTTGTTCATCCTTTCCTTTCTATCATTTTTTATGGGCAATCCTTTTGTTCTCTTTCTTTTGAATATGAAGCTAGGTGGTTTGTTTTCATCTTCGCTGTTAGAACTATGAATAATTTGCCTCTTTAGTGAAGCTCCTTTCCGTTTCACTTTTGAATTATTATTATTTTCCTTTTCACAGAAATCAGCTGTTTCCTCATCATAGCTATCACTAAAAGAATGATTATTATTTTGTTTAATATTTTCATTTTTTCTGTTTTTTTTTTATTTGGTTCCTTTTTTTTGTTATCTTGGGTTTTCTATTTTCTTCCTTAGTTTCAGTCCTGTATTGCTCATTCTTATTTTTTATTTGTTTCTCCTTTCTTTCAGCCACAACTTTCTTCTTTATAATATTTTCGTTAGAATTCAAAATATCTGCTGATTTTTTTATTCAGATTGGTACACAAACTATAACAGAACACTAAAAATATATAAAAGAATTAACACTCTGACTATACAGGGGTATAGGGTGTATAGAGGGATAGATGCCCCTAAGGGCTTCTATACCTCGGAAAATCAGGGCAACTATCCTTTTTGATAGGGATAGATGCCTATGCATTTTTTTCACAAATTAAAAACAAAAAGGCAACTAGTCATAGTTAGATGCACACTTAAAGAACCAGTGTATTGATATAATAAAAAATATAACGGAATTTATAACTACTTCAAAAGTTCTACAACGGCAAATACTAACTTTTGAAACTTTTACGTGTTTTCGAAGTTCGCTGCGGAGATAATCACATACACTTGCGAAACGCGTCCTCACTGTACAATATTTCGTGACCAACTGAGGTCTAGGGTGTCAGTCGCTCATTCTTACACTATTAATTCCTAGTGGCAAGTTTGGGAAATTAGGTATTTTGAAAGTGGGGCATCTATCCAACTGGGGCATCTATCCGGGTTTTACCCTAAATCATATATAAAGATCACTTGTATTTAGTCTCTAATCAAATGTCACATTCAAAAGATTCTATACTGTATTGTTATATCAATGTTATTAAATAATTTCAATGAGAATAATTCACAAATACGCAATTCTAATTCTCAACACTTGAATTTGTTAGTATTTGTAAAATAAGAATGCAAAAAATATTTAACTCTGTTAACTATCAACTCAAAAGTGAAAAAAAAATGAACTGGTACTCACCAACTAATTCCAAGTTTTCCTTTATTTTGTGCCATTTCTTTGCTGACTTTTTCTTTGGTGCCTTTTTTATTTTTGAGTCTTTATTGACTTTGTGTTCTTTCGAATCACGTTTATCACCAACGTCCCTGGGTTCCTTGCAGTAGTTATGCTCCTCTTGCACTAGGATCTGACGAAAATATTGCAGACCAGGATTATTTTCTTCGAAACAAGAAAACTTCTTGCTATAACTGTGCTCATGGAGCACGGAATTTCCAAGATTGACGTTTTTGGTATTCATTTTGTCACTGTCACACTCGGATATTTTAAGCAAACTAAACTAACCACTAACTTAAAAAGTCGGATCGTCATACAACTTTCTGGAAAAAGGTAAGTAGAAGTGGAATGATCACACGCCATTGGCCAAACCATGGTGGTGCGGAGGGTGAAAACTCCCCACCACTCAGGTACAAACCCACCCTACCGTAGGTAATCCGATTGATGAATCTTTAGGTCTTACTCGTTTTCTGCCAAAATTCCCGAATAATATATTTAGCATATTTTAAGCCGATGTAATGATATTTTCATTTTATCCATTTCCAATAATTTAATAACTGAAAGTTTTGATTTTTTTTGTGATTTGTCTGATAGTAAAAAGATATATCGGAATATTAATCTCGTTTTTGCGTCCTGAATCAATTTCCGAGAAATGCACTTTTTCGAATTATTCAGATGATAATTCAAAAAATTGCCAAGATATTACCAGAGGAGAAATGTGCGAACACTCATCGAGTTGAAAATCTTCATTTTACATTGCACTTTATCTCTGAAATTATATTTACACAATGGACACAGAAAAGAATTTTTCAGGCATTGCTTTATACATATGGGATGAAACAGATGATTACAAGGTGTTATTTGCTTATAACTATCCAAATTTGGTTCGTTTGGTCCGATGGATTCGGCTGCGACCTCATGAATGCACGAAAATTTTCGTCAGAGCTTTGAAATAATGGAAAATAAAAATTTGCGTTTATGCCAAAATAACACATAACTCACTACTTATTTTGCCTTGTCATGTTCATTCTTCTGATCATGGCCCTCTTATACATGACAATCTATCGAAAATCAGCATTTTACTAACAAAACCACTCATTTAATATTTTCCCCATATTAATATAACAGTAATGGTATATTGTTCAATGAGCGGTAATGTAAGTCATAACACACGCAGATGAATTTTGCAGCCCGAGCCGTCAGGCGAGGGGTGTAGGTAATTCATCAAGTGTATTATGACCATTACCGCG
The DNA here is from genome assembly GCA_951802165.1 of Adalia decempunctata. Taxonomy (NCBI): domain Eukaryota; kingdom Metazoa; phylum Arthropoda; class Insecta; order Coleoptera; family Coccinellidae; genus Adalia; species Adalia decempunctata. The sequence continues at coordinate 30,502,994 of OX637697.1, forward strand.
AATTGAACAATATACTCCATCTTCGCCTTCTTCAGTAAAATTCGAATTAATCTGCATTTTCAAAATTGACGACAGTTGTCAAAAGCGATTTCTGTGGTCGAAAATCGAATCCCGTAGAAAACGTCAAAAATTCACGTTTTCCAAATGCAATTTTTGGATTTAGACCTAAGAAAATGTAGAAATGGATGGCGAGAACGTTACCTCGATGTCTGAATTAGAGTAGTGCGTTGACCCGACTTTTTTATTCATTCCGTAAGCTACATTTTTCCTATTTGTATTAGAGTGAGTTATAGGCGTGAGCTATTATTACCTCACACTATTGGTTTATAGAGATCACTTGAATCTAGTCTCTAATCAAATGGCGCATTCAAAAGTAGTACTGTATTGTTATATCGATTTTATTAAATATTTTTCATAAAAATTAGTTACAAATACGCGACTTGAAAAAATGACACTTGAATTAGCATTTTTATATTTGTTGAATGACACAACCTATAACCTTTGATATTTTTACTTGACTATTCCACTGTTTCCATTTTTAGTGAGGAAGTTTCCTTAGCAACGATCGTTTCATCTCGACAAAACTTTCAAACCGGCAAAACCTACAAGTTGGTTTTTCAGCGATGAAATTTTTGACGTTTCTCCAATTCATAGATAGCTTCGGAAATGAATATCATAGGGAAAATAAACAACGTTTAGTTAATCTATGAATTCTAATTTGCCAAATAGCGCAATCCTTGTCAAATGTGACCATATTACTTAATGTTAGACAGTTTCTCGTGAAATAGTCATGCCGAATTCCACTCGAGATGAAATTTAAGCAGGTAAAATTTCTCTCTTGTAATATTCAAATTTGTTGCTTTTCGGAAATTTCGCTCATGACATTTTTTCCAAAATCACTTGCCCGACGGCTCGTGATTTTGATACAAATGTCATGAACGAAATTTCCGAGCAACAAACTTTCATATTACAATCGAGAAATTTTGCCGGCAAAATTCCATCTCTAGTGGTATTACATATAAAAAAATTGATTCCTTATTTTTATATGGAAATGTGTCATGATATATGGCTAATTTTTTAATTCGATCGTCTTTATTCGAATTTCAAAAAAATGAACACCACATTTTCAATCTTCGGAAAGAACTATGAATGACTGTGAAGGAAACCATATTAATATGTTATGTGCCTATACGGATAGAAAACATACTGATCTAGTTCAAACTTCAAATCTTAGATCGTGCATTGAATGTGGTCATTAGCAGGTATATCGGACCATAAATAACTATACTTACTTACCTTTTCTACGCATATTCATTTTTGTAGCAATGGGCGTCATAAAAATGCCAAAGGATTTAGAAATTCGGTGTTTTACAACGAGAAACCCACTAACTATCATTCATACAGAAAAAAATATACCTACCATAAAATAAAAAGATTAGTGTCAACTTGCTTATCCATTATATTGCGCCATAATTCGGACTGTCGGGTTTTATGGTGGTAATGAGCATAATAAGCTCCTTCTTCCAAATCGCAGAGAAATTGTAAACAATAGGCTGTCTATTCAAATTTGGTTCGTTTGGTCCGATGAGTTTAGCTGCGACCGACACAAAAATTTTCAATTTCGAAAATTATTGTCAGAGCTTCGAAATAATGAATGAAACCTCAGATGCCAAAATAACAAATCACTCATATTTTTCCTTCATATGATGGGTCTCTTATAAGATACACATTGCCACATTCTATCGAAAATCAGTATAAGAAAATATATCTACCTACCATTAAAATGAGCAGGCCCAAAAATGACTCATTCATTAAAATGTAATTTCTTCCAGGTGTTATGGTGGTAAGAATTTCTGAATTCCTTTTTCCGAATCCCGAAGGTATTGCAGTCCTTAGTCCTTTGGAATATCTTACATTCAAAAATTATTGCTTTTTCTTGAAAATAATAAAATGTAATAAACGAAACCTCAGAAGGTTATGTATGAAATACTTGAAATTCAGCGACAAAATATTTAATAAAAAGGATTGATTTTCTGTTTATTTTGTGGAAGTTTAATTGAAATATGATGACTAACAGTAAACAACACACATATTATTTTGTCAATTCACTATGAAATCCTGATTTTCAAAAATTTGAACCGGTTTCGGCTCGCACCATCTTTAGCCATAATCAATAAAATAAAACACCAAAATATGACAAGGCACCTACAGATAACCCGACATTCGTAAAGAGATGGGTAATTCTCTCTACAAATTCAAAAGTGATGATTTGGACAGTTTTAATTGACTATTCAATTGTTTGAAGAATTATTTCTTGAACATTTATTAATCTCCAAACACTCCAGATTAATAAATATTCAAGGAATAAATATCAATATTATACTTACCGGAAATAAACCCCATCTTTTTTATCTATACCTATATTCTCTAATTTATATCATTAAAATTTCCTCTTTATCTGTAGAATAAAGTCTATCAATTTTCAAAATTTTTATATTAGCGAAAATATAGATATGATCTTATAAGTACTTATTGGAATTTAACTTCATATTTATATTAAAAAATTCTTTATGCTTTATTTATTATTATTATATGCCTCTTTGTTTGAAGAATAAAAAACCTCATCGATCAACGTAAATAAGGAAAAATAAAACATAAAATTTACTGAAATCTTTTATTCAATATACGGTTCTTAATTGTAGGAATACATATATGGAAGATCATAATGATTTATATGAATAATAGTTGTTTATATTTATAAAATCTACAAAAATAAGTTTGATTAATGAAACAAAATTAAATTATTAATAAAATATATCACAACTTCGAGAGGACACTAATGGTTTATGATTATTCATCTGAAATATCATATCACAAATAGCTACAGCTGATCATCACAATGTGGGAAACTTTAATTGACAACCCTATCACAATTATCCGAAGATTTTTCTTTAGGAACTACTTATTCAGGTATTTAACAATTCACTACTCACAAATATTTTTTGAAATCGAAATCCCCGAATTTGTGGGACTCTTGTCTCTGTGGCATTTCATCGGCAAACAGAAATTCCTCCAAACGTTGAATTCTTCTGCTTCGCTCATCGGACTCCTTCAGCAATTCTTTAGGAAGTTTCATTTGAACTGTATGAAGATCTGGAAAATAAAAATTGTTATAGTTTTATGAGTGAAAGAAATAGGTTCGCTACAATAAAAGTGACTAAAGAATATTATAACAATAAACAGAATTTTTTTCAATACGATCTTCATATAAATCATATATAAAGATCACTTGTATTTAGTCTCTAATCAAATGTCACATTCAAAAGATTCTATACTGTATTGTTATATCAATGTTATTAAATAATTTCAATGAGAATAATTCACAAATACGCAATTCTAATTCTCAACACTTGAATTTGTTAGTATTTGTAAAATAAGAATGCAAAAAATATTTAACTCTGTTAACTATCAACTCAAAAGTGAAAAAAAATGAACTGGTACTCACCAACTAATTCCAAGTTTTCCTTTATTTTGTGCCATTTCTTTGCTGACTTTTTCTTTGGTGCCTTTTTTATTTTTGAGTCTTTATTGACTTTGTGTTCTTTCGAATCACGTTTATCACCAACGTCCCTGGGTTCCTTGCAGTAGTTATGCTCCTCTTGCACTAGGATCTGACGAAAATATTGCAGACCAGGATTATTTTCTTCGAAACAAGAAAACTTCTTGCTATAACTGTGCTCATGGAGCACGGAATTTCCAAGATTGACGTTTTTGGTATTCATTTTGTCACTGTCACACTCGGATATTTTAAGCAAACTAAACTAACCACTAACTTAAAAAGTCGGATCGTCATACAACTTTCTGGAAAAAGGTAAGTAGAAGTGGAATGATCACACGCCATTGGCCAAACCATGGTGGTGCGGAGGGTGAAAACTCCCCACCACTCAGGTACAAACCCACCCTACCGTAGGTAATCCGATTGATGAATCTTTAGGTCTTACTCGTTTTCTGCCAAAATTCCCGAATAATATATTTAGCATATTTTAAGCCGATGTAATGTATTTTCATTTTATCCATTTCCAATAATTTAATAACTGAAAGTTTTGATTTTTTTTGTGATTTGTCTGATAGTAAAAAGATATATCGGAATATTAACCTCGTTTTTGCGTCCTGAATCAATTTCCGAGAAATGCACTTTTTCGAATTATTCAGATGATAATTCAAAAAATTGCCAAGATATTACCAGAGGAGAAATGTGCGAACACTCATCGAGTTGAAAATCTTCATTTTACATGGCACTTTATCTCTGAAATTATATTTACACAATGGACACAGAAAAGAATTTTTCAGGCATTGCTTTATACATATGGGATGAAACAGATGATTACAAGGTGTTATTTGCTTATAACTATCCAAATTTGGTTCGTTTGGTCCGATGGATTCGGCTGCGACCTCATGAATGCACGAAAATTTTCGTCAGAGCTTTGAAATAATGGAAAATAAAAATTGCGTTTATGCCAAAATAACACATAACTCACTACTTATTTTGCCTTGTCATGTTCATTCTTCTGATAATGGCCCTCTTATAAATGACACAATCTATCGAAAATCAGCATTTTACTAACAAAACCACTCATTTAATATTTTCCCCATATAACAGTAATGGTATATTGTTCAAAGAGCGGTAATGTAAGTCATAACACACGCAGATGAATTTTGCAGCCCGAGCCGTCAGGCGAGGGGTGTAGGTAATTCATCAAGTGTATTATGACCATTACCGCGAATTGAACAATATACTTCATCTTCGCCTTCTTCAGTAAAATTCGAATTAATCTGCATTTTCAAAATTGACGACAGTTGTCAAAAGCGATTTCTGTGGTCGAAAATCGAATCCCGTAGAAAACGTCAAAAATTCACGTTTTCCAAATGCAATTTTTGGATATTCAGACCTAAGAAAATGTAGAAATGGATGGCGAGAACGTAACCTCGATGTCTGAATCAGAGTAGTGCGTTGAGCCGACTTTTTTATTCATTCCGTAAGCTACATTTTTCCTATTTGTATTAGAGTGAGTTATAGGCGTGAGCTATTATTACCTCACACTATTGGTTTATAGAGATCACTTGAATCTAGTCTCTAATCAAATGGCGCATTCAAAAGTTGTACTGTATTGTTATATCGATTTTATTAAATATTTTTCATAAAAATTAGTTACAAATACGCGACTTGAAAAAATGACACTTGAATTAGCATTTTTATATTTGTTGAATGACACAACCTATAACCTTTGATATTTTTACTTGACTATTCCACTCTTTCCATTTTTAGTGAGGAAGTTTCCTTAGCAACGATCGTTTCATCTCGACAAAACTTTCAAACCGGCAAAACCTACAAGTTGGTTTTTCAGCGATGAAATTTTGGACGTTTCTCCAATTCATAGATAGCTTCGGAAATGAATATCATAGGGAAAATAAACAACGTTTAGTTAATCTATGAATTCTAATTTGCCAAATAGCGCAATCCTTGTCAAATGTGACCATATTATTTAATGTTAGACAGTTTCTCGTGAAATAGTCATGCCGAATTCCACTCGAGATGAAATTTAAGCAGGTAAAATTTCTCTCTTGTAATATTCAAATTTGTTGCTTTTCGGAAATTTCGCTCATGACATTTTTTCCAAAATCACTCGCCCGACGGCTCGTGATTTTGATACAAATGTCATGAGCGAAATTTCCGAGCAACAAACTTTCATATTACAATCGAGAAATTTTGCCGGCAAAATTCCATCTCTAGTGGTAGGTATTACATATAAAAAAATTGATTCCTTATTTTTATATGGAAATGTGTCATGATATATGGCTAATTTTTTAATTCGATCGTCTTTATTCGAATTTCAAAAAAATGATTACCACATTTTCAATCATCGGAAAGAACTATGAATGACTGTGAAGGAAACCATATTAATATGTTATGTGCCTATACGGATAGAAAACATACTGATCTAGTTCAAACTTCAAATCTTAGATCGTGCATTGAATGTGGTCATTAGCAGGTATATCGGACCATAAATAACTATACTTACTTACCTTTTCTACGCATATTCATTTTTGTAGCAATGGGCGTCATAAAAATGCCAAAGGATTTAGAAATTCGGTGTTTTACAACGAGAAACCCACTAACTATCATTCATACAGAAAAAAATATACCTACCATAAAATAAAAAGATTAGTGTCAACTTGCTTATCCATTATATTGCGCCATAATTCGGACTGTCGGGTTTTATGGTGGTAATGAGCATAATAAGCTCCTTCTTCCAAATCGCAGAGAAATTGTAAACAATAGGCTGTCTATTCAAATTTGGTTCGTTTGGTCCGATGAGTTTAGCTGCGACCGACACAAAAATTTTCAATTTCGAAAATTATTGTCAGAGCTTCGAAATAATGAATGAAACCTCAGATGCCAAAATAACAAATCACTCATGTTTTTCCTTCATATGATGGGTCTCTTATAAGATACACATTGCCACATTCTATCGAAAATCAGTATAAGAAAATATATCTACCTACCATTAAAATGAGCAGGCCCAAAAATGACTCATTCATTAAAATGTAATTTCTTCCAGGTGTTATGGTGGTAAGAATTTCTGAATTCCTTTTTCCGAATCCCGAAGGTATTGCAGTCCTTAGTCCTTTGGAATATCTTACTTTCAAAAATTATTGCTTTTTCTTGGAAATAATAAAATGTAATAAACGAAACCTCAGAAGGTTATGTATGAAATACTTGAAATTCAGCGACAAAATATTTAATAAAAAGGATTGATTTTCTGTTTATTTTGTGGAAGTTTAATTGAAATATAATGACTAACAGTAAACAACACACATATTATTTTGTCAATTCACTATGAAATCCTGATTTTCAAAAATTTGAACCGGTTTCGGCTCGCACCATCTTTAGCCATAATCAATAAAATAAAATACCAAAATATGACAAGGCACCTACAGATAACCTGACATTCGTAAAGAGATGGGTTATTCTCTCTACAAATTCAAAAGTGATGATTTGGACAGTTTTAATTGACTATTCAATTGTTTGAAGAATTATTTCTTGAACATTTATTAATCTCCAGATTAATAAATATTCAAGGAATAAATATCAATATTATACTTACCGGAAATAAACCCCATCTTTTTTATCTATACCTATATTCTCTAATTTATATCATTAAAATTTCCTCTTTATCTGTAGAATAAAGTCTATCAATTTTCAAAATTTTTATATTAGCGAAAATATAGATGTGATCTTATAAGTACTTACTGGAATTTAACGCCATATTTATATTAAAAAATTCTTTATGCTTTATTTATTATTATTATATGCCTATTTGTTTGAAGAATAAAAAACCTCATCGATCAACGTAAATAAGGAAAAATAAAACATAAAATTTACTGAAATCTTTTATTCAATATACGGTACTTAATTGTAGGAATACATATATGGAAGATCATAATGATTTATATGAATAATAGTTGTTTATATTTATAAAATCTACAAAAATAAGTTTGATTAATGAAACAAAATTAAATTATTAATAAAATATATCACAACTTCGAGAGGACACTAATGGTTTATAATATTCTATCACAATTGTTTGATCACAAGGGCAATATCTTCAGATTAAAAAAATTGGTTTATGATTATTCATCTGAAATATCATATCACAAATAGCTACAGCTGATCATCACAATGTGGGAAACTTTAATTGACAACCCTATCACAATTATCCGAAGATTTTTCTTTAGGAACTACTTATTCAGGTATTTAACAATTCACTACTCACAAATATTTTTTGAAATCGAAATCCCCGAATTTGTGGGACTCTTGTCTCTGTGGCATTTCATCGGCAAACAGATATTCCTCCAAACGTTGAATTCTTCTGCTTCGCTCATCGGACTCCTTCAGCAATTCTTTAGGAAGTTTCATTTGAACTGTATGAAGATCTGGAAAACAAAAATTGTTATAGTTTTATGAGTGAAAGAAATAGGTTCGCTACAATAAAAGTGACTAAAGAATATTATAACAATAAACAGAATTTTTTTCAATACGATCTTCATATAAATCATATATAAAGATCACTTGTATTTAGTCTCTAATCAAATGTCACATTCAAAAGATTCTATACTGTATTGTTATATCAATGTTATTAAATAATTTCAATGAGAATAATTCACAAATACGCAATTCTAATTCTCAACACTTGAATTTGTTAGTATTTGTAAAATAAGATTGCAAAAAATATTTAACCCTGTTAACTATCAACTCAAAAGTGAAAAAAAATGAACTGGTACTCACCAACTAATTCCAAGTTTTCCTTTATTTTGTGCCATTTCTTTGCTGACTTTTTCTTTGGTGCCTTTTTTATTTTTGAGTCTTTATTGACTTTGTGTTCTTTCGAATCACGTTTATCACCAACGTTCCTGGGTTCCTTGCAGTAGTTATGCTCCTCTTGCACTAGGATCTGACGAAAATATTGCAGACCAGGATTATTTTCTTCGAAACAAGAAAACTTCTTGCTATAACTGTGCTCATGGAGCACGGAATTTCCAAGATTGACGTTTTTGGTATTCATTTTGTCACTGTCACACTCGGATATTTTAAGCAAACTAAACTAACCACTAACTTAAAAAGTCGGATCGTCATACAACTTTCTGGAAAAAGGTAAGTAGAAGTGGAATGATCACACGCCATTGGCCAAACCATGGTGGTGCGGAGGGTGAAAACTCCCCACCACTCAGGTACAAACCCACCCTACCGTAGGTAATCCGATTGATGAATCTTTAGGTCTTACTCGTTTTCTGCCAAAATTCCCGAATAATATATTTAGCATATTTTAAGCCGATGTAATGTATTTTCATTTTATCCATTTCCAATAATTTAATAACTGAAAGTTTTGATTTTTTTTGTGATTTGTCTGATAGTAAAAAGATATATCGGAATATTAACCTCGTTTTTGCGTCCTGAATCAATTTCCGAGAAATGCACTTTTTCGAATTATTCAGATGATAATTCAAAAAATTGCCAAGATATTACCAGAGGAGAAATGTGCGAACACTCATCGAGTTGAAAATCTTCATTTTACATGGCACTTTATCTCTGAAATTATATTTACACAATGGACACAGAAAAGAATTTTTCAGGCATTGCTTTATACATATGGGATGAAACAGATGATTACAAGGTGTTATTTGCTTATAACTATCCAAATTTGGTTCGTTTGGTCCGATGCATTCGGCTGCGACCTCATGAATGCACGAAAATTTTCGTCAGAGCTTTGAAATAATGGAAAATAAAAATTGCGTTTATGCCAAAATAACACATAACTCACTACTTATTTTGCCTTGTCATGTTCATTCTTCTGATAATGGCCCTCTTATAAATGACACAATCTATCGAAAATCAGCATTTTACTAACAAAACCACTAATTTAATATTTTCCCCATATAACAGTAATGGTATATTGTTCAATGAGCGGTAATATAAGTCATAACACACGCAGATGAATTTTGCAGCCCGAGCCGTCAGGCGAGGGGTGTAGGTAATTCATCAAGTGTATTATGACCATTACCGCAAATTGAACAATATACTTCATCTTCGCCTTCTTCAGTAAAATTCGAATTAATCTGCATTTTCAAAATTGACGACAGTTGTCAAAAGCGATTTCTGTGGTCGAAAATCGAATCCCGTAGAAAACGTCAAAAATTCACGTTCCCAAATGCAATTTTTGGATATTCAGACCTAAGAAAATGTAGAAATGGATGGCGAGAACGTTACCTCGATGTCTGAATCAGAGTAGTGCGTTGACCCGACTTTTTTATTCATTCCGTAAGCTACATTTTTCCTATTTGTATTAGAGTGAGTTATAGGCGTGAGCTTTTATTACCTCACACTATTGGTTTATAGAGATCACTTGAATCTAGTCTCTAATCAAATGGCGCATTCAAAAGTAGTACTGTATTGTTATATCGATTTTATTAAATATTTTTCATAAAAATTAGTTACAAATACGCGACTTGAAAAAATGACACTTGAATTAGCATTTTTATATTTGTTGAATGACACAACCTATAACATTTGATATTTTTACTTGACTATTCCACTCTTTCCATTTTTAGTGAGGAAGTTTCCTTAGCAACGATCGTTTCATCTCGACAAAACTTTCAAACCGGCAAAACCTACAAGTTGGTTTTTCAGCGATGAAATTTTTGACGTTTCTCCAATTCATAGATAGCTTCGGAAATGAATATCATAGGGAAAATAAACAACGTTTAGTTAATCTATGAATTCTAATTTGCCAAATAGCGCAATCCTTGTCAAATGTGACCATATTACTTAATGTTAGACAGTTTCTCGTGAAATAGTCATGCCGAATTCCACTCGAGATGAAATTTAAGCAGGTAAAATTTCTTTCTTGTAATATTCAAATTTGTTGCTTTTCGGAAATTTCGCTCATGACATTTTTTCCAAAATCACTCGCCCGACGGCTCGTGATTTTGATACAATTGTCATGAGCGAAATTTCCGAGCAACAAACTTTCATATTACAATCGAGAAATTTTGCCGGCGAAATTCCATCTCTAGTGGTATTACATATAAAAAAATTGATTCCTTATTTTTATATGGAAATGTGTCATGATATATGGCTAATTTTTTAATTCGATCGTCTTTATTCGAATTTCAAAAAAATGATTACCACATTTTCAATCATCGGAAAGAACTATGAATGACTGTGAAGGAAACCATATTAATATGTTATGTGCCTATACAGATAGAAAACATACTGATCTAGTTCAAACTTCAAATCTTAGATCGTGCATTGAATGTGGTCATTAGCAGGTATATCGGACCATAAATAACTATACTTAGTTACCTTTTCTACGCATATTCATTTTTGTAGCAATGGGCGTCATAAAAATGCCAGAGGATTTAGAAATTCGGTGTTTTATAACGAGAAACCCACTAACTATCATTCATACAGAAAAAAATATAACTACCATAAAATAAAAAGATTAGTGTCAACTTGCTTATCCATTATATTGCGCCATAATTCGGACTGTCGGGTTTTATGGTGGTAATGAGCATAATAAGCTCCATCTTCCAAATCGCAGAGAAATTGTAAACAATAGGCTGTCTATTCAAATTTGGTTCGTTTGGTCCGATGAGTTTAGCTGCGACCGACACAAAAATTTTCAATTTCGAAAATTATTGTCGATCAACGTAAATAAGGAAAAATAAAACATAAAATTTACTGAAATCTTTTATTCAATATACGGTACTTAATTGTAGGAATACATATATGGAAGATCATAATGATTTATATGAATAATAGTTGTTTATATTTATAAAATCTACAAAAATAAGTTTGATTAATGAAACAAAATTAAATTATTAATAAAATATATCACAACTTCGAGAGGACACTAATGGTTTATAATATTCTATCACAATTGTTTGATCACAAGGGCAATATCTTCAGATTAAAAAAATTGGTTTATGATTATTCATCTGAAATATCATATCACAAATAGCTACAGCTGATCATCACAATGTGGGAAACTTTAATTGACAACCCTATCACAATTATCCGAAGATTTTTCTTTAGGAACTACTTATTCAGGTATTTAACAATTCACTACTCACAAATATTTTTTGAAATCGAAATCCCCGAATTTGTGGGACTCTTGTCTCTGTGGCATTTCATCGGCAAACAGAAATTCCTCCAAACGTTGAATTCTTCTGCTTCGCTCATCGGACTCCTTCAGCAATTCTTTAGGAAGTTTCATTTGAACTGTATGAAGATCTGGAAAATAAAAATTGTTATAGTTTTATGAGTGAAATAAATAGGTTCGCTACAATAAAAGTGACTAAAGAATATTATAACAATAAACAGAATTTTTTTCAATACGATCTTCATATAAATTATATATAAAGATCACTTGTATTTAGTCTCTAATCAAATGTCACATTCAAAAGATTCTATACTGTATTGTTATATCAATGGTATTAAATAATTTCTATAAGAATAATTTACAAATATACAAATACGCAATTCTAATTCTCAACATTTGAATTTGTTAGTATTTGTAAAATAAGAATGCAAAAAATATTTAACTCTGTTAACTATCAACTCAAAAGTGAAAAAAAATGAACTGGTACTCACCAACTAATTCCAAGTTTTCCTTTATTTTGTGCCATTTCTTTGCTGACTTTTTCTTTGGTGCCTTTTTTATTTTTGAGTCTTTATTGACTTTGAGTTCTTTCGAATCACGTTTATCACCAACGTCCCTCTGTTCCTTGCAGTAGTTATGCTCCTCTAGAACTAGGATCTGACGAAAATATTGCAGACCAGGATTATTTTCTTCGAAACAAGAAAACTTCTTGCTATAACTGTGCTCTTGGAGCACGGCATTTCCAAGATTGACGTTTTTGGTATTCATTTTGTCACTGTCACACTCGGATATTTTGAGCAAACTAACCACTAACTCAAAAAGTCTGGTAGTCATACAACTTTCTGGAAAAAGGTAAGTAAAAGTGGAATGATCACACGCCATTGGCCAAACCATGGTGGTGCGGAGGGTGAAACCCCCCACCATTCAGGTACAGACCCACCCTACCGTAGGTAATCCGATTGAGGAATTTTTAGGACTTACTCGTTTTCTGCCAAAATTCCTGAATTATAATATATAATATGTTATTAGCATATTTCGATGTAATTATATTTTTATTTTCTCCATTTCCAATAATTCATTAACAGAAAGTTTTGATTTTTTTTGTGATTTGTCTGATAGTAAAAATATATATCGGAATATAAACCAGGTTTTTGCGCTCTGAATCAATTCCTGAGAAATGCAGTTTTTAGCATTGTTCAGATGGTAATTCAATAAATTGCTAAGATATTACCAAAGGGGAAATGCACCAACTACCCATAAAGTTAAAAATCTTCATTTTACATTACACATTATCTCTGAAATTATATTTACACAATGGACACAGAAAAGAATTTTTCAGGCATTGCTTTAAACATATGGGATGAAACAGATGATTACAAGGTGTTATTCTCGCTTTGCTCATTTTATTCAAGCAAACTGCACAGATGTCATCTCTGTCGCTGATTTCTTGATCTGTAGCAACTCGGAAGCTTGAGTAGGTTTTCTTTTCAGCCACTATCATTTGCCAGTAGTTGCAGAACACATCCTTCACTCTCAAAAAAATTATGAAATACGTTGACATCAAAACGAAATTCGAGTAACAGAAAATAAGTAGATATGTATTCACCAATATCCCCATTACTATGGTGGCCATATTGAGGAACATAGGGATGTAGAGATATTCTAAGCTCTCGAAATACTCGAATGTGCTGAAATTTTCCGTGAGTGCAGCCATTATTTCACAAAAAATTTTCTCAGAGCATAAGTAATAAGTCAGGGTTAGGAAGGTATAAATTGGATGGGGTGAATATTGAATGCCTTGTTCTCTTATGCAGAGTATGATTACAATTGTCTTTGCCCATTCTAGTACTAGACGCATCAATAGTTTTAGGCAATTTGCACTGGTGTCCAACGATGTAGGGATTCTATTTTTTGTGAAAATATCTCGAATTCTTGTTGCGAAATATCCGAAAACTGCATAAAAGAGTATTGTGGTCAGAGCCATCACCACTGTCTTGTTGGTCTTGATGCCGTTTATTCCCAAAACGTCATTCAGGAAGAAGTCGCAAAGAATGAAGAAGATGACCTGAAAAGTTAAAGATTTTAATTGCACAATGAATGTTTATGCAGGGGGGCCATGCCTCCCTTCGAGGTCGACAATAAACCCTTGAGATGGTTGTTCAACCAATTTCCAATATTCGAATTGCTTATCATTCGAATAATAATTTTTTCTCTATTTCAGTATGGAAATGAGTTCATTACAGTACTAAAAACAGTGCTGTAATGAATCCATCACAGCATCGTTTTCAGTTACATTTTTCGTTTTGTGGTTGTCAGCAATGACTTACGATCCTTTTAAATTTCAGCAGACGTCAATTTGGAAATGTCAATTTTCGTATTTTCTAACATTCACACCAACTGCCAAGATACAATATGATAGTCACTAGGACCTGTAATTTGAATTTTTTCATTGAATTTCACAAAATTTGAGTGAAATAGAGAAAATATCGTCTAATACTCGTTGCAGAATGCAATTCCAATAATACTCATGCGTTCGAAAACGAATAGGAAGCCCATTCTGCAACTCGTTTTAGAATATACTATTATTCTATGCATTGCACCGAACACGAATGAAACCAAATAATCTATTATAAATCCGACTTTATTAAACTCTACAATATTCGTCAAAATCATAAATAAAGGTTTCGGAATACTACGAATTCATCTGATGTTTAATCTCATCATACTAGCATCATTCATGCTAGAACTCATAACTGTCGTAACGTCTATCTTATTTTGAAGGGTACATCCTTAATACTCCAGTAGAGCTTGAAATTCCAATTTCAAAAATAGCCCATACTTGGTATTGAAATAATCTTCGAAAATTAGAGATTACAAGTTTCCTCATCTATAAAGGGTTTTCCAATAAGAGGTGTTAGGTATTTTGAATAGCTCGCTATTTCGGTGGGTGTCACTTTTGAATCTGTCATTTTTTGACATTCAACAAGTAGAAACTACGCCATTAATAAAAATGGATCGACACACGCTTCTACAACGCATTGAAAATATTAAAATTCACTATAAAAATGGTGAAAATTTGGCAGAGACGGTTCGTAAAACTCGAACATCTGATGAATAAAACCCGTGCACGTCGTCCAAGAACAGCCGAGAATATTGCTGTTGTAGTCGAAAGTGTTGAAGAAACCCCAGGTTTGCCCATTCCTCGCCGTTCTTTGGAATTAGGCATTCCACAAACGTCATTATAGTACATTGCAAGATTTGGAACTCAAGGCTTATAATGTCGGCCGATCATCAACAACGTCGTGTCTCTGCTGATTGGGTCCTTGAAATGAATGAAAATGATCCGGAATTCCATCGAAAAATCATCTTGAGTGATGAGGCCCATTTCCACCTCGGTGGCTTCGTCAACAAGCAAAATGGTCGAATCTGGGGCTCGGAATAAAACCTACGAGTTATAGTTGAAAAGCCTCTCTATTCTCAGTGTGACTGTTTGATGCGGTTTATGGTTCGGCGGGGGTAATTGGGCTCCACTTTTTCGAGAATGATGCTGAAGCAACAGTTACGGTGAATGAATTGTGCAGTCGAGAGATGATTAATAATTTGTTATGGCCGGAATTGGATATAGCCTCACAGATGGAATTCGTGTAGCTTTCGAGGACATAGGGCAGCCACTTTGAGATTTGGTTATGGAAAATTTCATGAGAAGGATATGGTGCGGTACTCGTGATCGTGGTGGTCATTTGGCATTATTAACGGCATATTTTTCTCTTAATGAAATAAATATTCTTCTTTGAATGTCAAAATAATACCTCTTATTGCAAAACTTTTCATTATCATAGAAGTGGTGAAGAACAGAATTAAAATACATAGTTAATGGTAAATATAAAATTTTGGTTCAGATAATGAAGCTTTCAGGCAAAATATCGAGTTTCGTATATTTCAGAAATGGTGACCTTGAGCTCTACTGAAATATACAAAAATCTCTAGTGTCAGAATCCCATTTGAAATGAACTATTGCATTTTAAAGAAATATTGATAAGCATTATTCCAGGAAAACATTGAATGGTACATAAAAAGTGCAACAGAATTTTCCACAGGAAAAAAGTAACAGCCACTTTTCAAAAATGCACATTTCCAAAAAATAGCCTTTCAACCTAGAACGATGAGACATGGACATTAGTTTTTGTTTATCTAGAATATTTATTAATAGGATTTCACATTCGGATGTGTCCAACTTGGCTCACTCTGTACTCTTGGTTGAACATTTTTCATGCCCCCCTTGAAAAACTACCTAGATCCGCTAATGGATTTACCTCAATGGATAAATAACGAATAATGATAATGTTGTGAATCGATTCATATTTTTACGTTGATTAATAAATCACATTCGAACATGATTCTCTCATTCTCTGACTTTTCATCATAACGACAAATTTGTGTGTACCTAGAATCTACCTCTTACCTGACAGGTGAATGCGAAAATGTTATGCATTTTGATGAAAAACTGTTCCATGAAATGTATTTCCTCAAACAACCTGATAACCATCCGGAATGCATGAATAGCAATTAGTTGATTCCATGCTGGAAATAAGATACCCTATATAACAGGAAGGTACCAGATGTGAAACAATTATTTTTAACACAACAACTTTGAGTGAGGAATCAATCTCAATCCTAAAATCAGGTTGTATTTTCTTTCAAGGAATGTGATAATTAAATTAATTACTTTGGGGTGTGTTTTCAGAATATCTTGAGTAATTAAATCTTATCGGAATCATAGGGTCGAATCGAACTGAAATTTTGACAGGAATAGGAAAATTTTAACGTCATCGTTACTTCTCGAATAGATGCAGAGAATATTCTATGCATCTTGTTCTCGATGTAGTACTTGGATTTATCTATGACACGTAGATCTTATAGAATAAAAACTATAATACCGATTCAGCTGTTTCATTTCTACTTTTTGGCTGAACAGAACACATTTCGACGATTCCAGGAGCTGCCATTGCAGTCGAAATATGTCGCCGACGACACGAATTGAAAATACGGCGTTCAAATTATCCAAATTAGTTGAATCAGATTCATTGGCATGTTTTATTGCTCAATCGACGTTGAACTTTGGTAAATAACTCAACAAAGTGTTGGAGGTATAGTATTCCGATCATGAAAAATATTTCATAAATTAATGTAAATATGTAGTCAAAAACTTATGCTGAAGTAGTTTCAAAGTATAAACATGTTATTAAAAAATTCCAAAGAATCTTTCGATAAAAATATATTGCGATAATAAATATTGATTACCTATTGATCAGGATATATTACCTAAACTGAATGCAAAAAGTTGGATCTATTATTTCAACCCATTAGTGCCTTTTTGTAGAACTCAAAATTATTATTGATTTATTCTTTTAAAGGCTCAATTTGTTAACCAATTCATCACCTTCAAATTATGATATATTCGCATTTGGTGAATGCTAAGAAGTATTATTTATATTTATAGAAATCAATATTATCACAGCTGAACATACCTCAACTACCGTCAAACACGAGCTCGGACAGTGATAGCTACCTATCAGATTTTAACACCACCTTATAAATATAATTCATCCTCCAATGGAACCTTAATGGGTTTAAAACCCAATACGAAGAACTACAAATTATTATAAGTGAGTCGTCCCCAGATGTGATTTGCCTCCAAGAAACAAATTTCAAAAATGACTTCCACTTTACTCTCAAAGGATATCAATGCTTTTACAAGAATAGATTATCAACTCGCGCTAGCGGTGGGGTGGCCATATATGTCAAAGAGTCTTTCTTATCAACGAATATCCCTCTCACAACTGGGCTGGAGGCTGTTTATGTGGAAATACAATATTATGAAACGAAACTCAGAATTTTGAATCTATATATACCAAATAGCAAAGAATGCTCGTCAGCAGACCTACAGAATCTTATGAGTAACAATAAGAAGCCTAATATAATTCTTGGAGACTTTAACGCACATAACATCATTTGGGGCTCCAATACAACAGACACAAGAGGTTATCAGCTGGAGTCTTTAATGGATAACAATAACTTGATTTTACTAAATACTGGAATAGGTACTAGGTTCAACTCTATCACCTCCGAATTCTCTGCCATCGATCTAACAATGTGTGATCCTGCTATCGAACATATGCTGAGTTGGGAACCCTTTGATGACTTACACGGTAGCGATCATATCCCTCTGAAAATCAGCATCCAGAAAAATACTCCTGCCGCACCACCTCAGAGCTCTAACAAGTGGAACCTCAAATCAGCAGATTGGACTAAATATGCTAACTATATTGAGGCCCACATAACTTCTGTCGATTCAAATGCGAACATTGAAGATGTCATTACACAATTCACGATGCTCCTGAATCAAGCAGGTAGCGAGTCAGTTCAGAAATTCTTTTGGTCAGGGAGCAGAAAACGCACGGTTCCTTGGTGGAATGATAAGTGTGAATCAGCAACTAAAAACAGTAAGCATGCTTTCAACAAATTGAAGAGATATTTCACAGTGGAGAAACTGATTGAATATAAAAAATTACGAGCCAAAGCCCGCTACACAATAAAAGAAAGTAAAAAACAATCCTGGAAAAACTATGTATCCTCAATCACCATTAGTACCAATGCATCTGAGGTCTGGAGGAAAGTCAGGCAATTGAAGGGCAACAATATATCCAATGATGTATCCTATATAATATCTGATGATAAAATTATATCCAACAAAGGTGAAATTGTAGAGAAGTTTGCAGACATATATGAGAGCAACTCCAGTGATATCAATTATAATGACAGATTCCTTGAACATAAACGTCAAGAGGAACTACAGCCATCTATTTCCGAAAACTATGAGGAGAATCAGTTGAACCACCAAATCACATACGAAGAGCTTGAAGATACACTAGGACAAACATCTAATTCCAGCCCTGGTCATGATAATTTACCATATGCGTTTATAAGAAATTTACCGAAAATAGGACAGCTATTATTACTTGATATATATAATAAAATCTTAGGTGGAAAAAAGTTCCCAGAAACTTGGAGGGAAGCTACAATAATTCCAATTCTGAAACCGAATAAGAAGAAAACTGATCCCAAGTCATACAGACCCATTTCACTAACCTGTACTATGTGTAAAATTCTGGAAAGAATCATAAACAAACGCTTGCAGTGGTATTTAGAAAAACATGATTTGTTATCACCATTTCAGAACGGATTCAGAAAACAAAGATCAACATTGGAAAATATAGTTTATTTAGAATCTGAGATACATGAAGCTTTTGCGAACAAACATATTCTAGTTGCTGTCTTTATGGATCTTCATAGAGCATTCGAAATGGTTTGGAAGCACAAAATAATAACGTCACTTCGCCGATGGAAAATTGAAGGAAATATTCTGAGTTTCATTGAAAACTTCTTGAAAAACCGCTTATTCAGAGTCTGTTTAGGAGGCTATAAGTCTTCTCCGAGGATACAAGCGAATGGCGTCCCCCAAGGAAGCGTACTCAGCACGACCCTTTTTTTGATAGCAGTCAATGACATAATGACGTGCTTTAGTTTACCTGTAAAAGCATTAATATTTGCAGATGATCTGGTATTCTTTTCAAAAGGACCTGACATAAAATTACTTGCTAAATTTCTGCAAGAGTCTTTAGACTCTCTACTCACCTGGACTGACACAAGCGGATTCCAGTTTTCACCGGAAAAAACGAAATGTATCATATTCACTCGGAAGATCATGCCTTATCCAATTCTCACTCTGGGTGAAAATGAACTACAATTTACCAACAACATTAAATATCTAGGTATTCATTTTGATAGTAAGCTGAATTGGAAAAATCATATTGAAAATCTCAAGATTAGTTGCAACAAAGACTTGAATTTACTGAAAATCCTAGGAAAACATCAATGGGGAGCGGATCTCGTCTGCCTTTTGAGAATATACAGATGCTTAATCCGAAGTAAAATCGAATACGGAATATTGGTTCACTCAACTGCAAGAAAAAGTTACTTCAAAACTCTTGAGATAATACAAAACAAAGCTCTGAGGATCGCTGCGGGTGCATTTCCTACTACCCCCACCATCTCTCTTCGAGCCCTTCTTGGTG
This sequence comes from Adalia decempunctata, assembly GCA_951802165.1. NCBI lineage: Eukaryota > Metazoa > Arthropoda > Insecta > Coleoptera > Coccinellidae > Adalia > Adalia decempunctata. Next base: position 30,522,849 of record OX637697.1, read on the forward strand.
AAATGCCTCTTCAATACAGGATACAAATAGCCTCAATTGTATATGCGGCGAAGATATTATCTATCCCAAAACATTGCAACAGATCCATGGTAAAGTCAACTCGTTTTTCATCCATATATGCTACCAACCCAAACATAATTCCGCCATTCTACGAAAGACTCAAAAGAAATTTAATAAATTTAGATTATGAAATCCCGGACATAATGAAGTTGATTCCTTACTCAACACCTTGGACGACAAGAGGCCCTAAAGTAGAACTAAAACTTTCCAAGTACAATAAGAAAGCAGTTCACTCTTCTATAATACTGAAGACATTTGCAGGATACCTGGACAAATATAAGAATAATACTTTTTTATATACTGACGCTGGTGTAAATCCATATGATAACAAAGTTGGACTATCAGTGGTTACCCCAACTGTTGTAAAAATGTTTTGCATTAGGGATTCTTCGATATTCACTGGTGAACTGATGGCCATTTATCAAGCACTCCTCCACATTCTGAACGAAAAAACTCCGTCTAGGAACTATTGTCTCTGCACTGATTCACTATCCTCAATACGATCTCTTCAGAAAATGTATACCAACAACGCCTTGGTTAATGAAATTAACTATAAACTTCGACAAATAGATAATTTATGTATGAATATTATATTTATTTATACCCCCTCGCACACTGGAATTGATGGAAACACGCAAGCAGACTCAGCGGCTAAATGGTCATCAAAGAATGTAGAAAGACTAATTCACGCCCATATGAGGGAAGATATAAAAATCACTGCAACATATAATGTTGGATGTTTGTGGAAATCGGATTGGAGTCAAAATAGAACATTTCTAAAACAAATAAAACCTGACCCGCTTAGAATGATGACCCTTCCCAATAATCGGCTACACCAAGTCAAAATTTCTCGATTACGACTATACTCTGTTCAAATATAAGAGACATCAAAATAAACAAAGTCGCGCAGAGGTAGGATGGGCTTTCTTCAGGTAGAGACTTTATTTCAGGGCTCCAGGGTCGGATCGAGGATAGTTCACACAATCATATAAACTCAAATTCATTTATTCAACATATTCAAATTACAAATGTCATAAGTTTGAAAAAAATAATGCAGCGTCCAAAATAATATATTATGTATTACCCTATTAAAAATTATTCAGAATTTTGTTGGTCTTCTTCTGTGTCACTTTCATCCAGATTCACCAGCACTCGCTCTATTGTTGACTCCATGATATTATCGAGCTGACACATTTTTTCTTTGACATCAGTTACAACATGATGTATGCATTTCTTCCATTTCTCAGCACCAATCGAGCCTATAGCTCCCAGAAACCAATTACGAACCTCAGCAATTTTAAATGAGGAGTTCTGAGCAGCTACTTTTCCTTTTACTTGAGCCCAAATGAGCTCGATTGGTTTCAGCTCGCAATGATATGGTGGGAGTCTCAATACTGTTCTTCCCGTCTCATTGGCCATTTCATCTATAATTAATTTTTCATACCTCCCTCTATTTGCCTTGACCAGAGCAAGAAGTTCCGCCTTCAAAAGATCATTTTCGAAGGAAATATTTTTACTGAGCAACCAATTTTTGACATCTTCCTTGCGGGTTGAAGACGGAATCGATTCCATTTTTCTCGAATGATAACTGGCGTTGTCCATTACGATGACAGCGTTATGATCCAGAGTTGGCAAAATTGTTGAGAACCACTTTTCGAACGATTCCCCGTTCATTTCCTGATGGTAATCTCCGGATTTTTTCGATTCGAAAAACCATAGGCCGTTCTCTACAAATCCGTCTTCTCCCCCTATATGACATATAATCAGTCCTTTTCCTTTTCCACTTGGGTTTTTGAGACCAGTTGACAGACCTTCTCGAAAAGCCTGTCTGTTGGACCCAATCGATTCATCGACCCATATTGAATTTTTTGTACATCCCGCATTTATCCATGTCTCGTCAAGGTAATAAATTTTTCGGCCTTGCTCCCTAAATTCTCGAATTTTCTTCAAATAATTTCTCCTCCAAACAACTATTTCGTCTCTATCAATCAATAAACTATTACGACCACGTTTTTTGAATTTGAATTTCATTTTTTTCAATAATTTATAAAATGTTGTTTTTTTAAAATTCGGCAGGCTGTCATCGTTATTAACAACTTCCAAAACCTTCGAAATTGTAGGAATTTCATCAAGAAAAAAAACCGTGAACTATTCTCCTAATTAAGTTCATGTCGAAATCGTCTATTGAATCGATGCTTTTTAGCGACTGGGATTTCTGCTTAGGTGGAATCAATAGATGATTTTGTTTATATTATTTTTCAGAAATATCGTCGGAAACCGACAAAGGGTTAAGTACAATTCAAACAAATATTTATAACCGGGACAAATTGAGGTACCTACTTCAGATATATCAGGTTCTAAGCTTTAAGTACGATCCTGGCAGTCTTTTGGGGGCGTGACAAGAATTGTAGAAAAGATCCTTTGACCAATAAGCTGTTAGTATGCGCAAAACAAACCGATTTGGTTTGTTTGTTTACATTCTCTTATATTTGAACAGACTATAGGTCATACCAGGCTCACGCACGCCCATGTCTTGAACAGAGAAAATGCTCCAGTATGCAGCACTTGTGATCGAACTATGACTGCCAAACATATTCTTGTTGACTGCCCCAACTTCAGACCTCAAAGAGAACAAACTGGTATGGTGGACTCCTTACAACAGGCCCTAGGACAAGAAGCCGAAAAATTGGAAAATACCATAAAATTTCTGCGACTCATCAATTTGATCAACACAATTTAAATTTATTTAGTTTGATATAAATTTTTGATTTATAAACTGTAAATGATATGTAATCGTTCCGTAGTGCTAATGATCTGCGAAATCGAAGCACAATAAACTTTAAATAAAAAAAAAAAAATATTATTACTGGATTTATAAAAGACTGATGTATTCCTATATTTGAATTATAAATAAAAGTTTTCAGAATTCTTTAATTATATTTATTTACTAATGAAAAAATTACTAGAAAGTGAGATTCTAAATTTGATAGTTAAAAAAGTTACGAATATAAAATTTTTACTGCAATATTCTGCTTTTTCTTGACGTAGCTTGTGAATACATTAATAAAAGTGACCTTGATTCACGACAATTAACGTATATACAGGGTGTCTCAAGTTCGAGTGCCTATTAGACGTTTCTGGAGAACTAGACATATTTGAAATCTGAAATTTGGGATTATGATATTGTTCGAAATTCTCTACAGACCTAAAATATTTTCACAGCCAGAGCACTTCCGGTTATACAGGGAGTCAAAATAAATTTGCTCAACAATTTTTTTTTCAATGTTTTCGTTTCTGATATGATTGAATATTCAATGCTGAATACATTTCTGTTGAAACCAGTGTATTCATTCGAATAGTTTTCAAAATATCGAAAAAAAACCTGAAAAAAAGTAAAATATTCATAGTCAGTATTATGTTCATTTTTCTTAGTTTGAACATCATGAGTGTAAACCGTTTCACAACGTCAAAGTAGAAGAATGTGGAAAAGTCATACATCTTTGGATTTCATAAATATAATCACAGGGTGTTTCAAATTTCGTGTCAAAAACTGTGATCCAAAATTGGCCATAACTTCTGTTTTTCAAATTAGAACCCTATTTTTTATTATTGCGTTGGATTCTACGGAGAAAAATAATGATAGCACTCCCAGATGCTCTTGGTCCTAAATTCAGTTATTCCCGAGTTATTTGAGCTTTTCTGGATTCATGTCGTACGTAGAGTAAAATTCATCGAATCTAAACAGATTCGATGAATATTCTCATGAAACCATAGTAACAAGTGATAGTCAGAACTGCCACTTGTGAATTATTAATGGGATCATTGATCTTCTATGGTCACAGAATATTCTCATGCAACATATTCGATGAATATTTTTATGAAACCATTGAATAAAATCGAAAAGTAAAGATAAAACCTAAAATTAGACCTGTCACTTCGGAATTATTAATGGGAAAACTTATCTTCTATGATCACAGAATATTCTTAAGTAAAAGATTAGATGAATTTGATTCTACGTACAACATGAATCCAGAAAAGCTCAAATAACTCGGGAATTATTGAATTTAAGAGCAAGAGCATCAGAGAGTGCTATCATTATTTTTCTCCGCAGAATCCAACGCAATAATAAAAAAATAGGGTTCTAATTTGAAAAACAGAAGTTATGGCCAATTTTGGATCACAGTTTTTGACACGAAATTTGAAACACCCTGTGATGATATTTATGAAATTCAAAAGATGCATGACCTTTCCACATTCTTCTACTTTGACGTTGTGAAAACGGTTAACACTCAGGATGTTCAGAATAAGAAAAATGAACATAATACTGACTATGAATATTTTACTTTTTTTCAGGTTTTTTTTCGATATTTTGAAAACTATTCGAATGAATACAATGGTTTCAACAGAAATGTATTCAGCACTAAATACTCAATCATATCAGAAACGAAAACATTGGATAAAAATGTTTTGAGCAAATTTATTTTCACTCCCTGTATAACCGGAAGTGCTCTGGGTCTGAAAATATTTCAGGTCTGTAGAGAATTTCGAACAATATCATAAACCCAAATTTCAGATTTCAAATATGTCTAGTTCTCCAGAAACGTCTAATAGGCACTCGAACTTGAGACACCCTGTATTATAAGTACCTTCCCAATAAACACACAAACGTATAATAAACGTTTATTTCTAGTGGCTGAAGTTGATTTAACGTTACACGTTGAATTTTCTACGTTACATCCGAAACGAAAATTCCACGAAACGTTAATTATACACATAATATACGTACCCAATTCAACTGTTTGACTCATCCACCATTATGAAACGTATATTTATTAAATTTTTTCAAACGTTCTTTCAACGTGAGCTCAGTAACATTGAATAAACGTTAAATGAGTCACTCTTCATCAACTCTGACGTAAACCAACCTTAATTCTACTAATAACATCCGAAACACAAATTCAACGAAACGTTGAATATACATATAATATACGTACCCAATTCAACTGGTTGATGAACCGTTATAAAACGTATATTTATTGTATTTTTTCAAACGATTTTTTAACGTGAGCTCTTTAACATTGAAGAAACGTTTAATTAGTCACTCTTTATCAACTCAGACGTCAACCTACTTTGATTCTACTTGTTACAACCGAAACACAAATTCAACGAAACGTTGATTATACATATAATATACGTACCCAATCCAACTGATTGATTCATCCACTATTATGAAACGTATATTCATTACAGTTTTTTAATTGTTTCTTCAACGTGAGCTCAGTAACATTGAATAAACGTTAAATGAGTTACTTTTTATCAACTCAGACGTTAACCCACTTCAATTCTACTTATTACATCCGAAACACAAATTCAACGGAACGTTGATTATACATATAATATACTTACCCAATTCAACTGGTTGATTCATCCACCATTATGAAACGTATATTTATTACATTTTTATTTATTCCATGTATTGTATTATATCAGCTTCTTATTAATTCGAAGGAATATTTAACAGCATATTATAATTAAGGTAGGTACCTAAATATACCTTTTTGAAACGCTTTTAATGTTTCTTTTATAAAATCTTTCATTTCGAAAGGATGGAGAAATATTATCATTTTATGTGAAGCGATATAGTGATTTCATACCTACCGAAATGTCCGAACTTATTTCCTGCATTCTTTACTTTGAATTTTTTATTCGTTCAAAATATGAAACCCATTATTAGTAATAACCTTATATTCGTAACATACCTACATCGTCTTTGCTAAAATCAATTAATAGAAAATTATGAAGTTTCTTGAAAGATAATAATTAATCAACCTAGGCAAGGGTGCACTAGAGTCGGCAGGGGTTGTGATGACGTGATACGTGATAGTGCCGGCGCCATATAGGCCGGCGCCGGCGATCCTGCTGTGATCGAGTTAAGTTGAATCCTGCATTCGTGCATTCCACATATTGAAGAGCTAGTGCCGCAGTCACCCGATAGTTCCCTTCGCTATTTTCGACGTGGTAAATCGAGTTTGCTAGGAAAATTATCTGATTTGTTTAGAAGTGCGACAACAAAGATTTTGGTAAGTACCTATCAGTACCCTAAAGTTTCATATTGATTATTGATTGGTAAAAGAAGATTGGAAAGCTTCCAGAGCTCTTCTGAAGAATCGGAGAACTCGAATATGGAACATTTAACACAACCGATTTTTTTGGATGAATCAGTTCCTGTTTCATCAGCAGAGGATACCGAAATAATTTGTGAGTAAATGTTAATTTTTGGACATATCTACATAATATGAAAGCTTTGTCATTCCTAACATAGTTAATTGTGAAATTTGTTACATAAATAATGTTTGTTTTTTTACGAAGGCATAAATTGATATAGCAATGCTAAAATTATTATCCCAGTTCCCTGTAAAAATAATTATTCTCGTTTTTTTTAAGGTTAACCGATATAAGTCAATGGGAGGTAATGGTCCCGAGGACCATACCAGAAGAATTCTCAGATTCATATTGAGTAATCATTTAGCTTGCCAATACAATTGGAAGGGCAGGGAGAAAAAACCTTTTAGAGATAAGAAGTCGACGGAACTCATTTATGGTAAGGCTTTATTTTGTAGACCTATATTTTCAAAATATCTAATGAGCATTATGGGTTTTTTCAGTAGCTGTCAAGAAAGAATTTGCGGCAGCCACAGACCTAAAAATTGCAGACGCAACAAAAGATTGGCTGGAATTTGCGAAAGAAGACTCAAGGACGCTGCATTAAGTAAAGAAAAAAATGAAATTTAAACATTTTTTTTAATATGTAGGTACATTTAAAAATCTATAATTTTTTTTGTTTGTTCTCTTTATATTTATAGTTATGTTTTTTCTTTCATATTTTACTTATTCTGTTTATTTTTTTATTATTACAAAATATTGATGAATCTGTGTTTAATTGTCAGCATTTTGAAATTGTTGTCCACTTGAATAGATAAGTACTCGAATATTTCCAAATTTTTCACCCATTATAAATAACAAGAGTCCACAGAAATAATGTTGTACTACTAACGATAACTACACCTATATATCTGACCAAAATTATATCTCCAATGAGAAACATTTCTTGTGATAATACTTCATTTAAAATTTGGACCAAAATTTATTTCCTGTTTTTTATTTTCATATTCATGAAAAAACATTTGAATATCTTGAAAGTTTTTAGAATATTTTTCAAGATGTAGATGACAAAGGTTTATAAGTTTCCTTAGTTTAGGACAAATTATGCTGAAATTCAAATAATAACAATTCAAAAATATTTTTACTCAAGATTAATTCATTCTCTAAAATCAACGTTACCTTGACACTTGCAATGAACGTCGAATATTTGTGGTATTTTGGTATTAACATCAACGTTGAGAATTCGTATACCATCAACGTTATTTCCGAAACGAAAATACGTCGTTACGTTGAAACTTAAAAATAACGTTATATCAAGGTATTTTCATTCCCTAAAATCAACGTTACCTTGACACTTGAAATGAACGTTATATATTTGTGGTATTTAGGCATAAACATCAACGTTGAGAATTCGTATACCATCAACGTTATTTCCGAAACGAAAATACATCGTTACGTTGTAACTTAATAATAACGTTATATCACGGTATTTTACTTATGACAATAGGAGGTTTGCAACGTCGAATCAACGTGCAGGGAAAACGTTACGAAGAAACCAAAAAGAAACGTATTTCATAACGACATTTTACCGTTTTTTCAACGATGAAATATGGTGACGTTACCTAAAAAATACAACGTTTCTTAATGGTTACTGTGTTTATTGGGTTGTAGGTACATATAAGCTATGCTTGCAAGTAACAAGACCTACAACAAGCCAACAATTTTTTGTGTACCTACTCGTTATTTCAGAGAGTGCCATTCTTTCGACTCAAAAGTTGCTGAAATCATTCGCAATACTAATGGAGTGTTGGAAATAGGTATCTCTTATCTCTTATCATTACTGGTCCATGTTGAAAAAAAAAACCCTGCTTATTTCTTCTTTATTTATTTTGGTATAAAAACAGTCATATCTCTCAAATATATACAAATCATTACATTTATTTACATCATCGCAATAAGAACATGCTTATACTCTAAAATAATAAAATATTTCTTCAAATCTACTTATTTCTGATATAGGTTATATCACTTAATATACTTAACAATAATTCGGAACATCATATACCTTCATGTCCTTTTTTCATTTTGAGCCCCATTTACTTGAACTATAATACTTTGAATAAAACTAACCAAATACTGATGCTCATCAGAAAGTGCTGAAGGATATGTAGATTTGGAAATTATTCTCCCAAAATCACCTAATGTATAAACGTGTATTCGCGTTTGCAAATTGGACAAACTTCTGAATTGCTCAAGCAATGTCTAAGACAAATAGCGTGGAACATGTGCTGACAAGGAGTAACTTTCGCCCTTTCCATGGGACTCAAACAAACAGCACATACATCATCACAGTTTTCGATTTCTTCACCAGTAGCATCGCGAAATTGATTCAGTACGGATTTTTCTCTCTGTAAATTCCTCAGGCTGTTTTTCAACATGTCTTTCGTTTTCAAAAATACTGTTAGGTAAAAAGCTACAGATGTGAAACGTACCAATCCATGAAAGATCAATATAGTCACCAGTATGACAGACAAAGATACTGTGTAGGCTTTAAGGATCACAGGAGCGTATAGGGCTTCGAGAGCCTCAAAATATTTCAATTTCAAGAATGTCAGTAAATGAGGGAACATTTCCACAAAAACTTTCTCTGTAGACATATAATATGTCCATGTGATGAATGTGTATAAAGCTGTTGGATGGTAATGCTTCAAACCCTGCTCCAGGCCGAAAACAAGTAGCATAAAGGTTACAGTGATGATGAATGTAACTGCTTTCGTCCATTCGAGGACTATTTTTGTGGCAGACATCGCCAAATGCTTTATATTGCTATGTTGGGTTATATTGACTGTTACAGACCAATCTTCTTTCTCTATCAGCTCTTTTATGTAGGACACACAGTAGGCTATCACGTTGTAGAACATCAGAGTGTATAGACCAGTAATCTTCTTCTGTGGACATATCTCACTACTCATATCACATAGGAGTACTCTGTCACATATGAGGAAAAACACCAACTGAAAAAATTGTGGAGTTTAAGAATAAATATCCTAGAAAAATGGTAGGTACACTAAAGAAAGCCAACGGAATCCTTTTAGAAGACGACAATTTGTTAAAAAGCAACGCCAAGTAACTTCTGATACTTATTAGCTGGGGTTTTCTAGTTGAAATTATATTATTTCTAATGAAAATCTCTGAAAACATACCTGTGTAGTCATATTATAGATGTTCGTCATCTTCATGAAAACATTTTCACATCTGTCTAGAGGCGAATAAACCTTAGCAACGAAGTTATAAACTGGACCATAATATCTCCTGGTCACATCTGAAAAACAGTTATGTGGATTACTCAAATCCTGAAATATATCTTGGTAGGCTCACTTTTGAGAAGAGATTAGTACTTTCGGTTGAATTTGGTTGGTCCCTGCATATTATATTTGCAAAAAAGCTCAGAACGGCGCAATAAGTTGGAAACTATTGAATTTAAGGGTGTGCAGTACTTTCAGTACTATCCTTCTCAATCCTAAATTTAAGACATCACAACTCAAAGTTGGTACGATGGATTCATTTAATTTTCATAGGGTAGACTCGGATGGGAATAATCAATCGATCTGTTGTTTGATTTTTGGAAAAATATTTTCAGTTTCTCCTGGAATTTCATTCGAAAACGAGAAATTTTATAAATGATCATGATCTCCTATAACGTCGAAGTTTTGAGTAAAAATTAAATCAACTGAAATATTCCAATTTCAAAGAAGTTTTCTTAAATAATTTTTTTAAATGATATTGACAATAGGGCATCCTAGAGTTAAAATAATCTAGCACCGCCTCTAAATATCGGATAACTAACGAAAACGTACATCTTGAATTTAGTTTTGATTTATGGCTTTGAGGAGAGCAATATTTTTCAGAAAGAAGTTTTTATGATGAGGGTAATGATGTCAACGATTGTCGGAACAATGATTTGCATCTTGATTTCAATACCAGAGGAAACTTTTGAGATAAGAGTGATGTGAATGGAGTTAACAAGTTTTTATGACCACAGAAATCTCACTGGGATCCTAGCTGAATATGCTCAACAATGATTTCTGTATACAGGGTCTTTCACGAGGAACCTCACCCATATTTATACGGGAAACTACTGAACGTATTTTCATGAAATTCAGCACTTATAAGTATTTCACGATGCTGATGAAATCTAAAATATTTTCAAGGCATGAGCACCTCCGGTTTTTCCGGAAATGACGTCAACTTCCGTTTTTCAAATTAGAACACCATTTTTTTATTGCAGAAATAGATTCCTTAGAAAATTTCAAGTTATTTTGATGTAACATTTTTCAGTTTTGGTTGGAAAATTCTCTCTGAGCGGGAAAATTCGAAAAAAAAATAGACAATAGAGCTCCGCTGAAACAAGAATAACTTCGAGGTTTTTGAATGGAAAATTTTCATTTTTGGGATTTTTCAAGATGTAAGATTGATGTATACACTTTGAAAATCGAAATCGCGATTCATTATACAGGGGGTGAAAAAATCGCTTTCAAAGTTGGGGATGACAAAATCGTGAAAAATCAATTTTTTCAAATTAGACCCCATTTTTTTATGGCAGATATTAAATCTACGTTAAAAAATAATGTGAGTGTATGCATCACACCCTTGCCCTAAAGTCGATATTTTCTGAGTTATTCACAAAAAACTGTTTTTCGTCTTGAATTTTCAGCTATTTCTTTTCCCTTCACGCCAAAAAGATGAAATTTTCAGGAACTGTTACTTAAACCATGTTTTAGATTTTACTACCCTAATATGCAAGAGAAAAAAGTTACAGGTTGTTCCTAAATAGATGGCGAATTTGGATTCGAATTTGTATCGAAAACCTCTTTATTTCAACTAATCGGCCATCGTTTTCTCTCCAGTGATAAATAAATAATTCCTTATGAACCATATGCAAAAACTTACCATGTTTTACATTGTTTTTTTTTAATGATGGGTTCAAGATGGGTTTCGAAGATGTGTTCCTTAAATGCAATACCCCTCATAGTTTGTAAGCCCCCAGGTCCGGAGATTTGGGGGGTTTTTATGGAAAATGATGAAAAAAATCCATATCTCGACGAAATGAGAGTGTTTCACGATGAGATTCGAATATTTGTTTCTTGAATGCCGAAATAATGAAATACAATAAAGTCCATAGTTTGTTAGTCCCCAGGCTTGAAGATTTGGGGGGTTGTTCATGAAAAATGATGAAAAAATTCATGTCTCGAAAAAATAAGCGTGATATAACCACATACAGGGTGGCCATTTGAAAACGAAACAGACGAGATTACAGACGAAATAAATTTTTTGGATAGAAATGCTCGGACAGGTCGATTTCTGTTTCGAGGGGGACAACTTAAGATGTAGGTTACGGATGCATAGCGCTTCAACCCTTGCTACTACAACCCTCACCCCCAATTTTTGAATAGGGAAGATGGGGTGAGTGATACCTCATTTGAAAGGTATTTTTATACTGATTTCAGCACAGTAATTGTTTTTTCATTTTATGCATTAGTTCTCGAAATATTCTTAACTAAGTATTTGAAAATGAAGTGGTGTTTTCATGGCACTTGTAGTGTTTTCTTGTGAAAAATCGACATTTTGAGCTTCAAAACAACCATGACTGTGGCTTCCTTCCTCCAATCCACTGACATAGAAATCTTTAATCAAGATGTCGATTTTTCACAAAAAAACACTACAAGTGCAATGAAAACACCACTTCATTTTCAAATACTTAGTTAAGAATATTTCGAGAACTAATGCATAAAATGAAAAAACAATTACTGTGCTGAAATCAGTATAAAAATACCTTTCAAATCAGGTATCACTCACCCCATCTTCCCTATTCAAAAATTGGGGGTGGGGGTTGTAGCAGCAAGGGTTGAAGCGCTATGCGTCCGTAACCTACATCTTAAGTTGTCCCCCTCGAAACAGAAATCGACCTGTCCGAGCATTTCTATCGAAAAAATTTATTTCGTCTGTAATCTCGTCTGTTTCGTTTTCAAATGGCTACCCTGTACCGGGTTTTTCACTATAATTTGACCCCCCCTTTAACTTTGTTACTAAAGGAGATACAAAAAAATGTTTCATACAAAAATTTCACGAAATCAACTGAGGTTTTTTAATATGACTTCACGAACTGAAATATATACAAGGTGGCCAACATATTGATGGCAACTTCATTTTTTCAAATGGAACACCCTGTATATTTTCCTATATTTGGGTAGCTCTTTTTCCCCTAATTTCGAATATGTAACATATGTTGGTCTATCTCTCTTATTCTGAGCACCACAGAGTTTCAAATTTAAAGAACAACCTGGCAAGCTCAGCAATAACTTTTCAAGTGGCAGGCTGCGATTACTCAAAATGCCCGTTTTTGGAGTTATCTCCTTAGTAACGATATGACATACGTTATCATAACTCCAAAACTTTAAATTTGAAACTCTGTGGTGCTCAGAATAAGAGAGATAGACCAACATATGTTACATGTTCGAAATTAGGGGAAAAAGAGCTACCCAAATATAGGAAAATATACAGGGTGTTCCATTTGAAAAAATGAAGTTGCCATCAATATGTTGGCCACCTTGTATATATTTCAGTTCGTGAAGTCATATTAAAAAACCTCAGTTGATTTCGTGAAATTTTTGTATGAAACATTTTTTTGTATCTCCTTTAGTAACAAAGTTAAAGGGCGGGTCAAATTATAGTGAAAAACCCGGTACATTCCAATCATGTGGAGGAAATATTCATAACTTAGTATATTTCTACCTGAATAAGCCAAAGTTCTAACGGAAGATTGTACATAATGGATATGAGAGCATAAATAATTTTTTCATATTTTCATATCATCTGGATTATCTACCAACATGAGGATAAACCTCACCAGGTAAATTGTTATTTGAAAAAATAAACCAAACGGAAACAAAATTGGTATCTTCGAGCAGAACGTGGCAGTGAAGGATTCAATATTGTGTTCCAGTCGCAAACCATGTTGAAGCTAATAAAACCATAATGGTCTCCACTCACGAGGCAACCGAACTGGACACAAGCGGCAAAGATAATAAAGGGCCATAAAATCCGGCGCGTGCCATTGCAGATGCTATCAGTTCCCATGAAGAACATCGGAATTTTTGCAGTTGTGTCAGTCACTTCTACGAAAGTTTCCGTAGAATTAGGGAATTCAGAAAGTTTCAACGGCATCTCCGATTTTGTTGAATATTATTGCACCAGGTAGTTGAATTCTTATCAGTTTTGCAAAATTGGTTATGCTGGCATTAGATGTCATAAAAAAACATCTGTTTACAATTCGCACCCTTTGTACCTAGACTGGTGGTGCTTGTACAGGAAGGTACGCTTATTATTATGTACTCTTATTATTATGAGAAGACGGTCGAATTTGGGTGATCAAGATTTTGTTGTGTTTGCAGCTGTGATTTCCGCTAACAATTATCTATTCATTTTATACTCAGTCTTTCTCCAGCCTCCTTACTGATAGCTTCCTCATTTTCTGTGGAAATTCATTATGGCGTGTGACATTTTTATTCAATTTAAAAGGTATGTTTCACTTCCCGTTATTGGTTTCTTTCATAATTTCACCTTACAAATTTTTTCAGCTCATTTTTAAGTTACGCGTGTGGCAGCACTGGGCAGTCGATTCCAGAACATCTTCTAGTTGAAATTCAGAAGCAACTTTGCTTAAAATGAAAGAATTTTTAACAGGATTCATAGAATTGTACAGGCAGAAAACCTGCCTGTGGAAAGTAAAAAGCACAGGATATTCCAACAGATATCTTAAAAATAAGGCCTATGAGTGGCAACGCTGGCAAATTCTAGCAACATAATCCGTCTACCTCTTGTCAAAACCCAAGCGGCACATTTTATTGGCCATGATTTATTGCAGATCGGGATACAATGTTTCCGATTCGGTGTCCCCCGTGGATGGGCACTATTAGGCTCTCGGAATCTTGCAGGTACTATTTACTGAAATCTTGGGTTCGATAATAAGTTGAGATAATATGAACAAGTGGTAACATTGAAGAGAACCAACTGAAATCAAAATTGATTGATCTCCACTAATACTTGAAACTAAAAACTATTTGTGGGAGGTGAAATCTTGAACTAGATTTTCATGTAAATAATGTTTTTTTATTCACTGAATTATTCCTGTTGATCTGAGGATAAATACCCGCGAGATCTGTTATTTATGTCGTGCTCCGCTCTTATTTATAGATAACTCTCGTATTTTGTCTCATGGCATCCAGATATTTAAAAAATAACCGATTTCAAAGGAGAAACAACAACCTAGAAGTTGTTCTGTTGACGTTTATAAACTAGTACAGATATTGACCCCAAATGGAGTACAAACTACCATAAAATATCTCTTTATTAGTAGTTAATGTTTAATGTTTCGAGGAAGAATTAAAAGTTGCTTTCTAGCAACTGCATATCGTCTGCCCCCAAAACAACAATTATATTAATTATTATTACATGTGATATATGTGTTGACAAACAATTCTCTATGGAATTCAACATATTTTTGAGATATACGTTTCAGAGGGACGTGGACAAAAACGTGCATTCTCGTGTCGAACAAAATTACAAATCCTAATGGAAGACAAACTAAATTTTGTTCGAAACGGTGCATTCATAGGGTACGAAATTGTTGGATTGGAAACTTGTTGAAAGATCAGCTATAATTACGCACCTACTCTTGAAGGTATCGATTCAAATTGAAATTCATCCTTCGAAACAATGAATTTTAGATCCAACTTTGGTAAAAGATTAAGTGTTCGTTGTGAATTATTTTTATGAAAGTATTAGTGACCAGCTATCTCAAAAAATGCATTTGTCATAAAAATTTCAAAATGTTGCAATTCATCTTCATAACTAATTTCAATACCAGGCTACGGGGGGGTTTATTCGCCCAAATAAAATAATAAATAATATAAAAAAATCAGTCATTTCTTCTTTTAACATAAAACAATTATAAAATTCTACATAACACATTAAAGTGAATGATTTGTTCGAAATCGCACGTTCCATGGTAAATAGTGAATTTGAGATTTTTTCTCATAAGATGACAGCATCTACACGTACGATTTACTGCATGTCTATGTTGGAAAGAGTATGCCAAAAGTCAACATTTGCATGAGTCCTCAAACATCAAGATACATAACTATATCCATTCAAATAAAGGTTTCATGCGTTTTCCTGAATTTTTTCTGTTTTTTTTTAATTTCCTATAGCTCTTAAAACATCACCCTACGCAAGAAAATTATACAGGGTGATTTTTTTAAGTGTTTCATTAGACGTTTTCGAGGAAGGAATTGCGATACAAATTCAAAATTTTGTATTTTTGTTTTAGAGCACATGAGCTCAATTTTTAAAATATTTTCAAGCGGAATCTACTTCCTGGTCTACCGGAAACGAATGTGAACTTCGTTATTTCAAATGCAACACCCTGTATGTCTATACACATTTGAATTCTTCGTTTAATTTTGCAATGATTTGATGTATGATATGCGCAACCCCATGAAGCGATTGTTGAGTTATAGCCTGATTCTGAAATTTGTTGACAGAAAGATTGTCACAAATTAGAGTTTATTTCTCCAAAATCTCCCATTGTTAAATTTTTTTTTCACAACAGTGGAACAAAAGACAGTACGCTGATACTGCTTCTTGTATAAATTATATGAGGAAATATTATACAGTGTGTCTGAAACAGGGCTTCAAAGTGAGCCTCAACAAAACTATGAAAACTCATTTTTTTCGAGCGGGAACCATGTAATTTTGTAATTCCGAACGGTTGCTCGTCAAAAACTAGTAAGAGTGTGCCAAACATTCCATGTCTTCAGAATCAGTAGTTTTGCTCTTATCGAATAAAATTCGAATTTCATGACTAAAGCCAGGATTCGCTCAGTCAAATTTATTGGTATGGGTGTCTTTTACATAGTAGGCTATGTTAGGAATTGTCATTTTTACGTATTTTTATTGATAAGCACTATGGAAAACATGCAATAATAATTAGGTAATAATACATCGAAAGCCTGTTCTTTATTTGCAGCGAATGTGACAAATAAACAAAGCAGTTAATGAATGATGACTAAATAAAAAAAAAGTTTTAAACTATCACAACAATTTTCTTAACAACAAAAATCAATGACAAAAATTTAATAATTGCTATTACAATAAATTTTCAAAATGTTGGTCCCCTTCCTTTAAACATTTATTGATTCTTCTAAGAACTTTGATTTGGTGAAAGGTGTTAAATGTGGATTTCTTTCGTTAGATAGAAATTCTAACTACCCTTTCTACTATTTCGTAATATTCACCATAAATGAAGAACATATTTGAAACATCACCGTTACTGTAACTGTGATTCTGCTTCTGCATATTTCCCGAATTCAAACAACAAGTAGTAAGTATGAATGACAGTTCTCAACAGTGCATTATAAATGAACTGATATATTCTAACAATTGACATAGCCTACTTGAAAATTATCTTAATAAGCTTATGATTTGACAAAGAAAACTGGATTTATTCCTGAAATTCAAATTTTATTCGATAACGGCAAAACTACTGATTTTAAAGACATGAAATGTTTGGCACACTCTAACTAGTTTTTGTCGAGCAATCGATCGGAATTACAAAATTACCTATATGGTTCCCATTTGAAAAAAAAAGAGATTTCATAGTTTTTTTTGAGGCTAACTTTGAATCCCTGTTTCAGACACCCTGTATAAAATTTCCTCATAATTCATACAAGAAGCAGTATCAGCGTACTTTCTTTTGTTTCACTGTTGCGAAAAAATTTCTTACAATGAGAGATTTTGGAGATATAAACACTAATTTGTGACAATATTTCTGTCAAAAATTTGAGAATCAGACCACAACAATCGCTGGATGTGGTTGCGCATATCATACATCAAATCATTGCAGAATTAAACGAAGAATTCAAATATGTATAAATATACAGGGTGTTGCATTTGAAATAACGAAGTTCACATTCGTTTCCGGTAGAACCGGAAGTAGATTCCACTTGAAAATATTTTACAAATTGAGTTCATGTGCTCTAAAACAAAAATACAAAATTTAGAATTTGTATCGCAATTCCTTCCTCGAATACGTCTAATGAAACACTAAAAAAAAATCACCCTGTATTCTGAGCGCTCAATAGATTTACTATGAGTTGTTTCAAGCTTTTTAATTCTTTCTGGGACACCCTGCACATTTATCGACGCATCCCGTCGTGAGACCCTATTCATCGAAACAATCGACTAGTATCAGAAAAACGCTTGATCTTAACTCAACACAGAACTTTGATTACTTTGATATTGTCCTTGCTCTTGTTGGGGAGGAATTCAGAAAGTCATGCTCAGGGTAGGTATTTTCGAAAGGAGGGTTTATTTCTAAACATTTATTATCAACAGGATTATTTTTACGCATTTGCTGTACTTGAAGAGCAAGTATAATAATTTATACTTCTGATTTTCAGCGATGGTCCAAGATAGATGAAATTTTTGATGCTACTGTAGATATTTTTTTCATCAATCTATCTCGGACCATCGCTGAAAATCAGTAGTATAAATTATTATACTTGCTCTTCAAGTACTTACATTTCATTATTATTCTCCCTCAACTAAATATGAATCAAATAAATCTGTATGAAATTAAACGCAGGATGCCAAGAACAAGCCTTTTAAATATTCAAGTATAAATACAGATTGAATCTTTTTATTATGAGGTTTTTGAATATTATTTCGAAATTGTTATTTTAATGCCATATGAATATGATCAAGAAAAGTAACTATACACATTCGCTGCAATTTTCGTTCCTACGTCCCACATTACATCGATCATCTTTTCCAGTTGACTAATCAGGCTCACAAATAATTTTCATCTTGAGGATTTTCCAATTAAAAACTTAATTTCGAAGTGTCATCGATGGCTGTCAATCGAAACAATCAAGGAGGGCTTGCATTTCGTATAAAAGGAAGACGCTTACTCAACTCTGTCTAGTCATTCTTCCTTGGCTTCGAGGGTGAGTTTTACTATCTGTTCCCTATTATCTTGAGCCATATCAATGAGCTTCCATATACCATATCGGTAAACGAATTCGGCAGCTTCAATTCCAAACAATTGTACATAATTTAAAGAACAGTATTGAGTACCTTTATCTTATTTTTGTGGTCAATTTGATGAAACCAACATCTGCTCGATACGTAAAATCTCAGTGAAAGAATTTATTTTATCCACGAATTGAGTGCTTTCGATGTGGATTCCTTATTGGAGTAACATACACGGTGTTCCTAAATTCGAGGTACAAACGAAAAGGGGAGATTCCTTTTATAATTTTATGAAAAAAAATCGCTTCAAATATAGGACCACAAACTTTCGTTTTCGAGATACAGGGTATTGAAATTTGTTTGTTTTTCTGGTGTATCAGCAATTCACAAGATATGTAACTGAAATTTCGCATAGATTTCACAATTTAGGGTTTACACCTCGTAACATGCCCATATCGATTGCAAATCTACATTGTGATATTTTTTCTGAAACACTACCCTGTTTTTTTGGTGAGGCACGGTTATGTGAAAAATTGCAAAATGAAACTTTGTTGTTGCACTCAACTTTATAGTTTCCTGAAGTGGCTTGTTTGTATTTTCGCATTACAGATCAATTCCCACAAATTGTACACTTATTGCAAAAATTTACTCATTATAATTAAATCAAGGAATATACCCAAAGTTGATTTTTCTGCGATCATTTCACGATGGAAAATTAGAGGTATTTGATAGGTACGTTGTCTCATATTTTTGGAAAAAATGTAATAGTGCTTTGTAACGGGATTTTACATCTCCTCATACCTACGTCCCACAGAAACTACATGGCAGTGTTTTGTTTTAGAGTGATAGAACTTTAAATTTGAATAAAACACGTTCAAATTAGGATTGAAGCCATTTTTTTATTCGAAAGATAATTCTATGACATTCATGTTTTGAAAATAATTTCCGTCGTGGGTCCAGTACGACTAGCATTCGACTAGACCAATTTTGGACCACTTTTCCGAGTAATTCAGGCAATGGCGTAGTAACGCCACCACGGGCCTGTGTTCAAGATATTTTCCAGGCCCCTACCCTCCCTATTAGCGCTAGTTGTTCCCAGCCCGCGGGCCCCTTAGGGGCCCGGGCCTGTGTTCTTCGAACACGCCAAACACTGGTCACTACGCCACTGAATTCAGGCCTTATTTCAGCAATAGAGTTATGTTGGCTTCCAAAGCGTCCATTGCTTCTATAGTTTATCAGCTTAAACCAATGACATTACGCCAAAAAAAAAAAATCCATTGTAGTTATGTCGCATGATCTTGGAGGACAATTAATTGGACCATTTCTCGAAATAATGTTATAGCCAAATCTTTCTTTGAATAAATCAATTGTTGGAACCTTGTTGGAACGAAAGCCCTTCTGGGTCGATACCATTCAAATTTTGAAACAAATAATCTTTGATCATCGATCTGTAACGAGCAATATTCACTGTTACATTAGCTCAAGAGCTAGTCGTGGAGGACATATGCCGGAAATTATTTTTAGAATATAAATGTCATAAAATTATCTTCCAAATAAGAAAAATGGCTTAAATCTTAATTTAAATCTGCTTTATTTCAATTTTATGTTCCACCACTTTAAAAAAACACCCTATTTGAAAATCCATCTATGTAAATCCACTATAGGTGACAAGAATTTTCATTTTCGCCTTTTTTGTGAGAGAGTTAATTTTTATTTTAAGGTATAATTTTCGACATCGAGTATCTATATTTGAGATTGAAATACTCACTAGGTATTTTTTTCGCCAACGTTTTTATCCACCTCACTGGATACTTGTAATTCGCTGATATCAGTACTGGCAAAACCAAACATGAATATGAGGCGACGCACCATCCTCCCAGACTCAATAGTAGCGGTGTATGACCTCTGGAGAAATATGGAAGCAGGAAGAGAACCGATAGAAGGCAGACTGAAAAAAAAGATTATATTTGAAAACTGAGCTATCAATAGTATATAACATTACTACCAAGGTAAGAGGGTTTTTACTGGCGAATGGAGGATATAACTGACGAGCCGCAGGCGAGTCAGTTACCTCCTTGAGCCAGTAAAACCCGTTACCTTGCGTGTATTGTTTTATATTTTATTTGTTTCTCATTCGTAAAAAGGTTAGATAAATTCCAAAAAAATCTCAATAATTTGTCGCGAATGTCGTAAGCTATGGAAGCGTTGCCATGAACATGTCTGTTTATTTTTCTTTACATTTGTTTTGGCGAAAGCGAAAATGAATGTACCAAAAGAAATTATTGAGGGAGCCAGCAGTGTAGCTTCAAGTTTATTACCTGCAAAATCAGCTTCAAGGTACGAGCGAGAATACGAGGACTTCAAAAAGTGGCAAAACAAAAATTGTGTGATTGGGGTAACTGAAGATGTTTTGTTGGTCTACTTGATTCAACTATCAGCTAGATTCAGCCCTAATACTTTATGGGCAGAATGGTCTATGCTGAAAAGCTGCTTGGAAATGAAAGAAAATGCCCCTGTTCGCAGGTTTGTTTTCCTTAAAAAATTTATTGAAAAATATGACGTTTAGTTGTCATTTGCAGATTTCAAAAAGTAATAGCGTTTCTGAAACGAAAAAATGAGCGTTATACGCCAAAAAAGGCCAAGGTATTAAGTAAAGAAGAGGCTGAACACTTTCTTTTACATGCTGCTGATGACCGGTGGTTGCTGGCGAATTTGTAACAATATTTGGGATTTTTGGATGTTGTCGATGTGACGAAATTCTCTCCTTAAACATGAATGATGTAGAAGATATGGGAAAATACGTTATTGTGACATTGCGGCAAACAAAAAATTTAACAACAAGAAGATTCACCATAAGCGATGATGGCTGCAGCTTCAAGCCCTGCATGTTATACAGAAAATATGTAAATCTTCGGCCTCCTGGAACAGAAAGCCTAAGATTTTTTTTGACATACCGACATGGAAAGTGCATTTCCCTTAATGCTGGCCAGCACACTATTGGTGGAGTCCCAAAGCAAATAGCGAAATATTTAGGTTTAAAAGACCCAGAGTTATACACCGGCCACTCTTTTCGCAGAACTGGAGCCACTATGATTGCGGATTCGGGTGGAGATATTTTAGCACTAAAGCGTGCAGGAGGGTGGAAGAGCACCGAAATTGCGATGAGTTATGTCGATGATTCGGTCAACAAAAAAATCGAAATGTCTAGCAAATTATTTGGTGGTAAGGAGAGTACAAATGTTCTGCAGTCCTCGAGTTCAGCAGTTTCTGAGTCAATAGATGGTTCATCATCATCAGTATCAACTCTTTCATCATCAAAAATCTGTGTTACTGGAAATAACAATTGTACCATGATTTTCAACACATATGACGATAAAACAAAATTTTCTAATGTAAATAATACGACTAACTTGTAAAAATTTTGCAAGTTTACTGTCAGTTTTACAAGTTAGTGACTTGATAAAATAAACTTTCTTGATTAATATTGTGTTTTTGGAAACTGACGTTTACAAATGAGAAACAAATAAAAATGTTTTTTCGCATTTTGTTTCGCATTCAAGAACGTGAATCCACCTGTAAGTTTGTCTACTTACAACGTGGAGGAACGAGCGCTCATAAGCTCTTGACATCACGTCAATGCGCATCTAATTCCCGATGTCTGCCAATCGATGGCGTCAACAGTAGGTAGTAAGTGCTTGACATATGACGATTTTTACATATCCAAAACGTCATGAACCCCACTCAGACATATGGTAAACAAACTGTTCCAACATATAAGAGCTTTTGTTTTGGCGTCATATACTTTTGGTTTTGTGAATATGTCTGATTTTGTGCTAAATAATCGTCATTTGCGAGAAGTGTTGATTTTCTTCTTTCATTAAAAGAAACCGGTGGCTGAAGCGCATTGAGAGACCATTGTACGGAGAGGTATATTGCTCGATGAGGATCCATACAAAACGTAAAAAGTTTTCTTCCGCATTAGTCATTTCCGAGCGCCTCATGCTTTGGATACGAAAACAGGGAATTTGGGTTCCTTATGAATAGGGATGTTGACACATGTTACAAATTCATATAAATTGAGGTTTTCCACATTGAAGCTAGTTTAATGAGAAATACTGAAAAAATATTTAAGTGGTCTAATTACTCTCATTAAATTAATTGAAATTGATTTAAATTGTGTTATCTATTACCGATTATCACGTGACTGCAAACACCAGTCAGAATACGTGACGTCACTGTTCGGTAAACAAGCTAACCTATAACCTAACTGTATCCTATGTGTCATTACGAGTACGAATTTACGAATAACAGAAGACAGTAAAACGTATCTCCAGTTATTACGAGAACGATTTGTTCGCAAGAAATCACACAAGATCAGTTCGCTTTGACAGAAGGCGAAGTCTGTTTACCGTATAGTGACGTAATCATAATCACGTGACAGTATGAAGCGTTTCAGCGGGAATTTTGAAAACTATTTCTATTTACGCATTTTTCATTAGTATTTGCTATATTTTTTCCATGAAAATATTTTTTTCGTGTTTATCTACAAATTAAAATCATTTCCAAAAAATAGTCAACATCCCTATTGAAGCTATTACAGCAACCCAATAAAAAAATAGTCATCGGGACTGCCCGGTCATGCTTCTACTTTGACGCCTCGACCGAATATTCACGCTACGAAGATTATGCAGTGTTTCTGGTGGGACCAGGTCGGTCTTATTCATTATGAGCTATGGGAAACGAGTGGAACGATTACTAGGGAACGGTATCGACGTAAATTGATGCGATTGAGTCGAGCACTGCAAAAAATGTCTACAATACGAGCACAGGTACTATTAAGTGATTAGACAGCATGATAACGCTCGGCCTCATTTTGCTTAACCCGTTGAAAAATACCTGGAAACGATCAAATAGGACGTGCTACCCCATCCGCCTTATTCCCCCTATATTGCCCCGACAGAATATTACTTTTTCCGGTCGATGGCATATGGTCTCATCGCCACTCCTATGAAGACATCAAAAGATGGCTTGATTCGTGAATAGCCTCAAAATATGAATACTTTTACCGTAGTGGTATTCGAGCTCCGCCAGAAAAATGGTGAAAATCTGTGGCGTACAATGGGCAATACTTAAGATGATTCATTCGTAATAATTTCTCACAATATAGTAATTTACGTAACCGGAATATAGGGTTTTTTTGGACGAATAGACAAAATTCTAGGACGAGCCGGAGGCGAGTCCTGGAAGTCTATGAGTCCAAAAGAACTATTTTCGGGCGTGTTGCGTAAAATATTTTTTCGGCAACCGTGAAGAATTTCAAATCAATGAGACAACACATCTCTCTATTATACATTTTGATTCTTATTTGAATGAAACAGAACGGAACTGTCATCCGTTATTTCGTTGCTATTGTGATGATCATAATGACAACAACGACGTGTTTTTCCGGTCTAGGCCGGAAAGTACGTACTTTCCGGACTAGGCCGGGAAATGCTACTTTCTCAAAGAAAAAGCGGATATATCCCGGACTGTTGCCGAATAAAGATGTATTTTCATCAAAAAACAGCGGGAACTATGATGCGCACCTCATATTTCTAAATTGAAACTGAGTTTTCTAGTTTTGAAATCAAATCTTGGGCGATTTCTTTGATAGCGGCTGTTAAAGTATTCTTGACAGCTTTCAGTATTGTTTTCTCGTTGTATTCTGGAATGTGAATCTACCTAAATGGATGATTTTCAAGGTGAATGAACGTTACGAAAGTGCTTCTAGTGAGCCATTTCTTTTATAGAACACCCTACTTCATTTCCAAAAGATTTTAGGCCCAAATTCAGTTTGTTATTACCTATTCGAAGACCTTAATCGAAAACATTGGCAACGATAAACTAAAGAATAAACTAACATGTTTCGGCCAATGCAGAATTATGCCAACTTATGCATCCTTTCATATAATTTTTTCCATGCACTTATCAAGATTGCACAATATTTGGAATTTATTTCCAAACTTTACCAGAGCCAAATATTTACAAAAAATATAAACAAAAGTTCCGTATCTTCGAAATGATTGCAGATCTTATACGTAACATTTCATGACAATGCCTCAATGCGCAAAATTTCATCAGTTTGTTTTCGTACTATGACAGTTGCGAAAACTTTTTGAATTCAGTTTTTTTTCTTGAACGACCAGCATGTTTTATTACGGTTTTGCCAAATAAAAAAGGATCTTCTCGTACACTGTTTCCTTATTTGGATTCGGGATTCGAATTATTTGTCATCGAAATACATAGAACACTGCAGACATAAAAATGGACGAGGCATTTCAAAGAATGCAGTTCCATATTCGAGGATTTGCGAATAATTGTTTTCACTTTGCAGTCAAATAGAAGAAAAACAATGAATAATTCAGCACAGTTTCTCATTTCCTTCACAGCAGTTACCAACGAATCAGCAAAATAATTTTTTAAAGAATTCGGAAAATTGTTTCAGATACTGAGGGATATTATTTTTGGAGTGAAAAACCATTATTGGAACAAGTCCAATGTGTCTATAGATATCCATCTTAATTGATACAAGCTCAACTCACCTGTTTCTGCAATTTTCTCATCTCGTTCCTCAGGATCAATTTTCGCAATATTATGGAGACTTCTCAAGCGACCTCTCACTCTCGTTATCATCCCCATTACTCTTGACGCAAACCAATTGCACTTTCAATTTTAACTGACGATGAACCTTCACTTTAAATAGATTATCTTTGAGTGAAACACACAGAAGGACCTTTAATTTGATTGCAATGGAAACCTTGTTTACAAAAGTCGAATTTTATTCATGTTTTGGTCAGAAATTCCCTCCCTTTCGAAATATCTTCCCACTCCTCAATTTGTGCGTCACGAATTTCATTTTGGCAAGTGAAACTCCACGTAGTCCGTTTTCTCATTCTATATTTAAAACGAGTGTAAACATATTTTCCATTGAAGCTATTGAACGGGTGTCTGATGACCCCCTCTGCATCTATACAGACATGGATATTGTTTAATGGGTCACAAGCTCTTCGATTCTTTCTGAGAAATTGAATGAATGAATCCTATTTCGATAGAGGTCGGAATGATACGCTGCATTTTTTCTTAAATCCACACATTTTCCTATTGCACATTCAGATGATACAGATCTTTGTTGCACGATTGAATATTCCGATGAATTTAGTCATAGTGACCCTTTTCCTGGAAACCGGCAGCTTTGTTCGGAGACCCGTGCTCGGTAGACCCAGAGTAATATCTGCAAGGCAAGACCATTATATCACAAGTTTTACTCGAAGGAATCGAACTGTATCTGCAACAGCCCTTCGAAGTCATTTGTTGAGGACCTATAGAAGGGTAGTCTCAACCAGTGCCATCAGGAGACGGTAGCATTCCTCAAATTTATGGCAAGAGGAACTTTAAGAGTACCTCAGGTGTCACCTGGACATAGAGCTGCCTGTGGGCAATGGGAAGAACAAGACTGGCTTTTACCACAGTTGCGCAACGTAGTTCTTTCGGACGAGTCACGATTCGGTTCATAAAGTGATAGCCGACGAGAAAGGGTTTGGAGAGGTCTAGGCAGACCAGAACGCCTCAATTTCAGCCGGGATGTTGTGCATTTTCAAGGCGGATCAATACTGTGCTGGGGAGTATAATGTTCGGGCATCGTATCCCTAATATTATTGTTGAATGAACAATGACTGGTGTCATCTAAGTAGAAAACATCATTGAAAAATCATTGTTCCTCTGCGCAAGGACTTTGGGAAAAATTTCATTTATCAGGATGATAACGCCCCGCCACACCGCACACGAAGAGTTCAAAACATTCTTCAAGGGGACAATATCCAGAGAATGAACTGGCCAGCAAATTCACCGGGCAATGGGCATTAATCCAATTGAGCACGTATGTGATTGGAGTAATATAAAAAAAAACCAAACTTCAACTTTTTAGGAATTGGGTTCAGCCCTTCAGGAAGAATGGAACTATATGCCTGAAAATTTCAGTGATGACTTGATTCGTGGGATGCCTAGGAGCCTAGGCGTTGATTGAAAGAAGTGGTAAAAAGTAATCGATAAATTTAAAATTATTCACACTTTTCCTTTTTTTCTCTCTTTCTGCATGAACCAAGTAACAAAAAAAGATTTTCTATCAAATATTCATCCCATTTCCAGGACATAGATTGTTTATTTCTTGATGAACCTAGGGGGGCAAAGACTTCTGACGATGTTGGTTGTTATGAAATATGTCAGAAACGAGGTAAAACTGGTTAACCATTTGAGAATGAAAACTTGACATAGGGAGAAATTCCTGTACCAAAAATGTTACCAAGTGGTATTATCAATAATATTGAAAAGTGGAATAATGTCGCATTGACCTTCAAGCCTTGCTGAAGGAAATGATCGAATTGTTGACGAAAATACTACTATCAGTCATGTAGTATAGATTGGTTAAAAAATTTTCGACTGCGTATCTTTAACTCATTTCTATATTATGTTCAAAGTTAACCGGACTTGTTTTCATCCTCTGATTTTTATCGGAAGATGTGTGATGATATTTACTGCGTATTCGTTATAGTTGGCGTGATCTAAACAAAACAATCATGTTTTTAGAGTTGTTTGCGTAGAAATTTGTTTTTTGATATCCGGATGACCTGTTCATTCGAAAATACATATTCAGTTTTACTGAATTTTAAAAATTTAATCTGAATATTGTATCCATGTCCGAATGTTAAGAAAAGGATCAATAAATTTTGAAGAAAAAGATAGAGTTTCTATTGGTTCAATTAACTTAGACAAAATGGGCCGCTTTGGGATATTGTACTAATAATAGTTCTAATTGTGGATCCCTTCAAGTCTCTTGTTACCTGATTGAATGATAGGTAATAGATTTATATTATTATAGATTTCAGTTTGGCGAGGGGGTTACATTCCGGTGCGACCTCAAGGTCTATTGTGTCCCCATCAGAGCTGTTTTCGCAACTGCGCTATCTACAGCTATCCCTCTGGCTCCAGAACTTCAGTATCTAACAAGGCTTCAAAGATGCATAATCCTCATTCCTCCTATAATTCCCTTTTTCAAGACATTCTTTGCCTTTGCTTGCAATGACGGGGCATTCTGAAACCAGATGAACAGGAGTTTTTATCTTACTCACAGAATCTGCACTAATCAGTTTCTGATAAGCAATTCTCGTTATATACTTCCTAAGGCGACAATGTCATGTGAGGAAGCCAGTGAGGTGCCGTAGCTTATTCATACTGAGATCCTAATAATTCTGGGTTCTTAGAGTTCCGAAATCCAGAAAGAACTTGGAATAATCTATTCCTGGAAGATTCCTGAGGATGGCTTCTCTTTGAGTATCTTCCTTTTGCAAAAACTCTGTCTTATAGGTGCATTTTTCTATAACGCAGAAAAGCTTTGGCCATTAAGTGGCATTTGTGCTCACTTTCTGACTTTTCGTATCCTCAGATTCCTGAGTGACCGGGAACCCAAACTAAAGAGAATTATTGTTTTTGCTTACTTCCTTCGGCACTTCCATAATAGCTGACATAGGAGTGCTTTGATAGCAGCTTGACAATCAGAATGGATCATCATGTCACACCATATAGATGCATAATAGATGCATAGAATACCTGGTGTTGGCACTGAACTGATTTTGTTCAGGACTTTTTTCCTTTGCCGCAATCGCGCCACGATTTTTAGTTAGGAGTCGTTACACCAGGGTTTCTATGCATCTATGATGCATTGAATACCTGATGTTGACACTGATTAGATTTTTTTTAATTTCCTGTCGATCGAGAACCTGTGATGGGGTCCTACTTTTCATTTCTCCCGAAAGGGGTCGTGCTATTTTCCATTGCCTCTATAGCGCCAAGTAAGACCCGATCTACAATCTGTAGTGCCGTTTTAATCTACAATTTTTGGTCAAGTATTGGGTATGTGGGTAGGCACTAAAACTATTCGAGTCTTATCTCAGTGGACGTTCTCAAATCGTTAAATTGTGATATAATATTTCTTCTACCAAACTGGTGTTTAGTGGTGTACCTGAAGGTTCGGTTCTTGGGTCGATACTCTTCATCTTACATAACAGCCAATTCCCTAAGTTCATTCATCACCGCCAGTTCATTTATCATGTATGTTGATGATTTCCAACTCTTCCTAGACTTCTTGATTGATAGATTGAATGTTGCTGCCATTCAACTGAACGAGGACTTGCTGTGGAAAATTGCAAAGAAACATAGTCTCAATCAGAATGGCATCAAATATTTTGCTCTCGCTTCTAACTCCAAGGACAATAAGGAAATTTTTAAAGAGAATCTCAAACTGATTTTGTATGATTCGGTGAGATTTCTAGAACATGTAGTAAGCGCAATTGGTAAAGCTTATGCATGGTTCTTTGAGAATATTGTTTCCCCTTAGATTATATTTGCTTATCTTCAAAAAGAGGCTGTGAGGCTTTGGTCTTATCCAAATTCAATTATTGCTCTCCTGTTTATAGTTTTAGCGTGTTCAACACAACTATACGAAGTTCATTTTTGGGATCAAAAAATTTCATCATGTATCACACAAACAAGAGTTGAGTAGGCTCCCAATTATGCTTCCCTTTGATCATTATGCCCTTTGAACTTTCCACAATAGAATTTTAAGGAGAAGTTCACCATTTCTTCAATAGGCTGAGCTAAAGATCTGACGTTCACAACGCCAACATAAGATGGAAATTTATTTTCCTGTCCTCACCACAGAACATCAACATTTGAGAGAAGCTTTAGATAATATATTGTAATAATATCTACTGATTTTATAACGTTGTTCCCCATGAATTTAAGCAGTTCAAAAATGAAAAATTTAGGATAAAGATCGAGGATTTCATTCTGAGATGCTGCTAACTTCACTTTTCAGTACGTGTTTTTTTTGTAACAAGGGTTAAGTGGTAGACCACCTCCAGGTGATCTTCCCCTTGAGATTTCTGTTAGGAATGAAGGCCTTATTATTATTATTACGACTAATTTTCTATCGAAGATTAGCAGGTTGATGAACGGACTTATTCCATATTTGACCAGTGTGTCCGAATATTTACGGCTCAAAATTCCACTTACAGACACTTGGTCGAAAAGATAACGCTCTTGCTAAAATAGACAAGCGCGCAAATCCCATATCTCTCCTCATTTACAAACTACTGGAATTTTTTTCTTCGGTAGAGTAAATTTCGCAAAATAATGCAAGTTGGCAATTTAAAATTTCATTAACCAAAACTCCTCAGTGAATAAAGATCATTCCCAAATCAGGTTTATCCTCAGCCGTATCAAGCATGGATGATAAGGAAAGAAAAAATTCGATTTGCAAGAGTAGCTGAATTTTATATATTAACGGATGTTTGTGTAACATCTGAAGCGTATCGTGAATTTGTTGATGATCTTTGTAAATGAACCGATACATAGGGAAAGCTATTCTTTCAATAAATGTTAATCTTGAATCTCGGTCACATGCGGGTGTACTTTATAATCGCAAATTTTAAACGACTGTGCATATTTAATATTCACGTGCCTTCGTTCGTGAAAATTCAAAATGTGAGGAAGACTTGTATGACGATACCTATGTTATTTGAATATGGTTTATGGCATATGATCGCCACGGCTGACTCGGACGTAGTCTATGCGGCGTAGACGAGCGACTTCGCATATCCCCACAGCAAATAAGTCAAGCGGCGTTAAATCGCACGATCTTGCAGGCCAATTCACAGATCCGTATAGTGAAACTATGCGGTTACTGAAAGCCTCCTTCCATAAATCAATTGTGGCACGAGCTGTGTGACATGTTGTGCCGTCTTGTTCAATCCACATCATGGTTGTTCAATTGATGAAGAAGAACGATAATTCATATAAAAAAGTCGAATTGTCGATCTATTCTAAACACAAATGACAGATACTGACATTTTTTCCATCTTAAATATGGCAACTATGTCGTTTCAAAACCATATCCCCATTGGAAAAGCCTCTACACTCTAAAATATGCCATAATGTCTGTATGCACGCGTGGTGTTCATAAACATAAGCACAAGGTATCACAACTTGGACTCTCCTCAAGGTTGAATCCTTGATAACACTTCGAAAACATGCAAAGTTTATTGAAGCAATCTAAATCTGATATGCTGATCATTGAATAATACCGAATGGAATTTGTAGAGTGATGTTTGCTTAAGGCTGTAACACAGAATAAGGTAGCAACTTATACCTTATACTGTGGTTGTATAGCAGACTCTTCGAACTCCGCATAGGATCTCGTTGAAGAACAAACGATGGCTAGCAATAACCGAATCATCTACTGTAATTTTATAATCCGGTGCTAAGAGAGAAGCGTGAATTATAGCTTTCAATAGTTTCAATGTCCGATTGTTCTGTTGACTATTGTACAATTTCATAAATTCATCAGAAGGTCCTTATCTCGAATGACTTCATCGTTCTCTCTATTGCATCAGCCCAGAGGTAGACATTGTCAAGAAGAGATCATTTCACAACCCGAAGAAACTTTCATTCTGATAAACACAAACTTTTTAATCTAATATTTATTTTTGAATCGATCTAAAAATAGCTTACAAGTTTGTTGCATTCAAGGTAGACTGGAATATCGACCTATTTTATCTTTTGTTTTCAATATAGATTTTCTAGAATTATGATTGAGTTGAAATTTCTTAACGTCGTATACAAAAAAAGGATTCAATTTCAAAATAGGATGTTAAGTTCGTTAATGGGCTGATAATGCCTAAATTGGGCCGAAATGAAAGCTGCATTCAGATGGAAATGACGTACCGAAGCTACATGCAGGGCTTCGTCCATATCGCAAATCAACGAAAAAAAATCACTGTTACTAATGATCCATAATTATTTACTTTCTCTATTTCAGTATCGTAATGAGTTCATTACAGTACTAAAAACAGTGCTGTAATGAATTCATTTCAGCATCGTTTTCAGTAACATTTTTCATTTTGTGGTTGTCAGCAATGACTTCCGATCCTTTTAAATTTCAGCAGACGTCAATTTAGAAACGTCAATTTTCGTATTTCCTAACATTAACACCAACTGCCAAGATATAATATGAAAGTTACTAGGACCTATAATTTGAATTTTTTCGTTGAATTTCACAGAATTTGAGTGAAATAGAGAAAATATCGTCTAATACTCGTTTCAGAATGCAATTCCAATACTCATGCGTTCAAAAACTCGCTCCTTCGTCGCTCGTTTTCGAATTTCGCATTCGCATATTGGAATAGGAGCCCATTCTGCAACTAGTTTTAGAATATACTATTGTCAGCTTCGAGATTTTAAATGTGATTGAACGAGCGGTCAAAAGCACCTGACTTTACGTCAGTGCTTTGAGTGGCCTTCTCTTAAAAAAAAACCGTTTATTTCAAGTATGTGTACGATATTCCTTTCTTTATAAAAATGCAAATCTCAGAAGTTTGAGGCCGATTTTCTGGAAAACAGAAAGATTTGGAGCTTCCGACCTGGAGTACCATTTTTAAACAGTAATCTTCAAGAATTTTAAATCCATCGAAAAATTTGCAAAAGTGTCAGTGGCGTTCCAGTTGGGGACGTTGTAATATTTACGCCACTGAAAATGCAAAACACAATAAAAGTTGATTTGAACAAACAGTGAGGCTGTTTTGGTTTGAGAAAGACTTTGACGAACAGTTTAAGTGGCAAAGTACCGTGAAAATGATATCTCATTTTGGCTAACACCATTGAGTTTACATATACATAGAGACACAACCCAGTTCATTGATTTGATGCACAAATTTTTGGCAGTTTACTTGCCACTTTGCCAACTTAAGTGGCGGCACATAGTAGCTACCTAATAAAGGAACTATATTCGTCCGATCCATTTTGTCACTACTCATTTATAGAAATCTGTAGGGGATTTATTTTTCTCTAGTTCTATGAATCGTAGGCAGGGTCGGATTCGTCCAAATTCGTTACAAACGGTGTGATTCAATAATGATGAACTATTAGCCATGAATTTCTCCAAAGGAGTGTTCTCAGGTAGGAAATGAGGGGTGAAAATGTTTCTTGGAGGGACATAAAAGAAACGTACTTAATCGATGAAAAGAATTTGTCTTTCTCGTACTCCCTTGAAGATAACTGAAAACCACATAAATCCAAACGCCTTCCAGAAAATGAAGGTTAAATTGGCCACGCAGATTTTCATCAGAACTTTATATTCGGCTATGAGAACACTCATTGCAACTGGTGAGCTGAGGTCGAGAAGTGCCAATTCAACTGCTCAGTTCATTCTGAAAATGAATGATCTTTTCGACTGCCTCAATTCGAATGGAAAATTTGAGGGAAATTATCAGCCATCAGCAATACAAACTCTGACGGAATCAATTGAATTCATTAAGTCTTGGACAGTTGGGAAAAATATTCCCTATTGTTTCAACGGTTTGATACAAACCATCAGTAGCATCCTTCAATTGTGGGAGGAAACGAAGGAAACATTTCCATATTTGATAAAAAGTCGGCTCAACCAGGACCCAATCGAGAATTCATTCTCCAAAATAAGACAGCGTAGGGATTATGATCCAAACCTCTCAGCTCGATGCTTCAGATTCGACCATTTCTTCTGCTGATTCGGGCAACGGTGAGCCTAGTGAGGGTATACTCATATAAGAGATAAAGAGTTAATTGAACCCCTAAATACCCTAGAATCCAACTCAATCGCAAGTTGCTCGGGGTATTTGATGAGGAACATCGCCAAAGAAAAACAAATGCTGTAAGTGCAAAAAAGAACTCCTCATTGATGATTTGAGTAAGCTTGCTAATGATTGGATACATTTGAGAATTCCCTCAACCGATTTCAAACATTTGATAAGGAAAGCGCTATTGGTCATAAAGAAAATTATTGTCACAAAATCAGAAAAGATATGACTTCAAAGGTATATTTTAGGAAAATAAAAAAAATGAATTTATAGAAGATTGGAACTCTCCATTAACTCCAGAATTTGAAAAGCACAGGATTCATTTGTTGAGACAACTGATCAGAGTGAAGCTGTACAGAGGACAAAAAAAAACCAAAGGAATCTCGACACAGAAGCATCCCGCTGTTTATAAAAAATTAAATATTTTTAAAAATTAATAGAAAATCTATTTATGAATACTTGTGAATGCAGAATTTTTTCATACATCAGTATTTTATATTCATGAAAGATCAAAAATAATTGTCGTTTTATTGCATCAAAAAAATCAGGTGATGAAATACTGAACATCCCACATTTCCATATGCCGGTCCTGATCGTCATCGCATTCGGCTTTGGAAATAGTGCCTCATAGTTCAGCGTCTTACCGCCAGATGCGAGAGAAAAAATTTTCGCTTCTCTGAAACACACTTATCCATCTATGAACCGGTGAAGGAACTACACAAAATTTAGCTTCAAATCGTTGAACTGGGCTGTGTCTCTATGTATATTCAAACTCAATGCTAACACTGAAGAAATTGGCCACTTGCACTGGTGTTGGACCAGCCTGAAGCATCCTATGGAATATGTTGGCATGGTTATTGGATGAAACTTGTCTTGACATAATAAAAATTCCATTTTCAATTGTATGGAAAGGTGCTATTCTGACACACATGGCAAAAATTATTGAACTTGAATCACCATGCACCAGATGAGGTTTCTATAATCTTCATAAGTTGATTTAATCGAAAAAATATTGAAATGTTACTTAAAACTTCCATTATAGGATAACATCAATATCAGACTTCTTGTAGAGTAGTTTATTTATATTACCAGTTTAGTATAGTATAGAATAAATGGTATCAACTGAGTTCTTCTCTGAAAAGTCCATAGTGCATTTCTCGGTTTATCTGACTTATTGATCGTTAAAAAAATACGATACCTACTACAAGTTGCTACAACTGAATTTCTTGATAACAATTTTCATGATTTGGATTATTTCATAATAAGACGAAAATAACTCTATTTAATTTACATTAGTATTAATCATCTTCGGTCAGTGTCACCAAAATAGAATATCAATAGCATAGAAATAGATGAAATCCCGCAGTGGTTGAAGACAAATACTCCCGAAATACCTTATCAGTTTTTGAGATAATGCGGTAGTTGAAAAACCAAATAAATTTTTTGTACAGGGATTTATTTCATGAAAACATTGAAGCACTTTTAATTGAATAAATTGGAAATTTTCTCATCAAAACAAGGTTCAAGCACTACAAATAGCGAATATGTTATCAAATGGATGTTAAATTAAGTTATTCATGTTTCACATAAATGATTTTTTTCTTTAGAGATTAATGGTTTAATTATCAAAATAAACATGCTGTAAATCTTTTGCAAGAATTTTATTAGTTATGAATTAAAATCTGGTTACAATCAAAGTGTAGAGTCATCCAGTCAGTTTTGGTAAATTATCATTTGGGAAGCTAACATTTTACTTCTCAGCACCGTCAATGGCATCAATTACCATGAAGCTAGACACAGGATGCTTCGAGTACAGGGAACTTTTAATCACCGTTATTTGTTTCACTTTGCCCTGTTATTTATTGTTATTTGATCACTACAAAAAATGATAGCATTGCAAGATAAAAACCCATTCAAGGCTTTCTAACGTACCTTCTCTAATTGAACAACTCGAAGAAACACTAATCATTGAAATAGTGTTGAAGTAGTTGCCGTGAGATCATATAATTTTCAATGAATCCTCTGACGATAATTTTGACGTCAATACAGGTTGATGAAGTTAAAAGCAAAAAACCGTGAAAAAATTTTCCGCCAAGTACAATTCTTCGAGCGACACTTTAGAAAGTTCAAAACGCTCCAAGAAGATAAAGGTGAGTGAATTAAAAATATGATATACACTGCGCAAAAAAATTAACGCACATTCTGAAAATCTCATTATTAATGAAAGTTAACTCTACATTGACTTTACAACATATTTTTTATGTTCTCTCGGGAAGGTTTTGAACGAAACAAAACACATTGAATGGAAGAAAAATTCAGGATTTCACCGAATCTTATGTGAAAGAAGAGAAATGAACAATTTTCAAAATACTGAAATGCTGATAAGTGATTTAATACTTGATATTTCCACCCCTTGCGTTAATTACAGCTCGGCAACGACGGTTCATACTCGAAATGAGTGATCTTAAAATATTCTGATCTAATCCTTCTCAGATTTCTCCGAGTTGGATTCCTAAGTCATTAAGAGTAGCTGGATGATTTTCTGAACTCAGCCTTCTATTGAGGTTGTCCCAAACCTGCTCAATCGGATTGAGATCTGGACTTCTTGCTGGCCGTTCCATTCGAGAGACTTCAACCTCTTCAAGGTACTCCTGAACGATGGCATTATCGTCCATAAAAATGAAATTTTCACCAATGTATGCGGCAAATGGCACTACATGCTCTTCAAGAATGTTCCTTATATACTTATCAGCATTCATAGCTCCATTATCAACGACCACTAGGTCTGTGCGAGCAGTCAAAGATATTCCACCCCATATCAAAATCGATCCTCCCCCGAAACCAGTAGTATTCAGGAAATTGCACTGAGCATATCTTTCATGTGGACGTCTGTATACAAGGGAACGTCGATCACAATGGTAGAGGCAGAATCTAGACTCATCTGTGAAGAGAACTCTTTCCCAATCGGCCTCTTTCCAATGGATATGCTCTCTCGCAAAATCCAAACGCGCCCTTCGATGGGCTGGGGTAAGAGCTGAACCTCTTGCCGCGACACGAGGCCTTAAATCATATTCTCTGAGGCGATTTCTTATTGTCTGAGTGCTAATTTGCACCTCATGAGTTTGCTCAAGCTGATTTTGAAGAAGGCGAGCGGTTGCAAACCGTTGTCTCAACGAAGAAACTCTCACGTAACGTTCTTGAATGGAAGTTGTTACCCGTGGTCTACCCTGTCCTGGTCTTCGGACATTCATACCTGTCTCCCTGAATCGCTGCAACATTCTGGACACACTTGTATGGGAAACTCCAAACCTTTCTGCAATTCTTGTGTATGTCCACCCTTCTTCTCGCAAAACTACCGCTTGGGCACATTCCTCTTGGGTCAAATTGCGTGTTTCGCGTTGCATAGCGATCGAGTGTAGAAAATCAAACGAAAGAAAA
This sequence comes from Adalia decempunctata, assembly GCA_951802165.1. NCBI lineage: Eukaryota > Metazoa > Arthropoda > Insecta > Coleoptera > Coccinellidae > Adalia > Adalia decempunctata. The sequence goes on from OX637697.1 coordinate 30,559,301, forward strand.
ACTATTGATCACTAGAATTGATCGAGAACAACTGATTTTAGAATGGAGCCAATACATTTAAAATCTGACAATATCATCTTTTTTATTACTGCTGGGAGAAAACATCTGTATTGAAGAAAAACGTTGAAAGTGGATAACATATGCATGCATAATTCTGATAAAAATAATTATCATTGAGAACACCTTCAGTTGTAGAATAAATTTGAGATTTCCATAATGTGCGTTAATTTTTTTGCGCAGTGTATATTAGAGTTTGGTGTTTGGTTGATTTTCCAGTTTTGTTGAGATCATCCATTTAATTTATCGTAAAGCATCGAATAGTTCGAAGAATGCTAACCCTTATCGTGTAGCCGCACGATTCACTTGTAATTATTGCTATAAGCTCTATCTACCTCTAGATAAAAATAAGAACTCACGTTTCAGAACATCCTGTATATGCATACAGACTATGTATATACAGTAGGTCTCCTTTTGATGGTATGATGATAATGGGATCCACATTTTTCATAGCCTACTGAGATAACAAAGAAAACCACGAAAACATTGGGATTTTTCCAAGAAAGAAGCGAATAACTCTATCAAATCATCTAAAATTCCATATTTTAATTATAACTCAATAATTTTAAATTCGTAACTTCTACCGAGTGTTCACAACGAGTGTACAAAAATATTTAATTTTCAATAGATTAAGAACCATTTGGTGAATCAATTTGATCAAGAAACGAAGAGATTGTTTCATGTAAGAGTAAATTCCTTTTTAAACTAAGGCACATCTGGAACTACCAAATATCAATTTTCAATATGTTAACTTATAGCGAGTGTCCACAAAATCGAAATAAATATGAATTTTTTAGATTGTCCCCCGCATATTTTCCATAGAGTGCACAGAAAAAATAGTCAAGAATACCATCTGGCCATTTATTCTTAATATTCAAGTTATTGGGTCGACAAAAGTCCAAATTGGGTAATATATTCCAAGAAGTTATTTTTCTCTATTTATTGTGAACACTCTGATATGCGAGTGATGTTGTGTAAATTGACACACCGGATGACTCTCAATCCGTTGACAATTTAATATTTACAACAGACTTATTAGATGTGAAGAAGGAGAGCTATTGAAGTACTGTCCTTACAGTACTTAAAAAATCACCTTTGATTTTTTAAGAGCTATAGGAATTTAAAAAAAAAACACTTGAAATTGTGGATGCACCTCAAATGGTCCATCCGCTTAGTCCAGTTTTGGCCTACTCTTTCCAACATTTCGGCCGGTATCTCACGAATAAATGTTTCAATGTTGTCGTCCAACGCGTCAATAAAGGCATGCTTTTCATTATAGACATGGGCCTCAACATAGCCACACAAAAAAATAGTCTGAAGGCGTTAAATCACACGATCTAGGCGGCCAATTGACCAGTTCTAAACCTGAAATGAACCGTTCACCCAACTTGCCCCTCAATTGATTGCTGTTTAGCATGGGGCACCGTCTTGTTGAAAACACATGTAACAGAGGAAGCATTTGGTTAATAATATTCAATGATTCGCAAGCGTTGTTCGTTTGTAGGACGATTCATGGTTGAATTATACACTGCGCAAAAAAATTAACGCACATTCTGAAAATCTCAATTTTAATGAAAGTTAACTCTACATTGACTTTATAACTTATTTTTCATGTTCTCTCGGGAAGGTTTTGAACGAAACAAGACACATTAAATGGAAGAAATATTAAGGATTTCACCGAATCTTATGTGAAAGAAGAGAAATGAACAATTTTCAAAATACTGAAATGCTGATAAGTGATTTAATACTTGGTATTTCCACCCCTTGCGTTAATTACAGCTCGGCAACGACGGTTCATACTCAAAATGAGTGATCTTAAAATGTTCTGATCTAATACTTCCCAGATTTCTCCGAGTTGGATTCCTAAGTCATTAAGAGTAGCTGGATGATTTTCTGAACTTCTCAGCCTTCAATTGAGGTTGTCCCAAACCTGCTCAATCGGATTGAGATCTGAACTTCTTGCTGGCCATTCCATTCGAGAGACTTCAACATCTTCAAGGTACTCCTGAAAGGTGCGCGCACGATGGGGTCTGGCATTATCGTCCATAAAAATGAAATTTTCACCAATGTATGGGGCAAATGGTACTACATGCTCTTCAAGAATGTTCCTTATATACTTATCAGCATTCATAGCTCCATTATCAACGACCACTAGGTCTGTGCGAGCAGTCAAAGATATTCCACCTCATACCATAATCGATCCTCCCCCGAAACCAGTAGTATTCAGGAAATTGCACTGAGCATATCTTTCATGTGGACGTCTGTATTCTCTCGCAAAATCCAAACGCGCCCTTCGATGGGCTGGGGTAAGAGCTGAGCCTCTTGCCGCGACACGAGGCCTTAAATCATATTCTCTGAGGCGATTTCTTTTTGTCTGAGTGCTTATTTGCACCTCATGAGGTTGCTCATGCTGATTTTGAAGGGGGCGAGCGGTTGCGAACCGTTGTCTCAACGAAGAAACTCTCAAGTAACGTTCTTGAATGGCGGTTGTTACCCGTGGTCTACCCTGTCCTGGTCTTCGGACATTCATACCTGTCTCCCTGAATCGCTGCAACATTCTGGACACACTTGTATGGGAAAATCCAAACCTTTCTGCAATTCTTGTGTATGTCCACCCTTCTTCTCGCAAAACTACCGCTTGGGCACATTCCTCTTGGGTCAAATTGCGTGTTTCGTGTTGCATAGCGATCGAGTGTTTAAAATCAAACGAAAGAAAAACTATTGATCACTAGAATTGATTGAGAACAACTGATTTTAGAATGGAGCCAATACATTCAAAATCTGATAATATCATCTTTTTTTATTCCTGCTGGGAGAAAACATCTGTATTGAAGAAAAACGTTGAAAGTGGATAACATATGCATGCATAATTCTGATAATAATAATTATCATTGAGAACACCTTCGACCTTCAGTTGTAGAATAAATTTGAGATTTCCATAATGTGCGTTAATTTTTTTGCGCAGTGTAGATCAAACTGAAGATGTTTGAGAGAGAACAAAACTCGTGCGTTAGCTATCAACATCAGTGTTTCCAAAAAGAAAATAGCTAAAGAATCATCTGTTAATATTAATATCAAATATTTTCAAAAGATATAAATAAAAAAATTTAAATATTATCTGGATGACGTCCAGTTGTCAAAGCGATTTTCAACTGATAGCCCCCACAACGTGAAATGTATTGATGAAATAATTAAACTATTCTCTTTCTTCGTAGCTTCAGCATAATATGAGGATCTGGCATTCATGAGTACAAAGTAAAGAATCTTTTCAGTAACGATAAGCACTCATTTATGTAATTAGAAATCTTTATTTTGATTCATTATACAGACACTTGTCCACATAACATAATGAAAGATAATGTAAAGAAGAAAGAACACAAATTTATCGCAGTTAAATATTATGCTCACACATATTTTCAATTGACTATTGAATATTTCCGATAGTACAGTTTGTTTATGGAAGTATTTGTTCAAACCGATTTGATTTGATTAAATACAGAAATATCGAAATTTCTCTCGCATAACTCTCAATGGTTTCAATCTAACTAATAAATAGACCCAGCAAGTCTTTCATAATTGCAATTGTTTTTGAGGAAGAACATGAAATGTTTTAAACCTACCTATACATATTTACCATATAGGACACACCGAATGTTGAGAAAAATAATCAAAGTGATGCGTTACTCGACCCCTATTGCCACTTGAGATTCTCTAGGATATTGACAGTATTGACACCCCTTACTACACTAACGGATTTGCAGTCAATAGTGTCCCTCCCCAAGTAGAAATTGACCTGTCAGCCCACTTACGGCTTGACTGTTTTATGTGGGTCAATCTGTACAAAATCACACAATTACAAATTTTTCAGTAGCTCAGTTGGTTATTCTGCCAGTACTTGGAATATATTTGGCAACTGAGCAAATAAGTACTGCTGGAGTGTTAGTACAGTGACGGAGGTGTCAAGTGTCAAGACTAAACAGAGCACCATGCATGTTCATATCCATTCATTTGGCTTTGCTTTAATCCCTTAATCCATGTCTGGATAGCTTAGGGTGCATTCTCAAGCTACAACACGTGCGTGCCTTGGTACTTGGTAGGCTGATACTTTGAAGCTACTGAAGCTATCTCAAATGGCAATGTCCTGTATGTAACACCGTCTCTGCTGGGCTACATAAATTTTCCGATCACGTCAAAGATGCTTTGGACTCTTCCCATGCTAGTTTTCTTACTTTTTTATGAACAACAATATCCAGCTGGTCATAGGTAGTAGGCACAGTTTCGATCGTTATGGACAAAGCAAGGTTTCGCTGGATTTTTGAGTTTCCTCAATTTTCATTCGAGAGCGCTCATCATTTTCCATATTACAGTGACAAGAAAGCCGGTCATTGGAAGGATGCCTTAGACAGTGGTTAGACCAAAAATATTTACTTTATAGAATTGAGGACAATCCTTCACCACTAGGTCAAGCAGATATGAAAATATAACTGTAATGTCACTTTTGACTTCACTCACCTCAAAATTTCGAAAGTCGTTCACAACCATCCTTTCGGAAAAGATCACGATGATATCTTATTATATTTGAAAAATTAGTTAGCAGTATTTTTGTTGATCGACTACACATTTCAGGAGTTAGATTCCGTCAATATATCTGGGAGTCAATTAATTAAAAACTTATCGAATGTTTACGGATAAAAGATTGATGGATTCCTTGTTATTGTTGTTGAACTTATTATTTCAATTTCAAAAATTATATCACGTTCCGTGGGAATGGATTTTAACCTTTCAACTGATGGTTTTTCTTCAGATAATATCAGATTTGTGGACAGCACACAGAACTATTCTTCAATGTAAACAAGATGAGTATTCTCACAAATATGTAATTATACAGGATGTACCGGAGATTGAAATCATACAAGAATCCCACTCGGATATCTCTCGTAGTAGTGCTAACTGACAAAATTCAGATTTGCATCGAAGGAGGTGCATGTTACCATTCACTGTTGAAAGTAATCGAGTGGAGTTTGCTCATCATATGTCACTTTGTTAACAGTGCTTTGCCATTTCCTCTCAATTTTGTTCTGGGATTTTCCAATATTCGATTTTCAGACTAATCATTCAACGATCTATTCATTTTTTATTCTCTGCATATGACCGAACTAGACTGAATCGAAATAATCCAATATAGATCAGACTTTTTCAACCTGCAAGAATCAACAAAATCATAAATGCGGACAAAGGTGTCGGAATGCTTCGAATTCATCTATATACTCCCTGATCATTGAAAAGGCAATAAATCTATATATATAAAAGAAAGATGTTGGTTACACCATTTATAACTCGAGATCGGATGGACTGTTTGTTATGAAACTTCATATATGGGTTCGTCTACGGTCTGGTTATTATAAAATACAATAAAACTTTGAAGAGATCGATGAAAATTTCACTCATACAGGAAATGCTTTTCCTTCTTTTGAGTAAGGTCACTAGGTGTCGCTACAGTTACAGTAACGCTACAGCTTAGATTGCGTTAGATTACGATGTAAACATATAGTGTGTAATTTGGGTTGCCTCCAACTCTGCGCTGTTGACCTAAACCAAAATGTCTTAGCGTAGGAGTGCAGATCTCTAAAATGATTAGATTTCGTTGAGATATGAGGGAAAATTCGTTCTTACCACTTCAAGTGGCGCTATTCACACATTATGACTGATTGTTCTATACTATACTTAACTGGTTATTAGTTATTTTTACAGTTTTATTTATTCATAACAAAATAAGGTAATCGCGAAGGGCTTATATTTGATATTATCACCATTACATGGCGATGTACAGAACTTATAGTACCATGAAAGGCTATTACCAGATCAAAAAGCGAATGAATATCACAGTGAATTTTAATCGAAGTGTCAAGTATATCGGATTTTGGCGATCGGTTTCAATCGTGAATTGTCGATTCTCATCTACTCTCATAATTTTTGAAATATTTTCGAATTTCTGTTTGGGAATTAATATGTTTGCCATAATTAGTAATTACGTACATTTTTGTTTCTGTTCTGTGTGACAGCCCATATCCATGGGAACATGGAAATCTCGCTGCTCCACCAACTGAGATGTTTACCAATTATTTTAAGTTGAGCACCAAAAGGCTAAGATGTTTAAAACAGTGGTGTGGGCACTAATTAGATTTTGATTAGCCAACATTGAGAATATTAGAAAAGTTTCGTTTTTTCCACTTCAGAAAGCGCTATTCACAAAATAAGTTCTAATTTATTAGTTGGTTCAAATATTTGAATTCATTCTGGTGAACGTCAAGAAGTCAAGAAGGAAAATAAGAAAATGTCTTAGCGTATTTGTGAAGTTATAGTACTATAGACAAAGTACTTCAATTCAAATTTTCAGCGTTGTACGTATTGGCAGAACTAAAGTGGTTTATACAGTGATCGAGAGATCAGAGGTAATTCCTAATTGGAACTATTTCTCATCCATACAATTCGATCGGAATTTATATTTGCATTCGTGTTGTCATTCATTACAAGATAGGTACTGAAATGACAGAACTGAGAAGCATTTAAAACAAAATGTTATATGTTCAACAATTGGATACCACTTAAATGAGGAGAATTTTTTTCGTGCGAATAACAATAGTACCAAAATTATGTATATTTTGCCTAATTCATCGCCTGCTTGAAAAAATAGCAATGATTATAGTTTATACAACGGTAGGTTTCACAAAGCGTAATCACTGGTGATCGGAGCTTGATCTACTATCTAGCACCAAATAGATTTGACAGTTCAAAAATCAGAGAACCAAGGCGTTGATCTCCGATCACCGGTGATTACGATTTGTGAAATTCACCGTAAGTATCATTTAGGCGGAACAAAGTTCGCCGGGACAGCTAGTAATGAATATATCGTTTGAAAATAAGCTGCAGCTACACGCTGCTAGATAACTGGTGTCGGTAATTGGAGGCTGGAAGTCAATTTTCATGGTGAAAACAGCATAACTTTGTTCTCTATATAGCTTGGAAAAGTTGCAATAAGTATTTCCTTGTCGAACAAATTTTCCTTGGACATTTTTTTGCGTAGAATTCAAAAAACCTCACATATACTCCATTCACAATTATAAAATCACAACTCTGGCCTTGTAAATTTGACACATTCCACTCTGTATCGAAGTTATGACGTTTTTCAAAATATTTGTATGTTCCAAGTCAACACTATGTTGCCCTTTCTACATTCTTAGCCTATTTCTCAGAATGTGAATTCATTCGAAAAATGAATGAATTGGAAAAGATGTGATGGACGAAAATAATTAACGTTTATATGAATTGATAGAAAGGATTCCTTTTCTAGTTATTTGCATGTAAAGTACAAGAGATCACTGTTGAAATATATTATTTTTCGCCATGGAAGAAAATTGCATTTCTTTCACATAATTTTCATATGCATGCTTGTGAAGATTTAATGTTTATTATCCTCTTGAACTGAAAGTTCAAGACTTGACGACATCAATTGTTGATTCTAATCAAGAATTCATTAGAAAAAATCAACCCAAAGATATAAGACGAATTGATGGGTAATTACAAGAATCAAGAATAATGTCAATTTTATTTTGTTGATAACTTTCTTAAAATCAATGTTGGGATATTAAACTCGGTTTCGTTTGTTCAAACAACATCTAAAGAATACATTTTTCACCATCTCGACCTTTGAAAGGCGTTTCTTATAGGAGAATTAGGTCTTAGTTCCACCTCATTAGTGAGGTACCTAACTTTTGCAAATCTGCTCAGATATCGCCAAATTTCTCGGAAAACCTGAAAAATATCATCCTAATCGACCTCAAGAGGCTCCATCCGATCCATCTACTGCGATATCTGTCCAAATAAAAGCTTTTTCAACGAAATTCCCGTGTACCCCTTCAAACTCGAAATGTAAACATTCCTCCTGGTATAGATATTTACAAAAAATATTTTGCGGGCGGGTGTTAAATATTTGAATTGAAATGGCATAATTTATACTTGAAACACATAACTTCTTTCTTATTCCGAAAGAGACATCCTTAGTTTCTCAGGAGAGCTTCAAAAATATGCAATAATACTGAAATCATTTTCGAAAAGAAGAGATCATAAATTTCATCGTGGATTATCATTGAAAGGGTGAAGAAGTGAATTTTTGTTTAAATTAAAGATAAATGTGAAATTCTGATTTAAATAGTAAAGATTTCAGGCAAAATATACTAACTGACAAAGAAACTGCCACTCTCAGAAGGAGCTGTTTAAATTAAAAATTTTTTTTTGTAAAACATAGATTAATTGTATAGCAAGGAGTAAATGATTAAAGGAGAAAAAAATCGTGACGGTTTTTCCATGTAAACATTTTTTGTTACTTGAATATTGTAATCATTTGTTTCAATTTTTTTGAATTTTACAACAAACCAGCGGTTCGATGAGATACAAAATCGATGTTTAGTTGTTGTTAATATGCCTAGAGCACGTATACGCGAAATTTATTCCCAGCTAAGTGAATTTTGAAGAGGTCGAATTATTGGTCAAAGGGAGGCGGGGTTGTCATTTCGAGAAATCACTGACCGTACAAACAGAAATCCAACTACTGTTATGAGATGTTGTCAAGCGTGGTTTGGTAAAGCCCAAAATCGGAGAAGAGTAGGCACTGGTCGTCGAAGGGGCACAAATTAAGTTCAAGATCGACGTCCAAGACTTATGGCCACCAGAGAACCATTTGCGACAACTCGATCTCTGGTTGATGAGTGGTTCGGAGAACAAGGCCATCCTGTAACTGTTCGAACGGTTTACCGCCGGATAAGGTGTTTTGGAGTGCAGCATTATCGACCCCATTTTCTGTTACCTCTGGCGATTGAGCATCGCCGACAACGATTACAGTGGTACAGAGAACGTCAACATTGAAATGTGGCATCAGGTCGTCTTTTCTGATGAATCTCAATTCTCCCTTTGTGCACATGATGGCCGAAAAAGGGTTAGACGACGTCGTGGAGAAAAACGTGAACCTCAGTTCAATGTCGAGCGTCATGTACACCCAACAGGAGACTTTATGATAAGGGGCGCTATTGCACATGCAAGTAGGTCACTTTAAGTCTTTCTTCGAGGTAACATGACAGCGCTGCGTTACCTACAAGAAATAGTGGAGACATATGTTCTCCCTTACCTTAACCGGCACGAGAATTCAATATTTCAGCAAGATAATACTCGACCTCATAATGCCAGAGTTAGTTCAAACTTTTTTGAAGCGACCCATGTGAATCTTTTGCCATGGCCGCCCAGATCCCCCAATCTGTCGCCTATAGAGCATGTTTGGGAAAACATTGGTAGAAGGCTTGGAAATTTACTCCAAGCCTCACGGACTTAGGCGGCTCTGAGACATGAAGTACAGGTAGTATCCCTCAAGAAGAAATATACCATCTTATTGCATCAATGCCAAAACGTGTTGGGGAGTGTAGGTATAGATAATCGCGGTGGACAAACACAATGTCAACAAATTTATTGAAAAAAATTGTAAACCCTTCGTTTTTTTCTCCAAATTTCAATCATTTACTCCTTGCTATAATATATATGTATTACCAAAAAAAAAATAAACAGCTCCTTCTGGGTGTTGCAGTTTCTTTGTCAGTAAGTTTATAAAATTTGTATATTTTTGGAATGATGACCCAAGCTCTACTGAAATACGAGTATACAAAAATCTAGTGTCAGAAACCCCTTTGAATTAAAATATTGTTCGATAAATAAGTATTGATATGCTTTATTTTAGAAAAATATACCGACATATTATTTTGTTACCTGGTTACAGTGGTCAGTGGAGACTTCAGCTCTACCGATAATTGTTCAATTACTTATTATTCTCATTGCATACGAAATCGTCATTTTCCTGAAAGAATTCTCCTTCTCGGTACTGAGCAATTTGTTCTCGGAGAATTCAATAGGTTCACTTAATCGCTGTCAATCTGGAAATGCAGATAATTAATGACGGCGCCTTCCCTAGATTGTCTCTCCTTCAGGGCAGACCAAATAATCGGATCCCCCGTTGAATAATCACCAATTATGCCTATTCTCCCACAGTCCTATAAACAAATCATATTTTGAAGAGATAACTGTGACTATTATTAATTACAATTGAGACCAACTATTTATAGAAATAATCTTCAGGCGAATGATAAGACGTCTGGTAATACCAGAAATATGATATCCGAAACAATTCACAGATTTTCAGTCTTCACATGCACTTCGAAGGCTCAATACTACACAATATAACTTGGGCATCTGTTCGTGAAATTCACTCAGTTTCGGTTTTGTGTGTGCTTCGAATTTCTTCATCACTTTCCGTGGTTTTCGAGTAAATGTATTTTACACAGTTCGTACCATTAGTGTGTTTTGGTGATTCAGACTTCAGAACGTTGAGCTGCAATTCTGAACCCTCTTAGTTTGCCGGTGAGTGTCCCTTTTTTCGCACCAACCTGTCAAATCATAGCTAAATGGGCCCTCAAAAATAACAAATAATATTCCTTCCTTATTGATTACCACCTTTCCTTTAATTTTTCGCATAGCTCTCAATAAAATGCAGCAGAATTTGTAATTTCTTTTCCAATTGCTTCATATATTTGCCCCAAAAAATTATTCCGATTGGTGAACCTTGTCATTCAGCCTTTTGGTTTTAAATTTTCAAGAAACTATCAAAAGAATGAAAACTAATTCTGCATGTTATTTGGAACGTTGACGTTAAGCTTCTTATTCAGGTTATTCCTAAACTGGAGGTAGAAACGAAGAGGGGGATTCCTAGAACAATTTTGGGGATAAAAATCCCATGAACAAACAATTAGTTTTCGAAGTACTAGGTGTGCTCAGAAGAATTTGAACGAAAATTATGAAACCGGTGGATTGGACAAGGAGGACATAAGTCAAAGCCCACCAGATCCCCAGACTTAAATAGTTTAGATTTCTTCTTATGAAATCTGGATTTTTTTTTGACAATTTTGATGTTTCTGGGCACTTTGGGAGACTTATTTGAAATGTTTTCTCGAAATTGGTAGCAGATACGACAAAACTACAAGAGATCATAAAGTTTATTATCTTATTAACAAAGTTTCACTTTTTCAAGCTAACAGAGGCTCACCAGAAAACTTTTGGAGGAAAACAGGAGAAAGTTTTTCAAAAAAAATTACCCTGTAGATTTGCAATCGAAATTAGCATTTCACATGGTGTGAACTCGAAATTGTAATATCAGTTGAGGTATTCAAATTGTGTGTTATTTTGACATTCAAAGAAAAATGCCATTTTTTTAGATAAATGATCTACTGTTTATTTCATTGTGAAGAGGAAGATATGTCGTTAATAATGAAGAATAACACCACCACGACTACAGGACCATATCCTTTTCATGAAATTTTCCATGACCAAATCGCAAAGTGACTGCCCTATATCCTCGATAGCCTCACGAATTTCATCTTGGAGGTCTTGAATCGACGGTGGTCTCTGGACGTAGAACTTCACTTTCACATGTCCCCAAAGGAAGAAGTCGCAAGGCGTTAAATCACAGGAGATCGGTGGCCAATTCCGATCACCTCTTTGAGAGATAACACTGCCCAGAAACTCTTCCCGTAGAAAATCAATGGTTTCGTTGCTTGTGTGGCACGTAGCGCTGTCTTGTTGAAAGTAAACGTTGTCCAGATCAAAACAATTCAATTCCGGCCATATAAAATCATTAACCATCTCTCGATAGCGCAATCCATTCACCGTAAATGTTGCTCCAGCCTCATTTTCGAACAAGTACGCTCCAAGACCGGCGGACCATACACCGCACCAAACAGTCACAAGTTGAAGATTGAGAGGCTTTTCAGCAATAACTCTTGGGTTTTTCGAGCCCCTAATGCGACAATTTTGCTTGTTGACGAAGCCACCGAGGTAGAAATGGGCCTCATCACTCTTAATGATTTCTTGATGGAATTCTGCATAATTTTCATGCATTTCAAGGACCCAATCAGCGAAGACACAAGTTGTTGATCGGTTGGCTTAAGTTTTTGTGTTATAACTGAACTTAATGAGCCTTAAGACCCAAATCTTTATGAAAAATACGGTGCAATGTTTGTGGACAAGGGATGGACAAACCTGAGTTTTCTTCAACACTTTCACTTACAGAAATGTTCTAGTTTTACGATCCGTCCCTGCCAAATCTTCATCATTGTTATAGTGTATTTCAATGGGTTGGTGAAGCGTGTATCGTTCCATTTTTATTAATGGCGAAGTTTCTACTTGTCAAATGTCAAAAAATGACAACTTCAAAAGTGACATCTACGGAAATAGCGGGCTTTTCAAAATAACATATCTCATTGGAAAACTTGATACAACTAAACGATTTTTTTTAATCATGCCAGCAATTTCCCTTCTCTGTTTGTGGCTCCAATTTAGGAATATCTATAGATTGATGCTTAATTTCGTTTGTAAACACTCTTTTTCAATACCTGCATGCAATCTTCAACGCTAAATAATTGGAACAAAACTGCATAATTATGGCAGGTAACTCGTTAGATAAAGCCAATCGGTATTTTCGCCCAACACTTGTTCCGATTGTTGTTAATTATGGTATGTGAGGTATATTCAATGGTAATCTCGTGACATAAATGTTATTGATGAAGATTATGTACGAATAGGACATCTAAGCCAGACACAGTCAATTTCACTGGAAGAAGAATGAAATAACATCTCAGGTAATCCAAAACCTGCTGATAGAAATGAATCGCCTATCGGGAAATGTTATAAGGAAAACACATATAACATTAGATGATGAAATTACTCTAGTCTGTTTGGTTGAAATTCGAGTGTTTGGAATCAAAAGTTAATTGTTTTTGAGAGCTTGTCCTTCTTAAACAAAGACATTAATCAAGATGCCTGTTTGTTCTGAATGGTCTCAAACAATAAGGTTCGACTCTGCAATGGTGTATGAGCAACGAGTCAAAAACTTCTGAATTCAAATAATTTTTCATTTTTGAAATCATAACTCCTCAGCCCAAGAAGACAGGAGTAAATATTGCCAAGTAGGCTTTAGGATGAATAATATTCAATTGAGCTTATGTCGCCAACTTTATCATGATGAGGATTTGAAACGAATTTTATACGTTCCAAAAGCTAAGAAAGGGGGACTAGCCTTGTGTGCCTTTCCTTGTTAGTCCTGCTGCTAAGAGCTCAAATAATTACAGAGTACCTAATATTTCCGTATTTTCCTCCTCCTTATTCTTTTATTTCACCCATGTTTTGGATATTCAAGGCAGTATTGGATATCAGATAATGTCCAAATGCAATCTCCACAATTATCATGAATTATATAATTTAGCTAATAGTCGAATGAAACTTATGGAGTTGTTTTGTTGCAGGTATTTCGTTCATACTGGTACTAAACTGACTAGCGATGAGGTCCCTTCCATCCCTTTTATTGATAATAAGCATCGTGATCCTCTCTGACTATGTACAATGGTAAGTCCTATTGGAAATTGTAACAATAATCAATTCACAAAATTTGGTGAATATAAAATGCTGTCTTGAAAGAATACTTTTAATGAATATATCAATAAATAAACATGATATGCAGACACGAAAATAATAAAAGAGTTTTAATATGTTGGGTCAAAACTGTACAAGACGAATATAATAGATCGTACGAATATCGTAAGAATATTGCTAAATGGTGAATGCGCTGGTGTCAATACAGTACAGTGGTCGAAGAATCAATTTATTTTGACGGTGAACAGATAGGGCAGGCAGAAAACATCCATTAAATATAGACTGAGGCTATTCGTTTTCGAGATACAGGGTGATATCTGCATCCGAAAGTGGTAAATATTTTTCGAAAAATGAAATCCAATGAAATTATAAATAACCACAAGGAAACAGTATTTGATCTAAAACTTCAGAGCGACATGAAGAAACGAATGAGTAGAATCAATTTAGAAACGACTTTTTGATAGAAAGATAGGTTTTCCATCTCATGATCCTCGAATTCGTATTGGGTTCAAAAAGTATGGACAGCGATGATTTGGGGAGGTCATGCACGGAAAAGAGCACCCTCTATATACGAGGATGTATCTATTGATATCTAGTTAGACTAGACCAGTTCCATGCATAAACAAAATATTGCGATACCATATCAAATCAACGAACAATAACTTATTAGAAGTGTCAGTGTAGAGTTCGACGTCGAAAAAGTAAACCAGAGTCAATTAAAAAAAAAATATGTCCACCGAAATTGTAAACATCGAAAAATTGGAGTATCGATCCATCATCAAGTACCTGTATTTAAAAGGGTTGCGAGATAAGCAGATTTACGAAGATATGCTTAATACCCTTGGTGATCAATGTCCTTCGTATGCGACCGTGAAAAATTGGACTGCGGGAAGGCCAGTTTCTGTGTCTGTCCATGAAAATGTCGATGCAGTTCATGACATGATTTTATCAAACCGTCGAATTGGGCTAGTTCACGTCAATTTGTACATGAGAAGAATTTCTGCAAAATGGATCCCCAAATGTTTGAATGTTGACCAAAAGCGTGCAAAGGTAGAAGCATCGCGTTCGATCTGTGCTCGATTTGAAAACGATGTAGACTTCCTTAACTGAATTGTTACTAAGGATGAGACTTGGGTACACTTCTACGACCCAGAAACAAAGCAACAATCGATGGAATGGTGACACTCTCAGTTTCGTGTCCAAAAATCTGCAGGAAAAGTTCTTGCTTCAGTTTTTTGGGATTGCCATGGAGTAATCATGATTGATTTTTTGGATAAGGGTGGAACAATAACTGGAGATTACTATTCGACATAACTGACCACTCTATGGGAAAAAATAATGAGAAAAAACGCAGAAAGCTATCCAAAGGTATTTTGTTTTCACAGGACAACGCCCCAGTACACAAATCTCATTTTGCCATGCAAAAAATTCGTGATGTAGGGTTAGAATGTAGTTATGCACCAGATTTGGCTCCGTCCGACTATCATCTCTTTCCTCAACTGAAAAAAAGTTTAAAAGGTCCTAAAATTTTCTTCCAACGAGGAGTAAATAAAAGCTGTGGAGGACTGGTTTGCAGAGCAAAAAGAAACATTTTTTTAAAGGTCTAGAGACGTTGCAGGTTCGCTGTAATAAATGCATTCAATTACGAGGAATATGTTGAATAATAAAATATTTTGACTTTTGATTTTTGTGTGGTTCTATAGTAGGACGGTTTGAGAGTATAACCTGCTTGTTCCTACAACTGTAAATACATTTGTGGGGTATGTTGAAAAGACGGGTTAGAGGTAGTCAAAACAAAACCCAAAAAATAAAGAGCAAATGATGCAAGCAATTTTTGAATAAAGTAGAGACCTTTCCCAGGAGCCTTGCTTGCATTGAGGGTCAAGGAGGAAATATAGACAATTTAAATCCCCAAGAAGGCAGATTACATATGTCCTTATACTTCCTATCTATAAAATACTGAGTGATACCAGTAAATTTTTGGTTGGGTGTATATCAGTAATAGCTTGAGTCTGGATTCCTGGTTACTCAGGAATCAAAAGAAATGAAGAGGCGAACACACTAGACATAAAGGGAACCCAAACGCCACTTAAGTACTGGCCCAGAACCTTTCTGAGGTATAGGGAAATGCATCTATGAGGGAAAGTTTTTGGAGAATGAGAAACTGAAAGAGAAGCACTCTGGAGGAATCGTCTTGGAATTGATTATTTCAAAAAGTTCCTTCACGATTCCAGAACTGTCCGAACTAAGAATTGTTTGGATCTCAGTAAGAATAAGATAAGCTTTCTGGCTTCCTCACAGAACATTGTCACCTTACGAAGCATATGATTAGAACTGACGAGTGCAGATTCAGCTCTCAGCTACTGGAGCTCATTGGAGCTCAGGAGCTGGAGGCCGATTTGTAGATAGTGCAGTTGCGAAAACAGCTCTGATAGGGGATACAATAGATCGTGAGTTCACTTCGCAGTGAATTGTAACCCTCTTACCAAACTATAACCATAAACATCTCTAATAGCATATCCTTCGTTATATATCTTCTGATTAGAACCCATTGTGTTTTCAGGAGTTCTGCATGTAGATATTGCAGAGGAGAAGAATGTGATATTCCACCACCGTCCGCATGCCCTTACGGAGAATATAGAAACAGATGCGGTAGGAGGGCGTGTATGAAGGTGAGTTGATGCATATTTTGTATATCTTTGTCGCACTTTCTGACGCATCCATGGGCGCCCGCAGAAACCCGTAGAAATTTTTCTCAGAAGATTCTTAGAAGGTAATATTGACGTATTGTGCTGAAAAACGTCATCAAAATCTCAAGGGGGGGCATGGCCCCCCTGGCCCCCCCTACGGGCGCCCATGGACGCATCCAAACTATGCCGACGCAGCCACTTAATCTCGGACTTTTGGCTGAATTGAATGAATGTGGACGTCACTTCAATCTTGAAATGTGTCGAGCATCTTTTGACCGGAAACGAAATAGCTTAATCGTCATAGTGTGGATGCACCTTTAGAAAAGATTGTTTTATCCTCATTGTTTTGTTATAACAAAATTGACCTTATTCATCGTCGCCATATTATTGTGCGACAATACCAACTACCAAGGGTTCTCAACATCGAATAACGAAAGTCACTAATTTCTAAGGACCGCGAAAGTTTGAATGGCAATATTTCGGTGTCAGTTTTTTCATTTTTAGATCTATTTCTTACCGAACTATTACTGACCATGGCCTCCACCATGCTGATATCTACTCATATTTCCCGAATTTTATCATAAAATACTCAACCAAAGTTTACCACCAATTTTATATAACCTCTCATACCACATACCATACTAATAATCTCCTAGTATTTTTGATAAACTCAATATTGCTCCGTTGGGAACACTTGGTAGTGGGTATTGTCGCTCAACAATATGGCTACGATGAATATGGTCAATTGGTACGAATTGAATTTATTCAAATGGCATGAATTCAATGTTCCAGTATGTTTGCTTGTGTCTAGAACCTATATCATTTCAGAAAGGGTAGCTAAATAAGCAATGTAAGACGTAGGCACCTTCTAGATAGCTCAAAGAGATAGGGACTTTTTTGAAAAAAAAACACATAAAATTCAGAAAAATGTATTAAATATTCGAATCGATATAACTTAATGTTTCAGGATTATTTTATGAAAATGTTGACACCGGCTGCGCTTAAAATGATACAATCGCTTAGTCCAATTTTGGCATACTCTTCCAACATTTCGGTCGGTATCTCACAAATAAATGATTCAATGTTCTCATCCAATGCTTCAATAGAAGCGGACTTGTGAGCATAGGCATGAGTCTTAACGTAGTCCCACAAAAAAAGTCTAAAGGCGTTAAATCGCATGATCTAGACGGCCAATGCCAAACGTGAAATAAACGATTCCCCGAACTTGCACCTCAATTGGTTCATTGTCAAAAAAATAGTTGAAAAATCACCCGTTATCAGGTACAGGTTGGATTGAATTTGGCACTTTTCAATAGTACGTCCTTTCCACTAACTAATAGATTTAAAGCTATGGGATGTTTTAAAAGCTGCTGTAACTTTTTCATGTCGAATATTCTTTTCTGTGGGAACATTTCGAAAGGACTTCTTCACGTAGAATTCAATGTCACTAGTTTCCCAAAACCCTACGTATAGTTTTCTATGGGGAATTTATTTTCCCTATTTTCATTGAATTTAAGTAAGAGCTTGAAATTACCATTCTCAAATAGCACAGTTTCTGTATTGAGAAAAATACGAAGAACAAAATATAGGCAATAAGATTTGATAACAACTACAATTTACTGATACAAGTTTCGAGATTTTTCAGTATCTCTTCTTCAGGCTAAAAAATCAAAAACAGAGAAAACAAAATTAATATGGGAAAAGAATCGCCACAAAAAACTTTGCTAATCAGAATAAATTGACAATTGATCGAAAATTTATCTCTGAAATCAACATAAAACGTACTGCAAACGCAATTCCACCTTAAATAATATGACATACATCCTAAAAATCTGCTACACTATCAATTAAAACAACTTTCATTAATTATCCAGAAGTTAACAGAATCAGTCAAATCATCTAACAGCGAGAATCGAATTGACGTTTACAAAAATTGAAAATTTCTGTATTTTTAGTTATAGGATAGATGCATAGAACACCTGGTGTAACGACTCCCTACTAAAAATCGTGACCAAAATTTGTAGATCAAAACGGCATCCTAGATTTCAGATTTTGGACTAGTTCCGGAATAAATCCGCAATATTTATCGGTCGTGGCGCTACTGCGGCAACGACAAAAAACGCGACCCCTTTCGGGAGAAATGAAAAGCTGTACAAAATATCACGTTTTCGATCGACAAGAAAGTCTTAAACAAAATCTAATCAGTGCCAACACCAGGTATTTCTATGCATCTATGTTATAGGTTATAATCAGTTTCAACAACAACACAAAATCACACAACAGGTGTAACGTTTTATGTTGATTTCAGAGAGACATTTTCGATCAATTGTCAATTTATTGTTTTATGTTGATTTCAGAGAGGAATTTTCGATCAATTGTCAATTTATTCTGGTGAGCAACGTTTCTTGAGGCGTTTTTTTCCCATATTAGTTTTGATTTCTCTGTTTTGGAATAGTACAAACGTCAATAGTAGTACAACTTGATAATTGATCATAATCATGTCGATCGAAAATCTGTGATGGCCTTTTCATTTCATTTATTCTCCCGAAAGGGGTCGCGCTATTTTATATTGCCGCTATAGCGCAACGACCGCGAAATATGACGGATAATTCCAGAACTAGGACCTGATCTACAATCTGGAGTGCCGTTTTGATCTACAGTTTTTGGTCCCGATTTTTAGTTAGGAGTCGTTACACCAGGGTTTCTATGCATCTATAAATAAGACATCATTAAAGTTCAGTTTTCATAAAAAGAATATTATAAAACTGCTGTTATCTGAGTAACTGAGTAAGAAATTCGTACCATTTCTACAGTGTATATTACTCTAATACTGATGTGGATTACTGAAACTCTTGTCAGCAAAGCTGTATTAAAAACCTGATTTCTGAAATTGTTATTGCTATCAATTTAACGATTAATAATTTTTTTCAGGGACCTGGAGAAAGATGTGGTGGACCTACACGTAACTCATTTGGAGAATGCACTCAGGGCACCTACTGCAACAGTGAAGGAAGATGCAACGGATGTTTCCTGGCTCTCCTTGAATGCTACCCTGCACAAGATGCAAAGAAGATTAATCAGTATTAAATTGGTCTCTGCTAAGTTACTTCCAATACGGCTGCTACCCTCACCCCAAAACGATGATTTTCACACTCAGATCGCCTGGTTGTATATACTCACTTATTTATTTCCATTATATATTTATAATCACAACGAGTCATGACAAATAAAATTGAAATATTCCAGAAATAATTTTTTCCTGTTAAACCTTCACCCAATATTTTATTCCTCTTTAGTATTCGTGTCCTATTCCTCAAATTTGTAGTTCAGGTAGTGGCTGAGAGGACCTTTATTCTTGGTTTTTTTCAAGGCTAAGATAGAATAAAATTGAAAACATAGGACGTAACATACATTCAAACTAACACACAGTGCCATAAAATCCAATACTACAAAACAATATATAATCTATATATATAAAAGAAAGATGTTGGTTACACCATTTATAACTCGAGATCGGATGGACTGTTTGTTATGAAACTTCATTTATGGAATCGTCTTTGGTCTGGTTATTATAAAATACAATAAAACTTCGAAAACATTGATGAAAGTTTTACTTATGCAGGAAATGCTTTTCCTTCTTTTGAATAAGGCCACTGGGTATCGCTACCGTTGATGCGTAGTCGTACAGTGAATATACGAGTCACTGTACGTAGTCGTAGGTTGATATTACCGCTGTTGGATGGCGATATGTGATTCGCATAGAACTCATGGTAACATGGAAGTCTATTGCTAGATCAAAAAGCGGGTAAACTTATCTCAAGTTGGTGGAACAGTGAATTTTTACCGAAAGATCAAGTATCTGATTTTGACGATCAGTTTCAAACGTGAGTTGGCCATCTTCATCTTTTTTCTTTATTTTTGAAATGCTTTCGAATTTCTGTTTGGGTAATAGATATATTTGCGGAAATAACTGAATCCAAAATTGCCCATAATTAGTAATTATTGACATATTATATTCGTGTTTCTGTTCGCACAGAGACAGTATTGTAAGCGTCAATAATTTTGAAACGTTTGCTCATTGGGCTTTCACTTATGATATACAATAATGTTTCATGGGTTGCCGAATGACCATCAATAAATTTGAATATGAGTTCAACATAATTCACAGTGTTGATGATTTTGCCGTGTCGATCGTACTATCGACATTTTAACATCTCGATTTTTCTTCTAACGAGCTTGATATCATCAACTAAATTGAACAAATTGAAGAGAGATTGACAGCTCATATCCATGGAATAATGAGAATCGCGCTGCTCTACCAACTGAGATGTTTACCCATTATTTTGAGCTTTGTCTGAACTAATGGTGTGACCACTGATTAGATTTTGAGAATATCAGAAAAGTTTTGTTTTTGCCACTTCAGGTTGGTCTATTAACAAATGGCTGATTTTTTAATTCTGGTCGACGGGCTGTGTTAATAGTCGATAGTTCATTAAAGGAATAATTTTTGTTCATATTCTTGACATTTTGATTCATATAAAAGGAAAGGTACCTTTAATATGGATTATACTCCTGCTATTCACAGTCCCATGAGGTACTGCAAAAAGAGAACTGTACAACAATTAAAAACGAAAAGTTATATGTTCAAGTTCAACAATTAGTTACCGCTTTTATAAAGAGAATTCTTTCCATGTGAATTACAAAATTATTAAAATTTTGTATATTTTGAACTTTAATTTTGCCTAATTTTTTTCCTGCTTGAAAAAAGGCAATGGTATGTTTATACAACTTTTAAGTATAATTCAGGCGGTACAAAGTTCGCCGGGCCAGCTAGTGAAATATAAAAAAGAAAATCATGAAATACAAACAACTGTACAAGACAGGAAGTGACACACAGAGAATCCATAGATATACAACACCTGTTTATTTGGAGTGCTCCTCAAAATTGAATATGAGGACTGATGCACCGAATTCAAGTTCAATAAATCACAAAATTTGGGGGAAGTATAAACTGATGATTTGTTCTTGTTGGAATTTCGGGAACATACCTGTTTTTTGTGATATTGGATCGCTATATGCCGCTCGATGCTCTGTGTTTGTTTACTCCATTCACTTTTATAAAGTATGCCGGTTGGCCAAGATTCAGGTTTATCAAGTTCTTTCACTTCAACTGAAGCAGGTTGGCGCTCGTCAAATAATTCTGAGAGACCTTGCCTGAGCTTATTTCTATTTACTCTTTTTTAACTGTGAATGGCGTTAGTTCTTTTGAGGTTTAACTGTGGCACAGGATTCGTAGTATAGGGTGGCGCACCAATTGTGCTACAATAAGAAATTATTCAAATATATTTAAATGTCTTCCGTAGGCTTTAATTTTCCTGAATTTTGAAAAGTGGGGAATTCCATAGGTCCGTCTGGTCTGTCTTTTTGGAATTCTTCTGTCGAGTACTTATATTCTCAATTCGAATAAACTATCACAAAGTATCGAAGTATTCTGTCCATTACCTATTTTTCAATTGAATTTCAACATCCGATTCTTGATTACCCATAACTGGATCTTCTAACCATGTTTATATACGTGAAAAAAGTTTCTTCAACATTCGCCAGGTCTTTGGAATCATTGAATTCACATAATGTTTGTTCAGATTCATTATTTTCCCAAAGTTAATGAACAATTTGATAAAAACGTAATTACTACGGCCTCTATGAAGAAAGGACAACGTTGCTTAGTTCTCTGACGGGAGAATGACTATAACCTAACATTTTCAAATATACACGGTGAAATGTGTCAGAATTTCATGACAAACCGGGATAAATTATAAAAGTGAATGTCAGCTGATGAGGAAACATGTTGAAATGCCTATAAAGAAGTTTCGTAATTTGACGACAGAGTTTTATGTCTGCTCCTGAAAATTATAAGGGGCACTCTATATGAAAAGGTGTTGTTCACCTATATGGGTTCTGAGTTTGTCGCTTCCGGTCTTGAACGATTGTTTGAGTTTTATGATTCTACTTTTTCTATTGTATTATATTGTTTTTATTTTAAAGGATTTTATGGCACTCTGTGTAGGCTTGAACGTATGTTACGCCCTATGTTTTCAGTTTTATTCGATTTTAGCCTTGAAAAAGACAAGAAATAAAGGTCGAAACGTCGGCATCTCATGAAGGATTTTTATTTCCCAAGTCACTACCTATGCCAAAATTTTATATTATGTAATTAGAGCCGAATTTTCGCGAGACAATATTTTAAAACTATTTCGTCCGTTTTGAAATATTCGTGTTTTCGCGTCGAACTGGTGACGTCACGCACCAAATGGTTCAAAATAATTTGAAGCGGTTTGAAAGCAGGTAGCGGAATAGTTCGAACTGCAGTTTGAAGTTTGGAATCAGCTGATTGAAGAATATAGGTTATGTTTGTTGGATTCATTTTGTTTTCACCGTTTTTATTCTGAATAAATAATAATAATAACTGTTCTTCAGTGCATTGAATAGGTATTATTTGAATATGACAGCTTTGTCTTTAGAATGCATTGTAACCTGTGACTGTGAAGTAATAAATCACATCGAGTAGAGCACACCTTTATTTTAGAATTCTGAAATATTATTTAGTTATGAAATTGATTTTAGGGCTTCTTCCTCTTGATTCAATCAATATGAATATTGCATATATTTTTTTCAACAAGTCGTTAATCAGGACAAGAACATTCAAATTCATCATGAACTGATTGGAGTCCAATTTGAAAATACGTGATTTAATAATAATATACAAATAAACACACCTAAAATTATAAATATTTTTATTATTATGTGCGTGTATCATGTTTCTAACTTTTAAATTCATAAATTGAATTGACATTTCTATGATGACGGTACCGTTTTGAAATTGTGGCATTTTAGCGATGCATGAACTGGTGACGTTTTTGAAATAGTTTTGAACCGTGATTCACGTGAAAAAATGGCTTAGATATCCACCAAATACAGAGTGATTCCGGATGGATTTCACTGAGTGCACTGGCGGATTGAAGTGAATGAGAAACGAAAGAAAATATTTTATTCGAATTTCTTTAAATTTTATTCAGTATAAGAAAATAAATAGTACATATTGTTTCATATGCCAATATACCTAATAAAATTATATTTCTATTCACTAAGAAATGCAACAAATTAAGCTACTTAAACTACATAATTTAAAATATTCCTTTCATAACCTTGGTATCTTTCATCACCGTTGAAATGAGGTAACATTTCAAGAACATTTAAAGTTTGAACATACCTCAAATTAGTTAAAGACAACCTTAGGATACTTATTATTATTAAAGATTATTCATTACAGTAAATACGAAATTGTACAGTGATTTGAAACTAATCTATGTTCCTAGTAGAAAATGATTGAAAATTCGAGGAGTGAAACTAGGCACGTGCTTTTATTTGTTCGTAAAGCTCCTTCTTCATATTAGATCAATCTCTTTATATCACTCTTGCGATTTCTGAGGCCTCTTGTTCCTCTTCCTGACGAGAAACCCACGGACTCCTGCTTGGATCTTAACTGCAGATTTTTCTTCTAAATCAATGTTTTCCTTCTGTTTTTTTGCTTGGTTATCAGTCAGACAGCTGGAATTTTTTCGTCTAACCGTCTTCTTGATAGTTGCTTCAGAAGGAGGGTCCTAGAAAAAGGATATATGGTTCATTAATATTTTTCAAATATTTAGTGTTTTTGTATGAAATATGAGGTAATATTTTCGTCGAAATCTAATCAAGTCGAAAAATTCCATTCGTTTCATATTTGATACATAGTAAATGAATATGAATCAGTGTATTTGTTCGTGTCCAGAAATTGGCCAAACAAAAGATAAAATCAATAATCTATGAGATTTTATGAAGCCCACTGGCACCAGAACGATTTTTGGAAAGTATCCAAGTAATAAATTTGCGTGAAGAATTCGTTTTCTTTATTTTCGAGATATTTCTGAGATGATTTAATGAGATAGCAAATTCTCGAATGGTTGCCCATCTAATGTACTTGAAGTCCACTTTATGAGCAGTTTAGTAATGAATTAGATTGACGTAAATCCTGCCTGCATATTGTGATGGTTCAGTTATGAACGCAAGCCTTAAATGCTCATAGGTAGAGAATCTGACCAAATCAGCAAATTTCAATGTTGTTTTGGTAACACTGACTAGTATAGGTACTTGTCAGTATACTAGTCTTCCTTCTTCAATATTCCTCTGCTTGAAAAGAAAATATGCCCAATGGCACAATTATGATTTTGCGGAATTTGGGCGCCAGCTTAAGGCGGCGCCAAAAACAACCAGAGGTGGATTTTTTTTTATTATTCATTTTCTCGGAAAAAAGAATTATTATTAAATATGACCCGACTTGACGACTCAAAAAAAGGACAAACATCCTATCTGTCCAAATGAAATGATCGCTTTAATGGCCACCAAAGTTCGGAATAACATTATCAATGAGAGCAAGGAGGCCAACTATTTCACCATTATGTTCGACTGCACCCCAGATGTATCTCACACAGAACAAATTAGCCAGGTTATACGATATTTGAAGAGCATGGAGTCTGGATATGAGATAAAGGAAAGTTTTATTGACTTCTTAGAAGTTGACGGAAAAACTGGAGAATAATATCATAGCGAATTCTAGATAATCAGCAAGCTGATGATTTAGATGTCGAAAAATGTCGTGGGTAATCCTACGATAACGGATCGAATATGGCTGGCATAAATAGAGGTGTCGAATCCAGAATTCAAGAGATGAACGAGCTGGCAGTATTATGTAGTTCCATGGCTAGCACACTCTTTGAATCTTGTGGGTGTCCATTTGGCTTCATCATATTCAGAAGCAGTAAATTTATTTGGTGTTGTACAAAATCTGTATTCTTTTTTTGTTAGTTCAACCGCACGATGGACAATCATGAAAAATGGCACGAAAACAAATTTGAAAGGAAGTAGCCGAACAAGATGGGCTAAATATATCAAGCTGTTAATGCCTTGCTCAATAATTTACCGGGAGTTGTGAAGGCTGCGGAAGAAATCAAAGAAACTCACTAGTCGCAGAAGTATGAAGCTGGTCATTTGCTTCATGCCGTGATGGATTTTAAATTAATCCTGAACCTAACAATTTGGTATAATATTCTGCGGGATATCAATAGGGTCAACGTGAAAATTCAGAAAGGGGATGTAATTATTTCACGTTCTTTAATCATTATCATTGATGCAAGGTCTTGTGAAAATCTAGCATGGAATGAGTTAAAAACCTATTGAAAACTGTATCTAGGAAGCTACACTTCTTTCAAAAGAATTGGATGTGGAGCCAGTTCTTAGAAGAAGAAGCAGGTCGAGGAAATGTGCGAGGATGAGTAGATCTAGTTGGGTTATTCTCGAAAGAAATGAAGGTTGAGAGAAATGGAGATCTAATTTCCAAAGTATACCACCGGGTGGCACCACCGCAGCAGTATAATGACACACCGATTTCTGGCTTGTTAGTCGTCATCAGTGCCACATAATCCAATACTACGGTGGCAACCAACTGAAACGGCAGAACTTATATTACTCCCTAGCAGGAAAAATCGAGTAAAATCAATGTACAGGTTTCCACCTAGCGGGCAAATGTCTATACGCTAGGTGGAACCCTTCATTTTGAAGAAGGAATCACCCTTTGAAATATATCGCATCAATTCAGAAACCCCTTGTATAACCAACCGCATTCTGGTGGAAAATAATAATAATAACTGACACTACACGGTGTAGGTATAGGACTGGTCATATGTAACCAAGAAAATATTCCCAATATTTAAGGAATTCGACATATACTCGATCCTCAACAGAACATTTTGACAGAAGCATGTTCGTTGATTTCTTTCTTGTACTTAAAGATTTCCAAAGACTTAAGAGATTGTAAATGAATAATATAAAAGGATAAACAGAATGGGTACAGGATATATCTACCACGGTCTGCAAATTTCCCAAACAATTTTTTGAAAACTAGGCAATGATGCGAAAAAGGGAATCCCTAAAAGTCACATCGATATGGATCTGGTGAATTATTTTGCGAAGGTCTTTGACTCAGCGACGTTAACACTATGTACATAGGTATTATCGAAAATCTTGGCACTGCCATAGGAAATATAAATAAATTTACAGAAAAGTACTGACGACATATCCCCGAAGCAAGTCTTTGTAACGAACATGAATTGGGAACAAGTTCAATTTTTCAGGATATTAACATGATCACTAGAAAATTCTCCGGTTAAGTTGAGGGCCTTTCAGTTGGCGAAACTAATTTATCTCTGACAATCAAAGTCAGACAAAATGAGAAGTTGAGAATAAACATTATAAGCCTGCAAATTTAGAATGAGTACACGATTCTAGAAACCACATAGGTGAGTAATTAAAATTATAATTATTGGAGCATTACATGTGCGGCCGTAGCCTGAATTTTTCAGAAATATATCTCCGGAACGTTCGGGTCGATTTTAGTATTACGGACTCAACCTAGGCAATTTTATCTCGAATGTACCCAGAAAATTTGAACACACTAGGTCTCTTTGGAAAGAGCAATATCAAATTGGAACATAAAATATTCATCAGAAAGTCCAACCAATTATTGAAAAAAAACTATGCAATCAGAAAATCAGGTCAAACAGAGCTGGAAGTTTCAACACCTCAATGAGTGAACGTGCTAGCATCTTTCTTCAAGTAAAGGCTTTATGTCTATAAAGTTAGCAGTGCCACTTGCGGGAAAATGAATAAAACCTATTGCATTAATTGTCGAATAATTGTCGAGAATTTGTCGTGAATGAAAAAAAATTGTCGCGTCCTTAGTTTTTTTTCTACGGGGTGGCTTCGCTAACTTAACGTTAAGTAAGCAGAACCACTTTCTCAATATCGACCAAACATCATGGAAATTGTCATAAATAATTGTCGAGTAATTGCCGAAGTCCATATGAAGTGAAAAAAAACACAAAAAATCCATCCATTCTTGTTTATTTTACGTCTTTTTTCCGCGAGTTCGAGATATTTCGGGAATTATCGCATTTTTTTGCAACAGCGCATTCGTAATTGACTTTTTTTCTATTGCACTAATTGTCGAATACCTGTCTCGAATTTGTCGCGACCTTCGTTTTTTTTTACTAGGTGGCTTTGCTAACTTTATATTGATTTAGCAAATAGTGGTCGAATATCATCACGATGATCATAAAGATTGTAGAGTAATCGTCGATGTTCAAATAGAGTGAAAAACACACAAAAAATTTGATCTTTCTAGCAATTTCCACTCCATTTTCCCTATATTTCTGAAAATATCGCATTTTTGGCAACAGCGCATTCGTTTTTGACTTTTTTCTATTGCATTGATTGTCGAATACCTGTTCCGAATTTGTCGTCAAAGAAAAAAATTTGTGGCGTCCTTAATTTTTTTTTCTACGGGGTGGCTTCGCTTACTTAATGTTAAGTTGGCAGAACCACTTTCTCAATATCGACCAAATATCATGAAAATGGTTATAAATAATTGTCGAATAATTGTCGAAGTCCATATGGAGTAAAAAAAACACAAAAAATCCATTCCTTTTAGTTTATTTTACTTAACGTTAAGTTAGCAAAGCCACCCTGTGAAAAAAAAATTAACGACGCGACAATTTCTTTCGCGACAAATGCGGGATTGGTACCTATTCCACAATTAATGCAATAGAAAAAAAAGTCAATAACGAATGCGCTGTTGCCAAAAATGCGATAATTCCAGAAATATCTCGAACTCGCGGGAAAAAGACGTAAAATAAACAAAATGGAATGGATTTTTTGTGTTTTTCTTACTCCATGTGGACTTCGACAATTAGTTATAACCATTTTCATGGTATTTGGTCGATATTGAGGAGGTGGTCATGCTAACTTAATATAAAGTTAGCAAAGCCACCCCGTAGAAAAAAAATTAAGGACGCGACAATTTTTCTTTCTTTCACGACAAATTCAAGGTAGGTATTCGACAATTAATGCAATCGAAAAAAAGTCAATAACGAATGCGCTGTTGCCAAAAATGGGATAATTCCAGAAATATCTCGAAATGGCGGGAAAAGATGTAAAATAAACAAGAAGGAATGGATTTTTTGTGTTTTTTTTACTTCATATGGACTTCGACAATTACTCGACAATTATTCATAACCATTTTCATAATATTTGGTCGATATTGAGAAAGTGGTTCTGCCAACTTAACGTTAAGTTAGCAAAGCCACCAAGTAAAAAAAAACTACGGACGCGACAAATTTTTTTCTTTCACGACAAATTCTCGACAATTATTCGACAATCAATGCAATAGGTTTTATTGATTTTTTCGCATGATTAACTCGGCACTAAATCCTTCAGTAAAGCATATTTTCATTTTTTATAATTGATGGGTCCGAAAGGTTTTGGTTAAATCCACTGTGTCATAAAAGATGGCGTGTTCATATTTTTTTATTAAAGCTCAAGAATTAACAAATCCTCATTTAAGACAGCCATTAATATCCAACTCAGTATATTTTATATCTGAGTGTTCGTCGCCACAACGCGTTGAGAAGAGACAAAATGGTTTATTTTCGTGTTACCTATAAATATACCGCTCTCAAAAATTATCCACAAGCTGTTTTCCTCATTTCCGTCAAGAAACTCTCAAGGTCAAAACACACTGTTACTACACACTTCGAAAGAATGCAGAAAATATTTAGTTGTTTCTAGAGAATGTTTTCCACCTTGACCTAGTTGTTTATTTACAACTTTTATTTGATTTGAGGCTCATAAAATGTTTAATTTTTAGTTTAGTATGAATGAATGAATGTTCTAGATTTGTGCGAATTCATTGATCCAAAAGAGCTATCCATATTAAAGCATAATCGAAAATCTGTTTTGAACTTTTGAAATAGGGATTGTTTTTTAATTTAACTCACTGCTTATCAAAGTATGTTTCTTTGAGTATTTTTTTAACACTAGAATTCTGAATTTTCTTGAAATAAAAATAGTAGATATTGATATAAATAAACATAATGAGAAAGTTTTTTTGAAATTAACACATCATTCACTGATCAATTTTTGGATCTCTGATGTAGCCTACAAACTTAAACTTATTAAATTTTATAAAATTCACCAATTTGTCTTTTGAAATGTGAGAATATAGAATTCTATAGGTCATTCTTAGATCACTTGACATTAGTTGGAATAATTTACAGTATACTTCATTCACCATTATATAGTACCCTGGTTGGCCATGACATTCAGACACGTTTCACCGTGTTAATTTTGAAAATGTCATTTTCCTGTCAGATGACTCTGCAACGTTGTCTCCTCTCCATAGAGGTCGTATAGTGATTACGAATTTGTCAAAATATTTATTTACTTTGAGAAAATAATGAACTGGAGTAAATATTATGTGAATTCCATAATTCCAAAGGCCTGGCGAATGTTGAAGATAATTTTTTCTCTGTTAATACCTACTGGAAATACATATATCACGTATACAATTATGCTTGGAAGATTCAGTTATGCTATTTTCTTGTACGGAAATCAAGAATCGAATGAAATTTCACTGACTATTACACTCATTCCATTTTTAGTGAGGAAGTTTCCGTAGCAACGATGGTTTCATCTCGAAAAAATTTTCAAGCCGGCAAAACTAACAAGTTGGTTTTTCAGCGACTATTCCACTCTATTCATTTTTAGTGAGGAAGTTTCCGTAGGAACGATCGTTTCATCCCGATAAAACTTTCAAACCGGCGAAACCAACATGTTGGTTTTTCAGCGATAAAATTTTTGACGTTTCTCCAATTCATAGATAGCTTCGGAAATGAATATCATAGAGAAAACAAACAACGTTTAGTTAATCTATGAATTCTAATTTGCTTTTCGGAAATTTCGCTCATGACATTTTCGATACAAATGTCTTTCGCGAAATTTCGGAGCAACAAACTTCCATATTACAATCGAGAAATTTTGCCGGCAAAATTCCATCTCTAGTGGTATTACATATGAAAAATAATGGACAGAGTAGTCTGATACTTTGTGAAACTTCATTCGAAGTAAAAGTACTCGAACAACCCGTCAGAAAAACGTCTAAACGAACAAACGGACCTATGGAATTCTCAAGAAATAAGCCTACAGAAGACATTTACATTCTAAATAGCACTTCCTGATACCTTGTCTCTGCTATTTCAAAACTACCTTCGGCATTTTTAGTTTCTCTATATTGAGATTGACACTATTGAAAGTAGCAATTAGCATTGGCAACGTTTCTGAGAATTATTTTGACGTAGCCGATATTTCACGAGTGCCAACCTGCGTCAGTTTTAAGTAAAAAAAACTTGATAAACCTAAGTCTTTGCCAAAAGGGATACTTTATAAAAGTAAATGGAGTTAATGATATGATATGATATATTGTTTATCCTGATTACTCGTAGGTCTCCTGAGGAGACCCCTCTGAAACTACAAGCTTCGAAGCTTGTAACTTGTGCCGAGTTCGGAGTAAGCAGTTGTGTTCTGTGTAGGCTTTGTTACTGTGTCCTTACGCCACCTTAGGCACAGCACTGTGTAATATGTATCATCTTTACGAACATTGAACTTCGAAACATCCATTTGTTTCATAGTTTTTTCTGATCTGCATCTTAATTGATCTCAATTTGTTTTCTTGTTATGAATCACTATTTTTTTCAATATATTGGATTCGTTTAGTTGTTTATATGCCTATTGTAACGTTTAAAGTTTTTCCTTATTATTTGCGGAGCTCTGATATATGTACTCAATGAAATTCAAAATTATGAAAGCTCAAATGCCTTCCATTACAGTATATGTACCTACTCCATTCAAACTTTTTTTTATATATGTGTATTGTCGTATAACCTCTTGAAGTTTATTCTAGAATTTGAGATAAGTTCCTAAGTTAATGATGATTGAGGAAAGATAAATTCAAATGAAGAACCACTTAGGAAAAATTAGTTTTTAATAACCGGTGACGTAGTTTTGAAATCAGAATGACGTACAACGAAATAGCACCTTTCTAAACGATAATTCCAAAGATATCGAGCATGACAAAGAGATAAGACCCTCATATGATATGATATTTGACTTTCTGAAATGTGTGTAATAGGAATAAACTTATAAAAAATTCGATGTTGTTGATGACCATCCCAGATCGATGTAATGTTTTAGTTTCATTCAATATATATGAATGAAAATTTTGTTTAATTATTTATTGATGGAAAAGAGCCAAGGTGAAAAAATAAGACTCAGTATAAGCAATTGAAAACGAACACAAATACAAAAAACAAAAATCTTGACATACTAGTCTAACTGCGCTATGTATGTATTTTGATTTAAAAATATCCCAAAAATAATATTGAACAAAAAACTATATATTAAAATACCCTAAAAAACTAAATATAATGACAACAATGACATATATTTCGTGTAATTGAGTATATGAAGATTGGATTGGTATATGGTCTATGAATAACAGTGTAAGGATGTGAAAGAATTTGGAAAAATGCCTTTATAGT
The DNA here is from genome assembly GCA_951802165.1 of Adalia decempunctata. Lineage (NCBI taxonomy): Eukaryota > Metazoa > Arthropoda > Insecta > Coleoptera > Coccinellidae > Adalia > Adalia decempunctata. Next base: position 30,591,093 of record OX637697.1, read on the forward strand.
TAGATCAAATGTTTGACACTTATTTTACGTGAAAATCAAATGAATTACTAATATAGTCCTGTAGATATTCCACCGATTTATTTGGGCTTTGTGTTTTGATATCATTTTTTGTGCATATTGTTGGAATGATATTTTATGGAAAACAACTACTTCAACTTTTTACTACGACGATATTGAAGTCTCTTACCTTCATTTTGAGTTCTTTCCTGACTTTGTATCCCCGGAAACCAGCCTGGATCTTGGTGGCAGCCTCAGCTTCCATGTTTTTGTTGCGCAAAGTCGAATTGTTTCGTTTCGATTCCATCTCACACTCACTCTCAACTTCTGGCTTATTACTGAGCACATCTTGCGTGTTGGTGGTGTCTCCGACCGGCGCCGACGGCTGCGCGCCCCTTTCGACGTCACCAGACGCCTCACCGACGTCGGTAGAATGCTGGGTTTCCGTTGTCAGGATTTCAACACCTGCTGAAAGATCGGATGATTTGTTTTAGGAATCCACGTTGGAGAAAAATGTCTGACGAGGAAGTGTGGAGGCTGTACGCCTACTTAGTACCTCGGTAGAAGTGGATCAGATGAAAGTTTCAGCTGCTATTTACAAAATAAATGAGATGATTGTGGTTGCTTTCCCAGGAAACGGGGTTATAGGCCAAGATTTAGAGGTTTTTAAAGACGCAGACCCTAGCGGATCTAGGGAATTTTTCATCGTTTTAGTGTTAGACGGGTTTTTACAGCGGCGTAGCTACGTAGGTGCAAGAATGTGCAGTGCACCAGGGCCCCCGACCTTAGGGGGCCCTCAAGCGCTGACCATAAAATCGCGTTTAAACTAGGTAAAAAAATTCATATTACATACTTTGATTTGTTTCTGTTATCTGTTATATAAATAATACTGTTATTATTATATTCAGTTGTTGTGTTTTCGGAAAAAGCATCAAACGTAGGAATTTTTGGTCAAAATTCACTGGTGAATCGGACACCTCTCTAAAAAAAACTAAATCCGACTAGATGGTGCCGAAGGGTCAACACAATTTGTGGAATTAAACTTCATTTTTTTGATATTATTCGTTCATTATCAGAAATAGTTATGAAAAATTCTTGCAAAGATGAGCGAAGCCTAGCAGAAATAATGAAAAAATGTTGAATTTTTAATTTATTTTCCTCTGCGATTTTATGGCATTCTTGATATTATCAATTATGCACCTAAAGTATTACAAAAATGCGATATCAATTTGGACAACGCATGCAGAGCTTCAGAAGAGACAAATAAAAAATATAAAAATTTATAGTAGTGACTTCGAGTTCAAGTGCAAGGCTAGAGAGAATGCTTTAGCATAAAGTATAGATCCTCATTCTTAAAAAAGAGACAAAAAAGTTGAAAAACATTTCGAGGAATTAGCTTCCGATCACCGATTTCGAAGCCGGGAAGAATTTTTCAGAATAAATAATATGCTCGATACAATAATTTCACAATTGAAGACACGTTTCGAGGGTATGACTGCAGTCAACAAAATTTTTAATTTTCACCATCATTTCTACTAAGGACTGAACGAGAATAAATTCGCTATCACAAAAACGCTTATATCTTTTGAACCACTGGACCGATTTCGAAAATCAAACTCATTTTCGAATCATCTCCTAATTCTAATGAACACTGTTTCTACAATAAAAAAACCAAAACTATTTTTCACAAAATTCATGGATTTTTTCTGGAATTCTTCCCATGCTTCTTATAGTGTTTTCAGTCACTTTCTGGGATGCTGTCTTCCACTTCTGCTTGAATTCCGCTAATTTTTTCATTGATTTCTTAGTCTTCTTCAATTCTCTTTTTACCAGGGCCCAATATCTTCAGATTGGCCTGAGTTCTGGGCAATTTGGTGGATTGGCCTCTTTGGGGACAAAAACTACCTCATTAGCTTCGTACCATTCCTTGGTGGCCTTGCTGTAGTGGCATGAAGCTAAATCTGGCCAAAACTCAAAAGATTGTTGACACATCGTGCTCACGTGAAAATGGTAAAAGTCGCTTCTTCAAGCATTCCTTGATGCATATCTTCGAGTCAACAGAGCCTTGGCCAACGAAAAATTCCCTTTCCCACAAGTGCAAATTGCTTGCCAAACCAGGAATTTTTTAGGAAACTTTGCTTGTTTCTTCACGCGAAATTGTTCGTCAACATTTCCACGAGAATCTGCAGCATGACCAGGAAGTTGCGAGAAATCAGCCAAGACATAGGTTTCGTCGTACATCACGCAACAGGAAAAATGTTTCAATAAATCTTTTTTTAATTTCTTTGCTCTTGATTTCGCTTCTTGATTCTTCACAGCATTTCTGTCTGGCACTTTCTGCACTTTGTATGTTCTAAGCCCACATCTCGACTTGATTTTCTGAACGGTTGACTGCGAACAACCCACTATTTGGGCCACTTTCCGTCCTGAAAGGTTAGAATTCTTCTGAAAAAGGCTGATGGCTTTCTTCACTTTTTTTGGGCTATGAAACCCTTTTTTCCTCCCGGTTCCTTCCTTGCGGTTAATTGTAAGATCTTCGTTGAAGTGCTTATAACAACTCTTGCGCCTATTTTGCGATTCTTTTGAAGCTCCATTTTTGATTATTTTGAATAAGTTTCACTATAAATTATCGTGTTTTCAGTTCGCCTGACATTTTGCGACAGAGAATTGGAATATCTACGAAGTAAATGTTCCACATGTTTCTGACGTTCATAAAAAAACTAACCATGATCAAATTTTGATTTTTTCTCAATGGGTTCAAGAGATATAGGCGTTTTTGTGATAGCGAATTTATTCTCGTTCAGTCCTTAGATGTAGACGAAAAAACTTTCGAAGCTGCGACCACTTTCACAGTAAATATTGCGATATGATAGGGACCTATAAGGCATGGACAATTCACGAATTCTGGATGAAAATAATAAGGAAATACGGAATGCTGGAATGTATTTTTCACATTGGAATTTAGACCTCTACTGAAATAAAGGATTTGCCAATAAGATGTGTTATTTTGAGTGGCCTGCTATTCCGGTAGAAGTCACTTTTGAAGCTGCCATTTTCTTGACATTTGACAAGTAGAAACTATGCCATTAATAAAAATGGAACGATACACACCTCAACAACACAATGATTGGAATTTACGATCGAAATGGTGAAAATTTGGCAGTACGGTTGGTAAAACTCGAACATTTTTGGGTCGTCGTGAAGCACCTTGTCCAACCGCAATACAGAATTCATGAAAAAATTTGAGCTGTTGGGACAAGTTAGTGGTGTGAAGAATAAAACCCGTGCACGTCGCTCAATAACAGCCGATAATATTGCTGCTGTCACCGGAATTGTTGGAGAAAACCCAGATTTGTCCATTCCTCTTCGTTCTTTGGAATTAGGCATTCCACAAACGCCATTACACCGCATTTTATATAAAGAGTTGGGTCTTGAAGCTTATGAAGTTCAGTTAACACAAGAACTCATGTCGGCCGATCATCAACAACGACGTGTCTTTGTTGATTGGGTGCTTGAAATGCATGAAAATGATCTGGAATTTCATCGAAAAATGATATTGAGTGAGGAGGCCCATTTCCACCTCGGTGGCTTCGTCAACAAGTAAAATGGTCGCATCTGGTGCTCAGGAAACCCAAGAGTTATTATTGAAACCCTCAACGTGTCTGTTTGGTGCGGTTTATGGTCCGATGGGGTCATTGGACCTTACTTTTTCGATAAAAGGACATTATTCTATATTCAACTCAATGAATCACAAAGAAACTACTGGGTGCTATAAAAGCATTTCTTAATCAATAAGGATCTCAATTTTATTTGAAACTTTTAGGATCAAACGATTTCAATTCTTTTGGAAGATGATTGTATAACTGGTGTTTTTACTATTCAAAATTGAAATTTTCTTTTAGAAATGGAAAATAATTTCTGTTTGCAAATGTTATCAAGGTAAACTGAATATGCATAATAATATATTCAATGAAGATGCATCTTGGCACATTGAATATCTGGATTTTTTAATGCCAAATTATCCGGAATATACGTCACTACTTCGAAAACACCTGCTTATTCTGGCAAATGTCCGAAAAAACTTTGGTATTCATAAATCAGGCATGAGTTATTGAGTTGAGTCCCAATATCTGATAAACGATTATTTCCTATTATTTGGGATAATTTATGCGAACACTGTGTTTATGTTCTTAGAAGATATTCATGTTCACGCACTTCATGCGAATGAATACATTTCGAAAATCGAAATCCATTTTGTATAACTCATTGAAAAAGGAGTTCAGTATTTCGTATTCCTGGTCTGGCTACAATGGTATAGACATCAGAAAATAAGTTTGCATCTCATACAAGGATATCCTAATCTTATTTGAACACGTTGGCCTAAATAGAGCAATTCTTCAATTGTTTCGAACGATCCAATTGTGACAATCATTTTGCGTCAATGAAAAATTTATTACGTTTAACTGTATTCACTCCCTATAAAAATACTATATATATATTATTATATATTATGACAAGACCTATTGTGACCGGTTCTTCAATTCTAGGATTCTACATCCATTTTGAAATTAAAACATATTTAAGCCGAATTTTCGCGTGACAATATTTTAAAACTATTTCGTCCGTTTTGAAATATTCGGGTTTTCGCGTCGAATTGGTGACGTCACGCACCAAATGGTTCAAAATAATTTGAAGCGGTTTGAAAGCAGGTAGTGGAATAGTTCGAACTGAAGTTGGAAGTTTGGAATCAGCTGATTGAAGAATATAGGTTATGTTTGTTGGATTTATTTTGTTTTCACCGTTTTTATTTTGAATATTATTTAAAAATGACAGCTTTGTTTTTAAAATGCATTGTAACCTGTGAAGTAATAAATCACTTCGAGTAGAGCACACCTTTATTTCAGAATTTTGTAATATTATTTAGTTTTAAAAATGTATGTTCAAATTTTTGAAATTGATTTTACGGCTGCTTCCTCTTGATTCAACGAATATGAATATTGCATATATTTTTTTTCAATAAGTCGTTAATCAAGACGAGAATATTCGAATCATTCATAAACTGATTGGAGTACAATTTGAAAATACAAGATTTAATAATGATATAGGTACAAATAAACACACCTAAAATTATAAATATTTCTATTATTATGTGCGTGTATCCGGTGTATCGTGTTTCCAATTTTTGAATTTATAAATTGAATTGACATTTTGATGATGATGTCACCGTTTTGAAATTGTGGCATTTTAGCGATGCATGAACTGGTGACGTTTACTTCGAAATATTTTTGAAATAGTTTTGAACCGTGATTCACGCGAAAAAATGGCTTTAGTGTAACAGAAAATCCAAATTTATCGGTTCTCGACAAGTAAATTTGTCTCAAACAACATGGAAAATTTTGGGAAAATATTTAGGTTCACATCCTTCCATTGGTTCAAGAACTGAATCTATTGGACCACCATGGACGACGAAATTTTCAAGGCTTTAGGTAGAGTTATTCTGTTTTCGGAAAGACGATTGGACGAACAGAATATAATTTGAATTGGATACATAATTCGAGGAATACGTGACGAAATACTATAGCCCCCATTTGGGTAGAACTATCATCATTTATTTAGCTTGATATAAATTTTTGACTTATAAACTGTAACCGTTCCGTAGTGCTAATTATCTGCGAAATCTAAGCACAATAAACTTTAATAAAAAAAAATATCATCAACTAACGCTAATGAAGTCTACATTTTCGATAAAGGTAATGCAGGGCTACTGAAATGTTATGATTTGAAGACTCCTTCATTACGTTTATTTTTAGATGTGGCTCTGATGCAAGAATGTCTTTAATTACCTAGTAGCGTAATCATTCCGACCTATATTTTTAAGTTCTGAAATGAAGTGGAGAAAATCCAATAATTTTTATTACTCTCGTTTCGCTATCTTTGATTAACAGCTGTCTGAGCGATAGAATTCTGGGATCTATGTTGATGCCGCCATTCAATTATTCACTTCCGAAAATTCACGTAATTTTATCCTTATTAATGATTTTCGTGACTTTTCGGAATGAAAAAATTATCACTAGTATCATAAGTATGCCTAATGTTTAATAGGCGTATGGTCCATAAATGCAGCTGAGATCTTATGAAATCAATTCCGACATATTGTGTCATCCTCATCTATTCAATCACGAAAAATGAAGTAGTTCAATGAGCAATATATGAAGAATGAGTTATGTGGTTTACACTTACTATGATTACAAATACTTGACCTGGAACACTTTCTTGTGATCCTGCTGAATTAACATTACCATTCGATCCTACTCCGACATCGTTTGTTCGAGTTTCTTGTATATTCAAATCCTTAGGTGGCGTATTCTTATTAAGGTTTTTATTATCAGAGGAACCATTCATTACGCCGTCTAAAAAAAGTCTTGGATGAATCAGACTCAGATAGTTATCGTTTAGGGTCGGCGTTTAAAGCGAGTTGGAAATCTCCTCCGATAGAGGCGCCACCGTGCATTTTATGAAATATCTCCATAGAACTTACATTATCACTATAAGTTCTATGAATATCTTTCTAATCATGAATTAAATGTACAATGGCGCTCTCTATCCGAAAATCGCTGAACTATGAAATAAGTCAATTTGTGGGTAAAGCAGGAATTTTTTCCCGCCAAAATTTGAATTTGGCCATTTTCTGCCAATTCCGTATTTCAAGTTGATCTTCCGAACGAAATTATCAGTAGATTCACTTTTAATCGGAAGTTGAACTATTTTCATGGGTCTTTCTGTTGAAATAAAACAGAAGCATGAGTTGGCTCATTTTCTTCTATTTTTGAAAGAAAAAAATTTACTGTCGGAATGAAATCGATTAAAATTATTTCAACAAGAACCCTAATCCTTTCTGAGTTCACCCACGGAATTTCAGTTCTCAAAGTGAAACCGTTTTCGAAATCAACTTGAATTAAAAACACACTACATTGAACGCCCACCTTATCTTATATTATAGACACGAGGCGTTTACCGAAAACATTATAATAATGAAAAACAAAAAAACAGCAGCAAAAACACTCAACGAAAAAGAAAAAATGGGCCATCCAAAGCACTGACGTGAATTCAAGTGCTTTTGAGCGCTCGTTCATTCACCTTGTAGGTAGATTAACCTTGTACCGGGCGATTTTTTAACTATTTCCTTATTGGCAACTCTGAGTTTGACAGCTCAGGCACGTTTTGTGTTTTGTGTCACTGTCAAAAATCATCCGTAGCCTACGTAATCTAATTATACTCCATTCACTTTTATTTAATCACATAGGAGGTCATGGTTTCGTTTTCAGGAGTTGGTGCACCTAATGAAACGCACAGAATATATGATGAAAAGTCAGTGCGCGCACAGAAGATATCGTTAATGACAAAACGACGTTGCCAGTTTCTTTGTTTACATCAAAGTGAAAGTATCAAAGATATTCCACATTTTGTTAGGTTTACAAAATTGAAGGGATACACGGGAATTTCGTTGAAAAAGCTGTTATTTGGACAGATATCGCAGTAAATGGATCGGATGGAGCCTCGAGAGGTCGATTAGGATGATATTTTTCAGGTTTTCCAAGAAATTTGGCGATATCTGAGCAGATTTGCGAAAGTTATGTACCTCACTAATGAGGTGGAACTTAGAGCTAATTTTCCTATAAGAAACGCCTTTCAAAGGTCGAGATGGTGAAAAATGTATTCTTTAGATGTGGTTTGAACAAACGCAGCCGAGTTTTATATCCCAACATTGATTTTAAGAAAGTTATCAACAAAATAAAATTGACATTATTCTTGATTCTTGTAATTACCCATCAATTCATCTTATATCTTTGGGTTGATTTTTTTTAATGAATTCTTGATTCGAATCAACAATCGATGTCGTCAAGTCTTGAACTTTCAGTTCAAGAGGATAATAAACATTAAATCTTCACAAGCATGCATATGAAAATTATGTTTAAAGCAATGCAATTTTCTTCCATGGCGAAAAATAATATATTTCAACAGTGATCTCTTGTACTTTTCATGCAAATAACTAGAAAAGGAATCCTTTCTATCAATTCATATAAACGTTAATTATTTTCGTCCATGACATCTTTTCCAATTCATTCATTTTCCGAATAAATTCACATTCTGAGAAATACGCTAAGAATGTAGAAAGGGCAACATAGTGTTGACTTGGAACATAAAAATATTTTGAAAAACGTCATAACTTCGATACAGAGTGGAATGTGTCAAATTTCCAAGGCCAGAGTTGTGATTATATAATTGTGAATGGAGTATACGTAGGCTACGAATCATCAGTTTTGTCTACAATTCAACCATGAATCGTCTTACAAACGAACAACCCTTGCAAATCATTGAATTTTCTTATCATAATGCGTGCTACACGTCCGAGCTCGCGAGCTTCCTTCAAAAATTGGGCTTTTTGTTTCCATGATATCTCAGTTCGTATGCGGCGTAGACCAACCACTTAAATTAAAGCTTAATCATTTCTCTAGAACGTGTGGTACTCGCTTTTCTGTTTTTTCTAGTATATTGGGAAAAAAACCTGGTGAACTGTAATTTCATGAAAATCTGGACAAACGATTTTATTTTTATGATTTCTCAGTCAATTTTCGAGATAAATGTATGAAATTTTCAGAATAGTTACATGCGGAATAATATATTGCAGGATGAGTATTAGTCGCTTTTACGTTTTTCTTCGTATTTCAGGAAAAAAAAACCTGGTTGAAAATATGACCAATATAGTTCCTACTTTATAATTTACTTGAGAATTCCGGGGGCAATAAACAAAAAAAAACTGATCAATACACATTCTGCTAAATATTACTTACCATGTATACTGAACATTTCATACATTCATTCCGAAAATTGACAGAGATGTCATGGAAATAAAATCGTTGGTCCAGATTTTCATGAAATTACAGTTCACCAGGTTTTTTTCGCAATATACGAAGAAAAACTGAAAAGAGAGTAATACACATTCTAGAGAAACGATTAAGCTTTAACAAAAAAAAAATGTTGGTCTACGCCGCATACGAACTGAGATATCATGGAAATAAAAAGCCCAATTTTTGAAGGACGTGTACTACATCCCCTTTAGGTGGGCGTTCAATGTAGTGTGTTCTTAATGAGATAATTTTAATCGATTTCACTTCGAAGGTTCTTTTTTTTTCTTTCAAAAATAGAATTAAATGAGCGAACTCATGCTTCTGCTTTATTTCAAACGAAAGACCCATGAAAATAGTTCAACTTCTGATTAAAACTGAATCTTCAGATAATTTCGTTCAGAAAAACAACATGAAATACGGAATTGGCAGAGAATTGCCAAATTCAAATATATGGCGGCAAAAAGTTCCTGCTTTACCCACATATTCACTTATTTCATAGTTCAGCGATTTGCGGATAGAGAGCGCCATTGTACATTTCATTCATAACGATGGAGATATTCATAGAACTCATAGTGATAATGTAAGTTCTATGGATATAGTCCATAAAATGCACGGTGGCGCCTCTATCGGATAAGACTTCCTACTCGCTTTGAACGGCGACGTTAATTGAAAAATTGTTCCTTTTCAAATAATTTGTTCATTTTATATAGAAAAATCACTCACCAAAAGTAGAAACATCAGTTCTTTGTGATGGATTATTCTTCTCTCCACTATGTGCCAATGCAACTGATGCAGCTACCACATTAATTGAAGATTTGAGACTCTTGACATGTTTTCTTGCTTTATAACCACGATATGAACTCTGTATTTTTGTTGCAGAATCGTTTCTACTCCGCGGTCCTATTTCGGAATTTTCGGAGTTTTTCGGGAAAACGGGAGCTCCCTGGGTTGTTTCATGCTTCTGATTTGATTGGAGTGGCTGAATATCCAGAGTTTTCTTCATGAAATCAGTAAGTGTAGGTCTTGGACTTTTGGGTTCTTTCTCATTCAAGGAATCGGTACTGTCTTTAGCATCTTTTTCGAGTGTTTTAGTTTCTTTGTGGATGGCGCAATTTGATCCATCTGGACAGGTTTTGATGAGATTTGTTTTATTCATTTTCTCTTCTATTTCTACCGAGGCATCCCCGGTTTCTGGATGTTCATCACCAACAGTAAGTGCAGATTTTGTGGTTTTGGAATCTTTTTCATTCGAAGAATCATTACTGTCTTCAACATCTTCGTCTATTTTTTTGGTTTCTTTGGAGATTTTGCAATTTGATGCATCTTTGGAGGTATTGATTTGTACTTTTTGATTTATTTCCTCGTCTTTTTCCTCTAAAGGATCTTTGGATTGCGGATGATCATTATTGCTTAGTGAGATATTCGTTTTATTTTCTTCTTCCTCATTTGGTTCCGATTCACCCTTTGAGGCATTATTTATTTCGTCGATTTCTCTTGAAGCATTTGTTAGTTGTGAGGAGTTTGATTCCAAAACATCTGTATCTGCGCCCTTCTTATCAGATTCAACGGAATCATGTTCAGTGGTCTCCGGATTTTTGCTGATACCCAAATCTTCAGAAAATCTTTTCTCGAGAACGCATGGCTTGAAGTCTTCGGGAATTTCGAATGTAACTAATTTCTCATTGTCATTTAGTTCGTCTTCCGAAAGTACTTTATGAGGAGCGCTGGTGCTCCTTTTCAAATCTTCTGCTTTTTCATTGGTGTTTTCTAATTTTTCTGCCAATTCCGCCAAATTGTCAATGGCTTTAGATTTCTTGAGACTTCTCCTAGATGTTGAACCATTTTTGGAGTTTTCAGCATTCTTAGGTTTAACTATATTATTGCCATCAGTTGTATCTATTGAAGATCCTGATTCTACGGTTTCTTCATTTCTTACAGCGATCTCAGTTGAACTCAATTTTTCTGAAGAGTTCATATCATGTAGATCATCTTGCTTCGTACCAACCTGATCTGTAACTCCAAGAGAACCTGATGTATAATGAACTTCTTCACTTATTGCAGAGTGAGCTTGTTCAACATCTGATTTACTGAGAGGACTCATGTCTTTGTGTTCATGTTTAGATATTTCTTCATCGTGTTTTTCATCTTTATCCGCTCTAAAATCTAGTATATTACTGGTTGTTGAAATAGTTTCATCGGCAGCATCATTTCGGAAATCTTCCTCCTTCTCATCAGATAAATTTACTGTTTCTCCTGATTTAACTGTACTCTGAAAGGTAGATGTTGGATTCATTTGTTCATCTACATTGCCTTCTATTTCATTTTCTGCAGTTCCACTTTCAATTTCAGTCTTACTCGTTAGCATTTCTGGTACATTCTCGGTATCAATTTCATCTCTTCTATTTCCTTCAGAGTTTTGGTTATTGTTTGATATTTTAGAGCTGACGTCACCACTCTCAGATGATGGTGTGAAATTTGTCTCTATCTGAGGCTCTAGGTTTGATCCTTCAGAGCTTTCAACTTCATGGATATCCAGTTTATTAGAACTGTGTTCTGGTGGGAGTTCATTTGGTTCTTCTTTCTCAAAATACTTCAAATTTTCCGTTACACTTTCGTCTTTTTCTTCAAATAACTCTCCATTAGTTTTATTTCTATTTTCAGCCCCATGAACTCCAGAGGAATTCTGATCCACATTTTTTTCCAGTGTAGTACCAGATTTATCCAGATTCCCACTAGGATCACTAGGTTTGATATGTGACTGCGAAATTTGTTCCACTGTATGATCCTGATTTTTTTCTTGCGCTAAATCTTTCATATTGTTATGTACACCATTTAATTCTTCAGAATTTTCATCTGAATGAATTTCAGGAACAGTGTCAGGAATTTTAGCTCCCTCCACTTGTTTAAGAATTTCTAGTAACTGATCATCTGTAGAACTTGTTGAACTCATACGGCTGTAATCAGAATATGATTCTTCCTTGATTCTATCCAGAGCCTCATTTCGTTCACGGATATTATTGAAGTGTTTACGAGTTAAATACCCTCTCAAACCGGCTTGAATTTTGGTTACAGCTTTCAGGATTTCTTGATCTGTGAGGTGTATTGATTTTTTGGTGTGACTTCCTGACATATTTTCCATAGTTGTGATCTGTGAATATTCATAAAATTAGCATCTAACATCTGACTTCCAAAAATGTATCTTTTACTTAATTTTAGGTACTCACCTTTCTTTCCACATCTCGTATATTCTTCCTAACTTTGTAGGCTCGCCAAGCAGACTGTATTTTCAAGATGTCTTTCAGGTACACTTTACCCATATCGGAATTCAAGTCCAAATCTTCAAGTTTCGGCTTCATTCGTTGTTTTCGAGACTGTCGAAATGTTGACTGAATTTTTGTTGCTGCCTTTATTTCATCATTTGAAAAACCATCCAGGTTTTTTGAATCTGAAATCACGCAGGATACAGGTTCCGTAGATATTTTCGAATTTTCGTCCTCTTTTCCTTCATCCTCTTCTCCATTTGTGTCTACAATTGAACCTTCTTGTTCAGTATTGAGGAGGTTTTTGGATTTGCGGAAAGCTTTCTGGATTTTCAAAGCTGCGTTTTTTTCCTCATCAGTGTAACTTTTTTCGTCTTTCATTTCCTTAAATCCTGCACTGCTGAGATCACACAATTTTTTACTTTCCACTTTAGACTCAATTTCGTTATTTTCGTTAATTTCACTCTTATGATGAATTATAGATTTTGTGACATCCAGATTTGTGGATCCAGTTTGCAAGCGGGATTCTCTAGACTTACGAAATGCCGATTGTATTTTCAAAGCAGCTTCATTTTCTTCATTATCAAATACATTCCTTTTTTCAAGATCAGATACTCCCATTTCCTGATGTTTATCAGAATCTTCAATTCCTTCGTCTCCAGTATTAGATAACTCATCATTCCTCTTATTTTCGTTTTCTTCGTCACTCATCAAGTTTTCATTCTTTGTTTCAGGTAAATTCTCGTTTTCATCCTTTATGGAATCTACAGAGAGTTCTTTGATGAGGTTTGAATGGTCTGTTTTCTTAAAATTTCTCTCCAAGAGTTTCTTCAAATGTTTTCTCGCCTGATATCCTCTCCAAATAGTTTGAATCCTAATTGCAGACTCTTTTTCTGATGAGGGGGATTCATTTTTTGTGATTTCGGATATACTTTCCATATTTCCATCTTCTGCATTATGTTCTCCGTTTGTTGATACTTCTTGATGTGTTTCACTTGAATCAGAAGTTTTCACATCAGCTTCATACTCTATCCCATCTTTTTCTTTCACCTCCGTATTCTCAGCAGTTGCGTTTTGTATTTCATTCAACTCCTCAATCTTTCTTTCGAGAGAATGTGGCTCAACTGCCTCAAGTCCGTCTGAATTTTCTGATATCCTTTTTTCATTATCTTCTTTTTCTGTTATTGATTCTTCTATTTCTTGCACATCATTGTCCTGCACATTATTAGGATTGTCTTTAATTGCAATGTTTTTTGGCTGATTTGTTTCCTTTTCTTCTTTTTTTTCATCATTATTGTTGTAGGTAACTAAGTTAGAATCACAATCAGAATGAGATATTTCTTTGTTTTCCTTATCTTGGGAGCCTATATTTTGATCTTTATCCTGTTTTTCTATGTCAAGATCCTCTTTCTTATCATGTTCGACAGTATCAACTCCATTATCAACTGATTCTCTTTTAGATAATTCAGGATTTTCTGTATTCTGAATTTGACTTTCATTTCTAGCATCTGAAATACTAGAGCCATCTTCAGTATTTGAGTTTCCATTTATTTTTTCACTATTCTCAATTTCATTTTCCATTGATGGAGCTTCTATTTTATCAGAATTACTTTTAATCTTAATATTTTCATCATTTTCTCGACCTATGAATGAATTTAATTCACTTTCAGCTGCTTCATCATGAGTAGTTCCTTCATTGTCTCCTTTTTCATTTTCTTTATTGGGGATTTCATCTCCATTTTCAGTATCTTTATTTTTTGTACTATCGAGAACTTTTTTTTCAATAAAACCTTTATCATTTGAAAGGTTCTCGCTCTCCTTATGGCTTTCATTATCATTTTCATCGTGAACGCTAGATGAATTGGGTTTCCCCACAGCAGCTTCAATGCTACCCTGATGATGTTCGGTATTTTCTGAATTGATTTCTTTATTTTGTTCACATTCTTCCTCGGCATCTGCAGTGATGGATTCAATGTCAACATCTTTTTCTTCGTTTTGGTCCTCAGATCTTACTTTATCCATTATTTTATCAGACTTTTGCAAGATTTTATCATCATTGGTATGCTCCATTCCGACAGTTCTATTATTTTTTTCATCGCACGATGAATTTGACTCAACTTCGATTTCTTCACTACCGATCGATTTTGTCTTTTTCCCTCCTCCATTTTCTACAAGTATTCCACTTTTTGAGTCTTCATTTTCGGTAGTTTCATTCTTTTCAATAGTTTGACTCCTTGCCATATCAACCGAATCAGATGCTGATTTACTCAAGGATTCCCTTTCTGGATAAGATTCACTTACTTCCAAATCATCTTTAACAGCATCAGTAGAGGCATTTGGATCAGAAGTTATTTGAATACTCCTTTTTCTACGGGATCTTGAATTTTCAGCATCTTGAGAGTAGGCCTTTTCCAAAGAAACATTTTTTTCATCTTTTGCTCCATCAAGATTTTGGACACTGTGACTCTGAGACCTATTTTTCTTGAATTCCGCTATTCTGGTATCTTTTTCAGAAGGAGGATTCAAAGATTTGTCACTTGGAGACTTGATTTGTGCCCCATGGACTTCACTAGGGGCTACATCAATATCTTCATTTTCATCATTGTTAGTTGCTTTTTCAACATCAACTTCTGAAGGAGAACTATGAGACTCAGAACAATTGTCCTTCGACCCGATTTGTGTTAAATGTACTGCATTATGAGATTGATTTTCGTTTTCATCTTTAGCATCGTTGGTTGCTTTATTGGTATCAGAACAATCATCATTCCTTGTCTCAATTTGTTCCTTGAGTGCTGTAGTATGAGAGCCATCATGATCTTTATCTCCTTCCTTACCACTGTTGATTGCTTTATTGGTATTCTCAGAAGAAACACTATGAGATTCAACAAAGTCACCCTTTGACGTCCCTATTTCCGTATCATGTGCTGTAGTAAGATTTTCATCATTATCTTCATTTCCATCCTCCCCATTTTTAGTTGCTTCAATGGCATCCTCTTCAGTGGGAGAACAGAAAGATTCAGAACAGTCATCATTCATGGATTCAATCTGAGGTTGTATCTGTGCTTCAGTATGAGCCTCATCATTATCTTTATTTCCATCCTTATCATTTATGGTTGCTTCATCTGTATCCTTCACAGAAGAAGTACTATGACTGTCAGAACAGTCATCATTTGAGGTCTCCATTTTTGCTATATGTGATGTAGTGTGCGGTCCATCATCATCTTTATATCCATCCTCATCATCGTTTTTTGTCTCATTGGCATCCTCTTTAGAAGGAGAATCCTGAAGTTCAGAACAGGTACCACTTGCGGTCTCATTCTGTATCCCTTGAGCTGCAGGGTCTCTATCAATATCTTTCTCTCCATCTTGACTCATATCTTCAATTGTATCTTCTTTTGTAGCTGAAACAAGTGGTTCAGAAGAGTTAGCATTTGGAGTGCTGATTTGTGAAACATTGTGCCCTCCATCATTATCTTTATTTCCATCCTCATCATCGTTTGTTGTCTCATTGGCATCCTCTTTAGAAGGAGAATCCTGAAGTTCAGAACAGGTACCACTTGCGGTCTCATTCTGTATCCCTTGAGCTGCAGGGTCTCTATCAATATCTTTCTCTCCATCTTGACTCAAACCTTCAATTGTATCTTCTTTTGTAGCTGAAACAAGTGGTTCAGAAGAGTCAGCATTTGGAGTGCTGATTTGTGAAACATTGTGTACTATGGTCTTAACTTCGTCAATACCTGTCTTCTCATTTTCATCGGGAACTTCAATTTGCTCCCCGTTTTTGTTCACAGAATGATTTGGACTTCGCTCTATGTTCACTGAATCCACTTGTTTTTCATTCTCATCATCTAGTACCTTTAGGCTTTCTCCATGCTCGGTTGGTTCTTCTCCACTTTTTATCAAATCGTGAGGAGTACTATCCCCAAGAAGGTTATCATCCTGTAGTTTTTCGAGGCTAATTTGGGATAGGGGGCTCCTTACTCCTGTATGATTGGATCTCTCTTCTTTTTGTAGGGCTGAGGAATCTGGCAAAGTTTCTTGATCAGAGGTTTCAATATCCTTCTGTTTTTGTTCCTCATTTGACATATTATTAGAGACCTCTACTGTTTGAGACCGATGATAATGAGGTCTTGAATTTTCTTCATCATTTTCTGATTCTACAACAGTTTTCTCAACATTCACATTTGATTGTTCTTTTGAAACATTGTTGATTTCGTTTTCGCCAATGGCATTTTGAGTGTCGTCTAAGCAAACGTCATCCATTTTTTCGGTTCCTTGAGTTTCACCATCATCTTCCACATTTTCATACTCTTTATTCAAAGAGTTCAATCCTTCATCAATGCCATCGTTTTCTTTCACTTCCCTGTCACCTTCACTGTGACTCTTGGTAGTCGAATCAAGACTCTGAATGTCATCAGTTTCTCTGTTGGAATTCTCAACAGTGGCAGCTTCTGTGGTAGAAGAATCCTCTTTTAAATTCAGGTTGATTTCTTTTGCGTTTTCTGGAGAAGTGCGACGTTTATTCACTTCATTAGTTCCTGTTCCTTGAGCAGAACGTTCTTTTAACATCTGTCTATCTTTTCTACCTCTCCATAGTGCTTGGATCGCAATAGCTGATTTTTCTTCATCCTTTGTATCCACAAGTTCTGATTGTTTGGAATTAGTTACTCCATCATTAAGAGACTTATTTGCATCCAAAGTTTTTTCATTTGATGGATCTGAGGGAATGTTGTTACTATTTCTGTCCCCTAAATGCAGTGGAGTTGGTCGGTTTAGAACCTCATAGTGGCCATCTTTATCTTGTGTGACAGATATGCTTCGTTGAATGCCACGACTTTGTGACTCGTTAATCAGTTCAACACTTTCGTAGGAAGCCTTAGCTGCACCACTCAATTTGTTGAGAACTTCGGTACCACAGATTTTTGAATTTTTCTCTTTCACCACGTCCATCTTCTTCTTCCCTTTCATTTCCCTTGTGCTGGAAGAAGACGAAACAGAAGTACTTCTGCTTCGAAGGGACATCTTCTTCCTGGTATTCTTCTGTTGTGTATTGTTCTCTTTTTCTGAACTCGATCTCCTACTACTGCTCTCAACTGTTGTTTCTATCTCAGATTTAACTTCACCTTTATCAGTGCTTTTCGATGGTGGTCTTGATCTTGTAGGTAGCCTGCTTCGGACGAGAGGCTGTTTTGCGTTTTGTCCAGATTTTTGGTTCATTTGCGATTCGATCTCATGTCTCTGACGTAAATGATTTTGTATCATAGCTCTTCTATCTTCATGTATATCTTTATTTTCAGACTTCTGAGGTAATGGGGGTTTTCTTCCTCTTATGTTTCCATTTCCTCGTTTTTCTGAATTCGATAGCACGTTATGTCCAACCACTGTAGCTCTGAAGGGACTTTTGACTGCAATTTTTGCTGATCTCACGTTACCTGGAGAAAGAAAAGCATTATTAAAATTTATATGCAAAGAAATGAGAAGAGATTCAGATGGTGTCAGTATGAAATTTACTATTCAAAATCCGAGTTTATTAGACTGATCCTAAATTCATTCATCCTTGATTTTTTCAACAATTCACCACTTATATATAATTCACACAAGAGCAATATGTAACTATTGGATCAGTACGAATTATCACTTTCAATATAAATCTGCAATTTCATCTTGTTCATTCGCGTTAAAAAGTAATCAAACGCAGTGCTAATAATAGGTTCCAATTTTGCGCAATAAGTTGGATTGTTGGAAATATAACAGCAGTGGGAATCATCATTATAAAGAGACGATGAAAACGTCAACTCTCAAAACATGAGAATCCCACAATTTATTCGACATTAATGATCAATTATGGTAACCATAATTAATATAAGTTTTAATGTATATTCCGATGATTATTACTGTGCATTAATGTGTGGAAATATTGTTGGCATTATACCTAAGTAAAAACATGGTGTCCTAATGAAAAGGAGCCACCAATTTAATAAGATTCTTTCATCAATTCGTAGGAGAACGCATTTTCTGGTTCCCAAAGTTTTTAAAACGTAAGTTCTACGTGGATGACTCCTTTTCATTGGGACAATTTTATGTATATCCGTATAATGATCGTGAAGTGAGAAAGAGAAATCAATCGCATTCACCTCTATATAATCCTGAATCACGGAGCTGTAATAATCGGCTGAAATATTCTGCTGCAAATATGTAAATATCCTTGGGCTTCTTGAGTATCACTTCTTTAGCCAAACCCTCCATAAGTTCCTCCAGACCAAGTGGAACGCTCACTCTCTTCACAATCATTTCCCCAGTTTCCGTTTCAATTGTTCTTGATAGCTCCATTTTATCTGTAATATATTTTAGTTGATCAGTTGAAGAAAAATATACAGGTTGTTTCGAATTGAACGTAAACCTTGGAGAACGCGTTAGTATATGGCTCATTTGCAGTTGTTTGAGCCATATTTATTGATAACCAAAAATCAACAGTTTAGAAGTGAGTTCTTGTGATTTTTAAAAGATCTTACTTCATTTTTCTACGTTGACCAAATTTGATTATATTTTGGATTATTTCCATCAAAAACCAATTTGATATGTATTAAAAAGCAAAACAATCCTGTAGGAGATGTTGAAAAAGAAAAACATAGACGAAGCAGGGGGAAGATTGAGAGTGAATTTCAGGCGTAAAGTAACAACTGAAGAAATAAGAGAGGAATGGCGGAGGTCATTTCGAACATAATACATATATGAATGAAATTGTGCTGAAATTTTTTGTTCAATTGCAACAAGAAAATATTTGATTCGTTACTTTTCTTTCTTTGCTTCTATTCCCTTTCAAGGACAAGTACCAAGTGTGCACTATCGTTAGGCTCCTGTACAAGCGTCCTTCAAATGGAAATACTCGCAATCGGAAGATGTCTAGATACTAATCTAGAAAGAAACTATCAGAAGTGCGATATAGCTATTCATACAGATGGTCAAGCTGTTATTAAAGCACTGAGCTCCTACGTCATTGACTCAAAGCTGATTTAGGAGTGCCAAAACAAACTCAATGAGGTAGGCAAGAAGAATAAGGTCTCTTTAATGTGGGTTCCTGGTCATTCAGGAATCGTAAGAAACGAAGAGGCCAATACATTGGCCATAAAGAGCGCACAATAGCCACTCACTGGCCCAGAACCCTTCTTGTGGTAAAGTAAAATGCACTGGTGGCGCAATCTCCCAGGGATGGATCCCTCCAAAAAGTTCCTCCGGAACTTTGAAACTGCTAGATCCAAAAAATATGTGGATCTCAGTAAAAACCAACTCCACCTACTCACTGTCTTTCTCACAGGACATTGCCGCCTAAAGAAGCAACTTCTCAACAGAATGGATTTATCGGACACTGATGAGTGTAGATTCTGTGGGGAGGAGGAAGAAACTCCTATTCACCTGGTTACGGAATGCTATGCCATTGCAAGCCAAAGGAAAGAGTGCTTTGGACAAGAAACTTATAGAAGTGGGGAGTTATCTTCCTTGAAGCCGTCCCAGATACTGGATTTCATCAAATCTCTGGAACTGGAGGGCGAGCTGTATGAGGCGCGATGATAACAGCTCTCTCAGAGGGCACAATAAACCTTGAGGTCGCAGTGGACTGTAACCCCTTTTCACTATAACTATAATCATTGAGTTTAAATATACATATGATTTGCAATGTAACAAAACAATGTTTTTAGAGTCCTGAAGAGGGCTGAAAATTGAGCCGAAACGTCGACGAAGAATAAAAGGAGTGAACGTATAAATCTGGCCCTTTATTTTCATCCACAAAAAACCCTTAAGAATACTGTTTATCAATTTCACAAGTGGAGTTAGTGTTCCTGTTCTATAACTATAACTATATCCCCTTTCAAATCAAAATCTGCTGAAACGAATCTATAATTCCTTCATTCTAACTCAAACTTTTTTAGGAAATGAAGTAGGGATGTGGCAAATTTTCAAAATAATTTTGTCATACATAAATTAGGGTATTCGAAAGTTGCAGGCAAGCTGACATCAGAAATTGACTATTCTTTCTTCATATAGCAACTTTCAAATCATACTTATTCTTTTTCAACTTCTATTACAGCATAATTATACTTTTCTCAAGATTATAATCCAAAATTATAATCAAACTTGGTAAACGTAAAAAAAAGGTAAGAAACTTTCTAAAAAATACAAGAACTCAAATATCTGGGTGATACTGACACCTCAGGTTCACGTCTAATTTGAAAACCTGCTGTATATTTTCGGTGCCAAACCTTCAAAAGCTCTTATCACCAAAAACAGTCCATATTCGATTATGTTCTCAAACTTGAGTTGTGATGATATCCTAATATAATACATTTCAATGAAATATCGAATATGTAAGTATGTCGTTCTCTAAGGACATGAATACTTTTTTAGAGAGTTCAACCAGCTAGTTGAATGTAGACTATTCGGGAACACTACATTGATACTCATTCCATTCCATAATTCTGAAGAATCTCAACTCACCTGAAATATTATGGTTGATAGAGTGTGAGCCTCTTCTACAGTTCCCACACAACTGAAACTACATTTCACAATTTCACCGTCCTTCACACTGAGGAAAGGATATCATCGAGTGCTCAATTAGGATACAAAAAACCTTTGAATATTCTTATGTGCTCCACCATAAAGGATACCTGTGTTATATGCGGCCTGTGATGTAGGTTAAGTTAAATACTTATTCGGTAAAATCAATAATCCCCTTGGGACCTGATATTGATTATTTCAGACAGAATTATATTATTACGGAGTTAGATACCTATTCATTATTTTGAGGTTTAAGGTCGAATGCTTTAATGCTTATAGAGAACCTTATAGCCTTGGAACTTGAAGGTCAATCAGAGGTAGTTTGTAAGCTGTTTTTGGGCAATAGGCAATCATCAGTTATCAAATAAATATCTTGAGCCAAGATATTTTGTTCCATGAGACGACAAACAGGGAGATTTCATCAATTTCGAAGTTTGATTAACTAGACTAGAACATTGTATTGCGAGTCTTAATTTTGATGAGATTGAATGTTGACCATACAAACTTTTAACCCGAATAGGAATAAAACATGCATAGGATTAAAGGAATATTATCATGAAAAATTTTTTGAGCAAGTGATTTTAAAGAATGTAAAACTCCATGTGCATTTCGCCTGTAGGCACACAAAATATCCAAATGCTTTTTATCGAAAACGGTACTCCCCACGGACTACCATATTTATATACAGGGTGATTCACGGTGGATGGCACATTAGACATTTCTGGAGAACCAGACTTCAGATCGGTTTGAAAATTTAATGGAATGCATTATCGGACCTGTTCTACCCGACTAAAATATTTTCGTCAATGCGGTGTTGCCACTTCTATTAGAGAGTAGTAGCAACTTAGCTTTTTCAAATGGAACACCCGGTATATTATATTATTTTTGGAATTTCCAACAACTTCTCGACAACTTTTATTGACATGTCTCTATACCTATCTGTTGCCGTTTTCAAAATATAATTCAATTTCAATTTTTTCACCACAAATCATGACCTCTAAAAATGCTGATAACTTCGGGTTCAGAAACACTATGGCATTGAAATTTCGTTTGGAGTTAGGTGATACATAAATGCTTCCAACACTTCAGCCTGATTCACGTTAATTCAATACAGGGTGATAAAAAAATACAGTCTTTTCGGTTGCTTGAAAAAGTGTATATCATGCCTACCTATACCTAACTATATAGTCAAATTTCGGACTTATGAGCATTTATTTGTCAAAATGTCCCTTCAGAATGGAATTTCCATTCGGTATTTGGTAGGCAGGCCATGATTACTATTTGATAGTACCTTGTGACATTCTCCTAATAATGAAGGCATCAAGAAGCTTGAATTTCGACATTTTCTTCATTTCAGAAGTTGCAAATACCCTCTAAACGATAGAAGAAAACAAATCAAACGAAGTGCTCATGAATTTGTTCATTAATATTAACTGGAGAGACTTTTTGAAGATGGTGGATAAGGCGCTCGGGACCATGGAATTGGCCAGCCAGAATACCCGATCTCAGTCCGTTAGATTTTTATCTGTGGGGAATGTTTAAAGAAAAAGTTTACAAAACCCCTGTGCATTCGGGAGATGAATTGTTGGAAAGGATTGCCCAAGTATTTGAAGATTTGGATTTTAAAGAAATACGATCTGCCACAACGAAAGCAGTCAACACCCGCACTTTGAAGTGCTTGGAAGTGAACGGCCAGCGATTCGAACATACTTTGGAGTATTCGACATGATTGTTCTACTTTTTAATAATAATTCATATAAATAGTTTGACTCTCAAGTTTCTTGGTGTCTTCATTATCAGGAGAATGTCACAAGGTACTATCAAGTAGTAATCATGGCCTGCCTACCAAATACCGAATGGAAATACCATTCTGAAGGGACATTTTGACAAATAAATGCTCATAACTCCGAAATTTGACTAGTTAGGTATAGGCATGATATACATAGAATGAAAGCGAATTCCATCAGTTTTCCGAATTTCTAATAATATACAGGGCATTCAATTTGAAATAAACAACTTTCAGTCACTTTTTCAAGCAACCGAAAAGACTGTATTTTTTTATCACTCTGTATTGAAGTAACGTAAATCAGGCTGAAGTGTTGGAAGCATTTATGTATCACCTAACTCCAAACCAAATTTCAATGCCATAGTGTTTCTCAACCCGAAGTTATCAGCATTTTTAGAGGTCATGTTTTCTGGTGAAAAAAATTGAAATTAATTTATATTTCGAAAACGGCAACAGATAGGTATAGGGAAATGTCAATAAAAGTTGTCGAGAAGTTGTTGGAGATTCCAAAAATAATATAATATACCGGGTGTTCCATTTAAAAAAAGCTAAGTTGCTACTACTCTCTAATAGAAGTGGCAACACCGCATTGACGAAAATATTTTAGTCGGGTAGAACAGGTCCGATAATGCATTCCATTAAATTTTCAGACCGATCCGAAGTCTGGTTCTCCAGAAACGTCTAATGTGCCATCCACCGTGAATCACCCTGTACCTATACGGTATACGGGTTGGTTCAGCATTTATGGCCCCAGAAGCAGGAAGCAGGAAGAAATTAGCAAAGACGGTTAGAGTCAATAAATGTAATAAAACCTACTCGGCGACCTCCATTCGTCGTTTTGGTATTTTTATTTCCAAATTAAACTTCATGATCATAATCGTTCATAATATCATTGTCATACAAAATTATAGTATCCATTGCATTTGAGTGATTTAGGCAATTCCACATCAAGGACGTGTATGGTAAGTTGCGAACGTTAATACCTCATGGCTCAATTTTGAGCTATAAATAAAAGTCATTGACGAAAGGAACGAATTATTATTTTTCGAATATTCATTTGAGAGGAAATATCCAAAAATTCATTTGTTGAAGTAGTTGTTGTTGGAGTTGCTATCGAAAATTATTGAAAATATTGGCTATCGGCTTGTTTTAGGCTGGACAAATGGCGAATGCGCTAGGAAAACACACAGAACATGATATTCCAATCATATCTCCCATATGACCAGTACTTGAGGAACGGAAGTAAATAATACTCTTTGGGCTCAGGAATATCACAGAATTGTGCCTTAGGAATGGCTATTTACAGGATTACAGGGCGGGCAAAATTCGTTGTCTACTGAAGGGATCCTGGATCTCGAGAAGTATAGCAGCTAGAAGAAAACTGATACCACATTCTCAAGCTCTTTTTTTCTGCCTAATCCGAATCTGAGAAGAGATCCAGCCTATCGATCAAAGATTTTGAGTATTAACGAAAATAGAAGATGCTGAATAACTCGCTTGTTTGAACTCATCTTCGAATTCTGTTGTTATATTCTACAGGCACTTTTTTGGGAGTAATTTAAATATACATAAGAAAAAAATGTGACACTTTTATCTTTATCCAATTTGGAAGAATATTACATTAATCAAACGGAAATTCTTCCAAAAGTTAACTACACTGCGCAAAAAAATTAACGCACATTCTGAAAATCTCAATTTTAATGAAAGTTAACTCTACATTGACTTTATAACTTATTTTTTATGTTCTCTCGGGAAGGTTTTGAACGAAACAAGACACATTAAATGGAAGAAAAATTCAGGATTTCACCGAATCTTATGTGAAAGAAGAGAAATGAACAATTTTTAAAATACTGAAATGCTGATAAGTGATTTAATACTTGGTATTTCCAGCCCTTGCGCTCGGCAACTCGGCAACGACGGTTCATACTCAAAATGAGTGATCTTAAAATGTTCTGATCTAATCCTTCCCAGATTTCTCCGAGTTGGATTCCTAAGTCATTAAGAGTAGCTGGATGATTTTCTGAACTTCTCAGCCTTCTATTGGGTTGTTCCAAACCTGCTCAATCGGATTGAGATCTGGACTTCATGCTGGCCATTCCATTCGAGAGACTTCAACCTCTTCAAGGTAATCCTGAACGATGCGCGCACTATGGGGTCTGGCATTATCGTCCATAAAAATGAAATTTTCATCAATGTATGGAGCAAATGGCACTACATGCTCTTCAAGAATGTTCCTTATATACTTATCAGTATTCATAGCTCCATTATCAACGACCACTAGGTCTGTGCGAGCAGTCAAATATATTCCACCCCATACCATAATCAATCCTCCCCCGAAACCAGTAGTATTCAGGAAATTGCACTGAGCATATCTTTCATGTGGACGTCTGTATACAAGGGAACGTCGATCACAATGGTAGAGGCAGAATTTAGACTCATCTGTGAAGAGAACTCTTTCCCAATCGGCCTCTTCCCAATGGATATGCTCTCTCGCAAAATCCAAACGCGCCCTTCGAAGGGCTGGGGTAAGAGCTGGGCCTCTTGCCACGACACGAGGCCTTAAATCATATTCTCTGAGGCGATTTATTATTGTCTGATGGCTAATTTGCACCTCATGAGTTTGCTCAAGCTGATTTTGAAGGAGGCGAGCGGTTGCAAACCGTTGTCTCAACGAAGAAACTCTCAAGTAACGTTCTTGAATGGCAGTTGTTACCCGTGGTCTACCATGTCCTGGTCTTCGGACATTCATACCTATCTCCCTGAATGGCTGCAACATTCTGGACACACTTGTATGGGAAACTCCAAACCTTTCTGCAATTCTTGTGTATGTCCACCCTTCTTCTCGCAAAACTACCGCTTGGGCACATTCCTCTTGGGTCAAATTGCGTGTTTCGCGTTGCATAGCGATCGAGAAAAATCAAACGAAAGAAAAACAATTGATCACTAGAATTGATCGAGAACAACTGATTTTATAATGGAGCCAATACATTCAAAATCTGATAATATCATCTTTTTTTATTCCTGCTGAGAGAAAACATCTGTATCGAAGAAAAACGTTGAAAGTGAATAACATATGCATGAATAATTCTGATAAAAATAATTATCATTAAGAACACCTTCAGTTGTAGAATAAATTTGAGATTTCCATAATGTGCGTGAATTTTTTTGCGCCGTGTATTTAATTGAAAATGAGTGGGGAAATTGTTGATGAAATAATTAGTGGTCTTGGGAACTGTTCATTTGTGAGGAAGAAATTGTTTTTGGTTGCTTTCCAGTTTTTTTCAGGACTAGTCATTATTTGAAACCATTTTTTTCATGAAAATTCAAACACCAAAGTATTCCATATCATATTTTATTTACATATTAAATATCACTGACTAAGCAAGAATGATTTTCATGATTCTCTTCCTACTTCACAATTTCTCATAGCTAAATAATAATTTACAATAAATATTAAGAAATACATACTGACTTAAAACTCAATCATTCACGTCAACTTTTATATCGACGTCACTGTCTTCATCTCTCTCACTAGATCCAGCACAAGTTTCTTTGCTCTCTTCATTACTCACTAGAACACCAAAAGGTTGATGAAAATCCATGGGATAGTTAAGCAAAGGACTAGAAGGTTTCACTGTTTTATTTGGTTTTTTGAGCAACTCTTCGATAGAGTAAGGATTTTTCTTCTTGGTCTCCATCGATTTCTCTGTTGTGGGTGTTTGTTTATCTTGTATTTGGTTTTGTACCTCACATGAGTCTTGGTACGGTATCACTAGATTTGTCCAGTTTGTTCCTGAGGGTTCCATCGAACCAGTTGCCACATGAAGTTGTTGTTGAAGGGTTGCTAACCTATTATTCGTAGCATACTGCTCATGGAAGGGTAGGTAGGGTAGATTGATCGGTGCTTTCGTGAAGATGTCTCTTTTGATGGTTGAATCTGAAAAGGTGAATATCTTAGAAAAATCGTATACATATACAGGATGCCCACATATATTATTCCCGTATACAATGGGTTTGATTCCAAATTCATAGGTGTATGATCATTCTGCATTCTGGGGGCATGGTAATCTCACGTAGAGGTGATTTTATATGGCCACCTAGATGGTGCAATTTGATTTCAATAATGTCTCTTACAAGATTTGTTTTAATCAAATTTAAAGATATGAAATACCCTTTGTAACACCCCCCAGAAATTCCAATATTATTTTTACCTGCATAAACCGTTCTTGATGATGTCAACATGGTATCTGGTGGATCTGGCCAAACTCCACTGTTTCGAAGAATACGATTAACAGAACTCACTGATGGGATATTATGAGGTTCACAGACACGTTGGGTGATGAGCTGTTCCCGGATTTCCCAAGCAAACATTCCAGGATTTTCCTGCTTGAATCGGAGTATTTTTTTCACCACGGTTGGAGTTGCCACTTGCTGGAAAAGAAATTTGTTTATTATTGCAGTGAATTTAAATTGTGGGCTGTTATCAAATAGTTGAGGTTTTTAACCTCAGATTAGGCCAAAAGCCTCAGATATGTCAAGAAGGAAGATATTTGCTATAATTGTACGGAATTTTATTCTGAAGAAATAAAATCCTTCTGTCGTATCCTGGGGTAGTAGATAGAGTGATAGAACTCTAAATTAAATTAAAACACATTCAACTTAAGATCGCAGCCAAATTTTTTTTCAATTGAATGATAATTTTATAACATTTGGGCTTTAATAGTATATTACATTACTAGCAAGGTAAGAGGGTTTTTACTGGCGAATGGAGGATATAACTGACGAGCCGCAGGCGAGTCAGTTACCTCCTTGAGCCAGTAAAACCCGTTACCTTGCGTGTATTGTTTTATATTTTATTTGTTTCTCATTTGTAAAAAGGTTAGATAAATTCCAAAAAAATCTCAATAATTTGTCGCAAATGTCGTAAGCTATGGAAGCGTTGCCATGAACATGTCTGTTTATTTTTCTTTACATTTGTTTTGGCGAAAGCGAAAATGAATCTACCAAAAGAAATTATTGAGGCAGCCAGCAGTGTAGCTTCAAGTTTATTACCTGCAAAATCAGCTTCAAGGTACGAGCGAGAATACAAAAATAGTGTGATTGGGGTAACTGAAGATGTTTTGTTGGTCTACTTGAATCAACTATCAGCTATATTCAGCCCTAATACTTTATGGCAAAATGGTCTATGCTGAAAAGCTGCTTGGAAATGAAAAAAAATGCCCCTGTTCGCAGGTTTGTTTTCCTTAAAAAATTTATTGAAAAATATGACGTTTAGTTGTCATTTGCAGATTTCAAAAGGTAATAGCGTTTCTGAAACGAAAAAATGAGCGTTATACCTACGCCAAAAAAGGCCAAGGTATTAATTAAAGAAGAGATTTTTGGATGTTGTCGATATGACGAAATTCTCTCTTTAAACATGAATGATGTAGAAGATATGGGAAAATACGTTATTGTGACATTGCGGCAAATAAAAAATTTAACAACAAGAAGATTCACCATAACCGATGATGGCTGCTGCTTCAAGCCCTGTATGTTATACAGAAAATATGTAAATCTTCGGCCTCCTGGAACAGAAAGCCTAAGATTTTTTTTGACATACCGACATGGAAAGTGCATTTCCCTTAATGCTGGCCAGCACACTATTCGTGGTGTCCCAAAGCAAATAGCGAAATATTTAGGTTTAAAAGACCCAGAGTTATACACCGGCCACTCTTTTCGCAGAACTGGAGCCACTATGGTTGCGGATTCGGGTGGAGATATTTTAGCACTAAAGCGTGCAGGAGGGTGGAAGACTGGAAGAGCACCGAAATTGCGATGAATTATGTCGATGATTCGGTCAACAAAAAATCGAAATGTCTAGCAAATTATTTGGTAGTAAGGAGAGTACAAATGTTCTGCAGTCCTCGTGTTCAGCAGTTTCTGAGTCAACAGATGGTTCATCATCATCAGTACTCTTTCATCATCAAAAATCTGTGTTACTGGAAATAACAATTGTACCATGATTTTCAACATATATGACGATAAAACAAAATTTTCTAATGTAAATAATACTACTAACTTGTACAAATTTTGCAAGTTAACTGTCAGTTTCACAAGTTAGTGACTTGATGATAGTATATTCTAAAACTAGTTGCAGAATGGGCTCCTATTCCAATACGAATGAGAAATTCGAAAACGAGCGACGAAGGAGCGAGTTTTCGAACGCATGAGTATTGGAATTGCATTCTGCAACGAGTAGGTATTAGACGATATTTTCTCTATTTCAGTCAAATTTTGTGAAAATCAATGAAAAATTCAAATTATAGGTCCTAGTGACTTTCATATTGTATCTTGGCAGTTGGTGTGAATGTTTGGAAATACGAAAATTGACATTTCCAAATTGACGTCTGCTGAAATTTAAAAGGATCGGAAGTCATTGCTGACAACCAAAAAACGAAAAATGTAACTGAAAACGATGCTGTAATGAATTCATTACAGCACTGTTTTTAGTACTGTAATGAACTCATTACGATACTGAAATAGAGAAAATAAACTTTCTTGATTAATATTGTGTTTTTGGAAACTGACGTTTACAAATGAGAACCAAATGAACCTTTCATTTCTGTATAGTTCGAGACAATTAATAAAGAACTTTCAGAGCATCGATCTGAGCCATTATTTAATATCAGAAGAGAAGAATATTATACGTATAAATTTGTATGTATTTTATTTCAACTCGAAATTATTATTCCTTTCCAGTAGGTATTGTAAGAAATAGTTCACTCCCAATTAATGGTAGTTATATCAATCAAATTGCTAATTACAAACCGTGCATATTTCGTAAGAAATGGATATTTCCATAATCCATATCTAATTTCACAGTCATAAATGTTGGAATGCAAATATTGTTACCCGCAAAAGGCTTGCAATTTATAAACTTTGTTTGTAGATGAATGAGATAATTTAGCTACTGATGTATCAATGTGTATCTTTTTTTCGTGACATCGTAATTTTGAACTTTCCGCCTAATGTCATATAAATGACATAATGTCCTGTATTAGGTGAGTTATCAAGATCGTGATATATCGTGTGACCATGTCGCTGAACAAACATGTTGAGTATTCTCTATTATGAGGGTGTCACAAGCAGCGCAACACATTGGGGATGTTCTCGACTGCCAGTGAACGAAAATGTGGAGGAGAGACCGTGCAAAACGCCATCAAGCAAACAAATTCAATCATGTGTTCATACTTTGAAGAAAAAATAACAACTTCCATTACCTTCTCACCAAAAAACACCACACACCACATAGCTTTTAAGATATTGAAAAAATCATCAATCAAGAATTCTTATTGCCTTATGTGCATTTAAGGATTTCTGTTCAAAATGAATTCGATCTTTCCTTACCTTCGTTTTCGAACCTCCAATCGATCCAGGTCTAATGGACCCCGTTTCATAGAATCTTGTCAAAATCTTCGACACACAACCATGGGAGACTAGAAGTTGTCTGGAAATATCACAAGGGCGCACTCCCAGCAGTGCAAGCTCAACAATTCTTCTCCTGACACAATCAGGTAAAGGCCTTCCGTTGACGAAAACTCCACCCAATTGATTCACGCCAGCCTGACCTGAAAAAACATTCGGTTGCTGAAAGATGGAGATGAAGAGAAATAATTTCTTTCGGACATTTTTTTTATATCTTCATTCAATACACAATAATTGAGTACAAAATCTTAAGGACGTGTTTCAATCGAATTCGCAATAAGAAGAAATTATTTTTCTGAATTATTTTATGGTAAAATAGAAGTATTTTTCTATATTCTTCAGAAGACCATGTGCACCATAAGCATCTGGTTACATTTTTGGTACAGCGGCCTAATAAATCTACATAAAATGTATTTTTTCATAGTGTCTAATTGAGGAAAATTGATTAACCTGTCCATATACATAATAAGTTTATTTATCCTATTGAAAACTGGAGCTCCTTGAAGAAACTAGGTACATACATGTGTATATGGAATTTCCGCATCTTCGCAAAGTGGATTATAACGCCTACCTGCATTTGTAAAACAATTATAAGTCAAATATTCGATTGGAAAACGTGAAAAAAACTCCTAATTCTCATGAAAACTCAGCAAACGTTTCTGTGAATTGATTTTTATCACCACAATAATTGTTTGAACACCTTTCCGAAGATAATGTAGAATAATTTGCCTAGTACAGCAGGTTTTAGATGGCGTGATCTAAGAATGTTACACCTGCTCAAATCTTCGCTTTCCAATAATTGCCACAATATTTCGAATTCCTAAAGCTAATTGACCTCTTCTGGAATCATTAGTGGATAAACGGTCGTGGCTCTACAGGGTGGGCCACACGAAACTGTCCACCCGTATAAATTTTTCCGGAAAACGCCGAGAGAGTTCGATTTTATTTCGAGAGTGATAATTTAGTGTTCATACAATGATTTATCTATGTAGGATGACAGCGTTCTCAAGAATCTTATTGCTTTATTCTCAACTTCACAATTTAGTTCCTCTAAATGTATGTACAAAATTTTCTTTAATTTGCAAAAATTTCCATCGGAAGAGGCGGTTAATTTTCTGCTCAACTGTGAATATTTGAGAAATAAGAAAAGAAAATTGAAATATACTAGGATATATTGAAAAATTCTTAGCCTACTATAGAACCAAACAAAATTTCAATGTCAAAATATTTTATTACTCAAAATATTCTCCTCTCAAACTTTTTTTCAGTTGAGGAAAGAGATGATAGTCGGACGGAGCCAAATCTGAAAAGTAATTCTAACCCTAAATCACGAAGTTTTTGCAGGGCAACATGAGATTTGTGTATTGGGTTGTTGTCCTGTAAAAACAAAATACCTTTGTATAGCTTTCCGCGTCTTTTCTCTTCAATTTTTTCCCGTAGAGTGGTCAGTAATGTCGAATAGTAATCTCCAGTTATTGTTCTACCCTTATCCAAAAAATCAATCATGATTACTCCATCGCAATCCCAAAAAACTGAAGCGAGAACTTTTCCAGCAGATTTTTGGATACGACACTTCTTAGGTCTTGGAGAACCACAGTGCCGCCATTCCATCGATTGTTGCTCTGTTTCTGGATCGTAGAAATGTACCCAAGTCTCATCCATAGTAATAATTCGGTTTAAGAAGTCTACATCGTTCTCAAATCGAGCACAGATCGAACGCGATGCTTCTACCCTTGCACGCTTTTGGTCAACATTCAAACATTTGGGGATCCATTTTTCAGAAATTTTTCTCATGTCCAAATTGACGTGAACTATATGATGAACGCGTTCGTATGAAATCTTCAGTGCTTCAGATATCCGTTTTAGCCCAATTCGACGGTCTGATAATGATAACATCATGTCATGAACTGCATCGATATTTTCGGGGATTGTTACAGAAACTGGTCTTCCCGATCGGTCATCATCTTCAATGAAAAATTTACCACTTTTGAAGCTTGCAGTCCAATTTTTCACGGTCGCATACGAAGGACATTGCTCACCAAGGGTATCAAGCATATCTTCGTAAATCTGCTTACCTCTGACGCCTTAAAAATACAGTACTTGATGATGACTCGATACTCCAATTTTTCGATTTTTACAATTTCGGTGGATATCTTTTTTTTTAATTTATTGTTCGTTGATATGGTATCGCAATATTTTGTTTATGCATGGAACAGGTCTAGGCTAACTAGACATCAATACATCCTCGTATACCAAGCTTCATAGTAAAAAAGAGGTAATAACTCCTCGAAAAAATATCTTATGTGGAGAATTAATAATGGATTCAGTTCTATATATTCCTCCTTATACATCTGAACATAGGTATACTCAGATAAATCTTGAAGTAACTTTAATTTCCCCTGCGATACAACTGGAACTCGAATATCGACAATCGACATTCAGTAATCATGTTCGAGTCATATCTGAAATATTCAATTTAACGCTGGAATGGAGGAAAATATTATAATAAGTCTTCTTTTTGATCCCAATTATATTTTTTGAACGTCAGTCAATTCAAATTTGCTCCATGTTATACGATTATCCTGGAATTTTAAGCATGTAACATGGTTCGGGTAGACAGCCTTTGATATCTATCAGCAAACATCATGCAATTTCTGCAATTGACATGTAGGTACCGCGTATAAATATTTATGAACAATGTTCATCCTATTATCAACTCTTTAAACAGCATGATCGTTTTAATTTAATGATGGAGACAGAAATATTCTTCCTTTTAGGTATTCGAAGAGAAATGACCATATAGATAATGAATCTACCTATTCGAATGGTCAATTGCGGTAACATTCATCCAATACAGGATATAAATCTCGCGAAACAGTGCTCAACTGAGCCCTTATGAGTAAAATCGTATTTTTTTATCAGGATTACTATCATAACTTTTTGAATAATCAGAGAATTATTCAATCAAAAGTGACTGATAATTATAACAAATCTTTAGGAATTGTGGTACTCTGGTACTCACAACTGGGGTGTCATTTCAGTCTATACCCGCTACCGATCAAAGCAAGCGATGCAATTCCGCAACGAGTTATTGCAAATTAAATTAGTCTGTTGAGCAATGTTTAGTACGCCAGTAATTATCTTTACGACTTCATCTTCATGGATTCCACACGGTGAACGGAAATATAATTGTTAAGACCCCATAAAACCACGGTGTGCAGAACGACGACTTAAAAATCTGTAACTTGCAATTAGTTTTCTCCTACACATCTCTTCTAAGGCGCATTCAATAGAGTCATTTCGAATCATGTCATAGGTTAAATGGTGGATGTTCTTGAGCGTTAAACTGGCTACCGTTTCGATTGTTTATTCAAATTAGTTTCTTTTTAAATTCTTCGGTAATTGGACGCATTGTTTGAAGGCAATGGTCATGGTTTATTGGCTGACATTGGAATGGATGAGATATCGAGTATAACGAAAGGACCTTGCACATACATATTGAAGAAAGCTTCAAACAGAATAGAATACTAGCAGACAATCATTTGAAACTTAAAATTTACCTGATAAAATTAGAATTGTATATGGGATTATGGGAACCGAAATAAATAAATAAAAGAGGTAGGTGTTTTGAAATAGAAATTATACTTCACATTCGGTAGAATTCTGATTAAAAGTGATGTTAGAAAGTTAGAGACTTCTCTCACTGTTGAAATAAATACGAAAATATTTTCAATTTTTTTTAAGTATCTCGAGAATTGTTTAACAGTCAATAGGAATTTTGTAGAAAATTGAAAATTCTACAAAATTATTCCTGATCTACCGGCTTAATTAATCTGACAAAATGCCCGAAAAAATCAATATTTTTTTTATTCAAAGCAAAAAAAAAACTGGTACAAAATAATTCGATTTTTTCAGACCGAACAAACATTTTCACAATATTCATAAATCAAACCTTCAGACAGGGTGTTCATAAATTGGTGGTACAAACAAAAAGGAGAGATTCCTTGCCTTATTTCAAGAAAAAGTGTTCCATGAACATGGGACCACAAACGTTTCTTTTTCAAGACACAGGGTGTACTAGGTGTACTAGGAAGCATTTGAAAAAAATTTGGAAACAGGTGTATTAGGCCAGTGGATATCAGAACTGGCATAACAGTACCCCAAACTGAAATAGTTTATATTTGTTTTTATACTAACTAGGTTTTTATGCCAATTTTGATTTTTCTGAGGATTTCTAGAGAATCCTTCAATATTTTTTTCGAAATCGATAGCAGATACGATAAAACTACAAGAGACTATAAAGTATAGTATAACACACACACAGCTTCTTTTCATGATTTTTCAAACTAACAGTGGCTCCGGTGGCTCGCCAAAAAGAAGTTCTCTAGGAAATCATTGTTCCGGAAAAAATATCTTCCTATAGATTTGCAATCGTAATGAAGTATTTCAGACTGAAAATTATAGGTATTAACTCCATGGAATAATTTCTCTGTGAAGAAATTATAGAATGATCGAGTGTTTGCAAAAGCTATTGTGATTTATTCGTGAATCACCCTGTAACAGTAAATATTTTAGCTGAACCTTTCCATGCTCATCTGATCTGTACTCATACTGAACTCCGACTTTTCAATTTGAAAAAAAAAAACTGATGAAATAAGTTGTTCTCCACTTTAACGCCCTGTATCTTCGAAAACTGGTCATAGTATCGGATTTAGAATTCATACCTCTGGTGATGCTGTGGGAATCAATATATGGCGAGAAAATAGTTGCATTTGACCTAGGAAATTTTCGAATACAGGGTGTTCATGTTTTTGTACTTTTCCCAAAATAGAATACGTTCCTATGAATTAACCGCGAAAGCACTGAGGAAACAACTCAGACTATTCAAAGAAATGAATTCAAAGAATAAATTCACCATGAATATTTTGGAAATTAGAGACACAAATATTATGTTTGTGGTATTACTTTTCCCAAATCTCAGTTCAAAAACACAGGTTTTCGAATTAATCCTAAAAAAAATGATTATGTCTAGCAGTGGTTCTCTCTGTGAAACACTCTGTATTAAAAATGTGCCTTCCTGATGTCACAGTAGAAGAAGTGAATTTTGGCAAAAAACTACGACCATAAATTCGTGACTCACCTTGTAAATAAGAATATTTTTAATCATACGTATCCACCAATTTCATTACTAGAACATGCAGTAAACGTCTGCATGAAGCAGAAATCCAATCTAGGTTTTGATAAATGGAAAATAAATCCGAAAATCTAGGCAATTTTCAACTTCAACACTCTGTATTTCGAAAACTAGTCATAGGATTGGGTTGGGTCCATTGACACTTTTGGTCACTGAGTCGGGTACAACAACATACCAAACTTCCAGAAAATTTGACCGGTCGCCACTTTACATACAAAAAGTTTTGAAAATTTCTCATGCATCTGGATGTTATTTCAAAGTCACTCCCTTTTTGTTATTACAGACCTGGCTTTTTTACTTATTTTGTGTGTCTACGAATGGGAAAAATGTTTACGAAATATCAAAAAATATATAACAGAAGTTCCACAAAAAAATGTTGTACAGGTGAAGGCATATCTAGAACTGTCTTAGCCGTTCCGGTATTCCCGTTTCCAAATGAAACACCCTGTCAAGGCCGTAGCCAGGGGGGGTCCGATGGGGTCCGGACCCCCCCCGAAATTTATTTTTTCAGAAATGCCAGATAATCATTTCACCGAAAATTCTTCGAATAAATTTTTTTCTAGCTACGGCCTTGCACCCTGTAGGTACATAAAGCTTGTTACGTCACTTTCATGTTTTTTTAAATGTTCTCAGAGACCGAAACGACTGACCCAGATAAGAATTGTGACAATTCTTCCAAGCTGAAATCAATCAACTGTCTCAGCTTAATGTAACAAATTGAGCATTCATCATCTGAAGGTACCTCCAACACAAAAATTATAATCATTCCTTATTATGTTTTGATTATCATGTATTTTCGCTAAAAACTCTCGATCGGTGGAAGAAACTGTCATTAGTCCGCAGGTGTGATGTTGATTCAAAAATAATTACAGATTTCAAATAAGAAAGGGAGTAAAATGTGCCGCCATGACATCCGTAAGTTGGTAGGTGTTTACAGTGAAATTTACATCCCTAAGTAGGTATATTAAAGGTAGGTTGGTGGAGTAATAACAAATAGGTTTTACAGGAAGCTGAAAGCTTTGTTCTGCAGGTATTATTCTTAATACCATTATCATAATATTAATTCTAGTTGAGAATTTGAATAATTGCATTGATCGATACGAATTATTCGATTTTAGACGCAGCACAGAAGCCATTTGAGCTTCAGCAGCTACAATTTCGTAATATTTCATTTTCGGGCTCGATTTTTGAGAGAATTATTTCTGTGAAAACCGCAAATCATTTCCGAGCTATTATAGAAAATTGAGAAATTTCGTCAAATGAAAAGTTCCCACAACTTCTTTATTACTGGTGCTATAAACATGAAACAAAAACGTTACACAAGCACTCATTGGCGTAATCAATTTTTTTATTACAATTTTTTTCGAAGTTATGATACAAACTTCTGTTTTTTGAGTGAGCGAATTCATAGATTAACTAAACGTTGTTTCTTTTCTCCATAAAATTCATTTCAGAAGCTATCTATGAATTGGAGAAACGTCGAAAATTTTGTCGCTGAAAAACCAACATGTTGGTTTTGCCGATTTGAAAGTTTTTTCGAGATGAAACGATCGTTGCTACGGAAACTTCCTCACTAAAAATGAAAAGAGTGGAATAGTCATATGTAATACCACTAGAGATGGAATTTTGCCGGCAAAATTTCTCGATTGTAATATGAAAGTTTGTTGCTCGGAAATTTCCGAAAAGCAACAAACTTGAATATTACACGAGAGAAATTTTATCTGCTTAAATTTCATCTCGAGTGGAATTCGACATGACTATTCCACGAGAAAATAGGGTAATATGTTCACATTTGACGCGTATTGCGCTATTTGGCAAATTAGAATTCATCATAGATTAACTAAACCACTAAACGTTGTTTGTTCTTTCTGTGATATTTATTTCCGAAGCTATCTATGAATTCGAGAAACGTCAAAAATTTTGTCGCCGAAAAACCAACATGTTGGTTCTGCCGGCTTGAAAATTTTTTCGGGATGAAACGATCGTTGCTACGGAAACTTCCTCCCTAAAAATGAAAAGAGTGGAATAGTCAAACGTAAACCATACAAATCTCTGTGACAGATGAAATTGTCATTTTTCCCTGTTCAAAAGTATGTGACATGATAAATTGTTTATCAAACTACGAAAATCATCAAAAGTTTTATTTTCCAACGATAAATCAACTAGTTTTCACTCCTACAATGTTAGTACGAGATTTCAATTCATGAAGACCCCCTGAAAAAATTCGGGCCTCCCCTGAAAAAACTTTATATATCATGAAAACAAAAAAAGAGCAATTTTGTCTGTCATAGAGATTTGTATATGGTTTGCATTAAAAAAAAAAACAAGTTTGTATTATAACTTCGAAAATATTTGTAATTGAAAAAATAGAATACGTCAATGAATTTTACTAAAAAAAGTGCCTTTATAATGTTTATGTTTCATATTAATAGCACCAGTAATAACGATGTTATGAGAACTTTTCATTTGACGCCATTTTCCAATTTTTTCTAATAGCTCGAAAACGGTTTGACTCAGAAGGTTGCGGTTTTCACCAATATAATTCTCCCTAAAATCGAGCCCGAAAATACGCCAATCATTTTGTTCTAGCTCACCGGATTTCTGAGTTACCCTCACGAGACAACGAATGTGGGACACCCGGTATATAAAAAGGGATTATGTCAATTTGACACGATGTCTGTATTTTCTAATATTGAGCCAAGAATTTATCCAAATCATTGGGTTAGAATTACTGGTGAATTCGTCGTTAAACTCAATTCCGTCC
The DNA here is from genome assembly GCA_951802165.1 of Adalia decempunctata. Classification (NCBI taxonomy): domain Eukaryota; kingdom Metazoa; phylum Arthropoda; class Insecta; order Coleoptera; family Coccinellidae; genus Adalia; species Adalia decempunctata. Next base: position 30,629,020 of record OX637697.1, read on the forward strand.
GTCCGTCCATCTGGCCGTAAACACGATAACTCTCTCGAGATAGATAAAGAAACTTCAACTTTCATGGTAGATTTGGATTTCGAATGGCGAGCAATTGATTAATGGACAAAATTTGACTATAGGGATTCGATAAATATGGCCGATCCGAATTTGGTTTTGGGGTATGATGTTTCTACATTTTTACTAAAAAAGTCCTCTTGATTTATGATTTGTTTTATTGACCTCCTGCCGTTTACCTATAAGCGTAGTACATTCATTGATTGGCTTGAAGCACGTTATAGTCTTCATTCACGCAGGACCCGTATATTTCCAATTAATTTAAACTTCCTCACCATTTCATTCTTGAATCTTGATGCTTACAAAACGAAACACTCCCGCATTAACTTTCAGGATGCAGCTTTTGGTTAGTGCTTCCACCTACATATGAACTTCCTCTGTGTGGAATTGTTCATTTTGAAAACTGATTATCCACCTGACTTTATTGGACACTTATAAACAGATAATAAACAGGAGATAAGCATGAACAGAATAGGAATTCAAATGCTGGAAGTTATATTTTCAAATCTTCCTCAACGTTGATTGGCAGATTCGCAAAAAAAATCCCAATATAATTAATCATTCGAAAAAAAACTGGAAATATTAGTTCAGAAACAGAAAATGTGGTAGAAAATGGTATCGGAAAAAATCAGGCATGCTTTATGAGAATTGGAACTGTTTTGGATTCACCAATCTAAAAGAGTAGATATACTTACCAGTATGTGGCATTGTGTAGAGCAGTCCTCTGAAAAAAAAAACATTAATTTTAACAGAATACCAGACATGTTGTAAGATCCTACTCTATACACCATTTTTTGAAAATGTTATTTTATAGTTATTTTCCTGTCAGATAACTACGCAACGTCCTTTCTTCATAGAGTTCGTAGTAAGTACGGAGCGAGGGGCTTGTTGTAACAGGGGCAAGTAGTAACAGGCTCTTTTCAATAGGATCTTAAACTTTGTTGGCGTATTTCTTTGACTCGATTTTATCTATAAGCATAATGTTGCCATATCAAGTATTCAGCCAGCCTGCGCAGTGAGCGGAAGTGTGCTCGTGCTTGATTTTTGCCAGGTAATATAAAATTGAACCGTCGTAAAATTTTGGTTTGCATTAATATTATCGACTGATTTCAAACTTTCTGTATCCTATTTGCATTCAAATTTATCTATATCTGATAATGTGTAACAGTTTTTCAGATTTCTAAATTGTTTACATAGTCATCTTGATAAATATTAAAAATCAAACCATGGGGTTGTAACAAAATCCCGGGGCTTGTTGTAACGTGTTACAACATGCCCCAAGTTATGATGAGGGTGTATAAAGTGGAAAAGGAAGGGGACAGGCAAATGTAAATCAACAAAAAATAAAACCGGAGTGGACAGAGCTAAAAAAAAGATTTTATGTTCAGATTCAGAAGCTGAAACAGAAGTGTGGTGTTGTCTTGTATGTGGTGAATCTTCATGATTCAATGATTCAAATAAGGAAGATTGGTCGAGTGTATCATTTGTAAGATGTGGGCACATTTGAGATGTGTTACAGGAGACACAATATCTTTTATTTGTATTAAATGTTGCTCCGATGAAGACTGAATTTAATTATGATGAAACCCCTTTTTATTCTAGACAGATAAAAAGTTTCCTGAAAATATTTCACCTATATATATGGTTGGACGATTCAGTTAAGCTATTTTCTCGTACGGAAATCAATAATTGAGTGTTAAAATTTTTCTGAAGAATAATGGACAGAATAGTCCGTTCCTTTGTGATAGTTCATTCGAAAAAACAATAAAATTCCTCGAAAAACCCGACAGAAAAACTTCGAAAAAAAATAGACGGACCTATGGAATTCCCCACTTTTCGAAATTCTCAAGAATTAAGCCTATAGAAGACATTTAAATACCTTTCTGCCAATTTGAAATACCCAAGTATGAAAATGTAGTTACTGCTACGTAACCTGTGTCACAGTTAAACCTCAAATCCATTTACAAAGTTGAAAAACAGTAAATAGAAATTAGCATTTGCCACGTCTCCGAGAATAATTGAGTAGCTGTGAGAAAGTACCTCAAGAAAGCATCAAATAATTGGATGCATAAATTATTATGGGAGAGATAAATATCTGTGTATACTCAAGATCGACTCACTCTTCGGTTTTCTCATTTGAAAGAATAAATCTAAAAATCAGTTATGAACCTCGACCATTATCGAGTTATGATGGAAGGTTTTGCCTCGCAATCAGAACAAAGATATCATTTTTTATGTAAATTTTTTAATCTAATCTATAAATCTATCCATGACACAGCGTCGTAGTTATTCCAATAAAACGGCAGCTTTGCCGGCCAGAGGAAATGATGCAAATAAACTGAAATTAGTTTATCCAATTTTCTGGAAATTAACAACTCCGTGCAATAACAGCTTCTGATACGATTTTTCTGGAAAACACGCACGGTATCGATGGCAGCCCATAAGAATTAGCCATGCCGTTCTGTTGGAATTGTCGTCAGTCATTATATTTAATTGATATTCCGCTGATAAGCTGCAAGAATTGGTACAATACACGATGAATGCTGAAATAATATCCGACATGCATGTGGAACCACAAGAACCGAGGGGATAATTGAAAAAATACGAAATAGGTATGACAAGTTCTTTCCATAGAGCTTTTGAAATCGACAAAATTCCAATTCAATGCTGAAACATTTTTCGTACTTTTGAGTTTATTTATTGAATTTTGGCGTTACAAAGCCACAACACTATGGTTTCGGCCCTATTGTGGCCATTCTCAGAGCAATATAGATCAACTTTAGACACGAAACGGAGTGAAACTTTGGCATCTTATAACTGTTTTGGAACTGAATAGGCAAATTTAAATCTCCTGATCTTGTAGGAGGAGTTATCGTATTGAATCTTCATATCAATAATCTATGGTTGGACAAGTAAGGAAAACAGAAATCTGTTCTACATCCAACAATTTTTTGTTGTGTTGAAAGGCGTTAACAGTGTACACTGTTAACTGTACGTGCTGATGTTGAGTATTGACTCCTTTTTCATTTACTCATTATTTGTGCGTGAATGTCAGAAATGAGTATTTCTTCAAATACAGGGTGTTCCTGAATAAGGGTATCAACAGTCTACCATAGATTTCTCATGAAACAAATAACATTTTCATTCCCTTTCATTTTTTCATCCGGGTATTCGTTTCCGAGATACAGGGTGTAAAAAATTTATATTTTTTCAGTTTTTTGCTAATATCTCAGGAACCATTTGGATGCAGAACTTAATTTTTGTACACTCATTGTCGCTAATAATAGCTACTCTCTTGCACATTACAGTGGCGGAGATATCGAATTTTCACAAAGGTGTTACCCCCAACTTTTACACCACTGGACGCATTTGCACAGCAAATTCTGATGCGCCAATGTGTTTTACATAAAAAAGGTGAAACTGGTTCATTACTCTTAAGTGAACCGTTTTAAAAAAAATGGCATTTTCTGATCAAAAACAATTTGCTAGCGCATTGTAAATTTATTGTAATTGGAAAAATGAGTGATTATAACTAACAATTTTTTTAATTTTAACAAAATTTGACAACTAAGTGATAAAGTTTAAATTGAAAAGTTATTTTTCATCATTTTCAGCGACCATAGTTAACAAGAATTTTTCCAATCATAAAATGCCAGTTTTCTCGAAAAAGGTTTACTTTAGAGTGATTAGCCAGAAGTAATTTTTTATGTAAAAGTAAAACACATTGGCGCATCAGAATTTGCTATGCAAATGCAAATTTGTGAAGTGGTGAAAAAGTTTGGGGTAACACCTTTGTGCAAATAAGATATCTCCGCCACTGACACGTCTAATAAAACCGAGTAAAGTGCATGAAAGTATAGTCCATCCAAGAATTATTGACATCAAAGAAGGCCTTGGAAGTCCAGTCGCACCTTTATTTCTAGTCACAAAAAAGTCACTAAAAATTTTCTGTGCTTTCATCATAGCAATAAATATAACCTTGAAATTAAATGGAATTTTTCAAAATAAGGCACTTTGAACATGAAAATGTCCTCAATTATCGCAAACAATTACCATCGTGTGAATCTGCTAACCAGCAGTATAATATTTTCATCTTGTATTGATACATTTTCGAACGATCAATTATTATAGGAGCATGCATACAGTATGGAAATTCTGGTCCGATAACGAAAAATATCGTGGATGATAAAAAAGCATGCTCCTCTCCAAAGTTCAATATGAATATTCGCTAAACCAGAAAAATCTAGTTGATTACATCACTCAGAAAAATAACTAGATTGAGACACCCTGGTAACAAACTTCACAACCCACCAAACGACCTGCTGTACATAAAGACAAATATTGAACCAATGGGATCAAGACTAATGCAACTGAACCAAAAATTTTATAAAAGATTGCAAGAAATGCCTGACATTATCGAACTCTTTCATGAAGACCCACATACGAATACCACAAGAAAATTCCCTCAAGCAACAACCATCCAGAAGCTAATGGAAAATTTTGGAAATAAACCATAGTTTTCTGTTTTTTTTTTTTCAATACAACATTATGTTATATTAAACCGAAAGAGCTGAAGGACCGTAGGTCAATGGCTCATTGTCTGTTTTCAGTCAATAAAGAACAATCTCTCTCTCTAGTTGATAATTTGAAGCGTGTATCTGAAAAACTGAATGGATTCGAAAAATTGTAGTAGATATCAAGACAGAAACAAAACTTAACGGATGGATCTATTTAATATATGAAGAATTTTGTCATGACGTTGTAACTTTCAATATTGGTGAACAAAAACAAAGAAGGAGTATAATATTTAATATTAAAAATGTCAATATTCCTATTCAACCACTGTTATTATTTCCTCATCTGGGCAGAACTCGTCATGTTCCTAATTGAAGGTTTTATGTCAGCAATATCATACCATCCCATATATTTTGACTGATCTCCTCTTATTTCTTTTTCTACGTACTCTGTGCAGGCTTTCCCTTAATTAGCTGTCCCACATTATTCAAGAGATAGATGCATAAAATACATGGTGGAACGACTCCTTTTTAAAAATCGTGACCAAAATTTGTAGATCAAAACGGCATTCTAGATTTCAGATTTATGTCTAGTTCCGGAATAAATCCGCAATTTTTATCGGTCGAGGCGCTACTGCGGCAACGACAAATAGCGCGACCCCTTTCAGGAGAAATGAAAAGCAGCACAAAATGTCACATTTTCGATCGACAAGAAAGTCTTGAACAAAATCTAATCAGTGCCAACACCAGGTTTTCTATGCATCTATTTCAAGAGCCTCATTCCAAAGATTTTTCACTTGCCAAATTTATTCGAATATTAATGACAGAACAAAACGCCAGTGTTATTTGCAACACTATCCTGAATTCTGCAACTCAAAATATCACTGAACGGGCATTACCAACCTAATTTCGATTTTCCAAAGCCGCCCGAGATGTCAATAATTCTTGGATGGACTATACATAGCTTTTATTAGTGAGCAAGTGTGTACAAAAACTCAATTCTGTAATTCGAACGGTTCCTACGATTTTAGCAAAAAACTGAAAAAAATTTAAATTTTTGACACCCTGTATCTCGGAAACGGACCCGGTCGAAAAATGGAAGAGAAGAAAAATGATATTCTTAATGAGAAATTGACCGTTGATACACTTATTTAGGATCACCCTGTACAGTGCATTTTGCACATTACATATGCACAAGTATCCATGGGCGCCCGCAGAAACCCATAGAAATTTTTCTCAGGGGGGGCCAAAATAGAGATTAGAAGGTAATATTGAGGTGTCGTACTGAAAAACGTTAGGACCATCAAAATCTCAGATGTCTCAGATGGGCACGTTAGGGCAGCACCGTTTTCTGAATCTGTGGCAAGTTCATTCAATAATTTTGTTCCGCTATTTAAATTTTGTGTTACTAATGACGTTTTGAACAGTGTTGTCATCACTATATCGCGTTTCATTGCGGTATGAAAGTTAGATTTGGAAGTTTTGTAAAATACGTTGAAAAATGGTTCGTATGTGATGTGCCTTGTTTGTTGTAAATTGTATACTATTTGAATCCAGAGTTTGCACAGCTATACGTACCCTTATCATTCTAAGAAAAAGTGCCGTAGATTCTTGGATTTTTCGAATTTCATTTTTCAGATTTCCTTCTGATATTGAGAGTATGAACATTTGGTAATGAATTTTGAATTTAGCTGACTCTGTTTACCTAACTCAGAAGTCAGAATCTGTTTCAATAAGCGTTAATTCACTTGTTAACTTATTTCCATTCCTCAATTCTACGCCACTGGACCTTTCAAAGTCAGATTCCGCACTGTTGCCACGGCCGGATCTGATGGTATTACTATTTTTGTGCTATCTTCGTTCCACTCATTGAACCAAAAATTTTGGCTTCACCAATTCTCGAATTTATGAACGAGATGCTGTGTCTCTTCTTTTTATTGTCAAAGATTCCTACACATCTCCTCAATTCAATAAATCCTCAATCCTGCCCTGCATTAATCTATTATCTCGCATAATCTAAGCCGCGTGTCGATTGGAATTGCGAGCAAAGGTGAGCATATAGTGTTTAATACGTTTAATCGTTCTGCCTAGGCGACATTTACATCTGAAAGCGGCTTAACAGCCCTTCGTCACGCTCCTTGCCTTGACGTCTCCGACTCCTCAATTCTTTATTACCTTTCATATTTTCGGAGGAATTTTCCGGTTGAGAATTTTCCAAACACTCGCTCAATCAACGAAAATTGAAGTTGTATCTTTCTTGGCAAAATAGAACACCTTGTATAGAAGTATCATTGTGAGAAATCGAAATAAAATTTTCTGTGGATAATATTGAGTGGCAGGTTATAGGCCCAGAACGCTAATAAAACATTTGACAAGAGGCATCACATATTTATCAGTGACCAAAAAAAGTAACCATAATGTTCATGAAGACAAGAAGTAGTGGACATTTACAACAATTCGTCACAAAAAATTTCGAATTCGAAAAGGTACATTGCATGATGGACCAAGGAAAAAAAGACATCAAGTTGGTTATACAGGGTGTTTCTGAATTGATGCGAAAGATTTCTAAGGGTGATTCTTTGTTCAAAATAAAGGGTAGTTTGTTGTTTGTTATATAAATGTTGGGTCAAAAGTCAAATGTTAGGGAGATATCGCGTTTCGAAGATGGCGGAAAAATGAAATTCAAAGAAAAACTCACGCAACGATTTGATGGATAGAATCAAATTCGAATAGCCTGTTTTGGTTAGAAACTTTCTCATCTCTTTTATTTTTTTCGTGAAATGTTTCGTTTTGAAATGAAACAAATGTAATTATACCTACGTGTCGGGAAAAGGCATTATTTTAGAACTGATTTACACTTTATTTTTTTATTTTGAAACGGTAGGTACATTTCACGAGAAAAATACCGGAGAAGAAAGAGTTTCTAACCAAATCAGGCTATCCGAGTTCGTTTCAGGGGTAGTCTACTACAACACCCTCCAATTATTCTAAAAAGTGTATGTTTTCATAATATACTACGCAAAAAAATTAACGCACATTATGGAAATCTCAAATTTATTCTACAACTGAAGGTGTTCTCAATGATAATTATTTTCATCAGAATTATGCATGCATATGTTATCCACTTTCAAAGTTTTTCTTCAACACAGATGTTTTCTCCCAGCAGGATTAAAAAAAGATGATATTATCAGATTTTGAATGGCTCCATTCTAAAATCAGTTGTTTTCGATCAATTCTAGTGATCAAAAGTTTTTCTTTCGTTTGATTTTCTACACTCGATCGCTATGCAACGCGAAACACGCAATTTGACCCAAGAGGAATGTGCCCAAGCGGTAGTTTTGCGAGAAGAAGGGTGGACATACACAAGAATTGCAGAAAGGTTTGGAGTTTCCCATACAAGTGAGTCCAGAATGTTGCAGCGATTCAGGGAGACAGGTATGATTGTCCGAAGACCAGGACAGGGTAGACCTCGGGTAACAACTGCCATTCAAGAAAGTTACTTCGTTTCTTCGTTGAGACAACGGTTTGCAATCGCTCGCCTCCTTCAAATATAAAATATCTTTGACTGCTCGCACAGACCTAGTGGTCGTTGATAATGGACCTATGAATGCTGATAAGTATATAAGGAACATTCTTGAAGAGCATGTAGTGCCATTTGCCCCATACATTGGTGAAAATTTCATTTTTATGGACGATAATGCCAGACCCCATCGTGCGCGCATCGTTCAGGAGTACCTTGAAGAGGTTGAAGTCTCTCGAATGGAATGGCCAGCAAGAAGTCCAGATCTCAATCTGATTGAGCAGGTTTGGGACAACCTCAATAGAAGGCTGAGAGGTTCAGAAAATCATCCAGCTACTCTTAATGACTTGGGAATCCAACTCGGAGAAATCTGGGAAGGATTAGATCAGAACATTTTAAGATCACTAATTTTGAGTATGAACCGTCGTTGCCGAGCTGTAATTAACGCAAGGGGTGGAAATACCAAGTATTAAATCACTTATCAGCATTTCAGTATTTTGAAAACTGTTCATTTCTCTTCTTTCACATAAGATTCGGTGAAATCTTGAATTTTTCTTCCATTTGATGTGTCTTGTTTCGTTCAAAACCTTCCCGATAGAACATAAAAAATAAGTTATAAAGTCAATGTAGAGTTAACTTTCATTAAAATTGAGATTTTCAGAATGTGCGTTAATTTTTTTGCGCAGTGTAGTAATACTTCAATGAAATATCATCATTCTATCGCTATTCATTCTCAAGATACAAAATAAAGAAAATATTTTTTCGCCATCTTTGAACCGCGAAATATCTCCAACGTTTGACTTTTGACCCAAGATTCATAAAACAAACTAACCTTCATTTTGAACAAAAAATCACTCTTTGAAATTTTTCGCGTCAATTCAGAAACACCCTGTATATTTTTGAGTGTATGTCCTAGATTGTATCATATCTTTTCTTTTCATCACCAAATTGAAAATACGTAAACAAAAAGTGGTCGTTTAAATATCTACGGAAATTTACGATATATTTGAATTTTCAAAAAAAAATGCTATATTAAAATGGTGGCTTTTATAGTGCAAAAAGCAATCGATCAAAAAATCGAGACAATAAAGGAAGTATTGAATAAAGAACTCAAAGTGAGTAATTGATTGTAAACTCTTATTGAATTAGATTGTATTGTTTGAAAACTTACTCGGGCTGAGTTTATTCAGCATGTATGTATGATTATAGAAATTAAAAGAAAAATTTATTGTTTGTAGAACATTAGGAGAGATTTGAATGTGAAAAATAGGGAATAAAGGTTCGCATGCAAGCAGAAGAGGATGATCGCAATGCTTTCACTTCTTACCTTGGAGGACAAAAGGAACAATACTACATTTCTTTATGGTCACACAGCGATTACTTCCCAGTCGCCTTCAGCCCAAAAGCTCTCTTGTTTTATTAGCATAACACTAATACCCAAATCATAATATGCTGAGGGTTGAAATGCGTGATATAAGATGCAAATTCGGCTTAACTACCAGAATAATTTGGCTTTAACATGTCGCGCTTGTGATTTTGATTTACATTAATTTCATATTTTTCAGCATAAAACATAATCAATATTGGGATTTTTCATGCTTTACCATGAACGTGAATGATTTCCACATGCCACAATGCTTTCCTTCCTGATGGGTGCTAGTGGATAAGCGGTATTTCATTCATAGCCATGTGTACGCTAGGTTTACAGGGTGAGGCGGAATCAATGAATAATATGGTAGCTGGTATAGAGGACATTGTGGCGGTTCAGAAAAATTTGTATCATATTTGGTGGAATTTCCTCGGTTTTTGAGATATTCGACATTTTTTTAAATTAAAAGAAATATACCCATTGCCACTTATTTTGTTGGCAAGAATCCCAATGAAGGAATCTTTCCAACCTGTTTTTTGGATAGTATTCCTGAATGGATGGGCTATCGAAGGTAAAATATAATTTTTAGGGCACATGCATAGTTTTTCAAACGGAGATCTAGCTCAAATTTCATGTTTTGCCCATTTTAAGTTTAACCTAACGTGGTGTGAAAAATATGATCACCTGCGTGCCAAATCATTAGAAGTCATGCCTGTTTCATTGAGATTCCTAAATGATATTAAAGGGTATTCAAATGAGAGATGTTATTTTGACATTCAAAGAAGAATGCCATTTTTTTCAAAAATGATAGGATGTTCATTTCATTATGCCGTTGATGATGGAACATAATTCCGGATCAGTTTCATAAGATAAGATAAGATGATTTATTGGTGCTCCTTTACAAAGCACATTGTATTACACAAGTCAGTAGTTTTAAAATAAAATATGACAATTTTAGGATGATAACCTTTTCTTATCATTGTCAGAAAAAATATGTACTACATAAACATTCAACAAGGATAAAAAATGTCTGGACAAATTTGAAATAATATATAAAACACCATTACATAAAAAAAAATACAATTATTCAACAAATTACAAATTAGTGGACAGGAACTCTTGCACGCTCCAAAATGCATTCTGTCGCAATAGTTCATTGTTTTTTTAATTCCCTAGAATTGAGCCTTTTAACCTCTTCAGGTTACTTGTTAAAAATTGAAAGATATAAGACACAAATCATTTGACCTTAAAAATAATAACAAATGAAATGTGAATACGAACTAGGTTTTGTTATTATTTATAATGGCAAATATTTGTGTCTTATTTCTTTCAATTGAATAGGTAGCTGCCTCAGTAGCTCAAGTGATTCTTTATCATTTTTATTATTTACTCGTCAAAAAGTTTATGAGAAATGAAATTGGCAACATTCTTCGATTTTTCGAGTCGCATATGCTTGCAGGATTTTACATTATTCCTGTGTCGTGTATAATAGTCAAGGGTATACCAATTTTGGGGAAGATCTCTGGTATTATTATATACATTTCAAGAACCCAATCAGCAAAGCCACGACGTTGCTGATGATCGGCCGGCTAGAGTTATTGTGGTAACTTTATAAGCCCCAAATCTTTATGCAAAATACGATGTAATGACGATTGTAGAATGCCTAATTATGAAGAACGATGAGGAATGGACAAACCTGGGTTTCAATCGACGGCTACAGCAGCAATATTCTCGGCTGTGCGATATGCGATGTGCACGGGTTCGAATTTTTTCAGTAATTTCGGTATTGCGGTTCGACAAGGTGCTTCACGACGACCCAAAAATGTTCGAGTTTTACGAACCGTCCCTGCCAAGTTTCCACAATTTTTTTAGTGAATGCTAGCTGGTCCGGCGAACTTTGTTCCGCCTAAATGATACTTACGGTGGATTTCGCAAATAGTAATCACCGGTGATCGGAGATCAACAGCTTGTGGTTTTCTGATTTTTGAACTGTCAAATGTTTCCATGGATATGAGCTATCACACAGAACAGATACACAAAAATAATATGTCATAATATGTCAATCACTAATAATGGCAATTTTGGATTCAGTTATTTCCGCAAATATATTTATTACCCAAACGGAAATTCAAAAACATTGTAAAAATTATGAGAAAAGATGAAAATGGACATCTCACGATTGGAACTCATCGCCAAAATCCGATTAACTTGACATTTCGATACAAATTCACTGTGATATTCACCCGCTTATGGATCTGTTAATAGCCTTTCATGGTTCTATAAGCCCTATGTAAATTACACAGTAATTGATGTCAAATGTTCTTTTTTCGACCATTTCGAAACACGACGACCGAAATGCTCGAAAAAAGAACAGAACAGATGACAATAAATAGATGGCCTCGAAAGCCTCAACAAATTCATCGCCATTTAATTCTGATAATGTCAAATATAGTGCCTTCACGATTACGTTATTTGGAATAAATAAAACTATAAAAATAACTAATAATCATCAGTCATAATGTGTGAATAGCGCCATCTGAAGTGGTAAGAACGAAACTTTTCCCATATCTCAACGAAATCTAATCGTTTTAGACATCTGTACTCCTACGCTAAGACATTTTGGTTTTGCCCAACAGCGCAGAGTTGTAGGCAACTCAAATTACACACAATTACAGTGACTATAGAGGGAATATAGTCACTGTACACACTATTTGTTTATATCGCCATCTAACGCGGAGAATATCAAATGAAGTACAAACGAATAGGCGGTAGCGTAACTGTAACTGTAGCGACATCTAGTGGCCTTACTCAAAAGGAGGAAAAGCATTTCCTGTATAAGTAAAATTTTCATCGATTTTTTCAAAGTGTTATTGTATTTTATAAAAACCAGACCGTAGACGAATCCATATATGAAGTTTCATAACAAACAGTGCATCCGATCTCGATTTATAAATGGTGAAACCAACATCTTTCTTTTATATATATAGATTAATAATTTCAATGCGTTGTTGAAGCGTGTATCATTCCATTTTCATCAGTAGCATAGTTTCTACATATCAAAAGTCAAAAAATGACTGCTTCAAAAGTGACATCTACCAAAATAGCGGGCTATTCAAAATAACGCCTCTTATTGGAAAACCCTTTACATATTACAAATCACAATGAGTCAAGAGCAAGATTTCGATTTCTTCGAGATGTACTTTGCCTCTTCTTTTCCTTTTCGAAATTGGAAAAATTTTCACCAGGTGAACTGAGTATGTACCAGCCAATAACCAATGCTGCCTCCCAGAAAGAAAGGGTTATTTTCGGAGAACTCTTTATTATAGATCATTACGACGTCCTACAGCCATTCAAGCAGCGATTCCAGTATTTATTTAAATAATTGCCGATCGAAAATATCCTCATTACCCCGACCGACCTGATGATCATAATCAAGTAGCTTTGCAATAATCGTTATCGTACCTGGGAACGGCGTTATGTGTCTACTACCTGGCCGAAGGATTGACCATCGGTGGCAGTTGTACCTACTGCTACCGACAAAACATAAATAATTCAGTCATTATCGATATGCTGTTTCGGATGAGCCTGGGTGGTTTGCTAACACATTGTTTTCATAGCGGACGTGATGACAATGTTTGGCCAGTAATGAGGGATGTTATTAACCTTGATTATGGAGCGATTGTATCGAGTAATGGGAGATTTGTTCCACAACTGGATCAATTTTCTCAACCCCTTCTTTTCGAATATCGAGATGATGTTCGACCTGGCATTGATTCCTCTGATTATTCTTTCGTCAAATTAAATATTAACAAGGAAGAATATTGGTATTATGCCGTTAGGAATGATTCAGGTCACTTTCGAATTGAGTGCTTCTTCAATGTCAATTGACAGTTCATTGTTGAAATGGATATTGTTCGAAGTGCCTTCTGGATATCGCTTGCCGCCTGTCATCTTACGAAGACCGTCTTTGTGGAGACATGTTATATGGACAAACTTGTACAATACCTACCTACTTGAAGGGTTGATATCTTTTAAAGTAGCTACAATTTCATGATTTAATTCAATAATAATGAAGGATTACCGAATATTTTTGTTCACTATAATCTTCTCAATGCTGATCCATTATTTTTAGCAGAAAATGAGTTACTTCAGAATCAGTTGGCCTGAGTGTCAGCTGATATATACTAGTACTAGATTCAAAAACCAAATTTAACAAAACTTCACGTAAACTTCACATGCTTCGAATGTTTTTGAATGCTCGTTACAAAATGATCCCTACTTTTAAGAGTCGCATTTCCATTCGTATATTTTTGAACGCCCTTTATGTATAGGAAGACTAGGTCATGAGGTTACTGAAGTTCCAAATGATTATAGGTTATTTTTTATTTATTTGGTATTAAATTCCAGTGATATGAAGTTTAACGTCTGTGAAATAAATATAAGAAATCATTTTTAATCTCACCCGCGCTAACATTTTTGTTTGTACGGTATAATTAACATCGAATTTCAGAAAAATGTTTAGCTTTGATAGTGTAACTGAGAGCGGAAATCCAGAGGTGCGTGGTTCGACTCCGGCTCGAAGTGAAAACTTCTTCCGAAATTCAAAATCCGTCTAAATATCGATTAAAAATGATTTCTTATATTAAATTCCATGAACACAAAAGTTCTAGGCCTTGCGAATGCACTGCATTGAAAAACATGACCTTTTTATTCATTTTAGACTTTTTCATACAATTTGTTTCCGAGTTTGTTCCTAAATTGGATGTTCAAACGGAGAGGGGAGATTTCTTGCATAATCATGGGACGCAAATGTTGGAATTCGAGATACAGAGTGAACTAGGTGCACTTGGGAGTATTTGAACAAGAATTATTAAAACAGGTGGATTGTATAGGGTGAATATTAGTCATGGCAGCCAGATCCTCAGATATCTTTTCATACTAAAAGGATTTTTATAACAATTTGGATTTTCCTCAGGATTTCGAGAAGATTTTTTTGTTGAGATAGGATGCAGATACGAGAAAACTACAAGAGACCATAAAGCTTGATTTAACAACAAAGATTCTTTTCACAATGTTTCAAACTGATAGTGGCTGACCAAAATAAGTTCCTGGGGAAGAAAACAGGTGCAATGGTAAAAAAAATATTACCAAATATTCTCTTCCTATATTTTTCCCAAGTTTTCGTTTCGGAGATGCAGGGTGTCGAAAATTCATATTTTTTTCAGTTTTTTGCTGATATCTCAGGAACCGTTCGAATTACAGAATTGAGTTTTGGTAGGTACACATTGTTACTAATAGTAGCACCTTTCTTGTAGTTTTCTCGGTTTTATTAGACGTCCAGTGGCGAAGATATTGAATTCACACAAAAGGTTTACCCCCCAACTTTTACACCACTGGACAAATTTGCATTTGCAAAGCACATTCTGATGCGCCGATGTGTGTTACATAAAAAGGTACGCCTGTTTCTCTAAAGTCAAACGTTTTCGACCAAACTTGCATTTTAATGATCTGAAACAATTTGCTTACGCATTGTAAATTTCTTGTAATTGGAAAAATTCTCGTGAACTTGTTAACAATAGTCGCTAAAAATAATGACAAATAACTTTGCAATTTAAGCTCAAAAACCAAGTTTTGTTGAAATTAATAAAATTGTCAATTATCACCACTCATTTTTCATCATAAAATGCAATTTTTCTCGAAAACGGTTCCACTTAAGGGCAATGACCAGGTGTACCTTTTTTATGTAAAATACATCAGCGCATCAGATTTTGCTGTGCAAATGCAAATTTGTCCAGTGATGTAAAAGTTGGGGGGTAAAACATAGTGCAAATTCAATACCTCCGCTACTGGCACGTCTAATGAAACTTAGTAAAGTGCAAGATAGTAGCAACTATAAGTGACAATGGGTTTACAAAAAGTCAATTCTGTTATTCAAACGATTCCTGAGATATTAACAGAAAACTGAAAATAATATAAATTTTTGACACCCTGTATCTCGGAAAAGAAGACCCGGAGAAAAAAATGGAAGGGAAAAAAACTGTTATTATGATTATCATGAGGAATCTACAGTTGACTGTTGATACACTTATTTGGGAACACCCTGTATAAAGCTCTGTAAATTCTTGAATATTGGAAGTTTTGTAAATTTTTGTAATTTTCTGGAAATTCACAACGAATCCCTCAAAACATTCAATTACATCCTACAGCTCTCCATGTAGTGATCGATGGAGTTTCATCTAACTCTCTACCCATAAATGCTGGTGTTCCGCAGGAATCAATTCTGGCTCCAACACTATTCCTACTTCACATCAACGATTTGCTGGAAGCAACTTCGTGTCCAGTGCACAGCGTCGCGGATGATAGTACCCTTCATACCGCCTTTTCTTTTAGGGCTCCAATACCAGCCAGCCAAATCAGAAACGAACGAGAAAGAAATGTTAACAACATAAATATTGACTTGGCGACAATTCTTAAATGGGGATCTAATAACTTGGTGGAATTCAACGCAAGCAAAACACAAGCTTGTCTTTTCTCTAGAAAAGCCGATCCTACTGTGCCCAGCATAGAGTTGTCGGGAGTGGCCATACCATTGAAGTCATCCATTTCGATGCTTGGTATTACTGTCGGGAGTAACCTTTCTTGGGAGAATCAAGTGAGATCCATTGCTAGGAGTGCATCCCAAAAACTAGGTTTTCTGTTTCGTGCCCGGAGCTATTTCACCCCAGGTCAGCTGCTTATGATCTATAAGGCGCAGATTCAACCTGTCCTGGAATACTGTTCCCATATTTAGAGTGCTGCACCTAAACATACCCTAAAACTCTTGGATTCTGTACAAAAAAGGGCAATTCGTCTCAATCGTCTCGTCGGTGATGCCTCGCTTACAAACTCGCTCACCTCTCTGGAACACCGCAGAAGAGTAGGAGATCTGTCCCTATTTTATAGATATGTATTTCCATGGGTGATGATGCTCTTCTGAATTATCAGCAATCATTCCCCCTCTGGCAGTCTCTTCGAGACTAACCCGTCAAGTCAAGTCTTCACATCCCTTCGTGGTCACTTTGGAGACCTGCAGAACATCTCTCTCCAAAGACTCGTTCATCCAACGAACAGCGAGGCTTTGGGACACATTGCCTAGGGAGGTGTTCCCCGAGGCATATAACCTCCAGAAATTCAAGAAGAACACCAATTCCTACCTGCTTGCCCTTGGTTCTCGCGATGTTCTCTGAACATTACAGGGTATTCTTTTTCGTGAGAATCCCAAAATTAAAAAAAAATGACTATAATTTATTATAATTCTGAATTACATATTATATGTAATTTTTTGTAATTTCACCCCCACTTTCTAGAGTGTATGTACAGTTATGGGGATTATACTGATTATGTCCCTGCGAAATCCCTCAGAAATCTAGAGTGCACAGCTTTTATATTCCTACATATATATTCTGGTTGTTTACATTTCAATATCTTGTAAAAGTTCTTTGATTTCGATACTTGGACACTTTTAATTACGTGAAAACGAAGAAACCGTCGAATGAGCACAAGGGGAGTCAAGTCCCTATAGTGGGACCTGTACCGATATGTGGCTTATGAAACAACACTTTCAAACAACCTTTTCAAATTGAAGAAGAATTTGACCAGCAGGCTTGAGAAGCTCCAAGAAATTTTCTGGAATTTGTTTGAGTGGATCTCAGAGTGTGCTACGTATCTTCAGATGACTCTGGCCCCCAAAAAGATGCTCGAGGGAAGAGAACGAAAATCCTCAACACCTGGTGAAAGAATGCATAGCTCTGGAGTTAAGTCAAATATTATTACTAGATCACATTCCTGAAGCCAACCAAGCTACTGGAGTTCAGCAGAAATCTGGAACTGGATGGAGAACAGTATAGCTAGAGAAACAGAGAGGCTCAAGCCAGAGAGGTATAGTAGACAAATTAAGTATTGATAAACCTCAATTTTAGGCTTTGTATTTTGCACATAACGGTGAATTTTTTTTCACTCTGATGAATAATAAACGAATGCCCTAGTCAAATGAATTCTTTTCTCACAAGTTAATAAAATTCAGCTGATCAGAAATAAACACCTCGTTGCGAAGTCCAAACCTCGCATGATTATCACAGCATCAAAGTTGGAGATGAAAAGGTCAATTCATTGATTTTCTTATGGGCTTATTAAAAGTCAACTACTGTGTAAATATTCTGTTCTCATACATAAATAACCGAAATAATCTAATAATTAGTTGGCACCCCGCGAAGCGAGCTGAGTTCAACCACAAGCGATAGGCTGATTTTCCTACATCTTGGTATGGTAATCTGGTTCTGTTCTGCCTAATTAATTAATGGTGGTCTCACCGTTTCAGCACCGCGTGGTTACAAGATGCCAGTCGATATTAATTTCAGTTATTCTTATATCATAGTAACAGATGTCCGTGAACTTTTTGTGTCATAACTCGGAAAATTTATGGGCGTATGGGCGATCGTAAACGATACTGATTTTATCTGCCGGAGTATCGGAGCCTCGAGAAGTTCTAGCAACGCTGAATTTTCCTATGCTTTGGAGTCTTTAATACTCCTGAAAAGGCTACAGACTTACACAATGTGTATACACATTTCTTGTTGGTAATTCCTCTCACCATAATCCATCTCCCCATAAATTAGCCTGGTTAAGTTCATCGCAGAATCAATTACTAAGTTTTCGAGTAAAATCTAAGAGGCTTTTAAGAATTACGCAAAAATTCCACAATTTAATAATAGTATATTCTAAAACTAGTTGCAGAATGGGCTCCTATTCCAATACGAATGCGAAATTCGAAAACGAGCGACGAAGGAACGAGTTTTCGAACTTATGAGTATTGGAATTGCATTCTGCAACGAGTATTAGACGACATTTTCTCTATTTCACTCAAATTTTGTGAAATTCAATGAAAAAATTCAAATTGTAGGTCCTAGTGACTTTCATATTGTATCTTGGCAGTTGGTGTGAATGTTATTAAGTACGAAAATTGACATTTCCAAATTGACGACTGCTGAAATTTAAAAAGATCGGAAGTCATTGCCGACAACCACAAAACGAAAAATGTTACTGAAAACGATGCTGTAATGAATTCATTACAGCACTGTTTTTAGAACTGTAATGAACACATTACGATACTGAAATAGAGAAAAGTATATTGTTCAATGAGCGTTAATGTAAGTCATAACACACTATACTTTATCTCCGACTTCTTCAGCAAAATTCAAATCAATCTGCATTTTCAAAATTGACAAGAGTTGTCAAAGGCAATTTCTGTGGTCGAAAATCGAATCGATATCGAATTCCGTAGAAAACGTCAAAAATTCACGTTTTCCAAATGCAATTTTTGGATATTCAGACCTAAGAAAATGTAGAAATGGATGGCGAGAACGTTACCTAGAAGTTTGAAATAGAGAGTTTCCCATTGACCCGACTTTTTTATTCATTTCGTAAGCTACATTTTTCCTATTTGTATTTGAGTGAGTTATAGGCGTGAGTTCTTACTACCTCACACTATTCGTTTAAAGAGACTATTACAGATCAAAATCAGTTGAATAATGGATATATTGTTCTATGGGAGTAGATAATACATAGTATGTTCTAAAACTAGTTCCAGAATGGGCTCCTATTCCAATACGAATGCGACTCGCTCCTTCGTCGCTCGTTTTCGAACGCATGAGTATTGGAATTGCATTCTGCAACGAGTATTAGACGATATTTTATCTATTTCAGTAAAATTTCGTGAAACTCAATGAAAAATTCAAATTATAGGTCCCAGTGACTTTCATATTGTAGTATCTTGGCAGTTGGTGTGAATGTTAGGAAATACGAAAATTGACATTTCCAAATTGACGTCTGCTGGAATTTAAAAGGATCGGAAGTCATTGCTGACAACCACAAAACGAAAAATGTAACTGAAAACGATGCTGTAATGAATTCACTGTTTTAAGTACTGTAATAAACTCATTACGATACTGAAATAGAGAAAATAAATTATATTTCTTCTTCATTGAATATAAACCATATTCTCATTTTTTCTCGATTCCATTTTTGGGAAAAATTTTTGACAGATCTAACAACCATTCGAATTTTTTCAATTTGGATTTGATTCGACCACTAGGGTCCTTAAAACCAAATCGACACTTCCTTTTGGAAGAAATACTATTAGTGGATGATCTTAATCTGCTGCTGAGGGAATTGTATTGTAATAAAGGACAAAAAGATAACAAATCACTCGAAAAGATCAACTACTTTAGCGAATTGGCAAAAATTGGTGTAGAAGTATAGAACATAGACATAGAGAATGGACTGAGAAAAAGAATATGTGCCGGAAATTATAATAATTTTTTTTGAGGGTTGAATTTATGTAAAATGATGAAAAATTGTTCTAACATATTTCTTCTTTCACTAAGAAATCGTTCAGTATGAAAAATATAAGGGGCCATTTGAAAAAAAATATATGGGGGTAGTTTTTTCAGGGGTGGTTATTAGAAACAGAGTTTTATCGACGGATTCTGGTGGAGTTTGTGATGCCATTTGAAAAACTTTCTACCTTGTCTGAGAGCCGAGATATTGGCTGTTTGAAACATCTTGGGACACCCTGTATAGTAAAGAACAGCTACAAATCCAAAGTAATGTGAATTTTAATAATTGTACTTTCACTAACTGTAATTTTAATAAATTAATGCATTTTTCGTTGTGTTAAGTTACTTTTTTTTGTAATACAATTCTGCCTTCTGTTTCAGGCTGCAACCAAGGATCGAGCTTAAGAAATTTTCCAAAAATTGTCTCTTATTCAAAATATTCATGAGATACTGTCGTGGCAACATTGCTAAATCTCAATTTGCCGTGGTGTTATCGGTATCGAAGAATAGAAATAGAATTACAAGTGAATAAACTCTTTTTAACGAATTCATACAATGATCCGGACAATGAAACAGATTCTGAGTTATAGGTGAACAGATTCAGCTAAATTCAGAATTGATGATCCAGCTATCAATATCAGAAGGGAATCTGGAAATCGAAATTCTTAAAATTGAAGAATCCACTTAGAATAAGGGTAAAACATACCTATATAAACACAAATCAGGATTCAAATCCAATTTATCCAATTTACTGCAATTATGACATAAATCCAAATTTCAATTTTCATACGTGATATCGTGATGACAACACTGTTCAAAACGTCATTAATAACATAAAATTGAAATAGCGGTACGAAATTCATGAATGAACTGGCCACATATTCAGAAAACGGTTCTGTCCTAAAGTGCCCATTCATTATCTGAGGCAAAAACGGTCAAACCCTTTCGCGAACATGCCGATACTTTAGTACATAAATGTAATGGGAAGAATGTATTTGAAGAGACTAATACTCATTTCTGACATTTACGCACAAATGAGTAAATAAATTTGAATCTAAAGTAGTTTCCCAGTATGATTCTGATGATTTCGAAAATTATTATTACTATTTAGTATTGAAAGGCGCGTCTCCTCTTTCTATAGTCCAAGGTAAGGAAGATTCTGCAAATATTTATTTTCAATATGTGGCAAGTTGTTTTTCATACCCTGTTTGGGGCTATTTTGAATACACGTAGGCGTATTTACTCAACCAGTGTACAATATTTGACAGAAAATAAAATTCCAATGGGACTGTGAGGTTGGTATTATCGCATGAAAGATATGAATAAGGAATCTTTTATTTTTCATATTGAGATCGAAAAAGAATTGAAAAATACAGAATGTCATTCGAAAAAACAATGTTGGGGCCCAACTATAAAAAATAGTTGACCGAAAATATTTCTACTTTGCCGATCTCGAGCAATAAGGTAAAGTAGATTCCGATCTGTTTCCTAAATAGAATCATTGCTATAGAATCATGGAACACTGTTGTGGGACCCTGTATGAGTAAAAAAAAGGTAACGCACAAGATTCATATCTTCGTTATTTACTATTTTGTAGAAAAATGCCCGAATAGGTCAATTTTATTTTAAATTACTCATCCTTCTATGCATAATTGAGAATTTTGTCATGCAGCCCTCATAAGGAATGTAGAGTAGTTTTTGTGACAAATGGATAGAACTTTCTTTGTCAGAAATGGTTAGAATTTACTTTGCCAAAGATTTCATCATTGATGCCATTGATGGAGTTTTTTATCACACCAATTGAAAATTTGAGCACATTAAGCAATATGTTTACCAATTTTTTTTGTGTTTGTGATTGTAACATCAGTATTTAAATAAAAAATTCGGTGCAATTTATAGCCACATTTAATTGTCCCTCGTTTATCCATAGGCTTGTTAGTCTCACATTCCTAAAGTTATCACCTATCAGATTTCCGCACAAATCAAATTGTCATCTTCCAATTTTATCGTTTCCTGTCGATGTACAAGAACAGGAGGGACGCGATAAAAAGTTAATCGATTAAATTGCAAACCACCGAATCTCTGGGCATCCATCAGTCGAACAGTTCACAAAACACGTAATAATTAAATTTTAAACGTATCTACACCTGGCATCGGACTCAGTAATACCAACATTACGTTTTCCTTCGTTTTCGAAACGTCCGTAGGAAGTGGTGCCAACACGCCCGAGTTTGTCAATTTTAATTTACATGCACGGATGCAAATGGTTATGCGACACTAATAACTTCTCGAATACGTTAAAGAAAACCGCCATCTGACATTGATAGAAGAATGTTAGTTGTAGGGAAGCATACGGGTTCCCAGGTTCACCTCTAACATTTGTATTATTTCATTCAGCTGCAGGGGTGGAACAGTTTGATGGACGAAGAACTTCGAGTGCAGGAGTTGCAAGAGAACGCGCCAAGGAATATTCACTAGTAATACCTCTAGAGGTCAATTTATTTCCGAAAATTTTTCGAGCTCATGAATGTTTTGAATATTTCTCGAATCGCAAACGAGGGAAATTTTCAAAAAATATTCATGAACGAAAAAAAATTTCCTGATAATAATTTGACTTCGCGTGGTATTCGGTGAGAAAATTTCACACCCAATTGTGGTGGAAAATGAAAAAATTTTTTTTATTTATTTCAACAATCCAGATTAGGTAGGTACTACTGATTGTAGTAGCTTAAAAGTGCCATTTAGGGACAAAAAATTTAATATTCTCTATTTTTTTAGTAACTTTACTACAAGTGGTACAAAATTACAATTTCAAAGGTTTTTCGGGAAGCTGCATGAACAGATTCATAGTGCGTCATAGTTTTGTCACCAATTATTTAGGCCTTCAAACTGGTTATTTCTACTCAATGCAGTTGCATGGGCATAACATTTCAAGATACAAAATTGTATATTCTTCAATTCCACATCAGTTTTGAGTAACTGCAAGTGATAAAAAAATTTTTTTTGCTTTTTTCTTAGCGTGCCTCATGCGCGCTTTTATGGTATGGAATCCATAACCAGCGTCAGCAAGCATCAAACATAGGAGGATGTGATTATTGCATTTTGACACTTTCGTTTGGTTAAAATAAATAATGTTGCATAGCCAGGAAAACCTATAAAAAACGTTGTTTGAAAAATGAATCGATCTGAGAATCATACAGCATATATGCAAAATATGTGTGAAATTGTCTGATCTAATGATCAATCATCGTACGATGACTTATTTATTCGCATTGGTAGAGGATTGTGGCCCCAACTTGAAGAAAGAACATTTATTTCGAATTGTCCGAGAATATTTGCATCTAAAATTCGCAAAATAGAGAGTCTAAATATTATAGTTATATATTTTATTAGACGTTATTGTAAACGTCAAAAATTTCCAGTATAATTCGCTTTTGGGACCCACGAGAAGAAAATTTACACTAAAATACTAAAATAATTGCCATGGGGTTCTCTCAAAATAACGTAGATATGTTAATTGGTTGAAAATTACAGGTGTGGAATTTTCTGAAGAATTTCATGACTGCTTCATCAGATGATTTTCACAAAGTTCTACAAGGTCAGTGATAATCTTCGCCAATTGCTAACTTGGTTTATTCTTCCTTGTTTTACAGCTACATTCAACATGAATTTTAGAATCAGAAAAGGCTCACTATTTGTAATAAACAAATCAGATCTCCCCACATCGAAGAAATGAGAATCACTGACGGATAAATCAGTAACTGTTGACGGGTGATGATTTATACTAGCTGTTTCATGTGTCGCCATGAATTAAAAAGTGAAATTTTAAAGGATTTGAAATTGGAATATGAGGCAATCATAGCAAAACTAGGAAGTTGGAGAGACTGCTTTTCTGAAAAAATACTCCCTTCATAGATCGTCTCTTTGGAATTGCTCCAGGAAATGGGCAAAAATTAAATAAACGAACATCGAAAAAAAATTACTGTCAAATTCGGAAGAAAAGGCCCTTTCAACAACATATCGCACGACCCATCTTCCCAATTCAAACTGGCGTCCAGAGGGATGAAAGGATATGATGGTTTTTATGTAAAAAAAAGTCTTCCTCAAGAACAAAATTCTAAAATCCGAGAGTCTTTCCATAATCTTTATTTTTCAGCTTTATGACCTTTGTTTTTTTTTTCAATGTATAACAGCATTTATAGGATTTCATAGAAAAATATGAACACCGTTGTTCTAGTCGTTATAATTGTTGATTAAATATTCTATAAAAGATGTTTCAAAAATGTCTGCTGAAATTTCCAGGATGTATAGGGACCAGAAATGAGGATTATGAGAACGGAAACATCATAAACGATAAGATTCATCGTACTGGTTGAATTCAATTCTGTCCTTCCGTACAAACTTCCGTTCAAATTGCTCAACCAAAACAATATGAAATTCTAGAAAATTATCGAAAATAATTCCTTATGTTTTTGTACCCAACGGACCAAGGACAGTTGATATTTTCAATTAACTTCTTGAACTATCAAATGTGGATCTACCTACAAGAAGGAGCTCTTGCAAGGTGTTTGAACGAGGTCCCGAAAAGATATTCTTGTTGAAAATTTATGTACTAGAGTTTTCAGTTTATCCGAAATTGCAGATTTCCTTGATGAATATCTCAAAAACTATGCGTTTTTCGAATATGACTATTTCATATAAAATTAAGGTAGACAAAATTTCCTATAAATTTTACTTCCTAACTTCAAATTTTGGACGATAACAATTTGCATTATAGCCAGGTTGAAATAAAGCTCAATAAAAGATAGTTTTTTAGGAAGTACGTTGAAAATCTCAACTCCTATCAACAAAAATATTGACTAAAGTTAGTCGTTTTTCTGTTCATATTACCTGCGATTTTAATTCTCATTTTTAATATTTTTTTTCGAATTTAACTTCTAGTTTCGCAGCTATAAATTTTCAATTTGAAATTTCACACCGCACTCCCTAAATCTTTTGATGTTTTTGATAACGAAACCCCCAATCGAAAGATATTTGAAGAACATAATTGCGATTTTTGTTCATTTTATTTTTTCGAGTCATATTCGTCATCCAGAATCAGAAACTAAAAGAATATTCATATTCAATAACATTTCCCATTAAGAAAACACGATTTAATGAGCCTTCCAGATTCTTGTTAATTGTATACTCAGATAAATCTGGTAGAAAGTACCTAAAACCAAAGCATTTCCCCATATAGCCGAGAATAAAAGGTAGCTCAGTTTCATATTACAGGTAAGCTGTAGGTACACTCCTGATGCAGAACACAGGTGGCAGTCAAATACCACTCGGCAGGAGGATATTAATTATTAAAATATTCACCCCAAAGATTGTAGATGTTAATATATGACTAATTTTTGCATCACTTATCAATTATGGATGAATCAGAATATTCAAATTGCTGCAGAGATTTGATTTTGATTTTCAAGAGATTTTCGGCATACAATGTTACAAAAATCATGAAAAATGGTTGGGAGAAATTTTTTTTTACAGTGAAATAAGATAGTTGTTCAACATATTGGCGTCTCAAAGTAGATAGATATTATATATCTAACAATAATGATCGAAGCATTTAAATAAATAATAAGTAAAACGAGCGCTCAAAACGCGTACAAGATTCCATTCTCGGTTCAGCCACATTAAAATTATGGTGTAACTATTTTCTTTTATCATTCAATTGCCAGTACATCTGTCACCTTACATTGTCTCAAATAATTCGATACACACAGACGAGTTGGTCGTAAATTTTTACAATAGGCATTTTATTATTGCCATCTTGTAGTAGTGGTACACCCTGTTTATTTAATCGTCGTATTCCTTCCACCGACAATGGTATTATTGATTAATTGAATTAGGAAAGCAAATGTTTTCAAATGAAGTGAATTTTACTTCTCTTACAAGCTACCCCCTCAAATTTCGAGTAATGTGAGTCGAGTGGCACATCATTTCAAAGTTACTTTTCTAGGATTTTACATAAAGTTATTTCTTTTTGGCACCTGTGAGAGTCTCAAAAGTTAAACGGCCTTCTATACCAGTGCGAAAAGTGAACTTCTTTTCAATATATTTTGATATTAAATTTAATTTAACTCCATCGTAGAATGTTGCAGCCAACGTAATGTAAAAACGCGCATTTGTTGATCTAATAAGCATATATGCTGCTCTTGACTTCTGCTTGATTATGCACAAAAAGTTTTATTTAAAGTGGCAAAAGTTCGAATTTTTGCACTTATGCGTAAAACACTTTGTTTTTCTATGAATCTAATTCAAAGATATCTTTTTTTTAGTGATTTGAGTGTATTCACCATCAGATATTTCTCAAAACGTTATTGGTTATCCAAAAGAAACCATTTTGACTCAAATTTTGATTAGGTAATCCAAATCCTGTTACCAACGAAATCTTACTTATCGATTGCTTTTGGCAGTTTCCCTAAATAATTTCAAGCTGACCTGTTTTCAATTCTAATATTTTTCTGTAAATATGTTGAATAGAGAAAGTGAGGTAGAAACAAATTTGCGATTGTAAAAAACATGTTGGGGGCAACATGGTCCAACTTCATGCAACAAATATACACTTTCCACACTAATTATACAAATAACATTATCAATTTAAAGTCGCGTGCTTTTGTTTCTACATTGGTTTGATTCATTTAAGATGTGAAGGGATGGAAATTATCATCCTAGAATATTCAAATTTTTTGCAAATTGTGATATAATCTTCATTTTGGAATTTAAAAATGTATTGTTGATGAAAATAATTGTGAAATTTTAATTCCCTATATAAGAAATATTTATACGCAAATTATAACTATATACTTTTTGTTCATTCAGATATAAGTTCGAAATTATGCATAATCTAAGAGGAAAGACATAAGGATCCTTCACTTATAGTTTATCAATTGATATTTTTTTTTCAATTCATTTCATATAAACTTTGAAGTAGCTAAATATTCATGAATTCAAATTGAAAAAAAATTAACGAAGTAATTTTGTATTGGGTTACTTTCATTTAATTATAGAAAATTATTCATTTCAAGTAAATTGGATCGATAAAACTAATAAAAAATTCATTCAGCTTCAGCATTGAAACTAATTTGTCTCATTGAGTTATAACAGTTGGAATTTGAAAAATTAGCGATCAAATGCCGATATTTTAATCAGTTTGAAGGGTCCAAAATTTAATAGATCGACACAACCCAATAATTTTTTGAATTGTTAATAAAAAGCTTACAAGTTATAATATATTTTTAAAAATGATTCAATCATACTGCTTGCTCCTTATCGTGCAATCCTTCACTAAATGTATAAATTATTTCCACAGTTTTCGAGAATCAACATTTTGAAATGTTCTCCATTCTTTTCCAAAAAATTCGGAAAAACGTCTTTGTTGGTTGATCCACCGTATATAGGTATATCCGCATTTTTGGCACAATTCATTTAAAAAAACCTGACAGTTTCAAAAAATGATAAGAGCATAACTATTCTGTTACAGGTATATTGAGAATTTTTTATATTGTTCTGGTATCGCGATATGGAAATTTTGCTTGTAGCTTGACTAAATACATCATTCCCGATCGAATCCGTTGTTTTGAAATTATCAAGAAAACAAAATTTTGAACGGCCATATTTACAGAACCCATAGTCGAACAAACCAGCAACCGAAACTAGGAACCCCAAAAATTTCTGGGTTTTTTCGTTCGATAGTTATCCTGTTTACGTCCAGATGGACGGACAGAATTGAATTTGATCACGGATTCGTCAACAGTGAACCTTATCGTAAAATAGGTACCTTATCAGATTACGGAATTTGGCAGCGTATTTTTTTTAAATTCGATTGTGAAGATCGTTTTTCAAAGATTCTATTTGAATCCTTTTTCAAGCTCAAAAAGGTTTTATGAGAAAAAAATATAAATAATAGTAAGCTGAGTGGATTCATAACAATTTTAACATCGATATACGAAATACCGTAAATTTTTGTCTATACATGAAGATATAAGGAAATCATATAAAAGGTCCCATATTTATCTTCCTTGAGAATAAAAGTGCTATGTCAGCATATTTGACTGCTTCATGAGATTGCAGATATAACTTTTTTTTGATATTCAGACAAATCTGACAGTATACTAAAACTTGCGCATATAAAATGGATAGTTTGATAAATGTTCAACCATAATTTGTTATTATCAATGAAAAATGTATGAGGCCTCCAACAGAAAGAATATAAAGAAAATAACTCTATGACTATTCATAGAAAATTTCGGCGGCAAATTCAAATCTGTTTTCACAAAATTCCAAAAAAAAATCACTCAATAAAATTTTTTGGATCAGAAGGTCCACCTACCTCTCAAAATCCTCTTCCTTCCAGTATAAACAGTCTGATTCCTGAAGGACCTCTTCAGCTCGTGTGAGTACAGGTCACGCGTCGTCACACACAACCAAACCCGTACTGGATGGACCGATGGACTCACGGTCTTGCACTTGACTCCGGCCCTCGAGTTATCATAGCCCCACGTTACGTCACTCTTCACCCGGTGGCGTTTCAGCTTTGCCAAAACGCGTGGTGCTTCAGTTTCAGATGAGGGTGCTGTTGCCACATACATTGGTATTTCTGGATTTTGGGGTGGCATTCGAGACCGAAATCCGGCGTAATTTTTTTCAATTTTATATTCCCCCTTGTCGAATCTTAAAAGAGGGTGTCCTGAAACTATGCAGCCAAATTGAAGGATTTCCATGAAATAAATTGTAATTTCTTCATATTTTCAACCACATAATTATTTAAAAAATAAGCTGAATCTTACTTCATTCTGCATGGGTTCTCTCGTTTGAAAATCAGGGAGTCTTTTCCGAAGTACTCTGATACTCGAATCTGAAATAGTGAAATGGAAAGAGGATTTCATCAGCATATAGAAATTTCTGAAAGGAAGTAAAAGGGATGTCACACAGATATGATTTGAAAAGAAGAGGTGCTGAAACCGATCCTTGTGGAAGACCATTTTTTAAAATTTTAAAATCACACTATTATTATCAACCAAAACACGAAACCATCTATCTGACAGCATATTTCGTTGTTAATCGAACCATATTTCCACACTTCAGATGATTATACAGTGTGGAAGAGTGAAATGGAATATGTAAATTCCATTATCTCGGTTGCTGAAAATATTCATGAAATATCCTTAAACACGTCGAACTTAAATTTAAAAAAAATTAAAGTGTCATTCTTATACGTGCGAACCCTACCAAACCCCCTTCAAAAGACAGAGGTAAAATTTTTCAAATATTGGCTTGTGGTACATCGTTTGAAACGTCGCGTCATTCTCATATATATTCAGGAAGGTTATCATTTTTATGTTT
Source organism: Adalia decempunctata (assembly GCA_951802165.1). Classification (NCBI taxonomy): domain Eukaryota; kingdom Metazoa; phylum Arthropoda; class Insecta; order Coleoptera; family Coccinellidae; genus Adalia; species Adalia decempunctata. The sequence goes on from OX637697.1 coordinate 30,658,243, forward strand.
ATTGCAATAATCGAAATCAAAAAATTAAATAATGTGATTAGTGTGATTACTGTAATTGAAAACATGAAGGGTTTTCTAATGAGAGGTTATTTTGACATTTTAAAGAGGAAGGTCCTTGAATTCCTCACGAATTCCATTTTTGAGGTCTTGAATCGACGCTGTCCTCTTGACGTAGGCCTTCTTCTCCGCATGGCCCCAAAGAAAGAAGTCGGTAAGGTGTTAAATCACAAGATCTCGGTGGCCCATTTTGATCCCCTCTTCGAGATATAACATGGTCCGAAAACTTATCCGTGAAAGATTAACGGTTTTTTTGCTTGTGTGTCACGAAGCGCCGTCTTATTAAAAGTAACCAGTGTCCAGGTTGATACCATCCAATTGCGGCCATAAAACATCATCAATCATCCTTGGATAACGCAATCCATTCACCGTGACGGTTGCTCCAGCCTCATTCTCGAGAAAGTAAGGTCGAACGACCCGCCGGACCATAAACCGCTCCAAACAATCACACGTTGAGGATAGAGAGGCTTTTCAACAATAACTCTTGAAGAAGAAAGCAACCTTCCGTTCGAATAACCAAACTGAGACCAATCTCTCATTCAAACCCATTTTTGAAAACCTAATTTAACTCCAAGACTTTACCTAATTTAATGTAGGCAGACGATTGGCTCTGATGTGTGATTTGAATAGCGCAGTGTTTGTTTTCCAGTGGTAACCGCGTTTTAAAATACATAACCCTGAAATTGATACCTTCTTGAGACTTCTAGAAAAGTTTTTCAGTCGTTTTGTTGTTTGCGGATGTCAGTTTTTTATTGTCAAGTAAGCACAGTTTGTGTTTTATTGTAGGAATTTCATTAAAAATTGTAAAATAATCTTCTAGAACTCCTAAGGATGCCTAGCAGGTGATACTATACTCTGTTCAAATGTAAGAAGGAGCAATAATAACATGTTTGGCGCAGCGGTAGGAGGGCCTTTGTAAAGGTACTTTCCGTCCAGAGTCGAATCGAGGAGATTTCACACAATCGTTCAGTTTATTTATCCATGTCTCATCCAGCTAATAAATTTTTCTGCCTTGTTTCCTTAATGAGCGGATTTTCTTCAAATAATCTCTTCTCCACACAATTATTTCATCCCTATCTATCAGTAGACTATCACGACCACGTTTTTTGAACTTGAATTCCATTTTTTTCAATAATTTATAGAAAGTTGTTCTTTTGAAATTTGGCAAACTGTCGTCATCATTCACGATTTCTAGTACTTTAGAAATCGTTGGGATTTCATTCCGGAAAAAAACCGTGGACAATTCTTCTGATAAGGTTCATATCGAAATCGTCAAACGAATCGATTATTTTTAACGACTGGGCTCTCCTCTTAGGTGGCGTCAATGTTTTATTCTCTTTATATTCTCTGAGAATTCTGAATACAGCTGAATCACTCACCCCTGAGGATTTTGAAACATTTCCTACTTAGTCTCTTTTCGATAAATCATGATGTTCTTCCAATTCTTTTCGAGAAATGTTCAAAATTATCTCTTCCTCTTCACCAGAGAAGGCTACCTTTTGGAACTTTTTCGTGATGGTCCCCACATATCACCCTCAGATGCAGTATCCGTTTCCGAATTCGACATTGTTCTATAAACACTATATACACTTTGTCAAAAGATTTTCCAACACAAAACACTTTTCACAACAAAATCTATACCTAAACACTTTGAACAGCTAGACCTTCACAGTAGCTCTAGGTATTTTAACTAGTCTTGTCAATTGAAAACTTCGATATTTATGCAAATCAAGATGGCTTCAACCCATTAAGGGAAAGGGCCCTAATCTGGTGTTTCCCGGAATTACTTTGTCGGAATCTTGAAAGATTCCGACCCAAAAATCTCTAAAACTCTGGTGTTTCCTGGAATTACCTTGCCGCAATCTGGAGCATCCGAAAAAAAAATTATTTAGCAGATAATAATATAAAAAAAATAGGGTACGTCGGATATAAAATGTTTATGACAGTTGCAAATCATAACAAAAATTTTGCACTAGAGTTACGGAGGAAAAAAGTTCTAATGTGGGAATTGCTGACTCGAATTATTGAATCATTTCTATCCAGTACTATCTACAGTCCGTTCCGAGTACGATCCTGGCAATCTCTCAGGGCATTAATAGGGAGCGTGGTTATGACCGTTTGACGAATAGGAGCTTTATTATGCGCAAACCAGACGATTTTGTTTGTTTACGAAGCTCCTTTTTATATTTGAACGGACTATATAGTCGAGTAGATTTTGAATTAAAATCCAGTGAGTACAAATCCCTTTTTTCTTTCAATTTAATAACTCTTGGGTTTTCCGAGCCCCACATGCGACAATTTTGCTTGTTGACGAAGCCACCGAGGTGGAAATGGGCCTCATCACTCAAGATAATTTTTCGATGGAAATCCGGATCATTTTCATGCATTTCAAGGACCCAATCGGCAATCAGCGACATTGTTGATGATCGGCTGGCTTGAGTTCTTGTGTTAACTGAACTTTATAAGCCTTAGGAGTCTTAGGACCCAAATCTTTATACAAAATACGGTGGAATGACTCTTGTGGAATGCCTAATTCCAGAGAACGACGATGAATGTACAAACCTGGGTTTCCTTCAACACTACCGACTACAGCAGCAAAATTCTCGGCTGTTTTTGAGCGACGTGCACGGGTTTCATTCTTCACATCACTAACTTGTCCCAACAGATCAAATTCTACCACCAATTTCAGGATTGCGGTTCGACAAGGTGCTTCACGACGACCCAAAAATGTCTTACGAACCTTCTCTTCCATTTTTAGTAAATTTAAATAATTTCAATGCGTTGTCGAAGCATGTACCGTTCCATTTTCAGTAAAGCCTAGTTTCTACATTTCAAATGTCAGAAATGACAGCTTCAAAATGACATCTACCGAAATAACACCTCTTATTGGAAAAACCTTTTACTATTTTATTAACAAAATTCAAAAATTTTGGAAATGCCGAGGATTCCATCAAACTCGATAATGTTTCGCTTCCACCCCTAAGGATCAGCGGATGTGCCGGGCCGGCAACGTTGTATTCCACGAGAAAGGGAGAAGGGTCGTTTTAACCCGCCCCTGCGACATCACAGGCCATGGTTATGAGCAAGACAATCAGCCCGCCCATCGGACGCGCAAACAGTTGTCGCGCTTCAGCTTCGCTTCATGGTGGCATCTCTGCTCTGCCTGGCGTCTCTATCTACGATCTCCGCACTGGAAATAGGTAACGGGTAGTTTCCCCGGGGGTTGAGCGATCGGAAGTAATTATCGACAATTTTTTAGTCGCTCGGGGTCATGACAAACTGGATGTGGCGAGTCGATTTTAACGAGCTATCATGCGGCTATTACGAGAAATAATCGTTAGCGAATTATCCGGCCAAACGGTGATGGGGCAGCCAGCAGGAATTTCGGTGCAATTATGGGGATTTGGAAATCGGTACCTACTTGGGTTAGAAATATTCGGCCGTTTTGGAAAAATCGTGTCGAATAGGTTCTTAATAATGCACCCTCGATGGAGGGATGCTAAATTAAATACCAATATCACAACACCCATGTAAACAGAGGTCATTTGGAGGGAGGTTTTCATTTTATATTGACATAATTTCGAATTTTCGATAATTCATTTGAACCTCAAAAATTTTAAGCTCTTCTACATTCCAAGTATAGGTTTTTTTCAATTTATTGAAGGCAGTTTCTGAATCTGAGTTCTATATACAGGGTTATCATAATAATCAGTGCATTAGACGTTTCTCGGCTTTTCGAAGGGGGAAATCATGCTAAAATACTTTCAACGAAATCGCACTTCCGGTTATATCGGATCTTACGAAAATTCAATAATTTTCCTTCGTATTGCAAGGCTATCGAATCATGTTGTTCTATTGGAATTGTCACAATAAATTCATATTTCTGAGAAATTTAAAACTGCAATAACTTCATTTTTTCAAATGGCATGCTCATATTTTTTGTACAGAAATCGACAGAAAATTCAATTTCAAACATTTTTTCCAAGGGTTCCTTATGTCCATCTTCAATCGTTTTCTAGAAATCTCATGTTTCATATGAAATTATCTGATTTATTCCCTGAATTTATGTTCTTGGTTGCTATGAGGCTCCGTTACTAATGATACCGAAGTAAGTGCAGCTTTTGTTCTATCCGAATTTATCTTTGACGTTTCTAACTTATCTTGCAAACATGGAAAATCGTCGTTTTGTTTATTCAAACGAGATGGTGATTTCATTATTTTGTTGTTACGGGGAATGTAATTGCATAATTTCGAGAACTGGCGATCTGTTCAATGAAAAATAACCTGATGTACCACCTATGTCTTTGTTCTATCCGAATTAATACTTAACTTTTCTAATTCATCTTGCAAACATCGAAAATCCCCGTTTTGTTTATTCAGAAGAGAATATGTACAGATTGATTCGATTTTTTCAGAAAATGTTGTCCAATTTAATAATGATGAAACGCATGCAGCTGATTTTCATCGTCTATTCATAATATTGAAAGACAAATCAAATAAACAGTACAATTCACAACAAATTAGAGTATATTTTTCATAACAAGTGTTCTATATTTTTTTCATTCATTAGCAACGGAGTCTCAAAGCCAACCAAAAACATCAATTCAGGGAATAAATCAGACAATTTCATATGAAACATGAGATTTCTAGAAAACGATTAAAGATGGACATAAGGAACTCTTGGAAAAATTGTTTGAAATTAAATTTTCTGTCGATTTCTGTACAAAAAATATAGGTATACCATTTGAAAAAATGGAGTTATTGCAGTTTGAAATTTCTCAGAAATATGAATTTATTGTGTCAGTTCCAATAGAACAACATGATTCGATAGCCTTGCAATACGAAGGAAAATTATTGAATTTTCGTAAGATCTTTCATTTGTTTCTTTATTATGGATAGCATGCATGCTACGATACGTTTCGAGGACCTCTGCAACTGGCCATTTTCTCATAGAAGTCCTTATATCTTCGTAACCATGACAACTACGTGAAAATGTTTCAGATAAAAAATATGTAAAATTCAAATAGGAATCCATTTCTGGTCAGAAAAATAGGTAGTTCCATTTGAAATACCAAAGCTGTTGGTCACTTCCGGTATAACCGGAAGTTCGATTTCGATGAAAATATTTTAGCATGATTTCCCCCTTTGAAAAACGGCCGTGTGCCAAATTTCAGAAATCTTTTCCTCATAGATGCCGAGAAACGTACAATGACTCCAATGCACGGATTATTATGTACAAGGTGCGGCACGGAGGGCGGACGTTTTTCAGATGGGCATAACTTTCCCCCACTGAGGACGAGAGAAGTGGGGAAGGTGCCGTTAGACTCGTGTGTTCCTAGCATTTATTTATTGCACAGCCCAAAAGTTACGGTTTGGTGCGCTGTATCGCAAACTCGCATCATTGGCCCTTACTTCTTCGAAGACGTTAATGGTCGTGCTGTTACCGTGAACTCAGAGCGGTACGTCGAAATGATCAACAACTTCTTTATCCCCGAATTACGACGGCAACGTGTTCCAATCCGACGTGTGTGGTTCCAACAGGATGGGGCGACCGCCCACACAGCCAGAGCATCAATGGACGTTATTCGCCCTCTCTTCCCTGGTCGCCTTATTTCCAGGTTTGGCGATGTTCATTGGCCTCCCCGGTCCCCAGATTTATCCATATGCGATTTTTTCTTATGGGGACACCTCAAGGCTAGAGTATACGAGACCAAGCCCCGAACTCTGGACGAATTGAAAAGGGCTATTCGCGTGGAAGTTGCCCAAGTTGAGAGAGCGATGTTGGAGAGAGTCTACGCGAACTTCCAAGAGCGCCTCCAGCAGTGCATCACCGATTTCGGCCACCACATGCCTGATGTGATTTTCCACACTTGACTGTCTCAAATGCTATTTCCTTGAGAATCTGATTCCGTCAATAAATATGTTTTTGAGTAAAAATTAACGCTTTTATTATTTTTTTAAAACCATCCATCCTCCGTGCCGCACCCTGTATAAGAAGTCGTCAAGTTGCACTGGTAACAGTATAGAACTCGAATTAGAAAAATGCAAACATCGTGTCGAAATAATTAATAGCTCAAAAAAAAGTTCTCAATGTCAATCAATTCAGTGATGAATTTAAATTTTCATTCGTAAATTGGGGAAGGTCGAAGGTCTTCACATTAAAGATACCTACATGAAATAAACCGCTACTGCGAAAGTAATTTTGTGACCGTTTCAGAAGTTGCCGATTCTTGACAATCTCTTTATATAGGAGAAATCAAGCGTTTCTCTCTTATATCTGAAAGGTTTTTAGGTTCCTTCTTTGATAACTTTTTCAGTTTCAGGCAAGTTCTTGTCGTATATGGTTCTGAAACATTTGGTCAATCGACTTTGATTCAAAATCGGATAATTAATTTCGCAAGAATTCTTAGAGGTGCGGATGAAGCCAATAGTTCTATATAATCGCGAGACGTTATCAGAGAGAATTCATGGTATTCCGCATATTGTCCCAAAAATATTTCATTCTCTTCAACCATCTCCATATACACTTCAAGAACTCAGACGGCTTTTGGAGAGCCATTGATCAAGGTTTGGCTCAGTCAAATTCATTGGTATGCTCGTCTTTTTTAAAGTAGGCTTTGATAGGAATTGTCATTTTTTTATTTGGTCATCCTCCATTATTTGCTTCGTTTATTTGTCATATTTTTGATATATCATTCTACTGTACCTAATTATTATTGCATGGTTTGCATTGTGCATGTGCTTGATCAATAAAAATAAGTAAGAGTGACAATTCCTAGCATACCCCACATTAAAAAGACGAGCATACCAATGAATTTGTCGAATTTGACTGAGCCAAACCTGTCTCTGGTCTTGAAATTCGAATTTTATTTGATAATGGCAAAACTATACAGATTTTAAAGACATTGAATGTTTAGCACACCCTAACTAGTTTTTGACGAGCAATCAATCGGATTTACTAAATTATATGGTCCTCATTTGACAAAAATGAGATTTGAAGCCCTGTTTCAGGCACCCTGTATAATATTTCCTCGCAATTCATACAAGAAGCAGTATCAGCATACTTTTTTTTTCCACTGTTGCAAAAATAAATTCTTACAATAAGAGTTTTTGTAGATATAAACACTATACTTCGCGACACTTCTTCTGTTAACAAATTCGGTGATTGGGCTTTAACTCAACAACCGCTTGGAGTGGTTGCGCATATCATGCATCAAATCAGTGCAGAATTAAACGAAGAAATCAAATATGTTTAAATACTCAGGGTGTTACATTTGAAATAACGAAGTTTATATTCGTTTCCAGAAGTTAATTAGTAAATTCCGCTTGACAATATTTCAGACTGAAGAATCCTTGGTATGTTGCAATAAAGAACTGTTACTTCTACTAATCATGTACCCTAAAACAAATATACAGAATCAAAATTTCTTTCTCGAACATACATCTAATGAAACGCTTAAAAAAATCACCCTGTACCTATAATGCTCCACGAAAGTAAAGGATGTATTTGTATTCTATACATACTTAATTCTTTATTGGTCAATCCGAAAATAACATTTCATTATCAAACTCTCACAGGGCTAGCTGCAATCAACCTTACAAATAGTTCAGTCATAATTTTAGTACCCGCGCATTCGCCTATTTGTTACCGCAAGGACCTCATTAGGTGAATAAAATCTGTGATACTGATGATGCATGTTATTTCTTTCTGTAAACGCAAGAAATGGTAAAACTGAAGCCATTATTCAAAAGTGGTTAAACTTGTATCATTGGATTCATAAAGAAGTGAAATTTATTCATTGGTTCTTCGAAAGGAAGTTGTATTTTTATTTCTGATTTTCTGAAATTTCCTTCGTAATTTTGGTTGTGAGAAGTATTAAATGAATCTCTGTGATGATTATAATCGTTGATATGATTTACATTTAGTTCATCTAAGCATTGATCATCATAAAAGCAATAAATAGGATCGACCTTGAAAGGTACCTACTTCTGTGCGGTCCATCTCATTAGGTTCTAAAGGATCTTGATCATCCAAATATGAAGACAAAATTAACATTTGAATCAATTTCTAGTGCCTACTTAGAAAGGGACAATCATTTAGAATATGGTATTGCAGAATAAATTGACTTGAAGTTACCTGTTAAAAACATTTTTTTCATGTCTTCAATAAATTGAATGATGATTACATATTTGAATATCAATACTCTGGTTTTTTCCTCACGAAATTCTGAATGGTCATAGAGGTTGTGTATGTATGCAGGCGAGGACAAATGAAATATGAGACATGCATATCGTGAAAATGAAAATAGATAGATATCTGTTTGTCCCTATCTGCAATACATTATAGCATTCACGTAATAGTTATATTGAAGTATAGGTAAATACAATTAACTGCACAGTAAGACAGCAAAACAACATCACTCAGTACATCTACACACAGGACTGAACGAGAATAAATTCGCTATCACAAAAACGCTTATATCTTTTGAACCACTGGACTGATTTCGAATATCAAACTCATGTTCGAATCATCTTCTAATTCTAATGAAAACTGTTTTTAAAATAAAAAAACCAAAACTATTTTTTACAGAATTCATGGGTTTTTTCTGGAATTCTTCCCATCATGCTTCTTATAGTGTTCTCAGTCACTTTCTGGGATGCTGTCTTCCACTTTTGCTTGAATTCCGCTAATGTTTTCGTTGATTTCTTAGTCTTCTTCAATTCTCTTTTTACCAGGGCCCAATATCTTTCGATTGGCCTGAGTTCTGGGCAATTTGGTGGATTGGTCTCTTTGGGGACAAAAACCACCTCATTAGCTTCGTACCATTCCTTGGTGACCTTGCTGTAGTGGCATGAAGCTAAATCTGGCCAAAAGATTGTTGATTGTTGACACGTCGTGCTCACGGAAAAATGGTAAAAGTCGCTTCTTCAAGCATTCCTCGATGTATATCTTCGAGTCAACAGAGCCTTGGCCAACGAAAAATTTGCTCTTTTTCCCACAAGTGCAAATTGCTTGCCAAACCAGGAATTTTTTAGGAAACTTTGCTTGTTTCTTCATGCGAAATTGTTCGTCAACATTTCCACGATAATCTGCAGTATAAAATTCCTGACCAGGAAGTTGCGAGAAACCAGCCAAGACATAGGTTTCGTCGTCCATCACGCAACAGGAAAAATTTTTCAAGAAATCTTTTTTTAATTTCTCTGCTCTTGATTTCGCTTCTTGATTCTTCACAGCGTTCCTGTCTGGCACTTTCTGCACTTTGTATGTTCTGAGCCCACAACTCTACTTGATTTTCTGAACGGTTGACTGCGAACAACCCACTATTTGGGCCACTTTCCGTCCTTAAAGGTTAGGATTCTTCTGAAAAAGGCTGATGGCTTTCTTCACTTTTTTTGGGCTATGAAACCCCTTTTTCCTCCCGGTTCCTTCCTTGCGGTTAATTGTAAGATCTTCGTTGAAGCGCTTAACAACTCTTGATACCGTTTCCGGACGAACGCGAGCCTCTTTTGCGATTCTTTTGAAGCTCCATTTTTGATCATTTTGAAAAAGTTTCACCATTAATTTTTGTGTTTTCACTTCGCTTGACATTTTGCGACAGAGAATTGGAATATCTATGAAGTAAAAGTTCCACATGTTTCTGACGTTCATAACAAAGCTAACTATGATCAAATTTTGATTTTTTCTCAATTGGTTCAAGTCCTGATTTTTACAGTTTGAATATTTTTGCAGTCGGGTATTCTGATGTTTCTTAATTGGATTATTGTATTGTATTTGCAAAGTTTTTTTTTATTTATTGATATGTAGTACCTAAGTATGCATACCTATTTTGTGAATACAAGAGTTGTTGTTTATTTGAAAAATAAACAATTATCTCCTTTTCGTCGTGTAAAAGGAGCTCTCTAACAAATTTGAATAAGAAAACTTGAACGATACCAGCGATAGGCACACAATTTATCCGCCTGATATAACGTGAGAAATTCTAACTTCATCTGTGGGCCGAATGAAAATGATACGGATGCTCTAGTCAGAGCATGCGACAGGTGCCTTCGCCACCCTTGTATTGCATTTGGAAGAAAACGTCATTGGTTCACGCCTCCGATCAAAGCAACTCTATTGGACGCGCGTGCCCCTTCGTTCACAAGCATTGGACCGGAAAAAGCATCTTGGAGATTAACCGACTGGAAGTGTGAGATATTTTATACAGGGTGGCTAGTAGATCATCATTCGATCATAAAGGGGATGGTGTGGAGGGTCATTTGAATTAAAATCGAAATAACATTTATGCTTTATTCCATTTCGGAATAGATTTCAATTCAGTTCAGTTTTAAAATTTTCATAAATCTCAGATTTTTTCTTACTCGTCACAGAAGGTCATATTTGAGAGTATTGTGCTGTTCCTAAAGCTGAATACAGATTACTCTGACGTGACGTGTAAGGACGTCACGTCAGACGTGTACTGTGCTCCCATTGGCCTAATATGAACGTGAACGTCAAAATGTGAGTGATGTAAAAATGCAACACATTGTTCTGTGCGTTCACGTTCATATCAGGCCAATGGGAGCACAGTACACGTCTGACGTGACGTCCTTACACGTCATGTCAGAGTAATCTGTATTCAGCTTTACACTGTAACTATGAATTTAGTATAGTCTCCGTTAATTTGATCATTAATTGATTTTGCTTGTTGATATATAGATAACATTTTTCAAATTTCGTTTTTGAGATTTCGGTTATGTTTACATTTCAAGACTGTGGCCACTGTAGGGTTAAATTATGCTCGTCAGTCATGGGTGATGATTTCGATTATCATCCGACTGCGACAAAAGGATTGTATGCATTTATGTATGCATGTTTGTCTATTTGTCTATTTCTTTTTCACGCTCTAAAGGATAATTTTTCACACGAAAAAAATTAATAGCAAGCTTATTCGGCGTTCCATGAATATGCATATTATTGATCATCAGATCGATTATCTGGAGAACGTTGTTGAGATGAAAAATAATTAAGATGCGTCTGATACGATTGCTGAGGTTACAAAAGATCCGGTGTCCTTATCAAGTTATAAATATTACAAAAAATATTCATTGAGGAAATGAACAGAGTTGTAAGAGAAAAAACGAGAAATACGTTAGCAAAACCGGGAATAAAGTGAAAGCATTATGGATGGTAATAAACAATCAAATAAAATGAATGAGCATCGAACTGAAATAGATCTAGACGCAAATTCTATGAATGATCACTTGGAAAATATTCGCAGGAAAATAATTGAAGAACTAAAAAAATCTCATCAAAACTACAACATAACTAAAGACATGGATCCAAATAACGAAAAATCATGTTTTTTCTTCGATTGTAATGCAGATGAAATCAGTCATCCTTCAACATTCTGTTTTATAATGAATAAATGTTTACAAGATCATTACATCAAAATGTTGGCAGGACCTTCATGAAAAGAAGGAACTTTCTCTCAGAGAGTTTTCGGGAAAGCCTTTCAAAGTTGAATACGCGGCAAAAACAACAAATATGGGCTTTGGATTGGTTTTCCCACGTGGAACTTGTATGTACCAAATTGTATAAGATTCACTTTCTGATGAGAGGATTGAAAAAATCCGGTACACACGAAATGGTATGAACGGATTGGAACATGCCACTGGTTTGACACCAAGTAGGTACAGGAACCATCTTATGACACCATTCCATAAACGGAAATACCTACACTCAGAATTTCTCGAATTATCAAGATGTTCAACAAATTGCCAATGGATGTGAGGAATCAACCAGAAAAAAGAAACGAAGATGTCTTAGTTGTTATACAAATATTTGGTCAAAATACAAACGTTAGGGATATACCGCGATCCAAAGATGGCGAAAAAACTTAATTTAAAAAAAATCTACGTAAAGACTTGGATAGAATCAAATTCGGATAGCCTGTATTGGTTAGAAACTTTTTCATCTCCTGTATTTGTCTTGTAAAATGTAGGTACCGTATTGAAATAAAAAAATAAAATGTAAGTCATTACGTGTCGAGAAAGGACAATTTATTCTAGAACTGATTTACATTTAATTTTTTTATTTCCACACGGGATACATTTTACATGAATAAGTTACTAACCAAATCACGCTATCCGAATTTATTTCCGACCAAGTCGTTGCGTAAGTTTTTCATTAAATTTAGTAAACAGAATGATAGAGGTAGTCTACTTCATAACCCCTTTCACTCATTCTAAAAACATAAAAAAAATTGTAACGTTCTCGGTGTTAAACAAATTGTCTGCTTGTTTAAATGTCTAATTTATTTACAATACCACTAACTTATCACACTAATTTATGGACAATAACTAATACTGATTTATTTACACACTTGCTAATTTATATTCACTATTTGGAATTCGCCATTCGCAATTCGATTCTGCTTCACTCAGGAAAGTAACTGACTGCTCTGCAACATGCGCGTCTTTTTATATGGACACAGCCCTGTTCGAGAATATTCTAGATACATAGTCTGGACGCTTCGAGAGTTTCGGTACGTCAAGACTCACAGAGACGTATTCAGGAAGACTTCGTCCGCTACAATATCATACCTAATATGAATGTTATATTCATAATAGAAATATCGAAATCTTTCGCATCAATTCAGAAACACCCTGTAATAATGACTGCTCGTGTAGATAGCATTTGTAGTGCATTTATACATTACTGACAGAAAATTTCATTGATTGATTATGAGACTAGTTTTTTCTTTTCAGATGAACGTTTTTTCTGTCGGAAATTTCTATTTTTTCTTTAATAATTCGACAGACAGAAAATAAATATCGATATACAGTTTATTTAAGAAAATTCATATTAAATCAGGTACTTTTAAAATTGTAGGGAAATATCTCAAACATTTAAATTTCAATATTTGTGAATCATACAAATTATAGCAAGTGTTGAATGCACGTCTTTGCTGGGAGCTTCACTCTTTCCACCCGCCTAATGCAGCTAATTGAGGCAGGGCTTCCTGATAATTCCGCTGGTATCATGCCTACCTTAATTATTGTCCGGCTGATGCAATCTTATCTCAAATCCCGATCTTGGGGGTGAAGAAACACTCCCGATGTCGATGGTTCAGTAGTTCTGACGATTAACCTTAGCAGTGATGGCATTTGATGGGGAAGTCTGATAGCGTGTCTTTTTTTTACCGTTTTCCTTGTCCACAGGTTTCAACGAATAAAACAACTGTCGATCGTAAGGGGCAGGAATTTTGACGGAACGGTTCACTTCGTGATGCGTTTGAAGAATGCCTCAGGGTAAGGGGGCAATTTTCGGAAGAAAGGAATATTCCATTTTCTATCATCATATTAAAGTCTCGAAAACGATGATTTTCTCTATACTAAAAAAATAAAGAGGTATAAAGAAATTTGGAGTTCGGAATGGACTCCATATGATATTTTCAATAAAAGTTCAATTCTTGATCCTACTGAAGAAGTTATCCCTTGTCCAGGAAAAATTGGTGTCTTTTCTTTTGAATAGTTTTCAGACAGATAATGTCGTTGTAATAGAATGTTCTTGAAATGGAATGCCATTGATAGCTCAAGATGTGACTATGTGAGTAGGGTCATCATCAAGAGCAAACTAGAAGACCATTTGGTAAATAAATATTAACTATTCAAATTTCCAGATTCGATTCATTCAGTACCTGATTCGTTTTTGAAATGATGGGCCGGTACCTTCAAAACAATATGATACCTAATGAATATATCAGTTGATTTTCCTTTCTGGTTTTGTCTTCCTTTGTTTTTTGTTTCAGACTATAACAAAATACTTTGTCAACAACAAGATCCCCTTCAAGATAAATATCAGCCTGTTCTGTAAACAAATCCAATCCTTATACTGCTCAGATTTTTATCTTTGCTCTTGCATCATAAGTAGAACTGTATGGTGCCCCGTTCAACATTTCCTCTGCTGCTCTGCTAATACTGTTATTAGGAGCGGGGAATAGATAAATCTTTTTGTTGAATGATCTGTTCCTTGTTGGCTTTTCATTACACATACCATGATGTTTGATTTTTTCTTCCAAAACAAATATGTCTCTCTTAAGAGAGTATATAAGGTGTTTCTGAATTGACGCAAAATTTAAAGAAAAACTTACGCAACGATTTGGATAGAATTAAGTTGGGTTAAAAACTTTTTCATCCCTCGTATTTTTCTCGTAAAATGTACCGTTTTGGATTAAAAAAATGAATTGTAAATCTCAACGTGTCAGGAAAGGGCAACTTATTTTAGAACTGATTTCCATTTTATTTTTTTACTTCAGAATGGTACATTTTACGAGAAAAATACGAAGGATGAAAGAGTTTCTAATCAAACTTAATCCTATCCAAGTCGATGCGTAAGTTTTTCTTTAAATTCAATCAACAAAAATGATAGGGGTAGTCTACTTCAACCACCTCCACTCATTCTAAAAATATGAAAACAAATCAAGAAAGTGTATTCATAATAGTAATATGTACTTCTATAAAATATCCCCATTCTATTTCAAGATACAAATGAGAAGTTCCATTTTTCCGCTGCCTTTCAACCGCGATACAGAGAGATAGAATAGAAAAATAAGCCAATAACGAATGCGCTGTTGCCAAAAATGCGATAATTCCAGAAATATCTCAAACTCGCGGGAAAAAGACGTAAAATAAACAAGAAGGAAGGGATTTTTTGTGTTTTTTTTACTTCATATGGACTTGACAATTATTCATAACCATTTTCATGATATTTGGTAGATATTGAGAAAGTGGTTCTGCTAACTTAACGTTAAGTAAGCAAAGCCACCCCGTAGAAAAAAGAATAAGGACGGGACAATTTTTTTTCTTTCACGACAAATTTGGGACATGTTTTCGACAATTAATGTAATAGAAAAAAGTCAAAAACGAATGCGCTGTTGCCAAAAATGCGACATTTTCAGAAATATAGGGAATACGCGAGAAAATGGAGTGGAAATTACTAAAAAGATTAATTTTTTGTGTTTTCTACTTCATTTGAACATCGACCATTACTCGACAATCTTTTATGATCATCCTGATGATATTCGACCACTATTTGCTAGGTCGCGACAAATTTTTTTCTCTCACGACAAATTCGAGGCAGGTATTCGACAATTAATGCAATAGACAAAAAGTCAATTACGAATGCGCTGTTGTCAAAAATGCGATAATTCCAGAAATATCTCAAACGCGCGGGAAAAAGACGTAAAATAAACAAGAACGAATGGATTTTTTGTGTTTTTTTTTACTTCATATGGACTTATAACCATTTTTATGATATTTGGTAGATATTGAAAAAGTGGTTCTGCTAACTTAACGTTAAGTTAGCAAAGCCACCCTGTAGAAAAAAAACTAAGGACGCGACAAATTTTTTTCTTTCACGACAAATTCTTGACAATTATTCGACAATTAATGCAATAGGTTTTATTGATTTTGTCGCAAGTGGCACTGCTAACTTCATAGACATAATTATTTTCGACCTCTGATTTATCCATTAGGGGGATATCAAAATTATCTCTGAAATTTTTATTGAGAACTGTAATAAATATGCATAATGCATAAATATAACAAAACAAATATACAAATTAAATGTCACATTGAATGCGTAGAAGAAATAACAAGAAAGAAATATTCACTGATTTCAACCAACAAGTTTGTTGATTATGGTTACTATCGATCGAAAGATATTTCTTTCTTTCTATCTGTGATCATAGTTCAAAGTGACCGTAACACATGAGTCTAGATTGGGTTACCCGATGGTCAAACAATCCAGTTGTATTTTGAATAACCCTACATGAAAGTACAATGCTTCTTAAGTCATTACTTGGACAGGAGTCTTGTGAACCAATGTTTTTAAATGGTCCAAAAAGTGAAATCCAGAGGATTTAAATCTGGTGATCGGTCAGGCCAGGACTGAGGTCCACCATCGATTTGGATATGTATGACTTAAATGTTGACGTGCTTCAATACTGAAAGGTACAGTAAATTCTTTTTTCGGCAACCGTTCGGGATATACCCACTTCCCGGACGCTTTTTCTTTGAGAAAGTAACATTTCCCGGCCTAGTCCGGAAAGTACGTACTTTCCTTCAAGAACGCAGGGACTAAGTTGATACCTATAGTTGTCAAAGAAATGTCTATTATATCGGATATTTTTTTTAAATTCGCTAGAATTTCAAATGATTTCCGTTTCGCGATCTGAAATTCTGCACTTATCTAATTTGAGTAAAACCTCGTCGTTTCAAAAAATACACGAAATGGTATTGTGGAACGTTCTTAAAACGAGCACTCAAATGTATGCAAATTTGTTATCGTAGTAGTTGGTAGGCATAATCTGCAATTAATAATAATTAATTTCCAAGTATTTTTTATGACCTTCGAAAATCCAGTTATATGGAAAATCAATAACCAATGTGGTCCAGTCAAGACTGAGATCTTCAGAATTTCGCTATATTCTGAAAGGAATGTTCTCACCACAAATTAAGTTATCAGGATCAATTAGAGTTATAATAACGGAGAGGAGCAAGGATATTCCCGATGCTATTCAGCCAGGTCTATCACACACCATCGACCTGAAAATTGGAGATTTTTTATCGCCGAATGCCGGGCAGCTCGTACATTTAACGTTTCTGCAGAAATAAAAATTTCCCACCTAATGAGTCGATACACTCGGGTGATTGTTTATACGAAATTTGAGAGGCAGAACCACTCCGCCATTACAATCAAGTGTGATGGAACTTATAAAGACATATTTGTATGCAAAACTGGGATCGCATACGGGCCTTATTTGAAAGTTCGATGAAGTTAGCAATTAAAAGAAGCTGCCAAGATAAGTACCTGACTAAAGCTCTGTAATAATCCGGCCCGGTGTGTTCAGGTTATCTGTCAAAATCGCTACTCACTCTCGCCAACTGAAATCCATTCAGAACGGAACCACCCATCACCCTCCAGAGGCGTAGACGAAGATTGGAAACAGGTCATTGAATTCATTGCACCAGTAATGTAACAATAACCCTGTTAAAAACAAATGATTTGGCCAAGGGCTTCCTATCTGCCGAAAATCTGTCAAAAACTTCTTTAGGAAAAAAGTTAAACATATTTCACTAACCAATTAGCAATCAAAGTCATTTCTTGACCTCATCAATGAAATATAGATGTGATGTGCCTCGATTTCATATATTCATCATACAAAAGCTAGGTATTAAAAAGATCATAATATTATGATCATTAAATCCAATAATACTTTTAATTGGAAGATAGTTAAATGGGTTCGTGTACAAAAATCTAAACCTAATACACTGTTGTATGAAAATGAATATTGGGAAGTAGAATTTTCTAGTATTATAACATCATCATAAGGCCGAAAAACTAAAAATGCGACAGCCAATGTTCCAATATTCCTATATTCTGAAAAACTCCCTATAAGGAAGTTGAAGTATGACAATTTGTTGTCTATGTGCACTGGGAAGGGTGCCATAATCCCTTCAGAATACAGCAGTTTTTACACTTCAATACCGGTAATAAATACTTCCCATGGTACTGCAGAAGAATCTGATGATGACATCCCTCTGCAACAACTCATAAAGAGGAAAAGGCATCGAAATTAAATAATAGTTTAGAATAGTCATTCATGTTAAAGTTTTGCTATACTAATAAAGCACATTGTTTGCATATATACGCCTTTCATTTAACAAGTACTTGAATGAACATTTCTCAGATATTTAAATATCAGAAGGTCGTAAGAACCAAAAACTACTTGCATATTGCAAAAAGGTTAGATGCAAAACTGCTCAGTGAATTCTATTGTTCTTATCTTTTTGTGACAGAGGAATCCACAATTTTTCCGAATATTTCGATTTTTTTAAATGTTTTTCACGTCTCCTGTAAAATTCACTGTATGGCTCATACGCCCTTCTGATATGACGCCCTCGATATCATCAATTAACAGATTTATCAAATCATTTGCACTAACACATTGTTAGATACTTTTCAATATCAACACAGAACTCGAGTAAATCAAGCTCTTTTCTGAATGTTAAAATTAAAGCTTCTCAAATCAAATGACCACGACTATAGGACCATAACCTTGCCATGAAATTTTCCATAACCAAATCGCAAGGTGGCTACCCTATGTCCTCGATAGCCTCACGAATTCCATCTTTGAGGTCTTTGATCGACGCTATGCTCTTGGCGTAGAGCTTCTCTTTCACATGACCCCATAGGAAGGTGTTAAATCACAAGATCTCGGTGGCCAATTGTCATTAGCTCTTTTGCCTTAAAAGATCAATGGTTTCGTTGCTTGTGTGGAACGTAGCGCCGTCTTGTTGAAAGTAATCTTTGTCCAGATCAACACCATCCAATTCCGGCCATATAAGAAATCATTAATCATCTCTCGATAGCGCAATACGTTCACCGAAACTGTAGCTCCAGCCTCATTCTCGAAAAGGTCAAATTACCCCCACCGGACCATAAACCGCACCAAACAATCACACGTTGAAGAAAGAGAGGCTCTTCCTGAATACCTCTTGGGTTTTCCAACCCCCAAATTCTGCAATTCAACAAGTTGACGAAGCTTATCACTCAAGATGATTTTACGATGGAATCCCGGATAATTTTCATGCATTTCAAGGACCCGATCAGCAAAGACACGACGTTGTTTTTGATCGGCCGGCATGAGTTCTTGTGTTAACTGAACTTTTTGAGCCCAAGCATTATGCAAAATTCGGTGTAATGACGATTATAGAATGCCTAGTTCCAAAAAACGACGAGGATTGGACAAACCTGGGTTTTCTTCAACACTTCCGGCTACAGCAGCAATATTCTCGGCCGTTCTCAAGCGACGTGCAATGATTTTATTCTTCACATCACTAATTTGTCGAAATAGCTCAGATTTTTCCACCAATTTCTGTATTGCGGTTCGACAAGGTGCTTCACGACGACCCAAAATTGTTCGAGTCTTACGAACGGTCTCTGCCAAATTTACCCCATTTTTATGGTTAATTTCAATCATTTCAATGAGTTGTTGAAGCGTGTATCGTTCCGTTTTTATTGATGGCGTAGTTTCTAGTTGTCAAATGTCGAAAATTTTCAAAAGTGACATCTATCGAAATAGCGGGCTATTCAAAATGACACCTCTCATTGGAAAACCCTTTATTATTCAAATTTTGATGAAGAAAACATGATTGGCATTAAAAACAGTTCTTCTTGAGTTCTTGACTAAGAAGCCATTATTCTTATACGTCTTTATCATGAAATTCGAAACCACACTTCTTCCGATGCTTATCAAATTTATGTTGCAACAATAAAATCTCACTTGACATGAAATATGTTGATTGAATAGTTGTTTATATTAGTATATTGTTCAATGAGCGGTAATGTAAGTCATAACACACCCAGATGAATTTTGCAGCCCGAGCCGTCAGGCGAGGGGTGTAATTCATCAAGTCTGTTATGACCCTTACCGCGAATTGAACACCATGCTTTATCTTCGACTTCTTCAGTAATATTCGAATTAATCTGCATTTTCAAAATTGACAACAGTTGTCAAAAGCGATTTCTGTGCTCGAAAATCGAATCGATATCGAATCCCGTAGAAAACGTCAAAAATTCACGTTTTCCAAATGCAATTTTTGGATATTCAGACCTAAGAAAATCTAGAAATGGATGGCGAGAACGTTACCTTGATGTTTGAAATAGAGTTCCTCATTGACTCGACTTTTTTCTTCATTTCGTAAGCTACATTTTTCCCATTTGTATTAGAGTGAGTTATAGGCGTGAGTTATTATTATCTGACACTATTGGTTTATGGAGACTATTACAGATCAAAATCAGTTGAATAATGGATATATTATTCTATGGGAGTAGATAATAGTTATTTATGTAATAAGGATCATAAAGACGATCATTATGGTACAAGTCGTGAATGTTATCGGGCGAGGCGTAGCCGAGTCCGATAACACGGCGTGTGCCATAATGATTGTTTATGATTCGTATTACATACAAAATTTTATCTGATGGCATTTATATCAATACATTTTCGAAAAATTAAAAACTGTATTTTCGACATGTCACAATGACAACTATTTTTAAAGGAGTATGTCACTCAATTTTGATGACATAAGGAAGCTCATTATGGTACTTAGTACCATAATGAATTCATTATGGTACTTAGTCCCATAATGAATTCATTATGGTACTTAGTCCCATAATGAGCTTCCTTATGTCATCAAAATTGAGTGACATAACGTTGTCATGATGACATGCCATCAGATAAAGGTATTTATGAGTTTCATCCCATCTCACTTTTCTTTTAGAAAAATGGAATTATTGCAATTTCCCAATAATCGAATGAATTTCTACCTTGTTCTTTACCTTCTGCATCTGCTGTCCCTCCACTGGAAGTATTTCTTCGAATAATGAAGTAACATCTTCATTTGAGTGAAGAGCACCGTTTGGATAACGCCGCCACTGCTCCATATCTAATTAATTTAACATCAAGATCAACAAACAGTCTTCAATTTCCATTCGAGTTATATCTTAATTATAACCATCACCCTGAACTTAAAATCCTAAGTGTGGTATAAAGTAAGAGGTGAATTATATGCGAGTACCATATGCGACATCTGAGACTGTTAATTGAATACTGATTTGTCGATAATATAATACCACCTTTATGAGTGAAGAAGCTCCGATTGGCTGTTTTTGAAAAACAGAAGAATTCAATAACTATTTTATTGATTTAGTTCTCCGAAATTCGTGATGCCCAGGTATCAAAATAGCACAATATTACACATTAGTATTTTTTTTTGGAGTGATATACTGTTTGTTGTGCGAATATGTCTGAATTTGTTTCAATTAATCGTCATTTTCGGGAAGTGTTGATTTTCTCAGTGGGTCATTTTTTAAATTATAAGATAATACGGTTCAAAAACGGAACCCTTTACAAATCTCTTTCATTTCATTTTCTTTCCAGACCAAATAATGACAAATAGAAAAAAAACTACCAAAGTTAATAATGATGGTCTTTATACGACTTCCACATATGACAATAAAACAAAAATCCTTTTATTGCCAATCAAGGAAGCGAATACTGAAACTGAAGCTCATCAGCTGATTCCTAGTTAATGGCGATTTCGAGTATCTATGGGTCTCTACAGGAAGTCAATCGAAGTGGAAAAGACGTCTTTCTCAGCTTTCATAAAACCGGGGTGACAGTTGCACTATATGCTGCTCATGGACGCATTACCACAATGTATTAGGTATTAAAAGTCACAAATTCCTTGACAGTTCTAATACAGATGATAATCAAGATCTTCAAGTTCGTTTAATCGGCGTGAGCATGTAATTCTCGATAAGAAGTGTGCATGAATTTTATGGGAATTTTATGACTTCATATAGATTATAGAGTACCCCCACGGTGTTCATTCTTCCACAATTTTCTCACAGTCGGAGGCCAATTTGAAAACATCTACGTACTAGGTTCCGAATTAAATGAATTCCGCAATCAGTTTTGATTACTTTCTTAGGTTTTATGTGCATTTTATGCCACCGTATTGAAGCCAACAGTTTTTGATGTCTGATTGAAAGTAGTAATCGGAAGTTCGTGGCATTATTTCACCATATTGTTATATGGATTGGTTTTCGTTAGGTACTTTCAACCTCATCGTTACCACCATTGAGGAAATTCACTTGAAGGGAGATCTAATTAGTGATTTAGGATTTTTTAGTTGAATATAGGCAACAATGTTACATGTGACGTGTAAATTATTTGATAATTTTGAATAGTAGGATATTACAAAACAACATGGAATATTCCAGTACTACAACAAAGTTGCGAAATTTTCAAAATTCATCGTCAAACCCAAAGCACTATATAAGTTTATGCTCCTCAGTATCACTATCGGGTTTCAGGGGGGGAGGGGTAATGTATGGTATGATCCCCGGTTTGGGTTTGACATTATTCATTATTAGGAGAATGTCACACGGTAGTAACTGTCAAATAGTAATCAGGGCCTGCCTACCAAATACCGAATGGGAACACCATTCTGAAGGGGCATTTTGACAAATAAATTTGACTGACTAGTTAGGTATAGACATGATATACATAGAATGAAAGAAAATTTCATCAACTATCCGAGTTTCTAATAATATACAGGTCCTGCATTTTAAATAAACAACTTTCAGTCACTTTTTCAACCAAACGAAATGACTGTATTTTTTACCACCCTGCGTGTATTGAAGTAACATAGATCAGGCAGATGTGTTGGAAGCATTTATGTATCACCTAACTTCAAACCAAATTTCAATGACATAGTATTTCTCAACCCGAAGACGACGAAAATACACTGCGCAAATAAAATAACGCACATACTAAAAATCTCAATTTTAATGAAAGTTAACTCTACTATTTTTTATGTTCTCTCGGGAAGGTTTTGAACGAAACAAGACACATTAAATGGAAGAAAAATTCAGGATTTCACCGAATCTTATGTGAAAGAAGAGAAATGAACAGTTTTCAAAATACTGAAATGCTGATAAGTGATTTAATACTTGGTATTTCCACCCCTTGCGTTAATTACAGCTCGGCAACGACGGTTCATACTCAAAATGAGTGATCTTAAAATGTTCTGATCTAATCCTTCCCAGATTTCTCCGAGTTGGATTCCTAAGTCATTAAGAGTAGCTGGATGATTTTCTGAACTTCTCAGCCTTCTATTGAGGTTGTCCGAAACCTGCTCAATCGGATTGAGATCTGGACTTCTTGCTGGCCATTCCATTCGGGAGACTTCAACCTCTACAAGGTACTCCTGAACGATGCGCGCACGATGGGGTCTGGCATTATCGTCCATAAAAATGAAATTTTCACCAATGTATGGGGCAAATGGCACTTCATGCTCTTCAAGAATGTTCCTTATATACTTATCAGCATTCATAGACCACTAGGTCTGTGCGAGCAGTCAAAGATATTCCACCCCATACCATAATCGATCCTCCCCCGAAACCATGGGCGTAGCCAGCTATGGGCAGGGGGGGGGCAGCTGCCCCCCCTGTAAGAAAAAATGAATTAAATTTGCCTATTTTTTTATCCCTAAATTTTCACATTTTGAAAGACCATGGAGGATGACCATGGTTTGCCCCCCCCTGTATAAATTTTGCCCCCCCCCCCCCCCTGTTATAAATCCTGGCTACGCCCATGCCCGAAACCAGTAGTATTCAGGAAATTCCACTGAGCATATCTTTCATGTGGACGTCTGTATACAAGGGAACGTCGATCACAATGGTAGAGGCAGAATCTAGACTCATCTGTGAAGAGAACTCTTTCCCAATCGGCCTCTTCCCAATGGATACAGGGTGTCCCAAGTTCGAGTGCCTATTAGACGTTTCTGGAGAACTGGACTTATTTGAAATCTGAAAATTGGGATTATGATATTGTTCGAAATTTTCTACAAACCTAAAACAGTTTCAGGGCCAGAGCACTGCCGGTTATACAGGAAGTGAAAATAAATTTGCTCAAAAAAAATTTTTTTCAATCTTTTCGTTTCTGATATGATTCGGTATTCAATGGTGAATACATTTCTGTTGAAACCATTGTATTCATTCAAATAGTTTTCAGGATATCGAAAAAAAAACCTGAAAAAAAGTCGAATATTCATAGCCAGTATTATGCTCATTTTTCTTATTTTGAACATCCTTAGTGTGAACCGTTCTCATAACGTCAAAGTAGAAGAACGTGGAAAGGTCATGCATCTTTTGAATTTCATAAATATCATCACAGGGTGTTCCGAATTTTGTGTCGAAAACTGTGATCGAAAATTGGCCATAACTTCTGTTTTTCAAATTAGAACCCTATTTTTTTATGATTGCGTTGGATTCTGCGAAGAAAAATGATTATAGCACCCTCAGATGCTCTTGCTCCTAAATTCAGTAATTCTCGAGTTATTCGAGCTTTTCTAGATTCATGTTGTACGTAGATTCAAATTCATCGAATCTGAACAGATTCGATGAAAATCTTCATGAAACCATAGTAACAACTTATAATTAGACCTGCCACTTGTGAATTATTTATCTTCTATGGTCACAGAATATTTTCATGCAACATATTCGATGAATATTTTCATGGAACCATTGAATAAAATCGAAAAGTACAGATAAAACCTAAAATTAGACCTGTCACTTGTAAATTATTAATGGAAAATTTATCTTCTTTGGTCACAGAATATTCTCAAGTAAAAGATTAGATGAATTTGATTCTACGTACAACGTGAATCCAGAAAAGCTCAAATAACTCGGGAATTACTGAATTTAGGAGCAAGAGCATCTGAGAGTGCTATCATTATTTTTCGCCGATGAATCCAACGCAATAATAAAAAAATAGGGTTTTAATTTGAAAAACAGAAGTTATGGCCGATTTTCGATCACAGTTTTTGTCACGAAATTTGAAACACCCTGTGATGATATTTATGAACTTATAAAGATGCATGACCTTTCCACATTCTTCTTCTTTGACGTTATGAAAACGGTTTACACTCAGGATGTTCAGAATAAGAAAAATGAACATAATACTGACTACGAATATTTGACTTTTTTTCAGGTTTTTTTTTCGATATTTTGAAAACTATCAGAATTAATACAATGGTTTTAACAGAAATGTATTCAGCATTGAATACTCAATCATATCGGAAACGAAAAAATTGAAAAAATAAATTTTTGAGCAAATTTATTTCCACTCCCTGTATAACCGGAAATGCTCTGGCTCTGAAAATATTTTAGGTCTGTAGAGAATTACGAACAATATCATAATCCCAATTTTCAGATTTCAAATATCTCCAGTTCTCCAGAAACGTCTAATAGGCACTCGAACTTGAGACACCCTGTATACTCTCTCGCAAAATCCAAACGCGCCCTTCGATGGGCTGGGCCTCTTGGGCCTCTTGCCGCGACACGAGGCCTTAAATCATATTCTCTGAGGCGATTTCTTATTGTCTGAGTGCTAATTTGCACCTCATGAGTTTTCTCAAGCTGATTTTGAAGGAGGCGAGCGGTTGCAAACCGTTGTCTCAACGAAGAAACTCTCAAGTAACGTTCTTGAATGGCAGTTGTTACCCGTGGTATACCCTGTCGTGGTCTTCGGACATTCATACCTGTCTCCCTGAATCGCTGCAACATTCTGGGCACACTTGTATGGGAAACTCCAAACCTTTCTGCAATTCTTGTGTATGTCCACCCTTCTTCTCGCAAAACTACCGCTTGGGCACATTCCTCTTGGGTCAAATTGCGTGTTTCGCGTTGCATAGCGATCGAGTGTAGAAAATCAAACGAAAGAAAAACTATTGATCACTAGAATTGATCGAGAACAACTGATTTCAGAATGGAGCTAATACATTCAAAATCTGATAATATCATCTTTTTTTATTCCTGCTGGGAGAAAACATCTGTATTGAAGAAAAACGTTGAAAGTGGATAACATATGCATTCATAATTCTGATAAAAATAATTATCATTGAGAACACATTCAGTTGTAAAATAAATTTGAGATAACCATAATGTGCGTTAATTCTTTTGCGCAGTGTATTTCAGTTGGGTAGAGAATGTCCGATAATGCACTGCATTAAATTTTCAAACCGATCCGATATCTGGTTCACCAGAAACGTCTAATGTGCCATCCACCGTGAATCACCCTGTATAGGGTCGTTAAAAGTGAACGGGCGCTAAAAAAAATAGCAGAATCCATCCGTGCAGTGGTCGACCGCAAGCCCGGAATCCCCTATCAATCATTCCATCTCCAAAATCGCAGGGTTTCGTTGATGTCATTGCTCCATCTTGGACATCATTCGGGACCAAAACGATTTTTAATAACCCGAGTGCACCTTTAGACTTATCGAAATGTGAAAGAAATAAAAGAAGAATTAGTAGACACTGTCCAGTTTATAGTAGTCATCCACCGACGGGTTCAGGTTAATTAGTGCAAAAACATAAAGAAATCGAGATATCGGGGCAAAACAACGGAAGAACTGCCTCCTCAGGATATACACTTCGTATTATGAATTTGACAAACACATAGGACGATCTAGTTGGTCTATACAGCTGCCGCTTCGTCAGAATCGGATTAGCCCAAAGTGACTTGATCCCAATGACCTTGAAAGGACTCGCTGCAATATTTTACTCTGTGGCCGTGATAAGTTGTATAAAGAATTCAGTTAAAATATCTTCGGAGGCTTAGGTGTTATGGGGAATAATAGATCCTTTTTCGAAAAATTCAGTACATACTTTCGAAAGTAGCAATATGGTCCTCATATTTGCGAGTAGCATGAGACCTCGAGACTCTTGCCGCCTTATATTCAAGGAAAATAAAATATTATCCTTTCCTTCCATTAACACAATGAATTTCTTGTTCATGTTCACCAGAATTTGAAGAAACTCAAAACTTGTTCTGAGTTTCATAATCATACTGAATACTAGGCATGAGGACACTTTATGTATTCCCAAGCATAGAACTAATAAATATGAGTTGTCACCTATCTTCACCGGAATGAAATTTTATAATCACCTTCCCGAACATTATAAGGGAATTGATGAAAAACAATTTAAGAAGAAAGTGAAATCAATGTTAATTCATAGATGCTTTGATAGTGTTCAAGAGTTCTTGGCTAACGCAATTATTTGAGTTTTGTTCATCGCTATTAATTATCAGCTATTGTTTTGTTCTTATTTCTGCTTTCCACGAATTGTAGGTATTTGTTTTATTTCATTTTTTTCCTGGATGACTTTACCTATACATTTGTATGCTGTCTTAAAAGGGGAATAAATTATTAAATTATTATTATTCGTTGGAAATTGATGACTTTTGTGAAGCAAAATACAGTTGATGCAGGAGGCCAAACGACCTACCACAACGCGGAATTTTTGGTGAATGGACTTCTGAAAGGTTGGCACAAGATCCACTTTTTTATCGAAAAATTGTGGAAGAGCTTGACTTTCATGACATGTGGTTTAACTAAAACGGTGCCACATGCCACACAGCATGTGGAACAATGAACCAATTGAGAGGCAAGTTCGGTGAACAGTTTATTTCACGTTAGAGACCGGTCAATTCGTGCAATTTAAAGCCTTTTGATTATTTTTGAGGGGCTACTTTAAAGCTAATACCAGTAATACCTATACTGACAAGCCCGCTCCAATTCACGAATTCGAAGACAACATTGAAGCATTCATTCGTGAGAAACAGGCCGAAATGTTGGAAAGAGTATGGGAAAATAGGACTTAGCGGATGGACCATTTGAGGCACAGCCGCGGTCAACATTTGGAAGAATCTTCAAGCATTAACTTGAATGGACCATACTATCGATTGAAATGATGATTTCATGTATTTTTCAGTATTTTTTTTAACTTTTTTTAATTTCCTGCAGCTCTCAAAAATTTCCCATTTATTTATTTATCGTATGGCAATTTGGACACAGTAAACTTAAAACCATTATAAGTAAACGACAACCGCTAATTGATCAGAATTATCTAACTATAACGACATCTGACCAGAAAGACTTCGAACATATAGTGTAATCACAGCATAACATCCACATTCATTATTAGATTGGATGAAATTTCTAATGGGCAGATTCCTCTTATATCGCAACCATACTCATCTCATTTCTTCGAGTCCAGTCCTTATTTGGAACGAAGCTGAAAGTCTTAAAATTGACTAATGACCTTAAATGGCCATGTCCATATTTTTTATTAGGTTTATAATTACTGTTTCGTGATATGTGTAGCAGAATTTAAGAAAATGTTAGAGACGGACTACCCCAATTCCAGATCTAATTAGAGAGCAGTGCAGAAACAGGCATTAAGGAAATTTTACGCACGCACCGTCACTATCCCGTCGCTTTAGTGCAATCATCATTATGATTTCATTTTCTGAGACAAAAAATTGATCTACCTCTAGAAAAAATGTGTTCGGTCTACAGGTGAAATACTAGAAAGACTTGGGCAGGTGGACACTTTATTCGGCGAAATGGTTGTTTGATCCTTGGAAAGGGATCGGATTCCGTTGAAATGCACAAACTGCATTTTTAATTTTGAGCGTGTTTCGAGTTCACTAGCCAAAATCGGCTGTATACTGTTGGCATGTTGGTATATTTGATGGAAAGAAATACCGTACGAATATACATCCAATACAGAAAAGTCCATTGATCATAAAAGCCAATATTAGAGAAAAACAACTTAATGCTCTTTTGTCTGCGTAATGTATAGTTGCACAGCGCAATGTTATTTCTGTATGTACCTATACCTGAACAGTGAATAGTAAAGGGTTTTCCAGTAAGAGGAGTTATTTTGATATCCAAAGAAAAATGCCATATTTTTGGTCAAATGATCGGATATTCATTTCATTATGAAGAGGAAAGTATGCCGTTAATAATGGAAAATAATAATTAGTTGATTGACCACCACAACCAGGATTACAGGACCAGGAAATTTTCCATAACCAAATCGCAAAGTGACTGCCTATGGCTTAGAAAGTCTCACGAATTCCTTCTTTGAGGTCTTGAACCGACGGTGGGCTGTTGGTGTAGAACTCCTCTTTCACATGTCCCCAATGGAAGAAGTTGCAAGGTGTTAAATCACAAGATCTCGGAGGCCAATTGTGATCAACTCTTCGAAAGATAACACGGTCCGGAAAGTTTTCCGTAAAAGGTCAATGGCTTCGTTGCTTGTATGGCACGTAGCGCCGTCTTGTTGAAAGTAAACGTTGTCTACATCAATACCATCCAATTCCCGTCATAAAAAATCATTAATCGTCTCTTAACAACACAATCCATGAACCCCACCAAACAGCCACACGTTGAGGATAGAGTGGCTCTTGGGTTTTCCTAGCCCCAGATGCGACAATTTTGCTTGTTGACGAAGCCACTCAAGATGATTTTTCAATGCATTTCAAGGACCTAATCAGCAAAGACACGACGTTGTTGATTTTCGGCTGGCTTGAGTTCTTGTGTTAACTGAACTTTATAAGCCAAAATCTCTATGCAAAATACGGTGAAATTACGTTTGTGAAATTCCCAAATGAAGAGTTCCAAAAAAGGGAAACAGGCTCTTTATTTTCAGTGATCCAGAAGAAAGGATCACTGTCTCCCTTTTCAGGAACTCTTCATTTGGAAATTTGAAAACGGCTTTAGAACTCTTTACTACTTATTAAGTTTGTGGAATTCCAAAGAAGGACGAGAAATGGACAAACTTGGGTTTTCTTCAACACTTTTGGCTGCAGCAGCAATATTCTCGGTTGTTCTTGAGTGACGGCCTGGTTTTTATTCTTCACATGATCAACTTGTCCCAACAAGTCCGGGTAATATTCAAACGTTGCTCATTCTTGTGATTCGACAAAGTTTCTTACTATTCTTGCCCGGCGGACAAACTGGGAAATTGGAAATGTCCCGGCATTTTCTAAGGAATATTGTCAATATTACAACTCTCGATATTCGCTTCACTGATTAACTTTGAATACACCTGTATTCTTCCGAACAAGAAACATTTTTTATTTCCAAACGTACTGTAACAACGTCATTTCTAGTCTGACAGGATCAGAGAAAAGTTCTATTTCTCCGCCTAGGCGGAGAAATAGTTGCTATGGCTTACTTCTCCCTCCGGCGCGGCGACAGGAAAAGAGTTGTTATGCAAATGATGAATTTTGCATGACAACCGTAACTAAGCAAATGATCCATTCTTCACTCAATTTGAATGAACGTACATGTCAATCCAAAAGTGAATATTAAGATTTCCATGAATTTTAAAATGTTTGAAAGTGAAATAACATATTCCATTCGAAGGAGAAGTGACTTTTCATGGCTCGCTTTCAATTACCCGCCTCACTACGTTCGGCAGGTAAACTCAAGCTCGCCATGAAAAGTGACACTTTTCCTCCTTATGAAATAATATACTATTTCTGGTTTATTGTTTTCATTTGAGTGAAAAGATAGTGAAGATTCCACACACAAAAAATTGTCATGTTACATTGAACAAGTAGAGAGTTGATAAGGGGGGGCAAGACTTTTGACGATGTGTGTACATAAAACAACCTGTATCTCTTGAATGAATATGGTTACTGGTTACGAGTAGTTCGTGCTACATGAACTAAAATTTTTTTAATCCGAGGAGATAGAGAAAAATGAATGGCACCTTATAGTCCTCTTTTTTCGAGAAACTGATAATGCCATCAACTGCATTGCTCTATCTTCTTTCGTTTCCGAGTTATAGGCCAAAATTGAAATTTGGGCGATTTCAACTTTGGTCATTATCTCTGTTTCTTTTTATGTGCTAGGATGTTGAAATAAAAACATTATAGAGGCACTTTTCTGATAGCAATCCAGTGGCGTACTCTGATTTTTATTTGCTGAGTTATAACATAAAGTTGTGTTTTTTCTTATGGAAACAGTGGTTTGAAATGACTTAGAAAGAATCGCCATTTTTTCCCGTTTCAGAAATGTATCATATGTCATACAGTTCATGTAGCACCAATTTTGCCCACTCTGTAAAATCATTCTTGAAACATGAAACGCCGTGTGTAAAATATTTAGCAGATTCTATTCGTTCAGTTCATCGCATATAATCAAAAATTCCTATGTGAATACCGGATCCTAACAATTTTCGACTTGACACGAATCCCAATTAATGGTTTGAGTAAGTTGTGATAAAACCATGACATACGGGGGGAAAACAAAGATTTCGGCGCGTTTTGCATGTTACTCACAGCGACAAGCTAAATACCAGCCTCTGAAATATTGAAGCCGCAATTAATAAGCTCAACGTTAATGAAGACATAACATCATAATTGCAGTGCAACACAAGCTCAAGCTCGAGCTTCAAAAATCCACCTGTTCGCCTGTTTCAGTTTCGTTCGAATTTGCCACCTATCATGTTTTGTCGGTTCAGATCTCCCAAATAGAAATATAAAATATTGCCCAGCTGCGTCTGATCGGCCGATGCAAATGTTTGTTTTCGTTAGGGAAGGTTTTCGAACTCGGAAATTTATGAGCGGGCCGAAGGTTCAAAACTGCGTACCTCGCATGGTTCGCAAATTGAAAAGGAATCGTATTAATCATTGACACGGGCTACCTGTCTAATAAAAGGAGGAGGTTGAAAGGCCTAATTGACTCATCTATATTATTTATGTTTTTGATAGGCATCTTGCCCTTGTTCTCATTCTCATCTTGATGTCGAATTGATTACTGAATACTTTTATGAGTCTATTCGGAGGAAGATAAATCAAATAAATAAAGAATTATGGCAAGAGCGATCGATAATTTGTAAAGTGAATTCAACAAAGTAATATTCAAATATTCGGAACGAGCATTCCTTCAAAATACAGGGTGTTTCTAATTAAGCGAAAATATTCAAGAGGTGATTGCTCGTATGAAATTAAGGTGGGTCTTTTCAATAACAAAATTTCCTCAGCCCACCCCCTTCCGAGATATCACCCTTAAAAGGTGGAGACTAAAATTAAGTTTTTATTTTTTTTTTCTCTCCGACTATGTCTTTTGGGAAAAAATGTAAGAAGAAAACAAGGATTTGAATTTTAGTTCATGAAACTTCATCTCGGAAAAGAGGTTTCGATATGAAATAAAGTGAGGGTTGCTAATTTCAACCCTCTATAATGAAACAGGAGTCAGGAGCACACCCGCGGTCCATCCTTTGCGAGTGCACGAAAATAACAGAATTTTAAGTTTCTGGCTTCACTAAAATTAAAAAAAAAATAAATTTGTCGCCACCTTTTAGAGGTGATATCCCAGAAAGGGGTGTCTGACGAAATTTTGTTATAGAAAAGACCCATCTTGATTTCAAACGAGCAATTACCTCCTGAATTTTTTCGTATGAATTCAGAAACACCCTTACATTCTTTTTTTTAATGATAGATATCATAAATAACATCTGCCAAATTCCTCTTTATTCAGTAGATGTAATTAATGATATCTATCATTAAAAAAAAAGAATGTAAAACATGGTAAGTTTTTGCATATGGTTCATAAGGAATTATTTATTTATCACTGGAAGGAAAACCGATGGCCGATTAGTTGAAATAAAGAGGTTTCCGATACAAATTCGAATCCAAATTCGCCATCTATTTAGGAACAACCTGTAACTTTTTTCTCTTGCATATTAGGGTAGTAAAATCTAAAACATGGTTTAAGTAACAGTTCCTGAAAATTTCATCTTTTTGGCGTGAAGGGAAAAGAAATAGCTGAAAATTCAAGACGAAAAACAGTTTTTCGTGAATAACTCAGAAAATATCCACTTTAGGGCAAGGGTGTGATGCATACACTCACATTATTTTTTAACGTAGATTCAATATCTGCCATAAAAAAATGGGATTCTAATTTGAAAAAATTGATTTTTCACGATTTTGTCATCCCTAACTTTGAAAGCGATTTTTTCACCCCCTGTATCATGAATCGCGATTTCGAATTCTAAAATGGATGCATCAATCTTACATCTTGAAAAATCCCAAAAATGAAAATTTTCCATCCAAAAACCTCGAAGTTATTCTTGTTTCAGCGGAGCTCTATTTTCGATTTTTTTTCGAATTTTCCCGCTCAGAGAGAATTTTCCAACCAAAACTGAAAAATGTTACATCAAAATAACTTGAAATTTTCTAAGGAATCTATTTCTGCAATAAAAAAATGGTGTTCTAATTTGAAAAACGGAAGTTGACGTCATTTCCGGAAAAACCGGAGGTGCTCATGCCTTGAAAATATTTTAGATTTCATCAGCATCGTGAAATACTTATAAGTGCAGAATTTCATGAAAATACGTTCAGTAGTTTCCCGTATAAATATGGGTGAGGTTCCTCGTGAAAGACCCTGTATAGCATGTGTATGAGATATTGTTTGATATTTGTTCGAGCTGTCTGCTCGTCTCAAGTTTTACTAATTGAAATAGCTGCCTTAGCATCTCAATTTCTTTCTGTTGCTGACTTTTTTTTTCTAGCAGCTGTTCGTATTTAATTTTCCAATCAATTTCTCCTGCAGATGGAAGATTATCTGTAAACGAGAAGATTTAGAATGAGAATATAAGAATAATTAATCGATTTATTTAGAACTAAAATAACCGTGTTGGAGACGTGAAAAAATTTGTACTCACCAAGTTTGGGTCCCAGATTACGAAAATGAAAACGATAAGTCAGCAATCCTTTTAGTTTTTCCAAGAAAAAATCCCAAAGTTACGTTTGGAAGGTAAGGTTATACATAGTTCTAGCCAGTTTTATTGTATTTTCTCAATCAAGACTCATGGGAAATGTTTTATTTCTGAGTCCTACTCTAATTAATGAACTGAAATAATATCAAAAAGTACAGTTTTCCACCCACAAAACCAAGAAAACTTCAAAAACACTACACACTACAATGTAAACACCGTATCTGTTGGCTAATTCTACGTCACAACATGGATGCCAAAAAGTGGTGGGGTGAAAGGGCGCTGACCGGTGTTTGAGTATCCGTGGTCGTGGTTGACATACGCCGGAAATTATTTTTAAATCATAAATGTCATCAAATTATCTTTGGAATGAAAAAAATTTTTGCTTCAATATCAATTTAAATGTGTTTTATTTCAATTTAAAGTTCCATCATTCTAAAAAACACCAGATAGTTATAGTTAGAAAGGGGTTACAGTTCACTGGGACCTTATAAGGTCTATATTGGCTCCCTATAAGAAAGCTGTTCTCACCAGGCACTTTACAGCTCTCTTTCAATTTCCAGAGATCTGATGAAATGCAATATCTGGAAAGGTTTCAACGAGGCTAGTTCCTTACTCCTAAAAGTTTCTTGCCCAATGGATTCTTTCCTTTGGATAGCAATGGCAAGGCATTCCATGACTAGGTGAATAGAATATTCTTCCTCCTCCCCACACTCTTCAGTATCCAGATGCTTCCTGAGACGACAATGTCCTGTAAGAATAACGATGAGGAGGTGTAGTTGGTTCTTACTGAGATCCTATTGGATCTTGCAGTTTCAAAGCTCCTAAAAAACCTTTCAGAGTAATCCATGCCTAGGAGATTCTACCACAGTGTTTCTCTTTCGGTTTCGCCCTTCTCCAGAAACTTCTTCTTATAGGTACATTTCCCTTTACCAGAGAAAGCTCTGGGCTAGTAAATAGCGTTTGTTCTCCCTTTCTGGCAAGCCTCTTCGTTTCCTTTGATTTGATTCCCGAATGACCGAGAACCCAGATTAAAGTGACCTACCTAATGCTTTTTTTGGATAATCCTCTTGAATTTTATATGATTCTTCTTGTTAACCGATCTGAACGAAACTTCGGATGGATCGTTACATCATTCTCCATCCAAAT
This sequence comes from Adalia decempunctata, assembly GCA_951802165.1. Taxonomy (NCBI): domain Eukaryota; kingdom Metazoa; phylum Arthropoda; class Insecta; order Coleoptera; family Coccinellidae; genus Adalia; species Adalia decempunctata. The sequence continues at coordinate 30,692,639 of OX637697.1, forward strand.
GCAAAAAGGTGCATAAAAAATAAGAAAACAAATTTTATCGCGAATTTATGTAAATCCAAAGTTGATGCTTCATTTACGAAATGCTCTATTCAGAATGTAAACATAAAAAATTCCATTCGAACGACATCTTCCGTGGCCCGAAGAAATCATTACAGTTCAAGTTAAATCGGAGGTGTTCCTTGAAAGTGAAAGTATACAAAAATCGAAGAGCTCACGGTGGCGTTTCTTACGCAATGAACTTTAAATATAGCCTACCGTAAGACAAAAAATTTTCTTCCCCATGGCTGCTGAAATCATTTGTCAGTAAGTAGTCCAGTGATTTTTCTCATCAGAAGAAGGTGAAACAGCTCATCAGGAATTCGTGTGAATTATGATACGTTAATTATAACAAATCAGACGTAATTAATCAGGTGTTACGTAAATAATGATGCAGAACGAAAAATATCTAACTACTATTTATATTCATTCCAATTTCCTGTTATTAAATTAGAGCTGGTTATATAGTTCTGTTCTATATTTTCGTAATTTCAGTTGTTTTTTTGGATGGTTTATGTAAGAGAAAATGTTCGAATTGCCTATGATTTGAGTCTGCTAAATATAATAGCAAACAAGACTATGAAAAAATGTAATGTCTTGACACCCAGTGACTTCGCTGCTCACTTAAATTTATTGAAACTCTTAAAATGTACAGTATAAGTTTAAGGACTAGATATCTTTTGGTACTCGCTGTTCCTCAGATAGAACACAAGTATAGCTGAGCTGAGGGTACTCCATTTTTTCAGAAACTATTCGCTTCATTCCGTTCGTATTCAAGCTTCTTATAGAATTTTTGTCAAAATCACTCAAACAGCGAATAAATTGAAATTTTTCACATATGTCAACAATTTCTTTCATTGGATTCTTTAATTCACCAGGTGGATCCAATTTACAAGCTCAAAAATTGTGTATCCAAAAATTTCAACAAATTCGCGAGATTTTTTTTTCTGTGTATGCGATTTTTGTAGACATTTTTTCAAGGAAGTCTTTGGAAAATCGTCTTATAGACACTCGGTTTGCGAGAAAAAAAAATGGACAAAATAGTCCGTTACTTTGTGGTAGTTCATTCGAAGAAAGAATAAAAGTATTCAAATAACCCGAAAGAAATACTTCTAAACGAACAGACGGACCTATGCATTGGCAACGTCTCTGAGAATTATTTGTCATTTACGAGTGCCAAGCTGCGTCAGTTTTAAGTAAAAAAACTTGATAAACCTAAATCATGGCCAACCGGGATACTTTATTAACGTGAATGGAGTAGATATACACAAGCATTACAAGCAAGCATTCAAAAACATCAATTGGCTAGTACTGCAGCAGCTTCAGCAGATCTGAATCCCATTGAAAACAATGAAAACGTATGACGTATGCAGACCAGAGACAGATAGAAAGAGCACTCTGGCGGATTTTAGGGGAAGCAATCGGTGCTGCAGACCCTCGAATGAAACGAAATAAACTAATATAGATCCGACTTTTTCGAATTGCAAGATTAAACAAAATCATAAATGCAGAACAAGGGTTTCGGAATCTGTATGTATAACCCCCGATCAAAGAAAATGCAAATAATGAAATATTGATATAAAATAAGCTGCCGATTCGCGCTGCTATAGATAATTCATGTCGGTGTCTGCAGGCTGGAAATCAATTTTCAAGGTGAAAACAGCATATCTATGTTCGAGTTATAGGGTATTTTACGCAAGTGTGCATTTTGCAAAAGTTGAATTGGATACCATTGAGTTCGACGTGAGAAAGTGCTTTAGGAATGTTAGTATACTCCATTCACTTTTATTTAATCACATAGGAGTTCATGGTTTCGTTTTCAGGAATTGGTGCGCCTGATGAAAAGCACAGAACATATGATGAAAAGTCAGTGCGCGCACAGAAAATATCGTTATTGACAAAACGACGTTGCCAGTTTCTCTGTTTACATCAAAGTAAAAGTATCAAAGATATTCCACATTTTGTTTGGTTTACAAATTGTTCGCAGATTTTTGGTATTTAATCGATATTTGCAGGTGAGTTTTTCGTCGAATATCCAAGATTAACGTATGTTTATTGTTTTTAGCACCAGTTTGGAGCGTGAGGGCGATTTTCAAGACCAGTACGAATGTTTACATTTCGAGGTTAAAGGGATACACGGGAATTTCGTTGAGAAAGCTGTTATTTGGACAGATATCGCAGTAGATCGATCGGATGGAGCCTCGAGAGGTCGATTAGGATGATATTTTTTAGGTTTTCCAAGGAAGTTGGCGATATCTGAGCAGATTTGCAAAAGTTAGGTACCTCACTAATGAGGTGGATTAGACCTAATTCTCCTATAAGAAACGCCTTTCAAAGGTCGAGATGGTGAAAAATGTATTCTTTAGATGTTGTTTGAACAAACGCAGCCGAGTTTTATATCCCAACATTGATTTTAAGAAAGTTATCAACAAAATAAAATTGACATTATTCTTGATTCTTGTAATTACCCATCAATTCATCTTATATCTTTGGGTTGATTTTTTTTAATGAATTCTTGATTAGAATCAACAATTGATGTCGTCAAGTCTTGAACTTTCAGTTCAAGAGGATAATGAACATTAAATCTTCACAAGCATGCATATGAAAATTATGTGAAAGCAATGCGATTTCTTCCATGGCGAAAAATAATATATTTCATCAGTGATCTCTTGTACTTTTCATGCAAATAACTAGAAAAGGAATCATCTCTATCAATTCATATAAACGTTAATTATTTTCGTCCATCAAATCTTTTCCAATTCATTCATTTTCCGAATAAATCCACATTCTGAGAAATACGCTAAGAATGTAGAAAGGGCAACATAGTGTTGACTTGGAACATAAAAATATTTTGAAAATCGTCATAACTTCGATACATCAGAGTGGAATGTGTCAAATTTTCAAGGCCAGAGTTGTGATTTTATAATTGTGAATGGAGTATATGTATTTCACATCTGAAAATCGGGATTATGATTTTGTTCGAAATTCTCTACTGGGCTTAAATATTTTTGGAGCCTGAGGACTACTGGTCATACAAGGAGTGAAAATAAATTTCTTCAAAATTTTTTTTCAATTTTTTTCTTTCTGATGAGATTGAGTATATATTCAATGCTTAAATACATTTCTGTTGGAACCATTGTATTCATTCAAATAGTTTTCAAAATAGGTATCGAGAAAAGACCTGAAAATATGTCAAATATTCATATAGTCAGTATTATGTTCATTTTTCTTATTCTGAACATCCCGAGTGGAAACCGTTTTCATAACGACAAAGTAGAAGAATGTGGAGATGTCATGCATCTTTTGAATTTCATAAATCACAGGGTGTTTAAAATTTTGTGCTCAAAACTGTGATCGAAAATTGGCCATAATTTCTGTTTTTCAAATTAGAACCCTATTTTTTTTATGATTGCGTTGGATTCTGCGAAGAAAAATAATGATAGCACTCGAAGATGCTCTTGCTCCTTGCTCCTAAGTTCAGAACCTAATTTGTGAGTTATTTGAGATTTTCTGGATTTATGTTGAACGTAATGTCAAATTGGACATTAAGTATACTGAATAATAAATACAGTCGAACTTCGATAATTCGAATTTTCGATAACTCGAATCAAATTGGTTGGCAATAGCGCCAAGATGGCAAATTAGTGTAATTTTTGTTCGATAAGTCAAACTTCTATAACTCGAGTATCTTGATACCTCGAACGAAATATTAGGCAGGATCATTCGATAAGTCGAATTTTTTGGAGGAATTCCTCATTCACGAGTGATTTTAACATGTACATAACGTTAGCAAAACAACTCTCGCGAATCAAACTCGGAATAGCTGTAATTTATCCGTGAAAAAATAAATTTGGATGCTCTTATATTCAAAAAAATATGAGATGTGTCTCTCAGTGGATATCAACTTAGTGAAACAAGTATCCGGAAAAGATTTATCCGTGAAGAAAAAACACATCGCCACTTTTGTATTTCAAAAATTATTAGATACATGTTTTGAATATGTGTTTTGCTGAGTTGATAACAAGCAGACAAAGCATCTAATATTTCTTAAAATACAAGATTGGTGATGTTTTTTTCTTCACGGTTAATTTACGGATAAATCACTGAAAAACAGCTAGTTTGATTATTGCTGAAAACATTTTTCGGATATTTTTTACTCTAAGTTGATATCAACTTAGCGACAATAATTTTTTAAATACAAGAGCGGCAAAATTCTTTTTTCTCGGATAAATTACGGATAAAAAACGTCAAAATTTTGAACTATATACTATACTATATAGACTTTTAAATGGAGTGGAAAGTGGTGCACGAAAGAAAGATGTAGCTTTGAAGTATAGCGTTCCGGCAAACACTGTATCTACTTAAAAAAAAAAGGAAAAAATTATCAGTTCAGTTGAAATTGGTGGTGCTTGTGAGGGTTCCAAAAGGCCTAAAAAAACCAATGTAGTGTTGACAAAGCAGGTTTAGTTTGGATTAAATGTTACATAATTTACCCGCATAAACAATACACACAAAAATGTGTTTTTTCAATAACTCGAAGTCTTGATAACTCGAATTTTTTTTTTGGCCGATCGTGATTCAAGTTATCGAAGTTCGACTGTATTTGACTTTTTTCCTTTTTTTTTCGATATTTTGAAAACCATTTGAATGAATCCAATGGTTTCAATAGAAACGAATCCAGCAATGAATACTCAATCGTCAATCATACCAGAAACGAACATTTTTCGAACAAATTTTATTTTCACCCCCTGTATAACCGGGACCGATGTGGCTCCAAAAATGTAAAAATGTTTTAGCTCAATTGAGAATTTCGAACAATATCATAATCCCAATTTTCAGAAATATTCAATATGTTAGGTACCAAATCGTGTTTTGTCATAAAATGCCAGTTTTATGGAAAACCGTTCGTTCACTTTAGATCAATGAACCAGGAGTAAAACACATTGGCGCATCAGAATCTGCTGAGCAAATGCAAATTTGTCCAGTAGTGTTAAAGTAGAGGGATAAAACCTTTGTGCAAATTCTATATCTCTGCCACTGGCACGTCCTAATACTCCTAATAAAACCGAAGAAAGTAGCTTACATTATTAACAATGTGAGTACAAAAGCTAAATTCTGTAATTTAAATGTTTTCTGAGATATTAGCGAAAAACTGAAAAAATATAAATTTTTGACAGCCTATATGTATATCTCGGAAACGAAAACGAAAACCCGGAGGAAAAAATGGAAGAGAAAAAAATGCTACTTTTTCACGAGAAATCTACAGTTGACCGTTGATGCACTTATTTAGCAACACCCTGTTCAAAATATTATATGCAATCAAAACACAATTTTGTTGTTTCATTTTGGTTCGAAAGCTCGCAGCACAATCGGGAATCTCCAACGTTCAATAAGTACACCCGCTCGTCCCACCGGAGCCCATCGAAACAAACATATTGCTCATTTAATTCGGATGCAACGCATGAACAACAAATAACGCCATTCCGCCAGAATAGATTACGGCCACCCCATCCCCCGGGCGCACCCCATGCGCCTATTAATCCGTGCACCGCTCGATTATCTGACGCACTTGTTACACAACAGCCATTAACGCCCCACGAAGTTGCATTCGGGACCACCGTCCGGAACCGGACTTTGCGACCAGATTGCGGTGGCTTTGTGGTAGCGAAATGCGATATTGGTTAAACAGATGTACTGCCCAATGAGCCATGTAATTCAACATAATAGATACATTGGCTTTTTCGATCATTTGCGGTTTACTTTTATTTACGACCGAACGCTAACAAGACTCTTGAGGATATGGAGACTTGGCGGTTAACCGGATCAAAATGGCATCATCGAAAATTGGGCCAGAACTCAGAAATGGGGATGGTATGTTTGAATTACATATTAAATAAGCAGGCCGTCCCAGCTTCGCCCGGGTAGAAATTTGTTTCATGCGGCGGTTTCATCTTCAACACTTCAACCTGCCATATCTTTTGATGTACCCGTTGTAATTGTATGATGTGAAGACAATTTCGTTCTAAATTAAATACTGGGGATAAATAACGTTATAAGTTGGATGAGGATCAAAACCATATTCATAGAAAGACACTCCCAAAAAGTGCATAATAATAGCGAGTCAATCTTGAGAGATAGATATATGCTATCCATAGAAATCATAATATACAGGGTGACTGGTGACGTAAGGGACAACGGCTAAGTGGAGATAGAGGACTTCAAACTGAATGAGAATTTGTGTTTTAAATGTCCCATAAGGGTATTCGTTTCGGAGATATAGGGTTATTTATGAAAAAATGCTAAATCTATGAACTCCCATATCTTCGTTAATATGATATGTTTTTCGCTGATATTTTACATGTTTGTTCATACAGGCATTCTATGTCAGCATAAGAAAAAAAAATTGAAAAAATTGCTGGCCCGTACTCAAAAATTTCAATTTACACGTCAAGTGAGAAATATCACACGGTATATGAGATAAAATAAAATCAAATAGAAATTTGGAAAGAGGGAAAAAATCTGATGAAATATCTGTTTTTTGTTTGAATGGCACAAATTTTCTTTCGTTTCTATGATATGTTGAAGTAAGAATATTACAATATTTTTATATTCAAATCATGAAAATTAGTACTACTGATAGAAAAAACCTTGAATTCGAGGCGCTAGAAAATATTAATCAGAGAGGTATGATTCTTCAACATGATGGTGCACCTCCTCATTCTGCAAATGAAGTAAAAAATTTTCTGAATAGGGAGTTTTCTGACAGGTGGATTGGTCGGGGAGGTTCTAGGAATTGGCCTGCTAGATCACCCGATCTAACTCCTCTGGATTATTTTCTATAGGGTCATCTTAAGGATACGGTCTATAAAGAAACAATAACAAGCCGTGAACATTTGGAGAGCAGAATAACTGAAGCATGCGAAGAAATTAAAACAAATATTCCTCTGATTAGAAAAGCTGTGCTTCATTTGTTCAAGAAAACCAATAAATGTATGGGGGTGAACGTTCTCATTTCGAACATTTGCTTACTTGATTTTTTTATGAATTATATTTGCGACTTTTTCTATTTTTGTGTTTGAGTATCCAACTCTTTCATCATCCCATCTACAACAAATTTTATTTTGAAATTTTATATGGCATCGAAATATTAATTGATAAAAATAGATTTCAAGATTTGAAGGTATATTTTGATGCCAGGCTCATTCTAGCGCCTCGAATTCAAGGTTTTTTCTATCAGTAGTACTAATTTTCATGATTTGAATATAAAAATATTGTAATATTCTTACTTCAACATATCATAGAAACGAAAGAAAATTTGTGCCATTCAAACAGAAAACAGATATTTCATCAGTTTTTTTCCCTCTTTCCAAATTTCTATTTGATTTTATTTTATCTCATATACCGTGTGATATTTCTCACTTGACATGTAAATTGAAATTTTTGAGTACGGGCCAGCAATTTTTTCAATTTTTTTTTCTTATGCTGACAGAGAATGCCTGTATGAACAAGCATGTAAAATATCAGCGAAAAACATATCATATTAACGAAGATATGGGAGTTCATAGATTTAGCATTTTTTCATAAATCACCCTATATCTCCGAAACGAATACCCTTATGGGACATTTGAAACACAAATTCTCATTCAGTTTGAGGTCCTCTATCTCCACTTAGCCATTGTCCCTTACGTCACCAGTCACCCTGTATATACTTACTAAGTATACTAAGTATATATATTATGATTTCTATGATGCTATCCCGGACTTTTTTGTAGAACTATTTGAGAGGTACATTTCTGTCATACATTGTATCCACGTAAGTCTTTACGGTTTTTACAGAGCACGTGAAAATAGCTGATTATGGCTGATTTTTTTGTAATTATTGAAGTTATAGTAGGTATCCTCATTTTTTTTCATGTGAAAAGTATAGCCTAGTCACTCAGGGATAATGTAGCTTTCTAAGGGTGAAAGAATTTCTGAAATCGGTCCAGTAGTTTTTGATCCAATTCGTATCAAACAAACAAAAATGCAAATTTTTTCTCTTCATAATATTAGTATACAGGGTGGGTCTTCGACTTGTACATATATATTAACTGAAGATCCTTGAGGTCAACAGAAACCTTTTTTTCATTTTCCATTTTTCCGAATTCGGCTCTGTTAAAAAGATATAGCCATTAGAAAAAAAATTGTGCTAATTACGTCCCTGAAATGATACTGTGGAATTGATTCAAAGTTCATATTTCTCGATAGAAATTGAATTTAAACATTTAGGGAATACTCAAGTACTAACCTTATTGGAATAAAAATTTTGCAAACACGATAATTTCAACAAAAACAGTAAGTTTCGTCGGATTATATCTGCAACTAAAAGCCACATTTATTTCACCAAAATAAGTTCCTTCTTCGATTCTTCTGAAGATGAGTTTGCAAACCCTAATAACTTGTTCATATTTTCCTCGAAATTCCCAAACAATATCATGAAGAAAGACTTTCCATTCAGATTTATCATTAAACAACCTAACCTAATCTAATTTGTATCGATTCTGTGAATTTTTGCACAGAAATTTCAAGAAGACGTTGTCAGCTTTCTGATATTTTCATTGAGGTTAAGGATTTGTTACGAAACAGAGTATAAATCACGATACATTTGTGTACCGTGGTATAAATATCTATGAATTCTGCCGTTTCCATCATGAATCGACTTTGCCGCCAAATTTTACCACGCATGCGTAGAGCGAAAGCCGAATTATTGGTTATCTGGATGCCAACTATAAACAATATCAAACCAGGGTCTCTGAGCAAATTGTAAACATTATGTGAAGTTCTGAATTGTGAATTATTGCTTTAATGTGATTATTATGTGAAGTGAATTAATATAATTTCAACCATGTCGAGTTTATAAAATTCCAAGCGGATATCGTTTAGATAGAATAATAAGTAGTTTGTGTCGAGATTCATCATTCATATCCGAATTTTGTATTTCATCGACATTTAACTTCAATATGGACCGGTAACTATAAATTTTCAATAGAAACTGTGCGTGTTAAATCCTCCTTGGTGTTCAATTTTATCTGCCACATTTGTGGGGTTTTATTATTAAAATATCTCGACAAATTTGATAAATATTGTGACAAAATTGTAAACTCGTTTAAAGACCAGAGAAGGAATAATATTCGATGATATTTAATTCAGAGACGCATTCAGATTATTCTTGAAATTAATGATTTTTTCGTGAAATTTCTCCGGGTAAAATTGGAAATAACTCGAAAACGACGCGTTTTATTGAAAAAATAGGAATTCTTTCAGTTTCTTAAATGATTGATTCTTTCGAAAATATGAACTGTTTATCTTTTTAAAGTGGTTTTATGGTGTTTTAGCGTGTATTGATGAGTCGATTACCCTGTAACTTTTATACACTTGTACTAGTAAAGATATTGAATAGTTCATTCGAAATAACGGTTCCGAAGATATAAACAGAAAAGTGTTTTTTTCATGGATTTTCGACACCCTGTATCTCCCAAACCAAACTGAATTTTGAAAAATGGTATAGGAAAAAAGTGTTTTGTTTGATGAGAGGAATCTACAGTTAAAATATATGTACAAGTCAAAGACGTACACTGTAGATATAGATATAGATAAATTACGAAGTCATCATTTTCGGTAAAAGCAAAGCTTACTTTGAACCAAATCAAGAAAGAATCTTCTTGGCTACTCCAAGTTTATTAAATAGAACGTTAATAAGGGTTTTCCAACAAGAGGTGTTATTTTGATATTCAAAGAAAAATGTAATTTTTTTCAGATAAAAGGATTGGATGTTTATTTCATTATGAATAGGTATGCCGTTAAAAATGAAAATAACAGCAGCCAAATGACCACCACGACTACAGGACATACATATCTTTTATTTACATGAAATTTTCCTTAACCAAATCGCAAAGTGGATGCATGAAATATGTCCTCGATGGTCTCAAGAATTCCATCTTTGGGGCCTCTCCTCTCTTTGGGCTATTGGCCTAGACCTTCCCTTTCACATAGCCCCAAAGGAAGAAATCACTAGATCTCAGTGGCCAATTCTGATCACCTCTTCGAGAGATAATACTGTCAGGAAACTTTTCCCGTAAAAGATCAACGGTTTCGTTGCTTGTGTGACACGTAGCGCCGACTGTTGAAAGTGAACGTTGTCCAGATCAATACCATCCAATTCCGGCCATAAAAAATTATTAATAATCTCTCGATAACGCTAGGCATTCACCGTAACTGTGCTCCAGCCTCATTCACGAAAACGTAAGGTCCAATGACCCCGCCGGGCCATAAACCGCACCAAATAGTCACATGTTAAGGATAGAGAGGCTTTTCAAAATAACTCTTGGGTTTTCCGAGCCGCAAAGGCGACAATTTTGCTTGTTAACGAAGCCACCGAGGTGGAAATGGGCCTCGTCACTCAAGGTGATTTTTCGATGGGATTCCGGATCATTTTCAAGCCTTTTAAGGGCCCAATCAGCGAAGACACGACGTTGTGGATGATCGGCCGGCTTGAGTTCTTCTGAACTTTATAAGCCTTAAAACGCAAATCTGTATGCAAAATACGGTGAAATGAAGTTTGTGGAATGCCTAAATCGAAAGAACAACTAGGATTGGACAAACCTCGGTTGTCTTCAACACTTTCGGCTACTGCAGCAATATTCTCGGCTGTTCTTGAGCGACGTGCACGGGTTTTATCATCAGAGAGCATCTTCAGAGAAGCAAAAACTTTGGAATTGTTGCAAAGTTTTTACATCTAGTCTGATGTCAACTCGACCCCAATTTAGGGGTCAAAAAATATGTATCGGGTATTTTTTCAGAGTGATAGAACTTTAAATAAAACACATTTATATTAAGATTGAAGCCAAATATTTTTTTTATTTTAAAGATAATTTTATGACATTTATGTTTTGAAAATAATTTCCGGCATATGTCATATGTCCACCATGAAAAAAACATTGCTAAACATTACTTACACAAAATTTCTATGTATAAGTATAGTGCATGTTTTTTTCAGTCTTTGCAGTCGGGTTTTCTGTTTTTTCTTTTATTTATTCATGTTTTTTTAACAACCAGTGGCTCACCATAAAAAAGTTCCAGAATGAAAATTGCATGTCGTATGATGTAAACCTTGATCCTTGGCAAAATTCATCTTCATATCTTGAAAAATGCAGATGCTTAGAGAGAAAAACAGCGATTTTTTTAATTCTTCGCACTCGAGTCTAAAGAACCGGTATGAGTTGCCTTTATGAACCTCTATTCGAGTTATTCGTAAAAAGCGCGCTCCTGAATATGACAGCAACTCTTTTGTCAAGGTTTATGTAATATTCGACCTCATAATTTATGATTACCAATGTTAATGGGGCAAACCAGGGGATCAAATTCTATGTAAAAATAAGATGAGTGTCCTGAAAAGTTTGATCAAGCCACATGCTCAAATTGGGCCCAGCCAACTACCATAAAATGATATGAAATTTGCCCTGGTTTCTGTCTCTCTTTCCGTATGGAAGTTGGTGATGGGGCTTAATTTGAGCATTTGTTGGATGAAACTATTCAGGAGCTTCCCATTTTTTCGGAAAAATAATTTGATTCAAACAATTTTGAATCAAATAACATAAATTGCTTCCATATACAAAAAAATCTCACCTATATTCACCAAAAAATAACTTATAGCAATAATAGAGTTCTGTCAATAATGTTTCAGTAGTTACATCAAACCACAGCCATCTAGAGAGTACACATTGGCTATGATTAATTCTAGTGATCAATTCTTCGGATGTCTTTGTTCGTCCATCAATAGAACCGTGGAGTCTGTGTACCTCTTTTCAAAGAAATGAAAGACTGAACGAACACGTAGACCTCTAGAGAACCATCAACCGTTTATGAATATCATTATGGTTTTCGATTCGAAAAGTTAATGGAAAAAATTAACTCATCATACATTCACTCGAGAACTCGTTTCATTCGAATGAGAATTCACGGTTTTCAGAATAAAATTGGTATTTGGTTGAGCCGAACAGAAGTTATAAAATGTATTCGAACTGAACGATATGGAGCACGGCAGTTAATTGAAATGAAAGTAGAACAGTAGCATTCGTTAGATCACTGCACAAGATGACCAAATTCAAATCTTCTACTACTTCCAATCGAAAGGACTTCCTTGAATGTACGAAATCCTTTTATTTTAATTTCATTTCAGGACATGGTGACTTCAACTATAGTTAGTTTTTCTCTGATGTGGCCGACTAGATAATAAATTAATTTTTTTATTTAATTGATTATGGATCTATACAGAGTGTTTCCAATTTAGACGTGAACCTTGGACGATGTGTTAGTATGACTCATTTGCTGTCTTTCGAGCCATATTTACTGATATCCAAAAATCAAAATTGGATTATTTCCATCAGAAAAGGAAATGATATGTATGAAAAAGAAATACATACACGTGCACAACCTGTGGAGAGAACAGACGAAGACGCAAGAAGATTGAGAATACATTTTTGGCGCAAAGTCTCAAATGAAGGAATTTAAAAAAGGGCACGTGCTTGTATCAGGAATGTTGGAGGACATTTCGAACATAATTTATGAAAACATCTCATGCCGAAATTTCGAATTTGATTACAATAAAAAAAAATTCAATTCGTTATACTATTCTTTCTGTGCTTCTATCCCCTTTCAAATCAAAATCTGCTGAAACGGAACTAGTGCCTGCATTCTAACGAAAACTTTTTTCGGAAATGAAGAAGGAATTTGTCTTCGAAATAATATTATCATATACATATTGTGGAATTCGAAAGTTGCAGGCAAATTGATATTAGAAATTGACTCTTCTTTTCTTCATATACCAACTTTCAAATCATACTAATTCTTTTTCAACATCTATTACAGCAGAGTTTTGACTATTTCATACATATCATAACCTTTTCTGATGAAAATAATCCAAAAATTATAATCAAATTTGGTCAACGACCAACGTGAAAAAACTTGACGAAAAATGAAGTGAGGTGAAATTTTTTTTAAAAAACACAAGGAACAAATATCTAGGAATTGGTTAATTTTTGGTTATTACTAAATATATCCCAAACGACAACAAATGAGTGATACTCCTCCTCCAAGATTCATGTCTTATTTGGAAACACCCTGATGTATGCATTTGAAAACTCTTAAAGAGCGTCATTTTCTACTGATGGGAAGAAATTTTGTTCGGTATTGCTCTTTTTGATCAGGTATCTATTTTCATTCGTTTTTCTTGAAGTATCTGTTTTTCCTGAAACATTGGAACAATTTCCTTCAGCATGATTTGAAAGAAGTAAAAGTATTATATAGCAGTTCAAACAAAACATGATTTATTTTTTCACAATATGAATATAATTCATTGATTTTAATGTGTTGTCGAATTGAGTATTGGTGGAATATGTTCAATTCGCCATGATTTTCCTTGTATACCATTAGGTTAATAATTTTGTATCACTCTGTGTACTATCTAGAGTAGTCTGAATGAAAGAATTCTTGGAATTCACCTTATTTAATTTGTTCCACTCGAGGAAACACTGAATTTCATTTTAATATTCCTTACTTCTTTATGAGTATACAGTGAAAGTAACAGAATTGAGCAAAGATTTTTAAAAAATTAATCGGACCATTTCACTGTGGAGTACCTATGGCACTTATTTCTTTTCATACAGTTTTATTGAAGCAATAACCTTAATTGAAGGAGCTTTTGAGCATTCACCAACCTATAGGTACTGAAAATGCTCAAAGCTTTTCTTGATCTCCCAATGACACTAATACATTGGGTATTCCTAATTTTTATCTATTTCATTGGTGTACATAATGAATTTCCGCCGAATAGTTTCGGAAATATTGGATTTTTTTCAATCATTACGTTTATTTCATTAGAATTAATGAACACGATGAATGTTCTAGGTTGTAGCAGCAAACTAAAAAACCTATTTGGGTAAATATCCCTGTGGATGGATCGAATGAGGTGTTTTGAGGACGATCACGAAGGTATTTTTCAGATTCCGGCGTCACGTCACCCATATGGGGTAGAAATTAGATTGATTTTTCCTATTTAAAAGGGATTTTTCAGCTAAAAAAGAGGAAAAATGTGTTCTTAGGATGTTCGTTAAACGAGTTTTATTCCCCAACATTGTTGAAATTTTTGTCTTCATCTGTAACGCAAAAATAGTATTTATCAAAATGTTTTTTACTTTGGGAAAATACTGAATTTGGGAAAATATCACCTACATAATATATGAATACAATAATTCCAAAACCCTGGCGATTGTTGAAAAAGTTTTTTCTCTGTTAATACTGGAAATATTTCACGTATATAAACATGGTTGGAAGATTCAGTTGTGCTATTTTCTTTTACGAAAATCAGTTGAAATGTTACTGAAGAGTAATGGACAGAATAGTCCGTGATAGTTCATTCGAAAAAAGAATAAAAATACCCGAATAACCAGACAGAAAAACTTGTGAACGAAACTTTTTTCTCTGTGAATACTGAAAAAATTTCACGTATACATGGTTGAAAGATTCAGTTATGCTATTTTCTTGTAAGTAAATCAAGAATCGAGTGTTGAAATTTCACTGGAAAATAATAGAAAGAATAGTGCGTTACTTTGTGATAATTCATTCGGAAAAAGAATAGAAGTACTCGAATAACTCGACAGAAAATCTTCTAAACTTTCTCCACTTTTCAAAATTCTCAAGAAATAAGCCTACAGAAGACATTTAAATACCTTTTTGCTCATCTTGAAATACTCCAGTACGAAAATGTAGTAGTATGTACTACGAAACCTGTGTCACAGTCAAACCTTAAAAGAAATAACTCCATTTACAGGAAAGGAGTAAATAGAAATAATCATTGGCAACGTCTATCAGAACTATTTCAAGAGTGCCAACCTGCGTCAGTTTCAAGTAAAAAACCTTGATGAACCTAAATCTTGGCCAACCGGGATACTTCATAAAAGTGAATGCAGTATAAGTCTGAATCTAAGTAAATTAGTAAGAAACATGGAATATATGATTCGTTTTGTCCCAGAAATGTGTATCTGGATCTGGAGTTTTGAATACCCTGTATGCATTCAGGCCGTGATCTGTTATAGTGAGAGGTGGTCATACCGTATCGAACTCTGTTATTTGTTCATGTCATGCTGATCCAGACGGGATTCATTAAAATGATGGAATTAAGGTTAGACTCACATTCCGATACCCACGACTGATCTTATGAATTGTTAACTAGACTCAATTTAAGGAATTATATAAATTCCAATTAACGCAATCAAGGAATTAATAAATCAGTTGAATAAACCTTTTTTGGTATCCGTATTCAACAAAAATAATTTGGCTCATCATTGATTGATCTGATAATCATATTGAATTTGCACTTGGTTCTCGGAAATATAGTACTTACAAAAATAACAAAATCCTGCAAACATGGGTCCTTACTCTTCTCACTTTTGAGGCTAAGGATGTTATGATAGGAAAAAATATCTCTATTTTTGGTAAAATTCCAAAATGGCTGGAGATTTTCGATGTGACTCAAAAGAGCCACAATTCTTTTTGAAATATTTAATTTTCCTTGTATTTTTCAAACATTTTCGATGGCAGAAGAATTTCCGCAAATTTTTCGATTGCATTCTGGAATCCTATTCTTTAAAGATTGTACTCTTGGTCGAAAGCTCTAAACCTCAACGTTCTTCTGAAAATAGTCCTCAAACATATTTAAAATTTGATTTGTTATGAAATAATGAATACTGTGAGATAAACAGTTAAAACAAGTTCAAGTAGGAGTTCAATATGGCCAGTATCTTTTTCCAGAACTCTTTTCTCAGCTTGAAACCCCTTTATCTCGGAAATGAAAACAGTTTTCAGTGGTTGATGAGGATTATTCGAAGCTTACTAATTGAGGTGGTATACTGCGAAGAAGACTTTTCCTGACACTATTGTAGGATTCTCAATTAAATAATGAATTTAAGTGATAAACAGTAAACACGATCACAACACATGTTTCCTCAGTTAATTTGTTCCGTGCAAAAGACTTCAATTCGTGCCATGCAAAAATGTCTAGAATTCTTTCTATGCATGCGATACCACACGGTGTCACCTAACAAGCAAATTAATAGGAGCTTCATTTTTTCTAAGAGAGCAGCTGTTTCTACATTTCATCCCCCTGTAGAATACTTCAATGGATTGAAAGTAAATATATCGCTTGTTTTTTTAGAGTGATGGAACTTTAAATTGAAATAAAGCATTTAAATCACGATTGGAGACAATTTTTTCTTAAGTGAAAGATAATTTTATGCCATTTATGTTTTGAGAATATCTTCCGGAATATGTCCACCACGACTAGCTCTGAGGAACCGCATTCGACCAGACCAATTTTGGACCACTTCTTCGAGTAATTCAGGCCTTATTTCCACAAAAACACAAGTTATATTGGCTTCCATAGCGTCTATTGTTTCTGGTTTACCAACATAAACCAATAACTCGACATAACCATCAGGCGCGTATCCAGGGGGGGAGGGCTATTGGGGCTCTAGCCCCCCCCCCAAGGCTTTCGCCTCAGGCGAAAGCCTCATTCTTTCCAGTGAATCCAAAAGATGGAAAAAAAGTGATGATCCCAAATCATGTGCTTCATCTGCACTTTCAGTTCTGGAGCGGAGATTTCTATCCAAATTTGTAGGTACATATTGCTTCAAATATTTTGTGTAGGTACACTGTGTCCCATTTTAGTTGAGACTGCACTGTATCTCAGCTATTATTAAAGATAGAGACATGCGGTTTTTGCGACCCTGTATCACTTTTCTGTAAAGCTTTCAAAGCCACAATCAGAAATATTCCAACTACTCTTGTTCCTGAAATACAGGGCGAAAACGAAAATGTTCACTTTTGGGAATGTAATTATTTCTTAGGCGTTATAATACAGGGTCTTTCACGAGGAACCTCACCCATATTTATACGGGAAACTACTGAACGTATTTTCATGAAATTGAGCACTTATAAGTATTTCACGATGCTGATGAAATCTAAAAAATTTTCAAGGCATGAGCACCTCCGGTTTTTCCGGAAATGACGTCAACTTCCGTTTTTCAAATTAGAACACCATTTTTTTATTGCAGAAATAGATTCCTTAGAAAATTTCGAGTTATTTTGATGTAACATTTTTCAGTTTTGGTTGGAAAATTCTCTCTGAGCGGGAAAATTCGAAAAAAAAATCGAAAATAGAGCTCCGCTGAAACAAAAATAACTTCGAGGTTTTTGGATGGAAAATTTTCATTTTTGGGATTTTTTAAGATGTAAGATTGATGTATCTACTTTAAAAATCGAAATCGCGATTCATGATACAGGGGGTGAAAAAATCGCTTTCAAAGTTAGGGATGACAAAATCGTGAAAAATCAATTTTTTCAAATTAGAACCCCATTTTTTTATGGCAGATATTGAATCTACGTTAAAAAATAATGTGAGTGTATGCATCACACCCTTGCCCTAAAATGAATATTTTCTGAGTTATTCACAAAAAACTGTTTTTCGTCTTGAATTTTCAGCTATTTCTTTTCCCTTCACGTCAAAAGGATGAAATTTTCAGGAACTGTTACTTAAACCATGTTTTAGATTTTACTACCCTAATATGCAAGAGAGAAAAGTTACAGGTTGTTCCTAAATAGATGGCGAATTTGTTTCGGAAGCCTCTTTATTTCAACTAATCGGCCATCGGTTTTCTCTCCAGTGATAAATAAATAATTTCTTATGAACCATATGCAAAAACTTACCATGTTTTACATTCTTTTTTTTTAATGATAGATATCATTAATTGCGAATTGAAACTGTGTGGTTTATGTATAAGACAAAATGGACGACAGTTTGAACAACTTTATTAGATTTATATGTCTATTTTTGGTTTATGTAATAAATTTAATTTGATTCTTGTAATTACAGTTAATAGGCAATCCTAGACATAATTACAGTTAATGTTAAATCTGTACCGATATATTTTTTTTTACAACATTTTTAAGTTCATGTTGAAGAGTGATATTTTTAGTTTATGTTCGAAATATAATTGAATGAAAACGTTTGAATCACATGGCGTTTCGAAAAATAAATAATTGAATGCAGGTGGGAAAGAATTCATGGACTACTATAGAAAAACAAACATAAATATGGATTTTTCTGATTTTTGAAGCTAAAATTTATTGAAGATTAGTTTGTGATAGGTACATCAATGTATTCAGAAAAAAACTTGCAAAAATTTGACGTTAAAAAATACCAAGTTTGTGCTAAATCTCAAAAACAGTGCTCTCAAGAAAAATTTTAAATACGGCACTGACTTATTCTATGTAAAAATATCTTTTATAAAGATCTTTCATTTTTTTCTTATCTTATACAGGGTCTAAGAAATAATTACATCAACAAAAGTAGTTGTAATATTTCTGTTTGTGGCTTTAAAAGTTTTACAAAAAAATGATACAGGGTCGCGAAAATAGCATGCCTCTATCTTCAATTATAGCTGAGATACAGTGCAGTCTCAACCAAAATGGTACACAGTGTAATTCCCGTAACAACGGGTGAAGAGTTTTTCTTCCCTAAGGAGACCTGGCTCAGAAGCACTATGGCAGAAAACCGCTTGAACGGATTAGCTCTATTTGTTTTTTTTGTTTTTTAAAGATTTATATTTACAAGAAATAAATGTTTTATTTTATTCAGTAACTGAAAACTAATCAACTCTTGCATGCTTCAATGTTTTTCCATTTGTTTTTTATAATTTCTTATAGTTGAAAAACATAAACGTTCTTGTTACATCTTTTACCGGATAAAAGCTAAGCCCCCCCCCAACACACCTTTCTGGATGCGCGCCTGATAACCATAAAGAAAATAATCCATTGGAGTTATGCCGCATGATCTTGGAGGCCAATTAATTGGACCATTTCTCGAAATAAGGTTAACGCCAAATATTTCTTTCAATAAATCAGTTGTAACGGTAGCAGCATGAGGTGTAGCACCATCTTGTTGGAACCAAAACAACTAGGTCAATACCATTCAAAATTTTGAAACAAATAATCATTGATCATCGATCTCTAACGAGCACAATACACTGTTACAATAGCTCCAAAGCTAGTCGTGGTGGACATATGCCAGAAATTATTTTTAAAACATAAATGTCATGAAATTATCTTTCAAATAAAAAAAATTGCCTTCTATCTCAATTTTAATGTGTTTTATTTAAATTTAAGTTCTATCACTCTGAAAAAACACCCGATATAGGTGTAGAGAATAATCGGAATTGTTTGGAGAATAAATTATAGCACAGACAAACTTTTTCTATAAAATTTCTTCCTTCACAAATCTTGTCCAGGAATGTTCAAAAACAATAAGAAGAATCGCAACTGCTCTCTATGATATAAATTGTATAAATCCTTCCTGAGTATTTCAAAATTGAAAATTTTCAATAAACAACTTCAAGACGGAATTTTACAGTATGAAAACATAAACAAAGGTATGATCTACAATGATTATATTATGTGATCAAATAGATATACTCCATTCACTTTTATAAAGTATCTCGGTTCTGAGAGACGTTGCCAATGCTAATTTCTATTTACTCTTTTTTAACTTTGGAAATGTAGTGTGGCACAGATTTCGTAGTAGTACTACATTTTCATACTCGAGTATTTGAAGTTGTGTAAAAAGGTATTCAAATGACTTCTGCGGGCTTATTTCTTGAGAATTTTGAAAAGTGGGAAACTCCATAGGTCCGTCTGTTCGTTTAGTTGTTTTTCTGTCGGGTTATTCGAGTAATTTTATTCTTTTCTCGAATGAACTATAACAAAGTAACGGACTATTCTGTCCATTATTATTCAGTAAAATTCGATTCTTGATTTCCGTACGAGAAAATAGCAAAACTGAATCTTCCAACCATGTTTATATAAGTGAAATAATTGCAGTATTAACAGAGAAAAAAATTTCTTCGTCTTTGGAATTATTGAATTCAATAATATTTTCCCAAATTCATTATTTCCCCAAAGTAAATAAACATTCTGGTAAATACGTAATTAATACGGCCCCTATGTAGAAAGGACAACGTTGCTTGGTTATCTGACAGGAAAATGACTATAACCTAAAAATATACGGTGAAATGTCATCAGAATGGCCAACCGGGATATTTTATAAGTGAGTGAATATGCAAAAGCCAAGTTGTGATATCAAATCTAATAAACTAGGTACGATACCTTCAGATTTCCAGATGAAATTAGAAGAGGTTCATTAAGAACCATCATCAGATTATTTGTTTCCCAGTTGGAACAAATTTAATCAAAACAATGAGTCAGTAGGTCATCAAACTATATAATACGGCAATCGTTGACAATACAGAAGAAATATGTGTATCAAGGCCTCCTATTATGGTAACAATCAATTACCTTCATCGAAGACTCGAGCTCGTTGCATAATGGCGGCTAGAATATCTAGCTATCCGCGGATGTGGAAGTGAAACCTCCTTATGGCTAACGACTGATGCATGATGTGAGAAAGTACACATAGACCCCCGTATATAAAAGCAGGTAGCACGATATTTTGATCATACAGCCTTCCTCATCCTCGACCAATCAACATGAGGGCCTTGGTGAGTAGAACAATCGTTCGAAAATTGTGAGCCTCTAATTTTCGGTTCTTTTGTGGAAAAGTGAACTAACTGAAGTGATAATTACGACAAATTTGTGCACAATTCGTTGTTTCAAATGGGAAAAGTGTCGGAGTTCGAGAAAAATCAAGATGGACCTTGAAAACTTGGAAAATCATTATTTTGGAATATTTGCGAATTGAATCAAGTTTCTTGGTATTAACTTTTTCGGAACCGAAAAAAGGACGAAATCCTTGAACTTGTGCACCATATTTCCGGGTTGTTTCACAATGTTCCTATCATATTATAGTTCATCTTCACTTAATCAATTGTTGTGTTGATTCCGTTAAACCATTGACCATTTCAAAAACAAGGAAGCTGCTAAATGAATGCGATCATCTCGACTTGAATATCCTCCCAAATATCAGAAACAAAATTTAATTCACGCCGATTAAAAGAAAATTTTTACAAGAAATATAAATATCGTTGATGACAAAATATCAAAAAGTTGAAATTTGACCAAGTTCATTTCTTTTCCAGATTGTCCTGAGCGCCGTCTGTTTGTGCGTAGCTCTAGCTGCGGAACCCGAAAAAAAAGAGGTGACGCAGGAGACTAAAAAACAAGACAAACGCGGTCTCTACGACCTTGGCGATCATGGTTACGGAGGACACGATTTTGGGGGAAGTGATTTCGGTGGACATGACTTCGGCAGTTACGGCGGCCATGAACATCACGAACATGTCAAAACAATTGTGGTAGAGAAGAAAGTTCCAGTACCATACACTGTTACCAAGCATGTTCCATACACTGTCGAAAAGAAGGTACCTTATGAGGTCAAAGTGCCAGTACCACAACCCTACACTGTGTACAAGAAAGTACCTGTGCCAGTTAAGGAGATCATCAAAGTACCAGTAGTTGTTCCTCAACCTTACGAAGTCATCAAGAAGGTACCTTATGAGGTTAAAGTACCAGTGCCCCGTCCATACGAAGTCAAAGTGCATGTCCCACAACCTTACACTGTCGAAAAGAAGGTTCCTTATCCAGTAAAGGTACATGTTCCACAACCCTACACCGTTGAGAAGAAGATTCCTTATCCAGTCAAAGTTGAAGTACCATACCCACAACCCTACACCGTCGAGAAGAAAGTTCCATACGAAGTCAAAGTACCAGTAGACAGGCCTTACGCCGTTCACGTACCAAAACCATACCCAGTTGTTGTAGAAAAGCACGTCCCATACCCAGTTGAGAAACCTGTACCATATGAAGTCAAAGTACCAGTCGACAGACCTTACCCAGTTGAAGTACCAAAACCAGTACCTTACCACGTCAAAGTACCAGTTCCCCAACCCTACACCGTTGAGAAGAAAATCCCTGTAGAAATCGAGAAACCTGTACCATACCCAGTTAAGGTACACATCGACAGACCATACCCTGTGGTAAAAGAGATCCCATACCCAGTAGAAAAAGAAGTACCATACCCAGTGAAGGTCCCAGTACATGTTCCAGTCAAATCCCACGAACACGGTTGGGACTAAAAGCTTTGTCTGTGTTATTCCAATGATCTCTTTCAAAATCGGATGCGTGATGTTATCGAGATGGGTCATTTCTTCATAATCTGTGATGTAAGAAACATTAATCTCTGGAGAATGAAGAAATAACGAGTACGAAGGGGATTGATTGCTACCATATTGCGTGTCCAATTTTGTTGAGTTCACTGAATTAGTCTTCAATTGATTGTTATGTAATTTCTATCCTCGATGCATGTTGATCTACATCTTACAACGTATTTAACTCGGTTTCGACATTTGTTCATTCTATTGTAAATCACTTCCTTGAGTCCTAAAATCGTGAAGCGTGCAGTATTATTACCTAGAAACTATGTTAATTAATATATTTATCTACTTTTATAAAAATAAAATACTTCTACATAAACTGGGGTTTCATTTGCAACATTTATCGGATGAACGCTAGAAAGCGTTGAAAGTGAGGTAGTTACTCAATTACGCATACATTACACGGTGAACTGATTCCGTTGCGAACATTCAGTTCAACAGTAAACATTATGCTTTTATCGATCTTAAGTTAATGGTAAAACTCAAAATAATATCCAAATTTATGACTATGATAATAAATACACTCTCTTAATTAATATTAGGTTTACCAAACAGCTCTCATTGCAGGGAATTATTTCATAATGGTAATTAAATGAACCAATCGATTCATGTAGGTTTCAGCGAAAAAAATAATTTTGTGAAAGTGTTCCAAATGTTCGTTTGCGTTATTATCGGCCAGTTATCAATAAATTTATTCATTTTGCATATTCTGAATTTTTAAATTGTGGTTTTAACCCAAATCTCTTCGTGAGAATATATCTGAGTTATTAAAGAAATATTACACTCTGCATTTGCTCTTGATAAATCACAGTTATCACAGGTATCAAACTATAATGTTCGTTTTTATCAAAATATGTCAACGGAGCATATTGAGAAATAAGTTGTTAGATCATTCTGGTCGATAATCATTTTATTTTATCACCATTTGACATTCCAGAACTGTCAAAAATTATTTACAGCAATTATCACTCTAATTTATGGGAGATGATCCCCCAACACAAGGGGCCTGTAGCTTTCCTCGAACACCTGAAGAACAGAAGAATCATCACTTGGAAGATCGGACCTGATCGAAAGATCCTCCCGATCCATGAGAGAGTTAGGGCTTTGTGAAAAGGTTTTTTTAGCAGGTGAAGTATTTTTTTCTACTGCTTCTTTCTCGTTTTTCTTCTTTTTTTTCTTGTTACAGATGTAATTTCAAGATATTTGCCTCCAGTTCGATGAAAAGGCATGTTTTCAAGCACAAGGAGCTCTGTAACATGGATAGCAGCATATTTTTTAACAAATTCAGTATCACCACACATACACGGGGAGACAGAGTTTTTTCAGAGGTTTTTATCTGTTCTCGTGTATCATACGCCGAATTGTATGGTACCCCGTTCACATTCCCTCTGCTAACACTCAGATTTGGAGCGGGAAACAGATTTTATTCTTTTATATAATCTGTTCCTTGTCGCCATTTCTTCACACGTGCCATATGCCATATATTGTTCGATATTACAAAACAGTATGTAATTCTCTCTTTCAAAAGAATATATATATATATATATCACCTATAACTTTCCATAGTTAATTATAATTAGTATGAATATGTTTTTGTAGTAACAAAATTCGGATAAATCGAAATGAAAGTCAAAATTGTTTATTTTGAATACTGACTGATGGTACCAGAGTACCTATAGTTATCATATTCACACTTACACTCGCATTACAAGAAAGAATGATATACATATTTTATATCTATATATATAAAAGAAAGATGTTGGTTACACTATTATAACTCGAGATCGGATGGACTGTTTGTTATGAAACTTCATATATGGATTCGTCTACGGTCTGGTTATTATAAAATACAATAAAACTTCGACAAAAATCGATGAAAATTTTACTTATACAGGAAATGCTTTTCCTCCTTTTGAGTAAGGCGACTAGGTGTCGCTAAAGTTACAGTTACGCTACAGTGACTATACTACCATAATGGTAATATAGTCACAGTAAGTTACGCTACCCTTATTCGTAGGTACTTTATTTGATATTTTCCCCGTTAGACGGCGATGTAAACAGATAGTGTGTATGTAAAGTGACTATATTCCCACTATAGTCACTGTAACAGTGTGTATTTGAGTTGCCAAAACCCTAATGTCTTAGCGTAGGAGTACAGATGTCTAAAATGATTAGATTTTGTTGAGATATGAGGAAAGTGTCGTTCTTACCACTTCAGGTGTCGCTATTCACACATCATGACTGATTATTGGTTATTTTTATAGTTTTTTCATTCAAAATAACGATTGATTTGTTGAGGCTTTCGTGGCCATCGATTGATGTCATCTGTTCTTTTTTCGTCCATTTCAAACCACGACGACCGAAATGCTGTGACTTATAGTGCCATGAAAGGCTATTACTCACTGGCGGATCCAGCCAGTTTTTCAGGGGGGGGGGGGGGTCATGAAGTCTTTCAGGGGGGGGGGGCATCAACGTTATAGGACTACTTTCAAAGGGATTTTCGTCAATTTCGGGGTCCAAGGGGAGGCCATGGCCCCCATGGCCCCCATGGCCCCTACCCTGTATCCGCCAGTGCTATTACTAGATCTAGAAGCGGGTGAACATCACAGTGAATTTTTTTCGAAATGTCAAGTAAATCGGATTTTGGCGATCAGTTTCAATCGTGAGATGTCCATTCTCATCTTTTCTCATAATTTTTAAAATGTTTTTGAATTTCTGTTTGGGTGATAAATATATTTGCGGAAATAACTGAATCCAAAATTGCCATAATTGACATACACTACTGGAAAAAATTAAAGGATCACGATGCCCGTGTTTGAGCAAGTATTTCGCAGAGGGCGCCACTATTGAGTGTGTCAAAAGTTTGCACTGCAAAAAGTAAATTACTAGCTGGCCCGCCTAAATACTTACGGTGGATTTCACAAATCGTAATCACCGGTGATCGGAGATCAACGGCTTGTTTCTCTGATTTCTGAACTGTCAAATGTTTCAATGGATATGAGCTGTCACACAGAACAGATAAACAAAAATAATACACTACTGGAAAAAATTAAAGGATCAAAAAAAAATTCCAAATTTTTCGGCAATTTTCAACATGCCGTAACTTTGAAAGGAATGGTCGTACAAGGAATTCAAAAAAAGGAAATTGTAGCTCCAACTGTCTAGTTTTTGGATTAGAACTTCAAAAATTTTAAGTTTCAGTGGTTTTCGAGTAATGATAGAAAAATCAGCAACAAAAAAATTCTCAAAATTTTACCACTTTTTTTTTCTTGTCTACGAGCGTGGTAATTTTATTTTTGCATAATCGTTATAATGATGGGATACGTTGTTAATTCAGCTTTAATTTATTTTTTTATTGACCTCAATACGTCCACTTCTCGCCGAGATATCGGTTTTCAAATAGAAAAGGATCCATTTGTCTTTGATTATCGATTTCTCAGCAACCAATGATCGCACAGAAAATTGAAGGGGGGTTTCAAGACCTTAAATGAACTCCCATTAATGAACAACCATTGCTTATTCATAGAAATTTTTTTTTCTTAATGTCGCATCAATATGAAAATTTAACAAAAAAAGGGCTTTTGGTGGTTTCTTGGAAAATCTACCGCTGGATCGAAAATGTTGAGGAAACCAATAATGTTGAGTGTGACTTTCACAGTTCAATATGTTGATAAAAACCTTACGAAGAGCCAACTCAATTCAGCGAGCAGTTTTTTTGTTTGACTCGATTGAATTTTTGAAAAAAATAAGGATCACGTTTTTTTCTCTGAGAAGCTCGAAATCTTTAAAAAAGGCAAAAAAGAATTTTCTCGAGCTTTTTCCACATTTTAATTGCAGATTCAAAAAAAGAAAAATAAAAACACAACAAATAACATTTTTATTAAATTAATAACGGTTATTTCTCGAAATTGGAGAACACCATTGGTAGTTGTACGAGAAAATTTAACGGCTAGGGGCTTCATCGACCATATCTTAAGACCAATTGTTCTGCCGAGGAGAGAAAATCGGAGGTCGTTCGTATTGATGCAAGACAACGCACGTCCACACACGGCGAATCTTACCAGGCGATTCTTTGAGCAACATGAGATAATATTGTTACGACACCCAGCAATGAGTCCAGACCTTAACCCCATAAAGCATATATGGGATATAATGGGCCGTCGGTTGCGCAGAGTATCCAAATTTGCAGAACATAACCGCCTTGGAGCTTGCGCTTCAGCAAATTTGGAATACCATTCCACAGCCTCAAATTACCGCCTGCATTAACATGGCTGAACGTTTGAGAGCCGTTATTGAAAACAGGGGTGGCAATATTAAATTAATAAAAATGTTATTTGTTGTTTTTTTATTTTTCTTTTTTTGAAATGTATGAACTATCTGCAATTAAAATGTGGGAAAACCTCGAGAAAATTCTTTTTTGCCTTTTTTAAAGATTACGAGCTTCTCAGAGCAAAAAACGTGATCCTTATTTTTTTTCAAAAATTCAATCGAGTCAAACTAAAAAACGGCTCGCTGAATTGAGTAGGCTCTTAGTAAGGTTTTTATCAACATATTGAACTGTGAAAGTCACACTTAACATTATTGGTTTCCTCAACATTTTCGATCCAGCGGTAGATTTTCCAAGAAACCACCAAAAGCCCTTTTAAATTTTCATATTGATGCGACATAAGGAAAAAAAATTTCTATGAATAAGCAATGGTTGTTCATTAATGGGAGTTCATTTAAGGTCTTGAAACCCCCCT
Organism: Adalia decempunctata; assembly: GCA_951802165.1. Lineage (NCBI taxonomy): Eukaryota > Metazoa > Arthropoda > Insecta > Coleoptera > Coccinellidae > Adalia > Adalia decempunctata. The sequence continues at coordinate 30,719,673 of OX637697.1, forward strand.
TTTTTTGAATTCCTTGTACGACCATTCCTCTCAAAGTTACGGCATGTTGAAAATTGCCGAAAAATTTGGAATTTTTTTTTGATCCTTTAATTTTTTCCAGTAGTGTATTATTTTTGTGTATCTGTTCTGTGTGACAGCTCATATCCATTGAAACATTTGACAGTTCAGAAATCAGAGAAACAAGCCGTTGATCTCCGATCACCGGTGATTACGATTTGTGAAATCCACCGTAAGTATTTAGGCGGAACAAAGTTCGCCGGGCCAGCTAGTAATTTACTTTTTGCAGTGCAAACTTTTGACACACTCAATAGTGGCGCCCTCTGCGAAATACTTGCTCAACCACGGGCATCGTGTGTAGACTGTAGAATGCTACACACGCTGTGGACAGTGAGTCGCTACAATGCATACTACATTCATTTTGATACAGTATCCCGATTGGCCAAGATTTAGGTTTTCAAGTAACTGACGCAGGTTGGCACTCGTGAAATGTCGAATAATTCTGAGAGACGTTGCCAATGCCAAGGTTGAACTGTGACACAGGTTTCGTAGTACAACTACATTTTCATAATGGAGTATTTCAAGTTGGGCAAAAAGGTATTTAAATGCCTTCGGTGTACTTATTTCTTGGGAATTTTGAAAAGCGGGGAATTCCATAGGTTCATCTGTTCTTTCAGAAGTTTTTCTGTCGGGTTATTCAAGTACTTTTATTCTTTTTCCGAATGAACTATCATAAAGTGGCGGACTATTCTGTCCATTATTTTTCAGTGAGATTTCAACACTCGATTCTTTATTTCCGTACAAGAAAATAGCATAACTGATATTTGCAACCATGTTTATATAGGTACGGGAAATATTTCCAGTATTAACAGAGAAAAAAGTTTCTTCAATATTCGCCAGATCTTCGGAATTATTGGATCCACAAAATATTTTCTCAAATTCATCATTTTCCTCAAGTAAATAAACATTTCGATAAATACCTAAATACTACGATCTCTATGCAGAAACGACAACGTTGCGTACGTATCTGACAGAAACATGACTTAAACCAAACATTTTCAAAATATACACGGTGAAATGTGTCAGAATGTCATGACCAACCGGGATACTTCATAAAAGAGAATGAAGGATGTTGTCAATTTTTGGAAGTAATTCCGACCCACTTCTTTTCAGTTGTCCGAATAGGGCAAGTTTCTATAGTTCCGGCACAGTAAAAGGTAGCTTATACTGTGGTTCCGGTAACAGTTTAACATTAGTTTCAGAGATAACGAACGAGTTACTGTTTCATCGAAATTCATAGATGATGGCGAGTTTTTTGCATCTTTAATTGATGGAGTGATGTAGATTGCGGCAGCATTTGGTGAAGTAATAATTCTCATGAAATATCGATATTTAATCTCTTCCCACGCCGTATTCGCGATCATAATCTAATGACATCAACCATAAGTAGGTGTCTACTGACTCTTCTCATGGTAAAAAGAGCGTCAAACAAAATAATTCGATTAACAGATTGAAAAGGGAAATAATCAGCGCGCTACAGCTTGTAATACCCTCGTAATAGGGGGGATCAAAACAAGACAAGTGGTATAAGGGAACGGTCACGTGTGTGGGATTGAATGATAATCTGGTGACAGAAACGTGGGTCAATGTCGTTTTATCTGTACTGGCCAAATGAATTAGGTATTGAAGGGTCTTAATCTTTACTGGGGTGTGAATCCTTTGCTTCGACAATTTTTTAGATTACGAATTACATATTAGTATTGAACCAGTTTAGTATAGTATAGAACAAATTAAACCATCATCAACAAACAAATTCAAATTCAAATATACATAAGTCATTCTCTACACATCATGAAAAAGATTGACTGAAAAGAAAATACTTCAAATCATTCTGATATAATCCGAAATAATAATTATTACTGATCCTCAATCTAATTTCCATTTTACTTTTTCCGGATAACGTTTCGAGAGCTATTTCCCCCATCATCAGGTCTAGAATGATAAAATTTTGGTGGTGACCTTTCACAGGAACGCTAAGAAAATCATCACATATGAAAACAATAATTTCATTTTTGACTGGTATCACAAACCAACATGGTCTGGTAGAGATTTAAATTTTCTTTCATACCAACCCTAACATCACAAAATTGCTATAGTTCAAAATCTCACTGATAGAGTTATGTTACTTTCGGATGAACAATTTAACCATAATAACAGAAACCTTACAAAAGAACTCCTTCCCAAAATCCTTCATAAAACAGCATATCAGAAAAAGAAATAATACTCTACAAAGAAAGCCATCACTCATCACGCTTGAAGGTAATGTTGAGGAATCACTCACGTATAATAAAACTTATTTGAGATTACCCTTTCATTCTCAGATAACGTAAAAAAACTTCTCAGTCCATTTAATTTCATTCCGGCTTGGTATTCTTTAGATTCCACTAATTCTCTATTCAGCAAACTGAAAGATGAGGTCCCAAAATTGGACAGGACCAATGTGATTTACAAAATAAAGTATGGTGCATGTGAATCATGCTATATCGGTGAAACGAAACAATATCTTAAAAACAGAATTTATCAACATCAATACAATATCAGACGTGGAAATGTTGGCCATTCAAGTCTAAGTCAACATTCACTAGAATTTGGTCATAATTTGAACTTTGAAAACCCAGAAATCCTACATAAGATAATGTGAACTCCAAGATTGAGGTTGACAGATTAAGACAACAAAAATTATTACTATCTCGAAAATAATTTTTTCGGCAACCGTCCGGGAAGTACCCACTTCCCGGACGCTTTTTCTTTGAGAAAGTAGCATTTCCCGGCCTAGGCCGGAAAGTACGTACTTCCCGGCCTAGGCCGGAAAAACACGTCGTTGTTGTCATTGTGATGATCATCACAATAGCAACGAAATAACGGATGACAGTTCTGTTCTGTGTTCTGTTTAATTCAAATATGAATCAAAATCAATAAAGAGATGTGTCATCTCATTGATTTGTAATTCTTCACGTTTGCCGAAAAAATATTGTACGCAACACGCCCGGAAATAGTTTTTTTGGACTCACAGACTTCCAGGACTCGCCTCCGGCTCGTCCTAGAATCTTGTCTATTCGTCCAAAAAAACCCTATTTTCCGGACTTGTTACGTAAATTACTATTATGTTCGACTGCTTCATAAACACTTGATTCATGAATTCGTTTAGCGTCCAGAATTGACTACTTTATTGGACACCACTTTATTGGACACCACTTTATTGTACTCAACTGTCACAGTCTTCTCTCGATTTTGCAATTTTCTTCGTTTCACACCACTTGTTATAGGCCGCATACAAATTTTCATAAGCACTTTTAGTGGGTAGGAGAGATTCTTTGGCACTTGCGGCTAAATTATTCACGCTTTCCTCTTCCGAACTATCCATTTTTGGGATTATTATGACGTTTGTCACAGAATTAACGCAGTAAACAACTTTGTTCAGTGAGGTTGCTGAGGTCGCTGATGGTTACTAAGGTAAGATAAGCAAAAGCACACTCAAAGTATTTCTTGAAATAAAGCGACGAATATATTAATTGCCATTTCAGAAAATAAAATGTCTGCATTGCAGTCAAACATAAAGCTTTGTATGCAAACTCGTACATAATTAGGCTTATGGACTTGCCCAAATTATTGGCCTCGCTCGCTTTGCTCGCTCTGCCATAAATTTTGGACTCGTCCATAAAGACCTAATTTATGTACTTGTTACATAAATAGCTATTACAATAACGTTCTGTTAATCAAGGAAATATTTTAGTTGAGGATAACCAATGCAGAAAAAAATCAACTACTTTCTACACATAAGTCAGAGATTTGCTTTTTAGTCTCTCACACGCCTTAGCTATTGTATATACATCATCCACAGGTAAAATGGGCGTGAGATATGTTACATTAATTTTATTTCTCTATTTCAGTATCGTAATGAGTTCATTGCAGTTCTAAAAACAGTGCTGTAATGAACTCATTTTACTCATTACAGCATTGTTTTCAGTTATATTTTTCGTTTTTTGGTTGTCAGCAGTGGCTTCCGCTCCTATCAATTTTTAACACACGCCAATTTGGAAATGTCAATTTCGTAACAGTCACCAACTGCCAAGATAAAATACAAAAGTCACTAGGATGAGTTTTTCATTGAATTTCAACAGTATTTCACGAAATTTGACTGAAATAGAGAAAATATCGTCTAATACTCCTTGCAGAATGCAATTCCAACACTCATGCGTTCGAAAACTCGCTCCTTCGTCGCTCGTTTTCGAGTTTCGCATTCGTATGGGAATAGGAGCCCATTCTGCAACTAGTTTTAGAATATACTATTATTCATATGTAAAATCTGTCTAATGTTTTGTTCTTCTTGTTTGGTATAATGGTTTTTTATTGACTACAATACCATCACTGTGGAGTATAAAACTTAGACTGGTAAGAGGAAGATTCGTCATCACATTTTCTTAGCGTTCCTGTAAAAGATCACCACCAGAATTGTATCATTCTAGATCTGATGATGGGGGAAATAGCCCTCGAAACGTTGTCCTGAGAAATAAAAATCGAAATTAGATTGACGATCAGTGTTTTTGGAACTCTTCATTTGGAAATTTGAAAATGGCTTTGGAACTCTTTACTACTTTTTAGATAAATGATCGGATCTTTATTTCATTATAAAGGAGATAATATATGCTGTTAATAGTGTTAATAATGAAAAATAACATCAGCCAAATGACCACCACGACCACGACTACAGATTACAGAACCATATCTCTTTCATGAAATTTTCCAAAACAAAATCGCAAAAGGCTGTCCTGTGTTCTCTATAGCCTCACGAATTCCATCTTTGAGGTCTTGAATCGACACTGAGCTCTTGGCGTAGACCTTCTATTCCACATGGCCCCAAAGGAAGAAGTCGCAAGGTGTTAGATCACAAGATCTAGGTATAGCCAATAATGATCACCTCTCCGAGAGATAACACGGTCCGGAAGCTTTTACCGTATAATATCAATGGTTTCGTTGCTTGTGTGGCACGTAGCGCCGTCTTGTTGAAAGTAAACGTTGTCCAGATCAATACCATTCAATTCCAGCCATAAAAAATCATTAATCATCTCTCAATAGCGGAATCCATTCACCGTTACTGTTGCTCCGGCCTCATTCTTGAAAAAGTAAACTTCAATGACCCCGCCAGACCATAAACCGCACCAAACAGTCACACCTTGAGGATATAGAGGCTTTTCAACAATAACTCTTGGGTTTTCCGAGACCCAGATGCGACAATTTTGCTTGTTGACGAAGCCTCCAAGGTGGAAAAGGGCCCCTTCACTCTCGATGGAATTCCGTTTCATTTTCATGCATTTCAAGGACCCAATCAGCAAAGACACGACGTTATGGATGTCCGGCCAACTTGGGTTCTTGTGTTAACTGAACTTTATAAGCCTCAAGTCCCAAATATTTTGGAAAATACGGTGGAATGGCGTTTGTGGAATGCCTCATTTCAAAGATCGACGAGGAATGGACAAACCTGATGGGTTTTCTTCGACACTTCCGACTACAGCAGCAATATTATTGGCTGTTCTTGAGCGACGTGCACGGGTTTTATTTTTCTTCACATCAGTAACTTGTCCCAAAAACTTAAATTTTTTCACCAATTTCATTATTGTCGTTCGTCAAGGTGCTTCACGACGACCCAAAAAAGATCAAGTTTTACGTACCGTCTCTGCCAAATTTTCATCATTTTTTTAGTGAATTTTATTATTTTCAATGCCTTGTTTCTACGTGTGTCGATCCATTTTTATTTATGACGTAGTTTTTACTTGTTAAATGCCAAAAATTACAGCTTCAAAAGTGACATCTACCGAAATAGCAGGCTATCAAAATTAACAGCTCCTATTGGAAATCCCTTTACCATTCTACATGAGCAGTAGGGCAACTGTAGAAATCCTTGACTAAACTGGAACATTCCCCTCAATTTTTTTTAGAGTGATTGATTCATTAGGTAGCAAGAGAATTGCCTGACATTCGACAGGTTTTTCGATTGATCGGTACAAATTGGTTGGAGTAACGATGTTCTTCACGTACCATTAAGAAAAAATCAGAATGGAATCGATCCATACCAATTAACAAAGGATAAAAGAGTGAAAGCGATTCAAAATGAATACCGACATATGTTGATCGAATGATGCTACATTGCTGCGCCAACTTAAGTAACGTGATAGTTCTGGTATTGGAGAAAGTAAGGAGATAAGGATGGCGAAAATATTATTCAATGCTGTCCATCTGTGATACGTGAATAGCTTTTGTGGAAGTAATTGGTAATTGCACTAAATAACAATTACTGATTGTCTTGCGTAAAGGCTATATCTGTTCAAAATCTATGAGGAAAAGTACAGCTTTCCAATCAATATTATGATCAAATCGGAATCAGATTTGATTTGGATTAAGCATTGCTCAACCATGCACTTACCGTTTTATAATATACCTACTGAGTGACAATGATTTTTTCACAACAAAATTTGTATAAATGTGTCTTAGATTTAGGTATACTTCAATCACTTTTATAAAGTATATCGGTTGGCCATGGAATTCTGACACATTTCACCGTGTATATTTTGAAATAGTTAGGTTATGGTCATTCTTCTGTCAGTTGAACAAGATACGTTGCCGTTTCTACATTTATGTCGTAGTAATTACGTATTTATCAAAATGTTTATTTACTTTGGGAAAATAATGAATTCGAGAAAATATTATGTGAATTCAATAATTCCAAAGACCTGGCGAATGTTGAAGACACTTTTTCCTCCTAAATACTGGAAATATTTCACGGCGTACCTATATAAACATGGTTGGAAGATTCAGTTATGCTATTTGCTTGTACGTAAGACAAGAATCGAGTGTTGAAATTTTACAGAAGAATAATGGACAGAATAGTCCGTTAATTTGTGATAGTTCATTCGAAAAAAGAATAAAGGTGTTCGCATAACCCTACAGAAAAACTTATAAACGAACAGTGGAATTCCCCACTTGTCAAAAAATAAGCCTACAGAAGAAATTGAAATACTTTTTTGCACAACTTGAAATAGAATAATTAGAATAATTTCTAACATCGTTACATGTATGTATATGTTTCTTTTTGAGAAAGAGCATTAGATTCTTCAATGTATCAAACAATATAGCATGATCAAAGCAATTACAGTATTAGGAAATCAGGACACCATACATTTTTACTTATGATACATGAGCACAAAGATGAAAACCTCTGAATAAGTATAGAGATTTTGTAATTGAAAGGCTGACATATTTATAACGGACAGAATCTTCTTCAGAAACAACATTTTATCTTCCTTTTGGATTAAGACTGACAAAATATCTTGAAACCTGCAACAGAAAAGGAGATAGAAAATCATCAGGAAATAGTATATAACCTACATTTGGTACTTACTTGACAACGAAGGTCTTCCGACCATATTTGGTCCTCCAAACAATTATTTTTGAGATCCTCAGGTTTACGAAGAATCTTCATGTCCCTTATAATGAGAAAGCCTTTCCCAAAGTTTCCTAATTGGTTATTTTTCTATCTAGGTAGTTTGCAGCAACTTCCTTTTCCATATCCATAATATAGACTTTTTTTTCATTTTGTTTGATTCAGTTAAACCTCCTTGATCATAGAAAATCTTCGATACAGTACTAGTACTACTAGTTGAATAAGGAGGCTATTCGACATTTTTGCAATACTAGAAAACCTGAATGTTAGGTCTTTCACATTGCATTGAGGGTTCTGTTGAAAAAGGCAGCAAAAGTGAGTAGTGTATCATTCGAAAAGTGTGCATTTTTCAAATCATAATGCCAAATTTGTCGTTGCAGATCTTTTTCCAAAATGAAGTCTTCAGTAAGTGTCTTTTTGGGTACCCAAATAGTAGGAAATTCTTTGTCGTCTCTTTCACTCAAAATCCTCCTAATTGTGTTTGAGTGCAGCTAAAAAATGAATATCTATTCATGTAAAATATAAACCTTGGTTTTCACTCACATACGTCGAAAATGTTGGATAGCTGGTGATGAACTGTCGATGCCAAATTATCAGGGTTACTTTTAGAATGGGCAGATTTCAATTCTAAATAGCATTTCCTGATGCTTTGCCTCTGCATTTTCGAAACTACCTCGGCATTCTTAGTTTCCAGGCTTGATAATTAATAATGAAAAATAAACGTCGGCAACGTCTCCGAGATTTATTCATTGACGTAATGACATTCACAAGTGACAACTACAGTGGCTTTATACAGGACAGTGGCGACAATAGACGTTCACGTTTTCGACCACTAATGGCGGACTTTCATTGTTTTGTTGTCATGTCATGGTGAGAAAAAGTTCAAGATCGAATCAAATGTCAAACAGCACGTCACTCAAATGTAAACAACTATCCGCCATGTTTGTGCAAAAACGTGTTCTATGACCCTATTGTCGCCAATGTCTTGTATAAAGCCACTGTAGTGACAACCAGTATATAAAGTATTTAGTCTGTGGTGCCAACCTGCGATTTTTTCAGGTGAAAAAAATCGATAAACCTAAAACTTGGCCAGCCGCGATACTTCATAAAAGTGAATGGAATAAAAGCGATTGATCAAAATTAAAAAATCCAAAAGTTGGAAAAATGTGAATCATTAATACTGTGTTGTGACCATAGAAAGAGGAGACACAGCATCTCATTCATAAATTCGAGAATTCGTGAAGCCAAAATTTTGTCAGTATTCGAAGAGAGGAACGAAGATAGCATAGATAAGGGATAGAAATATGTATCATTAGATCCAGCAACATTGTGGAATCTAACTTTGAAAGGTCCAGTGACGTGGTGTTAAAGGTATTGAGGAATAGAAATAAAATTACAAGTGAATTAACTCTTTTTGACGAATTCATAAAATGTTCCAAACATTGAAACATATTCTGAGTTAGGAGAACAGTCTGAAAAGTGAAATTAAAAAAATCGAATAATCTACGCCGTTGTTACTCAGAAATGATAACATACCTGTGTAAAATCAAATCAGGATTCAAATAGTCCAATTTTCCACAAACAAGACGCATACGAACCATTTTTTAACGTATTTTGCTTATAATATTCAGAAATAAATCAAATTTTATTTTTCCTGCGTGACATTCTGATAAAAACACTGTTCAAAACGTCATTAGTTACACAAAATTCATATAGCGGAACGAAATTGTATGAACTGGCCACAGATTCAGAAAACGGTGCTGCCAAGTTTAGTATAACAAAAAAACTTCTTTCTACAATTTTCAAACTAATAATTCTAGAGAAAAACAAGTGATACTGTTCCAGAAAAAATATCACTCTGTAGATTTCCAATCGAAATTGGCATGTCACATGATGAGAACTCTAAATTTAGTTATCTGTTCCAAATTTCAATTGAATAGCTTGTGAAATGCAGATACTATGAGAAAAAACTTGAAAAAAAATTTGAACTTCAACACCCTGTATCTCGAAAACGAAACGTTTGCGGTTCCAGCTTTATGAGACTTTTTTTCTTGAAATAATTCAAGAAATCTTCCCTTTTCGTTTGTACCTCCAGTTTGGAAACACCCTGTATATACCTGAAATTATTCAAAAGAAAAACAAGCACAGCATAAATCATGGATTGCATGAGATCGGAGGGCAGAACCCTGGGGTTCCCCATATAAATGTATTATCTGACATTTTCTGGTACCAAATCTGAAACAGTCTATTGCCAAGCAATCATCAATTGAAGGACAAGGAAATGAGCTCATTGTATAGGAGCAGTTCAAATTACAATAATTGATTAATCAAACCGAAAACATCGTAATTTAGTTTACATATTATAGCCTCCTTTATATGCAATATCTACATCGAAACCGTTTAGGATTTAGATCGAGGATCCCCTCAAAATAGAAAATGACAGTGGTTAGTTTCATCCCTGAATGGAAATTACCACTTTAAACGAGCCGCAAATTGGTCACGGAAATTTATAGTATCAGGATCGGAGTTTGCCCTTTGTGGACACTTCCACCAATTTGTACTGAAGAGGTTCATAATCCCTCAACACACTTCATGCAACAGGATCTATTCAACATTTCCTTTTCTGATAAATATTCTTTTTTTGTGGGTTGCTAAGAAATGTCCCCATCAAGAACAAAATTGGATAGGACTGAAAAATTTTCCAAAATCTTGAATTTTCTACTAAAAAATACCTCAGTTTCCTTCTCAATGTGACAAAATGCATATTGATTTAAGTGTACTTTGAAATTTAAATGTTATATGGCTTTATTTCAGTGGAATAACTTTTTATTAGTGAATCACAGTCACGTCATATTCTACACCTATGATCTTCGGTCTTTCCTTGATAAAATCGCATCAAAATTTGTGAAATAAAAGTAACAAAAAAAAAATATTCTCAGATAAATTGGGGTAAACGAATATTCATTTTGTCCGTATGCTATGGACAAAATGACATACATGCAAAAGGCAACATCGTAACCAGGCTTAGATTATAGGAAAAAAGGTAGCTAGGAACATTTTCTTTTTCATTGTCTCCTTCAATTAACGCCATTATGTCTCCTTTTCTTTGAAGGAGGTATGGGCTCAGTTTTATATCTGATTGCAATTTTGGTAGTTGTAGAAATTAAAACTAAGTAGATACGTTTGTCGCGTCTTAGATTTACTTTCGCCTTGTCCTCTAAAGAATCGTCCTTTAGGGACTGAAGAAATATCCACAGAGAAACAGCAAGAGTGTAATAAGATGCATCGCCTTTATAAGCAGCAGAAGAATGTTTTTGATCTGAATAAGTCAAGGCAAGTTCTTGTTCTATGTTTGCTGACGGAGCCTGAGATGAATTGTCTTGCTGTTGTCCGGAATATACTGTTAATTCAGCGAAATACCAATGTCATTATGTCCGTTGACCTGTATATGTCATTTTGTCTACACATCATCCCTCTAAATTTTTTGAATAGGGAAAATGGGTCATGTGGTACTTTTTTTGGTAAGGTCTTGTATCTTCTTTACAGGCGTGCAGAAATATTCAAGAAAAAAATTTTTTTTTTGAAAAATTAGTTAGTTCGAAGATGTTTTCAGTATGTGCACTTTGCCATGGCTCTTTCTTTGAATTGAAACATTTTATCGAAAAGTTTCAACTTCAGTAGAAACGTACCTACTAATGACATATCTACCTACATATAAGATCATAACTGAAGCGCAGTGTTTCACACACTGTTTAGCGATAACAAAAAAGAAATATATCAAATGAATTCAAAGAGTGTATTTAACATAAAAACAGCTTTGTGAATGGAATAACAAATACCTAAGTAAAGATTGAAATGAATGCCATCATTTATTCTGAAAATTTGGCGCAATGAAAAAAAAAGCTCGTGACCCATCGTTACCTGTTATCACTCATATCATAAGTCATAATGACCGAAAGAATAAGAGTACAACGCGCATACATTACATACAATTACCAATACAATAGAGAGGAAAGATTTATGTTTTTGTGTGTTTGATACGACTTGACTCAAAAACTACTGGACCGATTCAAGAAATTATTTCACCCTTAGAAAGCTACATTATCCCTTAGTGACATAGGCTATACTTTTCACCCGAAAAATTAAGGATACCTACTATAATTCAATAATTACAAAAAATCAGCCATATTATCAGCTATTTTCACGTGCGCTGCAAAAACCTTGAGACCTACGTGAATACAATGTATGCCAGAAATGTACATACAGTTCTACAAAAAAAGTCTGCGAAGCATATATCTCTCTTCTATTACCTATTTATGGTAATCAGAAAATTATGAACTATTTGGGAGTGTGTTTTTATTAATAGGGTATCTATTGATCCTCATCCAACTCAATACGTTATTTATCCCCAGTATTTAATTTAGAACGAAATTGCCCTTCACATCATACAATTACAACGAGTACATCGAAAGATATGGAAGGTTGAAGTGTTGAAGAAGAAACCGCACGACCGCACCAAAATGCGTTTCCGTGGTAGGTAGGCGGGTAGGAGAGGGCACCGATGCGTATCTATAAAAGAGTAGTCTAGCCGCGTGGATCAACATTCAGACTATTCAGACACGGGGTCGACTCAATAGAAGCCTAAGCAGAAGCCTTTTTCTACCCGTGCGAAGCTGGGACGGACTGCTTGTCTCATTATAAGAGTCTTCTGCATTGATTGTCAATTGAGCCATATCTCATTAAAATGATATGACAGTACCTGTAATTACTGTAGTCATTGCAACTGCGATTTCACAATTGTCCGACGAATTCTAGCAATGTACCGTGCCGTACAAAAAATCGTAGCAAAAATTGAATAAGAGTCCCACAAAATCTCAGATGATACCTGGTTTGACGTTTATCTAAACTCAGCAACGGCCCTGTGTAGAACATTCAACAATTACCCATTTTATCTCATTAGCAACTGGGCCACCTTGCGCCTGTTTCTTTTTACTCTTCGAAATATTGGATAGGCATTAAATCTTTGAATCAATTAAAACATAAATATAATCAACACATTGAACAATTGCGATCTTGTCCCTTTCTGGCAGCTGCAGCATTATTAATGAGGATATCTGCGGACCATCTCCCCAGATTGGCTCGTGCGAAAGTGAAAAGGACGATTTTAGGTATTCGGTAGATACGCGAGCTGAATATAAATCATACCGAATCGAGGATCATGAACTTTGGTCGGGAATTATTTATGATCATTTTGTTGAGATTAAATTCGGAATTGGGTTCGTGGAAGCAGATGAAACATCTGAGGATAACTTCTTAGAATTAGAAAACCAGATGATGAACTGTGACGTTCTAGCACCTGTTCGATCCTGCGTTTCATCTACCAGTAATTGTGGATAACTTTTTTAGTGATCCTCGTGTAACTGAATATTCATCAAAAACTATGGTTCGATATATTCATGATGCACAATCAAGCATGAGGTTCATGAGGGTAATATGGTTAATGTGACAGTGCACTTCTTCATTCAGGGTGTTTCTATATAAGTGTATCAACGATTAACTGTATACTTCATTCACAATTATACAATCACAACTCTGGCCTTGGAAATTTGACACATTCCACTCTGTATCGAAGTTATGACGTTTTTCAAAATATTTTTATGTTCAAAGTCAACACTATGTTGCCCTTTCTACATTCTTAGCGTATTTCTTAGAATGTGAATTTATTCGGAAAATGAATGAATTGGAAAAGATGTGATGGACGAAAACAATTAACGTTTATATGAGTTGATAGAAAGGATTCCTTTTCTAGTTATTTGCATGAAAAGTACAAGAGATCACTGTTGAAATATGTTATTTTGCCATGGAAGAAAATTGCATTGCTTTCACATAATTTTCATATGCATGCTTGTGAAGATTTAATGTTTATTATCCTCTTGAACCGAAAGTTCAAGACTTGACGACATCAATTGTTGATTCTAATCAAGAATTCATTAAAAAAAATCAACCCAAAGATATAAGATAAATTGATGGGTAATTACAAGAATCAAGAATAATGTCAATTTTATTTTGTTGATAACTTTCTTAAAATCAATGTTGGGGTATAAAACTCGGTTGCGTTTGTTCGAACAACATCTAAAGAATACATTTTTCACCATCTCGAACTTTGAAAGGCGTTTCTTATTGGAGAATTAGGTCTAAGTTCCACCTCATTAGTGAGATACCTAACTTTTGCAAATCTGCTCAGATATCGCCAAATTTCTTGGAAAACCTGAAAAATATCATCCTAATCGACCTCTCGAGGCTCCATCCGATCCATCTACTGCGATATCTGTCCAAATAACAGCTTTTTCAACGAAATTCCCGTGTACCCCTTCAACCTCGAAATGTAAAAATTCGTCCTGGTCTTGAAAATCGTCCTCACGCTCCAAACTGGTGCTAAAAACAATAAAAATACAATACAAAATCTTGGATATTCGACGAAAAACTCACCTGCAAATATCGATTAAATACCAAAAATCTGCGAACAATTTGTAAACCTAACAAAATGTGGAATATCTTTGATACTTTTACTTTGATGTAAACAAAGAAACTGGCAACGTCGTTTTGTCATAAACGATATTTTCTGTGCGCGCACTGACTTTTCATCATATGTTCTGTGCTTTTCATCAGGGGCACCAACTCCTGAAAACGAAACCATGACCTCCTATGTGATTAAATAAAAGTGAATGGAGTATAGATTTCTCTTGAAAAAATATCATTTTTTTCTCTTCCTTTTTTCCGGGTCTTCGTTTCCGAGACACAGGGTGTAATTGTAAATTTCTTGTAATTGGAAAAATATGATCACTAAAACTATTGAAAAATAACTATGCAATTTAAACTTAAAAACCTAGTTGTAAAATTTTGTTGACATCAATAAACTTTCCAAATTCAAGAAATTTACAATGCAATACAAATTGTTTTTGATCCAGATTTCTCGAATATGGTTCACTTCAGAGCAAAGAAACAAGGGTACCTTTTTTGTGTGGAACATTGGCGCATCAGAATTTGCTGTGCAAATAAAAATTTGTCCAGTGTTGTAAAAGTGGGGGGGTTGAACCTTTATGCGAATTCAATTTATCCGCCACTGGCACGTCTAATAAAACCGAGGGGAAAAAAGTAGCTATTATTAGTGGCAATACTGGCAATGCGTGTACAAAAACTCAATTCTGTAATTCTAATGGTTCCTGAGATATTAGCAAAAAACTGAAATAAATGTAAAATTTTCGACACCCTAAAACGAAGACCCGGAGAAAATAAGGGAGGGAAAAAATGTTATTTTTTTATGGGAAATCTAGAGTTGGCCAGTGATGCACTTATTTAGGAACACGCTGTTTATCGAAAAGCACCTACAGCCTTTTTTCTAATGATACGTACTAATGATTGCACTTCGTTCGGAGAGATGTCTTATGTAGGCTTATTTCTTTAGAATTTTGAATAGTGGAGAATTCCAAAGGTCCGTCTGTTCGTTTAGAAGTTTTTCTGTCGAGATATTCGAGTACTTTTATTTTTTTTCCGAGTGAATTATCGCCAAGTAACGGACTATTATGTCCATTATTTTTCAGTAAAATTTCAACATTCACTTCTTCATTTCAAGCACTGAAATGTAGTGTGAGATCATAAGTTCTTCGGCAATTATGGTAATTTTTTCATGTTTTACTTCTTTCCATGATATTTAACTTAATTTTACCTCTTTTTCTGATATTTTACTCATTATCTAGACTCCTAATATTTACAACCTATTTTCCTGAAATTTTATCACTTTCATAGAATTCTCCTAGACCACATCAATTGTAATAATTTTTCTGATTCTCCTCGTGAACAATATATACTAACTAACAAAGAAACTGCAACACCCAGAAGGAGTTTTAGATTTTAAATTTTTTTGGTAAAACAGATAGTATAGTAAGGAGTTAATAATTAAATTTGGACGAAATTTCGTTAAGGTTGTCTCATGTAAACTTTCTGTGTTACTCGAATATTGTAGTCGTTTTTTGCATTTTTTGAATTTTACAACAAACCAGCTATTCGAAGAGATCCAAAGTCGATGTTTAGTTGTTATTGAAATGCCTAGAGCACGTGTACTCGGAATTTATCGCCAGCCAAGTGAATTTGAAAAAGATTCAATTTTTGGCCTACGGGAGGCGGGGTGGTCATTTCGAGAAATCGCTAATCGTACGAATAGAAATCCAACTACTGTTATGAGCTGTTGTCAACGTGGTTTGATAATGCCCAAAAAAGGCACCGGACTTCGAAGGGGCACAAATAAGTTCTAGATCGACGTCTAAGAATAATGGCCATTAGATTTACGACAACTCGATCTTTGGCTGATGAGTGGTAAGGAGAACAAGGCCATCCTGTTACTGTCCGAACGGTTTACCGCCGGATAAGGTCTTTTGGACTGCAGCATTATCGACCCCATCTTGTGTTACCTCTGACGGTTGAACTGCTGAGCATCGCCGGCAACCATTAGGTACGCATTACAGTGGTTCAGAGATTGTCAACATTGGAATGTGGAATGGCATCTGATGGATGTCGATACTCCTTGGGTGCACATGATGGCCGAAGAAGGATTAGACGACGTCGGGGAGAAAGACGTGAACCTCAGTTTGATGTTGAGCGTATGTACTCCAGACAGTAGGCGTTACGGTATGGGGTGCTATTGCACATGCAAGTAGGTCACCTTTAGTTTGCATTCGAGGTAACATGACAGCGCTGCGTTACCTTCAGGAAAGAGTGTGTTCTCCCCTACCTTAACCAGCTCGAGAATCCAATATTTCAGCGAGATAATATTCGACCTCATGTTGCCATTGTTGATTTAAACTTTTTTGAAGCGACCCATGTGAATCTTGTGCCATGGCCACTGGCGAATACAGGGAGGTGGCCATGGGTGCCATCCCCCCCCCCCTTTGACCTCGAAATTGACAATAATCCCTTTATTGTAGTCCTTTAACGCTGATCAAAAAGGACCCCGCACTTTTTCTATGACAAATGGCGTTCCGTCAAATGTTCTAAAATTTTGGTATAATGTAGTACTCGGCCTACTGATCAAAAGTGTCCATGGCCCCAACTCAATCCTATGACTATACTTTTTGAGGTACAGGGCGTTGAAGTTGAGAATTACCCACTTTTACTACGCTCGTATCTCGGAACGGAATCGAATGAACTTCGATTTTTCTCAAGAAACATTTCATTCCATCCCCAGTGAGCAACCATATAAAGAAATATGACCGAAAATCGTTACAAATACTGGGTTATCCATAATTGAATGCATGTCCGATTTTGAAAGTATAAAATGTCTGATCCAGAGCGAGAACGTTCACAAAATGAACTATTACACGGATATGTTGTTGTTACATCGAAAAAGTCTGTAATACCCAGAATTTATACTGGGTGATCCATTATTATAGAAACTATTCTCAAGGAAGGTTAAGTGGACACCCTGTATTTATGGGTTGATTCAAGGTGTTTGTTTAATTTTTTTAGAACATATCATCATGGACTTCAAAAAATACAGGGTGATTCAGTCATGAAATGAACTTTGAACCTCACGAAAATACCCAAAAACCATCTTTTTTTTTTCATCACCCTCTATTTTAAGATTTTCTCCGATGAGATGGGTGTTTTCTTTCACCACTGTACTTGATATTGAAACATCAATACGGCTGAGAATTTTTATCCACTATCTATGAACAGATTTTTTTTTTATGTAATATGAAAATTATTTATTTATGTTATTCTATATTCTTATTCCAGAATAAAAAAAACCTGTTCATAGGAAGTGGATAAAAACTCTTAGCCGTATTGATGTTTTTATATCAAGTACAATGGTGAAAGAAAACTCCCACCTCATCGGAGTTAATCGTGAAATAGAGGGTGATGAAAAAAGAGGTGGTTTTTGGGTATTTTCGTGAGGTTCAAAGTTCATTTCATGACTGAATCACCCTGTATTCTTTGAAGTCCATGATGATATGTTCTAAAAAAATTAAACAAACACCTTGAATCAACCCAGAAATACAGGGTGTCCACTTAACCTTCCTTGAGAATAGTTTCTATAATAATGGATCACCCAGTATAAATTCTGGGTATAACAGACTATTTCGATGTAACAACAACCAGGCCCGGATCTAGGGGGGGGCAAGCGGGGCGCTTGCCCCGGGCGCCAGCTCAAGGGGGCGCCAAAAACAACCAGTGGTTGAATTTTTTCATTTTTTATTTTCTCGGAAAAAGGTATTATCAAATATGACCCGACTCTGAAGTGCCATCTTGACCACTCAAAAAAAGGACAAACATCCAATCTGTCTAAAACTATATGGAATGAAATTATCGATTTAATTATTATTATTATTATTATTATTATTATAACAAGGTGAAGAGTTGAGGCCAAGCCTATAAACTCACAAAAAATATACATATGAAAAATAAATACACCGTAACTTAAAATAAATGCA
Organism: Adalia decempunctata; assembly: GCA_951802165.1. Lineage (NCBI taxonomy): Eukaryota > Metazoa > Arthropoda > Insecta > Coleoptera > Coccinellidae > Adalia > Adalia decempunctata. The sequence goes on from OX637697.1 coordinate 30,737,655, forward strand.
TTACAAAAAAAAACAAAAAGAAAACTCTCGTCTCCACAAGCAGCACTCACTCGCGACGCAACCAGGCATCATAGTTGTTCTTAAAACTGTTGACAGAAGCTGAGTTCACCACCGATGAAGGTAGAGAGTTCCAAACGGAAAACCAAAGTTCGGAATAACATTATTAATGAGATCAAGGAGGCCAACTATTTCACTATTTATATTCGACTGCACCCCATATGTTTTTCACACAGAACAAATGAACCAGGTTATACGATATTTGAAGAAAACGGAGTCTGGATATGGGATAAAGGAAAGTTTTATTGACCAAAGAAGTTGACGGGAAAACTGGAATTCTAGATAAACAGCAAGCTGATGATTTAGATGTCAAAAAATGTCGTGGGCAATCCTACGACAACGGATCTAATATGGCTGGCATAATATATATAAAGCAGTCCAGAATTCTACAGATGAACGAGCTGGCAGTATTAGTTCCACTCTTTGAATCTTGTGAGTGTCCATTAGGCTTCATCATGTTCAGAATAGTAAATTTATTTGGTGTTGTACAAAAACTGTATTCTCTTTTTGCTAGTTCAATCACACGTTGAACAATTATGAAAAAGTGCACGAAAACAAATTTGAAAGGAAGATGGTCTAAACATCGAGCTGTTAATGCGAGTGTTAATGCCTTGCTCAATACCGGGAGTTGTGAAGGCTGGTGGAAGAAATCAAAGAATCCTCACTAGTCGCAGAATCAAAGTATGAAGCTGGTCATTTGCTTTATGCTGTGATGGATTTTAGATTCATCCTGAATCTAACAATTTGGTATAATATTCTGCGAGAGATCAATAGGGTCAACGTGGAAATTCAGAGAGGGGATATAATTATTTCATGTTGATTATCGTTGATCAAGGTCTTGTGAAGATCTTGCAAAGAATGAGAGAAAATCCTATTGAAAACTGGATCTCGAAAGCTACACTTCTTTCAGAAAAATTGGATGTGGAGCCAATTCTTAGAAATAAACGTATTTCCAAGAAGAAAATCAGGTCGACGAAATGTGCGAGGATGAGTCAAGAACGCTAAGGTCTAGTTGGTTTATTCTCGAAGGAAATAAAGGTTGTTTTCAACAGATTATTGTCAGAAATCAGAAAAAGCTCAGGAAGCACAGAGAGTCTGCATACGAATTTCGCATTCCTCAATGGCCATGCTCTTTTAAACATGCAAAAAGAGAATCTGCAGAAAAATGGGACCCTTTTAGCGCAAACATATTGACGAAACTTGAATGCAGTTGATTTCTGTTAGGAACTAGCGGTTTTCAAAGAGCTGTTTCCTTAAATTAGTGAAAGATCGACTTGATTAGACCTGCTACAAATTCTTCACAGGCAAGATCTGCAAGAAGCTTTTCCTTGTGTCAGTATAGCTTTAATAATATACTGCACATTACCTACCACGCAAGCTGCGAACGCAGTTTCAGAGAATAGAAAATGATAAAAAATTATTTGCGTTCCTCAATGAGTCAGGGACGTCTCTCTGGTCTCTCGATCTTAGCTAAAGAAAACAAAACTGCTTTCAAAACAGATTTCGAGGAGCTGATAGATGCGTTCTCGGAAAGAAAATCACGCCGCGTGAAGCTGCGAAGAAAAAATCTAATTTCTTTTTGATTTTTTTCTTATTATTATTATTTTTTTATTATTTATTTGTATTATTTATTTTGTTATTTTTTATGAATTCATAAATTACACAAATTAGGGGGGCGCCATCAGGATTTTTTGCCCCGGTCTGAAAAAATCGTAGATCCGGGCCAGACAACAACATATCTAGTGTAACAGTTCATTTTGTGAACGTTCTCGCTCTGAAACTGACATACTTTATACTTCAAAATCGGACATGCATTCAATTATGGATAACCCTGTATTCGTACCGATTTTCGGTCATATGTCTAAATGGTTGCTCCCTGGGGAAGTCATGAAATGTTTCTTGAGAAAAATTGAAGTTAATTCGATTCTGTTCCGAGATACGGGCGTAGTAAAAGTGGGTAATTCTCAACTTCAACGCCCTGCATGTATCTCAAAAACTATAGTCTGTTCAAATATAAGAGAATGTAAACAAACAAACCAAATCGGTTTGTTTTGCGCATTACTAACATATGATTGGTGAAACGGTCGGCTGTATAATTCTTTTCACGCCCCCAAAAGACTGCCAGGATCGTACTTAAAGCTTAGAACGATTTCACAGTTATCTTTTCCGGACAATAATGTCGAATTCAGAAACGGACACTGCATCTGAAGGTGGTATATTGGGCCCACCACGAAAAAGAACGAAACGTTTACATTTGTCTATTCAAATCATGTGTATTCCATTCAGAGAATAATATCAAGTTTATATGATTGTGTGAACTATCCTCGATCCGACCCTGGAGCCCTGAAAGCAAGTCTCTACCTGAAGCAAGCCCATCCTTCGTGTGCGCGACTTTGTTTACGTCGTAGTCGCTTATATTTGAACAGAGTATAGTCATAGGATTGAGTTGGCGCCATTGACACTTTCGATCAGTAGGTCGAGTACTACATTATACCAATTAGAACATTTGACGGAACGCCATTTGCCAAAGAAAAAGTGCGGGGTCCTTTCTATAGGTATATACATGCCCCCCCCCTGGAAAAATTAATGCCCCCCTGAAAAACGGTCTCTCCGCCAGTGGTCATGGCCGCCCAGATCTCCCGATCTCTCGTAGCACATAGAGCATATTTGGGACATCATGGGTAGAAGGCCTGGAAATTTACCCCAGCCCCCACGAACCTTGGCGGCTCTGAGACATGAAGTACAGGTAACTTGGGATAGTATCCCTCAAGAAGAAATAGACTATCTTATTGCATCAATGCCAAGACGTGATGGGGAATGTATAGATAATCACGGTGGACAAACACATTATCAACAAATTTATAAAAAAAAATGTTAAACCCTTCGTTTTTTCTCCAAATTTTAATAATTCACTACGCGCTATACTATCTATGTTTTACCAAAGAAAAATAAAATTTAAACAGCTCCTTCTGGGTGTTGCAGTTTTTTTGTCAGTTATTGTGGTATCCTTTAAAGTAGTATACCTAGTAATGAAATTAAAGTGTTATCTGGAAAACTCAATGCACCATCGATCATTGAATGAAGAAATATCATTCAAAAATGAATTCAAAGCGCTTTTTTCGAGTTATCCCATTCGGAAATGGAAAAACTCCCTATCAACCCCCATAATTATAACGCTCGGCGCGGTGCTGGGGTGGAAACTCTCCTCCATTCCTTCATTCCACGGGTAGCTGGTATAAAACCGCTTCGGTGCGGCAGCGTGTTATCTGGGAGGACGAGCAGCAAACTCCATTAAAGTTGATTGTGACCTAAACCGTCACTTAGAGCGCGGATAGAATATCACAATAGGTTCATCCTCCAGAAGGCAATAAGCTGAGGCGGATCATATCCATTAAGAAGGGGCGGCGGATATCGAGCGGCCGACGAATTCGTGACAGGTTAACTGTGGGGCTTACATGGCTCCAGTGGCGTCATGAAAATGCCCGAAAAATAATTAGATCGAATCCGAGCATTCCACTTTCATCAACTGCGGTAGGCATCTTCAGAGGTATCTTGGTCGGAGGTTGTAACTCGAGGAGGTTGTAACCGAATTGGTGATGACTGATGTTACTGGATATTTCGCTGTAGTTATAGCCTCACCACCGGCGTGGCCGGTCGGTTCTTCGCCAACGTTTTGACACACTCAATTCTAGCATTGCAGCAGGCACAATAAATAAAGAAGTCTCCTTTTTCTCGTTTATGTGCTTATAAGGGGCATTTCAATAAGAGCATGATGTCACATGATTATGACGTGACAAATCTAAAGTTGACAGATGGGAGTTAGTGAGCATGGCACATTTTTTCACGTTTTTCTTCGAAAACCAACAAGGTAATGCAGCAATTGTGAATGGCGAACGTTATCGTGCTATGTTTATCCCCTGTCTTATTTGGAAGCTATTGGTCTTGACCATATGTGGTTTCAGCAGGACGGTGCCACATGTCATAACGCCCGTGAAACATTGACGATCTTGCACGAGTTTGCTCCTGTTCGTGTCATTTCCCAATCTGGTGACCAGAATTTGCCTCCACTCTTGCGCTCTTATTGAAACATCCTTCAGAATTCTATGGCCTCCATATTCATCCTAGGATAATAACAGAATGTTATGTCTATTCATCGGAGCATGTGCAGTCCTCTCTGTTTGAATGCTTATTCTTTTAGTAGTCCCGATGTGAATCTTCTCGCACTCGCAAGGTTTTTCTATAAACACCAATCTGAGTGGATCAGTTTGATCTTTGACACTCCTTAGGACCTGTCCCAGTTCTGCTGTGGGTTTATTGGCGACTTCATCCACCGATAAGGGTGCTGCTAACAGTAAACAAACATGGATGAAAATAAGTAATCTTTTCTGAAGAGCTTCGTTGTTTTGATATGTAAAGAAGATTATTTGAAGTCTTTTTCTTTGATCTCGTGATGATTTTGTGAAGAATTTCAGTGAATTAATGTATTATGGACAGTGCAGTGCCGAGTTTATAAAATTTCGGTGTACAAATTGGCTTTTTCTTTTCTAATTGGATCGACATTTCACCGATGAATTCGATGGAAATTATGAAAATAAATGATGAATGTTCTTTATATTCATGGAAATATACTACAAAATAGCAACACAAAAATATTTACATCTGCCATAAACTATGATCTCAATGTGAATCTGGTAAGACATGACAAACATAAAGATCTATGTATGGTATACATATTTCCTCATGATCAAGTATCACCTGAATATTCCCACAATGTTAAGCGGAAAATTCATCAATTCAACCTCAGAACTTGGCCACTGAATACAACCTTCCAAAATATGTATTTGCTGAATACTTAATATTTTCATATGTAATACCACTAGAGATGGAATTTTGCCGGCAAAATCACGAGCCGTCAGGAGAGTGATTTTGGAAAAAATGTCATGAGCGAAATTTCCGAAAAGCAACAAAATTGAATATTACAAGAGAGAAATTTTACCTGCTTAAATTTCATCTCGAGTGGTATTCGGCATGACTATTCCACGAGGAAATAGGGTAATAATATGTTCACATTTGACGCGTATTGCGATATTTGGCAAATAAGAATTCATCATAGATTAACTAAAGCACTAAACGTTGTTTGTCCTCTCTATGATATTTATTTCCGAAGCTATCTATGAATTCGAGAAACGTCAAAAATTGTATCGCTGGAAAACCAACTTTTTTGGCGGCTTGAAAATTTTTTCGAGATGAAACGATCGTTGCTACGGAAACTTTCTCACTAAAAATGGAATGAGTGGAATAGTCAGTAAAAATATTGTTCGCAGTTGTTCGAGAAACTCTCAACGAACATTTTTTTCCGCAAGGTTTCTCTATCTATGGTTGATCCATGCTTTTCTTTGGTCCGATTTTTCCAATATACATCATATATCAATATCAGTGATATACAGGGTGTTTGGAGGGTGAGTAGCCATAGGTAAATGGTGGATAGGTGATGCTCTTGGCTACTTGTTGCGCCTAATAAAATAACATTTTGCCCAAAGTTCAAGGTGTTATAATTTTTTTACCATTTTTCTAGAAATTTCCCATTTTTCTCATCAAAACCTTGAATTTTTTCAAATTTAATGCTCGAGGTGCCTATAAAATGATTTATTTCCTTAGTCTAGTCTTGTCTTATTCAGATTGAATCAAAATTTCATACAAACGTCTTCCATAAACCTGACAGCGTCGTATCAAACTTCAAAATGAAAAAAAAATAATGTTGTGTCCACTTTACAAAGTGAAATAAATAACAAATTTACATAGTGTTGGGTTTCAAAATGGCTTTAAAAACTTCTCTAGTTAATACTCTTTGCAATGGTATGTAACATGTACCATTAATAATCAGATAACTCAACAAAAAACCGTTTTGTCTTCAAGGATGCCTTGGAAAGGATGACGACAAAACTATTCCATTGAGCAGGCAAAATCTTTTCTCTCATTTTACCACAGCTAAAAATAGCGTGCTCTCTCTATCATCGGCAAACAATACTCCCAAGGGCGTCGCCAGGGAGGGGGCAGCTGCCCCCTGTGCCCCCCCAATTAGAATAGAAAAAATTAACTGATTTTCGTATATTTTGCTATTATTTCATAAGTTTTTAAGGGATTTTTGAGCTCTAGGGGGGGCGGCCCCCCATGTCCCCCCCAGCTCAAAAGCTGGGGGGTAATTACTACATTTGCAAGTCATTTCATAGGCCTGCAGTAAAGGTGCAGTAATGCAGTTTTGAGTTCACTCAACATTTCGGTGGTTCATCAACATATTCTGTAGAAAACTAAAGATAGAGAACTTCAAATCATTTATTTTAAATCTTCTTCAAATTGTTGGCCATTGACACAAGAGAGCCATTAATAGAAAAAATAGATAATGCATTTGTGATAATGAAGCAAGAAATTGGACTAAGCTATACCACAACGGAAATAAGAAAGAGATGTTACGCATGTATTAGAGATAATGGCCAACAATTTGAACAAGATTTTAAATAAATGATTTGAAGTTCTCTTTCTTTAGTTTTCTACAGAATATGTTGATGAACCACCGAAATGTTGAGTGAACTCAAAACTGCATTACTGCACCCTTACTGTAGGCCTATGGAATGACTTGCAAATGTAGTAATTACCCGCTCAGCTTTTGAGCTGGGGGGGGGGGGCACAGGGGGCAGCTGCACCCCCCTAGAGCTCAAAGATCCCTTAAAAGCTTATGAAATAATAACATAATATACGAAAATCAGTTCATTTTTTCTATTCTGATTGGGGGGGGCACGGGGGGCAGCTGCCCCCTCCCTGGCGACGCCCTTGGGAGTATTTTTAGCCAATGATAGAGAGAGCACGCTATTTTAGCTGTGGTAGAATGAGAGAAAAGATTTTGCCTGCTCAATGGAATAGTTTTGTCGTCATCCTTTCAAGGCATCCTTGAAGACAAAACGGTTTTTTGTTGAGTAATCTGATTATCAATGGTACATGTTACATACCATTGCAAAGAGTATTAACTAGAGAAGTTTTTAAAGCCATTTTAAAACCCAACACTATGTAAATTTTTTTTTATTTCACTTTGTAAAGTGGACACAACATTATTTTTTTTTTCATTTTGAAGTTTGATACGACGCTGTCATGTTTTTTGAAGACGTTTGTATGAAATTTTGATTCAATCTGAATGAGACAAGACTAGACTAAGGAAATAAATCATTTTATAGGCACCTCGAGCATTAAATTTGGAAAAATTCAAGGTTTTAATGAGAAAAATGGGAAATTTCTAGAAAAATGGTAAAAAAATTATAACACCTTGAACTTTGGGCAAAATGTTATTTTATTAGGCGCAACAAGTAGCCAAGAGCATCACCCATCCACCATTTACTTATGGCTACTCACCCTCCAAACACCCTGTATAGTGTTGAGGCATCTTTCTTAGGAGATTTATGAAAACGTATAGACCGGTTTAAATCACAACAGTTCAAGGGCGGATTTTTGGGGGGGGGGGGGGGGGGGGGGGGTTGGGTTGTACGGGGGGTAACTACCCCTCCCATGAGTATCGAAGACCTAAGAAAAAGGTGGTGCACATACAATATTTCATACATTTTTCACCTGATTTTATGGTTTTCAATCCTTATTACCCCCCCCCCCCAGGATCGTTATTACCCCTTCCATGAAAAAGAGCTATATCCGCCCTTGCAACAGTTATACAATTGAATACATTAGCATTAAAACATTAATCCTTTCGCTCAGATATCTCGCTTTAATTAATTTATGTCTTACAGACAGATACACTTGACTTGTTTTATACATTAATTAATGTCCACAAAGACCAATAAACATATTCTATTCTATTCTATTCTAAAGGCACATGTCAGTACCTTGAATTACGATGATCAATTTCATAACACTCTTGTTGATAATTATGGTATTAACCTTTCGCATCGGTTTAAACTGCACCAAAAAATTAAACTCAAACAAGTCGCCTTGTAACCTAAAACATGATATAACTTTGTGAATAATATTTTGAATGGATAACACTGATATAAACCTTCTCAACAATTTTTATTTCAATACTAATTAATCTGCTCAGAACACGATAAAAACTTCCAAATATCCCTTAAGAATACCTTAATATAAAACGGAACATTATGGCACAAAAGCACAAGATCTCAAAACATTACTCATTTTCTTTCTAGTTTGGAATTTTGGCCGAAAGGGCGTTTTGAACTTTAGATAACATGTCTCCATATAAGTTTGCCAATTTTGTCTGTCACTGATGGAATGAAAATGTAAGTTTGCCTTTTTCTTGGAATTGATTTCGGACGGTCTATTTTTCTTTGTTGTTAGCTAAGGTTTCAAGGCTCAATCGATCTTTTTCTAGTTGTATCCATTTGAAATGAAAGCTTGTCGCAAATGTCCCAACCCGTTTGGCAGATATTCAGGCCCACATATAAGTCGAACTCTCTCTACAAGTGTTTTGGAAGAGAGGGCACTATTGGCCACGCCGGCGGTGGAGTTGCGACTATAAATACAGCAATAGATCCAGTAACATCACCAACTCGAAGCAGTCAATCGTGGGGTTACAACCTCCGATCAAGATACCTCTGATTTCTGAAGATGCCCACCGTAGTTGTGGGTCGCTAGGAAGCCCGTAATATTCTTATTTCGATGTTGAATCCGGCCCTGAAAGTCTTTAACAAGTTATTTGAATAGAGTTTGGGGTTCCTCAAGGGTCATTTTCGGGTCCACTTCTATTTTAATTCTAACCACCATCATTGAAAATAGAATTTTACTCGTTCACCATATATTCAATGATTTAAATGAGACTTGAATGAATTCCAATCATTATCAAATTGTCATATACCCAAAACAGGGAAGAATATTAGAATTTTAGTAGAAGTTTTTTTCACAGTAGGTACGTACGCCTATGCAACCGTTGAATTCTCCCAAAGCATTGATGACGCTTCTCTATCGAATCCAGGAGACGTCAGAAGGAAGCCTTTTCCAGCCGCCGTTTTAATGAGTGATTTAGCGGTACAAAGCAAGTCTCTGGAGAGCTCTATCAGGCGCATCCAGACGCCCGAGCGAGCATGGGGTTGGTGGAAAAGGAGCCTGCGATACGCCCCCGCATCTACGACGAGGGGTTTGCTGTGTTAATCAGACGGACACGTGTTTTGCCCCGTTTGTGATAATAATTGAACATGGCGACTGGAGATATTCATAGATGGTAAACGGTATGACAAGGTGATTGTTGTGCAGTCCATTTTTTTTTAACCTAGTTGACATACACTCACACTGGCGGTTTTCAGATGGGAGAAAGCGAAACACAAAAGTACCCCAACTAACTATAAACAAGCCTATCAAAAGATTCTTGTTTTGGTCCACAATAGTCCGTTCAAATATAAGAAGGAGCTTTGTAAACAAACAGCATCGTCTGGTTTGCGCACAATAAAGCTCCTATTGGTCAAAGGGTCATAACAACGCTCCCTTTCAAAGCCCTAAGAGACTGCCAGGATCGTACTCCGAACGGACTGTGTATGGTAGGTACTAGATAGAAATGATTCAATAATTTGAGTCAGCAATTCCCACATTAGAACTTTTTTCCTCAGAAACTCTAGTGCAAAATTTCTGTTATGATTTGCAACTGTCATAATCATTTTATATCCGACGTACCCTATTTTTTTATTTTTTTGTTTTTATATTATTATCTACTAAATAATTTCTTTTTCGGATGCTCGAGATTGCGGCAAGGTAATTCCAGGAAACACCAGAGTTTTAGAGATTTGGGTCGGAATCTTGCAAGATTCCGACAAAGTTTTCAATTGACAAGACTCGTAAAAGATCTCTGTTCAAATTTATAATGGTCATTTACTTGTTATATCCGAAATATATTTAGTTTCGGCCCAAAATTTTATATTTTTTTGTACGAAACTCTTCGTCGGCTGCTCAAGATTCCGACAAGGTAATTCCGAGAAACACCAGATTTGGGTCCTTTCCCTTAATGGGTCAAAGCCATCTTGATTTGCATAAATATCGAAGTTTTCAATTGACAAGACTAGTTAAAATACCTAGAGCTACTGTGAAGGTCTAGCTGTTCAAAGTGTTTATAGATTTTGTTGTGAAAAGTGTATTGTGTTGGAAAATCTTTTGACGAAGTGTAGGTATATATAGTGTTTATAGAACAATGTCGAATTCGGAAACGGATGCTGTATCTGAGGGTGATATGTGGGGACCACCAGTAAAAAGGTCCAAAAGGTCGCATTTCTCTGCTGAAGAGAAAGAGATAATTTTGAACATTTCTCAAAAAGAGTTGGAAGAACATCCTGATTTATCGAAACGAGACTTATGGTGGGTTTCACAAAGATCGTTGATTGAGTGATTCACAGAGTACCTTGACGTTTTTGTCAAATCGACCAATAGAATTTCAAATTTACGGATTTTTTATCACAGAATCGCTCGATTAAGCATTTGATCACCCGATCAACTTTTGTGAAACCTGGCTTCAGTATAGGAATTGTTTCAAAATCCTCAGGGGTGAGTGATTCAGCTGTATTCAGAATTCTCAGAGAATATAAAGAGAATGAAACATTGACGCCACCTAAGAGGAGAGCCCAGTCGTTAAAAATAATCGATTCGGTTGACGATTTCGATATGAACCTTATCAGAAGAATTGTCCACGGTTTTTTTTCCGGAATGAAATCCCAACGATTTCTGAAGTACTAGAAATCGTGAATGATGACGACAGTTTGCCAAATTTCAAAAGAACAACGTTCTATAAATTATTGAAAAAATTGAATTCAAGTTCAAAAAACGTGGTCGTGATAGTCTACTGATAGATAGGGATGAAATAATTGTGTGGAGAAGAGATTATTTGAAGAAAATCCGCTCATTAAGGGAACAAGGCAGAAAAATTTATTACCTGGATGAGACATGGATAAATAAACTGAACGATTGTGTGAAATCTCCTCGATTCGACTATGGACGGAAAGTAACTATGCGAAAGCCCTCCTACCGCTGCGCCAAACATGTTATTATTGCTCCTTCTTACATTTGAACAGAGTATAGTCAACATATTCTTGTCACTGCTACTCTTGAGAAGATTTTCATATTCACAAATAGGTGGCATGTCCTTATCACATCCCATAAATGGTGAGTCAGGTGAGTCTTTAACTTATTGACTTATATATTTTAACTGAAGATGCTGGAGGCAAAAAGAAACCTTTTTTATACCTACTCTGTTTTTCCGAATTCGATTCTGCTAAAGAGATATGGCCATTTGAAAAAAAAACTTGGGCCGAATATGTGCCTGATACGATTTTCTGGAAAGACCCCAAAGTTCATATTTCTCGATTAAAATTGAGTTGATACATTTAGGAAATACTCAATTACTAACCTCAATTATTCGAATAAGAATGTTAAAAACACAATATTTCTTAACAAAACACTTAGTTTTGTGCGATGATCTCTGCAATTGAAAAGCCATATTTCTTCCACCAAGATAATTTCATTCTTCGAATTTCCTGGAGATTATAGTTTCTTAACACTTATAAGTAACTTGATCATATTTTCCTCGATCCCAAAAATTTCTTATAAAGAATGGTTTTTCATTCAATTTATGATCAATCAATCTAACCTTACCCATTTGGTATTCAAAACAATAATCTTCCATGAATATTTCACAGAGCTTTTGAGAAGACGATGCCAGATTGTTGTTAACGATAATTTTTAATATATACTGTGCGTATGAATTATACCTATGTATTTCATGCTCCTTGCAGTCCCGGTTGTTCAATTTTATCTCCCACATTTGTGGGATTTTATTATAACATATTTCTACATCAAACATTTTTGCATCATTTAAATTTTAGTCTTGACAAACATTGTTAACTTGTAGTGCTACAGAGAAATATTAATTCAATAGCTATTCGATGGTATTTAAAATCCAGGGAAGCATCCAAATTATTCTTGAGAAACGTGATTTTTTACTCAAATTTCATGGTTTAAAATTAGGAATAACTCAAATAAAACTATGTTTTTTGAAAAAACATAGGAATACTTTCATTTTCTAAAATGATTTATTCTTCGGAAACATGAACCGTTCATCTTTTTCAAGTAGTTATAGCAGTTTATAGTATTTTCGCGTGGATTTATGAGGAGGCTTCGCTGTAAATATTATGCCAGGAGAAATATAAGTTTTGATTGAGGAATCTTCACCATGCATTCAAAATTCAGTTCAGTTGAAATGGCAATTCCGAAGATATGAAAAAGAAGTGTTTTTTCATGGATCTTCGACTGTTTTCTTCATTATAAGTATATTCCGTTTAAGAAGTATTCAGAGAGAAGGAAGCATGAAAAATGTTCACAATTATTGGATAAAATTATTTCGAATGAAATTTTAGATAGGACTAGAAGGAAATAAGTGTACGGGAGGATCTTCGAGTACCTACTGTTCCTTCAATTGTAGAAACTTCTCCTGCCGATACCTCCTCTAACTCACTTACGATCAAGGGATCTAACACCTTCAAAACTCAGGCCCGGATCTAGGGTGAGGCAAGCGGGGCGCTTGCCCTGGGCGCCAGCTCAAGGGGGCGCCAAAAATAAACCAGAAGTTACATTTTTTTATTTTGTATTTTCTCGGAAAAAAGTATAATTATTGAATATGACCCCACTCTGAAGTGCCATCTTTATCACTCAAAAAAAAGACGAACATCATATCAGTCAAAAACTATACAAAATGAAATTATCGTTTTAATGGCCACCAAAAGTTCGGAATAACATTATTAGGCAGGCCAACTATTTCACTATTATGTTCGACTGCACCCAAGATGCATCTCACGCAGAACAAATGAACTAGGTTATACGATATTTGAAGAGAACGGGATCTGGAATCTGGATATGAGATAAAGGAAAGTTTTAATGACGAAAAAACTGGAGAATAATATCATAGCGAATTCTGAATAAACTGCAAGCTGATGATTTAGATTTCAAAAAATGGCTGGCATATATAAAGGAGTCCAATCCAGAATTCTACATTCTACAGCTGGTAGTATTAGTTCCATGCCTCGCACACTTTTTGAATCTTGTGAGTGTCCATTCGGCTTCATCATGTAACATGTTCAGAAGCAGTAAATTTATTTGGTGTTGTACAAAAACTGTATTCTTTTTTGTTATGACAAAGTGCACGAAAACTAATTTGAAAGGAAGTAGCCAAACAAGATGGGCAAAATATCAAGCTGTTAAAGCCTTGCTCAATAATTCACCGGGAGTTGTGAATAATGTGGAAGAAATCATAGAATCCCTACTAGTCGCAGAATCCAAGTATGAAGCTGGTCATTTGCTTCATGCTGTGATAGATTCTAGATTAAACCTAACAATTTGGGATTATATTCTGCGAAAGATCAATAGGTCAACGTGGAAATTCAGGAAGGGGATATAAATTATTTCACCTTCATTATCGTTGATGAAAGGTCTTGAGAGGATCTTGCAAGTAGGTAATGAGAGAAAAACCTATTGAAAACTGGATGTGGTGCCAATTATTAGAAATAAACGTGTTTCCAAGAAGAAAAAGCAGGTCGACGAAATGTGTAAGCATGAATCAAGAACGTTAGATCTAGTTGGTTTATTCTCGAAGGAAATTAAAGTTGTTTTCGACAGATCATTGTCAGAAATCAGGAAAAGATTAAAAGGCGCAGAGATTCTGCATACGAATTTCGCATTCCTCAATCGCCATGCCCTTTTAAACACGCAAAAAGAGGATCTCAGAAAAATGGGAACCTTTTAGCGCAAAATTATTGGAGTTGATTTTTGTTAGGTACTAGTGGTTTTCAAAGAGCTGATTCCTGAAATTAGTGAAAGATCGACTTCATTGGACCTGCTACAAATTCTTCACAGGCAAGATTCGTGAGAAGCTTTCCCTAATGTCATTATAGCTTTAAGAATATGATGCACATTACCTACCACGTCTGCAAGATGTGAACGCAGTTTCAGCAATAGAAAACAAAACTGCTTCCGAAACAGATTTCGTGGACCTGATAGATGCGTTCGCGGAAAGAAAATCACGCCGCGTGAAGCTGTGAAGAAAAAATCTAATTTCTTTCCTTGTGATATTTTCCTTATTATTAGTATTTATTTTTATTATTCATTTTTGTTATTTTTTATGAATTCATATATTACACAAATGGGAGGGGGGCGCCATCATGAATTTTCGCCCCGGTCAGAAAAAATCGTAGATCCGGGCCTGTTAAAACTTACCACACTCTATCTTAACGTTAGGCGGAGCTGTGATCTAGTTACTCTGGGGATCATTCTTTGTTCGAACAAAAAAATATTATCTGATAGAATTACCCACCAGATTTTAATCAATATTTGAGAAAACTTGTTTGTATTTCCTTCTTCAAGCAAATTTTCTCTTTGATATACTTCTTCATAATTTCACCTCCCCTGGAATTTTTCAACGAATCATAGAAATGATAAATATTTGAATTCCCCTCAAATGATGACGAGAAATTTTGGAGCTGCTTCCCTCCCGAGATTATTTGGCAGCATCCAGGCCCGGATCTACGATTTTTTCTGACCGGGGCAAAAATTCATGATGGCGCCCCCCTCCCCAAGGTTGGATATGAGAACTGAATGCTTTGAAAATGAAGATACAGTGTAATTTTTTTGAGTGTTTCATTAGAAGTATTCCAGGAAGGAATTTCGATACGACTTCAAGATTCTGTATTTTTGTTTTAGAGTACATGGACTTGAATTGTGAAATATTTTCAAGCGGAATCTACTTCGGGTTCTACCGGAAACGAACGTGAACTTCGTTATTTCAAATGCAACACCCTGTATATTTATACATACATGTTTGAATTCTTGGTTTAATTCTGCACTGATTCGATGTATGATATGTGCAACCACTTCGAGCGATTGTTGAGTTATTGTCAAATTTGTTGACAGAAAGAGTGTCACAAATTAGTGTTTATATCTCCAAAATCCCTCATTGTAAGAAATTTTTTTCGCCACAGTGGAACAAGAGAAAGTACGCTGATACTTCTTCTTGTATAAATTATGAGGAAATATTATACAGGGTGTCTGAAACAGGGCTTCAAAGTGAGCCTCAATAAAAAGGAAATCTCATTTTTTTTCAAATGGTAACGATATAATTTTGTAATTCCGATCGATTGCTCGTCAAAAACTAGTTAGAGTGTGCCAAACATTTGAAATCAGTAATTTTGCCGTTATTGAATAAAATTCGAATTTCACGACTAAAGCCAGGTCTTTGTCTAAAAATCAAATTTATTCAGATAATTTTTAAAAAGGCTATGTCAATAGTAAGAATATGTCAGTTTTAAACTAAGATTTTTTGATCATCATTCATTATCTGCTTTGTTTATTCGTCACATTCGCCGCAAATAAAGAACAGACTTTCGATATATCATTCTAGTGTATCTTTTTATTATTGCTTGTTTTGCACAGTGCTCGATCAATAAAAATGAGTAAGAATGACAATTCCTTACATAGCCTACTTTGAAATAGACGAGCATACCACTGAATTTGACTGAGCCAAACCTGGCTTCAGTCGTGAAATTCTGTCAAAATCAGTGGTATGCTAGTCTATTTCAAAGTAGGCTATATTAGGAATTGTCACTCTCACTCATTTTTATTGATCGAGCACTATGCAAAACAAGAAATAATGAAAAGTTACACTAGATTGATATATCAAAAGTCTGTTCTTTTTGCGGCGAATGTAACAAATAAACAAAGCAGATAATGAATGATGACTAAATGAAAAAAACTTAGTTTAAAACTGACATATTCTTACTATTGACATAGCCTACTTGAAAATTATCTTGATAAACCGGATGTTTAGACAACATGGCTTTATTTAGTCGTGAAATTCGAACGACTGATTTTGAATACGTGAAATGTTCGGAACACTAGCTATTGACGAGCAATCGATCGGAATTACAAAATTATCTGGTTCCCATGCATTTGAAAAAATGAGATTTCATAGAGTTTAATTGAGGATCACTTTGAAACCCTGTTTCAGACACCCTGTATAATATTTCCTCATAATTCATACAAGAAGAAGTATCAGCGTACTTTCTTTCATTACACTGTTGCGAAAAATTTTAGCACTAGGGTATTAATTTTTTCCGAGAAAATCCAAAATAAAATTTTTTTAACCTCTGGTTGATTTTGGCGCCCCCTTGAGCTGGCGCCCGGGGCAAGCGACCCGCTTGCCCCCCCCCCCCCCTAGATCCGGGCCTGGCAGCATAATTTCGAATTAATTGGGAGGTAACGTGCGGAAAGAGTAATTGTCGCCGTCACTGGCGAATCTCACTCCCCAGTGTCTTATCACAGCATCACGTAAATTGAAAATCATTCATTCCCAACGCCCGAACGTATAAACTTCCAAATCCGCACGAAGCCATCCCCAATCTGCACCTGGCCGACTGTGACGTGTGAAAGCTCGATTTTTGATCCACTGGAATGGTGCATGGTTTGGTTGATTTTCCATTTTTACCCATTGATTGGAAGCGTTCGCTCCTATTTTTAAATCCGCTCGTTAAATCCGCCCTTTTGTTTACGTTTCGTCCTTTGTGTCCTATATCTAGGACTCATTCCAATAGGTTTGGTTATTTATAGCTGGTTAACGATATTCGATCAATGACATCATTCATATTTTCTCACACCCGTATCAAAATGGAAATTCTCATCATATTATTTCACCAATACACACTGGATAATAAACAAAAACTTTATTAAGAAAAAAGAATACAAATACCAAAATATCTGAGAAGTTCGTGCTCCTCTTACAATAAACTCAAACTTTCATCATAGCTGGTGGTCCACCAGTGAACACTTTATCGCCAGACTCGCCCATTTGTAGAATCTATAACAAATGACAAAGAATTATTTAAAACTTTTTAATTTGCTCTCCTTAGAGTCCTTAGACTAGAGATATAGTGGACCCTTAAGACGATTTGAGTATTGTTCATATGATTAACAGATTCATTATTACTTCTTCAAGTAGGTAAGCTGAATATATCTTTATTGCTGTCATGAAAAATTGATAATAAGTCTCTATACTCCATTCACGTTTATAAAGTATGCCGGTTGGCCATGACATTCTGACAAATTTCACCGTGTATACTTTGAAAATGTTAGGTTGTAGTAATTTTCCTGTCAGATAACTATGCAACGTTGTCCTATCTACATAGTGGTCGTGGTAATTACGTATTTATCGAAACGTTTATTTACTTTGCGAAAATAATGAATTGGAGAAAATATTATGCGAATTCAATAATTCCAAAGACCTGGCAAATGTTGAAGAACCTTTTTATTCTGTTCATACTGGAAATAAACTGCTCCACATGAGTTAGGGATATTGACTTGAATTGCAAAAAAATATAGTTAAAATAAGATTTTTGTGATGAAAATTCATATTAATATGATTTCAAGTTGCAAAATAATTCAAGCCTGTAGGTCTGCAGAGTATACAGGGTGGTTAAGAAAAATCGAGTAAAATAACGAAATTTTGACCCAGAGAATTCAAGCATTTTAAGACTATCCATACAATATGTATGTACGGGCATCAATTACAGCTTGACATCTTCTTTGCATACTACACACGAGGTTGTTGAACATTTCTTGAGGAATTTGGTTCCATAAACGGGGCAGAAGCTCTCTCAGATCATTTAAGGCTTCTGGGGTAGGTTGATGATTATCTAACCTTCTTTGGAGCATATCCCATGCATGTTCTATGCAATTCAAATCTGGTGAGTGCGGAGGTATTGTTAAATGTGGAATACCAAGCTCCTCGTGCGCATTCTCAACTATGGCTGCACGGTGCGATCTAGCGTTACCGTCTAGAAATTGAAAAGTTTCACCAATAGCAGCGTGAAAATTTGGCACAACATTGTCAATGACATGCTCCCAATAGTGTAAGGCGGTCATATTCCCAGGACAAATGTGTAGATCTATGCGCCCGTTGAAACATATCCCGGCCCATACCATAACACTACCCCCTCGGAATGGATGGACTTCTTGGGCATAGCGACGATTACGGGGTATGCGTGGGATTGCCCATACCCTTATTTTTCGAGAATCTGAAAATCGTCCATATCTGGATTCATCAGTGAAAAGGACACTACGCCATTGATCGTTCCAATTGATATGTTGCCTTGCCAATTCCAGTCTTTGACGCTTATGGTCACGTGTTAATGGAACTCCTCTTAATGGACGTCTAGAACCTAGATTCACCTCTCTCAAATGTCGTCTGATGGTTTCGATGGAAACTTGGACCCCATCTGCATTTTGAAGAGTATTCCGTAGCATTCTACACGTATATAGATGAAGGGTTTCTTCTCGACGAAACGGTGATGAAACGATCCTGAGCAGGTGTTGTTTTTCATCGCCCACCAAGCCTTCGTCTTTCCAACAAGAGACCTGTCTATTCCAAAGTCGCCATATCACACTTTGGCTGACTTGAAGCTTTCCCGCTACAACAACCTGAGTTAGGCCACCCTGTAGCATTCCGATAGCCCTATTAGCCTCAGCGTTTGTTAATTTACGTCTTGGCATTTTCAGAAAACTCGTTTCAAATCGAAGCCGTTGATAAACTGACTTCATTTCAAAATAAGAACATTCATGAAGCATATGCAAAGAACCAAACTTCAGAAAAAAGGCGACCAGATTGACGAAATGTCTCAAAGTGATTTTTATTGGATCGATTCAAGTTGTTATTGAGTTTTAAATGATTTTTCTCGAAGATTACATACTTTTAAAACGATTGAATACGATATCCCTAACTCTTGTGGAGCAGTATATTTCACGTATATAAAGATGATTGGGAGATTCAGTTATGCTATTTTCTTGTACGAAAATCAAGAATCGAGTGTTGAAATTTTACTGAAAAATAATGGACAGAATAGTCCGTTACTTTGTGATAATTCATTCGAAAAAAAATAAAAGTCGAATAACCCGACAGAAAAACTTCTGAACGAACAGACGAAACTATGGAATTCCTCACTTTTCAAAATTCTTAAGGAATAAGCCTACAGAAGACATTCAAATAATTTTCTGCTCAACTTGAAATACTTCAGTATGGAAATGCAGTAGTACTACGAAAATGTTGGATAGCTGGTGATAAATTATTGATTCCAAATTATCAGGGTTACAATCAGAATAAGCAGAAGCAGATTTCTACATAGCACTTCCTGATGCTTTGTCTATGCTTCTTCAGAACTACCTTCGGAATTTTTAGTTTTCAAGCGTGATGAAATTTAGTGAGTAGAAATTAGCATTGGCAACGTCTCCGAGAATTATTTTGACATTTCCGATATTCCACGAGTGCCAACCTGTGGCAGTTCTAAGTAAAAAAAAACATGATAAACCTAAACCTTCACCATCCGGGATATAAAAGTGAATGTAGTATAGGTCCCAATATTTCTATAACTACAGATTCGGGGTCACAGACTATTTCTTTGACAGCTGTCAAAAAATTTCTGTCAATTGATTCCTGAAACCTGCAAATATGAATCTACCAACAAAGTCTATGAACGAGCGTCCAAAAGCTCCCAACTTCAAGACGGTATAGTGGTCCATTTTTTTAATGCAACTCGCAAAAATAACCAAGTATCGACCGAGTTTACTCCATATTACCTACTTGTAAAATAATTTTCGGAATTATTGTTAATTTTTTTGTCTGCGGTTGGCCTACACCAAAATTTTAAACAGCATGTTTTCTGGATGTAAGAGGAAATATGAATTTCATTCCTTCTTTTAGATCGCACTATAACGTACAATCTGTAAAGTCTTCAAAAATGTCTTCGCAAAAAACTTAACGCACCGAAGCTACTTTAAATGCAAATCGATAAGCCGGCAGATCTGATGGTTCTTCCATTCAGAAATTGACATCTCCAATGATTCTTCCACGTTCAAAATCAAGCAGAGAGCAACATACACCCTGCCTTATGAATAATTCATTCAGTCCTCTATTTTCAAATCCTAGCACCTGTTCACCTATCACCGTCGTTATCCGTATATGCCCAGAAAATGAAATCAGAAGGATAGAACAGAATAAATTAGATGCATTTATAATTCGCAGAGGTTGCATTTTTATTGGAAGGTTGCGCTATGGGGGTACTTTGGTCTAGGATTCCGCAGGAAACAGATGCTCAAAAAGTTGCCAATCCTGGATGTATTAATTATCCGCTTTCGACGATTTCTGCCTTAGTGTAATTGATAGAAAAAACGTAAGATCGACGATAATGCGAAACTATTTTAAATTAATAGAAAATGTTCAAGTTAGTGACCACCATTCATTAAAACACCTACAGTCTATAAGAATCATGCTGAATTTTTTCTGCTTGTTTTTTTATATTAGATTAGAATGCCACCCGGCTTTGCAATATGCTGCGGCTAAATATGTTCTCGACGAATTACAATGGATTTCTACGTGTTGTCCATACTTAACATAGAATCGGGTTCAGAAGTAGTGCTAACGACCTCAATAATCACGAATGGGAAGTTTGTTAGGTTTGAAGGTCTCGAACAAGAAAACCACTTGTTACTTAGCCGACGTTTCGTTTAATATATAAACTTCTTCAGGGCACTAGAAGAGAACAGTGTGGATATAACGAAATCATCAAACAAAATACATAATTACAGAGAAGTAATTTTCTTTTGTAGATATAAAAAAATATATTTTACAATTTTTCTTCACGAAAGACAAACAAAAAATCACAACAAACAAACAATAGTCAGTAGGAAGATACCTATAATCAATATCTCTACTTAATGGAAATGAATGACAAAATAATGATTCATCAAAAAAATGCTGTGTGAACAAACAAAGATTAAAATCTCTCAAAAATTTTTTGGTTGTTAAAAATCATGACATAAAGAAAATAATACTGCATTAGCTGAATACAGTAAGAGTTTTTTGCACGCATTCGATTTTGCGAAAACTGAAGTCCTAGGAAAACAGCAAATCTTGAAAAAAAGGCTTTTACAAGAGATGATTGAAATAAAAAAAGATGTTAATGCAGTTAACAAGAGAACTGATATTGAAAAGTTGAACACCCTTTATTATTATTTGATATCAAAGATGTAACATACGATTTCCATTCAAATAACATATTTGTATTAATCTCATAAATTGATGCCTGTCTCGTACCTAGGAAATACGTTCTTGATTTCAATGCAGTGTTTTTGTCTGAATATGTACCTTTTGACAATGAAAACTACATAGTACCGTGAGTAAATTTTCAATTTTTCCACTACATCGTTGTAATTTGTCATGATTTTTAACAACCAAAAAATTCTTGAGATTATAATTTTTGTTTCACACAGCATTTTTTTTGATGAATCATTATTTTGTCATTCACTTCCATTATGTAGAGATATTAATTATAGGTACCTTCCTACTGACTATTGTTTGTTGTGTTTTTCGTGAAGAAAAATTGTAACATATATTTTTTTTATATCTACACAAGAAATTCGAAAACGAGCGACGAAGGAACGCATTTTCTCTATTTCAGTCAAATTTTGTGAAATTCAATGAAAAATTCAAATTATAGGTCCTAGTGACTTTCATATTGTATCTTGTGGCAGTTGGTGTGAATGTTAAGGAATACGAAAATTAACATTTCCAAATTGACGTCTGCTGGAATTTGATAGGATCGGAAGTCATTGTTGACAACCAATGAACGAAAAATGTAACTGAAAACGATGCTGTAATGAATTCATTACAGCACTGTTTTTAGTACTGTAATGAACTCATTACGATACTGAAATAGAGAATTTAGATTGATGCCAATTTGTTTTTTATTGGAGAGATAAATTTATGACATTTATGATTAAAAATAATCTTCGGCATAGGTCTGTCCACCTTAGCTCTAAGGAACCGCATTCAACCAGACCAATTATGGACCACTTTTTCGAGTAATTCAGGGCTTATTTCAGCAATAACGCGAGTTATGTTTGCTTCTAAAGCGTATATTGTTACTGGTTTATCAGCATAAACCAATGTCTTGACATAATCCCAAAGAAAATAATCCATTGGAGTTACCTACGTCGCATGATCTTGAACTTGAAGGTCAATTAATTTGACCATATCTTTAAATAATGGTACCTATCGCCAAATCTTTCTTCCAATCAATCAATGGTTACGGTAGCAGCATGAGGTGTAGCACCACCTTGTTGGAACCAAAACACATCTGGGTCTATTCAAATTTTGAAACAAATAATCATTGATCATCGATCTGTAACGAGCACCATTCACTGTAACATTAGCTCCAGCATCATTTTTAAATAAATATGGACCGATGCCTCCAGCGTGTAAAGCATACCATACAGTGCATTTTTCAGGATGCAATGGAACCTGCAGAACTTCTTGAGGAGCCCCCTCCCCTAGCTACGTGCCTGCCTGAAGCAAGTAGATAAGACAGTTAATAGCGCATCCGCCATTTTGAAAATTCATCCAAAAGTTTAGACCAATGGGTTTGTTAGTGACACGATCACCTATGTTTTCTGTATTTCATATGTTTCTATCGAAACGAGCGATATTCACATGGAAATATTTCAGTTGATAAGTTAAGGTGGATTTAACGATTTTTCTGGGAAAATCGAATTATAGGGTTCAAAGAAATACTCCTCGGTATGATTTATACAGCTACCAGATATTGTTGAACCATTAAAATGTTGTATGATAGATCACTATTAGCAACGTCATAAAATCGGGAGCTTTTCATCAATCATCAATCTCGTAAATCCACCTTGTAGATCCGTATTCAACAATCCAAGGAAAATATTTGTTTGACAAATGTCGAGAAAATTGACAACAGCTGTCAAAAAAAACACCAGGTTTATCCGTTTGAGTCCATACAGCTCTAGAACTGAAGGGGAGTTGTAGATGGGGCAATTGTGCAAACTACTCTACAGTGACTATATTATCTTTTTATTATATTATATTGGTAATATAGTCACTGTGACTATATTATCTTTTTATTATATTATATTGGTAATATAGTCACTGTAAACTACTCAGATGGGGGACCCAATAGATCTCAAGGCTGCAGTGCCATGTAACCTCCTTTACCACTATAATTACAGAGTATTGAACAATCAGTACTGTTTGCATTTGTCAGTGTGTAACAAACACACTATGAACATTATTCGTACCTTTCATTAGAATAATATTTGAACAACTATTGCAGGCACTCACCTCACTGTTTCTCAATTTTAAACAGTAACTGGCATTATTATTATTATTATTATAGAAACAATCATAACAGAATGTTGAAATGAAAGAACAGAAATTCAAAAGAAATACTAATTAATTATGACAAGAGTTTTGACCAACACTCGTTAAAATTGGTCTATATTTTAAAAAGTTCATCAAAGAAATTGTCACATAATGTATTAAGAATAGAGATGAACCTACTTTTCATTATCCTTTTTGGGTGTAGGTGTATAACCTTTTTTTTATTAACACCATTCAATTACTTCGGGAACCGAAATTCAAAGAAATCATTATAATTTTTGATTTTTAGCACTTTTGTAAACAGAGAGGAATTTAGTTATTGTAGGTTATACAACCAAAAGGGATCACTTAAAAATAGGTATTTTCCTTCAGAAAAAATTACCTTCAAGCATTCATAAATAAAAATAAAATTAAGAAATATAATAACAGAAAAGAATTATAATATCGGCAAAAATTGAATGTGTGACATACACTGAAAAATAATAATTTTTATTCATTAGGTACTAATGGAAAAGGATTTGGGATATTAATATTTTTGAAAGAGAAAATTACCATAAATTTCAATTTGTTACTTCCAATGGTCTCTTGATCAGTTGACATGTTCTTTGAAGCTATAAAATTATATCTGAGTATGAATTCAAAGAGAATTATTCCATTCACAAGATATTCCGATAATCTCATATTTTCAAAATCGTTGGTGAACCAAAGATCTGACTACAGATGTATGGCTTCTCATGTGTTACTAGCATATAGTACAAATAAATGTTGATATGGAGATAAAATGTGAATTATGGATGTCAAAATGGGCATCGAAGTACAAAACAGAATTTTTTGAATAACTTACTTCATACTTGTCAATAACAGCATGTCCCTGCGTACTTACATAATATCGTAGTGCTACAAGTAAATAGACAGTGCTTTATGTGTCGACTGACTCAACAGAACTAGAACAAGCTGTGAATGGACTATGAGAAGAGAATGGACTAACCAAGAGTTGGAAGCAAAAAATTTTCATGTAATTGAATTAGTAAGGTAGGGCAGCATGAATATCGCATTGAAAAATTGTATATTTTATTTCAAATTACTCGAATCCGATAAACAATTGAATTCTTAATTAATTACCAATCAGCACAGATGTATTTTATTAATTAATAAATTAAGATAATTTAGAAATTACCTCCTCAACTTGTTCCTTATTCAACATACAGAATTTTTTCTCTGGGGTCATTGTCATAAGTTCAACATTAGAAGAATTGAGTTTCTCTTCCATAACTTGTTTCAAAATATTTAAAGCAGCTGTGCATGCTTCTTGTAGAGTCATACTTTTGTGGTAAACCTCTTGTAGACTTTGTTGGGCTCCCTCAGAACCTGATCCAATGGCTTTAGCATCAAACTGCACAAACGTACCTGGAATAATATTCATTCAATTTTGTCTGAATTATGACAGAAAAATCAGTAATTAAAAAAAAATGTATTGGTCATGTCCAAATACTGATTGTTGAATACAGTAGAAGCTCGATTATCCGTTCGCCCATTATCCGGCTGACTCGGTGATCCGTGCCCGTGACGTTTTCGCTTATCCGTTCCACGGACCTGATATCAGCTCGATTATCCGTGATGGAGTTCAATACGCGTGCGACAAATTTTCAAAAAATGGTTTTTTAATGGTTTTGATGTGAAGAAAATGAAATATTACCAGAGCCACTTTTGAATGGCTCACGGAATTTTGTAGAATTCGAAAATGTTACAGATGCTGATGTTGCATGATGTTGCTAAATTCTGATTTGAATGAACCCGGTAGCAAGACTCTGGATGATACTGAAATTGCATTACTTTCCTCCTAATTTTCACTGTATGGATTTGGATCCGAACGGAGATATTGTTGTAGAAGTTTCTACACAGGAGGAAACTGTTTCTGCCGAAAATGCGTTGAGTTTCGTGAATGGTTTCATAAGTTACTCAGAGTAGGAAAATGATGGCGATTATATTGAGAAAAATTCGGACATTTGATACAAGATGCATGTTAAAAAAAGACAAACAAGGATTGGAGAATTTTTCAAAAAATTATTCCCTTTTTCGCAATTTTTTGTTTTTGATTGATGCGTATTGTATGTTGTATGTCATATTCGATTTCTTTTGTGGTTGCTAAAAAAATAATGTTTATCAAGTCATTTTCCCTTATTTTCAACTTGATCTGTATTTTTTTGAGAGATTTCGATTTTCCGTGTTTTTCGATTATCCAGAAACCGTTTCCCCTCCATTAGGCCGGATAATCGAGGTTCTACTGTATATGGAAAAATCATATTTGGAATCCATATTATATGAAAGAATCATCACCTGATGGATCCATATGAAAGAGTTGAGGTCCTTTCTCATCAATGCCAGCAAATAAAATAGCTACGCCAAAGGGTCGTGACATTGCTGCACCATCATCATCAGAATCTCCAAACTGAATTGCTAAATTTGATACAGCTTGAGCACAGGATTCAATGCTCATATTTTCATTATAAACAAACCAGTGATTTTGACATTCAACTCGAGCTCTAAATAATAAATTCATGAATATAAATGTATTATTACATTTTACAGACTTAGCGCATACCTATCAATCATAGTTCTGGAGTCAGCCATAAGGCCAGATACAGCGCATCCAATATGCTTATCCACTTCAACAATTTTTTCAATTGTTGTTGGCTCCATTAAAGGAGAAGTTATCCTTTTTTCTACTGCTAGAACAACTCCTTCGTTGGTGCATATTCCAATAGCAGTTGATCCTAATTTGATTGCTTCTATGGCATATTCTACTTGAAAGAGTCTACCTTCTGGAGAGAAGGTATTAACTCCTCTATCATATTCACTTCTTGTTAAAAACATCTGAAATGTTCAGTTGCATAGGTTATTGATGAAGCATTATCAAAGTAGAATTCAGTACCTTATTTTATTAACGTACTGTTGGAATAAAATAATTCACAATACTATATTCTATACTTCGAATATCCAAGAGATATACGAAAAATCTATTTAAATTGAACCGGGAGAATGATTTTGCGATTTGATGTTGAGACTTGAGTGCATAGAAATTGTTAAAAATTGACAAATGACAATTGACAAAGCGTCAATCGTCATGAAAAGTTCTCAAACTTCTTCCTACATCTTGGCCACAGTCGCCTTAAAATGTTTTTGAGGCAGATCTTGATATATCATTTGGAGCCTTGGAGGGGTTCGGAATGAAAGTATGATTAGCCTCTTTCCCAAATAATAGTCGATAAAAACCTTCATGACACTGAAATTTAGGATCAGAAGTTGAAAAGTAAGACAAGGAAGGACAAAGACCTAAAGATATTCAGCAAGTATTTCCACGGGATTTTAAATATTTCGGAACTCTTATCTCTGTTTACTTTCTGGAGTCTGTTTTATCGCAAACTGTTGAATAAACCAGAAGAAACCAAAGGTCTTCTACAAAAGAATATCTGTGGAAGAAACAGCCGCTTGAGGATTCAATTCGATCGTAACTTTTTAAACATATTTCTAGATGTCACTAAGTTATATAGTCCTTTTGGTGAAATCTATCTTTGCGTTTCTTGTATCAGGAATTCATTGATAGATGGCGCTTTAGTAAGTAGTAAGTACCAAATGTTTTAATTTTATAATTTTAATGATCAGTGATTTTAGGACGGCATTGGCATTATTATCATTGTTTAAGGATGATATGCATCTATTATATGTTGGTCAATATGAATTATTATGTTACACAAATGCTTCCGACGTGATTTTGCAGATAAATGAGCCTTGCTCCCGCTTGTCTGTGTATAGGACTGTTTATGACTATTTGGATCCAACACAATCACACTAGTTAAATACATAGTTCTTTTCATATTCCTTTTTAATTCACATTAGTTAGAAACCTATTATACTACTGCGTACCTATACTAAAACACATATAATAATAGGTATTGGACATTTCCACAACGCTATTATTAATATTATTCCCATTGGCCATTCGAGCTATCACGATGGAGGAGATAAACAATGTCCTCTAAAATATCGAACATCCATAAATATCATTAAACTTGTGTTTCATCATTTCCAATTAATGGATGAACCGAGTAAATAATACATCTATTCCTTTCTACCACGTGATCAGACTGGCAACTCGAACATACATTATAGAAATTAGAATGAGATAGCTTGTCCAATATCATTGAGACTATCGTTGATAGCCTGGGTTGCGTTAATACTTGAACTGATAGTGAAATTTTTAGGCCTAACGTCTAAACAAGAGTGATTTGAAAACTAGTGTGTGCGCCTCAAATCGTGACGACCTTTGGCTTCATTTCAAGGACTTTCATCATGAAAACTGAAGAGCAACAGGTTGTTCTAACCTCCAACACACTGCAACCTTCCGTTATTGTACAAAATGTATCAACAATCAACGCACCAACTGTGACTGGTAGGTTATTGCCCTAACCTAACTTATTCAGCTGTTTTACAAGATTACCCGAATAATAATCAACCTTTTGAAGTCACAATGATAAGCCGAATTTAGTGAGATTCTTTCGAATACAAAGCGTTCTCGTTTATATTATCCATTTTAGATTGCATGAGCAAAGAGGAATATAGTCTTTGGCATGAGCATTTGTTTTTGTTACCAGAAAATTGTTTTGTGCAGAGAATACTTTTATCTTTTTCTTATTCATTCGATGTAAACACGTATTCACCATGATAATGATTAGTTTTTGAATAATGAAATGAGAAGCTATTGTCACTCGCAAGGTGTATTCAATTCGAATAAATGTAATTAACCAATGTAGTATGTAGTTATAGAATATAGGGTAAATCTGGTTCCAACGCCAACTGTCAACAATACAAATTGTTGTATGATGTGTTGCATCCGAATGTTTATTTATCGTATTTTGATATTGTATTGAAATCCAGCCAAAACATGATATTTTTTTTATTGATGGTGAAATATGTATATAACTGCAAACTTCCAATCGATGGTAGAAATATTGGGACGTTTATGACATGTGCCATCAATTGACAATGGAGACAGCTCTAAGTTTCCGATTTGTCTGAAATTGTTGTATTTCTGGCTGACGGGTCCATTTGTTTTTCGTAATTCATTATGTCTATTGGTAATACAGTTTGAGAAATACAGGATAGCATGAAATTATACGCTCTGGGCTTTTTGCTACGATAGACTTCTGTTGCTACCGGCGCATACGCCATTTTGCAAAATACTTCCGATTGAAGATTTCAAAACAATTTCGCTTCGTTATTCCTGATATTGTTTTCATTTTGATGCATGTTTTGATGCATTCTTGTTTTCACGGTTGTCTTAATGGACAAATTTCATATGCATGTCAATTTTACAGACAGTTTTCCATGATGTTTTCCATGACTCCTCAACCAATTATTCATTCTTTTTTAGTCCTTTTTCTAGAAAAGAATAGAATAGTCTTAGATCAGAATGATAGTGTATGTTGTATCAGAAGAAGATTACTTACTGGCTATGCGAAGCTAGGCTACTTCTGGAAATTAAAAGCTGGTTTCTTCAAAAGTGTTTGTTGAAAAAGATAAAGTGATTCGTTTGCAATATGAAGAAGTATGAATTTAAAACCCATTCAACTGAAAAAAAAAACAACTTGACTTCATATCTGACAATAAAATATAGTGAAAAACACCCAGATATCGGATATGAAAATTGACCTTACCAATTTCATATTTGTGGAAATTAATGGTAATGCTAATTGTTTTTCTTCCATCCACTTGGAGTTGAAATATAATCAATTGAAAATTATTCTGATCAAAATGCGGACTGATCTGCGGGATTTATAATATAATAGTATTTATTTCAACTTCCACTGCTATCTACTATTGAAAACGCACATGTTGATAAAAGAACTGAAAAATTTTTGGATAATATGTATCTATTTGCCAATGATTGATTAATTTTTATTTTCGTGCCCATGTGATATTACGAATTTCGAAAATCTATGAAAAAATAAATATAAGAGGCCACGAATAAATAGAATGATTGGAACATTTGGAGTGCACTTTTTGAAAGACTGATATAGTTGCTGTTTCTTTAATATGCCAATGTAACGTGGGGAATAATACCGAATGGTAATTGAAAGAAACTTGGAAGATATTTTATCATCATTCCAATATCTTCTTCGAAAAGCATTCGCGCTATTTGAAAAGAAACACGTACAACCTTCCCCCCCTCGTGAAAAGTGCCTGACAAACTGCTCAATTATACTGAAAAGCGCAATTTCAAATGAAAATTGACATGGTCGATTAGATTTCTAGTTTTACTCACTCTATTGTCTCTATTTATACAGAGTTTGTGAAAAGTAACGCACAAAAAAGTATTTATTATAAATACTCTATGCATTTTCATTGCAGCGGATTCGAGCGTCGGAGCGTGATGGAATTTCGCATTGATATGATATGAACTTTAGTGAGACGTATTCAAGCATATGCAAAATTTTCATCATGTCGCGATGTCGCGTAACCAGGATCAAATAAAATTCGAGGGGATTATCGAAAAATCACAATATTCTGGATAATGTACAATTTCTTCGAAAGCTGATTTGATTTTTTTTTGACAGCAGGTTGAAATTAAGTTTTTATACAGGGTGAAAAGGAAACAGGGCTTTTCTAGTAGGAGCATCTTGGAAAATCGCACAGGGCCGTCAATTTTGTTCATGAGAGGTAAATTTTTTCACTTCATAAAAACCATAATCTTATCATTTCATCTATGATATGATATGATATATTGTTTATCCTGATTATTCCTAGGTCTCCTGTGGAGACCCCTCTGAAATTACAAGCTTCGAAGCTTGTAACTTGTGCCGAGTTCGGAGTATAAGCAGTTGTGTTCTGTCCCCAAACCCTTCAATTTGAATAGGGAATATGGGTGGTACGATTTGTTGTTGAGAAGGTGTTTTCCTCCAGAATATGACAATGAACATTTTTGCAAAATATGATTATTCGTTTACGACGTTTACGTAATATTCGGCATTGGAAATGGAACACCTTTCAAATTACCCTGAGCATAATATGATTACCAATTTCAATAGGGCAAATCGGGGTGGGAAATTCGATGAGAAAAATGAGATAACTCGCCTGAATGTTCAAATTGAGCCCCGCCAACTTCCACAAAAGACATAAATTTTGGTTCGATTTTCGTCTCTCATTCATTAGATTTTTAGTGAATTATTGTTGTTGATGTTTGAAGAAATGTAAAAAATCATTCTGTTTGAGATGCACAAAAAGTTAAACTGAAACAGGTGTTTTGATAACCCATGTTCATCAATCCTCTCCATGCGTTGTGATTTCCGTTTCAATATTGAAAATTTATAAGAAACATAGACGACCTGTATATGAAATAACGACTCCGATGTTCCTGCCTTATTTCAAGAGAATTGTATCATTTAAACTTCTCATCTAGATAAACGAATCGACAACAATGACATCATGGGAAATCCCATCTCATATGTAGGTACAGTTTTGTAGTTTATAAGGTATTTTTTTATTTCTCTTGATATTTTTTATTTTTCATAGTACCTATAAAATTACTGAGAGCATCTTAAAGAACCACAAAGGCATGTTTGATACTTTGCACTCCTAAACATATCGCGTATACTAGAGTTTTGACGTGTGTAAATATTTTTGTACGAAAACACCAATAAAAATCTGAATCTGTGCAAAGGGTAGGAAGTCGAAATCGACTTTCCACAAAAATCCCCAAACTTCATTCTGTTCTTCGATCAGCAGATAAAGTTAGTTCGAGCTTGGAAACACTTTATCGGCATGGCTTCTTGCAGTGGCGGTCCTAGGACGGTGCTAGAAGTGAGACCGCACCGGGCGCCATCCAAACGTGTTGTGTTCTGAAATATGTTTATTATGTACTCCATTCTATAAAGTATCCCGGTTGGCCATGACATTCTGACACATTTCAACGTGTTTATTTTGAAAATGTTAGGTTATAGTCATTTTTCTGTCAGATAACTTCGCAACATTGTCATCTCTACATAGATGTCGTAGTAGTTACGTATTTACCAAATGTTTATTTACTTTGGGAAAATAATGAATTTGAGGAAATATTACGTGAATTCAATGATTCCAAAGACCTGGCGAATGTTGAAGAAACTTTTTTCATGATTGGAAGATTCAGTTATGATATTTTCTTATACGGAAATCAAGACATTCAAGACTTGAAATGCTCCAGTATGAAAATGGAGTAGTACTGTAATACCTAGGGGTGTGTTTGGGTGTTTTTTCAACACACCTGTTACCGTAAATAAAATAAGAAACCTTACTTTTTGAATCCTGCACAATTTTCCAGCCAGAAGGAAAGCTGAACTCGTGCCTTGAGCAGACGCAAGGTCTATTAAAAATTAAATCCTTTTCTGAGAGTGGATGAAATGAAAAGAAATGGTCATAAAAATAAACAATATATAATTAAATTCCAAAAAATTGTCTCATCTACAAAATAGTCATTTCTCGACCTTCCCGCGATGCACGCTGTGCTTCTCTACTTCACGCCACTGTCGGAACTCCCTTTAATTAGTTTAATTCCCGAAAATCCTCTATTTAAAGCAAATTTCCCCGTCTCTTTGCCCCCTTGGAACTTTCTAGAAGGAATTTTTCTGGAACGACGTGGTCTTACACTATTGGTTAAAAAACTATGAAATTCGGTGATTGACAAAAAACCTTTTGAAATGCATATCAGAGCTCTTAAGTTTTAATTTACAGGGTGGGCTTTTTAAAACGAAACAGACGAGATAACGGGCGGAATAAATTTATTTCGAAAAAATGCTCGGACACGTCGATTTTTGTTTCGAGGGGGACAACTTTCAAGTTAAAATTCACAACTATATCGCTTCAACCCTTTTGTTAGAACACCAACCCCTAAATTTTGAATTGGAAATATAGGGTCTGTGATACCTCATCTGAAAGGTCCATTTATCCCAAATTCAGGATATTGATTTTTTCTTCATTTGATTCATTGATTCTTGAAATATTGACATTTGAAGTTGAAACAAAGATGGTATTGTCGTCAAGCAATCGAATTAAATTCATTAATTCTGTAGATTTGATGAAACTCCATAACTGCCATATACCAGACATCAAAATACAAAGTTAAAATTTTAACAATGAATAATTATTCACTTAAAAAAATATCAAAATAAATGTTATTTAAAAGATTATATAAAGAAACAATTTCAATTCTTTCTGCCAAAGAATAAACCATTTTCACCTCATTTCTTGAAGAAAGTAATTACCAATAATAATTATTTCGTTGTCTAATGTTGACAATTAACGGTTACCATTGTAACCACATAATGAATTAGGCAAATAATTGATGAATTCACATAGCATGGTTAGCGGAATGAATGTTACTGTACGAAATTCAAAATTGAATATCTCGAAAACGAATGCGTTAAATGAGAAAAAAATTATTACGCTGATAAAGAGGCCTTTCAAATGAGGTATCACTCACCCTATCTTTCCTATTTAAAATTTAGGGGTTGGTGTTCTAACACTAAGGGTTGAAGCGATATAGTTGTGAATTTGACCTTAAAAGTTGTCCCCCTCGAAACAAAAATCGACGTGTCAGAGCATTTTTTCGAAATAAATTTATTCCGCCCGTTATCTCGTCTGTTTCGTTTTGAAAAGCCCGCCCTGTATGTGTCCATTCGTTCGGATAACTTTCATCTAGAATGATTTTAAAATATGAATTTCAAGATGGAATAGTTCTTTTTCATTACCCAGGGTACTACAGTACTATACGAAACCTGTGTCACAGTTACACCTTAAAAGAACTAACTCCGATTACGCTCTTGGGGATCTGTGTGAATGATACACTGAATTGAGAAGAGCATATTTCTAAACTGGGGTGAGAGTAGAAATTAGCATTGGCAACGTCTCTGAGAATTATTTTGACATTATTTCACTAGCGTCAACCTGCGTCATTTTGAGTAGAAAAACTTGATAAATCTAAATCTTGGCCAACCGGGATACTTCATAAAAGTGAATGTTCCTAGTATACTCGCACAACCTTCCAAGTGTATAGTTATAGCGATTCAAACCGAGTATTGCTAATGTCAAATCGTAAAAAAAAAGTTTTTTATTTGGAAGGGCGCTTCTTTTAGATCTCGTACCGCCACTGGCTGCTTGAAAGCTCAAACTGATAAAATAATTAACCGATTATTGCTAACACTCCATAATGTAATGATTCAAGCTGTTGCATAATGGTTGAACCGAAATGATGAGTCTTGATTCAAGTTTTTTCCAAATATAGATTTCTCGGAGTAAACAAAAACATATTACATTACCAAATTGGTAACATTCGTATGTTTCGATGCCGAATTTATCGAACATGCTTATCGAAGCCCGGTAAACATGTTTGGCTTGTCTGTCGAAAAAATGGACTAGAAGGAACTCGAGAATCTGTTTACAGTTTCATCCACATAAAATTCGCAACACGCTTAGTAGTTTTTATGAAGAGTGATTT
Source organism: Adalia decempunctata (assembly GCA_951802165.1). Taxonomy (NCBI): domain Eukaryota; kingdom Metazoa; phylum Arthropoda; class Insecta; order Coleoptera; family Coccinellidae; genus Adalia; species Adalia decempunctata. The sequence continues at coordinate 30,771,500 of OX637697.1, forward strand.
ATTATGTCTCGCGGATATGAGGAAAGATATCGATATTTTTCTAAAAAGCAGAAATTATTCCAATTGGATACCAAATGTTTTGGAATTGCAATACTTCCCTGTTTGTAGCTGATTTATTCTTCATTTGATTGATATTAATAAAAACATACAGACAATTTATCATAGCCAGATAAATGTTACACTTACTTATATAGAACGAGACTGGAGGTACGCCACTGCCCCCTCATACTGCACCTGCTGCAATCAGGTATACTGCAGTGTGTTTGGGTATTACTTAGCGATAATTTGAGGGCATCAAATATACCTAATTTTATCGACAAAAACACCCACATTGGGGAGTTTACCACCCTATTTTTGAAATAGCCACCATTTTAAATTAATTTTTTTATTTTGTTGACTCTTTCAAATGATATCGATTCCTCTGGACAAAAAGGTCCTACAGATGTGAAAAAATGTTTTTTGAAAGATAATACTACCACCAGTACCACCAGTGGCGGTGCTATCAATATTTTTGGGAGGTGCGAGATTAGAAAGCGGCGCCCCTACAACGATAAAACCGAATTATTGCTGTCATGAATTCAAATAATTGAAAAGTTCGTTTCACCAATTTGTGCGAGTTTTTGAGAGTAGGATCTTTCATAGTGCGAGTATAATAATAGATATTAGATTTGACAACTTTTATTTATTTCAAACAACTCAAATATGCACTTTTCTGGCTTTAGCTATCGCGAATTTTGTTTATCAATTCACAATATTCACAGTATTTTGTGCAATAGCTTTTTCTATAGACAAAATTCCAAGATCGGATAGTCTTTATTGGCACATTGTAGATCGTAGAGTTTTCATAAGCTTCAATTCACTGAAACTTCGTTCTCCTTTGGCTACGTTGATAGGAACAGTTGGCAAGATACGAAACGCTGTCCCATTTGGAAAAATATCTTGCAAGTCGAAGAACTGTTATTGGCTCTGCTGCTTGAAGATTCTTCAATATTGGATTCAGGCTCACAAGTTCTTCAACAAAAGCATATCCAGAGATATCACATTTTTCACCATCACTCAAAGCGATATTCAAATCAGCACAGGCAAAAAACTTCCTTATTTCAAATGGAACACCTTGAATATTACGGATTCATAAGAAGCGCGAAAAAAGGCCTCTTTAAGTTTCATTGAGCATTACCTATGGTAAGCTTGACAAGTGCTCAAAAAAACCTTTTTTCAAAAACTGACAAGTAACCAAAGAAAGTGAATTTGAGTAAACTACTTTCTAAACAAACAAGAAATATATTTGATTTTTAATTTGAAGTCTAAGAGTCATTCACTCTTGAAAAAGCTCTACTCCAAATTTTTCTCATTCTCATTCATTTATTAATGATGACTTGAAACGTTCTAAGTGAAGAATCTTGGGTTGAATTACATTATGTTGAAAATCTCGGATACCTTCAATATTTTCGAAGTGAAGACTGAAGACGAAGCTGAGTAAAAAGTGTTCAATATTCTTCATGTGGAAACTGAAAAAGTGATATCAAATATAGGCTTGTATTCGAAAAAACAAAATTGGGTCAGCCCAGCAAAATTTGAACACCCTGTATAACCGGCAATATCTTCCATTTTGTATTAGATAAGAATGTCATAATAGAAAAGGAGTGATAATAAATAAAAACAATATTGGGTAACAGGAAAAGTTTTATTAACCTTTTGTTATTCACAAGGCCAACGTTTCGAGGATGGATTTCCTCTTTTTCAAGGCTTAAAAAGACAATCACAGAAGTGATAATCATATTATTGAAACACTCGTTTTGTTGTTTCTTATCGAAAGAAAATTGAATGTTAAAAAGCTACTGAATTAATTATGAGTTTATCTTAAATACACAATAAGAAATCCTAAATTCCTTTATTTAAAAGAAAACTCTGATTGGAGGATGGGCAATCATAACAGAGAAGCCGCATTAAGAACAGCTCATCAAAGAAGCCGCCTGAATCACGCATCAAAGGAGCCGCCCAATAAACTATTTGGGTGACGGGTGACGTTTGAAAAAAATACCGACAAGCGTAATGAACTTAAATATTTGATCGCAGGGAAAGACATGGCATGCCGACTGAAAACCCAAGCTGTTTATTGAAAATATATGAAAATATTTCTCTATTTTTTCGGTCGAATTGTATAGTCGCGCGAGTCCGAAAGAGGAGCAAGACTTCAAAATTCAACAGCCGCAGATTCCGCTCGTCGCGACGTCCCGTTTTCTACCCCATATTTGATTTTGGCGCCCCTGCATGATGGCGCCCGGTGCGGTCGCACCGCTCGCACCGCCCTAGAACCGCCCCTGAGTACCACCTTTCATCAAAGTAGAACAATATGAAAACATTCAAGTCAAAAATGTCATGAAAAAATTCACGGGTATTTTCTAAATATTCCTGCTACATTATACAGGGTTGAAATTAGCAACCCTTACGTTATTTCATATCAAAACCTAATTTTGGAGATGAAGTTTCATGAAATAAAATTACGAGTTGAAGTCCTTTGTCCTTGTTTTAATCAAAACAATTTTTTATTCTTAGATTTTCTTTCCAAAACCAATAGCTGAAGAGAAAAAAAATAAAAACTCAATTTTATCTCGGAGAGGGGTCGGATGGGGAAGTTTTGTTATAGGAAATACCCGTCTCAAATTCATACAAGCAATCAACTCCTGAATTTTTTCGCATGAATTTAGAAACAGCCTGTATATATACTAATACTTTCCTTGCTTGCATTTGAAAATGGTTTGAGAGCTAAAATTTCGTGGGTAAACTCAGAAAGGATTGGAGTTCATAATTAAATAATTGAAATCAATTTCATTTCGAAATTTCGTTTTTTCCTTTCAAAAATAGAAGAAAATAAGCCAAGTCATGCTTCTGTTTTATTCCGAACGAAAAACCCATGAAAATAGTTCCGATTAAAAGTGAATCTACAGATAATTTCGTTCAGAAAAACAACTCACCGTTTTCATTAGATCAAAAAAAGGGATACCTACTTGAAAACTAGGAGAGTTGAAACAGAAAGCAAATTAAGGTTGATTTTTTCGAAAAACGCACTGTAAGTGACTGAAGTTTGAAGTATCCTAGATGAGAAGCGATAATGAACTTAAATGTTCCCACTTTTATCTGTAACGGACGGTCCTATATGATGTCCAAAGCAGCCCATTATTTTTGTGATTGATTATCTCTCCAGTAGGTTATCTATGAGATAATCCATGGAGATTGACAGTTTCAATAACTGCGATTGGTTATCTTTTCTGTACTTGAAATTCATTGTATAATATATTTATACAGGGTGTCACATTGTAAAGGAAACTGAGTTCTTTTCTAGTAGACAAATCAAGATTTTTGGAAGAACCCTCGGACCTGTCAATATTGTTCGACAATTATTCATAAGCAGTGTGCTGATTTTCGATCTATATTGAGAAAATGGTTCTGATATCTTAATATGAAGTTAGCAAATTCAGGACAGGTATCCGACAATTAATGCAATTGAAAAGAAGTCAATAACAAATGCCCTGTTGCCAAAAATGCGATAATTTCAGAATTAGCACGAAATCGCGGGAAAATGGCGTAAAATAAACTGGAAGGAATTGTTTATCTGTGTGTTTTTTACCTTATGTGATCTTCGACAATTAATCGACAATCATTCATAAACATTGTGATGATTTTCGATTTATATAGAGAAAGTGGTTCTGCTATCTTAATATTCTCAATATAAAGTTAGCAAAGCCACCACTTAGAAAAAAATTAAGGACGCGACAATTTTTTTCTTTCACGACAAATTCAGGACAGGTATTCGACAATTAATGCAATTGGAAAAATTCAATAACAAATGCGCTGTTGCCAAAATTCGATAATTCCAGAAATAAAACAAAATCGCGGGAAAATGGCGTAAAATAAACTAGAAGGAATGGATTTTTTGTGAGTTTTTTACTTTATATGGTCTTCGACACTTATTCATAAGCATTGTGATGCTGTTCGATATATATTGAGAAAGTGGTTCTGCTATCTTAATATAAAGTTAGCGAAGCTACCCCCTACAAAAAAAAATTAAGGACCCGACAATTTTTTTTCTTTCACGACAACTTCAGGTCAGGTATTCGACAATTAATGCAACAGAAAAAAAGTCAATAACAAATGCGCTGTTGCTAAAAATGCGATAATTAAAGAAATAGCACGAAATCGCGGGGAAATGACGTGAAATAAACTAGAAGGTATGGATTTTTTGTGTGTTTTTTACTTCATATGCACTTCGACAATTATTTATAATCATTTTTATGATATTCGGTCTATATTAAAAAAGTGGTTTTGCTTACTTTATGTTAAGTTAGCAAAGCCACCCCGTAAAAAAAACTACGGACGCGACAATTTTTTTCTTTCACGACAATTTTTCGACAATTAATGGAATAGGTTTCATTGATTTTCTCGCAAGTGGCATTGCCAACTTTGTAGACATAAAAAATAACCATAAACATGTGGCCGCAAATGTTTAGTTACTCATAGCATAGTTCTTTATAATGCTCATAGTATCTGCATCGAATAACGAAATTCAGGGTTTACACCATGTAACATCTCAATTTCGATTGCAAATCTACAGGGTGATATTTTTTCTGGAACGCTCTCTCCTGTTTTCCTCTAGAATTTTTTTTGGTGAGCCACTGTTGGTTTTAAAATTTGTGAAAAAAGCTTTGCTCTTTTACTAAACTTAATGGTCTCTTGTAGTCTTGTTGTATACCCCATTCACTTTTATAAAGTATCTCGGTTGGCCATGAAATTCTGACACATTTTACCGTGTATATTCTGAAAATATTAGGTTATAGTCATCTTCTTGTAGAATACAAACGCAACGTTGCCCTTTCTACATATAGGTCGTTGTAATTACGTATTTATCAAAATGTTTATTCACTTTGGAACAATAATGAATTCGGGAAAATATTATGTGAATTCGATAATTCCAAAGACCTGGCGAATTTTTAAGAAACTTTTTTCTCTGTTGATACTGTAAATAATTCACGTATATAAAAATGGTTGAAAGACTCAGTTATGCTATTTTCTTCTACAGAAATCAAGAAACGAGTGTTGAAATTTTACTGGAAAATTATGTTACTTTGTTATAGTTCCTTCGAAAAAAGAATGAAAGTGCTCGAATAATCCGACAGAAAACTTCTAAACAAACAGAGTAATAGACGGACCTACGGAATTTCCACTTTTCAAAATTCTCAAGAAATGAGCCTACCGAAGACATCTAAATACCTTTTTTCACAATTTAAAATACTCCAGTAGAAAATGTAGTAGTACTACGAAACCTGTGTCACAATTAAACCTTTAAAAAACCTAACTCCATTTACAAAGTTAAAAAAGAGTAAATAGAAATTAGCATTGACAACGTCTCTGAGAATTATTCGTCATTCACGAGTGCCAACCTGCGTCAGTTTTAAGTAAAAAAAACTTGATAAACCTAAATCATGCCCAAACGGGATACCGTATAAAGTGAATGGAGTATACAGGGTGTTTCAGAATAAGGGACCGTAAATTAGGGATTTTAATCCTCAGATGATTTTATGACATAAAGTTCCTATGGACTATACTATAGGTCCCTGACGCACTGTTTCTGAGATACAGGATGTTGAAATTTAAATAAAATCGGTTTTATGAAATTATTTTCTACACCGTACACGGTTTTTTTTGCGTTTTGGTAGGTCATGAGTACGCATTAAGACACATTTTTTCCTATACAAAATGATGTCCAATTTTCAACAGTGGCGTCCGTACAGACTTCTGTCCGAATAAATTCGGTGAAAAAATTGGTACGCCAATGATTTTTCTCGAATTTTAAATTATTTTCGGAATTACCACATAATTTACAATAAGAATGGTTTCTTGAGTTTTTTAACTGCGACGAATACTTTCTGAGAAAAAAAATCAAATGCTATTTCATCATGTGTTTAAATGCGTACTCATTTCCAAAATAAGTTTCTGTGAATTCGGGGTCTTAATCTTCAGATGATTTCATGATATAAAGTTCCCATGGACTATGGCTCTCTGACGCATTGTTTCTGAGATACGGGGTGTTGAAAAAAAAATTTTGTCTTTCGAAATTTTTTTCGGCACCGAATTTATTCGGATAGAAGTCTGTACGGACGCCACTGCTGAATATTGAACATCATTTTGTATAGAAAGTAATATGTCTCATAATCCTACCAAAACTCAAAAAAAAATCGTGTACGGTGTAGAAAATAATTTCATAAAACAAATTTTTTTTTTAAATTTCAACATCCCATATCTCAGAAACGGTGCGACAAGGACCTATAGTCCATAGGAACTTTATATCATAAAATCATCTGAGGATTAAGATCCCGAATTTACAGTCCCTTTTTCTGAAACACCCTGTATATCCAATTTCAAGCAAAAATTTTGAACGATTCTCAGAAAATTCAATATTTACAATTTAACTCTGGGAATCTGACAGGTCATGATTGATGTCCCCCTTCCAATCCACCTGTTTTTATAATTTTAGTTCAAATACCCCCTAGTACACCTTGTATTTCGAAAACGAAGCCATCCCATTGCTCATGGAACTTTTTTTTCTTAAATTTATGCAAGGAATCTCCCCTCTTCAAGTGTATCTCCAATTCAGGCACACCAAAGTAGGAGAGAATCTGAATTACTTAATTAGATGAAAAATGTTAAATAAAACTGGTTTTTATACTTTTACTCTGAGAGCTTTCAGCAAACGGTACACCATCATTATCTTCAATTTAAATTTGCGCACTTCAAATAAATTTACATTTCCACATGTTAATTCAGAGGTTTTGAGAACTCGGTCGGAATTGTACATCCTTAATGCTTTTTTCTTCTTCCCATACCTTCAATTTTTTTCGGATATATGTTATTGAACGACTGCTCGAAAATTTGTGGCAATCAGAAACAATAATTACGGTGTATTTCAACGTCAACCTTGGTTTGATGACTCTCTTGTGTTTGCATTGACCTTCAGAGGAAACAATGTTTAATGTCAAACTAAAAGACTTCATTCACTATGGGAATTCAGAATTTTATTATAATTGCATTGAAAAAATGGGGAAGATTGCATCGATTTCGACGATTTCTGTGATATAATTGAATTTCGTATGCATCAGATTGTGAATCCAGTTAACGATTCGATTTTACCGATGATTATCTCGGCCAAGATATTTCTACAACAACAAATTATATTTCATACATTTATTTCTTATCGCTTGATAAATAATTTGTTCAATAAATACACAAATATTCTCGTTATCCCCTCTTATTCTTTCTCTTCCCGTCAGTATTAGAAATTGATTTCTTCTTCGGCTGGATAGTCTCAAATTAGGCTGCACGTGTGTCACAACAATCGGTTTATCAATTTTCGAGTGCTCCTGAGTTGAATGACTGTTCTGATATTCAAAGAGAGTGCTATCAGTTTTTTTGATGTTCGGTATCAGGGATGTTTTAGACATGTCTACAGCATCGTCGCCATATTCTTCTTCCAGTCCCGGTGAAATTTCAGTGTCCGATGACGGCGAAATAGACGGGGTTGATTGTATGCTGAGCAGCGCCATAAAATGGGAGGACAACATTTACCGAATTTTTGGTGAGTTTTTGAGGCAGTTTGGCACTGGGCTAAGTTTGTATGCAATAACGGGAAAAGGATCTGGTACTTTCTCAGTTACAGAATAGATTTGGCTTATTTTTTTCAAATTTTCTGGTCATACGATCGTCTTAAAATTCTGCATCAAACTTCATGTATTCATTTTATATCTTAGTTCTGAGTTTAAATGCGATCGAATCGGTATTTTTCAAATTATTGCTGCTTATTATTGAGATTGATTGATTGATTGATTTGCTGACGAACAAGACACCGGGTTAGCGCTTGGCCTCCCTGTGACACTGCGACCAACTTGGGTCTATTGTATCACTCTTTCGGCAGTGGTTCCTCACGAGAATAGGTTTGTGTCCTTTATCAGGTTCAGTAGCCTATTTATGAGGTTTTTCGGATTCATTCCCGTTTCCGGATTGATTTCTCCGAAGATTCTGTGGCGCCTTCTTCCCAGGGATGCGCATTCAAAAATTATGTGAGGGGCTATTTCTTCCTCTTCACCGCAGAGTCTGCAATCCACGGGTTCTCCAAGTATTCCTATGGTGTTCAGATGCTTTCTAAGGCCGCAGTGTCCCGTCAGTAGACCTACTATTATACGTGCCTTTGTTAGATTCAAAAAGTCAGTCGTCAAGGTTTGCCTTGTGTGTCCTACCATGACTTTGCTGTGTGTTTGCCCGTTGCTCCGTTCCCAGTGTTGTCGGTGTCTTTGTTTTATCCACTCCTCAATCAGAGTCCTGCATCGGTGCTGATTCCAAGCACAGATTCTGGCCCTGTGAATGGCGTTTCAGATGTTTGTCTTGCTAACTGGTCTGCTTTTTCGTTGCCCGCTATTCCCTTGTGACCTGGCACCCACATCAAAGTGAGCTTGTTGTGTTTTGCCAGCTCCAGAAGGTCCTGGAGGCATTACCAGACGAGTCTAGACTTTATCTGTGTCGAGTTGAGAGCTTTGATGGCGCTCTGGCTGTCAGAGAGAATGTGGATGTGTTTTCTTTGGTAGCCACTTTCCAGGTTCTTCTGTATGCGTTTCCTAATGGCATGTGTTTCAGTTGAAATATCGTGGCGTGTTTGCCGAGAGGTATTATGTAGTCCCTTCTTGGCCTCACTCTTAGAACCGTCTGTGTACCAGACTATTTCTGCAGATGATTGTGATTCTATACTCGAGTCCCATCTGTTCCAGTCGAGCTGTGTTTTGAATGGTTTTTCGAATGAGTATAGGGGTTGCATGTAGTCTGAAATCATATCGAGCTCGGCTACGTCAGCTACATGAGTGATTCTGGTGTGCCCAGTTGTGCTGGTTCTCCAGTATTATCGAGATTAAAAGAATGCTAACTTTTTCGGCACATTGTCGACCAACAAAATTTCAAGTTTCTAGGTTTTCTGTTTCGGAAGTTATCGTGTTTTTCGTCAGTGAGTCCAAGCTGATTATTATTGTTCGAGATCAATTTCGGCTCAAAATTCGAAAATTACAGATATTTGTGCAAATGTTAAATAAAACACAAAATTCAGAAAAATGCATGAAATCTTTATTTCAATCGATAGAACGGTCCATACAATTTAATGTTCGAAGATTATTTCATGCAATGGTGACCGCGACTGCGCCTCAAATGGTCCATCCGCTTAGTCCAATTTTGGCATACTCTTTTCAACATTTCGGCCGGTATCTCACGAATAAATGCTTCAATTTCGTCTCCCAATGCGTCGATCAAAGCAGTATAGACATGAGCCTCACCATATTCCCACAAAAAATAGTCTAAAGGCTGTGAAACGTGTGAAATATAGGAACGATACCGAACTTGCCTCTCAATTGGTTCATTGTTTCGCGTAGTGTGTGGCATGTGGCACCGTCTTGTTGAAACCACATGTCATGCAAGTCAAGCTCTTCCAAAAGTTTCCACGTCGTTGAGAATCAATTGCTGCAAACGGCGCCGAATCGATAATTGATCGTCATCACTAACACTGGCCGATGCAGCTGCGATATTTTCTCCAGTTCGCACTGTACGTAAGCGTGTTAGTGGTTTAATGTCCAATAATATGCATAAATATGGACTTGGTGACAATTCTTGAATGGGGATCTAATAACTTGGTGGAATTCAACGCAAGCAAAACACAAGCATGTCTTTTCTCTAGAAAAACCGATCTTACTGTGTCCAGCATAGAGTTGTCGGGAGTGACCATACCATTGAAGTCATCCATTTCGATGCTTGGTATTACTGTCGGGAGTAACCTTTCTTGGGAGAATCACGTGAGATCCATTGCTAAATGTGCATCCCAAAAACTAGGTTTTCTGTTTCGTGCCAGGAGCTATTTCACCCCAGGTCAGCTGCTTATGATCTATAAGGCACAGATTCGACCTGTCCTGGAATACTGTTCCCATATTTGGAGTGCTGCATCTAAACATACCCTAAAACTCTTGGATTCTGTACAGAAAAGGACAATTCGTCTCGTCGGTGATGCCTCACTCACAAACTCGCTCACTTCTCTAGAACACCGTAGAAGAGTAGGATATCTGTCTCTATTCTATAGATATTTCCATGGGCGATGCTCTTCTGAATTATCAGCAATCGTTCCCCCGTCGAGTCAAGTCTTCACATCCCTTCGTGGTCACTTTGGAGACCTGCAGAACATCTCTCTTCAAAGACTCGTACTCATCCAACGAACAGCGAGGCTTTGGAACACATTGCCTAGGCAGGTGTTCCCCGAGGCATATAACCTCCAGAAATTCAAGAAGAACACCAATTCCTACCTGCTTGCCCTTGGTTCTCGCGATGTTCTCTGAACAGTACAGGGTATTCCTTTTCGTGAGAACCCCAACATGCCACAAAGAACATAAATAAAAATCACCCGTTATTCCGATTAACCCTCCAGGTCCAAGGAAAAAAACAAAAACATTAAGATATAAGATCGATATGGAAAGAGTTCCCTAAGAGCAAAATGAATGTAACCACGATGCTTGCTTTAAAATCGTTCGGAAATTAACTACGGCCAGGGAAGCAATCAAGATTTCTTTGACGCTGAAAATGTTCCTAACTGCTGCACAAATGGTTCCATTAGCAAAGAATGAGCAGGTGTAGGGATAAATGATCTGAAAGATAGATCCCCTTTGTCTAAGGGAAGACTCATTATAAGAAAGTCTTCCTCTTCCGGGATTACAGAAGAGTTCTTCCATTGTTCAAGGAATGGTTCAACATATAGTTTATAGTTTTGTAACTCTGTGCATGTGCCTATTCCTTTTCTTGCTAGGCTGTTGGCCTCTTCGTTTCCTTTGATTCCTTAGTGACCAGGAACCCAGACTGAAGAGACCTTGATGTTCTTGCCTACTTCTACATAAGAGAGAACAGGCTGGCATTTCTGCTACAGGATGGCGGAAAACAGACAGCTTTCGAAAAACATAACATCACATCTGTCAAGTTATACCCTTTTTCGTCCATACAAGTTCGAAGTCGTTAGCGGAAATTGATCCTCACTAGCTCCAATAACAATCTCTTCATTTCAGCAACCTTTGACGGGTTCCGGTCTTCAATTCAATGTCTGAGGTTTGGATTCTTACACATGTATGCCTCCAGGTATCCTCATAAAAAAGTCGCATCTCGGAATCTTGGGCGCCCAGGGATATTTCTTTATTCTGAAATAATGAGTCTGGAGAAATAGTCTCTAAGGACGGCCATTGAATTTCTGTTGGAACCACACATCTGCTCGAGTAATCCTCCTTCTTTCAAGTTCAGACAGTCATTGATCCTGGTGATGTAACGCATTACTGTAAAAGCCTCAATATTCTAGAAGGTCTAGGTGTGCCTACCGTTCACCAGATGGTCACTTTGGGAGGGTAAAGAGGTCTTTAGTGCAGATAACTGCTCCACATGAGTTAGGGACTCAACTTGCAAAAAAATATAGTTAAAATAAGATTTTTGTGATGAAAATTCATATTAATATGATTTCAAGTTGCAACTTAATTTTAGCCTGTAGGTCTGCAGCGTATACAGGCTGGTTAAGAAAAATCGAGTAATAACGAAATTTTATTCCCAGAGAATTCAAGCATTTCAAGACTATCAATACAATGTATGGCCTCCACGGGTATCAATAACAGCTTGACATCTTCTTCTCATAGAACACACGAGGTTGTTGAACATTTCTTGAGGAATTTGGTTCCATAAACGGGGCAGAAGCTCTCTCAGATCATTTAAGGATTTTGGGGTAGGTTGATGATTATCTAATCTTCTTTGGAGCAAATTCCATGCATGTTCTATGCAATTCAAATCTGGTGAGTGCGGAGGTATTGGTAAATGTGGAACCAAGCTCCTCGCGCACATTCTCAACTATAACTGCACGGTGCGGTCTAGCGTTATCGTCTAGAAATTGAAAAGTTTCACCAATATCAGCGTGAAAATTTGGTACAACATTGTCAATGACATGCTCCCTATAGTGTAAGGCGGTCATATTGCCAGGACAAATGTGTAGATCTGTGCGCCCGTTGAAACATATCCCGGCTCATACCATAACACTACCCCCTCGGAATGGATGTACTTCTTGGACATAGCGACGATTACGGGGTATGCGTGAGATTGTCCATACCCTTATTCTTCGCGAATCTGAAAATCGTCCATATCTGGATTCATCAGTGAAAAGGACACTACGCCATTGATCGTTCCAATTGATATGTTGCCTTGCCCATTCCAGTCTTTGACGCTTATGGTCACGTGTTAATGGAACTCCCCTTAATAGACGTCTAGAACCTAGATTCACCTCTCTCAAACGTCGTCTGATGGTTTCGATGGAAACTTGGACCCCATCTGCATTTTGAAGTGTATTCCGTAGCATTCTACACGAAAATGTAGGGTTTCTTCTCTTCGAAACGGTGATGAAACGATCCTGAGCAGGTGATGTTTTTCGTCGCCTACCAAGCCTTGGTCTTTCCAACACGGAACCTGTCTCCCTGAACCTATTCCCAAGTCACATTTTGGCTGACCTGGAACCTTTCCGCTACATCAACCTGAGTAAGGCCACCCTGTAGCATTCCGATAGCCCTATTAGCCTCAACGTTTGTTAATTTACGTCTTGGCATTTTCAGAAAACTCGTTTCAGATCGAAGCTTGACTTCATTTCAAAATGAGAACATTCATGAAGTATATGCAATGAACCAAACTTCAGAAAAAAGGCGACCAGATTGACGAAATGTCTCATACTGATTTTTATTGGATGGATTCAAGTTTTTATTGAGTTTTAAATGATTTTACATCGATTTTCCCGAAGATTACATACTTTCAAAAACGATTGAATACGATATCCCTAACACTCGTGGAGCAGTATATTTAGGTGTGCTGCACCATGCAACATTAACCACATGGAATGTTTGAATTCACGATGAATGGAGGCGAATTGTCAAGCAATGGTACTTTTTAGAGGTGACTAGTAAATTAACAAAGGCTCTTAAGGCGGGCGAAAATCTAGCTTATAAGTCTATAGGCCTACTGATAATACAAGGTGCGGCACGGAGGGCGGACGTTTTTCAGATGGGCATAACTTTCCCCCACTGAGGACGAGAGAAGTGGGGAAGGTGCCGTTAGACTCGTGTGTTCCTAGCATTTATTTACCAAAAGTTACGGTTTGGTGCGCTGTATCGCAAACTCGCATCATTGGCCCTTACTTCTTCGAAGACGTCAATGGTCGTGCTGTTACCGTGAACTCAGAGCGGTACGTCGAAATGATCAACAACTTCTTTATCCCCGAATTACGACGGCAACGTGTTCCAATCCGACGTGTGTGGTTCCAACAGGATGGGGCGACCGCCCACACAGCCAGAGCATCAATGGACGTTATTCGCCCTCTCTTCCCTGGTCGCCTTATTTCCAGGTTTGGCGATGTTCATTGGCCTCCCCGGTCCCCAGATTCATCCATATGCGATTTTTTCTTATGGGGACACCTCAAGGCTAGAGTATACGAGACCAAGCCCCGAACTCTGGACGAATTGAAAAGGGCTATTCGCGTGGAAGTTGCCCAAGTTGAGAGAGCGATGTTGGAGAGAGTCTACGCGAACTTCCAAGAGCGCCTCCAGCACTGCATCACCGATTTCGGCCACCACATGCCTGATGTGATTTTCCACACTTGACTGTCTCAAATGCTATTTCCTTGAGAATCTGATTCCGTCAATAAATGTGTTTTTGAGTAAAAATTAACGCTTTTATTATTTTTTTAAAACCATCCATCCTCCGTGCCGCACCCTGTATTATGAAGCAAAAGTTTAGCACTTCGAAACAAGTCAGAATAGAACGAGAAACCCTCGATAAGGTGTGTGTCCATCTCTGGAGTTATGAGAACGTGCCCAACTCGAGATCATAACAGATCTAACACCTCTCCAAATCAGTAAGTCAGGGGAAGATAATAATAATGAATGATAAGCCATAATAAATGTCTGCAGCCAATAGAACATCGAAGAAAAGTAGCTGATTCATGTTTATTTTATCGATACTCCAATGAGCAAAATGGTCTAGCAGAGCTACCGTTTGAGTTTGTTGCTACCGCAGTAAGTGTTATGTGGCACTGATGGGGGGTGCCACCAGTGGTGTACTTCGGAACTTAGATCTCTGCTAGTCCATTCTACACATTTATTATGCTTTGTCCTAGAGACAATATCCTCTATTTTAAAGATGCTCCAAGCATATCAAATGACGCTAGAGTCTTCCATCCAATAGAAATCGCAGAGCAGATGGGTTTTCTAGTAATCAAATCTCCTCTAAACCTAAATAAATCTTCCATCTTGAGAAGGTTCAAACCAATTATTTTCCTGATGTTTCTGATCTAGGGAGAAGTTTCCACCATAGATAAACTATAAGTGTGGTGTTAGGTGGAAGATAACCTCCCACCACAGAATAGTATAGGGGTTCGTCTTATTCTTCTTGTTGAACATGGTGATATTAAGTCCATCTTATTTGTGAATGAAGCGACCATTTCCAAATATGTATGAATATTAGTTTCGACCACAACCTTCTGTTGATTCTATACAGGTTCGAAATCTGGAAACCGTCTCACAACCTCATTCTAATTTGCAAACAATATTTTTTGTGCCTGATTAAATAAGAATAAATTAATAAAATTATAGCTCATTAAAAAAATCGCCATGAGATCTATCCTTCCATGCTTAGCCAAATTGTTATTTGGGAAATGTAACAATAAATATACATGGTGATGCTGGTGTGAAAAGTAAGCCACAGGGCCATTTATTATTATTAATTATAATGAAATTGCAAAAAATGAGCTGCACTCAATCCTTCAGTGTCAGTAATGAAGTGGTTGAAATAGATGCCTAATATTACTATGCAGAGTGAATTCCGCAGACGAATATATATTTTTTAATGTAGAATGAAGAATTTTTGAAGACCTGAAGATGGTTTATAGACTAGAGCGCTTTGCTCAAATCACCATTGAAAAATTACCTCTCTGGTTTGGTGGACCAAGATTGAAGAAAAAACAAGTCAACAGAAGCTGTAAAAACTTCGAATAGTGGCCTGTTTAGACATCAGCAATGGAGATTTTTCTGGACTTAACTCCGCGGCCTTTGCAGATAAAGAAAGAAGCAATAATGAGTGCTCTCAGAATCGACCAAGCAAGAGGGATGGATCCCTCAGAGAGGAAGAGGCATAGGCATATATGACACTAAATTCAGGGAATCAACGCCCTAAAGTAAACCTGCCACAGCGATTTTAAATGAAAATTCTTGCGATGGAAAGGTGCGCTCATGTCTGCCTATCTGGGCAGTACGAAGAAGCTAGAATTTGCATCGTCTCGCATAGTCATATATGGCATTAACACCGTACGAGGTCGCTGCTGTAAGATGAGGACCAATGTCGAACTACTGGAACTGCAGGAAAATGACGCATAAAACTGGCATAAAGCAACAAACTTATCCTAGTTAGGGTTCCTGCACTTGCACACCCAGGGCATTGAATTCTCATTGAAGCTGAAATATAAGGGTAGGTATTGATGGTAAAGAAAAAGTGGATGCCCCCGCAAAAGAGCCGAGAGAACGGGATTGAGCAAGGGCCTTAGTGCCTGATGAATCGATACCTTAAGGCAGATGCTAAGGGGTTTGGATTTATTCTTTGAATTCATTTCTTTGAATAGTCTGAGTTGTTTCCTCTGTGCTATCGCGCCAACGCACCTTCGAAGAAAACGGCACAATTCGAAGAGCGAATTAAGGCTGCTTACTGATGTACTCTCCAATCATACTTGGAAAATGCAAGACATTGGCAAAGACTTAAAATAAAGTCCCTCTTCGACATTGCCATAGTGGGAAGAGTGAATTTGGCACTTCATCATACTTTGGAAAATGCAAGACATTGGCAAAGACTTAAAATAAAGTTCCTCTTCAACTTTCGGTTATAAGGGTCAAGTCTCTCAGAGAAATCATCATAACGAAAGTTTACTGAAGCACAAAATTGGTCGCAATGTAGACCAAAAAAGGCACCAAATGAATATCCTATGTATGCATCTTTGTGCTGGATTAAACATACAATTAGAATAGGACTAAATATCTTGTGAAAAAAATTGGAGCAAAAGTCTGCCTATACTGCCACAGTTTTTGTATTCACATAATATTAAAGTGTCAACAATTTGAAAAGCCTTGGAATATATTAGGGAGATAATATAATAAGAATTATCTAAGAAGCTAGTGATTGTAGATGATGCAGGCAATTGAAACAGATAAAATTGTATGATGAGTAGCCTACATAATTATTGATTGGCTGAGTGATAGTATTGCAACGATAAGTGCAACGTTGAATCTCATAAAAATAGAATGTTTCCAAGGTGGCGTTCATCCAACATTTATCCAGAGATTTTTATCAGAATCAATACACATAACGCATCCATTATGCTCTATCCACTGCATTTAAAATAAATAGAATTACCAGTATTTCAAGTTTAAATTTAGAAGTTTTGAAAAATTGACAGCAGCTGTCAAAGAAATCGTTTTTTTCGTAATCCGTTAAGAATTATATGGACAAAATTTGGAACGTAGTTTTAATACGTCATTCTCTATCCAAATGCAGACTTTCATATCTATCGAATATGTAGTTTTGAAATTGTCATGAAAAGATGATTTGGGACGACCATATTTCACCGGACTGACAGAATTTCATTTGACCACGGATTCGTCATCAGTCGGTGCAAAGAACTTTAACAATAGAATGTGGAATGGCATCAGGTCGACTTTTCTGATGAATCTCGATTGTCCTTGGGTGAACATGATGGCCCAAGAAGGGTTAGACGACGTCGGGGAGAAAGACGTGAACCTCAGTTTGATGTTGAGCGTATGTACTCCAGACAGTAGGCGTTACGGTATGGGGTGCTATTGCACAAGCAAGTAGGTCATCTTTAGTCTTTATTCGAGGTAACATGACAGCGCTGCGTTACCTTCAAGAAATAGTGGAGTCATATGTTCTACCATACCTTAACCGGCTCGAGAATCCAATATTTCAGCAAGATAATGCTCGACCTCATGTTGCCAGAGTTAGTTTAAACTTTTTTGCAGCGACCCATGTGAATCTTTTGCCATGGCCGCTCAGATCCCCTGATCTTCCACCCATAGAGTATGTCTGAGACATACGAAGAACGAAGAAACTCTCAAGTAACGTTCTTGAATGGCAGTTGTTACCCGTGGTCTATCCTGTCCTGGTCTTCGGACATTCATACCTGTCTCCCTGAATCGCTGCAACATTCTGGACACACTTGTATGGGAAACTCCAAACCTTTCTGCAATTCTTGTGTATGTCCACCGTTCTTCTCGCAAAACTACCGCCTGGGCACATTCCTTTTGGGTCAAATTGCGTGTTTCGCCTTGCATAGCGATCGAGTGTAGAAAATCAAACGAAGGAAAAACTATTGATCACTAGAATTGATCGAGAACCACTGATTTTAGAATGGAGCCAATACATTCAAAATCTGATAATATCATCTTTTTTTATTCCTGCTGGGAGAAAACATCTGTATTGAAGAAAAACGTTGAAAGTGGATAACATATGCATGCATAATTCTGATGAAAATAATTATCATACGTAATACCACTAGAGATAGACCAGGGCCGAAACCTTCAAAAATGGTAAAAAATGAAAAAAAATTACAGTAGGATGAAATCCATTAGAAAAGGAGGGGAATATGATCAAAATGAAAGGAAAAATAAATTACGGTCGATCCGAGTTCGGGAAGTGGGAGGGGTGAGTTTTTAAGGGTGAAAAATGGTTTTCCTTGATTTCCGGCAAAACTACAAGTCCTATGGAAAAAAGTTTAATAGCAAAGTTGTAGGTAATGAAAAGATCTACAACTTTTGTATCTGCAATTTTTTCACATAACCTCAAAATTTAGGTGAAAAATTCAAAAAACCAAGTTTTTGGTTTTTTATTTATATCTTTTTCAAAAAAAAATTTTTTTCTACGAAATTTTGTGAAAACTCACCTTATTATGTCCCAAATACACTGTAATTTATTAGATCCAAAATATTTATGTTTTCGCCTTATTTTAACTTAATATCAAAAAAGCCCCCTAATTTTCAATCGAAAATTCTGACGTCAAAATATCAGCTTTTTTCAAAAAGTTTAGGGGCTTTTTCTTTATTGAAATATCTACTTTCTGATGGTGTAAAAAAAAATATACATTACTATAGGAAGTCTTCTCAGAAAATGCAAAAAATTGAAAAAACTCAAATTCGAAATTTTTTTTAATCATTATGTACAATTTCGAGGTATTTATCAAAATTTACTCTTTAATTACTCAAAAAACGTGAGATTTCCTGTTTCATTTATAAACGAAAAAATTGCAAATAGAAATATACTTCTATAATTAACAAAAAAATAAGTTAATAAAGTTAATATTTAATAAGACATCTACAATATTTTGAAAAAGTTGTAGAATCTTGTTTAAATAATATTTTTAGATGACTATTTATTGCTGTTAATTAATAATTCATATACCTGAGTGACCTTTGGTTAATTTTTAACCCATTGTAAGTTATTTCATAGAGAAGTGGGGACTGAGTTACTCTAATGGTGGGTTTCATAAATCGTTGATTGAGGTTTCAAAAATATCAATTGGCAAAAATTAACTCATCTTCCACTTTGGCAAACCTCCCACACACAGAAGGAGCAGCGGAACAACATTGTTACAGAGCATATTATCAACTTCAAACTTGGTTGGGTAACGAATTGACAGCAACAGATTGGGGCTGGAAGCAACATCAGCGTGGCATTATGCCCAAATTTACAGAAAAGGATTTAATTCCGGAAGTATTGCTCAAAACTATTTGCTGCAGCTGTGAAACTGAATGTAACAGTTTAAAATGTGGCTGCCGAAAACATGGTTTAAAATGCACAAATTTATGCACTAATTGTCATGGTTCTTAAAATTGCTCCAATATAGAAGAAAAAATCTATGAGGAAGTAAATGATTCAGATGAAATTGTGGAAGAAGAAACAATGCAGACTGGAAATAACATTGGAGACGAAAATGATGGTCTTGAAGATTTCGACGATCAACTAGAGTTGGAAAGGTTTTTCGAATCTGACGATGAAGAAATGCCTTCGAAGAGACAAAAACTAATGAATAACTGATTAGAATTTCAGATAAGGTATTTATGAATAACAAGATTAACGTTTTTGAAAAAAAAATAAAATGCGTAATCAGAACCAAGTATCTAAATTCAATAGTACGATTTACCTGTATATTTATATTGTATAAGATTTTCTATGACATGAATGTAATTCGAATTACATAAATGAACTCTTTATCCTAAAAAAAATGCAGCAATCACATTTTTTTGATGAAATTGTACATAGTGATCAAAAAAAAATTTCGAATTTGAGTTTTTTCAATTTTTTGCATTTTCTGAGAACACTCCTTATAGTAATGTATATTTTTTTCACACCATCAGAGAGTAGATATTTCAACGAACAAAAAGCCCCCAAACTTTTTGAAAAAAGCTGATATTTTGACGTCAGAATTTTCGATTGAAAATTAGGGTGCTTTTTTGATATAAAGTTACAATAAGACGAAAACATAAATATTTTAAATCAAATAAATTACAGTGTATTCGAGATATAATAAGGTAAGTTTTCACCAAATTTCGTAGAAAAAAAAATTTTTTTGAAAAAGATATAAATAAAAAACCTAAAACTTGGTTTTTTGAAATTTTCATATGAATTTTGGGGTTATGTGAAAAAATTGCGAATGCAAAAGTTGTAGATCTTTTTATTACCTACAACTTTGCCCTTCAACTTTTTTCCATAGGACTTGTAGTTTGGCCGGAAATCAAGGAAAACCATTTTTTACCCTTAAAAACTCACCCCCTCCCACTTCCCGAACTCGGATCGACCGTAATTTATTTTTCCTTTCATTTTAATCATATTCCCCTCCTTTTTTAATGGGTTTCATCCTACTGTAATTTTTTTTTGTTTCAAAAATTATCGACCCTGGTCTAAGATGGAATTTTGCCGGCAAAATTTCTCGATTGATATGAAAGTTTGTTGCTCGGAAATTTCGCGAATGACATTTGTATCAAAATCACGAGCCGTCAGGCGAGTGATTTTGGAAAAAATGTCATGAGCGAAATTTCCGAAAAGCAACAAACTTGAATATTACAAGAGAGAAATTTTACCTGCTTAAATTTCATCTCGAGTGGAATTCGGCTTGAGTATTCCACGAGAAAATAGGGTAATATGTTCACAATTGACGTGTATTGCGCTATTTGGCAAATTAGAATTCATCATAGATTAACTAAACCACTAAACGTTGTTTGTTCTCTCTATGATATTCATTTCCGAAGCTATCTATGAATTCGAGAAACGTCAAAAATTTTGTCGCTGAAAAACCAACATGTTGGTTTTGCCGACTTGAAAATTTTTTCGGTATGAAACGATCGTTGCTACGGAAACTTCCTCACTAAAAATGAAAAGAGTGGAATAATCATTGAGAACACCTTCAGTTGTAGAATAAATTTGAGATCTACATAATGTGCGTTAATTTTTTTGCGCAGTGTAGATGGTTGTCTCTCAAAGTAAAAACTCTCCTGATGAAACAGCAAGATACAACACGCCAAAAGTGTGCGGCATGCTTGAGTGTGTCACCTGATCATTCTCTAGAATGTGTATCTTTAGTCAAACATCATTTCTTCAAATCAATAATTGAATAATTAAAGCGTTTTCCTTTTTTGCTAAGGTACAGCTCACACATCCACTTAGCATCCGGTTCCTTTGTGATATATAGGTTAGAATAAATGGAGAAATTCGATAAGGAACAAAAGATATATGTGTCATTTTCATTGAATGTGGTAATCAGCTATTTATCTGTCTTTGATAACTTATGTCGAGAGATCGTTCGTAATTGGATTCAACACGAGGTGGCACCAGGATCTCCACAGATAAGTGCTGGTGGAATTGTCATAAAATCACGGAATTTGATTATTATGATTCATCAGTAATCAAGCTTCCATGCATAAAAAATTGGAGTTTATCGGTAGGTCAGAAGTGCGAACAAAGCTCTCAAAATATACTTCGAAAGTCAAAATATGTTCTATTGTGAATTTAATATCCTTTCTTTTCGTCATAACAATTTGTGATTCAAATGTTGAGATCATGGACCACAGGAAGGGTTTAATTCAAATTATTATCCATTTGAAATTTACAAATTTTTAGTAAAAAAATATTCCTCTTCCAACATGGATCTGTCATCTTCTAGACCATTTTCAACACTCATAAAGATGTCATACCATTTGGGTTTTTCTTGGGACTCAACTATAAAATGATGAACATTTCAGTGGTTGCTATGAAGAAAATGGAAAGTAACGCTCAGCAGTTATTAGCAATTACTCGAAGATAAGAGTATATTATTACTCATCTCTTCAAAAACATCTTATTTTCACGGATGAAATGGAAGCTCGAAGAGGATATTGATAAGAACCATGTGAATCATGTTCTGACATGGTTACTGAGTAATTAATTTGTATTTGGTTGTCTTGGATCAACAATAGCCGCCAAGTATGACATATGAACTCATTTATAATTTGAAGCTTACAAGGGCATATCCTGGGTTAGATCTAGGATCTAGGGGATTGTCAGTCGACCTGAAACCGGGTATTTCAGGATAATCAGCAATTTTCGAGGATACATCATTGCAAAATATTGTTATCGTTTTCCAAATTAATTCAAAGTGTTTACGACTTTTCGGTAAATATAATTTGAATTAGTTTCTATTTTCAGAATAAAGCTAGAGGAAGTGTGCATCTCGAGGAACGAATATTGATTGGAATTTCGAACTTATTTCAGTTGATATCGGTTTGAATACCCTCATGTTTAAATTTTTTTTAAAATCGAGTCTCTAGGGCTTGTTAATCGGTTTTTACGAACGTCTGAGATGGGATCTCTATTATTTTCGAGATTTTATATAGTGTTATTGTAATCTGTTGCATGTTACATTTTGGAATGAATATTGGGCAAATAAATCGATATAATGGAAAATCATGCTTCACAATTTTGTATGCCCATTAAAGATGTGACAAAAAAATTCGTAACAGTATATCTTTATATTCTGAAGATGATTATTTATTATGCCTGTCTATATTGAAAGGGTGACGATTTTTATCTGAGAGGTAGAGGATATAACTTAGGTGAATGAAATTATTACTGAATAATAAAGAGAATGATGATTATCGTTGGATTCCGATTATCTCAAATCATTTCCCTAAAGGCGCTTCGATATTACTAAAGAAAAAAATATATCGTTAACAAAAATAACTGTTTTGGTCTTTAGAGGTTAGAAATTCCCCTCCAAGCCAAACTTCAATGAAATTTAAGGGAAAATCATTCGAAGCCTAAGAAATCGGTTTTCTCGCCTATCCTTGAAAGAATGTATCGACCAATAAGCCTCGAATAATTTTCAATAAATATCCAACCATTAATTCACCAATATATTATGTCAGTGAAGTAATTTTCTTCAATGCTACCTGAATTTTCCACTGTCATTAATCTTGGCGTTCAATTTTATTATTACGATAATTCAAGTGCATTAAAGAACCCTGTGCTGAACATCACGCATGTTATTTCGACTTAAGCCAATATTACGTCAAACTTCAATGCGGAGCTCGTTGACTGGTTAACGCGCCGCTCTAGCTCAGTAGTTGTTTTGGCTCGACGCTGTTCGATTGTCAGTTGATTATTATTATTTGTAGCTCTGGACACCACGCGTTCAGTACTTACTACTCATCATTTTCCATTGTCGCTTTTCAAAGACCTACCGTTTAAGTGAAATGACCTTTATTTGAGTAGTCGCGAATTGTCGGTGTTGTGCTAAGACTTTCTTCCTGTTTCTATGGCCTGTTTAGGTTTTTAACTTCAAAATTGAGGGATTAATAGAGATGGGCCTCTTTGAAGGTAATTAATATATAAGTATTCATACCGAGGAAAGGAGAAAAACAAGCGGGATATTTTTAGATCTCACTTATATTGGGATCACTCCGTTTGATCATTGAAAACAATTTGATTAACTCATCTGCATACTCGTGTGGTCATTGGATAGATTGTAAAGCATGTCGACTTGCATCAGAATGATTCTGTGCTCTTCTTTGTTGAGCATGACATTTCTTGCGTGCTACTCCAAAAATGGAGAATAAAAGGAGTTATTGAAACTTGCTAAAGCTATTCCGTAGATCTCTTTTCGCAACTACAAAATTCAGTTTGGTAGACTGAGTCTACCTCTAAGCTTACCGAATTTAGATAATTGACGTCGGTCATAATGTCAGATGATCATCTTTGCTGGAGGATCACCCTATATGCCGAGATGCTCTTCTATTCGAAAAGCAGGTGTAATAAGAACCCTTCAAAATGTTTGTAAGGTTCCTTGAAAATGAGTAACATTCGAATTTAGTTCATTCAGGCCTTATTCATTCAAATGTCCAAGTCTGAAAGCAACGTTTTAATTCTTTCACGAAAATGAAAAATTAATGTGGCCATAGATGTGAACCCTGCGGCACCCCAGCAGAAGTCGTTACCATTCAAAAGTTTGCCCATAATGATGATCATTTCAGAAGAGCTTCCTAAAGACCAACAGCAGAGTTTTCACTTAGTAGACAGCAAGATGATTTATTGCCAGTTTTCAAGGCTAAATATTCAAGATTACATGTTACTTGAAATTGTCATCATATTCCCATAAAAAATAATACCTTGGCGACATGAAAGGTTGTTAAGTATTGCGTCTGTTCAAAACATTGTTCTATTCTTGATATTGTTGGTTTAGTTATCATATTTACGTGAAATAGTATCTGGTCGTACTTTAGAAGGAAAATTGTCATAAAAATGAGGAAGAAGGATTATTATTGACCCCGAGAAAATTTTCCTTAGAAATAAAGCAATGGAAAATTATTCAAACTCAGAAAATCCATTTTATGACACATTGAAAGATGCACCAGACGGTTCATTCTCATTTAGGGCCGATTGCACCGTAGACAAAACTGTAGATTAAATCTTAAACCTCGATTAGTGTCTATTGATTGTCATAGACACTAATCGAGGTTTAAGATTTATTCTACAGTTTTTTATACGGTGCAATCGGCCCTAAATGTTTCAAGTGAGTCTTTCCTGACCTGCTTTGATAAAATATTCCCCAATCAAATTAATATAGATGAAAATTCATCCAATACAAATTCTAATTTTTATAACCCACGGAAATTCTTGGATCCCTAATGTATCGGTGTGAAGTTGGCCACATCCACACATACACTCAAAGACAAACAATGGCTCATGAAAACAAAATTCATAACTCACTCAAATGAGATCGTATCGCATTCAGATTTCGATGTGGGCTTGATGGGTCGATGAGAAATTCAATCCTCTTTCATTTGGAGACTTTTAAGGCTCAGGGAGGGAGTTGTGGGGGTTTTTGGGGGTGATTTCTGACTAAAATCATAACTCGACGAAATGGCAGTGTTCCACAATGAGCTTTAAATATATGTTTCTTCAATGCCGAAAGAATGAAATGCAATACCCCTCATGGTTTGTTAGCCCCCACGTTTGGAGATTTAGGGGGGTTGTTTATGCAAAATGATGAAAAAAATTCATATCTCGGAAAACTAATAGTGTTCCACGATCAGCTTTGAATATGTTTTTCTTGAATGCCGAAAGAATAAAATAGTGAAAACCCCATAGTTTGTTAGCCCCCAGGTTTGGAGATTTGGGGGGTTGTTTATGCAAAATGATGAAAAAAAATCATATCTCGGAAAACTGGGAGTGTTCCACGATCAGATTCGAATATGTGTTTCTTGAATGCCGAAAGAATAAAATACTGAAAACCCCATAGTTCGTTAGCCCCCACGTTTGGAGATTTGGGGGGTTGTTTATGCAAAATGATGAAAAAAATTCATATCTCGGAAAACTAAGAGTGTTCCACGATCAGATTCGAATATGTGTTTCTTGAATGCCGAAAGAATAAAATAATGAAAACCCCATAGTTTGTTAGCCCCCAGGTTTGGAGATTTGGGGGGTTGTTTGTGCAAAATGATGAAAAAAATTCATATCTCGAAAAACTAAGAGTGTTCCACGATCAGCTTTGAATATGTGTTTCTGGAATGCCGAAAGAATAAAATAGTGAAAACCGCATAGTTTGTTAGCCCCCAGGTTTGGAGATTTGGGGGGTTGTTTATGCAAAATGATGAAAAAAATTCGTATCTCGGAAAACTGAGAGTGTTCCACGATCAGATTCGAATATGTGTTTCTTGAATGCCGAAAGAATAAAATAGTGAAAACCCCATAGTTTGTTAGCCCCCACGTTTGGAGATTTGGGGGGTTGTTTATGCAAAATGATGAAAAAAATTCATATATCGAAAAAGTGGGAGTGTTCCACGATCAGCTTTGAATATGTGTTTCTCGAATGCCGAAAGAATAAAATAAGGTTTGGAGATTTGGGGGGTTGTTTATGCAAAATGAATATGAATTTTTTTCATCATTTTGCATAAACAACCCCCCAAATCTCCAAACCTGGGGGCTAACAAACTATGCGGTTTTCACTATTTTATTCTTTCGGCATTCAAGAAACACATATTCAAAGCTGATCGTGGAGCACTCTCAGTTTTCCGAGATATGAATTTTTTTCATCATTTTGCATAAACAACCCCCCAAATCTCCAAACCTGGGGGCTAACAAACTATGCGGTTTTCACTATTTTATTCTTTCGGCATTCAAGAAACACATATTCAAAGCTGATCGTGGAACACTCTCACTTTTCCGAGATATGAATTTTTTTCATCATTTTGCATAAACAACCCCCCAAATCTCCAAACCTGGGGGCTAACAAACTATGCGGTTTTCACTATTTTATTCTTTCGGCATTCAAGAAACACATATTCAAAGCTGATCGTGGAACACTCTCAGTTTTCCGAGATATGAATTTTTTTCATCATTTTGCATAAACAACCCCCCAAATCTCCAAACCTGGGGGCTAACAAACTATGCGGTTTTCACTATTTTATTCTTTCGGCATTCAAGAAACACATATTCAAAGCTGATCGTGGAACACTCTCACTTTTTCGAGATATGAATTTTTTTCATCATTTTGCATAAACAACCCCCCAAATCTCCAAACGTGGGGGCTAACAAACTATGGGGTTTTCAGTATTTTATTCTTTCGGCATTCAAGAAACACATATTCGAATCTGATCGTGGAACACTCTCAGTTTTCCGAGATATGAATTTTTTTCATCATTTTGCATAAACAACCCCCCAAATCTCCAAACCTGGGGGCTAACAAACTATGGGGTTTTCACTATTTTATTCTTTCGGCATTCCGGAAGCACATATTCAAAGCTGATCGTGGAACACTCTTAGTTTTTCGAGATATGAATTTTTTTCATCATTTTGCACAAACAACCCCCCAAATCTCCAAACCTGGGGGCTAACAAACTATGGGGTTTTCACTATTTTATTCTTTCGGCATTCGAGAAACACATTTTGAAAGCTGATCGTGGAACACTCTTAGTTTTCCGAGATATGAATTTTTTTCATCATTTTGCATAAACAACCCCCCAAATCTCCAAACGTGGGGGCTAACAAACTATTGGGTTTTCAGTATTTTATTTTTTCGGCATTCAAGAAACACATATTCGAATCTGATCGTGGAACACTCTCAGTTTTCCGAGATATGCATTTTTTTCATCATTTTGCATAAACAACCCCCCAAATCTCCAAACCTGGGGGCTAACAAACTATGCGGTTTTCACTATTTTATTCTTTCGGCATTCAAGAAACACATATTCGAATCTGATCGTGGAACACTCTCAGTTTTCCGAGATATGAATTTTTTTTCATCATTTTGCATAAACAACCCCCCAAATCTCCAAACCTGGGGGCTAACAAACTATGGGGTTTTCACTATTTTATTCTTTCGGCATTCAAGAAACACATATTCAAAGCTGATCGTGGAACACTCTCACTTTTTCGAGATATGATTTTTTTTCATCATTTTGCATAAACAACCCCCCAAATCTCCAAACCTGGGGGCTAACAAACTATGCGGTTTTCACTATTTTATTCTTTCGGCATTCAAGAAACACATATTCGAATCTGATCGTGGAACACTCTCAGTTCTCCGAGATATGAATTTTTTTCATCATTTTGCATAAACAACCCCCCAAATCTCCAAACCTGGGGGCTAACAAACTATGGGGTTTTCACTATTTTATTCTTTCGGCATTCGAGAAACACATATTGAAAGCTGATCGTGGAACACTCTTAGTTTTCCGAGATATGATTTTTTTTCATCATTTCGCATAAACAACCCCCCCAAATCTCCAAACGTGGGGGCTAACAAACCATGAGGGGTATTGCATTTCATTCTTTCGGCATTGAAGAAACATATATTCAAAGCTCATTGTGGAACACTCCCATTTCGTCGAGTTATGATTTTAGTCAGAAATCACCCCCAAAAACCCCCACAACTCCCTCCCTGAGGCTTAAAAGTCTCCAAATGAAAGAGGATTGAATTTCTCATCGACCCATCAAGCCCACATCGAAATCTGAATGCGATACGATCTCATTTGAGTGAGTTATGAATTCTGTTTTCATGAGCCATTGTTTGTCTTTGAGTGTATGTGTGGATGTGGCCAACTTCACACCGATCCCTAATGTTATGTGCATTCATATTATCTAGTATATGCGGAACTTATTTCGATTCACACCTAAATGAAACGCCATTCAAATACTGAATCATTCAGTTGTTCCAAGATATCAACAACCCATTCAAGACTCATTTGTTGCCATAATATCGAAATCTTTCTTGATCAGTGTACATGAGCAATTAAAAGCCACTTTGGTAGAGTACTCAATAATAGGAAAGATCGAAAATGAAAATCTCATTCAAAAACCTGTTTAAAATGAAATTACATACTTATAGAACTTACAACTCAGGTTGGTGGCCTTATCGAATTTCAATTTAATTTTCTGTGAAGTCCTCTCTCAAATTTTCGAAGATCCTATATTCTGGCAGTGTTATTGATTGATTTTTTTCATGCCAAAAAATAAATTTGGAGTTAAGGTCGGCGTTTAAACCGAGTAGGAAAGATCAGCCGATAGAGGCGCCACCGTCCATTTTAGGGAATATCTCCATAGAACTTTAGCTGAATACAGATTACTCTGACGTGACGTGTAAGGACGTCACGTCAGACGTGTACTGTGCTCCCATTGGCCTAATATGAACGTGAACGTCAAAATGTGAGTGATATAAAAATGCAACACATTGTTCTGTGCGTTCACGTTCATATCAGGCCAATGGGAGCACAGTACACGTCTGACGTGACGTCCTTACACGTCACGTCAGAGTAATCTGTATTCAGCTTTTCATTATCACAATAAGTTCTATGAGTATCTCTCTAATCATGAATGAAATGTACAATGGCGCTCTCTATCCGAAAATCGCCGAACTATGAAATACGTGATTTTGTGGGTAAAGCATGAATTTTTTTCCCGCCAAAATTTGAATTTGGCCATTTTCTGCCAATTCCATATTTCAAGTTGATCTTCTGAACGAAATTATCAGTAGATTCACTTTTAATCGGAAGTTGAACTATTTTCATGCGTCTTTCTGTTGAAATAAAACAGAAGCATGGGTTGGCTCATTTTCTTCTATTTTTGAAAGAAAAAAAATTAACTGTCGGAATGAAATCGATCAAAATTATTTCAACAAGAACCCTAATCCTTTCTGAGTTCACCCACAAAATTTCAGTTCTCAAAGTGAAACCGTTTTCGAAATCAACTTGAAATAAAAACACACTACATTGAACGCCCACCTTAAGTTTGATGAACACTTAGGGATTATGAGTAAAACAATTATTATAGGTTTCAATCAATCATATTTCTTGACTTTCTATTAAAACATTGATCCTAGGAAACTGTTTGTAACTGAAAAGTTAAAAAATTACAGAGCTTGTTTTGTAACATTTTAATTCACAGATTAGTAAGCCAGCAGTTCTATCTTTGAAGTGGATATGCACTTGCACACATTACTCAAGTCTCTCAATGCAGTTGACAATAGTAATTAAACCTATTAACCATCAGTCATATGCCAAATATTTGGGAAGAAACTATTGAGATTAACATGTCAAGGGATAAAAGAAATTAGTTAATTTCAAAATTCAAAACTGTACCATCTGAATCGAAGAAAGTTTACAAACCAATAAGATGTTGTTAAAAGGTTAAGGGGAGGTGCTACACGCCCGAGCACCCTTCAAAAATTGGGCTTTTTATTTCCATGATATCTCAGTTCGTATGCGGCATAGACCAACGTTTTTTTTAAATTAAAGCTTAATCATTTCTCCAGAATGTATATTATAATCAAACTTTGTCAACGTATAAAAACTATACGAAAAATAAAGTATCGTGAGAAAATTAAAAAAAAACACATAACAACTCCTCCAAGATTCAAGTTTAATTTGAAAACAACCTGTAAAGATGGTTTCGTTATGAAATGAAGCAAAACAACAAGAGAAAATTCGTCGAAAAAAGGTTATTTTCATTCGTTCATCGAAATTTTTAATGTAATATCTTGAGTACTACTTGATGTGAATTGTGAATGACATCAGCATTATCTGGTACTTGATCCAACGTAAAATTGTACTGAATTTTGAATACTATTTGCAGTGAGTTACAACATGATATTTCTTCAAGAGCCAATATGAAACGTTATGACAAGATAGGGATAAGACTGATAAGCTTCATATTTTCCAGGTGATATCAGGTTGATAAAATGAATATATGTATCAACAATTGTTCAATTGAAATGTAGAAGGCATCAGTGAATTTACAGGGTGCGTCAGCAAGGCGTAGTTCTGAAATAGCACCAAAACTGTATCGTGTGGAAAAAACTTATATGGCATGGTTATTAGGTTGAGAAAAATCTACAAACTGAAAATAATTTTACATTTACAGGATTCGTCAAAAAAAAGTTATGGAAAAATAGGTAGTTTTTTCAAGTGGAACACCCTGTATTTCATGGCATAATGGACAACAAGAGCTTTACACTTATACCTCATTCTTCAAAACTCATAACAACGTGTCCACATAATTCTTATTTTTAGGATATTTCTGGTGTTTTATGGGGTTCATCAAAATTCTTATAGCAACCGCTGTGTCATATCTAGATTTTACAGTAGTTAGCTTAAGGTATCAGCTTCATCATTCGTTAATGAAAAACATCTGAAATTTTTTTTCATACAGTGTCCAATATGAATTTACCAATTTACTCAAATTAAATATACGATAACTCGATTGTTTCAAATGGAACACCCTGTATATTTCTCTTTCATGAAATTCGGTTTTCAAATGTCTACATTTCTTACAGGGAATGTCCAATATCTAACTCGCTCTGATTTTGGGATAATCCACATTAAGTAGGTATACTTGGTGAAAAATGTAGACATTCGAAAAACAAATTTCATGAAAGAGAAAAATACAGGGGGTTTCATTTGAAAAAATCGAGTTATCGCATATTTAATTTGAGTAAATTGGTAAATTTGTATTAGACACTCTGTATAAAAAAAAACTTCAGATGTTACCCAATGATATACTAATGTTTTGTTTATCTAGACTAGATTAAACACAGCGCTATTAGAATTTTGATAAACCCCTTGAAACACTTAAAATACCCTGAAAATACGAATTATATGGCAACGCCGAAATGAAATTTGAAAAATGAGTTATAAGATAGGTGCAAAGCTCTCGTCCTCGAAAGAATTATGCCTTATCTCCATTTGAGAAAACTACCTATTTTTTCATCCCTTTTTTTACGCATCCTGTATATGTAAAATTATTTTTAGTTTATAGATTTTTGTCAACCTTATAACCATGCCATATAAGTTTTTTTCCACACGGTACAGTTCAGGCGCTATTTGAGCTGTACGTCTTGCTGACCTATCAAGAATTTAGGTTTTAAATTTGAAACTTATGAGCAAAAAATCTTCAATATTTGAAGACTATTGTAAACAGAATTGTAAGAGCATTCTTGTTTTGAGATAGACATATAAAACCGAATATTGCCGATCTTACAATATCATTTTACGTTGAGTCTAACAGAACAGCCCCGTTTGGACGATTTGTAATGAAAAGTACCAAGAATGAATTCGGAAACCCAACGGCACACGGTGGCTGGAGATGGTGCTTTTACAGACTCCTCGTCGGAAGTTATAGAAAATTAAATTTTGTTTTTGTGTACGAATGGAAAAGGGGAACAACATATTATTATTCTCAGCCACCTTAAATTCAACTCTGCTCAGAAAGCTCAATTATAAAAACCGTATATCTGATTCCGTAAAAGTAGGAAAACTGTAATTAAAATGTAATGAGTGGTAGAGTGGTAAATATTTTCGCCTTCAAGGCAATATGAAAATCATCCACATAAATTAACATTGTTTATATTTACACATATAGGTCTGTTGAATGTCAGGTCTATTTTTTCGATGAACTGGCGGATGAACTTTGCTGAAATGCCTCACTCATACACATTTTAATCGGACTTTGTTTCCAACAAGTCAACAGTTCTTGGAAATGAGAGAGAATCAAAGGATTACTTATCAGAGATAATTTCGAGTGGGAATACTCCATTTCGCGAGGAAAGATTTTACAACAAATAAGCTTACGATCTGAGGTCCAGTCCCAAAAATATCACATGCAACATCAAGAAGTCTATCCACATTTTAATGCTTTCTGTTTTCGATAAAACATTGTCCTATTCTTTTCCTTTGCTTGTTCGAGGAAAACTCTAGAATTTTACTTCTGCCATCGCGCCCATCGCAAAAAAGGCTATTTATCATGCTATTTTGTCGGATTACAGAGTTTAATAAACGAAAATGCTCCACGTGATAGGGGCATGATGATGGAATCAGTGGGTGGCATGTAGATAATATTGGACACATAGATTAATCAACTAAGCAAGAACTAATTTCCTATAAATCATGCTAATTTATTTTCTGAACCTGTTCTTCTTACTGATCACAAAAAAATCACTTAGTTCTCTTCTTTTTTACTACAAATTGATTATATAATTACTCTCCAATAATCGATTATATCGTCTAAGAATTATCCACCACAGTCTCAGAAACTGCCAAAAAATATGCCGAATGGAAACTCAACTCTTTTTTCCAATTGCATCTTCATAATTTTTGGAGTATGTGATTTCCTTAGCCATTTCTTCCATCGATTGTCATACCCTTTTTAACAGTATTTACACAATTTGATTTTCGCCTCCATAATCGCGGTGACGTGAATTTTAAATTCAATTGTTCTCCCATACATGTCATTTTAATTATTGTGCTTCATTATCAGTATGTGCATATGTTAATTTTGGGTTGAGACTGGCGTCAGTAATGTATTCACACAAAAGGGATATCAGAATTTTTATATTAGGGGTTATATTGTATATGAATAGGTTGTTATTCAAATTATAGAAAAAAACTCTGAGGATCTCATAGATTTATTTCACGGTAGGAATAATGAATAATGCTACTGAATATTCTAATTTTTCATTTCTTCTTTCAAGTGAATATTTAATTGGAAATTGAACAGTTTTTCGTGATTTTGTTTACTATAAAATACGTCATGGTTAGTTTTTGAATGCTTGTTTATATACCTTGGAAGTAGATTTATAGGCTATTTTTTTATTTCAAAGATAACATCCATGATTCCGGATCAGAATTTTTTTTTCGATAATTCGTTAGAATTTCATATACAAGCTAACGACTTGATTATTTTTTCCAAACGATACGTGGCAAAATCCGCACATCCCGAAAATATTTTGTCGGAAAATGAAATACTGTTTTTTCAAATGGCAACCCCCTATTTTTCATAAATCTTTGGAAGTTCCACTTCGATAAAACGCACCCGGTTCCATTGACTTATCTGCATTATTAGTTTTTGACCTTTGCCAATTTATGTATCGAAATCATTGATTTTTAATGAATACAAACTACAAATTGAATTAACTAGATTTTTTCAAAAGATGCACATAAGCTGGAATTTCTCGTACATAGGTTATGAGGCAATCCAACGACCTGTCAAATATTTTTTGAGGTTACCCATAGAACTTATAGTAACATGGAATGCTATCACCAGATCAAAATGTGGGCTAAACATCTCAAGTAGTTAGAACAGCAAGATTTTCATGATTCCATGGATATGAGCTGTCACACAGAACAGAAACAAAGAATTTTTTCACCGAAATGCTAAGTGAATCGAATTTTGATGATTAGTTGCAATCGTGAGTTGTCAATTTTCATCTTTTCTCTTCATTTTTTGAATGTTTGTGTTATAAATATGTTTGCGGAAATTACTGAAGCCAAAATTGTCTATGAATACCAATCGACATATTATTTCTGTGTGTCTGTTCAGTGTGACAGCTCATATCCATGGAAACATGAAAATCTAGCGGTTCCAACAACTTGAGATTTTTAGCCATTATTTTAAGCTGAGCAGCAAGGCTAATATGATTGCATTGTAATGTAAGTTCTTTGAGGTTACCTTTGGGGTCGAACAATGTAAATTCAGCTTTATTCATGTACATTTCAAAATAGTTCTATGGGGACATTTTTGAAATTCTAGGTGTGCTAGGGAGTATTCGATCGAAAATTATGAAAACATGTGGATTGGATAGGGTGAACATCAGTCATATCCTGCCAGATCCCAGGACTGAAATAATATAGATTTTAACAATTCTCATTTTTCTGAGCATTTCTAGAGAGCCATTCAAATTTTCTTTTTTTTTTTTAATTGAAATTATCGTGTCTCGGCAACTAGGCCATTGACACAGTACAATATTCTATTTTTACAGATGAAGACAAAAATTTTCACAAAATATGGTTATAAACAGAAAGAGAAATAAACTATGGATGTATTGATCATATTTGATTGAACAGTTGGCTTTCTTTCAAGAATTCTATTGCTGCTTCAATTTGTGTTGGTGAGCTGAGGATGTCTCTTAAATTTTCTTTGAGGTCCAGTCGAAGTCTGATGTCATCATAATGTTGACAGCGAGTTAGGAAGTGTTCCACAGTTAATCGATGTTCTGGGCAGTATTCGCATATACAAAAAAGTACCATCAAGCTTATAGTATAAAAACATAGCTTTTCTTTACATTTTTTGAAACTAACAGTGTCTGGAGGAAAACAGGGGACAGATTTCCGGATAGAATATCACCCTGTAGACTTGAAATCGAAACGGGCATGTCACAAGCTGTCAACTCTAAATTGGAAAATCTATGCCAAAGTTCAGTTGAATATCTTATGAAGTGATATAATGGGTCAAAATATGTACAACATTAAAAATGTAACACCTTGTGTATCCCGAAAACGAAATGTTTGCTTTTTTCTTTAAATTATGCAAGGAATGTCTCCCCTTCATTTGTGTCACCGATGTAAGAACGCTGTATATTTCCTGTTTATTCCTGTAGTTTTGGTCAAATTTCTTGATGAAAACTGGGTATAACTGGACAGGAAAATGTCTCTGGGGTTTAGAACAAGGGAGAGAACTCTTTGAAGGGTTAATCTATTTTCAGAATTCTTTCGATTCTTTCCAAGATCTTAATATAAAAGATGTGAAATTAATACGAGATGATTGTCCCAAAACAAAAGTAATACCTACAATGCATTACATGATTCTATCAACACAAATAGTGAACACCGTACCTGTCTCATAAAATTCTTAAATATTACAGCATTATTGAAATCTTGTTGCTTTCAAGGTGAAAACAACGTTAAATATTTCTCGGAAATTCCGTCCCTCATCTAAAGCTGTATGATTTGTGACAAACACACTTTTAACATTCCAGCTGATGATGCGGTTTCCGAAACCTGTCTGAAGACAACCAGAACCTGAAGTAACCAGGTGACGACCCACAAAAATAACGTAATAATTACGTCAAAAGAAGCGGGATTCCTCTTACCGATTCGCACGAAAACGTAAGGCATCCGCTGGTCTAAAGTCCGATCGAAATTGTCGAGAAATTTCTATTTTAGAGCGGCCTACTCACTACTATCTCTCACATGTTGATGAGGATAGTCGTTGCGGTTGAGCAAAACGAGCTGATGTTATGTAAACACATCATTTTGGACCTCAGGCCTGATTCACCGGACGGGATCCCCGGAAAAGAGTTCCTGACGTCATTGGTACAAAGTACTCTGCGGGGATCCTAAAGAGTAAAGTCCTTCCAGTTACCCACGACCTCAGACACGGTTTATATCCAACGACATTATCGATCCAAATCTGTTGAGCGCAGTCTTGTCTCGTAGTAATTTTTATTGTTATGTCGTGCATCACAGACCATTCACATAACGGCGATATTTGTTTTTTGATCAGAAATTACGAGAAATCCACCCACCCACTCGAGTTATTTCATCAATAATTTTTGGATTGTGCAGGGTGTATTGCCAAAATTCCTACAGATGTTTGAATGTTGGACTTCCCACCAATATTATGGCTGGGACAAAGTCAAGGTCACTATTCTGTGTAACGTCCAAATTAACTATGAATGTGGATTGAATAAAGAGACCAATTGGTGCTTCAGGATTTCAAAGTGGACTATAATTAAACAATTTTGCTACATGTGACAATTTTGACAGTTTCAGATGTTGAGTAATTAGGCAATCCAAACCACATGTTTATTCTTTATTCCACCATTGTTAACCTCAAACCGTTTCTGACAAGTTTTAATGCTTTGTACATCCTGAAGCAAAACTGACGAAGAAAATTTTACTCAATCGTATGATCACAACATTTAGTATTGGGAGTCGTAGAGATTGGAAAGGAATATTTATCAGAGCATTGCAACCTGTAACTTTTTGAACCTTTTCCATGACATAAAATTCAAATATTCAATAGCTTTACTGCTTTACATATAACATGAACTGAATACTGGCTGTTTTAAGTATAGACGAAAAAATGTTGATGTTTCTTATCTTCGATTTTGTCAAGTCTTGATCAAATTTCTCTTAGTTTTCTTGTAAGACACTTGATATGTGGATAATACAGCGAATTACATACAGGGGGTTATTCCAACTAAATTCTGTTGTTTTGAAAGATTTGCACATTTATGGCATTTTTTTAATGTAAATGCACTTAATTTGAATGATTATAACTGATTTGATATTCCTGAGAGTAGGATTGACTGAGAATATAAAAAAATATCCCCATAAAACAATTTTTAAGCACATAAACGTTTTCAAAATCTACAAGACAGGTCCTTGGATTGCCCAATAGCAAAACAATGTAAACTCTTCAACACCACAACACTGCGAAATTATAGGAATCAGGACCAAAATTTTGTGATATCAACTTGTCTTGGATTACTTACATAAGGTTATGGTTCCCAGAATCTAAGTGAGAAAACCATTCGTATTGTTGAAGAAAATTGAAAAATAGTTTCCACTGCTGTATAATCTAATAAATCATCTTGTTGAAAACCTAGTAGGTAGATTCGACATGACCAGGAAAACAACGTTCCGAAGAGAACTGCGGTATTCCCTGAAATTTTGAAGAATATGGTCACGAAGCTCAAAACAACATCAGAAATGTGAGATCCAAGACTAAAACATAGTTAAAATTGATTCTTGTATCGCTGAGATGATTGCCTATAATATTCCAAATTTCGGATAAAGGAGATTCGCTTTTTTTCTAGTGGGATTTCACACTCGATAGAGAAATAAATTTTGGAT
Source organism: Adalia decempunctata (assembly GCA_951802165.1). NCBI lineage: Eukaryota > Metazoa > Arthropoda > Insecta > Coleoptera > Coccinellidae > Adalia > Adalia decempunctata. The sequence continues at coordinate 30,808,351 of OX637697.1, forward strand.
TCCAATTTGTTATGGTGTGCATAACCATATTGTAAGCTAGTTTCTCTTCAGGTGAAGTAAAGTTGAATCAGTAGCTGATCCTGATGTCGATTTCTTTACCGCATTTGAGTCATTCTCAAGACATTATACTTCATTTCATCCCCTCCTAGATTCGCCAATATAGGTCGAGAAAGTATCAATAATGTATTTCTGGAAATATTGAAAATAATACAGTCTGTGTTTGACTTCCATACCGAACACATATGCTTCTAACGAAGATAAATTAAATCAAGTTCTAACTGATAGTGAATCAATTTTGACATCTGAAAAATTTAACCGTAAAAAATTGAAGGAAATTTTTCGGCAAAAGCTGCGGATTTTGAGGATTTCTACCTTTCTGAAATGTCTCAGATCGGCGGCACTACTTCCTACGGGACTTCAGAGGGCGAAGAAAAAGATTACCAAGAAGTTACTACTAAGAAAAAACGAAAGAAGAAAACGATAAAATCCACCACAGCAAAGAAGAAAAATGAAAGCAAAAGTCCGGAAATCATATTCAAACAACCACAATTAATAAGCGAAATGAAAACAAAAGAAAATAACCCCAAACGCATGGAAATAGATAACACAATTAATCTACCATCAACATCTGCGTCAGGATCAACACAAAAAACAACAACAGATATCCGTCAACAAATGAATATTAACCCAACAAAAAATATAAATAAATACTTTTCACCAAAAATGAACGAAATTAAATTCACAGAATACTCCAACTTATTCTACATCACCCCTGAAAGTAATGAAATGGATAGAATCCAAATGGCGATCATTTGGAACTCCAAATTTCCGAATTCAGAAGACGTAATTCTGAAAACCAAATTAGGATTTCTTTTAAAGTCAAACAATGACAAAACCAAACTGGAACAAGCCCTAAACGAATTAAAATCAGAAAAGAAAATAACAAGCTATAAAGAAACTAAAAATCAAAAACAAAAACATGAAAGAAAAGAACCACAACAAACTTATTCAGTAGTTATTGCATCAGTAGAAAAGAACATTAAAGATGAAGAAATAAGTCAACGTCTGAATTCATTGGGAATACAACATCGATATTGTAAAAGAATTGTATCAAGAACACACAGTAGTCCAACAGGATATATACGAATTATAACAGGTGAAATGAAGTCGTTTGAAACTCTACTGAACAATGGTTTATTTTATATGAATCGCCACTACATGGTGTTCCCCAGTCATGCACCTGATCCAACACCTGTCCCCTGTAGCAAATGCCTACTATTTGAACATACAACCGAAAATTGCAAAAATCCACCAAAATGCTCAAAATGTCAGGGAACCCACAAAATGTCCCAATGCAAGTCCACCAATACACCAAAGTGCACAGCCTGCAATGCTGAAGATCATTTAGCATGGTCCATAAAATGTCCCAACCATCCAAGGAAACCCATTGAAGGCATCCCAAATGTCAATGTTAAAAATTTGAATAAGAAAACTAGAGAAATAGAAGAACTTTCGAAGAAAATGCACAGAATACATTCCCCAATAACAATACACGACGACATAGTAAATACATATTGCCGTAAACTCAACAAACCAAAAAACACTAACAGAAATGAACTCTTACTCAAGATCAAGAAGAGATTTATAAGTCAATATAATATAGATACATCAGTGGTGTTTACAGGGAATAGATTTTACGTACTAATGTTTGATTTGGAGGACCCTGAAGAACCTTCCCCAACCGAACCAGTCAACGGCAAGAACAACAGTCAAGTTCGCGTCGACAATTAAATTTTTGTACAACAACATAAACAGTTATATTCCAAAAAAGCACTTAATCAACCATTTTATAGAAAATAACAATATTTCATGTGCAATGTTTGTTGAAGCGAAAATAAAAAATTCAGACAATACCGATTATCGAAATTGGACAAAACTTCAAAAGATTGGTCACCAAATACAAAATACAAGGGGCGGCAGCCTGGTACAATGCCATCCAAGCATAAGATGTGGAAAAGCCAATCCACCAGCGATCAACAATCTGATGAACGAAGTAACCCATTTCTCTGTTCCATTCAAAAATGAGAAATTACATATATTCCTTGTATACATTCACCCTACATCCAAGATAGAAGAAAGTATATTTGTAAAAGCGTCCCTTTACAAATATGCTATTATAATAGGTGATTTTAACGTGAACAAAGCCAAGAACCAACAAATCAACAACTTTCTGAAAAGCAAACAGTTCACCAAAGCTGAAACTCCGCCAACATTTTTAATGAATGAGAACGAAGATAGTACTCCAGATCTAATACTCTATTCGAACACTATAAAGCAGAATATTAAACAGATAGAATTAACCCCTGATTTGGGTTCAGATCACCTGGCAATTGTAGTTGAGGTTGACCTGACTGTGGAACCTACAGAAGAGCAGAAGAAGATTATACATAATTACAACAAATGCAATATGGAAAAAGTAAATAAGGAAATGGGAGAATTCATTGAATTAAACAAAAATGTTCCTATGAACGAAGAATATATAGAAAAATTCAACAACACTTTATCTGAAAGCATAAAAGAAAACACACCGACGATCTCAAGACATCCATACATTCACGAACTTCCTCCATATATAATTAGAATGATCAAATATAAAAGGAAAATGTACAGAGAATATATCAAGAACAGAGACCCCATTTACAAAAAAAACCTGAACGATTACACCAAAAATATTCATAAAATGATACATCAATATCGGGAACATAATTGGATTAAAGTATGTAATAAGATCAATGATTCCAAAGGTAAAACGTTCTTCCAAGAAGTCAACAAACTGTCAAGATATAAACACTCACACCAAATTCCTATGCTTGAAGAAAATGGGAAAGTACATGAAACTGATAAGGAAAAATGTGAAGCATTTGCAAAGCATTACCAAAAAAATTTCAAACTAAATGAAGATGCCGACTTTGATAAGAACCATTTTGACAGGGTAAATGCTTGGTATGAGAATTATTTCAAAAAGACCAATATCAGAAACACTGAGTCTATTGAAATTAATGAAGAAGATTTCTACCAAATCCTTCATAAATCTAAAAACACCACACCTGGAGCAGACAACATCCCATGGTCAGCAGTCAAAGCCCTGAATGAGAGCACACATAAGAAACTGATAGAAATTTACAAATATTGTTTAAATAACAGCATATTCCCTAAAATTTGGAAAACAGGAACCATAATTAACGTACATAAACCAAATACAGATAGAGGAAAAATCGAAAACTACAGACCCATAACCCTACTTCCAGTTCTAGGGAAATTTTATGAAAAATTGATAAAGAAATTACTTGATGAACATATAAACAACCATATACCCAATTTTCAGTTCGGATTCAAGGAAAAAAACTCAACTCACCACCCACTCTCAATACTTATTTCAAATGTACAGAACGAAACATTGAGAAAATATAAATCTGCTGCTTTGTGCTTGGACATCCAGAAAGCCTTTGACACTGTTTGGCATAAAGGATTGTTATATAAGTTACATCAAACAAAATGCCCTGACTATCTAATAAAAATATGCCAACAATTCCTAGAAAACAGAAAACTAACTGTCAAAATAAATAATACTGTTTCCAACCTCTTCAGTCCAGAACAGGGCACAGCTCAAGGATCTCCACTGTCAACATCTATATACAAATTTTACTGTTATGACATGTACACCAACCCATCAAGGAATCAATATGTACTACAATTTGCTGACGATACCACACTAATAGCACATGAAAAATCAGTACAGGGATGCACACAAAACCTACAAGAACAAGTAAATACAATCACGAAATGGTTCCACAAATGGAGAATGAAACCAAATCCAACTAAGTCCCAGTTTATCATATTTGATCACATAATCAACCCAAATTCACCAACTCTAGACATTAATGGTATAAATATAGAACCATCACCAACTGTCAGATATTTAGGAGTTCAGATAGACAACAGATGCAACTTTAATGCTCACACAAAGATGGTAAAGAAAAAGACAATCTCCAGAGCTGCATATTTTTCCAAATTAGCATACAAGAAACAAGGCATCAACATACATACTGCAGCAAAAATATATAAGACCATATGTAGACCCTTGATTGAATATGCACACCCACTGTACGCTAACTGCAAACCTAGAGCAACAAAAAACTTACAAGTTGCAGAGACGACAGCCCTAAGGAAAATTACAAGAATGCGACACCCAAATAATGTTCTACATAATCCTCCAAATCAACTCTTATATGAAGAGACAGGAATTGAACCAATAAATGAAAGAATCAAGAGATTAAATAAGAAATTTCATTCTAAGTTGATGGAACAGAAAGACATCATCGAACAATACCATGAGGATGGAATACACAAATCTTCAAGAAAACATCCCAAACAGACTCTTTTGAAAATGTTAAATTCTAATTAAATAATATTACACTATAAAATGTATATATTAGAAATTATATAAAAAAAAAAAAATTTAACAGGCTGAAGGACCCTTGGTCGATGGCCATTTGTATTGCTACAATAAAACACAGTTACTACTACTGAAAATAATAACCAATTAGGAAAATTTGGACAGCCGTAAATGTATGTTTGTTAATTGAAGTTCTAATCAAAAACTCGAACCTTAATTTTATTTTTCATACACGATTTCTGGAATTAGTTGAGCAATACACTAACTGTGAATTCTTTGATCGAAAATGGTACCATTTTTTTGCAACATTCTTCAGTTAACTGAATATTGCGGATTATATTTATATCAGCAATTATTCCAAAATCCTAAATCTATTTTGTAGATGAAATATTAAGGAATTTGAAATATTAATCTTGAAAATAGCCACAAAAGTGATAAAATACTGAGAAGTATTTTGTTAACCAATTAAAAAATCATTTTCAAGAAAATATTTGTACCGCCACTGAATAGAAATGTTCTGTCTACATCTGATTATTTTGTGTGAACAACTCAAAACGATTTTGGAATATTTGAAGGAATATTATTGCATTATTAAAAAAGAAGAAACTGAACACTAAGCGTTTTTGTATACAAAAACCTCAGCTATCACCCATCAAGATCTTTCCCATCAATTTACAAACACTCCGTATATCACGTGGAGCTATAATATAATTCAATTTTCAGAGGGCCGTAGGTTGCCGAACTTTCTTCGATATTAATATTCCGCGTCGAATAAAAAAGCGTATCTTGGAAATGAAATTTATAGTTTGCGAGTATCATTCAATTCCCACTCGCATTTGAATACAAAAGATTCATTACGAATATCATTATTGTTCTAGTTCATACTGTATTCCAAGTTTATGATTGAAATGAAAAACTTGGGAGGAAACAATGATTTAATTATTCGTTGGAAAACAGGAGTACACCATAAAATACACAAATCGTCAAAAATCTTGGCCCCTCTTGGTTTCTCAAGAAATGAAATATGTATCTATGTTCTGGAAATAAGTCCATTCTCTGGATATTTTTCTCTTGAAGAACGTTTTGAACCCTTCGTGTGGTGAGGCTTTATCATCCTGATAAATGAAATTATCCCCAAATTCGTTGCACAGACGAAGACTGATTTGCTCAATGATGTGCTCTACGTAGTTGGCACCAGCCATTGTTCGTTCAACGATATTAAGAGTTTTCGTGTTTCTACGGTTTACCTAGGTTTTTGAAAAAAACTTAGATTTCATACCACTGAATAATGTCCATAGTTTCATTGGTTCATGTGCTATAGAGCGACTGTATAGGATATAGCCTTACAAACTCTTGATTTGTAAGGCTATGAGAAACGAAATATTCCATTATTTACTGAATATTTGTTAGCCTCAAAATGAAAAAATTTCGAAATTTTATCCTTATCTAAAACCGAGGTCAATAAATTAATCGTTGTGAATATTAAAATGAAGACAGAAGTCCTTACGAATCGGGAAATATCATCTTGAAACGACTGTAATAATGTACGATAAGAGAAATCTCCTATAAAAATACATACTCAACTCAAATAATAATTATTCACGTGAGTGTATGCTGATAGACGGGCAACATGCTTATAATTATTCCAAGAAATGTGTATGTATACCACATACATACATCCAATATTTGTGTATACTATTTCTTCAGGATTGATGAGTCATAAATTTATCAGAACCAATGGAATAATGAAGATTATGCGATATATAATATTTTGGAAATTTATTATTGCATCTTTCATGTTTTCTATAGAACTTTATTTTGAAAATCATGGTTCTGTCCGAAATCTTCAAATTGTCTTGAAAGTGTTCCTATCATTTTCAGAATGATCTGTTAATTCGATTATGATTGAGAAAGCTTTAATATAGTCACTTATTCATCAATTTATTACATCTTTCAATATGATCCTATAATTATTTGAAGGATAACGGACTAATTACTTCTTTTAAAAAACTGTTTTCTCGAAATGATACCTGTTTAAGTAATTAAAGTCAACCTTCTTTGTCAGCCGCAATTTTTTTGATGATGAACATTTACAAACGAGTTTTTCTTTTTGCGGGGTATTAATCTTATGTGAATTATGAAAAAGTGCTAAGAAAAAACCTACAAGGAAGTATAAATGTACGTTTGGATTTATAACGCTACAATTATATGCACTCATCCTTCGTAATGTCTGTGTATTTAAAATCATTTTGTTGAAAATATAACTGTTGAACTCAAGATTGGATCATTTTGAAGCATTATTCAGCAGGAAGTTTCCAATCACATAAACTGTTCGGATAATGCCAATAAAACGATTTGCCCAATTAATTTATCGGTCATCCCTTATTCGGAGAATGTCTTTCTGTGCATGAAAATCAAAATGATTTAAATAAACAATTTTTCGAAAATCAAAGATTAAATACTCAGGATATTTCACATTAAACCTCTTGTTCTAGTAGTCCGGGAGCCAGTGATAGTTTTTAGTCAGTCATTTTAACCCTGGCCATAATTTGTATATAGCTTGATTTGGTTGTTTTCTTAGCCACAGCGGACGGGTTTTCCACCAACGTACAGCCAGCGGACGATTTTTTTTATTCGAATAATAACTACCATCTCTGTAAATTTCAGCAGGGTTAAAATGACTGAGACCAAAAATTTTTTTACAAGTTTCCATGTCCAGCGGACGGGTTTTCCACCAACGTACAACCAGCAGACGATGTTTTTTATTCGAATAATTATACAAACTACCATCTCGTTAAATTTCAGCAGGGTTAAAATGACTGAAACTCATTTTTTTTTACAAGTTTTCATGTCCAGCGGACGGGTTTTCCACCAACGTACAGCTAGCGGACGATTTTTTTTATTCGAATAATTATATAAACTACCATCTCTGTAAATTTCAGCAGGGTTAAAATGACTGAAACTCAAAAATTTTTTTACAAGTTTCCATGTCCAGCGGACGGGTTTTCCACCAACGTACGACCAGCGGACAATTTTTTTTATTCGAATAATTATACAAACTACCATCTCTGTAAATTTCAGCAGGGTTAAAATGACTGAAACTCAATATTTTTTACGTGTTTTCGTTGCTCCCGTTGGCAAACCCACCACTGGTGCGCCAGCTGACGGTCACTATCTATGCACTGGCGGATACAGGGGGGGGGCAAATTAAGCTATATACAAATTATGGCCAGGGTTAAAATTGGTCACCAAAAACTATTACTGGCTCCCGGGCTATAGATGTTCCTTAGAAAAAGGACAGGGTGCAACGAAATAAACATCTCAGGTTAATTCACGAAAATAACTCAGCATTATCACAATCTTATCTTTCACTATGTCAAAGCCATACCATTTCTTTTCTGCTGTTATCAGCGAACCTTACTTAATTGATAGTTTACATTTCCTAGACACCATTTTATCATCATATCAATATTTAAGGTGCCCTTATCCTTGGTTGGAATATCATTTTTAATGCTAAATATTTTCTTTTCGTTAAATCTCCACATCAGGCTCATTTTCCAGTGACAAAGTATGCAAGTTTGGCAGTTTTCTAATAAAATAAATTAATAATCCTGTGCGCAAACAATAGAACTGAAGGAAAAACGATAGGCTCATTGTTAATACGTATGTCCGAACCCTATAATTTAAGCACATATTGTCTATTTGTGACATGAGAATATTAAAAAAATTATATAACTTTGCATTCGAAGTTATATAATTTTTGACTTTGTAAGTCGAAGACATGGTATATAATTATGAAAATATTGACTAATTTTGAAGGTTGTTCCATAAACTCACAATGTCATTGAATGTTTGTAAAAATAAAAAGGAAAAACATGTATCTCGATTATGTTTGTTAATGAAATAAAATCGACAAGGGGTTCCCTAAACATGGTCGTAGAAAATGTTGCTTTCCTGATTATTACGAAACGACAGATTCGATTCTGATGAAATTTTTTACTTGGATGTAGAAGACGTATCAAAGTTGCGTGCAAAATTTCGTCCAGAATCATTCAAAATGTTAGTGAATTATTGACAAAAAATTCCCAATATTTTCCAATATTTCTGTAATAACATATTCAGGATCTTTGATGAATGCTTTGACAGCTGCTGTCCAATTTATTCGACAGCTGTCAAATTTTTTCTTTGGATTATTGCTCACTTCTAATCAGAAAGCAATGCATCGATAGCAACGCTAGGAAAGGTGGTGAAATACTCATTCACTATCAATAATTCTGCAAGTATTTTGTACGTGAATCACCTTTCATCAGAAAATCTGTTTAGGTTGCACGTGCTTGATTTACATTAGACGTTTTCAGAATATCGGAATTGGAATAGCAGAAAGTGAAGCATTATTGCAGCTGGAATTCCTTAACCATGATCCGCACTGTATTGAATGAAGATAACTTGAAATTCCTAATTGAGATCTGCAATGATCCGTCACAATTATAAACTATTACGTATATAGGTCAAATTAATAAAGTGGACCTATTAAATTGAAATTATATACATTGAATCGGAAGTTCTACGGATATCATCATTGACTTCTCGATTGAAATAGGCATTGATAAATCTTTAATCTGATGACTTTTAGAATATTATATTTGTTTGAAAATTTCCCGTTGTTATGTACAGGGTATCCTGAAATGCATAGATAAACTTGCAACACCTCATAGTGGAGCTATTGGTGCTTAGAATAAAATACAAAAAAATATATATTCCTTGAAGAAATGTGATGTTTCAGCTGAATAACGATTTCTGCCACAGCGCTTTGCATTTCTGTATGCAACGACTACAAAGAAGTAAAATATTCTTCGTTTATTACAGACATCTTCAAAAGTCTTGCCACTTGGTTTCACAAGAAATAAACAATCTATGTTCTGGCAATGAGATGAATATTTTCTTCTATTTCAACTGCAATATGTTCGATAGAAAATCTTTGATTTTTACTCTTTGCTTTATGCAGGATAACACAAAATAGGAAAAATGAGAAAAATCTAAATTATCGATTATTGATTTTGATTAATTATAGCTATTCCACAGCTGAATCCAAATTCAATGGTCCGTATTACCACCTCTTCTTTCAAGCAACTGCTCAATATGCCTAGGGATCCCACGAATCAAGTCATTAATGAAAATTTCTGGCTATTCCTACTGAAAAGCTAAACTCAATTCCTGAAAAGTTGAAGGTGGGTTTTGGCGATTGGATATTGCTCACCCTAAGTAATCCCATATACGTGCTCAATTGGATTAATGTCCGGTTAGTTTGCTGGCCAGTTCACTCTCTGGATATTGTTCTCTTGAAGAATGTTTTGAACCCTTCGTGTGCGGTGGGGCTTTATCATCCCGATGAATGAAATTATGCCCAAATTCGTTGCGCAGAGGAACAATGATGTTTTCTACGTAGATGGCACCAGTCATTGTTCGTTCAACGATATTAAGAGTCACGGCGACTGAATCAGCTTTCCAAACGGACGAAAGCGTTGATAGTGCACACAATTCACGAAACTCAACCATTTAAAATGAAAATACACAATAATTATGGAGTTTCTTTTATTTTTTTCTGGCTGTACATGCTTCAAACGTACCCTTCATTGAATGTCTACATTAGTCTATGATTTCGAGCTATATGCACCGTATTCAATGGCTAATAATACCATTTTTTATAGTGGATTCGGAGATGACGATGGCAGGTGGATCCAACCCCCTCTCAGCGACAATATCGAATGCTGGGTCTCCACCAAGTGCGGCAGTCTTGAATCAGAGATGTGCCATTTGCGGCGACAGGGCTACTGGGAAACATTATGGGGCCGCTTCGTGTGATGGTTGTAAGGGATTTTTCAGAAGATCTGTTAGAAAGAACCATTTATACACCTGCAGGTAAGATATAATTGTTTTAAATGAGAATGTAACACAGTGTGGTCAATTTGAAAGGTTGAGTTTCCATAATTCCAGCTTTATGATAAGAATACTCAAAAATTAATAACTCCATGAAAGGAACAAAGGAAAAGAACACCAAACACAAATTATTTTACCCCTTGATGAAATACAACATCAAAACCATCAGATGTCGATATTTCATTATAAGCGACTCAAAGAAATTCTATAATTGACACAAAGGAAAAAGACAAATTAGTTTGTATCATATATTTCCATTAGCGTCTTTAGAAGGCCGTAGAAAACTGGTTTGAAGTAACTCGTATGGAAATTAAGGAGCAAAAAACTTCAATCGATGTAATATTTTTTATTGCTCGACTGTTTTCGTCATACTTTTACAAGGTCCTGTATAATTAAATAACTATAATTCGATGCTCGGTTCCACTAACCATTAGTTCGGATATGAGAGAAAATATTACCAGGTAAATTATTATGCGAAAGATGATATGATTTGAGATGACCATGTCTCATGATTATTGCCTGGTGTCATTTCCAGTAAATCAGAATCTGAGAACTGCTCACTTCCATGTATTGGATGCACTATTCAAGCCAACATTTTGTTTGTTTTATAAAAATACTCCTGAAAGACATTCAAGGACTTTGACAGAAATGTACCTACTCAAACAAATTGTTGTAAATGAAAGCCACTTGAATGATGATCGACTTTTTCATCGGCAATTCCCCTAGAAATGGTTTTGGACCTATCAGACTGTACAATAAATTACTTTCAACTGACTTCGGCAGAATTCCATGAAATAAAGCAAACCCTCTTTGCAGTGAAATGAATTCATTATGGATATGGATCTAAACGTGAATTTTGAATTTTCAATTGTGACCATATATGATTTTTTTCCAGGTTCAGTAGAAATTGTGTAGTGGATAAAGACAAAAGGAACCAATGTAGATATTGTAGACTGAGAAAATGTTTCAAAGCTGGCATGAAAAAAGAAGGTGAGTAATACAGAAGTAGAGATCCAATAAGATTTCAATTATTTCCGAAGTTATCTCTCGTTTATCAGTTTCAAAACCATCTTTATCAGGTACTCATATATTTTTTCGTGATTCAAATCCTCATCGAAGCATTCAGAGGTATATTCTAAATCAGAAATAGTTTTTGCAAAACGCAATTGTATTCATAACCGAAATGATTATCATCTTAGAAGATAAGAATTTTTCTTAAAGTATTGAGCTTTTAGAGACAAGTGGTCTCAAGGTCTTTTCGTAGATAAGGGTGGCGTGATTCATATTTTGAGAAAACGAGTTTTCAACCAATGCATTTCATTATTCGTCTTATCTTGGTGTAGAGATCTGACGGAGTTTCCAGTTTATATGACATTTAATCTCAAGTGGTAAAAGGAACATCGACAATTCTGACTTTTTGAATTTTAAAAAGTCTCTCATGACTTTGATGTTATGCAAAGTAAAGAAACGTAGGTTTATAAATAGATGCATAGAACACCTGGTGTAACGACTCCCTACTAAAAATCGTGACCAAAATTTGTAGATCAAAACGGCATCCTAGATTTCAGATTTTGGACTAGTTCCAGAAGAAATCCGCAATATTTATCGGTCGTAGCGCTACTGCGGCAACGACAAAAAACGCGACCCCTTTCGGGAGAAATGAAAAGCTGCACAAAATATCACGTTTTCGATCGACAAGAAAGTCTTAAACAAAATCTAATCAGTGCCAACACCAGGTATTTCTGTGCATCTATGTTTATACATTCGCCAATAGTATGGAACTCTCGCTGAAAAATTTTTGGATCTGTCCATACGATCAAATCACATCGAAATGTTTGAGACTTTCTTGACTGTGATAGTTTAACAATTCCCTTTCTTTGCAGCTGTACAAAACGAGAGAGATAGAATAAGCCTTAGGAGGCCTAGTTATGAAGAAAATAATCAAAATAATGGACTTTCTGTCAGTTCCCTATTGAACGCTGAGATGTTGTCAAGGCAGGTTGGTGCAGCTTTAGAAGTAAGTATTGCATCGAATATTTTTATGAAGTCTTCATCTTGAGGTGTATTTCGCTATGTATACCAGAAAGTATGTACAAAGACAAAAATCAATCTTCAATCCTATAAAAATCGAATCCCTCATTGAATTGTGAAGATTATTTTTCTTATTATAAAAAGACCCATCAGATATGGAATTCGGACCCAAAGATCCGGAGTTCAATCCCGAGCTAGGAAAGAAATTTTCTAGTCTCGGTAGGGGCCACCATTCTCACTGTTGGGTCAAAAATTAACAGTGCTGTGCCTAAGGTGGCGTAAGGACACAGTAACAAAGCCTACACAGAACACAACTGCTTACTCCGAACTCGGCACAAGTTACAAGCTTCGAAGCTTGTAGTTTCAGAGGGGTCCCCTCAGGAGACCTAGGAGTAGTCAGGATAAACAATATATCATATCATATCATATTTCCGAATATATTCTGTCGATGAAAATACCATCTCGACCACTATGTGGTCTCTAACATAGTTGGGCTGGCTTATTTTGTCATTAATGGGCTTTGAAAATAATAATGTCCTAATGGATTATTTTCCTTTATTGTGCACAAGGTTTCACTCACACAAATAATCGAAACCTTGGAAGTATTAATTCATTTTCGATTTCAGCAAATGGGATCCACGCCAGTTAATGATTATGATTTATCAAACAAACAACTAGCAAATATCAACGATGTATGTGACTCTATGAAACAGCAATTACTCATTTTGGTAGAATGGGCGAAATATATACCCGCGTTTACGGAGCTGCTATTGGATGATCAGGTAAGAGAATTTTGTGATTATTCACAACATCTTGAAGAAATTTTATTTCAGTTTCAACCCTGTATTCCTTTAATCTCCTCTTCCAATCTATGAATTCCTCTGTAGTCATATACATTGCTTATAAAGAATTATAATAGAATTTCATATAGATGAAACATAAAATTTCGTTTATCAAAGTTTTTGTATAAAAAAGTCATTGCCCCTACTGACCGCTAATACCCATTTTCACCCTTTTCCTAAAAAGCCTTGAATATCTGTGACGTGTCCATTGAATAAATAATTATAGTTAATTTTCGGTGGATTTGAATTTGCTTCTATTCAGTTCACTCAACAAATTAAAACTAGAAAAAGATATCAATGAGAACAAAGTTCGATCTGACCTACACAATACAGAATTATTATTCTATTATGAGAATGATACTTTAGAGTTTAGATTATGTTCTAAAAATGCACTATCTGTTTTTTGTACATCGCACGACTACACTAAAATACTTTGGACTGAAATGAATATCAATAATAGACAGACTTCACTTGCCCAACAATTTTCAAATTAAGAAAGTCAACCTTCTGCTCAGTTGGCTATAAATAAATAAATGTGATATGTGCATTCACATGCCCATCTATTTTCATCCTATCGATATTTAATCACAATCTATATTCCTCATAATTAACTAAGACAGTTAGAACTCAAGAAATAAATTTCATGGAGATTAATGATTCGTCATCTCAACAGTACGAGTATATTAACTGAAATATCCTTTGTTCCTCAGGTAGCGCTTTTGAGGGCACACGCAGGTGAACATCTTCTGCTAGGCTTGGCACGAAGATCTATGCATCTTAAAGACATTCTCTTACTAGGAAACAATTGTATAATCACCAAACATAGTCCGGGTGGTAAGTAAGAATTTATTTAATTTTATTTGCGTTTACTTGGTAAATATAGCGTACATATGCGATGTTAATCCCATAAATTATATGAATGACAACTGATTGCACTTAATTGTTCAAATATGTCAATCAATGCTATGCTGATCCAAGAATAGAAATTAAACAAGGTCATTTCAATTCAGAAAAAAGGGGATATGAAAAGTAATGATCCCTTTTTTTCTCTAAAAGATCAGATGAGATATATCCCCTGTTTACGGACGCCGATGGAGTCATTCAAAAAAAAAGTGGATGTACATATATAATATGGTACCAATCCAAGATCAAACTGAAACGCCGTCGAAGGACATTATTGCCAGTATTTGCCTAATTAATTGGCCTGACGTGTTATAATGACATAGGCACTAATTAACTGATATATTGAATCGAAATTATCTTGTTTTCATATTTTTTGTTTCACTTATTTAATGTCGATGTGAATCATCAAAATGTTGCCTAATTCAATATATTTCAATATAATTATTCCGTCCTTGATTCCAACGTGTTCACTATGTGTTTCGTTTCAATTTTTTTTCTGTAGAATATACTTTCTTACCTATAGTTTGGGTAGAATTAACAATATTTTTGCAGAATCGAAATTTTGCTTTGAGAGTTCTGGCGATGTGCCTAACTGTGCAATTGAAAGTTTTTTCATTTTTTACCACAAAATTCAACTTAAAATTTACATTTATTATTTTGAGTATGTATTTCTTGTGAATGAGTCCAATAGTTTGGGAGTTTTTAATTCTTGAAAATTTATTTTCGCAATATTTGAAAAGCTACACATCATTTGAAATCAGGGAAAGGCTGTGATAGTGACTTTTGAGTACATATGTGCCAAATTTCGTGAATATCGTGTGTTTACAAGAATTAAAAAAGTGGAATTCTCTGAAGCTAATCGCCCAATTCGGCAGAAAGTTCCAATAGCTTCTCCAAATACATCTATTATTCATATATATTAGGTTTCAATTGAAATGAATTAATTATTATGGAAAATAAGAAATGTGTTTATTCCATATTTATGGGAATATCTTTTCATGTTATTTTTACTATAAATGCAAATTTATTACATTTCCTCCTCAGCGTATGAGGCATCAATTAACTTCCTATTTTGTTTATATCATTTATTATTCGAAAGTAGGTAGCTGGCATATTATAATGGAAGAATCATGTTCGTACATTCAGTTTATCTTTTTCTTGTTGTTTGGAGGACATAACAGACATGAAGATATTTTAGGAAATTATTAATACCAGAAGTTTATTCGCAAAAGAACTGCACTTAATTTTAATTACCTGTCATCATTGAGTAGATATTCAACTAGTTGAATATTCAATGCTATCACTCTGTTTCAAGTTTTAATTAAGATTTGCCATTTTCCTTTACTGTAATACGGCGGTGCGGGAATTGAAATTTTTAGAAAAAAAATATGTTTTATTCGCTTCACTTTGAGTTTTCAATGTGAAATTGATTGGCTTCCTGACAAGAACTCACTATAAACCACGATAGGCTCATGTGTGAGTGTATCATGTATCAGGAAGATTTTTTAGATTGTATATTTCAGTCTGAAATGTTAGTAAAAGAGTTATTTCGAGTACTGATGTTATTGAAATTGAATAAACATATCTTATGAATATTTATTGAAATGATGAACATAACAATGTCCTAATAAATATAGTCTACTATTGTTTAGGGGGGTATTTAAACGGGAGATTTTCTGAAACCTTGATTTTATAGACTTTATAATTAGAAGACCCAAATTATGACCTTCATGCTCGGTAACATTCTCATTTATTAGTCGAAAACAAAACTCCAAACAACAAGAACAGATCAAGAATGGCTTATTATTGTTTGGGTCATGATTCATGTGGGACAAACTAACTTCCTTTGTTTAGTATACTTTTTCTTATGAACGATAGCTCGAAATGATTTGATTTTAATCAATTACCCCAGGTCATCTCAGATATATGATGTTATTATGTACATTTCACATGCGAGACATGTAAATTGTTGCAAAATGTGAGAATGTGTTTCTTGCTTCCCGGACCTAGGTCGATACATTTATTATTGAACAAAAAAATATTCCAGCATAGAGGCGAATAGTGCAGTATAATGCTTCAACACCTATTGACTGGTATATCGGAAAAATAAATTTTTATGGAGCTTGAGGACCTACTTGAAGCTTATGCTGCTCTGTTTGCTATAGCTTGATAGCTTTAGTGAAAATATCCAGTGTTCACATCACGCTAATTTTCTTATGAAATCCTCTAGCATTATTGGGATTGTGAGTCTCTGGGAAAGCTTAGGAAAACAATATTCATCGTAAGAACAAGGGACTATAGCTGGTGATTGGAGAAGCCTGAGCTACGCCCAAAAGGCTCAGTGTGTTTTATCAGCGTGACTATATAAATTCGGCGATGTTACTAATATTTCAATATCCGCTTCAAGTAAGCTAGGATATTTATTCAAGGCTTGGAAATACACTGCGCAAAAAAATTAACGCACATTATGGAAATCTCAAATTTATTCTACAACTGAAGGTGTTCTCAATGATAATTATTTTTATCAGAATTATGCATGCATATGTTATCCACTTTCAACGTTTTTCTTCAATACAGATGTTTTCTCCCAGCAGGAATAAAAAAAGATGATATTATCAGATTTTGAATGTATTGGCTCCATTCTAAAATCAGTTGTTCTCGATCAATTCTAGTGATCAATAGTTTTTCTTTCGTTTGATTTTCTACACTCGATCGCTATGCAACGCGAAACACGCAATTTGACCCAAGAAGAATGTGCCCAAGCGGTAATTTGGCGAGAAGAAGGGTGGACATACACAAGAATTGCAAAAAGGTTTGAAGTTTCCCATACAAGTGTGTCCAGAATGTTGCAGCGATTCAGGGAGACAGGTATGAATGTCCGAAGACCAGGACAGGGTAGACCACGGGTAACAACTGCCATTCAAGAACGTTACTTGAGAGTTTCTTCGTTGAGACAACGGTTTGCAACCGCTCGCCTGCTTCAAAATCAGCTTGAGCAAACTCATGAGGTGCAAATTAGCACTCAGACAATAAGAAATCGCCTCAGAGAATATGATTTAAGGCCTCGTGTCGCGGCAAGAGGCCCAGCTCTTACCCCAGCCCATCGAAGAGCGCGTTTGGATTTTGCGAGAGAGCATATCCATTGGGAAGAGCCCGATTGGGAAAGAATTCTCTTCACAGATGAGTCTAGATTCTACCTCTACCATTGTGATAGACTTTCCCTTGTATACAGACGTCCACATGAAAGATATGCTCAGTGCAATTTCCTGAATACTACTGGTTTCGGGGGCGGATCGATTATGGTATGGGGTGGAATATCTTTGACTGCTCGCACAGACCCAGTGGTCGTTGATAATGGAACTATGAATGCTGATAAGTATATAAGAAACATTCTTGAAGAGCATGTAGTGCCATTTGCCCCATACATTGGTGAAAATTTCATTATTATGGACGATAATGCCAGACCCCATCGTGCGCGCATCGTTCAGGAGTACCTTGAAGAGGTTGAAGTCTCTCGAATGGAATGGCCAGCAAGAAGTCCAGATCTCAATCCGATTGAGCAGGTTTGGCACAACCTCAATAGAAGGCTGAGAAGTTCAGAAAATCATCCAGCTACTCTTAATGACTTTTAGTAATCAAACTCGGAGAAATCTGGGAAGGATTAGATCAGAACATTTTAAGATCGCTCATTTTGAGTATGAACCGTCGTTGCCGAGCTGTAATTAACGCAAGGGGTGGAAATACCAAGTATTAAATCACTTATCAGCATTTCAGTATTTTGAAAATTGTTCATTTCTCTTCTTTCACATAAGATTCGGTGAAATCCTGAATTTTTCTTCCATTTAATGTGTCTTGTTTCGTTCAAAACCTTCCCGAGAGAACATAAAAAATAAGTTATAAAGTCAATGTAGAGTTAACTTTCATTAAAATTGAGATTTTCAGAATGTGCGTTAATTTTTTTGCGCAGTGTATTATTCACCTTCTTCATCTCTCGAAGACTCCGATCAGACATCGAATACTTCACTTATATTTGGATCTATAGTCGCAACATGGAAGGTCGTTGATTTATGTTAACTCAACTCATGCTCTGAAGAGCCGAATAAACTCATGACAGCTGCTGCCATCCTCGCTTGAAACACTAGGTGCGGAAAAATCAGATTCTTTTGCTGTTCAACCGACAATAATTTCTAAGATTTCCACTTAAACAGCGTTTAGATACCAGAGTGATGAAAGCTTGTGTTATTGATCATTCTAGCTGATGAACTGGCCAAAACACAGACATCAATATATTCAATATGGTCTACATCAATGTCTACATTATTTAATTCTTCGTGAATGATAATGAAAATCATTCGCCTTACATCGAAATCAGTTTCATTTGAGCTATCCTTCTTAAGAGTATTTTGAGTTATTGTATTCATGCCATTTTTGTACTAACCGTCATGGGGGATGGCTCTTGTACGAACATGGACATTTATTAATTGGGTTGCAATATTCTATACAGTTGTGATGTTAGCAGACTCAAGAATTTCGCCTGACCTGGACATATCAAGGGTTGGCACAAGAATCATGGATGAGCTTGTCAAACCAATGACTGAGGTGCAAGTTGATGATACCGAATTCGCCTGTTTGAAAGCCATTGTGTTCTTCGACCCAAGTGAGTATTGCACACCTTCATTCTGGAAAATATAGTCCGCAGGATTTCGGTGGTCATTATGGACATTTTTCGAAAGCTAATCACAAATAGCGAAACCTTATTAGGAATTGAGTTTATTGTTATGAGAAACTTTGTGTTAAGTAATTTAAGTCTTCTCTGTCTCCTGTAATCTTGTGGAGTATTTAATTCGATGACATTCAAACTTTTCAGTAGATGTTCAATCTTTCATAATTCACATATTGTGACATTTCCAGATGCAAAAGGACTCAGTGAACCTGCAAGGATAAAGGCTTTGAGGTATCAAATTCAAATAAACCTAGAAGACTACATAAGTGACAGACAATACGACAGCAGAGGTAGATTTGGAGAACTACTCCTCACCTTACCAGCACTTCAGTCAATCACATGGCAAATGATTGAGCAAATACAATTTGCTAAACTTTTTGGAGTGGCACATATAGACAATTTACTTCAAGAAATGTTACTCGGAGGTAACTTCACGTTGTGTATGTTAAATGTTCATTTATAATGGGTAACCTATAGATAGTGGCTTTGGTAGGGAACCATTAAATTATAGAAGAGGTTTAAGTTATATATTGATTACTAAAATCTCTGCAAATTCTTAATCTTTCAACTGTACATCAATTTACTAATTAAAAATAGCATGCTGTATTTGTTATTGTGATGTTAATCTAGATTGATCCCAATAATGAAAACAGAAGAGAGTTTTAATGCAACATCATTATCAATAGCATATTTACTAAGTCCCACTTCGCATTATGCGATACCTTCCATATTTCTTCTACACTAACACACAGATCCTATTACAGGTGCCAGTATTGATACTACTGTTATTACACCTCCAACTTCAAGTAACAACTACCAAAGCACTAGCGATTCAGCTGACAGTCCCGTAATGTCCCCAACAATGACTCAGTGTAGCAGTCCTTCTGAACAAATCATGAATGGAACAATGCCCACTTCGCCACTGTCTACTAGCAATGGCCCCAATGTAGTCATCATGAGAGATGTTCCATTAGAAGATAATGCATATATTTCATTTAAGCAGGAGCCTATTCCGGCCGAAAGTGAAACTCATAATTTTCATAGTTAATGTTGGATGTTTTGAGACTGGATGTTATGAAGTGGCGAAGAAGTAAATTTAGGTGATATTAGTGTATATTCAGACTGCAATATATTCAGTGCCTTCTGGGAGAGTTGGTATTGGTCTGCAAAACATTTGGCTCATACGCCTTATATGCTGAGTCAAAAGTGAGGTCCAATTCTTGATGAGAATTGAGTTGTACGTATGCGCGAAAAGATGAAGGTACGTTCTCAGAACCACGTAGTGCAGCTGGTGAAAGCGAATGACAGCTATTCAGCCAATAAGAAGCGATAATTTTTGGAGATTTATTTGAGTGTTACAAGGAAAAAACTTCCTCTGGCCTGGACTGTTTGAATTCGAGCTGTCAGAATATATGCACTTAAAAATTACGGGGCCTCGATTTAATGACTGCGTAAAGATAGGAGGAATAGGGGTAACAGTAGAGAGCTCTGAGAATGTACCTCAATATGGAGAAGGAACAGAGATTGTGTAGATCATAGACAAGTGTAGTGGTGCAGATTTTGACACAGGACAAGAAAATAAATATCGATGATTATAAAATTCCCCTGAAATTTGTTCAGTTAGGTTACAAAAGATGACTAGGAAGGTAGAAATAGCACATTGTAGATACTGAAAAATATCACATGCTATTGTTGGGTGGTTATTGGTAGAAAGTTTTCAAACAAACTCGACTCTAGTCAGCAAAGCTACTGAGGAAAATATGGGATCACTCTTTTCATGTAGGCCATCCTGAATGCATTCGAAACGTCTTCCTAAACATGTTCCTCTATTTAAGAAATTGGCACTAAGTTGGCAATGACTCGAATACGTTCAGGAATAGATGTATAGAAACCCTGGTGTATCGACTCCTAACTGAAAATCGTGACCAAAAATTGTTGATCGAAACGGCACTCTAGATTGTAGATGGGGTCCTACTTCTGAAATAATCCGCTATATTTCGGTCGTGGCGCTATTGCGGCTATGGAAAATAGAGCGACCCCTTTCAAGAGAAAAGAAAAGTAGGACCCCATCTCAGATTTTCAATTGAAAGTCTTAAACAAAATCTAATCAAGTATGTACAGGATTCCTTGTCAGTTATCGCCATGAATGATGTCAAAGTTAAGGTATTAACTTCAAAAATTAAGATATTTCTTAGTTGATATTTATGAATTTAAAAACAGCAACAATGAACACATTTCTATGTATACTGAACAATCAGTATAACCAACAGATGTGTTTATTCTTTGCTATAACTATCACATATTTCATGACAGACTGGAAACTTATCCATATCAGGTCTAAATTTACAAAATTTCATAATACTAAAACCCACTGCTTTAGCTAGGAGCATAGAATATTATTCTATGCTCCTAGGTTTTAGTATCATTTCAAAATTTCATAATGGTAACTAGACAATACCAAAAGAACCTATGTAAGAATATATCTATGAATATCTAACTATCAAGTATGGACAATTATACATTATTAGTTGGACAAATTTTTCTCCTAAAAATTCTTCAATTTCCTCTTCATCATTTTCAAAAGGCATAAAATCTATACATAACTCTTCTGGGAATGGTTGTTTAAGAAATGTGTAATTCTCCTCGTAATTTTGAAAACTGTTTTCTTGATGATGATTGATGCAAAATCCTTTGAGTGCTGTGTGATTGAATTAAGATTATTTCAAAGGATTGACGTTTCTTTATTGGATTAAAAAGACACACTTTTCAAATATCTCCAAGTTCTAAATTTGCCAACATTGGACTTGAACCAGTAATGCAGCATCTTCATGATGTAAAATCACAGATCAACAGATCAGTAGGTGTGTGGTTAAATCCTAGCTTAGAACGCAGGATGAGTTTAAAGTATAGGATATATTTAAAGTCAACCACAAACCAATTTCAGAACTGCATTGATGGCATCCACAAATAAACCTAATAAGTCATTTGGATTCCTAATATTTCTCAATTCTTACCAAAGCTTGGCATCAATGTTTTTCTGGTTCATTACCCATAAAGAATATATTTGAAACATGCGCCTAACATTATGAGGGTCACTTTGCCATCTTTGGGATGGATTGACTAAGGTCTTACTTGATAATCCTTTTCCAAGGACTGAACGCTCAGGTCCTTGTGAAGGATGTAAATTGCCATCTAAAGTCGATTTTTGACTACAAATTGGAAGTTTAAAAATATAATAACCCAACTCGCTGTACTACTTTGGAATTCTACTATAAAATATTGACAAACCTAGCCTTTTTAGCTTTTGTCAGGCTTCTTTGGAAGGCAGAAGATAATGCAAATAGTAACTATTACCAAACTATAGAGCTATTCACTAATTCTTCTAAATTTCAATGTGGAACACTCAAAAAATTCCTGATATTCATATCAATAAACAATTGCAACTACCCAAATAACTAACTATGTTATGAGTTATAAAAAAGGGTAGCCCAGCTTTTGTTGGGTTGTAATTTTGCTCAACACTGTGTGTGGATAGTTGAAATCCATGAAGTGATATTGAACATAAACTGAACTGAAATATTACTTTTCCTTTCATAATATATTGATTATCCTTGTTATTGAATTATGAAGAGAGTTTAAAGATATATAAGTAATATGCCATATTGATGATTCAACGAAAGTGCCAAATCAGACTTTCAAAACATTATCTTAGTATATTGAATTGTTGAAATCATTCAATTTTTTTGTAACCATAATATGTGCTTTAGGAGGCTGTGAAAACTTTAGTTAATCTAAATATTTTTATGTATATAACATGTATAGACAGAAATGGAATTATATCCACAAGATACATTTTTTATGAGGACATTATATGTCCATAAAATGCTTCCTTTTGAAAAGCAAACATCAAGAAAGAATTGTAAAATACAAACATACCAAACTCTTGTAAAATTCCTAATTTATGGTGAATTTAAATTCATATGGATTGGTGCTCAAGATTTTTTTAATGTTACCCAGCTAATAATATTATTCATATTGTATAAGAAGGTATTTGAAAATATCCTAAGAGATATGGATTTTTTATTGTTCATATTAAGGTGAATTGTTATCAATCTGTTAGTAATGAGTTGAATTGCTCACTCTGGATGTTTTTATTTTAGTTAAACATCTTAATTGTGGTTTTATGGTTCAGGATGGCTCAATGATAGTTTCAATTATTGTTATGAAACTGGTTATTATATACTTTATATACTATAAATTTATTCAATCAATTTAGGTGTTTGTGTAAGATCATATTAGTTGATTTGTCCTTGTGTTGGGTATTGAAAACTGGTTGGAGCTGAAACTGATTCCAAGGATTTTCATCTTAAACAAAAATTTTCACTTCAACTAACTTCAGTATCTAATGCACCAATTCAAAAGGCTGGAGGTGGCAATAAAATGTTAATTTTTTATTTTAATATACATATATGAAATTAAACTCTTTATCTTAATCCATCTCCAAGACATAAGATAGCACTTTTTTATTTACCATCTTCAAAAATCTTTCTTGATACTTACCTGCCAGGAATATAGAAAATTTGCAATAGAATAGGGTAAGATTCCAAAACTATACCAAGTTAAGGTTGACTTACCTTTATGAGTGTGATCCTGCATATATGTCTGCACTCGGGAATTGGGACAATATACGGATTGAACTTACAATGCAAGGTATAACTTTTAAACAGCAATATTCTCGGAACCCCTGGTTGAATTTTACCGCCGCATTCAAGTTCCAAACCTACTATAAAAAATTCAAGATTCCAGGTTTCTCCGTGCGTGAGTTGATGACTTGTTTACGGAGGGACCTTCAGACAGAATTGAATTTGACCACAGACTCATTATCAGTTAGTCTGACCTGATTGTTTTGAAACCATTCCCGCCTCAATCTTCGAAAATACAATGTGACAAAATGTATGAGGAACATTCAAAAAGTATTATGAATAATTGAAATAAACTTGTTTATAATTAGGAAGTATACTTACAGTTTCTTGGAATAATAAACATATTTTATTTCAAAAAATTACAAAATATCTTCAACATTTACTCTCTTTCTCTTTTTGTGATTTAAAACCATAGAGGCAGTTTCTATAGGTACAATTGATTGTTCCAACCAAGTGTTTAGTTTGGCCCTCGCTTCACAGGCGTCTTTCAATAGTCTTCTCTCTAAGGTATCCAACCTTTGAAAGGCAGCTGGATTATGCTCAGTATTTTCAGCCAGATCCATCAAATGCCTGAATCTTGCAGTGAAAGTCTGCCAATAATATAAATTCAAAATTTTCAAACAACCAATTGGGGTTCATACTTACAGTCAGCAAAGTATCAGAAACATCTCTTCTCCTTTCGAAACTCTTCACATAAGCACCTAATTCATAGAAATATAAATTGAATTTATGTAAATCTACAGCAGAAGCATCTGCCTTCAATATTTGTCGATATCCTTCTTTATAAAATTTAGGTAATTCAGGAACGACTATGGGCTGTCTACCACTTGATATATCTTGAACAAACCATAGTGGTAGTTCCAAAACAGTACCAACTTTCAAATCGTTCTCTTCAGACGATGGATTCAAATTACCTATAGAGATGAATGGCATAAGAATATTTTGGATAGAAAGCAGTTAAAGCACCAATTACCAAGTTTTTGAACAGTTGTTGAGAACTTGCAAGGCACTCTTTCTTGTGTGGCTAAAATATCATCAATTGAGAAGTAGTTAGGAAAATAAGACGGCTTGAAACTCATTTTTTTAAATCAGGACTAGTGAAAATTTAGCATTCCTCGGGTTCCAATGTACAACTTACAATCCCAGTCAAAGACAAGACCTAATAGAGATAGTTTTCTCTTACTACTGAGTTGAAATCTGGATGTTTATTTTTTATTTTGAAATTTCAGAATTTAAGGTTAATTAGGTTATGATGATATAAAACCATAGAGTTACACTATGCGTTGGTTCCGATTACAGTGGCTTTATATATTGTATAAAGCCACTGTAGTTCCGATGACAACAAGAAAAAGGTCGATGAGTTTTCTAAGAACATCCTGTGGGAGATTGTCGAAAAAAATTTTCGTCTCATATAATAGCCATTTCCTGAAAAATTTGCGGCATTGCCACGTTCATTGAAAATATGGAGCTATCTGGAATTTCAAAAATTCGTGAATCTATAAAAGTAGTCCACTTCGCACTAGCAGGACTTCAACAGCTGATAGAAAATAGTATATTCTAAAACTAGTTGCAGAATGGGCTCCTATTCCAATACGAATGCGAAATTCGAAAACGAGCGACGAAGGAGCGAGTTTTCGAACGCATGAGTATTGGAATTGCATTCTGCAACGAGTCTTAGACGATATTTTCTCTATTTCACTCAAATTTTGTGAAATTCAATGAAAAAATTCAAATTATAGGTGTTTCTAAATTGTTATAGCAGTTGCTACTTAAAATACATTTCTCTATTTCAGTATCGTAATGAGTTCATTACAGTACTAAAAACAGTGCTGTAATGAATTCATTACAGCATCGTTTTCAGTAACATTTTTCGTTTTGTTGTTGTCAGCAATGACTTCCGAACCTTTTAAATTTCAGCAGACGTCAATTTAGAAACGTCAATTTACGTATTTCCTAACATTCACACCAACTGCCAAGATACAATATGAAAGTCACTAGGACCTATAATTTGAATTTTTTCGTTGAATTTCACAAAATTTGAGTGAACTAGAGAAAATATCGTCTAATACTCTTTGCAGAATGCAATTCCAATACTCATGCGTTCAAAAACTCGCTCCTTCGTCGCTCGTTTTCGAATTTCGCATTCGTATTGGAATAGGAGCCCATTCTGCAACTAGTTTTAGAATATACTATTAGTAGCAACTGCTATAACAATTTAGAAACAGAGAACTCTGTTAGAACCATAAAAGCATAGATACCAGGCGTTGGATCAATTCAACCTTCAACCTATACAAAAAAAATGGTATTTCTCGCTCCTAATCTCAGTATTAGACGAGGAAATGTTGAACGGGGCACCATAAAGTTCTACCAAAGAGTCTTTGGTTCTACTTATGATGCAAGAGCACAGATAAAAACCTCAGCAAAAACTCTGGTTCCCCGTATAAGTGTCGGGATATGGAATTTTTTTACAGAAGACGCTGAAATTCATATGGAAGGGGGGCATTTTTTCTTAGAATACAATTTATTCTTCCTTTTTTCCAAAGGGGTTGACAAAGCCTTTGGTAATAATCTGAAACGAAAAGCGGAAGGGGAAAAAACAAGAGAAGGTACCGACCCATCTCAGATCTCAACAACGAATCAGATACTCGAGACCACCATCTGGAAATTTGAATGCTGAACAATTATTGGCCACATGGTCAATAGTTTGCTCTTCTCACCACTTCATCTCGGGCTATCAATGGAATTCCATATAAAAAGCAAAGGTACTATTGCAACGACCATGACCTGTCCTAAGACGATTCAAAAGGCACCAAATT
This sequence comes from Adalia decempunctata, assembly GCA_951802165.1. Lineage (NCBI taxonomy): Eukaryota > Metazoa > Arthropoda > Insecta > Coleoptera > Coccinellidae > Adalia > Adalia decempunctata. The sequence continues at coordinate 30,834,762 of OX637697.1, forward strand.
TTCCTGGACAGATTATAATTCGTTACAACGTAATCATTCGACAGCAATAACCCCAATTTTCCCCGAATAAATAAATATTTGATCTTTGGAAGGAGGTATATAATTCCATACATTCAAAATAATTATGCAACCTTCCTGCACCTTATTATATGTTTCGTTATTCATCCTAATAATTTATAACTTATAAAGTTATACGGAGGCTTGCTTTTACCCCAAATAGATATCTCTTTTCATTTAAAATGTTCAACCAAGAGAGATTGTACCGAAAAGAGAAGAAAGAGGATTGTCATGGTAAGTTTCGGAGCGATTCGATTAGACATATTTTTTATTGGGTTTTCGAGCCACATCACTGATTTCCCCACATAAAACTGTTTCTGTTCTCCAGTGTGACAACTATCAGGTGAAAATAGGGAAAATCTGTGCGCGTTGATAATTTAAAACTGCCTCAGTAAGTCAGTACTCTTGATTTCGAGATACAGGGTGTTTTCTGAGCCCTTTTAAGTATCGGGTGTTTTTTTAGAGTGATACAATTTTCGATATGGATAACTGTGATTTGACAGAAGGTAGAAGTCATGTTGTTTATTTGAAATTTCTGCTCAGTAAGCATTTACAAAATATCACGGAAAGACCACAACAACGTTTACAAATTCTTGAAATTTATTTTCAAAATCAGTGTTCTATTCGCCAAACTTATCAAGCACTCGTGAAATTTATGGTTTACATAATCGTCCATCAGAGTATCTTATTCGTCGAACTATCGATAGATTTCGGACAACATTTTCTCTACTCGATACGTACAAAAAAAAATATCGCAGCTGTAATTGATAGTGTTAATGAAGATCCGATTTGTCTATTCGTCGACGTTCACAACAAGTTAGCTCTGTGCATCTGTCACATCTGTCTACACCCATACAAGATCCAACTGGTTCAAGAATTGAAGCCACTTGACCATAATAAGCGTCGTTTGTTTACTGATTGGGCCCTAAAACAGCTTGAAGTTGATCCATTTTTTATTGTGTTTAGTGATGAAGCTCATTTCTGGTTAAACGGCTACGTAAACAAGCAAAATTGCTGTATATGGAGTATGGGGTGAAAACAACCCTCAAGAAGTTCTGAGGGTTTTATTTCATCCTGACAAATACACTGTATGGTGTGCTTTAAACGCTGGAGGCATCATCGGTTCATATTTCTTTGAAAACGATGCTGGAGCTAATGTTACAGTGAATGGTGCTCGTTACAGATCGATTATCATTGATTAATTGTTTTAAAATTTGTATTGTATCGACCCAGAAATATTTTGGTTCCAACAAGATGGTGCTACACCTCATGCTGCTACCGTAACAATTGATTTATTGAAAGAAAGATATGGCGATAACATTATTTCGATAAGTGGTCCAATCAATTGGCCTCCAAGATCATGCGACATAACTTCAATGGATTATTTTCTTTGGGGTTATGTCAAGTCGCAGCTAGGTTTATGCTAATAAACCAGAAACAATAGACGCTTTGGAAGCCAACATAACCCGTGTTATTGCTGAAATAAGCCAGGATTACTCAAAAAAGTGGTCCAAAATTGATCTGGTCGAATGTGGTTCCTCAGAGCTAATCGTGGGGGACATATGCCGAAAGGCGAAAATTATTTTTCTCTATTTCAGTATCGTAATGAGTTCATTACAGTACTAAAAACAGTGCTGTAATGAATTCATTACAGCATCGTTTTCAGTAACATTTTTTGTTTTGTGATTGTCGGCAATGACTTCCGATCCTTTTAATTTTCAGCAGACGTCAATTTAGAAACGTCAATTTTCGTATTTCCTACCATTCACACCAACTGCCAAGATACAATATGAAAGTCACTAGGACCTATAATTTGAATTTTTTCGTTGAATTTCACAAAATTTGAGTGAAATAGAGAAAATATCGTCTAATACTCGTTGCAGAATGCAATTCCAATACTCATTTCGAATTCGTATTGGAATAGGAGCCCATTCTGCAACTAGTTTTAGAATATACTATTAAACCAAAATGTCATAAAATTATGTTTCAAATAAAAAAAAATTGGCTTCAATCTTAATTTGAATGTGCTTTATTTCAATTTAAGTAGTACTATCACTCTGAAAAAACACCCGATATTTTAAATGGCATTGGCCAGTTGCCATATCACTCACTCTAAATGCGTTTTAATTTTCTTTATGAAAATGCTGAAATTCTTTTTTTTGCACCGGTTGGTATAAATGAAACTTGATCAACTTTTTCCCATTGGAAATATTTTTAGTGTGTACCTACTACTGTGTACCACCATGTATGTACATAAAATTTCAATCAGTTCTAGGTGACCTGGATTTCATCAAGATGACAGTGAAATATTTCTTCATTAATAAAAAAGCCAGTATACTGACTCATTCCGGACATATTTCGTTGATGATTTGGACTTTACTTGAGATTATTTATTTCATAATATTTCCAAGTGCACAATTTCTTTGGGATTTTGGATTCTCCTTTTTCGCACTAGCGTATGTACGTATTTCTTCATTCTATTATCATTGTAACGAAACTCCTACTAGGTCAGTCAATATACAGGGTGTTCCTAAATAAGTGTATCAACGGTCAACTGTAGATTACTCATGAAAAAATAACATTTTTTGCAAGCTTTCATTTAGGTTCACCTGTCCTGGTGTCTGTCTGTCTGAGTAATGACTATGAAAAAATACAACAATTTTCGGAAAATTTCCACAAAAAGTTGAAACTTTCCTGAAGTATCAAACCTAGGAAGGAACTACATAATTACAGATTCGTTATTTACGACCTCGAATTATTGAATACAGCAACTTTGTTGGAAAATTTTGCGTAGTTTGAGAGGAAAAATATATCTCGGATCACCACCAAAGTTTGCTGGATCCTCTAATTCGAGGCGTCGATTAAGAATATGCAATCAGATATTTTTTATAAAATATAGTTTTCGACTAATGACCATCAAAAAATACAAAAATTTCCCACAAAAAGTTGAAAAATTCCCGAAGTATCAAACCTAAGAAGGAACTTATTACAGATTCGTAATTTACGACCTCCAATATTAGGTAGTGAATACAGTAACTTTGGTGGCTATCTGAGAAAATGATATTTCGGCTAAATTTCCATATGCTGGAAAATTTCGCTTATTTTGAGAAAAAGAAATTTCTCGTATTACCATGAAAGTTGCTGGATTCACTAATTCGAGGGCGTAGATCAAGAATATGCAATCAGATATTTTTTATAAAATACAGTTTCCGAGTAATGACCATCAAAAAATACAAAAATTTTCCACAAAAAGTTGAAAATTTTCCGGAATATCAAACCTAGGAAAGAACTTATTACAGATTCGTAATCTACGACCTCGAATTAGTGAGTACAGTAACTTTGGTGGCTATCTGAGAAAATGATATTTTCATTTTTATAAAACATAGTTTTCGAGTAACGTATGATCCTAAAGTTTTGGGAAAACTTTCAAAAGCATATAACTTCTGACTTAAATAATCTTATATTTTTATCAAATTATTCAACAATTTAACTTAACTATCCTAATTATATATCAAAATTCAAATAACAGACAAGGGACCATTATTTTCGATTTGCCTAATAATTCCGCTGACACGTTGCTTCTCAATCAGACCAGGTGAAATTTTTCCCAAAACTTTAGGACCATACGGTAATGACCATCAAAAAATCCAAAATTTTGGACTGTCACGAAAAATATCATGAAATCCAAACTGATCTGTGCAGATGAATGAAAGTTATATAATTATATTCACAAAGAAATACTTTATAATAAACATGGGCGCCTGCAAGGGGGGTCAGGGGGGGGGGGACATTGCCCACCCTGATATTTTGATGACCTTATCGTTTTTCAGCACAACACCCTCAATTTCACTTTCCTTACAATAGGCAAGGAAAACTGCCCCCCCCCCCTGAGAAAAATTTCTGCGGGCCCCAATTTATTAATAAATATATCATGTATAATGATCAGTGGCGGCGAATTCATTGGCAGCATTGAAATCAAATTTTCAGAGGCAGGACTGTGTCAATTTCTGTTATGCTTGCAGATTTTCACAATGATATCAGTGCACTACATACAAGAGGCAGATATGGATGCGATGGACTCATTCATGGAAAAACATTTTTGGAATTTGAGATGTTGCGGATCCGCACTGTATGAAACGCTTTCTAAACGTGCCCGTGTAGGCAAAACTCTTGGATTGATCCAGCTAATCATTGCTGCCACAAACGGTTTCTTATTCTTGCCACATGAATCAGATCGATGCAAATTATTTTTCGTTCTTGCTTTTTTGAAGAAATATCACAACAATTTTTATCAGTATTACAGATATATATTTTTCATGGTTATAATATGGACCACGACGCTTGTAATAACACAAATGAACATTTACTTTTATTACATGATTCATTTGGATTTTCAATACCAATTACTCACTAAACATATCGAGAACATAGAGACAGATTTTGCAGATGGCCTTCTCAGTAAAAGTTATGATGAGGAGATAGGACGAAGACTGGCTGTTTGCGTTCAACATTCACAAAAATTGACTGAGTATGTCCTCAACATCAGTTCGCCTTTGAATTTCATTGAAAATCATTTCAGATTTCGTCAACGTTTTCTCGATCTACTCTATTATTCATTTCTTTTTCTTCTCTGGCTTGGCCTTGGTGTCTCCATGTTTATTGCCTATCATCTTTTAGTTGTGAGTACAATCATATCCATTTATTGATTTTATTAGAGTTTCTATTTTATTGTTAACTTGTTCAGGGTGTCCCAAATTCGATGATCACTGAGAGCATCTCGAGAACCATAAGGGACAAGGGTCATTAGAGAAAAAATGTTCAAGGACTCCCGATCTCTTTTTTCGAAATAATTAATTGCCAGCAAACAGATCCGAGATATCTGAACTGGTTCTCTAGTTACAGGGCGTTTCTGAATAATTACTGTTTCAAATATTTCGCTATACTTATCTCGTTTTCTGACTTTCTGTTGGAAATATCACGAAAATTCCAAAAAGTTTTCTTTTGCAATTTCCATTGCCTATACGCTGCTTCTATCTGACCCGAAAAATTATTCGCCGTTCAAGTGCTAGAGATAAAAGTTTGTAATTTTTAAATGGGACACCCTATATTTTTCATCATTGCTTCTCAGCCGCAGATTCACCGAGTATCACCCTGTAACCGGTTTCTCGAAAATCTGATCCGTTTCAAAGATATTGAGTTTTTCGTCTCCAATTGAATTGAGACAGCCAGTATTAGTATATAAAGATTTTTCTTTTATTTGGAGATATTTTATTTTCGATTCTATGAAAAACTAACATTAATCGAATAAAAACTTTAATACGAATGAATTCTGAAAAAGAACTACAATAAATGTTCAAATTGTATCTGATGATTTCTTCTTTTCAAGATTATCATTTGGTTAAAATTATTCACTACACACTAGACAAATTAGATTTGCAAATGGAATATATCTACATATTTACAAATGAAGTTTTCCATTTTTTTATAGAATCGAAATTTTTAGGAAATATTATAATCTTCTATGATATCTCTTTCATTCAAGAAGATCAGTTTATTGAAAAATACAAACTAGACAAAAAATAAAATATGTATCTCCAGAAAAAGAAAAATCTTTATATACAGGCTGTCCCAATTCAAGTGAAGACGAAAAACTCAATATCTCTGAAATGGGTCAGATTTTCGAAAAACCAGTTACAGGATGATACTCTGTGAATCTGCGGCTAAGAAGCAATGATGAAAAATATAGGGTATCCCATTTGAAAATTCCAAACTGTCTTCTCTAACACTTATATAGTTATAGTTATAGTGAAAAGGGGTTACAGTCCACTGCGACCTTAAGGTCTATTGTGCCCCCTGACAGAGCTGTCATCATCGCGCCTCCTACAGCTCGCACTCCAGTTCCAGAGATTTGATGAAATCCAGTATCTGGGACGGCTTCAAGGAGGATAACTCCCCACTTCTACAAGTTTCTTGTCCAAAGCTATCTTTCCTTTGGCTTACAATGGCATAGCATTCCGTAACCAGGTGAATAGGAGTTTCTTCCTCCTCCCCACAGAATCTACACTCATCAGTGTCCGATAAACCCATTCTCAACAGATGTTTCTTTAGGCGACAATGTCCTGTGAGAAAGCCAGTGAGTAGGTGAAGTTGGTTTTTACTGAGATCCAGATATTTTTTGGATCTAGCAGTTTCAAAGTTCCGGAGGAACTTTTTGGAGTGATCCATTCCTGGGAGATTCCGCCAGAGTTTTTCTCTTTCGGTTTTCTCCTTCAGCATACATTCCTTCTTATAGGTGCATTTTCCTATACCACAGAAGGGTTCTGGGCCAGTGAGTGGCGTCTGTGCGCCCTTTCTGGCCAGTTTATTGGCCTCTTCGTTTCCTATACGATTCCCGAATGACCGGGAACCCAGATTAAAAAGACCTTATTCTTCTTGCCTACCTCATTGAGTTTGTTTCGGCACTCCCAAATCAGCTTTGAGTCAATGACGTAGGAGCTCAGTGCTTTAATAGCAGCTTGACTATCTGTATGAATAGCTATATCGCACTTCTGATAGTTTCTTTGTAGATTAGTATCTAGACATCTTCAGTTTCTTTCTAGATGTATATCTAGACATCTTCCGATTGCAAGTATTTCCGTTTGAAGGACGCTTGTACAGGAGCCTAGCGATAGTGCACACTTGGTATACTTGTCCCGTAAATCCCAGAGCGCCAGCTCCTGTAGCGGTTTTAGAACCATCAGTATACCATTTCATTGTATTTTCTTTGAGATTGTAGTTGGTTCTCTAACACTTGAACGGCGAATAATTTTTCGGATCAGATAGAAGCTGCGTATAGGCAATGGAAATTACAAAAGAAAACTTTTTGGAATTATTGTGATATCTCCAACAGAAAACGAGATATAGAGAAATATTTGAAACAGCAATTTTTCAGAAACGCCCTGTAACTCGAGAACCAATTCAGATATCTCGTATCTGTTTACTGGCAATTGATTATTTTGAAAAAAGAGATCGGGAGTCCTTGAACATTTTTTCTCTAACCCTTATGGTTCTCGAGATGCCCTCAGTGATCATCGAATTTGGGACACCCTGTACTAGCTGAAAACGGGGTTGCAAGGTGGAATTCGGAATTTGGCCATTTGAGAAGAATCAACAGTTTTGAAACGGTCACATAATTTCTGAACTTCCTTAACTTTTGTGGAGCAGTAGGTATATTTATAATTGATGATTTTTTAAATCTTTTTTATCTAGAGATTTTTGTATATAGAAGATTTTTGGTAAGAGTTATACCTCCTGATGTCAAAAAAACATTCACATTTGAAATCACCACGCATTTTCGAACCAAGTTTGGTATGCAACTTCTATGATATGATAATCAGGGCTATTCACTAAGTGAAGTGGTTTTAACAGTTGCTAACCAAAGCAATTCTGATAACAACTTTTGATAACCACTGGTGACCAATTTCAGTATTCTCTAATAAACGGTTGGCAACTGTTGCTATCATAACAACTTTCCGTGAAGATAGACGTGGCAGCATCGCAGAATAGTTCGAATGTACTGGTCATAGATCTAAAATTTGTCTTTGGTGCGGATATATGACGGAAAATAGGTATATAACCAAAGAGGAGTCTTTGATATAACCTCTAAATGTTTAATGTTTCGGCTTTCGGCACTGCACCAAATATTTCGATCAGGATTGTTAACGTGTTGATTTATTCTATTTTATTACTTGGGTTTGTTTAAATATATACCCAGAGTTAGAAATAAAACTTACAAATTTCCAATAGCATTTTATTTTGTGAATTCAAAAAATAATTAGAATAATTGAAAAATAAGATTACATTTGTTACTATGTTGAATAAGTTGATTTCTTATTATGATATATGACATGTACAGGAATCTCCTAAATGCCATATTTTTATCTTCAAAATATTTTTGCTTCATATTTTCTCTGATAAAGGACTTTTGCCGTATAGCAACATCATGAGTTGACCATGGGTAACGAGTATTTATTGAAGTTTTACTTATACTAGTATACCCCTTTCGGTTACAATAAACAGCCCCAGGGTGAATTTCATTCTTCTCTGGAAGATTAATGATTGCAATATGAGTACTATCTATGCATCCTACAACAGCACCACACATACCTTTGAAATAATTTCTGAATTATTAAAAAGTCCATCTGCAGGAGAAATGCCATTTTTATAGATTTAAAATATTTAATTGTTCACACAAATACAGAAAAACATTCCAAAATAGTGCCCAACGCACGTGGTTTTCGTTAACAACACCTCTAAAGCTGTTGCCAGTGAACCACTTCTCAAAGCCACTGGTTGTTATACATAGCAACTTTTATAGCAACTTACACAAATAGTGAATACCAATTTCGCGCTTAGCCACTGACTGTGAACATAACGACGATTTACAGTTGCTATCCATAACAACTCTGCTTAGTGAATAGCCCCGATTATGGGGTTTCGCTGAATGACAATTTGAAAAAATACTGATACGAACCTGGTCAGGATTAAATTTCGTATTTTGTTTTTATGTGCTATTAAAGCTCTCCTGCAATTTTTTCATATTTGTCTCAGTTGTGTGAAAAATTCTTTTTTTCGGCAACCGTCCGGGAAGTACCCACTTCCCGGACGCTTTTTCTTTGAGAAAGTAACATTTCCCGGCCTAGTCCGGAAAGTACGTACTTTCCGGCCTAGGCCGGAAAAACTCACGTCGTTGTTGTCATTGTGATGATCATCACAATAGCAACGAAATAACGGATGACAGTTCTGTTCTGTTCAATTCAAATATGAATCAAAATGTATAATAAAGAGATGTGTCATCTCATTGATTCGTAATTCTTCACGGTTGCCGAAAAAATATTGTACGCAACACGCCCGAAAATAGTTTTTTTGGACTCACAGACTTCCAGGACTCGCCTCCGGCTCGTCCTAGAATCTTGTCTATTCGTCCAAAAAACCCCTATTTTCCGGACTTGTTACGTAAATTACTATTACTGAACGCGTGAATTCAGTTCTGAAAACATAGTTTTTACAGGTTGTTTCTAAATAAGTGTATCAACGGTCAACTGTAGATTTCTCATAAAAAAAAAATTCTCTTCTATTTTTTCCTCCGGGTCTTCGTTTCAGAGATACAGGCGGGTGACAAAAAATATTTTTTCAGTTTTCTGCTAAAATCTCAGGAACCGTTCGAATTACAGAATAACTATAGTACCTAATACCATTGTTTAAACAAGTTTCCACTAAATCAGCGTTCGTCATGACTTTGGTTTTAGATAAAAAGCGGAGAAGACATATTAGCTTTGACTTTCTTGTGGATATCAGTAGCAGAGTGTACAATTCAGTTATCATTAGTGGGTCAGCATTATGTTGATGTGGTAATGTAAAAAACAATACTTATATACAGACAAGTACTAGAATAACATGTTGTAGGCTGAAGAGTTATTCTTTACTTTGACAAGGTGTCTCTGGTATAACTGGAGCAATTCAAATAAGAAATCATTCTTGCTTTTTCTAATATGTGCTCAGAATTTTAAAATAATACTGGTTGGTGGAACCATACCATATAACATGTCTTTGGCAGTTTGGGTAAGAATGTGAATACCTCCTATATATAACTATTTTTTCTACCCTAATTTTCAGATGGGCAACAAAACCGTAAAAGCCTTGACATTTTTCAGAACAGTTAGGAGAATAGATAACATGTAACATGTCATCATAGGAAATCGAAAAAACTGAACATTTACAGTGTTTTAAGAAATTGGACACGGCATATCGAAGTTATTGATTGAAGAACTATGTATTATGATTGTTATTTGAAATATTCGTGCAAATTTATTTATTTATTTATTCGAATTATTCGCGATTTGAAGCAATAGAAGATTTTTGTTTGGAAGTAATGCCACTTTAAAAGAATGGTGCAATGACATGAAAACTTTGGATGATAAAGCAAGAAAAATTTTGCATCAAATATTTTTGCAACATGAGGATGAAATTTGTTTTTGGAAAACATCAGAATGCTAATGATAGCAGTGAAGCTTCAAATTTTGATCTCCAAAAATGTTTTTGGCCTCTTAGCGACAGCTTACTTCAATTTCTTCATGTTTGGACTCATATAAGATTTCCAAATTCCATTTCGAGGTATTTCAATTTGTATATAAATTATTCTACATATACCCAAATATAAGTGCTTTATTAAATGGTTGAGGAAAAAAATTAATGTAGAAATCTCGAGAAATGTTTCAAAATTGAAAGCTAAAAATATATTAATTTATTATAATAATGGCAGTTCCCCAGACAGCACCGGATATTCTAAGAATATGCCTAGAATATTCATTTTGGCATATACGAATATTCTATGAATATGCGTATGGGAATTCCACAGATATTCATAGAATATTCTGTAAAGAATATTCCACGAACATTCCGAATATTCATAGAATGTTCCAAGAATATTCTTCATGGAATATTACTGGAATATTCGGGAACTAATATTCTAGGCATATTCTCAATATTCCTGGAATATTCGGGGCATATTTCATACTGAATATTCCCATAATATCACTTAAGGATATTCATGGAATATACCTAGAATATTCGGAATATCACAGAGATATTCTATGGATATCTCAAACTCGAACCAGTTTCATATTCAGGGAATATAGGTATATACACACATATACGTATATATGCATTCTTAGGTCCACTGAAGCTAAACATTTGAGCCTAGAAGGCTTGAAAATACTTTTCAGAAAATATGGATTATATGTAATATATCCAGTGAATAAGAAATGAAAGACATTTTATGATATATTCATATTTATTGAAGAAAACAAAAACAATTGAATGGAATATTTATCTGAATCGGCTAAGGTGGTGCTTCAAATGACACACAGAGATCCTGAAAAAAAACATTTTTCAAGACATAACATAACACTGAATGGGAGAGATTGACAACATTCATAACCCCCAAATAACGTATATGAAGTAAGAAATGTACAATAGGGAACGAGGAACAAAGTCTTGTTCATAAATATATTATTTCGATTTCAAAATGTCCGTAAATAAAATAAATCAATCAATTCATCACGGACATATAGAATTCTTTCATCAAATTCACTTACCTCATATATAACACAAAAACGAATAATCCAGGCAATACTCAAACTCGATTCACTGTGAAATCTTTCAAAATATCACTTGAAATAACACTCACAAAAGTTTCGATCTGAAGCTTCCAAAGAAACGATTAGAAATAGAAATGATAGAATGGTGTGGTTAACCTAAAACGTGGTTAACCGACGCCGTGGAATTCGACAGACGACGAATGGTGACATTCTATTGGCTGTTGATGGCGTGATTTTATGGCGTTCCATGGTCGAGTGTTTTGTGACATTTTACTGCACACAAATTTTGTATAGGTACAAAATTTCAGCTAAATAATAAAATGAGAACATGAATTTATATTAAACGCTCGTCATCGTACGTAAATCTGAAAATTAATGAGATAATTGAATTTATGGTAACAATTAAATACATACAGTCGCCAACTGCTTATTGCAGTCCAAATATAATTTGAAATTTCATTTCCAATGTTTACCTTCACATATTCCATTAATATGCCGTACAGGATATCCCAGGAATATTATCAGCGGAATATTCCAGAAATATTACGTGCGGAATATTCCAGGGATGTACCATAAAAAATATTTAATTTTGAATATCCTATGAATATTCTAGAAATATTCTATACAGAATATTCTTCTCGGTATATTCTCAGCATATTCTTTTAGGAATATGCCTAGAATATTCGCATGGAAATATTCTCGGAATATGCTACTTGGGATATAGATATTCTATGATATTCTATGAATATTCTACGAATATTAGGAATATACCTATCCCATTTTGCACATTCAGGGAATATTCTAGGAATATCCGGTGCTGTCTGGGTCCGTAAACCGGATTGGAGTCCTTAACAAACGATTCTAAAAAATATTTTTGAAATGATTCAAAAAGAGTTCCTTACCATAAATTGAAATCTACTGATAGCTAAAATACTAATAATATTGTGAAACATTAATGAAGTATTATCAAAAGCGTGTTGACCCTATTAAATGAGTGCACCCAAGGGCGGTCCTACTACAACTAATTCGATTTTTTAAATTTCATTCATGAAAAAACTAACAAAAAAAAGTTATATCATCTTCGAGAAAAAATCGCAGGGCTATATGACTTCGGCTTTGAAATAATATTATAATGATATGGAATTAACAGAAAAAAATAAACAACACAAATAAATAAAACATTCTGGAGTTATAGAGGTATAAACTTCGAAAATCACAGAGTTATGACTAAGGCATTGAAATATGAAATAAGATTAACATAAAATAAAGAAAACAGCGGAATGGAAAAATCCTTAAGTGATATGAATTATGAATCAAGTCATAGATCATGGAATATGGATTTGTGTTTTTATACAGGGTGCCCCAAGTTCGAGTGCCCATTAGACGTTTCTGAAGAACTGGACATATTTGAAATCTGAAAATTGGGATTATGATATTGTTCAAAATTCTCTACAGACCTAAAATATTCTGGGAGCCTGAGCACTTCCGGTTATACAGGGAGTGAAAATAAATATGTTTTCGTCAACGATATGATTGAGTTTTCAATGGTTTATACATTTCGGTTAAAACCATTGTATTCAATCAAATAGTTTTCAAAATATAGAATAAAAAAAACAATAGAAAAAGTCGAATATTCATAGCTAGTATCATGTTTATTTTTCTTCTTCTGAACATTCCAAGTGCAAACTGTTCTCACAACGTCAAAGTAGAGGAATGTGGAAAGGTCATACTTATTTTGAATTTCATAAATACCTATCATCACAGGGTTTTTCAAATTTTGTGTCGAAAACTATGATCGAAAATTGGCCATAACTTCTATTTTTCAAATTAGAACCCTATTTCTTATGATTGCATTGGATTCTGCGGAGAAAAACAATGAACAATATCATAATCCCAATTTTCAGATTTCAAATATGTCCAGTTCTCCAGAAGTCTAATAGCCACTCGAACTTGGGACACCCTGTATAATCACTCAGTACGGATACATACACGTAAGACCTTCAAACATGGGACTGCAAATGCTTCGTATTCGAGATACCTAAAGGGTGTTCCTTCAAATTTTTAGTTTAAAATTTCGATTGTTCATCCAATTATTACCCCCTCCCCAGAAAATCAGCCTAGGACCGCCCTTGAGTGCACCTATTCATCCAATAGTTATAAGAATTTCGTTCATTCTGAGCATAATGAGCTGGAGCACCATCAAGCTGAATTGGCGGCTGTCAATGGCGCAAACCAATCTGCGAAATCATTTTTCACGAACAGCATTGAAATTTCTGGTAAGAATTATGGACCTAAACAATTAACGATTTAATTTGGTGAGCAAATGTCACGGGCTGTGTGGAAAAGTTGCGATAGCTCCGAAAAGATTATTCAGAACAAAGTCTCACGGGAAAACTGTTGAACTGATAGACAGGCGCCAAATTTTGTTGAGGAATCGAAAGTTTAACTAACCATATTAATTTCCATTGGCGACATTGGCGTAGTAGATAATTAAAAAAATATGATGGAAAATTTTTGTATTCAAGTTTGATACTCTGTTTTTGTCGCAATTTATACTTTATTGAAAAATTGTTTTATGAAAGTGGCATTATTTTCGATCAAGGAATTTGCAGTTAATTATTAGAGTACTGGCCTACATCAAAGTAGGTACAATGCATTTTTATACTAGATGTATTGGACTATTGGAGGCTTGCTTGTAGAATATATTATAGTATGTCTATATTATAGAGTAGTTCAAATACAATTATGCAATAACATGGCTTTTTAAAATCCTATCAACATGGTCTCCTTCAGGAGATATGAATAATTGTATGCCTATACCCTATACCCAGGTAAGATATTAGTGGTCAATGCCCAGGTATTTTCATTACCATTTCTTGACCTGTGTTACGCTACTGCCAGTTAACGCAAACTACCAATTACAATACCGCCTAAAGCCGGCCCTGGTCATCAGAACCAACAACCTTTCACGTCCCGTCCAAGTGGGAACGCGCGGGCTCTCAGTGTCACGTGACGTTCACGTCGTTTCTATCGAAACGAAAATGTCGGTCTGTCAGATACTCAGATATAAGTGTTCACATCAGTTCACATTAGAGGTATCTTTAATCCGTATTTATTGATCATTCGTTTCTTATTCGCGCCATGGATACAAATTTGTTGCTGATATGGTGGTATTTGAGAAGGAAAAGGAGAAATAATCCTCCTAAAAAGGCTAAAAGAAATTATTGGATTAATCCTTTCATACAGGAGAGATATTCGCTGGGGACTTACGATGCATTGATGGGTGACCTGAGAAGTGATGGAAGCAAGTTCTTGAATTATTTCGGAATGACTGAGACCTCTTTCGATGACTTACTAGGACTTATTGCAGATGATATTACAGTTCAGAACACACAGTTCAGGGAATGTATTTGTCCAGAGCAACGATTGGCAATATGTTTAAGGTAACTTAAATGATAGTGAATTATTATTCAACTCGACTTCATCTCGTCGGGTAAACCGTATCCGCGTGAATATCAGCCATGATATGCGAGTAGAATATTATTCTTTGACTACGACTGTTGAATGATTATTTTTGAAATAATTCTTATTTTTGCAAACAATTCACCGTTTCGAATCAAAAACATTTGATTTTTCTATTGATATATTCTCTCGATGCTAGACTGAAGTTTGATTAACTATAAATCACAAGTGATGGCTCATAAATCAAAAGTGATTAATGGATGTCACAATGTTTGAAGAAACATATGGACGAGACGGAGCCGAGTGGGGTATTCATCTTTGTCCACGACTATTGCATAATTCTTTTAAAAATAAGTTTTATTTCTATGAACTGAGTGCTGTTTCGAATCGATATGACATTTAATAGAATTTTCTATTATACTCAGAAGAATTTAAGTTCTATTGATATATTCGGTGGTTGTCAAATTGGAATTTGAAAAACAATAAATCACAAGTTAGTGACATATGAATGTCATAAAGCTAGATGAAACAGATGTATTATGATAAGCACTTTATTGGATAGTCGGGGATGAAATTTATAAATGTAGATGATGTAAATTAATATTTAATATGCCTGCAATGTTGTGTTGTGGTAATTTCTTTCATGCTGATTAGATAGGTACGAGCAATTTATTTTTTGTTTTTCATTTTATTTTTGAATTTGAAAACGATTCGAAAGTCGTGAGATTATAAATACAGGGTGTCCCAATGAAAAGCAATTCATCTTCTTGTGGACTTTGTGAAACTTGTATATCATAAATGGTTTTCCAACAAGAGGTGTTATTTTGAATAGCCCGCTATTTCGGTAGATCTCACTTTTGAAGCTTTCGTTTTTTGACATTTGACAAGCAGAAACTTCGCCATCATTAAAAATAGAACTAACTATACACACTTTACCCTAAGACTATCATCCTCTTTGCTTCACTACTCCTCTTTGTTTTCCTCTTTGCTATCCTCTTTGCTTCAACAGCTCATTGAAATGATTAAAATTCACTATAAAAATGGTCAAAATTTGGCAGAGACGGTTCGTAAAACTCGAATATTTTTTCAATTTTTTGGTCATCGTGAAGCACCTTGCAGAACCGCAATACAGAAATTGGTGGAAAAATTTGTGCTGTTGGGACAAGTTAGTGATGTGACGAATAAAACAGCTGAGAATATTGCTGCTGTAATCGAAAGAGTTGAAGAAAACCCAGGATTGTCCATTCCTCGTCGTTCTTTGGAATTAAGAATTCCACAAACGTCATTACACCGTATTTTGCAAAAAGATTTTGGTCTTAAGGCTTATGAAGTTCAGTTAACACAAGAACTCAAGCCGGCCGATCATCAAAAACGTCGTGTCTTTGCTGATTGGGTCCATGAAATGCTGAAAATGATCCGGAATTCCATCGAAAAATCATCTTAAGTGATGAGGCCCATTTCCACCCCGGTGGATTCGTCAACAAGCAAAATTGTCGCATCTGGGGCTCAGAAAACCCAAGAGTTGTTGTTGAAAGTCTCTCTATCCTCAACGAGTGACTGTTTGGTGCGGTTTATGGTCCGGCGGGGATCATTGAACCATACTTTTTCGAGAATGAGGCTGGAGCAACAGTTACGGTGAATGGATTGCGCTATCGAGAGACGATTAATGATTTTTATGGCTGCAATTGGATGGTATTGATCTGGACAACGTTAACTTTCAACGAGACGGAGCTACGTGCCATACAAGCAACGAAATGGAAAAGGATATGGTCTAGTAGTCGTGGTCGTTTGGCTGATGTTATTTTCCATGATTAACGGCATACCTTCCTCTTCATCTATATATATATATATATAAGAGAAAGATGTTGGTTACACCATTTATAACTCGAGATCGGATGGACGGTTCGTTATGAAACTCCATATATGGATTCGTCTACGGTCTGGTTATTATAAAATACAACAAAACTTTGAAAAAATGTCAGCTCAAATTCATGGAAACGTGGAAATCTCGCTGCTCCATCAACTGAGATGTTCATCAATTATTTTAAGCTGAACAACAAAAGGCTGAGATGTTTAAAATAGTGGTGTGAGCACCGATTAGATTTTGATTAGCCAACATTGAGGATATTAGAAAAGTTTCGTTTTTTTCCACTTCAGAAAGCGCTATTCACAAAATAAGTTCTAATTTTTATCAGTTATTTCAAATATTAGAATGAACGGGTTGTGCGAATTGTCGATAATTTGTGTTCATATTCTTGACATTTTGATTCACATTAGTTCTGAGGAAAGGTATAATATGACCCACACATGTCACAGTCACAAAGCGGAGCCAAATTTTTGGTACGAATTGCTTCAACTGGCAATTCAAAAATTGCGAGAAATGTAGAGGTTATGTATACTCCGAAAGACAATAGACAAGAAAATAGATATCGAGGATATCAATTCTTAAATATGAATAGGGGTTAGAAATGATATTCAGGGCTTGAAGTAAACGAAATAAAGCGATTCATTTCACATCACATGACATTATAAGGTTATGATCGAGAGTATTCAAATGAAGATATGAATGACATAATAGATGCATAGAATACCTGGTGTTGGCACTGATTAGATTCTGTTCTAGACTTTCTTGTCGATCGAAAATGTGACATTTTGTGCTGCTTTTCATTTTTCCCGAAAGGGGTCGCGCTATATGTCGTTGCCGCAGTAGCGCCACGACCAATAAAACGATTTTTAGAAGGGAGTCGTTACACCAGGTATTCTATGCATCAATACGACATATTACGATGTGTCAGAGAGAAACTGAATTGACCATATTCACCGTCGCCATATTGTTGTGCGACAATACCAACTACCCAGTGTTCCCAACGGAGAAATATTGAGTTTATCAAAAGTACTGTCAGATTATTAGCACAGTCTGTGGTTTGAGAGGTTAGGGGAAGGTGGGGACCCTCCGTACGGTTTCAACATTTTATTTTTTTTATTTTTTGTTTTTTCATTAATCAATCACCTGACAGCGTGAATGTAGAGTCAAACTATCTGAGATTCATATAAAAAAATTACAGATGATTTCATGTGATTTTTCAACCATAATTATGATTTAAAACTGAATCTGGAATATGTACGAACCTGCCCCAACAACGGGGCACCTACATACAGTCAGTATAAATACGTGATTTTCCTGGACGTCGTCCTTTGTTTTATTACTTCTCACAACAGTCGGATAGGGTCGAATTGCCTCTAGTGTCAAAACTGTCTTCAAAGGAACTACTATTATTTGATGGATTGGTGAATTATTCAAAGGATCTAAATTAAACCTTTGTAGTTCATCATAAGTTATCAATGGTGAGTTAATAGTTTGTTCTCGCGGAACGGCGGAACCTCCAAGAAAGAAGTTAATGCAAAAATTAGCAATTAGTACACTAACACACTAAATCGTATCTAGTTGGGGCACATTCTTAGGCGTCCAAATGTGCCCCATCTAGTTCTGTACGAAAGTACCCCAGATACTAAAAGCAGCAAAATATATCCTCTTTCAGTATTGATAGGAAAACGTCATAAATTTATTATTGAAAACGTATCTTAAGTATATTTTGCTAGTTACTGATAGAATTCTCAACACGAAAACCTATCTTATCTACGGTAACAATAGACAAAAACATTGATCAAAAAATTACTTAGCGAGCGCGAAAACACGTTCGTGCCTGACACTTCGCTCTCACCAGTGCGAATGGCGCGATAGTATGTTGACGTAAAGTTGGTACCTCCACTCAAGCACACATACAAAAGCAAGGCCGTACGTCGTTTCGTTCAAGTTTTATTTTGACTGTATGAATGTGCCCCGCGTAGGAAGGGT
The DNA here is from genome assembly GCA_951802165.1 of Adalia decempunctata. Lineage (NCBI taxonomy): Eukaryota > Metazoa > Arthropoda > Insecta > Coleoptera > Coccinellidae > Adalia > Adalia decempunctata. The sequence goes on from OX637697.1 coordinate 30,853,275, forward strand.
AACGATCTCCCCCTATATAAAATTGGTGGTAAACTTTGGTTGAGTATTTTGTGATAAAACCCAGGAAATATGGGTAGATATCAGTATAGTGTAGGCCATGGTTGTTGTGTCAGTAATTGTTCGGCAAGAAATAGATCTAAAAATTGAAGAACTGACACCAAAATATGTCCATTTAAACTTTCGCGGTCCTAAGAAATGTTGAGGACCCTGGGTATTGTCGCACAACAATATGGCGACGGTGAATATGGTCAATTGAGTAGCAAATTATTTTTCTCTATTTCAGTATCGTAATGAGTTCATTACAGTACTAAAAACAGTGCTGTAATGAATTCATTACAGCATCGTTTTCAGTTACATTTTTCGTTTTTTGGTTGTCAGCAATGACTTCCGATCCTTTTTAATTTCAGCAGACGTCAATTTGGAAATGTCAATTTTCGTATTTCCAAACATTCACACCAACTGCCAAGATACAATATGAAAGTCACTAGGACCTATTATTTGAATTTTTCATTGATTTTCACAAAATTTGACTGAAATAGAGAAAATATCGCCTAATACTCGTTGCAGAATGCAATTCCAATACTCATGCGTTCGAAAACTCGCTCCTTCGTCGCACGTTCTCGAATTTCGCATTCGTATTGGAATAGGAGCCCATTCTGCAACTAGTTTTAGAATATACTATAAATCTCAATATTGCTGCACAAGCGCAGATCTGCATTCTTACCAAAGCCCAGCTTCATTGCCCATATTGGAATTATGAAATGACACGAAATGCATTTAAAAATTGACAAGTGCATACACCATGTTTTTAAACATCTTAAGCAAGGCTCATACCATTCCATGATAATTTTAAATCTATAGATAATTGAGTGGCCTGCAACTTTGTGCTGTGGACCAAAACAAAAATGTCTTAGTCAAGAAGAAAAATAAGATAACGTCTTAGCGTATTTGAATTCTGTGTAGTGAAATTAAAGTACCATTGACAAAGTCAAAGAGTAGATAGAGTATCTACTCTTTGACAAAGTACTTCAATTCGAATTTTCAGCGTCGTATTGGCAGAACTAAAAAGTTTATACAGTGATCAGAGGTAATCATTGGAACTATTCCTCATCCATATAATTCGATCGTGATTTATATTTGCATTCGTGGTGTCGTTCATCATAAGATAGGTACTGCAATGAGACAACTGTTAAGCATTCAAAACAAAAAGTTATATGTTCAACAATTAGATACCTCTTAAATAAAGAGTATTCTCTTCGTGAGAATAAAAATGGTACTGAAATTTTGTATATTTGGGCTAACTCATCTCCTGTTTGAAAAACTAGCAATGGTAAGTTTATAAAACTTTAACGGTGGGTTTCACCAAGCGTAATCACCGGTGATCGGAGCTTGATCTAGCATCAACTCGATTTGACAGTTCAAAAATCAGAGAACCAAGCCGTTGATCTTCCGATCACCGGTGATTACGATTGGTGAAATCCACCTTAAGTGTCATTTAGACGAAACAAAGTTCGCCGGGCCAGCTAGTAATGAAATAAATAACCGATAATTTATATGAAAAAATGCATTTTTCTTTGAATGCCAAAATAACACCACTTATCGGAAAACCCTTTTTAATAATTGTAGTAATTGTTTCGTTAACTCGCAAATAAGGTGATGTATGGTCTCTTGGGTTTTGACTGTGAATCAAAACTGATGGTATCTTTGAATGTCCTTATCTTCGATATCTTGTAACTTCTACTAAACAATCTAAAAATGTTAATCTTCTGTCATTTTACAGGTATTTTGTGGCAGGATGTTCATTCAGAGAATTGCATCTCTCACATAGAGTGGGCATTTCGACCGTAAGTAAAATAGTAAGGGAAATTGGTCCCATTATTTGGAAAAGACTGGGAGCCGATATTTTGGGTTTGCCCAACACTGAGACAGAGTGGGAGAAAATAGCGGATGGGTTCAAAACTAAAACTAACTTTCCCCACTGTCTTGGAGCTGCAGGTCAAAAATATATTAGAATAATCAAACCAACCCCGTCGGTCATATGGCTCGCAATAGCGGATTCAGAATATCGGTTCACTTATATCAATGTTCGTCCAGACATCGATGACTATGATGTAATGAAGGATAGTGAATTTTATAAAAAAATTGATAATGGTACCTTGAATGTACCTAAGCCTCGGCCATTGCATGAAAGTTTGAGCAGAGATATATCCTATGTACTAGTTGGCGACGAAAGCTTCGCTTTAGATTCAACAACCCTGCGACCTTATGGACGTACCAGTATGGATTCGAAGAAAAAAATTTTCAACTATCGATTAGAACGAGCAAGAAGATACGTCGATTGCGCTTTTGCCCTCCAAGCCAATAAATGGAGAATACTCAATCGAGCCATAGATCTGAACACAGAAACGGCAATAGATGTGATAAAGGCTTGTTCAGTCTTGCATAATTTCGTCATAAATAAAGAAGGTCTGGATTATGAAAATAACGAAAGTATACTAACGATGAAGACAAACGTGAGACCAAAAGCGTTCAATTCTCATCGTGGTGGAGCGTATTCTAATGGTGTGAGAAAAGCGTTCGCCGATTATTTTGTGTCTGATGTTGGATCCATACCTGAGCAAGCTGAAATAACATAAAAAATCACATAAGTGAGGATTTTCTGCTGCGAACGATATGGTATTTATTTTTGGCTGAACCACGGAATGAAGATAATGGCACAAGCTAGACTTTTAATTTGTGAAATGACAACTGTACAACTTATCTTTAATAAAACATAAGATATTAGTTGTTGACTTTTTGTATAATAAAATATTTGAAACGTATCGTGCTATGGTAACACAATTTCTTGTGCCGCATTGGAAAGCTATTGATCTTGACGAAATGTGGTTTCAGCAGGAAGGTGCCACATGTCATACCGCCCGTGAAACATTGACGATCTTCCACGAGTTAACGCCTGGTCGTGCCATTTGTCGATTTAGTGACCAAAATTGGCCTCCACGCTCTTGCAATTTGACGCCTTTAGACTTCTGGCTGTGAGTCACAGGCTTATGCCAATAAGCCTGCAACCATTTCAGCATTGAATGCCAAAATTACACGCTGTATAAATGAAATACCAATACATGTATTCAATAACGTTATTGAAGATTTCGTCAAAAGGTTAGGCATAGCCGTGGTGACAATTTACCAGATATTTTGTTCTATTTCTATTCCATACTATAGGTGCATACTAAAATGGTTACTCTGTGGACCGATCCGAGGTAATCTGTCGAAAAAGTGGGTCCAGAAGAATCTTAAAATCGCAGCGAAGCTGCGATACAGTAGGTGAAGAAATTTTTATAAGGTCGAAAAGAGAAATACAAGGTGACAAGAAAAACGTCGGACAAATTTTGCTGTGTTCTGGAACAAAAGTATTTCAGCGCAGCCAAATAATTTTTATTCTCTTGGTTTCCTGTAGGTACTAATAGGTGAATTTTCAGTTTGATATAATTTAATTTTACAAACGTAGTGCGATTTTGGAGCTGTTTCGTCAAGGTAGGCGTCAATGCGAAATTGTTCGTTTGCTCAATGTGCCTCGACAAACCGAGTCCGATGCAATTCGTTGTTTCAAGGAGCTTGGCCATAATGGTCGTCGTCCAGGAAGTGGTAGAAAACGAACTGTCAAGACACCTAGCAATCGCAACATCGTCAAGAAGCGTGTCAATCGAAATCCGAGGGTTTCCATGGGGAAAATAGCCTGTGAGACCGATATCAACCGCGAATCAGTCCGTCAAATAGCCAAAAAGTAGCTCAACCTCAAGCAATACAAGTTCCAAAAAGTTCAACTCCTCACGGTGGAAAACAAGCGCGTACGACTCCAAAGGTGCCGCCAACTCCTTCGTCTCGCCGCCGGTCAGCAATAGGAGCGAATTCTCTTCACAGACGAGAAGATTTTCACCGTAGAACAATCCCACAACCACCAAAACGACAGTCTGGTCCGTAGAGGCTCCCGGTACATCGGCCATCGTCGAACACCGTCAAAATCCGCAATCCGTCATGGTCTGGGGCGGAAATTGCTGCAGTGGTAAAACTCCCTAAGTTTTCGTGGATCAAGGGGCCAAAATCAATCAAGAAGTCTACCGCTGCGACATCCTCGAGGCCGTAGTATTTCCGTGGGCCAAGCAGCACAGCGGCGATACGCATTGGACCTTTCAACAGCTCCGGCTCACAGAGCGAAAATGACGCAAGTATGGTGTAAGACCCATTTTCCTTGTTTCATCTCATCTGCAGAATGGCCGCCCTATTCACCGGATCTCAACCCAATGGACGACAGCGTGTGGTCGATTTGGAACACAGGGCTTGTACTAAAAAACTCAAATATTTGGAGTCGCTGAAGCAAACGCTGCGCCGGGAATGGAACCGATTAACGCCCGAGGAGCTGCGGCCCATTGCCGAAAATTTCAAGAAGCGTCTGAAACTGTGTATCGCCGCCAAAGGAAGCCACTTCGAAACGGCTTAAATATATTACTAACAAATGTTCAAGCTATTATTATTTGTTGTTGTTTTGTTCAATTTCTTCTGTTTAATAAAGTTAAATGAAAAAGAGTTTGTCCGAGGTTTTTCTTGTCACACTGTAATCGATTCATACGTGGAAGACATTTAGATTCTCTAGGCCAGTGTTTTTTTTTTCAACCCCCCTGTTATTAAAAAATATTCCGCGACCCCCCACCCCCCGACCCTTCCCTTTTTTATCATGCGTGACTGTATATGTGACACAGTGTTACAAATATTCATTTGCATCGATGTGAAGCTACATCCACACATAAACTCAACAAAGACAAAAAATGGCTAATGGAAAAAAATTCATAAGTCAGTGGAATGAGATGGAATTGCAATCAGATTTAAATGTGAGCTTGATGGTTTGATAATAAATTCAATCCTCTTTCATTTGGAGACTTTTAAGACTCACGAGGGGGGGGGTTGTTGGGGGAGGTTTCTGATTCTGATAAAAATCATAGCTCGCCGAAATGGGAGTGTTCCATGATGGGTTTCGAATATTATGTGTTTGTTGAATGCCGAAAGCATGAAATGCAATACCCCTTATAGTTTGTTAGCCCCCAGGTTTGGAGATTTGGGGGGCTGTTTATGAAAAATGATGAAAAATTTATATCTCGACGAAATGAGAGTGTTTCACGATCAGGTTCGAATATGCGTTTCTTGAATGCCGAAAGAATGAAATACAATTTATCCCATAGTTTGTTAGCCTCCAGGTTTGAAGATATGGGGGTTGTTTATGAAAAAATTCATATCTCGGAGAAATGAGAGTGTTTCACGATCAGGTTCGAATATGCGTTTCTTGAATGCCGAAAGAATGAAATACAATTCACCCCATAGTTTGTTAGCCTCCAGGTTTGAAGATATAGGGGTTGTTTATGAAAAAAATTCATATCTCGGAGAAATGAGAGTGTTTCACGATCAGGTTCGAATATGTGTTTCTTGAATGCCGAAAGCATGAAATACAATAAACCCCATAGTTTGTTAGCCCCCATCAGGTTTGGATATTTGGGGGGCAAAATTCATACCTACGTCGAATTTTGAAGTGTCATTCTTTAACGTAAAATTGCGAACCCTATACCTTCAACTTCCTTCGAAAGACAGGTACAACTCCCAATTTTTCAAATTGGTAGTATGGGTTTGTGATTCTTCGTTTGAAATATCGCGTCATTCTCTATTCAGAAATGTTACATTTTCATTTTTATTGCAAAAATGAAACTGGAAAAAAATAAAATTATGTGATTACCGAAATACATTTTAATATTCTTTCGAATATTCCCAAATTTTTTTAAAATAATACGAAATTTATCAGCCTTCAAGATGTTGAATGAAAAAAAAACATAACATTGTGTTTTCCAGATGGTACCATCAAACCTACGTAGAATACTTCTTACTATCTGTTAGTTTGATTTGCGCTGACAAGTTGTAGTATAAGTAAAACTTGTCTACTTGTGTTTGAATTTCATTAACTTCAATTTTGAATTAAAGTTCGATTAACGGAAATGCACAATGTAACAATCTTACTCGTTTCTTGAAAATTTCCGGATTTGCAGCCCATATCCCAAGGGACAATAAGTAAAATTGAGAAGCAGTTTCGAGGATTTGGGCAGATTAAAAAAGCAGCTGATGATACACTGTGTGTGGATGTAGCTGTTTAATTGAGAGCAATTTTAAAAGCAATAATTATTTTTAGCACTGTTGAAGAAATCATGATTGAGGAAACCCTCAAATTTCACAGAATACGATATGGTGCCAACAGGATGGAGAACCACCATATTACCATCGCAATGTCCTGCAGAACCTTGACGCAATATTTCCAAATCGGTGGATAGGAAGGATCATTAAATCTCTTTTAATTGGGATATAAGAAGAGCATTTTGTACAAAACTAAACCCCTTGATTTGAATGACCTAAATGATCGGATAACGCTTGCTATTAGATCGATAACTTCCGAGATGTCGAATAATGTTGGAAGAAAGTGCAAAGAGAAAAAGCGTGAGCCAAACAAGAGGTGTCATCAGTAAAAATCTGCAGGGTTCATGATCAGGAGCAGATAAGTAATGAAAATTTTTCTAGCCGAAATTGTGATCGAAATGTGATTAACAATTCTTTGCATATCGGGAAAAGACTGGCATTATAAACGTTTGAAGTGATTTTGTTGAGATCATTAGGTATCTCTAGTCTAAGGTAAATACATTCACCTATTCTTCAACTGTAAACTGATCTTATTCTCGATTTTAAGAATATTTCCCACTCAACTCAGTATGTACGAATTCAATATAACAAATTATTTTAAAATCTACAAAAATATACAGGAGGTCCCATTTGAATATAAAAAGAGGATTTTTTAGGGTGAAACCAAAAGTACAGAAATAACAAAAACCATAGCATCATTTTCTAGCATAGTTATCGTGCTTTTCGTTAGAAGATATTCATTTGATTCCATGTTCTATCCCAAACCTGTATATTAGTATTATGTATATTTGCTTCTTATCAATTCTTAAATGAATTTTTTTTTAATTTTAGGTTTGAACATTTTTTATTTTTTGTGGTTGTAGCTGACTACTGCCTCAACTTTCTTCTGCGGTACTTTGGCTAGAGACGACCTTGACACTTTGACAGAATGCTATTTTAGTTGCGGCAAAGGCAAACTTTATATTCAAACCAGTTCAAGCTTCCGAAAAAATTCAGCATACCAAAATGTCTGTTTGATGATAATTTCTTGACTTATTATACAGGGATTCTGAATTGATACGAAAGATTTCAAAGGGTGATTCAATTCAGAAACTGTATACATCTATACTATCTATATCTATTCTATATCTATACTAATATTATAAAGAGGAAAGATTTGTATTTTTGTTTGTTTGATACGAATAGGCTCAAAAACTACTGGACTGATTTCAGAAATTCTTTCACCCTTAGAAAGCTACATTATCCCTGAGTGACATAGGCTATACTTTTTACCCGAAAAAAATAAGGATACCTACTATAACTTCAAGAATTACAAAAAAATCAGCCATAATCAGCTATTTTCACGTGCGCTGCAAAAACCGTAATACTTACGTGGATACAATGTATGACGGAAATGTACCTCTCAAATAGTTCTACAAAAAAGTCCGCGATAGCATATATCTATCTCTCAAGATTGACTTGCTATTACCTGTTTATGGTAATCAGATGTTTTCCAAAATTATGCACTATTTGGGAGTGAGTTTTTATGAATTGGATATTGATCCTCATCCAACCTTATACGTTATTCATCCTCAGTATTTAATTTAGAACGAAATTGCCCATCACATCATACAATTACAACAATGAACAAGTACATCAAAAGATATGGCAGGTTGAAGTATTGAAGATGAAACCGCCGCGTGAAACAAATTTCTACACGGGCGAAGCTGGGATGGCCTGCTTGTATTATACAGGGTGGCCATTTGAAAACGAAACAGACGAGATTACAGACGAAATACATTTTTTCGATAGAAATGCTCGGACAGGTCGATTTCTGTTTCGAGGGGGACAACTTAAGATGTAGGTTACGGACGCATAGCGCTTCAACCCTTGCTGCTACAACCCCCACCCCCAACTTTTGAATAGGGAAGATGGGGTGAGTGATACCTCAATTCAAAGGTATTTTTATACTGATTTCAGCACAGTAATTGTTTTTTCATTTTATGCATTAGTTCTCGAAATATTCTTAACTAAGTATTTGAAAATGAAGTGGTGTTTTCATGGCATTTGTAGTGTTTTTTTGTGAAAAATCGACATCTTGATTAAAGATTTCTATGTCAGTGGATTGGAGGAAGGAAGCCACAGTCATGGTTGTTTTGAAGCTCAAAATGTCGATTTTTCACAAAAAAACACTACAAGTGCCATGAAAACACCACTTCATTTTCAAATACTTAGTTAAGAATGTTTCGAGAACTAATGCATAAAATGAAAATACAATTACTGTGCTGAAATCAGTATAAAAATACCTTTCAATTGAGGTATCACTCACCCCATCTTCCCTATTCAAAAATTGGGGGTGAGGGTTGTAGTAGCAAGGGTTGAAGCGCTATGCGTCCGTAACCTACATCTTAAGTTGTCCCCCTCGAAACAGAAATCGACCTGTCCGAGCATTTCTATCGAAAAAATTTATTTCGTCTGTAATCTCGTCTGTTTCGTTTTCAAATGGCCACCCTGTATATTTTATTTGAAGTTGGTTATCAAGGTGTATCCCTTACGTTTTTGAACCTCTTACTTCTTATGATGGAGGTTAAAATAAATTTCGTCAAAAGAACGGGTATCACATTTTTATTGCTTATCTTCATTATCTCTGAATTATTAACAGGAACACTAAAGATTTCTAAGTACACATCAATAAAACTATTGTAAAAATCATTAATTAAAAATAGGACAAATTATATTACAACTAAATACATACATCCTACAATATTAACAACAGCAAAATTATCACAGTTACAATTAAATAAAATCACAGTTCTAACATCAGCACCATAGGAATAAAGAAATAGAAAGAAAGTATATCGAGTGAGTCTAGAGGTATTTGTTCAGAATCGCACAAAAGATACAGACATTTTTATCATCTGAAATTTCAAAATTATACACACATATATACAGGTAACTAAGTACTCATTCGTTCATCCACCGTTGACTCAATTAAAAACTCGAATTTTTGAAAAAAATTCCTAGACTTCTCCGATCTGGAGGTTTAACATGCTTCTATGAAATTCTCAATAGACTGAGACTACTGGGAGTACCTTTGGAAATTGGTTATCATGGTCATTCTCCCTCATTTAACTTTAAAAACTAAAATATTGATTCAAAATATCTGGATCTCTAACCTGTTGAAAAGTGCTCACCATAAAATTGTCAGCTTTGGCATATTTGTTAAACAAATTTGAAGTCGTTCCTGCATCGCCAAAGACATATAGCCCGAAGGCTAAATGACTAATCACAGGTATCAAATCTGTCAGCGAGTAAAAAGTGTCCCATTCCAACTCGTAGGACCAAATTATCGATAAATCAATTTCATTTCTGAAAAGAGATAATGATAAGCAGCATGCTGCTGCGGCCAAAAGTGACGGTTTTATGTGGCAAATTAGGTAATGAAAAGAACCAATTTCCAATAAGTACAACCCCAGGTAATATTCCAATTTCGACATCCTGGCTACTCTGCTAAATCTCCGGAAAAACGAGATGGAATACGGATATATTACGTTGAATTCCAAAACGCCGCAAATCATCTTCTCCATATCCACAATCAAACTGGCAGAGTATTGGTTTCCACAAAAGAGAACCAACTCTTTTGTTGAGGACAAGACGTTTTGCCGATGTTCGATTTTGAGTGCAATTCCCAATGTCGTAATCGCTATTAGGTTTAGATATTCCGAAGAGGTGATTATCGTTTTCTCGAGAAACCGATCCAAAATGGATACCGCCAGATGGAGAACTTCGTGGGGCAGATTCATGTATTCGCAGAAATCAATGAAATAGGTCAAAATGGTTTCCCTTTCCATTGGCGTTATTAGATTCTGTTCCAAAAAGTTCTCCCTCAAAACATACTTTAGCTCCATTTCGCGTTCGAAAATATAAATGTCGTTTTCATATTCGTTTTCGGTGTGAAATATGCCTTGGTTGGATCCATCTTCGATTTCGAAATATTCCTGCGTTTCTGTCCCAATGCCTGCTGCACCCGTTGCTTCCCAATCTTCTTGATTCTCCTGGAAAAGACCAAATTTTTGTTATTCTGAATATCAGTTGACCTTATTTGTATCCATTGGATAAACATATTCATACTCCAAATATTCTTCTCCAAGCAATATAATTTCATAATCAAATATGTACCGCCCCACATTCATATATCATGTATACCATATTCCTTTTTATGTTTGTGCCTATACTGACATATTTTTGTTCATCTCAAATCTATATGTGCTTCTCATACAAAATATAGGGTCGAAAATTCTATGATATGGTTGTAGGCTTGACAAAAATCTACGAACTAAAAATAATTTTACATATACAGGGTGCGTCAAAAAAAGTTACGAAAAAATATGTAGTTTCTTCAAATAGAACACTCTGTATTTCATGGCATAATTCTTTCTAGGGCGACAAGAGTTTCAAACTTTTACCTTATTTTCAAATTTCATTACGGCTTTGCCACATAATTCGTATTTTTAGGATATTTTTAGTGTTTTAAGGGGTTTATCAAAATTCTTATAGCAACCGCTGTTTTCATTTGAGATAAACGAAATGTTTACAGTATTTAGCTCAAGGTATCAGCTTCATCATTTGGTCTGAAGTTTTTGATTACAGAGTGTCTAATATAAATCTACCAATTTACTCAAATTAAATATGCGATAACTCGATTTATTCAAATGGAACACCCTGTAATTTTTCTCTTCCATGAAATTTGTTTTTCGAACGTCTACATTTCTTATACGAAGAATGCCCTATGCCTATACCAAACACGCTTTGTTTTTGAGAAAAAGAGCGGTTTAAGTGTGGGACATACATAACCCGTAAATTTTGAGGGATTGCCGCGCAGAGAGATGAAATGATATGATGATGTATTTAATGCAAAAAAATGTCCCCCTCAAAAACAAGATTGACGTGTCCGAGCAATTTTTATAGAAAAAACGACCTATTTTCCCTTTTCAATGTGGATCGGGAAATAATTTATCAAGTAGAATAGCATGCTAAACCAGTGCCGTAGACATAAAGCGTATAAAAATTTTAAATGTAAATAAATATTCCCGTATAATAGTACCTAGTATTAGTAGTTGTATGTATGTATATTGTGAAAATAAATTGATTGGTATTGTAAGACAATTTAATTAACGCGAGAAACGTTTTTAAGGAACTAGAAATATTTAATGAAATACATATTATTGATTTTGCATTTAGTTGAATAAATTAAAATTTGAATCCAAAAAATATCTTTATGATTACCCAGATTAGCTGTAATGGCAAAGAAATAAGAATATTGAATCCAAAGCATCATTATACCTAAATAATTTGATATGGTCATCTAAAATTTGAAAAAATACTATTTGAATTCAGCATAAAATATCTAACCGAAAAAATTCAATTTTAAAATGAGTATAGGTACTCGAGTGAAAATATAAATTGATTATCTACAAAACAATTACTCAGTTATTAATATTATTGAAATTTACCTCGAATATTAATCCGTATCCTACAGTCTCGTTGTTAACATTTGATGATTCCATCTTGTCTTTCGTTTTCACTGCTAATATCTTGTAGTTCTCAAAATATTTTCAACACTGTATTGAAAGTACACACACTTGCAAAACGGCAATACAACACTGACTTCGGGTAAAATATTTCTGCATAATTTCCAAAGAAATAATACCTATACCTACCCCCACCTCTCCATGTATTTCAGGTATAGTACGAAAGCTCTCCTCATTGATTGGAAACTCACCCTGTCAATTTTTATTGGTCATGAGTGAGATGAGTCAGATTTAAGTAGTAAATTGAATTTCAGAATCTCTTTCTGAAAATTGAAAATACCCGAACCTTTTGAAGATTCTTATCTTGATATTTCTTGATTTTTAATTGATCCACAGATGAAAGGTTTAGTTTTCAGACAAAACAAGGCTAGCTAGTTCCAATTTTATTCTAGAATCATCTTCAGGGCTCTACATTGAAATATAAATTATTTTACAATATAGCACAATTGAAAATATGAAAAGGGACATCAATAGTGTGCCTAACTACAAACCAAAAAGGGAGATTGCTGGAATAATTTTAAGAAAAAAGTATTCAAATTATGGGAACGCAAACGTATCGTTTTCGCGATACTTTGATTTTTTTTCAAGTTTTTTTTCTCACGGTATCTTCATTTCATAAGATATTTAACTGAAATTTGGCATATATATTACAAATAAGAGTTTACGCCATAAGACATATCAAATCAAATTTATTCATTTTACTCATTTCGATTGCAAATCTACAGGGTGATATTTTTTCTGGGACACTGTCCCGTGTTTTCCTACGGAACATCTTTTTGGTGCGCCACTATTAGTTTGACGAATTGTAAAAGGAAGCTTTGTTGTGATACTAAACATCATAATTTCTCGTAATTTTTTCGTATCTGGTAACCAATTCCGAAAAAAAAAAGTTTCGAACGAAAATCCTCGGAAAATCAAAATTGTAATGATTATTTTTGCGACCCAAATATCGACCAATAGAATTGCACCATTCGACGTCACATGGTACAACCTACATGGTATTATACTGATAATTTTTTGAAAATTTTCTCTGGTAGTTGCTATATATAAAAAACAAAACATGATCCAGTCAAATTAATCACACGTCAAACTGACAGGTTGAATTCAATTGTGAAAATTGGAGATTTTGCATGAAAATGAGTCGATTTGGAGTTTGTTCTCTGTCCACCATCGATAAAAAAGTCAAAGGAAATGTTCCCATTAATACGGAGAAGTCAAAAAAAAAACAGTTTGGAACCAATTTACTACTTTTTGTACTGAGAGGGAATACACATTGAGTGCTGAAACGAGTGAAGCGCAATTGGCAAACATTATGAAAGATTACGCTTACAATATGAAGAAAATGGATGGAGAAGACTATAAGGAAGGTACAATAAAAACAATGTGGAATCAGACTGCAAAATTACTTCAAGCAAAGTATTTGAACGATTTCGACATCAAAATCAACCCATTTTCGGATGCTGCATTCAAGACCGCTCGAGGAGCTCGTGATGCCAAGCGTAAGGCTTTACAATCTATTCCGGAAAAACGGAGGGCAAGTGCAGCAGCGTTGGAGGAAAAAGATTGGGATGCAATGACCACTGTTTGGGACGAGGAAACTCCTGATGGCCTCCAGAAAAAATTATTCATGATAATATCAGTGGAATTGGCTTGGAGAGGTGGTGAGGGCAGCATGGCGTCAATACATCACTTCAAGGCAGAACAGCGAAATGACGGGGAAACAACTGGGAGAATTGAATACAATCCAATTTTCAGCAAGACCACACAAGGTGGTGATAAAAAATTATCAGACAGCAAGTAGCTGGTGGAGAATCGGGAAATCCCTGACAAGTGCCCAGTGAGACTGTTCCAGAAATTGAGAGATGCCAATATCAAGAGCGACAGACTATTCCTGACCCAAAATCCATTCTGGAATAAAGTTCCAGGCGCTAGGTGGTACAAGGATTCCCCAGTAGGCCAAAACACGATTTCAAAGTGGGTTAAGGAGTCAGCACAAAAAGCTGGGCTTGACCTTGGTAACAAAAAAATCACCAATCACTCCAGTCGTGCAACAGCCGTCTCCAATCTAGCGAAATCGGGCCTGGGAGAGCAGCAGATAATCAAAATAACTGGACATGCCAACAGTAACTCCATCAAGCCGTATCTCCAACTCGACCAGGAACACCACGAATTAATTGTCAAGAAACTGCGAAGGAGTGAGCCTACTGCAGAAAATGCCATCAACAGCATAAACCTCATGCCATCTACCTCTTCTGGGACCATTACCGATAACTCTGACTTGAAGAAAACATGCACCAATGTTTACAACAATTGTATTTTTAATTGCACTAGTCTTTATCTTAATTAAATGTTGTTTTATTCATTATGAAATTCTTATTTGTTAACTGTACATTTCGTCTCATGGTGCAATTCTATTGGCCGACATTTGGGTCGCAAAAATAATCCCCCGAATACCACACGAGCTTCAAAATTATCTAGCATTTCCCTCAAGGTTCCCTGCAAACAAATAAAGTCGTCAAGTTTTTCAGGAAAAATCACTCGCGCTTCGCGCTCGTGATTTTTTAACCTGAAAAACTTGACTCCTTCATTTGTTTGCAACGAACCTATCGGGAAATACCCGATAATTTTGAAGCTCTTGTGGTATTATAAGTGAAAATCTCATAAGCTGTGATGAATATCTTATGAAGTGCAGATACAGTGAGAAAAAACTTCAACCTTGTGTTCGTGTCTCGAAAACGAAAAGTTTGCAGGCCCATGTTTATATGGGACTTTTTGCTCAAAATTATGCAAGGAATCTTCTCTTCATTTGTACCTCCAATTTAGGAATACACAGTATAATCTACAATTATCACCAGAAAATGGATCTCGACAATAATTTGCTAAAAATTAAGGATGGATATGGTTCAACTAAAAAAGAGGAAATGTGTCTAATATTAAAAAAATTACTTACTGTAATAAAATGGTCCTTGTCCTGTCCTGTTATAAAAAGATGCAAACAAATACACCCCACAAAACATCGAGAGAGATTGGGAAACAATAGATTGAACCAACTAAATTATCGAAGAACAAAGGTCTCAAATCTACACTTGTTACTTTACATAGTTCTTTCGAAAAGAATGTTGTAGATAATTTTTTTCAATATTTGCCTCGTGAACTCGTGTCAAATCACATTGAAAATATTGAAATATTTGAGATCTACCTAATGTGAAATATATGAAAAAAAGTTTGCCACATATTTTGTGTGGAATCTTCTCTATAGAGTAGAATATTCATCAAGTATCTTCTATTTTCCTGTATGAACATATACAGGGTGTTTCAGAATAAGAGACCGTAAATTCGGGACCTTAATCCTCAGATGATTTTATGACATAAAGTTCCTATGGACTATAGGTCCCTGACGCACTGTTTCTGAGATGTGGGGTGTTGAAATTAAAAAAAAAAATTTGTTTTATGAAATTATTTTCTACATCGTCCACGATTTTTTTTGAGTTTTGGTAGGTTATGAGTACGCATTAAGACACATTTTTTCCTATACAAAATGATGTTCAATTTTCACCAGTGGCGTCCGTACAGATTTCTTTAAACACCCCGTATCTCAGAAACAGTGCGTCAGGGACCTATAGTCCATAGGAACTTTATATCATAAAATCATCTGAGGATTAAGGTCCCGAATTTACGGTCCCTTATTCTGAAACACCCTGTATGTAATAATAAATTGCTATCTGTTATACCGAAAGATGGGTATTGAAACCATAAGTCCACCCTGTTGCTGGACTTTGTATCTGTATAGTATCATAAGAGGAAAGGAATTCATTATATAGGTCAAATTAAGAAGTTTAAGTCAAAAAATTACATATTTTATTTTTCATCAGTTACAAGAAAAGTAATAAAATAAAAAAATTATGTACAAAAATAATTCATGAATAAGAATAATCACAACTTTCCTTTCCCAAAAAAAAAATATCAGAGATCTTCTTTGTCAACAACAATCTTCGGAAACGTTGATTCATTGAGAGGATTACTCTCCCTTTTCGACTTTTGTGGAATCCACATTTTTTGTAGGGCACTTATGGGCATTTCGAAAAGAAGGCATAGCAGAAATGCATATAAATATGTCATCGCCATATCGCCAACTGTTCCAATTACCTGCAAAATTAGGATATTTATGATTCCATAGATTTTGTAACTACAAGACCAAGAATCGCATACAAAACTATTGGTGCCAGTGGTAGGATAAAAAGAATGGACAATTTTATCGTTTGCAATCAGAACGAAAAAACACACAACTAAATAATAAGTACTAGGGGAATTTTTTTACATAATTATGTTCTCATTGAAAAAAAGTGCTGTGCTATTTTTTTTTTCAATTTCGCGATTTCCAGCAAAATCCGAATCATCAAAATTTAACCAAAACATGGTATATATAAGAGAACAAAAGATGTCATTACGATTTCGACGTCTGAGTGTGAAGTCATTCCAAATCCATCCACAACGGTAAGCAATAACCCATCGTGTTTTCTTTACGACCTATGAGATAGTAGGGTCATAAAAATTGGTCGAAATGAACCTACTTAAATCATGAAGGCACTAAGTGCCCACATCGTTAGCGATTGCGATTGGTCTACTATAAAAAAAAAACTTTAATCCTCTATTCCTCTGAAATATATGGCATTCTCAAAGGGCAGTATTTCTATTTCCCCTAGAATACGACTTCAAATCTTATTTGAATAAAGACAAACGTCAAATCTTGACTCATAAATTTTAAACTATCGCCATTTTCAAAACACAATTTATTGCTAACGGTACCATAAATATGAGGATTAAGAGGCCTCTAAATGGAATTTGTATTTCAAAAGAAATAATCTTAGACAAAGACCTTTGTCTAAGCCCCTAAGGAAATAATAATATAATTCTGCAGGTACCTATATACACAATCTTATTCTTATGTATAATCTTATGTTGTAAAATACGATAATTGCTGTAACAACTAAGATTCATTTTGAATTATTGTTCCTGGTAAAATATCTAGAAACTTTGAAAGAAATATTGATTGGCTTCATCTTCATTCATTCTCATACGAAGAGACATGCATATTTTTTTTGTTCTACAGGGCGATTTCCGAATTTTTGCAAATTCAGACATCTCGGCTATTGCGTGACAAATTGAAATAGAAGAAAAGGACATAAAGATTTTTTTACGTAGAAGTTAAACTCAGAGGCACAATCTTCGAGAAATTGATGAAACATTCCCTTTTTCAAATCAATTTAAAAATCCGTCATCATCAGAAGTAACTTATTTTTTATATCCAAGAAGGACTTTCATACTCACAAAAATATATCTATCCACATAAATCGGGTGCCTCAAAGAAGATGCTCTTATTCTCAAGACGAAGGGGTGGATCAGATAAGCGGAATATGTCAATCGTCCCAATATCACGAAAGGATTCCAACAGCAAATCCAACGGGACAGCCCTGTTGGAAAATCAAATAAATGAGTTCATAAAAACAACCTATGTCCACCATACAAATAGTTCTTTTCTGTACTTTGTAGTATGCGCAATTTGAATAAGAGCTAGCGAAGACAAGAATTTTGATTTTTAGGAGGAAAATACAAAAAATAGAGAAGTCTTTTCGTGTATACCATGTTATAGATTGCAGGCCCGCCGTAAGCGGGCGTGCAAGGCGTGCCCGGCACAAGGGCGGCACGTCCAGGGGGGCGGCAAATCCAGTGAAATTGAAATTTTTTTTGGAGGGGACAAACAATGTGGTGAGCAGGGGGGGGGGAGAAAAAAAAGGGTGGGCGGTTGTCCAACTCCAACTGCTTTAAAATTATGCCAACTGTCATAGAAACATAGAAATTTTGCCATATGCGATCGAAACTTTGCCAACTGCTTTGAAATTTCTCCAACTCCGTTCAACATTGGGGGCGGAAAGGTCTCCCCATCCCTCTTAGAGAGACTTTTTCTCTGAAGGATCGGGAGGACAGGCGGCCAACATCGATAATTTCCGTATATCCACGGAATTCAGTGAATTCACTGCATAGTGTTTCAGGTATATTTCCGGGAGGGGCACTGCCGCCCCCCGAAGTTCCGCAGGTGCTCCCCCCCCGGGCGAAATACTGAGAGCGCCTAGATCCAGTTATGGCGTAAAACTTCAAGATCGAAAAATTCACATAATCTGATAAATTGCCCTCCCGGAACTTCGAATTGCGCCCTCGGGAAAAATTTTCTGAAAGAAACATCGATTCAGAAAGTTCCTACGGCATCTCTGATTTTGTTAAATATTCTACGAGAAAAATTTGCAGATGTTCTTTTTCCCAATATTACAACCAGATAGTAGTAGTAGTAGTAGTTGAATATTTTCAGTGTCGCCGTATCGTTTATGCCAATTATTGCATGTCATAAAAAACCATCTGTTACCAAATTGCGCCCTTTCTACTAGCCGAGTTTAGGTAGGTACGTGATTTTGAAGAGAGAATTACGAAAATTAAGATAAAAAGATAAAAACAGAATGAGGGTCTTTGTCGGAATATACACCCCCTAGGATCAGTTGCATTTTGCATTCGAAATTGAAACTTGTCTCTTGTCTATGATTCGATTCGAATTTGGTAGTGAATGATGCAGCAAGTATTACGCACGAAACTGTGAATTTCTTCAATATAATTCAAGAAATTTAAGTCATCTACAAAAAGGTGGTCTGTTATCTGTAAACATTTACCAAAGTTAAAATTAAAAGCTTTAAGTAATACGCGATGGTCAAGCAGAATCGATGCAGTTAAACCCTTACGTTATCACCTCGAAAAAATTTTTGATGCTTTGCTAGAAATATCTGATAATTCCTCAGAATGGGATTGTACTACTTCCCACAAAGCTCATTCGCTGGCCTTAAACTCACAAAATTATAGATTTATTTGCTCGGTAGTAATTTGGTTTGATATCCTAAATGAATCCTGAGTAAAATGATGCAGAGCCCCACCATGAATTTAATACCCAAATTTGCATGAATTTGTTGAAGACGTTGATTGATAAGTTCAAACAATATCGTACGGCTGAACATCTTGAAATTGTGTTAGCGGAATCTTCCAAAGTGGCCCACGAACTCAATGTAAAAACAGATTTTCCACCAATCAATAAAATCGGACCAAGAAGAAAACCTACACAATTTCAATATGAACACAGTGATGAAGTTTTATCCGACCCAAAAACCAAATACCGAGTGGAGTTTTATTTTAGGATACTAGATCAAACAATCAATTCCTTGAAAAATAGATTCGAAGAGTTAACCCCCCCCCCCCCAGGAAAGAGTTTTTCACACTAAATCTTCGAATGGAAACGATCTGAATCACCCCCCCCCCCCTTTCCCCGCTTTGCACTCAAGAACAGTTCAGGTCCCTCGCTAAAACTTGCCACTACCCCCCCCCACCGAATTGCTCTCTGGATACGCCCCTGATGTAGCGCCCTATGGGGGGCGGCATAACAGTATTTGCACGCGGGCGCTCAGACAGCTAGCGGCGGGCCTGATAGATTGACTGAAAGTTCTCACTGTAAATAGAAGGACTTCATCCATGAGCTTTTGGCCGCAAAACAAATTCATATTTCTGGTACATATATAAATTATTAGTTGGTTTGAACTGAAAAGTATCACCCCGTATATCTAAACCAAAGATATTCTACAATATTGTAGAATATCTTTGATCTTAACCAACAGTAAAATATAGGACGCGTGTAGAAAAGTAGGAAATAACTCACATCCAAGTTTTTGTGTAAATCCAAAAATGCCAATAGCAATTGCCAGACTGAAGATATTTTTACCAAAGGACCAATAGAGAGCCGATGACATCCTTGAATAAACATACGAGCTGTCATACATCGGGTACGATATAGCAATTATTGAAAGTCCTAGACCAAATGACAACATGTACCACAGTACACTATGGATCTGAAAAATTCACATAATACAGGAGGTTTTTTGGAAAAATGTAATTTTTTCAGATCAGTATAGAGCAGTAAAAATCCTGCGGAAGGTCTGCTCCAGAATTTCTTCATTTTCCGAAATCTCCGGCTAGCAAAGGCCGCTCCCCCATGCATGCACCTTCGGAATTAGAGACATACTCACCATTGTCGTCGGAAGACTAACATTTCGGTAGGTGAAGTACAAGTATCCGAAAATAATTCCTATCACATATACACCAATATTAGAATAACCAGAAATGAAAAGAAGATGCCAATTTTCATCTTGTAGATACAACTTATGTATTACTCTGCAAAAAGAAATAAGATATATTATATATATACCAGTGGCGGCGCGTGGATTTATATTTTGGGAGTGCACATGTGGGCAGATACCGGGGGTCTAGAGGGTACGGACTACATGGGGAAGGGGGGTTCTGGGGAGGAAAAAAATGTGAAATCAACCTTCGAATCTAGCAGTTTGGGGAGTTTGTGATGTTCTTTGGCCTTATCTTGGAATAACATTCAGAAAACCCCAAATTCTCACAATAGGGGTACCGTCTGCTGAAGCATAACGGCAAACTATAACCATTTGGAAAATGTTTGAAATGTCAATTGTTTCATCACTTATCACGGACACGAATTTTGAGGCAGCAAGTTCTTTCTTAATGTGTGCATGACACACAGAAAGCAATGAAAGCATACAGTCCAACTATTCATTTTGAATGTCTTTGGATGTTCCGCTGAATACTGTGGATTGATCCAAATGATCCCTGAGTGCTAGATCTAATTCAGACGAAATATTGAAAAGACCAGGACAGGCAATTTTGATTTTTGTTTTTCTTTCTACTGTCAGCGAATTTGTTTTTGAATATTGTACGCTAATGCTAATCGGATTCCCAAAATTTGCGGCCATAATTGCGCGAAATACAACCAATTGAATATTTTTGTGTGTTCTCTTGAGTGAAATATTATTATTTGCCTTGACATTAATTCATGTAGATAACAAACATTTATAAATGAATAATATTTAACTCCTATATAAGACTTTGATTTCAATCACTGGTGCTCTACATTTCAAGCTTTTTATAAGATTGCTTTTGAATACAAATAATCATCGTATCTAATGAACTTGAAATTCGAAAAAAAAAATTTATACAAATGGTACATAAAACCATGTCCCTTGTTTTTTCTACAAAACCGCGAGATGACGCCTCTGTTTTCTTACGCCGATATCATCTGTTAGTATTAACGACCGAGTACGAGTATACATAGCGCAGACACAATGAACAGAATTTGAATTAAGAGTTGCCTATCTATAGCTTGTCTATGCAACAGACGACCGTACACATTCTGGATGTGTACCTATGTCAGCTAAATACTATGGACTGTTACGGGGAGTGAGGGACGCGAAGGGTAGCGGCTGCTCCAATGAGGGATCAGTTCGAGTGTGCAGTGTACGGGCGCGTATTTGCATTGACCGTTGGCGTTCGAAGTTGTGACTGTTGTGAGTTCGCCCGCCGTCTGTTTATTGTTTCTATAGTACTATAGTAGTCTACAGTAGAACAGAACCGTGAACTGGAACATCGGTAATTAAAAATAAAATTAAATACCCAATAGAAAACGTTACATTTACGTCAAACACAAAAATAAATTCTTTTAGATGAAGATATTACTTGGGGGTACACGTGCACATATGGAGGAGCCGCCACTGATATATACGAGGTTACATCGTCAAACTTTGCTTCTTCTACCCACGAAGTTGGCCATACTATAAAAAAAATAGATAATACTCACTCAGGGTAAGCTCTAATAAGAATATCAGACGAGTTTATATAGGCCAGTATACCAGGTATGGCTATTCCTATGATCAAACTGGTAGCTAAAATTAATTTCATTTTATTTTGCCACGTCTTCACCAAAGCTAGGATGACTAGACCTAGTATGAATAATTGGGTATCAGCAGCCAAGTACCACGTCTGCTGAATACACTGAAAATCGGAATGAAATCATCAGTAGAAATCTTCTAACATTTTCCCAATCAAAGATTCAGGGATTTCTCATTCAGATGAGCTGAGTGAAAAATTCACTCACTATATCATAATTTCGCACAATTGTTCAGTATTTCCGAAAATATGGAGGTATATTTGTACAAGGACATATTTTGTTCAAATTTTCCAGACTGCAACTAACAACATTATGAAACAAGTGATCTAATCTAAGATACACCATACACCCGGTGTTCTATGAATCTCATCTAATTTATAATTTATTGTGCAGCCTAGTTTAAGTTATACTGAAATTCATTAAATAGGTACATGCCATTTCTGCGGAATTCACATAATTATTTATGTAAAGTAAATTCGTCCATCCATTTTTTCTGCAGTTTCCGAATTCCTCCCCTATGATTTTGTCCCAGAATGGTCCTCTGGTAGCATGTCTCAAGAATGTTACATGTAAGCCTAGTACCACTGCAAGGGTTGGTGTCAATCTGAAAATGTCAAAACCCCATAAATGTGACTCGTAATGAGAAAATGTAAAGGTACCATTATCAACTGATTCGGAGTTCTCGAGAACATACATTTATGACCATATTCTGAGCGTTTCAACAGCATGAGCAAACATATACAGGGTGCCCTAAATTGGAGATACAAACGAAGAGGAAAGATTTCTTGCATTAAAAAGCCCCATAAACATGGGACCGAAAACGTTTCCTTTTCGAGATACAGGGTGTACTAGGGAGTATTTGAATGAAAATTATGAAAACGGATGGATGGGACACGGTGGACATCAATCATGGTCCGCCAGAACCCCAGACTTAAATAATTTATGACAATTTTAATTTTTCTGAGGATTTTGGAAGAATCGTTCAGAACTTTTTTCTCGAAATCGGTAGCAGGTACCTGCTTCAAAACTACAAGAGACAATAGAGTTAAGCATAACAACATACTCTTTTTTACAATTTTTCAAACTAATGGCACCGAAATGACGTTTTGGGGGAAACTAGGGAACAGTGTTCCAGAAAAGATATCACCCTGGACATTTGCAATCGAAATTGTCATGTCATGTCACATGATACTATGAGAGAAAACTTTGATAATTTAACATCCTGAATCTCGAAAACGAAACGTTTGCGGTCCTATGATTAAAAACTTTCTTCTTGAAAATTATGAAAGGAATCACCTCTCTCCGTCTGAACCTCCATTTTAGGAACACCTGTATATGTTTCATGTTTGACCAGTATTTGGTGAAATATCCTGTATGTTATGAGCCAATAAATTTTTGTTTCATTTTCAATAATAGGACTGCGCAAAAAAATTAACGCACATCTTGAAAATCTCAATTTTAATGAAAGTTTACAGCTCGGCAACGACGGCTCATACTCAAAATGAGTGATCTTAAAATGTTCTGATCTAATCCTTCCCAGATTTCTCCGAGTTGGATTCCTAAGTCATTAATGATGATTTTCTGAACTTCTCAGCCTTCTATTGAGGTTGTCGCAAACCTGCTCAATCGGATTGAGATCTGGACTTCTTGCTGGCCATTCCATTCGAGAGACTTCAACCTCTTCAAAAGGTACTCCTGAACGATGCGCGCACGATGAGGTCTGGCATTATCGTCCATAAAAATGAAATTTTCACCAATGATGGGGCAAATGGCACTACATGCTCTTCAAGAATGTTCCTTATATACTTATCAGCATTCATAGCTCCATTATCAACTACCACTAGGTCTGTGCGAGCAGTCAAAGATATTCCACCCCATACCATAATCGATCCTCCCCCGAAACCAGTAGTATTCAGGAAATTGCACTGAGCATATCTTTCATGTGGACGTCTGTATACAAGGGAGCGTCGATCACAATGGAAGAGGCAGAATCTAGACTCATCTGTGAAGAGAACTCTTTCCCAATCGGCCTCTTCACAATGGATATGCTCTCTCGCAAAATCCAAACGCGCCCTTTGATGAGCTGGGGTAAGAGTTTGAGTTGGGCCTCTTGCCGCGACACGAGGCCATCATAATCTCTGAGGCGATTTCTTATTGTCTGAGTGCTAATTTGCACCTCATGAGTTTGCTCAAGCTGATTTTGAAGGAGGCGAGCGGTTGCAAACCGTTATCTCAACGAAGAAACTCTCAAGTAACGTTCTTGAATGGCAGTTGTTACCCGTGGTCTACCTTGTCCTGGTCTTCGGACATTCATACCTGTCTCCCTGAATCGCTGCAACATTCTGGACACACTTGTATGGGAAACTCCAAACCTTTCTGCAATTCTTGTGTATGTCCATCCTTCTTCTCGCAAAACTACCGCTTGGGCACATTCCTCTTGGGTCAAATTGCGTGTTTCGCGTTGCATAGCGATCGAGTGTAGAAAATCAAATGAAAGAAAAACTATTGATCACTAGAATTGATCGAGAACAACTGATTCAAGAATGGAGCCAATACATTCAAAATCTGATAATATCACCTTTTTTTATTCCTGCTGGGAGAAAACATCTGTATTGAAGAAAAACGTTGAACATATGCATGCATAATTCTGATAAAAATAATTATCATTGAGAACACCTTCAGTTGTAGAATAAATTTGAGATTTCCATCATGTGCGTTAATTTTTTTGCGCAGTGTATTTTTCGGAATTATATAGAAGGCGCCGTTTGTTGAACCATTTAATGTTCATCCTACCTTACGTATCTGTTAACAAACACCCAAAATAAAGCTTTCACTTTAAACTCCTTCTCTTTTTCGAACATCAGGAAAACATGATACGATAATAACCAAGCTGAAATCAAAAAGAATGTTTGTACGGCATATCCCCCTGAGGCGAAAAAAATATTCTCGAATTTGTCTGTAAGCTGAAATTTAAAAAAATCAGTTATACATGCGAACGAAAATTTATTATATTCACTCACGGTTTCCATGAACCTTGTGTTACTGACAGGTCCTGCAAATGTGACCAATATATTATGACAGGCAATAACTAGAAACATATTCAGAAAACGAATTCCTTGAATTGCTTTGAGAGACTTCATATCCTCAGTTTCTTTAATCGTTCGCAAGCGATAAAAATTTGATGCAATCGAGAAGGAAGTCATCATCTTTCCAACTTAAAATAAAAACAAAAATTTCATAATTAGGAACCTATATCAAATAAAAGTTATTTTTTTTCAACAGGGGAGAATAGTTCAACCATGTATTCATCAATTCATCAGAATAAACTAATTTCATTAGATGAATGGGAAGTACGGATCTGCTCCTGTTCAAAAGAGTCCTCTGGTACAGGACCAACTACTTTTATGTTTGAATGATGGTTTTTTTCAATTTAGATTTTAAGTGAAATGGTATAATTTGATGATTCCCAACTTCCGTTGAAAAATTCTCCCTTAAGAAGGGCATTCTACTTACACAATGTTCCTGTTACTTTGGGTTGATCATTTTTTCTAATTCCTGCATACATTGTTGCGTATAACACAAATATTAAGTATATCGTTAAGAAAGTTCTGAAAATTAGAATACATCGATTGAAAAGACACGATTAGATTAGATAACTTTGTTTCCAAATATTACATTAAGAATTACCAGAAATTCATTTCTATTAAATAACAGGGAAAGAAATGTGGACATAAAACTATTTTTCGTAGAAATTATACAGACTGTTCCTGAATTGGAGGTGCAAGCAAAGGAATTTTATTATGAATTGAAAATTCCAACATTGCCGATAGACTTATTTAGAATAGTATCCAGTGTAAATTCTAAGGAAAATTTCGCTTCTTGAAAATTTGATGTACAGGGTGTTTTACGAGACGTGAAGAATATGTTTTTCTCAGTCCTGATCTACCAACAAGTCATTATGAGCGTAGGTATATTAGTCATTGTCCCACAATAATTTCTTGAAATTTTCATAAAAATCTATGAAGGCGTTATGTCGATTGAATTTTTTCGATGAAATACATTAAATCGCCTGTATCTCTTAGAGCTTAGCCGAATATAGTTAGGACATATTTCGGACACTGGTTCAGATCCCCCAAAATATCCTGCATCCGCTGTGAAAGCCTGTACAAGCATTCGCGAAATCCCCTATCGAAGAAAAAGCATCAGAATTAATAGTTCCATGTTCCATGATAACTGAATGAAAATACAGTGAATAATAGATTATAGCATGAGGTTAAAGGAATACTGCAATCTCTGCTTACATCATTAAAATATCGTACTCATCAAGTAATGAATTCTTATGACTTTGACAGTGCATATAAGTTATTTCACCATTGAGTCCATCTTTAACATATTTCTCGCTGTAACACTTGGACAATTCATTCTCGAATTGCGAAATATTCTCGATATCTGTGGAAACACTGGGACAAGTGACCGGTATACATATTCCGTGTCTAAGTATGTTATGATGATAATTCTTCGGATTTCTTGATAAATCCTGGAAAAAAATTGTTAATTCACCTTGCAAATATCGAGACATTCGAAAAATAAACACACAAATGCACAGTTCGTTTTCAAAGCTTTAAGTTCAGTAGCACCTTGTCTTCGTCGAAAGTTTCGATCCACTAATATTGAGTGCATACTCTTATTCAATAATAATAAGGATTTGAATAAAAATTTCGACTCCACTTAGCATTTTACATCACACTAGGACCAATATTAAATAGGTGGGCAGAATTCGTTGTCTACTGAAGGAATCTCGAGAACAAAAAGAAAACTGATAACCCTATGGTACCGCCAGCCTACTTACTTATAATTCAATAGTGAATCGAAAAGTAAGACAAAAGGATTGAATATTTGTCTCTTGTAATATTCATGTGAATAGCGACATATGATACATTTTTCAAAAAAAGAGAATTTTCGACTTTATACATATGTATAGTTTACATTTGAGAAGTCAGGGGATTACTTCCCCTTTCATAATAAGTCATAAATCCTTGAATCACTCACTCCTAAAAAAGTTCCTGTAGAATGTAAAAACAGATTTCGAATACGAGTTCAAACAATCGAGTTATTCAGCGTTATTGAAAATGACAATTTCTCAATTTTCTTTCATAACTCAAAATCTATGAACGATAGGCTGGATCTGTTTTCGGATTCGGATTAGTCAAGAAACTATATAGTAGAGCCCCTATATAGATCTACCTATCCTTATCAGTAGATCTCTGCAAATCGGGTGATTTTATAGGCGAAATGTCCAAGTTTGATCAATTCTCCTGAAGAAATAGAAAAATTATGAAAAATTATGAAAAATATGAATACCAAGCTATTTTGCATTGGCCTTTCCTCTTTCTATACCTACGTATACAGTGTGCGTCAAAATTATGGAACAAATTCATTTTCTCAGAAGAAAATATTTGGCAACAAAATCCTGAAACAGGTCAATTTTTGTTCCACTTTTACCAAATTTTTATGCATTTTTGAAGGATTTTTGTTGCACCCTGTGCCATCCCCATCAATCCTATAAATTTTTTGAATAAGGAAAGTGGGTAATGTGGTACTTTTTTGGCAAGGTCTTTGTATCTTCTTTACAAGGGTGCAGAAATTTTCAAGAATTTTTTTTTTAATTATCTCGTTAGTGGTTTTCAGTATCTGCACTTTGTCATGGCTCTTTCTTTGAATTGAAAATTTTGTGGAAAAGTTTCAACTTCAGTATAGAAACGTACTGAACATTACTGAAGCGCAGTGTTTCACACATTCTAATTTTTCACGTGAGGGGGTTGAAAGTTGTGCATGAACAAAACTGTAATGGTCGACTTTCATTCGGTGACAAATTTCATCAGATACCATCGTCTCAAAGTTAATGAGCCATGACAAAATGCACATACTGAAAACCTCTTTGAACTAACTGATTTTTCAAAAAATAGTATATTATTTTATAAGGAGGAGAAGTGTCACTTTTCGTGGCGAGCTTGAGTTTATTCGCCGAACGGAGTGAGGCGGATAATTGAAAGCGAGCCACGAAAAGTCACTTCTCCGAATGAAATATGCTATTTTATTTCCAAACGTTTCAAATTAATGAAAATTGTACATTTAATGTAACTTTCACTCAGTTGCAGGAACGTCCATTATAATTCAAAAGTGTCATTAAAATCCTAATGCCACATTAAACATGGTCTCCTGCCACAGAATATCATGTTTAATGTGGCATTGGGATTTTAATGGCACTTTTAAATTATAATGGACGTTCCTGCAACTCAGTGTTTATCAGATAAAAATGACGTTTGAATTGGAAGTTCATGGTAACCAATTAATCTTTTTCGTAGCAACACTTTTTTCCTGCCGCCGGCGCCGGAGGGAAAAGTATTTCTCCGCCTAGGCAGAGAAATAGAACTTTTCGATGATTCTGTCAGTCGAGAACTGACGTTGTTATCGTACGTAAGTGTCACTTTTCGTAGCGAGCTTGAGTTTATCCGCCGAACGGAGTGAGGCGGATAATTGAAAGCGAGCCACGAAAAGTCACTTCTTCTCCGAATGAAATATGCTATTTTATTTCCAAACGTTTTCAAATTCATGAAAATTGTACATTTGATGCAACTTTATCAAATAAAAATGACGTTTGAATTGGAAGTTTTTATATTCTATGCATCTATGTTCATGGTAACCAATGAATCTTTTTCGTAGCAACCACTTTTCCTGCCGCCGGAGGAAAAAGTAAATATTTCTCCGCCTAGGCGGAGAAATAGAACTTTTCGATGATCCTGTCAGTCGAGAACTGACGTTGTTATCGTACGTTTGGAAATAAAAAAATTTTCTGGAAAATTTCTGCACACCTGTCAAGAAGATACAAAGACCTTGCCAAAAAAGTACCACATGAGACCACATTACCCACTTTCCCTATTCAAAAAATTTAGAGGGTTGATGGGGATGGCACAGGGTGCAACAAAAATCCTTCAAAAATGCATAAAAATTTGGTAAAAGTGGAACAAAAATTGGCCTGTTTCAGTATTGTTTTGCCAAATATTTTTCTTCTGAGAAAATGAATTTGTTCCATAATTTTGAAGCGTATTATTTACATTATAGCCAGGATATCCATGAAAAAAGTGTTATTGAGCTTAAAATTGCCCTTTTTGTCGGATCTTTTCGCGGTTTTCGCGAATTTTTTAAAATACCTACTTCTACATCGCCTAGAGAATCGAAATTTCACCCACGTATGAATTAATCGATCATTTGTTTTTTCGACCGTATAGCGATTTTAAGATTCTTCTGGAACCTTTTTGTCGACACAGAGTTAGCATTTTAGTATGGTATAGAAAGAAAAAGAGTTGGAGAATGTGTTATCTGCAGTTTTCTTCTAGCTACTATAGTTCTCGAAATCCCTTCAGTAGACAACAATTTTGCCCGCACCTTTGTACATTAATTGCATTTACCTGTATATTTTTCCATGTCACACTGAAATTACTTCGATCATTAGGCTTTAGTTTGAAATCAATTGTGCAATAAAGTGCCTGTTCTCCTAACATCATGCATGTATCAAAATTATCTGACGAAAACACAGGCGGAAGTCTGCCATATTCCTCATCTAGAAAGAAAATAATCCGCTTGAAAACAATTACACGCAATTTATACCATTATGGTATGATTTCCTAGTCCTGGTCTGTACTTTTCCGGTATGAACTTAAATAATGCCTGCAAACCAATTGTCGAATTCAAGTCACATAAAACGTCTATGCATCTTGGAAGTTGGAATCCTTCTTTCTACTTCTTTATGTCGTCGAAGGACTTATCATCTGGTTATTATTAAAATTGAAACAGAAGCTTAAGCTATTGGGCGCTCCGTTCATACCTATATCTTGTAAGTAGATTCACCTTGCAGGTAGATCCACATTTGAGAATCAACAGTAACACTCCTGGTGTTTTAGTATCATGGGTTAGGTAGAGGGGTGAAAATTTAGGTTTGTATGTATTTTTGTGGTCTGTATCATAATAGCTATTTATGTAACAAGTACATAAATTAGGTCTTTATGGATGAGTCCAAT
Organism: Adalia decempunctata; assembly: GCA_951802165.1. NCBI lineage: Eukaryota > Metazoa > Arthropoda > Insecta > Coleoptera > Coccinellidae > Adalia > Adalia decempunctata. The sequence goes on from OX637697.1 coordinate 30,882,983, forward strand.
AATTTGGGCAAGTCCATAATCCTAATTATGTACGAGTTGCATACAAAGCTTTATGTTTGACTGCAATGCAGACATTTTATTTTCTGAAATGGCATTTAATATATTCGTCGCTTTATTTCAAGAAATACATTGAGTGTGCTTTTGCTTATCTTACCTTAGTTACCATCAGCGACCTTAGCAACCTCACTGAACAAAGTTGTTTACTTCGTTAATTCTGTGACAAACGTCATAATAATCCCAAAAATGGATAGTTCGGAAGAGGAAAGCGTGAATAATTTAACCGCAAGTGCCAAAGAATCTCTCCTACCCACTAAAAAGTGCTTATGAAAATTTGTATGCGGCCTATAAGTCCTATAACAAGTGCTGTGAAACGAAGAAAATTGCAAAATCGAGAGAAGACTGTGACAGTTGAGTCCAATAAAGTGGTGTCCAATAAAGTGGTGTCCAATAAAGGGGTGTCCAATAAAGTGGTGTCCAATAAAGGGGTGTCCAATAAAGTGGTGTCCAATAAAGTAGTCAATTATGGACGCTAAACGAATTCATGAATCAAGTGTTTATGAAGCAGTCGAACATAAAAAATTTAAAATAAAAAATTTGTCAAAGAAAATTGAAACAAAAGTTAGGGGTGGACCACCTTTAGGAGAATGAAAAATAGATGTTGGCCGATTCCTGGTTCTACCCGATATGCACACAAAATTTCACGAAAATCGGTCTAGTCGTTTCGGAGGAGTTCGGTCACAAAGTGCAAACAGGAGAATCTTCTTTTTTTATCTAGAACTTTTCTTGACCAACATCTAAAGCTGATTTTCATTAATTTTCAGCATTTTCTATCATAACTTGATCAGAAATATCTTAAAATGGCAAAAATAGTTTTGAAGTAAATGTCTACTTCTTTGCTTTTTCCATCTCGATGACTTTGAAGGCTAATTCTAGCCACAGTTGAGTGTTAAGTACCATTTTTTATCAATGATTCTAAAAGCTGACTGTTGAGCGCAGTTTCTAAGCATACTAAAGGAACCGTGAATTAGCCTTGTTACATTTTTAATTTTGATTCGAAAATTCAGATCATAATCCAATTTACGTAACTTTTTCACTTGAGACCAACATTTCCATAATTTTCATCAAAGTTACGAATCTGGTTATTTTATGTATAAAAGTGCAATTCATGGAGATTAAGTTACAAAAAGAATTTCACAGAGAAGTCTTGTACTTTTTTTTAATATCTTTTTTTAAGATGGTCAAGTCGAAAATTCTCAAAGTTCATAAAAAAATTCATAACTCGAAAACCGTGAAAAATAGCATAACATAAATGCATACATGGGGGTGATTCGAATAGCCCATGACACGAGGGACCTGTTTTTTCTTTTTGACGTCAATCTCTTGGCCACCCTGTATAAGACTAGCTGACCCCACGAACTCCGTTCCGCCTTAGAGGCAATAAATAAGCTGTTTCCCGTTAGGTTAGGTAGAGGGGTGAAAATTTAGGGTTGTATGTATGTTTGTGTGCTGTATCATAGAAAATTAAAATGAAAAATTTTGTACAGAAAACTTTAAAAAAAGTTAGGGGTGGCCCACTCTTAACATTTAGGGGGATGAAAAATAGATGTGGGCCGATTCCCGGTCCTACCCGATATGCACACAAAATTTCACGAAAATCGGTCTAGCCGTTTCGGAGGAGTTCGGCCACAAAGTGCAAACAGGAAATAATCCCAAAAATGGATAGTTCGGAAGAGGAAAGCGTGAATAATTTAGCCGCAAGTGCCAAAGAATCTCTCCTACCCACTAAAAGTGCTTATGAAACTTTGTATGCGTCCTATAACAAGTGCTGTGAAACGAAGAAAATTGCAAAATTGTGAGAAGACAGTGACAGTTGAGTCCAATAAAGTGGTGTCCAATAAAGTGGTGTCCAATAAAGTGGTGTCCAATAAAGTAGTCAATTATGGACGCTAAACGAATTCATGAATCAAGTGTTTATGAAGCAGCCGAACATAAAAAATTTAAAATAAAAAATTTGTCAAAGAAAATTGAAAAAAAAGTTAGGGGTGAACCACCTTCAGGCGGATGAAAAATAGATGTTGGCCGATTCCCGGTTCTACCCTTAGACCTTCGTCTAAGGTTCTACCCGATATGGACACAAAATTTCACGGAAATCGGTCAAGCCGTTTCGGAGGAGTTCGGCCACAAAGTGCAAACAGGAGAATTTTATATAAAAAGATTGCGAATATTCTTGTCAATAATTCGCTATCATGGTTCTGTTCGAGCAATCTAGACAAAATTCAGCACGTAGCTTGAATACGCCATTCTCTAAATAAAAAATTTCATCTTGATCGAATCAGTAGATTTGAATTTATCAGCAACACGATATTGACTAACATTTAATCAAAAATTTATGTCATATAGCAAGGTTACTGAATTCAGCAGAAACAACATTGAATCACTAATAAAATACTCGCTATAGAAAGTAACAACAGATTTCGATTACAGAGGTTCATACAATAAGCGAGATATTATTCATCATTATTGAAATCAGAAAATTTTCAATTTATAACCCAAAACCTAGAAATGCTAGACAGTTCTGTTTTCGAATTTGGATATAAGTCCTTAGTTCCAAGATTTCCTTACCTAACCACTAATTGTGCCCAACCTGTAGGTCCATTTTGCACGGAAATTTCCATTTTTATTATTCGTTCAGAAATAATTTCAGAAGAAATACGGAAGTTCGCGATATTCACGTTCCTATTCGAATGCATCAGGTGTCATTCATGATGACCACACAGTTGGTTTTTGCAACAATCTTCAGATCGACGTCCTTAAAAGAGACATTGCACTCAATACAATTGTTTGTGCCAAATTCAGAAAACTTGTATTATGCAGTTGTCCTTTTTCAGGTCATAATGATGAACTGCATCATAGATAAACTGGAGGTTGACAAACCGTTGTTTAGGGAAAGCGCATATAGAAAAGTGTCTCATAATTCAAATAATGTGAACCAGTTGCCAGTTCAAGAAAATCCAGAAAAAAATTACACACATTCAAAAAATGTACTAAATTTTTCTTTGCGGTATGAGCATGCTATGGACTAAACCTACTAAAAAATAAACGCCCTGGTCAAGTATAATAGACATGGTCATAATTTTAGTAATAGATGTTCCTATTTCGATATTCGTCTATGATTATAAACTTTGAATTTTGAGCAACTAAAATTTATAATATAAGTCCCCACAATTCACAAATGGAATGAAAACTTAAGGTTTACCACTTTTACCAGCCCTTTTGAGGTTTACGCCCCTCGTAGCTACCCTCGCGGACAGAACAGAGCAATAACGGACTCTGCCATGAGCAATATTTTCTAGGACAATATTTATAAAATGCCACGGGCTGACAGAGGGCAGTATAATTAATTTAGAAGCTTAAATTTTCGAAAAACATTTTCTCACCTGTAATTTGACACCAAATCCCTTCAATAAAAAATAACAAAAACGGAGATAGATACCGTAATTTCATAATATCAGATTGAAACAAAACACTACAGTCATATATAAAAAAACTAGCGGGTAGTAAAACTGAAATAGTCGTTTTGTTGCCTACTGATCTTGATAATCATTTGAAATTGACCGACAATCGCACAAGCATATATGTACTAGTTCTTACGAAATAACAACCTGATGACAATCATAGACTTTGTGGAGTAACTTACCTTCAACACAAAAAACGAGCATTCCATCCATGAAATCTGAAACGGTTTAAATTCGCAATTCATATTAGGCCTCAAGCTGTTCAGTCCATTTTTTTAAAATCGAAAATGTTTTTCAACCCCCTTAAGTTTGCCTTGGCACTGATTTCTTTCGAATAAAATGAATTTGAATATGCGTTCCAACCAGAGGAAGAAACCTTCAAAATTTTATCTCGTATTTATCAATGAAAAATAATGTAACATATTGAAGTTTGACACCCTGTATTCCCATTTGATTGAAAAATTTTGTTATTGAAGTGAAACTAATTTCGATCAAAAAATGTACAGTTAGGGTTTGACCAGAAAATTTCCGAGGAATAAAATTTCAAGAAATTTTCAAAGAAAAATGAAAAAGTATTTTCGAAAAAAATCATTTGATGAAAAAATTTCCGGGATAAAATGTTGCTAGGAAAAAATCGTGAAAAGGAAAATTTTGATAAAAAAATTCACTGAGAAAAACGTTTAAACAGTTTTATTAGAAAGAGAGTCTGTAGTGTATGAGTAAAGGTACATTTGTTAAAATATCAATACTTATCAGACAAACAATCGCAATGAATGGCAATTGGGCAGATACAATGAAAATATTGTTTTTGTGATTCAACATAGTTTTGCTTACACATCATCAAAAATGATAATATTATAGAAAAAAATTCTCAATATTCATTCATACCTGTAAAAAATCATTTTGGGTTAAGCCTTATCCATAGCTTTCCTATCTTTAAATTGATTGCTATCACATTTATTGAATAGATACATAAGTGGAAATTATTTACATGTTAATGACACAATTAAAATTTTTTGATACATTCATCAAGATATTTGCCCAATATTTTTCAGCGAAATTAAGCAGTAGCAAAATGTAAGGGGCATAAAAATATTCTCCTGAATGAGAATTGAAATAGAATTCTTGAACTCGCTTGATGAGATCATTTCAAAATTGTATTTGTACATGTTTTCCAAAATGAATATGTTAAGTTTTATGAATCCTCAAAGTTTTCATCTAAGGTATATGAAATAAAACGTTTGCTCTTTGTGTATCTATTGAATTGATGATTTTTTCAACTTCATTTTGATTGGTCTATTTTGATGAATTCTTCCTTCTTCTTCACCAATTTGTTAAAAAACGAAGAAAATGGTTATACAAAGTAACACCACCAAAGTTCTGATAACTGATTCATATACAAAATAAAAATAAATGGACTTATGTATATTTAAACCTGAAAATTGTAATGTAAAATGATTCCAAAAGATGTTTCTCAAGCAATATGGTAAGATTATCATAAAATGAAGCTCACAATTGAATTCAATCTTCTTGTTCTCTAACGAAATGAGAAAATTATTTTATTCTTGATGAGTTGTTTACCCTGAACTGACAAAAGTTAATATAAAGAATATAATATTATTAGACTTGAGCACTTTGCTGAATTCTTTGATTCAATAAAATGTTAGTAAATATTAATATGTTTCACACCTCATTTTTCCAAGTAATTTGTCATGAAAGGAATCAAATGATTATTTTCTTCTGATCTTGGAGATAAAGAACATGCTTTAAATGTTTTTTGGTCAATAATAGTATTTCAAGCTGCTATTTGGCAAATTTTGAATTGCAATATAAATCATAGTGTATTAATGTAATGTACTATATTGTATAGTTCTACAATTCGCTACTGCTAGAATCAATATATTATAGTTCCTCAAACCTATTAATTTTATTACAACAATGGTAAGAAAAATAAAAATTAGTATATTGAATTAAATTAAAGTATACAAGTTCTACTACCATAAAACAAGATATAAAATATGAATATGAATACAACAAATATAAATATAAGAAAAAATATTATGATAAAATACAACCCTTAACATCAGAATTATCTTCATTGGTAGTATCATTCAGTCGTTCTTCCTCAACAGTATTCTGGACATTTATTTCATTGAGCTTTTTCTCAGTTGCACTAACTGTAATGTCTTTTTTCTCCTTTTTAGAGCCATGACTTACGTTGTCTTGATTTGTACTATTATGGCGAGATCTAATCGAGGATGGAGGTGACGATTTTTTCAAACTAGCTGTCAGGGCTTGCTGATATTCCACTATTTGCAAGTGTTGATGCTTTGTCGTGAGTATTTTTGTAAGGACGGAAATTTGATTTTGTATAGCTATCATGAAAGTGCGGTAGGCCAAACTGAAATATAACGAGTATTTATGAGCGCAAAATTGACAGCAGATGTCAAATAAGTCGTCCATGATCCTGGATCTATCTATCTTTTTCTTTTTGAAAATTTGATAGAATTTTATATGGTTCACAATAAGCGATCTGGATAAAATTTAGAACGAAGCTTGAATACGCAATTCTCCATCTGAATGCTAAATTTCATCCCGTAGTTTTGAAATTATTAGGAAAACAGCAGTGCACTCACCATTCTGTGTTAGTCCAGTAATGCAGCAACAACAAATGTTGTCTGAGTCTAGTCACTGATTCAATTGATTGATCTGACGATTTTGCTGCATTAATGGTTCGAACAACCGCCATGGCATCTCTGAGCAAAATGGATATCAACAAGGACCACTCTAAACAACTTGCTTCCAGGAATAATTGTAACAAATATCTATAAAATAAAGAGAATAAATATGAGAATTTCAACTTTATATCATTTTCTAACCTTAACTGGACTTCTGATTTATGATTGCCCCTCCCACCTGATTTTGCTAGGTGTTCTAAGATTTGGGAGGAGGGAATTTCCCAATTTTCAGTACTGAAGGAATCTGACAAATCCTTATCATCTCCTAAAGTAGAACTGGCTAGACTATTTGTAGATCCAGCAACGTGGGAAGGAAATTCCGTAGTCTTTTGCCTCAAATTCAACGTAGCACTGAATAAATCATTCTTGGGCAGTGTTAATGTACAAGGTGGGCCCGCCTGTAGATTTGTGATTTGATTTTTGGCACTCATAGTTTCTTCTTCCTGGTTTTCCTGATCACTAACTACATTATCTAGTTCCTCAATTTCTGTACCTACTGTCTGACTCGATATTTCATTTTTGCTCATCTCCCCTGCAAGCCCTGAGCATGGTTGTCCTTGAAAACTCATATAACCGCTGTCTCCCACCCTACTCGAAACATTCAAATAATGATCCACGTCTAATTTCAATGCCTTCAGATAGTCCGCTATATTGGAATCAACACTATCTGCAGGTGACTGAGGTACTGCAAAGTAATTATCATGAAGGCACATAACGATTAATTTGAAGTCATAAACAAAAAACAAAGTAGAATTAGCACCTTTGATATTTAATCAATTACCAACCGGACTTCGATCATTTATATTTAAGAAGAAGTCAAACATTCAAAGAAAAATGTGACAAATGTAATAGTCTAAAGATTTTCAAAAGCTTGCAATTAACAGATTAACAACAAACATTCAACTTACCTGAAGTATTATCGCTAGGTGTTATGACAACACTTGGATAGGGCCATTCAAAATCATAATGCAATTTTTTGAAAGCGGTAACAAAGTCGTCAACCTTGGCTGCACGATCACGTTCTTTAGCCAACCAGGTTACTAAATGAAAATCTAAATGAGCAGCAAAATAACCTAAGTCTATCAGATTTTGACTAGAAAGCAATCTTCTCGCATGTTTCTGGAGTATAACATCGATAAAAAATTCTTCGGCTGTAGGACCTACAGGAACCCTATGAAATAATTTGTTAAATATACTGGTACTAGGATAAAATAAACTTCTATTTGGAAAACTGAGGCAATCTTGAATGAACTTACTTTGATTCACTTTTGGTCTCTCCAGAACTTTGAACAGACTTTTTCCTCACACCTGGTAGAGTTTCAGAAATGGAATTAACATTTGACATATTATTAGTGGACAACTTAGGAGATACTGTTGTACTGAAACTACGCACTCTAGGACCTTGGACATTTCCCAAAACCAGGGAAATATCCTCCGCATTAGCAGCAACTGGGGGTGCTTGCGGTGGTAAACCCAATTTGACTGGTAAAATGAATGAATTTCGTGGAGATTCTACATCATTCGGATCTGAAAAATATCATATTTGTGAGTTGCAACAAACTTCTTTGAATATACGAACCAATAGCTCTTAGGAATCGAACCAAATCTTTGGCTATCTCCCATTTTGATTGGTCCAAAGCAGTATTCAAGAGCAATGTGGCATATTGGCGACTCACCAAAGAAGTCTCCAGATTCTGAAACAAATAAAAAGTCTTCAAGTATTCATTCATTCAGAATTCTGAATATTTATAAACGAATAAAGTCTTTCACCAAAAACTTAGAATAGTGTTTCTGATTGAGCTCTTTTCGGTTTGAAACATTCATTGTTTCCTTTGAATGTAAATTGGTTGCCTTTTCCTCTGAATTAAGGCCCCAAGAACATAAAAAAATTCTATTCATCATGGAATACCTAATTCAAAAAGAAAGTTATATTGTGTGAATCTAAGCATTTTATTCACCTGTAGAATTATGAGATATGATGCAGCAGTGTCCAGTTCTCCCTTTGACATGCACTCTTGAAACAGATCTTTAGGCTTTCCCGCTGCAGAAAATAAATACGGCCAAAGCGCTATTTCGGTTTTTCTCGCGCATTGAACTACAGTTTGCAAATAGACTGGAAACTCCATAATGAATTCAATAACGCTTGGTAACTGAGCATCTGGAATTGGCTCCTTGCTAGTTGCTTCTTCTTCTAATACCTATAAACCGATTAAATTCATGTTAATTTGCTGATATTATTACATGAAAGTACATCCAAATGGTTGTACAAACCTCATGTAAGAGGAGTTCCAAAGAATGAGGGAAATAAGGCAAACTCATACAACTTCTGGCTATTTCCCAGGCATGATAACCCAAATTTCTCCTGATTAACTGTCTCAGTATTTGATGAAGATAAACTTGGCTCTAAAAAAAATTCATTCAGTAAGCGTTCATACAAGTAACAATTAAAACTCAGTAAACTCACAGTTCTTTCAAGTACACTGAATGGTAAAGAGAAAGGAGTTGCTGCATCGGATAAATACAGAACAGTATCATTTTCTACTCCCAGAATTATTGCATCTTCGAACAATATTGCTGTAAGAAAACTGTCAGTATTTTGATACACATTGGCACAATATGGTAATTACCTAATGGATATATTTTCAAGTGAAAAGGTAACATTATTCTTTTAGACATGAATGAATGACCTTTATCTTTCTCCCTCGGATAGAGTGGTAACCAGACCCTCATACCATGTGATCCACAAAATAACCACAGGGCTTCAGTCAAATGGACCTGATTTTTTTTGGAAGAATTATGTATTAATCACAATTTTATACACCATTCGTATTAAAATTTATTCATACTTTAAGAAAAAGTTGATAAAAGAGGATAATTTTTTTATCCAGTGTTATGAAACTGTTAAATATGCACTCAATCAATTATCCAACAAATCAATTATGTAGAATTACTTACAGTAAAAGTTTACATCAATATGAAATTGAAAGTGTTTTTGGAGTAACAATACTTTTAGTAGATTATACTTATAAATAAAGCGAACTGTATGTGAGCACATGCAATGTTACCAATATCAAATACCTTATCTTGTTGAATTCTAGCAGGAACCCAAACATTTTCCACACAACTTGCAAGAACTGTCGGCATTGAGCAAGTGTATATATTATCGTTGGAAACTTCTCTTTGAACTAGTAGCAGTCTTCCACTCACATTGACAACCATACTTTCAGCATACTGCTGTTGTCCGCGCCCTATTTCAGTTCTCAAAGATGTCAACGTAATTGAAGCAATACAAGCAGAATGAGGAGCGAGAGATGAAATATCAATGATTTGCACTCTTGACACCTCAACTTTTCCAGCTAGAAATATACCCATCATAAGGAAAAATTATGAATGGAAGCAAAACCGAATCAAATACCTGTATCATGCTGTTTCAAGAGCCAAATGCAAACTTGGTTATCTGTTCCAAAAGTGATCATGTTATCCCGTAGTATATTAATGAGAAGAACAGATGATGACACATCAAGGATTTTCGCAAATTTGTTGTCCAATTTTGTATCTCTAGGATAAAATCTGAGCTGATCTGAATTCTCAATTATACTATAACAACCCATAACCAAGTAATCCCTCCACCACATCAACCCTCCAGTGACTACAAAATCTTTTTCCTGTGTTTCGTTACCAAATAATTTCCATTTTCTTGTTTGTAACGAGTAATGAGCTACACCTGTTCTTCCAGCGATAGCTATGTTGGATCCATTTGTATCAATGGCAGAATACTGAAAATCTAAATGAAAAATCATGTCATCTTAAAATGATAAACTCACTCTTATTGGCCAATTTGTTCCAGAATAAGCTGACGGAACAGAAATTACCAACCACTGCCTTCCTTCTGCTAACGATTCATATTCTCCAAGAAATCCTTCATCCTTTGTTGTTTTTTCAGAAAATATTTTCAACAGAGTATCTACTGAATTGACGAATAACTTGTCTTCTCCTTGAAGATATAGATGGCCCTGATGACTCTGAAAAATACCAAAACTGTCTTCTGCAAACAAAATATCTAGTACAAGAGTGAATATTAATATAATGCCTCTCTCTCCTGTAAAAAATGAAATAAATTATGACTATAGTATGTCCCAGTGCAAGCTTCTTATAATTCAAGTGGTGTGTTGTATAACTCACTAATTCTTAAATGTATTTATTTACCATACAAGGATTTGAGGCAAGAGCACTCTTTACAAAATCCATTTGGAGTAAGCTGGTATCGTATTTTGCCTCATTTTCTGAACCTTCTTCACCTTTGGTATTATCCAAGGATTTTTTCTGAATGAACCATAACTGGTAACCTTCAGCAGCAAATTCCTGTGGGGAAAAGTTAAAACTCCTACACAACTATTTGGATGGTAGTATTTCAGACAGTTATTATCACTCTGTTCTATAGCTTCAGAATCAATGCTGTTGATTCAACGGTGAAGCTTCAAAATTGAAACAGATACAACTGTCAGTTGAATATTAATTTTTTCGAGTTGAATCATGCATTTCTACCCTAGTTTGGGATAACATCTTTTCAACTTTAGCAGTTTTCTTATTTTTTACTGATGCTGCACAAATATGGGCTCCAGTGATCACAAAATAAGACGAGAACATATTCTTACCATAGACAGTATTTGAAGTGGATTAGACTTTTGTACATCAACATTCAGTCCGTAGTCCCAACCAAGAGAACACATCAGAAGAGCACCGAAAGTTGACCATATAACTATACCCCCCTTTGTCCAAGAGGCTACAAGAGCACAACTATCTGGTGTCCACAACATGTTGTTTATTTCACCAGGATATCCTGGATAGTCTTTAGTGCTCAATTGGCAGTTATGAGATATTTCTAACCCACCAGTACTTTCATCTACATGATATACTATACATTCAGAACTACAAAATTAATAAGAATAATCTTTATGAGCAACTCTTATAAATGTTCATTCTCACTTTGCCCTTCCAAATGTGATCAGTCTATACTTATGATTTATTCTAGTGCAGGTTGCATCTTCAATACCTTGAGCCCAAATTCCTTGAACTTGCTGAAAAAGTAGAGTGTATTAGTAAAGATCTGAATATCACTCGGCATACAACATTTCAGCATTCCTCATATTGCACCTTACTGATAATTGTTCAGATATTTGGGTTCATTTTGGAAGAGAATATCATTTCAGCATATTAATCATATGGTACGATATAACACTCACATTTGGATCGAATTTTAAAGACGAAGCAGTTAAAAATGCTGCTCTACCATCATTCAATACAATTGAAAACCCACCCACTAATGGGGAGTAATCAATATCTACAATATACGTATTTTCCTCAACAATAGGTATTGCTAAAAATGAGAAAGAAATAATGATAATCAATCATTCAAATATTTCTTTTCTACCTTTTGATACTTGTTGATTGATACAAAATGGGATTCTACGTAAATCTAAATTGTAATCTCTAAACTGTGTTCCGTCCCATCTATACCTTAGTACATGACCCTCTGATGTAGAAATCATAAATTCAGTCATGGTTATGCACACAATCCCAGTGATTTTTCCATCCCAAACAAAAACTTCATTGCACTACAAAGACAAATAATATCAATATGCTCTTCTTGAATGATATAAATCATACCAATTCTAAAAAAAGAGAGGGTATCACTTCCTTAATGAATAACTCGGCACTATCCCTTCTCAAATTTGCTTGGGGAGAATCAGTTTGCATATAAAGCCCCTTTTGATCAGAAGCTACTCCGATTTTGTAATATAGCAGGTGTCCTTCTGAAGTCTGTAAAGAGAATTTGATGTACAAATATTCTTCCCGTTGCAATTAGGTCAGATTCCCTTACCACTACAACTATCATACTTGAATCTGGTTTCCATTCTGCTAAAACATTTGTCCCAAATTTTTCCAAAGACTTGGAAGTTCTTTGATGATACACAATCGGTACACATGGCTACAATTTTATTTATATGGGAAACCCTTAGATGATCATTTATTTGTACTTACCTTACAAAACCAAATTCCTAAACTATCTCCTGTTAATATAGAGAACAAAACCCTATCTCTATTGCAGCTGATTTGCAGGAGATTAGACTGACTTACATCAGGTATTCTCAAGACTTTTGGCCATCCTATAGGAAAATACATTTTCTTTTCATTGTATATTATTGAAAAATTAAATATAACCTATATCACTGTTTTGAAAATTAGACTGACATTTCGACAGAAGTTTCTGTCATGAAACAGTAAACAGAGGATGAGTTCCATAAAAGGATTTTAAACACATTTAACAAGGGCGTCGATACGGGGTGTAATCAGTGGCGTAGCGCAAAATTCGGGGGCCCCACCGCTAAATTTCAGTTGGGGGCCCCCTCTATAGGTCTGAGTTGTTTGGCTCGGGTGCCCCTTTAGTACCGGGGCCCCCGCTACGCCACTGGGTGTAATGTGGGTAAATTATTATTTACTAAATATTTCATCACTGTAAGGATAGGTAATGGATAAAGTAAAATTTTCTCAGTTGCTGTAGAAAGGAATGTATTTATAACAAAGCTTTATGTAAATATTTGTACTACATTTTATCTCTAATAATAATACAAAAATATATAATATGCACTCATCAACATATTCCAACTGGAATGAAAATATTGTTCAAACAAAAAACATAGAAAAACATTAATATATTATTCAGAAGGTAAAATTCTTCATGATCTTCAACAATCATTTAACCTCTTTGGAGCTTCTAGCCTGAAACATACTCACATATAACAACTCTGCAAAGAACAAAAATCAACATACCGTAAAATTGATACATCTTTATTCAAAAAAGAAATATCCTGTGGTGTCAAAAATACAAACTGCAATTGTGGTTTTCTACCTGCGTGATGTAGCAAGATGTCAAACACTTTGGTCCTATTAAGTTTGTCCTGAAGAAATAAAAAAATTAACAGTAGGTAATTTCAAGTGAACACCGAAAATGCAATACGAAAGCGACTCACCATATATACATCAAATTCATCCAAAAAATAGAAAGGAAATTCCATACATTGCCATAAAGAGTATAAGAATGCCACTGTTGAAAAAGATTTTTCACCACCAGATAAATTAGAAGTTGTCGTTACTCCTTGTGTTCCTTGTTGAGGATTGACAATAAGTTCCAACTTCTTTCTGTCTATATCAATATCTAAAGATCCCTGCATAAGTTGGAAAATAAAACATAATCATTCTTCAAATTTTTTTAGGATTATATCATTTTTTACCTCAAATTTCCTGTATTCCAAGAATTTTTTGAAAGAATGCTTGATATAACTCATAAAATAAGTCTCTGTGGCCTTGTAATGTTTTTTTCTCATTTTAGCAGCAATTTTTAGTTCATTGACATTTTCATTTAGTTTTTTTATTATATCTGCAGATTTTGAGTATTTTTCCTTGAGAAGTTTATGCTGTTCTATAATTGTTTCTACACTTTCAGAGGACGCTTGAACTTTTCTAATAGATCTTTCAAGATCCCTCAATTTTTCCATTATATCTTGAACATTTCTGAAAATTACGATTTTACACAACAATAAAGATAGGACCAAAACAAAGAAACTGTCATATCCTTTGAAAATTTAAAATATCAATACATAATGTTAATATGATAAAATGTTTCTTTCTACCTGATGTCTTGCGGTCTTGGACCTACTTTTTCAGCTTTATCTATTTGCTGATTGAGGGTAGTTTGTTTTGTCACTATCACTGCCATGTGCTCTCTTATACGTTCTTCCCACTCTCGTACTTTTCTATCATCAAATTCATCATGGGTAGACAATTCACGAATTCTCAAATTTTTCTCCCTTATTTGTTCCTTAAAAAAATAAATTTTCCAATAATACAGAGGTATTCCATTTGAAAAAATGCAATCTCAACATATTTGCATCAAAATTGGGTGACCCTGTATATATTGTACCTGTAATGGAGGAAGCCTTTCCTCAAGATTAGCAATGCTTTCCTTGAACTTGGTTATTCGATCTTCTGTATCATCAGTTGGTTTCATAAGTTCTTTCAAATCATTTTCTATTTGTTCATATTTGGCAACTTTTTCAGTTAATGCATTCTTTATTTCTTTCAATTCGTTTTCCTGAAATTTAAAATCATTAATGGTTTCCTTGGAATCATTATGAAACCTACCAAAACATCTATATTTGCTGCTTCTGGCTCTGGTGCACATCGGATTGAATCAAGCTCCCTGCGAACTTCTGATCTATTCTGTGTTAGTCTTTTGATTTTTATCTCCAATTCATTCTGTTTCTCAATTTCAATTCTCATTTCATTTTTTAATTGTTTGTACTGATTTATTACAGCCTGTTTCTGGTTGTTTATGCCTTGTATTTTATGCTTCAAATTCCTGAAATTTTAAATATTTTTTTCGAATCAGCCCAAAGAGAAAAAAAGTTTGGGAAAACAATTTGATAGCTATCAAAACAATTGACAGTAGCTGCCAAAGAAATGACCCCAGATCTATCTTTACAGATATATTGGGAATTCATTTTAAGATAATTGGAACTTAAACACAACAGAATTGAATACGACCAGGGATTCATCATCAGTGAGCCAAACCTCATCTTTAGAGACCATCCCTGGTTCAAAATTAGAAAAATACAGACATCATGATGAAATCAAATAGCCATCATTTAGAAGAATGAGAGCTTGAAAATTAGTTGATTTACTTCTATTACCTTAGGAGTTCACTAGAGTCAGTTTGTAGGTATTGTGCTTGATGATAATCTGAGCAATAAGTTCTGTAGTTTGGATCTGGGAAGTATTTATCACCTTTGATTGTTATACCTTGCAAACAATTTCTGGGTACATTAACTCTTTTTGAAAGGAGCTCCATAGCTCGTTCATCATTAGGAATCAGTAAAATTCCTGAAAAAAGATATTTACTAACTGTACTTGCGAAAAATTTGAATTCAATCACCTTCAACACTTATTTGATCTATGATGCAATTTGTCACTACTGGATCTTCTATTTCTAAAATGTCGAACAAGCTCACACAATCAGAAGGAGCATGTACAAGGTTTTTAGACACATCATGTACCTAAAAAAATAATGAAATAAAATATTCATTGTTCATTTTAATGGGATATATTTAGAATTCAATTTCATGCAACTCATCTTCAGTAAACCTTTATGGGTTGAATATATTATTAAATAGAATACCTTATGGAAAAATTTAGAAGTTATCACAGTTGGGTAATGATTCAAGCCTGCACTTTTAAAAATTCGCAGTAGAAGTTTGTTGTCATTCTTATTATCACAAATGAATGAATTCAAAAGTCCTGTACCAATATAACCCTCAGCAGCTACAGCCCATTTCTTGTCTCTGAGTTTAATGTAGCTACCTAAAAAAGTTTAATAAAAGAACATACATTTCATACAATATTAGGATTTGCATTCATATTTATTAGTTTGTAGCATAGTCATTCAATATGATTCTCAATAATAATAATAATAACACACCGCACGGGTGTGGTTTGGTTTCTGCCACGCCACATGGGGGGTGACGTCCCCACGGCCCGAGTTACCTGGGCCACCAAGGGTAAATGGTGGCAAACCCATAAACGAGATGTGGAAACCGATATCATGGCAGAAGATCGAGATGCCACTCCACCTGCTGGCTCGACCACCGTGAGGACTGCCCGCAGGGGAGCTTGCAACGCACGAATCCAGTGGAGCCGCGAAATGAATATTGAAGTAATGCGAGCTTTTCATTACGTGAACAATTGCGAGGACAAACCCCTTCCTGGATGGAGATACTCCCTCTATACCGAGTTCACCGGGAGGCATCCGGAACTTCAGAAGAGGGAAGGGAATCATTCAAGAGAAATCTTCAAGGGATCGAATTAGCCCAGAAGATCGAGGGATGTGCACAGCAGGCTGTGGATCTGCAAACCTATCTCATCGTGCGGAAATTTCTGAACTAGTGGGAGGAACTGAAATGTTTATTCACTGGTCCATGAAGAATAATAATAGAGCTTTATTTCCAAAATTGTGCGTTTGTGGTATACACAGCATAACAAAACAGAAATACGTCAATAAAACAAAAACTAAAATATATTCACTTTAACCCAACACAAGCATGTGTCCCGCAATATTCCAGAAATTACATCGGCTGTAAGGTTCACATTCCAAAATAAACGAATATACAGCATTTTTAAATTTTTTTTTCTATAGATATATCTCTTAGATATTTCGGTAGTGAATTGTAGAATCGCAGACACATGTAAATTGTGTTACATTCTGTTAGTGGAAGTCTGTGATGTGGATATATATAAGGCCTGATCCGCCTTGTGTTATTATTATTTTGAAAATACCGAAAAACAAAACATACACATTTAAAAATATATAATCCATTTACCGTTAAGATATTATGGGATAGACACAAGAACACTACTAACAGAATTACAGTGCACTCAGTGTTGTTAGATTCCTTAGTAAATTGGTATTTTTTTTAAATATGTGTTAAATGTTCATTATCCATTTCTAGAGAATACGTTTGGGAAACAATCTCCTCAACCTTGTTAAGTTCGGAATAGTTAATCTACATTCACTTGTATTATGTGCATGCTCACCTAGTGGGCCTCTAGGAACTTCATGAAACTTGTCTTTGTATTGCTCAATCATTTGTTTCACTCTGGGAATATGGCGACCATAGAAGAGAAGAGTATTTCCACTCTCTTTTTCCAGGGAATCAAGTTTTTCTTGATATTTGGCTGTGGAAGTTTAATAAGTAGAGCCCTTAACATACAAGAAAAGTAGCTTACCTAAATTCTGTTCTAATTCATTAACTTCCTGTTTAAGATTTCTTTCATCTTCCTGTTTCCTACTAATATCAGACTTGAACTGGAATATTTCATTACGGGCTGTTTGTAAAATATCATCATTAGCCTTGATTTTCTGTTCAAGGTTTGAAATATCTCTCGCCCTTCGAATTTTTTGCTCCTCGACTTTATTCTTGTTTTCATTTGCATTAGCAATTTCCTGCTCCAATACTTGAATATCCTGACGCTTGGATTTGATTGAATTTTTCACAAATTGCTTTTCTCTGCATTTTTCCTGATTGAGTGCTGTCATTTTTTCAAAAGTTTTTTTTGCCTCCTTATACGGTCTTTCAAGTTTCTCTATGGCATTCTTCAACTCGGTAACTTTACTTTCAGTTTCACTAAAAAAGTATATCGATAATAGTGAATAATCATGGGGAACAATGAACAGAAAATCTAAAAGTAAACAGTTTAGTTCTGAATGAAAATAAATTCTGGTTACAGGCTAATCCAATTAACGAACAATGAAATGTGTATCATGATAATATGGAGTCTAATATGAGATTTTTTTTTCCTGTATTCTGAAGAACCCAATGGTACAAAAAACAGTTTAGTTGCGGCTAAACATTTTTTGTTTTGGACTCTGCTCGAGGGCATTTGTTAGTATTTCTTATTTGAGCAGGTTTAATAGCAAATTCTTAGGCGTCAGAGACATAAAGTGCATGTTTTAATGAACCAGTACCAAGAACAATCTCATAGTTTGTATAAGGTTTACGTCTTAATTCTAGACCCAATTAAAGTAATTATCTTTTTAAAAGAAACCTAATATCACATTTCAAAATTACCTTATGGACTTTTTTAGGGTTTCCACTTCGTGAGCTTTCTTCAAACTGTTTTCTTTCAAATTCTCACATTTTTTAGTGAGCTTTTCAACTTGGTCAGTATCACTCCGCAAATCACATTCAGAATCTTTGACTTTGGACCACAAAAGTTCAGTTTGTAAAGCAACCTCTTCTTCCTTCAAACTACGAACTGATTTGAATTGTTCTAATTTAGTCTTGAGATTTCTCAAATCTTCTTGCATTTTTCTGATATTCTGAAAGAAGAAATAAACGATAAAATAATCAAATATATATTTCACATTTGAACTTACATTTGATTTCTCTTCCAGCAGATCTTTTGAATTCTTCAAGTTGAGTTCAACATCTTTATACTCATTTAATAATGTTTCTAGTTTGGTTGCTTTCATGAAAAGACTAAATTTATGTTTCGGGTCATTACTGCTCAAGAAATTTCTTGATGTATCTTGATTGAGGATGCATATTGGATTATCTACTTGGATATTCAAACTTGTTGTAATATTATGGATTTCTTTCGACTGTGTTGCAATAACTTCACCTACAGATGAAATTGAATGACCATATACTTTTGAAAATTATTGATGAATATAAATGTAGAGTAAATAAGGGTAAAGAATAGGTAATAACACACTACCACCTTTAAACAAATATTCTCAACTGCTGAATATAGCGAACCTCGATTCAATTTTTTACCTTATATGCATGAATGAAGAGAAAGAAACTTAACAAATATATTGCAGCATATAAAATGATTACTTTCCTCATGATTCAACATGCCACATAATTTTTTTTTAGATAATGGATTGTTGAAGAAAGGGAAGTAATTGAAATCTTACCTGTATGACTCTTTATCTTATAAGTACTACTTCCAGAAGCAGTAAAATGTCTCATAATAGTTATGGATGGACCATATATTTTAGGTCTGTATGCCATAGGTCCATCATTATGTAATGTTATTTCCAGTGATGCTGAATTCTTACCAGCTTTAACAAACCCTATAAAATTATGAAATGTAAATAACATCCTTAAAAATGTTTTACCATATTTCCAGAAAGTTTGTGATATTTGAAAACTTCCTCACAGGAATGTCATGACAAATACCTTTGATGCTTGTTCCACGATTTGTCAATGAAGCTTTTCCTCCTAAGCCAATAACTAAGGCAGTTAAGATTGCACTTTTTCCACTACCATTTTGTCCAACCACAACAGAAGCGTTACTGGGGAATTTGATTTCCAAAAGAGAATGGCACATGAAGTTCTTTAATACCATACTAGTAATTACTCCAGCTCTCATCTAAAACCTCGTAATGTCATTATGCGTTCAATATTTTTCCTTCACTTCTTACCTCTTGTTCTCCCTCATTTTGTACTTTAGGACGCTTAGAAATCTTATTTCGACTAGTTTCATGGGTTCTTTTTCTACTTGAAGATTTCTGTGATGGAAAAACAGAATTAGTCAAACGGGAAAATCATAATAAGAATGTAAAATGAGAATGATATCATGAAGAAAGTTAACAATTCAATAATTTGATTACCTCCATCCTTATTTTGCTATTATTCCAAGAGCTTTAAAATTTCAATTTCCTTCTATGAGAAACTTTAATTCATGATTTCTTGTAGATTTATATGGATTTGTTTGTAGCCAAAAGTGTTGCTCAGGTACACTACTTTTAGCGCCAAAATACAAACATAGAACACAAAAAGAATATCTTCGATACAACACCTATTCTATGAGAGAGAACAAAGATATTTGAGAGAGAACACCTCAAAGAAAATTCCCCCAACAATGGGGCCAACATAAAATTATTCGTAGGTTTTGTTTTGTTGCCAAATCTGAAATCAGACATCTGTTTGTTTGACAGGTGTTAGGCAATTTTTATACGTGAATTGTTACTTTCGAATTTTCAAAAATTGAATTTTTCCATGTTTGAGAATAGTGCCAGTTGATTTCTAATGAAACACTATATCTGGGAAAAAATTGAGAACGTAATCTTTCCCGTATCCTAATTCATAAAACGAATCCGAGTCCAAAACAATACTTGATATTTTTCAGAGTAATGAATATAGCAGGTAATTTCAAACCTTTCTGCAGATCTTTCCATTTGTCCCGATATAGTGGTGCAAATATTCACAGAGCATTTCGTAAAGTCTTGGCATCAAATTCTTCAAAAAGGAGGTAGGTTTTGTTCAGTTTAAAGTTCCATAAAATATTAAAGAAATTACTTTAAAGGCCGTTGAAATTTCAAGACTTTCCAGTTATAGAGAAAGGTAATTTCAAACATAATGAAGAAAAAACGAGGATCAAACCAGTATTCAGAAGGGTCAATGTATTGAACAAATTGTTTATGAGATATATTACTGATTTAATTGTTAACGGAGAGTATTGGAATAAATACACCAGTCTTGGAATTGACATCACAAAGGTGGGTATATTCAATCTAAATCAATGTTATTTAGATGTACCCATTATTATTCAGAATATTTTTTTTTCAGATAGAAATATCTCCAGATTATAAAAAGTTGAATATATTTTGGACAAGTAAAATTTCTGAAAATGAAAAGGAAATTGTAAAATTTCTCACAGACAATGCATTCACATTGCGACATGAACTCTCACAATTGAAAATTGTTGGCATAGTTCCACCACTAAGTTTCGTGAAAGGTAATGATAATTTTTTATTTTCTTTTCTTTACCACTCGAAGTGTAAGTTTCCTTATCATTCCAAATAAATTTTGGTATATACAGTTTTTCCCATATCATTCATTGAGCAAATAATATTCCTATTATAATCCTATGTTGAATTTTCTTCAAATCTGATATATCTCATCTAGAATTTAGCGTAGCATCTGTGATTCCAGCAAATCCTCAACCCCTTCCTGCATTCCAAAATCTAACTCTGTCTCTTACAGTTACTGAGTTCCCATTCGAAGCCATCAAAAATTGAACACCCCTGGCTCTATCTTGAAGATATTTTCAGATAAACATCACACCCAAGTAATGGAATTGGATAAAAGAATGGCACAAGCAGATTATGGAGAAGAGTATGAACCATTATCTGTCAGTAGATTGAAGCATAAGTTTGAGCTGTATTGTCCCCTAGAGGAAGATGTTAAGGTAAGGGTCATATATTTAGAATACATCTGGATGCAGCATATGAGAACATTATCAGTACTAACATATTGAAAGTCCACCAATCTATCACTTATTTAAATTTCATTTTATTCAAAGGTAAATATGGCATTTATAAGAAATAAAATTCTTATCATTAGCCCAATACTATTACAAAATTCCTTTTT
Organism: Adalia decempunctata; assembly: GCA_951802165.1. Lineage (NCBI taxonomy): Eukaryota > Metazoa > Arthropoda > Insecta > Coleoptera > Coccinellidae > Adalia > Adalia decempunctata. Next base: position 30,904,229 of record OX637697.1, read on the forward strand.
AGATTCAACTTGAAAAATTAGAAGTTGAGAATGTAGAAGAAGAAGCAGTGGATGAAGAATTGCCCATGATGCCCCAAAATGTACTAGGTTTAGATCATTCAGATATAATGAAAAAGGTATATTTTTTCAAGTGACTGATGTAGTATTCATGCATATTATTTTTATCGCAAACATTTATGAAAATATTTTGGGTTTTAGATAATGAACCATAAGAAACCACAATCACAATACAATCTATCAGGCGAAACCTCAACCAGAAAATGCTCTGAAAATTTAGAAGATGTGCCATCTTCTAGAGATGAATTTAAGCTATTTCTTCAGAAACGTCAGGTAAAGCCATTATTTGGATGAATAATGAAATATGTTATAAAGATGGAAAATTGTGACAAATAATGTTTTTTATAATTTTCTGGATTCCTCAGAAGTTCTACTTGCTTTCAAGGATGTTTATCCATTGTGTTCTGAAACTAGCATCTATTTAAATTTCATATTGCATGAATTCCCTAAAATTTCCAGATTTCTAATCAGAAAATGAAGAAAGGCAATAAACAAGACACCATTGATATGGATTTAATAAGGGAAGAATTGAACAGATCATTCGAAGATCATTATGATAATATTGAAGGACACTTGGATGAATTTGAAGATTACATTGATGATGATGAGACTGAAAAAAAATGAAATGAAGTTAGGTCCAAAAGCCCCGCTTTGGTGGAATTTAAGGGATAGTGAATAAAAATACTGATTATAATAAAACTTTTTATTGTGTACTTATCATACAAACAATAAATATACATTAAGAAAAGTTAACCCATTTATTCAATTATCAAATGTTGACTCTTTTTGATTCAAATCATTCAAAAATTCGTTAAAACAGTATAAAACTGCTATCAGTCTTCAAATATAATTAATTGGTTTTTATGACACAAACGTAAATCATTACATTTATATTTCTTTCTATTTTTCATCATCTGTCCAGACTACACCAAATAGAAATGTTGATAACTACATCATTTAACCTTCTTGTTTTCATACATTTCACTCATCCACTCGGCTGGGACATTGGTAGAGTTGAAGATCACATCTAGAAGTTCAAAAAGTTCGGAAGTGTATATCAAAGGTACAAGATATGATGGCAGTAACCCTCTGGAATTAAACATATCAGGATATATCAATATGTGTTGTAACAATGCTGCAATGACGTTCTGGAGTTTTTGGTTTATAATTTCAATGAATTATATACCATCGTCCATCATTAGTACAAAAGACATTAGAAATGAAAAACAATTGATGGTTATGAATTTCTTTCTTATATGTAACTTACTTTTTATTTTTGTTATAAATGATCCTGTCTGAAACGTTCTTCTATGGTATCTGGTATGAAACTAATTCCGTTTTCTGCTAAAATTTGAAATTCCTCTAAGCCTAATGGTTCCAAACTACTTCTTAATGCATCTTCAGAAAATAATTCCTGCTCGAATTGCTTCACAGCTGCTAAATCCTGCCTTGCTGTATCTTCTGTTGCCGAGGAAAAATCTGCACAAAAAACGAGTACATATTTAAAAACATCTCTGCATCAATGTAGGTATTTTGCGTATATTAGAATATATAGTGCGTTTGCGTGGAAAAAGACATCTATTGCAATTGAACCATTACAATAATCATACAAGGATAATACTGCAGGCTTATTATCAGTGGCGGCTCGTGACTGTTTGAGGTGGTGAGGCACATCAGAAAAAAAAAGATTCCTTGTCTTGGCGTTGAGAAAAAGGCTGTTGCAAAACTGACGGTTAGAATAATTCCTTATCGATAGCATGCTCAAGGTCATCTATTTCGAGAAACATTTTGCTTTAATGCTTTGCACTTCTAGCGATGAAGAATTATCTCAATCGAAAACTAAACATTTTAAAGGTTGTGTATAAAATCTAATTTGAAGCATTTGAAAAAAATAAGCATCCTTGTTGAAATTCTTCGATTTTTTGCCTTGTTAAGAACATCCTCTACAAAGAAATAGCTTTACATCATATCATCAGATTTGAAACACCCATTAACCAGTGAGAATATAGTATTGAAGTTTATATCACTCTGATAATGAAGTGTCAGAAGTTTTTTGAATTTGCTCTTGCTTTTTTACTGATTTTTCGCTAAAAACAACCACTCTAATCTATGGGAGATGATCCCCCAACATAAGGGGCCTGTAGCGTTCCTCGAACACCTGAAGAACAGAAGAATCATCACTTGGGACCTGATCGAAAGATCCTCCCGATCCATGAGAGAGTTAGGACTTAGTGAAAAGGTTTTTTAGCAGATGAAGTATTTTTTACTGCTTCTTTCTCGTTTTTCTTGTTACAGATATAATTTCAAGATATTTGCATCCAGTTCGATGAGAAAGCTGGTTTTCAAACACAAGAAGCTCTGTAACATGGATAGCAGCATATTTTTTGAACAAATTCAGTATCACCACACATACACGGGGAGACAGAGTTTTTTCAGAGGTTTTTATCTATTCTCGTGTATCATACGCAGAATTGTGTATGGTACCTCGTTTACATTCCCTCTGCTAACACTCAGATTTGGAGCGGGAAACAGATTTTATTCTTTTATAGGTACAATCTGTTCCTTGTCGCCATTTCTTCACACGTGCCATATGCCATATATTGTTTGATTCGAGAAAACAGTATGTAATTCTCTCTTTCAAAAGAATATACAGGGTGGCTATTTGAAAACGAAACAGACGAGATTACAGACGAAATAAATTTTTTCGATAGAAATGCTCGGACAGGTCGATTTCTGTTTCGAGGGGGACAACTTAAGATGTAGGATACGGACGCATAGCGCTTCAACCCTTGCTACTACAACCCTCACCCCCAATTTTTGAATAGGGAAGATGGGGTGAGTGATACCTCATTTGAAAGGTATTTTTATACTGATTTCGGCACAGTAATTGTTTTTTTCATTTTATGAATTAGTTCTCGAAATATTTTTAAATAAGTATTTGAAAATGAAGTGGTGTTTTCATGGCACTTGTAGTGTTTTTTTGTGAAAAATCGACATTTTGAGCTTCAAAACAACCATGACTGTGGCTTCCTTCCTCCAATCCACTGACATAGAAATCTTTAATCAAGATGTCGATTTTTCACAAAAAAACACTACAAGTGCCATGAAAACACCACTTCATTTTCAAATACTTAGTTAAGAATATTTCGAGAACTAATGCATAAAATGAAAAAACAATTACTGTGCTGAAATCAGTATAAAAATACCTTTCAAATGAGGTATCACTCACCCCATCTTCCCTATTCAAAAATTGGGGGTGGGGGTTGTAGCAGCAAGGGTTGAAGCGCTATGCGTCCGTAACCTACATCTTAAGTTGTCCCCCTCGAAACAGAAATCGACCTGTCCGAGCATTTCTATCGAAAAAATTTATTTCGTCTGTAATCTCGTCTGTTTCGTTTTCAAATGGCCACCCTGTATATATATGTAATGAAGTGAAACCTTCCACTATTCCATAATCTTTTCGTAATATGTCAGCAACGCCGGATTAATTAAGAAAAATTTTGAAGCCAATAAATAGAAATACTAATTTGGCACTAAAAGATGAAATTATATGAAGCTGCCATAAGAACCAACCGACCCAAATATAATACTGCTTCAAACGAAAACCCTGTACTATTATTTTAGGCTGATATATCAGTGCAAGAGCAATCACTTTTGCAGTAAAATTATTCCGTATTCGGGTCCCGATGGTTACTGAATTCAGTAATAAAATTAAAAGACTTTTCAAACACCGAGACAAACCTAAACCCACACGAAAAACAGTTAAAACTATTCTTACAAATCCAACCCAATTTGAAAACTGACCCGAGTACCCGATTAATCTGAATAGTGCAGAATAATTGCAGTTTGCCCTTCGCGAGGGAATATATACAATCGAAGAATCAACGTAACATGTGGCGTTTAGGCGTGGGTCTTCTCGCCTGCCGTTCGATCCCTATGACGTAGAATAATGCGCTAGACAAGGAAGTTCGAGGCTAGCCTCTGCCGTTTACTGGGAGGTGAGGAAGTGAGATGGATACACAGAAATCGTGATATACGGAAACGTAGACCCGGAGACGCATTTAATAAAAAAAATGTCTTGAATTAGATATTTCAAAAGCGAAATCAATCAGATCCATGGGCGTACATAGAGGCAGACAGCTGTTCCTCTTTTCTGAATTACTACCAATTTCTGGAGGATGGTGTTTGACACTTAGAACATCTGTATCTCCCATTGTCTATTCTATTCTACATCGTAGTATTCTTGTACCTAAAAGTGACCTCACCTGTCAGAGTGATATCAGGTATGCTAGTCGGCGTGTTTGGAGTTGTGTGTAAGCTCGGCGATGCGGTCGGGTACATTAGCTGCGATGGCGAAGTACTGTAGTAGCCCCCATCCGTTAGTTCTATATTTGTAGCGCCAGAATGATCTGATAGGTTTTGTGGATTGTTTTGATTCATTTGACCAGCCACATGATGATCTTCTACATAGGACACGTTGCTGACCGGATCGTCCAACTGAGAACATATTTTCATCAAATTGGAATTTGTTTATATAGCAGGAAGGTAGTGCATTATGTGAATTGTTGGGTCTTTCGACATATTGCACTGAATGAAAAAAAAACATAAGTTCATTCTCTATATTTACCACAATATACTCTGAACTGATAAGTGAGATTATACTTCTCCAAATTCATTAGATTCGACTGGAGTACTTTCGAAGTTAGTTTTCTTCAAAGCCCCTTCAATTAAATTTGATTGTTTTTAAAATATCCATAAATTTATAAATTAGTGGTCAATCCTTAATTTTCAACTTCGAATCCATAAGGAATTTTAACACCTCCCCAAAACCCTACTCTTCTTGGAGATTTCTGCATGAATGTTTAGGAAATGAAAAGTTAGATGAACCTTGTTGCAAAACAAAATTTCGCATAGAAACATCTCATTCAAAATATAATGATAATATTACCTTCTAGAAAACATATGTAAAAAACAAAGTATTAATTTACCAGTAAACAGAGGAAAATTAAAGCTTCGGAAACCAAATAAGCATGAAGCTCAAATAAATCGTGAGCCAGAGTATTCAAAAATTTGACATGCACTACACAACTGCCACCACAACCTAAGCAAGATCTGCTTCTGAAAACGAAAAATGTAATGAAGCCCCACAATTAAATGCTTGACTAGGAAAACTTCTCATAGCCTTACATGTCATGAATTGAAAATCTCAAATGGACTTTAACATCAAGAAAAATTCATAAATAAAGAACGTAAAAAATGTGCTATTCAAAATTTTCCTCGGAACAAAGAAGCATAAACATATTATTAAACATATATTCGAACCATTTTTCATGAATGCAAATCGAAAAAATGAAGGGTAAGTTGTCGTTAGTTTTGTTAGTCACCTGTAACTGCGCACTCCATGTGCACCCCGACTCCATCAAGCTAGCGACCAACTGCGCCCAGTCCTACCAACACACATTCTCTATTAGGTACCTAACGTTGCATAAGCTACTGCTTTTCCCTTTCTTTAAATCTTTTCATAATATTACATTGATAGGACAGATACTTTCCGAACGAACCTCACATAATATGTTAATTATTTTTAGTTACTGGAAAATTAGGAAAACACACTTCATGAATGATATAGAGAAACCTTCAATTCTTTGTTCTTATTGAAATTTCAAATACTTGAATTTGGGAGTTCCAGAAGCAGATAATCTACGGAATCTACAAACAATGAAATGCCCAGAAACATCTGGTTGAAGCAAGATTATACCTGAAAATTTGAAATAATCAACATTTTCTGCCTTGGAATGCATCTTTTATCCGATCAATCTGCAGGATAACAGGTTCGTCACTTTTTATTTCTGAAAAATATGTTTCCTTTAACTAAAAATATACTTTTAATCTTTCAAGTGGTTAGTGGTTTCCTTTCACTTTCAATACTTTCAGGATGTATTGCCATCATTTATCTGAACATTTTTATATTTCAACAATGGAAATTTTTCTGTAGGAACAAATCTCATTGATAGTTGTAAAAACTTCTTGTAACAAACTAGAATGTATTACTTTCTCTCTATCTCTTTGAACATTCTATATTTTCATCTCTATATCATTATAATTCTTTTCCGATAATAATACCCCAGTATAAGTGTGTGAAAACCTTTCAACTCCACGTTTAACATTTTTTTTAATAATTTATCAATCAATAATTTCATCGACGAGTCTTGTAGTATTAATAAGAAATCTTCGTTTTGTTGTTTGTGAATAAAATCAGAATAAATATTTTTTCCCAGCCGAAAAATTTCTTCCTTCAAATCGATCACAACAAATATCGAAGTACCATTTCGATAGGGGGGAATAATAGTATTTTGACGTTAATTTATGATCTCTGCCCTCCAGGTCAGGAACAAAAGAGGAGTAGAAAGAGAATGTTGACCAGAGATAAACATTCCACAAATGCATGGTAGTCCTCAAAAGTAGTAGAGTATTTGTGGTAGCGGCTAATGACACAAATTGAACCTTGTCTACTATAGTGAATATTTCACATACTTCAGATCCATGAGAAAAAATAAGACGTCTCCATTTATGTCTACCGAAATAAATGCGAATTTATATCTTGAGGAACTGTGGAAATGGATAAGGCTTGGATGGTTGCTACAAAATATTCTCTTTTGTCTCATAATATTTTTCCTTAGTAATTTTGAATGACCTCAATTATCCGCATAATGGTGGGGTACCTATCTGATTTAGCTGTTGACTAATTTTATGGTGAATCGATTTAGTTGAAATCCATAACATGCAAGTATCATGCAACTCTCATGAAGTTTCTAATACAGGAATAATGGCATATTTTTATATATCCTCATCATGGACTCCCTAAAGGTTGCTTTATTTTTGGGAAATTGATTCAATGAAATCACTTTTATCCTTGTGATAGTAATTAGCAATATTCTAGCATATGTAACTGTATTTTGTCAGGATCTCTGGGTGACTATAAACAATTACTCTAATTTTTGAAATGTACTACACTTATTAATGATTTTAACATTTCACCATTGAACTTACCACTCCCTGTAAGCATTAACATTTTAAGGAGTCATTAGATAAAAAATATCAGATTTACTCAGATTTTAATGAGCGGCAACTTCTCAGAAGGAAACTGAACATTCATTCTACTCTTCAATGAGTCCTTCATTGAAAATATTCCCATGTTGATGGAGTTAATGATTAACTGTAGCAATGCATGGATGGTTAATGATATGGACCACAAAAACATTTTTCAAGCATTCGGTTTGTGTAGCAAATAGACTCACCATCGATAATTGTTCGAAATTTTGCTGAAACTGTGTGGCTTGTTGTGGACTGAACAGATTATGATAATCATTTGATAATGGGCTCGGTGCACCTGGGCTAGGAGCACCTGGACTAGAAGGAGCTGAATGTCTTCCTCCTGGACTAGGAGAAGAGTGTGGACTCGGTCTTGATCTGTATGTACCAGGTCGCTGAAAATTATTATGAAGTGTAGGAATTGCTTAACTTGTAGTACAAACTCTGAGGCGCTCATAGAGTCGCAAAAAATTCAAACCAAACTTGGTATGTACATAGAATATTTAGTGATAATATCACTGTCATAACTCAACAAGAACCGGACTTATCATGTAACAACAATTAAAAAAAAAGCCCTGTCCAAAATCAGTTTTCTCGTTTTATCCTGATATTATTCCTGAGTCACCAAAGAAAATGATGCTCTATAGTCTATACCAATATCTCCAGGGGTTATTATGAAGAATAGACAACTTTTTTGAAAATTTCAACTCCCTGTATCTTTGAAATGGTCCTAAGTTGATGGGAAATTTTCTTCTTAAAATATGTTTTTCTATCAGCTGTTGAAATCCTACTAGTATAGAGTGGACAAATCCGTATATTTTTTCCAAACATAAATAGCTTATCACTTTTGTTTTGATGACAATTAAAATATTTTTTTGCAGAAAGTATTAGTTCAAATACTATTTACCATCAATGAATTTCTTGAAACTCACTCTTGTATACAAGAGGGAAATGAAAAAGGCATATTCTAATCTACTGCGGAATTTTATGAGTTTGATGCAATCAACCGAATTTTCTTATTCTTTATTTAAGAAACCCAATTTTTTGTTCACTTTTACTTACCGTTGGAGATGACGAAGGAGGGGAACACCGTTGACGATACATATTTGACATGTCATTGTGGGGGCCTCCATCTATCATAACTGGTATGTTTTCATCTAATGGCAGACCCTGAAAAAACATTGGGTTAACGAAAGCTCTGACGTGAAGTTAGAGGAGCTTTTGAGCGCTCGTCCATCAATCTTATAGGTAGATTCGCATTCAAAAACTATCAGAAACATTTTTGGCAGCTGTCAAAAAAGAATTGAGAGCAGCTGTCAAATGAATCATCCATGCTCCTGGTTCTGCATATCATCTGATTATGAGATCTGGACAAAACTTTGCATGTCGCTTAAATACGCTATTCCCCTTCTGAGCACAAAAAAATATCTTGATCAAATCCATAATTATAAATCATAACAATCAATCATAAACAAACAAGAAAACAAAAATTGTTACAAACCTTCTGGGGTCGAACAGGAAATCTAGGATTAACTGGAACTGATAAATGATTCTGTAACAAAAAAAAACGGACATGCAAAACAAAAACAAAAAATAAAACAATTAAACGGAGGTAGAAACCTAAATCATGCTTGGGTTAGGCTCAGACAGAAATATTCATATTTACTCACAGTATGAGGAGGATGTGTGTGTCCTTGATTGAAAAATCTGTTTTGATTTCTAACACCTTGATGAATGTTAGTCGGTGATGCAGAAGGGCTTGCATTGAGAGGACTCTGAAATGCATTCACAGGAGTAAATGAATCAAGGTCTACGTACTGATTTGGAAATAAATAATCCTGTAAAATAAAGAAAAAAAATTGTGTTTCCAACGAAAGCACAGAGAAATTACCAGTGAAAAATAAGGGTGAAGATGTTAGGTGATTGTTCATGACCTATGTTATATACCACACTTACAAAATTAGAAATTTCAACTAAAAAGCTATTATTACAATGTCTGGATTTTTATGGTATAATTGAATTTGATGTGAATAGTTTTTGTATAACTAAATGCATACAAAATATTGATTTGTTATCATCACCTAAAGTATACAGCCCAGTGGCGGCGCGTGGATTTATATTTTGGGAGTGCACATGTGGGCAGATACCGGGGGGTCTAGAGGGTACGGACTACATGGGGAAGGGGGGTTCTGGGGAGGAAAAAAATGTGAAATCAACCTTCGAATCTCGCAGTTTGGGGAGTTTGTGATGTTCTTTGGCCTTATCTTGGAATAAAAAAATTCTCACAATAGGGGTACCGTCTGCTGAAGCATAACGGCAAACTATAACCATTTGGAAAATGTTTGAAATGTCAATTGTTTCATCACTTATCACGGACACGAATTTTGAGGCAGCAAGTTCTTTCTTAATGTGTGCATGACACACAGAAAGCAATGAAAGCATACAGTCCAACTATTCATTTTGAATGTCTTTGGATGTTCCGCTGAATACTGTGGATTGATCCAAATGATCCCTGAGTGCTAGATCTAATTCAGACGAAATATTGAAAAGACCAGGATAGGCAATTTTGATTTTTGTTTTTCTTTCTACTGTCAGCGAATTTGTTTTTGAATATTGTACGCTAATGCTAATCGGATTCCCAAAATTTGCGGCCATAATTGCGCGAAATACAACCAATTGAATATTTTTGTGTGTTCTCTTGAGTGAAATATTATTATTTGCCTTGACATTAATTCATGTAGATAACAAACATTTATAAATGAATAATATTTAACTCCTATATAAGACTTTGATTTCAATCACTGGTGCTCTACATTTCAAGCTTTTTATAAGATTTAGTGATTGCTTTTGAATACAAATAATCATCGTATCTAATGAACTTGAAATTTGAAAAAAAAATTTATACAAATGGTACATAAAACCATGTCCCTTGTTTTTTCTACAAAACCGCGAGATGACGCCTCTGTTTTCTTACGCCGATATCATCTGTTAGTATTAACGACCGAGTATACATAGCGCAGACACAATGAACAGAATTTGAATTAAGAGTTGCCTATAGCTTGTCTATGCAACAGACGACCGTACACATTCTGGATGTGTACCTATGTCAGCTAAATACTATGGACTGTTACGGGGAGTGAGGGACGCGAAGGGTAGCGGCTGCTCCAATGAGGGATCAGTTCGAGAGTGCAGTGTACGGGCTACGCGTATTTGCACTGACCGTTGGCGTTCGAAGTTGTGACTGTTGTGAGTTCGCCCGCCGTCTGTTTATTGTTTCTATAGTAGTCTACAGTAGAACAGAACCGTGAACTAGAACATCGGAAATTAAAAATAAAATTAAATACCCAATAGAAAACGTTACATTTACGTCAAACACAAAAATAAATTCCTTTAGATGAAGATATTACTTGGGGGTACACGTGCACATGTGCACATATGGAGGAGCCGCCACTGATACAGCCTAGTCATTCAAATTACATACCATAGTAAATTTAGAAAATAAAGCTGGCATGATCTGAAATTTCATTTGACTGAACTTACAGAACCATATGGCGAACTTCCTTGATCTCTGTCTTGGTCCAAGGGGACCATCATTGGTGATGAGAAATCCATATTCGTAAGATCTGGCAAAGAACCAGTGTTATTTCCGATAGGTACTTGTACTGCGCCTGGCACCTGAGGCGAAGGATATACACTGTTGAAGAATCAGAGTTACAACTTTGAATGATTCATTGTGATTATGAAAAACGCTGAAAATCTATCAACAAAAAAAATGTGAAACGTTATTAGATTAATCTCAACTTCAAGTCACTCTCTCTCTCTTTCTCAAAATCTCTAATTCTAATTGAATTGATTATTTTTTTACCATCTCATCTGCTCTGTTGGAGTTAAAAAAACTATTTTTTTAATGAAGAGTGAGAGATTTCCAACATAGGAACTTATCAAATGGTATTGAAGAATTAATGTAAAATAATAATAGTTCATATCTCAGGCACTGGGAAAGTTACGAACACTTACTGTATTCTTGGAGATATTCGAGATACATCACAACTTGATCGTGGCCTTCCATCATTCCTTTCATGATTGTCAGGAACCATCCACCTATTTCTAGTGTTATCGTTCCTTTCAGGACTTGTAACCTACGGAAATCCTTTCTTTATTATCAGTATCAACTTATTTCAAACGTAACAGGCGTCAATCTGCGTAGGAGAGATCCTTGGACCATAGGTCCATAGACTTTTTATATTCTAAGGAGGGATCACTCAATGTGGTTTGAATCGGTAACTCTCTCTAGCTCAGAAGCAATGTGCAAAATAGATCATTTTGCGAAAAATTACCTGCATTGCACTCTGATGTAAAGCCGAATCGCTATTAGCTCGCCTATTCCCCCAACTTGTATCTGGCGGAGGACTCAAGAAAGAACCGCTGGAATAGGGAGAAGTATCCAGCCTCCTATCGTGCGGCCTTCTTATTGGTCCAGCCTGTGATCTGGGTCTACCCACCCTATGGTTGAGAGACCTCGGTTGTGCAGTTTCCTCAGTCTACGGAAAAATGAGTCAGAATGCAGGAACTACCGATTTCTAACGTATAACGGCGTGTATAAGCAGTATCTACTGTGCTTCGATTATTATCGATCCACAAAGTACACATGTATAGGCTTTACCAACAAAATTAATGAATTTTTTGATACCTGTACGTACAATCGTTGTTTATGTCTGTCCATGATTGGCGTTGAAAGGAAATGTTTATGTCTAATAGTAATAGTAGCTGAATTACTGATATATGGCAAAGACGATTTCAGGCGATTGCTCACAGATAAAACGGTTAAAAGTTTCTGTAGGACTTTACCTAAAAAATTCAGTAATTTGTGTTTGGGAAAGATAAAAAATCAGCTGAGGCCATATCAGGGTAATACGGTGTTTTTTGGCCCTAATGGATCACAATGCTACCGTTGCGAGATGGTGTGTTGAGCGGCAACTAATGCCCAAACAATCGTTCAAAATAGTACGACCTAATGTATGAGACACATAAATTTCAGGTGCTATATCTCTCAGAGTCAGAGGTGGAGAAAAGGAGCACTGTAAACTTAATGACAGATGATGCTAAAACCCCGAGCGAGTAAGGAGGTCAGAAGAATTTAACAAGCTCTCTAAGCGGGCTTTTTGAATGACCAATTCTCGGTACTTCCCCCCCCCCAAATTCGTGCAGCACTACTCTGGGTTTCTGGGGGTTTCACAGAAATCTGGGGGTCTCATCTTTTTCTTCACAATTACATGCAACGGGATTATCTACAGGTTTTGACATTCACAAAGATCTAGTCGACTACCTTAGCGACAAATAGAAATAAAACACTACATAAAGTTAGAGCTGGTTCAATTCTGGTTGGATACCATGTCAGATATCTTCAACCTGCCACGATTTCTTCTGAATCTATTTCCGAATTCAAACAAAGTATGATTTTTTTTAATTTTTATGAACTCTGTGCGATCATTATCCCGAAGAGACTGACATAAAATACAAATTTATGCCTGAAAACCCGAAGGCAAACACTGTAATTTGAAGTGAAATAACTGAAAAGAAAATTCTGAACGACTCTATATTTTTCAATTTTGATCTAAACCTGCCACGATTTCTGCTGAATCTATTTCCGAATTCAAACAAAGGATGATTTTTTTGAATTTTTAAAAACTCTGTGCGATCATTATCCCGAAGAGACTGACATAAAATACAAAGTTATGCCTGAAAACCCGAAGGCAAACACTGTAATTTGAAGTGAAATAACTGAAAAGAAAATTCTGAACGACTCTATATTTTTCAATTTTGATCTAAAGGTTAGAACTTTGGTCTAGATTTCATTGTTTTCGGATATTTAAATTTGGTTTCAGTCTTTGACTTGGAAAGTAAAGTTGATTTGGTAAATACACTGCGCAAAAAAATTAACGCACATTCTGAAAATCCCAATTTTAATGAAAGTTAACTCTACATTGACTTTATAACTTATTTTTTATGTTCTCTCGGGAAGGTTTTGAACGAAACAAGAGACATTAAATGGAAGAAAAAATCAGAATTTCACCGAATCTTATGTGAAAGAAGAGAAATGAACAATTTTCAAAATACTGAAATGCTGATAAATGATTTAATACTTGGTATTTCCACCCCTTGCGTTAATTACAGCTCGGCAACGACGGTTCATACTCAAAATGAGTGCTCTTAAATGTTCTGATCTAATCCTTCCCAGATTTCTCCGAGTTGGATTCCTAAGTCATTAAGAGTAGCTGGATGATTTTCTGAACTTCTCAGCCTTCTATTGAGGTTGTCCCAAACCTGCTCAATCGGATTGAGATCTGGACTTCTTGCTGGCCATTCCATTCGAGAGACTTCAACCTCTTCAAGGTACTCCTGAACGATGCGCGCACGATGGGGTCTGGCATTATCGTCCATAAAAATGAAATTTTCACCAATGTATGGGGCAAATGGCATTACATGCTCTTCAAGAATGTTCCTTGTATACTTATCAGCATTCATAGCTCCATTATCAACGACCACTAGGTCTGTGCGAGCAGTCAAAGATATTCCACCCCATACCATAATCGATCCTCCCCCGAAACCAGTAGTATTCAGGAAATTGCAATGAGCATATCTTTCATGTGGACGTCTGTATATACAAGGCAACGTCGATCACAATGGTAGAGGCAGAATCTAGACTCATCTGTGAAGAGAACTCTTTCCCAATCGGCCTCTTCCCGACATGAGGCCTTAAATCATATTTTCTGGGGCGATTTCCTTATTGTCTGAGTGCTAATTTGCACCTCATGAGTTTGCTCAAGCTGATTTTGAAGGAGGCGAGCGGTTACAAACCGTTGTCTCAACGAAGAAACTCTCAAGTAACGTTCTTGAATGGCAGTTGTTACCCGTGGTCTACCCTGTCCTGGTTTTCGGATATTCATACCTGTCTCCCTGAATCGCTGCAACATTCTGAACACACTTGTATTGTATGGGAAACTCCAAACCTTTCTGCAATTCTTGTGTATGTCCACCCTTCTTCTCGCAAAACTACCGCTTGGGCACATTCCTCTTGGGTCAAATTGGGTGTTTCGCGTTGCATAGCGATCGAGTGTAGAAAATCAAACGAAAGAAAAACTATTGATAACTAGAATTGATCGAGAACAACTGATTTTAGAATGGAGCCAATACATTCAAAATCTGATAATATCATCTTTTTTTATTCCTGCTGGGAGAAATCATCTGTATTGAAGAAAAACGTTGAAAGTGGATAACATATGCATGCATAATTCTGATAAAAATGATTATCATTGAGAACACCTTCAGTTGTAGAATAAATTTGAGATTTCCATAATGTGCGTTAATTTTTTTGCGCAGTGTAGTTCCTGCTTTACCCACAAATTCACTAATTTCATACTTCAGCGATTTTCGGATAGAAAGGGCCATTGTACATTTCATTCATAAGAATAGAGATATTCATAGAACTTATAGTGATAATGTGTAAGTTCTATGGAGATATTCCATACAATGCACGGTGGCGCCTCTATCGAATTTGTGTTCCTACTCGCTCTGTACGGCGAATCAAAATACATACTCAAAATTCTAAATTTCTGAAAGAGGTATGATTTGTCGACATGTCGGTTCATTGCCCAATTCATACTGATGCATAGAAACATTAGAAACCCTGGTGTTGGCGGCACTGATTAGATTTTGTTTAAGACTTTCTTGCCAGAAGAAAATCTGAATTTCTCTCGAAAGGGGTCGCGCTATTTATCCATTGACCTTGGGTGTCATTCACTAGAACAAAAACTACGATCATGGGTGCCGACTTGATCTACAATTTTTGTTCACAATTTTCAGTTACGAGTCGTTCCACCAGGGTTTCTATGACGGCATCTATCGGCGAAAATTGAAGTAAAACAGTGGCACTAGTTTTGGGCGTTATTTGGACCGCATTTCGGCCGAAATATGTCAAAGAGTGTCCACATCGGGTATTCGATTCAAAAATTAATGAACCAGCCCAAACTTTTGGTGATAAAAGTCACCTTTTTCGCACGAGCAGTATGGGTACTTGTTTTATTGGTTGTACTTTCTGCAGAAACATTGGGTAGGGAGCCCCCTCTGAACGCCCCCAATGCCTGATGATTTATATGCAACGTATTTTCACTAGATGGTGTCCTATCAATCTGTAATGATTGAAGTGGTTGAAATGAGAATGATGAATGAAATATTTCATGATTATTCAAAAATTATTTTTTATTTGGACTAAAGCCTATTGTATGTACCTCATCGGAATATGAGCTTACATTTTATACAACGAAGATCAAGATTATTCAGGAAACGAAGAAAAGAATACTCGATTCGAAAAAATGTTTAGTTATGTTTGGTTCGAACTTTGAAGCTTCATCATATGCAACATTAGGATGAATGGATAGGTATCCCAGTGTATAAGTTAATACTTATTTATAGCAGTTGCAAGAATAGTATTGTTTTATTATACAGACAACTCATGGTTGCAAGACTTGGGTCAATGGCCTTTCATTATTATCCACTCATTTTCTGATTACTATATCTGAATAAGAATGAATTCCTCTAGTTATTCAAGTTCTATACTATACTAAAATTGTAACTCTGTAGACCGACCCGAGGAAATCTGTCCAAAAAGTGGGTAGAGTAGAATCTCAAAATCGCAGAGAAACTGAGGAAATCTTTTATACGGTCAAAAAGGGGAATAATCGATTCGCGTGGGTGAAATTTCGATTCTCGATAAATTCGCGAAAAAATCAGCTAAAAGGGAAATTTTAAACTCGATAAATATCCTGGACGTGATATAAATATACAGATCGAAAGAGAAAAGGTCAATGCAAAATACCTTGGTTTTCATATTCTCCATAATTTTCCCATTTCTTCAGGAAAATTGATCAAACTTTGACATATAACCTGAAAATCACTAGATTTGCAGAGATCTACCGATAAGGATATAGTATATAACATTACTAGCAAAGTAAGAGGAGGTAACTGACTCGCCTGCGGCTCGTCAGTTATATCCTCCATTCGCCAGTAAAACCTGTTACCTTGCGTGTATTGTTTTATATTTTATTTGTTTCTCATTTGTAAAAAGGTTAGATAAATTCCAAAAAAATCTCAACAATTTGTCGCAAATGTCGTAAGCCATGGAAGCGTTGCCATGAACATGACTGTTTATTTTTCTTTACATTTGTTTTGGCGAAAACGAAAATGAATGTACCAAAAGAAATTATTGAGGCAGCCAGCAGTGTAGCTTCAAGTTTATTACCTGCAAAATCAGCTTCAAGGTACGAGCGAGAATACGACGACTTCCAAAAGTGGCAAAACAAAAATAGTGCGATTGGGGTAACTGGAGATGTTTTGTTGGTCTACTTGAATCAACTATCAGCTAGATTCAGCCCTAATACTTTATGGGCAAAATGGTCTATGCTGAAAAGCTGCTTGGAAATGAAAGAAAAAGCCCCTGTTCGCAGGTTTGTTTTCCTTAAAAAATTTATTGAAAAATATGACGTTTAGTTGTCATTTTCAGATTTCAAAAGGTAATAGCGTTTCTGAAACGAAATAATGAGCGTAATACGCCAAAAAAGGCCAAGGTATTAAGTAAAGAAGAGGCTGAACAATTTCTTTTACATGCTCCTGATGACCAGTGGTTGCTGGCGAAAATTGTAACAATATTTGGGATTTTTGGATGTTGTCGATGTGACGAAATTATCTCCTTAAACATGAATGATGAGAAGATATGGGAAAATACGTTATTGTGACATTGTGGCAAACAAAAAATTTAACAACAAGAAGATTCACCATAACCGATGATGGCTGCAGCTTCAAGCCCTGCATGTTATACAGAAAATATGTAAATCTTCGGCCTCCTGGAACAGAAAGCCTAAGATTTTTTTTGACATACCGACATGGAAAGTGCTGGCCAGCACACCATTGGTGGTGTCCCAAAGCAAATAGCGAAATATTTAGGTTTAAAAGACCTTATACACCGGCCACTCTTTTCGCAGAACTGGAGCCACTATGGTTGCGGATTCGGGTGGAGATATTTTAGCACTAAAGCGTGCAGGAGGGTGGAAGAGCACCGAAATTGCGATGAGTTATGTCGATGATTCGGTCAACAAAAAAAAGCGAAATGTCTAGCAAATTATTTGGTAGTAAGGAGATTACAAATGCTCTGCAGTCCTCGAGTTCAGCAGTTTCTGAGTCAACAGATGGTTCATCATCATCAGTATCAACTCTTTCATCATCAAAAATCTGTGTTTCTGGAAATAACAATTGTACCATGATTTTCAACATATATGACGATAAAACAAAATTTTCTAATGTAAATAATACTACTAACTTGTAAAAATTTTGCAAGTTAACAGTCAGTTTTACAAGTTAGTGACTTGATAAAATAAACTTTCTTGATTAATATTGTGTTTTTGGAAACTGACGTTTACAAATGAGAAACAAATAAACTACTTAATAGGTAGATCTAGGGGCTCTACTACAGTGTTACACCACTAAAAACCTAATCCTGAAGTAGATTGGAACCGAATACATGTATCTAGGAAATAACCACAATCTTTAAGTGCCAATTTTGAATCCATATGACTAGGATGTCAATCTTAAGGGCAAATTCCAGAATGACTAGAAGAAATAAACAATTAATATGAATATGAAAGCAAATATGAATCTCAGGGTCGTCAGCTGTGATAACACAAAAACAGTGTTTATTTCATGGATAGTTTTCTCCAAAAGATCTGAGGAAAATAAAGAAATGTAGTATAGGTAAATTTTTCCTTGAATAGTTTCAGGTGGGTATTTACATATTTGGAAAATAATCTAAAATAGGTTGATACAAAAAATCTTTATCAACCATTTGAATTTTGCATTGAAATATAAACAATAATTTTGTTGCGAAATTATTCTTTAGTAAGGAAGTTGGTGATTCAAATCATCGAGGAAATGAAGATTTCCGTGATAAGCTAAAAGAACAAACAAGATGAAACGTAGGTAATTATTCGGCCGAATCAAAACAAGGAAGAAAATTCGAATATTCTAATGAAATGAAGTAGTTATATTGAAGCATAGCCTTCTATAGGTTGGCTATGACTGAAGTATGCTAAATTAATAATTCAAATCGATATATTAATTCTACATTCATAACACTGACCATAACAATAGAAAACCCTTATGAAAATGAATAAATTCCAATGAGACAAAGTCCTCATTTATAGGTTAAGTTTCTTGAAAATCTCACGAGTTGTTTATTTTGCAAACCAGGACTAACGATCAACGTACACGTGTTATATATTATTGACCACCTAGAGGTTAGCCAACAAATTTTTAAGATCCATAACATAAACCACATAATAATAAAAGGTAACGCTAATCAGAAAACTTAAACTTGACCCAGTAATAAGTGATTAGCAATGATTGATCAGCTGTAGAACACAACAAAATAATAGCCTAGAGGGAAACGTTTACAGATTTATAAACGCTTAATTAGAATAAACAGAATGATAGCGTTGAATGAAAAAATTTAATTTTTCCAAAGCTCAACCAACTTTGTTTTGCTCTAATGTGTCAAATATTTACAAGCTGTCAGAGGCAAATATCGCCTGTCGATAGCGAGGGATTTCTAATATTGAAATAATAAAGATACATTTCAACAGTTCCTTATTGTCACTGAGGAGGCATTGTTATGTTATCCCTAAAAAGGTTTTCCAAAACGTTTTGTAATTTGGGCCTTGTTTACGTCGTCACATCACTTGATATGGCGGGTATAGGTTATAAAATACGAAAGACCCACCTGAGCAGTGGCCTCTGACACTTCTCTCATTATCTGTTCGAATCTGGCAGTTTCTTCAGCTTGTCTGTGCATCTGCAAAGCAATTTTTTCACTGAATTTTCTTGGATTCGCCATGATTGTGATAGTTATATATATAAACATATATACACTTGTCTCCACTCACTGCACTGCGCGTTGCGCTAACTGCTGGGAAACCAGCGAGCAAAGTTGAAGCGACGGACCCGATATGATATTCCAATTATTCGTCGATTCCATGTTCATGTTCAGGCGGTTCAGGGTCGTAGAATGGTTTTGGTTTGTACAGCAGGTTGCCAGATGTAAAGATTTATTGCCTAACGAATGTTAATTAACATTATTCATTAAACAGAAGAGAAGTGTGTTGCGCAGAAGATTTCCGCTCCAATGAAACAAAGATGGCATAAGTTCGAAGCAGTCTGAAAAGGAACTATTTTTTGAACCGCAAACTACCCAACTTCGTGGCAGTTATTGATGCGTAAGGCGTACGATTACAATAAAGCGCGTCTAATCTTCAGAATACCAGCTTCAATTTTCCATATATAATATGTATTTCAAATAACTTATGTAGTAGATATCTACCTACTGCATGTTCTTTCGATCATTTCCCGCAGTATCGTTCTTCCTACTGTGATCATCCATGCCATAGATAAACTAATCCAGGATTTCAGATTTCCGTTACAAAATCAAAGCACTGACATGATGTCAGGGGCTTTTGAGCGCTCGTTAATTCACTTTCCAATTCCAAGTATACCCCATTCACTTTTTTAAAAATCCCGGTTGGCCAAGATTCAGGTTTATCAATTTTTTTCACTTAAAACTGACGCAGGTTGGTACTCGTGAAATGTCAAATAATTCTCAGAGACATGCCAATGCTAATTTCTATTTACCTACTCTTTCTTAACTTTGTAAAGGAAGTTAGTTCTTTCAAGGTTTAACTGTGACACAGGTTTCGTAGTAATATATAGGTACTACATTATTTTTATACTGGAGTATTTCAAGTTTTCCAAAAAGATATTTGAATGTCTTCTGTAGACTTATTTCTTGAGGTTTTTGAAAAGTGGGGAATTCCATAGGTCCGTCTGTTCGTTTAGAAGTTTTTCTGTCGAATTATTCGAGTAAGTACTTTTATTCTCTTCTCAAATGAACTATATCACAAAGTAACGGACTATTCTTTCTATTATTTTTCAGAAAAAAATTCAACACTCAGTTCTTGATTTCCGTAAAAGAAGAAAGCATCACTGAATCTTCCCACCATGTTTATATACCTATATAGGTACGTGAAATATTTCCAATATTAACAGAGAATAAAGTTTCTACAACATTATCTAACTTTTTGGAATCATCGAATTCACATAATATTTTCTCAAATTCATTATTTTCCCAAGGTTAATGAACATTTTGATAAATACGTAATTACTACGACCTCATTTGTAGAAAGGACAACGTTACTGAGTTATCTGACAGGAAAATGCCTATAACCTAACATTTTCGAAATATACACGTTGAAATGTGTCAGAATGTCATGGCCAACCGGTATACATTATAAAACTGAATGGAGTATAGATTAATCTTGATTGATTGATTGATGGCTGACAAATAAGAGACCGGGTTAGCATTTGGCCTCCCTGTGACCAACTTGGGTCTATTATTGTATCTATCTTTCGTCAGTGGTTCCTCACGAGAGTAGGTTCGTGTCCTTTATCAGGTTCATTAGCCTGTTTATGAGGTTTTTCGGATTCATTCCCGTTTCCGGATTGATTCCTCCGAAGATTCAGTGACGCCTTCTTCCTAGTGCGTCGCATTCAAAGATGATGTGAGAGGCTCTTTCTTCCTCTTCACCGCAAAGTCTGCAATCCACGGATTCTCCAAGTATTCCTATATGGTGTTGTGTTTGGCTTGTGTGTCCCACCATGACTTTGCTGTGTGTTTTCCCGTTGCTCTGTTCCCAGTGTTGTCGGTGTCTTTGTTTTATCCACTCCTCAATCAGGGTCCTGCATCGGTTTTTGCTGATTCCAAGCACAGGTTCTAGCCCTGTGAATGGCGTTTCAGATGCTTGTCTTGCTAACTGGTCTGCTTTTTCATTGCCCGCTATTCCCTTGTGACCTGACACCCACATCAAAGTGACCTTGTTGTGTTTTGCCAGCTCCAGAAGGTCCTGGAGGCATTCCCAGACGAGTCTAGACTTTATCTGTGCCGAGTTTAGAGCTTTGATGGCTCTCTGGCTGATGTCAGCGATAGAATGTGGATGTGTTTTCTTTGGTAGCCACTTTCCAGGTTCTTCTGTATGCATGTCCTAATGGCATGTGTTTCAGCTTGAAATATCGTGGCATGTTTGCCGACAGGTATTATGTAATCCCTTCTTGGCCTCACTCCATGCATTCCCGCTCTTGTTCCTTCTTCTGTCTTTGAACCGTCTGTGTATCAGACTATTTCTGCAGAAGATTGTGATTCTATACTCAAGTCCCATCTGTTCCAGTCGAGCTGTATTTTGAATGGTTTATCGAATGAGTGTAGGGGTTAAGGGGTTGCATGTAGTCCGGTGTGCCCAGTTGTGCGGGTTCTCCAGTTTTTTGTTTGGATCAGTCTGTATGCACCCATCCTGGCCTCCCCCATGACATGTATGTCAAGGTGTGAGAGCCCAAGGATGACCTCCATAGCAGCTTTTGGAGTGCTATTCATTGCACCCGTGATGCAGAGACAGGCAAGCCTCTGGATTTTCCCAAGGTTGGTTTTTGCCTGTCTCTGATTTGTTTTTG
The DNA here is from genome assembly GCA_951802165.1 of Adalia decempunctata. Classification (NCBI taxonomy): domain Eukaryota; kingdom Metazoa; phylum Arthropoda; class Insecta; order Coleoptera; family Coccinellidae; genus Adalia; species Adalia decempunctata. The sequence goes on from OX637697.1 coordinate 30,925,979, forward strand.
GCCACCACAGGAGTGAGCCATAAGTGATTCATATTCAATAAGCGAACGAAAAGAATGTTTGACCGCTGTCAATAAAATAATTGAAAGCAGCTGTCAAATAAATCATGGTAATTTCTTTCAATAAATCCTCAGAGTAATAAAATATCTTCCTTATTACCCTGAGAATAACTAGACAGAATTTTATGTTTCTGGATATGTGATAAGACAAAATTTTGCATGTAGTTTTTAAACGTCATTTCTCCACGCAACATTTCATCTGGAATAAATCCTTGTTTTAGGATTTATAGGGAAAAAGAAATTTTGAACGGCCACCTTCATGGGACCGCGAGTAGAATTTTGTCGATAATTAATGAACTTAACCCCAGCATTCGAGTTTACCCTGAAAATTCCAAGTTTCTAGGTTTATCCGTTAGTGTTTCCTTACGAACAGGCAGAATTGAATTTGATCACAGATTCTTGATCAGTGAGTTAAACCACAGAATACCTAACTACTGTAGTTAGGTATTCTGTGGTTAAACTGAACAGGTTCAAATTGAAACTTCCCCAAATTTGAGGCAAATAACAGAGAAATAAATAAAACTTATTCTTCTTTTTCGAATATTTTAATCATATACTAACAAAGTTCATAATTAATTCTGCTAATTCCTTTAAGTTTGATGTACAATCTTTAAAATCCTCAATCCAGAAAAACAAATTGAATTAGCTCTTAAATTTCTCAAAGAATGTCAACTTTACAATCGTATATAAACTTGTAAATTCTAAAATTTTAGTTTCTTAAGCTTCGAGTGTTTAGAGTTTTATATTAAGAATAAGTTAATGTATACTGCACCTCGTGCCAATGACCTAGTAGATGTCGAGAAGACACGTTAATTCGAAAAAAAAAATCGTTCAAATCGAAACAGTTATAACAACTTAATTTTCCTCATTTAAAACAAATACGAAAACAAAAGAATTTTGAGCATTCGACAGTCGACACTAGATTCGAATATGATTTTTGGAGCAGACACGAAAGTTTCCTTTTTATATCAAAAAACCTCCAATGAATAAGATGGATAACAGATCTATGATTTTTTGTCGATGGAATATTCTAGCTTTGATCAGTTTGATCTACAGAGTACAGGGTCAACAGGGTGCATCAATTTTAATCAAACAAATTTCAATGGTACCATAATCCTCTCATTAGGAAAATGTATATTATACAGGGTCTTTCACGAGGAACCTCACCCATATTTATACGGGAAACTACTGAACGTATTTTCATGAAATTCGGCACTTATAAGTATTTCACGATGCTGATGAAATCTAAAATATTTTCAAGGCATGAGCACCTCCGGTTTTTCCGGAAATGACGTCAACTTCCGTTTTTCAAATTAGAACACCATTTTTTTATTGCAGAAATAGATTCCTTAGAAAATTTCAAGTTATTTTGATGTAACATTTTTCAGTTTTGGTTGGAAAATTCTCTCTGAGCGGGAAAATTCGAAAAAAAAATCGAAAATAGAGCTGCGCTGAAACAAGAATAACTTCGAGGTTTTTGGATGGAAAATTTTCATTTTTGGGATTTTTCAAGATGTAAGATTGATGTATCCACTTTGAAAATCGAAATCGCGATTCATGATACAGGGGGTGAAAAAATCGCTTTCAAAGTTAGGGATGACAAAATCGTGAAAAATCAATTTTTTCAAATTAGAACCCCATTTTTTTATGGCAGATATTGAATCTACGTTAAAAAATAATGTGAGTGTATGCATCACACCCTTGCCCTAAAATGGATATTTTCTGAGTTATTCACAAAAAACTGTTTTTCGTCTTGAATTTTCAGCTATTTCTTTTTCCTTCACGCCAAAAAGATGAAATTTTCAGGAGCTGTTACTTAAACCATGTTTTAGATTTAACTACCCTAATATGCAAGAGAAAAAAGTTACAGATTGTTCCTAAATAGATGGCGAATTTGGATTCGAATTTGTATCGGAAACCTCTTTATTTCAACTAATCGGCCATCGGTTTTCTCTCCAGTGATAAATAAATAATTCCTTATGAACCATATGCAAAAACTTACCATGTTTTACATTCTTTTTTTTTAATGATAGATATCATTAATTACATCTGCCAAATTCCACTTTATTCAGTAGATGTAATTAATGATATCTATCATAAAAAAAAGAATGTAAAACATGGTAAGTTTTTGCATATGGTTCATAAGGAATTATTTATTTATCACTGGAGAGAAAACCGATGGCCGATTAGTTGAAATAAAGAGGTTTCCGATACAAATTCGAATCCAAATTCGCCATCTATTTAGGAACAACCTGTAACTTTTTTCTCTTGCATATTAGGGTAGTTAAATCTAAAACATGGTTTAAGTAACAGCTCCTGAAAATTTCATCTTTTTGGCGTGAAGGAAAAAGAAATAGCTGAAAATTCAAGACGAAAAACAGTTTTTTGTGAATAACTCAGAAAATATCCATTTTAGGGCAAAGGTGTGATGCATACACTCACATTATTTTTTAACGTAGATTCAATATCTGCCATTAAAAAATGGTGTTCTAATTTGAAAAACGGAAGTTGACGTCATTTCCGGAAAAACCGGAGGTGCTCATGCCTTGAAAATATTTTAGATTTCATCAGCATCGTGAAATACTTATAAGTGCTGAATTTCATGAAAATACGTTCAGTAGTTTCTCGTATAAATATGGGTGAGGTTCATCGTGAAAGACCCTGTATAGGTATACCTTTATCTCGATTCCTCAGAAAGATACAATAACTTGCATAAAAAAGCTTGCAATCGAACAACATTTCGCTCTTTCCGTTAAGGGTTACTTTATGAAGATTCTAATAATTTTGGGGGGGACCAGTAGTGTGTAATTTGGCTACCTACATCTCAATAATTTCATAGAATAGAATGTTATATACAGAAATAAATAATGTATATTGAATTATTGCATTGTTAGAAGAAAAAAAAGTGTTTCGTTTTCGAGAACATTGTCAAAGTTTGAATTATTTTCAAGTTTTTTCTCATTGTGTCTGCATTTCACAAAAAATTCAACCGAAATTTGGCATTGTTATTACAATTTGAGTTCACACCACGTGACACGCCAACTTCGATTGCAAACTTACAGGGTGATTTTTTTATGCTATCCTATCCCTTATTTTCTTCAAGAACTTTTTTTTTGGTGAGCCACTGTTGGTTTTGAAAAAATGTAAAAGAACCATTGTTGTTATACTAAACTTTGTGATCTCTTTTTACGTATCTGCTACCGATTCCGGGAAAAAACTTTCGAATGATTCTCTCAGAAAAATCAAACTTGTCATAAAAATCCAGTAAGTATAAAAGGAAATCTAAACTATTTAAATCTGGGGATCTGGCAGGCCACGACTGATGACCACCCTGTCTAATCCACATATTTTCATACATTTCGTTCTATCGGTTTTTTTTTAGAGGTAAGAATTTGAATAAAACACATTTAAATTAAGATTGAAGCCGATTTTTTTTATTCGAAAGAGAATTGTATGACATTTATGTTTTGAAAATATTTTCCGTCATATGTCCACCACGACTAGCTCTGAGAAACCGCATTCGACCAGACCAATTTTGAACCACTTTTTCGAGTAATTCAGGCCTAATTTCAGGATTAAAATGAGTTATGTTAACTTCCAAGGCGTCTATTGTTTCTGGTTTATCAGCATGAACCAATGACTTGACCAAAGAAAATAATCCATTGGACTTATGTCAGTTATGTCGCATGATCTTGGTTCTTGGAGGCCAATTAATTGGACCATTTCTCAAACTATAATGTTATGTCCAAATCTTTATTTCAATAAATCAAATGTTACGGTAGCAGCATGAGGTGTAGCATCATCTTGTTGGAACTAAACATTATGTTAAAACATAAATGTCATGAAATCATCTTTCAAATAAAAAATATTTGTCTTCAATCTTTATTTAAATGTGTTCTATCATGCACTCTAAAAAAAACACCCGATATTACACCTAGTATCTCGAAAACGAAACGATTGTGGTCCCATGTTTATGGGAATTTTTTTGCTTAATAATATTCAAGGGGTTTCCCCTTATCGTTATAGCTCCTGTATAAATATTACTTGAAGAGAATATGGGAATGAGATCTATTCTCAGCATACGCTTCGACGAATTGGCGAATGCGCTAGTCTCAGAAAAATATAATTTTCTTGTCTAAAATCTAATGATCTAAATGCAAATCTTTCGGCTTTCCTAATCATTGTTATTTTCTGAGAAATATTGAGTGGTTATGGCATATAGACTACAAAATGATCACATTATAAGTTCTAACTTCTGGTACTATTACGAATAAACAATGATGTTCAATGAATTCGTAATTTCTATTTTTTTCAATTAAAAAAAAATTAAGGTACAATGGAAACTCCACAAATTACTGGGTATTTTTGTGAGTCTATTTTTCACCAGAATGTAGGTTTATATCCATATAAAAGTTTCAGAATGGCGAAAATAGATAGATTCTAATATGAACTTATGAAGGGAGTCCGACCTGCACCAAAGGGGGATAAAGCTCTTATGGAAGGGAAAATAACAATCATGGGAGGGGTAATGATTGCATATTCGTAATCTACGCCCTCGAATTAGGAAATCCAGCAACTTTGGTGGTGACCCGAGAACATTTTTTTTTTAAATACGCAAAATTTTCCAACATATGGAAATTTTGCCGAAATATCATTTTCTTAGATAGCCACCAAAGTTACCGTACACTAATTCGAGGTCGTAGATTACGAATCTGTAATTAGTTCCTTCCTAGGTTTGATACTTCAGGAAATGTTCAATTTTTTTGTGGAAAATTTCCAAAAATTTAGTCATTTTTTGATGGACATTACTCGAAAATTATATGTCATAAAAAATACCTGTTTGCATATTCTTAATCTACACCCACGAATCAGTAAATCCAGCAAGTTTGGTGGTGATCCGAGAAATTTTTTTTTCAAAATACGCGAAATTTTCCAAAATGGGAAATTTTGCAGAAATATCATTTTCTCAGATAGCCACCAAAGTCCAAAGTTACTGTACCTATTCACTAACTCGAAGTCGTAGATTACGAATCTGAATCGAATTCGACCATAGACAAGATATCAATTGAATTCGACTTCGAGTGAAAGGGTTTATTTAAAATGAATCCACTTTCTGGCGGCAAAAGAATTTCACCTTTGAAACGCTCTGTATATATGAGTTTTGAAGATGTTTATTATATTTGGGATAGAGAAGGCACTGGCGGATACAGGGGGGGGGGGGGCGTTGGGGCCATGCCCCCCCCCCCACTCGAAATTGACAATAATTCCTTTATTAGTAGTCCTAGAACGTTGATAAATTTCTATCGATTTATGGTCCCCCTCCTGAGAGAATTGATGGCCCCCCTGAAAAACTGCCTGGATCCGCCAGTGAGAGAAGGTATTCTGAGTGGAATTTGTGCTTGCCATAATTTGGGAGAAGCACAATGAAGGTAAAAAAAAACAAGTTTGAATTAGAAATTGTATTTATAAAATCTCATTTATCAAAAGTTGCCATTTGAACTAAGATAAGATTGAGATCAGGGTATATAATTAATCACCTAATTTAAAAAAATGTACGTGGCGAATATTGTGATCTACATATTTCACACATTTTTTGTAACTGTTTTGTTGATTAAGTAATTGTTCAGGTTTGTATTCAAAATAAAATCGAACAATTATGGTGAGAAATCCATAAACTTTTTATGATGTCATTTACGTCTTTATTCATATTATCAAAAAGCAATAATTGCATATTTTAATTATCAATGCTCGAGGTAATGCAGAAAACATAGGTGAATGATAATGATTGTTTCATCTAACGGTTTTTCTACTGAAAAAAAAACTGATATTACATGGAAACTGGGGAAATGCAACGAATTACTGGAAATCAAAGCCCCAAGTTTGTGGGAAAAGAGACAATGTGTAGTTGTAAAGCAGAATGAAAAATAGTTATCTCTTTGTTCTTTTCAGTGACTCTTATTCATGTAGAAGCTAAACTATTATATTGATATCTACAATTAGAATTTCAACAAATTTCAATCGACATCTGGTGACATATTTACAAAAATTATGACTAGATTTGGCAAACAATTTCAACATTTCTCATTGATTTTATTGATCCAACACAGAGTCCAGTTTCATATCATTCACATCAATGGATACCTCATCTTCCTCTTCATCTCTAATAGATCTCCACTTTGATGGTAAACAATTAAAGTACGATTTTTCTGCCAACAGACGGTAAACTCGTTTTCGGAACACAACCATCACAAGAAATATCAATATGCCCTGAAGTGCATTGATGGTGTCGGATATTCTCCTAGAAATGAAACATTTTTAGTGCATCTTGGGAACTATATTCGAGGACAGAAAAAACCTTTAGTGTTGTTCGAAAATAGTTATTAATTTTGCATATACAGATGGTCCACTTTGTACTAGCACTACTTTAACAGTCTATAGAAAACATTTTATATCAGCCTATTGATATGATTCTCAAATGTCCTTCTCAAAATATGATTTACTTCTGCTGGAACAAAGAGGACGATCGTTCTATGTCTATTTTCTTCTTCTTGTATACTATACTAAAATGGTAACTCTGTGGACCGACCCGAGGGAATCTGTCGAAAAAGGGGATCCAGAAGAATCTTAAAATCGCAGCGAAGCTTCTATGCAGTGAGGAAATTTTTATACGGTCGAAAAGAGGAATAATCAATTCATACGTGGGTGAAAGTCGATTCTCTAGGCGATGTACGAGGATGTATTGATATCTAGTTAGCCTAGACCAGTTCCATGCATAAACAAAATATTGCGATACCATATCAACGAACAATAACTCATTAGAAGTGTCAGTGTAGACTTTGTAGAGTTCGACGTCAAAATACTACACCAGAGTTACGCAATAAATTAAAAAAAAAGATGTCCTATACGCAGTGGCGGCTTGTCCTATGAGGCAGGTGAGGCAGTGCCTCACCAATAAATTACTCCTACGAAATTGTAAAAATCGAAAAATTGGAGTATCGAGCCATCATCAAGTATCTGTATTTAAAAGGGTTAAGAGGTGAGCAGATTTACGAAGATATGCTTAATACCCTTGGTGATCAATGAATCCTTCGTATATGCGACCGTGAAAATTTGGACTGCACCCAGGGTTCTCAAAATCGAATAACTAAAGTCACTAAATTCTTAGGACCGCGAAAGTTTAATTGGAAATATTTTGGTGTCAGTTTTCTATTTTTAGATCTATTTCTTGCCGAACAATTACTGACACAACCATGGCCTCCACTCTACTGATATCTTCCCATATTTCCTGGATTTTATCACAAAATACTTAACCAAAGTTATCTCATCTCTGGAAAATATGAAGGTTTTAATTTGAAGGAAAACCGTTGCTATCTTGTAGAGAATCTAAAAACACATCTTCCACAAACATTTTTTTTTCGATCACGCTCATCTCTGGAGAATATGAAGGTTTTAATTTGAAGGAAAACCGTTGCTGGGTCATTTTTCGAATTTCTCAAGTCCCAGACGGCATCCCAAAAAATTTGGAGAGTGGTATCTTGTAGAGCATGCTAAAACACATCTTCCACAAAAATTTTTTTTCGAACACGATCATCTCTGGAAAATATGAAGGTTTTAATTTGAAGGAAAACCGTTGCTGGATCATTTTTCGAATTTCTCAAGTCCCAGACGGCATCCCAAAAAATTTGGAGAGTGGTATCTTGTAGAGCATGCTAAAACACATCTTCCACAAAAATTTTTTTTCGAACACGATCATCTCTGGAAAATATGAAGGTTTTAATTTGAAGGAAAACCGTTGCTGGGTCATTTTTCGAATTTCTCGAGTCCCAGACGGCACCCCAAAAAATTTGGAAAGTGGAATCTTGTAGAGCATGCAAAAACACATATTCCATAAAATTTTTTTTTCGAACACGCTTATCTCTGGAAAATATGGAGGTTTCCAGATAATTTTCCGGATTTCCCAAGCCCTGACGGCATCCCAAAAAATTTGGAAACCACCAATTTTATATAATCTCTCCTACCACATACCATACTAATAATCTGATAGTATTTTTGATAAACTCAATATTTTTCCGTTGGGAACACTGGATAGTTGGTATTGTCCCACAACATTATGGCGACGGTGAATATGGTCAATTGGGCTAAAACGGATATCTGAAGCACTGAAGATTTCATACGACCGTCAATTTGGACATGAGAAAAATGTCTGCAAAATGGACCCCCAAATGTTTGAATGTTGACCAAAATCGTGCAAGGGTAGAAGCATCGCGTTCGATCTGTGCTCGATTTGAAAACGATGTAGAATTTGTTACTATGGATGAGACTTGGGTACATTTCTACAATCCAGAAACAAAGCAATGGAATGGCGACACTCTGGTTTTCCAAGACCTAAGAAGTTTCGTGTCCAAAAATCTGCTGGATAAGTTCTTGCTTCAGTTTTTTGGGATTGCCATGGAGTAATCATGATTGATTTTTTGGATAAGGGTAGAACAATAACTGGAGATTACTTTTCAACATTACTAACCACTCTACGGGAAAACATTAAAGAGAATAAAAGCGGACAGCTATCCAAAGGTATTTTGTTTTTACAGGACAACGCCCCAGTACACAAATCTTATGTTGCCGTGCAGAAAATTCGTGATTTATGGAAAACCCCCCTTATTCACTTATTCGTCCGACTATCATCTCTTTCCTCAAATGAAAAAAGTTTAAAAGGTCGTAAATTTTCTTCCAACGAGGAGGTAATAAAAGCTGTGGAGGACTGGTTTGCAGAGCAAGAAGAAACATTTTTTTTAAAGGTCTAGAGACGTGGAAGGTTCGCTGTAATACATTTATTACAGCGAACAATTTGTTTGGTTCTATAGTAGGCTAAGAATTTTTCAATATATCCTCGTAGAAGTATTTTTAAAACATTCGCGAAAATCGCGAAAAAATCCGGGAAAAAGGGCTAATTTAAACTCGACAAAAATTTTTTCGCAGATGATTGGCCGTGATGTTGATATACGAATCGAAAGAGGAAAGGTCAATGCAAAATAGCTTGGTATTCATATTTTCCACAATTTCCCCATTTCTTCAGGAAAATAGATCAAACTTTGACATTGGATATAACTACTTAAAAGGTAGATTTAGGGGCTCTACTGGTGAAATTATTATATTCGAATAAGTATGTAAGTGAATTAAACATCTAGAAAAAAAAATGTAGTAAAAGACCAAACTTCAGAATTATGCAATATTGCCAAAATTATGCAATCAATACCGCAGAGTTCCTAGCAAAAACTGACGAGAGATGTTAGCTTCATCAACCATGTAGGTAGATCCACCTTGCAAGTAGATTCGCATTCAAGGATTTAAGTATCTGAGGAAAGCTATTAGACAGCTATTGAAAAAAGTGTACTCTGATATAACAGAAATATTGTTTTTTTTCATAATTCGATAGGATTTTTTTATGGTTCTGATCGGGACAAGATTATTGTGTAGCTCAAATACGTCATTTTCCATCCAGATGCAAAATTTCATCTCGTTCGAACCTGTAGTTATGAATTCACTGGAAATACCAAATTCCGAACGGCCTTTACAAAACTCCTATTCGAAGTTTATTCATTAACGAATATATAAACGCGAATTTCGAGATCTGATTCTTGAACAATGATTCGAATTGATTGTGACCATTCCCAAATATTCAATCACTTTATGATTAATTCATGTTGAAGATACAATAAAAAGCGAATCTACTCATTGTGTAAAAAAGAAATCAATGAATAATATGAAACGCAAGGTTTCTTGATGTTTTCCATCTACACCTTTCGCAGTTCTAATTTAGAAATTCAAAGTTGAATTTCAGAAAAGGAAACATGTATTTCAGAATAGATGTGTAATTAAGAAAACAGGAATTGAATTTCAGAATAATCAATTCAATTTCAGAAAAACGAAATTGAAATTCCGATTAGGAAGTTGTAATTCAGAAAAACAAAGTTGCAATTCAGATGTGGCAAATTCAATTTCAGAAAACGAAAATTGTATTTCAGAACTTACCAATTCAATTTCAGAAAATGTAATTCAGAATAGTATCGAGCTCGGTATCAAGTGATGCAACATAGGAATCTATGACAATGTGGCATCGAACTTGTCTTTCAAATTTGTTTTTTTTTCCTGTTTTCGTTTCTGACTGTATATGCCTTTATGTTATTCTTGGAAATAAAGTTATTTTTATTATATTTCTTGCTTCTATGAAGGTATCTACGTACTTTGAGAGTCGAAAATGACCTCAAGAATCATTATTAATATTTTTCGCCACCCATTTCAAATGAAATCATGTCCATTTAAATTACATACATAATATTAGAGAAAGTGGTTTGGGTACCAAACAATTGAATTACAATTTCTTTTTTCTGAATTACATATCACTATTCGGAAACTGAAATTCAAATTACCGTTTCTGAATATCAACTTACTAGGTATTCTGAATTACAATATCCATTTTCTGAAATGCAATTTGCTTTTCAGAATTACCTACATTTTACGTTTTCTGAATTACAATTAGAAAAGGTGTAGATTATATTTTCTTTCATTCAAAAATTGATACAAATACATAATACACTTCATTCTATCATATTGATGAGTTTATCGATTTGAGATATCATAAATCTTTATGATTTATAGCATTAGTGATAACCTCAACTTCAACTTCATGACATGGTTCCAACGTTCTGCTTTCAAATTACATATTTGTTATTTTCAAATCGGAATATTTTATTGAATTGTAATATCCTAACCCCTTCCTCAGGGCGCGCCATTGGATAAACATGACCTATAGTTATCAAGTTGAAAATTAGAAAAAATCACTGACGTAGTTTCACATCCAAAAATCCAACGGCTGTCAAAAAATGACAGAAGCTATCGAAGTGATCGTCCATCATCCACAAGTATTGGGAATTTTTTGTCAATAATTCCCTAGCATTTTATGTTTATGGTCGAGCGATCTTGACGAAATTGCTAGTGGTTTGAATATGTCATTCTCCATCCAAATTTGAAATTTCAACTAGATCGAATCTATAGTTTTGAGATTATCAGAGAAACAAAATTTCGAAGGGCCATATTCACGGAACCCTAGTTGAATTTTGCCCATTTACGCGGCATTCGAGATCCAAACCTACCCAGAAAATTTCAAGTCTCTAGGTTCATCCGTTCGGGAGTTACGGACGGACGGACAGGATTGAATTTGATCAGTGACTCAAACCTAGTTGACTGGGACCATTCTGGATTAAAATTCGAAAAATGCAGACATCGTAACCAAATGATATAGAACTCGTTTGAGTGAAAAGAGCGCTGAAAATTGAGCTTTCGAGCAATACAGGGCAATATCTGGGTGATGTAATTTTTTCGTTTTAGTTTCAAAAACTATTCACCAACGAAAATTTGGCAATTCCTGTTTCCCACAATTATATTACGTTAAGAGACAAAAAATATGAACAAGGAAAGATCTAGTACATGTTGATGATAAAAAAATAGTCCCTTTCCACTGAAATTACATAATCAGTAAATAATACTTTACTTGAGTCTTTATGCATACGCAACTAAAATAAGTAGTTGTAAGTACCTACCATAGTACGGAGGGATAATGATGTTCAAATGCGGCAGAAAGTACTTCGAAGATCCAGGAAATTCCCATGACGAAAAACATTTTGATACACAATGATAACCTGGAATTTAAAACGAAATAAATTAATCACAGTGCCACTATATCGACTGTCAAGAATAACATTGTTCTAAATCCACTTTTTTTAGAATATCACAGTGTATTAGTTGGTCATCTCAAAAAAATTGAGATTTTTTTATTAGTATATCTTCATATGGTACACCATGTACCTATATGCGTACGATTTCACAAGATTCTCTTATTCCCTTTTTTATTCCAATTATTAATTCCTTATCACCCTAATTTTCTGTTAAATTTCCTCCAATTTGACTTATTTCACAAACAAAACATATTTTATTCTAAAATTAATGAAATTTGTGTAATTTAATCTCACCTGTATCTCAAAATTTTTATTCTCTTCCCATCGTATTGCTGGATTTCCTTCCATAGTCCATATATTGTGGAGAAGAAGAACAATATGTTGAGAGATAGAAGAAGGGCAATTGGTACGTACATATAAACGAAAGAAGCTTCAAGCGCTGCAAATAAGTGTTGAAATATAATGACCTTTCCACTTTAACAACAAGTTAACTGGAAAATACCATCAAATTTCTGCAACTCATCAATTTGATCAACACAATTTGATTTTATTTAGTTTGATATAAATAATAAACAAACAATAAACTTTAATTAAAAAAAACTAATTCTAACATGAGCTTATTTAAAAAATATTCCTAGCATAGATAATCTATAAATTATATATTTTTTTAAATTGATAATTTCAGTAAGAACCAGACACCTATATATAGGGGTTGCAAGAAATCTCTTGGAAATGTGATAATCATAACTCGAAAATGAATTTCTCACTGATTCAAGACTTTACAATTTATCTCAAAGTTCAAAATTGAAGTCGGATTCAGAATCTCTATAGTGCTACTGTACGAAAAGCAGAATTATTTTTTATCCCTCTGATGGATTCGATACTTTAAATCCATGGTGAGAATAGACCTTCGACTTTGCCTACATATAACATAACATAATGAAGCCTAACACTGGCAAATCATAAGATCTTGCTTATTGCTTAATAACTCACATGATCATTTCTAAGCTCTTCTGTTAAAAAGTCCTGCATTCGATGTACCTATCTCACAAATTAAAAGAAATCGGATGGGACATTTTTTAATGTATTGTTTGAGTAATCAAAAACCATGACCTTCTATGATTTCCATCTCTCCTTAACTTTTTTTCATTGAAGCTATAGATCTGAAACAAAAACCTTCTGCAGGAAAATATAAAGGAATAATGAGCGTTCAGAAAAATTCGTGGGCAAGTAAGTTTTATATTTTAATAATTAATATAGATGTCAGTGACATCAATTTTTGCCTACTCAATAGGCAACTTCATCACGAACTCTGCTGTAGGTTCATTAGACAAGGTTATATAACTATGAAGATAAAAAAACTTCTAAAAAATGGAAAAATGAAGGCTTTTGTTTCAGAGCAGTAGCTCAAATAACCAAAAAAATCCTTGATAATTGTCAAAATGTCAGTGCAAAAAAGTATGGAATACTTGTAATATAAAAAATTGAAATTTGAAAAGCTGTTATTATTTCCGCTGTTTAAAATCAATTATCTTGAAAATCATCCTTATATAAAACGAAAACGGAGATTGAAATAGGCTAAAATTTATTTCTCCCTTCTTGGGAATAAAAAACAACTTACTTCCAAACCAGCATATTGATTCTTCAGCCATTCGTGGATGTGCATAAATGTAGAAGTTAGTAACTTGAGAGAAACAAACTATGAGAAGCAATAAAAGAGGGCATCCGCAGCTATAGATGTGGTAAATTGTTTTCCAGTGACTTACATTTGAAAAAATTTTCGGTTGTCTGAAATAAAAAGAAACTCCTATTAATTGAAGTAATTCCAAATGAATCAGCAATTTATATTAAGAAGCAATTGGATGTCAATATCTAAAATGTAAAAATGATGATAAACTAGATGCCACAATAAATTGATGGAAAATATGCAAAACAGAAGAAAACAGCAACTTATACAGTGGGATTTTAATGTATAGAAACGATAATTAATTTAATTTGCAAATAGATTCAACGAAGAACCCATCCGAAATTTTAATTATTTCCACTGCATGCATGAAAAGATTTTTTGAATAAATAATCATAGTTCTGTTGCCAGTTCAGTTGTTCAGTAACGTGTCGTTGAATTCTTCTTTTTTAAGTACTTTTGGATGAGGAACTTACGTTGTAGTTCTCCAGAGGTGGAATGAGTACGCATTCAGCCAGAAGAAGGCGTACAGAAAACAGAAGTACATTGAATAAGCATAAAAATGGCACATAAATCTGGAGGACTGATAATTCATACGATTCAATCCCATGATTATGAATCCAAAAGCTAATCCTAAAACGGAATGGACAACACATAAGCCCTGAAAAGTTCATCAATTATTTATTATGAACAATTGCTAAGACAGAGATTCCCAAAATTTTCTGGTAACCTGAATGGAAATTAGTGAAAAAGTGCGAAAACTTCTAATTGGTGATTGCTGCATGGGCGTAGCCATCTGAGGACAGGGGGGCAACTGCCCCCCCTGAAGGAAAAAATATATTGGATTATTTTCAAATTTTAATAAACAAAAATTGAAATCTAAAATAAAGATACATATTTTTCTCTGTACTTCATATTTTGTTTGTTGTTGTGGTCGTTTGCATGGTTGCTGTTATGCACATTTTAAAATTAATTTAAAAGCTCTAATAAACAACATTGTTCGTGTGTCCTTCTTCACTCGAATATATATCAGCAAAAAACAAAGCTGTTTGAAAAACAGACATAGTGCTATAAGTATATATCAATAGCGTTTTCGATCTATGCATTGGTGCACACCAGAATTGGATGAAAAGTGTTCGATTTACTATCAGGATACGTCAATTTTTTAGTGTTCGATTCGAGCACTTAGAGGTCGGACATTTCTGAGAAAAATGTTAAAAAAATTGTCACTTTTTTTGTTTTCATTAAACTACATTTTTAATCCTATTAATTAATTGAAATGAATTTACTCAATAAGTATTCTATTAGTGTGAAATATAATGAAACATTCAATACACTATCCTTCATTTCTGAAGGAAAATCAGGACTGCATAGTGAATAAAGTTTTGGATAAATTTAGTTTAAACCCAAGAAAAATGTTATAACTTCAATTTAAATATAATTGAAATCTCAAAGTTTTGTTTTCATTTGCCTTTTCTTTTTATACTAAAATTTTACATTCTGAACGACCATGGATCATAACCATGGTTTGCCCCCCTGTTATAAATCCTGGCTACGCCCTTGGATTGCTGAGGGATTTTTTTGTATGAACCCAGGTTCGGAAGCGCTCAAATTATACAATGGATCTCTTTCCTTCCAAATTAGGAACACCCTGTATATTACTCTGAATAAAAATGAAACACAAAAATGTAGAAAAAAATTTTAATGCCCACGAATGTTTCGCATTTATTCACTAATAACCTGTTCAGGAGAATGTAAAAAAAGCATTAGTAAAAGAAAGTATCTCACCTGTAAATCCAATAATTTCGGAAGTATTATGTAAATTCCTGCTGTAAGGAACAGGAAGAACGACGATACGAATCCTATGTACATATACACATCGGAGGGTTCTTGCTCTTCGGGTTCATAACAAACAATGAACATCACCGAACCGTTGACATTGGTCCTGCAAAACCTACAAACAAATATCGAGAGCAATTGATGCAAAATAAACCTAACAGCTTTACAATATCTTACCCATCTTTTTGTACGGATGCGTCGCCAAAAGTAATTTCTCCTTTAGTTTCGTCGATTTTCTCTATATCTTCAGGGTTCAAGAGAAATCTGTGTGAACAATCGATCACATTGTTTATGGACCCCTCAAGACACTTTTTCGCAGTCAACGTATTTTCTCCTTCGCAACAGTTTTTTATTGAGCATTTTGCAGAGTGGAGGAGTGCACATACCGCAATTATCCATTGCCAGTTCATACCTGCAAAAATGGTCATTAATCTTGATAGGAATTAGGATAAGGCAAAAATACAGCAAAAAACTGTAGTAAATCTTAAGGAAAACAAATATATACTAACTGACAAAGAAACTGCAACACCCAGAAGGAGCTGTTTGAATTTTAATTTTTTTTTGTAAAACATAGATAGTATAGCAAGGAATAAATGATTAAAATTCAGAGAAAAAACGAAGGGTTTAAATTTTTTTTCATAGATTTGTTAAAAATGTGTTTGTCCACCGCGATTATCTATATACACTCCCCAACACCTCTTGGCATTGATGCAATAAGATGGTCTAATTCTTTTTGAGGAATACTATCCCAAGCTACCTGTACTTCATGCCTCAGAGCCGCCAAAGTCAGTGGAGCGTGGAGGCTGGGGTAAATTTCCAAGCTTTCTACCCATGATGTCCCAAACATGCTCTATGGGCGAAAGATCGGGGGATCTGAGCGGCCATGTCAGAACAGAAAAGTTTAAACTAACTCTGGCAACATGAGGTCGAGCATTATCTTGCTGAAGTATTGGATTCTCGAGCCGGTTAAGCTAAGGGAGAACATATGGCTCCACTATTTTTTGAAGGTAGCGCAGCGCTGTCATGTTACCTCGAATAAAGACTTAAGGTGACCTACTTGTATGTCAAACCCTTCTTTGGTCATCATGTGCACCAGAGGAGAATCGAGATTCATCAGAAAAAACACCTGATGCAATTCCACATTCCAATGTTGACGTTCTCTGCACCATTGTAATCGTTGCCGACGACGCTCAACCGTCGGAGGTAACACAAGATGGGATCGATAATGCTGCAGTTCAAAAGACCTCATCCTGCGGTGAACCTTTCGGACAAGATGGCCTTGTTCTTCTAACCACTCATCAGCCAAAGATCTAGTTGTCGCATATCGGTCCCTAATGACCTCGATCTTGAACTTTGTGACCCTTCGACGTCCGGTGCCTTCCCTTCTTCGATTTTGGGCATTATCAAACCACGCTTGACAACATCTCATAACAGTATTTGGACTTCAGTTCGTACGGTTAGCAATTTCTCGAAATGACAACCCCACCTCCCGTAGACGAATAATTCGACATTTTTCAAATTCACTTAGCTGGCGATAAATTCCGCGTACACGTGCTCTCGGAAATTTGACAACAACCAACCATCGACTTTGGATTTCCTCGAACAGCTGGTGTGTTGTGAAATTTGAAAAATTTGCAATACAGGGTGTCCCAAATAAGAGTGACTGATTTTAAACATGAATGCCCAGCTTATTAATTGCTCCAAAGAGATGGGGTTTTCATTAGTTTCACTAGTTTATCAAAGAGATGTTTTTCGGCTTGGCTGGCATTTCATCTCATCAACACAGGGTGTTTTACTAATGTTGGTCAAATTCAAAGGGGAAAATATGTTTTATTTTAAATGGAACACCCTATAATATTTTATCTCATTCGAAAGAGCAATCATTCTCCTTTCCAAAAATGTATAGTTTTCTATCTTTTGTTTCATTAACAACAAAGATATTCGATGTTCCATGTAGTAGTACATTTTTAATTAGTAGTTTTATATGAACGTATTTTGATGCCTAAAATCAGCTCATACGTTAGAAAATTCATTTGAAAATTTAAAATGTCGCTTACAGTTATGCATAAACGAAGAGGTTAGGCATATGCAGCATTTATTGTAACTTTTTTGTTCTTCCTTCTTTATATGTATTGAATAATGTTATTATGTTTCCTTACTAAATAAACTGTTTGTCAGATTTGTTGGCAATTATTTACATAGGTAATTAATATTGCATACTACATGAAACCGACTTAAATGATTATGTTATGCGTCAAACGGTCACAGCATAAGTTGATTTTAGGCATAAAAATACGTTCATATATAAAACTACTAATTAAAAATGTACTACTCCATTAAACATCGAATATCTTTGTTGTTAATGAAACAGAAGATAGAAAACTACATATACCTTTTTGAAAAGGAGAATGATTGCTCTTTCGAATGAGATCAAAAATTATAGGGTGTTCCATTTGAAATAATACCTATTTTCCCCTTTGAATTCGACCAACATCAGTAAAACACTCTGTGTTGATGAGATGAAATGTCAGCCAAGCCTAAAAAAATCTCTTTGATAAACTAGTGAAACTAGTGAAAACCCCATCTCTTTGGAGCAATTAATAAGCTGGGCATTTATGTTAAAAATCAGTGACTCTTATCTGGGACACCCTGTATTTAAGTAACAAGAAATGTTCACATGAAAAAAACCTCCACCATTTCTTTCTCCAAATTCAATTATTTACTCCTTCTTCTACTATCCATGTTTTACCGAAAAAAATTCGAAATTTAAACAGCTCCTTCTGGGTGTTGCAGTTTCTTCGTCAGTTAGTATACAGGGTGGCCATTTGAAAACGAAACAGACGAGATTACAGACGAAATAAATTTTTTCGATAGAAATGCTCGGACAGGTCGATTTCTGTTTCGAGGGGGACAACTTAAGATGTAGGTTACGGACGCATAGCGCTTCAACCCTTGCTACTACAACCCTCACCCCCAATTTTTGAATAGGGAAGATGGGGTGAGTGATACCTCAATTCAAAGGTATTTTTATACTGATTTCAGCACAGTAATTGTTTTTTCATTTTATGCATTAGTTCTCGAAATATTCTTAACTGAGTATTTGAAAATGAAGTGGTGTTTTCATGGCACTTGTAGTGTTTTTTTTTGTGAAAAATCGACATTTTGAGCTTCAAAACAACCATGACTGTGGCTTCCTTCCTCCAATCCACTGACCTAGAAATCTTAAATCGAGATGTCGATTTTTCACAAAAAAACACCACTTCATTTTCAAATACTTAGTTAAGAATATTTCGAGAACTAATGCATAAAATGAAAAAACAATTACTGTGCTGAAATCAGTATAAAAATACCTTTCAAATGAGGTATCACTCACCCCATCTTCCCTATTCAAAAATTGGGGGTGGGGGTTGTAGCAGCAAGGGTTGAAGCGCTATGCGTCCGTAACCTACATCTTAAGTTGTCCCCCTCGAAACAGAAATCGACCTGTCCGAGCATTTCTATCGAAAAAATTTATTTCGTCTGTAATCTCGTCTGTTTCGTTTTCAAATGGCCACCCTGTATTATCTATGATTGGAATAAACGAAGAATTTTAATGTGTAGGTACTCATCAAGACATCATTAGTCTTGCAGGCCTCATTTTTGAGTTCTTAAAACATTCAATATCTCAATATCCACGGGTAAAAAAGTGAAAAATTTTTAAGATTCGCTTGGATATAAACTTCAGCTCTCAGCATCATTTCAAACTTTCGGAAAAATTCATACAGGGTGTTCGAAATTTGGCGTGAAAATTTCGTTATTTAAAAAATTATGTTCTTCCATTTCTCAACACTTCTTCTGAACTTTCGCGTGAACCTATTATCTTAATTAGTTTTCGATGAGATATGTCGTCTAACCTTCTATGTAAATACGATAATAAAAAACCGTTCGCGACAGAATTGAAGTCGATTATTGTAATGGCCCAAAACGCCCCAACTATGCAAAAACGGCATTTTTTCATATTCACGTCACTGAAATCCTCCGAATTCAAATTACACATTATGCCTACTTCTGGTTAATCACGGTTATAATGTGAGATTCAACGAAACAAACATCGAACGTGAAAGGAGGAGCATGGAAAATCCAAATTATTCAAATTGGTTCTCTCTGATGATGGTCTCGAAAATTGAAGGCTCCACACTCAGTAGCCAATGCGGAAATATCTTTCAGGGTTTATTGTTTCCTATAAACACAAACGAATGCTTCGTGCAGATATGAGAATAATCACTCAATGACTACAGGAAGGAAATGCCTGATTATATGTAGCATTTGCAATTTGATCTATACATAGATTGAATCACATTCCAGAAATATGCAAATTCACCAAGTACCAGAACAATAACATTCAAAAGTTTTTGTCAGTTTGAAAACTACTTTGAAAATTTTAATGTGCCAGAGCATACAGAAATTTCGATTTTCCTGACGACTTGATTCGTTCAACTTTTGATTTCCCCATAAAGGTAGCAGATACGATCAGATTCCTTGAATATTTTTTAGAAATAAAAACCCATAAACATGGACAAACGTTTAGCTTCCGAGATTCAGGGTGTTTTTTCCTCATAGCATCTGTACTTCAAAGATATTCCAATAGTGAACTCAACCAGGTACACACTGGTTGTATGACCAACAATATTTTTATCATGTAGAACTGAAGCAATAAGTTTACAGAGTATGAAAACAGATTCTCATGTTTCGTATATAGGTGTTCCTGAATAAGAGTATCAACGGCCAATTGTTGATTTCTCATAAAGAAATAGCATTTTTTTCTCTTCCATTTTTTTCTCCGGGTCTTCGTTTCAGAGATATAGGGTGTCAAAATTTTTTATATTTTTCAGTTTTTCGCTAATATCTGAGGAACCGTTCGCATTACAGAAATGAGTTTCTGTACACACATTGGCACTGCCAGTGGTGGAGAAATTGAATTTTCACAAAAGTTTTACCCCCAACTTTTACACCACTGACAAATTTGCATTTGCACAGCAAATTCGGATGCGCCAATGTGTTTTACATGCAAAAGGTACTCCTGGTACTCTAAAAGTCTAAAATGAACCGTTTTCGAGATAACTGGCCTTTTATGATCAAAAACAATATGCTAACGCATTGTAAATTTCTTGTAATTGGAAAAATGAGTTGTGATATAGTATATAAAATAACATTACTAGCAAGGTAAGAGGGTTTTTACTGGCGAATGGAGGATATAACTGACGAGCCGCAGGCGAGTCAGTTACCTCCTTGAGCCAGTAAAACCCGTCACCTTGCGTGTATTGTTTTATATTTTATTTGTTGCTCATTTGTAAAAAGGTTAGATAAATTCCAAAAAAATCTCAATAATTTGTCGCAAATGTCGTAAGCTATGGAAGCGTTGCCATGCGAACATGTCTGTTTATTTTTCTTTACATTTGTTTTGGCGAAAGCGAAAATGAATGTACCATAGACAACAATGTCTATAGAATGTACCAAAAGACATTATTGAGGCAGCCAGCAGTGTAGCTTCAAGTTTATTACCTGCAAAATCAGCTTAAAGGTACGAGCGAGAATACGACGACTTCAAAAAGTGGCAAAACAAAAATAGTGTGATTGGGGTAACTGAAGATGTTTTCAGTTTTGTTGGTCTACTTGAATCAACTATCAGCTAGATTCAGCCCTAATACTTTATGGGCAAAATGGTCTATGCTGAAAAGCTGCTTGGAAATGAAAGAAAATGCCCCTGTTCGCAGGTTTGTTTTCCCTAAAAAATTTATTGAAAAATATGACGTTTAGTTGTCATTTGCAGATTTCAAAAGGTAATAGCGTTTCTGAAACGAAAAAATGAGCGTTATACGCCAAAAAAGGCCAAGGTATTAAGTAAAGAAGAGGCTGAACAATTTCTTTTACATGCTCCTGATGACCAGTGGTTGCTGGCGAAAATTGTAACAATATTCAGGTTTTTTGGATGTTGTCGATGTGACGAAATTCTCTCCTTAAACATGAATGATGTAGAAGATATGGGAAAATACGTTATTGTGACATTGCTTCAAACAAAAAATTTAACAACAAGAAGATTCACCATAACCGATGATGGCTGCAGCTTCAAGCCCTGCATGTTATACAGAAAATATGTAAATCTTCGGCCTCCTGGAACAGAAAACCTAAGATTTTTTTTGACATACCGACATGGAAAGTGCATTTCCCCTAATGCTAGCCAGCACACTATTGGTGGTGTCCCTAAGCAAATAGCGAAATATTTAGGTTTAAAAGACCCAGAGTTATACACCGGCCACTCTTTTCGCAAAACTGGAGCCACTATGGTTGCGGATTCGGGTGGAGATATTTTAGCACTAAAGCGTGCAGGAGGGTGGAAGAGCACCGAAATTGCGATGAGTTATGTCGATGATTCGGTCAACAAAAAAATCGAAATGTCTAGCAAATTATTTGGTAGTAAGGAGAGTACAAATGTTCTGCAGTCCTCGAGTTCAGCAGTTTCTGAGTCAACAGATGGTTCATCATCATCAGTATCAATTCTTTCATCATCAAAAATCTGTGTTACTGGAAATAACAATTGTACCATGATTTTCAACATATATATGACGATAAAACAAAATTTTCAAATGTAAATAATACTAACTTGTAAAAATTCTGCAAGTTAACTGTCAGTTTTACAAGTTAGTGACTTGATAAAATAAACTTTCTTGATTAATATTGTGTTTTTGGAAACTGACGTTTACAAATGAGAAACAAATGAATTAACTAAATATATGAGGTCGCTAAAAATTATGAAAAATAACTTTGCAATTTAAACTTGAAAACCTAGTTGTAAAATCTTGTTGAAATTGATAATCTTGTTAATTATCACTACGTCATCATTTTTCCAATTATGTATAGGAAATTTACAAAGCGTTAGCAAATTGTTTCTGATCATAAAATGCCATTTCTCTCGAAAACGGTTCACTTTAGAGCAATGAACCAAGAGTACCTTTTTTATGTAAAACACATTAGCGCATCCGAATTTGCTATGCAAATTAAAATTTGTCCAGTGGTGTAAAAGTTGGGGGTAAAACTTTTGTGCAAATTCAATTTCTCCGCCACTGGCACGTCTAATGAAACCCAGTAGAGTGCAAGAAAGTAGCTATTATTAGTAACAATTTGTGTTGAGAAACTCAATTCTGTAATTCAAACGGTTCATGAGATATTAGCAAAAACAATGAAAAAATTTTAAATTTTTAACACCCTGTATCTCGAAACGAAGACCCGGAGGAAAAAATGAAAAAGAGAATTTTTTCATTTTACAGTTGACTGTTGATACGCTTATTTACGAACACCATGTAGATATCTTTATGGAACATTGTGTCACTGTTTCGGGACCTTGTATAAATTCAATGGACATAATACGATTTATGATTTTATGGCTTTGGTTCACGCATAGACGCATATGAGGTTTATACGATAATTATTTTATGAGCCCCCCTGGGATTAAACCTGCCAACTCTCATAGCTCCCACTGGGATTTTATTCATGGCTACCATAATACCTACACCTACCATGTTGTTAGAAATTTCCTCTAGGTACT
Organism: Adalia decempunctata; assembly: GCA_951802165.1. Lineage (NCBI taxonomy): Eukaryota > Metazoa > Arthropoda > Insecta > Coleoptera > Coccinellidae > Adalia > Adalia decempunctata. The sequence continues at coordinate 30,948,873 of OX637697.1, forward strand.
GTGTACTTGAAATTAAAGTTTTATTCCTTTTCTAATCGATCAACTCATTGCACTAAATTTTTTGGAATATGCATCTGTCAGAATACAATATTGTTAATTTTTTTATCCTCAATTAAATTTCGAGACGGATTTAGTATAAGTGATATGCATATGTAAAATTAATGATACATTAATTTCTTTTGCAATACAGATTATCTTCAAGTACCGAAACTGAATAACATAAACACTAAACAGATCATCTAATTGTGGAAACATATTCTGCGTTGAAGATAAATATGGTGAATATGACCTCATTTAATACGAAATAAACACATGCATAAGATGAAATATATGAGATTATTCAATTCTAATTGAATTCGAAAAAAATTTCACCGGAATATTCACAAGTTTAGTTGCTCGCAGAAGAATTTCAGAAAAGTCTATCGAAAATTTTGAGCTCATAAATCCGCAAGCTAGATTTCCTCTTCCTAGTCTTCCTGCCGTCATAATATAGGAAAACGCCCATGTAAATGGATTCATCTTTTGGTATGATTAATGACGTTCTTTCAAAATGGCATAAAATCATTCCCATGACATTGCGTTTCCACTCATTTTCCCACTGAATATTTTTTGTACCCATGTTTATGTTGAAAAAACCAAAAGTTTCAGAAAAACAATAGGTAATACTTCATGTGCGTGAGAATGTTGCAGAATGGTAATTTCAAGTAAAACTGCGTCTATAAATAAAGTGGACAGTCTTATGAAATATTTGGATTACACCTTCAAAAATGCATGTATTTTTATACTATTGTTTTCATTTATCCATCTACATATAAAAATAGAGTTTCAGTATAATGTTTATGCTTTGGATTACAAAATTCTCCTACGATAGAATATACCTATTACAAACCATTTGAGCAAGTATTTATGGGCGGCTTTCCAACAAGAAGGTGAAAAATTAAAACAATACAACTTTGTTCATCGTGAAGATATAATATTCAAATATAGGAGGCTTTAAAATTTGAAAAAATCTCTTGGGGATTTTTCATCCAATTTTGTATGAGACACCACAAATTGCTTACTTACATATTCAACGATAACATCAAGGCCCTAGCAATCAGGGCCGGAGTTGTGGGATCTCTCTATTCTCAAATTTGAAAAATTACTTGTACGCATTTTTGTCCGAATGGGCAATTCATCTTCAACATAAAGTGTCCCCTGATATTCTGGATATCTTTTTTTTAGTTGCATAACTCCGCATCAATGGGAAATTGGCTCTTGGTGAATTTGCCCGAATTGTTTATACGCACAAAGCAAAAAATTCATAACTTCTCTCTTCTCTATTAACTATTTTGAAGAAAAATGCTCGAACAAGTCAATCTTATTTTAAATTGAGCAACTTCAATGTATAATCGTGCAGGAGGGGTGAAAAGTGGTTGGGTTTTTTTGAAAAACAACCCTAACTTTCTGTGCCAGAAATGGATAGAACCTTGGTTGCTGCGGATGATTTGGTCATTGGTGGCGTTATTCATCAACCCTTTTTCTATTATACGAAAGAAATAGTTGAACTTGAACTTACTGAATTTGAAATGTTTAATTTTACTCACAAACATTGCTCGAAAAATGTTTAAGATTTATTATTGTTGGTTAGAAATTCTACAAAATCCAAATGAGAACCAGGAACCAAAATTATGTCAATTTAATGTGAGTCAATATGAACCATTTCGTTGCAAACTCAATAAGCACATTTTCTGGGCCCATAGCCACTTTGGCAATGGAACACTCGGATTTTTCCAAAACACACAAAATTGCCACAAACTAAAACAAATACGAAAAAAAATCAGGGGACAATTTTTGTAGAAGGTAAAGCTTGATTTTCCACAACTTGAATTCAAATTTTGATGGAGAAATTGGAATTTGAAAATTGAAGATATTTTTTTGATGTAACTAATAAAATAAAAGTTCTCATCGTGTGGACAGCAAATACATTCTTCTCAAATTTTCGAGATGCATATTTCAGTAGATATTCAAGAAAATATGGGAAAAATTTTCCTTCACGCAACTTTTATTCGAATTTGACAAATTTCATATCAAATTTCGAAATTAGTATCATGATATCTGAAAGCATTTGATATATAGCCAATTTCATTGAAATATTTCATGAAAGCAGTTGTTCATAAATTGTGTTGTGTGTAAATCTCACTTCTGATAATTGAGAAATATTAAATATTATCAATGGTAAATTTGATCTACATTTAATTCCAATCAGCTTCTTTAATCAAATGGCTGAGTGTATATTCTTAGTAAACCGAAAATTTTGGTTCGGACATCGATTAATTTTTTAATTGAACATGCAAAACACAATTATAAAATTCGATGAGCTCCTTATTATGAAAAAATTGAAAAAATAAAAATTGGATAACTTTGAATATTGTACTAAATTCTTTTACTCTTTAGAAAATTGGTTTATCATTGAAATAGGTACCTCTGTAAATTTTGGAAATTCCTGAAAGTTCCTCCTGTCACTGTTCAGTATACCTAACTCACTCGTGATGTATCGCGACTCTGATATGAACGTTTTAACACATCTGAAATAGAATCTAGTGATCTCGAGTTGTGATCAAGGTCGTTTCTGGATCGGGGCAGGGAAGATATTTTTCATTTTTGAAAAGGTCCAGAATTTTTGAAATTTCTCAATGATTTTGAATGATAACGAGCACTACTTCATATCCGTCGTTCTGGAATTTCTTAATATATTCTACAACGCTAGTGTAGGTAGAAAATGTTGCGAATTCGTCACTTTCCATTGCTCTTATACATTACCGAATATAGGGGACGAAGTCTGCAAATGGGGGGCGTAACAAGTAAATACCGAAAAATCTTTGTTTTCGCGTTTTTCGAGTTTTGAGCAGGACGGAATATCAAAAATCAACTTTAGCATGAATAGAGGTACGCACGGGGTAGGTAAGCTATACTCCATTCCCTTTTATAAAGTATCCCAGTTGGCCATGCGATTCTGACACATTTCACCGCGTATATTTTGAAAATGCTATGTTATAGTCATTCTTCTGTCAGATACAAACGCAACGTTGCTGTTTCTACATATAAATCGTAGATATTACGTATTTATCAAAATATTCACTTTGGGAAAACAATGAATTGAAAATATTATGTGAATTCAATAATTCTTAAGACCTGACTAATGTTGAAGAAACTTTTTTATCTTTTAATACTGGAAATATTTCACGAATATAAACATGGAACGAAGATTCAGTTATGCCATTTTCTTGTACGGAAATCAAGAATCGAATTTTATCAATCAGTTTCTGAGCGCTCGTCGAGATGTCTGTATTTTTCTCATTTAATGTACACACATCGTCAAAAGTCTTGGCAACCCTTGGTTCCTTAAGAAATAAACAATCTCTATGTTCTGGAAATGAGACGTATATTTTCCCCTATTTCAACTTCATTAAATTTGATAGAAAATCTTTGTTTTGTACTCGCTTTATGCAGGATGAGACAAAATAGGGAAACTGAGAAAAAAATCCAAATTTATCGATTATTTATACACGAATCAAGTGATTAATGAAATTTTCAGGCATATCATTCCATTCTTCCTGATGGACTAAAATCAATTCGTGTATAGTTGAAGGTGGGTGTTGACTATTGGATATTGCTCTCCCTAAATAATCCATTATGTGCTCAATTGGATTCATGTCTGTTCGTCTGGTGAGTTTGCTGTCCAGTTCATTTTATGGATATTGTTCTCTTGAAGAATGTTTTGAACCTTTCGTGTGCGGTGTGGTGGGGCGTTATCATATTGATAAATTAAATTATCCCCAAATTCAGTAGCGGATTAACCGGTACGCTTAGTACGCTGCAGCGTAGGGCCCCGAGGTCCAAAGGGGCCCCCGCCGATCGAATTAATTTTTTTTTCTAGAATGAAAATTCAGTCTGTAAGTGTGAAAAAAAATAGTCAGGCTGTACTATATTTTATAGGAAGCTCAGAGGCAACTTGTGAATTATGGATTATTACATTCACATGAAACGCAATGAATAACAAAATCCTCAGAGCAAAACTCCGATGTTGGAAAAAACACACCATTCGAGATTCAGCGTACTGTCCTACTTATTTTGTCTGCCTGCAATAAATTCCGTCAAGGGTGGCGGCCGAATTCCAATGTTGACAATTACATCATAATTCCATAAATTTGTCGACATTTCCTCTAAAATCTAGGAATGTGCTACAGAACGGCCGACCAGATGTTGTTTGGTTTAGGGGTGTAAAGTGAAAAATAACATATCCCGGCCCATTCCATAACACTACATCCTCGGATAAAAAATAAATATAGAACTGTTATGACAGAAAATAGATTGCAGTTTTCAGGAATACTTTCTCTTTCGAAAGTGATATAACGAGCAGTCTCGATTATAATTCTGCAATAAAAGAATTTGCTGTTATTAAAATAGGAAAAAAACAATTTTTTTAGTGCAATTTCATTTTGTAGGTAACGGAAATGCAGCTTTACGATACTTGTATCTTTTGTGATGATTTTTATTTATTCCTTAATTTCGATGCCGCAATAAAAAATTGGCAGATATGATATTCTAAAGATATTTTGTATTTTAATTTTTGTGCTATTTTTCCTTTTTTTAAGATTTTTATTCATCTTTTATATTTTGTTTTGATATACATACCTTGTATTTTATTAAGGTCGGCGTTTAAAGCGAGTAGGAAAGCTCAGCCGATAAAGGCGCCACCGTCCATTTTATGGAATAATATCTCCATAGAACATACATTATCACTATTGAGTTCTATGAATATCAGTCTGATTATGAATGAAATGTACAATGGCGCTCTCTATCTGAAAATCGCCGAACTATGAAATAAGTCAATTTGTGGGTAAAGCAGGAATTTTTTCCCGCCAAAATTTGAATTTGGCCATTCTCTGCCAATTCCGTATTTCAAGTGGTTTTTCTGAACGAAATTATCAGAAGATTCACTTTTAATCGGATGTTGAACTATTTTCATGGGTAGTTCTATTGAAATAAAACAGAAGCATGAGTTGGCTCATTTTCTTCTATTTTTGAAAGAAAAACAAATAACTGAATGAAAATGAATGAAATCGACTAAAATTATTTCATCAAGAACTCCAATCCTTTCTGAGTTCACCCACAAAATTTCAGTTTTCAAAGTGAAACCATTTTCAAATGCAACTTGAAATAAAAACACACTACATTGAACGCCCACCTTAAAAAACTTTATATTTTGTTTTTAAAGAAGTGAGTTTTAATTAAAAAATTCTTTTGAAAAAATCAAAAATGTTTCAGAGGGGCCCCAGAAGTTTTGAAGCGTAGGGCCCTTGAAATCGTAAATCCGCCACTGCCCAAATTCGTTGCGTAGAGGAACAATGATGTTTTCTACGTAGATGGCCCTATAGTCTGTTCAAATATAAGAGAATGTAAACAAACAAACCAAATCGGTTTGTTTTGCGCATTACTAACATATGATTGGTGAAATGGTCGGCTGTATAATTCTTTTCACGCCCCCAAAAGACTGCCAGGATCGTACTTAAAGCTTAGAACGATTTCACAGTTATCTTTTCCGGACAATAATGTCGAATTCAGAAACGGACACTGCATCTGAAGGTGGTATATTGGGCCATCCACGAAAAAGAACGAAACGTTCACATTTGTCTATTCAAATCATGTGTATTCCATTCAGAGAATAATATCAAGATTATATGATTGTGTGAACTATCCTCGATCCGACCCTGGAGCCCTGAAGGCAAGTCTTTACCTGAACGAAGCCCATCCTTCGTGTGCGCGAGTTTGTTTACGTCGTAGTCGCTTATATTTGAACAGAGTATAGTCATCGTTCGTTCAACGATAATAAGAGGGATACGGCGACCGAACATTGTACACCCCCCTAACACATTATTACCTGACTGGTAAAAAGCGCTGGGATGCACAATAGATCTTAGGTCAAGGTGCATGCGAGTTCAGATGATCTTCCGCCCCTCCTCTAATCTAATCTAATCTAAAAACACATTATTGATCCGTCTTGAAAGGACACAACTTCTCTATGTCGAGATGATAGCCGAAGTACTCTAGATGGTCTTCTTGCCCTTAAATTTGAGAACTGCAAACTCCTCATGGTACTGGTTGAAACTACCCGTCTATAGGTCTATACTCTATAGGACCTCAAAAAATGCGAAAATTCGTGATCCCAAAAAGACTATAGGAGTTATCCATTCCCAGCTCAAAATTCGAGAAATGATATGGCGGAACGAGCCACATGAACGAGCCCTCAAACCACGCATGTTTGAGTATCCACTATCCGACCGTGCCCTCAAACATCTCAAAATTTAAGGTTATTCGCTTTCATTCGGCATGATTCTATCATAGATGCATAGAATAACTGGTGTATCGACTGCTTAAGGGTCTACATCCCTGAAAAAAAGGGAGTCAGAAACGATTTATTTTTCTGACTGATCAAGGGATGTAGGTGTGTATAAAGGTAAAAATAATAAAAAAAATATTTTATGAGTATTGAATGAATAAAAAGGATATTCAACATCATTTTTGGTTATTTTTCAACATTTCCACCATCAAAACGAACTAATATTTTTGTGTTTTTTCATTTCAGTATTGAAGTCTATCATTTAGTTAATGACATGTCTATCTCATTTTTCTTTTATAATAAGCCGTTTTTTTGTAAATGATATTACAAAAATGTGTTGTTTTCGCGAAATTTATTTCCTTGAATTTTTCTCTTCGGAATGATAAATATCCATTTTTCTCAAAGACAAGTAATTAAGGTTTGTTTTAGCCGTCGATTAGTGAAAATCAATTGTTAATAACAATTATGGATTTTAAGATGGAATTGAATTTCTTTTAAATGACACGCCCCGCAGGTAGCTCCTCCCAGTTGACTGGTGAATGAAAGAGAGAGCATTTATACAGCTGGTGTGAGATCTATAGTTCAGGGTCGGATTTCTTCATTTCTTGTTATATTCCCTGCTCCCCAACATTTGTTCTATGAAGCTGAATAATCCAATATATGTATAAAAATTAATGTATATTAATGTTTGTTTCTATTTCTTTGTATTTTCATCTTCATCATCCTCATTATCATCACTAAGATGACGGAATAAGGTTTTTTGACAACGGGAACAACGGGAGTAACAGGAATAACGGGAACAAATAGGAACATCGGATTATCGGAAATAACGAGAACAATGGGAATAACAGGAATTATAGAAATCACGGGAACAACGGGAATAACTCAACAGTGTACAAGAAAATCTCAACAATACAGGATGACATAGTTCACATTATCTATACAGATAATGGAAACAGCCCAAATAATCTTTCAACAGATATTCCATTGATTACATCTGATCTTGTTTCGAGCATTTCGGCCGGCGTGGTTTATTAGATTTCGACGTTTCGCCAGATCGAGTGTCTGGCATCTTCAGGAATTATTTCTCTCTCGGCCGAAATGCTCGAAACAAGATCAGATGTCATCAAACGATGGCCACGAAAGCCTCAACAAATTCATTAAATATTCCATTATCAAGAATATCTCGATCACAAAAAGACATAGTTCATGAATGATCTAAAAAAAAACTAATTTGTTGAACAAAATCTGGTCTTATAAAATTTATCTAGTTAGGTATATTTATCAGGAAATACACTTGCAGAGGACATGTGTGTCCACTGTCCGCAAGTTTATCACATTGTATTCTTCGTGAAATGTGTATTGTTCAGTTTTTTACTTAGGTGCTATTCCGATTTTATTTTCAACACTTAATACATAGTTAGTGTTTTCATCTGGAAATTGTTGTGTCATTTATTTTGCTTTCTACAGTATTCAGTTTAGTTTGTTTTTTTTTACAAAGAAATTTTTTTTCGAATCGCGATGCCCAAGTTAAGAATACCTTCAACTAGACGACATAAACGAACTCGACGATCGTTAGCGGTGCAAAGTATGTTACGTGATCTACATAAACCGTAGGTATCTGACTGAAGTGTTTTGCATGAATATAAACGAATACGTTTGTAATTTGGGAGAACAAGCACCGATTCGGTCCTGTACAGTGGGCTGACAGCAATGTGATCGTCAAGCTATAAAACGGGCGGAGTTAGGATCGGGGAACTCGCACTGCCATCTGGTGGTAAACGTTTCTTATTTTGAAGGCGAAAGACTCTTAATAAAAATCGTGACCAAAATTTGTAGATCAAAACGGCATTCTAGATTGCAGATTTTGGTCTAGTTCCGGAATAAATCCGCAATATTTATTGTTCGTGGCGCTACTGCGGCAACGACAAATAGCGCGACCCCTTTCGGGAGAAATGAAAAGCAGCACAAATTCTCGGATTTTCGATCGACAAGAAAGTCTTAAACAAAATTAAGATGTCTAGAATAATGGTGTAGGCACTGATTAGATTTTGTTTCGACCAAGAATATTAGCAATGTTTCGTTCTTTCCACTTCAGGTGGCGCTATTCAAAAATTATGATTGTATGATTTTTATCAGTTACCTCAAATATTTGAATTTATTCTGGCGAACGTGGCGTGTTAATGGTCAATAATTTTGTCAAGCAATAATGTGTGTTTATATTCTTGACATCCTGATGTATATTAGTTTTTAGGAAAAGTATAAAACTTTCATTATAAAAAGATGCCATTCTGCTGTCATGTCATAATTGACTTTGGCAATCAGTTGTTGATACATCAATCAAATTGACAACGGAAAATACACTGAAATGATAATGCGGCGCCGCCACGAAACATTGGGCGCGTTCATCCGACTAAGCAGCTACGCCACCGCTCCTTCAAACGTCAAAACCATATGATTCGTTGTGTCAAAATTACTAACTAATTTGACACAACGGATCGAAAAAATCATATGGTTTTGACGTTTGAAGGAGCAGTGGCGGTAGCTGCTTAGTCGGATCACGGCCATCTCAAGACATCTTAAGAAGGCCGTGGTCGGATGAACGCGCCCATTGCTAATATTTTCAATTTGGTCGAACGTCATTCCATTCAAAAATTGACAAGTGCCTACACCCAAAGATTATATATAATCTTTGCCTACACCATTATTCTAGTCATCTAAAGGCCTCTTGCAACGACAGAGAATTCTCGCGAGAATTTTCTGTCAAAGTCACTGACCGAAAATTCTCTGCCGTTGCATACTACTTTCGGTAGAATTCTCTGTGGAATTCCATTGTTCCATCGTATGCATCGGCAGAGAATTCTCGGTCAGTGAATTTGACAGAAAATTCTCGCGAGAATTCTCTGCCGTTGCAAGAGGCCTTTAAACAAAATCTAATCAGTGCCAACCAAAGATATTCTACAATATGTAGAATATCTTTGGTGCCAACACCAGGTATTCTATGCATCAATATTCTATCCATTTCTATGCACATAATTGACAGCCGTTCTCACAGAAGATTCTCAGCGTCACTCACAGAACTGTGAATGCCTTCTTTTGTGTTTTGTGTAGATGGCCCCGCTGCCAAGCACAATAAAAGAAGAAGAAGAAGGAGTTTTTGTGTTCTGTGTACATCAATTAATTTTTGTAATATTCTGTGCCTAACCACACTATTTGAATAGTAAAAACGTCAAGAGTTTCAAACAGTGGATCCGTTACTTTCAGATTTAGACAGAATTTTATACAAAAGTCCTTTTGTAATAATTTCGAGAAAATTACATAAAAATAAATAAATCTAAAATTTCATGAAGCTAGTCTTCGAATAACCTTGTCAAAATTTCTGAAAAAGTAGTGACTGTTTTTTAAGTTCTGGTAATATGACCAATGATACAGATAATCAGATTTTAATAAAGAAGAAAAAAATGGACAATAAACGCAAACGGTTCAACAACGAAGATTTGAATTCTGATAATGAATTAAAAATTTCTGTGAATGAGGAAATGAAAGTCAAGAAAAGGAAAAAGCATAAAGATGGAACATCGACAAAGAGATCGAGAAGCGATGAAGGCAACAAATTTATTTCTGCAGGTTTGGAATCTACAACTTCAAGGAAAGGTTAGTTAGAAAGAGTATTTCCGTTATTTATTTAAATTTCTGAATTACAGAAGTTGGTGTATTTAAAGTGACAATTAATAAATGAGAGAAATTCAACATCTAAGGACATGTTATATTCAGTTATAATGCTTCTCAATTTAAATATCCGATTATTTTGACTGCAGTTTTCTCTGTTCCAGAAGATTCGATTGAGAGGAAAAAATTTAAACATGTGAAGAGATCTGAAGAGAAAATTGATGTTGAAGAAGAGCCGACATCAGGTGAACATCATGTTCTGAAGAAAAAAAAGAAAAATAAACTCATTTCAAATAATGAAGGTTCTGATAACGAATCTGTGGTTGTTAATAAGGAAATAAAAGCAAAAAAAAAGAAGAAACATGAACACAAAAGTCCTAACCAGAAATCAAGAAAACATAAAGACTCCCAAAATGTTGCTGAGGATGAAGAATTTGTATCCACTAATCCTGAATCCTCAACAATAGGACAAGGTTAGCTATGAAAAAATTCTTCACAAATGTGAAAGGTGATAAACCCAAAAAAAGATTCACAAAAACATTCTATTCCTCCACGAAAAATTACTTTTGAACCAAAAAAACTAAGGAATTGTTATTGTAATTCTAAATAACCAATATATTTTGTTTCAGACAAGAAGAGAACTAAGATGTCCTATATACCAAATCAGGTTTTAGATGCATTGTTATTGAAATGTGATAAAATTGTTGAAGATTCCAAATCTTCAACAGTGAAGCAAGGTTAGTCACAAAAAGTATTTAATTATATTGATTTGCATTCAATTCCTGGATTTGAAAGGTTTAAGGTGTCTTGAGTGCAAGCAAGCGCCTGCGCTATTTAGGTGTTCAAACCTTGCAAAATACTCAAAAGCTTGAAGCACCTAAGTCTCTCAAGTGCCTAATCTTCTATGTAGAAAAATTTGAATATGTATGCCAATATTTTCTTTCAGATTTGAATAAACACAAGAGAGTTGTATCTAAGAGTGTAAAGGGGTCCCATATACCAAATGAAGTTTTGGATTACTTGCTATTAAAATGTGATAAAATTGTTGAAGAAGATGAAAATAAGAAGGCATCAATAAAGGAAAATCAACATTCTGTCAAAAGGAATGAGGAAATCAGTCAAAGGCAAGAATTCAGCCAAGAGATGGAATCGAAGGATGAAGAAGAATTGAATGATGATGCAGAGGTAAGTACTGTTTCATTATATTTCATATTACCCCTACAGCTAGTATAGGAGACATATGATCTTTTGAAACTGACCACTACATACTTTTCGAAAATCAGACCCTACAGTGTATGGGTTTGATTCCAGAAAGCAGAGAAGGTAATTTTATTGTGGAATTCATAGTAACACCAAAAAATTACCCAATAGAACCCCATCAAGGGCGTCTATATTCCTTTATTTAAGAAAACTTGGTACCATTGAAATGCACTTTTCTGTTTCAGAAATTACAGAAAATTAAATTTGTTCTACCTTTCGGACTACCTGCTATACACAAAATTGCGTACTTGCCCTGTACCCGTCCTACACCAGAACAACGGGCAGACCTTGAGAACGCAGGTATTGAATTGAAGTTAGGCAAATTTACGAAAGAAGAAGATGAGAAAATTTTGAAAAACTGGAAACAATTCTGTCAGGTAAAAGAAGTAATCATTAGAAGTGCTTCAATCAGAACAGTGACATGTGGATAAACCGGTGCACCATTGATTACTGTTTTTTTAATGTTCACCATATGCAGCAAATAATTTAATATTTCAAGATCCAAAAGGAAGTCAAGGATTTGTTTGAATGAACGCTCCACAAGGAGCAAATGGCACACCCTCAAGAGTCCGATATGATTTCAATGTTTTATCTAATATTTAAAAATTAACGATTGGTCTTATTTTCAGACTCATGATTGGGACGAAAAAAATTATATGCCTTTCCTGAAGGGCACCAAAAAATCTAAGAAGGGAATTTTAACTAAAAAGAAAGTGGAAAAATTTGTTCAATTCATTTCGCATAATTTCGAAGACAGATTGATGTATTATATTTATTTGCGATTCCAAAGATTATTCAGTATTAATGAAGATAAAAAGTGAGTACATGCCGAAAAAAACCTAAAGTAGATCAAATGAAGATAAAAATATTTCATTGAATTAGGGCTGATTTCATAATTAGAATTTAAAGAAGCATTCAATTTCATTATGAAATTGGCCCTCACTATTTTTTGCAACATGTAAAAATGTAAAGTAGTTAGGTCACTCAATCTTTGTTTGGTCATGTTGATTCATAGGTGATTTTTATTGAAAGCTTTTCATCATTTTCCAGATTCACACCCGAGGAAGATGAGATGATTAGATCATATGTGAAAAATATGAAGAGACCATATGCAGAACTTTCTTTTTTGTTGAAGAGATCACGTGATGCCTTACAAAAAAGATACAAAAGACTCCAGATTCAGACAGGGTCTGATAATGTGAAAATTTTTTGGAATAAAGATAGAACCAAACAACTCATAATGAGTATAATGAAAGTAACTGGTTGCAAAAATGTAGAAGGTTTAAAAATACGGGAAATTACAGAAGAAGAATGGAAAAAAATCTCTAAGAAAATGGCTTTACCTGAACAAAAAATTAAAGGAGTATGGTTGAGGGAAGTGTACTCAAGAATCTTCAATCCCAATTTTGGTGAAAAATCTGCAGAAATCTTAGAAAAATTGATCAACAAGTGAGATATTTTCTTATTTATATAGAATGCTTTGTTTTCAAAATTTCGTCAAAGTCCATAATGATTCATATAATATATTTGATTCTTTGTTTCAGAATGTCCAAGAAATATAATGATTGGAGAGATATTGATTGGCATGAAGAGGCTAAAGAGTATGATTCATTTACCCACCAAAGATTGTACAAAATGTTTGCTGATCTAGTCAGAACAAAAGTTCCAAAGGAAGAACAGAAAGATTTCAAAGGTAAAAAATATTAACACAAATAGCAAATCTTTAAAATTTATTACTACATGGATTTCATAAAATTTTTATTCGAAGCAGTCATTCTTGAGAATTTCTTTAAATTTATTATGTATCTCAAGAAGAGCATTATATTTCTCAACAATTCAGGAATCCTGTAATTTTCAATACATATGCATTTTGGTCTTTATTCTGGTATAAAAAGTGAGAGTTCATCTGGTTCAAACAAGAGATTTCATATTTGATGAGATTTATATTTTTATTTAAGAATTAAACAATGCAAGTCTTCATTTTCAGCATGCATAAAATATTTGAAGCAGTCGTCCATAGAGCCAAAAAAATTAAGATTTACCTACATCCAAGAAATTTTAGGTGAAATTGAGGAGGAACATAAAATATAGGTCATAAGGAAGGAAACATTGTATCATATGTAGATAATTGTTATTTAATTTTGTTTTTTGTACATTAAATTTGGTAATTTTTCATTTTGTTTTCAACATCATAGCCTTCCACATGCTGGCTTTCCATAGGAATTCAGTGACCCCTAATTCCATTTCTTTAGAGCTTAGACTTATTTATCTAGCACGCCATCAATTCAATTTTTTTTGCTATCTAAACGAGATATTTCTCCATGAATAATTCATACAAATTATGAAAAGCACTCTTTGACAACTGGGATTACTTGGTCTGATTTTTAACAGTGTTGGCAAATAGTCTCCATTCACTATGTGCTGGTCAATATTTGTGGCCTTGGTAGTATTCAGTTGCATGAAAGTGTATTAAACTAAGTTGGAAGTGAATTTGAAAGGAATTGTTTCAAGACAAAGACACAATAAAGGTGGAGAATTTACTCAAACATTTGACAATTGTCGATTAGTTAATCTTCATATCTCAACTTCCTATACTGTTCAATTGAACTGATCCAAGTCAATATCAACCTTGCAGAGTAGAATTTTTCATTAAAGGAAGAGGTTATTTTTGAAATAAGTAATAATCCTGGTTTCCTCATTAAAACTAGTTGTTTTTCTCCAATAAGGCAATTAGTCATATGATAAGAGTTCCCCGAAATAAATGAGTGATCAAAAATAATGTAAATTTAATAAAACTTAATTCACAATTTTTATTTATCACAAATAATTTCAACTCTCATCTATTTCATCTGAAGGCTTGAAATGGTTCAATAAATTAATTGTCCAATCATCTTTGACTCCTTTTGTGAACTCTTTTATAAATCTATAATTAGCAATACATATTCGATTTCTGTATTCTTGTGTGATACCTATATTAATTGGTATTTCTTCACCCCTTGCTTTCATTTCCCCTAGACCTTTCATTGAATGATGGACCATTAATATTTCAACAAAACGCTTTTGATCACGATCATCTTCATTGAATATTATGCCAACCTGGAAAATATAGTCCACTATTAAGTAGAAACTTGCATAATCAATGAATTTATTTGTGAGATATTTTTACCTGATAAGGAAAAGAGAAATAAATATCTTCTTCATCAATAGCTAACCACTCTCGTTGTTCCACAGACATGATTGATAATCTAGACTGTAAAACAGGTATAACATCCTCTGAAACCAGTTCGTCTAGGTCCTCACCACTCGAAAGTTTTTTTGAAACAACCTACAACAAGTAATTAGAAAAATTTCATTCTTGTAATAGTTGATACTTGCATGAACAGCTTTTTTCGACCCCAGAATAAATTCACTCATATCAAAGTCTTCGTCCATATAAGGCTTTATAATGAAATATGAGAAAATAACATTTTTGAATGATCTTATTATCGAGGGCCATATTACTCTTGGAAAGTTCATTAATGGGGGAAGTTTGACATTTTTCGGGATTTTTTTCTCTGGCTCAGTTGAGTAACTTTTATTCTCCCCAATATTGGAACCCAACTTTGGAGTATTCAAATTGCCCTGAGATTTCAACAAGTAATAAAGTTGATTATTACTTTTAGGCTTATTGAAAAATCGGATACCGTTTAATAAAATTGTTCGTTTCTTAGATAAGGAACAAAATCCATAGTTAATATTCATTTTCAAATCCAAGCATCTATTTGATTGCTGTTGTATTTTATTTATATTAATAATAATAAAGTGCTAAAGATTTCAAAATTACGAAAAATAAATAAGGTTATGACATAAATGTCACACCACAGAACATCTATGCACCATAGATATTTTAGAAGAATTATTCTTGCTTTTATGATTTTGAAGATGTTTTGTATTATATGTTCTGTGGTTGAAATAACCAAATAATTATTAATTATTGAAATAACAAATAATAATACCCACAGTACATACAAATTTTGGACGAATTAGACTCAATTTGAAGACTGCTGAAACTATAGGCTGCTATAGGTCTCAATATAGATGTACATTGAAAACTTTCACTGAACATGAAGTGGCAGAAAAAGATTATTTATGTAGAATTGCTATTCTTCATTCGTTGTATTGAAACTGTATTTGGAAATTCTTTTGAAAGTGAACACAGTAAATATTTGAAACGAAATGATTCTGTGGGTGTTAACAAATGTTGTGAGCCATATCAATTACTTGTGGGTAAATCATGTACACATTTCAATAATACGAATGAGAGAATTTGGCAGCCAATGTTTACATCTGAATCTGGGGAGCCTAATGTGAAAGTTTCGTTCAGGTAATACCTAATTCAAATTCTCATCTCCATGAATTTTACCTTTACCATTTATCCGTAGGTTTGTACCAGGTACACCAGATTGTGGTTCGAGACAAATTTTTCCTATCTATTTCAATGCAAATTCTACTGAAAAATTGCAACTACTGCCAAATGGAGTATTGCGACATATTTATTCACATCCATTACCAAATGAAGATGAAGTCTTTGGGATAGAAATTATTGACGGAAAAGATCTCCTCTTCCATGATTTTCCTCCTGGACAGTATTGTATGGATAAGGTAGATTTATTCACATCATAATTCTTTTGCTTCATTTGGCTTTTGATGCCATTCCATTCCTTAATGTTTTTTTGTTTTTTTGTGGTTTTTTAGAGAATTGATGGGAATGTAGTGAGTGAATTTGCAAAAGTTTGTGTACCTGAACATGAGAATAGTTGGACAAGAACTGAATTTCTTATGCATAATATTGTTAATCCTGTTACTCATGGAATTAATATTGCATGTCTTTTGACGATTGCTATAATATACTTTGTTATGCCCAACTTAAGAGACCTAGTTGGAAATATTATAACTACAATGTGTCTTTGTCTTATTTTGAGTCAAATTGGCGACCTCCTCAGAATGCTTACAGTGTTCACTAGTCACATAAGTTTACTAATAACAGGTAAAATTATAGAATAGATTATTTCATTTCAGATATCTATTTATATTCCATTCACTTTTATAATGAATCCCAGTTGGTCATGAAATTCTGACACATTTCACCTTGTATTCGAAAATGTTAGATTATAGTAATTTTTCTGTCAGATAACTAAGCAGCATTGTCCTTTTTACATAGAGCTCGTAGTAATTACGTATATATCAAAATGTTTATTTACTCTGGGAAAATAATGAATTTGGGAAAATATAATGTGAATTCAATAATTCCAAAAACCTGGCGAATATTGAAGAAACTTTTTTCTCTGTTAATAATGGAGTTATTTCACTTATATCCACACGGTTAGAAGATTCAGTTATGCTATTTTCTTGTACAGAAATCAAGAATCGAGTGTTGAAATTTTACTGCAAAATAATGGACAGAATAGTCTGTTACTTTGTGATAGTTCATTTGAAAAAAGAATAACACCCCACAGAAAAACTTCTAAATGATCAGACGGACCAATGGAATTCCCTACTTCTCAAGAAATACGCCTACAGAATACATTTGAATACCTTTTTGCACAACTTAAAGTACTACGAAACCTGGGATACAGTTAAACCTGGAAGGAACTAACTCCATTTACAGTAAATAGAGGTTAGCCTTGGCACTGTCTCTGAGAATTATTTAACTTGTCACGAGTACTAACCTGCGTCAGTTTTAAGTAAAAAAACTTGATATCACCAACAGGGAAACATTATAAAAGTATTAAAATTGAATGGAGTATAGAACAAAAAAATTTTTGGATAAGCTTGAGGTCATAATGAAGCTAAAAAAACATTGTTCTTAAGTTTTTAATTGATGGTTATCTATTTCAGAAACAATCTGTTATATATTTCTGCTTGGCTCATTTTTCTGGTTGAATAGTTTAGCATTTTATATTTGGAGAACTTTCAAGTAAGTAAATCTTCGAAATAAAATTCTGAAAATTACTTTGTTGATGAGTTTTTACCAGCGTAGACTTGCAGAAAGTTAGTATGTTTATATTTATTTAACTTTATACATTCATTTCAGGTCACGCAATGTATTCTTGAGAATAACTGATAAAAAAAAATACTGCTATTATTCAATGTATTCATGGTCTTGCACAATTATTCTGGGAGTACTGGCAATATTCGCACATTTTACCATGGACTATCCTGAATTGAATAGGACCATAAAATTCTTGGAAGAAAGAGAGGAGATAGGTGAGATTTCCACAAGAAGAATACTGAAATAACAATTAAATTATTCGTTCAGTTATGTATAACTTATTACTGAATGTGACATGATTGGACATTTATGCAGATGTCCAACATTATTAAGCAATTGTAACTTTCTACATCCAAATTGTGTTTATTATATTCTCGTTAAGATTGATTCTCATAAATTGATGATTAATAAGTCTCCAGAAAAATGTCATTATGAATAGTTAGATCAGTCAATAAAATTATTCAATTTTTTATGATGCTGAATGAACCATTGTTTCAGGATCTTTGGGGCTTATCATCTTTTTTGTACCTGTGGCATTTGTTGTGATACTGGATGTATATTTCTTCGCTTCAACCTTGAAAGTTATAAATAGAATGCATACATATGGAAGAATTCATCACAAATTGAGACATAGGTGAGTTGAACTAATCATTTCTGACTTTTCTTATTTTAAATCGAATATGAATCCCGATGTATCGTGGAGGATAGGAAATTTGGAACGACAGTGAATGATTCTTTCTATATTAATATTTACATTGCCTTTCAAACATCTAATGTTGTTAGGATTTAAACAGTGAGGAATTTATTATCTTTTCATTGCAGCTTCCGCATGTTTCTGATGTTGCTGGTTATCACTACTATCACATGGTTGTTCTTTTTGGCTACTTTCACAAAGTATGAAAGTTTAGTCAATACCTACATCATAATTAATGCTTTTCAAGGTCCGCTCATATTATATGTTTGTGTATTCAACCAAAAGCATGTTTTGTATTTGGTACAAAAAACTTGTTGTTATAACATTGAGATTTGTTCTTGTTGTCATCCAAAAACCGAACTTGAATGGGGAGATGAAATGACAGCTATGAATACCGGATTGAATTATTAGATGTTAGAACTGATTTTTTGATATTAACTGTTAATTCACAAAATGGCACTAATTTTTTTGGGGTATTTTTAAACAGTCTTGTGTACATTTTGCCATCTATTTATTGTCAGTTTAATTTATGAATGTATGACATGAATTTTTGATAATGAACTTATGAAAGGAGTGATTTGACGTAATCTAATCCGTCCATATTTTGGCAATTCGAACCTGAACATTTTATAAATTCAGGTTCATATCAAAAGCATTTATTTTCCTAAAGGCCTACTTTCAATATCGTCTTGAAAATAATGACAGTATGTCAAATCAATTGGTGATGAACATGTCAAAAGAGTGTTGAAGACAATAAGGTCAAGGTAATGAAAAAAAAATTGCGCTATCATTAGACCTAATTCATTTGTAAAGTTCATTTATATAAACTTCAAATTGCAGACTCTGCTTCAAGGGGAAAATTCATAGTCCAGTTTGTTGCAAGCAGTGTTTCCATTTTTTCGCTATGCAAATTTCTTCTGAAAACACTCTTTTAATCTGAGTACTTGACTGTGACACTTTCATTCAATGTTTTCTAAAAAATTATAGACTAAGGTTTTCTTGAGTTCTTGAGCAAGAATTCAATAGGTTGTGGTACTTAAATCCATTCAATATCTGACACCTTATATTTTGACGAGGTGATGAAATTTTAGTAGTCTTTGAAATTTCTGATTAAACTCAACAAAAACGAGTTTTTTGATCTAAATAGTGTTAGTATTAATGTGACAAATGGACCAAATGTTTTTGAATTGAAATAAATACTTATGAGTCTGATTGCTCATGGATCGTAGATAAATTCTGTTGACATAAGGTATTACTATAGATGCATAGAAATACCTGGTGTTGGCACTGATTAGATTTTGTTTAAGACTTTCTTGTCGATCGAAAACGTGATATTTTGTACAGCTTTTCATTTCTCCCGAAAGGGGTCGCGTTTTTTGTCGTTGCCGCAGTAGCGCCACGACCGATAAATATTGCGGATTTATTCCGGAACTAGTCCAAAATCTGAAATCTAGGATGCCGTTTTGATCTACAAATTTTGGTCACGATTTTTAGTAGGGAGTCGTTACACCAGGTGTTCTATGCATCTATGTATTACTCTATGACATAGATGCATAGAAATATGCATCTATTCTACGACATAATCATATAGAGTTGTGTTTTAGAATAATTTTTAATGTAGCTATCTGTGATTTTTCTAGTTGAAAAACTTGCTAACAGTAGTCCTCTCACTATCTTGATAAATTACTTATGCATTAAATAATTGGTGAAAGGAATTCCACATTTTATACACTTGTCGTAGTTTATAGAACTCAATGAATTATGGCACAAGTTTTGTTAAGTACTTAAGGCAGAGATATATTAAGCACATAACTTATAAATTTTTGTACATTTGTATTTTTTATAATAAACTTTATTTAACTGCATTCATTATTCTTTCTGTTTCGAAGGATTGTACCTCATTGATCAAATTATTCTTAGATTTTGTCTCATCTGATTTCAACATGCAGAATTCGAAGCCACTAGTACCTCAATATTCTTCAAGGAGATAAACAAATTGAAATAAAGTTCACAGACATATTGGTTGAAAAAATATTGTAATAACTGGTATAAATATTTTAATTCCACTGATAGTTAAATACAATATAACTGGTATTATCAGGAAAAAAATATATTGATTATATATTAACAGTCAATATGAAGTCATCTGAAAATATAATAAGTTAATACTAACACATTGATAATTATTTTACATATATTCACGTAGGTGGACGTGCCCAAGTATACACATATCCATCTTGGCACGCAGTTATAATACAATCTGGTCTGAACATGAGTGAGGTCAGTCTTTCATGTGCAATTTTTTTACAAACTAGAGGTTCCAGTGTAGGACACTCATCTAATCTAGGACAAGCTGGAGTTCCTACAAGTTGCAAGGGATCAACCCTTTTCTTAGCGGCACGAGGCCTGGGAGGGGCAAGAGCTTCTTCTGGGAGTTCCCATAGGCATATTTGTGTATCATGTCCTACAGAGCCAAACCTATAGCAAGCCTCAGATTCTAAGTACCAATCAAATGAAACTGCAGAAACCCAAGATCTGTGACCTTGAGCTCTGGCTATTACTCTTTTCTCTTCCATAGAAAAAACTGTCACTAAATCATCTTCCCCACCTACTGCAATTAACCTACAGTCATTGGACCATGCTACACATAACAGACCACCAAAGTAAGATCTAGCAGTACCAAGTAAATCCATGCTATCATATTGAAACACTCTCAACAATCCATCTTGAGATACAACAGCTAGTTTACCACCATCTGGGCTGAAAGCTAACTCATTAATGGCAGTACCTGTACCAAGCAACCATCTGAATAATGGATTTCTAGTAGATTTCGTTTTACATGTACTGATTGTGAAACCATCTCCAGCTTTGAAGGGTTGATAATGAGGAACAGTTGATCCACAGGGTAATTCTTCATTGTATACATACAACTGACCAGAAGTATGAGCGGATAGGAATAGAGATTTACTTCCAGGAACCCAACGTAAGCAAGTGACTCTACTTTTATCAATGAGCCTTTCTTCATTGAATAATTTATTAACTTCTTTCTTGAATGGGTCAATCAGTTGAATTTGACCAGTACTGAAACCAATAAGCAAACTCAAATTTTCACCTGAGGCAGAAAATGTATTGAAATCATGACAAGTGGGATTTGTTCCCTTGTAAATCTTTTTTTCTAAAGGCTTGCTGAGGTCAGCCGCTTTCTTGATTCCTTTATAAACATATACATATAGTTCTCTGCCATGATTGAAGCAAATTTTTTCACTTTGATCAGGCAAAGTTATCAACGAAACCCTAACTTGGGGTGGAGTTTGCCCTTGCTGTTGATAGCCTACACGATTTGGACGAGAGTATTCACTGAGGGTCATTAGTCTATAAGTACCCTCTCTTGTTGCAAATTGAGTTTTAACATCCCCAGGTTCGCTGAGGGAACGATCAAGCGGTCTATCGCCAGCTTCCAGCAAAGATTGTGTGCACATTGTATCAGATCTAGCCATTTCGAAATTGATTTATTGTATCCATTCATGAGAAGCAATATTATTGTAACATTTTCAATTGTTATCATATAATTTCTAGTTCATTATTTATTGGACAGTTTAAAAATTCCAGTGTTTACTACTGTTTACACAAATCTTGACAAGAGGATATATAGGTTAATAGCATAGATCTCGCAACAATTTTCTTTTATAGATGGCCTGATGGTTCGCCTTAAGGGATGTCCATAACGAGTCGGAAATAAAGTTTGTCCAGATATCCTCGAAAATACCCAACTAGCTGGATTATCATCTTGATCAGCGGCGGCCTTACCAATTGCGAGGCCCCGGGCGGCAGGTCTTTGCGAGCCTGCGAGGCCCTTTGTCCTTCGTGAAAAGTATGTCATTCGAATTTAAGTCGGGTCGTTTGGTTTAGGTATTTTGTCATGTTGAATAAAAACTGCCACAGTTTCACAACTAAATTAAATTTGTTTTTCAAAATATTTTACTTCGAAAGGTTTACAAATTCAACAAATTCGGAGAAGATAAATTTAAAAATTCATGTTAAATTTCAAAATTGATGTTCGCGGCTTTTTCTGAGACTCAAATCTTTAATTAGAACACAATAATCCAACAAATGAGCTACGTTATTTTCTATTGAAAGAATAGCAAGTACTGAAAGCCGATCTTGAATTCTTCAAATAAGTTTTGTTAATTTTAAGCCTCGAAAAACTCCTTTCAGCAGACGCAATTGCAACAGGTGTGGTGGCAATAAGAGCCGTTTCACATGGGACTGAGAGCCGCTTCACATGCGACTGATACCATAGATAACCTAACTGATACTGATAGTCAGTCGGGACCGGCGTTTGAACTGGATTTTGCAATACTCGCATGCGTATCATCATTCGACCCATGAAACAAGCATGAGCATCGGTTCGGCCTGCTGAGTTTGCGTGTCGTCGGATCGAGTCGCGGTAAAAGGCACAAAGGAGGTTTTCACATAATGCATGCGCACCGTCAGTCCTGATGCGATTGCAGTATTGCGCATGTTATTATTGAATATTCTTAGGAATTTCTACGTATTTACGAAAGGATTGTATTTATTCACCAATAATAGTGGATAATAGTCAATGGGTAGGAAAAAGTTAATTTTGAAACTGAAATGCTCATTAGTGCCATAGAAAAAAAATGGAAATATGGAATACATCCCCAGAAAATTATAAAAATATTGATTTGAATATTTGGAGGATCTGGCTCTGATGTGTATGACAGGAAGATTTCAAGAATCTTTTTCAATGACGAAGCAAGTTTGCATATTCATCAACAGATTGATCGTCGATAATGTCCTCGCTCCTTAATTTTTTGTCTGAGGTCCTTAACTTTTTATATACAAGATGATAGAGTTAATTTTAAAACTTAAAAAAAAATGAAACAATCATCAAGTAGATTTCCCATATAACTTTTCAAACAAAGAATCCACACAATAATAATAATGCCAATATAAGAATTTCGAAATACGAAAAAAGTTTTCACTTCGCGTGCGGGAATCGGACGGTTCCCGTACAGTTACAGTGTCACGCTCCAAATCCATGGCAGCAAGTGGTCTTTGATAGCGGCGACTGACGATACTCATCGATGTGAAAACAAATACCGGCAATACCGCCGACTGATGATCGGTTCGACCGACCATCAGGACTGACCATCAGTCCCTTGTGAAACGGCTCTAATTCTCAGGACAATTTCGATAGTGGGGTAAACTCCAGTTATATATTTTTTCTCTTATGTATTTCAGCACCGGGATAATATCGTCGTTTTCCTCATACGCACTGATGAACATATTTTTTTCTTCGTACAATTCATGTCCATCAATATCACATAATTCTCCTACTGTCACGGACATTTGCAAGTAGCTGCATTGTTTAAAAAAATTCACTATTATTGAATTCCTTCAATTTTTTTACACATGAAGTCAAATATGCTCTCGTGCTTGGGTTCTTGCGCGAGGCCCCTCCAAGAGCGAGGCCCTGGGCGATTGCCCCGTTCGCCACCCCCTAAGGATCTTGATATCGAGTTTACAAACAGCTTTGTTGTCTTCGATTGTTTCCATTTTTTCATATCTGCTACCGTTAAGAAAAATAAAAAGATTCGAAGAATACAAAAATGTTAGCGGTCTTGTTTTAAGGAATAGTAATTGTGATAAGTTTTACTTTAATTTCGCAATCATCTCGAATTTTTTGCATTTTATTCGATTTCAAAAACAAAACCTTTATTGAGAATCCTTTTGTGAGTCAGTTGCGGCTAGTGACAGTATAACGTGGTGAGACAGACCAGAAAAAAATTGTTTTTCTACAAGCGTGCACTTTCATTCTCTTTCCCGCACGTATTTCAATTCGTAAAGAGTCACATTGCCAAACAGTGTGGGAAAAACCCTTGCTATTCCATTACCGCACGCAAATGCGTGTGGTAATGGATTAGCAAGGGCTTTTCTCGCACGCTTTTTCTAAAGAATAAACTGAATAATGATACCTATATCTCTATGCCACCGACGACGTTACTATGGAAACGGCATGTGAATAAGAATTAATACATTGTCATTATATTATGAAATTGTGTTTAAATATAAATAATATCAACTCGAATTCAATCAGTACGCTCCGGTAAAATGGATACTTCGGGATCTGATGATGGCCTGCCCGAAGAAATATTAGCAGCTTCTTATGAAGCGAGTTTAAATTTGTTACCGGCCAAGTCGAAGATAAAATATGAGAAGCAATATTCAGAATTCATTGATTGGTGTAATTCCAAAAAGGTTCAACCGAGGAAGGAGGAAGTGTTTTCGGCGTATTTTTTGGAAATGTCCAAAATTTGGAGACCAAACACATTATGGTCCCGACATTCAATGATAAAGAGTGTTTGTAAACTGAAACAGGATTTGGATATTGGAAAATTCCATAAATTAACTGCCTTCATTAAACGACAGAATATAGGATTTCGTCCAAAAAAGGCCAAAACTTTTAATGAAGAGGAAATAACAAAATTCATGAGTGAGGCATCTGATGAAATTTACTTGATGATGAAGTTGGTAACAATTTTTGGATTAGCTGGTGCCTGCAGACGAGAGGAACTTACAAAACTCACCATCGACGATATAGATGATAAAGGAGACTTGATCATCGTCAATATTAAGGACTCCAAAAATCATTCACCAAGATCGTTTGTTATATACCAAGACACCAATAATGGATATTTTCTGAACATATACAGAAAACATATGAATTTACGTCCAAAGTCGCCGAATTTTCATAAAGTATAATCGGGGAAAATGTAAGATTCAACCTGTCGGAATCAATACAATAGGAAAATTACCGTCCGAAATTGCAGCTTACTTACGCCTACAAAATCCGGAATTATACACAGGACACAGTTTTAGGCGCTCCTCGGCTACTTTCCTAGCCAATTGTGGAGAAGGTATCACAAATCTTAAACGTTTAGGAGGATGGAAGTCAACTGCTGTTGCTGGGATACTTGGAAGAATCTATTAACCAGAAAAAAAAAATGTCCACTAAAATTCTTAATTTGAATGGTTCTTCCTCTTCAAACTGTAATACAGAATCATTACCTTCCAAAGAGCCTTCGAACAATATGATGGCAAATATTCAACGTTTTGCTTCTTCCTCTTCAAACTGTAATACAGAATCATTATCTTCCAAGGAGCAGCTGACTTCGACCAATATGATGGCTTCTGCTATAAATTTGCATAACGCGACCAACTGCACGTTTACAATAAATATAACTAATAACTGAATATTTCTAATGAATATATTGATAATAATGGGAAGAAACAGAATGTACATAGATTCCTTATCAAAATTCATTTTTATGTGCTGTTAGTCTAGTTTTCTTTTCAATTAATAAAGAATTTATGAATATTATTACAGTTTAAATTTATTTCATAGGCTTGTAGTCTCTATGGACCGAAGGTCAACGATGAGAGTACAATGGTAACGACTTGTCAGAGACTTTTGTCATTCATGTGTATTTAGAATGATCAATTCACATTTGATCTGTGTGTTGAAATCGATCTCGTATAAGCGCTTGTAGAAAAAATATTTTTTCTACAACCGGGCCTAACTAACTACTTTCCCGCATTGTGTTCGATTCGGAAAGTGTCACTTTCCCGCACTAGTGCGGGAAAGTTACTTTTCCGCACTAGTGCGGGAAAGTAAATGTGTGTTGAATTTGGTTATAATAATACCTTTAACATGAAATCTTTTAATCTACTTACTTATATATTTAGTTAAATATTTCAAATTATGCAGTTTCATCCATGTCAAACTAATTATTAATGCAGATTTCCGTTTGAAAATTATTGCATTTTAAAAGAGAACTTGACATCCTTCAAAAATTATGACTGGCATACATAGATCTGTGTATTTATTTCTATGTCACGGTCTATGATTTTCCGCATAGAATCCCAAACTCCTTAATTAATGTGTCAAAACGAATATTCGAGATGTGTAGAAGTTTTTTTTCATTTTATAATACGGTTGTAGAAAAAATATTGTTCCTATCTTGAGCGGAAAGTACTTTCCCGCACTCGATTGCTTGCCCGAACTCCGCTCCGCGTCGTTCGTTCAACGGCAATCTAGTGCGGGAAAGTACAACTTTCCGCCCTTGATAGGAAAATAACTAGTTCCTAACTCGTGCGGAAAGTGTTTTTCCCGCACTCAACTGCTTACCCGAACTCCGCTTCGCGTCGTTCGGGTAACGGCAGTTTCGTGCGGGAAAATATCACTTTCCGCACTTGTTAGGAAAATAACTATTATTAGATTTTCGGAAGTGATTCTACTCTTGCATTAAAATGTTTTTTTTTTATTTTACGCGTGTTGTCGATATATTCTGCTTTTGTTTTCTCATGCTAGTAAGCTTGCAGATCGATGAAATATGACGAGCACTTTTATTGTGTAGCAATAGTTAGTGTTAGTATTCACTACTGGAAATAAAACTCATGACCAACAAAATGATTTATTCAATGTTATACTACCGATCGCCAGTCGTATTTTTCATACCATGTATTTTTAAATGCTTGATTTGGTTTTCCGATCTCAACGATATTCACAGAACATCTGGAAAGGATCGATTGACTTCTTGAACTATATATGATTTATCTTCATCCTCATTGGAATTTCTTCAAAAACTTTGCCGATTAGTTGATGAATTTTGAAAATCACAAGTATTTCGAGTGTTTACATGCAATTGAGAGAAACATAAAAATCCACGAAAAACAGTTAAAACCCTTCTCACAAATCCAACCAAATTTGAATACTGAGTTCCTCATTCATCTGTTAGTGCAGAATAAAATAATTGCAGTTTTGCCCTTCGCGAGGGAACATCTAGATTCGATAGGCTAGCATCAAAGTCAACGTGTGACGTTTAGGCGTGTGTCTTCTCGGGGTCATGTCGGTCCCCTATGATGTAAAATAAAGCGCTAGACGAGGAAGTGCAAGGCTTGCCTCTGTCGTTTACTGGGAGGTAAGGAAGTGTGATGGATACATAGATCTATTTCTATATTTATTTCTATAAAATGGAGAGAAATTACAATAAAAATCCGTATGGGTGCAGATAATAAAAAAAATGTGAAACGATGAAATAAATTATTAATAAAGTATGAGATTTATACGTGTAATTTTAGATATTTATTGTTGAAGAACTGCCTTAGCTGCCTCATGGGACAAGCGGAAACTGCTGTGAGTTCAAAGTTTCGAAAACAAAATCAGGAACTTTTCAAACGCCACCCTACTTGAAGCACCCTATATGAATATTCATCTAAACTTATATCATTGTTCTCTTTAAACAATGTTTGAATTTTAAATTGAAACAATGCTTATATTATAAAGAGGAAAGATTTGTATTTTAGTGTGTTTGATACGACTCGACTCAAAAACTAATGGACTGATTTCAGAAATTCTTTCACCCTTAGAAAGCTACATCATCCTTGAGTGACATAGGCTATACTTTTAACCCGAAAAAAATTAAAGATACCTACTATAACTCCAATAATTATAAAAAATCAACCATAATCAACTATTTTCACGTGCGCTGCAAAAACCGTAAGACTTGCGTGGATACAATGTATGACAGAAATGTACCTCTTAAATACACTGCGTAAAAAAATTAACGCACATTCTGAAAATTTAAATTTTAATGAAAGTTAACTCTACATTGACTTTATAACTTATTTTTTATGTTCTCTCGGGAAGGTTTTGAACGAAACAAGACACATTAAATGGAAGAAAAATTCAGGATTTCACCGAATCTTATGTGAAAGAAGAGAAATGAACAATTTTCAAAATACTGAAATGCTGATAAGTGATTTAATACTCGGTATTTCCACCCCTTGCGTTAATTACAGCTCGTCAACGACGGTTCATACTCAAAATGAGTGATCTAAAAATGTTCTGATCTAATCCTTCCCAGATTTCTCCGAGTTGGATTCCTAAGTCATTAAGAGTAGCTGGATGATTTTCTGAACTTCTCAGCCTTCTATTGAGGTTATTCCAAACCTGCTCAATCGGATTGAGATCTGGAATTCTTGCTGGCCATTCCATTCGAGAGACTTCAACCTCTTCAAGGTACTCCTGAACGATGCGCGCACGATGGGGTCTGGCATTATCGTCCATAAAAATGAAATTTTCACCAATGTATGGGGCAAATGGCACTACATGCTCTTCAAGAATGTTCCTTATATACTTATCAGCATTCATAGCTCCATTATCAACGACCACTAGGTCTGTGCGAGCAGTCAAAGATATTCCACCCCATACCATAATCGATCCTCCCCCGAAACCAGTAGTATTCAGGAAATTGCACTGAGTATATCTTTCATGTGGACGTCTGTATACAAGGGAACGTCGATCACAATGGTAGAGGCAGAATCTAGACTCATCTGTGAAGAGAACTCTTTCCCAATCGGCCTCTCCCCAATGGATATGCTCTCTCGCAAAATCCAAACGCGCCCTTCGATGGGCTGGGGTAAGAGCTGGGTCTCTTGCCGCGACACGAGGCCTTAAATCAGTGGTTCTGAACCTTTTAGTGGTGCGGGACCATTTGACAGAATCTTTTATTGCCGTGGACCACCAACAAGGGACGGAGCGAAGATAATGTTGTGAATGTAAACGAAAAAGGTTTTTTGGAGCTATCGGTTTCACATGAAATACATATATGCAATCATTTTTAGCAAATACTGTTTTATTTTCACATAATGTACTACCAATGAAATAATCAATTTATAATACATAGGTACTTATATAGTAACTTAATGCGATTTTTGGGACTGCATACTTTTTATCAACTTTTGAATCCTCAGTTCAGTGGTGCTTAAAGCCAAACGCATTTCGGCACTGTCATCCAACCGATTTCGTTGCTTGTTCTTGATTAGCAGTAGCGCCGAGAACCCCTGCTCGCATAAATATGTCGATGAAAACAATGTTTAGTGACGTATTGCAATATCCCGAATCTTTGGATAAGCAATTGCCTTTTGGGTCCAGAAATCTTCCAAAGGACCCCGCACTTTTTGTATGTAAAGAGGCGACCGGTCAAATTTTTTGAAAGTTTGGTATGTTGTTGTACCCGACTCAGTGACCCGAAGTGACAATGGGCCCAACCCAATCCTATGACTAGATTCCGAAATACGGGGTGTTGAAGTTGAAAATTGCCTGGCTTTTCGGATTTATTTTTCATTTATTGAAAGTTAGATTAGATTCCTGTTGCATGCAGACGTTTACTGCATGTTCTGATGATGAAATGAGTGGATACGTATGATTAAAAATATTTTTATTTACAAGGTGAATCACGAATTTATGGGAGTAGTTTTTTGCCAAAATTCACTTTTTTTGCTGTGATGTCAGGAAGGCATATTTTTGAAACGTTCTCTTCGATATAGTATTTGGACGAGAAAATATTGCACAGTACACATTTTTCATACAGAGTGTTCCACAGAGAGAACCACTAGACATAATTATTTATTTTTAGGATTTATTCGAAACCCTGTATTTATAGATTGATTTTTTGGAAAAGTTTCACCACAAATATATGTATGTCAGTAATCTCCAAAATATTCATGGTGGTTTATTCATAGGAAGGTATTCTATTTTGGAAAAATTATGAGAAACATTCAAAAATTTCCTTGGTCGAATGTAACTATTTTTGGATTTTCATAAGATCTTTAGAGATATGAATTCTAAATCCCATACTATGACCAGTTTTCGAGATACAGCGCGTTAAAGTGGAAAATTACTGATTTTATCAGTTTTTTCATCAAATTGAAATGTCGGATTGATTTTATGTGCCTATGAGTTTAATATGAGTTTCGGTCAGATGTACATGGAAAGGTTCAGCTGAAAATATGTATTTACAGGGCTATCCACGCATAAATAACCATAGCTTTCGCAAACACTCAATAATTCTACAGTCTCTTCACAGAGAAATTATTCCATTAATTTAAGACCTAAGGGCCCGATTCTCAAATGTCTATCAGAAATAGAGAACGCGACAAAATGTCGAGTGCAAATGGCTACTGACTTTCGAATTAGGTATATATTCTCGTGAACTACTCGACATTGGGAAGTCACTCGACATTTTATATCGAGTAAGGATATCTGGCAACTCTGCATTGAGAATCAAAGAAGAATATAAAGTTCGTTGAAGCATTGGGCGCGTTCTAAGCAGCTACCGCTACCGCTCCTTCAAACGTCAAAACCATATGATTTTTTCGATTCGTTGTGTCAAATTACTAACTAATGTGACACAACGGATCGAAAAAATCATATGGTTTTGAAGTTTGAAGGAGCGGAAGCGGTAGCTGCTTATAGTCGGATGAACGCGCCCATTGAAATATATTAACTCAATGGTTAAAGTTTAAATAATTTAATGAAAATTTCATTGCAATCGAGGTTCGAGGTGGAAACTGCTAAACATATTGCTCGGCAAAACAAAAATCAAAATTAATTCAGATACTGCAAAATGAAAAAGATACGTGTTTCGATGTTACCATTTCTTCTAGATTCAGTGCAGACTCATTAGTCCTAGGTTCCACATAGGGAGACAGGGTATCTATCAAATTTCTTACTAAATCTTTAAGTAATCGAAATCTCTTAACAAACATGTTATCATTTAATGTCCTGAAATAGTCATAATAACAATGGGTATGCCTAACAAATTCTGCAGCTTCTTCATTATCCCCCAGGTTTTGAATAGCTTGTAGGATTTCTACTTCTTCGTCCATCATTTTCAAAAGGATTCGCAAACGTACAAAGTTTATTTCATTCGCAGAAAATGACAATGTCGAAAGTGAAAAAGTAAACAAACACACTGGTCCGATCTTCCATGTGATGATTCTTCTGTTCTTCAGGTGTTCGAGGAACGCTACAGGCAGGCCCCTTATGTTGGGGGATCATCTCACATAGATTAGAGTGGTTGTTTTTAGCGAAAAATCAGCAAAAAAGCAAGAGCAAATTGAAAAAACTTCTGACACTTCATTTTCATTTTTGACAATAAGGTTGATAAAAGCAATGTCGAGTGGCTCCTACCCACTCGACTTCTTGTCTATCGAAATTTGTCTAATGCGACATTTGAGAATAACAATTTTTGATTTCATTCGACAATCTGGTGATGTCGCATGCGACATTGACCCAATAGACATTTGAGAATCGGGCCCCTGATTCTCAAATGTCTATTGGGTCAATGTCGCATGCGACATCACCAGATTGTCGAATGAAATCAAAAATTGGTATTCTCAAATGTCGCATTAGACAAATTTCGATAGACAAGAAGACGAGTGGGTTGGAGCCACTCGACATTGCTTTTATCAACCTTATTGTCAAAAATGAAAATGAAGTGTCAGAAGTTTTTTCAATTTGCTCTTGCTTTTTTGCTGATTTTCCGCTAAGAACAACCACTCTAATCTATGGGAGATGATCCCCCAACATAAGGGGCCTGTAGCGTTCCTCGAACACCTGAAGAACAGAAGAATCATCACTTGGAAGATCGGACCAGTGTGTTTGTTTACTTTTTCACTTTCGACATTGTCATTTTCTAAGAATGAAATAAACTTTGAACGTTTGCGAATCCTTTTGAAAATGATGGACGAAGAAGTAGAAATTCTACAATTCTACACAATTCTACCTGGAGGAATTCAGGAGGATAATGAAGAAGCTGCAGAATTTGTTAGGCATACCCATTGTATTATGACTATTTCAGGACATAAATGATAACATGTTTGTTAAGAGTTTTCCATTATTTAAAGATTCAAAAAGAAATTTAATAGATACCCTGTCTCCCTATGTGGAACCTAGGACTAATGAGTCTGCACTGAATCTAGAAGAAATGGTAACATCGAAACACGTATCTTTTTCATTTTGCAGTATCTGAATTAATTTTGATTTTTGTTTTGCCGAGCAATATGTTTTCTTAGCAGTTTCCATCTCGAACCTCGATTGCAGTGAAATTGTCTTTATATTATTTAAACATTAACCATTGAGTTCATATATCTGAATGCTTCAAAGGAACTTTATATTCTTCTTTGATTCTCAAGGCAGAGTTGCCAGATATCCTTACTCGACATAAAATGTCGAGTGCCTTCCCAATGTCGAGTAGTTCACGAGAATACCTAATTCGAAAGTCAGTAGCCATTTGCACTCGACATATTGTCGCGTTCTCCATTTCTGATAGACATTTGAGAATCGAGCCCCAGGCCCCTGGTCGTACAATTTTTGGTCTGAAATACTTCATTATGATAACCTTTCATACAGGGTGAGCCATACGGCCAAACATACCAAAAATAATTATGCTTTGAAATAATTGAAACTGAATCAGTAATTTTCCACTTTAACGCGTGTTTCCGTTCCCGTGTACAGCGAGGATTTCAGAACCTTATTAAGGGCGATCGGGGCCCTTAGATGACTTCGCGGGACCACTTCAGGTGCTTCAAGGGACCACCAGTGGTCCGCGGACCACCGGTTAAGAACCACTGCCTTAAATCATATTCTCTGAGGCGATTTCTTATTGTCTGAGTGCTAATTTGCACCTCATGAGTTTGCTCGAGCTGATTTTGAAGGAGGCGAGCGGTTGCAAACCGTTGTCTCAACGAAGAAACTCTCAAGTAACGTTCTTGAATGGCAGTTGTTACCCGTGGTCTACCCTGTCCTGGTCTTCGGACATTCATACCTGTCTCCCTGAATCGCTGCAACATTCTGGACACACTTGTATGGGGAACTCCAAACCTTTCTGCAATTCTTGTGTATGTCCACCCTTCTTCTCGCAAAACTACCGCTTGAGCACATTCCTCTTGGGTCAAATTGCGTGATTCGCGTTGCATAGCGATCGAGTGTAGAAAACCAAACGAAAGAAAAACTATTGATCACTAGAATTGATCGAGAACAACCGATTTTAGAATGGAGCCAATACATTCAAAATCTGATAATATCATCTTTTTTTATTCCTGCTGGGAGAAAACATCTGTATTGAAGAAAAACATTGAAAGTGGATAACATATACATGCATAATTCTGATAAAAATAATTATCATTGAGAACACCTTCAGTTGTAGAATAAATTTGAGATTTCCATAATGTGCGTTAATTTTTTTGCGCAGTGTATCTCTCAAGATTGACTTGATTGACATATTACCAGTTATGGTAATCAGATGTTTTCCAAAATTATGCACTATTTGGGAGTGTGTTTTTATGAATAGGGTATTGATCCTCATCCAACTTTATACGTTTTTTATCCCCAATATTTAATTTAGAACGAAAGTGCCCTTCACCTCATACAATTATAACGAGTACATCAAAAGATAAGGCAGGTTGTAATGTTGAAGATAAAAACCGCACGACCGCACCAAAATGCATCTCCGTGGTAAGTAGGCGGGTAGGAGAGGGCACCGAAGTGTGAGAGGGGGACATGCATATCTTTAAAAGGGTAGCCGACGTAGCCGTAGCCATGTGGATCAACTTTCAGACTATTCAGACACGCGGTCGACTCAATACGAAGCGGAAGCAGAAGCCTTTTTCTACCCGGGCGAAGCTGGAACGGACTGCTTGAAACCAATATTCTGAAAAAACAAATTTATTTCATTACCGTCCATGCAGAATAAATCATTTGGTTTCGGGTACCACTTTCGGTTTATAAACTTGATTGTCTATAATTAAGTCTAAAGTGGTGGCTGACCTATCCTCAAAGGTGCGCGTTGTTAATTGGACCTCGGCCTTCTTGTAGACATCCCATAATCAAACAGAGACTGTGCTAATGAACGTTCGCGTTTTGTTTGCTCTAGCCTCTGCCCTAGCCCTTCTCAGCGTTTCGACGATACGCTCCAGGCATAAGTCATTTCAGCACCTCCTAGAGAGACCACGAAATTTAATATCAACTTTTCCCATAAATTCGTATTGTCTAAATGAAGGTATTCCGCAGAATCGAAGCGGATACATGGATTCTTTAATGAATTTTGTCGTGAAATGGTAATTTCCAGACTGAAACATTTTCATTCATATTCTAGTAGTTCCTATACAAATGTTATTTTTTGAAAGAATTCTATTTTATTATTTTAAACCGAGTTTTAAAAAAAGGTATGGGAAAATACTACGAAAAATTCGTCCCCAATTTTTCTGTTACGAGAAATACGCACTGTTATTCATTTGTTTTGGCAGCTTTCCACCTTAATAGCTATCGTTTGAATATTCCTCATCAAACATTGAAAAATCCATAGAAAGGATGAAATTGTCGGACCTTGTTTTTCAGAATTATGAACAAGTTGTTGATTCTTGACGGTACTTGAAGATAGGTAAATGGTGGATATGTGATGCTCTTGGCTACTTGTTGCGCCTATAATAAAATAACATTTTGCCGAAAGTTCAAAGTGTTATAATTTTTTTGCAATTTTTCTAGAAATTTCCCATTATTCTCATTAAAATCTTGAATTTTTTAAAATTTTATGATCGAGGTGCCTATAAAATGATTCATTTTTTTAGTCTAGTCTTGTCTTTTTCAGCTTGAATCATACTTTCATACAAATAACGTCCTCAAAAAACCGGACAGCGTCGTATCAAACATCAAAATGAAAAAAAAAAAATAATGTTGTGTCCACTTTACAAAGTGAAATAAAAAAAAACT
This sequence comes from Adalia decempunctata, assembly GCA_951802165.1. Classification (NCBI taxonomy): domain Eukaryota; kingdom Metazoa; phylum Arthropoda; class Insecta; order Coleoptera; family Coccinellidae; genus Adalia; species Adalia decempunctata. The sequence continues at coordinate 30,983,548 of OX637697.1, forward strand.
ACATAGTTTGGGGTTTTAAAATGGTTTTAAAAACTTCTCTAGTTAATACTCTTTACAATGGTATGTAATAACATGTACCATTAATAATCAGATAACTCAACAAAAAACCGTTTTGTCTTCAAGGATGCCTTGAAAGGGTGACGACAAAACTATTCCATTGAGCAGGTAAAATCTTTTCTCTCATTCTAACACAGCTAAAAATAGCGTGCTCATTTTATAGGCACCTCGAGCATTAAATTTAAAAAAAATTCAAGATTTTAATAAGAAATTTCTAGAAAAATGGCAGAAAAATTATAGCACTTTGAACTTTGGGCAAAATGTTATTTTATTAGGCGCAACAAGTAGCCAAGAGCATCACCTATCCACCATTTACCTATGGCTACTCACCCTCCAAACACCCTGTATATAAAAAAATCTTTAATGGGCCTCCCTTTATTGTTAGGAAAAAACTGTACATATTAGATTTAAGGGAGGGGGATAACCCCGTGACTTTCCCCGTAAATATTTTGATGATCCCTATGCCCTCCGACATTTTTAGAGAACTAAAAATTTTTATGTTATCTTACACAATGAAAATGCAATTATCATATACACGCATATTATATTTTTAATACCTACTACTGTATTCGTGTACTAGATGATGTATCATGTTCCATTTCAATAAATGAATAAATTTATACGATATAGGAAAGAAAAACGAACTGAATACTAAAAAGAATCAAACTTATGTGTCACGAAAAACTATGTGTACAAACAGGAACTGAAAGTCTTTCCATTTTAACAAAATTAAAAACATTCAATGAAGAAAATAAACTTGATAACATAAAATGAATACTAAAAGAATTTTTTGCGGGGGGAGGAAGGGTTTGCACAATACAATTTTTTTCAAATATAGGGCTCCTTTTTGTTTTGCATCATAACCCTAGCGTAGTAGTCCTGTGTTGGCAAACCGATTAAAAAATTTCGGGGGGGCCCGGCCCCCCCCCTGGCTAACTGCCTGCATGTAAAATAACTTTCCTAGCTTTTTGAAAAGCAAATAAATCAATAATTTCGCTCATATCAATTCTTTCCGATATTTCAGATCCAATAGAGATAATGGCCAAATTCGAGAGTCTCTCCTGTGACATATTGCTTCTCAAGTAATCTTTAATATTATTTTCAATTTACTGAAACTCCTTTCTCCTGAAGTAACAGAGACAGGCATCAATGTTAATAAAATTTTTATGGCTAATGTGGAATTGGAAAAATAAGAAATTAAATCATTTTCAACAATAATTTCTAATATTTCATGATAATAAATTAAATTTTCGGAGAAATTCCTTTGAAAAAATCAAAATGAAAGAATATAGCAACTAGCAACAAAATAATTATTTGTTAATAGTTCGATGGTTTGATATCTGTGTGGAAGATTTCACACAAGACCATCTCCATTGAACCGACTGAATAACAACGCAACATTCCTATTGCGGCGACCCGCGACCGTCTCAAATTTGAAAAACAGTATAATAATATTGGATTTTGAGTTAATCTCAAAATTTCATTGACACTTACTTTGGACTATATAAACTTTCTCACAATAGAAAACACTTTCCACACTCAAATTTGTTCGTTAGTATGTAACAGGAAGATTATTATTAATTTTCACACGGAAGAGGCCGTAATCCAGATTTGTGGCAACAAGAAATTAACATATGAAGCTATGGCAGTAACTGCAGAAACATCATTACAAACCATAATAATTGCACCCCAGCCATTTTTGTTTTTACGAAATCACGATTGATTCTACTCCAACATCTGGTAATTTTTACCAGTCCTAGACATTCCTATTTCGAGTCCCTATCGATATCGATAATTGCTCTCAGATGGTAGTTTTTTCGATCTTTGTATCACGTTCTTCTGTAGCAAGCATTCCTTTGTTTCTTTTTGTCGGTAAACGGGAACAAGGAATATTTGATTTGATAAGATTGAAAAATTCAGTTTCATTTAATTTTTTTTCTCGTCTCATTCAAAATTTGGATAATTAGAGTTGGAAAGTAATGATAAATATTTAAAAAAATCTCATATTTTTTTACAACCTGACATAAAAATATGGCTGCCTGCGGCCGCCCCATGAGTTTGGCCGCCCGCGTGCGGGGCACGCGCTGCACACCTGCTAGGATCGGCCCTGGGTCAGTTAAGCTCTTTTTGAAATAAAACTCAAATTATAAATCACAGCTCTATTAGGAACATTACATCACAATTCTGCATTAAAGGACTATTAATTGAGATCAGAGTAATAAGCTTATTAGTAATAATAGTTTGAAAAAAGAGAGCTTTTGACCACTCACGTGAGGGCAATGGTAGTCATGATGTTGACAATGATCAAATACATGCGTAATCCAAGCCAGTGCCAGCAGAGTGAGTCCAAAGCCCACAGGAGGTGCATCGGTATCATACTCCGTTGTTTCGGCCAAATTCCACGCATATAAGACAATTATTTTCTGAGTTATCTTCATCAAGTATCATCATCGACGCAGTGGTCGCCTAAGTCTACGTCAGTCAGATAAGAGTCATTTTCTTCCTTTTTAAGTCTTTCCTTCATCTATGTGGTTTTTTGTCCTTCCACTTGCATTTTACTTTCCGTTCAATTTCTTGACCACAATTACCCGTAATAGAGTTACTAGAGTAAATTGTGAATCGAAAAAAGAATACCATATTTTGATTCAAATTGAACTTTATTATGAATTTATGATGAACAGTTTCAACCAACTTTCAATGATTCACGTAAAAAAAATTTCTTAACTTACTATGAAAACTTAAAACTGCGTTAAATAAGATCGATTAATTCGTAAACGAAAGACACTCGTCATATGCGTCGTGTGGAATGACCGAGGGGGCGTTCGGGGACTCGCGGGTTGTGAAGAATGTGTAGTTACCACGCATAGACCACTTCAATTTTTTCAACGATTGCCCCATATTCAAAAGTTCTGACGGATCGGAATTTTCTGTGAAAACCGAAAATCACCTGTATAAAACTTATGAAGAAAAGAAATCACTTTTTAATGGTTATTTGACATTCAACTGAGAGGCCCTTATACGTGGTAGGAATGTGTACAGTTCCTTGTGAATTCATTCGTATAAGTACAGGCGCATACGCCAACTTGCAACGATTGAAGACCAGTGTGGAAAAGCCAAATTGAATGAATCCATTATCTGGGTTACTGTAAATATTTGTCGAGTACTCTGAATTACGATGAACTTAAATAAGTGTAATAATTCCACGTAAAAATGCAAAAGAAAGGTACGACCTCCGATTTTTAATGATTTTTTTTCTCGATACCTATATATTTTTGAAAATGAAAAAAGAGAGTAGGTGATATTGTTATTGTATTATTGTGAAGACTTCGAACAGCTACTTCATTAACCTTCATATTTTTTCGCTAATCCTTTGATTTAATTTTTTCTAGTTTGATTTTTGCAATGAATAAAAAATAATATCATTTCTGAATAGAGAATGACGCTACCTTTTAAAAGATGTATCGCAAGCCCATACTTTCTATTTGAAAAATTGGAGGTTGCACCTGTCTTTCGAAGGGGGTTGAGGATAGGGTTCACATTTTTACGAAGAAGGATGACAATTTAACATTAAAATTTGATGTGCTCCGGGATTTTCCATGAATATGTGCAGTAACCAAAAATAGTGTATTTCATTACTAGTCCAGAAAGTAAGCTTTTTCCGTGTGCGCGCGGAGAGTTCCCGCGTGCAAGCACGGAAAAAGCCTTTCTGGACGTGTAATGAACGATATTTTTCATTACACCTCTCTGAAAACAATCTAACGATATTTGTTCTTCGACAGAAAGCATTTCGATATTGTAAAACAATAATTATTCGAAACACTGACGTCTACTGTCATCACGCAATCGTTGCTTTGTGTCTCAGCACAGATGCATCTATGTCTCAGCGCACGGAAAAGGGTCACTTTCGGTGCCCTGAATCGACATGTTTTGATAGGGTTTTCAGAGCGGTGTAATGAAAAATGCATTTATTCCACTTGGCTTCTCCATTCAGCCATTGCAAGTTGGCGAATGCGCCAGTACCTACAGGAATGATTTCTTATTTGGTAGAGTGCATTAGTTTGGAAGCATTTGATGGCGCAAACACGTCGCACATAATTTTACGCATGATATTACCTTGAATTTATATGATTCTATGAAACTCTGAGATATCTATCGATGTGTGTAGTGTGAATAAAAACGATATATTCGAAATACGATTTGACCAGAAATCAAATTCAGTTTCAGTTCACGTGAATTGAGAGAATTATCGGGTGTTTTATTAGAGTGATAGAACTTTAAACTGAAATAAATAGTAATTTACGTAACAAGTCCGGAAAATAGGTTTTTTTTGGACGAATAGACAAAATTCTAGGACGAGCCGGAGGCGAGTCCTGGAAGTCTGTGAGTCAAAAAAAACATTTTCGGGCGTGTTGCGTACAATATTTTTTCGGCAACCGTGAAGAATTACAAATCAATGAGACGACACATCTCTTTATTATACATTTTGATTCTTATTTGAATTGAACAGAACAGAACTGTCATCCGTTATTTCGTTGCTAATGTGATGATCATAACAATGACAACAACGACGTGATTTTTTCCGGTCTAGTCCGGAAAGTACGTACTTTCCGGACTAGGCCGGGAAATGTAACTTTCTCAAAGAAAAAGCGTCCGGAAAGTGGGTACTTCCCGTACGGTTGCCGAACAACACATTTAAATTAAGATTGAAGCCAATTTTTTCATTTGAAAGATGATTTTATGACATGTTATCGCCAAATCTTTCTTCGAATAAATCAATTGTTACAGTAGCAGCATTATGTTTAGCACCTACTTGTTGAAACCAAAACACTTCTGGGTCGATACTATTCATATTTTGAAACAAATAATCATTGATCTGTAACGAGCACCATAACATTGGCTCCACTATCGTTTTGAAAGAAGTATGGACCGATGATGCTTCCAGCCTCCAGCGTGTAAAACAAACCATACAGTGCATTTTCAGGTTGCAATGGAACCTGCAGAACTTGTTGAGGATTGTTTTCACTCCATATAGGGCCATTTTGCTTGTTTACGTAGCCGTTCAACCAGAAATGAGCTTCATCACTAAAAACAATTTTTCGATAAAAAAGTGGATCAACATCAAGCTGTTCAAGGCCTAATCAGCAAATAAACGACGATTATTATCGTCAAGTGGCTTTCGTTCTTGAACAGTTGGATCTTGTATGGATGTATCTTTACGCAAAATTATCCATGTGGTGGATGCACAGAGTCTAATTTGTTGTGAACGTCGACAAATAGACAAATCTATATCTTCTTTAACACTATCACTTACAGCAGCGATATTTTCTTCTGTTCGTACAGTTCTTTGTCTTGTTGTTGCATCGAGTAGAGAAAATGTTGTCCGAAATCTATCGACGAAAAGGCTGCTCTAATGGACGATTATGTAAACCATAAAGGACCCCGCACTTTTTCTATGGCAAAAGGCGTTCCGTCAAATTTTCTAAAATTTTGGTATAATGTAGTACTCGACCTTCTGATCAAAAGTGTCCATGGCCCCAACTCAATCCTATGACTAGTTTTCGAGATACAGGGCGTTGAAGTTGAGAATTACCCACTTTTACTACGCCCGTATCTCGAAACAGAATCGAATGAACTTCAATTTTTCTCAAGAAACTTTTCATTACATCCCCAAGGAGTAACCATATAGAGGAATATGACCGAAAATCGTTACGAATACGGGGTTATCCATAATTTAATGCATGCCTGATTTTGAAAGAATAAAATATGTCAGTTTCAGAGCGAGAACGTTCACAAAATGAACTATTACACTAGATATATTGTTGTTACATCGAAAACGTCTGAAATACCCAGAATTTATACTGGGTGATCCATTATTATAGAAACTATTCTCAAGGAGGGTTAAATGGACACCCTGTATTTATGAGTTGATTCAAGGTGTTTGTTTAATTTTTTTAGAACATATCATCATGGACTTCAAAGAATACAGGGTGATTCAGTCATGAAATGAACTTTGAACCTCACGGAAATACCCAAAAACCACCTTATTTTTTCATCACCCTATATTTCAAGATTAACTCCGACGAGGTGGGAGTTTTCTTTCACCACTGTACCTGATATAAAAACATCAATACGGCTGAGAGTTTTTATCCACTTCCTATGACCAGATTTTTTGTTATGCTGGAATAAGAATAGAATAACATACCTAAATAAATAATTTTCATATTACATTAAAAAAAAATCTGCTCATAGGAAGTGTATAAAAACTCTCGGTCGTATTGATGTTTTCATATCAAGTACAATGGTGAAGGAAAACTCCCACCTCATCGGAGTTAATCTTGAAATACAGGGTGATGAAAAAAAAGGTGGTTTTTGGGTATTTTCGTGAGGTTCAAAGTTCATTTCATGACTGAATCACCCTATATTCTTTGAAGTCCATGATGATATGTTCTAAAAAAATTAAACAAACACCTTGAATCAACCCATAAATACAGGGTGTCCATTTAACCCTCCTTGAGAATAGTTTCTATAATAATGGATCACCCTGTATAAATTCTGGGTATTTCAGACGTTTTCGATGTAACAACAATATATCTAGTGTAATAGTTCATTTTGTGAACGTTCTCGCTCTGAAACTGACATATTTTATTCTTTCAAAATCAGGCATGCATTAAATTATGGATGACCCCGTATTCGTAACGATTTTCGGTCATATTCCTCTATATGGTTGCTCCTTGGGGATGTAATGAAATGTTTCTTGAGAAAAATTGAAGTTCATTCGATTCTGTTCCGAGATACGGGCGTAGTAAAAGTGGGTAATTCTCAACTTCAACGCCCTGTATCTCGAAAACTAGTCATAGGATTGAGTTGGGGCCATGGACACTTTGATCAGAAGGTCGAGTACTACATTATACCAAAATTTTAGAAAATTTGACGGAACGCCATTTGCCATAGAAAAAGTGCGGGGTCCTTTCACGAAGTGCTCTATAAGTTTGACGAATTGAACACTGATTTCGAAAATAAAATTTCAACAATTTGTGAACGTTGTTGCGGCCAGAGTCTTTCCATGACTATTTCACTCATTTCAAAAACTGACCAATCACAGTCAAAAGACAGCTCTTATTACCGCGATAATACCAACTGTCTCTGTATTATGACTTCGGTATTTTCAACGATTGAACCACAGAATAATCTGTGATTGAATTATGGATACGAATGGTTTGACAACTGATAAATATAAATTGTAGACGTCAACGTGAGTTTTTCTTTGCTTTTCTCGAAAATGGAGTTTCTGACCTTTCACTTTGTTCGTGAAATAGTCTTATAAAATATCACACGAGATTGAATTAACCTCATAAGTCTATCTTTTATTTCCAAACTCAAATGAGTTGCTTCAAGGAAACACCACTCGTCCCACGGACTCGTGATGTCTCCAAGCAACTCGTTTTCGTTTGAAAATAAATCGATAGACGGAAATTCAATCTCTTGTGATATTACTGCTGATAATTTGTCAATGCTTATTTAACAGAAATGTCAAAACAACATGACTTTTACCATCTGGTCAAATCACACTTATCCTATACTCTAAAAAAACATCCGATAAAAAATGACTTCAAGTGCCTGTTCCCAAAGAAAAAGCAATATTTCAAATTTTTTCTTACCTACTTTTTTGTATGAGAAATCCGAACTCGCTTCGAAAACTTCAAGTCCTTAGGTTCATCCGTTCGAGAGTTATCGTGTAGACGTACAGCCGGCTGGCTGGACAGAATTGAATTTGACCACGGATTCGTGAGTTGATCCTAGTCGATTGAGACCATTCCCGGATCAAAATTCGAAAAATACAGACATCGTGATGAAATGACATAGCCCCCCGTTTAAGTTGGACGAGGGCTCAAAAACGGATATTCCAATATTTGGCCATTTAGGCATCCGCTTCCGATTTACCCCTGCAGTCTTCTTCTACAAGGATGAACCACGGAATCCCCGTAACCGTGAAGACATACTCCGTTACATTCCTAGGAATGCAACGCAGATTTCTGATGCTATTCACATCGTATACGTCAATCGCAAATTGGGCACTAAGAAACTATCTGTTAATGTTAATCGAATAATTCTCCTTCGCTGGAGTCTGAACTCTCCACTTGCCAGTATTGCCAACAATTTCCACAAGCCTGTACCCAGTAATTAAGTGGCTGCCTAATGCACTACGCTGAAATTTGGAGAAAGCATATTACTAAACAAATCATTTCCGCTTCCCCACAAAGACTATGGCGTTTACGTGTTATTTCGCTTCCTCTGTTTATTGCGCGGATATTGCAGACTTGTATTTCACAGGTCTCTATATTTTCATGCGCCAAGGAACATTCCTTCTGAATAATTTTCATTTGGCGCCGTTTCACTTGCGGCTCAAATGAATCTCCTTTTCTTGATACGTTTGCAGTAATGGGAACGAGAAAGTTGTTTCCATAAGTAAGAATGAACTTGGGTTCTGGTATAACTTTAATTGCTTGGGTTTTTGATCGTATTGAGTTCTTAGTTCTGAAGTTGTATGATACAGTATCACTTTGAATAAACCGATCACCTACTCCCTGAAATCATTCAGGGACTACTGAAGCGGAACCTGCCCTTTTCAGTCTTATTTCCTCTATATCCTAGGACCTAGAAGATAACCTCATTTATTTCTGATTCGAATGCAAATAAATTTTCACAACAGTTTTGGTGAATCTGAGACCTTCCTACTCTGCGTCTCACTACGCAACATCTGAACAAAATAAAATTTTTTTGTCCCTAAGAAATGAGCTGTCTTTTCAAAAAGATTGTATAGATAAATAGGTTATTAACCATGTGGAATCGATAACTTCTTTTGCAATATTGGTTCCATATGCCTTGAATTACAATTCTCGTTCTTCGTTTAAACACCCTTCAGACTAATTTATGAAAGAGTTCTCAACACAAGATGATCAGGTTAAGTTTGGGAAATTCATCTGGTTTTTTGAGACCACAACCATGTCCTGCGAACCTTCTTTCAGTTTCTCAGAACAAGCTTATAAAACTAATGGTGGTATTCTGCTTTTCATCTGTAAGCTACGATTCTGTAGCGTACGATCGATCTGTAAGTGGCCGACTTACAGATTCGTAAATATTGCTATTCTGGAATTGTTCCTGTAACTATCTCAGTTACAGTGTTACTTTTGAACTACTTATCGATAAACATAACCTGCAATCGTAAGTTCGAATATTTGAATGTTATTGTTATGGGTACCTAGTTAACGTGTTTTCGTTTCGTTGTAAATCAAAAATAGGTAAGAAAAAAATGTCTAGTCCATGGTAAGTTAATTCGTGAATAATCATTTTGTAATACTTATTGTTATTTCAACATTTCAGCGTTGATATTTCAATAGGCACTAAAAGAAAACGCACCAAAAATACAAGTCGTGAGCAGATGGAAATCTATTTACAGGCGATGGAGAACGATTATGTTCTCCGAAGCTATACTATTAATCCTACCTTGGGACCAACTTATCTGCAGGACAAATGGGATCAGCTGAATTCTGCAGGTGATGGTCCAGTTTTGACCGTAGATGAATGGAAAACGGTAATTTTTTCTTTAACGAATTGAAGTGAATAAAAAAACCAAAGAGAAACCACTATCGTTATTAGCTGAAAAATTAGTAACCGTGACTGATGAAAACACAAAAAACCAAAAAGATCTGGTCGAAGCTATAAAGAACTTTTTTAAGGAATATTGTGATCTGCAGAAAAAAAATTTGAATTCAAGATTAAAACATTTCAGTATTTACATCCAGATTTTAAAATGGAAAAATGAATTCAAACCTTTTTTACCTTTAATTTTTATTAATTTTGTGATATCTATTAGATGAATATTTAGAAGAGATTATTATTTTTGTTAAAACTTATGACTGAGGTTAAGTGATAAATAAAGTTCAAATGATGTTTTCAGATTGGTTTTAATTATATTTTACATTTTCCTTATTTAATGGTTTCTGGCTTCAATCCCCCTCTGGTGTACGCTAACAATATTGCCACCACCAACAAGATCTGAAACTTATGGTAAATAAATTATTAAGTTTATGGCGCACTGCTTCTTCCATCTAAACATTTTTATAAACTGAGCATCCGGCATTTCGAAAGGATTCATTTGATCACGCAACCTTCTCCTTTCAATTCTCATAAAGTTCCTATTAAAAATAACAATGATATTCAGATCATATATATTATTGTGCAAAAATACTCACCTGTTATGGTTTTCTTCTAATAAAAATCCAATAAACAAAGACATATTATTATTATCATCCATTATGAATCTTATTTCAAAAAGTTGTTCACCAGAAGATAAAAAGCATTCGACATAACCTCACAATATATCATCCGATAGGCCTCCGACCACCTCTTGAGTACTCGTAAATATTTACGGTTTCTGTAAGCTACAGATCACCGAAAGAAAGTCCAGAATCGCATTCTTCCTGTAAGCTCTTAAAAAGTTACAGATTGGCTTACAGATGAAAGCAGAATACCACCATAAATATATGGTGCCAGACTCTCATTGGTCTGTAGATTCAAAAAATGGGTTATTTTTCCCACTTTAGTCAAAAATGACAAATGGGTGCACTTTTGTGGCTTATCAAGGCGTTTTTCGATTCTGACACCCAATCAAGTGCTGATCTTCACCTGTTTTCCTCAGAGGAAATGAACCAACCATATTTTTCAGCTTGTCTTTGAAAACCCCATGTAAAAGAGACAAGCCGTTTGTTGATTTTTCAGAGTGCGTTCAAATTTCACCACTTCCTTATCCTCTTCGTAGTTAGGCTAAGTACAGATAACAACGTATCGCAGTGATCCTCAAGATTACCATAGGGTGCTTACAGTTAAGTATACTTAATCGTCGAGATTAACGAGAATCACTAGCATCACACAAAAAAGAAGCAGCCAAGAAGATCATTATGAGTGCCCTTGGCTCAGATGGTAGAGCATTGGAATTGGGTCAAAAATTAACAGTGCTGTGCCTTAGGTGACGTGAGGACACAGTAGCAAAGCCTACACAGAACACAACTGCTTACTCCGAACTCGGCACAAGTTACAAGCATCGAAAGTTTGTAGTTTCAGAGGGGTCTCCTCAGGAGGCCTAGGAAAATCAGGATAATTAAGCAATTTTATATCATATCATTATCCTGGTAAAACAATCAGGGTACAAAAATACAACCAGAACACCTTGGTAAACTAATCAAGGTACAAAACACCACTTATGTCTGACATCAGTCTCTCCAGGTTACAAGATTGTATTTATAGAATACAGAATTACAGAAGTTATTTCCAACATCAATAGTTCCACTCCAAGGATGAATATGGAGGCCATCGAAATCTATTAGCACAAAACCAACAAGATTGGCAACGAATAGACACTCATTGTTCATCGTGCATGGTTGCCTGCCATCCTCAATACTAAATCTAAACCTGTCCGAAGCAGGGATGAACCAACTGGCTAAGCCAGTGATGGTGATTCGGCTATAAATAAATCAACATCGTCTAGAAACCTCTGAAAGTGGAGTAGATAGAGGCGAAACCATAGAAATCATAATATATATACTTACTCTAGAATGCTAAATCAATTGGATCAAAGTGTTGTAAAAATTTCAGTGTGGTCCACAATGCGCATACGTGCCATCAGGTTGTTTCTGAACAGGGTCGGCTTCAATAAAATTTTATGCTGTTATTGTTGCAGTTGGATTTGATCAATTCATAATTAGTATTCGACACTTACTAGTTGTTTTGAACATATTGATAATTTTCAACAGCTATTTGAATGGTAAATTTGGAATCATCAGCGATTGGAAGATAAGGTGAAAATCTTTCATTATTCCAAAACCTCTTCAGGCCTTGAAAAAACCCGGTTTCGGTATAAAAATTAATTCAAGGATCAAGGAAGACAAATTCTGGTTAACAAACAACGAATCTTTTGGTAAAGTACAGAAAAAAAAAATCAAATGAGCAAAATATATTAATATATCCCTTCAGGACAGTTCTATTCTTCGGTGTTCCTGAAAATAGTGGAAACATGAAAATGTATTGTACATCTGCCAATGCGTTACTCTGCATCGTTTCATGAGTGAATTCTGATACCTACATTCATTCTTCAAGTCATTTGTCCTTTTGAGTTCCGAATATATTCCAAAATCAATCTGTTATCTTATCTGAATGAAACTGCAAAGTTTTACTTCAATATATTTTATTTTCGAGTTCGAATTATCCATTAAAAGATGGTTTACTCACAAGATTTCATGATTTTTCATAATGAATTGCGTCCTTTTTCTATATAAAGAACCAATCTCATGGTGCGAGTGGATAGATATGTGTCAATCGAATGAAAAGCAAAGCGTAAATCATAAATTTCTAACAGTTTATATAAATGAAAAGGTGCACATAGTTTACATACTCAAGTGGGAAATGAACGGGTCAAGACAAGGACACCACAACACTAAACAGTTCATTGTTTATCGGATACGAAAAAATCCAAATCGAACACAACACTCAACAAAAGCAAAATGCACACGAAGAATATCAAACACGAAAATAACAGTTACGCACCAGTAAACTAGTTTGTCTATGTAGGAAACTAAACTGTGGCTGCAGACTGACACGAACCCGTTCCTGCCTAAACTTTCACTAAGGTCATTTCAAATTCATTTGTCATGAGACAGAAAAAGCGGTGTTGCGCGGTCTATATCTATTTAGTGAAACCTACTACATTACTGCTCTGATTTTCTCACCAATTCCACAAATATTGCAATTCACTTATGATATTAATGTGTCTAATAGTCGTAGGAAGTGGCGCATGAGCTATAAAATAAGTTTGTTACTCAATGGAATATTTTTATTGTTTATTATATTGAACTTAAAATAGAACCGACAAAACATTTAGGGGCATCGTTCTACGTGGAATTTCCTAATGGTGAGCATGCGCACATTGTGAATCAGTTGCCTATGCGGCACGTTTTTCGCTGTGGAACTAGAAGGAATTAGCATTCTAGAGTAAGTATATGATTTCTATGGGCGAAACATTAGGAATTCTATTTTGTAAATTTTTTATTCGATTTATTATTCAGCAAAAGGAAAGTCAATGGCAGACACAGGGGGGGCATACATCTCGACTTTAGTTACGCCACTTAGAGTAATTGTAGACAGATCCAAGATTTCGCCAAGGGAAAACACTTTCGAAGAAATGCTGACATTCTTCTAGCGGTTGTGTCATGTGTCATAAGGAATAAGACTTATGTTTACTTACAGCTACGTAGCCTCAGCCAAAGAGGTAGGGAGGAATAATTGTCACCATTGTAGCCGAGCATGGAGATGGAATAAATTTCCAACAGAACTACGAATACTCTTGGAATCTTTTGTGTATATTTTATGTAGATTGGGGAAACGCGAAACTATCTAGCGACGAAAAACCAGATTATCGTGCTTGTTGGTAATCCGTCTTGTATGCGGTAAACCACGGTGAAGTCGTTACCTGTAATTAAACTGTAATTTTGCACATATCGGAACGAAAATGGTTGGATGCACCCTCAGACCTCAGTGGAATATTCGAGCCAAATTACATGCCAATCGAATAAATAGTTTCGGAGAAGTGCAATGCAGAAATTTGTTTCAGGCTCCACCATTTGCTTTGTTTCGAATTTTTCCAGGAAACTGCAATTAAAAAGCCATATTTCTCTTATCAAAATAAGTTCCTTCTTCGATTTTCCTAAAGATCAGTTTGTGAACATTAATAACTTGTTCATACTTTTCTCGATATCCCAAAAATATCTAGTAAGGAAAGGGTTTTCATTCAATTTGTGATTCATCAAGCTATATCAACCTATTTTGTGTTCAAAACAATCAGAACAATGATCTTCTATGAATATTTCACAGAGCTTTTGAGAAGACGTTGCCAGCTTGTTGATTTTTCGGATAATATAGTATGGATATCTATGAATTCTACCTACCATTCCTAATTATCAGGAACCACGGCCTTCTAAAGACTAGTCTTTAGATGGCCGTGCAGGAACGTAGGTCTTGGATCTATGAAATTTCACGACGCATGCGTATATCTACAACAGGTGCGAACTCTAAGCAAACATGGACGAAACATTTTTTAGAGCTATGTTATCAAAGGGAAAAGTGAATATTATTGGTGTTTCACTTTCATCTCGTGGGGATTATGTGAAGACTTTCAGGAACGTGATATAATATTGAAAGTATAGTGTTGAGTTTATAAAATTTACTAATTATATAATTATAAATTGGCTAATTTTTTCGTGCAGAAGTTTTTCACTAGTTGGTAATTGGTAGCAAATTAGGACATGGTTTAGATAAAAACATCACCAAAGCTAAGTATCATTCTATTTATTATTAATTTCAATTCAATATGTGGTTTGTATCGATATGCATCATTCATATATCTGTATTTTGGATTTCATTGACATTTAATTTTAATATTTCTCCGAAGGATAGTCAGGTAACAATTAATTTTTAAGAGAAACTGTACGTATACAATGTATAATTTCACGCTCCTTGGAATTCAATTTTATCTCCCACAATTGTGGGATTTGATCAGTGGCGCACCCAGAAATTTTATTCGGGGGTGGCTGCTCAAGAGTAATCAGGTTTTTGTAAGTTTTATAATTTAAAAAATGCGCCGCAAGCGAAAACCTTCTTAAGTAATGGATACATATCGCATTCGTTATTTTGGGAAGACATTATAAAAAAGCTTGCTTGGAAAAATGCATATTTTATTTTTTTCACAAATACAGTGCAACCTCTTTAATCCGGACAATTGTTGGCAGAGTAGTTGTCCAGATTTTCGATTTTTCCGAATTATAGAAATACAAGATTATTCCTAGGAACTCCGTGATAAATTGAATATATGATACTATTAACTCATACTATTAACATATAACGATATATAAATTTAAAACACAAGAGATTAAATGAAACCAAAAATTCGAAAAAGTAACAAAACATAAATTGATTACAAATTTCCAGAGGAATTAATTTACATATGAATTTAATTCTTTCCAAATTTGAAAAAAACTAAAATTTCTGTTTGAACTTTTGATGCAGCTTCATTTTTTACCGCAATATTCTCCATTTGGAACAGCATATCTTTATGTGGTCATCAGAAAATTTTTTGATGCCAATTGAATCTTTACATTTGTCTTCTACTTTCAAGAACAGCAGATGAAACTCACTTTCTGCATTTCGACGTATGTCTTCTAATTTTTGTTTGAGTAAATTAGCATGTTTTATAGCTTTTCCAAGATCTAGTTCTACTGATTGTAGATATTTGCTCAATATAATGCTATAAATAAAAATTGTTTCTAATACATAGAGTGCAAATAAAAATGGACATGAAAGAATAGCATTGAGAAGTAAATTCGCGTCAGTAGATGCATCTTTATCTTCCCAAGAGGATACCTCAGTTAATGCAGCACACACACAATTAAATAACTCGAGAAATACTATGACAGAGTCATGACGCTGAACCCATCTACATAGTTGGACACATGTTTAAGTTTTCATTCTGTTCTAAAATACTTAATTATTATTACTTTTAGAAAAATAATAAGATGGAAATATTTGAATTACTTTTTTGTCACAGCTCGGGTGGGGGGGGCTGCAGCCCGACAGCCCCCCCCCCTCTCGGTGCGCCACTGGATTTGATCAACATGTCTCTACATCAAACGTGTTTCCATCATTTAGATTTCAGTCTCCACAAAGCTGATAAACATTCTGACAACATGGTTAACTTGTAGTGCGATCAGAGAGTTAATAATTTGTCATCAATTCGGTGATATTCAAAATCCAGGGGAGCATCCAGATTATTCTTGAGATTTATCATTTTTTTGTCCAATTTCATCTGGTGAAATGAGGAATATTTAGAAAACGACACGTTTTATTGAAAAAACATAAGAATATTTTTATTTTATAGAATGATTGCTTCATTATACCCTTTTTATTGAAAAGACACCGAAAATTAGGTCAATCAATTATGTGTAATTCAACACAAAGTTGTAACGAAAGAGTTTTGCTTTCACATCAGATATTTTGAATTTTATTTTCCTGCTTTCCAAAATATTATTGAGAAAACCTTCATTCCATTAAAACATCGATTAGAATAATCAGGTTGATGATAATTACCGAGTTCTCCCTCTATACTTCATGGTATTCTGTTCGCTGAACCAATGAAAAATTCAAAGCAATTATGGAAGTTTGTTTTAAATTTTTCACGCATTATCCATAATTTCGTTCCGAACTACCTGGAAACGGTTGATGTTATCAATATTAACGTGTCAACAAATACCCGCTAAAATTAAGGGTACTAATTTATTCATTGGTCGGTTCATTTCTATTCATCTTGTAATCTCGAGTGAAATTGACAAGCGTATTTCTATGCAACACGTATTTTAAACGCATGTAAATTGAAGGGTAAACATATTATCGGCTATAAAACATATAATCTACGATACTTTATTATTTTTTTCCGGATGAGTTATATCATTTTTGAGAGCTTGTTACAATAATATAAACGTTAAGCTCCCGTTAAATCACTGTAATCAAATTATTAGCTCTTATTTTATCTCCAATCAGTTTTTTATGGAGGCAATAGGGCAATTTGCATAACAATAGTGTGAATTGATCGAAGTAATCCACTGGTCTATGGGGCAGGTATTTTTTGGCCTATGTAATTATCGCGTTTTGTGTTTGGTCACCTCGAGGTATGTGAGTTATGTGCAGGTAAAATTATGGTGCTATCGATTGGGATATACGACGTTCTTCTTGATGCCTTCAAATTATTTCATTTGAACATGCCTACCTGCGTAGGTTTTTCAATTTTATGCTGCAACGATCTTATCTTGGGATAAATTGAAATATGAAATGTTATAGGTAGAGTGCGGAAATGCTAAATGGAATGAATTCGTTATCTTGGTTACTGTACAGGGTCACCCAAATTGCTTGATTTTGGTTGTTTCTGGTACTTCTAGTCTAGATAGGTGAAAATGAAAGAAATCCTGGGCTCGATTTCCGTGAAAACTCCATAACTGATAGCCGTTTCACGATATCTTCATTTGTTTTGAAGATATATCGAAATTTTGATATTTTGGCGATTTCGAAAATGTTCTTTAACTTCTTCATTTTCTGAAATATCTAAAAACGGCAAAAACTTTCTACAGGCACTTTTTCATTAGCAATACGACACCGTATTCGAATTTTTTTATCTCTTGTATAAAGTGTGAAAAAAAAAACAACTTTCTTATTACGACTGGTATCTTTTTTTTATCCTATGTTATGCAAAAAAAATAGCTCGAAATATTATTACCATATTTGAGACAGAAATAGCAAAAAAGTCGAATAATCACTTAGAGTTGAGTCTGTCATACATAATTCTATGAATGTGAAGGTCGAAAAATAATATATCGACATATATATATATATATATATATATATTTTCGAAGAGCTAATTTTTTTCTGCATAACATGGGATCAAAAAAAGATACCATTCGTATTTAAAATGATAAGAAAGTTGTTTCTTTTCCACCCTTCATACAAGAAATAAAAAAAATGTTTACATTTTTACCTATCTAGCCTATAATAACCAGAAACGGCAAAAATCAAGCAATTTTGGTGATCCTGTACATATTTATGGAAAATCCCGAAACACCTCAAATTAAAATATTGAATTGTCATTCTTCCAGTGACGACTCGTGGCATTAAGGTAGCAAGGCACATCGGGAAAAAAAGATTCCTTGCTGTGGCGTTGCCGAAAAAAAGGCTGTTGCAAAACTGATGATTAGAATAATTATTTTTCCCTAGCATACCCAAGGTCATCTATTTCGAGGATCATTTTGCCATGTTATATATTTACTTCCAGCGATGAAGAATTATCTTTCTCGAAAACTCTTCATTTTGAAGGGTGTGTATAAAAAGTTATTTGAAGCCATTTGAAAAAAAGGAGCATCCTTGTTGAAATTCTTCAATTTTTAAACCCTGTTAAGGGAAAGTGGTACGCGTCCTAGCTCGCGAGATCCCTTCAAAAATTGGGCTTTTTATTTCCATGATATCTCAGTTCGTATGCGGCGTAGACGAACAATTTTTTTTTAAAATTGAAGCTAAATCATTTCTCTAGAAAGTGTATTACTAGCTTTTTCGTTTTTCTTCGTAAATTAGGAAAACAAACCTGGCGAGCTGTAATTCCATAAAAATCTGGACAAACGATTCTATTTCCATGCCGAAAATTGACGGAGATGTCAATTTTCGGGATGAATGTATGAAATTTTCAGTATACATGCAGAATAATATCTTGCAGAATGTGTATTACTCGCTTTTCCTTTTTTCTTCTTGTTATACAAGGAAGAAAACCTGGTTAAAAATATGACCAATAAAGTTCCTACTTTATAATTCATTTAAAATTCAGGGGGGCAATAAACAGAAAAACTGATTAATACACATCCTGCAATATACTATTTCGCATGTATACTGAAAATTTCATACATTTATCCGGAAAATTGGCGGAGATATCATGGAAATAAAATCGTTTGTCCAGATTTTTATGAAATTACAGCTCACCAGGTTTTTTTCTCAATATACGAAGAAAAACGAAAAAGCGAGTGATACACATTATGAAGAAATGATTAAGCTTTAATTTAAAAAAAGAATTGTTGGTCTACGCCGCATACGAACCGAGATATCATGGAAATAAAAAGCCCAATTTTTGAAGGGAGCTCGCGAGCTCGGACGTTTACCACTTCCCCTTAAGAACATCATCTGCAAGGAAATGACTTTCCATCATATTATCAGCTTTGAAACACCCATTAACCAGAAAATTGAGAATATTGAAGTTTATATTAATCTGATATTGCCGTTTACTGGGAGGTGAGGAAGTGAGATTTTTTCAAATCGGAAGTGAGGGCTTGTGATACAAAGTTTCGAAGGTCACGTCATTCTTCATTCAGAAAATAATAGTTTATATGTAAATAATGCTCTTCACATATCATTAAAATGAGAAATCTAATGGGTTGAAATCAGGGGATCACGCTGGCCATTCGATCATTCATCGCCTTTCTATCCATCGATTTGGAAATATTGCTCTAGGTACTGCCGAATATTGCTTTGGTAATGTGGTGGTGCTCCATCCTGTTGGAATCATATCATATTACGTAGAATTCTCTCATCCACTGAGGACTTTCGATAGACCAGTAGCATGGCCGTTAAAAGAAAAAGTGCAGTAATCACAAAACGTCTACAAATTGAATATTATTGTTATCATACATTTCCTCCATTTGTTTAAAAAATAAAGTTCTCTTATCGAAATCGTCCAAGAGCTCCTGGATATGTATCATTTTATAGCCATAGGGACGCAATTCAGTTTATTTCAATAAGTTTAGAACCGATGTATGGCTGACATTGAATGTTGTGAAGGCATCTCCACTCGATTAATGGGGATGATCTTCAAAATCGGGATTTTCATCTAATTTCAGATCATCACACAGTGTACCTATTAGCAGCAGCTTTTTCAATATGCCCCACATGCCTAAACTCGCGACACTGCTTCTCTATTTTTCTTATTGTTCTTGGGATATAGGCGGCAAATCCTGAAATTGTTCATGAAACAAGCGACTCACGTCTTTTCCTGTTCCGATTTTTTTCTACTATTTTGATTTTTAAAATTAACATGAACATTTTTGAATACAGAATGTCCATTCAAACATTCACAAGCCCATACAAAATTGGGTGTTGCACCTGTATTTCGCAGGGGGTTGAAAATAGGATTCGTATTTTTCCGTAGCTATAAATGACACTTTGAAAGGACCCCGCACTTTTAGTAGGTAAATTGGCGACCGGTCAAATTTTCTGAAAGTTTGGTATGTTGTTGTACCCGACTCATTGACCAAAAGTGTCAATGGGCCCAACCCAATCCTATGGCTAGTTTTCTAAATACGGGGTGTTAAAGTTGAAAATTGCCCAGATTTTCGGATTTATTTGCTAATTATTAAGAGTTACATTGGATTTCTGTTGCATACACACGTTTACTACATGTTCTAGTAATGAAATTAGAGGATACGTATGATTAAAAATATTTATATTTACCGGGTGATTCACGAATATATGACAGTATTTTTTTCCCAAAATTCACTTTTTCTACTGTGACGTCAGGAGGGCATATTTTTGAAATGTTCTTTCCGATTTAGTATTATGACGACAAAATATTGCACAGTGCATATTTTTTATACTGGGTGTTTCACAGAGAGAACCCTAGACATAATCATATTTTTTTAGGATTAATTCGAAATCCTGTATTATTGAATTGATTTTTGTGAAAAGTAATACCACAAACATATGTGTGTCTCTAATCTCCGAAATATTCAGGGTGGTTTATTCATAGGAAGGTATTCAATTTTGGGAAAAGTACAAAAAACATGAACACCCTGTATTCGAAAATTTCCTCGGTCAAATGCAACTATTTTATCACTATATATTGATTTCCACAACGTCTCCCGAGGTATGAATTTTAAATCCGATACAATGACCAGTTTTCGAGATACAGGGCGTAAACGCGGAGAATAACTCATTTCATCATTTTTTTTTCAAATTGAAAAGCCGGATTGATTTTATGTTGCGCCCTTGAGTTCAGTATGAGTACAGATCAGATGCACAAGGAAAGGTTCAGCTAAAATATTTACTGTTACAGGGTGATCCACGAATAAATCACAATAGCTTTTGCAAACACGCGATAATTCTACAGTTTCATCACAGAGAAATTATTGAATTATTCCATGAAGTTAATACCTATAGTCGTTCACAATTGTCAGTCTGAAATACTTCATAATAATTAGGTACTTTTCATACAGGGTGAGCCATAAATAATATGCTTTGAAATAATTGAAAGGAGAACTCTTCTGGTGAATTTTGAATAACTGTCTAACATTACATCAAGTGAAGTATTTCAGACTGAAAATTGTGAACGACTATAGGTATTAACTTCATGGAATAATTTCGCTGTGACGAAACTTTAGAATTATCGAGTGTTTGCAAAAGCTATTGTGATTTATTCATGAATCACCCTGTAACAGTAAATATTTTAGCTAAATCTTCCCATGTGCATCTGATCTGCTCTCATACTGAACTCATGGGCGCAACATAAAATAAATTCGGCTTTTCAATTTAAACAAAAATTGATGAAATAAGTTATTCTCCGCTTTTACGCCCTGTATCTCGAAAACTGGTCATAGTATCGGATTTAAAATTCATACCTCGGGAGATGTTGTGGGAATCAATATATAGTGATAAAATAGTTGCATTTGACCGAGGAAATTTTCGAATACAGGGTGTTCATGTTTTTTGTACTTTTCCCAAAATTGAATACCTTTCTATGAATAAACCACCCTGAATATTTCGGAGATTAGAGACACACATATGTTTGTGGTATTACTTTTCACAAAAATCAATTCAATAATACAGGATTTCGAATTAATCCTAAAAAAATATGATTGTGTCTAGTGGTTCTCTCTGTGAAACACCCTGTATAAAAAGATGCACTGTGCAATATTTTGTCGTCATAATGCTAAATCGGAAAGAACATTTCAAAAATATGCCCTCCTGACGTCACAGTAGAAAAAGTGAATTTTGGGAAAAAAATACTGTCATATATTCGTGAATCACCCGGTAAATATAAATATTTTTAATCATACGTATCCTCTAATTTCATTACTAGAACATGTAGTAAACGTGTGTATGCAACAGAAATCCAATGTAACTCTTAATAATTAGCAAATAAATCCGAAAATCTGGGCAATTTTCAACTTTAACACTCCGTATTTAGAAAACTAGCCATAGGATTGGGTTGGGCCCATTCACACTTTTGGTCAATGAGTCGGGTACAACAACATACCAAATTTTCAGAAAATTTGACCGGTCGCCACTTTACCTACTAAAAGTGCGGGGTCCTTTGAGATGGACGTGTTTCAGGATATTTCGTGAAGATTTGCAGTAACCGAGATAATGAATTCATTTCATTCGGCTTTTCCACGCTGTATAGGAGACATGGATGGTACAACGTGGTATTTTTGGAGAAGACTAGCCTCGCTTGGAATTGCATGCTGTCATCAATTTGTTGGAATTTCAGAAAAGATCTTTGACAAGTATTAACTGCTCAAGCTTAGAAAGGGGAGCATTGAAGGGGCGAACATTTCCACAGGGCTTCGATTGATTACTTACGGAATTTTAAGTCCCCATGCAGATGGCGTTGGGGCATTCCAGAAGATTTACGTTGTTTCGGACCCAGGCTTCATTAGCTTTATTGAAAGCAACTATAAATTTCCCGATATCCAGTATCCACAACACACAATAACAGTTACTCGGTCAATGAGGTTAAATAAAATGCATTAGGAAAAACCGGAAATGGGAAAGTTACTTGCAATTTGTCTTTCCTGGACGTGTTGTTTATAGGACAAATTGAATTCGGGTAGAAACTTGCGAGACTGTTAAATTCCGGATTAGTGGGGATATTGATGGTCTGAGGTACCTCTGTCTGTGTTTGAACCATAGACGTAGACAACTGGAGCGAGCAATTGATACGCCATACAGCGTGATAACTTCGCAAATAAACCATTACCAGTGGTAATTTTCGAAGTGATTCCTAAACGAAAGGTTCATATAATCATAAATGAAACGAAATTTTAATGATTGCATTTCAATAGAGTTGAAATAAACTGCTCCACATGAGTTAGGGATATTGACTTAAATTGCAAAAAAATATAGTTAAAGTAAGATTTTCGTGATGAAAATTCATATTAATATGATTTCAAGTTGCGAATTAATTTAAGCTTGTAGGTCTGCAGCGTATACAGGGTGGTTAAGAAAAATCGATCAAAATAACGAAATTTTATTCCCAGCGAATTCAAGCATTTTAAGACTATCAATACAATGCATGGACTCCACGGGCATCAATAACAGCTTGACATCTTCTTTGCATACTACACACGAGGTTGTTGAACATTTTTGAGGAATTTGGTTCCATAAACGGGGCAGTAGCTCTCTCAGATCATTTAAGGATTCTGGGGTAGGTTGATGATTATCTAATCTTCTTTGGAGCATATCCCATGCATGTTCTTTGCAATTCAAACCTGGTGAGTGCGGAGGTATTGGTAAATGTGGAATACCAAGCTTCTCGCGCGCATTCTCAACTATGGCTGCACAGTGCGGTCTAGCGTTATCGTCAAGAAATTGAAAAGTTCACCAATAGCAGCGTGAAAATTTAGCACAACATTGTCAATGACATGCTCCCTATAGTGTAAGGTGGTCATATTCCCAGGACAAATGTGTAGATCTGTACGCTCGTTGAAACATATCCCGGTCCATACCATAACACTACCCCCTCGGAATGGATGGACTTCTTGATGGTCAAAGCGACGATTACGTATGCGTGGGATTGGCCATATTCTTCGAGAATCTGAAAATCGTCCATATCTGAATTTTCCGAAATAAATATTTTCAATAGAGTGCTCGATACAATAATTTCTCAATTTTAGAAGTTGCCTTCTTATATTTCGGTTGCAGTTTTCAACGAACTGCCGAATCATTGGAAACTATTGAGTTTCATTAAATTTAAAAGAGAATTGAAGGCGCTCCTTGCAACAAAAGCGTATTATTCGCTCTCAGAGTTTTTCTGCGACACAAACCTATCTGTGATATAAATATAGTTTGTCCTAGACTGTAAGTTCATTTTATGTCCATATTCATTTTAATAATGTGTTATTTATGCTGAATATTGACGAGTACACGCTATTGTATTAAGCCTGTAGTACAATAAATATTTGATTGATTGAATTCAAGTTTCGGGTGTATGATTGCAGTCAACAAAATTTTGAATTTTCACCATCATTTCTACTAGATATAGGTAGACGAAAAAACTGTAATTCAAAGCTTCGACCAATTTCAAAGTAAATATTGCGATATGAAAGGGACCAACTTTTCAATTCAAGTTCTTAATATTTATCACCTATTTCTACCTGAATTGAATAGGGCATGGAAAATTCATGAATTCTGTATGAAAATAATAAGGAAATACGGAATGCTGGAATGCGATCTAACAGAAGAATTTACAGCAATATTACGGTTCCATACAATCTTCCTGTCACCTCTGTAGAAACTGAAAGATCTGTCAGCCAATTAAGAATAATATAAAATTATTTGCGGAACACTATGAGCCAAGCTCAACTGCGACATTTATGGCTTATACCTATCAATTGAAAATGAAGCTGCACCAAGTCTAGATTTGAGTGAAGTAATTGAATCTTTCGCAAAGAGTAGGTCTAGAAAGAGGTTAGAAACATATTTTTTCCGAAGGAATAAGTGACTTCAAATCTAGCCTTGATGGACCTCTAGGTTCGAATCCTCAATAATTAATTTGAATTCATTCCTCGAATTATTTATTTTATTAAATGAAACAAACTATCGGGAATCGGACAATATTTATTTTCTCCTTTATAAACTCTTCAGCCAACGTTTCGGTAGCACCATTGCTCCTTTATCAAGGCTATAAAAAAGGTTATAATATTATCTAACATATAAAAATAGTTGGTCTATCATAACCCCAAAAAATTGAAAAATTAAAATTTTAAAAAGACTGGCACATATTAAAAGTGGAAAATTATAATCAATGAAAAATTACCTTCGAATACTCATTCACGGAGAAATCGCATATAATAAAAAGTAGGTTGCAAAATAATAATCTCCACCATATACATATTTCTAAAACATCAAATTCTCTCAACAAAGGAACAAGTTGAAAATAAGATATGACACGAAGAAGTGAAAAAGGACAGCCAGGGTGTACCAACGGTACTACCAACTCTATCATCAAATCTTTCCCGGAAGAACAGATATACTACACAACAAAATTTCTGGCTAAATAAATAAATAAATTACAACGAAAAACATAAAATTTCAAATTACTTTCAGACATTTAAAATAAATAAAAATATAAAAATATAAAAAAATATAAAACCGAAAAACAAAACGAACGTCGAAACTATTGTTAACGAAAATGTCAAGAACATATATTATCGAAACAGACAAACTGCAATCACGTTACATCTAACAAACAATCATAAAAACAACTTAAGTTCCTTACATCGTCTCTGTAATTAACAGTATCAAACATTCTGATTTGTACCATCTCACTGATGTTTCTTTTATATAATTGTTTTTCCCGGTCTAAGATTGTAGTAGACTGAAAGTTGAAAATATGTCCTTCCGTGTGTGTGTGCAAGGTGAGAGCCGTCTTATTCGAATTGTCACGGTTGTTAACGTCATATCTATGTTGTCTAAGTCTGTCTTTAAGAAGTTGTCTTGTCTGTCCAATATATGATCTGTCGCAGCCACCGCATGGAACTCTGTACACTAACTCAGACTGAAACTCTGTCGGGATTTTGTCCTTGAGCTTTGTATAAAATTTCAGGATAGTATCAATCATACTTTGAGGTTTCTCAAAAATAATGCAAGTATTACCGAATCTCAGTACAAAAGCTTAATCAGAAGTAACAGTCAACCACCGAGATTGTATTGTTTGAGAAAAACTCATAAAGATAACCTAAGCTTGAGACCAATAGTGGATAATACTAAATCTCCATCTTACAATGTTGGGAGGTTTTTACATGGCATACTGGCTGAAGTACTGACTTCGTCAATTTTTGATATAAAGAATTCTCTACAGCTTGTTGAAATTCTTAACTCGTTGGTGGTTCCAGAAAGTTACATTTTAGTTTCCTTAGATGTTGTGTCCCTTTTTACCAACATCCCTAGAGAATTAGTCATTAATATTGTAAACAAACGTTGGTACTACATAAAGAACTTCACCAATCTTAGTAAGGGCACTTTCAGTTCGTTCGTTAACATCTGTTTTGACAAAAGTTATTTATTGTACGATTCAAAATATTTTAAGCAAATTTTTGGTACTCCCATGGGAGCCCCCACTAGCCCTAGTTTTGCGGCATTGGTAATGGATGATTTATTCGAATATGTTCATGAAAAGGTTGACTTTGACATTCCTCTTATGAAAGTTTATGTCGATGACACCATACTGTTGATTCCGGAAGATAAAACACAGTATGTTTTAGATTTATTTAATTCTTACAATCATAATTTAAAATTTACAATGGAAGTTGAAATCGACCAAAGAATACCTTTTCTTGATGTATTAGTTATAAGAGAAGAAAATAAGTTGTTTACTGACTGGTACACTAAACCTATCAGCTCTAATAGGATAATCAATTACCATAGTTATCACAGCGTATCACAGAAGATTAATCTCGTCAGTAATTTGGTTGAAAAGTCAGTCAAACTTAGTGATAAAAGATTTAGAAAGAAGAACCTAGATAAGGTGAGAATGATATTGAAAGAAAACAACTACCCCATCACGTTTGTGAACAAAATTATTAATAAGATCATTGGTGAGAAATTGAATGACAGTCCCCATCCTCTGAACACAACTGGTCCGAAGAAATTTTTTAGATTTCCATTTTTGTCTGGTATAACGTATAGGATCAACAAGGTCTTCGGTGAACTCGGTTGCGCTTGTGCTTCTTATAGTGTGAATACAACCGATAAATTTTATACAAAGCTCAAGGACAAAATCCCGACAGAGTTTCAGTCTGAGTTAGTGTACAGAGTTCCATGCGGTGGCTGCGACAGATCATATATTGGACAGACAAGACAACTTCTTAAAGACAGACTTAGACAACATAGATATGACGTTAACAACCGTGACAATTCGAATAAGACGGCTCTCACCTTGCACACACACACGGAAGGACATATTTTCAACTTTCAGTCTACTACAATCTTAGACCGGGAAAAACAATTATATAAAAGAAACATCAGTGAGATGGTACAAATCAGAATTTTTGATACTGTTAATTACAGAGACGATGTAAGGAACTTAAGTTGTTTTTATGATTGTTTGTTAGATGTAACGTGATTGCAGTTTGTCTGTTTCGATAATATATGTTCTTGACATTTTCGTTAACAATAGTTTCGACGTTCGTTTTTGTTTTTCGGTTTTATATTTTTATATTTTTATATTTTTATATTTTTATATTTTTATATTTTTATATTTTTATATTTTTATATTTTTATATTTTTATATTTTTATATTTTTATATTTTTATATTTTTATATTTTTATATTTTTATATTTTTATATTTTTATATTTTTATATTTTTATATTTTTATATTTTTATATTTTTATATTTTTATATTTTTATATTTTTATATTTTTATATTTTTATATTTTTATATTTTTATATTTTTATATTTTTATATTTTTATATTTTTATATTTTTATATTTTTATATTTTTATATTTTTATATTTTTATATTTTTATATTTTTATATTTTTATATTTTTATATTTTTATATTTTTATATTTTTATATTTTTATATTTTTATATTTTTATATTTTTATATTTTTATATTTTTATATTTTTATATTTTTATATTTTTATATTTTTATATTTTTATATTTTTATATTTTTATATTTTTATATTTTTATATTTTTATATTTTTATTTATTTTAAATGTCTGAAAGTAATTTGAAATTTTATGTTTTTCGTTGTAATTTATTTATTTATTTAGCCAGAAATTTTGTTGTGTAGTATATCTGTTCTTCCGGGAAAGTTTTGATGATAGAGTTGGTAGTACCGTTGGTACACCCTGGCTGTCCTTTTTCACTTCTTCGTGTCATATCTTATTTTCAACTTGTTCCTTTGTTGAGAGAATTTGATGTTTTAGAAATATGTATATGGTGGAGATTATTATTTTGCAACCTACTTTTTATTATATGCGATTTCTCCGTGAATGAATATTCGAAGGTAATTTTTCATTGATTATAATTTTCCACTTTTAATATGTGCCAGTCTTTTTAAAATTTTAATTTTTCAATTTTTTGGGGCTATGATAGACCAACTGTTTTTATATGTTAGATAATATTATACCCTTTTTTATAGCCTTGATAAAGGAGCAATGGTGCTACCGAAACGTTGGCTGAAGAGTTCATAAAGGAGAAAATAAATATTGTCCGATTCTCGATAGTTTGTTTCATTTATTATATAAAATGGATGATAACTACAGTCACGTATTTATTTTATTGTGATTTCACCAAATAATCTAACGTATCAATAAGAAAAATAAGGCGAGAAGGTCATAGTGACAATGACAATTTTTTGTGTGAATATTTGTACATATAGCAAATATCTATAAAAAATATTTTCAAAGCCCTCGTTTTCATCCACATTAATATAACATTAATATAATGAATTTTATATACCAACTCAAATACATAAATAACAACATAGAACATAATTTATTCAAGTATACTCCTCAACTGTACCTTCAGTAAGTAACTTTGCTTCTTCGAAGTATTTATATGTTGACTCGAAAACAATTCATTAAGGGGCCCCTATTCGATTTTTGCACCAGAGCCCCGGACTATCTAGCTAGGCCACAGCTCCAATGGATTATTTTCTTTGGGGTAATGTCAAGTCATTGGTTAATGCTGATAAACCAAAAACAATATACGCTTTGGAAGCTAACATATATTGCTGATATAAGGCCTGAATTACTCGAAAAAATGGTCCAAAATTGGTCTGGTCGAATGCGGTTCCTCAGAGCAGTCAGAGCTAGTCGTGGTGGACATACGCCGGAAATCATTTTTAGAAGTAGATGTCATAAAATTGAATAAAAAAAAATAGGACTTCAATCTTAATTTAAATGAGTTTTATTTAAATTTAAAGTTTTATCACTCTGAAAAGAAACACCCGATAGTTCTTCATATGTATAGTTCGAATGAAGGAACCATTTGACTGCGGTCTCTTCTTTGAATGCACAACAGCACCTCATATTGATACTTAAAGCCCACCAGCTTCACACGCCGTTTTATTCTTGGTAATAAAAAAAACTAATGAATGGATTATCCACCATTAAACATTGTCAGGTAGCGACTAACAATTCATAAATTGGCTAAGCGACGCGTCTTGTAACTTGCATGCTCCACTTCAATATTTTCAATAGTCGTGAATACATAATCGGAAATATGTAGAAATAACGACGCGAAGGGGTGATCGAGAAGAATCCTTACTCAGGCTACGAGCCATAATATATTTTCAATTTTGGTATTCACACGCATGGGGTAGCATGCTGTGGATGTTGAAGTTATTTATTGCCTCATACTTCATCGAAGTAACATGGAAGTTTCAGAAGTATCTCATCATAAAGTATCTCGAGGACTTTCCACCATAATTTACTATTAATTCTGTCCTCTAAGCCCACCGCTCGCTAGAATGAAACAATTCGGGAAATCTGTTGAGCGTTTGGTAATGAAAAGGGGGAGTAATTTTGGAAAAGATTAACGCACATTTTATGCAACTCTTCGGAGGAAAATATGCAGGAAATTATGAAAAGTGTTTTTCTGGGGGTATATACAGGGCGTTCCTATTGGAGGTACGAACGAAGATGGGAGAATTTTTGAATAATTTCAAGAAAAAAATCCCGTGAATATGGGTCTGCAAACGTTTCGTTTTCGAGATGCAGAAAAATATAGTTTGATTCATTTTCTTTGTTTTTTTATAATATCTGCACACAAGATATTCAACTTTCAATTTTTTTGTATTTGAAAGATAATTTTATGATATTTAGGTATCTTTCAAAAATAATTTCTGACATATGTCCACCACGACTAGCTCTGAGGAACTGCATTCGACCAGATCAATTTTGGACCACTTTTGCGAGTAATTCAGGAATAACATAAGTTATGTTGGCTTCCAAAGCGTCTATTGTTTCGGGATCATCAGCAGAAACCAATAACTTGGAATAACCCTGAAGAAAATAATCCATTGGAGTCAAGGGCGGATATAGCTCTTTTTCATGGGAGGGGGGATGGTTAATAAAGATTGAAAATCATTAAATCAGGTACACTTTGTATGAAATATTTTATTTTTCCTCGGATCTTCGATACTCATGAGGGGGTGCAATTACCCCCTCTACACCCCCCGTAAATCATTGATTGGAGTTATGTCGCACACCATATACGACAATTCTGCTTGTTTATGTACCGTTCAACCAGAAATGAGCTTCATCATTGAACACATTCTTTCGATAAAGAGTCTAATGGGTATTCTGCATGATTCGAATGGGTAATAGATCGTCAAGATTGAAAAAGGACTTCGATTTCGCCAGGGATTTCTCGGTGATGACAAATATGGTGTTTTTGGGGGGTCCTACCCCATTGTCATTTTTCACCCAAAAAGTTGAGATTTTCGATATCGATTTTATTATGCTCGGAGATACTCTAGCCAATGCTGATTTACAATATACACACAAAAATTGGATAGGATCCCAATATGTAAGGTGAGATATGACGATTTGAAATTTCGGATTTTTGAAAAAATGCCATTTAACAGGTGAAAATCTAAACTATGATAGATGGCGACTTGAATTTGTTTCCATTGGATAGACCGTCCTCGAAAACCTACATTTTGATACCAAAGATGCCCATATAAGGGTCCTTTGAGGGTACTTTAAATTGTTTAATTTCTTCCAAATTTCATTTTCGAGTTTTGTTCGGACGCTCAGAGTACCCAAAGTATAGGTGGTACTGATAAGTCGAGTGGGTATTCTGTATGATTCGAATGGGTAGTAGATCGTCAAGATTGAAAGAGGACTTTGATTTCGCCATGGATTTCTAGGTTATGACAAATATGGTGTTTTTGGGGGGTCTTACCCCTTTGTCATTTTTCACCCAAAAGTTGAGATTTTCGATAACGATTTTATTATGCTCGGAGATACTCTAGACAATGCTGATTAACAATATACAAACAAAAATTGGATAGGATCCCAATAAGGTGAGTTATGACGATTTGAAATTTCGGATTTTTGAAAAAAATGCCATTTGACAGGTGAAAATCTAAACTATTATAGATAGCGACTTGAATTTAGTTCCATTGGATAGACCGTCCTCGAAAGCCTATATTTTGATACCAAACATGCCCATATAGGCCTCCTTTGAGTAGACTTTAAATTGTTTTATTTGTTCCAAATTTCATTTTCGAGTTTTGTTCAGACGCTCAGAGCACCCAAAGTATAGGTGGTACTGATCAGTCTAGTGGGTATTCTGCATGATTCGAATGGGTAGTAGATCGTCAAGATTGAAAGAGGACTTCGATTTCGCCAGGGATTTCTCGGTGATGACAAATATGGTGTTTTTGGGGGGTCCTACCCCTTTGTCATTTTTCACCCAAAAAGTTGAGATTTTCGATATCGATTTTATTGTGCTCGGAGATACTCTAGACAATGCTGATTAACGATATATACACAAAAATTGGATAGGATCCCAATAAGGGGAGTTATGACGATTTGAAATTTCGGATTTTTGAAAAAATGCCATTTGACAGGCAAAAATCTAAACTATGATACATAGCGACTTGAATTTTTTGTTTCCGTTGGATAGACCATCCTCGAAAACCTATATTTTGATACCAAACATGCCGTATATAGGCCTCCTTTGAGTCGACTTTGAATTGTATTATTTCTCCCAAATTTCATTTTCGAGTTTTGTTCAGAGGTTCAGACGCTCAGAGCACTCAAAGTATAGGTGGTACTGATCAGTCTAGTGGGTATTCTGCATTATTCGAATGGGTAGTAGATCGACAAGATTGAAAAAGGACTTTGATTTCGCCAGGGATTTCTCGGTTATGACAAATATGGTGTTTTTGGGGGGTCTTACCCCTTTGTCATTTTTCACCCAAAAAGTTGAGATTTTCTGTATCGATTTTATTGTGCTCGGAGATACTCTGGACAATGCTGATTAACAATATACAAACAAAAATTGGATAGGATCCCAATAAGGGGAGTTATGACGATTCGAAATTTCGGTTTTTTGAAAAAATGCCATTTGACAGGTGAAAATCTAAACTATGATAGTTAGCGACTTGAATTTGTTTTGAATGGAAAATCCGTCCTCGAAAACCTATATTTTGATACCAAACATGATCATATAGGCCTCCTTTGAGTCGACTTTAAATTGTTTTATTTGTTCCAAATTTCATTTTCGAGTTTTATTCAGACGCTCAGAGCACTCAAAGTATAGGTGGTACTGATCAGTCTAATGGGTATTCTGCATGATTCGAATGGGAAGTAGATCGTCAAGATTGGAAAAGGACTTTTATTTCGCCAGGGATTTCTCGGTGATGACAAATATGGTGTTTTTGGGGGGTCTTACCCCTTTGTCATTTTTCACCCAAAAAGTTGAGATTTTCGATATCGATTTTATGATGCTCGGAGATACTCTAGATAATGCTGATTAACAATATACAAACAAAAATTGGTTAGGATCCCAATAGCGAGGCACACACGAAAGGAAAATCTGTAAGATCCGATCCGCAGTCCAGATCTGTTACAGATCTGGACCGCGGATCGAATCGCTCCCGCCGATCTGTCGCGGATCATATAATCATTCCGCATTAACGTACATTTCTCGTCTTTCATAATATCAAGGGGTCTGATATGTGACAGACCAGATGTGTCAATTAGTGCTATATTCTCTCAAAGTTCGTGGGGATCGGACGAAGGGATAGATATTTTATACGTGTATAAAATCCTGGCGAGAGGTTTCGTGTAATATCGTTTTCAAAATGCTGAAAAAAGAAATTTGGCCATTTTTCTTTCTTTTCTGAATGCGTTTCTTAAATTCTGTAGTTTTCCTCTCATATCTTTCATAGTTATATCGAAATTTCTGCTTTTTAAATACAGGGTGGAGCTTGGTTACTTTCTTATTTTAAAAAATTATAATACAAAAAGGATTGGCAATAGTGAATCAATTATTTTTTCTGTGTATAGGGATACAATTAAAGTTTTATTTTATTTAGTTTTTAAAACGACATCTTGAAGGTGTTCACCGTTCTCGTCAATGCACTGAGATAGTCAGAATTTGAAAATTGTTGTCCATTTTTTTCCAGCATATCCGTGCTTATGTCAGCAATAGCAACACGAATATTGGTTTTGAGATGAGGAAAGGTCTTTGGACGATCCGTGTATACCAACAATTCAAGGTAGCTCCACAGGAATAAATCACATGGAGCTAAATCTGGCGATAGTGCTCAGATCGCCTCTGAGAGAGATGAGCCGTTCGGGAAAGGGTTCACGCAAGATATTCATTGTCCTTCTTGCCATGTGAGCCGTGGCGCCATCCTGTTGAAACCACACTTTTCCTGCATTAATTTCTTCAAGATTGGGCAGGAAAACTCCACAATCATACTGATATAACGCTCAGCATTGGCTGTGACTGCTCTTTCGTTCCTGACGGTTCTGGAAGGTCTATTATGTTTCTTCTGCACCCTACCGGTATCCCTGAATGGTTCCAACCAAAAACGAATCGATTTCCGATCAGGCACACCCGCACACGACGTGCAGGTGCGATATTGAAATGATTTCTGAAAGCACGCTGAGTTGCTATGATCGAACGGCTAAAAGAAAAGAAGGTCTCCACGGCGAACGCGCGCTCTTGCTTCGTCCACTGCATTGTTGACACTGAAGTTTAGTTATAACAAAAACCTTAGATAACGTGCTTTTTGTCTTTGGTGCTTTCGAACAAGCCATAAACCAACTCTCTACTCATACTAATAGCCGCTCAGTAACCACGCCCCACCCTGTAATTTAATATTTCGTTGTATGCTTTGTGCCTTTAGATTTTTATTTGAATACGTTTTATTTTTCAATTTCCATAAACATGGCCTTTTTCTACACATTTCGATCACCTCAGTTAGGATTTCTTTCGTCCACCCCATTTTTTCTGTGTTGTATACCCTTTATAAACCCTCATAAATACCCAAAAACAGGTGGTCACCCACTGACTGAACGATATCGCGAAAGGAGAGATCTGCGAAGGGAGAGAACTTTCAAAGTCCGTATCGTTCAATGATCGGGACTGTCATCGCGCATTAACGATCAGATAATTAGAGCGACCTGATCGGCGGCAGATCAAATCTTACAGATTTCCCTTTCGTGTGTGCCTTGCTAATAAGGGGAGTTATGAAGATTTTAAATTTCGGATTTTTGAAAAAATGCCATTTGACAGGTGAAAATCTAAACTATGGTAGATCATTGAATAGACCGTCCTCGAAAACCTATATTTTGATACCAAACATGCCCATAAAGGCCTTCTTTGAGTCGACTTTAAATTGTTTTATTTTTTCCAAATTTCATTTTCGAGTTTTTTTCAGACGCTCAGAGCCCTCAAAAATAGAAAGTGGACCAACTTCAAGCAGTTCTAGGGCCCAATAAGCAAACAAATGACGCTCATTATGGTCAAGAGGTTTTAGTTCTTGAAGCAGTTGAATCTTTAATGGGTGAACAGGGCAAGGGCGGATATAGCTCTTTTTCATGGGAGGGGTAATAAAGATCATGGGGGGGGGGGGTAATAACGATTGAAAACCATTAAATCAGGTATTCAATGTATGAAAAATTTTATGTGTACCACTTTTTTCTTAGTTCTCCGATGCTCATGGGGGGGTAGTGGGTAGTTACCCCTAGTATTGAATGATTGAATGTTTCTATTCAAAATGTCGTATGTGTCCAGTGTCCCAATGAAAATTGATTCTGAATTCCTCTAAAATGCTCATCCAGCGATATTCCTCGTTGCGACGAGAATTCATATGAAGATAAAGAAGGTTTCAATCATTCTAACTATTCGTGTGGGGGAGTAAATACTTTCATATGTCTGCATGAGGTCTTTGAACCCCTGCAAGTCCATTGTTCGTTTCCACCCTCCAGTAGCAGGGGAACCATCTACTTTCATCATCAGTGTCTTCTAATTAATGTACAGACAACTCAAGGATGCGAGATGAACCTCATTCAAGTAGTTCAATTATTCGCGCCTCACCGTCTAGCCTCAAGATACACTATATCAGGCCCTTTTAATTATGCTTGTTTTTCGAAATCTCAGACACCCACTTGTGCAAATGAAATTTGAACATGTGGATTAGCTTTGATGATAGAGATGATCTTCTTCTCCCTCTAATAGCCCGACATTTGATGATGAAATGAGTTACTCAAATTATCGATATCATCTGAGAAGATCAGTAAATTGTTTTACGGTGAAGACAAACTGTGTTGGGCGAATTAGGGATCTACAATCTACAATTGTTGTTAAATTTCATTAATATGTAGCCAATCACTGCCGGATCCATTCTGCATTGAATTACTTGAAGAATTATGAAAAATTCAAGCCGTCTCTTTCAATGTTCAGAATGAAAAATGGCTATGTATGTCGGTATGCATAAGTTGCCATCTCGAGTTTTCCAATTCCTTATTTGCATATCCCTCATAAATCAGTAAGTCTCAGTGGATATCTCTCCAAGTTCGATAGTTTTGAATAAAGTATTCCGTTTGCCTCGAATAAAATATGAAGATAAGTGTAACTCGCATAAACAAAAGACATTTCAGTGATATTATGTCAGCAAGGCACATGAGCTGATGATAAACTTTACTCGCTATCCAAGGAAAACAAAGTTTTCTCATAAATAATAAATTTCTTGTGGTAATTGTGAACTTCAAAGCAGATACTAAAATTCGAAAAACTCTACCAACATTTAAAAGCCGATTTTAGAACGTCAAATGAAAAGATAGATACCGATACCCTCGTTCGCTTCAAACAGGACAACTTCAACACCGACGTCATTGGCATTCGCTCACACTAACCTATAGTCCTATGAGCGAAGCTGGGATGAAACGTAAACTCCATACCGATATACAATTTGAAGCCACAAGCTATATTATTATTTTCAGTAAGATCTACATCTGTGCTCTTCTTGACTCAATTAATATGAATTGTATGTCAGATACAGGAGGACATTAATATTTGCCTTTTTTCGAACGATAACTGATAAAGACTTCGAGGAAAGTCCTTCAGAATTGCCGAATTTTTCAGTTTGTTTCTGTTGATATTTTTTTTGTGCCTTTGTTTAGATCTTTTACAGGTTCCGGACAAACTACAGCCTGATTCCCGGTTCCACTCTATCGACCGAAGCTAGTACGTTGATCTCTGTTGAGAGAAATAACTTTCATGTACAGGCTGGGCACAATTCTCCTGAAGGAATCTCAAGAGCTATAGCAGCTAGAAGAAAGGTGTTAACACATTCTCGAACTAAAAAAAATTAAAAGACATCCTCAGCTCCTAGTATATTTCCATTTGTGTGAATTTTCATATTTTGTGAACCTTATTGTCTTCATCTGTAACGCATTAAAGAATTGAATATTGTACTATGTGTCAATGGCCCAGTTGCCGAAAACCCTTAATAAAAAAAAATTAACTGGTAATGCTCAATAACTGGCTTGTTTGTACTCGTATTCGTAATCTGTTGTTACATTCTACGAATTTATTCAATATTCCAATATAATATGATTGAATTTGCGAGTCCAGCTATTTTAAAGAAACGCGAAGATTTTATGATATCTCAAATTTAAACTATAGTCGAAAGTTCTCTTATTTTGCTACAAATTATTTGCTTATTTCAAATATGCATCAAATTAACATGAATATAGCTTGTGAAAAAAGTTCAATACTTTTGTCTTGCTTTTCGATTAACTGTTGAATTATAAGTAGACTGGCGTTTAAACAGATTCATATGGGAAAAATTGAAGCCTTTGAGATGTGGTGTGACAGGTGGATGCCCAAACGGACAACAAACGTGGATTTATTGGCGAATCCAAAAATCCTTTATGCCCTCTTTCGGCAAAAATCCCAAACTAGAAAATGAGTAGCGTTTTGAGATCTTTTATATTTCGCGTGCTCTTGAGCTATAATATTTTGTTTCATATTCAGGTATTCTTGAGGGATATTTGGAAGTTTTTATCGTGTTCTGAGCAGATTAATTAATTTTATTCCAATGTTATTCATTTAAAATACTATAAGTTACTATGTTTTAGGTTACATGGCGTCTTGTTTGAGTTTAGATTTCTGGCGCAGTTTTAACTGATGAGAAAGGTTGATACCATAAATATCAACAAGAGTGATATGAAATTGATCATCGTAATTAAAGGTACTTAGCTGTGCCTCTATCTTTCTGTAAGTCAGAAATTAAATAAGGTGAAGTATTTGAGCGAAAGGATTCATGTTTCAGTGCGAATATTATACAGGGTGTCCCAAGTTCGAATGCCTATTAGATGTTTCTGGAGAACTGGACTTAATTGAAATCTGAAAATTGGGAGAGACCTAAAATATTCTCAGAGCCAGAGCACTCCCGGTTATACAGGGAGTGAAAATAAATTTGCTCAAAAATTTTTTTTTCAATCTTTTCGGTTCTGATATGATTGAGTATTCAATGCTGAATACATTTCTGTTAGAACCATTGTATTCATTCGAATATTTTTCAAAATATCGAAAAAAACGTGAAAAAAAGGCAAATATTCATAGTCAGGATCATGTTCATTTTTCTTATTCTGAGCATCTTGAGTGTGAACCGTTCTCACATCATCGAAGTAGAAGAATGTGGGAAGGTCATGCATCTTTTGAATTTCATGAATATCATCACAGGGTGTTTCAAGTTTTGTGTCAAAAATTATGATCGAAAATTGGCCACAACTTCTGTTTTTCAAATCAGAACCCTATTTTTTCATGATTGCGTTTGATTATGCGAAGAAAAATAATGATAGCATTCTCAGACGCTTTTCCTCCTAAATTCAGTAATTCCCGAATTATTTGAGAACGGTTTACATTTTTGGAACGTTGTATTCAGTGGCCAAGTTCTGAGGTTAAATTCACATTTTGGGAGTATTCAAGTCATACTTGATTATAAGGATATAACATACCTACATAGATCTTCATGTTTGTCATGTCACATCAGAACTTATTCACATTCAGATCATAGTTTATGGCAAATGTGAATCTTTTTGTGTTCCTATTTTGTAGTATATTTCCATGAAAATAAATTCAAAACATTCATTTTCAGAATCTCCATCGAATTCCTCGTGAAATGTCGATCCAATTAGGAGGGAAAAAGCCAATTTGTACACCAAAATTCTATAAGCTCGACACTGCACTGTCAATAATACATTAATTCACAGAAAATCTTCACAAAATCATCACGACGATCAAAGAAAAACACTTAAAATAATCTGTTTTACGTTTCAAAACGACGTAGCTTCAGAAAATATTACTCACTCTCATCCATGTTTGTTTACAGTTAGCAGCGCCCTCATCGGTGATTGAAATCGCCAATTGCTCGGACTGGATAAGGATTGTGAGGTTATGACAACTATTAAGGGGTAGAAAGTCGAATACCTTGGACACCTTATGAGAAGGGAACAGTTTTTAATGCTGGGACACATCATGCAGGAGCAGCGAGAGAAAAGAGGAAAGTGGAGTGTCGGACGAGGTAGAGTGGTTGAGAAAACTACGCGAGGGGTTCAATTGCAGTTCCGGCGAATTCCTAGGAAAAACTGCGAAGAAAATTGAAATTCCCAGTATGATTTCCAATCTCCTTAGGAGTAGAACCTGGAGAAGGAGGAAAAGACAAAGAAGAAGAAGTCAATGAGGAAGATGAAGAAGAGGTAGAAAAAAGCAATTGTGTGGAATAAAGTTGAACATCAATCAAAAATAAAAGCACCTACCTTTATTTAACTTATTTGTTTGAATGAAAATCATGAATAAATTGATCAACTTGAATTCTTATATTCAATTAGGAATCTTGAAAATCAAATTTACATAGGAAAAATTACTTCCAGACGTATTACTGTTTCGAATGATATTCTTGCATATGAAAATCCCATTCAATTTATATAACGTTCCCTTTACCCAAAGTCGAATTGAAAGACAATAAACCAACTCAACCAAGATATTCATGAACTGAAGTAACTCAATTAATTTTCCATTTCGTCAGTCTCCAGCGGGAGAATATTAAGTTTCACAAATGTGAAACTTCTTGTATGGAGACACCACGCTTGAGGCGAACTTGCAGAAAACTTCGGGATCCAACATTTAACAAGAAGCCATCAGACATAATTTAGAACGGAACGATTCTGAAAATATTGCCATGTTTTTTGAACACTCATGAGGTTCCCTTATTTATAATTGTACTCTCAGTTGAATTCCAAGAAATTGGGGTCAGTGCTGCATTTTGTGGTGATTGATAATAGCTCAATAAAACAAAAATTAAACTCCCAGCAAACATGTCGGACAGACTCTGTGTTGGCAGTTAACCATTAAAACCGCAGAATTATTGAGATAGAAATGGTTATTGTCTCCCATTCTCCTTCCTATGATTATCCCTTCCGGCGGAATCTGATAGGGCGTAAAATATTGAGCGAAACTCGATCCAATGCAGTTTGTGTGTTTTCAATGATAAAATTCAAGTATCTATCCATCTATGGGGCGAATGAATCATTTGGAGTGGAAATGTAAAAGGAGCATAAGTATCAACTCTGAACTGTATACAGGGTCATCAATGTTATTATAATAGTCCGTGCATAAGACGTTTCTCGGCTTCTATGAGGAAAAGATTTCTGAAATTTGGCACACGGCCGATTTTCAAAGGGGGATCATGCTAAAATATTTTAATCGAAATCGCACTTCCGGTTACACCGGAATCAGCTTTGGTATTTCAATTTTTCTAACCAGAAATGGATTCCTTTTTGAATTTTACACATTTTTCAGCCAAAACATTTTTACGTTGTTTTCATGGTTACGAAGATATAAGGACTTCTATGAGAAAATGACCAGTCGCAGAGGTCCGCGAAACGTATCATGGCATCCATAATAAAAAAACAAATGAAGGATATTACGAAAATTCAATAATTTTGCTTCGTATTGCATGGCTATCGAATCATGTTGTTCTATTGGAACTGTCACAATGAATTCGTATTTCTGAGAAATTTCAAACTGCAATAACTTAATTTTTTCAATTGGCATGCCCATATTTTTTGTACAGAAATCGACATAAAATTTAGTTTCAAACATTTTTTCCTGGGGTTCCCTACGTCCATCTTCAATCGTTTTCTGGAAATCTCATGTTTCATATGAAATTGTCTGATTTACTCCCTGTATTCATGTTCTTGGTTGGCTATGGGGCTCCGTTGCTAATGATACCAAGGGCGTATCAGGGAAATAAAATCAACTGATTTAATGAAGGCCACGACTGAAGAAGTAAAAACTAGACTGGAATTGTGTTGAACAGAGAATGGGAAAAAATAGAACACTTGCTATAAAAAATATACTCCAATTTGTTGGGAATTGTTATTTTTATTGGTTTTGTCTTTCGATACTACGAATAGGCGATGAAAATCAGCTGCATGCGATTTATCATTTTTAAATTGGACAACATTTTCTGAAAAAATAGAAACAATCTGTACATAATATCTCTTGAATAAACAAAACGGGGATATTCGATGTTTTTATTCGGATAGAACAAAGTCATAGGTGGTACACATCAGGATATTTTCATTGAACAGATCGCAAATTCTCGAAATTATACAATTAGGTACATTCCCCATAATAACAAAATAATGAAAACACCATCTCGTTTGAATAAACAAAACGACGATTTTCCATGTTTGCAAGATAAATTGAAAACGTTGAAGATTAATTCTTATAAAACAAAAGCACTTACTTCGGTATCATCAGCAACGGAGCCTCAGCCAGCCAAGAACATCAATTCAGGGAATAAATCAGACAATTTCATATGAAACATGAGATTTCTAGAAAACGATTGAAGATGGACATGGGAACTCTTAGAAAAAATGTTTGAAATTAAATTTTATGTCGATTTTTGTACGAAAAAAAATGGGCATGCCATTTGAAAAAATGAAGTTATTGCAGTTTGAAATTTCTCAGAAATATGAATTTATTGTGACAGTTCCAATAGAACAACATGATTCGATAGTCATGCAATACGAAGCAAAATTATTGAATTTTTGTAAGATCCTTCATTTGTTTCTTTATTATGGATACCATGCATGCTATGGTACGTTTCGCGGACCTCTGCGACTGGCCATTTTCTCATAGAAGTCCTTATATCTTCGTGACCATGACAGTACGTAAAAATGTTTCAGCTAAAAAATGTGTAAAATTCAAGAAGGAATCCATTTCTGGTTATAAAAATAGGTAGTTCCATTTGAAATACCAAAGCTGGTGCTATTTCGATGAAAATATTTAAGCATGATTTCCCCCTTTGAAAAACGGCCGTGTGCCAAATTTCAGAAATATTTTCCTCATAGAAGCAGAGAAACGTCTAATGCACGGATTATTATGATAACCATGCTATACAGGGTGTTAGGTAAACATGCAGCAAAAATTGAAAAAGTTAATCATTCGGATATTTCAAGGATATTTAAATTTTGATTATTTCTGAAAAGCGCTTTGTTGCGAAGATATAGGGCGAAAAACATTAAAAGTAAGAAAAACAAATTTTCTGAATTGTATGCTGCTTTCCCGGTCTTTGGTATAACTCACGCCTCCGAGGTAGATCGTTCTGTATGCAGTGGCGCACCCAGAAATTTTATTCGGGGGGGGGGGCTGCTCAAGAGTAATCAGGTTTTTGTAAGTTATATAATTTAAAAAATGCACCGCAAGCGAAAACCTTCTTAAGTAATGGCATTCCTTATTATACCGGGTGTTTCATTGGTAAATGAACATACGGTAACCTAAGCTAGAGCTACCCTAGGCGAGTCCAAAAAACCGATATATGATAGGTCTAATCAATTCCATAACCGAGATACAGGGTGGTTTATGTATTCACCAAAAATTTCAATTCCTCATAACTTTTTAACCAACCAGTATAGTCGGTTGACATTTGGAGCGTATGATTCACATCTACAGGTCGATCGAATTACTTTTGAATTTCCAAAAAAATCCAGGTCCGTATTTGAAAAATATGGGACTTCTTCCAAGCTGAGATTCAACACCCTGTATATTGATATTTTACGATTTGATTGAGATATTTGAAAAGAGAAGAAAATTTTCAATGGAGTTCAGTAGATTTCATTGTCCCGCACGTCATTTCCAATTGAATATTGGAGTTCCACAAAATTCTCAGAAAAATCGTACATTATGATCTAATTGAATTTTTTTTGTCCCACTAATTGCACGTTCGAATTTCATAATATTCTGTGGAATCATTTGGAATAATTTCCGGAAAAACATTATTCATCGAGAAAAATTTAGTTGAAGTCAACAAAGATGAATCAATATCTGAAGAAACATAAAAACTCAACGTGAAATACAGAAGGTGCTCGATGTACCACCATTTTGTTCAATACACATTCTTGCCCTCTTAAAAAAATATGTCTAATACTTTTTTTGATCCTGTCTGGATTATTACGTATTTCATTGCACAATAAAATTTTGTTGACCATTCTTTCATTTCGTAAAATCCAGCTACTAAAGTTAGTTCTTCTAATTTCATCACCTGGATCCAATCGTTGTACCTTCTCGAGATCAAAATTTGATCATAATGTACGATTTTTCTGAGAATTTTGTGGAATTCCAATATTCAATTGGATCTTTCCCTTAAGCTCTCTTTGAGCAAAATGACATGCGGGACAATGAAATCTACTGAACTCCATTGAAAATTTGCTTCTCTTTTCAAATATCTCAATAAAATCCAAAAATTTCAATATACAGGGTGAATCTCAGCTTGGAAGAAGTCCCATATTTTTCAAATACGGACCTGAAATTCTTTGGAAATTCAAAAGTAAATCGATCGACCTGTAGAAGTGAATCATACGTTCCAAATATCAACCAGCTATACTAGTTGGTTCAGAAGTTATGAGGAATTGAAATTTTTGGTGAATACATAAACCACTCTGTATCTCGGTTATGGAATTGATTAGACCTATCATATATCGGTTTTTTGGACTCGCCTAGCTCTAGCTCAGGTTAACGTATATTCATTCATCAATGAAACACCCTGTATATGTATATCAATCCCTATTTCTATCTGTAAAGGAAATGTTTAAGTTTCCATTCTGTTCTAAAATAATTATTATTACTTTTAGAAAAACAATAAGATGGAAATATTTGAATTACTTTTCTTTGTCACAGCTCGGGGGGGGGGGGGGCTGCAGCCCGACAGCCCCCCCTCGGTGCGCCACTGTCTGTATGCAATTATTCAAAGTTATTTCAAAGTATCTTTTGATTTATCAAGACACATGATGATTTTCATTACTTTCCGGAATAGCTCAACCTCAATATGACCAAATTGATGCCATGTATACAGGGTCTTTCACGAGGAACCTCACCCATATTTATACGGGAAACTACTGAACGTATTTTCATGAAATTCAGCACTTATAAGTATTTCACGATGCTGATGAAATCTAAAATATTTTCAAGGCATGAGCACCTCCGGTTTTTCCGGAAATGACGTCAACTTCCGTTTTTCAAATTAGAACACCATTTTTTTATTGCAGAAATAGATTCCTTAGAAAATTTCAAGTTATTTTGATGTAACATTTTTCAGTTTTGGTTGGAAAATTCTCTCTGAGCGGGAAAATTCGAAAAAAAAATCGAAAATAGAGCTCCGCTGAAACAAGAATAACTTCGAGGTTTTTGGATGGAAAATTTTCATTTTTGGGATTTTTCAAGATGTAAGATTGATGTATCCACTGTGAAAATCGAAATCGCGGTTCATGATACAGGGGGTGAAAAAATCGCTTTCAAAGTTAGGGATGACAAAATCGTGAAAAATCAATTTTTTCAAATTAGAACCCCATTTTTTTATGGCAGATATTGAATCTACGTTAAAAAATAATGTGAGTGTATGCATCACACCCTTGCCCTAAAGTGGATATTTTCTGAGTTATTCACAAAAAACTGTTTTTCGTCTTGAATTTTCAGCTATTTCTTTGCCCTTCACGCCAAAAAGATGAAATTTTCAGGAACTGTTACTTAAACCATGTTTTTGATTTAACTACCCTAATATGCAAGAGAAAAAAGTTACAGGTTGTTCCTAAATAGATGGCGAATTTGGATACGAATTTGTATCGGAAACCTCTTTATTTCAACTAATCGGCCATCGGTTTTCTCTCCAGTGATAAATAAATAATTCCTTATGATATGCAAAAACTTACCATGTTTAACATTCTTTTTTTAATTAATGATATCTATCATTCAAAAAAAAGAATGTAAAACATGGTAAGTTTTTGCATATGGTTCATAAGGAATTATTTATTTATCACTGGAGAGAAAACCGATGGCCGATTAGTTGAAATAAAGAGGTTTCCGATACAAATTCGTATCCAAATGCGCCATCTATTTAGGAACAACCTGTAACTTTTTTCTCTTGCATATTAGGGTAGTAAAATCAAAAACATGGTTTAAGTAACAGTTCCTGAAAATTTCATCTTTTTGGCGTGAAGGGAAAAGAAATAGCTGAAAATTCAAGACGAAAAACAGTTTTTTGTGAATAACTCAGAAAATATCCATTTTAGGGCAAGGGTGTGATGCATACACTCACATTATTTTTTAACGTAGATTCAATATCTGCTATAAAAAAATGGGGTTCTAATTTGAAAAAATTGATTTTTCACGATTTTGTCATCCCTTACTTTGAAAGCGATTTTTTCACCCCCTGTATCATGAATCGCGATTTCGATTTTCAAAGTGGATACATCAATCTTACATCTTGAAAAATCCCAAAAATGAAAATTTTCCATCCAAAAACCTCGAAGTTATTCTTGTTTCAGCGGAGCTCTATTTTCGATTTTTTTTTCGAATTTTCCCGCTCAGAGAGAATTTTCCAACCAAAACTGAAAAATGGTACATCAAAATAACTTGAAATTTTCTAAGGAATCTATTTCTGCGATGAAAAAATGCTGTTCTAATTTGAAAAACGGAAG
Organism: Adalia decempunctata; assembly: GCA_951802165.1. Lineage (NCBI taxonomy): Eukaryota > Metazoa > Arthropoda > Insecta > Coleoptera > Coccinellidae > Adalia > Adalia decempunctata. Next base: position 31,028,537 of record OX637697.1, read on the forward strand.
TTGACGTCATTTCCGGAAAAACCGGAGGTGCTCATGCCTTGAAAATATTTTAGATTTCATCAGCATCGTGAAATACTTATGAGTGCTGAATTTCATGAAAATACGTTCAGTAGTTTTCCGTATAAATATGGGTGAGGTTCCTCGTGAAAGACCCTGTATTGTAGAAAGGGTTCACAGATGCAATACATTTCGAGCAAAGAGACTTCCTACCATTATACAATGCTGCAGATGAAGACGAGAAAAGTCAGACACTGAAATAAATGAAGAAAATGCATATTTTGAGAACATCTCAATCACCTCAACGAATATCGGGTCGGACTGGATTTGGAATTCCTAGAACTGCGGTGAATATTTAACGAATGTACGGGTATGAGAAGGATGTTTTGTTTCACAATGTGGTGATTTATAGGGAGAAAGCTTGGAAAATGGGATAAGATTCTCCAGTGAGTTTCCAGGACAGGGCTTATCTGGAAAACAGAAAATAGCTAGGGAAAAATTTCAGTAAATACATATCATCTCTAACCATAGGTAAACGAAAAAAGAATGATTTTGTTCATTATGACTATGTTTCATCGACTTCGAGTATGCTGTCAAATTTTACTAAGATCGTTATAGAACTTTTCTCCATGTTGTTCACCATATTGAAATTGTAATACTATTGACATTCTTGCACTAATTCCTAGGACTGAAGCGTTATAATTTAGCCAACAGTTATGTCCAAAAAAGTAGGTAAGTTTGGTGCGAAATTTAGTCACAATAACCCGAATAGCCTCATCAGTGGACTGACCATAAAATGGAAGAAGAGCGCGATGAGCTTTCTTAACAGAGTACGCATTTTGATGAAAAAAATTCAATGATTTGCAAGCGTTGTTCTTTTGAAAGACGATTCATGGTTAAATTATAGACCAAACTGAAGATGTTTGACACGAAACACGAAACGTGCGTGAGCTGTCAAAATCAGTGTTATCAAAAAGAAAATAGATAAAAAATCATCTATCTCGATTTTTATGACAATTTCGCTCTTTCTGAGGATTTCGACAGAATTTCCTTTATTGAAATCGGTAGTAGATACGAGACTACCAGAGACCATAAAGTTCAGTATAACAACAAAGATCTTTTCAATAATTTCCTAAACTAAAAGAGACTCACCAATACAAAGTTCTGAAAGAAAACAGTGGACAGTGTTCCAGAAAAAAAAAATCACCCTGTACATTTACAATAGAAAATGGCAGGTCACATAGTATGAACTCTAAATTGTATTATCTACGCCAAATTTCAGTTGAATATCTTGTAAAATGAGGATTCTATGAGGAAAAAACTTGAAAAAAACTTTACCCAGGCAACCATCCGGGATATACCCATTTCCCGGACACTTTTTCTTTGAGAAAGTAGCATTTCCCGGCCTAGTCCGGAAAGTACGTACATTCCGGACTAGACCGGAAAAACTCACGTCGTTGTTTACATTGTGATGATCATCACAATAGCAACGAAATAACGGATGACAGTTCTGTTCTGTTCAATTCAAATAATAATCAAAATGTATAATAAAGAAATGTGTCGTCTCATTGATTTGTAATTCTTCACGGTTGCCGAAAAAATATTGTACGCAACATGCCCGAAAATAGTTTTTTTGGTCTCACAGACTACCAGGACTCGCCTCCGGCTCGTCCTAGAATTTTGTCTATTCGTCCAAAAAAACCCTATTTTCCGGACTTGTTACGTAAATAACTACACTGCGCAAAAAAATTAACGCACATTATGGAAGTCTCAAATTTATTCTACAACTGAAGGTGTTCTCAATGATAATTATTTTTATCAGAATTATGCATGCATATGTTTATCCACTTTCAACGTTTTTCTTCAATACAGATGTTTTCCCCCAGCAGGAATAAAAAAAGATGATATTATCAGATTTTGAATGTATTGGCTCCACTTTAAAATCAATTGTTCTCGATCAATTCTAGTGATCAAAGTTTTTCTTTCGTTCGATTTTCTACACTCGATCGCTATGCAACGCGAAACACGCAATTTGACCCAAGAGGAATGTGCCCAAGCGGTAGTTTTGCGAGAAGAATGGTGGACATACACAAGAATTGCAGAAAGGTTTGGAGTTTCCCATACAAGTGTGTCCAGAATGTGGCAGCGATTCAGGGAGACAGGTATGAATGTCCGAAGACCAGGACAGGGTAGACCACAGGTAACAACTGCCATTCAAGAACGTTACTTGAGAATTTCTTCGTTGAGACAACGGTTTGCAACCGCTCGCCTCCTTCAAAATCAGCTTGAGCACACTCATGAGGTGCAAATTAGCACTCAGACAATAAGAAATCGCCTCAGAGAATAAGATTTAAGGCCTCGTGTCGCGGCAAGAGACCCAGCTCTTACCTCAGCCCATCGAAGGGCGCGTTTGGATTTTGCGAGAGAGCATATCCATTGGGAAGAGGCCGATTGGGAAAGAGTTCTCTTCACAGCTACTCTTAATGACTTAGGAATCCAACTCGGAGAAAACTGGGAAGGATTAGATCAGAACATTTTAAGATCACTCATTTTGAGTATGAACCGTCGTTGCTGAGCTGTAATTAACGCTAGGGGTGGAAATACCAAGTATTAAATCACTTATCATCATTTCAGTATTTTGACAATTGTTCATTTCTCTTCTTTCACATAAGATTCGGTGAAATCCTGAATTTTTCTTCCATTTAATGTGTCTTGTTTCGTTCAAAACCTTCCCGAGAGAACATAAAAAATAAGTTATAAGGTCAAGTTGAGTTAACTTTCATTAAAATTGAGATTTTCAGAATGTGCGATAATTTTTTTGCGCAGTTTAGTTGGCCTCCTTGATCTCATTAATAATGTTATTCCGAACTTTGGTGGCCATTAAATCGATAATTTCATTTTGTATAGTTTTGGACAGATATAGGATGTTTGTCCCTTTTTTGAGTGGTCAAGATGGCACTTCAGAGTCGAGTCATATTTAATGATAATACTTTTTTTCCGAGAAAATCAAAAATAAAAAAAAATTACCCTCTGATTGTTTTTGGCGCCCCCTTAAGCTGGCGCCCAGGGCAAGCGCCCCGCTTGCCCCGGGCCTGGGCATATTTGAAGAACTTTTTTGCTTGAAATTATGCAAGGAATCTCCCTTTTTCGTTTGCACCTCAAATTCAAGAACACCCTGTGTTTAGAAATCATGAGAACTTCGTTGTTATGAAAAATTTTGTGTTTATTATTTTCCTACCTTTTCTAGCAGTGTAATTGAAAATTTCAGATCGCAAGAAATCGTCCATTCTTCGGAAGGGACAAAGTAAAATATACGCGTTTGCAGCAGCGCAATATCAGTGAGGAAGCTGGCAATCCAGCTCGTCACCATGACGGATCCCGTAGGATAAAAGGTACTGCGGATAATGGAATTAGAGTGGTGCGATGATACTATTAGTAGCAATGCGAAGGCTCTGTCGATGCCTAAGTACATTAGCTTTTATCCTTCGATCGTTACACTTTCAGAAGAACGCATTTTAATTTCGCTTCTCGTTTCGGGCCCGTCTCGCTGCATGCATTTCAACTAAAATGAAGTGCGAAACAATTTGAATTTCTGGGCCTCTGCCGGAGCTCCCGATTCGGGTCACCAGGGATTCGGGTAATCCGCAGAAATCTACAGAAGGTTTCGTGCAGAATGAAATATGGCTAGCAGTTCAGGAGCTGGAGTTGAGAATGTTTCGTCAGTCTTTTCGTTTTTCCATTTCAACATTTCCTCATTGTGATATTCGATCCTTCCAGTCATTAATCCTGTTCTTTTAACCCCTTAAACCGTTCAAATGTTTCATACATCTGCATATTATACAGGGTGTTTGGAGGGTGAGGAGCCATAGGATAGGTGATGCTTTTGGTTACTTGTTGCACCTAATAAAATAACATTTTGCCCAAAGTTCAAAGTGTTATAATTTGTTTGCAATTTTTCTAGAAATTTCCAATTTTTCTCAATAAAATCTTGATTTTTTTTAAATTTAATGTTCGAGGTGCCTATAAAATGATTTATTTTTTTAGTCTAGTCCTAGTCTCGTCTTATTCAGATTGAATCATACAAATCATCATACAAACGTCTTCAAAAAACCTGACAGCGTCGCATCAAACATCAAAACGAAAAAAAAAATAATGTTGTGTCCACTTTATAGAGTGAAATAAAAAAAAAATTACATAGTGTGGGGTTTTAAAATGGTTTTAAAAACTTCTCTAGTTAATACTGCAATGGTATGTAAGATGTACCATTAATAATCAAATAACTCAACAAAAAACCGTTTTGTCTTCAAGGATGCCTTAAAAGGGTGACGACAAAACTATTTTATTGAGCAGGTAAAATATTTTCTCTCATTATAACACAGATAAAAATAGCGTGCTCTTTTTATAGGCACCTCGAGCATTAAATTTAAAAAAATTCAAGATTTTAATGGGAAAAATGTGAAATTTCTAAAATAAAATGTTATTTTATTAGGCGCAACAAGTAGCAAAGAGCATCACCTATCCACCATTTACCTATGGCTACTCACCCTCCAAACACCCTGTATATCGGGTGTTTTTTTTAGAATGATAGAAATTCAAATTGGAATAAAACATTGAAATAAAGATTGAAGCCAAATTTCTTTTTAACTGATAGATAATTTCATGACATTTATGTTTTAAAAGTAAGGTCCGGAATATGTTCACCACGACTAGCTCTGAGGAACCGCATTCGACCAGACCAATTTTGGACCACTTTTTTCGTGTAATTCAGCAATAACACGAGTTTTATTGGATTCCAAAGCGTCTTTTGTTTCTGGTTCATAGCATAAACCATTGACTTGACATAACCCCAAAGAAAATAATCCATTGGAGTTTTGTCGCATGATCTTGGAGGCCAATTAACTGGACCATTTCTCGAAATAACGTTATCGCCTAATCTTTCTCTCGGTAAATCAATTGTTACTGTAGAAGAATGTAGTGTAGCACCATCTTGTTGAAACCAAAACACTTCTGGGTCGATACCGTTCAAATTTTGAAACTAATAATTATTGATCATCGATTTGTAACGAGCACCATTCACTGTAGCATTGGCTCCTGCATCGTTTTGAAAAAAATATGGACCAATGATGCCTCAAGCGTTTCAAACACACCATGCAGTGCATTTTTTAGATTGCAATGGAACCTGCAGAACTTTTTGAAGATTGTTTTCACTCCATACAGGGCAATTTTGATTGTTTACGTAGCCGTTCAACCAGCAATGAGCTTCATCACTAAACACAATTTTTCGATAAAAAAAGAGGATCAAATTCCAGCTGTTCAAGGCCCAATCAGCAAATAAACGACGATTGTTATGGTCAAGTGGCTTTCGTTCTTGAACCAGTTGGATCTCGTATGGGTGTAGACCAAGATCTTTACGAAAAATTTTCCATGTGGTGGAAACACAGAGTCCGACCTGTTGGGAACGTCGACGAATGGACAAATCTGGATCTTCATTAACACTATTACTTACAGCAGTGATATTTCCTTCTGTACGTACAGTTCTTTGTCTTGTTGTTGTTTTTGAATCGAGTAGAGAAAATGTCCGAAATCTATCGATAGTTCGACGAATAAGCTTCTCTGATGGACGATTATGTGAATCACAAATTTCACCAAATGCTCGCTATACAGTGTGACAAGAAAAACCTCGGACAAACTCATTTTCATTTAGCTTTATTAAACAGAAGAAATTGAACGAAACAACAACAAATAATAATTGCTTGAACATTTGTTAATGTTAAAATTAAGCCGTTTCGAAGTGGCTTCCTTTGGCGGCGATACACAGCTTCAGACGCTTCTTGAAATTTTCGGCAATGGGACGCAGCTCCTCGGGCGTTAATCGGTTCCATTCCCGGCGCAGAGATTGCTTCAGCGACTCCAAATTTTTGTGTTTTTTGGCACAAGCCCTGTGCTCCAAAATCGACCACACGCTGTAGTCCATTGGGTTGAGATCCGATGAATAGGGCGGCCATTCTGCAGATGAGATGAAACAAGGAAAATGGGTCTTACACCATTCTTGCGTCATTTTTGCTCTGTGAGCCGGAGCGGAGTCCTGTTGAAAGGTCCAATGCGTATCGCCGAAGTGCTGCTTGGCCCACGGATGACGGAAGTACTACGGCCTCGAGGATGTCGCAGCGGTAGACTTCTTGATTGATTTTGACCCCTTGATCCACGAAAACTAAGGGAGTTTTACCACTGCCGCAAATTCCGCCCCAGACCATGACGGATTGCGGATTTTGACGGTGTTCGACGATGGCCGGTGTACCGGGAGCCTCTACGGACCAAACTGTCGTTTTGGTGGTTGTGGGATTGTTCTACGGTGAAAAGCTTCTCGTCTGTGAGGAGAATTCGCTCCCATTGCTGACCGGCGGCCAGATGAAGGAGTTGGCGGCACCTTTGGAGTCGTACGCGCTTGTTTTCCTCCGTGAGGAGTTGAACTTTTTGGAGCTTGTATGGTTTGAGGTTGAGCTCCTTTTTGGCAATTTGACGGACTGATACGCGGTTGATACCGGTCTCAGAGGCTATTTTCCTCATGGAAACTCTCGGACTTCGATTGAATCGCTTCTTGACGATGTTGCGATTCCTAGGTGTATTGACAGTGCGTTTTCTACCACTTCCTGGATGACGACCATCATGGCCAAGCTCCTTGAAACGACGAATTGCATCGGACAAGGTTTGTCGAGGCACATTGAGCAAACGAACAATTTCGCATTGACGCCTACCTTGACGAAACAGCTCCAAAATCGCACTACGTTTGTTTGACATTCTAAAACTCTGTGAAATGATATTATATAAAACTGAAAATTCACATATTAGTACAGGAAAGTGTAGAGAAACCAAGAGAATAAAAATTATTTGTCTGCGCTGAAATACTTTTGTTCCAGACCACAGCAAAATTTGTCCGAAGTTTTTCTTGTCACCCTGTAAGTTTGGCAAATAGACCACTGATTTTAAAAATAAATTTCAACAATTTGTAAGCGTTGTAGAGGCGTGAGTCTTTCCATGACAATTTGTCAATGCTCTACAGAAATGTCGGAACAACATTGCTTCTACCTTCTGTCAAATCACAGTAATCCAAATCGAAAATTCTATCACTCTGCAAAAAACCCCGATATATGGTGTTTCCCAATTAACTTGCCAAAAATATACAGGGCCAGTCTTATTTCCGCTTATTTTTCAAGTGAGACTCTTTTCTGTTCATATTTTCTAAAACCTTATTTCTATTGAACTGAATTTTGGCGAATTGTTTTTTTTACTGACCCTACTATGGGTAAAGATGTGATAAAGGGCTCCGAAACGTCTCGGTTGGAATGTGAGTTAATTACAAAAACAAATTTCACTCTGATTTACATCAAAGACCTAGTTGAAATTTAAAAAAAATCATAAAATCTAGTGAATCGAACCAAATCCAGCAAAAATAATTTGTATTGATGAAGAGACTTCAGGAATGAAAAAACATAATTATATTCCAAAAATTATAAATGTTGAATATTGAAAATCGATTTAAATTTTTTCAGAAACGTCAAATAAAATTGAATATATTGATCCATCATATTTTCCTAATACATGGGACGGATTTCATATCCCCATAGCGAAAGAAATTAGGGTTTTCGTTCCGTTTTTATGAGATCTTTCATTCTGGGATAAGTACACTTGTGCGAAGACAATATGTATATAAAATTTTCATGAAAACCTACAATGCCATCCATCCCGCATACCTGGCTTCTTGACATAATTCAAATATCCCGTGAGGGAACCTTCAAGAGAATAAAATGAATATGAAGAAGAGAGAAAATAAACTCCCTCTGAGAACAAAATTGTATGGTCGTAGGTTTTATCTCTCATATCATATATATGTTTCAGATACTCCCGCGATCCTGAAATAATAAACTCGTTATAAAGTACGTGCGAGCGGGGAGGGAAATACCCGAGATTACTCCAGAAAAAGCTGTATCAAAACTCTAAAACTCAATTTTCGGAGTTTTGTGATATACGTTATATCCTTCAGTCTTATTCTTTCTTTATCTTTCCATGGGATTCCACAACGGGTACATATATACGAGGTGTTGGTGTTTTATTCACAAAGGACCGCGAATACTCATTAGCTGGAACACTGTTGAGGCCATAGGAATTTCCCGCTACTGAAATTTGCGAGCATTTGCCAATTTGTGATTGTGATATTCAACGAGCATATTATGACAGCTACTACTGTTGAATTATTCAAGTGAATGATAGCAATAATATGCTCGAAGAATATTCATCTGTGTCCACGACTTTTGAATAATTTTTTATTTTCACGAACAAATTGCCGTTTCAAATTGAGATGACATTTCATAGAATTGTAGGCTTAAAATAATTTGGGTTTAATATTGATAAGTTCTGTGGCTATCGAATTGATATCTAGGTAGCCTAGACCAGATCTATGCATAAACAAAATATTGCGATACCATATCAACGAACAATAACTTATTAGAAGTGTCAGTTTAGAGTTCGACGTCAAAAAAGTTACGCAATGAATTTAAAAAAAAGATGTCCACCGAAATTGTAAAAATCGAAAAATTGTAGTATCAAGTACCTGTATTTAAACGGGTTAAGAGGTAAGCAGATTTACGAAGATATGCTTAATACCCTTGGTGATCAATGTTCTTCGTATGCGACCGTGAAAAATTTGGACTACAAGCTTCAAAAGAGGTAAATTTTCCATTGAAGATGATGACCGATCGGGAAGGCCAATGTGTATGTCAGTCCCCGGAAATATCGATGCAGTTCAAGACATGATTTTATCAGACCGTCGAATTGGGCTAGAACAGATATCTGAAGCACACGAACGCGTTCATCATATAGTTCACGTCAATTTGGAAATTTCTGCAAAATGGATCCTCAAATATTTGAATGTTAACCGAAACCGTGCAAGGGTATAAGCATCGCGTTCGATCTGTGCTCGATTTGAAAACGATGTGGACTTCTTAAACCGAATTGTTACTATGGATGAGACTTGGGCACATTTCTACGATCCAGAACCAAAGCAACAATCGAAGGAATGGCGACACTCTGGTTCTCCAAGACCTAAGAAATTTTGTGTCCAAAAATCTGCTGGAAAAGTTCTTGCTTCAGTTTTTTGGGATTGCCATAGAGTAATCACGATTGATTTTTTGGATAAGGGTAGAACAATAACTGGAGATTACTATTCGACATTATTGAAAACGCTACAGGAAAAAATTAAAGAGAAAAGACGCGGAAAGCTATCCAAAGGTAGGTATTTTGTTTTTACAGAACAACGACCCAGTACACAAATCTCATGTTGCCCTGAAAAAAAAATTCGTGATTTAGGGTAAGAATTACTAGAACACCCCCCTTAATCACCAGATTTGGCTCCATCCGACTATCAACTCTTTCGTCAACTGAAAAAAAAGTTTAAAAGGTCGTAAATGTTCTTCCAACGAGGAGGTAACAAAAACTGTGGAGGACTGGTTTGCAGAGCAAGAAGAAATATTTTTTTTGAAAGGTCTAGATACGTTGCAGGTTCGCCGTAATAAATGTATTCAATTGAAAGGAAAATATGTTGAGTAATAAAATATTTTGACATTGAAATTTTTTTTGGTTGTAGTAGGCTAAGAATTTTTCAATATATCCTCGTATATTTAATTATTTCGTTTCATTCGAGTTCGGTGATATACAGAAAATAAAAAAAATATTATTTGAATGATTTATCTGGAATTCGACTATCACAAATTGGTTAAAAAAACCATCAAGGGTTTATTGTTGACCTACCTCGAAGGTCATGGGGAAAATGACCAACCTTCGCCCTCAAATCCGCCAGAGAGTTGAGTCAACGTGAGCTTTATGTAGTTTATGCAACAATTCAGCTCTTCGCACGCGAAGTTCTGTTCGATTGCATATTATTCCCTGGTTTCTTTCGACTGCTGCCTTTCAGAATGTAAAATCAGTAGCACATTATACGTATGAAAATACACATCTCCTTTTTATTTCCAAATCTTCATGACATGATGATATACATCTTGAAGTGAACGAGAATCTTTTCAGACTCCTCAATGAATTTTTGAAGAGCACATAAACTTCCTTTTATATATTCATGACGTATAGGAAGTAACTCGCAAGGAAACATGTTCAGATATTCAAGTTGGTCGTTTTGCCTGCCGAATATGTCACGTACTGATTTTTCTGCAATATGATTCCTAAATAAATAATATAAAGGCCCTCGACGAGCTTTTCTCCCTCCCCGATTTATCTGAGGAATCCAGATATGGAACTAGAGCATTCGGGTCACAACAATCTTCTTAGTATGCTCACAAAGAAACTGCAACACACAGAAGGAACTTTTTAAATTTAACATTTTTTTTGCGAAACATAGATAGTATAGCAAGAGGTCTCCGCATCACGAGTGAAATGAATAGCTCTCCAACCTTTCAGACTACATGCAACCCCTTTACTCATTCCATAAACCATGCAAAATACAGCTCGACTGGAACAAATGGGACTTGAGTATAGAATCACAATCTTCTGCAGAAACAGTCTGGTACACGGACGGTTCAAAGACAGAAGAAGGAAGAGGAGCGGGAATACATGGAGTGAGGCCAAGAAGGGCTTACATGATACCTCTCGGCAAACACGCCACGATATTTCAAGCTGAAACACATGCCATTAGGTCATGCGTACAGAAGAACCCGGAAAGTGGCTACCAAAGAAAACACATCCACATCCTCTCTGACAGCCAGAGCGCCATCAATGCTCTCAACTCGACACCAATAAAGTCTAGACTCGTCTGGAAATGCCTCCAGGACCTTCTGGAGCTGGAAAAACACAACAAGGTCACTTTGATGTGGGTGCCAGGTCACAAGGGAATAGCGGGCAATGAAAAAGCACACCAGTTAGAAAGACAAGCATCTGAAACGCCATTCACAGGGCCAGTACCTGTGCTTGGAATCAGCAAAACCGATGCAGGACCCTGATTGAGGAGTGGATAAAACAAAGACTTCGACAACACTGGGAACAGAGCCACGGGCAAACATACAGCAAAGTCATGGCAGGACACACAAGCCAAACCTTGACGGCTGACTTTTTGAATCGAAACAGAACAAAGGCACGTATAATAGTATTAATAGTAGGTCTGCTGACGGGATACTGCGGCCTTAGGAAACATCTGAACACCATAGGAATACTTGGAGAACCCGTGGATTGCAGACTTTGCGGTGAAGAGGAAGAAACAGCGCCCTAGGAATAAGGCGTCACAGAATCTTCGGAGAAATCAATCCGGATACGGGAATGAATCAGAAAAACCTCATAAACAGGCTACTGAACCTGATAAAGGACACGAACCTACTCTCGTGAGGTACCACTGACGAAAGAGTGATACAATAGACCCAAGTTGGTCGCAGTGTCACAGGCAGGCCAAGTGCTAACCCGGTCTCTTGTTCGTCAGCCATCAATCAACCATCAATCAATCAAGAGGTAAATGATTAATGTTTGGGGAAAAAATCGTGAAGGTTTTTTTATGTAAATATTTTTTGTCACTTAATTATTGAAGTCGTTTTTTGCAAATTTTTTAAATTTTACAACAAACCAGCTGTCAGAGGAGATCCAAAGTCGATGTTTAGTTAGTTGTTTAAATGCCTAGAGCACGTGTACCTACGCGGAATTTATGGCCAGATAAGTGAATTTGATAGAGGTCGAATAATTGGTCTACGGGGGCGGGGTTGTCATTCCGAGAAATCGCTAACCCTACGAACAGAAATCCAACTACTGTTATGAGATGTTGTCAAGCGTGGTTTGATAATACCCAAAACCGAGGAAGAGTGGACACCGGACGTCGAAGGGGCACAAATGAAGTTCAAGATCGACGTCTAAGACTTATGGCCATTAGAGACCGATTTGCGACAACTCGATCTTTGGCTGGTGAGTGGTTAGAAGAACAAGGCCATCTTGTAACTGTACGAACGGTTTACCGTCGGATGAGGTCTTCTGGAGTGCAGCATTATCGACCCCATCTTTTTACCTCTGACGGTTGAGCATCGCCGGAAACGATTACAGTGGTGCAGAGAACGTCAACATTGGAATGTGGAATGACATCAGGTCGTCTTCTCTGATGAATCTCGATTCTCCTTGGATGCACATGATGGCCGTAGGGGAGAAAGATGTGAATTTCAGTTCAATATGGAGCGTCATGTACACCGGACAGTAGGTTTTATGATATGGGGTGCTATTACACATGCAAGGACACCTTTAGTCTTTATTCGTGGTAACATGACAACGCTGCGTTACCTTCAAAGAATAGTGGAGCCATATCCTCTCCCTTACCTTAATCGGCCCGAGAATCCTATATTCCAGCAAGATAATGCTCGACCTCATGTTGCCAGAGTTAGTTTGAACTTTTTTGAGATGAGTGTATAGATAACCGCGGTGGACAAACACATTACATATCAACGAATTTATTGAAAAAAATTGAAGAACTAGGTTATTTTTCAAATTTTAATCATTTATTGGGTGTTGCAGTTTCTTTGTATACAGGGTGTATTTAAAGGTGAGGCTTTTCTTCTGACAGGTGATAGAACTCATCAAAATAACTCATTTTAGCGAAAATTTCTTACATGAAATGTTCAATTTAAAAAATTTATGAAAATGTTGGGAATCAATACCTCAATACTACTCTGGCCTGCATCTCTCTGTTCCAGGTTCATGGACATCCGCGAACATTAGCAGGAAACTTGTAACGTTCCAGAAAATGTTCTTCCTGACAAAATGAAGAAGGTGCAACCCTGCTCTGGTGTGATGAGCTAGGAAGACTTACGTTAAAGGGGGTTTTATACTTATATTTTTGGCTTGTGATGTGATCGTCTAGATTGGTAGAACTCTATGTTATGTCGTAGTAATTCAGTTTCGTAATAACTCAGATTAGTGAAATATAGGATGGGAAATAATGAGGTAAAATAGATAAATGAAACACTAGATTGGACATAAAGATGGAACAAGAGCCTTTATTCGTCCAGCGCCATAGTTAGGGGAACCATAGCATATGAAGGAAAAAACGAACGAGAATCAATAGAAACTCAAAGCAAAAAACCCTTCTAGCATTACAGATGATGAATGATGATGAGACCTATGAATAATAATTCGGTGATTTTTAACAGGTTTCTAGGTCCAAAAATAATTCACAAAACCATCTTTTTGGAAAAAAGGCCAACTAGTTTCGATTTTATTCTAAAATCTTCATCAGGGCTCTGAAATGGAATAACATACACTACAATAATCTAAGATGTTCGAAATTACAATTAAAAGATTAAAATCATATTTTTTTAACACTTATTTTGAACACATACAAACAAACAGGTATATAAATGAGGAAATTGGTTCGGAATATAGTGTGAATTTTCGACTTACATTCTCACTTTGTGTGGTTTCGTTGTCAACAATTCTGATGTCAAAAATTAATAATTTGGAGAGGACAACAACTGCTCGCATGGAGGACATTAAAAGATTGATGTCATCAATTAGATGATTCTGGAGTATGCGCGGATTATTATAACAACTTACACACCTGGGTTGGAAAACAAACTTCTATACATCCCCGATTTTTCAATTAAATAATAATATGCGGTATTCAAATTTTCTATGTCGTTTCTTTTATTAATGGAAATTTTTTTCTTGTTTGATTGATATCATCTCATCTAATAACCGTCTTTTCAAATTTGTTTGCCTACCTAATATTCCAATCGAAATTAAAGGAGTGGAGAAAACTTTTTACATGCTCAGCTAGTGCCGTATTATTTTCCTTTGTGTTTTTCAATGGATTGAGGATATTAAGGGAGTCTCTTTTATGTTCAGAAATTCGATCCTTAAGGTATCGACCAGTTTGACCAATATATGTGGCTGGACAGTCGTTACAAGATATTTTATATATGATGTTACTGAGTAATTCTTTTGGAGTTGCAGTCTTAGTTTTTGTAAAAAGTTTCTTAGTAGTATTGTTAGATTTGAATGCAATTTTTATGTTTAATTTGGTAAATATATTCTTGATTTGCTCTCCTAGATTTTCAACATAAGTTACCCTGTAATATTTTTGGTTTTCTTTTTCCTCTTGTGGTCTGTGGTGTTCAGGTTCTCTCTTGTACAGAATTTTTTTCATGAATTTGGTCGGATAGTTATTTTTTTCCAGAATTGACTGTATTTTGAGAATGTTTTTTCCGTGAAATTCATTGTCAGAAAGTGTGAGAGCTCTATGTTTTAAATTATTAATTATATTAATTTTCTGTGCCATATGATGTTTTGAGGTAAAATTGAGCATTCTCCCGGAAAAAGTCGGTTTCTGGTACCAATCTGTTAAAATTCCATTATTTCGTCTAATTAAATTTGAATTGAATACCGCATATTATTATTTAATTGAAAAATCGGGGATGTATAGAAGTTTGTTTTCCAACCCAGGTGTGTAAGTTGTTATAATAATCCGCGCATACTCCAGAATCATCTAATTGATGACATCAATCTTTTAATGTCCTCCATGCGAGCAGTTGTTGTCCTCTCCAAATTATTAATTTTTGACATCAGAATTGTTGACAACGAAACCACACAAAGTGAGAATGTAAGTCGAAAATTCACACTATATTCCGAACCAATTTCCTCATTTATATACCTGTTTGTTTGTATGTGTTCAAAATAAGTGTTAAAAAAATATGATTTTAATCTTTTGATTGTAATTTCGAACATCTTAGATTATTGTAGTGTATGTTATTCCATTTCAGAGCCCTGATGAAGATTTTAGAATAAAATCGAAACTAGTTGGCCTTTTTTCCAAAAAGATGGTTTTGTGAATTATTTTTGGACCTAGAAACCTGTTAAAAATCACCGAATTACAGATGATATGTTTACATTCCATAGAACAATTATTAATAAAATGAGCACTGGTGGTATGTACGATATGGAGCTTCCTATAGGTACTTCGGTAAGGTTATTACTGGCACAATCGTGATAAAAAGCAGAATCCAATACATCCAAAGTTATCCAAAGGTTGTAGGCCTATAGAGGGTGCCACCTGATTATTAATGAAATTCCTACGCAGTATTCTTATAGTTCCTAGTGTGAGAATCCTTCCTTCCAAGTGTTACGTGTGAGGTCCTAGCAGTCGCGTTGGTTTGGAAGTGACGATAAACTCCTTATAATTCCTGTTGACTGATGAACGGTGGAACCAGATCGAAGCAATCCTTCACTTGCCTGGCTCGCCATGGCCCGAAGACGAGGCTATGTTTACTGAGGACGTTCGCCTGCAGAACTCTCAGAGGAAGTCTCACTGCCACTGTTGTGGGGGATGTTTTCCTTGGCACAGACGATATAAACAGTTTATCCTAGGCCTCCCAACCATTGATTATTGTACGTAAAATATTATCCTAATAGCAACAACTTCAAATGCCTATACCATAGTGTCGAGTGAATAGTTAAATGTGCAGTAGGCCTTACGAACAGTATAAAAATATTCCAAATGGGTTGGTAGCAGAACAGAGTTCCACAATATTCAAACGTAATACCAGAGAACAAGCGTCTTTAAAATATACTAAAATGGCGGATTCCTAGAAGAGGAACTCCATTTCAAAGGAACACTATTGTGAACCAGAATGAAACTGAAATGGTCGAAGATGGGACGCTGAAGTAGAAGTGAAAAAGAAGAGACTCTTTCATTTGATGTCGTTCGGAGGTGAGTTTTCCTTCCACAGAATCGTATTTCTTTTATGGTCACAGAAGAACAAGTGGATCTTCGATATGATTAAAATCTCCTATTTATAAACATGTAAATTGCCTGGAGTATTGCTTGAAGTCCTACTACTATTCGCCATTCATAGAATTATAAAATCATATCAAATAAGTTTCATTCAACGTAGTTCCACGTTTCGACAATAGACGTTGCAAAGTTGGAAGCCATGAAGTAGTCTGGCAACGGTGCATTTTATTTTATTGAAGGTTAGGAAACTCAGATATGTTACAATAGCAATATTTTCTTAATGGGATATAGGACTGCAATTCAAATACGTATCTATTTGTTAAGCGACGTTTCGATCATATATTTGATCTTCTTCAGGCTGAAAAAAAAATTTACAGAATGTTCAATAAATCGAGACTACAGTATACATGCAAAAACAGACAAATTACCATGGTACAATAAAAGCAAACATCTCAAATGTAAAAATTGACAATTGAAATACATTACTCTTGTATATTATTAAATGAGACAAACCTACCTTCCAAACATTACGAAATTGCATACATAGTATTATGGTATAATAGAGACATCAAAAAGAAAAACATAATCGGATGAAAACCAATAAATTGGAAAATAAACATTTATTTTCCGATCGCAGACCGTATACTCAATCTGTTTCCGTATTTACAACTTGTTTTTTTAAAAGGCTAGTCTTTTCGAGCTATAAGATTCTTGCTTTTAAACCGGGAATGGTCTCAATTGACTTGGTTCGATTCATTGATCGAGAATCCGTGGTCAAATTATGTTCGGATCGTCTGCCTGTCTACGGACAAGATTACTCAAGAACGGATAAACTTAGAAACTTGAAATTTTCAGGAAAGGTTCGGATCTAGAATGTGACAGTTGTTGCTGGGTTCATTGATGGATTTGGGGGGGGGATGGGTCATAGGGGCACTGACTTAAAGGCGAATCTATCTTATACATGGCGATCTACCTACAAGGTGAATGAACGAGCGTTCAAAAGCTCCTGAGTTCACGTCAGATTTTCAGTTCCTGTTAACGGCGATTCATTTATTATCACAATTTTCCGGTTCTTTGACTGACATCATAACTTGTATATTTCAGTCAACATTTTTGGCGATTAGACATATCCAATTCTATTGTTGGATGCTGTTATTGATTTTCCTTGCGTCTAATAAATTAGTATTTTTGAGAATGGAACCACCAACTTCATAAGAAGTAAGAAGACCACTTATTCGCACCGGTCACGAAAGAAGGGAAAAAAATGTGGGATATAGGAGGTTTCAATCGATACAGGGAACTTTTTCGCACTCTTTCTCCGACATTTTTCGGGGTGACCGATGGAGTGCTTTTTTTTCACATAGTCGAGATTTAATTCTGGGAAAGTGAAACGGCTTTACCTGCCTGCTAAACGTGATGTGTTGCAGGGCTTGATAGATGGCCCTGGAGGTGAAATAGAGCATCACAAAACCTAACAAGACATTAGATGGGACGACAGCTCGAACCGTGGGACACTTACCTCAAGTATTCTCTTTCCTCATTCTTCAGCGACAGTCGTATATTTGAGGGATTCAGGATATTTTTCAATGAAAATTGAGACAGTCATTCCGAGGAAAGAGAGATGCCGAGGAAATTATGCCGAAGAGCGAGAAAATTCAGTCTACTTTCCAACTCAAAATTGTTCAAGGCACAAAGAAACCAAACAAAAATAAAAAAAGAACGGCTTCCAAATCTTATTTCTGAGTTGATATGCATAAAGCATTAAGCTTTAAGGAAACACCACTCGTCCTACGGACTTGTGATGTTTCCAAGGAACTCATTTTCGTTTGAAAATAAATCGATAGACTTATCACAGAAATTCAATCTCTTGTGATATTACTACTGATAAGTCTATCGTTTTATTTTCAAACGAAAATGTTCAGAATAAGAAAAATTAACATAATACTGACGATGAATGTTTGAATTTTTTCAGGTTCTTTTTCGATATTTTAAAAACCATTTGATTGAATACAATGGTTTCAAAAGAAATGTTTTCAGAATTGAATACTCAATCATATCAGAAATGAAAAAATTGAAAAAAAAAATTTAAAATAAATTTATTTTCACTCCCTGTCCGGAAGTGCCCAGGCTCAAAAAATATTTTAGGTCTGTAGAGAATTTCGAACAATATTATAATCCCAATTTTCAGATTTCAAATATGTCCAGTTCTCCAGAAACGTCTAATAGGCACTCGAACTTGGGACACCCTGTATATACAGGGTGAGTCTTTGACTTGTACATATATTTTAACTGTAGATACCTCTCATCAAACGAAACACTTTTTTCCCATATCATTTTTCAAAATTCGGTTTCGTTTGGAAGATACAGGGTGTCAAAAATCCATGAAATTAACACTATTCTTTCCATATATTCGGAACCGATGTTTCGAATGAACTGAATTTTGGTTGATTGTTTACTCTATGCATGGTGCATATTCCTCAATTGAAACTTATTTCATATTTCTATTGGTAAAAAAGTTACAGTATAGTCGACTTATAAATTCACGCAAAAATACTATAAAACCACTTGAAAAAGATGAATGGTTCACGTTTTCGAAAGAATTAATTATTTTAGAAAACAAAAGTATTCTTATATTTTTTCAATAAAACGCGTCGTTCTCAAGTTATACCTAATTGTATAAGATTGAATTAGAGGAAAAAATCATGAATTTCAAGAATAATCTGAATGCTGTCCTGAGTTAAATCTCATCGAATATTATTTTTTTCTGGTCTCTCAACAAGTTACCAACGTTGTCAGAATGTTTATCAACTTTGTCAAGACTAAAATCTCTATAATGAAAAAAGTTGGATGTAGAGATATGTGATAATAAAATTCCACATTCGTGGGACATAAAATTGAATTCTAAGAAGCATGAAATTATACATTTTATAGGCAGTTTCTATTTGAAATTCATTGTTACCGGTCCTTCAGCAAAATATCTATCGAAACAATATAACTCGACACCAGAACGACACTACTATTACATCAATTCACTGAATAGTATATTTCATTACTAGTCCAGAAAGTAAGCTTTTTCTGTGCGCGCGCGAAGAGTTCTTGTGTGAGGCGGAGCCGAACACGGGAATTCGTGCAAGCACCGAAAAAGCTTAACAGAGCCGAGTTCGGAAAAATGGATAGTGAAAAAAAGGCTTCCTTTAGCATCAAGAATCTACAGTTAAAATATATGTACAAGTCAAAGACTCACCCTGTATAAGTATGGTGATCATTTTTCACTCAAATAGTTGATCTTCGAAATCCAGTTTATCATTCTCACACATACTTTGATTAACAATATACAAATAAAAAGTGGATACGATCACATAAAAATAGAAGCGAACATTTTTCCAGTAGAACACGAAAGGAATTTGGGAATAGGCAGGTTGGAATGACGCCACGATGAGAGTTTCTGTCTGAAAGATGGAATATATGAAGGGAACTGAAGCGAGGTGTCGTCCGTTTTCGCTGAAAACGTCTCTTTGGTCAATTCAATGTTCAGTTCTCATATTCATATGTCGGAAATTCAGGATATCCTAGATGTTTCTGGAATGTTTTTGAATGAGTGAGAATGCGAGCTTATATGATGTGCCTGTATACCTACTGTAGCGAGAAAATTTTCACATCAGGTAACTGCCGACATGACTGAAATGAATCCTGTGAGATTTATGATAATTTATAGGGCAATGAATAGGCATATTTGATATTTCTTCACCTGCAAAGATGAAATTACTGAAATAATCAAAGTTTATTTAGAATATGAAGGGTTACTATGTTTGAGAAAACTGTTAACCAACCTTAAGGCCTCTATCTAATGGTTTCACTAATAATATGAATTGGCTGTGCATAAATTTTATGAACATGATCACTTTTCAACAAAACAGGCAACAACTTTAAGCAGCTGAAAAGAAGTATTGGCATCAGTACTCCATGGAGTACCAGCTATTATTATTGTTCATCATCGGTCTCCCGGTCTCAGCTTGAGCTGGTATTACTTCTGTGAACCAGTGAAAAAACATTTCAGTTCCTTCCACTAGTTCAGGAATTTCCGAACGAAGTGACAGGTTTGCAAAGCTACAGCCTGCTGTGCATATCCCGCGATCTTTTGAATATTTCTCTTGAATGATTTGGACATGACTCCTTCAGCCGAAATCACCAACGGTATTTGGGGGCACGGCAGTGGCCCCGCCAAGTCGAGCGCGAAGCAAACACTGCCGTACTATCTTTACCCGAACCATTTCGACGCATTTTCAGGCCCCTATTTGAGAACCTCCGGATAAGAGCAGAACGCCGAAATTTTCGTCATCCAGTAAGCTATAATCACGTACTTAAAACCCAAAATTTCAAGTATGTAGGTCATTAAGTTCCGAAGTTAAGCGAAAGCAAAGTTTCGCATTTTCGACCCTCACTCACTCATGATCATCAAAATAGAACTAGTACTTCCCATAAACTCAGAGAGCTGAAATTTGGTACAGAGTTGGGGTTTAATGGCCACATAAAGGGAAAACTATAAAAACTAGGATAATCGAAAATCTGGAGTACCATTGTTGGCACGTCACGTGAGCTCACGTGCTATCACGTCATCTTCGCAAAATGTGCAACCACAATAATGTATGGAAGTTTATGCGCTTGGAAACACATTGTTATCATACTCAATATGTGAATATCGACTCAAGAATATAAATTGAAAAAAGAATAATAATCGGGTGATCAGTCTTATACACACTGATATTTTTACTGTCTCATTCATTGTTCAAGGAAACGATAGGTTTTCGAAAGCTAGGCCGGAACAATAAATGAAACAGTCAACATTATCACTGTGTATAAGACTGATCACCCGAATATTATCCTTTTTTCAATTGTTATCATTTCACGCATTCACAAAGTTAGCATCTGCTGTCACTTGATAGCACACCAGAACTACCCGCAAATTTACATTTTCTAACCGTAAGTGATATCACGTCGGATATTTTGTGTAGTGATTGAAGTGAAAATGGATGGAAATTTGATCGAACTTGTCAGGCTTCATGAAGTGATCTATGATCATTCTTCATCAGAGTACAGGGATCAGAATGTACGACAACAAGTTTGGGTGCTGGGTGCTCATTCAACAATTGTTGAACTATTTGAGGTTATTCTCCCACTTCCTCTCTTCGTTGATTTATTTGGTGAATCAAATCACCAGCAATTGTAAAAGCAGTTATGTTCTCTATATCTTCTTGCCATTCCGAAGAGCTTGATGAAGAACTCTGTTTCGCTGTATCACTGAATAAAAAAATGCAATGAAATTTTGGTGCAATATAGAACGTCCATTGCTCTTCCGAAAAAACATCATCACATGGGTCGGCGGGGTTTAGATTGGGAGAAAAAAAATTGAATCCGAAAAGGAATCGGGTAAGAGATGGGCTATATGGACAAGTTTTATTTGGTATCAAACTATATAGGTTTTCGAGGACGATGAATTCAATAAAAAATAATCGGAGGCTCTCTACCATAGTTCAGAACCGAAAAAAAAAATAAAGATTTGTAATAAAAAACCTACTCCTAAAAAAAATGTGTCAAATGAGAAAATCTAATAAAATAGATCAATATGCCCACGTTTCTACAAAAAGAAGTGAAATCCCACCAAAAACATTCTGTAAAAACTAGCCAAGTCTCGATGGAGCTGCTAGTTTATCTCTAAAAAGTAATGAAATCTAGAAAAAGCCGAGCCAACTTTAAGGTTCCTTACTGCGATTTCTTTATCATTATAGTTAATGTTGTGTGACTTGGCCGTTGAAGGGTACACAAGGATACAAAACCAGGTGCTCCATGACACCATTGCACCAATCTGTCGCCAGAAATGCAACCCATTGACGATGGAAAATTGCCACTTGGAAAACGTCCAAAAAGAAGAGAGCAGAAGTCAGCATTGTCAATGCTGAATGCATATTATGCGTTACACAATCAACAACAGCCTGAAATGAGACACTAGCGTCCAATTACCAATACCAGCATGGGCTATTATCTCGCTTAACAAACATAGGTAGTTACAGCACATATATCATTACGTGTAAACAAAATTGACTTGTACCCACTAACGTAGGTATAAAGAATGTTCAACGGCCAAGTCACACAACATAAACTATAATGATAAAGAAATCGCAGTAAGGAGCCTTGAACTTGGCTCGGCTTTTCCTAGATTTCATTACATTTTAGAGATAAACAAGCAGCTCCATCGAGACTTGGCTAGTTTTTACAGAATGTTTTTGGTGGGATAAGAGTGACTTTCGACAACTGCCACATATTCTTCAGTTCTTTTGCCAAGTTCTCGTACTTCGTTATCTTTCCGAACTCCGTTCTTCCGATGTTATGAGTCAATGGTACTGCCACATCAATTATCACCCCATTCTTCTGATCCTTCTCAATGAACACAAGGTCCGGTGTATTGTAGTCCACTTTTTTATCTGTTGTTATGGGTCTGCCCCAATAGAGAAACGCTGCTTCCGTTTCCAACACTGTTGCATGTTGATACTTATAATATGGCGGACTCCAAAAACCCATGCCTAAGAGCTAACTGCTGGTGAACAAGTTTTGCCACTTGGTTGTGTCGGCCCAAATATGCGTTGTCGGCAAGAACTCGAAATGAAACAAATAAGACACAAATCATTTGCCTATATAAATAATGACAAATGAAATGTGAATACGAACTAGGTCTTCCACACCGTTCACCCTACCAGACCGAATATCATTGGTCATTATTTATATTGGCTAATGATTTGTGTCTTATTTGTTTCATTCATCTAGGTAGCTGCCTTAATAGCTTAATTTTTCATTATTTTGTGTAAGAACTCGAAAACCGGCGATTATATGTTCAATAGACTCGCCAACTGCGCAGCACTTCCTGCATTGACCTCCACGTTCAGCTTCAAACAGTGCTCCTCGTAGTTGCGAGTTCTTATAACTCGGTCTTGGATAGCAGTCAGAAATCCCTCAGGTACCAGGTAGAAGCTTGCTGTTCAATGAAATTCTGCAAGCGTCTCACAGGCCACATTTTCTAACATGTGTCTGCAGACTTTTGCGTGCCCATATGGCCGATGTGGCCTTTGAAAGGGTTTTGTCGATGTGCAGTTTCCAGTTGAGTTTACTATCTACTGTGACACCTAGGTATTTTACCTCGCTGGAAAAATGAATTGGCTAGGCTGAAAATCTAGTGGGATGGCCCAAGAGGTGCGAAGGATCCTCCTCTGCGGGGTACTACACAAAATCTTATACGCAGGTGAACAAAATAGTTAGTCTTGAAAGACTTCCATTTGATATACCTTCGTTGAACTGTCTGAATCGAAAACATCAATATTGTACCCTATTGGAAACATTCGCTCCAATATTATATCATGATGATATATCATACTCCAAAAAATATTCCTTTTTTGTTGGAGATACGAAAAGGATAGAGCTTAATGTGATACCATCGTTTTCATTCTGCAGATTCACAGAACTGGAAGCGCTTATGTGTAAATAGACAAAAACTAGACGAATGCCCTGCGAAAGATGTGTCAACTATCAAAACTGGCGTCAGCTCTGGTGGACAGCACTTCTCGAACCGAAAATCAATTTGTTAAATTTATGTTGGCCAGCATTTCATTTCGATTTCTTTTCGCATCTTCAACGTTTTATTTATATGATGCGATTCATCTCGGAGGATGTATTTTTTGTTGTTTAAGTACGGGCTAGATGTGTTTACTCGCATGACGGAAAAGGGAGGAATTCCCGAAATGATATATTTGCTTTTATCTTTTATTCTTAGTATCATGAAATGGTTATGAATTGTGCGGAATGAGATGCTTCGGAAGTTATTCTAAATGGTGTTGAGAAATGACATTCACTCTGGTTATGTCATTAATAGTATCAATTTATAATATTACAAGTAAGGGGTTATACGAGGATATATTGAAAAATTCTTAGCCTACTACAGAACCAAACAAAATTCCAATGTTAAAATTTTTTATTACTCAACATATTCTCCTCTTAATTGAATACATCTATTACAGCGAACCTGCAACGTCTCTAGACCTTTATAAAAAAAATATTCCTTCTTGCTCTGTAAACCAGTCATCTACAGCTTTTATTACCTCCTCGTTGGAAGGAAACTTTTTTTTAGTTGAGGAAAGAGATGACAGTCGGACGGAGCCAAATCTGGTGGGGGGTGTTCTAGTAATTCTAACCCCAAATCACGAATTTTTTGCATGGCAACATGAGATTTGTGTACTGGGGCGTTGTCCTGTAAAAACAAAATACCTTTGGATAGCATTCCGCGTCTTTTCTCTTTAATTATTCCCGTATAGTGGTCAGTAATGTCGAACTCCAGTTATTGTTCTACCCTTATCCAGAAAATCAATCATGATTACTCCATGGCAATCCCCAAGATTAGATTAGAGGAGGGGCGGAAGATCATCTGAACTCGCAAGCACCTTGACCTAAAGATCTATTGTGCATATGGCAATCCCCAAAAACTGAAGCCAGAACTTTTCCAGCAGATTTTTGGGCACGAAACTTCTTAGGTCTTGGAGAACCAGAGTGTGGCCATTCCATCGATTGTTGCTTTGTTTCTGGATCGTAGAAATGTACCAAAGTCTCATTCATAGTAACAATTCGGTTTAAGAAGTCTACATCGTTTTCAAATCGAGCACAGATCGAACGCGATGCTTCTACCCTTGCACGCTTTTGGTCAACATTCAAAAATTTGGGTATCCGTTTTGCAGAAAATTTTCTCACATCCAAATTGACGTGAACTATATGATGAACGCGTTCGTGTGCTTCAGATATCCGTTTTAGCCACATTCGAAGGTCTGATAAAATCATGTCATGAACTGCATCGATATTTTCGGGGACTGACACAGAAACTGGCCTTCCCGATCGGTCATCATCTTCAATGGAATATTTACTCCTTTTGAAGCTTGCAGTCCAATTTTTCACGGTCGCATACGAAAGACATTGATCACCAAGGGTATTAAGCATATATCTTCGTAAATACCATTTGAATACAGGTACCTACTTGATGATGGCCCGATACTCCAATTTTTCGATTTTTACAATTTCGGTGGAAATCTTTTTTTTTTTTAATTTATTGCGTAACTCTGGTTTACTTTTTTGACGTCAAACTCTACACTGACATTTCTAATAAGTTATTGTTCGTTGATATAGTATCGCAATATTGTTTATGCATGGAACTGATCTAGGCTAACTAGATATCAATACATCCTCTTAGATGCAATTGGCAATTGTCTTATATGACCAATAACAAAAATATTAAGAGTTCTAACAAAATTAAATTCTTGAAATTACCATCTCAGAATATACTGTTTCCGACATCAATCTTTATATATATCCACATCCCCTTAATTCATCCTACAAGAATCAACAAGAACACATTTAATGAGAGAAGAACTCCAGATGAAGCTTAATCTTCACCAATTTGAAGCTATGCCCTATGCGATATCTCAGCTCGGTCGAAACGAAGACATCTCTATAAGAAACTTTCCCACAAGAGCTCAAATTGGCTCAAATGGAACTTATTTGAATGTTGGTAATTATACAAGAGGTCCCTTCGAGAGAAGAATGGACTATTCTACCAATTCTTATCACCACGAGAATTCGAGAAAAAATGTATGTAGTAAAAAATACCACAAAGTAAACACTGAAGGAATGGTACTTACGGTTGGTCTGACTTGAAGAATTGTATCTGCTGGTTTTCTGGCTCGTATATTGAATAGTCTGTCGTCTTTCTTTTCACTTTATTAGATACGAAACTGACGGGTGAACTGTGATAGATTAACGAACTGGAGGCCGTGTTAAACGAATAGAGAAAGCGATTTCCACAGATTAAATCATGACTGCTATGCTCGATACACATCAATAAATAGTATAAAACAAAGTCGCTATCGCTGTCTGTCCCTATGTATGCTTAAATTTTCAAATCTATGCAACGGATTTTGAAACGCTTTTTCAATAGATAAAGTGATTCAAGAAGAAGGCTTATATGTATGATACTTGCATAATATTGTAGAGAAACACTGATGAACTTACAGGTTTCTAATGTGTCGTAAATAAACACATTTTTTGCGCTTACATTACAAACGCTGACTGAACCCCACGAGATAAAACAAAATAATATTCTCGGTATTGTACACTTAAAAACGGGAAAAAAAAAGTCCGCGATGGTAAATGTCTATCTCTTAAGGATAACCCACAATAACCATTTTTTATCCTTCACATTTTACGGGAAAAAATGGCTTATTTAGGAAGTTATTTTTAGCAATACAGCATTAATCCTTATCCAATTAGGTACCTTCAATACATTCTCCATTCAATGTAGATCAATATGGCCCTTTACAGAATGTAATTTAAATGAATGTTTCCGAAGATATTACAGATTTTTTAAATGCAGGTACATAGTGGTGCGGCGCCGGCAATACCGATAAATAGCGCATCGAAGGCCGTGTTTCTCCCAATAGCAAAGACTATATAGGGTGTCCCAGAAGTCGCGCACCCCATTGAGGGGGTCGAAAGTGAAATATATTCTAAGCCCAAAAATCCATGTTTGAAGTTTTTTGATAACGTAGTTAATTAGTTATTAATTAATGAAAGTGACCAATCAGGCGTGCCCTACAGAAGAATAAGTAGGTAGTGGGGAGGCGAGAGTGCGACGCCAGTCTTGGTTTACTGCGCGAAAAGCCAGCAGCAGCTCTGGCGTCTCACTCTCGCGTCCCCACTGCCTATACTTATTCTCCTGATTGGTCACTTTCATTAATTAATTACTAATTAACTACGTTATCAAAAAATTTCAAACATGGATTTTTGGGCTTAGAATATTTTTCACTTTCGATCCCCTCAATGGGGTGCGCGACTTCTGGGACATCCTGTATATATACTTTGCCAGTTGTACTTTATGATTAGCAGCGATCGGACGTTTATATCGGAGCTCTCTAGCGAGGAAAATAAGAGTAACTTCTAAAACAAAAAATGTTTGTATTGACAAAAAAGCTGTAAACTTTATTTATAAGGACAATCTGTAGTAGGTAGTAGGTATTTAGTATCTGCATTGCATCCTTGCGAAGGCGGGGCGGGTCGCTAGTTTCAATTATAAAAGGATTAGTAATGTAATCGACATATTCTTCCCATCTCCTTTTGCTATGAGTTTATGTTGGGTGAAGAGAACGGGTCCCAGTGTCGTTCCTTGTGGAACACCGTATTCCACTTTCTTAAGAGAGCTCAACGAGTCTCCGATATTGACCGCTTTTGGCCTCCCAACAAGATAGCTCGTAAACAACTTCATAGTCTTCTCTGATAATCCATTCTATTCCATAGTTTTGATCAGTTCTTGACGATGGTTTGTTCATTCGTGTTGTAACCTAACCATAGCAATGAACTTTTCACACAACAATCCCCAATCAAACATCCTTATAAACAGATTGAACTAATTAAATTCAGTGTGCCAGATGAAGAATCCTTTTTGAAAACAATAGAATTCGACAACCAACTTTCCAAAGTTCTGATCCTCTATTTTTCAGGTAAAGCAGCAGCGGACAATGGAATCACTCCCAAGTTATGTGGCTTTTTGGTAATGAAAATCGGCTGGAACGGCAAGAAATCTCGAAAGTTCCAATAATTGGACAACCCCGAAGAATTTGTTTACCAGTTCGTATTGACAATCGCTAATGGTCTGCACCTTTTCCCGTTTCGCAGCCATGGACATCACTAATTCAATTTAAAGAATGGCCGTTTCGAATCGATCCATATCATAAAACGTCCTTTTCGTGCTCCGATTAAACTTAAATGTTCACCGCTCGAATTTATTCATCGTATTTATCGACAGGCTGCACCGGTTCAATTAGGTAAGGAGCTTTTTCAGAAGCTTTCACAAATTTCGGAACGGTGGACGCTCAAGACGTTCTGAACTCGAGTAGTTTCAAGTTTTCCACAAAACTACTTGGTGCCATTATAATTTTCATAATTGATGAAGCTTTTTCTGGAGTTATTGATTCCATTGTGCTCCGAAAGAGATTAGTAGTGCTTAAGGAATTCTAAATGAAATAGAACGCGATATTTGTTCTTGGTTCAGTTTTTGATAAAAACTGAAACCCCTGATGAACTTTTTCGTCAAAATCAGAGTGAAAAACGTACATGCGTATCTTTCATCATAGATGCATAGAAACCCTGGTAGTTTGATCCCGAGGCTAGGAAAGAAATTTTCTGGTCAACAGTAGTGGGCCTCCTTAGACCATAGAAGGAGGAGACACAGCATCTCATTCATAAATTCGAGAATTGGTGAAGCCAAAATTTGGTGAGTTTTCAATGAGTGGGACGAAGATAGCATAAAGGATAGCACTATCATTAGATAAGGCCGTGGCAACACTGCGGAATCTAACTTTGAAAGATCCAGTGGCGTGGTGATAACGGTATTGGGGAATTAAAATAAAATCACAAGTGAATTAATTCTTTTTGACGAATTCATACAATGTTCCGAACATTGAAACAGATTCTGAGTTAGGTGAACAGAATCAGCTAAATTCAGAATTGATTTTCCTCCTCTCGATATCAGAAGGGAATCTGAAAAGTGAAATAAAAAAACTAGGAATCCACGCCATTGTTACTGAGAAATGATAAGAGTAGAACATATCTGTGCAAACTCAAATCAGGATTCGAATAGTCCAATTAATCACAGAACACAACTGATTCTCCAAACTCGTACAAGCTACAAGCTAAGAAGCTTGTACGGGATACCTAGGAGTTATCAGTAATAAATATAAAGTAATAAAACTGAAAATCGTGACCAAAAATTGTGAATCAAAACGGTACTCTAGATTATAGATCGGGTCCTACTTCCGGAATAATCCGCAATATTTCACGGTCGTGGTGTTATTGGGGCAATGGAAAATAGAGCGACCCCTCGAGAGAAATGAAAAGTAGGACTCCATCTCAGATTTTCAATCGACAAGGTATTCTATGCATCTATTACGTGACAAATGTGTTTGACAGTAGATACACATAAATATTGGCGTTACAACCTGACGTTGTCAAGGAAATGGCAAAGCACAGCTCACTAAACTCACAAAACTACTCTTAAACTTATTGAAATATACTGCTCCACAAGTGTAAGGGGGATATCGTATTCAATCGTTTTTAAAAGTATGTTATCTTCGAGAAAATCGCTGTAAATCATTTAAAACTCAATAACAACTTGAATCGATCCAATAAAAATCATGATGAGACATTTCGTCAATCTGGTCGCCTTTTTTCTGAAATTTGGTTCTTTGCATATGCTTCATGAATGTTCTCATTTTGAAACCAAATCAGTTTATCAACAGCTTCGATTTGAAACGAGTTTTCTGAAAATGCCAAGACGTAAATTAACAAACGCTGAGGCTAATAGGGCTATCGGAATGCTACAGGGTGGCCTCTAACTCAGGTTGTTGTAGCGAAAAGCCTCCAAGTCAGCTAAAGTGTGATATCTCGACTTTGGAATAGCTTCAGGGAGACAGGTTCCGTGTTGGAAAGACCAAGGCTTGGTGGGCGACGAAAAACAACACCTGCTCAGGATAGTTTCATCACCGTTTCGGCGAGAAGAAACCATACATCTACGTGTAGAATAATACGGAATACTCTTCAAAATGCAGATGGGGTCCAAGTTTCCATCGAAACCATCAGACGACGTTTGAGAGAGGTGAATCTAGGTTCTAGACGTCCATTAAGAGGAGTTCCATTAACAGGTGACCATAAGCGTCAAAGACTGGAAAGGGCAAGGCAACATATCAATTGGAACGATCAATGGCGTAGTGTCCTTGTCACTGATGAATCCAGATATGGACGATTTTCAGATTCTCGAAGAATAAGGGTATGGACAATCCCACGCATACCCCGTAATCGTCGCTATGTCCAAGAAGTCCATCCATTCCGAGGGGGTAGTGTTATGGTATGGGCCGGGATATGTTTCAACGGGCGCACAGATCTACACATTTGTCCTGGGAATATGACCGCCTTACCGGCCTTACACTATAGGGAGCATGTCATTGACAATGTTGTGCCAAATTTTCACGCTGCTATTGGTGAAACTTTTCAATTTCTGGACGATAACGCTAGACCGCACCGTGCAGCCATAGTTGAGAATGCGCGCGAGGAGCTTGGTATGCCACATTTACCAATACCAGATTTGAATTGCATAGAACATGCATGGGATATGCTCCAAAGACGATTAGATAATCATCAACCTACCCCAGAATCCTTAAATGAGCTGAGAGAGCTTCTGCCCCGTTTATGGAACCAAATTCCTCAAGAAATGTTCAACAACCTCGTGTGTAGTATGCAAAGAAGATGTCAAGCTGTTATTGATGCCCGTGGAGGCCATTACATTGTATTGGTAGTCTTGAAATGCTTGAATTCTCTGGGAATGAAATTTCGTTATTTTACTAGATTTTTCTTAACCGCGCTGCAGACCTACAGGCTAAAATTAATTTGCAACTTGAAATCATATTAATATGAATTTTCGTCACAAAAATCTTATTTCAACTATATTCTTTTGCAATTTCAGTCAATATCCCTAACTCATGTGGAGCAGTTTATTTGATCCGCTTTTCGTATTGTGTGAAAACTGAAGGCATCTTCCATTACGTTTCAGTGTTTCACTATGTGTTTGACTCAGCTCTCTTTTCACTTATAGCTCCAGTAGATGAATGCAAACTCTGAGCAGCGTTTACCTCATTTGCCTTAATTCATCCACTGCAGTACGTTTTAATCACTACTTATTATTCATCAAACCCTCTGTATTTGTCAATTATATTAAAACGTTTTAATCCGAATTTTTAGAAAGGATGAAAATTCATGAAGGTCGATTTGAATATGCAGATTGTTAATTTGGGAAATATTAAAATTCCTTTCCTTTATTTCATTATACAATCTGAAATGGATTGGACATTCTATTTCGCTGAAAACTTCAATTTTCTGTTCAATCATGCTTCTATCGGTCTTTTTATGGTTAGGTTTACATGATGAAACGGAAAATGATTGGGATTTTTGTGGACATAAAAGTTTATACAGGGTCCTGCAATCGTGCGTTCTTCTTCCATAGCTGTAGAACCAGACATTTAGGAATTTTCTTCCAGAACATGTTTCTTACATTTATATTTCTGCATATCAAGAATTGTTTTTACAATGAACAAAGTATACCATTCGTATTTGAAATGAGAAAGTTGGTTTTCACCACCCTTTATACTAAAGATAAAAAAACTCAATGCGGTGTCGTATTGCTAATGAAAAAGTGACTGTAGAAAGTTCTTACCGTTTTTAGGTATTTTAGAAAATGAAGAAGTTATTGCACATTTTCGAAATCGCTTAGATATCAAAATTTCGTTATATCTTCGAAACAATTGAAGATACCGTGAAACGGCTTTCAGTCATGGAGAAAACACGAAAATCGGGCCTAGAACTGCCAGAAACAGCCAAAATGAAGCAATTTGGGTCACCTTGTACTTATGAAACATTTCATATCTCCGGAGAAATGCTTTTTATGGAAAAACAAAAGGGACAAAACGTTTTAGTTCCCCACGAAGATCAATATTACGCAACGAAAAATGTACATTCCCTATTGAAAAAATCTACTTGACCTTGAAATGGCCTTGAAATCAAACTTCAAGATCAGATTGAACGCCTGCATTCGATGTCCCCCTGAGAAGTAAGAAACTTTCATTTGAAACATTTTTCGATCCATGATCTTCCCAAGGAGTTTTTTCAGTGAATCTTTCAAAATGGGCCACCCTGTATATGACAGAGAACTTGTTGTATGTGTATATGCTCCATTCACTTTTATTTAATCACATAGGAGGTCATGGTTTCGTTTTCAGGAGTTTGTGCCCCTGATGAAAAGCACAGAACATATGATGAAAAGTCAGTGCGCGCACAGAAAATATCGTTAATGACAAAACGACGTTGCCAGTTTCTTTGTTTACATCAAAGTAAAAGTATCGAAGATATTCCACATTTTGTTAGGTTTACAAATCGTCGGCTGATTTTTGGTATTTAATCTATATTTGCAGGTGAGTTTTTCGTCGAATATCCAAGATTAACGTATGTTTATTGTTTTTAGCACCAGTTTGGAGCGTGAGGACGATTTTCAAGACCAGGACGAATGTTTACATTTCGAGGTTAAAGGGGTACACGGGAATTTCGCTGAAAAAGCTGTTATTTGGACAGATATCGCAGTAAATGGATCGGATGGAGCCTCGAGAGGTCGATAAGGATGATATTTTTCAGGTTTTCCAAGAAATTTGGCGATATCTGAGCAGATTTGCAAAAGTTAGGTACCTCACTAATGAGGAGGAACTTAGACCTAATTCTCCTATAAGAAACGCCTTTCAAAGGTCGATATGGTGAAACATGTCTTCTTTAGCTGTTGTTTGAACAAACGCAGCCGAGTTTTATACCCCAACATTGATTGTAAGAAAGTTATCAACAAAATAAAATTGACATTATTCTTGATTCTTGTAATTACCCATCAATTCATCTTATATCTTTGGGTTGATTTTTTTCAGTGAATTCTTGATTAGAATCAACAATCGATGTCGTCAAGTCTTGAACCTCCAGTTCAAGAGAATAATAAACATTAAATCTTCACAAGCATGCATATGAAAATTATGTGAAAGCAATGCAATTTTCTTCCGTGGCGAAAAATAATATATTTCAACAGTGATCTCTTGTACTTTTCATGCAAATAACTAGAAAAGGAATCCTTTTTATCAATTCATATTAACGATAATTATTTTCGTCCATCACATCTTTTCCAATTCATTCATTTTCCGAATAAATTCACATTCTGAGAAATACGCCAAGAATGTAGAAAGGGCAACATAGTGTTGACTTGGAACATAAAAATATTTTGAAAAACGTCATAACTTCGATACAGAGTGGAATGTGTCAAATTTCCAAGGCCAGAGTTGTGATTTTATAATTGTGAATGGAGTATAGTGTATTATATTTTTTGTGCGATTAATATTCTTTCACTATCTATCGCTCTTCCACAAGATATAATATTGTAGTTCATTCCTGGATATATCAACGCAATATATGCCCTCCTGATTAACAACGTTCCGTAGGTTCGTGAACTTGTTGTAAAATATCCAACAATCGAAATAAATGTTAACTACAGAAAGCAATCAACAATCGAAAAAATGTAGGATCACCTGCAATAGAGTGCATTTTTATATTCTCAGTAATCATCAGAGAAACGGTATCCTATTCTTGTCCTCGTAATTTATCAAAAAACTTACATCATTACAGTTCCATTCATTTCTATATTCTTTGTTCCAATGTGTGTAGACATTCCACTATTCCAGGTAGGTCTGTTTGGCGCCCAATGATGTCATGTTAGTCAAAATTGCCTCATAATGGTATGGACCATTACGGAAGAAAGTACTTCCTTTATCACCTACAATTAGTGGGCAACTTTCAAATTGCTTCTTTTTATTCTACCCTACTTTGAGTGAATACATCATCAGCATTGTTCAGATTTTTAAGTCTTTTTCAGTTGATGTATTGTCCCAAAAATATATAGTTTTCATTTCCAAACGTAAGATAACAACGTCATTTCTCGACTGACAGGATCATCAATAAGTTCTATTTCTCCGCCTAGGCGGAGAAATAGTTGCTATGGCTTAATGCAAATGTTCCATTTACTTAATTTAAATGAACGTGAATGTCAATCCAAAAGTAAACTTTATGATTTCCTTGAATTTTAAGAGGTTTGAAAATAAAATAACATATTTCATTCGAAAGAAAATTGACTTTTCATGGCTCGCTTTCAATTATTCACCTCACTACGTTCGGCAGGTAAACTCAAGCTCGCCATGAAAAGTGACTCTTCTTCTCCTTATAAAATAATATACATACTATTTTTTTAAATCGATTAGCCTGCTATGAAATGATGAATTGTCGCCACTCAAAATGAATCACACTATTTATCGACATAAAGTTATTTATTTTTCCATGATTTGAATGTTTTCATTTATCATAATGAAGAATGATTTTGAAATAGTAATTTACACGAGTGTATTCAGAAGTGCTAACTCCTGAGGACGGCAGGCGAATGCTTGACGAAACGTCAGAACAAAGACAAAAATGGCCCAAATAATATTCTTCTAAATCTTAGGACGGCCCTGCTCATAACAGGTTGAAAAGGTCGGTAATTCATCTATTAATTTCAACGTTTACTCAAAGCCATACTAAATAAAATGGTCTAACACAACAGAATGAACAGAAATTAATAACATATAGGTTAAAGCGGTTCGAGAGAATTATACCTGAGGTGTTGGAGATAAATTAGGTACTGAATAGATTATCATTTGATTTCATCCGAGCTAAAAAAAACCCGGTTAGTCATTCTTGAATATGAAAGGGTTTTCGATTTGAAGGGGTGTTGAGACCATTTCACATCTATTGACCAAATGGGGGCGTCATTCAGCGGTTTACAAGAACAATAGGCGATTATTTGTTGAAACGATTGGCTGACTGGATGATAGATATCAATGGGCGATGAGAGGGATCCGAATATTTTATCATTCTGGCACCGTTAACGAGATTGGGAATAATATTATTTTTTTCGTTAGCAGCTAAGTCGCTTTTCTTCCATTGAAAATATGGTGGATGAAATAGTACATTGAACAGTTGGAATGACACTTTGAAAATGGAATACTTATGGAATTAATTTCAAATCATTCCTCAGGAGAAGCGACTTTCAATGGCATACGATATTTTGGTAGAAAAGGCATTCGAATGAAGGAAAATTCATTTTCATACTTGATCATTTATTGAACCAAAAATGTGTTACAATTTTATTGGAACAAACCATGAAATGAGAATTTAATTGACAATGTAGGAAACCTTACTAAGTAATGAAACACATCAAAGTATGAAATACCAAAACAAGTACCACATGATATTCAAATGCTAAGTTTTTCGACTATGGTGGATCTATTCGCAGACAAAACAACACATAAATTGTTCATTATCTCAGAATGTAATATTCGTATCTCAATTTCAAGTTTTTCACGAGCATGTGATGAAATATCTAGTGGAACTAGTTGTGAAGCTATACTTATAATTTATGAAGAAAATCTAAACGGATAATAAAATATATCGGAATCTAAATAAACAAAACAACATATACAGATTCAAAATTCAGAATGTTGGAAATCAGTGTAATAGACAGAAAGCATTTGGTGATTACAGAGCTAGAGGGAGACATCTACACCATAATCAGCCTTGTTCTCAATCGGAATCGTTTGAAGCGATCGAAGAGTAGAGTTGATTCAGGTGTAACTATCTTCGTGTACCTCTGTAATAAGCATTGTTGTACGCATGCTCTCTGTCTGTTACATTAATTCCTTCATCTTGCATTTCGAATCTGTTCCATTATGATGATACCTGCAAGAGGTTTGAGACGTGGCATTTGCAAATACAATGTGTCATTTTTTCGCAAAGTTGTTATGGTATCATCACTTTTAATCACATTCACATTCGAAGTTCTGCCTCATCTAAAACAACGAGGCAGAACTTATCACATTTGTTATGTACCTCAGAATCAAAAGTACCCTACGAATAAAAGGAAGTAATTTCATCCACCTTAAGCTATCACAACGAAGATCAGTTTCAAAATAAGAGTATTCCGGGTTTTCTAGTCCTAGGAATTTCACCTAAAATTTCGCCTTCAACTGTGGTAGGCATCTTCAGAGGTTTCTCATAATCCGACGAATGTCTGCTTCAAACTGATGATTTTCTAAACTCTACATTTATAGCCCCCACCGCCGGCGTGGCCAGTCGGTTCATCCCCTCCGCTTCGGACTCGTTTAGTGTAAACATTGCAGATCGCTGCAACCAAGCACTATGAACAATGGGTGACTGTTATTTCCTGTTCTTGTTGATTTTGCGCTTAAAGATTTCGATGACTTCCGTATGCAACCCAGGAAAAAATTCTTGACATTGGAAGTTACCTCTGCTTTAGCGAACATAATATTTTGACCATCCATCAAAGCATATTCCTCGAGTACAGAGTGCAGACTTTATCAAACGAAGAAGTCTGCCCTCGTGAAACATGCTTTTAGGAATGAAGATGACATTCTTTTCGTTAAAACAGAGGTAATTTCCAACATCAAGTGTTATTATTCTAGGATGTATTTATATGGAGACAATCGACATCGATCAGCACAAACAAAAACATGAACAGGACAGGAGACTCCTTTTGTTCATAGTGCTTGGTTGCCAGCGATCTGCAAGCGGAGAGCATGAACGGACTGGCCACGTCGGCGGTGGGGCTGTGGCGATAACTACAGTGATAGATTCATAAGCATTTCCAGTTCGGGGCAGTCATTCGTCGGGTTACAATTATCGACCGAGAAACCTATGAAGATGCCTACCGTAGTTTTAAGCGAAACGATAGGTGAAATTCCTATTGGACAACGACTAGAAACCCTGAATAATCTGAATTTGAAGTTGAATCCGGCCGTGAAAGCCTTCGTAAATAAATAAAATTAATAAGTTATCGAGAATTCCAATTAAAATTAATTTATACATAACATATTTATATATTTTGGAACGAATTTGCATTGTTTGTGTTAGCTCAATGCGTAGGTTTGCACAAAGTTCAAGTCTATACGGATATGGTATGATTGTAACGAAAAAATAGAAATATAGAAAAAATCGATATAGGACTGGTTTGATTCAGAGGTACAATTATAATAAGTTTCAATAATTAAAAATGAATATGTGAATGAGTTCGAAACATGACACCAACAAATTTTGTTTTGTCAACATTTTCATAATTTGAGTGACCTGAAGACTTCCTGGCGTTTTGTAATAATAATTCCGATATAATTTCTCGTGAATTTGATTCGAGATTTTGAACATAACAAAATTAAATGTCGTCACGTTTTCGACCATATTCACAGAGGTAGCCAAAATTGTCTTTGATGGTTAGAATAGAAACATTAATTCGACTGAAAAAAGATTCAAATTTTGAAATCGGACTATGGAAAAAAAAGTTCTCTAGCATTACATTACTTTCTATACATATCCCTCCTAAGCATCAAAGAAAATTTTGACTATGAAACCACATCTTGTTAATAATTATCGTCATCAGACTCATCCATGGATTCCGTATCTTCTGGTTCGTTAGGTTTCACTGCTAGGTTGTCCAGCATATTCTCCAAATCTGCCACTGTTGGGGGCTGATCTGGGTCGATATTGTTGTTTTGAGATGAAGAACTTGCTCCTGCTCCATCAGTTCTTCGTCGTGCAAATATTGGTTTCAGCAAACGATCGACCTCCTCGTCTATGGCTTTTTGTGTCATACCTAGATAACGTCTTTTATGCAATATGCAATATCGAGAACAACTATTTCTCTTCCTGGATCGCAACTCCCCATTCACTATTTCCCAGCACTGGAAATCCTCCTGTGAAAAAATTTTTATTGAGGTTGATGATCAAAATTTTGGTTGGAAAGATTCGTCATTTGATTTCCTTTAAAATTATACGAAGAAGTACTCAAGATATTATCATGGAATTCTTCTTCAGTTTTACGAGAAAATTCGAAATATTTTTTTTATTATTATTTTTATTCTACATTCTACGGATAAGCAAGCCAGGGAGCACGTTTGGACTGGGGAATTTTCAGATTCACCTAAAAACAAGAAAATATTCTTGTTTTATTTTCTCGAAACAAGGGCATAATTCGTATGAAAAATTTTTGGTAAAATGACTTATTTTGATGAGTTCTACCATCTGTCAAAAGGAAAGCCTCACCTTAAAATACACCCTTTTTACAAAGAAACTGCAACACTCAGAAGGAGCTGTTTAAATTACAATTTTTTTCGTGAAACATAGATAGTATAGCAAGGAATAAATGATTAAAATTTGGAGAAAAAAACGAAGTTCTACAATTTTTTTTTAATGAATCACCTTCGCGATTCATGATACAGGGGATGAAAAAATAGCTTTCAAAGTTAGGGATGACAAAATCGTGAAAAATCAATTTTTTCAAATTAGAACCCCGATTTTTTATGGCAGATATTGAATCTACGTTAAAAAATAATGTGAGTGTATGCATCACACCCTTGCCCTAAAGTGGATATTTTCTGAGTTATTCACAAAAAACTGTTTTTCGTCTTGAATTTTCAGCTATTTCTTTTCCCTTCACGCCAAAAAGATGAAATTTTCAGGAACTGTTACTTAAACCATGTTTTAGATTTTACTACCCTAATATGCAAGAGAAAAAAGTTACAGGTTGTTCCTAAATAGATGGCGAATTTGGATTCGAATTTGTATCGGAAACCTCTTTATTTCAACTAATCGGCCATCGGTTTTCTCTCCAGTGATAAATAAATAATTCCTTATGAACCATATGCAAAAACTTACCATGTTTTACATTCTTTTTTTTTAATGATAGATATCATTAATTACATCTGCCAAATTCCTCTTTATTCAGTAGCATTTTGTGTTTACTATTAATTTGGTGATAATTCGTATTAAGTTATAAAATCGATCACTATGCCTAATTTTACCAATGAAGATTATTTAAATCTCATTCTACTTCATGGAGAATGTAATAAAGTTGTAGATAGAACGATTCGACTGTTCATTGAGAGGTTTCCTGACCGACCCAGACCAACGAGAGATATCATTAACAGAACCATGACAAACTTGAGAAATGTCGGATCTTTCGTTAAGAAAACTATACACAGAGAAAAAAGTGTAGTAGAAGATGAGAACAACGAAATTACAGTTCTTGCATATTTTCGTGTGAATCCTCAAAATTCTCTCAAAGATGCCGAGATTGATCTGGGATTATCTCAATCGAGTGTTTGGAGAATATTAAAAAAACATAAAATGCACCCATATAAATTCAATAGGGTACAGCATTTGAAGGAAACTGATTTCGTCAGGAGAACAGATTTTTGCGAAGCTATGATGATTCGATTTCAAGAGAATGAAAACTTTTTGGACTGTATAATTTGGACAGATGAATCTGAATTCCCAAAGAATGATTCTTTCAATAGGCATAACAGTCATTATTGGGATGAAGAGAACAACCACCACTTCAGACAATGGAACTTTCAAGAGACCTGGAGTTTCAATGTTTTTTGCGCCACCAAAAATAATGCAATTCTCGATGTTCACATTTATGATGGGACTTTAACTGGTAAGATAGAACACTACACATGTTTGCATTATTTAAAGAATGTTCTCCCTTAGGAAAATATAGAGTTCATCAACTTTGTGGAGCAAATTTTCAATGATGAAGTCAAGTACCTTTATTAAAAATGGTGTGGATGTTAGTAAATATTTTAAGATAATAGCATATTAAAAACGGAAAAGTGAAGGATATCGTCCCAAAAAATCGAAAATTCTCACTCGTGAACAAGTTGAAAAGTTTATAAATGAGGCACCATATGAGAAATACTTGATGGTTAAGGTTGCAACTATTTTCGGATTATTTGGAGCCTGTCGGCGTGAAGAATTGTGTAATTTATCAGTGCAAGACATCGGAATAACAAATAAGTCATTGGTTATACAACTTCAAACACAAAAACGAAAGTCAGTCGTTCTTTCAGTATTATTGGGAAGTATGTTGACTATTTTCTTAAGTACTTCTGTCATCAAACATCGTCTTTTTTCCTGAAATACATGAATAATAAATGCACTGCCAATCCAGTTGGTATCAATGCATTTGGGAAAATTCCATCTATTGTTGCCCAATTCCTCAAAAGCAATTTATAGGAAACTGTTTTCGAAGATCCTCCGCTTCATTGCTAGCAGAATCAGGAGCAAATATTACGGATATAAAAAAAACATGGTGGATGGAAGTCTACGACGGTAGCCGAGGGCTATGTTGATCATTCCATTGCATATAGAAATGTCATTGCTGAAAAAATTCTCCCAACCTCAACAGATTTTGGATCATCATCTAATATTGTAAAAGTCTCCGCGTAAAAGCGGAGAATAACTTATTTCGTCATTTTTTTTTTCAAATTGAAAAGCCGGATTGATTTTATGTTGCGCCCATGAGTTCAGTATGAGTACAGATCAGATGCACAAGGAAAGGTTCAGCTAAAATATTTACGGTTACAGGGTGATCCACGAATAAATCACAAGTTTCATCACAGAGAAATTATTCCATGAAGTTAATACCTAGTCGTTCACAATTTTCAGTCTGAAATACTTCATAATAATTAGGTACTTTTCATACAGGGTGAGTCATAAATAATATGCTTTGAAATAATTGAAAGGAGAACTTTTCTGGTGAATTTTGAATAACTGTCTAACATTACATCAAGTGAAGTATTTCAGACTGAAAATTGTGAACGACTATAGGTATTAACTTCATGGAATAATTTCGCTGTGACGAAACTTTGGAATTATCGAGTGTTTGCAAAAGCTATTGTGATTTATTCATGAATCACCCTGTAACAGTAAATATTTTAGCTAAATCTTCCCATGTGCATCTGATCTGCTCTCATACTGAACTCATGGGCGCAACATAAAATAAATTCGGCTTTTCAATTTAAAAAAAAATTGATGAAATAAGTTATTCTCCGCTTTTACGCCCTGTATCTCGAAAACTGGTCATAGTATCGGATTTAAAATTCATGTCTCGGGAGATGTTGTGGGAATCAATATAAAGTGATAAAATAGTTGCATTTGACCAAGGAAATTTTCGAATACAGGGTGTTCATGTTTTTTGTACTTTTCCCAAAATTGAATACCTTCCTATGAATAAACCACCCTGAATATTTTGGAGATTAGAGACACACATA
Source organism: Adalia decempunctata (assembly GCA_951802165.1). Taxonomy (NCBI): domain Eukaryota; kingdom Metazoa; phylum Arthropoda; class Insecta; order Coleoptera; family Coccinellidae; genus Adalia; species Adalia decempunctata. The sequence continues at coordinate 31,069,157 of OX637697.1, forward strand.
TGTTTGTGGTATCACTTTTTCCAAAAATCATTTTAAAATTACAGGATTTCGAATTAACCCTAAAAAAATATGATTATGTCTAGTGGTTCTCCCTGTGAAACACCCTGTTTAAAAAATATGCACTGTGCAATATTTTGTCGTCATAATACTAAATCGGAAAGATCATTTCAAAAATATGCCCTCCTGACGTCACAGTAGAAAAAGTGAATTTTGGAAGAAAACTACCGTCATATATTCGTGAATCACCCGGTAAATATAAATATTTTTTATCATACGTATCCTCTAATTTCATACCTAGAACATGTAGTAAACGGGTGTATGCAACAGAAATCCAATGAAACTCTTAATAATCAGCAAATAAATCCGAAAATCTGGGCAATTTTCAACTTTAACACCCCGTATTTAGAAAAATAGCCATAGGATTGGGTTGGGCCCATTGACACTTTTGTTCAATGAGTCGGGTACAACAACATACCAAATTTTCAGAAAATTTGACCGGTCGCCACTTTACCTACTAAAAGTGCGGGGTCCTTTCCATGACAAAGGACGCCAATAAAGAATGTTAGTTTAGCTTTTAATTAATTGAAACTTACCCCTTCAGGCACCAATCCTGCTGGCATTTTATAGGGTTGTGGCTTCTTATAGGGATCAAACGAGGCACGCCGGGAGGCACGCCTAGGATAGCATATAGAATCACTGGCATCTACAAAAATAACTGGTGGCGCAATGGTGATTTCAGGTTCAGTATCTGACGTAATTTCTTCATTTTCAGTTTGAGATCTCTCTTGTCTTTTCAATTGGTGCAATAAAAAGAAATCGTGAGGTTCTCCTTTAAGAATTTCTTCTGGAACTAAAAACCACATTTGAAATTTATTTGTGGATGAAGTCTGTAAGCAAACGAACAATTCAATATTCAATATTTTGTAGAAACATGCTCCAGCAGGTCAATTTTCATTCTAAATTAGGCAAATTATCATATGCATGGTGTTTCTGCATTGATGCGAAAGATTTCAAGAGGTGATTCCTTGTTCAAAATAAAGGGTAGTTTGTTTTATAAATGTTGTCAAAAAGTCAACGTTAGGGAAATATCGTGGTTCAAAGATGGCGGAAAGATAAAATTTAAAGAAAAAATTACGCAACGACTTGGATATAATTGAATCGCGGTTCAAAGATGGTGGAAAATGACGTTTTTATTTTGTATCTCAAAAACGAAAAGCGATAGAAAAATAGTATTTTATGGAAGTATTACTACACTGCACAAAAAAATTAACGCACATTCTGAAAATCTCAATTTTATGAAAGTTAACTCTACATTGACTTCATAACTTATTTTTTATGTTCTCTCGGGAAGGTTTTGAAAGAAACGAGACACATTAAATGGAAGAAAAATTCAGGATTTCACCGAATCTTATGTGAAAGAAGAGAAATGAAAAATTTTCAAAATACTGAAATGCTGATAAGTGATTTAATACTTGGTATTTCCACCCCTTGCGTTAATTACGGCTCGACAACGACGGTTCATACTCAAAAGGAGTGATCTTAAAATGTTCTGATCTAATCTTTCCCAGATTTCTCCGAGTTGGATTCCTAAGTCATTAAGAGTAGCTGGATGATTTTCTGAACTTCACAGCCTTGAGGTTGTCCCAAATCTGCTCAATCGGATTAAGATCTGGACTTCTTGCTGGCCATTCCATTCGAGAGACTTCAACCTCTTCAAGGTACTCCTGAACGATGCGCGCACGATGGGGTCTGGCATTATCGTCCATAAAAATGAAATTTTCACCAATGTATGGGGCAAATGGCACCACATGCTCTTCAAGAATATTCCTTATATACTTGTCAGCATTCATAGCTCCATTATCAACGACCACTAGGTCTGTGCGAGCAGTCAAAGATATTCCACCCCATACCATAATCGATCCTCCCCCGAAACCAGTAGTATTCAGGAAATTGCACTGAGCATATCTTTCATGTGGACGTCTGTATACAAGGGAACGTCGATCACAATGGTAGAGGCAGAATCTAGACTCATCTGTGAAGAGAACTCTTTCCCAATCGGCCTCTTCCCAATGGATATGCTCTCTCGCAAAATCCAAACGCGTCCTTCGATGGGCTGGGATAAGAGCTGGGCCTCTTGCCGCGACACGAGGCCTTAAATCATATTCTCTGAGGCGATTTCTTATTGTCTGAGTGCTAATTTGCACCTCATGAGTTTGCTCAAGCTGATTTTGAAGGAGGCGAGCGGTTGCAAACCGTTGTCTCAACGAAGAAACTCTCAAGTAACGTTCTTGAATGGCAGTTGTTACCCGTGGTCTACCCTGTCCTGGTCTTCGGACATTCATACCTGTCTCCCTGAATTGCTGCAACATTCTGGACACACTTGTATGGGAAACTCCAAACCTTTCTGCAATTCTTGTGTATGTCCACCATTCTTCTCGCAAAACTACCGCTTGGGCACATTCCTCTTGTGTCAAATTGCGTGTTTCGCGTTGCATAGCGATCGAGTGTAGAAAATCAAACGAAAGAAAAACTATTGATCACTAGAATTGATCGAGAACAACTGATTTTAGAATGGGATAACATATGCATGCATAATTCTGATAAAAATAATTATCATTGAGAACACCTTCAGTTGTAGAATAAATTTGAGACTTCCATAATGTGCGTTAATTTTTTTGCGCAGTGTATTATGAAAACACACTCTCTTGATATCTTTTCACATTTTTAGAATGAGTGGATGGGGTTGAAGTAGAGCACCCCTATAAATTTTGTTAAATAAATTTCAAGAAGAAATTACGCAACGACTTGGATAGAATTGAATTCGGATAGCCGGCTTTGGTTAGAAACTTTTTTATCTCATGTATTTTTTTCATAAAATGTACCGTTTCGAAATGAAAAAATTAAATGTAAATCAGTTTCACATCACTTCAGAAACACTCTGTATACCTTATTGAGAAATTTGCCGTGCAGCCTCTACGAGGAGTAGTGGATAGTTGTTTTTATGAGCTTTTATTTAGTTTCACCTATCCGGTGTCTGTTTGTCTGTCTGTGTGTCTGTCTATAATCATATCTTGCAAGTTGAATATGACACACTTCTAATCGTCCGATTGATTTGAAATTTTGCAAATTGCCTAATTCTGGTGACAATGCATCATGAAATATTTTTTATAGAAAAAAACAAAATGGCGGCTCCAAAATGGCGGATGAGTTTTGTAATTATGATCCGATTCCATTCAAAATTAGTATCTGGGGGTATTTGGGTTCGAAAATGATGATACTTTTGTTAAAATTGGGAATTTCAAGATGGCGGCCACAATATGGCGGACGAGTTTTGTAATTATGATCCTATTCTATTCAAAATTGGTATATGGGGGTTTTCTGGGTCGGAAATTACGATTCTCCGAAATTGAGAAATTTAAGATGGCGGCTTCAAAATGGCGAATGAGTGTTGTTATGAAAGCTACGAGTCAGAACTCAGCCAAATGATGGATGAATTGGAGCATCATTCCCAACTGGTCGGACTAACGATGAATAGGGAGAAAACAAAGACAATGACCAATACAGGCGAACAGATAAACATAGCCGTCGGAGGCGATATCTTGGAGGAGGTCACACACTACATATACCTTGGACAGAGGATCACTACCGATAAAGACAGGATGAATGAGGAAGTCTCGCGCCGAATTAGAATGTCATGGACAGCTTTCGCTAGGCTGAACAATGAGCTAACATCTGATCTACCCAACACGCTGAAGAGAAAATTGTACGAACAATGCATTCTACCGGTGCTTACCTACGGAGCTGAGACATGGAGCCTTACAAAGAAGTACGCCCAACGGATAGCCAGAACACAGCGAGCACAAGAGCGAAAAATGCTTAAGATCAAACTGAGCGATAGGATGAGCAACGAATGGATCCGAGAACAAACAGGGATCACGGAGGTAATGCGGAGGGTCGCTGAGTTAAAGTGGAGATGGGCAGGACATGTGGCTCGCAGAACAGACGACAGATGGTCAAGGTTGATATTGGAGTGGAGACCTAGATTGGGCAGGAGAGGTGTAGGAAGGCCTATCACAAGATGGAGAGACGACATCGAGTCTCAGGCAGGAACCAAGTGGATGCAAATAGCCCAAAACAGGTGGAAATGGAAGGAAATGGGAAAAGCCTACATCCAGCAGTGGATAGAGATAGGCAGATCGTGATCGTGATGAAAGCTTGTCTTCAAAAATGTTTTTTGACAATTAGGCTTGTTTTAATAGCAACTGTTTGTGCCAGACATGGATAGACCGTTTGCTGCTGAGGATGGTTTGGATTTTTCATCAACCCTTTTTGGGCGTTCGTTCTACTTGAACCAAGGCTATATCATCTCGCCACGATATCTGTATTTTTCGAATTTCGAGCCGAGAATGATCTATATCGATTAGATTCGACCAAATATGTAATTCCAATATGGGCAATGAGCCATTGAAAATTGAAGCCGGATTTGTTAGGAACCGATCTGTGCATGTGAAGTAATATCAAGAATAAGAATAATTATTGCCAATTCTGTCTCTTTCTGACACATTGTATTATGTCATGAAAAGTATTTCATGTGCTCCCGAAAAGAATTCTATCAAATGGTATACTCCATTCACTTTTATAAAGTATCCTGGTGGGCCATGATTTAGGTTTTTCAAGTTCTTCTACTTAAAACTGCGCAGGTTGGCACTCGTAAAGGCTTGTTCGGACTAGGCCAGTATTTTAGTCGAGTGGAGAGTCGATTCGCCCACTGACTACTCTACCACAGTATCAAAGACTCTCAAACAGTGTAAGGTAGTAGGTACATCATCCTGTGACTCTACTTGAATCGATTGCTGGCGTTCGCACACGGGAAATTACAAAATCATTCGCTACTCGACTAATCTAGGTACTGGCCTAGTCCGAACAAGCCCTTAAGGTCGGCGTTTAAAGCGAGTAGGAAAGTTCAGCCGATAGAGGCGCCACCGTCCATTTTATGGAATATCTCCATAGAACATGCACTATCACTATCAAGTTCTATGAATATCTCTCTGATTATGAATGAAATGTACAATGGCGCTCTTTATCCGAAAATCGCCGAACTATGAAATAAGTCAATTTGTGGGTGAAGCAGGAATTTTTTCCCGCCAAAATTTGAATTTGGCCACTCTCTGCCAATTCCGTATTTCAAGTTGTTTTTCTGAATGAAATTATCTGTAGATTCACTTTTAATCGGATGTTGAACTATTTTCATGGGTCTTTCTGTTGAAATAAAACAGAAGCATGAGTTGGCTCATTTTCTTCTATTTTTGAAAGAAAAAAAAATTAACTTTCGGAACGACTAAAATTATTTCATCGAGAACTCCAATCCTTTCTGAGTTTACCCACAAAATTTCAGTTTCCAAAGTCAATCCATTTCCAAATGCAACTTGAAATAAAAACACACTACATTGAACGCCCACCTTAAAATCAAATGATTCTGAGAGACATTGCCAATGCTATTTCCTATTTACTCTTTCTCAACTTTTCAAATGTGACACAGGATTCGTAGTACTACCACTACTACCTCATTTTTATGTCGGAACTATTTCAAATTGTGCAAAAAGGTATTTGAATGTCTTCTGTAGGCTTATTTCTTGAGAATTTTGAAGAGTGGCGAATTCTATGGGTCCGTCTGTTCGTTTAGAAGTTTTTTTGTCGGGTTATTCGAGTACTCTTTTTTCGAATGAACTATCAAAAAGTAAACGACTACTCTGTCTATTATTTCTTTCAGTAAAATTCCAACACTGGATTCTTGATTTCCGTTCAAGAAAATAGCATAACTGAATCTTCCAACCATGTTTATTCACGAGAAATATTTTCAGTACTAACAGGGAAAAAAGTTTCTTCAACATTCGCCAGGTCTTTGGAATGATTGAATGAATTAATTCACATTATATTTTCTCCAATGTTGAAAGGGCAACGTTGTGTCGTTATCTGACAGGAAAATGACTATAACATTTTGAAAATATAGACGGTATAATGTGTCAGAATGTCATGGCCAACCGGGATACTTTATAAAAGTGAATTGGAGTATAGCTATCTGCACAAGCCAACTGAGCTTGACGCCCTGAGAAGAGGACGCCACCCAAAAGCGATACCAGTGTACCGCGGTCCGGCTTTGATTCGGTCCATGGTATCCTCGAGTATCTTTCGAGTAGGGCAACCCATAAATACCTACTCATTTGAGTGAAGCTGGGACGAAACGTTAATCTAGCTATACATAGTTCATTATGAGTGTTCTGGAAAACATTCTAGCATTTATCAATGTCTCATTTTGTTTCATCAGAGGAACACTACATCATATTCATCAGCGAATGCTATTATTGATAAACTGATATCTCATATACCGTGCAATTCTAATACTCCTGATGTATCTTTCCAAAGTTATCGAAAGAGGGTCTAATTTGACCACGAATCCTTCATAATCGAGTCCAATCTAAGGGTTTAACACCATTCTCAGATCAAAATTCCACCCTCCCAACATTGGAAGATCAATAATCTCTCGAAGAAAATGACGCGCTTACAGGGTCATCCAAATGGCTTGATTTTGGCTGGTTCTGGTACTTTTGGGCTAGATAGGTGAAAATGTTGAAAGGAGTCCTGGGCTCGATTTTCGTGAAAACTCTATAACTGGAAGCCGTTTCACGATATCTTCATTTGTTTTCAAGATATAACGAAATTTTGATATTTTGGCGATTTCGAAAATGTGCCATAACTTCTTCATTTTCTAAAATATCTGAAAACGGCAAAAACTTTCTTCAGACACTTTTTCATTAGCAATATGACACCGTATTCAGTTATTTTTATCTCTTCTATAAAGGGTGAAAAAAAAAACAACTTTCTTATTTTAAATACGAATTATATCTTTTTCCGATCCTATGTTATGCAAAAAAAATCCGCCCTGTACAATATTGTAAAACTATTCATACTTCCCATTGGACGAACATTTTTTGATATATCTCGAAATGTTTCGATGAATTAAATATTCTCATACGTAATACCACTAGAGATGGAATTTTGCCGGCAAAATTTCTCGATTGTGATATGAGAGTTTGTTGCTCGGATATTTCGCGAATGACATTTGTATCAAAATCACGAGCCGTCAGGCGAGTGATTTTGGAAAAAATGTCATGAGCGAAATTTCCGAAAAGCAACGTAATACCACTAGAGATGGAATTTTGCCGGCAAAATTTCTCGATTGTGATATGAGAGTTTGTTGCTCGGAAATTTCGCGAATGACATTTGTATGTCATGAGCGAAATTTCCGAAAAGCAACAAACTTGAATATTACAAGAGAGAAATTTTACCTGCTTAAATTTCATCTCGAGTGGAATTCGGCTTGAGTATTCCACGAGAAAATAGGGTAATATGTTCACATTTGACGTGTATTGCGCTATTTGGCAAATTAGAATTCATCATAGATTAACTAAACCACTAAACGTTGTTTGTTCTCTCTATGATATTCATTTCCGAAGCTATCTATGAATTCGAGAAACGTCAAAAATTTTGTCGTTGAAAAACCAACATGTTGGTTTTGCCGACTTGAAAATTTTTTCGGGATGAAACGATCGTTGCTACGGAAACTTCCTCACTAAAAATGAAAAGAGTGGAATAATCAAAGGAAAATCTATTATGTACAAATAACAAAAATTGTATGTGCATTTTGCAGTGATTCTTTACTGTCATTTCATTTTTATTATTAGTAGATGCAAAAAAGTAACAAAACCAATTCCCACCGAAGCATCTAACTATCAACAGAAACAAAAGATCTCCATTCATTGAAAATTGTAGAACAGCATAAGGGTCATTAGATACCATAGATAAATCAAGGGTTGCACTGCTAATTAAGTTAAAAATCTAGAAAAGCAACGATATTTTCAATCGGATCCTCTATCGACCTACTGACCCATTATTAGTAGTTTCGAAATATAAAAATATAGGATAAATATCAAAGAACTCCATATCGATGGCCTATACTTACTAGGTAGATCCATTTTAATTTGTGGCAATCGGAATAAATTTCACTTATCTACACACCAAACTCTGCAGAGTGCAGTTACTGTATTCTAAAAGGTACACAACTGCAATGACCTAACGACACTGGCACTATGAAAAAGTGACCAGAGTAGAGGGCCAAAATAAAGTACCTGCGTTGTCATGACTAATTTGCAATTGGCAACATTCATCTGCGTGTGTTATGACTTACTTTACCGCTCGTTGAATAATATACTATTTCATTTATTTATTTTTCTTAATTAAAATTATTCAGGAAATAATCTATTCGCATATTCATATAGTCCTATAAAATGGATTGGATTAAATCTCTATCTGGAATGTGCTGGGACCCCATCCATTGAAACAAAGTGTTGAAAGCAATGTTCCCACTGCTTCTTCCAATATTCTCAAGAAAACATCAGCATTCAAATTTTCATCGTACATTCAGTACTCTACAGTATTTCCAATAATTGCAATAAATATATCAATTCTGAATTGAAATTAGTTTTCAACTCCAATTACAGATGGACAACTGAACAAAAATGTTGATTTATCCTGTCAAATAGTTCCTGTTAACTGAATTCAGCTTCTGTACTAATGATTTCTTGAAAAAAGAATCGTTCAACTGAAACACGGAAACTAATTTTAGCAGCTGTCAAAAAATTGGATAGTTGCTACAAAAATGTTGAGATTTTTTTTTCGATAATTCGCTAAAAATAACAACAAAAGTATCATAATATGAAGATACTGGAAATCCTCGCTAGGTCCCCTCTCGATTACTCATAGATGCATGTTTCGAGATTTGAGAAGAATCATGAATATCAACAATAGTTACAGGTGTTGAAATGATTTTCGATTACTTATTCAATTTGATTCTTTGGTAGATAATTTGAGAGAAGCTTGAATTTAGAAACTCGTTATGCATAAATGGATGTATATAAAATATTCATTCGTCCATAGATGCGTAGAAACCTTGGTGTGACGACTCCTAACTTAAAATCGTGACCAAAAATTGTAGATCAAAAATTGTAGATCAAAATGGCACTCTAGATTGTAGATCGGGTCCTGGTTCCGGAATTATCCGCAACTTTTCGCGGTCATGGCGCTATTGCGGCAATGGAAAATAGCGCGACCCCCTTGGGAGAAATGAAAAGTAGAACCTCATAACAGATTTTCGATCGACCAGAAAGTTTTAAACAAAATCTTATCAGTACCAACACCAGGTATCTATATTCGTCGGAACCAGGAAATAAGGAGTTCGCAGAATTTCTACCTGGCCTTTCCCAATATATTCCAGTGACCTACCTACCTACTATAAAGTTTACACTTTCAACCAATTGACACATCTTTCAAACAACAGGGAAGTCAGCCATTCGTATATACTATGCAATAAATAAATGTCTCTTCTTCCTGCGTACAGAGATTAGCTACAAGTTGGACAATGGTTTCTACTGTTTATGAGTCAATATACTGGGAAGGGTACCTGAAAGAAACAAAATCCAAACGGAAATATTTGGTTGTTTTCGACGTGTAACACTAGGGGAGTTTCAGAAGTGAATACATTTTGAGATATGGCTATAGTATGGACAGTCGAAGATCATAAATTATTATAATGAAAGGTGTGAAGATAGCATGTTTCTGCTTGGAGCATGATCCATCTGGTAAAAATTCACGAAACATAGTTTGTCGACAAAGATTGTTGACACAGTGTAGTTCAAAAGTTGGGTCCACAATCTTCTCTTCTTTGATTCCTACTCTTTCCAATGTCCAGCGATGCCCAAAATTGGGAAAAAATATCATAGACTTCTGATCAATTTGAGATAGTTCTGAAACACAGATTTTCAACCAGAGTTTTTGTGAATTGAGAAAAAAAGGTGCAAGAAAACGATTATTCTCTAGCTGCATTACCAGTTTCATTCGTTTTCATGGTTTAGATGACATTTAATGGATTTACTTTTGATAGCTAGGTTTTTTTGAGTATTTAATCTCTACTTTTTGAGGTTTCCCGGATTTTTTCAGGCAGTATTAGGTACAACCATTTTGTATATATGTACTTTATAAAATTATCGTTGAAATTATTAGGGAAATAAATGAGTTGATGCGTTTTTTTTACAACTGAAGCTTTATTGTGAAAAAACTTCCATACATTTAATGTTCAAAATGAAGGGTATCCCATAAGAGGTGTTATTTTGTAATTCAAAGAAAAATGCCATTTTTTAGATAAATTATTGGTTGTTTATTTCATCATGAAAAGGTTGGTATGCCGTTAATACTGGAAAATAACATCAACCAAATGCCCACGACTACAGGATCATATCATTTTCATGAAATTTTCCATAACCAAATCGCGAAGAAGCTGCCCTATGTCCTCGATAGCCTCACGAATTCCATCTTTGAAGTCTTGAATCGACGCTAGGCTCTTGGCGTAGACCTTCTCTTTCATATGGCTCCAGAATAAGAAGTCGCAAGGTGTTGAATCACAAGATCTCGGTGGCCAATTGTGATCCCCTCTTTGAGAGATAACATGCTCCGGGAACTTTTACCGTAGTAGATCAATGGTTTCTTCGCTTGAGTGGCATGTAGCGCCGACTTGTTGAGAGTAAACGTTGTCCAGATCAATACCATCCAATTCCGGCCATAAAAAATCATTAGTCATCTCTCGATAGCCCAATCCATTCACCGTTACTGTTGCTCCAGCTTCATTCTCGAAAAGTAAGGTTCAATGACCGCCAGACCATAAACAGCACCAAACAGTCACACGTTGAGGATAGAGAGGCTTTTCAATAATAACTCTTGGGTTTTTCGAGCCCCAATTTTGCTTGTTGACGAAGCCACCGAGGTTGAAATGGGCTTCATCACTCAAGATGATTTCTCGATGGAATTCTGGGTCATTTTCATGCATTTCACGGACCCAATCAGCAGAGGCACGACGTTGTTAATGATCAGCTGGCTTGAGTTCTTGTGTTAAATGAACTCTATATCTTAAGACCCAAATCTTTATGCAAAATACCGTGTGATGACTTTTGTGGAATGCCTCATTCCAAAGAACGACGAGGAATGGACAAACCTGGGTTTTGTACATCACTTTTGGCTGCAGCAGCATAATTTTCGGCTGTTTTTGAGCGGCGTGCACAGGTTTCATTCTTAGCATCACTAACTTGTGCCAACAGTTCAAACTTTTCCAGCAATTTCTTTATTGGTATTCGACAAGCTGCTTCACGACGACCCAAAAATGTTCGAGTTTTACGAACCGTCTCTCACCTTTTTATAGCAAATTTTAATAATTTCAATGCGTTCTTGAAACGTGCATCGTTCCATTTTTATTAATGCCGTAGTTTCTACTCGTCAAAATGTCAAAAAAATACAGCTTCAAAAGTGACATCTACCGAAATAACCCTCTTATTAGAAAACCCTTTATTTTACGTCGTTGTCCACCACTTTTTCTCTACATTCTGGAAATTGAGGGATTCCATCGCGAAAAAAAAACACCCGGCTATTTGACCGCTATCCTTGCATCGATTAATTTTTGGGAGAAGTGCTTGTCAGTCAGGCCATGTTGCACCGATCGGAAAAGATGGCAATTCGAAGAAGCAATTTGTGGGCTGTATGACAGGTGGGCGACGCAACATGTGGCAAAGCATTATTATGCTGCAAAATAACTTTGTCGTGTCAGTCAGCATATTGTGGCCGTTTTTCTCGCAACGCTCGGCCCGAATGCATCAATTCTCGTCGGAAGACCTTCCCTGTGATCCACTCATCTGATTGTAGCAGCTCAGAATGTACCACACTCAGCTGGTCCCCCAAATACACAGCATGATCTTCTCTGCAAAAACCCCTTTCTTTTCCTTGGGGTAGTTGTTCACGACTTAAAATGCGTACTGACATAGAACAACACTTCGTATCGTAACTCCGTCGCGTAACAAGTCTGGACGGCACTGCGTAACAGCGTAACACCGTAACATAGTAACATCGGGGCGATCCATAGGTTGTCGGTTGTTGAACGTCGCATCAAAGAAATGATGCGATCTGATGTTGTACCCCACTTGTGTTGACGGGTGCAGTAAATATTCGCGATTTATTTTTTTTTATTCATCTGAAACATTGCTATTATGGAGTGAACGGAAGAATCTACTATTGCTTTCATTTAAAGTTATCGTAGTAAAGGAATTTTATGGGATATCAAAAATCCACACGAACCTCTGATCTTCCCATCACAAACATACAGCTGTACTCTGACTTAAAGGCATCAATAAAGTTGAAATCTCTTAGAGACTGGCAAACACAATGGAATAGCAGCAATAATAAACTTCGTGCAATCCAATCCGAAATAGATTCCCCGATAAAAATTTATCTAAAGAGGAAAGACAAAATAGTAATGAGGAGATAAAGAATTGCACACACCAGGCTGACACACAGCTACTTGATGTCATCGGAACAACATCCTATATGCGAATACTGCCCAGAACATCGCTTAACTGTGGAACACTTCCTGACTCGCTGTCAACATTATGATGACATCAGACATCGACTGGGCCTCAAAGAAAATTTAAGAGACATCCTCAGCTCACCAACACAAATTGAAGCAGCAATAGAATTCTTGAAAGAAAGCCAACTGTTCAATCAATTATGATCAATACATCCATAGTTTAATTCTCTTTCTGTTTATATCCATATTTTGTGAAAATTTTTGTCTTCATCTGTAATGTAAAAATAGAATATTGTACTGTGTCAATGGCCTAGTTGCCGAGACACGATAATTTCAATCAAAAAAAAAATCCCGAATATTACAAGGAAATAAAGAAGCATGATGCTTGGGAAGAACTTGCTGTAGAAATTGGAAGAACAGTAAATGAATGCAAAAAATCAAGGGTCTTCTCTCAGCACTTTTTCTCAACTAAGTAATGCATGCAGCAACATCCATTGCACACAAGCAAAAGACGATTGTTTTATTGTGAATACGGAACGGAAGATTGCTACGTTTATAAGATACGCGACGATGTATTGATACACTATATTTGTTGACAGGCCGTATCTTCGATGCGTAGCAATAGTATATTCTAAAACTAGTTGCAGAATGGGCTCCCATTCCAATACGAATGCGAAATTCGAAAACGAGCGACGAAGGAGCGAGTTTTCGAACGCATAAGTATTGGAATTGCATTCTGCAACGAGTATTAGACGATATTTTCTCTATTTCACTCAAATTTTGTGAAATTCAATGAAAAAATTCAAATTATAAGTCCTAGTGACTTTCATATTTTATCTTGGCAGTTGGTGTGAACGTTAGGAAATACGAAAATTGACGTTTCCAAATTGACGTCTGCTGAAATTTTAAAGGATCGGAAGTCATTGCTGACAACCACAAAACGAAAAATGTAACTGAAAACGATGCTGTAATGAATTCATTACAGCACTGTTTTTAGAACTGTAATAAGCTCATTACGATACTGAAATAGAGAAACAATTTTTACGCGATAGCGTTACGATACGAAGTTTTGTTCTATGTCGTACGCACCTTTAGGAAATGCGTTCGCCGTCTATTGACTTCAGTTCTTACGTCAAACAGTTTCTTACCTTTCATTCTCATTGCTCTGAACGCGAATAGGCGGCAAATGCATGGGTGATTAAGTGTCTCTCAAGTATTTTTGAGAATTCCTCTTGCGTTTTCCAATCGGCCAAACCACATCTGACAAGGTAGTTCAGCTACTCTTGTGGATACAGATCTTTCGGAAATTTAAAAATACAATGCGAATGCAGTTACTTTGTAATGTTTCGCGCATCTTGTTTACAAAATGCATCGCTGTTTGGACAACCGTGAAAGCTGGTGCCGAAGAGATCCATCAATGTTGAAGGTCCTCCCCGAAATCTAGGATTGGGGGCAAGCCAGGGGTTGCGAGCCTCCACATAAAGTAGTCGTCACGTTCCAGCAGTGATTGAAAGCCCCGCAAATACGGACGACGATGTCGGGCTTGGGAATTGCAATGTGTCACTTTTGTCATATCCAGAGCAACACATTTGATTAATTAATCGGGCCACTCTCTCGCTGTGCGCCGATACTCAGTCAAATTTGTACCGATGAGTAAAGCCTGGACTCTTGTATGTTAGGATATGGTGCTTCAAAGTACTGGGAACATCGATATTAGCATTTAATTAGGGCAAGACAAGTTGTGTTGCAGGCCAGCGGATATTGCTCTCTACGTTTATGTGCTCTTGTTGTGCTGAAGCGCTTTCAGCACAAGTTTTCAAACTAACTGTACATACCTCGAATATCGAGTTTAAATTAAACTCGTCACCTTTGATAATTTTTTCTCTCGTGATTCCTTCTATTTATGGCATCCAATGCTTTGAATATTTATTTGTTAGCTTACTGTTTACTTCATGAATATTTAGTTTATATTTGTAATTGAAACTTCACCTTTTCGTTCAATTTGCGGAGAGGTTTGTATTACATTGATGAAAACAAACAGAAACGGAACGAATAGCTTTAATTCCCTTTCTCTGATACCAGCACTATCCTGATAACATGGGTCATCAGACACATCTCGAATCTTCTAAATAATGTTTTCTGGAGATCTTATTTCACTGGTTGATGACAGTGTGATCCGATAAAGGATTAAATAGGCTCATTTCTACCAGTTACGTATGGAGTACCGCAAGGAGCAGTCATAGGGACTATGTTCATTATTCATTTGTGCAATGCTCCTGGTCCAGTGGTTAGGACATTGGACTCGCACCCGGCAAGTCCGAGTTTGGTCAAAAATCAACAGTGCTGTGCCTAAGGTGGCGTAATGACATAGTAACAAAGCCTACACAGAACACAACTGATTCTCCTAACTCGCACAAGCTACAAGCTTCTGAGGGGTCTCCTCGGGAGACCTAGGAGTAATCAGTATAAACAAAAATATGAAATACCTCTCGTATTAATCGATAAGGTACATAAATGGCAATTCCTGCAAAATAATTTGCTATCATATCTCCATTCTAAAGAAAATTCTGAAGAAACTTCAATTTGAGGGGTTTCATTTCCACAAATCATTTATTGGTTGCAAGTTCGAAATGCTCTCCCCTTCTCAGTGACTCCATTTGGGGATAAAACTCGATATAGAACCAACGAATCCTTTATTCATTAATTAAACAATTCCACAGCTCTCATAGGAATGTCAGGATTGGGTGCTGTCTTTCAAACCCTCTCCTAAGGGGTTTTCGAATAAGAGGTGTTACTTTGAATTGTCCGACATTTCAGTAGATGTCACTTTTGAAGCTGTCATTTTTTACATTCGACAAGTGGAAACTACGCCATTAATGAAAATGGAACAATACACGCTTCAACAACGCATTGAAATTATTAAAATCTTATTATATAAAATTCTCCTGTTTGCATTTTGGGGCCGAACTCCTCCGAAACGGCTTGACCGATTTTCGTGAAATTTTGTTTGCATATCGGGTAGGACCGGGAATCGGCCAACATCTATTTTTCATCCCCATAAATGTTATGGGTGGTCAATTTTTTCGTACAAAATTTTTTATTCTAATTTTTTTATGATACAGCACACAAAAATTCATACAACCCTAAATTTTCACCCCTCTACCTAACGTGGTATAACAAAAACTGCTTATTTATTGCCTCTAAGGCGGAACGGAGTTCGCGGGGTCACCTAGTACTCGTATAAAATTCTCCTGTTTGCACTTTGTGGCCGAACTCCTCCGAAACGGCTAGACCGATTTTCGTGAAATTTTGTGTGCATATCGGGTAGGACCGGAAATCGGCCAACATCTATTTTTCATCCCCCTAAATGTCAAGGGTGGTCCACCCCTAACTTTTTCTTAAATTTTTTTGGACAATTTTTTTTATTTAAATTTTTTCATGATACAGCACACAAAAATACATACAACCCTAAATTTTCACCCCTTTACCTAACCTAACGGGAACGTGCTTATTTATTGCCTCTAAGGCGGAACGGAGTTCACTATAAAAATAGTGAGAAGTTGGCAGAGACGGTTTGTAGAACTCGGACATTTTTGGGTCGTCGTGAAGCACCTTGTCGAACGCAATACAGAAATTGGTGGAGAAATTTGAGCATTTGGTACGAGTTAGTGATGTGAAGAATAAAACCCCTGCACGTCGCTCAAGAACAGCCGAGAATATTGCTGCTGTAGCCGAAGAAAACCCGGGTTTGTCCATTCTTTGGAACTAGTCATTCCACATACTTCATTATGGCCGGAATTAGATGGTTTTGATCTGGACAACAATTACTTTCAACAAGACGCCCCTTCGTGCCACACAAGCAACAAAACCATTGATCTCTTACGGGAAAAAATTCCTGGCCGTGTTATCTCTCGAAGAGGTGATCACAATTGGCCACCGAGATTTTGTGATTTAACACTTTGCGACTTTTTCCTTTGGACCCGTGTGAAAGAGAAGGTCTACGCCAAGTGCCCAGCGTCGATTCAAGACCACAAAGATGGGACTCGTGAGGCTATCGAGGGCATAGGGCAGCCACTGAGAAGGATATGGTGCTGTAGTCGTAGTGGTCATTTGTATGCTGTTATATTCCATTATTAACGGCAAACCTTCATCTTTATAATGAAACTAGCTGGCCCGGCGAACTTTTTTTCGCCTAAATGATACTTACGGTGGATTTCACAAATCGTAATCACCGGTGATCGGAGATCAACGGCTCAGTTCTCTGATTTTTGAACTGTCAAATCGAGTTGATGGTATATCAAGCTCCTATCACCAGTAATTACGCTCTATATAACCCACCGTTGAAGTTGTATAAACTAATCATTGCTATTTTTTCAAGAAGGAGATAAATCAGGCAAAATATTCAAAATTTTAGTACCACTGTTATTCGCAGGAAAATAATTCTCTTCATTTAAGCGGTATCTAATTGTTGAACATATAACTTTTTGTTTTAAATGTTTTTCAGTTCTCTCATTGCAGTACCTATCTTGTGATGAACGACACCACGAATGCAAATATAAATCACGTTCGAATTATATGGATGAGAAATATTTCCAATGATTAAAATTACCTCTGATCTGATAAAAATTATAACTTATTTTGTGAATAGCGCTTTCTGAAGTGAAAAAACCAAACTTTTCTAATATTCTCAATGTTGGCTAATCAAATTCTGATTAGTCCATACACCATGAACATCTTAGCCTTTTGGTGCTCAGCTTAAAATAATTGGTAAAAATCTCAGTTGGTGGAGCAGCGAGATTTCCATATGTTTCTATGGATATGAACTGTCACACAAAACAGAAACACAAAAATAATATGTCAATTACTAATTATGGCAATTTTGGATTAAGTTATTTACACAAATATATTTATTACCCAAACAGAAATTCGAAAACATTTCAAAAATTATGAGAAAAGATGAGAATGAACAACTCACGATCGAAACTGATCGCCAAAATTCGATTTACTTGACATTTCGATAAAAATTCACTGTGATATTCGCCCGCTTCTTGATCTGGTAATAGCCTTCCAGGGTACTATAAGTTCTTTGCAAAATACACTGTAATTGTATATACATCGCCATCTAATGATGATAATATCAAATATAGTACCTTCACGATTGCGTTATTCTGAATATATAGAACTGTTAAAATAACTAATAATAATCAGTCATTACGTATGGATAGCGCCGCCTGAAGTGGTAAGAACTAAACTGCTCTCATATATCAACGAAATCTAATCATTTTAGAGATCTGTACTCCTACGCTAAGACATTTTGGTTTTGGTAAACAGCACAGAGTTGGAGGCAACTCAAATTACACACTATTTGTTCACGCCATCTAACGGAGAGAATATCGAATAAAGTACCTACGAATAAGCTGTAGTGTAACTGTAACTGTGGCGACACCTAGTAGCCCTACTCGAAAGAAGGAAAAGCATTTCCTGTATGAGTAAATTTTTCATCGAAATTTTCAAAGTTTTATTGTATTTGTTAATAACCAGACCGTAGACGAACCCATACATGAAGTTTCATAACAAATAGTCCATCCGATTTCGAGTTATAAATGGTGTAACCAACATCTTTCTTTTATTTTTATAGATAAACATTCAATCATTCATCTTGAAAAATGGCATTTTTCTTTGAATGTCAAAATAACACATCTCATTGGAAAACGCTTCAAATATAAGAACTGACTCGACGCTAAAAAAAATCACCACCTAGACACTCAGCTTGGCTGGACATCAAAACAGTGTTCGTAATGGCTGGTAGAGTTCCACAGGGCTCAATGCTTGGTTCTGCACCATAATTAATTTTTATGAATGACTTGCCGGATTATTTGGGCAATGATTTAACAATATTTCTTGCTGTTGATACTAAAATCTCCATCACTGAGAAGGACGTGGGTATGAGAATTTAAACTTATTGAGGATGTGCGTTTGAGGACCCTCTGCTGGTTTTAGACTAATGGACTCAGCTGAATGGAGGAAAAAACTGACCAGATGATTTTAGCTGTCTGTCAGATGAATGTTTTACGAGTTGTGAGAATTTCAGGTTATCCGAGAACGATTTTCTACTGAGGAATTCATCCAATACTGTGTCTACCTAGTGTCCTACCTCTCATTGTTTGAATCTCACCTTAGAGACTTTGTAAGGACACTGGTCACTGGAAACCAATTTATCTGAATCACTTTAATTTAGCTGGACTCTAACTGAAATAATTGCTAACAAGAGCTTGTCTCCAGCTTCATCGTTTCTGGTGATAAAGTCCATTTGACATGGGTTTAATATTGAACGAGGATGAGTTTGAAGCACTGAGACCTGATGATCTGTTCTACCTTGTCCATCTGTTTTTCTTTTGTAATGTATCTTAAGCTGAATCAAACGCTTTCCCAGGAAATAATACTTATACTGAGAGTAAAACAAAAACCATGAACATTCGCTCGATTGAAGTCTCCAGGAAATTTTGTGATGATTTCCGTTTTTTCGCAGTGGCCCCATAAGGGTGGTTCTCACCTCCTCCCCCGCAGTATATTTTAAAATGCATGAAATATTTTCCATTTCACATTATAGCATTATAAATTATCTGTTGATGAATTTGAATGAGATGAATTCAAAGAGATAATGTTGATTCAGAATACCAATTTTGAAAGTGACATCGAAAAGCTCCACCGAATTCTCTTTTGTCATTATGAAGGATCTCGAAGCTCATAACTGTACACTGGCAAAGCCGGTAGATCATTAATTAAAACTTCGGACTCCCCTGATTCTAGATTGGCCGGAAGCAGGATATCAACATTGAGATGTCATTAATTGTGTCTCTCCAGAAATCTTGTTAAAAAGCCCGAAGGTCCCCTGGAACCAAACAACATTTGATAAATCATCGTATAAATCACACCGCGTTCGTTCGGAATCGGTTCACAGATACAAACGAGGGCAAGGCCTATGTTAATTTGCATATGGAACAGTCGGCAGCACAAAGCACATGGAATGATTGATGTGTAAATACACACGATAAAGCACATACCTGGGGAAATCGAAGTTTTGGATTGTACTCGAGATATGAATCGTACCTGCACAGAAAGGACCCTTTGGCGATAGGATCGATATCAAGTAATAAGAAGTTGTCGCACTTGTAACGAAGACGAACAGCTGAATTCTATCAGTATTGAAGTTCTTGTGCGCTTCTGATTTGTTGTTTCATGGGCGAGGAAGAAATCTACTGGAACGTGCATCGACGAATTAAATTGTCGATGGTCGACGGTGCTTTTTTACGACAAGTATCCGAAAAAAGAATATTCGCATGCATTTGTCTCCTCTCATGAGCTTTTTTTAGTCCCCACTGCATTGTTACAGCTCCCTAAAGACGGCACCCGAAAAACAGTTTTTAATTTATTTCTTAGAAGCCAAAGAACTGACCATGATGAAATTAAGCAGTCATTTCATGCGAGCGAGAAGGCACTCGAAAAAATTTTTGGTGATTTTCCTTTATGATTACACGAAATAGAAAAGACCACCCCAAAACATTGTTTCGCAAGAAACTTTACGTGTAGAAATGTATAAAGATTTAACAATTGTCCGAAAAGGATATATTGTATACCCGGTGGGTCGGGGAGATGGCTACCCCTATTTTTGAGAGAAATAATCCGATTCAAAGCACGAAAATTCAGGGGGCTCTTGAACAACAATTTTTTGGGATGGAAATGAATTCTGTAGCACTTCCGATTTCGCCAGAAACGATCTGAGTATTAGTTTTTCAAATAGAACACCTTGTACATTTTCACATTTTTAAAAGCTAGAGCAAATTATGAACATGATAAGCAAAATTAAAAAAAATATTTTTTCAATAGTGATAACTCTGAAAATAATCGAGAGATACTCAAAATTTTTATATCATTCGATTCTTTCCCTTCGAAATAATCTGTTGCACAGAGTGTCCCATAAAGATGCCATTTGAAAAACATGAGATAATCAAAAAAAGTGATACGATTTTGACCTCTGAAGCATTTTCCATGTCGGAACGCCAGCTATACTCCATTCACAATTGAAAAATCACAACTCTGGCCTTGGAAATTTGACAAATTCCACTCGGTATCGAAGTTATGACGTTTTTCAAAATATTTTTATGTTCCAAGTCAACACTATGTTGCCCTTTCTACATTCTTAGCGTCTTTCTCATTCTCAGAATGTGAATTTATTCGGAAAATGAATGAATTGGAAAAGATGTGATGGACGAAAATAATTAACGTTTATAGTTATTGACAGAAAGGATTCCTTTTCTAGTTATTTGCATGAAAAGTACAAGAGATCACTGTTGAAATATATTATTTTTCGCCATGGAAGAAAATTGCATTGCTTTCACATAATTTTCATATGCATGCTTGTGAAGATTTAATGTTTATTATCCTCTTGAACTGAAAGTTCAAGACTTGACGACATCAATTGTTGATTCTAATCAAGAATTCACTAAAAAAAATCAACCCAAAGATATAAGATGAATTGATGGGTAATTACAAGAATCAAGAATAATGTCAATTTCATTTTGTTGATAACTTTCTTAGAATCAATGTTGAGGTATAAAACACGGCTGCGTTTGTTCAAACAACATCTAAAGAAGACATTTTTCACCATCTCGACCTTTGAAAGGCGTTTCTTATAGGATAATTAGGTCTAAGTTCCACCTCATTAGTGAGGTACCTAACTTTTGCAAATCTGCTCAGATATCGCCAAATTTCTTGGAAAACCTGAAAAATATCATCCTAATCGACCTCTTGAGGCTCCATCCGATCCATGTACTGCGATATCTGTGCAAACGTAGCCTATACGAAATTTAATCGTTAGATTACGTAGGCTACGGTCCAAATAACAGCTTTTTCAACGAAATTCCCGTGTACCCCTTTAACCTCGAAATGTAAACATTCGTCCTGGTCTTGAAAATAACATACGTTAATCTTGGATATTCGACGAAAAACTCCCCAAAAATCTGCGAACAATTTGTAAACCTAACAAAATGTGGAATATCTTTGATACTTTTACTTTGATGTAAACAAAGAAACTGGCAACGTCGTTTTGTCATTAACGATATTTTCTGTGCGCGCACTGACTTTTCATCATATGTTCTGTGCTTTTCATCAAGGTGCACCAACTCCTGAAAACGAAACCATGACCTCCTATGTGATTAAATAAAAGTGAATGCAGTATAGATAGTTTTCTTCTAGCTGAATTTTTTCAATCGGCTAATTTCATCATTTTGTACACAGCAGAAGGTGAATTATTCGTGCGTTTCTCCATGCTCTTGTAATAATTGTTTACGCGTATTTTACATTCGCGCAACGTGTAGGTGAGAATATTTTCCGGCGTTCAGACCGAGCAAATTGAAATTTACTACCAACGTTTTAAGGATACACTCATATACTCTTTACGAAAAGTCGAGGATGCATGAAATACGTTGAGGGTAATGGGAAAATGAAAATATAATTCAAATTTATGACCATATTTTCAGCACGAGTAAGATCTCGATTAATTTCAACATTCATTTAAGCTTCCAGGAAATATGAATGTTATTCCAAAACAAAAATCAGCTAATTGTAGAAAAATATCGTTTTCCCAAAGGCCTACTTAATGGAAGCAAACAACTTCCACAAAATAGAGAATCTCTTACAAATAGAATTAATGTCAATAAACACATTTTTTCCATTACTACAATAAGGTCTTCATCAAGATATCCTACCTGAATGAATACTCGATGCCATTACCAAGAATGCCCTCCATTAACATTGTTGTCACAATAATATTTTGGGATCTAATAGATTGTCCTCTGATTCAAATTGATAGATAATTTGTGGTAATGAAACATGGAGTATACTGCTCCACAAAATTCAGGGATGTTCAGAAATTTTGAACAGTTTCAAAAGATATAATTTTTTTCACCAATTTTTCCAAAAATTTGAAATCTAAAATTTACTCACTCATTATACTCATTATTTCCCCATTAATTTATATGTTTTACAGTTTCATGTGAAAATTTATTTCAGTATTTGTAGTACAAGCTAATTTCTCATAAAAAATGTAAAAAATGAAGTTCAGTAAAGAGTATGCTCTCCTCGAACACTTCGCAAGGCCCTCTAGGGGTAGATACAGTCAGGCGTGGTAGATCTGATGACGTCTCGCCTCGATCATACCAATAGCATATTAGATCCTGGTGTGCTTTTTTATCATGAATTATGCTACTTGAAAACTTCTTCAGCAGAAAATATAGGGTTCGAAATATTCACCACTTGCTCCTAACCAATTTCAGTATTTTTTAGGATTATATCTCTGACAAATTTTTTTCTGACTATTATAAATCTTCTATGGTTTACTTGAATCCATAGTTTTCAAATGAATGTGGGTGTAGTGTGCATACAAATTTACAGTGCTGTGCCTAAGCCCTGAGGAGGCGGAGGGACACAGTAACAAAGCCTAGATACTGAACACAACTAACTCGCACAAGCTTACAAGCTTGTAGCTTCTTCTAAGAGTTATCAGTAAAATCATCTATAATAATAATAAGTTGGGTCATTGATATAATAACCAATAAAAAATACTTTTAATGATTTCTACTGAGTGTTTCATGATGAGTATCATTGAAAAAAGTTATTTATCTACTCTAGATATTGCTAGGCATCTCCGAATTTGAATATGTATAAAGTGTAAAAAAGTTTTATCGTTGTGAAGCCGGCAGGAGAAATATTGAATGCCTCGTTTGGAGAATTCGACCTTGTCAATTCCTGAGTCCCGACAAAATTACGAGGGGATTAAAAAAGTTTTATTAAACTTTGTGTATGATAATGTATGTCAACCTGTTTATTTCTTCGGAAGTTATAATTAACGAGCACCGGTAAGGTCTCTCGCCTACCGAAAATTCTCGAATATTTTATGGGCCCCCTATAATTATTATGATTATGAACTTTCCGTTCGTTGATTATCAGGTTAGGCGTTGACACTGCATTCAGAAAAAATTAACACGAGATAAATGCTGAGAGAATTGGACAACGAAGTTTCAAGCCACCATTTCGAAAGGTATCATTTGTTTGTACAGCAAACCGGTTTTCGCTTCGATTCGAAATAAAAAGCTCAAAGCTGTTCGAAGTGGTTATGGACTAACCTGTGGTAAGAAACCTCACCACCAGTGGATTAAGGATGGAAATTCCTATAAAATCCGTCAATTTCAAAATAAAATAAAAAAAATCAATAAAAAAGTACAATCGTGAAGTCAGCAGCTTTTGAGCTCTCGTTAATCTACCTTGTAGGTAGATTGTGATTGTGCTGAAATCTATATCTATACTAATATCATAAAGAGGAAAGATTTGTATTTTTGTGTGTTTTATACGACTTGACTCAAAAACTACTGTACCGATTGAAGAAATTTTTTCACTCTTAGAAAGCTACATAGGCTATACTTTCTACCCGAAAAATTAAGGATACCTACTATAACTTCAATAATTACAAAAAAATCAGCCATAATCAGCTATTTTCACGTGCGCTGCAAAAACCGTAAGTACGTGGATACAATGTATGACAGAAATGTACCTCTTAAATAGTGCTACAAAAAAGTCCCGGAAGCATATATCTATCTCTCAAGATTGACTTGCTATTACCTGCTATGGTAATCAGATGTTTTCCAAAGTTATGCACAGGAACGGAGTGGCTATAATACTGAGTAAACCCCTCAGTAGGTCAGTACGAAACTTTGTACCCTTGTCAGACAGAGTGATGCTGATAAAGCTGTAGATGAAACCTATAATTGTGAACATTATTCAGGTCTATACCCCTACTACAGATCATGATGACGATGAGGTCGAAGAGTTCTATCAACAAATTAAGGACATCATAAGGGCGACAAGAAAGCACGAAATCACCATAATTATGGGAGATTGGAATGCAAAAGTGGGCAGAGAAGCGACAGAAGATGTCACCGGTCAGTACGGTCTGGGGGTGCGCAACGACCGAGGAAAACGACTTGTACAGTTCTGCCAGGAAGAAGAATTCATTATTACAAATACTTGGTACGATCTTCCATACACATGGACGTCCCCCCAACATACACAGCACAACATCGTAAGAAATCAGATCGACTTCATATTAATGAAGCGAAGATTCCGTAATTGTAATAACTCAACGAAAACATATCCTGGAGCGGACGTGCATTCTGACCATAACCTGTTATGTTCAATACTAAACGTTAAACTCAAGATGATGAGACAACCGATGAAAACCTCAAGAATACAACAACATATACTGAAGGACCCTGAAACCATTAGAAAACTAACCCAGGAAATAAATGAAAATGTACATGCAACCGTGTCGCTTCCTCTTGATAAAAAAAGTGTCAAAGAAAATTGGCGAGATGTCAAAACTTCGTTTGGAAATGAAAGAGTTCAACAACTGGTGAAGCCAAAAGTGAAAAAGGGAAAGAAAGAATGGATGACACAAGACATATTGAATCTCATGGAGGAGAGACGTAAACACAAAAACAACAATCAGAGTGAATACAAGAGAATACATCGTTTGATACGCAAAAAAATCAAAGAAGCAAAGGAAATATGACTCAGAGAATCCTGCAAAGAAATCGAACATCTTCAGAGCATACACGATCACTTTAACTTACACAAAAAGTTGAAGGAACACTCTGGCATATACAAGAGAAAAACCACGACAGTACTTCATGACGAAAATGGGATGGCACTGTTAACAAAGGAAGAGCAGGGTAATGAGTGGCAATGGTATATCCAGCAGCTGTTCGAGGATGAGACCCGCGAAACGACAGAGAATTTACTGACTGGTTTTATGACAGAAAACGGACCAAATATTCTCAAATCTGAAGTTCAAAAGGCAATAAACCAATCAAAGTCAGGGAAAACTCCAGGACCTGATGAGATTCCCATTGATCTGATCAAGCTACTGGATGACGAGAGCATATCTGTCCTAACGGCATTTTTCAATCAGGTCTACCAAACTGGGGAGCTTCCCAGCGACTGGCAGAAATCGATCTTCATCGCCCTGCCCAAAACCAACAGGGCTAATAGGTGTAATGACTTCAGATTGATTAGCCTAATGAGTCACACTCTGAAAATACTCTTGAAGATACTCCTCAACAGAATATATACCAAATGTGAACACCATATTGGTAAGGAACAATTCGGATTCCGTAGCGGACTGGGCACACGCGAAGCCCCTTTCTGCAATAATACGAAAGAATATATACATATGCTTTATTGACTTCGAAAAGGCATTCGACAAAGTCAAACACACAAAACTCTTCCGATCTCTAAGATCATATAACGTAGATTTTTTTGATATGCGACTTTTGGTGAACTTATATCATAGTCAAACAGCTGTAGTTAGGCTGGGTGATGGCGTTACAGGTGAAATACCGATAAAAAGCGGCGTCAGACAAGGATGTGTTCTGTCGCCGCTGCTGTTCAACCTATATTCAGAGAACATATTTCAGGAAGCTTTGTGTGGCAGGACGGAGGGAGTAAAGATAGGTGGTGAGATTATTAACAACGTGAGATACGCAGATGACACTGCCATCATTGCAGAAACCATGGAGGACTTGCAGATACTGCTGGATAGAGTGCATGATGCTGGTCGAAGATGGGGCATAAATATAAACATCAAGAAGACGAAGTGGATGATCGTAGGTAAAATAAACGTGGAACCAATCCCCATTGAAATCAACGGACAGAGCATTGAGCTGGTACCACATTTCAAATATTTGGGTAGCTGGCTAAACAATGAAATAACATGCGACGAAGAGGTAAAAGCGAGAATTGAAATGGCACGTAGGACATTCGGCAAGTGGCAACCAACTCTCACTGACAGAAATCTCACAGTTCAGACGCGGCTGAGAACACTCCGCTTTTACGTGTGGAGCATTCTCTTGTACGGATGTGAGACATGGACGCTAAAAGTTGAAGCCATGAATAAAATAGAAGCGTTCGAGATGTGGTGCTACCGGAGAATCCTCAAGATCCCTTGGACTGCACATACTAGTAATGAAGAGGTACTCAGACAGCTGAATAAGAATCGAGAACTTCTGAACACCATAAAAATAAGGAAAGTCAGCTATTTTGGGCACATAATAAGAGGCCCAAAATATCACATCCCTCGCCTGATTATACAAGGAAAGGTTGAGGGCAAGAGATGGATAGGTCGCAAGAAGATTTCATGGTTGCGGAACATTAGAAATTGGACTGGACTGGGAGAAGAACAGCTATTCCGGGCAGCTGGGGATAGAGACCAATTCAGACAAGTTGTCATGGAGATAGCTTACGCCTGAAGATAGGTACGGCACCGAAAGAAGAAGAAGATGCACTATTTGGGAGTGTGTTTTTATGAATCGGGTATTGATCCTCATCCAACTCAATACTTTATTTAATTATTTATCCCCAGTGTTTAATTTCGAACGAAATTGCCCTTCATATCATACAATTACAACGAATACATCAAAAGATATGACAGGTTAAAGGGTTGAAGATGAAACCGCACCACCGCACCAAAAGGCGTCTCCGTGGTAGTTGGCGGGTAGGAGAGGGCACCCAAGTGCGAGAGAGGGACATGCATATCTATAAAAGAGTAGCCGCGTGGATCAACTTTCAGACTAATAGGCCTACCACCCGCTCAAGCTTCACCACAGTTTTACTTGCGCAAACCGGCTTGAACACTGAACACTTAGCGTGTGGTTGGGAAAACTGTATACCGCGCAAACCCCACGGCTTGGCTTGTGTAATTATCGACCTGCTTGAAATTTTGCCTGTGCAAGTCCGGCTTGCGCAAGCCAGACTGGTACTTTCTTCGTTCGGACGCATTGTTACCGTGTCGACGACTTTGTCAA
The DNA here is from genome assembly GCA_951802165.1 of Adalia decempunctata. Lineage (NCBI taxonomy): Eukaryota > Metazoa > Arthropoda > Insecta > Coleoptera > Coccinellidae > Adalia > Adalia decempunctata. The sequence continues at coordinate 31,096,532 of OX637697.1, forward strand.
GAATGGGGCTTGCACGTACTTAACTGTGCCGTGTGGTAGCAACTGTTGTGTTCAGTCTTTACGTACGAGATGCCTGCGCAAACCAAACTGTGGTGAAGCTTGAGCGTGTGGTAGGCCCATAGACTTATTATTGACTATTCCACTCATTTCAAAAACTGACCAATCACAGTCCAAAGACAGCTCGTATTATTGCGATAATCATAGAATATAAAATTGATTCTTTGATTCTTTATTCTAAGGCGATAATACCAACTGTCTCTGAATTATGATTAGTCTGACAACTTCGGTGTTTTCAACGATTGGACTACAGAATAATCTGTGATTGAACTATGGATACGAACGGTTTGACAACTGATAAATATAAATTGATAAATTGTAGACGTCAACATGAGTTTTTCGTTGCTTTTCTCGATTATGGAGTTTCTGACCTTTTATACTGTTCGTGAAATAGTCTTATAAAATTTCACTCGAGATTGAATTTACCTCATAAGTCTATCTTTTATTTCCAAACTCAAATGAGTTGCTTTGAGGAAACACCACTCGTCCTCCGGACTTGTGATGTTTCCAAGCAACTCATTTTCGTTTGAAAATAAATCGATAGACTTGTCAGTAGTAATATCACAAGAGATTGAATTTCCGACTTCCGTGATAAGTCTATCGATTTATTTTCAAACGAAAATGAGTTGCTTGGAAACATCACGAGCCCGGAGGAGGAGTGGTGTTTCCTTGAAGCAACTCATTTGAGTTTGGAAATAAAAGATAGACTTATGAGGTAAATTCAATCTCGAGTGAAATTTTATAAGACTATTTCACGAACAGTATAAAAGGTCAGAAACTCCATAATCGAGAAAAGCAAGGAAAAACTCATGTTTACGTCTACAATTTTTATTTACCAGTTGTCAAACCGTTCGTATCTATAGCTCAATCACAGATTATTCTGTAGTTCAATCGTTGAAAATACCGATGTTGTCAGACCAATCATAATTTAGATACAGTTGGTGTTTTCGCGATAATACGAGCTGTCTTTGGATTGTGATTGGTCAGTTAATGAAATGACTGGAATAGTCTCTTTTGATATTACTACTGATAAGTCTATGATTCAGAGTTCAGACACGCGGTCCATAGAGTGGAAAGAATGGAAGTGGATTTTGAGGAGCTGATTGAGGAGAAGAAGAAATGTAGAAATTCAAAAAATTTTATAGACAGAATAAAAGTTCTAGATTTACTCTAAGCTAAGTTAATCGCAAAATGGTTATGAAACAAATTTCTACTCTGGCGAAGCTGGGACGGGCTGCTTGTAATTAATAAAATGAATAAGGATTTCGAATGTATAGAAAATTATTGAAAAAAACTTAAATATCTCCGAAAATCTATTCGGCTATTTCTTTTGTAAGTTTTCATTTCCACATTTTTTTCATTTTGGTAATCTTCCTCTCGTTAGTAAATAGTATTGCCTTGGCTCTTAGAAAAGAGTTCGAATTCTTCTATTATAATGTAGCGTCGAGTCCTCTTCTATTCACCGATAGTTTATTTTCTATCAACGAATCCTTCAAAAGCGACCGGCTTGGTAATTTTCTATTTTAAGAGCCGAAGCCCAGTGGGGAGCGTTCATAAATTCAACGAAAACAGTTTCATTTTGCCGGTAATCGTAAACGGAAGAAGGCAGACGAGAGGGCTATCCGAGTTATTGGACCGAATTCAACTTCTCTTTTATTAGAATTCTTTTCCTTCCAAGACATTGACCAATTTAAGTTCGTGTCAAACTAACCATTATGATCAGCAAACATTATTTCACACCAACTTGAGACAGTTGTTTCAATATCCGTAAACGGTTACTACTGAGGGAGTTCGGCCTATTTTTCTTCCTCGCTGATTTATAGTGATTCCGTTAACTTTTTTAGGTCCCGTTCCCAGAATAACAGTAGATATATGTACAGGCTGTCCCAAATTCGAGGCTCACTCTCGAACCATTCGAATTCAAATTCAATGTATTCATCTACAACCCTCAATTCTTCATTTAGGAAGTATGGGTTTGGATCTTAGACAATATTGTCTAGATTTGGATACATCGTTTGAAAGATCGCGCCGTCTTCTATTTTAGATGGCCATTACTCGAAAACTGTATTTTATAAAAAATATCTGATTGCATATTCTCAATCTACGCCCTCGAATTAGTAAATCCGGCAACTTTAGTGGTGACCCGAGATTTTTTTTTCAATACGCGAAATTTTCCAACATGAAAATTTTGGTGAGATATCATTCTCTCAGATAGTCACCAAAGTTACTGTATTCACTAATTCGAGGTCGTAGATTATCTAGGTGTGAATTCGGATAGATTACCGCACGCGAACAGTATATTCCGTCGTATGTTCCGTCGTTCCATCGGCGTTCCTGCACCAACGGCACAGGGAACACTCAGTTAGACCCATTCTTCGCAAATGTTTGTTGAACAGATGGCCAGTTAAAGCACCAGTCACTATAAACAATTGTATACTCTTGAAAATCGAGAGCTTCTTGACCTCCGACTTTGAAGAAGACCCCTTGATAAGGAACATCGACTGCCTGAGATCCGTTCTCAGAAGAGAATTTCTCATCAATCCATCTCTTGAAGAGGATTTCGATATATAGTATGATAGATTGGAAGCGCGGGTTCCGGCCCACTGAAAGTCAAGAGATATCCTTCTTTGTCTAATTTTCTGATTCTATATATCCAGAGATAGACGCATGCGCCGGGCAGCATTTTTCCGTTCCCTATACAATCACTGCGACAGGTCGCTCTCGCCGTATAGGAAACGGAAAGCACAGTGGAACACTCCGTTTCCTAGCAGATATGCGCGATGTGCTCACTGCCCTGTTAGTCTTCTGGGTGCCGATGGGACAAATTGCGAATTATTAATAAAGTTTTCTTACTTTCTGTATAGCTTCATTAGGAAGGGTCTACCACATTTCTCCTCTGTGAACATTTTTGTAGTCGCGGTTTTTTTTTCAGCAAACCACTCGTAAGTCGACCATATTTTTGTAAAATGCAAGCATAAAAACAATCTGCGAAAAATGAGAATACATGATTGTCTACCAATATAAACATTACTGAAAATCGCATTTTTTAAATTATTAATACACTCCTGATTTTTTCAGAATCGGTTGATACAACCATATGAGTATGAAAATGCAATTGTCCGACAAAAAAATGTGGCGTTTTTCGTGTCTGACAGATGAAAATCGACCATTTTTTTGAGTTTTTAAATTCATTAAGATTTGTCGGACAAGAATGAATTTATATTTTAGAGAGATTCGTTTCATAGAAAAAACAACTGTCCACCATATAAAATGCGGCAAATCCTTAGTCTAGTTGAATATAATGGTTTTGTTTCAGAATCTTTTTTCGTTTATTATCGAAATGAAACTATTGATTTTGATTGAAAGTATATATTTCAAATTGTTTACTGACATTTTTATTCAAATCTAATAAAAAAAAACAATGAAAATACTCCTTCCTCACATTGAATTCATTGTGACAAGACGAATGGTATCCAGTAAAAGTATCACACCAATCGTCAGGTAGAATGACATCTTTATATTTGTGATTATGTTATGATGTTCTCTTGATGCCAAGAATATTTTGCACAGTTTAAGGATGTCACTTCCTCCTTTTTCGTTTTAAAGCCACGGATATTTTTTAAATGTTTGCACAAAGAACACTCCATCACTACTGAGAATATATTATCGGCAACAACTGAAATTGCCGAACTTTATTCGTCGAAGAGCTGGATGATAGTATTCAGCACATCCTTCTTAAATGGTCCTCAAAAAATCAAATGTTTATTTCTAACATCAGCAAAGTTATATCCGATAAATGCATATAGTCTATTCACAACCAAATTAGAGCAGTGAATTCTTTAATTTTTTAATGAACGCCACATTTTTTTTGTCGGACAACTGGTGCCCTACATTGTATTTTCAAGGTGGAGAGAGAATAAGAAAAAAAGACATTATTCATAATTTTTTTATCCCAAAAAATCTTCGTTTTCCATTTGTCGGACAAGGAAATCGCCACATTTTTTTGTCGGACAATTGCATTTTCATACTTCATATGATTGTATCAACCGATTTTGAAAAATTCGGGAGGGTATTAATACTTTGAAAAAATGCGATTTTCAGTCATGTTTATGTTGGTGGACAATCATGTTTTCACATTTCTCCCAGATTGTTTTTATGAATGCATTTTACAAAAAAGGGTACGTTTGATTCGAAAAAAATGGAAATATGTTCGGCTTACGAGAGGTTTGCTAAAAAAAACGCGACTACAAAAATGTTCACAGAGGAAAAATGTGGTAGACTCTACCTAATGAAGCTATACAGAAAGTAAGAAAACTTTATTAATAATTGGCAATTTGTCCCATCGGCACCCAGAAGACTAACAGGGCAGTGAGCACATCGCGCATATTGGCTAGGAAACGGAGTGTTCCATTGTGCATTCCGTTTCCTATACGGTGAGACCTGTCGCGCTGACTGTATAGGGAACGGAAAAATGCCGCCGGGCACCAGACAACATTGAGAGTATCTGAGCCAAGCGTGCACAGGGCCTCTCTGCATTCATAAACCAAGTTTGAGGTTACTTTCATTTCAGAGAGGGATTTCGGTGTACCCTGACTTTCGCAGCATATGCATATATGTTTTCCCTAGTAGCCTATGCGAATACCCTCCACCGCACATACGGGAACAGCATATTGCTCTGCTTGTGCTATTGAGCAGTCTTTTTCAAGAGGAATGGACCACTTTGTTCTTGGTCCAATAATCTCAGCACCGGCTCCCATTTTACAAACCAAGCCGTCGGTGAACCAGGTGGGACTCTCAGGTTTGAGTAACATGTCTGGTTCACACCACTGATCTCGGTCAGGGACAACTACTCTGTAGGGCTCACCAAAGCAGAACCGGGCGCACGCACGGTTCCATCTGTGGTGGAAAAACGGGTTAATGTCCTCCACCATCTTGAGAGCCATGGCGTGCCCCCTAAATCCTCCGCGATGACGCCAATGTCCCAGTTCCCGATGTTTTCATAGCCACCTCAATGATTGTGAGGTGTATGGAATACCCAACAGGCATACCATTGATGCTGTGGGAGTGGATCTTAGAGCGCCTGTTATACTAAGACAAGCTCTCCTTTGGCTTCTTTGAGGATGTTTCGGTTGCTGGCCTTCTCCATGGAAGTCCACCATACCACTGATGCATAGGTGAGGATAGGCCTCACGACCACAGTATGCAGCCAGTATGCCGAGCACCTTCTGTGTAGACCAAAATATTACATTGGCCTTATGCAAATGATAACACCTTTTATTATTATTATTTTCTATTTTTCTTGTTGGGTTTTGTTTGTTTTTATCAGTTTTTGTTTGTTTTCGCAGTTGTTTTATTTTTGGTCAATAAAAAAGCAGTAAATAATCTTCAGATTTCCTACATGAATTCGTCATCAATCTTTCAAATTTAATAAGTAATAGTAACAATTATATTTACTCAAAATCCAATTATGCGATACTTTTCGTGACGATTGTTGGTAAGTACATAGTGCATGTCTTTCGCTTGTAAACGCATAGTTATGCTTTATTCAATTTCCGATTGAGCAAACGACTGTTTGACCTGCATGATAATGAGTAAAACAAAGTGCACATCGGCCTTTCGGTATTTCCATCTCCCGAAACAATAGGAAGCCATGGTAAATGAAGAAGTTTACGGCGCGAAGGATGGGAAGTACCCGGCGGGGTTTCTGAGGGTCTTTTGTTTTGTATTTCGCGGTCACGTACGGTCTAACAAAATGCGCCTCCAGCATAGATACTAAATAATCCATGTCGTCCTTCTAATTGGAATTGATTAGAAACACTCTACACCAGAAACTGCCGTTAATAAGGATCTGTGTAGAGCAAGCTCTGAATAGATTAATTTCGATGTAGGCCAAGCCATACATAAAATAAGAGGCCCTTTTCACGAGCAGTGAATAGCATATGACTATACTATTCCGTATTAGATGATAACCATAATGAAAAGGTGTAAAAATCAACATTCTCTGGATTTTTCGAAATATACCAAATTTTCTTGAGTTGGGGTTTTATGAAGAAGTCCCGATTGTTTTTTGAAGATTTGAATTGTCGGTAACTTGAAAACGAAATAAAATGCTCCACATGAGTTAGGGATATTGACTTAAATTGCAAAAAAATATGGTTAAAATAAAATTTTTGTGATGAAAATTCATATTAATATGATTTCAAGTTGCAAATTAATTTTAGCCTGTAGGTCTGCAGCGTATACAGGGTGGTTAAGGAAAATCGAGTAAAATAACGAAATTTTATTTCCAGAGAATTCAAGCATTTTAAGACTATCAATACTATCAACTATGTATGGTCTTGTGGAACATTTCTTGAGGAATTTGGTTCCATAAACGGGGCAGAAGCTCTCTCAGATCATTTAAGGATTCTGGGGTAGGTTGAAGATTATCTAATCTTCTTTGGAGCATATCCCATGCATGTTCTATGCAATTCAAATCTGGTGAGTGCGGAGGTATTGGTAAATGTGGAATACCAAGCTCCTCGCGCGCATTCTCAACTATGGCTGCACGGTGCGGTCTAGCGTTATCGTCTAGAAATTGAAAAGTTTCACCAATAGCAGCGTGAAAATTTGGCACAACATTGTCAATGACATGCTCCCTATAGTGTAAGGCGGCCATATTCACAGGACAAATGTGTATATCTGTGCGCCCGTTGAAACATATCCCGGCCCATACCATAACACTACCCCCTCGGAATGGATGGACTTCTTGGACATAGCGACGATTACGGGGTATGCGTGGTATTGTCCATACCCTTATTCTCCGAGAATCTGAAAATCGTCCATATCTGGATTTATCAGTGAAAAGGACACTACGCCATTGATCGTTCCGATTGATATGTTGACTTGCCCATTCCAGTCTTTGGCGCTTATGGTCACGTGTTGATGGAACTCCCCTACGCCTAGAACCTAGATTCACCTCTCTCAAATGTCGTCTGATGGTTTCGATGGAAACTTGGACCCCATCTGTATTTTGAAGAGTATTCCGTAGCATTCTACAAGTAGATGTAGGGTTTCTTCTCGCCGAAACGGTGATGAAACGATCCTGAGCAGGTGTTGTTTTTCGTCGCCCACCAAGCCTTGGTCTTTCCAATACGGAACCTGTCTCCCCGAACCTATTCCACTTTGGCTGACTTGGAGCCTTTCCGCTACAACAACCTGAGTTAGGCCATCCTGTAGCATTCCGATAGCCCTATTAGCCTCAGCGTTTGTTAATTTACGTCAGAAAACTTGTTTCGAATCGAAGCCGTTCATAAACTGACTTCATTTCAAAATAAGAACATTCATGAAGCATATGCAAAGAACCAAACTCATATTGATTTTTATTGGATCGATTCAAGTTGTTATTGAGTTTTATATGATTTTACAGCGATTTTCTCGAAGATTACATACTTTTAAAAACGATTGAATACGATATCCCTAACTCTTGTGGAGCAGTATATTTATGATTTATCCCACTCTTTTCACAGGGTCTGTCTCTGACTTGTACATTTTTTATCTGTAGATTTCTATCATCAAACGAAACACTTTCCATTTCATTTTTAGAAATTTGGTTTTGTAGGTACAGGCCGTGAATTATTGAATGTTTTTTCAATCAAGTACGTAATTTTTTCAGATCATGTGGATCTTTCAACACATTCGTTAGTTTGGAGTACTCCAAGCGTACACACAACATAGACTTCTTCTTTTACGATTTTTCCTGTCAACAAAATATATTATCTGGCCCAATTCTCTGTGTTTATGGAATTTTGAGCCGAATATAGTTTTGAACGATTAGGTAGGGCTCACTGATCGTGCTCAATTCAATTCAGTCCATCCCTCTGTCGGTAAACACGGCAACGATCGAAAGAAATGATCTAGCGTCTTCAAATTTTTTGGGTATTTTTGAGGATCACATGCCCTGGTTATGCTCGAAAATTAGCGAAATCAGCCTGTTAGTTTCGGAAGATTTGATTTTTTAACTGTTTGTCACTAGATGGCCTCAGCAGTAAGTGCCAGCCTATTTTGAAAATATCTAAAGCCTCGAATCAACCAACATATCAACGATTGCAAAAACCACAATCAAGCCAAACCTAATAAAACGGCACTGGCTTTACACCATTTTGAAGCAGGTCACTCCTTTATATTTGAGGGAGCCAAAATATTGGATAGAGAGCCAAATTGGTTCAAAAGGAATGTTGGGGAAATGATACAAATAAGCATAGCTGACACTGTAAATCTGAGAACTGACTGCTTAAATCTGAGTGTGATATATAATAATATTTTAAATATGTACTCCCGACAGAGAGATTCTATTGGATGATAAGAGTGTCACCAAGTTATAGGGAATAAATGGAGCTTATAGGGTGTGATTTTAATTGATTTTATTTATATAACTTATTATTGATGTTGTGTGTTTATTTTTGATGTTATATTTACATGTTTTGGATTTGTTGTCTTCATGATGTCAGGAGATTGGTGGTGTCTTGTCTACTACCCTCATTCAATGGGGTTTTTTATCTTTCGACGTATCACATGGGTTCGATGATCCTCTTTCATCCAAGATGCGCGAAATATTCATTCGAACCATATGATAGCCAGTACTTGTTCGACGACAGACAATTATGTATCGCGTTTTCTTCAGATTTGTTTATTTACCGTCTTTAATGAAGTTTACTTACGAAGGGTTGACGAGACACTAGCTATTCTCTGGGAAGGTTGATGTTTGTTTCTTACACATTTATCTTTGATATATGTTCTGTTTTTTGTATAGAGCTTGAAAATGCAACAATAGAGTTGCGAAACGTCGCTGATAGAGGAGATATAGTGTACTTCTTTCAATATTCCTATTCCCACAATCTACATTATATTGAATATATGAGGAATACAACTACTGTTATCTATCAATCTCTTATCTCTTGTGATATTACTACTGAAAACCTCAAAGCTTTATATAATAACAAAGATCAACGGTTGCTTAATATACCAATATAAAAAATGTCAAAGCTTCTGCAGATTGATGGCATGGCACATGCGCTGTGCGTTCAGTGGCCTCAACATTTTTATGAGCATAGTTCTGATTTAATGTTCCCAATGACATGAATGTGAGGTCCATTAGAAAAATCACAATGAATATATGAAAAATGAATAATGCTCTAATGCATGAAATACCCTGTCAGATATCACGACTAGACCAATTCTCATTGCTTCATATCAAGCTCATTTCCTCTACGTTGCAGGGATGGAAATAATTCTCCGGAAATCTTACAGTTTCAAGACCTGAAATGGAGGCAGGGAGGCACCTATCTTTTGGAACACTCCGTTTTAGCCGATGAATGAGGAATTCTTTACGAGTCTCCTGTTCTAAAGTCTCATCGAATCGGTGCATCATAGTCTCATTCGTTTCCATGTTTTATGGGGTTTATCAGACCCCAAAGAATTTAATATTTCCTATCGATTGCCACAGAACGTCTCTTTTGCATATTAAGCGTCCACATACATTTCGTATTTCCTCGCTTCCCAAAGTTTACTCCTTATCTCTGTCGAACTTCCCATTTCTTCAACTGTCAATACCACTCTAATTCATGTAAGGTTTCTTCAGTATTGAATATGTAATGCAATTTTCCGAGATACGTGATGTATACTCGATGTGAGAATGTGGAAATAAAATGATGAAATGTCGAATTCAGTGAAGAACTATCGGAACTATGCGGAATATTAGATGTAATGGTTTTCCTTCGCATATTCATGATTCGGAATCGACCTATATGCTATCCAGAAGAGAGGTTGAATGATTTAATGAACTATGAATATCTCTATTCTTGAAGGTTCAGGTTGAGGTATCTCCTTCCACCAGTAAATCCCAAACTTTGTGCTTATTAGCATTGTGTATTCATATTTATTCATAGGGAATATCTTCAATTTCAAAAAATTGAGCAGTTTGATGGTTCCTTCAACGATTTTCTTTTTGAGCGCTCCTTCTTCTTACTCAAGGGCTACATCATTTCGTGGATGTCTCAAACGATAAGGTTCGACAGGCTGATGAGGAATCCGTGGTGCAATTCAATTCTGTCCATCCCGAGGTCCATCCGGGAACGAGATAACTCCCAAACGGAAAAATCTAGAAGCTTGAAATCTCCGGGAGAGTTTTGGATCTCGAATGCTGCAGTTTTCCATAATGGGTAAAATATTAATTAGAGTTTGGTTTCCCTGATGATTTCGAAACTACGCTTCGATTATTACAAGGAAATTACACTGAACAAGACTATAGACAGGATCATTATCCGTATTTAATCAAAATGATTTTCAAGAAATAGTACGGGACTTTTCCCAAGTTCAAATGTTTATATGGTAAATAACTATCAGTTGTCAAAAAATGAACAATGCATCTAGCAGATTTGCTGAATTAGAACTTTTTAACCCTACGAGGTAGAAAAAATCCATGGCAGAAAATTGACATTTGGGCAATTTCAGCTTTTTTCATTTCTCCTGGGTGTGCCATGAACTCGAATAAGAACATTGTACGGACACTTTTTCTAAGCAATTCTCTGATTTTTTGAAAGGGGTTTTTCTGGGAATCATTACATGAAGTGATTTTCTTCTACTCGAAAATAATAGTTTATAATGACTTTGAAAGAATCACAATATTTTCCGTGTAAAAAATACATATACAGGGTGCCCCACTAGTGCCGCAGCGGACGATATACGCGTAACGGTCTGAGTTTGGCAAATTTTTTTGATGCAGACTTGATATACTTCAAGAATAGCACAACCAAAAAATATTTTCGAATATATCGGGTGGCCCACAAAAGAGGAATAGAGGGTGACTTTGTTTTTTCAAATGGGACACCCTATATTCAATAGTGTTTTTTAATACCCTGAAACTTCCTACATGCTTCCGTATACTTTTCACATATTTTTATTCAACAGTTTCCGAAATATTGGCCATTTTGACAAAAAACGATACTTGTAGAGGCAATGTTATCCAATTATATTTCACGAACCCTTGCACATACCAATAAGAGCTTTATATGTATTGAAAGACAAGACTTCGAAGTATCCTAGCTAGCTATAATAAAGCAGCTCCAGCATATGGAGTGTCCTCAAAAAGACTATCAAAATGACGAATTTCAAATCGATTTGAAATTCGTCATTTTGATAGTCTTTTTGATCATTGTTTTCTTCATTGTAATCACCTTTCACTTTACTTCATTTTTTGTTGAATACATGATATGCATATTTTCAACACAATAGGATTTTTGAGCGCTTTTTCGAAATGTTTCCCTAAAATTCACATATAGGTATCTTCGAATTCGAATAGCAGATTTGGCTCTTCTGTGGTTATTGAGAACTGTCAAATTATTCCACTGAGAATTTGCATCATTGAAGCTTCAATTCATATTATCATATTATAGCGAAATGAGGGACTAGAAAGTTTTGATGTATCTACTCAAAAATGTGATGAAATCAGTTACTGAAGAAAGAAACTTGCTTTCTGTACCCATTTTTCAAGATAAATTTTCGATAATTTTCTATGTTTCTACTTGAAGAGTCGAATCTTGCAAAACTTTCAAACAAGCTTCAAGCTTGACAGCTTGAAGATTTGCGTGCGTGCTTGTGAAACTTATGAACATCATTTTTTCGAAGAAAGTTGTATTAGGACAAGAGCGGGCACTTTTTTGTATCCTAAAGTTTCGAAACTCGTTTTTTTTTGTAGCATTCATAACTTGTACATTCAAACTCATTGGTATCTTTTGAATTTTTACATCATTGCATGAGTATTCACCCAATCCGTAAAAACTATGATGTATTGAAGCTGCAATGATGTTAATTCTCAATATAATAATTTGACAGTTCGCAATAACCACAGAAAAGGCCAAATCTGTTTTTTAATTCGGAAGTTAATGTGAATTTAGGAAAAAGAATCTAAAAAATCCTATTCTGTTAAAACTATGCATATCATGTATTTGACAAAAAATTAAGTGAAATGAATGGTGATTACAATAATGAAAAAAAAAAAATATGCATTGCATTTGAAAAAATGAAGAAAAATCGATTCGAAATTCGTCATGTTGATAGGCTTTTCGTGGACACTCCATATGCTAAAGATGCTTTATTATAGCTGGCTAGGATACTTCGAAGTCTTGTAATTCAATCCATATAAAGCTTGTATTGGTATGTGCAAGGGTTCGTGAAATATAATTGGATAACATAGCCTCTACAAGTATAATTTTTTTGTCAGAATGGCCAATATTTCGCAAACTGTTTAGTAAAATATGTGAAAAGTATACGAAAGCATGCAGGAAGTTTCAGAGAATTGAAAAACACTTTTGAATATAGGGTATCCCATTTGAAAAAACAAAGTCACCCTCTATTCCTCTTTTGTTAGCCACCCGATATATTCGAAAATATTTTTAGGTTGTGCTCTTCTTGGAGTATATCAAGTCTGCATCAAAAAATTTTGCCAAACTCAGACTGTTACGCGTATATCGTCCGCTGCGGCACTGGTGGGACACCCCGTATATGAACCAGCTGACGAAGAAACTGCAATTTTTTTTTGGTGAAACATGGATAATATAGCAAGGAGTAAATGATTGAAATTGGAGAAAAAAATCGTGAAGGTTTTTTCATGTAAACGTTTTTTGCTGATATTGTAATCTTTTTTTGCAATTTTTTGAAATTTTACAACAAACTAGACGTTTGAGGAGAACCAAAATCGATGTTCAGTTGTTAAAATGACTAGAGCACGTGCACGCGGAATTTATCGTCAGCTAAGTGAATTTGATAAGCTCGAATTATTGGTCTATGAGGCGGGGTTGTCATTTCGAAAAATCGATACCCGTACGAACAGAAAACCAACTACTGCTATGAGATGCTGTCGAGCGTGGTTTGATAATGCCCAAAATCGAAGAAGAGTATGCACCGGACGTCGAAGGGGCACAAATGAAGTTCAAGTTCGACGTCAAAGACTTATGGCTTTTAGAGACCGATTTGTGACAACTCGATTCTTGTGTGATGAGTGGTTGGGAGAACAAGGCTACCCTGTAACTGTCCGAACGGGTCTTTTTGACTGCAGCATTACCAAACCCATTTGGTGTTACTGTTAAATCTATGTGTCCAGGAATGTCCTGTTGAGTTTGGGGCCTGTTTTATGGACCAAGGAAAGAAATGACTGTTTCAACTTTTTAATCTATTTGACAACCTCTGACAACTACAATTGTTTTATATAACTAGATTACTATGAATATTATCATATAGATCCAACATCCTCCGGCCTAAGAAAGTTGTGTATACTTTATAGTGGTCCTTCAAAATTCGACGATACTGCTTCAATCTCTGAACCCACTCCAAATACTCTCTCTTTCCCTCAACACTCCTAAATTTCACTTCTGAATCTTGCTGGTCGATTTAGTATATCTTCTCAGTGTAGCAATGGTGCTTTTGGTGTGTTTTGGACCTATGCCTTCTTTCTGCACCTTCATGTTGGAGCTTCTCCCGATGTTCATACCAATTTTTATTAGCCTCATACTTTGACCTAAACTGTTTATCATAAATTTCCTGGAAAATATCCTTGAAACGTCCATCATATTTCTTGAGGATAGTGTTTTTAGTGTTCGAACACTTTGGATAACCCCTTTCCGAGGCGACTTGGAATGATGAATGTGTAACAATTGATTCATCAGTATTGAACATTCCCATTGCAACACCAGGTCCCATCTAAGTATTGACTTCATATTTGATTACCTCACCTACTTCAGGTGTGAATACCATTTCCAACTTCTCTGCTGATGGTACCACAAAAGCTTTATACTGATCATCATGAGCATAATGACCAGTAATAATTGGTTTATTCCAACCTGTGACTAACGTAGATCTTCTCGAAGAAACATTTCGCAGTTCCTTTATTTCTTCTTCGATCTCAATAATTTTATTGTGTAATAATTCTTGCTCCTTGAATTCTTTTATTAATTCGTCTCTATTTAGTGGTTCTTCCGACATCAAAATTCCTTCTATTTTATTATCAAGTTCGAATATTCTTTTCACCTTATCGTCAATTATTCTTTTCCATATTCTACTCGTGTATTCGTCCTTGGTCCCAGAACTGGAACGTACATCAGTAATTATCTTCTTAATTTCAGTTCTCAGGGATTCCCGTTTTAACTGCCAACGAAGCAACATAATCCTGGCAGGATCGCCAAATGTTAAATCTATGTGTCCAGGAATGTCCTGTTGAGTTTGGGGCCTGTTTTATGGACCAAGGAAAGAAATGACTGTTTCAACTTTATAATCTTTTTGACAACTACAATTGTTTTATATGACTAGATTACTATGAATATTATCATATAGATCCAACAGTTACCTCTGACGGTTGAGCATCGCCGGCAACGATTATAGTGGTGCAGAGAACGTCAACATTGAAATGTGGAATGGTATCAGGTCGTCTTTTCTGATGAATGTCGATTCTCCTTGGGTGCACATGATTGCCAAAGGAGGGTTAGACGACGTCGATGTTATCCTCAGTTTGATGTTGAGCGTCATGTACACCGGACAGTAGGCGTTATGGTATGGGGTGCTATTACACATGCAAATAGGTCACCTCTAGTCTTTATTCAAGGTAACATGACAGCGCTGCGTTACCTTCAAGAAATAGTGGAGCCATATGTTCTCCCTTACCTTAACCGGCCCGAGAATCCAATATTTCAGCAAAATAATGCTCGACCTCATGTTGTCAGAGTTAGTTTGAACTTTTTTGAATGTGAATCTTATGCCATGGCCGCCCAGATCCTCCGATCTTTCGCCCATATAGATCATGTTTGGGACATCATTGGTAGAAGGCTTAGAAATTTACCCCACCTCCCACGGATTCTGAGACATGAATTTCAAGTAGGTAGTTTGGGATAGTATGCCTCAAGAAGAAGTAGATCATCTTATTGCATCAATTCCAAGAAGTGTTGGGGAGTGCATGGATAATCGCGGTGGACAAACACATTATTAACTTATTTATTAAAAAAAAATTGTAAACGCTTCGTTTTTTCTCCAAATTGGTTTCTTTGTCAGTTAGTATATTTTGGCAACGAAGCTCACAAATATTATCAAAAAAATTCTATAGAAATTCGAGTTTCAGTCTGAATAGAACAGGTGCCAAAATCAGAAATCAACGACTAGACGAATGAATGAAACTGAAGTGAAAATTAATTCTTCATTATTCCACGGACCACGATTCATTTCACCCTACAGCAATAAATTGAAAATCATGGCCCATCAACCAGATTTACCGTCAATAAACAAAGAAGTTCGTAAATCAGATTAAAACAAACTGCATATTGATGAACAGTCAACCATGCCGCCCCAGAGGGTAGATTTTATCAAACCGAGATTTTATCTGAAGAAATGCCTTTGTGAAAGCTCCCCGAATCTCACATAAAGTCACAAACAACATAATATCCACCGTGAGACGAATAAGTTACGCCGTTTTTGTCGCTGGTCAACCAATTATTTTCCAACTGGTTATGGTCAATATCTCGATTGAGTTATAGAACGGTCATATCACTTCGGATGGTATGCAGGTGGTCGTCATTCCAGTGACAGTATAGCTCGTGTATTCAATGGAAATGTCTATCAAGTATCAATAGGTGGTTAATAAAAAGTGGAGACATAAACTTTGATAGCGTTAGATTCGTTTCGGTTAATTTTCTTCTGGGGCTTGATTCTTCGGACACTATTGAAGATAAAAATACCTGAATACATTAACGATCATAAATTGTTGCAAATTGACATGTAGCCAGCTTCTTTACCTCATCACACAAGCACAAAGAAACGATATATTCTCAAAACACAATCCATCGGTAAACAATAATTCAAAAAGTATTGAAACAGTATACAAAAAAAAACTATAAAATGTTGCAACCATTTCCGAAGTACGGTACATTATTCAACTATCCACAAATTATATTTTTTTATCTACTCCCATAGAATAATATATCCATTATTCAACTGATTTTGATCTGTAATAGTCTCTATAAACCAATAGTGTGGGGTAATAATAACTCATGCCTATAACTCACATACAAATAGGAAAAATGAAGCTTACGAAATGAATAAAAAAGTCGGGTCAATGGGGAATTACTTAATGAATTACACCCGTCGCCTGACGGCTCGGGCTGCAAAATTCATCTGCGTGTGTTATGACTTACATTACCGCTCATTGAACAATATACTATTATTTTGTAAAATTGATATTTGGTAATGAGATTTCATAATTTTATTGAGGCTCACTTTGAAGCCCTGTTTCAGACACCATATATAGGGGAGCGCAGGGTAATGGGAGCCTACTAAGGGAAAACTTTCATAAAAACTACATTTCATAAAATTCTTTTGAGTAATTTTTAATTACGAACTCTTAAAACAATAATACAGATACGTGTCAATCATAGTAAGAATTAATTACAGTCATGTAATTAGGGTAGAGTAACGATTTTGCAAAAAAAGTCAATCGCTCTCATAACCCGACATGTTGGGGTAATGGGAACCCATTTCACGCTCACATGGGAAATGGGAGCCATCATATTAATTATTTCGCAAAAGTTGAACTAAACAAAACTAAATGTGATCTTAATTAGTAATCACGAACTATTCATTGAAACAAAAATAAAAAATCTACTTTTTGAGAAAAACAAGAAAAATAAATCTGTAATGTAAAAATAGAATATTGTACTGTGTCAATGGCCTAGTTGCCGAGACACGATAATTTCAATTAAAAAAAAAAAGAAAAATAAACACAAAATTATTGAAAAAGAACATATGACCCAGATCTCACGAATCCAAACAGAAGGAACAAATATAAGAAGATGGACTATTAATTACTTCCAGAACATTCCTCAATTGCCCATTTTTTGCAATATCTGCATCGGTAAAACATCTCCCTGCTTTTTTTGGAGTCAAATATAAACATAATGAAATAAGAATAAAATTTCGTGCTTATCTTGGCGGTGGAAATCCTTAGTTTTTTCTAAGCGCGGAGCGAAAAACACGCAATTGTCCCTTCAGGCTGAACGCTGGTCACTAAGGGATCGTACAGCTCAGGAGAAGTTTCTCGAAGGTTGGCGAAGGCGTCCATGTGTTTACAATCACGTGAATTTGCCTACATTCTTTTAAATCATCAAAGCTCTCATTTCTCGACCGCTCCCATTACCCCGCGCTCCCCTAATATTTCCTCATAATTTATGCAAAAAGCAGTATCAGCGTACTTTCTATTGTTCCACTGTTGCAAAAAGCAGTTATTCTTATAATGAGGAATTTTGGAGATATAAACACTAATTCGTGAAACTCTTTCTGTCAACATATTGGACAATCAGGCTATAACTCAACAATCGCTTGAAGTGGTTGCGCATATCATACATCAAATCAGTGCAGAATGAAACGAAGAATTCAAATATGAATACACAGGGTGTCCCAAGATGTTCCAAACAGCCAATATCTCGGCTCTCAGACAAGGTAGAAAGTTCAAACAAAATGTTTTTCAATTGGCATCAAATTCTCTACCAGAATCCGTCGTTAAAATTCTGTTTCTAATTATCACCCCTGAAAAAACTACCCTCAAATATTTTTTTTCAAATGGCACCCTTATATTTTTCTCACTCTAAACGATTTCTTAGTGAAAGAAGAAAAATGTTTAGAACAATTTTTTTTAAATTTACATAAATTCACCCCCTCGAAAAAATAATTATAATTCCCGGCACTTTCACCATTTTTCTCAGTCCATTCTCTATGTCTATCTTCTATACTCATTTTATTTCGAAAACTGGCATTGTGTGGCAACCTTTGAGTATAGAATGATTATAGAGTAGAGAATGGACCGAGAAAAATGGTGAATGTGCCAGAAATTATATTTATTTTTTTAGGGTTGAATTTATGTAAAATGATGAAAAATTGTTCGAACATATTTCTTCTTTCACTAAGAAATCGTTTGGAGTGAAAAAAATATAAGAGTGCCATTCGAAAAAATATCTGGGAGTAGTTTTGTCAGGGATGGTAACTAGAAACAGATTCTGATAGAGAATTTGATGCCATTTGAAAAACTTTTTTTTTTTAACTTTCTAACTTGTCTGAAAGCCGAGATATTGGCTGTTTGAAACATCTTGGGACACCCTGTATATACAGGGTCTTACATTTAAAAAAACGAGGTTAACATTCGTGTCCGGTAGAACCGAAAGTAGATTCCGCTTGAAAATATTTAACAATTTAAGTTCATGTACTCTAAAACAAAAATACAGAATTTTGAATTCGTATCAAAATTCTTTTCCCGAATGAGTCTAATGAAACACTTAAAAATCACCCTGTATTGCTTTTTTTTCTCCTGACTATGGGCAATCTATAAGAATTGAAATCGGTAGATATATCTTCTAACTTTGAGTTCTTTTGAGACAATGGCAACCACTGATATGGAGAAAGAAAATAATGGCACTGATAAGAGAAATTTTCTTTTATGCTGTTATGTATCATAAGTATATCCCTGAGAACGGATCTGTTTGCATATAATATAGACAAACATGGTTTGATGTTACGAACGATATCTGAAAACATTTGTTGGCATTCCCTTCATATTGATATAATAGAGATTTTATCTTTACACCTCGAGGTTTCGAAAAACCATTTTTTATACAAACTATCATTCACATAATTCACAGTTTTCGAACTTATCTAGTTTAGCAGGGTTATAAATCGTCATATGAATATATAAATCGCATATATTTCTTCTGCAAGTTTATTCGATCAACTTGCTGAAAATCCATTAGAAATTCGAAGATTAAAACGAACCTGGCCAAACGACTTGACTTGAACTTGTATAGAATGAAGCATTAAAATGTTTAATGTCTTCTCATTGCCACAACCCATATAATATTTACTTAATACTTATGTAAAGTAGATTGTAAATTTCAATAAAGAGTAAAAAAAAAGTTTATTTCTCGAATCTAATATACTTTTTCAGCGATACTGAATGTTTAATAGCATTTGCAATGTCACAAAATATATTTTCAGGAATTTGAACGATGAAAGTCTTTGTATAGCAAATAACCTACGAAAATTTTAAAGACCATAGTTTTTAAAGAAAATTCGCAAAAAATGATATCATTGGAATATGCTATATTTTTTTTCCGTTCATAGCTTTCTATTTTTTTCATTTGTAGGTATAAGTGAAATGAGGCCAATTTAAATTTGAATCATATTTTCATATCTCCAACGATTGTACCTCTTCAGTTTCTATCCCACACAGGTAGAAATTACATCCGTTTATTAGAAAATTATTTACGAGTGCCATACGATACAAAGAAATTTTTGTATTCCGACCTTCTCGTCTGCATAAATTATAATATGGTCAACAATCCACAGGGTTGAGACCAATTCTAATATGTATTTTTTCACATATATCATTTTTATCTTTCCAATTGACAAAAAATATCAGGTTTCACGTGATATTTAGCTTCAGTTCTTCCCGACTAGGTTTCATTATAAATCAATTTTTATGACTTGTAATTGAAACAACCGCATTTTGTGTTTTCGAGCAGATAATAGAATGACATACTGAAGGAAGCCTTACAGAAACCTAAATACAAAATCTTCAATCTTAATTGGAATGAACACAATTTGAAATATCTAATCGCCAAATTGAAATACAGTGTTTCCACTGTCAAACAGTAGATAGACAGAAATAGACAGATAATAATGAAAGTAGTGGAACTACCTGAGAACCCGAAATGTGCAAAGCCAATTCTGGACAGCCACAAACCCTATTGCACCCATTGCAGTCCAATGCAATTTTATTAACATTCTGAAGCGAAGTTCGGTATTATCTCAGTTCTGTGAAAAGTAGTGTTGAAATTTATTATCAAACTCATCGAAGATGGAAGGGAATTCTAGTAACAAAATTGATGATAGTGAGAATAGGAATACTGAAAAAAAGGGTGAGTAAATTTCAGTTTATTTCTTTCATTCAACAGCGACAAAGTTGAGATGCAGAACGTTGTTGAATTTCGAAATTTGATTTTGAAATGATCAAAAAATGTTTCTCATTGTTTTCAGTACACTTTTGTACGTAATTGATTTCTAGATCCCGTTTCTTTGTCTTGGAAACCATGCTTACACCACGTGACTGTCATTCATGCATTGGCGTTGTAGGAAGACCAACTGTTGTGAAATTTGAACTAAAAATGTTTTTAATTTATACAATTTTATGAAGAAATAAGGATAGATAGTAATTAAGATAATAAAATAAAATGGATCTTATAATATTTTAACTGAGTAATACTACAATACTTCTGATCTTTGGTTCTCTGTAAGTGTTCCAATTCACCAAACAAAGGAAATGTGCAGAATAACTATTTGGAATTTTAGTTGAAATAGGTATTGGGAATATCCTTTTCTTTGAAATAAATGAAGAAAATCTAATTAATTATGAAATAATAGCGATAAAGAAAATTACATTGCTTATGAGAAATATTGACAAAAAACTCGATTATCCTGATTCAAACTAGAATATTCAATAAATTTATAAATTATTAAAAAAAACTTCAACCTGAAACTGAAAAAAATACGTAATAGTGGTAAAAATTTCCTTTTTGAAATTAAAGTTTCTATATTGATTTTTTCAACTGTGCCTTAAAATCGATCAGAGATTCATCTTGACGAATGCAATGCAATATTGGAATAAAAGTGATCATCATGGGTGTTCTCAAAAATGAACCACAGATTTTGAACTGACAACTGACACGGGTATATCTTGAAAAAAACTGCAGATTGAAAAATGTAAATATCGAAAAATAATTTCAAAAATTACCTGTGCGGACAAAGAAACATAAGCAAAAAACTTTATGTATTCTTCCATATCCTTCAAAATTATAGCAGCGAAATTGGTCAACACTAAAAAGGAGAAAAAAGAACAAGAAACTATATATACAGGGTGACCCATTTAAGAGATCCACTGAAATAACTCCTTGGGATGTGCCTGTATAATAAATGTTTCAAATGAAAGTTTCTTAGTTTTCAGGGTGACATCGAATGAAGACACTCAATCTGACCTTAGAGTGGATTTTTTCAATAGGGAATATGCATTTTCCGTTGCATATTGATCTTCATGAAAAACTAAAAACATTCTGCCTTTTTTGTTTCTTTCATAATATGACTCGTTTGTGGAGATATGTAATGTTTTATGCTCAGAATGGTTATGATGAAAATCTTTTACACACAATCTACTGAGCAAATTTGAAAAAACAGAAACCAGTTTTTTTTTTAATATGTTCATACGCAATACAAAACCAAATGATTCAATGAAAAATTACACTGAAGTACTTCACCATCACTATCTTTACCATGAAACACGTCATATCTCCAGTGAAATTCTTTTCATGGACAAAATGATAGACCTTAGAATCAAACTCCAAGATCAGATCAAACGCCTACATTCGATGTCTCCCAAAAATTTAAGAAACTTTCATTTGAAACTGTTTTTGATACAGGCTCCTCACACGGATTTATTTCAGCGGATCTCTAAAATTAAAATAGAACATTCTGTAAATCTTAAAAGATTCTCTTTGTCACAATATAATATAATAGCCAACATCACAGCACAAAATACAAACATTCATTCTTGATATCACAGCGTTTGTTACTATGATGAACGTAAATAATAAATGAACATTTGTACTTTATATTGAGAGTTTTCTATATTTCATTATTTCAAGTGGAATAGTTTTTTGTTGGTATGTAGACAGAAAAAAAATATAAAGAGGATTTGCAGGTTATGATGTTTTTAGGAATATTGGGAAGAATTTATGAGGAAGAGGATGTTTGTTCTGAGGATTTGTGTTGGTCATTCTTGTTCTGGTTATGATTTCGTTCGCTTGGCATTGGTTTTCATAGACGTTATTTGATTGATATTATCTGATTGTGGATAGGTCCATCATTTTTTCGAGATCAGTGATTTTGATGTGGAAGTTCTCTCCCCTTATCAAGCGGAAAATTTTATTTCGAAAATATTGAAAGGCTTAAAATCTTTCCACAGCTCCGCTAACATTTCGTGATAGAATTTGTTTTCTTTCAGATCTCACAAGTAAATTTTGTCGCGAGAAAGATGTGAGAAAACAAATAGCATTTTATATGACTAACATACTTAATAAAACACCATGTACTATGTTGAGCCGATCGGAATTCTACACTCCAGAACCCTCACCTTCTGAAAAATCTGCTTTTTGTAAAGTTGTGCTCAGTGATTTAGAGCAACCAAGAGTATTGAACAAGGAAGAGCTTAAGCCTCATAAACGGCTTTATGATCTCTACAGTCGATCAGCCTTGTCTGATTTGTCACAGAGAAGTATGCAATCATTACTCTGTTGGAAGCGAAATACGGTAAGCATGTAAATTATTACAAGATTAATCAATGAGAATGCTTTTTTCCAGTATCTTCTACAGTTTAGGACAAAATGCTAAATTTTTCTCGTTCGGTCGTCAGTAAAATCAAGAATGTCAAAAAGATCAATAAGCTCTGGCATTTTTGAAGAAATTATAGTTCCATTATTAGCTTTGACAGATAAAATCAAACTCATATCTTGAAAAATGCAGATTTTTTGAAGGAAAAAACTGTTTGACTGAATAATAATACACACTGGAAATTTTGGGTGCATTTCGCGTTCAAAAAGATGAACTGCTTGTTCTAATATCCACAGGGTGTTCCTAAATAGGTGAACCAACGGTCACCTGTGGATTTCTCATAGAACATAATATTTTTTTCTTTTCCCTCGGGACTTCGTTTCAGAGATATATGGTGTCAAAAATTCATATTCTTTTCAGTTTTTTGCAAATATCTCAGGAACTGTTTGAATTACAGAATTGAGTTTTTGTTCACACATTGTCACTAATAAAGGCTAGTTTCTTGTAGGTACCACTGGCGGATCCAGCCAGTTTTTCAGGGGGGCGGCATGAAGTCTTTCAGGGAGGGGCATGAAGTCTTTCAGGGGGGGGGCATCAATAAATTTTTTTTTTTGGCAACGTTATTGGACTACTAATAAAGGGATTATCGTCAATTTCGGCGTCCAAGGGATGGGGGGCCCACTGTATCCGCCAGTGGTAGGTACATAAGGTATGAAATAGTTTATGAGCATCACATTGCGTTGTTCTTCAGGTTCTCAGGTCTTTGATACTAATGGGGGAGGTTATTACCCGCTCTACACTACACCCCGTACATCCGCCCTTGATCCCAAGAACTGTTTGAATTACAGAATTGAGTTTCTGTACACACAATACACAATGTCACTAGTAATAGCTACGTTTTGTACTCTACTCGGTTTTATCAGACATGCCAGTGGTAGAGATATTGAATTTGAACAAAGGTTTTACCCCCCAACTTTTACACCACTGGACAAATTTGTGTTTCACATAAAAAATGGTAATCATGGTTGATTACTCTTAAAAGAACCGTTTTCGAAAATTTTAAGATCAAAAACAATTTGCTAACGCATTGTGAATTTCTTGTTATTGGAAAAATTTTTGTTATTTTATGAACTACAGTCGCAAATAATGAAAAATAACTTTACAACTAAAAAACTTGTAAAATTTTGTTGAAATTAATAAAATTGTTAATTTTCACCACTCATTTACAGGAAATTGACAGTGCAAATTGTTTTTGATCCGAAAATGTAAGTTTTCTCGAAAACGGTACCCTTTTTATGTGAAACAATTTGGCACATCAAAATTTGCTGTGCAAACCTCACCTTTGAGTATCGAAGACCTGAAAAAAAGTTACGCAATGTTGAGCACATGGTTACCCCCCCATGAAAAAGAGCTTTATCCGCCTTGCCTGAAACATTAGCAAAAAAATTCCAAAGAAATTGAAATTTTGGACACTATGAATCAAGGAAACGGAGAAAAAAATGTTAGTGAAAAAAATATTCATTTTTTCAATAAGAATTCTTGAATCCAATATAAATATTATTGCGTGATTACAATTCATCGGATATACTATCAATTATTTGAATATCTTCTGAAAAACACAGAAAGCCCTTCAAATATCTCAATTTTTCAGAGACCACTGTGTTGGATTTTGCAAAACAGAGAAATAGTTGCTTCAAAGAAATGCCCATGGTACTGTCTGTTCCACGAGATGAAAGCTGCAGATCTTGTTACACTTTTATTGAGTGAGAGCCAATCCTTGCTGACTAAACGACAAAGATTATTTACAAGAGGTCTACTTAAGACATTAGTAATTAAGGCATTAGACAGAATTCTGGTTAAAACTTACATTGATGAATTCAGTGAATTCCTTGACTATGATGAAAAAAATATGGAGGCGTATGTAATGGAGGAAGACTCTTCTTCTGCAGAAACAGACGATGAGATTGATGAGGAATAGGTCACATCGTTCTGATGAAGACCCTATACTCTCCTATAGTCAAGTGGGGAAAGATGTCTGCCGTTTTGCATATCAGGCGTTATAGTGAAGTTTAGGCTTTATAAAATATCTTTTTGTCATTGCTTTACTAGTATCCGATCAGAATACTTTCAATTCTGTTGCTTTTTTAAATTAAGCAGCACGTGGTCATCTATCCCCACTGGGTATATAATAGACCAGTACGATTAGAGGGCAATAATATGATAGAAGAAATTGAAAATTTTATACTTTGAATGATAACTTAATAAAAATTTGTCTTTAGCATGATTCTGTTTAATTTAATCTGTAGTTTCACCACAATCTTCGAATAAAAAGAATTTTTATATACCAGCTGACAAAGAAACTGCAACAACTAGAGGGAGCTATTTAAATTTTAAATTATTTTCGGTAGAACATAGATAGCATAACAAGTATTGAATGATTAAAATTTGGAGAAAAAACGAAATGGTTATAATTTTTTTCAATGAATTTGTTAATAATGTTTTGTCCACCGCGATTATCTGAACACTCCCCAACACGTCTTGGCATTGATTCAATAGATGGTCTATTTTTTCTTGAGGGATACTATCCCAAGCTAACTGTACCTACTTGTCTCAGAGCCGCCAAAGTCCGTGGGGGCTGGGGTAAATTTCCAAGCCTGCTACCCATGATGTACCAAACATGCTCTATGGGTGAAATATCGGAAGATCTGGGCAGCCATGGCATGAAATTTACATGGGTCGATTCAAAAAAGTTTAAACTATCTCTGGCAACATGAGGTCGAGCATTATCTTGCTGAAATATTAAGGTGAGGGAAGACATATGGCTCCACTTCTTCTTGAAGGTAACGCAGCGCTGTCATGTTACCTCGAATAAAGAATAAAGGTGACTTACTTGCATGTGGAATAGCACCCCATACCATAGCGCCTGCTCCTGCTGTCCGGCGTACATGACGCTCAACAGAACGCCCACAGAATCTACACTCATCAGTGTCCGATAAACCTATTCTCAACAGATGCTCTTTAGGCGACAATGTCCTGTGAGAAAGCCAGTGAGTAGGTGAAGTTGGTTTTTACTGAGATCCAGATATTTTTTGGATCCAGCAGTTTCAAAGTTCCGGAGGAACATTTTGGAGTGATCCATTCCTGGGAGATTCCGCCAGAGTTTTTCTCTTTCGGTTTTCTCCTTGCTGTACCATCTATGTTTTACCAAAAAAATATTAAAATTTAAACAGTTGCTTCTGGGTGTTGCATTTTCTTTATCAGTTATTATATTTCGGGCATATTGCACATTGCAACCCATCCATTATTGATGCTGTTTATTTTCATAAACAGCTCTACTTCCGTAAAGATATTAGAAAGAATGTTAAAAAAGCACACCAAGCATTCAACATTCAAATAAATTATTTAGTCAATAATTTTCTTATTGTTTTGATCCAGATTCAAGATCATTATTCGATACCTCATGTTGAAAAACTATTTCTCCCTTTTATTCAGTTCTGCTTTTTATTGAGCGTTTTTTTCAGTTTCCTCAATTTAAAATCTGATTTCTATTTGACTTGAATTTTTCACTTGAAATAAAGATGATGTGTGAAATATCTTTTAATTTGAGAAGATTTAGTTAAATGTTTCTGCACTCGGATGATGTTAAAACCAACTATACAATATCATGAGAATTTCTGGTATTCTGGGTTTTGCATCTCCCAAACTCAGGAATCCCAAAGGTGTTGGTTTGAAGTGGACAGGGGAGTACAAGTTTTGGGCCGGATTATATCCTTCAGGATTCGGAAATGTACATGGAGCTACCTGGTTCATGAAATCATAAATTTGGGTAGTTGCAGTCATTTCACTTCATTTTAGCTGCAACATTTGCCCAAGCGACACGCTGTCAACGTTTCAGAAATACTCATTTTGTTTTATGTGTACTTGTGTTTGGTGACAGCTCTACTACGAAAATGGATTTATCTCGTAAGTAAATACGTTTTTATTGTAAAGCATTTACAATTTTTTATCGTATAAGATCTTTATAAATGATTGCCACATCACAGTTGGCTCGGAAATATCCTTATTTTGCCGCTTCATATGCATACTCTTCACATTTGCCGATCAGATTGAGATATTAGATTTATTTGTGATCTGCGTTCAAGTCAGAATTTATTTTCTGCATGCATTACAATTATAAGTTCACGATCAAAATTCGATGATATACTTCAGGACCCTTAGTGAGGAGCGGCAAAGAATATTTCAAAGCCAACTGCGATGTTACAATCAGTTAAGACCCTGTATTTATGTTATTGGTTATTGTAGAAGTTTCACTGAAATTTTCTCTTGTTAACCGTATTTCTGCACGTGATATGACGTAAATACCTTGTATTTATGCAGTTTGATGCACCTGACTGATGAATGGGAGCGAAGTTCATTTCTCTGAAATATTTTCAATTCGCTGTTATTTCCAGTGCAACTCTTTCATTTTTTTATCACACGTGGACTACTAGAACTATTTGCATGTGAATCTCAGTAGGTATAGAAACGGGACCTATATAAAACTACAATTTCTTTGACACCTGCTGTCTTATAAATACGAGGTTGTCCCAAATCTGAGGTACAAACGAAGAGGAGAGATTCCTCGCATATTTATGAGAAAAAAGTCAAATAAACATGGGATAACAAAAGTTTCGTTTTCGAGACACCGGGTGTACTAAGTCCACTAGAGAGTTTTCGAATGAAAAATTATAAAAGCAGGTGGATTGGACAGGGTGGACTTCAGTCATGACCGGCCAGATCCCAAGACTCAAATAGTTTCGATTTTTTTCTATACTAACTGGAAGACAATTTTGATTTCCTTGAGGATATCGAGAGAATCGAAAACGGTAGCAGATACTAAAAATAAAACAACACGAGACCATAAAATTTTGTATAACAACTAGTAGAGCCCCTAGATCTACCTATAAGTAGTCATCCTTATCGGTAGATCTCTGCAAATCGGGTGATTTTAATGGCGAAATATCGAAGATTGATCAATTTTCCTGAAGAAATCGAAAACTTATGGAAAATATGAATATCGAGCTATTTTGCATTGACCTTTTCTCTTTCGATCCGTATTTTTACATCACGGTCAGAAAATCTTTTGCCACGTATCAGTTATTCCTCATTTCGTCCTTATAAAAATATCCTCACTGTATCGAAACCTCGCTACGATTTCAAGATTCTTCTGGACCCACTTTTTCGACAAATTCCCTCTGGCCAGTCCACAGAGTTACCATCTTAGTATCGTATAGAACAAAGCTTCTTCAAATTGTTATATGTATGACAAATATCAGTTGAATATCCTGTGAAATCCAAATTTTATGGGGAAAATCTTGAAAAATACAAACTTCAACACCCTGAAGCTCGAAAACGAAACGTTTGCGTCCATTTTTCTTTAAATTATGCAAGGAATTTCTCCTTATGTTTGTATCTCTAATTTCGGAACAACCCATATACACTGCGCAAAAAAATTAACGCACATTATGGAAATCTCAAATTTATTCTACAACTGAAGGTGTTCTCAATGATAATTATTTTTATCAGAATTATGCATGCATAATATGTTATCCACTTTCAACGTTTTTCTTCAATACAGATGTTTTCTCCCAGCAGGAATAAAAAAAGATGATATTATCAGATTTTAAATGTAATGGCTCCATTCTAAAATCAGTTGTTCTTGATCAATTCTAGTGATCAATAGTTTTTCTCTCGTTTGATTTTCTACACTCGATCGCTATGCAACGCGAAACACGCAATTTGACCCAAGAGGAATGTGCCCAAGCGGTAGTTTTGCGAGAAGAAGGGTGGACATACACAAGAATTGCAGAAAGGTTTGGAGTTTCCCATACAAGTGTGTCCAGAATGTTGCAGCGATTCAGGGAGACAGGTATGAATGTCCGAAGACCAGGACAGGGTAGACCACGGGTAACAACTGCCATTCAAGAACGTTACTTGAGAGTTTCTTCGTTGAGACAACGGTTTGCAACCGCTGGCCTCCTTCAAAATCAGCTTGAGCAAACTCATGAGGTGCAAATCAGCACTCAGACAATAAGAAATCGCCTCAGAGAATATGATTTAAGGCCTCGTGTCGCGGCAAGAGGCCCAGCTCTTACCCTACCCCATCGAAGGGCGCGTTTGGATTTTGCGAGAGAGCATATCCATTGGGAAGAGGCCGATTGGGAAAGAGTTCTCTTCACAGATGAGTCTACATTCTGCCTCTACCATTGTGATCGACGTTACCTTGTATACAGACGTCCACATGAAAGATATGCTCAGTGCAATTTCCTGAATACTACTGGTTTCGGGGGAGGATCGATTATGGTATGGGGTGGAATATCTTTGACTGCTCGCACAGACCTAGTGGTCGTTGATAATGGAGCTATGAATGCTGATAAGTATATAAGGAACATTCTTGAAGAGCATGTACTGCCATTTGCCCCATATATGGGTGAAAATTTCATTTAAATGGACGATAATGCCAGACCCCTTCGTGCGCGCATCGTTCAGGAGTACCTTGAAGAGGTTGAAGTCTCTCGAATGGAATGGCCAGCAAGAAGTCCAGATCTCGATCCGATTGAGCAGGTTTGGGACAACCTCAATAGAAGGCTGAGAAGTTCAGAAAATCATCCAGCTACTCTTAATGAGTAGGAATCCAACTCGGAGAAATCTGGAAAGGATTAGATCAGAACATTTTAAGATCACTCATTTTGAGTATGAACCGTCGTTGCCGAGCTGTAATCAACGCAAGGAGTGGAAATACCAAGTATTAAATCACTTATCAGCATTTCAGTATTTTGAAAATCGTTCATTTCTCTTCTTTCATATAAGATTCGGTGAAATCCTGAATTTTTCTTCCATTCAATGTGTCTTGCTTCGTTCAAAACCTTCCCGAGAGAACATAAAAAATAAGTTATAAAGTCAATGTAGGGTTAACTTTCATTAAAATTCAGAATGTGCGTTATTTTTTTTGCGCAGTGTAGTTCAACGATATTTATAATTAGGGTGACATATTCAGTTGTCTGCTAGTTTATTTGCGAAAAGATGAAAAAATAGTGTGCATTAAAAAAAAAGGGCAAAGATCTATCGCTCCGATTTCATGACTTATATCGAGTGTCCACAACGTGAGTGCAAAACATGAAAAAACTCAGTTCTGAAAGTTTCTTGGGTTAAGCAATCTGAATTGATTGACCATTGATTGCAAGGCCGTAGCTAGAAAAAAATTTCGGGGGGGGTCCGTCCGAGGCCGTAGCTAGAAAAAAATTTATTCGAAGAATTTTCGGTGAAATGATTATCTGGCATTTCTGAAAAAATAAATTTCGGGGGGGGGGTCCGGACTCCATCGGACCCCCCCTGGCTACGGCCTTGATTGATTGAGAATAAATGATGCATTAATTTACTCAATAAAATTTCTTGACGGGTTTTTGAAACAAGCTTTGCGAATTTCCATTCCTTTTCTATAAATCTCTGTGTTTATTATCACAGATATCAGGTCGCTCTTTCTCCGAGTATAATGATGCATGTGTTAAAATTTCACTCGTTTCAATCCACAACAAACATATGAACAGGCAAAAATATGATATTGTGTATTTTCAATCGTTCTTGAATCTTCATGACATTCAATTGATATAATTTGAATCATTTATCGTTAGTGTGAGTCCAACCAAGCGATTTCTTCAGCAAATGTCAGTATTGGTACGATTTAATTTTATTTTGCCCCTCAAGAATTACTTTCATAAGTTTTTCAATATATCAGATTGAAATTTGAGGGTTATAATTTTGTGAATACGAAGCGCTTCAACGCATAATGACATTATATTGGGAATGTAAGTACTGTTTTGCTCAGAGACATGAGCATTGAAAAATTTTTGTAGTTTGCCTCCAAATTTCTCATAAAGTTATTTTACTTTGTCATTTTCAAATTGATTTTGTTTCGACATAGAATTTTACATTTATTTTTCATCCCTGATTTATTTACTGAACACCTGAAGATCACCAGTCTAACATTTTTTCCAGACGAACTCAAAACCATGTCGCCTCAAATTTGTGATGAATTACCAGAAGAACTCATGGAAGACTTGAATCTAGCTGTACGTGAAAAGAGATTGCAAGCTTTTCAACCGACTTCATCGAAATATGTAGGATTTGGCGAATTGGCAAAACAAAAACCAAAAATAAAAGGCGGAAGCCAACCAATGTTTAAAAATAGGGCAGAAGCTGAGGCTACCAGACAACATATGAGGCTGATTTTTAGTTACAAGAAAAGACAGAACAAATCGAGTTTCAAAAAGAAACGCTCGCATGCGGTAAGGAAATATACCAACTGACAAAGAAACTGAAACACTCAGAAGGAGCTGTTTAAATTTAAATTTTTTTTTTGTGTAGAACATAGACAATATAGCAAGGAGTACATGATTAATATTTGGAGAAAAAAACGAAGGTTTTACAATTTTTTTTTGATAAAGGACCCCGCACTTTTTCTATGGCAAATGGCGTTCCGTCAAATTTTCTAAAATTTTGGTATAATGTAGTACTCGACCTACTGATCAAAACTGTCCATGGCCCCAACGCAATCCTATGACTAGTTTTTGAGATACAGGGCGTTGAAGTTGAGAATTACCCACTTTTACTACGCCCGTATCTCGAAACAGAATCGAATGAACTTCAATTTTTCTCAAGAAACATTTTATTACATCCCCAAGGAGCAACCATATGGAGGAATATGACCGAAAATCGTTACGAATACAGGGTCATCCATAATAGAATGCATGCCCGATTTTGAAAGTATAAAATATGTCAGTTTCAGAGCAAGACCGTTCACAAAATGAACTATCACACTAGATATGTTGTTGTTACATCGAAAAAGTCTGAAATACCCAGAATTTATACTGGGTGATCCATTATTATAGAAACTATTCTCAAGGAGGGTTAAATGGACACCCTGTATTTATTAGTTCATTCAAGGTGTTTGTTTAATTTTTTTAGAACATATCATCATGGACTTCAAAGAATACAGGGTGATTCAGTCATGAAATGAACTTTGAACCTCACGAAAATACCCCAAAACCACCTTTTTATTTCATCACCCTGTATTTCAAGATTAACTCCGAAGAGCTGGGAGTTTTCTTTCACCACTGTACTTGATATAAAAACATCAATACGGCTGAGAGTTTTTATCCCCTTCCTATGACCAGATTTTTTGTTATGCTGGAATAAGAATAGAATAACATAAATAAATAATTTTCATATTACATAAAAAAAAATCTGCTCATAGGAAGTGGATAAAAACTCTCGGCCATATGGATGTTTTTATATCAAGTACAATGGTGAAAGAAAATTCCCACCTCATCGAAGTTAATCTTGAAATACAGGGTGATGAAAAAAAAAGGTGGTTTTTGGGTATTTTCGTGAGGTTCAAAGTTCATTTCATGACTGAATCACCCTGTATTCTTTGAAGTCTATGAGGATATGTTCTAAAAAAATTAAGCAAACACCTTGAATCAATCCATAAATACAGGGTGTCCATTTAACCCTCCTTGAGAATAGTTTCTATAATTATGGATCACCCAGTATAAATTCTGGGTATTTCAGACGTTTTCGATGTAACAACAATATATCTAGTGTAATAGTTCATTTTGTGAACGTTCTCGCTCTGAAACTGACATATTTTATACTTTCAAAATCGGGCATGCATTCAATTATGGATGACCCTGTATCCGTAACGATTTTCGGTCATATCCCTCTATATGGTTGCTCCTTGGGGATGTAATGAAATGTTTCTTGAGAAAAATTGAAGTTCATTCGATTCTGTTCCGAGATACGGGCGTAGTAAAAGTGGGTAATTCTCAACTTCAACGCCCTGTATCTCGAAAACTAGTCATAGCATCGAGTTGGGGCCATGGACACTTTTGATCAGTAGGTCGAGTACTACATAATACCAAAATTTTAGAAAATTTGACGGAACGCCATTTGCCATAGAAAAAGTGCGGGGTCCGTTAATAATGTTTTTTCCACCACTATTCTCTATATACTCCCCAACACATATTGGCATTGATGCAATGAAATGGTCTATTTTTTCTTGAGGGATACTATCCCAAACTACCTGTACTTTATGACTTACTGCCGCCAAAGTCCGTGGGGGCTGGGGTAATACTCTATGGGAGATCTGGGCGGCCATGGAAAAAGATTCACATGGGTCGATTCAAAAAAGTTTCAACTAACCATGGCAACATGAGGTCGAGCATTATCTTGGTGAAATATTGGATACCGAGCCGGTTAAGATGAGGCAGAACATATGGCTCCACTATTTCTTGAAGCAGCGCTCTCAGGTTACCTCGAATAAAGAGTAAAGGTAACCTACTTGCATGTGCTATAATAGCACGCCTACTGTCCAGTGTTTATGACGCTCAACATCAAACTGAGATTCACTTCGTTCTCCCCGACCAGATTTCATTCCTCATTCCAATGTTGACGTTCTCTGCTCCACTGTAATCGTTGCCGGCGATGCTCAACCGTCAGAGGTAACACAAGATGGGGTCGATAATGCTGCAGTCCAAAAGATCTTATCCTGCGTAAACTGTTCGGACAGTTACAGGTTGGCCTTGTTTTCCTAACCACTCATCAGCCAAAGATCGAGTTGTCGTAAATCGGTCTCTAATGGCCATAAGTCTTAGACGTCTATCTTGAACTTCATTTGTGCCCCTTCGACGTCCGATGCCTACTCTTCATCGATTTTGGGCATTATCAAAACACGCTTGACAATATCTCATAACAGTTGGATTTCTGTTCGTACGGTTAGCGATTTCTCGAAAAACAACCCCGCAGGCCAATAATTCGACCCCTCTCAAATTCATCTAGTTGGCGATAAATTCCGCGTACACGTGCTCAAGTCATTTTAACACAACTAAACATCGACTTTGGATCTACCCGAATAGTTGTTTGATTTAAACAAATTGCAGAAAACTACTACAGTATTTAAGAAACAAAAAATGTTCACATCAAGGAACCTTCATGTTTTTTTCTTTAAATTTGATCATTTATGCCTTGCTATATGTTTTACCAAAAAAATTAAAAATTAAACAGCTCCTTTTGGGTGTTGTAGTATCTTTGTCAGTCAGTCTGAATTTAAGTACTCATCATTCTGTCTTGTGATTTGGAATATTTCCAAAATATGGGCTCCCAATTGGAGAGGAGGGATCTTCGATGGTGCATACCTCTGAGAATGGGAAAAGCAATCCGATTCCAAAAAAATCAAAATGAATACCATTAAATGTTATGCCTATGGTTCAAAAACCACGAAAGGGATAGGTTATTGTAGAATACAGGGCAAGAACCAAGTTTACACAATCGTTAGGCTTTCATTCGAGTGGTTTTTACTTGATATTGAAAGATGTTAAGACATAAACCTAGAACGGAAACTGTCAAGGGTGTGACATAGTGCATTCTGTTAGTCAGGCTGCTAGCTGCTATCAAAGCACTGAACAACTATATCATCGACTCAAAGATTATATGGGAGTGCCAAAGGAATCTTAATGAAGTGGGTTAAAACAAAAAGGTTTATTTAGTCTAGGTTTCTATGATGGTCACTCAGGAATCAAAGGAAACGAAGAGGCCAACACTAGAGCTCTGGAGCTGGAGGACTAACTGTAAATAGCTTGGGGTCACAGAGGAATGTAGCCCCCTTACCAAACTATAAAATATTTTTCAGGAGGTTCACCAAAGCATACGGATATCCTCAACAATATCTGAACTCGATTTGGTATTATTCAACGTTGCCAGATTTTGCATTTTCCGACTTGCTGTGACCTGTGAACGAGCCTAATCCAGAAATGAATTAGAACGTTGTCACATTCTTTTATGTCTGTCAAAAAGGAAATACTAACATATTATATTTTATCCACAGCGACCAAAATTTTGTTGGATAATTGTAGACGATGCCTTAACACCATTATCCGAGTGTCCCCGTGAATGTTTGTTCCATAAGTGCAGGAGGAAGTTCGTAGAATTTCAAATAAAATTCAACACAAAATACAGTACCTTGAAGAAGAACTATAAAAAGAAACGTTCCACACTTCAGACCCATACAGTACCACCACCCAATCCAGTGAATGATCTAGAACGAATGTTCGCTCACTCCCATATTGATCAACGAAGAGATGCCTTTAGTGGATTCTCTGAATTATTAGAGAAAATGGAAACCTTCAGTATGCAAGATATTGAGATTGAGTAATTTTGTCTTTAGTTTCTGTATACGTGAAGATTATTTGTGACAATGATGGTACCTAATATCCCAATGTGTCATAGTGTTTTAATGGAAACCATTGTATTTGTTTGTACATTTAGAGAAACATTGATAATAAAATATCTGTGAAAATGTAAAATATTAATAATAATATATTAATAATTTTCTGTACAAAATAAATGTCATTTTTTTATCTTATTGAAGTGTTTAATTGTCTTCATATCTCTCATAAAATAATATTTCCATTATTCAACTGATTTTGAGCTGTTAGTATCTATAAACCAACCCCGTGAGTTATAAAAACTCACGCCTATAACTCACTCAGAAACAAATAGGAAAAATTAAAAATTAAATTGCTTACGAAATGAATGGAAAAGTCGGACCGATCAGAAACTCTATTTCAGACATAAAGGTAACGTTCTCGTCATTCATTTCGACATTTTCTCTGATCAGAATATCCAAAAATTGCATTTGGACAACATGAATTTATCGTTTTCTACGCGACAACTGTTCCCAATTGAAAATGCTGATGATTTCGAATTCTTCCAAAGAAGTCGTGGATAAAGTATTGTATTTAATTCGCTGTAATAGTCATAACACGCTTGATGAATAACAACACTGTGTGTTATGACCTACTAGTTGAATAATAAACTATTATGTTTGCTCAAGCGAGTAGTATCCCCACCATGCGCCACCAATCGAGACGAAATCGAGTAGAAGATTCACCTTTCTTCACGGCTGATGAATATTTTTTTCAGAAATAATTTTTTGTTGCTACGAACAAATCGCTGTTTCAAATTGAAATATTTCATAGAATTCATTCAACCTAAATGCAGGCATCCTTTGGGATCCAAAGGAGTGATATTTCTGCCAAATGTCAACAAAATAAACAAAATGTTTCGATAGTTATGGAAGAAATTAATAACGCATTGTGTATTTGAGAAACCGGACCATCAAACAAATAAATAGAGTACATCTTGAACCACCTCGGTATAGTCCCCTATTCGCAGTTTTCCAATACAACACCCTGTATAATTCACTTGAGAAGTGAAAAGTGTTTTGTGTTCCCAAAAAAGATTAATAGGGCAGGGTGGGAATATGTGATGGCCCGTCAGATCCCCAAACTTAATTAGTTTAGATTTCTTCTTATACTTACTGGATTTTCATGAAAATTTTGATGAATCGCTCAAAATTTTTCTTTCAAAATTGGTAGAAGATACAAAAAAACTACATGAAATCATAATAGCTATTTATGTAACAAGTACATAAATTAGGTCTTTATGGACGAGTCCAAAAGTTTATGGCAGAGCGAGCCAAGCGAGCGAGGCGAATAATTTGGGCAAGTCCATAAGTCTAATTATGTACGAGTTGCATACAATGCTTTATGTTTGACTGCAATGCAGAAATTTTATTTTCTGAAATGGTAATTAATATATTCGTCGCTTTATTACAAAGAAACATTAAGTGTGCTTTTGCTTTTCTTACCTTAGTAACCATCAGCGACCTTAGTAACCATCAGCGACCTTAGCAACCTCACTGAACAAAGTTGTTTACTTCGTTAATTCTGTGACAAATGTCATAATGATCCAAAAAATTAATAGTTCGTGAGAGGAAAGAGTAAAAAATTCAGTCGCAAGTGCCAAAGAATCTCTCCTACCCACTAAAAGTGCTTATGAAAATTTGTATGTGGCATTGTGGCCTGTTACAAGTGGTGTGAAACGAAGAAAATTGCAAAATCGAGAGAAGACTGTGATAGTTGCGTCCAATAAAGTGGTGTCAAATAAAGTGGTGTCCAATAAAGTAGTCAATTATGGACGCTAAACGGATTCATGAATCGAGTGTTTATGAAGCAGCCGAAAATAAAAATAAAATGTCTGCATTGCAGTCAAACATAAAGCTTTGTATGCAACTCGTGCATAATTAGGCTTATGGACTTGCCCAAATTATTGGCCTCGCTCACTTTGCTCGGTTTGCCATAAACTTTGGACTCGTCCATAAAGACCTAATTTATGTACTTGTTACATAAATAGCTATTATAAGCCCATTTATGATTTTTGAAACCAACAGTGGCTTACCAAAAAAACAACTTCTGTAGGAAAACGAGCGACAGGGTTCCATGAAAAATATCTGCCTGTATTTGATTATGATTACACTGATAACTCCTAGGTTTACCGGAGGCCCCTAAGAAGCTTGTGCGTGTCAGGAGAATCAGTTGTGTTCTGTGTAGGCTTTGTTAATGTGTCCTTACCCCATATTAGGCCCTGCACTGCTAATTTTAGCCCCAACTATGAAATGGTGGCCCACTGCCAACTGATTAGATGCTATGAAGAAAAATTTCACCCTAGATCTGGAAATCAAAATATTTGAAGGACTTTTCTCTTGAAATTATGCTCTTCGTTTGCTTCCCAAATTTGGGAACATCCTGTGTATATTGTCGAAGGTATATTTGGTATAAATTCCATTCAACCATATAAACATCAAAGAATAAGGCTACGAACCAAAATTGCAGGGCTATTGAGATGTCTACAGGGTGTATTTGTAAATGAACATACAGTAACCTGAACTAGAGCTACACAAGACGAGTCCAAAAAACCGATATACGATAGGTCTAATCAATTCCATAAGCGAGATACAAGGTGGTTGATGTATTTACCAAAAATTTCAATTTCTCATAACTTTTGAACTAATCCGTACATTTCGATCAATTTATATTTAAATTTCCAAAAAATTTCAGGTCCGTATTTGAAAAATATTGGACACCTTCCAAGCTGAGCTTCAACATCCTGTATATAAAAATTTTTGTATTTGAATGAGATATTTGAAAATATCAGAACATTTTCAATGGGGTGCTTTACATTTTATTGTTCCGCACGTCATTTTGCTCACAGAAAGCTTCAGGGAAAGATCCAATTGAATATTGGAATTCCAATAAATTCTTAGAAAATTATAAAATTTTTTTCTCGAACTGATTAAATATTTGCATTTTTCAATATTCTAAAAGATTTCCAAAAAAAGGCTTCATGTTTTTCCGGCAAAAACTTGAAATTGTTCCTCAGAATATTTTGAAATACGAATGTGGGACAAAAAAAATCAATTTATTAATTTGTGATTTTTCTAATCACCTTCATAGTCAGATTTAAAAAATCATAAATGGTTAATTATATATGTTGTGAAAAAGAACCTGTAAACGTGTCAAAGGCCTTTGATTAAATATACTGAACCTCATTGAAAATTTTCTGCTCTTTTCAAACATCTAAATAAATCCCATTGTTAAGATATACAGGGTATTGAATCTCAGCTTGGATAAAAGTTCCATATTTTTCAAATACGGACCTGAAATTTTGGAAATTCAAAAGTAAATCGATCGACCTGTGGAAGTGGATCATACGTTCGAAATATCATACAAAGTTATGAGGAATTGAATTTTTCGGTTAATACATGAACCATTCGGTATCTCGGATATGGAATTGATTGATTAGACCTATCATAAATCGGATTTTTGGACTCGCCTAGGGTAGCTCTAGCTCAGGTTACCGCATGTTCATTTACCATTGAAACACCATGTATATGGTTTTATCCGATTTTTAAAAAAGAGAAGTTTCTCGAAATAATGGATGTTGTTTTGGGGTTGAAAAAACTTTTGAGTGTCCCTGGATTTAAATACCCATTACTGTGTATTTGTCGTCTCCAATGCCAGATGGCAGGTACAGGATTTGTGTAATCAACAAACGAAAGCACAAACTTAACTTAATAATTTGATCATTGTTCAATGCCAAACTGTCCTCGTACAGTAATTATTTTTAGTTTGATTTGAAATTTTAAATATCATGAAATAACCAACTTCATCTAGTTCAAGTGATCCTGATGACGAAATCATTTTTCAGAGAAGTAGAAAAATATATGGAGAACGCAAGAGGCGCTTCAAAGTCCACTTCCATTCGGTTTTGTAATTATTTCAATGTATAGATGAAATTCCTCTATCTACGACCCATTGTGAACAAATGGAAAACTTGAGGTAATTTCAACTACATCACCATGAAACTGCCAAACTTGCGAACAAACAAAAAATTTTAACAGAGACAGCCTCCCTGTTGTGTTCTGCCAGAATTCCTTGAAATTCCCATGAAATTCCCCGAAACTTTTATGGCATTCCGTGTAATGTTGAGACGCAAATACTTCGGCTCAGGATAGTTAGCATAAACGACCAATCAAGATTTTCCAAAAACCCTGAGGTACCTACCTGCGATGGGTCATTAAATTGTGACAACAGTTGAGGATGGCTCGTTTCTTAAGTTTATGGTTGCAAAATAATCCCTCAGAATTTTTGTGTTCTGTGATCCAGGAAGTTACCTCTTATCTTTTTGTGTACTCCAAACCATTTCTGCTGAAAGCTTCGTGCACGACACATCGTAGAGTTCCGAAATATTTTGTGTACTAGAATTCGAAGATAGTTCTGTTCAGAAAATGGATTCATTTCGTAAGTATCATCATGATAATCAGTTAACATTTAGAGTGTTTCATTATATGCGTTAACATATTTTCGAAAATGATTATTGTGAATATTTTGCTAAGTTTTTTCTTTTCATATCGTATTTCTTCAATGGAATGACTGAGCTGTCAAGACGATTAACTTGCCTTATTAGTTTACATGTAGTGAACATTGCTAAGTTCGAAAGTTTTCATATTATATGAGTGAATTTAATGCGATTTCCAACTAACCCAATATATTATTATACATATGTTTTATCTTTTCCCATAGAATAAAATATCCCTAAGAAGGGATATATTATTTTATGGGGGTTGAATACAACTGATTTTGATCTGTAATAGTCTCTATAAACCAATAGTGTGAGGTAATAATAACTCACGCCTATAACTCACTCTAATACAAATGAAAATAATGAAGCTTACGAAATGAATAAAAAGTCGGGTCAATAGGGAACTCTATTTCAGACATCAAGGTACCGTTCTCGCCATCCATTTCTACATTTTCTTAGATCTGAATATCCAAAAATTGCATTTGGAAAACGTGAATTTTTGACGTTTTCCACGGGATTTGATATCGATTCGATTTCCGACCACAGAAATCGCTTTCGACAACTGTTGTCAATTTTGAAAATGCAGATTGATTCGAATTTTACTGAAGAAGTCGAAGATAAAGTATAGTGTTCAATTCGCGGTAATGGTCATAACACACTTGATGAATCGCCTGACGGCTCGGGCTGCAAAATTCATTTGCGTGTGTTATGACTTACATTACCGCTCATTGAACAATATACTATTATTGATATAACGTATGGTCCGAAAGTTTTGGGAAAAATTTCACCTGGTCTGATTGAGAAGCAACGTGTCAGGGGAATAATTAGGCAAATCGAAAATAATGGTCCCTTGTCTCTTACTTGAATTTTGATTTATAATAAGGATAGTTAAAATAAATTGTTGAATAATTCGATGAAAATATAAGATCATTTAAGTCAGAGTTATATGCTTTTGAAATTTTTCCCAAAACTTTCGGA
This sequence comes from Adalia decempunctata, assembly GCA_951802165.1. Classification (NCBI taxonomy): domain Eukaryota; kingdom Metazoa; phylum Arthropoda; class Insecta; order Coleoptera; family Coccinellidae; genus Adalia; species Adalia decempunctata. The sequence continues at coordinate 31,136,804 of OX637697.1, forward strand.
CCATACGTTAATCAAGTTGATATCATGCGATTGTACAATATTTTCCACAACAAGGCGATTTTAAGATGTATAGGGAAAACGACAGGTACTAATTTTTTTCGAGATACAGTACTTCGATAGCTTTAAATTCTGATATGCATCAGTTCGAGATCTACCTTGTTCATATCCCACTAAAATATCACAGTAAAAACGTAAAACGAAGAAACAATAGTACGGATTTTTCGAAGAAACAAGCGAAAATCTTTACGCCTAAGACACATATGAAACTCACGAATATGTTGATAATATTGAATTATTTTTAGATTGAGAACCACTTGGTGTATCAATTTACGCAATACCATGCGCATAACTAATACAGCGTGTGCTGTGGTACACGTCCAAGCTCGCGAGCTCCCTTTAAAAATTGGGCTTTTTATTTCCATGATATCTCAGTTCGTATGAGGCGTAGACGAACAATTTTTTTTTAATTAAAGCTTAATAATTTTCATAGGATATGTATTACTCGATTTTCCGTTTTTCTTCGTATATTAGGAAAAAACCTGGTGAGATGTAATTCCATAAAAATCTGGACAAATGATTTTATTTCCATGACATCTCCGTCAATTTTGGGAATAAATGCATGAAATTTTCAGTGTACATGCGGAATAATATTTTGCAGAATATTTATTACTCGCTTTTCCGTTTTTCTTCGTATATTAGGAGAAAAATCTGGTTGAAAATATGACCAATAAAGTTCCTACATTATAATTTGTTTAAAAATTCAGGGGGGCAATGAACAGAAAAACTGATTAACACACATTCTGCAAAATATTATTCCGCAAATATACTGAGAATTTCATACATTTATCCCGAAAATTGACGGAGATATCATGGAAATAAAATCGTTTGTCCAGATTTTTATGAAATTACAGCTCACCTCTTATTTTATATCGAATAATGGGTTGAATAATTTCCTCATCCCTTATTTACTTACTTGTCATTCGAATATTACTAACTTATAATTATTATTTCAGACAAATGTAATTGTAAAATATCAGATGAAGTCATGGATCAAGTAAACTTGATTTCACGAAGAAATAAGTTACAGGCATTACCGAAACCCACCCGAATACCAATTATTTCTAGAAAGGCACCAGCTCCGACTATTTTGAAACATATAAGATTGATATTTGGCGAAACACGTAAACAGGACATAATATCGACTCCAAGAGAAACATACACACGTCCACGTGAGGTGAGTAAATCCAACACATCATTTTGAATGAGAAACGAATTCTCATTGGAGCACAACCATCCCCGAGTGATGTAGTACATGGAATTTTATAGAAAGGCAATAGGGAAGGAGCCTTCTTAAATGTTGAATGGCACATCCGGTTCTATCAGAAACAAACAAACTTACTTCAAATGAAACACTGCATTTTTCATACATACACTGCGCAAAAAAATTAACGCACATTCTGAAAATCTCAATTTAATGAAAGTTAACTCTACATTGACTTTATAACTTATTTTTTATGTTCTCTCGGGAAGGTTTTGAACGAAACAAGACACATTAAATGGAAGAAAAATTCTGGATTTCACCGAATCTTATGTGAAAGAAGGGAAATGAACAATTTTCAAAATACTGAAATGCTGATAAATGATTTAGTACTTGGTATTTCCACCCCTTGAGTTAATTACAGCTCGGCAACGACGGTTCATACTCAAAATTAAGGCCGTAGCCAGGGGGGGTCCGATGGGGTCCGGACCCCCCCCCCCCCATCTCGAAATTTTTTCTAGCTACGGCCTCGGACGGACCCCCTCCGAAATTTTTTCTAGCTACGGCCTCGGACGGACCCCCCCGAAATTTTTTTCTAGCTACGGCCTTGCTCAAAATGAGTGATCTTAAAATGTTCTGATCTAATCCTTCCCAGATTTCTCCGAGATGGATTACTAAGTCATTAAGAGTAGCTGGATGATTTTCTGAACTTCTCAGCCTTCTATTGAGGTTGTCCCAAACCTGCGCAATCGGATTGAGATCTGGACTTCTTGCTGGCCATTCCATTCGAGAGACTTCAACCTCTTCAAGGTACTCCTGAACGATGCGCGCACGATGGGGTCTGGCATTATCGTCCATAAAAATGGAATTTTCACCAATATATGGTGCAAATGGCATTACATGCTCTTCAAGAATGTTCCTTATATACTTATCAGCATTCATAGCTCCATTATCAACGACCACTAGGCCTGTGCGAGCAGTCAAAGATATTCCACCCCATACCATAATCGATCCTCCCCCGAAACCAGTAGTATTCAGGAAATTGCACTGAGCATATCTTTCATGTGGACGTCTGTATACAAGGGAACGTCGATCACAATGGTAGAGGCAGAATCTAGACTCATCTGTGAAGAGAACACTTTCCCAATCGGCCTCTTCCCAATGGATATGCTTTGTCGCAAAATCCAAACGCGCCCTTCGATGGGCTGGGATTAGAGCTGGGCCTCTTGCCGCGACACGAGGCCTTAAATCATATTCTCTGAGGCGATTTCTTATTGTCTGAGTGCTTATTTGCACCTCATGAGTTTGCTCAAGCTGATTTTGAAGGAGGCGAGCGGTTGCAAACCTTTGTCTCAACGAAGAAACTCTCAAGTTACGTTCTTGAATGGCAGTTGTTACCCGTGGTCTACCCTGTCCTGGTCTTCGGACATTCATACCTGTCTCCCTGAATCGCTGCAACATTCTGGACACACTTGTATGGAAAACTCCAAACCTTTCGGCAATTCTTGTGTATGTCCACCCTTCTTCTCGCAAAACTACCGCTTGGGCACATTCCTCTTGGGTCAAATTGCGTGTTTCGCGTTGCATAGCGATCGAGTGTAGAAAATCAAATGAAAGAATCACTAGAATTGATCAAGAACAACTGATTTTAGAATGGAGCCAATACATTCAAAATCTGATAATATCGTCTTTTTTTATTCCTGCTGGGAGAAAACATCTGTATTGAAGAAAAACGTTGAAAGTGGATAACATATGCATGCATAATTCTGATAAAAATAATTATCATTGAGAACACCTTCAGTTGTAGAATAAATTTGAGATTTCCATAATGTGCGTTAATTTTTTTGCGCAGTGTATTTTCTGGTTTCCCAACGAATTCCATTCAAAAAACTTTGTGCTAGCCGGACTTCAACAGTTGATTAAACTCATTATAAGAAAAAATAGGGCTTAAGTAGAAATTTTCAATCAAATGATCGTTTATGATTTTATTAGCTCCACCTTTCAGAATAATAAGGCACTGGCATAGGAGTATATGGATCTGAACTGAGGATTTCTATCGTGATTTTAATTTCTCGAAAAATTTGAAATATTATTCTTGATGAAATCTTCTATGAAGTTGAAAGAAGAATATACATACAAAAATGATATTACTAGAAAGGTTTGCAAAATATGCAGAAATCAAACAATTTAGAATTTAAAATGGACAGAGGATGCTCGAAAGTACCACCGTTAGTACAAAGATTAGTAGATTGACTCGTGGACAAAAAATTATACGTTTAGAATAAAAATACATTATAAAGGGTGGTTTAAAAGAAATGAGAAACAGATATTATTTGTTAATATTTGAACCACCTTAGGTTAAGGCCATTCGGTCTATTAGAGTGATCAGACCAATCGTGAATACTCACTTTACTTTACTATACCTTTATGGGTTTTTTGGAATGGTCTAGGGATGCTCTATCTCAGTTAATAGTTCATTTACCTAACCAACACCCTGTATATCTTATGTAAATTGATTTTTGAATTTCCTACTTGCTCGGAGAAGACTGAGTCTCAAATCAACTTCAGAACACTTTTCGTGCCTAAAAAGGACTAGTTGACCATTATTTATCCTCCTTTGATGTCTACCAATAGAAAATACTAACAATTTTTTTTTTCACAGCGACCTAAATACTGCTGGATAGTTGTTAACGATGTCTTAAATCCATTGTCCAAATGCCCCAATGCATGTATTTTTCATAAGGCGTCGAGGAGTACCGTGATTGCTTCAATTAAGCACGACAGCAAGTACAACTTTCTCATGGAATATTTGAATAGATATTTAGAAAAATTCAAAAAACGTACACCACTCATCCTTCGACGACCACCACCAAGTCCAGATAGTGAGTTAGCACGAGTTTCAGCTAATGCTCATTTGAATACACAAAAACAATTCTTCACTGGATTCTCTGATTTAGTGCAAAAAATGGAATCCTTATTAGAAGAACCGGTTGCTGAGGAGCAGTAAGTTATTATTTTTCGTATCGTTTTGTGACAAGATAATTTGTGGAAATTTTTGCAATATCTTGATGTCACTAAGGGCTTGTTCGAACTAGGCCAGTAGATTAGTCGAGTAGCGAATGATTTTGTAATTTCCCGTGTGCGAACGCCAGCAATCGAGTCGAGTAGAGTCACAGGATGATGTATACTGTCGAAGAGTCTTTGATACTGTGGTAGAGTAGTCAGTGGGCGAATCGACTCTCCACTCGACTGAAATACTGGCCTAGTCCGAACAAGCCCTTAAGTGTTTTCAATATAAAGGGGAGTCTTTGACTTGTAAATATAATTTAACTATAAATTCTTCTCATAAAACGAATCACTTTTTTTCTAACATTTTTCAAAATTCGGTTTCGTTTAAAAGATACTGAGTGTCAAAAATCCATGAAAACATACTTTTCTTTCCATATCTTCGGAACTATTATTTCAAATGAACAGAATTTTGGTTGATTGTTAACTCTTTTCAATTTTTCTCCTGGTATATAAGTTACAGCGTATCCGCGTCATAAATCCACGCAAACATACCATAAAACCACTTGAAAAAGATATTTTCGAAAAAACCAATCATTTTGTAAAATATAGGCATTCCTATGTTCTTCAATAAAACACGTCGACTTCGAGTTATTCCTAATTTTATCGGATGAAATTTGACGAAATAATCACGGATCTCTAGAATAAACTGGATGCTTTCCTGGATTTAAAATAGCACTGAATCGCAGAAAAATTCATCTTTTTACAAGTTAACAATTTTGTCACAATGTTTATCAACTTTGTCGAGACACAAATGTGGGAGATAAAATTGAACACATAGGAGCATGAAATTATACATTTAATACGGATAGTTTCCATTGAAAATTTATTTTTACCGCTATATAATGAAGTTAAATGTCAATGAAATACAGAATTCAGATATATGGCAGCAGGCAACACAGACTACTCCGCGATATCTCTGAGAGGTTACAATGCGACTTTTATGGGAGCTTCCACCGCGAGCTCCCAGAGATCTCTATGTGATGTTACTAAGCGCAATGCGACCTGTATCTACCTGTGCAAAGCGGCCTTTGTGAAAACTTCTTATACATCTCGCAATGCGACCTGTTTGAGAATATCTTATACATCTCGCAATGCGGAGGTTAATAAGAAGTTCTCAAAGTCTCAGTGTGGCTTGTTTGAGAATATCCACGTAGGTGACGTAGGCTATCGTTGTGGCGGACTTTTGGACCTCCCAAAGAAGTCACAAAAGGCGTCACAACTTCCTAAAAAGAAGTCGCAGGGATTTCTCTGGGGTATATTTGTGTCCATACAACAACTATACAAACTGAGATCATTCCAAACAGTTCCCGTGAAAGTGTTGAATCATCACAATTCTCATGGAAGTGTTTTGTTTTATTACTATTGGAATTGCAATAATGGTTGCGTGAAAAGATTGACTTTGTCAATCGCATGGAGCGCTCTCCTCTCCAAGTTATCGCATGGAGTGGTCCCAAGGATATCGCATGGCGAGGTCTCCAAGATATCGCATGGGCACATCATTGGGAAATTTGCTTAGTAACATCACATAGAGATCTCTGGAACCTCGCGGTGGGAGCTCCCATAAAAGTGGCATTGTAACCTCTCAGAGATATCGCGGAGCAGTCTGTGTTGCCTGGGAAACCATGTATAAAATTGAAATTGATGAAAAATAAAATGTTACTCAGCACTAAATAATCGGTTGTGATGTTTCTCTCTAAACTATATCCTCTTGGAATTTTATGAACTCGACACTACATAGTTAATATCAAATTAATTCACAGTCTCCCGCATAATCATCACGAGATCGAAGGGGGAAACACCTAAAATAATCAATTTCCCCGTTTATCACGAAATAGCTCTAGAACAAAGTCCTCCATATTTGTTTACACTTGCAAATCTTGCCGGTTGCTGCTATACGCATGCGTCGTTCACAGACGATGACGTTTGAGACACAGAACAACAATATAAGGTTTGACATGGGTCGATTCATAGATCATAGTGTGTCTTGCGCGATACTTGGCACAATTGTTTTGGAGAGAAAATCAACAATCTGGCATCGTCTTCTCAAAAGCTCTGTGTTAGCTCTGTCACAGAAAATTTTTATTTGTACGGAAAATGGGTTTGTTTCGGTTGATTAATCATTCCCTAAATGTATTTACTCATTTTCAATCGAGAAATATGAACTTTGGGGTATTTGCAGAAAATCGTATCAGGTCTGTAGTTTGCTTATTTTTTTTTCAAATGGCAATTCCCTTTCAACAGAGCTGAATTCGGAAAAATGTTAAATGAAGAAAACGTTTCATTTGGCCTCAAGATTCCAAAGTTAAAATATATGAACAAGTCAAAGACTCAACCTGTAGATAGGCGAACGCTTGTACCTATCGCTTTCTCTCAACAGTTTTGATAAATCTTTGATATTCACAAATAATTCTTCCATTGACTGAACTACTGCTGATGGTATCTGTCGCCTTTTTCGTGAAAATAGGTATAATCTGCCATCGTCAGTAATTGATATCCTGTGATTGTTTCAAAATTTTCAATGCATTTATTTATAGGCCGACTAGACCTGTCGTAGTATCAGAAACAAACTTCAACAGCCAGTTCAAAGTTCTTGAGGACTATCTGAAGAAATATAATGAACAAAGCGTTCATCCTTTCATCCAGCGTCCGCCACCAGAGAATCCAGTAGACGACTTAGCGCGAAGACTCCATAATGCACATATTGACCAGCATTCGTTCACCGCTTCTTCTGAATTGGTAGAAAAAATGGAATCCTGCGCAATACAGGATACCGAAATGGAGTAATCATTAAAAAACTAAATATCCTGAAATGTTCGGCATAGAAATGCTTATTTATTATATTAATTCTTAGTTTGTTAGTCACAAATCATTCTTCCATTTACGAAAGCACTGATAGTTTCATTTACAAAATGTTAATTCGTTCCTTATTAAAAATAGATTTTATTATTCTTCTAACTTACTGCAATATTTAATTTTCTTCCTATGCTATAGTGTAAAAGTGTTCAAAATTCATATTTTAATATTTTAACCACTTAGTTCATACTGCAAATTAACTTCGTTGGTAACAAAGAACACCCAGAACTCTATGATTTACCCACTTTATCGGCTCTGTGGTCTGAAGTTCTAATAGGAGTCGCACAGCATCCCTCGAAAGATTCTACATGTTTTTTATCACATTTCTGCTACTCGTTTAGAATAGGTCATACAGAGTCATCAACTCAAAACATCAGTTAAAACCCAAGTATCCACAGAGTGAATTCGACAATGAGAAAAAGGACTATTTAGTACAACTACCCGAAAAGCAGCAAATACATCTCTCCAAGTGAGTAACAATCTTCCAGTGTTCACTTCTGGTATTTTTTCTATCTCATAAATACATTTTTTCTTTAAGTCACTTGGTGAGAATAATTGGTACAGCAGTGAATTCTTCCAATTGCATAAAGATGTCTTTGCTGATAGGATAAAGGAAGCGCATGAAAATGATTCTTGAATGATGAGGCCCTAGAGTTATTGCTGAAAAGTTTCTCTATTCTCAAAGTGTGACCTTACATTTTCGAGAGATGATGAATGATTTTGTATGACCGGAATTGGTTGGTATTGATATGGACATTGTTTACTTTCAACAAGACGGCGCTTCGTGCCACACAATCAATGAAACCATTGATATTTCACGGAGAAAGTTTCCGGACCGGAAATATCTGATTGCATATTCTTAACCTACGCCCTCCAATCAGTGAATACAGCAACTTTGGAGGTGATCCGGATTTTGTTTTCACAAAATACACGAAAATTTCCATCATATGGAAATTTTGCCGAAATATAATTTTCACAGATAGCCACCAAAGTTACTGTATTCACTAATTCGTGGTCGCAGATTACGAATCTGTTATAAGTTCCTTCCTAGGTTTGATACTTCAGGAATTTTTCAACTTTTCGTGGAAAATTTCCGAGAATTTAGTAATTTTTTGATGGTCATTACTCGGAAACTATATTTCATAAAAAAATATCTGATTGAATATTCTTAATCTACGCCCTTGAATTAGTAAATTCAGTAACTTTGGTGGTGATCTAGGAATTTTTTTTCTCAAAATACGCGAAATTTTGCAACAAATGGAAATGTTGCCGAAATATAATTTTCTGAGATAGCCACCAAAGTTACTGTATCCACTAATTCAAGGTCGTAGATTACCAATCTGTAATAAGTTCCTTCCTAGGTTTGATACTCCAGAAAATTTTCAACTTTTCGTGGAAAATTTCCGAAAATTTAGTAATTTGTATTTTATGAAAAATATCTGATTGCATACTCTGAAATTTTTACTTTTTGTGGAAAATTTCCGAAAATGTAGTCATTTTTTGATGGTCATTACTACAAAAAATTATATTATGAAAAATATCTCATTGCATATTCTCAATCTTCGCCATCGAACTAGTAAATCCAGCAACTTCGGTAATGATCTGAGAATTTTTTTTTCAAAATATGCGAAATTTTCCAACATGGAAATTTTGCCATCATTCTCTTAGATAGCCACCAAAGTAACTGTATTCACTAATTCGAGGTACTAGATTACGAATCTTAATTAGTTCCTTCCTAGCTTTGATACTTCAGGAAATTCTCAACTTTCTGTGGAGAGTTTCCGAAAATTTTGTAATTTTTTGATGGTCATTACTCGAAAACTATATACAGTCGAACTTCGATAATTCGAACTTCGATAAATCGAATTTTCGATAACTCGAGTCAAATTGGTTGGCAATAGCGCCAAGGTGGCAAATTGTGTAATTTTTGTTCGATAAGTCGAAGTTCTATAACTCGAACGAAATATTTGGCGGCATCATTCGATAAGTCGAATTTTTAGGAGGAATTTCTCATTTACGAGTGATTTTAACATGTACATAAAGTTAGCAAAACAACTCTCGCGAATCAAACTCGGATTAGCTAAAAATTTTTCCGTTTTTCATCTATGATTGAGTATCTGAGTATCCTAAAAATGTTTTCAGCAAAAATCAATCGAGCTCATCTCTTTCAGAGATTTATCCGTGAAGAAAAAAAAACATCGTCACTCTTTTATTTCAAAAATTATTAGATGTTTCGCAAAATGGATATCAACTTGGCGAAACAAATTCAAACTATTCAAAAAATGTTTTCAGCAAAAAACAAAGTAGCTCATATTTTTGAGTGAATATTCCATGGTGAAAGAAAATTTTTATCTTTCAAGGTTTTGTAGAAAAATGACAAAATCTGATTGATCGATCTGCGGCCGTCGGAACGTATTTCAGGCATTTTTTTCGAAAACTATGAATGCAATATTGTTGAAATTCGAAGGAAAGATGTAGATCTCCATGCTTGATTTATCCGGGAAAAAATATCACGTGCACTGGTAAGTGTACATAAAATTACCAGGTCACATATTGAAAAAAATATTTTTGCAATCAACAGATTTTTTTCGATGATTTATCCACGATAAAATAATTTGTTGATTGCTAAAATTATTTTTTGAATATGTGATCTGTTAATTTGATATAAAGTTCAGCAGAGCATCTTTTTTTTCAAACGAAAGCAGCACAATTCTCCTTTTCACGGTAAATAAAAGATGTTAAAACTTATCTTTCATCCAAATTTCAAAAAAATGCATTCACAGTTTTAGAGAAAAATGCCTGATATACGTTTTGACGGCTGCAAATCGATCAAATTTTCTGTCACCACGGACAATTTACGGATAATTCGCTGAAAAATATGAGCCACTTTGTTTTTTGCTGACTATTCCACACTTTTTATTTTTAGTGAGGAAGTTTGATCCCGAAAAAATTTTCAAGCCGGCAAAACCAACATGTTGGTTTTTCAGCGACAAAATTTTTGACGTTTCTCGAATTCATAGATAGCTTCGGAAATAAATACCATAGAGAGAACAAACAACGTTTAGTGGTTTAGTTAATCTATGTTGAATTCTAATTTGCCAAATAGCGCAATACGCGTCAAATGTGAACATATTACCCTATTTTCTCGTGGAATAGTCATGCCGAATTCCACTCGAGATGAAATTTAAGCAGGTAAAATTTCTCTCTTGTAATATTCAAGTTTGTTGCTTTTCGGAAATTTCCGAGCAACAAACTTTCATATTACAATCGAGAAATTTTGCCGGCAAAATTCCATCTCTAGTGGTATTACATATGAAAATATTTTTTGAATTTGTGGTTTGCTAAGTTGATAACAAGCAGACGAAGCATCTTATATTTCTTAAAATACAAGATTGGCGATGTTTTTTCTGCACGGACAATTTACGGATACATCACTGAAAATAAAGACCTAGTTTGATTTTTGCTGAAAACTTAGCGACACATCTTATAATTTTTTAAATACAAGGGTGGCAAAATCTATTTTTCACGGATAAATTACGGATAAAAAACGGCAAAATTTTGAGCTATTCCGAGTTTATTTCGCGACACTTGTTTTTGCTTACTTTGTGTACATGATTGTAACGAATCGTTTCATTGCTTAACCGTATGCCGTGAAATCAGTTGAGTTCTTCAGCTATAAGTTGTGAGGTTTCACGACAATATTGCTAACAATATGTCGACTGAACGTACTTTGAAAATTTTATCCCTTGATGAAATATACAGGGTGGCCATTTGAAAACGAAACAGACGAGATTACAGACGAAATAAATTTTTTCGATAGAAATGCTCGGACAGGTCGATTTCTGTTTCGAGGGGGACAACTTAAGATGTAGGTTACGGACGCATAGCGCTTCAACCCTTGCTGCTACAACCCCCAACCCCAATTTTTGATAAGGGGAGATGGGGTGAGTGATACCTCAATTCAAAGGTATTTTATACTGATTTCAGCACAGTAATTGTTTTTTTCATTTTATGCATTAGTTCTCGAAATATTCTTAACTAAGTATTTGAAAAGGAAGTGGTGTTTTCATGGCACTTGTAGTGTTTTTTTGTGAAAAATCGACATCTTGATTAAAGATTTCTATGTCAGTGGATTGGAGGAAGGAAGCCACAGTCATGGTTGTTTTGAAGCTCAAAATGTCGATTTTTCACAAAAAAACACTACAAGTGCCATGAAAACACCACTTCATTTTCAAATACTTAGTTAAGAATATTTCGAGAACTAATGCATAAAATGAAAAGAACAATTACTGTGCTGAAATCAGTATAAAAATACCTTTCAAATGAGGTATCACCTACCCCATCTTCCCTATTCAAAAATTGGGGGTGAGGGTTGTAGTAGCAAGGGTTGAAGCGCTATGCGTCCGTAACCACCTACATCTTAAGTTGTCCCCCTCGAAACAGAAATCGACCTGTCCGAGCATTTCTATCGAAAAAATTTATTTCGTCTGTAAACTCGTCTGTTTCGTTTTCAAATGGTCACCCTGTATAGACTGTTGAATGAAGTGGAAAGTGGTGCACGACAAAAAGATGTAGCTTTGAAGTATGGCGTTCCGACAAACACCGTTTCTACCATTTAAAAGAAAAATGAAATAATTATCAGTGCAGTTGAAATTGGTGGTGCTTGTGAGAGTTCCAAAAGGCTTAAAAAACCAATGTACGCTAGTGTTGACAAAGCAGTTTTAGTTTGGATTAAATGTTACATTATTTACCCACATAAACAAAACCTAAATAAAAAAAATGTGTTTTTTCAATAACTCGAAGTCTTGATAACTCGAATTTTTTTCTTGGCAGATCGTGATTCGAGTTCGACCTCGAGTTCGACTGTATTATAAAAAATATCTGAATGCTTATTCTTAATCTACGCCCTCGAATTAGTAAATTCAGCGTTTTTGTTTCCCAAAATACGCGAAATTTTCCAACATATGGAAATTTTGCAGAAAAATATTATTTTCCCAGGTAGGCACCAAAGTTACTGTATTCTCTAATTCGAGATCGTAGATTACGAATGGGAGGGGTAATAACGATCATGGGAGGGGTGTGATAACCAATTAATCAGGGACACAATGTATGAAATATTTTATGTGCACCACCTTCGATACTCATGAGCTCATGAGGGGGGTAGTTACCCCCAGTATCCTCCCGTAAATCCGCCCATGGGGCAGCCACTTTGCGATTCGCTTATGGAAATTTACATGAAAAGGATATGGTCTTGTAGTGGTGGTCATTTGGCTGATGATATTTTCCATTATTAACGGCATACCTTTCCCTTTATAATAAAATAAACATCCGATCATTTATCAAAAAAATGCAATTCAAATGGAAATGGAAAATCTCTTCAGGTGTATCGAAAACAACAAAGCGTCGGTGTATAGGTGATATTGAATCTACCTCTCAACCTCTCAATGGAGTCTGGACCATTTGTCGTGAGACGCTTGGTTTAATTGGAAAAAAATAGTGTAGATTATCCGTGGAACAAGAGAAGCTACTTCACATTCCTCCGATGCGTCTAAAAATCCGTCACGAATTCCCGATCGAGAATTTACACCTATGTCGCATTGTTCGATACTCAGCCGAAAATCCGAGCCGATTACCCGATTATCTAAGGTCTAAGGTAAACTACCCCTAAAAAGCCAAGTCCTCGCGGGCGTCCGGCGCGCATCGCTGCTTCAGCTATTGGCCGGGCGCACGCTAACTTCCCATCGCCGTCAGTGGCAATTCTTCCGCAGCGTGGTGAGCGTTCCGAGCCTCCCGCGACAAGGTTTGCCATATCGCGATCGCGTTCAGCTACCGGTGTTTTCGGACTCTGATAAAATCTTGTTGACAGTTCGTGGTGCTTTCCAAAGCTTCTTGATTACGCGCCCTTTCGTCGAGAACTATCGGTGTGAGTGATCTGCAAAAACTAGTGATAGTCATTCGCATGAGTTTGTTGTCATTATGAAATTCAGGATGACACCCTCGATATTCAGTGTGATGAAGGATGTTGCTGGATGTTTAGATAAAAACACTTTTTTTGTGATTCTTGTGCTTCTTTTATGTGACCTGCAACTGCCTACTGGAGCTAAGATCCTGGATAATGAACCTGGTGAGATTTCATTTATTTATGGTTGTCATGGAGACGAAGATAATTAAGGACTTCGTCAATTCAAGATTTCAGAACGATTTGCTGGTGTAACTTCCTTTGATATCTTGAAATTCTTGAATGAATATGAATATTCATGATTGCCTCCATCTAGTCAAGTGGCAAACTCGAATGTGGTAGCCAGAATTCGAAAATTGTAAAAACTGATTGAATAAATGGGAAAATTATGTACGAACCTGAAAATATATAACCAAAATCTGAAAGAATTTAATTAAATTGTCAGATTTTATATATTTTGATTGATTCATTATTTCCGCTGACCCTACCGTCAAACGATTGCGAACATTAAAATATAATCAAATTCAATTCCTGTTTGAGGTGGCTATGGATAGATTCTAATCAAGAACAAAATGCGTAATCCCAAAATAATTCTTCTTTATAATCAATTTTCTTTCATATCATTTAAACTTATCTGAGCTTCGATATACATTTCCCCTCGCATTTCCCAAATGATGCGCCTATAAGGACAATGATTCGCATCTTTCTTATTCAGTGTATCCTTCATCCTTTCAAAAAAATGAAAAACATAAGAAATTTTCTAATACTTTTTAGAAGAAATGCAAACTTGTGTTATAATTTTGCTTTGTGTTCAATGAATAGAAAATCAAAAATCGACCTACGTCAACTTCTACGAATTGAATAAATTAATAATATAATCTAGAGATCTATAACAGTGTAGAATGGCGAAATAAAAGTCTATTCCGAGAATTTCTTTTGAAGAAAATAGATTCATCTATCACTAATTGCTCATAATTCTTATCGTATCTTAAAGGTATCCCTAAATGTTGACATCTCTGAGACTGATGGGTCCCAAATTTCAAAACCTGGAAAAGAAAAATAATGATATTGTCAGTAGAGAGAGCATTTTTCAAAATACGACAAATTACCTACTGACAAATTGCAACCTTTTTGTTTGGTCAGAAAAATATTAAATATGGTGAATTCAGTTTCCACATTACCCAGCATAATCATTTCTAATGCTATATTACTAAAACTGACCATTGCTCGTGGTCTCACAAACGCGAAAATTAATTTATACCAATCAATATTTGTTCGACATTCCACATAAAGAATGCGAAATATCTGATCGATCAATCGTAAATTAGCAATGCTAGAACTAAAATAAGCGATAATTTTTGGTGTTTCGAATTCAATCGCGGGAAAATAAAATATTCGGAGGAATATTTCCATTTTTCAGTAGGTATCTCCCAAAGCATGCGATGGAATAACTTATTTTCTATCAAATTAGGGGAAAACTCTCATGGTCTCGAAAAAAATTTAAGCTTCATACTATCGATTCTTCATTTCTGATTAAAATTTATTCACATTATCTAAAGAAAATCAAATTTTGTTTATACAATTTCGTTAAAGCTTCTACCTCGGCTTCTCCTGTAAGTTATGTGTATATGCTTTTGGAAATATAACACTCTAAATGTTTTTCACTTGGGCGTGTGATCACCATAGAGTGGAAAAACCTCGGGAAAAACCAATTGTTTTCTCTCTGAAATTTGCTTTTTCCTCGGCTTTTTCCAACTGCTAAAGTCTAGTTAAAATTTAAATCTCGACAAACTAGAATATCTTAATACTCCAAAATTACAGACACAATAATTTCATTCGTGTATCTACCATAGAGTCAGATTGAAAATACATATCTTCTGATCGTACTGAAAACTCCTCGAAAAACTCCAACCGTTTACGAAGCGAAGTTTTTCGAGGGCCTATGAGTATTGGAACACATAAATGAAAACAAAATACACCGGTTTCTGAGAATTCGATGATTAAAATAATGATGATCTCAAATATATTCCAACGGATGGTTCCCACCATCCCCTTGGGTTATTATGAAACGAAAAAACCATAAAACACAATCAAAAGCATACCTAACCGCGGTTCCTCTTCAATGGCGTATGCCTACACTGCACCTGGGAAGCTCATTACTGGATTGATATAAAGGACCATTAATGTTTTAGAGGAAGCCTCTCATTTAACGAAGAGAGATACCCCTAAACATAATGATTTCCAATATGGCAAATTAATTACTCCATTTTCGAATTCGTGATGTAGATCATGTCATAAAGTAACAAATTTCCATGAACATTTAAGTAATTTCCAAATATTCTTCGATTTTTCACTAATTCTACCAGTTTCCATTCTTCAATGTTATATTGACACTCGATTTTCTGGAGAGTGATTCTTCAATAATAAAATATGAAAACTATGCATTGATCATTCCTCGGTTGGTAGTTACTAGTTGCATTTTGCAGTTACATATTCATATGACTAGAATATCTAATATCTGCGTTCATCGAACAATCAATATCCTCATTATTCAAAGGAAACACACATTCTGCGTATACCAGCATAATAATAATAAGTTTGATATTGTATCGTACCACGACGAGGTTTGAAACCAGTTGGCATTACTATTATCATAATAATTACACTGAATCCCCCTACAATTTCATACCTACATTTTGAACCAGTTCAGTTCATTTCATTGTAAGAAAACGTTTAATGCAATTGATATTGAAATTCGATCTTTTTATTTCATTGACAGTTACTTTTGTCGATCTTCTTTTTCTTTTCAAGATTTCCTTGTGTTCAGACAGAGACATCGTATACAACAGGTTATATTTTTTTGAGGATATTGCATTGAGAAATAAAACCAGTATTGACTGCTTCGAATGGTCAGAAGTATTTTTCCATCTTTCAATCCAACTTATTGGTTAGTCCAGATTTCAAACACTGATATTTCAGCTCCAGTTGGAGTTCTTGAGAAGTATCATTATTTGATGCAAATTAGAAGCAAGCAGTAAAAATCGATTTATCATTTTGGCAATTGTCACAATCTCAAAAAATGTTCTCATTTTTCGCAATGTGAACACTTCATGTAAGGTTCATGAAGTTTGGGAGTTTCAGATTTATGTTAGAGGATAGAGGTGTTCGATCTTTTCTTGATCAAGCCATTATGAAATAATGAATGGTTGCGACTTAAAGCGAAAGACACTGTATAGTGAATATGCCTTATCATCTTGAAACTCTATAGAAGTGAGTTTCAACATAGGTACATTTTTTCGTCAAGATGCTTGCATTTTTGAATTTTGTGCCGTGAATAGTCTCAAATGAAGTTTAACTCAGTGATCAGGAATGCGTGGTCAAATTCAATTCTGTCTGTCCGGCCTTTAACTCTCGAAAACGAAGATATTTGAAATTAGGTTCAGATCTCGAATTCCTCGGTCAAGAACCCTATGAAATTAGCTGTGCCACTTGCGAGAAAACCATTGAAACATTTTGCATTGATTGTCGAATAATTATCGAGAATTCATCGTGAAAGAAAAAAAAATTTCTCGTCCTTCTAAGCTATACTTTTGAGAAAATAAAAATTTCGTGATTGAAATAACGAAAAAAAAATATCTTGACACATTTGAGTGACGAGTTCTAATTGAATGCTAGATAGACAAAAACTATGAAATTAGCTGTGCCACTTGCGAGAAAACCATTGAAACATTTTGCATTGATTGTCGAATAATTATCGAGAATTCATCGTGAAAGAAAAAAAAATTTCTCGTCCTTCTAAGCTATACTTTTGAGAAAATAAAAATTTCGTGATTGAAATAACGAAAAAAAAATATCTTGACACATTTGAGTGACGAGTTCTAATTGAATGCTAGATAGACAAAAACTATGAAATTAGCTGTGCCACTTGCGAGAAAACCATTGAAACATTTTGCATTGATTGTCGAATAATTATCGAGAATTCATCGTGAAAGAAAAAAAAATTTCTCGTCCTTCTAAGCTATACTTTTGAGAAAATAAAAATTTCGTGATTGAAATAACGAAAAAAAAATATCTTGACACATTTGAGTGACGAGTTCTAATCGAGGGGTAAACCGGTTGCAATATTTTGTACACCACAATGCCAAACAATGCCACATTTACATTGAGCTTATGGCAGACAATACAAACAATGCCGACAATGCCAGTAAATGCCTGCCAATGCCACCAAATGCCTACCAATGCCAGCGAATGCCTACCAATGCCAGCAAATGCCTACCAATGCCAGCAAATGCCTACCAATGCCAGCAAATGCCTGCCAATGCCATCCAAAGACAAGCGTCTTCCACCTACATTAAACATGGTCACATTTGCCGTTTAATCCTAAATCATGTTAATCATTACTAAATTTGACTTTAAGAAATAAGTAGGACTAAGAAGATAAGCAAAGCTAATACAAACATGTTATACAGGGTGACCATTTGAAAACGAAACAGACGAGATTACAGACGAAATAAATTTTTTCGATAGAAATGCTCGGACAGGTCGATTTCTGTTTCGAGGGGGACAACTTAAGATGTAGGTTACGGACGCATAGCGCTTCAACCCTTGCTACTACAACCCTCACCCCCAATTTTTGAATAGGGAAGATGTGGAGAGTGATACCTCATTTGAAAGGTATTTTTATACTGATTTCAGCACAGTAATTGTTTTTTCATTTTATGCATTTGTTCTCGAAATATTCTTAACTAAGTATTTGAAAATGAAGTGGTGTTTTCATGGCACTTGTAGTTGTTTTTTTGTGAAAAATCGACAATTCGACCCTATTCAAATTGGGGGGGGGGGAGGGTTGTAGCAGCAAGGGTTGAAGCGCTATGCGTCCGTAACCTACATCTTGAGTTGTCCCCCTCGAAACAGAAATCGACCTGTCCGAGCATTTCTATCGAAAAAATTTATTTCGTCTGTAATCTCGTCTGTTTCGTTTTCAAATGGCCAACCTGTATATGTATTGGGATCGAAAATAGTGCAATCACAGGAACTCCTGAATATTCAATGTTAAAGCTCTCTTCACTTGAAGGGCCTTCTGAATCATACCTTCTTTTTTTTTGCATTTGTTCCAAAGAAATCCGTAATCAGTCCTTTTTTACACTAGTCGTCGATGTAGTAGTGCAAAAGTTTCTAAATTCTTTGAATCCCCCCCCTGGAAATATTGGAAATTGATTTTGAATTCTAAGAGATATTTTATTTCATTGGGGACTAAAAGTTCGTTTTCTGCTCCGAGAAAAAAATGTCGGCAAACAATAACGGGAAACACGAAGAGCCGTTTCACATGCGACTGATGATCAGTTCTGATGGTCGTCGGGGCCGTCATATGTTTGCATGGGTTTCATCAGTCGACCGATGAAACAAGCACGAGCGTTGGTTCGACCCGCTGCGTAAGCGTTTTGTCGGCACATGTCGGGGCAAAAGAGACAAAGGAGGTTTTCACATTTCGATTGCGGTGTTGGGCATGTTGTTGAATATTCCGAGGATTTTTTTACGTATTTACGAAAGGATTTTATTTGTTTACCAACAATAAGTTGAAAGGTTCGAAGCCTATAGTTTCAGAGGGGTCTCCTCGAAGTTATCAGTATAAACAATACCAATAGTGGATAATAATCGATGGGAAGGAGAAATGTAATTTTTAAACAGAACTGCTGATTAGTGTTATTGAAAGAAAAGTGGATGTGGCTCAGATCTGTTTATTGCAGGAAGATTTCTAGAATCTTTTTCAATGTAACAGCCAAAAGCAAGTAAGTTCGCATATTCATCAATAGATTGATCGTCAATAATATTTTCTCCACTCGACTTTTCGTCTGAGGTCCTTGGGTTTTGATATACAGGATGATTGAGTGAAATTTAATAGTGCCATCAAACTGAAACCAATCAGCGAGCAGATTTTCTATATAACTTTCCAAACGAAGAATTCACCAAATAATAATGCCAATATAAGAATTTCTAAATACGGAAAAAGTTTTCACTTCGTCGGGAATTGGACGACCACAGTGTCACGCTATATAGCGGCAAAGAGTCTTTGAGAGCGGCGACTGACGATACGCATCCATGCGAAAACAAATACAGCCGACTGATGATCAGTTAGAACGACCATCAGGACTGATCATCAGTCCCATGTGAAACGGCTCTGACCGTTAAATCAATGAAATACGAAGCAAAATAACACTTCAATACTGAAATAACACCAAACATTCATTGAAATTAAAGCGGTATTCTACAAAGAGACGCCATGTTCATTCAACGACAATTGAACAAAATATTTGAGCTTGTAAATTCGAAACATAACCTCATACAATGTAGGCGAATGCCAAACAATGCCAACAAATGCCAATAAATGCCAATAAATGCCAACAAATGCCAATAAATGCCAGCAAATGCCAAACAATGCCTGCAAATTCCCAAAAATTCCTGCAAATGCCAGCAATGCCAATGCCAACCAATGCCAACCAATGCCTACCAATGCCAACCAATGCCATTGGCAATGCCCAATGTTGTACACCAAATTGCCAACCGGTTTACCCCTCGGTTCTAATTGAATGCTAGATAGACAAAAACTAATGTTGGCGCCTAATGATCAATTTGAATGGAAACTCAATGGTGAAAACCGCATATCTTTATCTATCTTCATTTCAAAGTTATAGGGTATAGGATTTTCAAGAAGTCTCTTCCTGAAATATTGAAACACTAGAACTCATATATTTTAAAATATTTTCCTAGAGCTTGAAATTACCACACCAAAAACACACCACATATTGTGCTGTAATATTTAAAACATGGAAATTTCAAGCTTCCATGTGTCCACTCAGAAAAAAGTGTAGCCTTTGGATAATACAGTAGAAAAAATAAGAGAGTTTTATGGTGAATGTTGGCAGTCAGTAGTTACCAGTGCCATTTGCGAGAAAATCAATGAAAACTATTGCATTAATGCCATTAATTGTCGAGAATTTCTCATCAGAGATAAAAATTTGTTGCGTCCTTAGTTTTTTTTTACGGGGTGGCCAGCGAGTGGCCAGGCACGTAGCCAGAATTTTTTTTCAGGGGTGGGGGGCACATTACAATTTTTTTCAAATATAGGGCGCCTTTTTGTTTTGCGTCATGACCCTAGCGTAGTCGTCCGGTGTTGTCAAACCGATAAAAAAGTTTCGGGAGGGGGGGCCTGCCCCCCTGGCTACGTGCCTGGGGGTGACGTTGCGAACTTTACATAAAGTTCGCAGAACCACTTTCTCAATATAGGTAGTAGGTACATATGAAGTGAAAAACACAAAAAAAAATCGTCCCTTTAAGACGTTTTACGCGTTTTTCCCGCGGATTCGTGATATTTCTGGAAATATCGCATTTTTGGCAACAACGCATTCGTTAATGACTTTTTATCTATTGCATTAATTGTCAAATACTTGTCTCAAATTTGTCGTGAAAGAAAAGAATTTGTCGCGTCCGAGGTCGCGTCCTTAGTTTTGTTTTCCACAGGGTGGGGTGGCTTTGCTAACGTAACATGACATTAACAGAACTACTTTTTCGATATAGATCGAATATCATGAGAAAGGCTATAAATAATTGTCGGAGTTCATATGAAGTAAAAAAAACCCAAAAAATCCATTCCTTCTAGTTTATTTTACGCCTTTTTACCGATATATCTGGAAATATTCCATTTTTGGCAACAGCGCATTCTTTAATGATTTTTATCTATTGCATTAATTGTCTTGAATTTATCCTGACAGAGTGGCTTTGATAACTTTAATAATAACTTTATATTAAGTTAGCATAGCGACTTTCTCAATATAGATCAAATATCAACATAATGATTATTAACAATTGTAGAGTAATTGTCGGAGTACTAAGGACGCCACAATTTTTTTCTTTCACCGCAAATTCTCGACAATTATGGCAATGCTAACTTTATAGGGGTAAATTCTCTTTAAGACAGTGGAGATGATGCTCAGTTCACCTGCAAGCAAAATATCAAGTATGGTATTTGTTTGGAATTGTTATTTCGAACTCTACTGAACTATTGAAGAATCTATAGGGTGTCCCGAGGGGTGTCCCATTAAAAAAAATTTTTCTAGGAAAAACTAATGACACCATTGATATTCACATCTAAGAGGGCTCCAAAATGGTTTTTAAGGAGATGTAAAATTTTCGATAGCACAAAAGTAACTTACCTACTTGCGAAAAACATCCCATATCTCTGAAGCGATAATACACTGCGCAAAAAAATTAACACATATTATGGAAATCTCAAATTTATTCTTCAACTGAAGGTGTTCTCAATGATAATTATTTTTATCAGAATTATGCATGCATATGTTATCCACTTTCAACGTGTGTCTTCAATACAGATGTTTTCTTCCAGCAGGAATAAAAAAAGATGATATTACCAGATTTTGAATGTATTGGCTCCATTCTAAAATCAGTTGTTCTCGATCAATTCCAGTGATCAATAGTTTTTCTTTCGTTTGATTTTCTATACTCGATCAATATGCAACGCGAAACACGCAATTTGACCCAAGAGGAATGTTCCCAATCGGTAGTTTTGCGAGAAGAAGGGTGGACATACACAAGAATTACAGAAAGGTTTGGAGTTTCCCATACAAGTGTGTCCAGAATGTTGCAGCGATTCAGGGAGACAGGTGTGAATGTCCGAAGACCAGGACAGGGTAGACCACGGGTAACAACTGCCATTCAAGAACGTTACTTGAAAGTTTCTTCGTTGAGACAACGGTTTGCAACCGCTCGCCTCCTTCAAAATCAGCTTGAGCAAACTCATGAGGTGCAAATTAGCACTCAGACAATAAGAAATCGCCTCAGAGAATATGATTTAAGGCCTCGTGTCGCGGCAAGAGGCCCAGCTCTTACCCCAGCCCATCGAAGGGCGCGTTTGGATTTTAAGAGAGAGCAAATCCATTGGGAAGAGGCCGATTGAGAAAGAATTCTCTTCACAGATGAGTCTAGATTCTGCCTTTACCATTGTGATCGACGTTCCCTTGTATACAGACGTCCACATGAAAGATATGCTCAGTGCAATTTCCTGAATACTACTGGTTTCAGGGGAGGATCGATTATGGTATGGGGTGGAATATCATTGACTGCTCGCACAGACCTAGTGGTCGTTGATAATGGAGCTATGAATGCTGATAAGTATATAAGGAACATTCTTGAAGAGCATGCAGTGTCATTTGCCGCATACATTGGTGAAAATTTCATTTTTATGGACGATAATGCCAGACCATATCGTGCGCGCATCGTTCAGGAGTACCTTGAAGAGGTTGAAGTCTCTCGAATGGAATGGCCAGCAAGAAGTCCAGATCTCAATCCGATTGAGCAGGTTTGGGACAACCTCAATAGAAGGCTGAGAAGTTCAGAAAATCATCCAGCTACTCTTAATGTCTTAGGAATCCAACTCGGAGAACTCTGGGAAGGATTAGACCAGAACATTTTAAGATCACTCATTTTGAGTATGAACCGTCGTTGACGAGCTGTAATTAACGCAAGGGGTGGAAATACCAAGTATTAAATCACTTATCAGCATTTCAGTATTTTGAAAATTGTTCATTTCTCTTCTTTCACATAAGATTCGGTGAAATCCTGAATTTTTCTTCCATTTAATGTGTCTTGTTTCGGTCAAAACCTTCCCGAGAGAACATAAAAAATAAGTTATAAAGTCAAAGTAGAGTTAACTTTCATTAAAATTGAGATTTTCAGAATGTGCGTTAATTTGTTTGCGCAGTGTAGATAACGATATACGGCGTTTGTCATAAAAATTAACGCGTTTCCGAAAATCGTTGGATATTCCCATTGCTGAAGCCTTATTGCGCGATTGAACTACTCGCACAACGAGAGAATTCGCGCGGAATCGACACAAACAAGCTTTCGGTATCAATCAGGCGTCGTAACACAGGAAGTTGTCGGAATCCAGGCCTTCGATTCACCTGATTGTAGAAATTCCATGAATAAGTTGTTGGTTGGCGGGATTCTCTCGGAATGGAATGTAAAGGGATGAAC
The DNA here is from genome assembly GCA_951802165.1 of Adalia decempunctata. Taxonomy (NCBI): domain Eukaryota; kingdom Metazoa; phylum Arthropoda; class Insecta; order Coleoptera; family Coccinellidae; genus Adalia; species Adalia decempunctata. The sequence goes on from OX637697.1 coordinate 31,159,993, forward strand.
TTCCGAAGTACGTAATACAGCCAAGTTCGATTTTTGCCCAGGATCTCATCTTTTTAACTATGACGTCTCCGATCGGGATGATAACAAAGAAACGAAGTTCGTTGAGAAGGTCCTCGACGAGATAAAATCCTACACTTCCGTAGTAAACAGTTCGGTGGAATTGGACGACTTTGGTTCAGAAGGAATTATATGCTCTTCAAGCCGTTGGAGGGACAATTGAGTAATCAGGAGTGGAGTGGATTCGCTGACAAGAGTTCATAGTAAGACTGTTCCTCAACTGAGATCCGGAACTACTTCAAGATTGTTGCAGAATCCAACCAAGTAATAATTTGTACTTTTATAAATGCTGCGAACTGGGTTTCGTCTCGGCCAATGCCCAAAATGTATATAGTGTAAATAATGTAAATAATATTGTACATAGACCTTTCAACCCCCCTGCAATTATCCAGAGTAGGTTTTTTACTTTTATTTTCCTGTAGAGTCATAACATAATACTGTAAAAGTAATTACATATATCTTAGTGATAAAAAATTCAATACATACTTTCAATTATCTTAAGTTTTTACATGACCCTATGTCAACTGTGGCTAATACTCTAGCAAGTAGGAACCCCAATGAGATATTCAATTATTTTAAATGAGTGTAATATAAATCACCATATGACATGTAACTTAAAAGTTTAAATAAATGTTTTTGAATTGAATTGAATGCCCAAAACGACAAATTGTAAGATTTTTTCTGTAAGAGAATATAAAGTTAGCAGTGCCACTTGCGAGAAAATCAATAAAACCAATTGCATTATTTGTCGAATAATTGTCGATAATTTGTCGTGAAAGAAAAAAAATTGTCGCGTCCTTAGTTTTTTTTACGGGGTGGCTTTGCTAAATCAACATAAAGTTAGCGAAACCACTTCTTCAATATGGACCAAATATCATAGAAATGATTATAAATAATTGTCGAAGTCCATATGACGTAGAAAACTCACAAAAAACCCATTCCTTCTAGTTTTTTAAACGAAATCGCGAGAAAATGGCGTAAAATAATTCCAGAATATCTCGAACTCGCGGGAAAAGGACGTACAATGAACTAGAAGGAATGGATTTTTTGTATTTTTTTCACTTCATATGGACTTCGACAATTACTCGACAATTACTCGACAATTATTTATAACCATTTTCATGATATTTGGTAGATAGTGAGAAAGTGGTTCTGCTATCTTAACGTTAAGTTAGCAAAGCCACCCGTAGAAAAAGAATTGAAGACGCGACAATTTTTTTTCACAACAAATTCGGGACAGGTATTCGACAATTAATGCAATAGAAAAAAAGTCAAAAACGAATGCGCTGTTGCCAAAAATGCGACTTTTTCAGAAATATAACATATAACATCGACAATTACTCGACAATCTTTTATGATCATCCTGATGATATTCGACCACTATTTGCTAAATTAATATAAAGTTAGCAAAGCCACTTAGTAGAAAAAAAACGAAGGTCGCGACAATTTTTTTTCTTTCACGACAAATTCGAGGCAAGTATTCGACAATTAATGCAATAGAAAAAAGTCAATTACGAATGCGCTGTTGCCAAAAATGCGATAATTCCAGAAATATCTCAAACTCGCGGGAAAAAGACGTAAAATTAACAAGAAGGAATGGATTTTTTGTGTTTTTTTTTTACTTCATATGGACTACGACAATTACTCGACAATTATTCATAACCATTTTTATGATATTTGGTAGATATTGAGAAAGTAGTTCTGCTAACTTAACGTTAAGTTAGCAAAGCCACCCCGTAGAAAAAAAACTAAGGACGCGACAATTTTTTTTCTTTCACGACAAATTCTCGACAATTATTCGACAATTAATGCAATAGGTTTTATTGACACTCTCGCAAGTGGCACTGCTAACTTCATAGACATTTTATATTCTGTTTTCGTTTCTATTGGTGTATTTTTTCTTTGAGTTGTTTTGTGTTTCATTCTTGTAATGACTTAACAAAATGAATAAACTATTATTATTATTATTATTAATAATAATTTTAATGATATTCGGTCCATATTGAAAAAGTGGTTCTGCGAACTATATGTTAAGTTAGCAAAGCCACCCCGTAAAAAAACTAAGGATGCGACAATTTTTTTTCTTTCACGACATATTATTGACATCTATTCGACAATTAATGCAATAGGTTTAATTTTTCATTGATTTTATTCTACACACTTCCATACAGACACCAGAATACCTTGAAAATTTCACCATGTTCATGGTGGCCAACTTGAAGTGCTACCTGAAACAATGTTTCGAATGAAACCTTTGTAATACTTTCAAATAGTTTGCTAGTAGGACCTAATAGTTAGAGTTTGGTAAGGAAGATACATTCCGCTGCGAACCTAAGGTCTATTGTGCCCCACATAAGAGTTATTTTCATAACTGCTCCATCTACAGCTCGCCCTCCAGCTCTAAAGCTCCAATGGACTCCAGTATCTGAGGGGGATTCAAGGAAGCAGAATCCTCGTTTCTTCTATAGTTCTCTTGTCCAAGACCCTCTTTGCGCAGGCTTGCAACGGCGAGCCATTCCGTAACCAGAGTCTCCTCCTCTCCCTCACAGAATCAGCACAATCAGTTTCTGACAAGCCTTTTCTCATCATATGCTTCCTAAGGCGGCAATGTCCAGTGAGGAAACAAGTGAGGAGGCGTAATTTATTCCTATCCTACTGAGATCCAAATAATTCTTGGGTCTTACCGTTCCGAAACCCCGAAGAAACTTTTTGGAATGATCCATTCATGGAAAATTCCTCCAGATTAGGCAGTTCAGGTCCTTCTCAGGAATATAAGCCTGAAGTTCAGTTGGTAGGTTTCTGAATTTCCAACGGTGATTCATTTCCAGCATTATTGTAACAGAAAGACATTAAAAATAGGAAAAAAACATCAAAAGATTTAATTAATCCACTCGTATTGGAACTGTTGTGAGGTGATTAGTTCACATTCGCCATAAAAGGTACGCAGTACAATTTCCAGGTCATAAACCAGTACATACTATAAAAGCCTGATTTAAAAAATCTGATGAAAAATTCGAACTAGTAACTAATTGAAATGTCGAACGTTCTACAAAGCGCTTATACCTTTGATAAAAGCAATATGATACTCAATTCAAAAGTGGATATTTCAGCTTTTTGGAAAGTTTAACTTTGAGAACATTGAATATTCATCATAAGCTGCAATCAGTTATTGGACTTTATCAATATCGCATGGAATGATGGAATATTCTATGTGAAGCTCGATGTGAAGTTCGTATTTCGGTGAATAGTTTCATCGTCATCAAAGCAAATGAATGAACTGAACATTCGTGTTTGCATCTGTAGGTATCGTCAACTATTCACTCTGGATTCTATGATAATTCAATGAATATTCATATTAGACACCTACATAGATCGATCGATAGATATATAACATTCTTTATATAGTATGTACAAGTTCACACATAATAATAACAGTGTCAGAAATTAAAAAAAAACAAACAAATCACTTCAAATCAAATAATCATTCAAAGAATATGGTTCCAAATCGACCAAATATTCCCTGACATCTTTCTTGAATCTCTTGAAATTATTTAACATTTTGATCCTATTAGATAGATGATTATACAATTTGATACACATATACGATGGGTGTATTTCAGATAGGGATAATATATGTACAGGAAAATGTAGATTAAGTGATCTTAGAGAATAATCACTCTTACTAGTGTGAACTGAAAAAATATATTTATTTTTGAAAAACATATCAAACATCCCATACCCATAAATGACAAAATATCTTTTTTCGTATTTTTTTAACACCTCCATCGAATGTGGTTGATCCTCGGGTTGATCTAGTTGCCCCACCTAGTATTTGTGGTACTTCCAATTACCTACTTATTTTTTCGAAATTTCATTTTTGTCAATACAATAAAGTCCTAAAGTTCTAGTACCTAAGACGTTATTGCCGAACCTATTTTTGTGACTCAGTTTGTGCCGTTCTGGCCACGATTCATTCTGATTTATGTTAATTTGGTCAGTCGGAATTGTGAGCTTCGGAGTCCTTGACCAATCGTCCGAATATCGAAGAACTTCTTTCATCTCCGAGCGGCATCAACAACAGGTGCGGAGTGACTGGCACAAAAATATTCAAACTTAATATTTCGCGCCTGGGAGCATCACGAAAGGTAATATTAAGCGGGCTGTCAAAATGTTGGTGTGAGGCGGAAGGAGGTGTCGAAATAACCTGAAGCTGTTCGAAATACCACCGTCATTTCGTCTGCAAGTCAGGAAAGACCATGAATATTCATGACTTCGCGAAGAAAAATCAGGACAGGAGTGCAGCCATTATCTTCGTGTTGAAATTCACCTCTGGTTATCTAAACTACGACGCAAACTTGGCAAGGGGCTTTGAACAGCAACAGGAGCCGAAGGTGTAGACGTCATTTTGGCTGAATTACTCTTGAATAATATCGCTGAGTATGGGCGTTGCCGCAAAGCAAAAAACCGTCGTTTTTGACATAATTCAGGTCATTCCCAAGACATCAATACACGCAAATAAAGAATGTACATAAAGTTAGCGAATCAAACTCGGAATAGCTCGAAATTTTGCCGTTTTTTATCCGTCATTTTATTCGTGAAAAAATAAATTTGGCCGCTCTTATATTCGAAAAAATATGAGATGTGTAGCTAGGTTGATATCAACTCAGCGAAACGACTATCCGAAAAATGTTTCCAGCATAAATCAAACTTGCTTCCCGGATAATGTACACTGAAAAAGATGAGCTATTTGTTTTCTAGGTGAAAAAATTTTTTGAATAATTGTTTCGCCAAGTTGATATCAAGTTAGCGAAACATCCAATATTTTTTTAAATACAGGTGGCGATTTTTTTTTCTTCACGGATAATTTACGGATAAATCATTGAAAAAGATGAGCTAGTTTGATTTCTGCTGAAAACATTTTTTCGATAGTTGTTTCGCTGAGTTGATATCATCTTAGATATACATAAAGTTAGCAGAACAACTTTCGGGATTCAAACTCGGAATAGCTCAAAATTTTGCCGTTATTTATCCGTAATTTATCCGTGAAATAATAAATTTTGACGCTCTTATATTTTAAAAGATATGAGATGTGTCGCTAAGTTGATATCACCTTAGCGAAACAACTATCCGAAAAACTTTTTCAGCCGAAATCAAACTAGCTCATCTTTTTCAATGATTTATCCGTAAATTATACGTGAAGAAAAAACGTCGTCACTCTTGTATTCGAAAAAATATTGGATGTTTCGCTAACTTGATATCAAGTTGGCGAAACAACTATTCGAAAAATGGTTTCAGCACGAAACAAAATAGCTCATCTTTTTAAGTGATTTATCCGTAAATTATACGTGAAAAAAGAAAATTTGTATCATTCGAGGTTTCGAAGAAAAATGACAAAATCTGATTGATCGATCAGCAGCCGACGGAACATGATTTATGCATTTTTCTCGAAAACTACGCAAGCAATATTGTTGATATTTGAAAAGAAGATGAAGCTTTTCATCTTTGATTTATCTGTGAAGAAAACAAATTTGCCGCTCCTGTTTTTACAAAAACATCACGTTCACTGGTAAGTGTCCATCAAATTATCAGGTGACATATTGAAAAACTGATTTCAGCAATCAACAGATAATTTAATTTTTTTCAATGATTGATCCGTAAATTATCCGTGAAGAAAAAAACATCGCCACTCTTGTATTTTAAAAAATATCGGATGTTTCGTTAACTCGATATCAAGTTGGCGAAACAACTTTTCGAAAAATGGTTTCAGCACGAAACAAAATAGCGCATCTTTTTAAGTGATTTATCCGTGAAAAAAGAAAATTTGTGTCATTCAAGGTTTCGCAGAAAAATGACAAAATCTGATTGATCGATCAGCAGCCGACGGAACATAATTTATGCATTTTCCTCGAAAACTCAAGGAACTATATCGATGAAATTTGAAAAGAAGATGTTGCTTTTCATCTTTGATTAATCCGTGAAGAAACAAATTTTGCCGGTCCCGATTTTATAAAAATATCAAGTGCACTGATAAATGTACATCAAATTACCAGGTGACATATCCATATCGAAAAAAATTATTTCAGCAATCAACCGATAATTTAATTGTTTTCAATTATTTATCCGTAAATTATTCGTGCGGAAAAAAACATCGCCACTCTTGTATTTAAAAGAATATTAGATGTTTCGTTGACTTGATATCAAGTTGGCGAAACAACTATTCGAAAAATGGTTTCAGCACAAAACAAAATAGCTCATCTTTTTGAGTGATTTATCCGTAAATATCCGTGGAAAAAGAAAATTTGTATCATTCAAGGTTTCGAAGGAAAATGACATAATATGATTGATCGATCAGCAGCCGACGGAACATAATGTATGCATTTTTCTCGAAAACTACGCAAGAAATATTGTTGATATTTGAAAAGGAGATGTAGCTTTTCATCTTTGATTTATCCGTGAAGAAACAAAATTTTACGCTTCCGTTTTTAAAAAAATATCACGTGCGCTGGTAAGTGTACATCAAATAACCAGGTGACATATTGAAAAAATGATTTCAGCAATCAACGGATAATGCAATTTCTTTAAATCCACAAATTATCCGCGAAGAAAAAAACATCGCCACTCTTGTATTTTAAAAAATATTGGGTGTTTCGCTAACTTGATATCAATTTGGCGAAACATCCGATATTTTTTAAAATACAAGAGTGGCGATGTTTTTTTCTTCACGGATAATTTTCGGATAAATCATTGAAAAAGATGAGCTAGTTTGATTACGGCTGAAAAAGTTTTTCGGATAGTTGTTTCGCTAAGTTGATATCAACTTAGCCACACATCTCATATCTTTTAAAATATAAGAGTGGCAAAATTTATTTTTTCACGGATAAAATACGGATAAATAACGGCGAAATTTTGAGCTATTCCGAGTTTGTTTCGCGAAAGTTGTTTTGCTAACTTAATGTAAATCACTTTTTCGACAGATTCCCTTGGGTCGGTCCACAGAGTTACCATTTCCAGTATAGTATAGAAAGAATTATGAAGGTGCAATCGGTCACTACTCGGTCCTCAACACATTCAGCATAGTTTCCAACAAAAATGTTTCGAACTAATCGAGTGCCATTCAGTGGCTGCTAACAGCCGTAACTGTACAGTCGCAGTTTCAACTCGGAAACAACAATAGCTCTTCTTCGAACACGGAAAATTCTTCAGACCTAAATGCATCAGGATACGGTAAACTGTGTACGAGATTCCCCAACTATTCAAATTAAGCCGAGAATTACACCGAATGATGAATCGCGAATTCTGGGAAATATATCATCCGCTGAGTGGAATTCTCTGTCTTTGCAAAAGAGCCCTGGTGTCTCGGCAAACCTATACCAAATAATCATTCGGCTGTATTCATTACAGCGTACAATAAGATCCAGAAATGAAGGGGAGCGAGTGTGTACTTCCACTGATCCTAAAACCGTGCTGGGGTTTCCGTAATTCCGTAATCCTAGGAACTATCCCAATTTCTGTACACGAAACATGAATGGCATGTCGTAAGGTAAATAAGACATGGTCGTATTTCGCGGAATATTTCGGAGTTGGATCGTAAAACGGAGATAAAACTCCCTTGGATGGACAACCGGCTCGTAGTTTATGGCAGCTAACGTATGCTCCACAGTTCGTTTCATTTGTTTGATAACACGTGCTTTTTTGTCGAAGGTGTCACCCCATTTTTCGGGACAATCAATTCCTTCGTTCCATCCGAAGATAATGAAGGGTGTTTCAATAAGACGCCATGTTTGAAAGCTATAATGCCACATGATTATGACGTGACACATCGAAAGTTGACAGATGGGACTAAACATGGAACATTACACGGTAGAACACTGCGTCCTGATTGTAGAGGTCGCTCACAAAAAAACATCACGGCAGTTCGCCAGAGTGTGACAGAAAGGCCATAGACGTTAATTGACCATCGGGCTATCGGGCACAAGAGTTTGACATATCGACAGGTACTCTTCATCGAATTCTCACTTAAGAGTTACAGCTGCATGCATACAAAATTCAACTGACCCAACAACGAAGAGAATTCACAAACTGGATCCTTGAGCAACCTGCTGATTTTGCAAACAGAATCATCTTCAGTAATGAAGCCCATTTTCACCCCGATGGCTTCGTTAAAAAGGCAAAACTGTCGCATTTGGGTCCTACAAAATTCACGAATGATTATTCAGAAAGCAGTCACTTACAACGGGTCACTGTGTGGTGTGAACTTTGGTCTAGAGGAATAATTGGACCGTTTTCTTTCGAAAACGAAGAAGGTAATGCAGTAACGGTGAATGACGAACCTATCAGGCTATGATAACACATTTTCTTGTGCCTCATTTGGAAGGTACCGATCTTGGCCACATATGATTTCAGCAGGACGGTGTCACATGTCATACCGCCTGTGAAACATTGACCCTCTTGCACGAGCTTGCTTCTCGTGGTGCCATTTCCCGATTCGCTGAACAGAATTGGCCTCGTATTCAATCGTTTTTAAAAGTATGTAATCTTCGAGAAAATCGCTGTAAAATCATTTTAAACTCAATAACAACTTGAATCGATCCAATAAAAATCAGTATGAGATATTTTGTCAATCTGGTCGCCTTTCTTCTGAATTGGTTCTTTGCATATGCTTGAAATGAAAACAGTTTATCAACGGCTTCGATTTGAACCGAGTTTTCTGAAAATGCCAAGACGAAAATGAACTAACGCTGAGGCTAATAGGGCTATCGGAATGCTACAGGGTGGCCTAACTCAGGTTGTTGTAGCGGAAAGGCTCCAAGTCAGCCAAAGTGTGATATCTCGACTTTGGAATAGGTTCAGGGAGACAGGTTCCGTGTTGGAAAGACCAAGGCTTGGTGAGCGACGAAAAACAACACCTGCTCAGGATCGTTTCATCACCGTTTCGGCGAGAAGAAACCCTACATCTACGTGAAGAATGCTACGGAATACTCTTCAAAATGCAGATGGGGTCCAAGTTTCCATCGAAATCATCAGACGACGTTTGAGAGAGGTGAATCTAGGTTCTAGACGACCATTAAGAGGAATTCCATTAACACGTGACCATAAGCGTCAAAGACTGGAATGGGCAAGGCAACATATCAATTGGAACGATCAATGGCGTAGTGCGTCCTTTTCACTGATGAATCCAGATATGGACGATTTTCCGATTCTCGAAGAATAAGGGTATGGACAATCCCACGCATACCCCGCAATCGTCGCTATGTTCAAGAAGTCCATCCATTCCGAGGGGGTAGTGTAATGGTATATGGGCCGGAATATGTTTCAACGGGCGCACAGATCTACACATTTGTCCTGGGAATATGACCGCCTTACCGGCCTTACACTATGGCAGCATGTCATTGACAATGTTGTGCCAAATTTTCACGCTGCTCATGGTGAAACTTTTCACCGTGCAGCCATAGTTGAGAATGCGCGGAGCTTGGTATTCCACATTTACCAATACCTCCGCACTCACCAGATTTGAATTGCATAGAACATGCATGGGATATGCCCCAAAGAAGATTAGATAATCATCAACCTACCCCAGAATCCTTAAATGGTCTGAGAGAGCTTCTGCCCCGTTTATGGAACCAAATTCCTCAAGAAATGTTCAACAACCTCGTGTGTTGTATGCAATGAAGATGTCAAGCTGTTATTGATGCCCGTGGAGGCCATACATTGTATTGATAGTCTTAAAATGCTTGAATTCTCTGGGAATAAAATTTCGTTATTTAACTCGATTTTTCTTAACCACCCTGTATACGCTGCAAACCTACAGGCTAAAATTAATTTGTTACTTGAAGTCATATCAATATGAATTTTCATCACAAAAATCTTATTTTAACCATATTTTTTTGCAATTTAAGTCAATATCCCCTGACTCATGTGGAGCAGTTTATTTCAATACTTTGCTACAAAAGACAAAAGTGTATGCCTCGTCCCAGTACCCGTTGGCGCTATACGCATGCGTCATGAGCAGTTACCTTATATGGAACTGTTCTTCGTGGTGCCGATTACCTGATCACCAAATTTCCTTGCTATCCTACTCTAAGCCACTTTCCTTTCATCGCACATGCGCTATTTCTAGCGAGAGCCAGACAGAAGCAACTAGATGTTTCAGTTTTGGTTTCAAGGACCAAATAATTTTACTTTTCAGCTATATTCAGCCTCCTCCACCCAAATTCCATTAATGACATTTTTTCCACAGTCGCTGACAATACTTAGAGAGCCCCATTATTATTTTCCCGGGAAAATAACCTTACGTAAATCAATACAGGCTCATTTACTCATTCCAGTCATGTTCTTCTCATACCATTGAATATGTGTGAGAATATTGCTCTCAATAATGTCACTGGAACATGTTTCTGTCATCTTAAGCGATAGGTGTGGTGATTAGATAACACCATCATCTGGCAAGGCCGATGCACGTATGTAAACTTCCACTCTTGGTATGTCTGAAGGATATCGGTGAAGGAAGATATGAGACTGATTGCTTTGAGGGCAAAGAAACGTTATCATGAACTTATTGGGACCAGTTTTCTGATTGCGGCGTGGAACTCTCTCAAATTTTCCTAATGTGAAATATAGATCATTTCAGGATAAAATACAAAGAATAATGGATTTGACCCTAAATTGATATTGTACCAAATGGAATATCTGTAATTATTAATTCATTATGCTGTATGAAATGAAAATGCTGACAAAACTAGGTAGATATAACCAGCACCAGCTATATCATTGATTATTTAAGCACGAGGTATACTTTTACCTCCATTTGTCTTTGATATGAATCAGACAATCGATGGATCTACCTTGGAGGTGGATTCGTTATTAAAAGTACATCTGAGGATTGGTATACAGGGTGTTTCTGAATTGATGCGAACGATTTCAACGTTAGGAGAGGTTTTTATTTGGTATCTTAAAAACGAAAAGCGGTAAAATGATGATATTAGGTACTAAATTTGAAGAAACTTACGCAACGACATGGATAGAATCAAATTCGGATAGCCTGAATTGGTCAGAAACTTTTTTAGTTCCTGTATTTTTCTCGTAAAATTTACCGTTTCTGATTTATCCGAATTTAATCCTATCCAAGCCGTTGCGTGAGTTTTTTATTAAATTTAATTTCCGACATCTTTGAACTGCGATATCTCAGTAACGTTTGACTTTTGGCCCAACATTTATACAACAAAGTGACTTTTATTTCAAACAAGGAATAACCCATTGAAATCTTTCGCATCAATTCAGAAACACCCTGTATATCTTTGGAGTATTTATGAATGAATATTATATCCTAGTGGCCTTAATCATCGTTAATTTTTATTGCTGTATGAAACAATAAAGACGATTTTTATCCTGTAGAAAGGCTCATAGTTATCAGGTTAGAATGGCTATAATATGGGGGTTCACTACCGGGAAAATCTTAGACCATAGAAAGAGGAGACACACCTTTCATAAATAAATAGTGAAGCCAAGTTTCAAAATCATCAGAACTGAACTGGGTGATTGTAATACTACGGAATCAAAATGTAGTAGAAATTTTTGCAACGTTGTGACGTTCGTTGAATTTTCTAATAAATAAACTCTCAATCAAAATGAAAAGTTTCTTAGATTGAAATTCATTTACTCATTTGTGTGTGAATGCCAGAAACGAGTATTGGTTTCTTCAACTATTGTGCATTCTTCACATTACATATACTTAAGTATATGTAAATGTTCGCGAAACGGATCGATCTTTTTGCTCCAGATTAATGTATAAAAACGTTTGGCAATACGGTTTTTTGAATCTATGTCCAGTTCATTCATTAATTACGTGCCGCCATCTTTATTCTATGAAATTTCTGACAATTCGAACAGTGTTGTCAACAAGATTTTGAGCTTCATTGTATGATAAAAGCGTTATTTGGATTTATTTTTGAATATCTCCAGCTAAATACGATAAGAAAATGGTTCGTAAGTGTCTTGTGTGTGGTAAATTGGATTATTTGAATCCCAACTTGAATTTGCACAGGTATGTTCTAATCTTTTCATACTTAGTATCAGAGGCGTAGATTTTTAGAATTTCACTTTCCAGATTACATTCTGATATTGAGAAGAGGAACATCTGGTTCTCAATCCTGAATATTACTTGATGATCTTTCTCAGAAACTGTTTGTATGTTCCGAACACTTTGAGCTAAAAGATTTCGTTATTCGAGTGAATGGTACCAGATATCTCAAAAATGATGCCAATCCCCTTCTTGCCAAACCAATCTTCGAACATTCGTCCTTAAGGTAAGTTTCTGGGAATTTCCAGAGAAAGAACCAAAATACTGAAATCAAATATTAGCCATTTCACCAAAAAAATCGTCATTGTGCCGGTACTCTGGAAACTCAACAGAGGGATGGATCAGATATTATAAGCATCTCACATATGATAAATTCGATAAATTGATAAGTCTCTTCCCAGTACCTGTTCTCCTACCGGCAGGTGGAATGGTTGTAATTTTTGTTGCATTAGTGATTAATTATATCTGGTGTAATCTGTTTTGCAGGGTTGAAAAAATTGAGCCAGTGGAGAAATGAGATTCATGTTCCCGTTTCACTGAGGCACCATCTTCTTCTAAAATTAGAAGAATAAGGTGAATATTTCATCACAAATCTCTTAAATTCCATTAACTCTGACAACTAAGTCATGATCATATCAAAAAATCTTCTCTTCTTTTCAGGCATTCATTAATTCAGGAGTTGCAAGAGATTCATTTCAAAGAATGTTGAAAGATCCAAGCAAGCAGGAGTACAACGTATAACCCATCATTGAAAGCCTTTGCATTAACATTGGCCTCTTTTTTCCCCAAGAATACAATTCATCAACAGCCCTCCCCTTTTAGAAACTATCTCAAAGTATAGATCTGTGGATGGAAGTCCAGGTATCATAAAAGAAGCATTGACTGCTCTGGTCCAAAGACAAGAAGAAGTTTCATATCCCTGGTACTGGTACAAGATTCTCAGGATATGTTAATAATATTGGTACCAACTTGGATTCTGCCTTCCAAATAGAACTATGACTATCGAATGTATATAGCGCTTTGGGAGGAGCAGTTAACAACCAATGGGCCTGTTTTCAATATCAATGTTTATTTTAATATCACATTCAGTAGATTTACTATGGTTTTACTTATGGTTTCATGATTACATGTTCTTCTTCATGATGTGGATAGTGAATGAATAAATGAGGTTCACTTTCTTCAAGGAATTATGCTAAATTTTGTGAATAAATAAAGAAGGCATGAATTATTGTTGTTTTTTTCATACTGAACGCCGTTCATAGGCATATAATCAATAATGTACGCTCGGCAATTCGCCGCCCCGTAGATTTTCATCTCAAATATTGATGATTCGGTTTGATGCTTTTTACAGCCATTACTTATCATATTTGTAATAACGTGATAAAATACCTCAATTAATATAAAATCTCGTGAAGAGGAAAATCTGATTCCTTCACATGAATTTACACATTTTTGTGGTCAGTTTCAGCATTTAATGAATCGTGCAGTTTATTTTATATACCTTAATTGACTTCCTAAAGAATCAATTGTTTTTCTATAATTTTTCATACTTATTTTCACTAATTCCAAGTACATAATATAAAAAAGCTACGCATTTTAATATGTTTAATAATTCATTTGCATCAATTACGAATCTTCAAATATATTTATAGTACAAAATAATTTCACATTTCTATAAACCGCCCTCGTACCAATATTGAGAAAATTCGCCATAAAAAGATTATTAACTCGTTATTTTATTTCCATTCTTCAAAATCAATAACTCCACGCCACTGGATTTTTCAAAGTTAGATTCTGCAATGTTGCCACATAAATGTAAAATGATATTGCTATCTTCGTCCCACTCATTGAATTCTGACTGAATTTTGGCTTCATCAATTCCCGAATTTATGAATGAGATGCTGTGTCTCCTCTTTCTATGGTCTAAGGGGAAAATAATACCCCATTTAATTTTCATTACAGTTGCGCTTTAATGTTTGTTCAATGAAGATTCATTATTCAATATAACAGTGGGATATCTGACAAATTAATTCAATTCATCATTCATGAATTCCAGGGAATTTCGGAAATAACTTGCCACAACCAGAAATCGATGTGTCAAAACATCCTGATTCTCTCGTCTTTAGTGTCTAGCAAATATAATGAGGCGAACTGCTGACTTGGTTAAGAAATAGCCCTTGATTTATTCATGTTACAAAACGGGTGTAACGCCGGCTACTCGATAATTGCTTGTTTATTAACTGGAAAATTTATTTTTTAAGGTGTGTGTTATTTCCTGAGTGCCAGCTATTTGCAATGAATTATTAATGACAGGCATCGGTTATAGCGTCCATCAGCAATATATCAGCATAATTGTGATGGATATGAATCGAAAGCTATTTACATTGCATATTTTACAACAGCATATCATTATTTATCCGATTGAAGTTTGGAGGAAATTAGGGGTTGACTGATGGCAGAAGTGAGATGAATTTTTTCTTCCTGCATTGAAGAATTGATTCAATTTCATCAACCCTCGTCTGTTCATTGGTGGCTAATTTAACAACTGGAACGTCTTGAATTTTCTTGATGATGCTAATTTCTGGTTATAGGCTTTGCAGCTTCGAGCTGCAAGTCTCAATCGATTAGGTTCGACTCACTGCTCCCGAATCCGTGATCATATTCTGTCCGGCCGTCCAAACATGTTTGCTTCCCAACGGATAAAACTGGAAACTTGAAATTTTCTGGATATTTTCCCGGATCATGGAAGATTTTTTTGACATGAGTTCGTTGAATTATTGAACGAATCTACCTATACTCCATTCACTCTTATAAAGTATCCCGGTTGGGCATAAAATTCTGACACATGTCACCGTGTATATTTTGAAAATGTAAGGTTATAGTTATGTTCCTGTCAGACACATAGGCAACGTCGTAGTAATGACTTATTTATCAAAATTTTTATTTACTTCCGGAAAATAATGAATTTGAGGAAATATTATGTGAACTCAATAATTCCAAAGATCTGGCGAATGTTGAAGCTACTTTTTTCTCTGTTAATACTGGAAATATTTCAAGTATATAAACATGGTTGGGAGATTCAGTTATGCTATTTTTTTTTACAGAAATCGAGAATCGAGTGTTGCTATTATGCTGAAAAATAATGGGCAGAATAATCCGTTACTTCGTGATAAATCATAAGAAAAAAAAAGAATGTACTCGACAAACCCGACAGAAAAACTTCTAAATGAACAGAACAGACGGACCTATGGAATTCCCCACTTTTCGAAATTCTCAAGAAAAGAGCCTGCAGAAGACCTTCAAATACCGTTTGGCACAACTGGAAATACTCCAGTATGAAAATGTAGTAGTACTACGAAACCTGTGTCACAGTTGAACCTTAAAAGAACTAACTCCATTTACAGAGTTGAAAAAGAATTAAAAGAAATTTGCTTCGGCAACGCCTCTCAGAATTATTTCACTTTCACGAGTGCCAACCTGCGTCAGTTTTGAGTAAAAGAACTTGATAAACCTAAATCATGGCCAACCAGGATACTTTATAAAAGTGAATGGAGTATACAAGAGGATCCACTTACGAGGTGCTGACTTCATGTCAGTCTTAACGTTGAGGAATCAAAGAATGCAACAACTGTCACTGCGTAGATACTTGATATAAATTTTTACGTTACCTTCGCTTGAAACTTTTACATTGATTTCTACATATATCATTCTCATAAAGAAGGGGGAATTCTTGTCCTAACCAAAATAAATCATTTCTCCCTAAACTCTTCATTACCTATCAATATTTCGTCCTTTACTTTTTGAGATGTGAGCATATAAAAGAAATGAAAAACATTATTTGATATGCCCTAACTTTGCTCAACCGTATTTGAAATTTGAGCTACTTTCTCTATGAGTGCAGGACCAACAATGAAAAAAACCTAAAAAATTTTGATCTTCAAATCAGTAATGGGGAGTTTGCGTTAAAATGAATTTTCAGTTCTGAAATGAGTTCGAAGTTTGCACATGACATTGAGAATCTTCTTTTACCTACAAATATGTTATTATGAAAAAAACTGTTAACCTAGTAGATAAATAAAGCTAAATTTTCATTTGAGGGATCCGAGGTAATATGCAAATAATATTTAAACGATAAATAATATGGATTGCGAAAGGCTGATGATATTCAATTAAAACAACGAGAAATAATATTTCACAATCAATGAATAAAACACAAATCAATTATTTTATCATTAATACCGGTGTATTGACCTATCTCCGTGATATAGGTGCATATTACAACGATTTGTTCGAAGCCATATAACTCATATCAATTTTGTCATTAGTGATACTGAACGAATTCCAGAATTTACAGATATTCCGCAATTATTGCAGATTTACATTCTATATATAATTGAATTTTTCTATAACTCGATAATAGAATCAAACTTTCGCATGATATTGAATTAATTCCTGCTTGTACTTTTTTGGACGGTCGTCACAATGTTGGCGTATTGCTCATTTCGATTCGCCAATTCGTGGCTTCTTGACAACTTGCACCAAAATTAAGTAATAATGTCTTCGATTAAATTTGCATTCGTTCGTTGATTTCCAACACCTAGCTTTGAGGTTATTTTTAACACCTCCATTATACTGCATAGTTTTGCATTATTAATACATCTATATGCACCAAGTGTCCCAAGGTGTGAACTGTGAGTAGCTACTAGTTGCATATTAGAACTTTCGAAGCATCCAAGAACGTATTAGATTAAAAATGGCTAGCCCATGTTGCAATTCTTCAACGTGCTTTCTTATCCTTCTTGATGCACGAATAAATAATTAGTTTATAGGAGAGGCGCCAATTGATTATATTATCCAATAAATTATTTATAATCGGTTGTTGTGAATAAACTATCATAATGCGGTTTCAATTGAGTTGAGGAGCTCTCAGATGATATTTATCATCATTTATCATCATTCAACGAAAGGCTGTTGAGTATGTCTCAGTACTTGAATGATGTTTGTATAATTCTGACAATGAGTGTTATGTGGGATAAAAATTTAATTATCTGGCTGATGGGCCCACATTTGAATAACAAAATTGTGTGTCCTTAATGCACACGACGTCAGTATTTTCATTTTTGCGGCTGCATTACTGGGAAATTTCTTGGATAATTTTAAGAAACATGAGTTCCATAAACAAGGGACCGCTAAAATTTCGTTTTTGAGATAGAGGATGTTAAAAACTGAATTGAATTATCATATTATCTTCGACCACCTTTACTATTTAAAACTCAGGAGTTTAATTTGATAAGTCAAAACTAACAATGAATTCAATTTAAAATAAGACACAAATCAATTATAAATAATAACAAATGGAATGTGAATACGAACTAGGTTCCGTTCACCCCATCAGACCAAATGGTCCAACGTCAACTGAGAATCGCAACGACTGAAGTTTCGCCCTATTTGGGACTCATCAGGGTTGAATGAATTTAATTACTACAGCTTACTAACTGGATTTTCACGCCACGAGGATTTCGAGTTTTCGTTCAAATTTTATTCTCGAAATGGATAGCAGACACGACAAAACTGCAAGAGACCATTAGTATCATAGCTCTTTTTTACAATTTTCCAAACCAACTCTGGCTCACAAAAAAAAACTGAATTAAACCATAACCGAGGGGTCTCTCACTGGGGAAATTTAGTGTACACTCACGAGGAACTGAGGGGGAAATGAGGGGAAATGAAAGGCATTGAGGGGCAATGAGAGGAATTGAGAGGAAATGAAAGGCAATGAGAGGAAATGAGGAGGCAATGAGGGGAAATGAGGAGGCAATGAGGGGAAATGAGTAAAGATTATAAGAAATTCATATACATATAATGGGGTGTACTTTTCATTTATTTCCACAATATTATTCTATTACACAAACCCCAAAATAAGAAATAAGAGTAATAAACGGAAATAACGAGTGCATTTATTCAAATAAGAAGAACGTGAAGAGTGAAGACCTACAACCTCTACGCCTGCGTCACGCGTCGACTGGCAGATTTAACCCTCGATATAACCTAAGAATGTATCTGAAGTAGGTACTGGCGCTAGAATTGTACGGAATAACAAATAATATCTTCAAGAAGTTTAGTGCATTGGAGAGTGCAATAAAATAAAAGAACGAAAGGTAAGTAGTATAAGTTTCTAGTTAAGTTTGCTTCTGTTCTTCAAAAAGATTGAAAACCTCCTTATACTATACTTTCGAAATGATCGTATCACGTATCTAGTTTCATTTTCCTGCTCTCTGTTTTGGGGGTTTCCCGGTGATTCCTGCTGGATACTAATGTACCCAGAGACCATAGAATCTTCCAGTTTATAAGGACTTGAATGATTTTAGACTTCATTATTTTGCTCGGTTTTTTTGACAGCTTTTTGATAATTCCAAATTAATTTTCATTTTCAATTTTTCGATCGTAATTTCATTTCTGGAGAGGAGCGTACTGAAGAAACCATAATTTTTCTCCCATATTACTATTGTAAAGGAGAATTGTAGAATGTCGACCTCTTCACAGGGTGAACCAAATTCGATGTTTACTGAAAGCATCTCGAGAACTATAGGGTTAGAGAAAAAAATGTTCAAAGACTCGCGATCTCTTTTTTTTTCAAATAATAAATAATCAGAACGCAGATCCTCGATATCTTGATTTGTTCTCAAGTTACAGGGCGTTTCTGAAAAGTCAGTGTTTCAAATATTTCTTTATATCTCGTTTTCTGTTGGAGACATCCCTAAAATCGAGCTAAAATTCTCAAAGTTATGCTTTTTTATGGCCTATACAGGGTGTCCCAAGTTCGAGTGCCTATGACCTTTCTGGAGAACGGGACATATTTGATATCTGAAAATTGGGATTATGATATTGTTCGAAATTCTCTACTGAGCTAAAATATTTTTGGAGCCTGAACACTTCCGGTTATACAAGAAGCGAAAATAAATTTGTTAAATTTTTTTTTTCTCAATTTTTTCTCTCCTAATATGATTGAGTATTGAATTCTGAATACATTTCTATTGAAACCATTGTATTCATTCAAATAGTTTTCAAAATATCGAGAAAAAACCGGAAAAAAGTCAAATATTCGTGGTCAGTATTATGTTCATTTTTCTCATTCTCAACATCCTTAGCGTAAACCGTTCTCATAACATCAAAGTGGAAGAATGTGGAAAGGTCATGCTTTTTCTGAATTTCAGAAAGATCATGACAGGGTGTTTTAAATTTTGTGTCGAAAGCTGTGGTCGTAAATTGGCCAAATTCATTCAGAATTGAATACTCAGTCATATCAAAAAGGAAAAAATTGAAAATAAAGTCTAGCAATTTTTCACTAATTGTAAGTAAAACATAAATTCCTAGACGAAATTTTTGTTTTCGGATTGATTGTATTTCAATGGGTAGAAGACGAAAAAAAAGTTGAAATTCCTTCATATTTGAAAAACTTGCTTAAAATATCAGGTTATGATAACAGACTAATTTTGAGTAAAATATCGGAAAATGATTTTGAAAAAAATTGAAAAATTTGCTTCAACCAAACTGATGAATACATACAATTTTATGGGCCTTATTTTCACAAAAAAACATCGGAATTCGAGATAGGTAGTAGACGGTCACAAAAATCTTATCCTAGAAATAAAAGAAATACTGATACAAGACCTAATAACAAAACATGACAAAAATACCATGACAGATAAATATGGAGAAAACGAAAGACAAGACCTAGAGCAAGGCAAATTGAAAGTACGTTCCGAGAATGGAATTTCAACAAGTGGTTCAAGCTCCAATACAAAATACAACAATGGAGAGTATTAACAAAAATGAAGAGAACTCTTTCATCAGCAGACAAGCAAAAATATTCCTCAAAGACAAATATGAAGTAAAGTCATAACCAGTATTTATGACAATGTATGGAACGAAATGTGTTTCAGATTTCAGAACATCTTTGAATGCAGGGAATAATATACATTACCTGTTTTCGTAAGGAAAAGATCAAAGTTTGCAAACGATCAAAATCGATAAATCATAAGCCTAGATGGATCCTATCCGAGATCCTATCCAATTATTATGCGCATTTCGAAAAGAAGCATATCAAGAAGTTTAGGGAAGCAGGATCATCCGAGAGATTATCTGAATATGAAAATATGAATGAAGTTAGCCAACCCAAAATAACGAAGTTTTTGAGTTCAGATCCAATAAGATCATTAAGTTTTAAGAATATAGATATTTATTTTTGTTTGCTAGACCAATAAATATTTTTTTCTAACAATTGTTGTATGCATTTCCTTGATGAACATTTTGTCGACGTCTTATTTAATGTATTTTTATCCGATTTTTTTCATAAGCTTATTATATAATGTATAATATAGCTTGAATTAGTGGAAATGACGGGTAAATGAGAGGGCAATAAAGAGGCAATGAAGGTAAATGAGGGGAACTGAGGAGGCAATAAGGGTAATGAGGAGGCAATGAAGGGAAATGAGGGGAACTGAGGAGGCAATAAGGGTAATGAGGAGGCAATGAGGGAAAATGAAGGCAATTTTGGGGAAATGAGAGGAATAAAGGGAAATTAATGGGGTAATAAGGAAATTTTTTCTCGAAGGGGCAATTTAGTGTACAAAATTCAGTCAGTGAGAGACCCCTCGACCATAACCAAGGGACGGAGTTCCAGAAAAATTATAAGCCTGTAGATTTGCAATCAAAATTGGCAAGTCATCATTGTGTAGACTCTAAATTATTGTAATATTTATGCCAAAGATCATTAGAATATCGCCTAATGCTCCATATTTACTGACTCCCATATGTCAACTTTCGATCTGTCACGTCGTAATCATGTGACATTATGACTGTCAAAAATGGCGCGCAATTCAAATCTTGTAATAATGGTTATTGGACGATGATTGTTGAAATCGTTAGCATTACCCACCTTATATAGTGGTTTCACTATCGCCGTATTGAGACCATCAGGAAAAACCCCGTTCTTAAATGCTGTACCCATAATACAGCATAGAGGCTTAGCAATTACATTTATACTTTGTTTTATGATATTCACTGGAACATTGTCATATCCACAAAAGGTTTTATTCTTGAACTTCTTCACTACAGAAATGATCTCAAACTCAGATATTTCGAACATGTTAAGGTCGGGGTTCAAAGCGCGTAGGAAAACTCATCCGATATAAGCGCCACCGTCCGTTTCACGGAATATCTCCATAGAACATACATTATCACTATCAAGTTCTGAATATCTCTATCCTCATGAATGAAATGTACAATGGCGCTCTCTATCCGAAAATCGCTGAACTATGAAATTAGTGAATATGTGGGTAAAGCAGGAACTTTTTCCCGCCATGTATTTGAATTTGGCCATTCCCTGCCAATTCCGTATTTCGAGTTATTTTTCTGAACGAAATTATCTGTAGATTCACTTTTAATCGAAAGTTGAACTATTTTCATGGGTCTTTCGTTCGAAATAAAACAGAAGCATGAGTTTGCCCATTTTCTGCTATTTTTGAAAGAAAAAAAATGAACTTTCGAAATTAAATCGATTAGAATTATTTTATTAAGAACTCCTTTCTGAGTTCATCCACAAAATTTCAGTTCTCGAAGTGAAACCATCTTCAAATGCAACTTGAAATAAAAACACACTACATTGAACGCTCACCTTAAAAGAATTGCAAGATTTTTTTATCTTCAAAGGTCTGGTGTTTTCCGGTAAATTTGCATTTGCACAATTAGACAGATTCAATGAAGAAGCTGTTTAGGAGAGAACTAACAGCCATATGAAACTTAGCTCGAGCAGATTAGAGTTAGGATATATTTTCGGTATTTCCCCTAATTAGAAGAGACGGTCTAACGCGGTAGAATTCCCTAATACGCCTTTTGAACTCCACTATTTTTGACAAATTATTTCTTTTTCCAACATGCGTGTAGAACCAACCTATATCTTTCAATTCTCTTGCTTCGGTTCAGTGCTCACTCGCTCGTTATGTTCTACCAACTGCTCGACTGATTAATCTTACGTGAAAAACACGAACGGCCTCAATGAACAAATTGGACTATTCTCTATTCACTATCCCGACAAAACGCTAAACTCCGTTGATTGAGTTGAAACTAATTATAAAGTGTTCTTTCTATGCCTCGTTCCTCTCTCCAAATTATCCGTGCGTAGCATCCAGAAATTTTATTAGGTGCCACAGTAGCACACTGGCCGTCAGGAATTTAAAACAATAAAAATAAAGTAAACTTTAACGAGGGCTATAAATTCCAATTGTTTCAGTTATGGGACGAGTACGGCGAGAGTGGCGGACACACAGGCAGCGCCTTTGTCGTTTTCGGGGGTTGAAATGGACACGCGGATACAACCGGCCATTATTTAGCTCAAACTAGACAGGACCGTCTCCCGTAGAGAAGGGTGATAATGAAAAATTGCAAATTGAGGCGGACGGACTCCTCGTGACGGGCAGTCTCGACAAGAGACGCATTCGAAACATTTCGAATGAATAATTCTGCTATACGGTTAGAAGTTGAAATGAAAATTCGATACATTTGTCAAATTTTCATTTTATCCGAGCAACTGTCTCTCCCTGAATTATGGATCAAAAAAGTGTATATACTACTTTCACTTTCATAATGTGTCTCGGTTGGCCATGATTTAGGTTTATCAAGTTTCTTTACTTGTAGAGGAAGAGCCAGTGACCAATTTTCATATGTCATTTCATAACTCACCAAAATTTACTTGTTTATTCAATATCTGCTCGAAAATAAAAACCATTTCTGCCAGCCCATAATGGCCGGAGTAGACTACCATAAGCGCTCAAAGAGGCCAGAAAATTAGTTTCAACTATGTCATAGTATCATTCACAAAAATTTCAGGAATTGTTATAGATAATATATTGAATCTATAAAAAATAATGACAGAACTTTTTCGTCCCTCCTAAGTGTTGGCAGAACTCTTTGAAAATTCATTAAGAACAGCTGTACTTATGTCATTTCAGTACGCTTGAAATTTACAGGAAATAAGGAAAATGTGTCTAAAAAGCAAATTATAATCATGACAGAAATTTTTTACATCACGAACCATCTGCCAGAACGGGAAATGTTGCGGCGCAAATGCGAGCAAAATGAGCTTATTCATATTTGCAAGTCAGACCTAGAGCGCATATATATTGTCACAATTAAATGACGATGAATTTGTTGAGGCTTTCGCGGCCATCAATTGATGTCATCTGTTCTTTTTTCGAGCATACGGTCGTCGTGGTTTGAAATGGTCGAAAAAAGAAGTTATGACATCAATTACCGTGTAATTTACATAGGGCTTATAGTACCATGAAAGGCTATTAACAGATCAAAAAGCGGTTGAATATCACAGTGAATTTTTATCGAAATTTCAAGTAAATCGGATTTTGGCGATCAGTTTCAATCGTGAATTGTCCGTTCTCATCTTTCCTCATAATTTTTGAAACGTTTTTGAATTTCTGTTTGGTTAGTAAATATATTTGCGGAAATAACTGAATCCAAAATTGTCATTATTAGTGATTGACATATTATGACATATTATTTTTGTGTATCTGTTCTGTATGATAGCTCATATCCATGGAAACATTTGACAGTTCAAAAATCAGAGTGGATTTGTGAAATCCACCGTAAGTATCATTAGGGCGGAACAAAGTTCGCCGGGCCAGCTAGTTCTTTATAAAATTTAGGTGTACACAAGGTGTAGTTACACCTTGTTATTATTCATTTTTACCAAAAATTGTTTTTGCTCTATCAAAATTCAAAATAAATAGCACGTTTGAAACTTCGAACATTGTAAACAATCAATGACAATTGACATCAATGAGGTTTGACATTGAATATTGACATTGATGACAGTTTGGTACCAACCCAAAGATGCTCAAAAAGCTGCCACCGATAGCTAATGAATATGGTCAATTGGCTTCATCCACACTAAGTTTACGTCTAGGCATTATTGCAAAACGAATTTTAAGAATTTCAATCAAAGTTGATTGTAAGAGCGTGAAAAAATTACTGATCCAATATTCTCAGAAACTCAAACGACAAGAACTTGCCTGATGAAGACATCAAAACGAGGAACAAAATAACCTCGAAAATAACTAATGTAAGAGATTTTGATTTCCCATAAATCAACATTTGGTGGACAAGTATCGGCAGCTTTTCAAACGGTCACACAATTTCTGAATTTTTTTAACTCTGCTGGAGGAGTGTCATATACTTACTTATTCACTTTCAAAATTCACTGGAAAATACCTCTGTTTCACTTACAATGAATTATAAAGTATAAGACTCTGATAAGTTGACAAGTATTGCTTGAACGTCATTTTCCTGCGAAGGAAATATATATTTTGGATACTTTTTTTCGGAAAATCGTCTTCAACAACCTGATTCGAAGAATATAAAATACACACATTTCTGTATAGAAAATAAGACTCAAATGTCTCAAATTTGAATGTATTTTCACAATGTTTTCCTACGAAACCATTAAATGAAAAAACAAAGCAGATATTAGAATAAGAGAAGTATCATTATTGATGCTTATTACAATGGTACAAGTTCAGAGCTACTTTCAAACAGAAAATAAACAATGTTCTGAATTCAGCAGCCTGATACCTACTTAAACTCGAGTTTTTCTGAATGCTCGTTATAATTCTCTGTTATCCCGCCCTATCTACAAACCATTGGGAATATTTTTGAGCACAACTTTCAACATTCGATTCTCACCATGTTGCCATTTTACTAATTCGAATAGTAGAGCCTGCCAGCCCATCCACAACGTATTAAAGCCTTTATAGCTCCGCTATAGCACCGAACCCTCTATTCCCAAGTGTTGTAATTCGTTCGTCTGTTGGCTAGATGTGCTTCCAGAATTAGGGAAATTTCGAACGTTGGACCCGCTTCGATGAGTACGTTCACTAATGCTTTTTTCTCTTTGACCATCACGTTACACTGGAATTTTTGTACAGAATAATGTTGCGTCACGTTCCAAGAACGCTTTAGGATGATGTTGGAACTTGTTTTCCTGTTACGTTGTGAAAAGTATTCGTTGGAGTAAACGGAAATATGTGCTGTTCGGATAGTATCACTTCATTTCAGCGAGATTCGCTTCTTGTTGTACATTTTGTTGCAATTGGGTTCTGGCTTTGATCACATTCCCCTATTTTTATTTTTTGTCGATATATTAAACATTGCCAGAGACTTCCCGTTACACGCCGCGAAGTAATTATTCCAGCAACGTCGCCAGCATCCCTTTGTACCATGTTTTGACATTGCATAAAGTAAATGAAACAAAAATGGGGTTTTAAAATCGATATGAAATTTCCTTTATCAGAAAAATAATCTTCTGGCTTATAATTTGAATACAATTTCTGACATATGATCGTCATACCAGGATCGGACGTAGTCTTAGTTAAAGGTCCAATTTTCGATGACTATTTCCAACATCTGTCGCCTTATATATTATTATTGGTAACTAGCTGGCCCGGCGAACTTTATTTCGCCCAAATTATACTTACGGTGGATTTCATAAATCGTAATCACCGGTGATCGGAGATTAACGGCTTGGTTCTCTGATTTTTGAACTGACAAATCGAGTTGATTCTAGATCAAACTCCGATCACCGGTGATTACGCTTTGTGAAACCCACCGTTAAAGTTGTATAAACTAACCATTGCTAATTTTTAAGCAGGATATAAATTAGGCAAAATAAAGTTCAAAATATACAAAATTTTAATATTGTTGTAATTCTCTTTATTTAAGCGGTACCTAATTGTTGAACACATGACTTTTTGTTTTTGATGTTTTGAAAATCAGTCATAATAAATTCTCAAAATCTAATCAGTGCTCACATCATTATTTTAGACATCTCAGCTATGCTGCTAAGCTCGAAATAGTGGGTAAACATCTCAGTTGGTGGAGCAGCGAGATATTCACGTTTCCATGAATATGAGCTGTTACTGTCACACAGAACATGTGCTGTGAGGCTGGAACGGGGTTTACCAATAAGGGTAAGATGGAAAATTCCGGTAGATGTTATTTTATTCCATTGAAAAAATCTAAAAGGTTGAAACATGTATTTTTTTGAACTTTCCATCATCACATACAATGCTCACCTAAAAGGTTGACCAAATTAGGTGAATTCCTTATTTTCGAACAATTGGTACGGCAAATAAACAAAAATTTTAGGGTTCAATCTCTCTTCAATTTGTTCTATTTAGTTGACGATATCAAGCTCGTAAGAAGGCGAATCGAGATGTTCAAATGAAGTCGACAGCACGATCGACACGGCAGAGTGAAAAATGCAAGAAAAAGAAATTATCAACACTGCCGGTTGTGTTGAACTAAAATTCAAATTTATTGATGGTCATTCGACCAGCTCAGATTAGACAACCCATGAAACATTATATTGTATATCATTAGTGAAACCCCGATGAGCAAACGTTTCAAAATTATTGACGCTTATAATACTGTCTCTGTGCAAACAGAAACACTGAAATAATGTGTCAATTACTAATTATGGGCAATTTTGGATTCAGTTATTTCCGCAAATATATTTATTACCCAAACATAAATTAAAAAACATTTAAGAAATAAAGAAAAAAGATGAAGATGGGGCAACTCACGTTTGACTGTGATCGTCAAAATCCGATTTCCTTGATATTTCGGTAAAAATTCACTGTTCCACCAACTCGAGATGTTCACCTGCTTTTCGATCTGGTAATAGACTTCCATGTTACCATGAGTTCTATGCGAATCACACATCGCCATGTAACAGCGCTAATATCAAATTGAGTAGGTACCTACGACTACTTACTTATCTAGTCACTGTACGACTATACGCATCAACGGTAGCGACACCTAGTGGCCTTATTCAAAAGAAGGAAAAGCATTTCCTGCATAATTAAAAATTTCATCGGTTTTTTTAAAGTTTTATTGCATTTTATAATATCCAGACCGTAGACGAATCCAAGTTTCTTATCAAACAGTCCATCCGATCTCGAGATATAAATGGTGTAACCAACATCTTTTTTATATATATATAGATAACTTGACGAATGTGGTCCTCCATGTGGTCAATCGTTCGCACTTATCGGCGTAGACTAGCCACTACATATAACCCCTCAGAAAATAGTCAAGCGGCGTTAAATCGCTCGATCTTGGGTACCAAACGTTTTCTACAATAAATCAATTGTAGCACGAGCTGTCTGACATGTTGCGCCATCTTGTTCAAACCACAGCTCCTGCACATCATGACATCATGTTTGTTCAAATGATGAACGAAAAAGTCAGTAATCATAGCTCTATAGCGGTCACCATTGACTGTAACGTTCTGACCAGCATCGTACGGACCAGTTATTGCCCTTGGAATTTCCCATTTTCCAACAGTATAGTATCTGTGAAATACTCAATAATTGAATAGATATTTTGTTCGTTGAAGTAGCCAATTCCAATAAAATAATTCAAGTAACCATATTTCCTATAACAACCGTATAACCTCAACTAGGTGGTGACAGAAACTGTTCTAGAAATTGCATTAATGGGACAAAGTGACACATAAATTATGAAGCCCTGAATAACTGAATATCCCGAATAGAAACGATTCATGAATGAGGGTTGGGGATTAAGATGTTCCACTCGATAACGGAAGGATGTTTGCCCTGAGAGCCCAGATATAGAAGGATCCACGGTGAGGCATTTATTGAAGAAATTAACAATCCCAGTTATCTTGTTTGCGTGGAACACCAATTTCATGGGTTCCCATTGTTCTGGCCTCTACTCCGGTATTCTAAATTGGCGCTTGTTCGACATACGAAGGTTTACAAAGGAGGGAGCTTAATTAACTGGAAATTTATTTCGTTTTACGCAAAAGAGTCGCATAGAAACTCGTGATTTCATGAAGGCAGGAATCAATCCATTTCTTTTGAACACCCTCCTCTTACTTTCGTCCAGTGAAATATACGTATGTATATTGAATTAAACTTATTGAGCTTGAACAAAGATTTTCAGAAAAAAAGACGGTGAAGACTTCTTTGGCGAAATTTTTTCCAATTTTTTTGCGTTTTGCACGGTAAATCAATCATTTTTCGCAATTATTCATCTCTCTAGTGAGCAATTGTCCAGTAAAATAGAGATAATTCAAAACTAACTATGCAAGACAGTATGGAGAGCTCATGATGCGAACTACATCTTGACTTATGAGACACCCTGTATAATACGTATACGTACTTAAGTCATCGTATCGAATCTAACTGTGGAAGAACCTGAGGAATAAAAACGTTTCTTCAAGTTCGCTTCTAGCGGAAGCAGATATCAAACTATGAGTTTAGTCTTTCAATACATACCTACTACTACTAAAAAAATAATATTTAACTGTAGGGAAGAGCTAGGAGCCCCTATACCTTCCATCTCTATGGCGAGAGGGACTCTCTCTCGGCTCGCGGCATTGTTGTCGGCGTGCCTTCGGGTCTGAGTCTCTCTTGTATTATAGTACGGTATGAACAAGTGGCCACAAGGCTTACGTTCGGCCTACCAAAGAAGAAGAAGGAAGAGAACTGCAATGTTTGTAATTTATTAAAATATGTAACTGAAATCTCGTAACTATTGAAAATAGGCAGCGATAAGTACCTTAATAAGAGTTTCGGATTTTATTTCACATTTGGATTTCGAGTGAATCCTGATTGACTGACTACATAGACAACCCAAACCTATAATATTGAGCGAGGAATCTGTCTTCGGATTGGCTCCTTATATTCCTAAATTTCAGATAGGAAATTGTGGTTTCTTTGCGCGGACGAGAAAATAACAAACAGATTGACATGTCGACAATATATTTTCAGTGAACCTGTTCTTTGAAATAAGATATTCTACGCCGTCATTTAATTACTTCGTGGTTAGAGTATTTCACGGTTACGTCACAGCGAGTGTTGATTTTGAAGGGTTCTGAAAATAAACGAGAACCTCGTGTTCTATCGGATATAATGATGAACTCAATTATAACTCACATCGATTGCTTAGCTCCAGGTTGTGAAAAATAAATGAAAAAAATGTTTGTTACTGAATTTTTGAAATGAGATCTGGATCAACTTCTTCAAATGCCGCTCTTACATGTTTGAAAAGTATTCGAAGATCAAAGTCTTTACAAAGTGAAATAAAAAAGAATTCACATAGTGTGGGGTTTTAAAATAGTTTTAAAAACTTCTCTAGTTAATACTCTTTGCAATGGTATGTAACATGTACCATTAATAATCAGATAACTCAACAAAAAAACCGTTTTGTCTTCAAGGATGCCCTTAAAGGGTGAAGACAAAACTATTCCATTGATGTGTTAATAATTAATCTAACATAGTCTTTTGTTGAGTTATCTGATTATTAATGGTACATGTTGCATACCATTGCAAAGAGTATTAACTAGAGAAGTTTTTAAAACCATTTTAAAACCCCACACTATGTAATTTTTTTTATTTCACTTTGTAAAGTGGACACAACATTTTTTTTTTCATTTTGATGTTTGATATGACGCTGTCATGTTTTTTGAAGACGTTTGTATGAAATTATGATTCAATCTGAATAAGACAAGACTAGACTAAAAAAATAAATAATTTTATAGGCACCTCGAGCATTAAATTTGAAAAAATTCAAGATTTTAATGAGAAAAATGGGAAATTTCTAGAAAAATGGCAAAAAAATTATAACACTTTGAACTTTGGGCACAATGTTATTTTATTAGGCGCAACAAGTATAGCCAAGAGCATCATCACCTATCCACCATTTACCTATGGCTACTCACCCTCCAAACACCCTGTATAATGAAATAAAAGTCCGATAAAATAAATGACATTTTTCTTTGAATGTCAAAATAACACCTCTTATTGGAAAGCCCTTTGTATCAGTAGTGAGAAAGAATAAGATGGTTTCATCAGAGGAACAGAATGGCGATGTGCAATAAGTATGTGAGAAATGTATGTAGACAATTCGTAGATTCCCTCCTGACCAGAAGATCGTATACCAAAAACGAATACCAAGATAACCTTGATAAAATGAAGGAAAAGGGAGGCACATATGAGCCTATTGAGAATAGAGTCAAAATAACATCATTCAGGTGCCATAAAATAGGTTTTAACTGTCTCTTCACTCAAAATCGATATAGTAAGTATATAAAGCGGGTTAAAAATATGTAGTCTGATCGAAACGTTCCCCCGGAAGCATTTTCCGGGATCGTCGTTGGCAGGCCAGAGGTAGGATCATGCAAATGAGACCGCTGAACTTTCAAATCTTCATATAAGAATGATAGAGTACGCAATCCCTTCCAGTGATCATTCGCTTGTAAAAATGGCAATTTATCGAAAATTCGGGCTCAACTATTGGAAGGCCACATATTTCATTTCGGCCGCCCAAGTAATCCAACTTGATTGTAGATTATTCCAGAATGGAAATTACTCTAAGCGATTTCATAAATCATTCAACATACAGTAAAACTAGGTGGATCATTCTCATGAATCATCTGCGGCTGCTATAGGACTTACTGGGTTGTAGGTACGCCTCATCCTTCGTCCCTGTTCCGCCCACTGAAATCCCGGGTTTTCCCGGTCGATCTCTCATCCTTACATAAATGGAAGATGGATGGGTGCCGCTCCTTTTGTCGAATGTTGAGTGTGTCAAACGGGTTGATTCGACAACTGTTCGTAGTCAGCATCAACAAAGTATAAGAGAATCTCAGAATGCGTCAATTTTGTCTCCTGGTCAATTCACCCTGTAAAGAGTTTTCCAGTAAGAAGGGTTATTTGGACATTCGAAAAAAATGTTGATTTTTCAGATGAGTAATCGGATGTTGATCTCATTATAAAGAGGAAGGTATGCCATTAATAATGGAAAATAACATCAGCCGAATGACCACCACGACCACGACTACAGGACCATATACTTTTCATGAAGTTTTCCATAACCAAATCACAAAGCCGCAGGGCCCGTATTCTCGGCAAGTGATCTTTCGGTGCGTATACGTTCTCTGTGTTATTTTGTATGCTGATCTATTGAATGAGTGAAGAAAATATAGGATGAGCCATTTGAAATGTTGTAATTTTGCCTTTGACATACCCAATTTCTCGTACCGGTTCAAACGAACACCCTGTATGGTTGAAATTATTTCAGGCTGATGCCTCAGATCAAGAGCAGCAACTTTGGCGTGGAGATTTTTTCCGTAACTATCGTGAATGATGGGATATTAGTATATTATTCAGATAGCGGTAATGCAAGTCATAACACACGCAGATGAATTTTGCAGCACGAGCCGTCAGGCGAGTGGTTTAATCCATCGAGTGTGTTATGACCTTTACCGCGAATTGAATACTATAATTCAGCTTCGAATTCTTCAGTAAAATTCGAATTAATCTTCATTTTCAAAATTGACAACAGTTGTCAAAAGCGATCTCTGTGGTTGAAAATCGAATCCATATCGAATCCCGTCGAAAACGTCAAAAATTCACGTTTTACAAATGCAATTTTTGGATATTCAGACCAAAGAAAATGTAGAATGGATGGCGAGAACGTAACCTTGATGTCTGAAATAGAGTTCCCAAACGATTCGACTTTCTTATTCATTTCGTGAGTAATTGAATTTTTTCTATTTTTATTAAGCTGCGTATACATGTTCGAGCAGAACCTATCGCGAACCGCTCGCGAACCAATAGCGACAATTATTTGGACGGCATGTCGAACGTCTATAGAGCCGCTCGCAAACCGTTCGCGCCGATCATTCGATAGTCGGTTTTTTTCACGAACACCACGCGAGCCCAGTGTAAGTTTGGACGGCGCGTAGACAGGTTCGTCAGTTTTTACCGGTATTTCGGTAAGTTCGTTGTTGGTTCGCCGTCGGTATTGGTTCGCGAGCGAATCGCAAGTGTGTACGTGAAATTAACGAACATGACACGAACACTTCGCGAGCGGTTCGCGATAGGTTCGGCTCGCACATGTAGGTATACGCAGCTTTAGAGTGAGTTATAGGCGTGAGTTATATTAAGTTTAACTCACGCTATTGGTTTATAAAGACTATTGCACATCAAAATATGTTGAATAATGGATATATTATTGGAACACAAAGTCGACAACAACGAAAAAAATATATTTTGTTGGTTCGACGATTCCTGCCATTCCCAGCGAAGAAGACATCTGTTTTACTTGAAATCTGAACCTTTCCCTTCTTTATACAATGGATCCAGAAAGAAGTACAGACGACTTTCATTTGGTGCCAACATGTTTCTTCATTATCTGAGTTAACAGACATCCCGGCAAATGTTAATTCGCGGCTACAGTAAAAAAGTCTGTGAAATTGGTATCCAACACTTCAATTTATGTAAAATTACTTTGCGCCATCAACTTAATTGAAAAAGCACACTTGAAGTTGAGATGATTTATAATTCACAATATTTTCGATGTTGCCAACCAACAAATGACCATTTTCCGTTGAGAAATGAAGCCCGACCACCGGGAAATCGCAGATGACGATTGCGTGAACGAAGAAGAATAACCAAAATAAATCACGCAGGGAAAAAAGCGTCACCTCCCACCCTTCGGAACAGAAACAATCCCGCAAATTCGAAAAAATTCCGACTGCCGAATTTCTTTCGACGCAGTATCAACCCCATAATTGAATACTGTCGTCAGGCAGGAATTAGCAATAAAATACCCGATCGAACGGCGAGTAAATTGAACCCTTTTCGTGAAATAGTGCCAGTTGCGAATGGCGTCCGATCGTTTCGCCCCGATTGTTTCCTCAAGCCCTCCGTTGTTTGTCCTCCTCCGATCATTGAGTGGATACGTGACTAAAAGCAAATATTCCGAGAGTTAGGTTAGGGTCCTACTTGACATCGCTGGCAATGTGTGAACGCGACTTCTTCATCCAGGAGACGGACATGAGCTTCCCCTGCAGTTTGTTTGCATGCTCCGATGATTTCACACACCACATCCAAAGAAAATAACTCACGTAATATCCCTCCCCAAATCTTTTAATCGATGAAACTGAGTTTCGAAGCTTCGCCTGTTAAAACCAATGCCCGGTAGAAATTTCTATGTCATCCAAAAAAATGAGTCGCCGAATTCACTGACACGAAGTCTGGAGTTTTTGAGCCCTCGTTCAACAAACTTGTAGGTAGATTCATCCTTTAGATAAATTCGCATTCGCCAATGCGAGGAAACAATTGCTCAAGTTCTAAGTTACCCAAGCCAACAAAACGATAGACAATATGGTTTCCGTCATCAGAGATCCACTGGTGACTTGCTCGCTTACGTCTCACATATATGGCAGCTATCCATTGAGAAATATGGTGAAACCCTAGCCGTAGCACTGGATATCTCCAAGGCATTCGATCGAGTCTGGCATCAGGGACTCCTCGCCAAGATTCCATCTTATGGCGTGCCCCCAAAGCTATGTTCTCTGTTAGCTAGTCTTCTCCCAAACAGATCTCTCCATGTACTGGTCGATGGAGATTCATCTGACTATCTACCCATAAATGCTGGTGTTTCGCATGGATCAATTCTGACTCCATTTTCTATTTCTACTTCACATCATGTCCAGTGCACAGCTTCGTGGATGATAGTACCCTCCATACCGCCTTTTCTTCTAGGGCTCCAATACCAACCCTCCAAATTGGAAACGAACGAGGAAGAAATGCTTACAACATAAATATGGACAAGGCAATGGGGATCTAATAACTGGTAGGATTCAACGCAAACAAAACACAAGCATGTCTTTTCTCTGGAAAAGCCGATCTTACTGTGCCCAGTATAAAATTGTCAGGAGTAACCTCGGGAGTAACCATACCATTGAAGTCATCGATTTCAATGTTTGGTATTACTATCAGCAATAACCTTTCTTGGGAGAATCACGTGGAATGCATTACTAAAAGTGCATCCCAAAAACTTTTCTGTTTCGTGCAAGGAGTTATTTCACCTCAAGTCAGCTGCTTATGATCTATAAGGCACAGATTCGACCTGTCTTGGAATACTGTTCCCATATTTGGAGTGCTGCACCTAAACAAATCCTAAAACTCTTGGATTATGCACAAAAATGGGCAATTCGTCTCGTCGGTGATGCCTCGCTTACAAACTCGCTCACATCTCTGGAACACCGTAGAAGAGTAGGCGACCTAAAGATATTTCCATGGGCTCTTCTGAATTATCAGCAATCGTTCCCCCTCTGGCAGTCTCATCGAGACTAACCCGTCAAGTTAAGTCTTCACATCCCTTCGTGGTCACTGTGGAGACCTGCAGAACATCTCTCTTCAAAGACTGGTTTATTCAACGAACAGCGAGGCTTTGGAACACATTGCCTAGGGAGGTGTTCCCTGAGGCATATAACCTCCAGAAATTCAAGAAGAACACTACAGGATATTCCTTTTCGTGAAAACCACAGCATAAAAAAAAGGAAAGTGTAAAGCCTCGAAAGTCTCAATTTTTGAGATTATAAGGATTTGAACTCTTTGGGTAGTATTTGAGCACTATATCCATCAGGTGAAGCCAAATTCCCTTGCTTTTGTTTCTTCTCTGTGTCCATGTGCAATAACCATAAGAAAGACAGAAACTTTTTTTTCGTACCCTGAAAAATTGCTTTTTTCGGACTTTTACCTAGGAGCTTTTTCTATCGACATTGGGAATTGCGAGTGTGTTGAAGAAAAAATTTTATGAATTTACTGATACGTTGCATCAGAATCTGTATGTACTGAATTTTCCATTTTGTTTTTCTGAATAGCCCACTATTTCAGTGATGTCACTTTGAGAGCTGTCATTTTTCGACATATGACAAGTAAAAACTTCGCCATTATAAAAATGAAACGATACACGCTTCAACAAGGCATTGAGATTACTAAAATTCAAGACAGAAATGATGAAAAGTTGGCAGAGATGGTTTTTAAAACTAGAACATTTTTGGGCATCTGCGAAACACCTTGTTCCGACCTCAAAAGCACTATGGCAGAAAACAGCTTGAACGGATTAGCTTCAATGCACATAAACTAAGAGAGAGTCATTGATACAGAAATGGTTTTGACTAGACTTGCTAATGCTGGCCCAAGGCGTTTGGAACTTTCATTTAATAACTAAAAACTGATAAACCCTTGGATGCTTCAATATTTGTTTTTTTGTTTGTTTATTTTATTTAAAAACTGAAAACTAGTCATCTCTTGCATGCTTTAATATTTTCTTATTTGTTTTTTATAATTTCTTATAGTTTTGAAAAATAAATGTTTTTGTTACATTTACATCTTTTAAGTCCTTAAGGCCTTATAAAGTTCAGTTAACATGAAAACGCAAGCCGGCTGATTGGACCTCACTTTTCGAGAATGAGGCTCAAGCTTCAGTTACGGTGAATGGATTGCGCTATCGAGAGATGATGAATGATTTTTTATGGCCGGAATAGACCTTTCCAGAATTACCTGTGCAGGTGACAGTTGCGCGCGTCACTTGTAGGCTAAGAATGAATATCATTGGTCGTCAAAATTTCCCTTCTTAAATCGTTGACATTTGACAATTGATATTATTATTTTACGCAGTCGATGTTTTGGATGTGGATGCTATTTCTTGTATTGTTTATCGAAAATCAAAATTTTAGTATGCCTCAACAATGTTGTGATACTAAGTGACGGTCACGGTACGAAAAAACCAGTAGGATCTCATTTCATTGCTTCCCTCTCTCTCTTTCTTTTCTCTCTCGCACTAAGGTTTGCGCATCTTTTAATGCTGCCCACAAGTTGCGTATGAAATATACCTGTTTCTCTCTCATTCTGGTTTAGTTCACATCTTTCATCTTTGTTCTACGTATTCTGGAAAGGTCTATTGGATGGTACTGATCTGAAAAACGTTAACTTTCAACAAGGCGGCGCTACGTTTCACACAAACAAAGAAACCATTGATCTTCTACAGGAAAAGTTTCTGGACCGTGTTATCTCTCGACGAGGTGATAACAATTGGCCATCGAGATCGTGTGATGTAACACCTTGTTACTTCTTCTTTTGAGGCCATGTGAAAGAGAAGGTCTACGCCGAGAGCGATTCAAGATCCCAAAGATGGAAATCGTGAGGCTATCGGAGACATTTGCGATTTGGTTATTGAAGATTTCATGAAAAGGATCAGGTCCTGTAGTCGTGGTCGTGGTGGTCATTTGGCTGAAGTTATTTTCCATTAGTAACGGCATACCTTCCTCTTTATAATAAAAAAAAACATCCGATTATTTATCTAAAGAAATAGCATTTTTCGCTGACTTTCAAAATGTCACCTCTCATTGAAAAACCATTCTAGTATTCACGATTTTCGAAAAATCTTATCGGATGAAATTGGAAATGTACGGATGTACGTGATTCCTCTTTTCTTTCCTGGACTGAAATAATAGACCCAAATTGCGCTCTAACTTTATGCCGCCATGCTGCAAAGCACGACTGAATTGGTGCATGATCGACATTTTGTGGAGGCCTCATGATACACCCATAACAATAATTACGCCCTCGTTCCGGTTGCATTTCACAAATATTGTTCAGCGGCGATATCAAAACAACCGGTGCCAGTTGCAGCCGAATTTG
Organism: Adalia decempunctata; assembly: GCA_951802165.1. Lineage (NCBI taxonomy): Eukaryota > Metazoa > Arthropoda > Insecta > Coleoptera > Coccinellidae > Adalia > Adalia decempunctata. The sequence continues at coordinate 31,196,719 of OX637697.1, forward strand.
TATCGAAATAATCAGAGTCGGTTTCGTTACATTCATGTCAGTTAATTAGACTGAAGGGGTAAAATTCGTATAGAAATGACGCTCTTCTGTGATGTTATCACGTACTGAAAATCGATGTCGTATACGTTGATTGAATCATTGCCCTGCGAGGCTGCTAACGTGGATGGACACATTGACGTCAAGAGATTTCCACGAATTGGAAAATGCCATCAATTTGGATAAGTGAATAATGCAGAAGATAGATTTAAAGGGGCTTAATTCAGTTTCACAGTTTCATAGGAACATTTAATTCTAGGATTTGTATTAGAAACTAAGTTCCCTCAATAAATCTAAAAGAGTTCAGTAAAGAGTGGATTTTATTGCCATCATTTTTTTAAGAAACTTGACAAACTGTTCGAAAAATAATATAAATCCTTCTGGATATCATGTGCAATAGATTTAAAAAGATTATAACGAATAGCTACTCCCAACTTCCTCCCCAGTATCAATTCGAAAACATGAAAATAAATAATTCACTAGTGTGTAAATTTTTCAGATTGAAATCTAACTGATTCTAGTTGATGCCAGATTATCTACCCCGAATCTACTGCAAAACATGTCATTATGAATTTCATTCATAATATACTGTGCATCCAACAATCCACTCTCAATCTTCCTTATCTGGCTACGCATCTGTTTTGCATAAAGACATTGTTGACTCCTATACTCAATTTTTCTCTTGCGATAAATAATTGCATCAACTAATAACTGGTTAGAAAAGTCCCCGCATACACCAATGGCTTAACCAGTAAATAATAAGCTCGATAACTCAATCTCATGTATCCATACACCCTGCAGACAATCTCATCTTAATCGTAAGATATCGTGTTTTTTAACAATGCGCCGTCGAATTGGTAGCCCGAGGTTCCTGCAAAACAAGACAGTTGGTGGGCTGATCCAATAAATTGGGCGGACTTAATAAAGGTATCACGTGAAAAGATTGAGCATGATCCTGAGGTATTAAGCAGTGGCAGTGTATACATCAAAAATCAATTATTAAAAAAACAGGCAGGATCAAGAAGATTGCAGCATATTGAGATTGCCTGAAACCGTTTATTATATTCGAATCGAGTGGAGAATTTAGCTTTCGAATTTCGGTGATCATGGGTAAACAAAAATTCATTCCCTGATGACGTTTGTCGAGGAGATTTTTTTGCATCATCAAGAGCTTATATGAGACACTCAAAACATTACTGAAGGAAAAAGTACCTTGAATCATGGAGAATAAAATTGCACATGCAGAATTATGTGAAATGTACTAACGGTAAAGGAAGGAGTGAATGATTAGATTTGAAGAAAAGAATCGTGAAGGTTTTTTCATGTACACATTTCTTGTTATTTGAATATTACGATCGTCCTGTAACTGTCCGAACGGTTTACCGTCGGATAAGGTCTTTTGGACTGCAGCATTATCGACCCCATCTTTTGTTACATCTGACGATTGAGCATCGCCGGTAACGATTACAGTGGTGCAGAGAACGTCGGAATGTGGAATGGCATCAGTTCGTCTTTTCTGATGAATCTCGATTCTTCTTGGGTGCACAGAATGGTCTAAGAAGGGTAAGACGACGTCGGACAGAAAGACGTGAACCTCAGTTTGATGTTGAGCGTCATGTACACCAGACAGTAGGCGTTATGGTATGGGGTGCTATTGCAAATGCAAATAGGTAACCTTTAGTCTTTATTTGAGGTTACAAGTGTGCTGCGTTACCTTCAAGAAATAGTGGAGCCATATGTTCACCCTTACCTTAACCGGCTCGAGAGTCCAATATTTCAGCAAGATAACTCTGTTCAAATGTAAGAAGGAGCAATAACAACATGTTTCGCGCAGCGGTAGGAGGGCCTTCGTAAAGGTACTTTCCGTCCAGAGTCGAATTGAGGAGATTTCACACAATCGTTCAGTTTATTTATCCATGTCTCATCCAGCTAATGAATTTTTCTGCCTTGTTCCCTTAATGAGCGGATTTTCTTCAAATTATCTCTTCTCCAGACAATTATTTCATCCCTATCTATCAGTAGACTATCACGACCACGTTTTTTGAACTTGAATTCCATTTTTTCAATAATTTATAGAACGTTTTTCTTTTGAAATTTGGCAAACTGTCGTCATCATTCACGATCTCTAGTACTTTAAAAATCGTTGGGATTTCATTCCGAAAAAAAACCGTGGACAATTCTTTTGATAAGGTTCATATCGAAATCGTCAACCGAATTATTTTTAACGACTGTGGTCTCTCCTTACGTGGCGTCAATGTTTTATTCTCTTTATACTCTCTGAGAATTCTGAATACAGCTGAATCACTCACCCCTAAGGATTTTGAAACAATTCCTACTAAGTCTCTTTTCGATAAATCAGGATGTTCTTCCAATTCTTTTCAAGAAATGTTCAAAATTATCTCTTTCTCTTCAGTAGAGAAGGCTACCTTTTGGAACTTAATCGTGGTGGTCCCCACATATCACCATCAGATACAGTATCCGTTTCCGAATTCGACATTGTTCTATAAACACTATATACACTTTGTCAAAAGATTTCCCAACACAATACACTTTTTACAACAAAATCTAAACACTTTGAACAGCTAGACCTTCACAGTAGCTCTAGGTATTTCAACTAGTCTTGTCAATTGAAAACTTCGATATTTATGCAAATCAAGATGGCTTTCAACCATTAGGGAAAAGGACCCAAATCTGGTGTTTCCCGGAATTACTTTGTCAGAATCTTACAAGATTCCGACCCAAATCTCTGAAACTCTGGTGTTTCCTGAAATTACCTTGCCGCAATCTCGAGCATCCGAAAAAGAAATTATTCAGTAGATAATAATATAAAAACAAAACAAAATAAAAAAATAGGGTACGTCGGATATAAAATGTTTATGACAGTTGCAAATCATAACAGAAATTTTGCAATAGAGTTTCTGAGGTAAAAAAGTTCTAATGTGGGAATTTCTACTCAAATTAGTGAATAATTTCTATCCAGTACTATCAACAGTCCGTTCCGAGTACGACCCTGGCACTATCTTAGGGCGGTCTAAGGGTGCGTTGTTATAAACGTTTCACCAATAGGAGCTTTATTGTGCGCAAACCAGACGAATTTGTTTGATTACAAAGCTCCTTCTTATATTTGAACGGACTATAGACCTAATATTGCCAGTGTTAGTTCTTTTTTGAAGCGAACTTGTGAATCTTACCATGGCCGCCTAGATCCCCCAATCTTCCGCCCATAGAGCATGTTTGGGACATCATGGGTAGAAGGCTTGGAAATTCACCCCAGCCCCCACGGACTTTGGCGGCTCTGAGACATGTAGCTTGGGATAGTATCCCTCAAAAAGAAATAGACCATCTCATTGCATCAATGCCAAGATGTGTTGGGGAGTAGGTATAAAGATAATTGCGGTGGACAAACACATTATTAACCAATTCCTCAAAAGAAAGTGTGAACCATTCGTTTTTTCTCCAAATGTTAATCATCTATTTTTTGCTATACTATCTTTCTTAACAAAAAAAATTGAAATTTAAACAGCTTCTTTTGGGTGTTGCAGTTTCATTGTCAGTTAGTATATCTCGAAATTCTACAAAACTCAGTAGACACTCGGAAAAAGTTGAACGTGAAATATTGTTTCATAATAAAAAGTCTGTACTGTTCTCATTCAGAAGAATGAAGAGTATACAGAGCACTGTTAGTTTTCTTTATGATTAATTATCATTGTTCTGTTTGTAACCACTTTTCGAAAATTACTGAAGGACTGTTTTTTGTTTAATGCAATGGTGGCAGTAGTTTTTCCTTAAGCCTAACATACTCTAATAATTATTCAGAGAAATAAATTTTCCACATGGGACACACTATGTATTTTTGTATATTGCAACAGAGCTTTGAATTCCCATTTCAAAAATATCAGTATTTTGCTGAATTCATATCTGAAACGTCTATTTTTCAAGTTTCCACGCTTGCATACATTATAAATTGTCCTTGCAAAAAAGGTTTTGTAAAATGTGGTGAAAAGCAGGATATAAATGTCAAATTGTCAAATCCAAATAATTAATATTCACTAATATTAAGTCATTAAATTATAATCACTGAAATTATCCATGTCTCTTGAAAAGGGGAAGATGAATAAAAACGACCTGGCCCCACCAAATACACGGTACAACCTTCGCATCTTAAATATACCGACGAGGTAGAAGCATGACCGGGCGGTCCCCATGACATTTTTTGTGGGTTGCTGTAAAGATCCATTTTTCATCACTTGTCACGATGCGATGGCGAAATCCCTTCCTCTTTCGATACAGAAGCAGTTCTTCCCTTGGCTTCAATTCATAAGAAATCCATATTTTGTTGTGTCTGCATAATAATATTTATTTCCAAACGTACGATAACAACGTCAGTTCTCGACTGACAGGATCATAGAAAAGTTCTATTTCTCCGCCTAGGCGGAGAAATATTTACTTTTCCCTCCGGCGGCAGGAAAAGTGGTTGCTACGAAAAAGATTAATTGGTTACCATGAACATAGATGCATAGAATACAAAAACTTCCAATTCAAACGTCATTTTTATTTGATAAAGTTGCATTAAATGTACAATTTTCATGAATTTGAAAACGTTTGGAAATAAAATAGCATATTTCATTCGGAGAAGAAGTGACTTTTCGTGGCTCGCTTTCAATTATCCGCCTCACTCCGTTCGGCGGATAAACTCAAGCTCGCCACGAAAAGTGACACTTCTCCTCCTAATGAAATAATATACTATTATTTTCAAACGTACGAGAACAACGTTATTTCTCGACTGACAGAATCATCGAGAAGTTCTATTTCTCCGCCTAGGCGGAGAAATAGTTGCTATAGCTTACTTTTCATTCCGGCGCCGACGGCAGAAAAAGTGTTGTTATGCAAAGGACGAATTTTGCATGACAAACGTAAATGTCAATCAAAAAGTGAATATTCAGATTTCCATGAATCTTTAATATGTTTGAAAATAAAATTACATATTTCATTCGAAGAAGTGACTTTTCATGGCTCGCTTTCAATTACCCGCCTCACTACGTTCGGCTGGTAAACTCAAGCTCGCCATGAAAAGTGGCACTTCTCCTTATAAAATAATATACTATTTTTATAGTTCATATTCCATTCATTATCAGGAAATTTACATAAGTAGTTGGAAATGTTACGAATTTGAGGGTGAATTTGTGTTGTCGCTTCTATCTTCTGGACTTGAAAAGAAGGAAGGGTGTGCCTTCAGATAAAATGTAAATGGAAGTCGGAGAACACTCCATCCCTCGTTTGTCCTATCTTCCTGATGTGGTTCCGGAAATGATCCTAACAGGAATTCCTTATCAACGAAATTATCACAACATCGAAATTCCCGACTCGGGTAGCGTAGAATATCCCGAAATAAGTCATAATTGATCCCATATCATTAGCGCCCCAACAATGACAAATATCGACTGGGACAAACGGAGTCTCGTTAAACGTTATCTTAATTTACCTAATTGACATTCTTTGAGAGCGCGACGACACCGAAACAAGAACCCCTGTTTTGCATACTGATAATGAATATTTCAATGACAAAGAACATCGCTATTGGTTCGGCAATCTGCTTATTCTTTTCTACCTAACTTCCCGCCTCCCCCGTTTGCGATAAAAAGTTTCCCAATCAACAGTGATGCGCTCCGGAGTATAAAAAGAACATTGTTAATTTTATCCCCCTGTCTTCGCGATAACTCCTTCGTCTATAAATGATTGATTTCGACTCAACGTCCATTGGAAACAATGGATAATTGAGAAGGGGAGATGCATTTCATTTCGTCGATTTGCTTAAATCGAATTGATTTCGGTTATTGAGTCGAAGACTTCGTTTGGATTTGTCGCTTGATGATTGAGCATTCGATGGGATATTTAGAGGACGGAATACTCGTATCTCCTGATGGAGAGATCCTACGATGATTATTCATGAACTGGTTCCATTTTTTTTCATTACAAATTAATGTTTCTTTTTTTAATTCTTCATCTCGATTTATAATGTTGTTTTTTATTTACGACCAAATGAGTTACTCACACATAAAGAGAGTGATTTTTTTATGTGTGTATTTCATTAGGCGTATTCGAAGAAGGAATTTTGATACAAATTCAAGATTCTTTTTTTTTTAAGGGGAAGTCTCACCTTTTGAATCGTGGTAAATCTCCATTCAAAAAGTGTTCTCTTCATTTCACGAGTAACCACCCTAATTTACGACTTAGAGACTTGTTTTTTATCTAATTGAAGTTGAAGAAATCTCGAAGGCAAATAGTTTTCTTTTTTTCGATTTAATTAGTTTTTCAAATAAAAAAAACAGAATTATCGTTAGATCTCTGCAATATTTGGGTTATTGAATATCTTTTTCGTTTTTAATGAGTACAAGCTATATTTTTGAACTAATCATCATGAAAATTTTTGTAGTTTATAGAAAACTAAATTGCCGAGGGCAAATAGTTGCGATTTTTTCCAAAAAATGATAAATAACCGTCGAAAAAAATTCAAGTGTAGTTTCCAAAACGCGAAGTTCAACCTGTTTTTTTTAAAGAAAAACTAATTAAATACGAAAAAAATTTGCCCTCGGGACGTTCTTCAACTTCAATAAAAAAAAATCAAGTCTCTACGTCGTGAATTAGGGTAGTTACTCGTGAAATAAAGAGACTACTTTTTGAAAGGAGATTCACCACGATACAAGAGGTGATACTTCGCCTTAAGAGTACATGAACTTAAATTGAGAAATATTTTCAATTGGAATTTACTTCCGGTTCTACCGGAAACGAATGTGGATTTCGTTATTTCATATTTAACTCCCTGTATATTTATACATATTTGAATTCTTTGTTCAATTCTGCCCTGATTTCATGTGTGATATGCACAACCACTTCAAGTATAGCCTGATTGTCAAATTTGTTGACAGAAAGAATGTCACTCATTAGTGTTTATATCTGCTACTGTTTCCGTATAAATTATGAGGAAATATTATACAGGGTGCCTGAAACAGGGCTTCAAAAAGAGCCTCAATAAATCTATGAAATCTCGTTTCTTTCAAATGGTTACAATATAATTTTGAAATTCCAATCGACCACACATATTGCTTTTTTGACAACTGTTTTCAATTTTTGAAATGCAGATTAATTCGAATTTTTCTGAAGAAGTCGAAGATGAAGTATAGTATTCAATTCGCGTTAATGGTCATAACACACTTGATGAATTTCACCACTCGCCTGACGGCTCGTGCTGCAAAATTCATCTGCGTGTGTTATGACCTACATTACCGCTCGTTGAATAATATAATAAAGTCCAAAACTGACATATTCTAACCACTGACATACTTGAAAATTGTATTAATAACCCTATGATTAAAAAAAAAACTGGCTTTAGTCGTGAAATTCGAATTTCATTCGATAAGGGCAAAACTACTGATTTTATAGACATGCAATGTTCGACATAGAGTTGTAACGAATATTCGCAATCGCATTCGCATTCGAGAATATTCGCATATTTTGCGAATATGAATATCAGAAAAAAAAAACAACTTATAACACAAAAATTAGGTGCAATTGAAACTGACAGAAACAAATCTATGAAACATTTATCAGTCTTTCTTTATATAACTTTTTAATGTTTCAATAATAATCATCTTGAACAAGATACAAACGGGACGCACGGCGTAAATGCCAGCAAGCCATGGACAATTGGCGCCAAATTTGAACATATCCACATTCGCATTCGTATTCCCGAATGTTTGAAAAATGACATTCCTTACATCACTAGTTTGACACACTCCAACTAGTTTTTGACGAAAGGAGGAAGTCGCAAGGTGTTGAATCACAAGATCTCGGTGGCCAATTGTAATTACCACTTCGAGAGATAACACGGTCCAGAAACTTTTCCCGTAAAAGATCAATGGTTTCGTTGCTTGTGTGGCACTGTAGCGCTGTCTTGTTGACAGTAATAAAAATGGCCGTACAAATTATTAATCATCTCTTGATAGCGCAATCCATGCATTCACCGTTACTATTGCCCCAGCCTCATTCTCGAAACAGTAAGGTTCAATGACCCTGCCGGACCATAAACCGCACCAAACAGTCACACGTTGAGGATAGAGGGACTTTTCAACAATAACTCGTGGGTGAGTCCCAGATGCGACAATTTTGTTCGCTGGCGAAGCCACCGATGTGAGAATGAGCTTCATCACTCAAGGTGATTTTCCGATGGAATTCCGGATCATTTGAATGCATTTTAATGACCTAATCTGCAAAGACACGACGTTGATGAAGATCGTCCGGCTTGACGTCTTGTGTTAACTGAACTTTATAAGCGATGGGACCCAAATCTTAATGCAAAATACGGTGTAATGACTTTTGTGGATTGCCTAATTCCAATGAACGACTAGGAATGGCCAAACCTGGGCTTTCGCCAACACTATCGGCTACAGCAGCAATATTCTCGGCTGTTATTGAGCGACGTGCACGGGTTTTATTCTTCACATTACTAACTTGTCCCAACAGCTCAAATTTTTCCACCAGTTTCTGTATTGCAGTTCGACAAGCTGTTTCACGACGACCCAAAATCATTCGAGTTTTAGGAAACGTCTTTTACAAATTTTCACCATTTTTATAGTGAATTTTATGGATCAATGTTTTCATATAGACGCATACCTATGACCATGCTTCCACAAATGGGTCATCCTGTATTTCAGAGAATTATCTTCGTCCACTATCATTCACAAATCAGCAAAAGCTGTCTTTATGTCGAATGACTTCCATAAAATGCATTCGAAAGATAGTTCGAGACATGGAACGTAAATAACTATTCCATAATCGGAGGAAGTCATAAAGTTTGAAACGATCAATAAAACAGGTAGAACTTCTTGGAGCTACCTAGACGCGAGATCACATGATAAATGAGTCCTTGAGGAGTGTGATTTAGAAACTCATGGATTCTTCTTAGTTTTTCACATAAACAGCAAGATGGATTCGTTTTATCTTAGACGTTGTTGGTCCTGAAACTCACTGAGGTTAATATCTTGCGGGAATAGAGGTGGTAGTCGATCCTGGAAAGTAGATCCTCTTGAATTTGGTCTGCAGCATCTCCGGTTGACCCATATGAATAATACTGAGCAGAGAATACATACATCAATACCTTCTCAGTTGTCAATCTGTTCTATTGAAAATAAATTCGATGTAATTAAGCAGAATGGGAATAATTTCCATATTGAAGTTAACAGCAATAACTTAAACTATGGAAAATTATTTCATACTTCTTTCTTCTTTTCTCGCAATGTATCTCGCTGCTAATTTCAAGGCGGGTGTTTTAGTAAGGCGGAACCAATTCCGTTTTCAATTTACCTGCTTGTAGTGAGCTCCGACCAAAACCACGTCAGGTATTTATAGGTAGCTACAAGAAATATGAAATTCTGGAATTAATTCGACATAACTGCAGAAATAATCTAAAGATATTAATTACTCTGAAAGTGCGACATGTAATTGCTCCTCAATACGGTTTTACTGGCTGCGTATGCAACTCACGAGCACTTCATTAACGTCCACTAATTATAGAAGCATAACGACACATGAATTAGTTTAGTCGAACTTGTGCATCGTCAGGGTTCAACAGAAAATTGTGAACTTCACACTCGATACATTATCCAGAGGTTATCTATGACTTGTCGATTCCATTCTTGAGACAGATTTTATGTTTGATATTTTCACAAATCGTAAAATACATTAGAGATGAACTGATGGAATAGAACACTGTAAACAAACTAAATGACTGCATGAATTTGGTGTAGGTAGTGCTAACTTTCAAAAGAAACAATTTCGTTAAACTATTTTCCCTAGCTTTTTTGATTGATTCCTAATATTTTCTCGACTATAAATACCTATACAGGGTGTATTCAGAGGTGAGGCTTTTCTGTTGACAGACGGTAGAACTGATCGAAATAAGTCATTTCACCAAAAATTTTTTATATGAATTATGTTTCGAGAAAATGAAACTAGAAAATATTCTAGTTAGGTGAATCTGAAAATTCCTCAGTCCGAACCTGCTCCCTCGCCTGCTCGTTCGTAGATATCGACAAATTTTTTGTCTTCTCATCATACATGACTCAGAATATCGATTGTGATCAGCAATCTTCGATCGTATTACGACGACGGTACGACTATTTCATGTTTCGAAAATTCCGCACGTTTATTCAAATAATGAACTTGTTTATATGCTTTTAATTTATGGTGAATCAAAACAAAATGCCAGTTCAGCGTATGAGTTGCACAGAACAAGATTTCCGCTGAAAAATCACCCAACTTCGCGGATGTTATTAGAATGATATTAGGAACATTGAGATGCAGGCCAGAGTAGTATTAAGGTATTGATGCCCAAAATTAAAAAGAAAATTTTAAAACTGAACATTTCATATACGAAATTTTCGGTAAAAAAGCCTCACCTTAAAATACACCCTGTACAGGCGAGTTTCATCACAACCTATATTGAAATACTGGTGACAGCAATTTGAACTTTTTTATTTCGCCATGAAAATGTCATCATGTAACCACATCAAAAATTTTGTCACATAATTCTGAGGTTTTTACGGAGTGATAAAACTTAAAATTGGAATTAAACTCATTCGAATTAAGATTGAATCCAATTTTTTTTTATTTGAAAAATAATTTTAAGACATTTATGTTCTAATTATAGTTTTCGGCATATGACTAGCTCTGGAGGTAATGTTACAGTGAATGGTGCACGTTACAGACCGATAATCAATGGTTATTTGTTTCAAAATTTGACCAAGTATCGATATTAGGAACATTGAGATGCAGGCCAGAGTAGTATCGAGGTATTGATGCCCAAAATTAAAAAGAAAATTTTAAAACTGCACATTTCATATAAAAAATGTTCGGTAAAAAAAGCCTCACCTTAAAATACACCTTGTACAGGCGAGTTTCATCACAACCTATATTGAAATACTGGTGACAGCAATTTGAACTTTTTATTTCGTCATGAAAATGTCATCATGTAACCACATCAAAAATTTTGTCACATAATTCTGGTGTTTTTACGGAGTGATGAAACTTCAAATTGGAATTAAACTCATTCGAATTAAGATTGAATCCATTTTTTTTTATTTGAAGAATAATTTTAAGACATTTATGTTCTAATTATAGTTTTCGGCATATGACTAGCTCTGGAGGTAATGTTACAGTGAATGGTGCACGTTACAGATCGATAATCAATGGTTATTTGTTTCAAAATTTGACCCAGTATCGACCAAGAAATGTTTTGGTTCCAACAGGTGTAGCACCACCTCATGCTACCACCGTTACAATTGATTCATTGAAAGGATGATTTGGCAATAACATTATTTCGACAAATGATCCAATTAATTGGCTTCCAAGATCATGCGACATAACTCCAATCGATTATTTTCTTTGGGGTTATGTCAAGTCATTGGTTTTATGCTGATTAACCAGAAACAATAGACGCTTCAGAAGCCAACATAACTCGTGTTTCTGCTGAAAAAAGGCCTGAATTACTCGGAAAAGTGGTCCAAAATTGGTCTGGTTGAATGCGGTTCCTCAGAGCGAGTCGTGGTGGACATATGCCGGAAATTCTTTTTCGAAAATAATAAACATAATATAATAAAATTATCTTTCAAAAAGGAAAAAAATTGGCTTCAATTTTAATGTGTTTTATTCCAATTTGAAATTTAATCTAAAAAACACCCGATACATTTACTGCAAGCATTTTTCTCATATCGTGTGCTTTCAACATGACTTCTCAAGCCAAACTGTACACATTTATACCACTAATTGCAGGTAAAATCCACTCGTTTACTTATACTGAGTGGCATAGAAAAAGCAACTGGTGAATTTGTTAGAAAAATGTCAGTTCCTGAACAGAGATTCGAACACCAAACCTTTCGATATAAAGAGTCGAACGCTCTTACCACTGAACTATCCGTCCAATAATGCGAATGTCCCTTCGACATTGATCGCAATTTTTTTACCGTGTTTGCCTTCAAATCGTTTCAATAGTCGATACCGATTCGACTTGCAAAACGTTGATCCATTTCCATTATTCTATTTATAAATGACAGTGAGAAATGATAATGTGAATATTGATCAGGAATTTTAATTTTTATTCAAGGCAGCGTTTTTTCAACAGAAACAATTCCTTTTTATGGCAGATTGTAAAGAGAATATCAATAAAACCATTGAGTACCTAGTCTTGTTAGATACATTTTCAATGATGACATTGATAATTGAAGATATACACTGCGCAAAAAAATTAACGCACATTCTGAAAATCTCAATTTTAATGAAAGTTAACTCTATATTGACTTTATTAACTTTTATGTTCCCTCGGGAAAGTTTTGAACGAAACAAGACACATCAAATGGAAGAAAAATTCAGGATTTCACCGAATCTCATCTGAAAGAAGAGAAATGAACAATTTTCAAAATACTGAAATGCTGATAAGTGATTCAATACTTGGTATTTCCACCCCTTGCGTTAATTACAGCTCGGCAACGACGGTTCATATTCAAAATGAGTGATCTTAAAATGTTCTGATCTAATCCTTCCCAGATTTCTCCGAGTTGGATTCCTAAGTCATTAAGAGTAGCTGGATGATTTTCTGAACTTCTCAGCCTTCTATTGAGGTTGTCCCAAACCTGCTCAATCGGATCGAGATCTGGACTTCTTGCTGGCCATTTCATTCGAGAGACTTCAACGTCTTCAAGGTACTCCTGAACGATGCGCGCTCAACGAAGAAACTCTCTATACTCTGTTCAAATATAAGCGACTACGACGTAAACAAAGTCGCGCACACGAAGGATGGGCTTGCTTCAGGTAGAGACTTGCTTTCAGGGCTCCAGGGTCGGATCGAGGATAGTTCACACAATCATATAAACTTGATATTATTCTCTGAATGGAATACACATGATTTGAATAGACAAATGTGAACGTTTCGTTCTTTTTCGTGGTGGGCCCAATATACCACCTTCAGATGCAGTGTCCGTTTCTGAATTCGACATTATTGTCCGGAAAAGATAACTGTGAAATCGTTCTAAGCTTTAAGTACGATCCTGGCAGTCTTTTGGGGGCGTGAAAAGAATTATACAGCCGACCGTTTCACCAATCATATGTTAGTAATGCGCAAAACAAACCGATTTGGTTTGTTTGTTTACATTCTCTTATATTTGAACAGACTATAGTAACGTTCTTGAATGACAGTTGTTACCCGTGGTCTACCCTGTCCTGGTCTTCGGACATTCATACCTGTCTCCCTGAATCACTGCAACATTCTGGACACACTTGTATGGGAAACTCCAAACCTTTCTGCAGTTCTTGTGTATGTCCACCCTTCTCGCAAGACTACCGCTTGGGCACATTCCTCTTGGGTCAAATTGCGTGTTTCGCGTTGCATAGCGATCGAGTGTAGATAATCAAACGAAAGAAAAACTATTGATCACTAGAATTGATCGAGAACAACTGATTTTAGAATGGAGCCAATACATTCAAAATCTGATAATATCATCTTTTTTTATTCCTGCTGGGAGAAAACATCTGTATTGAAGAAAAACGTTGAAAGTGGATAACATAAGCATGCATAATTCTGATAAAAATAATTATCATTGAGAACACCTTCAGTTGTAGAATAAATTTGAGATTTCCATAATGTGCGTTAATTTTTTTGCGCAGTGTATTTGGAAAATGCGGAATTTTTCCAGAAAAAATAGAGTTATTTGTAAAATGGATAACGAATGCGTACGAATTTTTCTGTTAGATTAATATTGATATTCCAACTAAATCAGTAGGAAATTGATCGTGAATCTGAATATTCTATATCAATATGGATGTCGAAATTATACACTCAATTTCCTCAATCGAATGCTTGAATAATCACATTTAACGTCCTATGTATAAATTGTTAACTGATAGTTGTTGACGATTCTGCAATTTAACGTAATTTTCTGGACCGAGAACATATGATTAGTTCGATTTTACTGCTCATGGAAATTCGCATCAACATGGAATAAAGTCAGTACGGATTTAATTAGTAAAATTTCCATATGTTTTCAAATATTTTATCTGTCACACAAGGGAATGCTTTAAAGGAATGTATAAAAGTGAAGCTAAAAGTTGAAATTCAGTTTGTTCATTGTGTGGTCAATTTTTTTTGTGTTTGAACTGTGCGAAGCTTGCTTTTGTCATTGTGCTTCATGCATAAACAAAATATTGCGATACCATATCAACGGACAATAACTTATTAGAAGTGTCAGTGTAGAGTTACACGTCAAAAAAGTAAACCAGAGTTACGCAATAAATTTAAAAAAAAGTGTCCACCGAAATTGAAAAAATCGAAAAATTGGAGTATCGAGCCATCATCAAGTACCTGTATTTCAAAGTGTTAAGAGGTAAGCAGATTTACGAAGATATGCTTAATACCCTTAGTGATCAATGTCCTTCGTATGCGACCGTGAAAAATTGGACTGCAAGCTTCAAAATAGGTAAATTTTCCATTGAAGATGATGACCGATAGGGAAGGCCAGTTTCTGTGTCAGTCCCCGAAAATATCGATGCAGTTCATGACATGATTTTATCAGGCCGTCGAATTGGGCTAACACGGATATCTGAAGCACTGAAGAATTCATACGAACGCGTTCATCATATAGTTCACGTCAATTGACTGCAAAATGGATCCCCAAATGTTTGAATGTTGACCAAGAGCTGTGCTAGATTTGGAAACGATGTAAACTTCTTGAATCGAATTGTTACTATGGATGAGACTTGGGTACATTTCTACGATCCATAAACAAAGCAACAATCGATGGAATGGCGACACTCTGGTTCTCCAAGGCCTAAGAAGTTTCGTGTCCAAAAATCTGCTGGACAAGTTCTTGCTTCAGTTTTTTGGGATTGCCATGGAAAATGGTAGAACAATAACTGGAGATTTACTATTCGACGTTACTGACCACTTTACGGAAAAAAATTAAAGGGAAAAGGTATTTTGTTTTTACAGGACAACGCCCCAGTACACAAATCTCATGTTGCCATGCAAAAATTTGTGATTTAGGTTTAAAATTACTACACCACCTCTTATTCACCTGATTTGGCGCCGTCCGACTATCATCTTTTTCGTCAACTGAAAAAAAAATTTAAAAGGTCGTAAATTTTCTTCCAGCGAGGAGGTAATAAAAGCTGTGGAGGACTGGTTTGCAGAGCAAGAAGAAACATTTTTCTTGAAAGGTCTAGAGATGTTGCAGGTTCACTGTAATAAATGTATTCAATTAAGAGGAGAATATGTTGGGTAATAAAATATTTTGACATTGAAATTTTGTTTGGTTCTATAGTAGGCTGAGAATTTTTCAATATATCCTCGTATTGTTTTTATATGGGGTTTCTTGGAACCTCACAAGATTTGAAGACCAAGATCCGTATAGAAATTCACCCAGTGTATGTGAAATGGGGACGTTACCGTTGATTTGATATTCAAAGTGAATTGAATCTTAAGGTATTCGCCTGCGTGATGAAGAACAAATACAAATTTTCTGATTCATACAACGCGTTTCAGTGAGGGTTGAAAAGAGGAAGTTATGCTGCAGTCTGTATAATCAATACAAAATCATCAGTCGTGTATATCGAAGTAGCCAAAATTTGTAATATCTACTTATATTTCGGTTTATAAGTTATAAGGAAATGGCTTCTGATATTATGTCGAATTATTAAATCTTCTTGTCAGTCTGTATTGACCACAGTCAAAGTTATCCATGCAATTCAAGGAAACATCTACAGAATGTTCAGAATAAAAAAGCTGCCAGCGATTAGTTGGAAAATATGTTCCTGGCATTGCTCTCTCGTTCCCAGTGTGGTCGCAATAAAAATGGAAATTTCAATAATGGGAACCAATAAACACGATCAATCGCTTTTTCTGCGTTGTCGGGAACTCTGTGCCGATATCACTTCGGAATTATAAGTGAGTAAGGAAGGGCACCGATAACACCGTTTGGTAATTCAACATGGAAACTAGGTGGGCATAAAATAAACAGGGTTTTTCTGAATTGTTGAGAAATGTTTCAATAGACGAGTTTTCGTCAGAAGATATGGAGTGCATTTCATATAATTCCTTGTTCAGAGAATCTCCCTCTTTGACAAATATATTCCAAGTTGATCGTGGAACACTCTCTGTTTTTTTCAATAGAGCTCTCTTGGAGTCTGTTCCAATTATTATTACCACGAGAATAACAGAAAAAATGTAGGCATGAATTACAATACAAAATACCACACAGTAAACAATGAGGGAACGGTACTCACGGTTGGTCTGACTTGAAGAGATGAATCTGCTGGTTTTCTTGTCTTGCTTGGGTGTACTGGGTAGAGTCTTCACGTCACAAAACGAATTCACTTTTATGGGTATGAAACTAACAGGTTCCGGCGTTAGGAAGAATATAAGGTGAACTGTGATAGGGTGGTGAACTGAACGCCGTTGCTTTGAAAGTAGCAGAAAAACGAGGGGACGAGGGGATGATCACGATTAAAAAATATTGGGAAATATTCAAGCATTTCCACATTCTTCACTAATTTCATAGTTCAGCGAAATTCGGATAGAAGGCGCCATTGTACATTTCATTCATAATTTGTGAGATATTCATGTATGTTCTTTGGAGATATTACATAAAATGCACGGTGGCGCCACTATCGGATAACTTTTCCTACTCGCTCTGAACGGCGACCTTAAAAACAAAAATAAGGGTTATTGGGGTATCAGTCGTTTTGTTCAGAAAAACTCTTTTTCCTTTGGCTCGAGCTTTCGAGAATTTAATTTATCTCTTCATCAGGAGCACTAAAATATAAAAACATAAAAAGAAAAAACATTACGAAGATACGATATGGTGAAGTTAGTTATATTAATTGGGGGTGGAAAGAAACAACTTACAGGAATTGAGGTTGTTTAAACGTGAAAGAGACCTCTTTATCTATCATGGAGAGTCTCAGTTTTCGTATCTGACAATTACTATAAACATAAAAAAACAATCAATCTCCTTTGAATTTAATGAACAATGATCTAAAAAGAAAATTTTCACTGTGCAATGAAAAACTATCATCAATTAAAAAGACGTAATTTTGGTGACACGTCACTATCACGACAAATGACAGAGGGTCATAGAAACAAGTTTGTTCAAGGAAACAATCACAGAAACATGTATAAAAAATTCTTCTTCGCTGAGTTATAAGTTGGCGTCGGCATCTGGTGGTCGTAGTGAGTGTGGATTCAGTTGGTCTATAGAGGACTCTAGGAGGTACGAGTAAATGCAATGTAGGCCCTCTACATCTCTCTTGAAATTCATAGTGTTGGGTTGTTTGTTTATATGGATCATTTCAAGGAATTTCCTTGTTTTAAGATTGTTCTCATTTTCAAGGATCTGTACTTCTTCGTAGTTGGCTTGATGGTTTAATTGATTTTCGTGGTTTGCAAGTGCACAGTTGCCAGTGTTACGTCTAGAATCGCTTTTATGTGCTATAATTCTTTTCTTCATAGTTCTTTTTGTTTCTCCTATATATATCATTTGACAGTCCTTGCATGTAATCTTGTATACCACATTACTTTTCTTTATGTTGGGGGTCCTATCTTTGAGTCTTGTATGTACTTTTTTTGTTGTTACCAAATTCTTGTTAGCAATTATTCGATTTTCAGTCTTTAGGAGTCCTGTCAGAGGTTTATTCAGTTGGTCAATATATGGTAGAACTACAACTTTATCTCTTATTGTTGGTGGGGTTTCATTTGTGTTCAAATTGGTGGTTTCATTGGGTTCTGTCCTATTTGGTATGTTGTATATCAGTTTCTTTGCCAGTCTCATCGGGTAACCATTCTCTAGTATTAAGTTATATAATTTTTTTAAATTATCTTGTATGTTGGATGGGTGTGAGAGTCTAGTCACTCTATCTTTCATGTTTGCCACCATATTTAATTTCATTTTCCATGGGTGATAAGACTTGTAGTGTATATATCTACCAGATGCAGTCGGTTTTGTGTACCAGCTGGTCTTTAATTTGGTTACATCTCTGAGTACAAGGACATCCAGAAAGGGGAGTTGGTAATTTACCTCTTCTTCCAAGGTAAACTGCAGTTTTGGATGGTAGCTGTTGAATATCTCTAAGACTGTAGTGCTTCCATCTACCGGAATGGCCAGGAAAAGGTCATCTACAAATTTTTTACACACAGGTACAGCGAAAGGTAGTAACGGGATGCATTTGTCTAAGAGTCTATCTACAGTGTATTGAGCCAGTATAGGTGACAGGTAAGACCCCATTGGTGTGCCAGTTATTTGTTTGTAAAAGGTCTCATTCGCTGAAAAATAGGTATTGTCAAAAATAAGTGATATTATCGATTTGAAATCTTTTCTTGGCATGTTGCAATAATGTTTGATATCTGGCCAGTATTCATCGATTGTGGTGAGTGTAAGCTCTAAAGTCAAGTTTGTAAAAAGTGAGGTTACGTCAAGGCTGATCAGTTTGTAGTCGGTAGGAACCTCCATATCATTTATCTGGAGGGCAAAACTAAATGAATCTTTAACATAATAGTTGTTTTCATGGTTATAGGCTTGTTTTAAAATCTCACTTATGTATTTGGAGATTCGGCCTGTTGGAGCCAGTACGGAGGAAACAATTGGTCTCAAACAAAGTTGGGGTTTATGAATTTTTGGCTGTCCATAAAATTTTGGGCACATTGCATCATATGTCATGAGTTTCTTAGCTGTTACTTCATCTAAATAGCCTTTGGTTTTGAGTGCTGTAATGGCTTTATTGACTTTACGTTCTATTGATTCAGTAGGGTCGTTTGGTAACACCCTGTAGTTTTCTTCATCATTCAAAAGTTCCTCTGTCAAATTGGTATAGACTTCTTTTTTCATCAAAACTGTCGTACCACCTTTGTCTGCTTGGGTTAGTATTAAGTCGTTGTTGTCTTTAAGGAACTTAGTCGTAACGTTCTGTGATCTTCTCATCGGATCCATTGAGTGGTTTTCCGGTTTCTGCATGAAGTTTGTCAGAATGTTGGTGGCTTTGGCTCGTATAATGTTTCGTTCTCTTTCGCTCTGACCTGGGTTGTGTGTTTCGACTGTAGATATTAGTCTTGGTATGGAGATATCTTTGAGGGTAGGTTTGATGCAGAATTTTGGTCCCAATGACATGAAAAGTTTTACTTCCTCTGGTATTGTTCTGCCTGATATGTTACAGAACCATCTATCCTGGGTTACTAGTGGTAATTTCTGTGATCTCTGGAGCCGTTCGTATTTTCTCTGGTTGTTTTGTTTTTTGTTATGGAAAACTCTGTTGAAGGTAACCAAGATTTTTTGTTTGAAGGTATTCCACTGATGTTCTGGTAAGGTTTCCCTGATCTTGTTGTCGATTTCTTGCTGCTGATTTTCCAAATAATGTAGGTTGTTTACAGTCACTTGGAGTTGTTGATTTAATATTTTGAGGCCCAATCTGTCAGCAAAGACCTTGGTTTGGTGTCCTGTTTTGGGGTCCTTATATTCTATTGTCGATTCAATGCGGTTTATACAGCTCATCAGTTGTAGTGGCTTTACCTGCTCAGTTTTGCACCTAGTGAGAAAAATTCTTCTGTTCATAAGGAGAGCTATTTTTTTGGAGTTGTTACTGTATTGTTTTAAGGTCTTAGTAGTTTCTTGACCGTATTGTCTCGATATGTCGTGGAAAAAGCCCATTTTGTACTAACTCAAGTGGAATATTATTGTTTGCTGTTTTTCAATTCACAAGTGTAAATAAGGGTTATTGGGGTATCAGCCGTTTTGTTCAGAAAAACTCTTTTTCCTTTGGCTCGAGCTTTCGAGAATTTAATTTATCTCTTCATCAGGAGCACTAAAATATAAAAACATAAAAAGAAAAAACATTACGAAGATACGATATGGTGAAGTTAGTTATATTAATTGGGGGTGGAAAGAAACAACTTACAGGAATTGAGGTTGTTTAAACGTGAAAGAGACCTCTTTATCTATCATGGAGAGTCTCAGTTTTCGTATCTGACAATTACTATAAACATAAAAAAACAATCAATCTCCTTTGAATTTAATGAACAATGATCTAAAAAGAAAATTTTCACTGTGCAATGAAAAACTATCATCAATTAAAAAGACGTAATTTTGGTGACACGTCACTATCACGACAAATGACAGAGGGTCATAGAAACAAGTTTGTTCAAGGAAACAATCACAGAAACATGTATAAAAAATTCTTCTTCGCTGAGTTATAAGTTGGCGTCGGCATCTGGTGGTCGTAGTGAGTGTGGATTCAGTTGGTCTATAGAGGACTCTAGGAGGTACGAGTAAATGCAATGTAGGCCCTCTACATCTCTCTTGAAATTCATAGTGTTGGGTTGTTTGTTTATATGGATCATTTCAAGGAATTTCCTTGTTTTAAGATTGTTCTCATTTTCAAGGATCTGTACTTCTTCGTAGTTGGCTTGATGGTTTAATTGATTTTCGTGGTTTGCAAGTGCACAGTTGCCAGTGTTACGTCTAGAATCGCTTTTATGTGCTATAATTCTTTTCTTCATAGTTCTTTTTGTTTCTCCTATATATATCATTTGACAGTCCTTGCATGTAATCTTGTATACCACATTACTTTTCTTTATGTTGGGGGTCCTATCTTTGAGTCTTGTATGTACTTTTTTTGTTGTTACCAAATTCTTGTTAGCAATTATTCGATTTTCAGTCTTTAGGAGTCCTGTCAGAGGTTTATTCAGTTGGTCAATATATGGTAGAACTACAACTTTATCTCTTATTGTTGGTGGGGTTTCATTTGTGTTCAAATTGGTGGTTTCATTGGGTTCTGTCCTATTTGGTATGTTGATACCCCAATAACCCTTATTTACACTTGTGAATTGAAAAACAGCAAACAATAATATTCCACTTGAGTTAGTACAAAATGGGCTTTTTCCACGACATATCGAGACAATACGGTCAAGAAACTACTAA
The DNA here is from genome assembly GCA_951802165.1 of Adalia decempunctata. Taxonomy (NCBI): domain Eukaryota; kingdom Metazoa; phylum Arthropoda; class Insecta; order Coleoptera; family Coccinellidae; genus Adalia; species Adalia decempunctata. Next base: position 31,217,763 of record OX637697.1, read on the forward strand.
GACCTTAAAACAATACAGTAACAACTCCAAAAAAATAGCTCTCCTTATGAACAGAAGAATTTTTCTCACTAGGTGCAAAACTGAGCAGGTAAAGCCACTACAACTGATGAGCTGTATAAACCGCATTGAATCGACAATAGAATATAAGGACCCCAAAACAGGACACCAAACCAAGGTCTTTGCTGACAGATTGGGCCTCAAAATATTAAATCAACAACTCCAAGTGACTGTAAACAACCTACATTATTTGGAAAATCAGCAGCAAGAAATCGACAACAAGATCAGGGAAACCTTACCAGAACATCAGTGGAATACCTTCAAACAAAAAATCTTGGTTACCTTCAACAGAGTTTTCCATAACAAAAAACAAAACAACCAGAGAAAATACGAACGGCTCCAGAGATCACAGAAATTACCACTAGTAACCCAGGATAGATGGTTCTGTAACATATCAGGCAGAACAATACCAGAGGAAGTAAAACTTTTCATGTCATTGGGACCAAAATTCTGCATCAAACCTACCCTCAAAGATATCTCCATACCAAGACTAATATCTACAGTCGAAACACACAACCCAGGTCAGAGCGAAAGAGAACGAAACATTATACGAGCCAAAGCCACCAACATTCTGACAAACTTCATGCAGAAACCGGAAAACCACTCAATGGATCCGATGAGAAGATCACAGAACGTTACGACTAAGTTCCTTAAAGACAACAACGACTTAATACTAACCCAAGCAGACAAAGGTGGTACGACAGTTTTGATGAAAAAAGAAGTCTATACCAATTTGACAGAGGAACTTTTGAATGATGAAGAAAACTACAGGGTGTTACCAAACGACCCTACTGAATCAATAGAACGTAAAGTCAATAAAGCCATTACAGCACTCAAAACCAAAGGCTATTTAGATGAAGTAACAGCTAAGAAACTCATGACATATGATGCAATGTGCCCAAAATTTTATGGACAGCCAAAAATTCATAAACCCCAACTTTGTTTGAGACCAATTGTTTCCTCCGTACTGGCTCCAACAGGCCGAATCTCCAAATACATAAGTGAGATTTTAAAACAAGCCTATAACCATGAAAACAACTATTATGTTAAAGATTCATTTAGTTTTGCCCTCCAGATAAATGATATGGAGGTTCCTACCGACTACAAACTGATCAGCCTTGACGTAACCTCACTTTTTACAAACTTGACTTTAGAGCTTACACTCACCACAATCGATGAATACTGGCCAGATATCAAACATTATTGCAACATGCCAAGAAAAGATTTCAAATCGATAATATCACTTATTTTTGACAATACCTATTTTTCAGCGAATGAGACCTTTTACAAACAAATAACTGGCACACCAATGGGGTCTTACCTGTCACCTATACTGGCTCAATACACTGTAGATAGACTCTTAGACAAATGCATCCCGTTACTACCTTTCGCTGTACCTGTGTGTAAAAAATTTGTAGATGACCTTTTCCTGGCCATTCCGGTAGATGGAAGCACTACAGTCTTAGAGATATTCAACAGCTACCATCCAAAACTGCAGTTTACCTTGGAAGAAGAGGTAAATTACCAACTCCCCTTTCTGGATGTCCTTGTACTCAGAGATGTAACCAAATTAAAGACCAGCTGGTACACAAAACCGACTGCATCTGGTAGATATATACACTACAAGTCTTATCACCCATGGAAAATGAAATTAAATATGGTGGCAAACATGAAAGATAGAGTGACTAGACTCTCACACCCATCCAACATACAAGATAATTTAAAAAAATTATATAACTTAATACTAGAGAATGGTTACCCGATGAGACTGGCAAAGAAACTGATATACAACATACCAAATAGGACAGAACCCAATGAAACCACCAATTTGAACACAAATGAAACCCCACCAACAATAAGAGATAAAGTTGTAGTTCTACCATATATTGACCAACTGAATAAACCTCTGACAGGACTCCTAAAGACTGAAAATCGAATAATTGCTAACAAGAATTTGGTAACAACAAAAAAAGTACATACAAGACTCAAAGATAGGACCCCCAACATAAAGAAAAGTAATGTGGTATACAAGATTACATGCAAGGACTGTCAAATGATATATATAGGAGAAACAAAAAGAACTATGAAGAAAAGAATTATAGCACATAAAAGCGATTCTAGACGTAACACTGGCAACTGTGCACTTGCAAACCACGAAAATCAATTAAACCATCAAGCCAACTACGAAGAAGTACAGATCCTTGAAAATGAGAACAATCTTAAAACAAGGAAATTCCTTGAAATGATCCATATAAACAAACAACCCAACACTATGAATTTCAAGAGAGATGTAGAGGGCCTACATTGCATTTACTCGTACCTCCTAGAGTCCTCTATAGACCAACTGAATCCACACTCACTACGACCACCAGATGCCGACGCCAACTTATAACTCAGCGAAGAAGAATTTTTTATACATGTTTCTGTGATTGTTTCCTTGAACAAACTTGTTTCTATGACCCTCTGTCATTTGTCGTGATAGTGACGTGTCACCAAAATTACGTCTTTTTAATTGATGATAGTTTTTCATTGCACAGTGAAAATTTTCTTTTTAGATCATTGTTCATTAAATTCAAAGGAGATTGATTGTTTTTTTATGTTTATAGTAATTGTCAGATACGAAAACTCCCAAACAACACACAAACATCTTTTGAACATTTTATAGACGACATGAAATAGATTATTAGATGATCTATAAAACATCAAAATGTATTGAATTTCTAACCTAGATTCGACGTAAAAATGTCCGCGAGATTTACGTTGAAAAATATAGGGCTGTGAAGTTAGCGGCCACTTTCCATCGGCCATTCTCGGATCCATCGGCCAGTTCACCAGTGGCGTCGGGTATTTATGAAAATCGCGATTAAAATTATTTGGGAGACGAAAAGTTCAGGATTTTTGCCTGAAATGAGTTCTTTGATTCTCTGTTGATAATTAACCACCAAAATTTCTATTTATTTTAATGATTACCAAAAGTTATAATGAATTATTATGTGTCGGAGAAATCTGATTTCGAGTGCATTGAAGGGATATACTTGAAAAATGATTAGCCTGAGTGAAATTTGGTGGAAATGTTGCTAGTGTGGTCTAGAATCTTATTCCGAGAGGGTTTTTCATTTGCAGGACTTCGGGGGGGAGTTTTCACCCCTATCCTCCAAGGGTCGACAAAACATCGCAAGTGGGTCTAAGGAATGATAAGCCTGAATGAAATTTGGTAGGAATGTTGCTAGTGTGGTCTAGAATCTTATTCCGAGAGGTTTTTCATTTGCAGGACTTCGGGGGGGGAGTTTTCACCCCTATCCTCCAAGGGTCGACAAAACATCGCGAGTGGGTCTAAAAAATGATTAGCCTGAATGAAATTTGGTAAGAATGTTGCTTGTGTGGTCTAGAATCCTATTCCGAGAGGGTTTTCATTTGCAGGACTTCTGGGGGGAGTTTTCACCCCCTTCCTCCAAGGGTCGACAAAACATAGCAAGTGGGTCCAAAAAATGATAAGCCTGAATGAAATGTTGCTAGTGTGGTCTAGAATCTTATTCCGAGGGGTTTTTCATTTGCAAGACTTCGGGGGGGATTTTTCACCCCTATCCTCCAACGGTCGACAAAACATCGCAAGTAGGTCCAAAAAATGATAAGCCTGAATGAAATTTGGTAGGAACGTTGCTAGTGTGGTCTAGAATCTTATTCCGAGGGGTTTTTCATTTGCAAGACTTCGGGGGGGAGTTTTCACCCCTATCCTCCAAATCAAATAACACATATCTTGAAATATCACAACAAATGATTAGAAGTAGGAAACAAAATATTTCTCACCCGACACGAAGCGGTTTTTGTCAAAGAACCATTACTTTATTATAGGGCCAGATGGTTTACAACCAAGTAGCAATTGGAAAAGGGGATATAATATTCAAGAAGCGTGTTTCCATGGATTGAGTTGGAATGAATTATTAATTGAATAAAATATTTGGACTTAGGTCGCTAGTCGTTTGATATTTTTATCAATTAAGTTGATTTCTCTCTAAATTTCGCATCACCTTAATATGAAACGAAAAATGGATACGTAGCGCATTTAGAGCTCGGTTGATCCTAAGGTTTTATAGTAAGATCGCCGAGCTGCCATACGTAACTTGTTGTTCTGAGTAACCATATGTACATAATATTAGAGAACACTAAAGGTACATGAAAATAAAGCTCACATTTCTTTAAGTTTGAGTGCTGATGTTTCTGTACACCTAGAATATTGTTAACAAAATAATACTAAAAATTGTCAGGCAGTTTTTCCCAACCTATCCTCATAAGTAAGCCCCCGAAAATATAAATAAAATATACTCACAGTCTGAGTCCTGAATTTTAAATTCTACATTTTGCAATGATTTGTTGAATCTTGAGGATTAGAGGATAAGGGTGAAAACTACCCTCCAAAGTCTTGCAAATAAAAAACCTTTCGGAATAAGATTCTAGACGACTCTAGCAACATTCCTACCAAATTTCATTCAGGCTTATCATTTTTTAGACCCACTCGCGATGTTTTGTTGACTCTTGGAGGTTAGGGGTGAAAACTACCCTCAGAAGTCCTGCAAATGAAAATCCTCTCGGATTAAGATTTCAGACCGCACTAGGAACATCTCTACAAAATTTCGTTCAGGTTAATCATTTTTTAGACCCACTCGCGATGTTTTGTCGACTCTTGGAGGATAGGGGTGAAAACTACCCTCCAATGTCCTGCAAATGAAAAACCTCTCGGAATAAGATTCTAGACCACACTAGCAACATTCTCACCAAATTTCATTCAGGCTAATTATTTTTTAGACCAACTTGCGATGTTTCAGCGACACTTGGAGGATAGATGTGAAAACTACCCTCCAAAGTCCTGCAAATGAAAAACCTTTCGGAATAAGATTCTAGACCACACTATCAACATTTCTACCAAATTTCATTCAGGCTAATCATTTTTCAGACCCACTCGCGATGTTTTGTCGACTCTTGGAGGATAGGGGTGAAAACTACCCTCCAAAGTCCTGCAAATGAAAAACCTTTCGAAATAAGATTCTAGACCACACTAGCAACATTTCTACAAAATTTCGTTCAGGCTAATCATTTTTCAGACCCACTCGCGATGTTTTGTCGACTCTTGGAGGATAGGGGTGAAAACTACCCTCCAAAGTCCTGCAAATGAAAAACCTTTCGAAATAAGATTCTAGACCACACTAGCAACTTTTCTACCAAATTTCGTTCAGGCTTATCATTTTTTAGACCCACTCGCGATGTTTTGTCGACTCTTGGGGGATAGGGGTGAAAACTACCCTCCAAAGTCCTGCAAATGAAAAACCTCTCGGAATAAGATTCTAGACTACACTAGCAACATTTTTACCAAATTTCATTCAGGCTAATCATTTTTTAGACCCACTCGCGATGTTTTGTCGACTCTTGGAGGATAGGGGTGAAAACTACCCTCCAAAGTATTGCAAATGAGTAACCTCTCGGAATAAGATTCTAGACCACACTAGCAACATTTCTACCAAATCTCATTCAGGCTAATTATTTTTTAGACCCACTTGCGATGTTTTGTTGACTCTTGGAGGTTAGGGGTGAAAACTACCCTCTGAAGTCCTGCAAATGAAAATCCTCTCGGATTCAGATTTCAGACCGCACTAGTAAAATCCCTATCAAATTTCATTCAGGCTAATCATTTTTCAAGTATTTCTCTTCAATATACTCGAAATCATATTTCTCCGACACATAATAATTCATTATAACTTTTTCTAATCATCAAAATAAATAGAAATTTTGTTGTTTGATTATCAACAGAGAATCAAAGAAGTCGTTTCAGGCAAAAATTCCGAATTCTCGCCGTTCAAATAATTTTAATCGCGATTTACATTAATACCCGACGCCACTGGTGAACTGGCCGATGAATCCGAGAATGGCCGATAGAAAGTGGCCGCCAAGTTCACACTGATGAAAAATATCACTTTTTTAGACGTCTATTTTACGTAAAAAGAAGTATTTCTATAACAAGTGAAATTTCTGTCTTTTTTTAGTTTATCCTAACTTAGTATTACGTTTGACATGTAATAGACGTTTGACGATTTATGTTATTGTTATGACTCGCCTATGTCTATATTTCATTAGATTTTTGTCGTTTTTTTTCGATCAACAATCTGATAATATATGGATGATCCAAAAAACATCCACACTCATGACCTCTAAAATATATAACATCATAGACCTTTTTTGGAGCATTGTCGTCATGATCGAAATTGGACGTCTATTAGACGGAATATTATTTTTGAAGATAGTTGGTGATATTGTACACGTTCATTAGATGACATAAGATGAACGTTTGTTCAATGTCCCTAAAGAGTCTTTGTATTGTATAGTTTTTGACATCTAATTATTGTCAATTCCAAAACAATATTGATGATGTTGAAAAACGTCATATTAATGACCTGTTACTGATTTATTCCATCAGATTTTTCCAAGAAGGGTTATATGGTCTAAAAATTCAAAGAAAATTGACATTTGATAGTTTCAAGATCATGGTTATCCTAAGGAGATTTGGTGAGAGACTTCAAAAGTATGCAGATATAAATTTAAATTATTATTTTGAAATATTATTGCATCCATTAGATCAGATTGTGAGTATGAAGAATACATACAAATTTATTTTATCAATGAAAACTGATTTATGTTTTTTGTTTCTCGTTTCATGTTTCTGTGGTGTGCGGCCCGGCTAATCAGATATAATATATTATTATCTACACAGTTGAAATCTCTCATAGCAGTAAGGAAAGCAAAAACAACTTCCGATATGAAAAAATAAAAAGGTATATTCATAAAAATAAAAAAATTCAATGAACATAATTCAAATGCATCAAAAATATAAATTGTGTCAATGACCAATGTATTCGAGACAATTTGTTTAAATAAAAATATATATAACTGTGTCGTAGGCACTGGCACTTTGTGAGGATTTGCTCTTCGTTGTTTCATATTCGTATCGTTGGTTTGCAAGGCGTAACCAGTCTTGAATTGCCCTTTTTATGGTCGTGTCGTTGAGATCTGACGTGTTTCACTCTCGAACAGATTATAAACAGCATCTGGAACCAACACACAAATCAAAATAAGTGATTTTTTTTTATTTTATTGAAATTAAGTACAACATTTAAAAACAATCACAACAAATGCTATATCTTAGAACAAAAGAATAGCAAAGTTTTGCAGAAAATTATTTTAGTGTTTTTTCAAACGATATACATATACTTTTATATTGCTTTCAGTTTTTTCTAAGAAATCGAAAGAATTTAAAGTTTATGAATACAGAGTGTATTTTTTTTGAGATTTCTACCTATTCGTAATAATATGACCTTCCAATACAACATCAGAAAAATGATATTCTGAATTCAAGATGATCAAGAAATGTCAACAAGTAACTGTGAATAATCTGATAATTCCAAAATCGATAAAATTGCAATATTGTTTATTAAATCTATCCTTCATATAAATGCTACATTTTTTGACATTGTATATTATATTGAGTACTTATATTGAATAAATATCCTATTTTGAAACGATATCTGAAAAAGGGCAACATTCTACACAGAAATGGAAAACGCTTATACCTACTGCTATAATTGGGGTTCTAATGGTTCAATTCATACGAAAGTTTTTAATTCGAACATCGAGTTACAAATTACATTTGAAGTCTAAGATGATCTGAAAAACATCTAAACATTTCCTCGAAGATTTCTAACTCTGGAAATTCAATTAATCAATAATTCTTCAAATCCTGATAGAATCTATTTTGTGCTCGACTTTTTGAAGTGTAATGGTAATAGTTTTCAGCAAGTTTTTCAAGTCGAGTGGTTGAGTATTATTCATTACTCAACCAATATCTCAAAGAGGTCTATCAATAGATTTCTTAGATAATATTCTTACCAAGTTATTTATTCAGAAAAATATTACTACTATGATAGGGACTGTTATAATTTCAGCCCTACGAAATCTCCAACGCAAATTATGAAATTCTATAATTTGAAATTTCAGATGATCTTGAAATATTTATTTATCCTTAACTATTTGAAAAAGATTTCAAAACCGATCATCGTGTGAACTATAAACATATTTTCAGAAAGAGTGGATTCCAGGTATTATATTCCTGGGATAATATCTAAATAAACAGAGTATTCAAAATAGTGATAACAGACATAACAGTTCAATGGAACGGTTATTCAAAAGATATCATTCAATAGACTCCTTCAGATGATCATTCTATGAAAGGTTTCAAATTTCTCATCACAATATACCTACCTAATTCATAATAATTAATCAACATATTCTCCAGTAGGACACATGTTATAGGTATAATTTACAGGGAGTAGTACCAAATCAAAAGTTATTCACTAGTGAACGGTTATCTGAAAGATATCATTCAATCGACTTTTCTAGATCATCTCCAATTTTATAATAATAAGCATATCTCAGTGTCAAGACATTATTCGGAGGAACACATTTTAGGTACTACACCGGGAATAGTAGGTTCCTATATAATTCAACATTACATATTATTCACTTTTGAACGGTTATCTAAAAAACATCATTCAATAGATCTTAATAGATGATCTATTTATGGAAGATATTTTCATTCAAGATCTACCATAATACCTAGATTTTGCTTGTATCCAAAAATGCAGGCTAGTTTTCGAAAATTATAAATAAATCTCATTTTTATAATAGTGAGCCCAGACCTGAACCAGCTTCATTTCAAGAGCTAAATGATGAAGAAATTATACTTACTAGAACTAGGTCCAATACGCAACATTTTCACTCACCTTCTTCAATTGTGACAGCACTAATCACTAAATACTATATTCACTAAGCTAAGGTGAAAGCGAAAACAATCACTATTCGACTTGACCTTTTGACGAAGCAGTGTTTTAACGAAATGATCAAGTTCAAATGTCTTCCTACCTATAACCCTATCCGCTATCCCTGTATGAACTTTAACATCGGCGGTTCGTTACCACGTGATCGAGCCCGATATAGATGTTCGCAACTCGCTCTCTTTTCTCATCGTGATTATATTTATATTTTAACAGAATATGGAAACACGCTCACATTTGAAAAGGTGCTATTCAAGTTATCGATTTCGTTTTTTTAAATTTGACTTAGATAAATTGTCTGAAGTATTTCCGATCGTACCGAAATATTAGAATTTATATTTATATTTTATTTCCAGAGCACAATATGCGTCATCTGACAAGATTGCCAGATTCAGAGTATTATCTCTTGATAATTAAAAATGCGATTCTGATGTATTATGTAGGTATCGAATCAAGCAGAAAAAATGGCCTTTCTAATAATACTTTGTTTCCAATGCATTTACATCTGAAGAAAAAGATTAACATTCCGAAAATATTGAAGGCTGAAGAAACTGGGAAATTTTAGACTTTTTTTGGGGGGGTCAATTTTTTTCCTGATGTTGGAATGAAAATTCAACGATGACATTTTCACTCATTTAGGACGAAACTGAAATAATAAAAAAAATCACATAATATATTATGTTAACAAGTGACACATATTTGTACTAAAATTGATATTTACAATAGAAATGTGAAAAAATATACCTAGTGCGCCATTTGAAAAAAACATAATAAATGCTGAATGCTGGAAATGATAACCTCCAGCCAAAATATGTGAACGTAGTTTACGTGTCAAGCATATCTGAAAAACGTCAAAAATTGCTCATTTCTCTATTGCATCAAATGGATATTCTATAAACATTTTGAAAACGTATGGTCGAAATGCAATATTTCCATCAACATCTTAAAAACATTTATAATCATTGGTTGAGAGACTTTATATAAATATAACTTCTTAAAGATGTTAATCAATTCACAATTCTTTGACCTTTGAAGTTAGATATTTTATATATGTATTCTAGATGACTAAATTATGTCGAATAATGATGTCTAAAATCGATGTGGCATGGCATATCTATTACACGTCAAAAAGTTATTCTTTTTTCGATAGTATCAATTAGAAATCTCATAAACGTTTGAAAAACGTGGGGTTGAATTGTACTACAATTTTCGACATATTTGAGACATACAAAACCGTACGTTTCAAGACAATATATACAGTATATATCTAAAAAATGTCAATCAATCTAGTGTTTTATGACCATATGAGTTAGATGTTTTATCGATGTATTTTGGATGACAAAAAAGAGCCAAATGTTGATGTCTAATATACGTGAAACAAAAGATGTCCATTAAACGTTAAATAAAATACCCCCTCCACGATTTTGAAAATTTGATATTTAATACACGGCTTTCAAACGTGTAATCAAAAAGCTATACATTTTTGGATGTCTGCAGGATATAAAAAATTTTTCAGGTCTTAGATAATGCATCTAAAGGATGTCTTCTAGACATCATGTATAGAAAACATCTTATTTAGATAATCTAATTTCAATCAGAATTCAGAGCAAGATGGCTTTAGATCACTTTTGATATCGATTAGATGTCATTTAGATGTGTGTGTGTTGTTTGGGCTGAGACTCTCCATGATAGATAAAGAGGTCTCTTTCACGTTTAAACAACCTCAATTCCTGTAAGTTGTTTCTTTCCACCCCCAATTAATATAACTAACTTCACCATATCGTATCTTCGTAATGTTTTTTCTTTTTATGTTTTTATATTTTAGTGCTCCTGATGAAGAGATAAATTAAATTCTCGAAAGCTCGAGCCAAAGGAAAAAGAGTTTTTCTGAACAAAACGGCTGATACCCCAATAACCCTTATTTACACTTGTGAATTGAAAAACAGCAAACAATAATATTCCACTTGAGTTAGTACAAAATGGGCTTTTTCCACGACATATCGAGACAATACGGTCAAGAAACTACTAAGACCTTAAAACAATACAGTAACAACTCCAAAAAAATAGCTCTCCTTATGAACAGAAGAATTTTTCTCACTAGGTGCAAAACTGAGCAGGTAAAGCCACTACAACTGATGAGCTGTATAAACCGCATTGAATCGACAATAGAATATAAGGACCCCAAAACAGGACACCAAACCAAGGTCTTTGCTGACAGATTGGGCCTCAAAATATTAAATCAACAACTCCAAGTGACTGTAAACAACCTACATTATTTGGAAAATCAGCAGCAAGAAATCGACAACAAGATCAGGGAAACCTTACCAGAACATCAGTGGAATACCTTCAAACAAAAAATCTTGGTTACCTTCAACAGAGTTTTCCATAACAAAAAACAAAACAACCAGAGAAAATACGAACGGCTCCAGAGATCACAGAAATTACCACTAGTAACCCAGGATAGATGGTTCTGTAACATATCAGGCAGAACAATACCAGAGGAAGTAAAACTTTTCATGTCATTGGGACCAAAATTCTGCATCAAACCTACCCTGAAAGATATCTCCATACCAAGACTAATATCTACAGTCGAAACACACAACCCAGGTCAGAGCGAAAGAGAACGAAACATTATACGAGCCAAAGCCACCAACATTCTGACAAACTTCATGCAGAAACCGGAAAACCACTCAATGGATCCGATGAGAAGATCACAGAACGTTACGACTAAGTTCCTTAAAGACAACAACGACTTAATACTAACCCAAGCAGACAAAGGTGGTACGACAGTTTTGATGAAAAAAGAAGTCTATACCAATTTGACAGAGGAACTTTTGAATGATGAAGAAAACTACAGGGTGTTACCAAACGACCCTACTGAATCAATAGAACGTAAAGTCAATAAAGCCATTACAGCACTCAAAACCAAAGGCTATTTAGATGAAGTAACAGCTAAGAAACTCATGACATATGATGCAATGTGCCCAAAATTTTATGGACAGCCAAAAATTCATAAACCCCAACTTTGTTTGAGACCAATTGTTTCCTCCGTACTGGCTCCAACAGGCCGAATCTCCAAATACATAAGTGAGATTTTAAAACAAGCCTATAACCATGAAAACAACTATTATGTTAAAGATTCATTTAGTTTTGCCCTCCAGATAAATGATATGGAGGTTCCTACCGACTACAAACTGATCAGCCTTGACGTAACCTCACTTTTTACAAACTTGACTTTAGAGCTTACACTCACCACAATCGATGAATACTGGCCAGATATCAAACATTATTGCAACATGCCAAGAAAAGATTTCAAATCGATAATATCACTTATTTTTGACAATACCTATTTTTCAGCGAATGAGACCTTTTACAAACAAATAACTGGCACACCAATGGGGTCTTACCTGTCACCTATACTGGCTCAATACACTGTAGATAGACTCTTAGACAAATGCATCCCGTTACTACCTTTCGCTGTACCTGTGTGTAAAAAATTTGTAGATGACCTTTTCCTGGCCATTCCGGTAGATGGAAGCACTACAGTCTTAGAGATATTCAACAGCTACCATCCAAAACTGCAGTTTACCTTGGAAGAAGAGGTAAATTACCAACTCCCCTTTCTGGATGTCCTTGTACTCAGAGATGTAACCAAATTAAAGACCAGCTGGTACACAAAACCGACTGCATCTGGTAGATATATACACTACAAGTCTTATCACCCATGGAAAATGAAATTAAATATGGTGGCAAACATGAAAGATAGAGTGACTAGACTCTCACACCCATCCAACATACAAGATAATTTAAAAAAATTATATAACTTAATACTAGAGAATGGTTACCCGATGAGACTGGCAAAGAAACTGATATACAACATACCAAATAGGACAGAACCCAATGAAACCACCAATTTGAACACAAATGAAACCCCACCAACAATAAGAGATAAAGTTGTAGTTCTACCATATATTGACCAACTGAATAAACCTCTGACAGGACTCCTAAAGACTGAAAATCGAATAATTGCTAACAAGAATTTGGTAACAACAAAAAAAGTACATACAAGACTCAAAGATAGGACCCCCAACATAAAGAAAAGTAATGTGGTATACAAGATTACATGCAAGGACTGTCAAATGATATATATAGGAGAAACAAAAAGAACTATGAAGAAAAGAATTATAGCACATAAAAGCGATTCTAGACGTAACACTGGCAACTGTGCACTTGCAAACCACGAAAATCAATTAAACCATCAAGCCAACTACGAAGAAGTACAGATCCTTGAAAATGAGAACAATCTTAAAACAAGGAAATTCCTTGAAATGATCCATATAAACAAACAACCCAACACTATGAATTTCAAGAGAGATGTAGAGGGCCTACATTGCATTTACTCGTACCTCCTAGAGTCCTCTATAGACCAACTGAATCCACACTCACTACGACCACCAGATGCCGACGCCAACTTATAACTCAGCGAAGAAGAATTTTTTATACATGTTTCTGTGATTGTTTCCTTGAACAAACTTGTTTCTATGACCCTCTGTCATTTGTCGTGATAGTGACGTGTCACCAAAATTACGTCTTTTTAATTGATGATAGTTTTTCATTGCACAGTGAAAATTTTCTTTTTAGATCATTGTTCATTAAATTCAAAGGAGATTGATTGTTTTTTTATGTTTATAGTAATTGTCAGATACGAAAACTGAGACTCTCCATGATAGATAAAGAGGTCTCTTTCACGTTTAAACAACCTCAATTCCTGTAAGTTGTTTCTTTCCACCCCCAATTAATATAACTAACTTCACCATATCGTATCTTCGTAATGTTTTTTCTTTTTATGTTTTTATATTTTAGTGCTCCTGATGAAGAGATAAATTAAATTCTCGAAAGCTCGAGCCAAAGGAAAAAGAGTTTTTCTGAACAAAACGGCTGATACCCCAATAACCCTTATTTACACTTGTGAATTGAAAAACAGCAAACAATAATATTCCACAAAAACAAAAATATGAATTTTGAACACTTTCATTAAGTCGAAATATGATACAACCGCCCTATCACACCTTGAGAGATGTTTCATTCAATTTTTTTCGCGTTCAAGAAACATCGGAAGCTGATCGAGCTATACTCTCATTTCGTTGAATTATGAGTTGAATAAAGTTTCTTCAGAAAAAAATTCAATATTTTTGTGGAACCTATTACGTTCAGGAAGTCAGGTAAAATGTATTTTTTCGCCTATGTCAATTTCGATTGCAAATGAGGTAGTTGCGTACAGAGATAAGAGCAAGCTTATGAGCATTAGAGTCAAAACTCATTTCGTATCTTATCTTTGAGCCTCCTATATAAGGAATTGTAACCTTTTACCTTCCATATTTTCGTTCCATTCAATTATAACAAATATTATGACTTATGGATGTGGAATGGTTACAATCCAACTATTATATTGTGTGGTCTGTTACTATTCCAAATAAAAATCATTTAATATTCTAATAGGATTCGATAAGAAGCAATAGAACACCAATAACATACATTGTAATAGATCTTATCGCAATGTATGGACATAATTTATATTTATGAACTGAGAATACATCTTTGTGAAGTGGAAGGCAATGACATTGATTTATCTGCTGTTGACGATCATATTTTATTTATCTAGAGCGTAGACAACCTGTACTCAATATAGCTGCTAGGAGATGATAAGAGCACTCATTCATCTTCATAATATGAAAGTAATACGATACGGAAAGGGAGATACGAATAGGAAACGGAAAGTGCATTATTTGTAGTCGCAGACCCACAAAACAACTTGACACTCCGATGGAATTACCCCCACATTCTCACCTGAAACGGAAATGCATAGAAACTTTGATGTAGCAACTCTTGAAGAAACTTCAGGAACAATTGTCGGTAAGTTTGGGCACGCTGAATTGAATTTTTCGAATTAAAATTTTAAATCACATAACTGAGTAGGAAGTTGACATAAAACTCCATTTTACGAGAAATCACCTGTCAGAAAATCGATATTTCTGAAACCAATATTTGCTCTGAATATTCAGGTATATCTTAATCGTATTAACCTGTTTGATGAAGTACCCTAAGATATTTAACGAAAAACTAACTCCGGACTCATCTATTCTATATCGCAGCTGAAAATACAGTACTTCCTCGTTAAATATGCATTAATATACGGGCATTTATTCAAATTAGCAAAAAATATGCTTTCCACCAACAGCCTCAATGCAAACGAAGCGTTAGAGAAGAAGTGTGAATAAATTTCTGTGGATAGCTTTCACCAAAGCCGTCCGAAGCGGACATTGGCTCAGCTAATATACTTTATTGAAAATGGAAAATAGCGGATAATCCAGATTATATAGGATGACAGTTCTGTATTGTAAGGATTCTCGTTTTTCAGCATATCATTAACATACAGAAAAGCTGTTATTGACATGGCGCTACAAGCTATAGGAATTCAGATCAGTCAATCTATCCTTTCTTTCTGAGAATCTTCCGTTTGAATAATAAATTTTTCATAATTAAATTTAATCTTCTATGTACGAGGATATATTGAAAAATTCCTAGCCTACTATAGAACCAAACAAAATTTCAATGTCAGAATATTTTATTACTCAACATATTCTCCTCTTGATTGAATACATTTATCACAGCGAACCTGCAACATTTCTAGACCTTTCAAAAAAAATGTTTATTTTTGCTCTGCAAACCATTCCTCCACAGCTTTTATCATCTCCTCGTTGGAAGAAAATTTACGACCTTTTAAACTTTTTTTCAGTAAAGGAAAGAGATGATGGTCGGACGGAGCCAAATATGGTGAATGAGGGGGGTGTTCTAGTAATTCTAACCCTAAATCACGAATGTTTTGCATGACAACATGAGATTTGTGTACTTGGGCGTTGTCCTGTAAAAACAAAATACCTTCAGATGGCTTTCCGAGTCTTTTCCCTTTAATTTTTTCCGTAGAGTGGTCACTAATGTCGAGTAGTTATCTCCAGTTATTGTTCCACCGTTATCCAAAAAATCAATCATGATTACTCCATGGCAATCCCAAAAAACCAGCAAGAACTTTTCCAGCAGATTTTTGGAGAACCAGAGTGTCGCCATTCCATCGATTGTTGCTTTGTTTCTGCATCGTAGAAATTTACCCAAGTCTCATCCATAGTAACAATTCGGTTTAAGAAGTCTATTCTCTTTTTCAAATCGAGAACAGATCGAACGCGATGCTTCTACCCTTGCACGCTTCTGGTCAACATTCAAACATTTTTGGGGATCCATTATGCAGAAATTTTTCTTATGTCCAAGTTGACGTGAACTATATGATGAACGAATTGTATGAGATCTTCAGTGCTTCAGATATCCGTTTTAGCCCAATTCGACGGTCTGATAAAATCATGTCATGAACTGCATCGATATTTTCGAGGACTGACACAGAAGCTGGCCTTCCCGATCGGTCATCATCTTCAATGAAAAATTTACCTCTTTTGAAGTTTGCAGTCCAATTTTTCACGGTCGCATACGAAGGACATTGCTCACCAAGGGTATTAAGCATATCTTCGTAAATCTGCTTACCTCTTAACCCTTTTAAATACAGGTACTTCATGATGACTCGATACTCCGATTTTTACATTTTCGGTGGACATCTTTTTATAAAATTATTGCGTAACTCTGGTTTTTTTTACGTCGAAATATACACTGACACTAATAAGTTATTGTTCGTTGATATGGTATCGCAATATTTTGTTCATGCATGGAACTGGTCTAGACTAACTAGATATTAATACATCCTCCTATGTACATACATACATGATGTCACATTGAAAAGGAATCAGGGGTAGGTTCTAGTGGAGAAATGAAGAGTTTGGAAATTTGCTCTTCCACAGCTGCTGTCAAATTATTTTGACATCTATCAATAATTCTTCTCGAACTGGAGAATCCGAATCTACCCAAAAAATGGATCGACTTACAATCGAATAATCCTGTTTTAGAGACCCATTTTCTCAATTGGATCTATAAAGTCATTGATCGCTGCACAGGATTAAAACTGGTATGTAACCCATTCTTCGCAGCAGGACGTCAGCCATCTCAAGTATAGGTACACCAATGACATTTGTAAAATTCTGTCATGATGAACAACTTTAACGACTTCATCATAATAATTGATATAGTCGATAAGATTGATAGAATTGAAATTCAACGCTAGTTTCTGCCATTTATTCTCGGCCCCCTTTGATGTCCTACAGATAATTGATAGGAATTGAGAGGAGATGAAGACGTCATTGTGAATTTGTGGAATTGATTGATTAATATGCCGGAACACAAGAATTCCAAACATAGGTTTCTGGTGAACGGCAATGTCCATTATTCTCATTTACAGTAACCGTCTTGTAATAAAAAAAAAGGTCGATTCCGTTGAAAATTTTTTGACAGTTCCAACAACCAATTAAATTTCCTCATTTGATATCAGATGAACAATTTCACCCAATCATGTCAACATTACATCGATAACAGACCATGGGCTGTTTTCACGTTGCTATGGACACATATTGATTCATTTCGATTTTGAAGTTTCAAATATTTAATATTTCGAAATGTCACGATTTGGTTGCAATACTGACGATAATATTAATGAAATTATAGAATCGAACATACCAAAAAACACCGTTTACAGTAAGAAATTTGTATGGAAAGCATTTATAGACTTTTGCAACGATAGAAAGTATCAATTAGATGGAAATCGGACGGCGGAAGAATTGGCGTTGATTTTAAAGGATTGGGCTGTGAACATGAGGAGAAAAGATGGTAAAGAGTTCAAAGAAAGTACGGTCAAAACCATGTGGAATATAACAAGTAAGCTGTTACAAGAAAAATATTATAAAGAAATGAAAGTTATTATTGACCCATTCAAAAGTGTTGTATTTCAACAAGCGCGAGCTGCCCGTGATTCTATACGACGAAAACTGCAATCAGACCCAAGTAAAAGGAAGCAAAGTTCGGCAGCATTAAGTTCTGTGGAAATAACAAAAATGGTGAATTTATGGAATGAAAATACTCCTGAAGGGCTGCAACGGAAATTCTATCACATAGCCGCGGTAGAATTAGCTTGGCGAGGTGGGGAAGCTGCTGCTTGCTTGACTGAATTTTTTTGTATCGAATCAAATAACGATGGTTCTGTAACCAACCGAGTGGAATATAACCCTGTATTCAGCAAGACTTGCCAGGGTGGTTCAAGAATGTGTACTGGAAGCAAGTTTTTAATAGAAAACGATGACAGCAACGTTTGTCCTGTCCGATTATTCAAAAAATTGATGTCGAAAAGAGGCCCAAATATTAAAACCAACAGATTATTCGTCAGACCAAACCATCAATGGAAATCCGAAAATGATCACTGGTATGATAATATGCCCATTGGAAGAAATACGATTCAAAATTGGACAAGATCGTCTGCCGAAGCGATTGGATTGAATACAAAGGAAAAAAAATTACTAATCATTCCAATAGATCGACCGCGGTTAGTCGATTGGCCAAAAGTGGTGTACAAGAACAACAGCTTATAAAAATTACGGGTCACAACAATGCCAACTCAATAAAACCCGACTTGAATATTGACGAAGAACATCATAATCAAATTATTAACAGCATGCGTAGTGGAAATACATCTTCATCAGTTATAGAAACTAACACGTCTGGATCTTCATTTAACTATTCTAATTGTTCCTTTGTTAATTGCACCTTTAAATAAATTGTTTTAGCTCTGTATTTTTTCTATAATTAGCAAAAAATTTTCTATCCGAATAACCCTCGGACATTGATAAATGCTCAAAAATTCTATGACAACTTTCTCAAGCTTGTTGCTTGTAGACAACAAACCTCCGCCTACGGCGTCGGTCTGTTTCCAAGCAACAAGCTTTCGAAATCTGTCATAGAATTTTCTCGAACAATTATCAATGTCCTTGGGTTATTACTACTGATAATTAATGGATTTTTCTTCAATCGAATCAGTATGCAAATTTCGGCTTCATTAGGTGTTCTTTTTTGAATGACCAAATTAAATATTTTTGTACAACAAACAATGTTAAAATTGATTATTTACATTGAAGCGTGTTAAAAATATTTTTAGCACTCCATTTTCTTATGATGAAATCAGATGAAAAAAATTCAGCAATTGCAAATTTTTATTATCAATATTTAACAATCATTACTTATGAACATTAATATTTATCGTTAAACTAGAACAATTACTAACATTAATGCCCTGTGACGTTAGGGAGCTTCGCAACACATTATCAGAATCCTCAGCATCATCAGTATACTTGTAGAAACCGGAAGTACAATATTGGATGATGATCCAAAATCTGTTGAGGTTGGGAGAATTTTTTCAGCAATGACATTTCTATATGCAATGGAATGATCAACATAGCCCTCGGCTACCGTCGTAGACTTCCATCCACCATGTTTTTTTATATCCGTAATATTTGCTCCTGATTCTGCTAGCAATGAAGCGGAAGATCTTCGAAAACAGTGTCCTGTATATTGCTTTGGTTCTGGCAGTTTGAGGAATTCGGCAACAATAGATGGAATTTTCCCAAATGTATTGATACCAACTGGATTGGCAGTTAATGTATTTCAGGAAAAACGACGATGTTTGATGATAGAAGGACGCAGTGCAAAGTACTTATGAAAATAGTCAACATACTTCCCAATAATACTGAAAGAACGACTGACTTTCGTTTTTGTGTTTGGAAGTTGTATAACCAATGATTTATTTGTTATTTCGATGTCTTCCAGTGATAAATTACACAATTCTTCACGCCGACAGGCTCCAAATAATCCGAAAATAGTTGCAACCTTAACCATCAAGTATTTCTCATATGGTGCCTCATTTATAAACTTTCAACTTGCTCACGAGTGAGAATTTTCGATTTTTTGGGACGATATCCTTCACTTTTCCGTTTTAAATATGCTATTACCTTAAAATATTCACTAACATCCACTCCATTTTCAATAAGGGCGCTTGACTTTATCATTGAAAATTTGCTCCACAAAGTTGATGAACTCCATATTTTTGATTTTCTTTCTAAGTATGCCAGGAAAACAGGTTCACTGAATTTCCCTTCTACATTCAATTTACACCAGGCCAGGAAATCATTATATGCAATATCGTACTGCTGAAAAGATTTTTCAGGTAGGAGTTCCAGATTTGCCCTTTTTGCAAACTCTTCAATATCCACAGGAACAACCAAATCGTCACTTTTATTAATAACTGGACTCTCGACAAACATATTAAGCAGTTAAAAACCCAAGACGAAAATTGGATAGGAACGAAATTCAAATGACAGCGTCTTTTCTCATTTGTTAGTAATCATAAAGTTGGCAACGTTTGCCATTCACAACAACCTTTTGATGATTTGAATATTAAAATGCATTTTAAAGTTTATTGTCATTGGAAATTCGCCCATTTCATTATCAAAATAGGGCAGTTGTACAAAAAACATTGTATGGTATTTGTGTTAAAAGTGATTTTATTTTGTTCGAGAAATTGTTCAATTCGCTCCGCTCATTTCACAAACTTTTTCACTCACAAAATAAAACGTCACTTTTAACACTCATATCATAAATAATTATTTTCTATGAAAATTTTAAAGTCCCACTAGTAGATTTAAATTCGTTTTAAAAGTTTGGTCGTTCATAGTAGATTTTTTGAAGTTGGGTATTTTGGGTACTGAAAATCGGTTTAATCTATTGAAAGCTACCTACAAACATACATTATTGCGGAAAAGTTCCAATCCTATGAAACCGATCGAATATAATGATTTGACAAACGATTCTTAATTGAGCTTTCAAATATAGAAAATTCCTTCAGAATGCTTGCTGTAATTTTTACGTGATATCAGTGAATTGATAACGTGTTACCTTCAGTATTTTTCTTGAATTGCAATGATCGACAAAGGCTTTGTTGAAATTTGGTATTATTGAAAGGTATTCAGTATTCACACTGTAACGCGGAAATTCATTTGCGATGGGCTATATGGTCAGCAATAAATTCTAGTGTCAAAATCGTACTTTTGTATTTTGGAATTCATCGACACGAAAAATCGCGTATCGTGATGATGCCTATTGAAATAATAGAGACTGATACGGACGTACTCATGGAAATATTTTCAATTTTCCTCCATGCTGAATAATTTGAATAGAGCCATTTATAACTCGGACAGACACATAGTCTGGATCACCTTAACTGAAAGCTATAAATCCATCACTGACTGACTTCACATAAGCAACAAATTTCGGATACGCATTTCGCCATTTGTCTTTTATTATAATCCACCCTAACTCGATATTTCAAATATGAATAATGGATTTCCTCGAATCTCACCTGAATATACTGATTTGAAAATTCTGCTCTCGGAATGAATTCAATATGAAGCCCTTTTAACGGAATATTGTAGGGGATGATGCAACAACATTCTTCTGAGAGCTTTGATGCTATAGTATTTTTTCTGAAAGCGGACAGGAATGCTTGTTTTCATCAATGCAATTTTTGAGTTCGTTTATTTTCCAATAACAGTGACGTAATTTCGGCATGCCTATATTCTTGATGGATTTTACTTCTTCATATTGAAATTTATGACCAGTTCAACTTTTATACAGGGTGTTTATGCATTTTCCACGGAATATTCTCAATATTACCACTCTTTATATTCGCTGAAAACGGATTATCTTCGATTCCTGTATTCTGAGTGATAAGATAGTGGAGATTCTGCACACGAAAAATTGTCATGTTACATTCAAAAAGTTGACAGTTTATAGGGGTGGCCAAGACTTTTGACGATGTGTGTATGTTGAGAAAGCACTATAAAGAGATGTTTCATAAACAAGGCTACTACAAAGCAAGAAAAAAGTCTTAATATTCCTCAGTTTCAGATTGTTCAATTGTGTCATATTGCTGACAAAATTATAGGCACGTCAGGAAGTATTCGGTTGGACAGTTTATGGGCCACCCTGTGTGTATGGTGCATCGTCTCCCCAGGCATTAATCTAGAGATTAGATTCTTGAAAACAGGAGTCAAAACCAAACGAGAAGAACATGCATTGTGGAACAGCTGAAGGCAGGGAGGTATTTCATCCGGGATTAAAAATATCCCACCCTGTGAAAAACAACACAGTTCTTGTGAATGTGCAACAAATGAACAATGGTCCCAGCTCACGTATAGAGAGTAAATACCTCGGTGCCGTTTGATTTACAACTCCCAGATAAGGAAATCAAACGTTATTGTTTGAAACTATTCCGATAAAAATAACGTACATTCGGCTTCGAACGGCGCTGCGTCAGCTGAAGGTTCTCTTGGGGAATGCGAGAGCGTCGCGTCGGGCGTCGGTGAAACAAAACTATGATTTTGTTTCCACCCGATTTCCCATAACTTTATATTTACCTCCCTCCTGGAATTTATCATTGGGTAAAATATTTATGGAGGAACACTCGAACAGTTTCGAATTTCAAAGCTGTGGTTGTACATGTCTATCTACAGAAATTTTTTTCGTAGAAGTTCGAGCCTCGTGTTCCTAACTTTCAGTTTTTAGCTGTTTGAACAGCAAAACTCAAAGAGAAACCTTCCGAATGTTCCATGTTTGATATAACAATTGGATTTGGTTCGGAAGTTTCAACATCGACCAAGACGATAATAAATTTTTGAGTTTCTCGAATTTATAATGAACATGCATTATTAAATAGATGATGTTTTAGGAAGAAGTTTGAAATTGTCAACCAGTATTTTAAAGAAAGTAATTATTGATGACTGAAATATCATTGGATATCGAAATATCAATAATTCGAACAATAAATCCCAAAAATAAAACAACACTCCTTATACAGGATGAGTCTTTGACTAGATATAGTTTAACTGAAGTTTATTGAGACAAAAAAAACCGATTTTTCCTTTTCTTTTTTTTCGAATTCGGCCTTGTTAAGAAGATATAGCCATTTAAAAAAATGGGCCAAATACGTGCCTGATACGTTAAACTCTGAAGTTCATATTTCTCGAATGAAATTGAGTTATTACATTTAGGGAAAACTCTAATCGATGACACAGATAAGACAATGCAATCAGATATTTTTCATAAGATTTAGTTTTCTAGTGATGACCATCAAAAAATACTGAAATTTTCCACAAAAAGTTGAAAAGTATCGAACCTAGTAGTGATGTAACGAATGTCATTTTTCCAACATTCGCGAATACGAATGCGAATGCAAATGTCTGCTACTGACATTCGCGAACGCGAATGTGGATATGTTCAAATTTGGCGCCAATTGTCTATGGCTTGCTGGCGGTTACGCGGTGCGTTCCGTTTGTATTTTGTTCAAGATGCTAATTATTTAAACATTAAAAAGTTATATAAAGAAAGACTGATAAATGTTTCATTGATTTGTTTTTGTAAGTTTCAATTGCATCTAATTTTTGTGTTATAAGTTGTTTTTTTCTGATATTCATATTCGCAAAACATTCGCAGAAATTTGGCGGATGCGAATGCAAATACGAATATCCAAAAATACGCGAATATTCGCGAATGCGATTGCGAATATTCGTTACAACTCTAGAACCTAGGAAGGAACTCATTACAGATTCGTAATCTACGACCTCGAATTAGTGCAGAATAAAGTAATTTTGGTGGCTATCTGAGAAAATGAAATTTCGGCAAAATTTCTTGTGTTGGAATATTTCGGTTATTTTGAGAAAAAAATTTTTCTCGGATCGCCACGAAATTGGCTGGATCCTCTGATTCGATAGCGTTGATTAAGAATATGCGATCAGATATTTTTTATAAAATATAGTTTTCGAGTAATGACCATCAAAAAATACAGAAGTTTTCTGAAAAGTTCCACAAAAAGTTGAAATTTTCCTGAAGTATCGAACCTAGGAAGGAACGCATTACAGATTCGTAATCTATGACCTCGAATTAGTGAATACAGTAACTTTGGTGGCTATCTGAGAAAATGATATTTCGGTTGAAATTTCCTGAAAAAAATTCCTCGGATCACTACCAAAGTTTCTAGATCCTCTTATTCGAGGGCGTTGATTAAGAATATGCAATCAGATATTTTTTATAAAATATAGATTTCGAGTAATGACCATCAAAAAATCCAAAATTTTGGACTGTGTCGAAAAATATCATGGAATTCAAACTGATCTGTGGAGATGAATGAAACTTATTTAATTCCATTCACAAAGGAACACTTTATAATAAACATGGGCGCCGTAAGGGACATTGTTCAGATAGAAACATCGCCACAAATTAATTTTTTGCTAAGTATCATTTTATATATCAAGCATTAATGTGTCGTTTTACAACCCAATGCTAATGAAAAGAAAATGAGAGATTAGCATTTTTGCAGATGATACTGCCATTTTGTACGATAACAGTACCCCTGGCTCAGTGGTAGAGCGTTGGAATTAAGACCCGAGCTAGGAAAGAAATTTTCTAGTCTGGGTAGGGGCCACCATTCTCACTGTTGGGTCAAAAATTAACAGTGCTGTGCCTAAGGTGGCGTAAGGACACAGTAACAAAGCCTACACAGAACACAACTGCTTACTCCGAACTCGGCACAAGTTACAAGCTTCGAAGCTTGTAATTTCAGAGGGGTCTCCACAGGAGACCTAGGAGTAATCAGGATAAACAATATATCAATATCAATAAATAAAATAATCAAAGAATTGGTTATGTTGTATGATGATCGAATATGAAATATGAAAATTCCATTGAATTTCACTTCGTACAATGGAATCTCGTTTTCCGGATATAAAGAGACGTATTGAAACTATAATTATGATATCCTCTCCCTCTTCGTTCACGAATAAAATCCATTGCTCCCCATTTCAAACCTGCCATAAATATTGGAATTTGCAAGAGATATCCTATCCGTGCTTGAGGAAATTCATCATGATTTGTCTCCCAACTGAGAATATTCCGAATAAACTTTTCGCTCAGATTAATGACGGAATAAAGTGAAGCGGCGGAAGATTCATAAAACGGAATTCAGTAGTTAAAACTAAACTTTACGACGCAGTGTGGTTTTCCGCATCCAATATAGAGAATGCTATGAATTCTCCGCTGATTTCTAGTTAGGGGTCGCGCACAAATTACATAAAGCAGTTAGAGGTAAGGGAGGAGGCTTCGGATCAAATGTTTTGTATTGTTTCGAAAGGAGAGGGGTGTCATGGTCTGCTTGCTATAAAATTTCAACATAAATTAACAAACATTCACTCCATAGAGTTAAGCATAAATATCTAAGGGAGCAATTACAAAGGACCCCGCACTTTCCTTATGGCAAATGGCGTTCCGTCAAATGTTCTAATATTTTGGTATAATGTAGTACTCGACCTACTGATCAAAAGTGTCCATGGTCCCAACTCAATCCTATGAGTAGTTTTTGAGATACAGGGCGTTGAAGTTGAGAATAACCCACTTTTACCACGCGCGTATCTTGGAACAGAATCGAATGAACTTCAATTTTTCTCAAAAAACATTTCACTGCATCGCCAGGGAGCAACCATATAGAAGAATATGACCGAAAATTGTTACGAATACAGGGTTATCCATAATTGAATGCATGCCCGATTTTGAAAGTATAAAATATACCAGTTCCAGAGCGAGAATCTTCGCAAAATGAACTATTTCACTAGATATGTTGTTGCTACATCGAAAAGCCTTGAAATACCCAGAATTCATACTGGGTGATCCATTATTATAGAAAATATTCACCCAATATTTTGGGCTGATTTGAGATCTTTGTTTGATTTTCTCAGAACAAACCACCATGGACTTCAAAGAATACAGGGTGATTCAGTCATGAAATAAACTGTGAACCTCACGAAAATACCCAAAAACCACCTTTTTTTTTCATCACCCTCTATTCTAAGATTAACTCCGTTGAAGTGGAAATTTTCTTTCAACACTGTACTTGATATAAATACATCAAGATGGCTGAGAGTTTTTATCCTCTTCCTATGACCATATTTTTTTTTATGCTGGAATAAGAATAGAGTAACATAATTACATAATTTTCATATTACTTAAAAAAAATCTGGTCATAGGAAGTGGATGAAAACTCTCAGCCGTACTGATGTTTTTATATCAAGTACAGAGGTGAAAGAAAATTCCCACCACAAGGGAGTTAATCTTGGAATAGAGGGTGATGAAAATAAGGTGGTTTTTGGGTATTTTCGTGAGGTTGACAGTTTATTTCATGACTTAATCACCCTGTATTCTTTGAAGTCCATGGTGATATGTTCTGATAAATTAAACAAATATCTTAAATGAACCCAAAAATACAGGGTGTCCACTTAAGGGGCAGTATCACCTTTTGAATCGTGGTAAATCTCCATTCAAAAGTGGTCTCTTTATTTCACGAGTAAGTACCCTAATTTACGACGTAGAGACTTCATATTGATGAAGAACGTCCCGAGGGCAAATAGTTTTCTTTTTTTCGATTTAATCAGGTTTTCAATTGGAAAAACCAGGGTAATCGTTAGATCTGGGGTTATTGATTATGTTTTTCGTTTATCATGAGTACAAGCTATATTTTCGAAATAATAATCATGAAAATTTTTGTAGTTTATAGAAGATTAAATTGCCGAGGGCAAATAGTTGCGTTTTTTTCCAAAAAATTATGAATAACCGTCGGAAAAAATCATTAAGTAAAGTTTCCAAAACGCTGAAGTTCAACCTGTTTTCTTTATTGAAAAACGAATTAAATCGAAAAAATCGCAACTATTTGCCCTCGGCAATTTATTCTTCTATAAACTACAAAAATTTTCATCATTATTATTTCAAAATATAGCTTGTACTCATGAAAGACGAAAAACATATTCAATAACCTCAGATCTAACGATTACCCTGTTTTTTTTAATCGAAAAACTAATTAAATTTACCACGATTCAAAAGGTGATACTGCCCCTTAACCTTCACTGTGAATAGTTTCTGTAATAATGGATCACCCAGTATGAATCCTGAGTATTTCAGGTTTTTTCGATGTAACAACAACATATTTAGTGAAATAGTCCATTTTGCGAACGTTCTCGCTCTGGTACTGACATATTTTATACTTTCAAAATCGGTCATGCATTCAATTATGGATAACAGCATTCGATGCTGTTCCGAGATACGAGAGTAGTAAAAGTGGGTAATTCTCATCTTCAACCATATCTCAAAAACTAGTCATAGGATTGAGTTGCGGCCATGGACACTTTTGATCAGTAGGTCGAGTACAACATTATTCCAAAATTTTAGAACATTTGGATTTGACGGAGCGCCATTTCCCATTATAAGGAAAGTGCGGGATCTTTTCTCCTAACAGGATCTCTATACGAATAAGTCGAATGATATTTAGAGGCTTGAGTATTAAGGTTGAAACTTAGTTCCCACCGTTTTTTATCAGAAGGCAAGTTTTTCTGTGGAAAATGGTTACAACAGAATCATTCAAAGTATTGCCTATTATATACTACAATATTTTCCCATTCTTCTGGTAAATACCGTTACGTGAAAGTGTTTCTATGTAGAGGCTATCCACGAATGAAGTCATTTATTGATGTCTTCCCACGAGTGGAACTGATGATCAGTCAGGCCATATGGTACTACAAAACAGCGAAGCTGTTCAGGTCAGAACAAAAGGAATCGAAGAGGCCAATATGCTTGCTCAGAATTTTTCTGTAGTATAGGGAAATGCACCTTCAAAAAAGAGCTTCTGGAGAAAGAGTTGAAAGGGAAACACTCTTGCAGAACCTCCCAGGAATGAATCACTCCAAAAAGTTCCTCTAGAACTGCAAGAACCAAAAGATATCTGGACTTCAGTAAAAACCAGCTACACCTCTCACTGGCTTTCTTACAGGACAGCCTGAGGAAGTCTCTGGTTAGAATGGGTTTATCAGACACTGAAGAGTGTAAATTCTGTTGGGAGGAGGAAGAAACTCCTATTCACCTAGTCACGGAAAGCCTGGCTATTGCAACCCAAAAAAAAAACCTTTGGGCAAGAGACTTGCAGGAGTGAGGACCTAACCTCTTTGAAATATTCCCCGATACTGGATTTCATTAGATCTCTGAAGCTGGAAGATAAGCTGTATAGGACATGGTGAGAACAGCTCTGTAAGGAACACAATAGACCTTGAAGTCGCAGTGAACTGTATCCCCTTTCTAAGTAGGTATAACTATGTCAAAAACCAGAAAGCTACGCCCAATCACCACAATTCTGAATTAAACAGCACGTTTCACACGGAGAGGATATTACTGTCCTGTTGAGGAAGGACTTTCCTATACGTAATTTGTGAAAGACCCGTTGGATTCCTACAGGAAAGCGTCAGAAACGGAAATAATTGAATTATTGAGATTGTGAGGTACTAGTGCGGAGACTAATCCGTTCGATTTGTAATGCATACCTCACATAGGAGCCCTGTTGTACCTTGTTCTCCTCGGGGCAGCTAATCTGTGCAATTACACGTCTATACCTGATGTTGTTTACCATCCATGGTTATTGGTATTAGTACAGCTAATGAGATTTTCAATATACTCGATTATAACTCAACCGACGTTCTCAAATACCTATCAGTATTAATTTTGCTCCTGAAATGTGGAGGATTTCTGTTGCTATGAATATTTTGAATATTTTTTTTATGTCCGCTTAATATTCAATTCAGTTTATACAGGGTGAGTCTTTGACTTATACATATATTTTAACTGAAGATTCTTGAGACCAAAAGAAACCTTTTTTTCATCTTCCATTTTTCCGAATTCGGCTCTGTTAAAAAGATATAGCCAATTGAAAAAAAACATTGGGCTAAATACGTCCCTGAAATGATACTGTGGAATTGATTCAAAGTTCATATTTCTCGATAGAAATTGAGTTTAGACATTTAGGCCCAATTCAGGGAATACTCAAGTAGTCAAGTACTAACCTTATTGGAATAAAAATGTTGCAAACACGATAATTTCAACAAAAACAGTGAGTTTCATCGGATTATATCTGCAACTAAAAAGCCACATTTATTCCACCAAATAAGTTGCTTCTTCGATTTTTCTGCAGATTAGTTTGTAAACACTAATAACTTGTTCATATTTTCCTCGAAATTCCCAAACAATATCATGAAGAGAGACTTTTCATTCAGATTTATTATTAAACAATCTAACCTAATCAAATTTGTATCGATTCTGTGAATTTTTGCACAGAAATTTCAAGAAGATGTTGTCAGCTTGCTGATATTTTCATTGAGGTTAAAGATTTTTTACGAAACATATATAAATCACGATACATTTGTGTACCGTGGTATAAATATCTATGAATTCTGCCGTTTCCATCATAAATCGACTTTGCCGCCAAATTTTACCACGCATGCATAGAGCCAAAACGGAATATGGTTATCTGGAGGCCTACGTTAAACAATAACAAACCAGAGTCTCTGAACAAACTGTTAACATTATGTGAAGTTCTGAATAATCTGAATACATTCAGTGACTTATTGTTTTAATGTGATTATTATGTGAAGTGAATTAATATAATTTCAACCGTGTCGATTTTATAAAATTCCAAGAGGATGTTGTTTAGATAGAAACATCGCCACAGATTATCAGGTATCGTATTATTTTTCATTAATTTCAATTTAATAAGTAGTTTGTATCGAGATTCATCATTTATATCCGAATTTTGTATTTCATCGACATTCAACTTCAATATGGAACGGTAACTATGAATTTTCAATAGAAACTGTGCGTATTAAATCCTCCTTGGTGTTCAATTTTATCTCCCACATTTGTGGGATTTTATTATTAAAATATCTCGACAAAGTTGATAAATATTGTGACAACATTGTAAACTCGTTTAAAGAGCAGAGAAGGAATAATATTCGATTATATTTAATTCAGAGACGGATTCAGATTATTCTTGAAATTAATGATTTTTTCGTCAAATTTCTCCGGGTAAAATTGGAAATAACTCGAAAACGACGCGTTTTATTGAAAAAAAAATAGGAATAAGTACTTTTAGTTTCTTAAATGATTGGTTCTTTCGAAAATATGAACCGTTCATCTTTTAAAAGTGGTTTTATGGTGTTTTAGCGTGTATTGATGAGTCGACTACCCTGTAACTTTTATACTAGTGAAGATATTGAATTGTTTTCGATTGAGGAATATGCACCATGAATAGAGTAAAAACTCAACCAAAATTCACTTCATTCGAAATAACGGTTCCGAAGATATAAACAGAAAAGTGTTTTTTTCATGGATTTTCGACACCCTGTATCTCCCAAACCAAACAGAATTTTGAAAAATGGTATAAGAAAAAAGTGTTTCGTTTGATGAGAGGAATCTACAGTTAAAATATATGTACAAGTCAAAGACTCACCCTGTATATTCAAGTATTATTTATTATTTTTGTTCAATTTTTTATCGAATAAAAATAGTTTTTTTCATAGCAGAGTATTTTTTTCTTCAGTTAGAATGCATATCCTGTTCAATTGTTTCCAATAAAAGTGCACGACTAGAATAAAAGGAACTTGGTGACATTCTCTATTAAAAATCATTAAATTAGTTGAAAATCCACAGTCAGTGAAAATATTGCATTGTAGGTGATCGCAAGATACATCCATTCACCTTATCGGAACACTTTATTTATGCATACAATAAATCAAGGACCTCATTGGTAATAATTTGTGATCGACCAAATTTACCCTGCACAAATGCATTTAATGTGTTTCCAACCCTATTTATTACACTACTAGCAAACTTAATATTGTCGTTCTAGTCTAGCGATATAGTTAATTAGCTCGTTATTGTAACCAGATCCTTTATAGTTGGCAACATCTTACATCTGCTTACATTACATTGGTTATCTGGGAGGTGGTTGTCTGAATGGTTTAGTTTTTAATGTTTGATGAAGAAATAGTGAAACATTAAATATTAATGTACAGGGTGTGTCATTGTCGATGGTTCGTTAGACGTTTACGGAGAACGGAAAGCAAGAATTCATTGAAAACTTGTTTTCTTATAGACGAGAGAACAACTGCTGAATAGAACTAAAAAAATTTCAGTGCCGTGGTGTTGCCATGTATACTCCATTCACAATTATAAAATCACAACTCTGGCCTTGGAAATTTGACACATTCCACTCTGTATCGAAGTTATGACGTTCTTCAAAATATTTTTATGTTCCAAGTCAACACTATGTTGCCCTTTCTAGATTCTTAGCGTATTTCTCAGAATGTGAATTTATTCGGAAAATTAATGAATTGGAAAAGATGATGGACGAAAATAATTAACGTTTATATGAATTGATAGAAAGGATTCCTTTCCTAGTTATTTGCATGTAAAGTACAAGAGATCACTGTTGAAATATATCATTTTTGGCCATGGAAGAAAACTGCATTGCTTTCACATAATCTTCATATGCATGCTTGTGAAGATTTAATGTTTATTATCCTCTTGAACTGAAAGTTCAAGACTTGACGACATCAATTGTTGATTCTAATCAAGAATTCATTAAAGAAATCAACTCAAAGATATAAGATGAATTGATGGGTAATTACAAGAATCAAGAATAATGTCAATTTCATTTTGTTGATAACTTTCTTAAAATTAATGTAGGGGTATAAAACTCGGCTGCGTTTGTTCAGACAACATCTAAAGAAGACATTTTCCACCATCTCAATCTTTGAAAGGCGTTTCTTATAGGAGAATTAGGTCTAAGTTCCACCTCATTAGTAAGGTACCTAACTTTCGCAAATCTGCTCAGATATCGCCAAATTTCTTGGAAAACCTGAAATATATCATCCTAATCGACCTGTCGAGGCTCCATCCGATCCATCTACCGCGATATCTGTCCAAATAACAGCTTTTTCAACGAAATTCCCGTGTACCCCTTTAACATTAGTCCTGGTGTTGAAACCTCACGCTCCAAACTCGTGCTAAAAACAATGAACATACGTTAATCTTGTGTATTCGACGAAAAACTCACCTGCAAATATCGATTGAATACCAAAAATCTGCGAACAATTTGTAAACCTAACAAAATGTGGAATATCTTTGATACTTTTACTTTGATGTAAACAAAGAAACTGGCAACGTCGTTTTGTCATTAACGATATTTTCTGTGCGCGCACTGACTTTTCATCAGGTGCACCAACTCCTGAAAACGAAACCATGACCTCCTATGTGATTAAATAAAAGTGAATGGAGTATATATAATTGAATTCCTCTTTTCATCGTTGTAACATGATTATTTTGGTAACACTTCCTCATACTCGTCTTCAGCGGTTTCTGAGTAATTTAATGATTTCTTTTTTTTGTGCAAAACATAGCTTGATTCAACATCCATAACTGCCATATTAAAAATATCAGGAAGCTGAAATTTCCAAGATCCTATGCAGCATGTACGTGTTTCGATATACGCTTCTCATTTTACAGGGTCATTCGAAATTTGCTGAGTTACCGAGACCTACAAAAACGATTAAAAGTACATTTTTCGAATGAAATGTTTTGTATATTTTGAGAATTACTGCGAGAGAACTAAATTTCGTCCCAGAAGATGTATCATATTCCTTTACCTATATTGTAAGATTTTCAAATTAGAAGCAAGTTTCTATGGAAGTTTAATTATTTCACAATAGTTCGTATAAGATAACTTTGAAATGAATTAAAATGGACGGTAACGATTCGAATGAAGTTTTGATGGAGTTGCTTATTTATTTTTCATGGACAATATGACCAAATTTCAGAAAGAACATGCAGAATTTTCAGTGAAATGTTTCCCGATGAACAACCACTGAACTTTCACATGCCATTGGACAATGATATTTAGATTCGGTTTTATAGGATATGGTATAATTTGGATGAACTCAATACGGTCAGAATCATTCAGAATGCTAGCGAATTATTAACAGAAAAAAAATTACTTTAATATTACTTTAACGATATATCCAGGATCATGGGCGCTTGGTTTGACAGCTTCTGTCAATTTTTCGGACTACTGTCAAATTGTTGTCTTCGATGGATCAATTCAAAAGAAGGGTCTAGATGATAATGATACCGAATTCAGGTATTGATTCATGTATTCAGTGATCTATATTGATGACTTCCACTCCTGGACAACAGTTATTCCATTTTCGAGCGTGAATAATTTCATTATTTCCGTGTAGTTCGAATTGTCAAGTGACTAAGGGGGTATCGAGAAAAAATGGCAGAAAACGACGAGGAAATAATTGGCCCGGATTGCGATGTCGAGCGCATTATTAAAGGCGGGAAAATATGGGCCGAAATGGACTGATTGATGACTTTGAAGTAGGGGACATTATCGCGAAAGCGAGGAGAAGAATAGACCCTAAAGTGCCAAGATGACAGCTTCCCGTTACTTCATATTACCTAAAACGCCTGCTTGTTTGGGAAAGTAATAGGGGTTCTCATTCCAAAATTAAAAGTAATAAAGAAAAAGCTTTCTTTATGTGTTCGATATCCTGGTCCTACGAAAAGGTTGCTGCTTTCCCGGAGGAGTTGCAATTTATTTTCGGAATGTGAGTTGAGATAATGAAGCTATCGCCTATATTGACTGCCTGCCTATTTGAGTGGGATCTCGACATGGCTTATTGTTAGGTTTATAATCTCATTTTGTAGGCTTCCAGAAATTTGAATAACTTCATTTTGTACGGACTCGTGATTTGAATTTCGCCCTATATATTGCATAATTGGAGATGAACAAGATTTTTTATAAGCTCAAAAAATAATATTCCTATTCATCATCATCATAATAAGGGATGACGAATCGAGAAGGACACATCAGCTACAGCTCGAAGCAAGTATGAACAAAATATCAAATGGATTTTGGACCTTATTCATAATTTTTGTTCACTTGATATATCGAGAGTTTTACATTAATTACGATCATATTTATTTTCAGCAGTTATTATTTCCAAATTTTAACCAGGAGATTTCAAAACCATGTTCAGCCGTTAACTTTCTCGAAATAACATATCATATTTGAATAGCACTTTCAGTGTTAGGTACTATGAAGTCTCAATCCTGAGGAAAGTGAAAGGTTTCCGAAACAATGCAAAAAATGTAAAACTAAGCAAGTTGCAAATTGGCGAAGGATCCGGTTCTTGAGATAATCTAAAAATTGTGAACTGTTTGGTACGCTCAAGTAGTAGCAGTAGGAGTAGAAGTTTCATTTACTACTCATTACTCAAGTCGGATAGCCTAAGCTCAGTAGAGGAGCTTCAAAGAGTATGCAACTCACAAAGAGTTTGAGAACGCTGTTTTTGAAGAATCTAAATTTCTCATATTGATAATTCGGATTCTTCTGCAGCATCGGATATTGGGAGGTCGATAACTCTTTTTCGTCGAAGGATTGCTAATATTTTGTACGAATCGAATGTCTGAAGATCGGTGGTGGGCGTTGGTCCTCATGTCTGAAATGAAAATTACAGCTGAACGGCCTCTTGAATTCGCCAAAAAATGTTGAAAAACTACTTGAAAACGATAAAAATTTGATATTCATAAAAGATATGATAGACTTAGAAAATAAAGGAGTTGTATTGATTCTCCCCTCATTTTTTCCTACGAGATTAGTTAAAAAATTAGATTTTTATTATTTTGAGTTCTTTAAAATATTTTGTCATCGAACTCAGTTTCGGAATGGTGTCTTTCATTTTTCTATTGTTAGGAATACTAACGATGATATATCCAATTATCCCAAGTATAATCTTTTCCTCATTTGCTTCGATATTGATACAAATGTACTCCAGTCACTTTTATAATGTATCCCGTTCGGCCATGAAATCCTGACACATTTCACCATATATATTCTGAAAATGTTGGGTTATAGTAATTTTCCTACCAGACAAATAAGCAACGTGGTCCTTTCTACATAAAGGTCGTAGTAGTTACGTTTTCGTCAAAATGTTTATTTACTTTCGAGAATATTGAATTCGAGAAAATTGAAGAAACCTTTTTCTCTGTTAATACTGGAAATATTTCACGTATATAAACATGGATGGAAGATTTAGTTTCGCTATTTTCTTGTACGGAAATCAAGAATCGAATGTTGAAGTTTCAATGGAAAATAATGGACAGAATAGTTCGTTACTTTGTGATAGTTCATGCATTCGAAAAAAAAAATAAAAGTACTCGAATAACCCGGAAAAACTTCTAAACGAGCAGGCAGACCTATGGAATTCCCCACTTTTCAAAATTCTCAAGAAATAAGCCCACAGAAGACATTTGAATACCTTTTTGCACAACTTGAAATACTCCATTTGAAAATGTAGTAGTACTACGAAACCTGTGTTGGAGTTAAAAAAGAGTAAATACAAATTACCATTGGCAACGTCTAATGTGCGAATCATTTGACATATCACGAGTAGGTAGCAACCTGCGTCAGTTGAAGTGAAAAAACTCAATAAACCTAAATCATGGCCAATCGGGAGACATTATAAAAGCGAATGGAGTATTCTATTCATCAAATTGATGTCTGCATCGTCAGTAAATCGATAAATTCAACTTTTCCTTCGAAATGTGTCGATGATACATACACATTACTGATTACATATTTCAAAATATTTTGGAACTGACATCATAAATGGACATAATCTCTTTGTTGTTATAAACAATTATAATAACAAAGAACAACCACTCTCTTATCCAGAGTAGATCTTCTGAATAAGGTAACGGCTTGACATTTGACAATCGGATGAACATGGATTATTGGAAACTATGTGAGGCTAGAAAATGTTATATACCTACCTATGCTCGGCGAAATGACGTGAAATATCAATAGAATTTTGATGTTTATGCATGTAAATAATGTAAGTATTCAATATTATCATTGATGGATTTAAATGAAATACGATTGTCTATCAGATATTCTTTAGTGAATACAAGAATTAGGTTTCCAAACTTGAAAAAAATCGAAGAAGGTACCTATATGTTTGGTAGAAAGCATTTCAATTGCAAACAGATTCGAAAAAAATTGGTGCTATTATAACGTTTTTTCAAAATTTTTATTCGAGTTAGGTTAGTACTGTGGTGATTAAATAGTATCAACTTATTGAAAAGCGAGAAATAACACCTTTAAGATTTTTCAACTCATACCAAAAAATCAAGTCCGATTCATTTCAATGGCTATATCTTTTAAGCAAAGTCGAATTCGTCAAGAATCTACGATTAAAAAATGTCCAAGTTTAAGAGTCACTTTTATTCAGAAGAAATACTTTTATCTGAAACTCCTTGTTTTTCATTCAGTTGTAGAAACGTATCGTTTTTATTATGAATCCCTGTTAAACTGTAATGTTGACATTTCATGTCGTCAAATTCGATCCTAATTTGTGTTCGTCAATGACGGAAAAAAACAGAAATGTTGCTTCGCTGTGATAAATTGTTTGTTTCGGACCCATTATTCTAATTTGAAGTAAGCTGGCGGGTAAATCACGAAAACTTATCATTACACTTCGAATATATTCTTCGGGGAATGAAGCCCTGATTTATTCCAATTCTGTACGAAATAATTGGTTATATCGAGCGGAAGTTATCCTATAAATTACTTTCTTCAGCCTGCAGCGCACAGGATGCCGCGACGAAAGAGAATCAGTTCCCTCGATCATTCCAGGCCCGCCTTTCGGCTACCTATAATTGTTTATCTGACAGAAACAGCTTTATGAAAATCTCAGTATCCGTTCGTTAGGGTATTTTCCTCGGGCGTTTCTTCTTGTTTACCTACAGATCGCTTTCTTACAAAGGGGGAGTGGTGAGACATCGGAATCGGCTTTTCATTAACGTAATTATTGTCATTTTTGATTTCCGACTCACTGTGGAATTGCTCAACTAACATTCTGAGATTCTCTGTGGAATTGTAGTACCCAGGTATCGCTTTGGGGTCGCGCCCTCTGCCGAGCACGTGCTCAAGCGTGGTGGGCGACGTGTGTGGAGTTCTACACACGCTGGTGGACTGTCAGTCGCCACAGTTTCGATTTTTCGAAAGAAACACTCTCAGCTGTTGCTTGCAAATGTTACTTTTGAAGCTCTGGATTGGCTGTTTCCGAATTCATCTTTACTATTTGAGCTACAAAGAGATCCTGTCCTTCTGCAGTTAATCTTCCACGACTTCTCCTCTGTCTATTCTTACTGGTCATGTTATTAATGTAATAAGAAGAAGAGTCTACGAATATCAATGCATTTAAACACAAACCAAATACGATATAATTTTTCATGTGTGCGTCTCTAAATGAGAACGATTCTCTTAGTCGAAGCTGAGAACCTCTCAAGACATTTATTGTTGAGATTTGAGGTCATAGGGTCAAATATTGCCCCTCCAACTGTCCGATATTGCCCTACATGCGACATACAGCCATGCTCTTGAATATATTCCGTCCAAGGAATTATAATATATGGTCCCCGAGTTTATAAATTCAGAGAGTAACGTTCTGGATTAGTTGGGATCTGAAACAACCCTCGACTTACGATGACTTGATGAAGACCGGGATGTATGGAAAATGAGGGTGGATGGAATGTTTACACTGAGACGCCCATATTGTGGATTATGCAAGGTGGAAATGACAGGACAGGGATCAGAAGCAGGGAAGTCAACATGTCGTTAGGGTGGATCGAAACGTAGATATTTTTCTTTTCACTGAAAGGAATAGGGTGTTTTTTAATGATTATTTTTCAGGATACGGTTGAAGTGAAATGGATAATGAAGATGTGAAATTCATCACAGGGGCGTACATATTTTCTTCTCTTGAGGGGGGTAATGGTTCGATTGATGAAAGAAACATTCTGATGAATAAGATGAAACATTGGTTTATTACACTTAGGGTGAGGGCTTTAATCAAAAGGGGAAAAAGAGTTATTCACAATTGAAATCTATATATATATAAAAGAAAGATGTTGGTTACACCATTTATAACTCGAGATCGGATGGACTGTTTGTTATGAAACTTCATATATGGATTCGTCTACGGTTATTATAAAATATAATAAAACTTTGAAAAAATCGATGAAAATTTTACTTATACAGGAAATGCTTTTCCTCCTTTTGAGTAAGGCTACTAGATGTCGCTACAGTTACAGTTACGCTACCGCTTATTCGTTTGTACTTCATTTGATATTCTCCGCGTTAGATGGCGATGAAAACAAATAGTGTGTACAGTGACTATATTTCCTCTACAGTCATTGTAATAGTGTGTAATTTGAGTTGCCTACAACTCTGCGCACTTGGACAGAATCAAAATGTCTTAGCGTAGGAGTACCGATGTCTAAAATGATTAGATTTAGAGATATGAGAAAAGTTTCGTTCTTACCACTTCAGATGGCGCTATTCACACATTATGACTGATGATTATCAGTTATTTTTATAGTTTTATTAATTCCAAATAACGTAATCGTGAAGGTACTATATTTGACATTATCACAATTCAATGGCGATGAATTTGTTGAGGCTCTCGCGGCCATCGATTGATGTCATCTGTTCTTTTTTCGAGCATTTCGGTCGTCGTGGTTTGAAATGGTCGAAAAAAGAACATATGACATCAATTACTGTGTAATTCACATTTTACATAGGGCTTATTAAGTACCATGAAATTAACAGATCCAGAAGCGGGTGAATATCACAGTGAATTTTTATTGAAATGTCAAGTAAATCGAATTTTGGCGATGAGTTCCAATCGTGAGATGTCTATTCTCATCTCTTCTCATAATTTTCAAAATCTTTTTGAATTTCTGTTCGGGTAATAAATATATTTGCGGAAATAACTGAATCCAAAATTGCCATTATTAGTGATTGACATATAATGACATATTATATTTGTGTATCTGTTTTGTGTGATAGCTCATATCCATGGAAATATTTGACAGTTCAAAAATCAGAGAACCAAGCCGTTGATATCCAATCACCGGTGATTACGATTTGCGAAATCCACCTTAAGTATCATTTAGGCGGAACAAAGTTCGCCGGGCCAGCTAGTTGACAATAAATAACATACCCTCGAATATACCAATATCGTCTCTATATAAAGGGTGACCCATTTTAAAAGATCCACTGAAATATCTCCTTGAGATTAGTTGAGAAGATCCTGTATCGAAAACGAAAGTTTCAAGGAGTTATTTCAGTGGATCTTTCAAAATGCATCACACTGTATAATTATATTTTATTTCTCAGCAGAATGTGGAAAAATCGAAATATTAGAATATTTCATATCGTAGAAAACTACGCACATGGATTTTTTCGAAAGATCCCTCACGATGTAAGTTCCTAAAGCCTCGATGGAGAGAAGAATTTCGTTCTAACTTCAAGCGTAAAACTTTAATCATTATGGGTTACAAAGGAGACGACATAATGGACCCTGAGGAGTTTGGGGAAAATACAAGGATTAGGTCACACTACGAGAACGGATAAGTTTATGATGAGACCTCAGCATTCAATCAGATTAGTCTTTGTCTTTCAATTATCCGGAGGGATGCAGAAGCTGAAAGGTTTTTTTTCTTTTCGAAATCTTTAACTCAGAAAAATGAGCGTGCGTTCTTTCCATCTTGGAGCATAAATATATACTCCATTCATCCTTATAAAATATCCCGGTTGGCCAAGACATTCTGACATATTTCGCCGTATATATTTTGAAAATTTAAGGTTATAGGCTTTTTCCTGTCAGATAAATACGCAACGTTATCTTTTCTACATAGATGTCGTAGTCATTACGTTTTATCGAAATGTTAATTTACTTTGGGAAAATAATGAATTTGAGAAAATATTATGTGAATTCAATAATTCCAAAGACCTGGCGAATGTTGAAGAAACTTTTATCTCTGTTGATACTGGAAATATTTCACATTTATAAACATGGTTGGAAGATTCAGTTATGCTTTTTCTTGTACGGGAATCAAGAATCGAGTGTTGAAATTTTGCTGAAAAATAATGGACAGAATAGTCTGTTGCTTTGTGATAGTTCATTTGAAAAAAGACTAAAAGTACTTGAATAACCTGACAGAAAAGAAGTTTTTCCTATGGAAATCCCCACATTTCTAAATTCTCAAGAAATATGCCTACAGAAGACATTAAATGCTTTTTCGAAATACTCCATTATGAAAATATAGTAGCACAATACGAAATATGTGTCACAATTAAACCTCGAAAGAACTTACTCCATTTACTAAGTTTTTGGGAATTTATGTGAATGATACACTAAATTGGAAAGAATATATTTCTAAACTGGGATGCAGCTTAGCTATCTTTGGGTGGAATGACAAGATATCTGGATAAATTCTCCATGAAAATTATCTATCATGCAATATTCGAGGCAAAAGCAAGATATGGAATTACGTTTTATGGCCATTCTTCGAAGTCTATTAAAATACTAGCTGGCCCGGCGAACTTTGTTCCGCCTAAATGATACTTGCGGTGGATTTCACAAATCGTAATCATCGGTGATCGGAGATCAACGGCTGGGTTCTCTGATTTTTGAACTGTCAAATGTTTCCATGGATATGAGCTATCACACAGAACAGATACACAAAAATAATATTATAATATGTATATCACTAATAATGGCAATTTTGGATTCAATTATTTCCGCAAATATATTTATTACCCAAACAGAAATTCAAAAACATTTTAAAAATTATGAGATAAGATGAGAATGGACATCTCACGATTGGAACTCATCGCCAAAATCCGATTTACTTGACATTTCGATAAAAATTCACTGTGATATTCACCCGCTTCTGGATCTGTTAATAGCCTTTCATGGTACTATAAGCCCTATGTAAATTA
This sequence comes from Adalia decempunctata, assembly GCA_951802165.1. Classification (NCBI taxonomy): domain Eukaryota; kingdom Metazoa; phylum Arthropoda; class Insecta; order Coleoptera; family Coccinellidae; genus Adalia; species Adalia decempunctata. Next base: position 31,258,503 of record OX637697.1, read on the forward strand.
CACAGTAATTGATGTCATATGTTCTTTTTTCGACCATTTCAAACCACGACGACCGAAATGCTCGAAAAAAAAACAGATGACATCAATGGATGGCCGCGAAAGCCTCAACAAATTCATCGCCATTTAATTGTGATAATGTCTAATATAGAACCCTCACGATTACGTTATTTAGAATAGCTAAAACTATACAAATAACTAATAATCATCAGTCATAATGTGTGAATAGCGCCATCTGAAGTGGTAAGAACGAAACTTTTCTCATATCTCAACGAAATCTAATCATTTTAGATATCTGTACTCCTACGCTTAGACATTTTGGCTTTGCCCAACAGCGTAGAGTTGTAGGCAACTCAAATTACACACTATTACAGTGACTATAGAGGGAATATAGTCACTGTACACACTATTTGTTTATATCGCCATCTAACGCGGAGAATATCAAATGAAGTCCAAACGAATAAGCGGAGCGTAACTGTAGCGACATCTAGTGGCCTTACTCAAAAGGAGGAAAAGCATTTTCTGTATAAGTAAAATTTTCATCGATTTTTTCAAAGTTTCATTGTATTTTATAATAACCAGACCGTATACGAATCCATATATGAAGTTTCATAACAAACAGTCCATCCGATCTCGAGTTATAAATGGTGTAACCAACATCTTTCTTTTATATATAGAAGATAGATATATAGATTCAATCTCCAGATAAAGGTAACGTCTCTGAGAATTATTTTGACATTGCCAATATTTCACGAGTCCAACCTTGCCAACCTGCGTCAGTATTAAGTAAAAGAACTTGATATAACTGAATCTTGTCCAACCTTTATAAAAGTGAATGCTGTTTAGATTAAAATTGATAAAATTGCAACAAGCATTTTGAATATTCGAAGTGCATTCGTTCAAATTATTATTCCCATTAGTATTAAGTGAATAAATTCTATAGATTTTTTTACTCAGGTTTCTTGAACCAATCTGTCTGTCTACAAGGCTTGTTGACTATCCAAAAACTTCTAGTGTTGTTAATGGAGAATGGTTGGAGTAATTTTAAAATGTTCAAAGAACAGTGAGGACAGTTTGGTAATGTAGCAACCTATTATTCTCCATTCGTTAACATTATACCGATAAGAATTCATAGCTCGTTAGACTCGGAAACTTTCATTGCACACAATCTGTTTGATCGTGCAGATTTGAATTCCATACTGCATTGCAGTGAAATAACCATTTGTTTGACCTCAAACTGCATTCCCCGTAATATATCTTAAAAATCTTCGACTGTATGTTATTTTTATTGGTGCAGTTTCAAACAATATCGTTCGATGCCTTATCTGTAAATAGTAAATCAAACAGCATACTATTTTCCTTTCTATAAATTGCGACTTTATATTGCGTTCCTATTTCGGTAAAAGCCCTGACTCGACGGAGTGGATGCAAGGTTCCCGAGAGCTGAAGGATGAAGTATTTCTGCTGGAATGCTCTGCAGTGACATCGTATATCTCCCCTGATGAAAACAATGACATTGCAGAAATATGTAAAAAGACCGGAAAAAGTTAGGCGGAGTGAAATGTCAGTCAAAATGGTTATCAAGTATATTACTGTCTGGTGTCTTTGTTCAGCTGAAAGATGGGTTCTGAAAGAAATTCGGGATGAACAATTCATAAAGTATTCAGTTTCTTCATATAGTTTTTATTCGTGGATGACTGGGCGTGAGATGGGCTGTTTGAGCATAGGTGCATTTTTTTGAATGAAATCAAAGCAGTTTATATAGAGCTATAATTATTTTGCATTTATACAGGGTGTTCCTAACAAATACGCAAAACACCCTTGTATATTACGGAACAAGCATCGAGCTACACAATGAAGAAATGGATCAGCTACAGCACTGATGACTTGAGTCCGAAGATTTTGGGTGCTCATTCCTCAACCTTGTGAGAAGATGCACCTTGTAGGTAGATTCGAATTCGAGAATGCAATAAAGAAAATTTTTACTTAGTTGTCGAAAAAAATTGACAGCATCTGGAAAAAACAAGAATACAACAGAAAAAAAGGTTTGACAGCTCTTGGTAAGAATGTGAAAGAAACTGTCGAAGAAATCGTTCATCATGTTATCACAAAAATATTCGGATTCAAATAATTCGATTCCGAGTTTGCCGAGGAGTTTGCGTACATATTACACATTTCTGGAGAAATTGGCCAATTCGAAATATGAAAATTGTTCAGTTTTGAATTCTTAATGAGTTTTTGTTCGAACTGTTGCGTTACTTCTGATAGTTTTCAAAAAAATCAGAAAAAACTGGAGAAAGGGGTATAAAGGTTAACACTATCCTGCATATTATTTGAGATCAATATCCCCATCTTAATCTGTCTTCATATTCTCGAAGAAAAGGAATGTGAAAATGCCAATTTGAGGAATTTCATCACCAGCTGTTTCTACAGTGTGACAAGAAAAACCTCGGACAAACTCTTTTTCATTTAACTTTATTAAACAGAAGAAATTGAACAAAACACCAACAAATAATATAATAGCTTGAACATTGGTTAATAATATATTTAAACCGTTTCGAAGTGGCTTCCTTTGGCGGCGATACACAGCTTCAGACGATTCTTGAAATTTTTGGCAATGGGCCGCAGGTCCTCGGGCGTTAATCGGTTCCATTCGCGGCGCAGAGATTGCTTCAGCGACTCCAAATTTTTGTGTTATTTAGCTCAAGCCCTGTGCTCCAAAATCGACCACACGCTGTAGTCCATTGGGTTGAGATCCGGTGAGTAGGGCGGCCATTCTGCAGATGAGATGAAACAAGGAAAATTGGTCTTAAACCATTCTTGCGTCATTTTCGCTCTGTGCGCCATAGCGGAGTCCTGTTGAAAGGTCCAATGCGTATCGCCGAAGTGCTGCTTGGCCCACGGAAGTACTACGGCCTCGAGGATGTGGCAGCGGTAGACTTCTTGATTGATTTTGACCCCTTGATCCACGAAAACTAAGGGAGTTTCACCACTGCCGCAAATTCCGCCCCAGACCATGACGGATTGCGGATTTTGACGGTGTTCGACGATGGCCGATGTACCGGGAGCCTATACGGACCAGACTCGTCGTTTTGGTGGTTGTGGGATTGTTCTACGGTGAAAAGCTTCTCGTCTGTGAAGAGAATTCGCTCCCATTGCTGACCGGCGGCGAGACGAAAGAGTTGGCGGCACCTTTGGAGCCGTACGCGCTTGTTTCCCTCCGTGAGGAGTTGAACTTTTTGGAGCTTGTATGGCTTGAGGTTGGGCTCCTTTTTGGCACTTTGATGGACTGATTCGCGGTTGATACCGGTCTCACAGGCTATTTTCCTCATGGAAACCCTCGGATTTCGATTGACTCGCTTCTTGACGATGTTGCGATTGCTAGGTGTATTGATAGTGCGTTTTCTACCACTTCCTGGACGACGACCATCATGGCCAAGCTCCTTGAAACGGCGAATTGCATCGGACACGATTTGCCGAGGCACATTGAGCAAACGAACAATTTCGCATTGACGCCTACCTTGACGAACAGCTCCAATATCGCACTACGTTTGATTGATATTCTAAAACTCTGTGAAATGAAATTATTATCAAACTGAAAATTCACATATTAGTACAGGAAAGTGTAGAGAAACCAAGAGAATAAAAATCATTTGGCTGCGCTGAAATACTTTTGTTTCAGACCACAGCAAAATTTGTCCGAAGTTTTTCTTGTCACCTTGTATAATATTGTGTCATAAATTGTGAACAAATTTCGATATTGTTCCTGAATTTCGATATCCAATGGAGAAGGAAAGTTCCCCAAACATGGTACGTTTGGTTTTCGAGATACAGGGTGTTGTAGTTTGAATTCTTCTCGAGTTTTTTCTCATAGTATCTGCATTTCTCAAGATATTCAACTGAAATTTGTCATGGATATAACAATTTAGAGTTCACATCATGTGACATGCAGATCTTGAATGCAAATCTACAAGGTGATTTTTTTCTGAAACACTGTCCGCTGTTTTCCTCCCGAACTTTTTTTGATGGGCCAATGTTTTTTTTTGAAAAATTGTAATAAGAATCGTTCTTGTTGTATTTAACTTCATGGTCTCTTCTAGTTTGGTCGTATCTGCTACCGATACGAGTAAAAAATTTTGTACGATTCTGTCGAAATCCTCGGAAAAATCAAAATTGTCATAAAAATCCACTTGATTTAAACATGACTTATATGTCTACACTGTCCATTTCACCTGTTTTAATAATTTTCTTTAAAATACTCCCTACAACCTACACAGGCGCATGTTTTTTCTTTTAATCATCAAGGGAACTTCCTCAGCAAATACAGGGTGCGGCAACTAGTTCTCCCTCATTTGAAGGAGCTGTTAAAAAATTAGGAAAAACGATATTGGAAAAATTCTCTTTTATTTTGAAACCCAACATAATATAGTTTTTTTCATTCATGTCTCGAAAAAAATATAATCCAAATGAGGTCCTCGGCGAGCGACGTACATGTGGATTCTTTCACGGAAGTTTTCCACAACTCTCTTCAACATAGCGGTTTCAATTTGGATGATTCCCTTCTTGATTGCCTTCTTCAAGTCATCAAGAGTCCTAGAGCGATGTTTGAAGACCTCATTCTTGAGGTAGCCTATAGGCCCTCACTTAATTGAGGAATGCGCCGTTACAATCATTGTGACGTCCCAACGATATTGCAACATGTTGAAGAAATTTTTGCGGCCGAAAACTGAGGAATATTGGGAAGATGACACAGAGATCTTCTGGTTCCAACAGGATGGAGCCACAGTCCTTACAGCCCGTCGTTCACGTGAGATTCTGCAGAACATGTTCTCCGATCGAGTGATCTCCCTACGGGAGGTCATTTCGTAGCCCCCGCGTTTCCCCGATCAGAGTCCCTGTGATTTCTTCCTGTGGGGTTACCTCAATAATGAGGTCTTCCAACATCGCCTTAGAACAGGATATTATTTTCAAGACATAAATAAAAAAAATTATTGTGTAGGCTTTCAAAATAAAAAAGAATTTTATCTTTTTTCGTATTTTTTCAACAGCTCCTTCAAATGTGGGACAACTAGTTGCCGCACCCTGAATTCATCTTTATAATTCACGTTTTAGCCAAATTTGTTCTCGTGAAGCCTAGCACAATGAATCAACAATGCCTTTCATGTGGATTATAATATATCGTTTTATCTTCCATGCTTCAATTCATTATAATTTATGTGACGCAGACGAAGCATGCGAGAAAACAGCTCATTTAGCCATTTAAAACAATATCCAGCTCCAACATATTCTAAATTTCGAAGGGCGGAACTGAACATCCTATAGTTCACCCTTGCATTCCTGCATACTCCCATTAACTCTGCATTGCATTGTTTCTCTTGACATGTTAAATTGCATAGAAATTATAGATTGCTGCGCAAATCATCGCCTAAATGGCTTGGCTTCCCCAGTTATAAATAGATTCGAACGGTTTTTCATGGATAATCATTGAATTTAGGTACATATGCCTTTTTATTTTGACCCAGTCTTGAGCAGAAAAAACGGACCTATTCAATAGAATACAACAAAATAAATTAATCATTAGAGCATAGGAGGAAAAACTTTGACTTGATGTTCATTCTCAAAATTATAAATAACTTCATAGGTTCTAAACTACCTTCTCGAGAATATTTTGTTGAATTTTTGACAGTGAACGTCGAGATATATTCAAGGTTTTGTCCTGCCAATAATACTTTTAATAATCCTTGGGATAGAGCATTAAGAGAATCCAATTCGAGGAATATTGATTTCTTTTCTTCAACAATACTCTTTATGAAAAGGTACAAGCGGAACCAATAAGGCCGTATTGTTTCTCTTAGAGCAGCATCACCGTGAACTTTTTGAAGCTTTCTATGCTCTTCAGTCTTTCGAATGAGAATTTGAGAATGGAAGAGTCATCTGAGCCCTTTAACATACCAATAATGAATAAGTCGAGAATAAGGGCCCTGGAACTGATTTTATGACTCGCGTGGAATTCATTCAGGGTTGAAATGCACTATCTCTGACTCTGTTTGAACTATTTGGTTTCATGAAACAGGCTTCATCGGAGTGCATACCTCCTGTATTTCATAATTTCAGCACCTAATTTGAACCTAATTCGCTGAGAGCAGCGTACCTTCGGGCGGTTTATTATAAATGGAAAATTTCTCCCACTATATATCATTACTTTCGTAGTGAAGACAAGTACACTTCGCTTGTCAAAGTAGTTTGCACTTTGAGTTGTGGTCTCATTTAAGTCACAGGAAATTTCGAAAGCAATTTCGTCCTTCGTGCCACATAAAAGCAGTTTATGAGGATAATAGTTTCCCCAGAAATGACTTACCTGTAGTCGTCTAACGAGAGATTTTCATTCATGCGAAGATGCTTGGTGCTCAATTATTTTGAGTCATTGTTGCTCCGGAAATAATGACAGGGACTCAAAGACATTGTCTTCAAATTAGTTCACATACTCGTTCTGTGAATTTTGAAGCTACTCGAACTCATGAGTTCAAATATGTACGCAAATTTCAAGGTTTTCTTGTCGACATTTCAGCCTGATGAGGTATCCAGAATGTTCCTGAATTGGGGGTACAAACTCAGAGGGGAGATTCCATGCATAATTTCAAGAGGAAAGAGTTTCTTCAAAAACATGGGACCGCAAAGGTTTCGTTTTCTAGATGCGGCGTGTTAAAGTTTGAATTTTTTTTTGGTTTTAGGTCATAGTACCTGTATTTCCCAAGATATTGAATTGAAATTTGTCATTGATAACACAATTTAGAATTTGCACCACTTGATATGCCTATTTTGATTGCAAATTTACAGAGTGATATTTCTCCTGGAACATTGTCCCCTGTTTTCATTCTGATCTTTTATTGGTGAGCCATTGTTTTTGATAAATTGTAGAAGGGAGCTTTGTTAATATACTAAATTTCAATTTTCTCTTGTAGTTTTGTCATATTGGTTACGGATTTCGTAAAAAAAATATTCTGAATGATTCTCCAGAAATCTTATTGTCTACACTTCTACAGTATATTTTGTTGAGTTTTCCAACACGTATAGGCTCACGCCTCCATGAAATTGTTTATATCTGTGTATGTTTCTTCACAGAATGAACTATTATTATTATGAATCCCCAGAGCAATCGAAATTGCCGTAAAAATCCAGTTAGTAGGTATAAAATGAACTTGTTGTCCGCCAATTTAGAAACACCCTCTATACTAGGTATAACTAATGAAAGCAAGAAACAAATTCCTGCAAACTTGGATCCAAACTCTTTCCACCACTGAGACACGGGATGTTGAAATTTCCATCCTTCAGGGTGTCGAACGAGATTTTTACGAATTACTCAACCTCAAGAATTACTTCTCACACACATCCTCTAGAATATCCTTTTTTTTTTGGAGCTTGAGTATGCGTTGAAAATCTGAGGTTGACTATACTCAATTCTCTTTTATGAAGTATCTTTGTGGGCCATGGTTTAGGTTTATCAAGTTTTTTTACTTGAAATGTGAAAATCGTGAAAATCAAGCGACATTGCCAAGTCTACTTTCTAATAACTCTTTTTTGAATTTGTGAATGGAGTTAGTTCTTTCAAGGTTCAATTGTGACACAAGATTCGTAGTACCACAACATTTTCATACTGGAGTATTTCAAGTTGCGCAAAGAGGTATTTAATTGTCGTCTGTAGGCTTATTTCTTGAGAATTTTGAAAAGTGGGGATTTCTATACGTCCATCTGTTCTGTTCGTCTAAAAGTTTTTCTGTCGGGTTAATGAACTATCACAAAGTAACGGACTATTATGTCCATTATTTTTCAGTAAAATTTCAACACTCGGTTCTTGATTTCCGTACAAGAAAATAGCATAACTCAATCTTCCAACAATGTTTATATAGGTACGTGAAATATTTTCCGTATTAACAGAGAAAAAAGTTTCTTCAATATTCGTCAGATCTTTGGAATTATTGAATTCACATAATACATATTTCCTCAAATTCATTGTTTTCCCAAAGTAAATAAAATATTCTGATAAATACGTAATTTCTACGATTCATAAGTAGAAACGGCAACGTTGCGTTCATATCTGACAGAAGAATGACCATAACCTAACATTTTCAAAATATACGCGGTGAAATGTGTCAGAATTCCAGGGCCAACCGGGCTACTTTATAAAAGTGAATGGAGTATAGATTTCCAAAGCATACTCAAGCTGAGCTTTCGATATTGCTATGAAAAATTTGTTACTTTATCAAATTCTCTACAATCGATTTTATTTCACTTCCAATAAATATTTTTCTACCAGAGGTTCGTGTTAAAACGAATCTTTGGGGGTTTGAAGGAGCTCTATTGACTGGACGATCAAAATATAGGGTGAGATATTTGAAAAAATGAAGCCTAATACGATTGAATTTATTTATGGCTGATGCATCAGTGCAGAAGCAACATCGTGTACCTATTATTCATTGCAAGTTATTTTAAGTTTTTAAGAATATGTCTGACTACTATAATTTTCACTTTTACTTCGACAAATTTCAAGAAGAAATTTCGATAACGCAAATTCGTCTGAAATCGATGTATCCGGTGTTTTTTTTTAAAGTGATGTAACTTTAAATTGAAATGAAACATAGTAAAATTCAGATTGAAGCGAAATTTATGTTTTATAAATAATTTCCGGCAAATGTTCACCACGACTTGCTCTAAGGAACCGCATTCGACCAGACCAATTTTGGACCACTTTTTCGAGTCATTCCGGCCTCATTTCAACAATAACACGAGTTATGTCGGCTTCCGAAGTTTTTTTTGTTTATGGTTTATCAGCATAAACCAATGACTCGACATAACCCCAAAGAAAATAATCCTTTATGCCGGCCACTCACGAGGCTACAGAGACGGGCGTTTTATGGCCTTTTATGACACTTTAAGAGCCCTTGACCAATCACGGAGACCCTTTTCGCACGTGGCCTTAGAAACCATCATAAAACGCCCGTCTCGGAAGCCTCGTGAGTGGCCGGCATTAGAGTTATATCGCATGATCTTGGAGGCCCATTAATTGAACCATTTCTCGAAATAATGTTATCGCCACATCTTCTTTTCAATACATCAATTGGTACGGTAGCAGCATGCGGTGTAGCACAATCTTGTTGGAACCAAAACACTTCTGGGTGGATACCATTCAAATTTTGAAACACATAATCATTGATCATCGATCTGTAACGAGCACCATTCACTGTAACATTAGCTCCAGAGCTAGTCGTGATGGCCATATGCCTGAAATTAGTTTTGAAACTTGAATGTTATAAAATTATGTTTCAAATTAAAAATACTAGCTTCCATCTTAATTTGTATGTATTCCTTCCAATGTTTTATGACTCTAAAAAAAACAGCTGATACTTTCTTCGTAGGCACATCATCTACGCCGAGCGCACACAAATATTTGAACATAGAAAGTTTCAGCTATCTTGAATATTGCAGCTAAGTGCAGATTGCACGAAAGAACGCTTATTCATTTCCATCACGCATGGGATCCTTTTAAATGTTCAGTTTGAGTTAAGTCTTCCCTCAGAAATAGAAAAAGTTTCAACACCTAAACAAGCAAAAATCCATTTCCTTATAGAGCTCGAACTGCACTTTCAACAATTCTCTATTAATTTCTGGAAAGTATGAAATTGTCGCCCACGTAAGAGTCGAATTCCGTTTCGGCTCCGTATTGAAGAGGATTTTCATTAGAAATGTTTCACTTTCAGCGGCACTTTTTCCAGTGTTTTCTCGTAATCAAGAAGTTCTTCCGAAGGGAAACTTGCAACTTCATTTGCAGTTGTTCCAACGGCACGGCAATTTTCGTTTCTCTGTGGAAAAACGATTCGAGTTCTGGATTGAGCTCTTTTTTAGGTATGGCTGGGAAACTTCGTTTCCTGTCTTCCTCATATGTGTCAGGTTGGAGTGACGGTTTTCCTGATTTCTATTCCTCTCAGATCGCAAACGCTGATTTCAGTGGCTAGTTAATTTCCCCATTTATTGCGAAAAGTCGTTCGAATTCGAGGCCTTTTCGGAATTTTACTCGCTATGAACCTACTCTATAAGATTCCAGTTACGCGTAATTCAATTGTTTATATATGCTCCACAAAAGTTCAGAAATTTTGTGACTTAAAAGTTCAAACTCAAATCAAAATATGTTTACTCTTTATATCTGAATATTTTTTTTTGGTCCTCGTTTGATAACTTTTTCAGTTTGAGGCAAATTTTGTCATTGCATTTCTGAGAATTCTCGGATGAGTTCATGATGTGCACTTTGAAGTTAACATATTTCAGTTTAGTATTAGAATGATTCGAACTTTTCGAAATGAAAATGTTGAAAAAAAAACATATCATCTTCAGCGAAAACTGATGCTTTGTTTTTCCGATTTTTTTAGTGGTTATTTATATACGTATATATATATGTATTGTTCTATGCATCTTGGATGTATCTATGCTTTGACATCCGTAAATTGTCAAACTGAGTCGACATATTTATTATTTCACGAATAACTGGAGATGGGGAAAATTCAGAATATCTTCTTTGGGTCTGATAATTCTGAGTATATTTCTATAAATTCAAAGAACAGCGATGATCTGAAGAAAATCCGGCATGTGGATTCGAAACACGGAGCGGAAATAGCTTTCTCAACCCTCAGATTCATTCTCCCACAAATTCTACGAGAATCACAATTCAAGCTTATCAAAAGAAACTAGCGTACAGTTGGGCTTATTTGAATAAGGCTTTCTCACCTCACACATTATTTAAACTCAGAAGAGCTACCGCTTCGTTCGAGCACGTGGAAACATTTAAACCGAGAATTAATGAAAGAGACATGACCTGATCAGGAAATCGATATTTTCTATTAACATTAATCAGCCATTCTCGGTTGCGAGATTGTGACTGTACAAAATTAGTACATTTCCGTAGTGTCAAGCAGGAGCCAATTTTCACACAACCAAACTTCCACCTACTTGTATGATAATTTTTCAGACTTCGCAGAATGCAAGTGGTGAATTTTTCCAGATCGCAATAATTTCTCACAAAGTTTTCCAGTGACCTCATTCGGATGAGATCTTGTGACCTTGTTCTCGGGGATGGCTCGATAAAGACGGAATTGAGTGAAAATAATGTTGGGGAAGTTTGAATTTGATTCCGTTTGCAAATTCTTCTTATTATGAATATGCAGAGTCGCTCAATCTTATTTTGCCCATCGCCTACTCAGAGAAAATGACTTTTTCCTAGAGCATCCATCTTGATTTCATTAATCTTCTGCCGCCAATTTGAAACAGCTGTATTTTAATTTTATTGTCTCCTTTCCAGTCAGTATTTTCGATCACATTCTAATCTTAGATCCCAAAAAAAAATCTACAAACAGAATGCTATAGAGACTGAGGCTTATCAAAAAATCATACTCTCTTTTAGTTTGATGGATTTTGACAAAATACACAAAATTTCCTTTCCAATTTCTTTCTGGGGTGACTATGCTTCTCATAGTATTCTCAGTCACTTTCCGGGATGCTGTCTTCCACTTTTGCTTCAATTCCGCTGATGTTTTCGTTGATTTCTTAGTCTTCTTCAATTCTCTTTTTACCAGGGCCCAATATCTTTCGATTGGCCTGAGTTCTGGACAATTTGGTGGATTGGCCTCTTTGGGTACAAAAACCACCTCATTAGCTTCGTACCATTCCTTGGTGGCCTTGCTGTAGTGGAATGAAGCTAAATGTGACTAAAATATCGTTGACACATCGTGCTCACGTAAAAATGGTAAAAGTCGCTTCTTCAAGCATTCCTCGATGTATATCTTCGAGTCAACAGAGCCTTGGCCAACGAAAAATTTGCTCCTTTTCCCACAAGTGCAAATTGCTTGCCAAACCAGGAATTTTTTAGGAAACTTTGCTTGTGTATTCACGCGAAATTGTTCGTCAAGATTTCCACGAGAATCTGCAGCATGAAATTCCTGACCTGGAAGTTGCGAGAAATCAGCCAAGACATAGGTTTCGTCGTCCATCACGCAACAGGAGAAATTTTTCCAGAAATCTTTTTTTAATTTCTTTGCTCTTGATTTCGCTTCTTGATTCTTTACAGCGTTTCTGTCTGGCACTTTCTGCACTTTGTATGTTCTAAGCCCACAACTCGACTTGATTTTCTGAACGGTTGACTGCGAACAACCCACTATTTGGGTCACTTTCCGTCCTGAAAGGTTAGGATTCTTCTGAAAAAGGCAGATGGCTTTCTTCACTTTTTTTGAACTATGAAACCTTTTTTTCCTCCCGGTTTCTTCCTTGCAGTTAATTGTAAGATCTTCGTTGAATCGCTTAACAACTCTTGATACCGTTTCCGGACGAACGCGAGCCTCGTTTGCGATTATTTTGAAAAAGTTTCACTATAAATTCTCGTGTTTTCACTTCGCTATACATTTTGCGACAGAGAATTGGAATATCTGTGAAGTAAATGTTCCACATGTTCCTGACGTTCATAACAAAGCTACTATGATCAAATTTTGATTTTTTCTCAATTGGTTCAAGAGATATAGGCGTTTTTGTGATAGTACTCATTCTCGTTCAGTCCTTAGGATCTAATTTCGGCAGTCAATGCTTCGATGGTTGCATGCCTATACCTAGTCATAAACCTGGACAGTATGACATGTGGCACCCTATGGAAACCACATCACGTCAAGATCAATAGTTTCCAAATGAGGCATAAGAAACTGTTTTATCATAGCAGATAACGTTCGCCATTCATCGTGGTAATAATTTTTGATAATCTGGACGCGTCATTCTACCGTGTAATGATCCATGTTTGCTACACACCCATCTGTCAACTTTCGATCTGTCACGTCATAATCATGTGACATTATGACTGTCAAACATGTCGCACAATTCAAATTTTACACTTTTATTGAAACACTCTTTAGAAGCAAGTCAAAACATAGATTGAATATATTATAGCAAGTAGAAAATTATTAAAATTTGAGAAAAAATTGCGAAGGTTTTTTCATATACACATTTTTTGTTACTTGAATACGAGCTCAAATATTGCAGTCGTTTTCTGAAAATTTTCTAAATTTTTCAACAAACGAGCTGTTAGAGGAGATCCAAAGTCGATGTTTAGTTGTTGTTGAAATGCCTAGAGTAGAATTTATCACCAGCTAATAAGTGAATTTAAAAGATGTCGAATTATTGGTCTCCGGGAGGCGAGGTTGTCTTTCGAGAAATCGCTAACCGTACGAACAGAAATTCAACTACTGTTATGAGATGTTGTCAAGCGTGGTTTGATTATGCCCAAAATCGAAGAAGAATAGGCACCGGACGTCGATGGTGCGCACATGAAGTTATTGAAGTTAAAGATCGTCGTCTAAGACTTATGGCCATTAGAGACCGATTTGCGACAACTCGATCTTTGGCAGATAAGTAGTTAGGAGATCAAGGTCATCCTGTAACTGTCCGAACGGTTTACCGCCGGATCTTTTGGACTGCAATATTATCGACCCCATCTTGTGTTACCTTTGACGGTTGAGCATCGCCGCTAACGATTAGAGTGGTGCAGAGAACGCCAACATTAGAATTTGGAATGGCATCAGGTCGTCTTTTCTGATGAATCTCGATTCTCCTTGGGTGCACATGATGGCCGAAGATGGGTTAGACGACGTCGAGGAGAAATACGTGAACCTCAGTTTGATGTTGAGCGTCATGTTCACCGGACAAAAGGCATTATGATATGGGGTGCTATTGCATATGCAAAAAGGTAACCTTTATTATTTATTCGAGGTAACATGAAAGCGCTGCGTTACCTTCAAGAAATGTTGGAGCCATATGTTCTCCCGGACCTCAACCGGCTAGAGAATCCAATATTCCAGCAAGAAAATGCTAGATCTCATGTTGCCAGAGTAAGTGAATTTTTGGAATTTTTGGCATAGGCGCCCAGATCCCTCGATCTTTCGCCCATAGAGCATGTTTGGGACATAATGGGTAGAAGGCTTGGAAATTTACCCCAGCCCCCACGGACCTTGGCGGCTCAGAAATAGACCATCTTATTGCATCAATGCCAAACCGTGTTGGGTAATATATAGATAACCGCTATGGACAAACACATTTTTAACAAATTTATCAGAAAAAAATTGTAACCCTTCTTTTTTTCTCCAAATTGCAATCAATCATTCCTTGCTGTACTATCTGTGTTTGACCAAAAAATTTCTTAGTTTAAACAGCTCCTTCTGGGTGTTGCAGTTTCTTTGTCAGCGAGTACACATACACTGCAAGTTAAATAAAGGCTTGTAAAATTGAAGGCACTTACGGGAAATCGGAAGATAGATTCCTATAAAACATTCAATCTCATTAGCGAAGAGCAGATGCTCTTGTGCTTTTAAAATTTTACTTCGCTGTTTTGGTTCGAAAGTATACAACGAAGGCCTAAGATATGATTGATTAAGTTTAACTAAATTTTCATTGAATGCTTTCACAGTTTTTTGAACATGTTTACTATAACGACAATATTTTGTACAAAAAATGCAAACTTGAATTTTCTGCCGCCCCTTTTTATGAACGCAATACACCATTTTAATTATCCCAAACTGCCAACCGTCCTTCTTTATCAACAAATGGCGCAAAATCAAAATCTTGCGTGGGTTTTGGAACACTCTGTTTACCATAACGCCAACATTTTGCCCCTTAGTTAGAAAGTTAAGATCTTAAAGACGAAGTATCCAAATCCAATGATCCTGTTAACTAAAGCTCGTTGCTGAGCTTAGTCGTTGGCGGGTAGGCTCTCCTTATTGAAGCCATTTCGAAGACTGTGCTTTCCAATCTGCGTCTCTGGATGGTAACGACACGAAGCTGCGTTTATACCGTGTCGCATCTAGTACGTTCCATCTCCGAAACTATCACTTCGCCGGGTTATCGCTGACAAAATCTCAGAGCAGTCGTATGTGGGATTATCAGTTGTAATTTAGATCATAACAGAAACTAACTTGTGGGAGCTTGCTTATCTTCTAATTAACCGTATACGAATATAACAGGAATAATAATTATTCGTGTCTCTGACAGAGCAGTAATGCATTACAAGTAGTATTTCGGAACCTGATAATCTAATCTGGGAATTTCTGGAGTTCTGGAGCTATAACGATCGGGGGGTAGTGTTGCCGGAATTTCAAATTGTTTTACAAGCAGTGCTCTTATTGACATCTCGACACAGATGGAGCGAACGAGTCAACTGAATTGTGCATATTTCATTTCATAATTAAAGCTGTACTCCATCTCGAATTACCCTGTATTGCTACTACCGTATAAATGAACTCTTGTAGTGATTGTGTGCTGATTTCATATATCTTTGGTTGTGTGAATATGTCTGATTTTGTGCCAAATAATCATCATGCGCGGAAAGAGTTGATTTTCTCCTTTCATTCGAAGAAATCTGCAGCTGAGGCGCTTACAGAAGTCCAAAAAGCTCACGGATATGCTACTCTAATGGTGGGTTTCACAAAGCGTAATCACCAGTGATCCTTAATCAACGGCTTGATTCTCTGATTTTTGAACTGTCAAATCGAGTTTATTCTAGATCAAGCTCGGATCACCGGTGATTGATTCAAAAACAGGGAATTCGGGCTCCATATGAATTGAAGCCAAGGGATGTTGAATATCATTTCTCTATTTCAGTATTGTAATGAGTTCATTACAGTACTAAAAACAGTGCTGTAATGAATTCATTACAGCATCGTTTTCAGTTACATTTTTCGTTTTGTGGTTGTCAGCAATGACTTACGAGCAGACGTCAATTTGGAAATGTCAATTTTCGCATTTCCTTACATTCACACCAACTGCCAAGATACAATATGAAAGTCACTGGGACCTATAATTTCAATTTTTCCATCGCTCGTTTTCGAATTTCGCATTCGTATTGGAATAGGAGCCCATTCTGCAACTAGTTTTAGAATATACTTTTCTCGTCCTGCTTCAGTGGCAAAAAACGTTTTTTTTCATCGCATTGTGACAGGTGATGAAAAATTACTATTACTCCAACCAAAAGAAAAGAAATGTAATTGAAACGGCCAGGTAATGCTTCTACGTCGTCGCTTCGACCGAATATTCGCGTTGCGATGGTTGAGCTGTGTATTTGGTGGAACCAGGTTGTAGTTTTCTATTATGAGTTGTTGGAACCGAGTGAAACCATTACTGGGGAACGAAACTGTATCCAATTGATGCGATTGGCCTGAGCACTGCACGAAAAAAACGACAATACGAGCAGAAGCACGATGAAGTGATTCTACAGCATGACAATGCTCGACCTGACGTTGCTAAAGCTGTGGAAAATCTCAAACGGGCTATGCTATCTCACTCCCGTATTTCCCAGATATTGCGTTTTCAGATTATTACTTATTTCGGTTGATGACACATAGTCAGGCTCATCAGCAGTTCCACTTATATTTCATTCACTCTCATAATGTATCCCGGTTGGCCATGACATTCTGACACATTTCAGATTTGGAAAATGTTAGGTTTGGAAAATGTTAGGTTATAGTCATTTTCGTATCAGATAACTAAGCAACGTTATTCTTTCTACATAGAGGTCGTAGTAATTACGTATTTAACTAAATGTTTATTCACTTTGAGAAAATAATGAATTTGAAAATATTATGTTAATTCAATAATTCCAAAGACATGGCCAATGTTGAAGAAACATCTCTGTTAATACTGGAAATATTTCAAGTATATAAAAATGGTTGAAAGATTCAGTTGTGTTATTTTCTCGCACGGAAATCAAGAATCAAGTGTTGATAATTTACTGAAAAATAATGCACAAAATAGTCCGGTACTTTGTGATACCTTATTCGAAAAAAGGATAAAGTAATCGAATAGTCCGACAGAAAAACTTCTAAACGAACAAACGGACTTATGGAATTCCCCACTTTTCAAAATTCTCTAGAAATAAGCCTATAAAAGACATTTGAATACCTTTTTGCACAACTTGAAATACTCCACTATGAAAATATGTATAGTAGTACTACGAAATCTGAGTCACAGTTAAACTAACTCCATTTACAAAGTTGAAGAAGAGTAAATCGTAACTAGCATTGGCAACGTCTCTGTGAATTATTTGACATTTCCATGAGTACCTACCTGCGTCAGTTTTGAGTAAAAAAAAGTTAATAAACCTAAATTACCCCTGCTGGCTGACTGGAAGATTGAAACTTCAAAATATCCATTTCTCTAGGCGGCAGGAAAAATTCCAACAGTGTGGGCAATATCCATCGACAATCATGCCGATTCTTATCATCATATAATAAAAAACCTATGATAAAAACTATCGTGCTTCAACCTAGAATATGCCTTCCACATATATAGTTTTCGGATAGAATCTTGTTGCATTGGCGCAAACAGAAATAAAAAATTGTTGCAGTTACCTACGTGCATGCAAGAATACAGTGGGCAATTTATCACGAATTCATCTCTTGCATATATTGCGAACCTGCGTGAGACACGTGTTTCTATTATTGGATTGGTATAAACCAATTACGACTGGGAATTACTAAATTGTTGCTTTCAGAGATAAAATTACGGCCTCATGAGTAACATTCCGTTTTGATATCTCAGTTTCGTTTACTTTGAGTCGTCGCATGCGTTTAATTTATTGCCATTTATCATCATTAATGCCAACGGTATTGTTATCCATTTCATTTCTGTGGAAAGCTGAAAGACACTCAACATGACGTTGTTATCTCAAAACGTTTATGTTTAGATGAAACACTCTGAAAGCTCCGAGGATGAATTTGCTTATGGAAACAGCAATGGTATTCTTCTTGAAAGATTTAAGGTTTTTTTCTCCAAATATATGAAACACGAGAAATAAAAAGTTTCAATAAAAGTTCAAATTCCCCCAAAATGTCCTTAAATCAATGAGCAATGATTTGGTTTGACTCTTTTCAGTATAAACAACAATAACCATCCCTGAAAAGTTCTTCCAAAATTCTAACTAATTTCAAAACTATCATTACGAGTTAAGGAAGCTCAGAAATTTTGCGACTGTTTCAAGAGTTTGCAGATTTTTTAACTAATACTTCAAATATGAGGAAGCATGTTCAGATATCAAAGAAACTTTTGATTTCTCATAAATGAACTTTTAGTGGACAAGAATCGGCAGTTTCTGAAGATGCATTAGCAACTCATTATAAGTTCACTTTGGTTTAAATAATGTCCAGTCTAGTTATTCCCCAATTCACTAATGTATCTGTAATTTATCACCATTAACGTCAACAAAATTCCTTCCTTTAAATTCCAAAAAGGATGAAAATGATCGATTCTCTTTGATGTTTTTAATTGAGTTCGGATGGTTCTTTATTTGTGTTATAGTTCGGTAGTCACGGTTCATTTACCCTCTTTCCAGAGTAATATTTACTCGAGATCTACCTTTGACGTTGCCATCAACCTGCATATCATTAATATTGATCTAACTTATTCATTAGTCAGTCCATTTCGGTTGAGTGATCCCTTCATGAATCTTATGTGCAGATGTAAAAAATTAAATCAAAGCTTCATCAATTTTGGGTGGTCTCGGAAGAAATCTCACATCTGCTGCACCTGAGTGATGATCAAAACAAACATTAACTTTTAAAATAGGTTTATGTAGGTATATAATAAAAGAGTCTCGGACTTCACGAAACGGATAAAATAAACAAAATCAGTTCTTTAGGTTATGAAAAGAGAACACTTTCTCTATCAGCATATTTCAGTTCGAACTTTTTTATCACTGTTCAAGTTCCTCATTAGAATGAACAAAATCGATACCATTTATTAATCACTCATGTACAGGGTGATTCAGTCGCAATTTATTATCCTCATTTGTCTCTAGTTTGATGCGCTCATGTTAAAAAACGTTTATAAACTAGATAAACAATCTCTGATTTCGGTGTCTCATCTTTAAAAATAGTGGTTGTAACTGTTTTCCTGTGAAAATTTCCATCCTCCTGTGAAAATATTTCTGTGGCACTTTTTTTGTACCATTCTATCTCGGTATATTTTCCTAAAAATGATGCTTTACAATATTTATTCATTGAACAATATTTTATTTCGAATGGGCTTTTGAAACTAGAGATTTTTGTATATTTCAGTAGACCTTGAGGTTTCCATTCCACAAATATACGAAACTTAAAATTTTGCTTGAAATTTTCACCATTCGCTTTCATAATGTATCACGGTCGGCTATGACATTTTGACATATTTCACCATGTATATTTTGAAAATGTTAAGTTAAAGTGCTTTTCCTATCAGATATATAAGCAACGTCGCCCTTTCTACATAGAGGTCGTAGTAATTACGTATCTATAAAAATGTTTATCTACTTTGGGAAAATAATGAATTCGAGAAAATATTATGTGAATTCAATAATTCCGAATACCTGGCGAATGTTGAAGAAACTTTTTTCTCTGTTGATAATGGAAATATTTCACGTATTATAAACATGGTTGAAAAATTCAGTTATGCTATTTCCTTGTACGGAAATCAATAATCGAGTGTTGAAATTTTACTGAAAAATAATGGACAGAAAAAAGAATAAAAGTACTCGAATAACCCAACAGATAAACTTCCTAACGAATAGACGGACCTATGAAATTCCCCACGTTTCACTATTCTCATAAAAAAGCCTACTTTTAAATACCTTTTTGGACAACTTTAAATACTCCAGTATGAAAATATATAGACTACAGGCCCGTGTCGAAATTTGATGGATCATTTGAACCAGAAGATGACCTATCTAGAACGATAGAAGGACATAAAATATTAAGATTCAGCACTATGCCGTCACTTGTAAGCTGTCCAACTGAGTACAGGTGGCAATTCAAAAGGACAGGTAGACTGGGTACATTTGGGTCATATGACTTTTGACGGCATTCTTACCATCGATAGCTCCATGGAAAATAATAGGAAAACGGGCAGTGCCGTACAAAAATGATGCGCCATATATTCGGAAATTTTTTTTGATTTTCCGAAAATTTCCATGTTAAAATAGGTCATTTGACTTTGTACGGCATCATTTTTATACGGTTGCCATACATCTTCTAATAATAGAATGCTGAATAATTATTCAGCAACGCCGTACAAAAATCATGCGACAAAGGACAAAAATCGAGGGTTGCAACCCCCTCTCTTGCCGTGCTCCAGGGGGTCATTTGAAAAAGTACGGCTTCGGTTCCAAAACATTATCCAGCACTCAAAATTACTATTAAAAGTAAGGCCGTCAAAAAAAATTGTTCATTTTGATGTAATATCAATAATTATCTTAATTTCATCTTATGCTTGACCCATAAAGCTCTAGAGTCATTTGACCCAGTACGGCAACTTCTTTTTTTACATGATACTTTAAGATACAATTCTTATATTATATTGCCGTTCAAAAGAAACTGTTCTAAAAAAAATTATAGAGAAATACAAAAAGTGAAATTTTTCATATTATTGTAAAAGTTTGGAACTCATAGATTAATATATAACAATTTTCTACATTTTATCCCTTGTTTTGAATAGTATTAAGGTAAATAAATTAGGAACAAATGATGCCGTACATTTTTATTCACATTATTACAGTGAACAATCAATTATATATGTATCAATAATGTTTCAAGTATACCTTTTTTAAACCAAAAAGTATACAAAACTGTTGATACTTGGATTGACGGTTTCACTTGTTGGGTATGATATAGACACTTCAGACGGTATAATGATTTTGTCATTTTTTCAATTTTTCTCTTCAAAAATATGTTGATGCCGTACAGTATCAAATGACCATAGAGTATCCTTAAAATGGTAGCGCAATTTTCATCATCCTAAATGATATGGTCTGGATAAAAATGTACGGCATCATTTGTTCCTAATTTATTTACCTTAATACTATTCAAAACAAGGGATGAAATGTAGAAAATTGTTATATATCATTAATCTATGGGTTCCGAACTTTCACAATAATATGAAAAATTTCACTTTATGTATTTCTCTATAATTTTTTTTAGAACAGTTTCTTTTGAACGGCAATATAATATAAGAATTGTATCTTAAAGTATCATGTAAAAAAAGAAGTTGCCGTACTGGGTCAAATGACTTTAGAGCTTTATGGGTCAAGCATAAGATGAAATTAAGAAAATTATTGATATAACATCAAAATCAACAATTTTTTTTTGACGGCCTTATTTTTAATAGTAATTTTGAGTGCTGGATAATGTTTTGGAACCGAAGCCGTACTTTTTCAAATGACCCCCTGGAGCTCGGCAAGAGAGGGGGTTGCAACCCTCGATTTTTTCCCTTTGTCGCATGATTTTTGTACGGCGTTGCTGAATAATGGATTAGAAGATGTATGGCAACCGTATAAAACTGATGCCGTACAAAGTCAAATGACCTATTTTACCTTGGAAATTTTCGGAAAATCAAAAAAATTTCCGAATATATGGCGCATCATTTTTGTACGGCACTGCCCGTTTTCCTATTATTTTCCATGGAGCTATCGATGGTAAGAATGCCGTCAAAAGTCATATGACCCAAATGTACCCAGTCTACCTGTCCTTTTGAATTGCCACCTGTACTCAGTTGGACAGCTTACAAGTGACGGCATAGTGCTGAATCTTAATATTTTATGTCCTTCTATCGTTCTAGATAGGTCACCTTCTGGCTCAAATAACCCATCAATTTTCGACACGGGCCTGTAGTGTCCGAAGAAGTCACAACCCTCCAAAGATCAACAAAAAAATTGTTTTTGTTTTTTATTTTCTCTGTTTACTGAGCTAAGATCACGAAACTTGGTAATTATCATTTGTCAATGAAATTTCACATGTTGGAATTGTTCAACCCTGAAGTATGCCCAGAAAGGGTTGAAATAGTAACCCTCTAAGATATTTTTTCTCACACTTTTTTTTCGTTGATACTTTTTCTATTGAAAAATCATGGCCGAAAAGTCCAACTGATACACAAACTTTTTTATCCCTACAATTTTTTTTCTAAAACTCAAGAATTTGCGGGAAAAACATAAATGTATTGGCAGCTCATGTTGAATAGTATTTTATTGAACAACTGCCAACCAAATTATAATGATTCTACTTTTAAATTAAATGAATGAATTGGAATGAAAAGAATCTACCAAATATCTACAATAAAATTATAATAGATTTTGAAAATGCTTGCCTTCAGTTTCAATACAAGTTTACCCCTTTCCTCATGGAAAATACCATCGCGTTAGCTCATACTTTGAAAACGCATCGAATTTTTTTTCTCGTGAATCCTTGAGTTTTCGAGAAAACTTGTAAAAATCAAGAAGTAAGTGTATTAGTTGGGCTTTTCAGCCATGATTTGGTAGAAGGAATAAAAAAGGTTTTAGGTTTTAGAAAACACATCTTCAGAGGATTACTATTTCAACCCTTTCTGAGAATACTTCAGGGTTGAAAAAATTCCAACATGTGTAATTTTATTGACAAATTATAATAACCAAGTTTCGTGTTCTCAGCTTAATATACAGGAAAAATAAAAATGAATAACATTTTTGTTGTTGATCTTCGGAAGGGTGTAACTTTTACGGGTGGAGGTTTCCAAAAAAAAATATGCCAAATACCCACTTTAATTTTCCTCAAAGAATCACCCCTTTAATTTTTTCGGTGTTATTCATATATAGAAATTAGCATAGGCAACGTCTCTCAGAATTTCACGAGTACTAACCTGCGTCAGTTTTGAGTAAAAAAGCTTGATAAACCTAAATCTTGGCCAATAATAGAAGTTAATGTAGTATAAATAAGAAATTTACATTAACCATTAACCTCAAAATACATTCCAATTTCGTTTTTCACCACTTCAATGATAATACAAGAGAAAAAGTTCATAGTTCATGGTGAAAAAAGGTTACAGTCTACAGCGACCTTAAGAATGCAAAATGGCGTCGAGTGATGACGAGCAAAGTGAGAGCGGAAGTTTTAAAAGTGGAAAAGACACGAATATATTGGAAAATTATTTCAAATGTTGTGTTAAGAAGGAATGCAGGTTCAAAATATGTGTAAATTGTGATGGAGTATATCATAATTCATGCATTGAGAAGAAAAACATACAAACACTCAGCAGAAGATACGTCGAATGTTGTGATAGAACGGACGATAAAGTACTACAAAAATCCAGCAGAGAAGAAATTTTGGAACTGAAAATCAAACACCTGAATGAATTACTTTCGGAGGTAAAAGAAAAAAATCAAATACTAAAAGAAAATAACCAAGTCTTAAAAGAGAATAATAGGTTATTGAAGGAGCATATAGAAAAAGTAGAAACAAAAAATGTCACAAAAAAAGATACACAATATTCGGACGTTTTGAAACGAAACTCCCAAAACGTCACCGAAAACAAAACAATTCCCCAGATAGTAGTTCAAATGTCCGAGAACATTGAACATGACAGACATCAACAAAACTCTAACCTCAAAAAAGCCGAACAACAACAAACGAGAAATACACAAATTCATGGAAAACAAACAATTACGAAAGAAACATACACCTCTGAAAACAATACTGACCAAATATCAGAATATACAATGGTCCAAAGAAGGAAGAGATTTCCTAGGAAAAGACTGGGAACCGGAAAGATAACAGAGGAAGAAATCAAGACGGGTTTCTCTGGCCCTGAAAGAAAAGTATGGATCAACGTATATAGAGTTAACAATCATGTAACAGCCGAGATGATTGAGAAATACATAACAAAACAAAATGGATTTGAAAATGAAAATGTATCTCTATCTGAATTGGACAAAAAAGCAGGACAGTACAAGAGTTTTTGTGTAACAGCATCATTAAGTAAGAAAGATATAATGTATGAACCATCATTCTGGCCACCAAATGTTGGAATTAGAAGATTCAACTTCGATTTACACAAAAATAGTAATGGGGGAGAGTTTTTTCGACAAGGGAGCATAGAAAAGAAAAAAGTAACATAAAAACAGTACAAAACAAAAAAAGAGGTAATATAATATCGGATTCTGACTTCCGAGTAGCACATATTAATATTCAATCAATATCAACATCACTGAATAGACTAGAATATTTTCTAGATGAGGACAATAATCGATATTATAGCATTGACAGAACATTGGAAGGATTACAACCAACTGGAACTATACACCCCTCAAGGATATACACTGATCACTAAATTCTGTAGAGAGCTAGGTAAACATGGAGGTTGTGCGATATATGCTAAAAACATACATGCTATGAACAGTAAACAAAAACCTGAATACAACAAACTAAGCATTGCTCATGTTATAGAATGTTCTGCACTCAAATATTCGGTAAACAATACAAAATTGCTAATAGTATGCATTTACAGGCCAAACACATATCCCACGGAGGACATCGACAAGTTCTTTGACAGAATATCCGAAATATTAGAGATGCTATCTAGGGAAAAGAATGCCAAATTCATCATATTAGGGGACTTCAATATAGACATACTACAAAATACCAGAAGCACACAGACATTTCTAACAATATTAAGTACATTCAACATCAAACCCTCTGTCAATGAACCAACAAGAATCACACCATCTTCAAAAACTTGCTTAGATAACATTCTCACAAACATAGAAAAATGCAACATCTCTGTTCTTCAACCACATCTATCAGATCATCTGGCACAATGCATAGGATTTCCACTGGCTGCTACAAACAGAGATATGCTGAAGCCTAAGGTAACTAGAACACGTAAATACAATGAAAACAAAATAAATGAATTCAACAGAGAACTCTCAGAAATAGATTGGAGTGAACTGTACGATTTTAACACAGATAAAGTAGATGCTATGTGGACTTATTTTTCACAGACATACCATTCACTATTCGAGAGATGGTTTCCATATAACACCAAAACTCACAAAAGTCACAAAAATAAATGGACAGAACATGAAAAGATCAAACCAATAAAACAGAAACTAGATATATTGCATATAATCTCAGGAAGAGTACCAAGTTTAATAGACTCATATAAAAAAGTCAAATCTCACTACGACAAAACCCTGAAAGAGGTAAAGCAAGAACATTTTGAGAACAAAATCAAAAACTCTACAAATAAAATAAGGACAACATGGCAAATAATAAAAGACTTGACAAGTACCTCAGAAAAGACTACCACAAATTTCCCAAAAGAACATCCACAAAAACTAGCAGACCAGTTTAATAATTACTTCATCAATGTAGCCCCTAACATAAGCAGATGTATACAAGCAGATGATACATTCGAAAGTATTACAAGAAGAGTAGAAAAATCGTTATACATATTTGAAATTACACCTGAAGAAGTCATAAAAACTACAAGAAAAATGAAAAACAAGAATTCTTATGGATATGATGAGATTCCGATGCAACTAATCTCTAAAACCATAAACACAGTAGCTGAACCAATGGCTTATATTATAAACAAGGCATTTATAGAAGGAAAATTTCCAGAGGATCTCAAGATGGCATGGGTTAAGCCAATATATAAAAATGGATCTAAAGAAGAGTTAGGAAACTACCGTCCAATAAATATGCTCACATCCTTCGCAAAAATCTTTGAGAAATTATTGGCAAATCGATTGATATCATTCCTAAAGAAAAACAAAATTCTATCTAATCAACAACATGGATTTGTAAATAATAAGAGTACTGAAACAGCGATCAGTGAATTATTACAAACTATACTGGAAGCTCTTGAAGGGGGACATATTCCTGTGGCATTATTTCTGGACCTGTCAAAGGCTTTTGACTGTGTAGACCAGCAAAGATTACTTGAAAAACTGGAATGTTATGGAATCAGAGATAAGCAACTGCAGCTGATGAAAAGCTACCTAGAAAACAGGAAACAAAAAGTGATAATTAAGACAGACGAACAGACATATGAATCAAAAGAAGAAGAAGTACACTTAGGAGTAATACAGGGTAGTATCCTGGGTCCCCTGTTATTTGTGTTATATGTAAATGATCTACCAGAAATTGTGAAAAACAAACAGAACTCCAGAATGATAAACTATGTGGATGACACAAATACAATAACAACATCACAAAACATAGAAATCAGTATTAAGGATGCTGATATTCTTCTACAAGAAATTTTGAAATGGTGCAATGCAAATAAACTACAACTCAACATCAAAAAGACATAATGTGCCATCTTTCAGACGGACAAATCAAACTTGGAATTACCAGAAAATATAGTACTGAACAATACAAGTATAAATCTAAATCAAAATATAAAGTTTCTAGGTATTTATATGGACACAAATCTCAAATGGCAGACACACATAGAACATCTGAGAAATAAACTATCATCAAGCATATATACTTTTAAAGTTATGAAAAATCAGGTGAAAATGAATATATTACAGATCCTTTATTATTCAAATTTTCAGTCCATTATGTCTTATGGGATTATGTTCTGGGGAAATAGTCCTAACAGCAAGGGAATATTCAGACTACAAAAATTAGTAATTAGAACAATCTTTGGCATGAAATACAGGGAAACATGTAGAGGAACATTCAAGAAGAATAACATACTTACCATGACAGGCCTATATATACTAAAATGTCTTTTATTTTTACAAAAACATCCCGAGACCTTCAACCAATTCAAAAGTAGCAGCAATACTAGAAGAATTAACCCATACATATATCCCAAGTACAAACTTACCCTGTCTCAGAACAGTGCTCAATATATGTGTCTAAGGTTGTACAATCACCTGCCAAGAGAACTGCAGCACATTGAAAAATTAGAAGAATTCAAGAGCAAATTGACAACATTCTTGGTGGAGAAAGAGCCCTACACATTAGAGGAATTTCTTAGTTAACGTGTTGTAAATTATTATAGAACTTTTATTAATTTCTATTTCTTTGACTTATTACTTCATTATTGTAGTATTTGGTATGTTACAATAATCTAAGTTGCAAATAAATATTTCTATTTCTAAGGTTTATTGTGCCCATACACGAGAAAACTTGTAATTTCTAATTTTCGACGACGAATCCAGTATAATACCAAGTATGGCATATTTTTCGAATTGGAATTTTGCGTTCTACTGAAATATTAAGGATTTCCCCGTCGAAAAAGAAAGAAAGTATATATTTTCAGCATGAATGATGCCATTTCACTTCAAATATTTCACACACAATTCGCCTGCAGAAAGTTTTTTCATAAATATTTGTGAATTTAATGTTTTCAGAAAAACTTCTGACACCATTGGATTCTACTTGAAAAAAAGTGCCTTTGAAAAATTGCTCTGACAAGGGAAAAGTCATAGCAACTTTTTCAAAATGGACATTTGCGAAAAACACCCTACAACTCGAACATAGATATGCTATTTTCAACATAAAAATTAACCGGAATCACTAATCTAGCAGAGCGTATCTACAGCTTATTTTTTTATCGATACCTATATTGATTATTTATTGCGTTGTTTGCATTTATGATTTTGTTGAGTATAACACTTTGAAAAAGTCAGATTATTTCGTTTCATTCGACTTAGGTGATATGCAGATAATAAAAAAATAATTATTTGAATGAATTGTTTGAAATTTCAATATTAGAAATCGGTTGAACCAACTTTAATGTCAACCTCTAAGGGGGAGTTACGCCCCCAGTCCCCCTACGAATACGCGAGTGGATTCACCTAGTACGAAAATCATATCAAACATCGAGACGGTTCATATGTTCAATGTTTGCAGCATCGTGCAACACAATATTTTATGCTTCACGAATGAAACCTTCTTAATTCGTCTTCTAGCTAGCGTATTTGAGCATAGCTTTAGTCTCGGGTTTGATCCGTAATGAGCTGCTTATTACTAATAAAAATAAATGAAGTTCTGAAGACTCATTAATCCTTTTTTTGTTTCAGGTAAGATTCCCCCGTCGGGATCATCTATAATATAAATTGATGATTGAAGATCGATCACTCCGGGCGATATGAGGAACGACAAAAGTAGCCCAATTATCGGAAGAGTAAGTAGAGGCCCCCGTAGGATACTACACGAAATTCTCATTCCGAAAACACAGCAACAAAAGTTTTTATTCATTAGAGAGAGAGTATATCCAACCCAGTTCGAAAGAACGAGCTTAATGTGATTCGTCACAGGAGTTTCTCCCGTACACGAGGCGTGACTTCGGATTTGCGGCAAGGTTGGTCCAGGAATAACGTCATAACTTTCAGAACCAATTTGGAATCTCCAATCATTTGCACTTCCTTTTATACACGCAATCCTGGAGTTTGTTACTTCGGAAAACTTTCTTAATATGCTGAATGGGACCTTGTAAAACCGAGCGGGTTTTCAGCAGTGATCTCTGACGACTTTGGAAATTCGACGCCTTGAAGTTTGATCCGATTCTTTTCCCAGACGGTTTTTTGGTGCCGATATTTTTCCGCTGGCTTCGATTTTCCACGCATACATCCAGTGATTGAAAAGATGCTTTCAATGCAATGCGGATTGCATCGATGAAATATTCATGATTGCGAATTATAATGTTCACTGGAGGTCAAATTATTTCCGGGAATGTTTTCGAGCTCATGAATGTTTTGGAAATTTTCTAATAGTTATTTATGTAATAAGGATCATAAAGACGATCATTATGGTACAAGTCGTGAATGTTATCGGGCGAGGCGTAGCCGAGTCCGATAACACGGCGTGTGCCATAATGATTGTTTTTGATTCGTATTACATACAAAATTTTATCTGATGGCATTTATATCAATACATTTTCGAAAAATTAAAAACTGCATTTTCGACATGTCACAATGACAACTATTTTTAAAGGAGTAAATATTGTGTAGTTTCAAATATTATAGAATTTCATTATGGTACTTAGTACCATAATGAATTCATTATGGTACTTAGTCCCATAATGAGCTTCCTTATGTCATCAAAATTGAGTGACATAACGTTGTCATTATGACATGCCATCAGATAAAAATATTTATGAACGGGAAAAAATTTCCGGATATTAATTTGATTCGCTTGGTATTCTGTGAGAAAAATACATACCGAACTGCGGTGGAAAATCAAATATTTTCAAAATTTATTTCAATAATTCAAATTACTAGGTACTGATTGTGGTAGCTCAAAACTGCCATGCAGGAGCAAAAAATATATTATTCTTTCATTTTATAGTAACTTGAGCTTCCAGAAGTGGTAGAAAATTGTGATTTCTGGAGTTCTTCGGGAAGCTGCATGAACAGATTCATGACGCGTCAAAGCTTTGTCAGCATTTATTAAGGCCTTCAAATCGGTAATTTCTACTTATTGTTGTTGCATGGGAATATCATTTCAAGATGAAAAAAAATATATTCTTCAATTTTACATAAGTTTTGGGTAACTACAAGTGGTAGAAATTTTTTTTTGCGTTTCCCTTAACGTTATGCTCGCTTTAATGGTATGAAATTCATAACCAGCGTCAGCAAGCATCTATCATAGGAGACTTTGATCATTGTATTTTGACACTTCAAAACAACAAAAGAACTCGCGTTTTGTTGCAATGAATAATATTCCATAGCCAGTAAAGCCAATGAAATTCTTTGTTCAAAAAATTAATACAGTTTGAATGGTTCAATATTGCAGGTGTGGTCTTATCTCACAAGAGATTGAATTTCCGTGACTATTCCACTCATTTCAAAAACTGACCAATCACAGTCCAAAGACAGCTCGTATTATCGCGAAAATACCAACTGTCTCTGAATTATGATTGGTCTGACAACTTCTATGTTTTCAACGATTGAACTACAGAATAATCTGTGATTGAACTATGAATACGAATGGTTTGACAACTGATAAATATAAATTGTAGAGGTCAACATGAGTTTTCCTTGCTTTTCTCGAATATGGAGTTTCTTACCTTTTAAACTGTTCGTGAAATAGTCTTACAAAATTTCACTCGAGATTGAATTCACCTCATAAGTCTCATAAATCTTTTATTTCCAAACTCAAATGAGTTGCTTTAAGGAAACACCACTCGTCCTCCGGACTCGTGATGTTTCCAAGCAACTCATTTTCGTTAGAAAATAAATCGATAGACTTATCACGGGAATTCAATCTCTTGTGATATTACCACTGATAAGTCTATCGATTTATTTTCAAACGAAAATGAGTTGCTTGGAAACATCACGAGTTCGGAGGACGAATGGTGTTTCCTTGAAGCAACTCATTTGAGTTTGGAAATAAAAGAAAGACTTATGAGGTAAATTCAATCTCGAGTGAAATTTTATAAGACTATTTCGCGAACAGAATAAAAGGTCAGAAACTGCATATTCGAGAAAAGTAAGGAAAAACACATGTTGACGTCTACAATTTATATTTATCAGTTGTCAAACCGTTCGTATCAATAGTTCAATCACAGATTATTCTGTAGTTCAATCGTTGAAAATACCGAAGTTGTCAGACCAATGATAATTCAGAGACAGTTGGTGTTTTCGCGATAATACGAGCTGTCTCTGGACTGTGATTGGTCAGTTTTTGAAATGAGTGAATTAGTGTCTATAACTCCATAAATACATATGAATAATGAATATATAACATGAAATCATTCCTTATTCAGTGATTTTGTGTTCAAAATAAAGAGAAGACAGCCCTTTGCTCACATCATTTTAATAGGGGGCATGGGCATTCTATTAATTTTAGTGTTGTCAGGATTTTTGATAAGGAAAGAAATTTCAAGAAACGAAATACATATTTTTCATACGTTCTATATAACTTTATTAGAATCCATGAATTTCAGAACGGATGCAGAACATCTAGCCTAACATTATGGTTATATCATTTCAAAATATAATGACCTAAAAAGAATTAGTAAAAATTGTAATGACTACATCAATATTATTTGATAAAGTAAATAAAAATAGTGGATAAAGTCCATAGGACCTAACATAATCAATCAGGGATATGGACTAGCAGAGATCTAATTGCCGAAGTACACCACTTGTGTCACCACTACAGTAAGACAATGACGCAATTGTTCCTCCTAGGAAGTAATATAAGATCTGCTGTTTCAGTTGATTGCTACCGCAGGGGACTATGTGGCACTGATGACGGCCAACACGCCAGAAACCGGTTTGTCATTGTCTTGCTGTAGTGGTGAGACCAGTGGTGTACTTCGGAAATCAGATCTCTGCTAGTCCAGTACCCTCATTGATTATTTGATATCTTGTGTAGTCTTCTAGTTTTGTGTTCCTGTTATGCAGGCTGCTATTTGTACTCCTTGGATAATGTTTAGTTGCCTGTATTCCTTGTACACGTTCGATGATTTCCGTCCGTGTTTTTATTTTTTCGTTGACATTATTGATTTGTGAATGTTGTTAAAGTTATCTTTTATAGAGCTCATATAGAAGCTCATCTACTGTGTTTGTTTCCACAGCTTTATATTGTTCATGGTGTTCTTGATGCTATTCTTTCTAACCAATGTGTGTACTCTTTCACTTTTTAATTCGTTAAGTTGATACGTGTTTTTGGTGAATTATTCAATGATTTTCAATGAACTGTATACATGTATGTTTGTATGCCTGAAGAAGCAGAGGGAAACCTTTGTGAAACGTCGCCACGAATGTGAAAAAATATATGATTTTTTCCTAGTCCTATTTCCTGCTATTTGTTGTTTTTTATTGAGAAAATGGAGGACGCTAATTATTATGACAATAACAAATTATAATAAGATTCATCCTTTTATGTACTCCGTAAATCTGAGGTATCATTATATTCCTGATGTAAATCAGTCTGTAAATTTTCTTTATCTTCATTACTCGACACTGAAATGGAATACATATCCTACTCATATGAATTCCGGTGACTTACAAACTCATATTCTGAATGATTAGTCAGAATTTCAAGAAAATTTCAATAAACTAATGAAATGCACTTGTTATTTGTCGAAAAAACATTTTATGGTCCTTCAAGTCAGATTTGCAGATTGAGGACTTGTGAATGCTGACAATGTTTTCGAAATATTCAGAAATTCACTCACTTTGGTTTTGATTTGATTTGTCCGTACCAGCAGATAACGTTTACAATAATACTATGAATGGCAATATTCCTACAACCTACATTTATGTTAATCTCCCTATTCAGAATTCCCGCTCCGACTCAGCCCCACAAGTTCATTTTTTGTATCACTTTTTCCTTCCATCCCGAAATCATTACTAGTCTGGTTCAGGAATTTCCGTGAACAAGATATTAATATACATCCTCCACAAATACGTTCAAAAGACAGACTGATTTACGGAGAAATTAATTTACCTGATGAAAGCAACCCGTAGCCTGTGGAGATATTCTCCTTACTTTTCGAATGAAACTGAGTCTAATGGGCATATTATGGGACTTACTTATTTCTCCCTTAATGCCATTATTTGCGTCTCTTGGATGTTCATAAAGCATTTCATTCATCCCAGAAATTAAAAATGATGATTAAATTCCATGAACTTTGAAGTTTTGATTATAATGTCCCACATCAGTTTCTTCTATCACTGCTGCTTTCAATATGAGTGAATATTGTTGTAGATTTTATGGTAGGGAAGAATCAAGGACTTTTGGGAGAAGTAGCATATTGTTATAGCTCTCTACTTGCTTGAAGGCCCTGATGGCTTCGTATTGCTACGAAATCACCTACCTACGTTTAAAAAATAAAATAGCAGTTATTCAACTTCCATCAAGGGAAAAATTCATAACTTTATATTACTCTATTCAAGCAAATATTTCATTTCCAATCCTGAATTGTAATTTGCTGTTTCAATATAACCTGAATCAAAGTATAATTTTTCTATCCATATGAATAAATCAAATATTCTGCATTAATAATCATCAATGAGGGAAATGGACTAGCAGAGATATAATCTAAATAGGGGAGAGTTCCCTTGAAACGGACAATTTAATTATTTTTGGTGTGAAATATTATTTCAAATGAAAAAATTTCAAATTGTACCGTCATAATATGAGCATAAGGTTTGTTGATTCACTTTTTCAGAAAAAGCTAGAAAAAGAAAAGCTAGTCACTCGAAAAAATAAGTCTAAGTTTATTTTATGAAATGTCCATTTCATGGGATGTTGCCCTTGTTATGGACAGTTATTCCCATGAAGTGGACAATGGTCCAAATATGAGAATACTGTCATAAAGTTCTACGAGAATAGTTAAAATCATTGAGTAGTACCGAAACAGAGAAAACATACAGGATTTTCCATGTTGAATATTGAATGACATAGCATACTTTCACATCTCCCTTGAATCGGAAACATTGCAGCCCATGAACTGGACGTCCATTTCCAGTCATTTTCCACTGCCCGATTCATGGAATATGTGGTTTTTATAATAAACCTGAAAATATAATTTCTACAAATCGTTATATCAATGATTTAACATACAGGGTCCGGCAGAGGTGTATGACGTTTTTGAAAAAATCATAACTAAATGAGATTTTGAGGAAAATGAAATTTTATTTTTTTTAAATGAACATGGGAGTTTGCCATTGATACCACATAAAAAAAAAATAATCATGAACGGAAGATGATGTCATCTAAGTGGTTGCCCTGTTTTTCCACACACTCCTGCAGCCGAGTTGTGAAGTTGTCCATGCATCGTTCCAGCATGTTGTTTGGAATTGCTTGAATTTCGCGGGTGATTGCAAGAGAAAGTTCGTCAAGGATACGTGGCTTGTCAATAAATAGTGGAGCTTTTAGGTGCCCCCACAGAAAAAAATCACATGGGGTGAGATCAGGCGATCGTGGAGGCCACTCAATATCCCCTCTTAGCGAAATCAGTCGTCCAGGAATATGCTGTCTCAAAAATGCCATAGATTCCCTTGACGTGTGACAAGTTGCCCCGTCCTGCTGGACATTTTCCGGAGTTCTAACAGTTCTTTCTCTGCCCCTAGGTACATCAGGGCTCAACGATCCTCTCGTCCGGAGATTGTGCACCCTCTTTAGGATGTTGTTTCGTGAAGGAACACGTCCATGCCTTCCAACATTAAAATGTGTTCGAAATCTACGTTGAGTTGCAACCACAGAACGATCGGTTTCAATGAAACTATCGTACACAAACACCCGTTGCTCTAGCGTCCACGGCTTCATGGCTACTGAACAAGAAATAATGGCAACTCCTTGCGGTCACATATCAACCATTGCGAAAAAGTTAGGCTTCCCCTTCGCCGAGTTATACGCATCCAAAAAACGTCATACATCTCTGCCGGACCCTGTATTTGTCTGATAAGGGATAATCACTTGATGTTTATATGAAGATATCGGCAACTTATCGTCACTAGAAACGTAGCTGTTCACTTCGCAAATGTACGTACATAGGTATTTACTTTACCGGCAACGGATTTTTCAATGCATGCCTCGTCAACAAGACGCGAGCCACAGATTCAGCCATTTTCCAAGACACGTGGCTCAATGTTGCGAAAATGGGATTTACATAAAGTTAAAGTATGCTCAATTACTATCGGGTGTAGTAGAAAACTATAGTGTCCGGTTCATGGGCTGTCCAATTCAAGGAACTCTCCCTTACACCACTGGTGTCCCCACCACAGCAGGATAATGACAAACCGCGTCTAGGATCTTTGGAACCAATGCATCTCTTAACATACATCCAATTTACAATTTTTTAAATAAATTTGTTAATAATGTGTTTGTCCACCGCGATTATCTGTACACTCCCCAACACGTCTTGGCATTGATGCAATAAGATGGTCTATTTCTTCTTGAGAGATACCATACCGAACTGCCTGTATTTCATGTCTCAGAGTCCGTGGGGGATGGGATAAAAGGAAGATCGGGGGATCTGGGCGGCCATGGCAAAAGATTCACATGGGTCGCTTCCCAAAGGTTGAAACTAACTCTGGCAACATGAGGCCGAGCAGTATCTTGCTGAAATATTGAATTCTCGAGCCGGTTAGGGTAGGCGAGAAGATATGGCCCACTATTTCTTGGAGGTAACGCAGCGCTATCATGTTACCTTGTATAAAGACTGAAGGTGACCTACTTGCATGTGCAATAGCACCCCATACCATAACGCCTAGTGTCTGGTGTACATAACACTCAACATCAAACTGAGGTTCACGTCTTTCTCCCCGACTTCCTCTTTCCCTTCTTCGGCCATCATGTTCACCCAATGAGAATCGAGATTCATCAGAAAAGCCGACCTGATGCCATTCCACGTTCCAATGTTGACGTTCTCAGCACCACTGTAATCGTTGCCAGCGATGCTCAACCGTCAGAGGTAACACAACTCACAAGATGGGATCGATAATGCTGCAGTCCAGAAGACAGTTACAGGATGGCCTTGTTTCCCTAACCACTCATCAGCCAAAGTTCGAGTTGTCGCAAATCGTCCGCTCATGTCTTGGACGTCGACCTTGAACTTCATTTGTGCCTCTTCGACGGTTAGCGATTTCTCGAAATGACAACCCCGCCTCCCAATAATTCGACCTCTTACAAATTCACTCTGCTGGCGATAAATTCCAAGTAAACGTGCTGAAGGCATTTTAACAACTGTGAAATTTAAAAAATTCGCCAAAAAAGGCTACAATATTTAAGTAACAAAAAATGTTTGCATGATTTCTTTCTTCAAATTCAATCATTTACTACCTGCTATACTATCTATGTTTTACGAAAAAAAAAATTAAAATTCGAACAGCTTCTGGGTATAGTATAGTATAGTATCACAAATATAATGAGCGTATCACCTCTTAAAACCCGATCTGCCATTTCGAGACTTAATTGCATTCCATCCATAATTATCCCTGCGCCAATTCCCCAATGTCGCAAAGAAAGAGGCAATGACGCAGTAATTAAAGTTGGTACCCATATCGAGATAGTTCCTGGTTAGCAACAGAATAACAAACGAAGGTAATTCTGAAGGTATGCTATGTAATTGCTACAAGTATTCGGATCCAATTATACGAGTTTCCCATATCTGCGACCCAATAATCAATGCACGTAGAGGGATACTAACTCCCATTATTCGAAGAGCCCCGGAAGCACATACTTCAGCGGCAACGATGAGTACTTGGGATAATCAGGAAGTCTAGGAAGGAGTATGCAGTTTCCATTAGCGCCATCTTCGATGACGCCCCATAATTATGCGGTTAATATTTACCCAGCAGGCCGGGTGAGGGCGAGAGAATGCGATGTGGAAATCAGAGCCTGAACCCGAATTAAGTTTGCCGGACTTCATCATCCGGTTAAACAATAACTCCGCTCGACGGTATATTTGAGGGTTTGATATTCGGATCCGGAGTGATGAATGGCTCTGTCGGAAATTTGGCGTCTCTTTTTTCAGAGCGTGAATTTACGATTTATGCCCGCGTCGTGTAATGGCTTATTGGCGTGAATTATTTTTCATGGAACAGTGGATATATATATTTAGAAAAAATCCGTGTTGGGTTCTATTGTCCTGCCGAAAATACTAAACTCGAAAAGAATTGTTCTAGAATATTAAAATCTTCTGGGTATGTTTCAGGTACAAACGCCTCGGTTGAGTTCTTAAGGGGCAGTATCACCTTTTGAATCGTGGTAAATCTCCATTCAGAAGTGGTCTCTTTATTTCACGAGTAAGTACCCTAATTTAAGACGTAGAGACTTGATTTTTTTTAAATTGAAGTTGAAGAACGTCCAGAGGCAAATAGTTTTCTTTTTTTTTCGATTTAATTAGTTTTTCAATTAAAAAAAACAGGGTAATCGTTAGTTCTGGGGTTATTGAATATGTTTTTCGTTTTTCATGAGTACTAGCTATATTTTTGAAATAATCATCATGAAAATTTCTGTATTTTATAGAAGATTAAATTGCCGAGGGCAAATAGTTGGGATTTTTTTGATTTTATTAGTTTTTCAATTGAAAAGAACAGGTTGAACTTCAGCGTTTTGGAAACTACACTTAATGATTTTTTTCCGACGGTTATTCATCATTTTTTGAAAAAAATCGCAACTATTTGCCCTCGGCAATTTAATCTTCTATAAACTACAAAAATTTTCATGATTATTAATTCAAAAATATAGCTTGTACTCATGAAAAACGAAAAACATATTCAATAACCTCAGATCTAACGATTACCCTGTTTTTTTAATTGAAAAACTAATTAAATCGAAAAAAATAAAATTATTTGCCCTCGGAAGGTTCTTCAACTTCAATTTAAAAAATTAGGGTACTTACTCGTGAAATAAAGAGAACACTTTTGAATGGAGATTTACCACGATTCAAAAGGTGATACTGCCCCTTAAATGACCAAAATCGGTTCAACGGTTTTGAAATTCTCGAATTTTTCCAATATTGAAAAAAACTATACTCCATTCACTTCTATAAAGAATCCTGGCTGGCCAGGACATTCTGACACATTTAACCGTGTTCATTTTGAAAATGTTAGGTTATAGTCATTGTAGTGATACCTACGCAACTTTGCCCTTTCTACATAGAGGTCGTAGTAATAACGTATTTATCAAAATGCTATTTACTTTGGGAAAATAATGAATTCGCGAAAATATTATGTGAATTCAATAATTCCAAAGACCTGACGAATGTTGAAGTAACTCTTTTTTCTGTTAATACTTGAAATATTTCTCGTATATCAACATGGTTGGAAGATTCAGTTATGCTTTTTTCTAGTACGGAAATCAAGAATGGAGTGTTGAAGTTTGACTGAAAAGTAATGAAACAAATAGTCCGTTACTTTGTGATGGTTCATTTTTTTTAAGAATTAAAGTACTCGAATAACCCCATAGAAAAACTTCTGAACGAACAGACCTATGGAATTTCCCATTTTTCAAGATTCTCGGGAGATAAGCATACATAAGACAGTTGAATACCCTTTTGCACAACTTGAAATACTCCAGTATGAAAATTTAGTAGTACTACGAAACCTCAAAGGAATTAACTCTTTTTACAAAATTCTTGGGAATCTATGTGAATGATACAATGAATTGCAGAAGAACATATTTCTAAACTGGGATACAGCTTAGCTTCAGTCTATTATCTTGGGTGTAATAAAAAAATATCTAGATGAATTCTCCATGAAAACTATCTATCATTGAGAATAGAAATTAGCAAGGGCAACGTCTCGGATAATCATTTCGACATTGCCGATGTTGCAAGATTGCCAACCAGGCCAACCTGCTTTAGTTTCAAGTAAAAAGAACTTGATGAACCCAAATCTTGGCCAATCGGAATAATTTATAAAAGTGAATTGAGTATACATATCCGATCAGGTTGAAATTTGATATCGAGTATACTCATACTTTCTTGATAATGGTGTTTACTAGAACAAACAAAAATTATAAAAATTCAATTTCGCACGTGTTATCACAGAATTCTGCCGAAATTTAAATGAAAAATGAGACACATAAACTTCAACACAGACCCTCCATTGTGCCACCACTGTAGCAGCCCTTTCACAATCCCTCACTTTCTGGCAGAGTGCTCGCAGTACGAAAATAATAGGAGGACCTACAAAATAGAGCTGAATCTAAAGGAAATTCTACAAAACCTCTCAATTTCAAGAATTATCTTGAGGCAACTCATCTGTATAGTCAGATTTGAAAAATTATATATTGTACATTACACATATTGCTGAAAAATGGACTGTAACCGTGTCAATGGCCCACGCAGCCGAGACATGGTATAATTGAGAAAACAAAATAAATAGATCCTCAGTTTTGAAATGATCAAGAAAACGGCAATATTTACAGAACCCTAGTCAAATTTCATCTATTAACAATCTTAACGGTGGCATTCAAGATCCGAACTTACATCGTGACGAAATAATATAGTCCTCGTGTAAGCATAGCGAGCGCTCAAAAAGCAGCTCCATTATAGGATATTCCTTGCAGATAGAAAGCATTTAGCATTCGAAAATTGTGGTGTGTGTGACATATTATATCGAATATTTGAATATATAGGTACGAGAATATTGTAATTAAATACAGATTGACTTCATTCCATTTTGCATGTTCCATGGGCAGTAAAATTGAACTAATAACATACTCTCTGACCAAACAATTACATTAAATTGCAAAATCGTCAACAACTATCAGTCGACAATTTATTCCTAGGATGTAAAATGTGATTATTCAAGCATTTGATTAAGGAGATTGAGGGTGTCAGTTCGATGTCTATATTGATATAGAATATTCAGATTCATGATCAACTTTCTCATAATGCAGTTAGAATTAATATGAATAATAATTCTAATAGGAAAGTTCGAACGAGTTCCTTATCGATTGCACAAACAACCCTATTTGAATAACTCTAGGTTTTCCTTGTTAAATTCTGCAAAGGGTAACGCTCGTTCGAATCGTCGGAATGGATTATCATTTCAAGCTTATCACAACGTTGAAACCATAACTCCAAATTGTACAGTGTAAAGACAATTTCGAAAGGAAATTGAATGCCTAAGGTCACAATTAAAAAAAAAATTTCATCGTCTCTTCTAAAATGGAACAAATACTTAAATGACAAAGAAACTACAACACCCAGAAGGAGCTGTTTGAATTTTAGTTTTTTTTTGGTAAAACATATATAGTATAGCAAGGAGTAAATGATTAAAATTTTGAAAAAAAACGAGGGGTTTACAATTTCTTTTCAATAAATTAGTTAATAATGTGTTTGCCCACCGCAGTCGTCTATACACTCCCCAACACGTCTTGGCATTGATGCAATAAGATGGCTATTTCTTCTTGAGGGATACTATCCCAAGCTACCTGTACTTCATGTTCCAGAGCCGCCAAAGTCCGTGGGGGCTGGGTTAAATTTACAAGCCTTCTACTCATGATGTCCCAAATATGCTCTATGGGCGAAAGATGATGAGGGGATCTAGGCGGCCATGGCAAAAGATTCACATGGGGCTCTTCAAAACAGTTCAATTTAACTCTGGCAGCATGAGGTCGAGCAATGTCTTCCTGAAATATTGGATTCTCGAGCCGGTTAAGGTAAGGGAAAACAAATGGCTTCAGGTACTGTAACATTCCAGATTTGTAAATCCTAGAACATTATAAAAAAGGGAGAGAAAAAGTGAATCCTGCCCTGCTCTGAAGAGCTGGCTAAAGGTAGGATTACGATAAAGGGGGTTTTACACTTATGTTTTTGGCTTGTGATGTGATCGTCTAGATTGGTAGAACTCTATGTTATGTGGTAGTAATTCAGATTCGTAATAACTCAGATTAGTGAAATATAGGATGGGTAATAATGAGGTAAAATAGATAAATAATACACTAGATTGGACATAAAGATGGAACAAGAGCCTTTATTCTTCCAGCACCATAGTTCGAGGAACTATAGCCATATAAAGAAAAAAAAACGAACGAGAATCAATTGAAACTCAAAGCAAAAACTTTTCTAGCATTACAGATGATATGTTCACAATCCATAGAACAATTATTATTAAGACGAGCACTGGTGATATGTACAATATGGAGCTTCCTATACTCCGGTAAGGTTATTACTGGCACAATCTTCATAAAAAGCAGAATCCAATACATCCAAAGTTATCCAAAGGTTATAGGCATAAAGAGTGTGTCACCTGATTATAAATGAAATTCCTACCAGTATCCTTGTAGTTCCTAGTGTGAGAATCCTTCCTTCCAAGTGTTATGTGTGAGATCCTAGCAGTCGCGTTGGTTTGGAAGTGACGATAAACTCCTTATATTTCCTGTTAACTGATGAACGGTGGGGACGAAGCAATCCGGCCTAGGATACTTCCCGGCTCACCAAGGCCAATGACCAAGGCTTATTTTGCTGAGGATGTTCGTTTATAGAACTCTCAGAGGAAAGTCTCCTCCACGATGCTAGGGAGGATGTTTTTCTTAGGCACAGGCGACGTGAACAGTTAACCTTAGACCTCAAAACCATGTTTCCCCTATACGTGAAATAATATACTAAAAGCAACAACTCCAATGCGTATACCATAATGTCGAGTGAATAGTTAAATGTGCAGTAGTCCTAATCGGATGTATAAGAATATTCCATGGAGATTAATGGCAGTAGAACGAAGTTCCACAATATTCAATAGAAATGCAATAATAAGATAGAATAAGCTTACATGATATTAAATCCTGTGAATAAAAACAGAGTTATATTAATGGAGGAAAAATGTACATACCAGAGGACAAGGAAGCGTCTTAAAAAAATACTAAAATGGCGGATTCCTAGAAGAGGAACTGCATTTCAAAGGAACACTATTGTGAACCAGATTGAAATTGAAAATGGACGAAGATGGGACGCTGAAGTCGAAGTAAAAAAAAGACCCTTCCATTTGTTGTCGTTCGGAGGTTAGTTTTCCTCCACAGAATCGTATGTCTTCGATGGTCACAGAAGAAGAAGTTTACCATGGTGGATCTTCGATATGATTAAAACCTCCTATTTATAAAGATGCGAATTGCCTAAAGTATTGCTTGGAGTCGTACTAATATTCATCATTCATAGAATTATAAAATAATATCAAATAAGTTCAACGTAGTTCCACATTTCGACAATAGACGTTGCAAAGTTGGAAGTCATGAAGTGGTCTGGCAACGGTGCATTTTATTTTATTGCCGGGTAGGAAATTCAGATATGTTACTGTATTCAAGTATTGACAAGTCTGTTCAATTTCGGATCCAGATTGAAAAAACACCAGTTGGACTGTAAGAAGCAATCTGAGGCAACCGCTCTTTCACAGCATAGTGCAGTTGCAAAAACAGCTCTGATGGGAGGCACCATAAACCTTGAGGTTGCAGTGAAATATAACCCTCTCACCAAACTATACACTATACGTCATTGTTCATCTAAATGCCAAATTTCTAAATCGAATCCGTTATTTGGAAATTATCAGGAAAATGAAATGTTGGAAGACCACATTTGAGAATTTCCTAGTGGCATTCGAGATCTGAAAGTATCCTGAAAATTTCGAAAAATGTGAGGTTGGTTTCCTTTGGGGTTGTGATTGGCTCAAGTCAACGACGAAGGAAGGTCTATGGCAGTGGAGGAAAGGAAAAATAATCTGTAAATGAACATAGACAGACGTGATAGGGATATATGTTTTTTCACAAACGTCGCCTCATCTTTCTCCCTGTCCCTGTGTCTTCATGAAGTTTTCGTTTTTACTGCAGGTCATAATCAAAACGCAGTTTTGGCGTTATCCGGTCACTTGCCACCTCGCACAACATTCCCAATCCCCACTTCCTGCTCGCACCCGGACAACAGATAATGATGTCGAGTACAGTTATCCACACAGCAAGAAATATCGATCCGGAGCGTGCCTCGCCTTCCAAATCTTGGATCCGGGAAGAATGTGTCAATAACGAAATGCAGCCGGAATAACGACACCGCGACTTTTAATAAATTGCCTCCCTCAAGCTCCAACAGCCTTGACTAGGGTCGGAATTTATTCGAGCAACAAGATTGTATTACTTAGTTCTTAATGGCGAGTATAAGCTGATTACGGCAGCGGGCAAGCCAAGGCGTCAGCGGCAACATCAAGCGAAGAGTCATCGGATGTAATCCCAATTCCATGGCATGTTGCACGAATTGAGTTAATAAGGGGTCGGGTCTGTCAAAGAGCGGTAAGTAGACGGTGAAAAGGGAAGCGGAGCGTGCTCCGACCTGGCGACCAAATTCTCACTTTTTCGAACGGGCTGGACGGCTCGGGAAAGCAGATTATGGCTTCAAAAGGGAAAAATCTGTTTTCGGAGAAAGATATTACTGGCGGGTAATAGAATACTGGCTTTGGGGACGGCTGCCTGAAAGGTAATCCCGTTATTATGACGTGAGCGTATGCAATAAAGATTTGTATGGTCCACTCCAAATTGGCTCGGTCGCGAAGGCGTGCTGGCATGTAACCGGGTATCTATAAGCCCAAAAAAAGAAGACAATATAGTAGTGGTTTTCT
The DNA here is from genome assembly GCA_951802165.1 of Adalia decempunctata. Classification (NCBI taxonomy): domain Eukaryota; kingdom Metazoa; phylum Arthropoda; class Insecta; order Coleoptera; family Coccinellidae; genus Adalia; species Adalia decempunctata. The sequence continues at coordinate 31,301,374 of OX637697.1, forward strand.
ATATAGTTGCAATATATTCCAGGCCTCAGCTTCGTGGAAATTTTTCAGCAGAACATTTAGAATTCAGGCTTTCATAGCCGGATCGCAAAAATGAACATTCAGGCGCATCCTTTATCATGCCGAAATGAAACTCCCCGAGGGCCTAGAAGTCCACTCTTCGTGCTTTTACGGAAGATGGTGTTAATTAAACACAGATCTCTTTTGGTTACAAGAATGAACTCATATACCAATTATCATAAAGAAAATGAAGGAAAAATATTTATGTATGTGATGGAAAAATATATCTCAAAGAAAACATTGAAAAGCTGGTGGTTGCGGTTAATTCTGGCTTGACAGATACATCTGGAATTCAGGCTTCTATGGCCGAATGGCAATAATGGAACTTTCAGCCGCACCCTTCATTATGTCGAAATGAAACTGAATGTCCACAATTCCTGCTTCTACAGAAGATGTCCAGGGTGTAAGTTATACATAGATCTCTCTTGGTGAGAAGAATGGACTCGTATACCCATTATAAGAAAGAAAATTAACGATAAATATCAATGTATGAGATGGAAAGATATATCTCAAAGAAAACATTGAAAAGGTGGTGCTCGCAGTTAATTCTGGCTGGAGAGATACATCTGGAATTCAGGCTTTACTGGCAAAAACGGAACTTTCAGCCTCATCCTTCATTATGCCGAAATGAAACTGAATGTCCACTCCATTCCTACTGGTACAGAAGATTTCCAGGGTCTTTATTATACATAGATCTCCCTTGGTGAGAAGAATGTGGTCATATACCAATGATCAGAAAAAAATTGACGAAAACTATTTATGTGTGAGATGGAAAAATATATCGCGAAGAAAACTTCGAAAAGGTTGTGCTCGCGGTTAATTCTGGCTTGAGAGATATATCTGGTTGTCTGCTGGCCTCGTTCATGGGTCATAAGAATTAGAGTCGTATGAATCAAAAAACCACAAAACCAACTTGCGCGTAATTGTAGGTAACTGGTTCGGACAATTGAATACCAATATGTCCTGTGTTGTCGACTACAGTCGAAGAGATTGGGTTAACCATTGAGGTCCGGATTTTCTTCGTTGCTGCCGCAGTATCTACTTTGTAATATAGAACATGAATAAAACAATGAATTCTGAACACTTGAACGTTGGGTACCATATTGAAAATTCTGTTTCTTGGATAGGAATAACTCCTCTGAAGATTTAGAATAATTTCAGCGCTGTGGTGCTACCATAACATCAAAGAGTAAAACCTGAGGCTACTAAAACGATCGAAAGATCATTTTTTCAAAGCGACATGTATATCATAAAATGTATAGGAAGAAAAATTTAACTTCCTTTTTTTTGGAATAAAACACATTTAAATCGAGATTGAAGCGAAATTTTTTTCATTTCAAAGATAATTTTATGATAGTTATATTTCAAAAATAGTTTTCGGCATATGTCAACCACGACTAGCTCTGAGAAACCGCATTTGTCCAGACCAATTTGGACCGGTTTTTCGAGTAATTCAGGCCTTATTTCAGCAATAACACCGGTTATGGTGGCTTCCAAAGCGTCTATATTTTCTGATTTATCAGCATAACCCCAAAGAAAATCCATTAGATTTATGTCGTATGATCTTGGAGGCCAATTAATTGGACCATTTCTCGAAATAATGTTATCGCCAAATCTTCCTTTTAGAAAATCATTTGTTACGGTAGTAGCATCAGGTGTAGCACCAGTTTGTTATGACCAAAACACTTCTGGGTCGATACCATTAATTCAAATTTTGGAAGAAATAATCATCGATCTGTAACTAGCACCATTCACTGAAACATTAGCACCAGAGCAAGTTATGGTGGACATATGCCGGAAATTATTTTTAAAACATAAATGTCATAAAATTATCATCCAAATGTAAAATATTGGCTCTAATCTCAATTTAAAAGTGCTTTATTTCAATTATTAAAGTTCTACTACTCTGAAAAAAACACCCCATACATACCTGAATTTTTATGATTTCGAAATATGTAAAAGCAAATTTTCATGCCAATGGAAATATTGATACATTCTGCATAAGGTATCCATGAAATGTAATGGAACATGTTAATTATATTCATTCAACAATCGAAACCGATTGTGAGGTATTGTTGAATTTATAATTTTTCATCGAAAAACGATTCAAATGAAAGGCAATTATTGTACAAACGAAGTTTTGATTGAATTGCTCATTTTCTATGGTCAATGCAATCAAATGGCACAATATTTGATATGTTGTATCTGGAATCAAAACAAATCAACAAGGAAAAATTTGTACGGACGAACAAAAATAATGTTTTTGTTTCGTGTTCAGATTCGAACATGCAAAAGTCAAAAAATAACAAATTTACTTTAGGCACAATTTCGCTTTCTTCGCGAGAAAATTGAAAAACACAGAATGACTCCTTGACATTTAACATAGATTTTCGAGTCGAAAGAAGCTTTCCATATTTTCTTTTTGCCCAAATTCGGCTCTCTTGACGATATATTATAATTTTCAAAATAATCTGAGCGAGTACATGCTTGACATGTTTTCTGGTATTATTATTATTCTTCATCGGTCTCCCGTTCTCAGCTTGAGCTGGTAATTCTTCTATGAACCAGTGAAAAAACATTTCAGTTCCTCCCACTAGTTCAGAAATTTCAGCACGATGTGACAGGTTTGCGAATCCACAGCCTGCTGTGCACATCCCGCGATATTATGGGATAGTTCGATCCCTTAAAGTTTTCTCTTGAATGATGATTCCCTTCCGTCTTCTGAAGTTCCGGATGCCTCCCGGTGAACTCGGTATAGAGGAAGTATCTCCATCCAGGAAGTGGTTTGTCCTCGCAATTGTTCACGTAATGAAAAGCTCGCATTACTTCAATATTCAATTCGCGGCTCCACTGGATACGTGCGTTGCGAGCTCCCCTGCGGGCAGTCCTCCTCACGGTGGTCGAGCCAGCAGGTGGAGTGGCATCTCAATCTTCTGCCATGATATCGGTTTCCACTTCTCGTTCATGGGTTTGCCACCATTTACCCTTGGTGGCCCAGGTAACTCGAGCCGTGGGGACGTCACCCCCCATGTGGCGTGGCATAAACCACACCACACCCGTGCGGTAGTATTATTATTATTATTATTATTATAAACTGACAAGAGTAGAGGTAAACCTATAAACTCAAAACTGAAAATACACAATGACTGAGAAATCGAGAAGTTATACAACAGAAAGAAAAAAAAATTACTACATTCTAAAATAAATTTAACGCTGTCGACCAGACCAACTATCCAGGGCGTTCTTGAAAGAGTTCACACAACGACAGCACAACTTCAGTAGGGAGCCGATTCCACATCTCGAAGACTCTATTGGGAAGAAAGTTGCTTCTCGGTGTAGTCCTGAAGTTCTCCTTGGCGAGCTTGTATGAATGTATATGAATGTTAACACCAAATTTGTCATTTATTGATTGAAACTGACTGGATACATTTAGGAAATACTCTAATACTGAACTAACTCATCGATGCCAAAATAGAAAGCAATGATATTTCGTAAGAATAACACAGTTTCCTTCCATTATGTGTTCAATTAAGAAGTCACATTCTTTCTTTGACTTCATCTCTTCTTCGATTCCCCTGAACCTAAGTTTCTTAACGAAGAATTACCCATATATTTTTGGATAATTTCTAACTATCTCATGAACAAGCATTTTTCATCCATTTATTTTGAAAATTATATAATTCAGGACGATAACATTGTTTTTCAAAAATCAAGGAAATGTCCAATTTCTTTTCGAATTGAGGTTAAAATACTCGTGATTTCAGTTTATGTTAACGTCGGTATCAATTTAAAAATGATAATATTCGAAACTATTAAAATCCCAGGTATGCATCCAGAATTATCTCCCAATTTACGACTTTTCAAGTTACAAATTTGAAATACTTTATTTTCCAAAATGATCAGTTCTTTCAGAAATATATGAATGTGTAACTTTTTTACCAGGAGAACTGAGGAGTCAAATTTTGAAGAATGATAAAGGAAAATGTTTTTTGTTTATGAGAAATGTATAAGTCGGAGATTCGCCCTGTATATTATGAATATGATATTTTTCTGCCTCGATTCCAATATATAGAGCACAAAAGAGCTCCGGACATCCCAGTTTCCTTGAGCTGTCCATCAAACGCCGGTTTATAGGTGTCCCATTCAGTAATGCATCAGCGAGTCTGGAAGGAAATCGGGGGAAACGCGCTCAGGGGAAATTTTTATTGAATCCTCTCTGGAGACGGAGTGTCGATTTGGAATATCGCAGAAATGTTACCGCTCCGGGACACGCCAAAGATTCCGAACTTTCTATTTCATCTTCTCGAAAAATATATATCTTTATAGAAAATATCGAACTGATGGAGCAGAGGGACAGGATATTTTTCATGCTCTTGAATGACACGGTTATATTGGGGTTTCCTCAATTTGGCGGCTGACAAGATTTCATAAAATACGGAAAAGATTACCCCCTTGGAAATGAAAATGTTCACATCTACATCGGCCTGAGGATTTTTTCCCAATGATATTCGACATTTCAATTCACTGGTTCGAATTTGTTCAAAAAACATCATATTGAATATGATGACTTCTGAAATACAGAATGTCACAAATTGCCGAGACAAAATTAGAAGACCCCAATTTTTGACTTTTTATTGGTTAGAGCTCTCTGAATTTCCCCCTCAAAATTTTCCTTCATCTCATAATCTGGTCATAAGAAAATCACTGAATTTGGCACACAGTAGTTTTTTGATAAGCGGAATCTGATAGTGCTACCTATTTGGCCATAGTCCTCCTTGAGACAGTTTTTACTGGCAACAATTCCTTGGAACAACTCTGAATATTAACCGCTTATTTGAATTCCCTGAAGATTGTTAAACCTCATAAGCCCGCTCCACACTCATGGCGCGAATCGCGCCAAGAATTCTTGCCGTGAACTTGGGAAAGAATTCGCGGCCAAGAAAGTCATCCACACTCACACAAATATTCGCACTTTGGTTCGCGGCATCCTCGCTGTCTACGAAGGCTTTTCGCCTGTTTAGCCAGCTATAAAAAGGGTTTATTCTGATAATAATCAAGAAATTCTCATTCCGCTTATCTAAATCTGAATCTATTCTAATTTCACTTCATTGCTACATAAACCATTCATTTCAAAAGCGAATAAAGTCAGTGAACAAGCATTAAATCATTACTGCGCAAGTAGCGCGAACCCCTGTGAATGTGGATGGAACATTTGTTCTTGGGCGCGAAGCCTTTGTCGCGGGACAGGAGACCGCAAACTCACGGGGAAGGCCGCGAAGCGCGAACGTTACACAAGAAAGTCATCTACACTCACGTTCGCGGTATTGGCCGAGGTTCTTGCCATGAGTGTGGAGCGGGCTTTAGACTTGTTTTCTGCAATTTGTTCATGAATAGCAAGATCCTGGAGAAATTTCTGAAAATGTGATTGGACGCATTTCGAGATTTGTATGGAATTATTGTTCCACTGTTAATCAAATTTTTAGATTCTTCTAAAAAAATGCAAGAGCAATAAAATATTTGTGTGTTGATACGTGGATGATAAGACAAAGCCGAGGACAAAGCTTACATCCAGAATGAAAAAGTTGAGGGAATACTTGTGTTCAAAATTCATTAATTTTATTCTTACTTGATACAACAAATGGTAACGCCAGTCTACTTATAATTCAACAATGATTCGAAAAAGCGAGAGGAAAGTATGAAATTTTGTTCTCATTTAATATTCAAGTGAATAGAAACATTTGATACATTTTCGAAATCAGCAACAATTTTGTTAAGGTAAGAGCACTTTCGACCATAGTTTACTTCGAGAAAAAGAAGGATTGAAAAATTCAATCAGATTATATTCGAATTACTCAAAAAAGTGTCTTTAGACTGTAATAACAGATTGCGAATACGAGTTATTCAGCATTCTTGAAAAAGACTTCGGAAAAATTATTAATTTGAGAAAATATTATGTGAATTCAATAATTCCAAAGACCTGGCGAATGTTGAAGAAACTTTTTTCTCTGTTAAAACTGAAAATATTTCACGTATATAAACATGGTTGGAATATACAGTTATGTCGAGAATCGTTTGTTGAAATTTTACTGAAAAATAATGGACAGAATAATCTGTTACTTTGTAATAGTTCATTCCAAAAAAGAATAAAAGTACTCGAATAACCCGACAGAAAGAACAAACGGACCAATGGGATTCCCTACTTTTCAAAATTCTCAAGAAATAAGCCTTTAGATGACATTTGAATACTTTTTTGTACAACTTAAATACTCCAGTATGAAAATGTAGTAGTACTACGAAACCTGTGTCTCTGTTGAACCTCAAAAAAACAACTCCATTTACCAAGTTAAAAAAGAGTAAATAGAAATTAGCATTGAGAACCTCTCTGAAAATTATTTGACATTCCACGAGTACCAACCTGCCTCATTTCGAAGTATACTCAAAAACTTGATGCACCTAAATCTTGGCCAACCGGGATACTTTATAAAAGTGAATGGAGTATAGATGTCGATTAGGACAACACACATATCCCATCTTAACTCGCTCAAAAATCCCGATACATAACAGAATTATCGGTTACTGACATATTCCCGTCAGGTACATTCATCCAATATTTATACTGATCCCAGATCATATTGCTCAACTTTCACTTCCTTCAAACATTCTCATTTTTAAAAACAATTTCTGTTGATTTAACTTCGGCATCATGAGATACGCAAACTTTCTTCCGAACCTCTGATACCCGCGTGAGATCAAACGAACTTCTATTTGTAGAGTTATATCCATGAGCATCTCTGAAGTGTTGGAAACATGTCAAGAATATCCTAAGTAAATACAAATACCAGTAGACTCTTCATGAAAATGTTGATATGAAAGGCAAAGTCAAAGTGATTGATTGGAATGGTTTCACATGGAATTTTTCCATTGAATTATGTGTCAGTTTATCTTTAAATCATACGTATTTTGATGATTTATGATTTATTCATCGTGGTACAATTCATTTTTGGATTACTTTGCGAAATTATTCAATTTTCTGGCGTAACTCATGCCATTATTCATAGAATTTATAGAGTTCAATCGTTTTACTTGACCTTCAAAATTCATTTATACGACGGACAGAAGAATTGCTGTTTCCTTCGCTGCCCGGTTTTCTCGTGATTTTATTTCGATTTCTTATTGCCAAGGGACCTGAAGATTTTTCTACAGTGACAACAAAACGGAGCAGTAAACGCAAGCGATGCGAGATGTTGGCCATCCGCAAGGACCGAAACTACCATTTCAGCGGAATTGATGATCAGTGTTGTAAAAATACAATGAGCCAAATTAGTTTCTCGTGAAAACTTAGACGTTTTTCTGAAAACGGTTTGAATTTTATTGACTGTTTGTCGACGACGCCGTTTACAACATGACGTAAAGTTTCTCTGGAATATGGCGCTAACATGGGCAAAAACATCGTTTCGGTGAAGATTCCCCATGGAATTTCACCGCAAATGATGAGGGGTCGACCCTGAGTCGGAATTTTTTTATGATATTGAATTTACGACTTTTCTCGAATGAAAACGTCAATCCTGGGGATAAAAGCTCTTTGTTAATTAGGAAAATTTCAAGATTTCATGACAGCTCATGACATATGAAATAAATGCTCGCAGAATATTCTCCTTTAATTCCCAAATTTCACTATCCTTCTCACTCGAAACAGGTTTTTCAACACTTTTCAGCAACACGAAATGTTAGATTCAATTCTGTATTTCCAGAACTTCACAATTGCCATAAAAAGAACGTTTAAAACATATGAACGAAAGCAAAATATTTCAAAATAATTTTTTATATATAATATGTATTTATATTTAAGATAAACTGTCTCATAAGAAGAAAATAGAAAATTCGATGTCAAGTATTTTGAGATATATTATGCTGTATCAATGTTTGTTAATTTTGTCTGCACGCCGATCATTATTCCTCTCAGAAATAAATAGCTTCAAAAAGTACCGGCCAAATTCGAAGAAAAACATGACGTCTTGTGTACAAAAGTTGTCTGCTATAAAATGCCAGAAGTTTTCCAAATAATTATTTTTCTGAATCAAAAACTCGTTTGAAGAAAATCCCTCTAATGGATACTGGTTGGAGATTATTTCATAAAGTTTTGTCTCAATATTATTTCCATTAGTTAGTTTCAAATACCTCATTATCTCAACAGGCTTTTTAATAACTTCTTTCAAAGAAGATTTTCATCCGAATTAAAAAAAGCAAAATTAATACTCGCAACTTTGAACTTTCATGATCTGCTGAAACTTTCAAGCGATAATTATGATTCATTATTACTCACAGACTGGGTAGTGAATTCTTGCAAATCCTAGGATAAAATGTTTCCTGGAATTGCTGAATCAACTAAGCCATTGTTCGATGCTTTTGAAAGCAAACGGGGTAATAACAGTTACGCATTGTTTTGTTTAATAATTTCAACCTACAGAAACGACGACTCAAACTTTGTGTATGCAGTTTCTATGAGACCAAAGTGTGTGTTCCTAGCGTTATTCTATATGAAATTCACTATGAAGAGAACATACTATTTTGAACACTTTGCTTCCTTTGACTAAATCACGATATTTTTAGTCATTCAAATCTAATCATTCACCAAATAGAAGGTCTATTATTGAATTTCACGTTTGAAGAACCATAATTTCATTAGTATGATGGACTTATTTGTTAGGTATCACCCAAAAGTATCTTATAACTGAACGAATTTCATTTATTTATTCGAATTCATCAATGGATAACATTGGACGCATACATACACAATACACATGTTGTTCCTAAATTGTAGGTACAAACAAAGAGGGGAGATTCCTTGGATTATTTCGAGAAAAAAGCGTCATAAACATGGGAACGCGAAAGTTTTCTAGATACAGGGTGTAGTAGGTGTACTAGGGGGTATTTTAACGAAAATTATGAAAACAGAGGTGGATTGGACATAGTAAACATTAGCTGAGGCTCTCCAGATCCCCAGACTCAAATAGTTGAGATTTGCTTTTACACCAACTGGATTGTCATTAAAATTTTGTTTTCTTTGAGAATGTCGAAAGAATCGTTCAATTGTTTTTTTGAATCGGTGGCAAACCTACAGGAGACCATAATGTGCCATATAACATAACAATTTTTCAACAGTGGCCGGAAAAAAAGTTTTGGAGGAAAAAAGGAAGCTTGGGATTTGCAATAGAAATTGTCATGCCGCATGATATTAAATCTAAAATTTAATATCAATGCTATGAGGAAAAACCCGAAAATAACTTTCACATCTCAAAAACGAATTATTTGCTGAATTCTTTCGAAATTGTGCAACAAATATCCTTTTCGTCTGTACCTCCAATTTAGTAACACAATATTCTCTCCCATGACAAAATTGCTGATATTCCAAGTTTATTCGATTATCGAATGCCATGCCGTTACGCCAGTAGTTCAGAAGAACTACACTTTATTTTAATTGATTATATGTCTTATTCAACAAAAAGAATAAAAAGTATTTTTTATAGATTTGTGTATATGATAAATCAGGAGTTTTGAAAAACACCTATAAATACTCTTCAACGTATTGGCACAATCTCAGCTTTCATATGTGATAAAAAGACAAGATGGTGTTTTGGTCTATCACAAGAGAAGCATAGATGTTCTACGAAAATGTGTATCGAAAGATATGTATAAAAAAATCACATTCTCGCGTAAATAAAATATTGCTTAAGAAATAAGAGGAACAAAAATGAAATGGAAGAAAAAAACGGTTAACTAAAGAAGATTATCGACTAGAAGAATTATTAACTCGATTTGAAACGAATTTATCATATACATAATTCCTGTTCAAGATAACCAGTACCGATGAAGGACAATTGACCTAGAATATCGGAACAATGTTATGGTTAATAATTAATTTGAAATGCTTCTTAATTTGGAATATTTGAATTTTATTGTTTAGTTTGTTTGTTCACTTGGGGTAAATTTCAATTCAAAATTACTGTACACAATTATCACTACATGATAACTCCTCAGTTTTTTCCTATTTTATTTTTGTAGTTTTCGAATTATTATTTTTGTTCAACTGCCATTAAAAGTGACACTTTTAATGACAGCAAACAATGTTAAAATAGGTTGTTTACGTGGAAGCGTGTTGAAAATATTTTTAACATTAGTGTTAAAAATATTTTTAGCACTCCATTTTCTTATGATTAAATCAGATGAAAAAAATTCAGCAATTGCAAATTTTTATAATCAATATTTAACAATCATTACTTATGAACATTAATATTAATCGTAAAACTAGAACAATTACTAACATTAATGCCCTGTGACGTTAGGGAGCTTCGCCACACATTATTAGAATCCTCAGCACCATAATCAGTACTTGTATAAACCGGAAGTACAATATTGGATGATGATGATCCAAAATCTGTTGAGGTTGGAAGAATATTTTCAGCAATGCCATTTTTATATGCAATGGAATGATCAACATAGCCCTCGGCTACCGTCGTAGACTTCCATCCACCATGTTTTTTTATATCCGTAATATTTGCTAGTGATTCTGCTAGCAATGAAGCGGAGAATCTTCGAAAACAGTGTCCTGTATATTGCTTTGGTTCTGGCAGTTTGAGGAATTCGGCAAAAATAGATGGAATTTTCCCAAGTGTATTGATACCAACTGGATTGGCAGTGCATTTATTATTCATGTATTTCAGGAAAAACGACGATGTTTATGACAGAAGGGCTCAGTGCAAAGTACTTATGAAAATAGTCAACATACTCCCCAATGATACTGAAAGAACGACTGACTTTAGTTTTTGTGTTTGGAAGTTGAATAACCAATGATTTATTTGTTATTTGGATGTCTTCCACTGATAAATTACACAATTCTTCACGCCAACATGCTCCAAATAATCCCAAAATAGTTGCAACCTTAACCATCAAGTATTCCTCATCTGGTGTGTCATTTATAAACTTTTCAACTTGTTCACGAGTAAGAATTTTCAATTTTTTGGGACGATATCCTTCACTTTTCCGTTTTAAATATGCTATTACCTTCAAATATTTACTAACATTCACACCATTTTTAACAAGGGCGCTTGACTTCATCATTGAAAATTTGCTCCACAAAGTTGATGAACTCCATATTTTTTATTTTTCTTCTAAGTATGCCAGGAAAACAGGTTCACTGAAATTCCCTTCCAAATTTTTCAATTTACACCAGGCCAGGAAATTGTTATATGCAATATCGTACTGCTGAACAGATTTTTTAGGTAGGAGTTCCAGATTTGCTCTTCTTGCACACTCTTTAATATCCACAGGAACAACCAAATCCTCACTTTTAGTAATAATTGGACTCTCGACAAACATATTAAGCAGCTAAAAACCCAAGACGAAAATTGGACAGGAACGAAATTCAAATGATATCGTCTTTTCTCATTTGTTAGTAATCATAACGTTTGCCATTCACAACAACCTTTTGATTATTTGAATATTAAAATGCATTTTGAAGTTTATTGTCATTGCAAATTCGTCCACTTCATTATCAAAATAGGGCAGTTGTACAGAAAACATTGTATGGTATTTGTGTTAAAAGTGATTTTATTTTGTTCGTGAAATTGTTCAATTCACTCCGCTCATTTCACAAACTTTTTCACTCACGAAATAAAACGTCACTTTTAACACTCATATCATAAATAACTATTTTGTACAACCCACTGGCTGCAATACTCGGATCAGTATTGAAGAATTACCAAAAAATCTGTGGAATTCTCGTAATTGCAATCCAAGCCCATCCCCGAGCCATCAACTCCATATTGAAATGAATTGCGTAGGTACGCAACATGGATGCTTAAAAAATTCCACCTGGCCGTAATCACTGGCAATATTTCCCCCTAAAAGCTGTCCGAGGTCCTGGACGCAGTCCACTAGCAAATAGCGTCATTATTAATTTTCGAGTTTACGAGTGTCAGAGGACCGACATGTTTAATAATTCGCCAGATATATGACGCAGCCGATGTTAAATATAAAATTACTACATGAACTTTACGAATGTGAGAAATATGCCGGACGTTTTACGCCACGCTGACTCTAGAACAGATGCCGCCCTGCTCGACTTCATATATATGTAGTCAAATAATCCGGAATATTTTACCGGGGTTGATTCACGCGAATAAATTGCGAGGACAGCTTTCTCGCGTTGCAGACGATGCAGTGATAATGCATTTCGGCCATATATCTCCCGATTTCCGAGTGCAGTTATTTTTATCTGCAGAGTACCTGCATTTTTTAAACCCACCGAATTGAATGGGGTTGAATATAAAACCCGGGTTAGGCTAGGGTTCGGAAATGTAGAATATGATAGGGGCAGGAATGCAAGGAATTCACATAGCTTTGGAATTTATTCTACAGGATTATTCGCTGGATCATACTGAAGGAGGAACTCATAGCATTTCTTTGGATTTCTAGACATTTTTTATTCTGTTTAAGTTGGGATAAGCTGGAGAGCATAGGCGCATTATAATAGGGAACTAGAAGAACGTTAGTAGTTCATCTTGAGGATCCAATTCAGAAAACCTTGGGGTGCTTCGTAAATTGAAATTACTGTAACCCATTTACATACGGAATTTATAAAGGTTGTCCAACTCCCATTGTTGGTCCGCTGCCTCATATTGGTCTTTTCCAAGCCCACAGAAAGACTCAGGTCCAGAAGGTGTTAACCTTGATGCACTTTTCGCAAGATCGGCTTTTTCATTTCCTTCAACACCACAATGCTCTGGCACCCATAGTAGAGTAGTTGGCAGTTATATCAATCTTACATTCTAAAGATCGGTTCAATATTCGAAGATTGAAGTTACATTGTTTTTCAATAATTCACGAATTTTTAACCTTTGAAATTTCATTACAAATTCGAAAAAATCTTCCTGTATATTCAAAACTCAGGCCTTTGTTCAAAATCTCTCGAAATGAGTCCACCTAGACGACCTAAGTTTTTGGTTTACGTTTTTCCCGGGGCTTACTTGAACAAGGGCTTTATCGGTTCAAGCGATATCTCTATTTGTCGAAATTTGAGCCGGGAATGCTCCTTTACGACTAGGTTCGATCAACTGATAACAAACCCGTTGCCAAATTGAGTTCTGTCCTTGCGACAATTTTTGGGAGAGCATAAACTTTTGAAGATATCAGAATACCGCAGTTAAGTTCGTTAATGGTAAAATTGGACCAGGCGTTCCATAATATGGAACAAAACTAGGATTTGGATCGGAATGAAATTTCGTATTTGAATGAAAAGCTATGTGGGAAATATTTTATTCAGAACCATATAAAATTTTTTTGTCGGATTATCGTTAATGTGTTTCGTCAAATGAGTGGTTTGCATCATGTGCTAATGTCGAAATGTTGGACTATCTCAAATTGTCGATATTGAAATGAATATGCATCATGATATACGAAAACATCATCATCGAAAATATCATATAGCATCAACTGATGTCTCAAGTTTCGTAACTACGAAACTTCTGGAAGAAATAAGGAGGGAAAAAATCGAGAGAGGATTTGGAATATAATAATTGGAGAAATTTCAAAAAAGTTTTTGATGTTGATTAAGGGGAGGTGGTACACGTCCAAGCTCGCGAGCTCCCTTCAGAAATTGGTATCACTCGCTTTTCTATTTTTCTTCGTATAGTAGGAAAAAATCCTATTGAGCAGTAATTTCATGAGAATCTGGACACACGATTTTATTTCCATGATATCTCCGTCAATTTTCGGTATAAATGTATGAAATTTTCAGTATATATGCGGAATAATTTTTTCCAGAATGTGTATTACTCGCTTTTTCAGTTTTCTTCATAAATTGGGAAAAAAAAGGTTAAAAATATGACCACTAAAGTTCCTTCGTTATAATTTATTTAAAAATTCAGGGGGCAATAATCAAAATAACTGATTAATACACTTTCTGCAAAATATTTTTTCGCATGTATACTGAAAATTTCATACATTCATCCAGAAAATTGGCGGAGATATCATGGAAATAAAATCGTTTGTCCAAATTTTTATGAAATTACAACTCGCCAGGTTTTTTTCCTAATATACGAAGGAAAACAGAAAAGCGAGTAATAGACATTCTAGAGAAACGATTAAGCTTTAATTAAAAAAAAAATTGTTGGTCTACTCCCATACGAACTGAGATATCATTGAAATCTAAAGCACAATTTTTGAAGGGAGCTCGGGCATTGTGATTCAGATTACCTGAGAGTTTTTGGGTGAGTTATTTTCCTTGACTTTATCAACTTGATCAACTAACCCTCACTATTTATCACTTTAATTACTTTTTGCTTTTCCAAGCATGGAATGGATTCCTTCGCAATAATATTCGGAAAAAAAAAAACACAAAATATATCTCAGATCCGTATTGATCGAGAAAATATTGCCCCATTTAGCAATGATCCAATCAGCACAACTTACCGTTTTTTTCCTGGAAACGGGCAAAAAATCCGTATCGTTTCCCTATTAGCGGTCTAGTTCGAAATATCAGCTAATTCTCACTGATGAAGCCGGATAATAGAGCACAGGAAGTTCTCAATTGTTCCGCTATTTGGCTTCTCCGTATTTCTAGAATTAGGTTCAGTTTAATCTAACCTCATATAAGCCGGTACGAATATATATTTCGAGAGAAATGGGGCGAGAGTCATTCGCAAATGCAATTGTGTTATGATAGCAGTAGCGCCGAAGTTTTCATCTATCCTAACCGACGACCGTTCGTGGGAAATGTGGATTATTTCAAATTATTCTGCACTCCCGGCGGACGCCATCTGTCGCAATTCATCTCGAATTACGATCTGAATGTGGGACTTTTTTCGAACATTTCGATTTGGCCTGGAGCCTCGGTCCTGTTCGTTTGATCTGGAACAGATTTGCATGGAAGGATCGAACTATGAATATAACCTAAAGGTTTTCAATAATCAGCATGGAACTTTTGTCACTGGGTGAAAAGAGACGGCGGATACATCAATAATCAAAATTGTTGAAATTGAAAATGTGCTCTAGAACATCCATCATTCAACGTTATTCGATTATTGATTGAACGGTGGCCTTTAGACCTATAACATTCAACGTTTCAATGTAAACAACAGAGAAAAGCATATGCATGATACCTGTTATTGAATAGAATGAAAAAAAGCCCAAATTGTACGATTACACTGGTTCATTTCATGCTACCAAGTTTTTGTTTGGTCCGAGTAAGAATTTATATAGATTTGCATTCTCTGTGAAAAACTGACAACACTTGGAGCTCAAAAACTAAACAATAGTTCAACCATAATACATATATGATTCCTTTAACAGTCTAACACCTCGAACATTACTCTGAAATTCTTTGAGCTTTTCGAAAACTTAGGTTTATCATCATTCATAACTCAATATCATTGTAGAATCGTTTATTCGAGTGATGTCATGGTTCTTGTCTGGATTGATTATGTACCATCTCATTGCTCAACATCATAGGTGCATATTTCTTATTGAAAAACTGTTGAATATCCAGTCTGTTGTCTTATTAGCACTAGGTTTTGCCAGCTGATTCGTAAGCTCATCAAATTTCGTACAAAAAAATATTTCCACCCAAGTCGATTTTGAACTCTGGTCCATTTCAATCTTAATTCGATTCTCTATTGACCTATCGAGCATATAACCTTTTGAAGGGGGTATGGAAATGAAACTTACACTAGATAAATGAAGCTAGACCTTTAGGAACAGAATGTGAAAACCGCATAAATTTAGTACAGTAGCTTTTGCGTAATGCATAAACTAATTCACATATGGGAAAGGGGGGCAAAACCGGGTAGCTAAGAAAAAACTGCAATGATTTTTTATTTATTCATGTTTATTGATAGACATTTGACTTGTTCATGTCGTAGCATATGAGCCAAACGGTGAAATGAGTTTAACTTATAAAAAACCAGTATAAGATGAAAAAACCAACAAAAAGAATCTTATTCTATTTTACGGTTCTGCCCCGAGGGTTGGGGCAAAACCGGGTACTGCGTATTATTCACAGTTAGCCTTTTCCAAAGACATTCCATTCATTCTTTTTTCAACACTTTCTTCAAGAGTTGATTGAGAAACATTATAATTATTGTCTGTTTTTTTCTGGTCCATGGCATCATATGGCATCGAAATATTAATTGATGAAAACAGATTTCAAGATTTGAAGGAATATTTTGACGCCAGGCTCATTCTAGCGCCTCGAATTCAAGGCTTTTTCTATCAGTAGTACTGATTTTCATGATTTGAATATAAAAATATTGTAATGTTCTTACTTCAACATATCATAGAAACAAAAAAAAATTTGTGCCATTCAAACAAAAAACAGATATTTCATCAGTTTTTTTCCCTCTTTCCAAATTTCTATTTGATTTTATTTTATCTCATATACCGTGTGATATTTCTCACTTGACATGTAAATTGAAATTTTTGAGTACAGGCCAGCAATTTTTCCAATTCTTTTTCTTATGCTGACAGAGAATGCCTGTATGAACAAACATGTAAAATATCAGCGAAAAACATATCATATTAACGAAGATATGGGAGTTCATAGATTTAGCATTTTTTCATAAATCACCCTATATCTCCGAAACGAATACCCTTATGGGACATTTGAAACCCAAATTCTCATTCAGTTTGAGGTCCTCTATCTCCACTTAGCCGTTGTTCCTTACGTCACCAGTCATCCTGTATAACAGACTCAACTTCAAGTGAAAATTCTACTTTTTTGCTATTTCTGTCTCACATATGGTAAAAATATATCGACATATATATATTTTCGAAGATTTAATTTTTTTTAGCATAACATAGGATCAAAAAAAGATACCATTCGTATTTTAAATAAGAAAGTTGTTTTTTTTTTACAAGAGATAAAAAAAACTGAATACGATGTCGTATTGCTAATGTAAAAGTGCCTGTAGAAAATGTTTGCCGTTTTTAGTTATTTCAGAAAATGAAGAAGTTATGGCACATTTTCGAAATCGCCAAAATATCTAAATTTCGTTATATCTTGAAAACAAATGAAGATATCGTGAAACGGCTTTCAGTTATGGAGTTTTCACGAAAATCAAGCTCAGGACTCTTCTCAACATTTTGACCTATCTAGTCTAGAAGTACCAGAAACAGCCAAAATCAAGCATTTGTAACAGGGGTGACTCAACAACTACAGGCACTATTACTCATATTACTGTCACCGTTAACTTGTGACCGCTACATGACGGTACCGCTCTGTAGAAAACCAGAGCTTGGAGGATTTTCATGGCGTAGGGATAGTTCATCTCACGTTCAATTCAAGTCCAATGAATTCTTGTAGCATTTTTCCAAGCAGAAGAAAATCCTCACCTTCACGTGTAACCGACAATTCTTCGGAATTCGGGGGTGAGCTATATTTCCATTAAACAGATAGTCGCAATCCCAGACAGCCACGTCAATTCGAAAAGAAATCCACTATTGTATGTCTCAATTCGTCTCCCTGACAAAAGAGATTCAGTTAAACCTGTGCTCAGCAGCCTCGATCTAACCCCGGCATCGCTCATGAGGCAGTTTATAACCTGAAATCTTTTCCTGACATACGCACTTTCCCGAATTTGTGTGCGGAAAGTAATTAGGTGTCGTTGGAACTTCATCTCTATATTTCTCTGCATCTCGTATCCAGCGGGCCCTATTTCCTGCCACATTCCTGAATGAATTTGGATTACCGTTCCAGGGAATCGGAAACGGGTATGATAAAAGACGTGATAACGTCGGAAAGTCGAATAATTCAGAAAAAAGAACTTGTTTATGTTCGTTTAATGACGTGCTTTTTTCACTTTCTCCATGTAACGCCAAATGGAAAAGTTCGAGAAGTGGAAATTGAACATACCATTAAAAATTTCTTGTTTGAATGTAGGTCGAATACGCGTTTGCTTTTTGTTACGAAAACATTTTCTTGATGTAGACTGGGAAACGGTAACGTTCTGGAATTTTCATTTTTGGAGTATGGTTTATAACGCCAATATTTTCAAAATGAAGATATACATACTTCGTTTAACACCAGAATATGCCTCATACTCTGTTATCTCGAATGCAAGTTTTTTACCTGACTCAGTTTCTTGTGCCTCATTTGAAAGCTATCGATTTTGGCGAAATGTAGTTTCAGCAGGGCGGTGCCACGTGAAACATTGACGATCTTACACGAGTTTGCTACTGTTTTGGTCGATTCCCGATTTGTTGACTAGAATTGGCGCCTTCACGCTCTTGCGATTTAAGGTCGGCGTTTAAAGCGATTAGGAAAGCTCATCCGATAGAGGCGCCACCGTCCATTTTATGAAATATCTCCATAGAACATGCATTATCACTATCAAGTCCTATGAATATCTCTCTGATTATGATTGAAATGTACAATGGGGCTCTCTATCCGAAAATCGCCGAAGTGTGAAATACGTAAATTTGTGGGTAAAGCAGGAACTTTTTCACGACAAAATTTGAATTTGGCCATTATCTGTGAATTCCTCATTTCAAGTTGTTTTTCTGAACGAAATTATCTGTAGATTCACTTTTAATCGGATGTTGAACGATTTTCATGGGTCTTTCTGTTGAAATAAAACAAAAGCATGAGCTGGCTCATTTTCTTCTATTTTTGAAAGAAAAAAAATTAACTTCCGGAATCAAATTGATTAAAATTATTTCATCACGAACTCCAATCCTTTCTGAGTTTACCCACAAAATTTTAGTTCTCAAAGTGAAACCATTTTCAAATGCAACTTGAAATAAAACGCCCACCTTAATGGCTTTTAACTACTGCCTGTGGGGGTTAACTGAGGTCAAAGGTTTATGCTAATAAGCCTGCAACCATCGAATCATTTGAAAAAAATGAGATTTCACAATTTTATTGACGCTCAATTTGAAGCCCTGTTTCAGACACCCTGTATAATATTTCCTAATAACTTATACAAGAAGCAGTGTCAGCGTACTTTCTTTTGTTCCACTATCACGAAGAAAATTTCTTACAATGAAAGATTTTGGAGCCTCGCCCAATGGCTACTGTGACCTAAGACCTATAAGCATCTTACCTTGCCTGTCGAAAATACTGGAAAAAATTATCTACGAACAACTTTTCGAACACACTACAACCAACAATATTCTTCCTGAAACACAATCCGGCTTTCGAAAGTTTCACAATTGCTCTACAACACTTGCTGATATTACAGATGATATTTTTCTCTATATAATATACACTTCTGAGCAGGTTAAGTCATTCAGCAGGTGTAAGGTTCATCTATATGCCGACGATACCCAAGTTCTTATATCATTTGACAGGGATGAAGCTGTTGAGGCTTGCAATCTGCTAAACTCCGAACTTGGAAAACTCGTAGAATACTCCTCCCAACATCACCTTCATCTCAATCAGGAAAAGTGCTGTGCCTTAGTCTTCGGTCCGAAAAACAACATAGAACAAGTCAGAACAATGATATACATAAAAATTGGGGATGTGAGTATAAGAGTTGAAGACACTAAACGCAACTTAGGAGTCATATTTGATAATAAGCTCAGATTTGACGATCACATCTCGAGCTGCATACGCCGCGCGTATTTTAAAATGAGAATGCTCTACAGCTGTCGTCACTATATACCGGAGAAACAAAAAAAGTTACTGTGTGACTCTCTTATTTTGTCTACTTTTAATTTTGGCGACGTGGTATATGGAGATTGCCTAACCGAACGAACCAAATCCAGAATCCAAAAAGTTCAGAATGCTTGTCTACGATTTATATATGGAATTAGAAAATTTGAGAGGATCTCATATAAACTGAGGGAGATAGGGTGGTTGAGTATGAATTACCGGAGAAAGCTACACTCGGCATGCTTCTACCATAATATCGTGATGAGTAAACAGCCCAGCTACCTCTATAGAAAGATAATATACAGGAGCCATGTGCATAATATCAATATAAGAAATAAAGGTCTTATCACCCCACCTTTTCACAGAACAGCTACCTTTGAGAGAAGCTTCACTTATAATATTGCCAAGATCTACAATTCTCTTCCTTACAATCTCAAGGTATTGAACTTAAATAATTTCAAGGTTAGAGCTTTTCGATACTACCTGAGCGAACAGGATAAATAGTGCTTTTCTTTCCTGCAACTTCCTTGGTCCTCTGGGTGTGAGCCCCACTTTCTCGTTTTCTTCACTCTTTACTTTTTTATTTTCTTCAAAGAGAGCGCAGAGCGCATTTGAGATAGATAGATACAGACAAATGTTATTTTTTTTTGTTTTTTTTTCTGGTTGAGTTGAGCAGGATATGCATGCGTGCATGACTGGACTCCGCCTTCTTTCACAAATAACCTACCAAAAGATTATTATATGATTATGTATGTTACTCCTCTTTGTGGAAATAAAGTCACTTATTATTATCTTTCATCATCGGTCTCCCGGTCTCAGCTTGAGCTGGTATTTCTTCTATGAACCAGTGAAAAAACATTTCAGTTCCTCCCACTAGTTCAGGAATTTCCGCACGATGTGACAGGTTTGCAAAGCTACAGCCTGCTGTGCATATCCCGCGATCCTCTGGGATATCTCGATCTTTTGAAGATTTTTCTTAAATGATTTGGACATGACTCCCTCAGCCGAGATCACCAATGGAATAATAGTGACTTTCGACAATTGCCACATGTTCTTCAGTTCTATTGCCAAGTTCTCGTACTTCGTTATTTTTTCGGACTCCGTTTTTCCGATGTTATGAGTCAATGGTACTGCCACATCAATTATCACCGCATACTTCTGATCCTTCTCAATGAACACAAGGTCCGGTCTATTGTAGTCCACTGTTCTATCCGTTGTTATGGGTCTGTCCCAATAGAGAACCGCTGCGTCCGTTTCTAACACTGCTGCAGGTTGATACCTATAATATGGTGGACAAGTATCCAAAAAACCATGTCTAAGAGCTAACTGCTGGTGAACAATTTTTGCCACTTGGTTGTGTCGGCCCAGATATGCGTTATCGGCTAGAACTCGACAGCCGGCGATTACATGTTCAATAGATTCGCCAACTGCGCCACACTTCCTGCATTTGTCCTCCACGTTAAGCTTCAAACAGTGTTTCTCGTAGTTGCGAGTTCTTATAACTCGATCTTGGATAGCCGTCAGAAATCCCTCAGTTTCAGGATACAAGTGTCCCGCATTCAACCACGACAAAGATGCTAATTTATCGACATTTTCCCCTTCAAGGTGTTTGGGAAATCTGCCGTGCAAAGCTTGTTCTCGCCATGCACTTCTGTCCTCGCTTCTGGTAGTGATCTCAAACGCCATGTGTCGGTGTTGCAGGTTGAGAGGTGTATATCCCTTATCTTCTGTTGTCACCAATTTCATCAGGCTATCCTCGGACTCGAGCAATCGCTGCCTTAGATTTTTCTCCTGGGTTCTGCAGAGTCTATAGATGTTCAACAGACCTCTTCCGCCATCACGCCTAGGAAGATAGAGTCTTTTGACCGATGCATTGGTGTGTAAACATCGAAATTTTGTCATAAGGCGACGGGTGAGTCGGTCCAACTCATTCAGATCAGCCTCTGACCACTTCAAAACTCCGAAAGTGTGGGTCAGAACTGGCGTAGCCCAAGAGTTCAATGCATCGATCTGGTGTTTTGCAGACAGCTTTGTGTTCAGTACTTTTGTAACCCTGCTCCTATATTTCGCCATGAACTCAGTTTTCAAACGAGTGTGATCAATTCGTTGATTTTGAGGTGTGCCTAGATATTTGTAGGTGTCTTCTGGTGACATATTGAAAATGTCCTGAAATTGCTCGTGAGAGGTCTCCACTTTACCCTTCTTAATGTTGATAATGGCGCATTTGTCGAGGCCGAAGGACATGCCAATGTCACCGCTGAAGGTGCGTACTGTATCTATGAGCGAGTGAAGCTGGCTTTGGTTCTCGCTGAAGAGTTTGAGATCGTCCATATATAACAGATGCGATAATTTTCTCGGGTTCCCCATTGAAAGCCTGTAGCCCTTATTTGTGCTATTCAGAAGTGTAGACAGAGGATTCAGTGCCACACAGAACCACATCGGCGACAGTGCATCTCCTTGGAATATTCCCCTCGATATTTTTATAGTTCCAGCGTTGATGTTATTAATGAGGATATTTGTTCTCCAGTTACTCATTAGATGTTGTAGTACGGCTCTTACTCTCGGACAAACTTTATAGATCTCCAGGACTTTCATAAGCCAATCGTGGGGCACTGTATCGAAGGCCTTCTGATAATCGATGTAACATACACTCAAATTCCTCCTTCGTGACTGGGCTTGTTTTAAAACTACAGCGTCTATGGTAAGCTGATGCTTGCATCCTGCAGATCCTCGAGAGCATCCCTTTTGTTCCTCTTCCAGAATATTATTGACTGAACAATGTCGATATATCGCATTATTTAGGAGCGAGGTGAACAGCTTGTACACCACTGACAAACACGTTATGGGTCTGTAGTTATCCGGCTTGCTGCGGTCCCCTTTTTTGTGAAGCATGAAGGTATTGCCCTGAGTGAGGAAAGTGGGAATCTTCAAGGGATCTTCTAGTGCCTCCGAGAAACATCTGGCCAGGCTGGGGAAACATGCTATTATTATTATTATTATTATATTAGTATATTCTAAAACTAGTTGCAGAATGGGCTCCTATTCCAATACGAATGCATGAGTGTTGGAATTGCATTCTGCAACGAGTATTAGACGATATTTTCTCTATTTCTCTAAAATTTTGTGAAATTCAATAAAAAAATTCAAATTATTGGTCCTAGTGACTTTCATATTGTATCTTGGCAGTTGGTGTGAATGTTAGGAAATACGAAAATTGACATTTCCAAATTGACGTCTGCTGAAATTGGAAAGGATCGAAAGTCATTGCTGACAACCACAAAACGAAAAATGTAACTGAAAACGATGCTGTAATGAATTCATTACAGCACTGTTTTTAGTACTGTAATGAACTCATTACGACACTGAAATAGAGAAAAACATTTATGACACAAGAAATTCGACAATCAGGCTATAACTCATCATGAGTGGTTGCACATCTCGTAAATCGAATCAGTGCAGAATTAAACGAACAATTCAATACAGGGTGTGACATTTGAAATAACGAAATTCACTTTCGTTTCTGGTAGAACAATTTAAGTTTATATGTAGGCCTTTGTAGGTACTCGAAAATACAGAATCTTGAATAAGTATCAAAATTCCTTCCTGGAATACGTGTAATGAAATACTTGAAGAAATCAGCCTGTACAATTACCAAATGTATATTTTCTATATAAATAAATATTCGAATACTTTGCAACAGAAAACCTTGTTTGATTGAACAATGAAATCTAGCGCTCTTATTGAAACGCTCTTTATTTATGCAGAGTGTATTTCTTTTGAATCTCTTATACTTCTGTTTTCCAATTTCATTTTCAAAATTCCAATAACTTAACTCATGTACACAGTTTGTTTACCAGGTGAAAAATATTTGAGAAGGTTCTGTGTGAAGAGTCATTTGTCACTTTCACATCACCAATGCTCCAGATGTCTTTTTATTTGACATCGTAGTAGGCTAAGGAAAAGGCGAACCTCCAAATAATTCATAACAGGATGGAGAGCCTTCAAAGTATTGTAGGTACTCAAGAAAATTGTCGAATTATGTTGGCTCCATCATGCCTTTTCTTTCATTATTCAATTTCAAGGTGCGTTTTTACTGAAGATTTCTTTGATCATCCATTATCCGAATTCAAAAAAATAATGGAGAGAATATTCCTCCATTCTAAGCTACTGATGGAAGGCAGTAGTTCGATTGTCTAGCTTGAAACGAAACGACCGATTGGAACTAGAGTCGATTAGGTATATTAATTGGAAGAAGAGAAGATCCAAAGAATCAGGACGGGGAAAGGCATTGAGGCAGAAAAATTCATTTTGTCATTTAGATTAAGCCCGAGCAAATGGATGGGCCGATAAGGTTTTCACGTAGCTAGCGAGGTAGCGATAATTGATTTATAGCTTTTTTTATTGAATCCTGGTATTATTCGAACATCAACAACTTGGAACAATGGAATCCTTCGCCTGAGACTTTATTGAAAGAATTGAAGATTTTTTCATTGCTTTCTGTATCTCTATCAGTCTAGTCCTAGTGGAATGCAATATTATTTTTGTTTTTCCTTCCCAGTCGTCTGGGCCATTGTTGAAAATTGGACGAAATTAACTTAGCAGCTAGCAGATTTATTCAGACATGAAACAATGAAGTGAAAACTCAACAAGAACGCAAACTTGGACAAAATAGGAAACTGAGAGGAAAGAACGTTTGATGTAATGAGAAAGAAAATCCCTTCTTCAATATTCGATTGAATTTTTCTCCTAAGGTCCTTGAAAACTACTCTGTTTATCTGACTAAGCTGCACTTATACCCACATCCATTTATCGGATGTTTACAGTTTGAATTAGACTAGGAATGAGTGGTCGATAGAATTGAAATGCTTTGTTTTAAGAAGTGATAAACGAACAATACTGGAGCGTTGTGTTTAAGATAAACACTCCAAAATAACATCGTGATCTCATAAGGCCCCCACATCTCATATGTGAACAATAAACAAAGCGTCTTCGAATGAGGAAATATGGGTTAAACAAGAATGAACCGCGAAAATGATGCAGCTGCTGCAACCAATTACTTGAAAAATATACTTTGTGACATCATAAGAAATATTTTCTTCAAGTACAGGAGGATAATTTTTGAAGTATCTAATGAAGACAATATCGAACTTTCATTTTTGTAACTTTTCGTGAAAGCTTAACATTTAAATTTTTTTTAACTTGGTTTTCCTCCTTCAATTCCATCGTGAATTTTATTGTGGGTTCTAGAATATACAGGGTGTTCCTGAATTGCTGCAAAAAATTTCAAAGGGAGATTGCCTGTTCAAAATAAAGGGTAGTTTGTTGTATAATTGTTGGGTCGAAGGTCAAACGTTAGGAAGATATCGCGGTTCAAAGATGACGGGAGAATGAAATTTA
This sequence comes from Adalia decempunctata, assembly GCA_951802165.1. NCBI lineage: Eukaryota > Metazoa > Arthropoda > Insecta > Coleoptera > Coccinellidae > Adalia > Adalia decempunctata. The sequence continues at coordinate 31,326,473 of OX637697.1, forward strand.
AAGGAAATCTTACGCAACGACCGGGATAGAATCAAATTCGGATAGAGTGATTTGGTTAGAAACTTTTTCGTATTCATTATTTTCCTCGTAAAATGTACCGTTTTGAAAAAAAAAATGTTGATCATTATACGTGTCGGAAAAGGCAATTTATTTCAGAACTGATTTACATTTCAATTTTTTTATTTCAAAACGGTACATTTCGCGAGAAAAATTCAGGAGGTGAAAAAGTTTCTAACCAAACCAGGCTATCCAAATTAAATTCAATCCAAGGCGTAGCCTAATTTTATCTTTGAATTCAGTCAACAAAAATGATAGGGGGGGTAGTTTACATCAAACCACCCCACCCATTCCTCAATATTAATAAATAAATATCATCATTCTATCGCATTTCGTTTTTAATATACAAAATGAAAACACCATTTTTCCGCCATCTTTGATCCGTCATACCTCCCTAACGTTTGACTTTTGACCCAACATTTATATAACGAACTACCCTTTATTTTTAACAAGGAATCACCCTTTGAAATCTTTAGAATCGATTCAGAAACTCAACCTTGAACTTGGAACCCATTCCACTGATTTATTCTGAAAGGCCATCAACATTAGGTGCCTAGGTGGAATCACATTTACTTGAATTATTGGTGGTATCTCAAATAGGTACGTTGTGGGTAGATCCACCTTGTAGGTAGATTCGCCTTCGAGATTTCAATGAGAAAAATTTGAATTCAGCTGTCTAATAAGTCCTCCTTGATCACGAATCTAAGATGTATTACAGAAACATTGCACCTTTATTTCCATATTTCACTGAAATTTCATGTGTTTCTAGTAATGTTTTAAAATTTTGCATGTCGCCTAAAATACGCCATTCTTCATAACAACATTAAACAAGCGCTCAAAAACGTATTATCGAAGGACTCTGTGTTATTCTCATATAGTTTGCATTATTTCAGCGCAGGAGAACTCCCTACTAATATAAATTTTGCATTAATAGTGTTACAGATATTGGTGGAAGTTTAGAGAAAATACAGAGTTATTCTATTGATAGTTTTCTAATTTCAATTTAATAACTAGATTTTTTTCTTTCAGGTAAGTGAACTGGATTTGATATGGAGAACACTGATTTCGCTGCATATAGAGGAAGGTAATAGATATTCACGATATTATAACTCTGATGCGTCTTTAAGGACGAGATGAATAAGTTTTTAACAGAGAAATTCACTGAATTTTTTATGTGTTGTTGCATTACTATGACTTCCTGGAAACTGGAAGGGCATCGTCATCTTGATCTTGAAATGATGCTGATGAAGGCTTGCACGGCCGAATTCAACTCCAAATTTAGAGTATTCTGGTCCATCTAGTCCCGATCCATTAGAAATTTCACATAACGTTTCGCCTACAACTGCGACAGACATTTTGAGAGGTTTCTCGTTCAGATGTTGTAACCCGACGATTGACTGCTCCGAATTGGTGATGTTACTGGATCTGTCGCTGTATTTATAGTCACAGTCCCACCGCTGCGTGGCCGGTCGGTTTAGCATGGCAGATCGCTGATAACCTAGCACTTTGAACGATACGAGTCACCTCTTTCCTCTTCATGTTGTTTTCGTGCTCATAAATTTCGATGGCCTCCATATTCATCCTAGGATGATATCTTCTGATGCTCCAAATGACTCCTGTTCTCGCGAACAAAATGTCCACCCATCAAAAAATGTTGCGCGATTGCAGAATCTGCTTCATACAGTCGACAACCGTTGTTCTTTGGTCCACATGTACAAGGATATATTGAAAAATTCTTAGCCTACTATAGAACCAAACAAAATTTCAATGTCAAATATTTTATAATTCAACATATTCTTCTCTTAATTGAACACATTTATTGCAGCGAACCTGCAACGTCTCTAGACCTTTCAAAAAAATGTTTCTTCTTGCTCTGCAAACCAGTCCTCCACAGCTTTTATTACCTCCTCGTTGGAAAAAAAATAACGACCTTTTAAATTTTTTTTCAGTTGAGGAAAGAGATGATAGTCGGACGTGTAGCCAAATCTGGTGAATAAGGGGGGTGTTCTAGTAATTCTAACCCTAAATCACGAATTTTCTGCATGGCAACCTGATATTTGTGTACTGAGGCGTTGTCCTGTAAAAACAAAATACCTTTGGATAGCTTTATGCGTCTTTTCTCTTTAATTTTTTCCCGTAGAGTGGTCAGTAATGTCGAATAGTCATCTCCTGTTATTGTTCTACCTTTATCCAAAATCAGTCATGATTACTCCATGGCAATCCCAAAAAACTGAAGCAATAACTTTTCCAGCAGATATTTGGACACGAAATTTCTTAGGTCTTGGATAACCAGAGTGTCGCCATTCCATCGATTGTTGCTTTGTTTCGGGATCGTAGAAATGTACCCAAGTCTCAGCCATAGTAACAATTCGGTTTAAGAAGTCTACATCGTTTTCAAATCCAGCACAGATCGAACGCGGTGCTTCTACAATTGCACGCTTTTGGTCAACATTCAAACATTTGGAGATCCATTTTTCAGAAATTTTCCTCATGTCCAAATTGACGTGAACTATACAGGGTCTTTCACGAGGAACCTCACCCATATTTATACGGGAAACTACTTAACGTATTTTCATGAAATTCAGCACTTATAAGTATTTCACGATGCTGATGAAATCTAAAATATTTTCAAGGCATGAGCACCTCCGGTTTTTCCGGAAATGACGTCAACTTCCGTTTTTCAAATTAGAACACCATTTTTTTATTGCAGAAATAGATTCCTTAGAAAATTTCAAGTTATTTTGATGTAACATTTTTCAGTTTTGGTTGGAAAATTCTCTCTGAGCGGGAAAATTCGAAAAAAAAAATCGAAAATAGAGCTCCGCTGAAACAAGAATAACTTCGAGGTTTTTGGATGGAAAATTTTCATTTTTGGGATTTTTCAAGATGTAAGATTGATGTATCCACTTTAAAAATCGAAATCGCGATTCATGATACAGGGGGTGAAAAAATCGCTTTCAAAGTTAGGGATGACAAAATCGTGAAAAATCAATTTTTTCAAATTAGAACCCCATTTTTTTATGGCAGATATTGAATCTACGTTAAAAAATAATGTGAGTGTATGCATCACACCCTTGCCCTAAAGTGGATATTTTCTGAGTTATTCACAAAAAAACTGTTTTTCGTCTTGAATTTTCAGCTATTTCTTTTCCCTTCACGCCAAAAAGATGAAATTTTCAGGAACTGTTACTTAAACCATGTTTTAGATTTTACTACCCTAATATGCAAGAGAAAAAAGTTACAGGTTGTTCCTAAATAGATGGCGAATTTGGATTCGAATTTGTATCGGAAACCTCTTTATTTCAACTAATCGGCCATCGGTTTTCTCTCCAGTGATAAATAAATAATTCCTTATGAACCATATGCAAAAACTTACCATGTTTTACATTCTTTTTTTTTAATGATAGATATCATTAATTACATCTGTCAAATTCCTCTTTATTCAGTAGCATTTTGTGTTTACTATTAATTTGGTGATAATTCGTATCAAGTTATAAAATCGATCACTATGCCTAATTTTACCAATGAAGATTATTTAAATCTCATTCTACTTCATGGAGAATGTAATAAAGTTGTAGATAGAACGATTCGACTGCTCATTGAGAGGTTTCCTGACCGACCCAGACCAACGAGAGATACCATTAACAGAACCATGACAAACTTGAGAAATGTCGGATCTTTCGTTAAGAAAACTATACACAGAGAAAAAAGTGTAGTAGAAGATGAGAACAACGAAATTACAGTTCTTGCATATTTTCGTGTGAATCCTCAAAATTCTCTCAAAGATGCCGAGATTGATCTGGGATTATCTCAATCGAGTGTTTGGAGAATATTAAAAAAACATAAAATGCACCCATATAAATTCAATAGGGTACAGCATTTGAAGGATTTCGTCAGGAGAACAGAGTTTTGCGAAGCTATGATGATTCGATTTCAAGAGAATGAAAACTTTTTGGACTGTATAATTTGGACAGATGAATCTAAATTCACGAAGAATGGTTCTTTCAATAGGCATAACAGTCATTATTGGGATGAAGAGAACAACCACCACTTCAGACAATGGAACTTTCAAGAGACCTGGAGTTTCAATGTTTTTTGCGCCATCAAAAATAATGCAATTCTCGATGTTCACATTTATGATGGGACTTTAACTGGTAAGATAGAACACTACACATGTTTGCATTATTTAAAGAATGTTCTCCCTTAGGAGATAGATATTCTGACATATTGACTCAAATAATTGAGCCGCTAGTACAGAACCATAATGACTTATGGTATCAACAAGATGGCGCGCCTCCACACAATTCATTCAATGTGTCAAATATCCTCTACAGGCTATTTGAAGATCGATGGTTGGCGAACAATGGTCCACATCTTTGGCCACCACGTTCTCCCGATTTAACTCCTTTAGACTATTATGTTTGGGGTAGGATAAAAAATATTGTCTACTCAACTCCCCTGACTGATAAAGAGGACTGCATAGAACGAGTCAGAAATGCGTTCAGGTTTGTTTAGATTTTTAGATTCATAGTTTTGAAACTCAATTTGGTTTTTAAACACTTTTGCAGATCTCTTCCTCCCGATGAAATAAGAAGAGCAACGCACGAAGCATTCCTGAGACGTATAAATAAATGTCTAGAAATTAACGGTCAAAACTTTGAGCATCTTCTCTAGTTATAACTGCGAGAGTTTGCCATGGTTCTCCTAATAGTAACTTGAATTCGGTTTCAAGAAGGGGTAAAAAATCTACAGCATGGTTCAAATAACAGTTCCTGAAAATTTCATCTTTTTGGCGTGAAGGGAAAAGAAATAGCTGAAAATTCAAGACGAAAAACAGTTTTTTTGTGAATAACTCAGAAAATATCCATTTTAGGGCAAGGGTGTGATGCATACACTCACATTATTTTTTAACGTAGATTCAATATCTGCCATAAAAAATGGGGTTCTAATTTGAAAAAATTGATTTTTCACGATTTTGTCATCCCTAACTTTGAAAGCGATTTTTTCACCCCCTGTATCATGAATCGCGATTTCGAATTTCAAAGTGGATACATCAATCTTACATCTTGAAAAATCCCAAAAATGAAAATTTTCCATCCAAAAACCTCGAAGTTATTCTTGTTTCAGCGGAGCTCTATTTTAGATTTTTTTTTCGAATTTTCCCGCTCAGAGAGAATTTTCCAACCAAAACTGAAAAATGTTACATCAAAATAACTTGAAATTTTCTAAGGAATCTATTTCTGCAATAAAAAAATGGTGTTCTAATTTGAAAAACGGAAGTTGACGTCATTTCCGGAAAAACCGGAGGTGCTCATGCCTCGAAAATATTTTAGATTTCATCAGCATCGGGAAATACTTATAAGTGCTGAATTTCATGAAAATACGTTCAGTAGTTTCCCGTATAAATATGGGTGAGGTTCCTCGTGAAAGACCCTGTATGATGAACGCGTTCGTATGAAATCTTCAGTGCTTCAGATATCCGTCTTAGCCCAATTCGACGGTCTGATAAAATCATGTAATGAACTGCATCGATATTTTCGAGGACTGACACAGAAACTGGCCTTCCCGATCGGTCATCATCTTCAATGGAAAATTTACCTCTTTTGAAGCTTGCAGTCCAATTTTTCACGGTCGCATACGAAGGACATGGATCACCAAGGTTATAAAGCATATCTTCGTAAATCTGCTTATGTTTTACATACAGGTACTCGATGATGGCTGGATACTCCAATTTCTCGATTGTTACAATTTCGGTGGACATATTTTTTTTTAAATTTATTACGTAACTCTGATGGTTTACTTTTTTGACGTCGAACTCTATACTGAAACTTCTAATAAGTTATTGTTCGTTGATATGGTATCGCAATATTTTGTTTATGCATGGAATTTGTCTAGGCTAGCTAGATATCAATACATCCTCGTAGCAGTCATTTGGATGGTTATTTTGGGGCTGTTTCAATGGCCTATTGGACCAAGTTTAGAAAGCCTCGAGAACTCTCAATTTGAAGATGAATATTATGAATTTCAAAGGACATTGGAATATCGTCCCATTTTCTTTCGCTCTGTTTGAAACAGACATCGATGTTTTTCCACGTGATATCCACATATTTTGAAACGAAATAAAAAAGACGTTCCATTCAGGCCCCCGACTTCCATAATATATTCCGGAGTTCTTTTAAGTTCGACGCCTCTGGCACCGGTCTCCCGCTTATGCAATACCACACGTGAGTTTTCCCTCCCTGGCGGCGTTTCAGTTGGCAAAACTGAATTCCTCGGAGCGTAACACTGTCACCCGGAGTAATTAATGTTTGCACACCAGAGGAACTTCATAACAAACCACATCAAACGCCGAATTTACTTTGAATAAAAACACACTTTTATGGTCCGAATGGAACAGTTTTCGTCCTTGGTGATGTCCGCTGACCTAACTGGTTATTCCCGGCACAGGATTCCGCGGAAATTTGCATTTAAATTGTTAGGTGCACCCTGATTATTTTGGTCGTTTTCGGACCTATCGCCGGAGATGATGCCTCTTTCATGCAAAATTCGATAACGCGTCGGATTACTTGACCGACGTATACCGAGTGACCGACGTATACAGAGTGATTAAAATGTAACGCACAAAATTGCTCTGACAGGTCAATTTTTAATTCAAAATCCCACGAAGGATGGAGGATATTTGTAATTTTTTGAATGACAATTCTAATTTTTTGTGCCAGAAATGGATAGACCTCTTGTTATCTCTTGGATGAAGACCATTTGGTCTTTGATGGGGTTTTTCATCGACCTTTTTTATTGAAGGAAATGAAATGGTTTAACTCAATTCGAAATTTTCCTTTTTCATCTATTTTTCAATTGGGAAGCGAACAATTAGCGACCCAACTCATCCTGAAGAAATAGAATCTCTCTTCACTTGGCGGGACATTAGATAATCATCGACAGCCTATATTCCCAACAGTATTCAGTTTAATTCTGACTTAGACGAATGTTTCAATCAGGAAAAATATTATTAAAAATATATGAGAGCGTTGAAAACTCAATTATTTGATTTTAAAATGATGACAGTGAAGAGTGATGATGGAATAATTTAACCTTGGCCCTTGTAGAGATTATGTTCCTTTGTTCTTTCAATATTCATTAGGGAGTAGGTATTTATCATTCTATCTCAATGATGTTTCAACCTTTGTCTTCTTTCGAATAGGTCTTCATTATTCTAGTTCATTCATTATTTCGAAAAAAGGTGTTCTATCAAACTTTTCTTAGCCTTCATATTTTCACTTTCGTTTTCTTATCAGTGACTGCTGACGCCTCTCTTGATCTTAAGCTTAGACCAAAGAAATAGGAGTATCATTCATTACAGTGTGACAAGAAAAACCTCGGACAAACTCTTTTTTATTTGACTTTATTAAACAGAAGAAATTGAACAAAACAACAGCAAATAATAAAAGCTTGAACATTTGTTAATAATATATTCAAGCCGTTTCGAAGTGGCTTCCTTTGGCGGCGATACACAGCTTCAGAAGCTTCTTGAATTAACGGCAACTGGCCGCAGCTCCTCGGGCGTTAATCGGTTCCATTCCCGGCGCAGAGATTGCTTCAGCGAATCCAAATTTTTTGTGTGTTTTAGCACAAGCCCTGTGCTCCAAAATCGACCACGCGCTGTAGTCCATTGGGTTGAGATCCGGTGAGTAGGGCGGCCATTCTGCAGATGAGATGAATCAAGGAAAATGGGTCTCACACCATTCTTGCGTCATTTTCGCTCCGTGAGCCGGAGCGGAGTCCTGTTGAAAGATTCAATGCGTATCGCCGAAGTGCGATAGTCATTTTCGTCATTTTCGCTGCTTGGCCAACGGAAGTACTACGGCCTCGAGGATATCACAGGGGTAGACTTCTTGATTGATTTTGACCCCTGATCCACGAAAACTAAGGGAGTTTTACCACTACCAATGCTACCGGGAGCCTCTAAGGACCAGACTCTGTCATTTTGGTGCTTGTGGGATGGTTCTACGGTGAAAAGCTTCTCATCTGTGAAATGAATTCGCTCCCATTGCTGACCGGCGGCGAGACGAAGGAGTTGGCGGCATCTTTGGAGTCGTACGCGCTTGTTTTCCTCCGTGAGGAGTTGAACTTTATGGAGCTTGTATATGGCTTGAGGTTAGGCTCCTTTTTTGCAATTTGACGTACTGATTCGCGGTTGATACCGGTCTCACAGGCTATTTTCCTCATGAAAACCTTCGGATTTCGATTGACTCGCTTCTTGACGATGTTGCAATTGCGAGGTGGATTTACAATGCGTTTTCTATCACTTCCTGGACGACGACCATCATGGCCAAGCTCCTTGAAACGACGAATTGCATCGAACACGGTTTGTCGAGGCACATTGAGCAAACGAACAATTTCGCATTGACGCCTACCTTGACGAAACAGCTCCAAAATCGCACTATGTTTGTTTGACATTCTTAAACTCTGTTAAATGAAATTATATCAAACTGAAAATTCACATATTAGTACAGGAAAGTGTCGAGAAATCAAGAGAATGAAAATTATTTGGCTGCGCTGAAATACTTTTGTTCCAGACCACAGCAAAATTTGTCCGAAGTTTTTCTTGTCACCTTGTATTTCGAGAATTTGTGACGCCAAAATTTAGTCAGTTTTCAGTAAGTAGGACGAAGATAGCGTAAGGGCAACATCATTTTATACTGCCTTGAGAACATTGCAAAATCTAACTTTGAAAAGTCCAGTGATGTGGTGTTATGGGTTTTGAAGAATGAAAATATAATTACAAATTCAAAATTGATAACTAAATGTTGCTCCTCGCAATATAAGAAGGGAATCTGAAAAATGAAATTCTGAGAATCGAAGAATCTACGTCACTGTTACTTAGAATGATAAGAGTAGAACATACGTGTGTAAACTCAAATCAGAAATTAAATAGTCCAATTTATCACAAACAAGACACATACGAACCAGTTTTTCAAAGTATTTTGCTAATAATATTCAAAAATGAATCCAAATCTCACTTTTCATACGCAATGAAACACGATATGAGGATGACAAGGCTGTTTCGATACTCTAGTATGTATATGCAATGTGAAGAATGCACAATAATTGAAGAAACAAAAACCTATTGATTTCTGACATTCAATCTGAAGTACTTTTCATTTTAATTGAGATTTTATTAGAAAATTCAATTAACGTCACAACGTTGCAAAAATTCCTAATACATTTTGATTTCGTAGTCGTACAACTTCCTCTGAATTTTCTTCCCATTTTTCCGTAAGAATTTTTCGAACTCTGAGATTCCTACTGTGGCCAATGGTATTGTTGCCACCTGGTGCAGAATACTGTGCCTGGCTCTGACAAGATCTGACGATCACGAAACGACGTCCATTTTCAAGGTGTCGTGGAGATGAACGTGTCGCAATCGCCATACGTGATGCTGTTGCAGATTCGCGCGAGCAAGAATCCATAGTCGAGGCGTTTGTTTCATCTTTCATTACTATTCATTAAGCGCCTCGGAAAGACTTTAATTTCCGCGAAATATAATACTTCGCGAGGAGAAGGAAATGAAAGCGGGACCTCGAAAAGGTTTTCTGCGGATGCTCGAATATTTACAGTCTGCGACGAAGGGATAACCGGGAAAAGCTTCTTCACACATCAAGAAATCGATAAGTGGTCGAGGTCAATTTCCATAGCGCAAAAAATCCGTCTTCAGAGTTCCATATTTTAATAAGAGTTTCATAAGGTTGGAAATAATAATATGTGCAATATGACTTATTTTATAGTAAAGTTTTCCCACCCTACGTTTGAAAGATGAAGGATTTAGAAAATATACGAAGAAATATAAACTGCTCTGATTTAGGGATATTGACTTAAATTGCAAAAAAATATATTTAAAATAAGATTTTTGTGATGAAAATTCATATTAATATGATTTCAAGTTGCAAATTAATTTTAGCATGTAGGTCTGCAACGTATACAGGGTGGTTAAGAAAAATCGAGTAAAATAACGAAATTTTATTCCCAGAGAATTCACGCATTTTGAGACTACCAATACAATGTATGGCCTCCACGGGCATCAATAACAGCTTGACATCTTCTTTGCATACTACACACGAGGTTGTTGAACATTTCTTGAGGAATTTGGTTCCATAAACGGGACAGAAGCTCTCTCAGATCATTTAAGGATTCTGGGGTAGGTTGATGATTATCTAATCTTCTTTGAAGCATATCCCGTGCATGTTCTATGCAATTCAAATCTGGTGAGTGCGGAGGTATTGGTAAATGTGGAATACCAAGCTCCTCGCGCGCATTCTCAACTATGGCTGCACGGTGCGGTCTAGCGTTATCGTCTAGGAATTGAAAAGTTTCACCAATAGCTGGGTGAAAATTCGGCACAACATTGTCAATGACATGCTTCCTATAGTGTGAGACGGTCATATTCCCAGGACAAATTTGTAGATCTGTGCGCCCGTTGAAACATATCTCGGCCCAAACCATAACACTACCCCCTCGGAATGGATGGACTTCTTGGACATAGCGACGATTTTACGGGGTATGCGTGGGATTGTCCATACCCTTTTTCTTCGAGAATCTGAAAATCATCCATATCTGGATTCATCAGTGAAAAGGACACTACACCATTGATCGTTCCAATTGATATGTTGGCTTGCCCATTCCAGTCTTTGACGCTTATGGTCACGTGTTAATGGAATGGACGTCTAGAACCTAGATTCACCTCTCTCAAACGTCGTCTGATGGTTTCGATGGAAGCTTGGACCCTATCTGCATTTTGAAGAGTATTCCGTAGCATTCTACACGTAGATGTAGGGTTTCTTCTCGCCGAAACGGTGATGAAACGATCCTGAGCAGGTGTTGTTTTTCGTCGCCCATCAAGTCTTTCCAACACGGAATTTGTCTCCTTGAACCTATTCCAAAGTCGAGATATCACACTTTGGCTGACTTGGAGCCTTTCCGCTACAACAACCTGAGTTAGGCCACCCTGTAGCATTCCGATAGCCCTATTCTAGTAGCCTCAGCGTTTGTTAATTTACGTCTTGGCATTTTCAAAAAACTGGTTTCAAATCGAAGCCGTTGATAATCTGACTTCATTTCAAAATAAGAACATTCATGAAGCATATGTAAAGAACCAAACTTCAGAAAAAAGGCGACCAGATTGACGAAATGTCTCATACTGATTTTTATTGGATCGATTCAAGTTGTTATTGAGTTTTGAATGATTTTACAGCGATTTTCTCGAAGATTACATACTTTTAAAAACGATTGAATACGATATCCTTAACTCTTGTGGAGCCGAGTGTGGAGCAGTATATTTTCCTGCATAACAATTATTTCGGATGAATTTGATTGTATCTGGCATGTATTCTGCTTACGGTGCATTTTTGTCCTTGTGACACAGGTGGCAGTACCAAATGCGGAATTATGGTATTCCGCATGCTTCAGATATTGAAAAATCATATTTAGGGAAGTTAACGTCTTGTGGCATCAATAGAAATTAAGCACTCGCCCTGTAAATCTCAGTCGCAAATACGACCCTGTTTCTCGGAATTAATCTAGATGCAGCCTTATATTGAAGGAGAACTACGGAAAAAGGTTTTTATATGCCATTTAAACGCCATCCACGTTCAAGTGAATCCAAGGAGCTGGATTCACGCATTGAACGTCGTTAGAGAGAGAATATCTTCAATTGATTGCTTCTCAATAGAACCACTTCGATTCGTTTCGAGGCGAACCCCAATTTGATAAAATAAGTGGAACTCAAATTTGACTAAGGCATCGAGAATTGAAGCATTGATTACAGTCTACCCCCGGATGAAGCAATTCATGGCCTGGGTTTCCGTAACAGACAAAACCACTTTGATAAAATAAACTAGATAAGGAGGAAGATTTTTATGCCGATGATTATTTTCGATTATCGAATTCCATAGAGGTTTTTGAATAGATTGAGAAAATTATACGGAACAACCCAGTACTCTACAGAAGGATTTGATGAAAAAACTCACTGTTGAATTTTTTTTACGATTTGAGAAGTTGAAGGAAAATTAAAGGAATCAGCATTCATATTATCTGGCAACTGCGAAATGAATCATACCTGGCTCTCAGTCTTGAGAGAGGAATAGGCAAATAATGGTATGATTCTACAATAGTTTCATCCTAACTGGTTTGATTTCTATGACAGATTCTTATGAAATTTATTGAAACAGGTTTTCAAGTATTCCGTTTTTTCTAGCAGTGATCTAATAGGAATTTCACCTTACGTTACGCCTACATCTTCAGAGGTTTCTCGGAGGTTGTTACCCGACGATTGACTGCTCCGAACTGGTACAAACCAAAGCGGAGCAGGCATCTTCATGTTTTAAGCATAATATGTAACTATCATCAAGTATGAACAACTCTACCTTATAAGACCCTTCATACATGAAATTTCATGAGAAAAGCCGAAATATCCGACTCATAACGTGTGAAATATAAGGATTCCCTTTTTTCAAAACCACATTAATTAATTAGGTCCGCGTATGACACAAATTACTGTAGGATTTGTTCAAGGGAACCTCCCTCTTTTGACTAATAGGTATAAATACCGGAATCCCCTGTGAATAATTAGCTAACGAACAATATTCAACATGAAATTCTCACCCGCAGTTGGATTGGGTGAGAAAAAGAGGGGACAAAACCAACTGGGATATTTGTTGGACATGCCGATTATTTTCTCCTCTGAAACGAAGGTATATAGGTACCATGCTGAATTGATTGTCGGATTATTTTCAGGAGTGTTCGAATGAATTCCATTTTCTGCTTAATGTTCATCAGTGTATTGGGATGAATGCTCTAATAGTAGATGAATTTTGCAGCCCGAGCCGTCAGGCAAGGGGTGTAATTCATCAAGTGTGTTATGACCATTACCGCGATTTGATCACTATGCTTTATCTTCGACTTCTTCAGTAAAATTCGAATAAATCTGCATTTTCAAAATTGGCAACAGTTGTCAAAAGCTATTTCTGTGCTCGAAAATCGAATCGATATCGAATCCCATAGAAAACGTCAATAATTCACGTTTTCCAAATGCGATTTTTGGATATTCAGACCTAAGAAAATGTTGAAATGGATGGCGAGAACGTTACCTTGATGTCTGAAATAGAGTTCCTCATTGACTCGACTTTTTTATTCATTTCGTAAGCTACATTTTTCCTATTTGTATTAGAGTGAGTTATAGGGGTGAGTAATTATTTCCTCACACTATTGGTTTATGGGGACTATTACAGATCAAAATCAGTTGAATAATGGATATATTATTGTATGGGAGTAGATAAAATTACGGAAGGGGATATCTCCATTATTTGTCTATATGAAATTTTCTTCGAAGTCATTTCCCGAAGAGGTGATTGGTTCCATAAGCAAAAACCCTCGGCTTTATTATTTGAATATTACATATCAGCCCTTCGATAACATCAATTGTTCGAGATGATTGCATAAAATTTATCTCTTTATACTGAATACTTACAATGAATTCCTTAGGTACATGTACGGTCATCATATCATTACACTTATTGGCACAGTTGTGACTGCTATCTGATGATATAGAATTCATTAAATGTATAATTGGATGTATCACCTTTAGATTATCGGCTTTTATAATTGCAAGATTAGTTAACCATAATAATTTCATTGTACAGTGGAATCAATTACACAAAAAAAAGGAAATTATCTTGCAAATCACAGGCAGCTGTTAAGCACAGTTGTGGCAGTTTCCACATATAAAATCAACAGTGTATACATTCAGTGAGTGGAGTAGTCATCAAGAAAGTAACTTGATTGTAGAGTTGAGGTCCATAATAATAAATAAATAGTGATGAGATGAATAAGTTTTGCCTGGATTCACATAAATGGTCATTTGAAGAAACATAAAATAATAGCTTGACTAATTCAATGCTTTCAAACGCTTTCGCTTGGTTCTGAATATGAATAATTGTACAGAAATTACTGTAACCATGATTCTGCCCATTTGAAAGAAGTTACTTCAAATGAATATAGAAATAATGATAGCTCCCAACAATTAGTGATAAGCATAAGCATTTGTAGATTCGAATAGACCATTCATTTAACATACACATTTCCATCCCATTGGACATGAATTTCATTCACTGGATTGGCGAGTTCGAAAAGTACATAACCATGGAATACACATAGTTAACTGATATTTCGTTATCTAAAATGAAGCAAACAATCTCAAATCATTGATTTGTTTTGGAAAAAGCCAGTAGAAATTTTGAGTATAAACTATAGCAATGAAAGATCAAACTTACGATTGGACACATGATTCTCAATATAGACAAAATGAAGACTGACAGAAGATGAAAAAACCCATTGGAATCAGCCATTCTAGAAGCTGTTTAATTTCAAGTTGAGGTTCTATTATTATTATTGTTCGCTGCGTTTCTAACCACCTTTCTGAAAACATCATAGAAAATCCAATACATAAAATAACCCTTGCTCGATCGTTAGTTTGGTATATGGTACATTTCACTGAATTCTCGTTCCTCCTGAAATTCCCTCGTCCAAGCAATTCCTTGCACAGGCTTGCTATGTTTAGGCAATCAGTAACCAGGTGATCAGGAGTCCCCTCATTTTCCCTACAGAATCTACACTCGTTTTTTGGAATGATCCATTTCTGAAAGACTTCTTCAGTGCGCTTTTTTTTTCAGTGTTTTCCTTCTGCAAAACTTATAGGTTCACATTCCTCTTGATTGATTGATTGATTGATAAGCTGACGAACAAGAGACCGGGTTAGCGCTTGGCCTCCCTGTGACACTGCGACCAACTTGGGTCTATTGTATCACTCTTTCGTCAGTGGTTCCTCACGAGAATAGGTTTGTGTCCTTTATCAGGTTCAGTAGCCAGATTCTGTGGCGCCTTCTTCCCAAGGCGTCGCATTCAAAAATTATGTGAACACATTCCTCTACCACAAAAAGGTTCTGGCGATTGTACTATCTTTCTGGTTAGTGTGTTGGCCTCTTCGTTTCCTTCTATTCCTTATTTATTATATGACCCCGCCGGATTATAAACTCCACCAAACAGTCACACGTAGAAGATAGAGCGGCTCTTCAACATAAACTTTTGGGTTTTCCGAGCCCCAGATGCGACAATTTTGCGTGTTGGCGAAGCCCCCGAGTTAGAAATGGGCCTCGTCACTCAAGATGATTTTTCGATGGAATTTTGGATCATTTTCATGCATTTCGAGAACCCAACCAGCAAAGACGCGACGTTGTTGAAGATCTCCCGGCTTGAGTTCTTTTGTTAAGGGGCAGTATCACCTTTTGAATCGTGGTAAATTTCCATTCAAAAGTGGTCTCTTTATTTCACGAGTAAGTACCCTAATTTACGACGTAGAGACTTGATTTTTTTTTAAATTGAAGTTGAAGAACGGCCCGAGGGCAAATAGCTTTCTCTTTCGATTTAATCAGTTTTTTTATTAAAAAAAACAGGGTTATCGTTAGATCTGGGGTTATTGAATATGTTTTTCGTTTTTCATGAGTACAAGCTATATTTTTGAAATAATCATCATGAAAATTTTTGTAGTTTATAGAAGATTGCTAGTGCCGAGGGCAAGTAGTTGCGATTTTTTCGATTTAATTAGTTTTTCAATTAAAAAAAACAGGCTGAACTTCAGCGTTTTGGAAATTACACTTAATGATTTTTTTCCGACGGTTATTCTTCATTTTTTGGAGAAAATCGCAATTATTTGCCCTCGGCAATTTGATCTTCTACCAGCAACAAAAATTTTCATGATGATTATTTCAAAAATATAGCTTGTACTCATGAAAACCGAAAAACATCTTCAATGACCTCAGATCTAACGATTAACCTGGTTTTTTCAATTGAAAAACTGATTAAATCGAAAAAAAAAAACAATTTGCCCTCGGGACGTTCTTCAACTTCAATTTAAAAATCTCAAGTCTTTACGTGGTAAATTTAGGGAACTTACTCCTGAAATAAAGGGACCACTTTTGAATGGAGATTTACCACGATTCAAAAGGTGATACTGCCCCTTAAGGGGAAATGGTAGACGTCCGAGCTCGTGAGCTCCCTTCAAAAATTGGGCTTCTATTTTCATGATATCTCGGTTCGTATGCGGCGTAGACCAACAAGTTTTTTTTAAATTTAAGCTTAATCATTTCCCTAGAACGTGTATTACTCGCTTTTCCGTTTTTCTTCGTTTATTAGGAAAAAAATCTGCTGAGATGTAATTCCGTAAAAATCTGGACAAATGATTTTATTTCCATGATATCTCCGTCAATTTTCGGAATAAATGTATGAAATGTTCAGTATACGTGCGGAATAATATTTTGCAGAATGTGTATTACTCGCTTTTCCGTTTTTCTTCGTATATTAGGAAAAAATATAGGTTGAAAATATGACCAATAAAGTTCCTATTTAAAAATTCAGGAGAGCAATAAACAGAAAAACTGATTGATACACATTCTGAAAAATATTACTCCGCATGTAGGTATACTGAGAATTTCATACATTTATCCCGAAAATTGACGGAGATATCATGGAAATGAAATCGTTTGTCCAGATCTTTATGGAATTACATCTCACCCGGTTTTTTCCTAATATACGAAGAAAAACGGAAAAGCCAGTAATACACATCCTAGAAAAATTATTAAGCTTTAAATTAAAAAAAAAATTGATGGTCTACGCCGCATACGATCTGAGATATATCATGGAAATAAAAAGCCCAATTTTTGAAGGGAGCTCACGAGCTCGGACGTCTACCATTTCCCCTTAACTCTTTGGGCGGCAAATATATCATCAGAAATAAAACCCAAGTGGAACACAAAAAATTTATTCCCAATTTTCAGAAAATTTGACAAAAGCTCAACCAAAATACAGAAACGGCCCATTAACAATAAATTTTTCGAATTTTTTCCCGTATTTTTGCCTTAACAGGGTCTCTGCAAGTCAGGCCAATCTTCTGTATCGATGTAGATTTCTGTTCGGCGTATTTGAAATAGGTGGTACACTAATTGTACCACCGCTGCGGAAGAGGGTCGAAATTGGTGGTACATTTGTCATTTAGTGTACCACCTAAACCCAAAGAGTTAACTGAACTCCATAAGCCTTAAGACCCGAATCTTTAAACAAAATACGGTGTAATGACGTTTGTGTAATACCCAATTCCAAAGAACGACAAGGAATGGACAAATCTAGGTTATCTTCAACAGTTTCGGCTACAGCAGTAATATTCTCGGCAGTTCTTGAACAACGTGCATAGTTCTTATTCTTCACACCAGTTACTTGTCCCAACAGCTCAAATTCTTACACCAATTTCTGTATTGCGGTTCGACAGAGTGCTGCACGACGACCCAAAAATGTTCGGGTATTACGAACCCTCTCTGCCAAATTTTCAGCATTTTTATAGTTAATTTTAATACTTTCAATGCGTTGGTGAAGCGTGTATTGTTACACTTTTATTAATGGCGTGGTTTCTACTTGTCAAATGTCAAAAAATGACAGCATCAAACGCGACATCTACTGAAATAGCGGCTCTTCAAAATACCACCTCTTTTTGACAAAAAATACTTTCTCGTTCAGCTATAAAACCCAAAAAAAATTAGAACGAAAAAGTGGCCAACAATTTTCTGCAAAACACACTTCTATTCGACGTCGACGTGAAGCTTCATTTTTCGCTCTTAAAAACGGCTCGACAAAAACGAACATTCTCAATTTTTCCGCTTCCCGCATATTCGCACGGTTCTTTGACACCTGAATACGAGATAATCATAATCACATGGAAGGTAGTGGAAGTGATGTGAATATAAAATCCATCCCCGTGATCCTTCTCGCTCGTACGATTCCCTCTTGGTCATGTGCTAAGGTGGAAAAAATATAGGATGAAACTTTCCGTGCTGTTCCAATAAACCTCTTTATTGCACAATAAGCTCCCGAATGTCCATCGGGTATTTCTCCAGCGCATAATTTCATTTTATTTCGGTTCATCTTGGCCTCGTATGAATATAAATGGCTTGCACGATGAGCAATTCTCCATTTGGTTGAATTGCAGAATTATCCTTTGCAGTAAAATGCTTTCAATGCCGAAAAGTGGCCATAAAAATATGTGATTGCCGTTTTATCCAAACAGAAGGCAGGAGTAATTGAAAGACGAAAGGGAATAATTCAATTATCCACAAATAGATAAACGAAAGTATTGTAAACCATAATTTTGGGACTTTCGAATCCAAAGACATTTTCGAATAGCTCAGAAGCAATATGGATGTATGAATGCCTCTTCTCATAATGTCTATAAAGTTAGCAGTGCCACTTGCGAGAAAATCAATAAAACCTATTGCATTAATTGTCGAATAATTGTCGACAATTATTCATAACCATTTTCATGATATTCGGTCGATATTGAGAAAGTGGTTCTGCTAACTTTACGTTAAATTAGCAAAGCCACCCCGTAGAAAAAAAATTAAGGATGCGACAATTTCTTCCTTTCACGACAAATTCGGAACAGGTATTCGACAATTAATGCAATAGAAAAAAAGGCAAAAACGAATGCGCTGTTGTCAAAAATGCGACATCTTCAGAAATATAGGGAAATGGCGAGAAAATGGAATGGATATTGCTAGAAGGATTAAATTTTTTGTAAGTTTTTCACTTTATTTGAACATCGACAATTATTCGACAATCTTTTATGAATATCGTGATGATATTCGACCACTATTTGCTAAATTAATATAAAGTTAGCAATGCCACCTAGTAGAAAAAAAAACGAAGGTCGCGACAATTTTTTTTTTCACGACAAATTCGAGGCAGGTATTCGACAGTTAATGCAATGGAAAAGTATTTAATTACGAATGCGCTGTTGCCAAAAATGCGATAATTCCAGAAATATCTCGAACTCGCGGGAAAAAGACGTAAAATAAACTAAAAGGAATGGATTTTTTGTGTTTTTTTACTTCTTATGGACTTCGATAATTACTCGACAATTATTAATGACCATTTTCATGATATTTGGTAGATATTGAGAAAGTGGTTCTGCTAACTTAACGTTAAGTTAGCAAAGCCATCCCGTAGAAAAAAAACTAAGGACGCGACAAATTTTTTTTTCAACACAAATTCTCGACCATTAATGCAATAGGTTTCATTGATCTTCTCGCAAGTGGCACTGCTAACTTTATAGACATCTTCTCATAATCATTAATATCTGGTAACACAACACAAAAAGGTTTATTGCACATCCTATAATGTTGTCTCAGTAAGAATACCATTTCCAATGGTATTCTTCATTTTATAACAGTAATATGACAGAAAATACATAATTTCACCGAAAGAAATAAAGTGTTTTTCAATAAGAGGTGTTATTTTGAAACTCAACGATGCCATTTTTTTATATCTTTACTTCATGATGAAAAGTTAATAATAAAAAATAACATGACCAGGACTACAGAACCATATCCTTTCCATGAAATTTTCCATAACCAAATCGCAAAGTGGCGAATTGCATCTTTGAGGTCTTGAAACGACGTTGGGCTCTTGGCGTAAATCTTCTCTTTCACAAATGAAGAATTCGCAAGTTGTTGAATAAGAAGATCTTGATGGCCAATTGTGATCACCTCTTCGACAGATAACACGGTCCGGAAACTTTTGCGTAAAAGATAAATTCCGGTCCTAAAAAATCATTAATCATCTCTTGATAGCGCAATCCATTCACCTGAGGTTTCTTCAACACTTTCGGCTACATCAGCAATATTCCCGGCTGTTCTTGAGCGACGTGCACAGGTTTTATTTTTCACATCACTAGCTTGTCCCACAATCTCGAATTTTTTCACCAATATCTGTATTGCGGTTCCACAAGGTGCTTCAGAACGATCCAAAAATGTTTTACGAACCGTCTTTACCAAATTTTCACCATTTTCATAGTGGATTTTAAAGATCTCAACGCGTTTTTGAAGCGTGTATTGTTCCATTTTTAATAATGGCGTAGTTTCTACTTGGCATATGTCAAAAGATGACAGCTACCCAAATAGAGGGCTATTCAGTAGTAATATCACAGGAGATTAAATTTCCGTGACTATTCCACTCATTTCAAAAACTGACCAATCACAGTCCAAAGACAGCTCGTATTATTGCGATAATACCAACTGTCTCTCTCTGAATTATGATTGGTCTGACAACTTCGGTATTTTCAACGATTGAACTACAGAATCTCTGATTGAACTATGGATACGAATGGTTGGACAACTGATAAAAATAAATTGTAGACGTCAACATGAGTTTTTCCTTGCTTTATTCGAATATGGAGTTTCTGGCCTTTTATTCTGTTCGTGAAATAGTCTTATAAAATTCCACTCGAGATTGAATTTACCTCATAAGTCTATCTTTTATTTCCAAGCTCAAATGAATTGCTTTAAGGAAACACCACTCGTCCTCCGGACTCGTGATGTTTCCAAGCAACTCATTTTCGTTTGAAAATAAATCGATAGACTTATCACAATAACACCTCTATTTTCAAAGCCCTTTACCCATTTCTGATACTCACGCACAAATGAGAAAATGAATTTCTATCCAAATTTCTTCCCATTTTGATTGAGTGTTTATTTATTAGAAAATTGGAATAATATCACGTTGCAAAATTCTCCACTACATTTTGATTCCGAAGTGGTAAAGTTGTCTAGTTAAGATCTGATGATTTGGAAAGTTGGCTTCACTGATTATCATTGAGAGGCGCGTATAGAACTTATAGTACATGGAATGCTATTAGCCTTGCTGCTCAGCTTAAAATAATGGCTAAACATCTCAGTTGGAGGAATAGCGAGATTTCCATGTTACTATGGATATGAGGTGTCACTGTCACACCACATAATTCTATACCTATAATTTGAGCGTAGTGGATAATAAGTATACAAAAGTGTGGCAATCGTTCCCCTTAAATCCAGGGTCAGTCATCGCTATCCGCATGCCTAGGGAGAAGAGAAGGGACATGTAATCCTGTATCCATGGATACCGTATGTGACTCAATACAAACAGAGACAAATAACAAAACTGCATCCGCTGATCGCCACGATGTCCCTATTTTCCCACTCTCCGTTATCGCACATGCTCAACAGTCTCACTGACCCTAGTCAGAGCCTTCTGGATGTTTCACTTTTAATTTCAAGGATCAAATTATAGGTATAGAATTATGTGTGTCACACAGAACAGAAGCACAGAAATACTATGAAACTAATCGTCAAAATCCGATTCACTTTGCATTTCGTCAAAGATTCCTGTGTTTCTGTTCTTTGTGACACCTGATAGCCATAGTAACATGGAAATTTCGCTATTCCTCCAACTTGAGATGTTTATCCACTTTTTGATCTGGTAATAGTATTCCATGTTACTATAAGTTCTATGGAGGCGAGTCTCCTGTTTCTATAGTCCAAGGTATTAGCAAAGAATGAACCCTACTTTTTGGTATTAGTTTATTTTCTGTGGTTTAAAGAGGGGAATCATATATCTAATAATTCCAATATGGGCCATGAGCCAATCAAAACTGAAGCTGGGATTTGGTAAAAATCCAGATCTGCGCTTGTGCGGCAATATTGAAAATAAAAATATTTTTTTGATTCTGTCTCTCTCCGACACATCGTATTATGTCGTGAAACGTATGTCATTCTTAACTTCGATCATAACCTCACAATTTCATGTGAAATGTTTCAATCGCTTTATTCCGTTTTCTTCAAGTCCTAAATATCATTGCGAACTCCTATTCATATTCTAAAATTGAACTGAAAGTATTCAAGTGACATATTTTCATTCTCGATATCTATTTTCTTGTTGTATTTCAGAATAAACATAACCTCCAAATTTCTCGCAATTTTTGAATTTCCAGTTAACGCAAGCGTACAACTCAAGCTTTACCAAAGATTTGGCTTCACTTTGAGACTGTGAAAAGCAGGGGTATAATCCATATTGATGTTATTAGATATATGAGGGGAATACATGTGACCCAAGAAGACATCTGGTACCTCATTCCTTGCCTTTTTTGCAGTGGTACAGTAGTAGGTAAGTACTCAAGTATTCGGTATAGTCGCCATTCCTCCTCGAATACCCTCGTAGGAGTCGTGATATTTCTCGATTGAAAAATACCCAAGTCGGTAACGTGAACTGACTCAAAGTTTGATATAAACTGATAAATTATATCTGTAAAATATGTGCTTCAAAATTCCTCTCAATGAAAAGTGATTGCCAAAGATTTGTTCCAATATAAACTTCAAAAACCTGAACGGTCCTTCAGAAAACTCCACTACCTAAATACAGCCCTAAATAGTTATTTTTGGATGATTTTTTACATCAAATTGATAGTCCGCCCAAAGAAGTCTACGAAATCTTCAGGCTTTAAAATAATAAATTCCTGGTATTTCCGTGATTGAATTTTGATCACAATAATAGAAGACTATCTGCTATTTGATCACACTTCCAATAATTGGTAGTCCTCGTGGAAGTATTCTCTTCTCTTCGCGTCATCTCCAATCATTATCTCCTCTCCGTGTGGGGCATTTTCCTCGACAAATTATTATGGAAAGATAATATAATGCATCGATAATTCTGCGTCAGTTCTCTCGCCATTATTTTTGCCGACACGAGTAATGAAAGGGCCATCCATTCGGGTACACAGCGAATGACTGGCTCCAAATAAAAAGGAGCAAGCTACGAATAATCCAATTAAAGATCATCTGCTATCCGAAGAATACGAGACTAACGAAGTAAGGCGAAGAAAAATAAAAGTTGGTTAATAGAAAATGGATGACACTTCGGTTCGTTCTCCAGAAATAGATAATGTCGTTTCTTGTGTCCGCTTTTATCGACGACGGGAAGTATACTTATGGCCAAAGTTCGAACCGAAAGTACATTTGGTCAGGGGGAGCATTTTCTCATTGGTGGTTTTATCTGGGGAGTTTCCGTCTTCGCCAAATCTGTGTTTCTTCGATCCCGAGGTATCTTTGTGGGATTAATCCTGCTTTTATCTGTCTCACCTCATTATCTTCAAGTTATCTTGGTATCTTGGATTATTTTTCGATTCCGACTCAAAATGCTTTGTTATAAAATTTCACTTCGATTCAAAACCGTCCATGTAGAGCAATTAAGTACGTACAAACTCTTGCCTCTTGTCTTTGACTTGTACATTTATTTCAACTGTAGATTCTTGAGGTCAAAAGTAACCTTTTTTCTTTTTTCCGAATTCGGCTCTGCTGAAAAGATATAGCAATTTGAAAGAAAAATGTCCCAAATACGTACCCGATACAATTCTCTGCAAAGACCTCACAGTTTATATTTCTCGATTGAAATTGAGTTAATACATTCAGGGAATACTCAAGTACCTACTACCTTATTCGAATAAGAACGTTAAATCACGATATTTCTTAACGAAAACACTTAGTTTTGTCCGTTTATATCGGCATATTCCTCCCATCGAAATAAGTTTCATCTTCTATTTTCCTGAAGACTAGTTTGGATACACTTATTACTTGGTCCTCCTTTTGCGTACAAAAGAACATATCAAAAATCTTCTATGACAGAGCTTTTGAAAAGACGAGTCCAGATTGTTGTTTTTCTCTTTAAATAATGAGTAGAATAATTGAGTGAATTAATGTGGTATCAACCGTGTTGTTCATAAAATTCCAAGAGTATATTGTTCAGATAGAAACATCGCTACAGATCATTAAGTGCTTGGTATCATTTAATTTTTCATTAATTTCAATTGAATACGTGGTTTGTATCGACCTTCATGATTTATGTAGGTACATATCTGAATGTTCTATTTCACAGACATTCATTCTCAAAATTTCCCCGAAGGATGGACAAACAAATAAATTTTCAATATAAACTGGTCATATAATTTCGAAAAAAAATCTGTTGTGTGGCATAGGGTGAACTTTAATCAGTGTCTTTGAAAATTTTCATGCTCTTCAGAACTCAATTTCTCCCACATTTGGGAAACTGCATTATCACACACTCTACATTAAACGTTTTCCCATCATCGAGTTTTTTTGTACTTTACGTCCCTGATTTTCAAATGAAAATTCGACAAACATTTTGACAACATTGATATTTTTTAATTCGATTACAAAATATTGATAATTTTCCGATTCGGTCATGTTTAGAATCCAGGGAAGCATCCAGATTATTCTAGAGATTTATGATTTTTATCGTCAAATTATATTGGGAAAAATTCATGGATAACTTGAAAACGTCGAGTTTTATCGAGAAAAATTCGAAATACTTTTATTTTCCAAAACCATTGGTTCTTTCGAAAATTTGAATTTATCTTTATCAAGTAGTTTTATAGTATTTCAGCGTGGATTTATGTGTCGGCTAAGCTGTAACTTTTATACCGGGTGGAATATTGAATAAGTTTCGATTTGGGAATATGCTCCATGAAATTGATTACTTCACTGAAATTAAAATTATTTGAAATAATGGTTCCGAAGATATGAACGTAAAAGTGTTTTTTTCGTAGATTTTCTGTACCCTGTATATTTCAAACGAAACCGAATTTTGAAAAATGGTATAGGAAGAAGGTGTTTGATGAGAGGAATGAAAATATATGTATACAAGTCAAAGACTTACCCTGTTATTGTGGCGACCTTTTGTTGTTGTGGAAATGAAAATTCGATACGAATAAAATCTTATGGAGTGATAATTGATAAGTTGAGGAAGTTGAGAAATTTTGTGACTGTTTCTAAATTTGCCAATTCTCGTCCAACGAATGTCTATTTATGCGAAATCAAATATTTACACTCTTTCATCTGACAGGTCCTTTTTTTCCCTTCTTTCCACGCTTGGGATCAGCTACAGATTCTCTTCAGTCACCTCCACATACACTTCAAGATCATAACTGTGCAAAGGCGTTGTTGGGTTCATGAAGAAATGAACAAAATATTGAGAAAGAGAAGTGAGTAGACATTGAGATTTCTCATATTTGAGAAATTTGTGGAAAAAAATGGAAACTTTTGTGGGGCACTATAAAAGTAGTTTGAGAGAAGTGCCTAAAGTACCTACTCGCCGCCGAAGGTGAACTCCCAGCGAGACTTGTTTAAAGACGAGATATCGACCTCTCGACTACTTCTCAATCTTGTAACAAAAGACGTCACAGTTTCCTAAACAGAAGTCGCTGAGCGGTCTTTGCGATCTCTTCGTGTGGCCTGGGTTATCAATATTAATAACTTCGAATCCTTTCCTTAGCTTGCCTCCCAGAAAATATCGGAAATCCCAGTGAAACAATTTCCGTTTCAAAGTATACTTCAGCCCCGGTCGACCTAAACATTAACGTGTAAAAAATTGATTTTTCATGCTATACGGTTTCCGTAGTCAATTTACATCCATATTTATATTCATTTGATGGCCTCAAGATTGTGCGGTTAAAACTTAACTTTCAGACGGAATACGTTCGGAATAACATCCACTGTGGGTCCCTGACAAGGCATTATATGCCGCAATAAATGCCCCAGACACCCATAAAAAACAGTTTTCACAATAGAAGTCAAGTTCCAAGAATCGTTTTGGGACATATCTGCGAAACAAATGCCGCAGAAGACATAAATATTTAATTGGCATAATCTCGGCCTACCATACATCTATCATTAAGTTTCTTCATGACCCTTCTTCGACTCCATTGGAACTTTTTTCATTACACTCCACAAGATCGTAAAGAAGTCCCCTTGCGGAAATATTTATAGGTAGTTTGCTCACTACACATGACCTGCAAATTTGCATGTTAGGCCACCGAAGTTTTTCACATTATAAGGAACTGGAGATATAAACCTTTCTCCAACATTTAAGAAGAATTTACATCTCACTCATCATGACGCCACTACTGTTTCTGTCGTTGTTGAAATTTGTCTGCACATATCGGACTCATGACGACACTTTAGTTTTTTGCCGATATTTTATCTGCGAATGAATTCGAATCAATAGTCATCAGAATTGAAGTCCAATGCTTCCTTCTCGCTGCAGTTTGACAATTCCATTATTGAAACATTAAAACCTATCCAATTCCGAGTTATTTACAGCGTTTCCCAAAATCAATCTGAAAGCCTAAAAATCCCATATTTACAGGTGTTTGATTGTGCTGTTGATACAAATATTTAACAGTGTGTTGGACCCAGTCATGCCTGTATTATTGATCAATACACCTCACGGTGAACAATATTTCTACCCGCATAATATTTCCGTGGTCCCCGTTTGGCAGATTGTAGTTTTCCCTCCACAATGGAATGCATTTCCGAATTTAGCGTTTGTGCGCCAGATTTCATTATAAAGCCCACCATAAA
Source organism: Adalia decempunctata (assembly GCA_951802165.1). Lineage (NCBI taxonomy): Eukaryota > Metazoa > Arthropoda > Insecta > Coleoptera > Coccinellidae > Adalia > Adalia decempunctata. The sequence continues at coordinate 31,352,869 of OX637697.1, forward strand.
TTCTGCAGATGACGATGAAAAGATATGATATGTTGCAATGGCGCATGAAAACAAACACCAATGCTGAAATTTGGACATCCAATTTTCATAACGTGGACTATTGAACAGAAATTGCGACGTAATTTTCATTAAATACGAGTGGGACCACTTTTAATGAATTAACTCGACATGATTTCTGTTTTGTCGAGCAGGAATATTTTTTGTATGATTCTCTCTATATTATTGAGAAAGTTCTGTCTATAAATATAAATATTCTGATCCTCGCGCCGCAAGATCTCAGCGGGCGGTGCAAACCCACGTCAGTAATGAGAAGTGTCTCTGACACGCCCGGTCATTTCATTTTCTCAGAAAATTAAAATGTGTTTGACGGTTACTGTCACCCAATATCCGATCGCACGGCGTATCTGAGGAACATTAACAGTTTTGTTTTAATGAATCAATTAAAACGAACCAATAAAATGGCGTGAATTTTAAATGTAGTTAACGCCCACCGATCGTTATTGAAGTGCCAAGGAGAGGTAGGCTGAAATCAATTAATATGATTTAATGCAGTCTGCTGTAATTTATGTAGCAAAGTCTTCGCCACCGCTTAGCGGTTCAGATGAATCCTTTCGATCCTACTATAAATGTTATTATATTTACCCTTCCAAATGGTATTCGTTTCGAAAGTAATCAACAGTGACCATGAGTAGTCGGTTGCGAGATTAAAATCATTCGGAGCTGTTGAAATAAGATTTCGATACTTCAGAGGTTATAAATCTACAATCTTTTCGGTCCCTTTCAGACCTGATTTTTCAATGAAATCACGATTCATCACGACCGAATAACATATTAATTTCCATCAAAAATTTCATGGACGACCTTGAAAAACCGAAAATGAAGAATCATTTCAACATTCATTCAACAAAACCGAACGGAGAACATTATAAAGACAACATCCATAAATTCCTTCACACTCTATATCGTTTCTCTACCAGCAGCTCCCTCTTCTTAACTTTGGATCCTCTGGGACTCAACGATTTGACAGACTCCGGTAACTTGTTGTATACAATACAACAAGTTATCTTTAGACCGTAGAACAGGATGAAATTCAAATGGATACCAAAATTGCGTCTGCTGGCAAACTATTTAGTTTATCAGAAGTCTCTTACTTATAAAAGTAAGAGTATAGGAGTATTGGCATTTATGACTTAATCATCTTGTTGGAACCAAAACACTTCTGGGTCGATACTATTCAAATTTTTAAACAAATAATCATTAATCATTGATCTGTAAAGAGCCCCATTCACTGTTACATCAGGTCCAGCAACGATTTGGAAGAAATATGGACCATACAGTGCATTTTTCAGGGTGCAATGGTACCTGCAGAACTTCTTGCAGCCGTTCAACCAGAAATGAGCTTCATCACTGATAACAATTTTTCGATAAATAAGTGGATCAACTTCAAGCTCTTCAAGGCTTAATCAGCAAACAAACGACGCTTATTATGGTCGAGTGGCTGTAGTTCTTGAAACAGTTGGATCTTTTATGGGTGTAGACCAAGATCTTCACGCAAAATTTTCCATGTCCAACTTTTTGTGAACGTCGACGAATAGACAAATCTGGATCTTCATCAACACTATCACTTACAGCAGCGATATTTTCTTCTCTACGTACAGTTCTTTGTCTAGTTGTTGCATCGAGTAGAGAAAATATTGTCCGAAATCTATGGATAGTTCGACGATTAAGCTGCTCTGACCAGGAATGTCAAAACAACATGGCTTCTACCTTCTGTCAAATCACAGTTATCCCTATCGAAAATTTTATCACTCTGACTTTTCCACTCATTTCAAAAACTGACCAATCACAGTCCAAAGACAGCTCGTATTATCGCGATAATACCAACTGTCTCTGAATCATGATTGGTCTGACAACTTCGGTGTTTCAACGATTGAACTACATAATAATCTGTGATTGAACTATGGATACGAACGGTTTGACAACTGATAAATAGGAATTGTAGACGTCAACACGAGTTTTTCCTTGCTTTTCTCGAATATGGAGTTTCTGACCTTTTATTCTGTTCGTGAAATCCTCTTATGAAATTTAACTCGAGATTGAATTTACCTCATAAGTCTCAAATGAGTCCTCTGGACTCGTGATGTTTCCAAGCAACTCATTTTCGTTTGAAATTAAATCGATTGACTTATCACGGAAATTCAATCTCTAATGATATTACTATACTCCATTCACTTTTATTTAATCACATAGGAGGTCATGGTTTCGTTTTCAGGAGTTGGTGCACCTGATGAAAAGCACAGAACATATGATGAAAAGTCGCACAGAAAATATCGTTAGGTAATGACAAAACGTGAGAACGACGTTGCCAGTTTCTTTGTTTACATCAAAGTAAAAGTATCAAAGATATTCCACATTTTGTTAGGTTTACAAATTGTTCGCAGATTTTTGGTATTTAATCGATATTTGCAGGTGAGTTTTCCGTCGAATATCCAAGATTAACGTATGTTTACTGTTTTTAGCACCAGTTTGGAGCGTGAGGACGATTTTCAAGACCAGGACGAATGTTTACATTTTGAGGTTAAAGGGGTACACGGGAATTTCGTTGAAAAAGTTGTTATTTGGACAGATATCGCAGTATATGGATCGGATGGAGCTTCGAGAGGTCGATTAGGATGAAATTTTTCAGGTTTTCCTAGAAATTTGGCGATATCTGAGCAGATTTGCAAAAGCTAGGTACCTCACTAATGAGGTGGAACTTAGACCTAACTCTTCTATAAAAAACGCCTTTCAAAGGTCGAGATGGTGAAAAATGTATTCTTTAGATGTTGTTTGAACAAACGCAGCCGTGTTTTATACCCCAACATTGATTTTAAGAAAGTTATCAACAAAATAAAATTGACATTATTCTTGATTCTTGTAATTACCCATCAATTCATCTTATATCTTTGGGTTGATTTTTTTTAATGAATTCTTGATTAGAATCAACAATTGATGTCGTCAAGTCTTGAACTTTCAGTTCAAGAGGATAATAAACATTAAATCTTCACAAGCATGCATATGAAAATTATGTGAAAGCAATGCAATTTTCTTCCATGGCGAAAAATAATATATTTCAACAGTGATCTCTTGTACTTTTCATGCAAATAACTAGAAAAGGAATACTTTCTATCAATTCATATAAACGTTTATTATTTTCGTCCATCACATCTTTTCCAATTCATTCATTTTCCAAATAAATTCACATTCTGAGAAATACGCTAAGAATGTAGAAATGGCAACATAGTGTTGACTTGGAACATAGATGCATAGAACACCTGGTGTAACGACTCCCTACTAAAAATCGTGACCAAAATTTGTAGATCAAAACGGCATCCTAGATTTCAGATTTTGGACTAGTTCCAGAATAAATCCGCACTATTTATCGGTCGTGGCGCTACTGCGGCAACGACATTAAACGCGACCCCTTTCGGGAGAAATGAAAAGCTGCACAAAATATCACGTTTTCGATCGACAAGAAAGTCTTGAACAAAATCTAATCAGTGCCAACACCAGGTATTTCTATGCATCTATCTTGGAACATAAAAATATTTTGAAAACTATTGTAATATTCAAGTTTGTTGCTTTTCGGAAATTTCGCTCATGACATTTTTTCCAAAATCACTCGCCTCACGGCTCGTGATTTTGATACACATGTCATTCGCGAAATTTCCAAGCAACAAACTTTCATATCGCAATCGAGAAATTTTGCCGGCGAAATTCCATCTCTAGTGTTATTACATATGAAAATACACTTGATATTTAAGCATACATGGGTATCAGTTCGGATGTCGACATTAGTTCTTTGAGTCTTTGACGGGTTTTGGCTGGTCAGGTCACACAGGTTTCAGTATTAGTTTTCCCCTACTGTAAAATTGAATGTGGCGCACTTTTCGCAAATGCATCTGCCTTCTCATAACAATCAATGCTACAGTGCCCTGACAGCCTAAGAAGAATCGGTTGCCTCTGGCAAGTTGCTTTATGGTGTTGCGGCATTTGTAGGTGTAGGTTTCCAGAGCTCTCAATACTAAATGACTGTTACTACATATATTTATACCCGTACCTTTGAAATTTATTTCCAAACATTCTTTGACGCATGCCATTTTTTCCACCTGTAATTCACCTGCCGATAGAAATACAGCATAAATATTAGTATTATTATAAGGGTTGTAACATATCTGAATTTCCTACCCTGCAAATAAAATGCACCGTTGCCAGATTCCATGGCTTCCAACTTTGCAACGTCTATTGTCGAAACGTGGAACTACGTTGAATGAACTTATTTGATATTATTTTATAATTCCATGAATGATGAATATTAGTACGACTTCAATCAATACTTTAGGCAATTCGCATCTTTATAAATAGGAGATTTTAATCATATCGAAGATCCTCCATGAAGTAAACTTGTTCTTCTGTGACCATCGAAGAAATACGATTCTGTGGAAGTAAAACTAACCTCCAAAACGACAACGAATGGAGGACTCTCTTTAGAGTTCAGTTTTTAACTCGGCGGCTGTCTGTTTTCACTTTCATTCTGGTTCACAATAGTGTTCCTTTGAAATGGAGTTCCTCTTCTAGGAATCCGCCATGATAGTATATTTTAAAGACGCTTCTTTGTTATCTGGTATGTATACGATCTCCATTTAAATAACTGTTTGATTTCACAGGATTTAATCTCATGTAAGCTTGTTCTATTTTATTATTGCATTTCTATTGAATATTGTGGAACTCTGTTCTACTACCAACCCATTTGGAATATTCTTATACTGTTAGTAAGGATTACTGCACATTTAACTATTCACTCGACATCATGGTTTAGGCATTTGGAGTTGTTGCTTTTAGGATAATATTTTACGTACAAATATCACTGGTTTGGAGGCCTAGGGTATACTGTTTATATCGCTTGTGCTAAGGAAAATATCCCCCACAACAGTGGTCAGTGAAAATTCCTCTGGAAGTTCTATAACGAACGTCTCCAGTAAACCAAGCCTCGCCTTCGGGCCCTTGGCGTACCCGATAAGCAAGGAAAGCTTTGAAGGTGCCATCGTTCATCAGTTAACAGGAAATATAAAGAGTTTATTGTCCACTTCCGAACCAACGCGAATAAAATCACACACACACACTTGGAAGGAAGGATTCTTATACATGGAACTTTAAAAGCTCTGCGCAACAATAAAGTGACACTCTATATGCCTATAACCTTTTGGATGTATTGGATTCTGCTTTTCATCACAATTGTGCCAGTAATAACCTTACCGGAGTATAGGAAGCTCCATATTGTACATATCACCAGTGCTCGTCTTGTTAATAATTGTTCTATGGATTGTAAACATATCATCTGTAATGCTAGAAGGTTTTTTGCTTTGAGTTTCAATTGATTCTCGTTCGTTTTTCCTTCATAGGCTATGGTTCCCCGAACTATGGCGCTGGACGAATAAAGGGCTCTTGTTCCACCTTTATGTCCAATCTAGTGTTTTATTTATCAATTTTACCTCATTATTTCCCATCCTATATTTCACTAATCTGAGTTATTACGAATCTGAATTACTACGACATAACATAGAGTTCTACCAATCTAGACGATCACATCACAAGCCAAAAATATGAGTATAAAACCCCCTTTAACGTAATTCTACCCTCAGCTCTTCAGAGCAGGGTTGCCCCTTTTCTCTTTTTCATAATGTTCCTAGGATTTTCAGACTTGGAATGTTACAGGGTCCAGTAGGGATTAGTTCAGTATAGAACTATAAACCATGGAATCCGTCATATTAGAGTTTTTCTTCTAGTCTAGAATCTAGTAGCTAGACGCTTGGTTTATGCGGACAAGAAATTGGCGAACCGGCAAATCGCCAGGAAGAGCAGGTGCAGGCGCCGAGAAAGAAGCGAGTCTGGCAGGCAGTCCATCATGCCGAAAGGCACACATTGCAAGGGCATATTGCACCGTGATTATTCAGATACATACATACAAATCGTCCGCAAATTCACGTCATGAGGTCAGCCGGGCGGACGCCAGCCGGCACATGTCACGCCGCAGTTCAATTACATTTGGCGCTGCAATTTCGTTTCACGCCGTTCCATTCGCTGATATGCTCCCTTATTGGTGCATGTGATAGGTTCAGCCAGCTACTTTTATCTGACTTTTGATGTCGCCATTCGACCGTTAATAATCGCGTTTGCCGAGCTTTTTCGGAACGCTTCCACCCTTTCTGTCCCAGACGGCTTTGGCGGTGGACAATCCCAATGAGCCGAATCGATTTGGTTGATTTTTCGCGAGTAACGAAGCGGCGATGAGAGATTAATTAATACGAATCAGGAAAAGCCAATTTCCTTCACGAATTACATTTACGATTCTTGATGTTTTTCATCAGCAGCATACTCAAGAAATATCCTTATTAGGAAAACGAATATTGAACTTGGGTTTGGATATGATCAAAACGTTGGGAAATGTTTATATTGGTCGGCCGAACGTAAGCCTTGTGGTCCATTGTTCATACCGCATTTATGTAGTAGGTACTAGAGAGACTCAGACCCGGAGGCACGCTGACAAAAATGTCGCGAGCCGACAGGGTCCCTCTCACCATAGAGATAGGAAGTGTAAGGTCTCCTAAGTGTGCGAATCTCAGTACAGATAGATTGCCACACGTGAACGGTATATGTTCCGCCGTTTCATCCGCGTTCCTGTACAAACGGCACAGGGAACACTCAGTTATACCCATTTTTTGCAAATTGCACCAGTACCCAGAGACAATTGCTTACTCTCGAGAATCAAGAGCTTTTTGGCCTCGGGCTATGAAAAAGGCCCCTTGATAAGGAGCCTCGACTGCATCAGATTCGTTCTCGTGTTTCACTCATAGGAGAATTTCTTATAATAGTCATAGTCATATTTATTCGTAAGAAATAGTAATTTACGTAACAAGTCCGGAACAAAGAGTTTTTCTGGACAAATAGACAAAATTCTAGGACGAGCCGGAGGCGAGTCCTGGAAGTCTGTGAGTCCAAAAAAACTATTTTCGGGCGTGTTGCGTACGATATTTTTTCGGCAACCGTGTAGAATTACAAATCAATGAGACGATACATTTCTTTATTATACATTTTGATTATTATTTGAATTGAACAGAACAGAACTGTCATCCGTTATTTCGTTGCTATTGTGATGATCATCACAATGACAACAACGACGTGAGTTTTTCCGGACTAGGCCGGGAAATGTTACTTTCTCAAAGAAAAAGCGCCCGGGAAGTGGGTACTTCCCGGACGGTTGCCGAAAAATACATATTTGCATTTATACACGTCGCATAATTCATCTACATACTGACAGAATTCACAAACATATTTATCACAGTTGGGAAATATTAAAATTCAACTCATAAAATTTATCAAAACTGTAAAGTACATGGGAGATCGAAAATTCAGAAAGTTTAGCACTGAACGTATTTAAAGGAAGCGATCTCCAAGAAGCGGACAATCTATTATAAAACTTCAAAGCAAGATAGTTCGGACCACTCTGTGACCTGCTCAATCTTAAATAAGGTGTCATAAGGTCTCTATTCCTTGTGAAATGCGAGTGCACATCAGAATGAGAAGCCCAACTATCAATATTCTTACGGACATACATAAGACACTCGAGAACAAACATACCAGGCAGTGTGAGGATTCCCAGCCTGCGAAGCGAACATCTACAATCATCTCTATATCCAAGATTGTCCAAAATTCATACAGCTCTACGCTGCAATCCAAAAATTCTTTTCATTCCGGAGCAATTTTCCCAGAGCAAAATGGCGTAGCGTAAGTGTGACTCACACAATGAAAAATATGCAGTTTGCGACACAGAGGTGGACAGACTTCTCAGGACAAATATATTCCTAGACAATTTAGTCGCCAACTGACATATATGAGCAGCCCATGTAAGCTCATTATCCAGATGAACACCCAGAATCTTAACATCACCAACATCATCAACCCGACGAAGAGTGAAAATCATCTCCTGAGTCTTATCCTCATTCAATTTCAAGCCATTTTCATTAAACCACGATGATGCTCTAGAGTGGACTTCTCGTATTCGAACACTTCCACGTGACAGATCACCATCAGAGATGGAAACAGTGGTATCATCGGCGAATAAAATAGTCAAGCAATCATCCAAATAATCCGGGAGGTCGTTTATAAAAATAAAAAACAATACAGGACCCAGTATTGAGCCCTGTGGAACTCCCATCGTTATATTCTCTCTACTTGACCACTTACCGTCAACACACACAGCCTGTGATCTTCCACTTAGAAAGGAGTTAACTAAGCCGGCACTTCTGTCGTCAAATCAATAACGATGGAGCTTGGACACAAGGAAAGAGTGGTTGACACAGTCAAACGCTTTTGTTAAATCTAGAAACAGGGCAAAGGAATACAGGCCGGATTCAAAACAATTTCTTGAAGAGGTTTTTGATATACCTATGTATGAAAGATAGGCAGGGCCGATCCTAGCAGGTGTGCAGCGCGTGCCCCGCACGCGGGCGGCCAAACTCAAGGGGCGACCGCAGGCCGCCACATTTTTACGCCAGTTTGTAAAAAATAAGATTTTTAACAAATCTTAAAGAGATAATTGTTTTCAATTATTGATTATTACTTTCCAACTCTAATCATCCAAATTCTGAATAAGACGAGAAAAAAAAATTAAATGAAACTGAAATTTTCAATCTTGTCAAATCAAATATTCCTTGTTCCCCCTTACCGACAAAAAGAAACAAGGGAATGCTGTAGTACAATTTTTGGCTAGTCAGAATTTGGCATTTAGAGGAACCAGTTCAGAATCATATCGTAGAGATAATGGAATTTTTTTGAAAGCAGTACAAATGTTGGCTAAATTTGATTCAATTATATCGGAACACCTTAGCAATATTAGTAGACGTGAGGCGTATTCCACACTAGTTGGGGCAGCATTTTCAAAACGACATTATTAACATTTTAGCCGAATCTATTAGTAAAGAGATAACACGCGTTGTCAAAAAAGCCGAATATTACGCCATCATTATGGATTCATTTGTTATTAGGCGTGTATAGACTTATTGAATAGTACAGTAGAGATTTTAGAGTACTTTTTTTCCAGTAACTAATACCACTGGACAAGGTTTATGTAATTTTTTGTTGGAAAAGCTACTACCTAGCCTCCAGCTTGACGTTCATGATATTCGGGGTCAAGGATATGATAATGGAGCAAATGTGAAAGGGAAAAATGTAGGCCTTCAAAAAGGATACTCACCATTAATCCTAGAGCATTTTATGTTCCATGTTCAGCTCATCATTTAGTGGTTAATGATGCTGCCACTTCTTGTGGGGAAATTTCGGGTTTTTTTGACGGAGTGCAAGAATTATATGATTTCTTTTCTGGGTCTCCATATCGATGGGATATATTTGAAAAATATGTCAAAGGTTTAACTCTGAAACCCGACACACGGTGGGAGAGTCGCATAAATGCTTTAAGACAGGGGCGGCTCCAGGATTTTTTTTTTGGGTAGGCCCGGTTTAGGAATAGACCATTCCAGAATACGTAGAACAAAGATGAAAGATGTGAACTAAACCAGAATGAGAGAGAAACAGGTATATTTCATGCGCAACTTGTGGGCAGCATTAAAAGATGCGCAAACCTTAGTGCGAGCGAGAAGAGAAAGAGAGAGAGGGAAGCAATGAAATGAGATCCTACTGGTTTTATCGTACGGCGACCGTCACTTAGTAACACAACATTGTTGAGGCATACTAAAATTTAGATTTTCGATAAACAATACAACAAATAACATCCACATCCAAAACATCGACTGCGTAAAATAATAATATCAATTGTCAAATGTCAACGATTTAAGGAGGGAAATTTTGACGACCAATGATATTCATTCTTAGCCTACAAGTGACGCGCGCAACTGTCACCTGCACAGGTAATTCTGGAAAGGTCTATTACATCAGTTATCCCACCACGTGCGAAGCCGTGGGTCGCTTTCAATTATCCGCCTCACTCCGTTCGGCAGATAAACTCAAGCTCGCCACGAAAAGTGACACTTCTCCTCCTTATAAAATAATATACTATTATCTATTCCCATAGAATAATATATCCATTATTCAACTGATTTTGATATGTTATATCTATAAACCAATAGTGTGAGGTAATAATAAATCACTCTAATACAAATAGGAAAAATGTAGCTTACGAAATGAATAAAGAAGTCGGGTCAATCGGGAACTCTATTACGGACATCAAGGTAACGTTCTCACCATCCATTTCTACATTTCCTTAGGTCTGAATATCCAAGAATTGCAAATGGAAAACGTGAATTCTTGACGTTTTCTACGGGATTCGATATCGATTCGATTTTCGACCCCAGAAATGTTGTCAATTTTGAAAATGCAAATTAATTCGAATTTTACTGAAGAAGTCATTTTATTGTTGCATTTGGCATCAGTCGCTTCAGCATTCTTCAAGGCTCTCTCACATGTTTTGACCACTTTCTTTTACTACATTATCTACTTTCAAAACAGGCTTGGCTCACAATTTTTGAGATATGCTATCTTTGATATATTTCACAGTAAGATAGAGGGAGATATTTCATATGGAAGTTATATTGTTTATCTACAAGCAATTCAGAAGAAGGCTATAATTCATGCCATCTTCGAAAACAAAAGGCCATTACTGGTAAAAAATATTCTATTTTATTACCGGTATATTGCGTATCGGTATCATTCCCACTGCTATCTTCGATATCCGTACGAAAGATGAGATATAGAGTTTCGCTCCGGTCAGTTTCCCCCTATTGTGCTAGAAGATATTAAATTACGAATATAATGACAATAACTGCTGCAGGTTATATCTGTTATAACAAGATATTCGCCTTTTCTTGGAGACCCGCCTTGTGTTGTGGTGATTTAGCCATTGTGGAGAGTGCATTCTCTCATACCGTAGTTTCAATGACCCATTATTGTGGAGGTCGAAAACAGACCGTAAAGAAAATTGAGGGAATTGAACATTTTAATATCCTGTTCGTTGAGGGATTCTCGCTAAGTTGGTACCACTTTACACTCACTCAGTGTGATTGAGTCATCTATCATATGATTTCGGTAATCGGATACATAAATTGATGGTACAGAATAACCTCAAGTTTTCATCCTAATTATGCAGCTAATCTACAAAAACGATCAGGAGCAATATGGCCCAGGACCGTTGTCTTCAGATACGTACCTTATTTCGTGAGGAATAATGCGCCGATGCAGATGACTGCACAGTGCACATATCGACATGCGCATTAGGGTCCTCACGGTATTCATTAGTCTTCATGTGGCTTCAGTGGCTTCGTAGATGGAAATACGAAATATTCAGAAGCAATTTTTAAGCAATATGAATGTGTCAGTTGATCATTCAGCATTTCAGATTATTGCAATGTTTCATTTACATAATACACTGCGCAAAAAATTAACGCACATTCTGAAAATTTCAATTTTAATGAAAGTTAACTCTACATATTGACTTTATAACTTATTTTTATGTTCTCTCGGGAAGGTTTTGAACGAAACAAGACACATTAAATGGCAGAAAAATTCAGGATTTCACCGAATCTTATGTGAAAGAAGAGAAATGAACAATTTTCAAAATACTGAAATGCTGGTTTAAAACTTGGTATTTCCACCCCTTGCGTTAATTACAGCTCGGCAACGACGGTTCATACTCAAAATGAGTGATCTTAAAATGTTCTGATCTAATCCTTCCCAGATTTCTCCGAGTTGGATTCCCAAGTCATTAAGAGTAGCTGGATGATTTTCTGAACTTCTCAGCCTTCTATTGAGGTTGTCCCAAACCTGCTCAATCGGATTGAGATCTGGACTTCTTGCTGGCCATTCCATTCGAGAGACTTAAACCTCTTCAAGGTACTCCTGAACGATGCGGGTCTGGCATTATCGTCCATAAAAATGAAATTTTCACCAATGTATGGGGCAAATGGCACTACATGCTCTTCAAGAATGTTCCTTATATACTTATCAGCATTCATAGCTCCATTATCAACGACCAATAGGTCTGTGCGAGCAGTCAAAGATATTCCACCCTCCCCCGAAACCAGTAGTATTCGGGAAATTGCACTGAGCATATCTTTCATGTGGACGTCTAAATACGAGGGAACGTCGATCACAATGGTAGAGGCAGAATCTAGACTCATCTGTGAAGAGAACTCTTTCCCAATCGGCCTCTTCCCAATGGATATGCTCTCTCGCAAAATCCAAACGCGCCCTTAGATGGGCTGGGGTAAGAGCTGGGCATCTTGCCGCGACACGAGGCCTTAAATCATATTCTCTGAGGCGATTTCTTATTGTCTGAGTGCTAATTTGCACCTCATGGGTTTGCTCAAGCTGATTTTGAAGGAGGCGAGCGGTTGCAATCCGTTGTCCCAACGAAGAAACTCTCAAGTAACGTTCTTGAATGGCAGTTGTTACCCGTGGTCTACCCTGTCATGGTCTTCGGACATTCATACCTGTCTCCCTGAATCGCTGCAACATTCTGGACACACTTGTATGGGAAACTCCAAACCTTTCTGCAATTCTTGTGTATGTCCACCCTTCTTCTCGCAAAACTACCGCTTGGGCACATTCCTCTTGGGTCAAATTGCGTGTTTCGCGTTGCATAGCGATCGAGTGTAGAAAATCAAACGAAAGAAAAACTATTGATCACTAGAATTGATCGATAACAACTGAATTAGAAAGGAGCCAATACATTCAAAATCTGATAATATTATCTTTTTTTATTCCTGCTGGAAGAAAACATCTGTATTGAAGAAAAATGTTGAAAGTGGATAACATATGCATGCATAATTCTGATAAAAATAATTATCATTGAGAACACCTTCAGTAGAATAAATTTGAGATTTCCATAATGTGCGTTAATTTTTTTGCGCAGTGTATAATGATTTTGAATGCTGTCAGGGCCGGTCAGACCCAAAAACCACAATTTTCCCGACCTGAACGGAATCATTTTGCATGTTGTCAGAGTAATTCGAATCAGATTTGGTGCATGAAAGCAGGGAATACGGAACATGATACACAAGGTATTATGTTGGCGCACATTTTTATCCCTGCAAAACATAAATATTCATGAAGCGTACGCTACGCTCAAATCATAAAATGGATGTTGCGTTCGTTCTAATCAAACTTCATTTATGAAATGTCCAAATTACAGCGCGAATTCTCGGAAAGTAATTAGAACAATCACCCTGAATTCCAACTTAACCCCCCCGCGTGCGGATGCTGGAACCCCGAACATGTTCGGATAACAAATGAACTGCCTGAAAACAAGACAGTAGTTTCAATCACACAACGCGAATTTCTGTTTTATGTGTGGTCAAGTTTATACATTATATTCACACCATTATAATAGAGACTTTTCGCATTTGCTGTTATTCAACAGACAATACGTGTTCAGAATAGAATATGTGATATACATATATTTCTCTATTTCAGTATCGAGATGAGTTCATTACAGTACTAAAAACAGTGCTGTAATGAATTCATTACAGCATCGTTTTCAGTAACATTTTTCGTTTTGTGGTTGTCAGCAATGACTTCCGATCCTTTTAAATTTCAGCAGACGTCAATTTAGAAACGTCAATTTTCGTATTTCCTAACATTCACACCAACTGCCAAGATACAATATGAAAGTCACTAGGAACTATAATTTGAATTTTTTCGAATTTCACAAAATTTGAGTGAAATAGAGAAAATATCGTCTAATACTCGTTGCAGAATGCAATTCCAATACTCATGCGTTCAAAAACTCGCTCCTTCGTCGCTCGTTTTCGAATTTCGCATTCGTATTGTAATAGGAGCCCATTCTGCAACTAGTTTTAGAATGTACTATTATAATTCATACTTTGCATGAGTTGCTCGAACTGGAAAAAATAGAGACTCTGTATAGGGTGATTGACGATTTTTTATATTTTACTCAATAGCTATCTCAGTTAATATTGGTCGTACAAAGACGTTTAAATGGGCAAATTTGTATTATTTTTTATGGGCATTCAGAATTCAGTACTAAGAAATTCATAAAAACATCGCTGTTATTTTTTAATGGTGCACCCAGTATTTTATTTCCCTAATAGGTAGAGGTTTTTCTTCTGATTTCAAAAATATATTTTATGGAGATTATTTTTTCAGAAAATATAGGTTTTTTCTTTTAAAACTGAGGAATCGTGGATATACAGTTTTTATATTGAAATGTGAATATCGACACAAGGAACATCAAATTAAAAACACTTATTCTATCAGCGACGTTTCGGAAATTTTATTTCCTTCATCAGGCTACAACAAAAAGTAACATGTTACGAAACATTCAGGTTGGGTCCAAAAAGAAGAAAATTGTCAAGAATAAAAGTCAAAAATATAAAAACTGATTTTCAATCAGACGTGAACAACCGAATGACTAAAACAGAAGGAACTAAAATATTTGTATCAATAAATCGTGTCAAAAACGAAACATCGAATAAAAAACAGACATATAAAAATATAAACTACTTAAAAACACTAGTTAAAATCATATATGCATCTGTACATGTACACTATAAAACTCACCCTCAGAATATCTCTTAAATTTACATAAAGATATCATAAAATTGAAAAGGATATTAAGACAATTGATTCCACAGATATTTCTCAGTCAATATAAAAATATAAACTGTACCTTAAAACACTAGTTAAAATCATATAAGCATCTGTACATGTACACTAGTGTTTTTAAGTAGTTTATATTTTTATATGTCTGTTTTTTATTCGATGTTTCGTTTTTGACACGATTTATTTATAAACATATTTTAGTTCCTTCTGTTTTAGTCATTCGGTTTTTCACATCTGATTGAAAATCCGTTTTTATATTTTTGACTTTTATTCTTGACAATTTTGTTCTTTTTGGACCCAACCTGAATGTTTCGTAACATGTTACTTTTTGTTGTAGCCTGATGAAGGAAATAAAATTTCCGAAACGTCGCTGATAGAATAAGTGTTTTTAATTTGATGTTCCTTGTGCCGATATTCACATTTTAATGTTATTGTTGGAACGATAAACATAATACTGACAGTTTTTATAGTTCATAGTTTGAACTTTATAGGGTAAATAAAAAAAAACTGATATTTATTTCATGTATTCATTAACTAAAAGTTAAATGAAGTGTTCAAAATAACCCCCATTTACTTCAACACACAGTCGATATCTTTTTATAAATATTCTGAGGGTTTTCCTTACTATTTCTGAATTATTATAGAGGCTGTCAATTTATTTAAATGTCTTCAATATGGACGAGCAATATACACTTCAGATTTCAAATATCCCCATAAAAAAAGTGTCCTATGGGGTTAAGTCGGGGCTGTTAGGAGGCCATAGAATGGTTTTGATTAGTTTTTGTGAAAACTGACACATTATCGAGTTTTTCTTGCTCATAATATATCTTTTTGGCTGTATCAACTCTCAAATTATGAATTTCAG
The DNA here is from genome assembly GCA_951802165.1 of Adalia decempunctata. Lineage (NCBI taxonomy): Eukaryota > Metazoa > Arthropoda > Insecta > Coleoptera > Coccinellidae > Adalia > Adalia decempunctata. Next base: position 31,368,404 of record OX637697.1, read on the forward strand.
GTGGGCGTTCAATGTAGTGTGTTTTTATTTCAAGTTGCATTTGAAATTGGTTTCACTTTGAAAACTATAATTTTCTGGGTAAACTCAGGAAGGATTGGAGTTCTTCATGAAATAATTGAAATCGATTTCATTTCGAAATTCCTTTTTTTTTCAGAAATAGACGAAAATAAGCCAACTCATGCTTCTGTTTCAGTTCAAACGACCATGCAAATGGTTCAACTTCCGATTAAAAGCGAATCTACAGATAATTTTGTTCAGAAAATCAACTTGGAATACGGAATCGGCAAAGAATTGCCAAATTCAAATATATAGCGAGAAATAGTTCCTGCTTCACCTACATATTCACTAATTTCATAGTTCAGAGATTCTCGGATAGAGAGCGCCATTGTACATTTCATAAGGGAATATTCAATGGAATATTCCACAAAATGCACGGATTAGTTTTCCTACTCGTTGTGAACGGCGACTTTGAAGAAATGTCAATCAGAAAAATTTGATTGTTTTATTATCCATGGCAACTTCAACTTCGATACAAAGAAATCACTTAATTCTTGACTGGTGTTCTACAACTGCCTCAGATTTAGACAAAAACCAAAACACTTCTGTGCCGATACTATTCAAATTTTGGAACAAGTAATCATTCATAATCGATCTGTAACGAGCACCGTTAACTGTGATATTAACTCCAGCATCGTTTTTAAAGAAATATGAAGCGATGATTCGGCAATTTTGCTTGTTTACGTACCCGTTCAAGCAAAAATGAACTTCATTACTGAACACAATTAATCGATCAACAAGTGGATCAACTTCAAGCTGTTCTAGGGCCCAATCAGCAAGCAAACGACGCTCATTATGGTTAGTTTTTGAACCAGTTGGACCTTGTATGGGTGTAGACCAAGATCTTTACGCAAAATTTTCCATGTGGTGGATGCACAGATTTCAACTTGTGAACGTCGATGAATAGACAAATCTGTATCTTCATTAACACTATCACTTACAATAGAGATATTTTCTTCTGTACGTACAGTTCTTTCTCTTCTTGTTGTTGCATCGAGTAGTGAAAATGTTGTCCGAAATGTAAACCATAAATTTCACGAAGTTCTCTAAAGTTTGGCGAATAAAACACTGATTTCGGTGTGAGTCTTTCCATTTGTCAATGCTTATTGAACAGAAATGTCAAAAAATCAACTTCTACCTTCTGTCAAAGCACTGCAGTTATCACTATCGAAAATTCTATCACTCTAAAAAAAACACCCTTTACTTGAAAACGATAAACACTTCATATTTCTCAATGAAAAATGGAGAATAAAAGTAGGATATAATTCTTGATTTTTCATTACGCAAGGCAAAAGTTAGCAGAAAGCAAGACTTACTCATCCGACCAAACAACATTCTGGAAGAGAATCTGCAAACAAAAAGGTCCCTCTCCACTTCTTCGTTGAATACCGAATTCGGGAAAATTTACTGAGCTCAAACTATGTAAAATACTGGGAGCCGAACATATACCCATCCACTTTAATGTGTGTGCCTTTGGGATGAAGGGAATTATCATTCCATAACTTCCATATCTGTTCCTTGAGTGCATAGGAACTGGGAAAGCTTTTTTTCACTTTCACTGCCTTCACTTCGGATACGCCTTGGTATCCGTTTGCTGAGGAATTCCGTGCATAATTTTGAGTTCACTTTAAATCAGGGGGAGAATAGCCTCTCTTGATTTAACGGACGCAATCAAGGATTACCCCAACATCTTTCAGGTGGAAATTCGGGTAATGGAAAGATTCATAATTCAACAAGTGCTGAAGGTTCCTGAAATACATTCAATGTCGAAAGTCTTTTAGTTCCATTAATTCATGTACAGGTAAACAGAGTGATTCTTAATTGGAGGTATAAATGAATAGTTGAGATTACTTGCTTAATTTGAAGAATAAAAGTCACATAAATATGAGATACAGAGTGTTGAAGTTGTAGTTTTTTTCACATAGTACCTGCATTTCACCAGATTTTCAACTGAATTGCTACATATCGGGAAATAACCATAAGAACTACTAAGAAATTTCTTTTCTGCAGCTTAATTTCTGAAACGTTGAAATTTCTTTCTAGAAATCGGTAGACAAAACTATCGTGTGTTTTTTTTGGGGTGAGAATTTTAAATTGAAATAGAACACATTTAAATTAAGATTGGAGCCGAATTCGTCAATGCCTACTGAACAGAAATGTCAAAACAACATGACCTCTACCTTCTGCTATATCACATTTATCCCTACCGAAAATTCTACCACTCTAAAAAAAACACCTGATACAAGATACAATAAAGTTTAGTAGAAAAAAAAGCTTTTTTTTACAAGCTTTCGAACCAACAGAAAGCTCAGGAGTAAAACAGGAGACAGTGTTTCAGAGACTATTCCACTCATTTCAAAAACTGGCCAATCACAGTCCAAAGACAGCTCGTATTATTGCAATAATACCAACTGTCTCTGAATTATGATTGGTCTGACAACTTCGGTATTTTCAACGATTGAATTACAGAATAATCTGTGATTGAACTATGGATACGAACGGTTTGACAACTGATAAATATAAATTGTAGACGTCAACATGAGTTTTTCCTTGCTTTTTTCGAATATGGAGTTTCTGACCTTTTATTCTGTTCGCGAAATAGTTTTATAAAATTTCACTCGAGATTGAATTTACCTCATAAGTCAATCTTTTATTTCCAAACTCGAATGAGTTGCTTTAAGGAAACACCACTCGTCCTCCGGACTCGTGATGTTTCCGAGCAACTCATTTTCGTTTGAAAATAAATCGATAGACTTATCACGGAAATTCAATCTCGTGTGATATTACTACTGAAAATATCCTTGTGTAGATCGAAATCGGCATATCGCATGGTGTGAACTCTTAATTATATGATCTATACCAAATTTCAGTTTAATATCTTGTGAAGTGCAGATACTATGAGAAAATAACTTCAAATTTTTATTTCGAGAACGAAACGTTTTATCGACAACTTTTTTTTGAACTACTCATGGAATCTCCTTTTTTCGTTCGTACCTACAGTTTCAGTCAGTGAAATCACTGCATGGAGTAGGTACCTGAATATTTCGTCCATACGGAAAAATATAAAGGCGGCTTCCAACGATCAGGAAATTTTTTGACAACTACTGTCTGTGAAGATCACACAAAGGAATGCGGATGAAACAACCTATATTTCCACTGATACATCACCCCGAAAAACCATGAAACGCATCGGTTATAATTCCATTTTGGATGAAACCAAACCGTCCGAATTTCAAATCATTTACAGAGAAGGTCGTAGATTACAAAGGAGCAGGAATTGCACATCCAATGGCGAAATTCCCGAAATCGACCAATGGCAGGGCTCGCACGATTCGAAAGTCAATCCCTTTCGATCGGTTACCCGATGGAACTAATTTAAAAGAATTGAACTCGACGTAATTAAAAAGAGCTGTCAATGTTCATTTATTCCGAACAGAAAGCCCGGTGTTGAATTTATTGCATTCCCGTCGCTGCAGCAGCTCTGGCGCAAAATAAAGAACACTTATGTACACCTTTGACAGTTTTTTCCATTCACACAATAATATAAAAGATCTCTTTGTAGTTGAAAACGTCTAAACGCTCGACGAGAACCTATTGAGTTTCATAGAACAATATTCCAGCGAGTGACTGGAGCATTTTTCGTGTAGGACTGAGGGCCGTTATTGAATTTCTCGGTACAACATTCTACTGGAATGAAGGAAACTTGATACAGGAGGTTTGAGTTTTTTCATTAACCGTTCGGTACTCTATTCCTCGACATGCTAGTGCGATAGCTCCTACGGGCGAACGGTAATAAGTGAGATGTATTCGATGAATCCCAGATCCTACTATTTAGCGTATATACCGTTATATACAGAGTGCCCCAAATTTGAAGCCCACTGAGCCTCCTGAATAACTATCAGAGCAAGAGAAACATTCATTAAAGACTTCCGACTTTCTCTCTGAACTGATGAGATTTCAGGAATCAAATCATAATCAGGGTGATTATAAGACGTTTTTTGAGAAATGGGCCCATTTGAAATCTCCAAATATGGAATATGATATTGTTCGACATAACTATCCTTCTAAAATATTTTTCGACCTTCAGTTTTTCCGATTTTCCGATTGTATGGGAAATGAAAATAAATTTCTTCAGGAAAATTTCAATTTTGGCGCTCTAATATGATTAAGAATTTAATTTTCAATGACGTTTTGCTTGAACTGTTTCTTTAGCGAGTTCTTTAGTCCTATAAGTTCTCAAAGTATTTCATTTCATTTGAGATCTCGATATCCGAAATCTGTATTCACATTCTTGAAGCAGAGGAATGTGGAAATGCCATGAATTTTTTAGATTTCAGGAATACAATAAAATGATATGTCTCAAATTATACAGGGTGTTCCTGCAAGTCGTAAACCATACCGTGTCGAAAAAACTTATATTGAAAGATTATAAGGAAAACAAAAATCTACAAACAAAAAATACTTCTACTTACACAGGGTGCGTAAAAAAAGTTATATAAAAATATGTTTTTTTTTTTAAATGGAACATCCTGTATTCCATGGCATAATTCTTTCGAGGACAACAAGCGCTTTACACTTATACCTCATTTTTCATATTTCATCTCGGCACATAATTCGTATGCTTAGGATAGTGTGTTTTCAGGGGTTCATCAAAATTCTTGTAGCAAACGTTGTGTTCAATCTAGATAAACGAAATGTTTACAGTATTTAGCTTAAGGTATTAGCTTCATCATTCAGTAAACGTCTGAAATTATTTTTTATACAGATTGTCTAATATAAATTTACCAATTGAATATGCGATAACTTAATTTTTCCAAATGAAACACCATGTATTATCCTCTTTCAAGAAATTTGTTTTTCAAATGTTTCAAGAATGTGAAATATCTCACTAAAGAGCGGTTTGAGTATGGGACATATGTACTTTGTAAAAATTGAAGACATTTGAAAAATAAATTTCATTAAAGAGAAAAATACATGGTGTTCCAATTGAAAAAATCGTGTTATCGCAAATTGAATTCGAGAAAATTGTGAAATATATATTAGTCTGTAAAGAAAAAACTCCAGATGTTTTGATGTTTACCGAATGATGAAGCTGATACTTTAAGCTAACTACTGTAAAAATTTCGCTTATCTAGATTGAACACAGCGGTTGCTTCAAGATTATTGATGAAGCTCTAAGAACACTAAAAATACGAAATGTGGCAACGTCGTGATGAAATTCAAAGAATGAGGTATAAGTGTAGAGCTCTTGCTGTCCTCGAAAGAATTATGCCATTAAATACAGGGTGCTCCATCTGAAAAAACTACATATTTTTCCATAACCTTTTTTGACGCACCCTTTATATGTAAAACTATTTTTAGTTCGTAGATTTTTGTCAACCTTATAACCATGCCATATAAGTTTTTACACACGGTACAATTTATAAGTAAGTATATAAGAAAATTTCATACCCACATAAACAGTATTTAAATGTTTGAACAAACTGTCAGTAGTAATATCACAAGAGATTGAATTTCCGTGATAAGTCTATCGATTTATTTTCAAATGAAAATGAGTTTCTTGGAAACATCACGAGTCCGGAGGACGAGTGGTGTTTCCTCAAAGCAACTCATTTGAGTTTGGAAATAAAAGATAGACTTATGAGGTAAATTCAATCTCGAGTGAAATTTTATAAGACTATTTCACGAACAGAATAAAAGGGAAGAAACTCCATATTCGAGAAAAGCAAGGAAAAACTCATGTTGGCGTCTACAATATATATTTTTCAGTTGTCAAACCGTTCGTATCCATAGTTCAATCACAGATTATTCTGTAGTTCAATCGTTTAAAAATAACGAAGTTGTCAGACCAATCATAATTCAGAGACAGTTGGTATTATCGCGATAATACATTGTCTTTGGACTGTGATTGGTCAGTTTTTGAAATGAGTGGAATAGTCTGATGAAGCTAATTCAATGAATAGCAGATTCAAAAACTTGTTGCGTAAAGTTTCAAGTTTGTATGCAACAAATTTAGTTTTCTTGCGAGGCAGGATTTTGAATTTGTCCGAAGTGCGCCATGTGATATTTTAAATTGAAGCATCCATTGTGAACATAGGGAAAGAATTTTAACATGCATAGTTTAGAGGATATTCACATTCATTATGGTCCAAACAAAGACCTGAAAATTAAGATTTTAAATTGGGATATTCCTTACTGAAGGGTTCTTTTTATTATGAGCATTTTTTCAATAATCAAGAAGATGAACTACTAAATTCTACTCTTTCATGAAACTGCCCAGATGATCATCCAAACCTATTGTGATTTAACGAATAATATAAATTTGTAACCACTGGTCAGAAGAGATTATAGATAGTTATTTGTTCCTTCATCATTCAAACAGCAAAGCAGCTAATCAAACAATCTACACCCTACAATTTATGCCAAGAGTGAGCTCGTCAAAATTTCATCATGATCAGATAATAACAAAGTCGGTTTGTTATAAAAATTCTGCGAAATGGGGTGTGTGAATTGTATAACCCCAATTTATTTGTTAAGGACGGGATCCTTTGACGTTCGAAGAATTCTGATCGACCTGATATTCTATTAAGTTGACTTCTCGCTTCGAGATTTTACCTGAGGAAAGAATACATAATCAATTATATTGTGATCCGCAGTCATCCAGTTATTATGATTGTGTGAGGATTTCTTGAGTGATGCCTTGTTCTCTTGAATAATGACATTAATGTTCCTTTTGTACTTTTATAATGCATCATAGAAAGCTCTTTTGATTTCGGTGATTTTCAATAAGGAATATATTGTGAGGCTTCATTGTCAAAAGTGTGTTTAATGCTGAGGATGAGTAGTCGTTGGTCTTTCAGAAAGTGGATAAACATGGACATCTTTTAGCCGATGTTGAAATTACATTGCCAATCAATAAAAGTTCCCTCGGTATTTCAGCTCACTTAGTGTGACCTAACGTATGTCCCATTAGTTTTGGCACAAATCTCATAGACCAAAATAGTGATGATAAGAAGAAGTTGCTATTGAAAAGTGTTTGTAACCTCGACTTCACTTTGAGGTGTCATGCATGGACCGTAAGACTAGTAAGGAGAGCGGAAAACAAGGTTGGTACTTCGCTAAGAAAACTAGCACGTTAATATAGGACATCTAACTATATCGCTAGTTAATTTTATCGATGCAGAACAAGCCGGAGACGATATCATGTTCTGGCCAGACCTTGCGGCCAGGCACTATGCAAGAGAAACGCAAAACGTACCATTTGTTCCCCTAACCTTCCACAGGCTCGGTCCATAGAAGATTTTTCGGCTCTCTTATCGCGAAAAGTTTAGGACGGAAGATGGAAAGCCTCAAATGAAGAGAAACTTCGACGCCGAATATACAGGAAGATCCGAGAAATCGATCTAGATGCCGTCCAAAACCTGATGCTAGGCGCTCTTTGGAAGATAATGGCCTTCTTCATTCGATTTGAATTGATAGTTCTGTTGCTTCTGAAACGTTTATTAATGTGTATCACCAAACAACGAACAAATGTATAATTTTTGGTCTCTGAAATTTGTGCCAAAACTTATGGAACATGCGTTAGTTCACAATTCTACTTCACATGTAAAGAACCACTTGAATTTCGTGAAGAATGTTCTATAAACTTTGACACAGGAGTGAAAATTCGTTTCCAATAAAACCTTCCGAATTTATTCACATTAACATCACTGTCACGTACGAAACATGAAGAAGTGAAAAGCTGATCTTTTCCTCATATGGGAGAAACGTTGGCGTCTTGAAAATGATGAACGGGCTTCTGAGAGAGTCAGCCAGTTCGTCCACTTCCTGTACACTAAAAGTAGTCAAATGGCGGGCATCATTGACATCGAATCAATTATGAACCTCACCCTTCCCATTGAAAACCGGATGATTGATGGAATTTTCATCTTTGGGCTCATGGAACATAATACACTCTCGATGAATCTTTTTGCGTCCGTAGATGCCGCATCATCAAGTTTTCTCTGAGGCCATTAACTGAAGATTCTGTCAGCCTGGTTGTATTAGCAGTCACAGTAATAACTGATTAATTACCGCTTGTTCTGATGGAACCAGATGATAATAGATAGTCGAGGATGTATGATACTCAAATATTGGGGTCGATGATTGCACTGGCCTTCAGACGATACCATAACACCAATACGGTAACGAAAGTCTATGCAAGAAAACAAGAGAATATAGACAGTGCTGGTGTCAGTGTTACAGAAGATTCAAATCGGTCTATTAATCGACATTTCGAAAAAACTTGATGATTCAGGAATGATAACTTGACGTATTCTCAGAACATATTTGTGTTAGATCCTTCAACATCTTGGTTGATCCTCTTGACCATCATTATGCCTTGTTTGCTGATTCGGCTGAAGAATAATTTGAGAATGACCTTGATAACGAAATGATTCTTCTTATGAAGCTCATTCTTCTTATAAAGCTCATTCTTTAAAAATTTTCGTTTTTGGTATCAGAATACCTAATTCAAAACATACTGAATAGGTGTATCCAAGGTCAACTGTGCATTTCTCATTAAAACATAACATTTCTGTTTCTCTTCCATTTTTTCCTTTGCATCTTCGGTTCAGAGAAACAGAGTGTCAAAAATTTGAATTTTTTTTTCAGTTTTCTGCTAAAATCTCAGGAACTGTTGGAATAACAGAATTGAGGTTCTGTACACACATTCTCACTAATAATAGCTACTTTCTTTCACTCTATTCGGTTTTATTAGACGTGCCAGTGGTGGAGAGATTGAAATCGCACAAAGGTTGTACCAACTTCTATACCACTGGACAAATTTGCATTTGCACAGCAATCTCTGATGCACGAATGTGTTTTACACGAGGTTTTACATAAAGAAGGTAATCATGGTTCATCACTCTAAAGTGAACCGTTTTCGAGAAAACTGGTATTTCATGATAAAAAACAATTTGTAATTGAAAACATTTTCGTATTCTTGTTAACTATGGACACAAAAAAATAATGATAAATATCTTTGCAATTTAAACTTATAGACCTAGTTGTCAAATTTTGTTGACATTACTGAACTTGTTAATTATCACTACTTTATCCAATTATATACAGAAATTTACAATGCACGAAAATTGTTTTCGATCATAAAATGCCAGTTTTCCTGAAAACGGTTGAATGAAGAATAAGAAGTACCTTTTTTATGTGAAACACATTGGCGATCAGAATTTGCCTTGCAAATCCAAATTTGTCCAGTGGTGTAAGAGTTGGGGGGTAAAACCTTTGTGTGTAAATTCAATGTCTCGCCATTTGACGTTTAATAAAACCGAGTAAAGTGCAAGAAAGTATCTATTATTAGTTACAATGTATGTACTAAAAGTCAATTCTATCATTCAAACGGTTTCTGAGATTTAAGCAGAAGCCTGAACAAAATATAAATTTGTCACGCAACTAGGGCTGTAGAACATTTTTCGTACATCTGCCATTAAAAGTGACACTTTTAATGACAGCAAACAATGTTAAAATCGATTGTTTACGTGGAAGTGTGTCAAAAATATTTTTAACATTAGTGTTAAAAATATTTTTAGCATTCCATATTCTTATGATGAAATCAGATGAAAAAAATTCAGCAATTGCAAATTTTTATTATCAATATTTAACAATCATTACTTATGAACATGAATATTAATCGTAAAACTAGAACAATTACTAACATTAATGCCCTGTGACGTAAGGGAGCTTCGCAACACATAATTAGAATCCTCAGCACCATCAGTACTTGGAGAAACCGGAAGTAAGTACAATATTGGATGATGATGATCCAAAATCTGTTGAGGTTGAGAGAATTTTTTCAGCAATGACATTTCTATATGCAATGGGATGATCAACATAGCCCTCGGCTGCCGTCGTAGACTTCCATCCACCATGTTTTTTTATATCCGTAATATTTGCTCCTGATTCTGCTAGCAATGAAGCGGAGAATCTTCGAAAAGAGTGTCCTGTATATTGCTTTGGTTCTGGCAGTTTGAGGAATTCGACAACAATAGATGGAATTTTCCCAAATGTATTGATATCAACTGGATTGGCAGTGCATTTATTATTCATGCATTTCAGGAAAAAACGACGATGTTTGATGACAGAAGGGCGCAGTGCAAAGTACTTATGAAAATAGTCAACATACTTCCAAATAATACTGAAAGAACGACTTGTTTGGAAGTTGTATAGTAAATGATTTATTTGTTATTTCGATGTCTTCCACTGATAAATTACACAATTGTTCACGGCGACTGGCTCCAAATAATCCGAAAATAGTTGCAACCTTAACCATCAAGTATTTCTCATCTGGTGCCTTATTTATAAACTTTTCAACTTGTTCACGAGTGAGAATTTTCGATTTTTTGGGATGATATCCTTCACATTTCCGTTTTGAATATGCTATTACCTTAAAATATTTACTAACATCCACACCATTTTTAATAAGGGCGCTTGACTTTATCATTGAAAATTTGCTCCACAAAGTTGATGAACTCCATATTTTTGATTTTTCTTTTAAGTATGCCAGGAAAACAGGTTCATTGTTATATGCAATATCCGAGGCAATAGCGTACTGTTGAACAGATTTTTTTAGGTAGGAGTTTCAGATTTGCTCTTCTTGCAGACTCTTCAATATCCACAGGAACAACCAAATAGTCACTTTTATTAATGATTGGACTCTCCACAAACATAGTAAGCAGTTAAAAACCCAAGGAACGAAATTCAAATGACAGCGTCTTTTCTCATTTGTTAGCAATCATAACGTTGGCCATTCACTACAACCTTTTGATTATTTGAATATTGAAATGCATTTTGAAGTTTATTGTCATTGCAAATTTGCCCTTTTCATTATCAAAATATAGCAGTTGTACAAAAAACATTGTATGGTATTTGTGTTAAAAGTGATTTTATTTTGTTCGTGAAACTTTTTCACTCACAAAATAAAACGTCACTCATCTCATAGATGCATAGAATACCTGGTGTCGGCACTGATTAGATTTTGTTTAAGACTTTATTGTCGATCGAAAATCCGAGAATTTGTCCTGCTTTTCATTTCTCCCGAAAGGGGTCGCGCTATTTGTCGTTGCCGCAGTAGCGCCACGACCGATTAATATTGCGGATTTATTCCGGAACTAGACCAAAATCTGATATCTAGAATGCCGTTTTGATCTACAAATTTTGGTCACGATTTTTAATAAGGAGTCGATACACCTGGTACTCTATGCATCTATCTCATATCATAAATAACTATTTGAAGATGTTTTTTGTAGACAATTTATTTGACATCCAAATTGTATGAATTGGACAGAGCCATGACAAAGATTTTTTAATAGGCAAAATGAGACCGGGGATTTCGTAAATAGGCCAGTTCAAAATTTTGTGTTTCTGATAATTTCATATGAATTTTTGCCAGAACCATATGAATATGAATATAGATCCGGGTTCGATAAAACATAACTAGAAATATTTTAAGACTGCCTTAATAACGACAAAGACTGACCGAATGTGAAGAATATTATAGTGATCCATGAGTTTTCTCCATGAGTATAGAAAATTGATACATACATCATTTCATTTTTCAATAACCCATAAGTACAAATTCGCGATGAATGTTGAATATTACGATTTCCAGATTAATTAAAAAACGCGTGAATCTACTTTCCCAATTGATATACTGGAGAACATGAGAAGTTGAAACTCGCACCAACTGTTTTCCCGGCTTCAGCTGCGCCCCCCTTGATCCATAAAGAACAACACTATCTCTTAATTTGGTGAAAACTTTGGGAATTCCTCGGTTATTAATCACGCTGACATCGGCAAATAATATGACCTCGACGAGCTCAGAAGTTTGAGGAGCATCTGGCAATTTGAACATCGTTATTTAAATCCGGGAAAATGACCCAGTATTACTATTATGGAGCGGAAAATTGGCGAAGTGCAATTCGAAGGGATTCGTCGGAGGCGAAGGAGAGCCAGCGGGTACGATTGAGGATTTTTCCCCAATTCGAAATAAATGGAAAAACGGTTACTTTGGGTTCGGAAAATGTGTCGTCTGTTTTCGACTTGGAGGGTTCATTATAGAAATGCTATTGTGTTTTTTTTCGTTACTACGTCGAACACCACTTGCTTTATTCAACATCAATCCGTCCTTTTTGGAAAATCCTTTATATCAACCATAATTTTATCAAAGATTTCTGAAACTACAGTGAATCATTGCACATCCAACTTTTGCCCAATTCTTCTCGAATTTCCTGCAGATAGAAAAGTCATTATTGAATCTACGACGTCAAGTATTGGATAAAATTGCAAGAGCTTAATCTCATCCCATTTCTGAAGGTTTGAAGAATGCCGACATTGAAGTAGAGAAAGGACAATGACAGAAGTGGAGATGAATATTGCCTCAACGTTTAAATGCAGCCTCTCATTAGAAGTTTACTAAGAAAGAAGCTAATGAAGTTGCTTCAACCAAACACGATTCCTTACCCAACTTTTTCAATTAAACTAAGTTCTTTCTGTTTTCACCTGAAGAAGTGAGAACTTATAATCGCAGATAACTCATTTGAAATTTTTATGTTTCTTTGCAATGTCATGAAGAATGTGACGTCAATGTTATATTTCTTCATACAGAAAGGGCTAATAGGAACTCCTTTGGTCTCTCTTGACTTCTCAGAAATGCTTTAGTTTCTTGATGGTTGGAAGTTGAAGAAAATTCTATAAATATTTGATGATATACACACATGTCTTATGTGTTCAAGTAAACTTGTTGATAGCCCTTTTATGCACTGTACATGAATGCATTTTTATTTCAGATTTGGAGCATTATACCAGCTCACAGACTTCACCAGAAAATTGTTGTATTTCAGTATGCGACTACCATCGTTTGAAGCATTCATTTTATCCAGGGTGGCTTTGAAAAGACCCAGTTTTGCAAAGACCTTTTCGATTTTCTTCTCGAGATTTCGCTTCAAAAGGAAGCTGTCACGAATATAATTTCGTTATGCTCACCTACCTTCTATTTGCAACGCCATGTTCAAGTTGGTTATGTACAGGCTGGGATCGATATTCTTCGGAGGATTTCTTGTGAGCGGCATTCATGAGTCCTTTACTTCTGTACTCACTCGAAGTGCTTATTGGATTAGGCGTCAGAGCGATATAATGCTGCCTTCTTTAGTTTTCTTCTGGAGGAGCGTTCCCCCCTTGATTATTATTGAGAACCTGTCTCATTGTACACCAGGGGTGATGAGGTTCTTCTGATTTTTACTCATCCTACACAGTGTACTTGGAAAAATAATATGTTTATTTGATAAATAATATCATGAGCGAAATTTCCGAAAAGCAACCAACTTGAATATTACAAGAGAGAAATTTTTCCTGCTTAAATTTCATCTCGAGTGGAATTCGGCATGACTATGACGAGAAAATAGGGTTATATGTTCACATTTGACGCGTATTGCGCTCTTTGGCAAATTAGAATTCATCATAGATTAACTAAATCACTAAACGTTGTTTGTTCTCTCGATGATATTTATTTCCGAAGCTATCTATGAATTCGAGAAACGTCAAAAATTTTGTCGCTGAAAAACCAACATGGAATATGTGGAATAGTCATTTGAAAACATCTACAACTTTGCCAACGTTTAGGACACTATTTGTCCTTTCTCAAGGCTGCTACGAGTATGGTGTATGTAAAGTGAATATAAAATAAAAATAAAAAATAAAATAAACAAGCCTAATTCTCAAAAAACATTTTTGAAGATAAGCTTTTATAACAACACTCATCCGCCATTTTGAAGCCGCCATCTTGAATTCCTCGATTTTGAAGAATCGTAATTTCCGACCCAGAAAACATCCATGTACCAATTTTGAATAGAATATGATCATAATTACAAAACTCGTCCGCCATTTTGTGACCGCCATCTTGAATTTTCCAATTTTGACAAACTATCATTTTCGAACCCAAATACCCCCAGATACTAATTTTGAATGGAATCGGATCATAATTACAAAACTCATCCGCCATTTTGGAGCCGCCATCTTGTTTTTTTCTATAAAAAATATTTCATGATGCATTGTCACCAGAATTAGGTACACCTGCAAAATTTCAAATCAATCGGACGATTAGAAGTATGTCATATTCCACTTGCAAGATTTGATTCCAGATAGACACACAGACAGACAGACAGACACCGGGACAGGTGAAACTAAATAAAAGCTTATAAAAAAATATATTCATTTATTTGTCATAGACTCTTTCAATCTTTTTCTGTTAATTTTAATTTGACGTTCCAAGCCTTGACGTATCAATCTTCTGAATTTCCCAAAAAAATAAATGCTTAAAATCAGTAAAAACTCCTTATATAAAATCTTTAATTTTGCTCAAATCGGACGATAGTTTCGGAAATGGGGTTTTCTTTATCTTCAGGTCATCATAAAATTTTTAAATGAAAATGATGGAACCAATAAATTACTAAAAACAAAGTAAAATAGTCAATAAACAGAACGAAAGCAAAACACCAATACAAAATTGACTTCGAACAAAGAAAATGCATTAAAAGGCCAAATATCTTGACCGTCACAAAACAAAGAGATGAAAATGAAATGTGTCGAAGTCCACAAACAACTTAGTTGTGATATCAACACTAAAAAGAACAAATATATCGAGAACTACGTCAAGTCTTCTGTGGTCTAAACTAACAGTAATTTTTGCTGTCTTAAATCCGCAATCTCCGTCCTGCAGTTGACCTTCCAACTTGACTCCTTATTCGGATTGGGATTTAAGACAGCAAAAATTACTTTTGGATTTTCGATTCCTTGTTTATTTTGTTTGTTCTTTATTGAAAGTTAGGTTAGACCACAGAGACTTGACGTAGTTCCGAATATATCTGTTCTCTTTACTGTTGATATCACACCTAAGTTGTTTGTGGACTTTGACACATTTCATTTTCCTCTCTTTGTTTTGTAACGGTCCAGATATCTGGCCTTTTAATGTATTCTCTTTGTTTGAAGTCAATTTTGTCATGGTGGATTGCTTTAGTTCTGTTCCACTTCTCACCGTATATTGACTGTTTCACTTTGTTTTTTAGCAATTTTGTTCCATCATTCTTATTTCAATAATTTTGTGATGACCGGAAGATGGAGAAAACCCTATCTCCGAAACTGTCTTCTGATTTGAGCGAAATTAAGGATTTTATATAAGGAGTTTTTACTGATTTTAAGCCTTCATTTTTTTGGGGAATTTCGATGGTTTTTCTGTTGATACTTTATGGTTTACCAACCTTTGACTCAGTGGTCTGAAGTTCTGAAATAGTAAACCCAGGATCACACCAAGGATTCTAAATCATTATCACACTTTCACTACTCGTCTAGTCAAACAGGCATCAGTTCGTCTCTCCTTTTTCTGACGTACTCGAACCAGTTAATCGCATGAACGCGATATAGCACGTATCCATAAAGTGAATTTGTTCCGTGAAAAAAAGGGACCATTCTTTCAGTGTTTAGTTTGAGGTATTGTTTCTACCTCATACATACATTTTTTCTTTCAATTCTCGTGGTGATCAGAAGCTGTCTTGGAGAGAAGAATGGACTGCTGAACAAATAATAGGGTAATCAGTATTAGGGGTCTTCTAATGTCGTCTGACGAATCTGTGACAAAATTTTGTAGAGCGATGGGGAAAGGTGGATGAGGATAAAGAAACACATTTGATATCAGTATATTTTTGGTAAATCTCCCGGATACAAACAGGGAATAAAAAGGGTTCGGCTCCAGTAAACTAACTAGTCAGAATTCCGAACGATTCTTCCTCTGTCTATTCGGAGGGCTCCGCATCCGTTCCAGTCCTGGACACGGCTCGGTATCATCAGACTGAAACAGGCAACGCGGATATCGAAGTTTCCTGATCCGGAAAAAGCAAAGTTCAGTTCTCTAATGAAACCTCAACGGCCACTATTATAACAAATTTGGAAGCTTTTGTGCCCATTGTTTATTGTACTTCGTTGCTGCGAAAGCGTGGCTGTTTATTTATCGTTCGGGTTTCCGTTTGGGATCCGATCTGCATCTTTTGTTTCGAATATAATAATGCGGTGCTGCAGTATAAATTTCTTCATGACTGGGTTCGCTTTGAAGAATGTTAGAGAAGGTTATTCGGATTTGCGACTGAACGAATTATGTAGCTGCTGTTTAAGGGTCAGTATCACCTTTTGAATCTTGGTAAATCTCCATTGGAAAAGTGGTCTCTTTATTTCACGAGTAAGTACCCTAATTTACGACGTAGAGACTTGATTTTTTTTAAGTTGAAGTTGAAGAACGTCCCGGGGGCAAAAAGTTTTCTTTTTTTTCGATTTAATTAGTTTTTCAATTAAAAAAACGATTGACTCGCTTCTTGACGATGTTGCGATTACTAGATGTATTGACAGTTCGTTTTCTACCACTTCCTGGACGACGACCATCATGGCCAAGCTCCTTGAAACGACGAATTGCATCGGACACGGTTTGTCGAGGCACATTGAGCAAACGAACTATTTCGCATTGACGCCTACCTTAACGAAACAGCTCCAAAATCGCACTACGTTTGTTTGACATTCTAAAACTCTGTGAAATGAAATTATATCCAACTGAAAATTCACATATAAGTACAGGAAAGTGTAGAGGAACCAAGAGAATAAAAATCATTTGGCTGCGCTGAAATACTTTTGTTCCAGACCACAGCAAAATTTGTCCGAAGTTTTTCTTGTCACCCTGTATCTGCAATTGAAAAGCCATATTTCTTCCACAAAAATAAGTTACTTCTTCGATTTTCCTGAAGATTATTTGGTAAACACTAATAAATTGTTCATATTTTCCTCGATATCCCGAAAATTTTCATCGAATTGTTTTTTCACTAACCTAACATAACTCCATTAACGTGGTCATAGGACTATAGGTCAATAACACCCAGTTTCTATGATATTTCACAAAGCTCTTGAGAAGACGATACCAGATTGTTGATTTTTTTCTTTGAACGATGTTATAACGGTAATCTACCTCGCAATGCGAGGTAGCCATATTCATATCCCACGTACCGTATCGCAGCTCGGAGTCAGCCGAAGCTGACGCGATAAACCACGTGCGTGATCGCATCTTGAGGCGAGTTTATACAGCAACTAAAATAAAATAAGAATGTTCACTTGATGCATTTCAATGACAGCGTTTATACAGGAAATGAGCTAAAATAAGGAATAAGAATATTCTTATTTCCTGTATAAACGCTGTTATTGAAATGCATCAAGTGAACATTCTTATTTTATTTTAGTTCTTATTTTATTTTAGTTCTTATTTTATTTTAGTTGCTGTATAAACTCGCCTTTATTTGGCGATATCAGTCGTGGAATATGAATCGGGATGATACGTTTCTTTTATTCTTTTTCAGTTGAAATAATAACGATTAGGTTTTTTCCATATTCACGAATAATAGCGGCTACCTCTTATTCAAGAGTGAATGCTTTCAGGTTATGAATTTATTGGGATGAAGATGAAGAAATAAGTAAATTTAGAATAGATTTTATACTGAAGCCGAAAGAATGATCGAAATCCTCTCTTCGATGGTATATTTTCTTCAACTTTTTGAGGGGTGTTCTAATAGTTGTTGTCATGGGTCGAGTTACTCTTGTTGCATTCATAAGTTCGGCCTCACACTTCTGAAACGAATTGACAAAATTAACCTTAATTTACATAGCTATCAAGCAAATTGAGTTTTGTGAGTAGGTACACATTATATTCCGTTGCTGTTGCAAAGATACACGAAGTAAAAAGCCGTTGAAAAGAAGAATCACTGAGCTTAATGTACAAAATTAATAGAAGAGTTAGGAAGTTCAAAAGTTGTCAAAAGGAGAATGGTATCAAAGAAGAATGGTATCAAAGAAGAATGGTATCAAAGAAGAATGGTATCAAAGAAGAATATCACTTAATTGAGATAAGTTGTGCAGCATACGATAGACAAAAATAAGGCTCATCGTTGCTTGGAAAAATTTGTGAAAGTGAAAAGTATGATTGGAAGATTATTCAAAAATTTAAGTGGACAGAATTTCTTCGAAAATTATATTCAATGAATAAGATCACTCCACATTTTTCTCAAATGGTATAGTTATATCAGAACTAAATTTGGGAATAGGTACCTAATTAAGAACATCCAATAACCCTGTCCAAATGATTATTCAGATTGTTATAGCAAAAAGTAGTTTTTAAGAAGTAAGAGTAACCCTATTTTACCTGAATGAATAAGAAAAAGAGAAGCTCAGCTATATGTCGGTATAAATTTCATTCTTATATTTATATATAATCCCCAATCCCTCAGTTGCCCGCCCATATATTATGTTTAGCTATTGGAAAAAGGAATTTATAAATATGAAATTTTTTTGGGTATGATATTTCAAGATTATTAAAATCTTTTCACAATTAACTCTTTACAATTATTTCCATTCATCAAATAAATGATGATTCTTTATGTTGACTTAGATTATTTTATCCATTCAGAAACTGCACTTACCCATTCATTATTCAGTCTCCTATTTTATTTCAAGAATTGATTTTTTTTAATTGTAGTTAAAGAAGGTCTTGATGTAATTCCCTCTCGTTTTTTGATTCAATAATTTTTCGAATTGCTACTATGGGAATATTACGCAAAACCCCTCACCTCAGTTTCAATTTCCCCTTCTGTGGCTATTTTCGTTCTTACTATTAAAACATCGATTTGCAAAAAAATCTGCGCTTATTTTCTTCAAAAACTCTATTTGGTAACAATGCGATAGCTATCTCATACAAGTCATAAAATACGTTCAATCAATATCGCAGGATGCAGGAACGGATGCGATCTTTTAGGTTGAGTTTACTTCGGCTTCGGGTGAATTCGGACTGCGATACGGTACGTGGGATATGAATATGCAGCCGGGGCGCAAGACAAACCGTTTTTCTGTGCAGAGAGGTGTCTTTCATTCTGTCATGTGTCCATGAACGACGCATGCGTATAGCGAGAACCGACAGATGGACTACGATTCATTTATTTATTTATTCAATTTTTTATTCACCAGAAGAATGCAACCAACAGCCAAAACAATTTTATTTGAATGGCGTAAAATGATTATCATTCTAGAGCTCGAGAGAGTTGCTTCTTTGGCACTCTCTTGAATACCACATAAACATTTACATTTCTCGCAGTAACCTTGAGATGACCTCGAAATTTGAATTATGTACCCATAAAACATGAATAATAGCTGTGGAAAATTGGACATCCGCGATATAACGGGAAAGATAAGGTACTGTGTGTGCAAAATCCCCGAAAAACGTGTTGATTTCCTTCCGATATTTATGGAACTCAGAATTTAGGTATTGTAAAACACTCTCAATCTCGATGGTAGCCTGGGGACGGGAAAATCGGGGGCGTCGAGGTGAATTTATGCCGGTCTACGAAACACGCTCCATAAAAATAATTTAACCACATTTTTATCTCTCGATCTAAATTATTTGTTATATCCGTTCTTATCTCGATGAAATATTTCAACCAAGTGCGAGCTCTTTCAGGACTCCAATCCACTTTGGGGAGATCTCCTATTATCCTCTAGGATAACGGGTCCCCGACGGACCCGTTCGGAGAGGCACAAAAGAATCTTGACAAAATGGTTACTGATAATACATTGCAGCTTCCTCTCCAGCGAATGACCCTTCGCCGAAGGCAGCATAAAACGATTAAGTCACGTGGCTGGACCATCATCTATTGAAATAAATATGGTAGGAAATTGTGTAATAAATAGCGCACATTCAGGATGACAATAATCCGCGTTTCCGGAAACCTTCGGCCAGTGGTCGAAACTAAATGGAGCGTTCAATTATTGCTTTTTCGAGTCGATGATGTCATTCTTTTCGATGATATGTCTGACTCAATTGGTTCATCCAGCGCTGTCACAATTGAACTAGTATAACCTCAAGGAATTTTCACACTGATTTTGTTTTCAATTTAATCTTCAACTGTACCTTCTGTAATGGTACTATTCGATTGTGCCTTTGGAGGTTTCAGCATCCCATGCCAAAAGAGCTACTAAATATTCTCAAGGGAAGGATGAGAAGACAAAACCCAACTTGTAACTCGAAGAGTCTTTAACACTAGAGAGAGATTTCATACCCATATTTCTACCTGCCTTGTGATCTCCATATCATTTTTTAGGACTCTAAGTTATGACGAAGTATACTAACTGACAAAGAAACTGCAAAACCCAGAAGGAGCTGTTTAAATTTAATTTTTTTTCTGGTAAAACAAAGATATGATTAAAATTTGGAAAAAAAACGAAGAGTTAACAATTTTTTTAAATAAATTTGTTAATAATGTGTTCGTCCACCGCGATCTATACACTCCCAATACGTCTTAGCATTGATGCAATGAGATGTTTATTTCTTATTGAGGGCTAGTATCCCAACTCCCAAGCTACCTGTTCTTCATGTCTCAGAGCCGCCAAAGTCCGTGGGATCTGGGGTAAATTTCTAAGCCTTCTACCCATGGTGTCCCAAACATGCTCTATGGGTGAAAGATCGGGGGATCTGGGCAGCCATGGCAAAAGATCCCCATGAGTCGCCACAAAAAAGTTTAAACTAACTCTGGCAACATGAGGTCGAGCATTTTATTGCTGAAATATTGGATTCTCGAGGCGGATAAGGCAAGGGGGAACATATATATGGCTCCACTATTTTTGAAGGTAACGCAGCGCTGTCATGTTACCTCGAATAAATACTAAACGTGACCTACCTGCATGTGCAATAATACTTATAATAATAATTACGTTGGAAATTTCGGCTGAGGGACTCATGTCGAAATCGTTTGAGAAAAATCTTCAAAAAATCGAAGTATCCCAGAAGATTGCGGGACATGCACAGCAGGCTGTACAGGGTGGGCAAAATTGGTGCTACATGAACTGAAACTTTTTAACTCGAGGAGATAGAGAAAAATGAATGGCACCTTATAGTCCTCTTTTTTCGAAAAACTGGCATCATTATTTTTCTCCGCAGAATCCATCGCAATAATAAAAAAGTAGGGTTCTAATTTGAAAAACAGAAGTTATGGCCAATTTGGGATCTCAGTTTTTGACACGAAATTTGAAACACCCTGTGATGATATTTATGAAATTCAAAAGATGCATGACCTTTCCACATTCTTCTACTTTGACATTGTGAAAACGGTTAACACTCAGGATGTCCAGAATAAGAAAAATGAACATAATACTGACTATGAATATTTTACTTTTTTCAGGTTTTTTTTCGATATTTTGAAAACTATTCGAATGAATACAATGGTTTCAACAGAAATGTATTCAGCACTGAATACTCAATCATATCAGAAACGAAAACATTGAAAAAAAAATTTTTGAGCAAATTTATTTTCACTCCCTGTATAACCGGAAGTGCTCTGGCTCTGAAAATATTTTAGGTCTGTAGAGAATTTCGAACAATATCATAATCCCAAATTTCAGATTTCAAATATGTCCAGTTCTCCAGAAACGTCTAATAGGCACTCGAACTTGAGACACCCTGTATGTAGCACCAATTCTGCCCACCCTGTACATCGTGCGGAAATTCCTGAACTAGTGGGAGGAAATGTTTTTTCACTGGTTCATAGAAGTTGTACCAGCTCAGGCTGAGACCGATGATAATATAGTATACTTCATTACTAGTCCAGAAAGTAAGCTTTTTCCGTGCGCGCGCGAAGAGTTCCCGTGTGAGGAGGAGCCGAACACGGGAATTCGTGCAAGCACGGAAAAAGCCTTTCTGGACGTGTAATGAACGATATTTTTCATTACACCTCTCTGAAAACAATCCAACGATATTTGTTCTTCGACAGAAAGCATTTTGATATTGTAAAACAATAATTATTCGAAACACTGACGTCTACTGTCATCACGCAATCGTTGCTGTGTGTCTCAGCATAGATCTCTATGTCTCAGCGCACGGAAAAGGGTCACTTTCGGTGCCCTGAATCGACATGTTTTGATAGGGTTTTCAGAGCGGTGTAATGAAAATAATAATTTCTTTATTCCACACAATACAATATTGAAAATACCATGAAAAGTGAAACATGTTGAATATCTCCCCCACAACAGAACTAAATTCACAGATCAAATTATTTTCGAATGAAAATTATTATCATGATCCAAATATTCTGCCAAGTTGTATGGTTCCAGATTCAACAACAAGGACTTGTTGTGTTTTTTGAAATAGCACCCCATACCTTAAAACGCCTACTGTCTGGTGTACATGGCGCTCAACATCAAACTGAGATTCACGTCTTTCTCCCGACGTCATCTAACCCTCCTTCGGCCATCATGTGCACCCAAGGAGAATAGAGATTCATCAGAAAGGACGACTTGATGCCATTCCAATGTTGACGTTCTCCGCACCACTGAAATTATTGCCGGCGATTCTCAACCGTCACAGGTAACATATGATTGGGTCGATAATGCTGCAGTCTAAAAGACCTTAGCCGGCGGTAAACCGTTCGGACAGTTACACGATGGCCTTGTTCTCCTAACTCACCAGCAAAAGATCGAGTTGTCGCAAATCGGTCTCTAATGGCCAAGTCTTAGACGTCGATCTTGAACTTAATTCGTGCTCCTTCGATGTCCGGTGCCCACTCTTCTTCGATTTTGGGCATAATCAAACCACGCTTTACAACATCTCCTAACAGAAGTGGGATTTCTGTTCGTACGGTTACCGATTTCTCGGAATGACAACCTCGCCTTCCGTAGACCAATAATTGAACCTTTTTCAAATTCAATTAGATGGCGATAAATTCCGCGTACACGTGCTCTAGGCATTTTAACAACAAATAAACATCGACTTTGGATCTCCTCCAACAGCTAGTTTGTAATAAATTCAAAGTATTTGCAAAAAACGAGTACAATATTTAAGTAACAAAAATTGTTTACATGAAAAAACCTTAACGATTTTTTTCGCCGAATTCTATCATTCAGCTCCTTCTGAGTGTTGTAGTTTCTTTGTCGGTTAGTATATTCGTTAGCAGGAAATTCAAAAACGCTACAAGATGTAAAGTTGATAATTGATCAATGATAGCTGATGTAAGAGGCGAATGTGTTGGACATAACAATATCAAGGTGTCTCATGGATATTGCATCCATTGTTGGTACGGCGTATCAAAAATGTCTGAAATTTTTCTGTCCGTATTCTGAACCATCTTGATATTTTCGATCGCGCATTTCTACTCCCTTACATCTCAGAATTATATCTGAATCGAAAAAAGAATTCGTTAAAACTTCTGGATGATCTTCAGCAAATTGAAATATAAAGGATCCAAGCTTTCCTCAGAAACTTTCAATTAGTATAGCGGAATATTGCACCGACATCAGTTTAATTAGTTCTTTCCACATTTTAATCGGAACTGCTCTCAACTAATTAGCGATAAGGTGATTAAATTCGTTAGAAACTTCGCAATATTGTGATTAGCGAAAGACAAGGAAAGTGATTGGAAGGAACTGACTATACACAAAGTAGATATTATCATGAATATCATTCAATATTATTTTCTAATTTGATATCAGAGAGGTCTCCTTTGTGGAAATTTCTAAACGAAAATATGACTTTTTGTGTTTCACATCGCTTCTCGATCCAGTACTCTCGAAGTTTTTGAATACTCTTTTCACATTATTTAACGATTAGTGGCAATCAAACTTTCACTATTTTGATGATAATTTTTGACAAGGACGCGCTGTTCTTCCGTGTGATTCTTCATGTTTACTAACTCCCATCTGCCAACTTTCGATCTGACACGTCATAATCATGTGACATTATAACTGTCAAACATGGCGCGCATTTCAAATCTTGCGTTTTTATTGAACCACCCACAGAGTGGAGTTGCTATTATTAATTATCGAATACCTATTTGCCAAATATATCCTCGTCCATATCCAAATAATGTGACTTTATGCCTGCCTATCGAACAAATTAAATGAGCACAATAATTCATTATCTTCTGAATAAAAATCCTATTGTTTAATTACAGCTTTCAATTACACTACCAATTGTTGATAAACTGTCTGGTTATGATATAAAATTATTTTAACGGCTATTTGACGCCGCATGGGCTATTACTAACAATAATAATGGACGTATAATGGCATCATGAATTTTATATCGCTAACAAAACACCACGATAGGTCTGAATAATGCTTTAGAAAGGCATGTCAGCAATGGGATGTCCCGAAAATCACGTTATCATATAAAAAATGATGGCATAACGTCAACCCATTTTTCAGTGGATTGGATGTGTTGATAACTGCTTTGATTCTCATATCGGGACGACGTGAAAAATATTCGGAAAAATGGTGAAAGCACCATTTTATGCCCCAGATAGTTAATTCTGATTATAGGCTATTTGGAATTTAATTCGGAGGAGCTTACATTATATGCGGTCAATGACCATTGGCACGTCAAATGGAACAATGTGTCTTTTGGTTTCTATCAGTTGTGTATGCGAATATTTAAAAGGTCGTACATAATTAACAGTGAATCAAACCATTATTCTGATGCAGTCTAGAAATCCTGAAAAAGCTTTTGTATTCCGATGCAATTTCAAGTACAATCACAATGAATGCAAAAATGGCAATGGACTCTTTGGAAAGTTCAATTCAGAGGAAATGACTGCAGTTGACCCATAACCATAGTTTACCTATGTCAATTATCTTCGTTTTCGTTTCTTTACTATAAGAATATAAATTTTTTCGGCCATATGGCCGTTGTGGATGGCGACATTTGGATTTCCAATTTTCATACACTTTTCACAGAATTTGTGGACTTATACAGAATGTATATATGTATATGGCATTATGAATGGATACTGTGTACTTGTGGGTAGAGAAATATATGTTTTATGTTCCGTCACAGTCCCTCGGTATTCGAGATATTTGATATTTTCAACTCCTTTGCTGAAGGAATGGTACTTACGGTTGGTCTGACTTGAAGATATGTATCTGCTGGTTTTCTTCTTCGTGTGGATGTAGTCTTTATCTCACGAAACTAATCCACTGTATTGGGTACGCAGATAACGGGTTACAACCATGGTATACAGGGTGATTTTTTTAAGTGTTCATTAGACGTATTCGAGGAAGGAATTGCGATACAAATTCAAAATTTTGTATTTTTGTTTTAGTGTGCATGAACTCAATTTGTAAAATATTTTCAAGCGGAATCTACTTCCGGTTCTACCGGAAACGAATTTGAACTTCGTTATTTCGAATGCAACACCCTGTATATTTATACATATTTGAGTTCTTCGTTTAATTCTGCAATGATTTGGTGTATGATATGCGCAACCACATTAAGCGATTGTTGAGTTACAGCCTGATTCTCGAATTTTTTGACAGAAAGATGGCCACATATTAGTGTTTATTTGTCCAAAATCTCTCATTGTGAAAATTTTTTTTGAACATTGAAACAAAAGAAAGTACGTTGATACTGCTTCTTGTATAAATTATGATGAAATATTATACAGCGTGCCTGAAACAGGGCTTCAAAATAAAACCATGAAATCTCATCATTTTCAAATGGTAACCATTTAATTTTGTAATTCCAACTGATTGCTCGTCAAAAACTAGTTAGAGTGTGCCAAACATTTCATGTCTTTAAAATCAGTAGTTTTGCCGATATAGAATAAAATTCGAATTTCAGGAATGAATCCAGTTTTCTTTGTCTAATCAGAGGTTTAATGAGATAATTTTTAAGTAGGCTATGTCAATATTCTAACGAATATGTCAGTTCATTTATAATGCATTGTTGAGAACTGTCATTCATACTTATTAATTGTTGTTTGAATTCAGGCAATTTGCAAAATCAGAATTGCAGTAACAGTGATGTATTTAAATATTCCCTTCATTTATGGTGAATGTAACAAAATATTAGACAGGTAGTCAGAATTTAAAAAAAAAGAAATTCACATTGAACACCAGCAACAAAATCAAAGTTCTCAAAAGAATCAATAAATATTTGGAGGAAGAGGGCCAACATTTTGAAAATTTATTGTAATTTTATTATTAGATTTCTGTCAAGGTTTTTGTTGTTATGAAAAATGTTGTGATAGTTCCAAACTTATTTTTTTTATTTAGTCATCATTCATTATGTGCTCTGTTTTATTTATCACATTCGCTGCACATGAAGGACAGGTGCTCTGTTTATTTATCACATTCGCTGCAAATGAAGGAGAGGCATTTGATATACCATAGAAAATCGAGAATATAGAAATCTCGGTCTTATTCTTAACCGATCGAGTCCATTCAGAATCTGAAATTTGGGGTATTTAACAAAATTTCAAACCAAGTTTCTACTGATGATTATTTGGAAAAAGTCGTGGTATTCAGGAAAATATGAAATGAAACACATAAAATTTGATGTAATGGAAAATCGATTATTATCCATGATAAGTATAATTCAAAACGAATATTGGAAATTTTGGATAATTCGTTAATATTTTCCTTGAAAACATCGTTGTTCCATTCACAAGGATCTGTGAATTTTTCCACTTTTTTTAATGATGAAAAAATAGTAATTTACGTAACAAGTCCGGAAAATAGGGTTTTTTTGGACGAATAGACAAGATTCTAGGACGAGCCGGAGGCGAGTCCTGGAAGTCTGTGAGTCCAAAAAAACTATTTCCGGGCGTGTTGCGTACAATATTTTTTCGGCAACCGTGAAGAATTACAAATCAATGAGATGACACATCTCTTTATTGATTTTGATACATATTTGAATTAAACAGAACACAGAACAGAACTGTCATCCGTTATTTCGTTGCTATTGTGATGATCATAGCAATGACAACAACGACGTGTTTTTCCGGCCTAGGCCGGGAAATGCTACTTTCTCAAAGAAAAAGCGTCCGGGAAGTGGGTACTTCCCGGACGGTTGCCGAAAAAAAACTTTTGATTCATTCTAATAGGGATTCATTTTTTAATAAATGTTGGAATTTCAGTGAGTTATTCCATTTCCTAATCTCAATGGATGGTTTTTCTTAATTTGCCACTCAGGTGAAGAATTTTTTTTCACACCACGGTAGGAGGTAGATCTTTGTTTGAAAAAAACCATGCATGCGCACCAAACATCATAGGTTTACATTCGATAACGCATCTATCTAGGAATGATATACAAAAAGAAATTGAAAAAGTGGCCAGTAAGTAGAGTGAGAAACGGTGTAACTTTTTTGAATTTTTGCTAATGATGTGAGCCAATCCAAATTTCTTCCTCAATTCTAAAGTTCCCAAACGTGACATTTTCCCATATTACATTAATGTAACAGCACCTACAGAATTCATTTCATCCCCTGCGATAACTTCAGGTAGGGACAATTTTCTCAACTGCTCCTTGTATATCATGCTTTCCCTTTGTCAAAGGGGTGGCTGCTCCTAATTCACTTTTTTATCTGATTTTGGAGTCCACAGCTACGCGTTCCGTCAAAGGAAAGCAATTATATGCCTTTCTCTAAGTCAGATTGAGTGTGAAATGCAACTTGTTCAACACAAAGGAGCTTGAATTACATCTCCTTAATAATATTTCGCTGACACAAAACTCCATCCGGCCACTTGGGAGAAATTTTAATTCCATTCCTGGCT
Source organism: Adalia decempunctata (assembly GCA_951802165.1). Classification (NCBI taxonomy): domain Eukaryota; kingdom Metazoa; phylum Arthropoda; class Insecta; order Coleoptera; family Coccinellidae; genus Adalia; species Adalia decempunctata. The sequence goes on from OX637697.1 coordinate 31,396,121, forward strand.
TTTGTTTCTATCATGCTCTCAAGGAAGAAATACGAATTTTAATTGGGGGATATGTCAGGGTAGGTGGAGAGATGTGAGAAAGAGGAGAAAATACAGTAGAGTAAACAATTTGATGACATATTAATGAAGGCTTTCAAGGCCTGATTCAACTATGAAATCTGAAAATTTTGAGCTTTTTAGGTCTAATAGGAATTTCACCTGTGTCGTCTTCAAGTATGGTGGGCATCTTCAGAGGTGTGAGGGTCGGATGCTGATCCCCACGATTAATTGCTCCGAATGCATGTTGTAACCGAATCGGAGAGGTTTCGTTTTAATATTGCAGAAGGCAGACGACCATTCATAAGATTTCCAGGATACTCATAACTCCAATCCGTCGAAGAGCAACAAAACGCTCAGAGAACGTCAAGCTAATAGGGGTCTCAGTGATGATAAGTCGAAGAGCAGACAAATACAATGCAGAAATGCTCTTGGAGACATCATATTATGATGGTGAGATGAAGGAGTTACTGGAATCATCAAAATATAAAATGAAGCAGGAAAGATCCCAGGTAATATCAGGCAAACTAGGTCATAAAGCCTCTACGACTTCAAAAAAAGGCTCCGCATATTATATTTCACCCTGTTCATTTGAAAATGTCAGATAAATTAGCAGCTTTGTTGTTTCTACATGGAGGTCGTAGTAGTTACGTTTTTATTAAAATTTTCATTTACTATGGGAAAATAATGATTTTGAGAAAATATTATGGGAATTCAATGATTCCAAAGACCTGGCGAATGTTGAAGAAACTTTTTCTCGGTAAATACTGGAAATATTTCACGTATAGGTATATGAATTGTTGGAAGATTCAGTTATGCTATTTTCTTGAAGGAAATCAAGAATCGAATGTTGGAATTTTGCTGAAAATAATGAACCGAATAGTCCGTTACTTTGTGAAAGTTCATTCGAAAAAAAAAAGAATAGGAGTACTCGAATAACCCGACAGAAAAACCTCTAAACGAACAGAGCAACAGACGGACCTATGGAATTCTCAAGAAATAAGCCAACAGAAGACATTTAAATACCTTTTCGCACAACTTGAAATACTTCAGTAGGAAAATGTCGTTTTGCGAAACCTGTGTCACAGTTAAACCTTGAAAGAACTGACTCCATTCACAAAGTTTAAAAAGAGTAAATGAGAATTAGCATTGGTAACATCTTTCAGAATTATTTGACATTTCACGGATGCCAATCTAAATTAGCTTTCAGTAAATAAACTCGATAAACCTAATATGAAATAAAGGTTTATGATGAGTTGTTGACGATCGACTGTTCCTGCCGTATTTTATGCCTTTGTGTGGGTCTGATGATGCTCGTAAGCGCGAAACACGTGTAACCACAACCAATAAATAATTGTAATAATATATGAGGCTTGGACTTTGTGTTTTCCCGATTTTTTTTCGATGTTGATAAACCTAAATCTCGACCAACCGGGATACATATAAAAAGTGAATGGAGTATATATGGTGTGCCATTAAACCTATTGTGAGCACCATCGACTTGTCAACATATGATCGGGCTGGGCTTCTCATAATCACGTTTGAGCCTTACGTGGAAAACATACAGGCTTCCATCGAATATTCTAGTCACTTTGTCGATAAACTGCAGCTTATAGAATTATAACCGAATGATCTGCTTGTAAGCTTCGACTTTGTGTCTCTCTTCACATTGGTTCCTATAAAGGAATCTCAGATTTACGCATCGAAAATTTTTCCCAGGGAGAAAATATGTCTTTCCGAATATTGCCTCACATGTTCACATTTCATCCCTTCGGTGACCGACAAAACGGGCAAGTTTCTGAAAAGACATAACATCTGAACAGTTTATAAATAGATACAAAAACTAGGACAAGTCTTAATCTATTGTATTGAATACCACATAGTTCATACTGTGGATGGATTTCTTAGTTAACTTCAGTGGTTAAACCACCGTCCTCGATTCTATGGTTTAGAATCCAACGAACGTTCTACCTGTTCATAAGACTTCTGCTACTTGTCTGGCAATGACCACAAACTTATCCATAAAAGGGAATTCGTTCCGAGAAATAAAAGACTATTCATCCTCAAGAGGCCACAGACATCCAGCAGATACATTTTTGTTAATTCTCGTGGTGATAAGGATTGGTACAGCGGTCCTTTCTTATCTCCAAAAAAGCTCTTGTATATTTAAAACGCAAAAAGTGTCGAAGATCAAATAGATACACTTCCTCAAACTGGTATTCATAAAATATCCTGCAACTGTGTGAAAGTTTACATCGGGACTACAAAATGGAGAATTCGGAGACTACGTGACGAAATAAATTACATCAACTCAGTTTGAAAATATACTCAGAATTAAGTTGCATTGTCAAAAATCTACATTGCAAGTACGTCTTTAACCTAAGTAGTAGTAAAACGAATATTCTATTCTGCTTCAACTCATCCGAACATCAATTCCTCAGGGATACCTACTTATTAAATCAACTGCCTAATTCCAGTCGTGAACGTGTTGAGAGTTGATCGTGTCTTTTCCAATTAGTTGCCTGCAGAAATGGGCAGACCACATCTAATACCCTCTATTGTTAATGCATGTTCTACCCAAGATGCCCAAGGTGAAGTTAAGCATCAAATCCCCGACTAGACTGAGGAACTTGGCAAACTTCAAACATAATATTTACGACGTGTCCCTAAATCTCTTCGTGGTCAGTCCTAAGTATTCATCCAGTATGACTACTTATGACGTGTTAAGCGGCTGGCCATCCCAACCTCCTATTAAAATTAATGAATAGACGGCATGGCAAACGTGTCGGACATGAGTGCCGGTTTGTTAACAACTGTCGGTTTGGAAGAAGGAATAAACCCTGCTAATTCAATGAATAGCACGCCACTAAGAATTGCTAGCACGGTAATTTCGTTCATTTCACACAATTTCAGACGTTTTTGACCGTTAATGTACTCGTGACTACGAAGGAAGTGGAAGTCTTGAGATTTCAGTAGGTATTTTTATCGAGATGAAAGTAATTATCGTGGTAATGGAACATTCGGAAATTATTTCGATCTGGACGTCAAGTAGCTTTGGGTGCTATCTGAAAGGCAAAAACTTCAGCTTATTGCTTTGATGAAAAATTCCCCATCCATTTCATGTGGATTTTTCGGAATAGTCTCTGAAATCGCTCTGAATGTTTTCATTAGTAATATCACAAGAGATTGAATTTCCGTGATAAGTCTATCGATTTATTTTCAAACGAAAATGAGTTGCTTGGAAACATCACGAGTCCGAAGGACGAGTGGTGTTTCCTTAAACCTTAAAGCAACTCATTTGAGTTTGGAAATGAAAGATAGACTTATGAGGTTAATTCAATCTCGAGTGAAATTTTATAAGACTATTTCACGAACAGAATAAAAGGTCAGAGACTCCATATTCGAGGAAAGCAAGGAAAAACTCATGTTGACGTCTACAATTAATATTTTTCAGTTGTCAAATCGTTCGAAGCCATAGTTCAATCACAGATTATTCTGTAGTTCAATCGTTGAAAATACCGAACTTGTCAGACCAATCATAATTCAGAGACAGTTGGTATTTTCGCGATAATACGAGCTGTCTTTGGACTGTGATTGGTCAGTTTTTGAAATGAGTGGAATAGTCTGAATAAGATCTGTAGTCTGTTACCGTTAGAAAAATATTTCAGAGATTTTGTGTTTCAATAAAGATGGTGAAGATTTTTGAAAAACAACCGTTTGTTGATTATCTTTTTTTGGGAACACGCTGTATATTGGAAAACAAATTTCTTGTGATGCAGAAATAGTAATGGAATGAATCTGTTTCGGAACGAAATTTCGAAATTTCTAGGATGTCATGCTCGACAGCTATGAAAGAAGAACTCTCTATTTCAACACCCTGTATACAGGCTGGTTTTTTTAAGTGTTTCATTAGACGTATTCGAGAAAGGAATTGCAATACAAATTAAAAAAATTGTATTTTGTTTAAGAGTAGATAGGTACATGAAGTCAATTTGTAAAATATTTTCAAGTGGTTCCGGTTCTACCGGAAACGAATGTGAACTTCGGTATTTCAAATGTATATTTATACATATTTGAACTCTTCGATTAATTCTGCAATGATGAGTAAGACATGCGCAACCACATCAAGCGATTGTTGAGTTATAGCCTGATTCTCAAATTTTTTGACAGCAAGATTGTCACAAATTAGTGTTTGTGTCTTCAAAATCCCTCATTGTTAGAATTTTCTATTTGGAACAGTGGAACAAAAGACAGTACGTTGATACTGCTTCTTGTATAAATTATGAGGAAATATCATACAGGGTGTCCGAAACAGGGCTTCAAAGTGAGCCTCAATAAAACCATGAAATCTCATTATTTTCAAATGGTCTCCATATAATTTTGTAATTCCGATCGATTGCTCGTCAAAAACCAGTTAGAGTGTGCCAAACATTTCATGTCTTTAAAAACAGTAGTTTTGCCGTTATCGAATAAAATTCGAATTTCAGGAACGAATCCAGTTTTCTTTGTCTAATCATAGGTTTATTAAGATAATTTTCTAGTAGGCTATGTCAATAGTTAGAATATTATGTATGTTCATTTCTAATGCATTGTTGAGAACGGTCATTCATACTTATTACTTGTTTGAATTCGGTCAATATGCTAAATCAGAATTACAGTAACAGTGATGTATTAAATATGTTCTTCATTTGTGGTGAATGCAACAAAATATTAGAAAGGGTAGTCAGAATTTTCAACGAAATAAATCCAAATTTAACACCATCAACAAAATCAAAGTTCTTAGAAGGATCAATAAATGTTTGGGGGAGGGGGGCCAACATTTTGAAATTTATTGTAATAGCTATATTATTAAATTTCTGTCAAAGTTTTTTGTCGTTAGGAAAATTGTTGTGATAGTTTCAAACTCATTTTTTTTATTTAGTCATCAATCATTATCTGCTTTGTTCATTTGTCACATTCGATGCAAATAAAGGACAGGCTTTTGATATATCATTCTATTCTAGTGTACCTAATTCTTATTGCATATTTTCGAATGACCATTCCTAACAAAGCCTACTTTGTAAAAGACGTGTGTACCAATGAATTTGACTGAGCGAAACCTGGCTTTAGTCGTGAAATTAGAATTTTATTCGATAACAGCTAAACTACTGATTTTATAGACATGAAATGTTTGAAACACTCTAGCTAGTTCATAAAGAGCAATCGATCGGAATTACAAAATTATATGGTTCCCATTTGAAAAAAATTAGATTTCATAGTTTTGTTGAGGCTATAAGTTTGAAGCCCTGTTTCAGACACCCTGTATAAATTTCAACATAATTTATACAAGAAGCAGTATCAGCTTACTTTCTTTTGTTTCACTGTTGCGAAAAAAATTTCTTATAATGAGAGATTTCGGAGATATAAACACTAATTTGTGACAATCTTTCTGTAAAAAAATTTGAGAATTAGGCTATAACTCAACAATTGCTTGATGTGGTTGCGCATATCATACATCGAATCATTGCAGAATTAATCGAAGAATTCAAATATGTATAAAAAACATACAGGGTGTTGCATTTGAAAAAACGAAGTTCACATTCATTTCCGGTAGAACCGGAAGTAGATTCCGCTTGAAAATATTTTACAAATTGAGCTCATGAACTCTTAAACAAAAATACAAAATTTTGAATGTGTATCGCAATTCCTTCCCCGAATACGTCTAATGAAACACTTAAAAAAATCACCCTGTATAAATTGACATTGAAAGGTGGCAGAATTCGTACCGATTATTCGCATCGTAACATCATAACTGGTCGGAATCAAACCGTGGCAGAATGAATTCAAATAATCGATTTTGAACCCAATCGGAAAAACCAAAAGCCATTTGTCTGAAAATCAGGAATAATCAGAGAAAATCGCGAATAATGAAAAAATCGCACCGCAGAACTGAAGTCGTCGGCCATTTCGGCCAGTTTTGCATTGAATGGGTCCCTGGTGGACAGGGAAATGCGTCCCAGGCCGACTGTTCGAATTATTCGAATCGGTTTGTACACAAAAAGAACTCACAATGATTCTAATTGCTGGTTTTTAGTCTTCAGCGCTTACATTTCAAGTGGTTATAATCATGGCGTTCATTAAGGGAGTTATAAGCAGCAAGATATGGTTTCAGATGCACATAAATAGTGAGATAAGATCGGGGCATTTAATGGTGCGTCGAATATTGCACTTTGCGGGTGGAACTTTTTAATTTCCCACGACATGTGTCTTGACATTGACGACAATAAAATGATAAGTGGACAATTACGGATCGGTCGACGCATAGTGAGATTCGTAGTGGTTGGCTTTTGTTTATACAGGGATGGCCAGATCCATCGATTTTTTTTTGAAGTTTTTGATTCTGTCAGATTCACCGGCAAGCAGGCACAGCTGTTCGATTAGAAACGATATACAGGGTGAGTCTTTGACTTGTACATATATTCTAACTTTAGATTCTTGATGCTAAAGGAAACTTTTTATCATTTTCCATTTTTTCGAATTCGGCTCTGTTAAAGAGATATAGCCATTTGAAAAAAAATAGTTCTGAATACGTGCCTGATATTATTCTTTACAAACACCTCAAAGTTCAAATTTTTCGATTGAAATTGATGTGATTATCAGATATTCTGGGTGATACATTTAAAAAATACTCAAGCACCAACATTATTTGAATAAGAATGTTATAAACACGATATTTACTAACAAAACACTTAGTTCTGTCCGATCATTTCGGCAATTGAAAAGCTATATTTCTCACACCAAAATAAGTTCCTTCTTCGATTGTCCTGAAGATTAGTTCATAGACACTAATAATTTGTTCATATTTCCTCGATATTCTAAAACGATCCCATAAAAATTGGTTTCTCACTAACCTATCCTAACTCCATTAACCAAAGTCATATGGTTCGGTGTCAATGACTTAACCATACCCATCCTCTGTGATATTCAATTCACCCACAGAACTCTAGAGAAGACGATGCCAGATTGACGATTTTCAAGCGAACTCAAGAAAGCAGTACGTCCCCTATCGTTAGCGGATGAACTATCACAATCGCTAAAGGCGTCTAGGCGTTGCTCTTTGAAAATACCAAACGAGCAGTTCGTATTCTCGCCAATATAGCGCTACGTTCTTAATTTCAGTCGTCACGGTCTACTCTTGCCTTCAGAAGGCCGTGGATGTAGCCGCCACGCAAGACAAAGACAAACCGTTGTTCTGTGCTCCAACCAGTCCAACCTAAAACGTTAGTCAGTGATCCCATACACGGCATAAACGAAGTTCACGCTTTATTTATTTACAGAGAATGAAGCAAACAGGCGATGATTATGTAAATGACTTTCAGTGAATTGATGTAATAGTAGTGTCGTTCTGGTGTCGAGTTATATTGTTTCTATAGATATTTTGCTGAAGGACCGGTAACAATAGAAACTGCCTATAAAATGTATAATTTCATGCTTTTTAGAATTCAATTTTATGTCCCACGAATGTGGAATTTTATTATTACATATCTCTACATCAAACGTTTTTTCATCATAAAGATTTTAGTCTTGACAAAGTTGATAAACATTCTGACAACGTTGGTAACTTGTTGAGAGACCAGAGAAGAAATAATATTCGATGAGATTTAACTCAGGACAGCATTCAGATTATTCTTGAAATTCATGATTTTTTCCTCTAATTCAATCTTATACAATAAGGAATAACTTGAGAGCGACGCGTTTTATTGAAAAAATATAAGAATACTTTTATTTTCTAAAATAATTAATTCTTTCGAAAACGTGAACCGTTCATCTTTTTCAAGTGGTTTTATAGTATTTTTGCGTGAATTTATAAGTCGACTATACTGTAACTTTTTTACCAGGAGAAATATGAAATAAGTGTCAATTGAGAATATGCACCATGCATAGAGTAAACAATCAACCAAAATTCAGTTCATTGGAAATATCGGTTCCGAATATATGGAAAGAATAGTGTTAATTTCATGGATTTTTGACACCCTGTATCTTCCAAACGAAACCGAATTTTGAAAAATGGCATGCGAAAAAAGTGTCTCTTTTGATGGGAGGAATCTACAGTTGAAATATATGTACAAGTCAAAGACTCACCCTGTATTTTGAAGTGTCTTTTATTCAACTTGCAATGAAGGTGTGTTATTAATTTATTTATTTTGTTTGAGATATTTTTAACCAGTTGTTCGATTCATTTTTTATTGAGCACATGTTTAAAGTTGTGATGACAATGCATTTTCAATTTGTTTTTATAGAAATAACAAACAAAATAGCTGATAAAAGTGTTTTTGGCCGACTCTGTTCAATATTGAGGGGGGTTTTTGAAGTCGAGGACTATGCCTGTTACATCAGAATACGAACGTGGGTCCAAGATTATTAATGTGATCGAAAAACTAATTCTGACTATAGAGAAGGAAATGAAATCATAAGTGGAAAAATTTTGGAGACAAGCTTCCATTCAAATGTACTGAAAAAGGGGAAATAATTAATCAGTTTTCTGAAGCAACTTAATCAATAACAGATACAAAAGTTAAGGTGATTGTATGCAACAAAATAGGTATCTATGCGCGCCAAAATCTTATTCAAAAGATTTCTATTGATTATTCTATCCGCTTTAGGGCATTTGTACAAGAGCTATTTTCACTCTCAATTTCAAGGAAAAACCGTCAGTTTCCAGTACCGTTCATTTCGCTGGATGATGAAAGTCAGTTGGAGGCTTTTCCCTATTTGGTAATTTCCTCGGAATCAAAAAAACGAATCGGTGATTTCCTTGATCTGAAATTTCCGAGTGAATGTTATTCGCCAAAGTAGAGTCGGGGAAATCGAAAAAGGAAGTATTTCCCCATGTTCCTGCCAGAGATAGAATAGAAATCTCGACTCTCATCATCGGTTATTTTCGGTGAGGAGTTGAAATATACTTTTTGCCCGAAGTTTATCAAAGGAAGTTTTTATTGGTGTTTTTCCACGATGAGAAATAGCGAATCATTTATAAGTCTGGTCAGAATAGTGATAAATATGAGACATGTTTACGATTTCAATAAATATTTCCCGTACAAAAACCATTTGTTTGTCAATCCCTTGCTGTTATCAGGCGGGGCCGGAGGCAAAAAAGGGGATGATTAATGAACACTTTAAGCGATTTGCTCATGGCCGTTGTTTGGTAACTGCTTGAGGATGGAACCAATTTCCCGATTGAACTAAATAGCGGGACTATTTGGCATGTCCTCATTCTTCACTCTTCGGAACTGATTAGGTTAAGTCACTTGTAGTGATTGATTTGCTTTCCACCGATCGTTTAGCTTTTGTACCCAAATACGTATACACACCTGATAGGAGACATTGTTCGATAGGTTGCGTGGAAAATTGGAACACATGTATCGATAATATTCGTCCTTCAAAAAGGCGAAAATTCTTTTTCGATGAAGAGAATTTTTGTTTGTGGCTGTCCAGCAAACAATTATGCATATTTCGCAAGAATTTGTCCCGAGTCAAAATATTTACATGAGCTCATAAGATTCTCAATTTTTAATTTCACATAACAGAAATATTCGAGACTGGCAAAAATGTTGGATGATGGATTGGGAAAAAACAAATTATTGGATGCAGAACATACAGAATATGATTTTCAACAAAGGGAATTAATAGTCTTCAGGCTTGAGCTTGCCCTGTAGAAGATAAAATACTTGCTTGTTGGTTTTCCAGAATACGGTTGCTTGATATTAGGAAAAAATATGGAAAACATGGACTCACTTTATGATTGAATTTTGAATGGCTGATTCTTCCTGATTTTTTTATTCGAGAAAAGGGGTACTCAGAAAATTTAAATATGAGACACTTTTTTCAAATATACTACAGAGTGTTCTCGATTTATACAGGGTAACTCAGCGAAGCAAAATCTCCTTTATTTCTTCGTCTGTTCAATTAGGAAAAAATGAATCAATGAAAACATTATGATTTTTGATGCTCTCTACTTTTCGAAGATAATACACTATACAATCCAAACCAGGATAAGGATCGAATGACAAACCATTTTTATTTTTATACCATGCACCTCATTTGGATTGTTTTCGAGGTTTTATGATTTTTACGAAGTTTTGATGATGAATGGTCTGTCAATTCATTGTGTGATTATATGCGAAGACCGCGAACGTGAGTGTGGATGGTTTCTTGCTGTCACGTTCGCGCTTCGCAGTTGGTTGCAGATGTATCTATGGTAGAGTCACTCACTGACCCAGAACCCTTCTGTGGTATATCAAAATGAACCTAGAAGAAGGAGTTTATGTTGAAGGAAAAACACTGGCGGAATCTCCCAGGGATGGATCACTTCAAAAAGTTCCTCTGGAACTTCGAAACTGCTAGATCCAAAATATATCTGGATCTCAGTGAGAACCAACTTCACCTACTCACTGGCTTTCTCACAGGACAATGTCGCCTAAACAAGCATCTGTCGAGAATGGGTTTATCGGACACTGATGAGTGTAGATTCTGTGGGGAGGAGAAAGAAACTCCTACTCACCTGGTTACGGAAAACTATGCTATTGCAAAAAAGAACAAAAGTTCTTTGGACAAGGAACTTGTATAGGAGTGGAGAATTATCCTCGTTGCAGCCGTCCCAGATACTGGATTTCATCAAATGTCTGGAACTGGAGGGCGAGCTGTAGGAGGCGCGATGAGAACAGCTCTCTGTTAGAGATCACCATAGACCTTATGGTCGCAGTGGACTGTAAAACCACTTCTCACTATAACTATATTTTTGGTAGAGCTTGAATACCGTTACGTTTGTTTATCACATGTCTACGCTTTTTTAAGTTTGTGACGTTTTGGATATGTACCCATCGACCAGCACTTTGAGTATACTTTGAATCGAAATTCAATGAGGATGACGTTGGAAAGCTCAATTTAATTTACAGGGTATAGGGAGTTTAACATGTGGAAGTTTTTACAGAAAGTGAAAGATTCTCAAATGAATTCTTTTCAATCAATTCGAAAACTTGATTGGGCCAGCTCATGGAGTGCTTTACTTCTCGAGTTCTGCTTATCCCTTCCTCCTGGGACACCCTGTATAATCCGTCATTCCCTAGAAAATCCCCCATACGCTCAAACAATTGGAATCAGTGAAGATAAGAGCGTATAAAAAAATTCGTTCCCTCGCTCACCAGAGTTGATTAAATTATATGGACTTATATTCTTACAGCTTTCCGCAAGTAGATTAAAGGGTAGGATATCCACTTTCATCTGCTCCATTCTCCTCCGGCCCTCGACCACCAATGCAAATCACAAAGCGCGTCAGTAAACGCAATCTCGCAATTCATATATTAACCTTCAGTTCAATGGCCCATCCAATTAATTTAACGAATAAACGAATACGGAATCACTGGAAACAACGTTAATCTTACTCCGCGCAATTAGATTTTCGCCGTATAGTCCGTATTGCGGAAAAGCGTATAACTAAAGGTGTAAAAAGTATGGAATTGGTTCATTTCATTCGTTGGATTGTTTGATCAGTTGAGAGGGTGTTTCATTTGGAAATTTGATCGTGAAGACTTTGATCAGTGATTGCGGACATATTTATTTTCAATGAAATATTCGGCACATGTCTTTAAGAGATTTTCCGAGTGACACATAAGGTGTTCAAAATTCATTTATTTTCATTCATACATAATACCACAAAGTTATACTGTAAATCTAAGAATCTGTGGTGTAAGGTTCTTAAGCAGAGGTATACACTACTCGACCAGGATTCTCACTCCTCTCGCTCGCCAAGTGTCTATAGCCATCAGCTCGCCACTCTTTTTCGATATCGTCGATTATCACAGAATTCTTTATGGACTTAGAAATTTTTTCACAATATATGAGAGTAGATAATTTGAAAAAACATCCAGATATATTTTTATGACTGAGATCATTTCAAAGATGAACAGGGTCGCATGAATTCAAGCGCTTTGGAGCGCTCGCTGCTCCATCTTGTAAGTTCATCCATCTCATAGGAATATTGGCCCAAAGATACAACGAAAAAAAATTTCACAGCTTTCAATTACCTATATGTCAAAACGACGAAATATACTGCTCCAGGAGGGTTAGGGATATCCTATTCAATCGTTTTTAAAAGTATGTAGGTATTCTTCGAGAAAATCGCTGTTAAATCATTTAAAACTCAATAACAACTTGAATCGATCCAATAAATATCGGAAGGAGACATTTCGTCAATCTGGTCGCCTTTTTTCTGAAGTTTGGTTCTATTCATATGCTTCATGAATGTTCTTATTTTGAAATGAAGTCAGTTTATCAACGGCTTCGATTTGAAACGAGTTTTCTGAAAATGCCAAGACGTAAATTAACAAACGCTGAGGCTAATAGGGCTATCGGAATGCTATAGGATGGCCTAACTCAGGTTGTTGTAGCGGAAAGGCTCCAAGTCAGCCAAAGAGTAATATCTCGACTTTGGAATAGGTTCAGGGAGACAGGTTTCGTGTTGGAAAGACCAAGGCTTGGTGGGCGACGAAAAACAACACCTGCTCAGGATCGTTTCTTCACCGTTTCGGCGAGAAGAAACCCTACATCTACTTGTAGAATGCTACGGAATACTCTTCAAAATGCAGATGGGGTCCAAGTTTCCATCGAAACCATCAGACGACGTTTGAGAGAGGTGAATCTAGGTTCTAGACGTCCAAAGAGGAGTTCAAACACTGGAATGGGCAAGGCAACATATCAATTGGAACGATCAATGGCGTAGTGTCGTTTTCAGTGATGAATCCAGATATGGACGATTTTCAGATACACGAAGAGGGTATGGACAATCCCACGCATATCCCGTAATCGTCGCTATGTCCAAGAAGTCCATCCATTCCTAGGGGATAGTGTTATGGTATGGGCCGGAAATGTTTCAACGGGCGCACAGATCTACACATTTTTTCTGGAAATATGACAGCCTTACACTATAGGGAGCATGTCATTGACAATGTTGTGCCAAATTTTCACGCTGCTATTGGTGAAACTTTTGAATTTCTAGACGATAACGCTAGACCGCACCGTGCAGCCATAGTTGAGAATGCGCGCGAGGAGCTTGGTATTCCACATTTACCAATACCTCCGCACTCACCAGATTTGAATTGCAGAGAACATGCATGGGATATGCTCCAAAGAAGATTAGATAATCATCAACCTACCCCAGAATCCTTAAATGATCTGAGAGACCTTCTGCCTCGTATATGGAACCAAATTCCTCAAGAAATCTTCAACAACCTCGTGTGTAGTATGCAAAGCAGATGTCAAGCTGTTATTGATGCCCGTGGAGGCCATACATTGTATTGATAGTCTTAAAATGCCTGAATTCTCTGGGAATAAAATTTCGTTATTTTACTCGATTTTTCTTTCTCTCGATTTCTCTTAAACACCCTGTATACGCTGCAGACCTACAGGCTAAAATTAATTTGCAACTTGAAATCATATTAATATGAATTTTCATCACAAAAATCTTATTTTAACTATATTTTTTTTGCAGTTTAACTCAATATCCCTAACTCATGTGAAGCAGTTTATTTATTTATGTACGGTTAGCGAAAGTAGAATTATTATCAAAATTCAACTTAATATTTGATTCGTTGTTGATGTCAATATTGAAGATATTCCACGCATAATATTTTTGATCTTGTTGTGGTGTACTTGATCGATATTAAATATGGTTTGAAACAATTTTCAGCCTTTGTTGTTGTTCTACACAACTCCTCAATATGAAATTATTCAATATTTCTCCTGGTATAAAAGTTACAGCAAAGCCGACTCATAAATCCACGCAAAAATACTACAAAACCACTTGAAAAAAAATCGGTTTATATTTTCGAAAGAAACGATCATTTAAAAAAAAAAGTATTCCTATATTTTTTCAATAAAACGCGTCGTTTTCGAGTTATGCCTAATTTTATCAGATAAAATTTGACGAAACCATCACGAGTCTCAAGAATCATCTGGATGCTTCCCTGAATTTTGAATAGCAAGTAATCGCAGAAAAATTCATAGCATCGCAAGTCAACAATGTTGTCAGAATGTTTATCCACTTCGAGACTAAAATTCAAATGATTGAAAAAGCGTAATAATAAGTGTAATAATTAAATCCCACATGGGAGATCAAATAGAACACCAAGTAGTATGAAATTATATATTCAATATGCACAGTTTCTATTGAAAATTTATTGTACCGGTCCATATTTAGGAAAAATGTCGATGAAATACAAAATCCAGATATATGAATGATGAATGCCGATACAAACCACGTATTAAATCGAAATTGATGAAAAATTAAATGATACTTAGCACTAAACAATCTGTGGCGATGCTTATATCTAAACAATATATTCTTGGAATGTTATGAACTCGAAACTACACTTTTAATATCACATTAATTCACTGAGAGTCTTCTCCAACATCAGGAGAACGAAATTCAAGCGATACTTGAAGCTAATTATAAATTATTTTTGGTGAGCTTTGCATAATAACATTTGGAATGCACGCAACCTTTGCTCAGTCCCCAGATCCACTCCACCGTCCTCCAGATCCCTAAAAATTGAACGGGATCAAACGAATCGGGTTCATCAGGTTACTGGGACACGTCGGGTCGGACGAATGAAATTTGTTTTCTTCGTAATCGAATTAACAACGGTCGGACAAATACAGGACCCAATTTCTGTTGAATTGTGCGTAAAACTGGTTTTATGCATGGTGCGATGCACCCTGTAATAGAGTCCGGACCTTTGTCGCTCGAAGATAGGGACTATCTTATGTGTAATATCGGGGACTTTCTAACCGGCGTCAGTCGAAGCGGAATATCTTCATTTTATTCGAAAACTTGGAAAAAGGAATTTATCAAGGCGGAATAATATTGGTGGATGTTTTCAGGCCCCCTATATGAATATTTATGCATTCTAATCATGTTAAAATTCAACAATTAAAGCCAAGACGTTTTCGGATGGCCAGGTCGGCAATAAAACGTTGGTGTTTCGTTTCGAATGTTTTAGATTTTTATTTTGAGTTTCATTGATCGATTTCTTCCGAGACCTTTTCTGCACAGTAGTTTAGAGGGTGTCACATCAAGCAGGAATCAGAGGGATTTTCAAGAAAAGAAATCGCCGGGCACCGTGAATTTTGTTCTTCAGTGGGACTTTTTTTTACATAATTCCATACCATTTCAGTCTCATGTGCAGCCCAATCATCAAAATAACTTTCATTTGATGGTATAAATTTTTTCGAACTTCCGCTTAAAATTCTGGAACGAATTTTTGTCCTTTTTTTGAATTTTCTGAAGTATGCCCATACTAAGAAAAATTCAAAGCCTGTATAATTTTTTTCGAAACATCTCGACAGGAATAAAGAATTCTCGAAGATCACCTTATGATTACCCATATTTCGAACGAACGAAATTCAAGTGAAATATTAGGGAATTTCGAAAGCTTGAATAGTGAGGACAATAAATATTTATCTGCGAAGATAAATGGGTAATTTTCTTGATTGAACACCGTAGTCAGAACTTGACGTTGGAAGAATTATATCCTGTAGAATTATGGCTTTTTGTATCATTTCTTAAAGGACGATGAAGTTTGTTACAAAATGGCGTATGCGCAGGTAAAGTTTACTGCATCTGAGAAGAACTTCGTTCGGTTTGTTAATCTGTGATAGGAATACTGTTGACTCATGGTAGCGTATATAAGTCCACTTATCAGGTAACAATTGGATATTTTTAATCAATACATGCAAGCAATTTGTATTCTATGCCCTATGAATTGATATAGTTGCGTTCGTTATTACCAATCCGGAGAGAAAACTGACACAGAACATCTAATAAATACGGATCTCTCTCTCTCCTCTCTTTCAGCCAGAGAGAGAGAGATCCGAATTATTGGATGTTCTGTGTCCGATCCGTCTCCGAAAGGAAATGCCGAATGCGCCTCTTAATAATATGCTGAGACCATATCTACCGAATCTGTAGCGTAGGCCTAATGTACAAATACTCTGTGATCTGAATCGATGTGCTTTTCGATGATCCTAGTGAATGTCTCTCTCTCTCTCTCTCTCTCTCACTCAGTAGCATGACAGACGCAAGGTCAAAGCAAGTGACATAACATAACCTGCCATTTTGTATTCCCTGACGGAGTGTAGATTGTAATAATCTGTACGAATGAAGCCCACTGATAAACTGTGAGTAAACTACACGTTATCCACCAAGAATTGTTTTATTATTTAACATCAGAAGTGGGATTGGTTGTTTCTTTACGAAGAAAGAATCACAACCTAAATTCTACGAGTTTCACTGAGTTCGTGTGCAAACGATTTCAAAATGGATCAACAAAACCAAGAGAATGCTGCCCAAATCGAACCGATGACGATGATTCAAATTCAAGCTCAACTGCAGATGAAAGTGATGGAATTTATGGCAAGTGAAAAATCGAGTTCAACCAACAACGAGGCTAAAAACAACCACGTGGATTTCATGCAGTACAATCACCAAAGAATGTATTGATGAAGTCAAGTAATACCTCAAACTAAAAAAGTTATGGGAATAGGAAACGTTGAATTTAAAACATTAGGAAAAGCAAACATCCTAGGTTTCTCAAGAAATAAACAATCGATGTTCTGGAAATGAGATGAATATTTTCCTCTATTTCAACTGCAATATATTAGATAGGAAGAGAACGTCTTTTATTGACTGACAATCAGACAAGATAGACCTCGATAGAAAATTCTTATGCGCTCATGGTTATGATTCAACGCATCCAAATTTTGTTTTTGTCAAGAAAAGATGATCGGCCGTTAAAATTGGTTAAAAGCTGCATGGAACCCATTTTGATTTGATTGTTTATTCGGCCATCACCTTAAATATTTGGTCGAGAATCAGTTCGAATATGTTTTCGAACTGCGAAATTGAGTTGATTCTCCAGTGATTTTTCAATGAATGCTTCGCGAAACCCACCGTTAGTCCGAGGAATATAAACCTCCTCATTATAACCATTGAATCACGACCACATTGCTTTGTAACGAAAAAAATAAGATAAATGAATCGTAGCCCCAAATTTGATACCGTCTGATTCCAATACCCTAACAAGGAATTCATTGATGCGCGAATAATTCGATATAACGCGCTCAGTAAAGCATTGTTCCGTATACAATCCGCTTGCAGTAGGAAGTGAGTTCGTAACAGAAAATGGTCGAGTCTGGTGAATTTTCCTGTCCAAGTGAAGTTCAACCGTTCGCGTTGAAATCGGGGAAATTCACTGGAAACTCCTTTCAAGAATAAATGCAGCAAGATATGTTTTGTTTCCACTAACATCGGTTCAGAACTTCAATTGTTCAAATATTCTGCAAGATATGTTTATCTCTCTTCTGGGTACATTATCGATTTTGATATTTTATCCTCTACAATTGTGAGCCTCAGTTTGAACTGGAGATTGAATTCAAGATAGGTATAGAATAATGTATTTCTGATTAGATGACTTAATGAAAACTCCGAAAGTGTGCGTCGAAATTTGTTTCAATGAAAACTTTGGGCAAAAATTGAATCTAGGTTTGAACATTGCTGGAGCTGATCCTTTCTATGGGCTTGGAAAAGACTAATGGGAGTTGGATAACATAATAACCTTCTGGAAAACCACTCCTGGACTTACTCAGCCCAAGAAATTCGTCATGATTTCACCGACCTATACCAGTATTACTAGTAAGCTCCTAAAGCTGTCACGAGCTGAGCCTCGGGTGATGGAGGTCTGCTGAAGGGCACGCACTGTCGGTACAAACATCATTTGTACCGTATGAGGAAGTCAACAGATGAGATTTGTAGGCTCTGTGGATCAGAAACAGAAGCAGCTGATCACATGGTATACTGGTGTCTACAGCTTGCTAGCCTAAGAACTATTTACATGAGAAAACTGGTCCTGGATACCCATGAGGTAACAGCCAAGGCTCCTAAGGATGTTGTCGGTTCTATCAACACCATCGACGATCTCCTCGGGTTTAAATGAATGAGAAAGGTAGAGAACGAAAGAGCTGAATGATCACAGTTCCCGTACGACTAACCAAGCCATAACGACCTCGGTTGAAATAATAGGATAATAGGATGAAAACTCGAAGGGACCTCCAAAAATCTCCAGTACCTCAATACAGTCCAAACAGTTCATATTTAGACTAGCGACCCGCCCTGGCTTCGCACGGATGCAATGCTATAATACTAAATACCTACTACCTACTATGGCCAGCCCATCTCCATTTTTGCTGTGCTATTCTCTCACTTATATCCACTATTTTAGTTCTTCTCCTGATCTCCTCATTGCTAATCTTCTGTCGCAAACTGACACCCAGCATCGCTCTTTCCATTGCACATTGAGTAACCTGATGAAGCTTGTTTACCGCTCTGTATGTTGAAGGGATAGTTTCGAGGCCATAAGTGAGGACCGGCAGAATACACGACTCGAAGACTTTTCTTTTGAGTTTTATGGGAATATCTCTAGATTTGAGGATGTGTCTGAGCTTTCCGGGGCTGGCCAAATCGCGAGACAGAGCACAGAAAGGTGGACGTACAGAGTCACAGGAGAAGCGTTGGCAGACCACAAAAGAGACGACATCCAGTCAGTTGCTGGAAAACACTGGATGAAGACAGGCTGAAAAGAAGAAGAGAAGAAGAAGAAGACTACCTACTACAGAATGTCCTTATACCTAAACAATGTTTACAGCTTTTTTGTCATTAGACAATACAAACATACTTTGTCTAGAAGATACTCTTGAGGAAGCGACATATATTTGACCATGAGAAA
Source organism: Adalia decempunctata (assembly GCA_951802165.1). Taxonomy (NCBI): domain Eukaryota; kingdom Metazoa; phylum Arthropoda; class Insecta; order Coleoptera; family Coccinellidae; genus Adalia; species Adalia decempunctata. Next base: position 31,414,972 of record OX637697.1, read on the forward strand.
AACACTCAACGCTCAAATCTAAGCCCACAACGTTGAAAGTTTGACCCTGCGATTTATTAATGATCATTGCAAAAGATATCGGATCGGTATTGCCGGCGCCGCATTTTAAATCTGTAATATCTTCGGAAATATTCCTTTAAATTACATGCTGTAAAAGGACAATGTATTTGAGGTACATAATTGGATAAGGATTAATGCTGTATTGCTTAAAATAACTTCCTAAATAAGCCATTGTTTCCTATAAAATGTGAAGGATAAAAAATGGTTATTGTGGGTTCTCCTTAAGAGATAGACATATACCATCGCTGACTTTTTCGTTGACCTTTGTTAGGTGTACAATACCGAGTAAATTATTTTGATTTATCCCGTGGGGTTCAGTCAGCGTTTGCAATGTAAGCGCAAAAAAATATGATTGACGACATCACATTAGAAACCTGTGAATTCATCAGTGTTTTTCTAGAATTTCATGCAAGTATCATACATATAAACCTTCCTCTTGAATCACTTCATCTATTAAAAGCAAGCGTTTCAAAATCCGTTGCGTAGTTTTGAAGATTTGGGCATACATAGGGACAGACAGCGATAGCGACTTTGTTTTATACTATGTATTGATGATTTTCTTCATCAGATCAGTGGTCCTCCGAGCCAGAATGTGAATTTTCAACCGAAAAACCAGCGACATCCTGAAGAATTCACTTTCGCTACCGCCAATAGCATATTCGCAGGAATATCTACACAGTTGTCACCCCTCTGATCCCTCCGAAATCGACATCGCGAATTTCTCGAGGTTGAATAATAGGATCTTTCTTGGAATGGATCATCCACAGATAGAATGGCTTTCTGATGTAATCCGAAGAGGAAATCTGTCAATCTTATGCCAATATCAAAGTTTTGGAGTAGTCTAAAAGGCGTGATTGTCTGTCAGCTCGATGCGCTGACTTCATTTAATTCGCATAAGGTCCCGATTTGGGTCGAGAGGGGTGGGTTTTTTTCAGTGTACATTTTCGGCAGTTGGTATAGTTGATGGGGATCCGAATTTATTCATCAGTCATCACATTATCAGGGAATCATTGGAATGGGAACATCAGTAAGATATCCTTATTCTCGAGTTGAATTTTGAAGTATTCAAAATAAACTGCTCCGCATGAGTTAGAGATATTACTCAAATTGCAAAATATATAGTTAAAATGATATTTTTGTCATGGAAATTCATCTATATATATATATATATTAGTTTTTCAATCACAGTCGTACTAGACCAGGGCCGAAACTTTCAAAAATGGTAAAAAAGGAAAAAAAATTACAGTAGGATGAAACCCATTAGAAAAGGAGGGGAATATGATCAAAATGAAAGGAAAAATAAATTACGGTCGATCCGAGTTCGGGAAGTGGGAGGGGTGAGTTTTTAAGGGTGAAAAATGGTTTTCCTTGATTTCCGGCAAAACTACAAGTTCTATGGAAAAAAGTTAAATGGCAAAGTTGTAGGTAATGAGAAGATCTACAACTTTTGTATTTACAATTTTTTCACATAACCTCAAAATTCAGGAGAAAATTTCAAAAAACCAAGTTTTTGGTTTTTTATTTATATCTTTTTCAAAAAAAAAATTTTTTTTACGAAATTTTGTGAAAACTTACCTTATTATGTCCCAAATACACTGTAATTTATTAGATTCAAAATATTTATGTTTTCGCCTTATTTTAACTCAATATCAAAAAAGCCCCCTAATTTTCAATCGAAAATTCTGACGTCAAAATATCAGCTTTTTTCAAAAAGTTTAGGGGCTTTTTCTTCATTGAAATATCTACTTTCTGATGGTGTAAAAAAAATATACATTACTATAGGAAATATTCTCAGAAAATGCAAAAAATTGAAAAAACTCAAATTCGAAATTTTTTTTTAATCATTATGTACAATTTTGAGGTATTTATTAAAATTTACTCTTTAATTACTCAAAAAACGTAAGATTTCCTGTTTCATTCATAAACGAAGAAATTGCAAATTGAAATATACTTCTATAATTAACAAAAAAATAAGTTAATAAAGTTAATATTTAATAAGACATCTACAATATTTTGAAAAAGTTGTGGAATCTTGTTGAAATAATATTTTTAGATGACTATTTATTGCTGTTTTAAGATAATTCATATACCTGAGTGACCTTTGGTTAATTTTTAACCCATTGTAAGTTATTTCATAGAGAAGTGGGGACTGAGTTACTCTAATGGTGGGTTTCATAAATCGTTGATTGAACAAATCACAGAAAAATTCGACGAAATTGTCAAATCAACCAATAGGATTTCTAATTTTCGAAATTTTTAGCATACAATTGCTTGATTGAGTGAGTTGTGAGAAATTAACTTTATTCAAAGAATTGTTTGGAATCTACATAGCAAGGTAAATACTATCTGTATTTTAATCTATATTAATCAACTTTAAATAAAAATAGAAATATTTTCTTTCATAAATAGTATGTTTAACGTAACTTAACCTAAAAAATTAAAATTGAATGATATTTTAGTACAAGAATAAAAACTAGTAATTTCGTTTATTTTGTACGAACAAATTTACCTGTATATTTATATTGTATATGATTTTCTATGACATGAATGTAATTCGAATTAAATAAATAAACTCTTTATCCTAAAAAAAAATGCAGCAATCACATTTTTTCGATGAAATTGTACATAGTGATTAAAAAAAATTTTCGAATTTGAGTTTTTTCAATTTTTTGCATTTTCTGAGAACACTCCTTATAGTAATGTATATTTTTTTCACACCATCAGAGAGTAGATATTTCATCGAACAAAAAGCCCCCAAACTTTTTGAAAAAAGCTGATATTTTGACGTCAGAATTTTTGATTGAAAATTAGGGTGCTTTTTTGATATTAAGTTAAAATAAGACGAAAACATTAATATTTTAAATCAAATAAATTACAGTGTATTCGGGAGATAATAAGGTAAGTTTTCACCTAATTTCGTAGAAAAAAAAATTTTTTTGAAAAAGATATAAATAAAAAACCTAAAACTTGGTTTTTTGACATTTTCATATAAATTTTGAGGTAATGTGAAAAAATTGCGAATACAAAAGTTGTAGATCTTTTTATTACCTACAACTTTGCCCCTTAGTTTTTTTCCATAGGACTTGTAGTTTTGCCGGAAATCAAGGAAAACCATTTTTTACCCTTAAAAACTCACCCCCTCCCACTTCCCGAACTCGGATCGACCGTAATTTATTTTTTCTTTCATTTTGATCATATTCCCCTCCTTTTTTAATGGGTTTCATCCTACTGTAATTTTTTTTTGTTTCAAAAATTATCGACCCTGGTCTATACTATATTTGATTGGGTTTATTTCAGGGAATTTCGACTGACAAAATAATTGGAAATTCTGATGTTCTCTTTATTCCATGCCAAGCTTTCGAGAACTTTTTGTTCTCTTCCTCAGGGCGACTACAATATGAACAGATAATAGTGTGAAAGTTAAATTAGATACAATATTCAACTTACAGAATGTGAGACTATGCCAATTTTCTGATTTTAAATAAAAAGATTAAATGATGACTTTGATTACTATTAAAAATTAGAGATGTAATGTTTTTTCAGGAAAGTTTTAACCGGGCTTACATTTTAGGTTAGGAACATTGAACTATGACGTGATCACAGAGGATTGTTCTTCATCTTCAGTTGATCTTTTATGGTCTCTTGATAATAGGTACGTGTAAATGTTGCTCAAGTTCTGGACATCTGATTTCTTATTTATCGTGTTATCATGTTTTTGTATGTGAATCATTTCCAATATTAGTCTTTTGTTATACTTTGAACTCTTGTCTACAATTTCTGGGTGGTCAAAATCCACTTGATGATTTTCTTCAAGGGAGTGCTTCGTTAATGCACATCTCATGTTCTTTTTTCTGACATCACTTTTATGTATGTTGATTCTGTTTTTTAACCATTGGGAAGTTTGTCCTATGTAGGAAGAATCACAGCCAGAGCAATTAATTTTATAAATGATGTTGGAGTTGAAAAGTTTTGGTGTAGGGTCTTTCAACTTGGAGAAAAGGGTGAAAAGTGTCTTTGAGTTGTACGTTGCTATTTTCAGGTTTTCATCTCCTAGGCAATGCTTGATTTTACCAGATAGACCTCTTATGTTTAATATACTTCCATACTTAGTTGGTTCATCAATATCTCGTTGTCTTGATGTTGTATTATCATTATTTATTGGTGTCGACTCAAAAAGTAGTTTGTTTAGCATGTGTTTTGGGTATCCATTTGTGAGAAAAATTGTCTTCAGTTTGATTATGTTTTCTTGTAAGAAATCTGGGTGGCATAGTTTCTGGATTCTTTCTTTCATCCCTTTTATGGTATTTACCTTTGTTTGTATTGGATGATCTGACTGATAGTGAATGAACCTATCTGACGTTGTTTCTTTTCGGAACCAGTTTAGTTTTATAATGTTATCTATACGGAACACTTTTGTGTCTAAAAAGGAAACTGAGTGATTTTCATCTTCTCTTTCTATTGTGAACTGTATATTTTGGTCGAAGGCATTAAAATATAGTAGAAGATCTTCTATACCATTAGTTGGGACAATTATGAACAAATCATCTACATACTTCTTGATGAGAAAAATCCTGAAAGGTAATTTCGAGATGGTTTTATCTAATATATGGTCCATAGTATACTGGGCTAGAATTGGACTTGGTTTGGATCCCATTGCACTACCAAAAACTTGGCGATAAAATTTTTCTTGGAAACTGAAATAACTATTGTCTAGGAGGAAATGTAGAATATCCATAAAGAGTTGCTTTGGCATGGTGGTATGTTGTTGAATGGAGTCCCAATTGTGGTTTATAACTTCTATTACCACATTACATCCACAAAGAATTGGTAATAGAAGTTATAAACCACAATTGGGACTCCATTCAACAACATACCACCATGCCAAAGCAACTCTTTATGGATATTCTACATTTCCTCCTAGACAATAGTTATTTCAGTTTCCAAGAAAAATTTTATCGCCAAGTTTTTGGTAGTGCAATGGGATCCAAACCAAGTCCAATTCTAGCCCAGTATACTATGGACCATATATTAGATAAAACCATCTCGAAATTACCTTTCAGGATTTTTCTCATCAAGAAGTATGTAGATGATTTGTTCATAATTGCCCCAACTAATGGTATAGAAGATCTTCTACTATATTTTAATGCCTTCGACCAAAATATACAGTTCACAATAGAAAGAGAAGATGAAAATCACTCAGTTTCCTTTTTAGACACAAAAGTGTTCCGTATAGATAACATTATAAAACTAAACTGGTTCCGAAAAGAAACAACGTCAGATAGGTTCATTCACTATCAGTCAGATCATCCAATACAAACAAAGGTAAATACCATAAAAGGGATGAAAGAAAGAATCCAGAAACTATGCCACCCAGATTTCTTACAAGAAAACATAATCAAACTGAAGACAATTTTTCTCACAAATGGATACCCAAAACACATGCTAAACAAACTACTTTTTGAGTCGACACCAATAAATAATGATAATACAACATCAAGACAACGAGATATTGATGAACCAACTAAGTATGGAAGTATATTAAACATAAGAGGTCTATCTGGTAAAATCAAGCATTGCCTAGGAGATGAAAACCTGAAAATAGCAACGTACAACTCAAAGACACTTTTCACCCTTTTCTCCAAGTTGAAAGACCCTACACCAAAACTTTTCAACTCCAACATCATTTATAAAATTAATTGCTCTGGCTGTGATTCTTCCTACATAGGACAAACTTCCCAATGGTTAAAAAACAGAATCAACATACATAAAAGTGATGTCAGAAAAAAGAACATGAGATGTGCATTAACGAAGCACTCCCTTGAAGAAAATCATCAAGTGGATTTTGACCACCCAGAAATTGTAGACAAGAGTTCAAAGTATAACAAAAGACTAATATTGGAAATGATTCACATACAAAAACATGATAACACGATAAATAAGAAATCAGATGTCCAGAACTTGAGCAACATTTACACGTACCTATTATCAAGAGACCATAAAAGATCAACTGAAGATGAAGAACAATCCTCTGTGATCACGTCATAGTTCAATGTTCCTAACCTAAAATGTAAGCCCGGTTAAAACTTTCCTGAAAAAACATTACATCTCTAATTTTTAATAGTAATCAAAGTCATCATTGAATCTTTTTATTTAAAATCAGAAAATTGGCATAGTCTCACATTCTGTAAGTTGAATATTGTATCTAATTTAACTTTCACACTATTATCTGTTCATATTGTAGTCGCCCTGAGGAAGAGAACAAAAAGTTCTCGAAAGCTTGGCATGGAATAAAGAGAACATCAGAATTTCCAATTTTTTTGTCAGTCGAAATTCCCTGAAATAAACCCAATTATATATATATATATATATATATATATATATATATATATAAGAGAAAGATGTTGGTTACACCATTTATAACTAGAGATCGGATGGACTGTTTGTTATGAAACTTCATTTATGGAATCGTCTACGGTCTGGTTATTATAAAATACAATTAAACTTCGAAAAAATTGATGAAAGTTTTACTTATGCAGGAAATGCTTTTCCTTCTTTTGAATAAGGCCACTAGGTGTCGCTACCGTTGATGCGTAGTCGTACAGTGTCACTGTAGGTAGTCGTAGGTTGATATTACCGCTGTTAGATGGCGATATGTGATTCGCATAGAACTCATGGTAGCATGGAAGTCTATTGCCAGATCAAAAAGCGGGTAAACTTATCTCAAGTTGGTGGAGCAGTTAATTTTTACCGAAAGATCAAGTATCTGATTTTGACTATCCGTTTCAAACGTGAGTTGGCCATCTTCATCTTTTTTCTCTATTTTTGAAATGCTTTCGAATTTCTGTTTGGGTAATATATTTGCGGAAATAACTGAATCCAAAATTGCCCATAATTAGTAATTGACATATTATATTCGTGTTTCTGTTCGCACAGAGACAGTATTGTGAGCGTCAATAATTTTGAAACGTTTGCTCATCGAGCTTTCACTTATGATATACAATAATGTTTCATGGGTTGCCTAATCTGATCTGGTCGAATGACCATCAATAAATTTGAATATGAGTTCAACATAATTCACAGTGTTGATAATTTTGCCGTGTCGATCGTATACTATCGACATTTTAACATCTCGATTTGTCTTTCAACGAGCTTGATATCGTCAACCAAATTGCACAAATTGAAAAGAGATTGCTGCTCATATCCATGGAATAATGAGAATCGCGCTGCTCTACCAACTGAGATGTTTACTCATTATTTTGAGCTTAGCAGCATAGCTAAGATGTCTGAAATAATGGTGTGACCACTGATTAGATTTTGAGAATATAAGAAAAGTTTTGTTTTTGCCACTTCAGGTTGGGCTATTAACAAATGACTGATTTTTCAATTCTGGTCGACGGGCTATGTTAAAAGTCGATAGTTCATTAAAGGAATAATTTTTGTTCATATTCTTGACATTTTGATTCATATAAGAGGAAAGGTACCTATAATATGGATTATACTCCTACTATTCACAGTCACATGAGGTACTGCAAAAAGAGAACTGTACAACAATTAAAAACAAAAAGTTATATGTTCAAGTTCAACAATTAGTTACCGCTTAAATAAAGAGAATTCTTTCCATGTGAATTACAAAATTATTAAAATTTTGTATATTTTGAACTTTAATTTTGCCTAATTTTTTTCCTGCTTGAAAAAAAGCAACGGTAAGTTTATACAACTTTTAAGTATAATTCAGGCGGTACAAAGTTCGCCGGGCCAGCTAGTATTAATATGATTTCAAGTTGCAAATTAATTTTGAAGTAACGAAATTTCATTCCCAGAGAATTCAAGCATTTTAAGACTATCAACACAATGTATCGCCTCCACGGGCATCAATAACAGCTTGACATCTTCTTTGCATACTACACACGAGGTTGTTGAACATTTCTTAAGGAATTTGGTTCCATAAACGGGGCAGAAGCTCTCTCAGATCATTTAAGGATTCTGGGGTAGGTTGATGATTATCTAATCTTCTTTGGAGCATATCCCATTCATGTTCTATGCAATTCAAACCTGGTGACTGCGGAGGTATTGGTAAATGTGGAATACCAAGCTCCTCGCGCGCATTCTCAACTATGGCTGCACGGTGCGGTCTAGCGTTATCGTCTAGAAATCAGAAAGTTTCACCAATAGCAGCGTAAATTTGGCACAACATTGTCAATGACATGCTTCCTATAGTGTAAGGTGGTCATATTACCAGGACAAATGTGTAGATCTGTGCGCCCGTTGAAACATATCCCGGGCCCATACCATTACACTACCCCCTCGGAATGCATCGACTTCTTGGACATAGCGACGATTACGGGGTATGCGTGGGATTGTCCATATCCTTATTCTTCGAGAATCTGAAAATCGTCTATATCTGGATTCATCAGTGAAAAGGACACTACGCCATTGATATGTTGCCTTGCCCATTCAAGTCTTTGACGCTAATGGTCACGCGTTAATGGAACTCCTCTTAATGGACGTCTAGAACCTAGATTCAACTCTCTCAAACGTCGTCTGATGGTTTCGATGGAAACTTGGACCCCATCTGCATTTTGAAGAGTATACCGTAGCATTCTACACGTAGATGTAGGGCTTCTTCTCGCCGAAACGGTGATGAAACGATCCTGAGCAGGTTTTGTTTTTCTTCGCCCACCAAGCCTTGGTCTTTCCAACAAGGAACCTGTCTCCCCGAACCTATTCCAAAGTCGAGATATCTCACTTTTGCTGACTTGGAGCCTTTCCGCTTCAAAAACCTGAGTTGGGCCACCCTGTAGCATTCCGATAGCCTTATTCGAATCAGCGTATGTTAATTTACGTCTTGGCATTTTCAGAAAACTCGTTTCAAATCGAAGCCGTTGATATACATTTCAAAATAAGAACATTCATGAAGCATATGCAAAGAACCAAACTTCAAAAAAAAAGGCGACCACATTGACGAAATGTCTCATACTGATTTTTATTGGATCGAAGTTGTTATTGAGTTTTAAATAATTTTACATCGATTTTCTCGAAGATTACATACTTTTTAAAAACGATTGAATACGATATCCCTAACTCTTGTGGAGCAGTATAGTTTTTTTCAAGTTTTGTATAAATATTGTTTGGCGAATGATTCTAAAGAGGAAAATGAAAGGAATAACTGCTATTTCATTTGTGAAACAGTTGATTACGAAAAAATACCAACTCAGCCTTATCAGGCAAGTAGAGCGCTATAACAATACCTCTGGACTATTTCGTTTGATCTACCGACCTCCAGAGGGAATTTCTTTTTCGCCAGTGGTCATTACGACCGCTCAAAGTTAACTAAATTAAATGCTTGGACTCTGGAGAGTGAATTATGTTATTGTCATCATTTCAGTTTTGTTAATGAGATGAATCTCTGTGAAAAATATTCTCATTCAACTTAAGACTCATGTCCGGGAACTAATCTACTTTGTAGGCTAATCTAATGGTCAGTATTATCAAAACGAATTATTTTGGCAGCTGCTTTATTTCAATTCCTATTCTGATTGCCGCCATTTGTTTTCGTTTATCAAACTGAAGAATGCGAATCTACCTGCAAGTTACAATTATAAATAAAAAGGAGTTACAGTTCACTGCTACGTTGTGATCTACTGTGCTGTTCTCATCACGCACTTCAAAGCCTGCCTTCTAGTTTCAGAGATCCCATCAAATCCAATATATGGGAAGGTTTCAACGAGGCTAGTTCCTCACTCCTGCAAGTTTATTGCCTAAAGGATTCTTTCCTGTGGGTTGCAATGGCAAGGCATTCCGTACCTAGGTGAAGAGGTGTCTTCCTCGTCCCCACAGAATCTAGATTCTTCAGTGTCCGATGAACCCATTCTCACCATTTGCTTTCTGAGGCGACAATGTCTTCTAAGGAAGCCGGTGGACCTTGCAAGTTTCAAAATTCCTAAGGAACTGTTTGGAGTGTGATTCGTGGGAGATTCCACTTTCAGTTTTTCCCTTTCCCAATACCCCTTCGCTTCTTTTTAATTCCCGAATGACCAGGAACCCAGATCAAAGAGACCTTATTTTTCTTGCATTCCTAATTGCGTTTCCTGTGGCACTCTCAAATCAACTTTGAGTCAATGACATAGGAGCTCAGTGCATTAATAGGGTCGTGACAATCCGAGTTTCTTTCTAGGTTTATGTCTGACATCTTTCAATTGCCAGTAATTCTGCCTGAAAAATACTCGAGTGGAAGCCTTACGATAGGTTAAACTTGGTTCTTGCCATCCTGTAAGTTGAATCTACCTCAAAGAATGATCTATCTTCAAGATTAATTTACCTCAAAGGTGAATCTACCTACAAGACGGTTTTACCTAGAAGATGAATCTGCTTGCTCACTTATCATTATTAAAACTACTCTATGTACATATAATAATATTCACTTTTATTTACAGGTGAGTTTCCGCATGAATTTCTGGAACCAATGTGAATTCAATAAGGTACTGTGTTTTTTTATATTCTATCGCATTTGCCGACGTGGAATATTATTCAAGGTGTTTCAACAATGTCTATGCACCCTCTAGAGAAGAAAATTCATGAGAAGAAATAATAACTACGTAACATTCATGGGCGTACCCAGGCAGCTGCCCCCCTCCCCTTGAAGATAAAATAAATGTTAATTTTCCTGGTTTCCTGGCAATATACCTGACAGACCATCTTCTCAGGTATGAGCTGCCCCCCTCTAGCTGAAATCCTGGGTACGCTCTTGGTAACATTCACAATTGTCGAACAATTTCAAGGTCATATTAACTTTATACTTCGAAATAATGGGTCCACATACTCGGAATCTTCTAAATATTCTCGAAAGCCCTATACACATCAGCGTAAGAGAATTCACAAACTTCGTGCATGAAAGGATGACAAAATGAGTGAGCGCCAAAATCCCTTTTAGGCCAAATCTAATATTTCTTGTTTGCCTCTTAATGTTCGGCAAAAACACCAGTCGAACAGCTAAACCGTATACTTCCACATCGGAAAAGAAAGGAAGGAAAACATCGCAGATGGAGCCGAAACTTTACGACGTCCATAAAAATATCAAACTCTCAAAATCTATTACAACTAACGTAATAAAGTCTCCTGAAAAAAACTTATACCCTAACACCCCTTCGGGATTGATTCCAGCGATAAAATCGTGCTGGAGTCAGAATTTCTCCTGGGTGGACACTGCGTTGTGGTCTGGTTAACACACAGACTCGGTAAGTTCCTTGAAGAGAGATCCTGGAATGAACTTGGAGGATTGTGGGTGTTTCACAGTTCGGATCGATAATGAAGTCTGCTGAGAAATCTTGCATATATGTTTCCCCGGTCGAGTCAACTCAATTTAAAAATGATTAGGGTTAATGGTACACCCGTAAATATATTTCTGTGGTTTAAACGGTTAATATCATATAAGTTCGAATGGCGGTTTGAAAATAGGTTAATGTATTTGTATGTACTTTCCGAATAGAGAACATCCATCATTTTGTCTTTGATGTTTGATAAGTCGAAATACACATGATCCCAAATCATACTGATGTACAAATGATGCTTGTACCGAAGCTCAGTTTTAGGAGCTTACTGGTATAGGTCGGTGAAATCATCACGAATTTCTTGGACTGAGTAAGTCCAAGAAGAGGGATATTTTATTGTGCAACTCCGATTGTTTGACCGCTGCATTATATTGGTTTTTTCCAAGCTCACAGAAAGGCTCAGGTACAGCAGGTGTTAACCTTGATGCTGTTTTCGCAAGCTCTTTGATGGCTTTTTCATTTCAACAGTACCACAATGAGCTGGATGTTCTCCGACCTACTATTCATCATAGAATAAAATACACAAAATGCTTGCTACTTGCTATTCAGAATTTTGATACGAAGACTTCAACCTGTTTGTCAAACCACCATTCGTTCTCTCGATATTTTTTAGGTACCAATCGGGAATCGGTTATTATTTTGAGTTTTTACACCCAGATGCACCAAAAGGAGGGCAATGTTTTTAGAGTGTGTGTTAATTTCTTTTGCGGTGTCATTAGATTCGTATGAATTGTGGGAGTCGTCTGAAGAAACTTAATGCAATTCGAAAATACTGTTTATGTGATTCGAATAGAAGCCACTGTGTCGGCGTGGTCTGGGCAACCAGTTCGGTGGAATTGGAAATGATGCATCACAATTTTGTACGTCTCCGAAAAATAAAAAAAGCTTTAATAGCATATGCTCTTCTCCTAATGATAGCACACACTATCCGATTTTTTTTCTGAGAAGTCTATCGATAATACGTATACAGTGTGCGTCAAAATTATGGAACAAATTCATTTTCTCAGAAAAAAATATTAGGCAACAAAATCCTGAAACAGGTCAATTTTGTTTCGAAAAAAAAATTTCTGCACGCCTGTAAAGAAGATAAAAGATCTTGCCAAAAAAGTACCACATGGCCCACTTTCTCCATTCAAAAAATTTGGATAATTGGTTGATGGGGATGCAACAAAAATCCTTCAACAATCATAAAAGTTTGGTAAAAGTGAAACAGAAAATCGACCTGATTCAGGATTTTGATGCCTTATATATTTCTTCTGAGAAAATGAATTTGTTACATAATTTTGACGCGCATTAACTGTATACTAATATGTTCCATTTTCGAAGATGTTCCGATCCACAAGTAATATGTTTCTTTGAAATTATTATCATATTGTGTTCAATTCAGATCAAAATATTTGACACACGATACATTTCAGAGTTATGATTTCGGAGCTATACTTATGCAGACATTCGACACAATGAAATGTTTAGAAAATTGAGTCTGAATCCTTCTATCTGAAACTGCTTTTTTCACAACGTTAATGAAACCTGGAAGATTCAAATGAATACATTATGAAAAAACCTGCCTGCAAAGACAAGACCGACACCTACTCAATCAACATAATGGACCTATATTCTGATGGATTTTTTTATTGAATCCACCCTGTATGTGTTTCATTACCGCAGTGACACGAAAGACTCGTTGGCGATGAACATGAATCGAATCGACTAGTGGTCTTTCATTATGTGTTCGCCAGAACTGACGGAATCCAGATTGATTCTCCTATCCCAACTTCTGGATACTCGTTGAACGAACTCAGCAGCTGACATCAACTTAATTATCTCCCAACGCTAAGACCCTTCCAGGAAACGTACTTTCAACTTGTTTAATTGTACTTGATTATAGGTTCTGGATCGTTCTTGATATTTCTGTCGTCCCCAGATGACTTATCGATCATTCGCCAATACCTATAAGGATTTACTTTACTTCTTGGCCTTCATTCGAGGCAGGGGCTTTTCTGTTTACTGACATAGAATTTTCAGAGAACTGATGAGTTTATTGGTGGCATTATATCGCAAGTCTTTATCTATTATTTCGAAAGTCATGGAAAAAGCCATCAACTTCGACCTAATCAAACATCTGGAACACTCAGGAATTATCAACGATAGACAATATGGTTTCCGTCATCAGAGATCCACTGGTGACTCGCTTACGTCTCACATTATATGCCAGCTATCCATTGAGAAATATGGTGAAACCCTAACCGTAGCACTGGATATCTCCAAGGCATCCGATCGAGTCTGGCATCAGAGACTCCTCGCCAAGATTCCATCTTATGGCGTGCCCCAAAAGCTATGCTCTCTGCTGGCTAGTTTTCTATCAAACAGATCTCTCCATGTAGTAGTCGATGGAGTTTCATCTGATTCTCTACCCATAAATGCTGGTGTTTCGCAGAGGTCAATTCTGACGACTCCAACGCTATTTCTACTTCACATCAACGATTTGCTGGAAGCAACGTGTCCAGTAGACAGCTTCGCGGATGATAATACCCTCCATACCGCCTTTTCTTCTAGGGCTCTAATACAAGCCCGCCAAATCAGAAACGAACGAGGAAGAAATGTTAACAACATAAATATGGACTTGGCAACAATTCTAGAACGGGGTTCTAAAAACCTTGTAGAATTCGACGCAAACAAAAAACACAAGCATGTCTTTTCTCTAAAAAAAGCCGATCTTACTGTGCTCAACATAAAGTTGTCGGGAGTAACCATACCCTTGAAGTCATCCATTTCGATGTTTGGTATTAGTCTCGGCAAAAACCTTTCTTGGGAGAATCACACGAGATCCATTGCTAAAAGTGCATCCCAGAAACTTGGTTTTCTCTTTCGTGCCAGTAGCTATTTCACCTCAAGTCTATAAGGCACAGATTCGACCTGTCCTGGAATACTGTTCCCATATTTGGTGCTGCATCTGAACAAATCCTAAAACTCTTGGATTCTGTTCAAAAAAAGGCAATTCGTCTCGTCGGTGATGCCTCGCTTACAAACTCGCTCATTTCTCTGGAACACCGTAGGCGAGTAGGCGATCTGTATATATTTTATAGATATTTTCATGGGCGATGCTCTTCTGAATTATTAGCAATCGTTCCCCGTCTGGCAGTCTCTTCTAGACTAACTCGTCAAGTTAAGTCGTCACATACCTTCGTGGTCACTTCGGATACCTGCAGAACATCTCTCTTCGAAGACTCGTTCATCCAACGAACAGCGAGGCTTTGGAGCACACAGCTTAAAAGTGAATGGAGTATAAGAAGTGTAATTTCATCTTCTTCTCTGCTCCTATATGGATGCTCTCAAAATTGTGGGAATACATCTCTGCACAGAAATTTGTACAACACAATTCCTCTGAGTCTAACAAGTACTTTCTGTTTTATCGACTAATAGCGATATCGAGATGTTGACCTATTTGTCACCCTAGCATTCTGCGAAAGTATCCCGGTGTTGTGAGAATCGCAGATTATTTTATCGAAAGGAACTTTCATTTAACGAACTAACTCTGAATGTCAATCTGGACTGGTTCCATTTCGATATCCCAAAATGAATAAACATGAAACATTCGTTTCCAACGTAAGGCATCATTCGACGATAGCAATATTAAATTAGGAGTGCAAATATATTCAGTGTAACTTCCAGACCTTTTGCTGTGCTAAAGTTCTCGAGAGATTAAATTAATCTTTTAATTCCTTAACATTACGTCCAGGCACAGAGACCAATTCGGATGGCGATTATAAACGGAAGTATATTAAAGTGATGCGCCGGATGAAATATGAAGTCTTCATTTGAATTTTTGAGCAATAATTCAGTACAAAATGTCAGAATTAATACTACCTATTCGAGAGGCAGGATATTCAACTATTCGCTCTCAGAAAGGGCTAATAGAGTATTTCGGAGACGAATAAATTACTGTCCGCTCTCTATGGAAAGTTTCGAACAATCTGAAGTGGAAAACGAACTTGTCATCGTCAGAGCAGCTTCACGAGGTACCTACTAAAATTCCGGAAAAATATATTAAATTTTGCCTTTCACATTCCTCAGTTCTTTTTAATTCGAATTCATTGGGATAATATATTATATTGAGAATGAAAGATAATAGCGAAAAGGTAATTTGTTTGTCCATTCTCTGACTCATTTGCGATCTGAAAATACCAACTGCCAAGATACAATACAAAAGTCACTAGGATGAGTTTTTCATTGAATTTCAACAGTATTTCACGAAATTTCACTGAAATAGAGAAAATATCGTCTAATACTCGTTGCAAAATGCAATTCCAACACTCATGCGTTCGAATTTCGCATTCTTATTGGAATGGGAGCCCATTCTGCAACTAGTTTTAGAATATACTATTATATTTCGACTTAATAAAAACCAAACGATTCATTAAAGGGCCCCTCTTCGAATTTTGCACCAGGACCCCTGACTATCTATAGCTACGCCACTGCTCGTCGATAATAAATGTCCTCTGGATATTACAATTGCAAACATATCGATTGGATGAGATTATACTTCCAAAAGTTGACTTTATGTATCAATCAACATTAATGGAAATGATAAATGGACACACTATGCATCCCAACCATAAGAAATAGCATAGAAAGATCATTGAATCAATAATACTAAGACAATATGTTGGTGAACAATGAAAACTATAAAAAACTCATCTTTGTGAAATCCATAATTTCACAAATATAAGTAAAATTTTCAATGATTTCAAGTTTTTTTACTGATTTTTCTTGTCTATAATTTCCGAAACTTTTCTAATATTTCTTCAGAATTAACGTTTACAAAATCATTTATTTTCATAATTCCATGTTAGCCGCTTTAATACGCATTTTATCAAGTTCTTCTCAAATGACAACTAATAATAATTCTCCTTTTATATTCAAATAATAGAACCGATTATACGAATGATATGAACCGTCTAGAATTCTCACATCGAAGATAACTCAAACCTTCGTATCTGGAGAACGGATATTTCTCCATTTATTTCACGAAACTGAGAAGGCGGTATTATTTACGCACAAGTAACTGTCTCTCACAATAGGAACGGGCTATAACCAAAAAACGCCTGTGGAATAACAATTCTGTAGATGATAGAACGCACAATTAAGCACAGCGTAACTTGGGAATATTTCACGAAATAATTTTTTATGCGCACAAATTTTGGGCAGACATAAGAGATAAAAAAGTGATTTCATACCCCAACCATTCGTTAGTCTGCTGAGACTGTGCGAGGAAATCTCGAGAAGATATATTTTATAAGCTGAGAATAGCGATGAATATCATCACACAATGCTTATATTCCGGATATGCGTCAAGGGGATGTTCCGTTGATATTCATCTTATTGAGCACCTGAGAATTCGCAACCATTCACTTGAAAAATCGAAAGAATTTTTTTATATTTATAGCATTGATAACAGAATAATATAATCTGCCCATTGTCGACGGGTAGCTCTATGTCTATGTCTTGCTTTTGAATTTGAGGAATGCAACCGTCTCCCTTATGGTACTGGTTGAGACTACCCGTTCATATGTACTCAAAAAATGACTCCGAAGGGCTGTTACAGATACCGTTCGTTTCCTTTGAGTTAAATTTGCGATATAATGGTCTTCCCTTGCAGATGTTACTCTGGGACGACCAGGCAGCGGTCTCCGGGCAAAACTACCGGTTTTCAAGAAAAGGGCCACTATGCGCCTCGCTGAAGTCCGTGGTATATTCAAACGTTGCGCAATCTGGAGGTTCGACAATGCTTCTTGATGTAGTGCTACTATTCTTGTCCGGTGAAACTGAGAAATTGGATGTCCCGGCATTTTCCACGGAATATTCTTAAACTCTAAAACTCTCAATATTCTCTGAAAACTGATTAACTTCGAATATACGAGGATGTATTGATATCTAGTTAGCCTAGACCAGTTCCATGCATAAACAAAATATTGCGAAACCATATCAACGAACAATAACTCATCAGAAGTGTCAGTGCAGAGTTCGACGTCAAAAAAGTGATAAGATAGTGAAGATTCAGCACACAAAAAATTGTTAAGTTACATTCAACAAGTTGACAGTTCATATTGGGGTCCAAGAGATTCAGTTTTCAGATCGAGAATATTCTTATCAACTGATAGGAGCAGACTAGCCTGAGGATCTGAGTGCCGTGATTTAGTTGGCTGAGCTAGTGGGGACTGTGAAAGGCAACAATGACGTCCCAATAGAACACTGGGGATTTTGAACTACTGACTACTGGCCTATGGCTTGTTACATATTGAGTATAATGATATTTGAATCCAATTAATCCAGATACAACTAAATGTCTAGGATGACTCTTAAAACAATTTATATCATTGATAACAAAATAATCTAATGAACATAACGAGGTGTTATGTTCATTCTATTTTAAATCGCACGTTTTTTTTTCCTGGTTAGGTTCAGTTTTAGACCATCAAGGATATCAGATTTTCGATAAAAAAGACACAACAACTGAATCGAATATTCAATGATATCTAAGAGAGATTTGAAATGATTTCGTCAATCCTGACATGCCCACATGAGGATGTGAATTTTCAGTTGCCAGTAAATGGAACTGGTACACAATAATGACAACTCTTCCAAGATTTCATTGACTTAATACGACCGCAACGACATTGAGACTCTGGTTATTCAAAAAGCGCTCTGCAGTAGTAGGTACTGTCAACACTCTAGAGTCCTAATCAACAGTGAAACCTTGTTCACATTCATAATCCGAAAATGCCCCAGAGGAGCTTTTACCGTAAATCACAGAAGCAATCTGCAGAATAAAGAAAAAGCATCATCACGTATGCTTCAGATGGCACGAACGAAATCATGTATAACGCATACGAGAATCATGGAAGTTGGATGGAAGAAAATTAAAATTGACCCATAAAATGTCGCACGCGAAAACGTATGTCTCTCGAGGTCAATTTCGCAGGGATGTCTGAATTCGCAAATCTGGGAAATAAATTCCCGAGTTTTATTCCTGGGACATTTCCTTCTTTCGCGGATAGTTCATCGAACGGGAATATGATATCACTGAGGTAATCCGTTCCGAGAGAAATGGAATATTAGGGACGTGGTGCTCATACGAAAGCAGTCGCAACCTGCTACTGCGACGGGTTATCGAAAATTCGGATACTTGAATCTGTTTCCGATGCTTGTAATCCGATATTCGTATTTCCATTCGTATCTTGTACAACCTCATCGTTATCGTGTGGAGGTACCCGATTGAATACTTCGGGGCATATTGTTTTGTTTTCGGCAGACAATGTCGACGAAAAAGGAGGAAATCGAATTTTCAAATGTCTGCATCGCATGTGGAAGTTTTATTTCGGGTTTCAGAATAGAAGGATGAAAGCAGTATGATGTAACGGGTTTAGTGAGTGATCCATGCGGATAGTCAAGCTGCTATCGAAGCACTGAACTCCTATGTCGTCGGTCATCGACTCAACGCTGATATGGCAGTGCCGGAACAAACTTATGAAGCAGAAAAGAACAACAAGGTCTCATTAGTCTGGGTTCCTAGTCCCTCAGGAATCAAAGTGAACGAATTGGCCGATGCACGAGCCAGAAAGAGAGCACAAGCACCCATAAGAGAGAGTTTTTGGAGATGGAAGAAACTGAAAGAGAAGCACCCTGGAGGAATCTCCCAAGAATGGATCATTTCAACAAGTTGCTTCGGAATTTTGGAACTGTGAGAACCAAGAGTTATTCGGATCTCAGTAAGAATAAGATACGCCTTCCCACAGGCTTCCTCATAGGCCATTGTCGCCTTAGGAAGCATATGATGAGGATGTGACAGGTGAACTCCTGTTCACCTGTTTACAGAATTCCTCGCCATTACAAGCCTGCGCAAGGAATGCTTTGTACAAGAGAATTAGAGGAAGAACGAAGATTCGACCTCCTTCAAGTCCTCTCAGGTACCGAAGTTCATTGGAGGTCTGGAGCTGGAGGAAGAGCTGCAGATAGCGCAGTTGCAAAAACAGCTCTGATGGGGAGCACAATTGACCTTGAGGTCGTAGTGGGATGTAACCTCCTCACCAAACTTCAAATACAACTACAACGAGTTTAGTTCCGCTTACATCGGAAAGTACTCAAAATTTTGATATCGAAGGGAAGATCCTGTATATAATTGCTTTTTTTATTCGCTGATGCCTACTGATCATTTCGGTATCAACTTCTACATCACCGCAGTTTTCGCGAATTGAATATTTATACATATACTCCATTCACAATCATAAAATCACAACTCTGGCCTTGGAAATTTGACACATTCCACTCTGTATGGAAGTTATGACGTTTTTCAAAATATTTTTATGTTCCAAGTCAACACTATGTTGTCCTTTCTACATTCTTAGCGTATTTCTCAGAATGTGAATTTATTCGGAAAATGAATGAATTGGAAAAGATGTGATGGACGAAAATAATTAACGTTTATATGAATTGATAGAAAGGATTCATTTTCTAGTTATTTGCATGAAAAGTACAAGAGATCACTGTTGAAATATATTATTTTTCGCCATGGAAGAAAATTGCATTGCTTTCACATAATTTTCATATGCATGCTTGTGAAGATTTAATGTTTATTATCATCTTGAATTGAAAGTTCAAGACTTGACGACATCAATTGTTGATTCTAATCAAGAATTCATTAAAAAAAATCAACCCAAAGATATAAGATGAATTGAAGGGTAATTACAAGAATCAAGAATAATGTCAATTTTATTTTGTTGATAACTTTCTTAAAATCAATGTTGGGATATAAAACTCGGCTGCGTTTGTTCAAACAACATCTAAAGAATACGTTTTTCACCATCTCGACCTTTGAATGGCGTTTGTTATAGGAGAATTGGGTTTAAGTTCCACCTCATTAGTGAGGTACCTAACTTTTGCAAATCTGCTCAGATATCGCCAAATTTGTTGGAAAACCTGAAGAATATCATCCTAATCGACCTCTCGAGGCTCCATCCGATCCATCTACTGCGATATCTGTCCAAATAACAGCTTCTTCAACGAAATTCCCGTGTACCCCTTCAACCTCGAAATGTAAACATTCGTCCTGGTCTTGAAAATCCTCCTCACGCTCCAAACTGGTGCTAAACACAATAAACATACGTTAATCTTGGATATTCGACGAAAATATCGCAAATATCGATTAAATACCGAAAATCTGCGAACAATTTGTAAACCTAACAAAATGTGGAATATCTTTGATACTTTTACTTTGATGTAAACAAAGAAACTGGCAACGCCGTCTTGTCATTAACGATATTTTCTGTGCGCGCACTGACTTTTTATCATATGTTCTGTGCTTTTCATCAGGAGCACCAATTCCTGAAAACGAAACCATGACCTCCTATGTGATTGAATAAAAGTGAATGGAGTATAGGTCTTGGTTTTTTTTTAAGTGATAAAGCTTTTAATTGAAATAGAAAACATTTAAATTATAAAAAAGTTTCGTAGTAACAATATACACACGCTGATTGGTCTATACATCTACAAATGTCTCATATTTGTGAATAAACATAAGAATTTGTTTGGGGAATTCCTGAACAAAAATCAAACTCGTCGAATATTTCCATACTTCCTACCGAACTGTCATCTCACGTCCACACAACGCGGACCTCAAAATATGTGCATAAAATTGTACAATTCAATACCCGAGAAATTGAGACAGATCAGCAGCAGGGATTCCTTCGGGAGAGAGGTCCACAGATATATAATGGAGTGTGAACCCTATACCATGAATGAATTTTATGATTGGTGTAAGGCGCACAAATAAAATAGATTATTTTTTTGACTTGTTTCTATTTTTTGTAAAATTTTAGAAATAAATAAATTGTTCTGTTATGTTATGTTAAAATTAAGATTCGAGATTTCGAGAAATGTTCCAATTAATTGGCCTCCAAGATCATG
Organism: Adalia decempunctata; assembly: GCA_951802165.1. Classification (NCBI taxonomy): domain Eukaryota; kingdom Metazoa; phylum Arthropoda; class Insecta; order Coleoptera; family Coccinellidae; genus Adalia; species Adalia decempunctata. The sequence continues at coordinate 31,436,322 of OX637697.1, forward strand.
CAACATAACTCCAATGGATTATTTTCTTTTGGGTTATGTCAAGTCATTGGTTTGCTGATAAACCAGAAATAATAGACGCTTTGGAGGCCAACATAACCAGTGGTATTTCTTAAGTAAGGCCTGAATTACTCGAAAAAGTGGCCCAGAATTGGTCTAGTCTGCGGTTCCTCAGAGCTAGTCGTGGTGGACATATGTCGGAAATTATTTTTAAAACACAAATGTCATAAAATTTCCTTCAAAATAAAATAATGGCTTTAATCTTAACTAAGATGTTTTATTTCAATCTTGTTTCTCCTGTCACTCTGAAAAACACACCCGATACTTGAAAACTAAGAAAACTGAAACTTCGGGTATGAATCACCAATAATTCCTATATCATTGATCGGAAAGGAAATACAGGATTGTTCAAAATCCAAGGCTTATCAGAAACATATCAAATGGAATGACCTGTATTTCGTAAAATGTATTAAAAGAGATTTGAATTTTTTTTCAGACGATATATCCTCACCTAAATTGTAAGATTTTCGTAGGGAAAGCAAGTTTTCATGCCAATGGAAATATTGTTACATTTTGTATTAGGTATTCATGAAATGGTATAGAACATGTCAATCATGATAATTTGACAATCGGCATCGTTTGCTAAGTATTTTTGAATTTACTAATTCTTTCCTTGGAGATGAGAGCTTATTTTAATACTGCATTTACTAATATTGTAGCGAAAGCTTTCCTGTATAACATTCATAGTTGTCGACACAAACTATCAAATGCCAAAACCTAAGCAAATTATTGAAAGGCGAATAATAGGCAATAAAGGATTTCGAATGAATCTTTTCATACATCTTTTATGTGTGTTTGATATTATGCTTAGGCTCCATTTTTGTCAAATCAGGATGTTATCAAAAATCGGAAATTTTTAGTAGTTTTTCATGATCCAGTTGAAAAAAATTCAATATTTGATTTTAGGACTTAATGATGTCAAATATAATTGTAGTAAAATAATTGGATTTATGCGGAGTGAAATAAACTGGGACAAGATTCTTCACTGTCATATTGAATACTTCAATTGGATTCTTATGATATTGTTCCGGTCTCATGTTTTCAATTTCCTGCCTAAAAAAGATCCCCTTCAAATGATACCAGTTCCTTTTTTCTTGAATTTTAAATTCGCAGGTATCTTCTCAAATTTTTCAACAAGCAACAAACAAAAGTTTTCGAAGGAATTAGGCTATGAGGTAAAGAAATGTAAGAAACATAGGAAATCAATGAATTCGGTGTTGCCAAAACAGTTTTCGAAATGCCCAATTCATTTCAACTAGAATAGATTTTAGTGAAGCCACTTCATCGTTTGGACATCGAAAACGGAGACCACTCTTCAAATAGTTACTGGGTAACGATTTAACAAGGGCTATATGAGCAGCGGATGAGCGAGGAATTAAAAGAACGGGAAAAATCGAGGCAGAAGTAGCGTCCGAATGTATCATGTATCTGAAAATTCTCTGGGATGAAGACACAGGAGGGATAAATCTTGAAACTCCCAGTGAAGAGCAGCATCAAATATGAATTAGGATTTAACCGCCCCAAATCCATTCTTCGCTCGATTGCTCGATTGGAAATGTATGTAACGCTCCGAGTGAAATTTCCCCGCATTTATATTAACATCGATGTATTCATCACCAAAGTTTCGGATCTCGACCCCGAATTTCGTTTCATTTCTCGAACCGACAGCGGGTATCGAGCTGTGTATTTTCCAACTTCAATCGAATGAGATCCGGATAAAAAATTCAATTCCGAGCACCATAAACGTTCATCTATCTCCGGGCAGGGCGGATAAAAATTTATAGTGAGTTTATTCTTGCATTCAAATTCGAAATCAGCTTCCGCAACTACAATATTGACACTCGAAGTTTAGGGTCACATAGGGAACGAAATTGCGCAAAAGACCAACTGCTGAACTGGCTCTTAATTAAAGTGGCTCAGTTGAGAGAGTGTTCAAGTTACACGGGAAGAATATTTTGACGGGGTCGATATGGGCGACTGAAACGGATTATTTAAACATGGTCGAAGGAAGAGCTGTGAGGATTTGGTACACAAGTCACACGAAAGGAGTGCTTCGTTCGGGGACTCGTCTGGTTCTAAGGAAGATATCTTGTATTTGATTTGGGTATTTCGAAGTTGAAGGAAAGTTTCAGATTACAAATATGGAAGGGCCGAGGCTTTATGAAAGCCAAATGAAGGAGTCGACGGTCTGCAGGACGATGTCTGAAGATCTTTGTTTTTCAATTAGACTCCACTCAGATCTACCGTTTTAATAATACTTCTCTCCCACTTAGTTGATGATTTGAATGAAAATGTTTATCTATCAAACGTGTATCTAAAACCAATTGCTTTCCCGATATTTCCACGATCGAAACATCTGATAACTGTGAAGCGTGTTGCTTTTAATTGTGAATCGGGATGGGGCTACGTTTCGTCCCAGCCTCGCTTACGATGGACTCATCAGATTGGCTAATGTAAGCGAGACCTGCCAATGACGTAGATGTTACAGCTGCCCTGCCCGAGACGAGCGTGGGTACTGGGTAGTAGGACCTGGTCGGTCTATAAAGAATATGGTACCGCAGTAACCCACGCTGCCTAGGAGGAGGTGCCCTCTGTGCGGGCGGCGTGCGAAGCGCGGTCGCAGACTTCTGCACGCCGGTGGCAAGTCGCCACATGACTCTCCCCCAGTGAACAGGACAACTGGTCATGATACAGTGGACGATGCCTGGAGACCTGAGAGGGCTGCAGCCGGTGCTTTGTGTTGTCCGACACTGGGATGGACGTGTGCCATCGCCAGCGAGGGACGGTTGCACACCTTGTTGCGCTTGCATCCAGAATTGTCTCGAAGGTTGATCCAGACATCGTATGTGGGGACGAAAGTTTAGCTGTTATTTCCCCATACCCGATCACGTCGGGGTCACCAATTTGAAGCGTGTTGCTTTTAATTGTGAATCGGGATGGGGCTACGTTTCGTCCCAGCCTCGCTTACGATGGACTCATCAGATTGGCTAATGTAAGCGAGGCCTGCCAATGACGTAGATGTTACAGCTGCCCTGCCCGAGACGAGCGTGGGTACTGGGTAGTAGGACCTGGTCGGTCTATAAAGAATATGGTACCGCAGTAACCCACGCTGCCTAGGAGGAGGTGCCCTCTGTGCGGGCGGCGTGCGAAGCGCGGTCGCAGACTTCTGCACGCCGGTGGCAAGTCGCCACAACTGAAAGAAAGTAACTTGGATTGAAACATATACAGGGTGAGTCTTTGACTTGTACATATATTTTAACTGTAGATTCCTCTCATCAAACGTAACACTTTTTTCCTATACCATTTTTCAAAATTCGGTTTGGTTTGGAAGATACAGGGTCTCGAAAATCCATGAAAAAAACACTTTTCTGTTTATATCTTCGGAACTGTTATTTCGAATGAACTGAATTTTGGTTGAGTTTTTACTCTATTCATGGTGCATATTCTTCAATCGAAACCTATTCAATATCTTTACTATTATAAAAGTTACAGGGTAGTCGACTCATCAATACACGCTAAAACACCATAAAACCACTTTAAAAAGATAAACGGTTCATATTTTCGAAAGAATCAATCATTTAAGAAACTAAAAGTATTCCTATTTTTTTTTCAATAAAACGCGTCGTTTTCGAGTTATTTCCAATTTTACCCGGAGAAATTTGACGAAAAAATCATTAATTTCAAGAATAATCTGAATGCGTCTCTGAATTGAATATCATCGAATATTATTCCTTCTCTGGTCTTTAAACGAGTTTACAATGTTGTCACAATATTTATCAACTTTGTCGAGATATTTTAATAATAAATCTCACAAATGTGAGAGATAAAATTGAACACCAAGGAGGATTTAATACGCACAGTTTCTATTGAAAATTCATAGTTACCGGTCCATATTGTAGTTAAATGTCGATGAAATACGAAATTCGGATATGAATGATGAATCTCGATACAAACTACTTATTAAATTGAAATTAATGAAAAATATTACGATACCTGATAATCTGTGGCGATGTTTCTATCTAAACAACATCATCTTGGAATTTTATGAATTCGACACGGTTGAAATTATATTAATTCACTTCACATAATAATCACATTAGAACAATTAGTCACTGAATGTATTCAGATTATTCAGAATAATGTTTACAGTTTGTTCAGAGACTCTGGTTTGTTATTGTTTAACGTTGACCTCCAGATAACCATACTTCGGTTTTCGCTCTACGCATGCGTGGTAAAATTTGACGGCAAAGTCGATTTATGATGGAAACGGCAGAATTCATAGATATTTATATCACGGTACACAAATGTATCGTGATTTACACTATGTTTCGTAAAAAATCCTTAACCTCAATGAAAATATCAGCAAGCTGACAACATCTTCCTGAAATTTCTGTGCAAAAATTCACAGAATCGATACAAATTAGATTAGGTTAGGTTGTTTAATAATGAATCTGAATGAAAAGTCTCTCTTCATGATATTGTTTGGGAATTTCGAGGAAAATATGAACAAGTTATTAGTGTTTACAAACTAATCTGCAGAAAAATCGAAGAAGGAACTAATTTTGGTGGAAAAAATGTGGCTTTTTAGTTGCAGATATAATCCGATGAAACTAACTGTTTTTGTTGAAATTATCGTTTTTGCAACATTTTTATTCCAATAAGGTTAGTACTTGACTACTTGAGTATTCCCTAAATTAGGCCTAAATGTGTAAACTCAATTTCTATCGAGAAATTTGAATCAGTTCCACAGTATAATTTCAGAGACGTATTTAGCCCAATGTTTTTTTTCAACTGGCTATATCTTTTTAACAGAGCCGAATTCGGAAAAATGGAAAATGAAAAAAAGGTTTCTTTTGGCCTCAAGAATCTTCAGTTAAAATATATGTACAAATCAAAGACTCACCCTGTATATGTACGTCTAGCATTTCATTTATATCAAATTGTGTAACTTCAATTGATGACTATCAAATTCCAATTTTCTTGGCAATATTTGAAGAGACTTATCGACAATAAAATTTGGAACAAAACTTACCACGTTATCACTAGATCCAATTGGAAGTTGGTAATTTTTCATCAAAGTGTTTGCTGTTCCTTAAAAAACTTCTTTTCTTTCCTGAAAGTTTCGAGAATTGTAATAAATATCACCTCAAATCAAGACAGGGAAATTTACTATTTTTCTCAATGGAAAAAGGGATTGTATAGTTTTGGAAGTGGGTCACTTTGAGATAGTTGAGATGCCTCCACAACTCACTGTAGTGTCAACCATAGAGAAAAAAGATGCATCCCCATAAAATCATACCTGCCGAGTAGCTCTTGAAATACCTATTTTTGTGAACAAATGATGAACATGCTCGAAAACAATATCATCAAATTAGTTTTACGAACAATGACAATTTTTTAATTTAATTTTGATGTGTTTTGGGATTCGCCATAAATTTATTGCATTTGTCTTTTCAACACTATCTCATTCTTACAATTCATATTATCGAGATGAAATGAAAACATTTTGAGTAACGTTTTCTGAAAGTTAAGGGTCGGTTAATTTGTAGGTTGAATCATGGATGTGTTAAATTTAATAAATTCCTTTCATTTTGTTGAAATTTCATTTCAAGAAAATTAATGATTCCAATAACAAAAAAGGAATCCAATGTGAATCATAATAAATTATAAATAGTGGATTAAATCAAAATAATCTCGTTTCAGGAGTAGAAATGTATGATATGAACTGGAGTTTTGTTCAAAAACATCAAAATTTCAACTGTTTTCAGATAAACAGCGTACAGCGTCTACAGCGTGTATTAAAAAGTGAGGTTTTTCTTTTTACAGATGGTAGAACTCAAAACAAGTCATTTTACCAAAAGTTTTCAATATGGATTAGGCCCCTGTTTCGAGAAAACGAAACTAGAATATTTTCTAGTTTCTAGGTGAATCTGAAAATTCCTCAGTCCGAACCTGCTCCATCGCCTGCTCCTCCGTACTCAGAATATCGATTGTGATCAGTAATCTTCGATCGTGTTACGGCGAGGGTACGGTGTAGATTGTACGTGTGTTTTGTTTCGAATAATGAACTTTTTGATATGCTTTTAATTCAAGGTGAATCGAAACAAAATGCTAGTTCAACGTATAAGTTTCACAGAACAAGATTTCCGCTGAGAAATCACCCAACTTCGCGGACGTTCAAAAACCTGGTGCAGAGATGTAGAGATATGATGAACAGAGATATGCAGGACAGAGTAGTATTAAGGTATTGAACATTTCATATAAGAAATTATGACTTATTTTGATGAGTTCTATCACCTGTCAAACGAGGGGCCTTACCTCAAATACACCATTTATAATGACAAAATACATCTTCCATTCAAAAGGATAATTTGCTTTCTTTTCTGAGAACTAGAAGTTCTTTGGAAAACGAATCAAATAATAAAATAACAATAGAGATGCACTCTGTATGAATTGAGTTTCATTGCGCATAAAGGTTGTTTCAATAAGAGCCTAAGATTTGTGTAGCGGTATGATATGTGGCACCGTCCTGCTTAAACCACCTGTCGTCAAGATCAATAGCCTCCAAATGAGGCACAAGAAACTGTGTTATCATAGCACGATACCGTTCGCCATTCACTGTTACTGCATTTTTTGACAATTAGGACCCATTATTCTACCGTGGAACACTCCATATTTACTAACTCCCATCTTTCAACTTCATAATCATGCGACATTATGACTGTCAAACATGGCGCGCAATTGAAATCTTGCGTTTAGAATCATCCATTGGCATCATGTCCCCAGTTACTTTTCAATTTCAGAAATAGATATATACATATTGCTGTGCTTCCGTTAGTCCGGAATAATACAACGGATATATATCCGGCCCAATCGAATTATCCGATACATTCGACTTATTTAGTTCCAACCCTTGAAACTTCGCGAATCTACATATACACAACGGGAAACGTATTTCCTTGGCTGTAATCAGATACAGTAAACTGTAATACAGTATCCGTCCGCTTGACCTGTAATGAGCCCCTTAGTACGTGTTTCGAGCTTTGAGCTAACCAAAATACAGGAACTTCCCATGAATGCATGCCATTCATCGTAATGGGGTCGATTCATTCCTTCAACTGGAATAAAGACCTATTCGTTACCGATTTAGCATACCTACCTGCTAGGAATCCAATACGGCACTATCTCATATATATGGTTGGGGTCGTCCTAGTTTGTGTCAATGACATCGATTCACTTTGAAGGTTTTCCAAGGGGACCTTATTCTGAATTTGATAATTATAGGGAAGCGCCGCTATTCGCTGCGATTCTGCTCGTATGAAGTTCGAAGGAGGGAGATTTCAATTTTATGGAAACAAGTTGACAAATTCGTGAATAAATGAAAATAAGAAACATAATAATTGTATTATTTACTACAAAAACAATTAATAAGAAAATTTTAACTTGTACTTGTGAGCAAAATTGGTGATAACTGAAGTACTATTCAACCCCAAGAGAGACATAAAAATAAATTGCACCTGTAGATATCTTCTGTGGAGAACATTCAGATAAAACAAAGATAACAAAAATATAATTGTTTTTTTCAGCACACTATTCTCAAAGGCCTCTTCTGGAGCAAAAAGATTCAATTAGCATCAACTGAGTTTGCCCAGAAAATGATACAATGTCTGAGTCTTGAATACACATAGGTATGGTATATTGTTAAGGCAGCATCAACCCCTACTGTGTTTTTCAAAATTTATAGGGCACAGCAGTATCTTGCAAGGTTTTGAGCAGTATTTGCAATTTGTAATTTCCAATTCGGGTTGTTATCAATGTAAATTTCCCAGGAAGGTACAGAGTCTTCAGTCAGTTCGATTTCATTCTTACATCTTATGCCATAAGTCTGCTGGTTTTTCTCTCTGAAGACTCTGAACATAAGTATTTTTGTTTTCTTGGTGTTCATTACCAAGTTGTTATTTAAAAACCATTCATCTAGATTCTCCAGTTCTTGGCCTAGATTTGTTTGGCATTCATCTGCTGTGGTACCGCTGTAGATCACTGATACATCATCAGAATAAATAACTGTATCACTGTTTCCTGGATAAGGTTACGGTATAAATTATATATAATAGGGGACCAAATATAGAGCCTTGAGATATACCTCTTTACACAACTAGTTCATCCGATGTCAATTGTTCACCTCCATTTGTCCTCAGTTGTTATTTGTCTTCTTCCGGTGACGTAGGAATTTAAAAAAATCGAAAGCAACAACTATTACGCCATATCTCTTCATTTTCTTCAGCAAGATCTTGTGATTTACTCTGTCGAGGGCCTTTGTTAGATCAAGGCAGAGTGCGGCTGTAGAATGGTTTTTATTGATAGACTTTAGAACTGATGGTACACAGCATTTATTGTTGATTCTTCTTTTCTTAAACCATACTGTTGATTGACTAATATGTTATTGAATTCAAAATAGTTGTGAGTTTTATCAAAAATTATTTTCTCGAAGATCTTGTTAATATTCGAAAGAAGGAGATATTGGCCTATAGTTGTAATAATTGTCTCAATTACCCTTTTATATACTGGAAATATTTCACGTATATGAACATGGATGGAATATTCAGTTATGCTATTTTCTTGTACGGAAATCAAAAATCGAGTGTTGAGATTTTACTGAACAATAATGGACGGAATAGTCCGTCACTTTGCGATTGTTCTATCGAAAGAAGAATAACAGTTCTCTAATAACCCGACAGAAAAACTTCTAAACGAACAGATGGACCTATGAAATTCCTCACTTTTGAAAATTCTCAAGAAATAAGCCTACAGATGACAAAAATATCTTTTTGCACAACTTGAAATGTACCAGTATGAAAATGTAGTAGTACTACGAAACCTGTGTCATAGAGCTAGTTGAATTCACAAAATGAATAACTCCATTCACAAACTTATAAAGTAAATAGAAATAAGCATTGGCAACGTCTCTGAGAATAATTTGACAATTCACAAGTGCCAACTTGCATCAGTGTTGAGTAGAAAATCTTGATAAACTTAGATCTTGGCGAACCGGGGTTCATTATAAAAGTAAATGGGGTATACCTACGGAGTTTGGACTGGTATGGCCTATTTTGCAGTTTTCTATTCGCTTGAATATAATTCTCTTCGTTAAGGGGCAGTATCACCTTTTGAATCGTGGTAAATCTCCATTCAAAAGTGGTCTCTTTATTTCACGAGTAAGTACCCTAATTCACGACGTAAAGACTTGATATTTTTTTAAATTGAAGTTGAAGAACTTCTTGAGGGCAAATAGTTTTTTTTTTCGATTTAATCAGTTTTTCAATTAAAAAAACCAGGGTAATCGTTAGATCTGGGGTTATTGAATATGTTTTTCGTTTTTTATGAGTACAAGCTATATTTTTGAAAGAAGCATCATGAAAATTTTTGTAGTTTATAGAAGATTGAATTGCCGAGGGCGAATAGTTGCGATTTTTTCGATTGAATTAGTTTTTCAATTAGAAAAAAAAACAGGTTGAACTTCAGCGTTTTGGAAACTACACTTAATGATTTTTTTCCGACGGTTATTCATCAATTTTTGGAAAAAATCGCAAGTATTTGCCCTCGGCAATTTAATCTTCTACAACCCACAAAAATTTTCATGATTATTATTTCAAAAATATAGCTTTTACTCATGAAAAACGGAAAACATATTCAAGAACCCCAGATCAAACGATTATCCTGGTTTTTTTAATTGAAAAACTGATTTAATCGAAAAAAAGAAAACTATTTGCCCTCGGGACGTTCTTCAACTTCAATTTTTAAAAAAAATCAAGTCTCTACCTCGTAAATTAGGGTATTTTCTTGAGAAATAAAGAGACCACTTTTGAATGGAGATTTACCACGATTCAAAAGGTGATACTGCCCCTTAAGCTATAAACAGCTTCATTCCAGATGAAATGCTCGGCCTAGTGCTGAAATAGCCATTCTTGTAATGCCATAAGTTCTATGACATACCTACAACAGCAGATTTCTTCTCACCTTCGAACATGCAGGAAACTTCAATCCTGGCAAGAAAACAGAGTGTACAGCTGAAAAAGCCGGGAAACAAAACCCAGGAACGGTGCGAAACAAGTTCATATTGGTGTTTGCCGTTTCGGAATAGCGTGCTGTGTATACAAATGGCCGGCGCGATTCCATAAGAGCATTAACGGAGGCGTCAGCATGCTTACACTCCCCATCATTCGTCTTCTGGCTGCGTTATTCAGCCAAAACGGTCCAGAATTCCATCCCGCTGATGCCCGACAATTTGTGACTGATAGGGGTAGATTTGTATTGTGCACCAATGCGCTCGGTTTTGGCCTTTTTGTCCCTCCGTCGATGTAAAAACGCCTCCGATGCGAGTTCTTCGGATGACAGCTTTCGTTGTCAACAAAGAAGAATAAATATTATTTAAGATGTGAAAAATTTGTATTCTTTCAATTTTCTCTCCATCTCCCGACGCTTCCAGAAGCATCGGGGATCGAGGCAGGGTTTAGCATTCATCGCGCCGACCAATCGAAATGGGGGATAGTTCCAGAAAAAGTGAATCGATGGAAAGGAGCATCTGAATCCGCAATTCGGATATCCGAGTTGACTTTGTGAAAAAAGTATTGCTTTATTCCGTTATGTTTTTCCATATGGAATCAGTTTTATCGAGAACGGTACGTTAAGAAGGACCGTCAGATTTATGTTGTGCAAAACTTCATTCAGGATTACATTCCCAATATTCTACATCGTTCAAATATATCTAAATAATTCATTCCCCACTAAGAAAAGGTTCCTTTTCGCATCATGGGTTCCGTGAATATGGTCCTTCAAAATTTTCTATTTCCTGCTAATTCCAGCTACATTTTGTCCAGATCCGCGAATGAAAATAATATATTATTTCATATGGAGAAAGAAGTGTCACTTGTCATGGCGAGCTTGAGTTTACCCGCCTCACTACGTTCGACGGGTAATTCAAAGCGAGCCATGAATAGCCACTCTCCTTCGAATGGAAGATGATATTTTATTTTCAAGCATTTCGAAATTTATGGATATCTGAATATCCACTTTTGGATTGACATTTACGAACGTGATAAATGGAACATTTGCCTAGTTGCGGTTGTCTTGCAGAATTCATGTTTTGCATAACAACACTTCTCCTGCTGTCGGAGGAAAAAGTGAGCCATAGCAATTATTTCTCCGCCTAGGTGGACAAATACTACAAATAGAACTTTTCGATGATCCTGACAGTCCGAAAATTACGTTGTTATCGTACGTTCGGAAATGAACAAAATTCCCCAATTTTCTGTTTTTGAGAATTTTCATTGATTAAAATAAACCTGACGTAGAGAATATTCAATTAGGTATTGAAAAGGTTTGAATTATGTATGAAAACTCAACAATTCTTGACCCCAAGTTATTGCCTTCCTCGAAATTTCTACTTATTAATCCGAATTATAGAATATTAGAAACCTGATTTCATTTTCCAGACAAATAAAAATTATGAGAGTGTGGAGACAAGCCTGTATCCTCAGAACTTTGATGTGCTATGGATTATTGGACCAATATCTTACACAGTTCATTAATCAACAATAAAATGGCTCGATTTGATAATTCATGGTAGAGCTACCACTTAACCCTTGTTACAAAAAAAACATGTGCTGTAAAGTGAAGAAAACGTACAATCATACAACAGTGCATACAGAAAGAAAGTAAATACCATACGGAGACAATCAGAGATTCAAGTTAGCAGCGGTTGAGAAGAAAATCCTTGATTTTTTTTTAATTTTTCATTCCTGAGCTGCTTTAATTCATGGGGGACAACGTTGTACAATTTGTATTTAATATATTATATCTAAAGCTTCTCCCAAATGTTGACGTTCTGTGGTGAGGACATGACAATAAATTTCTATATCTTATGTTGGCGTTGTGAACATCAGATCTGTACCTCAGCTTGTTGAAAAGATATGGCGGACTCCTATTTAAAATTATATGTATTATGGAAAGTATATGATTTTGAGTTAGTGAAATCTCTTTCAAAAGTCATCGAAAATTTGAATTAACATCTCGAAGTCTTGAATGAACTGTTTCAATTGAAACCAGAACACCATAAGCGGCCAATTGCTGCTGATCAATTCGACAAGTACTCAAATGCTCTCTACGGCTAGACACAGTTCAGACATGGTAGATCTTGGGCGTCCACCTCTCGATCTTTTGGTGATATTGATGGATAAGTCGGAAAACTATTCTTTTTTTTTATTCCGCCTCGTTCATACCAATAGCCCTAGTGTATTCATTCACACTGAGTTAACTTCTAGGCATTACTTCGAAAAAAATTTTACAATTTTTAGTCGAAGATTATTACTATAAGAACGTAAAACAACAACTGATTAAAATTAAAATAGATTCTGTGAAACTCAAACAACAAGAACTTGTCTGAAATTGTAAAAGTAATCAAACGATGATCAAAAAGACCATTCTGATTGCCGCTTGAAATTCATTCACAGAATCCTTCGCTATGAAGACAGATCATAGCCAAGTCTCGCATTATTTGAGTGTACCATCAATGAATAGCTCCGTATCGAATTTTTAATTTGTCCTCCCTGAAAAGTCTACATAGGCACTCAGGTCTAATATTTGCAGTGAGAATTATCCCCATTGGAGATGAAATGGAGCAATAAAGCAAACCACATAATTGAAAATGCTCGCATATCGAATCGAGTGGAAGGAAATCGCAAAAAATCGGGATAATCCTTGGTGAACGAAACGGAATGAATTGAAATTCCTTCGAAAAACGGTATTCGTTTGGAAATGCCCAACCCAGTCTGCTACACATAAAACCGAACGTCTGATTAGGGGCACACCACGAAGGAAAAAGCATCAAGATCGGAATTTCTAATTTGGAGAACTGTTTAAAGTGGATTTTCATCTTTATGAGAATAACTTAACTGGGATAGCGAACCCTACGAAATGAGCAGCATTCAGTTGAGTTCAATGATGAAATATTTGGGGTTCCTATAAATGAGCAATTATTGGGCTTCATTTCGTGTACGCTATTCGCCATGTTTGATTTTGCTAGCTATTTATAGTTTTCGTGTTGAAAGCCGCGTTGGTATTTTTTTCTTAAGATGGCAGCCACATCTACAGGGTATAATGAAACCATTGAATGTGTGTAAATGTACATAGAGGAACAACGTAGTTGAACGATTTGATGCAAACATTTTTGGCAACTTTAGTGCGACACATATAGTAGCTACTAATGGAACTATAATCCGCCGATCCATTTTGTTGCTATTCATTTACAGAAATCTGTAGGATATTCATTTTCCTCTAATTCTATGAATCATAGACAAAATTAGTTGTCATTCTATTGCATCGAGTCTTATCTCAGTGGTTGTTCTCAGGTCGTTAAATTGGGTAAAAACCGAGGTAGGTAATAACTTTTTTACTGCCTTACTGGTATTGAGTGGAGTTCCTCGAGGTTCGGTTCTTGGGCCGATACTATTCAAAGTTGATGATTTCCATTTCTTTAAAGCTGATGATTTCCATTTCTCCCTGGACTTCTTCACTGGTGAATTGAATGGTGCTGCCATTAAACTGATCGAGGAGTTGCATCGGCTATTGGATATTACAAAGAAACATGGTCTGAATCAGAATGGCAATAAATCTTTTGCAATCGTTTTTGGCTTCAAGAACAATCAGGAAATTGTTTAAGAGAATCTCAAACTGACTATTTCAAATGGTGTCATTGGTTTTGTGGATAATGCTCGTGATTTGGGTTTAATTTTGGATGATTCTTTGAGATTTCCCGAACATGTAGTAAGCGCAATTGGTAAAGCTTATGGATCTTTGAGAATTTTGTTTCCGCATATTTGTTCATGAAGAGATTATTAGGTGAAACTTTGGTCTTATCAAGCAATTATCATTGCTTTCTTTTTCAGTTTTTGCTCAGAACAACTGTATAATGTTTATTTTTGGAGACAGAAATTTTGAACGTGTATCATACAAACCTGAAGTGTTGACTCCCAATATAATTTTAAAGAGAAGTCCACCTTATCTCTTCGATAAGCTGAGCAGTGGTTCCCAAATGGTGGTCCGCGGAACCCTAGGGTTCCGCGGAAGGGCTATAGGGGTTCCGTCTTATCCGAGTGTTGTATGTTTTGATCATTCTTAACACCTTTAAAATACTATCGGACTTACGAGCTGTGCCACAGCATTGTGCTCGTGAAAGCACTCGAAGCCCTTTTGTAACTGAAACACTTCAACATTTCACTCATATTATTTTGTTATTTCTCTTCAGACTGTTCATTCTGAAATATAATTCCCCATTTGAAATTTCATAATTCTTGAGAAGAACTAATCACACATATGCCAGCTAAGATAAATAGGATTAATTTTTATTCCGATTAAAATAACTTCAAGTTTAACAGTTCCTAAAGAAGTGTTTCTAAGCCTTAGCTCTCGAAATATCGAATAACTTTGCCAAAGTGCTTAGCATTCGGGAGCCTTTTTTTTCAAGTGATTAGTACTTGAAGCACTATTTATCACTGCTCGGCACAGCTCTGTTGGACTTCATATCCTGTTTTAAAGTTCAACTTGCAATTTTTTTTTAGTTTATAATATCGATAAATGGATTAAGACGAGTCAAAACCTGCAAACCTCAACAATCCACAAAAGGAATGAACCTCAGGAAAGATCCATTTAAAAAAAAGAAAATTTGATGAATCCTATTTGTCTTTTGGTTTTATTCCTGTAGGAATGGCTGAAAACCCAAATGGACAATGCGTCATTTGCAGCAAAATTTTGTGTAACAGCTTATAATATTCCAAGCATACAATTTGTTCTTCCTTTTCAAGTTCAAGATGAAAATAGTAAAACTTAACATTGGATCAAAATAGGGTTCCGCCATAAAAAATGTTGCCGATTGGGGTTCCGTGGCAAAAAAAATTTGGGAACCACTGAGCTGCGGTATACATCTCATGTTCACAATGCCAACATAATATATACAGATTTATTGACATGTACTCATCACAGAACATCAACATTCGAGAAAAGTTTAAGATTACTATCTACAGATTGTACAACTTTGTTCCCCATGAATTTAAACAGCTCAAGAATGAAAAATTCAGAAGGATTTCTTTCTAAGCTGCTGCTTACTTCATTCTCTGATTGTCTCCTATAGTAGGTATGTACTTTCTTTCTGTTTGCACTGTTATATATGTATTTTTCTTCACTCCACATGTGTTTTTTTGTAACAACGCTTAAGTGGTAGAACACCTCTAAGTGAACTTCCCCTTGAGAGTTTTGGAAGAAATAAAGACCTTAGCCTCCAATAACTAACACTTTTACCGTAATGGAATTAAAGCTCTACCAGAAAGATGGAAAAAAGTTGTAGCTAACAAAGCAATACTTTGAATTTATTTGTTACAATTTTTTCACGATACAATTGCATTTTTATAAAAAACAACGCATGCACACACAAGTGTTTAGCAAATAAACACCACCCTTCACCACCCCTCTATTTTTGCTGTGAATTCCATGTGATGATAATCAAATGAAAATGAATTTCAAAGAATCTCAATTAATTGAATAGATTGCTATGCAGATAGTGAATACAAATAACTTCAAACATCGTATCAGTTGCAATGGATCCATAATAAATGAGCCGAGTTCATAGTAATCAATTATGGACAACAATTGATTGGTTTTGGCCGAGTTCAATGATTTCCATAGAAACATCACTACATATTATTGAAGGCAATGAATTATCTATAAGTTCATAACTTCCTCTTTCGATTGGTTGGAAATAAATACATATAATTGATATCGTTTAGGGTCTAACTGTCGATTTGTATCCATTCAGAATGTAGATCTAGGAAATAGGGATTATTGACTACATGGAAGAATTTCAATTACTTCAGCTTGTTATAGAAATTCCAGAATAATAATACCCAAGAAGAGATGAGAGCAAAAAGCTAATGGCTTTTTGTTTTTAAAAACTATCTATTGTCCTGTGTGTAGAATATATTGAATCTTGAGTTGAAGTCTAAAACTGTTTAAACTTGGGAATAATTTGACACCACTTGACTTAAAACTTTCAGAATATGTGGATTGAGGTGATCCTACACTTAAGCTGAATACAGATTACTCTGACGTGACGTGTAAGGACGTCACGTCAGACGTGTACTGTGCTCCCATTGGCCTGATATGAACGTGAACGCACAGAACAATGTGTTGCATTTTTATATCACTCACATTTTGACGTTCACGTTCATATTAGGCCAATGGGAGCACAGTACACGTCTGACGTGACGTCCTTACACGTCACGTCAGAGTAATCTGTATTCAGCTTTAGGCCACCTAAATCCCCTGATCCAACGACTCCCGATTACTATATAGGAGTCAACAGCGAAACTTGCAAGCCTAGGAAGAATTAACTATGAATCTTAAAATCTTCGTAATTCTCTGAGAGAACTATGAAAAGTAAAGATGCTTGAAGATTAATTATCCGAAATATCTTATGTTATTAGGTACTTCTTGGTTCTTTTTCTAGTTGATCTATTCTTCTTTCTAGCTGTTCTATAGAAAGCTGTTTAAAATACTCAATGTTGCTATTTTGCTTTTCTATGGTTGGTGTTGAATATATCAAAGAGTTCTCTTGGAGAGAAGAAAGGATTGTTGTACCAATTCTTATCACCACGAGAATCAAAGAACAAAATGTACTTATGAAATCGAATCATATACCACAAAGTAAACACTGAAGGAATGGTACTTACAGTTGGTCTGACTTGAAGAGATGTATCTGCTGGTTTTCCGCTTCGTTTAGGTCTATTGAATAGTCTTCATCGCACGGAACGAATTCGCTGTATAAGGTACGAAGATAAAGGGTTCCGACGTGGGAAAGAACAAGAGGCGAACTGTGAGCCGTTTTGTGGTTGTTGCTAAGGACTGAACGAGAATAAATTCGCTATCAACAAAATGCCTGTATCTCTTGAACCAATCGAGAAAAAATCAAAATTTGATCATAGTTAGCTTTGTTTTGAACGTCAGAAACATGTGGAACGTTTACTCCATAGATATTCCAATTCTCTGTCGCAAAATGTCAAGCGAAGTGAAAACACGAGAATTTATAGTGAAACTTTTTCGAAATAATCAAAAATGGAGCTTCAAAAGAATCGCAAAAGAGGCTCGCGTTCGTCCGGAAATGGTATCAAGAGTTGTTAAGCGCTCCAGCGAAGATCTTACAATTAACCGGAAGGAAAAAGAGGTTTCATAGCCCAAAAAAAGTAAAGAAAGCCATCAGCCTTCTTCAGAAGAATCCTAACCTTTCAGGACGGAATGTGGCCCAAATAGTGGGTTGTTCGCAGTCAACCGTTCAGAAAATCAAGTCGAGTTGTGGGCTTAGAGCATGCAAAGTGCAGAAAGTGCCAGACAGGAACGCTGTGAAGAATCAAGAAGCGAAATCAAGAGCAGAGAAATTAAAAAAAGATTTCTTGAAAAATGTTTCCTGATGCGAAACCTATGTCTTGGCTGATTTCTCGCAACTTCCTGGTAAGGAATTTTATACTGCAGATTCTCGTGGAAATGTGGACGAACAATTTCGCGTGAAGAAACAAGCAAAGTTTCCTAAAAAATTCCTGGTTTGGCAAGCAATTTGCACTTGTGGGAAAAGGAGCAAATTTTTCGTTGGCCAAGGCTCTGTTGACTCGAAGATATACATCGAGGAATGCTTGAAAAAGCGACTTTTACCATTTTTACGTGAGCATGATGTGTCAACAATCTTTTGGCCAGATTAAGCTTCATGCCACTACAGCAAGGCCACCAAGGAATGGTACGAAGCTAATGAGGTGGTTTTTGTCGCCAAAGAGGCCAATCGAAGGATATTGGGCCCCGGTAATAAGAGAATTGGAGGAGGCTAAGATATTAACGAAAACATTCGCCGAATTCAAGCAAAGGTGGAAGACAGCATTCCAGAAAGTGACTGAGAACACTGCAAGAAGCATGATGGGAAGAATTCCAGAAAAAATCCATGAATTCTGTAAAAAACAGTTTTGTTTTTTTTTATTATAAAAACAGTTTTCATTAGAATTAGAAGATGATTCGAAAATGGGTTTGATTTTCGAAATCGGTCTAGTGGTTAAAAAGATATAAGCGTTTTTGTGATAGCGAATTTATTCTCATTCAGTCCTCAGACGAGTCGCAGAAGTCTAAAGTTTGATTGGACAGAACCGAACTGGGTATGATATTTTTGTGGGGTTCTTCGTGATACGACCATAGGATCGAGAAC
Source organism: Adalia decempunctata (assembly GCA_951802165.1). Lineage (NCBI taxonomy): Eukaryota > Metazoa > Arthropoda > Insecta > Coleoptera > Coccinellidae > Adalia > Adalia decempunctata. The sequence goes on from OX637697.1 coordinate 31,454,668, forward strand.
AAAGAGGTATCGGTCTTATTCTTTAATGGTGCGAATCCACAATGATATTATATCATGAGTTTATTGACTCAATCTCACGAAGCCAAGAATTTCATTGTGGAAATAGGCATGAGTCTTGAGATTATTTCATGAAACCGTGTATCATGAGTGTTTTGACGCATGAACTGGACTCACCGTGTCAACACGAGGTATCGCGGATCTCGCATGCATCATTTGCTTCACGCGCTGCACGTGAGTCCAGTAATTTGTAAATTCATCAGGCCTTGGTTATTCTGTCTCCATTCTCCTGGTTGTAGTGTACCATTTTCGTGGTCCTCCTCATCAAAACTACCATTAGGAGCATACACTTTTTTGGAGCGTGTCATTAAAAAATTATGTAACACACATATTGCTGATATTATTGTAACCACTTTCTTGGGTTCTAGTTCAATTGGTCTTCTTAGTAAACGAAATCTAGCTGAGGCTAAACCAAACGCATTTTCAATTATTCGTCGTGCTCGTGATAGACGGTAGTTGAATATTCTTTGCTCACCATGTAGATTTCTAAATGAATATGGTTTCATAATGTATGGCTTCATGGCAAAAGCGTCATCTGCTACGATAACAAATGGAAGTAGCTTTTGTCGAGCTGGCAGTGGTCTAGGTTTTGGAATACCTAGACTATCAGTAGCCAGTTTATTCGATAAGGAGCATCCATTAAATACACCACCATCAGAAATTCGCCCATAACTTCCAACGTAAATGTATTGAAATTTATATTCTGCATCAGCTAATGCCATCAATACTACACTATGCGTGCCTTTGTAATTGTGGTACAGACTTCCACTATGTTTAGGTGCTTTAATGACAACGTGTTTTCCGTCCAATGCTCCTATACAATTTGGGAAGTTCCATTTGTCTGAGAATTGTTGAGAAACCTGTAGCCATTCTTGTTCGGTGCTAGGCAACAGTAAAAACGAAATGAAAACAAAAAATAACTTTCTGATTTTGTTCAAATTTATGTTGTTTTGTTTTCAGACTTATGAATCAGAACCCATAACCGAACACTCGACCGATTACTTTGAACGTCAAGATTCTCCCCTACAGGATAGAAATTCAGACTATGACAATTCGAATTCTACACCGTTTTCAACATCTACACCTAGTACGTCCGGAACTTCATCAGTTAAAATGACTTTAAAAAAGAAAAGAGAAAAAGAACAAGCCATTCTTGATCAATGCCTTGGTGTTATATCGAAACCTTCGGATACTTTCGAAATATTTGGGGATTATGTGGCTGACGAGCTCCGAAACATGAACTCAAAAGATCCAGAGCTGCACTCCTGGGCGAGGAGGGAAATTCAGCGGATTATATTAAAAATGAATGACACCTATGAGCTCAAAAATAAAGAAAATAATTCAAATAATAACATAGAACATAGAACTCACGAATACTGTCAGTGCCGAAGCCGCCCTTTCACAGTATTATGAAACATTTTCACCTACTTATACGAATATGTAAATTTATTTGTATTTTTTCAATGAAAATATGTTTCATATACTCACATGTAGATATTCTTCTTTCAGATTATTATAAATTGCAGAACACACTTCAGGTACAATTCTTGAAATAGTACAAACGGGTATGCGAAACAAATACATAAGGGAATGATAGCTGTCTCCTAAAAAATAATTATGCTTGCATATTATTGAAATCAACACAAGGCTTTTATGTACATACCGGTAGCTAAAAAGCGAAGAGTAACGGCTAGTCTTTCAGCTGGTGGAGTTGCGTCACGCATATGTGTGTTATGTTTTTTTATATCACTTTCTATTTTTTCGAGTAGAAAACGAAAATCAGCGGCAGACATTCGAAGAAAGTTTTTGTAGCATTCCGGATCTTCTCGCTCTAATTGTTCAATTAATGTTCTCATTATATTATTTTTATTTCGCCTTTTTATCCAATCTCTCACCCAAATTTTGTGAGACCTTTTTGTTTTGTAACCTGAATTTAAAACAAGGTAACAAGCTGCAGCCTTTCTTCTATCTTTTTTTGTCGACATCTTCTAATGAAAGTCGTCGAGCTACACAAACTATATGTTTCTTTTCAAGCGAGAAAATACGTACTGTGTGGAAACAGCTCATTCAGAATCATTTGACTCATGATATCAAAATATCCCGAATAAAATGTTTCAAATGAATTTATCACGCTTGTGGAAACACATCTGAGGCAAAATTCTCGTGAGGCAAAAATATCATGAGTTTTTTAACTCATTGTGGATTCGTACCTTTAGGATGATGTCCATCAGCAATATGAACATTGGTATTAAAAAGAAATAAAAAATAAGATTGGCGAGTAGCGATCAGGAACTGATATTGTCATCATTTTTCAGTGTAGCAATTTCTGAATACAGAGGAGTAAAAACTCATGCCTATTATTAAGTTTCTTTTTCTTCTGATCCTCAATTCACATTGCGTATAGTAAAATCTGCTTCCTCCCATTTCTGGGTCAGATTCGCGTGAATTGTTCTGAATAAGAAATTTTTATCGGACCTCCAATGGTTTAACAGCGATCAATTCGAAACGGGGATTTTCAACAAAGGGGGTTTCAGTCTGCCGCTCTATCGAACATTTCATTATTCCGAGATAACAATGTGAGCATATTGTTATTTCGTAAATGTCTTGCGATACGGCTACTCATGGGACTTTGAAGTGACTTCTGATGAACACAATGTGCCTCCTTGACTGAATGCTCGCATTCATGGGTTCTAAGTTGAACTTTCTATACTGAGATGAACGACATGTATTGGGTGCGCATGGAAATTTTGAGTTGTAGATTTTGAAGGGCTTTTGCTGTCTGGTTCATTAATATCGAGCGTTTCAGACAGCATATTCTATTGTTTCGTTCGTTCGGATAGGTTGTAGACTGAGAGTCGTTGATTTCAGTGTTCAAAAAACATGGGTTTCTGTAGCAAAGTATTGAAATACAAGGTGACAAGAAAAACTTCGGACAAATTCTGTGGTCTGGAACAAAAGTATTTCTGCGCAGCCAAATAATTTTTATTCTCTTGGTTTCTCTACAATTTCCTGTGCTAATATTGTCATACTGTAAATGATTTTTCAATAAGAGGTGTTTTTTTGAATAGCCCGCTATTTCGGTAGATGTCTTCGGTAGAAGGTCTACGCCAAGAGCCTAGCGTCGATTCAAGACCTCAAAAATGGAATTCCTGAGGCTATCGAGGTCATAGGGCAGCCTTTTTGCGATTTGGTTATGGAAAATATCATGAAAAGAATTTAGTCCTTTAGTCGTGGTCGTTTGGCTCATGTTATTTTCCATTACCAACGGCATACCTTCCTCACCATAATGAAATAAACATCCCATCATTTTTCTAATTAAATGGCATTATTCTTGTAATGCCAAAAAAACACCTCTTATTGGAAAACCCTTCATTTATTAATTTAGAAAATAAACATTTGGGAATTATTTATGAAAATATCTTGAATATTCTCGATAATAATCAAAATAGAGGTTCACGCCCATAAGACAAAGAATTATCAATGAGGGAAAATGGACTAGCAGATTCCCGATAATATCGATACCACCCCTTTCATTGTTACAGCATCTAATTTCGGCTTTCAATGCTTCGATGGTTTATTAGCATGAACCTGTGACTTCAGATAACCCCACAGCCAGAAGTCTGAACGCGTTAAATCTCAAAAGCGTGGTGGCCAATTCTTGTCACTAAATCGGGAAATGACATGACCAGGAACACACTCGTGCAAGATAGTCAATGTTTTACTGGTGCTATGACATGAGGCACCGTCCTGCTGAATCCACAAGGCACAAGAACCTTTGTTATCATAACACTTAAGGGGCAGTATCACCTTTTGAATCGTGGTAAACCTCCATTCAAAAGTGGTCTCTTTATTTCACGAGTAAGTACCCTAATTTACGACGTAGAGACTTGATTTTTTTTTAAATTGAAGTTGAAGAACGTACCGAGGGCAAATAGTTTTTTTAATTAGTTTTTCAATTAAAAAAACAGGGTGATCGTTAGATCTGGGGTTATTGAATATGTTTTTCATGAGTACAAGCTATATTTTTGAAATAATAATCATGAAAATTTTTGTAGTTTATAGAAGATTAAATTGCCGAGGGTAAGGAGTTGCGATTTTTTCGATTTAATCAGTTTTTCAATAAAAAAAAACAGGTTGAACTTCAGCGTTTTGGAAACTTCACTTCATTATATTTTTCTGACGGTTATTCATCATTTTTCGGAAAAAATCGCAACTATTTGCCCTCGGCAATTGAATCTTCTATATAAACTACAAAAAATTTCATGATGATTATTTCAAAAATATAGCTTGTACCCATGAAAAACGAAAAACATATTCAATAACCCCAAAAACTAATTAAATCGAAAAAAAGAAAACAACTTGCCCTCGGGACGTTTTTCAACTTCAATTTGAAAAAAAAACAAGTCTCTACGTCGTAAATTAGGGTACTTACTCGTGAAATAAAGAGACCACATTTTGAATGAAGATTTACCACGATTCTAAAGGTGATACTGCCCCTTAACGTTCGCCATTCAGTTCACTCTTTGCTTTCGAAGAAAAACGGTCCAATTATTCCTACAGACCATAATTTCCCAAAAACTCCCATCTGTCAACTTTCGATCTGTCACGTCATAATCATGTGACATCATGACTGTCATACATGGCGCGCAATTAAAATTTTGCGATCTGATTGAAACACCCATTATAAAGAGGAAAAATATCGATTGTAGTACTACAAATAAGGCGAAATAATGCATGAACAAGAGAGTACATACACTAGCTGAATAAACATAGATACCTAAACCGAGGTTCGAATCCCAACTGCCGATGTAAATAACATTAATTAATCATAGGACAAAAGATCCGAGAAGCTGCGAGCTGCTGACACATTCGACAAAACGGACGACCTTCTTTTCTACTTCACTCGGGAATTTCAACAGTTTTAAGCCGTTGAAAATTTACATGGGGCAAATTCCCTCACAGAATTATAAATGAGCTACATCGTGTTAATGCACGCCGTTCTGTTGGTGGCGTTGAGTATAGAATTAAATAGGCAAATTTCCAAGGCTTTCATAAACAGGGGGTTTCCTCAGAGCTGGAATTGACTTATGAATACACAGCACTTCACTTGCTCTAATTTGCTAAGGCAATTCTGAGCAATATCGTACGATTTAACGACTGAGTCGTATTTTGTATTTTGAGGTGCTTCACTCCATGAAAAGAATGAGTAAGTTCATTGTTTTGCTTGTCGATACATTCACATCAAGATATCGATATATTATTTACGTTATTTGAGTCTTAGAACTGTGGAGCTGTCATTTGGTGTATTTGAACTACCATACGGATAAGTTCCATTTCAATATTGTTTCAAGAAAGAGGCTCCTGGCAAATAGTGCACTACAACTCAAAACGCAAGAGCGATTTCTACAGAAAACAAATACAATTAGAACTGTTATTTCCCCATCCTTATGAATAAGAGAAGACACAGTGGCTCAAATCTTGGATTTATCACATCATTTTCCGCTTCATTTCAGCTTATATCAAAGTCGATGGAAAAAATGGAAAAATTACATATTCTATCAATTTTATGGCTCAATATATCACCTCACAATATCATCTCTGAGAAACCGCTACTTTATTCTGGAAATAAATTTGGACGAGTTCAGGAAAAAATTACGTTATCGAAACTGATTCTCAGATCGCTCTCTCCTCAAAAAATATGCTATCTGAATTGAGTGCCGAGTTCATGTGTTCGAAGAGATGGATAACAAAATTGTGACTGAGTTCAATGGGGGGAGTGACGAAAATATTGGGAATTCCGTTTTCGGTTGGTATTACTGAACATCCATAACTCCGACGTGCCATATATCTGAAAAATTCACGGGGAATGTTTTCATCCATACTGATCAGATACATTATCATTAGATGTCATGAATGACAAAACGGGGAATATTATCGCAGATTGCTGCTAGTCAGGATAATTTATAGGAATTGGAAGATATATTCGCTAGAAGGATGTCCTGTTCATGGAATTCGAGTGTTTGTTTTAATGGCACTTTTTTAGGACTGTATATGTATTTCGTAGAATGTATGTGTTAATTGTGTGTGTCAATTTGACAACGCTTTAGGAGAAAATGATATTTTACCGAACGTCTCGGTAAATTCCATTCCAGAGCCGTTGTATACAGGGTGTTTCATTAGTGAATGAACGTACGGTAACCTGAGCTAGAGCGAGCCTAGGCGAGTCCAAAAAACCGATATATGATAGGTCTGATCAATTCCATAACCGAGATACAGGGTGGTGTATGTATTCACGAAAAATTTCAATTCGGTTAATATTTGGAACGTATGATTCACTTCTACAGGTCGATCGATTCACTTTCGAATCTCCAAAAAATTCCAGGTCCTTATTTGAAAAACATGGAACTTCTTCCAAGCTGAGATTCAACTCCCTGTATAATGAAATTTTGGGATTTGATTGAGATATTTGAAAAGAGCAGAAAATTTTCAATGGGGTTCAGTAGATTTCATTGTGCCGCACGTCATTTTGATCAAAGAGGGCTCAAGGGAAAGATCCAATTGAATATTGGAATTCCACAAAATTCTAAGAAGAATCGTACATTATGATCAAATTGATTTTTTGTTGTCCCACTTATTGCACATTCGCATTTTATAGTATTCTGAGAAATCATTCCAAGTTGGAAGAACTAACTTAAGTAGCTGGATTTTACGCAATGAAAGAATGGTCAACAGAATTTCAAATCCCAAAATTTCAATATACAGGTTGTTGAGTCTCAGTTTGGAAGAAGTCCCATATTTTTCAAATACGGACCTGGAATTTTTTGGGAATTCAAAAGTAAATCGATCGACCTGTAGAAGTGAATCATTCGTTCCAAATATCAACCGATTATACTGGTTAGTTCAAAAGTTATGAGGAATTGAAATTTTTCGTGAATACGTAAACCACACTCGGTTATGGAATTGATAAGACCTATCATTTATCGGTTTTTTGGACTCGCCTAGGGTAGCTCTAGCTCAGGGTACCGTATGTTCTTTCACCAGTGAAACACCTTGTATATTGCTTCACAAAAGTTAAGGAAGTTGAGAAATTTTGTGACCGTTCCAAAAATTGCCGATACTTGTTCATCAAATTTAAGTTCATTTATTAGAAATCAAATGTTTACTCTGTTGTATCTGAATGGTTTTTCTATTCCTCAATTGATAACTTCTTCAGTTTCAGGCAAGTTCTGGCCGTTTGCGTTTCTAAGAATTTCGTGTTAGTTTTGTTTTAGGTTCTTACAATCAATTTCTTCAATCCAAAATCTGAATATTTGTTTGGCAATTATGTCTAATCTACATTCACTTTTATAATGTATTCCGGTTATTGGCCATGATATTCTGACACATTTCATCGTGCATATTTCGAAAATGTCAGGTTATAGTAATTTTCCTGTCCGATAACTGAGCAACGTGGTCCTTTCTGCATAGAAGTCGCAGTAGTTACGGATTTATCAATATGTTTATTCACTTTGGGACAATAAAGAATTTAAGAAAATATCATGTGAATTCAATAATTCCAAAGACCTGTCGAATGTTGAACTTTTTTTTCTGGTAATCTCGGAAATAGTTCACGTGATAGTTCATTCGAAAAAAGAAAAAAAGTTCTCAAATAACCCAACAGAAGAACTTCTGATCGAACTATGAAATTCCTCAGTTCTCAATATTCTCAAGAAATAAGCCTACAGAAGGCATTTAAATACCTTCTTGCACAACTTGAAATAATCCAGTATGAAAATGTAAGAACTAACTCCATTTAAAAAGTTCATAAAGAGTGAATAGAAATTAGTATTGGCAACGTCTCTGAGAATTATTTGATACTTCAAGAGTACCAACCTGCGTCAGTCTCAATAAGAAAAACTTGATGAACCTAAATCTTGGCCAACCGGGATACTTTATGAGGGGTTGACGCACAAGATCTTCCACTACTGAACAAGAAAGAGTGTGTTTACCTGTAGAAAGCCTTCAAGTACTTGTCGAAGCATGCAAAAGCGGCTTATGAAAAATAAGTTTGATAAGTTAGTAAATATTTAGATTTATTATAATCAAAAATTTGATGAAAAAATAGAAACAGCTTGATGGATTATTATCTACATTAATTGATATGTTCTGCTATTAACAAATGGCGGCACAAATTTCACTGAACGATATTTAAGGGTCACGCTTATTGACTCTTTGGATATCGTGAATGTTATGCGGAGGCACATGAAAAAAGCCTGCTGAAATATTTACATAGAATTATTAAGTCAACAACATGAACAATCAATCATAAGTCAATGTGTACTGTTTGTCTTGCTCATAACTGAATAAAAAACTGGTATGATCAATTTAATAACATTTATGATCCCTCACGTTTTGATTAGAGGGGACCTGGATGCTGCAGATATGAATAATGAATCTGCGTGAAAAATGAAATTACGAAGTTGTCATTTCTGGCATAATCAGTAACGTGCAGCTGTATGAATTTGTAATGGGTGTCAGCGTTCTATCTACAACATTGTTAACGTTGAGACGAATGGCGTAGTCAGATGACAGCTGTCATCAAAGTCTCTATCAGACCAACAAGAATCAATAGGACGTAGAAGTAAATATTGATCGTAAAAGTGAGGTATTTTTCTGCCTCGAAGCTGTTATTCATCGACAAAAACATTCGAGTTGGTCTATTTTCACAAACGAAAAAAAAATTTCTTGCCACAAATTTCCCGTCCATCCCAAACAAGTCAATAGAGCTGACCTCACTGTCATTAGTTTCAATGACGAATTTGTTAGGACTTCATGTACTTAATAGGTTCCTTTTTAGAAAATTAATGAACTCATCGCAGAGCTGACGAATTGTTTCAGGACTCAAAAGTCCTTGTTGTTGTCATGAAATTCTCTCTAATTTAATTTTTCATATGTAACAATTTCACCCCAAAGGCTATAAATCCCCATCCCTCCCTATTTTACAATGTTCTCGGATATGGGTAGACATATTTCATTTTAATTTATTATTTTCTACATAATAGCAATTCTGTGTGAAAATAACTCATGCATATTCCTCAGCGTTTTGCATCTCTCACATGTTCTTGTGTTTTACTGAATGGGAACACAGATCCTCAAATGGATGAGCCTAAATAAAACAAAAATAATGGTATACAATATTGCCCTGGGTTGTTGCGTTCTCCCGTTTAGGGTGAACATAAACATTAATTCGAATTCTCTTTGGTAAGTGGTGGGTATACACATAATATTTATATTTCATCTCAAAATTCCCCAAAAGATGTTAACAAACTTTCAATGTTGAAAACGGGAACAAACATAATATTCTCCAATTTTCTGTCCTAATTGAAAAATCCTTCCAATTACATACAGTATTCTCGAAATACTGGTTATATTCAATACTCCTGAAAATGTTCACAAAATTCTCAAATACTCAAACGCAAACTAGGTTCAACTCAGATGACTATGAGAAAGTGGTTCACCTAAAACATTGGCGTAAAGTCAGTAGCGCGAATCTACCTACAAGATGGTTCTACTTACAAGATGGATGAACGAGCGTTCAAAAGCTCCTGAATTTCCTCTTCTTCCATCTCTTCTGATGATCGGATAAAATCGGCACGTCCAGGGGGGCGGCAAATCGAGTGACTCATGACGTAAAAGTAATTGTCATAATACACAACCCGCCTATAGCAATAGAAATGAAATGGCATTGAAAAACATTATAATAATCAACGCAATCTAAGATCGTGTTCAAAAGAGGATCGGCTGACACCTTTCATCAATTTTCCATCAATTTCTACTCCTAGACATAGAGCAGACGAAGTCTATCGGTACCAAGAAAAAAGAATAATATTCCCAACAGCAGATAAGAAATAACCACCTTTTTCCAAAAAACTTGCATTCAACATACAAAACTATAGATTTATTGCTGGGTAGTAATTTAGTTTGATATTTTGAATGAAATTGATGACCTGAGTGAAATGATACATCATGAATTACCAAATCTGCATAAATTTGTAGAATGAGTTGATTAATCGATAAAATCATACAATATCGCACGACTGAATATTTTGAAATTGTGTTAGCTGAAGCTTCCAAAATGTCTCTCGATCTCAACGTAGAACGTGAAATTTTGGAGAGCTTGCATACAAATTACAGAGTACTGTTATGATTCCTTTTATGTGCCTCTATATAACGGATATAAATGAATTTGGAATCCAACAAATCAATAAAAAAATTTGAATTTTGCTTTGCCCGGTAAACTCTTTTCTCTCAATTGAGGGTTCAACTCAAAAAGGAAAATTTAGATATATCAATATTGAAATCAATTCTTTTTCTAATTCGAATTCAAAAATTAACAACTTATACTACCTCTATATTATAAAACTACTTTCTCTATTTCAGTATCGTAATGTGTTCATTACAGTACTAAAAACAGTGCTGTAATGAATTAATTACAGCATCGTTTTCAGTAACATTTTTCGTTTTGTGGTTGTCAGCAATGATTTCCGATCCTTTTAAATTTCAGCAGACCTCAATTTGGAAATGTAAATTTTCGTATTTCCTAACATTGACACCAACTGCCAAGATATAATATGAAAGTCACTAGGACCTATAATTTGAATTTTTTCATTGAATTTCACAAAATTTGAGTGAAATAGAGAAAATATCGTCTAATACTCGTTGCAGAATGCAATTCCAATACTCATGCGTTTTGCGCATTCGTATTGGAACTTGTTTTAGAATATACTATTGTTGCATTCATTTCTACTTTTCTATTAATTTCATTCACAAGTTCTTGTCTGTTTTTTTTTTCAAATTTCCAACTTCTTCCAGCTAACTCATTCTTTATCATCATTATCAGGCATTCTTCGGTATTTGCATTTCTATCTCTATTTTTATAAATTTTCTCCATTGAAATTTTATTTTTTCCCTTTTTTTTCCTTTGAACATATTGATTTTTTTCTTCTTTTTTTTCTGATGATGTTTGAATGGTTCTGGTACTTCTTCTGCGAAATCTTCTTCATATTTTTTCATTTTATCTTTAGCAATTTCCATTTTTGTTTCTACTTTATTATTTGTTTCATTGGTTTTATCTTCTATTTTTGTTAGATTTTCCCTTTTCTCATTTTTGAGTGTGTCCTTTAAATCTACTACCATATTTTATAATTTTCTCTATTTGGCTTTCCTGTATCTACTCTCTGGTTGTTTCTTCCTCATCAGTAACAGCTTCTTCATTTCTTGATTCAATTTTATGGTTGGCCATTCCTTCTATGTTATATCAATGCTTCGGAATATAAAATATAATTTTATTGTATATGCGTTGAATCGAGAAACTTGTTAAAACTCTTCAATACTATATAATTTTAAATAACCAAGAAAGTTTTCAGCCCCACGTTGGGCGCCAAATTGTTATGATTCCTTTTATGTGCCTTCATATAACGGATATAAATGAATTTGAAATCCAACAAATCAATAAAAAAATTTAAATTTTGCTTTGCCCGGTAAACTCTATTCTCTCAATTGAGGGTTCAACTCAAAATGGAAAATTTAGATATACTTATATCAATATTTAATATCAATTCTTCTTCTAATTCAAATTCAAAAATTAACAACTTATTCTACCTCTATACGGATTATAAAACTACTCCTACTTATCTAATATTATTAATATTAAGTTCAATGTCTGTGAAATAAATATAAGAAATCGTCATCGACTCCCGTTCGAAGTGAAAACTTTTTCCGAAATTCAAAAATTTGTCTGCTTACCGATTAAAAATGATTTCTAATATTATTGTCCGTACAATGTTATCCTGTTTTCATCCAACAAACATTCTCTCCATATTTCTTCTTTCTTCTTATGTCTTCATTGATTATTGAATTGGGCATTCAGGATCACGTCGTTTTCAATTATTGCTTCTATTTACAATTATTTCATTTCATTTTCCCCAATTTATTTTCTGACTTCTGTTGATTTCCAATTTCTTCCATCTCCTTCGTTTCCATCCTTCAAACTCCTCCACAATCTTGATTTTTCTAATCTAATCCTAACTATTCACAGAATCTATTTTCTATGTACAAACTTCAAAATAAATCTATATCTAGATCTTTCATTTCAAATTTGGCCTCAATAAACCGAAATTAATTTTGAATTTTGTAAAAGAACATTCAGAACCATAACAGTACCTACCTAAAAAATGTTTCATCGCCAATTACGTTTTCTTCATTTTTTCCTCCTGATATAAGGAAACGGCTAGCGGTGGGCCTGGAAAAGAGTTCGAGTCTTTCGAATTTTAATGAAATTGATGACTATTAAAATGTCTTTTTGATTGGTACGGAATGTATTGAAGAAGCAGGAAGATTCTAATGAAAATTTTCAACAAAATGGGTGAACGACACTGGAATTCCTTACCCTTCACAATATTTCCTTCCTAATAAATTCAATCTGTATTCCATTCACGATCTCTCAGATCTACCGCACATGCACCAATCAAACAAGCCATTAATTAAAACCTGTCAATTAGCTCCAACTGAATCTGTTCAATGTTTTCAATTATACCGCCGTTAAAATCGCTCTCGATTCTAGCCTTTTTTCCCTATAATCACGGACCCCTTCCGAATTTTTATGGGGTTGGGAGCCTAAATGAAATTACTTCAACACTTCATTCGGATCCATAGACCCCGTTGCTGAATCGGTGGAAAGAAAGGTGAACCTAAAAAAAAAACTGCAACCGTTTTGGTTCGGGGCGAGAGATCAAAAAGAGTTAACTCCCAAGTGTTCGGAAGAAAGGCGATTAATTTATATTTTACTCGGGAGTTCTGGTTCTTCAGCAGTTCGTTAAGTTGGAAACATTGGTGTGCACAATTTATGAGGTGTAGGTCTAATTCAGGTTTTGTGTACATTTCGTGGAAAGGGAAATTGCTGATATCGAAAAGAAAGGTATACACCTACTGGAAGTACGGTTCCCATGAAATTTAATGCAAAGTTGATTTTCTCTCATCCGTATCCAGAAATATTTCGATTTTATGGAAATGAGTTGAAAATCCACATCTGGCAATACGACGTGAGATACAAAATTTTGGCACCATCTAAATGAGCAGTTAATAATATCCACTTCAATATTAATATGTGGTGAATGCTATAATGTATTGCAGGCGTGGACAAACCGATATCTACGAGAATATATTGAAAAATTCTTAGCCTACTATAGAACCAAACAAAATTTCGATATCAAAATACTTCCTTACTCAACATATTCCCCTCTTAATTGAATATACATCATCACAGCGAACCTGCAACGTCTCTAGACCTTTAAAAAAATGTTTCTTCTTGCTCTGCAAACCAGTCCTCCACAGCATTCATCACCTCCTTGTTGGAAGAAAATTCACGACCTTATAAACTTTTTTTCAGGAAGGAGAAGATAGTCGGACGGAGCAAAATCTGGTGAATAAGGGGGGTGTTCTAGTAATTCTAACCCTAAATCACGAATTTTCTGCATGGCAACATGAGATTTGGGTACAGGAGCGTTGTCCTGTAAAAACAAAATACCTTTGGATAGCTTTCCGCTTCTTTTCTCGTTAATTTTTTCCCGTAGAGTGGTCAGTAATGTCGAATAATAATCTCAATCATGATTACTCCATGGCAATCCCAAAAAACTGAAGCAAGAACTTTTCCAGCAGATTTTTGGACACGAAACTTCTTAGTGTTGCCATTCCATCGATTGTTGCTTTGTTTCTGAATCGAAGAAATGTACCAAAGTCTCATCCATAGTAACAATTTGGTGAAGTCTACATCGTTTTCAAATCGAGCACAGATCGAACGCGATGCTTCTACACTTGCACGCTTTTGGTCAACATTCAAACATTTGGATATCCATTTTGCAGAAATTTTTCTCATGTCCAAATTGACGTGAACTATATGATGAACGCGTTTGTATGAAATCTTCAGTGCTTCAGATATCCACTTTAGCCCAATTCGACAGTCTGATAAAATCATGTCATGAACTGCATCGATATTTTCGGGGACTGACGCAGAAACTGGCCTTCCCGATCGGCCATCATCTTCAATGAAAAATTTACTTCTTTTGAAGCTTGCAGTCCAGTTTTTCACGGTCGCATACGAAGGACATTGATCACCAAGGGTATGGAGCATATCTTCGTAAATCTGCTTACCTCTTAACCCTTTTAAATACAGGTACTTGATGATGGCTCGATACTCCAATTTTTCGATATTTACAATTTCGGTGGATATCTTTTTTTTATTGCGTACCTAACTCTGGTTTACTTTCCTGACGTCGAACTCTACACTGACACATCTTATAAGTTATTGTTCGTTGATATGGTATCAAAATATTTTGTTGATGCATGGAACTGCTCTAGGCTAACTAGATATCAATACATACATCCTCGTACCTAATTTTCACAATACATTTAGTACCTTTTATTTGTCCCCGCCTGCAATACATTATAGTATGCACCACATAGCATATTATTATTCAATAGCCTCCAAATGAGTCATAAGAAACAATGTTATCATAATGTTCTCCATCACCTTTACTGCATTACTTTCTTCGTTTTGAGGGAAAAACAATTCAATTTCCACCGTATATTGCTCCATGTGTCACGTCATAATCATATGACATTATGACTATCAAACATGGCGCGCAATTCAAATCTTGCGCGGTTATTGCCTTTATATACTATCAATTGCAGGTAGCGAAAAAGCCATTGCGTAGTGCACACACAAACTTCTTTCGGTATAATGCTTTTCTCTATTTCAGTATCGTAATGAGTTCATTACAGTACTAAAAACAGTGCTGTAATGAATTCATTACAGCATCGTTTTCAGTAACATTTTTCGTTTTGTGGTTGTCGGCAATGACTTCCGATCCTTTCAAATTTCCGCAAACGTCAATTTGGAAATGTCAATTTTCGTATTTCCTAACATTCACACCAACTGCCAAGATACAATATGAAAGTCACTAGGAATTATAATTTGAATTTTTTCATTGAATTTCACAAAATTTGAATGAAATAGAGAAAATATCGTCTAATACTCTTTGCAGAATGCAATTTCAATACTCATGCGTTCGAAAACTCGCTCCTTCGTCGCTCGTTTTCGAATTTCGCATTCGTATTGGAATAGGAGCCCATTCTGCAACTATAGTTTTAGAGTATACTATTACAGTCGTGTTGAATGCCTCAGGTCACTATCATAATAATTTCAAGGAAAATTATTACTGCGTCAATCCAAACATCTTTGAAAATGGAATATATTATCAATAAACTTTGCAGCAAGAAAATTGAATATTGTGAGTTATCCTTTGGAGATGAAGATATGCTGTCGTAAACCTTTTTAGATCTTTTTGAGACATACGCAATTGTAGTGAATCATTTTCAATTATACCACACTATTTGTCCTACGTTAAAGCGAATCACATATACAATATATTCGCACTGAATAATGAACATATTCCTCAATTCATTCGAAACTAATGACCTTATACGTTCATCCATCAAGTCTTGAAAAAACTTTTTTCTGAAAATTGCCGTTTTAAAACTTAGCTTACTCGACTCAAGACTAGTTGCGACTTTATTTGAGTGAGGTAAAAAGCTCTACAGCTTGGCCAATTCCTCAAATTAGTGTAGATGTTGGTATCAATTTGCAGGTTGCAACGTATAGAGATCTAATTCTTCTCATTGCCATTTCTGGAGATTCTGTATTGAATAATTGCAACTTATGGAATCTAGAGTCCGTATTGCTTTCACAATAGCTATCTTCACCTGGTCCGCGTTCTCACTTCCATCTGTTCCATTTTTTTGATTAAGATGTCGTATCACCCCTGTAATGAAATTTCTGGAGGATATTCAAGAAGACCACCTCAGAAATGGAATAAATCAATGTTATCGATCCCACAAGAGATTAAACTAAGTGCCCCTAGCCCAGTGGATAGGGTGTTGGATTAGGACCCGGCAAGTCCGAATTCAATCCCGAGCTAGGAGAGAAATTTTCTATTCTTGGTAGTGGGCCACCATTTCACTGTTGGCTCGAAAATTAATAACAATGCTGTGCCTAAGGTGGCGTAGGGACACAGTTACAAGTTACAAGCTTCGAAGCTTGTAGTTTCTGATCAACAAATGTAGTAAATACCCTGGTATCCTGAAAATTGGGTCATCTAACATTGAAAGCACGCCAACCGTCGAAGTTTCAAGGCTAAACGTCATCGTAATACAGCGAATTTTCGCGTATTTCAATGGGACGTACGTCTAGAAAGTTTAGCGGGATCTCACCCTTTCCCATTTCTGAGAACTCCGTTGACAAGTCGGCACCGTTTAGCTCAACAGTTTACAAGCGTTTTCAATCAATAAAGCCAATACAGTGAAAGCTCGAATACCATGATTATCCAAGCCTTTATCTAATTAAGTTAATTGGGTAAAATGTTTCGAACTCGGCTAGCTCGCGTTTCTGCTGAAGCAGCTGAAGTATATCTCTATGAGTTCGGTTCTGGACCGGCCTGAATATTCATGGTGATTTGTACTGCACTTCGGTTATTGGTCAGGAGAATCGACGCGGGGAGAGATTTCCTTTCATCAATTCTGATATCCCTTCAGAGGTGATCGAAGGATTCCGCCGACTATGAATAGACGAGCAAATTAACTGAAGTTGTTAGGCTGCCTGCGGACTCGATAGGCCTGCGGTGAGGGGAAGCTGTTTGGTTATGCATGTTGTTTGAGTCCCTTTTATAACAACCAACAGAGGTGATTGCCAATATCGATTCGTCAGAAATTGGGACAGCGGGTGATGGAGAAATGTCGCAGCCTTCTTTACACAAACCGGTTACTGATTAATCCAATTCTGGGAGGGGACAGAAAAAGGGAAACTGGCATTAGTCTCAATTAATATTCTTCAGGTCATTCGTCATTTCTTTTCACACTGATGGAGATGGAACTCTATGCAGATGAAAAATTTATTACTAGTGGAGGAATACTGCGAAATTCTACCTAGAAAACACAGACTTCTCTGAGAGGTTACACTGAGGCTCTTATGCGAATTCCTATTGCGATCTCCAGAGATCGCTTTGTGATGTCCCCATTCATTCTTTTTGGGAGCTCTCAAAGATGTGACGAATGCAACCAGAATAAGAACATCCCATTGCGAGCTCGCAGGGATATCCTAAGTGCACCCAAAATATGAAATTCACATTATATGAAATTCACATTGGGAGCTGCCAAAATTATCTTGATGATAACAAGAACAAGAATTTTTTGTCAGGTTTATACCAAACGTAAAAAAACATCGTCCATTTTCAGTTTGTGTGATAACTGATAAGCATCCGGAGAAAGACATTCCTACCGTTTCATTCTCAACTAGTTTATATTCATCTGTTGAGTAGATGTGTCTGAGAAGCACGATATTGTTTAGATATATCGTAATATCAAAGAGGATCTGCGATAGAGATAAGATAATGAATTTGTTGAGGCTTTCGCGGCCATCGTTTGATGACATCTGGTTTTGTTTCGAGCATTTCGGCCGTCGTGGTTTATTAGATTTCGACGTTTCGCCAGATCGAGTGTCTGGCATCTTCAGGAATTATTCTCTTATACTTCGCTCAAAGTAGACATAGCGGCCCTTCTTGAAATATCAAATTGACCTATTCGCGTCTTCTTCAATACTGGCTCTTTTAGCATCAATATATCACTTTGGTTCTTAGCATTTCTTTGTCTTATTTATGTTCTGATATCGTGAATTTTTATCGACCTTTACAGCTTTTTAATGTTCATGTTTCATGCTCAATGAATGAGAAAGATTGAGAAAAAACGAAATAACCAAAACATCCAAACATCTCTTCAATATAAGCAGTGACAAGTTGGCGCAATTTAATACGTGAATAAATATCTACACACCTTGGGTCCAACTTCATAAAAGGCAGGGCTGGTAGACAGTCCGGTTTGGTCTACTTATTTCCGCAATTTATATGGTGTTCATAGTTTTATTCGGCAGCCGGCATCTGCAGATAATGGTCCCCACATCTGTTATTGTCCCGCGTTCGACATAGGTTTTCGGCCAGAAATTATTGCTAAGCTCAGACGGAAAAATCTGGGAATATCGGAGTAATCCGAGAATTTATGAAGTACGCGAATGTATTAGTATTTGGCCGAGATGGAAGAGGTCGCCTGAATGGAGGTTTCGGTTGGGGAATAATGAAAAATATGGTGAAGGCTACATTTGTACCGTCTACATTTTATGTTTCAGACCAGTTATAATTCGGTTAGTGAATAGTTGTGAAATGACCCTTTTTTGTGCTACTTATCGTTTTTCAAGGTTTCAAGATCGGTTGAGGAAGTAGTCTACTGAAGGGGTCTCGAGGGCCACAAGGCCGTAGCCAGGGGGGGGTCCGATGGGGTCCGGACCCCCCCCGAAATTTATTTTTTCAGAAATGCCAGATAATCATTTCACCGAAAATTCTTCGAATACATTTTTTTCTAGCTACGGCCTCGGACGGACCCCCCCGAAATTTTTTTCTAGCTACGGCCTTGGAGGGCCATAGCAACTAAAAGAAAACTGAACATATTTTCCTTGACTAATCCGAATCTGAAAACCGATCCACCTTATCGTTCATAGATTTTGAGTAATGAACGAAAATTGAGAAATTGTCATTTTCAATAATGCTGAATATCTCGATTGTTTAAACTCGAATTTGAAATCTGTTGTTATATTCTGCAGACACTTCTTTAGCGGTAATTCGAATATAATATGACTGAATTATTCAATCTAGCTATTTTAGTGAAATAAGAAGGATTTATTATTTTTCAAATGTGAACTATAGTCGAAGTTCTCTTATCCTGCTACAAAATTTTTGCTGATTTCAAAAATGTATCATATATCGTTATTCACTGTTGAATTATAAGTAGGCTATAGGAGGCGCGATGAGAACAGCTCTGAAAGGGACACAATAGACCTTAGGGTCCTAGTGGAATGTTACTCATTTTCACTATGAACTATAATAAAAAAACTATAACTAGGCTAGCGTTATAATAAGGACCGTTGACTGTATTATCTTTGGTGAAGAAAAACTTCGGACAAATTTTGCTGTGGTCTGGAACGAAAGTACTTCAGCGCAGCCAAAAAATTTTACTCTCTTGGTTTCTCTACACTTTCCTGTACTAATAGGTGAATTTTCAGTTTGATATAATTTAATTTCACAGAGTTTCAGAATGTCAAAAAAACGTAGTGCGATTTTGGAGGTATTTCCTCAAGGTAGGCGTCAATGCGAAATTGTTCGTTTCCTCAATGTGCCTCGACAAACCGTGTCCGATGCAATTCGATGTTTCAAGGAGCTTGGTCATGATGGTCGTCGTCCAGGAAGTGTAGAAAACGGACTGTCAATACACCTTGCAATTGCAACATCTTCAAGAAGCGAGTCAATCGAAATCCGAGAGTTTCCATGAGGAAAATAGCCTGTGAGACCGGTATCAACCACGAATCAGTCCGTCAAATTGCCAAAAAAGAGCTCAACCTCAAGCCATACAAGCTCCAAAAAGTTCAACTCCTCACGGAGGAAAACAAGCGCGTACGACTCCAAAGGTGCCGCCAACTCCTTCGTCTCGCCGCTGGTCAGCAATAGGAGCGGATTCTCTTCACAGACGAGAAGCTTTTCACCGTCATAGAACAATCCCACAACCACCAAAACGACAGAGTCTGGTCCGTATAGGCTCCCAGTACTTCGGCCATCGTCGAACACCGTCAAAATCCGCAATCCGTCATGGTCTGGAGCGGAATTTGCGGCAGTGGTAAAACTCCCTTAGTTTTCGTGGATCAAGGAGTTAAAATCAATCAAGAAGTCTACCGCTGCGACATCTTCGAGGCCGAAGTACTTCCGTGGGCCAAGCAGCACTTCGGCGATACGCATTGGACCTTTCAACAGGACTCCGCTCCGGCACACAGAGCGAAAATGACGCAAGAATGGTGTAAGACCTATTTTCCTTGTTTCATCTCATCTGCAGAATGGCCGCCCTACTCACCGGATCACAACCAATGGACTACAGCGTGTGGTCGATTTTGGAGCACAGGGCTTGTGCTAAAAAACACAAAAATTTGGAGTCGCTGAAGCAATCTCTACGTCGGGAATGGAACCGGTTAACGCCCGAGGAGCAGAGGCCCATTGCCGAAAATTTCAAGAAGCGTATGAAGCTGTGTATCGCTGCCAAAGGAAGCCACTTCGAAACGGCTTGAATATACAAGGTGCGGCACGGAGGGCGGACGTTTTTCAGATGGGCATAACTTTCCCCCACTGAGGACGAGAGAAGTGGGGAAGGTGCCGTTAGACTCGTGTGTTCCTAGCATTTATTTACCACACAGCCCAAAAGTTACGGTTTGGTGCGCTGTATCGCAAACTCGCATCATTGGCCCTTACTTCTTCGAAGACGTTAATGGTCGTGCTGTTACCGTGAACTCAGAGCGGTACGTCGAAATGATCAACAACTTCTTTATCCCCGAATTACGACGGCAACGTGTTCCAATCCGACGTGTGTGGTTCCAACAGGATGGGGCGACCGCCCACACAGCCAGAGCATCAATGGACGTTATTCGCCCTCTCTTCCCTGGTCGCCTTATTTCCAGGTTTGGCGATGTTCATTGGCCTCCCCGGTCCCCAGATTTATCCATATGCGATTTTTTCTTATGGGGACACCTCAAGGCTAGAGTATACGAGACCAAGCCCCGAACTCTGGACGAATTGAAAAGGGCTATTCGCGTGGAAGTTGCCCAAGTTGAGAGAGCGATGTTGGAGAGAGTCTACGCGAACTTCCAAGAGCGCCTCCAGCACTGCATCACCGATTTCGGCCACCACATGCCTGATGTGATTTTCCACACTTGACTGTCTCAAATGCTATTTCCTTGAGAATCTGATTCCGTCAATAAATGTGTTTTTGAGTAAAAATTAACGCTTTTATTATTTTTTTAAAACCATCCATCCTCCGTGCCGCACCCTGTATTATTAACAAATGTTCAAGCTATTATTATTTGTAGTAGTTTTGTTCAATTTCTTCTGTTTAATAAAGTTATATGAAAAAGTGTTTGTCCGAGGGTTTTCTATGTATGTCTATAGTCCATCCAAGAATTATTGACATCAAAGCAAGCCTTGGAAGTCCAGTCGCAGCTTTATTTCTAATTAAATGTCCTCAATTATCACATTACGATTACCATCGTGGGAATCTTCATACCAGCAGTTTATTATCTAGTTCTTGTATTGATATATTTTCGAACCATCTGTTGAAAAGGAGCATACAACCTGGAAATTCTGGTCCGATAAAGAAAAATATCGTGGATGATTAAAAAGCATGTTACTTTGCAAAGTTCAATATGAATATTCGCTAAACCAGAAAAATCTAGTTCTTTGTTTGAAGCCGTGTTGCTGCAATGTGAATGGATTGGAAAAATGTTGTCATGGCATTGTGAAAAATGAAGTAATATCAAAAATGATGTGAATATTCCTAATATTCTTCTTCAACCACCACTGTTATTATTTCCTCATCGGGGCAGAACTCGTGATGTTCATAATTCAAGGCTTTATGTCGGCAATATCATAACATTCCCTATGTTTTGACTGATCTACTCTTATTTCTTTTTCTACGTGCTCTGTGCAGGATTTTCATTTATCAGCTATTCATTCTTGAAGATCCTCATTCCAAAGATTTTCCACTCATGCAATTATTCGCCAAATTTGTTCGAATATTAATGACAGAAAAAACGTCAGTGTTATTTCCAACACCAACCTTAATTCTGCAACTCAGAATATTACTGAATGGGCTATTACCAACATAATTTCGATTCTCCAAAGCCGCCCGAGATGTCAATAATTCTTGGATGAACTGATCAAGGTGCTTTTGAAGAATTAATACCAATTGGATCAGTTCCCGGATATTTTCTTATATCGGTGGTTCGATTCTCAAATCTCCTCAAAATGTATTTCACTCCTGAAAGGATTCTGCAGCGAATTGAATGCTACGGTCTGAGATAAATGAAGCCTAAAACCCCATTTAACTCTGACTGAACACTCACTAAGATTTCCGTGACACACGGAAATTGGCAACATTTATTTGGATAATGTGGATATCGAACTTTCCATGACCTCCCTTCAGTGAATTCCTACAGATGCTGGGAAAGATCCAGAATGAAAAGATTGATTGGATATACCTTATTGGTTTCTGCATTCGCATCTCTGTAATTCAACATCCGCATAGTTTCATGATTATTTTCAACATTCAAACCCCAGTCTTTACAAACTATTATTGTTGTTTCAATAAGGAATCCATTTGAAAATTTAACTGTCATTTCACTCAACTCCGTTCTTAGTTTTTCTTGTTGTTCCTATACAGGCTAGTCCATATAAAACAGTATTTCCGTATGAGTATGAGTTTTTCCAACTAGGGCTTTTGGGCTTGGCAAACCTAAGAGGTATTGATGAAAAGCCTTTCTATCCACAACGTGTGACTGTTTGGTGGGGTTTATGGCCTGGAGGGGGTCGTAGGACCTTATTTTTTCAAGAATGAGGCTGGAGCAACAGTTATGGTGAATGGATTGCCCTATCGAGAGATGATTATTGATTTTTTTTTTGCCTAGAATTGGATGGTATTGATCTGGTCAGCCTTTACTTTCAACAAGATGGCGACACCAGCAACGAAACCATGGATATTTTACGGTGAAAGTAATAACGGCATACCTTCCCCTTAATAATGAAATAAACATCCGATCATTTATCTTAAAAAAATCGCATTTTTGTTTCAATGTCAAAATAACCCCTTACGTACCACCATCCTCCTAGGTGGGGAGGCAACCCCCTCGAATAGAAGTCAAGGGGCATATCATTCATTGATATTGATCTGAACCAGCTATAAAATTATTCAGGACTACTGATGATGAAGGTTTTCGGCCTTGTTATGATCTTCGTCAGAGCGAGATGACTAGTCTCCGACAAGAAAAGGACGGAACATTTGTCCTTTAATTAATCATTTTCAGAAGTCAATTTTGAGTTATATTTCTTTATCAGCGATGT
Source organism: Adalia decempunctata (assembly GCA_951802165.1). Lineage (NCBI taxonomy): Eukaryota > Metazoa > Arthropoda > Insecta > Coleoptera > Coccinellidae > Adalia > Adalia decempunctata. The sequence continues at coordinate 31,477,794 of OX637697.1, forward strand.
CTAGAATTGAAAAGATCTCTGTTTGTAAGCGATGTATCTTATCGCCTAAAATTTACGACGTTTCTTTATTTACACCCTAAATAATTCCTAGGTAAAGTCGATGAAGTGATGCAGCCAAGAAGTATCGGAATTCTTTCTTCGTCAACATTCCCGGCATTATTCTGAGACCGAATAATCATTTCGATGAGACCCTATACGTGATCTTGTTAGCTCTGTTTATTGGATATGCATATCATTAGTTAATTCATGGATAAAGTGGTCGATTGAATACAATCACTCGAGAATTAAATTCCTTCTGACTTTAAGTATAGGACAAACTGCCAGAAAGTCTTTCAATTTCACATTTTAGACCGGTTAGTGGATCGCTTCAGGGTATTCCAATATGTCATAAATGCTTCTTATCCCAGGATAATGTATGGTTCAAGACATCAATCTATAAATTAAACACCTGTTTGGGACTCGACGATAAATTGGAACCTCCATCTGCATAATCCTGTGATGACTAAATATCATTTAATTCCCTCTGAAAAAAGTATTCATAGTTTAAACTGGAGCATCAACATTTCATATTGAAAATGACAAGAAATAATACATAAACCATTTGTTAATATTTATATCGATATGAATATGAAAAAAGGAAATGTGAATACGAACTGAGTCGTCTACATTGCTACTAGACCAAATGGTTCATTGCAAACATGCAATTTTTTCAAATAATAATAAAAATAATCTTTATTAGGTAATGACCCTCAAACAGTGAAATATACATTACTGGTAACGGGCCTACAAATAATATTACAATTAGAAACTAGAAAATAAAACAACAAAGTTTTCTGAACCCATCGACAACAACATGAGAGTCTATTCTAGTTTCAAAAAATGTTTCAGGTTATGGCACAATTTTTCACAATTTCTAACGTTGACAATATTTGGGGGGATGGAGTTAAACACATTGATGCTGCTAAAAATAGGGAAATTCTGAGTTTTATTTGTTTTTCTAAATTTATTTCTGAACGTCTCTCTCTGTTTGGTCAAATGATGATGACATTGTATCATCTGTTTCAATTTTATTTGAGTTTTGAATTTACTCTTCTTCATGCCATGTATTGATTTTACCTGTTCTTATTTTGTTTTTAACTTTCCATTAATATTCCAAAATTATTAATGTCACTTGTGGAAAACTGCCTTACACTAAAGGCTGATGAGATTATGAATAGAGGTTAAATAGTAATAAGTTAAAATAATCGAATAATGAAGGTTGAAAATATATTTGACCTCAAAATACATTAGACTATTCAAGGACTTGACAGTAAATTTTTGAAATGACATGTTGAATGATGAATTGCCCGAGTGTTTAGGTACCTCATAATAGAGAATGGCCCTAAATTCCTTAATCAACGGTTTGAATCTAATCTGAGGTATCTTGAAGCTGATCGTAATTGACTTGGCTGGTCTGCGAATAGATTGAATTGGGAAATTCTGGTGTCAACCATGGGCGTCCGATTACGCAGTTCTGAGATGCTCTATTTCTTTTGTTGCTTTCCTAAATCCTCTTTAAGAAGCCCCATCCTTGTAAGCTTCATCCTCATCGCATTTCCTGGTGGGATATACTGTATGGGAAAGGGATTTTCACCAATTTCTTTAGCAGCCAACAGAATTTTCAGGATTTGTACCTGTAATGTACGTGACATTGGGAAGAACTCGTAGTTTGGGGATTTTTTGATAAGGATGAGCGTATATGTGAAGTTTCATTTTACATCATATTTCCTGGAAATGTCCTACTGAAATTCCAGAAATTGTTGTGTGTAGTATATAATTCTGAAATACATCATTTCTTTAAATGAGCTTTTATCGTTATCCTAGTGAAATATCGAACAAAAAATAATGAATTCGAATAATTCCTGGGAAACCCATAAAAATTCAATTCGGCATCATTGCATCAAAATCTTCCCTGATTCATCTTCCTATCCTGGAAAACTACTGATATCAATTCGGAAATTCTCCTCCGAGTTGTGACTAGTCCCCTAAAAGTTTACATCGTCCGGGGTGGCTGGCCTGAGATGTTAATGGAGTTTAAATGTTCGGAAACTCCAAAAAGTTTTATTAAATTAGAATTTTTAGAGTTAAATCTCGACAAATATTTACTTTCATAATATTTCGCACCGCACTGCGAATTTTAGAGTGGCAACCAATTCTCGGTTATTCCAACGAATTGGAAAAAGAATTTCTTCCAATTCGGGTTAATCATCTATCGTTGCTAATTAGGCTTTCGAAGAAATTTGTAGAAATGTTATAATTATCCATAGTTTTCAACATATACAAAAACTAATGCTTGAATGTCTTGGAGTGCACTTTTAAGGGTTGAGAAACAAATATTTTAGATGAGAATATTGACGATTCAGAGAACAATGCTTCAGAAGAAAATAATATAATCCATTAAAATAATGTCTCCTGATTTTTGTAGGTATTTTTATTGACAAATATAGTGTTTTTAGGGGGTCATAACACTTTGTCATTTTTCACCCAAAATTTGAAATTTTTAAAATCGCTCATATTCTGCACAGAGATACTATTGGCGCAATTAGAGGGACGGAAGTTGTGACACTTCGAAATTTCCGATTTTTCAAAAAATGTCATTTGACAGGTCAAAATCTGAACGGTGATAGCGAGGGCTTTGAAATGTTTCTTATGGAATGGGACGACCTCGAAAACATACATTTTGATACCAAAATCACCCATATAGCTCCCATAGGTAATGAAATATTCCACTTTTTATTTTTCGATTTTTCATTTTCGAGTTCTGTTCACGAGCTCACACCACTCAAGTTAAGGGTGCTGTCGGTCAGCAAAATTGCTATTATTGAAGATTCGAATAGGAAGTACAACTTCCAAATTCAATGATAATGTTAAATCCTCCCCAAATATTTTTTAATGACAAATATGGTGTTTTTAGGGGGTCATACCCCTTTGTAATTTTTCACCGAAAATTTGGGATTTTTAAAATCGCTCATATTCTGCACAGAGATACTTGGTACTATGTTGATCAACATAATATAAATAACTTTTGGGGCGATGAGAGGGACGAAAGTTATGACAGTTTGAATTTTCCGATTTTTCAAAAAATGCCATTTGACAGGTCAAAATCTGAACGATGATAGTGAGGGCTTTGAAATTCTTCTTATTGAATGGAGCGACCTCGAAAACCTACATTTTTACACCAAAATCACCAATGTAGCCCCCATAGATACTGAAATATTCCACTTTTTATTTTTCGATTTTTCATTTTCGAGTTCTGTTCACGAGCTCACTCCTCTCAAGGTAAGGGGGCTGTCAGTCAGCAAAATTGCTATTTTTGAAGATTCGAATAGGAAGTACAACCTTCAGATTTAATAATAACGTTAGATCCTCCCCAAATATAGGTACCTACATATTGAAGTTATGAAAAAACCTATTGAGTACGCAGTAATCATATGCAGGAGGAATCTTGGATTTGTTTTCTCACTGTGGATAGCTCTCACCGAACGTTGAGTTTTGGAAATCCCATTTGGATTAACGAGAGTGTTCAAAATCATTAAGAAACACTTTCGAGAGAATCGTTCAAAGCTTCTTCTTACAAGTTTTCAAACTAACATCAGAGGCTCACCAAAAAAATTCTGGAGAAAAACAGATGACAGTTTTCCAGAAATAATATCACCTCGCAATCTAAACCGGTATGTCACAGGGTGTAAACTCTAAATTGTAATAACTTGTCAAATGCAGATACTATGAGAAAAAACTCGAAAAAAATTGAAACCCCAACATCTCGTAAACTTTTTTCTTGAAATTATGCAGTGAATCTTCCCATTTCGTTGGTATAGTGAGTATAGTCAATTCAGGAATCCCCTGTATGCGGGTGCTTCAACATTGGGTAACGATTCGATGCTAGAAGCATTGTTTCAATAACTTTATCGGATACCACTAACTAAACCCCGGGACGATTTAAATACATCTCATCAATTTGGTGGCTAAATTCTAATCCATGTAGTACTGTATACCTGAGGACTATCGCCGAACAGATTAGGTAGCTATGGAGCAATGAGTTTATTCAGACATGAAACCTCCAATATCGAATCTGAAAAGCAAATTTACACATGCCCTGCAATTAACATTGTTAAATTCCATAGTAGAGTTCAACGGAATTGGCTTCATTCCGATAATTTCGACGTATTGAACCATTGAACTACGGGAAATACTAAGAACATAATTTAATTTATATTGGTTCAACATTTCACACATACTGTCAAAAAAGCATTATTTCTTCACAATTTTCTCTATTCATTAAGTTCCAGAATATCTGATCACCATGAAGAAAATATGAATACTTGAGGACAAAACCGAAGCAGAAGAGTCTTCTGCTCATTTTCCAAAAAGCGCAGAAATAAAAAAAATGGAAGAACAGGTCTTTAAAAAGTCCAACAATATTAATCGGTCTTGTTAATCAATTTATATTGTCGAATCATAGAATTATGTATTTCGAAAAAGAGTTTTCACTTTCCATTAAATGTACATAAAAAGCCACTCCAAAAATTGCGAATTCAACCTGCCACAAAAGATGCTAATGCGGAAACGTCTGGTATAAATTATATTTTCAGAACACCAAAGAACTCAGAATATTCATTTAATTTAATGAGTAGACATCTCATCGCGTAATTTATGATTCGTCATACCTTTTCACCCCAAGGTGCATTGACTTCTTGCATATGATTCTCAAAATGAACACTACCAGCCCCTCAAGAGTAGGGGGAGATCGTTACCCTTCGTACGCGGGGCACATTCATACAGTCGAAATAAAACTTGAACGAAACGACGTACGGCCTTGCTTTTGTATGTGTGCTTGAGTGGAGGTACCAACTTTACGTCAACGTACTATCGCGCCATTCGCACTGGTGAGAGCGAAGTTTCAGGCACGAACGTGTTTTCGCGCTCGCTAAGTAATTTTTTGATCAATGTTTCTGTCAATTGTTACCGTAGATAAGATAGGTTCTCGTGTAGAGAATTCTATCAGTAACTAGCAAAATATACTTAAGATACGTTTTCAATAATAAATTTATGACGTTTTCCTATCAATATTGAAAGAGGATATATTTTGCTGTTATTTGGTAAGTGGGGTACTTTCGTACAGAACTAGATGGGGCACATTTGGACGCGTAAGAATGTGCCCCAACTAGGAACGATTTAGTGTGTTAGTGTACTAATTGCTAATTTTTGCATTAACTTCTTTCTTGGAGGTTCCGCCGTTTCGCGAGAACAAACTATTAACTCACCATTGATAACTTATGATGAACTACGAAGGTTTAATTTAGATCCTTTGAATAATTCACCAATCCATCAAATAATAGTAGCTCCTTTGAAGACAGTTTTGACACTACAGGCAATTCGACCCTATCCGACTGTTGTGAGAAGTAATAAAACAAACAAAGGACGACGACCAGGAAAATCACGTATTTATACTGACTGTATGTAGGTGCCCCGTTGTTGGGGTAGGTTCGTACATATTCCAGATTTGGTTTCAAATCATAATTATGGTTGAAACATCAGATGAAATCATCTGTAATTTTTTCATATGAATCTCAGATAGTTAGACTATACATTCAAGCTGTCAGGTAATTGATTAATGAAAAAACAAAAAATAAAAAAAATTAAATGTTGAAACCGTACGAAGGGTCCCCACCTTCCCCTATGCTACTCCCGTTTCATTTCAATATGCCCCCAACTCTACTTGTTTGCGGGCATTGAGGCGCATATTTAACACAATGGCAAGTAAGGGGACTGCTGCTGACAAAGAAAGGGTTTCACCTAACATTTTAATGTCAGGATTCTTTCAGTTGAAGTGTTCCATTTGGAGGAATTGTAGGTTTTCCGGAAAGAGCTTTTTTATGTATAATCTACATTCTTGGCGCAATATGCGCTTGCATCTGTCTGCATGAATCCCAGTAGGAATGCTGCAGACATCGTTAGGGATCATGGTTGTGAATTGACGCCGATGTCGTCCATTAATAATTATTAATTCATGACTAGGCTACTTGAAAAGGGTCTGGAAACACAATTAATAATTGGGGCATCATAAACTTATTCAGTTTAATCTACTCTGTAGTTTCTCATTCAGATACCCCTTTCAAACTGACCTTGTGAAACATTCTTCGATGCTTATTTTCCTGATCATTTCGTGAGTTGTTGGCTGATCTCTGATAGAATTTCAAGTCGTCCCATTGGTTCAAGACTTAAGTCATCCCATTATTTGGTATTATTAGAATTATTATTATTTGCATTGACAAAATCTTCATCATTATTATCAATTCTGAGATTTATATCATCTATGAAGTCTATTGATAATCGAATAATTCCTGCAGAAATATGCTTCATTAGCTTTTGATATAAGTGAGAATTCTCCTATTATCTACATTTCAGTTATTTGAGATCAAAGGGAAAAGTGATTATTTTAGGTGTTTTTCTTCGATCTCGTGCTGATTATGAGAATTGACGTAATAATAACCGTGTAGTGTCGAGTTTATAAAATTTACGTGTATACATTGACAAATTTTTCGGTGCAGAATTATCACATCAGATGACATTGTTCAGATAGGAACATCGCCACAGATTATTTAGAGCTGATTATCATTTTATTTTTCATTGATTTGAATTCAATAAATGATAGATAGACATTCAACATTCATATATCAGAATTTTGTATTTCATTCACATTCAGTTTCAATATTTTCCTGAAGGATGAACCGGTTACAATAAAATTGTAATAGACACTCCGCGTATACTCCATTCACCTTTATAAAGTATACCAGTTGGCCATGGAATTTTGCACATTTCACCGTGCATATTTTGAAAATGTTAGGTTATGGTCATTCTTCTGTCAGTTGAACAAGCATCGTTGCCGTTTCTACATTTATGATTTTTATCAAAATGTTTATTTAGGTACTTTGGGAAAATAATGAATTTGAGAAAATATTATGTGAATTCAATAATTCCAAAGACCTGGCGAATGTTGAAGACACTTTTTTCTCCTAAATACTGGATATATTTCACGTATATAAACATGGTTGGAAGATTCAGTTATGCTATTTGCTTGTATGAAAATCAAGAATCGATTGTTGAAATTTTACTGGAAAATAATGGACAGAATAGTCCGTACCTTTGTGATAGTTCATTCGCAAAAAGAATGAAAGTATTCGCATAACCCTACAGAAAAACTTATAAACCAACAGTGGAATTCCCCACTTCTCAAAAAATGGAAATACATTTTCGCACAACTTGAAATACTCCAGTATGAAAATGTAGTAGTACTACATTAGATTCTTTAGTGTATCAAACAATATAGCATGTTCAAAGCAATTACAGTATTAGGAAAACAGATTTGAACAGGACACCATACATTTTTACCTATGATACATGAGCACAAAGATAAAATCCTCCGAATCAGTATAGAGATTTTCAAAGAATATAATATAGACTTCGATACAGTACTTGTTGAATAAGGAGGGTATTCGACATGTTTGCAATACTAGAAAACCTAAATGTTAGGTCTTTCACACTGCATAGAGGGTTCTCTTGAAAGAGGCAGCTCCTTCGCAAAAATAAGTAGTGTATCAATCGAAAAGTGTTCATTTTTCAAATTATAATTCCAAATTTGTCGTTGCAGATATTTTTTCAAAATAAAGTCTTCAGTCAATATCTTTTTGAGTGGCCCAATAGTAGGCAATTCTTTGTTGTCTCTTTCACTTAAAATCCTTCTAATTGTGTTTATGTGCAGCTAAAAAATAAATATCTATTCATATAAAATATAAAACCCTGGTTTTCACTCACATTCGTCGAAAATGTTGGATAGCTGGTGATAAACTGTCGATGCCAATTTATCAGGGTTACTTTTAGAATGCGCAGATTCCAGTTCTACATAGCACTTCCTGATGATACTTTGCCTCTGCTTGTTCGAAACTACATTCGGCATTCTTAGTTTCCAGGCTTGAAAATTAATAATGAAAAATAAACGTCGGCAACATCTCTGAGATTTATTCATTGACGTAATGTCGTTCACAAGTGCCAACCTGCGATTTTTTCATATGTAATACAGTTATACAAGACGTTTATTCATGTTCAATTTTTCTGTACATTGCATGAATCTTATCATTGTACCAAAAAAGTCCACGTTATAATTTGATATTGGCAATGATACGTATCCTTTTAAACGGCCAGTGTGAGCGAAAATGAGGTGAATGAAAATCCACCTCTTCCGAAACTCCGAGTGCGGAAAAAGGATGCCAGCTATGAAATTTTAAATGCACATGTAAAGTTTCAATTCCGGGGCATTTATCGCCAGGAGCTCGACAAAAGAAACTATGAACTCACTCTGCAGCGCCCCTGAAAGTATAATATAGACACAAATGTTTTTAATCTAGCGCCGGAAGTTCCGCGAAGTCAGACTCCCTGCCGTTTCACATCCGGGCTCACGTTTCGGGTCGTAGGAAGACTTGACATGCATTTTAAATCGGGCACCGTGCATTCACCTATTTCTTCCCCCTGCTACAATTTAGTCCAGATTGGCAAATGCCATGACGGCGTCCGATAGGACTTGACATGGACGATGGCAGAAACAAATACGAAGGGGCACAAATATGAATTTCGAAGAATGCTCGCCGTATAATTTCGATTTCGAGATTTGAGGACTCCGTATGCTTTTGGCGTTATATGCAGCTCTCTAACAGAACTCAAATAAGCAAAGCATACTCTAAATTACCCGACCTTTCTCCTTCTGACAGGTAATCCACAGGATCTAAATATTTCTAATTGCTTTTCAACCATTAACTTTCGATTCAACACTTCACACCGCTATTCCCCGAATAGCACTTTTTCCGTCCTCGCTTTGAGACCGTACTTCCTAAATCTTCCTAAAACCGGACCCGAGACAACTGAGAACCTTCCCGTTTAAGACTTCTCCAGCTACGGCCACTTCTTCGTTTCGAAAAACAGTTTCACTCATATGAAGACATCAAAAAATGGCTTGATTCGTGGATCAAAAGATTAACACTTTTACCGCACTTTTTGAGCTCTACTAGAAAGTTGGAGCTAACGATCGGAAATACTATGAATGATTCATTTGTAACCGTTCTTTCAAAATAAAATTGTATTTTCATCGAGAAAACAGCGGGAACTCAGTTGTGCACCTTATAAGTGCTGAGTTTTCTTGCAAGTTGCCCATATTTAGGCATCTTATATTCATGTATGGTGAAATGATGTTCACCATTTCATGTGAGGGCTCCATTAGTCCCTTTCTCCAATTATTTATGAGTTGTAGACAAAATTCAATTTCTTGCCTATTCAGTGATATTAGATTTCTGTTACAAACCCTGAATAGGCCAAAATTAATATGACATATATGGCTTCCTCGAGTGTCCAGTGAAACCATTCAACGCCTTTGGATATTGCCGATCAGGTTGTTGAATCGAACACGTCTTTGAGCTCGGGTGAATGTCGCTCGGCTCAACAGCCGTCGTGAACGTAGATTAACCTCCTGAAGTCTTTGATGCACTGTTTCAATTGGAACCGCAACACAGGTATGCAGATGCAGCAGATATTATGCAAGCGATAGTGTTTCTCGATGTTGATTGATGAGCTTCGAAATAACGCCTTGTGAAAACTAGGCTGAAAGGAGTCCACAACTTATCACTGTAATCGTCGCCCTTCAATCGTACCAATATCTCTCTATTTTTCCCATTGTCCCATTTGCACTTAGTTAACATATGTGGGCATTATTAGAAAACTCAACTCTCAAACGTGGTTTCGAAGTTAGAAAACAACCGATCCTTGCCCAAACTTATCGAAAAAACTCTCATAAGAAAGGAGTCATTAAGAGTCTTCAGCCTTCAAAATAGAAAACGTATACCGCCAGATGGCGGTGCAGTGCATTGATTTTTATTTATTGGATTATTCAGCTTAATAGAACAAATGTTGGGGCGCAGGGAATATTGACAAGAAATCCTACCCTGAACTAGATCTCACACTTATTTTCCTTCACCATCTGGGAGTAGACACCTGCGGGGCGTGTCATTTAAAAGAAATTCAATTCCATGTAAGAATCCACAATTGTAAGAAACAATTAATTTTCACTAATCGACGGCTAATAAAATCCTTACTAAAATGTCTCTGGTAAAAATGGATATTTATCATTTCGAATAGAAAAATTCAAGAAAATAAATTTCGCGAAAACAACACATTGTTGTAATATTATTTACAAATAAACGGTAAATTTTGAAAGAAAAATGAGATAGACATTTGATTAACTAAATGATAGACTTCAATACTGAAATGGAAAAACACAAAAATATTTGTTCGTTTTGATGGTGGAAATGTTGAAAAATTACCAAAAATGATGGGGAATATCCTTTTCATTCATTTAATACTTATAAGTTTTTTTTTTTTAATATTTAACTTTATACACTCATACATCCTTTCATCAATCAGAAAAAATAAATCGTTTCTGACTCCCTTTTTTCAGGAACGTAGATCCTTGAAGTGGGCGTTCAATGTAGTGTGTTTTTATTTCAAGTTGATTTAGAAAACGGTTTCACTTTGAGAACTGAAATTTTGTTGGTGAACTCAGAAAGGATTAGGATTCTTGTTGAAACAATTTTTATCGATTTCATTCCGACAGTTTATTTTTTTCTTTCAAAAATATAAGAAAATGAGCCATCCCATGCTTCTGTTTTATTTCAACAGAAAGACCCATGAAAATAGTTCAACTTCCGATTAAAAGTGAATCTACTGATAATTTCGTTCAGAAGATCAACTTGAAATACGGAATTGGCAGAAAATGGCCAAATTCAAATTTTGGCGGGAAAAAATTCCTGCTTTACCCACAAATCCACGTATTTCATAGTTCGGCGATTTTCGGATAGAGAGCGCCATTGTACATTTCATTCATGATTAGAGAGATAGTCATAGAACTCATAGTGATAATGTAAGTTCTATGGAGATATTTCATAAAATGCACGGTGGCGCCTCTAGCGGAGGAGATTTCCTACTCGCTTTAAACGCCGACCTGGAAGGACTCCGCACTTTCCTTATGACAGATGGCGTTTCGTCAAACGTTCTAATATTTTGGTATAATGTAGTAATCGACCTTCTGATCAGAATTGTCCTTTGTATTTTCGTGAGGTTCACAGTTTATTTCATGACTGAATCACCCTGTATTCTTTGTCCATGATGAGATATTCTGAAAAACATCAAACAAACACCTCAAATCAACACAAAAATACAGGTTGTCCACTTAACCTTCATTGTGAATAGTTTCTATAATAATGGATCACCCAGTATGATTTCTGGGTATTTCAGGTTTTTTCGATGTAACAACAACATATCTAGTGAATTAGTTCATTCTGCAAACTTTCTCGCTCTGGAACTGACATATTTTATACTTTCAAAATCGGGCATGCATTCAATTATGGATAACCCTGTATTCGTAACTATTTTCGGTCATATTCCTCTATATGGTTGCTCCCTGGGGATGGAATGAAATGTTTCTTGAGAAAAATTGAAGTTCATTCGATTCTGTTTCGAGATACGCGCGTAATAAAAGTGGGTAATTCTCAAATTCAACGCCCTGTATCTCAAAAACTAGTCATAGGATTGAGCTGGGGCCGTGGACACTTTTGATCAGTAGGTCGAGTACTACATTATACCATAATATTAGAACATTTGACGGAACGCCATTTGCCATAAGGAAAGTGCGGGGTCCTTTAGACAATTTTTTAACATTCAAACTTAGAGCGAGTAGGTTTGAAATAATATCATTCCTAGTCCCATTTTCCTTTTTTACAAAAAAAACTGCTTACACTTCCTATCGTACCGTTATCTCAACATTATTTCCTTTCTTTCTCTGAATTCGTATTTTTGTAGAACCTATTCAACATAGATTTCAAATATCGTTGGAAATGAATAGCAACCTTACCACTGGCTTCCACCTCTGGACGCCATTACGAGTTCAACATATAAATTCCATTTTTCAATCCCGATGCTGAATATTGCGGGCAAAATTTGGATCTATGTCGATTTATAGGGATATAGAAAGATTATATTCTTTTGGATATCGAGGATTTAAATCATCGGGAAGGCGAGGATATGAAATTAAAGCTTAGACATTTAGCATCTGCACAAAAATTAAATTCATGTTGACCTCAAGGTACAAGAGTGTCAGGGACTCACCCTGTATAGTGGATTAATGAAATTGGACAGCTTCCATTGCTAAGCATATTATAACAGGAATTTCATTTCATGGTCACTTTTTCCATTGAAATATTGGGTTGATGTTACTTATATTTGGAAATGTGATGCTCACCATGAATATTTTCCATCTGCAAGATTCTGTTGTTAATATTTATTCATTTTCATGCAGACAAGTTATCCAGAATTCATTTGTCTTCTCGTCCGCAAAAACAGAGTTGTTAGAAGTGCTGTTCAAAAACTTCATATCTAAATATATCAGAGACATGAGGTATAAACTTTTAACAGTAATTTCTTTGATATTTGCTTGCTCCTATAGCTTTGAATCACTCTCACGTAGGCAGGTAGAGAGCATTATGTTTGTCGAGTGTGGGTCAATCATTTCCAAATGTCAATTAGTGAGGTTCTCGGAAGTGCACATCATAGAAGTTCCCTGTCATTTCGTAGCCCATTATTGTGAATGAAGATCAATCACTTAACCCTATCAATAATTTGGTACTTCAAGTAACGTCCATAAATTAATACCCAAATGTATTGTCGTCATAACTTTGAGATAGGCGGAGGTAAAGATTAATTAACCCAAGTTGATGTGCGTTCCCTTTGACAAGTAGTTTTTGCTATCAAGTGGAGTGATTACGGAAATATCGATACTTGTGAGAAATTTATAAGATCACTTGGCAGAAGCTGTTGGTGAGAATTCAATCTCCCTATTGGAAGCCTCCGAAGAATCAAATACTGACTTTTTGCCTGCTAAATACAAAAAAATGTAACCCCACGTTTTCGATATATGAATCAGGCTGAAACAATAACTATTGATTTAAAAGATGTGCACCATATATTGATGTCTAATCAAAGAATGCGATATAGTATATGATTCTCACAGACATTGGTCCTTTTCTAAATAAAACTATCAACACTTCTGCCTTTGGCATTGGAATTTTAATGTTTTGAGTCCCAGCATTGAACAATTCGAAACTTTTTTCAGAATCCTTAAAATAAAATTTGGTCTACTCTTTCCAATTCAATATTGGAATTTTGAAGCTTCTGATTGTTTTGTTATTTTTCAATCCGACATTCGCTTTTCACTCATGGGTTTTTCAATTCAAAGATTATCGATTCTACTATCAAAATTTCGAAAATTTTTTATTTATTAATTTCAACATCGCTACAAAATGGCGAAGGATCCTGTTCCTGCGTTGAATCATGCCAAAGAAATGTAATTTGTTAGCAAAAACTAGATTGAGAGAGTCCGTTATAAAGGCAGATATATAGAAAAACTGTATTATTTTACATTCGATCTATGTTCATGTAGTCCTCGAGTTGATAAGATACCTTTCGACTTCAAATAAGAGCGTTAAATGTTCTCTTATGTCTGTTTTCTTAGCAACAGATATTGTATGTTTTATGTTGGACAATATTATTTCAAGTGTGTGGATACCAAGACTCAATATTCGAGCAGAAATCGGAAGAGAGATTGTATGAACAAAATGCAAAGTAGGGATTGAAAAAGCACAGGGTGTATCTTAATTGATTGGAAATATTTCAACTACAGAATCTCAAGCATAAAGCAAAAATATGAAGGTTTACCCCAAATCACCTGCATTAAATGAGATACAAGATTGTTTTTCGAAATTTATTGATTATTGGTTCAACGTACACTAAAACTTTTCGATATGTTTTTTTCATATTCGGCAGGAAGCGTATAAACCCTTCCTTACAATAAGGTACAAACAAAGAGGGCAGATTCCTCGAATGATTTCAAGAAAAGAATCAATGAACATGGGACTGAAAACGTTTCGTATTCTAGATACAGGGTGTACTAGGGAGTATTTGAACGAAAGTTATAAAAACAGGTGAATTGGAAGGAGTGGACAAAAGCCCGCTTGATCCCAAGACTTGAATAGTTTGGATTTCTTTCGATATCAACAGGATTAAGAGGAAATTTTTTTCTTGAAATCGGTAGCGGATACGATAAAACCACGAGAGACCATCAAGTTCAGTATAACAACAAGGCTTTTGTCAGAATTTTTCGAACTTACAGTCGCTCACCCAAAAAAAGTTCTGGAGAACATTGTTCCCCAAAAAAATATCAGCCTGTAGAGTTGCAGTCGAAATTGGCGTGTTACATAGTGTAACATCTAAATTGTGATATCTGTGCCAAATTTCAGTGGAATATCTTGTGAAATGCAGATTCTATGAGGAAAAAACTCGATGCTTCAAACTTTGTATTTCGAAAACGTTTGCGATTCCATATTTATAAGTTATATCCGTTCGTCATTTGTACCCCCAATTTAGGAACGCCCTGTAATATGCTCAATAGACGTTTTTGACTACCACCAGAGGCATGTGATAGAGACAACTTACGAGGAGTTGCAATTTTATCATAATTCTACGATTATCCGATACTTTTTTCTTCAATGTCGTACTCCTCATCCATAACGATGAAGACAGTATTTCTCGAGATATCTCAGGCCCCAGTATTTTGATGTTTATGAGTGTTAACTGTACAAGACCTCTCTTGGAGAGAAGAATGGACTGCTGTACGAATTCTTATCACCACGAGAATTAAAGACAAAATATATGTATGAGATGGAAACAATACCACAAAGGAAACATTGAAAGAATTATACTCACAGTTGGTCTGACTTGGCTACTTGGGTTTCAACTTATGTCTTTGCAGGCACTTGCGTTTATTGAAAATGGATCATGCCACCATTACACACCATTACATAACCGGAAATACATTGTGAAACCGGCCCTCAGAATTTCTCAAATTACTGGGGAATCAAGATGTTCAACAAACTGGATGTGGGGAACCTTCCAGAAAAAAGTTCATGAAAAGAATCAAAGATGTTTTAATGAAAAATGATTTTTATTCAGTGGAAGAGTTTTTGAGTTATAATTGGTCTTGTTAGGGGTTAAGTTAAGTTTGACTATCCATGTAAATTATTGATGGCAATAAATTACTCGTTCGATTAACTTATTCGAGCGTGTGAGTTAGCAATAGAGAGGCGAGCTGATGGCGCTGTATGACCGTTTCTAGACGAGTAGTAAAAAATGTGATCAAGAAGGATGAAAATTGATCGGGTGTTGATTACCCTCATTTTCAGAACTTCGGACCACAGAGTTGAAGGAAGTGGGCAAACCATAGAGCCCTGGGTCTTCTTCCTCACCGACGAAGTCCATCCGCACGATAGCAAGGCACACACGAAAGGGAAATCTGTAAGATCCGATCCGCAGTCCAGATCTGTTACAGATCTGGACCGCGGATCGGATCGCTCCCGCCGATCTGGTCTGTCGCGGATCATATAATCATTCCGCATTAACGTACATATCTCGTCTTTCATAATATCAACGGATCTGATATGTGACAGACCAGATGTGTCAATTAGTGCTAAATTCTCTCAGAGTTCGTGGGGATTGGACGGAGGGATAGATATTTTATACGTGTATAAAATCCTGGCGAGAGGTTTCGTGTAATATCGTTTTCAAAATGCCGAAAAAAAGAGATTTGGCCATTTTTCTTTCTTTTCTGAATACGTTTCTTAAATTCTGCAGTTTTCCTCTCATATCTTTCATGGTTATATCGAAATTTCTGCTTTTTAAATACAGGGTGGAGCGTGGTTACATTCTTATTTAAAAAAATTATAATACAAAAAGTATTGGCAATAGTGAATTAATTATTTCTTCTGTGTATAGGGATACAATTAAAGTTTTATTTTATTTAGTTTTAAAAACGACATCTTGAAGGTGGCCACCGTTCTCGTCAATGCACTGAGATAGTCGGAATTTGAAAATTGTTGTCCACTTCCGTGCGTATGTCAGCAATAGCAACACGAATATTGGTTTTGAGATGACGAAGGGTCTTTGGACGATCCGTGTATACCAACAATTCAAGGTAGCTCCACAGGAATAGATCACATGGAGCTAAATCTGTATTGTGTACCCTTTATAAACCCCCATAAATACCCAAAAACACGTGGTCACCCACTAACTGAACGATATCACGAAAGGAGAGATCTGCGAAGGGAGAGAACTTTCAAAGTCCGTATCGTTCAACGATCGGGACTGTCATCGCGCATTAACGATCAGATAATTAGAGCGACCTGATCGGCGGCAGATCAAATCTTACAGATTTCCCTTTCGTGTGTGCCTAGCTTATGAACTCTGAGCGATAACAAAGAGGAAACAACTCAGAAAATTCAAAGAATAAATCCAATAAATGGTTGCTTAAAGCAGCTATTAAAAATAAACATATTGATTTTGAACAATGAGTATTGAGATATTCGATGAGTTTGATTATAAGATTGCAGTTATTATGAAAATTTTTTGACAGTTCTAACAACAAATCCAATTTTATGATTTTGTATCATATGGAACCATTTCAGCCAATCATGTCAACATTACATCGAAAACTACATCCAATGCAATTTTCAATCCCAATGATAACACCTCTAGGAGCATATTCTATGCTCCTAGATAACACGATAGAGACTTATAAAAAACATTCCCAGAGATACTTCCAATAGCCACAAATATATTTGGGGAATTTATGGAATTTTGCTACGAACGATCATACGAATTGAATGAACCCATAGAAGCTTGAAAGAATTGGCGTTTATACTCAAAGATTGGGCTGTCAATATGAGAAAAAAGAAGGAACAGAATTCAAAGAAGCAACGGTAAAGACAATGTGGAATGTTTCGAGCAAACTCTTACAAGAAACATACCTATTATAAGGACTACAACATTATGATTGACCCGTTTAATAATATAATATTTGAACCAGCCCGAGATGCCCGCGATGCAATTAGAAAAAAATTGCAAGCAGACCCAAGTAAACGTAAATCCAGTTCAGTTTCGTTAAATTTGTCTGAGTTAACAGAATAATATTGCTATGGGATGAAAATACTCCTGAAGGTCTTATGCGTAAATTTTATCATATTGCTGCAGTAGAACTAGCGTGGCGAGGAGGAGAGGCAGTTGCTTGTTTGGTGAATTTTTTCAAATCGAGAAGAATAACGATGGTTCTCCAACAGATCGCATTGAATACAATCCGGTATTCAGTGAAACGTGCCAAGGTGGTTCTAAAAGCTGTACAAGTAGTAAATGGTTGGTTTCCAATTGTGAGAGACAAAGCTGCCCTGTACGTCTTTTTCATAAACTAATATCAAAACGAGGCGAAAATATTACCTCACCACGACTATTCTTGGAACCAAATCGATATTGGAAAAATGAAACTGACAAATGGTACGATAATGTTTGAAGGAATACCTTAAATAAATGGACTAAATATGCTGCCGAAGCAATTGGTTTGAATGTCAAAGACAAAAAGATAACGAATCATTCAAATAGATCAACAGCTGTCAGTCAATTAGTGGTGTAGAGGAACAACAATTGCTGAAGATTACTGGTCATAGCAATCAAAATTCTATCAAACCATACCTAAACCTCGATCAAGAACACCACAACAAGATAATAAATATTATGCGTGGAAATAGATCTTCTATACAAGAGAACAGCAACGAATCTAATGTTGAGTTGAATTTTTCGAATTGCACTTTCACTAATTGTACTTTCAAGAAATAAATAAATGTTTTGTCGTGTTGAGTTAGGTATACATTTTTTCTGTCAAAATATTTTCTGCCGAATATTCCTCGAACATTGATAAATGCCTCATAATTTTATAACCAATATCTCAAGCTCGTTGCTTGAACGAGCTTTCGATGGTCATAAAATTATCTCGTCTATTATCAAGGTCCTAGGGATATTACTACTGAAAATTAAAATGCAATCCTTCCTAGCAAAAAAACAACACATCAAATATGTACTTCGAAACGAATACACATCCTGTATCACAGAGAGGAGACACATTTCATAATATTTCGGGCACAAGTTTTTGTAGTTGAATTATTTTCAATTTCTGTATATGGTAAAATGAGTACAGCCCATCATTCTCTATATTCAAGTACGAACAGCCCATTCGAATATCCGCAAATTCAGGGTCCACCTTCTGCTGCCATTTTATTGAATAACAGCAATGGAATCGATATTGATGTAGTGGATAACGGGCATTATAAATGCTGTTAATTTCAGGAAACACTGTTGTTCCTCCATGCATGGCATCTTATCGGTTTCCCTCTTTAGCATGTCCGTTTCGATCCTTATAAGCTGCGAGGATTTTGGCATCATTCCTTCTGGTTGGCATTATGCCGAGACAGCTCGTGGAGTGGTCTTTCTATCGTTCCTTTCAATTTATGATACCAGTCGGGGTCAAACGATGTATTGCCGCTCTCGGGTCACTCCTGGCCAGTCTCCCTGTTCTTAGCGCCTCATTACGTCTGTGCTCTTCCCAGCGTAACTTTCGGGATCGGGACGCGCAACGTTTAGGGATGTTTTAACCCGAATAAACCGACTTTTTTCGAATAATTGAAACAAATTCCGCTTGTTTATCGGTGTTTAAAAGACATTAAAAGCACCGTTTAAAAAGTGGAGGAACTGAATTATGCGCTTTGTCGCCACGTTTGAGTTTAAAATTGTTTCAAGTTTTGCGGCAGGGTGCCCTATATATCTCGTATAATTCTTTGGGGAATTAAGGTTGTCTTGCTCTGCTGGGTATTTAGTATGACGTAAATAACGGAAATGGACGTAATAAAGAATAATCGTGAAACAAAGTCATATCTTAACTGCATTATAGACTTTTTGGGTAGGACTTGCTTTCTTGGCTTGGCAGATTATAGATTACTCTGGGATTTTAGGGATCATCGGGTCTTAGAGAATCTTTTCTGTTTTCTTTGTTGAGGTCTCTAGGTTTCAATAGTTCGTCTCAGTTAAACACTAAGAATACATAAAACTGGCATTTCCTTTCTATCGTTGTACCAATTATGATAAATCATAACCCTCTGTTTTGTTTGCCTGATAGACTCATACTCGAATACAGGGTGTGGATAATATGGTACCTGTGGATAGGGTACTTCGCGGCTATTCAGAAAAATTTGTTTTATGTCAAGTAAAAGTTTTTTGGTTTTTGCAATATTCTATATTTCTATTTTCTATTTCTGTTGGCAACACTCCAACTCAAGGAAGTTTTTCAATCTGTTTTTCGGACAGTATTTCTGGAAAGATGCATTATCGAATGTAGAATTTGATTTGTGAAAAAGAGGCATGACCTTTTTAAGGCAAGATCTGTCCTGAATTGTATCCTTTTTCATTATGTTTTTCTTAGTTGCACCTTATGTGGTGCAAACAAAATATGGTGACCTGAGTGCCAAATTGAGAAACACAGGCCTGATCCATTGAAATTCCGAAATAATATAACTACAAGCAACATTTCAATGCCTTGGCTTTGAAACACCTCAATGAAGATGCGTTGAGGAATTTTGTTGAATGATGAGAGCCATTTCTGACTGACAAAATCGCTAGATTCGATGGTGGCATATGAGGCAAACATTGCTTTTGTAACTGGCTAGATTTTCGCCATAATCTCGCACAAGTGATAGTAAAATGAAAGATTTGAATGAATCATCTCTACTCCATTCACTTTTAATAAATATCACAGCCGGCCATGACATTCTGGCACATCTCTCCGTTTATATTTTAAAATGTCGTAGTGATGACGTATTCATCAAAATGTTTATTTACTTCGGAAATATTTTGTGAATTCAATATGTTATTCCAAAGACCTGGTAAATGTTGAAAAAAAATTTCTGTGTTAATACTGAAAATACACTGCGCAAAAAAATTAACGCACATTATGGAAATCTCAAATTTATTCTACAACTGATGGTGTTCTCAATGATAATTATTTTTATCAGAATTATGCATGCAAATGTTATCCACTTTCAACGTTTTTCTTCAATACAGATGTTTTCTCCCAGCAGGAATAAAAAAGATGATATTATCAGATTTTGAATGTATTGGCTCCATTCTAAAATCAGTTGTTCTCGATCAATTCTAGTGATCAATAGTTTTTCTTTCGTTTGATTTTCTACACTCGATCGCTATGCAACGCGAAACACGCAATTTGACCCAAGAGGAATGTGCCCAAGCGGTAGTTTTGCGAGAAGAAGGGTGGACATACACAAGAATTGCAGAAAGACTTGGAGTTTCCCATACAAGTGTGTCCAGAATGTTGCAGCGATTCAGGGAGACAGGTATGAATATCCGAAGACCAGGACAGGGTAGACCACAGGTAACAACTGCCATTCAAGAACGTTACTTGAGAGTTTCTTCGTTGAGACAAAGGTTTGCAACCGCTCGCCTCCTTCAAAATCAGCTTGAGCAAACTCATGAGGTGCAAATTAGCACTCAGACAATAAGAAATCGCCTCAGAAAATATGAATCAAGGCGTCGTGTGGCGGCAAGAGGCCCAGCTCTTACCCCAGCCCATCGAAGGGCGCGTTTGGATTTTGCGAGAGAGCATATCCATTGGGAAGAGGCCGATTGGGAAAGAGTTCTCTTCACAGATGAGTCTAGATTCTGCCTCTACTATTGTGATCGACGTTCCCTTGTTTACAGACGTCCACATGAAAGATATGCTTAGTGCAATTTCCTGAATACTACTGGTTTCGGGGGAGGATCGATTATGGTATGGGGTGGAATATCTTTGACTGCTCGCACAGACCTAGTGGTCGTTGAAAATGGAGCTATGAATGCTGATAAGTATATAAGGAACATTCTTGAAGAGCATGTAGTGCCATTTGCCCCATACATTGGTGAAAATTTCATTTTTATGGACGATAATGCCAGACCCCATCGTGCGCGCATCGTTCAGGAGTACCTTGAAGAGGTTGAAGTCTCTCGAATGGAATGACCAGCAAGAAGTCCAGATCTCAATCCGATTGAGCAGGTTTGGGACAACCTCAATAGAAGGCTGAGAAGTTCAGAAAATCATCCAGCTACTCTTAATGACTTAGGAATCCAACTCGGAGAAATCTAGGAAGGATTAGATCAGAACATTTTAAGATCACTTATTTTGAGTATGAACCGTCATTGCCGAGCTGTAATTACCGCAAGGGGTGGAAATACCAAGTATTAAATCACTTTTCAGCATTCCAGTATTTTGAAAATTGTTCATTTCTCTTCTTTCACATAAGATTCGGTGAAATCCTGAATTTTTTCTCCATTTAATGTGTCTTGTTTCGTTCAAAACCTTCCCGAGAGAACATAAAAAATAAGTTATAAAGTCAATGTAGAATTAACTTTCATTAAAATTGAGATTTTCAGAATGTGCGTTAATTTTTTTGCGCAGTGTATTTCAGGTATATAAACATGATTGGAAGATTCAGTAATGCTTTTCTCTTGTACGGAAATCAAGAATCGAGTGTTGAAATATTACTGGAAAATAATGGACATACTTTGTGATAGTTTATTCGAAAAAAGAATGAAAGTATGTACTCGAATAACCCAACACAAAAACATCTGAACGAACAGACGGAATTCTCCACTTTTCAAAGTTCTCAAGAAATGAGCCTACATAAGACATTCAAATACCCGTTTGGACAACTTGAAATACCCCAGAAGGAAAATGTAGTATAGTAGTACTACGGAACCTGTGTCACAGTTAAACCTTGAAAGAACTTACTCCATTTACAAATTTCTTGAGAATCTATTTGAATTATACTGACTTGGGAAGAACATACAGTCGAACTTCGATAACTGGAATCACGACCTGCCAAAAAAAATTCGAGTTATCAAGACGAGTTGTTGAAATAAACACATTTTTTTTATGTATTGTTTATGTGGGTAAATAATGTAACATTCAATCCAAACTAAAACTGCTTTGTCAACACTAGCGTACATTGTTTTTTTAACCTTTTGGAACTCTCACAAGCACCACCAATTTCAACTGCACTGATAATTATTTCCTTTTTTTTTTTACTAGATACGGTGTTTGCCGGAACGCCATACTTCAAAGCTACATCTTTCTTTCGTGCACCACTTTCCATTTCATTCAAAAGTCCATATTTTTCATCAAGTGATAAAGTTTTCAAAATACTTTTTGACGACATACTGTGTTTATGTGCAGCTAAAAAATAAATATCTATTTATATAAAACCTTGGTTTTCATTCCATACTTCGAAAATGGTTGCTGGTGATGAATTATGGATTCCAAATTATCATGGTTACTATAAGTATAAGCAGATTTGAATTCTACATAGCAGGGCCAACCTGCGTCAGTTTTAGGTAAAAAAAAAAGATGAACCTTCATCTTGGCTAACTGAGATACCTACCTTATAGAAGTGAATAGGGTAAAAGGATTGGCAGAGGCCAAATAATCTTTGGAAAATGAATATTAGCTATTTTTTATATGTACTATGATTATTGTGTCCTCCACGGTTTAACCAATAAGGGCAGAAAGGAAAAGTCTCCTAGTGGGAAAAAGGACAATCCAAAAAAACTCTTAAATTATATTTGGCGACGTTTCGCAGATTTTCATCTGCTTCATCAGGCCTCTATAAACTAGAGTTCTATAAAATTTAAAAAAGTGGACCGAAAGGCATCACCAGTCATCAATCCTAAAATACCGCTCACAACGTAATTTAAAATCAAAAAACATCTGACAGGAACTCGAAACTAAGAATAAACCTAATAAATAAAGGTTTATTCTTAGTTTCGAGTTCCTGCCAGATGTTTTTTGATTTTAAATTACGTTGTGAGCGGTATTTTAGGATTAATGACTGGTGATGCCTTTCGGTCCACTTTTTTAAATTTTATAGAACTCTAGTTTATAGAGGCCTGATGAAGCAGATGAAAATCTGCGAAACTTCGCCAAATATAATTTAAGAGTTTTTTTGGATTGTCCTTTTTCCCACTAGGAGACTTATCCTTTCTGCCCTTATTGATTAGCTATTTTGTTATGTCCAAAATGAAACATTAGCTATTACATCAAATTGACTGTTTCATTTCAGAATATTTTCCTTTACCTCACGATGAATCACCAATTAATACTCATCAGTAAAAAAGTAGTCCACTGAATACTAACAGAATTCATTTGGCATTATATGCTGGAAATACAGTTATACCATTTCTGAATCTCAATGAATCAGGCATATTTTTTCTCAATTTGGCACTCGCGTGACCATATTTCTATTAACAACAGGACGATCTTATAAAAAAACATAAGCAAAACATGAAATTTTAGCTCGATCGTTGTCAAAAAAAAACTGAGCATACTCCCCAGAAATCATACGATAACGCTTCAATCCATGAATAATATTCAAAAAACAGATTTCACCATTTGGATTCTTGCCACAAAAAAAAAATGACAAAGGGCCTAATTTGGTTATATTTTGAAAAATGTTGAATATCTTGAAAACCGAGGGATTTTTACCAAACATAAAACATATTAAGAGGTTATCGTCCTAAGACTAGCATATATATATTTTTCTGAACCGCCACGAAGTTCCCTACCCGCAGGTACCATATTATCTATTCATTACGCCACACCCAGTATATGGAATATTTTTTATCGTTTAACTTCCAATTGGTCCAAATACGAGAGTCCATCTGAATATTTCTATTTGGGATTTCCGAAAGTTACCATTTAGTGGACAAACATATTTTCATTCAGCATTAAAGTTGAAACAAGTTTTTGCGTGAACCAAAACAATTTTTTACATATATGATTTGTGGATGATCATCGAACGTTCTTGAAGCCTATATTTCGCCCACGACGAAATATCAAACTTTATTTAAAAAAAAACAGTTAATCATATTTGTCCCAATTCAAAACACACCCCTATTGGGACACCCTGCCTTATATTTAAATAAATTCAGATGGGTATATCTTCATATTCGCGGAAGTGACTTCCAGAAAATTCATTAATATAAAACTCCCCTGTGGCGTGAAATGTGCGCCATGCTATTTGCGATAAAGGGTAACCCTCATATTTTGTTTTCGTTTTCAGCGAGTGCTGTATACGAAATCGAGGCTGTTCAAGGAGGAATGGCGAAGCTCCCCTGTAACATAACACCAACACTGCCTGGAGATAAGATGCGTATAGTAATTTGGTCCAAAGAAGGGGAAAATAGGAAGCAGGTTCCAATATACTCGTGAGTAAACATTGTCTTTTATTAATATAAGGAGACGCCTAGGTCATTTTCAATTCTCCGCTGTATTGATGTGAATAATCTCTCATATTTTTCTGGCTCCATCTCCACAATATAGCCATGATGGATCATCTTTAGGGCCATTGAAACTCACTGTAAATTCATCTGAATTAGCCCTAAATCATACCTAGCCACTATTCAAGAGTCGTAAATTTCCTGAAAATATTCGAAGAGAGCTATTGCTACGCATGCAATGGCACAGAAAATCATTACACTATTTCAACGTCAACCGGTGAGCACTATTCCCAGATTTTTCCATTCTAATGGTCAGTGTCTAACTGATTAATTTCGGCAATCCATTTTATGTAGGAATGTTTGCAATGAGGAACGATTGTTGTTCATTGAAGCTATAATGTGTTTACATTTCAGTGCAGTCGAGTGAAGCTGCATCTGCTTATTCAAAAATGATATGAATATTTCGAATACATATTTGGGATATTATCGGTGTTATCGATTGACGATAGAAATTATTTAGCAATGGAAACAAGTATTCATTGTGAAATCGATAGTATATCAATCCATAGCATAGTAAGATCCTGTTAGCAACGAATTTATTCCAAATTAGGTTCTCATACATGGTGTTTCAGAATTGATTCGATAGATTTCAACGACCTCGAATTAGAGAATATAGTAACTTTGGTGGATAGCTGAGAAAACTTAGAACTTTTTTTTCTCAGATCACCACCAAAGTTGCTGAATTCACTGATTCAAGGGCCTAGATTGAGAATATGCAATCAGATATTTTTTAAAGAATATAGTTTTCGAATCTCGAATCAGTGAATACACGAACTTTGGAGAATACCTATCTGAGAATAGTATATTCTAAAACTAGTTGCAGAATGGGCTCCCATTCCAATACGAATGCGAAATTCGAAAACGAGCGACGAAGGAGCGAGTTTTCGAACGCATGAGTATTGGAATTGCATTCTGCAACGAGTATTAGACGATATTTTCTCTATTTCACTCAAATTTTGTGAAATTCAATGAAAAAATTGAAATTATAGGTCCTAGTGACTTTCATATTTTATCTTGGCAGTTGGTGTGAACGTTAGGAAATACGAAAATTGACGTTTCCAAATTGACGTCTGCTGAAACTTTAAAGGATCGGAAGTCATTGCTGACAACCACAAAACGAAAAATGTAACTGAAAACGATGCTGTAATGAATTCATTACAGCACCGTTTTTAGAACTGTAATGAGCTCATTACGATACTGAAATAGAGAAAATGATATTTCGGCAAAATTTTCATATGTTGGAAAATTTCGCGTATTTTGAGAAGAAAAAGTTCTCGGATCACCACCAAAGCTGATGAATTTACTGAGTCGAGGGCTTAGATTAAGAATACGCAATCAGAATTTTTTTATAAAATACTGATGACCATCGAAAAATGAATAAATTTTCGGGAATTTTCCACAAAAAGTTGAGAATTTCCTGAAGTATCAAACCTAGGAAGGCACATATTCGTGATCTACGACCTCGAATTCGTGAATACAGTTACTTTGGTGGCTATCTGAGAAAGTGATATTTCGGCAAAATTTCAATATTTCGCTTGTTTTGAAAAAAAAAATTCTCGGATCACCACCAAATTTGCTGAATTTACTAATTCGATCGAGGGTGTAGATTGAAAATATGCAATCAGATATTTTAAAAAAAAATATCGTTTTCGAGTACTGATTATCAAAAAATGACTAAAAAAGTTGAAAATTTCCTGAAATATCAAACCTGGGAAGGAACTTACTATAGATTTGTAATCTTCGACCTCGAATAAGTGAAAACATTAACTTTGGTGACTACCTGAGAAAATTATATTTCGGCAAAATTTCCATATTTCGTGTACCTACTTATTTGAAAAAAAATTTCTCGGATCACCACCAAAGTTGCTGGATTTACTGATTCGGAGGCGTAGATTAAGAATATGCAGTCAGATATGTTTTATAAAATATAGTTTTCGAGTAATGACCACCAAAAAATGACCAAATTTTCGGAAAAAGTACCTAGGAAGGAACTAATTACAGATTCGTAATCTACGACATCGAACTAGTGAATACAGTAACTTTGGTGGCTATCTGAGATAATGATATTTCGGCAAAATTTCCATATTTCGCGTATTTTGAAAAAAAAAATTTCTCAGACCACCACCAAAGTTGCTGGATATACTGAATCGAGGGCGTAAATTAAGAATATGAAATCAGATATCTTTAATAGAATATAGTTTTCTAGTAATGACCATCAAACAAGGTTTCATAAAAATAAAAACATTTTTAAAGACAAGCTTTTATAATAACAACACTCATCCATTTTGAAGCAGCCATCTTGAATTCCTCAATTTTGAAGAATAGTAATTTCCGACTAAGAAAACCCTCAGATACCAATTTTGAATAGAATCAGATCATAATTACAAAACACATCCGCAATATTGTGGGCTCCATCTTGAATTTTCCAATTTTTAAAAAAGAATCATCAAAAACCCCCAGATACTGATTTTGAATGGACTCAGATCATAATTACAAAACTCATCCGCTAGTTTGGAGCCGCCAATTTGTTTTTTTCTATTACAAATATTGCATGATGCTTTGTCACCAGAATTATGTACACATGGCAAATTTCAAATCAATCTGACGGTTAGAAGTGTGTCATATTTAACTTGCAAAATTTGATTAGAGACAGACAGACAGACAGACAAACACCGAGACAGGTGAAACTGAATGAAAGCTTGTAAAAATGACTACATTTTCGGAAATTTTCCACAAAAAGTTGAAAATTTCCGGAAGTATCGAACCTAGGAAGGAACTAATTACAGATTCGTAATCTACGACCTCAAATTCGTGAATACAGTAACTTTGGTGGCTACCTGAGAAAGTGATATTTCGTCAAAATTTCCATATTTTGCGTATTTTGAAAAAAAAAATTCTCGGATCACCATCAAAGTTGCTGAAAATACTAATTCGAGGGCGTAGATTGAGAATATGCAATCATTACCCCTTCGATGATCGTTATTTCCCCTGCCATGAAAAAGATCTATTTCCGACCTTGGAACGAATGTTTTTTTTATAAGGTTCAATGTCCATTTCCCATTAATACACAACGTTATTCACTTTTCAAACTCGTACTAAGTAGGTTTGGACTCTTGGCACAATGAATAGCTCCAAAATTAGTAACTTTCCGTATGAACGTAGAAGACAAAGAATTTTTTCTCGTCTTAATTTTTTTCTGTTTTTGTCTTGAATTTCGAGTGTTTCCCTGTAAATATGTGTTCTTGAAACGGA
This sequence comes from Adalia decempunctata, assembly GCA_951802165.1. Lineage (NCBI taxonomy): Eukaryota > Metazoa > Arthropoda > Insecta > Coleoptera > Coccinellidae > Adalia > Adalia decempunctata. The sequence continues at coordinate 31,505,436 of OX637697.1, forward strand.
GACAGTCAATTTCGAACTGAATTTCTTTCATTTTGTACTTACTTCAAGAAAAATGAGATATGTAAAAAAGTACAAGGAAATAAAAGCTATTTCTGGTGAAAAGACAATTTTTACTGATAACTAGATGGATTCGAAATGAACTCCAAATCTCTTGGATTTGGATTCACGGTGAAGAACAACTGAATGTCTTCCTCTAACTTCTCAACAGCAGGCACCCAAACCCTAAGTTCACCAAGGAAGTAGAGAGGGATGATGGGATTCATTGTTCACTAGGAGTTTAAGGGAAAACTAGGACACATGGTTTATAGAAAACCTACCTTCACAGACAGATATCTACACAAGGAGTCCAATCAGCATCCCCAACAAAATCAAGGTGTGATCAAAACACTTGTTTGGAGAGCTCGACGTATATGTTGGCCTGAATACCTACCAGACCATTCAAAAACATTTCCAAGAAGAAGACAAACTTACCTTTCATTTCATCGGTGATGGTCAAAATGGGCAAATTAGTCCATGAACCTACGCAAAAGATTGGACATGTCCTGAGGAGTGCCAAACACCCAACTGTTCCTCTCTAACAAAATAATGTTTGATCGGTAGATGGAGTATTTTTCATTCGAAGCTTTTTTTTCAGAATAGACGTTATTCTCTTCACCGTTTGGTGAATACAAATTTTCAATTTAGTTCTCAGCAATATTTTTCGATATACAGGGTCTTTCACGAGGAACCTCACCCATATTTATACGGGAAACTACTGAACGTATTTTCATGAAATTCAGCACTTATAAGTATTTCACGATGCTGATGAAATCTAAAATATTTTCAAGGCATGAGCAGCTCCGGTTTTTCCGGAAATGACGTCAACTTCCGTTTTTCAAATTAGAACACCATTTTTTTATTGCAGAAATAGATTCCTTAGAAAATTTCAAGTTATTTTGATGTAACATTTTTCAGTTTTGGTTGAAAAATTCTCTCTGAGCGGGAAAATTCGAAAAAAAAATCGAAAATAGAGCTCCGCTGAAACAAGAATAACTTCGAGGTTTTTGGATGGAAAGTTTTCATTTTTGGGATTTTTCAAGATGTAAGATTGATGTATCCACTTTAGAAATCGAAATCGCGATTCATGATACAGGGGGTGAAAAAATCGCTTTCAAAGTTAGGGATGACAAAATCGTGAAAAATCAATTTTTTCAAATTAGAACCCCATTTTTTTATGGCAGATATTGAATCTACGTTAAAAAATAATGTGAGTGTATGCATCACACCCTTGCCCTAAAGTGGATATTTTCTGAGTTATTCACAAAAAACTGTTTTTCGTCTTGAATTTTCAGCTATTTCTTTTTCCTTCACGCCAAAAAGATGAAATTTTCAGGAACTGTTACTTAAACCATGTTTTAGATTTTACTACCCTAATATGCAAGAGAAAAAAGTTACAGGTTGTTCCTAAATAGATGGCGAAAGTGGATTCGAATTTGTATCGGAAACTTCTTTATTTCAACTAATCGGCCATCGGTTTTCTCTCCAGTGATAAATAAATAATTCCTTATGAACCATATGCAAAAACTTACCATGTTTTACATTCTTTTTTTTTAATGATAGATATCATTCATTACATGCTACTGAATAAAGATGAATTCGGCAGATGTAATTGATGATATCTATCATTAAGAAAAAAGAATGTAAAACATGGTGAGTTTTTGCATATGGTTCATAAGGAATTATTTATTTATCACTGGAGAGAAAACCGATGGCCGATTAGTTGAAATAAAGAGGTTTCCGATACAAATTCGAATCCAAATTCGCCATCTATTTAGGAACAACCTGTAACTTTCTTCTCTTGCATATTAGGGTAGTAAAATCTAAAACATGGTTTAAGTAACAGTTCCTGAAAATTTCATCTTTTTGGCGTGAAGGGAAAAGAAATAGCTGAAAATTCAAGACGAAAAACAGTTTTTTGTGAATAACTCAGAAAATATCCATTTTAGGACAAGGGTGTGATGCAAACACTCACATTATTTTTCAACGTAGATTCAATATCTGCCATAAAAAAATGGGGTTCCAATTTGAAAAAATTGATTTTTCACGATTTTGTCATCCCTAACTTTGAAAGCGATTTTTTCACCCCCTGTATCATGAATCGCAATTTCGATTTTTAAAGTGGATACATCAATCTTACATCTTGAAAAATCCCAAAAAAAGAAAAATTTTCCATCCAAAAACCTCGAAGTTATTCTTGTTTCAGCGGAGCTCTATTTTCGATTTTTTTTTTCGAATTTTCCCGCTCAGAGAGAATTTTCCAACCAAAACTGAAAAATGTTACATTTGAAATTTTCTAAGGAATCTATTTCTGCAATAAAAAAATGGTGTTCTAATTTGAAAAACGGAAGTTGACGTCATTTCCGGAAAAACCGGAGGTGCTCATGCCTTGAAAATATTTTAGATTTCATCAGCATCGTGAAATCCTTATAAGTGCTGAATTTCATGAAAATACGTTCAGTAGTTTCCCGTATAAATATGGGTGAGGTTCCTCGTGAAAGACCCTGTATTCTATAACAAATTTTCCTTATAACTCTTTTGAAGACGTATTTCCGAACGAAAGTGATGAAACCACAGATGCGAAAGAATTTATCCGTTGCTATAAATTCCACCAATTAGTGAGAATCCGAAAAGATCACGGGTGTTTCTGCTGTCCTATCGTTTACATTCCGAACAGCATATCTCCATCGATTCAGATGATATCATTGATACATCGACATGTTTACAAGGAACTAATAATGTTAACCCAGAAATCGTGATATAATCAGAACTGCCCACGATCACATGTAAAACAAATCGGTTCGATCTGTTCCAAACTCGGAAAAGCATATCAGAGAACACGATCGAAATAAAATACCCAGACATGTAGAGCTTGTCTATACCTAACAGCTTTATGTCGCTGCAAGAAATGGAAGATAAGATTGGTGGCCGAAAAAGGATTGAACACAAAGCCAAGTAATTGACCAGAAAAGATTTCTGATTTGAAACTATTCCAAGTCGCAGTGAATATACCACTTTTCTGAGGAATGTCTTTTTGAGGATTTGAACAGATGCTTCATTTTCGGCTTATGAACTCTATTTTCATTATGATCCCGAGATTGATGTCTATTATGTAAGGTCAGTCTTTGAATTGTATGTAACAGGTTTGTCAATAGTGGTGATACAATTTAAAATGGAAAATATTTATTCAATTCAATTTTTCATTTGAAAGGCTGAGTATCGAAAATTCCATTAACCATCATGATTTCACTGTATGTACTGCATTCTGTCAACCCAACTTTTCTTCAATTATTAACAAAAATTTGGCTGTGCGGCAGGGGCACCGTCTTGTTGAAACCAAATATGTCGTTCTTCATTGACTGAAGTGACTTTATCCTGGTTGTAAGGTGTCTGAACAGATGCGTGTGCATATTTATGACTCCAAATTCTGCATTTCGGGTTTTTTAACATGAATATTCAACCAAATAAGAGTTTCATCACTGAAAGAAACCTGTCGATAAAATTGTTCTCGATTTTTCAGTTATTCAAGCGTACCATAAAAAAATAAACCAAGTTTATGTGAAACCTGAAATACCCAGAATTCATACTGGGTGATCCATTATTATAGAAACTATTCACAATGAAGGTTAAGTGGACACCCTGTATTTTTGAGTTGATTCAAGTGTTTGTTTGATTTTTTCAGAACAAATCTTCATGGACTTCGAAGAATACAGGGTGATTCAGTCATGAAATAAACTGTGGCCCTCACGAAAATACCCAAAATCCACCTTTTATCATCACCTCCTATTTCAAGATTAACTCCCTTGAGGTTGGAGTTTTCTTTCACCCACTGTAGGTACTTGATATAAAAATATCAATACGGCTGAGAGTTATTATCCACTTCCTATCACCAGATTTTTTCGAAAATTATTAATTTGCAATTCTGATTGAAATCAAATGAAAAACCACTCTTGAAATCGAATCGAAAAATAATTTTCATACTAGCTGGCCCGGCGAATTTTGTTCCGCCTAAATGATACTTTCGGTGGATTTCACAAATCGTAATTACCGGTGACCGGAGATCAACGGCTTGGTTCTCTGATTTTCGAACTATCAAATGTTTCCATGGATATGAGCTGTCACACAGAACAGATACACAAAAATAATATGTCAACTACTAATTATGCCAATTTTGGATTCAATTTTGGATTCAATTATTTCCGTACATATATTTATTACCAAACAGAAATTCAAAAACATTTTAAAAATTATGAGAAAAGATGAGATTGGACATCTCACGATTGAAACTGATAGCCAAAATCCGATTTACTTGACATTCACTGTGATATTCACCCGCTTCTGGATCTGTTAATAGCCTTTCGTGGTACTTTAAGTCCTATGCCAATTACACACTAATTGATGTCATATGTTCTTTTTTCGACAATTTCAAACCACGACGACCGAAATGCTCGAAAAAAAAAACAAATGACATCAATCGATGGCCGCGAAAGCCTCAACAAATTCATCGCCATCTAATGGTGATAATGTCAAATATAGTACCTTCACGATTACGTTATTTTGAATAAATAAAACTATGAAAATAACTAATAATTAGTCATAATGTGTGACTAGCGCCATCTGAAGTGGCAAGACCGAAACTTTTCTCATATATCAACGAAATCTAATCATTTAAGACATATGTACTCCTACGCTAAGACATTTTGGTTTTGGCCAACAGAGTTGTAGGCAACTCAAACTACACACTATTACAGTGATTATAGTGGGAATATAGTCACTGTACACACTATTTGTTTACATCGCCATCTAACGGGGATAATATCGAATAAAGTACCTACGAATAAGCGGTAGCGTAGCTGTAACTGTAGCGACACCTAGTGGCCTTACTCAAGAGGAGGAAAAGCGTTTCCTGTATAAGTAAAATTTTCATCGATTTTTTCAAAGTTTTTTTGTATTTTATAATAACCAGATCGTAGACGAATCCATGTATGAAGTTTCATAACAAACAGTCCATCCGATCTCGAGTTATGAATGGTGTAACCAACATCTTTCTTTTATATAGGTCGTAGTCGGATACTAAAATCCGTCAGTTTGCGAAATAACTAGGCAGTTTGTAAACTGACGAACGTTTTCCAAAAAGCTCTTGAAATGAAGATTGTTTTACAATCGGTCTGAAATTTTTAGTCAGTTTGTAAACTGCGAACAACGCATCCGACGGATTGTCAAATCGTTTGAATCGTATTCTGAAAACGTTACGTGTCTTGATGCAACTTGAATAATTGTTATATTTGTATAATCAGCTGTACTTCATTATTCTGGATACAGAAATAATAAAGGAAAAATAATAGTCACACTTATTATTTTGATATTTTATTATCGAAAGACCACAAAAATATAAAACCATGATTACTTATTGCAGCAGGAGCCACTCAAATGGCACCTGCTGTTGCATTTTGATATGCTTTGGAACAAAAGCATCGCCTTGTATTACACTGATTTTTGTTCGGACGGCAAGCACATTTTTTGAAGCCTTGGACGCCGAACTTTGAGGAATTCGCTAGTGCTTCACTTAATGTTATTACTTTTTCAATTGGAACATTGAATTCTACAGAATTGAGTGACCTGTTCGGTATTAGTTCCTCCCTCGAAAACCACCGGTTCAAAACGCCATTTTCCTCAGTACCTATTTGATAAACGCCATTTTTTCTATCTATAATTGTAGCTAATATATTTTCTCTATTTCAGTATCGTAATGAGCTCATTATAGTTCTAAAAACAGTGCTGTAATGAATTCATTACAGCATCGTTTTCAGTTACATTTTTCGTTTTGTGGTTGTCAGCAATGACTTCCGATCCTTTAAAATTTCAGCAGAAGTCAATTTGGAAACGTCAATTTTCGTATTTCCTAACGTTCACACCAACTGCCAAGATAAAATATGAAAGTCACTAGGACCTATAATTTGAATTTTTTCATTGAATTTCACAAAATTTGAGTGAAATAGAGAAAATATCGTCTAATACTCGTTGCAGAATGCAATTCCAATACTCATGCGTTCGAAAACTCGCTCCTTCGTCGCTCGTTTTCGAATTTCGCATTCCTATTGGAATGAGAGCCCATTCTGCAACTAGTTTTAGAATATACTATTTCCGCAAATCGCTAGGAAATTTTGACATTCCAGTCAAAATTTGTCATAGAAAAAGATTTCCTAACTGTTAGAAAATATTCATTTCCTTACTGTAAGGAAATTACCTTACAGTTGGTTCGACATATGCATATACGAACTTGTCTCATGATTTCTTCGGCAATTATTCCAAAGAAGCAGTATTATCACTGCATCAACCAGCTCTGGAGGAGTCCCGACTTATGAATCTTCACAATCGTCCAGGAATGTTACGCTTTTCCTACCCGGTAAACAATTTCGGATAAAGACGAGCGAAATCAATTTATAAAATTGCGTGAACGTAAGCAGTTGCACTTGATTCACTAAAACATGAAAATGAAACTGAAGTAGTTTCAGGTGGAACGTTTAAAAGTATGTAGGATATGACAATCCGTCTGATACGTTATACGCGGTTTACAAACCGACTGAAACTTTCAGGACGATTGTGAAACGATCTGTATCTTGAAAGCGTTTTAGAAAACGTTCGTCAGTTTACAAAATGACTAGTCATTTTGCAAACTGACGGATTTTAGAATCCGACTGCGACATATATATAGATTACATAAAAAAATCTGGTAATAGGATAGAGTTGGGGCCATGGACACTTTTGATCAGTAGGTCGAGTACTATCTTATACCAAAATATTAGAACATTAGACGGAACGCCATTTGCCATAAGGAAAGTGCGGGGTCCTTTTGTACCAGAAATGAGATCATTTGTTGTGGACAGTGACTAGGTAATTGCTTTCTATTTTTCATCCAACCTTTTATCATTTGAGGGATGGAATGGCTTGTTTAGTCTTTTCTATTAGACGTAATCATACCCGACCAAATAATTGTTCCAGTTTCAACCTAGTTCACTTCGTTATTGGGACAATTTCGTAGGCTGTCCAGGAGTTGATAATTTAGCTGTAGGTACTGCTTGATGAACTCCGGAGAAGTTTTAGCTAAACGAAATTAAATACATGCAATCAAAATCACCTATGATCAAAGGTTGCATCTGTACCGAGTAAATAGTCGATATTAATCAAAGGTAAATTCAACTTTAACTTCCATAGCAAGTTTCCTGTGGACATAAGCAATTTGCGAACATCGGAACAAATCCCTGATTCGCAGTTACAAGTTTATCACGAGTGAAGGAAGTTCTGGGAACTTGCCGTCAATAGAACTGTTACTCAACACGGATCCTAACAATAGCGGCAGTTCTGACCACTTCTTACTTTAATTAGCAATACAGGCGCCAATTTAACTTCGGCCGATGTTCCCCTCTTTATTTGGTTACAGAATGGGGAAAACTCTTGATCCTTGCAAGGGTGTTGAAAAGGATGTTTGCCTTTCTTCAGCCGTTTACCCTTTTCTTCTCGCAATTACGCATTTAATTTCTGGTGGGAGGTCCCAACAAGGAGATAAATAGGTCCCGATTTTGTGCATCAATTTGAAACAACATTCCTTGTTCCCGGTCTTCAGGGAGATTTTGTAAATCCCCTTCGGATTTCCCTCGAGTACTTCAATAATGTGAATAATTCATTGTTCGTTGATGAGGGTGATGAGATGAAAAGTATCTTATGAAGCTCCATGTGTGTCTAAATCCGAATTTTATGCACCTTAAACAGAAATTTTCGACATGAGAAGCGTCAAAACGAATAGAGGATCCGGAAAAATTACTCCCTTGTCTATTAGCAAACGCTACCAACCCAAGAACTGAAGGGTTTTCCAAAAAGAGATGTTATTACGAATAGCCCGCTATTTCGGTAGATGTCACTTGAGAAGCTGTCATTTTTGGACATTGGACAAGGAGAAACTACACCAATAATAAAAATGGAACGATACAAGCTTCAATAATGCATTGAAACTATAAAAATGTTGAAAATTTGGCCGGGACGGCTCGTAAAGCTGGAACATATTTGGGTCGTCGTGAAGCACCTTGTCGAACCGCAAAACAAAAATTGGTGGAAAAATTTGAGCAGTTGGGACAATTTAGTGATGTGAAGAATAAAACCCTGCACCTCGCTCAAGAACAGCCGAGAATATTGCTGCTGTAGCCGAAAGTGTTGAATAAAACCCAGGTTTGTCCATGTCTCGTCAATACATCGTATTCTGCATTGAGATTCAGGTCATAAGGCTCATAAAGTTCAGTAAACACGAGAACTCAAGCCAGCCGATCATCAACCACGTTGTGTCCTTGTTGATCGGGTCCTTGAAATGCATTAAAATGATCCGAAATTCCCACGAAAAATCATCTTGAGTGATGAGGCCGTTTTCACCTCGATGGCTTCGTCAAAAAGCAAAATTTTCTAACCTGAAGCTCGGAAAAATTGTTGAAGTACCTCTCTATCCTCAACGTGTGACTTTTTGGTGCGGTTTTTGGTCCTGCGGGGTCATTAGACCATACTTTTTCGAGAATGATGCTGGAGCAACAGTTACGGTGATTGGATTGCGCTATCGAGATATGATTAATGATTTTTTATGGCCGGAATTGGATGGTATTGATCTGGACAACGTTTACTCTCAACAAGATGGCGCTACGTGCGACACAAGCCACGAAACCATTGATCTTTTACGGTAAAATTTTCCGAACCGAGTTATTTCTTGAAAAGTTGATCATAATTGGCCACCGATATCTTTTGATTTAACACCTGGCGACTACTTCCTTTGGGGCCATGTTGAAGAGGAGGTCTACGACAAGAGGCTAGCGTCGATTCAAGACCTCAAAGATGGAATTCGTGAGGCTATAGAGAACATAGGGCAGCCACTCTGCGATTTGGTTGTGGAAATTTTCATGAAGAGGATATGTATGTATGGTCCTATAGTCGTGGTCGTGGTGGTCATATTTGGCTGACGTTTTCCATAATTAACGGCATACTTTCCTCTTTATAATGAAATAAACTTCTGGTCATTGGAATTTTTATTTGAATGTCAAAATAACACCTCTTATTGAAAAACCCTCCGTCCATGATATCCTCCTGAATATATTGGAGCTACAAACGAAGAGGACAGGTTTCTAGCGTAATTTTAAGAAAAATATGGGCCCATAAACGTGACACCGCAAACAAGACAAGGTGTTGAAGTTTGAATTTTTTCAAGTATTTTTTCTCATAGTTTATGCACACGATATTCTACTGAAATTTGGCATAACCATCACAATTTATTGTTCATACTAAGCGACATGTCAATTCCGATTGCAAATACACAGGGTGATATTTTTTTCAGAACAAAGTCCCCTGTCTTACTCCGAACCTTTTTTTCGGTTAGCCACTGAAAAATTTAAAAAAAAAGATGCTACCTATTTCGAGAAAAAAACATTCTCTCAAAATCATCCGAAAAATCAAAATTGGCGTGAAAGTCCAGTTGACCAGCTAAGCTGATTTCATTGTTTAATTTGACACATAAACGATGGGTTTCACAAAACGTAATCACCGGTGATCCGAGATCAACGGCTTGATTCTATGATTTTTGAACTGAGATTCAACTTTCCAAATTTTTAGGGATGCCGTCTGGGACTTGAGAAATTCGAAAAATGACCCAGCAACGGTTTTCCTTCAAATTAAAACCTTCATATTTTCCAGAGATGATCGTGTTCGAAAAATTTTTTTTTGTGGAAGATGTGTTTTTGCATGCTCTACAAGATACTTTTCTCCAAATTATTTGGGATGCCTTCTGGGACCTGAGAAATCCGAAAAATGACCCAGCAACGCTTTTCCTTTAAATTAAAACCTTCATATTTGCCAGAGATGATCGTGTTCGAAAAAAATGTTTTTGTGGAAGATGTGTTTTAGTATGCTCTACAAGATACCCTTTTCCAAATTTTTTGGGATGCCGTCTGGGACTTGAGAAATCCGAAAAATTACCCAGCAACGGTTTTCCTTCAAATTAAAACCTTCATTTTTTCCAGAGATGATCGTGTTCGAAAAAAAATTTTTTGTGGAAGATGTGTTTTAGTATGCTCTACAAGATACCACTCTCCAAATTTTTGGGATGCCGTCAGTGCTTGGGAAATCTGGAAAATGATCTGGAAACCTCCATATTTTCCAGAGATGAGCGTGTTCGAGACAAATTTTTCTGTGGAATATGTGTTTTTGAAAGCTCTGCAAGACACCACTTTCCAAATTTCTTGGGATGCCGTCTGGGACTTGAGAAATCCGAAAAATTACCCAGCAACGGTTTTCCTTCAAATTAAAACCTTCATTTTTTCCAGAGATGATCGTGTTCGGAAAAAAATTTTTTGTGGAAGATGTGTTTTAGTATGCTCTACAAGATACCACTCTCCAAATTTTTTGGGATGCCGTCAGGGCTTGGGAAATCTGGAAAATAATCTGGTTACCTCCATATTTTAAAGAGATGAGCGTGTTCGAAAAAAAATTTCTTGTGGAAGATGTGTTTTCGCATGCTCTACAAGATACCTTTCTCCAAATTTTTTGGGATGCCGTCTGGGACTTGAGAAATCCGAAAAATGACCCAGCAACGGTTTTCCTTTGAATTAAAACCTTCATATTTTACAGGGATGATCGTGTTCGAAAATGTTTTTTTTGTGGTAGATGTGTTTTTGCATGCTCTACAAGAAACCTTTCTCCAAATTTTTTGGGATGCCGTCTGGGACTTGAGAAATCCGAAAAATGACCCAACAACGGTTTTCCTTTGAATTATAAACCTTCATATTTTCCAGAGATGATCGTGTTCGGAAAAATTTTTTTTGTGGAAGATGTGTTTTAGTATGCTCTACAAGATACCACCTTCCAAATTTTTTGGGATGCCGTCAGGGCTTGGGAAATCTGGAAAATAATCTGGAAACCTCCATATTTTGAAGAGATGAGCGTGTTCGAAAAATTTTTTTTGTGGAATATGTGTTTTTGAAAGCTCTACGAGACACCACTTTCCAAATTTTTTGGGATGCCGTCCTGGACTTGAGAAATTCGAAAAATTACCCAGCAACGGTTTTTCTTTAAATTAAAACCTTCATATTTTCCAGAGATGATCGCGTTCGAAAAAAATTTTTTGTGGAAGATGTGTTTTTGCATGCTCTACAAGAAACCTTTCTCCAAATTTTTTTGGATGCCGTCTGAGACTTGAGAAATCCGAAAAATGACCCAGCAACGGTTTTCCTTTAAATTAAAACCTTCATATTTTCCAGAGATGATCGTGTTCGAAAACTTTTTTTCTGTGGAAGATGTGTTTTAGTATGCTCTACAAGATACCACTTTCCAAATTTTTTGGGATGCCGTCAGGGCCTTGGAAATCCGGAAAATGATCTGGAAACCTCCATATTTTTCAGAGATGAGCGTGTTCGAAAAAATTTTTTTTGTGGAATATGTGTTTTTGCATGCTCTATAAGATAATTTTCTCCAAATTTTTTGGGATGCCGTCTGGGACTTGAGAAATTCGAAAAATGACCCAATGACCGGTTTTCCTTTAAATTAAAAAAATGAAAAGAATTTGAACTTCAACACCCTGTATCTTCGAAACGAAATATTTTTTCCTAAATTATTCAAGGAATCTCTCCTTGTTTATGTCATTCCACTACGGGAAGGACAATATCGAACACCGTAACCGTGACTACAATCCTCAATAGATATCTAGCTCCACCTTAAAGGGATAATCAAATAATAGCCCAAATACCCAGAAATGCCGTGATCCCCCTCATATCATTGTTTCAATCTCTGATCCATCGGGAAAAGGTCACTAATCCTGTTCTCATTCCGTTCCAGATTCGACTCCAGGGACAGGGACTTGGAGAAGGGCAAACATTGGGCGGACGATCAACTGCTCGGGGGTCGAGCTCATTTTCGATTTCAAGACGACCCGGCCAAGCTGACATTGGACAGCGTTCGAGAGAGCGACGGGGGAGTGTACACTTGCCGAGTCGACTTCAAGCAGTCCCCCACTAAGCTCATCAAAGTGAATGTGTCAATCATAAGTGAGTGATAATCAATATTTATTAGCATTGTTCTACAGGCAGCTTTATGGCTATCCCCATTGTGTAGAATCAACAAGGGGAAGATTTATGTGTAAAGAGTAACGGTAACGTCTTCATGAAGAGAACTAAAAACTCTTGATTCGGTATCCCATAGAATTTATGGCTTATCCATGAATTGGTTCTTTTGGTGAACTCTCGACAAAGTTTGGGGAAGGATTTTGACAATACTGTAGAATATTGGCTCCAATTACTTTTTATTCTGTCCCTTCAGACAGTGAAAGGGCTTTTCCAGGGTTGAAGGAAGAGTTCTTTACATCACTGCTGTTAAGAAGATCCTAAAACCTACCACCCAATTTTCCTCACTTCCTTTCTTCTGAAATCACTAAACCTCGGAAACAAAATCGTGCTACATAAAACGCAATACGCCTACAGTTCTGGCAGATCAAAAATGCCCTTCATCTCATCGTGTAAGAGATTAAGAGCACTATTTGCTCTAAGGAGATTTCACTAGCTTGCTTACCTTTGATAACACCCCACACGCCTCTAACTGCAGTGCTGCTCATATCGAATGAATATAATTTATTTATTTAGGAATGATACAGAGTTGAGGCAAAGCCTATAAAACTCAAAAATAAACTAACATGTACATTCTACATAGAATCATGAATACACATGCATGAAAATGAGAAAAATAGTGTGAACCAAAGTAAAAACAAAATAATAAAATAGAAAAAAAATAGAAAAAATTCAAAAATATTCCACTATCACTAGTGTCATCGATGTACGCGACGGCACAAACTGTCATAATTGTTTTTGAAGGCATTGATAGACACCGAGTTCACAACTGCCGACGGCAAACTATTCCACGCACCAAAAACCCGGTTGGAGATGAAATTTTGCCTCTGCGACGATTTAAAATTCTCCTTCGACAGTTTGTAGGCATGACCACGAAGGCGAGCGCCGGAGTTCAGAGTGAAAAGGCCGCCAAGGTCAGCTCCACAGAAATTGTGCAGTGCACGGAAGGTCGTGACTAGGTCGCCTCGAATCCTCCCGTCTGCAAACTGATAAGTTCATGGGAGAAAGTCTCTCTTCATAACTTGGTCGCAAAATCCCATATGGCAGACGCGACGCTCGACGCTGGATACCCTCCAACAAAGCCAAATCCCTCAGTACCGGATACCACACCGGGCCAGCGAACTCCAAAATGGGGCGGACATACGTCTTAAATAGGACAGCACATGTTGAGTGCTCGAATCCGTTGAAGGCCTTCTGTATCATGAACAGAGATCTTTTGGCCTTATTCACGATGGATAGTATATGATCGGACCAGCTGAGATTTTCGGTAACAATCACACCGAGGTCGCAATGACTCCTACAGGTATTGATGGGGATATCGTTAAGGTAGTATTGATGAATCCTCCACTATAATATGGATAACTGAAATGCTGACCCTGGATGGCAAAACCCACTTTAGTAACACAAACTACTTTCATTTAGAAACACCTTTGCAACGATCATAATGATATTATGTGACAGGCAAAGTCCAAGCTACTGCGTAAATCAAATGGACATAAAGTCATCCATACGATACACTAATGGATCAAAATCTGCCGGAGGATCAGGCATTGGAGTACATGGTCCAGAACTGCGACTTTCCTTGCCAATAGGACAAGAACATGTTGGCTGTCCATGCGTCCAAGAGTGATTGAGAAGAAATCCCAAAGGTGCTTGCTTAAATATTGCAAGCGCCAGTCAATAAGCACTGGAAGTGCTGAAATCTAAGTGCCAGTGGAAGTCCTCAATAACATAAGGCAACTGGCCAGAGGCAGCAAACTCTGGCCATTGTGGCACTGTGGTATGAGGAGAATGAGACGGCTCTTGCGAAAAGTGCATCAATGGTTGAATTCATCGTAGCTTACCCCTTCCTTCTGTGGCCTTGGAAAGGATGCAAAATATGGATGAAGAAGATTTCCAGGACTAAAAAAGGCGAATATATTTGTAGAATTCTCGCCGTATTGCACAAGAAAGCTTATACAGCTAACGCAGATAGAGCTTCAATGTATTGTTGGACCGCTGACAGGACACTATCGATTTAAGTATCTCTTATATGGAATGGACGAGTTGGCAGACGAAATTTTCAGGGCATTGAGTGCCCTTGGCTCAGTGGTAGAGAGTTGGACTTAGGACCCAAAGGTCCGAAGTTCAATCCCGAGCTAGGAAAGAAATTTTCTAGTCTCGGTAGGGGCCACCATTCTCAGTGTTGGGTCAAAACTTAACAGTGCTGTGCCTAAGGTGGCGTAAGGACACAGTAACAAAGCCTACACATAACACAACTGCTGACTCCGAACTCGGCACAAGTTACAAGCTTCGAAGCTTGTAGTTTCAGAGGGGTCTCCTCAGGAGACCTAGGAGTAGTCAGGATAAACAATAATATCATATCATTTGAATCGGAGGAAGAAACCGCCGGTCACAGGGTGTGCAAGTATCTGGATCTTGCCTGCCTCAGGAACTTGCACCTAGGCAAGCCGACTCTTTATCCCCACTATGTGGTTGTGAAAGCTCCTAGGGGGATCATAAGATTCATGACGATGGTAGATGATCTCCTCGGAAACTGGTGCAGAGTATAAGAATAATAGACCCATCTGGTCGCAGTTCTGGAAGGGGATCTTAAATCCAAATAACCCTATTATACAATAACATTATTGCCCCTCTGCTGGCAAGGAAATCCTAAATTTTCTTTTCTTCTCACGCTGCAGAACACTGTTGACCATATCAACAGCAGTTTGTTGCTTCCTCTGAGTATAAAGCGAGAAAAGTTCAGCCATTGTGCATTAGGTATGTCTCAATGTAGCTTCTAGAGTAGCTTGTATTGCCCTTGCCACTTAGTCATGTTACTGAGTGACAAAGAGACTGCAACACCCAGAAGGAGCTGTTTAAATTGTAAATTTTTTGGGTGAAATATAGATAGTATAGCAAGAAGTAAATGATTAACTTTGGAGAAAAAATCGTGAAGGTTTTTTCATGCGAACATCTTTTGGTACTCAAATATTGTAGTCGTTTTTTTAAATTTCACAACAATTCAGCTGTTCGAGGAGATCTAAAGTCGATGTTTAGTTGTTGTTAAAATGCCTAGAGCACGTGTACGCAGAATTTATCGCCAGCTAAGTGAATTTGAAAGAGGTCGAATTATCGGTCTACGGGAGGCGGGGTTGTCATTTCTAGAAATCGCTAACCGTACGAACAGAAATCCAACTACTGTTATGAGGATGTTGTCAAGCGTGGTTCAATAATGCTCAAAATCGAAGAAAAGTAGCCACCGGACGTCGAAGGGACAAAAATGAAGTTCGACGTCTAAGTTATATGGCAATTAGAGACCGATTTGCCACAACTCGATCTTTGGCTGATGAGTGATAAGGTGAACAAGCCCATCCTGTTACTGCCTGAACGGTTTACCGCCGGATAAGGTCTTTTGGACTGCAGCATTATCAACCTCATCTAGAGTTACCTCTGACGCGGTTGAGCATCGCCGGCAACCATTACAGTGGTGCAGAGAACGTCAACATTGGAATGGCATCAGGTCGTCTTTTCTGATGAATCCGGATTCTCCTTGGATGCACATGATGGCCGAAGAAGGGTTAGACGACGTTGGGAGAAAGACACAGACCCCAGTTTGATGTTGGAGCGTCATGTACACCAGATAGTAGGCGCTATGGTATGGGGTGCTAACGCACATGCAAGTTGATCACCTTTAGTCTTCATTCGAGATAACATGACAGCGCTGCGTTACCTTCAAGGAATAGGGGAGCCATATGTTCTTTTATCTTAACCGGCTCGAGGTTACAATATTCCAGCAAGATAATGCTCGACCTTATGTTGCCATAGTTATTTTAAACTTTTTTGAAGCGACCCATATGAATCTTTTGCTATGGCCGCCCAGATCCCCCGATCATTCGCCCATAGAGCATGTTCGGGACATCATGGATCTGAGACATGAAGTACAGGTAGCTTGGAATAGTATCCCTCAAGAAGGAATAGACCATCTTATTGCATCAATGCCAAGACGTGTTGGGGAGTAGGTAATCGCGGTGAAGAAACACATTATTGACAAATTTATCAAAACAAACTGTTAACCCTTTGTTTTTTCTCCAAATTTTGATCATTCACTCCTTGCTATACTATAGACCTTAAGGTCGCAGTGGAATGTTACCCCTTTTTACTATGAACTAATGTACCTTTAGTTTCAAATACATCGATCGATTTCGTGAATATTTGCTCGAAAAAATTATTGTAGATCTTTTCATTCCTGATGTAGGGTTGGAGGTTTGCGAACATAGGTTTCTGCTAAAACCTAGGCCAAAGTTTTGAAGCCATCGGTGATCCAAATTGTCTTGATTCTGCTCAAACAACCAAACCGAGGTAGATATCATTCAATCTCTCATCTGTTACTCTTGAGTCCGACATAAATTATGATCCAGAACCGGCCGAAAGTATTATGGGGGAACTGAAATGAAAGAAATGTAATCCAACATAAATTCAATCCGAAAGACATCCGCAGTTGCAAACTCGATGAGGTAAGGACATCAGAGGTGGGATTAACCCTAATTGGGTTCCTGCACTCGTTGTTTTTCCCCTCTCCGACAAATTAGCCAAGAGCCCGTATAAGCCCGCGAGAAAACTCCGGAATGCATTTCTAGCGTTCCCTAAATCGTCGCAGGGCCCTGTCGTGTTCCCGATTCGACAAATAGGACGAGATCGAGATGAGAAATGGGGCGGAAACTAAGTTTCGCGGGGATCCCGTAAATCAGAATTACTGCTCAGATAAATTCCGGTCTGCACTTTGAATCATTTATGTAGTCACTGCGGCACAATGAAATAATATCAACCTTAAGTGGTTGCGTTCCACCAGATGCATGATACACAGGAATCGAAATTTTGAAGATTTTGGTTTGTCTTCTGAGGAGTTGCTTTAAAGAAATAAGAAACAGATACCTCATAGTCTGGGTGCCGGTGGGACAAATTGCAAATTATTAATAAAGTTTTTTTACTTTCGGTATAACTTTATTTTTTTTTTTGTGAAATGCAATCATAAAAATAATCTGGGAGAAATGAGGAAACATGATTGTCCGACAAAAATCGTGTGGCTTTGAGCGTGTCTACCAACATGAACATGAGTGATGATCGCATTTTTTTACATTATTGATACACTCCTGATTTTTTCAGAATCAGTTGATACAACCATATGAAATATGAAAATGCAATTGTCCGACAAAAAAATGTGGCGGTTTTCTTGTCCGACAAATGGAATTCGACGAATTATTTGAGTTTTTGAATTCATTAATATTTGTCGGACAAGAATGAATTTATATTTTAGAGAGATTTGTTTCATACAAAAAACAAGTGTCCACCATTTAAATGCGGCAAATCCTTAGTCGGACAGAAAAATATTTGGAAAATATGGTTGTGTTTCAGAATCTTTCTTCGATTATTATTTAAATGAAACTATTTTAATCGAAATTGTAAAATTCAAATTGTTTACTGGCATTTTCATTAAAATCTAAAAAAACAATGAAAATACTCCTTCCTCACATTGAATTCTTTGTAACAAGACGAATGGTATCCATTAAAAGTATCACACCAATCGTCAGGTAAAATGAAATCTTTATATTTGTGGTTATGATGTTTTCTGATGCCAAGAATATTTTACGCTGTCTAAGGATGTCAGCTGTGAATTTTTTCACTTCTTCCTTTTTCGTTTTGAAGCCTAGGTTATTTTTCAAATAATTACACGAAAAACACTCCATCACTTCTAAGAATATTATATCGGCAACAACTGAAACCTGTCAAATAGAATAAAACAAGAATTATCTCAAGAAGAAAAAATTCGGCAACACAATATAATTCGTCTACTCAGTTTCAGACTTAAGAGGACTGTGGTGAAAAACCGAAACAGCTCTCATATTTATAGGGAAAATCACCAAACTACTTTTACGACCCTTGGTATTCCGCGAACGGAATTCCAGAAACTACCACTTTCTTTTCGAAGAATTCTGGGGTGGAGATTCCATATTCAACTGGGGTGGAGAAAATTCACTTTGTCCATTTTTATTTTCATAGTCCATTTACTCATATTTATTATTAAAGCTTCAGTCTCTAAAGTAAATAGCTTAAAGTATAAACAATTGAAAACATGATTTTCATAACCCCAGAGGTGTTACAGGTGTTACTTACGAGAGGTTTGCTGAAAAAGCCGCGATTTAAAAAATTTTCGCAGAGAAAAAATGTGGTAGACTCTACCTAATAAAGCTATACAGAAAGTGAGAAAACTTTATCAATAATTTGCACATTTCTTCTCACCAAACACCTTTTTTTATAGAATGCGATTCATTCAAAAAGATCGATGGGTATCCAAATAAAGTTTCGATCCAGACTCTGATTTACAGAGCTGAGAAATTAAATTTGATTACAAACCACTCTCCCCAGATAACCTAGAGAAGTTACCAACTATACGTGTTATAAAGAATTCACTGTCAGAACACGAAGAAACGGAGGGAATGAGGCAAAATAAATCTTGGGGCTTTCCCATTCTTTCCAGATGGCAGATATGCAAGATTCGATATTTCAGTTCTTCGAACGTCTGTTCCTGTAGACGAATAATTAGAAAAAGTTGTCTACGTACTGTTCGAATATACTGATGGAAATTTCTTCCCCCGAACATGACAAACCACTTCTCGTATATCTCCCCGGCTGCCAAATTGTACAACCCATGTCCGAATAACAAATGCAGACTTTTGGCACAAGAAATTCCGATAACATAGAGCGCGCTGCTTTTGGTTTCTGTCCCTTTCACGATTTGCATACAGTAATGAGACTTTTAAATCGCTGCTTCTTGACGCAAATGTAATGCACATGTCGTATATCCCGGGATGTTCAGGAATTCCATTTCTATCGCGCCAATATTTATTTTCCTAACCGTCTCTCAACTTCAAACTTTATTTAAATCCGACGGCTGCAACTCTGGAAGCGAACGATAATACATTTTCTGGCGTGATCCATCTCGAGATAATCAGGTTTTATGGGGCCCAGTCATATACTCCGGACGCAGTTGAATGCGAAGTCCTCCTCCACTTTTCATATCGGCAAGTCGAATCGAATAACGATGAAAACTTCTACATTTCGATGGTTTTGTGGCAGTTGTTATTATTTGAATCGTGACCTACGCCACCTCCGACACTAAGACCAATAAGATCTTCTTTGCTCACTATCACACTCTTCTACGCTCTCCTAGACATATCTGGGTTCTTTGACAACACAATACACGTGTCTTTTAGGGAGGCACTCGAAAAGCGAGGATTCAATAATACCAGTATAAAATGGATGTATGAAGTGTTGACGACGATGACAGCTGAGACATTGGTGGGCAATCAGAACATCTCTGTCAAAACCACTCGCGGAACATCTCGAGAAGGAGTATTTATTATCTCTTGTCCTAAGAAGCCTGGTAGCGGATGAAGTAATACACCCTCTAACGGAGGTTTCGAATGTATGGTCTATATTGATGACATTGTCCTAATAGAGATAGGTAAATTGGAGGTTGGTTTGCTACAGCAGGGCTCAACATTAACCCTGCCAAGACCACAGTAAGATACCTTCCAGCTCCATTTCGGTTGAAGGAGATATCGAAGAATGGAAGTCTGAAGTCAAATACCTAGCCAGGCTTTGATGGAGTGCGGAAGACTATCCGGTGAAACTTTAGGTGGTAACCCTAAAATACTGCGATGGATGTCGTCATGATTTGACAGACCAAATACAACTTGATGTGGTGACAGTCTGGTTTGCTGAGGCAGGGCAGACAAGCACCAGGCAAATACACGACAAGGTAGAAAGGCTTGCCTGTGTTTGTCATCACAGATCTCACTCCTCTACATCATGGTGATCTTTAGAATATCTAGGTAAAGTACAGTTAATGGGAGAATAAGAAGTAGGAGAGCCTGGACATCTCTGAACAAGTATTTCTAATCAGCAAACCTGCCTAGTGATGTTGAAAAAGTAAGCATGAAGAAGAACTTCAACGCGATGCCTTGTAAGAAGGAAGAATAGAAAAATGAATACAGTGCTCTGAATTCCAAAGTAAATACCATTACATTATTTGAAAATGGTTCTGAAACCATGATAGGAGCCGGGGCTGGAGTATTAGGGGCAAGAATCAGGTGTACACTATCGTTAAGCTCGAGTCTTTTTCAGGCAGAAATACTTGCAAACACTTAATGAAGTAAGCAAGAACAAAAACGTCTCCTAAGTCTAGGTTCCTGGTCAATCAGGAATCAAAGGAATCGATGAGGCGAACATACTAGCCAGAAAAGGAGAACAAACGCCACTTACTGGCCCCGAATTCTTCTGTGATATAATGTTGGGATAAGGAAGAAATCAACAGAGAAACACTTTGGAGGAGTCTTCCAGGAATGGATCATTTCGAAAAGTTCCTTCGGGATTTTGGTAATTTAGGAACCGAGAAGTATTTGGATCTCGCTAAAAAAAAGATACGCCTCATCACATGACATTGTAGCCTTAGATTAGATTAGATTAGAGGAGGGGCGGAAGATCATCTGAACTCGCAAGCAACTTGACCTAAAGATCTATTGTGCATCCCCGCGCTGTTTACCAGTCAGGCAATAGTGTCTCCATGAACTTTATCACCTTTCTGGGGGCTACATCCATCACTTGTTCCGGCTTCAGAAACCAGAAGCCAAGGTGTTGTAGTCTTTTCCGATGAACAGTTTCACATTCGCATAATAAGTGCTTGGCTGTCTCAGTGGCTTCTTGACAGAAACGACATGTGTCTTCTAGCGACTTACCCATGTTCTTCAGGTGATACCTCACGGGACAGTGTCCCGTGAGTGCGCCAGTCAGTTTCCTCAGTTCCTGTTTACTGAGTGAGAGAACTTTTTTAGTCCAGCTCGTCGAGTAGGAGAGAAATGACTTGGCCTGTCTTTGGCCATTGATCGTTTGCCAGAACGTAAGCTTTCTCTTTTGTTCCCATTCCTTAACTGCCATCGCTTGATGGCTGGCTGGGAAGCCACAAAATGGCTCTGGACCGGTGAAGGGAATAGACCCCCCTTCCGTGGCAAGTTGGTCTGCCGCTTCATTGCCATCTATCCCGAAGTGGCCAGGTACCCAAATAAGGTTGACCTGGTTTGTTTCTCCGAGTGTGTTGAGGGACGTTTTACATTCCCAGACTAACTTTGACCTAACTAGTGGCGAGTCAAGCGCTAGCAGGGCTGCTTTGCTATCCGATATTATGTATATTCTTGCCCTCCGGTAGTTGCGTCTTGTACACAGGGCAACGCATTCCCTAATGGCAAATGTTTCTTCTTGAAATACCGAAGGGCAAGAACCCATAGGTTTGGCTAATTGGACCAAGGGACCGTGTACGCCAGCTCCCACTCGCCCATCTTCGGCTTTCGAGCCATCGGTATAGAATACCGCAGACCCTCTGGGGAAAGCCACTTCATTATTAGCCCATTGTTCACGACTTGGAAATGTCGTGTTGAAGTTTTTCTGAAACTCGAGTCTCAGTGGTAAGTTATCTGTGACCACATCCTAGAGCCCCTCGCACTCATTTAGAATGCGAAGGTGTCCTGAGTAGTCGCCAGTTTTCAGTTCTTGTTCTTTTGCCACCCTGAGAGCCCACCTGGCCGCCTCACTCACACACTCGCTTCGGCGGTACATATACTAAAATTGGAACGATACAGAGAAGATTAGCATGGCTTGCGCAAGAATGACATTGTAGCCTTAGGAAGCATATGATGATAATGGGCTTGTCAGAAACTGACGAGTGCAGATTTTGTTAGGAATGAAACTCCTGTTCACCTGGCTTGGAAAATTATTGGAGGAACGACGATTTAGCCTTCTTGAAGCCCACTTCTGGAGTTCATTGGAGCGCTGAAGCTGAAAGGTGAGCTGTAGATAGCTCAGTTGCGAAAACAGCTCAGCTAGGGGACACAATAGACCTTGAGGTCGAGTGGAATGTCACCCCCAACCAAAAAATAACTGTAACTATGGTGGGGGTCGACTTCTTCTTCAAAGCTGCAACGTAACCATCATAGAAGCCGTAGAACAAGGTGGCAACCTCATGCTGTGTTGTCGACAAAGTAGATTCGAGCAGTCAGGAGCGCTTTCAGCTTATGAGGAATCTCCACATGAATTATTTCAATTAGTTTTGATACTAAGGGGATCTTTCTCTCAAATTCCAGGCTTGATGAGTAGGTAAATTCTCAATAATTTATACTCGTTTGACCCCGAGCTAAGGAAACGACATAATCATCACAATAAATGTTGAACCCTACCGGGTGGACCATATTTCTCCCGACTTCCCAAACAATGTGTCGTCCCTGGAAGCTGGTACACATTTCTACACATGTTATCATTTATTCACCACGCCTCAGTCGAGATTACAAAGGACCCAAAATCCGGGACAGAAAATTTATACGAGCCAATTAAACAAGCTCGAAATTCCCCCGGAACGTATTTCAACGAATTCGCAAGAAGTCCTCATTCGGACCGATAATTTTCAGCGAGGCGAATTCGATCTTTCCGGAGATTACATCTGCTCCTGACCCGGCAGTTAATCTCGGCAATGGCCATCTTATGACAAGTCATGAATTATTTGTGCAGCGTTGGACAGCGTTCACCTCGCGCAGCCATGGTCTATATATAATTATGATTTTTCCTCTCAAAATCACTTTTTTAAAAAAAACAATTTATTTCTGGAAACAAGTTTATTTGAAGCAGGTCTGAATAATAATGAATCGTAAAACTATTCCTTTAACAACGGAAAGTGAAAACTGCTGACACAAACTACGTGACGATTCCTCGACGACACTCGAGGATGTTCACCTTATTCTAAGGAATGCTTAAGCCTATACTACATAACACGTCCCCCTTTTTTTTAAGAAATAACTTCAGCATCAATGGTTGAATTATTTTTATGAGTTTTAACAATATTTGTGAATTTATCAATAAAAATCTTATACAGGCAATATGCTATCATCATGATAATAATTAGGTTGAAAATGAAATAAATAGAAGATACATGGTTAGGGTGGATTTTCCAATTAAAAATAGTTTCCTGGAAAGTCGAATTGTCAAATAATAAATCTGGTATAGTAAGATTTTCAATTGTTTCTGTTTTCATATTAATGAGGGGCACATTATGAAAAATGTTGGAAATTTCTTCCTTATAAAAGAACTTAAAATTATTCGTTATATTACATGCGGTTTCTATCAAATAAATTCCACTAAGTTTATAATATTCTGTATGGTCTTTACAAACTTCGCCGATTTGCACATTACCGGTCGATAGAAACTTTCTCGGTGATAACTTCACTAAATCGTCTCTGCACTGAACACGATGTCTTTCACAATTTTCTTTCTTCTGGAAAATTAAGTCTTTCATACATCTGGGCACTGGTCGTAGTAAATTCTGTGGGCATATCCACCAATTTTCCACCTTGGGGCATTCTTCGTTGATAGACCATAAGATTTGTTCTCCCTTGGCTAATAAGTATTTGGGCTGTTCTATGAGGGTTACATTTCGGTATGGGACATATTGAAGATGATAGGTATCCAAAGAATTTGGAGAAGTTAATGGTACTTCGATTATAAAGATTACATGATTATTTCTTAACTGTACCGAAGTATAGCAAACAGAGTAAAAATCTTTTAAATAGTACAGATGTTTCATGAAATCTGTTGAATTTACAAAATCATGGAATGAATCTAAAGGCAAAATACTTTCATGTAGGAGATGAAGTCTCGCAAAGCTGATGGCTGTGTTGATTTCGGTCAGAATTCTATTTATAGTTAATTCTTCGAATTGTGTAAGAATGAGTCGATTAATATCGTTCTGAACCAATCGATAATGATTATAATTTCGTATGATTTGACTGGTAATATTGGAATATTTTGCTGTCATAGATCTCACAACACTTATAATTTGATTTTGTTCTGTTTTTAATGACTGAATTTTATTTTCAAAAGAGTGAAAATAATTCAAGTATAAGGATTCATCATCACTGTCAAGTGTACCGAATAATATTTTGGCTATATGTCCACCGACATTTACTAAACCTCGTTTATGTTTAGAAGAATACAAATTTTTGAGTAGGATCTCATTTTGCTTTAATTGGGTTTTAATCGATTCCACATAGTTTGAAACCATCATAGTGGAACTGACTGAGTCTAACTGATCTACTAAGATATAATGATCATTTAATATTTTGGTAATATCACTTAAATTATAATGGTACATCAATATGTGTTTTGACTCACTGATATACGTTTTGTCTACGAAAAAGGGAATAACATTGTGCTTTATTTCTTGAAATTTCAACGATTTATAAGTCGGGAAGAATAGAAGAGTGAAGAGAAGAGAAATGGTTCTCATTTTTTTTTGCTCTGAAAGAGAGAAAAACAATTATTACTTTCTCTGTTTGATTTTGTTCTTGTGATATATTTTCTGAGAATCAGGATTCTTGATAAGAATATCATCTAGAATCTTTATATTAGTTCTTTTGAATTTTGGATCTAATTTTGCCTTTTTCGGTATGACTAAATAAGCTGGTTTCGTCTCATCTAGCTCTTTCACCTGTTGCCTGTTCTGATTGGTTTGGTCTAGTTTCGTTTTTTGTTTTTCTTTACGAGAGTTTAAATGATCTGCAATTTCTTTCATGTTTTCACGATATTGATGGATGTATTCTGAAATTTTTTCATGAGTAGATTTTTCCACTGGTGTGTTATAGTTCAAATCTGATTTAATGATTTGTAGGGGTGTATAACATGTCGCAGAGTGTATTGAATTATTGTAACTTAAAAGCGCTCTATTCATTTTTTCTGTTAACGAAATATTTTTTTCGTCTAATACTCTAATCTGTTCAATCAGAGTGGAATGAAACCGTTCAACTATGGCGTTGGAGGTAGGATTATGATTCGTTATAAAATGAAGTGATATTTTATGGGTTTCTGCTAGATCTTGTATAATTTGGTTTTTAAATTCTGTTCCATTATCTAAGGTTATCTTTTCTGGGATACCGTGATTGGAAAAATAACTAGTAAGTTGATTGGCAATTTCAGTCGCAGTCTTGCTATTTAAAATATAGCATTGACCATGTCGCGAAAATGAATCTATTATAGTCAAACATGGGGTTCTATTCATAACGATAGTATCCATGTATAAATGAGAGAATGGTTTTTCTCCAACTGGATTACTTTTAAAAATCAGTTTGGTCGGTTGTCGCTCGTATTTCTGACTTTGACAAATTTCGCAAGAGTTAATATACGATCTGATATCTTTGTCCATTTTGGGCCAATAAAAACGTCTCTTAATGCTCTCTAAATTTTCTTGAAAACCTCTATGTTTGGTTTTGGTTTCATGAAATAATTTGATTTTCTCTTGTTGTTCTTCTTCCGTTTCTATGTCTTCTAAAAGTAAATTAGAAATTTTGAAAGAAAAAGCATTAGCTTTGAATATATTTTGTGTCATTGTCAAAAATTCTTTTTCTAATTCTTTCGATCTGAAATATATACCATACTGTTTATTCGGACTGACATATTCTTTTAAGAATTTGGTGAAATCGTCTGATGACTGTATTGATACAATGAGTCTAATCCGAGTGTTCTTATGCAATTTTAATTTTTCGATTTTGAAAACGTTAGTCTTCTGAAATATTATTTGATTCATTGATGAATTTAGGGAACGTTCGGTATATGGTATTTCTAATATGGGGTTTTCTGCATTACTATGAATTGTTTGAGAGGAAGATTGTTCATCTTGGACATCTTCTGAACATGTTTTCGTAATAATTTCGTCTAATTCTTTCTGGGACAATTCTAGGTCTTCATGTGTTATCTGAGGAATAATTGATTCTGCGTCTAGATCATCATCCGAGAGATCGTTTATGTTTAATTCGTTAATTTTTATGCGAGAGATTGCATCTGCATTATTGTTGACTCCTTTTCGATATTTGATCTCGAAGTTGAACTCTTCTAATTTTATTCTCCACCTCATTAATCGTGAAGATGCATCTTTGAGGGAAAATAACCATGTCAAGGGTCTATGATCTGTGTAGATAGTAAATTTCCGACCGAATAAATAGGATCTAAAATATTTTGTTGCCCATACTACCGCTAAAAGTTCTTTTTCTATTGTCGAATATTTGATTTCCGCTTCATTAAGAGTTCTACTTGCATACGCGATAGGAAGATCGTTTGGGGGTGTTCCTTGCGATAAGATAGCTCCTATAGCATATTGGGATGCGTCAGTTGTAAGCACAAAAGGTTTGCTAAAATCTGGGTGTTGCAGAATTGGATAATTCATGAGGAGATTTCGACTTGAATAAAATGCATCGATATATTCCTGATCATGAATATCAAGTTTATTATCCTTTTTCAGATATTTTGTCATAGGTTTAGTTAATTTAGAGAAATTTGGAATGAATTTCCGATAGTAACCTATCATTCCAAGGTAGGATTTTATTTCTTTAACTGATTTAGGCATGGGAAAATTTTTGATAATTTCAATTTTTTCGGGATTTGGCTCTACGCCTTCTTCTGAAATTTTGTATCCTAAAAATATAATTTCTCTCTGAAAGAAATAAGATTTATCTAGTTGAATTTTGAGATTCTCTTTCTCTAAAAGTTGTAGAACTGTTTGAATGTCGGCTAGATGTTTTTCTGGAGTTTCTGAGAAAATTAGTATATCATCAATGTATACTACACATATTTTATTGATTACTGGTTTCAAGATTTTATTCATGGCACGTTGAAAAGTTGACGGTGCATTTTTGAGGCCAAAGGGCATTCTCAGAAATTCGTAATGCCCTTCATCTGTAGCAAATGCTGTTTTCTCGATCGATTCTTTGTCTAATTCTATTTGATGAAAGCCACTAGCTAAATCTAGGGCGCTGAAATATTTGGCATTTTTGAGTTGGTCTAATAATTCCTCAATGTTTGGGATAGGGAATTTGTCGTCGATCGTTTTTTCATTTAATTTTCTGTAGTCTATTGCCATTCGCCATTTTCGATTACCTGATTGGTCAGTTTTCTTGGGAACAATTACGATAGGGAACGACCACGGGGAGATGCTTGGTCTAATGATATTTTTAGTTAACAAATCTTGAATTTGATTTTTTACTTCTTGTTTATGTACCTCCGGGTATTTATACCTTCTTACGTACACTGGATTTTCATCAATAGTCCTAATATGGTGTTTAACACTATTTGTGAAATTTAATGGCTGGTTTGGTAATTGAAAAGCTTGCTTGTGACTTTGTAATATTTTTGTTAATTGATTTCGGATATTATTATCTAAATGGTCTAATTTAATGGGAAGAGTTTCATTTGGGCTAGTTTGTTGGAGATAAAATTTTTGAGTTTTTAAATCATTTCCTAATTCATGGTTCTTCCAATCAAATTTCAATTTTAAATCTTTCAATAGATTAGCACCTATAACACCATCATATTGAGTATGGAATTTATAAATTACGAATGGATATGTGTTATCTAGGCCAAATGAATTAAGAGGAAAAGCAACTTTGTATTTACTATGGTCTTTACCCACGGCTGTTCTAAAATATGAGTGTTCTTCATAGATATTTTCAGGGAATAAACTGTAAGCTACAGCTGGATCAATTATACACATAGAACTACCACTATCAATCAATAGTTTACAGGCTGGGTTTTCTAATTTAATGAATGGTAAAGTTGCCAAATGTTCTTTCGTAAAATTCAGGTCATGTGATGCTTGTAGGCTAATGTTTGAAAATTTTGATCTTCTTGTTCGATATTTTCCACTTCGTTCTGATCATCTATGTCGTCATTACAATCAATTTCTGGCTCTACTTCAAATTCTTCGATTTCGAAATTTTCTGTATTAGTAAGCTCTTCCGATATGAAATCAGATGGTCCGGTTTTTCTGAAAAAGTGCCGGTTATTCGGGGGCTCTTGGCGAATTTGACTGCTAGCTGGCCTTTTAATAGGATAATTTCTTGTTCTGATTGACATAGGTTCTGGTTTTGGTAGATTTAATTGTTGATTTGGGTTTGGTTTGAACACATCTCGCGGTTTTCCGAATACTTGACTATTAGTTGCAAATTTAGGCTCCGGTATTCTATTAAATTTTAATGATATTGGTTGGGACGGCCATTCTCTACTAGTCGAAGGACGTTGATTATAAATTTGACTACTATTCTGCCGTTCGCTTGATAAAGCATTTGGATGAAAAATTGTGGTTTTTGGAATCGTTGTTAAATAAAGTTGTTGCCTTTTGATTTCTCTATTCTCTAATAAATTACATGTATCATCGAAAGGCTTTGGTTGCAGGTCTAAAAGGTTTCTGGAATTTTCATCTACGTTATTGTATAAAACAGTATTTCCAATTTTATCTGATAGGTTTCGGTAAACATTAATTTCTGTGGGAGATAATCCTTGTAATTGAATTTGATAGTCATATTGTAGTTTTATGGCTTTCACTCTTTCAATAAAATCTGCTAAAGATTCTTTCGGCTTTCTTTTCATGTATTGGTATTCACTTTGAAGTACATCGAAATTGATCTTAAAACCGAATTTACTATTTAATGTGTGCTTTAATTCTGCCCATGTATTACATGATGGTCCGGAATATACTATAGTTTTAGCTTGATCAATTAATTTTGATTTGATCGTTGCAAAACAATATCTGTTGATCAATTCATTATTTGTGGTTCCGAATTGACTCATGAAATTTTGTGCTTCTATAAGGAACGTTTGTAACTCATTAGGGTTTCCGTTGAATCTAGGTAATAATTCACCAAAATGTTTGACAGTGTTAAGATCTATTACAACACGATTTTCGTTTGGAGTAGTCATTTTCGATTGTTTCTTACTATTGACTTTGAGTGAGTTGAATTGTTCGATTAATGAATCAATGATTATAGATTATTTTTTGATAGTCTACTCTTGAAATGTAATGATGCAAGAAAGTAAGACAATTCAATGATGTAGGAGAAATTGATTTTATGAAATCAAAAAATGTTAAAAATAAATAATATGTTACCTTATCTTTTGGTCCAGGGATAGGAAAAAACTGGGATTATTATGACAGCCCAACTTACTTGTTGTTTGACCTTTTGTTTTTTAACCTGGTGCTTGGGGTGCTACTTCCAAACTCCACAGGGTGATTCTTGAGGGGGGTGCTCGTGTCGCTCCAGTCGGGGTTGGTCCTCTACCTCTTCGGTCCGGGATTCAGCAACTCTTCTTGGCTGGTCGATCACTCGTCTGAATCTGGTGCTCGGTGTTTCCTTTGTTTTCACGTCGTACCTTGATTCTCTTCTTCGGTTATTGTTGCTTAAAGGAATGAATTCCACGTGTGCCTTGTATCTGAATCGGTGTTTTTCTCCTTGAGAATTTAACGTCTTCTGATATTGCCTAACACACTAGCAACATCCCATCCTCGTCGCCAATTATGATTTTTCCTCTCAAAATCACTTTTTTAAAAAAAACAATTTATTTCTGGAAACAAGTTTATTTGAAGCAGGTCTGAATAATAATGAATCGTAAAACTATTCCTTTAACAACGGAAAGTGAAAACTGCTGACACAAACTACGTGACGATTCCTCGACGACACTCGAGGATGTTCACCTTATTCTAAGGAATGCTTAAGCCTATACTACATAACAATATACATCCTCTTGTACCTCGGAATGAAATATGTACGTGGGATCAATACCTTTATTCGGCCGGTCCCGACGAAGGCTCTGTTCAAAGCTCTCAACTCATTATTATGCCCCATCCCTCACTTTTAGTCTTGAAATACTCGATTGCATTTTCCACCCCGGGTGCCCTCTTTTTCTGTTTGGATTCGAGCTCTTTGTGGGTCGAAACAAAATAAATCTTCATGATAATGACTGCGCGGTTTCGTTGGACGGTTCATTAGTTGCATGAGATCTGTGTTTTTGCCACATGTTGCGTCATTAAATTTGGCTCTCATTCTTTTGAAAGCCTCAAGAAATATGGAATGAAAATTATTCTGATCACTTCGCGAAGATATAACTTTAACCTTAAACAGTGTTATGTTGAAGCCGTCCGTGTCGCGCATGGAAACTTTATTCCAGATATAGAAACGTAGCCGACTCATAAATTCATGCAAAAATACTATGAAACGGTTCATATTTTCCAAAGAATCAATCATGTTCGAAAATAAAAGTATTCTTATGTTTTTTCAATAAAACGCGTAGTTTTCGAGTTATTCCTAATGGTATACGATGAAATTTGAAGAAAAAATCATGAATTTCAAGAATAATCTGGATGCTTGCTTGGATGAAATTTCATCGAATATTATTTCTTCTCTGGTCTCTTAAAGGGAAGTATCACCTTTTGAATCGTGGTAAATCTCCATCCAAAAAGTCGTCTCTTTATTTCACGAGTAACTACCCTAATTTACGACGTAGTGACTTGATTTTTTTTAATTTAATTTGAAGAACGTCCTGAGGGCAAATAGTTTTCTTTTTTTCGATTTAATTAGTTTTACAATAAAAAAAAACAGGTTGAACTTCAGCGTTTTGGAAACTACACTTAATGATTTTTTTTTCGACGATTATTCATCATTTTTTGGAAAAAATCGCAACTATTTGCCCTGGGCAACTTAATCTTCTATGAACTACAAAAATTTTCATGATGATTAGTTCAAAAATATAGCTTGTACTCATGAAAAACGAAAAACATATTCAATAACCCAAATATTGCATAGATCTAACGATTACCCTGGTTTTTTTAATTGAAAAACTAATTAAATCGGAAAAAGAAACCTATTTGCCCTCGAGACGTTCTTCAACTTCAATTTAAAAAAAATCAAGTCTCTACGTCATAAATTAGGGAAGTTACTCGTGAAATTAAGAGACCACTTTTTGAATGTTGATTTACCTCACCACGATTCAAAAGGTGATACTTCCCCTTAACAAGTTAACAATGATGTCAGAATATTTATCAACTTCGTCAAGACTAAAATCTCTATGATGGAAAAACGTTTGATTCAGAGATATGTAATGACAAAATCCCACAAATGTTGGAGATAAAATTGAATTTTAGAAAGCATGAAATTATGCATTTTATACGCACTGTTTCTATTAAAAATTCATTGTTACCGGTTCATTGTAAAAATAAATGCCGATGAAATTCGATACGAACCACGCATTGAATTGAAACAATATCCACTTGGAGTTTTAACTCGACACCACACTGTTATTATTACATCAATCTTCACCGAATCATCACCTGTTTGAATTTTTCTCTGTCAATAAATAAACAAATCGAAGTCCATGGCACAAGTTATCGCTATACGCAAACGTCGTTCATGGAAACACAATCTGGTCTGTGATGGAACTAACGTTGGAGACACAGAACAACGGTTTGTCTTGCGTGCCGGCTAGCGCACCGTTATAGGCGACTGAAATAAAGATCTTAGCGCTATATCGGCGAGAATCAGTACTACCCGTTGGGCATTTCCAAAGAGCAACAGAGCAACGCCTATACTATATGCCATTAGCATAGATGCATATAATAACTGTTGTACCCACTCCTTACTAAAAATCGTGATCAAAATCTGTAGATCAAAACGGCCTTTTAGATTTAGTTCCGGAATAAATCCGCAATATTTATTGGTCGTGGCGCTTCTGCGGCAACGACAAATAGCGCGACCCCTCTCGGGAGAAATGAAAAGCAGGACAAATTCTCGGATTTTCGATCGACAGGAAAGTCTTAAACATAATCTAATCAGTGCCAACACCAGGTATTCTATGTATCTATCCATTAGCGAAAAGTATATGAAACTAGTGCCCTTGCGATAGGGGACGTACTGCTTCCTTGGTTTCGCCTATACCATTGTTTGAAGAGAAAATCAGCAATTTGGCATAGTCTTCTCAAGAGTTCTGTGAAATATCAAAGAAGATGGGTTAGGTTTGGTCATTGACCTCGAATCCTATGACCTAGGTTAATGGAGTTTAGTTTAGTGAGAAAACAATTTTTTATGTGACAGTTTTGAGATATCGAGGAAAATATGAACAAATTATTAGTGTTTACAAACTAATCGAAGAAGGAACTGATTTTGGTTGGAGGAATATGGCTTTCAATTGCAGGAATAATCGGACAAAACTGAGTGTTTTTGTTAGGAAATTTCGTGTTTGTAACATTTTTATTCGAATGAGATTAGTGCTTGAGTATTTCCTCAATGTATTACGACAGAACATCTAATAATCACCTCAATTTCAATCGAAAAACATGAACTTTGGGGTCTCTGCAGAGAATTATATCAGGCACAAATTTGGCCCAATTTTGTTTATTCAAATGGCTATATCTCTTTAACAGAGCCGAATTTGGAAAAATGGAAAATAAAGAAGAGGTTTCCTTTGCCTTCAAGAATCTTCAGTTAGAATATATGTACAAGTCAAAGTCTCATCCTGTATATTTATGGAAAATCCCGAAACACGTCGAATTTCAAATTGTCATTCTTCTTCGCAAAAATGCAAACCTGACCTTCCATCCTTACCTGTAATAGGGATAAAAAAATTGATATCCATCCTACTCTACGAGAAGTACATACAATGAAACTTAAAAAAAGGAGAGCAAGTTATACTAAAAAATTCACTTCAACGCATGCGAATCTAGGGAAATTCGTGGAAATTTTCATTAGGTATGATTACCTGAAATATTTTAATTGAAAACTGAAGGGAGGTTCACTCTGTGAAATGGAAGTGAGGAGGGAAAATTTTCACCTTGCAAACGTGAAACAGACTCAAACAAAATCCCAATTCAATCAGCGCTATGGTGCAACAGGCATGTCATCGCTCCGAGTATTGTAAAGTTAAATGCAATCAGTTTTCCGGACAATCACCAGCAGCACATGTGAAAATCACATTTTCGAAAGATCAAAGCAAGGAGAGCGCGCAGCTCTTGCGGAAATTTGAGTTGTATGATTAAAGCAACATGTTCGGTTTGAACTTTGCTTTCAAATATGTAGATGGAAATTATGTAGGACACCCATGTAGCTTGGAGTAACATCAGCAATTTGATTTGTGGAATACTCATTAGATGTGACCTTCCAACAGTACTAAAATGACATGGACCTCGTTTACGATGGGTTGGTTATAAGGTAAATATTACACGGTTGATGATGGGTATCGAACTGGAATTTGACGGAACGCCATTTGCCATAGAAAAAGTGCGGGGTCCTTTCCCATAAAGGAATTAGCAGTGAGAACTTTCATCAATAAACAAATTCTTCTTTCGGATTCGATATAAATATTCCTAAAAATTCATTTTTCGGTTTTCATCCTAATTCGAGTTTCCCTTATTGTCCCTGAGGTCCATATTCTTTCGAAAGGAATAAAGATATTGGTCGAGACTTGAAATGAAATAACTTCGAAAAGTACAAAACGAAACCACTGCCAATCCATCTTTGATCTTGTTCAACATTAAAAAATTCACACGTCTCTCCTCCGCAGACAGCCGACAACAATTTCCCCTGCCTCCCAGAAGATGCTGTCCGACGACTACCAACGAGAAATAAATGATACAAGAAAGCGTTTAAGTTGATTTAATTATACGCTAGAGAGAAAGACTAATTAAATTTGTCTGCTAACAAACGATTATTCTTGAACATCAATCATTCCGGTTTGTCTTGTTTTACAGGGTTACCTAATAATCATTAAACAGTTTATGTCACTGCACAAGAAATATGGTACACAACAACTGGGTAAAGAAGTCACGATCAGCCGACCGTGGTGAAATCAGCGCATTTAAAAAATGTGGATTATTTGCGTGTCACATTGCTATTTTTCGTTTGGTTTCGTGTTTCTTCGAACATGAACTTAAATATGGGGAATGGGATTTTGCATAATTTTTCAGTGTTAAAGTTTGGTCTGATTTCATACAATCCCATCAATTTTGCAATTAGGGCTCATAAAGATCAAGCATACCTACTCGTACGTTAATTACTTAACACTTATCGGAAAAATTAGGCACGAAAGTTTCCTATTTCCTTGAGTAAGAAATAAAATACCTTCGTTATTAAGGAAATAAATAATGATAAAACGGAAATAATAATCAGT
Source organism: Adalia decempunctata (assembly GCA_951802165.1). NCBI lineage: Eukaryota > Metazoa > Arthropoda > Insecta > Coleoptera > Coccinellidae > Adalia > Adalia decempunctata. The sequence continues at coordinate 31,539,674 of OX637697.1, forward strand.
TGTTAAGAAATATTGGATACCTACATTTATGCAGTTCAAGAAAAAATGTGGTGTATTGATTGAGTTTGTTTGTTATCATTTCTTTGTTGCTAAGTTCTCTCCATTATTATTCATTAAATTATTTTATAACTACGATTTTGCAACTAATTTCCTAATGTTTCGATTTCAATGTGAATAACATCAGGATTTTTTTTTTCACAAAAACAGGTCCTGTCTGGTATCAGGATCTCCCACTCATGAAAAAATCTGAATTCGAATTCCATTATAATTGATGATATGTCTAGAATCGAACCTCATGCTACAAGGTCATTATTTCGCTTAAAGTTAGAGAGGCACCCAATTCCCTCGTAATCATTCACGAAATATTTCAAGACACGTAACTGTTTTTATCACACACCGTCTTCGTTAAACAAACATCTTTTGAAGATGAATCGTTTCATTAAATCTATCGACGAGAGAATTTACGACATCGCGGCCACCGTGAACCAGTTTTTTCGTGAAAAGTATGTAACAAAAAATTGGGAACCCAGTCTTATGCCAATTAATTAATAAACCGAAGAGAAAGGCCGGTGTATGCTTAGAGTCAATTTTTTATTGTAGATAGAAGACAAAGGCTCGTTATAAAATGCATTCATACGAAAATATCGGCACATTGAGAATTCAGGTTTACTGTCATTCATCAAATCTCTTGTACTCTTCTTCCTCGTCTGATTTTATTGTTTCATTTTATGAATGATCGAGAATTCGCCATTTACAGTTTAAAATTGAGCTATTGTGTCTCGAATAATGTGCTTTCCACGAGAACATTGCTCTTATACCTATGAGAAAATTTCCATATTTTCTCGTATATTTTACTTTCAGTCAGAATTTTCAGGAGAAACTTGGCATTATTATGTCATTCTCATTTTCTGCTGTAAAGCGGGCCATCAGATGGCTCTTCTCTTTTAAAAGATTCATTTTGTTCATTGAGGCCCCTGGTCCAATCTTGAAAATCTCAGGAACTGAAAGGCGAGCTGTAGGAAGCACGATGATAGCTGCTCTGTTAGGGGGCACAATAGACCTTATGGTCGCAGTGGACTGTAACCCCTTCTCACTATAAACTATAAATATAAACAATCACTGAACAGTAAAAGTGCTCATAATTAGCAATTCAAGTTTCTCTTGAATTCCAATGGTAATGCCTTCATCTTTGAAGGTTTCTTGGTCGGAAGTCGTAACCCGAAGAATAACTGCTCCGAACTGGTAATACTACTGGATCTATCGATGTATTTATTGCTGCAGCGACACCTATGGCGTGGTCGGTCAATTTATCCCCTCCGCTTCGGAAAGGTTCAGTTTTAGCTTTGCAGATCGCTTGACACCAAGCACTATGAACAATGGGAGTCTCCGGTTTTTGTGCTTGAAGATTTCGACGTCTCCATATTCATCCTAGAATGACACCAATCGATGTTGGACATGACCTATGTTTTATCGAACAGAATGTTATGTCCATTCATTAAAGCAGGTTCCGCATGGATCTCCGTTCTTCGCTCCATGTATGATGGTCCCGATGTAAACTTTCCTGCATTCACAAGGGATTCTAAAGGATTTTCCAATAGAAGGTGTTATTTTGAATATCCCGTTATTTCGGTAGATGCCACTTTTGAGTTTGTTATTTTTTGACATTTGACAAGTAGAAACTACGCCATTGATAAAAATGGAACGATACACGCTTCAACAACCCAGTGAAATTATTTGAATTCACTATAAAAATGGTGAAAATTTGGCAGAGATGGTTCGTAAAGTCTAACACTTTTGGGTCGTCGTGAAGCACCTTGTCGAATCGCAATACAGAAATTCGTGAAAAAGTCTGAGCTGTTGGGACAACAAGTTAGTGATGTGATGGATCGTATAGAAATGTACCCAAGTCTCATCCATAGTAACAATTCGGTTTAAGAAGTCTACATCGTTTTCAAATCGAGCACAGATCGAACGCGATACTTTTACCCCAGCACGCTTTTGGTCAACATTCAAACATTTGGGGATCCATTTTGCAGACATTTTTCTCATGTCCAAATTGACGTGAACTATATGGTGAACGCGTTCGTATGAAATCTTCAGTGCTTCAGATATCCGTTTTAGACCAAATCGACGGTCTGATAAAATCATGTCATGAACTGCATCGATATTTTCGGGGACTGACCCAGAAACTGGCCTTCCGGATCGGTCATCATCTTCAATGGAAAATTCATCTCTCTTGAAGCTTGCAGTCCAATTTTTCACGGTCGCATACGAAGGACATTGATCACCAAGGGTATTAAGCATATCTTCGTAAATCTGCTTACCTCTTAACCCTTTTAAATACAGGTACTTGATGATGGCTCGATACTCCAATTTTTCGATTTTCACAATTTCGGTGGACATGTTTTTTTTAATTTATTGCGTAACTCTGGTTTACTTTTTTGACGTCGAACTCTACACTGACACTTCTACTAAGTTATTGTTCGTTGATTTGGTATCGCAATATTCTGTTTATGCAGTGAACTGGTCTAAGCTATATAGATTTCAATACATCCTTGTATTGTTGAAAAGCTTCTCTTCGGTCTTCAGGCTCTAAGGATCTCTTTGGAGTTCGGAAAATGGTATTATATCGCGATATATGTTCCAATTTTTCTGGTAGATGAATAGGCTCCCATATACTTCATGCTCTCTCATATAAGTGTTCCGAACACACCCTGGTTGTGTTGGGGATGGTGATTGGACTTCTGTGTACCTAGATATCTGTCTGTAAATGTCGGTTTTTTATAAACCTTGTGTCCTAGTAAGGCATTGGCTTCCTAGGTATCAGTATATACTAGAAAGGCAGTGCACCATCGCTTTCCACTTCCATGATGAACTTAATTTTTGGGTGACTGCTATCCAGGTGTTTGAGTACGACATTCAACTGTTTTTCACCGTGATTTCAACTAGTACCAGTACCAGTCCACATGAGGTCGAAAAGCTTCCAAAGCTCTAGTTTTCAGTAAATTAAGCTAATTAGCAGAAAGAACATTCACAACGAAACCGACAATATTCTTTCGAACTGAAATCTCGAATAAAACCAAATGCGGATCTCATTATGTATATGGTCATAAATCGTAATCAACAATTTCTTTTTTTTCTAGTACCCCCGGAAAAACTGAGTGTATTGAACGAGAATGGCGTGCACATTCCGGATTACATCCTCGGACCATACAACGAAGGGAGTGCCGTCAACATAACCTGCGTGGCAACAGGAGGTGAGTAGCAGATCTCTCATTATTAATTATAGTACTTCAGTTGCCGCAAAGTCACGCCATATATTACTTCTCAGCACGTTAATTATCAATTTTAAGTGAATGTTGTTAATTACAGGCTCTGCACCCGACTATAGTTTACTTTTATTTTTTGATTACGAGATTCACACAATTAGGGAGAAAATCATCATTTGCATTTGATTGAATTTTTTCTGTTTATTTATGAAAATAGCAGGCGAATAGATTTCTCTTCATGCAGTCAAAGCTCTGAATAAATTCTGTATACAATAATCAATTCAGTTTTATAAGGACTTTTCTTGTCAATTAAATTCAACTTTCAGTATCATTATGAGAATTTAATGGAATGAAGTACTCACTCATCGATTTGCCTTCCTCACATCTACATGTGAGGAAATGCAGCCTGCTGGATATCATCATCACCACGGACAGCCAAGCCACGTGGAGGTCCCTGGAATCACACTGCAATCACTCTGCCTACCTGGGAGTGCCGTAGCACCATAAAGGAACAGGCCGCAGTGATTCTACTAGGGGTGCCAAGGCATTGTGATGATGCAGAAACTAAAAACGACGATGAGCTTGCGAAAAGTTCATCAAGGTTAACACCTGCTGGACTTGAGCCTTTCTGTGGTCTTGGAAAAGACCAATATAAGGCAGCGGTCCAACAATGGGAGTTGGACAACAGAATAACCCTTTGTAGAAACACTCCTGGACTTACTCAGTCCTAAAAATTCGTGATGATTTCACTGACCGATACCAGTTAACTCCTAAAGCTGTCACAAGCTGAGCTCCGGAAGATGACAGGACACTGTCGGTAGAAACATCATCTGTACCGTATGGGAAAGTCACCAGATGAGATTTGTAGGCTCTGTGAGTGCCTTAACACCATAAAGCAACTGGCCAGAGGCAATAAAGTGACTTTTTTATGGGTGCCAGGACATATTGGTGTTGGGGAAAATGAAAAACTGATGAGCTTGAGGAAAGTGCATCAAGATTAATAGAGGAAGAGCCAGTGACCAATTTTCATATGTCATTTCATAACTCACCAAAATTTACTTGTTTAATATTCAATATCTGCTCGAAAATTAAAACCATTTCTGCCAGCCCATAATGGCCGGAGTAGACTATCATAAGCGCTCTAAGAGGCCAGATAATTAGGTTCAACTATGTCATAGTATCATACACAAAACTTTCAGGAATTGTTATTGATAATATTTTGAATCTATAAAAAATAATGAAAGAACTTTTTCGTCCCTCCTAAGTGTTGGCATAACTCTTTGAAAATTCATTAAGAACAGCTGTACTTATGTCATTTCAGTACGCTTGAAATTTACAGGAAATAAAGAAAATGTGTCTAGAAAGCGAATTATAATCATGACAGAAATTTTTTACATCACGAACCATCTGCCAGAATGAGCTTATTCATATTTGCAAGTCAGACCTAGAGCGCATATTGGGCATGTATTATTGTCAATTAAAGGAATAAATTGAGGGAATTAAAGGTGTTCATTTTTAACATTACAACAATTTATTCAGTAATAAACTATCCAAAAAAAATCCTACGCATCCTCAAAATTTGTTTCCTCATCGTCGTCATCTTGGTTGACATTTTCAATGAATGAAGAATCATCTGAATCCTCAGTCACTCGAAGAATATTTTTCAACAATATTATAATGGTTAGTTCTCAAAAAATTAGTAAAAATATCTTCACCAACAGATTATTAATAAACATTGACTTTGTTAGAAGAATTTATGCTCGAATCTGAACTGATCTCCAAGAATTTTTCGAAAGGATTGAGGAGGTCTTGAGTACCTATACCTGTGTGACTTACGAAACATTCAAAGGAGTGTAAGATCTCAGTCACATTAAGGGGTAAAAAATAAACTATCAGGGCATTTAAAACCCTAAAAGTTGGGTATACTACGAGTAGTAAAAGAGAGTATGAGACTTTCACAGTGAGCTTTAGTATTACGAGTACATAGCGAATACCCTTATCATCGGATCAGGTAAATAAAACTGAAAACAAATTCTATAATTTCATTAAAGAATTTTAGCTTCCTCCACATAATTTTCTATCAACTTTTGATGAGTCTCGTAAATGCCCAATATGCGCTCTAGGTCTGACTTGCAAATATGAATAAGCTCATTTCGCTCGCTTTTGCGCGGCAACATTTCTCGTTCTGGCAGATGGTTCGTGATGTAAAAAATTTCTGTCATGATTATAATTCGCTTTCTAGACACATTTTCTTTATTTCCTGTAAATTTCAAGCGTACTGAAATGACATAAGTACAGCTTAATGAATTTTCAAAGAGTTCTGCCAACACTTGGGAGGAACGAAAAAGTTCTGTCATTATTTTTTATAGATTCAATATATTATCAATAACAATTCCTGAAAGTTTTGTGTATGTTACTATGACATAGTTGAAACTAATGTTCTGGCCTCTTTGAGCGCTTATGGTAGTCTTCTCCGGCCATTTTGGGCTGGCAGAAATGGTTTTTATTTTCGAGCAGATATTGAATATAAAACAAGTAAATTTTGGTGAGTTATGAAAATTGGTCACTGGCTCTTGGTCTATAACACCTGCTGGACCTTAGCCATTCTGTGGGCTTGGAAAAGACCAATATAAAGCAGCGGTCCAACAAGTAGGTACTCAATCAATTCTCATGAAAATTCGGCATTGAATACCATGGACAAAGAGTATGAAAAACTGCGAAATGAAATGCCATGACCAATTTTTCATTGGTGGAATAAAACTATGTCAGAACATGACACGAGAAAAAAAAGTGAGAAAAACTACGAAAACATTAATTCTTTATGAAAAAGTATCTAGTATCTTTGGAACGAGTATAAGGATTTTTGGAGAACCTACATCATATAGATCATTTTACAACTTGTTCAGTGTATATCATCGCCTGCTTGTAGAATCATATGGTGGTTTCAAGTGAGTAAAATTGTGAGTGGTTCCAAAAGTTTGAACAGAGTGAGTTTGACAACGAAAAGTCCGAAGGCGCTGAAGTGGAAGCATTATTGGAGAAATATTCGTGCCAAATGCTAGGAGAATTTCCACTTTCGTTAGGAGTGACTCAACAAGCAGTTTCACCTCTTTTAGGGTCGTGGGTGTCATTCAAAAGCAACGATTTGGGGTTCGATATAAACTGAAGCCGAAGGCATAAAGGGTTTTTTGCATCGTATAGTGACTGCAAATGAAAAATGGATTATCCGAACCAAAGTTTCGATATCGCATTCACATTCAGAAAGCTTATCTTTCTGAGTACTTCAAGTACCTAATCTATATCAGAATTCAATTTATGTATGAACTTGCACCGCTTGTTGAGTACATCTTCGTTTATTTTCAATTTCTGATTACATATAAAAGAAAAACTGCATCAACCATATCCAATCACTGCACAAGCTATTCGTTCCCCCGAATTTCCAGTTGTTTTGGACTCAATATCTGCACTCGTTCCAAGGTCATCCATTCTCTCGTGAATTACTAACGCCCTTCCAACTATGGAGTTCGGACCTTCCAACCTCAAATCTTTGTCCTTGAAAGAAAACAACGCGGTACCTTTTTCGTCAGCATGTATATTTCCTAAATCTCCCAAATGTCTGATTATATCTGATTTATCACCGTGTAGTTTCTTGAAAGGATTGTAATGCCCTCCAACTGTTGAACATTTTGGATCCCTAATGTCACCTTTTTCGTGGATATGGAGGCCATGAGGTCCAGGGGCTAGTCCATGTACTTTTCCATTGACCAGAATTCCATCAGAATGCTTGTCGAAAGTTATTAGTCCGTTGATGTTGGTGAATGGACTAAGGAGGACACAAACAGCTCTTTCGACTACTTCTTCTGTCTCTTCTGTGTAACAAACATTTACACATACTATAGATAATACAATGAATGAGCTTAATGATATTGAAAATTTCATATTCTACCGAGTATACTCAAGTTGTGTGGCAGATGGTTGTGCCATTTTTTGCACTTCTGACATATATTTTTCAATGTGTCATAATGATCATGTCATGCCTTTCTAAGCAAAAACATAGATTTCCATATCTGAAAACTCGTTGGATTTCATTTGTGGTTCCTTGCTCCATTCTTGATCACTTGCCACTACGTGATGAAGAAAACCCTTTCTTTTTGCCGCTAAAGCAGTTGTTCACAGGCAACAAACGACGTATCTCTTTCGTCCTCAACAGAACGGCCACATCGATTTTGAGTACCGTGTCCCTCACTTGATCGATGCGACGCGACGGGTAGAATCAATCCACTCGCGCCTCACGTCTACAGCAGGCTCCTACTCAGCTTCAATGATAAGTTCAAAGGATGACGTGGAACGAAACGTGGAATGCTTCTCAAATCAGGAGGTTTGTGGTCCTCACAAACATCTACGCCGAAAACCCACAATGTAAATGTAAATCAGTAATGTGTTGGAACAGGTTGTCAACCACTTTCTATCTATCTATCTATATGCCTAAGCTTGATTTGTGACGTTTTGAATATACCAAAATCGACTAGGGCTTACTGCTAGAGCCATCTTTGACAAACAGCGAGATCTTAGTTATAGAATCTTAGTTTTGTTCAGATGGCTTTGTAAAATGATGAGAAAATTATAAATTTTGGAAAAAAAGAATCAGGTTAGCGTATCAATCTTCTAATTCCATTCCCCTGTAGATATGTCTTTCAAAACTCTCAAATCGATAGCGAGCTGACAGAAGATTGTTTTGCAGGGCGTCCATCTCCGAAAGTCACTTGGTGGCAAGAGAATGCTCTACTCGACGATTCGTACGAGAATCTGCCCAACAGGCAGGTTCGCAACGTCCTTCACTTGGAGAGGCTGGAAAGAAGGCATCTGCATACCATATTCACCTGCCAAGCATCAAACAACAATCTAGTGGCTCCAATTTCCAGCTCTGTCACACTCGACATCAATCGTAAGTGGAAATTTCACCTCCATTGTTCACCCGCAATAATGTGTTAATGCGACGTTGCCACTTGAAGGAGTTCACTCTCAGCGTATGAAGGTTTTGGATCAGTGTTCCCAATAAGGACATTTCGAAATCCAATTTATTGTAGCCAAAATGTTGAACTTCATTTTGTCTCGGGCGTAGTCATTCTGGAAATAATACAGGGAAAACCGAATTTTTCCAATAGATTTCAGTTTGCATTGAAAATAGTGAACCCCTATATGGTGCTATTACTGTAAGGTTCTTATAGCTAGTATTTTCCCACTTCATTCATTTCTCCTGAATCGGGGATCATTTGGAAAGATACAGCTCATGGTAGTATTCATAAAATCTTTTATATCTGCAATAACAATATATTTTAACGTTGCCATACGACCAGAAAATAACACTTACATTTGGATTGCTGCATTCAAACTTGTGCTCTAAACTACATCAGAACTTATGTTGCTGGTAATTCCTCATCTGATAAGCAGTCTATAAAATTTGAATATCGCATAAGATTCCTAAAAGAAGGAAAAGATCTTTTCAACAACATATCTGTACATACTGAACAGAAATGTCAAAACAACGTGGCTTCTAACTTCTGTCAAATCACAGTTATCCCTATCGAAAATTCTATCACTCTAGAAAAACACCCGATAGTTAACTCTTCAAATCACGATGCAAATGCCTCCTGATTTTTATTCGGCATTGTTACGATTTTCGTCAATATGACTTATTTTGGTATTCCATGTTGCTTCGCCTCTGAATTCGATCCTCGTTTCGGATATAATCTGTAAAGAATTATTGTAGCATCAGACAAGTGAGTTCGTCGATAGGGCGCTTTTAGAGTGAAGTCTGGAAGATTGTTGGGGAAGATGACATCGAATAAAAAGTTCGAGATTGATTTAGAGCACTTCTCTTCGGGACCTCTTCTAGAAATATTGTGAAGGAAGGATTCAAACATGAAATATAGCATTGTGGAAGAAATATTGAGTGAATAAGTTCTTCGGATCTGTTTACCCATTCCAATGTCGTATATTGTGTAAGCATTCTTCTTTTCAGACAATCTGAATAATCTATTTATATTTTATGCGTATGTATACGTTCCGTTCAGTCTGTTTTCACATATTCTCCCTTCCGCTGTATTTTCGAACGCGAAATCTGTTATTCGAATTCGGCTGAGGAGGGAAATACCGATTTTTTTTTCTATTCACGCATTCGACGCGTTTCAATATTATGAAACTAATAACAGTATTATACTGAATCAGCTGATATATTCATTTCCCTATAAACTACCAAATAGCGCTACTGACAGGAATGAGGTGCGTGAACGTCTTTTCATGTCTCAGTAGGAGAGAGTGATGGGTAAGCTTGTTAAACCTAGAGTCCGGTTGGAGCTGTATACTCCATTCACTTTTAAAAAGTATCCGGGTTAGTCAATATTAAGGTTTATTAAGTTTTTTAACTCAAAATTGGCGTAGGTTGGCACTGGTGATATGTCAAATAATCCTTAGAGACGTTGCCAGTGCTTATTTCTATTTACTCTTTTTTAACTTTGTGAATGAAGTTAGTTCTTTCAGAGTTTAACTTTGACACAGATTTCGTAGTAGGTACTACTACATTTTCATACTGCAGTATTTCAAGAGCCAGAGCACTTCCGGTTATACAGGGAGTGAAAATAAATTTGCTCAAAACATTTTTTTTTCAATCTTTTCGTTTCTGATATGATTGAGTATCCAATGTTGAATACATTTCTGTTAAAACCATTGAATTCATTCAAATAAATTTCGAAATATCGAAAAAAAAACTTTAAAAAAAACTGAAAAAAAGTCAAACATTCTTAGTCAGTAGGTATTATGTTCATTTTTCTTATTCTGACTATCAGGAGTGTAAACCGTTCTCACAACGTCAAAGTAGAAGAATGTGGAAAGGTCATGCATCTTTTGAATTTCATGAATATCATCACAGGGGGTTCAAATTTTGTGTCAAAAACTGTGATCGAAAATCGGCCATAACTTCTGTTTTTCAAATTAGAACCCCATTTTTTGCGTTGGGTTCTCCGAAAAAAAATAATGATAGCACCCTGAGATGATCTTGCTCCTAAATTCAGTAATTCCCGAGTTATTTGGGCTCTTCTGGATTCATGTCGTCGGTAGAATCAAATTCATCTAATCTTTTACTTGAGAATATTCTGTGACCATAGAAGATGAATTATTCCATTGATAATGCACAAGTGAAAGTTCTAATTTTAGGTTTGATCTTTACTTTTCGATTTTATTCAATGGTTTCATAAAAATATTCATCGAATATGTTGCACGAGAATATTTTGTGGCCATAGAAAATAAATGATCCCATTAATAATTCACAAGTGACAGGTCTAATTATTGATTGTTGTTATATGGTGTCATGAGAATATTCATCGAATCTGTTTAGATCCGATGAATTTGACTCTACGTACAACATTAATCGAGAAAAGCTCAAATAACTCGGGAATTATTGAATTTGAAAGCAACAATATCTTAGAGTGCTATCACTATTTTTCTCCTCAGAATCCAACGCAATAATAAAAAAATATATTCAGCATTGGATACTCAATCATATCAGAAACGAAAAGTTTGAACAACATTTTCTGAGCAAATTTATTTTCACTCCCTGTAAAACCGGTGCTCTGGCTCTGAAAAAATTTCAGGTCTGTAGAGATTCACGAACATTGTCATAATCCCAATTTCCAGATTTCAAATATGTCCAGTTCTCCAGGAACGTCTAATGGGCACACGAACTTGGGACACCCTGTATACCTACAATTGGTGATGAAATTTAGGAGACATTTCTAAGTGGCCATTTGGTGATGCTATATGGTAGGAGTATGTAAAATTCTTCGTGGGACACCCTGTATATCCAAAAGGCATTTGATCAGCCGATCAAATATGATATGAAGTTGGAAGACCTCAGTTTATGGTTTCTGTTTGTAGCATTCCTTCTTTCAAGGAATCAAATGCCGTTTCCTTTCATCTATAAAGTATCCAGAATGAAGTTTTCTCGTCGTGTTCATCTCTTTCTATGCTGAATGGCGCCAAATTATTCCGTTGTGCGTCGAATCAACTACCGACATTCCTTCTTAAAGCGTTGAGTGCCATATAATAAACGCCTTCGCAAACGCTTTATAATGCATGTTTAATATTCCCGTATGCAACAACGATTACCGCATTTTGTTATCAACTCGTCGCCGTCAGACGTAGCGAAACCGCATGCACGCAAAGACAAAAGACGCCGTTGTCTTCTCCCATAGAGATGATCGCATTGTTCTATGGATGCGCATATATCCGCTCCGACAATGGCCGACTACTGCAAAATAACTAATTCCGCGGGGTTTCCGCCGTTATTCCTATTAACGTATGGATTTATGTTCTTTGGCCGCAAACCGCATACCCGGTGCCCAGTTCATGAACTACTGAGCCTCCCTCCTAACCCCGTTTTTATTCCGGGTGTTAACGAATAAACATTACACACAACGAAAGAGAACACAGAAATATGTGATTTATTACAAAGCCCTGTCTGCGATCGCACAGCGCAATTATTTATAGTTTACATTTGCGCTTAACTGGACGGGCATTTGTTATTCACAATCGATGCATTGTGCTCGTGGCTTCCGCGAGGTTATTAGAACAGATAAAGCTCTAATGGAATATTACCCTGAGGGCGTTCCAGAAGCCTTCTTTCCCGATAGTTGCCATTAGTCTTTAGTTCACTATGATTTTAGGCCATGTCAGTTTTCCATATGACAACTCACGATCAAAGACAATTTGATTCAACCATAACATTAACAGAACCCAATTTTGGTTCAAACTGCGAACACTAACAAAAACCTACTTCGAAAACAAGCTTTATTGTTAAAAACCCTTTTTTGTACAACTGCCATTGAAAGTGACACTTTTAATGACAGCAAACCATGTTAAAATTGATTGTTCACGTGGAAGCGTGTTAAAAATATTTCTAGCATTAGTGTTAAAAATATTTTTAGCACTCCATTTTCTAATGATGAAATCAGATGAAAAAAATTCAGCAATTGCAAATTTTTATTATCAGTATTCAACAATCATTACTTATGAACATTAAAATTAATCGTAAAACTAGAACAATTACTAACATTAACGTTAACATTAATGGCCTGAGCTTGGCAACACATTATTAGAATTCTCAGCACCATCAGCACTTGTGGAAACCAGAAGTACAATATTGGCTGATGATGATCCAAAATCTGCTGAGGTTGGGAGAATTTTTTCAGCAATGACATTTCTATATACATATGGAATGATCAATATAGCCCCCGGCTACCGTCGTAGACTTCCATCCACCATGTTTTTTTATATGCGTAATATTTGCTCCTGATTCTGCTAGCAATGAAGCGGAGGATCTTCGAAAACAGTGTCCTATATATTGCGTTGGTTCTGGCAGTTTGAGGAATTCGGCTACAATAGATGGAATTATCCCAAATGTATTGATACCATCTGGATTGGCAGTGCATTTATTATTTATGTACCTATTTCAGGAAAAAACGACGATGTTTGATGACAGAAGGGCGCAGTGCAAAGTACTTATGAAAATAGTCACCATATTTCTCAATAATACTGAAAGAACGACTGACTTTCGTTTTTGTGTTTGGAAGTTGTATAACCAATGATTTATTTGTTATTTCGATGTCTTCCACTGATGAATTACACAATTCTTCATGCCGACAGGCTCCATATAATCCGAAATAGTGGCAACCTTAACCATCAAGAATTTCTCTGGTGCCTCATTAATGAACTTTTCAACTTGTTCACGAGTGAGAATTTTCGATTTTTTGGGGCGATATCCTTCACTTTTCCGTTTTAAATATGCTATTACCTTAAAATATTTACTAACATTCACACCATTTTTAATAAAGGCGGTGGACTTTATCATTGAAAATTTGCTCCAGAAAGTTGATGAACTCCATATTTTTGATTTTTCTTCTGAGTATGCCAGGAAAACAGGTTCACTGAAGTTCCCTTCTACATTTTTCAATATACACCAGGCCAGGAAATTGTTATATGCAATATCGTACTGCTGAACAGATTTTTTAGGTAGGAGTTCCAGATTTGCTCTTCTTGCAGACTCTTCAATATCCACAGGAACAACCAAATCGTCACTTTTATTAATAATTGGACTCTCGACAAATATATTAAGCAGTTAAAAACCCTAGCCGGAAATTGGACAGGAACGAAATTCAACTGACAGCGTCTTTTCTCATTTGTTAGTTATCATTACGTTGGCAGCGTTTGCCATTCAACAACCTTTTGATTATTTGAATATTAATAGTATATTCTAAAACTAGTCGCAGAATGGGCTCCTATTCCAATACGAATGCGAAATTCGAAAACGAGCGACGAAGGATCGAGTTTTCGAACGCATGAGTATTGAAATTGCATTCTGCAACGAGTCTTAGACGATATTTTCTCTATTTCACTTGAATTTTGTGAAATTCAATGAAAAAATTCAAATGATGGGTTCTAGTGACTTTCATATTGTATCTTGGCAGTTGTTGTGAATATTAGGAAATGCGAAAATTGACATTTCCAAATTGACGTCCACTGAAATTTAAAAGGATCGGAAGTCATTGCGGACAAACACAAAACGAAAAATGTAACTTAAAACGATGCTGTAATGAATTCATTACAGCTCATTTCACAAACTTTTTCACTCACGAAATAAAACGGCCTTTTTAACACTTATATCATAAATATCTATTCAAAGACAAGCTTTTATAATAACAACACTTATCCGCCATTTTGAAACCGCCATGTTGAACTCCTGAATTTTGAAAAACCGTAATTTCCTACCCAGAAATCCCCTAGGTACCAATTTTGAATAGAATAGGATAATAATTCCAAACCTCGTCTTCCACATTGTAGCCGCCATCTTGAATTTTCCCATTTTGACAGAAGAATCATCATTATCGAGCCCAAAAACTCCCAGATACTAATTTTGAATGGAATCTGATCATAATTACAAAACTCATCCGCCATTTTGGAGCAGCCATTTTGTTTTTTTATAACAAATATTTCATAATACATGGTCATCAGAATTATGTACATTGTACACCTGCCAAATTTCAAATCAATCGGATTAGAAATGTGTCATTTAACTTGCAATTACAGACAGACAGACACCGGGACAGAAGAAACTAAATAAAAGCTTATAACAAGCCTAACTCCCAAAAAACATTTTTGAAGATAAGCTTTTATAACAACATTCATCCGTCATTTTGAAGCCGCCATCTTGAATTCCACGATTCTGAAGAATCGTAATTTCCGACCCAGAAAACCGCCATATACCAATTTCGAATAGAATAGGATCATGATTACAAAACTCGTCCGCCATATTGTGGCCGCTATCTTGAATTTCCCAATTTTAACAAAAGTATCATCATTTTCGAACCGAAATACCCCCAGATGCTAATTTTGAATGGAATCGGATCATAATCACAAAAATCATCCGCCATTTTGGAGCCGCCATTTTGTTTTTTCTATAAAAAATATTTCATGATGCATTGTCACCAGAATTAAGTACACCTGCAAAATTTCAAATCAATCGGACGATTAGAAGTGTGTCATATTCAACTTGCAAGATTTGATTAGAGATAGAGAGACAGACAGACAGACACCGGACAGGTGAAACTAAATAAAAGCTTATAAAATAAGCTGTGTTTTTATGGAACTTCAGAAACAAGGAGACTGTAGGCGAGTTTATACAGCAACTAAAATAAAATAAGAACTAAAATAAAATAAGAACTAAAATAAAATAAGAATGTTCACTTGATGCATTTCAATGACAGCGTTTATACAGGAAATGAGCTAAAATAAGGAATAAGGAATAAGAATATTCCTATTCTTATTCCTTATTTTAGCTTATTTCCTGTATAAACGCTGTCATTGAAATGCATCAAGTGAACATTCTTATTTTATTTTAGTTCTTATTTTATTTTAGTTGCTGTATAAACTCGCCTTGTCTGATACCCTTTAAAATATCGTTCTCTCGTTTCATTCACAAAATGAGAAAAAGCTCCTTGTAGAATCCCAAATCTATAGAACCTCGTGTCAATTATGGTAGCTTTCATAATATTAGCCCATTGTTCAGCGAGATCCGATCATATTATTGGCGCTCCGTACCAATCACAATATTATAACTAGTATTTATCGGCATCATTTATAAGCGATATATCTCATATTTGTCCCATGTGGGTCATTATGTTTATTGATCCCGATGCTGTCCCATTCAGCCATGAATAATTTGTTTATCGTTTACTCTACGTATGTGCGTGAATAATCAGCTTAATAGATGAAAAATCAGGATATATATCTGGACTGTATGCTCGAATTGTCATTCATTATTCAATAGGTATGTATATTTTACTTTCTGCACGCGATCATCGATACCCAACCGCATCCACAAATGGCATTATCAGTGGCAGAAACACTGGCCCAGAGCAATGATCTCAATTAATTATGTGAAATTTTTATGAATCATTACTCTGCATGAGTGCCTATGAGGAAATATCAATGTAAAACTTACTGCATAATGCTGATATTCTATAATTGACTATGCTCAACCAAAGCTCATTTCGACCTGACAAATCTGCTATGGTCTTCTTCATCAGCTAAATAGCCTCTATTCGCCTTTTTTACTAGCTTTCGCAACAATTAACGGCATACCTTCCTCTTCATAATGAAATGAACATCCTATCATTTATCTGAACTAATGGCATTTTTCTTCGAATGTCAAAATAACATTTCTTATTTGAAGACCATGTAGTTTCATTCTTGAAGAGCAATAGTTATTCATCTGACCAATCTGGGGAAACACACTAAAAATTCTCCTTTCTACAGAGCCATTATTTATTTAAAAGGTGCGAGGTGGAAACATCATAAAAATTTGGAAATCATTACAAATTCCAGATTACGAACAAAATGAATCGACTTCGACTCCTGGGTTTGTCCTCAGCCTTGAATGAGCATGATCAAATATTCAGAACGATGTTGCAGCCATCAACATTATTTATCTGCGGTACATGACTGCCGATATGAAGCAGTCATCCACAGTTTCTCTTTATCGATTCAACATGGATTTTAAGATAATGTTATACCATTACTGAAACGAATTCCTGCCAAGTTATGAATGGCCAATTACTGACGTTCTGCTGAGCTATAATTTTCTACACTCTTGCAGATTATCAAGCGAAAATTCATTGCAATATTATTAAGCACTAATTAGTAGATGTACATGCCCTTAAATATTTCTATTGGGATATCTGATAATATGTATGATGTATGTTCCTTATGCCAGGTAGATTAGATGCCTCATTTTTAGGTACTTTGACCTCCTTTAATAATAATATATGTATGTATAGTCACTGTTGAATCGTGTCATAGAGGCTCGAACAGCGAAACCGAGGGAGCAAAGACAGAATATTCTATCCTGATGATTCCAAATGAGGACGGAAGCATGGCCAGTTGATTGTTTATTAATAGGGTGATTTGAACCATTTCCACCTCGGTGACTTCGTCAACAAGCAAAATTATCGCATCTGGGGCTCGGAAAACTCAAGAGTTGTCGTTGAAAGCCTTTCTTTCCTCAACATGTGACTGTTCGGTGCGGTTTATGGTCCGGCGGGGTTATTGGACCTTAATTTTTCAAGAATTCTGAAACAACAGTTGTGAATGGATTGCGCTTTCGAGAGATGATCAATGATATTTCACGGCCGGAATTGAATGGTATTGATCTGGGCAATTTTTACTTTCAACAAGACGGCGCTACGTGCCACACAAGCGACGAAATCATTGATCTGTGGCGGGAGAAGTTTCAGGATCGTGTTATCTCTCGAAGAGGTGATCACAATTGGCCACAATTGATCTAGTAACTTAACTAACACTTTGCGACCTTTTTTTTTGGGTCACGTGAAAGAGTTGGTCTATCCCGAAGCCCAGCGTCGATTCAAGACCTCAAATGCATATTCGTTAGACTATCGAGGACATAAGGCAGTCATTTTGCGGTTTGGTTATGAAAAATTCCATGAAGAGAGTATGGGACGTAATTCTCCATTAGTAACGGCATACCTCATTTTCTATAACTTAATGAACATCTGATCATTTTTCTGTGAATGTCAAAATGAGAACTCTGACTAAACAACCCTTAAAGGCGGACTCCCACTACTCGTATATTTGGCAAGTACTTGGCAAGTAGACCAACTTTCGAACTTGAATGACAAGTACGGCGCTCCCGTAACTCCCGTTTTTGACAAATATGCCAATAGTTGTGTATTGTGTACTTGGCAAGTACAGCAGTTTTGTCGTCTCTCTCCCTTTTTATCTTCTCTCGAGTCTCGATCAGTTTTTATTTTGTTTCGTTTCGATCATGGATAGTCGCGTTGTCGCTGCAGCAGCTTTTGTGGTAGTAAGTGACTGAAGAATTAAAGCTCATCAAGCCCAGAAGGCAAAAAGAAAAAGAAGATGGTGGATGACTACTTTGAACAGAAGTCGAGACCGGTAAGTGAATACCTCTATCTGACTTGACCGAACAGAAACCATCCTTTACAGTGTGTTTTCTTATTGATACATTAAACTTGAGGTTTACAATGAGAAAACACTCTGTAAAGGATGGTTTCTGTTCGGTCAGATAGAGGTATTCACCTACCTGTCTCGCCTTCTGTTCAAAGTAGTAGATTGATATTTTATTTTGGATGCGAACCCAGGCATCGTTAATTAAGTTCCTGTTCTTATGATGTGGATGTCTAGGTTGCCATATAACTGGCTCATTTTCGTACAAATCCAGAAATTCGAAAATGACTTCTTGAACTGCCAAATTAATTGCGGCAAGTAATGGGAGTGCATCGACAAGTATATAGGTACTTGTCAAATACGCAAATAATTGTAATCCCAATAATTGTACAAGTATTGGCCGAGTGAATCACTCCTACTACTTGCCAAATATAGGCAAGTGGCAAATATTTGCCAAATACACGAGTAGTGGGAGTCCGGCTTTAGTTTGATTCATACTGTGTCTTATCGACAAATTGAATAAGTCCATATGAGTAGATACCTAGATGCAAAAAAGTCAAGGGAGGTGTTAGACATTCGAAAGTCAAATATGATACAGACGAAAATAAGTACAGCTAACAAGTTGACGTTATTCGAGTATCTCCTAAGCAATCAATGCGTTATAAGAACATCGGGAAATATACCGCATTCTTGCGAAGTTCCAAGTATTTCAGAGCTCACCCAGTTTCCTCAATTTAATTTCTGTTAATAAATGGCAGCAGGCATGGCTGAGGATAGTTCTTCGGAATTTTCATATTTAATCGAATACCAGTCGGTTTCGAGGCCGGGATCAGGTTGTTCCCTGAAGGTAATTCCGATGAAAACTAAAAAAAAAAATTTGTCAAGGCAATAAAGTACATAGAGCTACGGAAAATAACTCATTTTGATGTTTCAGAGATAATATTCGTCCCCAGTTCGAGACAGAACGTGATTTCCTTTTATGTGTCAACAAGAACTTAATTAAAGAAGTTTAGAGGAACGAGTGCATTCTTGTGTAAGCCAAAGTTAGCCCGCATTAAAGAGAGAGAAGTTCGGATTGTGGATGTCATATTTAAGAAGTATTAAACGAACGAAAAAGAGTCGGATTTCAATGTAATTAACTGGAATTATTGCGCAGTCTTATACCCCTTTAAGACCGAGATACCTACCGCACAGTTCGCACACAGAAAGTTATCATGTATAAGGAAGGTTTGCGAAAATCCAGATGGAGAAAAAAGTACCTGGAGCTCAAAGTTCTGGTCATCAGTCAGTCTCAGAGGTTCATAAAGTGTCTGTGAATCTTGTATCGTTCAAAAAACGCTAACTAGTGGCTCTTCGAGGCACAAAAGTGAGCAAACACAAAAGACACTCGTGCAAGGTATATATCGTACCAAAGTTATTATTATATGTTGAGGTCGATTGGCCATAGAAGAACCTTTCAGTACTGCCACCAGATTGATCTTGAGCTTCGTTCTGCGAGTCGGCGAGAACTCTACAAATCTTTTCGCTTGTTTTAGTGCTGGAGATCTTCTCCAGAGGAGTATCATGTTTTGCATCGCCCATTGCTGTAACGCTGTCCTATAGAAGTCCTTTCCAAGGCCACAGAAAAGTTCAGGTCCAACGCGTTTACTTTTTGATACACTTTTCGTGGGTGCATCTGCCTTCCCATTAGCCCCAAATGCCTCACTATCTTGGTCCCTATAAAAGAGTTCTTCTGTTGCCTCTGGCCAATTGCGTTATGGTATTGTTCCATTCTTGATGGACACTGAGCACTGTCAGTTAGATTCCAGAGCTCCTGGTGTTTTTTTTTTGTTATAGAAGAGGTGAATCTTACATCAGAAACCCAGCCTTTCTGAGTAGTGTCGGATTCTCACCGACTAAACACCTCTCCTGCGGTTGGTTCTTAGCATAAAACTATAGACCTTCCATTTTCTAATCTGTTATTTTCTCCTTCGCATTCTTTATACTGACAGTTTTTGTTCATTCTTCAATTCGATATATCTCTCTGTAGAGTTCTATATCTTCATTTTCGAAATTGGTCTCTAGGCTTTTTGTGGTAAATTCTCGCGGTTTTTTCATCTTCAGGGGGGTCATAGTCAACTAACCTTCTAAGGTCGTCATTTGGATGGTCACTAGCTCTTTCATAGGGTTTTGCCGCTTTTCGTTTGATGAATGTAGTAATAGACTCCCATTTTAGGTCTTTTCGGATTTTTTCCTTCCCAACAAACCAGCGGGATTCTAGTGCCCATCTCGGAAATTTGTTTTCTCTACTTTGTATCTTCTTTATATGGGTTCTCGCTACATAGTTCCATGCTGTGGATTCATATATTAGCTGCGGTCTGGCGACTGTTTTTATGATCATCAATTTCCTGTTTCTGTTCATTTGGCTTCTTCTGCCTATAATCGGGTATAATCTTTTCATTGCTACAATAGTTTTATCCACTACATACTTAATGTGCTGTTTCCACGTTAGTCCTTCGTCTAATATTACTCCTAGATATTTAGCTCCATTCTGCCATTCTATTTCAGAATCGTCTATGGATATCTTTGATTCCATCTTCTCTTTTGAAGGAGTATTGCTTGACTCTTTTCTCCATTGATTTTGATTTTCCATTTGTTACACCAATGACTGATATCGTCTGCAGCTTCTTGAAGTCTTTTGTGAATATTTTTTTTATTTCTGTGCCTTATTGCTATGCCTGTATCGTCGGCGTATAGAGCTAAGGAGGCATCTTGGATTTCTTGGTATATCATAGTATAGTATATATTATAGAGTAGCGATCCTAGTATAGATCCTTGAGGAACTCCTGCTTCTGAATATCTGAGTGTGGAATGGACATCATCTATTTTCACACAGAAGTTCCTTTCCCTCTAATAATTTCCCATTTTTATTATTTTGCATAACTTGGGTGAATAACCTGCGGTTATCATTTTATATGCTAGCCCTTCTTGCCATACTCTTTCGAAGGCTCTGGTTACATCTTGTCGTAGTAGTCCTGTGGCTAGTATATTCTGATATCCTTCTGTGATATACTAGGTCATTCTCAGGAGCTGTTGTTCAGTTTAATGCTGTTTTCTGAATCCAAATTGTTCACTTGGTATCATCGCCCAGGCTTCTGTTTCTTCATTGAGTCGTCTGGCTAAGACTCCCTCCACAATTTTTCCTAGATCTGGGAGTAGGCTTATTGGTCTCTTATAGTATTTGCCTGGTTTATTGAAAACAATCACTTCAGCAGTTCATCAGATATCTTCCTTTTTTTTCTCAGCACAGAAAAACCTCACATACCTACTTTCGGGAACCATATATCCAATAATGCAATAATTTTACCAGCTGGCTATCAAACATTAAAACTGGGTTATACCATCGAATCCTTGCCGTCGTCCCTGGTTTCCCATATCACCCTCAATTTTATCTGTACCTAATTCGAATTTTCATCGGCGGAAATTAAGAGTGACACGGGGGAAATAGAAGGAATAAGTTAATTAGAGGGTATGAGAACGGTCCAGATTGGAGAACATCGGTTGATCCGAATGATTTTAAGGATTTTGCTCGTACAGGCACACGCTGAATTTCAGGAAGTGAAAAAAGGGACCGTAAGCGTGTTCTGAAATAATTGTCCATGGTATATTTTGCATATAGAATAGAATAGAACAGTTTATTCATATAGGAAAGCACAATACATTCCAATAGAATAAAATCACATCACAATATACTAATTCAAAATCTGAAATATCATAGATCCCTGAAAAGAAAACAAATACAAATGAACACCAATAACTGTAATGACCATTACACATGAATAAACAGTTTATTCTCCAAAAACTTTTCCGTTGCGGGGTTAGGATTTCCTAACATTCAAAACAGTCATCTAGACATCCAACAACATTTCAAGAGAGAGAAGGAAAGAAATGCACAAAAATATCTACTAATATGGAAGATCTGCGGTTGATGATGTCATCCATTTCGGTCAATGGCGTAGGTAGATAGTCAGGGGCCCTGGTGCAAAAATCGAGGGGCCCCTTAATGAATTGTTTGGTTTTTATCGGGTCGAAATATAAACACTTCGAAGAGGCAAAGGTACTTACCTACTGAAGGTACAGTTGAGGAGTATACTTGAATAAATGATGGTTTTATTAGGTGATGGAAATAAACAGGTTTTTCGAAAGGGTTATTTATGTATTGTATTGTAGGTATACTCAATTTATTATATTTATGTGGATGAAAAAAGAACCTTGAAAACAATTTTTATAAATACTACAAAAAATAATGAGGAGTCATTGTCACTACCTACCTCTTGACTTATTTTTTATTGATATGATCTTTTTTGGTAGTGGCTCTCACAGCCAAGAATTTCAAAATCCGCAAAACTGAAGTCATGTTTATCTACAAAATGATGGAGGGCTAGGGCGGTTTTTTTATTGTCATTAATAGGTCAACAGTCGTATATATGTTGGCGAACTCGATTTTTATGAATGAATGAATTTTATGATGGAATGACCAAACAATACATATAAAATCGAGTTCGCCAACATATATACGACTGTAGACCTATTAATGAAAATAAAAATGAAAAAACTGCCCTAGCCCTCCATCATTTTGTAGATAAACATGACTTCAGTTTTGAGGATTTTGATATTCTTGACTGTGAGAGCAACTACCAAAAAAGATGTTTGAGTGAGATGATCCAAATTTCAATTAATGATACCGTCAATTTGAGAACTGACGTGTCCAATCTGAGCGCGATATATAGCAGTATTTTACATAAATATAAACATCCAGATTGATTTTCCTCACCCGAATATGCCAACAATCCTTATCTTTGTCAGGGCACCTGTCAGCATGTTGACAGATTTCATTCGGTAGTTTGACTGGGAATTAATAAACGGATTTTAGGATATTCCATCGAATTTTAAATCATATAACTACATATGTTGTTAATTTTCATGATTTCTTGACCCATGTCTAATTCAGACAATAACAAGATTAAGACGAATTTCTTACCATTCCATGAATGAACCATTCAAAATATCGGCGGCGATATCTTTATACGCAACCGTCCCATGCGGAATTCCAGCAACGTAACCGTTCCGGAGTTTCATTTCCCTCCACACCGTGTGTATCAAGGACGAATTAGCGATCTCTTTCATCAAGGTTAATACGGCCCTAAGCTGCCGAATCATTTACCCTTTCGAATTTGCAGTAACGAAAATATCCAGCGGGATCATTCGTTTATCACTGCCCCGTCGAAATCCGGATTAGATTATTTTTCGAATTTGGATTATGAACGATACGGGATTAGGTGCCGCGGACGCGTTTTTCCAATGCCGGGTCCGGAACAACGCGAACAAATTGGTTTTTAATTCAGATTTATACGTTTCTTTTCGTGTAGACGAATCTGAAAAATGGGGCGATCTGACGGATTTTGTTTCATTCTAATCCTTTCGGGTTAATTGAAATCGATTTTTCGATTGTTTCGTACGATGAACGCATTACTCTGGGAGTCCCAACGAGAATGATATGTACCCTTATTAAAAATCAAATTCAAGGGAGAATTTTCAGAGACAAAGGAAAAACAAGTGAAAACTCTAGTTGAAAAGAGGACATATTATCTTGATGCAATTTAAACCTTCTGGAAAATCATCCTTTAAGAAGATGGTAAGCATGATGTGATAAGTTTTGGGATGCTCCACATAAAAAAATTGGTTTTTCTTCCAAAAAAAGTTTTAGAAATTGATATTTTTCAGTAGAGAATATCAGAACCTTTCAAATTATTTTTATCAAACTCTCAAATTTCATCTTATACGTATGCTGAGGAATCCATATAATTCCAGAAATTGAACTATACTAACTGACAAAGAAACTGCACCACCCAGAAGAAGCTGTTTAATTTTTTGTTTTTTGTAAAGCATAGCTAGTATAGCAAGGAGTAAATGATTTAAATTTGGAGAAAATAAGGACGGAACGAGAATGAATTCGCTATCACAAAAACGCTTATATCTTTTCAACCTCTGAACCGATTTCGAAAATCAAACTCATTTTCGAATCATCTTCTAATTCTAATGAAAACTGTTTTTACAATAAAAAAACCAAAACTATTTTTTACAAAATTCATGGATTTTTTCTGGAATTCTTCCCATCATGCTTCTTATAGTGTTCTCAGTCACTTCCTGGGATGCTGTCTTCCACTTTTGCTTGAATTTCGCTAATGTTTTCGTTGATTTCTTAGTCTTCTTCAATTCTCTTTTCACCAGGGCCCAATATCTTTCGATTGGCCTGAGTTCTGGGTAATTTGGTGGATTGGTCTTTTTGGGGACAAAAACCACCTCATTGGCTTCGTACCATTCCTTGGTGGCCTTGCTGTAGTGGCATTAAGCTAAATCTGGCCAAAAGATCGTTGACACATCGTGCTCACGTAAAAATGGTGAGAGTCGCTTCCTCAAGCATTCCCCGATGTATATCTTCGAGTCAACAGAGCCTTGGCCAAAGAAAAATTAGCTCATTTTCCCACAAGTGCAAATTGCTTGCCAAACCAGGAATTTTTTAGGAAACTTTGCTTGTTTCTTCACGCGAAATTGTTCGTCAACATTTCCACGAGAATCTGCAGTATAAAATTCCTGACCAGGAAGTTGCGAGAAATCAGCCAAGACATAGGTTTCGTCGTCCATCACGCAACAGGAAAAATTTTTCAAGAAATCTTTTTTTTTATTTCTTTGCTCTTGATTTCGCTTCTTGATTCTTCACAGCGTTCCTGTCTGGCAGTCTCTGTACTTTGTATGTTCTAAGCCCACAACCCGACTTGATTTTCTGAACGGTTGACTGCGAACAACCCACTATTTGGGCCACTTTCCGTCCTGAAAGGTTAGTATTCTTCTAAAAAGGCTGATGGCTTTCTTCACTTTTTTTGGGCTATGAAACTCCTTTTTCCTCCCGGTTCCTTCCTTGCGGTTAATAAATGATCTTCGTTGAAGCGCTTAACAACTCTTGATACCGTTTCCGGACGAACGCGAGCCTCTTTTTCGATTCTTTTGAAGCTCCAGTATTGATTATTTTGAAAAAGTTTCACTATAAATTCTCGTGTTTTCACTTCGCTCGTCATTTTGCGACAGAGAATTGGAATATCTATGAAGTAAATATTCCACATGTTTCTGGCGTTCATAACAAAGCTCACTATGATCAAATTTTGATTTTTTCTCAATTAGTTCAAGATATATAGGCGTTTTTGTGATAGCGAATTTATGCTCGTTAATTTGTTAATAATGTGTTTGTCCAGCGCGATTATACACTCCCCAACAGGTCTTGGCATTGATGCAATTAGATGGTCTATTTTTTCTTGAGGGATACTATCCCAAGCTGTCTGTAATTCATGTCTCAGAGCCGCCAAAGTCCGTGGGGGCTGTGGTAAATTTCCAAAGCTTCTACCCATGATGTCCCAAACAAGCTCCATGGGCGAAAAATCAGGGGATCTGGGCGGCCATGGAAAAAGATTCACATGGGTCGCTTCAAAAATGTTTAAACTAACTCTGGCAACATGAGGTCGAGAATTATCTTGCTGAAATATTGGATTCTCGAGCCGGTTGAGGTAAGGGAGAACACATGGCTCCACTCTTTCTTGAAGGTAAGGCAGCGCTGTCATGTTACCTCGAATAAAGACTACAGGTGACCTACTTGCATGTGCAATGGTACCCCATACCATAACGCCTACTGATGTTCGGTGTACATGACGCTCAACATCATACTGAGGTTCACGTCTTTCTCCCCGACGTCGTCTAACCCTTCTCCGGTCATCATGAATCGAGATTCATCAGAAAAGACGACAGCAACTGAAAATCGACTTTGGATCTCCTCGAATAGATGGTTTATTGTAAAATTCAAAAATATTGCCAAAAAGACTGAAATATTTAGCTAACAAAAACTATTCACATGAAAAAACCTCCACAATTTTTTTTCTTCAAATTCAGTCATTTACTATCTATTTTTTACAAAAAAAAATTAATTTGAACAGCTCTTTCTGGGTGTTGCAGATTCTCTGTCAGTAAGCTCATTTATTATCTGGTTTTCGAAGTCAGGATTTTTTTCAATTCATTAAATTCAATGTTAGTGTTATACTTTTTTTTGGATAGCTTCATATTTTTCATATGAATTCATTTATAGGTTTCGAGTGTATTTCTTAGTTATTCCTGTGTTCTATTCCTTCTTTTCGTAGATTCTTCGTCGAACAAAATCCATTTGTATTTTTGTGTTGATTTTTTTATTTGTACATTTTATATTCAGTGCAGAAGTTATTATGAAGATTTGAAAATATGGAAAAAGCTGGGTTTGGCCGAACATCAGTATGCATGTTTTTTTATCATCTAGCAACTAGGAAATATAGGTTCAATCTTTTGATGAAAACATCAAGAAAATCACTGATTTGGGATAAGGAGCTTATCATCAAACTTTTCAAATCTGAAATCTGATGAAAAAAATATCAGTTACCTACTGTAATCTTCAGGTTGAAAAAAACTCGAGTTATTTGCTTTGTCCTATAATAGAATAACAAGGAAAAATGGCAACATATGAATATACTAGCAACTACTTCGACCAGAAACGAGACGAAATAGCTGAATCGGCATAGTGTAGACGCGCCTTAACACCAGCATGATGCAAAAAAATCCCCATCATCTTTCAATCGGAAAAGCTTCTTTCGGAAAGAGTGTTGATTGGGTTTCAAATCAAGCCATTCCTCCCTCTTATCGACGCCATTTCGAATTTTAGTCATTGTTGTTGTGTCAAAGGTGCTTTCCTATGGAATCAACTCCTTCGTTTTATGTTGAGTACAGTTTCAATTTATACTCGGGTCAGTTCTCCGGCAATTCAGACAATAGCTTCTCAATTTTGTGCCAGATAACGAACGCTCCTTCCATTCTATTGTTTGAAAACAACAGTATCGTCGATATTGAAAAAGTATACGAGTATCCTCGGCCATAACTACGTGGCCGTATGTTGTACTTGGTATTCGTATTCCCGAAAACACAATCCATTTTTCATCAATAGCTAGAAATTTTCAAGAATGTTGATTTCATCAGGATTATTTTACAGCACACAAACTAATTGGTTCATATTTTCCTTGAAAACCCAATAAACAAACGTTTGTTATTCAGTTTATGATTCATCACGATATATACAGGGTGTCCCACTAGTGCCGCAGCGTGCGATACACGCGTAACGGTCTGAGTTTGGCGAAATTTTTTGATGCAGACTTGATTGAATCCAAGAAGACCACAACTTAAAAATATTTTCCTATATATCGGGTGGCCCACAAAAGAGGAATAGATGGTGACTTTGTTTTCTCAAATGGGACACCCTATATTCAATGGTGTTTTTCAATTCTCTGAATTTTCCTGCATGCTTTCGTATACTTTTCACATATTTTCATTCCACAGTTTTCGAAAATTGTCCATTTCGACAAAAAATTATACTTGTAGAGGCTATGTTATCCAATTATATTTCACGAACCCTTGCACATACCCATAACAGCTTTATATGGATTGAAAGACAAGACTTCAAAGTATCCTAGCCAGCTATAATAAAGCATCGCCAGCATATGGAGTGTCCACAAAAAGACTAGTTATGAACATGACGAATTTCAAATCGATTTTTCTTCATTTTTTCAAATGCAATGCATATTTTTTTTTCATCATTGCAATCACCATTCATTTTACTTCATTTTTTGGCGAATACATGATATGCATATTTTTAACAGAATTCACATTAACTTCGGAATTGCAAGATCTTCAAGTAGAAACATAGAAAATTATCAAAAATGTATTTTGAAAAATCGATACAGAATGCAAGTTTCTATCTCCAGTAACTGATTTCATCACATTTTTGAATAGAAACATCAAAACTTTCTAGTTCCTCATTTCGATATAATATGATAATATGAATTGAAGCTTCAATGATAGACCAGGGCTGAAACCTTCAAAAATGGTAAAAATTAAAAAAAAATTACAGTAGGATGAAACCCATTAGAAAAGGAGGGGAATATGATCAAAATGAAAGGAAAAATAAATTACGGTCGATCCGAGTTCGGGAAGTGGGAGGGGTGAGTTTTTAAGGGTGAAAAATGGTTTTCCTTGATTTCCGGCAAAACTACAAGTCCTATGGAAAAAAGTCAAATGGAAAAGGTGTAGGTAATGAAAAGATCTACAACTTTTGTATTTGCAATTTTTTCACATAACCTCAAAATTTAGGTGAAAAATTCAAAAAACCAAGTTTTTGGTTTTTTATTTATATCTTTTTCAAAAAAAAATTTTTTTTTACGAAATTTTGTGAAAACTTACCTTATTATGTCCCAAATACACTGTAATTTATTAGATTCAAAATATTTATGTTTTCGCCTTATTTTAACTTAATATCAAAAAAGCCCCCTAATTTTCAATCGAAAATTCTGACGTCAAAATATCAGCTTTTTTCGAAAAGTTTAGGGGCTTTTTCTTCATTGAAATATCTACTTTCTGAAGGTGTAAAAAAAAATATACATTACTATAGGAAATGTTCTCAGAAAATGCAAAAAATTGAAAAAACTCAAATTCGAAATTTTTTTATAATCATTATGTATAATTTTGAGGTATTTATTAAAATTTACTCTTTAATTACTCAAAAAACGTAAGATTTCCT
Organism: Adalia decempunctata; assembly: GCA_951802165.1. NCBI lineage: Eukaryota > Metazoa > Arthropoda > Insecta > Coleoptera > Coccinellidae > Adalia > Adalia decempunctata. Next base: position 31,568,156 of record OX637697.1, read on the forward strand.
GTTTCATTTATAAACGAAAAAATTGCAAATTGAAATATACTTCTATAATTAACAAAAAAATAAGTTAATAAAGTTAATATTTAATAAGACATCTACAATATTTTGAAAAAGTTGTAGAATCTTGTTTAAATAATATTTTTAGATGACTATTTATTGCTGTTTTAAGATAATTCATATACCTGAGTGACCTTTGGTTAATTTTTAACCCATTGTAAGTTATTTCATAGAGAAGTGGGGACTGAGTTACTCTAATGGTGGGTTTCATAAATCGTTGATTGAACAAATCACAGAATTATTCGACGAAATTGTCAAATAAACCAATAGGATTTCTAATTTTCGAAATTTTTAGCATACAATTGCTTGATTGAGTGAGTTGTGAGAAATTTACTTTATTCAAAGAATTGTTTGGAATCTACATAGCAAGGTAAATACTATCTGTATTTTAATCTATATTGATCAACTTTAAATAAAAATAGAAATATTTTCTTTCATAAATAGTATGTTTAACGTAACTTAACCTAAAAAATTAAAACTGAATGATATTTTAGTACAAGAATAAAAACTAGTAATTTCGTTTATTTTGTACAAACAAATTTAGTTATACTCATGATAAAACTTTGAAGGCATTATTAATTTGATTTTGTCTTTTCAGATTGTCAGTATGGATGAATCTGTTTGTATAATCTGCAATAAGATAGGTGACAAGCAATTGTATGAAATAAAAAAAACAGCTTTGAATCGTTTAGTGGCGTCTAGCAAGAAGAGAATCGACAATAAATACAAAAAATTTGAAGTTTTAAAATCAGCTTTTATTCATCGAACTTGTCAAAGTCACTATAATGATGAGACTGCAATAGCTACATTCTGTAGCTCAAGACGTAAGAAATCACAGGAAGGAAAAGAAATAAATAAGGTCGCTCTTACATTTAATTTTCAATCTCATTGCTTTCTCTGCGGTGGGTTCTTCGGTAATATTTCAAAAGATAAAATTTCAACTGTTCAAAGTAACGATACAAGACATAATATATTACAGCATATTCAAAAACAAAACACATTGCGATAAAAACATTTCAGCTCGTTTAAGAAATGTGCCTGATTTAGTTTTTTAAATTTTTTGCATTTTCTGAGAACACTCCTTATAGTAATGTATATTTTTTCACACCATCAGGGAGTAGATATTTCAACGAACAAAAAGGCCCCAAACTTTTTGAAAAAAGCTGATATTTTGACGTCAGAATTTTCGATTGAAAATTAGGGTGCTTTTTTGATATTAAGTTAAAATAAGACGAAAACATAAATATTTTAAATCAAATAATTCACAGTGTATTCGGGATATAATAAGGTAATTTTTCACCAAATTTCGTAGAAAAAAAAATTTTTTTGAAAAAGATATAAATAAAAAACCTAAAACTTGGCTTTTTGAAATTTTCATATAAATTTTGAGGTTATGTGAAAAAATAGCGAATACAAAAGTTGTAGATCTTTTTATTATCTACAACTTTGCCCTTCAACTTTTTTCCATAGGACTTGTAGTAGGAAAACCATTTTTTATCCTTAAAAACTCACCCCCTCCCACTTCCCGAACTCGGATCGACCGTAATTTATTTTTCCTTTCATTTTGATCATATTCCCCTCCTTTTTTAATGGGTTTCATCCTACTGTAATTTTTTTTTGTTTCAAAAACTATCGACCCTGGTCTATGATGCTTATTCTGAGTGGAATAATTTGACAGTTCTCATTAACCACATTAAAGCCAAATCTGCTATTTGAATTCGAAAGTATATGGAAATTTTAGGGAAACAATTCGAAAAAGCTCTTAAAAATCCTATTCTGTTGAAAATATGCATATCATGCATTCGACAAAAAATTAAGTAAAATGAATGGTGATGATTAGAATGATGAAAAAAAATTATATGCATTGCATATGAAAAAATGAAGAAAAATCGATTTGAAATTCGTCATGTTCATAGTCTGTTCGTGGACACTCCATATGCTGGAGATGCTTTATTATAGCTGGCTAGGATACTTTGAAGCCTTGTCTTTCAATCCATATAAAGCTGTTATTGGTATGTGCAAGGGTTCGTGAAATATAATTGGATAACATAGCCTCTACAAGTATTATTTTTTTGTCAAAATGGCCAATATTTCGAAAACTGTCGAATAAAAATATGTGAAAAGTATACGAAAGCATGCAGGAAGTTTCAGAGAATTGAAAAACTCCATTGAATATAGGATGTTCCATTTGAAAAAACAAAGTCACCCTCTATTCCTCTTTTATGGGCCACCCGATATTCGAGAATATTTTTAGGTCTGCATCAAAAGATATTGCCAAACTCAGACCGTTTCGCGTATATCGTCCGCTGCGGCACTAGTGGGACACCCTGTATATATCTATTTTGTATTCAAATCAATCATAATATTGATCTTCAATGAATATTTCGCAAGAGGCACAGAGACATTTTGGTATAGGCGTTGCCAGCAACGGCCATATTCTCGAAATTAAGGTGAATTTTTTGGTGAATTAGATAGATTATCAATGAATTCCACAATAGAATCAGGAATCGAACCTTCAATCTCGAAGGTCCTCCTTTGATCGGTGACTGCAATTACCGTAGTTCGAATATTTTCACTGATCTGGTAGTTAAAAATTTCAATTTCATTGCCGCGTGAGAATTATTCATAAAAATGATAACATTGCTAACATTGAGTTCGGTTACCGACCAAGTACTTTCTCGGCACAACGCAAAGAACCCGCTTTTGTCTAAATTATCTTCAACACTCATCGAAACGAAAATACTAAACGGTGAAATTTTAAAATTCAATTTGAAGCGAAACTGAAAAAAGTTCTGTTGAGATCTCATGCCATCCCTAGAGAAACAAGTATTTCCATTTCACGTCATGGAAAAACCACGGCCTCATGATTAATAACAGGGCATGAAGTAGCCCATCAACTCCATATTCATACCTTTTGTGACCACATAGCAAATTCAGAATTCAATTTGGGGAGCTTCCAGCAGCACACTGCAATATTTGAGTTAGGAGTTCAAAGAGCAGTTATGCTTGTTAACTGTTTGATGGTAGTTGAAATTTATTTCCAAAGTAGTCGAATAAAATTCAAGTAAATATACACATAAAACCAAAATGTACAGTGGAGCTGATAGTTAAAAGTTTCAATGATGTCAAATTAAAAACGGTTACTAGCGTTCGGAAACTTCAGTCGTTAGGGAAGGCGATGCTGAAAGTAGTAAAGATTAATTTTCGTCACCAATACTTATATATTCGAGAGACATAAACTCTGTTTACTGTCGCGAGAAAATCCTATCCCAAGTTTTTGAGGAGCACAAATACAAATAAAGGGAGAATTAACTGACTTTCTGTCCGGTCGGTGTCACCAGCAGGAATACTCGAAGTTGTTCAGTTTCAGGGCTCAATTTTCACTCAAACGAAATTGCTTCCAGGAGATTGTCTCCACGTTGCAGCTCTAGGTTTACTCATAAGTACAACAGCGTGGAGTTTCTAGTATAATCAAGCTTTCTGTGCAATATGTTTCACAGTAAATCAACCCGGAAAGCAGCCGTGTTTTTGTTTGTGGATTTCATTGAGGGTCGGAATGGAAGGTATGGCCAAAATTTATCAGCAAAGAGGTGGTAATGGATTCTGGTGAAATGGATAAGGATCTTTTCTAAATCTTCATCAAATACAGTATTAAAATTTTTAAATTTTTATGAATTGATCAATAACCTATGAAGTTTCACTTAGTATTGGAAAAAAAATCTCGAACGTGTTCCTACCATAAAGGGGGTGTTTCAATAAGAGCGAAAGATTTGAATTGCGCGCCATAATGTCACATGATTGTGACGTGATAGATTGAAAGTTGACAGATGGAAGCTTTTGATCTTGACAATATGTCATAACGCCCGTGAAACATTGACGATCTTGCACGAGTCTGCTCCTGGTCAATTTCCAATTTGGTGAACAGAATTGGCCTCCACGCTCTTGCATTGAAGGTCGAAAATAGACGCTTATCAATGAACTAACGCCACATGTATTCAATAACGTTATTGGAAATTTCTTCAAAAGGCTCTGCATATAGCGGCAAAGCCGTGCCGGCCATTTACAAGATATTTTGTTTCGGTGAATCTACCTAAAAGGTGAATCTACCTCAAAGGTGAATCTACCTAAAAGGTGAATCTACCAACAAGGTGGATCTGTGGGCCCAAACTACACCGCGCAAAAAAATTAACGCACATTCTGAAAATCTCAATTTTAATGAAAGTTTACTTTACATTGACTTTATAACTTATTTTTAATGTTCTCTCGGGAAGGTTTTGAACGAAACAAGACACATTAAATGGAAGAAAAAGTCAGGATTTCACCGAATCTTATGTGAAAGAAGAGAAATGAACAATTTTCAAAATACTGAAATGCTGATAAGTGATTTAATACTTGGTATTTCCACCCCTTGCGTTAATTACAGCTCGGCAACGACGGTTCATACTCAAAATGAGTGATCTTCAAATGTTCTGATCTAATCCTTCCCAGATTTCTCCGTGTTGGATTCCTAAGTCATCAAGAGTAGCTGGATGATTTTCTGAACTTCTCAGCCTTCTATTGAGGTTGTCCCAAACCTGCACAATCGGATTGAGATCTGGACTTCTTGCTGGCCATTCCATTCGAGAGACTTCAAACTCTTCAAGGTACTCCTGAACGATGCGCGCACGATGAGGTCTGGCATTATCGTCCATAAAAATGAAATTTTCACCAATGTATGGAGCAAATGGCACTACATGCTTATCAGCATTCATAGCTCCATTATCAACGACCACTAGGTCTGTGCGAGCAGTCAAAGATATTCCACCCTATACCATAATCGATCCTCCCCCGAAACCAGTAGTATTCTGGAAATTGTACTGAGCATATCTTTCATGTGGACGTCTGTATACAAGGGAACGTCGATCACAATGGTAGAGGCAGAATCTAGACTCATCTGTGAAGATAACTCTTTCCCAATCGGCCTCTTCCCAATGGATATGCTCTCTCGCAAAATCCAAATGCGCTCTTCGATGAGCTGGGGTAAGAGCTGGGCCTCTTGATCTATTGATCACTAGAATTGATCGAGAACAACTGATTTTAGAATGGAGCCAATACATTCAAAATCTAATTATATCATCTTTTTTTATTCCTGCTGGGAGAAAACATCTGTATTGAAGAAAAAGGTTGAAAGTGGATAACATAGGCATGCATAATTCTGATAAAAATAATTATCATTGAGAACACCTTCAGTTGTAGAATAAATTTGAGATTTCTATAATGTGCGTTAATTTTTTTGTAGTAGTAGTTTGTAGTTTGTTAGTATAGTTTCATAACTAATCCGAAATGTATATTTTCTCAACCAATAAATATTTCAATATTTTGTTACACAAAACCATGTTTTATTGAACACCGAAATCTTGCAATTTCTTTTGAACAGCCTTTATATACATGAGTCTATTCCTGAAGCCAGGATCATATGTCAAAAAATTTGAAACAGTGGAGGAGCTCGTTATTCAGGAAGCTGAAATACTCAAAGCGAATTTATAAAAACAGTTCTGCTCTTGCCATTTATTTCGTCATGCTATACATGAGGTGGAATTCACTCCAGAATTCGAGATGAATATGAAAGACTAAGTGATATTTTTTCAGTAACGCAGACCGCATCTTCAAAGAATGTTTTTTCAGGCACTTGATACAATCAGAACTCCCTATGATGTTTTTTGTGAATTCTGAGTGGTTGGATTTAACAGTGCGTATCACTCGTGAAATGTTCACGGAGAGAATGATAATATGGAGTTTTTATTCACAGACTTACGTGTGTTTATGAGAGACAAAAAATGTCTGGACTTGACTGCTACGTATCCTTTCGTTAGGTCGTAGGTACTTTTTACTGAACTGTATTTTTCCAATTTGAGTGAACTGAGACTCAAATCAAATGCTTTCGACGAAATATAGGAAATATTCATTTTTGACATGCGATAAAAGATGTTCGTGATATCTCATTTATTTTTCTCAATGTTGGACATTGAGAATTCCCCGGTGGTATCGTTCAACCGAGAAGTCGTGTCTGAAAGAGACTTCAATTAGGAACGCAGTGAAAAAAGATATGTCCGTTATATAACATGTACAGGGTCCACGTAATTCAAATCCCCAACAACGTATTTTGTGTTCAGCGAAGCTAGCGTTCTCATGGTCAAACCCTTTTAACGGACGAGGAAAATTCGAGGAAAACGGTAAAAACAGAGGCATTGTTAGGACCCTCAGTGAAATATTAAGAGTCGAATTGAGGTGAATGCGGGCGAGACCGCAATATTGTTGAAAAGTATCTGTGAATGGCCCCCTCAAGCTCATTATCCAGAAATTGAATAACGCCACTCATTTCCCAATTATCCACTCGCGAAACAATTTCGCACTGAATCAGATCACGAACACTAGTCATGGGTGAAGTTGTAAATTTCCATTACATCGACAAAGCCGAATGAAAACGGTGAGCCGTGAGCCTCAAGTGCCCACTTAATACGTTGGAAAATTGCGCACCGGAAGCTGCCCTAATTAAAAAACTTCATTAATTCGAATCGAATTACACGCGAAACAAAACCATAAATAAGTGAAATTGGCCGGAGTTAAGTTGTAGAAGGGAAACTAGTTTCGTAATCGAGCACCTTGAGGATTCCGAATGAACGAACGATGTTGGATGCAAACCGGAAAGTTTCTTAATTGGGAATATAGTATTTGCAGCACAATCGAAAAGTAGAGCCAGATTATTAGTTATGAAAAATTTGGAGATGAAAAAATTCCGTTCATATATTTCAGGACTATCCAATAGTGGGTTCGAGATCTACATTTTTTTTCGGTATAACGTATGGTCCGAAAGTTTTGGGAAAAATTTCAAAAGCATATAACTCTAACTTGAATAATCTTATATTTTTATCGAATTATTGAACAATTTAACTTAACTATCCTTATTATAAATCAAAATTCAAGTAACAGACAAGGGACCATTATTTTCGATCTGCCTAATTATTCCCGGGACAAGTTGCTTCTCAATCAGGCCAGGTGAAATTTTTCACAAAACTTTCGGACCATACGTTATTATCTGATTAATTAAGATTTCAACTGTTGGACGCAGAACTATAACTGAAATATTCATATTCAATAAAATGCATTTCCTTTTTTTTTAATTCATGAGCACTTAGTTGCTCATTTTCCATTTTTCTAGACTGGACAAGTTGGTGATCTAAATTTTTTGAGGTCGAAAATACAACATTATGAAGTTTTTCACAGTTGATATTAGCTACTCGAAAACTGCAATGAGCTTTCTATTACTTTTATGATAATGATGACCTTATTCAATTCCTAATATGAGAACTACAATGCGATTCAACTATCTCCATCCTGGGTCAGCCGTCCGATCTAACGCGTACTGCAGTTTGAATCTTACTAGGAATTAAAAGTATTTTGAATTTTTATGGTCCGAACATCACTAAACTTCTACTTAACGTTACGAAAACTGAAAAAGACGTAATTAAGAAATGATTATCGTTTATTCATTTAATATTTTGGAATAAACAATAAGAAACTGTCAGATTTATAACCAGGGAAGGGCCCGCCGGCCTTGTATACACCAGCAGCGACCGAATATGCAGGTGCACTCTATTCACTTTCATAATGTATTAGTAATAAAATTCTGACACATTTCACCGTGTATATTCGGATAACAAAGTAACCTTGTCCTTTCTACATAGAGGTGATAGTAATTACGTATTCATAGAAATGTTTATTTACCTTGGAAAAATACTGAATTTGAGAAAAAAATATTTGAATTCAATAATTCCAAAGACCTGACGAATCTTGAAGCAACTTTATTCTCCTTTAATACTCGGAATATTTCTCTCATATAAAAATGGTTGGAAGATTCAGTTATGCTTTTTTCTTGTTCGGAAATCAAGAATCGATTGTTGAAATTTTAATGGAAAATAATGGACAGAATAGTGCGTTACTTTGTGATAGTTCATTCTAAACGAACAGACGGACCTATAGAATTCTCCACTTTCCAAAATTCTCAAGGAATAAGCGTACAGAAAACATTCAAATGCCTTTTTGCACAACTTGAAATGATCCAGTATGAAAATGAAGTAGTACTACGAATAAATTGGAAGATTGATAAGTGGGGGCAATTCATAATTGCAGAAAAGAAGAAAAGGTCCCTTATCCCACAATCTTTATCAAAAACTAAATACAGTTGACGACTAGTTTCGGAATTTAACTACAATTCCATTCACAAGTCTATGCTACAAGGAAAATCATCAAAATCTTTAACTACACAAATATTACAAATTACTTACATACAAGCTACAATTTTAGAAAATTGGTCAAATTATCAAAATTCAAGGCGGTCAAAACATACAACGATCAAAAAAGGTGCGCATGGCTACTTCTTTTTTTTTATATATCAAACTTCAAAACTCAAATACAGGAAAACGAACAAGCGACATCTAATGGTCAAAGCATGATGATAAGACAACACTCAGACGACACCTGTAAATATGTATCACAAATACAATAAACTGAAACTAGAGGCACCGACTACAAACGACATCTATATAAAGCGCCATCCAAACAAGTGGAACTCATATTCCAGTACAAAAGCCACCAACAAATCAGATCAACGAGGAGAAAACCGAAGTATAGCTATAGCCAATCTGCTTATTCAATATATTAAGATTCATCTTATACAATCTCACTATCTCCATATTTTCAAGGTTGTCTCATAACTGACCTCTATTCGCCAAATGTAAAATTTTAAAAATTGGTGACTGGTCAAAATCATGCTTACATTCAATTAGGTGCTTAGCAAAGTGTGAGAAGCCTGTTGAACGGTAGTACTACGAAACCTGAGTCACAGTTAAACCTCAAAAGAACCAAATCCATCTACAAAGTTGAAAAAGAGTAAATAGAAATCAGCATTGGCAACGTCTCTGAGAAGTATTTGACCTTTTACGAGTGCCAACCTGCGTCAGTTTCGAGTAAAAAAATCTTGATGAACCTAAATCATGGCCCCACGTTATGAAATGAAATGGAGTTTATCGTACCATTTTATTCGGAGGAACTGCATCAATCGTAGGTGTTACATAGTACCATATTCTGAACCTCTCGGTCGGCTAGCGGACCTGCGTGGTATATGGTAAGATGAGATGAGAAATAGCTTTTTCTGTTTTAAGTGGAAATATAAGATTTCGAGGGCATTAAACGAGATTTTCATTCCGAAATTGAAAATTCAGAAAAAGTTTTAATAAATGAGATTGTTATATTTTTTTCTCTATTTAACGATTATTTTTGGGTCGGCCAGCCGACTATAGCCGTATAGTTTCTGAAATGCACATTCTCGAACAGTAAAATGTAGTGCATCGTTGTGTCGCAATCCATGCTTTTTTCTGATAAATTCTGTGCAATATTACCATGATATTGCAACCTCAATCAATTTTGTTTGAGTTGAATTCGGTTTACCGCCATAACAATTGAGGGATACAGGGAAAAAACCGGCTCACTTTTTGTTACTTTCGATCTAGAGCCATTTTTATGTTTTATGTTCACTGTTTTGAGGGCATGTTTCAGATAATTGATCAACAACGAATGGTGATTGATTTGTTGATATAACAAGTTGGAACTCGAAAGTGCCAATGTCGAGTGACTTAGCCAATTATTACCCTGTACCGCATGGTTTCTTCTCTGCATATGATATTTTTGATCGTTTGCCATAGCTTACTTAACCGATTTTTCCCAAGTTTGATATAGTGAAAAGAAAGATCCTCTGATTGGCTATAATTTGCGCGCCTTATCTCAAATCTTACCAAAGAATGACTTAGCTGGTTTTTTCCCTGTACCCTTCAATTCTTGAAAATAATTATTCCCTCTTACCAAAATTTTCCCTCGATGGTAGATGTTATTTACTAATTCAAAGGGTCGAAACTGAACCTTAACGGTTAGAGACACGAACACCCCTCCGATAACAAACAGAATTCCGGATATTAATCTGAGGATACCTTCGATGACGTCGTGATTTCATGCGATCCCGATACGTGCCATAATTTATGATTTAATTCGGGCGGGACGTGCCTCCTTGCACACGGTGGTCAAGCAGGAGCAGCAGGTAGAGAGACCTCCCAATAAATCCACGTGGCTGAGACCAATCGCCGAGGGAACCCAGATATGTTCCATGGCCGGATTAGATCATTTTGCGAGCCTACTCATGATTTCTGGATTTGTCTAGCTGTATATCTTAAGGGTTTACGTCCCTGAAAAAAATGGAGTCAGAAACGATTTATTTTCTTCTGGTTGATGAAGGGGTGTATGAGTGTATAAAGATAAAAATAATAAAAAAAATATTTTATAAGTATTGAATGAATGAAAAGAATATTCGCCATCATTTTTGGTTATTTTGTAACATTTCCACCATCGAAACGAACAAATATTTTGGTTTTTTTTTCATTTCAGTATTGAAGTCTATCATTTAGTTAATCAAATGTCTATCTCCTTTTTCTTTCAGAATTCACTGTTTTTTTGTAAGTAATATTACAACAAGGTGTTGTTTTCGCGAAATTTATTTCCTTGAATTTCTTTATTCGAAATGATAAATATCCATTTTTACCAAAGACATTTTATAAAGGATTTTATTATCCGTCGATTAGTGAAAATTAACTGTTTCCCTCAATTATGGATTTTGACATGGAATTGAATTTCTTTCAAATGACACGCCCCGCAGGTATCTACTCCCAGATGACTGGTGAAGGAAAATTAGTGTATTATACAATATACAGTCAGTGTGAGATCTAGTTCAGGGTAGGATTTCTTGTTAATATTCACTGCGCCCAAACATTTGTTCTATTAAGCTGAATAATCTAATAAATGAAAATTAATGCACTGCACCGCCATCTGGTGGTATGCGTTTCCTATTTCGAAGGCTGAAGACTCTTTAGGCAATCCAAACCAAAGTCATACACGGCGTTTCAAAAAGATGAGCTAAAACTGCAGGTGGTGAAGAAAAGGGGAGTTGTCAATTTTTTTCAAGTAGAACCACCTGGGGAAATACATCCAAATTTCATTCATTTGATGTCCCAGTGAAAACGACATGTCCGGGATATCTTTTTCCTGGAAGGTTATATATCAGACGCAATGTATATTCCACTCATGTTTCGCAAAAATGTTCACTCCAGTGTCGCCCATCTTTATATCCTGAAGCAATCAACAGTTACAGAAAAACTCCCTATTCGTCATGCAATTCTCCGAACATTCTTTTCATAATGAAGAGAATAAAGTCGGTTACTCGGGTTTCCACAAAGAAAAGAATGAAAAATAATGTAATTATAAATCGTCCGAACAATCAACGTCTGATGTACGAACAACTATCGTCTAGTTGTTGGCTGCATGGCAAAAAAGCTCACGCTCGGCATGAAATGATGCCAAACTACAATCGCGAATGCGAGAAAACAACTGCAAACAACGTTCTCGGATGCGCAAAAGGGACTATTACTGTCTTATTTATTAAACGCATTAATTGCACAACAGGGACTATAAACAAAATTGCAAGTTTAATTGCTTGCAAGTTTTGCTTCGTACAATAGAGGAAGTAATCGGGACTGTCGTCGAAGTAACATTAACATTTCGTGATCACTTCGTACATGGGATACTAAGAACTTGCTAAGGTATACTAAATTGGTCGAACATAAACGTTTTTCCCTTTACCAGCTCAATTTGTAGAAATGGAAACCATGAAAGGTTTCTCCCACACGAATTCATTCAACAATATTCCTTGGGATTTCGTTGTTGACGTTTCTTCTGCAATGATTTCGCAGCATTATGACGTTCTCGAAACAATTTGATATAATTACCATAGGTTCATATTACAATGTAGTAAAAATTGATACAACAAGGCCACAATTGCTGCAGATATGGAATGATATTGGAAAACTGGATTTCCAAATGTATATACTGATCCACAAGATTTAGGGATATCGTATTCAATCGTTTTTAAAAGTATGTAATCTCCGAGAGAATCGCTGTAATAGTATATAACATTACTAGCAAGGTAAGAGGGTTTTTACTGGCGAGTGGGGGATATAACTGACGAGCCGCAGGCGAGTCAGTTTCAGTTACCTCCTTGACCCAGTAAAACCCGATACCTTGCGTGTATTGTTTTATATTTTATTTGTTTCTCATTTGTAAAAAGGATAGATAAATTCCAAAAAAATCTCAATAATTTGTCGCGAATCTCGTAAGCTATGGAAGCGTTGCCATGAACATGTCTGTTTATTTTTCTTTACATTTGTTTTGGCGAAAGCGAAAATGAATGTACCAAAAGAAATTATTGAGGCAGCCAGCAGTGTAGCTTCAAGTTTATTACCTGCAAAATCCGCTTCAAGGTACGAGCGAGAATACGAAGACTTCAAAAAGTGGCAAAACAAAAATAGTGTGATTGGGGTGACTGAAGATGTTTTGTTGGTCTACTTGAATCAACTATCAGCTAGATTCAGCCCTAATACTTTATGGGCAAAATGGTCTATGCTGAAAAGCTGCTTGGAAATGAAAGAAAATGCCCCTGTTCGCAGGTTTGTTTTTCTTAAAATACGTCTGCAAATTTTCGAAATCCCGACATCAATGAAACATATGCCTTATATCAGTGTCATTTTAGGTTTCTTTATTCATTTATGTTTCATATTTTGCACTTTTTTCTAGTTCAGTCTACTGTGCTGATTTTCAAAAGTTTCCATTCAAATATTCCCTTTTTTTCAACTACTTGCTATTCTGAGGCCATTACGTGTCGGGAAAGGGCATTTTATTTTCGAACTGATCCACATTTGAGTTTTTTATTTCAAAAAGGGTTAATTTTACGGGAAATATACAGGAGATGAAAAAGTTTCCAAACATACCAGGCTATTCGAATTCATTTCCTCCCAAGTCGTGGCGTAAGATTTCTGTTTAATTTGGTTAACCAAAATGAAAGGGGTAGTCTACTTCGATCCCCTACTCTCATTATGAAAATATGAGAAAATATCAAGAAAGTGTGTTTTCATAACTAAAACACTTCCATGAAATATAGGCATTGTTTTGCTTTTGGTTTTAAAGATACAAAATGAAAACATCTTTATGTTCGACTGCTTCATAAACACTTGATTCATGAATTCGTTTAGCGTCCAGAATTGACTACTTTATTGGACACCACTTTATTGGACTCAACTGTCACAGTCTTCTCTCGATTTTGCAATTTTCTTCGTTTCACACCACTTGTTATAGGCCGCATACAAATTTTCATAAGCACTTTTAGTGGGTAGAAGAGATTCTTTGGCACTTGCGGCTAAATTATTCACGTTTTCCTCTTCCGAACTATCCATTTTTGGGATTATTATGACGTTTGTCACAGAATTAACGAAGTAAACAACTTTGTTCAGTGAGGTTGCTAAGGTCGCTGATGGTTACTAAGGTAAGATAAGCAAAAGCACACTCAAAGTATTTCTTGAAATAAAGCGACGAATATATTAATTGCCATTTCAGAAAATAAAATGTCTGCATTGCAGTCAAACATAAAGCTTTGTATGCAAACTCGTACATAATTAGGCTTATGGACTTGCCCAAATTATTGGCCTCGCTCGCTTTGCTCGCTCTGCCATAAATTTTGGACTCGTCCATAAAGACCTAATTTATGTACTTGTTACATAAATAGCTATTCTGCCATCTTTGAACCACGATATCTCCCTTACGTTTGACTTCTGACAAAACATTCATATTACAAACTATCGTTTATTTTGAACAAGAAAATACCCTTTGAAGTCCTTCGTATCAATTCAGAAACACCTATATATCGAAAATACATTAAATTATTCATAACCAATAATGTATGTGTAATTCACAAGAATAGAAGGGAGAAAGTCAACATACTCATGGAGAATTCCATCCACAAATTAAGTATATACAATATACCCCCTTGGGGCAATGCGTCTTCACAGCGAAATAAGGATCCCGCATTTTGAGCAGATTAGGCAAATACTGGGTATAAAGAATTCAGTCTGCCCTTTCTCTTATCGACAATATTCAAATTAATGTGTTTTTAATGATAGATTGTTGGTATTCCGGTTTGTTGTGGCACTCTGCGAAATTGAATGAACTAATTCCACCGCGAATTCGGAGATTTCGGTATTTTCGAGCATTATGAAGGGTTGTCCTGTTAACTAATTAGGTATTCGGGTATAAATATTCGGACTCTCCACAACCGACCCTAGCGAACGCCATGATTTCGGCAATCGCCACAATGAGAAGTGGATGCAAATTGGTTGATTGCATTATCCACACATTTTGATCCCGCTAATCAAGTTTGTTTCCGAATATTCAACCCCCTGTCAGATCTGGGGCGATGCTGAAAATATTCGTTTTACGGAATTTTATGGTAGATGTTGAATCACGAGAAAATCGTTTCACTGTGATTCGATCAACGAAACTCAAAATATACTAATTGACAAAGAAACTGCAACACCCATAGGGAGCTGTTTGAATTTTAATTTTTTTTGGTAAAACAGATAGTATAACGAAGAGTACAATTGTTTTTTAATAAATTTGTTAATAATGTGTTTGCCCACCGCGACTATCTATACACTCCTCCACTCGTCTTGGCATTGATGCAATAAGATCGTCCATTTTTTCTTGAGGGATACTATCTTGAGCTACCTGTATTTTATGACTCAGAGCCGCCAAAGTCCGTCGGGGCTGGGTAAAGGACCTCGCACTTTTTCTATGGCAAATGGCGTTCCGTCAAATGTTCTGAAATTTTGGTATAATGTAGTACTCGACCTACTGATCAAAAGTGTCCATGGCCCCCAACTCAATCCTATGACCAGTTTTTGAGGTACAGGGCGTTGAAGTCGAGAATTATCCACTTTTACAGGATCGAATGAACTTCAAATTTCTCAAGAAACATTGCATGACATCCCCAGGGAGCAACCATATAGAGGAATATGACCGAAAATCGTTACGAATACACGGTTATCCATAATTGAATGCATGCCCGATTAAAAGTATAAAATATGTCAGTTTTAGTGCGAGAACGTTCACAAAATGAATTATTTCACTAGATATGCTGTTGTTACATCGAAAAAACCTAAAATACCCAGAATTTATACTGGGTGATCCATTATTAGAGAAACAATTCTCAAGGAAAGTTAAGTGAACACCCTGTATTTATGGGTTGATTCAAGGTGTTTGTTTAATTTTTTTAGAACATATCATCATGGACTTCAAAGAATACAGGGTGATTCAGTCATGAAATGAACTTTGAACCTCACGAAAATACCCAAAAACCACCTTTTTTTTCATCACCCTCTATTTCAAGATTAACTCCGATGAGGTGGGAGTTTTCTTGCACCATTGTACTTGAAATAAGAACATCAATACATCCACTTCCTATGACAAGTTTTTTTTATGCTGGAAAAAGAATATAGAATGACATAAAATAATTTTCATATTAGGTACATAAAAAAAATCTGTTCATAGGCAGTGGATAAAAACTCTCAGCCGTATTGATGTTTTTATATCAATAACAATGGTGAAAGAAAACTCCCACCTCATCGGAGTTAATCTTGAAATAGATGGTGATGAAAAAAAAAAGGGGTTTTTGGGTATTTTCGTGGGGGTCAAAGTTCATTTCATGACTGAATCACCCTGTATTCTTTGAAGTCTATAATGATATGTTCCAAAAAAATAATCAAAAACATTGAATCAACCCATAAATACAGGGTGTCCACTTAACCCTCCTTGAGAATAGTTTTTATAATAATGGATCATCAGTATGAATTCTGGGTATTACAGACTTTTTCGATGAAACAACAACTTATCTAGTGTAATAGTTCATTTTGTGAACGTTCTCGCTCTGAAACTAACATATTTAATACTTTCAAAATTGGGCATGCATTCAATTATGGACAACCCTGTATTCGTAACGATTTTCAGTCATATTCCTCTATATGGTTGCTCCCTGGGGATGTCATGAAATGTTTCTTGAGAAAAATTGAAATTCATTCGATTCTGTTCCGAGATACGAGCGTTGTGAAAGTGGGTAATTCTCAACTTCAACGCCCTGTATCTCGAAAACTAGTCATAGGTTTGTGTTGGAGCCATGGACATTTTTGATCAGTAGGTCGAGTACCACATTATACCAAAATTTTAGAACATTTGACGGAACGCCATTTGTCATAGAAAAAGTGCGGGGTTCTTTCCAAGCCTCCTACCCATGATGTCCCAAACAAGCCTTATGGGCGAAAGATTGGGGGATCTGGGCGGCCATGGCAAAATATTCACATGGGTCGCTTCAAAAAAGTTCGAACTAACTCTGGCAACATGGGGTCGAGCATTATCTTGCTGAAATATTGCATTCTCGAGCCGGTTAAGGTAATAAAGGAAAACATGTGGCTCCACTATTTCTTGGTAAGGTATCGCAGCACTGTCATGTTACATCGAATAAAGACTGAAGGTGACCTACTTGCATGTGCAATAGTACCCCATACCATAACGCCTACTGTTTGGTGTACATGACGCTCAACATCAAACTGAGGTTCAAGTCTTTCTCCCCGACGTCGTCTTACCCTTCTTGGCCATCATGTGCAACCAATGAGAATCGAGATTCATCAGAAGAGACGACCTGATGCCATTCCACATTCCAATGTTGACGTTCTCTGCACCACTGTTATCGTTTCCGGCGATGCTCAAATGTCTGAGGTAACACAAGATGGGGTCGTTAATGCTGCAGTCCAAAAGACCTCATCCGACGGTAAACCGTTCGGACAGTTACAGGATGGCCTTGTTCTCCTTACCACTCATCAGCTAAAGATCGAATTGTCGCAAATCGGTCTCTAATGGCCATAAGTCTTAGACGTCGATCTTGAATTACATTTGTGCCACTTCTAAGTCCGGTGCCTATTCCTCCTTTATTTTGAGCATTCTCAAACCCCGCTTGACAACATCTCATAACAGTAGCTGGATTTTTGTGAGGTTAGCGGTTTCTCGAAATGACAACCCCGCTTCAACCTCTTTCAAATTTACTTAGCTGGCGATAAATTTCGAGCACACGAGCTCTGGGCATTTTAACAACTGAACATCGAATTTGGATCTCCTCGAACAGCTGATTTATTGTAGAGTTTAAAAAATTTGCAAAAACAACAGTATCTAAGTAACAAATAATGTTTACATGAAAAAACCTTCATAATTTTTTTCTCCAAATTTAAAAATTTACTCCTTGCTATACTCTCTGTTTTGCCAAAACAAAAATTAGTTTCAACAGTGCCTTAATGGTGTTGCAGTTTCTTTGTCAGTTAGTATATATTTTTTTTCTTCTTCATATTTCAAATGAACTGTGTCCTGTGTCTTCTGCCTTCTGCCTGTTGTCGATGTGACATCGAACTCAAGCTCTTTCTCCATTGCATTTGCCATTATTTCTGCCTACAAATCGAAGGGATCTTGCCCTTTTGGCAGAGAAAGACTCCGTCTGCAGATCTTCTAAGAGGGTTTTTTGAATCAAATTCAGGAATATAGTAGTCAGAATACATGAGCTCCCCAATACTTAGCCACAGTGCATGTTGATTTTTTTTTCAGCCAGTGAATTGTCTTTTCCAATTTTTGGGTCGAGGCTGAAGAGAAAGTCCATTGCTCCACAACTGGCAAGGGAATTAGATATTGTTTCCCCCAATCCCGAAATTTCTTTACCTATCTAAGATCATATTGAAGCCAAAATGTCATGGTAGGTATCCTCTTTGGATCAGAGTTTTATTCTTTGTAGCGAACACAAAGAATGGGATGATTACATGAAGATTGGTAGTCCAGATATCTGCAACAATTAGAGGTTATCTCCCTGGATACCAACTGTGAGCAATTGAATTTCATGCCCATCGTGCTCGTTACGTAGGCAATGGGTAATATCCGGGAACGAAACAATTTTCATAATTATTGAAATGATTAAATTAGCCACACATTTTCGATTAAATCATGTATACAGAGTCTGAATTATACCTTCCATACGAAATACTCAGACCTAGCCTTGGGTGAAATGGCGCTCAAGGGAATTATTTCACTTCTCAGTTGGTAGTCCCGACGGAGGTTCCCCCCAGAACGTGCGTATACCATTCCTAATCACGGAATATGCAATTTACATC
Organism: Adalia decempunctata; assembly: GCA_951802165.1. Lineage (NCBI taxonomy): Eukaryota > Metazoa > Arthropoda > Insecta > Coleoptera > Coccinellidae > Adalia > Adalia decempunctata. The sequence goes on from OX637697.1 coordinate 31,586,377, forward strand.
TGATTTCGAATAATTACAGAGGCCATATTAATTTTATTTGCCTTGTTCTCCGACTATGAATTATTTCGATCCCTGTGGTTCTGCGCCTGGGCTTGCCGATAATTATACACATATATGACAAGCGTGTTTGGGAAACAAATATCCGATCCTGACGATACACTGCTATTATTTGCTCAGAATTTCATGTTGATCTGCCTCATCCGCGGTATCCGGTATGAACTTGGACGTCAAAAATTATAAAAAATGCAACAGATATATCCATAAGGAAGCATTGTCCAAACATTATTTGCACCATAAGCAGCAAACATTTTAACTATTCAATATACAGGGTGTTTCCAAATAATGCTTGAATCTTGGAGGAGCATTTAGTATCAACGTTCTGCTGTCGATTGAGCCATATTTAGTGATGACCAAAAATCAACAGTTTCCGAGTACATATTTGAGTTCTTGTTTTTCTTTCTTTACTTTTCTCAACTTCATATTTTCCCCAAGTTTCCCTACGTTGACCAAGTTTTAATATAATTTGTGGATTCATTTCATCAGAAAAGAATAGCTGACCAAAGCAAAACTATACCATTGAAAAAGAAATGGTTTGAAGTGAAAGTTGGTTGCTCCTTTCAAATTCCGTAATGTATGTATGACTTTTTCAATCATACCATTTTCAGTGAGGAAGTTTCCATAGAAACTCTCGTTTCACAGCGATAAAACATGCAAGCCGGCAAAACTTGGCGAGTTAGTTATCCAGCGATAAAATTTTGACATTTCTTAAATTCATAGATTGCTGAAAGAATAAATACCATCGATGAATTCATGCAGGTAGAATTTCTTTCTTGTAATATTCAAGTTTGTGGCTTTTCGGCAATTTCGCTCATATTATTTTTTTCAAATTACTCGCCTGAATGCTCGTGATTTTGATACAAATTTCGTTCGCGAAATTACCTAGAAACGAAATTTCATATTGCAATCGACAAATTTTGCTGGAAAAATTTCATCTCTAGTGGTATTAAATATGACAAAAGTATTTTGAAAACTTAACAAACTCCTGCTTTATTTCCTTTCAGCACATTTTTATATGAAGGAGGATAGGAGCAAAGGAAGGAATGTAACGAATTCGATATTTTTTTATTGTAATCGAACTCAAAATTTCAGTAGAAAATGTATTCATAAATTATGTTCGAAATGACCTGCATCATTCGTGATATAAGGACTTGCCCTGTTTCTAATTTCTTCAGTTGGTGTGCTTTCCGCCTGAAATTTACTTACAATCTTCTTGCTGCTTCGTCCATTCTCCTCAGAAGTTATGCACTTATGTATTTCTTTCTCAACATCTGATACAAATTAGTTTTGCTTTTTTCTTACACTTCATATATCCTTTTCTGACAGAAAGAATCCGAAATTAAAATCAAAGGACCCCGCACTTTTTCTATGGCAAATGGCGTTCCGTCAAATTTTCTGAAATTTTGGTGTAATGTAGTACTCGACCTACTGATCAAAAGTGTCCATGGGGCCAAACTCAATCCTATGACTAGTTTTCGAGATACAGGGCGTTGAAGTTGAGAATTACCCACTTTTACTACGCTCGTATATCGGAACAGAATAGAATGAACTTCAATTTTTCTCGAGAAACATTTCATTACATCCCCAGGGTGCAACCATATAGAGGAATATGAGCAAAATCGTTACGAATACAGGGTTATCCATAACTGAATGCATGCCCGATTACGAAAGTATAAAATATGTCAGTTTCGGAGCGAGAACGTTCACAAAATGAACTATTACACTAGATATGTTGTTGTTACATCGAAAAAGTCTGAAATACCCAGAATTTATACCGGGTGATCTATTATTATAGAAACTATTCTCGAGGAAGGTTAAATGGACACCCTGTATTTATGGGTTGATTCAATGTGTTTATTTAATTTTTTTAGAACATATCATCATGAACTTCAGAGAATACAGGGTGATTCAGTGATGAAATGAACTATGAATCTCACGAAAATACCCAAAAACCACCTTTTTTCATCACCCTGTATTTCAAGATTAACTCCGATGAGGTGGGAGTTTCCTTTCACCATTGTACTTGATATAAAAACATCAATACGGCTGAGAGTTTTTATCCACTTCCTATGACCAGATTTTTTTTATGCTGGAATAAGAATAGAATAACATAAATAAATAATTTTCATATTATTATCATTAAAAAATCTGGTCATAGGAAGTGGTTAAAAATTCTCAGCCGTATTGATGTTTTTAGATCAAGTACAGTGGGGAAAGAAAACTCCCACCTCATCGGAGTTAATCTTGAAATAGAGGGTGATAAAAAAAAGGGTTTTTGGGTATTTTTGTGAGATTCAAAGTTCATTTCATGACTGAATTACCCTGTATTCTTTGAAGTCCATGACGATATGTTCTAAAAAAATTAATATGACTCAAACGACAGCAAATGGGTCATACCAACACGTCCTCCATCTAATTAGGAAACAACCTGTATAAATTAAGATCATTGTAACCCAACTAGGATTCACTGAGTTAAATGAACGTTAGGTGTATTTACATAAAATTAGGTACAAAAGAACGTCCCTTACCTCAACTAAAGATGGCAATTAACCAATAAGTTGTAAATTCAGCAGGCGTGTTTTCTGGCTGAAACTTGTGATATTATCTTTCGTGGTTTGAAGAAGGCTTCCTTAGTGACTGACGTGAAAAAGTCCCTATCAAATCTATCAATAAGGTTAACCGACCGCGAAAGTATGGACCTTGCCTTAACACGTTTTCACCACACTCACATCTACAGCTTTGAATGCAATTTCACTTCAAAAGCATACTATTGCAACGATCTTGACCTGTCCAAGACGATTCAAAAGACACGAAATTTTACTGGACACATAAAAACCAACAACTTTTCCAGAAGGATCAAGAATTGAATAATGAATCCATAAAAGTATTCGAGACTTCAGTCTAGCAAACCTTGTTTAGCGTTTAACTTGTAATTGGATAAAATTTGGGAAGGATTGAAATCTAAATCTATATGAGGAAGTAGTATGCTTGAAATAACTGCAAATCGAGCTGAAAGCGTAGATTTTTAATGTTTCCGCTGAAAATTCTCATAGAAACATTAAGCTTCGACGCAATTTTATGGACATGAGCACTGTTCAACCAAACTGCAACTGCATTATTGACAGACGATGAGGAAATGCATTCTTGTGAATTTAATGATTCTGTTGAGTAAAGCGTTAGGATCATTCATAGGAAAGGCAAATGTTGACTGATAGAATTGAAGTCACTTCAAAGCATAGTCTGAATAGCATTTACTGACGGATATGTTATGATTAATGGGAGACCACTTCATTTTGGACTGAAAAATAGATGAAAACAGAATTCCGAAAATACATTCAATCGAATTTTGGTCCTTTATAGCTTGCTGAATAATTAAACTGTTTGAAACATTTCAAAGGCTGGAAAAGTGCATCAAAAATCAATAGAAATGCGAAAAAAGGTATGTGCTGGCTGGAAAATTGAAACAAAGTAAATTGCCGTGAGGTTCGAATTTCGGATGAGCGGTTTCTTTTTCTGGTCAATTTCGTTCGCCCGATCGTTTTGATGAAAGAATTTCGAACGAAATGTGGGTGTGTTTTATGTGGGTGAAACGATGACGGAAACGTGTAGAGAATGGAATGTTTCGCCGGCGATTTACGTTCTGGAAAAGTTTTGGAAAACGATGGAACGGATTATCGCGGGTTTGTTACGGGTTCTCGTTCTGTTAAGGATACGTCTCTGTCGGCTGTCCTCTTCCGGTTTTACTTCAATCGTTACCATCTCAGTTCAATGTTTCCTTCACATTTCATCAAATTCCTCAGAATACGAAATGATCCTGTCACGAGGATTCTATTATAACTTTTTAATGATCAGAATTTTGAATTTCGTTGAAATAAAAAGCTTTTTAGGCAAATCAGTAGCATGGGAAATTGATTTTTTCAATTTTCAAAGTCTATATCTTTTCAAAGTACAGCAAAATTTAAATGTGAACCATTAGTATGATAAATCGATTTCAAGCGGATAACCAGTAATAACCGCGGTTATCTCTGGTCCTGCCCTTGGTTATAGCCCTTCAGAAATCGAAAATCTCACTTCTTATAATCAGATTCTTAACCCAGCTCTCAAGTACGGTCATCTGCGGTCCCAACGATGACGTTCAAGAGCTAATTCATGACGTCACATGATTATAACCAACAAGGACCAAAAACGCTTGAATGAAGTTGGTTATCTTTGGTAATTACCACTTAGGACCAGGTTATCCGCTTGAATGAAATTGGTTATCTTTGGTTATTACCACTTAGCACCAGGTTATCCGCTTGAAATCGACTATAGTATTCTCACTTTTTCATGGATTATCTAAATATGCTTAAAAGGATATCACGAAAAAAATCTCAATTGAAAATCTGAGTAGCATCCATTACATTCAGATTGAGCATTTCCACATAATATTCCTGAATCAATGCATAGTGAAGAAAAAAAAATTAATAAGAATTCTTTGAATGTCTAATCCTTAAAAATTGTTTATTCTCACTTATGTAAAATTTCCAATTTGATCATACAGGGTGAGTCTTTGACATATATTTTAACTGTAGATTCTTGAGGCCAAAGGAAACCTTTTTCTCATTTTCCATTTGAAAAAATATTGGGCTGAATACGTGCCTGAAACAATTCTCTGCAAACACCTCAAAGTTCATATTTTTCGATTGAAATTGAGGTAATTATTAGATGTTCTGGGTGATACAATCAGAAAATACTCAAGCACTAATCTTATCTGAATAAGAATGTAACAAACACGATATTTCCTAACCGAAACACTTACTTCTGTCCGATTATTTCGGCAATTGAAAAGCCATATTTCTCCCACCAAAATAATTTCCTCTTTCGATTTTCCTGAAGATTGGTTTGTTAACACTAATAAGTTGTTCATATTTTCCTCGACATTCTAAAACGATCTCATAGAAAATTGGTTTCTCACTAACCTTTCCTAACTTTATTAACCTAGGTCATAGGATTCGAGGCCAATGACCTAACCTAACCCACCTTCTGTGATATGTCACAGAACTCTAAAGAAGATGTCAGATTGCCGATTTTCTCTTCAAACAATGGTATAGGCGAACTCAAGAAAGCAGAACGTCCCCTAACGTTAACGGAAGTACTATCGCGAAGGCACTAGTTTTGTTTACTTTTCGCTAAAGGCGTCTAGGCATTGCTCCTTGGAGAAGCGCTACGATCTTAATTTCAGCCGCCACGCAAGACAAGCCGTTGTCGCCCGTTGTTATGTGTCTCCAACGAGTCCCATCGCAGGCCAGTCTGTGATACAATGAACGAAGCTTACGCTATAACCTCCGCCATAGACTTCGATTTATTTATTTATTTACAGAGAATAAAGCAAACAGGTGAAGATTGTGATGTGAATAAACCGTGTAGTGTCGATTAAAAATTCCAAGAGGATATTGATTAGATAGATATTTTCCTGAAGGACTGGTAACAATAAATTTTCAATAGAAATAGTGCTTATAAAATGTGTGATTTCATGCTTCTCAGAATTCAATTTCATCCGACATTTGTGGGATTTTATTATTACATCGAATGTATTTCCATCATAGAGATTTGAGTCTTGACGAAGTTGATAAACATTGTAACAACATTGTTAATTTGTTAAGAGACCAGAGAAGAAATAATATTCGATGATATTTAATTCCGGAAAGCATTCAGATTTTTTATTAAATTCATGATTTTTTCCTCAAATTTCTTCGTATACAATTAGCCATAACTGGAAAACGACGCGTTTCATTGAAAAAACATAAAAATACTTTTATTTTCTAAAATGATTGATTCTTTCAAAAATATGAACCGTTTATCTCTTTCAAGTGATTTTATAGTATTTTTACGTGAATTTATGAGTCGACTACGCTGTAACTTTTATACCACGAGAGATATGGAATAAGTATTAATTGAGGAATATGTACAATGAATAGAGTAAACAATCAACCAAAATTCAGTACATTCGAAATATCGGTTCCGAAAATATGGAAAGAATATTGTTAATTTTCATGGATTTTTGAAAAAGTAAAAACTCAGAACTCAACCATAACAATCAGCAAAGAATCATATTTGGATGGAAATCGACACGGTCTCAGACTGAGCAAGTTAGACACGTTCCTGGGTTCATTTCCCCTCGACTTCTGCAGATTCCTGTACGGAAGGCAGTCATCGCGTTGACACGTCAATATTTTATGAAGTTGAAGAGGTTGAGCTTAACTAATTAACTCCGGATGTAGCCCCGTCGTTATCTTTCTTCCCTACCATTACTCACATCATAACTAATCCAGACAACATGCCCCGTCAAACTCTGCGAAACAAAATCGTGCCGAAACATAAGCAAGCACAAGTTATTTCTGATTATAAGCCTGTAATTTGCATGGCGAAATTGAAATATAAGTAGAAAGTCAAATCGGAGGAAAAACTTTTTGCATGGAAAGCCTGCAGGAATATTTTGCATACATTATACGGAATATGCTTCCTCCATCTGCCGTTACGTGGACGATATGGTTTAATGAAAGAGGGTTTCCTGTTCGATAATATTCGATATTTTGAATGTAATTGGATTTCTCCAAGGGACACCAGTAAGTTGCGCTTATTCATTCGACGAATATGAAAATATTGGACCTTTTTTGCATATTTGATTGTGGAATAATCTGGTTTGTAACAATTCCGCGACTGTTTGCATTCTCTCCTCGCTATCATGGGGATTTATTCATCAGGATGACAAACGAACCTTCCTTCGGCAGCATCCTTAGGAGCTCCTCTGATATTGAATCCGCCGTGTTCTCATTTACTTGTCAATCTTGTATTCGACCCACAATTAGTTGGCAATAATTCCCCCCCATATCCTACGTTCAAAACTATCGTTTCAAAAGCTTTGGACCCTACAATAACAATAACCAAATCAATCTAAAAATATGACATAAACATCTACCGAAGAAGTTGTCGATATTCAAAGTATTAATCAAACTATGTCACTAGCCTCATTCGAAAAAATCAGCCAATAGGTTGCCCAGCCGACAGAAATCGATCAACCATAGCTTCGACTTTTTTAGGACTCATCAGAATCGAAAATTCCAAGTCTATGAAGGCTTGTTCGGACTAGGCCAGTATTTTAGTCGAGTGGAGATTCGATTCGCCCACTGACCACTCTACCACAGTATCAAAGACTCTTAAACAGTACAAGGTAGTAGGTACATCATCCTGTGACTCTACTCGACTGGATTGCTGGCGTTCGCACACGGGAAATTACAAAATCATTCGCTACTCGACTAATCTACTGGCCCAGTCCGAACAAGCCCTAAGCATACCACCTATAGTAGGCCCACAATTAATACATACCAGGATATATTGAAAAATTATTAGCCTACTATAAAACCAAACAAAATTTCAATGTCAAAATATTTTATTTCTCAACATATTCTCCTCCTAATTGCATACATTCATTGCAGCGAATCTGCAACGTCTCTAGACCTTTCAAAAAAAATGTTTCTTCTTGCTCTGCAAACCAGTTCCACAGCTTTTATTACCTCCTCGTTGGAAGAAAATTTACGACCTTTTAAACTTTTTTCAGTTGAGAAAAGAGATGATAGTCAGACGGAGCCAAATCTGGTGAATAAGGGGGGTGTTCTAGTAATTCTAACCCTACATCACGAATTTTTTGCATGGCAACATGATTTGTGTACTGGAGCGTTGTCCTGTAAAAACAAAATACCTTTGGACAGCTTTCCGCGTCTTTTCTCTTTAATTTCTTCCCGTAGAGTAGTCAATAATGTCGAATAGTAATCTCCAGTTATTGTTCTACCCTCATCCAGAAAATCAATCATGATTACTCCATGGCAATCCCAAACAACTGAAGTAAGAATTTTTTCAGCAGATTTTTGGACACGAAACTTCTTAGGTCTTGGAAAACCAGAATGTCGCCATTCCATCGATTGTTGCTTTGTTTCTGGATCGTCGAAATGTACCCAAGTCTCATCTACAGGGTGTCTCAAGTTCGAGTGCCTATTAGACGTTTCTGGAGAACTGGACATATTTGAAATCTGAAATTTGGGATTATGATATTGTTCGAAATTCTCTACAGACCTAAAATATTTTCAGAGCCAGAGCACTTCCGGTTATACAGGGAGTGAAAATAAATTTGCTCAAAAAATTTTTTTTTCAATGTTTTCGTTTCTGATATGATTGAGTATTCAGTGCTGAATACATTTCTGTTGAAACCAGTGTATTCATTCGAATAGTTTTCAAAATATCGAAAAAAAACCTGAAAAAAAGTAAAATATTCATAGTCAGTATTATGTTCATTTTTCTTATTCTGAACATCGTGAGTGTAAACCGTTTTCACAACGTCAAAGTAGAAGATTGTGGAAAAGTCATACATCTTTGGATTTCATAAATATCATCACAGGGTGTTTCAAATTTCGTGTCAAAAACTGTGATCCAAAATTGGCCATAACTTCTGTTTTTCAAATTAGAACCCTATTTTTTTATTATTGCGTTGGATTCTACGGAGAAAAATAATGATAGCACTCCCAGATGCTCTTGGTCCTAAATTCAGTTATTCCCGAGTTATTTGAGCTTTTCTGAATTCATGTCGTACGTAGAGTAAAATTCATCGAATCTGAACAGATTCGATGAATATTCTCATGAAACCATAGTAACATGTAATATTCAGAACTGTCACTTGTGAATTATTAATGGGATCATTTATCTTCTATGGTCACAGAATATTCTCATGCAACATATTCGATGAATATTTTTATGAAACCATTGAATAAAATCGAAAAGTAAAGATAAAACCTAAAATTAGACCTGTCAATTGGGAATTATTAATGGGAAAACTTATCTTCTATGATCACAGAATATTCTTAAGTGAAAGATTAGATGAATTTGATTCTACGTACAACCTGAATCCAGAAAAGCTCGAATAACTCGGGAGTTACTGAATTTAAGAGCAAGAGCATCAGAGAGTGCTATCATTATTTTTCTCCGCAGAATCCAACGCAATAATAAAAAAATAGGGTTCTAATTTGAAAAACAGAAGTTATGGCCAATTTTGGATCACAGTTTTTGACACGAAATTTGAAACACCCTGTGATGATATTTATGAAATTCAAAAGATGCATGACCTTTCCACATTCTTCTACTTTGACGTTGTGAAAACGGTTAACACTCAGGATGTTCAGAATAAGAAAAATGAACATAATACTGACGATGAACATTTTACTTTTTTTCAGGTTTTTTTTCGATATTTTGAAAACTATTCGAATGAATACAATGGTTTCAACAGAAATGTATTCAGCACTGAATACTCAATCATATCAGGAACGAAAACATTGAAAAAAAATTTTTTTGAGCAAATTTATTTTCACCCCCTGTATAACCGGAAGTGCTCTGGCTCTGAAAATATTTTAGGTCTGTAGAGAATTTCGAACAATATCATAATCCCAAATTTCAGATTTCAAATATGTCCAGTTCTCCAGAAACGTCTAATAGGCACTCGAACTTGGGACACCCTGTATAGTAACAATTCGGTTTGAGAAGTCTATATCGTTTTCAAATCGAGCACAGATCGAACGCGATGCTTCTACCCTTGCACGATTTTGGTCAACATTCAAATATTTGGGGATCCATTTTGCAGAAAATTCTCTCATGTCCAAATTGACGCGTTCTTATGAAATCTTCAGTGCTTCAGATATCCTTTTAAGCCCAATTCGACGGTCTGATAATATTATGTCATGAACTGCATCGATATTTGCGGGGACTGACACAGAAACTGGCCTTCCCGATCGGTTATCATCTTAAGGTGGACGTTCAATGTAGTGTGTTTTTATTTCAAGTTGATTTCGAAAACGGTATCACTTTGAGAACTGAAATTTTGTGGGTGAACTCAGAAAGGATTAGGGTTCTTGTTGAAATAATTTTAATCGATTTCATTCCGACAGTTAATTTTTTTTCTTTCAAAAATAGAAGAAAATGAGCCAACCCATGCTTCTGTTTTATTTCAACAGAAAGACCCGTGAAAATAGTTCACTTTCCGATTAAAAGTGAATCTACTGATAATTTCGTTCAGAAGATCAACTTGAAATACGGAATTGGCAGAGAATGGCCAAATTCAAATTTTGGCGGGAAAAAATTCCTGCTTTACCCACAAATTCGCTTATTTCATAGTTCGGCGATTTTCGGATAGGGAGGGCCATTGTACATTTCATTCATGATTAGAGAGATATTCATAGAACTTGATAGTGATAGTGCATGTTCTATGGAGGTATCCATAAAATGTACGGTGGCGCCTCTATCGGCTGAGCTTTCCTACTCGCTTTAAACGCCGACCTTAAATGGAAAATTTACCTCATTTGAAGCTTGCATTCAAATTTTTCACGGTCGCATACGAAGGACATTGATCACCAAGGGTATTAAGCATATCTTCGTAAATCTGCTTACCTCTTAACCCTTTTAAATACAGGTACTTGATGATGGCTCGATACTCCAATTTTTCGATTTCTACAATTTCGGTGGACATCTTTTTTTTATTGCGTAACTCTGGTTCACTTTTTTGCCGTCGAACTCTACACTAACACTTCTAATAAGTTATTGTTCGTTGATATGGTATCGCATGAAACTGGTTTATGCATGGAACAGGTCTAGGCTAGGCTTACTAGATATCAATACATCCTCGAACCTTCAGGTACAAAGTGAGATTTTCTGATGTCTTCATATGAGTGGAACTGCTGATGAGCCATGCCATGTGCCATCGACTGGAACAAGTAATAATCTGGAAATACGGCGGGTGGGGTAGGACGTCCCATTTGTGTGTTTTCAGATAGGTTTCAACGGTTTTAGCAACGTGAGGCCGATTCAAAATATCCATGACGATATGATGCCTTAGTCCGGAATGATTACTCGATTGCAATTGATTTATAATAACTTTTTCCCTCCTCCTTCTTAACCTCCAACGGAAACTGACTGTGGACACAGTTATATTACTCCACTTCAATTCATCTGATTATTCATTCATAAGCCGTGCCATACCGAGAAAGTCTGGTGAAGATCCAGAGGAAGAACCTCAAAACCTGACTAAATCAACTACAGATAATTGGAATTTCTTTCGCACTCATTTTGAACGAAACAAATATAAAACATCAAGTCTTTAATTTAACTTTTCTAATTTCCAACGGCAGAATTTTCCACCCTTGACATTCTGACCTTATCGTGGTGAATTGATGGTAATTTCCTGAATTGAGTTTGATAACAGAAATGAGAACTCAAATGCATTGTAACTCTTGTTGTAATTGGCAAGATTTTACAAGCCCTAAGATTCAACCGAAATTGTCTTGGAATCGTGGAAAAATTATCAATTTACTGAAATTCGACAACAAATCTGAAACTCCCCTTTGGAAGTTCACCAGCTTGGGGAGTTGTTTGCATTGCTTACCCTCGGCATTTTTTCAGATGAAGCTTTAATTCTGAACGATTTTTAGGTAAAATGTAGTTCCATAACATTTTCGTCTTGGTTTTTTGTAGTAAAGTATTGATTCAGAAAATATACATTTGGGAATTATGTATATGAAACAAAATATCTTGTAAATGGCCCCCACAGCTTTGCTAGCATATGCGTACCCTTTTGAAGAAATTATCAATTTTGTTATTTAATACAAGTTGTGGTATTTCATTGATACATTGATTCCATGGTTGTCGGCTTATTTGCATAAAACTGTGACCACAACTAGGAGCAAACTCGTGCAAGATCGTCAATATTTCACGGGCGATATGTGACACCGTCCTGCTGAAACCAAATGTCGTCAAGATCAAAAGCTCTCAAATGGGGCACAAGAATAGATGTTATCATAGTACGATAACGTTCGCCATTCACCGTTAAGGGGAATCATGGTAAATCTCCATTCAAGAAGTGGTCTCTTCATTTCACGAGGAACTACCCTAATTTTTTTTCAAATTGGAGTTGAACAATGTCCCGAGGGCAAATAGTTTCCTCTTTTTTGATTTAATCAGTTTTTCAATTAAAAAAACCAGGGTAGTCGTTAGATCTCTGGAATATTTGGGTTATTGAATATGTTTTTCGTTTTTCATGAGTACAAGCTATATTTTCGAACTAATCATCATGGAAATGTTTGTAGTTTATAGAAGATTAAATTGCCGAGGGCAAATAGTTGCGATTTTCTTCAAAAAATGATGAATAACCGTCGAAAAAAAATCATTAAGTGTAGTTTCCAAAACGCTGAAGTTCAACTTGTTTTTTTCAATTGAAAAACTAATTAAATCGAAAAAAAAGAAAACTTTTTGCCCTCGGGACATTCTTCAACTTCAATTTGAAAAAAAAACAAGTCTCTACGTCGTAAATTAGGGTAGTTACTCGTGAAATAAAGAGTCCACTTTTTCAAAGGAGAATCACCACGATTCAAAAGGTGATACTTCGCCTAAATGCTTTTTTTAACAATCAGGACGCGTTGTCCCACCATGTAGTGCTCCTTGTTTACTAACTCCCAACTGTCAACTTTCGATCTGTCACGTCATCATCATATGACATTATGATTGTCAAGTATGGCGCACATTTCAAATATTGCGCTCTTCTTTAAACACCATTTATTAAATGTGAACTTCCATAATATACAAACTGAATAAGGAGTAAGGTTGAGCAATGTGTTAAAGCAACAATAGTCATCATGCATATAATGTAGATCCAGCATTGAAGTCCTAAATTTAATCCCGAGCTAGCAAAGAAATTTTCTAGTCTAGGTAGGTGCCACCATTCCACTGTTGAATCAAAAATTAACGGTGCTGTGCCTAAGGTGGCGTAAGAACACAGTAACAAAGCCTACACAGAACACAACTGCTTACTTCGAACTCGGCACAAGTTACAAGTTTCAAAGCTTCTAGTTTCAGAGGGGTCTCCACAGGAGACCTAGGAGTAGTCAGGATAAACAATATATCATATCATTAACATTATATCATATCATTGAACCAGCACCTCCGCCAATTTGTGATTTCCCAGTCATTACCATATGTAGTTCGTTTATCACTCTTGTCGATAGTTATGAAGCTCTAGGTACAACTGACATCTGATTCCTTTGTCTTTGCTTTTTAAAGCATTTATAGAACTCTGGAACACCAGGTCAGCTTTTGAATTGACATAGCTATTCTTTAACTTCGGTTTTCATTAAAATTTTCATCTATTTGGCATTTTCCAGGTTTATTAAGCTTCAGGAAAACTTGGCAATTCGTTTCTGTCCATTCTGATTCATTTTTTCTTCACAATTGGTGAAGAGTTAAAAATATGTTTTTCTTCAAAGACTTCGATCCTACTACTTCTTTCTTCTGAAAGACTTCAAGGCCTTTCTGCAATGTTTTCAGTTATTTTCTTTCCATCATATGTGTTCGATGTTCTACAGGGTGTTTCTGAATTCATGTGAAAAAATTCAGGAAGTGATTGCTCGTATGACATTGAGCAGGGTGTTTCTTATAAAAATACTTCCTCAGCCCACCCCCTTTCTGAGATATCACATTTAAATAAAAAATGGTGACTAAAATTGAGTTTTAATTTTTTTTCACTTCAGCAATTGGTTTCGGCAAAATAATAGGAATAAAAACTTGTTTTGAATTTCAACTCCGTATAATGTAGCAGGAATATTGGAAAAATACCCGTGATTAGTCCTTTGCGGGAGCACAAAAATAACAGACTTACAAGAATCAAGCTTCACTGAATTTTTAGAAAAAATAACTTGAGTCACCACTTTTTAAAAGTGATATCTCGAAATGGCGTTGGCTAAGGAAATTTCGTTATGATAGAGACTCATCTCAATTTTTTTCGCATGAATTTAGAATCACGCTATATGTTACATAATTCTTCCTTATAAATCTTACCTTATGTTATTATATATATTTAATTGAATACGATTAAATGTATTTATAAATAATAATTCTTAAATCTTCAATTTCACAACGATTTCTTGTCATTTTTTCTTTGTGATATGTCAAATTAATTATTGTCGTTTATTATTTGAATATTATTCTGAATAGTATATTATTTTTATGTTTTTCTAAATGAATGAAATCGATACTTGAATTGGTGTTGAGATAGTCCAAACTTCCATGTCATAACGTTTCAATAGTTTGTTTAATTGTTTTAATTTCATAAGAATTTTTGATCACTTTTTCGATATTATTATTTTGAGCAGATTTTTATTTCATAATAAATAGTCCGAATATTTTTTTATGTCTGATAAAGATTCAGAGATCTTGAAAGGTCAGTGAGTATTGAGCATTTCCGGAAAAATTCGAATCAATTGTTGATATTTTGAATCAAGTGAGAGAATCTAATCAATATGAAGTAATGATTATTTATTCACCATATCCTGCGTTAGTCCAATTCTCCACAAATTACGGATTTGGCAAGAATGTATCGGTCACGAACGGGAAAAACGAGAAAAAAGCAACTTCAGTCATGCGAAGAGGCGGAAATTTATAGATTGAAGCAAGCCAATTCCGTGCTAGATTCATAAATACTTAATCAAGTTCCGTCGTAGGACCGTATCTCACATTAATCGCCGAGCGATAGGTTTTGCCGGGCGACCGGTGCTGTTGACCAACTTTGCGCATAGTTTTCGATCCGACAAAAACGGCTTCAAATTAAAATCGCCCATATATCGCAGGGCGAGGGACAAAAAGCAGGAGCAATTTAAGTCAGTTAAGTCATTAGACAGCGAACGTCCCTACCAGCCCCTCGTTATCGAGTAAAGGCTGCATTAGCTTGGTATTCGTCCTCTATCGTCCAGACAAACTCGCATAAAACTGGCCGGATACACTGACTGTAGAGTGCCATTCAGAATTTGAATTAATTTAAATATAATTGAATTACTTTCGGGACGAAGGTAACTAAATATACCACGTCCGTCTAATCCCGCTTGCCTGTAATTATGTGTGCTCTGCCGGAGGCCATCAATATTTGACAAGGGATCACATACATGACGGTCGCAGATTTATCTTAGGGTTGACTTGGTCCCGTCAATCAGTCCCCGATTACTAAGGTTCACTTCAAGATAGACAATTTCAAATACTTTGACTTGTACATATATTTTAACTTTAGATTCCTGAAGCCAATAGAAACCATTTTCCATTTTCCGAATTCGGCTCCGTTAAAAAGATATAGCAATTTGAAAAAAAAATTGGGCCAAATACGTGCCTGATACGATTCTCTGCAAAGATCCCAAGGTTCATATTTCTTGAGTGAATACATTTAGGGAATACTCAAGCACTAACCTTATTTTGAATGTGAATGTGAAAATACGATGTTCCTTAACAAAATAACTTAGTTTTCTCCGATTATATATGCAATTAAAGAGCCAAATTTCTCCCATGAAAATAAATTTCTTCATTGAACTTGAAGATTGACAAATATGGGTAACTCATTATGAAAGAAGAGAAAAAGGTCCTTTAGGTCCCACAATCTTTATTTTTTGACGACTAGTTTCGAGACTTTAAATTAGTCTCATTCTCAAGTTTTCTAAAGCTACAAAAATTCCAAATTAGGTGTAGAGGTCATAAATTATAAAATCAATTACACTCACATACAAGCTACGAATTAATAAAACACAAATAAATATATAATATCGAAAAGAAAAGTCTTCATCACGAAACAAGATGGAGTCAATACCTATTCGAATTACAAAAAACCACCTTCACATCAAAATTATGATTTTTAAAAAGACAAATAACGCGACATCTAGATTAAGAACGAACAGAAGTTGAACAAATATGCAAAACAGGGACAGTAAACTGTGATCAAAGTTCATTTCTACATTGATTTTCCTAAAGATAAGTTTGTAAACACTAATAACTTGTTCATATCCTTCTCGATATCCCAAAAATATCTTGCAAAAAAAGGTTTTCATGCAATTCATAATTAATCTAACCCAACCCATTTCGCGTACAAACAAAAACCTTCTATGACAGAGCTTTTGAGAAGAGGATGCCAGATTGTTGATTTTCTCTTTAAACAATGCTGCGAGGTAGCGGGCGCGCAAGACACCGTAAGATCTATGAATCGACTCATCTCGAAACTTATTCTCTTCTGTGTCACAAATGTCATCTTCTGGGAAAGACTTATGCGCAAAGCGGAATAATTGATTATTTTAGGTGTTCTCCTTCGATCTCGTTTTTATTATGTGGAAGACTTCAAGTGAATTAATAATAATATTTACCGTGTAGTGTCGAGTCTATAAAATTTTGTTCAGAAAGAAAAATCGCCACATATTACTCAGTGCTGGGTATCATTTTATTTTTCATTAATTTCAATTTAATGCATCGTTTGTATCGACATTCATCATTCATATATCTGAATTTTGTATTTCATTGACATCAAACTTCAATATGGACCGGTAACAATACATTTTCAATAGAATCTGTGTGTATTAAATGATTAATTTCGTACTCCTTGAAGTTATCCGTACATACTTCTACATCGAACGTTTTTCCATCATTTAAATTTTGGTCTCGACAAAGTTGATAAACATTCTGACAACATTGTTTACCTGTAGTGGGATGAATTTTTCTGCGGTGCTTTTTGAAATCTCAGAAAGTATACAGATTATTCTCGAGATTATCACAAATTATTATTACAAAAACATAGTAATACTTTTTTCTCTAAAATTATTAATTTTTTCTAAAATATGGACCGTTTATCTTTTTCAAATGGTTTTATGGTATTTTTGCGTGGATTAATGGGTCGGTTACGCCGTGACTCTTATACCAGGAGGAATATTTAATGAGTATTAATTGGGAAATATGCACCATGAATAGAGTAACAATCAACCAAAATTCAGTTCATCTGAATTAACGGTTTCAAATTTCAAATTGTGACATAACAAATGTTAACAATTAATACGTGTTACGTTTGATAAGAGGAATCTAAAGTTGAGATATATGTACAAGTGAAAGACTCACCCTGTACAACTGAAACCACATCTGCAGAAGAAAAATGAATATGGTTCTTGTCCTGTGTATTGTTATTGTCTCGAATTCCAAATTCCATTTAACGTGTTCTTCCAAACGACTATCTATATTACCATTGAGACTATTTCAAAACTAAACAACGTTCGCCAGAAATGAATTCCCAGGTGTTGACTGTCGTAAACACCCTATTCAAATTACATAACTCATAGCTCATTTCGTCTCAAAGAAGCCGCTCTTTCAACGAATTCAATACCAGGTCATTTCAAACTAGTCTCTTAACTTGATTTGTTCGAAAGGAGGTCATGGATTTTGAAATTTAATAATTCAATAAATCGATTTTATTGCTTAAGTCGCATATATCACTCCACACTTTCTAAGTATAGCATATTTTCATCTGAATGCCTTTCTCGAGTAGATTTATATTCCGCATTGTTCTTTCTGACAGATATTAATGTCAACTCCCTGAATTCATTTCATATCAGAGCAATTGAAGCAATACAAGTCTTCAGTGGCCAACTTCAAGAATTACATTACAAGTAACTGAAGAACTGAATCTATTTTTTCCAAAAAAAAATATGATTTGGTCAGCGCAGCAACTTTACGAGGAAGACTATGTATACTCCATTCTCTGTTATAAAGTATCCCGGTTTGCCATGAAATTCTGACACATTTCACCGCGTATATTTTGAAAATGTTAGGTTATGGTCATTCCACTGCCAGATACGCCCGTAACGTTGTCGTTTCTCCATAAAAATCTCAAGAAATACCTACAAGACATTTAAATACCTTTTTGCACAACTTGAAATACTCCAGAATGAAAATGTAGTAGTACTACGAAACCTGTGTCACAGTTGAACCTTAGAAGAACTAACACAAAGTTGAAAAAGAGTAAATAGAAAGTAGCCTTGGCAATGTCACTTGACTTTCACGAGGGCCAACCTGCGTCAGTTTTAAGTGAAAGAACTTGATGAACCTAAAACATGGCTAACCGGGATACTTTATAAAAGTGAATAGAGTATACTTTCCTTCATTACACTTCTTTTTATTATCCACGGTGTTTTTCAGACAATATTTTTCAGATGTAGTGACTATCAGGTTTTTTTTGGGATGATAGAACTTCAAATTGAAATGAAACAAATGTGAATTCAGATTGAAGCCGAATATTTTTTTTATTCGAAAAATAATTTTATGACATTAATGTTTCCAATAGTATATTCTAAAACTAGTTGCAGAATGGGCTCCTATTCCAATACGTATGCGAAATTCGAAAACGAGCGACGAAGGAGCGAGTTTTCGAACGCATGAGTATTGGAATTGCATTCTGCAACGAGTATTAGACGATATTTTCTCTATTTCACTCAAATTTTGTGAAATTCAATGAAAAAATTCAAATTATAGGTCCTAGTGACTTTCATATTGTATCTTGGCAGTTGGTGTGAATGTTATTAAATACGAAAATTGACATTTCCAAATTGACGTCTGCTGAAATTTAAAAGGATCGGAAGTCATTGCTGACAACCACAAAACGAAAAATGTTACTGAAAACGATGCTGTAATGAATTCATTACAGCACTGTTTTTAGAACTGTAATGAACACATTACGGTACTGAAATAGAGAATAGTATATTCTAAAACTAGTTGCAGAATGGGCTCCTATTCCAATACGAATGCGAAATTCGAAAACGAGCGACGAAGGAGCGAGTTTTCGAACGCATGAGTATTGGAATTGCATTCTGCAACGAGTATTAGACGATATTTTCTCTATTTCACTCAAATTTTGTGAAATTCAACGAAAAATTCAAATTATAGGTCCTAGTGACTTTCATATTGTATCTTGGCAGTTGGCGTGAATGTTAGGAAATACGAAAATTGACGTTTCTAAATTGACGTCTGCTGAAATTTAAAAGGATCGGAAGTCATTGCTGACAACCACAAAACGCAAAATGTTACTGAAAACGATGCTGTAATGAATTCATTACAGCGCTGTTTTTAGTACTGTAATGAACTCATTACGATACTGAAATAGAGAAATTAATTTTCGGGACCACTATAGCTCTGAGGAACCGCACTCGACCAGACCAGTTTTGAACCATTTTTTAGAGTAATTCAGGCCTTATCTCAGCAATAACACGAGTTATGTTGACTTCCAAAGCGTCCACTGTTTCTGGTTCAGCATAAACCATAAACCAATGACTTGCCATGAACCCAAAGGAAATAATCCATTAGACTTATGTCGCATGATCTGAGAGGCCAATTAATTGGACTATTTCTCGAAATATTGTTATCGCCAAATTTTGCTTTCAATCAATCAATTGTTATGGTAACAGCATGAGGTGTAGCACCATCTTGTTGGAACCAAAACACTTCTAGGTCGATGCCAATTCAAAAATGGCTGCAATCTCAATTCAAATGTGTTTTATTTCAATTTAAAGTTACCAATATCCTCGCGAAAAACTTGCTATCTACTCTTTCAAATTTACTAAGTATTATTATAATCATAATTGAAACTAATTCATGCCTAAATTTGTTTCTTGAGCTTTTCGATAGTTGAAGGATCCAAAAAGAATCGGACAAACGTGAAAAACACTTCACATACGTCTCGATATGAAATCAAACATTCCTCCAACGTGCTAAAATTTTTTTGCCGACTCAATACCGAACACAGCCTCCTGCATGCGAATCACGCTCTTCAAATCTATCATTCCTCAGTGGTAAATACCGCGAAAAAAATCCACAATACACTCGGGCAGTTTACCCGGGTCTGGTGCAATATTTGCCCCTTTGTTCCTGACGTTTATGTGTCCGCACAGGGATCGATAAGGGGCGAGGGGCGTCGGGAAATCGGGACGATTGATGTATGAATGTTCACACCGGGTCGACGCCTTTGTTCTTTTCGGATAAATGCCGGCTCCGAGCCTTCAAAGAGGGAGCCTCCGCAAATTGTTCGCTTCTTCGAAAAAACGCAGCGCATATGATATCTGGCATTTCGTTTTTATTCGATGTAAGTGTTTCGAATTTCATCTCTCTTATAATTGGATCCAAATGAAAGAAGGAGCCAAGCATTCTATACTCGTCATTATTGGGGAAAGGCAGGAAGGTGTATCGATTTCCAATGGCTAAAATAAGAGTATCACCTTGGAATTCGATTTTACGCGATTTTCTTCATTTGCCAAGGAGATTCTAAGAAGAAGAATAACCTGTTGGAGCTTGTTAAGGTTTCCCTTTTTATCTTCACCGCAGGATTTCTTTCCTTAGCAATTCAATTTTCGCTGATGAATAGGAAGTGGAGGTTATATTCAATGCATCAGGAATATTCGATCTCTAAACCTCGTTATGAAAATGTGCTCTTTCTGACTTCTGATTCCTCGTTCCAATTAAAAGAGGGCTATAACATTTCGTCACGGGTCACGATGTCTGTATTTTTCGAATTTTGAGCCGAGACTGGTCTCGATTGACTAGGTTGGACTTGGACCCACGAATGTGTGGTCAAAATTAATTATGTCCGTCATTCTTTCCGTTGTAAACACGATAACTCAGGAACGGATGAACCCAGAAAAATGAGATTTTCAGGGTAGGTCCGGATTTCGTATGTCGTTGAGTTCGTTTATGGTCAAAATTTTACCATGGGTTCCGTAAATATGGCCGTTCGAAATTTTGTTCTCCCGGTTATTTCAAAACTACAGATTCGAATTTGTTCCCGAAATGCTCCAGAATGTGGGGCCAAAATTTGTGAAAAATTCGTATAGTTGTATACAAGTTGGTTGGGCTGAATTTGTTAGTTTAAACTATTCAGGATAGTCATCTCGTTTTCTGAACAAATTTTCCCAGCTTCTTCAATGTCTCCCTAAAATTGATAAGCATCTTATGCTCCGGGTAAAATGGGTTATAATTCATTTTTAAGTCCGGACAAAGCTAGACACATTTGAATGTTTAGTTTTATTTATAAACTAGATAAACCAGAACTGACGTCAGAGTTTTGGTGCAAGGGGGTGTTTTTTTGTAGATTGGCATTTTCAAGCAGTACGATTCTGTGAAAACATTTCTGTGGCACTTTTTCATGTATGTATCATTCAATGGTGTCGATATATTTTCCTGAAATAATGCTAGTCAATATTCGGAGGTAATATCCCGAGACTATGACAAATAGCCGACTATTATTTTCTACCTAATTCTATCGAGAGCGTCTTGTATTTCGATAATTTGATAAGACCATATGAACTGAATAACTCCCGAGAGCTTTAGCTCGAGGAAGTTATTCTTTGAATATTAATGTTCATTTGGTCGAATTGAATTGTCGAAATACAAGTTGCTCGAGATGAATTAAAGAAAATAATAGTCGCTTTTTGTCAAAGTCGAGTGATATTCAGGAAGATTATTTCATGAACACACTCCGATCGCTCGGATCTGCGGTCTTTTGTATTTTAGACCGAGCGGTCGGACTTATTTATAATTATTCTGCAAAAAAATTGCTATCCCAACCAAGTTTCGAACACGGGACCCTCCGTACATTTTCAATTCTTAATGAATGTTATGCCAAATTTTGACACTTTAAATAGCCCCTGATATTTCTTTGTTTACCTAAATAGCCGAAAATATTGTACACTACTGGAAAAAATTAAAGGATCAAAAAAAAATTCCAAATTTTTCGGCAATTTTCAACATGCCGTAACTTTGAGAGGAATGGTCGTACAAGGAATTCAAAAAAAGGAAATTGTAGCTCCAAGTGTCTAGTTTTTGGATTAGAACTTCAAAAATTTTAAGTTCCAGTGGTTTTCGAGTAATGATAGAAAAATCAGCAACAAAAAAATTCTCAAAATTTTACCACTTTTTTTTTTCTTGTCTACGAGCGTGGTAATTTTATTTTTGCATAATCGTTATAATGATGGGATACTTTGTTAATTCAGCTTTAATTTATTTTTTTATTGACCTCAATACGTCCACTTCTCGCCGAGATATCGGTCTTCAAATGGAAAAGGATCCATTTGTCTTTGATTATCGATTTCTCAGCAACCAATGATCGCACAGAAAATTGAAGGGGAGTTTCAAGACCTTAAATGAACTCCCATTAATGAACAACCATTGCTTATTCATAGAAATTTTTTTTTCTTAATGTCGCATCAATATGAAAATTTAACAAAAAGAGGGCTTTTGGTGGTTTCTTGGAAAATCTACCGCTGGATCGAAAATGTTTAGGAAACCAATAATGTTAAGTGTGACTTTCACAGTTCAATATGTTGATAAAAACCTTAGTAAGAGCCAACTCAATTCAGCGAGCCGTTTTTTTGTTTGACTCGATTGAATTTTTGAAAAAAAATAAGGATCACGTTTTTTGCTCTGAGAGTCTCGTAATCTTTAAAAAAGGCAAAAAAGAATTTTCTCGAGCTTTTTCCACATTTTAATTGCAGATGGTTCATAAATTTCAAAAAAAAGAAAAATAAAAAAAAACAACAAATGACATTTTTATTAATTTAATGACGGGTATTGCCACTCCTGTTTTCAATAACGGCTCTCAAACGTTCAGCCATGTTAATGCAGGCAATACCCGTTATTAAATTAATAAAAATGTTATTTGTTGTTTTTTTTATTTTTCTTTTTTTGAAATTTATGAACTATCTGCAATTAAAATGTGGAATAAGCTCGAGAAAATTCTTTTTTGCCTTTTTTAAAGATTACGAGCTTCTCAGAGGAAAAAACGTGATCCTTATTTTTTTTCAAAAATTCAATCGAGTCAAACAAAAAAACGGCTCGCTGAATTGAGTTGGCTCTTCCTAAGGTTTTTATCAACATATTGAACTGTGAAAGTCACACTTAACATTATTGGTTTCCTCAACATTTTCGATCCAGCGGTAGATTTTCCAAGAAACCACCAAAAGCCCTTTTTTTATTAAATTTTCATATTGATGCGACATTAAGAAAAAAAAATTTCTATGAATAAGCAATGGTTGTTCATTAATGGGAGTTCATTTAAGGTCTTGAAACCCCCCTTCAATTTTCTGTGCGATCATTGGTTGCTGAGAAATCGATAATCAAAGACAAATGGATCCTTTTCCATTTGAAGACCGATATCTCGGCGAGAAGTGGATGTATTGAGGTCAATGAAAAAATAAATTAAAGCTGAATTAACAAAGTATCCCATCATTATAACGATTATGCAAAAATAAAATTACCACGCTCGTAGACAAGAAAAAAAAAAGTGGTAAAATTTTGAGAATTTTTTTGTTGCTGATTTTTCTATCATTACTCGAAAACCACTGGAACTTAAAATTTTTGAAGTTCTAATCCAAAAACTAGACACTTGGAGCTACAATTTCCTTTTTTTGAATTCCTTGTACGACCATTCCTCTCAAAGTTACGGCATTACGACCTTATGAATTCGAAACAATGATCTATGTAAAGGGTTTTCCAATAAGAGGAGTTATTTTGAATAGCCCGCTGTCTCGGTAGATGTCACTCTCGAAGCTGTATTTTTTGACATTTGACAAGTAGAAACTACGTCATTAATGAAAACGGAACGATACACGCATGAACAACTCACTGTGATTATAAAAATTCACTATAAAAATGGTGAACATTTGGCATAGACGGTTGGTACAACTCGAAATTTTTTGGGTCGTCATGAAGCACCTTGTCGAACCGCAATACAGAAATTGTTGAAAAAATTTGGGCTGTTGGGACAAGTTAGTGAGGTGAAGAATAAAACCCGTGCACATCGCTCAAGAACGGCCGATAATATTGCTACTGTAGCCGAAAGTGTTGAAGAAAACCCAGGTTTGTCCATTCCTCGTCCTTCTTTGGAATTAGGCATTCCACAAACGTCAACAATGTCGTGTCTTTGCTGATTGGGTTCTTGAAATGCATGAAAATGATCCTAAATTCCATCGACAAATCATCTTGAGTGTTGTGGCTCATTTTCAGGTACCTGGCTTCGTTACTAAGGCGAAGTATCACCTTTTGAATCGTGGTAAATTTCCATACAAAAAGTGGTCTCTTTATTTCACGAGTAACTACCCTAATTTACGACGTAGAGACTTGATTTTTTTTTAATTGAGGTTGAAGAACGTCCCGAGGTCAAACAGTTTTTTTTTCGATCTAATCAGTCTTTCAATTGAAAAAACAGGTTGAACTTCAGCGTTTTGGAAACTACACTTAATGATTTTTTTTCGACGGTTATTCATCATTTTTTGGAAAAAATCGCAACTGTTTGCCCTCGGCAATTTAACCTTCTATAAGCTACAAAAATTTTCATGATGATTAGTTCAAAAATATAGCTTGTAGTCATGAAAAACGAAAAACATATTCAATAACTCAAATATTGCAGAGATCTAACGATTACCCTGGTTTTTTTAATTGAAAAACTGATTAAATCGAGAAAAAGAAAACGATTTGCCCTCGGGACGTTCTTTAACTTCAATTAAAAAAAAGTCAAGTCTCTACGTCGTAAATTAGGGTAGTTACTCGTGAAATAAAGAGACCACTTTTTGAATGGAGATTTACCACTCTTCAAAAGGTGATATTTCCCCTTAAGCAAAATTGTCGAATCTGGGGCTCAGAAAACCCAAGAGTTATTGTTGAGAGGCCTCTCTTTCCTCAACGTGTGACTTTTTGGTGCAGTTTATGTTCGGGTCATTAAACTTACTGTTTCGAGAATGAGGCTGGAGCAATAGAGTGAGGTGAATGGATTGCGGTATCGAGAGATAATTAATGATTTTTTATGACCGGAATTGGATGGTAATGATCTAGACAACGTTCACTCTCAACTAGACGGCAGTACGTGCGCCACACAAGCAACGAAACCATTGATCTCTCACGGAAAAAATTTCCGGACCGTGTTATCTCTCGAAGAGGTGATCACAATTGGCCACCGAGATCTTGTGATCTAACACCTTGCGACTTCTTTCTTTGGGACCATGTTAAAGAGAAGGTTTACGCCCAGCGTCGATTCAAGACCTCCAAGATGGAATTCGTGAGGCTATCGAGGACATAGGGCAGCCACTTCGCGATTCGGAAAATTTCATGAAAAGGATATGGTCCTGTAGTCGTGGTCGTGATGGTCATTTGGCTGATGTTATTTTCCATTATCAACGGCGTAGGTTCCTTCTTCCTTTCAATAAAATAAACATCTGATCATTCATTCAAAAAATAGCATTTTTCTTTTAATGTCAAAAGAACGCCTCCTTTTGGAAAACCCTTTATAACGATTTGCAGTTTTCATCTTAGAGTTTGTGATGACAACCTTATCTATTTCCCATCTAAGACTTTTCCTTCAACGGTCTTCAATTTGTCCATAAGAATTTAAATAATGATCCATCACTGTTATTCTCTTTGTCCGTTATGTTTCGTTTTACAAGATGCACCTTTATATGGAAATCTAAACCTTTCCTCATCCTTCACAGCGTTGTCAATGATATTTCGATATTCGATACGTTGCTGAATGAACCGAAATTTAGTTTAGTGAAACATGCATGAGAGAAAAAAGACCAGGCTGAAATGTTCTATGCGCGTTCTTAGAATGATGAATGGCCGGTAGTTTCGGAACAGAGTTGCATACCAGAAACGGCGTTGCACAGCAAAGTTTCAAACGGAGACTGATATATTCCATTGAGGCTGTGAAGGGCTTCTTCCCTTGTTCCCCCTTGGTCCCACAGCTACTCGACGACGACGACAGGGATACGATGGATCATAGGATCTCAAGCCGCAACGAACCACCAAACCTACCTCACACTTCACCGTTTAAAAGCATGTGGCAGCGCGCCCTAATTATCTCCATATGAGATACTGCATCAAATTATGTGCGGGTGTGGCAAATACAAAGGGGCCGCAGAAGTAACCGTCACGCCTGGAGACGGGAAAAAGGGCTGCTTCGTGTTTCGGAACGATGGGGGTTGATAATTGGGGGTGAAGTAGTTGCTAAGATGAAGAATCGAATTGTCATGTCAAAGGAGAGGGTTCATGTTTTTCAAGCAGAATCAACGGAGGGAATGGAAACTACAGGGCGTAGAGACTCCGAGAAATTTCGAGCAGTTTTTATGTGAATTTTGCATAAATTATCTGATCCCAAAATATCTGCTGAGTAAAACTATAGTACTTAAAAGTTGACGCTCTGAAATTCCTTGAATTCAAATATTCTCTCAAGAGTCTTCAGCCTTCAAAATAGGAAACGTATACCGCCAGATGGCGGTGCAGTGCATTAATTTTTATTAATTGGATTATTCAGCATAGAACAAATTTTGGGGCGCAGGGAATATAAACAAGAAATCCTACCCTGAACTAGATCTCACACCGACTGTATAATACTCTCTCTTTCCTTCACCAGTCATCTGGGAGTAGATACCTGCGGGGCGTGTCATTTAAAAGAAATTCAATTCCATGTTGAAATCCATATTTGTGAGAAACATTAATATTCACTAATCGATGGCTAAAACAAACCTTAATAAATTGTCTTTGACAAAAATGGATATTTATCATTTCGAATAAAAAAATTCAAGGAAATAAATTCCGCGAAAACAATACATTGTTGTAATATTATTTACAAAAAACGGTATATTTTGAAAGAAAAATGAGATAGACGTTTCATTAACTAAATGATTGACTTCAATATTGAAATGAAAAAACACAAAAATATTCGTTCGTTTTAATGGTGGAAATGTTACAAAATAACCAAAAATGATGGGGAATATCCTTTTCATTTATTCAATACCTATAAAATATTTTTTTATAATTTTTTTCTTTATACACTTACACATCCCTTCATCAATCAGAAAAAAATAAATCGTTTCTGACTGCCTTTTTTTAAGGGACGTAGACCCTTAACAGCTTCCCTTCAATACAGGGCTCTCGTTTCCGAGATACAGGCTGTCAAAAATTTATATTTTTTGCAGTTTTTTGCTTATATCTCAGGAACCGTTCGAATTACAGAATTGAGTTTCTGTACACACATTGTCACCAATAATAGCTACTTTTTTGCAGTTTTCTCGATTTTATTGGACGTGCCAGTGGCAGAGATATTGAATTTGCACGATGGTATTAACCCCCAACTTTCACACCGCTGGACAAATTTGAATTTGCACAGTAAATTCTGATGCGCCAATGTATTTTACATAAAAAATTCATTACTCCAAAGTGAACCGTTTTCGAGAAAACTGGCATTTTACATCAAAATAAATTTGTTAACGCTTTGTAAATTTCTTGTAATTGGCAAAACGAGAAGTGATGAACAATTTCGACAAAATTTGACCACTAGGTTTTCAGGTTTAAATTGCAAAGTGATGTTTAGCGACCATAGTTAAGATTATAAGAAATGCATTGATTTCAATGGTATCTGTTCATTGTCATACTGCTTTAATTTAATTTTTGATTCATCTCATGAAGAATTTTTATTTCTCCAGTCTTCTACCTTCACTACATATTAATTTTTTATCATAAAATGTCAGTTTTGCCGAAAACGGTTCACTTTAGAGTTTAGAGCAATGAATCGACAAGACCTTTTTTATAAGCTTTCATTTAGTTTCACCTGTCCCGGTGTCTGTCTGTCTATCTGTAATCAAATCTTGCAAGTTTAATATGACACACTTCTAATCGTCCGATTGATTTGAAATTTTGCAGGTGTACCTAATTCTGGTGACAATGCATCATGAAATATTTTTTTATAGAAAAAAACAAAATGGCGGCTTCAAAATGGCGGATGAGCTTTGTAATTATGATCCGATTCCATTCAAAATTAGTATCTGGGGGTATTTGGCTTCGAAAATGATGATACTTTTGTCAAAATTGGGAAATTCAAGATGGCGGCCACAATATGGCGGACGAGTTCTGTAAATATGGTCATATTCTATTCAAAATTGGTATATGGGGGTTTTCTGGGTCGGAAATTACGATTCTTCAAAATCGAGGAATTCAAGATTGCGGCTTCAAGATGGCGGATGAGTGTTGCTATGAAAGCTTATCTTCAAAAATGTTTTTTGAGAATTGGGCTTTTTATGTTAAACACATTGGCGCATCAGAATTTGCCCTGCAAATGCTAATTTGTTCAGTGGTGTATAAGTTGGGGGGTAAATTCTTTTTGAAAATTAATTATCTTCACCTCTGGCACACGTGCAAGAAAGTAGATATTATTAGTGACGATGTGTGGACAGAAACTCAATTCTGTAATTGAAAAAGTTACAGACATATTAGCTAAAAACTGAAAAAAATTAATTTTTGACACGTTGTTTCTCTGAAACGAAGACCCAGAGGAGAAAAGAAAGAAGAAAAATGTTATTTTTATGAGAAATCTACAGTTGATTCACTTATTTAGGAACACCTTCTAGAACTCATTTAATTTTTCTTCATTCCCGTGTTAAATTTTTCGATTCATAATATATTATGTCCCTATCATCTATAGTTAAACTCATTATGCTACGGTTGTTGATATTTTTAAGGAATTTATAAGTACATTAATAAATAATTTTCTTCTCTTCTGATATTAAATAATGGCTCGGATCTATGCACTGAAAGATATTCATCAATGATCTCTAACTAAACAGAAATAAAAGGTAATATTCACCTGAAAGAATCGAAACAACAAGCCAATATTTTATTTCCTAACATCAATCAAACATCAATTAAAATATATAAACACAGAAAACAATCCCAAATTACATATTTTACATCTATAATGATAAGAATGTTTTCTGACTGATATATTTGTAAAAAAAATTCGGGATTATTTTCTGTGTTCATATATTTTGATTGATGTTAGAAGATAAAATATTGGGTTGTTGTTTCCATTTATAATTTTCCTCTCTTCGGATATTAAATAATGGCTCGGATCGATGCTCTGAAATATATTTATTAATTGTCTCAAACTATACGAAAATAAAAGGTGATATTCACCTGAAAGGATCCAAACAACAAGTAAATATTTTATCTTCTAACATCAATCAAAATATACGAACGAACACAGAAAATAATACCAAATTATTTTACAAATATATCAGTCAGAAAACATTCTCATCATTTTAACCTATCACTCTGGAGAAAAAATAAATGTGGCACGAGAATAATTGTCCCGGTATGACCCTTCGTTCCTAGTCCGACACTGGATTGATCTGAATTTGTAGTTTGATTTTTAAAATTTCAATGTTGGCAGTTTATAAACTGGTGCCGATAGAGTTGCAGTGACTCTCCCATACAATCATGTTTCAAAGGTTAGAAAGGTTAGAAAACGTGAAATGATATCGGACATCTATTCATTCACCCCATGATTCCTCAAGGTTTCAATGGATAGCTGTCGCTATTTTAATCAGACTCTCATTCCGAAAGCCCTAAAACGAAAAGTTCCCAAACATGAATCCGAAACTTTCGGTTTCATTCTCCGACCTCCTCGCGACGTTGAAGACGGCGAATTTCATTTTTCCAACTGAGGAAAGTAGAAAACAGTCGCAATATTTTCCTTTAACAATTTCGAATCCTCTTCCTCCTTTCCAGAAACCTCATCTCCCTGCTTCCGGATCGACATTTCGCAAGTCGGATTACATTTCCGGTATCCCCTTCTTCCTACTGCGGGGTCCGATCTCCTCGCTCCTGAATTTTGTACCGGAATTTCGTCCCAAATAACTGGATTTCTGGTATTGTTTCCTATGGGTTTTGAGGCAAGGGTAATTACGAGTCGATTCGACCTCGGATTTCTCCTTAATTGGCGTGTTTCTCCCGAAAGGGCATGGGTCACAAATACTTTCGGTATTATTTTTGTTAATTAATACATTATTATCACTTCATTGAATCTATTTTTCGTCCATTATTAGCTGTATTAGCTCTTATGTAAAATAATGGATTCATAACAAGACTAGAGCGATAATGCATTACGTTATAACCACCGATCATTTCAACTCTATTTGTGTATAATATAATAGAACATTCAATTACCTTCTAATGGTACATAACCGAGGTTGCCGAGGGTATTACAATACATTACACGGTTATTATATTTTTCTATTTATTTCATCAAATCATGTTATGTCTTCCTGTTCAAATATGGCCTATTGTGTCTCGTTTCCAACAATTGTTCTTGTGTCAATGAATTCAATCAATTTATACTTAATCAGTCATCACAGGTACCTAGCTCACAGGTCATAAAACTTTTCTGTATTTTGGCCTTACTACTCTTCTTTCAATATTTATTTACGTTTATTTCTACCAACTGTGCATTATCGCTAGGCTCCTGTACAAGCGTCCTTCAAACGGAAATACTTGCAATCGGAAGATGTCTAGATATACATCTAGAAAGAAACTATCAGAAGTGCGATATAGCTATTCATACAGATAGTCAAGCTGCTATTAGCACTGAGCTCCTGCGTCATTGACTCAAAGCTGATTTGGGAGTGCCGAAACAAACTCAATGAGGTAGGCAAGAAGAATAAGGTCTTTTTAATCTGGGATCCCGGTCATTCGGGAATCGTAGGAAACGAAGAGGCCAATACACTGGCCAGAAAGGGCGCATAAACGCCACTCACTGGCCCAGAACCCTTCTGTGGAATAGGAAAATGCACCTATAAGAAGGAGTTTATGCTGAAGGAGAAAACCGAAAGAGAAAAACTCTGGCGGAATCTCCCAGGGATGGATCACTCCAAAAAGTTCCTCCGGAACTTTGAAACTGCTAGATCCAAAAAATATCTGGATCTCAGTAAAAACCAACTTCACCTACTCACTGGCTTTCCCACAGGACATTGTCGCCTAAAGAAGCATCTGTTGAGAATGGGTTTATCGGACACTGATGAGTGTAGATTCTGTGGGGAGGAAGAAGAAACTCCTATTCACCTGGTTACGGAATGCTATGCCATTGCAAGCCAAAGGAAAGATAGTTTTGGACAAGAAACTTGCAGAAGTGGGGAGTTATCCTCCTTGAAGCCGTCCCAGATACTGGATTTCATCAAATCTCTGGAACTGGAGGGCGAGCTGATGGAGGCGCGATGATGACAGCTCTGTCAGGGGGCACAATAGACCTTAAGGTCACAGTGGACTGTAACCCCTTTTCACTATAACTATAAAACTATAACTATACGTTTATTTCAATCTCTCTTCTTGTATTTGTCCAAGATTTATATCCGTATGTCGAAGTTTGTGGATATATGATTCCAAAGTAGTTCAGTTCATTTTTGCTAGTTATATCTCCTTCATTTATGAATAAATTTCTTATTTATTGTGTGATATATCTTGTGACATTTTGACTTTGTTAGATCTACATCTTCATTACCACATTCTCTCATTTCCAACTATTTCTACTAATTCACCTACCATTGGTTCACATTTTGAGTCTTTTGTGATTTATCTAGTTTATCAGCGTGAACCAATGACTTGACATAACCCCAAAGAAAATAATCCATTCGAGTTATGTCGCATGATCTTGGAGGCCAATTAATTGGACCATTTCTCGAAATAATGTTATCACCAAATCTTTATTTCAAGAAACAAATTGTTACGGTAGCACCATGAGGAGTAGCACTCTCTTGTTGGAACCAATACACTTCTGGGTCGATACCAATCAAATTTTGAAACAAATAATCATTACGAAGAATCAACCACCTACAAAAATTACACATCGAATAATAATTTTTGATACTGAGAGAAATTTTCGATGTTTAATGTTGCTTGTATCACTGTTTGTGTACTTCTTTTGACGGTGAGTTGCTCGCCTTCTAACCTTCCAACAAATTAAACGTTAATTCAAGATGAAATTCTTCAAAATTTCATTTTCATTGCAAAATGTTTCTTGAATATGTTTTCGACAAGACTTAGTAGGTAACTATGTAACTTTCAGCTGGCCTGATGATGGTATTTTAATCCGAAATCGATCGCCTATAGACTAAAAATTGCCTTCTACATTAAATAATCATTGATCATCAATCTGTAATGAGCACCATTCACTGTAACATCAGCTCAAGAGCTAGTCGTGGTGGGCATTTGCCGGAAATTATTTTCAAAACATAAATGTCATAAAACTATCATTCTAATAAAAAAATTGGTTTCAAGATTAATTCAAATGTGTTTTATATCAAATTAAAGTCCCACGAAAATTTAAATTCAAAATTTCGTGTGAAATTATTTTAACGAACGAAATTCGTATGGCATAGCTGCAGGTGAAGAATCATAACTTGGTGCATTGGTTCTGCTCGAAAATGGATCAGCTGAACCATCTGGAACAATCTGACAGCCACTATTTTCATCCGGACTCCTTGCGTCACCTCCTAGTCCCAAACTCCCAGAAAGCCATCACCCTCATTCCGGAACTTACTTCGTGGTGCGTGAAGATCTCGCACAACACATCCCTACTTCTACAGGCAATAAAAAACTGCCAAAGTTATAAGTCAAGGCGACAATCCCCAGGCGGCACATAAACGGCTGAAGGCCTCTTAATGTTTTCCTATATTCATGTATAGAACGAGCCTGCCCTCCGCCATGTCTACTACGTCAATAAAAGTAAGTTGTAAAAAGAGTTTAATTTTCGCTCTAACGGCTGCAGGAGACTGAATGCGAGACAGTTTCTCGGCTACAGCATGATAACTTAATGTCTACGAGAATTTGGGAACTTCCCAAGCTCTTTGTTATGACCGCTTTGTGGGGATTGTCCTTTGTATAGCATTTTCGAAACATAACAAAATGGTATTGCTCCTTCAATTAGAGCTCTTTCTATTTTGGAGAATTAAAATCAGGAGGCTGACCTAATTTTTCCTGAGATGTACTGAGCACACGCAGAGCACATTCAAAGTGGAGAATGCATTTTCTTAAATTTCGAATGGTACTAATTCAGGAAAATATTAGAAAATAACCTATTTATACCTTCATTATTTAAAATAGTCTATAGCTTTGTGGTCTAGAATTGAACAGATGTTATCCAGTTACCAGGTCAGCATCTCATTCATAAATATAGATATTACTAAGCATAGCAACATCATTACTTACTTCCGTCACAACATTGGAGAATCTAATTTTGAAAGATCCAGTGGCATGGTGTTATCGTTATTGGAGAATGGAAATAAAATTGCAAGTAGATTAACTCTTTTTGACGAATTCATACAATGTTCGGAAAATTAAAGCAGATTGTGAGATAATTGGAAATTCTATATTTTGCGAAATTGTGCAATATCGAAATCGAATCAATGATAATGATTCATTCAGATGACATTCTGTTGAAACCGTTGTATTTTTTCAGTCTTCGAAATGCAGATACAGTCCACAAAGAGTATACATAAAATATTCTAAATGAAGCAATGCGAGCGTTCAGGTGTTTTTATATTTCACTGTGAATCGATCACTATCTGAATAATTACTCTTGAATTAATACAATGGCCATTACTAATTGATGCAGCATAGTTTACAACGATGAATTCCTGGTTGAATTTATTTCTCGACTTCATTCTCTTCCTACGACTAATTTATTCGCTTTCGAAACTGACTTTGATGCAACATTCATTACTTCAATTTACTATTCCTTTCGTCTCTTTGTTTAGGGTTTGTATTAAACTTGCAAGGCAGTATCCAGGAGATGATTATTTTTATTTTGTATATTAAATTCGTTGCAACTTCCATACGATCCCGTTGTTTTTATTAAAACTCCTCATAAAGGACATGGATGAAATAAATATTCGTTTTACAAGTTTTATTTCCGTTTTCGACAGTCTCAGTTTATCATTTTGAGAGTTTATATTATGCTTTCTTAGAATTGATATGGAAGTGACGAAGAAAGCTTAATGAAGAAGGCAAGAACAAGAAGGTCTCTTTAGTCTGGGTTTCTGGTCACTCAGGAGTCAAAGGAAACAGAGAGGCCAACACACCAGAAAGGGAGTACGAACCCTACTCACTAGCCCAAAACCTTTATGTGGTATAGGCGAATGCATCTATGAGAGAGAGAGAGAGAGAGAGAGAGAGCTTTTGTGAAGGAAGAAACAGAAAGAGAAGCACTCTGGAGGAATCTTCCAGGAATGGATCATTGCAAAAAGTTCCTTTAGGATTTCAAAACTCTAAGAAACAAGAACTATTGGGATCTCAGTAGAAATAGGATACGCCTCTCAGTGGCTTCCTCGATGGACATTATCGCCGTAGGAAGCATATGATGAGAATCGGCTTGTCAGAAACTGACGAGTGCAGATTCTGTGAGGAAGAGAAGGAAGCTCCTATTCATCTAGTTACAGAATGCCTCTCTAATGCAAGCCCGTGCAGGAAATATCTTGGACAAGAGAATTATAGAATAAACAAGATTTAAACCTCCTTGAAGCCGTCTGAGATATTGAGTTCATTGGAGCTCTGGAGCTGGAGAGAGAGCTGTAGATAACGCAGTTGAGAATACCGCTTTGATAGGGGGACACTATCTCCCTTACCAAACCTAAACCATATATGAGCGTTTCAAAGGCTAATCAGCCTAAGTCAATTTTTTTCATTTTAATTTTAAGACGTCATTGTCAAAGGAAAACTGTGAAGTCTCAGTCGCCAAAAAGTCAAAGTCTCTAGATCAATGGAACAGCTAGATTTCACGAATTGTTTTGACCAACGAACAAAAATTTCAGTTGGCAATAGAATGAAGGCCAGCTCAAATATGTTTTTTTGAGAATTCCAGTGAATTGAGAAGTTATATCGTTGGGGGATAATAGCTCCTCTTACCAATATGTACCATCTATTTCATGTGAAAAATAAGAAGATTCTATTGAAATAATAAGAAATATTGAAACATTGACACTAAACTTCCATAGTCCTTTCCTGTAAAATATTAAAAACTGGCCTCATATTATGCTTACTACATATACTCCATTCACAATTATAAAATCACAACTCTGGCCTTGGAAATTTGACACATTTCACTCTGTATGGAAGTTATGACGTTTTTCAAAATATTTTTATGTTCCAAGTCAACACTATGTTGCCCTTTTTATATTCTTAGCGTATTTCTCAGAATGTGAATTTATTCGGAAAATGAATGCATTGGAAAATATGTGATGGATGAAAATAATTAACGTTTATATGAATTGGTAGAAAGGATTCCTTTTCTAGTTATTTGCATGAAAAGTACAAGAGATCACTGTTGAAATATATTATTTTTCGCCATGGAAGAAAATTGCATTGCTTTCACATAATTTTCATATGCATGCTTGTGAAGATTTAATGTTTTTTATCCTCTTGAACTGAAAGTTCAAGACTTGACGACATCAATTGTTGATTCTGATCAAGAATTCACTAAAAAATCAACCCAAAGATATAAGATGAATTGATGGGTAGTTACAAGAATCAAGAATAATGTCAATTTTATTTTCTTGATAACTTTCTTAAAATGAATGTTGGGATATAAAACTCGGCTGCGTTTGTTCAAACAATATCTAAAGAAGACATTTTTCACCATATCGACCTTTGAAAGGCGTTTCTTATAGGAGAATTAGGTCTAAGTTCCACCTCATTAGTGAGTTACCTAACTTTTGCAAATCTGCTCAGATATCGCCAAATTTCTTGGAAAACCTGAAAAATATCATCCTAATCGAGGCTCCATCCGATCCATCTACTGCGATATCTCTCCAAATAACAGCTTTTTCAACGAAATTCCCGTGTACCCTTTCAACCTCGAAATGTAAACATTCGTCCTGGTCTTGAAAACCGTCCTCACGCTCCAAACTGGTGCTAAAAACAATAAACATACGTTAATCTTGGATATTCGACGAAAAACTCACCTGTAAATATCGATTAAATACCAATAATCTGCGAATAATTTGTGAACCTAACAAAATGTGGAATATCTTTGATACTGTAACATTCTTGAATGGTACAAACTCAAATAGTTGCTGAAAACTGCCAATAAATACAAATATTTCTCTTACTCAAAAGAATGTGACTTTTTTCTCTTTTATTTTTAATCTGACAACTCTCAACCAAAGCATATTATTAATATCACACAAAACGCAACAGATACTTTTACTTTGATGTAAAGAAAGAAACTGGCAACGTCGTTTTGTCATTAACGATATTTTCTGTGCACGCACTGACTTTTCATCATATGTTCTGTGCTTTTCATCTGGGGCACCAACTCCTGAAAACGAAACCATGACCTCCTATGTGATTAAATAAAAGTGTTGTTACTCAATTGTTATATTATACACATGTTTATATTTCCTGAAAAATTAATTTTGTTTTTTTTTGCAGGTAAGTCCACTTCCAATATTCCTTCTCATCATTGATATAGTGAGTATAGCAACATTATTTTGACAATTACGGTAAGAGAATATTCTGGGGGAGTCTTCAATTTGTAAATTTATTCAGCTTTCCTTCGCCTGAAATGTGAGATAAGTACTCAAAATAAGAAAAATCAAAAATGCAATAAACTATGTATCCTAAATTCTTGTTTCGAATTAGAGGGGTAACCAAAAATATAT
Source organism: Adalia decempunctata (assembly GCA_951802165.1). Lineage (NCBI taxonomy): Eukaryota > Metazoa > Arthropoda > Insecta > Coleoptera > Coccinellidae > Adalia > Adalia decempunctata. The sequence goes on from OX637697.1 coordinate 31,622,808, forward strand.
ATTTCACACAAATCTTTTTAATTCCCATTTTCGTTAGCAATAATATTGGGGGAGATAGGTACCTATAGGGAGTTGGAATGCAAGAAAATCGGAAAATCCATGCTTTGTCTCAATAATCCGGTTCCCATTGATATAACGGAGAAAGTTTATGAAGAGTGTTAGTGGATAATTGACGGGGAATGATTCTGCATGAATAAATGACTAAAGAAGTTTTGTCTGAAAATGATTTTTGGTGCTCAGTAATTATGGAGTTTTTTCTAAAAATGGACTACTTATTTATGGCTCTGAAACCGGTCGAGATTTCCAAATAAAAGTAAGTTTCATGGAGGCATGCATTGACATACAATTAATAACTTCATGCACATCATTAGCGCGCGGTCAGGTAATAATCTCAATTTTTTGGAATGAAATTAAAAAATTATTTTTGATTTCCAGGGACCTTGCGAAAACTGCTGAATTTCTTATTACTAATTAAAATTGAATTAGTAGAATGATGGTATGACAATATTCTCTCTCCTGAATCAGAATAAACTCTATTGGTTTTCTTTTCCGCTTGAATATTCTCTATTTCAAAAGTAAATAAATAGTCTCAATCGTTCGTGTTTCATACGACAGTAATAAATCTCTTCCTACGAATTCTGTCGTATACTTTTCGAACGTTATCTTGTATTTTTATTTTTGCCCGATACATGCATGTAGGTGTTTATATGAGATAAATATCCGGATACAGCATTGCCTATACACGTCACGTTCGTCCTTTGACTAGGTATTCGAAAAATGGACAGTTTCGCTGAAAAACTGGCTACATGTTTGTAATAGCAAATCGGGTGGTGCATTGCAAAGCGCCTGCTGATGCCTTTTCGTTCAGAGGCGGAACCTCATAAATCGTTTATTTATGACAGAATAATATAGAGCTGTCAGCGTATATATTAATGTTTCCCAAAAACTCTGAAATGGTTCTCCTTGAACATCTTCGTATTCAGAATATGAAGCATTCATGTTATTATCTGCTGATATGCAAATTAGACCAAACAGGACGTGTTATTTTCGACGAGTTCAGGCGAAGTTCTTTCTGATCTCTGTTGAAGTATTCTTCGTTCATGTTAGGTTCAACAATATGCGCCGATTCGAAAGTTGTGATGAGTATGAAAAAATATCCTTGCAAGTACGAGGATATATTGAAAAATTCTTTGCTCACTACAGAACCAAACAAAATTTCAATGTCAAAATATTTTATTATTCAACATATTCTCCTCTTAATTGAATACATTTATTACAGCGAACCTGTAACGTCTCTAGAGCCTAAAAAAATGTTTCTTCTTGCTCTGCAAACCAGTCCTTCACAGCTTTTATTACCTCCTCGTTGGAAGAAAATTCACGACCTTTTGAACTTTTTTCAGTTGAGGAAAGAGATGATAGACGGAGCCACATCTGGTGAATAAGGGGGGTGTTCTAGTAATTCTAACACCGAATCACGAATTTTTTGCATGGCAACATGAGATTTTTGTACTGGGGCGTTGTCCTGCAAAAACAAAATACCTTTGGATAGCTTCCCACGTCTTTTCTTCCTAATATTTTTCCTTAAAGTGGTCAGTAAAGTCGAATAGTAATCTCCAGTTATTGTTCTACCCTTATCCAAAAAATCAATCATGATTACTTCACGGCAATCCCAAAAAATCTGAAGCAAGAACTTTTCCAGCAGATTTTTGGACACGAAACTTCTTAGGTCTTGGAGAACCAGAGTGTCGCCATTCCATCGATAGTTGCTTTGTTTCTGGATCGTAGAAATGTACCCAAGTCTCATCCATGGTAAAAATTCGGTCTACATCGTTTTCAAATCGAGCACAGATCGAACACGATGCTTCTACTCTTGCACGCTTTTGGTCAACATCCAAACATTCGGGGATCTATTTTGCAGAAATTTTTCTCATGTCCAGATTGACGTGAACTATATGATAACGCGTTCGTATGAAATCATCAGTGCTCTAGATATCCGTTTTAGCCCAACTCGACGGTCTGATAAAATCATGTCATGAACTGCATCGATATTTTCGGGGACTGACACAGAAACTGGGCTTCCCGATCGGTCATCATCTTCAATGGAAAATTTACCTCTTTTGAAGCTTGCAGTCCAATTTTTCACGGTCGCATACGAAGGACATTGATCGCCAAGGGTATTAAGCATATCTTCGAAAATCTGCTCACGTCTTTACCCTTTTAAATACAGGTACAATAGACTTTAACTCTTTGGGTTTAGGTGGTACACTAAATGTACCACCAATTTCGACCCTTTTCCGCGGCGGTGGTACAATAAGTGTACCACCTATTTCGAATACGCCGAAAAGAAATCTACATACATACATACAGAAGATTGGCCTGACTTGCAGAGACCCTGTTAAGGCAAACATACGGGAATAATTTCGAAAATTTATTGTTGATGGGCCGTTTCTGTATTTTGGTTGAGCTTTTGTCAAATTTTCTGAAAATTGGGAATAAATTTTTTGTGTTCCACTTGGGTTTTATTTCTGATGATATATTTGCCGCCCAAAGAGTTAAGGTCGCAGTGAACTGTAACCCCTTTTCAAACTATCGCAACCTCTGCCACCCAAAATCTACTGGCTTTTTTTGTTCTTTTTAACTTCAATTATAACTTCGTGGATAAAATATGAAACATACGGACGTAACATCACCATAACGCAATTATTTTGTGTTGTTGGTGTTAAGTACGACATGTATATGTTCCATTATTTCCCCTTTCATTTTTTTTTGAATGGAATTTCCTCACATATCGATTACAGTGGATCAACACAAATTGCAAAAAACTGCTGTACAAAAATAATATCATTTCAGCAAATACACTCGGTGCGTCTATGAAATTCGAATAATTAGAAGAAAGTAACATGAAAAATGCATGTTACTCGTGTTTGAATAGAATAAACATCAGTCAGTATCCAATTTCGTTGTCATTATTGAAAAAACATTTCCTATCGAATGAATTTCCAATAAACAATCCAAATTCAGTGGATGGCAAATTTCATTTAAAATGCAGTATATGGGTTTTTAACGATTTTTTTGTTTGTTAGGTATATACTGACACGGGGTCAATCAAATGATATCGCATTTCAAATTTTGCAGTCAAAATCGATATTCCTCAACGGATTAATATTCGAGATCTCCAAAAATTTAAGGGAGATGCTGCTCTAAGTGAAGCAACGTGGTTTCGTCGCTTCAAGGACGTTGATTTCGATGTTGACGACCGTCGCATGAATTAAAGCCGACAACCTTCGAAGACGCTGAACTGGAGGTTTTGCTCGATGAGGATCAGGTCCAAATGCAAGAAGAGCTTTCTTCAGCATTAGGAGTTACCCACCAAGCCATACCAGTTGAAGTTAATACAGTTGATACTGTCCTTATGCCACTTAAACTGTCATTGACATTTTTGAATCAATTATGAGAAGATGCTAAGAACTTATCACATCTTATATTGATGAATAACCACGAAACATGTACTTCTCACTTTTCTGGATTAGTTTCCTTGTATTATCTCCTCGGACTTCTTCACTCCAACTCGGAAAAAATGGAGTGGTATCAACTTGATACAAGAACAACAGTGAAAAGAAGACACAGAAATACACGGTTTGTGAACCTACATCGGGTCTAACAACTTCATTAGTTTCGAGTGCATGGGATCCCTAGTTAATTGTGTCCACTTTGTTCCAGGAGCGGAGAATCAACTTTTTATTTGCTTCGGTTGTTTTTCATTCAGAACCCTTCAAGTTCCTTCGAGCCCCTAATTATTTATGAGGCGGGGCTAAAGAAATCGCACTAAATAAGATGTATTGCTCCACTAGGGAACCGAATAATTGAGGAAACTTACTTTTGAATGCTGGTTCGAAAGTACCGTATAATTTTCCAGGCCATTGGTAACCGCTAGTGATTGAATTGGAAATAGTTTCAAGGTATTCAAGTAGTTCATTCTAAATGGACCTGAGAATGCTGGAAATTTGTCGTAGCTGACAATGATTTGACCAAAATACATTCTGTCAAAAAACACCAGAATTGATGAATTAAATATTGGAATTTTTGGTTGCTAAGTTGTTAAAACTGTCCTCTATACACACGTAGGTTTGAAGCCTCATCTGTTATTTAGTTCCATTTTGCCGGTCCATCTCAAGTGTGTTTTGCAATTTTCAATACATCGAAAGGAAATTTTGCTTAAATTTTGCATTGCACAAATGGAATTCCGTATATGAATCGTTATAAGTGGTGCAGTGCATTCAAAACCATGTCAAATGGTGAAAACTACGCCTGGCTCTGAATACAACTTGTCAAGACTGTATTTCGTGATTAAATTAAGTGGCGCATTCGCCAATTTGTAAACTACCATAATGCTTAACCGAAAGTAAAGGTTATTCGAATAAGTGGTGTTATTGTGACATGCCAATGACCGGATGTTTATTTAATTCGACGTAGGAAGGTATGCCTTTAATGATGGAAAATAACATCAGCCAAATGACCACCACCTCGACTACAGGACCATATTTTCCTGCTGTATTCTTTATACCTAATCGATCTAATTTTGTTAATTTAATAGAAGTTTCCTCACTTAAAAATCATAAGCACTCGACTGATCCAAAAATAACCCCAGAGCTAGTTCATGTCCCCCAAGTAACCTATTAATTTCTTCAGTGAATTGGTATATAGCAGACTGTGTAGATTTTCCCTCAAGATAGCCATGTTGAGAGCTACATATGATGTTCCAATCTTCGATAAATTTCAATGATCTTTTAGACATTGCTTGGTCGAAAATTTTAGAAAAGGACGACAGGAAACTAATTGATCGATAATTTTCCATAGATGTTGCTTCTCCTTTTTTATAAATAGGCCTTATAAGTGACATTTTCAACTGTTTTGGGGAAATACCATACTGAAAGGAGTTGTTCACTTTATAAGAGAGAATATGTTTGATCTCATTCACACAATTCTTAATTACACTGGGAGGTACGCCATCCTCTCCGCTTGTGAATTTATTTTTCAGTTTATTCATAATTTCTTCCATTTCTTCTGGCGTTGTTTGTTCCAATTGAAATGTTTTACCATTTAAAGGAATATTGTGAGAGGATGGTGCATCCACCAGGTCACCTAGCAATCTAGGTATTTTCTCTATAAGAAAAGTATTGTACTCATTTGGCTTCTCCATTGCATTACCCAAGAAAATCTGCTCATTTGTATTTCTGTTTCTGGTATTTCCCCTTATTTCGCAACAAATTGACCACATGGTTTTGTTCTGATAATTAGATTTCTTAATTCATCATTATAATGATTTTCTCTAGCCTTTCTCATCAATTCTTGATAGTTAACTCTTTCATTGTTATATTCGCTTCTGAAAATATTATTCTTTTGATTTTGATGTTAAAAGTATATCTAGTCTTTTCTTACAGTCTATATCTTCTTATGTATTGTAATAACTTTTTGGCCTATTGACCTTTTTGAAACATTTCAAAGGAAAACATTGTTCAAAAATGGGCAGAAATGTTTGCATAAACATACTCCACTGCATATCAACATCACCTTTATCTACATCAAGTACTTGTTTTCAATCCTGGGCACCTAAAGTTATTTTGTATTCATCTATTGCGTTTTCATTAAATTGTCTTCTATAAACTTATTCTTTCTGATTGTTAATAGGTAATTCAATTATAATTTTTTGTCCAGTATGATCAGAAATATGTGTTGTTAGAATTTTCCAAAACCGAATCGCAAAGTGGCTGCTCTATGTCCTCGACAGCCTCACGAATTCCATCTTTGAGGTCTTGAATCTAACAGTCTCACGTTGAGGATAGAGAGGCTTTTCAACAATAACTCTGGGGCTTATGAGCCCCAGATGCGACAATTTTTGTTGACGAAGCCACCGAGATGGAAATGGGCCTCATCACTCAAGATGATTTGTCGATGGAATTCCGGATCATTTTCATCCATTTCAAGGTACCAATCAGCAAAGACGTTGTTGATGATCGACCTGCTTGAGTTCTTGTGAACCAAATCTATATGCAGAATACGGTGTAATGGCGTTTGTGGAATTCCAAAGGGGGAATGGACAAACCTGCCGTTTTGGATATGTTGAAATGGACCAGCACTTACTGCTGCACCCATCTATTGACAAACAGCGAGAACTAATAATTCATTCATATTTTCCTTGCTAGCCTAAAACTTTTTCATGAACAAACTATTTTCGTTCTGAAAATATGGTAAAATCTCAATTTTTCGTACTTGGGAAAAATCCATGAACCTACTTCTCCTTCCCCTTTGATAGCAACCTATGGAGGTTCCATAGAAAACTTAAAGACGAAATATCAGGCATGAATATATTCATGAAGTCGTTTGAACTTTGCGACGCAACGTTGATAACATGATGGTATCGAGAAAAACGTTCGCCTCGCTTTAGATGTTTTAATCTTTATATTCAGGAATAACTCGATCTTTATGGTAGCGATATAATGGAAATTACTGATAAAGCGCGATATTGCACTATACAGGAGTGCTGTTAGAACGAAATTTCCATGAATTTGAACTTTTTGAAGTTCATAATGAACTAGGTGTTCAAATATATTTTTGAGCTCCTATTAGGATCGTTCAAGAATTGATGGATTCATTGCATCTTGCTCACATCTGATAACATATTTCCAGGAGAGCAAGTTGGTTTTGTGGGTCAGCCCTATTTGATTAACGAAAGCCGCAAAATCAGTTTTCGTCATTGCCTTGTCAGTTGCAGAGCGTGAAATCTTAGGAATTGGCTCCTGTAGGGCGGAAGTTAGAAATGAACAAAATGGACAATTGATTACCATCGCTTTTCCAGAATCTTGATTTTTACATTTGCGGAGACCTCGGTTTTCTTTTCAATTTGACACCCTATATACAGGACGAGATGATCCCCATAAGTATGCAATCCATAATTCATGACCACTGTAACCCACCGCACAAACGGAAGTCAACCTGAAAGTAAGTTGCATGCTTCCAAAAGTCACAAGTATCAGCACGACACACAATCTTGAAAACCAGAATCAACCTAACGCAACGTTAAATCTTGAAGCAAATATGAAAAGATGAGAATTTCTTCAATGAGGCGAAAATACATCGTTACAACATATAGAAAAGGAAGTGTTTCATTTGGCAAAATTCAGGTGCAATTAGTGAATCACGCTCATATCTACGCTACGCGTTAGCGAATCCATCAATACTGAATTCGATACAAATATTTTCATCCCAGGGCATGTTAACGTGATGTAATTATGCCACCCACAACTTGAAATTAATTAAGTCGATTTCCAAACTCGACAATCGGGAATGTTCAGTAACAACTTCATGAAATACAAATTGCTCCTTGCCTCCTCGTTAATTTCATACTCCGGGACCAGTATTTAATCACAGAAAATTCCCAGCCATGATTTAGAAACTAGTATCAATCCATATACCATATACATGTACATTGCATGTGTCAAAAGGTACAGCTCCTGGGAGTTTACCGGTTGTTGGAGGTACATAGATGGCCAAAAGTTGAAATTTCCCGGAGGTATTATGGTACCGCTGTGTTGAATAAAATTAATTGTGAGTTTCGTAACTGAAAGCTGAACCTCAATAGGAAAACAATCAGAAGGAATAGAGCACTAGACTGAATAGTTCAACTATGGAATTGTCAATAGCTGTCCTCCATTAGAGCAATAAGAACTCAAGTGAAACTAGTGTTAATGACCATGATTTTTTCAGTAGTGGTCCTTCATTCAAAAGAAGTCAGGATCACTATACAGAATGAGTCTGTAGCAAAACAATATATGTGTTGAGTAATTTATGTTCGATTCGGGTTGATTCGATGTTAACTCAAACTCTACCTGTACCATATGCGTAATTTTTAGGCTCTTTCCATTCCGCTTCAATATGACAATTGTCTTACGAGTCTGATAGCCGTACTGTTTGCATTGTCTGTTGTCACATACTAATTATTTTATCATATTTAATTGTGTAATTCGGAAGGCCTGGTATTATGGTAGGTGAAATTGAATAACTATTTCAATGTTTTGTTGATTGCTAGAATTATATTCATTTCTTTATATAGTTTAGATTCTTGATAAGCACATTCAACAACTGTAATCAACCAGCAACCTGAATAAAATCTTGTAAAACCCACCTCTGAAATTCATTAGTAACGTCCATCATCCACGTACCATTACAAGTCTTTAACTTGTACATAAATTTTAGCTGGAGATTCTTGAGGCCAAATGAAATCTTTTTATCCTTTTCCATTTTTCGAATTCGGCTCTGTTTAAAAGATATTGCCATTTGAAAAAAAATTGGGCCAAATACGTTCCTGATGAGATCCTCTGCAATAGATGCAAAGTTCATATTTCTCGATTGAAATTGAGTTTATACATTTAGGAAATACTAAGTACTAACCTCATTCGAATAAGAATGTTACAAACACGATATTTCCTAACCTAACCTAACACTTAGGTTTGTCCGATTATTTCTGCAATTGAAAACCCATATATCTCCCACCAAAATCAGTTTTTTCACTAACCTTACCTGACTCCATTAACCTAGGTCATGAGTTTTTTGGTCAATGACATAACCGGACCTATCTTTTTTGACAGAACTTTTGACAGCACGATGCCAGATTTGACTTTCTCTTCAAACATTGGTACGCTACCTAGCAATGTAGCCGGCGCGCAAGAAAAACCATTGTTCTGCATCGAAAACGTTAATACCATGAACGACGCACGCATATAGCGATAACACAGATCAACTGTGGTGATAACCGGCATGCATAATAGACTACGATTTATTTATTTACAAACACCCAAGCCAAAGTGAAGTCAATGGCGTGAAATGGTCAAATCATTTCTAGAACTATGTTGTTAAGGAAGGGGAAAGGGATTCTTTTAGGAGATTTTCTTCAATCTCGTGATGATTATGTGAAGACTTTCAGTGAATCAATGTAATTATAACCATGTAGTGTCGAGTTTATGAAATTCCTAGAGGATATTGTTTCGATAGAAACATCGCCACAGATTATTTAGTGCTTATTAATATCCGAATTTTGTATTTCATTGAAATTAATTTTTAGTATGGACCGGTAAGAATGAATTTTGAATAGAAACTGTGCGTATCAAATGTATCATTTCATGCTTCTTAGAATTCAATTTTATCTCCCACATTTATGGGATTTTATTATTACATATCCCTACATCAAACGTTTTTCTATCATAGAAATTTTAGTCTTGACAAAGTTGATAACCATTCTGTAAACATTGTTAACAGAAGAGAGTTTATAAATTTTAGCCATTCTATGATATTAAAATTAAAAATACTGGGAAGCATCCAGATTGTATGGGTGAAATCGGGACATTCATCATTAATATCCAAATTTTGTATTTCATGATATTAAAAATACAGGGAAGCATCCAGATTATACTTATGATTTTTTTTTATTTTGTCCAATATTATCGGATGAAATCGGGAATAACTCGAAAACGACGCGTTCTATTGAAAAGACTTAGGAAGACCTACTCTCATTTTCTAAAATGATTGGTTCTTTGTAAAATATGAGCCGTTTATCTTTTCAAATGTTTTTATAGCATTTTTGCGTGGATTTATGAGTCGGCTACCAGGGGAAATATTGAATAAGTTTTGATTGGAGAATATGCACCATGAATAGAGTAAACAATCAACCAAAACACAGTTCATTTGAAAAAACGGTTCCGAAGATACAGGGTGTCCCGGAAAATGTGGGAAATCTCTCGGATTCAGAGAGAACATAAAAAAAAGATGACAAGTTTCCATAATTTTGTTTCCTAGCGGCCCTCCCTACGGAGATATGGCCTCCTAAATGACGTCAACAAAATTACAAAGATCCTTAACCATGCAGTTTTGGCATAGAAAGGCACGTTAACAAAAATTATTTTTTAGAAATCTACTCTCACTAAAGCTTGCAACGATTGAATATAAATACGCTAGTTATAATATAATCTATTATAAACCTCATAAGAGTAAATTTCTGGAAAATAATTTTTTTTACCGTGTCTTTCTGTGCCAAAACTGCATAGTTAAGAATTTTTGTAATTTTGTTTTTCGAAAACGGTTTATCTTATCGACAATAAACAAGAGTACCTTTTTTTAGCTTAATCTTCAAGCTATCCAAATTTGTTTTTTCTACTCCTTATCACACAGGGTGTTGAAAATGTAAGCATTAAAATGTACAACCTAGTCCGCCCCTAGTAACCTCAAAGAGCAAATTTTAATTTAAGGGCAGTATTTTGAGAGGTCCTTACTACTGTTCATCATATCAATTTTTTTTTGATTATATTAAGTAGTTTGAGATTTATTACAGTAAAATGGATTTCTAGTGACTTCATTCAGGGGGCCGTATCTCCGTAGGGAGGACCGCTAGGAAAAAAAATTATGGGAACTTGTCATCTTATTTTTTTTATGTTTTATCTGAATCCGAGAGATTTCCCACATTTTCCGGGACACCCTGTATAATCAGAAAAAAAAAATTTTCATGGATTTTGGAAACCCTGTATCTTTCAAACGAAACCGAATTTTAAAAAATGGTATAGGAAAAAAATGTTCCGTTTGATGAGAGGAATCTACAGTTGAAATGTATGTACAGGGTGGGCAAAATTGGTGCTACATGAACTGAAACTTTTTAACCCGAGGAGATAGTGAAAAATGAATGGCACCTTATAGTCCTCTTTTTTCGAGAAACTGATAATGCCATCAACTGCGTTCCTCTATCTTCTTTCGTTTCCGAGTTATAGGCCCAAATTGAAATTTGGGCGATTTCAACTTTGGTCATTATCTCCGTTTCTGTTTATGCTAGGATGTTGAAATAAAAACATTATACAGGCACTTTTCTGATAGCAATCCAGTGGCGTACTCTGATTTTTTCTAAGAGGTTCATTTGTTGAGTTATACCATAAAGTTGTGTTTTTTCTTATGGAAACAGTGGTTTGAAATGAATCGCCATTTTTTTCCCGTTTCAGAAATGTATCATATGTCATACATATGCATGTAGCACCAATTTTGCCCACCCTGTACAAGTCAAAAACTCACCGCGTTCCCTATATGGGGAGGCAGAGTTTTGGCAGAGATTTTCATCTCTGATATTTTGGAATTGAATGGTACCCCGTCTACATTTCCTCTGATAATACTGAGTTCGATCATTTTTTATGATCTGATTCTTCTCCCCATCCTCCATCAGACACGGCCATTTTAAGGAAAAAAAGTAGTAAGGTAGACGTTGACTTGAATACCCACCAGTTCGGATCAATCATTCGTCTCTGAAGATGCTTACCGCAGTTGTGGACGGAACGATATGTAAAATTGCTATTGGACTATGGCTAGAAAGCCTGGAATACTCTGAATTTGAAATGCTAATTGAATATTGGGACATTTTGTTAGTTCTTGAGCATTGACAGAGCCTGCGATTGATTTTCATTTGTTCAAAGTCACCAGAAATCCACTATTGTGGAATACTAATTCACTCCAAATATCTAAGCATATGCAGTGCTTGCTGAAGTTATTCCAGATCTTCAAACGAAACTTTCATTTCAAAATTCGTTGCCAACTCCTTTCCCGCCGAATCGCTTCCCGATCATTACGAATCACGCGAAATGCCGGGCTTCCGCAATTCGCAACATCTGCAAAGTTCATCGAGAAGCCGAGCAAGATATCGGGAGTACGGATGATGGCGAACTTTTGATCTATATAAAACGGGATCTGGTTTGTCGATTCTCCCTTGAATACCAGCCATTATCGTCTGTTCGGCGAACTGCAGGCGCCTTCTAGATATTCCCAAATATTTCATAACCGAACCAGGAGGATCTCCTCAGTTAATATTAATTGACCCATTTACCGCTTCGGTGAACGGAATATTTGCAGCCACCCGGACCGTCTTGCCGGAAAGAAAGGGGATAAATCCGGGCCGCTTATCTAGCTGCCTTCCATTTGTCATCTTCCTTCGACTTAATTAATAAATAAACTTCGTAGGATTGCTAATTACTCAGTAATTATTGATTTTTAAACTGTTGCATTTAGAGGGCGGCGGTCTTTCAGCGATTACCGTTTTATAAATGAACTGTATAAAAAATGCAACAGGTTCATTCTTTATAATTTATGCCTTAGAAGAACTGCATTCGTTGATTTATGATCGGCTTATACAATATGGAAACTTAAACTTCTTTATCGATTTAAATGTGCCATGTGGATAATTGTTTATTATTGTGTTGATTGTTAACGTCCATGGTTATATATTCAATAAACGTTCTCAGGAATTTGGACAACTTTATTTATTTGAATCGTTTAATACATTGCCAACGTTTCGAACCGTTCGTGGTTCTTTTTCGAGGCTAAAATAGAAAATAGTAATATAAAAGAGTTACCAGTTTAGTATAGTATAGAACTATGTGCACAGTTATTGGGAGGGATCTGTCTCTCACCTCGTATTCAATTCGATTCGGAATGTGTCTGATTAATTAAAATTTTCATTTTCCCTTTGTACAGGAAGTCAATAAGAAACTCTGAAACATCTTTTACGAAGTATTCCGGCGAACTATGATATCGTATTATCAGTGAGAAACAAATCTATCTCCCAGCCTGTTCCATGAACTCATATGCGCACTATAGCAACAATTATTAAAATAAATTCAAAATATTTCAATTAAAACGAATTCAGGCTAACTCACAATTACAATCGTAGATAGAATATTTCTTGTATATGGGACGAAACGATATTAAAATTACAATTGAATACTTTCTTTGCAACTAAGAATTTTTCCATTCAATTTGAGTTTTGAGTCCGAGTAACACCAGTATTAAGCTATTGTAAACCAGACTTAGATGTTGGATATCTTCTTTGAAATTCACTGTGTTGTTTGATCTGATGTGTATCAGTTCGCTTATTAGTCTTCTGCTGTAATTAGTTTCCCGATCTAAAGTTTTTACATCCTCAAACTCAAATATATGTCAATCAGTGTGCACGTGCGTAGTTAGAGCTGCTTTATGTGTGTTGTTCAACTTTTTCGTGTCATTTATATGTTGTTTTACTCGTTCCTCTAGTAGTTGTTTTGTTTGTCCTACGTAACATTTCTGACAATTTTCACAATCTATTTTATAAACTAATTCTGACTGTTTTAAGATCGGTGTTTTGTCTTTCAATCTTGTGTAGAATCTTTTCCTATTGTCAATCGTATTATAGAATGCAGCTGTACAGTTATATTCTTGAAATATTCTGTTTATCTGATATGATAAAATAGGGTAGAATACTGGTTTTGAATATTTTTTGGATTGTGAATTTTGTTCTTCTCCTGTGCCCGGTGTTACTGTGGTCATGATCAGTGCGTTCTTGTTGGTGTTATTTCTGTTGAAGGTATCCATACATGTTCTGATATATTGTTCTGGGTAATTGTTTTGTTTGAGGATTTTGGTTACTTTTATTAAATTGTCTTTTTTGTATTCATTACTACTTAGAGATAGTGCTCTATTTATCAAATTCATTGCTAGATTCTTCTTTGTGTGACACTGTGGTTGAAATGAAAATTAATACATCTGCCTGAGTTAATTGGTTTCATGTACCAATTGGTCTTTAGTCTATTTTGCTCTCTGATGACTAGTATGTCCAGGAATGGAATACTTTGTTGTTTTTCCCTTTCAAGCGTGAACTGTATTTTTTGGTGAAATGAGTTGAAGATTTTCAGGGTTTCTTCGATTTTATCTTTGGGGACTAAAAGTAATGTGTCGTCTAGGAAGAGCCTTAGCAATGGAATAAGGAAATTCAATCTTGAGATTGCGAATTCAAACAATGCGTGCATTACTAAATTGGCAAATGTTCTGCTTTCAGTATTATTGAAAATACTCTGAATGAAGATTTAAAAATTCAAACAAATTATTTTGGCTTTTATGCTCAAGTCCCAATGAGACATAAGCGCTTTGTTTTCATTTGAATAACCAGTAAAAACATGAAACATTGGAAGTTAGTTTCAATAACAGTTTCAAATCAAAGAGTTTTTCAATTAGAGGTGTTATTTGATATTCAGAGAAAATGCCATTTTTTCTGATGAATGATTGGATGTTTATTTCATCATGAAAAGGTTGGTATGCCGTTGATAACGGAAAATAACATCAGCCGAATGACCACCACTCCTATGTACTCGATAGCCTCACGAATTCCATTCTTGAGGTCTCAAACCGACGTTAGGCTGTTGGCGTAGACCTTCTTTTTCACATGGTCCCAAAGGGAGAAGTCGCAAGGTCACAAGATCTCGGTGGCCAATTGTGATCACCTCTTCGAGATATAACACGCTCCGAAAACTTTTTCCGTGAAAAATCAATGGTTTAGTTGCTTGTGTGGCACGTAGCGCCGTCTTGTTGAAAGTAAACGTTGTCCAAATCATTACCATCCAATTTAGGCCATGAAAAATCAGTAATCATCTCTCAATAGCGCAATCCATTACTGGAACTGATGCTCCAGCCGAAAAAGTAAGGTCCAATGACCCCTGCCGGACCATAAACCGCTTTTCAACAATAACTCCTAGGTTTTGAGCCCCAGATGCGACAATTTTTGTTGACGAAGCCACCGAGGTGGAAATGGGCCTCATTATTCAGGATGATTTTTCGATGGAATTCCGGTTCATTTTTATGCATTTCTAGGACCCAATCAGCAAAGACACGAAATTGTTGATGATCGGCCGGCTTGAGTTCTTGTGTTAACTGAACTTGATAAGCTTAAAGACTCAAATCTTTATGCAAAATACGGTGTAATGACGTTTGTGGAATGCCTAATTCCAAAGAACGACGAGTAGTGTACAAAACTGGGCTTCCTTCAACACTTTCGGTTTCAGCAGCAATATTCTCAGCTGTTCTTGGGCGACGTGCGCGGGTTTTAATCACCACATCACTTACTTGTCCCAACAGCTCAAAGTTTTTCACCAATTTCTGTATTGCGATTCGCCAAAGATGCTTCACGACGACCCAAAAATGTTCGAGCTTTACGAATTGTCTCTGCGTTGTTGAAGCGCAGTGTATCGTTTTTCAGTTTGATGTCAAGACAAACATTTCAATCGGTTGATGAAACTGAACGTTCTGTTGCAAAAAGGGACCACAAAACATAAATTTCACAGGGCGCTGCTCTAACCAAAGAACCCCAAGACATGTTGCTTTCTAATTAACAATGAGACGTATGTGGAGCTGGAAAACATCACCCCCAAGAATAGGGGCCCTGTGTTCCTTCAAGGAATGTGACAAACGGCCCCTAGCAGAAACACTTTCGTTCCATTCCGACCCAGCGAAAGCGTAAAACACGTTAACAAATTAGCGCACCCTAACCGCGTGAAGTTTGCCACACGGGCATGTTCTAACCTGCCGAATTAATATCGGGTTCGCCCGAATATTCCGGTCCTAATTCAATTTCCAACCAGGTCGGGAATCACGCCCCGCTATTCGGTTCTATTTTATTTGAAGATTTGTTCAAACTATTAGAAGCCATTATAGAGTTAGCGTGAATGTGCGGGTGCTCTACATACATGGAATCATAATTTGCTAGCACTGTGAAAGCGGCAATGTGGCGGGATTTCGAAATAACCCGAAATGTGCATGAGCGGCGTGATGAGGTACTGGTATTTTCATACCGCAACCTGTATTTCCACTAGAATCTGGTTAGACCCGGTTAGACCCGGACTTCCTAGGATGTACAAGGTTTTGCTCTACTGACATATACAAAAATTTCTAGTGTCAGAATCTCATTTGAAATAAAATATTATACTACAGGGTTTCCCATAATAGACTCCCCATTTTATTTTATTAATTAATTCCCTACGAGATAACTGAATAAGTTGTTCGCTGTGGGAATAATTTCTGTAGCCTTTGGGATTTGAGTTAATTATTAAGTGTACTGCATTCATGAAATTCTGACACATTTCATAGCGTATACTCTGAAAATGTTAGGTTTTAGTCATTTTTCTGTCTTGATGAATGAGCAACGTTGTACTTTCTACTAAAAGTAGTCGTATTAATTACCTATTTATCAAAATATTTCTTTACTTTGAGAAAATATTATGTGAATTCAATAATTTCAAAGACCTGGCGAATGCTGATGAAACTATTTTCCCTGTTGATAATGGAAATATACTGCTCCACAAGAGTTAGGGATATCGTATTCAATCGTTTTTAAGAGTATGTAATCTTCGAGAAAATCGCTGTAAAATCATTCAAAACTCAATGAAAACTTGAATCGATCCAATGAAAATCAGTATGAGACATTTCGACAATCTGGTCACCTTTTTTCTGAAGTTTGGTTCTTTGCATATGCTTCGTGAATGTTCTTATTTTGAAATGAAGTCAGTTTATCAAAGACTTCGATCTGAAACGAGTTTTCTGAAAATGCCAAGACGTAAATTAACAAACGCTGAGGCTAATAGAGGGCTGTCGGAATGCTACAGGGTGGCCTAAGTCAGGTTGTTGTAGCGGAAAGGCTCCAAGTCAGCCACAGTGTGATATCTCGACTTTGGAATAAGTTCAGGGAGACAGGTTCCGTGTTGGAAAGACCAAGGTTTGGTGGGCGACGAAAAACAACACCTGCTCAGGATCGTTAAATCACCGTTTCGGCGAAAAGAAACCCTACATCTACGTGTAGATTGCTACGGAATACTATTCAAAATGCAGATGGGGTCCAAGTTTCCATCGAAACCATCAGACGACGTTTGAAAGAGGTGAATCTAGGTTCTAGACGTCCATTAAGAGTAGTTTCATTAACACGTGACCATAAGCGTCATAGGCTGGAATGGTCAAGGCAACATTATCAATTGGAACGATCAATGGCGTAGTGTCATTTTCACTGATGAATCCAGATATGGACGATTTTCAGATTCTCGAAGAATAAGGCTATGAACAATTCCACGCATACCCCGTAATCGTCGCTATGTTCAAGAAGTCCATCCATTCCGAGGGGGTAGTGTTATGGTATGGGCCGGGATATGTTTCAACGGGCGCACATCTACACATTTGTCCTGAGAATATGACCGCCTTACACTATAGGTAGCATGTCATTGACAATAATGTGTCAAATTTTCACGCTGCTATTGGTGAAACATTTCAATTTCTAGACGATAACGCTAGACCGCACCGTGCAGCCATAGTTCAGAATGCGCGCGAGAAGCTTGATATTCCACATTTACCAATACCTCCGCACTCACCAGATTGGAATTGCATAGAACATGCATGGGATATGCTCCAAAGAAGACTAGATAATCATCAACCTACCCCTGAATCCTTAAATGATCAGAGAGAGCTTCTGTCCCGTTTATGGAACCAAATTCCGCAAGAAATGTTCAACAACCTCGTGTGTAGTATGCAAAGGAGATGTCAAGCTGTTATTGATGCCCGTGGAGGCCATACATCGTATTGATAGTCTCAAAATGCTTGAATTCTCTAGGAATAAAATTTCGTTATTTTACTCGATTATTTTTAACCACCCTTTATACGCTGCAGATCTACAGGTTAAAATTAATTTGCAACTTGAAATCATATCAATATGAATTTTCATCACAAAAATCTTATTTTAACTACATTTTTTTGCAATTTAAGTCAATATCCCTAACTCATGTGGAGCAGTTTATTTCACGTATATTAACATGGTTGAAAGATTCAGTTATGTTAATGGACAGAATAGTCCGTTACTTCGTTTGTTTGTTCATTCGAAAATAGAATAACACGACACAAAAACTTCTAAACGAACAGAACAGAAAGACCTATGGAATTCCCCACTTTTCAAGAATAAGCCTAGAGACAACATTTAAATAAGTTTTTGCACATTTTGAAATAAAAATGAAGTAGTTCTAGGAATCTTGTTCCACAATGATTAAACCTCAAAAGAACTAACTCCATTTACAAAGTTGAAAAACAGTAAATAGAAATTAGCGTCGGCAACACCTCTCAATATTATTTTACTTTCACGATTGCCAACCTGCGACATTATCAAGTGAAAGAACTTGATAAACCTAAATCATGGCCAACCGGATACTATATAAAAGCCTGTCACAAATAAGTTTTAAAATTAGATGCCTAGAAACCTTAGTTTAACGACTCCTAACTAAAAGTCGTGACCAAAATTTGTAAATCAAAATGGCACTCTAGATTGAATGGAAAATAGCGCAACCACTTTCAAAAGAAATGGGTTCTCATTGGCGTGAAAATGGTTCTGTACAAAATTTGAAGAAGTCTGAACGTCGAAGAACAGTTCGTACACCAGAAAATATTGAACGAGTTAGAATTGCGTCAGCCTCAGCTTAGATCGTCTTCTTCGAAAGTATTTAAAATTTCAACCCTATGAATACCAAATGGTACAGTACCTTAGCAATCAAGATAAAGAAGCAAGTTTTACATTTTATCAAGAATTTTTGGATTAACATCAAGGAGCACAATTCACAGTACGTTTATGAGCGACGAAGCAAATTTTTATTCGAACGGCATGAGAATTTTAGTTGAAATATTAGAATGGGTAGCCTATTATGGGTAACCATTCATACATAAATATTGATATGAGACACCTCCGAAATCAGTTATTATTCATTAAGGTTGTAAATAGGACTCTACTTTCGAATGTGTCAAATTTGGCTCATTCTGAAATCTTGGTGGAAAATTTTCCTCATGTCAAACCACACCTCCCCCATGAAAAACTCCCTATATTCGCTAGTGTCTCCAACCGTTATGAATTATGTCACTTGTGTGCTCAATTCATGTTATAAGTATCGGATCGATAGACTCTTGAAAGCCTCATTGCATTCCATTGCCGTTGAAAATCAGATTATGCAGCGACATCAAAAGGGCACATTTTATTCAGAGTGTTCTCAGAGAAAAATCGCGATTCTGAATGCATCGTTGACGTTGCCGAAGCTCTCTAATGGTGAGCTAGGAGATATAAAAGCCACGATAGATTAAATCCCGAGTTTAAAAGCATCGAACCTCGAAAGCAATGAAAACCGACCTTTTGTGCAGAAGTCTCGCAGTCAACTGCGTTATAGATTCGCAATAGAAGTGGAAAAGTTTTCGTCAGCTATAAATGTTATGGTCACTTGTAAGAACTAACAATGTCGCAAAAAAGGGGGGTGTGTGTTTTATGAGTTACGAGGCGGGCAACTTCGGAACTTTTCCTATTTTTTATAAAAAACTATCTATCGACGATGATTTGTGTAGCATGAAATGGCTGCGACAACAACATTTTTACTGTTTTAGTTTATGAAATAGGAAAGTTGCATTCACGTCAGTTGTGTTTGATTTATTACCGTTTCCAGTGTTTCACGTTGTTTTTGATGAAATAGCGCTATAAAGACCCTATTCACTGAAATATTAAAAAAAATTTTTTTGGGTTTCCAGGAGTTGTTACATATCAATATCACGATTCTTCGTATAAATTTTTCAGTTCATAAGTTATTCTCCTTCCAACTTGCAGGACAAAATACATTGCTTCCCAAATAATTTAGGATTTCTGCCAGTTTCAATTCCTGTCGAATTTTTTCTCATTATATTAATGTTTGTGGTAATCAATCTTCAGGCCAGTTGAAAGCATATAATGGGCCACTTCGTAATGACCTACATTTTTCATTCGCGTCGCATGGTTCTACGTTGTTTCCGTTTTGATATATTGGAACTGCGTTAGTTTTGAATCATATTTCTTTCATGTCGAGTTGATCTACACGGTGTCACATTGAAAAGGAAACATAAGTCCCTAAAGTTATCTACAATATCCTTATTCAAAGGACGACAGTAACTGCCAAGTTTAAATTCGGTAGATGGTTGTGATATCGCTCAGAAGAAGGGTTCCTTTGAGACGGTGTTGCATCGAAAAGTCTCTATTGAACAATAGAACACGGAACTAAAGGCCCGTGTATCTTTCGTTCCACGTATAATCTAAGCAATGCACAGGGTCAATCAGGGTAATTGTGAATGCTATCACCAGAAACCTCGAATTTTTTGGGCAAACTGACAGGAGAGTACGACATGGGAAGTCGATTCACGGAATAGAATCTTGGCCCGTAGGCAGGCACAAACTCCTGAGTAAGTTATTACGGTTGGCGGAATAGGTATTTGCTGCCTGATATTGGTTCTGTGATGGGTTGAGATTCTAGTGTGAACCATGAAAGAACTTCGAAATCACAGTCGGATACAGCTTTTGCGTTCTTCTTTATTCAAGAACGTTGATGACATAAAGCTCTCAAAAACCTCTCAAATAATTAACGAAATGATTACAATTTTATAAAATTGTGACCATTATGTCGCAGAGATATCTCAAGTCCTCTTTCCAATATTCATTGGACCCAGTTCGATATATGAATCAGGCTCAAACATAGAGTTCTCGAAAACTTATCGAAAAATTAACAAAATGATAACAATTTCAGAAAATTGTTACGATTTTGAAGCCTGAGTTAGATTTGTCTGTATTTCCAAAGTATTTTTGGACCAATGACATTCCCATATTCAGTGAATTGAACCGAAAAGTCCTATAACGAAATCAGCAGTTTTTGTCTGACAATTTTAGATATTGGGGCCATTTTGTCGCAGAGATATTTTCAAGGCCCCCTTGTGTCCCAACGCATTTTTGGGCCAATAACTTTCCGATATTCATTAAAACCTGATCATCAATAAACCCACCTTCTCTCTACAGCGTGTTTCTGAATTGATGAGAAAGATTTCAAAGGGTCATTCCTTGTTCAAAATAAAGGGATGTTTGTTACATGAATATGTAGAATTGAATTCGGATAGCCTTGGTTAGAAACTTCTTCATGTTTTGTCGTAAAATGTACCGTTTTGAAATAAAAAATGAAATGCAAATCATTACGTGTCGGGAAAGGGCAATTCATTTCAGAACTGATTAACATTTTTTTTTATTTCAAAACGGTACATTTCACGAGAAAATGCAGGAGATGAAAAAATTTCTAACCAAACCTGGCTATCCGAATTTTTCTTTAAATTTAGTTGACAAAAATGATAGAGGTAGTCTACTTCAACCCCCTCCACTCATTTTAAAAATATTAAGAAAGTATGTCTTCATAATAATAATTCTTCCATAAAATATCATCATCCTATCGCTCTTCATTTTTAAGATGCAAAATAAAAACATCATTTTTCCGCCATAATTGAACTGCGTTTGATTTTTGACCCAACATTTATACAGGGTGTTTTACAAGCTCTATGACAAACTTCGAAAGAAGGAAGCTATGCATTCTTTCAACATTTTTTTTTCTATGAATATAGGTTCCATTCGTTTTTATTTAGGGGTTAGAAGAATTTGAAAAAATGTATTTTTATGTTTTGATTAAGTATAGGCTGACAGGTTGATATGGTAATTGACGTTATTTTAATTATTCAATCGACACTTGTTGTACGTCTTGAATAACATTGCATTCTTTTACGACTCAGGAATATGATTTGGTGCCAGTAGGGGAGCGAGGGGCTTGTTGTAACAGTTTTCATGAAAACTAATATATCTTGAGATCCATTGATCGAATTGCTACCGAATGAAGATGGATGGATGCTGTAACTCTTCCTCTACCAAATCAAGTGAAAATAATACCAAAACTATTGTTCATTATTTCATAATCAATTATTTTCTAGAAGAAGTGCGGTGTTACAACTTACCTCGTGCTTGGGGCAAGTTGTAACGTCTACCGGGGCAAATAGTAACGACAAAAAAAGACAACAATAATACCTCTGACCATATATTTTTTGTTTGTTTTTAACGAAATTAACATCTCTCTAAAGTAGGTATTATGTAGTTCTTATCGAAAATCAACTTGAATACACTTTTTTAGTGATCAACACCTAAAAATTCAGTAATTAACAGTTTCATTCAGATGAACACTCCTTAAAATCATAATGGCACTTTTAAATCACAGAAAAAGTAATGAAATTATTTATAACTGAGGTATGCTTCGTAATTATCTCCTTTTGATATCTATCAAACAAAGTATTGCACATACAAGAATCAACATTGGACGGGTATCATCATAATTCAATTCATTCTTCATCGGAGCTACAATTAATACGAATAAAAGATATTGTGTCTCCTGTAACACATCTCAATTATGCCCACATCTTACAAATGATACACTCGACCAATCTTCCTTATTTGAGTTTTGTGTAAGCTTCACCACATACAAGACAACACCACACTTCTGATTCAGATTCTGAATCTGAACATAAAATCTTTTTTTAGCTCTGCCTACTCCGATTTTATTTTTTGTTGATTTACCTTTGCCTGTTCCCTTCCCTTTACCTTTTCGTTTGATTTTGTCATCTTTTTCCACTTTATACACCCTCATCATAACTTGAGGCATGTTGTAACACGTTACAACAAGCCCCGGGATTTTGTTACAACTAACCCCATGGTATGATTTCTAACATTTATCAAGATAACTATTTAAACAATTTAGCAATCTTAAAAACTGTTACACATTATCAGAGATGGATAAATTTGAGTGCAAATAGGATACAGAAAGTTTGAAATTAGTCGATAATATTAATGCAAACCAAAATTTTACGACAGTACAATTTTATATTACGTGGCAAAAGTGAAGCACGAGCACACTTCCGGTCACTTCGCAGGCTGACAGGATACTTGATATGGCAACATTATGCGGCGTGGTTTATTGGTAAAATCGAGTCAAAGAAATATGCCAATAAAGTTTAAGATCCTATTGAAAAGAGTCTGTTACTACTTGCCCCTGTTACAACAAGCCCCTCGCTCCCCTACATGTTACAAATGATAGTTCAAATCTTCCAGACTTCATTGATGACTAAGAGCTCAACACATTGTTAGAATTATAAGGTAGAAGGAGGTAAGTAGTCATTTGGCTGAATGAACATTTACCGAATGAATGGATAGGTTAAGGAGGACCAATACAATGACCACTTCGTTCGCCTGATCTAAATCCCCTTGATTTTTATTCATATATTATTTTATATGATTCATATATTTATGAAGCAGCATGTTCATCATGTAGAATTCCAATCTAGTCAACAATTACTTCATAGAATTCAAGGTGCAGCAAACTCACTCAAAATTTCTATTCATTATTGAAATTATTATGAAACATTAACTTTCAAATGCTTGTATCTTCTAAACAAAAACGAATTGGACCTATGTTCATAGGAAAAAAAAATCAGAATAAGCACAGCTACCATCTGTAAAAGTTTGACAAAGAGCTTGTAGAACAGCCTGTATAACAAACTACTCTCATTTTGAACGAGAAATCACCCTTTGAAATCTTTCGTATCATTTCAGAAACATCCTGTATGGATTGCGCTCAAGCACAGAGCTCTTAAAAATATTTCAAAGAATTAACAAAATGATTACAATTATTGAAAATTGTCACCATTTTGTCACAGAGCTATATCTAGGCTCCATTGTTTTGTATGATTAAGATTTCTTCGCATTTTCTTCGCATTTTTGGAGTAATAGCTAGTCCATATTTGATAGGAATAAAACCGAAAATTCCTCTGACAAGACCAGCTGTGTTTGTCTGACAATATGCGAAATTCGCCAAAAACGCTAACCGTAAATGATATAGAAAGGCTAGTGGTTCGACCTCGACCCAATAACACAGACTTCCGAAGCAAAAACACCACCGGATGAAAAAGTGAACGAGGGAAAGAAACAAAAACCGCACAGCGAATCCAGTAGAAACTTTCGACCGAGAACCGGGGGCGCCTCGTTCGAAGCCGTCCTAATCGTCCTAATTGTAGCCGAATTCACGGTAGGAAGGATGCATGCTCTTTATAAACACTCGCCATCCACAGAATAATTTTTCCGGGCACGTCGGAGCGTTCGTCAATTGAACGACAACCGTGGACCAGCCATCCGGATCGAAAATATCACAAAAGACGTTTCGCAGAAGACACATTGTTCATGTTAGCTCACCGTAAAAATACGTGGTTGTGTTGCCGCCTCGGCGATTTTATGCATGCGACAATCTTTAACATCAAATGTCTTTCTCTTTGTAGCCGCGCGCCGTGTCGGTCGCTTAAAATGGATATCTACGCCGTTTTCCGTCATTCCGATAACGCTACAATATGGGAGGTTCAAAGCTCGGAAAAGCAAGAAACAAAGGTTTCCTATTACTCCCGTTGAATTCAATCGTCTGTGCGAAAAGGTGCCTACGAACATTGCGGGAAGTTTTCTCTTTGAAAAGGAATATCTTTTTTTTGCATTCTGCTCTTTTTTTGTTGAAGGAATGAAAACGAATTTCGAAGTTTCGATTTAACACAAAAAGCGCTTGCAGTTCCTCATGAAGCGAAATTAATTCATTTATAGACAATTCCACAATAGATGCATATAGATTGTATAACTCCTAATTCATCAGCATTCATATTTTCTGGCTCTAACAGCATCTCTGAGAATGCCATTTGCAAGCCCGCTAAAGAAATGTCTTGTACAAGAGAATGATAGGTGGAACGAGGACTTAACCTTGAAGCCCTCTTATAGATACTGGAGTTCATTCGAGCTCTGGAGCTGGAGCAAGAGCTGTAGATAATGCACCTGCAAAAACAGCTCTGATGGGGGGGAGGGGCATAATGGACCTTGACGTCGGAGTGGAATGTAAACCTCTCACCAAAAATAACTTCAAGTCACTCTGTCCAATTAGTCTATAGTCTGTTCAAATATAAGAGAATGTAAACAAACAAACCAAATCGGTTTGTTTTGCGCATACTAACAGCTTATTGGTCAAAGGATCTTTTCTACAATTCTTGTCACGCCCCCAAAAGACTGCCAGGATCGTACTTAAAGCTTAGAACGGAATGAAATTTGAATACAAGTGAATGTTTTGGATTTCTTTGTTACACTCAGTTACACCCTTGTAACCCTTGTAATTAGGTCCTCTAAAATTCGCAACGGTTATAACCTGATATATCTGAAGTAGGTACCTCAATTTGTCCCGGTTATAAATATTTGTTTGAATTGTACTTAACCCTTTGTCGGTTTCCGACGAGATTTCTGAAAAATAATATAAACGAAATCATCTATTGATTCCACCTAAGCAGAAATCCCAGTCGCTAAAAAGCATCGATTCAATAGACGATTTCGACATGAACTTAATTAGGAGAATAGTTCACGGTTTTTTTTCTTGATGAAATTCCTACAATTTCGAAGGTTTTGGAAGTTGTTAATAACGATGACAGCCTGCCGAATTTTAAAAAAACAACATTTTATAAATTATTGAAAAAAATGAAATTCAAATTCAAAAAACGTGGTCGTAATAGTTTATTGATTGATAGAGACGAAATAGTTGTTTGGAGGAGAAATTATTTGAAGAAAATTCGAGAATTTAGGGAGCAAGGCCGAAAAATTTATTACCTTGACGAGACATGGATAAATGCGGGATGTACAAAAAATTCAATATGGGTCGATGAATCGATTGGGTCCAACAGACAGGCTTTTCGAGAAGGTCTGTTAACTGGTCTCAAAAACCCAAGTGGAAAAGGAAGAGGACTGATTATATGTCATATAGGGGGAGAAGACGGATTTGTAGACAACGGCCTATGGTTTTTCGAATCGAAAAAATCCGGAGATTACCATCAGGAAATGAACGGGGAATCGTTCGAAAAGTGGTTCTCAACAATTTTGCCAACTCTGGATCATAACGCTGTCATCGTAATGGACAACGCCAGTTATCATTCGAGAAAAATGGAATCGATTCCGTCTTCAACCCGCAAGGAAGATGTCAAAAATTGGTTGCTCAGTAAAAATATTTCCTTCGAAAATGATCTTTTGAAGGCGTAACTTCTTGCTCTGGTCAAGGCAAATAGAGGGAGGTATGAAAAATTAATTATAGATGAAATGGCCAATGAGACGGGAAGAACAGTATTGAGACTCCCACCATATCATTGCGAGCTGAATCCAATCGAGCTCATTTGGGCTCAAGTAAAAGGAAAAGTAGCTGCTCAGAACTCCTCATTTAAAATTGCTGAGGTTCGTAATTTGTTTCTGGGAGCTATAGGCTCGATTGGTGCTGAGAAATGGAAGAAATGCATACATCATGTTGTAACTGATGTCGAAGAAAAAATGTGTCAGCTCGATAATATCATGGAGTCAACAATAGAGCGAGTGCTGGTGAATCTGGATGAAAGTGACACAGAAGAAGACCAACAAAATTCTGAATAATTTTTAATAGGGTAATACATAATATATTATTTTGGACGCTGCATTATTTTTTTCAAACTTATGACATTTGTAATTTGAATATGTTGAATAAATGAATTTGAGTTTATATGATTGTGTGAACTATCCTCGATCCGACCCTGGAGCCCTGAAATAAAGTCTCTACCTGAAGAAAGCCCATCCTACCTCTGCGCGACTTTGTTTATTTTGATGTCTCTTATATTTGAACAGAGTATAGCATCCTTTCTGGTTAAGACAGGGGCTAGGAATTTTCCAATGTCCAACACAGATACTGGAGTTCATGGGAGCTCTGGAGCTGTTTCGGTCGCAGTGGAATGTAACCTCCTATCTATTGGATGTTTTTTTTCAGAGTGACAGAATTTTCGATAGGGATAGAAGGTAGAAGCCATGTTGTTTTGGCATTTCTGTTCAGTGAGCATTGATAAATTATCATAGGAAGAGTCACGCCCTTACAACGTTTACAAATTGTTGAAATTTATTTTCAAAATCAGTGTTCTAATCGACAAACTTAGAAAACACTTCGTTAAATTTATGGTTTCCATAATCGTCCATCAGAGCATCTAATTCGTCGAACTATAGAAAGATTTGGGACAACATTTTCTCTATACTCGATGCAACAACAACAAGACAAAGAATTGTACATACAGAAGAAAATATCGCTGCTGTAAGTGACAGTGTTAATGAAGATCTAGATTTGTCTATTAGTAGACGTGCACGGTGCACAACAAGTTGGACTGTATGCATCCACCGCATGGAAAGTTTTGTATAATGTTCTTGGTCTACACTCATTCAAGATCCAACTGGTTCAAGAATCAGAGCCACTTGACCATAAATAGCGTCATTCGTTTGCTGATTGGGTCCTAGAACAGCTTGACTTTGATCCACTTTTTTATCGAGAAATTGTGTTCAGTGTTGAAGCTCATTTCTCGTTGAACGGCTACGTAAACAAGCAAAATTGCCGTATATGGAGTGAAATCAATCCTCAAGAAAATCTACAGTTTCGATTGCATCCTAAAAAATGCCCCTGCAGAATGTGCTTTACACGCCGGAATCATCATCGGTCCATATTTCTTTAAAAACGATGCTGCAGCTAATGTTACAGTGAATTGTTCTCGTTACAGATCGATGATCAATGATGATTTATTTCAAAATTTGAATTGTATCGGCCCAAGAATTTTTTTGTTCCAACAGGATGGTGCTACACCTCATGCTGCTACCGTAAGAATTGATTTATTGAGAGAAAGATT
Organism: Adalia decempunctata; assembly: GCA_951802165.1. Classification (NCBI taxonomy): domain Eukaryota; kingdom Metazoa; phylum Arthropoda; class Insecta; order Coleoptera; family Coccinellidae; genus Adalia; species Adalia decempunctata. The sequence continues at coordinate 31,650,276 of OX637697.1, forward strand.
TGAGGATAAAATTATTTCGAGGAATGATCCGATTGATAGGCGTTCAAGATCATGCGACATAACTCCAATGAATTATTTTATTTGGGGTTATGCGAAGTTATTGGTTTATGCTGATGGACCAGAAACAATAGACACTTTGGAAGCCAACATAATCGGTGTTACTGTTGAAATAAGGCCTGAATCACTCGAAAAAGTGGTACAAAATTAGCCTCGTCTAATGCGGTCCCTCAGAGCTAGTCGTGCTGGATATATGCCAAAAATTATTTTTAAAACATAAATGTCCTAAAATTATCTTCCAAATAAACAAGCCTAATTTTCAAAAAACATTTTTGAAGACAAGCTGTTATAACAACACTCATCCGCCATTTTGAAGTCGACATCTTGAATTCCTCAATTTTGAAGAATCGTAACTTCCGACACAGAAAACCTCCATATACCAATTTTGAATAGAATAGGATCATAATTACAAAAATCGTCCGCCATATTGTGGTCGCCATCTTGAATTTACCAATTTTGACAAAAGTATCATCATTACCGAACCCAAATACCCCCCCTCCAGATACTAATTTTGAATGGAATCGTATTAAAATGACTAACTTCATTCGCCATTTTTGAGCCGCCATTTTGTTTTTTTCTATAAAAAATATTTCATGATGCATTGTCACCAGAATTATGTACACCTGGAAATTTCAAATCAATCGGACGATTAGAAGTGTGTCATATTTAACTTGCAAGATTTTATTACAGACAGAGAGACAGACAGACAGACACCGGGACAGGTGAAACTAAATAAAAGCTTGTAAAAAAAATTGGTTTCAATCTTAATTTAAATGTGTTTCATTTCAATTTAAAGTTTTATCACTGTGAAAAAAACAACCCGATAGCATATAAATTTTCTAATTAATGTTTCATTTGAATAATGGTTCTATTAACGGAAATACAAAAATAACAGTTTTACAAATGATTGGTTACGGAGGTAATAACCGAACACAAAAAGTACTAAATTGCTTGTTTCATGAAAAATTTCGGGATTTGTGCACTTTTTCTCTTAATGGCCATGATAATCGTCGAAATTGTCACTACTGATCTAACGATCTAACAAAAGTTCTCACTGGATGAGAAAGGAAAACAGGACAATTCCCTCAAAAGGGTAATGTTTGGGCGAAGAATGTTCGAATCCATATCATTGACCCCTTCTTCATTGAAGGCAATTTGAATAGCGACAGTTATTCAGCACTACTTCAAAATGATGTCATTCCAACATTGGCAAATTTATATCCTGAACAAAGAAATCCTCATGTTCCACGGAATACGATAATGTTATGTTTCAACAGGATGGAGCACCACCACATTACCAACACAATGTCCGACAGTAGGTACCTATACGCAATATTTTCAAATCGATGGATAGAAAGGCGTGGAGCGATCGAATGGCCAGCGCGATCCCCTGATCTTAACCCATTAGATTTCTTGTTATAGGGATATGTGAAGAGCATTGTATTCAGAACTAAACCCTTTCATTGGAATGATAATAATACGTCAATCAAAAATGTATCCAAGTCTCATTGCCGCATTCATGCTTGAACATCACCCTCATAAATTCAACTTCTAAAACCTGAAGATCAGTGGGAGTAGGTTGACCGGATTCCCCAAATTCCGGCTATCTTTCCCGTCAATTAATTCCTGGAATTCCACACTGAAGGCCCATGACATGGGTCAAAACGCAGTTTGCCGTGCGTTTACCACAAACGTTCGGCAAACTACGATTACAAATTGTTCCGTTTGTAGTGTAGATAGCATCGATAAATTGCGCGCCAGCTTCTCCAAGCAGAAACTTGTTGCATTTATTATCGTGCGTGACCAGCTTAATTACGCATTGCAGACCAAATTAATCTAGTCCACAGGGAAAGTTCTCGGGCATGGACTGGCATTAAGGGTTGGCGGAACTCGATCGAGTTCAATTTGTTCATGCTTTTCATCCATTATCGAATATTCGAGAGATTATCATCATGGACATTAGTGAAGAATTAGAGAAAGAGTTAACGGCATGCAGACAAATTTTTGAAATTCCGGAAAAAGTGACACACCGAGCAGGAATCGAACCTGCGTCTCCACGCTTTCCGGGTGTGTACTCTACCTCTAAGCTACCAGTGTGTATGATACTTTTCCCGGAATTCAATATGTTGAGGTTCACCTCATATGTAGTGAGAGGGGGGTTCCTAGGTGGGGAGTACTAATTCGCAATCATTAGCCAGGGGACTCCACTTCACGTCATCGAATTTTTCGATTTCAGTGTAGGTCGGATTTTGGATTCCGACCAATGATCTAATTATTATCAAAGACGTTAAACCCATTCATATATTATTATTAGTGAAGAATGACTCTGGGCATGCTGTACATTGTACAAGGTGAATCTCTGACGTGTAAATTCTTGAGGTCGAAAGAAATCTTATTTTCATATTCCATTTATCCGATGGCGAGTACTTGTCCAACTTAATTTCTCCTAATGAATTTAAACATCCCAAATTCGATATTTCCTGGCTGAAACTGACAAAATCGCTAAGGCTACGTCCGCATCGGCAGGAGGCTTGCTTAGCGCCTAGAGTGAGTAAGTTAGGAAAACCATTGAGTTCAAATATTGTTGAACGATTTGATGCGAAAATTTTTGGCAGTTTACTGCCAACTTCAGTGCGGCACATAGTAGCTACTAAGGGAACTATAATATGCCGATCCATTTTGTTGCTATTCATTTACATAAATCTGTAGTATATTTATTTTGCTCTATAGTTCTGTGAATCATAGTCAAAGTTAATTGTCGTTTTGTTGCAACAAAAAACTCAGGTGTGATAAAATACTGAACATCCAGCATTTTCATATGTCATTCCTGATCGTCATCGCATTCGGCTAAAGAAATAGTGCTTTCTAGTTCAGCTACTCACCGCCAGCTGCGAGGGTTAGAATTTTCGATTTTTTGAAACACACTTATTGATCTATGAACAGGTGAAGGAACTACACTGAAATCAGCTTCAAATCTTTCAACCATGGGATGTTACCCTATGTATATTTAACTCAATAGCAAAACGAACTTGTAGAATGTACACAAGTATTCACAATGAAGACTGCAGTTCATGTAACTTTACAGTTTTGGAATAAAATGAAGAATAAATTGAAGGAAGAGTTTTCTTTAGAAGTCTGTTCTCTTTGTTTCATAATGTGAACTGTATTGTATCAGAATGAATGTGAGTCTCAACTCCTTAGAATTAACAACACAACAATGGGCGTTTCCAGTGATTTTCAAAAAAAATCATTTCGGTAATATTTGAGCCTCAGAATCTCGTATCAATTTTTCTTTTTTTTTCTGTTGTCTATTTTTCGAGAAAAAAATTATTGGAAATACCAAAACGAACGTCAAATTCAAACGAATATAAATTGATTGGTTGGAACAGTACAGCGTTGCCAGGTCGCCATCCTCCTAACTATCCGTTCTTCTCTATCACGGAAGATTCGTTCTCATCATGGTTCTAATTCTGTGATCACAGTTCACTTAAGCGGCTGACATTGACATAAGTGCATTGATAGGTGTTTGTTAAATTTGTATTTTAATATCTTATTCCAAAATGTGGGTTTATTTCAGACGACAAAATAGAGTTAGTGGCAACTACGCCTTCTTGATAGCTTTCATCACAAATTAGATTGGTCATGGATGTGTACGTCATCACGGCAGTGTCCAATGAGGTTCCGAGGATAGCTACGTCATCATGGCGCTAATTCGAATTTCAATATTTTATTAATGATAATAATAGAAAAAATGCGCAGAATTGAAAGTGAAAAATTGATTAGGATTATGTTTTGGATTACTCTTATCATATTTATGTAAAAAAATGGATTTTTTAATGTACTAGAAACGCCCATTGTCGATGTATGTTCCATTCACTTTTATAAAGTGTCCCGGTTGGCCATGAAATTCACACACATTTCACCGCGTATATATTCAAAATGTTAGGTTGTAGTCATTCTCCTGTCAGACGAACGAGCAACGTTGTCACGTCTACTTAGAAGTCATAGTGATTACGTATTTATCGAAATACTTATTCACTTAGGGAAAATAATGAATTTGAGAAAATATTATGTGAATTCAATAATTCCAGAGACCTGGCGAATTCTGAAGAGAGGTTTTTCTATGTTGATACTGGAAATATTTTACGTATATTAACATGGTTGGAAGATTCAGTTATGCTATTTTCATGTACGGAAATCAAGAATCCGTTGAAATTTCACTGAAAAATAATGGAAAGAATAGTCCGTTACCTTGTGATAGTTCATTCGAGAAAAGAATAAAAGTACTCGAAGAACCCGACAGAAAACTTCTAAAGGAACAGATGGACCTATGGAATTTTCCACTTTTCAAAATTCCCAAGAAATAAGCCTACAGAATGCATTTAAGAACCTTTTTTCATGACTTTAAATACTCCAGTATGAAAATATAGTAGTCCATACTACGAAACCTGTGTCATAGTGAAACCTTGAAATAACTAACTCCATTTACAAATTTCAAGAAAAGTAAATAGAAAGTAGCCGTGGCAACGTCTCTCAGAATTATTCGACTGTCCCGAGTTACAACCTGCGTCAGTTTTGAGTGACAGAACTTGATAAACCTAAATCATGGCCAATCGAGATATTTTATATAAGTGATTCTCGCAGAATAAAGCAACCGCTTTTTCAATCGTATTTTTTTCTGATTTGAGCTTTATCGCGAATTTTATGTAAAAAAGGATCAATGCAGTTCAGGACAGAATCTGAACATTATTCTGTCGTACGATCAAATGGATTAAATTTTTTCACAAAGTATTGTAGGTAAACAACGGAGGAAATCTTCAATCTCCAAAACTGAACAAGGCATTCAAAACAATTTCCTGTTCACTTCGTCTTGAATGATTCAATATTCGTCATTAAATTGCCTCAGTTATATAAAAATATATATTCTAACAATAGAAAATGCGATATAAGAAACAGAACTCGTTATTGAAAGGCTGCACAATGAGCACGTTCTGACAGAAATTCTCGAAAAGTTGCCAGGGAGATGAAGAGTTCAATCAGAAATATTGCAGTCCCTTCAGTAATTCATCCGGATCGAAAATAAATCCGGAAATCGAATTCCCACGTCAAAGTGAAAGGAAGTCAAAGATGAGACGAGACCTTAGATATCCGGCAGATGATAACGTATTCACTTTGGTCTTGGAGTTAGCGGAAAGCAATTGCACTTGTAGAATTTTCAAAGATAGAGTTTGGACAGGAATTATCTACTTCGGAGTCAGAGGACAGGGACCGTAGACAGAAAGCGCGCCGATCGCCAAAGGAATTCAATATATCCCGTTAGAGGAATCACAAGGAACACACATGGATGTGTGACTCTTGACAATTATAAAATTCCTACGATCCGGATGTCAAAGGGTCCTTTCGAAGAGGTTGTCTCCCGATATTTATTGAAATCTGGGCGTCGGGTTACTTTGGAGCAGAGGACTTTTTGTCTTTCATCCCTGCTCGAGGTTTCCGGATGCTATCGGAAAGTGGGTTAGTAGATACTTATTGAAATTCTTCGCTCTTTCCACAAAAGGATGCCGAAATATTTGGTGAAACCTTGAGAGAAATATTCCGGTGATTTTGTGGTTGATGAAAACGTGCCCTACACTCGTGAGATCATTACAGATCTCACATCTCGTGATTGATAAAGTAGCCCATGACGCCATTCTCAGAAATATCTAAGGAAGGTGCAGGTCTAAACAGGTACATCTCACTGCGAACCTTCCTAGTGATCTACAGGGTGTCCCAGAAGTCGCGCACTCCATTGAGGTGATCGAAAGTGAAAAATATTCTAAGCCCAAAAGTCCATGTTTGAAATTTTTTGATAACCTAGTTAATCAGTAATTAATTGATGAAAGTGACCAATCAGGAGCGCGCTACAGTACAATAGGCAGTAGGGGACGCGAGTCGGTCAGTCCCCAGTTTTGGTTTACTGCGTGAAAAGCAGGCAGCAGCTCTGGGCCTCTATTCTTGAAAACCAGGGAGTAGAACAATCGATAGAACGGTGACGTGGTTTTTCTGATAATCTATAAGTGGCATTCTTGAATGTCTTTCTATCGGGCGGTAATAGAAGGAAGGCTCCCTGATTCTTCTACTGGGTAATTTCAGGGGATCAGCCGGAAAAGACCAATAATTTGACATTTTAGGATTCATATCCTTACTTATTTCTCTGTTTTGTGCTTCAATTATATCTATCTTGTCTCATAAGATATCTACATAGCTCGGATTGAATTAAATTAGATCACTGGTTTTATCGGCTAGCTACTACAATAATCATGAAAAACAATCTTTGTGGGGAGAAATTATGGAAGATGTTGAAGATGCTGAAGAATTTCATAACATAAGGCAGGAAGTAACTCCAAGGACAGATCCTTTTCATCTGTCCGATGAAAAATTTCGAAAGTTATTTAGACTTACAAAGCCTTGTGTGAGAATCTTATGAATATGGCCTTACATACACGAACCCACTAGAACATCAGCATTAACAGTCCATTCCATATGGAACCGTAAAAATCTCAAGCAAACTAGGCTCATGATGAGCCTTAAATAGTTATTGTCAATGAACAATGACAATTTATATTGTATTAAGTATAATAAACTTTATGTTCAACTGCTTCATAAACACTTTATTCATGAATTCGTTTAGCGTCCATAATTGACTACTTTATTGGACACCACTTTATTGGACTCAACTGTCACAGTCTTCTCTCGATTATGCAATTTTCTTCGTTTCACACCACTTGTTATAGCCCGCATACAAATTTTCATAAACACTTTTAGTGGGTAGAAGAGATTCTTTGGCACTTGCGGCTAAATTATTCACGATTTCCTCTTCCGAACTATCCATTTTTGGGATTATTATGAAGTTTGTCACCGAATTAACGAACTAAACAACTTTGTTCAGTGAGGTTGCTAAGGTCGCTGATGGTTACTATGGTAAGATAAGCAAAAGCACACTCAATGTATTTCTTGAAATAAAGCGACGAATATATTAATTGCCATTCAGAAAATGAAATGTCTGCATTGCAGTCCAACATAAAGCTTTGTATGCAACTCGTACATAATTAGACTTATGGACTTGCCCAAAAAACTTTGGACTCGTCCATAAAGACCTAATTTATGTACTTGTTGCATAAATAGCTATCAAGGAATATTATTAACTTAGTAAGACTTAGTTACAACTAACCTTAACTTGATGACATTGTACAATCAATGCAGTTTGTAGATACATTGGGTTATATTTCACATTTTTGTTGAGCTCCATTACTTATGATCAATTTAGACATTTTGAAAATATAAACGACAAAAAACGGGATGACAATTATGACATGACAGCCTTGTCTGTCGACACATTCATATCTATGATTGGTCAAGAAATTCGGCAACGCTGTAGTTTGGTTCCCCCATTTCATGCTCCTTCCGTTATGCTCGAGAATTACGATTGTAAAGAGCATTCATATAGTCAAGCCGCTATTAAAGCACTGAGCTCCAATATCATTGACTCAAAGTTTCACACTATCCCGTTGGCTATTACTATGCAGAATTCAATGTGCAATTGTGTGACTTTTTCAAATTCCAATTATGAAGTTGTTGGAGGGGAAAGGCGTGCAAATAAATCTTAGAGAAAGAGGCTGGAATCGAACCTACTTTTCTCGTTTGCCGGTAAAGGACTCTGCCGCTAAGCTATCGGTGTTTATTACAATGATTTTGTTATGTATTCCTGGAAAGATGTGTTATCGAATCTAAACTATGGTTTTGAAGGTGCATATATAGTCTTTTTTTTAACAACGCTTTGTCCATTTTTCATGTTTTGCTATTTTTTTTCGAAGTTCGATCTGAAGTGAGTGCCAAATCAAGAAAAAACATGCCAGTTTCATTGAGGTTCCAAAATGGTAGGTATATAAGTTAATATATTTCCAGCATTCAATACAGAATAAATTCTCAAGAATTTCAGGGAGAGCTTGTTTTATAACTGTGGGATTACGAGAGAAAATAACAATTTCAAAATATCGTTCAATCAAATTAAATTTCACAAAAGACATTCGAAGCGACTTCAATTGGTGCAACTAAAATCAGCAGTCTATGAAGCAAGATGTCAGCGGCTGGGCTCTGAAACATCTCAATGGATCTGCTGAAGAATGATGATGAGATCCATCTCTGATTCAATGAAAATATTCAACATCGCCAGCTTCAATGGAGGCTTGCTCTTGTAACTGGCTAGATTTCCATAATAATCTCATAAAAGAGATAAAAAATTGAAGGTTTTGAATAAATCATTTCAGGTTTAATTTAGTTAAGCACAGGCGGAAATAATCTTGAAACAATTAATGGTAGCTATAATGTTCAGTCTGTCTGAAGCTTTCAGAGTATTTTTCTGAGCCTCACGATGAATCACCAATTTTTTCGAAATACTCATCAGTAGATAAGTAGTCAACTGAAAAGTGACTTTCATTATTACTTCCTCAAGAAACATATAGTAGCATCAATCACAGGTATCTTCGTATTTCCTAAAATGCTTCTGACTCATTGCACCAGAAATTTATTTCATATTAAATGCTGGAAATACAACGAATGCAATGTTTTTTTCTCAATTTGTCCTTCAAATGAACATATTTTTTTCACCCCACGGTTGGTTGGACTTAGGAAAAAAAATGCTAAACATGAAATTTGAGCTAGATCTTTCTTTGAAAAAACTCTGCTTGTCCCCAAAAATAATCGTTTTAAGTCGCTAGCGATGTTTTTGACTTTTCGAAAAAAAAATCTTGATTCCAAGAAATAGCCGTTTTTTTGTCCTGTCAGGACTTATAGTAACGTTAACTTATGCCTTTTCTTCTCTTACAATTTTTTTTTTGTGGGATTCAGATAGAATGATCGAAAATTTTGTTGCTTACTGTTTATGATAATTATGAAATCATACCTACTTCGTTTATTATCGCCACATGTTTTGAAGGCAAAACTATGATGATGTGGGTATTTGAAGCTTTATCGTTCATAATTGAGTTTTTTAATTCATAAAATTAGTTGTTTCTTTAATTTTTGGGTACACCAATCCTATGGCTTCACCCGAATATTTTGTGTTGATGGCATTAAATCGAATGCGGTAAGCAATTTTACTAGCTGTTCAACACTGCAAGATTGAATTCATAAATAATTCTTTTATTTCATTGGTACAGTTTTTTATTGTTTATCTGGTAGATGAATGTATTGAAGATATTGCTAGACAACCTATAGAACCATGTTCGTAATTCTATAAAATCAATTATTCATAATTATGATGTATTGTGGAAAGCTATCATTATATCCCACAAATGAATTTATAGATCCACGATGAATAATCATGAACCATCAATTTCTATGGACGTAGCAATGGAAGCGTAGATATTAACGACGCCCTAAACATTTCCTAAATGTTTGGATAGACACAAACTCCCTAATGAAGATATCAAAGTTTCGGTCAACTCGCATTACACCGACATCTGGTTGACTCTGAGTCGTAAAGAATAATAAAGTACTGTGATCTAAGCTCAAAAACGTTTTCCCCCACAATAAAATGTTATAAATTTCAGTTTAATGGGAAATATAATCTCATTAACATCGTACTTATGATGATAATCATGTTAAAATTTTTACGGTCTCATTTCGTTTTAATTCGTCCCGTAAAGTTTAAAAGTAATGAGTTGTCCAATAAATTCAACGTCATAATTAATTTGATTCGGGTCCTACTATCGTGTTCGGTCAATTATTTCAGGTATAAGAATAAACTAGACGTGCTGTGGGAAGTAAATTGATCGATATACAGGGGGTTCCAACTCAAACATAAATGTCAAAGTATCCTCTGCAAAATTATACCAACAGGATCTGAAAAGTTAAGGTTAATATGGTGGTGCAATGAAAGGTATGAATTATTTTTCTTGTACTCCTTTACTATGAGGAAAGAACATCTTCCTAAGCTCAACCTCCTGAAATCGATAGCATTTTTAATGAATTACACGTGTAAGATTCTTTAACCATTTAGATCGGACCCCACGATACAGTCAAGAAATATAGCCCGACGAGCACAATAACGTCTACCGGACAAAAACTACCACATTAAGATGGCGGCACATATAGAATCATTATTTACTTGTTCAGGATGGACAAATAGATATAGCTACCTCAAAAATATATCTTCAGTGTCTGGGCTATAACTTATCTTTAGGGGGAAAACAACTCTTTTCGGGAGAATCGGGCGCTATTGATATTTTATACTCACTTTGTGAAGTATGTTGGAATTCCTTTGAAATTATCAGATATTATGATGAGGATTTTACAGAAGAACTGAAAATGCTTTGTTATAAAGCTGAATTCTTTCAGGAATCTATCTGTTCAGGATACCAAACCCTTGAAAAATCACTCGCGTAGTTTGTATGTCCCTATTTCAGTCCATTTGTCACACTAGAGTTTCTCCGAATCTGACTCTGACAAATCATTGGAATTCGGATCAGATGGCAGAGCTAGAATCGTAGATCAGATAAACCCTCAGTTAATTTCGCCATTTTTTCGACCACGACATGCGGGATCCAAAACTACCCTGAGAGTGTCAAGTTTCTAGGTCGAAACGTTCGAGAGTTATCGAGGTCAACAATTTCTTTAACAGTTGATTCCTTTTTTGGAATAAAACGCTTCTTTTTCGAGTTATTCCTGATTTCATTCGTTTGAATTTGTCGGAAAAGTGGTATTTTTGGCCTCAAGAATCTACACTTTTACAATTATCCGAAAGTTATACTATACAGGGTGACTTTTCTTGAAAGTCCCACTGTATCAAAAAACGTTTCCAAAGAAATTTCTTAGTATTCAGGGGGGACATCGAATGCAGAAATTGAATCTGACTTTGGAGTTTGATTTCAAGGTCAAGTAGATATTTTGAAGAGGAAATATGCATTTTTTATTGCAGAATTTTAATATCTGTGAAAAACTGAAAACATTTTGCCTTTTTGGTCATAATATGAATCGTTGTGGAAGTATGAGGTGTTTTATGTTCAGAATGGTCATTTTGAAAATCTTCTACACACAAACTACTGAGCAAATTTGAGAAAAATCCAGAAGACGAATCAGTTTTTTTTAATATGTTCATACCAAATGCAGAACCCAATCATTCTATGGAAAATAACTTTGAAGTATCGGGTGATTTTTTTAGAGTGAATTTTCGGAATATGTCCACCACGACTACACCTTTTCCAATTGAATTTCAGAAAATGGAAATTGTAATTCACAATAGTAAGTTGATATTCAGAAACGGTAATTTGAATTTCAGAATAGTGATATGTTATTCAGAAAGGGTAATTTGAATTTCAGAATAGTGATATGTAATTCAGAAACGGAAATTCGAATTTCAGAAAATATAAATTGTAATTCAGAATTGGTGATTTGAAATTCAGAAATGGAAAATTTTAATTCAGAAAAATGAAATTGTAATTCAGAAAAAAAAATTGTAATTCAGTTACTTGGTACCCAAACCACCTTTTCTGGTATTATGTATGTAATTCAAATGGAGACATGATTTCATTTAAAATGGGTGGCGAAAAATATTAATAATGATTATTGAGGTCATTTTCTCAAAGTACTTAGATACCTTCATAGAAGTAGGAAATATAATAACAATAACTTTATTTCCAAGAATAACATGAAGGTATATACAGTCAAAACCGAAAACAGGAAAAAAACGAATTTGAAAATACGAAATACTTAGGACAAGTTCGATGCCACATTGTCCTAGATTCCTATGTTGCATCACTTTATACCGAGCTCGATACTATTCTGAATTACATATTACATTTTCTGAAATTGAATTGATAACTTCTGAAATACAATTTTCCTTTTCTGAAATTGAATTTGCCATTTCTGAATTTCAATTCACTATTCTGAATTACAACTTTGTTTTTCTGAATTACAACTTCCTAATCTGAATTTCAATTTCGTTTTTCTGAAATTGAATTAACTATTCTGAAATTCAATTTCTGTTTTCTGAATTACATATTGCTATTCTGAAATACATGTTCCCTTTTCTGAAATTCATCTTTGAATTTCTGAATTACAACTGTGAAAGGTGTAGATCTGGAGATAATGCTACCGTGAATGGTGCTCGTCACATATTGATGATCAATGATTATTTATTTCAAAATTTGAATGGTATCTACCCAGAAGATTTTGGTTCCAACAAGATGGTGCTACATCTCATGATGCTAGCGTACCAATGAATTCATTGAAAGAAAAATTTGACGATAACATTATTTCGAGAAATGGTCCAATTAATTGGCCTCCAAGATCATGCGACATAACTCCAATGAATCATTTCCTTTGGGGTTATGTCAAGTCATTAGTATATGCTGATAAACCAGGAACAATAGACGCTTTGGAAGCCAACATAATTCGTTTTATCGCTGATATTAGGCCTGAATTACTCGAAAAAGTGGTCCAAAATTGGTCTGGTCGAATGCGGTTCCTCAGAGCTAGTAGTGGTGGACATATCCCCTAAAATATTTAAAAAAATAAATGTCAGAAAATTATCTTTCAAATAAAATAGAAATTGAGCTTAAATCTCGATTTGAATATGTTTTATTTCAATCTAAAGTTCTATCACTCTGATACGATACTTAACCATGACCAGAGAAATTCTTTTTACGTAAAATCAAAAGAAAAAGAATGTTTTAGTTTCTTACGAAGATTGATATTCTGCAACGAAAAGAGTACATTCCATATTAAAAAAATCTACTCGACCTTGAAATCATGTCCCCCTTAAAAGTAATAAACTCATTTGAAACATTTTTTGATCCAGGCTCATTCCAGGGAATTGTTTCAGAGGATCTTTTAAAATGGGTCCCCCTGTATATACTCTGTATAAAAACCATCTTTCAAATAGAAAGTGCTATAAACGCAATTTCGGTTTGTGTTCTACAGTTTCTCCTTTCCAGAATATGCATATAATTTTATTCCACCTAAGAAATAACCAGTTCCGGAGCTTTTTCAATTTTTCGCTTTATTTTGAGTCATTTCACTTTCTCGTGATCGCAGGTCTTAAGTCAAATTATTGTGATGGTGAAAAGTTGGAGTTTCCGGAACAAATTCAAGTTTTTCTCAAAGATGTGTCGAATAATGAATGGTAATCCTAATGATATGAGGTTATTATGTTTCTCAGGAGCTCTTCATGTTTTATACTTATTGAACATAATGATATAAGGTAATATTCTTCAAAATATGAATCAGTTTTTCCGGTGAAACCAAATACTGTTCTTTCTTTGATTGGCAGAAACAATCAACATTCGGAATTAATTCTATGGAAACATTTTTATTGATGACATTTCCATGACAGATGTTACAAAAACATTCGAAGAAATGAAGTTTTCGCCGATTCTGATTCCAAATCAAAACAATTTCAGCTCGGTCACAAAAACCGTTCTCGATTTATCTCCAGCAGCTTTGCCGAGGAAGTTGAGCAGAAATCCACGGACCGAACTTCATCACGGCGCAAAAAACAACGCACAAAGTGGTAGGGCATATCTCCAAGATCGCACGATATGTCAAAATGCCCTCAGGCATCATTAATCGTGGCCAAATCTCCAAGACTTACTCCCAGCATGTTATCAGGGAAAGTTGCAACGCTGAAGACCAATTGGTCAGTGCTCAAGATTCTACAAATTAACTTAATCACTGCCAGTGCTCAGCTTCAGGAACTTCTGGGCTCTAAAAAACGTGATGAAAGGACATATAAGAGGATATAAAGTTTGTTTTTACGCTGGGAAATGGGACGGTTAGGTTAGGCTGGGAAAGAATCCACCCCGATATATAACTGACATTTGTTACTTGACTGACGATAAAATTACACCGCTTCTTTCGGAATTCTGAGTGACGCGGAAATCTGGATGTCGGAGAATTAGAAGAGCATTTGTTCCAGGGCTTATTCAAATTGAACACTAAGAAGATTAATTTTGGGAGCAGTGCAATTTCATGGAATTCATCAATTATACTAATATTCTATACTCCATTCACTTTTCACCGTGTATATTTTGAAAATGTTAGGTTATAGTCATTTTTCTGTCAGATAAATACGCGACGTTGTCCTCTCTACATAGAGGTCGTAGTAATTACGTATTTATCGAAATGTTTATTCACTTTGAGTAAATAATGAATTCGAGAAAATATTATGTGAATTCAATAATTCCAAAGACATGGCGAATGTTGAAGAAACTTTTTTCTCTGTTGATACTGGAAATACTTCACGTATATGAGCATGATTGGAAGATTCAGTGATGCTTTTTTCTTGTACGGAAATCGAGAATCGAGTGTTGAAATTTTACTGAACAATAATGAACAGAATAGTCCGTTACTTTGTGATAGTTCATTCGAAAAAAGAAGAAAAGTACTCGAGTACGGAGATGGAATTCCCCACTTTTCGAAATTCTCAAGGAATAAGCCTACAGAAGACATGTAAATACTTGTTTGCAGAACTTAAAATACTCCAGTATGAAAATGTAGAGTAGTACTGCGAAACGTGGTGATAAATTATTGATTTCAAAATTATCAGGGTTACTATCAGAATGAGCAGATTTCAATTCTTCATAGCACTTCCTGGCAAAAAATAAATTAAAAGAAAAAAAAAGCGTTTTTAAAAAGAAGCTTCGATTTAAATACTCTGAAAGGAAGAAAATAAAATTTTCCCTTACAATTTCAACTTATAACCTCAATATACACAATTCATATACATAATCATAAAAGCTTGTCGCGCGATTAACTTGTGTTAATAAACTAGTACCTATTCAATTGAGTCTCTTAATCTGCTAAACGCAATTTTTTTATATTAGTTTGATTAAATACTTATAGGTACTTACACAGACCTCGCGACAATCTTTTATGTTCATTTGAATTGTGTATAATGAGGTTATAAGTTGATAGTTGAAATTTAAAAGGAAAATTTCATTTTCTTCCTTTAAGAGCATTTAAATAGAAGCTTTTCTTGAAAAAGCTTTTTGTGCTTTTAATTCATTTCTTATTTTGAAGGACACATCCTCAATCTATCAGTAGAGCTTGAAATTCCTATTTAAATAATATGCCATGCTTGGTGGTATACTGAAATCATCATCGAAAATCAGAGATTACAAGTAGTACGAGTATTATCATTAAAGTGGTGAAAAACAAAATTGGAACGTTCTTCGAAGTTAATGGTAGGTAAATGAGAAATTCTGATTTAGATAGTGAAGACTTCAAGCAAAATAATTTTTGTATATTTCTGGAATGATAACCTCAATTTGTACTGAAATATAAGTGTGTATGGTGTAGTGTATCGTCCGACTCTCATTTGAAATTGATTATTTTTCTATAAATAAATATTGGTATGCATTATTTTAGAAAAATATACCGAAACCATTGATTGGTACATAAGAAAGTGCCATAAGAATGTTTTCACAAAAACGTAGAAGTTTCCAAAGGAAAAATGTTACAACCACTTTTCAAAAATGCAAATTCACCAAAAACACCTTCAAAAACTGAAATAATGAGACACCGACACACAAAGTTTTCATTCATCTAGTGAATAAAAAGGATATTCAAATATGTCCAATTTGACTCACTCTGTACATTTGGTAAAAAGGTTCAACCCCCTCCCGCTGAAAAACTTCCTAGATTCTCGAGTGCTCTATAGATACTGTAAAGACTTGTAGATATCGAAAAACGCCCTGTATTTTCCACGATTTATAAATATTCAATTGAGAATTCTGTTATAGAGGTAATTTTTCGATAAAAAATTTACATTTAGCCTACTACTTCAAATCACCCTGTATATAAAGTTTAATGGATGAAAATGTGCAATGGCGCAAACACAAAAATAATTGAACGTTGCAGTCTTTGCAAACTTCATTCTTCAAAATTTCAGGAAATAAAATTCATAGAAGGAAAAAGAGTGTCAATCGCCTTGTAACATTTCATTAAATATCAGCCGTCTTTAATTACCCATCCAAAAAAACCAATGGAAAATTCATTTCATCCCCGGCAGAAAGAGGGCTTGGGAATGCAGAGGTCGTTTAAAACAGATGCTAATTTTCTGACATTTCAATCAATGTAGCAAAAATGAAAAATGGCAGAGAACCCCTCCAAGTTTTTCAGTTACTCGAATATCCCATCTACATAAGTGATGGATCGAATTGCAAATTCGGCATTTCAGGTTATTGTTTTCAAAGAGAGCTCCAGATGACTTCGTGTTTGCATTCCATTCCCATTTCGCGATCGTCTCAGAAATTCTTTTGGCTTCTGAAATGATGTAATTCGATTTCGGTAGAATCTAGACTAGTTATTTCGTGGACTTTTGTCGAATTCAGGATATCGACCTCCATTGCGTCGGAAGATTTGATTCTCTGCTAATTGTGAACGCAGAAACCTTACTTTTACTGTAATAAAATGAAGCCTGCTCGTTCTCTCCGAAGACGTCTGTCTATACAGTGAAGTCTCCTCAATTATCGAATCTATACTGAAGACGAATCGTCCTGAAGTCTGAATATCCGCTTAAATTAGCTCAAAATTTTCCTCTGATATGAATGGAATAGCTGTAAACATGCACTGCTTACTTTTCCGTTTCATTGATGAAGTATGTTGAGAATGGAACAACGCACAAATTCATATCTTCGGTATTTTATTACAAAGCGAATTTTTGACACCCTGCATCTCTGAAACGAAGACCGGGAGAAAAACTTGAAGAGAAAATAAATGATGTTTCTCATTAGAAATCCACAGTTGACCATTGATATACTTATTTAGAAACACCCTGTATTCCTTTGTTGAAGTACCAATATCGTATATAATGAAGGATGTGATGTATATGCATTCCAATTCATATCTTCGTTATTTTATTACAAAGCAAATTTTTGACACCCTGCATCTCTGAAACGAAGACCGGGAGAAAAACTTGAAGAGAAAATAAATTTTGTTTCTCATTAAAAATCTACAGTTGACCATTGATATACTTATTTAGAAACACCCTGTATACCTTTGTTGAAGTACCAATATCGTATATAATGAAGGATGTGATGTATATGCATTCCAATTCATATCTTCGTTATTTCATTACAAAGCAAATTTTTGACACCCTGCATCTCTGAAACGAAGACCGGGAGAAAAACTTGAAGAGAAAATAAATGATGTTTCTCATTAGAAATCCACAGTTGACCATTGATATACTTATTTAGAAACACCCTGTATTCCTTTGTTGAAGTACCAATATCGTATATAATGAAGGATATGATGTATATGCATTCCAATTCATATCTTCGTTATTTTATTACAAAGCAAATTTTTGACACCCTGCATCTCTGAAACGAAGACCGGGAGAAAAACTTGAAGAGAAAATAAATTTTGTTTCTCATTAAAAATCTACAGTTGACCATTGATATACTTATTTAGAAACACCCTGTATACCTTTGTTGAAGTACCAATATCGTATATAATGAAGGATGTGATGTATATGCATTCCAATTCATATCTTCGTTATTTCATTACAAAGCAAATTTTTGACACCCTGCATCTCTGAAACGAAGACCGGGAGAAAAACTTGAAGAGAAAATAAATTTTGTTTCTCATTAAAAATCTACAGTTGACCATTGATATACTTATTTAGAAACACCCTGTATACCTTTGTTGAAGTACCAATATCGTATATAATGAAGGATGTGATGTATATGCATTCCAATTCATATCTTCGTTATTTTATTACAAAGCAAATTTTTGACACCCTGCATCTCTGAAACGAAGACCGGGAGAAAAACTTGAAGAGAAAATAAATATTGTTTCTCATTAAAAATCTACAGTTGACCATTGATACACTTATTTAGAAACACCCTGTATACCTTTGTTGAAGTACCAATATCGTAGATAATGAAGGATGTGATGTATATGCATTCCAATTCATATCTTCGTTATTTTATTACAAAGCAAATTTTTGACACCCTGCATCTCTGAAACGAAGACCGTGAGAAAAACTTGAAGAGAAAATAAATGTTGTTTCTCATTAAAAATCTACAGTTGACCATTGATACACTTATTTAGAAACACCCTGTATACCTTTGTTGAAGTACCAATATCGTAGATAATGAAGGATGTGATGTATATGCATTCCAATTCATATCTTCGTTATTTTATTACAAAGCAAATTTTTGACACCCTGCATCTCTGAAACGAAGACCGGGAGAAAAACTTGAAGAGGAAATAAATGTTGTTTCTCATTAAAAATCTACAGTTGACCATTGATACACTTATTTAGAAACACCCTGTATACCTTTGTTGAAGTTCAAATATCACAGATAATGAAGGATGTAATGTATATGCATTCCAATTCATATCTTCGTTATTTTATTACAAAGCAAATTTTTGACACCCTGCATCTCTGAAACGAAGACCGGGAGAAAAACTTGAAGAGAAAATAAATGTTGTTTCTCATTAAAAATCTACAGATGACCATTGATACACTTATTTAGAAACACCCTGTATACCTTTGTTGAAGTACCAATATCGTAGATAATGAAGGATGCGATGTATATGCATTCCAATTCATATCTTCGTTATTTTATTACAAAGCAAATTTTTGACACCCTGCATCTCTGAAACGAAGACCGGGAGAAAAACTTGAAGAGAAAATAAATGTTGTTTCTCATTAAAAATCTACAGTTGACCATTGATACACTTATTTAGAAACACCCTGTATACCTTTGTTGAAGTATCAATATCGTAGATAATGAAGGATGTGATGTAAATGCATTCCAATTCATATCTTCGTTATTTTATTACAAAGCAAATTTTTGACACCCTGCATCTCTGAAACGAAGACCGGGAGAAAAACTTGAAGAGAAAATAAATGTTGTTTCTCATTAAAAATCTACAGTTGACCATTGATACACTTATTTAGAAACACCCTGTATACCTTTGTTGAAGTACCAATATCGTAGATAATGAAGGATGTGATGTATATGCATTCCAATTCATATCTTCGTTATTTTATGACAAAGCAAATTTTTGACACCCTGCATCTCTGAAACGAAGACCGGGAGAAAAACTTGAAGAGAAAATAAATGTTGTTTCTCATTAAAAATCTACAGTTGACCATTGATACACTTATTTAGAAACACCCTGTATGCCTTTGTTGAAGTACCAATATCGTAGATAATGAAGGATGTGATGTATATGCATTCCAATGCTGCTTCTTTCCTTTATCATCCCCTCTGAAGATAAAGCTCATTTTAATGCAATCTACTTTCATTTCAGTTAAACCTCTATGGGTGAAGCTCATCGGGGAAAATAAGCCATTATCTGCTGATAACACTTACGAGCTCAGCTGCGAAGTAGTGGGCTCCCGACCTGTGCCGACCATAACGTGGTGGAAGGGCAGCATACAGATGAAAAACACCAGGGAAACGGTGAGATTAATTGAATTAATGGTGTCTTTTTCTCCCAACAATAATGGACTCGGTGGTCGTTCTTTTTTTGCCTTCCT
This sequence comes from Adalia decempunctata, assembly GCA_951802165.1. Classification (NCBI taxonomy): domain Eukaryota; kingdom Metazoa; phylum Arthropoda; class Insecta; order Coleoptera; family Coccinellidae; genus Adalia; species Adalia decempunctata. The sequence continues at coordinate 31,669,864 of OX637697.1, forward strand.
GGCATCATTAATCGATTCGGGAATCGGATATTTTTTCAGTCATCCGATGCTAAGATACAGGGTTTTCGTCAGGACCACCTATTTAAGAGGCTGAAAGTCAGTGTTTTGGTTCATTTACGAATAATTTCGAAATCGAGAGACAATATTTTTTCCATCAGTATGACTATTCCTGATCATGATTTCACAACCGAGTGAAAACTGAAATCGGAATACTGATGAAATTAATATCGATAAAATTAAAAGATAAGTGCAATATTTAAAAATGTACATACTGGAATTCGTGGGATTGGAAGTGTTTGAAAATAGACACGTTGTCCCACGAAATCCCGTGTGTGTATTGAAAACAAGGAAGAAGAAAAACTTTAATTGAATTTAAAAATATACCTACATCAGCTTCACTCTGTTCAAGAATTAATACATTTCAATATTTTCTATCCGAAGAATCATTCCCTAGAGTGAAGAAGAAAAAATATGGATTTGAAATTTCGATTGCAAGTATACTATTTTCAATGATCTGATTCAATAAAAAAAATTGCAAGCGATGAGAATGTTTTTCAAGGAATTTAAATACACTGTTAATTTCTAGTGGTTCCAAAGACATTGTGGCCAGTAGAAAGTGTCTTAAGGGCGTCTATTGCCAAAAAAGATGAACACTATGAGATTCCGCATATCATAAATTTTCTGTGTACCAAATTCACTGATTTTTTTACCGTATTCAGAGATGAAAAAATGTACTATTTTCAGGGGCGAAATTCAGGGGGGCTTTAACATCGAAACAGGGGGCCTCCTGGCAAAAATGAGGGTCTTCTAATTTGGTCTCGGGAATCTGTGACAAAATTTTGGGGGATAAATTAAGATTTTTTAAAGAATTGAGTTAGCACAATACCCAATGACAGATACTTTCAGAATGATAATTTTTTTTTTAAATTACCGTAGTCTTGGCGACTAGGCCATTGACACAGTACAATATTCTATATTTGCGTTACAGATGAAGACAAAACTTTTAACAAAATATACTAATTAACAGAAAGAAAAATATACCATGATTAAAATGGATTCTACACATAATCAAACATAATTTTCATAAAATTTTTCGTTTGTTTCATCGGGATTGACTGATGAGTTATCTATTATTTATGAAACTTGTGCTAGCTCTCCAGGGATATAAAGAATTATTTAACACCACATAAATCCCACATAATTTCAACATTGGTTCAATTGAAATAGCGTCATAAATGATTAGTTATTAATTAAGTGTCCAAAAGATTTGCACATAATTCGTACATAATTTCGACAGATTGTTCCGAAATGTGGGTCATACTATGGATATAATTCACTTGAATGATTCCTGACGTGAGCCGTTGGCGAGTGTTAATCAATAAGTAATGTATTAACCATGAAAAAATCAAATATACAGGCTGTTCCCAACTTGAAGGTACGAACATGAAGAAGAGATTTCTCGAATCATTTCATACGAATACTTTTATTTTCTACAATGATTGATATTTTCGAAAATATGAACCGTATATTTTTTTCAATCAGTTTTATGGTATTTTTGCGTGGACTTATGAGTCGTCTACTTTTATACCAGGCGAAATATCCAATAGGTTTTGATTGAGGAATAATAATATGTAAATAAAGAAAATGTGTCTAGAAAGCATTATAATCATGACAGAATTTTTTTACATCACGAACCATCTGCCAGAACGAGAAATGTTGCCGCGCAAATGCGAGCGAAATGAGCTCATTCATATTTGCAAGTCAGACCGGAGCGCATATTGGGCATGTATTATTGTCAATTGAAGGAATAAATTAAAGGAATTAAAGGTGTTTATTTTTAACATTACAACGATTTATTTAGTAATAAACTATTCGAAAAATATGCTTTTCCTACGCATCCTCAAAATTCGTTTCCTCATCGTCGTCATCTTGGTTGACATTTTCAATGAATGAAGAATCATCTGAACTGAGCTCCAAGAATTTTTCGAATGGATTGGGGAGGTCTTGAGTAGGATACCGGTGTGACTCACGAAACATTCAAAGAAGTGTAAAATCTCAGTCACATTAAGGGGTAAAAAATAAACCATCAGGGCATTCAAAACCCCAAAAGTTGGGTGGACAAAGAGTAGTAAAAGAGAGTATAAGACTTTCACAGTGAGCTTTAGTATTACGAGTACATAGCGAATACCCTTATCATCAGATCAGGTGAATGAAACTGAAAACAAATTCTATAATTTCATAAAAGAATTTTAGCTTCCTCCACATAATTTTCTATCAACTTCTCGTAAATGCCCAATATGCGCTCTAGGTCTGATTTGCAAAACTGCCTGGATCCGCCAGTGAGCTCATTTCGGTCGCATTTGCGCGACAACATTTCTCGTTCTGGCAGATCGTTCGTGATGTGAAAAATTTCTGTCATGATTATAATTCGCTTTCTAGACACATTTTCTTTATTTCCTGTAAATTTCAAGCGTACTGCAATGACATAAGTACAGCTGTTCTTGATGAATTTTCAAAGAGTTCTGCCAAAACTTAGGAGGGACGAAAAAGTTCTGCCATTATTCTTTATAGATTCAATATATTATCAATAACAATTCCTGAAAGTTTTGTGTATGATACTATGACATAGTTGAACCTAATTTTCTGGCCTCTTTGAGCGCTTGTGGTAGTCTACTCCGGCCATTATGGGCTGGCAGAAATGGTCTTTATTTTCGAGCAGATATTGAATATTAAACAAGGAAATTTTGGTGAGTTTTGAAATGACATATGAAAATTGGTCACTGGCTCTTGGTCTATAAGCCAATTTTCAAACACAACTCCATCTGACACAACTACGACTTAATCAAATTATAGGTTAAGATAGATAAGGAGATCGATAAAACCACAGATCACCACCAAAAGTAAAACCATCAATAACACTGAATTGAATATGGAATAGATAACTTAACTATTGAACTAATATAAAAACATTCATAACAATGAAATTTTTGCATACATGTGGCGGTATTTCATTGATACAGCATCTAATTTCGGCTTTCAAAGCTTCGATGGTTGTAGGATTTTTAGCATAAACCTGTGATTTCAGATGAATCCACAGCCACAAGTCTGAAGACGTTAAATCGCAAGAGCGTGAATGCCAATGCTGATCACCTTATTGCGTAATGACTCCACCAGGAGCAAACTCGTGCAATATCGTCCATTTTCCACAGGCGTTATGGCATGTGACACCGTCCTGCTGAAACAACATGTCGTCAATATCAATTGCTTCCAAATGAGGCACAAGAAACTGTGTTATCATAGCACGATAACGTTTGCCATTAATCGTTGCTGGATTTTGTGATGATCAAGACGCGTTGTTCTACCGTGTAATGCTCCATGTTTCCTAACTCCCATCTGTCAACTTTCCTTCTGTCACATCATAATCACGTTATGCCTGATTCAAATCTTGCGCTCTTATCGGAACACTCTTTATAGTCGGTCTAACTATCCACACAGACTAAAAGAAAGCTCATTCAAGATTATCTCCGGAACTTCCGCAGTGGAAAATTATTTCGACTTTATGCTCTCATGTTTCGTGGTCGTAAGTCTATTCCTTTCAGCCTTTTTCGCCAGCATTGAACACCCCCGATAAGAATACTTTACGATATTGCGAGATCAGTTGCAGAATTCACTGGGAAAATCGAGTCCTATATCCTTCAGATTTATTGTTGCGGTGGGGTTGCGTATATGTTCAGGTTTGGATCTGGATCACGTGACGGACGTATTTTTGCTCGGGTAGAAAGCCGTGTTTTGGTGTTGTTTCCATGGCTTACCAACATATTCCGTTTCAATTTGAATGAATGATGCACGATATCAAGGGTTGCAGCGGTAAACTTCACTTTTTTCAGGGAAGTTAGTGCCGTCGTGGATCCTAAATTGTCAAACTTGGTGTTTTCCACTTCTTTTTCAATAAAAAAAACGGAGGGATGTTTTATGTTATGAGAAATGAAATGAACGAGCAACACAACAATAAGCCCAATGAACAATGGCAGTCTCCTCTTTCCTGTTCTTGTTGTTTTTCTGCTTATAGATTTCGATGTTCATCTTAGGACAATAGAATGTTATGTCCATCCATTAAACCCTTTTCCGCAAGTACAGAGTTCTTCGTTTGATACAGTCGACAACATCGTTCGTGTTCTTTTATTCGTGTATGAATGCTTCATTCAGTAGTCTCGATGTTAACTTTTCCGCAGTAGAAAGGTATTCTATAAACACCATCAGCTTGAGAGAGTGAATCAGTTTGGTCTTTGACACACCTTAGGACCTGTCTCAGTTTTTGAGTTGGTTCGAAGACTGTGTTGATATTATGTCTTTTTAAAAGTTTGTCCCTCGCCGATGGAATGGAAGGTATGTATTTTTCTTGGAATCTATTTCGAATGGTCCATTTTGCTTTGTTGTTCCATTCGATCTCAAGGCTCCATCGGCCCATTGGAACTGAATGCTTTTCGCCAATGTTCACATTCGTCAAGCTCACATGTGAGTCGAGCTCTCTTAACAAGTGTTTTGATCACACCCTTCTTTTGTTGGGGATGGTGATTGGATTCCTTGTGTAGATATTCGTCTGTGTGGATAGGTTTTCTCTGGATATTGTGTCCTTGTCAAACATTTGACTTCCTAGTAACCAATTCAACCAGGAAGGGTAGTGCACATCACCAGTTCGGAGCAGTCATTTGTCGGGTTACAATCTTCGACCGAGAAACTACAGAAGATGCCTATCGCAATTGTAGGCAAAACGTAAGGTAAAATTAATATCAGAAATACTAAACGAAATCTATTTCCGGTCAAAATATGTATTACGTTTTCGTATATAATGATGGGTTTCTCTGTAACACGCTCCTTGGGATATCATACGAGGATATATTGAAAAATTCGTAGCCTTCTATAGAACCTTTCAAAATTTCAATGTCAAAATATTTTATTACTCAACATATTCTCTTCTTAATTGAATACATTCATTACAGCGAACCTGCAACTTCTCTAGACCTTTCAAAAACATGTTTCTTTTTGCTCTGCAAACCAGTCCTCTACAGCTTTTATTACCTCCTTGTTGGAAGAAAATTTACGACGTTTTAAACTTTTTTTCAGTTGAGGAAAGAGATGATAGTCGGACGGAGCCAAATCTGATGAATAAGGGGGGTGTTCTAGTAATTCTAACCCTAAATCACGAATTTTTTGTTGAAGAGCAACATGAGATTTGTGTACTTGGGCGTTGTCCTGTGAAAACAAATACCTTTGGATAGCTTTCCGCGTCTTTTCTCTTTAATTTTCTCCCGTAGAGTGGTCAGTAATGCCGAATAGTAATCTTCAGTTATTGTTCCACCCTTATCCAAAAAATCATCAATCATGATTACTCCATGGCAATCCCAAAAAACTGAAACAAGAACTTTTCCAGCAGATTTTTGGACGCGAAACTTTTTAGGTCTTGCTTTGGACCTTTGCTTTTTTCTGGATCGTAGAAATGTAGGTACCCAAGTCCCATCCATAGTAACAATTCGGTTTAAGAAGTCTACATACATCGTTTTCAAATAGAGCACAGATCGAACGCGTGCGAGGGTAGAAACCCTCGCACGCTTTTAGTCAACATTCAAACATTTGGGGATCCATTTTGCATAAATTTTTCTCATGTCCAAATTGACGTGAACTATATGATGAACGCGTTCGTATGAAATCTTCAGTGCTTCAGATATCCGTTTTAGCCCAATTCGACGGTCCGATAAAATCATGTCATAAACTGCATCGATATTTTCGGGGACTGACACAGAAACTAGCCTTCCCGATCGGTCATCATCTTCAATGGAAAATTTACCTCTTTTGAAGCTTGCAGTCCAGTTTTTCACGGTCGCATACGAAGGAAATTGATCACCAAGGGTATTAAGCATATTTTCGTAAATCTGCTCACCTCTTAACCCTTTCAAATACAGGTACTTGATGATGGCTCGATTCTCCAATTTTTCGATTTTTACAATTTCGGTGGACATCTTTTTTTTTTCAATTTATTGAGTAACTCTGGTTTTACTTTTTTGACGTCGAACTCTACACTGACACTTCCAATAAGTTATTGTTCGTTGATATGGTATCGCAATATTTTGTTTATGCATGGAACTGGTCTAGGCTAACTAGATATCATCGTTTTATGATGAAATATAAAGTTGGAATTATTCCAAAAAAAAATGACAATAGTTATTCATACGGTTTCTTTTTCTATTTCTGATGTCGATTGGTATTCAAATGAAAAATATTTTACCATGGAGAAACTGATGGATTTGATTGATTTGTGATCGTGTTTCACAGAAACGCAATGGTATAATACAAAACATTTTTGGGAAGAGAGATAGTTCTACCAAGGATAGATTTTGTTTGGCGTCAATAGCTCTTCTATACATCTTTTCAGAACTATCTATTCATTCTGAGACACCCTCTATAATAATAGAATACGTTATATATGAAACAAGTTAAAAATTTTCACGAAATCCATCATGGAATCGACCGATTGAATTTGAAGACAGGATTTCAAGACCTCCAAAGATAAATTTGACATTGAAATGTAAGATCAGCTGGGTTTCAGAGAACTAAATAATATGCTTTAAATTGCAGGAAAGTTGATTGTCATGTTTCGTAATTCAGTTCACAATTATCTGAAATCAACTACGTAGAAAGTATGAAAAATGTGAGCTTTTTGGTAATGAACGGAACGACATTTCTTATAAAAGCATTAGTTGAAAGCAATGAAGACTCCATATTATGATGGATGTCCCTCCTTCCATAACCATCTATTTTTCTCCTTGATTGATGCGACTCTATCAGCGGAGCCATTCGGTATTCGAATCATTTGGCAGATTACGTGTGCCATTAGACCAGACCTATTCTTTCGTCTGTTGATACCCGAACCGTGAAGCCACTTTCATTATGGTATCATCGAAAGGCAATTACTTCAACCGTAAAGAACAGAATGTTCAAAATATCGGCTAACCTCGGAACAGAGGCGGCCTTAGGGGGTGGCGAACGGGGCAATCGCCCAGGGCCTCGCTCTTGGAGGGGCCTCGCGCAAGAACCCAAGCATGAGAGTATATTTGGCTTCATGTGTAAAAAAATTGAAGGAAATCAATAATGGTGAATTTTTTAAACAATGCAGCTACTTGCAAATGTCCGTGACAGTAGGAGAATCATGTGATATTCATGTACAAGAATTGTACGAAGAACAGAATATGTTCATCAGTGCATATGAGGAAAACGACGATAATATCCCGGTGCTGGAATACATAAGAGAAAAAAAATATAACTGAAGTTTGCCCCACTATCGAAATTGTCCTGAGAATTAGAGCCGTTTCACAAGGGACTGATGGTCAGTCCTGATGGTCGGTCGAACCGATCATCAGTCGGCGGTATTTGTTTTCACATCGATGAGTATCGTCAGTCGCCGCTATCAAAGACCATTTGCTGCCATGGATTTGGAGCGTGACACTGTAATTGCTTTGTACGAGAACCGTCCGATTTCCACACGAAGTGAAAACTTTTTTCGTATTCTTCGAAATTCTTATATTGGAATTATTATTGTGTGGATTCTTTGTTTGAAAATTTATATGGGAAATCTACTTGATGATTGGTTCAAGTTTTTTTGAAGTTTTAAAATTTACTCTATCATCTTGTATATAAAAGCCAAAGACCTCAGACAAAAAATTAAGGAGCGAGGACATTATCGACGATCAATCTGTTGATGAATATGCAAACTTGCTTCGTCATTGAAAAAGATTCTTGAAATCTTCCTGTCATACACAGATCAGAGCCAGATCCTCCCAATATTCAAAACAATATTTTTATAATTTTCTGGGGATGTATTCCATTTTTCCATTTTTTTACTATGGCACTAATGAGCATTTCAGTTTCAAAATTAAGTTTTTCCTACCCATTGACTATTATCCACTATTATTGGTGAATAAATACAATCCTTTCGTAAATACGTAGAGATTCCTAAGAATATTCAATAACAACATGCGCAACACCGCAATCGCATCGGGACTGACGGTGCGCATGCATTATGTGAAAACCTCCTTTGTGCCTTTTGCCGCAACTCGATCCGACGACACGCAAACGCAGCAGACCGAACCGATGCTCATGCTTGTTTCATGGGTCGACTGATGATACGCATGCATGTGAAAGTATTGCAAAATCCAGTTCAAACCACGGTCCCGACTGACCATCAGTCGCAAATGAAACGGCTCCCAGTCCCATGTGAAACGGCTCTTATTGCCACCACACCTGTTGCAGTTGCTTCTGCTGAAAGGAGTTTTTCGAGGCTTAAAATTGACAAAACTCATTTGAAGAATTCAAGATCGGCTTTCAGTACTTGCTATTCTTTCAATAGAAAATGACGTAGCTCATTCGTTGGATTATTGTGTTCTAACTAAAGATTTGAGTCTCAGAAAAAGCCGCGAACATCAATTTTGAAATTTAACATAAATTTTAAAATTTATCTTCTCCGAATTTGTTGAATTTGTAAACCTTTCGAAGTAAAATATTTTGAAACACAAATTTTATTTAGTTGTAAAACTATGGCAGTTTTTATCAAACATGACAAAATACCTAAACCAAACGACCCGACCTAAATTCTAATGACATACTTTTCATGAAGGACAAAGGGCCTCGCAAAGACCTGCCGCCCGGGGCCTCGCAATTGGTAAGGCCGCCGCTGCCTCGGAAAGTAAATCGACCGCAGAATCGAAAGTTACCCCAGTGTTTTGTATCCAAATAAGCCTTCAGGGGTATTGTTTCACCTGTAGATAACTGAATTCATTAAAGAGGAAAACTTTGAATCTAATTTTAGTCATCGATGATATTGTAGATAGTGTTAGGTAGCCAAGTGGCAAAATTTGAAGAGATTTTTCCTTGGACTACTTTAAGCATATTTTATCCTTTGATACCTGCGTAACAGGGCTTTGTTGCGAAGATATAGGACGAAACGAATTTTCAACAAATAACATTTTGTTACCACTTACGCAAAAAATAGTATAATGGTGTACAGAACTATCTACCTCGAAGGCGTGGTTCATAACACAGCTGTAAATGAGCTTAGAATGCAGGAAATTTGTTTTTCGCCCTTCACCTGCGCACAAAGCGGTTTTTGAATTCGAATGGATTAAATATTCTTAAAACAGTACAAGAAACAACATCTTGAATTTTTGCCGCATGTTTTCCTAACACCGTGTGTAATGATTTTAATGTGAATTTTCAATTTTGCCTGCTAATGACAACAAGATACGAGGATGTATTGATATCTAATCAGCCTAGACCAGTTCCATGCATAAACAAAATATTGCGATACCATATCAACGAACAATAACTTATGAGAAGTGTCAGTGTAGAGTTCGACGTCAAAGAAGTAAACCAGAGTTACGCAATAAATAAAAAAAAGATGTCCACCGAAATTGTAAAAATCGAAAGATTGGAGTATCGAGCCATCATCAAGTACCTGTATTTAAAAGGGTTAAGAGGTAAGCAGATTTACGAAGATATGCTCAATATCCTTGGTGACCAATGTCCGTCGTATGCGACAGTGAAAATTGGACTGCGAGCTCCAAAAGAGGTGAATTTTTCATTGAAGATGATGACCGATTGGAAAGGCCAGTTTCTGTGTCAGTCCCCGAAAATATCGATGCAGTTCATGGCATGATTTTATCAGACCGTCGAATTGGGCTAAAACGGATATCTGAAGCCCTGAAGATTTCATACGAATGCGTTCATCATATAGTTTACGTCAATTTGGACATGAGAAAAATTACTGCAAAATGGATACCCAAATGAATGTTGACCAAAAGCGTGCAAGGGTAGAAGCATCGCGTTCGATCTGTGCTCGATTTGATAACGATGTAGACTTCTTAATCCGAATTGTTACTATGGATGAGACTTGTGTACATTTCTACGATCCAGAAACAAAGCAACAATCGATGTAATGTTCTCCAAGACCTAAGAAGTTTCGTGTCCAAGAATCTTCTGGAAAAGTTCTTGCTTCAGTTTTTCGGGATTGCCATGGAGTAATCATGATTGATTCTTTGAATAAGGGTAGAACAATAACAGGACATCACTATTCGACATTACTGACCACTCTACGGGAAAAAATTAAAGGGAAAAGACGCGGAAAGCTATCCAAAGATATTTTATTTTCACAGGACAACGCCCAAGTACACAAATCTCATGTTGCCATGCGAAACATTCGTGATTTAGGCTTAGAATTACTAGAACATCCCCCCTTATTCACCAGATTTGGCTCCGTCCGACTATCATCTCTTTTCTCAACTGAAAAAAAGTTTAAAAAGTCGTTAATTTTCTTCCAACGAGGAGGTAATAAAAGGAGGACTGGTTTGCAGAGCAAGAAGAAACATTTTTTTCAAAGGTATAGAGACGTTGAGTAAAAATAGTACATTGTTTACTGGGTAGGAAAAGCATAACATTCCTGGACGATTGTGAAAATTGGCAACACAGAGTCCAGGAATGTGTCTTTTCCTACGAGGTTAACATACTATTTTTCCGCAAATCGTTTCAAATTCGACAGATTTCAATTAATTTTGATGAAATCACGAATTATTTGATTCATAAATAAATGATGCTTCGAAATTCGTATTGAAATTGGTTACGTTACTATGAAAACATACTCATGTTGAATTGTCGAAGTTGACGCATATAAATTCAATTGCTGGTGTTTCCAATAATTAAAACATTGTAAAATGGTAAGTGATGATGAATTTCTATTTCTGGGACCACCCACAGCTGGTTGTTGCAGTGAAAATACTGCTCCTTTAGAATAATTGCCGAAGAAATCATGAGAAAAGTTCGTATATGCATATGTCGAATCAACTCTAAGGAAATATCATTTCCTCACAGTGAGGAAATGAATATTCCCTAACAGTTAGGAAATCTTGACTTTTTCTATGACAAATTTTGACTGGAATGTCAAAATTTCCTAGCGATTTGCGGAAAAATATTTTGACATTGAAATTTTGTTTGGTTCTATACTAGGTTGAGAATTTTTCAATATATCCTCGTATGTATTTCGTCGAAACATCACTGGGAGGATAATTGATTTTACTCTTGGTCCTGCACCTCGATTCTATAAGATGCAAATTACAAATTTGCCATGAAAAACCCTATTGCCTAGACCCAAGAGAAGGGAAATATAAATCCATAAATCTGTATCACTAGAATTGATCTCAAATTATGAATTTTCATCAAAAATTCTGTTGTCCACTGAAATACGTACTTATTTTGAACCGCATTTTTTCGAGGAAACCTTGAGTCTGTGGGAAGATATTTTTAACGTTACTTCAATTTCCACAATTCCGTGCAATTTCTAAATACCTGCCTCAAAACAACAAACACCGCAATATTTCAGATTCTAACAACGCTCGATTCTCGAGCTGTTTATTTACGGAATAACGAATGAGAAGCCCGAGAAGTCATAACAAACTTTCCTTTATTGCATCGAAAACTGACTCCCTTGCAGTAAGAAGGAGCAATCAACAAGCCTTGTCGGTTGATGCAAACAGGTAACAAAATCGAAATGGGGGCATGTTTATGAGCTACGCTCCCCATAAAACATATGATAAAGTTCAAGTTCCTTCCGTTCGATATATCCTTTAGGGTTTCACGTTTCTCACAGTTCGGGATCATTTCGAAATCCTGAGGGCTTATTGACGTCCCGTTCTAAACTTTATAGCATTGTTTGAGAAAACTGAACGGACAGGAGAACGTGATTCTTACATTTGAAATCAAGAAACTGATTCTCATTCTCAAGTCCTCAAATCAATGGAAAACATTTGATATTGATGCATTCTATTTTGTTTTAATATGTTTAGAATCTATGTATACACTGAATGTTTTTGGGGCATAACTTCTCGATTTATGTGGATGTTCCTCAATCTCCAGCATCATCATGCCACATCTTCACACAGTGAATTAGCATCTGCTTTTTTTCATCTGCCTCACAATATCAAATTCTGAAATTTTTCATGAAACAAACGACTTACTTCATTTTGTGTTCCGGTGATATCTCCGCAACCAATGTTTCAGGATATTTCTTGAATATTTACGGAACCGTTTGGCTTTTACACACAGTATACAGGGTGAGTCTTTGACTTGTACATATATTTTAACTGTGGATTCCTCTCATCAAACGAAACACTTTTTTCCCATGCCATTTTTCAAAATTCGGTTTCGTTTGAAAGATACAGGGTGTCAAAAATCCATGAATTTAACACTATTCTTTCCAAATATTCGGAACCGATATTTCGAGTTAACTGAATTTTGATTGATTGTTTACTCTATTCGTGGTTCATATTCCTCAATTGAAACTTATTCCATATTTCTCCTGGTATGAAAGTCGACTTATAAGTTCATGCAAAAATACTATTAAATCACTCGAAAAATATGAAAGGTTCATATTTTCGAAAGGATCAACCATTTCAGAAAATAAAATTATTCCTATATTTTTTCAATAAAACTCGCCGTTTTCGAGTTATTCCAAATTGTATACGAACAAATTTGAGGAAAAAATCATGAATTTCATAAAAAATCTGAATGCTTCCCTGAATTGAATATTATTTCTTTTCTGGTCTCTTAACAAATTAACAATGTTGTCAGCAGTGGCGGCTCGTGACAGTTTAAGGTGGTGAGGCATATCGGAGAAAAAAGATTCCCTGCCGTGGCGTTGCCGTGAAAAAGGCTGTTGCAAAACTGATGATTAGAATAATTCTTTATCGCTAGCATACTGAAGGTCATCTTTTTCGAGAAACATTTTGCTTTGTAAAATATTTACTTCTAGCGATGAAGAATTATCTTACTCGAAAACTAAACATTTTAAAGGGTGCAGTGTATAAAAAGTAATTTGAAGCCAGTTGAAGAAAATGAGCATCCTTATTGAAATTCTTCAATTTTGGACCTTGTTAAGAACATCCTCTACAAGCAAGTTGCTTTCCATCAAATCATCAGATTTGAAACACCCATTAACCAGAACATTGAGAATATTGCAGTTTATGTCACTCTGATAATGAAGTAAAATCTTCCACTTTCCCATAATTTTTTCGTTGTACCTATATCAGCCACGCCGGATAAATTAAGAAAAATGTTGATGCCAAAATGAATCGAAATACTAATTTGGCACTAAGAGATTAAATAATATGAAGTGGTTACCATTAGAGCAAATCGACCTAATTCTAATACCAGTAATACCGGTTCAAACGAACACCCTGTGGCCGGTACTATTATTTTAGGCTGATATATCAGTGCAAGAGCAACCATTTTTGCAGTAAAATTATTCCGTAACTGACGTAAGTAATGAGATTATCTACTTCATTTCACTAATGGGACACTCTGTATATGTACATATACCTATAAATGACTAATTCTAGCGAACTCTCTTCTTCGTCAGTTGCGTAATATTCTCAAGACATTCACTCAAATCTGGGATAGATCGTTTTACTTCTTGAACTATATATTATAAGAATTACGCCAAAAACTTTGCTGATTAGCTGAAAAAATAAAAAAAAATCACAAGTCTTTCGAGCGTTTACATCTAACTGGGGAATTCGTGACGTCCCATCGGTCCCTTTAAATACATTTCGCCTTCGGGTCTCCGATGGTAATTGAATTCAGTAATAAGATTGAAAGACATCATATGAACACTGAGACAAACCTAAATCTACACGAAAAACAGATAGAACTATTTTTACAAATCGAACCCAATTTGAAAACTGACTCGAGTTCATAGATTAAAGAACAATTTCCCGAATAGTGCAGAATAATTAAAGTTTGCCCTTCGGGAGAGAATATCAAGACTAGAGGAGAGGCTAGCCTCAGACTCAACGTAATATTTGGCGTTTAGGGGTGCGGTTTTCTCGCCTGCCGTCCGTTCCCTATGATGCGTAAAGAAAGGTGTGAGGCCTGCCTCTGCCGTTTACTGGGAGTTGGATACCCAGAAATCGTGAGATACGGAAACTTACACCCAACCGGAGACGCATTTTATTGCTATATAATGAAGGGAAATTTCGATATAAATGCGTAAGGAAGAAGATAATGAAAACAATTTTAATTGATTGAATGAATGATTAATAAATATATGATATTTATACGTATAATTTTCGACGTTTATTGGTGAGGCACTGCCTCACCTGCCTCATAGGACAAGCCGCCACTGGTTGTCAGGATGTTTATCAACTTCGTCAAGACTAAAATCTCTATGATGGAAAAACGTTCGATGTAATCATAAAATCCCACAAATGTGGGAGATAACATTGAATTCCCAGAAGCATAAAATTACACAGTTTCTTTTGAAAATTTATTGTTACCGGTCCTTGAGGAAAATATCTATCTAAACAATATCCTCTTGGAATTTTTTATTCGACACTACACGGTCTTCACATCACAATCATCACCTGTTTGCTTTATTCTCAGTAAGTATATGGAAGGATGGATGAAGACAGAGAACTTCTGACCATGGTAAAGCGGAGAAAAACAGCATATCTTGGCCACATACTTCGAAACACAAAGTACCAATTCCTGAAATTGATTATGGAGGGGAAAATTGAGGGGAAACGGGGTATAGGTAGGAAAAAATATTCCTGGCTCAAGAACATCAGGGACTGGACGAATCTGGACGCCCATGCACTGTTCAGAACCGCGCAGAACCGAGACCATTTCGCTGTAATTGTTGCCAACATTCATTGAAATGGATATGGCACTTTAAGAAGAAGAAGTATATAAATAAATAAATAAATCGAAATCCATGGAGAAGGTTATCGTGTAAGCGTCGTTCATTGTTTCACAGACTGGCCTGTGATGGGACTCGTTGGCGGTTGGAGACACAGAACAACGGCTTGTCTTGCGTGGCGGCTACATAGCAGCGCACCGCGACTGAAATTCAGATCGTAGCGCTAAATCGGCGAGAATCAGAACTACTCGTTTGGCATTTCCAAAGAGCAACGACTAGACGCCTTAAGCAAAAAGTGAACAAAACTAGTGTCCTTGTGATAGTTCATCCGCTAACGATAGGGGACGTACTGCTTTCTTGAGTTCGCCTTTACCATTGTTCGAAGAGAAAATCGACAATCTGGCATCGTCTTCTCTGGAGTTCTGTGAAATATCACAGAGGATGGGAAAGGTTAGGTCATTGACCTCGAATATTATGACTTTGGTTAATGGGGTTAGGATAGGTTAGTGAGAAACCAATTTTTATGAGATCGTTTTAGAATATCGAGGAAAATATGAACAAATTATTAGTATTTATAAACTAATCTTCAGGAAAATCGAAGAAGGAACTTATTTTGGTGGGAGAAATTCAATTGCAGAAATAATCGGACAGAACTAAGTGTTTTTATTAGGAAATATGTACTTATCGTGTTTGTTACATTCTCATTCAAATAAGGTTAGTGCTTGAGTATTTTCTGATTGTATCACCCAGAACATCTAATCACCTCAATTTCAATCGAAAAATATGAACTCTGAAGTGTTCGCAGAGTATTGTTTCAGGCACGTATTTAGCCCGATTTTTTTTTCAAATGGCTATATCTCTTTAAAAGAGCCGAATTCGGAAAAATGGAAAATGAAAAAAGGTTTCCTTTGGCCTCAAGAATCTACAGTTAAAATATATGTACAAGTCAAAGATTCACCCTGTATTCGGTGTGAGCATCATCCCAAGGGAAATAATGAATAACCAAAACTCATTTTATTCTTTTTGAGAAAACGGCGTCTTGTGTAACGTTCATATTCTCGAAAATTATTGCGGTGCAATTCGGTTTGTCTGATTTAATCTTCACTTTCCAAGTCCTGATATTAATATTATGAGTTTAGTAGTTTCATATAGAAACTTCTCAACGAGTTCTCTCGGATTAATTTAAACGATGGTCGTTGTAAACTGAAGCAAGCAACTTGATTCTATGACCGACACTTCGTTAACTACCGACATAAGATGTCGGTAAACCTAGTTAGATACAGTTGTCGGAATTTATTGCCTTGTTGGTTAACCTTCAAATTTAACACCGTTGCTGTGAGAATGTAAGTGCTTCATCTAAAAATTCATTCATAATAACCTTACCGTTTCTTGTCGTATTATCAATTCATCGGAGTAATTTTTGGACGGATATCGGCTGGAAAAATGTCGACCAGAAAAATTATTATACGTGTTCAGTAATAACTGAATATAAACAATCAACATTACTAGCTATAAAATCAAACAGACAACATTGTGTTCATGTAGTTTGATAATATTTCAAACCCAGTGACAGATTAAAAACTATACTCCTGACTTTTTCGACAAATCTTATTGCAGAAAATTTTTCTGTAGATTTGACAGTATTTGATGTGTTGACTCAAATTCGACAGAAAATATTCAATCAGATCTAACTAAAGAACATGCACTATAAGTAGAGAAAACACTTCTTCCACAGTCATTTCATTTGAAATAACATTTCCAAAGATATGAGCACAATTAATAGTGTACTTTTCATGAATACCATGTTTTTTTCAAACGAAGACGAATCTTGAAAAATTGTTTAGAATAAGAAGTGTTCTGTATAGAAAATGATTGACAATTTTTTTCATGGTTTTGTGATATAAACTACGAATATAATCGACCGGGATATCTTCTTTGTGTATGAGGATCATGGGACAAAGCCGATTGGTTCTAATAAACAAGGAGGAATGACTTAGGTGCTGGAGATCGGATTTGCGGTGGCGCCCAACTCAGCAACTGCTGATAAACGCTCCTGTCACGGACAATATTAGGGATAAGCCATAACGAATGAAGTCATAAATAACCGTTTCGAAGTTAACAACTCACCTGCACTTCGCCTGCTATGTTCCGATGAAAAGCCGCTGACACTTTTTTATTGCTCCTTTGTTGTTTGGACAACCATTTCAAACGTCAAGGCATTACGTCGATCACTTTATAAATGCCTATAGTTCATTTTGCTGGAGTATCGGGTTTTAATAATAGTTTGGACAGATGTTTAATGTGAACGCGGCTTAAACGTCAGTTGTGTTTCTGAGACTTCAGATATTTACAAACTGAATGAAGAAGAGGTTGAGTAACGAACAACACGTTAAAGCAATCAAAAATATAACGAAAATGTGCGTTCTTAGATTTGGAACTTGCACCTTCGCCAATTTGTGACACAGCTTTCTCAGTCATTTATATATTTCGTTTCTCAGTTCATCACTCTTGTCGCTACTCCTCATTCAAAGCTCAGTTTCAGTGCATTCTGAGCACAGCTTTGCCTGCTCCTGGGTTATTCACTGATCATTTTTGCTACTTTGTCAATTATATGATATGATATATGAGTGCCCTTGGCTCAGGGGTAGAGCATTGGCATTGGACACAGCAAGTCCGAAGTTCGCTAGGAAAGAAATTTCTAGTCTCGGAAGGGGTCAAAAATTAACAGTGCTGTGCCTAAGGTGGAGGGAGGACACAGTAACAAAGCCTACACAGAACACAACTGCTTATTCCGAACTCGGCACATCCAGAAACAAAGCAACAATCGATGGAATGGCGACACTCTGGTTCTCCAAGACCTAAGAAGTTTCGTGTCCAAAAATCTGCTGGAAAAGTTCTTGCTTCAGTTTTTTGGAATTGCCATGGAGTAATCATGATTGATTTTATGGATAAGGGTAGAACAATATCTTGAGATTACTATTCGACATTACTCACCACTCTACGGGAAAAAATTAAAGAGAAGAGTCGCGGAAAGCTATCCAAAGGTATTTTGTTTTTACAGGACAACGCCCCAGTACACAAATCTTATTTATTCGTGATTTAGGGTTAGAATTAATAGAACACCCCCCTTATTCACCAGATTGGCTCCGTCTGACTATCATCTCTTTCCTCAACTGAAAAAAAGTTTGAAAGGTCGTAAATTTTCTTCCAACGAGGAGGTTATAAAAGCTGTGGAGGACTGGCTTGCAGAGAAAGAAGAAACATCTTTTTTGAAAGGTCTAGAGACGTTGCAGGTTCGCTGTTATGAATGTATTCAATTAAGAGGAGAATATGTTGAGTTATAAAATATTTTGACATTGAAATTCTGTTTGGTTCTACAGTAGGCTAAGAATTTTTCAAAATATTCTCGTACATGTTATAGAGCTTCTTGTACTTGAAATTAGATCTGTAACGAGAACAAAGACGGAAAATGAGAAAAAAGCATAAAAAAATACTTCACCTGCTGAAAAACCTTTTCACGAAGTTCTAACCCTCTCTTGGATAGGTAGAATCTTTCGATCAGATCCAAACTTCCAAGTGATGATTCTTCTATTCCTCAGGTGCTCGAGGAACTCTTAATGTTGGGAATCATCTCCCATAGATTTAAAGTGGTTATTTTTATCGGAAAACTATAACACACTAGTGTTATAATGACTGTGATCATTTTCATTCTATTTAACCAGTGACCACAGTCATAAACGTAGCTTAAACTTCATTTTCATTTACAAACTCAATAAAGGTTGCACACTGAGCAACTTGCTGAAGCAATAAAACTTTTTACGGAAATGTGCGTTCCAGGATGTGGAACTAGCACCTCCGCCAATTTGTGACTGATAATTATTGCTACTTTATCAATTATGTTACTAAATGGATTTTCTTCCTATCAACTTGTGATTTATGATCTCTGTAGTAATCAATTAATGGGGTGAAAATTCAATCACAAGGAAACTGTCAGATACAAACGATAAAAAGTTCAATGAAATGTCGATGTTCGATGGAAAAGTTTTCACCATCAAAACAATTCTATTTCATATTGAACGATCAAATAGAAACTCCTCTATTCAGCGGAAATCATCATAATAAAATTTAATATAGATTCCCGAAGTAGCAGATATTGTAATCGACAGACACTTGCAAAATGCTCGTACTCAGTCGAAATGAAGTTTTTCATCGTATAAAATCCTTTCATTCAAGTAGGTATTCGTTCCAATTACAAAAGTTTTCTAAAGCTTGAGAATGTATAGAATGTTTTTATATACATTCAATACAGATTTTCAGAAATGAGATTGGAGTGGAATTTGGCACAGCTTTGTCAAAATTGCTGATATTGTATTATACGAAATTTGAAATTGTCAAATATCATAGTGAAAAGAATTCTGGAATTTCCTGTGTGAATTGAAATATTGCCATCAAGAATTTATTCAACTTTCCGATTGCATATTAGTTTTCTTTATTCCTGATAGCATCTGACTCCATCAAATGGAAACAAGATGTGTATACAGGGGGAGTAAACTCAAAGTTTTTTATTCTTGTGGTATACTGCGGTGTACTTGAAAACATTTTTTTGAAAATTCTGGAAAATGTTTTATTGTGCTGTGTCTAGTGTTCTGTTTCTCAGAGGGAGCTGAACTTTCTAGGTAACTTCGCTGATGTTAATGATTCAAATTCGACATTGACTTCATAAAATCAACCAACCTGTCTCATATTCAGCCACAGAATATTTTTTTGAGGATTTCGTCAATGTATTAGTCATGGGCCAAATTGTTTTTTCAAATATGGCAGGTCTAAATGTAAATTTCATCTGGTCAAGTAAAACATGTATTTTCTGCATCTGCAGGAATCAGCACAAACATGTAGATAAATAAGTGGATCGAACAACGAACATACGACTCCAGATAATAAGCATGACACGACCTAATCGAACACTCAGTTCCATTTCATATAAAGTGTAATTCCTTTCGGTTGCAAGTAGGAGAAGACGTAATGCGGTAGTGCCATTACCATTTTCTCAGTTGGCCATTCAGGAACCGTCCAACCTGAGTAATTTTATTAGTGAGGGAACTTTATGAATAACGGTTATTACATATTTCGGGCTAAATAACCTCGAAAAGATTGCAGGGAGTAGGATCTTTCCCATTTTGGCCGTAAAATGGGAGTATTTCTGAATATTAAGGTGCTGAAACATTTCATTCACTGAGATGAAAACATTAACTGAGCCATTCAAAACAGATACCGATGAATTACTTTCAATAATTTCGGGAAGCTAATTCTGCTCAATAGATTTTTTGTCTTACAACCTTCAAGGTGATTGAAAGTTTCAATAGAATGACTTTGATGCGTCATCATATGATAGTAAATGAACTGCACATGTTTCTTCATATCCACATATGCCCATAAACTTCAAATTACAAAGATATAGGGCGTTGAAGTTTCAAAAAAGATGGTTTTTCAACATAGTACCTGAACTTCTGGAGATATTCGAACCATATTGGGTATATGGCGTGACATTGTTACATCGTTGGCCAAATTGAACATTTTCAGACAGACTTTAACTGTGGTTACGGTAGTTACGAAAATATGTCAAGAAACGTTTTGTAGTAGGCAGGTAGGAATACAATAGTAAGCTGTGGCAGGTTCTCCTTCTAGGCGGAGAAATTGAACTTTTCGATGATCCTGTGAGTCGAAAAATGACGTTGTTATCGTACTTTTGGATATAAAATTTGTTTTGGCTCAGAACCATTACAAGAATCTATTATTTTGGCAGTAAAACCCCACAACTCCGGCACTGGTATCTCTACATCTCTATCTTACCGAATATAAAAGTGTTTATTGTTATGCTTCATACCAAATTTGGTTCTTATATCTCCAGAGGTACAGCTTTTCTTCAACGTTAAAATGTGGCGTTTTTGGGCATATGGTTGAAAAATATTGTTCATCCAATTAAATCTTTCTCTATGGACTGTTGAGGTGGATATAAATAAAGATTTTATGAAGGCTCCTTTTTTTTAATTCCATAAATTTCATGCACCTGACGGCACGTGGTGCAAAATTCATCTGCGTGTGTTATGACCTACATTACCGCTCCTTGAATAATATACTATTTCCGAATGTATGATAGTTATGCAGTTTTGTTTATAGTTTCTTTGAATTCTCTTGAAGTGTTTCATTGAACGAATTACTGTATGTACATTCAATTCATTTCGAAAGAATGTATTTATTTTTTGGCCTATTCTATGGGAAAAGCCTTAGGTGCGATCTATTAACATCGAGAAAAAGGAGAGAATCAATTTTTCCACAGAGCGTTGGAAGTCGTTTATCTAAGTCAATCCAATTTTTCAATCAGAAAATTTCCCCTTCCGATAAATCAATCAGGACGTCAGTAATGATTGCTACTCTGGATGTTTCATATTGGCTTTAGGAGTCCAGGTTTCGATATTATTGGAGATATCGTCAAATATTTGCTGAGGAAACAGTATTTGCAATGTTTGCGCTTCGCTAGGGATCTCGAGCGTGACGTTCTTGAAATTTATATTAGATATTTCGTTCCTAGTGACGGTGTGTTGCGTATTTTTTTTCTTTCAAGGAATGCACAGTATAATCCGGACTTGAACGTCGATTCATAAATAATTCAGAAACACCGAGTTTGTGTTCTTGACTTCGATGGAATGTCAAAGGAGAAATGCGCTATTAGAACAGTCGAGTGGAATACTTTGCTGTGGAATGGAATCTATTTAAGATTTCCATTTGCTTTTGACCCAGTACCCTACAGAGCCATATAACCCGCTATGGCTTTGCATTAGACGTCACTTTAAAGCCCTTCGAACAATGAGGATTTCGCATTCGGGGAGGATATTCGTGATTCCATATCCACATGAAATTGGAAAAGTTATCTCTTTTATCTTCTTGCATTCATAATGCATTTCTTTCCTTCCACATGGGATTGTATTCATTCACTTGGGTTCGTTCGGAAAAACAATAAAAGAGTAAGATTCACTACAACCCGAAGTCGTTATACATAATTTATTCTCGTTGTAGAGTTCATATTCGAAAAAAATTCTTCAACAAAAAAGGCGACATTTCGAAGATTTTAATTTCTCCTTCTATCCTTTCTATTAAATTACCAACTAATGCACTAACTTTTTCATTTCTACAAGTTTTTTCGAGAACTCAACACAACACAGGAGGTTCAAATTCTATGAAAAATCGAAATAATGCTCAAATAGAGCTTCGGAAACTTCTATAAAATGGTATAAATTCTGTTTTTTTTAACATATATCCCCCCTCCTGTATTGTCTCTTGTATACTGGTAATATTTTTAAATCTTTAGTTTTAACATCTATCATTTTATTTTTTCTATTATTTTTGTTACTTTTCCTTATATCTCATATTTTAAGATTGTAAATCCAGTCTGAGTTGAAAACTTGGGCACGTAACTACCTCTGGTGTATGTGAAGTGAATATGAATAAATTAATCTCATTATGTGATGAATGTTTTAAGTTAAATGAAAGCGCCTTCCAACAAAATGGACGGGTCCTAGTGATCTTTCAAAATCTCGATTTTTCCCCTAGAAGAGACCACAAATTTCTTTTTCATGTGATACCCTGTACAGATGGACAGAGTTATAGTTTCAGTGTGTGAGGGTATTTGCCTAGGAGATAACTCCCTGCATCTAACTTCAGTTCCGTTTGTGTTCTCCGAATTATTGTAAATAATTATATTCTTTTTTTGTTCGAACGAGAAAATCATTGAGCTGCGTATACATGTGCGTGCCGAACCCATCGCGAACCACTCGCGAAGTGTTCGTATCATGTTCGTTAATTTCACGTACACACTTGCGATCCGCTCGCGAGCCAATACAGACCACGAACCAACAACGAACTTACCGAAATACCGGCAGTATCGTTCGTACTTGTCTACTAGTAACTACTAACTATGTCTTCCGAAGATTATGCGATGCTGGTTATGAGTAGTGCGATTATTTTGATGGCCTATTTGAAAGAAAAGTCATCGATAGACTTCTCCGCCATAGCAGCGGCGATTTCCCTCCATGCATCATCTTTTAAATGCTTTTTAAAATGATCCTTGTGTTTGGGATACCACAATAAAGGTTTACTTTTGTAAATATCAATAAGCTGAATAGTTTCTTCCTCTGACCACCCCATGATAAAAATAATGATATTCGTAAAAACTAACGAACCTGTCTACGCGCCGTCCAAACTTACACTGGGCTGGCGTTGTGTTCGTGAAAAAAAACGACTATCGATGGATCGGCGCGAACGGTTTGCGAGCGGCTCTATATACGTTCGACATGCCGTCCAAATAATTGTCGCCATTGGTTCGCGAGCGGTTCGCGATAGGTTCGGCTCGCACATGTATACGCAGCTTAACATACATTTTTGCATATTATAGTACAACTGATAAAATTTTTCTAGCAAAATTTCTCGATTGTAATATGAAAGTTATATGCTAGGCAATTTTATTAAGGTTTTCATCATGGATTAACTGAAAGTTGTTTGTTTTCTCTATGGTATTCATTTCCGAAACTATGTATGAATTTGAGAAACGTCAAAAATTTTATCGCTGAAAAATCAACTTGTTTACTTTTGCCGGCATCGATGTGAAACGAGACTTGCTATGAAAACTTCCTTACTAAAATGATATGAATGGAAAAGTCTACACAATACTTCGCCAAATCCTCAAAATCTCAAAAGTAAGTCTCTTGATGATTTTACACCATTACAATTGATCGCAAAAAGATTCCGGTGCCACCCAGTATATAGACATATCGTCCCTTGGAAGGCTCACGTAAAAAATCGCAAAACCTCAAGCCATAAAACGCGGTAATCCTAATTAGAAGAGATTGGGAAGAGAATTTCGACCGGCCCTTTTTATATGAAACACTTAACCGTTACGAGTTGAATGGTTTTAATTATATCAGCACAGTCCGAATCATTAGGGAGTCCTAATTGTTTGGTTTTATGTTCCTTTTACGTTGCTGCGCGTCGAAATGGTTAGTTCCTCTTCCTCCCAGATGCAGTCTACTGATTATACAATTACTCCATGGCTTACCTGAATCCTGATCCCTTATCGATTAGGCGCCTAACAAGGATGATTTACTCGTTACCTCTGCCATAACTCCATTATATGGACCATCGACGAAAGAGAAAGAAATATAAGAGATAATTGAAAGAAAGAGCAGAACGTGACTGGAAGAAACCCGAAATGAATCGATACCTA
Source organism: Adalia decempunctata (assembly GCA_951802165.1). Lineage (NCBI taxonomy): Eukaryota > Metazoa > Arthropoda > Insecta > Coleoptera > Coccinellidae > Adalia > Adalia decempunctata. Next base: position 31,693,875 of record OX637697.1, read on the forward strand.
ACCTTAATGTTCGTAAATGATTATACAGAGTGAGCCTTGATTTGTCGAAATTAGACAGGGTGAACTGTTGAGGGCTGCTTAAAATTATCCTCAAAATTCCTCATCTTCTGAATTTCTTTCGAAGAAACCAAAATGACGTATATGAATACGAAAAAATACTATCCTTTAAGCAAATGCTGTGTTTGAGCATCATCTTCCATTCAGTTTTTCAAAATAGAATTCGATGTTGATTTCTGAAAGTGTCTTCGAAAATGATTGATGATTGGATTATTTCGCGGGGATACACTAATTTTGGATACGCAGTGTGGAAAAGCCTAATGGAATAAATTCATTTTTTTTGGTTACTGTACATATTCCAGGAAAATCCCAAAATACGTCAAATTTAAACTTCAAATTTTCATTCTTTTACGTGAAAATGCGAACCCTTCCGTCAACAGTCATTTGTCAAATTGATAGCTTGTGCTCTTTAAAACCATTTTTCAAAATTGAAGTCAGAAAATTTATAGAATACAACTCATATTTCATGAACACTTACAGTATCCGAGAAAATGAATTTATTCCATTTGGCTTTTCTACACTGTATAATAATCATACATGTTCAAATTGCTAATGTATCTACAAAATCTCTCAATCAAATTTCAGCATTCTCATAGACATAGGAATATATTATTAAATGTAGGAATTACTCGCTCTTCCATTTTTCTTCGTATACATATTAGGAAAAAAACATGGTGAGCTGTAACATCATGAAAGTCTGGATAAACGATTTTATTTCCATGATACCTTCGTCAATTTTCGGGATAAATGTATGAAATTTTCACTATAAATGCGGTATAATATTTTGCAGAATGTGTAATAATCAGTTTTTCTGTTTATCGCCCCTTGAATTTTTAAATGAATTGTAAAGTAGGAACTTTATTGGTCACATTTTCAACCTGGTGTTTTTCATAATGAACGAATGAAAACGGAAAAGCGAGTAATACACATTCTTGAAATATTATTTCGCTTGTATACCGAAAATTTCATATATTTATCTCGAAAATTGACGGAGATATCATGGAAATAAAATCGTTTGTCCAGATTTTCATGAAATTACAGTTCACCAGGTTTTTTTCCTCATACATATACGGAGAAAAATGGAAAAACATTCTAGAGAAATGATTAAGCTTTAATAACTAAAAAAAAAAATTATTGTTCTACGCCGCATACGAACTGAGATATCATGGAAATAAAAAGCCCAATTTTTGAAGGGAGCTCGCGATCTCGGACGTGTACCACTTCCCCTTAACCAAATACAAATCGACCTTCATATATTGAAACAGGATAACTTCGGATAAAAGGATTTTTTACAGTAACTATCGTAACAATATGTCATTCTATTCCCTCCTATTAACCCCTTCCTCCACAATTAAGTCTAATAGCATCTTATTTTCATTCTGGCTCACCTCATAATAATACAGTTCGCGCTGCCAAACGGTTATGATAATAGGTAGTTAGGGAATTGAAGTAGAAAATTGATTCCATTACTTTATAACACCATCATTTCGTCCCCAAGATTATTCATGCAATACATTATTTCCAAAAATTACGATCGTATGCTGAAAACCTTGTAGAGTCGATGTGAAAAATATGATTTTTGTCTTATAAAGGGTGTTTCAATAAAAACGCAATATTTCAGGGTTCAATAAAACATTGTTTTCTGCAGCAAATTATCGATATATTTCTTGATTCAGAAAATATACATTTGGGAATTGTGTATGGAACAAAAAATATCTATTATTATTATGCGTCCGCTTTTGACGAAATTTTCAATAAGGTTATTGAATACATGTGAGGGATTTCATTAATAGCCAAAAATTTAAAGGCGTTAAATCGCAAGAGCTTGGAGGCCACTTCTGGTCACCAAATCAGGAAATGACACGACCAGGAGCAAACTCCTGCAAAATCATCAATGTTTCACGGGCGGTATGACATGTAGCACCGTCCTGCTGAAACCAAATGTCGTCAATATCAATAGTTTCCAAATGAAGCACAAGAAACTGTGTTATCATAGCATGATAACGTTCGTAATTCCCGTTACTGCATTACTTTCTTGGTTTTCTGAAAAAAAGGTCCGATTAAATACACATTTACTAACTCCCATCTGTCAACTTTCGATCTGTAACGTCATAATCATGTGACATTTGGACTGTAAAACATTGCGCGCAATTCGAATCTTGTCAGAAGTATAGCCATTCACTCGTATACTCAAGCTGCTATTAAATGTCCGAACTTCTATGTCATTGTCTCAAAGTTGATTTAGGAGTGCCCGAGAAAACTCAATGAGAAGAAAGTAGTCCATACTCGAAGTGGAAGGCCAAGTTTATTAAATAAGAAACACAAAGTCGTCTCCACAATATTTTTAATCAAACATCTATTCAGCAAGACTTCGTGTTTTTTTATACATCTTTGACTGAATATTTTACCATTTTACCATCTTTGTACTTCAACTGAAGATGAACATATACAGGGTGAGTCTTTGACTTGTACATATATTTTGACTGAAGATTCTTGAGGCCAAAGGGAATCTTTTTTTCATTTTCCATCTTTCCGAATTTGGCTCTGTTAAGGAGATAGACATTTGAAAAAAAATTGGGCTTAATATGTGCCTGAAATAATTATCTGCAAACACGTCAAAGTTCCTATTTTTCGATTGAAATTGAGTTGATTATTAGATGTTCTGGATGATACAATTAGAAAATACTGAAGCACTAACCTTATTTGAATAGGAATGTTACAAACACGTTATTTCCTAACAAAAACACTCAGTTCTGTCCGATTATTTCTGCAATTGAAAAGCCATATTTCTCCCACCAAAATAAGTTCTTTCTTCGATTTTCCTGAAGATCATTTTGTAAACACTAATAATTTGTTCATATTTTCCTCGATATTCTAAAAGGATCTCATAAAAATGGGTTTCTCACTAACCTATCCTAACTCCATTAACCAAAGTCATATGATTCGAGGTCAATGACCTAACCTTACCATTCCTCTGTGATATTTCACCCATAGAACTCTAGAGAAGACGATGCTAGATTGCCGCGATGTAGCCGCCACGCAAGACAAGCAGTTGTTCTGTGTCTCCACCGCCAACGCAACGACTGACGAGTCCCATCACAGGCCAGTCTCAAGTCTGTGATACGATTAACGACGCTCACACGATAACCTTCTCCATGGACAATTTATTTATTTATTTATTTACTGACATAGAATGGAGCAGACAGGTGATGATAGTGATGTGAAGTGTAGTGTCGATAAGGAATTCCAAGAGGATTTTGTTCCGATAGATATTTTCCTGAAGGACCGCTAACAATAAATTTCCAATAGAAACTGTGTAATTTCATGCTTCTCGAAATTCAATGTTATCTGGCACATTTGTGGGATTTTTTTACATCGAACGTTTTTCCATCATAGAGATTTTAGTCTTGACGAAGTTGATAAACATTCTGACAACAATGTTAATTTGTCAAGAGACCAGAGAAGAAACAATATTCGATGATATTTAATTCAGGGAAGCATTCAGATTTTTTATGAAATTCATGATTTTTTCCTCAAATTTGTTCGTATACAATTAGGAATAACTCGAAAACGACGCGTTTTATTGAAAACATAAAGGAATACTTTTATTTCCTAAAATGGTCGATTCTTTCGAAAATATGAACCGTTTATCTTTTTCAAGTGGTTTCATAGTATTTTTGCGTGAATTCATGAGTCGACTATGCTCAACTTTTATACCAGGAGAAATATTGAATAAGTTTTAATTGAGGAATATGCACCATGAATAGAGTAAACAATCAACCAAAATTCAGTTCATTCGAAATATCGGTTCCGAATATATGGAAAGAATAGTGTTAAATTCATGGATTTTTGACACCCTGTATCTTTCAAACGAAACCGAATTTTGAAAAATGGTATAAAAAAAAGTGTTTCGTTTAATGAGAGGAATCTACAGTTAAAATATATGTACAAGTCAAAGACTCACCCTGTATATGTTCGAAACATCTCTTGCTGAATAGATGTTTGATTAAAAATATTGTGGAGACGACTTTGTGTTTCTTATTTAATAAAACTCAATGAGGTAACCAAGAAAAATAAGGTCCCTCCTATCTGGGTTCATAGTCATAGGAAACGAAGACACCAATATGCTGGCCAGAGAGGGTGCTCGAACGCCATCCACTGACCCAGAACCTTTCTGTGGTATAGGCAGATACACCTTTGAGAAAAAGTTTATGGAGAAAGAGAAGACCGAAAGGGAAACAATCTGGCAGAATCTCCCAGGAATGTATCAATCCAAAAACTTCCTTCGAAACTTTGGAAGTGAAAGATCCAAAAGGTATCTGGATCTCAGTAAGAACCAACTACACCTCCTCACCGGATCTTGCAGGACATTGTCGTCTCAAGAAGCATCTGGTGAGAATGGGTTTATCATACACTGAAGAGTGTACACTCTGTGGAGAGTACGAAGAAACTTATATTCACCTAGATACTTAATGCCTTGCCATTGCAACCCAAAGAAAAGTATCCTTTGTGCAAGAAATTTTCAGGAGTCAGGAACTAGCCTCGTTGAAACCTTCCCTGATATTGGATTGCAATAGATCTCTGGAACTGGAGGACGAGCTGTAGAGTGCATGGTGAGAACAGCTCTGTTAGGGGGCACAATAAATAGACTTTAAGGTCGCAGTGAACGGTAACCCCTTTCTACCTATAACTATATGTTACAAAATGATGTCTGCTTCGTGAATTTTTGTGTGAAAAACATAAGCGGATTCCATCACTGCTGGATCAATCCGATGGCAGGAATTTTCGAAATTCCCGGCGATATTTTTCACACGGAATGACCAACATTTTCCGTGTATTCTGAACGTATATATCATTACCGCTAGCCTATTTTTCCGAACGACGAATACACCGACTGAATATATCATTCGAAAAATTCTGGTCGTTTCGCCAATTCTAAATATTCATTTCAGGGTAGGGCGTAATCAAGAATGATGGACGATTCCGTGTTTATCTTGATTTTTCATAAATCAGCCCCCGTATATTCGGGCATATCCGGGGCGTTCAAGCGAGGGAGTTGATATTAGTAAGAGATAATTCAATCGGGATCAGTTCGTGTCCCCGACTAATAATATCGGTAATAGCGCAGAAAGGGAGGGAGTTCACGAGGTAATTGTTACCACGAAACTTGACATTCGCGTGTTCCAGACACGTTTCAAGATGTCTCGCTGGATAGGGGCCCGCCGAGGATTGGACGGAGGAAGTTGCCGGGTAACTTCAACAAAAAAGTAACGTCATTTTCTTGTAGTTTCTGTTTGTCTCAATCATTGTTCCACTGGATAGCACTGGCAGTTGCACTCTTACGATACTCATGATTTGAAGGGGGTTGCAGTTCACTGTTCACCTTAAGGTCTTTTGTGTCCCCTAAAGCGGGCCACTCACGTAAAATTTAAACTGTCAGTTTTAACAGTAGGTACAGCAAAATGAAATTCTTCATACCTGAAATGACCGTGTGTGGGGGTTTGATTGTGCAGTTCTCAGTTCAGTGTAGGGAAAGAGAGCGCATCACAATGTCGCGCTTTAATTATAGACAAAACCTAGTTTTAGTCGATTCCATCGAAATATACAGATTGGAACTTTGTTTATGGCAAATTTCAGGCACTCATATGAAGGTCATGTGTCTAAAATTCTCAGGGTAGCAGTTAATCAAAAATGAAGATAACGTCCATAGGACATAGAATAATTATTGAGAGAAATGGACTACACCTTTTCCAATTGTAATTCAGAAAACGTTAAATGTAATTCAGATAAGCAAATTGCATTTCAGAAAATGGAAATTGTAATTCAGAATAGTAAGTTGATATTTGGAAACGGTAATTTGAATTTCAAAAAATATAAATTGTAAATTGGTGATTTGAAATTCAGAAATGGAAAATTTTAATTCGGAAAAACGAAATTGTGATTCAGAAAAAAAAATTGTAGTTCATTTGCTTGGTTCCCAAACCACTTTCTCTAATATTATGTATGTAATTCAAATGGAGACATGATTTCATTTAAAATGGCTGGCGAAAAATATTAATAATGAGTCTTGAGGTCATTTTCGACTCTCAAAGTACATGGATAACTTCATAGAAGCAAGACATATAATAGTAATAACTCTATTTCCAAGAATAACATAAACATAAACGAAAACAGGAAAAAAACAAATTTGAAAATACCAAATGCTTAAGACAAATTTGATGCCACATTGTCATAGATTCCTATGTTGTATCACTTGATACCGAGCTCGATACTATTCTGAATTACTTATTATATTTTCTGAAATCGAATTCTGAAATACAATTTTCCTTTTCCGAAATTGAATTTGCCATTTCTGAATTTCAATTCACTCTTCTGAATTACAACTTCCTAATCTGAATTTCAATTTCGTTTTTCTGAATTTCAATTTCGTTTTTCTGAAATTGAATTAACTATTCTGAAATTGAATTAACTATTATGAAATTATTCAATTTCTGTTTTCTGAATTACATATTGCTATTCTGAAATACATGTTCCATTTTCTGAAATTCAACCTTGAATTTCTGAATTACAACTGTGAGAGGTGTAGTAGCAGTTTCATGTGGATATTGCAGTTCTCATGACTGTTTTTTTTTTTCACAATCAAAGGAGAAACCAACGATTGTAATTTTTGTGTTGGTTGAGTCATGCGCAAATAATTGAGAAAATCTAATGGTTCTTCCCCCAACTTTCTTAATGAGTTCATGTGTAAAGATAAATTTCGTTTCTGTAGCCACTTCTTGCACCACTGTTCACCCTTTCTCTTTTTTATTTTCGGTAAAATTTCAAAAATTAAACCGAGGACGCCCCATTTTGCAATTTTACCAAGAATTAACAGAAAGTTTAACAATGGTGCAAGAAGTGGCTACAGAAACGAAATTCATCTTCACACATGAACTGCAAAAAAGAGAAAGCGTAAACAGTGGTGCAAGAAGTGGCTACAAAACGAAATTTATCTTCACACATAAACTTAATAAAATAAACTTAATAAGTTTATGTGTGAAGATAAATGCCAACTACTAAATTCCGTATTTTTAATGAAGAATTTGGTGGTTGACGCAAAGGTTGAACCCTCGATTGCCCTTTATAATACTGACCCTTAAAGTGTTGGGAGAAGAGCCATTAGATTTTCTCGATTATTCGCGCATGACTCAACTAGTGCACCAATAATTACTACCATTGGTTTCTCCTTTGATTTTGGAAAAAGATGAGACATGCAATATCTTCACATGGAAGATTAACTGCTACCCTGAGATTTTTAGACACAGCACGTTCGCATGCCTAAAAGTGGCCATAAACAAAGTTCCGATCTGTATTATATTTCGTTTTATTTATAATTAAAGCGCGACAGTGTGATGCGCTCCCTTTCTTGACATACCATGAACTGAGAACTGCAAAGTCGAACCCCCACACACGGTCATTTCAGGTAGTCCTTTCAGTTTGAAATATGAAAAATTTCAATTTTCTCCGTTAAACTATACAGTTGGAAAAAACGAGTTTAACTGAGACTGAAATACCCACTCACGTACAGTATAGACTGACTGTTTTAACTGTACAGTTATATCTGACAGTTTGAACTGTGAACTGTGGCCGGCTTAATAGAGCTGTTCTCACCACGCACTTTACAGCTCGCCTTCTAGATCCAGAGATCTACTGAGATCCAATATCTTGGAGGCTAGTTCCTCCCTCCTACAAGTTTCTTGCTCAGAGGATTATTTCTTTTGTTTTTCAATGGCAAGGCATTCCGTGACTAGGTGAATAGAAGTTTCTTCCCTCTTCCCTCAGAACCTACATTACCCAGTGTCTGATGAACCAATTATCATCAGATGCTTCCTGAAGTGACAATGTCCTGTGAGGAAGTCGGTGAGGAGAGGCAGCTGGTTCTTACTGAGATCCATATGCCTTTTGGATCTTGCAGTTTGAAAGTTCCGAAAGAACTCTTTGGAGTGATCCATTCCTGGGAGATGCCACCAGAGTGTTTTCCTTTCGGTTTTCTCCTTCTCCAGAAACTCTTGCTTATAGTTGCATTTTCCTTTACCACAGAAAGGTTCTATGCCGGTGAATGGCGTTCCTGCACACTCTCTGGCAAGGATATCGGCCTTTTCGTTCCCTTTGGTTCCAGAATGACCAGGATTACAAACTACAGAGACCTCACTTCTCTTGCCCACCTCATTGAGTCTTCTCCAGCACTCCCAAATCAACCTTGAATCGATGACACTGGAGCTCAGCGCCTCAATAGCGGCTCGACTATCCTAGTGAATGGCTGCATCGTACCTTGCACTCGTAGATGCTATTATTTTGAATTATGAATAATAGACGTACAGAGTTTGTCCCTAAAAACTATCCAGCTAGATATTTCCGTTAGTTGAAGTATTTCGGGAAAACGCCGATACATGTAGGTCTATACCGATGTTTCAACGGGAATTACGGTATTTTCTGTGACAGAATAACTTAGTCCCACAAAAAAACCTATCGACGCCACTGAAACCGAACTCTCCACCATACAAAACACGTATTTCTCATCGTTATCGACAAATTCTCTCTTGTATCTCCAGAAAAGTAAATAAGCACATTCCATCCCACGAATGCCGCATTCTCTAACTCAATAAAAATCAGGGTTTCCTACCACTGTATTGGATCTGGTTATGATACGAGCAACCACGACCTTATATTGGAACTTTACGACTTCCGCAATATCAACCTCATTACTATTTTGTCCCATCTGATGATTGCGTTAGGATGGCTTTTTGCCTGCACATACAGTTTGATATTAAGTTGGTTCCAGTTCCAGTCCTATTCTTCACTTCCTTCCGAATGATGATTTAATTTTAGATTCCTTCCATAAATTAGATCTCGTATGGCTTGGCCACTCGATTCAGGGTGCAGATATGTAGGATTTCATTTCCAATGAAGTCTGGTATATTTCTCGATTGTTTCGATTCATGGGTAATTCAATTCCCAACAAATGAACCATTTATTATTTTCAGAAGTGAATTTCGAAAGTTTTTCCCCACATGAAAGATTTCAACCACTTGAAATCATTTTCTTCTCATTGGAATAAAATCTGGTAGTCGTCCTTTCGAGAGATATCGGTAAAAGTCTTGGCACTTGGTTGTATACTGTCAAAAATTCTTCATTCGTTCAATATCTGGGTGTTCAAATGCTAGGCCGAGGATTATTGACACTTCGGCTCATTTCATTGGTCGAAGAAGTCACAGTATCGGATCCGGCAAATGAATTCAGAGAAACTATTCCATACTGACTAAAACTTTGTCAGGAAAGACAAAAAGCAACATATACACATGACGAACTCTTTTTGAGGTTACAATTTCTTCCAGGAAGGACACATTCAGAACCTTTTCTGTCATGTACTGTTGGATGTAAGGCAACGCCTTGAATTTTGACGGACACATGCAGATTGGAGTTTGGACTGGAAGGAGTTAGACTCACTGAAAATGAATCAGTGGTCGAATTGAAAACTGTTTTTTCGTGCGTAAACACGCAATTTGGTTTTCCTGATGAATTCCAAACTACGGATCGGTCGAAATGAAATTTTGCATTTAGGTAGAGAATGATGTATCCAAGCTTCACTTTATTCAGATTGCGTAATGAGAATCATGTAATTTCTCGTGAATTATCTCAAGAGATAATTCCGATATTTCTGTATTAACAGATCTTGGAATATTGACGCTGTGATCGAATTTATTTTCAATTGGTTTCTTGAATTGGCAACTGCGAATCTACCTGCATGGTGAATGCCCACAAAAAGAATGAACCAGCTCTCAAAATCTCCCGACTTCACTTCCGTGACCCATTTTTACAGAACCAAGCAAGGAGACATCCATCGAAAATATTCCTACCCCACAAATACCTTGCGCCTTCGCCATTCTGTAAAATGTAAAATTATCTTCGAGAAAAATTACTGATTGCATGCAATTTCTTGGGAAAATGATCATATTCTTTACATACGAATAAATAATTCAAATATTATTGGTGAAACGTATCTAATTGATGAATTTGACCTTTTTGTTCATCGTTATATCATTGCAAAGTCATACCCATTTCGAGAAACGGGTTTGTATGGCAAGAGCTTGAAAAGCACGTATATTATTTGAGTATTTGTGATTAGCGTAGTATGTTGTATTGTTAATGACCAGATAAACTGTTATGATTAGAGTCAATTGTCTGTGACGAAATAGAGTTGTGAAATGAAGGGTAGTGAGGTGCGAATTGCTTCAATTTGAGACAACATTTGGTACATTAAGTGCGATTCACATTAAAGTTAACTGATATTCGAAGAATAAAACTGAATATAGGCAGGGAGTTTTATTGGTTCTCGGGAGAACCGCGAGACGATCAAGATGTTAAGAATATGTTTGGCATCCGGAACTGGATCCATGACTTTGACGAGGAAATACAATCACCTGAGGTGTTCGAAAATTGTATCGTGCATTTGTTTCAACTACATATACTCCATCCACTTTTATAAAGTAGACCGGTTGGCCTTGGAATTCTGACACATTTCACCGCATATATTTTGAAAATGTTAGGTTATACTCATTCTTCTGTCAGATATGAAAGCAACGTTGCCGTTTCTACAAATAAATCGTAGAAATTACGTATTTATCAAAATGTTTATTTACTTTGGGAAAACAATGAATTTGAGGAAATATTATATATAATATTATATAATAATATTATATAATATTATGAATTCAATAATTCCAAAGATCTGACGAATATTGAAGAAACTTTTTTTTGTTAATACTGGAAATATTTCACGTGTACGAATATAAACATGAAGATGCTATTTTCTTGTACGGAAATCAAGAACCGAGTGTTGAAATTTTACTGAAAAATAATGGACAGAATAGTCCGTTACTTTGTGATAGTTCATCAACCCGACAGAAAAACTTTTAAACGAACAGAACAGACGGACGTATGGAAATCTCCACTTTTCAAAATTCTCAAGAAATAAGCCTACAGAGGACAATTAAAAACCTCTTTGCGCAACTTGAAATACTCCAGTATGAAAATGTAGTAGTATACTACGAAACCTGTTTCACAGTTAAACCTTAAAAGAACTAACTCCATTCACAAAGTTAAAAAAGAGTAATTAGAAAGTAGACTTGACAATGTCGATTGATTTTCACGATTGCCAACCTGCGTCCGTTGTAAGGTGGGCGTTCAATGCAGTGTGTTTTTATTTCAAGTTGATTTCGAAAACGGTTTCACTTTGAGAACTGAAATTTTGTGGGTGAACTCAGAACGGATTAGGGTTCTTGTTGAAATAATTTTAATGGATTTCATTCCTACAGTTAATTTTTTTTCTTTCAACAATAGAAGAAAATGAGCCAACCCATGCTTCTGTTTTATTTCAACAGAAAGAGCCATGAAAATAGTTCAACTTCCGATTAAAAGTGAATCTACTAATAATTTCGTTCAGAAGATCAACTTGAAATACGAAATTGGCAGAGAATGGCCAAATTCAAATTTTGGCGGGAAAAAGTTCCTGCTTTACCCACAAATTGACTTATTTCATAGTTCGGCGATTTTCGGATAGAGAGCGCCATTGTACATTTCATTCATGATTAGAGAGATATTCATAGAACTTGATAGTGATAATGCATGTTCTATGGATATATTTTATAAAATAGACGGTGGCGCCTCTATCGGCTGAGCTTTCCTACCCGCTTTAAACGCCGACCTTAAGTAAAAGAACTTGATAAACCTAAACCATGGCCCACCAAGATACTTTATAAAAGTGAATGGAGTATATATGATCCTGAACTTTTTGGTGTCAGAGTGGTAGAAATTTCGTGGCTTAAATTCAAGAACCTGGTTTCAACAAGATCGTCATCTCGCCATGAATCAGATGCCCGAAGCTGAACACTGAGGATTGTTACCAAGCAACGAGCTAGAGAAATTGGTCATGAAATAATGAAGCATTTGCCAATGTTCGAGGGATATTCGGCTGAAAATTTTGTGATAAAAAATTTCTATCTGAACGAGACCTTCATCCATTTATTAAAAGAACAGTTAGTAAAAGTACAGGGTGTCCCAGAGAGAGCATCTCGAGAACCATAAGGGATAGAGAAAAATGTTCAAGGACTTCCAATCTCTTATTTCAAAATAATCAATTGCCAGCAAACAGATCCCAGACATCTGAATTAGTTCTCGAGTTACAGGGCGTTTCTGAAAAATTGTTGTTTCAAATATTTCGCTTTATCCCGTTTTCTGTTGATTCAATTACTTGAATTATAGTATCTGATGATTTCTTCTTTTCAAGATAATCATTTGGTTAAAATTATTCACTACAGACTGACAAATTAGATTTTGAATTAAATGGAATAGGTTTATTCATCTACAAATGAAGTTTTCCATATCATTGATATCGAAATTTTCAGGAAATATCGTATTTTTCTATGATATCTCTAATAAAAGAAAAATCTCTATAAACAATATCTCAATATCTTTGTAACGGATCAGATTATCGAAAAACCGGTTACAGGATGATACTGTGTGAATCTGCGGCTAAAAAGCAACTATGAAAAATTTAGGGTGTGCAATTTAAGAAACACACACTTTTCTCTCTAGCACTTGAACGGCGAATAATTTTTCGAATCAGATGGAAGCAGCGTATATGCAATAGAAATTAAAAAAGAAAACTTTTTGGAATTTTCGTGATAAACGAGATATGTATAGCGAAATATTTGAAACAGCAATTTTTCAGAAACGCCCTGTAACTCGAGAACCAATTTAGATATCTGGGATCTGTTTGCTGGCAATTGATTATTTTGAAAAAAGAGATCGGGAGTCCGTGAATATTTTTTCTCTAACCCTTATGGTTCTCAAGATGCATTCAGTGATCATCGAATTTGGTACACCCTGTACAATTGTTAAATTTTTTTAGCATTTGATTATTAGCTGTTCTCCACTATAGAAGATTCATCAACACGAATAATATTTATGATCTTGATCGAAATATGAGTATGATTTTATAGAATTCTGGTTGCTTTTACCAGTAATTTTCAACAGTTGTTGTTCTTCTACACCACTTTTTGTCAATTCGCTAACAGCAGTTTATCTATTCGATAGATTTGTTATCTTTTTATTCTTCACATTCAATCCAATTGCCTCAGCCGCAGATTTAGTCCATACATAGAGGGTTCTCCAATAATAGTTGTTATTTTGAAAAACCCGCTGTTTCGGTGAATATCACTCGTGAAGCTGTCATTTTTCGACATTTGACATTAATAAAAATTGAACTATACACGTTTCGACAACGTATTAAAATTCACTTAAAATGATGAAAATTCGGCAGAGACGGTTCCTAAAACATTTTTGGGTCGTCGTGAAGTAACTTGTCCAATCGTAATACAGAACAGTGTAGGAATTCGAGCTATTGGGACAAGTTAGTGATGTGAAGAATAAACCCCGTGCACGTCGCTCAAGAACAGCCGAGAATATTGCTGCTGCAGCCGAAAAAGTTGAAGAATACCCAGGGTTGTCCATTGGAATAGGACATTATACCATATTTCGCATACAGGTTTGGGTTTTAAGGTCTCAAGGCGGCCGATCATCAACAACGTCGTGTCTATCTTGCCATGATTGGGTGAAATTGTTTCATATGGCACAAAATGTCAAATTTTGAATGGTTGTTAAAACTGTCAAAAAATTTTCGAAAGAAATTGAGCACACATTTTTTCATCAGTGCCTCTCCAACATTGAAAGACGTGTTTTGCTTCACAGCTCAGCTTAATCATTCGAAAGAACGAAGGTGCTAATTGTATCCTTTCCAGAGCAGGTATCAGTACAAAGAACCTTCGTAGAATGCCATTGGGAAATTCCCGACATGGCCGACTAGCCCGTGTCCAGAATTACAACCGTCTAGCTCCACACATCATCTAGTTGAATTTCCATGCGGGTTTTTCGCCCGAGCACCTCTAATTCCCGACGTTGCACCAAGTTTTTCCATTTCCCCGACGCTTCCAGTCGTCGTATCTTGCGATTATACAATTACCGCGTACTAGCCGTGGGGCATTATTAATTCAGGACACTTGTTTCGACCAATGATTTATCCTGTGCCGTCGGTTATCACGTAACCCACGCTGCCGCCGACGACTAGTCCCAGGCGTATTTCAAACATGCCACTTTCTCACTGCCGATTGGCTTATGAAATTTTCCATTTTCGCCGATACCGTCGATCCGCTATTATTCCTATCAGATTATCTTGAAGCAACGGTAGTCCGCTGAGGCCAATTTGGGCGAAACGAACATTGACAGGTTGCGGATACGATGCTTCGAAATGAGAGATTTTCACCATCGAATTCAAGGGTGGAAAGGCAAACAACTAATAGATATACGAGGATATATTGAGAAATTCTTAACCCTCTATGGAACCAAACTAAATTTCAATGTCAAAATATCTCATTTGTTTCTCATTTGTAAACGTCAGTTTCCAAAAACACAATATTAATCAAGAAAGTTTATTTTATCAAGTCACTAACTTGTAAAAAACTGACAGTTAACTTGCAGAATTTTTACAAGTTAGTAGTATTATTTACATTAGAAATTTTTTTTATCGTCATATATGTTGAAAATCATGGTAACACAGATTTTTGAGGATGAAAGAGTTGATACTGATGATGATGAACCATCTGTTGACTCAGAAACTGCTGAACTCGAGGACTGCAGAACACTTGTATTCTCCTTACTACCAAATAATTTGCTAGACATTTCGATTTTTTTGTTGACCGAATCATCGACATGACTCATCGCAACTTCGGTGCTCTTCCACCCTCCTGCACGCTTTAGTGCTAAAATATCTCCACCCGAATCCGCAACCATATGTGGCCACTGGCCGGTGTATAACTCTGGGTCTTTTAAACCTAAATATTTCGATATTTGCTTTGGGACACCACCAATAGTGTGCTAGCCAGCATTAAGTTTCACTTTCCATGTCGGTATGTCAAAAAAAATCTTAGGCTTTCTGTTCCAGGAGGCCGAAGATTTACATATTTTCTGTATAACATGCAGGGCTTGAAGCTGCAGCCATCATCGGTTATGGTGAATCTTCTTGTTGTTAAATTTTTTGTTTGCCGCAATGTCACAATAACGTATTTTCCCATATCTTCTACATCATTCATGTTTAAGGAGAGAATTTCGTGACATCGACAACATCCAAAAATCCCAAATATTGTTACAATTTTCGCCAGCAACCACTGGTCATCAGGAGCATGTAAAAGAAATTGTTCAGCCTCTTCTTTACTTAATACCTTGGCCTTTTTTGGCGTATAACGCTCATTTTTTCGTTTCAGAAACGCTATTACCTTTTGAAATCTGCAAATGACAACTAAACGTCATATTTTTCAATAAATTTTTTAAGGAAAACAAACCTGCGAACAGAGGGGCATTTTCTTTCATTTCCAAGCAGCTTTTCAGCATAGACCATTTTGCCGATAAAGTATTAGGGCTGAATCTTGCTGATGGTTGATTCAAGTAGACCAACAAAACATCTTCAGTTACCCCAATCACACTATTTTTGTTTTGCCACTCGTATTCTCGCTCGTACCTTGAAGCTGATTTTGCAGGTAATAAACTTGAAGCTGCACTGCTGGCTGCCTCAAAAATTTCTGTTGGTACATTCATTTTCGCTTTCGCCAAAACAAATGTAAAGAAAAATAAACAGACATGTTCATGGCAACGCTTCCATAGCTTACGACATTTGCGACAAATTATTGAGATTTTTTTGGAATTTATCTAACCTTTTTACAAATGAGAAACAAATAAAATATAAAACAATACACGCAAGGTAACGGGTTTTACTGGCTCAAGGAGGTAACTTTTTTTCAGTTGAGGACAGAGATGATAGTCGAACGGAACCAAATCTGGTAAATAAGGGGGGTGTTCTAGTAATTTTAACCCTAAATCACGAATGTTTTGCATGGCACCATGAAATTTGGGTACTGGGGCGTTGTCCTGTAAAAAAATACCTTTAGATAGCTTTCCGCGTCTTTTCTCTTCAATTCTCTTCCGTAGAGTGGTCAGTAATGTCGAATAGTAATCTCTAGTTATTGTTCTACCCTTATCCAAAAAATCAATCATGGTTACTCCATGGTAATCCCAAAAAACTGAAGCAAGAACTTTTCAAGCAGATTTTTGGACACGAAACTTCTTAGGTCTTGGAGAACGAGAGTGTCGCCATGCCATCGATTGTTGCTTTGTTTCTGGATCGTAGGAATGTACCTAAGTCTCATCCATAGTAACAATTCGGTTTAAGAAGTCCACATCGTTTTCAAATCGAGCACAGATCGAACGCGATGCTTCTTCCCTTGCACGCTTTTGGTCAACATTCAAACATTTGGGGATCCATTTTGCAGAAATTTTTCCCAAGTCCAAATTGACGTGAACTATATGATGAACGCGCTCGTATGAAATCTTCAGTGCTTCAGATATCCGTTTTAGCCCAATTCGACGGTCTGATAAAATCATGTCATGAACTGCATCGATATTTTCGGAGACTGACACAGAAACTGGCCTTCCCGATCGGTCATCATCTTCAATTTCGTAAATCTGCTTACCTCTTAACCCTTTTAAATACAGGTACTTGATGATGGCTCGATACTCCAATTTTTCGATTTTTACAATTTCTGTGGACATCTTTTTTTTTATTTATTGCGTAATTCTGGTTCACCTTTTTGACGTCGAACTCTACACTGACACTTCTAATAAGTTATTGTTCGTTGATATGGTATCGCAATATTTTGTTTATGCATGGAACTGGTCTAGGCTAACTAGATATCAATACATCCTCGTACATCGATGATAAGATATACTCTTGGAATTGTTTCCTTTGTCTTGGAAATCTATAAAAGCCCCAAAAAAAAACAGTAATTTGGGTCTAATACCCTGAACAGCTTTTCCAAGCGTCAACGAAATCTAAATCCCGTTTCTATACTTCTAGAAGGTTGGGATAAAGTATGGAACCAAGTGAATATCTCTTAAACGAAAGCCACGAAGGTACTCTCAACTTTTCGAATGTAATTGGGAAACCTCGTTAGTTCACTTAAGATATCACTGTGATTTCGGAAAAATAAAAGTTTAATGGATAAACTTGGGCCACTGAAAATATAACATGCTACTGGCACAAATTATCTTACTCATGAAGAATAATTGGATTTTTTATGCCTTATACAAATCACAAATTCAATATTCATAATCCGTATCCTTTCTATTTCAGACAAGCCCTGACCTGAACACGACTACAAGTGTTTTGACTTTCACCCCCACAGTGGAAGACGCTGGAAAATTTCTGTCTTGTCGAGGTCAGCAGTCAATGATACCTGATAGCGGCACTGAGGACGGTTGGAAACTGGATATACACCGTAAGTTTCGAGTGACATCATATATTCCACCATTGTGGGGCTTCAGATCCGAAATATACGTTCTTGCAGATGTAATAAACGAGCAATGTTGAAAACACGATATTTCTCGAAAATACCCCGAAATATGTCATAAACAAACGTTGAACGTTGAATATTGAACAAGAGACGCAGTGAAATATTGGTGTAGACTTTGCCAGCACCAGCCACAATTATTATTCCTGAAATTAAGGGAGTTGATTTTTCGTTGTTTTACATAGTATATATCTATGAATTCCACCAGGAATGGAATTCGAATATTAGAGAATCTCCAACCTCGAACGTTCGCCTTTGATCGGTGACTGCAATTTCCGTAATTCAAATATTTCACCTGATCTGATGCAGATAATTAGATGAATGGTATTGTTTTCAAATAAGTTTTTGTGCTTTGAAGTTTTTTCCATCAGAATTTCAAAATGAAATGTTTATAAAGCGCAAAGAAGATGCAAAAAAAGGCCCTAAGAAATATGGTTTGGGCATTTTCTGATTCTCTTCGGAACAGTTACATTTCAGTGAATTTGTGATAAGTTTACCATAGAATAGTGTTGTACCTATTACTTGGAAATTTGGGAAATTGATACTTAGTTTTAGGTAGAATGAGAATATGTAATTTTTATTATTGTTGTTTAACCTAAATGTTCCATTTATCAAGAAATAAAGAAACATAGGTTAAGTTATCTAATTGCATTTTGATAAGACGATATTAGTTCATATTGAATATGTTTCAAACAATTATTAGAAATTGAATACCTAAAACTGAATACTATGGGATTTGATTATTCAAAATCAGGGACCCACCCAAATTCACCATAATCAGTATGGTGGATGTAGAGATGTACCAAAGTTTCAGAGTCAGAAATTGCTTATTATACAGGTTGGCCATTTTATGATAATGCTCAGAGACTTTTTTTCAAAAAAAGGGGACACTAAGCCTCGAACAAAAGTAGTTCCGAAGTTGCCTTTGAATTTCACAATTTTGCCAATGCCAATAATATTTTGAAATTCAGATAATTAGTTACTCATCTGCTACTTAGTTGATAAAATATTGAACTGCTCGATAATTAAGGTGGACGGACGTTCAATGTAGTGTGTTTTTATTTCAAGTTGCATTTGAAAATGGTTTCACTTTGAGAACTGAAATTTTGTGGGTAAACTCAGAAAGGATTGGAGTTCTCAAAGTTCATTTTTTTTCTTTCAAAAATATGAGAAAATAAACTAACTCATGCTTCTGTTTTAATTCAAACGAAAGACCCATGAAAATAGTTCAACTTCCGATTAAAAGGGAAATCTACTGAAAATTTCGTTCAAAACATCAACTTGAAATACGGAATTGGCAGAGAATAGCCAAATTCGAATATTTGGCGGGAAAAAGTTCCTGCTTTACCCACATATTCACTAATTTCATAGTTCGGCGATTTTCGAATAGAGAGCGCCATTGTACATTTCATTCATAAAGACTGAGATAATCATAGAACTTATACTGATAATGTAAGTTCTATGACGATATTCCATAAAATGCACGGTGGCGCCTCTATCGGATAAGTTTTCCTACTCGCTCTGAACGGCGACCTTAAGATTTTGTCGAAACGTTCGTGCATATTCCGAGGCAGTGATAACGTATCCTCAAAAAGATATTTTGAAAAACGACACAAAAAATAATAAATAAATAATAATAAACACTCAACATATCTACGTATGAATGACATCATAACATTTTTCAAACATTTCGCATTGTGATGTCTCAATCCAACAGCAAATACAAAAGCCCCCATATCCACAGGCGATTGCTACGTAAAATTTTTTACTGTGCGAGCTACTCGTAAATAAGTGATCGCATATAAATGGCGAGCCTTCTTGTGGAACGGTCTCTCGTAAAACACGCTTCGTTTGGTCGGAACTCCAGATATCAACGTAGCACGGGTCCCGTATTAATACCTATTCAAATCCGGAATCATAAAATATCTGGAGAGCTTTTGTTTTACGGTATGATGTTTACCTAAACCATGTAGGGATATAAATAGGGAGCCGCTGACCGCTTCTGTGTTGTTAGACAAGACGATTCGGTGAAAGTGACTCGAATTGATATTTTTTCTCGTCATTTGAATTCCTCTTGAACTTTTGTTCATCTCGGAAGATTCGCAGTTTAGTTTCCAGTTCAAGAAACAAATTTGACAAAAATTACATCTGTCAGATAAATTGGGACCTGTCAAAAAATGACAAATGTCAAGAAAATTGACAGATGTCAAAAAAATTGACAAATGTCAACAAAATCTACAGCAGCTTTCAGAGAAATCAATAGGTTCGGAAGACATGAAGATCGTTTATTTTCAAAATCCGATATTCATTAGTTTTAAATCGACAAACGGTTGTATAGATGGAGCACCGTATTAAAGGTGCATGAATATAAAACTTGATCTTTTAATGGACACAGTGTCCTTTTCATGAAGGAACGTGAACGCGTACATGACCTTTTCGCAGGCTAAGCTCGCAAATTATGAAAGTGAAGAGAAACTTGGTTAAGTAGGTTTAACTCCCGTCATAAACTAGAAACCACATAATAACATTTTTTCCGCACCGAGCAGCTTAATTAGCCTGCGCGGCGTACATAAAAGCCGGAAGAAAATCCCCAATTCGTTTCGAAATTTATGTTTCAGGACATGAGCATGAAGTTTGGAGTTGGCCGAGTTTATTTCATTAATTCAAAGTTGCAGCTCTACGGTGGAAAAGAGAAATTTTCCCTTAATCTTGCATGAAAATTCTGAATCCAATTCGCTCCTTTTCTTACACTTCCAGCCTCATCCGTTTTTCCGCTGACAGAACATAGAACAGCTTTTTTATGTCGTTCTTCTCATCACGAACTCATTCGAAATTGTATTTTTATTCGGCGATAATTCTCAATTTTAATATTTTCATTTTTCCTCATGAAATTTTCCGAGCTCATTGAATGGATTTTCCTTCTTCGATGAACTATCAGTATATTTCTTTCCACTCTCAAGGGCTCGAATTTATGTCATTTCCTCTGAAAGAGTTTTTTGAATAGAATATAATGAGAGGAATATGCTCCAAAAATCTAAATTTCTATAATGCACATTGGACCAGTTCTCAAGAGACATTGAATAGACACTGGAACTAGTAACACCTCAATTTCGAAAATCTACCCAAGTGTAGAAGAGCAAATTAATACTTACGAGTAAGTACTTGAATTCGCACAAATATTTTACCCCCCAACTCTTACACCACTGCACAAATTTGCATTTGCACAGCAAATTCTGCTTCGCTTATTTGTTTTACATGAAAAAGGTACTTCTGGTTCTTTACTCTAAAGTGAACCTATATCGATAAACCTGGCATATCGAAAACAATTTGCTAACGCACTGTAAATTTCTAGTTATTGGAGAAATGAGTAGTGATAATTAACAATTTTATTAATTACAACAAAATTTGAGAACCAGGTTTTTTGAAGTTCAAATTGCAAAGTTGTTTTTCATTAGTTTCAGAGACTATAGTTACCAAGATTACAAGAATTTTCCCATTCATAAGAAAGGAACCCGCACTTTTTGTATGTAAAATGGCGACCGGTCAAATTTTCTGAAAGTTTGGTGTGTTGTTGTACCCGACTCAGTGATCAAAAGTGTCAATGGGCCCAACCCAATTCTATGGCTAGTTTTCCAAATACGGGGTGTTAAAGTTGAAAATTGCCCAGATTTTCGGATTTATTTTTTAATTATTGAGAGTTATATTGGATTTCTGTTGCATACACACGTTTACTACATGTTCTAGTAATGAAATTAGTGGATACGTTTGATTAAAAATATTCATATTCACAGGGTGATTCACGAATATATGACGGTAGTTTGTTGCCAAAATGACTGTGACGTCAGGAAGGCATATTTTTGAAATGTTCTTTTCGATTTAGTGTTAGGACGACAAAATATTGCACAGTGCATATTTTTTATACATGGTGTTTCACAGAGAGAACCACTAGACATAATAATTTTTTTAGGATTAATTCGAAACCCTGTATTTTTGAATTGATTTTTGGGAAAAGTAATACCACAAACATATGCGTGTCTCTAATCTCCAAAATAGTTATGGTGGTTTATTCATAGACAGGTATTCTATTCTGGAGAACGTACAAAAAACATGAACACCCTGTATTCGAAAATTTCCTCCGTCAAATGGAACTATTTTCTAAATCCGATACTATGAGCAATTTTCGAGATACAGGTCGTTAATGTGCAGAATAACTTATTTCATCAGTTTTTTCATCAAATTGAAAGGTCGGATCGATTTTATGTTGCGCCTATGAGTTCAATATGAGTTTCGGCCTGATGTACATGGAAAGTAGCGACCATAGCTTTTGCAAACACTCAATAATTCTACAGTTCCGTCACAGAGAAATTATTCCAATAATTTGATACCTAGTCTGAAATACTTATTTTTTTCCAAAAATCAATTCAAAAATACAGGGTTTCGAATTAATCCACAAAAAATTATTATGTCTAGTGGTTCTCTCTGTGAAACACCTTGTATAAAAAATATGCCCTGTGCAATATTTTGTCGTCATAATACTAAATCGAAAAGAACATTTCAAAAATATGCCTTCCTGGCGTCACAGTAGTAAAAGTGAATTTTGGCAAAAAACTACCGAATATATTCGTGAATCACCCTGTTAATATGAATATTTTTAATCATACGTGTCCACTGATTTCATTTCTAGAACACGTAGTAAACGTGTGTATGCAACAGAAATCAAATCTTACTCTTAATAATCAAAAAATAAATCCGACAATCTGGGCAATTTTCAACTTTAACACCCCGTATTTGGAAAACTAGCCATAGGATTGGTTTTGGCCCATTGACAGTTTTGATCACTGAGTCGGGTACAAAAACATACCAAACTTTCAGCAAATTTGACCGGTCGCCACTTTATATACAAAAAGTGCGGTGTCCAATTTACAATGCGTTAGCAAAATAAATCAGATCATAAAATGCCAGTTTTCTCAAAAACGGTTCACTTCAGACTAATGAACCATGGGTACCTTTTTTTTTGTAAAACACATTGGCGCATCGGAATTTGCTGTGCAAATGCAATTTTGTACAGTGGTGTAAAAGTTGGCGGGTAAAACCCCGCCAGTGGCACATCTAATGAAACTGAGTAGAGTGCAAGAAAGTAGCTATTGTTAGTGACAATGTGTGTACAAAAACTCAATTTTGTAATCCAAACGGTTCCTGAGATATTAGCAAAAAACTGAACAGAATATAAAGACCCGGAGAAAAAATTGAGAGGAAAAGAATGTTATTTTTTTTTTCATGGGTAATCTACAGTTCTCCGTGGACACACTCATGATATGATATGATATATTGTTTATCCTGACTACTCCTAGGTCTCCTGAGGAGACCCCTCTGAAACTACAAGCATTCAGGAACATCCTGTATTGGATTGACAAAGAGTTTTTTAACCATTTTTATTTTTAAGAATCCGCAACGGAAGAAATGGGGCATACCGAAAAACATGAGAAAACTTCCTGTAAATTTTCCTCTTATCCTACTCTGGTTAGGAATTCCTTGTTTTCGAACCAACGATTCACGATCCGATCAGCATAAATGGGAATAATCTTGCATTGATAGAATCACATTTCAGAGAGCGACAGAACACAGTGAAGTGTCTGGCCATAAAATAAATTTGCATAAACAAAGTGAAACAAGTGTAAAAACGGTCGTAGCGATTTTTTCACAAACAACGCTGACGACGCCGTTTCGGGATGTTTATGGCCCTCTTAACTCGAAAATACAAAACCTTACATTTCATCTCGTCTTATAATGCAAGGAATGAACGGATATAAGATATTTCGGAATATTCTGGATGTATGGCAGAGATATTTTCTACTACATTAAGAAAGTGCTCCGTCTCTTGACTTCGGAAATCGACGATGGTTCGGAATACTCAATGGGAGCATGCGGAAAGTTCTTCAATAAGAAAAAAATTCCACGAACGTCGTAAAATGTCGGCTTTACATGATTTCACAATGTTGAAGTTTGATTCCACTTCTTTATCTGATGGCCTGGGCGTGAAGAAGAAGTACTTTTTTATATTCTCGCAGCTTGATGACCACAGAATCAGTAAGAAATCACAGCGTCTACCACAATAAAGTTGTGTATTCTTAAAAATGCACTGCAATCTTTCTTGGAAATAATTTTCGATTCTACACACATCGTCAAAAGTCTTTCAAGTAAAAAAACTTGGTATACCTTAATCTTGGCCAACCGGGATACATTATGAAAGTGAATGGAGTATATGTCACATCCATTGCAGTCCCCTATATTCAAGCCTCGCTGGTAGAAAGTATCTACTTTAACACTGATGTAGTTACTTTACTCAAATTACATTAGCAACTCTCAATCAAATTTTGGATAACACAATTAAGATGTGCATAACAATTACAAGAGTCAGGATAAACAATAACCGATTTTTTGTATATTATTATATGGCCGTCACATAGACGGCAACATGTGTATATTAATGATCAATCAGCCCCAATCCGCCATTCTTGTTCTATTTGTTGAATTTGAGTAGTGAGCCCGACAAACATGACCTGAATTTCCTAATGTACCAGATCACAGGCTTCGGCTCAATTCCACCAGCATTAACTGTACTCAATCCGGAATCCGCATATAATGAGTAACTATTTGGCGGAATCAGTCAAGCTTTCATCTCCACTGACAGATTAGATTAGATTAGCAGTGGTCGTTTGGGTACGAGGGAACGGCTAGGATCTTTCGTGCGAATCTACGTTCATTGCCCAGGAAATGTATCTCTTTGCAGAGAACTATGGCAGATTTGCCCATGTTTGCGGGTGCCATTCTAACAGATTTAGTGTCAATTACCCCATTTTGAGTGTTCCCAGAAAGTGGTGATCAATATCGATCGCCATTTAACGATTCACATAACTGAGAAAACCAGTATCGAGAGTTATGTTCAAAATATCTGTAACTAGCGACCCGCCATGGCTTCGCACGGATGCAATGCTGATACTAAATACCTACTACAGAATGTCCTTATGAAAAAAGTTCACAGCTTTTTTGTCATTAGACAATAAAATAGTATATTTCATTACTAGTCCAGAAAGTAAGCTTTTTCCGTGCGCGCGCGAAGCACGGAAAAAGCCTTTCTGGACTTGTAATGAACGATATTTCTCATCACACCTCTCTGAAAACAATCCAACGATATTTGTTCTTCGACAGAAAGCATTTCCATATTGTAAAACAATAATTATTCGAAACACTGACGTCTACTGTCATCACGCAATCGTTGCTTTGAGTCTCAGCATATATGCATCTTTGTCTCAGCGCACGGAAAAGGGTCATTTTCGGTGCCCTGAATCGACATGTTTTGATAGGGTTTTCAGAGCGGTGTAACGAAAATATATTTTGTTTACAAGTAACTCTTGAAAGAGCGATTGGGAGAAACACGGCATTCGATGCGCTATTTACAGGCTCACGCTGCCATCCGGATCGGTATTGCCGGTGCCGCACCTCTATGTCCCAGCATTTTAAATCTGTAATATCTTCGGAAATATTCATTTAAATTACATGATGTAAAGGGCCATATCGATCTATATTGAATGGACAATGTATTTAAGGTACTGAATTGGATAAGGATTAATTTTGTATTGCTTGAAATAACTTCCTAAATAAGCCATTTTTCCCCGTAAAATTTGAAGGATGAAAAAAATTTATTGTGGATTATCCTTAAGGGGAAGTATCACCTTTCGAATCGTGGTAAATCTCCATTCAAAAAGTGGTCTCTTTATTTCACTAGTAACTACCCTAATTTACGACGTAGAGACTTGATTTTTTTTCTAATTGAAGTTGAAGAACGTCGCGAGGGCAAATAGTTTTCGTTCTTTCGATTTGATTAGTTTTTAAATTAAAAAAACTAGGGTAATCGTTAGATCTCTGCAATATTTGGGTTATTGAATATGTTTTTCGTTTTTCATGGGTACAAGCTATATTTTTGAACTAATCATCATGAAAATTTTTGTAGTTTATAGAAGATTAAATTGCCGAGGGCAAATAGTCGCGATTTTTTCCAAAAAATGATGAATAACCGTCGGAAAAAAATCTTTAAGTGTAGTTTCCAAAACGCTGAAGTTCAACCTGTTTTTTTTATTGAAAAACTAATCAAATCGAAAAAAAGAAAACTATTTGCCCTCGGGACGTTCTTCAACTTCAATTAAAAAAAAATCAAGTCTCTACGTCGTTTGTAAGACGATTACTGGTTGAATTATAGACGAAACTGAAAATGTTTGACAGTGACACAAAATACAGAACGAGCGTGAGCTGTCAAAATCAGTGTTGTCAAAAAAAATCACCTGTTATAGTAGAACAATAAGTAGGAAATCATGAATATTCACTTTGTATTGTGCGCTATTATTCGTATTTTTTTATTGATTCATTAAACATTCAATTCGAAGTTTTCTTTACCCAGGTTCAGATTAATAACTCACAAAGCCAATAACTGTCATAAATTTTCGCGACTCTCAACACAACATGTATATATCTCAATTTCCCAAGACAAAAAAGTCTGGGCGGTGGGCATAGATCTTGAGTTTGTATTCTCCAGCACACACTGGAGACATCGACACAATTAAAACTTTCCTTGTTTACGTTTTCACATCCGGACCATCAGAAGCTCCATGAAAATCGATAAACGCAGACCGATATTTCACCCAGCCGAATGGCGACCTTTTACGAAATGAAATTAAGGTATTCTGTATGCGGATTTGCTTATTCTGGTTGTGTCATAAATACAACAGGAGATGAATGGAAAAATTATGAATTTTCCCGATATTTTCAGCTCGGGACGACCGCGCATAACATATGGTTATAAAAATAACTGTTTTGCATACGCTCAGGGGATATATTTCAGTTTGTTTTTCTAGCTGGCTACTCAGATACCGCATAATTTCCATTTAGTGCCGGGAAGAACAAGTTCCATACATATTTATAAGAGGAGTCTTCCACAGACGAGGTGATATTTCCACCTATCCACTCATTATTAATGGGGATTCAGTGGAGTGCATTTCGATGTTAAGTTCCTCTTGATAATGGATTCTTAGAAAATCCATCTGCAGCTTGCCGCATTCTTCTGGTCACTTAATTCTGCCTTGAGCTCAAAAAATAATCTCATTAGAAGTTTGTATGGTTTTAAACAAGCAGCGTACTGAAAGAATCACATAATTGTATATTTCATTGTAAGTGCATTCAATCATTGAATGAGATTTAAAAGTTTGAGTGTCCAAATAGATCAAAAATCAATATACCTATGGTAAATTAAAAATCCTGGTAGTATACAAAATGGTGAATGCGTCGGTCCTTCATAAAATTTTATATGAAAATGAATCGTGAGGTTTTTCTACTCCAGAGAAGAATTGTTCACAAATATCACTTTATTATACAGGGTAAATTTTGAGGCTTCTTTTTGACCGAAAATTTCTTCATATGAAATGTTCAATTCAAAAAATTTATGAAAAATTTTGGCCATAAATACCTAAATACTAATCTGGCCTGCATCTCTCTGTTCCAGGTTTATGAACATACTTTCATCTGTAAAATGAAATAAACAACCGGTCATTCGTCTGAAAAAAGGCATATTTCTATAAATTTGAAAATACCACCCCTTATCATATTCTCGAAAAGAAAGAGGACATCATATTTCGACGGCGATGAATATTCTTCTTCTTCTTCGATTTCAAACTCGAATCATTGGCAGTATTATTCCATAACGAATCGAGAATTTAAAATACCTACGGACTCTAGTTTGTTCAGTTTTGGAATGATCTGTATACTTGATACCAATATTACCTTTACTTTAGGTTCCGTTTCAAATTCCGCTAATTTTACGTCCAAAAGTTTTGTTTCAATGTATACTTTTCCTAATTATATTTCTTCCGGACTCGACAATCTTTCGAAGCCGTGAGAAGCCATAGAGCCTCAACTCGGTCGAAACTTGGCGTTCACTTAGTCACACAATTCAGAACTAAATAATCATCCGGTTGAAAGTCCCTTGAGTAGAGGATCGTTTTGGAAATCTCCATAATTCCTCGAACTTCAGCATTCGTGACTAGTTTAAACCACATAATACATAGGTGTTCTGGGTATTGATACACCCCTAAACAAACATGATGTTTAGATAGTTGCTGTATTTACATATTCTCATAAATATATGTCGCCAAAGAGAAATCGAAGCGGGGGCTTATCTTCCGCAGGTCACGTAGGAGAGTTTTCGTAATAATAGGTTGCACTTGAGCCCGAATATTTTCAGTGAAATAGTGACGTGAATCACGAGGTCTGATCGAGACGATACAGTCGATCAGCGGAGGGTTGCATTTTCCAAATCTGGAATGTTTCCAATCCGATACAGGACGACTAACAGAAAACGGAAAAATAGCAGTGAAAGTATACAGTGTGGAAAACCCAAATGCAATTAATTCAGTATCTTCGTTACTGTACATATTTATAAAAAAAAATCAAGAAACATGATAAAGGACCCCGCACGTTCCTTATGGCAAATGGCGTTCCGTCAAATGTTCCAATATTTTGGTATAATGTAGTACTCGACCTACTGATCAAAAGTGTCTATGGCCCCAACTCAATCCTATGACTAGTTTTTGAGATACAGGGCGTTGAAGTTGAGAATTACCCACTTTTAATACGCTCGTATCTCGGAACAGAATCGAATGAACTTCAATTTTTCCCAAGAAACATTTCATTCCATCCCCAGGGAGCAACCATATAGAGGAATATGACCGAAAATCGTTACGAATACAGGGTTATCCAAAATTGAATACATGCCCGATTTTGAAAGTATAAAATGTGTCAGTTTCAGAGCGAGAACGATCGCGAAAAGAACTATTTCACTAGATATGTTGTTGTCACATCGAGAAAACCTGGAATACCCAGAATTCATACTGGGTGATCGATTATTATAGAAACTATTCACAATGAAGGTAAAGTGGACACCCCGTATTTTTGAATTGATTTAAGGTGTTTGTTTGATTTTTTCAGAACATATCATCATAGACTTTAAAGAATACAGGGTGATTCAGTCATGAAATAAACTGTGAACCTCACGAAAATACCCAAAAACCACTTTTTTTTCATCACCTTCTATTTCAAGATCAACTCCGTTGAGGTGGGAGTTTTCTTTCACCACTTTACTTGATATAAAACATCAATACGGCTGAGAGTTTTTATCCACTTTCTATGACCACATTTTGTTTTATGCTGGAATAAGCATAGAATAACATTAATAAATAATTTTCATATAACATAAAAAAATCTGGTTAAAGGAACTGGATGAAAACTCTCAGCAGTATTGATGTTTTTATATCAAGTACAGTGATGAAAGAAAATTCCCACCTCAACGGAGTTAATCTTGAAAAAGAGGGTGATGAAAAAAAGCTGTTTTTGGGTATTTTCGTAAGGTTCACAGTTTGTTTCATGACTGAATCACCCTGTATTTTTTGAAGTCCATGATGATATGTTCTAAAAAAATTAAACAAACACCTTGAATCATCCCATAAATACGGGGTGTCCACTTAACCTTCCTCGAGAATAGTTTCTATAATAATGGATCACCCAGTATGTAACAACGATGTAACAACAGCATATCTAGTGAAATAGTCCATTATGCGAACGTTTAGCTCTGGAACTGACATATTATATACTTTCGCGGGTTTTCATGCTGAACGGAATCTATGAGACAAACTTCCTCATTAGCATTATGGATATGAAATAGAACTGAAACGAAATGACATCCTAGCAACCGCAATGCAAGATGATTCAATAATTAAACATTTGCTGGGAGTAAATATTTGTGAGAGCATTTATGGTGAACCTGAACCTTGCCAGTAAATATTTGTCTAATTTCACTTCTCTATTATAATTTCAGATGTTCCTCTCGTAAGTTTGGAACTTGGAAGCACTCTTAATGGCAGCACCATCAAGGAGGGAGTAGATGTTTACTTCGAGTGTAATATAAAGTCGAATCCGTGGGTCTACAAAGTTAGTTGGAGACATAACGTGAGTATCTTGGTCTCTTCCCACTCCGAGGTTATGTATACTCATTCGTATAATGTGTTGTTAGGCGTTCGGAGCATCTAACCCTTTATGACGGTATGTTGGGACATGGGCCGCAAATTAATTGAAATTTGAAATATCGTCGAATTCGGGCTGGGGTCTTAATGATGGGATTGTTATTTCTTATGGCCTTTGATGAGGTTCAGATAACTCTAGCATTTTGCTCTCAGAATGATGGGTATTCTTCAGAGACTGCTCAATCTTCGCAAACCGAGAAGCTGCTCACAACCAAGTGATGCAAAATAAAAAATTTTATTCTATTCCTTGAAACTTCAACAGAATGCTGTAGTAGTAGTGTTGAAAACTATCTTTATTCGAACAACTAGATAACGCTTCTGGAATCGCTGAAACAAAGGGTTATCGTTTTGTACCACTTTCTCCTTTCTACATAAGCATTTGTTTCCTAAGAAATCCATTTGCACTACCAAAAAATCCTTTTTATACTTTCAACATGTTTGGTACTTCCTATACGCTAAAGTGCATTCATAATGAAATCATAGTGATAATACGAGGATATATTGAAAAATTCTTAGCCTATACTATAGAACCAAACAAAATTTCAAGGTCAATATACTCAACATATTCTCCTCTTCATTGAATACATTTATTACAGTGAACCTGCAACGCCTCTAGACCTTTCAAAAAAAATGTTTCTTCTTGCTCTGCAAACCAGTCCTCCACAGCTTTTATTACCTCCTCGTTGGAAGAAAATTTACGACCTTTTAAACTTTTTTCCAGTTGAGGAAAGAGATGATCGGACGGAGCCAAATCTGGTGAATAAGGGGGGTGTTCTAGTAATTCTAACCCTAATTCACGATTTTTTTGCATGGCAACACGAGATTTCTGTACTGTACCCTTATACAAAAAATCAATCATGATTACTCCATGGCACTCCCAAAAAATGAAGCAAGAACTTTTCCAGCAGATTTTTGGACACGAAACTTCTTAGGTTCTTAGGTCTTGGAGAACCAGAGTTTCGCCATTCCATCGATTGTTACTTTGTTTCTGGATCGGAGAAATGTACCCGGGTCTCATCCATAGTGATAATTCGGTTTAAGAAGTCTACATCGTTTTCATATCGAGCACAGATCGAACGCGATGCTTCTACCATTGCACGCTTTTGGTCAACATTCAAACATTTGGGGATCCATTTTTCATAAATTTTTCTCATGTCCAAATTAAAGTGAACGCCATTGCTTCAGATATCCGTTTCAGCCCAATTCGACGGTCTGATAAAATCATGTCATGAACTGCATGGATATTTTCGGTGACTGACACAGAAACTGGCCTTCCCGATCGGTCATCATCTTCAATGGAAAATTAACCTCGTTTGAAGCTTGCAGTCCAATTTTTCACGGTCGCATACGAAGGGCATTGATCATCAAGGGTATTAAGCATGTCAAATCTGCTTACCTCTCAACCCTTTCAAATACAGGTACTTGATGATGGCTCGATACTCCAATTTTTCGATTTCTACAACTTCGGTGGACATCTTTTTTTTTAAATCTATTGCGTAACTCTGGTTTACTTTTTGACGTCGAACTCTTCACTCACACTTCTAGTAAGTTATTGTTCGTTGATATGGTATCGCAATATTTTGTTTATGCATGGAACTGGTCTAGGCTAACCAGATATCAATACATCCTCGTTTATTGAAAGAATTTGATTCCTGATACTTACGATGAACTAAGTTTGAAAAAAATGTCTCTTTCACCTATGTTTAGGCAGTATTTCCATTCTATTTTGTGGACCTCATCCTGAGCTTCACACTCTTGCGGGTAAAGTAGGACGACAATGCATATCCATCATGGCAAGCAATCAATATCGAGTGGAGTGTTCGGCTTAAAACCTTCGACACTGCATCCAGCAGCTTGTGTAATTGCAAGAAAGCTGATTATGCAAGATCCATTGATTTCTCGAGTACGACGCCCAGGGTGAAAATATATCTGCTGACACCAATTTTCACCCGATAGGATAGCGCTCACGTCTGAATGGCTCTCGAGGTCTATTCAGTTACGAAATAGAAATGAAACTGTTCTTTAATGGTGGCATTAACTGAAATTGAGGACCTCGGAAATTTTAATTGCAACTCAATTTGAAAGGGCGACTGATTTTCTTTCAGATTCGTTGATAATGTTTCTGGGGCGGTCCGATAATTCTTTCTCGAGTTCGAATTCCATCGAACTGTTGGGAAATAAAGCTCTCTTCAGGAGAGTCAAGATAAGTTATCTAGACTGTTTCAATTCCGTCAGTGGTAAAAATACCATAAAACCTTTTCTTCTTCTTTCTGTGCGGCGCTCTTGGTTGGCCGAACTCAGGCCTTGTGGCCCATTTTTCGTATTTCATCTATGTGTTACTAGAGAGACTCAGACCCGAAGGCACGCTGGCAAGATTACCTCTCACTATAGAGATGGAAGGTGTAGTGTTCCGAGTCTCGACTGCCTCAGAAGAGAATTTATCATCCATTTGTCACCTGAAGAGGTTTTTGATATATGATATATGTATGACAGATAGGTAGCGAGGGTTCCGGCTCAGTAAAAAAAGGGGTATCTGCTTTCATGTTACCAGAGAACGACGCATGCGCCGGGCATCAGTTAACATTGAGAGTGATATCTGGGCCAAGCGCGCAGAGCCTCTCTACTTTCATTAACGTACATAGTTTGAGATTACTTTTATTTTAGAGAGGGATTTCAGTGCACCCTGAGTGACTATCGCAACACATGTATATGTGTATGCCTCATTAGCCTCTGAGGAAAGCATATATTATACTCCATTCACTTTTATGATGTATCCATGATTTAGGTTTATCAAGTTTATTGTACTTAATACTGACGCAGGTTGGTACTCCTTAAATGTCAAATGAGAAATGAGACGTTGCCAATTGTAATTTCTATTTATTCTTTTTCATCTTTTTAACTGGCGCTAGTTCTTTTAAGGTTCAACTGTGATACAGGTTACGTAGTACTATGTACTACATTTTCATACTGGAGTATTTCAAGTTGTGCAAAAGAGTATTTGAATGTCTTCTGTTGGCATATTCCTGAAGCCTTTTGAAAAGTGGGGAATTCCACTGTTTGTTTATAAGTTTTTCTGTCTGGTTATTGGAGTACTTTCATTCTTTTTTCGAAAGAACAATCACAAAGTAATATACTATTATATCGATTATTTTTCAGTGAAATTTCAACACTAGATTCTTGATTTCCGTACAAGAAAATAGCATAGCTGAATCTTCTAACCATGTTTATATACGTGAAGTATTTCCAGAGAAAAAAAATTCTCCAACATTCGCCAGGTCTTTGAAATCATTGAATTCACATAATATTTTCTCACATTCAGATTTTTACCTAAAATGAATAAGCATTTCGATAAATACGTTATTACTACGACCTCTATGTAGAAAGAACAACGTTGCTTTTTCATCTGACAAGAAAATGACTGTAACCTACTATTTTCGAAATATACACGGTGAAATGTGTCACAATTTCATGGACAACCAGGGATAGTTTTATAGTAAAAAAGGGTTACAGTCCTCTGCGACCTTAAGGTCTTTTGTGCCCCCTAACAGAGCTGTTATCATTGCGCCTCCTACAACTCGCCTTCCAGTTCCAGAGATTTAATGCGATCCATTCAGCTCCATCGAGGATAATTCCTCACTCCTACAGGTTTCTTGTCTAAAGAAAGCACTTTTTCCTTCGGCTTGCGATGCCATAGCATTCCGTTACCAGGTGAATAGGAGTTTCTTCCTCCTCCCCACAGAATCTACTCTCGTCAGTGTCCGATAAACGCATTCCCAACAGATGCTTCTTCAGGCGACAATGTCCTGTGAGAAAACCAATAGGTGTTGTTAGTTCTTACTGATATCCAGCAGTTTCAAAGTTCCGGAGGAACTTCTTGGAGTGATCCATCCCTGGGAGATTCCGCCAGAGTTTTTCCCTTTCGGTTTTCTTCTTCGCCATAAACTCCTTCCTATAGGTGAATGTACAGGCTGTCCCAAATTCGATGATCACTGAGAGCATCTCGAGAACCATAAGGGTTAGAGAAAAAATGTCTCTTTTTTCAAAATAATCAATTACCAGCAAACAGATCCCAGATATCTGAATCGGTTCTGGAGTTACAAGGCGTTTCTGAAAAATTGCTGTTTCAAATATTTCGCTTTTTCTATTGGAGATATCACGAAAATTCCATGGAGTTTTTTTTTGTAATTTCTATTGCCTATAGGCTGCTTCTATCTGATCCGAAAAATTATTCGCCCTTCAGTTGCTAGAGAGAAAAGTTTGTGTTTTTTAAATGGTCCACCCTATATTTCTCATCATTGCTTCTTAGCCGCAGATTCACCAAGTATCATCCTGTAACTGGTTTTTCGAAAATCTGATCCGTTTCAAAGATATTGAGTTTTTCTTCTTCACTCTAAATGAGACAGCCTGTATATAAAGATTTTTCTTTTATTTGGACATATTTTATTTTCGATTCTATGGAAAACTAGCATTTATCAAATAAAAACTTTAATACAAATTAATTCTGAAAAAAAACTACAACAAATGTTCGAATTGTATATCTGATGATTTCTTCTCTTCAAGATAATCATGTGGTTAAAATTATTCACTACACACTAGACAAATTAGATTTTCAATCGAATGGAATATATTTATTTAGAAATGAAGTTTTCCATTTCATAGAATCGAAATTTTCAGGAAATATTGTAATCTTCTATGATATCCCTTTCATTCAAAAAAAAGTTTATTCAAAAAAACAAACTAGACAAAAAATAAGAACAAAAAATCTCCAAATAAATGTCCCAATTCAAGTGAAGACGAAAAACTCAATATCTCTGGAGCAGATCAGATTTTCGAAAAACCGGTTACAGGATGATACTCTGTGAATCTGCGGCTAAGGAGCAATGATGAAAAATATAGGGTGTACCATTTGAAAAGCACACACTTGAATCATGTAATCATTTTTGATGACAATAAATGAATGTTGAACGGCGAATAATTTTTCGGATCATGTGGAAGCAGCGTATAGGCAATAGAAATTACAAAATAAAACTTGGAATTTTCGTGATATCTCCAACAGAAAACGAGATATAGCGGAATATTTGAAACAGCAATTTTTCAGAAACGCCCTGTAACTCGAGAACCAATTCAGATATCTGGGATCTGTTTGCTGGCAATTATTTTGAAAAAAGAGATCGGGAGTCCTTGAACATTTTTTCTCTAACCCTTATGGTTCTCGAGATGCTCTCAGTGATCATCGAACTTGGGACACCCTGTACCTACCTATACCACAGAAGAGTTCTGGGTCAGTGAGTGGCGGCATTTTCGAAATATACACGGTGAAATGTGTCAGAATTTCATGGCCAACTGGGGATACATTATGAGAGTAGGTATAGCTCTTCTTGTGCTTACCATAAAGGAAATGATTAGAATTGATGAGAAATCTCATTATCGTCATAAAGTATTCATATAAAACCATTCCAGGGAGCTTCCTAGAATATCAATGTTGAAATTTAATAAATGCCCAAATATACACTGCGCAAAAAAATTAACGCACATTATGGAAATCTCAAATTTATTCTACAACTGAAGGTGTTCTCAATAATAATTATTTTTATCAGAATTATGCATGCAAATGTTATCCACATTCAACGTTTTCCTTCAATACAAATGTTTTCTCCCAGCAGGAATAAAAAAAGATATTATCAGATTTTGAATGTATTGGCTCCATTCTAAAATCAGTTGTTCTCGATCAATTCTTGTGATCAATAGTTTTTCTTTCGTTTGATTTTCTACTCTCGATCGCTATGCAACGCGAAACACGCAATTTGACCCAAGAGGAATGTACCCAAGCGGTAGTTTTGCGAGAAGAAGGGTGGGCATACACAAGAATTGCAGAAAGGTTTGGAGTTTCCCATACAAGTGTGTCCAGAATGTTGCAGCGATTCAGGGAGACAGGTATGAATGTCCGAAGACCAGGACAGGGTAGACCACGGGTAACAACTGCCATTCAAGAACGTTACTTGAGTGTTTCTTCGTTGAGACAATGGTTTGCAACCGTTCGCCCCCTTCGAAATCAGCTCGAGCAAACTCATGAGGTGCAAATTAGCACACAGACAATAAGAAATCGCCTCAGAGAATATGATTTAAGGCCTAGTGTCGCGGCAAGAGGCCCAGCTCTTACCCCAGCCCATCGAATGAAGCGTTTGGATTTTGCGAGAGAGCATATCCATTGGGAAGAGGCCGATTGGGAAAGAGTTCTCTTCACAGATGAGTCTAGATTCTGCCTCTACCATTGTGATCGACGTTTCCTTGTATACAGACGTCCACATGAAAGATATGCTCAGTGCAATTTCCTGAATACTACTGGTTTCGGGGGAGGATCGATTATGGTATGGGGTGGAATATCTTTGACTGCTCGCACAGACCTAGTGGTCGTTGATAATGAAGCTATGAATGCTAATAAGTATATAAGGAACATTCTTGAAGAGCATGTAGTGCCATTTGCCCCATACATTGGTGAAAATTTCATTTTTATGGACGATAATGCCAGACCCCATCGTGCGCGCATCGTTCAGGAGTACCTTGAAGAGGTTGAAGTCTCTCGAATGGAATGGCCAGCAAGAAGTCCAGATCTCAATCCGATTGATTGAGCAGGTTTGGGACAACCTCAATAGAAGGCTGAGAAGTTTAGAAAATCATCCAGCTACTCTTAATGACTAAGGAATCCAACTCGGAGAAATCTGGGAAGGATTAGATCAGAACATTTTAAGATCACTCATTTTGAGTATGAACTGTCGTTGCCGAGCTGTAATTAACGCAAGGGGTGGAAATACCAAGTATTAAATCACTTATCAGCATTTCAGTATTTTGAAAATTGTTCATTTCTCTTCTTTCACATAAGATTCGGTCAATGTAGAGTTAACTTTCATTAAAATTGAGATTTTCAGAATGTGCGTTAATTTTTGTGCGCAGTGTATTTTCCAGGCCGAATCAAGTAGAACCGAATTCATTAATTTGGGATCCTCGTTGTATTTGAACTCCTCAGTGAAAGTCATTTAAAATGAGGTAACTAATTGCGTTTCGCTGCGAAGACATGGAAAAAGCTGAATATGTTTTTTCTGCCGCCTCATTTTTCATTTAATGATAATCTACGAAACGCGAATATACCGTGTACAACGAAGACTGAAAGTTCTCAGGATTTTATTGATGTAAATGAATACCAGAAAAATGAATGAAACTCAAACCAATTATACGAAAGTTTGAATAAAAGATGAAACGCAATCGTTGAGCTTTCATTGTCTCCCGTTTCTGTGTTCGCTATCCTGGTAGTCATTTCGACACTCCCCTAGGCTATCTGAGTTTTCTGAAATGAACTCGATAAATAAGGGACCTTGTTTGCTTGCAAACAACAATCTGTATCACAACATGCAGGTGATGAAAAAATGGCAGTAAAGGAAACGTAGATACAGGATGAGTGTTTGACATGTAGAGTTTTTTTAACTGTTGTTTCTTTTCAACAAACAATACAATTTTTTCTATACCCTTTATCGAAGTTCGATATCGAGAGATATCAAGGAGATATGAACAAATAGTTTCCCGCATGCGCGCCAATGAGGAACCTAAATACTTAATTGCATGTCAAAAAACACCCCGTATCTCGGAAAACGAACCATTTGCAGACAGAAGTTTAACTTGTAGTTTCTGAATTGTGCGGAAGATTTCAAGGGGTGTTTTCTTATTCAAAATGAAGGGTATTTTGTTATATAAATGTTGGTTGGGTCAAAAACAAACGTTAGGTAGATAATGCGGATCAAAGATGACGGAAAAATGAAATTCAAATAAAAAGTTACGCAACGACTCGGTTAAAATTAAATTCGGATATCCTGCTTTGGTTAGAAACTTTTTCATCTCCTGTCAATCATTACGTGAATTGGCAATTTGTTTCAGAACACATTACATTCAATTTTTTTCCAAAACGGCAAATTTCTAACCAAATCAGGCTATCCGAATTCAATTCTATCCAAGTCGCTGCATAAGTTGTTTTTTTAATTTCGACACAAAAATGATGGGG
The DNA here is from genome assembly GCA_951802165.1 of Adalia decempunctata. Taxonomy (NCBI): domain Eukaryota; kingdom Metazoa; phylum Arthropoda; class Insecta; order Coleoptera; family Coccinellidae; genus Adalia; species Adalia decempunctata. Next base: position 31,731,602 of record OX637697.1, read on the forward strand.
GAGTCTACGTCAAACCCTTCCTCTCATTCTTAACATATGGAAAAATATCAAAAAGTGTCTTTTCATAATTTTTCATAATAGAAATACTTCCATGAAACATCGTCATTCTATCGCTTTGCGTTTTTGAGATACAGAATAAAAACATAATTTTTGAACCGCGATATCTCCCTAACGTTTGACTTTTGACCTCCCATTTATCTTACAAACTACCCTATATTTCGAATAAGAAATCTCCCTTTGAAATCCTTCACATCAATTCAGAAACACCCTGTATAGCAAACTCTGATTCAGAATGAGTACTACGCCCAAAATAAATTTCAGCCCAATCTTGCAATATTCATAATTCATTTAAATGCAAATGTATTATGCCGGTATTGAAAGACACTTTCCTGTCCTAACTTTGAAGCTGAATCGGTTATAAACTTCTTCTGATGAAATCCACAAAACTAAATTGAATGTTCTTCTAGGGCAAACAACTTTACAACAACGCACAGACGAATACTATTGTAACAAATCAGAGCCTGGTTTTGCAGTCCCTCACCAGATCAAAATCCGGATATTACACTTGCGTTGGTCATAATCAAGAAGGCGATGGTGAAAGCAACCCTGTGTTCCTAGACGTCAAATGTGAGTATAACAATTTGATTGGATTTTTCATCCGGAATAGTTTAATTGATTTGTCCAATTCCTTACGATACCTACTTTTCATTGATCTTAAGATTCTCGTTTCGGAAAACAAGAACTTTCACTGTAGAACGACCTCTTGTAAGAGGCAGATCTGATTTTTGACCTATTTCTTGGTCATTACATAATCTACAAAAATGTGGTTCATACGTAGTTGAGTGGTTAAGTTACAGTTTTTTGAAAAAATCTTATATTTATGTACAGAAACGGTTTGATTACACTTTTCTATAAACTTGAAGTGCTGAAGAAATCTTCTTAAACGAATGTGGTACATATTTAAACAAAAGTGTAAACAAGAAGATAGTGAAAAGTGCGTCAAAAAAAAGTTACGGAAAATAGTTTTTTCGAATTTCTTGTGTGAGCTCTAAAATAACGGTTTCTGGTCATATCTTAGTTTTTTTGGTGCTCCATTCGAATATGGTGTAGAATTCTAAGAAAAAATTAAATGGCAAAGTTCGCGATTTTTATTATCGGCTTCCAAATTGTGTATCGTTCTTTGAATATGAAGAAATGAATGCTCGAAACAAGTTGAGACTGATGCCAGTAAGGGACCGTCATTCTTCACGCTAATTGGAAATAATCTATCGATAGCAGCCCCCGAGCCCTCATGATTTTTCACCATTATCCATTTGTTCAACAGGGTCAAAAAGCCCAATGCGGCAGTTCAGGGAAGGCGGCTGTGGCAGCCTCCAAAGTTAATACTCCCTGAAAGCTCATATAAAGTTCGGCAACTTCGTATAAACGGACAGGAGGAATCAAAGCCGAAGTTTCGTAATAAATCAGGAAACAAAATACTAGGCTCGAACGTCTTGAGTGGGTGTTTGAAAAGTAGAATAAAATAGGAAGTCGCGATTGGAGACGGAAATATCGATTCCGGGTGTTTTTTGGTGCTAGTGATTTATTTGAATTTTGAAGAAATAATTCAAACTATGATTCCTTTTCATGAATTCATTACATACCTTGAATCTGCTCGAAGGAACTGGCACAAAGGCCTCAAGTTTTAAATTTCTTTAACATAATATAAAAACATTCTCACTAACATATTTTCAAGTATTTTTTAGGTACATTTTGAAGTTTTTCAGTATAGTTTCTCCTCTTCTTTGTGAATTCTAGTCGGTATCTTTTCGAAAGCATCCACACTTTTCAATATAGGAGAGTTCATTGTGTTCGCAGTTTTCTTGTATTCAATTTGGTTTAAATATCACATTCATTTCAATAAGATTTATTTCAATTATTTATACAAGCTTCAGCCATTGAAAAATTTCTCGGATCGAACAGTATTGTTACAAGTATTGTTCTTGCCTTTTTTCTTAGTCTCATGAAACTCATTCACTCCATCTGATCGAACAGAAAAATAAGCGTCTAACAAACCTGCCGTGTTAGAACAAAGAAACAGAAGAGGCATAACCATAACCTAGCTTTTTCACCTCTGAGGTGACCCCACATAATTCTTTACCTATAAATTGATCCATGGAATGAAATCTGAAACATCTGGTGGGTTCTGTCTGGTTTCTGCGACAACTAGTAAGTATCAGCGTTAAAGGTGACGCGGCTAAGAGTAGGAATTCAGTAGCACGAAGAAATATAATAAATATACTCGTATATACGAAAGTATCGGAATCTTCGCGAAACGCGGCCGTTTTTGTCTCAGACAATCAATTGGCTCGTTATGGCAGCACCGTTTCCTGCCGCTATTTCAATTTCGTGGTACTGATGTTGTTTTCAACAGTGTTGTCATATTGATATCCAATATCGCGTATGAAAAGTGAAATTTGTATTTATTTCTGAATATAATATGCAAAATACGTCTTGTTTGTGGTAAATGGAACTCTTTTAAACCAAATTCGAGTTTAAATAGATATGTTCTACCATTATCATCCTAAGCAACAGTGGATTTTTCGATTTTTAGAATTCCACTGTTCAGATTCCTTTCTGATATTGAGAGGAGGAACGTCAATTCTGACTTTAGCTGACTCTGTTTACCTAACTCATAATCTGTTTCAATGTATGAATTCGTCAAAAATAGTTAATTCACTTGTAATTGTATTTTAATTCCTCAATACCGATAACACCATGCCACTGAACCTCAAAGTCAGATTCGGCAATGTTGCCACGTCAGTATCTAATGATATTGCTATCCTTTATGCTATCTTCGTTCCACTCATTGAAAACTGACTCAATTTTGGCTTCACCAATTCTGGAATTTATGAATGAGGTGTTTCCTCTCTCTATGGTCTAAGGTTCAGTCATATATAACAGCGATGTTATTCAAAAGTTAATCATAAAATATAATGCGGCAACCTTCATTAGAGGCTCACTCTCCCAACAAAAGCTGATATAATTGCGGATCTGAAACTGAAGAGCATTGTTCCCGACCAACCGTTTAACTTCTGCTTTTCTAGAGTCCTAAAAAAGTAGCAAAATTCTGACTTGCCATATTCAACCGCAACTTGGGAGAATATTAAATTCCTCCTCTTTCTCAAACTTCTCACCGGATCTATAAAGCGGTCTTAGTACCAATTCCTCCGACATATGTTTTGCGAGGAGTTTGTCGTAGAACTCGGTCCGGAACGGAAATTTAATCATCTTTGCTAACCTTCCCTCATAAATTTTTATGTAGCCTTCTATATCGATAAAAACGCGGAGTACAGCCCATCTACGTTTCATAAAGGGAGCATTAGACGTCCGAGGAAATTCATAAAGGAGGAAATATTGGGGCGTAGTTCATAAACATCCGAGAATTGCCAAGATAAACTTTATTTGACTCGAATTTCGATACAAGATTTCCCTGAAGTAGATAAGCCGGTAGGTCGAAGATATGGGGGATGTTGGCTTAGAACTTAAGACAACAAATTCCGGACAAATGGGGTCCCTGGTGTTTTTTTATGTTGTCCCTAAAGAGTATATTAATTCTGCACGGAATTGATCGTTTTCAGTGGACACGGAAAGGGAAGACACGAGGTTTACGTTCGATGATATTCATACACACGAGAAGAGAGATAATTATGGTCCTAGAGAATTTTAGACCACAGAGTCGAAGAGAGTGGTTGAACCACAGAGGTCTGGATCTTCTTTGTTACCGATGAAGTCCATCCGCAGTATGAATTGTGTGGTATTGAGTATGAACCAAAAATATGAATTTGGAACAATGTAATACCTAAATAATTATACTGAATCTATTCCGGTTTTCACAACTATTTACAATAAGAACAACTGATAGAACTTCTCATATTTTTTAGTAATCGGCTCTTGTCAATAACTAAATAGCTTGATAGGCAGATTTGAAAAAGTTCGAGAAGCAATCGCAAATGCCCATTGACCTTGGGTTCTTCAGCCTCCTCATATCATATGATGAATGAAATTTCTGCTTCCGGGAAAATATCTCTCTTATGATCAAAGCATAAAATAAATTGAAGTCGACTGGTACGCCGTAAATAAATAACAATTGAAGACGGATCGTCATCTCACCAATTCGTTCGTTGAAAGTAGGCAGGTTTAATATGACGTGTGATATACGGCTCGGCATTTGTTAACAATTTTTTCCTCTGGCTCTCAGGCCTAGGGAGTATGATAAGAATGATTGATATCAACGTTCAAGTGAGATTAAGTGGTCTTCTACAGAAATTGTTAAATCGGCGAAAAATATAGGTGTGTGTGTGAGGAAACTAGGGAAAATTTATTTTCGCAATGACTTGACATGATTCATTTAGGGTGTTTTGGAGTTGTCGATCTATTTCACCCCGAAGGAGGAACGGGGATAGGAAAGTGGATTAGGTCAACATTTTCGAAGGGGGATATTTCTTATTGAAGGTAGGAATACATTTTTGCAGTCTATTGACGAATATATTTATTCGATTCAGTAATACTAGTATTGGACTGAGCTTTAGATTAAAATAATATGCTGCTTGTGAGTAACTGGATCGATTTATTTTCCTGAGAAAAACTTTCGATCAGAGACTTTTTTTCAAAAGAACATACTTTTTATAAATGCAATGCTGTACCTTCAAACAATATTGAGAATACTGTTAGATTATAAAAATCTTCTAGTAAGACGGTAGTGGGCCACCATTTAGTATTTCCAACATTCTATTTGAGAATTTATTCAAGTTGGGAATATACCACTAGAGCCTAATCTTTACAGGGTGTGTCAGTTTTAATCGAGAAAACTTCCACGGGATATTATCCTAGTAGCCCTGATTCGAAGAAGTGAATTCTATAACTTGAAGTTTACAAGACGAAATCATTTTTTTGCAATGACTTCCATGAACAATTTTGAATCCTTTATTTGCTGAGAACAATTTTATGAAGTCAATTTCGATTTTTTAGAAACACCAGTATTGTCACATCTCAATTATTCCGGGAAAAAAGTATGTCACTGTAATTTTTAAGAAATAATCGAAAATATAATGAACTAAGTCAAAGATTCTCGATGATATTCTGGGACTGCTGACAGAAATGTTCATTTGAAAACAGCTTGTATATGCTTATTCTGGTTGAGCGTGATAAATATTTCAATCGATGAAAATAACTCAAAGAACTGTATAAATTGTATAAGCTCACGATTTCCCATATTTTTCTTTATTTCGCCCAATTTGATGAAATAAAATGCATTACTTCGTTCGAATCCTTTTCTTGGTTCTGTAATAAAAGGGAAAGCTCAAACCTTCCGCGGTTTCATTGGGACTAAAGACTTTCCAATGCTAATGTTGTTATGATTTATACCGCATTCGAAATACATTAAGTAGGAATTCTTTTGTTGGATAGTGCACCAACGTTATGCTGGCATTCTCTGGAAAATTCTTGGGAGAACGAAATTTAGTCCAATATTTCATAGCCGCTCTAGCAGCAAACATTTTCGGAAATGTTTTCTTTGGAACACCCAACTCGTTCAATGAGATTATAATACGAAATGAGTGTTCGATTATTTTTTTCAATTTCTTATTTGGAAAATTTATTTATTCGGATACAAAAAATAATAAAACCGTAACTATTTATCATAATCGCTGTGCACAAAATGGCGAATGCGCAGGTACATCGTTATTGGCATTTGTTATCATATTATCATGAAAACAATTAGTGTTTAGATTATCTGGATACTTAGGGGAACAAGGAGGTTGATTTCAGGAACTGACTTGTAGAACCGGTTTATCCGGCTAACTGTATTTCCTAAATTCTTTATTATAAATACGAATTTGGCAGAAGCAACACAGTGATATCAAAACGTTTACTTCAGCACAAGAAGTCCGATCACCATTGTCAATAAAAGCAGGATGTGATCGATATACTATACGAAATCATTCCCGAAGAAAAAACATACTATTCATTCCATGGGTGACGGACAGAATTGGCAAACTTCTAAAAAGATTTGATATCAAAACAATCCATAAACCAACAAAAAAAACTGGGACAGTTCCTAAGGAACCAAACTGATCCACTCTCTTAAGCTGATGGTTACAGCATTCCTTACGACTGCAGAAAAGTTTACTTCGGGACTACTAAAAGGAGCATTCATATATGGATCAAAGAACACGAACGATATTGACGAAAAATGGAGTAGTCGCTTTAATGGATGAACATAATATTCTGTTCGCTAAAACAGAGCTCATTTTCAACATCAAGAGCTATTATCTTAGGATGAATATGGAAATATCGAAATCTACCAACACAAACACAAGATGAACAGGAATGAGGAGATTCCTATTGTTCATACTGCTTGGTTGCCAGCAATCTGCAATACTAAAACTAAACCTGTCTGAAGCGGAGGGAAAGAACCGACCAGCCAAGCCGGCCGTGGAATGATAGTCCAGTAGCATCCCCAGTTAGGAGCAGTCATTCGTCGGGTTACAACCTTCGACACAGAAACCTCTGTAGGATTTAATTTCAAATTTAGAGTTTTTGAAGTTAAATCCTGCCGTGAAAGTCTCCAACAGCACAGTTAATAAGATTTTAATTGTTCATATCTATATTTGTTACTATCTAACTCTTTCTAGACATTTTTGATCATCTCAAATTTCACACCATCAATTTGACGATTTTTGATGCTGTTCGATTAAAGAGATTTAATGGGAAATTAAGATGAACCTAGGCTTTGACGTTTTGTGATAAACACGTAAAGGACTCCCTAACGAACGGATTAAACGAATCACGCCATTTTGGAATTACATTCATTCAAACTCCCACTTAGCTACTGCCATCACATAATCCTCTTTCAGGATTGGAAAGGGTCTTTAATTTACCTTCAAGCGATATTCGAGCACTTTGCCAGAAAGATATTGCTCGGAATGAAAATTTGACGTTTTGAAGACAGAAGAATTGAATAACAGATGAAAGGTAGACATCGTCTTGCCCTGTTTTTAAGACCGTCTGCTGGCGCATATTGATGAGCTTTCCATTTACACGAGTGACCCTGTAAGGCCTTCATTCCGTTCATTTGAATGAATAATTCTGAAGCTTCTCAGGACATATTTCTTAATGAATGTAAATATGACACGAAAGCATTTGTCAATATTATATTCGCCGACTCTCTGCTACATCCACCTAACAATTGTACCTAAAGATGGCAAGAAGGATTGCATCTATTCTTACTTTCGTTCTGCTGAGACTCATCGTTCTTCGGTCGAGACATAGACATAACAGAGAATCACGTCATTCCCATGAAGCTAGTGGTCGCGAACCCCATTCGATGAATTAACATCAGCGACACCTAGCTACAAAGAAAAAATAATTCGAGGTATTCATCAACATCTTCGGCAAACGTGAACATTGAAGTGAAGTGGAGGACCATGATAGCCAAGGACTGTAAGAACGGTAGAAGTGGAAGACAATGTGCTTGACATGATAGAAGAAGATCCAGGTTCTTCTACGCGAAAACTTGCAGATACTTTGAATGTAAGTTGTTGGACTGCTTGGAAATTTCTGAGAATTAATTTGTTGTACCCATACCACATTTGACGCACTTCTTCCTGCAGATTCTGCTCCACGTATTGCATGTTGTCAATGGCTTTCACACACAATGGTTGAAATCCCTCAAATACTGACGCCGATTCTTTTTACCAATGAAGCCAGTTCCGCGCGAAATGCAATGAGGAATTTCGACAATTACCATGTGTGGGCTGCGAAAATCCACATTTGATTTGTGAAGATCGGTTTCAACATCAGTTCTCGTTGAACGTTTGGGTTGCAATTGTGGGTGACTGGCTAATTGGACCGGTATTTCTACCAGGAAGATTCACCGGCGAAGTACATCGTAACTTTTTGGAACAAACGCTACCTCAGTTTATGGAAGATGTACCATTGGCTACAAGAGAGGCAAGGTGGTTTATCCATAATGGTGCACCATCTCATTTTAGTGTAGTTTCGTTTTCAACATCAACATAATATGGAGATCGCTGGATGGGTCGAGGTGGAACTCACGTACGGCCTGTTCGATCCCCGGACTTAAACCCCCTTTATTATTTCCTATAAGGCCATCTGAAATCATTCGTTTATATAAGGCCCTTGGAAGATGTGGACGATTTAAGAGATCGGATAATTGTTGGGTGTAACTCAAAAAGAAACGACCCTGGTGGTTTTGAACGAGTTCGGCAGTCTATGAAAAGAATATTTGAAGGTTGCATTCGAGCTGGAGGTATCCATTTTCAACAATTGCTGTAGGTTAAGAAGAGATAAGAGATACATGTAATTGTCAGTAATAAATTGTTATTTGTTGGAAGTTTGATTCGTCCTTTATCTTCGCAATAGAGTGCTTTGTCAAAAATAATCGAAGGATAAAATATCCTCAAAATAGTCCAAGGAATTACCCCTTCAATTTTTGTCGCATGTTTACCTAGCACCATGTATACAGGTAAATAATATACAGCAGCTCTCTCGGAGAGAAGAATGGACTTCTGTACCAATTCTCATCACCATGAGAATTGAAAAATAAAATTAATGATTGAAAATAGAAATGAATACCACAAAGTAAACACTGTAGGAAATGGTACTTACAGCTGGTCTGACTTGACGAGATGTATCTGCTGGCTGTCTGGTTTCGTGTAATGTTGAACCGGATAAAGTCCCAGCGAATTCACTTTCAGGTGCCGACGAGGGTATAAGTCTGTGTTAGGGTTGCGAGCATAGCGTACGAGAATGTATTGATATCCAGTAAGCCTAAACCAGTTCCATGCATAAACAAAATATTGCACATCAACGAACAATAACTTATTAGAAGTGTCAGTGTAGATTTTGACGTCAAAAATGTGAACCAGAGTTACGCAATAAATTTAAGAAAAAAGATGTCCACCGAAATTGTGAAAATCGAAAAATTGGAGTATCGAGCCATCATCAAGTACCTACCTGTATTTAAAAGGGTTAAGTGGTAAGCAGATTTATGAAGATATGTTTAATACCCTTGGTGATCAATGTCCTTCGTATACGACCGTGAAAAATTGGACCGCAAGCTTCAAAAGAGGTAAATTTTCCATTGAAGATGATGACCGATCGGGTCATCACGTCAATTTGGACATGAGAAAAATTTCTGCAAAATGGATCCCCAAGTGTTTGAATGTTGACCAAAAGCGTGCAAGGATAGAAGCATCGCGTTCGATTTGTGCTCGATTTGAAAACGATGTAGACTTCTTAAACCGAATTGTTACTATGGAGGGGTAGATTTCTACGATCCAGAAACAAAGCAACAATCGATGGAATGGCGACACTCTGGTTCTCCAAGACATAAGACGTTTCGTGTCCAATAATCTCCTGGAAAAGTTCTTGCTTCAGTTTTTTGGGATTGACATGGAGTAATCATGATTGATTTTTTGGATAAGGGTAGAACAATAACTGGAGATTACTATTCGACATTACTGACCATTCTACGGGAAAAATTAAAGAGAAAAGACGCGGAAAGCTATCCAAAGGTATTTTGTTTTTACAGGACAACGCCTCAGTACACAAATCTCATGTTGCCATGCAAAAAATTCGTGATTTAGGGTTAGAATTACTAGAACACCCCCCTTATTCACCAGATTTGGCTCCGTCCGACTATCATCTCTTTCGTCAAATGAAAAAAAGTTTGAAAGGTCGTAAATTTTCTTCCAACGAGGAGGTTATAAAAGCTGTGGAGGACTGTTTTGCAGAGCAAGACGAAATTTTTTTGTCTAGAGACGTTGCAGGTTCGCTGTAATAAATATATTCAATTAATAGGAGAAAATGTTGAGTATTGAAATATTTTGACATTGAAATTTCGTTTGGTTCTATAGTAGGCTAAGAATTTTTCCATATATCCTCGTAAGACCGTTGCGACAAGTGGCCGAGATATGTTCGAACTGAGCAGGTAGAGAAAAGTGCTCGTGGGATTTTTGTGACACGTCCATAGAATGGAGAGCACAGAAAATCTCGGTCTTATTCTTAACCGAGCAAGCCCATCCGATATATGAACTTTGTTTTATTAGGAAATGAACAATATGAATTTTGAACCAAGGTTGTTCTATTGAAAAGGAGACAAGTTTTTTGTGGTATCACAATCAAGATCGTGGAAAATCGGCGGGCTCGACAATTTTGATCTTGAGGGGGACATTTTTTGCCTGAAAACCATCATCACATCATTTCACCCCTCGGTGAACATTTTTTCAAGATCTGATTAATCGCTTACGTATAATTCGGCTTTGAAAATGAAACACCTCTCAATTTATCTGCTGCATGAAATGATTGCCTCTCTACAGTGTTGCCGGACTTTCATATTCCAGGCTCAACGATTGGATGGTTATGATATAATACATATCAAATCTAGGTTTGTAGTACGATTTCCCAGTCTACGTTATCGGCACAAACACCTTAAATCCGAAAATCGGGGGAACATAAAGATATCCGCCGGCGAAAATGACAAATCGTTTCAGGAAGGAGAGGTACCCACTACTTCCAGATACAAACACATCCATCACCTCCTAGGACGCGAAAATGGACATGCTCTTACGATTTGGATATCATATTTCTGACTGGAATGATTTAAGACTCCAATTCCACGGATGCCGATATATTTTTCATGTGTGGCGAAAATCGAAGCTCTTCCGGGCTAATCCACTGATTGAACGAATCAGGGGGAGCCAAATGGGCTTCATCTTTTGAGATTTTACGGTACAAATATATCGATGTGTCGGAAAATTCGTATACTAGTCATTTGTTATTAATGGTTCTGAAGCCGGAGTGGAATGAGGTGAAATATCAATTTTTTTCACAAATATCTTGAGACTTTGGGGAATTTGGCTTTACATCTGTAATGAATCCTATGAAATATTTCGGATATCGTTTTATACTAACTAGATTTTTATGACACTCTCCTTTTTTCTCGAAATCGGTAGAAAATTCGACAAATCTACAAGAGGACATAAAGTTGCTGTTTACAATTTTTTAAACTAACAGTGGCTCACCAAAAAAAAAAGTTGTGAAGGAAAACAGTGAACTCTCTCTCTCTTCAGTCGATGTCTGGTTTCAGACGTCGTGACCCCAAACAGTGAACAGCGTTCCAAAAAAAATATAACCCCGTAGATTTGCAATCGGAACAGGCATGTCACATGGTGTAAACTCTAAACAGTAATATATGAGCCAAATTTTAGTTGAATATCCTGTGAATTGCAGATACTGTGAGAAAAAATTCGAACACTGTACCTCGAAAACGTAACGTTTGCGGTCCTATGTATATTGGACTTTTGTTCTTTGAATTATGCAAATTATGCAAGAAATCTCTACCTAGAAAAATGGAACAGAACGGAAACGTTGTCCAGAATAAGCATTTAAAAAAAAATTGGGCCAGATACGTGCCTGATACGATCCTCTGCAAAGACCTCAAAGTTCATTTTTCTCAATTGAAGTTGAGTCAACATTCAGTGAATACTCCTTATTTGAATAAGAATGTTAAAAACACTATATTTCTTAACAAAAAGCCATATTTCTCCCACCGAAAAGGGTTTTTCTTCCATTTTCCTGAAGGTTAGTTTGTAAACACTAATAACTTGCTCATATTTTCCTCGATATCCCAAAAATATCTCATAAAGAATTGTGTTTTCACTCTCTTCATAATTAATGAACCTAACTCATAGGATTTTAGGTCAACGACCCAACCTTATCCATCTTCTATGAATATTTCACAGAGCTTTTAAGAAGATGATGCCAGACTATTGATTTTCTCCCCAAGCAATGGTGTAACCAAAGTCCTGCGAGGTGGCGGGCGCGCAAGATAAACCGTTAAATCTATGAATCGACCCATCTCAAACCATATATTTTGGTTATGTGAACGACGCATGCGAATATCCTGAACCGGCGCGATCCATAAAAGGCGTAATCGAATATGGAGGAAATCATTCCTAGGCTATATTGTTATTAAAGGGGAAAGTGATTATTTTAGGTTTTTTCTTTAATCTCGTGATGATTATGAGAAAACTTTCAGTGAATGAATGTAATATCAACTGTGTAGTGTCGAGTGTATTAAATTCCAAGAGGATATTGTTCAGAAAAAAAACATCCCCACAGATTTTTCAGTGCTAAGTATCATGTTATTCCTCATTTATTTCAATTTAATACGTGGTTTGTGTCGACATTCATCGTTCATATATCTGAATTTTATATTTCATTGACATTTAATGTCAATATGGACCGGTAATGATAAATTTTTAATAGGAACTGCGAGTATTAAATGTAGAATTTCATTATCCTTGGTGTTCAATTTTATCTCCCACATTTGTGGGATTTTATTATTTCATATTTCTACATCAAACGTTTTTCATAATAGTGATTTTAGTCTTGAAAAAGATTATAAATATTCTGACAACATTGTTAGCTTGTTAAAAAACCATAGAAGTAATAATATTCGATGATTTTCAAACCAGGGAAGCATCCAGATTATTTTGAAATTCATGATTTTTTCCTCAAATCTTATCGTATGCAATTAGGAATAACTCGAAAACGACGGGTTTTATTGAAAAAACATGGGAATACTTTCATTTCCTAAATGATTGATTCTTTCGAAAATATGAACCGTTTATCTTTTTCAAGTGTGATTAATGGTATTTTTGGGTGGATATATGAGTAGGCTTCGGCGTAACTTTTAAATCAGGAGAAATATTGAACAAGTTTGATTGAAGAATATGCACCTCGAATAGAGTAAACAATCAACCAAAATTCAGTTCATTTGAAATAACGGTTCTGAAAATATGAACAGAAAAGTGTTTTTTTCATGGATTTTCAAAACCCTGTATCATTCAAAAGGAATCGAATGGTATAGGAAAAAAGTATTTCGTTTTATAAGGGGAATCTATATAGTGAAATATATGTAGAAGTCAATGACTCATCCTGTATAATAGAGTATGGTTAATTTTTTTTTGGGTCGAGACCCTATCGTCGTTTGAAAAGTTCGTTTCAATGAAAACGTAGTACATATTTTGTATTGATAGGTAATTAATTCTTACTATTTTGTTAGGTGCGATAATCAAATATATTTATGTAAATTTTAAAATGCCGAAACTTGAATATAAATGTAAATTAGTCCGAATTCCTCTGGTAGTTCACAGAAACGCTCTGTTCTTCATATTTCTTTAGCAACCTTCCGTTTTACAATCGACGATGGTGACTCAAATCATTAATCATGCTTTGTATGTGGATGGATAATTTCTCTTTGTACTTTGATGCTATGACGCCTTGACATATAAACTCTGAGACATTTCTAATAAATCTTATTTTTTCCTCGGAGCTTCCGCAGTTCTGCCTTGCCAATTTCAAATAATCTATTACTTACCGACAAAACCCGGCCATAGAGATAAGTCGTGAATGGACCCAAATTTGGCCGCCAACAATACCCCCAGGGACGGACGGCTGTCTCCTTATCTCATCTGTATCTATGAACTTGGCTGACAAATGTGGAAGATGTCGATGAATCGAACGAATATTCATATGTCGTTTTTCAAACGTCGTCGTTTATTCTTGATGTCTCATGCAGATATAAGGAATCTCATATTTTTCGTGTCAACATAAACTCATTCTTGTCGACATTTGAAGAAGAATGTGGCTGATGATGACAGTTTCCGGTTCTATGAGGAGAATGATAAAATCTTTTGTCCGGAAACAACTGAAGACTGAATAATGATCCAATGAATTTTCAACCATACGGCAAATTTCGCTACGGATCTAGGTCCGTTGTTTACCAAATTTCTGTAGTGAAATCCCACAGGCAATGAGTCGCTTCATCCTTTGACAACTAGGTTCGACTGAAAATCAAGATCTGCCGTTGTGTAGCTACCACCGTACTTCAACGCAAACTTTGATATATAGTATGCTTCGATCTACGTAGTTTCGAATCTTGTGCCGGCCTCAACGTTTCTGGGTAATGCAATCGCAATTCTTGCGAGCTTACATAGTACCTACCGGATAAATATGGCCTCCAATCTGTAGGCAGCTGTGAGAAGAGTGCAAATGGATATTTTGGTTTATTTTACGGGTACCGAACAAGAATTTGGACGTGTTGAACAGTCAACCAACTTCAAATTTGAGATCCGATAGAACCGGGTTTGCTCATCTGGTACAGCTACTTTAACCCAAAATTTTGTTATAGTTACATTCCTTCAAGAAAATACCGTTTTTTTATCATTCAAAAAGGGATTATCAAAATTCTTTCTGCCGCTAAGTTGGTCCAAGTGTTCTTTATTCTCGAAACGAGATTTAACGTCATTATAGTCATTTAAATTATTTGTAGTTGTAGTGCTCAACTTTGTCAGTAAATCACACGATTTTTCTGATTGATTATAATGTCCACTGAATAATCTTTCTTCAATTTTGCATTCAATGGAAATACAAAGCCATTTGAAAAAAAAATGGGCGAAATACGTGCCTGATAGGATTCTCTGCAAAGACCGTGAAGATTTTATTTCTCGATTGTGATTGAGTTAATACATTTAGGGAATACTCTCCTGTACTAACCTTATTGTGTTAAAAAGGATACAAACACGAATTTCTTAACAAAAACTATTTGTTTTGTCCGATTTTATCTATTTCTTCCAGCAAGAAAAGTTCCTTCTTCGATTTTCCTGTAGATTAGTTTGTAAACTAATAACTTGTTCATATTTTCCAAGGGCGGATATAGCTGTTTTTCATGGGAGGGGTAATAACGATTAAAAACCATTAAATCAGGTACTCAATGTATGAAATGTTTTATATGCACCACCTTTTCCTCAGGTCTTCGGTACTTATGGGGGGGGGTTAGTTACCCACAGTACTCCCCCCCTCATAAATCCGCCCTTGATATTTTCGCTGGCTGCCACGCAAAATCCAAGATCATAAAAGGTGCAAGTAATTATTTTAGGTGTTTTTCTTCGATCTCGTGATGATGATGTGAAGAATTAATGTAATATTAACCGTGTAATCTCGAGTATATAAAATTCCAAGAGGAAATTTTTTAGATAGAAACATCGCCACAGATTATTTAGGGCTGAAATTCATTTTATTTTTCATTAATTTCAATTTAATTATGGGTTTATATCGACATTCATCAATTATATATCGGAATTCTGTATTTCATCGACATTTATTTTCAATATGGACCGAAACAATAAATTTTTAATAGAAACTGTGCGTATTAAATGTACAAATTCATGCTCCTTGATGTTCAATTTCATCTGCCACATTTGTGGGATTCTTTTATTACATATCTCTACATCAAACGGTTTCCATAATTCAAATTTTAGGCTTGACTGAATGATTAAACTTCGACAACATTGTTAACTTGTGGTGCGTTTAATTTGTCTGCGATGTGGTGATATTTGAAATCCAGGCAAGCATCCAGATTATTTTTGAGATTTATGATTTTTTCATCAAATTTTATCGAAAAAAATTAAGAATAACTTATAACTAAAGAAATACGTGTTATTTCATTAAAAAAACATGAGAATATTTTCATTTATAAAATGATTGATTCCTTCGAAAATATGAAGCGTTTATCTTTCCCAAGTGGTTTTATAGTATTTTTGCGTGGATTTATGAGTCGTCTACACTGTAACTTTCATGTCGGTGGAACTAGTGAATAAGTTTTAATTGGGAAACATGCATTATGAATAGAGTTTACGATTAACCAAAATTCAGTTCATATGAAATAATGGTTCCGAAGATGTTTTTTTTCATGGATTTTCGACACCCTGTATCTTTCAAGCGAAACCGAATTTCGAAAAATGGTAAAGTTAAAAAGTTTATCGTTTCATATAAGTTAAAGATTCACCCTGTATACTATATGAGAATCGTCATATGTGAATGATAAATAATAAAATAAAGAAAATGAGATGAAGACAAAATTGGTTTGTGTTTTTCTTTACTAAATTCAGATGTGGCAAAACTCATTTAAGCGTGTTTCTATAGATTATGTAACGAGATGGAGTTAACGGTTCGTCCTAGCTTTGCTCATATGACCCACAGATTGGCTTTTATTAGCTGACGACTGGGTTGAAAGATGTGGCTCGATTTAAAGCTGATCGGATTTTGGTACCCCGGTATCGCTTAAGGGTGGCGCCCTCTGCCGACCACTGGCTCAAGTATATGGGAGAGAATTTTGTCGGAGTCAATGTAGACAATGAAGACTGATATGATGCAGTCGCTTATAGTCCTCAGTTTTAAGAAAAACATTATAGAAAATACCTAAAGGGCAGGAAAAAAGGGTGTAATAGAGGTCAGTTAAGCTCCTTTTGGAATAAAACTCAAATTATAAATCACAGCTCTATTAGTAACATAACATCATAACTCTGCATTAAAGGACCTTTAATTGAGGTCAGAGTAATGAGCTTTGGAGTTGAAAAAACAGCTTTTGACCACTATTGCATTCACGAAAGGGCAATGGTAGTCATTATGTTGACAATGATATTTAAATACTTCTAACATGCGGATTCCAAGCCAGTGCCTGCATCAGAGTGAGTCCAAATCCCACAGGAAGTGCATCGGTACCATACTTCGTTGTTTCGGCCAAATTTCCCCTCATATAAAACAATTATTTTCTTAGTTATCTTCATCAAAAGTATCATCATTGACGCAGTGGTCGTCAATCTCTACGTCAGTCTTTCAATGAAGAGTCATTGTCATCCTTTTAGGCTTTTCAAGTCTTTCCTTCAACTCTTTGGTTTTTTTGTCCTTCCCCTTGCATTTTCCTTTCCGTTCAATTTCAAGACCACAATTACCTGTAATAGAGTTAATTGAGTGAATTGTGAATAGAAAAAAGAATACCAAAAATACCATATTTTGAATCAAATTGAACATTATTATAAATTTATGATGAACAGTTTCAACCAACTTTCAATGATTCAATGTTAAATAAGATCGAGTAAGAGCTAAAACGAAAGACAGAAGAATGTGACGTTACCACACTTCGCACGCATAGGCAACTTCAATTTCTTCAGCTGTGGGCCTGAACACCATTCATTGCCTGCTGACCACGATTGCCCCATCTTCCCCTACTAGAACGAAAATAATGAATAAAATTCGAGTACTAATGGAGTATTTCAATTCTTGAAGAGTTAGTTTGAGAATATTCGTGCGAGGTCTATCGCCGTGAATAAAATCATAAATTTGCATGAAATGAATCGCTGCATTTCAGCGCAAACATATAAATTCCCTCAGTTTTCGGTCCGACTTAGGAAGAATTATTTGCGCGGTTGGATGTCAAACGGAACGAACAACTCCTTAATCCTCGAAGGATCCGATCCGCCCCTGCCATCAGAACAAAAACGTTTTATGTAGATAACCCCAAATAAACTGAATTTCGGATGCCAATAATGGCACGGGACCCACTGGCAGGCAAACAGATGAAAGCAAGTACTGGGGGCAAAAAGTTGTATGAATTTCACCGCCTATTTATATTAAATTAAAGTACGTGCTCCTCCCTCAAATTGTTTATCATAATTGTAAGTAGATCGTTTCTCCAGCCCTCGTGCCCCGCCGAATATCAATTCAAACGTGGATTGTTAATGGGGTAATTGCCAACAGAGGGAGTTTACATTCCGGGCGCTCTACATGAATTAAAAGACTTGTATGAATTTAAATTGTGGAAATATCCGCAGGTTATGGGAAAAACGTTGTTGTTAATTAAATACTTGATGAAATGGAGTATGGAGGAATTCTGAAATATCAAAATGACCCAGACCTATGCTCGATGGTTTTTTGCATGTGTATATTGGGATTATATTTTGGTGAATAACTGATATCATTAATATTTCATTTGAATCGATATATACTTCTTTTCTGGTTAAATGAATACAACAACAATCCACCATATGCAGTAATTATCGAATTTTCATAAAGATATTTTCAATTACATTCCATAGTTACCTCATAGTAAATATGGCAGAAATAATGCTTTTTTAAACTAGGTTTCATTTCGAAAACTTGATAACCTATAGGTTTTTCGTACATTATTTGAAGAAACTCCAATTGTCTCTTGTGTTGAAAAATTTAATACTTTTGCCTTGCTTCTCGATTCAGTGTTGAATTCCATGCAGGCTGGAGTTACCTTAATAAACGTTGAATATGCATCATCTTTCGTGATATTTATGAATATTACCATTGAGTTTGAATATTCATGGAGGAACAGCACAGTTAAACGATTTGAAGCTGATTTTAGTTGTAGTTCCTTCTCCAGTCCATACAGGCGGAAGTGTTTTTCAGAGAATGAAAAATTTTTGCTTTCGCATCTGGCGGTGAGTAGTTGAACTATAAATCACTATTTCCTAAGCCGAATGTGATGACAATCAGGACCGGCGTATGGAAATGCGGGATCTTCTGTATTTCATCACACATTTTCACATTTTTTGGATGCAATGAAACGACAATTAATTGGGGTCTTTCATGGAAATAAAATATTAATGTATAAAAAAATAAATACATCAAATTTTTCCTTCATTCACAAATATTCATAAACATATTTTCATTGAAATCAAAAACCAAAAATAGGCATAATATTTCGTTCATCATAAGTGATCATGTAATCGGGTGACTAAAATAAATTGAAATTGAATGTTAATATTGGAATATTTGAATTTTCGATTCGAAAATTGCAGAAAAAACTCACTTGAATTCAGAAAAGACTTGTTTTCCATCCGAACCATTCAAAAGTTTTTTTGCTACTGTTTTCTCATGACAACTATGATTACGTATTTATTTCAAAAAATAAATATGTATATCCGTATCCGTATCCAACCAAAGGTATGAAAAAAGGCAACTTTCATCGAAATTTAAATGTCAAATATAATGATAGAAAATGTTAGTTATGAAAATGGAATCTGACGAGACCAACAAAGTTTCATTCGGTGGACTGAGAAATTGCCGAACTTTTTTCGTCGGACAGTTGAATGATAGTATTCAGTACATCCTTCTTAAATGATCCTCAATAAATCAAATGTTTATTTATAACATAAGCAAAGTTATATCCGATAAATGCATATAGTCTATTCATAACCAAATTGGAGCTTTGAATTCTTTAATTTTTGAAAGAACGCCACATATTTTTTGTCGGACAACTGGTGCACTACATTGTATTTTCAAGGTGAAGAGAGAATAAGAAAAATTTAGAACATTATTTATAATTTTTTTAAGATCAAAAAAACGTCGTTTTCCATTT
Source organism: Adalia decempunctata (assembly GCA_951802165.1). Taxonomy (NCBI): domain Eukaryota; kingdom Metazoa; phylum Arthropoda; class Insecta; order Coleoptera; family Coccinellidae; genus Adalia; species Adalia decempunctata. The sequence continues at coordinate 31,750,899 of OX637697.1, forward strand.
GTCGGACAAGAAAAACGCCACTTTTTTGTCGGAAAATCGCATTTTCATACTTCATATAGTTGTATCAACGGATTCTGAAAGAATCAGGAGGGTATTAATAATTTAAAAAAAATGCGATTTTCAGTCATGTTCATGTTGGTAGACACGCTCAAAGCCACACTATTTTTGTCGGACCATCATGTTCTCTCATTTCTCCCAGATTGTTCTTATGATTGCATATTACAAAAAAAGAGTATGTATGATTAAAAAATTGAAAATATGGTCGACTTACGAGAGGTTTGCTGAAAAAAAGCCGCGACTACAAAAATTTTCACAAAGGAAAAATGTGGTAGACTCCGCCTAATAAAGCTTTACAGAAATAAGAAAACTTTATTAATAATTTGCAATTTGTCCCACGGGCACTCGGACTATTCGCGCCGATATTCTCAGTTTGCAGACTGGTTAGACTATTTCTGATTCAGTTTCACCCTTCATTTCCTACCTGAGAAATCTCCTATGGAGAAATTCATCGCTAATCATCAATATTGATTCATTTCTAATGGTAATTAAAATAATCTACATGATCTTCTTCTCGCACGGTTTGTAACGAAGATATATAATTTGGACGAATAGAATAAAACTAGGGAAAATAAATATCCTACGGATCTCTGTAAATGAATAGCTAAAAATTGGACCGGCAGATTGTAGTTCCTGTAATAGCTACTATGTGTCGCCAATAGAGTAAGCAGTAAACTGCCCAAATTTTTGCATCAAATCCTTCAGCTGCGTTGTTCCTCTGTGTATATCTGAACTAAATGATATTAATGATTTTTTTTAAATTCTTTTTTCAATAGAAAAAGTAATTCAAACATTTTTCTTCTTCAATGATCACATGAAAGTCGTTTACTCTCTGCTAAAAAATATCGAAACAAAAAATAAATAATTATTCGACAGTCGGTGATCCCTACCACTGAAGGTTGAGATCACATAGAATTATGAGGAGTTCAAGAAATATAATGCATATTCAACGGTCACTAGGGTAACGCCAGCCTGCTATTAATTCAACAGTGAATCGAGAAGTAAGGCGAAAGTATTAAATTTTTTCCCATGAAATATTCATGTGAATATTCATATGATACATTTTCGAAATGAGCAAAAATTTTGTAGCAAGATGGCAGAACGATAACAGTTCACAATTGAAAAATATAAAATCCTTATCATTTCCCGGAATAGATGGATTAAAAAATTGCATTATATTATTTTTGAATTACCCCTAAAAAGTGTCTGTGAATGTAACAACAGATTTCGAATACGAGTTCATACAAGCGAGTTATTCAGCATTCTTGAAAATAACAATTTAAAATTTTCGTTCATAACTCGAAATCTATGAACGATAGGCAGGAACTGTTTCCAGATTCGGATTAGTCAGGAAAAAAGGGCTCGAGAATAATTTTTCTTCTAGCTGTTATAGTTCTCGAGATCCTTTCAGTAGACAACGAATTTTGCCCACCCTGTACATATGAACACTACTCGATGCCCCTCATTCTGTTTTTCAGAAAAAAGAGTATGTCTGGGAGCACTGGGCTATTACTCTTCATGCCAAATAAATAAATAAATAATTCTGAACCCTTAGGTACATGCTCTCCAAATTTTTCTCCCAATATCTAGTTAACTGCTTTCGGCAATTTGGATTTTGATTAAGGTAGAATATTTCATCTCGCCTGATCATTTCGAATACAAAATCAACATAAACTGTCCGTGGAATCACCCTGCATCCCTTCCTGTCGTCGAAAACGAACTGAAACAATTGCATTTTGCCCATTTCTTCTCATCAAGAATTCAGGCTGTTGAATAAAATAGCATTTGCCAGGATAACGTGGTAACGATGACTCTGGCAGGATTCCTGATCTAATCAAATACTCATTCGGAATAGTAAATTTCGTCTCATTCAAAAAGGAAATACCCACAAATCTACTTTTTCTTCCGCTTCGCAAATCGAGACGTCATAAAGAGTCCGATGAGGAATCAGATTCATTATCGCCAAGACTAAAAAGCTGACGGTGTAAAATGCTAGGATAGGTTCGTTTTATTATTCAATAGTCGTTGGGAAGTGTTCCATTAAAAATACCTACCTCCAGTATCCAATAATGAAGTTTCGGAAATGGCAAGTTAAAATGAGATTATAATCTAACTATAATTTTCATAGGAAACTTTCACGTGCACCTTGTTAATGGTCCACCCTAATAATCCTTCCAATAGAATCCTTGATTTGTACGCCAAATATATAACGACCCAAACTTTCGACATCGAAGACTTTACGATGTAGGAAACTAAAATAAATAAAAATTTGTTCAACGAAAGGTTTGATAAATGGCACTCGATCTACAGTCTTAGATCCCAGCTGTTTGATTGGACTTTTCAAAACTAAATGCAATACAGCCAAAATAATAATACAATACATTGTTCGATAACATTACTGACTTGGACAAATTCAATTGATGATTATGACAATAAGAAAATGAAATGACCAGACAAGAGCTTCTCGCCGAACTAAAAAACAAATAATTGATGACAACAGGAAATATAATAGTTTATTATTCAACGAGCGGATGAATTTTGCACCACGAGCCATCAGGCGTTATCAGCATTACCGCGAATTGAATACTATACTATATCTTCGATTTCTTCAGTAAAATTCGAAATAACATGCATTTTCAAAATTGAAAACAGTTGTCAAAAGCGATCTCTGTGGCCGAGAATCGAATTGCGTAGAAAACGTAAAGTTTTCCAAATGCAATTTTTGGATATTCAGACCACAGGAAATGCAGAAATGAATGGCGAGATCCTCAACTTTTTATCTGAAATAGAGTTCTCCATTGTTCCGACTTCTTTCATTCATTTTGTAAGCAATTTCATGATACCAAGAAACCATCCACGCTCATGTTCCCGGCCTTCGCGTATTTCCGAGCCGTGAGTGTATTAGAATAATATTTTGGCACTCGACCTATACGATTTCTACCAATGGAATTCGGCGTTAATTTCACTCAAGCTAATTCAATCGATGGTACATTCCTGCAGGAACTTTATCCCGAAATAGAAATCAAAATGAAGTTTTATCTGCCATTCTCTCAAATAATTATCCAGGTAAGGTATTGATTTTACAATTGTGACAAATTGCCAACAGTCACAGCTCTTGGAAATTATATCTTTTTGTTCAAGAAAAATCGCTGATGCTGGTAAAATAAATCGAATATGTGAGAAAAAGCTGGCGCCATAATCGAAAACATCAACGTAGTTATCTCAACTTCTGAGATTATCTATACATCTTTCAATTATAAATATTTCAAGATTTATAAATAAAAAACGTTTGCTTTTGAGATATATTTGGATTATCAAGGAAAATATTAACATATTGTTGATGTTGACAAACTCAGCTTGCGGCAAGTCAAGGACATTTTTCTGGAGGAGGAAATATGGCCTTCTGATTGAAGACGTAATCGAACAAAACATAGTGTTATTGTAACGCAGTATCGTTGTTTCAAAGATAATGCTCCAATTGGGTTATTATTCTTGGACCATAGAAATAGAAGACACAGCATCTCATTCATAAATTCGAGAATTGGTGAAGCCAAACTTCAGTCACTATTCAATGAAACGAAGATAGCATAAAGGATAGCAATATCGTTAAATAAGGTCGTGGCAACATTGCGGAATCTTACTTTGAAAGATCCAGTGGCGTGGTGTTAACGGTATTAAGGAATGGAGATAAAATTACAAGTGAATTAACTCTTTTTGACGAACTCAGACAAAGTTCCGAACAATCAAACCGATTCTGAGTTAGGTGATCATAGTCAGCTAAATTTAGAATTGATTGTCCTCCTCTCAATATCGGAAGGGAATCTGAAAAGTGAAATTGACAAAATCGAAGAATCTGAGCCATTGTTGGTTACTTAGAAATGATAAGAGAAGAACATACCTGTGTAAACTCAAATCAGGATTCAAATAGTCCAATTTACCACAAACAAGACACACACGAACCTTTTTACAACGTATTTTGCTAATAATATTCAGAAATAAATCTATCTTTCACTTTTTCTATGCGATATTTTGATGACAACACTGTTCAAATGGTCATTTTAGTTACTCAAAATTGAAATAGACCAGTCCAACAAAACAGCTGATCACCTTTTCAAGATGGCTGCTGGGAGCAAACAAATAACAAACATTTGGAATCAGTATTTCTACTAGAGTGTTACTATAATTTTCTCCGAGTTCGAGTGTTGTGGTACCAAATTGTGATAGAATAAACATTGTGTGATATCAAAGGACTATCCAAAATGAGTAATTTTTTCGTAAAATTGCAAACTGAAGAGATGTAGCTGTAGCACAAATATATCGCCAAAAACTTCTACGTATATAAACAACGTGAACGTGAATATTTTATGTAACTTGTAGGAAAGTGCTATTTAAAATTAATGAATGTTAACTGATTTATTGTTTATAATTTGATATATACATAAAAAAGTTTGGGTATGTACGTATACATTGAAGACATGACAAAGGTACAATTTGAGGACATTAGAATACAAAACTCACAAATATCAGATGCCTTTAACTGTAATAAAATGTTTCTTATATTCAATAGTAGTTTTCAATTTCTTCTCAGTTTAATGAGGTCTTTAAATAGCTCGTAACTATCTCCTCATTTAGTCGTATTTTATGGGTGAAATTGATAATTGTAGCAGAAATTTTATAGAATTTTCTCTATTTCAGTATCGTAATGAGTTCATTACAGTACTAAAAACAGTGCTGTAATGAATTCAGTACAGCATCGTTTTCAGTAACAAATGGAAATGTTAATTTTCGTGTTTCCTAACATTCACACCAACTGCCAAGATACAATATGAAAGTCACTAGGACCTATAATTTGAATTAACAAATTCTCATTTCTGACATTCACGGATAAATGAGTAAATGAATTTCAATCTAAAGTACATTTAATTTTGATTGAGAGTTTATTCATTCGAAAATTGACAGACGCCACAACGTTGCAAAAATGTCTACTACATTTTGATTCAGTTTAGTTCTGATGATTTTGAAAATTGGCTTCTCTTTTTATTATTGGAAGATGTGTCTCCTCCATAGTATATGTATTTAGTCAGTTTCAATCAAGACATATCGAATTTAGGGTGTTCATATCCATTCCAAAATCATATCTGTCACATACTCGCGCATTTTTCTTTAGGAAAAATGACTATAACTTTTCAACAAAGCCGAATTCGGAAAACTGAAAAATCAAAAAAGTTTTCTTTTGATCTCAAGAATCTAAAGTTCAAAATAAGTACGAGTCACACTGTACAGGTTCATTAGAATATTCTATAGAGATTCTAAGGAACGCTTTCCCAAATTCATTTTATAAACAATCATTATGATAGACCACACCCAAACAAAATTGAATACATTCTTCGTTATAACCAAGATTGTAACTTTCGAAATATACACTGCGCAAAAAAATTAACGCCCATTTGAAAATCTCAATTTTAATGAAAGTTAACTCTACATTGACTTTATAACTTATTTTTTATGTTCTCTCGGGAAGGTTTTGAACGAAACAAGACACATTAAATGGAAGAAAAATACAGGATTTCACCGAATCTTATGTGGAAGATGTGAAATGAACAATTTTCAAAATACTGAAATGCTGGTAAGTGATTTAATACTTGGTATTTCCACCCCTTGCGTTAATTACAGCTCGGCAACGACGGTTCATACTCAAAATGAGTGATCTTAAAATATTCTGATCTAATCCTTCCCAGATTTCTCCGAGTTGGATTCCTAAGTCATTAAGAGTAGCTGGATGATTTTCTGAACTTCTCAGCCTTCTACTGAGGTTGTCCCAAACCTGCTCAATCGGATTGAGATCTGGACTTCTTGCTGGCCATTCCATTCGAGAGACTTCAACCTCTTCAAGGTACTCCTGAACGATGCGCGCACGATGGGGTCTGGCATTATCGTCCATAAAAATGAAATTTTCACCAATGTATGGGACAAATGGCACTACATGCTCTTCAAGAATGTTCCTTATATACTTATCAGCATTCATAGCTCCATTATCAACGACCACTAGGTCTGTGCGAGCAGTCAAAGATATTCCACCCCATACCAAAATCGATCCTCCCCCGAAACCAGTAGTATTCAGGAAATTGCACGGAGCATATCTTTCATGTGGACGTCTGTATACAAGGGAACGTCGATCACAATGGTAGAGGCAGAATCTAGACTCATCTGTGAAGAGAACTCTTTCCTAATCGGCCTCTTCCCAATGGATATGCTCTCTCGCAAAATCCAAACGCGCCCTTCGATGGGCTGGGTTAAGAGCTGGGCCTCTTGCCGCGACGAGGCCTTAAATCATAATCTCTGAGGCGATTTCTTATTGTCTGAGTGCTAATTTGGACCTCATGAGTTTGCTCAAGCTGATTTTGAGGGAGGCGAGCGGTTGCAAACCGTTGTCTCAACGAAGAAACTCTCAAGTAACGTTCTTGAATGGCAGTTGTTACCCGTGGTCTACCCTGTCCTGGTCTTCGGACATTCATACCTGTCTCCCTGAATCGCTGCAACATTCTGGACACACTTGTATGGGAAACTCCAAACCTTTCTGCAATTCTTGTGTATGTCCACCCTTCTTCTCGCAAAACTACCGCTTGGGCACATTCCTCTTGGGTCAAATTGCGTGTTTCGCGTTGCATAGCGATCGAGTGTAGAAAATCAAACGAAAGAAAAACTATTGATACCAGAATTGATCGAGAACAACTGATTTTAGAATGGAACCAATACATTCAAAATCTGATAATATCATCTTTTTTTATTCCTGCTGGGAGAAAACATCTGTATTGCAGAAAAACGTTGAAAGTGGATAACATATGCATGCATAATTCTGATGAAAATAATTATCATTGGGAACACCTTCAGATGTTGAATTAATTTGAGATTTCCATAATGTGCGTTAATTTTTGTGCGCAGTGTAAAAAAAATTTTCTCCTCACTATGAGTTTTTTTCTCTGTTACAGTCGCACCAGTTTGCAGACCCGGACAGCAAAAAATCTTCGGAGTGGCAAGACACGAGACCGCAAGGATCTTGTGCGAACTAGAGGCGAACCCACCAGACGTGCACTTCTTATGGAAATTCAACAACACCGCTGGGACAGTTGACATACCTCAGAATCAGATCCACACGGAGAAAGCCAGGAGCACAGCCGCCTACAAACCGGTCACAGCGCTGGATTACGGAACCCTGCTCTGCTGGGGTAGGAACGAGATCGGGGTGCAGACTGAACCTTGTGTGTACTACATCAACCCTGCAGGTGAGCTAATGATACATAAACACGTACCGTTACATCAGAGAGGTTTACAAGCGACATTATGTGCTGCACCGCGTCTATATAATCAGGCCACTTGCATTCCTGTCAATGTCAATTCGGATCGCATTCAGATCGCGAATACATGCAGACCACGAACCGCATTGGTTTCGATGTACATTCGAAATCGAAATTGTGCAGAAGTTACATGTCTATCACGAATAGTAGGCTTGCCCCGCGCAATCGAGAGTGGAAAATTGTATATTCGTATACTCTTTCTGCGATCGTGCAATCACACTTAAGTTATAGTTTATTGTGTGTCTAGGTGATAAAGGAACCGTCAGCACCAGTTTATAAGAGAGATGAATACAATGTTTTATGTACGACATCGTTTTCAGAAAAAATAAATCATTGATGAAAGCATTCACGGCCGGATTCAACTTAAAATCTAGAGTATTCCGGGTTTTCAAGCTAGCTGGGGTCCAATTGGAATTTCACCTACAACTGCGGTAGGCATCTTTAGAGGTTTATCGGTCAGACGTTGTACCCCGACGGATGACCGCTCCGAAATGGAGATGTTACTCAATCCCCCGCTATATTCGAAGCAGAGCCCCAACGCTGGCGAGACCGTTTGGTTAATCCCCTCTGGCTCAATCTTAGATTTGCAGATGGCTGGCAACCAAGCACTACGAATAATGGGAGTCTCCTTTTTCCTGTTCATGTTGTTTTGTTCTTATAGATTTCGATAGCCTCCATATTCACCCTAGAAAAGTAACTCTTGATGTTGGAAATGAACTTTGTTTTAGCGGACAGAATGTTATGTCCCCCCATTAATTTTTACAGTCCACTCTCTTCCTCTACATTCATGGTGAACTTGATGTTGAGGTGTTTAAGGAAGATATTCAAATGTCTCTCACCGTGATTCCAAATCAAACATTTTGAAATTTGTTAAATAAATGTTACGCTTGGCATAATTAGAGTTTTGCAATAGAAATTAATAAAATTATACTTTCAAGTGGTATTTTAGAAGCTGTCGAAAAGGCAGAAACTGTTATTTTGTCTTCCCCATCTAGAAAATTGTAAGGAAAGACAAATGAACACTCTTTTTTACCGGTTTTAATTAGCTCAGCTTATATCTATCTATGTATCTATGTAACAATACATCTTCGAGTAGTCTGATTTTCTTGAAAGTTTGCACACGTATCAAGGACCCGTGACAATAGAATAATTCCATTACTCTGGTCTCATTTTCTGAACATATTCACAAGAATGAATCAATTGGGTTCTCTCAATAAGAACCAGATCCTCCGCCAATTTGTAACGACATTTAGAATATAATTCAGAAAGAATGATTTGCTGGGAAGGTAGAGTTTTTTACTCGACTGGTATACAGGGTGATTCACGGTGGATGGCACATTAGACGTTTCTGGTGAACCAGATATCGGATCGGTTTGAAAACTTGCACGAGTGCATTATCGGACATTCTCTACCCAACTAAAATATTTTCGTCCATGCTGAATGAACTTTGTTTTTTCAAATGGAACACCTGGTATATTATATAATTTTTGGAATCTTCAACAACTTCTCGACAACTTTTCTGAACATTTCCCTATACCTATCTGTTGCCGTTTTCGAATATAAATTATTTTCAATTTTTTTCACCTAAAATAATGACCTCTAAAAATGCTGATAACTTCGGGTTGAGACACACTATGGCATTGAAATTTGGTTTTGGAGTTAGGCGATACACTAATGCTTCCAACATATCAGCCTGATCTACGTTACTTACAATACAGGGTGGTAAAAAATACGGTCTTTTCGTTTGCTTGAAAAAGTGACTGAAAGTTGTTTATTTCAAATGAAACGCCCTGTATATTATTAGAAATTCAGAAAGCTCATAAAATTTGCTTTTATTCTATGTATATCATGCCTATACCTAACTAGTCAAATTTCGGACTTATGAGCATTTATTTGTCAAAATGTCCCTACGTGAAATATTTCCAGTATTAACAGAGAAAAAAGTCTCTTCAACATTCGCCAGGTCTTTGGAATTATTGAATTCACATAATATTTTCTCCAAATCATTATTTTCCTGAAGTAAATAACTAAACATTTCGATAAATACGTAATCACTAAGACTTCTATGTAGAAAGAACAACGTTGCTTGTTCAGCTGACAGGAAAATGATCATAACCTAATAATTTCAAAATACACATGGTGAAATGTGTCAGAATTTTCTGTCCAACCGGGATACATTATAAAAGTGAATGGAGTATCTAGCTATGTACCAGAAACTTTCAACGTAGTCCTCATCTTCAAGACGTCCAATTAAATTGAAAATTTTCACTTCTCTAATGTGTTTACATGGCTGCTCCTATGTATTTTTCGAGATAATTGGAGAATTTGGGAAATGAAGCAGAAATAGAACATTCCAAAGTGAATTTCTGCCGATGATGAAAAAAAAAACTAGTAACTACCGTTAGTTCCTTTCTTGAGGAAAAGAACAGTTGTTGACCATGGTTCGGCCTCATTTGGCCTCCTCAGAGTAACACAACTTGGCAAGAATCGGATCTGAACCTACGTCCTTTACGTTATAGGTATTTGACATATTTTGGCGCCTGCTTGTGGAGAAACAGAACATAAAATTTCCCTTTTTGAACATACTGATGTGTGATATGCCCCTCAAACAAATGCTAGTCCGAATCTTTTATGAAAAATTTTGACAAAAGTTTCAAAAAAAAAGAAAAAAATCAAGAATTGACAAATAACTCAAAACACAAAAAATCATTAGAACCTAGATTTTTAAATTTTGTGGCAAAAAACTCAATTTAAAAGCCAATTGTCATTGAGAAAAAAAACTCAATTATTTTTACGCTTTTGACCATATGTGGATTGTAAAATCCCGTGTAAATCACATTTTCGTCAGAATCATAAACTTTTTAATGAATTCAAAAAAAGGAATGATTAACGCAATAATTAATCGAACTTGAAAACAGCTTGGGGTGCATGACATCTGATATTACAATCAGTTTATTGGTAGCTTTTTATAAACGTAGAAATATTAAACAAATTAGTCATGTAATGCACTGTTCATCCATAATTCAAGAAGCATAAAAAAGCCAAAAAAAAAAAAAGTGACTGCTGTCCAAAGAATTTGAGAAAAAAATTGCATTGTATCAAGGACCGATGATAATAGAATATTTCATTGCTCTAGTCTAATGTCATGACCAGATTCACAAGAATAAACAAAATTGATTATTTCAATAATGACCAGATCCTTCGCCAATTTGTATCGGCGGCTAAAGATCACTATCAAAAATTGGCGTTAAAACGTACAGATATCAATTATCGAAACCGTCGGTTAATGAAATTGGACAGACGAAGTTTCGCTTAAGGTTTTGGTGAAATCGGCATGAATGAAAAACACAAATGATATTTCTTATTTCAGGCAAGCCGGATCCCCTGTCCAACTGCACCATCATGAACCAGACGGCCGACTCACTTTACGTGGAGTGCATCGCAGGCTTCGACGGTGGCCTGCAGCAGGAATTCATAATGGAGGTGTACGACACCCAGACTCGCAAATTGGTGAGCAACGTCACATCCCGAAATCCGATTTTCGCCGTCGGAGGGTTGGAATCCGGTTTGGGCTTCAATATCGGACTGTACGCCGCTAACAAGAAGGGCCGCAGCACAGTGGCACATCTACAAGCTTTCACACTCAAGTCCGCCGAAAAACATACAGGTAATGGTAATTTCATGGGGCTTATTGTAAGATTTTGGGGCGCCGCTTCGCAACGTCTTTCCACCGGATCGGTGATGAATTAGTAACAGGCTGTTTCGAGAATTCAGTTTCCGATCCACACGAGTTTTGGTTCGAATATTCTCCCAGTCGTATAACGATGGAATATAACGGAATTCTTATTCGATGTCGTGAAATACCAACTGCATCGTTTGAGTGCAGCTTACTGAAATAATCGGACTGCACCGTTGCCTAAGCGCCACTCAAGGCGATATAAGGGCAACCATTTTTAAAGTGGGGAAAAACCATCGCATAACGATTTGAAGTTAGGATTTAACCTCACAATTTCGTGATTAAACGTCAAAACATTCGGAATAACCGGCGTGTTTTGTTAATTTTGGTTGTACAAATTCATGATATTTTCTGGGAAATTCTTGATGAATTGGAAATAATAGAATATGGTGGCAGAAAGACCTCGGTCGATAGCCCTTTGGTTAAACCAATAAAAATTATCATTATTATTATTATTAGAATATGGTATTCCTCTGAGAATATTCAATTGTACGGTATTTCCATTAAGGACCCCGCACTTTCCTTATGGCAAATGGCGTTCCGTCAAATGTTCTAATATTTTGGTATAATGTAATACCCGACCTACTGATCGAAAGTGTCCTTGGCCCCAACTCAATCCTATGACTAGTTTTTGCGATACAGGGCGTTGAAGTTGAAAATTACCCACTTTTACAACGCGCGTATCTCGAAACAGAATAGACTGGACTTCAATTGTTCTCAAGAAACATTTCATTCCATCCCCAGGGAGCAACCATATAGAGGAATATGACCGAAAATCGTTACGAATACAGGGTTATCCATAATTGAATGCATGCCCGATTTTGAAAGTATAAAATATGTCAATTACAGAGCGAGTACGTTAGAAAAATAAACTATTTCGTTAGATATGTTGTTGTTACATCGAAAAAAACTGAAATACCCAGAATTCATACAGGGTGATCCATTATCGTAGAAAATATTCTCAATGAAGGTTAAGTGGACACCCTGTATTTTGGGTTGATTTAAGGTGTCTGTTTGATTTTTTCAGAACATATCATCATGGACTTCAAATAAGACAGGGTGGAATCACCCTGTCTCAATCATGAAATAAACTGTGATTCCCACGAAAATACCAAAAAACCTCTTTTTTTCATCACCCTCTATTTCAAGATTAACTCCGTTGAGATTGGAGTTTTCTTTCATATGAAGACATCAATACGGCTGAGAGTTTGTATCCACTTCCTATAATCAGATTTTTTTTAAGTAGGTAATATGAAAATTATTAATTTGCAATTCTGATTGAAATCAAATAAAAATCCACTCTTGAAATCTGGCCATAGGAAGTGGATAAAAACTCTCAGCCGTATTGATGTTTTTATATCAAGTACAGTGGTAAAAGAGAACTCGCACCTCAACGGAGTTAATCTTGAAATAGAGGGCGATGAAAAAAAAGGTGATTTTTGGGTATTTTCGTGAGGTTCACTGTTTATTTAATGACTGAATCACCCTGTATTCTATGAAGTCCATGATGATATGTTCTGAAGAAATCAAACAAACACCTTAAATCAACCCAAAAATACAGGGTGTCTACTTTACCTTCATTGTGAATAGTTCCTATAATAATGGATCACCAGTATGAGTTCTGGGTATTCAAGGTTTTTTCGATGTAACAACAACATATCTAGTGAAATAGTTCATTTTGCGAACGTTCTTGCTCTGGAACTGTCATATTTAATACTTTCAAAATCGGGCATGCATTCAATTATGGATAACCCTGTATTCGTAACGATTTCCGGTCATATTCCTTTATATGGTTGCTCTCTGGGGATGGAATGAAATGTTTCTTGAGAAAAATTGAAGTTCATTCGATTCTGTTCCGAGATACGCGCATAGTAAAAGTGGGTAATTCTCAACTTCAACGCCCTGTATCTCAAAATCTAGTCATAGGATTGAGTTGGAGCAATGGACACTTTTGATATTAGAACATTTGACGGAATGCCATTTGCCATAAGGAAAGTGCGGGGTCCTTTGCTTTTTACCATTGAGATTAAATATATGTATATTGAAACTCAATGTTTTTACTTACGAAAAATTTCGATCTATCCAAGAGAGCATAAAGCACATCAGATATTATATGGAACAGGCAGTCATTTTGGATTTTGCAACTGATTTTATGACATTCACCGAACATAAACAGGATGCTTTATGTTCCATCATCTTATGATCCTAAAAACTGAATGAAAAATTGTAACATCAATGACCATTAGATTGCCTGATGTATGATTATATTATTTGTATAATGTTTAATTCAAAAAAGGACAACAAACAGGCACTCCGTGAATTGAATTTCACAAATTAGATTTTGTAGCATTAATTTTATTTTCATCTCCAAACGAATATAGCAGTACAAATTAGTCCAGCAATGCTAATACCCTAGATGAAACAACCACAGGGTAAAAGAAATGGACATACGAGTCGATCAGGTGAACATAATATTCATCGAATTATTTTAGATGCTCCTTGAGATCCTATTGTGCTTATACTATTGAAAATTATTTGATGTCTACATATGCCCATAATGTGAATGACAATATATGAATTTAAATCATTATTAATATTTCTATGTTGAAATTCATACGCATAATTGTTCAGAAAAAGTCGTAAATAGATTAAAAAAATACCATCAAACTGCATGTTCTAAAATCGCAGAACTGCTGTAAATGAGGAAAAACATGAAACAAAGCTTGTGGATTCCCCAAAAATAACCCGATGGTCTGAACAGCAGGGAAAACAAACCTGAAATCCCCTTTGATTCGAAACCAAACCCACCACTTTATTCTGTATGATTCGATCCATCTGTTCCAAACTCAACGTCATATTTCTCTTACTTTGAACTTTTAGCAGCAGAACTGAAAAAGCCAAATGCCCCGGAAAATTGCACGGTCACCTTGCATACTCGTTATGCCGTCAGGGTGAGATGTCAGGAACAGGACTTCGGCGCCAGAAGGGATTATTTTACCTACGTCCTGCAGGTGTACGATGCTTACACGCGCCATATTATTGGCACCACAACCTCTCAGGACCCCGACGATATTAGCTATAACTCACTGCCGAAGGACCATGATGATTTATTGTTGTTTGTACGGACCATGGACTCCAGATCTATAACGAGCGATGCCTTTATTGTATATGCATCTTCTGCTGTTAAGACGGGGTTTTCCGGTAAGAAATGGGGTGGTGGTGGATGACTGGCTTCACTAACGTTTTGTAGATTAGGAAACTAACCGTTTCTAGAATTTAGGGAGATTGTTACTGTTGGATTTTTGTTAAATGTTTTCGTTTCCTTGATTGTTTCATAATTCATATAATACAGGATACGTCTGGTCACAGATTCTAGAGAAATAAGGATACCCCAATTTTTGATTTTGCCAGAAGAGTTTTATGATAAACGAAATCTTACACTCCCTTTTTGGCGATATTGCGCATTCGCCATTCTGTACACTAACGGAATTCGGGTTGGTTAGTTTCCCATCAACTGATCAAATTGGGATACATTTTCATTCCAAAGCGTCTCTGTTTCTGATGCTTTATACAGGGTGGTCCATTTTGTTCTAGTTGGACTTGGATAGTCGCTAAAAAATTACATTCTAAAAAACTTTTTCTATCAGCATTGGCTCATGAACGCTTCGTTTCAAAGGCACTGAACGTGAAATTTTCAATGAAGATGTTCACAAAGCGTTCTCCCCAGAAGGAGTTTTTCTATACAGGGTGATTCACTCTGGATGGCACATTAGACGTTTCTGGTGAACGAGATATCGGATCGGTTTGAAAATTTGCATGAGTGCATTATCGGACATTCTCTACCCAACTGAAATATTTTCGTCAATGCGGTGTTGCCACTTTTATTAGAAAGTAGTAGCAATTTTCATTTTTCAAATGGAACACCTGGTATATTATATTATTTTTGGAATCTCCAACAACTTCTCGACAATTTTCCTCAACATTTCCCTATACCTGTTGCCGTTTCCGAGAGATAAATTAATTTCAATTTTTTTTCACCGAAAATCATGACCTCTAAAAATGCTGATAACTTCGGGTTTAGAGACACTATGGCATTGAAATTTTGTTTGAAGTTAGGTGATACATGAATGTTTCCAACACATCAGCCCGATCTACGTTACTTCAATGCAGTCTTTTCGTTGGCTTGAAAAAGTGACTGAAAGTTGTTTATTTCGAATGGAGCGCCCTGTATATTATTAGATATTCAGAAAGCTCATGAAATTTGCTTTCATTCTATGTATATTATGCCTATACCTAACTAGTCAAATTTCGGACTTATGAGCATTTATTTGTCCCTTCAGAATGGTATTCCCATTCGGTATTTGGTAGATAGGCCATGATTACTATTCCACAGTACCTTGTGACATTCTCCTAATAATAAAGGCACCAAGAAACTTGAATTTCGATATTTTCGTCTTTTCAGAAGTTGCAAATACGCTCGGAACGATGGAAGAAAACTATTCAAACGAAGTGCTAATGAATTAGTTTATTATTATTAACTGGAAAGACTTTTGACGATCGGTTTAAAAGTCGCTGGGGACAAGAATTGGCCACCAAGATCACCCGATCTCAGTCCATTAGATTTTTATCTGTGGGGAATGTTGAGAGAAAAAGTTCACGAAACACCCGTGCATTCGAGAGATGAATTATTGGAGAGGATTTCCCCCGCATTTGAAGATTTGGATTTCAGAGAAATACTTTCTGCCACGACGAAAGCAGTCAACACCCGCATTTTGAAGTGCTTGGAAGTGAACGGCCAGCGATTCGAACATACTTTGAGATATTTGACATGATTGTTCTACTTTTTTATAATAATTTATATAAATAGTTTGAGTTTCAAGTTTCTTGGTGCCTTCATTATTAGGGGAATGTCACAAGGTACTGTCAAATAGTAATCATGGACTGACTACCAAATACCGAATCGGAATACCATTCTGAAGGGGCATTTTGACAAATAAATGCTCAAAAGTCCGCAATTTGACTAGTCAGGTATGAGCATGATACATAGAACTAGGAGCATAAAATAACTGGAGAGAAGGCTCCCCTACGAAAATGAACTGCCAAAAACGTCCGAACTTGTCAGTTCGCCGCAAGGTCACGAGATGGCGACAACGTCGTTCGTTGCTACAACATGGCTATCCTTAATAAAATTATCTTTAATGGTTATTAGTTCTTATTACTTATTAGGTCCCATTTATTACTATATCATAATATATATTCTTTTGAAAGAAAGCAATACATACTTTTTTTCGTAAATCCGACAATATAATGCATATAGCACGTGTGAAGAAATGGCTACAAGGATCAGATTGAATATAGGAAGAAAAATCTGTTTCCCGCTGCGAATCTAAGTGTTAGCAGAGGGAATGTAAACGGGGTACCATACAATTCTGCGTATGATACACGAGAACAGATGAAACCTCAGTCTTCCCGTATAATAATAGTAATACTCACCTGAATGTTCGCTTTTTCCGATAAGGATATTGTTTTGACAAATTTATTACCGATCGTAGACTTCCCATCAAATTGCGCAAAAAAAGTTGATTAGAATAAAGCGATGATATGTCATCAATATTGTCTATGTTATGATTTATGGCCATTTTCAATTAAAAAGAAGCATAAATGTATCAATAACAATGACAGCCACATTATATTCTTTGCGCCATAGAACAAGATATCTGACATGTTGCTGAATAAACGATCTCAGCGTTATCTATCGGGCGTCACACGAAACTCTAACCTCCGCCGTTATTGGCAGTTCAAAATGATCTGTCGAGCGTATGAAGCCTTCCCTCCAGTTATTCTATGCTCCTAGCATAGAATGAAAGCAAATTTCATCAGCTTTCTGAATTTCTAATAATATATAGGGCGTTCCATTTGAAATAAACAACTTTCAGTCCCTTTTTCAACCAAACGAAAAGACTGTTTTTTACCACCCTGTATTGAAGTAACGTAAACTAGGCTGATGTGTTGGAAGCACTCATGTATCACCTAACTCCAAACCAAATTTCAATGCCATAGTGTCTCTCAACCCGAAGTCATCAGCATTTTTAGAGGTCATTATTTTCGGTGACAAAAATTGAAATTAATTTATATTTCGAAAACGGCAACAGATAGGTATTGGGAAAGGAGAAGTTGTTGAAGATTCCGAAAATTATATAATATACCAGGTGTTCTATCTGAAAAAGCAAAGTTTGCACTACTTTCTAATAGAAGTGGCAACACCGCATTGACGAAAATATTCTAGCTGGGTAGAGAATGTCCGATAATGCACTGCATTAAATCCGATCCGATATCTAGTTCACCAGAAACGTCTAATGTGACATCCACCGTGAATCACCCTGTATACTGTCAATGTCCTACCAGTACAAAGTGAACTCTGTATTTCACGAAGGAAGCTATAAGTACAAGATGTACCAAAAGACCTGCAAGGTCGAATGCCTATTTTTCAAATGACGCCCTATTTTTTCATAACATTTTATAATTCTGCGAAGAATTCTTGATACCTTTTTATATTATTATTTTATATCATTATACCTGGCTACCGTACCCACAAAATACAACATGCCTTGAAGCCCATTCATCAAGAAACATGATTATATTTCTGAATTACGGTTTTCTTGTAGGGAAATTCGCAGTTTATGTGTTAAAGCAGAGGCGCAAAATTAATCAGGTTATTTGAACCCACATTAGCCTTGTAGCCAGGGGTATCGCGGATATTAGGCGCCGTTAGAAACAGATCCAACAGTTCGTTGATCTCAATTTTGATGAATGGCGGATTGACTCAGCACTGCTGAATTATTTCACTGCCGAAAATACATGAAGATTCGGTATTGAGAGGGTTCGGTGTTTCGATGGTAAAATTATAAAATGAGATCCAGGGAAACTTTCAATCCCACATATACTTACTTACAAAGCAACTGCAACTCCCAGAAGGAGCTGTTTAAATTGAATTTTTTTTGGTAAAACATATTATATCAAGGAGTAAATGATTAAAATTTGTAGAAAAAAAACGAAGGGTTTACAATCTTTTTCAATACATTTGTTAATAATGTTGTTTGTTGTCCACCGCGATTATCTGTACACTCCTCAACACGTCTTGGCATTGATGCAATAAGATGTCTATTTCTTCTTGAGGGATACTATCCCAAGATAGCTGTACTTCATGTCTCAGAGCCGCTAAAGTCCGTGGGGGCTGGGATAAATTTCCATGCCGTCTGCCCATGATGTCCCAAACATGCTCTATCGGCAAAATTTCGGGAGATCTGGCAAAAGATTCACATGGGTCGCTTAAAAAGTTTGAACTAACTCCGACAACATGAGGTCCAGCATTATCTTGCTGAAATGTTGGATTCTCGAGCCGGTTAATGTATGGGAGAACATATGGCTCCACTATTTCTTGAAGGCAACGCAGCGCTGTCATGTTACCTCGAATAAAGACTAGAGGTGACAAAGGTGCAGACACATTGTTATCACGTCACGTCACATCACGTCATCTTCCCAAAATGTGCAACCACGATAATGCATGGAACTTAGACCATAGGAAGAGAGACACACCTTTCAATAATAAATAGTGAAGCCAAATCATCAGAACTAAACTGGGCGATTATAACACTACGGAATCAAAATGTAGTAAAAATTTTTGCAACATTGTATCTGCTGTCACGTTATAGCACTGAAAGCACGCAAGATCTATATTCCGCAAATTTACATTTTCTGAATGCACATGATATTACGTCTGATATTTGATATTTTGTGAAATGTCATTCTGACATACATTTGAAACCGATCTGGGTGCTCATTCAATAATTCTTGAATTAATTGATGGAATTCCCCCACTTCCTCTGTTCGTTGATTCATTTGGTAAATCGAATCCCTTCTATGAGAATCACCAGCAACTGTAAAAGCAGCTATATTTCCCATATCCTCTTCTCATGTCCTCGCGTGAGCTCACATGACGTGACAACAGTTTGTATGCACCTACTTGCATGTGCAATAGCACTCCATACCTTAACGCCTACTGTCCGGGGTACATGACACTCCACATCAAACTGAGGTTCACGTCTTTCTCCCCGACGTCGTCTAACCCTTCTTCGGCCATCATTTGCACCCAAGGGGAATCATGACTCTTCAGAAAAGACTCTTTGATTACACATTATAATGTTGACGTTCTTTGTAATCGTTGCCGGCGATGCTCTACCGTCAGAAGTAAAACACAAGATGGGGTCAATAATGCTGCAGCCCAAAAGACCTTATCCGGTGGTAAACCGTTCGGACAGTTACAGGATGGCCTTGTCCTCCTAACCACTCATCAGCCAAAGATAGAGTTGTCGCAAATCTACATTCTCGACGACTCTTGAGATGGATTCCACTGACTTATAATAATAAGCGCCTTCGACTGGATCGGGCCAGTGAGCACATGGATTTGAACTTATCAAGCACACTGGTGCTTAATAAGTTCCAATTCATGTGTGATGGAACCTTAAGCCTCAAACCTAGTCCTTTTCAGAACACTTGCATAGAACGTGACACTACCTTGTTCATGTAGTTATATGAGTCTACGGAGCCTCGTGAAGATCAGCTTTATGTGTTTATCAAATCAGTTGTATCCAGAAATTGGTTATAATACCAACAGGCCAGGGAAGGGGGGTTAATTCACTTCACCGGGCCAGAGCCATCCTGTAGCTTTCCAGCCAGTTATCATGCGATGACTCGACGAGCTGGACTAAAAAGGTTCTCTTACTAGAGCCGAGGAAACTGACAGGTGCACTCACAGAACACTGTTCTGTGAGACATCATCTCAAAAACATGGGGAAGTCGCCGGAAGACACTTGCCGTATCTGTCAAGAAGCCACTAAGACAGCCAAGCGATTGTGAAGCTGTTCATCGGAACAGACTACAGCACCTTGTTTCTTGGTTTTTAAAGCCGGAACAAGTGATGAATGTAGTCCCTAGGGCCTAGAGGGACCATTAATAGCTCTGTGGGAGTGATGTAGTATGTGTCAATTCCTTCAATAATCGAGAGCTCTTTTGTTTCTGAAACCTTCACTCAAACCTCCTCTTAAATCTCCTCTCGCGTACTTGTACGAGTTTTGGAGCCATCGATCAACTTTCAAGCTCCCAGTAGGAGGAGATCTCGTGAACTATCTCTTTCTTGCCAGCTGGAGATCAGGATTTGGTAATATTCGATTGCTGCTTTTTTGAAAGAATTATCTGATTCCATGTACATAATTACACTGGCCTACTGTTTATGAAGGAGGGAGTTGTATAAACCAAACTTTTCTGGATTGTTCAGCCTAGCTTTTGTAGTCTGTAGATTGCTGAATTAGCCTAGCTCCTGTTAGGACATGAAGATGCTCGGGATCTAACAGATCTAACAGAAATTTTCCTGGTGCCATGAGGTAAGCTGTTCGTGGGAGTTCGAAAAGATTAAAGTAGGTTTCTGCACGATATAGGGCAAGAGCAGAAGCTCCTATGTAATTCTCCAGGATTATCCTAAAATTCTTGGACACACCTGAAATAGTTGTCTAGATATTTCTAATATTTTATCAAGATCGAATTCCAAAGGAGATTCCTATAAAGGGTGACCCACAGATATTAGGGTTTACCTCTTATTCTTCCCTTCACATAATGTAAGGACTCCAAATGAGTCGATCATCATTGTAACTTATCAAGTTAACTAAATCAACAGCATAAGCTTGAATGTTTACATCAAGTGTCCTGTGAATGGCGAGTGGGTCATCTACTCTAGGAGGGGAAATAACAGAGTAGAGAGAACTCCACTCAGCGGGCAGCCTTTAGCAGCTCTGAACCCAAACACATCATCACTAAGTGAAGTTACTGTATTCCTAAATTTCGGCATGGATCGTATCCATTCCGCTCTAATGTTGGATATTGACCTCGCTTTCACACCCTCAATTAGCGATTCAGTAAGGGCTGCATTGAAAGCTCCCTCTATATCAAGGAAGGCAATTTCAACTCATTCGGTGAGGTATACAATTCTCTAATCAAGCTATCAATTGAAGGTTATGTATTTGTTGGTGCCGGAGCCAAGTGGCATCTCGCTGAATAGGAAACAACAATGTTTGTGTGCTCTGAAAAAGTCATTCTTGTACCGAATAATATGACTTTGCGGGCAGTTTTAGTTCATTTCTTCAATTTGAAGAAAAATGCTGCCTGAAGTCCTCGTATTTTATTGGAAGTTTATGGTGACGAGGCTCTGGCTGAAGGAACGTGTCAGAAGTGGTTTATCCGGATAAAATTTTGCAGTTTTGATTCAGAATACGAAGAACGAACTTAAGTTCATCAAAATCACGAGTGGAACTCGCAAAAATACTTGGAATCGCACAACCAGCCATTTGCCTCCGTTTAGAAGCAAAAGGAATGATCCGAAAGGTAAGCAATTGAGTGCCGTATGAACTGAAGCCAACGGAATTTTTTTCATTTGTGAACAACTGCTTTAATGGCAAAAAAGAAAGGGTTTGTGCATCGGAGCGTTCCTGTTGATGAAAATTGGGTCCATTGCGATAATCCAAAACGTGAAATAACAATGGATATCTCGGCCATGCCTCATCATCATCTGTCAAGCCTAATATTCATGACGCGAAGACCATGCTATGTATTTAGTATTACCAGCTAGCCGGGTGTTGTGTATTATGAGCCTCCAACGAGAAGATCACAGGGGAGGTCTACCGATAACAATTGATGCTTTTGAGCCTAGCGTTGCGAGAAAACCGGTATCAATACGATACTTTGCAGCATGATAATGCTCGGCCACACATCGTCGCCCGTTAAAACGTACACAGAAACGCTCAAATAGGAAGTATTGCACATGAATAAACCATCATTAAGTGTATGAAATGGAAGATTATGATTATACTGATAACTTTGAGGTCTCCCGGGGGAACCTTCAGAAGCTGTAATCTTATGCGTGTTAGGGGAATCAGTTGTGTTCTGTGTAGGCTTTGTTACTGTGTTCTCATGAAACCTCAGGCACGGCACTGTTAGTTTTTGACCCAACAGTGCATGGTGGCCCACTACTGTCTGAGTAAAAAATTTCTTTCCCAGCCTCGGGATCGAACTCAGACTTTCCGAATTCAAGACAACGTCCGAACCACTGAGCTAAGGGCACTTATAATTCTTTACATCATCCATTCTTCCCCCATAAATTATCATAACAATGTATTCGCTCCAATTCATCTAAAAGTCATAATGAAAAACATTGTTTTCGGAGAATCTCAGAAGAAATTTTTGCCCTCGACTATTTTTTCCATCCCAATCTCCGAAATGGAGACTAAAATTAAATCAGACCTCTGAAATACTGAAAGATTCAACGGTGCAGTCAACGAATATTACACAGGAGTTTCATTGTTCCGGGTTCAACTGAATAATGATCGAAAAATCGAATCAAATACTCATTTCCATTCTCGTTTTCTCCAGTGAAGTTCGGAACAAAGTTGCAATTAATTTCGACTGAAAACCTTATACAGTCAGAGTGCAGCAGTCTTCATTATATTATTCTTTTTATTGACAAAAATTCTCGTTCAGCAATCCGGGTTTCTATTAATCTAACAGTTTCACACTGAGGCCTTGGAAAAAACTTGGTACCTCATTCATTCAGAAATTTCACATAAATGACATTTTGCAAAAATAAAGACAATTAATTTATTCATCCACTACTATCGTATAAGGTTTTATATTGCATGTGTTTTCTCGAGTATTATCCATAATGGTATACTTATTTTTGCATGGGTTATCTCTTCGATTCTCGCATACTTCAGACGGAGAATAAAGACCCCAGATTGTATAAAATTACATTTTGTGCTTGTTACTCTCGTCAAGTTTGCATGAAATTCCTCTGCCAATTTGTTCCATGTGCCGGAAGCGAAGTAAAATTTCATTTCCTGGAAATAGTCATTTTTACTGTAGGTTGCATTCACACATTCTTGAAATCACAACTGATTCGGCGCATCAACACAGGTTATAGGAAACTTCACACTCTGACGATCGTCTCGAGAAAATTACATCGGCCACTGTATACTGTAACACAAACTGTGGATATACAGGGTCTTAGCAACAGAACCAGACATCTTGGAAATTCTGTTCGAAAACTCTTGTATTTCTTTTTCTGCATCTCATCAAAGTATTTCGCAATATACAGGGTGTTCGCAAAAGAAGATATTCAACAAGCAGGTGATTTTTTAATGAATTGAACTATACAGGGTGTTTCTGAATTGATGCGAAAAATTTCAAAGGGTAATTCCTTGTTCCTTTGTTGAGGAGATATCGCGTTTCAAAGATGGAGGAAAAATGAAATATAAAGGAAAACCTACTTAAAGACTTGGATAGAATTAAATTAGGATATCCTGGTTTGGTTAGCAACTTTTTCATCTGCAGTATTTTTCGAGTAAAATGTACCGTTTTGAAATAAAAAATATAATGTAAATCGTTACGGGCCGGGAAAGAGCAATTTATTTCAGAAATGATTCACATTTAAATTTTTTATTTCAAAACAGTACATTTTACGAAAAAAATACAAAATATGAAAAAGTTTCTAACTGAATCAGGCTATTCATGTCGTTGCGTAAGTTTTTCTTTCGATTTAGTTAACAAAAATAATAGGGGTAGTCTGCTTCATCTCCCTCCACTCATTCTAAAAACATGAAAAAATATCAAGAAAGTGTGTTTTCGTAATGGTAATACTTCCATAAAATATCATCATTCGATCGCTTTTCGTTTTTAAGATACAAAATAAAAACCTAATTTTTTCGCCATCTTTGAACCGCGATATCTTTTGACTTTTGACCCAAAATCCATGTAACAAACTACCCTCTATTTTGAACAATGAACCACCCTTTGAAATCTTTCGCTTCAATTCAGAAACACCCTGTATATTTTCATGTATTTTGAATGATCTTCACCATCTCTATCAAAACGCATAAGGAATGAAAATAACCCCAATGTTGCTCCTGAAAAGATGTGGAGCATTTAATTCTCTGTATTACACAGGGTTATCATAATAATTCGTGCATTTGACGTTTTTCAATTGCTATGAGGAAAAGATTTCTGAAATTTGGCACACGGCCGTTTTTCAAAGGGGGAAATCATGCTAAAATATTTTCATCGAAATCGCACTTCCGGTTATACCGGAAGTGACCATCAGCTTTGGTATTTCAAATGGAATTACCTATTTTTCTAACCAGAAATAGATTCCTTCTTGAATTTTACACATTTTTTATCTGAAACATTTTTACGTTGTTGTCATGGTAACGAAGATATAAGGACTCCTATGAGAAAATGGCCAGTTTCAGAGGTCCGCGAAACGTATCATAGCATGCATGCTATCCATAATGAAGAAACAAATGAAGGATCTTACGAAAATTCAATAATTTTGCTTCGTATTGCATGGCTATCGAATCATGTTGTTCTATTGGAACTGTCACAATAAATTCATATTTCTGAGAAATTTCAAACTGCAATTACTTCATTTTTCAAATAGCATGCCCATATTTTTTGTACAGAAAACAATTGAAGATCGACATAAGGAACCCTTGGAAAAATGTTTGAAATTAAATTTTCTGTACAAAAAATATTGGCATGCCATTTGAAAAAATGAAGTTATTGCAGTTTGAAATTTCTCAGAAATATGAATTTATTGTGACAGTTCCAATAGAACAACATGATTCGGAAGCCATGCAATACGAAGCAAAATTGTTGAATTATCGTAAGATCCATCATTTGTTTCTTCATTCTTCATTATGACGCGCATTCAAATCTTACGTTCTTATTGAAACCCTCCTCATATCAAATGAGAAGAAAAAAACAGGAATTTTGATTTTTCGTGGGGTAATCATGAAGAATCATAATTTTTCAGGAAAGATTGCGCCCTCGGGTATCTCACTCCCTTGGCGAATCTCTCCATCGCAGCCCTAGACGATTTCCGTCGTGATTCTATGGTTTCATCCAACTAGTTGAATCGTTTTTGTCGCAAACCAATTTATCCCAAGTTCCTTCGAGAATAAATGCGTCGTTGTCTGATTCATAATTCAAGGTCATTAGCATTAAGAAAAATATCGAATATTATTAGTTTGGAGAACATCATCTTGAGAAGAACATGTTGATCATACATATTTTCTATCTCCTGGTATACAATGAATTGGAAAATAGCCTCTTATTATGAAGACTATTTTCTTCACGAAATGAAACCACATTTATTTCTCCAGGCAAATTATCCTCTGCATACTCATTCCACCAGACAATAGAAACCTATGGGTTGCTGCTATGTTTCTCCAACGGTAATCTTCATGATGTAAAAGCCGATATAATCCCTTCGCTCGAAATTGCTACTCATTCCGTCACTACAGGACTATGCAGTCGGTTGACAAACCCTTTCAGCTTTGACTAACACAATATGGCAACTAAAACTGCACGAATGCCGCTGCCTGAGCATACTAAACTTCCTCGCCACAGGCTCAGATTCCGCCACAAAGAAAGACCCGAAACACCCTTTCTATTACGCCATCATGTATGAACATGCTCGGGATAGATCTTCAATCTCACAGCCCTGTGATCTAACTTCAAAATCCGATGCTGTGGGAGAAACTGCAAAGTTATGACAATTGTTTACACTCGTCCCCGGGATTTTTCTTCTCGAAATGCAGTCAACATCAAAAATAGGTTTGGAAATGGTTCGAATCGTGTAAAATGTTGAAAGTTTCGGAAGTCTGCGAACTCTATTCGATTAAGATCACATACACGCGACGCCAGTTTAAAGTGGAATACTAAGGATGTTTGCCACCGCGAAATATTATGGAAGTTACAATGCTTTTTCGTTGCCGAATTCAGATAGAGAATGTTTTCGTCGAGTTCAAGAGCAACACCGTTTTACCGGGAAATGTCGATTAGATTATGGTTTATCTTGCTGTGAATCCATTTGCGAGAAGAATTCACTTAGAAGTTTCAATGGGTAATATACATCTCAAGACATTCGCTGCTTAGTGGAGTCGTTTGTTTGTTGATTTCCATAACCGCGGCTTTCCTTCGAACACCAGTCTTCCAAATGGAGAGAAGAATTCTCCATTAATGAAGAATGATCGTACAGAAATTTCCTTAGAAAAAATCAAATTATGAAAGACTTGGGGATTTATCAAAACAACCCAACTTAGGGTACCGAAAACTTGGGGATGTTTCAGAACCCTGGACTCTAAATGTTTTTGGCGTTACATGCCGCCTTCTAACAATACTCAAATGAGCAATGCATACGCAGAATTTCCTAACATTTCTCCTTCTGGCTGGCAATACAAAGGATGATGAAAATACTAGAATGGGGATCTTGGCTTCAGGACTGCTTTAGGGTGAATAACACACTCTCTTCAAATTGTCGACGTTTCGATCCTTTTTGGGAAGAAATCATGTGTTGTTGTATTGTTCCTTTGTATGTTACTCATCTAAAATTGAAATGAATTTTCACAGTCCTGAAGAGTATCCCAAAAAGGATCGAAACGTCGACAATTTGAAGAGAGTGTGTTATTCACCCTAAAGCAGTCCTGAAGCCAAGATCCCCATTCTACTATCGATCAGCAAGGACGAAACTTGTTAAAGATGATGAAAATATCCTAGAAAAACAATAAATCCACGTCACTAACCCGTTGTTCGCAGATCATCTTCATTCCGGGTCTAATCGACGGGAAGTGATTTAAATATTTCTAATTAACTTCTGAACCTTTAACTTCCGATTCAACACTAAACCCTGCTGTTCCCCGAATTGCACTTTTCCGTTTCCGAATTCCTTCTTGAATCTTCCTTAAAACCGACTCCCGAGTCAACTGAGAACCTTTCTGTTTAAGACTTCTCCAGCCACTCTTAACTTCCGATTCAAAACTTCACCACGCTATTCCCCGAATAGCACGTTTTCCGTCTCCGCTTTGAGACCGTAAGTACTTCCAAACAATGACGTACCCTAAAGCCGAATCCGAGTCAACTGTGAACCTTTCCGTTTGAGGCTTTTCCAGCTACACCTAACTTCCGATTCAACACTTTACCCCGCTATTACCCGAATAGCACTTTTTCCGTCTCCGCTTTGAGACCGTACTTCCAAACACTGAAGTACTTTTGGACCGAATCCGAGTCAACTGAGAACCTTCCCGTTTAAGGCTTCTCCAGCTATAGCTACAGTGATGCCAGTATACTGCCTTCACTCCTCCGTTTTCTAAATCCATTGAAGATTTCCTTTTCCCCAGCTCCCGTGGGTAGCTTCCGAAAGGGTAATTGTCTGAGCTATATGGACCAGTTGCAATTCGAACGATCTTAGCCTCGAATTATTCGCTGTCGTCAGCACCCAGCGACCACCCATGTTGTGAGACGATTTTCTGAAAATAGGTTGAGTTTCATGAGGAAACTTGACCCGAAAATCAATAACTTGCATCGTTATCGTCTCGACTGCATCCTGTGCAATACCGCTAAGCCATGAATATAAATTTCAGAAATCTATATTGGTCTACCGCAATATTTCGATTCATTACAGTTTGAGTTGACCCAGATCTACTTTACAACATTCGTTTCTCAGCCGCATATCTCTAAATGAACTAATATTTAAATAAATTTCTGTTACAGCATCCACCCCAGTTCTGCTACAAATCACGCCCTTGTTAGGAGCCCTGATAGGGGTAGTGGCCGCCCTGATCCTCGTTGCAGTTATAATCGTGATAGTGATACGAATCAGGGGAGGCGGTGACAGAGACGACAAAGATTACGACGATGGCGGTCTATCTATGGCTGGAAGAAGGTCAGTGTCGCGACACGGAGACAAAGCCAGCACGGAACCTCTTAACAAAGACCTGAACGACAGCATAGACAGTTTGGAAGAGAAGAACCCGGACATAATACCTCAAAGTAACGGCGAGGACGACTATCAGGACGAGGAGAGGGCGTTCGAAAGGCTCAATAATGCACCTTCGAGGATGGTTAGCAGGATACACAGCCCAAACAGCCAATCAAAGAATGGATCTTACGATAAATACAACAAAAAGGTCAGTTACGTGTAGATGAGAAATTTATTACTGAATAATCGCATCGCTGAAATCGCTTGTATCGATAGAGCAGTGGCTCCTACCCAAAAAAATAAATGCCCATTCTCCTCAAAAGTCCAATTTTTTTGATGTTCTGTAACGTTCTACTTTAAATTATGTATCGGGATGAGGTTTACGTTTCGTCCCAGCTTCGCTCACAGGCCTCACGCGAACGAGGGTACCGGGTTGAAAGACGTGGCTAGTCTCAAAGCCGACGGTGTGTGTAGAATGCTATACACGCAGTAGATATTGAGTCGCCACAGTTCTATCAACCTCAAAATACAAATTTCTCAACGTTTCAACATTCGCGATGTTGCCGATATGCCAATTCTGATTACGCTTCTTTAAATTAAGTATGTGCCTGAACCAATGTATAAGGGAATGGTTAATAATTATTATGATATTAAACAAATAAAATTCTTTGTACCTAATGATTAGTTGTTTATGTTACTTATGTTTGATTTTATTGCCCGTCAAGTTTAAATAGTTTCGATTCGCGAGTGAGATGCTTCATTTGGATTTATTTTAACCTTCAGAAACTGAGATGTAATCTGCTAGTTGCCCTTTCAACAAATTTAGATGAAAGCTATAAAGGTGCATACAAATTGTTGTCACGTCATGTGAGCTCACGCGAGGAAATGGGAAGAAGATATGGAAAATATAGATGCTTTTACAGTTGCTGGTGCTTCTCATAGAAGGGATTCCATTTACCAAATGAATCAACGAACAGAAGAAGTGGGGGAATTCCATCAATTAATTCAAGAATTATTGAATGAGCACCCAGATCGGTTTCAAATGTATGTCAGAATGACATTTCACAAAATATGTGCTATAACGTGACAGCAGATATAATGCTGCAAAAATTTTTGCTACATTTTGATTCCGTAGTAGTACAATCACCCAGTTTAGTTCTGATGATTTGGCTTCACTATTTATTATTGAAAGGTGTGTCTCTCTCTTCCTATGCTCTAAGTTCCATGCATTATCGTGGTTGCACATTTTGGGAAGATGACGTGGTGTGACGTGACGTGATAACAATGTGTCTGCACCTTAAAGGTGGTAGGAAGAGAGACACACCTTTCAATAATAAATAGTGAAGCCAAATCATCAGAACTAAACTGGGTGATTTTACTACTAGGCAATCAAAATGTAGCAAAAATTTTTGCGACATTGTATCTGCTGTCACATTATAGCACTGAAAGCACGCAAGATCTATATTCCGCAAATTAACATTTTCTGAATGCACGTGACATCACGTCTGATATTTTGTGAAATGTCATTCTGACATACATTTGAAACCGATCTGGGTGCTCATTCATTAATTCTTGAATTAATTGATGCAATTCCCCCACTTCTTCTGTTCGTTGATTCATTTGGTAAATCGAATCCCTTCTATGATAATCACCAGCAACTGTAAAAGCAGTTATATTCTCCATATCTTCTTCCCATTTCCTCGCGTGAGCTCACGTGACGTGACAACAATGTGTCTTCACCTTAATAGTCTGTTGTAAAATGTCAAATATTCTGTATTGCTACAATCACTAAGCGCTCTTATGCCACAACTGGGATAAGCACGTAAGCAAAAGAGGTTTGATTCACTGCAGATATGCTATACATAAAAGGCATACATTATTTGTTTCTCAGCAGTATTGGCAATAATTCAAATTCTGACTGAATGCTTTCGACCTTAATGTGATCATCGAACGTTTTTGACAACGTTCATCCGCTATCCATCATCCTGTTTCTTTGACAGATCAATTTCAAATAGTGGTCCCTCATCAGAATGAAATTCAGATATTGCATTTTCAGTTACACGAATTTTCACTGATGCCTAAAGAGCGGTTCGAAAACAGCAATACGAGAACAAAAGTGTTCCTCATCACAAATTCGTGAATATCATGAAATCCGAAAAAAGGCTGATTGAGTTTGAGCACCTTTGAATGCTTCGTTAAAATCGATAAAACCATTGAAAGTGCTACAACTAAATTCTGTCGGTTCTGGTCGGTATGTTCCACTGAATGAACCGATGCATCGGTTTGTAATATGATGGAATGAATATTTCCTAGCAATTAATGGGGTTTTGTAATACATAGTGGTCCGTTTTGCTCTAACAGGACTTTAATAATCGATAGAAAAACTTTTCAAGAAGAAAATTTGATACCAACATTTGATACTAAACGAGCAGTAGCAATGATACTGGAGGTTGAATTTTCCAAAAATCAATCGTCTTACAAACGAACAACGCTCTGTTAAGAAAGTTCATCGCGCGCTTCTTCTATTTTATGGTCAGTTTAATCGACCCACTGAAGCACTATTCGGGCTATTATGAGGATAATA
This sequence comes from Adalia decempunctata, assembly GCA_951802165.1. NCBI lineage: Eukaryota > Metazoa > Arthropoda > Insecta > Coleoptera > Coccinellidae > Adalia > Adalia decempunctata. The sequence goes on from OX637697.1 coordinate 31,781,489, forward strand.
TATTGAAAAATTCTTAGCCTACTATAGAACCAAACAAAATTTCAATGTCAAAATATTTCATTACTCAACATATTCTCCTCTTATTGAATACATTTATTACAGCAAACCTGCAACGTCTCTAGACCTTTCAAAAAAAATGTTTCTGGTTTCTTCTTGCTCTGCAAACCAGTCCTCCTCAGCTTTTATTACCTCCTCGTTGGAAGAAAATTTACGACCTTTTAAACTTTTTTTCATTTGACGAAAGAGATTATTGCATGGCAACATTAGATTTGTGTACTGAGGCGTTGTCCTGTAAAAACAAATGACCTTTGGATAGCTCTCCGCGCCTTTTCTCTTTAATTTTTTCCCGTAGAGTGGCCAGTAATGTCGAATAGTATTCTGCAGTTATTTTTCTACCCTTATCCAAAAAAACATTCATGATTACTTCATGGCAATCCCAAAACACTGAAGCAAGAACTTTTCCAGCAGATTTTTTGACACAAAACTTCTTAGGCCTTGGAGAACCAGAGTGTCGCCATTCCATCGATTATTGCTTTGTTTCTGAATCGTAGAAATGTACTCAAGTCTCATCCATAGTAACAATTCGGTTTAAGAAGTCTACATCGTTTTCAAATCGAGCACAGGTCGAACGCGATGCTTCTACCCTTGCACGCTTTTGGTCAACATTCAAAAATTTGGGGATCCATTTTGCAGAAATTTTTCTCATGTCCAAATTGACGTGAACTATATGATGAACGCGTTCGTATGATATGCTTCAGATATCCGTTTTAGCCCAATTCGACAATCTGATAAAATCATGTCATGAACTGCATCGATATTTTCGGGGACTGACACAGAAACTGGCTTTCCCGATGGATCATCATCTTCAATCGAAAATTTATCTATTTTTGAGCTTGCAGTCTAATTTTTCACGGTCACATACGAAGGACATTGATCACCTAGGGTATGGTATTGAGCATATCTTGGTAAATCTGCTTACCTCTTAACCCTTTTAAATACAGGTACTTGATGATACTCCAATTTTTAGATTTTTCCAATTTCGGTGGACATCTTTTTTTAAATTTTATTGCGTAACTATGGTTTACTTTTTCGACGTCGAACTCTACACAGTCTACACTGACTTTTCCAATAAGTTTTTGTTCGTTGATATAGTATCGCAATATTTTGTTTATGCATGGAACTGGTCTAGGCTAACTAGATATCAATACATCCTCGTATGACTAAGTTTCGCAACAAATTTACATTGTTGGACATTGAACCACCAACACTGTTACGTACAGTGCGAACTGAAAAAAATATCGCGGCGGTATCGGCCAGTGTTAGTGATGACCATGAATGATCGATTCGGCGCCGTTGGCAACAATTGGGCCTCTGTTACTCAACAACGTGGAAGGATTTATGTGAATCCTTTCAAAATACAGCTGGTGCAAGAATTAAACAGACCAACCTACCACAACGCAGAATTTTTGGTGAATGGGCCCTCGAAAAGTTGGCGGAAGATACACTTTCTTATCGAAAAATTGTGCTCAGCGACAAAACTCATTTTTGGCTCAATGGATACGTAAATGAGCCGTATTGTCGATATAGGAGTGAAGATCATCCAGAAGCATTGGAAGATCTACCAATGCATCCATAAAAATTTACTGTTTGGTGCAGATTATGGGCTAGTGGCTATTGGACCGTACTTCTTCAGAGCAACGTAACTGTGAATGGTGGGCGCTACGATGAGATGATATCCAACTTTTTTTGCCAGAATGGAAGAGCTTGACTTGCATTACATGTGGTTACAACAAGACGGTGCGAAATTCCACACAGCACGCGGAACAATTAACCAATTGAGAGACAAGTTCGGAGAACCGTTCATTCCACGGTTGGCACCGGCCAACCGCCTAGATCGTGCGATTTAACGCCTTTAGACTATTTTTTGTGAGGGCTATGTTAAGGTTCATGTCTGTACTGACAAGCTTGCTTCGATTGACGCACACTGAGAAAAAATTTCATTTTGATTATAATGAAACAGCTTTATAACTTTCAAATAATTATAACAATAGTGAATTGAATTAATTCGATTATCTGTCTGCTCATTTCAATTATTACGTTTAATTATCATAAGAAGTTTTATATCATTGTTATCAATTTAATTGGAATAATGACATATCCTATAGTGTCAATTTTAGGGATAATTATTAGACAACTTCCTGTTTCATTCAAAATTTTACCATTATTTCAATAAACATTCTGACTGCGGTGAAAAAAAAGCATTATTGTTTTTATGTGACGATTTCGTTTATTCTTATTCATTTAACAACAAAGTCGTGCACGATTGGAAGTCAACATTGAAGCATTTATTCCTGTGATTAATCTTCAAACATTAAATTATATGGACCGCACTATCGCTTCAAATAAAGATTTCATGCATTCTTCTTAATTTTATGTATTTTTTCCAATAGCTCTTAAAATATCACCCATTATCTGATAACATCAAAAAAATGAATTTGGTTTTGTACGATAGTGTACCTACACCTACATCATCTCCTCGAACATTTTCTGATGAATCTTATATAAAAACTTCTTAGATTCTAACCTTATTATCTTTGAGTCTAATGAACCATCAAATTTGCTCCACGAAAAATAAATGAGTTTTCCTACATACCGTGTTAGTATGAAAAATATGAAGAGTTGCATCATGATATTATCTTCATTGAATAATAAATAACCATCCTCAAACTCGTTCGCTCGATCGCGTACCCCAAGGCTCAATCATCACATCTTATTACCAGTACCAGTATCTAGTTGGCTGAGGGCGGAATCACTATTATAAAAGTCTGCGGAAATGTTATAAACTTTGAGGATAGAGGACGCCATCTCTATCTCTATTATTCTCACTCTCTTTATCCTCACGTAGCATTCGCCAGATATTTCATCGGGTCACGATGGAAAAGTTTCAGTTTCATAACTGTTACTCAGCGCCTTCTTGATTCTTCTTTCCGTTTCAGTTTGCTTAAAGAAGTTTTTTCTCGACGAAATGATCGCTGAATCAATGTTGAAGCGTAGGAGAAATTCGAACACTTCTTTTTTCTACAGAGTGAATCGTTTTTATCGAAGCGGTGGTTAGGAAGTTTTATACCTTTTTTGTACTTTTCATTGGATCTTTGAATTTCCAAATTTGGAGTTGGTTAAAACGCTGCTTTGCAGAAAGCATAGTTCAGAACTTGTAATTTCATAGCTCATTGAATAAAAGGTGCTCCAAATAATAATATCAAATGGTAAATTTTCGAATGATATTCTGCAGTTTTCAGGTAAAGAATTATGCTTGTTTCATTTCATGACGTTCGGTGCAGTAATCGTGATATGAGTTGTCATAATTGTGTATTATTTCTAAACATGGTAGCAGTTCTAGCAAATAATTGAGAATTTTTCATTGCATCGAGTACACAATTGTTAATTTTTTAAATTACTCTCCTTATGGAAGTGTTTATTTCCAGTAGTCAACTTGAGAGCCGTGTAAAAATAATTCAAATCAATAGTAAATACATTTCTTTAATATAATAAATATAGAAAAGAAAGAGTCATTTGGAACCAGGCGCGGATCCAAGGGGGGGGGGGGGGGGGGGAACTGGGGGAACGTTCCCACATTTTTTAAATCAGAAGTCAAACTGAATCAGTGTAAGCTTATGTTCAATGTTTAAAAATACAGTTTTCATGGGAGCCCCCAGAAATTTTTCTCATTTTTCCTTGCCCTTTGTATTGAGAAAGAAATATTGAGGGCGTTGTGTTGAAAAACGTCATCAAAATCTGGGGGGGGCAATGACCCCTTGCCCCCCTTGTTCGCGCTTATGTTTATCATAAAGTGTTCTCTTGTGAATGGAATTATATAACTTTTATTCATCTCCACAGATCAGTTTGGATTTCATGACAGTCCAAAATTTTGGATTTTTTGATGGTCATTACTCATTTTTTATAAAAAATATCTGATTGCATATTCTTAATCAACGCCCTCGAATTAGTGAATCCAGCAACATTTCCAACATGGAAATTTTGCAAAAATATCATTTTCTCATATAGCTACCAAAGTAACTGTACTTATTCACTAATTCGAGGTCGTAGATTACGAATCTGTAATCAGTTCCTTCGTTTGAGTTTGATACTCCAGGAAATTTTTTGTGGAAAATTTCCGAAAATTTTTGGATTTTTTGATGGTCATTACTCGAAAACTATTATTTATGACAAAAATCTGATTGCATATTCATAATCTACCCCCTCGAATTAGGGAATCTAGCAACTTTGATGGTGATCCGAGAAAAATTTTTTCACAAAATGCGCGAAATTTTCCAACATATGGAAATTTTGCCGAATTATAATTTGCTCAGATAGCCACTAAATTTACTATATTCACCAATTTGAGGTCGTAGATTACTTTTAGGCTATCAGATAATCAGATATTTTTTATAAAATATAGTTTTCGAGTAGGTAATGACGATCAAAAAATTTTTCCTTGCCCTTTGTGTAAAGAAAGTAATATTGAGGGTGTTGTGCTGAAAATGCCATCAAAATCTCAGGGGGGGCATGGCCATCCCTGCCCCCCCCCTTGCGGGCACCCATGGCAGTTTTTGAATATTTTTGCAGTTGGTGTTGATTAACCATTGCCTAAAATACCAGTACTTTTGGCATTTTAATATCTAAAAGTTCCCCCCCCAAAATTCGAGCCTGGATCCGCGCCTGTTTGGAACACGTCAAATTTTAATGTGGCAGAATCAAACATACGTTTACTTTATTTTTCGAAAGCCAGAATTTTATTCGGTCAATATTTAAATTATACATGATCACTAAATGGCGGATGCGGCGGGGTATGCGTATAAAAATTAAGATGGGTCTTTTCTATAACAAAATTTCCTCAGCCAACCCCTTTCCGAGATATTACCCCTAAAAAGCGGAGACTGAAATTGTGTTTTTATTTTTTTTTCTTTTCAGCTATTGGTTTTGGGAAAAAATATTAAGAATAAAAAATTGTTTCAAATAAAACAAGAATTTTTTAATTTATAAATTTATTTCATGAAACTTCATCTCGAAAGTGCACTAAAATAACAGCTTGGCTGAAATTTTGGAAAAAAAACACTAATTCAGTCACCACCTTTTAAGGGCGATATCTGAGGAAATTTTGTTATGGGCAAGACCCATCTTAATTTCATACGAGCAATCATCTCCTGTTTTTTTACATGAATATAGAAACACAAGGGCGGATTTAGGGTGGGGGGCACGGGGGCACGTGTGCCCAATGCAATCAGATATTTTTAATAAAGTATAGTTTTCGAGTAATGACCATCAACAAATACAAACATTTTCCACAAAAAGTTGAAAATTTCGTTGAAAGTATCGAACCTGAGAAGGAACTATTTACAGATTCGTAATCTACGACCTCGAATTAGTGAATACTGCAACTTTGGTGGCTATCTCAGAAAATGATATTTGTTGGAAATTTTCGTGTAAGTATTTCGATAGAATATTACGGAATGAACGAGAACTCATGAGATCCAAATTGGATAGTGAAACCGCAAATCCGTATAAAACCATATACAATATTCTTCAGTATTCAATGAAGATCACATATACACGTTGCTTTAGTTTCTAATGGTATTCCCTAACATAAATCATATCTGATTCTATAAACGCTTCCTGTATGTTGAATGCTTCCTGTATGTTGAATGCTCCCTGTTTCTACGAGTTTTTATGAGAATCTATAGTTTCCAAATGTAGTTTTCGCACATAATACCTACCTGTTTCTTATGTGTTTTTACACATAACTCATATCCGTTTCTATAAGCGATTCCTATGTTGAATGCTCCCTGTTTGAACGAGTTTTTATGAGAATCTAAATTTTTCAAATGTGGTTTTCAGCAACAAAAATGATGATTAGTGTTTATTCATCATTCCCCTTTGAAGTCGTGAAATCTCTATCGCAAACCGAAGTCGTATATCTGAACCCCACGTAATAATCCTTTCAAACGTTCCTTACGCACATCGTAAAAAGAACAGTCGGAGAAAACTACATCCATCGATTCCTAATTTGCAATAAAGCAGAGGCGTTCCCACATCGTTCGGCCGAAAATATGACCTTTATAAATTCGAATCCTCTTTGCTGACCGGAAAGATAACCTTGTCTCTGACCCGTGTTCTCCATTATTAACAACGGGCATCGCTAACCTGATGTCTGTGATCCGGAGACAAGAGCACTTGGTTTGTGCCCCATTGAGCCTGTCGAATCAATCCTCTGGCGACATTTTCAGTTTGCGGTCCTTCTATATGCCTTCTATTCTTCCGCTTAACGTTACCCACTGACCCTCGGACTTAGCAATGACAATTTGGAAAAGGAGGGAGGTCAGTCACATAAACATCAAGTGCACTCCTACTTCAAACGATATGCGAGGATCTCAAACGAGGTACTTAATGCCGAATAGTTTTTCTTCACTTATTCGTTTGCGTTCTTATAATTAATTGCTATAAAATGAATCTGTTACACCTACCCTTATACAGGATGTGGCAACTAGTTTTCCCACATTTGAAGAAACTGTTAAAAAAATACGGAAGAAGTTATTGGAAAAATTCTTGTATATTTTGAAAGCCTACATATCAAGTTTTTTTCATTAATGTCTTGAAAATAATATCATTCAAATGACAGCCACGGCGAGCGACGCATATGTGAAGTCTTTCGCGAAATTTTTCCATTATATCCATTATCTCTTCACCATAGGGATTTCAATTTGGATGATTTCCTCCTTGATTGCCTCTTCAAGTCATCAGGGGTCCTAGGACGATGTTTGAAGACCTCATTCTTGAGGTAACCCATGTCCCATAGGCCCTTACTTTTTCGAGGAACGCGGCGCTACAGTCACTGTGACGTCCCAACGATATTGCAACATGTTGGAGAAATTTATGCGGCCGAAAATTGAGGAATATTGGGAAGAGCATGACACAGAGAACTTCTGGTTCCAGCAGGATGGAGCCACTTCCCCTACAGCCCGTCTTTCACGTGAGACTTTGCAGGACATGCTCTCCGATCGAGTAATTTCGTGGCCACCGATTTGAGTCCCTGTGATTTCTTTCTATGGGGTTACCTCAAGAATGAGATCTTTAATCATCGCCCTGGGACCCTTGATGACTTGAAAGAGGCAAGCAAGGAGGAAATAATCCAAATTGAAACATGATTATGTAGGCTTTCAAAATAATCGTCTGTCGGCTCGTGGTGCAAAATTCATCAAGTGTGTTATGACCATTACCGCGAATTGAATACTATACTTTATTTTCGACTTCGAGTAAAATACGAATTAATCTGCATTTTCAAAATTGAGAACAGTTGTCAAAAGCGATCTCTGTGGTCGAGAATCGAGTTGCGTAGAAAACGTCAAAAATTCACTTTTTCAAAATGCAATTTTTGGATATGCGGATCAAAGGAAATGTAGAAATGGATGGCGAGAACATTACCTTGATGTCTGAAATAGAGTTCCTGATCGATCCGACTTTTGTATTAATTACGTAAGCAATTTAATTTTTCCTATTTGTATTAGAGTGAGTTATAGGCATGATTTATTAAAACTCATGCTATTGGCTTATAGATACTATAACAGATGCATGGGAGTAGATAAACAGAATTTAAATTTGACAAAAACTTGGAAAATACAGATATCATTCTAAGCGCTCAAATTAATATGTACTAGGAAATTAACGGGATTTTGGATAAAACAAATTCAGTTGGAATGGAATGGAAATTATTTTTTTGTACAACTGCCATTAAAAGTGACACTTTTAATGACAGCAAACAATGTTAAAATTGATTGTTTACGTGGAAGCGTGTTAACAATATTTTTAACATTAGTGTTAACATTCATTTAACACTCATTACTTATGAACATTGATCGTAAAACTAGAACAATTACTAACATTAATGCCCTGTGACGTTAGGGTGCTTCGCAACACATTATTAGAATCCTCAGCACCATCAGTACTTGTAGAAACCGGAAGTACAATATTGGATGATGATGATCCAAAATCTGTTGAGGTTGGGAGAATTTTTTCAGCAATGACATTTCTAAATGCAATGAATGATTCCATCCACCATGTTTTTTTATATCCGTAATATTTGCTCCTGATTCTGCTAGCAATGAAGCGGAGGATCTTCGAAAACAGTGTTTTGTATATGGCTTTGGTTCTGGCAGTTTGAGAAATTCGGCAACAATAGATGGAATTTTCCCAAATGTATTGATACCAACTGGATTGGCAGTGCATTTATTATCCATGTATTTCAGGAAAAAACGACGATGTTTGATGACAGAAGGGCGCAGTGTAAAGTACTTATGAAAATAGTCAACATACTTCCCAATGATACTGAAAGAACGACTGACTTTCGTTTTTGTGTTTGGAAGTTGTATAACCAATTATTTATTTGTTATTTCGCTGTCTTCCGCACTGATAAATTACACAATTCTTCACGCCCACAGGCTCCAAATGATCCGAAAATAGTTGCAACCATAACCATCAAGTATTTCTTATCTGGTGCCTCATTTATACATTTTTCAACTTGTTCACGAGTGAGAATTTTCGATTTTTTGGGACGATATCCTTCACTTTTCCGTTTTAAATATGCTATTACCTTAAAATATTTACTAACATCCACACCATTTTTAATAAGGGCGCTTGACTTTATCATTGAAAATTTGCTCCACAAAGTTGATGAACTCCATATTTTTAATTTTTCTTTTAAGTATGCCAGGAAAACAGGTTCACTGAAGTTCCCTTCTACATTTTTCAATTTACACCAGACCAGGAAATTGTTATATGCAATATAACTGCTGAACAGATTTTTTAGGTAGGAGTTCCAGATTTGCTCTTCTTGCAGACTCTTCAGTATCCACAGGAACAACCAAATCGTTACTTTTATTAATAATTGGACTCTCGACAAACATATTAAGCAGTTAAAAACCCAAGACTAAAATTGGACAGGAACGAAATTCAAATGACAGCGTCTTTTCTCATTTGTTAGTAATCATAACGTTGGCAACGTTTGCCATTCACAACAACCTTTTGATTATTTGAATATTAAAATGCATTTTGAAGTTTATTGTAATTGCAAATTCGCCCATTTCATTATCAAAATAGGGCAGTTGTACAAAAAACATTGTATGGTATTTGTGTTAAAAGTGATTTTATTTTGTGAGTGAAAAAGTTTGTTAAATGAGCGGAGCGAATCAGTTTGTTCCACCTACACTCTGGGATAGCCTGTATAAAACCTCTCTATTTACTTAGTCTTGTTTACTGTCATAATCTCATGATCTACATCTCAGTACCATCGTAAAAAATTGATCCCCACCCTTCCTGCCTTCCTACCAACTCTCCAACATCCGCATCGACGTAAATCTAGAAAATTTGTAGCCGCCAACACCACCTAATTTAATTGCTTTGTCTATCTCCGGTGAAATATAACCAATCTAATCTTTCGACTTTCAGAACGAGGAGATAACTTACGCCGAGCTGTCTCTGACTAACCAGCAGATGCCCCACGTTATTTACACGCAGCAGGCGATCCCAATGTCCGTACTACGAAGACAAGAGCCCACAGTGTATGCCCAATTGGATATGTCGAACAGAGTGCCCGTTTCCACGTTGCAACCCCTGAGTCCGCCGCATCCCTCCACGTTCCAGACGCTGCACCACCCCGTGACACACCTGCCCCCTTACATGCCGAGGAGCTTTAGGGAAGATCAATTGCATCAAGATGGGAATATCACAGCCGAGACTCCACTCATAAATCCTAGGGATAGCAGTGTGAGTAAAGTCGCAGAGTAGATAAAATTGAGCAAATTAACAGGTTCAGCCTGAAGAACGATGAAGGACAGTGGCGGCTTGTCCTATGAGGCAGGTGAGGCAGTGCCTCACCAATAAACGTCGAAATTACACGTATAAATATCATATATTTATTAATTATTTATTCAATCAATTAAAATTGTTTTCATTATCTTCTTCCATACGCATTTATATCGAAATTTTCCTTCATTATATAGCAATAAAATGCGTCTCCGGTTGGGTCTAAGTTTCCGTATCTCACGATTTCTGGGTATCCAACTCCCAGTAAACGGCAGAGGCAGGCCTCACATTGCCTTTCTTTACGCGTCATTTTACATCATAGGGAACGGACGGCAGGCGAGAAAACCGCACCCCTAAACGCCAAATATTACGGTTAGTCGGAGGCTAGCCTCTCCTCTAGTCTTGATATTCTCTCGCGAAGGGCAAACTGTAATTATTCTGCACTATTCGGGAACAAGTTCTTTAATCTACGAACTCGGGTCAGTTTTCAAATTGGGTTCGATTTGTAAAAATAGTTTTATCTGTTTTTCGTGTAGATTTAGGTTTGTCTCAGTGTTCATATGATGTCTTTCAATCTTATTACTGAATTCAATTTCCATCGGAGACTCGAAGGCGAAATGTATTTAACGGGACCGATGGGACGTCATGAATTCCCCAGTTAGATGTAAACGCTCGAAAGACTTGTGATTTTTCAGCTAATCAGCATAGTTTTTGGCGTAATTCTTATGGGGATAAATCATATATAGTTCAAGAAGTAAAGCGATCTATTCTAGATTTGAGTGAATGTCTTGAGAATATTACGCAACTGACGAAGAAGAGAGTTCACTAGAATTAGTTATTTATACTTTATAGGTATATGTACATATACAGAGTGTCCCATTAGTGCAATGAAGTAGATAATCTCATTACTTACGTCAGTTACGGAATAATTTTACTGCAAAAATGGTTGCTCTTGCACTTATATATCTATATCAGCCTAAAATGATAGTACCGGCCACAGGGTGTTCGTTTGAAGCGGTATTACTGGTATCAGAATTAGGTCGGTTTGTTCCAATGGTAACCAATTCATATTATTTCATCTCTTAGTGCCAAATTGGTATTTCTATTCATTGGCATCAACATTTTCTTAATTTATCCGGCGTGGCTGACATATAACGAAAAAATTATGGGAAAGTGGAAGATTTTACTTCATTATCAGAGTGACATAAACTTCAATATTCTCAATGTTCTGGTTAATTGGTGTTTCAAATCTGATGATATGATGGAAAGCAACTTGCTTGTAGAGGATGTTCTTAACAAGGTCCAAAATTGAAGAATTTCAATAAGGATGCTCATTTTCTTCAACTGGCTTCAAATTACTTTTTATACACACCCTTTAAAATGTTCAGTTTTCGAGTAAGATAATTCTTCATCGCTAGAAGTAAATATTTTACGAAGCAAAATGTTTCTCGAAAAAGATGACCTTGAGTATGCTAGCTATAAAGAATTATTCTATTCATCAGTTTTGCAACAGCCTTCTTCACGGCAACGCCACGGCAGAGAATCTTTTTTCTCCGATGTGCCTCACCACCTTAAACTGTCACGAGCCGCCACTGCCAAGAATACTTTAAAATTTAAACAGCTCCTTCTTTGTCAGCATATTTTCTCGAACAACATCCTCAACAAAATCAGGATTTGCAAAATTAGAATGTTATTTCCCGCCATCATCCAATCCGCCAGTGAAGCAAAAGGAGTTATTCTCCTATTCTTCCTATTCGAAGAATTTTTCATAACAGGGCTATGTTTTACATTCTCAATTTTCCTTGCAGGCTCTGCAACCTTTATTAGAAGCAAATAACACCAAGTCATCGAACATGGTTTCCAGTCAACCACGAATTGTGACAGCAACCCGTTTTTGACCGAATTAACTAGACGAGGATTTAGTGTATTTATAAACCCTATGTTAATTATGAACTTTAATGTGAGTTGCAGTATCACTCGCATATGATGTTTTTTATAAAAACGAATGTTGTCCAATAAAATGAATGTATTGAATCTGATAAGTGACTTTATAAGTTTGTGAAATATTTTAATTTATGTTACCATTATTTATTGGCGATTCTTGAAATTTATCTAGATGAAAATTGTCCCAAACTTGCGGACATGGGTGTACTTATGAAGGATGTACATTTAGATTGAATGGAAAGAGTAGATTTCATCATACAAACACATTTTTTGGTTCAAAATATTCTACTCCTTTTTTCGACAATCATAATTCATCTTGAAAGTAAAGAATTCTTTCAATCATTTAATTTGATCCTAAAATCTTCAACGACATGTTCTCAGCAACAATAATCATGAAACTTTAATTGAAGGCTCAATGATTTTCTGAATTTTCAAACTTTCTTATGAAAAACTTTCACCGACAAATTTCGGAATACCGTAGTATATATAATTATTGGTCAGTGGGTTGTTCGGCCTACCCAAAACTTCCGTCCATATAAATTATTGGAAGGATTAAAATCAAAAATGGATCGATTTACTAAGTTGGTAGCGTAAGTTATTGTTACTTTCAATGATTCACTGATGAAGAACTTTCATGATATTCATTTTATCTTTCAGATTTGTTCATTGTTCAACTTGTAAATATGTAAATATTGCCCATTAATAATTGATATGATATAACATAGTCATGGAATTTTTTATGAATAAAATATATTGTATGTTAGAAATATGAAATAACGAATCAAATTTCAATAATAATGAGATATTACGTTTAGTGAAGAAAGGAATCTTACGACTGATTTCAGGTAATCTAAATTTCACCTTATCAAAAAATTTTACTCAATTTTTTCAACTGCTCACTTTGAAAACTGATTTGGATATAATCAAACCAATTTTCAAACATTCACCTTATTCACTTTTTGCATTCGATCTAATTAATTTAATTTTATTGATAGAGTGGGCCGCTGGTGTTCAATAATTATGGATTTTATTCAATAGTTTAAATATTTTGATGAGAAAAAATGCGCTATTTTGTACGAAATAATGTGTAATGATAACTTCATTGAAAATCATAACGATAGAAAAAATTTCGCTACCATAACAGGGTTAATATTATCTTAATGTGCCATACTTCAATTTAGGAAATCCGACTGATAATTCTCTCGATATACATATAGTTTTGCGCAAAATTTTAATTATGTATTGACAATCCTTTCATCATTTGTGGCAAAATTTATTCGATTTCCTCCGACATTTTTTGTATTGGACAATTTCAAAATTCATAAAAGGCTTCAGAATTTCTCAAAATTTGATACAGCTATAGTTTATTAACTCGAGTTAATTTTCATGATCATGAAAATTATTAATCAGTTCGATTCGAAATAAATAATAATCCCAAATGGTTACTCAATTCCCCCCTTTTTCTTGATTTTTTTATATTTCTATCAAGAAATTTATATGTGGCCTTGTTCATTTGATTTGAGTGATAAATTAGGTATTCCATAGTTGTATTGAAATTTTTAAAATGTGTATATACTATATATAATAAATAATAAATGTTATATTATGTATGTAAAATTATTTATCGTTCATAAAATTGTCAAATAAAATGATTTCAATTATTCTCTGTTCATTTTAACTCCATCTTCCTCCACATATATGTGGATCATATATAATATGTGATGTATAAGTTTTTTTAATCACATGTTGGAAGCGTGCAAAGAGTTCCTATAAATGAATGCAAATTAATACGATGTGTTAGAATGTTAGATATTCTGCAGCTTAGATTTCATCGCCAGATGGAGGAATCACTACTGGTACTCCAATATCAATTTTCTACTGTATTATCGATTTTTCAGTTGAATCAAACTTTCGTTTCGTAATCTCCAACCCCACAATACATTTTTACGCTCTTTGCAATTAATAGCTCAAGCGTGCCAATACGGATTGAAATGGTTCAATTTTCAGAATAAGACATTTCTTTTGGTGAAATGTGAACTAATTCGATATCAGTTTGATAGACCGCAACGAAAATATGACGTTGCCATTTAGTATTCCATGGCTTGTTGAGAAGCTAGTCTAGTATTTGTGTTCTGTGGTTTTATCGATGTTTATGAACGCATCGATACATCTTTTCCATCCCTAATTTTAACAAACCGACTTTCGTCTATGGACTTGAATTATTCTTCTATGCATCTGACTTTGTTGACATAACCTCAATTAACCCACCAAAACAGAAAATATTTTCCTTCCGAGTCCAGTTCAGGGAAATTCGGACATTCACAATTTATCGGCGATTTTCCCCATTTATTTTTCAAACTTGAACTAGATGTAGAATGCTTAGGAGATGGTTGAACCTCATAATATAAAAAAATGTAACTTCCACAAAAAATATATGAATATCTATGGACAAGTTATACATCTCACACTCATGAAGCATGATAATCTTTTAGGTGTAACACTTAAGAAGCATTCGGATTTTCTCATTCATTGTATATTATATGTAGGGATCTTTATATTAAATGCTATCAGTTTCAAATTAGATCTTGTAGGTACTGCACCATTCAGTATTATAGCTTGTTTTTTAGTCCTATTAATATATTTAAAATCAGGTCATATAATTGAAGGTTTGTCATTCAACTTCATGATGGAACAAATAATTTTTGCATCAATATTTCAGAGACCCTAATAGCTATTCAGCCACTGGGATATCAACTGAATACCAAGTATATTTTAGGCCAAAAATCAACTTTCATCCCAGTTGAAAAAGTACAAACTATTTTTATCAATGAAGTTATATTCAAGGTAATCAGAATCATAAGATTACATATCATGTTTGAATTTCAAATTCCCTATGGTTTTTTTTCAGCAAAAGATTATTTATATATTAACAATTTTGAGCAAGGGGTCAAATGGTGATATGCTAATTCCCTTATTCATGGTGAGTAGACATATTGAGAGAATGTTATAAGCTGCAGAAATGATCAGTCTATTTTTCATTGAATATATGACCCAGAAAGATCAGCCAACTCGAGAATATTCATGATGCACCTAAAATAATGTAGTAATAGAGATTGGTTGTATAATAGCAATCATCCTGATATCAGTACAATTAGTGAAAAGACAGTAAAATATAATTCACATTTTAGGGAGCCAAGCCACGCATCAAATGCCTTGAGTTCATACTTAGGGAGCTTTTGTCCAATAAAAGATGAAATTCAGATGGCATCTATTATCTTGGAGATTTCACAATTCTTCTTTTCTGTTAATATTATCATCATTCTCATCTGTTCAAGCATTTGACTCAGAATAGTGTTTTCTTCAGCCTGAAACTAATTTTCACAGAATCAGTGTGGTGAAAAATGTTTCATTCGTATTCATCTGAGATAATTTTTGTAAAATACTGAATATACTTGTAACAACAATGAAAACATTGAATTATCTTTCTTCTAACTCATCCTTTCAAAAATCATCATATTCCCAGAAGACAGTTATTATTTGTCACATAACAAGATTCAGATTAGTATTCTTGTACAACGAAAAAAAATGTTTTGCTATAATTATGTGGGTGGTCACCTTAGACGAATTATTGCATATTTTATATAGCTCTTCGGAAATGTCTGACAATTTACTCTCTTCAAAATTGAATTCTCTCAAGAGTTTGAATTGAGACATCCTCAAAAGTTGATAAACATTTTCAATTGAAATAGGAAAAACTTTTCTTGCCTCCACCAAGCGAACTTGTAGTTGATGTAAATTCGAATCAGCTAAAATAACGACTCAAATCAGAATTGCCTTATGTTTTGTATTTCCAAAAACTTACCCATTTTCAAAAATTATCATTAGATATTTAATAATCCCGAATTCGTTAGATACATAGAACTTTGTCTATGAGCAGACCATAGATAAACTGTGGCACGAACTTCTCTCTGAGTACAGTGACTTTATACTTTGTTTAAAGCCACTGTATCTCTGAGCACTTTGCACTTTCTTCTGATTCTGAAGTAAACATCATCGAGCCATCAAATTTGCCGTATTGCATTTACCAAGTTCTTCTGTATACAGATATATCATTTCAGTATTAAATTTTAAATTCAGGAAAATAAATAGTTATTATATCTGTTCTGTGATTTATTTTATCAGAATGTTCAGTGATTGAATGACCTAACCTAAGTTTATATACATAACCTCAATATAGTCTGATAAATTTTCAGTTTTTGAATAATTCAGAAGAAATAAAAATTGTTACCATGCCGGTCAAGGATTTGCTCGTTGAATTGAAACGAATTGGCTGTTGCAGTCGCTGTTGCTTAAGATTTATGGGAGAAAAATTCTCAAACTTTGAAGATCCAGAACTTTCCCTGAATGATTTAGTTCCATCGTTGGAAGAAGAGAAGACTGAAACTCGATTAAATCCTTGCACAGCCTGTTTAGGTCTTTTAGAAGATGGTATTTTACAACAATTGCTGGAACTATCTTGTTGGAGCAACATCAAAGATCATGAAACTGATGTATATAAGATCAATTTCAACATACCGCCCAATGTAGCAATTAGAGAAAAAGCTATAGAACTATATGTAAAGGAGGAATTTAATGACTTTTATAAAGGTAAGACCATATTTTTTCTACATTAAACACCACAAATAATAAATAATGTCATCAGATTAACCAAAATACTTATGATATACATACACTAATACTAATATTATGTGAATTTGGTGTTGAGCTTTTTTCATTCTTGTATATTCACTGATACAGAGATTATTTTCAGCCAAAAATTTGGAAGAAAATATACCATATATAACTGTTGTTTTCAAACAGGCATTCAAATCAAGGATAGATAAATATTGTGGAAAAAAATATGATAGCCAAAGCACATATCAATTATGGATAACATTACAACATGAAGACAATGAAAAAGTAAGCAGCTATGGTTACAATTTTGTTTCATAGTTTTGACAAGACTAAAAAACACACTAGGCAATCAACATTTGAAAGTAGGGCCTGGTTTCTAGTCTTTACTCAAACCTGAACTCAATATGCAATATTGATTTATTCTAGAAAATCATTAAATATTTATAGGCTTATAATCTTTTTCAATCAAATAGGAAGTGAAAGTGTTGGAAATTTTGGATTCCTTCACTTACAGAAAACGAAAATACTTGGGAGATAAAATTTATAGCAAGAACGCAGTAACCAATACTCTGTCAACATGCGATGAGAAGCTCTTCAAAAAGTCATTCAAAGTACCTCCTGCTTTTCCAGTTTCTTCAGTCTGTATTGAATCTGTAAGTATATTTCTACTTGAACAAGGGCTGTATCATTTCATCACAATGTTCGAAATTTGAACAGTTTGTCTCAAACGACTGGTTTTGACTCACTGATGAAGAATTTGTAGTCAAATTCAATTATGTCTGACTGGCCATAAGAAGGATAACTCTTGAACAAAGAAACCTAGAAACTTTCAGGGTTGGTTCGGATCTCGAATGCCGGTTTAATGAGCAAAAATCAACCAGGGATTCCTTAATATCACCTCTTGAAATATGTATTGTTTTTCTGATAACTTCAAAACAACATGTTCAATTGAGATGAAATTCGGCATTTCAATGTAGAACGACTTGCCCATTTGAAACTTTTTTTTTGAGTTGAGAATGATAGCTTTGGTTTTTTTACATCATAATAATCATTTTAGGAGGTCAAAATTGAAACACTACCAATATTTCTTTGTGGAAGGTACTGTAAATATTCTAGAATATTGAGTCAAACCCCTTGGCATCTTGATAATGCATCTACAGAGAAAGAAGCACCAGAAAATGGAAATGCATTAAAAAATGAGATCACAAACAGTCCCTTTATTAATTGTGTACAAGATATAATATTCGATGGAATCCAAGAAGTTTTTGGGTAAATATGGAAATGAATATCAATTTCTCACTTTAAGGACTGGAAGGTTTTTGATAGTGAAAGATTGAATAATTTTCTTTGATGGTGACAAAAATTTTCCATTTCTTTCATTGACATTTATTTTCAAGATTTGACAAGGAAAAAATGACTTTCACAGCAAGTGGGAGAGAAGACACTGATGTAAGATGTCTGGGTAGTGGAAGACCATTTTATGTGAAAATTGATTGCATAAAGAAAAATTTTCCTAAAGAAATGTTCAGGCAGTTAGAAGAAATTGTGAATAAATCGCCTGAAATCTCTATTTTTGATATGCAATCAACAGATAAGTATGTTGTTTTATATTTATCGAATTGAAAATTTATTTATTTATTTATTTATTCATTCATTCAATTGTGCATTATTTTTCTTGTTATATTCATTTTCAATGATATACTCTTAGAATTTCCACTAAATAGCGACTTCATTATTAAGCAGAATATTAAATTGTATCTGATTGCTTACAGAAATGGGACTAAGGAAGTTAAGTTTGGAGAGGAAAAGAAAAAGAAAACATACATTGTTCTATGTCTTATTAGAGATCAGAGTTGTATCGATGAAATTTTAACGAAAATTAATGAATTAGGTTGTAAAAATCTAGCAATTAATCAAATGACCCCAATCCGAGTAGCACATCGAAGATCTCTTATTGTTAGGACGAAACATATTCACTTCATGAAGGCAGATAAAGTAGAAGGTTAGTTATTTGTAGAATAAAAGAAACAAAAGAATTTTGCATTTCATTGTTTATACATAATACCTGAACATTCCAGGTGTAAATCTGGAATAATTTCATTCATATTCACATTGTTTTCAGGTCACCCTAACCTTTTTCATTTGACAATGCAAACACAAGCAGGTACTTATGTGAAAGAATTCATTCATGGAGATTTTGGCAGAACATCTCCTTGTTTGTCTAGTTTAGTTGAAGCAGACATAGATATATTTCGTCTTGATGTCATTGGAATAGACTTAGATTGGCCTCAACAAATTAACAGTGTACCACATCCAGCCTTAAAGACGTTGGAAAGTTGTTCAGAATCAGTTATGGAGTATCAAAGTGCAAGTAATGATACTGAAATGAAGGAACTTGTGAAATAGCATTGAATGAATTGAGGATTATTAATAACGAAAAAAATATAACTTGACATTGTGAATTATGTACAAAAGACAAATTATGTTTTAAAATGTGACAATACTTTTTATGAGCATTATAATTTCATACTAACTGATTCAATAAACAAACATGTATCCTGGATGAAATTATTAAAATATTTTCTGTTGTTTTAATTTTTATTTCATTTTATATCTAAACGGCCTAGCAGGACTCACCATCAAGTAAACGCTACTCAGTTTGGTGAAATGAAATACCTGATACAAATCTTGTTATTCAATCCATACTTTGGATCAGTCAAGAAATCTTATTCATTTTCAATTTCATACTCCACTCTTGTTGTAAGTTATCAGTGTTTTACTTGCACAAAGTGCTACTCTCTTCGACATCTCTTACTTTATTGTGAAAAATATTCTCGTGTGAATTAATAATACGTTGTGATTTAAAATAATCAGACCTTTCAAAATTGGCGGTTATCGTGCGCGTTTCTTTGTGCGTCGAACCATTACAATTCGTCAGATTGCGCTGGTGTAGTCGAGCGTTGCTAGAAATCCAATATGGCTGAATATTTTGTGTTCCTCTCCCAATAAATAGTGGATAAATTGGAAAACCTAATTTAATGGATAATGAAATTGTTTACTGCTAATTTAAAGATAATTTGAATGTAGTTGAAAAGTTTTGTTTTCAATTTTAATGCTTAGAAATCGGTAAAAAGTGTATCAGCGTGTTTGCTTTGCCTGTTAATTCATTTAATTGTCAGATACAGGTTGTGTTCTAAAAGCTACTTCAAATAATAAACCTACTTTGGTATTAGAAATAAAAAGGTTAGTATTTTGTTTGTGCATCATTCTTCATATATAATTCAATGAGAAACGTTTGAATGAGTTATTCATTTAATGTTTATTTTTCAGGCGTAATGTGGGAATCCTACAAAATTGCGGTAAATAAATAAATTCAACATGACAGACACACGAAGAAGGGTAAAATTATACGCTTTGAATGCTGATAGGCAATGGGATGATAGAGGGACAGGTCATGTATCTTCCTCCTACATAGAGAAATTGAAGGGTATTTCATTATTAGTAAGGGCAGAAAGTGATGGCACTTTGTTACTTGAGTCGAAAATTCAACCAGATACTGCCTATCAAAAACAACAAGATACCTTAATTGTATGGTCCGAAGGAGATAATTTTGATTTAGCTTTAAGTTTTCAAGAGAAAGCTGGTTGTGATGAAATTTGGGAGAAAATTTGTCAAGTTCAAGGAAAAGATCCTTCCGTTGAAATAACACAGGACGTAGTGGAAGAATCAGAAGATGAACGGTTCGATGAAATGTCAGATTCAGCTCCTCCAATAGAGCTACCACCTTGTGAACTTGGTAGACTGGACGATATAAATGAATTATTCACTAATTGTATGAATTCACCAATGAGAAAAGAGAAATTGGCAGCAGCTATTGAAGCAGAAGGTTATATTCGTAAACTCATAAATGTCTTTCATATGTGTGAAAGTCTGGAGAACACAGAAGGCTTACAGAATTTATATGAAATTTTCAAAAATATATTTATGCTCAACAAGAATGCATTATTCGAGGTTATGTTTTGTGATGAGCTGATTTTTGACGTAGTTGGTTGTTTAGAATATGATGCTTCATGCCCCAATAGAAAAAAGCATAGAGAATACTTGAGACAGCAAGCTACGTTCCGAGAGGCCATTCCTATCAAGAATCCTGAGTTATTATCCAAGATCCATCAGACATTCAGAGTTCAGTATATTCAAGATGTTGTTCTGCCATCCCCTTCCATATTTGAAGAAAATATGCTATCGACTTTAAGTAGTTTCATTTTCTTCAATAAAGTGGAGATTGTTTCAATGGTACAAGAGGATGAGAAGTTTTTAACAGAATTATTTTCATTGCTGACAGATGCTTCTACAACAGAACTTAAGAGAAGGGATCTTGTAATGTTTTTAAGAGAATTATGTAATTATTCACAAAATTTACAACCTCATGCAAAGGAGATGATCTATAAAACTTTATCCACCTTGGGTATTTTGTCTGCAATGGAAGTTACACTTGCTGCGGATGATCAGAAAACAAAAAGTGCTTCTATTGATATTATAACATTCATTTCAGAGTATCAACCTTCTGTTGTTCGAGAATATACCTTACAGCAAGCGAACAATACTGAAGAGGTAAGTTAATTCAATGTATTATTCAAAGTGAAAGTTGGAAAGCGAACGCCTAAAAGTTTTGTTCTTCAGTTCTTTTTAAATAAACTGAACATCATTCACAGATCAAATGATTAAAATTTTGGGTAAAAGTGCCACATCTAACCTAATAAACTTAAATCAATCTATCCTGAAACAACTTACAAACATCAAAAATCACTTGATGGTTAAAATTGCACAACATTATACTATACTAAACTGGTCTTAACCTATTCTATCTAACTTATTTCTAACAAATTGAATTTATATTCATGTAAACATGTTAACATGTAAGGTTAACTCTCGCCAAATTTCAATAATGCTTCTGAAGTTAGTTACAGCCAGTGCATTTACCAACTAGAAAAAAATGCAAAACCTCAAATGTCGTAACATTCATGTTTCAATTCTTTCATTTCAGGTTAATTCTTATATTCTGTTTTCAATCTTTTATTCATACTCCCATTATTAATTAACTACTTTATTCAGGATATGGTTCAACGTTACCTCAGGAAATTGTTTTTTAAAATTTACGCATTTTGGTAATTGTGTTTAAAAACTCTAGATCCATAAATTCTAATTGCTTGAGACCAATACACCTTTTTTTGTAGCACAGGATGAGTAGGTTATAAAACCTATGGTTAGGTTAGTTTGATACTACGAACAAGAATGTATTAATTTGATGGTCTAAGATCCGGTATAAGAAATATATACCCTCATCTGTTATTTATTAGTGATAAGAAATAAATGATAGATAACATTTACATCGACACATTGCACATAGGTTGCCTAATTGAATCTGGTGCGGATAATGTTAAATTGTTAAATCTTTAACAAAAATTTTTCAATAAATTTCCCTCATCTGTTATTTGAAAAAATCGTCAACCAGTTAAGAGAATGGACCCTAAAGAATTGAAAAAGTAATGGTTGCCTGCTTTTTTCCGGGTACAACTGTAGGGTTGCCAGGTTTGAAGAGGTGACTCGCAGTAGTGAAATTACCCTCATCTGTTATTTGATCGCATCTGATGTCAAATGAAAGCTTATTTTATTCTGAATCTGACTGTATAGGGTTGCCTTACTCAAAAGTTGATTCAGTCTAGGGTTGCCTCAATTTTAGATGTAGATTTTAGACAGGAGCGGTGACAATATGAGTTACGCGCTCAACTCTATGTGACAGACAATGATGAAGGGAATTCCTATTTTGATGATTCTTCTCATTATATATAATAGCATAAGCGCGTTATGAATTGAATTAAATCGGACTAAATATTAACAAAAGTATACAACGAGCACAAAGAAGTATAACTTCAAAAATATAGAGTTATTATCGAACACTTATTTATGGAAAAAGTATATAATTTTGTTAATGTTCCTTTCATTTTTTTCCCTACGGTATTTTGAGTACATCCTCAACTTGTAAAGGTGTGGGATCCCTACGCATGCTCCTCATTCAAATAGCCATCTGAAGACCACCCACAGTCTTTTGGATCTAGTGTGGTACATCTCTCATCAATTGCATGAAGCCACATAGAATTTACATATATCTTTCGTAATATTTTCTGCTGGAGAGACTTCCAGCATGGTGGAATCATGTTTGAGTCAATACCTCTAATGTTTTTTCAGTCCATGATTACCTCAATTTTAGATGTAAATAATAGTCACGCAACTCATATCTGTTATCTGTCAGCACTCCTGTCTAAAATCTACATCTAAAATTGAGGCAACCCTAGACTGAATCAACTTTTAAATAAGGCAACCCTGTACAGTCAGATTGAGAATAAAATAAGCTTTCATTTGACATCAAATAACAGATGAGGGTAATTTCACTACTTCGAGTCACCTCATCAAACCTGGCAACCCTATAGTTGTACCCGGAAAAAAGCAGGCAACCATTACTTTCTCAATTCTTTAGGGTCCATTCTCTTAACTGGTTGACGATTTTTTCAAATAACAGATGAGGGAAATTTGTTGGAAAATTTTTATTAAAGATTTAACAATTTAACATTATCCGCACCAGATTTAATTAGGCAACCCATGTGCAATGTGTCGATGTAAATGTTATCTATCATTTATTTCTTATCACAAATAAATAACAGATGAGGGTATATATTTCTTATACCAGATCTCATACTATGAGGAAGAGTGGTTGACTTTTGGAATAAATACCTGAATTTGAAAAAAGATTTATTAAACTAGCAACAGTCTGATGTTTTTATATATCTTACTGTTAGAATTACCAATATTTTTTCCTAATAGTGTTGAATTAGGATCATATGTAGTTAGGATATGAAAAAAAGGAGTGGACAGTATTCTGACAACATTAAATAAAGATTGAAAGGACATCCGACTTTTGTATTAAAAAGTACTAGTTCAGATCTGTGACCAGGAACTGTACAGAATTGATTATTGATAATCTCGAAGCCTCAAGTAATTTTTTGATACACCATTGTTTTTGATCAGTTTAAGTATTATATGTTGTATGATTTTTATTATTCACTAAATGTGTAAGAAAACAAATTCTGTGAATTACTTCATTATTCTCCCCCATCATGTTTAATGATGTTTATTAAGAATAATAGAAGTAATCTATTTTTTTTAGGAACAAATATTGTTGAACATTATCATTGAACAAATGATACATGATGCAGACCCTGAGGTTGGAGGGGCTGTTCAACTGATGGGTGTTCTGAGAATATTGTTAGATCCTGAGAACATGTTAACATCTGCCAATAAATCAGAAAAGACAGATTTCCTAAATTTCTTCTATAAACACAGTGTACAAATTCTCATAGGTGAGATATTCCTCTTTTGTATGCCCTATATATACTGATATGTGTTTTGTTTTGTTTCATGCTTAGAACCACTCATAGAAAATACTGTAAATGATACACCACAAAAAGAGGACTTCAGAAATGTTCAGTTATTAGGTTTGATTCTTGAATTACTGTCATTTTGCGTAGAACACCATACATACCAGATCAAGAACTGTATCTTGCAAAGGGACCTCCTCCGAAAGATTCTCATATTGATGAAATCTTCTCATAAATTCCTTGTGCTGTGTGCGTTACGTTTCATGAGAAAATTGATAGCGCTGAAAGACGAGTTTTATAATCGCTATATAATTAAAGGACATTTGTTTGCGCCTGTTATTGATGCGTTTGTAAAAAATAATGGACGTTATAATCTGCTGGATTCCGCCATTATTGAATTATTTGAACACATCAGGGTGGAGGATATCAAGTCATTGTGCACTCATGTTGTTGAGAATTATGGAAAATACCTGGAAGATATTGGTTATGTTCAAACATTCAAGACACTCAAGATGAGATATGATCAACAACAGGACAAACTAAAGGAACGGGAGAGGAACAGTCTTGAAAGAGGCTTAGACATGTAAGTATAATGGCATATTTCTGTATACAATTCTTTATACTTTTTAATATGCAAATCAGTTGTTTTTTTGTTTCTTGAAAAAATCTCAAGGACAATTACTAATTTTTCATTTCTCTTCAAAAATAATAATTTATCCTGTACTTTTAAGGGTCCCTTCAATATTGAGGAATAGCAGGTATCGCAGAGATCAAAGACAAATGGAGGAAGAAGAAGAAATTTGGTTCAATGAAGATGATGACTATGAAGATAATGAGTCTGAAATTCAATCAAGTAGTGAATTATTGAAGAAGAAAATTGATACTGATTTGGACACTTTAGGCAAAATCATAGATAAGAAACCAGAGGCAAATGGTGCTACGACAAAAATGAATAATAATGCTACGACACAAAAACCTACAGTAACGAACAACAACGCAAATGCTAATTCCACCACAGTTCAGCCAGCTACATCACCTTCAGGCAATGAAAGTCGATCATCACTGTTCAAGAGGGTAAGTTACTTTTTTATTACTTTGTAGATATTAACTACACTGGTTTTCCCTTTCCTAACAGATCACAGTTTCAAGTATTTATTATGATTTTGTTATATTTCCTGTTCTTGGTAACTGCTATGTGTACTTTTTTTTTCAGAGTTTGGTTGACTATGAGGGAGATTCAGATGAGGAAGATGAAGAATCTGTTGAACTAACCAAAAGACCTCGACTATTATAGTAGAACCAGTTTATCTACGGTAAGTACACCACAAACTTGAGTGTGGTGCTTCCAGTATGATCTCATGTGAAGTGTTAGCAGTAACAACGGTCAATTCTAGAGCCAGGTGTCGAGCTAGCCCCACTATACTATTTTTAAGTTGTGTGTACTCTTAAATTGATCAAAAGAGATCTTTGTCCAAATTTCTTGTTGAAGTTTAACAAGTTCGAAACATTTTTATTGTGATAACTATGGGAAAACCCCTAAATAATTAGAATTTCATTAATGAAATGAGATTAAATGATGACTCTCAGTATAACTTCTTTAAAAATATCACATTATGAACTAATCCAAAAACTGTTACAACTTGTCAAATATTAACAGATTTATTTATTAAACTCTGAAATAGAAAAAAAATTCGCATCCTCTAGTATTTGGACCATAATAGCTAATCTCATGGTTATTATTCTCATTTCGTAACAAAATTATACATTCTTGAATTATCATTTGTATCAAATTTTTGCCCAATAGGATGTGATATTACAAAAAAATAATAATTTTTATAGGGGGTATTGCTCTATTGACCTTCAGATTGGAAAATTTCAGTTGAAGGAAATTCCAGAAAGAACATTATTTTCTTCTAAATCATCGTCATTGCTAAGATGTATCGAAACTGTCTGTATATATGGGGCAAGAGAAAGAATTTATTTCAATTCTTACTTTTTCCTCCATCGTTATAATTTTCGGTCCTTATAATGAATGGAAATAATGAAATTACCTTTGAATTTTTATCTGCTGAATTCAAATATTGATTTCAATTAATCACAAGTATCAGTGGAACTTTGGATAAAATCTTCAAAATTGTTTCTTCTCGTACCTTCAATAAATTCCCATATTTATCTTAATGAAATTGAAAACTCTTCGAAGAGATATTTCATTTTTATGAATTGAAGGGTTTGTTCATCCACGTATTTGGTGTGTATATTTTGTAAGTTAGTGGTCTATCAGAAAGCTATTGAAGCACAATTTTTTACAACAAAATGCTTCCTTTTGTATAAATGATTGATAATTTTCAGTTGTAAAATTTCCTTGTCCAATTGTAATTGTTATGGAGAGGTGATTATACAATGTGATTATTGTGAAATTTTTAGAAATTGTTGTTAAATCCATCTCGACTTCATAAATGTTTAGATATGAAAGCTCATATTTTATTGTGTAAATATACCTTTTCCTCTTTTAAACCAGGGATGGACTTGATGATGTATAATGTGAAATAAGTCTATTGTACATTGTAACCCTCATATGAAATCATATTGAATATCACAATTCTAAGATTTATATTGTATCGAAAAATTGGTTATGCTTTCATTTAAATCCGCTTTAACAAAGATGGATCAGAACATCAGTTTTTATCATTTTCTCTTTAATTCAAATTTGATTAAAGTTAGCAAAGAGGTAATCTAGTCTGTTTCAAAGAATATAGTTTTTTTTATTCTGACAAAAAAATATTAATATATTATTTTGAAACAAATGAACTGTGCAGATCTTATAGTTCATGCATAATTGTATTTTTATAGAAACTATATTTAAAGGAAAGAAATATTCCAAAATTGTAAGAAGAACGTGGATGATTTATTTAAATGACATGTGCATGATTAAATGCAGAAATATATTCATCTCGCCTTTTTTAAAGCTAAAAGAATGTATATCTTCCAACACAATGCAAGTTAAGTAAACCCTCATTGTTTTGGAAACAAATTAAACCTTTAGAATACATTATTGAGAACTCCTAATTTCTGAGTTTGAGATTTCTTGATGTCAAATTATATTGAATTTGATGGTTCAATTTATAACATTCTAAGCAGTTGGTGTTGGTCATACATTTTTTAACAATAAAACTAAAATTAGGGTTGATTTTCAACTATGTCTTGATTCATTACTTTCTCAAGAACATAAATGAATCTTTCATATTATCAAGTCTACAATAATGAGGTGATAGTGTATTAATAATTAAGTTCTGAATATAGTGACATTTTTCAGGACCACATGCTGAAAAGTGACATGGACCTTAGGAAATTTTTTTTTATGGTGAATATTAGCATAAATTTGAATTGTGATATTTAATGTCTGAAAATGAGTTGATTAAATGGTATTCACTTACAATGTACAAATGAGTTAATTTATGTGTATATGATCATACCTTGAAGATATGTACGACTTTTCAGAGAAGAATGTGAATTGAAATTATATGTAGAATAAGGTAACTTAGTATCTATTAGTAGATAATAGAGTCAAATATATATCCTCTAAAATGAGTGTAGTGTCATTGGAGTGCTTAGAATATAAATTGATACTTCGTACTGTTGGTTTTGTTTTCACTTTCAGATATTTTGTCTCAGTTCATGTTTGTGATAATGATGAATAACTTTTAAATTATTAATTTATTATGTATGTGAGATTAAAATTTCTTTGAATCGTTGCGGTAACCCTTTTTTATAAGAAGAAAGTTTTTAATTTCTTTTGGTAGAAGGAAAGGCAGTATGAAGTGCTACAATTGTAGTATGCATAGGTATTTTTCTTAATGATTTTGTAAATAGACTATCCAATAAATTAATTTTATTTAATATTCATATTTATTATATGCACATATGAATTAGAAAAGCTGCTTCAGTACTTTCAAAAGCAAGGAAAAAATGGATTATTTTCAAATAATTAGCTGATTTTTCAGATTTCCATTCAAATACCTGCATTTTACAAAATATCGTTTTGAAACATCAATAATTCTAGTAGGTGTGAATAAGAGCATTTACTTTCACGAAATAGTATAACATCCCGAAATACAATTCTTTCAGACGAGCATTGGACATCATGATCAGAAATCCTTAATGGCATTATATACAAGCAAACTGTAAACAAAATAATGAAATTCGCAACTTAATGTCTTCCACGTTATATGTAAATGAATTTACAACTGTCGCTTCTTAAGGTTTTGCCAGCTTGATTCAAAGTTCCAATTGAGTTAGAAGTGATATATTTCGATTTGAGTTATTTAATTAGGATTAAAATTTCCCACAGTTTGAATACATAAAATCTATTCTAATGATATTGCATTCTTTTCATCGTTGGCAAGGATTTTCGTAGTCCTAACTTCTTATTTTCTTTATGAGGCAGTCAATTGATGTAGGTATACGATTCTGCCAGTGTTAACAAGTTTTCCTGATATGAATGTTTCAACCTGATCTTCACTGATTTTTTTTCATCCAACTATCAAATTCATTTGGTAAAAACATCTTACCAAATTTTTCGCTCATTCTAGATGATAATGAGAAGACCCATGGGACAATCATACTGATTTGAATAATTGGTTAAACAATGAATAAGCTTTACTTATATAAGAATCTGTTTCTGTTACAAATAATAATAATAATAATAACTGATCTTTATTGACAACTAGTATCAACAGGCAATCGACCGAGGTCCTTCAGCCCTGTTACAAATTTTTGGTGATATATTTATTTTCTGTTTTTATCCACAACTTCCATTTTCAGTCGTTCTGCTAAAGCCTTACGCAATTGCAACTCTTGAGAGGGAATAGAGGATTTTTCTCCAGCCAAGACAGCTGCTGCAGCCTTTGCGGACTTCGGTCTTGCATTTTTCATGACATTTTCACCTTCTGTTTTTCCAAATTGTTTCCGTCGTTCTTCCGTTTTCAAAGCTACTAATTTATCTCGTTGTTTCCTCAGATATTCTTGTCTTTTTTTCAGTTGATGTTCATCGATCTGGAAAATAATTATGTGGGAATACTCAGGTATTTTTTCTGAATCTGATTTCAAAACAAATATGAAGGTTTGAAATGTGTCCCAATATTTTTGGCAAAACTTTCATTAGATTATTATATTTCAATCCGCTCCCGTAATACCATAGACAGAGTTTTCAAAGTTAAATGTTTTCAACACTGCTCATTAAAATACACTGCGCAAAAAAATTAACGCACATTATTGAAATCTCAAATTTATTCTACAACTGAAGGTGTTCTCAATGATAATTATTTTTATCAGAATTATGCATGCATATGTTATCCACTTTCAACGTTTTTCTTCAATACATATGTTTTCTCCCAGCAGGAATAAAAAAAGGTGATATTATCAGATTTTGAATGTATTGGCTCCATTCTAAAATCAGTTGTTCTCGATCAATTCTAGTGATCAATAGTTTTTCTTTCGTTTGATTTTCTACACTCGATCGCTATGTAACGCGAAACACGTAATTTGACCCAAGAGGAATGTGCCCAAGCGATAGTTTTGCGAGAAGAAGGGTGGACATACACAAGAATTGCAGAAAAGTTTCCCATACAAGTGTGTCCAGAATGTTGCAGCGATTCAGGGAGACAGGTATGAATGTCCGAAGACCAGGACAGGGTAGACCACGAGTAACAACTGCCATTCAAGAACGTTACTTGAGAGTTTCTTCGTTGAGACAACGGTTTGCAACCGCTCGCCTCCTTCAAAATCAGCTTGAGCAAACTCATGAGGTGCAAATTAGCACTCAGACAATAAGAAATAGCCTCAGAGAATATGATTTAAGGTGTCGTGTCGCGGTAAGAGGCCCATAGAAGGGCGTGTTTGGATTTTGCGAGAGAGCATATCCATTGGGAAGAGGCCGATTGGGAAAGAGTTCTCTTCACAGATGAGATGCCTCTACCATTGTGATCGACGTTCCCTTGTATACAGACGTCCACATGAAAGATATGCTCAGTGCAATTTCCTGAATACTACTGGTTTCGGGGGAGGATCGATTATGGTATGGGGTGGAATATCTTTGACTGCTCGCACAGACCTAGTGGTCGTCGATAATGGAGCTATGAATGCTGATAAGTATATAAGGAACATTCTTGAAGAGCATGTAGTACCATTTGCCCCCTACATTGGCGAAAATTTCATTTTTATGGACGATAATGCCAGACCCCATCGTCCGCGCATCGTTCAGGAGTACCTTGAAGAGGTTGAAGTCTCTCGAATGGAATGGCCAGCAAGAAGTCCAGATCTTAATCCGATTGAGCAGGTTTGGGGCAACCTCAATAGAAGGCTGAGAAGTTCAGATAATCGTCCAGCTACTCTTAATGACTTAGGAATTCAACTCGGAGAAATCTGGGAAGGATTAGATCAGAACATTTTAAGATCACTCATTTTGAGTATGAACCGTCGTTGCCGAGCTGTAATTAACGCAAGGGGTGGAAATACCAAGTGTTAAATCACTTATCAGCATTTCAGTATTTTGAAAATTATTCATTTCTCTTCTTTCACATAAGATTCGGTGAAATCCTGAATTTTTTTCCATTTAATGTGTCATGTTTCGTTCAAAACCTTCCCGAGAGAACATAAAAAATAAGTTATAAAGTCAAATGTAGTGTTAACTTTCATTAAAATTGAGATTTTCAGAATGTGCGTTAATTTTTTTGCGCAGTGTACATAAACCATTTCTACAAAAATTTCAAGATGGCGAAATTGCCCTTGAATTCGAATTACTTCTCTGTAGGTGATTTTTTGGTGAAATGGGTTATTTTGATGGGATACACCCTGTATAGGATATCCGACCCATCAAGATCTATGTATTCTTGAGAAAATTAATTTACATACTTTTTTCACACCTAATGGTTTGGTTTCTTGTTTATCAGCCACAGCCCCCATAAGTCTTGGAGGAACAATTTCTTTACTTTCTTCTTTAGGTGGTCGGTCAACTAAGGTTTTAACTTTTGTCTCTTCAACACTAGCTGCTAAAAAGAAATTATTTTATCAATGGCTTTTTATTCAGGTTCATAGTTCGGCTCCTTATTTTAAGTTGAGTGTTTTATTGTGTTTTTGAAATTGCATAATTTCTACAAACCTTTTTGGATCTCTTTAACTGTGGCGACCGGTAATTCAGCCTCTTTTTCAGAAATCATGAGATCCTGTTCAGCTCTAGGCATTTCCGATGAAATTTTATCTGAAATGTATTATCAAAATATATTTTAATTAATGAAATATATTGTATACACACCTCTTGCACTTTCCAAAATTTCCTTTTCTTCAAGAAGTGATTTCATCTCCATTGCTTCTAAAGGTTCTTCTTCAACGAATTTCCTACAAAACTGAAAATTTGTAGGTATTTTACAAAAATAGTAAATTTCTTCTATACTTGGCAACTTCGTTCATGATAACTTGTTCGATATTATCCTTGGTTTCATCACATTGTGAGTGCGTTTCCTTAGAGTGGCTCTCTACATGAACATCCATTTCTTTTTTTATAGGAACAAATGATTGAGGCATTATTCCATATTTCTTTTCTATTAGTTCCAAAGCTTGGAGTTGAAGCTCCACATTCCTCTGAGTCATCATGCGCTTGAACATGTCGTAGTTATTTGCTGCCCAAATTTGTTCGAATGTGCTCTGCAATATTAAGGCTTGTTTGATGAAAACAACATAATATATCATGGAAAAAATCCCTATGGAGTTGAATAACGTTCGCATGACTGATTGTATCATTGTGTCGTTGGCATAAATGTGAAAGCAAGCCATGTTAAATTGTTTTAAGACTTTTTATCGAATACAAACTATTCGTCGACCCAGTTGCGTCGCGTCAAGTGGCAGGGTGTCCCAAATCACTTACAACTAATATTTCGATATGTATGTATTCTCATAAACATCTGGGTTTTACCAAATGAAAGAGCGAAAGTTTTTAGATGATTCCATGAATCCTCGATTCTTTGGATTCCTTTTACAGGAGATCCTTTAATTCATGCAATTTCTTCATTAGGTTGTTGCTTTTGCGGGCATAACACTACAGTTGGAAGCAAAGAATAGTTTCTTTTCAACACATATTGTTAAATTAAGAAAAGATTGTGTAATTTTTCAATGAAAGCAGGCCTGAGATTTCTTCAGTGGCGCACCCAGAAATTTTATTCGGGGGGGCTGCTCAAGAGTAATCAGGTTTTTGTAAGTTAGGTATATAATTTAAAAAATGCGCCGCAAACGAAAACCTTCTTAAGTAATGGATATATCGCATTCGTTATTATACCGGGTGTTTCATTGGTAAATGAACATACGGTAACCTACTAACCTGAGCTAGAGCTACCCTAGGCGAGTCCAAAAAACCGATATATGATAGGTCTAATCAATTCCATAACCGAGATACAGGGTGCTTTATGTATTCACCAAAAATTTCAATTCCTCATAACTTTTTAACCAACCAGTATAGTCGGTTGATATTTGGAACGTATGATTCACTTCTACAGGTCGATCGAATTACTTTTGAATTTCCAAAAAATTCCAGGTCCGTATTTGAAAAATATGGGACTTCTTCCAAGCTGAGATTCAACACCCTGTATATTGAAATTTTACGATTTGATTGAGATATTTGAAAAGAGAAGAAAATTTTCAAAGGAGTTCAGTAGATTTCATTGCCCCGCACGTCATTTCCAATTGAATATTGGAGTTCCACAAAATTCTCAAAAAAATCGTACATTATGATCTAATTGAATTTTTTTTGTCCCACTAATTGCACGTTCGAATTTCATAATATTCTGTGGAATCATTTGGAGTTATTTCCGGAAAAACATTATTCATCGAGAAAAATTTAGTTGAAGTCAACAAAGATGAATAAATAACTGAAGAAACATAAAAACTCAACGTGAAATACAGAAGGTGCTCGAAAGTACCACCATTTTGCTCAATACACATTCTTGCCCTCTTCAAAAAAATATGTCTGATACTTTTTTTGATCATGTCTGGATTATTACGTATTTCATTGCATAATAAAATTCTGTTGACCATTCTTTCATTTCGTAAAATCCAGCTACTGAAGTAAGTTCTTCTAATTTCATCACCTGGATCCAATCGTTGTACCTTCTGGAGATCAATTTAACCATAATGTACGATTTTTCTGAGAATTTTGTGGAATTCCAATATTCAATTGGATCTTTCCCTTAAGCTCTCTTTGAGCAAAATGACGTGAGGGATAATGAAATCTACGAAACCCCATTGAAAATATTCTTCTCTTTTCAAATATCTCAATAAAATCCCAAAATTTCAATATACAGGGTGAATCTCAGCTTGGAAGAAGTCCCATATTTTTCAAATACGGACCTGAAATTCTTTGGAAATTCAAAAGTAAATCGATCGACCTGTAGAAGTGAATCATACGTTCCAAATATCAACCGACCATACTGGGTGGTGCAAAAGTTATGAGGAATTGAAATTTTTGGTGAATGCATAAACCACCCTGTATCTCGGTTATGGAATCTTCGGAATTCTCACAAAATGCGCAACTTTTCAACGTAATATGCAGAAATGGTCTAGTGAATTTTTTTACACCACCTCAGATAGGGTTCAGTACAATAAACACTTCCTTCAAAACATGAATTAAATTTTTTTTCAGAATCCCTGTATAATATTTTTTACTATTTTTCATTGCATACATTGAAGTAATCATTCAACAATATTTATGGAAAAAACTGATTCAAAAATTATTCAATTGTAGCTTCCGCAAGAGAGAAAGCATTTTAAGTATAAAAATTCAACATTTTTATAAAACATCAAATATCTCGAAAACTGTGAGACTTTCATAAGAACGATTTTTCCACATCAGATAGAGCACATTCTGATCTACATTCCGTTTGACGTGGTCTTTATACGGGACACCCTGTATATAGTAATGATTGTAGAGATGCAGGAAATTTTGAGGAGTGTCCTAACTACATATACAGGGTGATTCACGGTGGATGGCACATTAGACGTTTCTGGGGAACCAGACTTCAGATCGATTTGAAAATTTAATGGAATGCATTATCGGACCTGTTCTACCCAACTAAAATATTTTCGTCAATGCGGTGTTGCCACTTCTATTATAAAGTAGTAGCCACTTTGCTTTTTCAAATGGAACACCCGGTAGTTTTATTATATAATTTTTGGAATCTCCAACAACTTCTCGACAACTTTCATTGACGTTTTCCCTATACCTACCTATCTGTTGCCGTTTACGAAATATAAATACATAAACCACTCTGTATCTCGATTATGGAATTGATTAGACCTATATATCATATATCGGTTTTTTGGACTCGCCTAGCTCTAGCTCAGGTTAACATATGTTCATTCACCAATGAAACACCCTGTATATGTATATCAATCCCTATTTCTATCTGTAAAGGAAATGTTTAAGTTTCCATTCTGTTCTGAAATTATTATTATTACTTTTAGAAAAACAATAAGATGGAAATATTATTACTTTTCTTTGTCACAGCTCAGGGGGGGGGGGTGCTGTCGGGCTGCATCCCCCCCCTCGGTGCGCCACTGGATTTCTTGGTCACATTCAAATGAAAGACCTCCTTTAATTTTCGACAAGGATTAGCCCCTTGAAAACCT
Source organism: Adalia decempunctata (assembly GCA_951802165.1). Classification (NCBI taxonomy): domain Eukaryota; kingdom Metazoa; phylum Arthropoda; class Insecta; order Coleoptera; family Coccinellidae; genus Adalia; species Adalia decempunctata. Next base: position 31,816,066 of record OX637697.1, read on the forward strand.
ATCGCACTTATTTGATAACACCCTGCAGACGTGCCACTTACTTGATCAAATCTCAGCGAATGATGATGTTGTCGACTCTTAGAGCAAGCATTTTCGAACTGTGCTGGTGTGATGCCAATATCTTCCATGAAATTCCCCAGCATAAAATCAACCTGCGTAGAAAGAAATGGAGTAGAGATTTTTTTGTTTCAGACAGTCAAATACTCACCAAATTCTTGTATTCATCGAAAATCTGGCGGTATCCTTTCTCATTATCATCATTTGGTTCGAAAACTAAAAATAATGATATGAGGAAGTAAATACAATTACACAAACTAGACTCTGATAATTTTTGTTATTGGAATTTGACGAAGAGAATAGAGAAATTATGCTGAATAAGCAATGAGTCAAATGTACTATAATAACAAACAAAATTCTGAGACTAACATTGCCGCTTTTAATCTTTACGAAATTCTGAAGAATCATCTATCTTCATAAAACACCCTGTATTTCGTTCATCATATGCATTGATGAAAACAAACTGAAACACTTTTATTTATGGATTACTGAATCCTTCCGCATAACCGAACTATTCGACATAAACAATTAACATCATACTCACTTAGGGACTTTTCTTCAATGAAATTCTGAATTGGAGCGTCCCATATGGGCCCTTTGAGAAAGCACACGAGGGAATCGAAAACCCACGAATTTTCGTCCTCAGCCATTTGTAATCACGAATGTATACAAATTTGAATGACTATAACAAGACCCAAGAGTACACGAAGGTTTAATATAGGTCAAGTTTGTATCACTGCCAACACCTTGGAAACGAGACATGGAGGCTTCGGTATATTCGATTGGAATCCTACGGATATAACACGTACTTTCTTTTCATTAAAATCAATTTGGACATAACGATGTTGGGTATTTGGAGAAATACACTCATCGTCAAAAGTCTTGTAACTTGTTGGATGTAACACGACAATTTTTTGTGTGTGGAATCTTCACTATCTCATCACTCAAATGAAAACAATAAACCAGCAAAAAAATTTTCTTGTTCGGGAAAATACAGGTATATTAGAAGTTAATCAGTTTTCAGCAAATAACGAGAGTTGTGATAATGAGAATATTCAGTGGAAAATGCCTGGTCATCCTATTTCTCAGTTTGACCAGGCAAGAATAGTAGACCTACATCGAGAGGCTTTGTCGAACCACCAAATTGTGCATCGTTTGAATATTCCACGGACTTCAGTAAGGCGTAAAGTGGCCCTTTTCCTGGAAACCGGCAGCATTGCATGGATACCGGTGCCTGGTCAAACCACAGTGGAATCTCCAAAGGAATACCATTCCTATGTCGCGAATTTTACTCCAAAGAATCTAACGGTATCTGTAACTGTAACAGCCCTTCGAAGTCATTTTTTGTTGACCTATAGACGGGAAGTCTCAACCAGTACAATGAAAAGATGGTTGCATTACCCAAATTCAAGGACAAGAAGACCTTTAAGAGTACCTCGGCTATCACCTGGACATAGAGCTACTCGTCGGCAATGGGCAGACTGGATTTTACCACAATGGCGCAACGTACTTTTTTCGGACGAGTCACTATTCGATTTACAATATGTGAGTCTACGAGGAAGGGTTTCAGGAAGACAAGAGTGACTCAATTTCGCACCGGAAGTTGTGCCCTTTCAAGGCGGATCGATAATGAACTGGGGGGTCAAAACATTCTTTAAGAATCCAGAGAGAATTAATTGATCAGCAAACTCACCTACATGAATCCAATTGGGCACGTATATGGGATTAGGTACTTAGGGAGAGCAATATCCAATCGCCAAAACGAAAACCCACCTTCAACTTTTCAGGAATTGAGTTTAGGATTTCAGAAAGAATAGACCGATATGCCTGAAATGACTTGATTCGTGGGATGCCTAGGCGTATTGGGCAGTTGATTGAAAGAAGAGGTAGTAATATGGACGGACCATTGAGATTGGATTCAGTTGTGGAATAGCTTTAATTAATCAACAATATACAGGGTGGCCATTTGAAAACGAAACAGACGAGATTACAGACGAAATGAATTTTTTCGATAGAAATGCTCGGACAGGTCGATTTCTGTTTCGAGGGGGACAACTTAAGATGTAGGTTACGGACGCATAGCGCTTCAACCCTTGCTACTACAACCCTCACCCCCAATTTTTGAATAGGGAAGATGGGGTGAGTGATACCTCATTTGAAAGGTATTTTTATACTGATTTCATCACAGTAATTGTTTTTTCATTTTATGCATTAGTTCTCGAAATATTCATGCGTTAGTTAATTTTATCACTTAAATTAATTTTTTGCGAATAATTGACATTTCGTGCTTCCGAAACACCAAAATTTCCGTACTTGTATTTGAAATTGCAAAACATCTACCACTGGGCAAATGAAGTCATACCGTACGTGTTAATGCTACTAGGGTCAGATGTTCGACTAGCTGTTTTATTCAATGAAATCATTCTCCAACTGTACGGTATCAGAACGATTTGAAGTATTGATCTAAGAAATAAGACTTTTCCAAGTAAAGTAAATAATTTATCAAAAACTCACAGTCATGGTTGTTTTGAAGCTCAAAATGTCGATTTTTAACAAAAAAACACTACAAGTGCCATGAAAACACCACTTCATTTTCAAAAGCTTAGTTAAGAATATTTCGAGAACTAATGCATAACATGAAAAAACAATTACTGTGATGAAATCAGTATAAAAATACCTTTCAAATGAGGTATCACTCACCCCATCTTCCCTATTCAAAAATTGGGGGTGAGGGTTGTAGTAGCAAGGGTTGAAGCGCTATGCGTCCGTAACCTACATCTTAAGTTGTCCCCCTCGAAACAGAAATCGACCTGTCCGAGCATTTCTATCGAAAAAATTTATTTCGTCTGTAATCTCGTCTGTTTCGTTTTCAAATGGCCACCCTGTATAATTTAGATCTTTTCTATCAAATAGTTGAGTTGAAATAGAGTGAAATATTGATCTCATTTGTAGAACATAGATTGTTACAATTAAAGTACTTATCAGAAACGTGAACAGTTTATTTCTCTAATTAAATCTACAGAGCCAACGTTTCGGAGACAATATTTTCTCCTTCTTCAGGGCTACAAAAACAAACGGAAAACATCAGCAAAACAAACAAACACTAAAGATGTGACAAGAACTAATTAATAATCTTAAGGTTAGTTCTTGTCACATCTTTTGTGTTTGTTTGTTCAGCTGATGTTTTCCGTTTGTTTTTGTAGCCCTGAATAAGGAGAAATATTGTCTCCGAAACGTTGGTTCTGTAGATAAGAGAAATAAACTGTCCAAGTTTCTGATAAGTACTTTAATTTAAACAAATAGTATGGATGAAAACCAAACTGATAGATTGTTACTTCCTTGAGAAACCTGGGAGGACCAAGACTATTGACGATGTGTGTAATTTCACTGATGATTGACATATTTGTCTAAAAATTTTGTATCACCCCTTATTTGGTTATTTCACAACTAACAACAAAGCTGGTACCTACACACGAACAATTTTCAATGGCTTCACACAACTTTCCCATGAGATAATGGAATTATAAGAAAAATTTTATTTGTATCGTACAAGAACAATAATATAATACATAAAGATATAGCGAAAGCGTACAAGATGATGACCTCATCATTTCTATGTGTCGAGCTTTTTCCTCCAACTCTAAGGAGTTTGAGTTTTCGAAGCTACAACCAAATATTCCACATTTTCCCAGTTTTCCATTCTTCAAACAATAATCTCCACTTTTGAATTTCTTGAAAGCTAAAGTAATGCAATCTATTCCGTGGCAAAATCTCTCGAATTCAGTAGCATTCGGCATTGTCCTTAAGGCGTCGAACGTTTCCAATTGTTTGATACTAACAAGACCCAGTTCAAGCTTCCATTGTGTCAGATTTCTTGACGGTAAACACGGGCCTTCCGGGTTCACTAAGCAACAAATATTGCAGGAATCTTGTAAGGATGAATGTGGACAATCGCATTCTGCGGCATCAATTCGAACACATTCTTCGCTCTGACACTCCTTTCCTAAGCACCTTCCGCCGATGCCGCATTCGCAGTTTCCATTTTCACAAGGACATGTTCTGTTTATCAGCCGGCAGTCCTGAAGGAAAAATTCAAAAGATGTATATATAAACTGTATTAATTTCGAACATTCAGTCACATAAATATATTCGAAAATGATGTTTAAAAAATTTCGAACAAAGAATCTGTCTTAAAAATTTAACATTGCAAATGAAATTTCGTGTGCAAGAAAGCTCTGAGAATGTTACAGGTGGTCGGTGGATCGGCTTCATCAAAAACAGGTGTGTTTTAGGGGTATAGTGGTTTCGAAAGCTGTCCTGGTATGGTGAACGGAAGCTAGAACAGAAAGAAGTAAACCTACTACCAGCACACGTCTTTCTTCAGCAGATCGTAAATATACTATCTAACAAAGAAACTGCAACACCCAAAAGGAGCGGTTTGAATTTTACATTTTTTTTTTGTGAAACATATATAGTAGGTATAGCAAGGAGTAAATGATTAAAATTTGGAGAAAAAAAACGAAGGGTTTACTATTTTTTAATAAATTTGTTAATAATGTGTTTGTCCACCGCGATTATCTATACACTCCCCAAGACGACTTAATTGGCATTGATGCAATAAGATGGTCCTTTTCTTCTTGAGGAATACTATCCCAGGATTCCCAGGCTACCTGTAAATCATGTCTCAGAGCCGACAAAGTGCGTGGGGACTGGGGTAAGTTTTCAAGCCTTCTACCGATGATGTCCCAAACATGCTCTGCGGGCGAAAGATCGGGGGATCTGGGCGGCCATGGCATAAGATTCACATGGGTCGCTTCAATAAAGTTGAAACTAACTCTAGCAACATGAAGTCGAGCATTATCCCGCTGAAATTTTGGATTCTCGGTTAAGGTAAGGGAGAAGATATCAACATATGCCTCCACTATTTCTTGAAGGTAACGCAGCGCTGTTATGTTACCTCGAATAAAAACTAAAGGGTCTAATGGTAAAGCACCCCGTACCATAACATCCACTATCCGGTGTAGGTACATGACGCTCAACATCAAACTGAGGTTCACGTCTTTCTCCCCGACGTGGTCTAACCCTCCTTTCGGCCATCATGTGCACCCAAGGAGAATCGAGAATCATCAGAAAAGACGATCTGATGCCATTCCACATTTCAATGTTGACGTTCTCTACACCACTGTACCTAATCGTTGCCGGCGATGCTCAACCGTCAGAGGTAACACAAGATGGGGTCGATAATGCTGCAGTCCGAAAAATCTTATCCAGCGGTAAACCGTTCGGATAGTTACAGGATGGCCTTGCTCTCCTAACTACTCATCAGCCAAAGATCGAGTTGTCGCAAATCGGTCTCTAATGGCCATAAGTCTAAGACGTCGATCTTGAACTTCATCTGTGCCCCTCCGCAACCGGTACCTACCCTTCTTCGGTTTTGGGCATTATCAAACCTCTTGCATGACAACATCTCATAACAGTAGTAGATTTCTGTTCGTACGGTTAGCGATTTCTAGAAATGACAACCCCGCCTCCCGTAGACCAATAATTCGATCTCTTCAAATTCACTAAGCTGGCGATACATTCATTCCACGTACATTTAAACAATAACTAAACAACAGCTTTGGATCTCCTCGAGCAGCTGGTTTGTTGTAAAATTTAAAAAATTTGCAAAAAACGTCTACAAATCTTCAAATTAATAATATGTAATAATAATAATATTTAAGTGACAAAAAACGTTTACGTGAAAAAACCTTCACGATTTTTTTTCCAAATTTAATCATTTACTCCTTGATATAAATACTCTATCTATGTTTTACCAAAATAAAATTCGAAATTTAATTTTGGGTGTTGCAGTTTCTTTGTCAGTTAGTATAATAACTGGACCGCTTTAGGTAATAATTCTATTTCCATAAAACTAATAAGAAAACAAAACGACACTTGCATTTTACTATTGTGTATCTACGAATTAGGGACAATACCTATATGTCATATCTCTGCCACCAAAGAGTTCGTTAAAAAATTAAAACCTGCAACGTTAAGGGTTATAATAGAACGAAACAGAAACTGGAAGAGGTCGCAGAGATTGGAGATGGAATGGACTGAATGGAGATCGACTGACCACGTAGAATTCCACAATTGAGGACTAAAAAAAGGATGCCTATAGACGAGATAAGAGCAATGTAGCAGACAAATAGTGAATGGATGGATAGCGGTTGAAAAAGTAGAAGATAATGCTCCGATGTGAGAGTGGGGCAAGACGGGGTTCCGGGGTAAGATGGGGTAGATAAGCTCCTAACCTTTTAAAAGCTGCAACCTAGCGGAGAGTGTCAGTATTGATAGTGGGGCATAATAGAGAAAACTTCCAATAAGTGGGGGCCAGTTCGAGTGGACAGTTTGTCATTTACGCATGTTTTTGTAACGAATGTTTCCGATTTCATCATAACGTTCATTCAGTGCCAGATTACTGTTCATTAGAAGTGAGCCACAACAACTGGTCAAACTAAACGATATATTTGGAAAGTGTATTTTTGAACCGTTCAGTTTCACACCTTCTCAAATCTCTAAGTTCAATCTTATCCTGAAAGGAACCACTTAATACCAAAAAAGTATGAGTGGGACAAGATGGGAATATATCAATGGGGCATGATGGGGTCTATCCCATCTTACCTTGCAAGACACATCAAAACATGATAAGAGGCAAGAAAAAAAGAAAGCTAAAGAGACAAAAACCAGTCCTAAGCGGAAACATCAGACGCAGAATGTCTGTACTGCGGTTATTTATGTTCAGAATCTTCTGAAGACTTGATTCAGTGTTCCATGTGTCGACGGTAGGCTCACTGCTCTTGTGCAGGAGAGGAAGATGAAGATGACGAAACAGTTTATGTTTTTAGACATTGCCATCAGTGACTAACCTCATCATGCCCCGTACTTAGCCCCATCGTACCCCACCAGGTGGGGTAAGATGAAGTTTTGCTCGGTGAACAGAAAATTACTTTCAATCATGCATATCTTCAAAGGAGTTTATTTTTTATGCTGAAATTTATTCACTTGTTATGTAGGAATAATTACATCTTTCAAAGTTTAATTCATGAATCTGAGTTTTTATTATTTTATTTCCAAACGTACGATAACAACGTCAGTTCCCGACTGACAGGATCATCGAAAAGTTCTATTTCTCCGCCTAGGCGGAGAAATATTTACTTTTCCCTCCGGCGCACAGTGGGGCAGAATGCCTTGAAACCTGGCATTAAATCAAAAATTAAAAATGCATATTTTCATACCGCCATTTGTCGAAGCGACAGATCACTACCGTAAGCGACAAAAAAGCACAATACTTACCCTTCCTGATCCCCACTGCGCTCCCGACAGCTCTTCTTTGTAGCCATTTTTTGGCCAAGTCGAGACGACTGCAAAATTTTTCCGTGATTGTTGTAATTTTACAACGTCACTCTGTTAACAGATCACTATTGTTACGAGTTTTTTTGATGGCAGCTTCAAGTTCAGGTATGTGTAGATAATTTAAGAACTTTGGGTGAATAAAAACTTACATAGAATAATAATTAATTCTTGTTAATGTTGTCTATGATTGAATCTTTAAATTTTTATCGTATTCCCAGAATCATGAAGGTTTTCAGTTATGTTCCAAGGCCGTCCAAAGTTTGATATTTACATTTCTGCGAAGCTTGATCCATGCTCATTTTAGAATCATGAAAATTTGTTGCCCATATTCTGCCTTTTTTCAGAAAAATCAATTTTAGACAGCGAGGTGGGCACTCATTAATAATCGATTATTTCTTTAAAATTTATTTCTCCTTTAGAAACGACTACGAGCGCAATGATTTTTAAAGGAAAAGAGCTCATAGATATAATGAGGAGTTACGGAAACAGTTAAATTGAAAAAAAATTTGATTATTTGAACGAAGAAATGAAAAAAAACGTACGAAATGTAATGCAGAGCAGGAGAAGGAGCTTCTGAAAAAAAAATTATATTTAAAGGCAAAGTATGAGTCTCATTACACAAAAGCACGAAGAATGGTTGTACGTTTCCAAAATTACAAAAAAGCATGACTGGAGAGGTCGAACTCGTTTCCTAGTATAACTGAGAAAAGGCTTGATCGTCCTGAAGTTACCTTTGATGATCGCTTAGAGAGATGAGAAAACAAAATGGTTTAAAACTAAAGAACTCAAGGATACGACTCACGTATCTGTATTGACATAACACCAAAGATGAGTCTAAGGTCAGAAGGGTAAGTACATGCATCAAAAATTCTTCATGAAATAACTTCTACGTCTCCAAAACGGGCCACTAAATATAGAAATGCCTTTATATCTTCGTTGGACTCACAACCAAAATCTATGCCTGGCTAAGATGCTCTAGACTCTAGCTGCTTTGAAAACAGCAAAGTTATCTCAACATCAATATGGAGCTGTGAGGGATAGTGCTCCTCAAATATTCCCTTCGTACAAGACTGTCCAAGCAGCAAAAAGCAGCAAAGAAGCTCTGCTATCCAAATAATATATACGTCTTACAGAAACTGTTGCCTGCGTCAAGGGCACATTTACGAGGGTGGGTGTACGGGGGGTAAATACCCCCCGCCCCCCAATGATTATCAAAGACCTTAGAAAAAGGTGGTGCACATACAGTATTTCATAAATTGTGTACCTGATTTAATGGTTTTCAATCGTTATTACCCTCACTCAAGATCGTTATTAACCCTCCCATGAAAAACAGCTATATCAGTCCTTGGCTAGCGTCCCACTACATGATTTGAGAAGAAGACTTGGAGTCATCAGAATATTCCAGTGTTTCCGATTTATCCGAATAATGAATCGAAATCATCATCCAAAAGATCTTTAATTGTGTTATGATGTGTGATTACATTAATTCCGATGTTAATAAATATTCGTAGGATCCAAAATGCCTTTTACCTTTACCAATTAACATATAAAAATAATAATATATCGTATTTTCAAACTAAACAAACACCTAAATATTTAATGCCAGGTTTCAAGGTATTCTGCCCCACTGTGCGGCGGCAGGAAAAGTGGTTGCTACGAAAAAGATTCATTGGTTACCATGAACATAGATGCATAGAATACAAAACTTCCAATTCAAACGTCATTTTTATTTGATAAAGTTGCATTAAATGTACAATTTTCATGAATTTGAAAACGTTTGGAAATAAAATAGCATATTTCATTCGGAGAAGAAGTGACTTTTCGTGGCTCGCTTTCAATTATCCGCCTCACTCCGTTCGGCGGATAAACTCAAGCTCGCCACGAAAAGTGACACTTCTCCTCCTAATGAAATAATATACTATTATTCATCTCTAAATCTTACCCCACTATCCCCTCTATACACTGCTTCATGTGTGTTCAAAATGCATTTATTCACCGGAAGTTATTGGAAAGAGAATAAAGAGATTCTGAACTCACCACACCTATCTTCTCCAGATTTTCGTATTTGCAATCTGCTGTACAACAGTAACCTTGAGAAGGGTGACATTCATGACCTGCCGGTCTGTTAATCTGGCAAGCACCATTCATACCACTAGGGATGCAACATGGATCTGTTAACTGGCATAAATATTTCGCACCACAATCGCATTCTTCTGCCTGTTCGCTTATACCTGAAGAATTATTATTGGTAAACTAATTTTTTCGATCATTTAAATTACATGTCACAATATTTTTACAGCTCAACAATAATGAATGACGTAGATTCTGATATTTTGCGAGAAAGAACAATATCATTAACTGACCATTTCCACAGAAAGGCTCTGCCGACTTCAGCATGCAGTGGCCCTTTTTTGGTACAGTCATGACAAGATGTTTTTTGCTCATGGGTGAGAATTGAAAATTCTTGGCACTAGTCCCAGGTAGAGTGTGGGATGACATTATATATTCTTCGTTGTATCCAGGGTCCGACTTGCGATCATGACGGCAGCCGAAAGCGTGTCCGAGCTCGTGAGTCAAACAAGTATCCAAAGTCCCTTGGGGAAGTGGAATTCCTTGTGTGGAAATATAGCTTACAGCAACTGCGTTCAGAGACAGCATGTAACTGGTGAAGGGTCTCTGGCAAATGCCGCCGATAATGTCATTTGAGATATCAGTTTCTGACACTGCGCTATAACTTACACCAAGAACGTTTTCTTGGAAGGGTTGAGCCGTGAAAAGTATGCCAAGGCAAACCTAAAATAATAAGACAAAAAATTACAAATATTTGCACAAGGAGTTAGAAAATTGGAGGCCGAAACGAAGAGGGATTTCTTGCATAGGTATACTTTCAAGAAAAAAAGACCAAAAACATGGGACCCCAAACGTTTCGTTTTCAAGATACAGGGTGGGAAAGTCTACACATCATAAGATTTTCAACTGAAATTTGGAATAGATATCACAATTTAGAGTTAACACCATGTGGCATGCCAATTTCGAATGCAAATCTTGAGGGTGATATTTTTTCAGGAACACTGTCCCTTGTTTTACTCCACAACTTTTTTTTTGGTGAGCCACTGTTAGTTTGAAAAATTGTGAAAAAAAGCTTTGTTGTAATACCTAACTTTATGGTCTCCTGCAGTTTTGTCGTATCCCCGGTCTTATCTTTTACCGATTTCGAGAAAAAAAAAATCAAACGATTCTCTCGAAATCCTCAGGAAAATCATAATTGTCATAACAATCTAGTTATAGTGAGCTGCTTTAACACCCTGTATATCAAAAACGACACAAGTCGTGGCCTGCACATTATACAGGGTGTTTGGAGGGTGAGTAGCCATAGGTAAATGGTGGATAGGTGATCAAACATCAAAATGATGTTTGATACGACGCTGTCAGGTTTTTTGAAGACGTTTGTATGAAATTATGATTCAATCTGAATAAGACGAGACTAGACTAAAAAATAAATCATTCTATAGGCACCTCGAGCATTAAATTTAAAAAAATTCAAGATTTCAATGAGAAAAATGAGAAATTTCTTGAAAAATGACAAAAAAATTATAACACTGAACTTTGGGCAAAATGTTATTTTATTAGGTGCAACAAGTAGCCAAGAGCATCACCTATCCACCATTTACCTACGGTTACTCACCCTCCAAACACCAACAGCAACACCAGTAAAGAGAGTATCTGTGAATACTTACTTCTCTCAAGATCAAATACTGGGCAAAATGTGCCAAATAAAATCTTGGACTGACTGGTTGATCTGAATATGGAGGTATATAATTGAAGGGACTGTTTTCATTTTCAATTATCACCAGATATTTGATGACAAATCCTATATTATCTGGAGAACCATCACCATCGAAATCTGTACTTCGAAATACAGAATTTACCTCATTGATTGAGAGCATTATTTGGGAAACAGCAGCTATTTTGTCGTTTTTATGTATCTTCTCAATGAAGGAATTATCCAGTACGACAAGGAGGGGACAAATGTGCCTAGAAAATTAGTGAACAATAATTTCCGCAAAAAAGGAAGACGCTGCAAAATGGTGGATGAGACGGGGTATCGCAGGTACTGGTCACTACGCCACTGGCCAGCAGCAAGGTACCAAAATAGCAACTAGTACCTACACCAACTCGTTTACCAGGTCCTTCGAACACTTGAGCTGCTGTAGGTGCTTCAAACCCATGCCTGCATGAGTGGATAGCCCAAGAAAAGCTCCGGTGCAAGTCACAGCGTCAAGAAGAAAGCAGCATGAGTGCCCTAGAATTTTTTTCTCATTTCATACCTGTCAGCAATGAATTGCTTATAGATTATTTTTGATGCTGCCTCATTCATCGACATTTTCTCATGATGTGCCCGGCGTAAAATTCTTCCATTCCACTTATTTTCTTCATTTTCTTTCAGAATTGAATCTTCAGAATAAATAACAGCATTGAAATCTTTGTTAGATTGAGAACTTGCTAACAATGGAAATTTCGATATTTCTTCAACATAGTACAGCTTATTTCTCAGAATTATGGTACCATAAAAGAAATCTCCTTTCTTGATGTAACCATTTACACCACTACCGTTCGAACTATCCTCAACAAAACCCTCAACAATGTTCCAGGGATAGCTTGTAAATTTCTTCTTTGTTGTGCTATTTCCATCGAGAAGAAGGATTTCACTGACATTGGTATACAGGTGCGGTATTTTGTTAGGCTTAAGAAATATTCGGTGAGATTCATTCGAAATTGTCACTTCTAAAGAGCCCTCATTTTTTCCTGGGTTAAATATGTGAACTTTCGTTCTTGCTAAAGCATAATTTCTCAAACTGAACTTATTGGACAAGATATAAATAGCATTTGAAACGGTCGAACTCAAAAAAGTTAAAAGGATCCAATTGAGACATTTCATTTCAATTTGACCTATACTGGAAAAACCATAGAGTGTGATAAGTGTAGAGAACAAACCAAATATTAAATTGCTTTCAAGAAATCATGATCTTTGTGGGAGGAGGTCTCTTCATGATGGATTATTTATCTACCGGAAAATTTGGATTTGACCGCCAAAGATAAAAAAATTTTATTTTGAAATTTTCTCATCCTATGGACTTGCATCATATTTCCAGCTCATTCGATAGAATTGATGAAATCGCGTCTTAAATCGAATTTTTTTTAAAGGAAATGTGGTTGAGGGGTTGTTGGCTAATGGTATATTTAAATTTGCGCAACTTTTATTAGTAATTTTTATGTAGTTCAGCAATTGGCAGTGCCTGATTAGCATTTACACAGCTCGTTTCTTTCGTTTTCAAAATTCATTATTTATTCAATAAATTGGACCGGTCACGAATGCTCTTCTTATTGCCATCAGTTGGTCTGAAAGAAAGCAGCATTGTGACATATTTCTCGTCACTCACCATTCTTAGTGCTTTCATAAAATTTGTTGTAAATAAATTAAGTTGAGTTTCATTGGTTGGGAATATGCTTTGATAGATGGAAGAGCTCTTTTGGAAAAATTATCTCACATTCACCAGTTTATACAGTGCTAGTCAAAAGTCCCCTCTCCCCTCGTATCTTTTGAACGGGTATACTTATAATAATGAAATTTGGAGGATGGAAATAAACGGATGTTGTTCGGGACATAATGGGTAGAAGTTTTGGAAATTTACCTCAGCCCCCACGGACTTTGGGGGCTCTTATAATTTTCGTATTTCTTCAATTTATCAATCAAAATCAGCCGAAACCCAAACAAAATAGGTATGACTGAATATACTCCATTCACTTTTATAAAGTATACCGGTTGGCCATGGAATTCTGACACATTTCACCATGTATATTTTGAAAATGTTAGGTTATGGTCATTCTTCTGTCAGTTGAACAAGAAACGTTGCCGTTTCTACATTTATGTCGTAGTAATTACGTATTTATCAAAATGTTTATTCACCTTGGGAAAATAATGAATTCGAGAAATTATTATGTGAATTCAATAATTCCAAAGACCTGGCGAATGTTGAAGACACTTTTTTCGTCTAAATACTGGAAATATTTCACGTATATAAACCTGGTTGGGAGATTCAGTTATGCTATTTTCTTGTACGGAAATCAAGAACCGAGTGCTGAAATTTTACTGAAAAATAATGGACAAAATAGTCCGTTACTTTGTGATAGTTCATTCGAAAAAATAATAAAAGTATTCGCATAACCCTACAGAAAAACTTATAAACGAACAGTGGAATTCCCCACTTTCCAAAAAATAAGCCTACAGAAGAAATTGAAATACCTTAAGAGAACTAACTCCATTTACAAAGTTCGTGGGAATCTATGTGAATGATAGGTAAACCGAATCAAGAAGAACGTATTTCTAAACTGGGATGCACCTTAGCTTCAGTCTGTTATCTTTGGGTGTAATGACAAGATATCTGGATAAATTCTGCATAAAAACCATCTATCATACAGTATTCGAGTCGAAAGCAAGATATGGAATTATGTTTTATGGACATACTTCGAAGTCAGTTCAAATATTCAATCTCCAGGTGGGTGTTAAACGTCTTAAATTTAATTATCATATCAACTGGCATATAATGATTGGATACAAAACTTGAGAAAACGGTAACACAATGAAGAAATTGGTTTTGATACATAATAAAAAAAAAAACTTCAACAATTTTCCATCACAAAACAATAATTTCTAACATCGTTACATGTATATGTTTCTTTTTGAGAAAGAGCATTAGATTCTTTAATGTATCAAATAATATGGCATGTTCAAAGCAATTACAGTATTAGGAAAACAGATTTGAACAGGACGCCATATATTTTTACCTATGATACATGAGCACAAAGATGAAAACCTCTGAATAAGTATAGAGATTTTGTAATTTTTTCAAAGAATAGGCTGACATATTCATAACGGACAGAATCTTCTTTAGGAACAACATTTCATCTTTCTTTTGGATTGACACTGACAAAATATCTTGAAATCTGCAACAGAAAAGGAGATAGAAAATCATCAGGACATAGTATATAACCCACATTTGGTCCTTGACAACGAAGGTCTTCCGACCATATCTGGTCCACCAAGCAATTATTTTTGAGATCCTGAGGTTTACGAAGAAGCTTTATGTCCCTTATAAAGAGAAAGCTTTTCCCAAAGTTTCCCAATTGGTTATTTTTCTATCTAGGTGGTTTGCAGCAACTTCCTCTTCCATATTATCCATAATATAATTCATTTTGTTTGATTCAGTTGAACCTCATTGATCGTAGAAAATCTTCGATACAGTACTAGTTTTATAAGGAGGGTATTCGTCATTTTTGCAATACTAGAAAACCCAAATGTTAGGTCTTTCACACTGCATAGAGGGTTCTATTGAAAAAGGCAGCTCTTTCGCAAAAGTGAGTAGTGTATCAATCGAAAAGTGTTCATTTTTCAAATTATAATTCCAAATTTGTCGTTGCAGATCTTTCTTCAAAATAAAGTCTTCAATCAGTGTCTTTTTGGGTACCCCAATTGTAGGAAATTCTTTGTCGTCTCTTTCACTTAAAATCCTCCTAATTGTGTTTATGTGCAGCTAAAAATTGAATATCTATTCATATAAAATATTAAACCTTGGTTTTCACTCACTTATACGTCGAAAATGTTGGATAGCTGGTCATGAACTGTCGATACCAAATTATCAGGGTTACTTTTGGAATGCGCAGATTGCAATTCTAAATAGCACTTCCTGATACTTTACCTCTGCTTTTTCGAAACTACCTTCGGCATTCTAAGTTTCCAGGCTTGATAATTAATAATTAATAATGGAAAATAAACGCCGGCATTCGGCAACGTCTCCGACATTTATTACTTGACGTAATGCATTCACAAATGCCAACCTGCGATTTTTTCAGGGGGAAAAAACTTGATAAACCTAAAACTTGGCCTCCTATGGACTTGCATCATATTTCCAGCTCATTCGATAGAATTGATGAAATCGCGTCTTAAATCGAATTTTTTTTAAAGGAAATGTGGTTGAGGGGTTGTTGGCTAATGGTATATTTAAATTTGCGCAACTTTTATTAGTAATTTTTATGTAGTTCAGCAATTGGCAGTGCCTGATTAGCATTTACACAGCTCGTTTCTTTCGTTTTCAAAATTCATTATTTATTCAATAAATTGGACCGGTCACGAATGCTCTTCTTATTGCCATCAGTTGGTCTGAAAGAAAGCAGCATTGTGACATATTTCTCGTCACTCACCATTCTTAGTGCTTTCATAAAATTTGTTGTAAATAAATTAAGTTGAGTTTCATTGGTTGGGAATATGCTTTGATAGATGGAAGAGCTCTTTTGGAAAAATTATCTCACATTCACCAGTTTATACAGTGCTAGTCAAAAGTCCCCTCTCCCCTCGTATCTTTTGAACGGGTATACTTATAATAATGAAATTTGGAGGATGGAAATAAACGGATGTTGTTCGGGACATAATGGGTAGAAGTTTTGGAAATTTACCTCAGCCCCCACGGACTTTGGGGGCTCTTATAATTTTCGTATTTCTTCAATTTATCAATCAAAATCAGCCGAAACCCAAACAAAATAGGTATGACTGAATAGGTATTTTCAATACCTTTCAAACGAGCTGTCACTTGCCATAGGGTCCCATTTAACCCTCCGGAACGCGCGACCTATGAGGTCTGCATGTTTGGTTGTTTTCATTTGCCACGCTGAAGGCGCGTGCGTTCAGTGAGTGGGGAGTGCACTGTTGCTTGGAACGCTTCTGCGCAGTAACGTCAGTCTGCATTTTGTGTTTTTATGGTAAAGGTTGAACCTGTGGTATCTGAGAAGATCTGATAGGTCTATTGCGCGTATTCAGGTAGATCAATCTATTTAATGAGATTCGTATTAGTTTTCTCTTTTCCTCATCCAATATCTAAATTCGTTTCTTTTATAAATCACAGTCGCAGAATCTCAATAATATCGTATCTTTCTGCGGATGACTGATGAGGCCATTGCGACTCTCTAACTTTATTCATAACCACAGAGAACATGACGTCTTGGCGAAAATCTTATAACTTGTGCAATCCAGATAATATCGAGGAACTCCGTCGGGCTTTATTGGATCAAGATGATGATGATCCCAACCCAGGGGAAACTCTGAGTGGTGATGAAGGTGAAGAATGTGACGAAGAAATTGATGAACGAGAAGGGGATTCACAAACAGACCAAATTTTCGAATCTGATTACAATGGACAAGATGACGAATGGGGAAGACAAAATTATTTTGTAGCTCACAGGAAGTCCAAACATAAGATTGTCTTGGAGATGGAAAAAACTCCTCTGGATCTGAAAAGGGGAAAACAAAACAAGCTTAGCGAACATGTAGGCGTTGTGAGAGAAGCTGCTCGTTCAGCAAGAACACCATCAGCAGCCTAGGAAAAATTAGTAGATAATTCTATGTTGGACTTGATCAACCAGAGATATCCCTCTGACGCTTCAAATGAAAAACCTCTCGTCAAGAATAGGAAACCACTTGCCGCGAGAAACAGAAACATTCACGCAAACAGATGTTTCCTCAGAAGGTCCTATTTCTTCTGCTATTGATCCCACCATGGAAAGCATTCAAGAATCAAGAGATTGTGACAGGGAAAGTTCAGAAATTGAAATAAGGGAAGATAATATTGACGTTCGAAAAAACGATATAGCTGCTAACCAAAGTGATCACCCATGACCAAGTGGTTCAAATATAGTACTGAGGCAGGAAAAAATGTAAGCCATGCAAACTTTTCACACGAAAAGAAAAATCGACCAGATTCAGTTGCAGGATATGTGATACTTATTTGTTTCTTGAACATGCAAAAATCATTTGTGATGATTGCGTTGAAAAGATAAATTAGATATCGGATTGTTTTCACATTTTGTTCTGCAGTAGTAACTTCAAAAAGTGTTGTTAATTTTTACGATATTTTGTTCTTTATAATAAATGTTTATTTCGCCTTCTTCATGTTTGTGTGAAAAATGTTCCCAATTGTTGAAATATTTCGAAAATTATAAACCATGAATTACCAAGACCCCTCAGGTCATTGCGCCCACCACAGTAACTTCCTGATTGCGCGTTCCGAAGGGTTAAAATTATTGGTCACAGTGGCCTTGTGACGTCATTTATGACTATTGCGTCACCTGTTATGACCAGTTGAGAAGCCTACATCCGTTTATTTCCACCCTCCAAATTTCATTATTATAAGTATACCCGTTCAAAAGATACGAGGGGGGAGGGGACTTTTGACTAGCACTGTATAATATGTCGGAGATTTTTTTCCATTATCAGTATTTCAGGCTAAGTTCATTAAATTTTAGTGATTGGATCATAAATTTTTAATCCAATATATAGGTACACATAGTGCCCAATTTTGCAAAAATCAAACTTGTGCTGAAAGCAAGGTGAATCAGAAGACAAATGAAATGTATTGGTTTATTATTATCATTATAGAAGTTCCCAAAATCAACAAAAATATACATAATAGTTGCATTAAAAAAGTTTTTATAGAGATGGTCTCATAGGTGCATTCCTCTCATCCCAAATGGATGCTCCACTGCATGCACAAATAGTTTTAGTATTCTGAAAAAGTCCTGCTGATCTTGCAATAATACCGCATGATAATCTTTTTTCCCTATTTGAGTTGAGTTTAGATATCACCAGTGAACGGCCAATTAATTCTGGTAATTGTACAATTTTATTTTCCAAACGGAATGAAGATCTTCCATTTTGTCCAGCTTCAATATCACCTAAGTCACCATACTTCTTACCCTCAAGTCCCATCAATTTTCCAACTGGGTTGAATGTGTCACCACAGCTTTCACATCCTGAACAAAATTCATCATTGTTTAAATAAGACTTGCTATACAGACGTAAAGTAGTGAAATGAGGCTTCTTGAGAGTTGAGACTTACCTTGAGAAATATCTCCGTTCTCATGTACACTCAGCTGATATTTCCCTGGTTCTAAACCATCCACAGTTCCGTCAACAATACAAGAGGATTGAAGTTGTACAAATCTTACAACACCTTTAACATCCGATTGGCCTGCCTCTAATACTGCAACACCGGCAGTTGTACCACCTAGACCTTTGACCACTACTTTTCTCCCAGAAGTTTCTAATTTCTGTAACAATTCTGTTGTGGATAGAGTACTCTCAACCACAACAGAGCTTTTTGCTACATTTATGTCAACAATGTTTATATGTGGTGAACTCAGGCTGTCTTCAACTGCTCTTGCACACTTTTTGCATGTCATATTAACAGCAAATTCTGTAGTTGTTGAGGTCATGTTTGGGTATATTTGAATTATTATATGGAAGGAAAAATTATTTTTTTGGGTTTAATTTTGCTTACTAAGTTACTTGAATATTTTGGGAATTTCACTGAAATTTGAAATGATGTTTCTGAAGTGAAGTTTGAATTCTGTCGATTCACCTATGACTTGATACTTTCATGAGATAATTATTCATTATTGAAATGTAAACAATGATCCGAAACCTCCGGCGATTGTTTAGGTTAGGTTCAAGTGTTCAAAGTTCAAGGTCAAACGTCAAATCACACAGGGATGTAAACGAGGTATCGTCGGTATCGATAATTTGTTGATATCGACAAAGACTTTGATATCGATGCACACTATAAACATTGTTTGAACTTTGAAGAGACTTTGAACAATGCTCTTAACTACATCATAATAATTCTGTAACTAAAAACTCAATGGAAACCATTTTTATTGAACAATTTCTTACACATAGAACACAAGTTAATAAAAAGTAAATGTGTTATCAGTCTTCTATTACAATTGAAAAAAAAATATGAATTCTTCACTGTCTCTGATTGTTTTCTTCGTTTCTGCTCCATACTCTTCTTATGTGGTAAAACGGCACATATATAACGTCCGCTCGATTAAATTGTCTATATTCACTACCTGAAAATTCTCCCATTGGCTGTAGATCCAAACTTTCGGCATTCCTCCTTTGCCTATTCCTTGGCTTACGAAATTTCACCAAGAAAACATGACATTCTGCTGCGTCTAAATCGTCACTTGCTGAAGATATTTTGTAATTATCGATGCCTCCTGTTTCTTCTATCGGCTTACTTTGCACTTGTATGAAGATAACTAGGAGAATTAATAAAAACGATAGTTTATAACCCACAGTGATATTTCGTTTCACTTCCATTAGTTATTATATTTTTGAATGACTGGATGATAGAAGATGATTCAAATTAACTTCTGGTTCTATTCGTGATTTGTAGTTTATATAGAATCTCGCATGATGCTGCTAATGAATGTAAATTATCAGCTATAATGTGTTGTATTTTCCAAGTTCAATATGATTAAAATAAACAACTTCGTTCAATCCTTACGCAAAAGAAAAATTGAACTTATTTCAATTTCAATCGTTTTTTTTTGTTGATAAAAACATAACCCTTTTTTAAATTATAGTATTGTGATATACCTTCCAAAATGAAAATATACAATGAAATTAACGATTCGATTGGGATTTTCACAGCAGGGAAAGGCTGAGGCTCAACTTTAAATTTGGAATTTCCTCTTGGAAATTTTATTCCTAAATTTTACTTTGGTATATATTATCGGAAGGGAAAAAATGCGTTGATGTCAAGGTTCCCACTTTTTTGCATTCAATTTAAAACTTAATTCACTCTATGGCAAGAAGGATGATCAAGTTAAAGGAAGGCTTTAGTCCTTTAGTGCATTGCTTCTCGCACAAGTAGATACTCAATCTGCAATCAAGTTGTGTACGTGGCAAAAGTAATTGAAGTGATTCCAACTCTTCAGTAACCCGTTGCCCAAGTTCAGCACTTTTGAAACATACTTAATATCTTGGCAACAGATGCTGCAGAACTGTAGGAAAAATCATGGAACTCATGGAAGTTAGAAACCATCATCCAGATTCCAGAGACCTTATTTCCCAGATTCTGAACTCGACTATTTCTTCCAATCTGGACTAATATCAAAGACTTTTTCCTAAGTTTCCTTATGGTTAATACCGATAGGGCATCGAGGAATATGACTGGTGGTTAGTGGCAAGAAAGAAATACGATTCATTCCGAGCATACAAATGCCGGACTGGAGCTGATGGCTGGTGAAAAATCTAGCTCCTTTTCTTTGTACACTACTGGGGGGAAGACTAGCCTCAGATTAATTTTCTAAAGCTTATAGCTAAGACGTGGAATAACTATACAGGGTCTTTCACGAGGAACCTCACCCATATTTATACGGGAAAATACTGAACGTATTTTCATGAAATTCAGCACTTATAAGTATTTCACGATGCTGATGAAATCTAAAATATTTTCAAGGCATGAGCACCTCCGGTTTTTCCGGAAATGACGTCAACTTCCGTTTTTCAAATTAGAACACCATTTTTTTATTGCAGAACTAGATTCCTTAGAAAATTTCAAGTTATTTTGATGTAACATTTTTCAGTTTTGGTTGGAAAATTCTCTCTGAGCGGAAAAATTCGAAAAAAAAATCGAAAATAGAGCTCCGCTGAAACAAGAATAACTTCGAGGTTTTTGGATGGAAAATTTTCATTTTTGGGATTTTTCAAGATGTAAGATTGATGTATCCACTTTAAAAATCGAAATCGCGATTCATGATGCAGGGGGTGAAAAATCGCTTTCAAAGTTAGGGATGACAAAATCGTGAAAAATCATTTTTTTCAAATTAGAACCCCAATTTTTTATGGCAGATATTGAATCTACGTTAAAAAATAATGTGAGTGTATGCATTACACCCTTGCCCTAAAGTGGATATTTTCTGAGTTATTCACAAAAAACTGTTTTTCGTCTTGAATTTTCAGCTATTTCTTTTCCCTTCACGCCAAAAAGATGAAATTTTCAGGAACTGTTACTTAAACCATGTTCTAGATTTTACTGCCCTAATATGCAAGAGAAAAAAAATACAGGTTGTTCCTAAATAGATGGCGAATTTGGATTCGAATTTGTATCGGAAACCTCTTTATTTCAACTAATCGGCCATCGGTTTTCTCTCCAGTGATAAATAAATAATTCCTTATGAACCATATGCAAAAACTTACCATGTTTTACATTCTTTTTTTTTTAATGATAGATATCATTAATTACATCTGCCGAATTCCTCTTTATTCAGTAGATGTAATTAATGATATCTATCGTTAAAAAAAAGGAATGTGAAACATGGTAAGTTTTTGCATATGGTTCATAAGGAATTATTTATTTATCACTGGAGAGAAAACCGATGGCCGATTAGTTGAAATAAAGAGGTTTCCGATACAAATTCGAATCCAAATTCGCCATCTCTTTAGGAACAACCTGTAACTTTTTTCTTTTGCATATTAGGGTAGTAAAATCTAAAACATGGTTTAAGTAACAGTTCCTGAAAATTTCATCTTTTTGGCGTGAAGGGAAAAGAAATAGCTGAAAATTCAAGACGAAAAACAGTTTTTTGTGAATAACTCAGAAAATATCCACTTTAGGGAAAGGGTGTGATGCATACACTCACATTATTTTTTAACGTAGATTCAATATCTGCCATAGAAAAATGGGGTTCTAATTTGAAAAATTGATTTTTCACGATTTTGTCATCCCTAACTTCGAAAGCGATTTTTTCACCCCCTGTATCATGAATCGCGATTTCGATTTTTAAAGTGGATACATCAATCTTACATCTTGAAAAATCCCAAAAATGAAAATTTTCCATCCAAAAACCTCGAAGTTATTCTTGTTTCAGCGGAGCTCTATTTTCGATTTTTTTTTCGAATTTTCCCGCTCAGAGAGAATTTTCCAACCAAAACTGAAAAATGTTACATCAAAATAACTTGAAATTTTCTAAGGAATCTATTTCTGCAATAAAAAAATGGTGTTCTAATTTGAAAAACGGAAGTTGACGTCATTTCCGGAAAAACCGGAGGTGCTCATGCCTTGAAAATATTTTAGATTTCATCAGCATCGTGAAATACTTATAGATGCTGAATGTCATGAAAATACGTTCAGTAGTTTCCCGTATAAGTATGGGTGAGGTTCCTCGTGAAAGACCCTGTATACCCACACCCAGCCAAAGGCATTCAGACCAAATAATGTATCAGCTTCAATGCTGAAATCGATGGAAAAACTGCAGTTTGAAAGACACATGAAAGAAACCTCAACCGGCTCAACCATACATATCAATCGGCACAATTTCGTGCCATCGGATGCTTCGCAGCATGCCCTCTACTAAAGTTGAATTTCGCGAATTTTCTATGTACAGGAATGAGCTCTAAATCATTTCTTAGGCAGACTTTCTATAGTTTTTTATTCTATTATTTCTATTCTATATTTTTCTATAATTTGGAAGCTTTCCATATTTTCGTTATTTTTAAATTTGGTCGAGAAATTCAACTAACATTTCTGGCATATACCTACCTTACTTATATCAGTTCCAAGAATATTCTCATTTCTTCAACCCATTATTTACTCCGAAAAACCATGAATCTTTCTCTACAAATAGATCTTGTAATTTCAATGCAAGTTCATTTCAATATTTGCTTTTAATCATATCTTGTGCAACCTAAAGGACATCTTCAAGGTTTACCTATTAATTAGCGATTCCAGAATAAAAATAGTTCGCATTGTTTCAGGTGTTCACAAAATTCTCAAAATATCCAGAGGAACTCACTGCTTTGTAGAATTTCATTAATCATAACAAACGTGACCGTTCATGACGTTATTCAACTAGTGTGAATTTTTCCAATTAGCACCTTTCATTGGGAATGCGTCTTCATCATCTCGAATAATTTCGAAGGCGTCAGTATTAAGCACTATCTAATTGATGCTGACTCCAAAGGACCTCCGTTAACACCTATAAATATAGGAAACAATGACCAGTATATCAGTTCTAGAGATAAATAATACAAATCGGTCTTTGCAATGTATTTGAATAATTTTTGTTTTGTGCTAGTGGTTGTTACAGTTTCTGCAACATATTTCGATCGAGAATTACCCCTATACTTGAGCGATGACATTCTTATATCAAAACTTCCGAGTATATCCAAAAGATCCATTTTGGATAACGCAGAAACTCAATATGGAGGTCAAGAGGTTTCAAAACGTGATGTAACTGCCGAGGAGAGAATAGAAAATACGAAAGAGAAAAAAAAAGATGGAAAGCACGAGGGCGAGTTAGAAAATGGGGAAGAATCAGGTCTTGTCTTCATTCCATCGTTCGGAAGAAGATCTAGGAGATCTCTTCCTGAAAATTACCAAAGTACTGGTAAACCCAACGGAAGCTCCCAGTCTAATGAAAAGAAATCTGAAGATGGACAAAGAACAGACAAAGAAAAAGATGGTGTTGAAATAGAAAAAGTGGAAGAATCGGGCCTTGTCTTCATTCCATCTTTTGGTAGAAGAAACAGAAGATCCATTCCTGATAATGAGAACAAGGATGAAACATCTAAACAAGATAGTGCATTAAAAAGCCGAACATCATCAACCACACCAAAAAATGATCAAATAAATGAAGATGACATCGAGAATAAAGAAGAATCAGGTCTTGTATTTATCCCATCCTTTGGAAGAAGATCAAGGCGTTCCATTTTGAAAAATGAAGATGATCTGTTTAGTGCGGAAAACAACATTGTATTTCTTCCGTCCTTCAGAAGAAATGGATTCAGAAGATTCAGAAGAGATGTGGAAAACTCTTTATATAGTCATTTTAACAAGCGCTCAGCAGAAAAGTTTGACAAGGATAATGGTAAAACTCACACTCCAGTTACAGAGAAGAATGAGGAGTTATCTGACAGTGATGCCGTCAATAAACAAGAAAGTGGTTTGGTCTTTCTTCCATCTTTTGGTAGAAGATCTAGAAGAAGCGTAGTCGAAAGTCAGTCTACTCCATCTACCCATATCACTCAAGAAATTTCTACCAGTTCTCCAGTTCTGAAAACTAAAAGAACAGTCGAAAGGAGAATACCCGATGACCAAGATAAAGCCGATGGTTTGGATGAGAACAGAGATGACGAGTCTGAGGAGGAATCTGGCTTAGTCTTCATACCGTCTTTCGGCAGAAGACAGCGGAGAGATGCTTCATCTACTAGCTCAAGTCCAAAAACTACGTCTACTACTGTTTCACCATCAACCCAAGATGAAACAGTTTCAAAGAAAACCTTTAGTTCTCAAGAATCAGGACTTGTATTTCTTCCATCGTTCAATAGAAGAACAAGAAGAGATACGAAAGAAGAGAAGCAAAAAAAATCTGATGATTCCAATGGGCACCTCGATGTTGAACAGCAAGAATCGGGATTGGTATTTTTGCCATCTTTTGGAAGGAAAACTTGAATATCCATCCAGATTGTTTTGAATGAATGATTGCTTATTTTTGATGATTTTGTCTTTGATTATATTATTTATGTTTGCTATTATACTCATAATTGTGAAATATATTCACTTTCCATAATATCGAATCTGAATCATTTTTGGAGGGAAAGTATGAAAACAAGAAATATTTATAGTTCTATGGGGAATAAATTACTATTCCGTGATTAACCTAACTCTTTGACACATCACACATGAAGATATCGAAGAGTTGTAGTTTTTGCAGATAAATTTTCTTACAAGACAATGATAGAATCTTGCCCTAAAAGACGAATGTTTTTGGGAATAACCATCTTAGGATTGTGAGTTTTTGAGATTGAAAATATGAGTAAAAGGTTGCATTCCATTCCTTTTTAGTTTAACTATTTTGGTTTTGATTGTTGAATCGCACTGGACTGATAGAGATATCCCAAGAAAACGCACTTTTGATATTGAACAAAATTCTACTTGTTGGCAACACGAATCTCATGAAGTTATCAAAGATTGTGAACCCTGCACTGGTTAGTTTAAATTTTCCATTCTAGCTTCTAACGTCTCATCCACTTTCAATTTCAGAATCGGAAATAAGCGACAAAAACCTTGCAGTATGTACGAATACTTATTATAAGGAACTATTGAAATGTTCAGGTGGGGAAGTAGTTCTTCGAAGTTGTGACAGAGTAGCATATTATGATGAAAGGGAATTCTGGACTTTTGAAGTGTTTATGTTGATTCTGTCAATAATTTCCTTCATTTGTTTCACCTTTAGACGAAAAGTTCTGAATAAAAGAATGATTCAAAGAGTTCAGAGACAACTTGCTAACAGTGTTTGAAAAGGAATCTTCTGAAAATGTAAGTTGAGTAGACTCGACTCGTGATTTTAGACCCCAAGTATAAACAAATGTTGCTGTTTGACTTATTTTAGAAGAAAGTTTGCTATATTTTATTTTTTCATTTCATTCTCTTTTCAGGTCTGGAGAGAAACCAACTATTTATATCAAGGCCTACAGAGAAGACTCTGGTCATTATTCTGTCTCAATTGAATCATTACTTATCATTAATGTCTTCAAAGTAAGTGAATCGGAAAATGTCATTTTGAGGTTGCAGTTAGTGTCATCACCACTAGATGTTTCTATAAACCTTGATGCTTCTCAGATAACATATTCAGTTATCAATTGTGACGACTTACCTAAAATATCAACATACTGTACGTGGCCAGTTATCACTGTTAAAAATAATGTGATCGCAGGTGTGAGTGGTGTTAGTAGACAAATAGTCAAAGAATGTGGTATTAAGAAGGTTCAAGATTTGTTAGGCTTTAGAGGCAACTGCCTTATGGCATGTAGTGAAGTTTCCATTTGGACAATGTTTTGTGAAATAGATGTGCCGACATGTCTGAAAAGTGTACTCAAGAACCTGACACCGAGTGGAGATGAAAAAATTTTGATTCCAAATTGTATATCAAGATTTGAATACCACCTAAAACAACCTGTGAGAGTCCATAACATTTATAAAAAGGCTTGTATTGAAAATAATAAGAAAATTTCTATGGACATTCCGAAGCACGCATTGAATCTTGAACATAAATATGCAGAGGGACCAACTATGACAATATCTGACATAATTTTATTTCCTTGCATTGATATGTTTTTCAAATTATTCATCAATTATAATCTACAAGATAAATTTCCCCTTACATACAACTGGTATAAGAATATGGAAAATGAATCTTGTCATCAGCTTGATATGATTTTCCCAGAACTTTCAAAA
Organism: Adalia decempunctata; assembly: GCA_951802165.1. Taxonomy (NCBI): domain Eukaryota; kingdom Metazoa; phylum Arthropoda; class Insecta; order Coleoptera; family Coccinellidae; genus Adalia; species Adalia decempunctata. The sequence continues at coordinate 31,842,654 of OX637697.1, forward strand.
AATCTGGATATTTCTGTAGATGACAAATTTTTAAAACAGAGTCTTTATAAATCTGATATGTCTCATTACAAACTAGACAAGAAGACTTATACAAAACAAGCGAATATCGAAAGAAGTCTGAAAATCATTGCTGAATCTGATATTCAAGTGTTGAATTCAAATTCATTGTATGGTTCTGAAATAGATTTCACTTGGGATAATATCCCCTCAGAATTGAACCCATGTGGGGGATCATTACCAGAAAAAAGGGCTGATAGAAAATGCGAACAACTAGAAAGTATGGTAAAGCCATGTTTGAAAATTGTGGACAATTCAATTTTCACTATTGTTGATTTCTGTAGTGGAAGTGGTCATTTGGGTTTACTTCTGGCGTATTTATTACCAAAATGTCATGTAATACTAGTTGAAAATAAGGAGCAGTCTTTATTGAGAGCTACAGAACGGATTGAATTCCTGAATTTGAAGAATGTTACTGTTGTTCAGAGCAATCTGGATTATTTTTGTGCAGATTTTCAACTTGGAGTCTCCCTTCATGCTTGTGGAACTGCAACTGATTTGGTTATGCAGATGTGTGTGAGAAAGCAAGCGAATTTTGTTTGCTGCCCTTGTTGTTATGGTGGTATTAAGACTTGCCATTTGTTGGATTTTCCAAGAAGCCAAAGCTTTTCAAGCTTGGAACAACTCACTTATAAAGATTATCTCAGCTTAGCACATGGTGCTGATCAAACTCATGATAATGAGAATGCTAAAACGAAGCAGGGTTATATGTGCATGGATGCAGTTGATACTGATAGAAAATTATATGCAGAATCGTTTGACTATAATGTTTTTCTAGGGAAATTACAGCCTACTACTTGTACAAACAAAAATAATGTTATTGTTGGTATTAAAGTTATGCAAAAATATCATCTTGTTTAAATATTTATATGTTCCTCATATACTAGTATACTACATAAGAGATCTTTGTAGAATGGAGGATGTTAAGGGTCTACATCCCTGAAAAAAAGGGAGTCAGAAACGATTTATTTTTCTGACTGATCAAGGGATGTATGTGTGTATAAAGGTAAAAATAATAAAAAAAATATTTTATGGGTATTGAATGAATAAAATGGATATTCAACATCATTTTTGGTTATTTTTCAACATTTCCACCATCAAAACGAACTAATATTTTTGTGTTTTTTCATTTCAGTATTGAAGTCTATCATTTAGTTAATGACATGTCTATCTCATTTTTCTTTTATAATTAGCCGTTTTTTTTTGTAAATGATATTACAAAAATGTGTTGTTTTCGCGAAATTTATTTCCTTGACTTTTTCTATTCGGGATGATAAATATCCATTTTTCTCAAAGACAAGTCAATAAGGTTTGTTTTAGCTGTCGATTAGTGAAAATCAATTGTTAATAACAATTATGGATTTTGAGATGGAATTGAATTTCTTTTAAATGACACGCCCCGCAGGTAGCTCCTCCCAGTTGACTGGTGAATGAAAGAGAGAGCATTTATACAGCTAGTGTGAGATATATAGTTCAGGGTCGGATTTCTTCATTTCTCGTTATATTCCCTGCGCCCCAACATTTGTTCTATGAAGCTGAATAATCCAATATATGTATAAAAATTAATGTATTGATGTTTGTTTCTATTTCTTTGTATTTTCATCTTCATCATCCTCATTATCATCATTTAGATGACGGAATAAGGTTTTTTGGCAACGGGAAAAACAGGAATAACGGGAATATTAGGAACATCGGATTATCGGAAATAACGAGAACAATGGGAATAACAGGAATTATAGAAATTACGGGAACAACGGGAATAACTCAACTGTGTACAAGAAAATCTCAACAATACAGGATGACATAGTTCACATTATCTATAGATAATGGAAACAGCCCAAATAATCTTTCAACAAATATTCCATTGATGACATCTGATCTTGTTTCGAGCATTTCGGCCGACGTGGTTTATTAGATGTCGACGTTTCGCCAGATCGAGTGTCTGGCATCTTCAGGAATTATTTCTCTCTCGGCCGAATTGCTCGAAACAAGATCAGATGTCATCAAACGATGGCCCCGAAAGCCTCAACAACAAAATTAAATATTCCATTATCAAGAATATCTCGATCACAAAAAGACATAGTTCATGAATGATATAAAAAAAAACTAATTTGTTGAACAAAATCTGGTCTTATAAAATTTATCTAGTTATGTATATTCATCAGGAAATACACTTGCAGTGGACATACACATGTCCTATAAACTAGCGGACAGTGGACACACGTCCACTGTCGGACAGTGGACACACGTCCACTGTCCGCAAGTTTATCACATTGTATTCTTCGGGAAATGTGTATTGTTCAGTTTTTTACTTAGGTGCTATTCCGACTTTATTTTCAACACTTAATACATAGTTAGTGTTTTCATCTGGAAATTCGAAAACGAACACGTTTGTAATTTGGAAGAACAAGCACCGATTCGGTCCTGTACAGTGGGCTGACAGCAGTGTGATCGTGAAGCTATAAAACGGGCGGAGTCAGGATCGGGGAACTCGCACTGCCATCTGGCGGTAAACATTTCTTATTTTGAAGGCGAAAGACTCTTAAGAGACCTCCAGACCATTTTATATTTTACTGTAAAACTATATCAACAAAGTGGGTCAATAAAATAAATCTTGCATTCTTAAACAATATAATCAGATTTCGAATAAATACATAAAATCTAAAGATAATACTCATTTCATAAGATTATTCAATTCATGTTACATACTAAGTCAATATCCAGGAAGTTACAAAAGAGTTATTATTTGCAAAACTCAATTTGGCAAGTGTGCAGTCAATGCTGAGTCAGCAAAGTATGTATTGAAATAATAAATGCTTCCACTTACAAAGCAGTAGTTTTTGAAATAATATAAAAACTAGTAGGAATTAATCACAGACGACTAAATAATTATGCATAATGGGAGTATTTTTATTCCATAAAATTTTTGTTCTATAAAACTACCACTTGTTTCAAAGCAGAACTTGAAGAAGTTCAACAAGGATTGATTCTGAAAGCTCGTATTTTTCCAATAAAATCAGATTTAAGTTAAATAAATCCAATGAAGAAGTAGCAAGAGATTTTTCACAGTGGATAAGTTCTTTCATTGCTTCACACATTAAATGCACTGTTTCCATTCATGCTTCTAATATTTTCAGTCCGGAAGAACGTTTTTCAAGTCTTGTTTCCAAGATATACATCACAGTTTGTTAAACATGGTCCTGCTGTGCTTTGCGACAGGCTGTGCAACATTGACTTTTATAGTAAGGGTACTGGCAAAGTCTGGCTTGGACAGCAAGGTAGCAGTTTCTGATTTTGTCCACGCAGTTGTCTGCAACAAAAAATAAAAAGTTTTCTTTTGATATCAAAGATGGGATAAAAATTTGAGGGTCCAAAGGATTTTGGAAACATTAATTCTGTGACTGGTTATAAATGGTTGAGCGTTTTGGTTAACTTACGGTCGATGGGCTGGTCTTGCGGTGGTTTATATTGATCCCTATCGTCTTTCCGCTGACAGTTGCAGGATCTTTTTGAAACTGGGGTGTTAGAATTCGGGCAACCATTCGATGGAATTCCATTCACATCCATACATCTCACAACTCTCCTTTGTATTCCATTCGGGCAATTCTCGCAATTTCCCCAATCGCCGATAAACCAATAAGGATCACATCTGCCGTCGCATGCTTGTTTATCTTGGGGTTTCAGGTGATTGGGACAAGTTATCTCATTAGTGATTCTGTACTGCCCTCTCAGCTTAATTACACACATAACGTCTCGTTTCTGATGCGCCTGGCCTAAAATGAAGGCGACACGTTTTCATTAACTGATTAAATTCTGATTTAATTGGTGCATCTTTAAACATTCGCGTTTCTCACTGAGAATAAATTTAAAATTATTGAAAGCCTTTCCGATTCTTACCAGAACAGGAATCTGAACATTTTCCCCAAGGTCCAGCAAACCATTGTCCTCCACACTGTTTTTCGCTAGAACAGTCGCGTGTCGAGTCAGGCTTGGAACTTATATCACAAGTATCTCTCCCGCAAACCGCATACCGACTTTGTATCCCAGTACCGCAATCTTCGGAACACTTGGACCATTCTGTTACCAGCCATGGAGATGGTTCTGATGAGTCTAAAGATTTAACTGGTCGGGGCTGGGCGCTGCAGCTTGGAAGGGTGCAGTATTCGGCATGGGATGGTCTTGATTCTGGAGGACAATCGCCTGAAGGACATGAAATTGACCTGGAACGATGTCCTGTGCCACAGGTGACTGAACACTGAAAAAACATGGATGATCGACTCTTTTTCGTCTCTAGTTTGTTTACATGATTTGGGCTGTGTCTTTGCTTAGTAGTATCAAAGAGACTTTGGTGGTATGCCGCTTAGACTACAGACTTAGACTTTCTTTGGTATAAATGCCTTTATGTCCGCCACAATAAAAAATTTCTTGACGCCAACTGGCTTGTGCAGGCGCAAAATGGCTTGTGCACGCGCAAAAAGGCAAAAGCGTGGTGAAGCTTGTGCGTCTGATCGGCCAATTGGTTTGGAATATGCATTGTGATCTACTTTTTTCTAGCAGGACTTCAATAATCGAAAGAAAACATTTCAAGATGGACTTTTCCTGAATCGGCAGGTTACTTATACAAGGTGATTTTTTTAAGTGTTTCATTAGACGTATTCGAGGAACAATTCTAACTTTCGTTTTCTTGTTTTAGAGTAGGTACATGAACTCAATTTGTAAAATATTTTCAAGCGGAATCTACTTCCGGTTATACCGGAAACGAATGTGAACTTCGTTATTTCAAATGCAACACCCTGTGTGTTTATACAGACCTGAATTATTCGATTAATTCTGCAATGATTTGATGTATGATATGCGCAACCACATCAAGCGATTGTTGGGTTATAGGCTGATTCTCAAATTTTTGACAGAAAGATTGTCACAAATTAGTGTTTATATCTTCAAAATCTCTCATTGTAAGAATTTTATTTTGCAACAGTGGATCAGAAGAAAGTACGCTGATACTGCTTCTTGCATACATTATGAGGAAATATTATACAGGGTGTCTGAAACAGGGCTTCAAAGTTAGCCTCAACAAAACTATAAAATCTCATTTTTTTTCAAATGGGAACCATATAATTTTGCGCAACTTTCACCTGAACAGGTAATTATGGATCGTTTGCTTGTCAAAAACTAGTTTGAATGTGCCTAAGATTTCATGTCTTTAAAATCAGTAGCTTTGCCGTTATCGAATAAAATCCTTATTTCAGGAATAAATCCAGTTTTCTTTGTCTAATCATAGGTTTATTAAGATAATTTTCAAGTAGGCTATGTCAATAGTTAGAATATGTCAGTTCATTTATAATGCACTGTTGAGAACTCTCATTCATACTTATTACTTGTTGTTTGAATTCGTGCAACATACAAAATCACAATTACAGTAACAGTGATGTATTAAATATGTTCTTCATTAATGGTGAATGTAACAAAATAGTAGAAAGGGTAGTCAGAATTTCTAACGTAAGAAATCCACATTTAAACCTTTAACAAAATCAGTTCTTAGAAGAATCAATAAATGTTTGGAGGAAGGGGGCCAAAATTTTGAAAATTTATTGTATTATTTATATTATTAAATTTCTGTCAAAGTTTTTTGTTGTTAGGAAAATTTTTGTGATAGTTTCAAACTTATTTTTTTAATTTTTTTTTGTCATCATTCATGGTCTGCTTGTTTATTTGTCACATTCGCTGCAAATGTAGGACTGGCTTTTGATATATTATTATATTCTAATGCACCTAATTATTATTGCATCTTTTCCATAGTGCTGACCAATAAAAATACGTGAGAATGACAATTCCTCACATAGCCTACTTTGTAAAAGACGTGCATACCAATGAATTTGACTGAGAGAAACCTGGATTCAGCCGTGAAATTCGAATGTTATTCGATAACAGCAAAACTACTGATTTTAAAGATATGAAATGTTCGGAACACTCTAGCTAGTTTTTGACGAGCAATCGATCGGAATAACGAAATTATATGGTTCCCATTTGAAAAAATGAGATTTAATAGTTTTGTTGTGGCTAACTTTGAAGCCCTGTTTCAGAGACCCTGTATAATATTTCCCATAATTTATACAAGAAGCAATATCAGCGTACTTTCTTTTGTTCCACTGTTGCGAAAAAATTTCTCCTACAATGAGAGATTTTGGAAATATGAACACTAACTTGTGTCAAAAAAATTGAGAATCAGACTATAATAACTCAACAATCGCTTGATGTGGTTGCGCATATCATGCATCAAATCATTGGAGAATTAAACGAATAATTCAAATATGTATAGATATACAGGGTGTTGCATTTGAAATAACGAAGTTAACATTCGTTTCCGGTAGAACCGGAAGTAGATTCCGCTTGAAAATATTTCACAAATTGAATTCATGAGCTCTAAAACAAAAATACAAAATTTTGAATTTGTATCGCAATTCATTCCTCGAATACGTCTAATGAAACACTTAAAAAAATCACCCTGTATAGCAGAAACTTAATTGTTTTAACTACCACAAATCACGGGTAGGGGGTTGAAAGGTCTGCAGCCCATGGATGCTCCAGTGTGTGTAGGTATGCATCAGAAATTTGTTTTGGGTGTCTAATATTGCTTACCCATCGCCTTCGCCATTTTGTATACAACAGTCGAATAGTCAATCGTCTATTCTCTCGCTAAGTAATGAGTATTCAGAAAACAAAATACTTTTTACATTTGGAATATTTTGAGAAAAAACCTCAAATCCTCTTACATCTGGAGTTATTGAAAAGAACGAAAGCAGTTTTAACTCAGAACATAATAAAGGGCTTTCCAATAAGAGGTGTTATTTTGAATCTGTAATTTTTTGATATTTGGTAAGTAGCAACTACGCCATTGATAAAAAAAAAACAATACATGCTTCAACAACGCTTTAAAATCATCAAAATTTGGCATCGACGGACGACGGTTCGTAAAACTCTAACATTTTTGGGTCGTCGTGAAGCATCCTTGCACGTCGCTCAAGAACAGCCGAGATTATTGCTGCTGTAGCCGAAAGTGTTGAAGAAAACCCAGGTTTGTCCATTTCTCGTCGTTCTTTGGAATTAGGCATTCCACCGTATTTTGTTTAAAGATTTGGGTCTTAAGGATTATAAAGTTCAGTTAACACAAGAACTCAAGCCGGCCGATCATCAACAACGTCGTGTCTTTGATGATTGAGTACTTGAAATGCATGAAAATGATCCGGAATTTCATCGAAAAATCATCTTGAGTGATGAGGCCCATTTCCACCTCCGTGGCATCGTCGAGAAGTAAAATTGTCGAATCTGGAGCTCGGAACACCCAAGAGTTATTGTTGAAAAACTTCTCTATGTTCAACGTGTGACTATTTGGTGCGGTTAATGGTCCGGCGAGGTCATTGGACCTTGCTTTTTCGAGAATGAGGCTGTAGCAACAGTTACGGTGAATGGATTGCACTATCGAGAGATGATTGAGGATTTTTTATGGCCGGAATTGTATGGTATTGATCTGGACAACGTTTACTTCCAACAAGACGGCGAAACGTGCCACACAAGCAACCAAACCATTGATCTTTTACGAGAAAAGTGTTATGTCCCGAAGAGGTGATCAAAATTGGCCAACGAGATCTTGTGATTTAAAACCTTGCGACTGCTTCCTCTGAGACCATGTGGAATGAAAGGTCTACGTGAAGAGCCCATCGTCGATTCAAGACCAGAAAGATGGAATTCGTGAGGCTATCGAGTACATGGGGCAGCCACTTTGCGATTTGGTTATGGAAAATTTCATGAAAAGGTCCTGTAGTCGTGGTGGTCATTTGGCTGATGTAATTTTTTATTATTAACGGCATACCTTCCTCTTTATAATGAAATGAACATCCGATAATTTATCAAAAACAATGGCATTTTTCCTCGAATGTCGAAATAACACCTCTCATTGGAAAACCCTTCATAAATATGAGGATATATAGTCAATAATTAAATCTGTCAAAGGTTGAACTTTTTCTATTTCACGAATTATTATTTCTTTTGTCAGATTGAACGAAAATAGTCTCTTTTTATTATTCACAAGTACTTACAGAAGACCAATCACCAACAAGCCATTCCCCTTCTAAACTGTTAGTTTTGAAGTTAGGGTTCCTCGGTACCTCATTGTTGATCAAATCGCAGTCACCTTGAGTACAAGCCTGAGTTTTCAAAAGAGGCCTGGGCCTGCCAGAACATTGAACGTCGTCGACTATGACTTCTCTTCCAGTGTTGAGTTCTTGTTTGCACTGAATGATGTACCTCTGAATACCGGTTCCGCATGTAACACTGCAAGAACTCCAGTATCCGGTCCATTTTGGAGGGCAGTCTTGTATGTTGCATCTGATTGGGTTCGAATTTGGTTTTTCCACATGAATACATCGCCTGTCTGGCACTGGGCTTTGGGTTAGTTCTCGAACGCAGCTCACTACTGTTGTTTGGATTCCTGAAAAACCGTATGCATTGAATTTCAGTCAAACTCTAGGATGAAGAATAGTTATAGTTATAGTTATGGTTAGAAAGGAGCTACAGTTCACTGCCACCTTGAGGTCTACTGTGGCCCCTAACAGAGCTGTTCCCACCATGCACTTTACAGCTCGCGAACTCTCCTTCCAGTTCCAGAGATCTAATGAAATCCAATATCTGGAAGGTTTCAACGAGGCTAGTTCCTCACTCATGCAAGTTTCTTGCCAAAAGGATTCTTTCCTTTGGGTTGCTATGGCAAGGCATTCCGTTAATAGGTGAAAAGGAGTTTCTTTCTCCTTCCATCATCAGTGTCCGATGAACCCATTCTCACCTGATCCTCCCTGAGACGACAATGTCTTGTAAGACATTAAAGAGCCTGATCCATAGATTATTTACAACCATATCATGTGGGTTCCTTGCCCTAGCAATGCTGGCTTTGGTGTTCTTCCTCCTCTACCTCTTTGGAGCATTCAATTCCGACGAAGTCTCATCACAGCATCCCAAAATAGTCCAAAAAATAATCGGTAATCTTCTTAAGGACAACAAGTAGAATGAAGCATTTCTGCGGAGGAACCCTCATCAAACCTGACTGGGTGCTCACAGCGGCACATTGCATTACCACAATGAACCCTAAATACTACACAGTAGTAGCAGGAACTTCGCAAATTAATAAGAGCGAAGTGCAACGTAGAGCAGCGAAAAAAATTTTCAGACATGGAAAATTCGACCAGAGAAACTTCAAAAACGACATAGCCTTGATCGAACTGAAAGAACCTTTCGTTAACGAGGCTGATGTGAAAGATTACTGTGGAGAAGGGACAGTCATTGGCTGGGGCCACATGGAAACTTGGGACCCAGGAAAAGCTCCTTTGAACTACGTATTCAACCCGATTTTACAATGTGTTACGCTGCCTGTGCTGAGTGATGAAGAATGCTCTGAAATGAGGGACAAACCACTGAGGGAGAATATTTTCTGTACCTACTCTAAAGGGGGTGGTAAAGACTCCTGTCAAGGGGATTCTGGAGGGCCCCTTTTCTGTGGAAACGTCCAGTATGGAATTGTTTCATCGGGATATGGTTGCGGCCTTCCGAAAAGTCCAGGATATTACATGAGGGTTGATAGGCAGCTTGATTTTATAAGGGATGTTATTTTGCATAAAAAATTGCCAAGGTCAGCATTACCTGATGATGATAGCTCTGGGAAAAGTGTGAACTATTCGTTCATTCTGATTTTCATCATGGTCGCATAATGTGATGAAATTAAATATTTAAATCAGTAGGAAAGCAGGTAAGAAGGTGCAGCTGGTTCTTACTGAGATCCAGATACCTTTTGGATCTTGCATTTTCAAAGTTCCGAAGTAACTTTTTTGAGTGATTCATTCCTAGGAGATTCCCCCAGAGTGGTTTCCCTTTCGGTTTCATACTTCTCCAGAAACTCTTTCTTATATGTGCATTTTTCTATACCTATACCATAGAAAGGTTCTGACCCAGTGAATGGCTTCCGTGTGCCCTCTCTATAAAGCATATTGACCTTTTCGTTTCCTTTCATTCCCGAATGACCAGGAACCCAGATTAAAGAGACCTGAATTTTCTTGCCTTAGTCATTGGGTTTTCTCTGCCACTCCCAAATCAACTTTGAATCAATGACATGAAAGCTCAGTGCTTCAATAGCGGCTGACTATCCGAGTGAATGGCTATATCGCACTTCTGATAGTTTCTTTCTAGGTTTATGTCTTGGCAACTCTCAATTGAATTTCTGCCTGGAAAACGCTCGAAGTATTCACAGATTCTGTGTATTTCTGATTATTATTCCTATTCTTCTTCAGATGCCTCTGATTAGGAAGGCTATTTCGTTTCCACTTGTGTATTTGCTTCAAGGTGGGCATTCAATGTAGTGTGTTTTTATTTCAAGTGGCATTTGAAAATGGTTTGAGAACTGAAATTTTGTGGGTAAACTCAGAAAGGATTGGAGTTCTTAATGAAATAATTTAAATCGATTTTATTTCGAAAGTTTATTTTTTTCTCTCAAAAATAGGGGAAAATGAGGCAACTCTTGCTTCTGCTTTATTTCAAACGAAAAATCCATGAAAATAGTTTAACTTCCGATTACAAGTGACAGATAATTTCGTTCAGAAAAACAACTTGAAATACGAAATTGGCAGAGAATGGCCAAATTCAAATATATGGCGGAAAATAGTTTACCCACATATTCAGTAATTTCATAGTATCATAGCGATTTTCGGATAGAGAGCGCTATTGTTCATTTCATTCATAAGGATAGAGATATTCATAGAACTTATAGTGATAATATAAATTCTAATGAGATAATCCATAAAATGCACGTTGGCGCCTCTATCGGGTTTGTTTTCCCACTCGCTTTGAACGGCGACCTTGAATCGGAAATAGTAGATTAGTGATAGTGATAGATTCTCTGTTCATACACTCCTTAAGTGAGTTGTGTGGCACAAGGATTCAGGAGTTCTGCCGATCTCTGTTCATAAGACTAAGATCGGCAGAACTTCTTGATGTGGGCGACGATCAACGTCTAATACACAATTTCTGTAGTAGTTCATCTTTGGTACTTTGAATACAAAGGAATTTCGGCTTGGGGCCTGGATCAGTGGTTCTGTCGATCTCAGCGCATGTCTCTCAAACGGCTGAGGGAGAACACTGTGAAACGTCAAAATACATCTACTCTGGAGTAGATATACTCTGAGAATCTGCTCTTTATATTTTTATCGTTAGAGATCTAATTACATGATTTGTATCTGTCACTTATGCTCATATGTTTTGAATGCTCTGCCTAATATTCTACTCATTGACTGTTGTCAATTTGAATCGTACTGATACATTTAACTAGGAGCATAGATATTCTATGCTCCTAGTATTTAATTTAACTGCTAAAGCCAAGGGTTTTTGCCTATTGGTCCTTCTTCATTTTCTCTCATTTATGAAACGACTTTCGAAATCACTTCCATTTGGACCAATAAAATATGATCCCTTGTGTCAAAATGAAGAAAAAAAAACCTTAGTGTGTAAAAACCCCTCTGAGATACAGGGTAGGTTTTGCCTTTTTATCCTCATTTTGAAAAAATGGCAAAATGACTTGGATCGTAACAAAGTGTATAAAAATGAAGCTTTTAGGGAATAAATAGTTAGATAGGTAGGTTAGATAGTATATTCAAAATAATGCCAACTTACCCCCGCCGCATGATTTGGAGCACGCGGAGATCCCACTGATTTTCCAGGAGAATCTTTTCCTTACCCTCCTTGGTCTGTGATGATGATGGTTAGTCGAAGATTTCGGGTCATCTTGTTGATTGGAATGTAAGGATCTGTCGAATTTTGTGATTTCTGTGGTGTGCGAATTCGGCAGAAGTATCGAAGGGGGTGCTATCTGTCTTCCATCGTAGGGTTTTAGGGAACGGTTCGGTACCCTTATTGATGGTGGTGCGATTTGCTTTTCGATATCGTTCGGAAGGAGGTATCCATATTTGAGCCCAAGGTTGGGTTCATAAGATACCAACTGTGAAAAAGGAAAGGTGATGTTTTAACATATGGAGATCAGTGGCTTTTACAATAAGAATTTTAACTATATCAGCTGCGCAACTAAGTTCCAGCTATTTGACAATAGATGTCTCCAGAAGTATAAGTGCTAATCCATTTTGACATATCCAAAAAATGGTTCGATTCGTAGATAGCCTCAAAAGATGGACACTTTTACCGTTAGGGTATTGGAGCTCTACCAGGAAGATGGGAAAAAGTTGTAGATAACAATGGGATGGGAGGAAATATGATGATTCATTCGTAATGCGTTTTTCACAATAAACTTGCATTTTCACCAAAAAACAGCGGAATTTCATACGAATGAAGTCATCAACATTTGGTTCAATTTTACCCTCTCCTTTATAAAGTTCAATCTAATAATCTTAATCCATGAAACTTTATAGCTAAGCTTTGGTTAGGAGAAACGAGAAAATTAGATACCATGATAATGAAATCATTCGAAGATAATATCCATAAGCCCCCATCCCATCCTAGTACCATATTCCAAGAGAAAACCTATTTCCAATTTTCATCTTTGAAAGTGTTTCCCTTGTGAAATCTTGAAGCCCCTCTTGAAAATGACATTAATTATAATTAATAACTTAATTGTGATAACGAAAGAGGAACATATCAGAAAGTCATAATTTTCATGTCAATAGACTAGAAAAGAATAAATTGTTATCGTATCGAGCGCGAACGGTAAGTATAAATTGTTTTGCATGCTCTTATCCGTAGCAAAATTTGAAGGGAATAAGCCGACATCAAAGCAAAGAGAATATAATTAAAATTCAATTACGCCTCAGCTAGTCGCTCGGCATTATGGAAATTCTACGTCATTGGATTAATGGATCTCCGGAAAATATTTATGATATCAAGAAAACATGATCTTTCCGTTATCTGAAATTTTTCTGAGAACACTTAGTGCTTAGTCGATGCAAACCTCAGAGTAAAAAATAAGTTATTTATTACTCAATGATATATACCAACAACTTCTCTGTGGTTAGAAGTTAGGAAAGGATATATTCCCTAATTAGCCATTGATATTCTGACTTTATATTCCTGAATCTAAATTTCAGTTACCGGAAAATGAACATTTAGCCATCTGAAGGGTTTTCCAAAAAGAGGTGTTATTTTGAATAGACCGCTATTTCGGTAGATGTCACTTTGTAAGATGTAATTTTTTTGACATTTGACGAGTGGAAACTACGCCATTAACAAAGAATGAAACGATACACGCTTCAACAACGCATTAAAATTCACTATAAAATGGTGGAAACTTGGCAGAGACGATTCATAAAACTTGAACATTTTTGGGTCGTCGTGAAGCACCTTGTCGATCCGCGATACAGAAATTGGTAGAAAAATTTGAGCTTTTGTGACAAGTTAGTGATGTGAAGAATGAAGCCCGTGCACGTCGCTCAAGAACGGCCGAGAATATTGCTGCTGTAGCCGAATGTGTTGAAGACCACCCAGGTTCTCCATTCCTCTTTGTTGATAAGGATTTGGGTCTTAAGGCTTATAAAGTTCAGTTCACTCGGGAACTCAAGCCGGCCGATCATCAACAACGTCGTGAAAATTATTCGGAATTCCATCGAAAAATCATCTTGAGTGATGAGGCCCATTTTCACCTCGGTGGCTTCGTCAACAAGCAAAAATGTCGCATCTGGGGCTCGGAAAACCCAAGAGTTATTGTTGAAAAGCCTCTCTATCCTCAACGTGAGTACTTTTTAGAGAATGAGGCTGCAGCAACAGTTACGGTGGATGGATTGCGCTATCAAGAAATGATTAATGATATTTTATGACAGAAATTGAAAGGTATTGATCTGAACAACGTTAACTTTCAACAAGGCTATCGAGGATATAGGGCAGCCACTTTGCGATTTGGTTATGGAAAATTTCATGAAAAAGATATGGCCCTGTAGTCGTGGACGTTGTGGTCATTTGGCTGATGTTATTTTCCATTATTGAAGGCATACCTTCCTCTTCATAATGAAATTAACATGAGATTAACGTCAGAAATGCCGTAGCACAAAATTGAGAAATTAAGCCCGATGTTGACAATATCACTAACAAGAATTACATTTAATTTCATTACACATGCGTAGAATAAGAAGCATAGAAATACTTTTAATTTGAAATTACGCACAGGTAACTATCTCGTAAGAAATAAATACCTCTGTAATTTTTATGTTTATTTTTTGAAGATTCTGAATGAACATTATTATTATTATTTTTATTATATTTACTCTATTATCATTCTACCGTACAGTAGTCATGGTTGACAGATACCGTAGGTTGGCGGTGAGAAGAGGATTTGTTCAGCAAGACATTTGGTTCATTTTTACTCTATTATTATTATTAATTATCTAAAAATATGGCATTTTCTTTGAATGCCAAAATAACACCTCCTATTGAAAAACCCTTTATAGGCAGATAGGCTATACTGAATAGTATGGTGGTCCACTTTTTACAGCAGGATTTCAACAGTCGATAGAAAGTAAAATTTGAAGAAGACAATTCTATTCAAAGGACCCCGCACTTTTTTATGGAAAATGGCGTTCCGTCAAATGTTCTAAAATTTTGGTATAATGTAGTACTCGACCTACTGATCAAATGTGTCCATGGCTCCAACTCAATCCTTTGACTAGTTTTTGGGATACAGGGCGTTGAGTTGAGAATTACCCACTTTTACAACGCGCGTATCTCCAAACAGAATAGAATGAATTTCAATTTTTCTCAAGAAACATTTCATTCCATCCCCAGGGAGCAACCATTTGGAGAAATATGACCGAAAATCGTTACGAATACAGGGTTAACCATAATTGAATGCATGCCCGATTTTGAAAGTATAAAATGTGTCAGTTTCAGAGCGAGAACGTTCGCAAAATCACTAGATATGTTGTTGTTGCATCGAAAAAACCTGAAATACCCAGAATTCATACTGGGTGATCCATTATTATAGAAACTATTCACAATGAAGGTTAAGTGGACACCCTGTATTTTTGGGTTGATTTAAGATGTTTGTTTGAGTTTTTTCAGAATATATCGCCATGGACTTCAAAGAATACAGGGTGATTCAGTCATGAAATAAACTGTGAACCTCACGAAAATACCCAAAAACCACATTTTTTTCATCACCCTCTATTTCAAGATTAAGTCCGTTGATGTGGGAATTTTCTTTCACCACTGTACTTGATATAAAAACATCAATACTGCTGAGAGTTTTCATCCACTTCCTATAATCAGATTTTTTTTTATGTGATATGAAAATTATTTATTTATGTTATTCTATTCTCATTCCAGCATAAAAAAATGTGGTCATAGGAAGTGGCTGAAAACTCTCAGCCGTATTGATGTTTTTATATCAAGTACATTGGTGAAAGAAAACTCCCTCCTCAACGGAGTTGATCTTGAAATAGAGGGTGATGAGAAAAAAGGTGGTTTTCGGGTATTTTAGTGAGGTTCACAGTTTATTTCATGACTGAATCACCCTGTATTCTTTGAAGTCCATGGTGATATGTTCCGAAAAAATCAAACAAACATCTCAAATCAACCCAAAAATACAGGGTGTCCACTTAACCTTCATTGTGAATAGTTTCTATAATAATGGATCACCCAGTATGAATTCTGGGTATTTCAGGTTTTCTCGATGTAACAACATAGGTATCTAGTGAAATAGTTCATTTTGCGAACGTTCTCACTCTGGAACTGACATATTTTATACTTTCAAAATCGGACATGCTTTCAATTATGGATAACCCTGTATTCGTAACGATTTTCGTTTATATTCCTCTATATGGTTACTCCCTGGGGATGGAATGAAATGTTTCTTGAGAAAAATTGAAGTTCATTCGATTCTGTTCCGAGATACGAGCGTAGTAAAAGTGGGTAATTCTCAAATTCATCACCCTGTATCTCAAAAACTAGTCATAGGATTGAGTTGGGGCCATGGACACTTTTGATCAGTAGGTCGAGTATTACATTATATCAAAATATTAGAACATTTGACGGAACGCCATTTGCCATAAGGAAAGTGCGGGGTCCTTTACCCAATACCAAAATTGTACAGACTCTTTCGAAGAATTACTGTCTAGATACAAATTTTACAATTTTTCTGAATGAGCAATTTTTCTACTAAAAATTCCCCCTGATATTTTTGTATCTGCCCAGCCATCTCGCAAATTTTTATTCGAGGATGTAAAATTTTCTTCTAGAAATCTGTTTTTTAATCGCCTTTGATGGCAAAAGTCTTCCTTGAGAGCTCGAAAAAAATCAATCGAAAAAAATTGACTGCAGTTGCCAAAGCAATCGTCCATATTCCTGCATATATTGGAATATATATACTCCTCACTGAAAATGGATACGAGTACTCGATTTGACTTACATAAATTTCTATGGGAACATTCAGCGGGCCCTGGGATGTAATCGTTTCTAGGGATACACTATCCTGTTTGATGTATGCGAATCTGGTTCCCGCTCCTTCGAAGGATCTGCTAGTGGTGGAAAATTTCCAATCGCCGTTAATGATGAAAGAATTATTTGCTTTCTTTAATGCTGCGAGAAAAAGATGTAATGTGATTATGAAGAATTTCTGCGACTTCTAAACAAGAAAAGGCTGCTTGAAAAGTTTCGAAAAAGTAAATCAATTTTTTTCAATTTGTTCACACCATTTCAGATGAAGTCTTCTGAAAGACCCTCGGAATATGCAGGGTGTATTCTAAGGTGAGGCTTTTCTTTTGACAGGTGATAAAACTCATCATAATAAGTCATTTTACCCAACATTTTTTGTATGAAATGTTCAATTCAAAAAATGTATAAAAAATTTTGGGCATCAATACCTCAATACTACTCTGGTCTGCATCTTTCTGTTCATCATATCTCTGCACCAGGTTTATGAACATCCGCGAAGTTGGGTGATTTCTTAGCGGAAATCTTGTTCTGTACAACTTATACGCTTAAGTGGCATTTTGTTCTGATTAAAACACTCGCCGTAACACGATCGAAGATCACTGATCACAATCGATATTCTGAGTCATGTATGATAATCAGACAAAAAAGGCATCTTAATATCTACGGAGGAGCAAGCGAGGGAGCAGGTTCGGACTGAGGAATTTTCAGATTCACCTAGATCCTAGAAACTAGAAAATATTCTAGTTTCATTTTCTCGAAGCAGGGGCATAATTCATGAAAAAATACTTTTCGGTAAAATGACTTATTTTGATGAGTTCCACCATCTGTCAAAAGAAAAGCCTCACCTTCAAATACACCCTGTACATTCACACTAAATATCACCTTTCCATTCGTTCGAAAACGATTCCCGCATTCTCAATTTTTTTGATGGAATGTGAGCCCGTGCATTGTCTTGATAAGAAATGAGTTTTTCAAGATCATCACATCCAGTTATATGGAACGTTACAATCACTCAGTAATTTCTGAGACTCAAATTACTCTTTGGTAATACATATTTTGTTGAGGGATCACCAAAACAAGCTGTCTCTGAATTCTAATGTGTGAATGGATTATTCATCATTCAAGAAAGCTAAATCCTCCCTGCTAAATATTTTCGGGTTGACTTTCAATTTTACAATATCTGAAATCTTGGGGAAACTGCTTGATATAAATGGAATTGGCTTTTGTCAATATCTGTTATTCTCTAAACAGTCTAAACTATGATTGAAATTCATCATTCACTCAAGCCTACTTCCTCAAATCAAAATGTCTCGAGTAAAAATTAGAACAGTGCAAAATATGAGTTTTCTGTAAATTGAATTGAGATGGTAGGATCATCTTTGCACGACAATTAATGAGTCTAATGTGTATACCTGGAATATTCATCAATCTATAAAGTCAAGTCCTTCCTGTTGAATATTTTTCAGTTAAATTTTAATTTTACAATATCTGAATTTTAGGAGAAACTGCTTGAAATAATCGGAATTTTCTTTTGCCAATATCTATAATTTTCTTAACTATGTTTAGAATTCATCATTTACTCAAGCCCACTCTCTCAAAATTCAAATCAAAAACTGAAGTTAACAATATGACAGATCGACTTGGCGTTCGTGGCGTGATATGAAGGATAAATCTTTATTTGGTGCTCTTAGGTTACGTCCGCATAGGCAGGAGGCTTGCTTAGCGCCTAGAGGTTTGCTTGGCGCCTGGAGGCTTGCTTAGCGGCTTGCAATCTGGCAACTAGAAAGAAAACTCACTTCCAAAGTAAACTTTTTCTATAGTTTATTCTTCATTATATTCCAAAACTGTAATGTTAGATCAACTGCAGTCTTCATTGTGCATACTTTTGTACATTCTATAACGTTCGTTTCACGAAGCTACTCGCTTGGTGACTGGCCAGGTGACTCGCTAGGCTCTAGGCGCTAAGCAAGCTTCCTGCCTATGCGGACGTAGCCTAAGCGTTTTCAAAACTTTTCAAGTAACCGTATATGTAGAACACATCCACTGCACATATTCTGCACTTCAAATATCGGGTGTTTTTAAGGGTAATAGAACTTTAAATTGACATAAAACACATTTAAATTGAGATTGAAGGTATTTTTTTATTTGGAAATAATTTTATGACATTTATGTTTCAAGAATAAATTCCGGCACATGTCCACCACGACCAGCTCTGAGCAACCGCATTCGACCAGACCAATTCTAATATGACATAATATTCCATTGGAGTTATGTCGCATGATCTTGGAGGTCAATTAAATGGACCATTTCTCGAAATAATGTTGTCGCCAAATATTTCTTTCAATGCATTGAATTGTTACGGGGACAGCATGAGGTGTAGCAACATCTTGTTGGAACCAAAACACTACTGGGTCGATAACATTTAAATTTTGAAACAAATAATCATTGATCATCGATCTATAACGAGCACCAATCACTGTAACATTAGCTCGAGAGCTAGTCGGGGTGGATATATGCCGGAAATTATTTTCTAAACTTGAAGGTCAAAAAATTATCTTTCAAATAAAAAATGGTTTCTATCCTAATTTAAATATTTTTTATTTCAATTTAAAGTTAGAATATACAGCAAATGGGTGCATGTAATATAAACAAATGTTTTTGTGCGAATACTCACCGATGAAATTTCTAGTATGTTTAAGCTGCTGAACAATGATCCTACAGGCACCTTTTGGTATTTGCGCTATCATGGAATAGCCAGGTGGTAGGTTAGAACGGGTATAAATGCCATTGATACTTCTACAGAGTCCTCTGGAACAAGCCGGGCATTCGGTGAATTTTTCATCAGTGCTGCCAACCACTCCTCTGGAGTCGACAGACTGAAAAAAATTACATACATATTAGCTATAGTTGGACCAAATTTTGTTTGTGTGAAATAACGCAGGAAAATCCAACAATTTTATAAAATATGCCAACAAATGTCGAACTCAAAGAAGAAATGTATCCTGAATTTTGAAACCTTCCACACTTCCTCATGTAACAATCTCTCGAATTTATTTTTTTCGGTAATTTAGAAGTTGAACCTGAAGAATGGATGGACAGGCAAAAAATATTCATCTGTCGGTGTTAAAGTTCTCAACTATAACGATTTGAATTCGAATCAAACTACACATATGCATTAGGGAAACTGCTGAAAATCATTAAAATATCTTGCGATAGGTATAACCAGGATCCTTTGGCTGATTGCAGAACATAGTGACCTGTGCAAGATGAAGGGTTTTCCAATAAGATGTGGTATTTTGTTTAGCCCGCTATTTCAGAAGATGTCACTTTTGAAGCTGTCATTTTTTTAAATTTGACAAGTATAAACTAGGCCATAAATAAATATGGAACGATACAGGCTTCAACAATGCATTGCAATTATTGAAATTCACAATAAAAATGGTGAAAATTTGGCTGAGACGGTTCGTAAATCTCGAACATTTTAGGGTCGTCGTGAAGCACCTTGTCGAACCGCAATACAGTAATTGGTGGAAAAATTTGAGCTGTTGGGAACAGTTAGTGATGTGAAGAATAAAACCCGTGCACGTCGCTCAAGAACAGCCGTGAATATTTCTTCTGTAGCCGAAAGTGTTGAAGAAACCCCAGGTTTGTCCATTTCACATCGTTCTTTGGAATTAGGTATTCCACAAACGTTATTAAACCGTATTTTGCATAAAGATTTGGGTCTTAATACTCATAAAGTTCATTTAACACAAGAACTCAAGCCGGCCGATCATGGACAACGTAGTATCTTTGCTGGTTAGGTCCTTGGGATGCATGAAAATGATCCGGAATTATCTTGAGTGATGAGGCCCATTTCCACCTTGGTGGCTTCGTCAACAAGCAAAATTTGTCGCATCTGGGGCTCGGAAAACCCAACAGTTATTGTTGAAAAGCCTCTCTATTCTCAAAGTGTGACTGCTTAGTGCGGTTTATGGCCTGGCGGGGTAATTGGATGAAACATTTCAAAAATGAAGCTGAAGCAACAGTTACGGTGGATAGATTGCGCTATCGAGAGATGATCAATGATTTTTATGCCCGGAATTCTATGGTTTTGATTTGGAAAACGTTTACTTTCAACAAGACGGCGCTACGTGCCACACAAGCAACGAAACCATTGATCTATTTTTTACGGAAAAGTTTCCGGACAGTGTTATCTCTCGAAGAGGCGATCACAATTGGCCACCGAGATCTAGTGATTTAACACCTTGAGACTTCTTCCTTTGGGGCCATCATGTGAAAGAGAAGGTCTACGTCAAGAGCCCACCGTCGATTAAAGACCTCGAGGACATAGGGCAGCCACTTTGGGATTTGGTTATGGATAATTTCATGAAAGGGATATGGTTCTGTAGTCGTGGTCGTGGTGGTCATTCGGATGATGTTATTTTTCATTATTAACAGCATAATTTCCTCTTCATAATGAAATACACATCCGATCATTCATCTAACGAAATGGCATTTTTCTTTGAATGTCGAAATAACACCCCTCATTGGAAACCCTTCATATAAATGTGAACATGTAGATTATTTGGGATACGTATGATTTTTCCCAACGAGAGGAAGTTTATTTATGAATACAACACTTTACTATTCCTAAGAATAATTGAGAGGGTTGTCAGCCACGAATTTGCAATCAAAAGATGCCCCCCTTCGAAGAAAAACTGATCTCTCTCCTGTCTCTACATTTCCCGGAAAACCTCATACTGACGGAAATATCCGGATGAACTCAAAATTAAATATTTACTTCGTGAAAATTCTTGTCCTTTTCACAAGTTTAATTAAACCACAAAGTTGGTTCAAACGGGCATTAGAAACCTCAAAACATGTCACAAAGTTGGGAAGTTCACCTTGTCCATATGACAATAGGTACAATGTGGATTATAAATGAAAAATTACAGACGTAATTTTTCATTTCAGAAGATGGTCGAATCGCATTGTCGATTGGAGGGCGGCATGAGAAAGTGATGCTTAATCGATTTGACGTCGGGAAGAAAAGAGAATTCGGACCGGTTCAAAAGGCGGACCACGTTAAATGAAGTCATTAATGCATTTTGCACGCTTCAGCGTAAAAATCAACCGTTATTATTTATCCTTTTGATCGGGCAATGTATGTACTTAGCCGAATAATAATTATGTTCCGTTCAATTCCTGTCATCAAGGAATATAAATTACATACATTTCAGTCCTCATTCCAGGGTCGAAAATTGAGAAATCGGTGTAGAGGACATGCTTCCAAGGTTCGACCGACCTACGTCATAGTTCGGAGTATTTTGTCCCAGAAAGTATTGTTAGAAGTTTATTTTTGGAGAAAACAATACTTTTTCTCCGTAAAGTATTTCTATACTTTACCCAAACTGATAGTTCTCTCTGAAAAAGTATTGTGTTTACAAAATACATTCAAACTTGCCAGTTACTCATTTATCGTTTAATTGGTTGATAGGCAAACTTGATTATCGATGCACCCATAGTTTTTCGAATAAAATATTTCAAGTATGGTAACGGCTCCGTTACGAATTCATGATAGGTTAAAAAATTGATAAATTACTCAGGCGCACCGGAAATAAAACCAAATTTCGACACTGCAGCGCTCATTAATAATGCGGTTAAATAAGTTAA
The DNA here is from genome assembly GCA_951802165.1 of Adalia decempunctata. Taxonomy (NCBI): domain Eukaryota; kingdom Metazoa; phylum Arthropoda; class Insecta; order Coleoptera; family Coccinellidae; genus Adalia; species Adalia decempunctata. Next base: position 31,864,830 of record OX637697.1, read on the forward strand.
TGGCGACAGGTTTATCTTGTCCAAAGATAACGTCTAATTAGCGTCGATTCTTCCCGCCTCTTTCAATTTGTTTCTCTGATTGTTTGGATGGAACGTGAAAGGCGATTTTCACACAACCGGTTGAGGACCACCCGAAAATGTTAATTATTGAAATTTGTACAATTGAATCGATACGAATAAGAAATTATTTCGTAAAAAATTCTGTATCAATTCCACCTGTGCCTTAAGGTGGGCGTCCAATGTAGTATGTTTTTATTTCAAGTTGTATTTGGTTTAACTAAAATCTAAACTAAAATTTTGTGGGTAAACTCAGAAAGGATTGGAGTTCTTAATGAAATAATTGAAATCGATTTCATTTCGAAAGCTATTTTTCTTCTTTAAAAAATAGAAGAAAATAAGCCAACTCATGTTTCTGTTTTATTTCAAACGAAAGACCCATGAAAACTTCCGATTTAAAATGAATCTACAGATAATTTCGTTCAGAAATCAAAATGTATATAGCGAGAAATTGTTCCTGCTTTACCTACATATTTACTAATTTCATAGTTCAACGATTTTCGGATAGAGAGCGTCATTGTACATTCCATTCATTCTTATGAATACCTTTTAATGGAATATTCCATAAAATGCACGGTGGCGCCTCTATCGGATTAGTTTTCCTACTCGTTGTGAACAGCTACCTTAAGGGGAAGTAACACCTTTTGAATTTACGACGTAGAGACTTGATTTTTTTTAATTGAAGTTGAAGAACGTCCCGAGGGCAAATAGTTTTCTTTTTTTCAATTTAATTAGTTTTTCAATTAAAAAAAAAACAGGGTAATCGTTAGATCTCTGCAATATTTGGGTTATTGAAAATGTTTTTCGTTTTTCATGGGTACAAGCTATATTTTTGAACTAATCATCATGAAAATTTTTGAAGTTTATAGGGGCAAATAGTTGCGATTTTTTCCAAAAAATGATGATAACCGTCGAAAAATAGTATATTATTTTATTAGGAGGAGAAGTGTCACTTTTCGTGGCGAGCTTGAGTTTATCAGCCGAACGGAGTGAGGCGGATAATTGAAAGCGAGCCACGAAAAGTCACTTCTTCTCCGAATGAAATATGCTATTTTATTTCCAAACGTTTTCAAATTCATGAAAATTGTACATTTAATGTAACTTTATCATATGTAATACCACTAGAGATGGAATTTTGCCGGCAAAATTTCTCGCTAATAATATGAAAGTTTGTTGCTCGGAAATTTCGAGAATGATAATTGCATTAAAATCACGAGCCGTCAGGCGAGTGATTTTGGAAAAAATGTCATGAGCGAAATTTCCGAAAAGCAACAAACTTGAATATTACAAGAGAGAAATTTTACCTGCTTAAATTTCATCTCGAGTGGAATTCGGCATGACTATTCCACGAGAAAATAGGGTAATATGTTCACATTTGCTATTTGGCAAATTAGAATTCATCATAGATTAACCCCACTAAACGTTGTTTGTTTTCTCTATGATATTCATTTCAGAAGCTATCTATGAATTGGAGAAACGTCAAAAATTTTGTCGATGAAATACTAACATGTTGGTTTTGCCGACTTGAAAATTTTTTCGGGATGAAACGATCGTTGCTACGGGAACTTCCTCACTAAAAATAAAAAGAGTGGAATAGTCAAATGAAAATGACGTTTGAATTGGAAGTTTTTATATTCTATGCATCTATGTTCATGGTAACCAATTAATCTTTTTCGTAGCAACACTTTTCCTGCCGCCGGCGCCGGAGGGAAAAGTATTTCTCCGCCTAGGCGGAGAAATAGAACTTTTCGATGATCCTGTCAGTCGAGAACTGACGTTGTTATCGTACGTTTGGAAATAACAGTGTATTATTTCATTAGGAGGAGAAGTGTCACTTTTCGTGGCGAGCTTGAGTTTATCCACCGAACGGAGTGAGGCGGATAATTGAAAGCGAGCCACGAAAAGTCACTTCTTCTCCGAATGAAATATGCGTTTGAATTAGAAATTTTTGTATTCTATGCATCTATGTTCAACAGTGAAGTAGCTAGATAGTCCGGGGCCCTGATGCAAAAATCGAGGAGGGGCCCCTTAATGAATTGTTTTCGAGTCAAAATATAAATACTTCGAAGAAGCAAAGTTACTTACTGAAGATACAGTTGAGGAGTATACTTGAATAAATTATGTTGTTATTTATGTATTTGAGTAGGTATATTACATTCATTTTATTAATGTTATATTAATGTGGATGAAAACGAGGGGTTTGAAATCATTTTTTATAGATATTTACTATATGTACAAAATTCAACAAATATTCACAAAAAAATTGTCATTGTCACTACGACCTTCTAGCTTTATTTTTCTTATTGATACGTTAGATTATTTGGTGAAATCACAATAAGAATAAATTATTCAAGGAATGAATTCAAATTAATTATTGAGGATTCGAACCTAGAGGTCCATCAAGGCTAGATTTAAAGTCATTCATTCCTTCGGAAAAAATATGTTTACAACCTCTTTCTAGACCTACTCTTTGCGAAAGATTCAATGACTTCACTTGATGCAGCTTCATTTTCAGTTGATAGGTATAAGTCAAAAATGTCGCAGTTGAGCTTGGCTCATAGTGTTCAGCAAATAATTTTATATTATTCTTAATCTGCTGAAAAATCTTTCAGCTTCTACAGAGGTGACAGGAATATTGTATGGAACAGTAATATTGCTGCAAATACTTCTGTCGGAACGCATTCCAGCATTCCGTATTTCCTTATTATTTTCATACAGAATTCATGAATTGTCAATGCCTTATTCAATTCAGGTAGAAATAGGTGATAAATATTAAGAACTTGAATTGAAAAGTTGGTCCCTTTCATATAGCAATATTCATTTCGAAATTGGTCGAAGCTTTGAATTACAGTTTTTTCGTCTACCTATATCTAGTAGAAATGATGGTGAAAATTCCAAATTTTGTTAACTGCAGTCATACACCCGAAACTTGAATGCAATCAATCAATCAAATCTTTATTGTACTACAGGCTTAATACAATAGCGTTTACTCGTCAATTTTCAGCATAAATAACACATTATTAAAATAAATATGGACATAAAATGAACTTACAGTCTAGGACAAACTATACTTATATCTAGGAGTATAGAATTCTATACTCCAAGTTTATATTATCACAGAGAGGTTTGTGTCGCAGAAAAAGTCTGAGAGCGAATAATACACTTTTGTTACAAGGAGCGCCTTCAATTCTCTTTTAAATTTAATGAAACTTAATAGTTTCCAATGATTCGGCAGTTTGTTGAAAACTGCAACCGTAATATAAGAAGGCAACTTCTAAAATTGAGTAAGTATTGTATCGAGCACTCTATTGAAAATATATATTTCGGAAAATTCTCCCCTGCTTCGAAATCGGTGATCGGAAGCTGATTCATCGAAATATTTTTTACCTTTTTTTGTCTCTTTTCTTCGAAATGGGGATCTTTACCATATGCTATGACATTTTCTCTAGCCTTGCACTTGAAGGACTCTTATTTGCAAGAATTTTTCATAACTATTTCAGCTAATGCACGAATGATATGAAAAAAATGAAATTTGATTGCCGAAATTATGTTAACCCTACTGACCATCTAGTCGGATTTAGTTTTTTTAGATAAGTGTCCGATTCACCTGTGAATTTTGACAATAAATCCCTACATTTGATGATATTTCGGAAAAAAATATTTTTCAACAACTGAATATAATAAGAACAATGTTATTCACATAATAGATCACAGAGAAAAAACAAAATTTAAATTCTTTTTCAAGTTCAAACGCGATTTGATGGTCAGCGCTTGGGAGCCCCCTGAGGTCGGGGGCCCTGGTGCACTGCACACTCTTGCACCCACGTAGCTACGCCGCTGATGTTCAATGGTAACCAAGTAATCTTTTTCGTAGCAACACTTTCCCTGCCGCCGGAGGGAAAAGTAAATATTTCTCCGCCTAGGCGGAGAAATAGAACTTTTCGATGATCCTGTCAGTCGAGAACTGACGTTGTTATCATACGTTTGGAAATAAAATCATTTATTTCCAAACGTACGATAACAACGTCAGTTCTCGACTGACAGGATCATCGAAAAGTTCAATTTCTCCGCCTAGGCGGAGAAATATTTACTTTTCCCTCCGGCGGCAGGAAAAGTGTTGCTACGAAAAAGATTACTTGGTTACCATGAACAATATGAACATAGATGCATAGAATACGAAAACTTCCAATTCAAACGTCATTTTTATTCGATAAAGTTACAATATAAATGTACAATTTTCATGAATTTGAAAACGTTTGGAAATAAAATAGCATATTTCATTCGGAGAAGAAGTGACTTTTCGTGGCTCGCTTTCAATTATCCGCCTCACTCCGTTCGGCGGATAAACTCAAGCTCGCCACGAAAAGTGACACTTCTCCTCCTAATGAAATAATATACTATTAGTGTAGTTTCCAAAACGCTGAAGTTCAACCTGTTTTTTTTAATTGAAAAACTAATTAAATCGAAAAAAAGAAAACTATTTGTCCTCGGGGCGTTCTTCAACTTCAATTTAAAAAAAATCAAGTCTCTACGTCGTAAATTAGGGTAGTTACTCGTGAAATAAAGAGACCACTTTTTGAATGGAGATTTACCACGATTCAAAAGGTGATACTTCGCCTTGATAGATTAGGCTGAAAATTTTTTTCTTGCATGGAAATATCCCAGAGACCGATGATATCGGAGGATAATACGGAAAAATGTATATGGTAATTTTTGAACATTCGTTCAACTTGAACGAGAGTTGAATCATTTCGCCACGGAGTCTGTATTTTAATAATTTTTGACTTAATAATGCTCAATTGTAACTAGGTTGGACTCACTTCTGTTGAGTTAGTTTACGAGCAAAATTCGAGGGGTTCCATAAATGTGGCCGTTAAAAATTTTATTCATTTATTTATTTCAAAACTACGAATTCGATCTAGATTGAATATTGCATTAGCATGGAGAATTACATATTTGAGGAACGTGCGAAATTTTGTTCAGATCGATCAACAAGAACTAACAAGATCCAAATTTGTCTGTAATAACATATTCAGGATTGCTTCAACGACTGCTGTCAAATTTCTTCTGACAGCTGTCAGACTGAAAAAGTTTCACAATGAAATTTCGAGGAATTCTTGAATGATTTATTTTCTGGGGACGGATATTTGGAGATAACGAATTCTCATTTTTTAGGAGAAATTTACGAAATTAGAAAATTCAAATATTTCCAGCCGTGGTCTTATAGGAATTTCTTCTCACGATTCGTCTAAAACTACGGTTTTCATCTTTAGAGGTCTTCCTCTTTAGGAGGTTGTAACCAGGAGAATGATTGCTTCGAATTGATGTTACTGAAAGTGCACGGTATTTATAATTGTATCCTCACCACCGGCATCGTCGGTCGGTTCATCCCCTCCGTGCCAGTATTGCAGATGGCAGGCAACCATGCACTATGAACAATGATAGTCTCTCCTTTCCTTTTCACGTTGTTTTACTGCTCTCAGATTTCGATGGCCCCCATATTCATCCCAGGATGATAACTTTTGAAGTTGGAAATTACTTTTACCGAACGAAACGTTATGGAACATCGAGTGGAACATTGAAGAATGTTCCGTGAGTGAGGACTTCTGTGTTTGAAAGAGTCGACAATCGTTGTTTTCGATTCATGTATGAATGCTTCTTTAAGTAGTCCCAGTGTAAACTATCTCACAGTTGCATCTCTCCCTACCTTGCATGGTGAACTTTCAATGTTTGGGTCTTTGGGTGCTCGCTGTTGAGGTGTTTTTGAAAGGCATTCAAGTTCAAGTGTTCATTCTTGACTCCAAATCACGAAGATCGCGGCCATTTGGATGGTTTATTTGGGGTTGTTTCAATGGCGTTCTTTAAGAATCAATCTATAATGGAATTGCCAATTGCGAGTTTAACATTTTTCAAAAATTATTACCTGCTCTGCATTCTTTTTTGAAAATATTCTCTTAATTCCGTTTGCGGAAAAATTGCATGACTTATTCGGAGTAACTCATTCCCTGATAAAAGAAGCTTTTTTTTCCTAAACTTACAACTAAGTTCCATGAAGTAAATACAATAATTGCAATGGAATAATAATTATGACATCAGTTTAACAAATTCTTTTCCGAATCTTATCGCTATTAAGATTTTCATAAATTTATCGAAATCGGAATTGCATTAGGGATTCATTTATTTGCCGTATCAATAATTATGGAAACCAAAGTAACTGAACTAATTGATATCAAATATACATATAAATTAATTAAGCAATTTTACGACTCATAACAAATCCAAACAAACAATAATTCACTTGAAATCAAAGGGAATAATCGCATGGTTCGTGTAAAAATAATCGATTTTGGCATAGTTCAATAGTTCACTGATATATTCGGTAAATATCTGGAATATAACTACAAAACTTGAATCCACAAAAACAAATAATCAATTGCACATTTCGGAAATTAAATTATGGAGTAGGAATCCCGTTTGTATTCGATTCATTTCAAATGAAAAGACCTGGAAATAAAAAAGAGTGAAAGAATTAAGTTTCGATTCAACACAACATTGAAATAGAAATCATTCGATAGAGTTCGGTAGAGTTCAGTCATCTTCAAAAATGAATTTTCGATTTTTCAATGGTTCTTCACTTCTCTTTGAGAATGTATTGAAATAAACTCGCGTACCTATTTCGAATTATGTATGTCAAAAAAATTGTCAGCATTCTGATTTCCTGACCGACCGTTCAAATTGAGGTAGAATAATCACTGGCCTTCATCATACAGGGTGCCATCTAAAAAAAGTCCAACCCAAGTAATTCATACCAACATGCATAGTTTTTTCTCTGATTGTTATCTTGAATAAGTGAGCTTGATTCGGTACAGCAAGGGACAGTGATGGCCAGAATTTCAGCACGAATGAAAAGCCCACCGTGAATATTTTATGTTCGAGATCCAACCCTGCGTTCATCCTCCGATAAATCATCAGGAATATCTATAGTTAACAAGGTCTGGATAAGATATCTGAGGTGAGAATAACAAGTGTTCGATATGTGTACCTTTTCTCATCTTGTCTTCTTTAAATGTCCATGCAAGCACGCGATACGAGGTCCTAGTGTGCGTGTTCGAGTCCATCGTTGTTCATTCGTTAACTTTGAAAGGACCCCCTGAGTTGACTTTTAGGTTTGAATGGGAAACCGATCAGGGCAATACGATCTTTCCATTCGAACATTTTTTTTTATTCTTCTTTGTATGCGCTTCGAATATTTGTATCTGGTTGATCTCCATGATTTTGACAATAAATTACGATATCTGTCTATCGACATGTGAATGGGACACCTTTTCGTTCGTTGTGATTGAGGGTTTTCCAAGAGGAAAGGTGATTCGTTTTTGAACCGTCAAAGCAGCTCCATTCAAAAAGAATGATGATATTTGAAAATGAACCCAACTCCAGATTGTGAAAATTGGAATATGGCTCCAAAAATAAGTTGCAATCATTCTTCGATCGCCGTCCGAAATATAAGTGACAGGTTGTACTTCCTAAAGATCCAACAGACTTCGATTATTAAAAAGGACATTTGCCAAAGAAAAATTAGGGAAGTTCTTGAGACATATTGTTGAATAGTTTCTACCATTTGATTGAAAACACAAAGTTTTTATTAGAAAAAAACGTAACAACACACATCATAAAAATTAGGTTTCTCAAGTGTTATATCTATTGATATACTTGTAAGGTTGTAGTTAACTTTGTATTATTTTATAATAATCAATTGTCAATTAATTGTCAAATTAAATGAAGTTATTTTCCAATTTCAGAACCAAGTTTCTCTAGAAGCTAATATGTATATTACAAATTGGCGACGAGTTTTTATGCTTATGAAAATTCAGAAATAATGAAACAAGACTTATCAGACAATGCATCATAAAACAGTCATTCTGAAAACCCTAAGATCAAGATAGCTTCACCAACAAATTTGAGTTGATTCAACATCATTTGAAATTATGATTAAACACTTATGGTGGGTTTCACAAAGATCGTTGATTGAGTGATTCACAGAATACCTTGACGTTTTTGTCAAATCGACCAATAGAATTTCAAATTTACGGATTTTTTATCGCAGAATCGCTCGATTAAGCATTTAATCACCCGATCAACTTTTGTGAAACCCGGCTATAATGACGGAGGAATGTAATATCTATATCTATATACATAGTTGTAAGGTTGTATTATTTTATAATAATCAATTGTCAATTAGTTGTCGAATTAAATGAAGTTATTTTCCAATTTAAGAACAAAGTTTCTCTTAGAATCTTATATATTACATCAAGAAATGAACAATTTATGTTCTGGAAATGAGATGAATCTCTTCCTCTATTTCAACTGCAATTTATTTGATAGACTATTTCACTCATTTCAAAAACTGACCAATCACAGTCCAAAGACAACTTGTATCATCGCGATAATACCAACTGTCTCTGAATTATGATTGGTCTGACAACTACGGTATTTTCAACGATTGAACTATAGATTAATTTGTGATTGAACTGTGGAAACGAACGGGTTGAGAACTGATAAATAAAAATTGTCGACGTCAACATTATTTTTCTTTGCTTTTCCCGAATATGGAGTTTCCGACCTTTTATTTTGTTCGTGAAATAGTCTCATAAAATATCACACGAGATTGATTTTACCTCATAAGTCTATTTTTTATTTCCAAACTCAAATGAGTTGCTTTAAGGAAAAACCACTCGTCCTGCGGACTCGTGATGTTTCCAAGCGACTCATTTTCGTTTGAAAATAAATCGATAGACTTTTCACGAGAATTCGATATTTAGTGATATAACTACTGAAAATCTTAGTTTGTTACTTTTTGCTTTATGCAGGATGAGACAAAATAGCAGAAATGAAAAAAAAAATCTAAATTTATCGATTATTCATTGCTGATTTATTATAGTTATTCTACAGCTGAATCCATATTCAATAATCCATCTCATTTCTCAATCAACTGTCCAATACGCCTAGCCATCCTCCGAATCAAATTTTCAGGAATTTCCAGGCATATCGTTACATTCTTGTTTTAATTTGAGTGTTAAGATAGTGAAAATCCACACACAAAAAATCTTTATGTTACATTAAACAATTTGATAGTTGTTATAGGGGGGGCCAAGACTTTTGATGATGTGTGTATTTCGAAAAATGGTTCAATAAAAGATGTGAATTATTGAGTTTAGCGTTCACCTTGTAGATATAATCCATTCATTCTTATAAAGTATCCCGGTTGCCAAAGATTTAGGTTTATTAAATTACTCAAAACTGACGCAAGTTTGCACACGTGAAATATCGGCAATGTCGAAATAATTCTCAGAGACGTTGCCAATGGTAATTTCTACTCTCAATGATAGATAGTTTTCATGGAGAATTTATCCAGATATCTTGTCATTACACCCAAAGATAACAGACTGAAGCTAAGCTGCATCCCAGTTTAGAGATATGTTCTTCAATTCAGTGTATCCTTTGCATAGATTTCCGAGATCTTTGTATACTCCATTCACTTTTATTTAATCACATAGGAGGTCATGGTTTCGTTTTCAGGAGTTGGTGCCCCTGATGAAGAGCACAGAACATATGATGAAAAGTCAGTGCGCGCACAGAAAATATCATTAATGACGAAACGACGTTGCCAGTTTCTTTGTTTACATCAAAGTAAAAGTATCAAAGATATTCCACATTTCGTTAGGTTTACAAAGTGTTCGCAGATTTTTGGTATTTAATCGATATTTGCAGGTGAGTTTTTTGTCGAATATCCAAGATTAACGTATGTTTATTGTTTTTAGCACCAGTTTGGAGCGTGAGGGCGATTTTCGAGACCACGACGAATGTTTACATTTCCAGGTTGAAGGGGTACACGGGAATTTCGTTCAAAAAGCTGTTATTTGGACAGATATCGCAGTAGATGGATCGGATGGAGCCTCGAGAGGTCGATTAGGATGATATTTTTCATGTTTTCCAAGAAATGTGGCGATATCTGAGCAGATTTGCAAAAGTTAGGTACCTCACTAATGAGGTGGAACTTAGACCTAATTCTCCTATAAGAAACGCCTTTCAAAGGTCGAGATGGTGAAAAATGTCTTCTTTAGATGTTGTTTGAACAAACGCAGCCGAGTTTTATACCCCAACATTAATTTTAAGAAAGTTATCAACAAAATAAAATTGACATTATTCTTGATTCTTGTAATTACCCATATTATCTTATATCTTTGGGTTGATTTTTTTTAATGAGTTCTTGATTAGAATCAACAATTGATGTCGTCAAGTCTTGAACTTTCAGTTCAAGAGGATAATAGGTAAGCATTAAATCTTCACAAGCATGCATATGAAAATTATGTGAAAGCAATGAAATTTTCTTTCTTGGCGAAAAATAATATATTTCAACATTGATCTCTTGTACTTTTCATGCAAATAACCAGAAAAGGCATCCTTTCTATCAATTCATATAAACGTTAATTATTTTCGTCCATCACATCTTTTCCAATTCATTCATTTTCCGAATAAATTCACATCTGAGAAATACGCTAAGAATGTAGAAAGGGAAACACAGTGTTGATTTGACACATTAAAATGTTTTGAAAAACGTCATAACTTCGATACAGAGTGGAATGTGTCAAATTTGCAAAGCCGGAGTTGTGATTTTATAATTGTGAATGGAGTATATATGAAGTTAGTTCTTTTAAGGTTTAATTGTGACACAGGTTTGGTAGTACTACTTCATTTTTTTACTGGAGTATTTCTAGTTGTACAAAAAGGTATTTAAATGTCTTCTGTAGGTTTATTTATTGAGAATTTTGAAAAAATTCCATAGTTCCGTCTGTTTGTTAAGAAGTATTTCTATCGGGTTATTCGAGTACTTTTATTCTTTTTTCGAATGAACTTTCACAAAGTAACGGACTATTCTGTCCATTATTTTTCAGTAAAATTTCAACACTCGATTCTAGATTTACGTAGCATAACTGGATCTTCTAACCATGTTTATATACGTGAAATATTTCCAGTATTAACAAGGAAAAAAGTTTTTTGAACATTCGCCAGGTCTTTGAAATTATTGAATTCATTTAGTATTTTCTCAAATTCATTATTTTCCCAAAGTCAATTATTTTGATGAATATGTAATTACTACGACCTCTACGTAGAGATGACAACGTTGCGTAATTATCTGACATGAAAATGACCTAACATTTCCAAAATAAGTATACTTACATGGTGAAATGTGTCAGAATGTCACGGCCAACCGGGAAACTTTATAAAGGTGAATGGAGTATAGATCCGCATTCAAGAAACGTTAAAATCTCGACGGCTGTGAAAAATATCCGCAGCAGCTGCCAAAGGAATCTTTTTAATTTTGAAATGCAATTCGCGAATCGAAATATTCGGGCTCGATCATGCAAATGGGACAAAAAAAAAAACAGTTGCCCCATCCATCTCAATGGGAAACTTTCCTCGAATATAAACTCGTTTATTTTGGCCAATAAGGAGATTTTTCTAGACAAAATACATTTCCAGATGTCTCATAAAAAAGTCGTAACTCTGCTTTTTATATTCTGAGTGTTGGATCGCGATTTCTGAATAGCCAGGAAAATTGGATTTTTTATATATCATAAAAACAGTTTCCTCAAATCCCCGATACAAAAGATCAAGGACCCTCTGCTTCCCCAACTTCTTTTTGTAACGAACAGAAATACTCTGTCCCTATCTTAAGTGGCCAGTTTCTTCCAACTCCTCCACCTAATCCATCATTTGGAGCAGTGAACAAATTGCTGAAATTGGGTAGAGAAACACATCTCAGCTGTTCTTTGAGTTGTTATCCTTCATTATGGTCATTTCACTCGGCACATCTCCAAATTGACATGCCTTTCAATCCCATTTCCGTTTTTCGTAAACAAATATAAATAACGATGTTTTGTTTGCTATTTCTGACGAAAACTTTTATTTTCCTCGGTCGGCCGTACACGGGATTTGTAACAATTAAACAAAGATAAACGTGGAGTTTGGACATTCCACTTAGTTTCCATGCTAAGAAATTAGGCATAGGGGAAAGTTTTTTCCATATCCTCTGGGGGAAAGCACAGAGTTGAAAATAATTTATCAACTTGGGCAAGATTTATCGCATGTTTCTTCGTGAACCTGAGAAAATCATAGGAATGGATACGAATATTCAATCTTTGGTGAAGTGGAAAATACTCAGTTGAACTGAGTAGGTTATATTCACGATTTTTTTTCGAAAATTCGAATGGAATCTACGTTGAATCATTCGAGTATGATCCAAACAAATTGATGTTATTAATATAACATTTTGAAATATTTTTCAAGTGTAGACTCGCATAACCAAACGAAACACTTTTTGCTCAAGTCCTTCTTAAAAATTCAGCATTGAAACGTGTTGAAAGTCCGTGCGGAAAATATTTTTTTCTACAACCGGGCCTAACTAACTACTTTCCCGCATTGTTTTAGATTCGGAAAGCGTCACTTTCCCGCCCTAGTGCGGGAAAGTTACTTTCCCGCACTAGTGCGGGAAAGTAAATATGTGTTGAATTTGGGTATAATAATACCTTTAAAATGAAATCTCTCAATCTACTTACTTATATATTTAGTTGAATATTTCAATTTTTGCAGTTTCATCCATGTCAAACTAATTATTAATACAGATTTCCGTTTTAAAATTATTGCATTTTCAAAGAGAACTTGACATCCTTCAAAAATTATGACTGGCTTACATGGATCTGTGTATTTATTTCTATGTCATGATATAGATGCATAGAAATACCTGGTGTTGGCACTGATTAGATTTTGTTTAAGACTTTCTGGTCGATCGAAAACGTGATATTTTGTGCAGCTTTTCATTTCTCCCGAAAGGGGTCGCGTTTTTTGTCGTTGCCGCAGTAGCGCCACGACCGATAAATATTACGGATTTATTCCGGAACTAGTCCAAAATCTGAAATCTAGGATGCCGTTTTGATCTACAAATTTTGGTCACGATTTTTAGTAGGGAGTCGTTACACCAGGTGTTCTATGCATCTATGTCATGATCTATGATTTTCCATAGATTCCCAACTTCGTTAATCAATGTGTCAAAACGAATTTTCGCCAAAGTTGTGTAGAAGGTTTTTTTGCATTTCATAATACGGTTGTAGAAAAAACATTGTTCCTATCTTGAGCGGAATAGTATATTTCATAACTAGTCCAGAAAGTAAGCTTTTTCCGTGTGCGCGCGAAGAGTTCCCGTGTGAGGCGGAGCCGAACACGGGAATTCGTGCAAGCACGGAAAAAGCCTTTCTGGACGTGTAATGAACGATATTTTTCATTACACCTTTCTGAAAACAATCCAACGATATTTGTTCTTCGACAGAAAGCATTTCGATATTGTGAAACAATAATTATTCGAAACACTGACGTCTACTGTCATCACGCAATCGTTGCTTTGTGTCTCAGCATAGATGCATCTATGTCTCAGCGCACGGAAAAGGGTCACTTTCGGTGCCCTGGATCGACATGCTTTTATAGGGTTTTCAGAGCGGTGTAATGAAAAGTACTTTCCCGCACTCGATTGCTTGCCCGAACTCCGCTCCGCGTCGTTCGGGCAACGGCAATCTAGTGCGGGAAAGTACAACTTTCCGCCCTTGATAGGAAAATAACTATTTTCTGCTATAGTCTAAGTGATTTTCTATCTTATAACTTTGCATTCACTGAAATTTTTCCTTCTTAATGACCCAGGGGCACAAAGTATTCGAGAACCTCTAAATTGGGATGAAATATTCATATGGAAATAAAAAATGAAAACAATTGGAATGTTTACAATAACAAACATTGTCCTAAGTCAAGGTCTTGCCTCCCTAGGTTTCTCAGGAAATAAATAATCTTTGTTCTGGAAATGAGATGAATAATTTCCTTTATTTCAACTGCAATATATTTGTTAAAAAATCTTTGTGTGTTGTCCTTTGCTTTATGAAAGATGAGACCAAACATCTAAAAAAGGACCCCGCACTTTCCTTATGGCAAATGGCGTTCTGTCGAATGTTCTAATATTTTGGTATAATGTAGTACTCGACCTACTGATCAAAAGTGCCCATGGCCCCAACTCAATCTTATAACTAGTTTTTGAGATACAGGGCGTTGAAATTGAGAATTACCCACTTTTACTACGCTCGTATCTCGGAACAGAATCGAAAGAACTTCAAATTTTCTCAAGAATCATTTCACTCCATTCCCAGGGAGCAACCATATCGACTTATAGAGGAATATGACCGAAAATCGTTACGAATACAGGGTTATCCATAATTGAATGTATGCCCGATTTTGAAAGTATAAAATGTGTCAGTTACAGAGCTAGAACGTTCGCAAAATGAACTATTTCACTAGTGTTGTTGTTATATCGATTATTCCACTCTTTCCATTTTTAGTGAGGAAGTTTCCGTAGCAACGATCGTTTCATCCCGAAAAAAATTTCAAGTCGGCAAAACCAACATGTTGGTTTTTCAGCGACAAAATTTTTGACGTTTCTCGAATTCATAGATAGCTTCGGAAATGAATATCATAGAGAGAACAAACAACGTTTAGTGGTTTAGTTAATCTATGATGAATTCTAATTTGCCAAATAGCGCAATACACGTCAATTGTGAACATATTACCCTATTTTCTCGTGGAATACTCAAGCCGAATTCCACTCGAGATGAAATTTAAGCAGGTAAAATTTCTCTCTTGTAATATTCAAGTTTGTTGCTTTTCGGAAATTTCGCGGAAATTTCGCCTGACGGCTCGTGATTTTGATACAAATGTCATTCGCGAAATTTCCGAGCAACAAACTTTCATATCAATCGAGAAATTTTGCCGGCAAAATTCCATCTCTAGTGGTATTACGTATGAAAAAACCTGAAATACCCAGAATTCATATTGGGTGATCCATTATTATATAAACTATTCACAACGAGGGTTAAGTGAACACCCTGTATTTTTGGGTTGGTGATCTGATCTTTCTCAGAAACTGTTTGTATGTTCCGAACACTTTGAGCTAAAAGATTTCGTTATTCGAGTGAATGGTACCAGATATCTCAAAAATGATGCCAATCCCCTTCTTGCCAAACCAATCTTCGAACTTTCGTCCTTAAGGTAAGTTTCTGGGAATTTCCAGAGAAAGAACCAAAATATTGAAATCAAATATTAGCCATTTCACCAAAAAAAATCATCATTGTGCCGGTACTCTGGAAACTCAACAGAGGGATGGATCAGATATAAGCATCTCACATATGATAAATTCGATAAATTGATAAGTCTCTTCCCAGTACCTGTTCTCCTACCGGCAGGTGGAATTATTGTAATTTTTGTTGCATTAGTGATTAATTATATCTGCTGTAATCTGTTTTGCAGGGTTGAAAAAATTGAGCCAGTGGAGAAATGAGATTCATCTTCCCGTTTCACTGAGGCACCATCTTCTTCTAAAATTAGAAGAATAAGGTGAATATTTCATCTCAAATCTCTTGAATTCCATTAACTCTGACAACTAAGTCATGATCATATCAAAAAATCTTCTCTTCCTTTCAGGCATTCATTAATTCAGGAGTTGCAAGAGATTCATTTCAAAGAATGTTAAAAGATCCAAGCAAGCAGGAGTACAACGTACAACCCATCATTGAAAGCCTTTGCATTAACATTGGCCTCTTTTTTCCCCAAGAATACAATTCTGTGAGAAAAACATTAATCAACAGCCCTCAAAGTATAGATCTGTGGATGGAAGTCCAGGTATCATAAAAGAAGCATTGACTGCTCTGGTCCAAAGACAAGAAGAAGTTTCATATCCCTGGTACTGGTACAAGATTCTCAGGATATGTTAATATTAGTAGTTGGTACCAACTTGGATTCTGCTTTCCAAATAGAACTATGACTATCGAATGTATATATATATATGGCTTTGAGAGGAGCAGTTAACAACAAATGGACCTGTTTTCAATATAAATGTTTATTTTAATATCGCATTCAGTAGATTTACTATGGTTTTATGATTGTATTATGTTCTTCTTCATGATGTGGATAGTGGATTAATAAATGAGGTTCATTTTCTTCAAGGAATTATGCTAAATTTTGTGGATAAATAAAGAAGGCATGAATTATTGTTGCTTTTTTGATACTGAACGCCGTTCATAGGCATATAATGTACGCTCGGCAATTCGCCGCCCCGTAGATTTTCATCTCAAATATTGATGACTCGGTTTGATGCTTTTTGCAGCCATTACTTATCATATTTGTAATAACGTGATAAAATACCCCAATTTATTATAAAATCTCGTGAAGAGGAAAATCTGATTCCTTCACATGAATGTACACATTTTTGTGGTCAGTTTCAGCATTGAATGAACCGTGTAGTTTATTTTATATACCTTAATTGACTTCCTAAAAAATCAATTGCTTTTCTATAATTTTTCATACTTATTTTCACTAATTCCAAGTAATATAAAAAAGCTACGCATTTTAATATGTTCAATAATTCATTTGCATCAATTACGAATCTTCAAATATATTTATAGTACAAAATAATTTCACATTTCTATAAACCGCCCTCGTACCAATATTGAAAGAATTCGCCATAAAAAGATTATAATCTCGTTATTTTATTTCCATTCTTCAAAATCAATAACTCCACGCCACTGGATTTTTCAAAGTTAGATTCTGCAATGTTGTCACATAAATGTAAAATGATATTGCTATCCTTTATGCTATCTTCGTCCCACTCATTGAAGTCTGACTGAATTTTGGCTTCATCAATTCCCGAATGTATGAATGAGATGCTGTGTCTCCTCTTTCTATGGTCTAAGCAAACAAACATCTCGAATCAACCCAAAAATACAGGGTGTCCACTTAACCTTCATTGTGAATAGTTTCTTTAATAATGCATCACCCAGTATGAATTCTGGGTATTTCAGGTCTCTTCGATGTAACAACAACATATCTAGTGGGTAATTCTCAACTTCACCACTCTGTATCTCAAAAACTAGTCATAGGATTGAGTTGGGGCCATGGACACTTTTGATCAGTAGGTCGAGTACTACATTATACCAAAATTTCAGAACATTTGACGGAACGCTATTTGCCATAGAGAAAGTGCGGGGTCCATTATCGATTATTTATTTGATTAATTATAGTTTTTCTGCAACTGAATCCAGAATCAATAGTCTGTGTTACCACCTCTTCTTACAATCAACTGTCCAATAAGCCTAGGCATCCCACGAATCAAGTCATTAATGAAATTTCAGGCAGATCGTTCCAATCTTCCTAGATGACAAAACTCGATTCCTAAAAAGTTGAGGGTGGGTTTTGGCGATAGGATATTGCTCTCCCAAAGTAATTCCATAAGTGCCAAATTGGATTCATGTCCTATGAATTGGCTGGCCAGTTCATTATCAAGATATTGTTCTCTTGACGAATGTTTTGAAACCTTCGTCTGCGGTGTGGTGTGGCGTTGTCATCCTGATAAATGAAATTATCCCCAAATTCCTTGTGCAGAGGAATGATTGTTCAATGATGTTTTCCACTTAGATGGCACCAGACATTGTGGTAAAAGCCAGTCTTGGTGGAGTTCTACCCTTGCCGGCGAGTAGCTCTATGTCCAGCAGGTGATAGCCGAGGTAGGTACTCTAAAAGGTCTTCTTGATCTTAAATTTGAGAAATGCAACCATCTCCTTATGGTAGGTACTGGTTGAGACTACCCGTCTATAGGTCCTCAAAAAATGACTTCGAAGGGTTGTTACAGATACTTGATGTAGGACTACTGTTCTTGCCCGGTCAGACTAAGAAATTGGATGTCTCGGCATTTCCACGGAATATTCTCAATATTGCAACTCTCGTTATTCGCTGGAAACTGACTAACTTAGAATACACCTGAATTCTCCCGAACATGAAACATTTTGAGTAGTTCATTGTTTTCATTTGAGTGATAAGATAGTGAAGATTCCACAAAAACATGTTGTGTCAGATTCAACAAGTTGGGAGTTGATAGGGGGGCCAATACTTCTGACGATGTGTGTATATCACTCATATCCCAATATGTCCTAATAGCAAGGCACACACGAAAGGGAAATCTGTCAGATCTGATCGGCAGTCCAGATCTGTAACAGATCTGGACGACGGATAGGATCGCTCCCGCCGATCTGGTCCGTCGCGGATCATATATCTCATTGATCCGCGACAGACCAGATCGGCGGGAGCGATCCTATCCGCCGTCCAGATCTGTTACAGATTTCCCTTTCGTGTGTGCCTGGCTAATCTGAAATATGGATGAAGGGAATTGAGGTTAAAATTACCTCTTTTCAGGTAGGCATTTCCACTTTTCTACGCTATCATAATCAGATAACATCACCGAAAGGAAGATGTCGAAGTATTCTTAAAATAAATCGATTGAATGGAAAATGGAGAGTTTCAGCCCTACGGAAACAAATTTTCTGCAAAAAGTAAAACCAAAGAATTTGAATACACCTGCGAGCACTAAGGCAAGCTAAATACTTAAAGCCGTATTTTGAATGATTGCGTATAAACCTCTATTTTTGTGTTCTTTATTTGGTCTCAGCGTGAAAAGTAGGTTTCACTAATTAACCATACCCTTTTCCAAGAAGTTTATCCGAAAGTTCAACGTGTCCTTTCTATACTAAGATCATTAATGATGCGTTCAGCTCCAGTTCCTGAATGGACGTAAAATATTTCTGTGTGATTCCGCATATAAGTTATGCGACAAGAAATCCATTTAATCCAACCTGAACATGAGTCTTGTCCGCAAACTGCTATGATCCATATGCTAATGCGGCAATTTCCTAAAGGGTATCGTGTTAAACACTGTGATTAAGCTTGTTTATCTACCGTTGCCTTTTGAGTTAAGAGTTTTGACAAGCTGTTATTTTCGAATATTTGGATCGCCGATAAATTAACTCGATCTCAGATGAGGTGAATCTTATTTACACTACAGATTAGTTGTCAATTAGTTTTGTCAACTTTTCGAATTGGCAATTAAAAGAGTTCCGTTCTCAGACTTCTTTATCGGCGGCCAATCCGGATTTTGATGGATGTGATTTACAGACAACGATGAAGTTTGATGGAGTTTCTTTAGCTTAAATATGTAGTTATATTTGAATGAGCACCAAAAGTTAAATGCTCATCTCAATAAGGGAATAAGGTCTGGAAATTTATCTTTTTCCAGCTATAGAGGTTTCAATAAATTGCATTGAAATATCGCAATCTTTCTTATCAATCAATAAATGAGGAAAAAAGTCTGCAAGATATTTAATTATATCAGATTGTGACATAACTCCAAAAAAACATATAGGTACACAACGTCAAAAGTCTTAGGACGATATTCTCTTCGTGTCAAAAGTCTTATAGTATATAACATTACTAGCAAGGTAAGAGGGTTTTTACTGGCGAATGGAGGATATAACTGACGAGCCGCAGGCGAGTCAGTTACCTCCTTGAGCCAGTAAAACCCCTTACCTTGCGTGTTTTGTTTTATATTTTATTTGTTTCCCATTTGTAAGAAGGTTAGATAAATTCCAAAAAAATCTCAATAATTTGTCGCAAATGTTGTAAGCTATGGAAGCGTTGCCATGAACATGTCTGTTTATTTTTCTTTACATTTGTTTTGGCGAAAGCGAAAATGAATGTACCAAAAGAAATTATTGAGGCAGCCAGCAGTGTAGCTTCAAGTTTATTACCTGCAAAATCAGCTTCAAGGTACGAGCGAGAATACGACGACTTCAAAAAGTGGCAAAACAAAAATAGTGTGATTGGGGTAACTGAAGATGTTTTGTTGATCTACTTGAATCAACTATCAGCTAGATTCAGCCCTAATACTTTATGGGCAAAATGGTCTATGCTGAAAAGCTGCTTGGAAATGAAAGAAAATGCCCCTGTTCGCAGGTTTGTTTTCCTTAAAAAATGTATTGAAAAATATGACGTTTAGTTGTCATTTGCAGATTTCAAAAGGTTATAGCGTTTCTGAAACGTAAAAATGAGCGTTATACGCCAAAAAAGGCCAAGGTGAAGAAGAGGCTGAACAATTTCTTTTACATGCTCCTGATGACCAGTGGTTGCTGGCGAAAATTGTAACAATATTTGGGATTTTTGGATGTTGTCGATGTGACGAAATTCTCTCCTTAAACATGAATGATGTAGAAGATATGGAAAAATACGTTATTGTGACATTGCGGCAAACAAAAAATTTAACAACAAGAAGATTCACCATAACCGATGATGGCTGCAGCTTCAAGCCCTGCATGTTATACAGAAAATATGTAAATCTTCGGCCTCCTGGAACAGAAAGCCTAAGATTTTTTTTGACATACCGACATGGAAAGTGCATTTACCTTAATGCTGGCCAGCACACTATTGGTGGTGTCCCAAAGCAAATAGCGAAATATTTAGGTTTAAAAGACCCAGAGTTATACACCGGCCACTCTTTTCGCAGAACTGGAGCCACTATGGTTGCGGATTCGGGTGGAGATATTTTAGCACTAAAGCGTGCAGGAGGGTGGAAGAGCACCGAAATTGCGATGAGTTATGTCGATGATTCGGTTAACAAAAAAATCGAAATGTCTAGCAAATTATTTGGTAGTAAGGAGAGTACAAATGTTCTGCAGTCCTCGAGTTCAGCAGTTTCTGAGTCAACAGATGATTCATCATCATCAGTATCAACTCTTTCATCATCAAAAATCTGTGTTACTGGAAATAACAATTGTACCATGATTTTCAACATATATGACGATAAAACAAAATTTTCTAACGTAAATAATGCTACTAACTTGTACAAATTTTGCAAGTTAACTGTCAGTTTTACAAGTTAGTGACTTGATAAAATAAACTCTCTTGATTAATATTGTGTTTTTGGAAACTGACGTTTACATTGAGAAACAAGTAAAATTATTTATTTTACTCTTCCATTTTTTCCTCCGGTCTTCGTTTCCGAGATACAGAGTGTCAAAAATTCATATTTTTTCAGTAATTTGCTAATATCTCAGGAACCGTTTGAATTACAGGATTGAGTTTCTCTACACACATTGTCACTAATAATAGCTACTTTCTTGCACTTTACTCGGTTTTATTAAAAGTGCCAGTGGCGGAGATAGAGAATCTGCACAAAGTTTTTACCCCCCATCTTTTACATCACTAGACAAACTTGCAATCGCACAGCAAATTCTGATGCGCCAATGTATTTCACATAAAAAAGGGAATCTCTTGGTTCATTACTCTAAAGTGAACATTTTTCGAGAAAACTGGCATTTTATGATCAAAAACAATTTGCTAACGCATTGTAAATATCTTGTCATTGGAAAAATTGTTGTAATCTTGTTAACTATGGTCGCTAAGAATAATGAAAAATAGAGTTGCAATTTAAACGTAGAAACCCAGTTGTCAAATTTTGTTGAAACTAATGAACTTGTTAATTATCACTACCCATTTCTCCAATGACAAAAAATGTACAATGCGTTAGCAAATTGTTTTTTATCACAAAATGCCAGTAATGAACCTTTATACGTAAAACACATTGGCGCATCGGAATTTGCTGTGCAAATGCAAATCAGTCTAGTGATGTAAGAGTTGGACGGGAAAAACTTTGTGCTTATTCAATATCTCTGCCACTGGCACGTCTAATAAAACCGAGTAAATTACAAGAAAGTAGCTATTATTAGTGACAATGTGTGTACAGAAACGGTTCCTGAGATATTAGTAAGAAACTGAAAAAAATATAAATTTGTGACACCCTGTATCTCGGAAACGAAGAGTCGGAGGAAAAAATGTAAGAGAAAAAAAAATATCTTTCACGAGAAATCTAACAGTTGACCGTTGATACACTTATTTAGGAACACCCTGTATAAATCCGCGCATCCATGGTATCATCAAGCACCAATTAGGGAATCCAACGACCTGTCAAATATTTTTTTGAGGTTAGCTGGTGGTCAAACAAACCAAGTTTAGCTTTGTTCATGTAGACATTAAAACCGTTTATTTGCTTGAAAAATTGTTTTATGTGGAAATTTTTTCGATATTTCTAGTCAATCTTACTCTTAGGAATATCAGACCAGTGAAAATTATTTAAATTAAGTGCATTTTCAATAAAAAAATGCCATAAATGTGTGCCAAAGTTGGATGTGCAAGTCGTTCAAATTATGAGGATTTTCTTGAATATTTTGGAACACCCAGTGTGTGTACCTTGGTGTATTATACACATATTAAGTGACTTATCAGGAAACAAAAGGAAATTGGGTCAGCAGTCATCAAGACTTGACAATATCGAACATAAGAAACTAAAGTGAATGTGTCTTCGTAGACACTGAAATAAGCAGTATTCAGTTCATGTAAAATGTAAAACTGATGAATATTTAAATTTATATCATATAAAAGGATAAAGAAGTTACATGGACAGAGCTCTGATTGATATTCCTTCTCCAATACTTTCTCTTCAATCTCTTCGGGCTCGCAATACTAAAAGTTGTAATCATATGATTGAGTGAAATTTTCTTCGTCAGTGATACTTCAGGATACTTTTTGATATTAGAAATCATAAAAACTCACTCGTTCACTCATGAAATGCATATAAGATAATAAAATTCCTCATATTTACTGCAAGCCAGCGACCTGTCAGAAAATGTATAGGTTATCTGGAGGCAGGGCGCCACGTGGTTTGGATTGCCTAATTCTGTACGTCCATTAAAACAACGGTAACTGTACCACCTCAGTAGGGATGAATTGCTGAACCTATCTGAGATTTTCACTCACATATAAAAGAGACCATTTGATTTCTCATGGATGAACATTTGGCGGACAAGAATCGGCAACTTTTGTCACAAAATTTCTAAACTTTTGTGTAGCAATCTTGTGGTATACTAGCCGATATAGCTATCTCGAAAAGGAGGTCTCAAGAACAACTACTGTTTACCTTTCTGTGTTTCGAAAGAATAGATTGGGAGGCCTCTATGAGTTTCCCAACTCTGTAAGTTTCGGAGCTGCCATTCAAGTGCATCCAATTTGGACCATCCTATACAATAAATCAAGAATTTCACGATTCGCAGCTAGAGCCAGAAAGTCAAAGACAAGATTATATTTAAAAATAACCGGCGAATAATTGATGCTTCGGAAGAGCTGTTGACGATGTGATCGTATCAAGAATGTTATCGCCCTAGAAAGTGTTCCATAAAAGTTTGTAAGGTATATTTATAGTGAACATTTACGTTATCTTGTGCAACGATTCAAAATCTTGTTTGAATAATTATAGGAACAATAAATCAGGTGCGTTCTGGGTGACGAAAGTATCACACCAAATGGGCGAATGGTACCCGTGAATTTGTTCTGATATGATTCATATATCATTATGAATGTTGCCCATTTGGCCTGAAGAAATTATTGTTCTGCCTTTGGTTCGTCTGCTAGGCAAACCTTTGGCAGTTTTTCCAGTATGAGTGTTCGTACTTATACTGAGATTCTTTCCTACCTTCTTCGAATTGTACCGTGTAATTCATCTTAAAGAATTCAGAAAAAATATCTGCTAATAATCCTGATTCGACCGAGAAGGCCTTTTACAAGCGCTAGCAGTGAAAGATTATTTATTACTTTCATTCCCCAATTTCGAAAAGAGAATGTTTGAAACGCCTCCATTCTATCATTATAATTTCTACCGGGTTTGACATATTTTACCAAGGACGATCATTTCATTGAACTGTAGTTTCAAGTCAATTTATAATGCTCAATTTTCGAGGACAAATTATCAATTATCGTATTTTAGGAATAATATTGCTGATCGTTGATTTGCCACGTTGAATATCATCTATGGAATTTATGATTAACAATGACACTCGAGTTGACAATCAATATAAACATAGTATATGCCTAGAATAAATCTGCGTTTATCGATACATTCCCATTCATTTAAATGAGTTTCTTATAAAAATTCGTGTAATATTTATTATGAAGTCGTAATATCTATTCTTTCGAATTGGAAATCTTACGTAAATATGTTAACATGTGTTTGGGTACTTTTATATGTTCATTTGAGGTTTCTCTAGTATGTTTCCAGGATGAATATAAACGACTGTGTTAGAATTGGTTGAAATATTGAATTGCCTTATTGATTGTGTAAATATCGTAAATACGAATTAAGTCAGTACCTCTGTAAGCAATTGGAAAATTATTCGACTGAGATTAATATGAAATGAATAATCAGAATAATAAGTAGGTACAGGTTGACTGCAAGTCATGAAGAAATATTTTCGATCAATAGAATTCTTTTCATTGTGAAGATATGCTATGTCCGAGGGACATAGTTTTAGTTAATGAAAATATTTGTATACAATTTTCGATATCATGATGCTGAATCCAATTTATTGGTATAACATACCATATACACTGCGATTCAAATATTCTTTATTCAGGGTGATCAGAAAATTGTTCATATCACTAGCGGATTTAGGGGGTTTTTCATGGGGGAGAATTGGACACGTTTGAATGAAGAGTACTTTTTATTAACTAGATGAACAAAAATGGTCCCATCGTCTCAGGGATAGAGGGTGTTTTTTGTAAATGGACATTTTTAAAAAAGTGACTAACTTTTTCCTGTGAGAAATTCTGTGTTTTTGTGAAAACATTTCTGTGGCACTTTTTTATGTACCCGTCAATGGTTGGTAAGTTGGTATATTTCCCTAACATATTGCTTAGCAATATTTATTCATAGAACAAAATTATATTTTTATTATATATTATTATAGAGTTTGATGACATAACCCTTCCAAAAACTTGATATTTGGCCTTGATTCGACGCTGGGCTCTTGGCGTAAACCTTCTCTTTCACATGGCCCCTAAGGAAGAAGTCGCAAGGTCTTAAATCACAAGATCTCGGTGGCCAATTGTGATCAGCTCTTCGAGAGATAACACGGTCCATAAACTTTTCCCGTAAAAGTTCAATGGTTTCGTTGCTTGTGTGGCACGAAGCGCCGTCTTGGTGGAAGTTAACGTTGTCCAGATCAATACCATCCAATTCCCGCCATAATAAAATCATTGATCATCTCTCGATAGCGCAATACATTCACCGTAACTGTTACTCCAGCCTCATTATCGAAAAAGGAAGGTCCAATGACCTCGCAGGACCATAAACCGTACCAAACAGTCAAACGTGGAGGATATAGCCATAACTCTTGGGTTTCCTGAGCCCCAGATGCGACAATTCTGCTTGTTGACGAAGCTACCGAGGTGGCAATGGACCTCATCACTCAAAATGATTTTTCGATGGAATTCAGGATTATTTCCTTGCATTTCAAGGACCCTATCAGTAAAGACACTGATCTTTATAAGCCTAAAGACCCAAATCTTTATGCAAAGTACGGTGTGATGACGTTTGTGGCATGCCTAATTCCAAAGAACGACGAGGAATAGACAAACCTGAGTTTTCTTCAACACTTTCGGCCGCAGCAGCAATATTCTCGGCTGTTCTTGGTCGACGTGCACGGGTTTTATTCTTCACATCACCAACTTGTCCCAACAGCTCAAATTTTTCCACCAGTTACTGTATTGCGGTTCGACAAGGTGCTTAACGACGACCCAAAAATGAGTTTTACGAACCGTCTCTGCCAAATTTACACCATTTTTATAATTTTCATAATTTCAATGCGTTGTTGAAACGTGTATCGTTCCATTTTTATTAATGGCTCAGTTTCTACTTGTCAAATGTCAAAAAATGACCGATTTAAAAGTGGCATCTACCGAAATAGCGGGCTATTCAAAGTAACATCTCTTATTGGAAAACCCTTTAGCTATTCCAAAATAATGTAAGGATAAAATTTTCAGGAACTGTTATTGTTCAAAATTCACACATTCGTTTTCTTTTACCACAAAGTTTATACATTGGATGGGCTTATTTGGTTAAGAATAAGACCGAGATTCTCTGTGCTCTGTGCGATTCTATGGCTGTTACAAAAATCCTACAAGCATATACCTGCTCAGTTCGAAAACCTACCTGCCTTCAGTCGCATTGTTTTTACACGGCTTAGCTCGAAGCCCTTAACAAATACTCTCCACGTCGTCGGCCTTTAGTTCGCCACCCTTTACAAAGTGAATTCTTGTTTGATAAGAACTTTTACCCCACACAACACCGTCAACACCACATGAAACCATACAGAAGCAGATACGTAACTTTTAGTCTGAACAACCGTAAGTACCATTCCTTCAGTATTTGCTTTGTGGTATTTATTTTCTATCAAACATCCATTTTTTCTTTAATTCTCGAGGCGATAAGAATTATTACAACAGTCCATTTCTTCTCTCCAAGTGAGCTCGTGTATATTAGTCAGTTATTGAACCCTAGTTGTACGTTTTCTATTCTGATTTTGACGAAAATATTCTAGGGTTTTCACAAGAATATAACGAATTTCGACTCAATTTTTTTATCGAAAACTCCTTTTTTCTAAATCAGAACCCATATATTTCATGGTATTCCTAAAAACATATAAATTCCCTATCAACTATAACGTAAAACTGACCATTTTCGAGAATTTCGGTTCTTCTGGACTAATTGAGATTAGTTAAAATATGCAAATGTTATGATTTTCATCCATAGCCGTATGCATTAAATGTTGTAACTTAGAAATTCTTTGTTTTATTCGTTAACCTACGTAACCTACGAATAAGGAAAGCAATTAATAGGTGATGAGGTGGAAATTAGTTCAGGTCAATAAAAGAAAACTGTTACCATAAATTGCTCTTATCGTCGATTCAGTGGGTTCAAGGGAAAAGCTTTTTAGCGGCATCACATAAATACAAAGCTCGGTAGTCTTATCAGAGGAAAGTATATGTGGCCGAAAGGGAGTGAAACGATTAATGGTGATACATCTATCGTATTTCACGAAATGGAACAGCTCCACCAACTCACTTAGAGCTATTTCCACTTGTTCCTTATTTATTGAACATCGTGAATCAAAATGGTGTCTTAACTGTCTCATAGTTCGTTGCATCCAAATATAATTATCGTGTTTTCGTTTTGTGGGTTTTCAGGCAACTAAATATTTTATGTCCGACTATTAAGAGCTCGTATCGATGATGTTAAATCAGGCGAATTATGTTCGTAAATTAATCTGTTTCAGTTTCAGCATGGTGGCGATGAGATTTATGGTTGACAGAAAGCGGGAATGGCTCGTGTCGTTGTAGCATGTTTTCACAATTGAAATTTGGAAAACGGCTTAACCACTACTCACTGGCGGATCCAGACAGTTTTTCAGGGGGGGGGGGGCATAAAGTCTCTCAGGGGGGGGGGCATCAATACAAATTTTTTTTTGCCAACGTTATAGGACTACTAATGAAGGAATTATCGTCAATTTCGGCGTCCAAGGGGGGGCCATGGCCAGTGCCTGTATCCGCCAGTGCCTGTATCCGCCAGTGCCAGTACTGGTAAAGGGCCCCACTCATTGCTATGATACACATCGGTCTTCATCGTGAATATACAGGGTGTTTCAGAATAAGGGACCGTAAATTCGGGAACTTAATCCTCAGATGATTTTATGACATAAAGTTCTTATGGACTATAGCTCCCTGACGCACTGTTTCTGAGATACGGGGTGTTGAAATTAAAAAAAAATTGGTTTTATGAAATTATTTTCTACACCGTACACGATTTTTTTTTTGAGTTTTGGTAGGTCATGAGTACGCATTAAGACACATTTTTTCCTGTAAAAGATGATGTTCAATTTTCACCAGTGGTGTCCGTACAGACTTCTGTCCGAATAAATTCGGTGAAAAAATTGGTACGCCAATGATTTTTCTCGAATTTTAAATTATTTTCGTAATAACCACATAATTTACAATAAGAATGGTGTCTTGAGTATTTTACCTGCGACGAATTCTTTCTGAGAAAAAAAAAACAGAATGCAATTTCATCATGACGTGTTTAAATGCGTACTCATTTCCATAATAAGTTTCCGTGGATTGGGGGGGTTTTAATCTCTCTGACGCATTGTTTCTGAGATACGGGCTGTTGAAAATAAAAAAAAATGTTTTTCGAAATTATTTTAGGCACCGTACACGATTTTGTTTGTAAAATTTACCATCCTAGATATTCAGTCGAAATCAATTTTGCAAACGTCAAATATGAAGGCGACTAAGCTGCCTTAATCTGTGTCCAGACGATTTTAGAAGTAATCCAAAAATTTCTTAACTCTCTTGGATGAAATTGCTTTTCATTTTTTTCTCAGAATGTATTCGTCGCAGGTAAAAAACTCAAGAAACCATTCTTATTGTGAATTATATGGTTATTACGAAAATAATTTAAAATTCGAGAAAAATTATTGGCGTACCAATTTTTTCACCAAATTTATTCGGATAGAAGTCTGTACGGACGCCACTGGTGAAAATTTAACATCATTTTGTATAGGAAAAAATGTGTCTTGATCCCTACTCATAACCTACCAAAACTCAAAAAAAAATCGTGTACGGTGTACAAAATAATTTCATAAAACCAATTTTTTTTTAAATTTCAACACCCCGTATCTCAGAAACAGTGCGTCAGGGACCTATAGGAGATTTATATCATAAAATCATCTGAAGATTAAAATCACGAATTTACGGTCCCTTATTCTGAAACACCCAGTACAATACTACAAGATTTTGCAATGAGAGGTTCAATTTCGAACAGCTGGCTATTCCGCCTGTTGTCATATTGAGACCTGTCGTTTTTTTTAAGTGATAACTAGAAACTATAACATTATTAGAGGAACGTATTGAAATTGTAAAGATTGACGACAAAAAAGGAATTTTTTGCTGAAACAGTTCGTACAGTTAGAAGTCTTATCTTCTCAGACAACTATCAATGGCGCTCGCAGAAATTTTTCTATGTGGGGCTATTTTTCCTTGCCCTTTCTATCAGGAAAGTAATATTGAGGGTGCTGTGCTGAAAAACGATAAGGCCATCAAAATCTCAGAGAGGGGGGGCAATGGCCCCCTGGCGCCCCCTTGCGGGCGCCCCTGTTTATAATAAAGTGTTCCTTTGTGAATGGAATTATGTATATAACTTTCATTCATCTCAATAGATCAGTTTGGATTTCATGATATTTTTCGAGACAGTCCAAAATTTTGGATTTTTTGATGGTCATTACTCGAAAATTATAGGTATTTCATAAGAATTTTTGATTGCATATTCTTAATCTACGCCCTCTAATTAGTAAATCCAGCAACTTTGATGGCGATCCAAGAATTTTTTTTTCTCGAAATACGCGAAATTTTTCAACATATAGAAATTTTGCCGAAATATCATTTCCTCAGATAGCCCCCAAGTTACTGTATCCACTAATTCGAGGTCGTAGATTACAAATCTGTAATTAGTTCCTTCCTAGGATCCTATTTGTATTTTTTGATGGTCATTACTCGAAAACTATATTTTATAAAAACTATCTGATTGCATATTCTTAATCTACGCCGTCGAATTAGTGAATCCAGCAACTTTGGTGGTGATCCGAGAAAGAACCCCGCTATTTTAGTATGTAAAGTGGCCACCGGTCAAATTTTCTGAAAGATTGGTATGTTGTTGTACCCGACTCAGTGACCAAAAGTATCAATGGGCCCAACCTAATCCTATGGCTAGTTTTCTAAATACGGGGTGTTAAAGTTGGGAATTGCCCAGATTTTCGGATTTATTTTTTAATTATTAAGAGTTAGATTGGATTTCTGTTGCATACACACGTTTACTACATGTTCTAGTAATGAAATAAGTGGATACGTATGATTAAAAATATTTATATTTACCGGGTGATGCACGAATATATGACGGTAGTTTTTTGCCAAAATTCACTTTTTCTACTGTGAGGTCAGGAAGGCATATTTTTGAAATGTTCTTTTCGATTTAGTATTATGACGACAAAATATTGCACAGTGCATATTTTTTATACAGGGTGCTTCACAGAGAGAACCACTAGACATAATCAAATTTTTTTAGGATTAATTCGAAACCCTGTATTTTTGAATTGATTTTTGGGAAAAGTAATACCACAAACATATGTGTGTCTCTAATCTCCAAAATATTCAGGGTGGTTTATTCATAGGAAGGTATTCTATTTTGGGAGAAGTACAAAAAACATGAACACCCTGTATTCGAACATTTCCTCGGTCAAATGCAACTATTTTCTCACTATATATTGATTCCCACAACATCTCCCGAAGTATGAATTCTAAATCCGATTCTATGACCAGTTTTCGAGATACAGGGCGTAGAAGCGGATAATAACTTATTTCATCATTTTTTTTTTCAAATTGAAAAGCCGGATTGATTTTATGTTGCGCCCATGAGTTCAGTATGAGTACAGATCAGATGCTCATGGAAAGGTTCAGCTAAAATATTTACTGTTACAGGGTGATTCACGGATAAATCACAATAGCTTTTGCAAACACTCGATAATTCTACAGTTTCGTCACAGAGAAATTATTCCATGAAGTTAATACCTAGTAGTTAACAATTTTCAGTCTTAAATACTTTATAATAATAACTTTTCACACAGGGTGAGCCATAATTAATATGCTTTGAAATAATTGAAAGGAGATGTTTTCTGGTGAATTTTGAATAACTGTCTAACATAACAGCAAGTGAGCATAACCGCAAGAATTTTTAAATATATAAATATACAAGGTGATTTAGAAATTATCACCTACCAAAAATACACATTTCTTGCATGCGTAGATCATCCTAAATAAACTTTTTTTGTTGAAAAAAGTATATTTATAAAGTAATAACCGAGGTTATGACTATAATGAGATTTAAACTTTTCAATATACCTAGTTTTAACTCACTCAACACGAATATTGTGGACTGTAGAGTACCTACCAATAAAAAATATTCGTATTTTACCTACATAAGAAGAAGCTCGGGTTTATTGTCATCTTTTTGGGGGTGATAGCGCAATTAGTAAGCGCGCTCATAAAGATACTCAAAATTCACTAAAAAGTTCTTATTTCAATCAATTCAAAGCATAAGTATTTTCGGTATGGTTGGCTGTATGACTCACCCTGTATGAAGAGTAAACATAATGAAGTATTTCAGACTGAAAATTGTGAACGACTAGTTATTAACATCATGGAATAATTTCTCTGTGACGAAACTGTAGAATTATCGAGTGTTCGCAAAAGCTATTGTGATTTATTCGTGAATCACCCTGTATAACAGTAAATACTTTAGCTGAACCTTTCCATGTGCATCTGATCTGCTCTCATACTGAACTCATGGGCGCAACATAAAATGAATTCGGCTTTTCAATTTAAAAAAAAATTGATGAAATAAGTTATTCTCCGCTTTAAGCCCTGTATCTCGAAAACTGGTCATAGTATCGGATTTAGAATTCATACCTCTGGAGATGTTGTGGGAATCAATATATCGTGGGAAAATAGTTGCATTTCACCGAGGAAATTTTCGAATGCAGGGTGTTCATGTTTTTTGTACCTTTCCCAAAATTGAAAACCTTCCTATGAATAAACCACCCTGAATATTTTGGAGATTAGAGACACATATATGTTTGTGGTATTACTTTTCCCAAAAATCAATTCGAAAATACAGGGTTTCGAATTAATCCTAAAAAAATATGATTATGTCTAGTGGTTCTCTCTGTGAAACACCCTGTATAAAAAATATACACGGTGCAATATTTTGTCGTCATAATACTAAATCGAAAAGAACATTTCAAAAATATGCCTTCCTGACGTCACAGTAGAAAAAGTGAATTTTGGCAAAAAACTACCGTCATATATTCGTGAATCACCCGGTAAATATAAATATTTTTAATCATAAGTATCCACTAATTTCATTACTAGAACATGTAGTAAACGTGTGTATGCAACAGAAATCCAATCTAACTCTTAATAATTAGCAAATAAATCCGAAAATCTGGGCAATTTTCAACTTTAACACCCCGTATTTAGAAAACTAGCCATAGGATTGGGTTGGGCCCATTGACACTTTTGGTCACTGGGTCGGGTACAACAACATGCCAAACTTTCAGAAAATTTGACCGGTCGCCACTTTTCATATTTAAAGTGCGGGGTCCTTTGTTTTCTCAAAATATGCGAAATTTTCCAACATAATGGAAATGTCATTATCCTGCTGTGGTGGTTCCACCACTAGTGTACTTCGGAAATTAGATCTCTGTTAGTCCATTTTCCTCAGAGTAAACATTTTATTGCTCATAAATGAACATTTGGTGGTGAAGAATTTTTAAATGGTTACAAAATTTCTGAACTTCCTTAACTTTAGATGGGTAGAGCAGCACATATTATTCAAGAAACTTGACTTTCAAAATAATGGTAGGTATGTAAACGTCATTCCTGGCATCGACCGTGGTTGACCCTGTGGAATGTCTTCCGCAAATAGAAAAGTTCCTTTGGTTTGGTAATACCAAATTGGTATAGAATAATATCTCCCATGGAAATCCGTTGAAATCCCCTCATGACAGTTCAAATTCCTTCCAATATTTTGAATCGACTGTCAAAAACCTGAACTTCGAGCGACTTTTTAATAGTTTGCTAATTCACAACATTCCAATAGAAATAATTACAGGCTTATTTTGATTTTCCACGATAATTATCGGGTTCTTGTATGGAATGTTTTCTTTAGAAATTAATTCGGGTGTGAAAGGCTTCCAGCTACAAACTTCTAATACGCAGTTCATTTGTTCTTCAGATCATAATGAATGATTTGCCAAGGAACTATTAACAAAACATTAATATTATTCGAGTTTAAAACTAATAAATCTTGATCCCGTATCGAGAGTTAATATAACAGATCGTGAGGAGGTACAAGCAGGTTGATGATTTATAGAACACACCTTGTAATGACTTATAATTATAAAGAATATCCGAATATTTTGCCTAGAGTGTGATTCTTCATTTCAGTGTTCGAGGACTTTGTCTTAAAATTTGAATATGCTCAAGTCATATAAAGCATCCTCAGTGGTGCGTGGGAATCAAGATCATCCTGTATTAGCATTTTAGACCGTTCCGAGAACATTTTTGTTTAAATTACATTAGTACAGAGAATCAAGCATACCTACAGTCCCTCGTTACTCACCCTGTACAATAAAATCAGTCGCATTTATAATTATAGGGTTTTCCAATAAGAGGTAGGTGTTATTTTGAATAGCCCGCTATTTCGGTTGATGTCACTTTTGAAGCTGTCATTTTTTGACATTTGACAGGTAGAAACTACACTATTAAGAAAAATGCAAAGATACACTCTTCAATATCGTGAAAATTTGGCAGAGACGATTCATAAAACTTGAACATTTTTGGGTCGTCGTGAAGCACACGCAATACAGAAATTGGTGAAAAATTTGAGCTTATGGGACAAGTTAGTGATGTGAAGAATAAAACCAGTGCACGTCGCTCAAGAACAGCCGAGAATATTGCTGCTGTAGCCGAAAGTGTTGAAGAAATCCCAGTTTTATCCGTTCCTCGTCGTTCTTTGGAATTAGTTCAGTTAACACAAGAACTCAAGCCGGCCGATCATCAACAACGTCGTCTTTGCTGATTAGGTCCTTGAAATGCATGAAAATGATCCGGAATTCCATCGAAAAATCATCTTGAGTGATGAGGCCCATTTCCACCTTGATGGCTTCGTCAACAAGCCAATCAGCATCTGGGGCTCGGAAAACCCAAGAGTTATTGTTCAAAAGCATCTCTATCCTTAGCGTGTGACTCTTTGGTGCGATTTATGGTCCAGCGGGGACATTGGAGCTTACTTTTTCGAAAATGCGACTTCTTCCTTTGGGGCCATGTGAAAGAGAAGGTCTAAGCCAAGAGACCAGCGTCGACTCAAGATCTCAAAGATGGAATTCGTGAGGCATTCGAGGACAAAGGGAAGCCACTATGCGATTTGGTTATGGAAAAATTCACAAAATAGGATATATCATGATCTTGTGGTGGTGGTGGTCATTTGGCTTTTTTTATGTTGTGGTTTTCACGAAAAGGAATATCCTGTAATGTTCAGAGAACATAGTGAGAACCAAGGGCAAGCAGGTAGGAATTGGTGCTCTTCTTGAATTTCTGGAGGTTATATGCCTCGGGGAACACCTGCCTAGACAATGTGTTCCAAAGCCTCGCTGTTCGTTCGATGAACGAATAGATGTGAAGACTTAACTTGACGTTATTTCCCATTATTAACGGCATACCTTCCTCTTCATACGGAAATAAACATCCGATCATTCATACAAAATAATGGCATTTTTCGACGAATGTCAAACTAACCCTTCACTTTATTTATTCCCATGGTTGCAGTATTTTCACTCAGAAAACAGTCTTTTTATGCTTGTGATCGAAACCTATTTCATCCAATATAATGATTTTTTTTTACCGCAGTTCCCTACTGTCGTTTAATTTATAATTTTTGCGCTTTCAGAGTAGGGCATGCGGAAACTCCTCTGGGCTTATCGCATGTGTATTCTGGCTCGAGCATGCACTGTTCCAAATGATGGAACGCCGTCTTGGGAGTTTTCCGACTGTGAAATATTATAGCAAAGAACGGGGTTGATTTTGATTTATTGGTAGAGAAACGTAAATATCCATCTGGGATCTTCATCGTCTTGTGGTATTTAATGCACGAAGTGTAACTTGTGCCATGGAAATTAATTGTTGTGAATGATGAGACTTAATCTATCCATGATTACCGACAGAGTATGAATAGAACGAGCGGCTTCACGACAAAAAGACGTAAAATAAACGTCGAAACGTCGGCATATTTTAAAAACAAATGGTTATAGTATTCGTTCCACACCCGCTATCTTAATTATAAGATAATGCGAATCGCAACGTCACTATAAATGGTGAGTGCTACCGTGACTCTTTTTTGCCCAAACTGGAAGATCTTGACTTGCAAGACATGAAGATGGTGCCACATTCCATAAGCCCGCGAATAAATGAACCAATAGGGATGTTGACTAATTTTTGGAGATGATTTTAATTTGTAGATAAGCACTATACAAACACGAAAAAATATTTTCATGGAAAAAATATAGCAAAACCAATAAAAATGCGCAAATAAAAATAGTTTTCAAAATTCCAGCTGAAACGAAGTGATTATGATGACGTCACTATACGGTAAACAGACTTCGCCGTCTGTCAAAGCGAACTGATCTTGTGTGATTTCTTGCGAACGAATCGTTTGCGTAATATCAAATAATCGTTAAATAGTTCGCTGGTGATACGTTTTACTCTCTTCTGTTCTTCGTAAGTTCGTACTCGTGATGACAGTAAGGTTATAGGTAAGCTTGTTTACAGAACAGTGACGTCACGTATTCTCATTCGTGTTTGCAGTCACGTGATGAACGGTAATAGATTGCACATTTTAAATCGATTTTATTCAATTTAATCAGAGTAATTAGATCACTAAAATATTATTATAGTATTTTAAAAACTACCTTCAATGTGGAAAACCTCAATTTATATGAATTTGTAACATGTGTCAACATCCCTATTGAGAGGCAAGGTCTGTGAACAGGTTATTTCACGTTTGGGACCGGTAAATTGGCCGCCTAGATCGTGCGAACACCTCTAGACAATTTTTTTGTGCACCTATGTTAAGGCTCATGTCGAAACTGACATCAACATTGAAGAATTTATTCGTGATATACCGCCCGGAATGATGGAAAGTGTATGCCAAAATTGGACTAAGAGGATGCACCATTTGCAACGTATGAGCTTGAATTATTTTCGGCCTTGAATTTATCCATTAGGCGGATATCAAGTTGACGTTTTCATTGAGAACTGGTACAAATATAATAATATAGAATAAATGTAACAAAACAAACAATTTTGAACTTTTCATAAATTAAATATATTGAATAGGTAGAAAGTACAAGCCGAAAGGCCAAATGCATCACAAATAGCAAGAAAGAAATATTTATCGATAGTAATCAACGAATTTGTGGGTTACAATCTATCAATTGGATCATGCAATTCAATATTAATTTTTATATTATGGAATATGAATATGGAAAAAAGTTTCTTGCGAAACAAGGTTTAGACGAGTCACATCTAATCAACGTAGCAACGGTATTACACTTGTGTGTGAGTTTTTTGCGGTGTGGGGTGTGAATGTCAAACCAGGGTTCATAGAGGGAATTTTGAATACCTTGGTTTTGAAAGTAAAAGACACAACTAATGAAATAATGAAGAGATCCTACCATTACAAACCTTGTTTATGATGAAATGTATTTTTGTAATTCTGATTTTTCAATGAATATTCTTAATCCTGATAGTATATTTCTATTCAGTATTTTTTTAATTATTCACTGGTTAAAAAATAAACGAAAACCATCAAGGTAAGAAACTATTATCCTTCTAGCCATCTTCGCTAGCAAAGTCTCCCGCCAATGAGAGGATGATAAATTGCTCATGAGATTTTTCATTGGCATTATTCGTCATATAGGTACCTATTCCCATGATAGAGTTATTATTATCAATATTGCTTTGCTAGTAATTGAGATCTCAAAAGTGTGCCATTCGGTTTGGTCAGTTCAATTAAACCATCTATCTTAATTGAATAATAGCCCGAACAATGATAATTATATGATAGGACGGACGAGGTCCACACACTATAATGAGGGTTTGCACCTCAACTCTGAGAATGGATTGCAACGTCTAATTTCTTTTCGCGAGCGAACGTCATAATTGAAATTTATTACTTATAAATGACGGAAGATTACCAGAGACAATGCGAGATAGTAATTGTTTGATCAAGCTATTAGTTGTTGGTGCATATTGTTTCTTTTGACGTTAGATAATTTGTATAGTTTGGGATTGCATGAAGTTATAACTAGTCAAGGAATATTTGCATAGAATAAAATTTTATCCATGTGACTCCGAAAATAATTCCTCCTCTGCAATGAGTATACAAAGATTATACCAACAGTATTCTCTATCACAGAAAAGAAGGTTTAGCGAAATACTGTGTTCCTGGTGTACTCACGGAGGACAGCTTAGAAATGATACCATAAAGATTATGTTTTTTTATAGTATAGGAGTTTTCCCGATCTGAACGTACACAAGCGTTGGAAGAATTTGATGAAAGTAATTTGAAGGGATGATTTTTCGACAAGATCATGCAACTCCATATTTTAGCCAATGCCACATACAGTGATTTTTGAAAAATCGCCAATCCGTCAATTTTGTTTATGGCATTTTTTCATATGTAATACCACCAGAGATGGAATTTTGCCGGCAAAATTTCTCGATTGTAATATGAAAGTTTGTTGCTCGGAAAGATCGCGAAGGAAATTTGTATCAAAATCACGAGCCGTTAGGCGAGTGATTTTGGAAAAAATGTCATGAGCGAAATTTCCGGAATTGGAGAAACGTCAAAAATTTTATCGCTGAAAAACCAACATGTTGGTTTTGCCGGTTTGAAAGTTTTTTCGAGATGAAACGATCGTTGCTACAGAAACTTCCTCACTAAAAATGAAAAGAGTGGAATAGTCACATAAAAACCATCGTCCAAAATTTCATATTGAGGGTTGATGGTTCAATGTAAAAAATGTCCCCTCAATAAACAAAATTTAAGGGTCACAGCGATTTTCCAAAATTTTGATTTTTCTACTCACGATTTTTTTACTATTTTCTTTTTGGCAACACTGATTTTGACAGCTCAAGCACTTTTCGTGTTTTGTGTCACTGTCAAACATCTTCAGTTTGATCATTGAGTTTTAATATTTAAACTCAATGGTTTGGTCAATAATTCAACTATGAATCGTCTAAAACAAACGAACAACGCTTGCAAATCATTGAATTTTATTATCAAAATCGACCCACTGATGCCACTATTGAGGCTATTGTGGGGCACCAAAGTAACATTGTGGGACATTAAACCACCAACACGTACAGAACTGAAGAAAATATCGCAGTTGTATCGGCCAGTGTCAGTGCTGTTCGCACCAATTGGGCCTCTGTTACTCAATACTGTGGGAAATGTTCCGGATGGATATAGTTGTGAAGCATTCCAAAACAGCTTGTGCAAGAATTGAAGCCGAACGACCTACCACTACGCAGAGTTTTTGGTGAATGGGCCCTTGGAAAGTTGACGGAAGATCCACTTTTTTTGAAGAATTTTGTTCAGGGACGAAGCTCATTTTTGGCTCAATGGGTACGTAAATGAGCAGAATTGTCGATTTTGGAGTGAAGACCAGCCATTTTTTAGGAAATTTCTCAATCTCATTCTCATTCTCATCAACTACGAACAATATTTTTCGTAAATATATTGTGTGTATTTAGCTGATATTTTGAGATGTGGTATTCACTGGCCAAGTTCTGATGTTGAATTGATGAATTTACTACTTTACATATTGAGAATATACTATGATTTAAAAGTGATACTTGATTATAATGATTTTCCAGTACAATGATCCTAATTTCCCATGCGGCATCAGAACTTATTCACATCCAGATCATTGTCTATGGCAGTTATAAATACTTTTGTGTTGTTATTCTGTAGTAAGTTTCCATGCAAATAAAGAAAATTCAGAACAATCATCTATTTCCCTAATTTCCTTTGAATTCCTCGTAAAATGTCTATCCAATCAGGATGAAAAAGCCAATTTTACACCTATATTTAATAAACTCCACAATACGGGGTTAATAATACATTAATTCACTGAAAGTCTTCCTATGACCTCCACGAAATCAAAGAAAACACCTACAATAATCAGTTTTACATCTTCCAACAGGTCTTTAAACGAGTGTTCCTTCTTCGGAAAGGAATGAAATTTGATATTTCCGCAGCATCTTGAATAATTTTTAGACTGTTTATAAAAACATCTCATTCATGAGAAAAGTTATTATAAAAAACATAGACTCTAGCGAAATCCTCATTTGATTCGAAAAATTCAAATTCTTCATTCAAACATTTTTTGGTGGGGATATTTATTTTCCATTGATGAAACCCTAAGAAAACAAAAATTTATAGCTTTTGATGAAGACCTTCTTGACATCTAATATTTTCAGGATACACTCATTAGGATTAAAGCTTTCAGGTAAGATTTGAATCATTGCGAAAAAAAGGGAAGTGATTTTCAGGTATTTTTAAACAGTTGGCCAGTATGAAGGGACTCGTCTATTGAAGCATTTATTCGTGAGACATTCAATTGAGCGAGTCGATAAGCCCTACAAATTCATCAACCTGCATGAAGTTGTCATTCATTTGGATCATTTCACTGCAATATTTTTGGAAACCCTTCACATACCTACCGAAATAATGGCTGAACATGTGGAAATGTGAATCGATAGGCCATCACAGAAGTTTTAATATTATTCTAGAATTTCGGTGGGCAAAGTTCTGACTACAGCTGAATAAGCTCATCACGATTTTGGTCCCGAAATATCAGAAATTTACTAGATCGAGTCTGTTACCCGAAACTTTCAGTCACATTCTTCTCCACTCAAATTCAATTTACGAACAAGCCCTTGCATGCAATTTGGTTCTGAAATCTTCAAACTTCAGCCTTTCTCCGATATAAACAGTATCGCTCAAACTCGGTTATGTAGGATATATATTCCTATAAACTTTTAATGAAACGCTTATCACATTTGCATGTAGTTGGTAGTTCAAGGTGGATCTAGAGCTTCCATTCAATCTGATCATTTCTAGGAGGGTTGGAAACTGCGTTTGAGCTTTTCAGATATCCATATTCTTACATATAATCCATCCAAGAATTATCGACAACAAAACTGGCCTTGGAAGTCCAGTCGAAGCTTCTTTTCTAGTTACAACAAAATAACTAAAAATTTTCTCTGCCTTCATCATAGCAATAAATACAGGGTGAACTTTCCTGTACTAATATGTGAATTTTCAGTTTGATATAATTTCATTTCACAAAGTTTTAGAATGTCAAACAAACGTAGTGCGATTTTGGAGCTGTTTCGTCAAGGTAGGCGTCAATGCGAAATTGTTCGTTTGCTCAATGTGCCTCGACAAACCGTGTCCGATGCAATTCGTCGTTTCAAGGAGCTTGGCCATGATGGTCGTCGTCCAGGAAGTCGTAGAAAACGCACTGTCAATACACCTAGCAATCGCAACATCGTCAAGAAGCAAGTCAATCGAAATCCGAGGGTTTCCATGAGGTAATAATAGCCTGTGAGACCGGTATCAACCGCGAATCAGTTCGTCAAATTTCCAAAAAGGAGCTCAACCTCAAGCCATACCAGCTCCAAAAAGTTCAACTCCTCACGGAGGAAAACAAGCGCGTACAACTCCGAAGGTGCCGCCAACTCCTTCGTCCCGCCGCCGGTCAGCAATAGGAGCGAATTCTCTTCACAGACGAGAAGCTTTTCACCGTAGAACAATCCCACAACCACCAAAACGACAGAGTCTGGTCTGTAGAGGCTCCCGGTACATCGGCCATCGTCGAACACCGTCAAAATCCGCAATCCGTCATGGTCTGGGGTGGAATTTGCGGCAGTTGTAAAACTCCCTTAGTTTCCGTGGATCAAGGGGTCAAAATCAATCAAGAAGTCTACCGCTGCGACATCCTCGAGGCCGTAGTACTTCCGTGGGCCAAGCAGCACTTCGGCGATACGCATTGGACCTTTCAACAGGACACCGCTCCGGCTCACATAGCGAAAATGACGCAAGAATGGTGTAAGACCCATTTTACTTGCTTCATCTCATCTGCAGAATGGCCGCCCTACTGACCGGATCTCAACCCAATGGACTACAGCGTGTGGTCGATTTTGGAGCACAGGGCTTGTGCTAAAAAGCACAAACATTTGGAGTCGCTGAATCAATCTCTGCGCCGGGAATGGAACCGATTAACGCCCGAGGAGCTGCGGCCCATTGCCGAAAATTTCAAGAAGCGTCTGAAGCTGTGTATCGCCGCCAAAGGAAGCCACTTCGAAACGGCTTAAATATATTATTAACAAATGTTCAAGCTTTTATTATTTGTTGTTGTTTTGTTCAATTTCTTCTGTATAACCTTAAAATTAAATGGTATTTTTTCACAGTGAGACACTTTGAACATGAAAATGCCCCCAATTATCACATACGATTACCATCGTGTGAATCTGCATACCAGCATTATATTATTTTGATCTTGTATTGATACATTTTCGAACGATCAATTAACGGAGCATACAACCTGGAAATTCTGATTCGATAACGAAAAATATCATGGATGTTTAAAATATTCCTTTCTAAAGTTCAAGATGAATATTCACTAAACTAAAAAATCTAGTAGATAATTTGAAGCGTGTTGCTGCAAAGTGAATGGATTGGAAAAATTGTTATAGATATAAAGACAGAAACAAAACTTAACGAATGGTTCTACTTCTACTATATATGAAGAATTTTGTCATGACATTGTGAATTTCAATATTTGTGAACAATGAAGGAGTAGGTAATTTTGAAAATGTAAATACATATTCCTATTATTCTGCTTCAGCAACCACAACTGTTATTATTTCTTCATCTAGGCAGTACTCGTCATGTTCATAATTAAAGGTTTTATGTCAGCAATATCATAACATCCCATATATTTTGACTAATCTTCCCTTATTTCTTTTTCTACGTGCTCTGTACAGGCTTTCGATTTATAAGCTATACATTCTTCAAGAGCCTCATTCCTAAGATTTCTCACTTGCGCAATATTTGCCAAATTTTATCGAATATCAAGGACAGAACAAAACGTCAGTGTTATTTCCAACACCACCTTGAATTCTGCAACTCAAAATATGACTGAATTGGCTATTATAAACATAATTTCGATTCTCCAAAGCCCCGAGTTGTCAATAATTCTTGGTTGAGGTTGAACTATAGAGTATTCGATAAGTATGGGTGCTAAAAGAAAGGTTATAAACCCAAAAATGCTTCTTATGGAAAAACAATACAATCATTGAAGTTTCATCAAAAACTTGAAAACTGTTCAATTTTCTCATAACCAGTACTCTTCAAGATGGTAGCTAAACGCATTGGAATAAAAGAACAATTTGTACTTCAAAACTTTCTTTGAAGGAAAGTTTTTTAAGGAAACCGTTAAAGTCTCGTAAATTTTGAATAAACCATTCCGAAAAGTAGGCCTGAACAAATCGACAAACACAGATACACCCGATACAGCAAAGATTAGGAACTTAAATCATTACTGTTTTCTCAAGAAGATTCTAAATCATCTCGAAGAGTAATTGCAGATACAGCTTAGAATATCTTACATCTATCATTCATAAAGGTACTCACCATGAGGAATAAGACGATTATCACGAGCAACTTTGACAGCCCCATAATAATTACAATGAGCTGGCGCAGGATCATTAATTAACTTTATAGGTCCATCATCTCACATTAAACTTAATCGGTCTTCAAACGTTGTTTAAATACCTACAAGATGCAATTGCCAATGGCAACTGGGAAAACGAGCAGGATTATTTTAGAGCAATCGACCATAAATTTCGCACAAGTGGTTGGGTATTCGATGTATCCTAGTGAAAAATGGGCACGATCTTCTTGCTTTTCACGAAAATACGCACGCTTGAACGCATATCAAGCAAATTGAAATCGCATCATTATTTAAGTTCAGAGGGGTGCACATTGTGGAGACCTTGATTCCAGTCCTATGACGATTTTCAAAGGTGTTTATATTTCAAAGAGAATATTCGGAGGAATATTCATGTTAATTTGAATTCTTAAATTCGAGGATTATGGTCATTATATTTATAAGCCTTTTTTTCCGTAGCACTTTACTATTCAGCATTCCGAATTTTCTGAAACTGTGAGTATTCAGTTTGACGAATCAATTTATAATGATAATAATAATAATATAAGATCAAAAAACTCTAAGAAAACTGTGAGTTATTCACTCTGGTGTGATAAATGCTGCTTTTAAAAATAAAGAAACATATTCTAAACGGTAAGGCAATAAAGCAAAAATATTTCTGAAATTCCGAATTATAAGTAATCCCAAAACAACTAAAAATTTGTTTATTCTGTCACCTTCGGAAATTTTCGTTTTCATCTGTGAACATCAACATCAGGTAGTAATTTTTGTTTCTCGTATTTTTTTTGGTTGTCATCTTTGTTATTAATTTTTCTTAGTCGAGATTAACAGGTCAAAGTCAGTAATGATCATACTTGTTTTTGAATTTCTCCTCGAGTATCTTCGAAACAAAACGATTTCTATGATGATGATTTCGAAGCGCTTCGGTCACAATATTTTTCTTCAAGTCTGAGATTTATCTTCATTCTTTTGATGCTTCCAATTCGATGTTAAGTCTGGTCCGAAGTGAGAACTGAGGTTGAAATTCTCAAGTTGAAATTAATCGAACGATTTGAAGTGAAAAATGGATGTGATACGTTTTACTGGGAGTTCTTTTCCCTTTTCCATGGCCAATACTCGGACCGCTTTAATGTTCAACTGCTTCATGATCATGCATAATTGAGTTCTTTGAAGGTGTCCTCACAAAAGTTTCGTTCTGATATTGATGCGAATGAAAAATTGAATAGCCTAATCTCAATTCTTCATTGTTCCTGAAAATCGTCGAGAAACTTTTTTGTTTTCGCATTGATTGAATAGATCAAAAAATCGAAAAGTGATAATATGATATTCCAATTCGAATAATTGGAAATTCAAAAATACAGTGATTATTTGGCGGACGAAGTGATTTTGATATCAAGAAAGAATGCAATTTTCGATTTAAAAATCAACATCGGCTGTACAACATTAGCCAGAAACTTTGAACATCGAGTCGTGCAAAAGGTGTTTAGATTTTCGATTTCTCGTTATGTTCGGATAACCAATATTTTCAATGAAAAACCAAATTTTCTATGGTTTCAAAGATATGTGGAAGTAAAATAACGAGGAAATGACATCGATAGGCTAAAGCTGAATACAGATTACTCTGACGTGACGTGTAAGGACGTCACGTCAGACGTGTACCGTGCTCCCATTGGCCTGATATGAACGTGAAAGCACAGAACAATGTGTTGCATTTTTATATCACTCACATTTTGACGTTCACGTTCATATTAGGCCAATGGGAGCACAGTACACGTCTGACGTGACGTCCTTACACGTCACGT
The DNA here is from genome assembly GCA_951802165.1 of Adalia decempunctata. Lineage (NCBI taxonomy): Eukaryota > Metazoa > Arthropoda > Insecta > Coleoptera > Coccinellidae > Adalia > Adalia decempunctata. Next base: position 31,908,955 of record OX637697.1, read on the forward strand.
CAGAGTAATCTGTATTCAGCTTTAGGCTTGCATTGTATTGTCAGGAGGTGAAGGGCGAAAATTTTGAACCTTTGTAGTGATTTTGTTTGAATTATCATTTTCATTAGTCTGATTCGAATAAATTCCCATATTATTTAACTATAAAGGATTTCTCGTTGTTATAATTTATTTCAATCAAATCTAGTATGTATGGATTCCTTATAAAAAAGCCTTTGAAAACCGGGGTGTCCCATTTGAATAAAAAAGTACAGTTTTAACAAGGAATTTTTTTTTATAAAATTCTTCCTTTTCATTTTAAACATATACTTGGTATCTAGCACCTTCAAAAACTTGAAACTTCAACACACTCTTTGGATGTTTTATTCATAAAAGGATACGTCATTTAATACTTTTTTTATAAGCTTTTATTTAGTTTCACCTGTCCCGGTGTCTGTCTGTCTCTAATCAAATCTTGCAAGTTAAATATGACACACTTCTAATCGTCCGATTGATTTGAAATTTTGCAGGTGTACCTAATTCTGGTGACATGCGTTATAGAAAAAAACAAAATGGCGGCTCCAAAATGGCGGATGAGTTTTGTAATTATGATCTGATTCCATTCGAAATTAGTATCTGGAGGTATTTGGGTTCAAAAATGATGATACTTTTGTCAAAATTGGGAAATTCAAGATGGCGGCCACAATATGGAGGAGGAGTTTTGTAATTATCCTATCCTATTCAAAATTGGTATATGGGGGTCTTCTGGGTCGGAAATTACGATTCTTCAAAATTGAGGAATTCAAGATGGCGGCTTCAAAATGGCGGCTTCAAAAATGGCGGATGAGTGTTGTTATAAAAGCTTGTCTTCAAAAATGTTTTTTGAGAATTAGGTTCTCTTTAGTACTTTTGGATAAAGGTTGTCTTCAAATTTCACTGTCAGTTTTATTTTGTACTCTTTAGTTAGAATCAAAATGCTGTAGTAACGGACGCTTATAGAATTATGAGCATACATAGAAGTCGTAGGATTTACGTTTTTATCAAAATGTTTATTTACTTACAGAACATAATGAATTTGAGAAAATATTATGTGAATTCAATAATTCCACAGACCTAGCGAATGTTGAAGAAACTTTTTTCTCTGTTAATACTGGAAATATTTCACGTATATAAACATGGTTGGAAGATTCAGTTATGCTATTTTCTTGTACGGAAATCAAGAATCGAGTGTTGAAATTTCACTGAAAAATGATAAACAGAAAAGTCCGTTACTTTGTGATAGTTCATTCGAAAAAAAAACAATATAAGTACCCACTCGAATAACCCGACAGAAGAACTTCTAAACGAACAGAACAGATGGATCTATGGAATTCCCCACTCTTCAAAATGCTCAAGAAATAAGCCTGCTGAAGTCATTTAAATACCGTTTTTCACTACTCGGAATACTCCAGTTTGAAAATGTAGTAGTACTAGGAAACCCATGTCACAGTTAAACCTTAAAATAACTAACTCCATTTACAAAGATAAAAAAAGAGTAAATAGAAAGTAGCCTCTCAGAATTATTCGACTTTCACGAGTTCCATCATGCGTCAGTTTTAAGTGAAAGAACTCGATAAACCTGAATCATGGCCAACCAGGATACTTCATAAGAGTGAATGGGGTATGTATATAGATGTGGACCAAATTTTCAAGATCTTCGATCGAAATCATGATCTCCGAGCGCAAAAGTTCTTAATTTTCATCAGAATCTTAGCCGCAATCGTAAAATTTGTTCGCAATTTTAAATTATATCATTCTGACGAATAAATAAATCATTTTCTTCCTCCCAGAGAACCCAAACTAACCTAAACTAGTTTAACCTAACTTTCTAATTTTGAATAAAATCGAACTTTAATGACAAATTCCTCCACCATTTTGGAACCCCCATCCTGAATTTACGTACCTAATACCGAGAGAATAAATTTACTCTGGAGAAAATCTGACAATTAATACCAAACTTGTCCGCCATATTGGATCCACCATCTTAATTTTTCTCTAATAAAATTTTTAAATGAATTGTCACCCAAACATTTCGAAAAAATTGGCCAAATTCACTTACAAGTTTGGACCTTGACGTACATACAAACATTGCAAGCTGGATAAAAGCTTCTAAAATGATTGCAGTTCCGAAAGGCTGGATAGAAGCTAATTTGAACTTAATTCATCGTCATTCTGGCATTAAATAAAATCGATTAACCAAAATCGCAAATGTTGGTGGCACAAAATGCTTCATAATTGTGTTCTACAGAGGATTCCGCCGTTCGCGGCGAATAAAAGGCGGAGTTTTTTAGATTTCGAAAGCACTTTACTGATTGTCGAAATAAATGGGGTTATGTCGACGGAAATCTTTCCAACGTACGAGGATGTATTGATATCTAGTTAGCCTAGACCAGTTCCATGCATAAACAAAATACATATTGCGATACCATATCAACGAACAATAACTTATTAGAAGTGTCAGTCTAGAGTTCGACGTCGAAAAAGTTGACCAGAGTTACGCAAAAAATAAAAAAAAGACGTCCACCGAAATTGTAAAAATCGAAAAATTGTAATTGAGTATCGAGCCATCATCAAGTACCTGTATTTAAAAGGGTTAGGTAAGAGGTAAGCAGATTTACGACTTGGTGATCAATTTCCTTCGTTTGTGAACGTGAAAAATTGGACTGCAAGCCTCAAAAGAGGTAAATTTTCTATTGAAGATGAAGACCGATCGGGAAGGCCAGTTTCTGTGTCAGTCCCCGAAAATATAGATGCAGTGATTTCATCAGACCGTCGAATTGGGCTTAAACGGATATCTGGAGCACTGAAGATTTCATACGAACGCGTTCATCATATGGTTCACGTCAATTTGGACATGAGAAAAATTTCTGCAAAATGGATCCCCAAATGTTTGAATGATGACCAAAAGGCAAGGGTAGAAGCATCGCGTTCGATCTATGCTCGATTTGAAAACGATGTAGACTTCTTGAACCGAATTGTTACTATAGATGAGACTTAGGTACATTTCTACGATCCAGAAACAAAGCAACAATCGATGGAATGGCGACACTCTGGTTCTCCTAGACCTAGGAAGTTTCGTGTCCAAAAATCTGCTGGAAAAGTTCTTGGTTCAGTTTTTTGGGATTGCCATGGAGTCATCATAATTGATTTTTTGGATTAGGGTAGAACAATAACTGGAGATTACTATTCGACGCTATTGACCACTCTACGGGAAAAAATTAAAGAGAAAAGACGCGGAAAGCTATCCAAAGGTTTTTTTTACAGGACAACGACCCTAGTACACAAATCTCATGTTGCCATGCAAAAAATTCGTGATTTCGGGTTAGAATTACTAGAACACCCCCTCATTCACCTAATTTGGCTCCGTAAGACTATCATCTCTTTCCTCAACTGAAAAAAAGTTTAGAGGGTCGTAAATTTCCTTCCAACGATGAGGTAATAAAAGCTGTGGAGGACTGGTTTGCAGAGCAAGAGGAAACATTTTTTTGAAAGGTCTAGAGACGTTGCAGGTTCGCTGTATAAATGTATTCAATTAAGAGGAGAATATGTTGAGTAATAAAATATTCTGACAGTGAAATTTTGTTTGGTTCTATAGTAGGCTAAGAATTTTTCAATATATCCTCGTAGTTGGTGAAAAGGCGATTAACCATATGCTCATCAAAACTCTGGATTCTTCCTTGTTTACTTGCATGTCAAGTACAAACAGAATTTCGAAAGCCATGTTTTTTACTGATGTCCCACAATTATCGTGAAGTTCTCCCTAAGGCCTAATACAAATATAAAAAATTTCGCATCGCGTTGTTTTCCATTTTGCCATATTTCATATTACCCACGGGAACGCTCGCGCATTCTGATAATTGCTTATTCCGAAGAAAATAAATCAAGTCACTTCCAGAAACCTTTTGATCTGCCCCCATTTAATCAGGAATATCTGGGTTAATATTTCCCGGACTCTAATAAAAATGTTAAATCTAATGTAATTAATGCGCGATTCTTTTTGGTGCGGAGATACCTGCGTCAGTTCTGGGAATTACCTGCGTGGGCAGTGTTTATACAGTTTGTATGCTCGGATATCTATTGACTGAAATAACTTTTAGCGATTTATGTTGCCGAATTTTTACAGCTCGTACGTGGCGTACGCAAATATCCGGAAGAATCCCGTGCTTCACACAAATGATGATGAACTTTCCTGTTAGTTATTTTGGCGCCGTTCGCCACTCCTCATGCGCTGCCGGCGATGAAACATCCCAGCTATGTCGCAGATTCGACAACAGGTCGTAATCGCTCATCATCAATCGATAATTTGTTTGATTGATGGATTAGGAGATTGTAATCGCGGGAATCAGCCAAGAGCCTGCGGCTGTTATTGAAAAGGAGTCGTTTGATTCTATATCTCCTAATTGCAACTGTTTAGTTTGAATTCAGTGCCGGCATGGTGAGAGAATTCTTAGGATCTTAGGATGTATTAAATTCATATTCCGCGTATTTCATAGGGTGGATGATTGATTACGAGAAAGCGGATTGAATGGTTCTTTTTATATCTAACGATTTGGGGAATTCATTTGGAAAATTGGAGAACGTTTTCAACGAATATATAGCCATTGATCTTGAGTTGTTTTCCTCAATAAAAAGGTAGTAATAAAATACCAATTGGCGAGAACAAGCCCGTAATAGTTTCAAGGAAACTTTGTTCAGACGAACATAATGACATGGAAATATTTAGAGGTATGATTTCTTGTCATTAATCGAATATTTATGCTGATTGATTATTATTTCTTGTTCCATTCTTCATATTTATTCCTTGTCGCTTGCAGCGATATGACCAATGCCACCGAAGTATTCTAAAAGAAGAAACATCTTTCGATCATAAGTAGGAAATGATATTTGAAATTTGAAAACCAAGAATTTTGAAATGATGATTTCTGAAAGGTTCAAATTCATGCCAGGTTTGAAATTCGAACGAAAAAATTGGTTATTGTTTTCTCAAGGTCAAATTCAAGACTTAGTTGTGGGAATTGAAGTATCAAGTCATCATCAAGTACCTGTATTTTAAAGCAGTGGCGCACCCAGAAATTTTATTCGGGGGGGGGGGCTGCTCAAGAGTAATCAGGTTTTTGTAAGTTATATAATTTAAAAAATGCGCCGCAATGAAATCTACTGAATCCCATTGAAAATTTTCTTCTTTTTTCAAATATCTCATTCAAATCGCAAAATTTCAATATACAGGGTGTTGAATCTCAGCTTGGAAGAAGTCCCATATTTTTCAAATACGGACCTGAAGTTTTTTGGAAATTCAAAAGTAAATCGATCGATCTGTAGTGAATCATACGTTCCAATAATCAACCAACTATACTAGTTGGTTCAAAAGTTATGAGGAATTGAAATTTTTGGTGAATACATAAACCACTCTGTATCTCGGTTATGGAATTGATTAGACCTATCGTATATCGGTTTTTTGGACTCGCCTAGGGTAGCTCTAGCTCAGGTTTACGTATGTTCATTCACCAATGAAACACCCTGTATATGTATATCAATCCCTATTTCCATCTGTAAAGGAAATGTTTAAGTTTTCATTCTGTTCTAAAATAATTATTAATACTTTTAGAAAAATAATAAGATGGAAATATTTGAATTACTTTTTTTTCACGGCTCGGGGGGGGCTGCAGCCCGACAGCCCCCCCCTCGGTGCGCCACTGTTTTAAAGGGTTAAGAGGTAAGCAGATTTACGAAGATATACTTAATACCCTTGGTGATCAATGTCCTTCGTATGCGACCGTGAAAAATTAGACTGCAAGCTTCAAAAGAGGTAAATTTTCCATTGAAGATGATGACCGATCAGGAAGCCCAGTTTCTGTGTCGAAAATATCGATGCAGTTCATGACATGATTTTATCAGACCGTCGAATTGGGCTAAAACGGATATCTGAAGCACTGAAGATTTCATACGAACGCGTTCATCATATAGTTCACGTCAATTTGGACAAATTTCTGCAAAATGGATCCCCAAATGTTTGAATGTTGACCAAAAGCGTGCAAGGGTAGAAGCATCGCGTGCGATCTGTGCTCGATTTGAAAACGATGTAGAATTCTCAAACCGAATTGTTACTATGGATGGGACTTGGATACATTTCTACGATCCAAGAACAAAGCAATAATCGATGGAATGGCGACACTGTGGTTCTCCAAGACCTACGAAAAGTTCTTGCTTCACTTTTTGGGGATTGCCATGGAGTAATCATGATTGATTTTTTGGATAAGGGTAGAACAATAACTGAAGATCACTTTTCGACATCACTGGCCACTCTACGGGAAAAAATTAGAGAGAAGAGACGCGGAAAGCTATCCAAAGGGATTTTGTTTTTACATGACAACACCCCAGTACACAAATATCATGTTACCATGCAAAAAATTCGTGATTTAGGGTTAGAATTACCAGAACACCCCCCTTATTCACCAGATTTGGCTCCGTCCGACTATCATCTCTTTCCTCAACTGAAAAAAAAGTTAAAAGGTCGTAATTTTTTTCCAACGAGGAGGTAATACAAGATGTGGAGGACTGGTTTGCAGAGTAAGAAGAAACATTTTTTTTAAAGGTCTAGAGACGTTGCAGGTTCGCTGTACTAAATGTATTCAATAAAGAGGAGAATATGTTGAGTAATAAAATATTTTGACATTGAAATTTTGTTTGGTTCTATAGTAGGCTAAGAATTTTTCAATATATCCTCGCACTCGTTATTAGTTCTTTGCGAGTGCACGGAAATAACAGAATTTCAAGATTCTAGCTTTACAGAAAAAAAAAAAATTTAGTCACCACTTTTTAAGGGTGATATCTCGGAAAGGGGTCGACAGAGGAAATTTTGTTATAGAAAAGTCCCTACCATTTGAATTTAGAAACAACCTGTATATCGTATTGTCCAGAAGCAGATATTACAATTTGAGGAAATTAGTGAAACAAAATATTAGTCAATAATCTTTCCTGATAATACAATAACGAATTCATTCATAGAAACTAACTTTCGAAGTGCTAAAAAGCTAAAAACATATTGCTCATTGATATTTTTTATTTTATCAATTTCTGGACATGCATTCAAAAGATATTCAAGAAAATATGCGAGAACCGATTTTTTCCCTCCATATTTCCAAAAATACTGAGCCTAATATACGCAGAAATCGGAAAAAATCACATAATGAAACTACACCTGAAAAGTACGCATATAATACGTAACTTTTTCACGCATGAAATAAATTTTATTTCACTCCAATGTATCAAAAAAATCATTCGCCCATGCAGAGAAGGCGCTATTTTGAACAATGATATAGATGATTCCATCGTCATTTCATCATTTATTTTTATCCGGAAATGGTCTCAGTCGATTAGGTTCGACTCAATGATCACGAATCCGTGATAAAATTCAATTCTGTCAGTATACACGATGATTCTCGAACAGAATATCCTACAGACTTGAAATCTTCAGAATAGCTTCAGATCTCGAATGCTGGGGTTAGGTTCTTCAGAAACTATAATATTTAGGAAGAGAGAATCCTTTTTTCGACGAACATGAGAAAAGTAGTTGTTTAATTTGAAAATCTCGAGTTTTGAGCGCTTTCAAATGTCGATATTCGATTTTTCGGAACTTTTGACATTTTGATGATCGATGTTCATTTTCTTTGCCCCTCATCCATTAATTCATCGGCAAAACCTTTAATTTATAAAAAAAACCTGTTGTATTGTATGGGATGTTTGATAGAACCTTTTTTGAAGAGTATTATTCGAAATAAAACTCCACTTCCTTCATTCGAACTTCTATAAAAGTGTTCTCTTTATTTTTCTCATTATACAGGCTGTTCACAGATCAAGAGATATAAACGAGGAGGGGATATAATTTGGATGAAATAAGGAATGGAAAAATTATCCACATTTCCCAAGACATTTGCCTAAAATTAATTGTTTTTGATGTATCAAAACTAATAATAGGAACTCGAATTCATTTTTATATACCAAATCCTGTGATTTTTTTTCAATTGTACGTAATAAAATTTGTTTCAATTTGAACACATTTTTTCCTTTTTTTCAAACTTCTATTGGCGCATAACAAAAAAGTTCTAGGGAGAAAAACTTGAAGTGAACCAGAAAATATCACCCCAATTAGTTGACGTATAATGTCTTCGCTTAATTTCAGCTGAAAATCCTGACAAATGCAAATGCTATGAAAAAAGCTTTGAACAATTCCATCTCAAAAACCTTGTATTTCGAGAATGAAGCGTTTCTGGCCACATGCTTATGAGACTTTTATTCTTTATATAATCCAAAGTAATCAGCCTTCTACGTATATAGCCCTATTTAGGAACAGCCTGTAGAAAATAATGTAACAAAATATGAAGTCGAAGATTGAATGGTATCAAGATATTATATTCTTTACGGAGATCCCAAAATAGAGATATGTATTTCTTTTCAGAATCATGCAACAACTCTACCAATTGAACGTGAAAAATCCTAAATTTATTTGGGAAGAATGACCCAAGTCGATTAATATCTCAATTTATCATTAAAAAAAACAAAAATGAGAAGATATTCTCATTTTTCATCTGGGATATTATTCAAATTTATTAGAATTGCTATAATCATGATATGGAATTTTTATTGGGGTAGTCATAAATTGGCCTCAATTTTTTCCTAAAAATCACGAACAGTAGCGGCCAACTACAATTCAAAACGCAGTCCGATATCTTAAATGCGAAAACTCACAAAGACATCGATTGCAACTCACAAGATCGTGCCCATTTTTTCCGCATCGAAACATAACCAACCTACCACTAAAAAAAAACATACAGATGTTTGATTTATCCTCGTGAGCTTTGCCGGCAAGGATTATGATTCGCGTATCCGCGTCTTCGTGCGCCAACTTGATAAACTGCACTGACAACGGACGGGAGAGCACGCGGAGCGCACGACTACACCAAACTACAGCGAAAGAAATGTAGTAGGCTGCTTTTCCGATCCGCTACAGCCAGCTTCACGTGCTTTCTGGACCTCGATCCGTAATTTATGGTGTTTACCTACGCAACCGAGCCCCGATTGAGCTTTGGGAGGTGAGTGCGTTTCAGCGTTATCACTGTGTCGTAGCACATTTTTTTAATTAACTGGAACGAGATAAATCTCCACTTCGCGAATGAGCGAGTGTGCTCCAGCTGCTTTGAATCTCTTAATCAAATATTGATTGATCAGAGTGCCGAAAATGAATATTAGAGCCTCCTCGTCATGATTTGGTAGCACAGTATCCGATAGTCGACACAGGGTAGGCCAGTAGCCCTCTGTAGGAGTATCATATCGATTTCGAAGTGAAGCTTTGGATTTTATGAGTGTTATTAAGCTTCACTTTGTGAAAATATTTTCAGATTTGTGGCACTTCTAGCGGAATCACACTTCACCTGAAAAACCTTACTGAGATACTACACTACACAATGGTCTAATAGGGACTTGTCTCTGGTTAACTTTTTCTCCCAAAAGTTGAGCTTTACATAGAGATGAAAAAAGAATCAAATCATTCATGTTCGTTGAGATTTGGATTTCATGAAGAGGGTGGAAATGGGAAAACATTGACTCCTACATATCGGGTGTTTTTTTAGAGTCTTAGAACTTTGAATTGAAATTAAATACATTTAAATTAAAATTGGAGCCAATTTTTTATTTGAAAGATAATAATATGAAATGTATGTTTTAAAAATAATTTCCGGCATATGTCTACCACGACTAGTTCCCTGGAACCGCATTCGTCCAGATTAATTTTGGACCACTTTTTCGAGTAATTCAGGCATCATTTCAGCAATAACACGAGTTGAGAGGAAATATTAAAAAATTCTTAGCCTTCTATAGAACCAAACAAAATTTCAATGTTAAAATATTTTATTACTCAACATATTCGCCTCTTAATTGAATACATTCATTACTGCGAAACTGCAACGTCTCTAGACCTTTCAAAAAAAAATGTTTCTTCTTGCTCTGCAAACCAGTCCTCCACAGCTCTTATAACCTCCCCGTTGGAAGAAAATTTACGACCTTTTAAACTTTTTTTCAGTTGAGGAAAGAGATGATAGTCGGACAGAGCCAAATCTGGTGAATAAGGGGAGTGTTCTAGTAATTCTAACCCTAAATCACGAATTTTTTGCATGGCACCATGAGATTTGTGTACTGGGGCGTTGTCTTGTAAAAACAAAATACTTTTGGATAGCTTTCCGCATCTTTTCTCTTTAATTTTTTCCCGTAGAGTGGTCAGTAAAGTCGAATAGTAATCTCCAGTTATTGTTCTACCCTTATCCAAAAAATCAATCATGATTACTCCATGGCAATCCCAAAAAGTTGAAGCAAGAACTTTTCCAGCAGATTTTTGGACAAGGAACTTCTTAGGTCTTGGAGAACCAGGGTGTCGCCATTCCATCGATTGTTGCTTTGCTTCTGGATCGCAGAAATGTACCCAAGTCTCATCCATAGCAACAACGCGGTTTAAGAAGTCTACATCCTTTTCAAATCGAACGCGATGCTTCTACCCTTGCACGCTTTTGGTCAACATTCAAACATTTGGGGATCCATTTTGCAGAAATTTTTCTCATGTCCAAATTGACGTGAACTTTACGATGAGCGTGTTCGTATGAAATCTTCAGTGCTTCAGATATCCATTTTAGTCCAATTCGACGGTCTGATAAAATCATGTCATGAACTGCATCGATATTTTCGGGGACTGACACAGAAACTGGCCTTCCCGATCGGTCTTCATCTTCAATGAAAAATTTACCTCTTTTGAAGCTTGCAGTCCAATTTTTCACGGTCGCATACGAAGGACATTGATCACCAAGGGTATTGAGTATATCTTCGTAAATCTGCTTACCTCTTAACACTCTTAAATACAGGTACTTGATGATAGGCTCGATACTCCAATTTTTCAATTTTTGCAATTTCGGTGGACATCTCTTTTTTCAAAATTTATTGCGTAACTCTGGTTCACTTTTTTTACGTCCAACTCTACAGTCTACACTGTCACTTCTAATAAGTTATTGTTCGTTGATATGGTATCGCAATATTAGATATCAATACATCCTCGTATGTTGGCTTCCAAAGCGTCTTTTGTTTCTGGTTTATCAGCATAAACCAATGACTTGACATAACCCCCAAAAAAATAATCCATTGGAGTTATTTCGCATGATCTTGGAGGCCAATTGATTGGACCATTTCTCGAAATAATGTTATCGCCAAATCTTTCTTCCAGTAAATCAATTGTTACTGTAGTAGCATGAGGTGTAGCCCAATCTTGTGGGAACCAATACACTTCTGGGTCGATACCATTCAAACTTTGATGCGAATAATCATTGATCATCGATTCGTAACGATCACCATTCACTGTAACATTAGCTCCAGCATTGTTTTAAAAGAAATATGGACCGATGATGCCTCCAGCGTGTAAACCACACCATACAGTGCATTTTTCAGGGTACAATGGAACCTGCAGGACTTCCTGAGGATTGTTTTCACTTCATATGCTGAAATTTTGCTTTTTGACGTAGCTGTTCAACCAAAAATGAGCTTCATCACTTAACACAATTTTTCGATAAGAAAGTGGATCGACTTCAAGCTGTTCTAGGGCCCAATAAGCAAACAAACGGCGCTTAATATGGTCTAGTGGCTTTAGTTCTCGAACGATTTTGGATTTTGTATGGGTGTAGACCAAGATCTTTACGCAAAATCTTCCATGTGGTGGGAGCACAGAGTCCAAATTGTTGTGAACGTCGACGAATAGACAAATCTGGATCTTCATTAACACTATCGCTCACAGCAGCGAAATTTTCTTTTGTATGTACCTACAGTTCTTCGTCTTGTTGTTGTTGTTGCATCGAGTAGAGAAAATGTTGTACGAAATCTATCGATAGTTCGACGAATAAGCTGCTCTGATGAATGATTATGTAAACCATAAATTTCACGAAGTGCTCTATAAATATTGAAAATAAATTTCAACAATTTGTAAACGTTGTTGCGGTGTGCTGTTGCAGTTTTACAAGAAGACCATCGCCTACCTTCAATCTTCGAAACATTGCCAAAAATCTTCAAGTTGCGGTTAAACTTTCATCAGCACTGATTGACTGGCGTAAATGGGTGTCCACTTTTCTGATTACGGGTGAAACCAAATCTAGGAGTTTTTGGAAGTCTTTTTCACTCATGCTCATATAATTGACAAGCAGGCCGTCCCAGCTTCGCCCGGGTAGAAATTTGTTTCACGCGGCGGTTTCATCTTCAACACTTCAACCCGCCATATCTTTTGATGTACGTACTCGTTGTAATTGTATGATAAGAAGGGCAATTTAGTTCTAAATTAAATACTGGGGATAAATAACGTATTAAGTTGGATGAGGATCAATACCCAATTCATAAAAACACATTCCCAAATAGTGCATAATTTTGGAAAACATCTGATTACCATAAACAGGTGATAGCAAGTCAATCTTGAGAGATAGATATATGCTATCGCGGACTTTTTTGTAGAACTATTCAAGAGGTACATTTCCGTCATACATATCATACATTGTATCCCCGTAAGTCTTAAGGTGCAGACACATTGTTATTACGTCACGTCACATCACGCGAGGAAATGGGAAGAAGATATGGAGAATTTAGCTGCTTTTACAGTTGCTGGTGATTCTCATAAAATGGATTCGATTTACCAAATGAATCAACGAACAGAGGAAGTGTGGGAATTCCATCAATTAATTCAAGAATTATTGAAAGAGCACCCAGATCGGTTTCAAATGTATGTCAGAATGTCATTTCACAAAATATCAGGCGTAATGTCACGTGCATTCAGAAAATGTAAATTTGCGGAATATAGATCATGCGTGCTATCAGTACTATAACGTGACAGCAGATACAATGTTGCAAAAATTTTTACTACATTTTGATTCCGTAGTAGTACAATCATCCAGTTTAGTTCTGATAATTTGGCTTCACTATTTATTACTGAAAGGTGTGTCTCTCTTCCTATGCTCTAAGCTCCATACATTATCGTGGTTGCACATTTTGGGAAGATGACGTGACGTGACGTGATAACAATGTGTCTGCACCTTTACGGTTTTTGCAGCGCACGTGAAAATAGCTGATTATGGCTGATTTTTTTGTAATTATTGAAGTAGGTATCCTTAGTTTTTTCGTGTGGAAAGTATAGCCTATGTCACTCAGGGTAGCTAAGGGTGAAAGAATTTCTGAAATCGGTCCAGTAGTTTTTGAGCCTATTCGTATCAAACACACCAAAATACAAATTTTTCCTCAATGATATTAGCAGGTATAGACAGAGTATAGATCAAATCTAGTTAGATTGCTTTGGTTAGCGGAGCAATGCCATATAGCTTTGCAGCCACTTTTTCACCCAAAACCTTCTTCGGTGGATATCCGAAAATTGGGAGGAATCCGGCATTGTATGAACCAACACAGAGACTACAAGACTACTATTTCTTCGAAATAGAGGCATTCTTCAACCTCAACTCTACTAGAGGGAGGCACAGTACTTAAAAACATGCTAATCAGCTCTCATGGACCCCTTTTTTTTCTCAAAATACACAAATCGTCAAAATTCTTTCCAGGACGAAGCGAAGAGAAACAAACAAAAATTTCCATCGAATATATTGCAGTTGAAATAGAGGAAAATATTCATTTCTTGAGGAAGCTAGGGGAGAGCAAGACTTTTGACGATGTATGTATATGGGATAAAATTCTTGGAATCATGTATGCCTTTTAGTGGTAACAAATCGATAGCAAACATATCTCAGATATTTCAAAACATATGGAATGCAATAAATTCAGTGTAGAACACAACGAAATATCCCTCATATAATAGCTATCGATTATATCTAAAAGATTTCTCACAGGCCATTATTTTATGTAAATAAGTACGTACATAGGTACACACTGACCTATGATGACAGCAGCAACAGCAAGATATCATATCACAATGTTATATTGAATGCTAAATTGCCTACATCGTCTCACAATGTAGTACACCGCAGATAAATGAGAACAGGCTGAGTAAGTTCCCTATTTTCCTGTTTTGCTGCACCATTCAGATTATCGAATTGAGTACCAAAAAGCAATTTCATTCATTCTATGAATTGTTTGTGGGCTTGTTTATTTTGATGAATTTGGTCGAAATTCGAACCAAAAATGGTATCAAACGATGCAGAATTCGTAGTCAAACCTAATTCTGCCCTTCCGATGGTATAATGCGCTCGCTCACTATTTTTTCAACTCGTTGAACCTTTCATACCGCATCTGCGGAAGCAGTTAATAATATATTCATGTAAGAACGCGGATCTTCTGATATTTTCGGCATAATTACGATGTAATTCATTACCATATCATTATGAAATCAAATCCTTCTTTGCGCCCAGTTAAGCCGTGTTTGAGATCTTTATCGACAAATCTGATAACGCAATGGGCAGACATCCGATACTGAAACCTTAGGAGTATCGAATGTTTCCAGTGGAAGTTTGATCAATTACCTTGGTGGGATGAACTCTTACGTGGATTAGGTAATGGATTTTCGGTAGCATGATAGGAATATAAACGAAGCATAGATCGGCTACATATTTAAACTTTGATTTGCTTATTTCGAGACTCATGGACTTTCATCGATATTGTCATAACACTCATTACCACAGTTAATTTGAACTAGGAACAGTAATTTGACGGCAGTCAAGCAGCCACAATTGTATCCTGATTATTATTATATGCTGGGGTCGATTTGGTATACCTAAAGGGTTTTCCAATAAGAGTTGTTATTTTGAATAAGTAGAAACTACGCCATTAATACACAACACACGCTTCAACATCGCATTGAAATTATTGAAATTCACTATCAAAATGGTGAAAAAATATAAATTTGACACCCTGTATCTCTGGAACGAAGACCTGGAGGAAAAAATGGATACACTTATTTAGGAACAACCGCCATTTTTTCCAGAAGTACATACACAAAGATAACTACCTGTTTCAAAACCAGTAGCATGATATTAGGCCAGTAAGGTTCTGTGCAAAACTTATGGGACACCAAGGTGAAAGACGAACGAAATTGGACGATACAATAGAAGAATATGTGGTGAAGTACGATTGCTCAGTAATAAACGTTCTGGAGAATTCGTTATTTCTCTCTCCCGAACAAACATTGCGAATTTCACCCTCCGCAGACCATCCTCGTACGTTACAAGTTTTACGATACGGGTATGTTTCCTGTCAGCTAATCTCTTGCTTTATTCAATGCCCTACGTAATTTATTCTGAACGTAACTGAACCGTACTTATCCACTGAAATATCGGAGAAATGTGAAACATTCATACATTCGTGTCTAGCGTGTATCTATCTGGAAATGGAGCCTTCAGACTAACGTCAGCATCCATCTACCACTTAATTGTGAAGATGCATGAGAGTATTGAGCAGTCATGCTCGTTATTTCGATTTTTTATGCGTTTATATGATGTGAATATCACATTGGTTGAATCTCATAGATAAATGATTTATTATGTTTTGTTGGACCAGAATCTACGAGATGAATGTTCAGAAGATGGTAAAATGAACGAGGCTTATGACTTGGGTCGAGCAAGATTATTGATTCTTCGTCAGTTGTCCCTTTTCCCATGAATATTCTGCAGCTCTAGGTCATTATTTTGAATAATGAACCATTAGAATCGAACAAGACGATTACTGCTAAAGTTTGCCTGACAATGGGAGGAATTTCACAGGGTGTATCATAAATAAATGGAAATATTTCAACTTAGAATCTTGAACCCAAACATTGAGATTTAACCTGAATCAGAATGGTACATAAAATTTGACACCAGTCTGATATACGAGAATATATTGAAAAATTCTTAGCCTACTATAGAACCAAACAAAATTTCAATGTCAAAATAATTTATCACTCAACATATTTTCGGATTCTCCTCTGAATTGAATGCATTTTTTACAGCGAACCTGCAACGTCTGTGGGCCTTTCAAAAAAAATGTTTCTTCCTGCTCTGCAAACCAGTCCTCCACAGCTTTTATTACCTCCTCGTTAGAAGAAAATTTACGACCTTTTAAACTTTTTTTCAGTTGAGGAAAGATATGATAGTCGGACGGAGCCAAATCTGGTGAATAAGGGGGGTGTTCTAGTAATTCTAACCCTCAATCACGAATTTTATGCATGGCAACATGAGATTTGTGTACTGGGGCGTTGTCCTGTGAAAACAAAATACTTTTGGATAGCTTTTCGCGTCTTTTCTCTTTAATTTTTTTTCCGTAGAGTTGTCAGTAATGTCGCATAGTAATCTCCAATTATTGTTCTACACTTATCCAAAAAATCAATCATGATTACCACATGGCAATCCCAAAGAACTGAATCAAGAACTTTTCCAGCAGATTTTTGGACACGAAACTTATTAGATCTTGGAGAACCAGAATGTCCCCATTCCATCGATTGTTGCTTTGTTTCTGGATCGTAGAAATGTACCCAAGTCTCATCCATAGTAACAATTCGGTTTAAGAAGTCTACATCGTTTTCAACCCTTGCACGCTTTTGGTCAACATTCAAACATTTGGGGATCCATTGTGCAGAAATTTTTCTTATGTCCAAATTGACGTGAACTATATGATGAACGCGTTCGTATATAGTCTTCAGTGCTTCAGATACCTGCTTTAGCCCAATTCGACGGTCTGATAAAATCATGTCATGAACTGCATCGATATTTTCGGGGACTGACCATAGAACTTATAGTACATGGAATGCTATTACCAGATCAAAAAGTGGATAAACATCTCAAGTTGGAGGAATACCGAAATTTCCATGTTTTCATGGATACGACTTGTCACACCGATCAGAAACACAGAAATGTTTGCCGAAATGCCAAGTGAATCGGATCTTGACGATTAAATTCATAGTATTTCTGTGTTTCTGTTCTGTATGACAAGTCGTATCCATGGGAACATGGAAATTTCAGTATTCCTCCAACTGGAGATGTTTATGCATTTTTTTAAGCTGAGCAGCAAGGCTGATGGCATTCCATGTACTATAAGTTCTATGGGACTGACACAGAAACTGGCCTTTCCACATTAACAGTTCTGGTCGATTTTGACATATCCCAAATGTCATGAACAAACTGTTTCGACACAGTATCTTAATTCTGTTGGGAATATATGAGGACCCATGGAGATTGAGATAAAATAAACATCATGTGCTTTCTTCTATAAGGGTGATTTCTAGAAGGAACACTCGAAGGGAAGGGGCATAATCTATGTCGAAAAGACCACTCAGAAATGGGGTAATTGTATTGAAAAATCGCATCCGGGAAAAATGTATCGAACACAAAGAAGATTATGCTGAAAAAGAAATTACTGCATTTTGACTCGTTGAATCATGTTGCTTCAATGTTTTATGCGAAACTTGTAGTATCTGTATAAGTAACCATCAGTCGAATCATGTAGGAAAAGTGTTCCTCTACCCCATTCGCACATTCTACTTCGAGTCAGGTTGACCGAAAAGTAGATTGAAGATGGAAGAAAGATGTCACGGTCATTCAACAGATTCCATCATGATATCATCGTAACTATGTCAATGAATAATGTCAAATTGAATTGTCCAGTTCCTGCTTTGAAGCAAGAGGGATACGTTTGGAAATTAACACACACCTATTGTTATGCGAAGAACTTGTAGATATCATCCAGATAAACCGAAAGTCCATTCAGTGGACGAAATGGAAGATTGCCATGGCTTGAATATTGATCAGATAATTTTGCACAATAGAATCAAATGTCATTTATTGTTTGATGGACTCACTTATCGTTTGAATGAGGGATCTTTCACCGAATCAAGCTATTCTTAACGGGCCGTATCACCTTTTGAATCGTGGTAATTCTCCATTCAAAAGTGGTCTCTTTATTTCACGAGTAAGTGCGATCTTTTCGATTTAATTAGTTTTTTATATGTAATACCACTAGAGATGGAATTTTGACGGAAAAATTTCTCGATTGTAATATGAAAGAGATTGTTGCTCAGAAATTTCGCGAATGATATTTGTATCAGAATCACGAGCCGTTAGACGAGTGATTTTGGAAAAAATATATCATGAGCGAAATTTCCGAAAAGCAACAAACTTGAATATTACAAGAGGGAAATTTTACCTGCTTAAATTTCATCTCGAGTGGAATTCGGCATGACTATTCCGCGGGAAAATAGGGTAATATGTCCACATTTGACGCGTATTGCGCTATTTGGCAAATTAGAATTCATCATAGATTAACTAAACCACTAAACGTTGTTTGTTTTCTCTATGATATTCATTTCCGAAGCTATCTATGAGTTCGTGAAACGTCAAAAATTTGGTCGCTGAAAAACATACATGTTGGTTTTGTCGGCTTGAAAATTTGTTCGGAATGAAACGATCGTTGCTACGGAAACTTCCTCACTTAAAATGAGAAGAGTGGAATAGTCAATAAAAAAAACAGGTTGAACTTCGGCGTTTTGGAAACTACACTTAATGATTTTTTTCCGACGGTTATTTATCATTTTTTGGAAAAAATCGCAACTATTTACCCTCGGCAATTTAATCTTCTATACACTACAAAAAATTTTCATGATAATTATTTCAAAAATATAGCTTGTACTCATGAAAAACGAAAAACATATTCAATAACCCCAGATCTAACGATTACCCTGGTTTTTTTAATTGAAAAACTAATTTAATCGAAAAAAAGAAAACTATTCGCACTCGGGAAGTTCTTCAATTTCAATATAAAAAAAAATCAAGTCTACGTCGTAAATTAGGATACTTACTCGTGAAATAAAGAGACCACTTTTGAATAGAGATTTACCACGATTCAGAAAGTGATACTGCCCCTTAACTGTATATTTGAGGTGTATCTTGAGGCAACAGGTCTTTTTTCGTAATTATTGCAAAATATTGAAATTTATGCTGAACGAGTTCTTTTTATCGAACTCAACTGAATTGCTATGTTTCATCGAATGACTTTTGGTTCACTTCGATACCATCCGAGGTATCGATTTGAACTCCTATCCTGAATCTCTGGATAACGTTGAATTTCAGTTGGTATAGGTAATATGTTTTGTCTCTGAATGTAATTTTCTCGAAGTATTATTCGTGCCAGCTACACTCGGTTCTTTCGCTTCCAGAAAAATAATTCAATCAATGAATGCCCCAGCCGCTGGTTTCTGAATCAGATACTGTGGCGCCAAGGGAAATTTGGAAGATTTTATAGAAATGCCTCTAAGCCAAAAAATAAAACGCAATTCACATAATTCATAGTTGAAGCAGAATCAATAGAACATGATAATAATGATGAAAATATTTAACTGAAGATTCAGGTCAGAGTAAAAAAATTGAGGAGTTTTAAATTTTTGGAGGAATAAATAATCATCAAGTTTAGAGTACTCCGGGTTTTCTAGCCGTGATCTAATAGGAATTTTTCCTAACATTTCGCCTATAACTGCGGCAGGAATCTTCAGAGGTTTCTGGGCCGGAGGTTGTAACCCGACGAATTACTACTCCGAACTGGTGATGCTACTGGACCTATCGCTGTATCAATAGCCGGCGTGGTCGGTAGGCGAAATTCCTATTGGACCAGCTTAGAAAAACCGGGGAATACTCTGAATTTGAAGGCCGTGAAAGCCCTCTTCAGCCTTCATCATTTTGCTTATCTCTGTGAGTCTGTTTGTCAATTTTTTATATTTAATTTTATCTTCTACTATCACAGATACTACAAATATGAAGAACTGACATATTATCCTAAAGATTCACAGAGATAGGGAAATACTTGAGGGGCAGTATCACCTTTCGAATCGTGGTAAATCTCCATTCAAAAGTGGTCTCTTTATTTCACGAGTAAGTACCCTAATTCACGACGTAGAGACTTGATTTTTTTTAAATTGAAGTTGAAGAACGTCCCGAGGACAAATAGTTTTCTTTTTATCGATTTAATTAGTTTTTCAAAATTAAAAAAACCAGGGTAATCGTTAGACCTGGAGTTATTGAATATGTTTTTCGTTTTTCATGGGTACAAGCTATATTTTTGAAATAATAATCATGAAAATTTTTATAGTTCATAGTAGATTAAATTGATGAGGGCAAATAGTTGCGATTTTTTCGATTTAATTAGTTTTTCATTGAAAAAAAATAGGTTGAACTTCAGCGTTTTGGAAACTACACTTAATGATTGTTTTTCGACGGTTATTCATCATTTTTTGGATAAAATCGCAACTATTTGCCCTCGGCAATTTAATCTTCCATAAACTACAAAAATTGTCGTGATTATTATTTCAAAAATATAGCTTGTACTCATGAAGAACGAAAAACATATTCAATAACCCCAGATCTAACGATTACCCTGGTTTTTTTAATTGAAAAACTAATTAAATCGAAAAAAAAAATATTTGCCCTCGGGACGTTCTTCAACTTCAATTAATAAAAAAATCAAGTCTCTACGTCGTAAATTAGGGTACTTACTCGTGAAATAAAGAGACCACTTTTGAATGGAGATTTACCACGATTCAAATGGTGATACTGCCCCTTAAGGATTTTACTGAATAAAAGTTCTTCATCTCATTCACTTTGGCATATGTATTCCAATGAATAGACCAAAGATATTCTACATTCTTGTAGAATATCTTTGGAATAGACGGATACATCCAAATATTTCTCATATGACGCATACATCATTCATAATTCCGTTTCAATATTTCAGATAATTATTTTCACTCCAACTTCATCATTTTTAGAAAGCTTCCATAAAATTTTAATTTTCGAATTGTTCCTGAAAATTTACGAGTTGACTAATCTTCAGAGAATTTATGATGTTTATTAAAAACAATATTATCATCTATTTATGCACATGTTATAATTGGGAAGCTTCTGTTACGCATATTTCAGAATTTAACACCAATAAAGATTCAGTAGCGGTGAATAAATCATACCAGGTTAGGAAGTATTAAATTCGAATTTGTAATGATGTTAAATCGTTTAACGTCTTGTTTTGGCTTTGAGAACTGCAGTTGACAGATCACAATTTACGATGCCGTTCCTTTCCACCAAAAAATATGTGTGGATAAATTCCATGCACGCACGAAAAGAAGGAAGAAGAAAGTTGGGTAGGTAGCCGATTTGATGAATCAAGCATTAATATATTCTGATGGGATTTTTTGGAAGATAGAAGTTGATGGATTGCCATTTCGTATAATGCATCATAAATGCTAAATTCTTATAAATTCAAAGACAACTTATATTGCAAAAACTGATGAATAATATCATGTAGTTCAACTGTGCATAAGGGCAGAATTGTCTTCCGAGGAGACCCCTCAGAAACTTGTAGCTTGTGCGAATTGGGAGAATCAGTTGTGTTCTGTGTAGGCTTCGTTGCGGCCGCGTGAAGTTGGCGAAAAAATGTCGGCACAATTTCTGAAATAATCCCCAATATTTAGTGCCCAATTTGTGCCCGTTTGTGCCGTATGAATCAATTTCAGCACCATTATGGTTTTCGAGATATTCGAGTTTGAAGTTTTTGGTGCTAGCTTCACACTTGGCACCAACATTTTTCGATTTCGAAAAACTTTTAATGCCGATATTCAGTGCCCAATTTGTGCCCATTTGTGCCGTTTAATTGACCTCATTATCACTTGTAGTTTTTAAGTTATTTCAGTTTGAATATCTTGGTGCCAGCTTCACACTTAGCACCAACATAATCCAACTTTGAAAAAAATTTTATGCCAATATTTTGTGCCCAATTTGTGCCCATTTGTGCCGTATAAATGACATTTCTACCATTTGTAGTTTTTGAGATATTGACTGTTGTTTTTTAGCCGGCGTGAAGTTGGCACCAACATATTCCAACTTTAAACAAATTTTGATGCCAATATTTTGTGCCCAATTTGTGCCCATTTGTGCCGTATAAATGACATTTCTACCATTCGTAGTTTTTGAGATATTGACTGTTGTTTTTCAGCCGGCGTGAAGTTGGCACCAACATATTCCAACTTTGAAAAAAATTTTCCGCCACTATTTAGTGCTGAATTTGTGTCAATTTGTGCCGTCGAAATGGCTTCGATATCTTGGATAGTTTTCGAGTTATGAACAATATTGTGTTTTATTAACGGCGCCATCTATGGGAAAAAGCAAGTATTGTTTCGCTTCATAATAGGTCAAATATGTCGGCCTCACATATGTGAATTCTGTTACATAATAACTTCCCATGAACTTATAAATAGACCTCTGATTATTATTATTATTATTATTAAGCAAACAATTCCTTGCGTTAATCGAACAATCTATCCTTTTCGATGGTAAAAATATGTTGAATCGGGAAAATTGTTGAGTAATATTATTTGTAAATAATATTATATTTCGATATGGAATTCCAAATTCAATAAATACAAGTAGAAATATATTCCTTATTACAATTACTTGTATGGATTCACTTTCCTGCATAAGCAGATAGCGTGTGGCGGCAAACATCAAACGGGGCGATCTAACACCTGCTTGCCTAGTTGAAACGGCTGCATCGTGAGCGTAAATTTTTTATTAAAAGGACGTTCCGACATGGCATCTACGGCATATTCGGCGATTTCTCTGATCTGACATTTACTGGTGAATTTAATTCACTTTGGTAATTTACGGACCTTCTGAATTAATTGAAATCGAATTTAGCTTGGTCCCAGACTCCCAGATAAACTTAACCAGGTTAAAGATGGAATATTGAACCGGGTTGAAAATCAGTTTTTTTTTAAACTGTGACACAAATTTTAGTTTAAAGTCCCGAAGCACCCCAGGAATTATTGCATCACTAAGGTTATTCTTCGTGATATACTTGAACTAATACAAAGTTCGTAACAGTAGGTAATAGAAAGAATAGAAAAAAAAATGAAATTTTTATTACGCTTCATATCTTTACATCATCACTATGTACAATTAATAAATAAATAATTATAACAAACAAACATCATCAACAATTTTTGACAAAAAGGCTTTATGCTATATTCAAATTGTATATAGGAGCAGATGAGGGTTCACGGAAACATCATTCCTAACAACTCTATATTCCTTCAATAAGTCATTGAATTCCTCCCACTTTCCATCATTTCTTCTACAGTATGCAGTGTAATGACCTATCCCGATACTTACAGCTGGGGAAATAAAATTGGCTACTCCTCTGAGCATATAGGACTTATTTTCAATGCTCAGAACTAATTGAATTTCATTGAGGATAATCAGTTTTCCCACATCACAATCAATTATCAAATAATCGGTGAATGTTTTGACTGTTTTCAATTCGTTGGAGCATTTAGAGCATTTTGATTGCGATGCATTCTTGCAATCTTTGAAAACCTTATTTTTTCAGACGTTCTACAAAGACTGCTACAAAAATAATTTTCTTATTTTCACGTTGTGGAAACATTTTTCACAACTAGATTTTTCTATTACGCAAGGAGCTTCATTCAATCCATACAAGTAATTGTAATAAGGAATATATTTCTACTTGTATTTATTGAATTTGGAATTCCATATCGAAATATAATATTATTTACAAATAATATTACTCAACAATTTTCCCGATTCAACATATTTTTACCATCGAAAAGGATAGATTGTTCGATTAACGCAAGGAATTGTTTGCTTAATAATAATAATAATAATAATCAGAGGTCTATTTATAAGTTCATGGGAAGTTATTATGTAACAGAATTCACATATGTGAGGCCGACATATTTGACCTATTATGAAGCGAAACAATACTTGCTTTTTCCCATAGATGGCGCCGTTAATAAAACACAATATTGTTCATAACTCGAAAACTATCCAAGATATCGAAGCCATTTCGACGGCACAAATTGACACAAATTCAGCACTAAATAGTGGCGGAAAATTTTTTTCAAAGTTGGAATATGTTGGTGCCAACTTCACGCCGGCTGAAAAACAACAGTCAATATCTCAAAAACTACGAATGGTTGAAATGTCATTTATACGGCACAAATGGGCACAAATTGGGCACAAAATATTGGCATCAAAATTTGTTTAAAGTTGGAATATGTTGGTGCCAACTTCACGCCGGCTAAAAAACAACAGTCAATATCTCAAAAACTACAAATGGTAGAAATGTCATTTATACGGCACAAATGGGCACAAATTGGGCACAAAATATTGGCATAAAATTTTTTTCAAAGTTGGATTATGTTGGTGCTAAGTGTGAAGCTGGCACCAAGATATTCAAACTGAAATAACTTAAAAACTACAAGTGATAATGAGGTCAATTAAACGGCACAAATGGGCACAAATTGGGCACTAAATATTGGCATTAAAAGTTTTTCGAAATCGAAAAATGTTGGTGTCAAGTGTGAAGCTAGCACCAAAAACTTCAAACTCGAATATCTCGAAAACCATAATGGTGCTGAAATTGATTCATACGGCACAAATGGGCACAAATTGGGCACTAAATATTGGGGATTATTTCAGAATTTGTGCCGACATTTTTTCGCCAACTTCACGCGGCCCTTCGTTGCTGTGTCCTTATGCCACCTCAGGCCCAACACAGATAGTTTTCAACCCAACTGTGAATGGTGACCCATTACCGTCTGACTAGAAAATTCCTTTCCTAGCCTCGGGATTGATCTTGGACTTGACGCGTCCGAGACAAACGTCTTAACTATCGTATTTTTAAGATTTAAATTGAAATAATAGTAATTTACGTAACAATTCCGGAAAATAGGTTTTTTTTGGACGAATAGATAAAATTCTAGAACGAGCCGGAGGCGAGTCCTGGAAGTCTGTGAGTCCAAAAAAACTATTTTCGGGCGTGTTGCGTACAATATTTTTTCGGCAACCGTGCAGAATTACAAACCAATGAGACGACACCTCTCTTTATTATACATTTTGATTCTTATTTGAATTGAATAGAACAGAACTGTCATCCGTTATTTCGTTGCTATTGTGATGATCATAACAATGTCAACAACGACGTGAGTTTTTCCGGCCTAGTCCGGAAAGTACGTACTTTCCGGACTAGGCCGGGAAATGCTACTTCCTCAAAGAAAAAGCGTCCGGGAAGTGGGTATATCCCGGACGGTTGCCGAAAAAACATATTTGAATCAAGATTGATGCCAATTTTTTATATTTGAAACATAATTCTATGACATTTATGTTTTGACCAATTTTGGACCACTTTTTCGAGTAATTCAGGCCTTATTTCTGCAATAACACGAGTTATATGTTGGTTTCCAAAGCGTCTATTGTTTCTGGTTTATCAGCATAAACCAATAGGAATGACTTGACATGACCACAAAGAAAATAATCCATTGGAGATATGTCGCATGACCTTGGCGGCCAACTAATTGGACCATTTCTCGAAATAATGTTATTGTTAAATCTTTTTTTCAATAAATCAACTGTTACGGTAGCAGCATAAGGTGTAGCACCATCTTGTAGGAACCAAAACACTTCTGGATCGGTACCATTCAAATTTTGAAACGAATAATCATTGATCATCGATCTGAAACGAGCACCATTCACTAGCATTAGCTCCAGTATCGTTTTTAAGGAAATGAGGACCGATGTTGCCTCCAGCGTGTAAAGCACACCATACAGTGCATTTTTCAGGATGCAATGGAACCTGCAGAACTTCTTGAGGATTGTTTTCCATATACGTCAATTTGCTTGTTTACGTAGCCGTTCAACCAGAAATGAGCATCATTACTAGACACAATGTTTAAATGAAAAAGTGGACCAACTTGAAGCTGTTCTAGGGCCCAATCAGCAAACCAACGACGCCTATTATGGTAAATTGGCTTTAGTTCTTGAACCAGTTGTATCTTGTGTGGGTGTAGACCAAGATCTTTACGCAAAATTTTCCATGTTGTGGATGCACAGAGTCCAACTTGTTGTGAAGGTCGACGAATAGACAAATCTGGATCTTCACTAACACGATCACTTATATCCGCTATATTTTCTTCTGTACGTACAGTTCTTTGTCTTGTTGTTGCATCGAGTAGAGAAAATGTTTTCCAAAATCTATCGATAGTTCGACGAATAAGCTGCTCTGATAGACGATTATGTAAACCATAAACTTCACGAAGTGCTTTATGAGTTTAGCGATTTGAAAATAAATTTCAACAATTTTGTGAACGTTGTTGCGGCGTGAGTATTTCCATGATAATTTGTCAATGCTTAGGTACTGAACAGAAATGTCAAAACAACATGGCTTCTGCCTTCTGTCAAATCTCAGTTATTCCGTTCGAAAATTCTATCACTCTAAAAAACACCAGATACAATGCTAGGGCACAAACAACTTAAGACCTTATTTTCCAAAATGACCCGATTCTTGAAAAACCAGGAAGTGGAAATTTTTCATATGGTTTCTTCTTCGAAAGAATATACGAAGCCGTTTTGATAGGAGGGACACCTGCTTTGTCATTTACGAGTAATCTTCTACCTACCCGAGACATCAAGTGGAGAAAAAAACATCTAGAGCTTGTTGAGGAGCTCTACGCATTCCGTTCGGTTTAGAATATGAATAAATCAAAATTGAATCAAAACAACCCTTCACTTTCATTTGCGTGAAACGGTATATCCAGCAGCTTCAGGTCCGAAAGCGTACGTTGCATTATTGTTTTTAGAAGGTTATATCTAATGAAATAAAGCGAATGTACGAGGGGTACAGCTATTTATGTTCCAATATTCCATTTGTAGGATGTCAAATGTCAGTCGTGGCTATCTATTATTACCTACTGCATTTTTTGTCTCACCATTCCTTTTAATCCTTTCAATTCTGTTAGTCATAATGCGCTCGAGACACAAGACATCTGAATAATGTGCGATAAACTGAAGAATTTTTGATCTCCATTTGATCATCAAATTTTCTAGGAAATTTAAATTCTATTTCGATTTTGAATTGCATTTCTTTGAAACAATTTCTTTTCGAAACTCCTCCCAGAATTGTGATTTTTTATCTATTTCCATTTTGGCAACACTCTCAGCTCTATAATTGATAGATTTAGGATATAGATTGTCTTCTTATTTATTATTTATTTTTTTTATTTTGGGACTTAAGTTGACTATTTCGGTCCTGGCGGCGAGGCGATGTACTAAATGTTATATTTTCTTGTTGTTTGGTATGAAAAGTATATTTCTATTATTGTTGAATTCTGTAAGTTGAAATATTGTGAAGGAAGGATTCTGTATTGTGTGTTCTGGTGCGTTCATATGTATAATGGTACCGCTCTCTATAGTCGATAGATGGTAGTTCTCGTTTATAAGTTGGATTGAAGTTATTAAAAAGATATGATCATTGCTAAGGAGTCGTTTATATACTACTAGCTGGCCCGGCGAACTTTGTACCGCCTGAATTATACTTAAAAGTTGTATTAATTTACCATTGCTTTTTTTCAAGCAGGAAAAAAATTAGGCAAAATTAAAGTTCAAAATATACAAAATTTTAATAATTTTGTAATTCACATGGAAAGAATTCTCTTTATTTAAGCGGTAACTAATTGTTGAACTTGAACATATAACTTTTTGTTTTTAATTGTTGTACAGTTCTCTTTTAGCAGTACCTCATGTGACTGTGAATAGCAGGAGTATAATCCATATTATACCTTTCCTCTTATATGAATCAAAATGTCAAGAATATGAACAAAAATTATTCCTTTAATGAACTATCGACTATTAACACAGCCCGTCGACCAGAATTAAAAAATCAGTCATTTGTTAATAGCCCAACCTGAAGTGGCAAAAACAAAACTTTTCTTATATTCTCAAAATCTAATCAGTGGTCACACCATTATTTTAGACACCTTAGCTATGCTGCTAAGCTCAAAATAATTGGTAAACATCTCAGTTGGTGGAGCAGCGCGATTCTCATTATTGCATGGATATGAGCTGTCAATCTCTCTTCAATTTGTTCAATTTAGTTGACGATATCAAGCTCGTTAGAAGACAAATCGAGATGTTAAAATGTCGATAGTACGATCGACACGGCAAAATTATCAACACTGTGAATTAGGTTGAACTCATATTCAAATGTATTGATGGTCATTCGACCAGATCAGATTAGGCAACCCATGAAACATTATTGTATATCATAAGTGAAAGCCCGATGAGCAAACGTTTCAAAATTATTGACGCTTACAATACTGTCTCTGTGCGAACAGAAACACGAATATAATATGTCAATTACTAATTATGGGCAATTTTGGATTCAGTTATTTCCGCAAATATATCTATTACCCAAACAGAAATTCGAAAGCATTTCAAAAATAAAGAAAAAATATGAAGATGGCCAACTCACGTTTGAAACTGATCGTCAAAATCAGATACTTGATCTTTCGGTAAAAATTCCATGTTCCACCAACTTGAGATAAGTTTACCCGCTTTTTGATCTGGCAATAGACTTCCATGTTACCATGAGTTCTATGCGAATCACATATCGCCATCTAACAGCGGTAATATCAACCTACGACTATGTACAGTGACTTGTCTATTCACTGTACGACTACGCATCAACGGTAGCGACACCTAGTGGCCTTATTCAAAAGAAGGAAAAGCATTTCCTGCATAAGTAAAACTTTCATCAATTTTTTCGAAGTTTTATTGTATTTTATAATAACCAGACCGAAGACGATTCCATTAATGAAGTTTCATAACAAACAGTCCATCCGATCTCTAGTTATAAATGGTGTAACCAACATCTTTCTTTTATATATATAGATATTGGACTAAGAAAGAGTTTTTTGATGTAATGGTTTCAAAATGACATCTCTCATTAGGTAGAAATTTTACATTTGTTTACGTAGAAATTGAAATTTATCTCGGTAAGACTGTTGAATCATTGTTGCTTGTGTTTTACCATTTAAATATTCGTTTTTTAGCTTGATGCAGAAACAATATTGTTCCGAAACTGTTGCGACAGTAAATTAATCTTGAATTATTCTTTTTGCCTAAGTACCGATCCTTCTGCTATATTTGGCAACACTGATTTACCAGTACAGTGCGAACTGAAGGAAATATCGCAGCTGTATTGGCTAATGCTAGTGATGACCATCAATTATCGATTCGGCACCGTTTGCAGCAATTGGGCCTCTGTAACTCAACAACGTAGACAATTTTGCGGAAGGATTTAGGTGTAAAACCTTCCAAAATACAGCTTGTGAAAGAATTGAAGCCAAACGACCTACTACAAAGCAGAATATTTGGTGAATGGGCGCTTGAAAAGTTGACGGAAGATCCACTTTTTGTCGAAAAATTGTGTTCAACGATGAAGATCATTTTTGGCTCGATGGAAACGTAAATAAGCAGAATTGTTCAATTTGCAGTGAGATCAGCCAGAAGTATCGCAAGATCAGATCAGAAAAAGTAACACTTTGGTGCGGAATATGGGTTGATGGTGACATCATTGGACCTTACTTCTTCGATGCGAATCGCAACGTAACTATGAATGGTGAGCGCTACCGGAAGACGATATCCAACTTTTTTGCCCAAAATAGGAGATCTTGACCCGCATGACATGTGGTTTCAAACAAGACGATGGCACATGCCATACAGCACGCGAAAGAGTGAACCAATAAAGAGGCAAGTTCGGTAAACAGTTTATTTCACGTTGGGACCGGTCAATTGGCCGCCTAGATCTTGCGATTTAACGCCTTAAGACTATTTTTGTGGGGCTATGTTGAGGCTCATGTCTATACTGACAAGTCCACTTCGATTGACGCATTGGAAGACAACATTGCAGCTTTTATTCGTGAGATACTGGCCGAAATGTAGGAAAGAGTAGGCCAAAATTGGACAAAGCGGATGGACCATTTGAGGCGCAGCCGCGGTCAACATTTGATTGAAATTTTAAACATGGACCGTACTATCAATTCAAATGATGTTTTCATGCATTTTTCTGAATTTTAAGTGTTTTCTGCAACCACGAAATCCAATTTTTCTCATGTCGTTACTCGTTGGTTATATCGGGTAATATAAATAATACCGTCTATTCTGTTCATGAGGGGGACATTTCAAAGATTATAATCATTCAATCGACAAATCAGGCACTGCCTATGGGCGCTTTTGTTATAATAACTCCAGGAATGTTATAAATTATTTTCGTTAATTTCTCCCATCGAATTTTATACGGTAAAACAAAGTTTAGCACCGCAGGAAAAAAGGTAATATTGTGTACAAATTTTGGTGCATTTTTCTGGTTTCGTCATATTTGAATGTAGATTAAAATATATTACTTACTTCTCAAATATTTTTTAATACTTGATTGATCTAGGAGCAGTAAAAGGTCTCGAAAACACTTCGATTCTATTCAAACCATATATTTTAATCATACAGGTGATGTGTTTTCGCTGTGCTAGCCATTATCAAACCATGAATATGTTTTTAAGTTTCAAAATTATCATGATAGGCCGTCATTGATTGAAAAGCAAGTGTGTACTCTTTTGCAATATCGTTATCCAAAAGAGCTATTCTAATGTGAACGAGTAAAAAGACAGACGCCGTGACTTCTGGACCCTAATCTGAACTATTTTATTGCCGAGGCGTCTGCTAACAACAATCTAATTACATGCCGAACAGTCTTCTTTGATCTATTGCATCGCTTAATAATCGATTTGCATAAATATTTGATATTAATTGAACTTTTTATGTAACCTTGTATATTAATTGACACTTCGCAGTAAGGAACCTCGTTTGAAAATAGACCTCTCATTCGATTCTTGTTAAATCGCATTTTTGACTTATTAAGAACGTCAACATGAACGGAAAAATATTCGAGTGAAATAAAAAAAAATATTTCAATTTCATCAATTTTTCAACAATATCCATAAATTCATATCATTGAATTTCTTTCTAGGGTAAAAATATTACAGTTACGGAACTTTTTGCCAAGTTATCTTGATACATTTTTTTTATTTACACTCTCATCATATAATTCGTTCAAAGTAGGTTACATATTCACCATTCGATCAAAGGAAGCAGTGAATGAATAAGATCCTAGGAACCTACTTAAAATTCACAATATTTTCTTTATTTCCATTCACTGATGTATGATATCTCATTACGGAGAAATCAGATTCATTTGACGATTTTGAAATGAGAGTGCCACATTGATTCATTTCATATGCATGACAAGTGCAAGAAATTACTTGTTATACATATTTCTCATTCAATCTCAAAATAAACAATCTGATTCGACTTCTGCAAGATTAATTCTGTATTAACTGCGGGATACAGTACAGTTTTACAGGGACGGACGAGCAGAGTATCCATTCGAAAGCACCTTGTATTGCATTTACGAGGATGTATTGATATCTTGTTAGCCTAGACCAGTTCCATGCATAAACAAAATATTGCGATACCACAT
This sequence comes from Adalia decempunctata, assembly GCA_951802165.1. NCBI lineage: Eukaryota > Metazoa > Arthropoda > Insecta > Coleoptera > Coccinellidae > Adalia > Adalia decempunctata. The sequence continues at coordinate 31,940,380 of OX637697.1, forward strand.
CAACCAACAATAACTTATTAGAAGTATCAGTGTAGAGTTCGACGTCAAGAAAGTAAATCAGAGTCACGCAATAAATTAAAATAAAAGATGTCTACCGAAATTGTAAAAATCGAAAAATTGGAGTATCGAGCCATCATCAAGTACCTGTATTTAAACGGGTTAAGAGGTTAGCAGATTTACGAAGATATGCTTAATGATACCCTTGGTGATCAATGTCCTTCGTATGCGACCGTGAAAAATTGGACTGCAAGCTTCAAAAGAGGTAAATTTTCCATTGAAGATGATGACCGATCGGGAAGGCCAGTTTCTGTGTGAGTCCCCGAAAATATCGATGCAGTTCATGACATGATTTTATCAGACCGTCGAATTGGGCTAGAACGGATATCTGAAGCACTGAAGATTTCATACGAACGCGTTCATCATCAAGTTCACGTCAATTTGGACATGAGAAAAATTTCTGCAAGAAGGATCCCCAAATGTTTGAATGTTGACCAAAAGCGTGCAAGGGTAGAAGCATCGCGTTCGATCTGTGCTCGATTTGAAAACGATGTAGACTTCTTAAACCGAATTGTTACTATGGATGAGACTTGGGTACATTTCTTCGATCCAGAAACAAAGCAACAATCGATGGAATGGCGACACTCTGGTTCTCCAAGACCTAAGAAGTTTCGTGTCCAAAAATCTGCTGGAAAAGTTCTTGCTTCAGTTTTTTAGGATTGCCATGGAGTAATTATGATTGATTTTTTGGATAAGGGAGAACAATAACTGGAGATTACTATTCGACATTACTGACTACGCTACGGGAAAAAATTAAACAGAAAAGTCGCGGAAAGCTATTCAAAGGTGTTTTGTTTCTACAGGACAACGCCCCAAAAAAATCTCATGTTGTAATGCAAAAAATTCGTGATTTAGGGTTAGAATTTCTAGAACACCCCCCTCATTCACCAGATTTGGCTCCGTCCGACTATCATCTCTTTCCTAAACTGAAAAAAAGTTTAAAAGGTCGTAAATTTTCTCCCAACGAGGAGGTAATAAAAGCTGTGGAGGACTGGTTTGCAGAGCAAAAAGAAACATTTTTTTGAAAGGTCTAGAAAAGGTGCAGGTTCGCTGTAATAAATGTATTCAATTAAGAGGAGAATATGTTGAGTGATAAAATATTTTGACATTGAAATTTTGTTTTATAGTAGGTTAAGAATTTTTCAATATATCCTCGTATACTCTAGTCTACTGAAGAAATAAAATCAAATATTAAGTTATCCAAGATGCATAGAATACCAGAAATAGACACTTTTTCATAACTTTCGGTACGAAAAATAAAGACGTTGAATGATCAGGAACTTCTTCAGATCCACAAATAAGGCAAAACCATTTTGTATAAGATTGAAACTCACCAAAACACAAACTAAGAAAAACACCTAATAAGAACGAAACAAAAAAAGCATTCGCCGGGAAAGTAAAAAGGCCATGAGGTTGACAACTATGAGGTTGGTTTATTGGGCCACTTTGATACGCGACAATAGCAGCTTTCCTCTGGCAAATGTTACAGGAGTGCCAAAAATTGACGAATGATCCAGACTTTATGAGTCTATTGCAGTCTATTGATCGCCAACAGATTCTTCGTTTCACTGGAATTACACCTGTGTGTTCCTGATGGTAAAATAATTCTCTGTGGAATTAGGTATTCTAAATACACAGCATATTTCCACACGACCGTAAGCTACTTAAACTATTACCTTAATGGAAATTTAAAAGAATACGCCATCGAAAGAGGCGAATACCCTGCATAGTACGCCTCTCGGCATCCAACAAAACGTAGTTAAGTGGCCATAATATTCAGGTAGCTCCTAACTATCCGCCGAATAAGGAGAATTTCTTCCTGGAATGAAATGTCCTGCTAGGAAATCTCGGCAATTCCACAAAACGTTTCTGCAGGGCCGGTCCTGGCAGCGGTAGAACCAGAAATCAAAGAAACAGTCAGTCATTTACGCTTAGCGCCTTGATTGATTGACTGGCATTAATGAACGGCTCACATAGTGTCGAGTTACCGATGTTTCTACACCGCAACATCGAAATAAGTGCGATAAAAAACGAGAATGGATGTATGTACTGGGATTCTGTGAATATCCTGCCCTACATCCTATCTGACAGCATCTCCCTGTGCAGATTGCTAGCCGCCCGTATCTTGGAATGAAATATTGGAAGTTGAACATTTCTGAATATTAGGCTGACAGTCTATAATGCAAACGAAGAGTGTGAGTTTTCCTGAAAATACTAGTGCAGGTGTGAATTTGAACATGATTCGAGAACTGGTAGATCTACTTCTAAGGGAATTTGTTTTTGAGTTTATCATTTCAAGGTAAAACTTGAGAATATAAACCATTGGACACTGATTTGGGAAGGAGAAGAAAAAAAATCCTCTAAAAGCTGCTTACAGATACACTTCAGCTTATTAGATTAGGATCAGGGGTCGATTTGCTATGAATAAGAATTCAGGGAATCCTTTATCCTTTGTTCTAATACCCTGTTCAATCAGTCCTCAGAAAGTCGTCTATGGTGTTAAAAAAACTAGGGACATCCTAAGGAGCGTTGGCTCTTTGACGTTTTATCTTTCAGACACCGTACAAAGATGTAGGAATAGTGCCCCGAAAGGGACCACTGAAGCTGAAACTTAGCTCTCAAGAGTTCAAGTTGCTTCATGGAGAAAGACGACAAAAACTGCATCTTTTCGATTGCACAAGTCTGGGATACTTTATAACACAATTCCCAATGCTGAATAGCTGCCCAACAGTGTTTTTTCACAAGCCCACATCAGTAAGATTCTGATCCAACAGATGTTACTCTCGATACCTTATTTACAAATGCAAAACTTTTTTCGTTTCCCTTCATACAACAGTGCTCTGACACTAAGAGGGCCCAGCTAATGCGCCTGTGCAGTTATGGCTATAGTTAGAAAGGGGTTACAGTTCTCTGGGACCTTAAGGACTATTGTGCCCCCTAGAGAGCGGTTCTCACCACGCATTTTATAGCTCACCTTCCAGTTCCAGAGATCTAATGAAATCCAATATCTGGAAAGGTTTCAACGAGGCTAGTTCCTTACTCTTTCGAATCTCTTGTCCAAAGGATTCTTTCCTTTGGCTTGCAAGGCATTGCGTGACTAGGGAAATAGAAGTTTCTTCCTCCTCCCCACAGAATCTCAACTCTTTAGTGTCTGATAAACACATTCTCACCAGATGCTTCCTGCGAAGACAATATCCTGTAAGAAAGCCGATGAGGAGGTGTAGTTGGTTCTTACTGAGATTCAGATATCTTTTGGATCTTGCAGTTTCAAAGTTCCTAAGGAATTTTTGGGAGTGATCCATTCCTGGGAAATTCTACCAGAATGTTCCCCATTCGGTTTTTCCTTATCCAGAATCTCTTTCTTATATGTGCATTTGCCTTCACCACATAAAAGTTCTGAGCCAGTGAATTGGCCGCTTCGTTTTCTTTGATTCCTGAATGACAGGGAGCCCAGATTAAACAGACCTCATTTTTATTGCCTACCTCATTGAGTTGCCTGACCCTCAGCCAGAATTCTCTGCTGACCTGGCAATGCTCTAATTCTAATACTATAAAGCAGCCTGACAAGTTAGCTGCATTGCCAGGTCAGCAGAGAATTCTGGCTAATGGATTTTTATTATTATATTTTTATCCCCCATACTGAGGAAGCATAGGTGATTGTTCATAATTTGGTCAATCGGATTTGTATGGTCGTTTGTACCATTTCGTTTAGTGCTATTGAAGGCTTTCTTCACCAATCCAACTGATCATTTCTCCAAGAAAGGTTTTCTTCCTTCGTATAGACTGCTGCTTTCATATGCTCCTATCATTAGTTGAAGTGGGCAGAGAGCTCTGTCAAAGTACTCCTCCTCCAGGTCCGTCCACAATCCGGGCTACATAGAGATCCCAGCCAGTTCCCCTAGATATCCTGTAGCCTACTCCAGAAAGGAATAGCTTCAACGTTAAATTCAATGGCCATATGATCTGACATTGATGGTTCAACAGAGATCTTTCACCTCCATACACGAGTGCAGAACTCTCCTCCTCTCCGTTAATCAGGAGAAAGAACAAACTCCCCAAACCAATGCTATTCACAGGCTTAAAGTTATAGCGGCTAGAAAGCCACAGAAGATCTCATTGGTAGGGCTGACGCTGAAGATATTAGTCACAAGTACTGGTCCCTGCCGTTTTCACAATTCTCAGGATTGCAGAGTCTGCAAACTCTTCTCACAATAACCTCATAGTGGCATACGAAAAATGTGTGGTTGAGATGACACTGCCTTCATGGATAATGGATATATTGATCAGAATATCTTTGAATTTCAGTGTCTGCACAACATATCGAATAGCTAGCATTCTTTATTATGAAAACGATTATTTTAAATTTGACGACCATTTGAAGTTTGAACTAGACTAGACAATATACAATACAGTAACGTATGATCTGATCAAATATCGATGATAAATAGCAAACAATAGTTAACCGTATAATACCTTCATATAATACCCTTATCATTGCTTCTTATCAATGCAGAGGTACTGTAAATCATTTGAAAACGGTGCAATCTGAACGTTACTACCTGTAGAGTGTAGACCATAATTATCAGTTAGCAACTGGTTTCAAATGAATTTAAATTGAAAATGGAGTTTATTATGTGTCTTGCTGTACGAGGAAACACGAATGGTAATTTCGTTGTTCACGCTTTAGTTGCCCTTATTCGGAAATAATGAGCAAAATGACGGTAGAATACGACAGCTTAGAGTCCTGAATGTTCTTTCATGCTTTTCCGTTAACTCTCTTAAACGGGCAATTTGCACAATAGGCTGGATGTAAATGAGCTCGAAGTTACTGATTATCTTCAGCTGGTTCCTCCCCCATACTTAAACTGTTCCAAATTCATAAAGGATGAAAGGGGAGATTGATATTTCTGCATTCATCAACTTCCCCTTTAACTAACAGAAACTCGGGGTACAAACGCTCTTCTATGATTTTTTCATTCGGAAAGCCTTCTTTGAGCAAGAATCTGTTCGAGGTTTATGCAAAATCTCAGCTTTCCATCCACTATCACTATTTATGTTGCGCCCAAAATTAATATGAATTGACTTGGTTCAAGAATAAGTCCAAGGACAACGTGACGCAATGTGTTTTCTGAATGTTGAATTGATCAAGATTATTAACATATTGTAGCGTCTCCTGAAGAAGGCTTAAATAAAGCCGAAAGCTTGATAAAAAAGGAAAAAAGAGAGTTTCTTTTATAACCGACTGCAAAACCAAATAAATTCAACTAATTTTTATATATACATATATAGATGGCTCTAAAACCGCTACAGGAGCTGGCTCTGGGACTTATGGGACAGGTACCAAGTGTGTACAATCGCTAGGCTACTGTACTCCTTCAAACGGAAATACTTGCAATCAGGAGATGTCTAGATACAAATCTAGAAAGAATGCGATATAGCTAATCATATACAGATAGTCAAGTTGCAAATAAAGCACTGAGCTCCTACGTCATCGATTCAAAGCTGATTTGGGAGTGCCGGAACAAAGTCAATGAGAAGAATAGACCAGTCCAACAAAACAGCTGATCACCTTTTTTCAAGATGGCTGCTGGGTCAAACAAATAACAAACATTTCTGCTATAGTGTTAATCTATTATAACTATCATTTTACATGGCATAATTGAAGACATTGAAGTGGAAAATTGAGAAACCAACAGAAACTACCCTGAAACACGTACCTCGTAACTGAAAAACCTCGGTTTGTTATTTGTTTGACCCAGCAGTCATTTTTAAACAGCTGATCGTGACAGATCGTTGGACTGGTCTATAAGGTCTTTCTAATCTGGGTTCCCGGTCATTCGGAATCGTAGGAAACGAAGAGGCCAATACACTTGCCAGAAAGAGTGCACAAACGCCACTCACTGGCGCAGAACCCTTCTGTGGTATAGGAAAATGCACCTATAAGGAAGAGGTTATGGCGAAGGAGAAAACCGAAAGGAAAAAACTGTGGCAGAATCTCCCAGGGATGGATCATTCCAAAAAGTTCCTCCGGAACTATAAATCAGGAAAGGAATGGAAGACACACTTGTTTTCGTATAATTATATTCTGAGACAATCGATTTCGGCACTAGGCCATCATCAGGTCAGCTGAAAACAAGACAAAGACAACAAAGATTACGAGATGACAACAAGAAATTTTCACAAATTTTACAATTTTTTTAATAAATGTTCTGGACAGTGTTATTTTCTGATACAAACAAAAGAATTTATTACAAACTCACCGTCAATGAAATATGAGCTAGTTTCAAAAGACATCAAATTAACAATAAAAATTTCACTCTGAGAAATCGTTTTTTGGTATAGGGTTATAGGTTAAATCGGTGATTTTATTTTGTAAACCCACCATCGAGATACATGTTCTGCTTCTTCCTAATTCCGTGTATGAGTCGTCCTCGGATAAATGAAAGCTTATACAGGGGTAGGCGGAAAAGTTTATGTTGTTGGAAGTTGGATCATCTTGAATAGATTATTTGAGGGAAATCTTTAATTTCATTGAGAGGGTGTTCGTCATTTTTGTTCTTCAGAATCTCCAGCTCTTCCAAGAGTGTCAACTTATAAAAATCATTATGTTGATGGAGTAATGTTGATTTTTCCAATGAGGTTGAGTGTTCGCTCTCAATTAGATGATTTCCCATGGCAGAATATGTTCGCCAAATCTGATTTTTGCAGCTCTCGTCGTCATACCGATGTAATAGGCAGGACAGTTACCATAAGTTATCTTGTATATACCGCTTTTTTGGTTGTTGTCTTTTTTGAGCTTATTATTAATGAGCGATTTTTCCAGTGTTCTATGTGAAGTGTTGACCAGGTTAAAGTTAGAACCCCTTAACAATGATTTAAATTTGCTGTTGAGGTTCGAGAAATAGGGGATGGCTACGTATGTCGTCTTGATGGCGGTATGTGGGTTTATTTTTTTTTCAGAAGTTTTTTCTTTACTATAGAGGCCAAGATATCGTCGACGAATTGTTTTGAGTAATGATTTATAGTTGCTATTTTATATATATTATTTAGTTCTCTGTGATAGTTCACTTCAGACAGCGGGATATTGGTAAGACGGTTCAAGAGAAAGTGAAAGGCGGTCTTTTTGATTTGAGGAGAATGATACGAGTACTTAGGAATAACTATGTCGGTTTGAGTAGGCTTTCTGTAGATGTTAAATTCGAATGTATTATCAGGTTTTAGGGTTATGTTGAGATCTAAGAAATTGATGTTATTTTCCTTAGAAATCTCTAAGGTGAAATTGATTTTGGAGAGTGAATTGATGACCTCTAGGAAAGATTTTAATTCTTGTGTGGTTCCACGCCAAATGCAGAAAACGTCGTCGACATATCCTCTCCAAAGAACTATCTTCTGGAAGGTAAAATGTGATCGATCCGGAACTTTGAAACTGCTAGATCCGAAAAATATCTGGATCTCAGTTAGAACCAACTACACCTACTCACTGGTTTTCTCACAGGACATTGTCGCCTAAAGGAGCATCTGTTGAGCATGGGTTCATCGGACACTGACGAGATTCTGTTGGGTGGAGGTAGAAACTCCTATTCACCTGGTTACGGAATGATATGGCATTGCAAAGCAAATGAAGTGCGTTGGAGAAGAAACCTGTAGGAGTGAGGAATTATCCTCGTTGAAGCCGTCTCAGATACTGGATTTCATCAATTCTCTGGAAATGGAGGACGAGCTGTAGGAGGCGCGATGATAACAGCTCTGTTAGACCTTAAGGTCGCAGTGGACTGTAACCCCTTTTTACGATAAACTAAAAACTATAAACTAGTGGGGATCTTCAAGGATTCATTCATTCGTGAAATAAACAAGGTGGGCTGGTGGGAACCTGATGGATCCCGACTGACGAAAAAAAAGGAACACTTTTAGAGACGAATCAACTTGACTTCCGAGTTGCCGGTGCCAAAAATACTTTGTCCGTTATGAGGTTGTAAGCACCGTGAAAAAATTGTTCTGATTCAAATATAATAGCCGTTAAGTGACTGCAAGTAGAGATTTGACTTCCAAATCATATGAGTTGCCCCTGTTATTGGCCTAAATACCGACCACGAAATTATGCGTACGGAAGAATATCCAACATAATTTTTGATTGATTCACAGCCGCCTCTTGCCGTTGGCCAGCATAGTAGGTTGTTATCGGCTATTGTCGTCAAAATTATTACATGGCTGAACTGTTGATCTGACACCTGATTAGAGGGTAATTTTGATATTTTCGAGCACTCCCGGTTCCTAGTAAATCTGCGTCTACCTACTTATCTACATCTATTTCCTAGGGAAAGAAATTTCCTATGTAACTTGAGGAGTCTTGCTTTCATTCTTCGACAGTGATTTCATCGCTGACCTTCATATTTGATTATACCTCCTGGGTGATCCCGCAGAGCTAATATCTATATGGATGTATAACTGCTTTTTATCACCCATTCCCTCACACCAAACGGAAATCAAAAATAAATCGAAAAGAGTATTGGGAAAAATTTGCATATTCGACCAATTTGGTCGTATTCTATTTCATTTCGATAACCTATTATTTATGCATCCTTCTAGATAATTATTCTAGAAATATCCACACAAACAAGGAAATGTTTTGCATAACATGGTCTCTATGAGCTTAAAGGTACTTATAAGGTTCTATTTACTCAACAGCCAAACAATGTAGAGAGGCAGAAGTACTAATAATAGTATTTAGAGGACCACCCGATGACAAACTAATAAATCAGTACAGAAATAGAATGTCTTTTACATTGGACAGTAAATTATGTTTGAAACACAAAGTGCTGATTTAATATATTCTATTATAATGGGGGACCAGGTATATTACTGCATTTTAGCGGTAATTGATTCGACATGTTGGTGGATATAATGTAACTCCCTTGTTTATAACCATTCATCCATCTATTCGAGAGATTAATCACGTGAGTTGACAATACCATTAGAAAACAATGCGTTGTGCAGAGAGATTTGAAATGCATTAGATATATTTCTTTCGAGAGGTTTGAAAATCGCATGATCATAACAATACATCACTAGGAAAAGTTGTTGGAACCCATTTGCGTAACTGTAACATTTGTCTGAAATCTAGGTACGTATAAGGCCACAAACTGTTTGAATATTCTTTAATTTAATATTCCTTAAAAAACGTGCAAGTGCATAGCTTTTTACGTTTGAGGGTTGATTTATGGGCCTCACTGTAAATATCTCACGATACAGATTAAGACATTCCAATCAACGCACATACTTAGTGTTAATACTCTTATAACGGAAGCGACTACCACAAGAAGGTCGCGGAAAAATTAGATATTGATTGCATTACTTATATGCACCATGTTCTATCCTATCATATGACTCGACAGGTTTCTTCTATAATCTGTAGGTATGGTATGAGGCTGATTAAGTCATTCAATTTGGGATACATGATACCTTCCGCATTAAAGTTTCATATAGCGAGTTATCGACAAAGCTTTCCGTTATTTTTCAATTCTGTGTAGACACAAGTTAACTACTGAATTCGAGATGATTACGAAAAATTTAAATTTGGTTGGACCCTAAAATTTGCTTCAGAAAGCAAGCAATCTAATGAGATGAAACTTGGAAGATAAAAATGAACTCATGCACCGCAAACTACAACGTGAATGACGATCGACTTACCTATCAAACGAGCATTTTCGAAAAAAATAGAGGGGTTAGCTCAGGCGTACTCTGTGTGATATATAGGATTATTTCATTCACACATGGCTCCGCCAATGAAAAGTCACGAATTCAGTCACACGACATGCAATATTATCGACTATTTAGGTAAACAAAGAAATATCAGCGGCTATTTTGAAGTGTCAAAATTTGGCATAACATTCATTCAGAATTGAAAATGTACGGAGGGTCCCGAGTTCAAAACTTGGTTGGGATAGCATTTTTTTTGCAAAATAATTATAAATAAGTCCGACTGCTCGATCTAAAATACGAAAGACCGCGGATTCGAGCGTTCGGAGTGTGTTCATGAAATAATCTTCCTGAATATCACTCGACTTTGACAAAAATCGACTACTATTTTCTTTAATTCATCTCGGGCGACTTGTATTTCGACAACTCAATTCGACCAAATGAACATTAATAATCAAAGAATAACTCCCTCGAGCTAAAGCTCTCGGGAGTTATTCAGATTATTAATGTTCATGTGGTCTTATCAAATTGTCGAAATACAAGACGCTCTTGATAGAATTAGGTCGAAAATAATAGTCGGCTATTTGTCATAGTCTTGGGATATTACCTCAGAATATAGGAGCAACAAAAAACCTAAAAGTGTGGGCATATTTTTCTTTAGGGAAGCACACATTCAGCGGTATAGCTAGATACATTGAACATTGATAATAAAATAATTCACATTGACAAACATTGATAATGAATACAGGGTCTTTCACGAGGAACCTCACCCATATCTATACGGGAAACTACTGAACGTATTTTCATGAAATTCAGCACTTATGAGTATTTCACGATGCTGATGAAATCTAAAATATTTTCAAGGCACGAGCACCTCCGGTTTTTCCGGAAATGACGTCAACTTCCGTTTTTCAAATTAGAACACCATTTTTTTATTGCAGAAATAGATTCCTTAGAAAATTTCAAGTTATTTTGATGTAACATTTTTCAGTTTTGGTTGGAAAATTCTCTCTGTGCGGGAAAATTCGAAAAAAAAATCGAAAATAGAGCTCCGCTGAAACAAGAATAACTTCGAGGTTTTTGGATGGAAAATTTTCATTTTTGGGATTTTTCAAGATGTAAGATTGATGTATCCACTTTAAGAATCGAAATCGCGATTCATGATACAGGGGGTGAAAAAATCGCTTTCAAAGTTAGGGATGACAAAATCGTGAAAAATCAATTTTTTCAAATTAGAACCCCATTTTTTTATGGCAGATATTGAATCTAAGTTAAAAAATAATGTGAGTGTATGCATCACACCCTTGCCCTAAAGTGGATATTTTTTGAGTTATTCACAAAAAACTGTTTTTCGTCTTGAATTTTCAGCTATTTCTTTTCCCTTCCCGCCAAAAAGATAGATATCATTAATAAAAAAGAATGTAAAACATGGTAAGTTTTTGCATATGGTTCATAAGGAATTATTTTTTTATCACTGGAGAGAAAACCGATGGCCGATTAGTTGAAATAAAGAGGTTTCCGATACAAATTCGAATCCAAATTCGCCATCTATTTAGGAACAACCTGTAACTTTTTTCTCTTGCATATTAGGGTAGTATAAAATCTAAAACATGGTTTAAGTAACAGTTCCTGAAAATTTCATCTTTTTGGTGTGAAGGGAAAAGAAATAGCTGAAAATTCAAGACGAAAAACAGTTTTTTGTGAATAACTCAGAAAATATCCACTTTAGGGCAAGGGTGTGATGCATACACTCACATTATTTCTTAACGTAGATTCAATATCTGCCATAAAAAAATGGGGTTCTAATTTGAAAAAGTTGATTTTTCACGATTTTGTCATCCCTAACTTTGAAAGCGTTTTTTTCACCCCCTGTATCATAAATCGCGATTTCGATTTTTAAAGTGGATACATCAATCTTACATCTTGAAAAATCCCAAAAATGAAAATTTTCCATTCAAAAACCTCGAAGTTATTCTTGTTTCAGCGGAGCTCTATTTTCGATTTTTTTTTCGAATTTTCCCGCTCAGAGAGAATTTTCCAACCAAAACTGAAAAAAGTTACATCAAAATAATTTGAAATTTTCTAAGGAATCTATTTCTGCAATAAAAAATGGTGTTCTAATTTGAAAAACGGAAGTTGACGTCATTTCCGGAAAAACCGGAGGTGCTCATGCCTTGGAAATATTTTAGATTTCATCAGCATCGTGAAATACTTATAAGTGCTGAATTTCATGAAAATACGTTCAGTAGTTTCCCGTATAAATATGGGTGAGGTTCCTCGTGAAAGACCCTGTATATGTGGAATGTAATTACTGAAAAACAGTAGCCCACAGTTTTCAGTCCCAAGGAACAGTTCATTCACAATCTGTTCACACAGCAACGTTTCGAGAAAAAATCTTCTCTTCTTCAGGGTGAAATTCAAACAATGGTATGAACAATATATACTTACATATATACATTAGGCCAATTAAGTAACTAAAATCCAAGGAGCAGCAGAGTAACAAAACAATGAAAATCTCTGTGATTTCTCTGTTATTTCAATGTTTTGGTTGGTAAATTGCGATTTTCATTGTTCTGTTACTATGCTTCTTCTTGAATTTACTTTATTGTCCTAATGTATCGATCTATATATTGTTCATACCATTGTATGAATTTCAACCAGAAGAAGAGAAGAATTTTTCTGGAAACGTTGCTGTGAGAATAGATTGTAAATAAACTGTTCCTCAGGACTGAAAACTGTGCTCTTCATTGATAATGAAGGGTTTTCCAATAAGAGGTGTTATTTTTAATAGCCCGCTATTTCGGTAGATGTCACTTTTGAAACTGTCATTTTTTTGACATTTCACAAGTAGAAACTACGCCATTAATAAAATTGGATCGATACACGCTTCAACAAGACAATGAAAATTATCAAAATTGACTATAAAAATGGTGAAACTTTGGCAGAGGCGGTTCGTAACACTCGAACATTTTTGGGTCGTCGTGAAGCACCTTGTCGAACCACAATGCAGAAATTGGTGGAACAATTTGAGCTGTTGAGACAAGTGGGTGATGTGAAGAACAAAACCGGAGCACGTTGCTCAAGAACAGCCGAGAATATTGCTGTTGTAGCCGAAAGTATTGCAGAAAACCCAGGTTTGTCAAATCCTCATCGTTCTTTGGAATTAGGCATTCCACAAACGTCATTACACAGTATTTTGTTTGAAGATTTGTGTCCTTAGGCTTATGAAGTTCAGTTAACACAAGAACTCAAACCGGTCGATCATCCACAACGTCGTGTCTCGGCTGATTGAGTCCTTGAAATGCGTGAAAATGATCCAGAATTTCATCGAGAAATCATCTTGAGTGATGAGGCCCATTTCCATTTCTGTGGCTTCGTCAATAAGCAAAGTTGTCGCACCTGGGGCGAGTTATTGTTGAAAAGTCACCCTATCCTCAAAAAGTGTCTGTTTGGTGTGGTTTATGGTCCTGAGGGGTCATTGGACTCTTATATATATAGTGTTATAGTGAAAAGGGGTTACAGTCCACTGCGAACTTAAGGTCTATTTTCCCCCTAACAGAGCTAGTATCATCGCGCCCCCTACGGCTCGACTTCCAGTTTCAGAGATTCGATAAAATCATTAAAATCCAGTATCCGGGTCGGCTTCAAGAAGGATAACTCCCCACTTCTACAAATTTCTTGTCCAAAGCACTCTTTCCTTTGGCTTGCGATGGCAATTCCGTGACCAGATGAATTGGACTTTCTTCCTCCTAGTCACAGAATCTACACTCATCAGTGTCCGATAAACCCATTCTCAATCTCAACAGATACTTCTTTAGGCGACAATGTCCTGTGAGAAAGCCAGTGAGTAGGTGAAGTTGGTTTTTACTGAGATCCAGATATTTTTTGGATCTAGCAGTTTCGACGTTCCGGAGGAACTTTTTGGAGTGATCCATCCCTGGGAGATTCCGCCAGAGTTTTTTCTTTCGGTTTTCACCTTCAGCATGAACTCCTTCTTATAGGTGCATTCTACTATACCACAGAAGGATTCTGGGCCAGTGAGTGGCGTTTGTGCGCCCTTTCTGGCCAGTGTATTGGCCTCTTCGTTTCATACGATTCCCAAATGACCAGGAACCCAGATTAAAAAGACGTTATTATTCTTGCCTACCTCATTGAGTTTGTTTCGGCACTCCCAAATCAGCTCAGAGTCAATGACGTAGGATCTCAGTGCTTTAATAGCAGCTTGACTATCTGTATGAATAGCTTTATCGCACTTCTGATAGTTTCTTTCTAGATTTATATCTAGACATGCCCAGATTGCAAGTATTTCCGTTTGAAGGACGCTTGCACAGGAGCCTAACGATAGTGCACACTTGGTACTTGTCCCGTAAATCTCAGCGCCAGCTCCTGCAGCGGTTTTAGAACCATCTGTATACCATTTCATTGTATTTTCTTTGAGATTATAGTTGGTGTATTCCCTTTCCCAATCCTCTCTTTTGCTTAGCATTGTACTGAAGTTCTTCTCAGTGCTTACACTCTTGATCATTACATCACTAGGAAGGTTTGCAGATGAGGTGTAGTCCAGAGAGGACCAAACTCTCTGAAACCTGACTCTCATTGCCTGCTCCTTCTTAAGATACTCTGAGGATGGCCTCATGGACTACCCTATCAATCACTAGATGTGGAGGTGTGAGGTCTGTGATGATCTTCATTGGACCTCACTTCTTCGAGAATGAAACAGTTACGATGAATGAATTGCGCTATCGAGAGATGATTAAGGATTTTTTTATGGCTGGAATTCGATAGTATGATCTAGAAAATGTATACTTTCAACAAGACGGTGCTACGTGCCACACAAGCAACGAAATCATTGATCTTTTACAAGAAAAGTTTCCGAACCTTGTAATCTCTCGCAGAGGTGATCACAATTGGCCACCGGTATCTTGTGATTTAACACCTTACGACTTCTTTTTTGGGACCATGTAAAAGAGTAGGTCTACGCGAAGAGCCTTGCGTCGATTCAAGTGCTCAAATATGGAATTTGTGAGAAGGCTATGGAGGACATAAGGCAGGCATTTCGCGATTTGGTTTTTTGGCTGATGTTATTTTCCATACCTTCCTCTTCATAATGAAATAAACATACGATCATTTATTCAAAAAAAGGCATTTTTCTTTGAATGTCAAAATAACACCTCTTATTGGAAAACCCTTTAGATCAGGAGATAACACAAAGATGGCTTCGGGAGTGAAATCCAAAAAGACAGATAGATATAATTAAACCAACATTAGAGCTCAGGAACAAGATGGAGAATCATAGCGTACGACACAGAGAACAAGACACTCATCAGATCGCTAGGTTGCAGTGCATACATGTTCAATTTTAATCTAAATGCACAGAGATCTTATTGTGGTTTTGAGATATTGATTTTTCCAGCAGTATTCCTAGTTTGTCCTATATTTAGTCTAATCAATTATAATGCTCCTGCAAAATTTCCTATCTCCTTATAATCAATAACGGCGAATATCCCCTGTATAAACTGCCGGATCATTTTTACAACCAAGGAACACAATACAAGTTTTATGTCTGGAGGAGGTGCATATGTGTTTATTAGATCGATTCGATCGGCTTCTGGCATTGTGGTGTCCATTTTGCGGGAGTAATCTTCTGACCGATCATTGAGCCCGTGTGATAGTGAGCAAAGGAGTAGAATTA
Organism: Adalia decempunctata; assembly: GCA_951802165.1. NCBI lineage: Eukaryota > Metazoa > Arthropoda > Insecta > Coleoptera > Coccinellidae > Adalia > Adalia decempunctata. The sequence goes on from OX637697.1 coordinate 31,955,825, forward strand.
ACCACATACCCGATTACTTAACTGCCTCTGGTTACAAAATGAAAGCCATACGCCAACGGTCTGACGATAAATAAATCCGGTGCGATGAAGATATATAAGCGGATTACCGAGTACCTTATACATCCCACTTGCAGCAAATTACAAAAATCTGCACAAATCCGCGTTTTTGCAGATTACAGCTTCGTGTGAGGAATCGAGTCGGTTGGTTTTCAAGCTTGTCATCGTGGCACTGAATAACTCAATTTATTGGACTATCTATTCGTGGGTAATGAAGCAGCTTGCTTTTAATTTTGTTCTTTTTTATTAGTTGTCGTTTCAGCATTTGTTATTTAAAGAGGTCTATAGTTGAAGTTCTGGATGGTAAATGTCACTAATCTCAAAATGCTTCAAGGGTAACAAAGTGTCTCAACATTATACCTCAGGAGAAGCTTCATTAAGAATTAACCTGACCCTGCATGTTTTTTTCCGATTGGAGCCTTGAATTTTGGATCTTTCGCCTTTGGACTTTTTAATGAGTAGAGCGATTGATGCAGAAGTAATAAGATGTTGTATATAATAAGGAGTAACTCTAGATGTCCCAAATTCTCTCAGGTTCAAAATGATCAATAATTGTGAAATAGGTAGACAGAAAATAAAAAGAAAGATAATCAACACACCTTTGATTCTTTCATTTAAGCACGTTACTGTAGAAATAATTCTTGACAGTTATGTTCAACAGATATGACATAGATGCATAGAAATACCTGGTGTTGGCACTGATTAGATTTTGTTTAAGACTTTCTTGTCGATCGAAAACGTGATATTTTGTGCAGCTTTTCATTTCTCCCGAAAGGGGTCGCGTTTTTTGTCGTTGCCGCAGTAGCGCCACGACCGATAAATATTGCGGATTTATTCCGGAACTAGTCCAAAATCTGAAATCCAGGATGCCGTTTTGATCTACAAATTTTGGTCACGATTTTTAGTAGGGAGTCGTTACACCAGGTGTTCTATGCATCTATGATATGACAAACAGTTCTAGGACCTCAGCTTTGGAAATCGTTACACCATGATAGACGAGATTTCGAGTGCTGAGGAGAGAAGCAATGGAAGATTTCCAATGGTGTGGAGATATGATGAGTATACCTCTTCAGAAGGAAAGCATTGATTAGAAATAGCAGCTTTTGCAGTTTCCAGAAATTCAACCAGATAGATATAGAAGAAGCCAAGAGACAAGAGGAAAAACCAGAACATTCTTTGCATTTTGTTGTTGTTTGGCATAATAGTATGGTGAAAAAACTAGAATCAAACTTTTGTTGTCAACTTTTTCAGTCACATCCTGTGGAAATGATTCCATCACCCCAGCTGTCATGTTGTTATCATTCAACAGCCGAAGCCAATTAAGGAATGAGAAAGCAGTAAATTACAGGAACAAAAATTAAACTGAATTAGTATACCTACATATAATGCCCATCATTATTATTATAAACTGCTCTACATGAGTTGGGATATTTGCAAAAAAATTTGTTAAAATAAGTAAGATTTTTGTGATGAAAATTCATATTCATATGATTACAAGTTGCAAATTAATTTCAGCATGTAGGTCTGCAGCGTATACAGGGTGGTTAAGAAAAATCGAGTGAAATAACGAAATTTTATTCCCAGAGAATTCAAGCATTTTAAGACTATAAATACAATGTATGGCCTCCACTGGCATCAATAACAGCTTGACATCTTCTTTGCATACTACACACGAGGTTGTTGAACATTTCTTGAGGAATTTGGTTCCATAAACGGGGCAGAAGCTCTCTCAGATCATTTAAGGATTCTGGGGTAGGTTGGTGATTATCAAATCTTCTTTGGAGCATATCCCATTCATGTTCTATGCAATTCAAATCTGGTGAGTGCGGAAGTATTGGTAAATGTGGAATACCAAGCTCCTCGCGCGCATTCTCAACTATGGCTGCACGGTGCGGTCTAGGGTTATCGTCTAGAAATTGAGAAGTTTCACCAATAGCAGCGTGAAAATTTGGCACAACATCGTCAATGACATGCTTCCTATAGTGTATAAGGCGGTCATATTCCCAGGACAAATGAGTAGATCTGTGCGCCCGTTGAAACATATCCCGGCCCATACCATAACACTACCCCCTCGACACTACGCCATTGATCTCAATGGACGTCTAGAACCTAGATTCACCTCTCTAAAACGTCGTCTGATGGTTTCGATGGAAACTTGGACCCTATCTGCATTTTGAACAGTATTCCGTAGCATTCTACACGTAGATGTAGGGTTTCTTCTCGCCGAAACAGTGATGAAACGATCCTGAGCAGGTGTTGTTTTTCGTCGCCCACCCAGCCTTGGTCTTTTCAACACGGAACCTGTCTCCCTGAACCTATTCCAAAGTCGAGGTATCACACTTTGGCTGACTTGGAGTCTTTCCGCTACAACAACCTGAGTTAGGCCACCCTGTAGCATTCCGATAGCCCTATTAGCTTTAGCGTTTGTTAATTGACGTCTTGGCATTTTCAGAAAACTCGTTTCAAATCGAAGCCGTTGATAAACTGACTTCATTTCAAAATAAGAACATTCATGAAGCATATGCAAAGATCAAACTTTAGAAAAAATGCCATACTCAGCTTCAGCTATCAGCAACTTCGAAAAATGATTGTAGAATAGCCCTTCTCAAATCAGATGGTCCACAATAAGAAATATCTACAATGTCTTGAATGTGTTGAAGAAGCTTTGTAAAATGATGGAAAACCAACGATTATTATCTCATTTGAAAAATCAAGGAAAATACATCCATCTCCCACTTTTTAGATATTAAAATTCTTCATGCACATGACGAACCATCTGTTCATATAGCCGGTAGGTAATCGTTAATAACCAGTATGTTATCTCATAAGTTGAGCTTTGTCATGCTGTTTTCAAGAAGGTAATCCAATTTAATAGCTAACATCAAATATATAGAGGCGTATATTTCAATGATGTGATTAATTGGAGCTAGAGAAATCAGATTCTATTGGAAACCACTAACAATGCAAATTATGTATAATTTATCTTGATTCTTGAACACATAGAATATTCACCATGATAGCATAGGATGAACTCTCCTAAGTGTTCCTCACTCAATTTCAAAGCAAGTCTATCCTGTATGCGTAAAAAAGAAAGAAATCCGTATAATCCGAATAATTTGAAAAGAGAAAATTCAAGTGCATGTGGATCTGGAAGTAGTCAAAAGTAGCATGCTACTTGGTTAAAGCATTTTTTTTCACTCCTGGGTAAAGGGTGTTATAATAGTTGGCGAAGATTTTATTGTTTTTTGAGGTTAATTTTCGTTCTTACATCTTCTGTCATTTACAAATTGAATAAGGGAAAAGTAGTGCATTGATGGATGTGTAAAAGTGATTGAAGTCTAGGCGCAAACATCGCTGTCATGAAAGATAATCTGTAATGTAGCCCAGCCCACATTCAAAATACAAAATTTCAATTTCAATTACTCAAAACATTCATTTCCGAGAGAGCAATTTGCTGAAATCATTCAGACGTGTTATCGTGAAACGGTTGCCATGATTTCAAGGCGAAAAGTTTAAAACAGTTCCAAGAACTTGCGAACAAAACTACAATTTCGATTTATCCGGGCTGCTGCTCCTGAATTCCAAGTTGAAAGAGCTTGCATCCATTGAGAGGTAATTGCCACTTCAGGTATGATGCTGCCCAGCTCGTTAGTTGACACATAACGAGCTCTGAGTGCGGGGAGTTTCTCATATGAGAATGCATTTTCGCATCTTAATAATGCTTCTAGGGGGAATCATTAAAGAGAGAGACATATTTCACCACGTTCGCAGAATGGAACAGTGCTATGCAATGATGCCATATGGAGAAGATAGGGGTAAGGGAGAAGGCTAGAACATAGGTTTTTTTATTGTGTGAAATAAACTTTTTGAGTTTGAATAAAGAAAATAATTGAAAGCAGAAGTAAGTTACCCACTGTGATGTTTTGGTTAAAATATTCTTTTTAGTCGGGTATATACATATCACGAAAGAATGGGAGAGAATCAAATAGTCGACCAGCACAAAATGAATTAATTCCTTGATATCGCCGTTTTTATAGAACACAGTTTGAGATAACCAGAATCTGTTTTTGTCGTTCTCAATATTTCCCTCGACTATGTTGAAAAATATCCTACACTCAAACTAAGACCTCTCAGTTTTATTGTTATTTATTCACTCCTTGAAATCCAGAAACACCTTGTATATCGAAAAACCAATAATTGTTGTACTACCCAAACCTTTTTTCGATATGGGACAATAAAATGTTGTCGCTGTTTGTGCATTTCTTATATGAAATATTCCATTTTTACTTATAACTCATTTCTCATTTCTGTCGAAAAGCTGAACTCACCTTACATTGACCTTGAACACAAATTCCTCTTGTTCCATGAGGTGGTGTCTTACCAGTCGAAGATATGGGTCTGTTGCAGGAAGTTCCATCTATTACAGTCTTATTAAGGGTGGCATAAAAGTTCATCCCAGTTGGTCGACAGTTGAGAACGCATTCATCTTCAGCTGAAAAAAGTCATGAGAACTTATTGGCCTTTGCGAAAGGAAAAAACCATTCAACACGAGCAGAAGGGCGAGTTGATTGTGAAATGAGAAAACTCAAATGTGCATTCTAAAAGTCTTTTCTTTTGGAAAATCTTCCCTGATTTTCGTATTCATGTATTCGAATTTGGTAGGATTCCATAAGAACATTGAAAGTCTCATCTGACGAATAATGAAATTTCTGTTTAGACTTTGAGACATGTTCATAAAGAGCATTTATGTATGGAGAAACACATTGCCAGATTAAATCTGAATAACTGTAGACGGAAGCTATAAAATCATTTTTTCCTCATTCGAATTTAACACCAAACAAGAAGCAGCAATATGGTTCAGTTATAATGCTCGCGTAGAGCGATTAGTTCACAGTTATTTCTGATATCAATCACATTTTGTTGCAATATGGTGCATCTTCAAGTCTTGTGAATACGCCACTTGGAAAGAATTTTTATGGGCTTCATCAGCATTCGACTGTTGAATGTTGATATAAGGAAGTGAATTCCTTGTGAATGACGAATTAACAGATTTTATATATTAATGAACGGAATTGTTATAAAGTAAGGACATCTTAGTGTCTTGAAAACTTTTCAGGAAAAGTGTTACAATTAAAAAATGAGTTTTTATGTCTTTTGAAATTTCATATTCTTTTGTTTTCGAATATGTATACTGAAAATTATTGCCCTGTGGATGTGATATTCGAAAAATGTTAATTCAAGAATATAATCCACGCCCTCGAATTAAAATCCAGCAACTTTGGTGATGATCCGAGTATTTTTTTTTCGAAATACGCGGAATTTTCCAAAATATGGTAATTTTACCGATATATCATTCTCTCAGATAGCCACCAAAATTACTGTATTCACTAATTCGAGGTCGTAGATTAGGAATCTGTAAAAAGTTCCTTCCTAGGTTTGATACTTCAGAAAATTTTCAACTTTGTATGGAAATTTTCCGAACATTTAGTAATTTTTTGATGGTCATTACTGGAAAACTATATTTTTTAAAAGATATCTGATGGCATATTCTTAATGTACGCCCTCAAATTAGTAAATCCAGCAACTTTGGGGCCGATCCGAGCAATTTTTCATATGTAATACCACTAGAGATGGAATTTTGCCGGCAAAATTTCTCGATTGTAATATGAAATTTCTGAAGAGCAACAAACATGAATATTACAAGAGAGAAATTTTACCTGCTCAAATTTCATCTCGAGTGGTATTCGGCATGACTATTCCACGAGAAAATACGGTAATATGTTCACATTTGACGCGTATTGCGCTATTTGGCAAATTAGAATTCATCATAGATTGACTGAACCACTAAACGTTGTTGGTTTTCTCTATGATATTTATTTCCGAAGCTATCTATGAATTCGAGAAACGTCAAAAATTTATTATATGTAATACCACTAGAGATGGAATTTTGCCGGCAAAATTTCTCGATTGTGATATGAAAGTTTGTTGCTCGGAAATTTCGCGAATGACATTTGTATCAAAATCACGAGCCGTTAAGCGAGTGATTTTGGAAAACATGTCATGAGCGAAAGGACCCCGCACTTTTAGTAAGTAAAGTGGCGACCGGTCAAATTTTCTGAAAATTTGGTATGTTGTTGTACCCGACTCATTGACCAAAAGTGTCAATGGGCCCAACCCAATCCTATGGCTAGTTTTCTAAATACGGGGTGTTAAAGTTGAAAATTGCCCAGATTTTCGGATTTATTTTTTAATTATTAAGAGTTAGATTGGATTTCTGTTGCATACACACGTATACTACATGTTCTAGTGATGAAATAAGTGGATACGTATGATTAAAAATATTTATATTTACCGGGTGATTCACGAATATATGACGGTAGTTTTTTCCCAAAATTCACTTTTTCTACTGTGACGTCAGGAGGGCATATTTTCGAAATGTTCTTTCCGATTAAGTATTATGACGACAAAATATTGCACAGTGCATATTTTTTATACAAGGTGTTTCACAGAGAGAACCACTAGACATAATCATATTATTTTAGGATTAATTCGAAATCCTGTATTTTTGAATTGATTTTTGGGAAAAGTAATACCACAAACATATGTGTGTCTCTAATCTCCAAAATATTCAGGGTGGTTTATTCATAGGAAGGTATTCAATTTTGGGAAAAGTACAAAAAACATGAACACCCCGTATTCGAAAATTTCCTCGGTCAAATGCAACTATTTTATCACTATATATTGATTCCCACAACATCTCCCGAGGTATGAATTTTAAATCCGATACTATGACCAGTTTTCGAGATACAGGGCGTAAAAGCGGAGAATATAACTTATTTCATCATTTTTTTTTTCAAATTGAAAAGCCGGATTGATTTTATGTTGCGCCCATGAGTTCAGTATGAGTACAGATCAAATGCACAAGGAAAGGTTCAGCTAAAATATTTACTCTTACAGGGTGATCCACGAATAAATCACAATAGCTTTTGCAAACACTTGATAATTCTGCAGTTTCATCACAGAGAAATTATTCCATGAAGTTAATACCTAGTCGTTCACAATTTTCAGTCATTTTTTGTTTGATTATACAGGGTGAGGGTGGGCCATCCATAACTTTCCACCCCGAATTTTGAGCTTTGGGATGGAATAACGGAAAAACGCTCGGGCAGGTCAAATTTTGTTGAAAGGGGGACAAATAAGGGTGTTCAAATGAGTTTGATATCACTACCCCTCTAGCTGCAACCCCTAACAGATCTCATTTTTGAATATGGAAAAGGGGTCGAGCAGCATCTTGTTGGAACGGCAATTCAATTTCCTGCATGGTTGTTCTTTTTTCTATCGCTTTATTATTATACAGAGTGATTCAGTATTCCATCAATGACTTTCACACGCCAAATTTGGATCTTTGAGATGGAAAAAACGCTCGGACGGGTCAAAAAATGAATTCGATATTACTACCCCTCTAGCCGCTACCCTAATTCAGTTTGAACGAAAGCGCATGATTCACTTTGTAAATCGACCTATTATCTCTATTCAAAAATAATTGCTCTAAGTGGTAGCGGGTATTGATATCGAATTCATTTTTTGATCCGTCCGAGCGTTTTTTCCATCTCAAAGATCCAAATTCATTATTGATGGAATACTGAGTCACTCTCTATAATAATAAAGCGATGAAAAAAAAATACACTCATGCAGGAAATTGAATTGCCTTCCCAACAAGGTGCTGCTCGACCCCTTTTCCCTATTCAAAAATGAGAGCTGTTAGGGGTTGCAGCTAGAGGAGTAGTGATATCAAACTCATTTGAACACCCATATTATCCCCCTTTCAACAAAATTTGGCCTGTCCGAGCGTTTTTTCGTTATTCCATCCCAAAGCTCAATATTCGGGGTGGAAAGTTATGGATGACCCACCCTGTATATTTTGTATTAAATTATATAATACAAATGTGAGGTATTTTTATACTTTTGTCAAACGTTAGGGTTGCCAACCTGCCGGGATTTTTCCAGAATTTAATGTTGAATTTGGGTTCGGGGATTATTCTGAAATTGGCGAAAAGCAATTCCTAGTGTCCAATGTTCAAACTCGACTATGTTGCACATCTTTAAGAAGGTTGCTTTTCTACTTATTTTTCAACTTGAATTACGTTACTCTTTCAGAATCTGAACCAGTACGCTGGTCCTTAGCCTCTGGAGGCACCCGCGACAAGCGCTCTGGGGCCCCCTAAACATTTTTTCCCGGTGGGCCCCCACCATACCAGTCCGGGCCTGCTAAACGTTGTTTGTTTTCTCTATGATATTCATTTCAGAAGCTATCTATGAATTGGAGAAATGTCAAAAATTTTATCGCTGAAAAACCAACATGTTGGTTTTGCTGGTTTAAAAGTTCTTTCGAGATGAAACGATCGTTGCTACGGAAACTTCCTCACTAAAAATGAAAAGAGTGGAATAGGCGCTGAAAAACCAACTTGTTAGTTTTGCCGGCTTGAAAATTTTGTCGAGATGAAACGATCGTTGCTACGGAAACTTCCTCACTACAAATGGAATGAGTGGAATAGTCTATTCAAAATACGCGAAATTTTCCAACATATGGAAATTTTGCCGAAATATCATTTTCTCAGTTAGCCACCAAAGTTACTGTATTCACTAATTCGAGGTCGTAGATTACGAATCTGTAATAAGTTCCTTCCTAGGTTTGATACAGGAAATTTTCAACTTTTTGTGTAAATTTTCCGAAAATTTAGTGATTTTTCGATAGTCTTTACTACAAAACTATATTCTATAAAAAATATCTGATTGCATATTCCTCGAATTAGAAAATCTAGCAACTTTGGTGGTGATACGAGAAAATTACCATCTGTACCTATATCCTATATACCATTTTACGGTATTTTCTTTGGGATGATGGAACTATCATTATCGAACAGTTCCTTTTTCAAGAATTAGAAGGCAATTAGGTAGTAAACTTTCGGAAGATTTTCATTAAAACAATTTTTATTCATTTTCTTATCCCCTTAAAACTGTGATGTGAGACTACAAATTTCCAAATTTTTCATTCATTTAATTCCCTCTCACTATAATCTGGTGATATATCTTCAAATTAATTTGATACATTAGCGTTTGAAGGATTTTACTATTGCGTAAGGATATGACTGAGAACTCGACAATCGAATGAGGAATATATGGTTATGATGTTTACCAGCACCATATATCACGTTCTGTCTACACAACATACCACTATTTGTTTGATGTGTTGCCTAGCTTACAAATGACAAAGTTCACCAGGAAACATTTCTTCATTTGTGTCTTCATCACATATAATCCTTTTGAATTGCTATCACATATTGGGTCCTTGTCTTCATTCATTTGAGAGATGGTTTGTTGTATGAATTGCGAATTGGCATAGGCATATTTATGAAAATTCTAACGAAATATGCATACAGAAACCCAGGGTTTCTAGGTGTCCGGGGAAATAACTTTCTCCTAACAGAAAATTTCATGCTTGAGTTGTTACTACAATTGAATCATTAAATTTAGTTTGCGTTGCTATTCTATTAAAACTTTTTCAAACTTGAAATTATTTTACCGTATCATGATATAATATCATCGCCCGTAAGCATTCCTGCCAGTATAGTTGAAATTCAATTAAAACTTTCTCTTGTCAAGAGCTTTACTGCATCACAAAATTAAGACTAATGATCAAACATCCAACCTACCTCCTAAAAAAGGTTCCCAAACATACGATTTGCCCTTATATTTCTTCGAATTAAAAGATGCGCATTGCTCACGTCTGAAGTCTCTAGTACCAAATGGACATTCCTGAAAATGAAGAAATATGTAATTAACGCATTGAAGAATTAACTATGGATGATATATTGCAGTGGCCAACAGTGGTGACTTAATTAGGGAAGCTCTATTAGTGAGAACAACTTCTTCGGACGGTATGTAACCATTAACTTACAGAAATTGTGCCCACACAACGTGAATGTCTTATGAGCGTTATGAAATGATGCAGGGTCACTTAGTTGTAACGCACGTTTTACAAATCGCTTTCGTGAACATTTTTTTTTACATACATTCTTTTCAGCAGATACGTCATTTCATCTTATATGCACTTTTTATGTTAAACTTGAAAGAAATGAAGAATATCTATCTACCTATAAGACCCTTCTTAATCATTAGACAAAAAGTAAAAATCTGGCAACTTGACATCATTGCCTTTAACATTGCAAATTGATCCTTCGATTGGTTCAATCTCAAAACGAAAACACCTTCGGCCAAATTTGAAATTATTTTCTGCAGTTTCTGCTAAACAGTTAACCTTCCACGTAATGTGCATGAATATGATTATGTTTTACCAAATGGCATAGTGACAAAAGTAACACTTCATTAATTGGTTCCCGAATTTGATACTAGAATAATTTATTTCACAGAACTTTAATGTCTGAAAGTATATCGCCGAATATAGGGGAAGATGGGGCAATTGTGGTCAGCAGTGTCTTTCGTTTTCGCTCTTAATCGACCTTATTTAACGGAGTTCTAAATTATCAAGGAAAGTTATGAAATTTTTTTTTCTTACGAGAATCATTGGAAGTTGGTTGAAACTGTTCATCATAATTTTATAATAATGTTAAATTTGAATCAAAATTTGGTATTCTTCTTTCTATTCACAATTTACTCTATTAACTCTATTACGGGTATTGTGTGGTCAAGGAATTGAACTGAAGAAGAAGGACAAAAAAAAACAAAAAGTTGAAAGGAAGAAAATGACTCTTCATTGACTGACGTAGAAATTGATGATACTTTGGATGAAGATAACCCAGAAAATAATGGTCTCATATGCGTGGAATTTGGCCGAAACAGCGAAGTATGGCAAGCTTATTAGGTACTCTGACCTGAATTAATGGTCCTTGAATGCAGAATTGTGATGTTCCTAATAGAGCTGTGATTTATCATTTGACTTTTATTCCAAAAAGAGCTTAACTGACCGCCATTACCCCCTTTTCCTCTGTCCAATGCAAGTTGCCACATGTGACTTCGTGGCTTGGCAGTAAAGGAGGGTGCGGTAAAAAATATGGAGCCACTACAATATTCTATTTCACAAACCTGAATTGATATCCGCTCACCTTTGGGTTACAGAGATGTATTCTTTTATACAAGCCTATACAGCCACTAGCAGTGTTCTGAAAACCTTTTCGTTGTTTTTGGATGAATCTGAAAAATAAAAAGATTGTTGTTAGAAACTAGAGAGGATATGAAGTATATATTATTTTTACGATAGGGGGCATAAATTGTAAATAATTAAATTGGCGTGAGCGTGCAATATAATTCTGTATAATGTGAGAAGTGAACATAAACTAGTGAATTCAAACAGTTTGTTCAACGCAGTTAACCGATAGGGTTCGAATTTATGTATTTGTACTTCAAACTCGGTTCACTTAAAAAATTGAAGAAAATAAAGTTCAGTAGAGAGTTTGGCCTCATTGAACATCAACCATAGCCTGCCAATGACTTTGCATTATTTTGATCAGATTTTTGAAGTAGCCTTGATCCATATTTCTCTCCAAAGTTGCGGAAAAAACCGCCTGAGTTCTTGCAGTGTCTGTGGAGGTGGTTGATGAGAATCCAAAGCTCTTTGTAGCTAATTCCAAGCGTTTTCAATGGTCTTGAGTTCTGGCGACCAAGGGGACACCGCCTCGGACACCGCCAAATGTCCCATGAATTGTTGAAGCTTCATTGGCAATTCTTGCACGATGTATTGGCGCATTATCATATTGATGAAGGCTTTCATGACCATTCAACTTCAAATCTAGAGCATTCCGGGTTTTCTAGCCCTAGCCCTTCAGAGGTTTCTCGGTCGGAGATTGTACCCCGATGAATGACCGCTCCGAACTGGAGATGTTACTGGATCCCCCGCCGTATTATTAGCTGCAGCCGTTGAGTGAAATTCCTAGTGGACCACGGCTAAAAAAACTCTAGATCTGATAATGGCGCATATCTTCCAAAAATGACAAATTTGGCCCAATAGCAGCATGAAACGAAAGAATAAAATTGTCAATGACTTGGTCTATGTAAATCTTTCACTGACTGAGATTTCTTTCAATCTCAATCAACATCTCTCTGATTACGTTCAGTCTCGATCATACTAATAGACCTATTGACTTCATCCGCACTAAGTTTATGTCTAGGCATTAAATTAAATTTTCTAATTTTTAATCAAAGTTGATCGATTGTAACTGATCCAAAATTGCCTCGAACTGAAAAAGTTATCAAACGAGGAGCCAATAAACCATTCAGATACAAGATACTGATTTCTCATAAATGAACAATTGGTGGACAAGAATCGGCAACTTTTGAAATGGTCGCAAATTTTCTGAACTAACTTTTTTGAATCTGTATACAACATAAACACAATGTCTAACAAAACGCCTACAAAATAATGATTCGAGCCAGGAAACAAAATAGAACTGAACTAATCAATGCATTCTAAAACAAAACAACAAATGAAGAACTGAGAGATATTGTCATCAGTTTAGAAAGAAACAGACACAGGGAATTGATGGAATCTTCAAAAACAAATGTTGAAATTGAAATACAATAAGAACCTTCAAAGTATACAGGGTGTATCTAAATTCATGCGAAAAAAATTCAGGAGATGATCGCTCGTATGAAATTGAGATGGGCATTTCTTCAACAAAATTTCCGCAGCCCAACCCTTTTCGAGATATCAGCCTTAAAAGGAGGAGACTGAAATTGAGTTTCTATTTTATTTCTCTTCAGCTATTGGTTTTTATATTTTATTTCATGGAACTCCATCTCGAAAAAGAGATTTCGATATGAAATGAGGTGAGGTTTGCTACTTTCAACCCCGTATAATGTAACAGGAAAAATACCCGTGAACTATTGAATATCCTATAACATTAATTATTGGAATAATTTGCGGTTGTAGAGTTTTCTCGGTGGAAGAAGAAACGGCTTCCAATAAAATACGAAATAGTATGCAACAATGTCTCAGAGAACCTTCTATCTCCTATTCGTTATCAGGTACCATATCTTTAATAAATCAGAGTGGATGTGTTATTATATCGGGTTTCCAGGTAATCATCATATCGAAAGTGTTATGTCTGACAATTTAAGTTACGATAAAATTATATTTTAACTAGGATTATACATCAATCGACTGACGGGTCTCGTAGGATTAGTGGGAACTAGTTTCATCTCCGTGTAAGAATCTCGCATAGATAGAATCTAAAGAATTGAAAATTAGAGGATGAGGCAGATAAACGCTGATGCACGCACCTAACCACTTCTGGATTGAACCTGAAATCAGGGTTTGGATAGAAGTTTTTTCATCGGAAGTCAACGAAAACAAAGTCTATCGAGAATTTAAATTGATTCATTATACTTGTGGCAACACAAGAACTGAAAAATTGTTTTATGATCTAATTCGATGAAGATTGTGTTGAAAGGATTCTATCATCGACTAGAATTAATTCATCCCTTCGTAAATTGAAAATTTTAAATTTATACTTAGCCTATCCTTTCAATCAATTAGGATCACTGCTGCACACATTCTAGAGGGTTTTCCTAGATATAAATTTTTTCGGTATAGACAGCCCTACATATATGACTGAATTTTCGGAAATTTTCCACGAAAAGTTGAAAACTTCCCGAAGTATAAAACCTAGGAAGGAACTAATTACAGATTCATAATCTACGACCTCGTATAAGTGAAATCTCGGATATTCGGAGAAAAAAAAATTTCTCGGATCACCACCAAAGTTGCTGGAGCCTCTAATTCGAGGGCGTAAATTAAGAATATGCACTCAGAAATTTTTTACGAAATATAGTTTTCCAGTAATCACCATCAAAAAATACAAGAATTTTCGGAAATTTTCCACAAAAATATGAAAATCCCCTCTTGAAGTATCAATTACATCATTACAGATTCGTAATGTACGACTAGACCTTAAAGTGCTGGTTTCGCTAGTGCGTCCGACGCATGCAGCGACTTCAGAAAGTTGCTGCACCTTCTTTCGAATAGACTGCTACTTCGGAACTACGAAGAAGTGGTTTCGCTTCTGCGTCCGACGCAACAGCACTGCAACAGCCAAACGGCTGACTGCTTGGGGTACCAGTCTGTGCGAGTTGCTGCAGCGTCAAGAAGGAAAAATAAATATGGATAAATTCACGAGGGACGAAGAGATGAAACTCATTGAAGTTCCTCAAAATAAATGCTTGTATGATGCATCTGATGAGAATTATGAGAATAATTATATCAAAGATAATATATGGAAAATGATCGCTACAGAAATGGAGGGAAAAACAGGTAAAATGAAGTTATATTTAAAAAAAAAATCATTTCGAATTCTGATTTGAACAGTTTTGTACAATTTGATATTCATAATTTCGTGCTCTACGTTCTTGTAACCATTCTTTCTTGCCAAGCAATTTGACCCTCAGAAACAAAATATTCTTTGAATGTATCTCGAACTTTGAATCCATCTGCATTAGCAAAGCCTCCTCTCCTTGCAAATTGTATAAACATTTTTTAGTGGACCATCTAAATTCACTAAATTTTCGTCTTCATGTTTCTTGCTAACCCTTTCAGAGTCGTTTCTTATAAGATTGTGTGAACAAGCGCAAGTAAATACTCCATTTCTAACAAATTATCACTGACGACTCACAGGACACAAATAATACTGCCGGCTGCAGTCGTTTCGCTGCACCTAGTGAAACCACTCCGACGACGCAGCGGACGCAAGCATTCGCTGCACCCAGTCACTGCATGCGTTCGACGCACTAGCGGAACCAGGCGTTCAATGTAGTGTGTTTTTATTTCAAGTTGATTTCGAAAACGGTTTCACTTTGAGAACTGAAATTTTGTGGGTGAACTCAGAAAGGATTAGGGTTCTTGTTGAAATAATTTTAATCGATTTCATTTCGACAGTTAATTTTTTTTCTTTCAAAAATAGAAGAAAATGAGCCAATCCATGCTTCTGTTTTATTTCAACAGAAAGACCCATGAAAATAGTTCAACTTCCGATTAAAAGTTAATCTACTGATAATTTCATTCAGAAGATCAACTTGAAATACGGAATTGGCAGAGAATGGCCAAGTTCAAATTTTGGCGGGAAAAAGTTCCTGCTTTACTCACAAATTGACTTATTTCATAGTTCGGCGATTTTCGGATAGAGAGCACCATTGTACATTTCATTCATAATCAGAGAAATATTCATAGAACTTGATAGTGATAATACATGTTCTATCGAGATATTCCATAAAATGGACGGTGGCGCCTCTATCGGCTGAGCTTTCCTACTCGCTTTAAACGCTGACCTTAAATTAGTGGATACAGTAACTTTGATGGCTATCTGAGAAAATGATATTTCGGCAAAATTTCCAATATGTTAGAAAATCTCGGGTATTTTGAGGAAAAAAATTTCTCGGATCACCACACCAAAGTGGCTGGATCCTCTAATTCGAGGGAGTAGATTAAGAATATGCACTCAGATATTTTTTATAGAATATAGTTTTCGAGTAAGGACCATCAAAAAATAAAAATATTTTCGGAAATTTTCCACAAACAGTTGAAAATATCCGAAGTATCAAACCTAGGAAGGAACTAATTACAGATTCGTAATCTACGACCTCGAGTTAGTGAATACAATAACTTTGATGGCTATCTGAGGAAATGATATTTCTGCAAAATTTCCAATATGTTAGATTATTTCATTCAGACATGGATCCGCCAATGAGAAGTCACGAATTCAGTCACGCGATATGCAATATTATCGACTATTTAGGTAAACAAAGAAATATCAGCGGCTATTTTAAAGTGTCAAAATTCGGCATAACATTCATACAGAATTGAAAATGTACGGAGGGCCCCGAGTTCAAAACTTGGTTGGGATAGCAATTTTTTTGCAAAATAATTATAAATAAGTCCGACCGATCGGTCTAAAATACAAAAGGCCGCGGATTCGAGCGTTCGGAGCAAAGATATTCTACATATTGTAGAATATCTTTGGTTCGGAGCGTGTTCATGAAATAATCTTCCTGAATATCATTCGACTATTATTTTCTTTAATTCATCTCGAGCAACTTGTATTTCGACAATTCAATTCGACCAAATGAACATTAATAATCAAAGAATAACTTATCGTTTTTCAGCCCAACATAATAAATATTACTTTCTTAATACTAATGGCAAGGAAAAATGCTGCTGCTGAGAACAAGTATGTGTCCATATTTGATGAGTTGGGGTCTGCATATCATCTTAGATTCTATATCTGTTTTGTGGTTTAATCCTTATTGTTTGTATGTATGTGCTCTGAATTGTGCTGCTCTGGAAATTGTGACTATTTTAATTAGTCTTGTGTGGTAGTTAAAGTTTAGCTTACTGTCGAGGTTGATACCGTGATATTACTGATATTTGAAATTCTTTCCAGGTTGGATTCTTTGATTATACAATTTTATTTTTGAGTAGGTGTTTGTCAATCACTGATTGCAGACCAATCGGTTACTTGTTGTTGGGCTGGGAAGGACTCCATTTATTGAGCAATAAGGATGTCCTGTCTACTAGAGCTTGAAGTTGTTCCATAGTTGTTCCAAATTGTAATGGATAACATCTCCCGGTTTTAATTTTTGACCAAAAGCTCTTCTTCATTTTCTACCTTTATTTCTCTCACGGCTGATATTTCTATCGTCGAAGAGGTTTCGATTACCCCCATAGCTCCTCGGATGACGCATATTTCCGTTGGAAGTCATGAAGTTTTATCGTATTTCAATATAAAATGATCTACCTCGCTCATTTCGTAGTCGTGCCGATACAAAACGATATTGAAAAACACTAGATTAACATCATCTGCCAGCTTCACAAAGCGCGGATAGGCGATGAAGAGGTCTACTTTTTTCGTCTGCTCGCAATATCGAGTCTCGTACTCTCGTGTAACTGTATTCAGCTGGAAACTTTTCAATGATATCTGATAATGTTTTCAGCTGATGCCGCATGACCGTCAGTTAAAATTTCGAAGGAAGAATCTGTCGATAGTGAAACATGATATTTGTGCGTACCGAAGCGTTGAAATGGTAGGATGTGACGCAATCTCACGCCTTTTTCACTTCACTGCTCCCGAACAATAAAGTATTAAATCAGAGCTTGTCCGATATGGACGCTTCGCACTTTGTCATCCTCAGCGTCCACTTGATATCAGGTATGCTGCGGCATGCAAATTGAATTGGGAGCGTGCAAAAAAATTATGAATTATTATCGCTTGTTTGGGAGCACGAACAAGCTCTAGAGACTTCAGTGCTTCTTTGAATTTTTACGTACAGTAGCTGCTGACTAACCTAACCTAATCTATTGTAATCGAGAAGGAATCAACTGCTGCCTTACAGAAATACATATTTTTTGAATCATCAGCTACCCAAAGAAAACATCGATTGAAGGATGATTTAGGGGGAGATTGCAAATTCACATCTTGATAATCTTTTGATTTTTCTCTACGAATATCTGAAATACACTCAATATTTTTTTCCAGAAATTTCTCCTGCCTTTTGAGTGGCAACTCAACCTGACAACTTGTCAGGAGCAATTTTCTTGAAAAAATGTTGAATAACAAACACAATTCGATCAATACGAATGAAGAACTTGTGAAAGTGTTTGGATACAAGATCAAACTTCTTCAGACAAGGTAAAAATTCTTAGAATTATACTTCTTTATTTCTAATTCAGAATTATTTTTGTCCAAATTCAGGTTTTGTGGATTTTTGAAAATCACAGCCTTTGCCACTATTTTTGTTGGGAAGACTTCAAATCATGGAATGTTTTCAATCCGTTTTTTAGATAATATTCCTTTGATAGATGCGCTATCGAATGTGAAATATGATTTTTGGGGCGCATGTTAAGCTATTTCTTTAACAAAGATCCGGCTTAAATTTCACGTTCTGCTTATTTCCTGCTAAGAATGACCTTACGTGAAGTGAAAAAAAGGTCATCTGAGTGCCAAATTGAGAAAAAACAGGCTTGTTACATGGCGATACCGAACTGGTATCAGTCACTGCACTTTCAGCATTTAATTGTATATTATTCAACGAGCGGTAATGTAGGTTATTATGACCATTACCGAAAATTGAATACTATACTTTATCTTCGACTTCTTCAGTAAAATTCGAATTAATGTACATTTTCAAAATTGAGAACAGTTGTCAAAAGCGATTTCTGTGGTCGAGAATCGAATCGCGTAGAAAACCTAAAAAATTCACGTTTTCCAAATGCAAACTTTTGGATATTCAGACCCAAGGAAATGTAGGAATGGATGGCGATAACGGTACCTTGATGTCTGAAATAGAGTTACCAATCGATCCCACTTTTTGCATTCATTTCATCAGCAATTTCATATTTCCTATTTGTATTAGAGTGAGTTATGGACGTGAGTTATTATAACTCACGCCATTGGTTCAATAGTATATTGTTCAATGAGCGGTAATGTAAGTCATAAAACACGCAGATGAATTTTGCAGCCCGAGCCGTTAGGCGAGGGGTGTAATTCATCAAGTGTTTTATGACCATTACCGCGAATTGAACACTATACTTTATCTTCGAATTCTTCAGTAAAATTCGAATTAATCTGCATTTTCAAAATTGACAACAGTTGTCAAAAGCGTGTGGTCGAAAATCGAATCGATCTCGAATCCCGTAGAAAACGTCAAAAATTCACCAAATGCATTTTTTGGATATTCAGACCTAAGAAAATGTAGAAATGGATGTCGAGAACGTTGCCTTGATGTCTGAAATAGAGTTCCTCATGGACCAAACTTTTTTATTCATTTCGTAAGCTACATTCTTCCTATTTGTATTAAGTAGAGTGAGTTATAGGCGTGAGTAATTATAACCTCACACTATTGATTCATAAAGACTATTTCAGATCAAAATCAGTTGAATAATGGATATATTATTATATGAGAGTAGATAATAGTATACAGGGTCTTTCACGAGGAACCTCACCCATATTTATACGGGAAACTACTGAACGTATTTTCATGAAATTCAGCACTTATAAGTATTTCACGATGCTGATGAAATCTAAAATATTTTCAAGGCATGAGCACCTCCGGTTTTTCCGGAAATGACGTCAACTTCCGTTTTTCAAATTAGAACACCATTTTTTTATTGCAGAAATAGATTCCTTAGAAAATTTCAAGTTATTTTGATGTAACATTTTTCAGTTTTGGTTGGAAAATTCTCTCTGAGCGGGAAAATTCGAAAAAAAAATCGAAAATAGAGCTCCGCTGAAACAAGAATAACTTCGAGGTTTTTGGATTTTAGATTTTAGATTTTAGATTAGATTTAAGGAGGGGCGTTTAGACTTTGCTTAGCCTCGCAAACACCTTGACCTGAAGATCTATTGTGCTACCCCGCGCTGTTTACCAATCAGGTAGCAAAGCCTCTATGAACTTCACTACTCTTCTCGGTGCCACGCCCATTACTTCCGGTTTTAAGAAACAGAAGTCAAGATGTTGTAGCCTTTTCCTGAAGACAGCTCCACAATTGCAAAGCAGGTGTTCAGCTGTTTCGGTGGCTTCTTGACAGAAGCGACAGGTATCATCAGGAACCTTTCCCATGTTCCGAAGATGATAATTTACAGGACAGTGTCCCGTGAGTATGCCCGTCATTTTCCTCAGTTCTAATTTGCTAAGTGCCAGAACTTTTTTGGTCCAGCTCGTTGAGTACGAGAGGAAAGACTTAGCCTGTCTCTGTCCCTGGACCAGTCGCCAGGACCTACTCTTCCTTTCCTGTTCCCATTTTCTAACAGCCATCGCTTGATGGCTTGCTGGGAAGCCGCAGAAAGGCTCCGGTCCAACGAAGGGGACAAGTCCACCCTTCCTTGCTAGCTGATCAGCCATTTCATTCCCATGCACTCCCGAGTGGCCAGGTACCCAAACGAGGTTGAGGATGGAAAATTTTCATTTTTGGGATTTTTCAAGATGTAAGATTGATGTATCCACTTTGAAAATCGGAATCGCGATTCATGATACAGGGGGTGAAAAAATCGCTTTCAAAGTTAGGGATGACAAAATCGTGAAAAATCAATTTTTTCAAATTAGAATCCCATTTTTTTATGGCAGATATTGAATCTACTTTAAAAAATAATGTGAGTGTATGCATCACACCCTTGCCCTAAAATGGATATTTTCTGAGTTATTCACAAAAAACTGTTTGCGGGAAGTACCCACTTCCCGGACGCTTTTTCTTTGAGAAAGTAGCATTTCCCGGCCTAGCCCGGAAAAACACGTCGTTGTTGTCATTGTTATGATCATCACAATAGCAACGAAATAACGGATGACAGTTCTGTTCTGTGTTCTGTTTAATTCAAATATGAATCAAAATCAATAAAGAGATGTGTCATCTCATTGATTTGTAATTCTTCACGGTTGCCGAAAAAATATTGTACGCAACACGCCCGGAAATAGTTTTTTTGGACTCACAGACTTCCAGGACTCGCCTCCGGCTCGTCCTAGAATCTTGTCTATTCGTCCAAAAAAACCCTATTTTCCGGACTTGTTACGTAAATTACTATTTTCGTCTTGAATTTTCAGCTATTTCTTTTCCCTTCACGCCAAAAAGATGAAATTTTCATTTTTTTAATGATATATCATTAAAAAAAAGAATGTAAAACATGGTAAGTTTTTGCATATGGTTCATAAGGATTTATTTATTTATCACTGGAGAGAAAGCCGATGGCCGATTAGTTGAAATAAAGAGGTTTCCGATACAAATTCGAATCCAAATTCGCCATCTATTTAGGAACAACCTGTAACTTTTTTCTCTTGAATATTAGGGTAGTAAAATCTAAAACATGGTTTAAGTAACAGTTCCTGAAAATTTCATCTTTTTGGCGTGAAGGGAAAAGAAATAGCTGAAAATTCAAGACGAAAAACAGTTTTTTTGTGAATAACTCAGAAAATATCCACTTTAGGGCAAGGGTGTGATGCATACACTCACATTATTTTTTAACGTAGATTCAATATCTGCCATAAAAAAATGGGGTTCTAATTTGAAAAAATAGATTTTTCACGATTTTGTCATCCCTAACTTTGAAAGCGATTTTTTCACCCCCTGTATCATGAACCGCGATTTCGATTTTCAAAGTGGATACATCAATCTTACATCTTGAAAAATCCCAAAAATGAAAATTTTCCATCCAAAAACCTCGAAGGTATTCTTGTTTCAGCGGAGCTCTATTTTCGATTTTTTTTTCGAATTTACCCGCTCAGAGAGAATTTTCCAACCAAAACTGAAAAATGTTACATCAAAATAACTTGAAATTTTCTAAGGAATCTATTTCTGCAATAAAAAAATGGTGTTCTAATTTGAAAAACGGAAGTTGACGTCATTTCCGGAAAAATCGGAGGTGCTCATGCCTTGAAAATATTTTAGATTTCATCAGCATCGTGAAATACTTATAAGTGCTGAATTTCATGAAAATACGTTCAGTAGTTTTCCGTATAAATATGGGTGAGGTTCCTCGTGAAAGACCCTGTATTGTTCAATGAGCGGTAATGTAGTCATAACACACGCAGATGAATTTTGCAGCCCGAGCCGTCAGCCGAGGGGTGTAATTAATCAAGTGTGTTATGACCATTACCGCGAATTGAACACTTTACTTTATCTTCGACTTCTTCAGTAAAATTCGAATTAATCTGCATTTTCAAAATTGACAACAGTTGTCAAAAGCGATTTCTGTGGTCCAAAATAGAATCGATATCGAATCCCGTAAAAAAAACGTCAAAAATTCACGTTTTGCAAATGCAATTTTTGGATATTCAGACCTAAGAAAATGTAGAAATGGATGGCGAGAACCTTAACTAGATGTCTGTAATAGAGTTCCCCATTGACCCGACTTTTTAATTAATTTCGTAAGCTACATTTTCCTATTTGTTTCAGAGTGAGTTATAGGCGTGAGTTGTTATTACCTCATACTATTGGGTTATAGAGACTATGACAGATCAAAATCAGTTGAATAATGGATATATTATTCTATGGGAGTAGTTAACATTTAATTTGAGGAAACGATATTTTGCAGTTGTTATTTTCTCTCGTTTTCTTGAATCCCACAGATATAAAATTAATATTTTTGAGTCAATTTTAGCTTTTGCACTCAAGAAAAAAGCTCTTGACCCATTTCCATTTCGGAATAACGATTGAACAGGCATGTTTTTTCTAATTTGGTCCCCAAGTACCCATATTTATTTCACACAAGTTCAGTTTAACTTAGGAAAAAGTAAGCATACATAAAATTGAGCTAGATTTTTGTTTGAAAAATACTATGCGTTCGCCCCGAGAAACATAAAGTTACTTCCGATAATAATACCCAAAGAAGGGTTTCGACCTGAGCTGAATAAGAACTGAATATTGGGAACTCAGGGAACAGATCAGAAGCTTATCAAGAACTGATCCTGAATTGATTATCAACCGATTCTGAACAGTTAGGAGCGGATATTCTAGTCAACTGTCATCTGACTTCAATTAAATAGCGAACAAGTGAAATAATTTTATTGTAATTTATGAATCACTAATTAATACCATCAGCATTTACAACGAAAGTGACCTAGTCTCCGTCGAATGATCAATCATTTGTTCAATCAGTTTCATGGAATATCATCGATTGGGTTCAAGAAGACTGATATGAATCGATAACCGCGAGGCAATTTTTGTCGAACCGAATAAAAATATTACAAAACCCCGTGTGTGGCCATCTGATTCATAAATTCACAAAGTTCAGACGGATTTATTGACTTGTCCATTCATTTAAATGACATATCGGAAATTTGTATCAATGAAGAAAGAACACGTTTGAAATAGACTGAGTGTGAATGATCCTACAAATCAATAAAGATGTATTAATCGGCATTTCTTAGCGAATACATCCATCAATTTATTAGCAATTTGACAAATGATTGTTGATAGTGTGTTCATTGAAAAGCAATACCTAATTAGAGATTTACAGCGGTCACAACACGGGAAGTGATGAAACAATCAATTGAAAATGATAAATAGGACAAGTTGTCACATAATGTTCAGATTTCTATTGATCTAAACTACATTATTGGGAGTTATAAATTTATTGCTTTTACCCCACCTACCAGCAAATTGATGTCAATTTTTTTAGAATGTATGTGAAAATAACCTACCTATTAATTTTGATATTGATAATAATATGGATTTTCCTAGTCTTCTGAGAACACCTTCAAAAACTCTTTCAGCAGTGATCAGTTAAGGTATTCATTGAATTGCATTAAATGCGGTTTTCCCAACAAAAATATTTCCAATTGCAGACACAATCAAGACAATGCAGAAAAAGTATAATTTTCGCTGACTGCATTGAAAGTTCAAGTGTTGTGTATCTCAAGGAGATTGTTTAATGGTCTATTATAGTAAGTATTTGCATTTCCCATTGCAGCAATTCAAACTAGATGAGTTATAAACATTCAAATCGTTGTCTTCCTGACAATTTCGAAGAATTTTGCCTCCATTATATCACAACTTCAAGCTTAGGTTCTTTCGATTTGTCACTCTAAAATTTTTTTTTAGAGTGGCAGAATTTTTGATAGGGATAAATGTGATTTGACAGAGGGTAGAAGGTTAGAACCACATTGAAAATTTTTCGTGAAGATCTTGATCTACACCCATACAAGATCCAACTGGTTCAAGAACTAAGGCCACTTGACCATAATAAGCTTCGTTTGTTCGGCGATAAAATTCTCTCGGGAAATGGTCCAATTAATTGGCCCTCAAGATCATGCGACATAATTCCAATGAATTATTTTCTTTGGGGTTAGTCAAGTCTTTGGTTCATACTGACAAACCAGAAACGCTTTGGATGCCAACGCGATTTAGCTGGCAATTATTTTTGTGACGCTACTTGCGCTGCTTCTATCAACTCCTGTGGAGTCAGAGAAAACTCGGAATCAGACATTTTTTCACTTCATATTATTCAAAATAACTACTAAACAATTACTGAGTTCACAATTTTTGAATCAAATCACGGAATTAGATTGACAGTTATTTGATTACATTGAAGGTTTCCTCAGCAACGCATGTCTAATTTTCCTTATAACTACAACAGCTTACTAGTTTAAAAATCCAAATTTCATATCGATAACATAATATAATAAAATGTTCTTTTACTATTAAATCGTCGTTTTTCCTGTCACAGAAAAAATAGTGTATTATACACGGGAAAAATATTAGATTTTAGCTCTCGCTTCGCGTCAGGAGACAACATAACCTCGAGCTAAAATCTAATACTTTTTCCCTTGTATAATAAATAACTATTTATTTCAATTTAAAGTTTTATCACTGCAGAAAAAAAACACCCTATAGGTAACCTTTCCTTGTGGCTCTAAGATTGAAAATTTTGCAAGTTTATTCGTTCAAGAGTTATCGTTTTTGATAACGGACAGATGGACGGAACTGAACTTGGCCGCAGATTCGAACCAAGTTGATTCTTTACTAGAAATTTACTACCCAACGGAATTTTTCCACATCGCTGATATGTTATAACAGAAATATCGTAAATTTTATTTTTATAATTGATGAAATATTTCATAAAGACGGTGCTGGTGACGATATCTGAACAAAATTTCGCATGTAGCTTGAATATGCCATTATCCATCTACTACAAAATTGTGCTCCATCGAATCTGCAGATTTGAGATTATCAGGAAATCAAAATTTCGAACAGCCATATTGACGGAACTACTGGTCAAATTTTGTCCGTCAACTCATTAATTACGTACAGTAAAGCCCGCAACGGACGGCGAGCGATAATATAATATATATTATAGCTTTGCATTGACATATGTCATTTTAGTATGGAAAAATATCGTAATATCGGAATATATATTATAGCGTCGTCCGCGGGGCTTGGTGCATTTTCATAGCGAGCGATATTGGTGAAATATATGAGATATAATATATCGCTCGCCGTCCGTTGCGGGCTTAATAGTTATTTCGGTCGAGAAGATTGGCTGGATTCAACTTCGAATGCGATTTATTGTTGGATTAAGTCGTTGCAAGAACTAACCCCTATTCGATCATGCTCATTGACAAACTAATCATCGAATGCCTTTGACAACCCGACTAATCAGGATATTCAAATGAACAGGCTTATTGATGAATCCAACGCAGAAATGAGCAGGTTAGTTAGCTCCTTGTATCCGTAAAGAAATATCTGATGAAGACCTAATCATCTTCTCTGAGACTCCGACAGCAAGGCAGAACTAAAAGCACTTAATGCCTCACATATTAACTCCTAACTTTTGTGGAAGTCGCTCAAGCACTAAACGAACAGGTCACGTACAGCGGAGTGACTTTGGCATGGATTCCCGAGTACAGAGTGTACAAAAGAATTGTGAACCCTCCTAAATTATAATTGATTCTCTCCCAGAGATCGCTGTGTGATGTTCCTAAGCGAAATTCTCGATTTATTTTGAGATCTCAAAGACGTCACGAATGCAACCAAAATAAGAACTTCCCAGTGCGAGCTCACAGGTATATATCCTCAGTGCACCCAAAGTTAGCTTTAAAATAACAAGAACAAGAAATCGTTTTGTCCTAGGGTTATACCAAACGTAAAACATCGTCCATTTGCGGTTCGTGTGGTTAGCATCCGGGAAAAGACCTTCTTCTCGTGTCTCAGCTAGCTCATCTATTGAGTAGATGTGTCTGCGAAGCTCGATATATTGTTTAGATATATCCTACTACCAAAATAGATCTGTGATACTGATAATATAATAATAATAATAATCTTTATTGCTGACCCTTAAACAGTGAATATACATTACTGGCACCAGGGCCTACTAATAATAGTACAATTAGAAACTAGAAAATAAAACAACAAAGTATTCTCAACCCATCGACAACAACAACATAAAAGTCTATTCTAGTTTCAAAAGTTTTTTCAGGTTATGGCACAATTTTTTACAATTTCTGACGTTTACAATATTTGGGGAGATGGACTTGAACACATTGATGCTTCTAAGATAATTAGAAATGATGTTAGTTAATATCTGAATAAGATACCTACTGAATAAGTAATTGAAATTTTATACAGGTCCACTTTCTTAGGTAAATTCAATCCATTCTCCTTGTAAATTGTCACAATCATTTCATTATTGATTTGTTCAATTATTAAATATCATACCATTTCCAGAGAAAAGTTGATGTTTCAACTGAAATGTTTTCATGAGGACTTGTGCTGTTTCGCAATTTCAAATTCTTTGTTCTTCACTTTTTCGATTTATTAAATTTTTAGTCTAAGATAATTCGAATGGGTACAAAAAAAACCTGAATTTATGAAAGTCATTTCCTTTTTTGTAGATGTACCTACTCCAGCAGATAAGAAAGATCATGGACCAAGAAATTGAAGTGCATTTGCCAGTACTTGTTGAGATATTAACTTCATAGAAAAAAGAGGTAGAATAGGTTCATCAATCATCCCCATGAATATGGAATTATAAAATTTAGATAGAGGCCATTTCACTGACTTGATTCCTTTATGTTCATATGCGTTTTTCTTTGTTTCCATATACTAATTTTCTTATTCTTCTACTATTCAGTTTAAGGATCCACATAACAATAATTTTACATTACTCAGCTTCAATATTATGAAAATAAGTTAACTCTTTCTCAACTTTAATTCATACTCATGCAAGGGCGGATCCAGCCAATTGGCTTAGGGGGGGTAATTCCAAGAAATTCAATGTCAAAAATTCATATAATCAATAACGAAATACACAAAAATATATATAAATATATATACAGGGTGTCCCAAGTTCGAGTGCCTATTAGACGTTTCTAGAGAACTGGACATATTTGAAATCTAAAAATTGGGATTATGATATTGTTCGTAATTCTCTACAGACCTAAAATATTTTCAGAGCCAGAGCACTTCCGGTTATACAGGGAGTGAAAATAAATTTGCTCAACATTTTTTTTTCAATCTTTCCGTTTCTGATATGATTGAGTATCGAATTCTGAATACATTTCTGTGAAAACCATTGAATTCATTCGACTAGTTTTCAAGATATCGAAAAAAAAACCTGAAAAAAAGTCAAATATTTATAGTCAGTATTATGTTCATTTTTCTTATTCTGAACATCCTGAGTGTACACCGTTCTCACAACGTCAAAGTAGAAGAATGTGGAAAGATCTTGCATCAAATGAATTTCATGAATATCATCACAGGGTGTTTCAAATTTTGTGTCAAAAACTGTGATCGTAAATCGGCCATAACTTCTGTTTTTCAAATTAGAACCCTATTTTTTTATTATTGCGTTGGATTCTGCGAAGAAAAATAATGATAGCACTCTCAGATGCTCTTGCTCAGTAATTCCCGAGTTATTTGAGGTTTTCTGGATTCATGTTGTAGGTACGTAGAATCAAATTCATCTAATCTTTTAATTGAGAATATTCTGTGACCATAGAACATGAATTTTCCCATTAATAATTCACAAGTGACAGGTCTAATTTTAGGTTTTATTTTTACTTTTCGATTTTATTCAATATGGTTTCATAAAAATATTCATCGAATATGTTGCATGAGAATATTCTGTGGCCATAGAAGATAAATGATCCCATTGATAATTCACAAGTGAGAGATCTAATTATTAATTGTAACTACGGTTTCATGAGAATATTCATCGAATCTGTTTAGATTCGATGAATTTGACTCTACGTACACCATGAATCGAGAAAAGCTCAAATAACTCGGCAATTACTGAATTTAGAAGCAACAGTATCTCAGAGTGCTATCACTATTTTTCTTCGCAGAATCCAACGCAATCATAAAAAATAGGGTTTTAATTTGAAAAACAGAAGTTATGGCTAATTTTCGATCACAGTTTTCGACACAAAATTTGAAGCCCCCTGTGATGATATTTATGAAATTCAATAGATGCATGACCTTTCCACGTTCTTCTACTTTGACATTGTTAGAACGGCTTACACTCAGGATGTTCAGAATAAGAAAAATGAACATAATACTGACTACGAATATTTTACTTTTTTTCAGGTTTTTTTTCGATATTTTGAAAAATATCAGAATGAATACAATGGTTTTAACAGAAATGTATTCAGCATTGAATACTCAATCATATCAGAAACGAAAAAATTGAAAAAATAAATTTTTTGAGCAAATTTATTTTCACTCCCTGTATAACCGGAAGTGCTCTGGCTCTGAAAATATTTTAGGTCTGTAGAGAATTTCCAACAATATCATAATTCCAATTTTCGATTTCAATTGAGTCCAGTTCTCCAGAAACGTCTGATAGGCACTCGAACTTGAGACACCCTGTATAAATAAATATTTTTTTGCATAATAAAAATTAAATATATTCTTTTCATATAGAAACAACGTAAAACATTCGAAATATAGGAACTCATATGAGTACATAAATAATAAACATAACATAAATATTCTGTTAAACATAAATATTTTTCTATAGGGAAATAATTTTTTTAATTTCAGCAAATAAAACATTCGAAAATATTTTTTAAATGGTAAAATCTATCTTTCTTTGCTTTCTTGCAAATTTGTTTATGATATTTTCAACATTAATATCCATATAGTTATGGATATGCAACAGAGCTAACCCGGTTAGACATAGAAGCTCGAAGCCACGTTTTCCATCTTTTCAGTGCAGAAAAACTTATTTCTGCTGAAGCAACGCTGACTGGCAGAGTACATAATATTTGTAAGAGTATTTTCAATATCGGGTAAATATTGGCGTCACATTCTCTGAATGCGTCTAAAGCATTATCTGGTAATTGCTGTTCCGCGGGAAAATCTATCGCAGTATCGCGAGCGGACCATAGAAACTAATGGTACGATTCACAAATAATACATGAGATCGAGTAAACTCGCCCGTATAAATTTCTTGGACAACTTGCTTACGTAGGGCGAGATCCGAGATCACCGACTACATTCTCGATTTGAAATTAAAATTGTTAATTTTTATTTTAAGAATAAAAATAAATGAGCGATCGAGAAATTCTTAGGGGGGGTAATTACCCCAATTACCCCCCCTGGATCCGCCCGTGTACTCATGTATCGCATCAGCTCTCCCTACGGCCTACTGATATCCCAATCTGATCTTCATCCAAGGGTGTTTCTAAATTCATGCGCAAAAATTCAGGAGGTGATTGCTCGTATTAAATTGAGACGGTTCTTTGCAATAACAAAATTCCATCAGCCTATCCCTTTTATTTCCGAGATATCACCACCAAAAGTTGTTGACTAAAACAGAGTTTTTACTTTTTTTCTCTTCAACTAATGGTTTTGACGAAAAAATGTAGGAATAAAAAATTGTTTTAAATAAAACAAGTATTTTAATTTATAATTTTATTTCATGAAACTTCATCTCGAAAATTAGGTTCATCTGATCTATTTGTTTTAGTAAATTTAAATTATGTACTGTGTCAATGGCCTAGTTGCCGAAACACGATAAGTTAAATAAAAAAAAATTATGCACGATTCATGAGACGAATAATTTATATTAATAAGGATTTATTAAATTTTGCTCCTTTTATATATTTATGATGATTTTTATTAGTACATAATTTCTAATATGCGGCTCCTCCCTCTTTGAATTTATAAGTTGAAACTTTATTGATTGAGGAATTTATTAGTTTTTCATATATTTGTATTAATTTAATAATATAAATATCATTTTTCAGAGCTGTATATGGTTTTTTGTTTGTATTCTAAAAGACAGCATGGAAAATATTTCCTATACTATGAAGATATTTAATAATCGAGGATTAATGTTAATTGTTTTACATTCATTACCTTCAAATTTAATTTTATTGAAAAGAGATTAAGTATTCAATTTTTTTATTGAGGTGGTTTATTAAAAATATTTATTTGTGGAATCAAAGATATGAAATTAAGTGAGGGTTGGTAATTTCACCCCCGTATTATTCAACAGGAATATTGAAAAAATACCTGTGGTTAGTCCTTTGCGAGTGCACGAAAATTACAGAATGTCGAGATTCTAGCTTCACTGAAATTCCAGAAAAAAAAATTTAGTCCCCCGCGTTTAAGGGTGATATCCCGGAAAGGGGTCGGCTGAGGAAATTTTGTTACAGGAAAGACCCGTCTGAATTTCATACGAGCAACCATCTCCTGAATTTTTTCGCATGAATTTGGAAACAACCGATAAAAGAAGTTAATGAGAAGTTCTCAGGTACTCACCACGGGAGTTGTATGCGAATTTCCCACAGAACTCCGAGTGTGAGTAATTTGAGAATATCATCGTAGGATATCGCCTTCTCTGGGAGTAATCTGGGGGCGGAAATTTGGTGAAGACATAGGAATTTCAGCAACCGTTCGATATTTCGAAGAAGTTACAAAAGGCTTCTTAATTTCTAAAGACTATCTTCGGGATCTAATGTGTTGCCTGAGAAACTTTTGGAGGGAACACTAAAACTGTGGATACGAATGTTACCATTTGTCGTATTTTTTCTTCCAAAGGTTAAGTTATTATGATTAACCAAGCATAAAGACCATCTGTACAGTGTATATTCGAGAGATCTGGAGAAAGGGCGTCGAAATTAATGGCTAATATGTTTCCAGATCGTGCGATTATTTCAGGATTCATACCATCGGTTGACCAATGTGTATATATTCAAAGAGCTCAAGCGTTTCCATAATGCTTGCGTCTGTATCACTGATCTAGTTTGAAATTGATTATATTGGCTCTGACTAGACCAATATTTGAACCTATTCTCGGCACAAAACTATTAAATGACGTACATAGGACATTAACAGGGGCAACTATGCGGAAAATTGAAAATTTATTTCTGTTCTCATTGTACTCTTACACCAAATGAATGATGTATTCATTGAGTGCCGCATCTGATGGATTCATTATGGTATCTACAGAGAAAAGAGAAATTAAGAGTGGATTGTATAGGAAGTATTTTGCTTTCCTGCACATTAGCATTTTATTTGTTTAGGACAATAATCCGGGGTAACTTCAAAAGTTTTGCAATTTCGATTAGAGGTAAC
The DNA here is from genome assembly GCA_951802165.1 of Adalia decempunctata. Lineage (NCBI taxonomy): Eukaryota > Metazoa > Arthropoda > Insecta > Coleoptera > Coccinellidae > Adalia > Adalia decempunctata. The sequence goes on from OX637697.1 coordinate 31,986,954, forward strand.
GCCACCGGGTTCCAAAGTTTAACTCGATTATTGTAATTTTCATGTTTTCATTTTCATTTCGGGATTCAATATTTGCGGCGAGAATTAAAAACCTCAGTATTAATACACTAATTTATTGCAAAAAACTCTCGCTAAGAAAGGTTGCAAAGTAAGAAAATGGTCCAGTTAAATTTTCAGCTGTGACTGACATTTAAAAGAATTGAAAAAAAGTACGACACTACATGTGAAATGACTAAATTGGTTCCTTACCTCTCAGCTGGTTGTAAATTTCGAGCGTTTGGAATTGACATTTATTGATTTCGTGGTATTACAATAAGACCCCTAAAGATTTCAATCTTCTGAAATTACTGTTGAATTTTCGAATTCGCATGCCTATAATAATTGGCCTATGTTAGAAATCAACAAAATGTCGAATTTTTTATTCAGTCACACAAATTAAACATGAAGGCCAATTAAACACAAAAGGATATTTTGCTCCACATATTATCGAAGTATTGGTTCTACTTATCCATGCAGTAGTATGGATTTAATAATAATAAAAAATAATAATAAACGTCTTTATTTGATAGATAGTACTACCTACTCAGGGGCGAAGTCTAGCAGAGCTATTCAACTTAATTCCCCGAGCAGAAGCGGAAAAAAACTAACATTTTCACTATGAAAACTTACAAAAATATTCAATATTCCAAATCTGAAGAAGCAGAAAAAAATTCTTTGATTGAAAATCGAAAACAAATAGGAATTATATTTAAAAAATAAAAATAATTGAACATAAAAACTGAAATGAACTAAGGGAGACGGCCTATCGGAACACTGAACTCATAACTCAATCACGACGATATACGGGCATTGCTTATTGAGACAATAGAAACAGCCTCTTGATGGCAAGAAAGGGATTTAAGGGAGGGAGGTAATTAATTATATTCCATAACTGCGTTGTAATGGGAAGATTTTTTGAAACCAGATGTGAAGTGTAGGGGGATGTGCAAAGTTGTTACATGTCTGATAGAGTAATTACATAAGTCACCCCTAAAAATCAGGAGAAGGCGGAGGTAACTTGACAATCCAGTACCAAGCACCTAATGAATCAAATTTAGTGGGTGAACCTTTACCCTGTTCTCCATTCTTAGCCAACCAAGTTCGTTTATTCTTCCAGATATGTTGAGAGAATACTTCGGTAGGTAAAAAATGAATCTGCAACAATAGTTTTGCATCCTTTAAATCCGTCCTCTGTCCCAGGCGTCAAGACAGAAACCATACACATATACTCCATTCACTTTTATAAAGTATCCCGGGAGGCCAAGTTTTAGGTTTATCAAGTTTTTTCACCAGAAAAAGTCGCAGGTTGGCACTTGCGAATGACATTACGTCAATTAATGAATGTCGGAGACGTGGCCGGCGTTTATTTAGCCTGGAAACTAAGAATGCCGAAGAAAGTTTCGAAAAAGCAGAGGTAAAGTATCAGGAAGTGCTATTTAGAATTGAAATCTGCGCATTCTAAAAGTAACCCTGATAATTTGATATCGACAGTTCATCACCCGCTATCCAACATTTTCGACGTATAAGTGAGTGAAAACCAAGGTTTTATATTTTATATGAATAGATATTCATTTTTTAGCTGCACATAAACACAATTAGGAGGATTTTAAGTGAAAAAGACGACAAAGAATTTCCTACTATTGGGGCACCCAAAATGACACTGACTGAAGACTTTATTATGAAAAAACGACAACGACAAATTTGGAATTATAATTTGAAAAAGGAACACTTTTCGATTGATACACTACTCACTTTTGCGAAAGAGCTGCCTTTTTCAACAGAACCCTCTATGCAGTGTGAAAGACCTAACATTTGGGTTTTCTAGTATTGCAAAAATGTCGAATACCCTCCTTGTAAAACTAGTACTGTATCGAAGATTTTCTACGATCAAGGAGGTTCAACTGAATCAAATAAAATGAATTATATTATGGATATGGAAGAGGAAGTTGCTGCAAACCACCTAGATAGAAAAATAACCAATTGGGAATGGCTTTCTTTTTATAAGGGACATAAAGTTTCTTCGTAAACATGAGGATCTCAAAAATAAGTGCTTGGAGGACCAGATATGGTCGGGAGACCATTCGTTGTCAAGGACCAAATGTGGGTTATATATTATGTCCTGATGATTTTCTATCTCCTTTTCTGTTGCAGATTTCAAGATATTTTGTCAGTGTCAATCCAAAAGAAAGATGAAATGTTGTTCCTGAAGAAGATTCTGTCCGTTATGAATATGTCAGCCTATTCTTTGAAAAAAATTACAAAATCTCTATATACTTATTCAGAGGTTTTTATCGTTGTGCTCATATATCATAGGTAAAAATGTATGGCGTCCTATTCAAATCTGTTTTCCTAATACTGTAATTGCTTTGAACATGCCATATTGTTTGATACATTAAAGAATCTAATGCTCTTTCTCAAAAAGAAACATATACATGTAACGATGTTAGAATTTATTGTTTTGTGATGGAAAATTGTTGAAGTTTTTTTTATTATGTATCAAAATCAATTTCTTTATTGTGTTACCGTTTTATCAAGTTTTGTATCCATTCATTATATGCCAGATATGATAATTAAATTTAAGACGTTTAACACCCACCTGGAGATTGAAAATTTGAATTGACTTCGAAGTATGTCCATAAAACATAATTCCGTATCTTGCTTTTGACTCGAATACTGTATGATAGATGGTTTTCATGCAGAATTTATCCAGATATCTTGTCATTACACCCAAAGATAACAGACTGAAGCTAAGGTGCATCCCAGTTTAGAAATACGTTCTTCTTGATTCGTTTATAAGTTTTTCTGTAGGGTTATGCGAATACTTTTATTCTTTTTTCGAATGAACTATCACAAAGTAACGGACTATTTTGTTCATTATTTTTCAATAAAATTTCAACACTCGGTTCTTGATTTCCGTACAAGAAAATAGCATAACTGAATCTCCCAACCATGTTTATATACGTGAAATATTTCCAGTATTTAGGCGAAAAAAGTGTCTTCAACATTCGCCAGGTCTTTGGAATTATTGAATTCACATAATATTCTCTCGAATTCATTATTTTCCCAAAGTAAATAAACATTTTGATAAATACGTAATTTTTACGACATAAATGTAGAAACGGCAACGTTGCTTGTTCAACTGAAAGAAGAATGACCATAACCTAACATTTTCGAAATATACACGGTGAAATGTGTCAGAATTCCATGGCCAACCGGTATACTTTATAAAAGTGAATGGAGTATAGCCACCATAGCTAAAGTGGGTCAACACAAGTGACTCAACCAATCTCAGCCCTGCTTTGTTGACATATTATGTCAAACAGAACTGTTATCCAAAGCTTCATGTTTTTTTGAAGGGTATATGCATAGAAACCTGCTGTAATGACTTAAAAATCCTTTCGGACGAAACCAAAAGTAGGACCCCATCACAGATTTTCGATCGACAAGAAAGTCTTCAAAAAATTCAATCAGTGCGAACACCAGGTATTCTATGCAACTGTTAGCTATTTAACAATATGGATCTTTTATTTACTACTGAACGTGTGAAAATTATGAAAACTACAACTACAAAATAATGGTTCTGTATTGAGTTCGTTTCTTGCATTGAGGGTAGATTATAGTTGACTATTATTGATAAGATAGTGAAAAAATTCGAAGAGACTGGATCTGTTACTGATATCCTAAGTGAAAGAGTTGATGAAGATCCAAATCTATTCATTTCTCGGCGAGCACAACGTTTGGGCTTCTTTTTTAACACGCTATGGTGTATTTTAATCTCCCTCCTTTAAAGGCTCAATTCACTCAAAAACTGGAGAAAACTGACCATAGAATGCATAGAATAAATGTCAATTGGATACTTCAGAAACAACGTTTGGATGACGATTTTTCGCATAGAATTTTCTTTTAGCCATCATCAATTATCCACTCGGTGTCTATGTAAACAACCAGAATTATGGTAGTGGGGGTAGTGAAAATCCTCACGTAACTACTGAGGGACCATTATATCCACAAAAAGTCACTGTATGGTGTGAAATTTGGCCTGGTGGAGTGATTGGCCGCTACTACTTGAAAATGAAGAAGGAGACACTCAAACCGTCAATTCTCATCGCTATAGTCAAATGATTACCGATATTTTTAACCTGAAATAAATGATATGGAATCGAAAAAGATGTGGTTCCAGCAAGACCAACATCCGTCAAATCATTAGTTAGATATTGGCCAAAATAAGCCACCGTGTCAACGAAAATATCCTCACAAGGATCGAGTCCTGTAAGAGATCACGTGGACGAAATTTGAACATGAAAATTTCATGGATATTCATAATGAAAGTGTCTTTTATTTCGTTCAATTTCGGTAACACAAAAAAATAACCCATTAATATCAGTCTGAGATTATGGAATAAATATTCACTTTTCTGTGTTTACCCTGAATCCATTGAAACTATTCTGTATTTATGACCATATTTTTCCCATGATATAACTGGAATATATTGTTTCCTACCGTATGGTCTTTCACTCATAACTATCAATTTAACGTTGCATGTTCGCTCTGTTGAATACTGAAATAAGTACCTATAGCGACCTATCTATGTATGTATATGAATATTATGAAGTACTCTTACCTTTTATCAGAGGGTCTCTGGATACAATATCTCGTCTGAGTCATTATGCCTCCTCCGCAAGTTCTTGAGCATTCAGACCAGGCACCCCATGCTGACCAGACGCCATTATGCTGCGGCCTTTTCCCATATTTGCTCTGAAAAAGGGCATGGACCTGCAAGGAAGGAACTATCATTAAATAAAGAACATAATATAAACTATCATGAAGAGTAATCCTAATGTGGAATGAAATAAAAGGGTAGGTTTATAGCAGTCAAATGGAGAACCAAATATCTCATTCAGGTGAACGTGTTTTTTTTCAGTTGTTTTCTGGAACACCCATGAGGAGTAATATCGGTGATAAGCAGCGGCGTAGCTACGTGGGTGCAAGGGTGTGCAGTGCACCAGGGCCCCCGACCTCAGAGGGCCCCCAAGCGCTGACCATCAAATCGCGTTTGAAAAATTCAAACGCGTTTGAAAAATTCAAACTTTGATTTTTCTCTGTGATCTATTATGTGAATAACATTGTTTTTATTATATTCAGTTGTTGAATTTAGGGATTTATTGCCAAAATTCACTGGTGAATCGGGCACCTATCTAAAAAAACTAAATCCGACCAGATGGTCCCGTACGGTTAACATAATTTCGGCAATCAAATTTCATTCGTGCATTCGCTGAAATAGAAGAATAAATTCTTGCAAATAAGATCGAAAACAAGCAGAAATTAAAAAAAAATGGTGAATTTTTAATTTATTTTCCTCGGCGATTTAATGCACCGCATTCTCAATGATATCAATTATGCATCTGAAGTATTACAAAAATGCGATGTCAGTTTGGACGACGTATGCAGAGCTTTAGAAGAGACTTTATAGGAGTGACTTCGAGTCCTTCAACTGCAAGGCTAGAGAAAATGTTATAGCATATGGTAAAGATCTCCATTTCGAAGAAAAGAGACAAAAAAAAGATAAAAAATATTTCCATGAATTAGCTTCCGAACACCGATTTCGAAGCAGCGGAGAATTTTCCGAAATAAATATTTTCAATAGAGTGCTCGATACAATAATTTCTTGATTTTAGAAGTCGCCTTCTTATGTTTCAGTTGCAGTTTTTTAAAAGAGAATTGAAGGCGCCATTTGTAACAAAAGCGTATTATTCGCTCTCAGAGTTTTTCTGCGACACAAACCTATCTGTGATATGAGTATAGTTTGCTCTAGACTGTAAGTTCATTTTATGTCCAGATTTATTTTAATAATGTGTTATTTATGCTGAAAATTGACGATTACACGCTATTGTATTAAGCCTGTTTTACAATAAAGATTTGATTGATTGATTGAATTCAAGTTTCGGGTGTATAACTGCAGTCAACAAAATTTAGAATTTTCACCATCATTTCTACTAGATATAGGCGTCTGAAATTAAGATCGTAGCGCCATATTGGCGAGAATCAGAACTACTCTCTACACACTACAAACATATATTTGTTTACGTTGCGAATGCTTTTACGTTGAGCATGCTTTCACACGTTGTTCTGGCAAAGAGATTTTGTTCTGGTTTGTGTTAAGAGTTGTTCAAGTGAGGTACATTCTGAATGTGATTTGATTGTGGATAATAAATCTGTTAAACAGAAGAGATATTCAAGTGAAAAATCAGTCATTTTCTTATTTCCTACTTTTGGAAGGGTATGAAAACTATATTCAGGATTTCTTTTAGTTGAAGATGAACAATTAGGTACACAACAATAGTTATTCATGATCTCAGAACAAAAATGAAACAATAATCTAAATGAAGCACGTGTAATTCAAACTGTAAACAAAACAATGTTGTGTCTTTGCGTTAGTTCATTCGTTAACGCTAGGGGGCGTACCGCTTCCTTGGTTACGCCTATAGATGTAGACGAAAAAACTGTAATTCAAAGCTTCGACCAATTTCAAAGTAAATATTGCGATATGAAAGGGACCAACTTTTAAATTCAAGTTCTTAATATTTATCACATATTTCTACCTGAATTGAATAAGGCATGGACAATTCATGAATTGTGTATGAAAATGATAAGGAAATACGGAATGATGGAATGCGATCTAACAGAAGTACATATTTACAGCAATATTACTCTTCCATACAATCTTCCTGTCACCTCTGTAGAAGCTGAAAGATCTTTCAGAAAATTAAGAATAATATAAAATTATTTGCGGAACACCATGAGCCAAGCTCAACTTCGACATTTATGGCTTATACCTATCAATTAAAAATGAAGCTACATCAAGTCTAGATTTGAGTGAAGTCATTGAATCTTTCGCAAAGAGTAGGTCTAGAAAGAGGTTGTAAACATATTTTCTCCGAAGGAATAAATGACTTCATATCTAGACTTGACCTCTAGGTTCTAATCCCCAATAATTAATTTGAATTCATTCCTCGAATAATTTATTCTTATTGTGAATTCACCAAATAATCTAACGTATCAATAAAAAAAATAAGGCTAGAAGGTCCTAGTGACAATGACAATTTTTTTGTGAATATTTGTACATATAGTAAATATCTATAAAAAATGTTTTCAAAGCCATTTTTTTCATCCACATTAATATAATGAATTCAAATATGTACATAAATAACAACATAATTTATTCAAGTATATTCTCCATCTGTACCTTCAGTAAGTAACTTTGCTTCTTCGAAGTATCTATATTTTGACTCGAAAACAATTCATTAAGGGGCCCCTCTTCGATTTTTGCACCAGGGCCCCGGACTATCTAGCTACGCCACTGGTGATAAGTTAAAATTCTCATCTTTGGAATAATGAAGGGTGTTCCAATAAGAAGCTATAAGAGCGCCAGATTTCAGTGCATATCAAAGTATTGAAATATTTATTGATTTAGTAAATATACCTACATTTGGAAATTGTGTATGAAACAGAATATCTTGTGAATGGTCGCCTTAATTGTTTGCAGCTGGCATAAGCGTACCCTTTTGACGAAGTTTTCGAAAACGTTATTGAATATATATGTGGTAGTATTTCATCGATACAGCTTTCAATTTAGTTTAATTAATAACCTGAAGTTATTGTCGGTTGAATTTTGTATTTGAAACATTGGGGGTTGTATCTGTCTTTCGAATGGGGTTGAATATAGATTTCGCACTTTTACGTAGAAGAATGACACTTCAAAATTGTATGTGTTTCAGAATATTTCATGAATATTTACAGTAACCGATATAATGAATTTACTCCATTTGGCTATTCCATGCTGTATACAGGATCTTCCTAATTATGTGTATCAACGGTCAACTGTAGATTCCTCATGAAAATATTATATTTTTTTTGCCTCTTCCATTTTTCCCTCCGAGTCCCTTTTTCCGGGATACAGGGTGTCCAAAATTTATATTTTTTGCAGTTAATAATATCACAAGATTTATCTTTGAAGTCGATAATTTAGATTAATCTTGATCCTAGCGAAATAGTAATTTACGTAACAAGTCCGGAAAATAGGGTTTTTTTGGACGAATAGACAAGATTCTAGGACGAGCCGGAGGCGAGTCCTGGAAGTCTGTGAGTCCAAAAAAACTATTTCCGGGCGTGTTGCGTACAATATTTTTTCGACAACCGTGAAGAATTACAAATCAATGAGATGACACATCTCTTTATTGATTTTGATTAATATTTGAATTAAACAGAACACAGAACAGAACTGTCATCCGTTATTTCGTTGCTATTGTGATGATCATAACAATGACAACAACGACGTGTTTGTATGTACTTTCCGGCCTAGGCCGGGAAATGCTACTTTCTCAAAGAAAAAGCATCCGGGAAGTGGGTACTTCCCGGACGGTTGCCGAAAAATAAATTTTTGAGAGTTGGGAACTGAAAGGATTCACTTGATTGATTGATTGATTGATTGATTGATTGATTGATTGATTGATTGATTGATTTATAAACTGACAAACAAGAGACCGGGTTAGCGCTTGGCCTGGATTCACTTAGGAATTGAAATATCAGGTCGATTGAACTTATTGAAATAAAACACATTTAAATAAGGATTTTTTTATGTGAAAGATAATTTCATGACATTTATGTTTTGAAAATAATTTTCGGCTTATCTCCACCAGCTCTGAGGAACCGCATTTGACCAAACCAATTTTGGACCACTTTTTCGAGTGATTCTGGCCTTATTTCAGCAGTAACACGTGCTTTGTTGGCTTTCAAAGAGTCTATTGTTTCTGATTTATCAACATTAGCCCCAAAGCTAGTCGTCGTGGACATATGCCGACAATTATTCTCAAAACAAAAATTTCATGAAATTATGTTTCAAATAACAAAAATTGCTTCAATCTTAAGTTAAATGAGTTTTATTTGAATTTAAAGTTCCATCTCTGTAAAAAACAACACCCGATATGTAATACAATATTATAAAATGTATGATTTGGCTGACAGGATGTTGAAAAAGAAAAAACTACTTCTTAAACCATCGCCGACATGTTTCGATTTCTATCAAAGATCTTCTTCAGGGCTCTAAAACGACAGAATTCTTATTACTAATATACAGGGTGTTTGGTAATTCGACGTGAACCTTGAAAAGGGATATACTAGACGTCATTTGCAGTGAATTGCGTCGAGTGAAGCATGGTCCGAAAATCTATGGTTACGAAGATATCGCGATTTTTCAACTTTTTTGAAATTTTCTGCTTCGATATCGAAAATAATTAATTTTGTGAAAACTACTCGACTCTAAATATTCAATGAATATTTTTTTCACAACCGAGGAGATGGTTCTCATTTCTTGCGAAAAAGCATTCACTAAAAATTCAGATAACCCGAGATATACAGGGTCATAAATGGCTGCACCTGTTTTCCTCATAAAATCTTGATTAAACAATTGAGAATTACTCGAAAAAAGTATTATGAACTTGGTGTACAAATGTAAGGAAAAACTTCCCTGTTTCATCAGCTTTCCAAAAAGGTACATACGTCAATAATTCCTTCATGCAATCTAAAAATATGGCCGGAAAACCAAGCAGACAACAGACTTTTTCGAGTCATTCAGATATTATCCTATTATCCTTCATTTCACTCGACGTGATTCGTAAGCCGTATGCGGTCCATGGTTCGATCACTAAATGACTCGAAAAAGTCTGTTGTCTGCTTGGTTTTCCGGCCATATTTTTTGATTGCATGAAGGAATTATTGACATATGTACCTTTTTGGAAAGCTGATGAAACAGGGAAGTTTTTCCTCACATTTGTACACCAAGTTCATAATACTTTTTTCGAGTAATTCTCAATTTTTTAATCCAGATTTTATGAGGAAAACAGGTGCAGCCATTTATGACCTTGTATATCTCGGGTTATCTGAATTTTTAGTGAATACTTTTTCACAAGAAATGAGTACCATCTATTTAGCTTTGAAAAAAATATTTTTTGAATATTTGGAGTCGAGTAGTTTTCACAAAATTAATTATTTTCGATACCGAAGCAGAAAATTTCAAAAAAGTTTGAAAAATCGCCATATCTTCGTAACCATAGATTTTCGGACCATGCTTTACTCGACGCAATTCACTGCAAATGACGTCTAGTATATCCCTTTCCAAGGTTCACGTCGAATTACCAAACACCCTGTATACTGTAACGTTCTCGGGGTTAAACAAATCGTCTGCTGAATTTAAATGTTTAATTTATTTACAATACCACTAACTTATTACACTCATTTATGGACAATAACTAATACTGATTTATTTACACACTAGCTATTTATATTCACTACTTGGAATTCGCTATTCGCAATTCGATTCGGCTTCACTCAGGAAAGTAACTAACTCGTCCCCATCGTGCGCGTCTTTATATACCCATACGGCCCTGTTCGAGAACGGTCGAGATAGTATCTGGAGGCTTCTAGAATTCTGTACTTGGAATCAGAGAGTCCAGAGACGTATTCAGGCGGACTTCGTCCGCTATAATACGTTAGAAATGAATAATCACGATCACAATAGTAAATAATTACATTAATAGCTGTGTTTTAATATTCCCAAAAATGATCAAAAATAAGCAATGAGATTAAAAAAAACATGGACAAAATTAAGCGAAGCGAAGGCGTCCAAGTTTTTATTTCAGTCCACAAGTGCATTGATATTTTATGATTTATTCATCGATCAGCTTGAGCTATTGATAGGGGGTGAGTATGAGTGGTAGTTCACATAATTCGATCTTGATTTTCTCCATTTATCAGTGACGTAGGTGGACAAGCCGTCCACGACCCAAGAGGACCCCTCTCATTCCGATTGTCCTCTGATTCTATCCGCCTATATGGCAGGATCGTTATCCGAAATGAATTCAACACATTACCATCAGGAGCAGAGCACAATCGAACCCCATTCATCTCAATCATCGATCTGTCACCTTTCAAAAGTGCATCTACGACTGCCCCCATTGGGGGTCGAGGGGTCACGATCGAAGATACAATTCTGATGATGGTGCGGCTTCGTAGCCAGAGCAAACTGACGTGCAGTTTCGCGTGATAAGAATGACATGAATTGTATGGCACCAATTAAATCTTTTTGCAAGATGGGCAGACGCATGAAACCAGCTTTAAAAATCTAGCTATTCACTGTGGTGAATTGTTCAGCGAATCAAGGCTATCGCTTTCGAAGGATTGACAAGGAATCTTAATTGACGTTTATATTTCCACTTGAATATTGTATGAATCGATCTGGCCTGGGTAGTTTCGTTGAATATAATGAATAATATACACGTTAACTCATAGGCAACAAACTATTTCAACTGAACATAAAAATTTAGGTACATACAACATTTCGTTAGATGAAGTCGGTTGAGCTGACAGATGACAGTCAAACATACGTACATTCTGATTCTCCTCAATTCACATTCTAAGTATCTGCCACTGCCCGCACTGCCTCGTGAACAGCCAGTCAATGACATTCTTTCAAGATAGTAGCGGGAACTGACCTTTCGAAAAGTGGCATTGTTGGAATCATTTTTTTGGCTAAGTTGGCAATACTCACACAGTATTGCATCTTCATCTGTCATACAGTTTATTTAAAGTAGTTATTTTTGCCATTCCATCTCAAGTGGGTGTTCAAAATTTCAAAAATATCGAACAAAGAATAATCTCTCTTGAATTTTGATTTTTGAATGAAAATACGTGCGTAAATTGGTAGAAGATTTGACCAAGGCTAAGGCTAACCCAGATTGGAAATTGTCGTATAAACGAAATTTTTTGGCTCACGAATCCAATCGTAGTATAGCCTAAGTTTTTTTTTAATGGGGATGGGTTTACTCATCAGCTTGGCTATTGTGAGCGAAGCCTGCCAATGATTTAGGTGTGTTCAGTGAGTCGCCACAGTAGCATTATGTTTATTCGAACATAAAACGCGCTGCCGCTCGGCATATCGCAAAAGAATTTCTTGCCAAAATACCAACAAATTTTACTTTTTATGGCTTTCGCTACGAATATTTGAAACACAATGGTTGTTTGTAGAAATTGTTGAAAACTATTTGTCAGGAGCAAGTTCATCATCATCAAAGCGACAAAAAGTTTCGAGAAAGAATGCAAGCTCGTTCGAAAGAATCCTTCCATCCATATCAACTAGTCTTTAGCGGGCAACCACCTTATTCTCTTGGTAACCAACAATCCAATTATCACTTCGGAGTTCCCATTTTCAGACAATGCAGGGTGTACCAAATAATAGTGACTTATTTTAAACATAAATGCCCAGCTTATTATTGCTCCTAATAAATGGAGTTTTCACTAGTTTCACTTGTTTAATTATCAAAGAGATTTTTTTCGGCTTGGCTGGCATTTTATCTCATCAACACAGGGTGTTTCACTGATGTTGGTCGAATTCAAAGGGGTAAATATGTATTATTTTAAATAGAACACACTGTAATATTTGATCTAATTCGAAAGAGCAATAATTCTCCCTTCTAAAAATGTATAGTTTTCTATCGTTTGTTCCATTAACAACAAAGATATTCGAGGTTTCATGCAGTAGTACATTTTTAATTATTCAATACATATAAAGAAGGAAGAACAAAAAAGTTACGATAAATGCTGCATATGCTTACCCTCTTCGTTTATGCAAAACTGTAAGCGACATTTTAAATTTTCAAATGAATTTTCTAACATGAGTTGTTTTGAGGCATCAAAATACGTTCATATAAAACTACTAATTAAAAATGTACTGCTACATGAAACATCGAGAATCTTTGTTGATAATAAAACAAAAAATAGAAAACTATACATTTTCGGAAAGGAGAATTATTGCTCTTTCGAATGAGATCAAAAATTATAGGGTGTTCCAGTTAAAATAATACATATTTTTCCCTTTGAATTTGACCAACATTAGTAAATGTGTTGATGAAATGAAATGCCAGCCAAGCCTAAAAAATTCTCTTTGATAAACTAGTGAAACTAGAGAAAACCCCATCTCTTTGGAGCAATAAATAAGCCGGGCATTTATGTTTGAAATCAGTCATTTTTATTTGGGACACCCTGTATTAAAGGAGCATTTCCAAGGGTAATGTTTTTCGATATTATGAATGTCCATTTGTTTGGCATGCTCTATAACCCAGATGTCTCGAAGGATTTTGAGATATGAGGTGTCATTGGATTTCTATGGCATTTGGGGGTGACATAGTCTATACTCAATTCACAATTATAAAATCACAACTCTGGCCTTGGAAATTTGACACATTCCACTCTGTATCAAAGTTATGACGTTTTTCAAAATATTTTTATGTTCCAAGTCAACACTATGTTGCCCTTTCTACATTCTTAGCGTATTTCTCAGAATTTATTCGGAAAATGAATGAATTGGAAGAGATGTGAAGACGAAAATAATTAACGTTTATATGAATTGATAGAAAGGATTCCTTTTCTAGTTATTTGCATGAAAAGTACAAGAGATCACTGTTGAAATATATTATTTTTCGCCATGGAAGAAAATTGCATTGCTTTCACATGATTTTCATATGCATGCCTGTGAAGATTTAATGTATATTATCCTCTTGAACTGAAAGTTCAAGACTTGACATCAATTGTTGAATCAAGAATAATGGAACATTATATCCCTCTACTGGAATCCAAATAGTTGAAGGAGTTCTAATGCAACAGGAACTTTTTCTTGGAACATAACCTTAATAGCTAACTTAATAAAAATAAGAGTAGAAGATATACATTTCATTTATTCGATCTTATGAACAAGGAGTAAAATATTCTGACTGTATAGTAATTTATTAGTTTAAAAAATATTCATACATTACAACCACAGTAGGTTTGTACAAATAATATGGAACAGGTCAAACATATGCTTCACATTTATCATTCACCTGTTCTAAAATAAGATAATATATTCTTTCGATTGAGAGCAAATACCTACCGTTGAATGTTACAAACACCAATTTCTTCAAAATGGGCTTATACGAAGTGGTTCTTTTTCTGAAACGTGAAAACGATCAACAATAATCATTTAGAGACCGATGATGGCCATCCAAAACCCGTTTACTTACAAAAATCGTGCAATTTCATTCTACAAGTTCTTTCCTCATAATTCCTCGAAAATCCTACCTGAACCATATTTTCCGGTCGCTTTCGTGAAAAGATCGTATAAGGAAGCCTTTTTTGTCCATTTACACATTCCGAATAAATTTTGAGCACCAAAAACGATACCGAAACTAACCAAACTTCTGGGGGACCGGAATTTCGTTTTAAATCTTTCCAAACGGCCAGATACCTAAAAAAACTTCGTTATCAAGTGTAAAAAAATTGATTAGTACTTACTTTTGCTTTATTCATGCTTATACATCGGTTTTTGGTCCAATTCAAATTTGCCGTTTGTACCCAATTACTTACCCATGTCAAAATATCTTTGATACTTTTATTTTGATGTAAACAAAGAAACTGGCAATGCCGTTTTGTCATTAAAGATATTCTCTGTACGCGCACAGATTTTTTTATCATGTGCACCAATTCCTGAAAACGAAACCATGGCCAGAGTTGTGATTTTATAATTGTGAATGGAGTATACATTTCATTTCGATAAAATCTCGAAAATCTGTTTCATAAAGGGTTTTCTAATAAAAGGTGTTATTCTGAATAGCCCGCTATTTCGACAGATGTCACTTTTGTCATTTTTTTGAAATTCGACCAGTAGAAACTACGCCATCACTAAAAATAGAACGATAAACTCTTTAACAACGCATTCTGTCGAACAGCAATAAAGAAATTGGTGGAGCTGTTGTAGCAGGTTAGTGATGTGAAGAATAAAACCCGTGCACGTCGCTCAAGAGCAGCCGAGATTATTGTTGCTGTAGCGGAAAGTGTTGAAGAAAACCCAGGTTTGTCCATTCCTCGTATTTTGCAAAGATTTGGGACTTAAGGCTTATAGAGTACAGTTAACACAAAAACTCAAGCCAGCCGATCATCAACAACGTCGTATATTTCCTTATTGGGCCCTTGGAATGCATAAAAATGATCCGGACTTCAATTGAAAAATCATCTTGAGTGATGGGACCCATTTCCATCTCGGTGGCTTTGTCAGCAAGCAAAATTGTCGCATTTGGGCTCGGAAATCCCAAGAGTTATTGTTGAAAAGCCTCTGTATTCTCATCCTGCGGTTTATGGTCCGGCGGGGTCATTTGACCTTACTTTTTGGAGAATGAGGCTAGAGCAACATTTACGGTGAATGGGTTGCGTTATCGAGAGATGATTAATGATTTAAATTGGATGGTATTGATCTGGACAACGATTACTTTGAACAAGACGACGCTACGTACAAGCAACGAAACCATTGATCTTTTACGGGAAAAGTTTGCGGACCGTGTTATCTCCCGAAGAGATGATCACAATTGGCCACCGAAATCTTGTGATTTAACACCTTGCGACTTCTTCCGTTGGAGCCATGTGGAAGAGAAGGTCTACGTTAAGAGCCCAGCGTTGATTCAATACCTCAAAGATGGAATTCGTGAGGCTATCGAGGACATAGGACAGCCATTTCGCGATTTCGGATTTGGTCCTGTAGTCGTGGTCGTGGTGGTCATTTGGCTGATGTTATTTTCCATTATTCACGGCATACCTTCCTCTTTATGATGAATAATGTTGAATGGGTTTCTAGGGATGAGAATATTCTTGATTGGCCTCTTGCAAACTAGTTACATTTGAGCGCATTACATTAAGTCCATTGACCATTTCCTCTAGTAATGCTTTTTCTCCATCAATTCCCATCAGCAAAACCGCATTTCGATTTCATTTCCACGATAGAAACAACTCAAAATCGAAGCATCCATTGTGAGATTGACAAGCATGTAAATGCGACCGTATCGAATGAAACAGGACTGCAGTGGATGTGACGTCTGCATTATTTATCTCTTCCATCGAATGCTACATACGGAGAAATCCCAGCACAATTTGATGCTAATTGAATCAAGCAATCAAACTGATATCATTAATTTCATAGTCGATGATCGCTTGATTGGCAGTGCCACACAAATCTTAACAAATCGACCCAGTGCCGAAGTAATGATCTTTCGAGTTGTGGACGAAGCGGGCGAATTGCTCTTCGGAGAACAATGAAGGCAAATGGCATGACAAAATAACAATGCGGCAATGAAATCGCTGATTCTGTACGGACGTATCGGACAGTGATCGAAGAATGAGGAAGAAATGGAATTCAAGCTCTGATGATGGATTTGGGGCCTGGTTTATGCTACCATTGTACTAGGCATTTCCCACAGTATCATTTTTTGCTGATTCGTTAATATTTGCAATTCGATGATGCAATTAATTATAGACATTTGAAATTACTGATTTATGACGTAATAAACATGATTCGTGCCAATTGATCATCATTTTCGTTGGCAGTTCTCATTCAGTCACAACAGGCACATTGTTGAAATAGTTCATCATTTGCGTCTTGGCAGTAATTAAATTCTTATTCAATGTTTTTATCAACATTGTGCACTTCTTGTAGATGATGAAGTTATTATTATTGTTGATCCTTTGATAACACATGAGTTGCAACATATCTGCGACCTTTTCTACAATATTAATTGGATATAAAGTCATAATTATTATTGTTATTGGTATTTTAATATCATCCGGTTTTATATTCCACCAGTGGCGCACCCAAGGGGAAAGCTTTGGGGCTGCAGCCCCCCCCCCCCCCCCTAAAGACCCAATAAAGATACCAACATTTTCAATTTTTCTCAGTTCATTTTCAAACGTCGAACATTATCAAACAGCCTTCTTTTGGTTGATTTTAAACTCTGTCATTTTTGAAGAAGTCCATATTGACTTCCCCTATACATAATACACAAAAGACGGTTATCTGAGTCTGGCCACTACTCTGAAATGGAGTGGAGCTCCATCTTGCTGAAAATGCATTCTTGCAATGTCCGTACCTTCGAGTAATACAGGAAGATTATTTTGGAGGAAATCTGAGTAAAGATCACTGATCCTTCGTAAGCCGTCTTGGCAGGACGTGTGATTCAAGATCCAATCAATCGATTTTTATAAACGCCACTATTTTTCGACTCAAGGTCGTGTCCGAATTAGTGAATAAAATGACCCGGGTCAATATACTCCGAAGAAAAAAAATTTCTATCGCAATTGGAAAAATTTTCGAACAAGATGGCGGAGTCGAGTGGTCCGATCGAAAAATTTTTTTTCATAGTATATCGACCCGGGTCATTTCATCCAATAATTCGAGGTCGTAGATCACGATGCGCTAATTGGTTTCCCCGAGAAATTTTTGGTCCTTGAAATATTCGACCTTGAGTGGAAAATTGGCGAAAAATTGGTCGACTTTGGAGTGACGTTACTTCTGAAAATATTGATATTGAGAGGAGCTGATTTTTGTGGTTATACTTTGGTTCTTTAAGAACAAAATGGTGTATTTTTTATATACCTGAGAAGAAGGGTTTGAATTTTCTGATTTTTTTCGGCGAAGGTCCAATTTTTCCGATTTTCCATCAACCATATTTGAAAAACAATTAGTCTCAGAGAAAATCTGTTTGCATTTTCTCAATCTACGGCATCGAATTAATACATGGTGAAAATTTCGTATCGATAGGCGAGATTCGAATTTTTGCGAAAAATCGTGTACTATAGAAAAATTTCAATTTTTCGAAAAAAAAATTTTGTCTCCGATCGACTTCAAACTCATATCATTAACTAATTCGAGGACGTAGATTAAGAAAATCCAATCAGTTCTTCCATGAGGAGAACAGTTCTTGATTTACGAAAGATGAAAAATCGGAAAATTTGGATAAAAACAATTAGTCTCAGAGAAAATCTGTTTGGATTTTCTTAATCTACGGCATCGAATTAGTAAATGGTGAAAATTTCGTATCGATAGGCGCGATTCGAATTTTTGCGAAAAATCCTATGTATTCCTAGGTATGGAAAAAAATTTTTGGTTCTGATCGAATTCAAACTCACACCATTCACTAATTCGAGGACGTAGATTAAGAAAATCGAATCAGTTCTCCCGTGAGGAAAACAGTTTTTGATTTACGAACGATGAAAAATCGGAAAATTTGGACCTTCGCGAAAAAAATCAGAAAATCTAAACTGTTCAACTCTGATGGATGAAAATTGTATATAGCAAAAACAATTCTTCAGTTCAGTTCAGCCCCCCCATAACTAAATCCTGGGTGCGCCACTGTATTCCACAAACTGACAGAATCTTGGCTTGACGACTGGTGGATTATTGAGGAAAAGGCAGAAAATACGGGATTCTTGACAGTTTGTTGATTATTATCCTTCGTCATCGGTCTACTGATTTCAGTTCAAGCTGGTATTGCTTTTATGAACTAGGAAAAATACAGGGTGGGGCAACTAGTTCACCCACATTCTAAGGAGCTGTTTAAACAATACGAAAAAATGTATTGGACATTTTTTTTTCTATTTTGAAAGCCCACATGATCAAGTTTTCTATCACTCTCTTCAGCATAGCGGTTTCAATTTGGATGATTTCCTCCTTGTTTGCCTCTTTCGAGTCATCAAAGGTCCTGGGGCGATGTTTAAAGACCTCATTCTTGAAGTATCCCATAGTTTCTCACTTTTTTGAGGAACGCGGCGCTACATTCACTGTGACGTCCCAAAGATATTGCAACATGTTGGAGCAATTTTTGCGGCCCAAAATTGAGGAATATGGAAGAGAGCATGACACAGAGAACTTCTAGTACCAGCAGGATGGAGCCACAGCCCATACAGCCCGTCGTTCCCGTAAGATTCTGCGGGATATGTTCTCCGATCGAGTGATCAACCTACGGGAGGTCATTTCGTGGCCCCCACAATCCCCTGATTTCACTCCTTGTGATATCTTCCTGTGGGGTTACCTCAAGAATGAGGTCTTCAAATATCGCCTTAGGACCCTTGATGAATTAAGAGGGGCAATCAAGGAGGAAATAATTCAAATTGAAACCGATGCTGGGGAGAGTAATGGAAAACTTCCGCGGACGACTCCACATATGCGTTGCTCGCCGAGGACGTCATTTAGATGATATTATTTTCAAGACATAAATGGGGAAAACATTGATTACGTAGGCTTTCGTAATGAAAAAGAATTTTTCCAATATATTTTTTCACATTCTTTCAATAGTTCTTTCAAATGTGGTAGAACTGGTTGCTGCACCCTGTACATTTCGAAGTTTTTTTTCGTATAATTTGGACAAGACTCAGTCAAAATCACCAATGATATGATAGTGACTTTCGATAGTTTTTGAGTCAGTTCTCTTGTCAAATTTTCAAATTTTCGTATTTCGTTATTTTAGCTGGCTCGATCTTCCTTTGTTGTGAGTCAATGGTACTGCCACATCAATTATTACTCCGCCCTTTGGAACCTTCTCAATGAGTACTAGATTCGGTCTATTGTAGTCTACAGCTGTCTCTGTTGATATTTGTCTGTTCCAATATGGAAGCACTCCTTCCGTTCCCAATTAGGCAATCCAAACCACGTGGCGCCCTGCCTCCAGATAACCTATAAATTTTCTGACAGGTTGCTGGCTTGCAGTAAATATGAGGAATTTTATTATCTTATATGCATTTCATGAGTGAACGAGTGAGTTTTTATAATTTCTAATATCAAAAAGTATCCTGAAGTATCACTGACGAAGAAAATTTCACTCAATCATATGATTACAACTTTTAGTATTGGGAGCCCGAAAAGATTCAAGAGAAAGTTTTGGAGAAGGAATATTAATCAGAGCTCTGTTCCTGTAACTTCTTTATCCTTTTATATGATATAAATTTCCATATTCATCAGTTTTACATTTTACATGAACTGAATACTGCTTATTTCAGTGTCTACGAAGACACATTCACTTTAGTTTCTTATCTTCGATATTGTCAAGTCTTGATGACTGCTGACCCAATTTCCTTTTGTTTCCTGATAAGTCACTTAATATGTGTACGATACACCAAGTTACACACACTGGGTGTTCCAAAATATTCAAGAAAATCCTCATAATTTGAACGACTTGCACATCCAACTCTGGCACACATTTATAGCATTTTTTATTGAAAATGCACTTAATTTAAATAATTTTCACTGATCTGATATTCCTAAGAGTAAGATTGACTAGAAATATCGAAAAAATTTCCACATAAAACAATTTTTCAAGCAAATAAACGGTTTTAATGTCTACATGAACAAAGCTAAACTTGGTTTGTTTGAGCACCAGCTAACCTCAAAAAAATATTTGACAGGTCGTTGGATTCCCTAATACTGCTGCGGACTAATACTTGTAATATGGCGGACAACTATTCAAAAAACCTTGTTGAGTGCCAATTGCTAATGAACAATCTTTGGCACCTGGTTGTGTCGTCAAGACTTCGGCAACCGTCGATTACATGTTCAAAAAACTCGCCAACTGCGCCGCATTTCCTGCGTTTGTCCTCCACGTCTAGGTTCAAACAGTGTTTCTCGTAGTTGTGGGTTCTTATAACTCGACCTTGGATAGACGTCAGAAATTCTTCAATTTCAGGATACAACTTGCCCTCATTCAGCAACGACAAAGATGCAATTTTGTCGATATTCTCTCCCTCAAGATGTTTGGGAAATCTGCCGTGCATGGTTTGTTCACGCCATGATCGCTACTGATGGTGATATCAAACGCCATGTCTTGGTGTTGTAGGTTTTCAGGTGCATATCCCTTATCCTCTGTTGTTGCCAATACATCAGGCTATCTTCAGACCCGAGCAGTCGCTGCCTTAGGATTTTCTCCTGGGTTCTGCAGAGTCTATAAATGTTCAACAGTCCTCTTCGTCTATCACTGATGCATTGGTGTGTAAACATAGGAATTTTGTCATTAGTCGACAGGTGAATCGGTTTAACTCAATCAGGTCAGCATCTGACCACTTAAAAGGTCCGAAAGTGTGGGTCAGAACTGGTGTAGCTTAAGAATTCAATGCATCGAGGAGGTCTGCACTTCGCCCTTCTTGATGTTAATAATAGCGCATTTATCGAGACAAAAGGACATGCCAGTGTTGCTGCTGAAGGTGCGTACTGTATCTATGAGTGATGCTGGTCTAAGTCCTCACTGAAGAGTTCGAGGTCGTCTATAGACATCAAATGACACAATTTTCTTGGGTTTTCCATTGCAAGTCTTATCTCTTGTTAGTGTTATTTAGAACCGTAGACAATTCATTTCCTTGAAATATTCCTGTTGTTATTTCTATGTTACCAGCGTTGATATTATAAATAAGAATATTTGTTCTTCTGTTATCCATTAGATGTTGATTATTATTATTATTAATGTCGACGTCGCCGGTTACTGGCGTCACTTTGCACTGAAGACTGTGTGTTTGAGCGATCGCCTTTAGGTAAAAAAATGCGTCCCTGAGTGTGATGAATGCAAATAACAACAATTCCTTAATGTGCATTTTATGGAGCTTCAGTGTACAACAGAATTTATGCTGGAGATATTCGTCTAAACCGTTTCTATTAGCGAATTTATGGCTTAGAAGCACGTGTGGTCTCTGAATGTCGTTATATGAATTAATTGGGGTCAATGAGAGAAGAATCTGCGAGATCATGTTCGAGTTCGTGATTAACAACCTACAATTCTATCTATAATCATAACTATGAACACAAAAAGATCAGTATCGATTCCATTTAATGATCTTTGCTGCAACTTTGAATAATTGTTAAAATATTGAATGGCTATATTTATGAGCACATCATAAACTACAATTGAAATTGGAATCAGAGAGTATGACGGAATATCTTCAACTCATTTTGGGTCAACATTCGATACGTAAATAAAAAGAACTATATTCTATGGAAATTACACTTTCAAACCGAGTGAATAGTAAATAAGAATGGGAAACCTGAAGCTTAGACGTGAATTTATTTTTGCTAATATCTCAGAAACCGTTCGGATTACAGAATTGAGTTTCTGTACACACATTGTCACTTGCACTTTACTCGGTTTCATTAGTGGTGCCAGTGGTGGAGATTTCGAATTTGCACAAAGGTTTTACCCTCACCATCCAACTTTTACACCACAGGACAAATTGGCATTTGCACAGCAAATTCTGATGCGCCAATGTGTTTGGCATGAAAAAGGTACTCCTGGATAATTGCTCTAAAGTGAATCGTTTTTCGGAAAACTGGCATATTATGATAAATTTGCTAACGTATTCTAAATTTCTTGTAATTGGAAAAACTTTTGTAACCTTGTTAACTATGGTCGCTAAAAATAATGAAAAATAACTTTGCAATTTCAACTTGCAAAACTAGTTGCCAAATTTTGTTGAAATTAATAAACTTGTTAACTATCACTACTCATTTTTTTATTTACAAGACATTCGAAATGCGTTAGCTAATCGTTTTTGATCATAAAATGCCAGTTTTCTCGAAAACCGTTCTCTGGAGTAAAGAACCAGGAGTACTGTGTTCAGTGTATTTGCCAATTCCGTATTTCAAGTTGTTTTTGTGAACGAAATTATCTGTAGATTCACTTTCAATTGAAAGTTGAACTTTTTTCAGGGGTCTTTCGTTTGAAAATAAAACAGAAGCATGAGTTGGCTTATTTTGTTCTATTCTTGAAAGGAAAAAAAAGAACTTTCGAAATGAAATCTATTTCAATTATTTCATTGAGAACTCCAATCCTTCCTGAGTTCACCCACAAAATTTCAGTTATCAAAGTGAAACCATTTTCAAAAGCAACTTGAAATAAAAACACAATACATTGAACGACCACCTTAAATTCAAACGGTAACTGAGATATCAGCAAAAAATGAAAAAACTACCAATTTTTGACAACCTGTATCTCGGAAATGAAGACCTGGAGGCAAAAATGGAAGAGAAAAAAAATGTTATTATTTTATGGGAAATTTACGAATTCTGAACTGAGATGTACAATGTCGTAATGAAGCTACATGACTATTTTATCCAGGAAGAGAAATCAGAACCATGTAGAATAGAGAATTATTGAAAAATACTCCAATATTCCTGTACTGGTAGAACCGGGATCATAGATGATTTATTTTTCAGCTACTGCCATTATTTTTTACATCGGTCGAAATTTTTTCCTTGGATTCTTGAATGAAAATCTACCCAATTGGGTTTCTCTAACTACCAAGTTGATTACTAACCTCTTTCAAGTCCAAGATGAGGAAATTACAAAATATGACGAAGAACCTCATTAAAATCATTGAAAAGCCACTCTACACAACTGACAAAACAAAATTTCACACCCACAAGTTGAGTTCGGTCAAAAACAACATGCTTGAAACAGATTCGGTATCGAATTGAAATATATCTGAAGCAGAGTCGAAAACCCACCCCCAAAGCCTAATTGATAAAACGTTTCAACGAATATAAACTTCAGATAATGGCATAAAAAGAAATTTGGATTTGGGATATGGGTCCCTGAAATTCAGCATGAAATGACAGAACGCAATTACTGTCAGAGATGCCATATCGTAATTTGGGATTTCGATAGAATTCATGAAAGGGGGTTGTTTCATTGTGACGAATCTTAATCCCTGCTCTGAGCTGAATACAACGTTCGAAAATATTGTCCGTAGTTTTTGCTTATTCGTATCGCTGTTATTCAACACAACGGATAATTCTCTGATCTTTCATCCTATTCTTCGAGATTTAAAAATTTCACCATACTTGAATATACAACTATCTACAATGTTTCAGATCTCAGCTTGAAATGAACTATCAGAGGAGACTTTCTAATGAAAAATTCGAATATTCGTCTTAAGATTGTTTTGCGCGTAACATTAATTTTAGATAGATCACTTTTGATAGAGATACCTGCATTGAAATGGGCCCTAATTATTAATAAATATTGAATCGGAATCTGACATAAACGTGATAATTATATACAAGTGGTGCGACTGCTACCCGTCAATTAACTACTTATTAATTTTCCCCACAGATAAGATTTGTACTCCGATCGGAACCACTTCGGAAACTATAATTTATTTGATTATGTAGTACACCTATGCTCTTATTTAACACCAGTTAGAATTTAAGAAGGTTTTTTTCATTGTCAGCTGTTCCTAGAGATTCTGTAGTAACTATTCCACATATTTCACTTCAATAAATTTCCCAGTTCGATCGAAATTTTGAACGTATCTTCACATCGATAGGAACAATGTGCAAATCACATTTTATATACATTCATAGTCAGCATTATGTTCATTTTTCTTGATCTCAACATCCTGAGCGTAAACCGTTTTCATTACGTCAGAGTAGAAGAATGTGGAGAGGTAAATCATCTCTTGAATTTCATAAAATAGCATCACAGGGTGTTCAAAATTTTGTGTCGAAAACTGTGATCGAAAATTGGCCATGACTTCTGTTTTTCAAATTATTACAGCACTCTAAGATGCCCTTACTTCTAAATTCAGTAGTTTCTGAGTAATTAGAGATTTTCTGATTTTATATTGTACGCAGAGTCAAATGGTGACGACTAATAATAAGTCCACTGGCGGATCCAGACAGTTTTTTAGGGGGGGCATGAATTTTTTCAGGGTGAGGGGGCATGAATTTTCTTAGGGGGGGGCTTGAATTGATTGAAAGTTTTTACTAATATTATAGGAGTTAAGAGGTCCAAAGGGGGGGGGGGGGGGAGAGGGGCTTGGCCCTCATTCAAATGGTTAGAATGAACTCAACATTTCTTAATAACACCGCCAGATCCTACTAGACATTTTTTTATTGACGCATATGATGATTGAAATTTTTAAATGGCTCATATTCTGCACAGAGCTTTCTGAGCTATACTGATCAACATAACAAGTGCTTGCGATAAGAGGAAGGGAAGTACTGAAAGCTTGAAATTTTCATTTTTGAAAGAAGATCCGTTTCCGTCATGAACATCTGAACTATGGTAGGTACTTCGGGTTCTGGATTATTTTTTATTGAATTTAGCGACGTACCCCCATAGAATATATTTGTTTCATTTTTTAAGTATTCAATTTTTATATTCTGTTCAGAAGCACATATTCCTTAAGGTATTGTTGTTATTTTATCTCTGACTTGTTTTATGGATATGCATGTGGAGAATTATTTTACCATTTTCAACGTTTCTTTTCAATTCAGTTCTATAATAATTTCCTAAATAGGGTACCATACAATTCTGTGTATGATACACGAGAACAGATAAAAACCTCTGAAAAAACTCTGTCTCCCCGTGTATGAGTCGTGATACTGAATTTGTTCAAAAAATATGCTGCTATCTATGTTACAGAGCTCCTTGTGGTTGAATACAAGCCTTTTCATCGAACTGGAGGCAAATATCTTGAAATTATATCTGTAACCAGAAAAAAAGAAGAAAAACGAGAAAGAAGCGGTAGAAAAAAAAATACTTCACGTGCTAAAAGACCTTTTCACAAAGTCCTAACTCTCTCATGGATCGGGAGGATCTTTCGATCAGGTCCGATCTTCCAAGTGATGATTCTTCTGTTCTTCAGGTGTTCGAGGAACGCTACAGGCCCCTTATGTTGGGGGATCATCTCCCATAGATTAGAGTGGTTGTTTTTAGCAAAAAATCAGAGAATATCTTTAATGACAAAACGGCGTTGCCAGTTTCTTTGTTTACATCAAAGTAAAAGTACCGAAGATATTTTGACATGGGTACAAACGGCAAATTTGAATTGGACCAAAAATCGATTTATGAGCATGAATAAAGCAAAAGTAAGTACTAATCGCCTTTTTTGCACTTGATAACGAAGTTTTTTTTAGGTATCTGGCCGTTTGGAAAGATTTCAAACGAAATTCCGGTCCCCCAGAAGTTTGGTTAGTTTCGGTATCGTTTTTGGTGCTCAGAATTTATTTGGAATGTGTAAATGGACAAAAAAGGCTTCCTTATACGATCTTTTCACGAAAGCGACCGGAAAATATGGTTCAGGTAGGATTTTCGAGGAATTATGAGGAAAGAACTTGCAGAATGAAATTGCACGATTTTCGTAAGTAAACGGGTTTTGGATGGCCATCATCGGTCTCTAAATGATTATTGTTGATCGTTTTCACGTTTCAGAAAAAGAACCACTTCATATAAGCCCATTTTGAAGAAATTTGTGTATGTAACATTCGAAGGTAGGTATTTGCTCTTAATCGAAAGAATATATTATATCTAGTGCTACTTCTTTCAAAAGAGACACAAGCTTTTAATGATGTAGGGACCCTATAATGAGGAGGAGTTTGTGTCTTATTTTAGAACAGGTGAATGATAAATGTGAAGCATATGTTTGACCTGTTCCATATTATTTGTACAAACCTACTGTGGTTGTAATGTATGAATATTTTTTAAACTAATAAATTACTATACAGTCAGAATATTTTACTCCTTGTTCATAAGATCAAATAAATGAAATGTATATCTTCTACGCTTATTTTTATTAAGTTAGCTATTAAGGTTATGTTCCAAGAAACTCCCTTCAACTATTTGGATTCCAGTAGAGGGATATAATGTTCCATTATTCCTGATTCAACAATTGATGTCAAGTCTTGAACTTTCAGTTCAAGAGGATAATAAACATTAAATCTTCACAGACATGCATATGAAAATCATGTGAAAGCAATGCAATTTTCTTCCATGGCGAAAAATAATATATTTCAACAGTGATCTCTTTTTTCATGCAAATAACTAGAAAAGGAATCCTTTCTGTCAATTCATATAAACGTTAATTATTTTCGTCCATCACATCTTTTCCAATTCATTCATTTTCCGAATAAATTCACATTCTGAGAAATACGCTAAGAATGTAGAAAGGGCAACATAGTGTTGACTTGGAACATAAAAATATTTTGAAAAACGTCATAACTTCGATACAGAGTGGAATGTGTCAAATTTCCAAGGCCAGAGTTGTGATTTTATAATTGTGAATGGAGTATAGATTGTTAAATCATTAGTCGTCGAAATATCTCATATGTATGTTTGTGTTCAAATGTATCCAAGATCAGAATTTATGTTCACTTACCGTCTGAGGGTATTTTCCAGGCCGATTCGGTCTCCGTGGCGTCAAAATCGCGTCGTCTGAGAAACAATTCGTGACCAAACAAAAAACCGCTGTCAACCTGAAACGCATAAAAAAACCAATTTATTATAATTATAGATTATACATAAAATCTCTTCTCAAAGAGCAGTTAACGACAATATTCGACTGGGCCTTCGAAACCGATGAAATTAGGAGGTGTTGCGACATAATAAAATGGCCTTTATGTAAGTGCCGCTTGGTCAAAGGTCGTCATTCATAAATCTGTAATGAGTGAGTATAGGGCCGACCTAATTGAGACATCAGTTTGGGAGAGTTTTGGTTTTATTTCATACTGAGCATGTTTTTAAGGAAACCTGATATCTCTATAGAGAAGGCATAAAAATCACGGAATAATGGGTAATTCACATTCCATTTAAATTTCGCCATTGTTCTACAATACGAACCAATTCCATTACTCAATTCAAATAGCTGTACAGTGAGCCACGAATGGGTAATTATCAAATAATGGAGGAGCTATGAAAATTGAACATATGTGTAAAAACACATTAGAAACAGATAGGTCTTATGTGTAAAACCACATTTGAAAACTATAGATCCTTATAAAAACTCGTAGGAACGGATATGGGTTATATGCATGTGTAAAAACACATTAGAAACAGATAGGTCTTATGTGTGAAAAACCCATTTGAAAACTATAGATTCTTATAGAAACTGGTAAAAACACATTAGAAACAGGTAGGTATTATGTGTGAAAACCACATTAGAAAACTATAGATCCTTATGAAAACTCGTAGGAACGGATATGGGTTATGTGTAAAAACACATTAGAAACAGATAGGTCTTATGTGTGAAAAACACATTTGAAAACTATAGATTCTTATAGAAACTGGTAAAAACACATTAGAAACAGGTAGGTATTATGTGTGAAAACCACTTTTGAAAACTATAGATCCTTATAAAAACTCGTAGGAACGGATATGGGTTATGTATAAAAACACATTAGAAACAGATAGGTCTTATGTGTGAAAAACACATTTGAAAACTATAGATTCTTATAGAAACTGGTAAAAACACATTAGAAACAGGTAGGTATTATGTGTGAAAACCACATTTGAAAACTATAGATCCTTATAAAAACTCGTAGGAACGGATATGGGTTATGTGTAAAAACACATTAGAAACAGATAGGTCTTATGTGTGAAAAACATATTTGAAAACTATAGAGTCTTATAAAAACTCGTAGGAACAAGGTCCATTCAATGTAGGAATCGCTTATAGAAACGTATATGATTTACGTTAGTAAATGCCATTAGAAACTAAAGCAATGTGTATCAGTAGTCTCCATTAAATACTGATGAATATCGTATATGGTTTTATACGGATTTGCGGTTTCACTATCCAATTAGGATCTCATAAGTTCTCATACATAAATTTTCTATCAGTTTCTATGAGACATTTTTGGCAGGGATCTGTTCTCTTGTGTCTGCTGCTGGTGAAACGAACCTAAAAATATTTTTACAATTATATGTAGGTACACTACCAAACCCATATAGAATCACTAAGTATTTTTCAAGACAAATTCGTTCAAAAAAAAAACTGAACACTCTACGCTCTATCAACTTTATTGACATCAGTTTGAATTGTTAGTAAAAAATTCTTCATTACGATCCATGATTTCCACTTTTACGGATTTTCCTTCTACGAGTCGGGCCAACGGAGATAGAAGCAGAATATCCCAATTAATCTTGCTAATAACACGGTTATTATAAATTTATAAATTACAACCTTTGAACTTTGAGGCGGTATAAGATGCATCGTCTTCATAATAGGAACTCGTTTCATTTTGTTCAACCAGAAGCATGATGTTTTAATTACTGTTTTCTACTAGCGAGCATTCGAACGTGTGGGAGGTAGAATTAAACAGAATGGAATTATACTGAAAATAACATTAGGCTGTTTATCTTTTCAGGATACAGTAGGTGTATTTAGTCTCATTTTATTTTGACGGTATGTCATTGTTGTACTTTTCGAATTGCAAACAACGAAATTAAGAGTGGCTGATTGATTTTTTGCGAGCAACAACATGAATACTAATATTTCTTCGCATTGCTGCAGTATTCGAGATTCTTCAAAGAAAAATCAAGAATTTTTCAATGAGTTAACGTTTCACGTCACTAACCGAACCCGAGAACCGAACCAGTTCTTTCGAATTTTTTCATTATTCTTTTCACAGTAGATGAATCTGAAACATTATGTCGACCGAACAGTGGAAGCACTTTACGAATAGTGGCAATATAACTTTTACCATTTTGATTATAATTTTTGACAATCAGGACGCGTTGTTCTACCTTGTAATGTTCCTTGTTAACAAACTCCCATCTGTCAACTTTCGATCTGTCACGTTATAATCATGTGACATTATGACTTCCAAACATGGCGCGCAATGTAAATCTTCGTCGTATTCAAGTTCTGTGAAGTACGTATTTTTTCGAAACGTGTTGAAAATGAAACTGAAATTTGCTCCAAACACTTGAAAGTGCACACGATCTTTGTCTCGATTGCATTTTCAAGCGTTTGGATCAAAATTCAATGACATTCCCAACATACATATACTGCTCCACAAGAGTTAGGGATATCGTATTCGATCGTTTTTAAAAGTATATAATCTTCGAGAAAATCACTGTAAAATCCTTTAAAACTCAAAAACAACTTGAATCGATCCAATAAAAATCAGTATGAGACATTTCGTCAATCTGGGGCTCGATTCTCAAATGTCTATCAGAAATGGAGAACGCGACAATATGTCGAGTGCAAATGGCTACTGACTTTCGAATTAGGTATTCTCGTGAACTACTCGACATTGGGAAGGCATTCGACATTTTATGTCGAGTAAGGATATCTGGCAACTCTGCATTGAGAATCAAAGAAGAATATAAAGTTCCTTTGAAGCATTCAAATATATTAACTCAATGGTTAAAGTTTAAATAATATAAAGACAATTTCACTGCAATCGAGGTTCGAGATGGAAACTGCTAAGAAAACATATTGCTCGGCAAAACAAAAATCAAAATTAATTCAGATACTGCAAAATGAAAAAGATACGTGTTTCGGTATTACCATTTCTTCTAGATTCAGTGCAGACTCATAAGTCCTAGGTTCCACATAGGGAGACAGGGTATCTTTTAAATTTCTTACTGAATCTTTCAATAATCGAAAACTCTTAACAAACATGTTATCATTCATGTCCTGAAATAGTCATAATACAATGGGTATGCCTAACAAATTCTGCAGCTTCTTCATTATCCTCCTGAATTCCTCCAGGTATTGAATGGCTTGTAGAATTTCTACTTCTTCGTCCATCATTTTAAAAAGGATTCGCAAACGTTCAAAGTTTATTTCATTCGTAGAAAATGACAATGTCGAAAGTGAAAAAGTAAACAAACACGCTGGTCCGATCTTCCAAGTGATGATTCTTCTGTTCTTCAGGTGTTCGAGGAATGCTACAGGCCCCTTATGTTGGGGGATCATCTCCCATAGATTAGAGTGGTTGTTCTTAGCGGAAAATCAGCAAAAAAGCAAGAGCAAATTGAAAAAACTTCTGACACTTCATTTTCATTTTTGACAATAAGGTTGATAAAAGCAATGTCGAGTGGCTCCAACCCACTC
Source organism: Adalia decempunctata (assembly GCA_951802165.1). Lineage (NCBI taxonomy): Eukaryota > Metazoa > Arthropoda > Insecta > Coleoptera > Coccinellidae > Adalia > Adalia decempunctata. The sequence goes on from OX637697.1 coordinate 32,017,719, forward strand.
GTCTTCTTGTCTATCGAAATTTGTCTAATGCGACATTTGAGAATACCAATTTTTGATTTCATTCGACAATCTGGTGATGTCGCATGCGACATTGACCCAATAGACATTTGAGAATCGGGCCCCAGGGGCCCGATTCTCAAATGTCTATCAGAAATAGAGAACGCGACAATATGTCGAGTGCAAATGGCTACTGACTTTCGAATTAGGTATTCTCGTGAACTACTCGACATTGGGAAGTCACTCGACATTTTATATCGAGTAAGGATATCTGGCAACTCTGCATTGAGAATCAAAGAAGAATATAAAGTTCGTTGAAGCATTGGGCGCGTTCATCCGACTAAGCAGCTACCGCTACCGCTCCTTCAAACGTCAAAACCATATGATTTTTTCGATTCGTTGTGTCAAATTACTAACTAATTTGACCCAACGGATCGAAAAAATCATATGGTTTTGAAGTTTGAAGGAGCGGAAGCGGTAGCTGCTTAGTCGGATGAACGCGCCCATTGAAATATAATAACTCAATGGTTAAAGTTTAAATAATTTAATGAAAATTTCATTGCAATCGAGGTTCGAGGTGGAAACTGCTAAACATATTGCTCGGCAAAACAAAAATCAAAATTAATTCAGATACTGCAAAATGAAAAAGATACGTGTTTCGATGTTACCATTTCTTCTAGATTCAGTGCAGACTCATTAGTCCTAGGTTCCACATAGGGAGACAGGGTATCTATCAAATTTCTTACTAAATCTTTAAGTAATCGAAATCTCTTAACAAACATGTTATCATTTAATGTCCTGAAATAGTCATAATAACAATGGGTATGCCTAACAAATTCTGCAGCTTCTTCATTATCCCCCAGGTTTTGAATAGCTTGTAGGATTTCTACTTCTTCGTCCATCATTTTCAAAAGGATTCGCAAACGTACAAAGTTTATTTCATTCGCAGAAAATGACAATGTCGAAAGTGAAAAAGTAAACAAACACACTGGTCCGATCTTCCATGTGATGATTCTTCTGTTCTTCAGGTGTTCGAGGAACGCTACAGGCCCCTTACGTTGGGGGATCATCTCACATAGATTAGAGTGGTTGTTTTTAGCGAAAAATCAGCAAAAAAGCAAGAGCAAATTGAAAAAACTTCTGACACTTCATTTTCATTTTTGACAATAAGGTTGATAAAAGCAATGTCGAGTGGCTCCTACCCACTCGACTTCTTGTCTATCGAAATTTGTCTAATGCGACATTTGAGAATAACAATTTTTGATTTCATTCGACAATCTGGTGATGTCGCATGCGACATTGACCCAATAGACATTTGAGAATCAGGCCCCTGGTCGCCTTTTTTCTGAAGTTTGGTTCTTTGCATATGCTTCATGAATGTTCTTATCTTGAAATGAAGTCAATTTATCAACGGCTTCGATTTGAAACGAGTTTTCTGAAAATGCCAAATCGTAAATGAACAAACGCTGAGGCTAATAGGGCTATCGGAATGCTACAGGGTGGCCTAACTCAGATGGTTGTAGCGGAAAGGCTCCAAGTCAGCCATAGTGTGATATCTCGACTTTGGAATAGGTTCAGGAAGACAGGTTCCGTGTTGGGAAGACCAAGGCTTGGTCGGCGACGAAAAACAACACCTGCTCAGGATCGTTTCATCACCGTTTCTGCGATAAGAAACCCTTCATCTACGTGTAGAATACTACGGAATACTCTTCAAAATGCAGATGGGGTCCAAGTTTCCATCGAAACCATCAGACGACGTTTGAGAGGTGAATCTAGGTTCTAGACGTCCATTATAAGGAGTTCCATTAACACCTGACCATAAGCGTCAAAGACTAGAATGGGCAAGGCAACCTGAATGGACAAAACCGAAACAACGAAAGAGAAAGGTTATGAACAAGAATAAAAATAAAAGTTTGATTGGTCAGAGAAGTATCAATGACAATCAGCTTACAATAGCGCCCAAGAAAGCATTCCTTCATGCATCACGTGTTGCCCCAGAGACAACAGTGGAAGATATCTCGACCTTTCTGCAAGGGGAATTCCCGGAAGTGAAATGTGAAAAACTGACATCAAAGTATCCGGAATACTATAGTTCTTTCAAGGTTATGATTGATTTGGTCAATTTGGAGAAGGCTATGGACCCTATTATTTGGCCGAAAGGAACTTACATATCCAGGTTTTTTCAGAAGCGCCCGATGTCAGTCAGTATAAAGACGATTTAATACAAATTGAAAATAGTGAAAAACTTAGTATAGTGCATTTGAACTCCCAAGGTGTTCGGAATAAATCGAATCATCTCGAATCATTAATAATGAATAAGTGCGATATTTTATGTGTGAGTGAACACTGGCTCGATGAAATAGATTCATCGGCTTTCAAATTGGAGGGATGGAACACGGTGTCTTATTTCTCGAGAACGAATTATACGAGAGGAGGAGTTATGGTATTATGTAAGAACATGTTATGTGAAAATTGTACTCCTATCAAAAACTTAATATGTATAGAAAAAGAAATTGAGACTGCTGCATGTTATTTCCCTACTCTCGATATTAATATAGTTGTTGTTTATCGATCACCATCAGGAAGTTTATCTATTTTTCTCAGTGAATTTGAAAAGAACTTGCATGTTTTGGCTAATTTTAAAAAGAAATGTGTAGTAACAGGAGACTTCAATGTAAACTTTAGTGATCCGAAAGAGGCAGATGATCTTTTGTGCTTATTTTCGACCTTTGGTTTCAAGCAAACAATATTTGAACCAACTAGAGGTAAGAGAACCATCGATAACATTTTTATTAGTTACAATTTCTGTTATTTCAAAACAGAAGTGATAGATCTTGACTTTTCGGATCATAGAGGTCAACGAATTGAAATAGAAATTCCTCAGTCCATCAAAAAAATTAACTATAGGAAATGTAGGCCACTCACACAAATGGGATTCCTCAGAATGCACGAGCTTTTGGTTGATATGAGTTGGGATTTCATAGATCATATAGATGATACAAATCAATGTTTTCACATGTTCCATCAATACTTTGTGAATATATACAATATCTCATTTCCTGAAAGGTTACTAAAAACGAGTGAAAATAATATGCTGGGTATCAATTGGTATACAGAAGACCTTAGGAATATGAGAGATCACTTACAATTTTTGGAAGAACTTTATCGCGATTTCAAAGTAGTGGAAATTAAGAATTTGAAAACCCAATTCAGAAAAAAATATCATAATGCCCTGGCTTCTGCTAAAAAACTTGCCACAGATAATTACATAAAGAACTCTAGTAATAAAATTCGAGCTAGTTGGACACTCATCAACAACTATAGAATTACAAAAACACCTACGAGGGCTTCCATTTCTCCTGAAGACGACTTCAATGCATATTTTTCAAACATAGCATCACATATAGTTAAAGATATTCCAAGTTCGAGAAATGATTTTCTTGAACAGGACTCATTAAATTGTGTATTTGAATTTCGGGAAGTCTCTTTCATAGAAGTAAGAAATATAATTAATTCTCTGAAGAATAATACATCTAAAGATATTTATGGGCTGTCTGTTAAGATCCTGAAGCGTAATATCGATGCAATTGTTATACCTCTTACAAAAATGCTGAATAAGTGTATTAATGGTGGAATTTTTCCCGCTGACCTCAAGGTAGCGAGGGTGGTGCCTTTGTTCAAACATGGTGATAAGGATAGTGTGACGAACTACAGGCCCATTTCAGTGCTGCCAATTTTTTCAAAAATATTCGAAAAAGTTCTGAATTCTCAAATAGTTCAATATTTCGAACAAAATCAATTTTTTTCCGACAACCAATTTGGCTATAGAAAGAATAGAGGCACTACTTCAGCTGTCGTGAGGTTGGTTGGTTATATAATGCAGGGTTTTGAACAGGGCAATTATACAGTAGGTACTATCATTGTTAGATTTGAGCAAAGCATTTGACTGTGTCTCGCCGCGGGTTCTCCTGGCTAAGTTCAGATATTATGGATTTTCGGAAGTAAGTATCATGCTGCTGAAATCTTATCTTTCTGACAGATGTCAAAAAGTTATTTTAGGTGGAAAAGAATCTTGTCTGGAGTATACCGAATTGGGAGTACCCCAAGGTTCGGTCCTCGGACCGATCTTATTCTTAATTTATATAAATGACTTTCCATCTAGTCTTCCAGCAAAAGTTAAATCTGTTCTGTTTGCAGATGATACTTCACTCCTTTTGAGTGGACGAGTACTGGGTCAGGTAATGGAGGATTCGCGCGATGCACAGTTGAATGCAAAAAATTGGTTCAGGATAAGACAGGTGTTTTGATTTGTACATTGAGGGAACTTGACGATGAACTAAAAGAAAATGTAAAATTTTTGGGGCTGCATTTAGACCAAAAGCTCACTTGGGATGTTCATTGTGAGGAACTTTCGAAAAGAATAAGTAAGAATATTTTTGTTATTCGTACACTTGCCTTCAAAGTTCCGGTAGAAACATTGCTGACAGCCTACCATGCCTTATGTCACTCTTTGATGAAGTACGGAATAATAGTATGGGGACACACACCACATGCAGCAAGAATTTTTTCACTTCAGAGGAAAGCAATAAGAATTATGGACAAGTTAGATTATAGAGCAGATTGCAGAGATTCTTTCAGGAAATTCGGAATTTTGACTGTTCCAAATATTTTTATTTGTGAATGTTTGATTTATGCTCATGAGAATCGAACCTCAATACTCAATGCAGATGTTCATGGTTATAATACTAGGGCGAGGTTGGATGTCAGAAATGATTTTTTTCGACTATCTAAAGCACAAAACGGTCCGAACTTCTGGGCCTATAAATTTTATAATAAGCTGCCTCAGTCTGTGAGAAACCTGAAGGAAAATTTCAAATCTTACATTAAGAAGTACCTAACAGATAATATTTTCTATTCAATAGAAGAATTTCTTGAAAAGCAGATCATTTGACTGTGTTGTGTTGACGAATGTAAATCGAAAGATATTAACATGAATAAAGGTTATTATATAGGTAGCGGGTAGGTACTCATCTATGATCCTGATAGGTGACAGACCTATCTCAGGGATGCGACCCTGCCTACGCGAGCCTTGGTTTATGCCCTAGTACCATACAGGGAAACCATTGTCCTATCCTAAATCCTTTCATAATCCCATAAAGTTTTCCTTTCCATATCCACCCAAACCCATTCGCCAACTCGTTTGGCCAACGCGGCGAATTATGGCTAATTTACCTCCTATTATTATGATAACGTCAATGAGTAAAACTGCAGTACCCCAGGCGAGTAGAGCAAAACGTTCAGAATCTCGCACTGATCATATATCAGTCTGCCCCACGGATTCTGGGGGGGGCAAAAAGTTGGCAGCAGGAAAAGCACCATCAAGGATTTGGAAACTGTACCTAGCAACATATAATGTAAGATCATTACTCTCAGAAGAACGATTGATTGAACTAGAGTCCGAACTAGAGCAGATTAAATGGGATGTCGTCGGTCTCAGTGAAGTTAGAAGACGGGGAGAGCAGCTCTGTAAACTAAAATCAGGCCACACTTTCTATCATGCTGGAAACGAGGACTCTTCGATCGGGGGCACTGGTTTTCTAATTCACAAACGTCATAATCCAAGCATCGTGTCCATCAAGAAATTGTCCCCCAGAGTAATTTATGTGATACTCAGATTGAACAAGCGATACTGCATGAAGATTATTCAAGTATACGCACCAACTACCAATCAGGCTGATGAGGAAGCGGACCTCTTCTATGACGATGTGAGCAGGGCTTGGGAGGATCAGAGAACCCACTTCACATTCTTATGTGGAGATTTCAACGCAAAGGTTGGATTGAAGTCTACCAACTCCGAGACTGCTCTTGGAAATTTTGGTTCGGAGGGCAGAAATGATCGTGGCGAGATGTTACTCGGATTTCTCTTACAGAACAACCTATTTCTTATGAACAGTTTTTTCTACAAAAAACTTAATCGAAGATGGACCTGGAAGAGTCCAGATGGTCGAACAAAGAACGAGATCGACTATATAATAGCTGATAACAGGAACACGGTCAAAGATGTATCAGTATTGAATAGGTTTTTTACGGATAGTGACCATCGTATAGTGAGAGCAAAAATCGTACTGAACCTAAAGAAAGAGCGCCGAAACATGATAACCAAATCAGAGAGAAAGCCTTGGCATCCTCCGACCGATAAAGATGGTTTTCAAAAGAATATAAGTCATCTTTTGGAAGGATCAGAAAAGGAAGAGAAAATCGAAAAATTGAATGACGCTATAGTCAAAGCATTATCTGCGAGCGTAGAAAAGTATTGCCCAAAGACACAAAAAGAAGGAAAAATAAGTGCATCAACTGGATTATTAATGAAAGAGAGAAGAAACAGAGGAAGCCAGAAAACGACCACCGACGTAGAGATGAAAACGATGAACAAACAAATATCGAAAGCCATAAAAAAAGACATCAGAAAATACAAAAATGAAAAGATTGAGGAGACTATAAAGAACAACAAAAGCATGAAGGTGTTGCGCAGAAAACTGAGCAATGGAAAAGGAGAAATACATAAGCTAAAAAACAAACAAGGCAATATTACAACAAATAGAAACGAGATACTGAAGGCTGTGGTGGAATTCTATAAGATACTATATAAAAGCGGTCAAGAGGTAGACGAGGAATACGAGGCGGACTTCTTAACTTCAAAAAAAGGTATTATCAACCAAGGATCAGAAGAAATACCTGATATCAACATTAGAGAGATAGAACTGGCCTTGAGAAAAACAAAAAACAACCGATCACCAGGCGAAGACAATATAATGTCGGATGCAATCCAAATAGGTGGCCAGAGTTTACTTGAAAAATTGAGAGATCTCTTTAACCTGTGCCTCTTAAGTAGCTCGATTCCCAAGAGATGGCATGATTCCATCGTCATACTACTCCATAAAAAAGGTGACATAGCCGATTTAGAGAACTACCGCCCAATAAGCCTTCTAAGTCATCTTTATAAGCTCTTCACTCGAATTATAACCACACGGCTAGAAAATAAAATTGACCTCTATCAACCTGTAGAACAAGCGGGATTTCGCCGGGGGTTTGGAACAAATGACCACCTCCAAAGTATAAAAACACTCATTGAAAAAACAACTGAATATAATAGACCATTGGTATTGGCATTCATCGACTTCCACAAGGCTTTCGATACAGTTGAGTTGAGGTCAGTTATGCAAGCACTTCAAGAATGCAGAGTCGATTTTCGATACTCCAAACTTATTTACAACATATATAAAAATGCTACAATGACGGTAAAATTGTTCGAGAATACTGACCGCATAGCCATTGGACGTGGGGTGAGACAAGGCGACACAATGTCCCCAAAACTGTTCATAACAGTCCTTGAGAGAGCATTCAAACAGATGAATTGGGACAAAAAGGGCATTAAGATCGACGGAAAATACCTTAACAACTTGCGCTTCGCAGATGACATATAGACCAGGGTCGATAATTTTTGAAACAAAAAAAAATTACAGTAGGATGAAACCCATTGAAAAAGGAGGGGAATATGATCAAAATGAAAGGAAAAATAAATTACGGTCGATCCGAGTTCGGGAAGTGGGAGGGGGTGAATTTTAAAGGGTAAAAAATGGTTTTCCTTGATTTCCGGCAAAACTACAAGTCCTATGGAAAAAAGTTAAAGGGCAAAGTTGCAGGTAATAAAAAGATCTACAACTTTTGAATTCGCAATTTTTTCACATAACCTCAAAATTTATATGAAAATTTCAAAAAACCATGTTTTAGGTTTTTTATTTATATCTTTTTCAAAAAAAAATTTTTTTCTACGAAATTTGGTGAAAACTTACCTTATTATATCCCGAATACACTGTAATTTATTTGATTTAAAATATTCATGTTTTCGTCTTATTTTAACTTAATATCAAAAAAGCACCCTAATTTTCAATCGAAAATTCTGACGTCAAAATATCAGCTTTTTTCAAAAAGTTTGGGGGCTTTTTGTTCGTTGAAATATCTACTCTCTGATGGTGTGAAAAAAATATACATTACTATAAGGAGTGTTCTCAGAAAATGCAAAAAATTGAAAAAACTAAATCAGGCACATTTCTTCAACGAGCTGAAATGTTTTTATCGCAATGATTTAATGTGTTTTGCTTTTGAATATGCTGTGATATATTATTTCTTGTATCGTTACTTTGAACAGTTGAAATTTCATCTTTTGAAATATTACCGAAGAACCCACCGCAGAGAAAGCAATGAGATTGAAAATTAAATGTAAGAGCGACCTTATTTATTTCTCTTCCTTCCTGTGATTTCTCACGTCTTGAGCTACAGAATGTAGCTATTGCAGTCTGATCATTATAGTGACTTTGACAAGTTCGATGAATAAAAGCTGATTTAAAAACTTCAAATTTTTTGTATTTATTGTCGATTCTCTTCCTGCTAGACGCCACTAAACGATTCAGAGCTGTTTTTTTTTATTTCATACACTTGCTTGTCACCTATTTTATTGCAGATTATACAAACAGATTCATCCATACTGACAATCTGAAAAGACAAAATCAAATTAATAATGCCTTCAAAGTTTTGTCATGAATATAACTAAATTTGTTTGTACAAAATAAACGAAATTACTAGTTTTCATTCTTGTACTAAAATATCATTCAATTTTAATTTTTCAGGTTAAGTTACGTTAAACATACTATTTATGAAAGAAAATATTTGTATTTTTATTTAAAGTTGATTAATATAGATTAAAATACAGATAGTACTTACCTTGCTATGTAGATTTCAAACAATTCTTTGAATAACGTAAATTTCTCACAACTCACTCAATCAAGCAATTGTATGCTAAAAATTTCGAAAATTAGAAATCCTATTGGTTGATTTGACAATTTCATCGAATAATTCTGTGATTTGTTCAATCAACGATTTATGAAACCCACCATTAGAGTAACTCAGTCCCCACTTCTCTATGAAATAACTTACAATGGGTTAAAGATTAACCAAAGGTCACTCAGGTATATGAATTATCTTAAAACAGCAATAAATAGTTATCTAAAAATATTATTTAAACAAGATTCTACAAATTTTCAAAATATTGTAGATGTCTTATTAAATATTAACTTTATTAACTTATTTTTTTGTTAATTATAGAAGTATATTTCAATTTGCATTTTTTTCGTTTATAAATGAAACAGGAAATCTTACGTTTTTTGAGTAATTAAAGAGTAAATTTCAATAAATACCTCAAAATTGTACATAATGATTAAAAAAAATTCGAATTTGAGTTTTTTCAATTTTTTGCATTTTCTGAGAACATTTCCTATTTCCTATAGTAATGTATATTTTTTTTACACCATCAGAAAGTAGATATTTTAAGGAAGAAAAAGCCCCTAAACATTTTGAAAAAAGCTGATATTTTGACGTCAGAATTTTCGATTGAAAATTAGGGGGCTTTTTTGATATTAAGTTAAAATAAGGCGAAAACATAAATATTTTGAATCTTATAAATTACAGTGTATTTGGGACATAATAAGGTAAGTTTTCACAAAATTTCGTAGAAAAAAAATTGTTTTTGAAAAAGATATAAATAAAAAACCAAAAACTTGGTTTTTTGAAATTTTCACCTAAATTTTGAGGTTATGTGAAAAAATTGCAAATACAAAAGTTGTAGATCTTTTCATTACCTACAACTTTGCCATTCATTTTTTTTCCATAGGACTTGTAGTTTTGCCGGAAATCAAGGAAAACCATTTTTCACCCTTAAAAACTCACCCCTCCCACTTCCCGAACTCGGATCGACCGTAATTTATTTTTCCTTTCATTTTGATCATATTCCCCTCCCTTTCTAATGGGTTTCATCCTACTGTAATTTTTTTTCATTTTTTAACATTTTTGAAGGTTTCGGCCCTGGTCTAATAGTGATCATTTCGGATAACCTCGGGGAAATAAAGGAGATGATATCTGACTTGAAAACAGCGTGCGAAGAAATTGGTCTGAAAATCAACATGAGAAAGTCAAAATTCATGACAAATCTTGTTCCCAGTTCCAACATCGACATTGATGGTTGTGAGATTTAAAGAGTCGAAGCCTATATATATCTTGGCCACGAAGTTCGTATCTCGAGAGATAATCAGACAACTGAACTGAATAGAAGACTCACTCTCGCATGGGCGGCCTATGGAAGACTGAGGGATATTTTCAGGGGTGATATCCCTATCCACCTAAAAAGAAAGGCTTTCAACACGTGCGTGCTTCCGGTTTTAACATACGGCGCCGAAACCCTGACTTTAACAAATGCTACTGCCAGAAAGCTTAAAGTGACGCAAAGAAGGATGGAAAGGTCGATGTTGGGTGTAACTTTGAGGGATCACATTAGAAATGAAGATCTACGAAAAAGAACTGGCGTAGAAGATGTTATCACCGTTGTGGCAAAACTTAAATGGAGCTGGGCAGGCCATGTCGCACGGATGAGAAGGGAACAGTGGACAAAGCGATTGCTGGAGTGGAGACCACGAGCAGACAAGAGAAGTAGAGGAAGACCGCCTACACGATGGACAGACGACATAAAGAGAACATCCAGTAACTGGATTCGGACAGCACAGGACAGAAGCGAGTGGAATAAAATAGGAGAGACCTATGTCCAACAGTGGACGCAAAGGGTTGTATGATGATGATGATGATGAAAGGTTATTATTATTATTATTATTATTATCAATTGGTACGAACAATGGCGTAGTGTCCTTTTCACTGATGAATCCAGATATGGACGATTTTCAGATTCTCGAAGAGGTATGGACAATCCCACGCATACCCGGTAATCGTCGCTATGCCCAAGAAGTCCATCCATTCCGAGGGGGTAGTGTTATGGTATGGCCCGGGATATATTTCAACGGGCGCACAGATCTACACATTTGTCTTGGAAATATGACCGCCTTACACTATAGGGAGCATGTCATTGACAATGTTGTGCCAAATTTTCACGCTGCTATTGGTGAAACTTTTCAATTTCTAGACGATAACGCTAGACCGCACCGTGCAGTCATAATTGAGAATGCGCGCGAGGAGCTTGAAGTTATTCCACATATTTACCAATACCTCCGCACTCACCAGATTTGAATTCATAGAACATGCATGGGATATGCTCCAAAGAAGATTAGATAATCATCAACCTTACCCCAGAATCCTTAAATGATCTGAGAGAGCTTCTGCCCCGTTTATGGAACCAAATTCCTCAAGAAATGTTTCAACAACCTCGTGTTTAGTATGCAAAGAAGATGTCAAGCTGTTATTGATGTCCGTGGAGGCCATACATTTTATTGATAGTCTTAAAATGCTTGAATTCTCTGGGAATAAAATTTCGTTATTTTACTCGATTTTTCTTAGCCATCCAGTATACGCTGCAGACCTACAGGCTAAAATTAATTTGCAACTTGAAATCATATTAATATGAATTTTCATCACAAAAATCTTATTTTAACTATATTTTTTTGCAATTTAAGTCAATATCCCTAACTCATGTGGAGCAGTTTATTTCCCAGGTGAAAATACAATGTATAGGAGTTGGAGATTTTGCGCGTTTTTATTCCAGTGCGATAAGATCCTGTTATTTTCATGTTTTGCTTGGTCTTTTATGTAACATTACAAATTATTTTCCATATCTTTTCATATCGCGAAAAAGACCTAAGCACTGTAAACAAACTAAATGACAGATGACGTCTGAACTCCGCGTCAGTATATAGGACATTGAGGCGAAATTAGGGTCAAGAAGAATCATAGGGAGGACTTTCATTAGATCAATTCCCGGTACTTGCTTGATGGAATGTATATCATTAATTTCACTATCATAATGATTTATTCGATCGAATGCCACAACTGACTGTTCACCACTGACCCCAAGTCGTTAACGAACTCAATTTTCCCTTGTTCTCATGTGTTACAAAATAATGGATATTCCTTTTATAAAAGGAAAGAATCGTCTATAATTAACAATCTTGTTCTGTTCTTATTCTTCTTGATGTATCCACGAATTAATTACTCGTCTCAGTTCTCTGCACCTCGAGAAGGCGTAGACCAATAAGTCAATACGGGTAATAATTGATACGATTAATCACCTCCTCCATTTTTCATGAAGGAATAATTAAATACGGCCCTTTCATAAGACACCTTCATAATGACTTATATCACGCGAGCGAAAGGTCATACGGAAAAATTATTGCTCGAGTTTTCAGCGGGGTATTGTGTTTCGTGAAGTAATTCCGGGTCGGTAAGGTTTATCATATTGCTCGTGATATTTCTCGTGGATTTAGTGGCACCCCATGAGAAAAATCCTATTTCAATTTTTTCTTACGTAGAAGCTTGTAGCAGCTTTGAATCATTTTCATCGCTTGGGAAATATAAGGTAGCATTCAAGACTAGCCGAGAAATTTACTCGGAGAATAGTTTTCGGCGACAATAGGACTAGGATAATATAAAGAGGATGGCCACTGACCATGGTATCCGATACTTTTTTGAATGCATTCAATTACAAATTTTCAACAAAAAAGATCTTATAGAGTACGCGCGGCTTCGCTTCTTTATTTGTGAAAGGAAAATTACCGTAGTAAATATATCAATACTTTCATTACTGCATAGTAGTTTGTTTTTCTGATAATAAACTACTCTACAACACTTCAATAGTGTTCGATGAAGAAGGAAACCACATTTTCAACTTCTGATTATAAATCATACATCCTTCCCACAATATTTCTTCCATTTCTTTATATCCGAACGATGTTGGGGTAGTTGAGGGTCGAAAGTTGGGGTGAATTATGCCATGTGATGGATTTTTGTTGCGGCATTCATAAACAAAATATAGAGAAATGAACGAACAGAACAAAAAACAAAAATTAGGGTCTAATGCAAGTACAACTCGGAAGAGAAGAACTTTTTTGTACAACTGCCATCAAAAGTGACACTTTTAATGACAGAAAACAATGTTAAAATTGATTGTTTACGTGGAAGCGTGTTAAAAATATTTTTAACATCAGTGATAAAAATATTTTTAGCACTCCATTTTCTTATGTTGAAATCAGATGGAAAAAATTCAGCAATTGCAAATTTTTATTATCAATATTCAACAATCATTACTTATGAACATATTAATCGTAAAAATAGAACAATTACTAACATTAATGCCCTGTGACGTTAGGGAGCTTCGCAACACATTATTAGAATCCTCAGCACCATCAGTACTTGTAGAAACCGGAAGTGCAATATTGGATGATGATGATCCAAAATCTGTTGAGGTTGGGAGAATTTTTTTAGGAATGATATTTCTATATGCAATGGAATGATCAACATAGCCCTCGGCTACCGTCGTAGACTTCCATCCACCATGTTTTTTTATATCCGTAATATTTGCTCCTGATTCTGCTAGCAATGAAGCGGAGGATTTTCGAAAACAGTGTCCTGTAAATCGGTTCTGGCGATCTGAGGAATTCGGCAAAAATGGATGGAATTTTCCCAAATGTATTGATACCAATTGGATTGGCAGTACATTTATTACTCATGTATTTCAGGAAAAAACGACGATGTTTGATGACAGAAGGGCGCAGTGCAAAGTACTTATGAAAATAGTTATTATACTTCCCAATAATACTGAAAGAACGACTGACTTTCGTTTTTGTGTTTGGAAGTTGTATAACCAATGATTTATTTGTTATTTCGATGTCTTCCACTGATGAATTACACAATTCTTCACGCCGACAGGCTCCAAATAATCCGAAAATAGTTTCAACCTTAATCATAAAGTATTTCTCATCTGGTGCCTCATTTATGAACTTTTCAACTTGTTCACGAGTGAGAATTTTCGATTTTTTGGGACGATATCCTTCACTTTTCCGTTTTAAATAAGCTATTACCTTGAATTATTTACTAACATCCACGCCATTTTTAATAAGGGCGCTTGACTTTATGATTGAAAATTAGCTCCACAAAGTTGATGAACTCCATATTTTTGATTTTTCTTCTAAGTATGCCAGGAAAACAGGTTCACTGAAGTTCCCTTCTACATTTTCCAATTTACACCAGGCCAGGAAATTGTTATATGCAATATCGTACTGCTGAACAGATTTTTTAGGTAGAAGTTCCAGATTTGCTCTTCTTGCAGACTCCTCAATATCCACAGGAACAACCACTTTTATTAATAATTGGACTCTCGACAAACATATTGAGCAGTTAAAAACCCGAGACGAAAATTGGACAGGAACGAAATTCAAATGACAGCGTCTTTTCTCATTTGTTAGTAATCATAACGTTGAACGTTTGCCATTCACAACAACCTTTTGATTATTTGAATATTAAAATGCATTTTGAAGTTAATTGCCATTGCAAATTGGCCCATTTCATTATCAGAATAGGGCAGTTGTACAAAAAAGATTGTATGATACTTGTGTTAAAAGTGATTTCATTTTGTTCGCGAAATTTCACTCACAAAATAAAATGTCACTTTTAACAATCATATCATAAATAACTATTTCTTTATCCATATAATCATTTTTTAAATCAAAGACTTAGTAATCTCCGAGATGAAGGATAGGGATTTTTCAATTTCCTCATATTTTCTTGGAAAATGATACATTGCTATCATTTGTGACATGATTGATGCTTCATCTCAAATTTCCAGTGGAAATTGATATTTTTTTATATGCGTCCGTTATTGGGTCACGAAACTGCATATCTTTTCCAGATTCCAATAATTTCTGTTAAGTAGATAAGGGAAAACTTCAATGTGACAGGCTGAGAGACAGACACACGGGTGTTAATATGAGGTTGTTTTGGAATGCATAGAACCCTTTAAACTTCAAAACAAACTGACAAACAGAACGAATAAAACAAAAAATAATCGAAAACAAACCCAAACCGACAATACCGAAAAAAACCTAACAAATGGAAACTAATAATAAGAGACCGAAACGAACGAAAAGAAATGAATATGAACAATAAAATCAAAAAAATAGAAAACCATAAACAGACAATGAATAAAAACAATAATAAAATTCAAGAATTAAATAAAACGAAAACAGGTGCAAACAGAAAATAAAAACATCGAACACAATTCAATAAACACACACCTGAAGAAACAAAAAAACCAACAAGATTCAATAGAAACAAACACAAAGCGGCAGAAACAAACCACAGCTAATAGAAACCAACGAAAGAAAGCAAAAACAAACAACATGAACGTAAACGAACAAGAACTACCAAAATTGAGCCGAAACAAACCAAAATTGACAAAAAAATCTGAAATAAATAAATAGAAGAGATGACAAATTAAAAGAATCCCAAACACACGAAAATAAATAAGCAAACACATGCAGATACAATCAAACAAAATACAGACTTTGTCAGAATTCATTATTTCATATCGAGTTAATCGATTTCAAAAATGTTCCTAAGCTGTTCATTCGGAAATGCATTTTTTTGAGAATCCACTTTTTCATAGCCTGCAGATACGAAAATTGCACCAGACAAAATGGACATCATCTGAAAGATATCACTTTTGCTACACTCCTTCACAAATTTTCAAATAAATTTGTTAAGAAAATTTTGTTCTCTTTTTATCAAAAACGTATAGTTCCAAAGTTCAACCTGTAGACATAGTTGCTGGTCTAAGATCACATGATGCATCATTTTCTACAAAAAATTACTAAAGTTAATTCAAACCCAAATTTGTGAAACTACCTTATTCATTTTTCGCAGGCAATTATGTACACACTGTATAGGGACGAGGAGAGAGGAGAATACCCAGAAAGGAACATCCATAAAAGAACTATAAATAGGGACATTGGAAATAGAAATATCATCAGAGAATCCTTATCAGCCAAGGAAAATGGGGATGACGAACCTGATCCAGAACTTCTCGAGAAGTATGACAGTTTTTATCACACAACCAAAAGTTTGTTGGTGCTTTTCCAGATAATGGGTGTTATGCCTATCGAGAGGGCCAGCAAAGGACATACGACTTATAGGTATTATATATTTTTATTCGAAGAAGCCAATATAATAGTTGATATGTTAAAGTATCTTCTTCCACTCATATTGAAAATGGTTCATATAACGAATAGCTTCCATCAGGTTAAGAAGAATTCTTTTGAATTATGTTAAAAACCTTTTTCTATTTTTCCCATAATTTTTCAGATGGGTTTCACCTGCAGCTCTCTGGGCCTACATTATTTTCAGTATCGAGACAGTATTCGTTGGTGTCGTATTCAAGGAAAGATTGATGCTTATTTCCAGAGGGGGTAAAAGATTTGATGAATACATTTACGGTATAATTTTTCTCAGCATCATGATACCGCATTTTCTTTTGCCAATTGGTGCTTGGACTAATGGATCTGAAGTGGCCATTTTCAAGAATATGTGGACGAGATTCCAGGTTTGGATTCTATACCTTTCAATTACTCATACATATGCATGGTGTTTCTTAATTGGGGGTAAAAACATATAGGGTAGATTGTAGATTCCTTGAATGATTTCAAGTGAAAAAGCCCCATTAACCGCTAACGTTTCGTTTCCTAGATACGGGGTGTTAAAATTCGATTATTTTCCAATATATTCTCACATATTATTTGCATTCCTTAAGATATTCAACTGAAATTTGGCATATACAGGGTGTCCGGTAAACCTTGTACAATATTGAAACTGGGGATAGACCAGGTCATGACTGTTCAGAATATCAGAATTTCACTTCAGTAAAAATATCACCATTTTCGAGATAATGGGCATTTTCTAAATATCTAGAAAATCACTACCTCACCTCCGTTTTTTGAGTGCTAATTCAAATATCTTTGTTGCTGAAGATTAATGATGAGTGATGCTTTCAGACGTACAAAACAGTTTTTCAGAACTTGATACATTTTTCAAGAAATAGATGTGAAATGCCAGATTGGAATCCCACCAATTTCTATTAACAAAAGTTTGACATTATAGTCTGGACCACGTGGAGGTGAACATTCATAACAAAAGAATGCCCATTTTGTCCAGACTCTAAAATGGTATGAAAGTTGGTATAATTATTTTTGGAAGGAGTGGTATTTCGATTATAAGTGATTTTCTAGATATTTAGAATGAGGTGAAATTTTGATATTCTGAACAGTCATGACTTGGTCTATCACCAGTTTCAATATTGTACAAGGTTTACCGGACACCCTGTATATCACAATTCAAAGTTTAAACCATGTGACATTTGGATTTCGGTTGCAGATCTACATGGAGCTATTTTTCTGAAACACTGTTCCCTATTTTTCTCCAGAAAGGTATTTTGGGGAGCCATTGTCAGTTTGTGGAATTGTAGAAAGAAGCTTTATTCTTAAACTAAACTTTATGGTCTTTTGCAGTGTTGTTATTGCTACCGATTTCGGAAAAAAAATTTTGAACAAAATCCTCACAAAATTCAAAATTGTCATAGAAAGCCAGTTATTATAGAAATAAATCTAAACGATTTAGTCTGAGGATCTGGGGAGCCATGTCCATCCTGTCCAATCCAATTCAAGAACATCCTGTATTAGAAGAACACTTTTTGTTGTAGTATGAATAAAATCACATTTTTCGTAATTTTTTTTTAAATTATTTTTTATATTTTCCTATTTCTTGTGCAAGGTGTTCCTTAATAATAAGTCCAAACCAGATATGAAAATAATTTTAGTTGTGTCATAAACTAAGATCCAAAAATGTATCGAAAACAGGTGGAAATAAAAATAAATTCTTTAAAATTTCTGAAACTTCAGAGATGAATCAATGGATTGCAGAAGATAAGCTGTATGATAACTTGATAGGTGACAAATATATAAATAGCAAAAAAGTTTCAACCATTTATTAGTACCTATTCAAGATCAACAATTAACAAAAAATGTTCAAAGAAAAACTCGAAAACTATCAGCTCTTACTTAGCACAGAAAAAACATATTTTAGTAACGAAATGATCTGAAAAAAAAAAACTCATCATGAGGCTAAAAAGGTAGAATCAATATTCATCAAATGAATGTTATAACCTCACTTTCAGTACGTCATTTCCAAAACATTTCTGAACATTTCCACAATTTGCACACATTTCCAAACATTTCTAAATGTTTCCACATATTTCCAGACATTTCTACACACTTCCAAGCAAGTGTACAACAAGTACCACTCGTGATGACACCCTCGGTTGACACACATATTTATCACTGACCTATTTCAGCTGAAATACTTTCGAGTTACCGGAACACCAATCGTCTTCAAAAATTTGGAACTCATAACATATTCCCTATGTGTGCTATCCTGGATGGCTGGCATCCTGATCATGCTCGCCCAGTATTACCTCCAACCTGATATGCTTCTTTGGCACACGTTTGCATATTTTCATATCTTGGCAATGCTGAACTGTCTGTGTTCATTGTGGTTCATCAATTGCACAGCCAAAGGACAGGTGGCCCAATGGTTAGCAGACAACGTAGAAGATGCTTTGAAGTCCCCCAATTCGTCTGACAGATTATCGGCATACAGAGACCTATGGGTGAGAGACACATCTTTCTATTTCATCTTAATATGACCCTTTACTTCCAGGTGGATCTTTCCCATATGATGCAACAACTCGGGAAGGCTTACTGCGGGATGTACGGCCTTTATTGTGTCTTGATTCTTCTAACAACAATAGTAGCAACGTACGGTTGTCTGACCGAAATATTAGACCATGGTTTCTCCTTCAAAGAAACTGGATTTCTGCTAATTTCATCTTATTGCTTGATACTCTTGTACATAATTTGTAATGAGGCACATCACGCTTCAAGAAAAATGGGTCCTGAATTCAGAGATAGACTTTTGAATGTGCATCTCACTTCTTTAGATCACAGGACGAGGGAAGAAGTCAATATGTTTCTCACAGCTATCGACAAGAATCCACCTAGCATGAATCTAAATGGCTACGCTGATATAAATCGAGAACTGCTGACATCAGTGAGTAGTTAATGATAAGAAGCGGGGTTCATGCTAACCATTGGCGTTAGAATCATAAGAGTCCTATCCTCGTCCACTTCCAAGAGAAAACCTTTCAAACAACGCAGAAAAATTAAACGTCTTGTACTTGATAATCTTATTTCATCAATGGGAAGTACCTAAATCTGATTGGCTCAAATTCTTTATGGAAACAACAATTAATTTTCATGTAAATGTCATTTCAATTGGCTAAAGGTCAACACTTCATAACAATTTCCCTTCCGTCAAGCGAAACAAAGGTAACCTTTGTCCCTGAACGATAGCACAAGAATTTCTTTCATGGCACATCACAGTCTGAATGCGATCTTCGTTTCAGACTCTAACTTCCATGGCCACCTATCTCTTGATGCTGATGCAGTTCCGTCTTTCGCTAATGAGAAACGCATCTATCGCCGCAAGGAGGGCCATGACGAGAAACTCAACCATGTCCTGAAGGAATTGTAGCAACAATGGAATCATTGTCGAGAGGGAATATCGAGAACAATGATATCTTCCTGACATTTAATTTTTTCGTTTTGGGGACATCGATTATATTGTTGTGTTATTTATTTCGCAAATGATTGGTAGATTACCCCAATAAAATATCTTATTGTCAATGAAGAAGAAAATATCATTTTTTCTGCAGAGGTATATATCCGTTTCATTATAATTTCATAATTCCTGAATTGAGTTGGGAGTTTCTCCATCGAATTCTAAAGTGTCAATGAAATGTACTTTTTGCATTATCAGTGTACCAACAGTTCAACTTTGATACTAATAGCTCTTTGAAAAATATTGTGAGCATCATCTGCAAAAAACATATTCGCTGCACTCAACATGATTGCCAATTTCCATGCAACAAATATAGACTTTTGCACATGTTGCCACAGTATTTTTTCGATCGGAAAATAATTTTCTACCTCACGATCTGAACTCGAAATTTTAACATAATAGCTTTTTATGTTGCAAGTACATGCATTAGGTCCTTATGGACGAGTCCAATACATAATTTGGATGACTATAAAGTTAGAAGTGCCACTTGCGAGAAAATCAATGAAACCTATTGCATCAATTGTCGAAAAATTGTCGAGAATTTGTCGTGAAAGGAAAAAATTTGTCGCGTCCTTAGTTTTTTTCTAAGGGGCGGCTTTGCTAACTTAACGTTAAGTTAGCAGAACCACATTCTCAATGTCTACCAAATATCATGAAAATGGTTATAAATAATTGTCGAGTAATTGTCGAAGTCCATATGAAGTAAAAAAAAACACAAAAAATCCATTCCTTCTTGTTTATTTTACGTCTTTTTCCCGCGAGTTCGAGATATTTCTGGAATTATCGCATTTTTGGCAACAGTGCATTCGTAATTGACTTTTTTTCTATTGCATTAATTGTCGAATACCTGCCTCGAATTTTTCGTGAAAGAAAAAAATTTGTCGCGACCTTCGTTTTTTTCTACTAGGTGGCTTTGCTAACTTTATATTAATTTAGCAAATAGTGGTCGAATATCATCACGATGATCATAAAAGATTGTCGAGTATTTGTCGATGTTCAAATAATGTAAAAAACGCACAAAAAATTTAATCTTTCTAGCAATTTCCACTCCATTTTCTCCCGATTTCCCTATATTTCTGAAATGTCGCATTTTTGGCAACAGCGCATTCGTTTTTACTTTTTTAATTGCATTAATTGTCGAATACCTGTCCCGAATTTGTCGTGAGAGAAAAAAAAATGTCGCGTCCCTATTTTTTGTTCTACGAGGTGGCTTTGCTAACTTAACGTTAAGTTAGCAGAACCACTTTCTCAATATCGACCAAATATCATGAAAATGGTTATAAATAATTGTCGAAGTTCATATGAAGTAAAAAAAAATACAAAAAATCCATTCCTTTTAGTTTATTTCACGTCTTTTTCCCGCGAGTTCGAGATATTCTGGAATTATCCCATTTTTGGCGACAGCGCATTCGTTATTGACCTTTTTTCGATCGCATTAAGTGTCGAATACCTACCTCGAACTTTTCGTGAAAGAAACAAATTTGTCGCGACCTTCGTTTTTTTTTCTACTAGGTGGCTTTGCTAACTTTATATTAATTTAGCAAATAATGGTCGAATAACATCACGATGATCATAAATGATTTTCGAATAATTATCGATGTTCAAATAAAGTAAAAACACACAAAAAATTTAATCTTTCTAGCAATTTCCACTACGTTTTCTCGCGATTTCCCTATATTTCTGAAAATATCGCATTTTTGGCAACAGTTATTGACCTTTATTCGATTGCATCAATCGCGTAGAAAAAAAAATTAAGGACGCGACAGATTCGGGACAGGTATTCGACAATCAATGCAATAGGAAAAAGTCAATAACGAATGCGCTGTTGCCAAAAATGCGATATTTTCACAAATATAGGGAAATCGCGAGAAAATGGAGTGGAAATTGCAAGAAAGATTGAATTTTGTGTGTTTCTTACTTTAGTTGAACATCAACAATTACTCGACAATCTTTCATGATCATCGTGATGATATTCGACCACTATTTGCTAAATTGAGATAAATAAGTAAGCAAAGCCACCTACTCGAAAAAAAAACGAAGGTCGCGACAATTTTTTTTTCTTTCACGACAAATTCGAGGCAGGTATTCGACAATTAATGCAATAGAAAAAGAGTCAATTACGAATGCGCTGTTGCCAAAAATGCGATAATTCTAGAAATATCTCGAACTAGCGGGAAAAAGACGTAAAATAAACAAGAAGGCATGGATGTTCTGTGTTTTTTTTGTAAATCATACGGACTTCGACAATTACTCGACAATTATTAATAACCATTTTCATGATATTTCGTAGAAATTGAGAAAGTGGTTCAGCTAACTTAATTTTAAGTCAGCAAAGCCACCCCGTCGAAAAAAATTAAGGACGCGACAATTTTTTTTCTTTCACGACAAATTCGGGAAAGGTATTCGACAATTAATGCAATCGAAAAGAAGTCAATAATGACTGTTGCCAAAAATGGGATAATTCCAGAAATAACTCGAACTCGCGGGAAAAAGACGTGAAATAAACTAAAAGAAATGGATTTTTTGTGTTTTTTTTACTTCATATGGACTTCGACAATTACTCGACAATTATTTATAACCCTTTTCATGAGATTTGGTCTATATAGAGAAAGTGGTTCTGCTAAGTTAACGTTGAGTTAGCAAAGCCACCCAGTAGAAAAAGAACTGAGGACGCGACAAATTTTTTTCTTACACGACAAATTCGAGGCAGGTATTGGACAATTAATGCAATAGAAAGAGATTCAATTACGAATGCGCTGTTGCCAAGAATGCGATAATTCCAGAAATATCTCAAACTCGCGGGAAAAAGACGTAAAATAAACAAGAAGGAATGGATTTTTTGTGTTTTTTTTACTTCATATGGACTTCGACCATTACTCGACAATTATTTATAACCATTTTCATGATATTTGGTAGATATTGAGAAAGTGGTTCTGCTAACTTAACGTTAAGTTAGCAAAGCCACCCCGTAGAAAAAAAAACTAAGGACGCGACAAATTTTTCCTTCACGACAAATTCTCGACAATTATTCAACAATTAATGCAATAGGTTTTATTGATTTTCTCGCAAGTGGCACTGCTAACTTTATGGACATCAATCATAACGTTACAGAAGAGATGATGACTGGTGTATGTCAAAAATACGAGCATATAAAGTTCATGGAGTATTCAGCAAAGTAAAGGGTAGCTGTTCTGCTTCTTTGTATGAGTTATCAACGTCGGCTGAGAACATCAAAATCTGATCATACCTTTCGGCTCTCATTTCGAGCATGAACATATTCCTGGAATTATTTCTCAAACATATCAAGAAAAGCTGCTTCAACCTGATCATCTGTCCTCGTTCAAGGCCGATAAATGGAACCAGTCATTTCTCGTCGTTTTCAATTACCTCACGCCTTCCATCTATGCAGCGGATATTCTTTCACGAATTCAAAATAGAGAAGCTATTAAAACATGCATCGGGAGATCTAGCATAGAGTTGCATCATTAATTAGAAATTCTCATTACGCCGGGACAAAGCCGCATTCGGCGGCTTCATTTTTCAGATATTGGAGGCGCGATAAAATGCAAAGACGTCGCTGTTTCAAAGACAAGGTATGCACAATTATATCTTCATTCATGACATTAATTATCGTCGTTACATACTTGGGATATTTGTATTCCACTCGACGGCGCTGGAAGTGATATTATGGTAACACGCGACATGCTTTGAATTCGTTATGTTGAGGGCTTCGTTGGAGTATTTCACAAACAATTGATAATCTGGAAGTGCTTTCGAAGAGAGGGGTATTTTGCAGGATTCTTTCTTCTGGGAAATTTGGTTTCCATACCTTCATTTTCATCCAAATTCACCTTTTTCGATTGTCTTCTGCTACGGCTTGTTGTCGTAGTTGTGTTGTTTACTGTATTATTTCGTCTTTTTCGTACATCCATATACTGCAGTCATTTTTTGATAAAATTCGTGAAGAAGAAGTATTTATTCTGTGAACTCTTATAAAATGGCGCAACATCATCACTGTTTGGTCGCATGTAACTGAAGAAGGATAAGACATGGAGTGCCTATGATCATGCTCGGTACTTTTAGATTGGTTCCAAAAAATGGTTGAACATTTTCAAGATGGCATTTCCTTACAAGTTAAGTTCGACTTCTGAAGTCAAGAACAAATTGTCCCCTCTAAGTTATCAAATATTGGCTGTATTGTTTATATACGTGAAATATTTCTAATATTAATAGAGAAAAAAGTATCTCCAACATTCGCCAGCTCTATGGAGTTATCACGTTACTTATTTATTTGAAAGGAAATGACAATAACCTAACATTTTCAAAATATACACGCTAAAATGGGTCAGAATTTCATGGAGTATATCTTTCGTGTAACAAACATAAATATTTCCATAACGGGATAACTTTGAACTTGAACAATTTTTTTCTCGCACTGGCATATGCGAATCTACCTACAAGGTGTATATAACTACAAGGATAAATGAACGAGCACTCAAAAGCACCTGACTTCACGTCAGTGGTTCAGGTGACCCAATTTTTAAATCTTTTCAATCTTATAAATCAGAAATTCACGAAATTTATACGAAGCAATATATTATATCCCAAAGTCTTCATTTGCTTAAATGAAGATATCTGAATGAATAACATTGTGAGAAACTGAGATAATATCTGGATATCCAATGCGTCAATAATGTGTTACAGAATGGCGGAATCGTCGGTTATATGAAAATAACGAGGCAATTATTGTGAGAGCAGTTATAGTGCTAGTGAGTACCTACTGTGTATTAGTAAACTAGTTGGACTTGTTCTCAAGCTGAGACCACCTGCTCAGTTTAATTTCAATAGAATCAATATTGCCGTATGTCATATTGTTGAGGAAACCATTTTTTTTTTATTATTATTTTTCACATCCTAAACAAATTAATATGGAAAATCTGTAATCCGTTGAAATCTCGGCTTTCTGACAGATTCCCACTAGCATCATTCAAAAGAACTCAGAGAAAGAAATACCAGAAACTCAATTGACAGACAATATGTAAAATCCTTCTTCTTCAGCAAGTTTTGAAAGTTTATCACATCACTTATTTTAATTTATTTCCCTTAATTTTTGAAAAGTATAAATATGCGAGTAGAAATCCGTTTTCTTGACACTGAAAATGGGCGTTTGGTGAAAGCAGTACCTTTCTGGTTGAATAGTTCTGTTTTTCCTTCAGTAGATTTCCAACAATAATATTTTGAACTATTTAGGATACGGACTGTTAAAACTTATATTTTGCTCAAATCCCTGAATTTTTGGGAATAAGTCTAGTACAGAGATCTAGTTAATAATCAACAGCTCAAGCCCGGATTGAGAAAATATATTTTTTCGGCAACCGTCCTTTTTCTTTGAGAAAGTAACATTTCCCGGCCTAGTCAGGAAAGTACGTACTTTCCGGACTAGCCGGAAAAGAAAAACTCACGTCGTTGTTGTCATTGTGATTATCATCACAATAGAACGAAATAACGGATGACAGTTCTGTTCTGTTCAATTCAAATAATAATCAAAATGTATAATAAAGAAATGGTCTCATTGATTTGTAATTCTACACGGTTGCCGAAAAAATATTGTACCCAACACGCCCGAAAATAGTTTTTTTGGACTCACAGACTTCCAGGACTCGACTCCGGCTCGTCCTAGAATTTTGTCTATTCGTCCAAAACAACCCTATTTTCCGGACTTGTTACGTAAATTACTATTTGATGCTGCATCTAAAGGGTTTCCAATGATAGGTGTTATTTGACATTAAGAAAAAATGCTATTTTTACATGAATGATCGGATGTTTATATCATTATACAGGGCGTTAATAATGGAAAGTAACATCAGCCAAATGACCATCACGACCACGCCCATAGGACCATAATATCCTTTTCATGAAATTCTCCATAACCAAATCGCAAATTGGGTGGCCTATGTCCTCGATAGCTTCACGAATTTCATCGTTGAGGTCTTGAATCGACGCTAGGCTCTTGGGGTACGTCTCTTTTACATGGCCCCAAAGGAAGAATTAACAATGTGTTGAATCCGGTTGAATCACAAGATCTCAGTGGCCAACTGTGATCAATTCATCGTCAGATAACACGGTCCGGAAACTTTTCCCGTAAAATATCAATGGTTTCGTTGCTTGTGTGGCACGAAGCGCCGCCTGTGGAAAGTACACGTTGTCCAGATCAATTCCATCCATCTCCGGATATAAAAAATTATTAATCATCTCTCTATAGCGCAATCCCTTCACCGTTACTGTTTCTTCAGCCTCATTCTCGAAAAAGTAAGGTCCAATGACCCCGCCAGACCATAAATCGCACCAAACAGTCATACATTGAGGATAGAGACTATAGAGAGGGTTTTCAATAACACCCTAGGGTTTTCCGAGCCCAAGATTCGACAATTCAGCTTGTTGACGAAGCCACCGAGGTGGTAATGGGCCTCATCTCTCAAAATGATTTTTCGATGGAATTCCAGATCATTTTCATGCATTTCAAGGGCCCAATCAGCGAAGCCACGACATTGTTGATGATCGGCTGGCTTGAGTTCTCATGTTAACTGTTAAGCCTCCAATGCCCAAATCTGTATGCAAAATACGGTGTAATGACGTTTGTGGAATGCCTAATTCCAAAGAGCGACGAGCATTGGACACACCTGGGTTTTCTTCAACACTTGTCCCAACAGCTGAAAATTTTGCTGTTCGACAAGGTGCTTCACGACGACACAAAAATGTTCGAGTTATACGAAATGTCTCTGCCAAATTTTCAGCAATTTTATAGAGAATTTTTTAATAATTTCAATGCGTTGTTAAAACGTATGTCGTTTCATTTTCATTATTTATTGATGGCGTAGTTTCTACTTGTCAAATCCAAATGTAAAAAAATGACCGCTTTCAGTGTGGCATCTACCGAAATAGCGAGCAATTCAAAATAACACCTATTATTGGAAAACCCTTTCAGTATAATACCAATACCAATTTTTTCTAAGAATAAAAATCACGCCCGTGAACTGCAATAAATACTCTATCAAACAAGTTTATCTCAAAAACAAATATTCTTTCGACTGATCCAGACCACTCAAATGGTCCTGCATTTGCAGTTGAAGCAAGTACTGTTAGTTATTCATAAAACGTAGGTATATGAGGGATTGCAGAAATCGCTCCCTATAGAAAAAGCACACAAAACCAAATGGCTCAACCTCTTGCGTCATTAATAAAGATCAGAAATAGTATCTCACTTCGAAATTAATTAATTACAGTGAGATAATATGTGAATAAAAATGCTAAATTGATCTGCTCCGAACTATCAAATTATAATATTATCAAAATAAAAAACCGAATGCTTCATTGTTGAATATCCCATAGCATGAATAAAAAGCTGACATTATTTAATACTCTAAATTTTATTACGACCCTGAATGATTTTAATAGTACCATAATATTTCGAGGCACGTGCAATGCAAACCACGTGCACCATTTGTGAGCGCGCTTGGAGTTAGTACCCGGCGCCATACCAACTTTGGCTATGCACGTTCGATGCGCTGTTTGATACGCTACAATTCCTGTTTATTGAAGATAATGGGTATGGTTAGTTCAGCATAGTAACTCGTCGAACGTCAAGTTGTTAATGTTATTTACTTTCATAGTACTTGGAGCGGATTGGAAAAGTGTTGTTCCATCTAGCACTCTAGCAGTCCATCGTGAATGGAATATTTTGAAGCCCTGAGAAAGAGAGCGCCACAGTATTCAAAGAAATTATTCAAATCATTAATATTTCACTTTCAGTTCGTGATTATCAGATCAAAAATTGAATTTTTGATGTGAAATCCATATTTCCGATTTTCACAATTCGTCCGAAAAGAAAGTTCAAATGATTCAACTTTTCTGCGAATGTATGAAATCATAGAACTAACGTTGAAGTAAACTCAACCCTACTTTTATTGAAGTAAAGTGATCATTCACAAATTTTTCATTATTGATTTTTTTCTTATAATTAAATGAAATAACTAAATTATTTTTCAAATCATCCTTAAAAAATAATAGTACCATAACTTTCGCATTTCAAATATTACTTCCATTGATTGAGCAAAGATTGGAAACCTGAAAAGTTTGCATACCTCAAAATAAAAGATTTTGGCGTCAGAAAGTTAAGGGATAGTTAACATTATCATGCCCTGCGAAGACAATTTGATGAATGTCGTCAAGTGGATTTGGATTGACTTACAATACCAAAATCTGCTTTTTACGACATTTTCCGATATGTCATCGCTGTTCACGCCAAGTGAACGGTTGACATAAACTTTTCTGAATTTTCATTTCCTTCTAAATTAATTTCATTTTTCCGTTCTTGGGGAGATCCCATGTGTGTCGTGTGTGGGTGCTGAAAGAACTCGTCAGCTGTGAAGCACATCATATGTCGCATATTTGTCATTTTCATTCAGTTCATTGATTGCCTTAATCGTGAATATATCTGCTTCGACATCTTAAATATTTTCTGTATCCTTTCGCGAAGTCGGAAATTTCAGTTTTTCCTGAAATTCGCAAAGGACCCCGCACTTTTAGTATGTAAAGTGGCGACCGGTCAAATTTTCTGAAAGTTTGGTATGTTGTTGTAACCGACTCAGTGACCAAAAGTATCAATGGGCCCAACCCAATCCTATGGCTAGTTTTATAAATACGGGGTGTTAAAGTTGAAAATTGTCCAGATTTTCGGATTTATTTTTCAATTATTAAGAGTTGGATTGGATTTCTGTAGCATACACACGTTTACTACATGTTCTAGTAATGAAATTAGTGGATACGTATGATTAAAAATATTCATATTTACAGGGTGATTCACGAATATATGACGGTAGTTTTTTGCGAAAATTCACTTTTTCTACTGTGACGTCAGGAAGGCATATTTTTGATCGATTCGGTATTAAGACGACGAAATATTGCACAGTGCATATTTTTTATACAGGATGTTTCACAGAGAGAACCACTAGACTACTAGACATAATCATATTTTTTTAGGATTAATTCGAAACCCTGTATTTTTGAATTGATTTCTGGGAAAAGTAATACCACAAACATATGTGTGTCTCTAATCACCAAAATATTCAGGGTGGTTTATTTATAGGAAGGTATTCTATTTTGGGAAAAGTACAAAAAACATGAACACCCTGTATTCGAAAATTTCCTCGGTTAAATGCAACTATTTTCTCACTATATATTGATTCCCACATCATCTCCCGAGGTATGAATTCTAAATCCGATACTATGACCAGTTTTCGAGATACAGGGCGTAAAAGCGGAGAATAACTTATTTCATCAATTTTTTTAAAATTGAAAAGCCGAATTGATTTTATGTTGCGCCCATGAGTTCAGTATGAGTTCAGATCAGATTCACATGGAAACGGTCAGCTAAAATATTTACTGTTACAGGGTGATTCAAGAATAAATCACAACAGCTTTTGCAAACACTCGATAATTCTACAGTTTCGTCACAGAGGAATTATTCGATGAAGTTAATACCTAGTCGTTAACAATTTTTAGTCCGAAATACTTCATTATGATTACTTTTCATACAGGGTGAGCCATAAATAATATGCTTTGAAATAATTGAAAGGGAAACTTTTCTGGTGAATTTTGAATCAATTCAAAGCATAAGTATTTTTGGTATGGTTGGCTGTATGGCTCACCCTGTATGGAGAGTAATCATAATGAAGTATTTCAGACTGAAAATTGTGAACGACTAGGTATTAACTTCATGGAATAATTTCTCTGTGACGAAACTGTAGAATTATCGAGTGTTTGCAAAAGCTATTGTGATTTATTCGTGAATCACCCAGCACCCTGTATAACAGTAAATATTTCAGCTGAACCTTTGCATGTACATTGGCATCTGATCTGCTCTCATACTCAACTCATGGGCGCAACATAAAATCAATTCGGTTTTAACGCCCTGTATCTCGAAAACTGGTCATAGTATCGGTAGTAGAATTCATACCTCTGGAGATGTTGTGGGAATCAATATATAGTGAGAAAATAGTTGCATTTGACCGAGGAAATTTTCGAATACAGGGTGTTCATGTTTTTCGTACTTTTCCCAAAATTGAATACCTTCCTATGAATAAACCATCCTGAATATTTTGGAGATCAAAGCACACATATGTTTGTGGTATTACTTTTCCCAAAAATCAATTCAAAAATACGGGGTTTCGAATTAATCCTAAAATAATATGATTATGTCTACTGGTTCTCTCTGTGAAACACCCTGTATAAAAAATTTGCACTGTGCAATATTTTGTCGTCATTATACTAAATCGAAAAGAACATTTCAAAAATATGCCTTCCTGTACACAGTAGAAAAAGTGAATTTTGGCAAAAAACTACCGTCATATATTCGTGAATCACCCGGTAAATATAAATATTTTTAATCATACGTATCCACTAATTTCATTACTAGAACATGTAGTAAACGTGTGTATGCAACAGAAATCCAATCTAGCTCTCAATAATTAGCAAATAAATCCGAAATTCTGGGCAATTTTCAACTTTAACACCCCGTATTAAGAAAACTAGCCATAGGATTGGGTTGGGCCCATTGACACTTTTGGTCACTGAGTCGGTTACAACAACATACCAAACTTTCAGAAAATTTGACCGGTCGCCACTTTACATACTAAAAGTGCGGGGTCCTTTAGTGATTCCGATTTCAATCGAATTGCATTCAGTTCATAACTTCCATTCGTGCGATTTATTTTGAACAAAAGACTGTTACCATTGGCTTGGTTATTTTATATTACTACAAGGATAAGTGTGCATAATTTGACATTTTTAGCAACGGATTTTCACGTCAGCTCATTCCATGTTCGTTTGTCGAACTCGATCACTCTGTTCATGGAAATAAGAGTTACGGACAAGATCTGGTTGACCGTTTTGCTGAAATAGGTAAGACTATATTTCATCTGTTATTTTAGGATCATTTCTCCTTTCATTTGTGTTGGGATTCAATAACAATTTATGTATATAAACAGTCCACTAGCTATATTATTCTTCTATTCGGAAACTTGGTAAGTTTTCATTCATTTAATAATACTGAACAGCACTTCAGTTGGTTAAATGAAAATCTACACCCAATACGTCAATCGCTTCAACCCACTTTCCACAGTTTCTTGAAATATTCAGTCGTACCTATTGGCCATAAGAACAAAATTTTCAAAACTACTCGACCTTTCGCATGAGTCGATATACAGGGTGTTTCTTAATTGATGCGGAAGATTTCAAAGGGTGATTCCTTGTTCAATATGAAGGGTAGTTTGTTGTATAAATGTTGGGTCAAAAGTCGAACGTTAGGGTTTATATCGCGATTCAAAGATGGCGTTAAAATGAAATTTAAAGAGAATCTAACGCAACGACTTAGAATAAAATTCGGATAGCCTGATTCGATTAGAAACTTTCTCATCTCCTGTATGTCTCTGGTAAAATGTACCGGTCGCAAATAAAAAAATTAAATGTGAATCATTACCTGTCGGTAGAGGGGAATTCATTTCAGAACTGATTCACATTTTATTTTTTATTTCGATACGATACATTTTACGAGAAAAATACGTGAGTTGAAAAAGTTTTCCACCAAACCAGGTTATCCGAATTTAATTTCATCCAAGTCGTTGCGTAAGATCTACTTTAAATTAAGTTAGCAAAAATGATAGGGGGGGTCTACTTCAACCCACACCACTCATTCTAAAAACCTGAAAAATATCAAGAATGTCTGTTTTCATAATAGTAATACTTCCATAAAATATCATCATTCTATGGCTTTTCGTTTTTAAGATACAAAATAAAAACATAATTTTTCCTCCATCTTTGACCTAGCTCACATACATATAACAAACTACCTTTTATTTTGAACAAGTATCCCCCCTTGCACCCTTGGGAATCTTCCGCAACAATTCATAAAGTAGGTAAATCACTAACCGCAGTTACATCTTGGTAATCAATCATGAAAATTCAATAAAACTCTTCGTCCTAAAAGATGACTAATCTTTCAGTAGTTAATAGATAAATAACGTCTATGATTTCGTCTCGTCCATCGTTCTAGCGAATATGAAACGATTGCAATATTTATGGACCTGACAGCTAAGCATGTCTTAACAATTTCAAACTCCTATCTGCGAAAACAGCTGATGGTGCTGCTAATAGAATTTGTGCCATTTGTTAAGGACATAGACCATTAATTATAGCATTGAACCCTGATGAGTTCATCTGATCTCATTCATAATGATCAGTACGTAAAAAGGTATTTAATTGAATGGTTTCATTGGTTACAATGCAAATTGTTGTGGTTTAAGAACGAAATTTTACATGAAATGTTATAAATATAAATCATAGGAGCCTTTTAATTTATTTGGAGAACAAATATCGTCCTTATTGGTAAACCCTTTATTACACTCTTTTACGAACCCACTCTTCTAGGAATAAAATTTACAGATTCATTTAGCGTAACACGTATTTGATTAACGGAAGTAGATAATTAATGATCAAACATGCCGCCACTGCCTTATGTGTCATTGAAAATTCACCTAGCCTGGCATTAATTTCATACATAATAAACCTTCACTGGAGGTAGAGTATCCAGATGCAATTGAAATGAATGCCAATTTTATCAATTGATGTTTGGGATAGGTTTTTGATGACCTTATCGTGTATCTATTGAAGTTGCATGAGATCATCTTAAAATTAATTTGATATATTCAACTGTTCAACGTAGTGTGTCCACTGAAGAAAATGAGAACTACGGTTTACTTTCAATCGAACATAGGAAATTGAAAAAATCTGCGATTTCCAACATGACAAAAAATTTGAGTCGATTTTATATCATAGTGAAGATTCCACACACAAAAAATTGTTGAGTTACATTCAACAAGTTGAGTGTTGATAGGGGGGGGCAAAACTTTTGACGTTGTGTGTATTCAAACTTGGTCTTTGTACATCACTACTGCATTGAATTGAGATCATACAAGAAATCATTAACAATTTGGATCTACTTCAAGATAGTTATTCTTGGGGTTGGAGATCCACCCGAATATTGAATAACTGAGTTACATGTGCTTGAAATCACTACCAAAACTTCGCGATGGAAAAAGGATTGACGACGGGCGTTTCCGTCCACATTTTCAGCTCAATTTCCGTTTCAGAACAGATTGAAACCTGAAGTTGATAAATGAAAGCTTCAATTTCAAATGCTCGCTCCGCTGGTCACACATGTTCTGAATAAAGAGTTGGCCAAAGGTCGCAAAACTGTTAACCCCGCACAATGTCGTCTATAAAATGTCACCGGATGCCCTACCCGAGAAATGAACATTGATCTAGTTCAGTTCTCCGACCAATGGCCCCACCTCATCACTGACAAATATCCCATATTAGAGAACATCGAACTCCCATCAGTTTTGTGCAGTTCTTTTGTGGTCTATTTCCTGGCGGTGATGAGAGAACTTGTGCACTTTTATAGGGTGAAATTTCGTTACATTACGCATCATCACTCTCGCATAAAACCAACTAGGCGATAAATGTCGGCATATAAAGTCGTAAAACTATTCGAATATGAAACAACACATGATATTGTGGCTACTATTTACCATTGATGAATCATTTATGGCCTTTTGTTCTGTTGTAGCGCAGCATGGATGAATAAGTTGATCATTCCTTTCGCTGATGGAGCGAGAGATCAATGATGGTCGATGAGGATGTTGCCAAAATTATTCGAACGTATTATCGGCTCTTATTTTCATGATTTTACTGTTCTATTCATTTTGAAGGTGGAATTTAATTCATCTATGTACATGCATAGGGGAAGCATTTAGGTTAGCAGGCAATGGTGGTCATGCCCACAGCTGAAAAAATTGAAGTTGCCTATTCGTGCGAAGTCTGGTAACCTCATATTCTTCACAACCCGCGAGTCCCCGAATAACCTCGGTCATTCCACACGACTCATCCATATATGAGGAGGGTCTTTATTCGTTTTCGCTCTTAATTACGAAGGCGTAGAGGGGCCACATTTCAAAATAAAAAATTTTTCAGTATAATTCCGACTTCAAACTCGGAATTAGCGCTAATTCCGACTTCAAACTCGGAATTAGCGCTAATTCCGACTTTGAACTCAGAATTAGCACTAATTCCGACTTTGAACTCGGAATTATACATAATTCCGAGTTCAAACACGGAATTATACATAATTCCGAGTTCAAACACGGAATTAGGTATAATTTCGAGTTTAAACTCGGAATTAACCCTAATTCCGACTTTAAACTCGGAATTAGCCCTAATTCCGACTTTAAACTCAGAATTAGAACTAATTCCGACTTCAAACTCGGAATTATACATAATTCCGACTTCAAACACGGAATTAGTGCTAATTCGGAGTTTATACTCGGAATAAGGGCAGAAAAGATTGATGATAGTATTCGGAGATGATTCTTCGATGGCGTAGAATGTTGTTGCATTCATTTCAAACCTTATCGTTTTCTCATTATATTTGAGAATCTTTTTTATGTTAAACATACTTTTTATGTATGGTATGCAACATATAACCGGTCTTCTCCAGGCTTAGATCAGGAAAACAATGTCATTATTACAATAGATACAATGGCAGTCGTCTTCATCATCTCGAATGTGGCTTACAACATTTTATTCTTAATTGTCTTCTTCAAATAATGCCTTAAGGATTTTATGACTCCTTTTCTTTAGAGGAGATATGAGCTCACTGTTTGATTTGATTGCAATCATATTAGGTGTAGAAGTTAAAACTTAGAACATTTGTTGGGTCTTCAGCTTACCTTTGCCCTGTCCCCTTAAGAATCCTTCTTCAACAGGAACAACAAGAGAAGGATAAAATGCATTGCCTTCATTAGCCGCAAATGAATGTTTTTGTTCTCAATATGCTATGACAAGTCATGGTTCTTTATTGCTGATTGATCCTGAAAAGAATTGTGTTGCTTTTGTCCCGTAGATACCTACTCTTCATCTGAAACTACTATTTCATGTCCGTTGACTGTAAATGTCATTTTGTCCATATAGCGTTGAAACAAATCATATCGAATGAGCACAAAAAGTTTATTCAACATCAAAAAGGCTTTGGGAATGCAATGACAAATAAGTAGAGTTTGAAATGAATGCAATATAAATGAAAAAAGTTATGAAAACTGACCATTTATTATCAAAATTTGACGCAATGAGAGAAACTCGTGACCTATCGATACATGTTATCAACTCATAATGACCGAATTAACTAGAGTAGCTCATGTGAGTTTTCAGAGGTTCATAGAAGCCACTATAAGGGTTTGTGATATGGTAGATAGTTATGTAATTGATACATACAAATTCAAATCCTGATGCCTTGATGCCTAAGCCATTTTGTACAAATATGTCATTTTGTACGTGTTTCGCCTAGTTTATGATGCAGATAGAGAATATTAGTTGTTGATATGTTTGAAAACAATTGAGAATTTATATGACCACAGGATATGGTTTTGAAGTACCTTCTGAGAAAAGATTGAACGAAATTGTCTCTAGGTATAACATGAATCAACAAAATCTCAAATATCTCCAAAATCATTGAAATTCGAAGCATAATCACCTCCGAAGACTATCATTAACTGTTTCTGCCCTAATTCCGACTTTAAACTCGGAATTAGCACTAATTCCGTGTTTGAACTCGGAATTAGCGCTAATTCCGAGTTTAAAGTCGGAATTAGTGCTAATTCCGAGTTCAAAGTCGGACTTTGTACTAATTCCGAGTTTAAAGTCGGAATTAGGGCTAATTCCGAGTTTGAAGTCAGAATTAGGGTTAATTTCGACTTTAAACTCGGAATTATTACTAATTCCGAGTTTGAACTCGGAATTAGCACTAATTCCGAGTTTAAAGTCGGAATTCCGAGTTTAAAGTCGGAATTCCGAGTTTAAACTCGGAATTATACTGAAAAATTTTTTACTTTGAAATGTGGCCCTTCTACGCCTTCGTACTTAATCGATCTTATTTAACGTAGTTCTAAGTTATCAAGGTAAGTCATGAAAGTTTGTTGAATCTGTTCATCATATATTCATAATAATGTTCAATCTGAATCAAAATATGGTATTCTTTTTTCTATTCACAATTTACTCTATCAACTCTAATACGGGTAATTGTGGTCAAGAATGAACGGAAAGGAAAATGCAAGGGAAAGGACCAAACAACAAAGAGTTGATCGTTGATGCCGATGGAAATAATTAAAAAGGCTGAAAGGAAGAAAATGACTCTTCATTGACTGACTGACGTAAACATTGATGACCACTGCTTCAATGATGATACTTTTGATGAAGATAACTCACAAAATAATTGTCTTTTATGAGGGGAATTTAGCAGAAACAACGAAGTATATTACCATAAACTTCCTCTGGGCTTTGGACTCACTCTGCTGGCACAGGCTTCGATTCCGCATGTCAGGAATATTTGATCATCATTGTCAAGATCATGACTACCATTGCCCTCACGTGAGTGCAATAGTGGTCAAAAACTGTATTTTTCCAAACTATTGTTGCTAGTGAATCTAAACTCCAAAGCTTATTACTCTGACCTCAATTCATAGTCCTTTAATGCAGAATTGTGATGTTATGTTCCTAATAGAGCTGTGATTTATAACTTGAGTTTTATTTCCAAAAGAGCTCAACTGACCGACATTACCTTCTTTTCCCTGCTGGATATGAATTTTTTGTCTATCTAGTTCCATGCATAAACAAAATATTGCGATACCATATCAACGAACAATAACTTATAAGAAGTGTCAGTGTAGAGTTCGACGTCAAAAAAGTAAACCTGAGTTACGCAATAAATTAAAAAAAAGATGTCCACCGAAATTGTGAAAATCGAAAAATCGATCCATCATCAAGTACCTGTATTTAAAAGAGTTAAGAGGTGAGCAGATTTACGAAGATATGCTTATCTAATGCACTTGGTGATCAATGTCCTTCGTACGCGACCGTGAAAAATTGGACCGCAAGCTTCAAAAGAGGTAAATTTTCCATTGAAGATGATGACCGATCGGGCGATCGGAAAGGCCAGTTTCTGTGTCAGTCCCCGAAAATATCGATGCAGTTCATGACATGATTTTATCAGACCGTCGAATTGGGTTGAAACGGATATCTGAAGCACTGAAGATTTGATACGAACGCGTTCATCATGTACTTAGTTCACGTCCATTCGGTCATGAGAAAAATTTCTGCAAAATGGATCCCCAAATATTCGAATGTTGACCAAAAGCTTGCAAGGGTAGAGGCTTCGCGTTCTATCTGATGTGCTCGATTTGAAAACGATGTAGACTTCTTAAACCGAATTGTTATACTATGGATGAGACTTGGGTACATTTCTACCATCCAGAAACAAAGCAACAATCGATGGAATAGCTTCACTTTGGTTCTCCAAGACCTAAGAAGTTTCGTGTCCAAAAATCTGCTGAAAAAGATCTTGCTTCAGTTTTTTGGAACAAATAATTTTTTGGATAAGGGTATAACAATAACTGGAGATTACTATTCGACATAACTGACCACTCTACGGGAAAAAATTAAAGAGAAAAGACGCGGAAAGCTATCCAAAGGTTTTTTGCTTTTACAGGACAACGGCCCAGACACAAATCCCTTGTTGCCATGCAAAAAATTCGTGATTTAGGGTCAGAATTACTAGAACACCCCCCTTATTCACCAGATTTGGCTCCGTCCGACTTTCATCCCTCTCCTCAACTGAAAAAAAGTTTAAAAGGTCGTAGATTTTCTTCCAACGAGGAGGTTATAAAAGCTGTGGAGGACTGGTTTGCAGAGCAAGAAAAAACATTTCTTTAAAGGTCTAGAGACCTTGCAGGTTCGCTGTAATAAATGTATTCAATCAAGAGGAAAATATGTTGAGTAATAAAATATTTTGACATTGAAATTTTGTTTGGTTCTATAGTAGGCTAAGAATTTCTCAATATATCCTCGTAACTAAAATAAATCAACGATATATAATCGATTCATTTTTCCTTTATTGTCTCATCCTGCTTAAAGCAAAAAGTCACAAAGGTTTTCCATCGAATATATTGCGCTTGAAGTAGAGGAAAATATTTATCTCATTTCCAGAACATAGATTGTTCATTTCTTGAGAAACCTAGGAGGACCATGGCTTCTGACAATGTGTATATATTCTTCGAAATTTCCATGACGAATTCCTGAATTGATGCTATTACACCATTCTATGCGTATTACATTTCGTCACGGTGATATCAAACCCTTGTATCGCGTTATGGCTTTCCAGATGCTAACAGCCTACCAAATTGGATAGATAAACAGTCATATACACTTAATATTTTGTATGGCCTCAACCCAATTAGAGCACCTATCTCGAATGATGCTCTTTAACAGCCAATTTCATAATCCCAAGTCGATCGTTTATTGTAATATTCCCAGGCACATAAAAGGAACCGAACATCGTCGAGGGACTCTCAATAATGCGTGGGATCGAATGGATCAATAGGAATGTTGAACTGTTAAGTACATAATTCAAGTAAGTGCCGAAACAAATGTGGAAATTGTAGTAAAAACTGGCCAAAAATGAATGCGTTTAAAGATTATTCCAAGTCTTTTGACTATGTTCACATTGATACTAGAGTCTAGATGTTTTCGGACGGCGATGTCTGCAATAAAATGTCTAAGCCCTCCACTATCGTTTGATAATACCAAATGAACGCCCCTAAATAAGCTACAGCCAGAATAACCTCCTTCTGAGCTTGGCTGATTAGGCTGTTGTTGAGTTCTAAACGCTTTGTGTTTTCCACTAAGTGGGTCTCAACCAAGCCATTAACCGATATTATAAGCGGGAGTATTGAGGTTTTCTTAAGTCCATAGATCTCCTTAAGCTCGAATGCGAGATTATGGTATTTGGTCAACTTTTCGGTGTAAGCTCGTGCTATATTCTCATCGGCAGGCACCGTAACGTCGATTATCTGGACAGATCTCTCAGTCTTGTTGAAAAGAACTATATCCGGCCGGTTGTGTGGAATCGCTCTATCCGTGACCATGGTCGTGTCCCAATACAGCTTGAACCTCTCGTTTTCCAGAACGTCACGTGGTTGGTAAGTATGCTGTTTCCCGTGATCTTGTATCAGGCCTGCCATTTTTGCGAGTTCCCTATGGTATATCCTTGCCATAGCATTATGACGTTCCGTGTAA
The DNA here is from genome assembly GCA_951802165.1 of Adalia decempunctata. Lineage (NCBI taxonomy): Eukaryota > Metazoa > Arthropoda > Insecta > Coleoptera > Coccinellidae > Adalia > Adalia decempunctata. The sequence goes on from OX637697.1 coordinate 32,056,509, forward strand.
TCTCTAGGAGCCAGTATTGAACACGAGGACGTGACATGTTGTATCGTCTCCTGAGCTTTCGAGCACTTCCTACACGAGTCCGTCGGTATATTGCGACCCGTTATCCTTTTAATATAGGCTCGTGTTGGCACCACCTGATCTTGGACAGCCACGATCCTTCCCTCTGTCTCAGGGAAAAGATATCCTTGTTTAAGGTAAGTGAGCGACTCTGATTCTATGATGTTATCTGATTTCAAATTTCCAGGATATCTGCCATGAAGTGCTTTACTGTGCCAGTCCTCTGAAAGCTGTTCGAGTGATGGTCCTTTCAAATCTATCGAGGATCTAGCCAACTGCAAAGCTGAGGACCCATCTGCCTGGGATATCGTCCGGTAAAAAGGTAGGTTTTTTGATCTGAAAAAGTCTCTCATCTGTAACACTATTCTGTTGTGTGTTATCTGCAGGTTTTGAAGCCCTCTTCCTCCCTCATGTCTGCTCAAATAGAGTCTGCTCACCGATGAATGGGGATGGTGGACGCCATACCTAGTGAGCAGCTTCCGCGTCTGGACATCCAGTGCTTGCAACTCCGCAGTTGTCCAGCGCACAACCCCGAAGGAGTAGCTCATGCAAGGTATAGCCCATATATTTATTGAAGTAAAGAGAGCCTTGGCGCTCAGTTTGGCCTTCAGTAGACTCCTGACTCTGGCGAAGTACTTTGCTTTGAAAGTCTCCTTTACCTCCACTGTTTTTATATCGAGAGCCTGCTGAACGCCAAGGTACTTATATGTTTCCTGAGGTTGTAAGCTTTCTATTCTTGACTGATCCCACAGCTTGATCCCTGGCCCCTCCTCGATGTTGCCTCTCTTCACATTTAGGACCGCACATTTGTCCAGGCCCATTTCCATCCCTATAGTTTGGCTAAAAGGTGACACTATCTCCAGTAGTCTCCTCAACTGGTCTTCACTGGCTGCGAAAAGCTTCAGGTCGTCCATGTACAGTATATATATATATATATATATATATATATATATATATATATATATATATATATATATAGTTATTAATGGTCATTGTCACCTCCAAAATATAAACTCAACAAGCGTTGTCACCTCATATATAACGCTCTCACCTCCGAAATCGGAGGTCACAACGTTTTGCCTTGTTTCTTAGCTTGTTAGACTCAGGAGACTTCAGGGATCAACATATCAAAAAATCGTTTTGAGGTCAGAACGCACCATATTTCTGTACTGTACAATCTTTTAGTTCAGCTATATACCACCAGCGCTAGTGCGCCGTCCTATACATGGAGAAATAAGTCGAAGAGACATTCAGTTCGTTGTCACCTCCGTAAATGGCAACACTGTAAACCATACTCGTACGGAGCAGGTGCACTGAGGCATGCATAAAAAAGTGTATCAAAACAACATCTGGCATTCTTTCGAACCATAAAATCGTCTGGTTGATGTAAAATGAATCGTTTGTGAAAAGTTCGGAGGTCGATATTTCTGACCCGACTATAAGATAACTAAAAATGTTTAAACGGAACATTTGTTATTGTCGTTGTTAAAAGCTTCATTAGGTTCTTTCTTCTTTTATCTTGAAAGATTACCAGAGTTTGTCTAAGAATAAAAAAATTGCATATACCAGATTTCATTGAAATACACTAGTACGACTGAATACAGTATATTTTCCCCGAAACTGAATTATGAGCCGGTTTTCTAATGACGTTTATTTTTTTTTACCTACACGAATTGAGTTTTTTAGTTCTTAGGGCCTAATGAAATCATCCCAAAAAATAATTATAAATTCTTATCCTTATACATTGCACCAATATTTAGACGATATACGAACTGGAGCTTCGTCGTCAAAGGTGAATAGTACCTACATAATTTCTCCGTTTCGTCGAATTTTGAAAAAGGAAAAAACTTTGTGACTGATTGCATTTTAAAAGTTTTCTTTTAAGATAAACTGCGAACATTTCTCCACAGAAACAGATTCAAGAGAAAGGTGGAAGGTGGAATCACCCTTCATAAACAGGTTCCTTGAAAAAAGTTGGAGACTTTCAATAATGAACACTTAATAATAAATAATTCTATTCGTATGTTGATCATAACATAAGCATTAGGTTTTTTAGTAACATATTTTTCAAGATATATGAAAGTTTGCCTCTCGAGAGCACAATAATTTCCGAAAGAAAGTACTTGAAGATTCGATATTCACGAAGCGGCTTTATTTGCGAGCATCAAAATTATGCTTCCTCAAATTCCACCGGATGATTCAGCAGATCCGAAATGTTAATGTCACCATATATTCAAGATTTCAGATTCGATCCAACTGAAATATGGTATCTTGGATATGTCGACTCAAAAGTTCATGCAGAATTTCAGCCGAACTTGACGAATAGGTTAGATGTGAAAATGAAACTTTCTTATAATACGATCCTCACAGAATTTCGCATCATTTCCTCGGAATATACTTTTTGGTGAATTTAAATTCGATCGTATTTTAGAGTTATTGAGTGAATGATAATGGATGTAACTCCAAAACAGTCGAACAGATTTAGTTCGAGAGAGAGTCTCACCATCAAGACTCCACAGCGAGCAAGAAAATTTCTAGTGTTTGTTCCTTTCTCTCGAAAGTTGAATGTCTACGAATGATCGGCCCCAAAAATTTAAAATCAATGTTCTCATCAAGAGCCTTATCTTACAATAAAAGTATGCAGCCAAACAGCGTAAACAAGTAAACGAGCCTATACCTGTCAGCAAGCAACTGAATTCAAAATTTGAAATACAAATCAAATAGCTTTTGGTGTATGTAGCTTCTGAGTGCTCGTCTATCCACCTAGTAGGTAGATTCGCATTTTTCAGTCCGAGAATGTAATTATAAAAAAATGACTGAGGCCGTAAAAAAATTGACAGTGATACTGTCCGTGATTCCGACCTTAATATCTTGAAATTCTTTCGATAATCGCTAGAAATTTTCGAGGTTCTGGATATGTAATACATGGGCTTCCAAGTTCCTACCTCGAACGCCGAAGGGTAGTCTCGATAGCCATACACGGGACTCTTTTCGAGCATTCGTGCGATGCTGGATGCCCGAAAGTCCCGTAGAGAGTCCTCGTCAGTGGCCTACATTAGGTTATGAATTTATTGGGATGAAGGAATGAGTATATTTAGATAAAATTTTATACTGAAGCGAAGAAAATGGTCGAAATCATGTCTTAAATGGGACCTACTTTGGATGATTGGGTTTAACAAAAAATTGAAATCTCGAACATAAATTATGTATCACATAGAAACAAACCTCTCAACAAATAGGTGTAAACAATAAATATATAAAATAATATAAAAATGAGTTTGGAAGAATTATTTAACGAATTTGTTATCCCACAAACTAATATTTTCTTCGACGCATTTTGTTAAGGAGTGTTGAGATTTTTGTTTTTTTTTCGTCGAGCAAGCAGTAGGTTGTACTGCTTGCTATTTCCTTCGTCTTTCATCTGGAAACCGATTTCGGCTCAACACAAGTTTTCCTTCATTTTCTGAATGTTCTCGTTCGGAAGGATAAAATTGATCATTCCTTTTATTCAAGAGTAAATGCTTTTTAGTAATAAATTTACTAGGATGAAGACATGACGATATTTAGAATAGATTTTATACCGAAGCGAAAAGAATGACTAAAACCATCTCTTAAATGGTATTTTTTTTAAATTTTCGAGGGGTGTTCTATCAGTTGTTCTCATTGACCAAGTTACTTTTTTTGCATTTATAATATCGGCTTCCCACTTCTGAAACGAATTGACAAAATTAATCTTTATTCCCGTTGCTGTTGGAAAAATACACAAAGTAAAAAGCCGTTGAAAAGAAGAATCAGTGAGCTTAAAGTTCGAAATTATTAGAAGAGTTATGAAATTCAAAAGCTGTCAAAAGGGGAATGGTATTGAAAGAGAATGTCACTTAATTGAAATCTATGTGCGATATATGAAAGACAAGAATAAGAATCATCGTTGCTTGGAAAAATTTATGACAGTAAAAGTATGATTGGAAGACTATTCGAAAAATTAAGTGGGCAGAATCCCTTCGAAAATTACGTTCAATAAATAAGATCACCCCACATTTTTTTTAAAGAATATAGTTACATCAGAACTAAATTAGGGTATAGTTATATCAGAACTAAATTTGAGAATAGTTTACAACATCCAATAACCCAACTGATGATTCAGTTTGTGATAACAGAAAATATTCCGTAGGGAATATCCCTTCTTTATCCAGTTATCCTAATGAATAAAAAAATGAGAAGCTTAGCAATACAGGGTCTTTCATGAGGAACCTCACCCATATTTATACGGGAAACTACTGAACGTATTTTCATGAAATTCAGCACTTATAAGTATTTCACGATGCTGATGAAATCTAAAATATTTTCAAGGCACGAGCACCTCCGGTTTTTCCGGAAATGACGTCAACTTCCGTTTTTCAAATTAGAACACCATTTTTTTATTGCAGAAATAGATTTCTTAGAAAATTTCAAGTTATTTTGATGTAACATTTTTCAGTTTTAGTTGGAAAATTCTCTCTGAGCGGGAAAATTCGAAAAAAAAATCGAAAATAGAGCTCCGCTGAAACAAGAATAACTTCGAGGTTTTTGGATGGAAAATTTTCATTTTTGGGATTTTTCAAGATGTAAGATTGATGTATCCACTTTAGAAATCGAAATCGCGATTCATGATACAGGGGGTGAAAAAATCGCTTTCAAAGTTAGGGATGACAAAATCGTGAAAAATCAATTTTTTCAAATCAGAACCCCATTTTTTTATGGCAGATATTGAATCTACGTTAAAAAATAATGTGAGTGTATGCATCACACCCTTGCCCTTAAGTGGATATTTTCTGAGTTATTCACAAAAAACTGTTTTTCGTCTTGAATTTTCAGCTATTTCTTTTCCCTTCACGCCAAAAAGATGAAATTTTCTGGAACTGTTACTTAAACCATGTTTTAGATTTTGCTATCCTAATATGCAAGAGAAAAAAGTTACAGGTTGTTCCTAAATAGATGGCGAATTTGGATTCGAATTTGTATCGGAAACCTCTTTATTTCAACTAATCGGCCATCGGTTTTCTCTCCAGTGATAAATAAATAATTCCTTATGAACCTTATGCAAAAACTTACCATATTTTACTTTCTTTTTTTTTAAGATAGACATCATTAATTACATGCTACTGAATAAAGAGGAATTTGGCAGATGTAATTAATGATATCTATCATTAAAAAAAAAGAATGTAAAACATGGTAAGTTTTTGCATATGGTTCAAAAGGAATTATTTATTTATCACTGGAGAGAAAACCGATGGCCGATTAGTTGAAATAAAGAGGTTTCCGATACAAATTCGAATCCAAATTCGCCATCTATTTAGGAACAACCTGTAACTTTTTTCTCTTGCATATTAGGGTAGTAGAATCTAAAACATGGTTTAAGTAACAGTTCCTGAAAATTTCATCTTTTTGGCGTGAAGGGAAAAGAAATAGCTGAAAATTCAAGACGAAAAACAGTTTTTTGTGAATAACTCAGAAAATATCCACTTTAGGGCAAGGGTGTTGCATACACTCACATTATTTTTTAACGTAGATTCAATTTCTGCCATAAAAAAATGGGGTTCATATTTGAAAAAATTGATTTTTCACGATTTTGTCATCCCTAACTTTGAAAGCGATTTTTTCACCCCCTGTATCATGAATCGCGATTTCGATTTCTTAAGTGGATACATCAATCTTACATCTTGAAAAATCCCAAAAATGAAAATTTTCCATCCAAAAACCTCGAAGTTATTCTTGTTTCAGCGGAGCTCTATTTTCGATTTTTTTTTCGAATTTTCCCGCTCAGAGAGAATTTTCCAACCAAAACTGAAAAATGTTACATCAAAAAAGCTTGAAATTTTCTAAGAAATCTATTTCTGCAATAAAAAAATGGTGTTCTAATTTGAAAAACGGAAGTTGACGTCATTTCCGGAAAAACCGGAGGTGCTCATGCCTTGAAAATATTTTAGATTTCATCAGCATCGTGAAATACTTATAAGTGCTGAATTTCATGAAAATACGTTCAGTAGTTTCCCGTATAAATATGGGTGAGGTTCCTCGTGAAAGACCCTGTATGTCAATATAAATTGAATTCTTATATACAATCCGCATTCCCTCAGTTACCTGCCCAATATTATGTTGAGCTATTGGTTGAAGGAATTTATAAATATGACATCTTTTTGGTAATGAAATTTTATAGTATATTGTTCAATGAGCGATAATGTAAGTCATAACAGACGCAGATGAATTTTGCAGCCCGAGCCTTCAGGCGAGGGGTGTACTAATTCATCAAGTGTGTTATGACCATTTCCGCGAATTGAACACTATACTTTACCTTCGACTTCTTCAGTGAAATTCGAATCAATCAGCATTTTCAAAATTGACAACAGTTGTCAAAAGCGATTTCTTTGGTCGAAAATCTAATCGATATCGAATACCGTAGAAAACGTCAGAAATTCACGTTTTCCAAATGCAATTTTTGGATATTCAGACCTAAGAAAATGTAGAAATGGATGGCGAGAACGTTACCTTGATGTCTGGAATAGAGTTCCCAAACGATTCGACATTCATATTTATTTCGTAATTCGTAAGCTACATTTTTCCTATTTGTATTATAGTGAGTTTTAGGCGTGAGTTATTATTACCTCACACTATTGGTTTATGGAGACTATTACAGATCAAAATGAGTTGAATAATGGATATATTATTCTATGGGAGTAGATAAGGATTATTATGTCTTTCCGTAAGTCCCGTATAACAATTACATATTTCCATGCATCAAATAAATGATGATTCTTTATGGCGAGTATTTTATCCATCCAAAAGCTGCACTTATACCAATTAATTATTCACTCTCCCATTTTATTTGAAGACTTGTTTCTTTCCAATTGAAGTAAAATAGCGTCTTGATATAATTCTCTTCCGTTATTGTTTGATTCAATAATTTTTGGAATTGCTACTATTGGAAAATTACGAAAAGCCGCTCACCTCAATTTCTGTGGCTATTTTCATTCTTACTATTTAGTTATCGATTTTCGAAAAAAACTGCACTCATTTTCTCCAAGAACTCCATTTCGCAGCATTGTGATGGGATTTTTTTAGCGATCTCACACAATTCAGAATATGTATATTGATATTACAACTTTTTATTAATTTCGTGAGTTTTTATTCATGTTAAAAATGATTCGATTTCCACGAAATTCTGAATTTATAGTTCCCCAAAAAGAAACCTTCGATTTATTAATTTTTGTATCTTTACTATTATACCAGTCCCATCTTTGGGATCGGATTACTATTTTACAAGTTGTTAGGATGAATCGTGGCAAATGGCTAGAGGTTTCAATGATTTCAAGACTTGGTGATTTCCTTTGAAAATTAAATTATTTAAGGTTCACTGGTCGCAAGGAGTTTCGGATTTGACCACATATTCTTCACCATTGATTCCAACCTAATCGTTCAAGATCATTTCGGCTGAAAATTCTTCAATTGAAGATATTTTGACGAAACGATAAATATAGTTTAGAATCCACAACAACAAGAATACTCCCCGATCTCCGACTCCTTTATAGACATGAATCAACCTTGAAAAACCAAGCCACCTGCATCCAATATATGAATATTGAATTTCATATATTCACTTCACCTACTCACCTCCGAAATTTGGCAACACCGCCGGAGGTTATAACGTTCACACTACAAGAAATATAAGCGGAGGCTACAGCGCCTCGATTGTTCAAACAAAATTTTTTCAGCAAAAATGTTTTCCCCTCTCTCGGTAATTTTGTTCTTTGGCTTCCCCTCTCCATATATCAACAAAAATTTTTCCATTGAGACTACTCCTTCACCCGGAGGTGAGGTCGCCCAGTCTACTTAACGGAGGTCACAGCTTAACAGGGGTTCATATATATATATATATATATATATATATATATACAGAATCCCGCCTTACGAGAGCCATACATTGTGATTTTACCATCATTTCGACGTCCGCTTGCAATCCGGCGTCCGATATACGGACGTCGAATTGTCTTGCTCAATTCTCGGTGTATTTTGACGTTATGGCACGTCCTGAGTCCGTACACCAATTTTTGCCGATGACGTCAGTTACTCTCATCTTGTACAAAATCGCATATTTCAGTTCAACCAACGCACGATCGTGGCGCTGACTACCACTTTCCGCGTATATGTTATATACATCTTCCCTATTTCATATTGAGAGCATTTGAGGACATGAAGTTTGGCAACATAGTCTTATAATAATTCTTATACAGTGCGATTAATGGACGTCCGTTATACTCTGTTATCGGAAAAAAATTGTTTTGAATGCGCGACCTCGCTTCTCGATGAAGTGTTTGGTGCTGCATTTGTGAATACCTATGAAAATCGTCTATCCAGATATCGCCGTGTGATAAACTTTGGGAAGGAAAGGGGATCATAGTATGTGGATTTACTGATTGAATTCGTGTTCATTACACCCAAACTACAGGGTGTCCCAAGTTCGAGTGCGTATTAGACGTTTCTGGAGAACTGAACATATTTTAAATCTGAAAATTGATATTGATATTCGAAATTCTCTACAGACCTAAAATATTTTTGGAGCCTGAGCACCTCCGGTTATACAAGGAGTGACAATAAATTTGTTGGAAATTTTTTTTTTCATTTTTACGTTTCCGATATGATTGAGTATTCAATGCTGGATACATTTCTGGTGAAACTATTGTATTCATTCACATGGTTTTCAAAATATCGAAACCAAATCTGAAAGAATACCAAATATTCATAGTCAGCAGCGGCGTAGCTACGTGGGTGCAAGGGTGTGCAGTGCACCAGGGCCCCCGACCTCAGGGGGGCCCCCAAGCGCTGACCATCAAATCGCGTTTGATCTTAAACAAAATTCTAACTTGGATTTTTCTCTGTGATCTATTATGTGAATAACATTGTTTTTATTATATTCAGTTGTTGAAAAATGTTTTTTCCGAAATATCATCAAATCTAGGGATTTATTGCCAAAATTCACTGGTGAATCGGACACCTATCTAAAAAAACTAAATCCGACTAGATGGTACAGTAGGGTTAACATAATTTCGGCAATCAAATTTCATTTTTTTCATATCATTCGTGCATTAGCTGAAATAGAAGAATTAATTCTTGCAAATAAGAGCGAAAACAAGCAGAAATTAAAAAAAATTTTGAATTTATTTTCCTCGGCGATTTAATGCACCGCATTCTAAATGATATCAATTATGCATCTGAAGTATTAGAAAAATGCGACGTCAGTTTGGACGACGTATGCAGAGCTTTAAAAGAGACGAATACAAAGAAAAAAAATTATAGGAGTGACTTCGAGTCCTTCAAGTGCAAGGCTAGAGAAAATGTCAAAGCATATGGTAAAGATCCCCATTTCGAAGAAAAGAGACAAAAAAAAGATAAAAAATATCTCGATGAATTAGCTTCCGATCACCGATTTCGAAGCAGGGGAGAATTTTCCGAAATAAATATTTTCAATAGAATGTTCGATACAATAATTTCTCAATTTTAGAAGTCGCCTTCTCACATTTCGGTTGCAGTTTCCAACAAACTGCCGAATCATTGGAAACTATTAAGTTTCATTAAATTTAAAAGAGAATTGAATTGAAGGCGCTCCTTGTAACAAAAGCGTATTATTCGCTCTAAGGGTTTTTCTGCGACACAAACCTATCTGTGATATGCATGTGCGCCCGCAGGGGGGGCCATAGATTTGAGTGAAGTCATTGAATCTTTCGCAAAGAGTAGGTCTAGAAAGAGGTTGTACATATTTTATTCCCAGAGAATAAATGACTTCAAATCTAGACTTGACCTCTAGGTTCGAATCCCCAATAATTAATTTGAATTCATTCCTCGAATAATTTATTCTTATTGTGATTTCACCAAATAATCTAAGGTATCAATAAAAATAAGGCTAGAAGGTCATAGTGACAATGACAATTTTTTTGTGAATATTTGTACCTACAGATAGTAAATATGTATAAAAAATGTTTTTAAAGCCCTTTTTTCCATCCACATAAATATAATGAATTCAATATACCTACTCAAATACATAAATAACAACATAATTTATTCAAGTATATTCCTCAACTGTACCTTCAGTAAGTAATTTTGCTTCTTCGAAGTATTTATATTTTGACTCTAAAACAATTCATTAAGGGGCCCCTCTTCGATTTTTGCACCAGGGCCCCGGACTATCTAGCTACGCCACTGATAGTCAGTAGTATTATGTTCATTTTTCTTGTTTTAAACATCCCGAGTGTAAAGCGTTCTCACAACTTCAAAGTAGAAGCACGTGGAAAGGTCATGCAACTTTTGAATTTCATAAATATCATCACAGGGTGTTTCAAATTTTGTGTCGAAAACTTTGATCAAAAATTGGCCATAACTTCTGTTTTCCAAATCAGAACCCTATTTTTTTAAGATTGCGTTGGATTCTGCGGAGAAAAATAATGATAGCACTTTTGCTCCTAAAATACAGACATTTCTGAGTTATTTGAGATTTTCTGAATCGATATCATGCCAATTTTCATATTTCAAAAATGTCCAGTTCTTCAGAAACGTCTAATAGGCACTCGAACTTGGGACACCCTGTATACATGATGCTGTATTATTTTCTTTCTTTCGTTTTGAAAATTCTTGATCTGCTATATAAATCATTTTTAGTCAATTTAATGCATATTAAATCAAAAATAACGAATAATCAGTGTGTGGGGATGAAATCCATCATAGAAATTGAAATGAATCGCTGTACACGATGACCGTCGATGAAAGCAAAGAACACGTTTCAATGATTCTCTAAATTTATTTAGATTATTCAACTATTGAAGCAATATCGATATTCAGCAATATACAGGATGTTCCAAGTTCAAGTGCCCATCAGACGTTTCTGGGGATCTGGACATATTTTGAATCTGAAAATTGGGACTGTAGTATCGTTTGAAATTCCCTACTGAGCTACTGAGCAATATTTTTGGATCGTGAGCACTCCCGATTATACAAGGAGTAAAAATATCTTTGTTCGAAAATATTTTTTTCAATTTTTTCGTTTCGGTTATGATTGAGTATTGGATGCTGAATACATTTCTATTAAAGCCATTGAAATATCGAAAAAAAGCGAGAATAAAAGTCAATGATTCGAAGTTATTATTATGTTCATTTTTCTTGTTATCAACATCCTGAGCGTAGATCGTTCTCCTAACATCAAAGCAGTGCACTGTCGAAAGGAAATATGATCATAGGGTGTTTCAAATTTTGTGTGTCGGAAACTGTGATCAAAAATTGGCATTACTTCTGTTTTTCAAAGTTGAACAATATTTTTTATGATAGCGTTGAATTCTGCGAAGGAAAACAGGGAAAAGATGTTCTCGCTCCTTTAATTGATGTAAAATAATTATTTTTCTTCCAGAATCCAACGCAATCATAAATTTTTTTTTATTTTAAATTGAAACTAGACCATTCACTTGCTAAGTGGCCACATTCGTTGAAAACGCAGAGGCAGGTTTTTGTTTGCAGGAAGACACTCTTTGGCGCATAATTCATTAGTGAAATAGCCACCCCCTGAACTGAATGGCTCCAACCCTCGAATTTTAAATAGAGAAGATAGATTGTGTGATACCTCATATAAAAGCTTATTACGTCAGCTTTCCATTTTGGTACTTTTTTTGAGTATTGGATTGAATTTGACTCAGAAAGAATGTTTATTATATTATGTATTTCCTGATCCGCGATAAGACATCCACATTTTCTTGGAATTTTGATTATTTCTTCAACTATAATTTCTTGGAAATTGTCTTCAAGAAGTGAGTGGCTATCCCTCTCGAATTTTCAATAATGAGTGGCCATATGATATATAATTTGAGATCAATTGTACAAAGAGATGAAGTGATGAGCGTTACATTGATTTATAACATGACCAATCCTCTCTAGTAAAAATTCAAAAGGGGTAGCCAACCCGCTTAGGGATGGCTATTTCTCATCTAAACGGCAATTTCTGAGAATCCATAGTTTAAAAAAAAATAATAGTCATAATTTCAAGAAAATATTCATGGCTTAACACCAATCAGAAAATATTTTCATTCACTCAATATAATTATTAACATCCATCAAATAATCAAATTTGATCCGATTTTCGATTTTCATAGGCGTTATTATTACACATTCTATCTTCCCTATTCAAAATTTCATTAATTCGATCATTCCACCAAGTTAACGTTTCAGGAGAAAAGTGCAAAATTGTTGTATTTAAATTCGAAGGAAAAACACGGCTACAATATCAATTATAAGGAGTGCATTATTTCAAATTAGAAATTCGAATTCTTTCGGATTTGCATTGTTCGGAATAAAATTGATGTAGGTAAGAGTTCAGGAAATAAATTTATTTTAATACTTCACCATGCTTCAAATAATCGTAGTACATCATAAAATTAATAGAAATCGAATAAGATATTCAAAAGGGTCAGCAAATCACTCATTTGAATCTTTGTGGGGTTTAACACAAAACACGAAGAATCTATAGAGGCACTTGTATAAATATTTACTTATTATTATTAATCAAAAAAATATCGTTTGACTTGCGTATGTTATAATTTTTTTAATAACATTTCATAATTATCCACATATCAATATGTGAATTTTCACCGAATGGAATTTGGTGTCATACTGAGATATAATTTCTTTATCTAAGAAAACAATCTAACGATTCGAAAATATTTCAGAATTTGACGAAGTTGCATCCCTACATTCTGTTTTGTTTTCGCACAAATTAATTAGATTCCAATTCACCAGATCTTGAATAAGTGAATTCAGGTCCGACTATTGTATATACTCCGTACAGAGTCAGCTTTTTCGACGTCCATTACATTAGTGTGATTTTCATAGGCCGCTTTTTGGACGTCCATATATACATGCCTAAATGATATTATGAATTGATTTATTATGATATTATGATATTATTCGTAAGAAAACATAAACGTGATTCCAACTGTTCTTATATTTGAAAATTAAACCCTAACTTTTCCTTACGGCGATTCCTATCAGATTGAATCGGACTTGACCGAAGAAATGCGAAATTTTAGCGGGAAAACGGGTAGAATTAAGGAGATCTAATAACTGCAGCAATTGTTAACTTTCTTTGTTTCGGCCGCCGGGGGGAAGTGATTGTGGGGTTACTTTCCTTGTAATGTTGCATCGATAAGACCATCTCTCACATGTTGTTGCGCGATTTGATATAATTCGAAAATAAAACAAACAGCCAGAGTGAATAATCAAAAATAGAGAACAAATTTTCCTTAATGTATTGCCTTATGGAATACCGAGACAATGGTTTAACAACTACCACTCTACATTAATCTTGCATTAACTAGGTAACCTTTTCACTTTTTCTTGTTTTTTCATATTCTAAGTTGTTGTATTCTCTTGTAGCCCTGAAGAAGAAGTCGATAGACTTCGAAACGTTGGCCTTGTTTTAAGATTTTAATAAAGTTCTGTCCAAATACCCGATATTTGAATTCCTGTGTCTAATAACATCGTTTCAGTGATGTTGTGTGTGCTGGTATATAATCCATGAGAGAGTTAGGACTTTGTGAAAAGGTTTTTTTAGCAGGTGAAGTATTCTTTTTTACTGCTTCTTTCTCGTTTTTCTTCTTTTTTTTCTTGTTACAGATATAATTTCAAGATATTTGCCTCCAGTTCGATGAAAAGGCATGTTTTCAAGCACAAGGAGCTCTGTAACATGGATAGCAGCATATTTTTTGAACAAATTCAGTATCACCACACATACACGGGGAGACAGAGTTTTTTCAGAGGTTTTTATCTGTTCTCGTGTATCATACGCAGAATTGTATGGTACCCCGTTTACATTCCCTCTGCTAACACTCAGATTTGGAGCGAGAAACAGATTTTATTCTTTTATACAATCTGTTCCTTGTCGCCATTTCTTCACACGTGCCATATGCCATATATTGTTTGATATTACAAAACAGTATGTAATTCTCTCTTTCAAAAGAATATATATATATCGTGCACTGCAGTACGTCCAGAAAGTCTTGTACTCGTTGGATTAAAATTCAGGTATGAGGTTTTGAACGAAACGCTGAAACACATCAAGCTGTGCACTTTTTGAGACCGATTTCATGCATACAGATTGATTCATCAAGGTTGGACGTGGTCCTACTTTCTTATTTTAAATTTCAATTCTATTATTTCATTTCTGCATTCTTTTTGAAATTCTCAATTATTTTTGATACAGCCTTTTGATAGCCTATTTCCAAATTGAATGGTTTTCCATAGATCGGTGATTGAATTTTGTAATTACGCGAGTATGAAACAATAATATTAATTTTTGAAACGAAGGCCGAAGTACCCTTTGGAACACGTCAAGGTATTTACCGAAATGCGCATTTTTTAAGACCGATTTCATGCATACTGGGTGATCCATAAAGCCTGGGCGTGTACCTACTGTTTTATGGATAACCCTTTATGAAAAAATGCGAATCTTGATAAATACGTGTTTCAACGTGTATTTCAATCTTTGTTTCAAAAATTATCATAATTGTTTCATACTCGCGTAATAACAATATTTAATCACTGACATCCAAAAATTCCCTTTGATTTTGAAATAGGGTAACATATTATATCAATAATATTTAGAATTTCAAAATGAATTCAGAATTGAAATTGAAAAAAAAATGGGGTGTCCCTTTGAAATAAGAAACTAGGACCGCTCCCAAGCTTCATAGATCACACTGTAAGCAAAAAATCGGTCTCGAAACGTGCACATGCGATAATTTGTTTGACGTGTGTCAGAGTTTATCTTTCGCAAGTTTATATGTACCTGAATTCAAATCGAATTTGTGCGAGACTTCATGGACGCACAGTAAAATAGGGTAGTAATATTATATAATATAATATATTATATATTATATAATACCATCAGAATTGAAATTCTTTCGCCAGAATTACTCTATTTTAATATGGAAATGAGCAATAAATATTGAAAATATTCATGAAAAATAAAGACGAGAAATTTGATAAACATAAATCATTGATGAAAATATAGAGATTCATGAAGGTTTCGAGAATGCAAAAATCAGATGGAATTCTTTTCGATTTCCTCAGAAAATGAATAATTCGATGAACTGAGAATTGAAATAGGCATCATTTCAAGTATGGAATAGAATGTTAAGGGAAAAAAACTTCAAATTCGAGAAAGATTTCGATCGAAAAATTTTATTCTATGCAATTTCACCCTTAGAAAATATGGTTCTTCATAAAAGTTTTTTTTTCCATCGTTTTCTATCACTAATTAACTGAGCAAACTGGCAGACATATCGAATCATTTCATATAATGTTTATGTCTGCATACTGACTACTCTGAATTAACCTTGTTGATTATTTACAATCCTTGTTCTTAACCATTCAGAACTGAATTAGTGATAATTAATTGTAAAAATTTCATCACTATATTTCGTTTTCATTTTCAGAGTAGAATATCGTCCATATAAAAATCGAATAAACTTCCTTCGAAATAATTGAGCTATCAGAATAACGATGCAGGCATATTTCCTACTGCGTAATAAAATAAAAACGTTTGGTCGTCAAATGAACTTATTTAATACAGTTGGATGTATATGCGAATTTGGATCGATAGAATTCGTGCACAAGCTCAAAGGCAACACTGTCGGACGTCTAAGAAACGCAGAATGAACGCATTATATGCTTTCGGTCGTCAACTTGAACGAGGATGAAAGGGTATGAGATAGCACTGAAACAACTGAAAAAAAATTGGTGTATGAGAAAAACTGAGTACGGTTGCTGAACCCATAGCGGCGCTCTTTATTATATACTTCATGACATTCACAAGAATGCGCCTATTTCTGATGGACGTTATAAGCCTGGATTTATACTGGACGTCTATCAGCACCAGGATTTATATATATATATATATATATATATATATATATATATATATATATATATATATATATATATATATATATAGAATCCCGCCTTACGAGAGCCATACATTGTGATTTTACCATCATTTCGACGTCCGCTTGCAATCCGGCGTCCGATATACGGACGTCGAATTGTCTTGCTCAATTCTCGGTGTATTTTGACGTTATGGCACGTCCTGAGTCCGTACACCAATTTTTGCCGATGACGTCAGTTACTCTCATCTTGTACAAAATCGCATATTTCAGTTCAACCAACGCACGATCGTGGCGCTGACTACCACTTTCCGCGTATATGTTATATACATCTTCCCTATTTCATATTGAGAGCATTTGAGGACATGAAGTTTGGCAACATAGTCTTATAATAATTCTTATACAGTGCGATTAATGGACGTCCGTTATACTCTGTTATCGGAAAAAAATTGTTTTGAATGCGCGACCTCGCTTCTCGATGAAGTGTTTGGTGCTGCATTTGTGAATACCTATGAAAATCGTCTATCCAGATATCGCCGTGTGATAAACTTTGGGAAGAAAAGGGGATCATAGTATGTGGATTTACTGATTGAATTCGTGTTCATTACACCCAAACTACAGGGTGTCCCAAGTTCGAGTGCGTATTAGACGTTTCTGGAGAACTGAACATATTTTAAATCTGAAAATTGGCATTATGATATTCGAAATTCTCTACAGACCTAAAATATTTTTGGAGCCTGAGCACCTCCGGTTATACAAGGAGTGACAATAAATTTGTTGGAAATTTTTTTTTTCATTTTTACGTTTCCGATATGATTGAGTATTCAATGCTGGATACATTTCTGGTGAAACTATTGTATTCATTCACATGGTTTTCAAAATATCGAAACCAAATCTGAAAGAATACCAAATATTCATAGTCAGTAGTATTATGTTCATTTTTCTTGTTTTAAACATCCCGAGTGTAAACCGTTCTCACAACTTCAAAGTAGAAGCACGTGGAAAGGTCATGCAACTTTTGAATTTCATAAATATCATCACAGGGTGTTTCAAATTTTGTGTCGAAAACTTGGATCAAAAATTGGCCATAACTTCTGTTTTTCAAATCAGAACCCTATTTTTTTAAGATTGCGTTGGATTCTGCGGAGAAAAATAATGATAGCACTTTTGCTCCTAAAATACAGACATTTCTGAGTTATCTGAGATTTTCTGAATCGATATCATGCCAATTTTCATATTTCAAAAATGTCCAGTTCTTCAGAAATGTCTAATAGGCACTCGAACTTGGGACACCCTGTATACATGATGCTGTATTATTTTCTTTCTTTCGTTTTGAAAATTCTTGATCTGCTATATAAATCATTTTTAGTCAATTTAATGCATATTAAATCAAAAATAACGAATAATCAGTGTGTGGGGATGAAATCCATCATAGAAATTGAAATGAATCGCTGTACACGATGACCGTCGATAAAAGCAAAGAACACGTTTCAATGATTTTCTAAATTTATTCAGATTATTCAACTATTGAAGCAATATCGATATTCAGCAATATACAGGATGTTCCAAGTTCAAGTGCCCATCAGACGTTTCTGGGGATCTGGACATATTTTGAATCTGAAAATTGGGACTGTAGTATCGTTTGAAATTCCCTACTGAGCTACTGAGCAATATTTTTGGATGGTGAGCACTCCCGATTATACAAGGAGTAAAAATTTTTTTTTTCAATTTTTTCGTTTCGGTTATGATTGAGTATTGGATGCTGAATACATTTCTATTACAGCCATTGAAATATCGAAAAAAAGCGAGAATAAAAGTCAATGATTCGAAGTTATTATTATGTTCATTTTTCTTGTTATCAACATCCTGAGCGTAGATCGTTCTCCTAACATCAAAGCAGTGCACTGTCGAAAGGAAATATGATCATAGGGTGTTTCAAATTTTGTGTGTCGGAAACTGTGATCAAAAATTGGCATTACTTCTGTTTTTCAAAGTTGAACCCTATTTTTTATGATAGCGTTGAATTCTGCGAAGAAAAACAGGGAAAAGATGTTCTCGCTCCTTTAATTGATGTAAAATAATTATTTTTCTTCCAGAATCCAACGCAATCATAAATTTTTTTTTATTTGAAATTGAAACTAGACCATTCACTTGCTAAGTGGCCACATTCGTTGAAAACGCAGAGGCAGGTTTTTGTTTGCAGGAAGACACTCTTTGGCGCATAATTCATTAGTGAAATAGCCACCCCCTGAACTGAATGGCTCCAACCCTCGAATTTTAAATAGAGAAGATAGATTGTGTGATACCTCATATAAAAGCTTATTACGTCAGCTTTCCATTTTGGTACTTTTTTTGAGTATTGGATTGAATTTGACTCAGAAAGAATGTTTATTATATTATGTATTTCCTGATCCGCGATAAGACATCCACATTTTCTTGGAATTTTGATTATTTCTTCAACTATAATTTCTTGGAAATTGTCTTCAAGAAGTGAGTGGCTATCCCTCTCGAATTTTCAATAATGAGTGGCCATATGATATATAGTTTGAGATCAATCGTACAAAGAGATGAAGTGATGAGCGTTACATTGATTTATAACATGACCAATCCTCTCTAGTAAAAATTCAAAAGGGGTAGCCAACCCGCTTAGGGATGGCTATTTCTCATCTAAACGGCAATTTCTGAGAATCCATAGTTTAAAAAAAATAATAGTCATAATTTCAAGAAAATATTCATGGCTTATCACCAATCAGAAAATATTTTCATTCACTCAATATAATTATTAACATCCATCAAATAATCAAATTTGATCCGATTTTCGATTTTCATAGGCGTTATTATTACACATTCTATCTTCCCTATTCAAAATTTCATTAATTCGATCATTCCACCAAGTTAACGTTTCAGGAGAAAAGTGCAAAATTGTTGTATTTAAATTCGAAGGAAAAACACGGCTACAATATCAATTATAAGGAGTGCATTATTTCAAATTAGAAATTCGAATTCTTTCGGATTTGCATTGTTCGGAATAAAATTGATGTAGGTAAGAGTTCAGGAAATAAATTTATTTTAATACTTCACCATGCTTCAAATAATCGTAGTACATCATAAAATTAATAGAAATCGAATAAGATATTCAAAAGGGTCAGCAAATCACTCATTTGAATCTTTGTGGGGTTTAACACAAAACACGAAGAATCTATAGAGGCACTTGTATAAATATTTACTTATTATTATTAATCAAAAAAATATCGTTTGACTTGCGTATGTTATAATTTTTTTAATAACATTTCATAATTATCCACATATCAATATGTGAATTTTCACCGAATGGAATTTGGTGTCATACTGAGATATAATTTCTTTATCTAAGAAAACAATCTAACGATTCAAAAATATTTCAGAATTTGACGAAGTTGCATCCCTACATTCTGTTTTGTTTTCGCACAAATTAATTAGATTCCAATTCACCAGATCTTGAATAAGTGAATTCAGGTCCGACTATTGTATATACTCCGTACAGAGTCAGCTTTTTCGACGTCCATTACATTAGTGTGAATTTTCATAGGCCGCTTTTTGGACGTCCATATATACATGCCTAAATGATATTATGAATTGATTTATTATGATATTCGTAAAAAAACATAAAGGTGATTCCAACTGTTCTTATATTTGAAAATTAAACCCTAACTAGAACATATAAATGAAACAAAAATGGAATTGCATCATCTGAATCCTTACGGCGATTCCTATCAGATTGAATCGGACTTGACCGAAGAAATGCGAAATTTTAGCGGGAAAACGGGTAGAATTAAGGAGATCTAATAACTGCAGCAATTGTTAACTTTCTTTGTTTCGGCCGCCGGGGGGAAGTGATTGTGGGGTTACTTTCCTTGTAATGTTGCATCGATAAGACCATCTCTCACATGTTGTTGCGCGATTTGATATAATTCGAAAATAAAACAAACAGCCAGAGTGAATAATCAAAAATAGAGAACAAATTTTCCTTAATGTATTGCCTTATGGAATACCGAGACAATGGTTTAACAACTACCACTCTACATTAATCTTGCATTAACTAGGTAACCTTTTCACTTTTTCTTGTTTTTTCATATTCTAAGTTGTTGTATTCTCTTGTAGCCCTGAAGAAGAAGTCGATAGACTTCGAAACGTTGGCCTTGTTTTAAGATTTTAATAAAGTTCTGTCCAAATACCCGATATTTGAATTCCTGTGTCTAATAACATCGTTTCAGTGTTGTTGTGTGTGCTGGTATATAATCGTGCACTGTGCACACATAAAATAATAACTTACAGTACGTCCAGAAAGTCTTGTACTCGTTGGATTAAAATTCAGGTATGAGGTTTTGAACGAAACGCTGAAACACATCAAGCTGTGCACTTTTTGAGACCGATTTCATGCATACAGATTGATTCATCAAGGTTGGACGTGGTCCTACTTTCTTATTTTAAATTTCAATTCTATTATTTCATTTCTGCATTCTTTTTGAAATTCTCAATTATTTTTGATACAGCCTTTTGATAGCCTATTTCCAAATTGAATGGTTTTCCATAGATCGGTGATTGAATTTTGTAATTACGCGAGTATGAAACAATAATATTAATTTTTGAAACGAAGGCCGAAGTACCCTTTGGAACACGTCAAGGTATTTACCGAAATGCGCATTTTTTAAGACCGATTTCATGCATACTGGGTGATCCATAAAGCCTGGGCGTGTACCTACTGTTTTATGGATAACCCTTTATGAAAAAATGCGAATCTTGATAAATACGTGTTTCAACGTGTATTTCAATCTTTGTTTCAAAAATTATCACAATTGTTTCATACTCGCGTAATAACAATATTCAATCACTGACATCCAAAAATTCCCTTTGATTTTGAAATAGGGTAACATATTATATCAATAATATTTAGAATTTCAAAATGAATTCAGAATTGAAATTGAAAAAAAAATGGGGTGCCCCTTTGAAATAAGAAACTAGGACCGCTCCCAAGCTTCATAGATCACACTGTAAGCAAAAAATCGGTCTCGAAACGTGCACATGCGATAATTTGTTTGACGTGTGTCAGAGTTTATTTTTCGCAAGTTTATATGTACCTGAATTCAAATCGAATTTGTGCGAGACTTCATGGACGCACAGTAAAATAGGGTAGTAATATTATATAATATAATATATTATATATTATATAATACCATCAGAATTGAAATTCTTTCGCCAGAATTACTCTATTTTAATATGGAAATGAGCAATAGATATTGAAAATATTCATGAAAAATAAAGACAAGAAATTTGCTAAACATAAATCATTGATGAAAATATAGAGATTCATAAAGGTTTCGAGAATGCAAAAATCAAATGGAATTCTTTTCGATTTCCTCAGAAAATGAATAATTCGATGAACTGAGAATTGAAATAGGCATCATTTCAAGTATGGAATAGAATGTTAAGGGAAAAAAACTTCAAATTCGAGAAAGATTTCGATCGAAAAATTTTATTCTATGCAATTTCACCCTTAGAAAATATGGTTCTTCATAAAAGTTTTTTTTTCCATCGTTTTCTATCACTAATTAACTGAGCAAACTGGCAGACATATCGAATCATTTCATAAAATGTTTATGTCTGCATACTGACTACTCTGAATTAACCTTGTTGATTATTTACAATCCTTGTTCTTAACCATTCAGAACTGAATTAGTGATAATTAATTGTAAAAATTTCATCACTATATTTCGTTTTCATTTTCAGAGTAGAATATCGTCCATATAAAAATCGAATAAAGTTCCTTCGAAATAATTGAGCTATCAGAATAACGATGCAGGCATATTTCCTACTGCGTAATAAAATAAAAACGTTTGGTCGTCAAATGAACTTATTTAATACAGTTGGATGTATATGCGAATTTGGATCGATAGAATTCGTGCACAAGCTCAAAGGCAACACTGTCGGACGTCTAAGAAACGCAGAATGAACGCATTATATGCTTTCGGTCGTCAACTTGAACGAGGATGAAAGGATATGAGATAGCACTGAAACAACTGAAAAAAAAATTGGTGTATGAGAAAAACTGAGTACGGTTGCTGAACCCATAGCGGCACTCTTTATTATATACTTCATGACATTCACAAGAATGCGCCTATTTCTGATGGACGTTATAAGCCTGGATTTATACTGGACGTCTATCAGCACCAGGATTTATATATATATATATATATATATATATATATATATATATAGTTATTAATGGTCATTGTCACCTCCAAAATATAAACTCAACAAGCGTTGTCACCTCATATATAACGCTCTCACCTCCGAAATCGGAGGTCACAACGTTTTGCCTTGTTTCTTAGCTTGTTAGACTCAGGAGACTTCAGGGATCAACATATCAAAAAATCGTTTTGAGGTCAGAACGCACCATATTTCTGTACTGTACAATCTTTTAGTTCAGCTATATACCACCAGCGCTAGTGCGCCGTCCTATATATGGAGAAATAAGTCGAAGAGACATTCAGTTCGTTGTCACCTCCGTAAATGGCAACACTGTAAACCATACTCGTATGGAGCAGGTGCACTGAGGCATGCTTAAAAAAGTGTATCAAAACAACATCTGGCATTCTTTCGAACCATAAAATCGTCTGGTTGATGTAAAATGAATCGTTTGTGAAAAGTTCGGAGGTCGATATTTCTGACCCGACTATGAGATAACTAAAAATCTTTAAACGGAACATTTGTTATTGTCGTTATTAAAAGCTTCATTTGGTTCTTTCTTCTTTTATTTTGCAAGATTATCAGAGTTTGTTTAAGAATAAAAAAATTGCATATACCAGATTTCATTGAAATACACTAGTATGACTGAATACAGAATGTTTTCCCCGAAACTGAATTACGAGCCGGTTTTCTAATGACGTTTATTTTTTTTCACCTACACGAATTGAGTTTTTTAGTTCTTAGGGCCTAATGAAATCATCCCAAAAAATAATTATAAATTCTTATCCTTATACATTGCACCAATATTTAGACGATATACGAACTGGAGCTTCGTCGTCAAGGGTGAATAGTACCTACATAATTTCTCCGTTTCGTCGAATTTTGAAAAATAAGCAGAAAACTTTGTGACTGACTGCGTTTTAAAAGTTTCCTTTTGAGATAAACTGCGAATATTTCTCCACAGAAACAGATTCAAGAGAAAGGTGGAAGGTGGAATCACCGTTTATAAACAGGTTCCTTGAAAAAAGTTGGAGACTTTCAACAATGAACACTTAATAATAAATAATTCTATTCGTATGTTGATTATAACATAAGCATTAGGTTTTTCTAGTAACATATTTTTCAAGATATATGAAAGTTTGCCTCTCGAGAGCACAATAATTTCCGAAAGAAAGTACTTGAAGATTCGATATTCACAAAGCGGCTTTATTTGCGAGCATCAAAATTATGCTTCCTCAAATTCCACCCGATGATTCAGCAGATCCGAAATGTTAATGTCACCATATATTCAAGATTTCAGATTCGATCCAACTGAAATATGGTATCTTGGATGAAATATGTCGACTCAAAAGTTCATGCAGAATTTCAGCCGAACTTGACGAATAGGTTAGATGTGAAAATGAAACTTTCTTATAATACGATCCTCACAGAATTTCGCATCATTTTCTTTTCGGAATATACTCTTTGGTGAATTTAAATTCGATGGTATTTTAGAGTTATTAAGTGAATGATAATGGATGTAACTCCAAAACAGTCGAGCAGATTTAGTTCGAGAGAGAGCTCACCATCAAGACTCCACAGCGAGCAAGAAAATTTCTAGTGTTCGTTCCTTTCTCTCGAAAGTTGAATGTCTACGAATGATCGGCCCCAAAAATTTAAAACCAATGTTCTCATCTTACAAAAAAAGTATGCAGCCAAACAGCGTAAACAAGTAAACGAGCCTATACCTGTCAGCAAGCAACTGAATTCAAAATTTGAAATACAAATCAAATAGCTTTTGGTGTATGTAGCTTCTGAGTGCTCGTCTATCCACCTAGTAAGTAGATTCGCATTTTTCAGTCCGAGAATGTAATTATAAAAAAATGACTGAGGCCGTAAAAAAATTGACAGTGATACTGTCCGTGATTCCGACCTTAATATCTTGAAATTCTTTCGATAATCGCTAGAAATTTTCGAGGTTCTGGATATGTAATACATGGGCTTCCAAGTTCCTACCTCGAACGCCGAAGGGTAGTCTCGATAGACCATACACGGAACTCTTTTCGAGCATTCGTGCGATGCTGGATGCCCGAAAGTCCCGTAGAGAGTCCTCGTCAGTGGCCTACATTAGGTTATGAATTTATTGGGATGAAGGAATGAGTATATTTAAATAAAATTTTATACTGAAGCGAAGAAAATGGTCGAAATCATGTCTTAAATGGGACCTACTTTGGATGATTGGGTTTAACAAAAAATTTAAATCTCGAACATAAATTATGTATCACATAGAAACAAACCTCTCAACAAATAGGTGTAAACAATAAATATATAAAATAATATAAAAATGAGTTTGGAAGAATTATTCAACGAATTTGTTATCCCACAAACTAATATTTTCTTCGACGCATTTTGTTAAGGAGTATTGAGCTTTTTGTTTTTTTTTTCGTCGATCAAGCAGTAGGTTGTACTGCTTGCTATTTCCTTCGTCTTTCATCTGGAAACCGATTTCGGCTCAACACAAGTTTTCCTTCATTTTCTGAATGTTCTCGTTCGGAAGGATAAAATTGATCATTTCCTTTATTCAAGAGTAAATGCTTTTTAGTAATAAATTTACTAGGATGAAGACATGAGGATATTTAGAATAGATTTTATACCGAAGCGAAAAGAATGACTAAAATCATCTCTTAAATGGTATTTTTTTTTAATTTTCGAGGGGTGTTCTATAAGTTGTTCTTATTGACCAAGTTACTTTTTTTGCATTTATAATATCTGCTTCTCACTTCTGAAACGAATTGACAAAATTAATCTTTATTCCCGTTGCTGTTGGAAAAATACACAAAGTAAAAAGCCGTTGAATAGAAGAATCAGTGAGCTTAAAGTTCGAAATTATTAGAAGAGTTATGAAATTCAAAAGCTGTCAAAAGGGGAATGGCATTGAAAAAGAATGTCACTTAATTGAAATCTATGTGCGATATACGAAAGACAAGAATAAGAATCATCGTTGCTTGAAAAAATGTATGACAGTAAAAGTATGATTGGAAGACTATTCGAAAAATTAAGTGGGCAGAATCCCTTCGAAAATTACGTTCAATAAATAAGATCACCCCACATTTTTTTTAAAGGATATAGTTACATCAGAACTAAATTAGGGTATAGTTATATCAGAACTAAATTTGAGAATAGTATACAACATCCAATAACCCTGTCCAAATGATGATTCAGCTTGTGATAACAGAAAGTATTCCGTAGGGAATATCCCTTCTTTATCCTAATGAATAAAAAAATGAGAAGCTTAGCAATATGTCGATATAAATTGAATTCTTATATACAATCCGCATTCCCTCAGTTACCTGCCCAATATTATGTTGAGCTATTGGTTGAAGGAATTTATAAATATGACATTTTTTTGGTAATGAAATTTTATAGTATATTGTTCAATGAGCGATAATGTAAGTCATAACAGACGCAGATGAATTTTGCAGCCCGAGCCTTCAGGCGAGGGGTGTAATTCATCAAGTGTGTTATGACCATTTCTTCAGTGAAATTTGAATCAATCAGCATTTTCAAAATTGACAACAGTTGTCAAAAGCGATTTCTTTGGTCGAAAATCTAATCGATATCGAATACCGTAGGAAACGTCAGAAATTCACGTTTTCCAAATGCAATTTTTGGATATTCAGACCTAAGAAAATGTAGAAATGGATGGCGAGAACGTTACGTTGATGTCTGAAATAGAGTTCCCAAACGATTCGACTTTCTTATTCATTTCGTAATTCGTAAGCTACATTTTTCCTATTTGTATTATAGTGAGTTTTAGGCGTGAGTTATTATTACCTCACACTATTTATTGGTTTATGGAGACTATTACAGATCAAAATGAGTTGAATAATGGATATATTATTCTATGGGAGTAGATAAAGATTATTATGTCTTTCCGTAAGTCCCATATAACAATTACATATTTTCATGCATCAAATAAATGATGATTCTTTATGCCGTGTATTTTATCCATCCAAAAGCTGCACTTATACCAATTAATTATTCACTCTCCCATTTTATTTGAAGACTTGTTTCTTTCCAATTGGTGTAAAATAACGTCCTGATATAATTCTCTTCCGTTATTGTTTGATTCAATAACTTTTGGAATTGCTACTATTGTAAAATTACGAAAAACCCCTCACCTCAATTTCTGTGGCTATTTTCATTCTTACTATTTAGTTATCGATTTGCGAAAAAAACTGCACTTATTTTTTCCAAGAACTCCATTTCGCAGCATTGTGATGGGATTTTTTAGCGATCTCACACAATTCAAAATATATGTATATTGATATTACAACTTTTTATTGATTTCGTGAGTTTTTATTCATGTTACAAATGATTCGATTTCCACGAAATTCTGAATTTAGGTTATAGTTTCCCAAAAAGAAACCTTCGATTTATTCATTTTTGTATCTTTACTATTATACCAGTCCCATCTTTGGAATCGGATTACTATTTTACAAGTTGTTAGGATGAATCGTGGCAAATGGCTAGAGGTTTCAATAATTTCAAAACTTGGTGATTTCCTTTGAAAATTAAATTATTTAAGGTTCACTGGTCGCAAGGAGTTTCGACCACATATTCTTCACCATTGATTCCAACCTAATCGTTCAAGATCATTTCGGCTAAAAATTCTTCAATTGAAGAAATTTTGACGAAACGATAAATATCGTTTCGAATCCACAACAACAAGAATACTCCCCGATCTCCGACTCCTTTATAGACATGAATCAACCTTGAAAAACCAAGCCACCTGCATCCAATATATGAATATTGAATTTCATATATTCACTTCACCTACTCACCTCCGAAATTTGGCAACACCGCCGGAGGTTATAACGTTCACACTACAAGAAATATAAGCGGAGGCTACAGCGCCTCGATTGTTCAAACAAAATTTTTTCAGCAAAAATGTTTTCCCCTCTCTCGGTAATTTTGTTCTTTGGCTTCCCCTCTCCATATATCAACAAAAATTTTTCCATTGAGACTACTCCTTCACCCGGAGGTGAGGTCGCCCTGTCTACTTAACGGAGGTCACAGCTTAACAGGGGTTCATATATATATATATATATATATATATATATATATATTTTTTTTTTAATTTTCACCTTTCAGGGCTTGGCCATGATGATGCCGGTTCCTTAAGAACAAGACATTTCTCATTCGCTCAGTAAGAATCTTCGAACAATTCTGGTGGTCCACAGAATCACCTCCCTCTGCGCATCCTCGATTAATCTCTCCTCAAGCCCTAGCTTCTTCGTGTTTTCCTGGAGATGAATCTCCACCAAGCCATTTGTAGTGATGACCAGTGGAAGTATTGTTATTTGGGTAAGTCTATATAGTTCTTTCAACTCAAAAGCCAGATCTTGATACTTCACTATTTTCTCGGTGTACGCCTTTTCTACATTGTCATCAGCCGGAACAGTGATATCCACTACAAATGCTCCTCTTTCCCTTTTTTTGAATATAACA
Source organism: Adalia decempunctata (assembly GCA_951802165.1). Classification (NCBI taxonomy): domain Eukaryota; kingdom Metazoa; phylum Arthropoda; class Insecta; order Coleoptera; family Coccinellidae; genus Adalia; species Adalia decempunctata. The sequence goes on from OX637697.1 coordinate 32,084,231, forward strand.
ATGTCAGGCCGGTTGTGTGCGATTGGCCGGTCAGTAATGAGCGGATGGTCCCAGTACACCTTCACCTCATCGTTCTCCTGAACCTCTCTTGGTGAGTATTCGTGTATTTTTTTCTTGATCTTAATTAATCCGTATTTCAGGGAGATGGCCTGATGAAATGCTCTCGCCATAGCGTTATGCCGATCGGTGTATTCTCTAGGAGCGAGGACGGGGCAAGACGACGTGACGTGTTGAATAGTCTCTGGTGCCTGAGAGCATTTACGACATTTGTCGCTTCTAAGATTCCTTCCTGTTATATTCTTCTGATAAGATCTTGTGGGGACCACTTGATCTTGGATCGCCGCCAGTCTACCCTCCGTTTCGGGAAAGAGGTAACCAGACTTCAGGTATGCAATTGATCTTTCTTTATCGACGCTTCTCTTTTTCAGGGCCTCTGGATATCTTCCATGTAATGCTTTGCTGTGCCACACCTCAGATAGTTCTTCATTGGTGGGAGATTGGAGCAGATGGTGTTCAGTTGCCAAATTTAAAGCCGTGATGTTCTGGTCTTCCTTGGATAGAGCTTTGTAGAATGGTAAGTTTTTCGACTTGAAGTATTCTCTCATATCCCTGATAACATTATGGTGTATGCCTTCAATACTTTGCATACCTCTTCCCCCATCCTTCCTTGGTATGTACAGCCTATTGACGGAGGCATGAGGATGGTGCATCCCATGCCTCGTGAGGAGTGCTCGCACTTGGATATCCAGCTGTTTCAGATCTGAAGCAGTCCATCTGAGAACTCCAAAGGAGTAAGAGAGGCAGGGTATCACCCAGGAGCTTATCGCTGTGTTCATTGCTTTGGCATTCAGTTTCGCTTGGAGAGTCTTCTTCAACCTATTCAGGAATTTATATTTAAATGATTCCTTGGCTTCATTTGATTTTATTTCCATTCCTTGTTGGATTCCTAGGTATTTGTAAGTGTCCCCTTGCGCTAATCTTTGAATGCCCAAGTCATCCTCTATCATCATAGTGTTCCCTTCCGATAATTTTCCTCTTTTCACGTGTATGACGGCACATTTTTCAAGTCCTAGCTCCATCTTGATTGTTCTCGTAAAAGATGTCACAATTTTTAGCTGTCGTAAGAGCTGCTCTTCATTGGCTGCAAAGAGTTTCAAGTCGTCGATATAAAGGAGATGGTTTATCTTTATGTTGGTTCTTTTATCTATAACGTATCCGTAGGATGATTTATTTAGCAACTTACTTAGGAAGTTGATGGCCAGGCAGAACCATAACGTACTCAATTTGTCGCCTTGAAAGATACCTTTTCTGATGTTAATTTCGTCTGTTTTGTAGTTGTTTTTGTTGGTTTTCACTTGTAGCCTTGTTCTCCACTTTTCCATCAGATGTTGCAGTAAATTGATTACAGCCTCCGCGACACCATAAAGTCTAAGAGTTTTCAGAAGCCAAGAGTGTGGTATGGAATCGAATGCTTTTTTGTAATCAATCCATGCCATGGAAATGTTTCTTTGTTTCTTTTTTGCCTGTTTTGTAACAAGTGTGTCTATTATCAACAGTTCTTTACATCCTCTTGTGTCTTTTCTGCTGCCATTTTGTTCTTGAGCCATTATGTTGTATTTCTCCACGTGTTTCCAGATGTGTTGTGTGATGGTCCCTGTTAATATCTTGTATACCGTAGGTAAACACGTGATTGGTCGATAGTCTCTGGGGTCTTCGGTGTCTTTACCCTTTGGTATCATATGGGTTAAACCAAGTGTGCAGAAGTCAGGTAAAATTGATGGGTCAGTTAAGGATTCCTGGAAGACTTTTGCCAGAAATTTATGAGTTGAGCTGAAGTACTTCCACCAATAATTATGGATTCCATCCGGGCCTGGTGCCGACCAGTTGTTCGTCTTCTTCAGAATTTTTTTGATATTTGCCTCCGTTATGATTAAGTCCTCCATAATGTACCTTCTTGACTCTTCCTCTGCTTCCCTTATCCACAGCGCATCATCATCATGCTCTCCGTCCGCTCTCCATATTTCCTCCCAGGTTGATCGCATGTTGTTCTCCGTTGGATATTTTTCTTCAGATGTTGTGTGGTTCGCTTTTGTCTCCAGCGAGCGGTAAAACTCCTTTGGGTTTCTATAATATAGTTGATTGTTTCTGTATCGGTTAACTCTTTCATTGTATCGCTTAAGCCGGTTGCCTAATGCTTTCACTTTTTGTTTAAGGACGTCACATTCCAAACTCAACCCTTCTCTCAGTTTATCTTCTCTGATTTTCAACTCTGGCGCTATGCGATGCACTCTCTTGATGACCTTTCTGGATGGCGATGTTGTATTGAGGTAAGTGAATATTGTGCCTATTCTTTTTCTGATGTTGGTTATTTTTTTTTCCAGGCGTTTCTTCCATGGAGGTTCCACATGTGTTCTTGTGTCTGTTCTCATTCCTTTGAGGCCTTTGTTATTCTCCTCGCAAACCGTTATTGCACCAGCGTACACATAATCCACGATTTGTTCTAACGTGGAGTCATTACTGAGTTGTGTGTTTATGATGCTATTAGTTCTTTCCACGCTTTCTAGTATCTTTTGAGAACCTGTTAGTCTTGGTATAGCTGGCCTTTCTTGAGGGGAGATTCCACTGTAAAGTTGCAGAATTTTGTTGAAGATTTTCTCGGTGGTCTTCATTTTAGGGTCTGGTTCTTGGGAGAACCGAATATTCGCCTCAACTTCGGTGTGGTTCTCAGCTGGTGTTGTTGTGTGTGGTCTACAGCTTCTTTCAATACTTTCCAGTTCTACACTTGAAAACTTCTCGTTCTGGAGAATCCATCTGATCCTGTTGGAGAGCAGGTTAGGGTATAATAATTTGGCTGGGTTGATCTCGTTCCAGGTTGTAGTGATGATCTGTCGATATGTTCTGTTAGTTGTTCGTTGAAGATCCTTGGCTATGAAGTGAACTCTCATCAAGAGGATATTCTCCTCGTTGGTCCATCGAGTTCTCCCATCTCTCCTAGGAGAAATAGCGGGACGGGTTATCAATCCGTCCAAGCTGATGCTTCTCCTTGATCTTATCGGGTTCCGAATTGGGCTTACGGTGCCATCTCGGGGGGCTGCGCCGCTCGCACCACAGCTTACCCCATATATATATATATATATATATATATATATATATATATATATATATATATTTGTCTGGCAGACGTATCCAGTCCCGGTACGTTCTAAAGGCGACCTAAGACCCACATGATCCGTATGTTTTTTACGAGTATATATGCAAAAAATGGGCTTTTTAAAAATATAACTCCCTAGGCACATTGGGAGGGGAAAAATTTTTTTTCATTCAAAAAAGTTGTATATCTGATAGTCCTGTTCAGACCCGATACATTGAGCCAACTTTTCAATCCCACATATACTGCACCGGCAAATACGATCAACGTTTTCGATCCCAGCACTGTTGCCAGATTGTCGGGATCAGTCGCTACGATTCCAATGTATAAAAGGGATTGAAAGAGTAGGTGTTATGGCAAGAATTGGTATATGTGTTAGTGATTCGACGGGAAGACTAAATATCTTCATGAAGTGAACAATTTTGCTTTCTGTGAAGATGAAATTCCTCATCCTCATTTTTTGAATCAATTTTTTATTGTCACTGACTTGGATTCTCCGAAATATTAGTTTTAGGATTACGTCACATTATTTTTCGAGTTACTTCCAACAAGCCCTTCCATTTGATACCCATATTCTAGTATTGTAGAAGTGAATGAATATAACTATTTCGAAATCTTGGATGGTCCGCCATATTGGATTAAGAATAACATCGCATTATTTTTCAAGTTACTTTCATCAAGCCCTTTCACTTGATATTATATATTACAGGGCACAGGCATTTTGAATGAGCATTAATCCATTTTGCCTCATTAGATTATTATGCTGTTTGTAATGATTACGTATAATTAGTACGAATGAAATTTTGATGCTTATCATTATCTACAAACTACCTTTTTTGATACTGTGGAAATAATTATCTCATTTTTCGAGATTTCCACTCATTGAAACTTCAAGAATCTGATCTAACAAAAACTATTGTTTTCAAATTCTCTTAGAAAAACCGCATATTAAATAAAATTAAACCGAAAAAAAAATCTGACACATTTCATTGTTGTTTTCATGAATGAAATATTTGATTTTTCCTTTTTCCATTTCAATATTTCTTTGCGGTTCGGCTGGAGGTTTGAATTATTTGAACGCATTTATTATCACGTGATGTGAAAAAGGCTGAATGCTGGTGTAGCTTGACCCGCCCGGTACACTGTAAAAAAAATTAGAATCAATTCTGGATGCCGTCATATACAGGGTGGCCATTTGAAAACGAAACAGACGAGATTACAGACGAAATAAATTTTTTCGATAGAAATGCTCGGACAGGTCGATTTCTGTTTCGAGGGGGACAACTTAAGATGCAGGTTACGGATGCATAGCGCTTCAACCCTTGCTACTACAACCCTCACCCCCAATTTTTGAATAAGGAAGATGGGGTGAGTGATACCTCATTTGAAAGGTATTTTTATACTGATTTCAGCACAGTAATTGTTTTTTCATTTTGTGCATTAGTTCTCGAAATATTCTTAATTAAGTATTTGAAAATGAAGTGGTGTTTTCATGGCACTTGTAGTGTTTTTTTGTGAAAAATCGACATTTTGAGCTTCAAAACAACCATGACTGTGGATTCCTTCCTCCAATCCACTGACATAGAAATCTTTAATCAAGATGTCGATTTTTCACAACAAAAAACACTACAAGTGCCATGAAAACACCACTTCATTTTCAAATACTTAGTTAAGAATATTTCGGAAACTAATGCATAAAATGAAAAAACAATTACTGTGCTGAAATCAGTATAAAAATACCTTTCAAATGAGGTATCACTCTTCCCATCTTCCCTATTCAAAAATTGGGGGTGGGGGTTGTAGCAGCAAGGGTTGAAACGCTATGCGTCCGTAACCTACATCTTAAGTTGTCCCCCTCGAAACAGAAATCGACCTGTCCGAGCATTTCTATCGAAAAAATTTATTTCGTCTGTAATCTCGTCTGTTTCGTTTTCAAATGGCCACCCTGTATAACGAATTACATAAAGGATGTTAGGATTAGACGTTCATATATTTCAGGATAAGTACCGTTAGTTGGTTAGTTCTGCACCAAAATTTATCGAATTTAAATGGAATTTATAGCATTTATAGTTTTCTGGATAAATTTGATCGTTTGATTGTAAAAGAACTGATTGATTCTCATCAGTAGCAGAGATAATATAAAAGGGGGTGTCTCAAAAAATCATTTTCAATTTTGGAGTTGATGATCTAATTGAAATTTCAGTCGAAGAAATGGGCTCCTAAAATATTTTCAAATTGAAAGCGTTACATAACCCTATCTCGGAATAAAAGTATTTAGTGTGATGAAATGCATTCTAAGTCATTTTTTTCTATAGGTTGGGGCTCCGTAGCGCCGTACCTCTCTTGTCGGAAATGGTTGAGGAGACCATGTCTTCGACTTACATAATCTCAAAAATTAAAGGTATTATTTTCCTCCACTGATGAGAATCGGTTATCAGACATGGGTGGATAGGATATAGCTCTTTTTCATTGGGGGGGGGTAATATGATTGAAAACCATTAAATCAGGTACACAACAACATCCTCAAATAAACTTTGAAACGTAATTTCTTCTTAGGTCTTCGATACTCATTACCACCCCCCCCTTAAATCCGCCCTTATCAGACGATTCAGTTTATCCAGAAACCCCCATGTACTGAATTTCATTTAAATCCGACAAATGATGACATAGTTATCGCAAATTAGTTGGACTTTGGAGGTCATGCTTAAGAGCCTCTAGCACTGGTGTTTTAGGGCCTAAGTTGATATAATCTAACTTTGAACTCCAGAATCACCCCCTGAAATATATGAACGTTGAAACCGGACGCCCTGTATTCCTTTACAACGCCTTTATTATGGTTATGGAGTAAGAGGGCTTGAGTAATGCAACATAGTTCACCTAGAAGAATTCCACAACCACGATGGCTATCAGTACGGAATGGTAGATTCAATTAATGTTTTGAACTTATGAATGAAATATAAAAGAAGGAATGCTTTCGAAAATGAGGCAATAAATAATCAGAACACAATAAAGTATATTATCCAGCGTCGACTTTGGGATATTCCACCCTGATGAGTCCTAATAGGAAGAAACTGCAGTCGGTGCGATTCTCAGTTGACGTTGGACCATTCGGTCTGGTAGGGTGAACAGTATCGGAGACCTAGCTCGTATTCACATTTCATTTGTCATTATTTATAATGGCGAATGATTTGTGTCTTATTTCTTTCAATTATATAGGTAGCTTCCATCTCAGCAGATGATCCCATATCATCATTTTCTTTGTTAAAGTATATTAAGTAACGAAAAGAACTGAAAACTTGTACTTTTTTTCAGAATGTCAATAACATTAATCTCAGTGAAGTATTAGGAGCTTAATGTATTAGGTAGGACCTAGACAAAAATTCATAACACTACTCTCCTTCATTCATCACATTGAAAAACACAATTGTATAACTTCCGAAATTCTTATGAAAATTCGATTTCACTTTTGATTCTCATCGGTGAAATCAAGAATCAGATTTAGAAGAATCACTGGTTTACTAAAAACAAGAGCCTTGTCATATGTATAATCATTATCAGATTCTGGTACATGATTTACGTCATTCCTAGCTTTCATTTCTATGAAATTCCAAAACTCAGCATATTATGATAATCTCTTCAACTGAATCACACTCCATTTATAAAAAAAATATGAATTATACAGGGTGGTAGTTATAAGTGCGAAAGCTTTCAGGGAATGATTCCTTGTAGGCATAAGCTAGTGGGCATTTCCTTTAAATATTACATTCTTCCAAATATGAGGAAAAAATACTATTTTTCTCTTGAAAGCGCTGAAAATTAAATCCTAAGACGTCTGTCAGCTACATTGTACAAATATTCATTTGAGAGTATTTTGATAACGCACCACTGGTTTCCAGTTGAAACCGCAGTATATCACGTGATTAGCCAGGTATAATTGACGTATTCGATTTTGTGGACATGCCAATACCCGAAGAGGGCTCGAGAGAAACGTAAACATTTTAAATATTCATTGATCTATCATGGGTTTGAACCATTCCTTTTTTGGTGGATCATGGCGAAAGGGTTGAGTAGTTTGCTGAGCTCTACTAGTTCCTTATTAATCAAATGAAATATATTGTGTACCTACATGTGTGCCCAGAGGCAGGTGGACACGCCTCCGTCTTGAGATTTTGATCCCTTTGTCATTTTTCAGCAAAACAAACATACCGTCATGATATGATATTGACATTCTGAAAATGAATTTGAAATGGAATTTGTGATTGTGCTTGAACGAATCTTGTAAATCGGAAACAAAAAAATTTAGTATGTGACTGTAACTTCTTCTTTGCTCACAAAATGCCATTTTTCAGCACTTAAAAAAGTCTCTCTTCTCACTTTCGAAAGGAGACCCCTACTCGAAGACACACGTACCTACTTGTTAACACTTTGTTTACAGTAATATTCATCGGGTTTGTATAAGCTTCCATACCGGAGAATCTGCAGTTCATATTGATATCAAGAGAATCCAATATCAAATCTACGAGTCTATTCGAAATATTCACCAAGACCCATGACGACGTTCGTCCATACCGGGATCGTATAAGTACTCGAATCGTGTATTTGAGGTGTATGAACGGAAAACAGCGTTGCCATATTTAGGGACCCAATGCGTTGGTCAACTATACGAATTATATACAGCAAGTTGGTGTCGACTGAAGCGCCCTCGCACTGGCCAAACACTGAAACTTTTCCATATATAATCACATGTAAAACCGATTTTTCAGACCCGGCTGAAAATGCACCCCTAGCATCCCCTCAGCCCCCTCATAACTTTTCTATAGTCGAACGTTACCAGTCCCGAAGCCGGGTCTGAAAACGTCACTTTTGGACTGAAAAGTCGGTCGAGTATACCGTTTTGGGTCTGTATGTGCGGTCGAACAAATCTATATATATATATATATATATATATATATATATATATATATATAGATTTGTTCGACCGCACATACAGACCCAAATCGGTATACTCGACCGACTTTTCAGTCCAAAAGTGACGTTTTCAGACCCGGCTTCGGGACTGGTAACGTTCGACTATAGAAACGTTATGAGGGGGCTGAGGGGATGCTAGGGGTGCATTTTCAGCCGGGTCTGAAAAGTCGGTTTTACATGTGATTATATATGGAAAAGTTTCAGTGTTTGGCCAGTGCGAGGGCGCTTCAGTCGACATCAACTTGCTGTATATAATTCGTATAGTTGACAAACGCATTGGGTCCCTAAATATGGCAACGCTGTTTTCCGTTCATACACCTCAAATAACTATTCGAGTACTTATACGATCCCGGTATGGACGAACGTCGTCATGGGTCTTAGTGAATATTTCGAATACACTCGTAGATTTGATATTGGATTCTCTTTATATCAATCTGAACTGCAGATTCTCCGGTATGGAAGCTTATACAAACCCGATGAATATTACTGTAAACAAAGTGTTACCAAGTAGGTACGTGTGTCTTCGAGTAGGAGTTTCCTTTCGAATGTGAGAAGAGAGACTTTTTTAAGTGCTGAAAAATGGCATTTTGTGAGCAAAGAAGAAGTTACAGTCACATACTAATTTTTTTTGTTTCCGATTTACAAAATTCGTTCATGCACACAATATATTTCATTTGATTATTAAGGAACTAGTAGAGCTCAGCAAACTATTTTATGATAGATCAACCTTTTCGCCATAATCTACTAAAAAAGGAATGGTTCAAACCCATGATAGATCAATGAATATTTAAAATGTTAACGTTTCTCTCGAGCCCTCTTCGGGTATTGGGGATGAATATACGATTTTGAGTTAGAATACGGGCTAACGTGAAAAGCATCAAAAGATCACAAAAAAAATTTAAAATATATTCATTTGTAAGACATGTCCACAAAATCGAATACACCAATCATACCTGGCTAATCACGTGATATACTGTGGTTTCAACGGGAAACCGGTGGTGCGTTATCAAAATACTCTCAAATGAATATTTTTACAATGTAGCTGACAGACGTCTAAGGATTCAATTTTCAGCGCTTCCAAGAGAAAAATAGTATTTTTTCCTCATCTTTGGAAGAATGTAATATTGAAAGGAAATGCCCACTAGCTTATGCTAGGAATCATTCCCTGAAAGCTTTTGCACTTATGAGTACCACCGTGTATGATTCATTATTTATTTATAAATGGAGTGTGATTCAGTTGAAGAGATTATCACAATATGCTGAGTTTTGGAATTTCATAGAAATGAAAGATAGGAATGATGTAAATGGTGTACCAGAATCGGATAATGATTATACATATAACAAGGCTCTTGTTTTTATTAAACCAGTGCTTCTTCTAAATCTGATTCTTGATTTCACCGATGAGAATCGAAAGTGAAATCGAATTTTCCATAAGAATTTCAGAAGTTATGCAATTGTGTTTTTCAATGTGATGAATGAAGGAGAGGGGGGGGGGTAATGAGTATCTAAGACCCAAGAAGAAATTACGTTTCAAAGTTTATTTGAGGATGTTGTGTACCTGATTTAATGATTTTCAATCAGATTACCCCCCCCCCCATGAAAAAAAACTATATCCACCCCTGTCTGAAAACCGATTCTCATCAGTGGGGGAAAATAATACTTTTAATTTTTGAGATTATGTTAGTCGAAGACATGGTCTCCTCAACCATTTTCGAGCAAAAGAGGTACGGAGCTACGGAGCCCCATCCTTCAGAAAAAAATTTACTTGGAATGCATTTCATCACACTAAAATACTTTTATTCCGAGATAGGGGTTACGTAACGCCATTGAGTTTAAATATACATAGAGACACAGCTCAGTTCATTAATTTGATGCATAAATTTTTGGCAGTTTACTTTCCAATTTGCCAACTTAAGTGGCGGTACATAGTAGCTACTAAAGGAACTATATTCGTTCAATCCATTTTGTCACTACTCATTTATCGAAATCTGTAGGAGATTTATTTTCCTCTAGTTCTATGAATCGTAGGCAGGGTCGGATTCTTCCGAATTCGTTACAAACGGTGTGATTCAATAATGATGAACCATTAGCCATGAATTTCTCCAAAGGAGTGTTCTCAGGTGAGAAATGAGGGGTGAAAATGTTTCTTGGAGGGACATAAAAGAAACGTACTTAATCGATGAAAAGAATTTGTCTTTCTCGTACTCTCTTGAAGATAACTGAAAACTACATAAATCCAAACGCCTTCCAGAAAATGAAGGTTAAATTGGCCACGCAGATTTTCATCAGAACTTTATATTCGGCTATGAGAACAGTCATTGCAACTGGTGAGCTGAGGTCGAGAAGTGCCAATTCAACTGCTCAGTTCATTCTGAAAATGAATGATCTTTTCGACTGCCTCAATTCGAATGGAAAATTTGAGGGAAATTATCAGCAATACAAACTCTGACGGAATCAATTGAATTCATTAAGTCTTGGACAGTTGGGAAAAATATTCCCTATTGTTTCAACGGTTTGATACAAACCATCAGTAGCATCCTTCAATTGTGGGAGGAGACGAAGGAAACATTTCCATATTCGATAAAAAGTCGACTCAACCAGGACCCAATCGAGAATTCATTCTCCAAAATAAGACAGCGTAGGGGTTATGATCCAAACCAAACCCCTCAGCTCGATGCTTCAGATTTGGGTTGCAGTCGGTCATGACTGGTTGTCTTGAAAAATTCCGATAATTCTAACTGCCAAGACGAAAATGATTTCGACTTGTGTACAATGGGAGAATCTGAAAGTGGCCCATTGATGTGGTTGATTGGACAGATTCGACCATTTCTTCTGCGGGTTCGGGCAACGGTGAGCCTAATGAGGGTATATATAACGGATAAACAGTTAATTGAACCCCTAAATACCCTAGAATCCAACTCAATCGCAAGTTTCTCGGGGAGGAACATCGCCAAAAAAAACACAAATGCGGTAAGTGCGAAAAAGCTCTCCTCATTGATGATTTGAATAAGCTTGGTAATGATTGGATATACAAGGTGACTGGTGACGTAAGGGACAACGGCTAAGTGGACATAGAGGACCTCAAACTGAATGAGAATTTGGGTTTCAAATGTCCCACAAGGGTATTCGTTTCGGAGATATAGGGTGATTTATGAAAAAATGCTAAATCTATGAACTCCCATATCTTCGTTAATATGATATGTTTTTCGCTGATATTTTACATGTTTGTTCATACAGGCAAAAAATTGAAAAAATTGCTGGCCCGTACTCAAAAATTTCAATTTACATGTCAAGTGAGAGATATCACACGGTATATGAGATAAAATAAAATCAAATAGAAATTTGGAAAGAGGGAAAAAAACTGATGAAATATCTGTTTTTTGCTTGAATGGCACAAATTTTCTTTCGTTTCTATGATATGTTGAAGTAAGAATATTACAATATTTTTATATTCAAATCATGAAAATTAGTACTACTGATAGAAAAAACCTTGAATTCGAGGCGCTAGAATGAGCCTGGCATCGAAATATTCCTTCAAATCTTGAAATCTATTTTTATCAATTAATATTTCGATGCCATATAAAACCCCATCTACAACAAATTTTATTTTGAAATTTTATATAGCAGCGAAATATTAATTGATAAAAATAGATTTCAAGATTTGATGGAATATTTTGATGCCAGGCTCATTCTATCGCCTTGAATTCAAGGTTTTTTATATCAGTAGTACTAATTTTCATGATTTGAATATAAAAATATTGTAATATTCTTACTTCAACATATCATAGAAACGAAGGAAAATTTGTGCCATTCAAACAAAAAACAGATATTTCATCAGTTTTTTTCCCTCTTTTCAAATTTCTATTTGATTCTATTTTATCTCATATATACCGTGTGATATTTCTTACTTCACATGTAAATTGAAATTTTTGAGTAGGGACCAGCAATTTTTTCAATTTTTTTTTCTTATGCCGACAGAGAATGCCTGTATGAACAAACATGTAAAATATCAGCGAAAAACATATCATATTAACGAAGATATGGGAGTTCATAGATTTCGCATTTTTTCATAAATCACCCTATATCTCCGAAACGAATACCCTTATGGGACATTTGAAACCCAAATTCTCATTCAGTTTGAGGTCCTCTATCTCCACTTAGCCGTTGTCCCTTACGTCACCAGTCACCCTGTATATTGCAAATCGATATCGGATACATTTGAGAATTCCCTTAACCGATTTCAAACATTTGTTGTGGAAAGCGCTGTTGGTCATAAAGAAAATTATGGTCACAAAATCAGAAAAGATATTACTTCAAAGGTATATTTCAGGAAAATAAAAAAAATGAATTCATAGAAGATTGGTTCTCTCCGTTAACTCCAGAATTTGCAAAGCACAGGATTCATTTGTGGAGACAACTGATTAGAGTGAAGCTGTACAGGGGACAGAAAAAAAACCAAAGGAATCTCATCACAGAAGCATCCCGCTGTTTATAAAAAATTAAATATTTTTAAAAATTCATAGAAAATCTATTTATAAATACTTGTGAATGAAGAAAAAAATTGCATGCATTTATTTTTTCATACATTAGTATTTTATATTCATGAAAGATCAAAAATAATTGTCGTTTTATTGCATCAAAAAAATCAGGTGATGAAATACTGAAAATCCCACATTTCCATATGCCGGTCCTGGTCGTCATCGCATTCGGCTTCGGAAATAGTGCCTTATAGTTCAGCTACTTACCGCCAGATGCGGGAGTAGAATATTTCGCTTCTCTGAAACACACTTATCCATCTATGAACCGGTGAAGGAACTACACAAAATTTAGCTTCAAATCGTTGAACTGGGCTGTGTCTCTATGTATATTTAAACTCAATGGTAACGCTTTCAATTTGAAAATATTTTAGGAGCCCATTTTTTCGACTGAAATTTCAATTAGATCATCCACTAAAAATTGAAAATGATTTTTTATCTCTGCTACTGATGGGAATCAATCAGTTCTTTTACAATCAAACGATCAAGTTCATCCAGAAAACTCCATGCTATCAATTTCATTTAAATTCGATAAATTTTGGTGCAGAACTAACCAACTAACGGTATTTTAGAGGTCACCCGTGGGCCGTGGAATGCATTAAGGACCTGAGTACATATGGAAATATCTTCTAGTTTCGATATTTAGAATCACCTCCTGAAATATATGAACGTTTAATCCAGAATTGATTCTATATTTTTTTTTACAGTGTACCGGGCTGGTCAAGCTACACCAGCATTCAGCCTTTTTCACATCACGTGATAATATATGCGTTCAAATAATTCAAACTTCCAGCCGAACCGCAAAGAAATATTGAAAGGGAAAAAGGATTAATCAAATATTTCATTCATGAAAACAACAATGAAATGTGTCAGATTTTTTGTTTTCGGTTTCATTTTCTTTAATATGCGGTTTTTCTAAGAGAATTTGAAAACATCAGTTTTTGTTAGATCAGATTCTTAAAGTTTCAATGAGAGGAAATCTCGAGAAATGAGATAATTATTCCCACAGTATCAAAAAAAGTAGTTTGTAGATAATGATAAGCATCAAAATTTCATTCGTACGAATAATACGATCTTTTCGTAATCATGACAAACAGCATAATAATCTAATGAGGCAAAATGGATTAATGCTCATTCAAAATGCCTGATCCCTATAATATATAATATCAGGTGAAAGGGCTTGATGAAAGTAATGCGATGTTATTTTTAATCCAATATGGCGGACCATCAAAATTTCGAAATAGTTATATTTATTCACTTCTACAATATGGGTATCAAATGGAAGGGCTTGTTGAGAGTAACTCGAAAAATAAGGATAATGTCCCTAAGTTGGAACAAACTAAATACATGTGAGAAAAATAATGTGACGTAATCCTAAAACCAATATTTCGGAAAATCCAAGTCAGTGACAATAAAAAATTGATTCAACAAATGAAAATGAGGAATTTCAACTTCACAGATAGCAAAATTGTTCACTTCGTGAATATATTTAGTCTTCCTGTCGACTCACTAACACATATACAAATTCTTACCATAACAACTACTCTTTCAATCCCCTTTATACATTGAAATCGTAGCGACTGATCCCGACAATCTGGCAACAGTGCTGGGATCGAAAACGTTGATCGTATTTGCCGGTGCAGTATATGTGGGATTGAAAAGTTGGCGCAATGTATCGGGTCTGAACAGGACTATCAGATATACAACTTTTTTGGAGGAAAAAAAAATTTTCCCCTCTCAATGTGCCTAGGGAGTTATATTTTAAAAGAGCCCATTTTTTGCATATATACTCGTAAAAAACATACGGATCATGTGGGTCTTAGGTCGCCTTAAGAACGTACCGGGACTGGATACGTCTGCCAGACAAATATATATATATATATATATATATATATATATACAGGGTGTCCCAGAAGTACCGCACTTTCTTCAGGGGATAGAATGTGAAAAAAATTCTAAGCCCAAATATCCATGTTTGAAATTTTTTGATAACGTAGTTAATTAGTAATTAATTAATGAAAGTGACCAATCAGGAGCGTCCTACACAAGAATAAGTAGGCAGTGGGGACACGAGAGTGAGATGCCGAGACTGGGGACACGCCTGCAGCTCTCGTGTCCCCACTGCCTACTTATTCTTGTGTAGGACGCATCTGATTGGTCACTTTCATTAATTAATTACTAATTAACTACGTTATCAAAAAATTTCAAACATTGATATTTGGGCTTAGAATATTTTTCACTTTCGATCCCCTGAAGGAAGTGCGGTACTTCTGAGACACCCTGTATATATATTCTTATGAAATGGAGCTGTACAGATTTGTTTCCAAATATGGCATGTGTCTCGAAGAGGCAACAAGGAACAGATCATTCAAACAAACATATTGATCCATTCCCCGCTCCTAATCTCAATATTAGCAGAGGAATGTCAAACGGGGCACCATACTGTTCTGCGTATGATGCAAGAGCACAGATAAAAACCTCAGCAAAAACTCTGTCTCCCCGTATAAGTGTAGGGATATTGGATTTGTTTACAAATATTCATATTGGAGGGCATCTTCTTCGAATGTAATTCTTTCTTCATTTCTTCAAAGGGGTTGTCAAAGCATTTTCAAATAATCTGAAACAAAAACCAAAGGGAGAAAAAAAAAAAGCAAAATCCACTAATATATTCAAATTGTTTTGAAGGTACCAACCCATCTCAAAAATGAATCAGATACTGAATGAATAGAGTTGAAACCATCTATTGGACAATTATTGACCAAATGGTCAATAGTTTGCTCTTCATGCCCACACTCACATCTCGGGCTATCAATGGCATTCCATTTGAAGAGCATACTATTACAACGTCCATGACCTGTCCTAAGACGATTCAGAAGACACCAATTTTTCCTAGACAGATGAAAACCGGGAACTTTCTCTGAAGGATCGAGAATTAAACTTTTATTGAAAAAATCATATGAAGTCCATTCCGAACTCCAAATTTCTTTATGATTTCTTTTAGAATAAAGAAAATTATTTATCCATAGAGGCTTTCGAGATTTCAATCTAGCCAGTCTTGTATCTGGCATATAACTCATGATAGGAAATGAATTTGGAAAGGAATGAAAGTTATCCCAAGACTTCATGGCAGCAACCTGTCTACGAATATGAGGAGGTATTATGTTAGAAAGAACTGGTAACCAAGCTAATGGAGTAGATTTAATGGTTCCAGTTATAATCCTCATAGAAATATTGAGTTGCCCATCAATTTTATGGACATAGGAACTATTCAACCAAACAGAACAGCAGTATTCAGCTGCAGAAAAAACCAAGGCTAAAGCAGCCGTTCGAAGAGTGGTGGCATCGGCACCCCAGGATGTACCAGTTAATTTTTGAATTATATTATTCCTCGTCTTTAACTTTAGACGTAAACTTTCCAAATGAGCCTTAAAAGTCAAAGAAGAATCTAGTTTTATTCCCAGATACTTGGGAGTGAAATTATGATTTAAAACTGTATTGTTGAAACTAAAGGTGAATACAGACTATTCTGACGTGACGTGATTCCACGTCACGTCAGACGCGTACTGTACTCCCATTGGCCTGATATGAACGTGAACGCATAGAACGATGTGTTGCATTTTTATATCACTCACATTTTGACGTTCACGTTCATATTAGGCCAATGGGAGAACAGTACGCGTCTGACGTTACGTGGAATCACGTCACGTCAGAATAGTCTGTATTCACCTTAACCCTCAAAGTTTTATGTTTTTGATGATTATTCAAATGAAAACACGACACCTCTGTTTTAGTGGGACTCGGGCATAAACGCCACTCCAGAAAATAGTTCCTCAAAATTTCTAAATCTTCAGTTAAAGTATTCTCAAGAATGTTGAAATCAGAATGACGGAATGCAAGAGCAATATCATCTGTATAGATAAATTTCTCGGAGGAAGTATCAGGAATATCACTCAAATATAAATCAAAAAGAAGGGGTGACAACACCGATCCTTGGGGAAGTCCGTTATTCAAAGTCTTGAAACTACTACTATCACCATCAATATAAATATAAATTGTAGACGTCAACATAAGTTTTTCTTTGCTATTCTTGAATATGGATTTTCTGGACTTTTATTTTGTTCTTGATATAGTCTTATAAAACATCACTCGAAATTGAATTTACCTCATAAGTCTATCTTTTATTTTCAAACTCAAATGAGTTGCTTTCAGGAAACACCACTTGTACTACGGACTCGTGATGTTTCCAAGCAACACATTTTCGTTTGAAAATAAATCGATAGACTTATCACGGAAATTCAATTTCTTGTGATATTTTTACTGAAAAGCCTGATGCTATTTCGGTGGATTTCACTTGTGAAGCTGTCATTTTTTGAAATTTGACAAGAGGAAACTACTCCATTAACAAAATATATGGTTCAATTAACACAAGAACTCAAGACGACCGATCATCAACAAAATCGTTGGTGATTGTGTCCTTGAAATGCATGAAAATGTTCCGGAATTCCATCGAAAAATTATCTTGAGTGAAGAGGCCCATTAACATCTCGGTGGCTTCGTCAACAAGCAAAATTGTCGCATCTGGGGCTCAGAAAAGCGTCTTTATCCTGAACGTGTGACTGTTGGATGCGGTTTATGGTCCTGCAGGGTCATTGGACCTTACTTTTTCGAGAATGAGGCTGGAGCAACAGTAACAGTGAATGAATTGTGCTATCGAGAGATGATTAATGATTTTTAATGGCCGGAATTGGATGGCATTGATCTGGACAACGTTTATTTTCAACGAGACGGTGCCACGTGCCACACAAACAACTAAACCATTGATCTTTCACGGGAAAAGTTTCCGTGTTATCTCTCGAAGGGGTGATCACAAATGGCCACCGAGATCTTTCGATATAACACCTTGCGACTTCTTCTTTTGGGGCCATGTGCCCAGCGTCGATTCAAGACCTCAAAGATGAAATTCGTCAGGCTATCGAGGACATAGGGCCACTTTACGATTTCGTTATGGAAAATTTCATGAAATGGATAATATATGGTTCTGTAGTCGTGCTCGTGGTGGTCACTTGGCTGATGTGTGCCACTTTTAACGGCATACCCTCTTCCTCTTTGTAATGAATTTAACATTTGATCATTCATGTAAAAAAATGGCAAATTTGTCAATATAAAACCTCTTATTGTAAAACACTTCATTAGAATGTAGAAGTTTCCATCTTCAGTTTCTTCCTGCGACACGAATAACTAGTCCCAGTATATTATATTGACTTATAAACTAAATATGCGCAAACAACTCCATTACAAACTTGGAGAAGAATGCAACTCCGGATCTGCCTTGGGTGCAAACCAATAGAGATATTCTGTATGCTATAATTAATTCCTTTACGACTGCCCACAATTGTGTTAAACTTTTAGAACATGTTCATTCATTATTTTCTACCTGCTTCTCATGTCGTGTGGTGGGTATATCTGACTGATAAATCAATGAAATTTATCGCATTTATCTTAAGAAATTATTGGAAATTCTTTTCAACTTTATTGATAAATTGAAAAGGACTAATCAATATTTTTGTGTGTGATCTGATGAACATCAATTGAACTAATAGGAAGACGGACATATCAATATACAGGGTGTGGCGTAATTAATGGTTAATATCTGCGTGTAGGGGACTTTATGAAGCGAATTACAGCGAAACACCGTTTTTTTACAGCAGTTTTATTTGAATTTTTCCATGTGGCATAAACCGTATATTCACAAGGGGAAATACAAAATGATATGTACACATGAGTTTTTATATACAATGAGCCCTTAATCCTGGGATTTTTATGATGTCCTCTTAGCCACTACCTTTACCACATATTTTTATGATGGTGGATAAAATATACAGAAGAATGAAATGATACGTTAATGTTTTGTATGTGAAAAGCTTTTCCGCCCAAGAACAAAATTGATTGGTTACAGCGATTTCCCAAAATCTTGATTAGGAAAGATCTCTGTTTTCATTGCAATGTAACACTTTGTATTAAATCGGTCGTGAAAAATTGCATTTTATTATATCATACAGAATATACAATTTAGATTATATCATTGTATTTAATATAGTATATAACATTACTAGCAAGGCAAGAGGGTTTTTACTGGCGAATGGTTACCTCCTTGAGCCAGTAAAACCCGTTACCTTGCGTGTATTGTTTTATATTTTATTTGTTTCTCATTTGTAAAAAGGTTAGATAAATTCCAAAAAAATCTCAATAATTTGTAGCAAATGTCGTAAGCTATGGAAGCGTTGCCATGAACATGTCTGTTTACTTTTCTTTACATTTGTTTTGGCGAAAGCGAAAATGAATGTACCAAAAGAAATTATTGAGGCAGCTAGCAGTGTAGCTTCAAGTTTATTACCTGCAAAATCAGCTTCAAGGTACGAGCGAGAATACGACGACTTCAAAAAGTGGGAAAACAAAAATAGTGTTATTGGGGTAACTGAAGATGTTTTGTTGGTCTACTTGAAACAACTATCAGCTAGATTCAGCCCTAATACTTTATGGGCAAAATGGTCTATGCTGAAAAGCTGCTTGGAAATGAAAGAAAATGCCCCTGTTCGCAGGTTTGTTGTCCTTGAAGAATTCATTGAAAAATATGACGTTTAGTTGTCATTTGCAGATTTCAAAAGGTAATAGACTTTCTGAAACGAAAAAATGAGCGTTATACGCCAAAAAAGGCCAAGGTATTAAGTAAAGAAGAGGCTGAATAATTTCTTTTACATGCTCCTGATGACCAGTGGTTGCTGGCAAAAAGTGTGACAATATTTGGGATTTTTGGATGTTGTCGATGTGACGAAATTCTCTCCTTAAACATGAATGATGTTGAAGATATGGATAAATACGTTATTGTGACATTGCGGCAAACAAAAAATTTAACAACAAGAAGATTCACCATAACCGATGATGGCTGCAGCTTCAAGCCCTGCATGATATACAGAAAATATGTAAATCTTCGGCCTCCTGGAACAGAAAGCCTAAGATTTTTTTTTGACATACCGACATGGAAAGTGCATTTCCCTTAATGCTGGCCAGCACACTATTGGTGGTGTCCAAAGCAAATAGCGAAATATTAAGGTTTAAAAGACCTAGAGTTATACACCGGCCACTCTTTTCGCAGAACTGGAGCCACTATGGTTGCGGATTCGTGTGGAGATATTTCAGCTCTAAAGCGTGCAGGAGGGTGGAAGAGCACAGAAATTCCGATGAGTTATGTCGATGATTCGGTCAACAAAAAAATCGAAATGTCTAGCAAATTATTTGGTAGTAAGGAGAGGACAAATGTTCTGCTGTCCTCGAGTTCAGCAGTTTCTGAGTCAACAGATGGTTATCATCATCAGTATCAACTCTTTCATCATCAAAAATCTGTGTTACTGGAAATAACAATTATTGTACCATGATTTTCAACATATATGACGATAAAACAAAATTTTCTAATGTAAATAATACTACTAACTCGTAAAAATTTTGGAAGTTAACTGTCAGTTTCACAAGTTACTTGATAAAATAAATTTTCTTGATTAACATTGTGTTTTTGGAAACTGACGTTTACAAATGGGAAACAAATAAATATATTTCCAAATCATTAGTTCAATGAGAATTAAACGAACATAGGATAAATATTGTATATTGCATATTTATTCAGAAATACTGTGGTTGAACAACCACAAGAGTGCGTGTTAATATTTAAGTATATCGATGTAATTGAATGAACGTATTTTGAGTTCTTAATATACTCCTCCGAAAAATATTCGAACCAACACTGTATTCAACATATTTCGAGGAATTCAAATGTGGGCTTATCAGAAATATATTGGTACGTTCAGTGATATAAATTTATACGCCCAATGGTGAAGGTTTCGAAATTCTACAGCCTCCAACACTCAACGTTCTCTTTTCTCACCTGTTGGTCTAATTTAATAATGATTACCGATTCAATTTTCGAGATCCAGGGAAATATTGCATGTTATCTAATGTTTATTTTTTCCATTTAATGAATGCCAAATTGTCATGCACGTGTTAATCAACAGCATTAGTGACCGTCATGCTAATATTGTTTTGTTTTTGGAATAGTAATTTATGTGCATAAAATGGCTTGTATGTCAATGATTGCATCCCACGATAATTCGACGTTTATTGATGATTCGTTCCAGATATATCAGCTATTTATATTCTTATGGAAATGTTTCTATAGAATATACTACTTGAACAGCCCAGTTCTCGGGACATTGTAACATTTGCAATTCCAGAATAGTTACATGATATAAAATGGGAAAGATATGAGAAATTTGCTGAAATTTTATTTTATTCAATTAACGTTGACTAGAAAATTTCTTTCCTTGCCTCGGGATTGAACTAAGACTTTCCGCGTTAGAGACAATCGCCTTAACCACTGGGCTTGAGACACAAATGAGTTATAAATTACCTGTAAACCACGGTTGCTGTCATAGAAACAGATGTGGTAAACATAGACGATTGATCGTACGAAAAATATTCTCTATCAAATATTTTCTTACTCCTATCTTATTCAAATTAATGATAAACAATGCCGTGCTGACCCTAGATAGCCCTGTCCTTATGTCTGAAAGAACCAGGCACCCACTAAATCACGATATGACACCATAATTAGAGCAACCATTATTTCCCCATTCCCATTTAATTAAAGGGTGCTATTATTGAATATAAACTGTGATCCACGTATCTATTCTCGATGATTTATAGTACACGGCATTATTGTCACATTACTACCATTAGATAAGATAAAAATACATCTGAAATGCCATTAAGTATCCTCAAAAAATTTATCGCTGCTGCCGACACAAGGGATGTAGATCGGATAAGTCGGATTAGGGGTGATTACGAGAACGGTTCCAGAATTACAGCCGAACTGAGACAACCAAATTACTGTACTTAACTGTATTGCCGGAAGCGAATGGAAGTCAAAACACCACAGGGATTGAATGGAAATGCAGGTAGTTGAATCCACTTGATAGATAATCCTTTAGGTAGCAGTGAGTTGTGAAATTTTGTAAAATAATATTATCTGGAGAATGAAAGCTGACACTATCTTCATTAGTAAATGTTAACAATACATTAGATGATTTAAGAGAACTTAAAAAGGCATAAACCTGCAACTTTTGATGCTGACATCAACTTATTTACATTATTCTGCACCAATTGCTTAAGTCCTAACCCCTTCATATTATTGCATTTTCAAATTCTATGTTGAACTCTGAAACTTATGCATTTTGAATCGTTTGCCGTTTAATGTTGACAAATGTTTTTGGTTTCAATGATGGAAAGACTAAATGATTAAGATTATGATTCAGATTGGACTGATAACTCTTATGTCTGCCAAGAAGATCCCTCAGAAACTACAAGCTAGTAACTTGTGTGTGTTAGGAAAACAAGTCGTGTTATGTGTAAACTTTGTAACTGTGTTAATTTTTGACCCAACAGTAAATGGTGTCCACTACCGTCCGACTAGAAAATTCCTTTCCTAGAATCGGAATTGAACTCGGAATCTCTGGATCCTACAACAACACTCTAAACACTGAGCTAAAGACCAATATATAATTACTCGAAGCGAAATGTTATCATTCGTTGATACACTGCCATATCCTGTAGCTAAAATTAATATTTACAGGAAAAATGAATTCGGAAATATTCTTGATACCTTCGTTAATGAATACCCAAGTATGAACTTTTCCTGATTACAATAAATTGTTTATTTGCGGTTCCACTGGTAGTGACTGCGAATTGAAATAATTCACAAAATAGATCCCTAGTGATTGTAGGGCGACTAGTTATACTCTATTCACTTTTATAAAGTATCCCGGTTGGCCATGAAATTCTGACACATTTCATCGCGTGTATTTTGAAAATGTTAGGTTATAGTTATTCTCCTGTCAGATGAATGAGCAACGTTCTACTTTCTACATATAAGTCGTAGTAATTACGTATTTATTAAAATGTTTATTTACTGTGGGAAAATAATGAATTTGAGAAAATATTATGTGAATTCATTAATTTTAAAGACCTGGCGAATGTGGAAAAAACTGTAATCTCTGTTAATACTGGAAATATTTCACGTATATAAAAACGGTTGGAAGATTCAGTTATGCTATTTGGGGGCACGGCAGTGGCCCCGCCAAGTCGAGCGCGAAGCAAACACTGCCGTACTATCTTTACCCGAACCATTTCGCCGCATTTTCAGGCCCCTATTTGAGAACCTCCGGATAAGACCAGAACGCCGAAATTTTCGTCATCCAGTAAGCTATAATCACGTACTTAAAATCCAAAATTTCAAGTGTGTAGGTTATTTAGTTCCGAAGTTAATCGAAAGCAAAGTTTCGCATTTTCGAAACTCATTCATTCACTCACTCATGATCATCATAATAGAACTTCCCATGAACTCAGAGAGCTGAAATTTGGTACAGAGTTAGAGTTTAATGGCCACATAAAGGGAAAACTATAAAAACTAGGGTAATCGAAAATCTGGAGTACCATTGTTGGCACGTCACGTGAGCTCACGCGCTATCACATCATCTTCGCAAAATGTGCAAACACAATAATGTATGGAAGTTTATGCGCTTGGAAACACATTGCTATCATACTCAATATGTGAATATCGACTTTAGAATATAAATTGAAAAAAGAATAATTATCGGGTAAGCAGTCTTATACACAGTGATATTTTTACTGTCTCATTTACTGTTCAACGAAACGATAGGTTTTCGAAAGCTAGGCCGGAACAATAAATGAGACAGTAAAAATTATCACTGTGTATAAGACTGATCACCCGATTATTATCCTTTTTTCAATTGTTATCATTTCACGCATTCACGAAGTCAGCATCTGCTGTCACTTGATAGCACACCAGAACTACCCGCAAATTTACATTTTCCAACCGTAAGTGATAATACGTCGGATATTTTGTGAAGTGATTGAAGTGAAAATGGATGAAAATTTGATCGAACTTGTCAGGCTTCATGAAGTGATCTATGATCATTCTTCATCAGATTACAGGGATCAGAATGTAAGACAACAAGCTTGGGTGCTGGGTGCTCATTCAATAATTCTTGAACTATTTGAGGGAATTCTCCCACTTCCTCTCTTCGTTGATTTATTTGGTAAATCAAATCTCTTCTATCACAGTATAAGGTATACCTTATACTGTGCTTCTATGAGAATCACCATTCACCAGCAACTGTTAAAGCAGTTATGTTCTCTATATCTTAATTCTTTCCATTCCGAAGAGCTTGATGAATAAGAAACTCTATTTCGCTGTATCACTGAATAAAAAATGCTATGAAATTTTGGTGCAATATAGAACGTCTATTGCTCTTCAGAAAAAAAATCATTAGATGGGCCTGAGGTGATTAGATAGGGAGAGAAAAATTTGAATCCGAAAAGGAATCGGGTAAGAGATGGGCTATATGGACAAGTTTGGTTTCACGCTATAGGTTTTCGGGGACGCTGAATTCAATAAAAAATAATCGGAGGCTCTATCTACCATAGTTCAGAACCGGAAAAAAATAAAGATTTGTAATAAAAAACTACTCCTAAAAAAATGTGTCAAATAAGAAAATCTAATAAAATAAATCAATATGCCCACGTTTCTACAAAAATAAGTGAAATCCCACCAAAAACATTCTGTAAAAAACTATCCAAGTCTCGATGGAGCTGCTTGTTTATCTCTAAAAAGTAATGAAATCTAGAAAAAGTCGAGCCAAGTTGAAGGTTCCTTACTGCGATTTCTTTATTATTATAGTTAATTTTGTTTGACTTGGCCGTTGAAGGGTACACAAGGGAACAAAACCAGGTGTTCCATGACACCATTGCACCAATATGTCGCCAGAAACGCAACCCATTGACGATAGAAAATTGCCACTTGGAAAACGTACATTCAATAACCAGTCAATTGTAGGCTTGACAAAGCTGCGTATTCAATAATACGAGCCTGAAACAAACAGTATTAAACATTATTTCCAGTACAGACGGACGTCTAATCATCGATAGAAGACCGTCTGTACGTCTATTTGATTTTAAATCGGTGGTCGATTTGACGCTCCAAAAAGAAGAGAGCAGAAGTCAGCATTATCAATGCTGAATGCATATGTGTTGCAAAATCAACAACAGCCTAAAATGAGACACTAGCGTCCAATTACCAATATCAGCAAGGGCTATTATCTCGCTTAACAAACATAGGTAGTTATACAACAGATATAGCATTACGTGTAAACAAGCAGCTCCATCGAGACTTGGATAGTTTTTTATAGAATGTTTTTGGTGGGATTTTCTATTACGGAAATCAAGAAACGAGTTCTGTAATTTTACTGAAAAATAATGGACGGAATAGTCCGTAACTTTGTGATAGTTTATTCGAAAAAAGAATGAGAGTACTCGACTGACCCAACAGAAAAACTTTAAAACGAACAGTTGAATTTCCCATTTTTCAATTTCAGTATGTGAATGAAGTGACATCTAGTACTAAACTTGGGTCACAGTTAAACCTTAAAATAACAAACTCCATTTACGAAGTTGAAAAAGAGTAAATAGTAAATAATTGCATCGGCAACATCTCTAATGCCGGCCACTCACGAGGCTTCCGAGACAGGCGTTTTATGATGGTTTCTAAGGCCACGTGCGAAAAGAGTCTCCGTGATTGGTCAAGGGCTCTTAAAGTGTCATAAAAGGCCATAGAACGCCCGTCTCTGTAGCCTCGTGAGTGGCCGGCATAAGAATTATTTTACTTTCACGAGTGCCAACCTACGTCAGTTTTAAGTGAAAGAACTTGATAAACCTGAATCATGGCCAAACAGGATACTTTTTAAAAGTGAATGGAATATACTCTTTTGGTTCCTTGTAAATTTCTGATGAAGTATTTCGTGATTGACCCTAGATAATATACAAAATCAAATTTGATTTTGTTTCCCAGAATTGAAGTGAATTAACAAATTTTGTTAACCTTCAGAATGAAATAATAATTGCTTGTGAAAATTAACACACCCACTCAAAAATGGTTATCTCTAATTCGCAAACATTTCATTCTCCGAAAGAATTTCAAGCGAAGACAGTTCAAACTTTTCCTGGTGAAATTTAGAAAAATACGATGATTTAGGTTATTTGTTTATTACAGTTATGTATTTTTTCTTTATAGTGTCTGCTTTTAAATTCTCATCAACGAAAAATGGTGTCATTAACTTGAAGTTAGGAACTTTTGGCCCCTCGTTCCACCTTGTAGGTAGATTCTCATTGAAAAACCAATTTTTGGCAGCAGTGTAAAAATTTTGAATCTTTGGTTACAAAATTTCATCTCGATCAAATCAAATTTTCATTCTGATTAACTTTTCTTACTAAATAAATCTTAAATTTGACAGTTTCGGGTGGTAATGGTATGGTACAAGCTAATCAGCAGTTTCATTACTTTGTCACACTGAATATAGTTTCTGATTTGTCAAAAATCCGTTCTACAGTCATCACAAATTATTGCCGTGAACTTGGCCAAAAATTCGCGTCAAAATATATCCTCAACATTAACATACATATTCGCACTTTAGTTCGCGCTGCCTACGACGACTTTTAGGATGTTTAGCCAGCCATCTCGTGGCTTCACTCTGATAATAATCAAAGAAATCTAATTCCACTTCATAGCTACATGAACCATTCACCCCGTTGTGATAGAACAAAGTACCGACTTGGATCGGGGAAGGATGCGAAGCGCGAACTCAACACCAACAAACCAGTCATACTCACGTTCGCAGCATTCGCGAATGTTCGCGACATGAATGTAAAGGCCGCATACAGCGTGCTTGAATCGAATTTCATTCGAACACTCATTACATCAAATATGATTAAGACACTATTGCTAATAGGCCATTTTTGTGGAGGAACTAGTAACTTTTCTTGATTTTCCAAAATAAAAGGATAAAGAATATATTTTAAACGTTTCTTCATCCCAACGAAATGATTCTAATTGCTCTCGATCGTACAGATAGAATATCATATACAAATTGCGCGCTGTCGCTCAATCCCATGAGTATCATATCAAATATACGGTTACACATGTGAACAATTTCAACAAAATCTGAACAAATCGAACCCAAGGAATCAGTCAATCGGATGATCACTTGAAATCACGCCTTTGGTGGTCCATGAGACGGCTTGTCCTGTAACATTGAGCCAGAAGGCGAACACGATGTTTGATTTCACTTAAATATGATCTGACGCCGACGTTTTAAGCTTTCAGAGCAGACCAATTCATCTAATCACCTTCGAAATTGATTTGATACATAAAAAGAGTCGACTCCTATGTCGAAAAAAGTTCTTTCACACTCGTAAACTCGTGATGCGATGTTCAATTGCCTAATAGACTGGAACATTTCAGGCCTTCCTACTCATGTTCAATTTGAGTTCGTGAACTGGAAGATTTTTTGAAGCATTCTACGAATTAACGACTTTCAAATCTTATTTATTACACCTGCTATTGAATAACAGATAGGGAGGGCATTATCATTCGGATATTTCATGGAAAAATTCAACGAAGATTATAGAGCTATGGCCATAAGTCTAAGAAATTTCAATGTGTTTATCGATAGGTGCCAGTTCAAGCTAGTTCAAAGGGTTTGCTGACAAAGAAACTGCAACCTGCAACATCCAGAAAGAGCTTTTTGAATTCGATTTTTTTTTTGGTAAAACCGATAGAATAGCAAGGAGTAAATGATTAAAATTTGGAGAAAAAACGAAGGGTTTACAAATTTGTTTAATAAATTTGTTAATTATTTATTTTATTTATTTAACAAACTTAATTGCTTATGAAAATACCAACCAACTTATCTACTATAAAATAGATCTAGGTATGAACAAAAATCACATAGGTATACACATATATAAAAAAACAATAATATCAACGGCCAACTATGGCTTTCACATTCCAAAATTAACAATTATTCAGTACAAAAACTGAAACTAACATTATACAAATAATCAAAGCTTATTCCTAATGAAATTCTTAAATTGTGACAAGGAAATGCCCAATTCTGTGTTGGTCCACCGTGATTATCTATACTCTCCAACACGTCATGGCATTGATGCAATAAGATGGTCTATTTCTTCTTGAGGAATACCATCCCAAGCTTCCTGTACTTCATGTCTCAGAGTCTCCAAATTCCGTGGGGGCTGGGGTAAATTTCCAAGCCTTCTACCCATGAATTCCCAAACATGCTCTATGGAAGAAAGATCGGGAAATCTGAGCGGCCATGACAAAAGATTGAAAATTTCATACTAACTCTGGCAACATGAGGTCGAGCATTATCTTGCCGAAATATTGGATTCACGAGCCGATTAAGGTGAGAGAGAACGTATGGCTCCAATATTTCTTGAAGGTTACGCAGTGCTGTCAATAGCATCCCATACCATAAAGCCTACTATCCGGTGTACATGACGCTCAACATCAAACAGAGGTTCACGTCTTTCTCCCCGACGTCGTCTAACACTTCTTCGGCCATCATGTGCACCCAAAGAAAATCGAGATTCATCAGAAAATACGACATGATGCCATTCCAAATTGCTGATGTTCTCTGCACCACTGTAATCGTTGCCGGCGATGCCCAACCGTCAGAGATAAAACAAGATGAGGTCGATAATGCTGCAGTCCAGAAGGCCTTATACGCCGGTAAACCGTTTGGACAGTTACAGGATGGCTTTGTTCTCCTAACCACTCATCAGCCAAAGACCGAGTTGTCGCAAATCGGTCTCTAATGGCTATAAGTCGATCTTGAACTTCATTTGTGCCCCTTCGAGGGCATTATCAAACCACGCTTGACAACATCTCAAAACAGTAGTTGGATTTCTGTTCGTACATCTAGCGATTTCTCGAAATGACAACTCCGTCTACTGTACACCAATAATTCGATCTCTTTCAATTTTACTTTGCTGGCGATAAATTCCGCGTACACACTAACTAGGCTTTTCAACAACTAAACATCGACTTTGGATCACCTCGAACAGCTGGTTTGTTGAAATTTTAAAACATTTGAAAAGAAACACCACAATATTTAATCACCAATTTTCACATGAAAAAACCTTCACAATTTTTTTCTCCAAATTTAATCATTTACTCCTTCCTATACTATCCATGTTTTACCAAAAAAAAATTCAAAATTCGAACAGCTCCTTCTGGGTGTTGTAGTTTCTTTGTCAGTTAGTATATTAATAAGTTTATTAAAATGTCATAATTGATCCTCCTCGAAAATAAATTCCTTCGAATGGGGGTGAGTATCCACTGTTCACACTAGTTGACTAGTACTACATAGTACGATTATCAGAAAAACTATCAAAGCTGGACCTGTCAGCGAAGAGTACTTGTCGATATTCATTTCACCTGGGTACCAGCACCATTACCCACTCTTTGACGTTTGTATTCGTGAGCACAGGGCCGATCCTAGCAGGTGTGCAGCGCGTGCCCCGCACGCGGGCGGCCAAACTCAAGGGGCGGCCGCAGTCCGCCACATTTTCATGCCAGTTTGTAAAAAATTTGATTCTCAAAAAATCTCAAAAATATTTTTTTTAATTATTGATTATTACTTTCCCACTCTAATCATCCATATTTTGAATGGGACGAGAAAAAAAATTGAATGAAACTGAATTTTTCAATCTTGTCAAATCAAAAATATTCCTTGTTCCCCTTCACCGACAAAAAGAAAAAAAGAATGCTTGCTTCAGAAGAACGTGATACAAAGATCTCGAAATAGGAATATCTAGGATTGGTAAAAATCACCAGATGTTGGAATAGAATCAATCGCGTTGTCGTAAAAACAGAAACTGCTGGGGAGCAATTATTATGGTTCATAATGATGCTTTCTGCAGTTACTGCCATAGCTTCATAGTTGATATGTTTATTTCTCGTTGCCACAGTTCTGGATTCCGGTCTCTTCCGTGTGAAAATTAATAATAATCCTCCTGTTACATACTAACGAACAAATTGTGTGGAAAGTGTTTTCTATTGTAAAAAAGTTCATATAGTCCAAGTGTCAATGAAATCTTTAGATCAACTCAAAATCCAATATTTTTATACTGTTTTTCAAATTTTAGACGGTCGCGGGTCGCCGCAGTTGGAATGTGGCGTTGTTATTCAGTTGGTTCAATAGAGATGGGCTTGAGTGAAATCTTCTACACATGTATATCAAGCTATTGAACTATTAACAAATTATGTTGTTGCTAGTTGCTATATTCTTTTATTTTGATCTTTTCAAAGGATTTTCTCCGAAAATTCAATCAATTATCATGAAATATCAGAAATTATTGTTAAAAATGATTTGGTTTCTTGTTTTTCCAATTTCACATTAGCCATGAGAATTTTATTAACCTTGCCTGTCTCTGTTGCTTCAGTAGAAAGGAGTTTCAGTAAATTAAAAATAATTAAAGATTACTTGAGAGTTGAGAAGCAATATGTCACAGAGGAGAGACTCTCAAATTTGGCCATGAAGATCTATTGAATCTGAAATATCGGAAAGAATTGATATGAGCGAAACTATTGATTTATTTGCTTCTCAAAAAGCTAGGAAAGTTATTTTATAGGTACCTGTTTATTCATACTAGTCATTACAGACTGAATAAAAGACTGTTCCTGTTCGTATTTATACTTTTCGTTACAGTTTGTTTGTTTGTGTTTTTTTATTTGGTTGAAATCAATGAATAAAAGATTTTTTTTCTGTGTGTACACAAATACAGGGTGTCTCAAGTTCGAGTGCCTATTAGACGTTTCTGGAGAACTAGACATATTTGAAATCTGAAATTTGGGATTACGATATTGTTCGGAATTCTCTACAGATCTAAAATATTTTCAAAGCCAGAGCACTTCCGGTTATACAGGGAGTGAAAATAAATTTGCTCAAAATTTTTTTTTCAATGTTTTCGTTTCTGATATGATTGAATATTCAATGCTGAATACATTCCTGTTGAAACCATTGTATTCATTCGAATAGTTTTCAAAATATCGAAAAAAAACCTGAAAAAAAGTAAAATATTCATAGTCAGTATTATGTTCATTTTTCTTATTCTGCACATCCTGAGTGTAAACCGTTTTCACAACGTCAAAGTAGAAGAATGTGAAAAAGTCATACATCTTTGGATTTCATGAATATGATCACAGGGTGTTTCAAATTTCGTGTCAAAAACTGTGATCCAAAATTAGCCATAACTTCTGTTTTTCAAATTAGAACCCTATTTTTTTATTATTACGTTGGATTCTACGGAGAAAAATAATGATAGCACTCCCAGAAGCTCTTGGTCCTAAATTCAGTTATTCCCGAGTTATTTGAGCTTTTCTGGATTCATGTCGTACGTAGAGTAAAATTCATCGAATCTAAACAGATTCGATGAATATTCTCATGAAACCATAGTAACAAGTAATAGTCAGAACTGTCACTTGTGAATTATTAATGGGATCATTTATCTTCTATGGTCACAGAAGATTCTCATGCAACATACTCGATGAATATTTTTATGAAACCATTGAATAAAATCGAAAAGTAAAGATAAAACCTAAAATTAGACCTGTCACTTGGGAATTATTAATGGGAAAACTTATCTTCTATGACTTGTAGAAGTGGGGAGTTATCCTCCTTGAAGCCGTCCCAGATACTGGATTTCATCAAATCTCTGGAACTGGAGGGCGAGCTGTAGGAGGCGCGATGATGACAGCTCTGTCAGGGGGCACAATAGACCTTAAGGTCGCAGTGGACTGTAACCCCTTTTCACTATAACTATAACTATATCTTCTATGATCACAGAATATTAAGTAAAAGATTAGATGAATTTGATTCTACGTACAACATGAATCCAGAAAAGCTCAAATAACTCGGGAATTACTGAATTTAAGAGCAAGAGCATCAGAGAGTGCTATCATTATTTTTCTCCGTAGAATCCAACGCAATAATAAAAAAATAGGGTTCTGATTTGAAAAACAGAAGTTATGGCCAATTTTGGATCACAGTTTTTGACACGAAATTTGAAACACCCTGTGATGATATTTATGAAGTTCAAAAGATGCATGACCTTTCCACATTCTTCTACTTTGACGTTGTGAAAACGGTTAACAATCAGGATGTTCAGAATAAGAAAAATGAACATAATACTGACTATGAATATTTTACTTTTTTTCAGGTCTTTTTTCGATATTTTGAAAACTATTCGAATGAATACAATGGTTTCAACAGAAATGTATTCAACATGAATACTCAATCATATCAGAAACGAAAACATTGAAAAAAAATTTTTTTGAGTAAATTTATTTTCACTCCCTGTATAACCGGAAGTGCTCTGGCTTTGAAAATATTTTAGGTCTGTAGAGAATTTCGAACAATATCATAATCCCAAATTTCAGATTTCAAATATGTCCAGTTCTCCAGAAACGTCCAATAGGCACTCGAACTTGGGACACCTTGTAGTATTTCGTGACATATCAAGTTTGTTTTTTTTATTCAGTTCGTTTTACTTTCCTATATCACATATATATTTTTTTATCGAATATTTTTTATTTTGTTGAAATGTAGGTATGTAGGTATCATGTATCTAGTACATGATACATCATCTAGTACCTACACGAATACAGTAGTATTAAAAATATATATGCGTGTATGAAAATTGCATTTTATTGTGTAACATAACATAAAAATCTTTAGAGAAGATGTCGGAGGCAGAGGGATCATCAAAATATTTACGCGAAAATTAACGGGATTATGCCCCCCCCCCCTTAGATCAAATATGTACAGTTTTTCCTAACAATAAAAGGATGCCCATTAAAGATTTTTTTATAGATTACGTCAAAAAAAGATATATTTTCTTTGTCTTTGGGGCGGCACATAAGGATTCTGCACGCGGGCGGCCAACACCCTAGGATCGGCCCTGCGGTGAGCACTTCTCGATATAAGATTGACTTCGTGAAGACATCTTTTGTTTTTGTTTCGGACTCCGAACCTATAGGTAGATAATAAATCTAAATTCTTTCGTGTATTCTTCAAAGAATTTCATAGTTTTCCAATCTATTACTGGGTCCATTAAATATTCCAGAGGATGTTTTGGAAAAGAAAGCAATGTTGATTTTATACCGGAAAACTCAAATGAATTCTTGTGGTTATTTTTGAAGGTCGATACATTAAAAATTGAAGACATCCAAATATTTATTTTTATCTTTTCCGCATATTTTTAGACCAACAGAAATTCCGAATAATGTTCAGTTGTTATTGATTCAGACGAATAGCACTCATATATCGGACTATTTTTAGTGTCAGAAAACTGAATGTGTTTGTCTCGACTTGAATATACCCAATTTAATCCTTTTTGTATGATCGAGTTGATGGCCGGGAGTAGCCCTCTGACAGATTGATGGAAATGGACCACCTAGTCACCAACTGTTCTCGAATTACGATTCAGAAAACATGTGTCAAATGATACAGATGTTCAATGTGTTTGACGATAGTCGCCAATTTTCAAATGCTATACTCTGGCCGTGCGATTGTCATTACCTACATTAATCGTTTTTATGTGAAAACAAGTCACCCTCTTGCACAAATTTACCAAAATCTTGAATTTTCTACCATGAAAGGCCTCTATTTTCCGTTTAATGTGACATCTTGCAGAGCACGGAGAGTGCATTCGCTTAATTCGAAAATTATCGAAAGGTTAGTCTTCCAAATGTCTTATTTTTATACCATTCCAAATATAATCTTGTATCCCATAGTTGTATTTTATTTAACAATTATTTCACAAGTTTATGAGGCCTAAAAACTAATATTTGAACCAAACACCTGGATCAAATCCACTATTGCACGCTGATGACATCGGACA
The DNA here is from genome assembly GCA_951802165.1 of Adalia decempunctata. Lineage (NCBI taxonomy): Eukaryota > Metazoa > Arthropoda > Insecta > Coleoptera > Coccinellidae > Adalia > Adalia decempunctata. Next base: position 32,117,765 of record OX637697.1, read on the forward strand.
TGTTTCATACTTAAACCTAGAGGGCAGTGGTGAAAGAATTCTTCTATACTGAGGATTGAGGAATTAAGCTGCCAAAAATCCTCACAAGTTCGCGGGCTACAGCCCCCTGCATATTTCCTTTCTGGTTTCATTTGTCCTATTTTGCACAACTCCTTCAAAATGATAGTATGATTCATTCACACAATTTCTTTGTCTTGAATAATTTTCATGTGCACATAAATTATTACACATACACTTTTCGATTCGACAAGCCAATTGATGTCATTAGTGAATAAATTTCGTTATAAACGAAACACGTGTTTCTATATTGATATTCAGCACTTGAATATGCTTAATTTAGTGTGGTTAATCGTTTAACTAGGCATAAATAATTCGGGAAAGATCTATACCCTGTAAGCTCCAGGTGTTAGGTACTCAAAAAAATTGAATAATTTGTTCTCTAGGGTACTCAATCCGAAAATAGCTCTGTAGGCGATCCTTCCATTCGAGCAAAAATCAATCAGTAGATATAAAGGGTGCCCCAAGAGTTTCAGTGGTCAATCAAACATGGTTTTCTATAGAAAAGTATTGAGATAAATATTTGTTTCAAAAAATATACATTTGGGAATTATGTATGGAACTAAATATGTTGTAAATGGTCGCTACGGCTTTGCTGGCATATGCTCAACCTCTAGCGTTATTGAATACATGGGGTGGTATATCATTGATACATCGTCTAATTTCGGCTTTAAATGCAGGCTTATTGGCATAAAACTGACTTACGATAACCCCACAGCCAGAAGTATAAAGGCATTATTTCGCAAGATCGTGGAGGCCAATTCTGGTAACCAAATTGGGAAATGATACGACCAGAAGCTGACTCGTGCAAGATCGTTTGACGGGCGGTATGACTTGTGGCACCGTTCTGCTCAAACCACAGGTGGTCAAGATCTATAGCTTCCAAATGAGGTACAAGAAACATAGAATGACAACGTCCGCCATTCACTGTTGCTGCATTACCTTCTTTCGACAATCTGAGCGCGTTGTTCAACCGTGTAATGCTCCATGTTTACTAACTTCCATCTGTCAACTTTCGATCTGTCAACTTTCGATCTGTCACGTCATAGACATGTGACATTATGACTGTCAAACATAGCGCGCAATTTAAATCTTGCGCTCTTATAACACAGTTCTGGATTTGTGAATAAAATATACAGGGTTATCATAATAATCCGTGCATTAGACGTTTCTCAGCTTCTATGAGGGAAAGGTTTCTGGAATTTGGTACACGGCCGTTTTTCAAAGGAAGAAATCATGCTAAAGTAGTATAATCGAAATCGCACCGCCGGTTATACCGGAAGTGACCATCAGCTTTGGTATTTCAAATGGAACTACCTATTTTTCCAACCAGAAATGGATTCCTTTTTGAAATTTACACATTTTTCATCTGAAACATTTTCACGTGGTCGTCATGGTGACGAAGATATAAGGACTTCTATGAGAAAATGGTCAGTTGCAGAGGTCCGCGAAACATATCATAATAGCATGCATGCTATCCATAATACAGAAACAAATGAAGGATCTTACGAAAATTCAATAATTCTGCTTCGTATTGCATGGCTATCGAATCATGTTGTTCTATTGGAACTGTCACAATAAATTCATATTTCTGAGAAATTTCAAACTGCAATAACTTCATTTTTTCAAACGGCATGCCATATTTTTTGTACAGAAATCGAAAGAAAATTTAATCTAAAATTTTTTCCAAGGGTTCCTTATGTCCATCTTCAATCGTTTTCTAGAAATCTCATGTTTCATATGAAATTGTCTGATTTATTCCCTGAATTGATGTTCTTGGTTGGCTATGAGGCTCCGTTGCTAATGATACCGAATTAAATGCTTGTTATGAAAAATATACTCCAAATTGGTTGTGCTTTGTTCTTTTTATTGGTTTTGTCTTTCAATATTACAAATAGACGATGAAAATCAACTTCATGCGATTTCTCATTTTAAAATTGGACATTTTCTGAAAAAATTTAAACAATCTGTACATAATTAGGGAAAGATTTTGCGGCATGCAGACAAATTTTGTGAAATTCCGGAAAAAAAAAAATTTGTCTGCATGCCGCAAAATCTTTCCCTAATTATTCACACAGACGATAAAATCCATTTATAAATCTGTACATATTCTCTTTTGAATAAACAAAACGGGAATTTTCGATGTTTGCAAAATGAATTAGAAAAGTTCAAGATTTATTCGGATAGAACAAAGTCATAGGTGGTACATCAGGATATTTTTCATTGAACAGATAGCAAATTCTCGAAATTATACAATTACATTCCCCGTAATAACAAAATTATGAAAACACCATCTCGTTTGAATAAACAAAACGGCGATTTTCCATGTTTGCAAGATAAATTAGGAACGTCAAAGATTAATTCGGATAGAACAAAAGCACTTACTTGTATCATTAGCAACGGAGCCTCATAGCCAACCAAGAACATCAATTCAGGGAATAAATCAGACACTTTCATATGAAACATGAGATTTCTAGAAAACGATTGAAGATGGACATAAGAAACCCTTGGAAATAATGTTTGAAATTGAATTTTCTGTCGATTTCTGCATAAAAAATATGGGCATGCCATTTGAAAAAATGAAGTTATTGCAGTTTGAAAATTTGTCAGAAATATTAATTCATTGTGACAGTTCCAATAGAACAACATGATTCGATAGCCATGCAATACGAAGCAAAATTATTGAATTTTCGTAAGATCTTTCATTTGTTTCTGTATTATGGATAGCATTGCTATGATATGTTTCGCAGACCTCTGCAACTGGCCATTTTCTCATAGAAGTCCTTATATATTCGTAACCATGACGAGCACGTTAAAATGTTTCAGCTAAAAAATGTGTAAAATTCCAAAAGGAATCCATTTCTGGTTAGAAAAATAGGTAGTTCCATTTGAAATACCAAAGCTGATGGTCACTCCCGGTATAACCGGAAGAGCGATGTCGATGAAAATATTTTAGCATGATTTCCCCCTTTGGAAAACCACCGTGTGCCAAATTTCAGAAATCTTTTCCATATAGAATCCGAGAAACGTCTAAGGAACGGATTATTATGATAACCCTGTATATAAGGGTGATAAGAATGATTCAAAATGAATTATACTTAGGCTTTCCCAAAATAGATCCCATTACATTATTGCCAGGTGAGTCAATCAAACTGATTTAATATACAGGATAGCCCACATGAAACAATCCAGCCGAATATTTCCGGAAAACAACGTGACAGGCCAATTTTTTTTTGGAAGGGGACAATATTTTGATTGAGAATTTTTGGTGATACGATCGTCCTCCTAAACGTGTGGCAACCCCCTCAAGAATAACAATAGGTTCGAGTAACTTTTCAATTTATGAAATATTCTGAACAATGTCTGTTTGGCTTGAGTTTCGGTGTAAAAACTCGTTGGAATTGATTGAGTTCAATTAATAAGCAGACCAAATGGAACACCATTAATTTCTAAACAGTATCAGTGTCTGTCTTCGATATTTTCAGTGGATTTGTTCAGAATCCTGACCGTATACTGTACATAACCTATCACTTTCAACAAAGTTTTTTACGCCGCAACAAACGCCAAATGGAAATCTTCTAACAGAGATATTTATTGTGAATAAACCCAGGAATATGCAATCAGAAGACACTCCTTCAAAATAAGCATTGTCCAGTCCAGTCTTCAATCAAAAATCTTTGGCGATAACCTTCCAATTCATTCAAGTTAATTTTAATAATGGCACCGCTGTCTTCAATCTGCGGCATCGTACTGTTTCAGAAAATTACGGAAATTACTGTTCTGCAACGCATATGCATTTCGAAAATGAGCAAATAATTAATTTTATCTTATGTGTATAATCTGCCAATTAATTGAATTTGTTATGGATTTCTTAAAATGTCTGCGAAGAATTTAATTGCATCGATTGATGTTCAATTTCAGAGCGTCTTCAGTTCCAGGATTCAAGACAATACCGAAAACTCTCCCACAACTTTCTGGGAACCAATCAGCAACTAGTCTGGAGAAAACAGATTCATCGCAATTCTCTTCCCATTTGATATTGCCATTATCAAAATGTACAATTGACTCATCTTGTTGCCAGAAATGACCTGTCGACATTGATCCCTGAAGCTCACTATCCACTATCACTACTTCTGCATTTAGATTTTCGAAAATGAGGTTCGATGAAGTCAGCAGGCCCTAAACCAAACAGTTACGTTTTCTGAATGCAAGTGGCTTCTCATGAATCTGTTCAAAACCAATTAATTTATCGGTTTAGTTTCAAAGCTTTTCACTCAGAAATAAGCTCAATCTGAAATGGGGTTGTCATGTTGATTCAGATCAATTTCAAGCACCTGTAGAGTGTAGACCCCATTTTCTGGGTGGTTCTAATATTAAAACCAACAATACCTCAGCATTGAATCCAATGCTCACTAAGCGATGAATATTATGCATTTACTCAAATCGAATGGGCACATAACAAACACACTGGCAGGTCAGTGAACTGATTCCTTCCTATCAATATTTTGAATATTTAAGAGATCTAGTGAGAACTAGGTCGATTTATCGAAATAATTGAACATAATGAACCTGGGTTAGGCTGAAATGAATGCAGCATTTGTACAAGTTTGACCCATTACGTTACATATCATCTCATCTCAAGATTCTCAAATATCATTTGGGTATCGAATAAAATTAAACTTCATCACATTGGAAAAATCGGAAATAGTTAACTCATTGATATACGAATAGGTAGAAAATAGAAGAATCAATAGGTAGAAAATGAAGGATCAAATATCAGATATGAAAGAGTGAATTTGCAAAAATGTTGGTAGATGGCTTGCAAATTGGTATATTGACTGTAACTTTTTTCTGTTCCCTCTACATTTATTTATGTTCAATAATAGCGAGGAAAAAATGGCGCACGAGGAATCGTAGAAACTCCTCTACGCATATGCCAGCAAAGCCGTGGCGGTCATTCACAAGATATTTTGTTCCATACATAATTCCCAAATGTATATTTTCTGAATCAATAAATATTTCAATACTTTGCCATGTTTTTTCAACACTGAAATCTTGCGCTCTCATTCAAGCATCCTGTATAATCTTGTGTTTGTGTGTCTTGCAAACTACAATGGTGCTCAAAAAATTTCAAAGGAGGTTAAAAATTTGTGAATTCAAATTTAGGGCCACTAACGTTTCAAGATCCCTCATATTTCTGTAGTTCTTTTACAACCAAAACATTTCCATTCGAATCATCACCTTACCATTACCTCACTACATGTCGAAATTAGTGACGAATGGGTTCATTCAGATGTCAAATATTATTCCGAATAAGATGCCTCAATTCAATAAGCTCGGTTCGAACAAAGAATGGTCCGACAGCCGTGTAAACATGCATCTGCTAACTGTTAACACCAAATCTGTAATCAGCATTAAGGTCGAAATGGAAGGATGAATCGTACCATCCTTATTCGGTGAACCTACTCATTCGACTTGATGGGTCACCATTAGAGCTTCGGGTTTGAATCATCCTAATTAGAATATTTCACATCCAAGAAGAAATAATTCTGTTTTGATATTCAATACATAGCATATGTACCTACCATTGATGATGGTCTGGTTTGGTTTGTTTTTTAAGCCAAAATTGACATCAACTAGGTAAAACCCATTTCACCCAATACAAAATTTGATAAAATATCATACAAAATTTAATGAATTTATTTTTTGATCATTCCTAAAGTTGCAAATTATTGTCCAGCAAATGTTCATTTCTGAGAAATCAATTCTTCACTCTTTCATATCTGAATGCTTTTTAAGCTCCTCGTTTGATAACTTTTTCAGTGTCAGGCAAGTTCTTGTCGTTTGCTTTCATAAGAATTCTGGATCAGTTGTTGTTTAACAGTCTTACAATCAACTTTGATTCAGAGTCTGATTTTTTTTTCAATAATGTCTAGGCGAAAACATAGTGCGGATGCAGCTAATTGGACTTTTGGTATGGACGATGCTCTAATCAAAGAGATACTGCCAACTAGTAGTTTCCCGGCTCGTCCATCGATATCGAGAAACTGGAAACGTGACCGAAAGATAGAATTGATAGAGAAGTGGACGCCCAAGATCCTCCCAAGATCCACTCCTGGACAAGGTCGGTTTTTGACTGTATCTACCATTAGAGAGCCTTTGAGTACTTGTTGAATAATGCAACAGCGGCTTTTGAACGCTTCTGGTGTGTTGGTTTCAATTGAAACAGTTTCGAAGACATTTGGGAAGGATTCCACTAACTCAAAATCATATGAACTTCGATTGGATTGGGCCAATGGGCACGTGAATTCGAACCATCAATGGAGGATTGTATTGTTCACAGTTGAGTCAAGATATGGACGGTTTTCGGATAGCAAGCGTGTTCGGGTATGGACCAATCCTCTGGTGGCAAATCTGTTCAGGAAGTTCATCCGTTCAGAGGTGGTACTTTTTGGGGAGGCATTTGTTTCAATGGATGTACAGAATTGTTGATGCTTAATGAATACGCAGGTTTGCAGTTTACATAGAGCGAGTCATTGACAATATCATTCCTTTGTTTCATGCTGCTACTGGCCCATATATTCCTCATTGTTTTGGACGATAATGCGCTACCCCATTGTGCGAAAATGTTCAACGTCAACGGGGAATCGCACCGACTGCAGTTTCGTTCTCTTAGGAATCATCAGGGAGGAATATATCCCAATGTTGAGGCTGGGATATTCCACCTTATTTCTATTTCCCTATTCTATGTATGACCTAGTTCGTATTCACATTTCATTTTTTAATATTAATAATGGCAAATGATTCTTTATTATTCCTTGTCGAATAATTATTTCTTCGAGCACAATGCACCCCCACAATGTGTCAACATCTCCGAGCCAACAGTCACAAAAACCGAAAATGGATCGCAATTTGTAACAGCCCGCATCAGAATTAGCTTGCAACTTGATGGATTAGGCATGGATGTTTCAATATGTAGGTACCCCTTCCTTATATGAATTTTGAAATTCGTTAGTCATCTGTCAACACCCAAACAATGAAATTTGAAAACATTCGGCTGCACCTAGCCTTTTGCACTGGCGGATCCAAACCGTTTTTCATAGGGGGAATGATTTTTTTCAGGGGGGGCTATGAATAGACAGAAATTCTTTACCAACGTTATAGGACAACTAATAAAAGGATTATAGAGAGAGTTATGATCGAGATATTCTTGATAATGGAATATTTGTTGAAAGATTATTTGGGCTGTTTCCATTATCTATGCGGTTTGTTGTTTCCGACGTTTCGGCAAGCATTCGCCTGCCGTCTTCAGGGTGTAGGTCCTGAGAAGAACCGGTTTTTGCCAAACTTGATCTGTCTGGACTTGTACGCACCATAATTTTTTCGATTATTGAATTACAGTGTTGGGATTCGAACGCGGGTTATAAGGTTGCAATTTCGAAATTCCAGTCGCTCTAACCACTAGTCTACCGGAGCAGGTAATTATTATACTATTCAAGTTATATATATGAAGTATTATTTCTTGGTAGAGGTCACCTTGACTCGATCAGATGCGCAGTTGATATGCGCAGTAGGTTAAGTTCGGTCAGGTTAGGTTAGGTTAATTGCCACCCTGAGCCGAGTTCATCCTTCTCAATTCAGATCTTATAATTGGTGCCCAGACATCCTTTATTTCCACAGAGGGTGTACTAATTGGGTTGGGAGTTATGGCCATGAAGGCTGCTTCTTTCAATTTCCTTCTTCTCCATCCTTCTTCCTTTGATATTATGGAAGATTCATCCCATTTGATGTTGTGGTCCTCGTTCCAAGCATGTTGGGCTAGCTTAGATTTTTCGGTTTCTCCCAGTCGAGCTAGTTTTTGGTGCTCTTTGATTCTAACCTCAAAGAGGCGTTTAGTATCTCCAATGTAGGACCTGCCGCATTCACACGGAATTTCGTATACGCAATTTTTCGTTGTTTGATTTCTGTTGTCAGGTTTCCACCTTCGTGAGCTTACCCCTGACCGTATTTCTGGTCTTGAATGCTGTTCTCACATTGTATCTGTTGCCAATCCTTCTTATCTTCTCGGATAGCCCCTTCACATATGGTATGACAGAGGTTATCGTGTCGGTAGCATCATTGTCTGTTTGTTGAGGCTCTGTTCTTGTTTCTCTTGGTTCTCTGGGAACCTCGAGGATCTTCTTAGGGTATCCATTTTTCTTGAGGGTTTCTGTGATGTTGTTGAATTCCTCGTTACGATCTTCTAGATTAGAGCATATCCTGGTTGCTCTGTCGTACAAGCATCTGGCTATTCCTAATTTGGTACTGAGGTTATGGTTAGACTCGTAGTGGAGATATTGGCCTGTGTTCGTTGGCTTCCTGTAGACTGTGGTCCTGGGGTTTCCATTCTGCTTATGAATCAGTACATCGAGGAAGGGTAGTTGGTTATTTTCCTCGATACCCATCGTGAATTTGATTGATTCCTCTACGCTGTTCAGGTATTCTAGGAATTTGTCTAGGTTTTCTCTCCCATGTTGCCATATGACAAATGTGTCGTCTACATATCTGAGCCATAGTTTCGGTTTGAACACAAGACATATTGTTCCAATGCTCTCTTCTCGAAATCTTCCATGTATGCATCAGCTCCACAGAGAGCTCAAATATTTCAACTTATCCTATTCATTCTGTTTTAAGTTCAAAGTTACTTTTCAATTTTTCCTCTATTGATTGGTTTTCAATTAATTGAATGAAATAGATGAATTATTTAAAATCAGCCAGCTCTATCAACTCAATAAAGGCTAGAATTATCACTAGAATTACAGATAATCGAATGTCAATGATCGAACAACCATTGAACATGGTCCTTCATGTTTAGGAACCTTTGGGAAGAATGGCTGTGACCGAAGTATGTAAGTCATGCAGAGAGTTGTATTCATCAGTCAACTTCCTCTAGTTGGGAAAAAATCTCGGGTTCTCAAATAATCTCTGAAAATTGTTAATGTTTGATGAACCTCCTATCGTCATTATCTTCATGCAGGAACCAGCAACCATGATTCTGGTTGCTATTCCAAGAGATTTACTTTCCTGGCAGCATGAAAGCAACCAATGGAAAATAAGTTCAATTAGAATTCAGAACATTGTTTTCCTTCATGTGAGTACTAGGCAAAAAAACGCGTAATTATATAAATGTTCAACCCAAACTTTTTGAGAATAAATGTTTTGGTGTTGACTAATTATAGAATAATCTTTTTATATATCTGATGATTCAACTTTAGCTTTCTGCAAAATGATTTAAACTAAAGGAATTTCACAATTGTTAAGACACAAATAAAATGAATTAAAGTCGTTCAGAGCGAGAAGGAAAACTCATTCGATAGAGGCGCCACCGTGCATTTTATGGAATATCTCCATAGAACTTACATTATGACTATAAGTTCTAAGAATATCTCTCTAATTATGAATGAGATGTACAATGGCGCTCGCTATCCGAAAATCGCTGAACTATGAAATTAGTGAAATGTGGGTAAAGCAGAAACTTTTTCATGCCATATATTTGAATTTGGCTATACTCTGCCAATTCCGTATTTCAAGTTGTTTTTCTGAAAGAAATTATCTGTAGATTCACTTTTAATCGGAAGTTGAACTATTTTCATGAGTCCTTCATTTGAAATAAAACAGAAGCATGAGTTGTCTTATTTTCTTCTGTTTTCGAAAGAAAGAAAATTAACCTTCGAAATGAAATCGATTTCAATTATTTCACTAAGAACTCCAATCCTTTATGAGTTTACCCACAAAATTTCAGTTCTCAAAGTGAAACCATTTTCAAATGCAACTTGAGATGAAAACACACTACATAGAACGCCCACCTTAACCAAAAATTATGATAACGAAGCTGTAGACACTATTTTTTGTCATTTTCTTCTAGAAATTCTCCTTTTGAAAATGAATGACTATTTATTATTGAGATCGCTGTGAAGTCGAGAGGAATAGGAGAATGCTTCTCTTTTACTCTTACTATTGATTCAAATTATGTCACTTTCTAGGCTCAACGAGAACATGAGATTACGATAATTGAAGAGAACGAATTATAGAATCGTAAGAACAATGGAAGAAATGCAATGAAGCACGTTCTTTCATCTCTTGTCAAGTGTTCTGGTAATTTATAGGAGTGTTTCAAGTCAAGGAGGTCAACCTTATAGCCGAAGAAGACGTTCGGATATAGTACATGTGTGTTTGATTTTCTTCACTATTTCAATTAGGTATCAGAAAGAATATAGTTTTTTTTGTGTTATGAAGAAGTGAATTTTGACCCGCTGAACAGTCAAGGAAATGCATCATGGAAGATCTCCACCGTTGCTATAAAATTCCTCTCAATTGGTTTTTTGTTTATCTTTGATGAAGTATACGGTCCAATCGAGGGTCCAACAATGCCACTAGCCCATAATTCGAACCAGACAGTAACTTTTGCTAGATGCATTGGTAGATCTTGCAATGCTTCTAGCTAATCTTCAAAATCGACAATTTGGTTCATTTACGTATCCATTGAGCCAAAAATGACCTTTGTCGCTGAACACAATTTTTCAACTTTCGTCAACTTTTCAAGAGCCCATTGACAGTAACACGAAACGTGCGTAAGCTGTCTAAATAGGTGTTGCCGAAAAAAATTTAAAAATCACCCGTTATATTATGTCGAGTATATTTATTCATTAATTTACATTATTTTCAATGAAAAACGGCCCACCAATGTCACCGAACCTCTGGTACTTCTAACTTCCGATCCAGTGCTATAAATTATCATTCCGATTCGGTTAATTACCTCCGATTTCGGGCATTTTATAGATTATGACTAACAAGAATTATGTCATCTCCTGTTACGTTCACAATTGCTTCGTTCCAGATATTCGCTATCAATCGAACAAACGAAAGCTTTAATTTTCAGAATAGAATGAGTTGAAAAAAGCAATAGGAACCCTGGTTTTCTAGTTGGTTGAAAGAAATATAAATGAAATACGAGTTGAATGGAGATTTATTACTTATCAGCTATAATAGTCAATTCCAGTCACATTTTCTCGGTTGGAATCTATTCTGAAGATTTATTATATATTATTCACAACGTCTCAATTAGTTTCAGTTCATTGAACACACTATAAATCTTCGGCCATTAGAGGAGTATTTCAGAAAATGTGTACTGGTACTACAGAATCCGCAATGGCAATGAAGGCTGTGTAATTTTCAATATCTGTATGATACATATAGGTATTCACCGAACCCCTTCAAAGCAACCTATTTCCCATATTATACAAGGTGATTCTAAATTCATACGAGAAAATTCAGGGGGGATTGCTCGTATGAAATTGAGATGGGTCTTTCCTATAACAAAACTTCCTAAGTCCACTCCTTTCCGAGATATCACCCTTAAAGAGTGGTGACTAAAATTGTATTTCTATTTTTTTTCTCTTCAGCTATTGGCTTTGAAAAGAAATGTTTTAAATGAAACAAGCATTTCATGTTATAATTTCATTTCATGAAACTTCATCTCGAAAAAAAGGTTTTGTACTAGAATAAGGTTAGGGTTGCTTATTTCAACCCCGTATAAAGAAAGTATCAGAAATATTGAAAAAATACCCGTGATAAGTCCTTTGCGAGTGCACGAAAATTACAGAATTCCAAGATTCTAGCTTTACTGAAATTGATTTAGTCACCACTGTTAAAGGGTGATATCTAGGAAAGGGGTTGGCTGAGGAAATTTTGTTATAGGAAAGACTCATCTTAATTTCATACGTGGAATCACCTCCTGAATTTTTTCGTAAAAATTTAGAATCACCTTGTTATGGTGCTCAATTTAGTTCCTGCTTTTTTTATTCATGAAAATGAACTTGGTTCATGACGTTTTGGAAATGTCAAAATCGACCAACACTTACTGCTGGATTCACAAACTGCAGGAATACCTAATACGAGGGGTAAACCGCTGACCAAAATCTGTACACCGGACATCCCCGGGAAATCTACGGACATCCCTGGACATCCCCGGATATCCCTGGACATCCCCGGACATCCCTGGGACATCCCCGGGACATCCCCGGAAAATTCCCTGGACATCCTTTGGAAATCCCCGGACATCCCCTGGACATCCCCGAGCTTGTACACCGGACATCCCCAGCGGTTTACCCCTCGACCTAATATGACTATGGCATCAGATGCGTCATTGTACTTGTCTTCAAAGTTTCATAAACATGACCAATTCGATTCTAATCTATTTACTTGGATCCATACTTTATCCCCACAATTCTGCGTTAGGAAAAATTGCATGATTTGTTTCCAAATTTATAAAAAAGCCTTATTTTCAGCAGAATCATTGAGAATTACTCGATGTTGCTCCATCTTCAATTATACTTTGAACTCACCTCAGATATGAGCATATAAATTCGAACAATAATGAGTTGTAAAAAACACATTCCTGACACCGCGTTAATCTAGCATAAAACAAATAAATACCTTGTATTCATGGCAGAATGTCGAAATGTTTATATTCTTTTTGTAGCATATTTACGATGGGAGCGACCACGAAGTTACGATATAGAAATTTGATTACCCATTTTATAGCTCGGATACGCCACGTTCTCAATCGAAGTTGTTCTGAATGAATCTACTAAAATAACAGTTTTTACTCGGAATTAGTTTGTTTCAGTTAATGAAGGAGAAAAAGTTATAGGCTCTCTTCAAAGACTCCAACAGTTGCGTATGCGTCAAAGGGTACGATGGCGATTGTTAGTTTTCTTTGAACTTCAAAGCTGTTTGTTTTCACCAAGTTTACGCGTAAACTCTGAGGAAACGAAATAAGAATTGCATGGAAAAATAGTGCCTAAATCAACTTCATTCCTTTACTCCTGATGGACTGAAGAATGAACACATAAAATACTTACGTAGCGTAGATTCTTTCTGTAGATTGCAAAAATATCAATGAGCTCGAAAAAAATTTTCATTACACATATTGTAAAAATAAACTGTAACCGTGTCAATGGTCCAAGCAGTCGAGACACATTTAGGTAATAAAAAATGAGCTCAAAAACTCACTTCAGTTATTATTTAGATTAGACCAAACCTTCAAACAAAAATGGAAGGGTATAAAGACATGGGCGCCCCCCCTGAAATTTTGATGGCCCTAACGTTTTTCAGCACGACACCTCAAAATTACCTTCTAATCTCTATTTTGCCCCCCCTGAGAAAAATTTCTACGGGTTTCTGCGGGCGCCCATGTATAAAGACATGGGCGCACACAGAAATTTCTCCCAGGGAGGCCATTTTTCTCAAGGGGAAAATGACCCCCCTAGCCCTCCATGCGGTCGCCCCTGTTTATTATAAAGTGTTCCTTTGTGAATGGAATTATACGGGGTCTTTCACGAGGAACCTCACCCATATTTATACGGGAAACTACTGAACGTATTTTCATGAAATTCAGCACTTATAAGTATTTCACGATGCTGATGAAATCTAAAATATTTTCAAGGCATGAGCACCTCCGGTTTTTCCGGAAATGACGTCAACTTCCGTTTTTCAAATTAGAACACCATTTTTTTATTGCAGAAATAGATTCCTTAGAAAATTTCAAGTTATTTTGATGTAACATTTTTCAGTTTTGGTTGGAAAATTCTCTCTGAGCGGGAAAATTCGAAAAAAAAATCGAAAATAGAGCTCCGCTGAAACAAGAATAACTTCGAGGTTTTTGGATGGAAAATTTTCATTTTTGGGATTTTTCAAGATGTAAGATTGATGTATCCACTTTAAAAATCGAAATCGCGATTCATGATACAGGGGGTGAAAAAATCGCTTTCAAAGTTAGGGATGACAAAATCGTGAAAAATCAATTTTTTCAAATTAGAACCCCATTTTTTTATGGCAGATATTGAATCTACGTTAAAAAATAATGTGAATGTATGCATCACACCTTTGCCCTAAAGTGGATATTTTCTGAGTTATTCACAAAAAACTGTTTTTCGTCTTGAATTTTCAGCTATTTCTTTTCCCTTCACGCCGAAAAGATGAAATTTTCAGGAACTGCTACTTAAACCATGTTTTAGATTTTACTACCCTAATATGCAAGAGAAAAAAGTAACAGGTTGTTCCTAAATAGATGGCGAATTTGGATTCGAATTTGTATCGGAAACCTCATTATTTCAACTAATCGGCCATCGGTTTTCTCCCCAGTGATAAATAAATAATTCCTTATGAACCATATGCAAAAACTTACCATGTTTTACATTCTTTTTTTCAATGATAGAAATCATTAATTACATCTGCCAAATTCCTCTTTATTCAGTAGCATTTTGTGTTTACTATTAATTTGGTGATAATTCGTATTATGTTATAAAATCGATCACTATGCCTAATTTTACCAATGAAGATTATTCAAATCTCATTCTACTTCATGGAGAATGTAATAAAGTTGTAGATAGAACGATTCGACTGTTCATTGAGAGGTTTCATGACCGACCCAGACCAACGAGAGATACCATTAACAGAACCATGACAAACTTGAGAAATGTCGGATCTTTCGTTAAGAAAACTATACACAGAGAAGATGAGAACAACGAAATTACAGTTCTTGCATATTTTCGTGTGAATCCTCAAAATTCTCTCAAAGATGCCGAGATTGATCTGGGATTATCTCAATCGAGTGTTTGGAGAATATTAAAAAACATAAAATGCACCCATATAAATTCAATAGGGTACAGCATTTGAAGGAAACTGATTTCGTCAGGAGAACAGAGTTTTGCGAAGCTATGATGATTCGATTTCAAAAGAATGAAAACTTTTTGGACTGTATAATTTGGACAGATGAATCTAAATTCACAAAGAATGGTTCTTTCAATAGGCATAACAGTCATTATTGGGATGAAGAGAACAACCACCACTTCAGACAATGGAACTTTCAAGAGACCTGGAGTTTCAATGTTTTTGCGCCATCAAAAATAATGCAATTCTCGATGTTCACATTTATGATGGGACTTTAACTGGTAAGATAGAACACTACACATGTTTGCATTATTTAAAGAATGTTCTCCCTTAGGAGATAGATATTCTGACATATTGACTCAAATAATTGAGCCGCTAGTACAGAACCATAATGACTTATGGTATCAACAAGATGGCGCGCCTCCACACAATTCACTCAATGTGTCAAATATCCTCTACAGGCTATTTGAAGATCGATGGTTGGCGAACAATGGTCCACATCTTTGGCCACCACGTTCTCCCGATTTAACTCCTTTAGACTATTATGTTTGGGGTAGGATAAAAAATATTGTCTACTCAACTCCCCTGACTGATAAAGAGGACTGCATAGAACGAGTCAGAAATGCGTTCAGGTTTGTTTAGATTTTTAGATTCAAAGTTTTGAAACTCAATTTGGTTTTTAAACACTTTTGCAGATCTCTTCCTCCCGATGAAATAAGAAGAGCAACGCACGAAGCATTCCTGAGACGTATAAATAAATGTCTAGAAATTAACGGTCAAAACTTTGAGCATATTCTCTAGTTATAACTGCGAGAGTTTGCCATGGTTCTCCTAATAGTAACTTGAAGTCGGTTTCAAGAAGGGGTGAAAAATCTACAGCATGGTTCAAATAACAGTTCCTGAAAATTTCATCTTTTTGGCGTGAAGGGAAAAGAAATAGCTGAAAATTCAAGACGAAAAACAGTTTTTTGTGAATAACTCAGAAAATATCCATTTTAGGGCAAGGGTGTGATGCATTCACTAACATTATTTTTTAACGTAGATTCAATATCTGCCATAAAAAAATGGGGTTCTAATTCGAAAAAATTGATTTTTCACGATTTTGTCATCTCTAACTTTGAAAGCGATTTTTTCACCCCCTGTATCATGAATCGCGATTTCGATTTTCAAAGTGGATACATCAATCTTACATCTTGAAAAATCCCGAAAATGAAAATTTTCCATCCAAAAACCTCGAAGTTATTCTTGTTTCAGCGTAGCTCTATTTTCGATTTTTTTTTCGAATTTTCCCGCTCAGAGAGAATTTTCCAACCAAAACTGAAAAATGTTACATCAAAATAACTTGAAATTTTCTAAGGAATCTATTTCTGCAATAAAAAAATGGTGTTCTAATTTGAAAAACGGAAGTTGACGTCATTTCCGGAAAAACCGGAGGTGCTCATGCCTTGAAAATATTTTAGATTTCATCAGCATCGTGAAATACTTATAAGTGCTGAATTTCATGAAAATACGTTCAGTAGTTTCCCGTATAAATATGGGTGAGGTTCCTCGTGAAAGACCCTGTATAACTTTCATTCATCACCATATGTATATCAGTTTGGATTTTATGATATTTTTCGTGACAGTCCAAAATTTTGGATTTTTTGATGGTCATTACTCGAAAACTATATTTTATAAAAAATATCTGATTGCATATTCTTAATCTACGCCCTCTGATTAGTGAATCCAGCAACATTGGCGGTGATTTTTTTTCTCAAATTACGCGAAATTTTCCAACATTATCGGAAATTTTGCCGAAATAACATTTCCTCAGATAACCACCAAAGTTACTGTATTCACTAATTCGAGGTCGTAGATTACGAATCTGTAATTAGTTCCTTCCTAGGTTTGATACTCCAGGAAATTTTCGACTTTTTGTGGAAAATTTCCGAAATTTTTTTTAATTTTTGGTGGTCATTACTCAAAAACTATATCTTATAAAAAATATCTGATGGCATATTCTTAATCTACGCTCTCGAATTAGTGAATCCAGCCACTTTGGTGGGTATCCGAGAATTTTTTTTTCTCAAAATACGCGAAATTTTCCAAAATATGGCAATTTTGCCGAAATATCATTTTCTCAGATAGCCACCAGAGTTACTGTATTTATTAATTCGAGGTCGTAGATTACGAATATGCAATCAGATAATCAGATATTTCTCTTGTAGAATATAGTTTTCGAGTAATCACCACCAAAAAATTTTTCTTTGCCCTTTGTGTCAAGAAAGTAATATTGAGGGTCCACGGACTTTGGCGGCTCTGAGACATGAAGTTCAGGTAGCTTGGTATGGTATACCTCAAGAAGAAATAGACCATCTTATTGCATCAATGCCAAGACGTGTTGGTTAGTGTATGGACAAACACATAATTAACAAATTTATTAAAAAAAATGTAAACTCTTCGTTTTCTTCTCCAAATTTAATCATTGACTCCTTGCTATACCATCTATGTATTACCAAAAAAATTTAAAATTGATTAAATACTGACGTTTTTCATTCAGGGCACCGTGTTTTCGTTAATAACATGATCACCATTCACGATAATTTAAAGTTTACCCATCGTAATCAAATCATAACTTAACTAATTCACACATAGAGCCATTAATCTGTGAAAGGAATTTATGTCTAACATTATCTCGCGAATATATTCTGATCTAAAATCCATACAAGGTACCTATCAGTCTCTCTTCGCAGCTACTTAATCTGTATTATCACAGAGCAATTGTTATTGAACTTGATAATTATGTAGTAGATCTAGCCAACCTTCGCTCTCAATTTCCGCTAGAAGTAGTTATGTGAAATCAGTGTTACGAGTAATACACTGAACCCGGCATTTCAATTGTGAGCAATAATGGTCCTTGAACTTGTTAAACGATGAGCTAATTATGATGTAGAAATTAACAAGCATTTGCCATTTTCTCAATTCATATCATTAAATGCTGGATAAGTTTTCAGTACCTTGTTCTGAGTCGACATCAAAATTCAGACTGAAATTCTCATGAAAAAATTCAAGTTCAAAATCTAAATTCCCTATAATTGGGCGAAATTATAAAATTTTAAAACAATGGTGAAGGAAGAATTTTAAGAGACTCATAAAGAAATTTCAATCAATCCACGATGCCAACTAACTATTCAAGGATAATTCTTAGCCCAGATCATGGGTTAAAGTGGCTGAATCAAAATATCGGAAAAGAATATCCTCCCTCTGATAAAAAATCGACAGGTCTGGTCTGAGCTTTTTCTAACATGGAAGTGACTCTGATGCGTTTTAAGTTGGCCATGCGGCATGTATGACATTTCAACATTTGTCAATTGTGTAGTACTCTATAGACCAGTCCAACAAAACAGCTGATCACCTTTTTTCAAGATGGCTGCTGGGTCAAACAAATAACAAAGATTTCTCCTATAGCGTTACTCTATTATAACTATCATTTTACATGGCATAATTGAAGACATTGAAGTTGAAAATTGAGAAACCAACAGAAACTACCCTGAAACACGTACCTCGTAACTGAAAAACCTCGGTTTGTTATTTGTTTGACCCAGCAGACATTTTTAAACAGCTGATCGTGACAGATCGTTGGACTGGTCAATTAGGGAATCCAACGACCTGTCAAATATTTTTTGGAGGTTAGCTGGTGGTCAAACAAACCAAATTTAGCTTTGTTCATGTAGACATTGAAACCGTTTATTTGCTTGAAAAATTGTTTTATGTGGACATTTTTTTGATATTTCTAGTCAACCTTACTCTTAGGAATATCAGACCAGTGAAAATTATTTAAAGTAAGTGCATTTTCAATAAAAAATGCCATAAATGTGTGCCAAAGTTGGATGTGCAAGTCGTTCAAATTATGAGGATTTTCTTGAATATTTTGGAACACCCAGTGTGTGTAACTTGGTGTATTATACACATATTAAGGGACTTATCAGGAAACAAAAGGAAATTGGGTCAGCAGTCATCAAGACTTGACAATATCGAAGATAAGAAACTAAAGTGAATGTGTCTTCGTAGACACTGAAATAAGCAGTTTTCAGTTCATGTAAAATGTAAAACTGATGAATATTTAAATTTATATCATATAAAAGGATAAAGAAGTTGCAGGGACAGAGCTCTGATTAATATTCCTTCTTCAATACTTTCTCTTCAATCTCTTCGGGCTCCCAATACTAAAAGTTGTAATCATATGATTGAGTGAAATTTTCTTCGTCAGTGATACTTCAGGATACTTTTTGATATTAGAAATCATAAAAACTCACTCGTTCACTCATGAAATGCATATAAGATAATAAAATTCCTCATATTTACTGCAAGCCAGCGACCTGTCAGAAAATTTATAGGTTATCTGGAGGCAGGGCACCACGTGGTTTGGATTGCCTAATTTGTCAACATTTTTTCCAGTGCTGATTCAGTATTCTCATCTATGACGAGAATTCACTAAAAAAAAATCTGAAAACCCCTCCCCTCCAGAAATTTGATGATTCAGATATACTCCATTTATTTTTATAATGTATCCCGGTTGGACAAGATTTAGGCTTCTAAAGTTTTTTACTTGAAACTGACGCAGGGTGGCACTCGTGCAATGTCAAATAATTCTCAGGAACGTTGACAATACTTATTTCTATTTACTCTTTTCTAACTGTGTAAATGGAGTTAGTTCTTTTATGGTTAAACTGAGACACAGGTTTCGTAGTACTACTACGTTTTCATAATGGAGTATTTCAAATTCTGCAAAAAGGTATTTAAATGCCTTCTGTAGGCTTATTTCTTAAAAATTTTGAAAATTCTATTCCATCTTTTCTTTCAGTTTGTCTTTCGTGTTATTCCAGTACTTTTATTCATTTTTCGAATAAACTATCACAAAATAACGGACTATTCTGTCCATTATTTTTCAGTAAAATTTCAACACTCGATTCTTGATTTTCATACAAGAAAATAGCATAACTGAATCTTCCAGCAATATTAATCTACGTGAAATATTTCCAGTATTAACAGAAAAAAAAGTTGCTTCAACATTCGCCAGGTCTTTGGAATGATTGAATTCACATAACATTTTCTTGAATTCATTATTTCCCCAATCCCCAAAGAAAATAAACATTTCGATAAATACGTAATTACTACGACCTCTATGTAGAAAGGACAACTTTGCTTAGTTATCTGACATGAAAGGGACTATAACCTAACTTTTTCAAAATATACACGGTGAAATGTGTCAGAATGTCATGGCCAACGGAGATACTCAATAAAAGTGGATGGAGTATAAATAATAATTTTAGCACAATAGATAATGAAGAACCTAGGTCTGCTGGAGCTTTATTGAAATCACAATATAAGCCATAACTTCTATATTCCTCTTTAAATTGATAAATGTTTGTGGTGTAACTTTATACAGGGTGCCTTTATCTGAAGTAAAAAGGCCAACAAGCCTTTAAGCCACAAGTGACTTTTTACCTCGGTCAATTTGGTCCATTTAGGTTCAGTGCTGCAGTTTATGTTGTTGAATACAGAATTCGAAAGATTTTTCAATATGAGTACAGTCTTGTATACAGGGTGTCACATTGAAAATAAAAAATCAAAATTTTGGAAAATACCTCAGTTTTTGTCTTGAAGGGGACATTTTTCCACATAAAATCCATCATCATATCATTTCATCTCCCTATGCGTGGCAAAATCTGATTATTATTAATTATTGCCTTTGAAAATGAAGCACCTCTCAATTTAACTGCAGCCAAAAATTATTACCAATGTCGATGAGACAAGGACGGGAAAATCAGATGAAAAAAGCTCGAATTGAGCCCAACCAACTTCCATAAAATGGTGCTCGAAGTTCAGCTCAGAAGCGACAATGACGGATTAGAGATTTTTGTACTGAAACATGAAGATGCAAAATCAAATTGAAGAGATGTATCATTTTTCTTCCGACTATATTTTCAAAATGCACTATTTTTGTTGGCTGAAAGTTAAAGACAAATAATCGAATATTGGAAAATTATAATAATAAATAAAATAATGCCTAATAATTTCGTCAGATACATAATTATATTGTCTTCGATTGAAATTAATAAACACCTGCCCGACCATACTCTCGTTGAAAAGTCCTCTGCAATGTTATGTCACTAAATACACATTACACATTCCATGAAAACTTTAGGTAGTAGAGGGACGAAGCTGCGGAAGTATAATCTTGATTGAAACGCGAAGAAAATCGGCTCCTCTTCTCCAATTTGCTCAATAATTCGCAAAATATACAATTCGCATTTCACCCAAAACTATCAATGATTTTCGGGGCTCGACAATAAGCTGGAGTTTTTATTAATTTAGAAACGAATGAAACAAACTTGGTTCGATTAAATAATTTTTACAATTACGTTTTGGGAAAAATATTATGATTAAGATCTACCTACAGTCCTACAATAAAATAAAGTTGATTTGGTGCACGAAAAGAATCACTTTATAGCATGCCTTGTGCAATGATGTGTAGACTCAACAAATATTTAAGTATCAAGATAATGATTTCGTCTTTGTAATGAATAGAACTGTGCTTAATTCATTCTAACTAAAAATAATACACAAATTGAAGTTTTCACTCTCAAATGCAAGATTGCCAAATAATCAACATTCATGTTTCCTTGTCGATATTTGCGCAAGTCGAAATTCAAACGAAAAATTCAAATCACGGAATCCTGCAAAGAAGATGCATCAACATCTCCACTTCCACATTTGTCGTCACGTGGGTTATGAAAATTGCATAGGATATCCTATCATCATAATATATTCATGCAGTAGTTCAAAGTTATCTTTCAAACTCGAAGTGCATCAAGCAATCTTTTTACCTTAGCACGACCCGTTCGATGTACATGCTGCAAAATCCGGTATCCACTAATACACTTTGAACATCTACATAATGACCGCAAATTATAACATACAAAAGTCGCCGAACTCGCACAAACACATCAAAAAAATATCGTAATTGTCTGGGTCGTTATGCTCATGCTAGACAAGAAACTGAGACCAGGAACCGCGAATATTTCGCATTTTCTCACCGAAGGAAATTCCTCAGATAGGAATATCCTGTCAAGGAGTTGCGGAGAATTATCATCCGAGATTTTTAATCCTGTATGAAAATTCGTATCGTGTGTTAACAGAACACATGCGTAGAGCCACCCGCCAAAGCGTTTAAACTGAACGAGAAGCGGGAACGAACTAACGACTAGATTGCCATGCTTTCGGCTAGTTGATGTGGTCAATTGAATTAGGAGCCTTTATCGAATATCGATTGAACCCATCGTGTTCATCGATCATCTGGACGATTTTCCAGCCTGGAAATGCTCTAATGGCACACATGTCCTTTCTTTTTAAAATTCGGTTGGTTATACTGGGTATAGCGGTGTTGGGGGACCAACGATAGCAGAATCGTTTGTTGACCCTCACGATTACAGAATCGCATAATACTGATTTTTGTAATAAAACAAAAATCATAGGAAATCACCCGAAATAAATAAATAGTTCAAAACAAAATCACGTATTTATACTCCATTCACTTTTATGAAGTATCCCGGTTGGCCAAGATTTAGTTTTATCAAGTTTTTTCACTCAGAACTGACGCAGGTTGGCACCCGTGAAATATCGGCAATGTCGAAATAATTCTCAGAGACTTTTTGCCAATGCTAATTTCTACTCTCAATAGTCTCAATCTCAATATAATAATCACGCTTGGAAACTAAAAATGCCGAAGGTAGTTTTGAAGTAGCAGAGACAAAGTATCAGTGCTACTATATACAGTGCGCGTCAAAATTATGGAACAAATTCATTTTCTCAGAAGAAAAATATTTGGCAACAAAATCCTGAAACAGGTCAATTTTTGTTTCACTTTTACCAAATTTTTATGCATTTTTGAAGTATTTGTACCCTGTGCCATCCCCATCAACCCTCTAAGTCATTGGTCATGTGGTACTTTTTTGGCAAGGTCTTTGTGCCCTAGGCTCAGTGGTAGAGCGTTGGAATTAGGACCCAAAGGTCCGGAGTTCAATCCCGAGCTAGGAAAGAAATTTTCTAGTCTCGGTAGGGGCCACCATTCTCACTGTTGGTAAAAAATTAACAGTGCTGTACCTAAGGTGGCGTAAGGACACAGTAACAAAGCCTACACAGAACACAACTACTTACTCCGAACTCGGCACAAGTTACAAGCTTCGAAGCTTGTAGTTTCAGAGAGGTCTCCTCAGGAGACCTAGGAGTAGTTAGGATAAACAATATATAATCATCTTCTTTACAGGCGTGCATACATTTTCAAGAATTTTTTTTTTTAGTAGGTTCAGAGGTTTTCAGTATGTGCACTTTGTCAGGGCTCTTACTTTGAAATTTGAATTGAAACATTTTATCGAAAAGTTTCAACGTACTAGAATCAATCACCTTTTGAATCGTGGTAAGTCTCCATTCAAAAAGTGGTCACTTTATTTCACGAGTGACTACCCTAATTTACGACGTAGAGACTTGATTGTTTTTTAAATTGAAGTAGAAGAACGTCCCGAGGACAAATAGTTTTCTTTTTTCGATTTAATTAGTTTTTCAATTAAAAAACCAGGGTAATCGTTAGATCTCTGCAATATTTTGGTTATTGAATATGTACAAGCTATATT
Source organism: Adalia decempunctata (assembly GCA_951802165.1). Lineage (NCBI taxonomy): Eukaryota > Metazoa > Arthropoda > Insecta > Coleoptera > Coccinellidae > Adalia > Adalia decempunctata. Next base: position 32,141,206 of record OX637697.1, read on the forward strand.
TTCGAACTAATCATCATGAAAATTTTTGTAGTTTATAGAAGATTAAATTGCCGAGGGCAAATAGTTGCGATTTTTTTCAAAAAATGATGAATAACCGTCGAAAAAAAATCATTAAGTGTAGGTAGTTTTCAAAATGCTGAAGTTCAACCAGTTTTTTTTTAATTGAAAAACTAATTAAATCAGAAAAAACAAAACCATTTGCCCACTTTAACTTCAATTTAAAAAAAGAAATCAAGTCTCTACGTCGTAAATTAGGGTAGTTACTCGTGAAATAAAGAGACCACTTTTTGAATGGAGATTTACCACGATTCAAAAGGTGATACTTCGCCTTAAGATCATAACTGAAGCGCAGTGTTTCACACATTCTAATTTTTCACGTGAGGGGGTTGAAAGGGGTTGAAAGTTGTGCATGAACGAAACTGTAACGGTCGACTTTCATTTGGTGACAAATTCCATCAGGTACCATCGTCTCAAAGTGAATGAACCACGACAAAGTGCACATACTAAAAACCTCTTACTAATTTAAAAAAAAAAATTTTTTCTTGAAAATTTCTGCACGCCTGTGAAGAAGATACAAAGACCTTGCCAAAAAAGTAGCACATGACCCACTCTCCATATTTTAAAAAATTTAGAGGGTTGATGGGGATGGCACAGAGTGCAACTAAAATCCTTCAAAAATGCATTAAAATCTGGTAAAAGTGAAACAAAAATTGACCTGTTTCAGGATTTAGTTGCCAAATATTTTTCTTCTGAGAAAATGAATTTGTTCCATAATTTTGACGCGCACTGTATAATTGAAATCTGCTTATTATGATTGTAACCCTGATAATTTGAAATCATCAATTTATCACCAGCTCCAGCTATCCAACATTTTCCACGTATGTGAGTGAAAACCAAGGTAGTTATTATATTTTATATCAATCGATATTTATGTTTCAGCTGCACATAAACACAATAATGAAGATTTTGAGTGGAAGAGACGACAAAGAATTTCCTTCTATTGGTGCACCCAAATAGACAGACTTTATTTTGAAAGAAAACTGCAACGACAAATTTGGAATTATAATTTGAAGAAGGTTAAGGTAAATAAAAACATTATTAAAGACAAGCTCTCATAAAAACAAAACTCATCCGTCATTTTGAAGCCGTCATCTTTAAAACCTCAATTTTGAAGAATCGTAAATTCCGACCCAGAAAACCCCCAGGTACCAATTTTGAATAGATTCGGATCACAATTACAAAACTATTCCGCCATATTGTAGCCGCCATCTTGAATTTTCCAATTTTGACAGAAGAATCCTCATTGTCGAACCCAAAAACGAAAAAACTCGACCCCCAGATACTAATTTTGAATGATGATTGATCGGATCATAATTTCAAAACTCATACGCCATTGTCATTTTGTATTTTTCTATAACAATTATGATGCATTGTCACCAGAATTATGTACACCTGCCAAATTTGAAATCAATCGGACGATTAGAAGTGTGTCATATTTAACTTTCAAGATTTGAGTGCAGACAGACAGACACCGGTGAAACTAAATAAAACCTTGTAGAAATAGAAAACAAAAATGGCCCAATTAAAGCAAAAGCACTGACGTGAAGTCAGCCGATTTTGAGCTCTCGTTTTGAGCATCGCGTTAGTAGATCCACCTTATAGGTAGATTCGCATTCAAGAATACAATGGGAAAGTTGTGAAATGAATCATCCAGATCCAGGATATACCTATGTATTATGAAAGGGCAATCCGATTCCGATATCTCGGAAGAACTGGAAAATGCTGAAAGGATTTCCCCTAATTTAAATTCGAAATCATCATTTTTAAAATACGAGGGTTGATTTTAACTCCATCATTCCCACCAACAAAAGGTTGCGTAATTTAGAATAAAAATTGACATGTTCGAGTATGTTTCAAAAAAAGAGTAAATACCGAAGATATGAATTTTTTTCGTTACTCTCAACTCACTCTGCATATTCGAAAACTGATTATTTCAATGCATACCTACTCAATACCTAGGCTAGGAGTATAGAATAACTCTACATAGTCCTAGCTCAATTCCATTGTATATACCTTGCAAGGTGAAAACAGTCTTCAAAGTAATAGTAGAGACATCTCTGTTTTATATTGGAAACTAATTGGCCGCTTCACTTCATTTTTGAAGATTTCATGTTTCAGAGGAATCAATGAAAAACTATGGAGGTGATTTCATTAATTCATATTTCTTTTTCTGATATTTAATATAAATACAGCTTTGATTTTCCTAATTAATTAGATCCTACATTTCGAGAAGTACTATCATATTTCATCGGGTTTTCAGAACATAGAGAAATATCGTTTTTCTAATTAGGGGGATCTAAAAAATATTCAAGGAAATGTTTTTTTTATTGTGATCTCAATGCCTTGTCTAGCGACAAAAATCAAGAATATTTCAATCAATATGGTGAATGCGCTTCAGGATGTTTCACAATATTCTCAAAATAGTGTGCAAGTGCAATAAATATAATACTCTTATATTTTGCCACAAACATGGTATCTTTCCAATAAAAACAACACTGAGAATTTATTTCGTTCAAGGTTTTCATTATTCGTTCATACAAAAATCAGTACAAGCTGAAACTTCACATATAAAATATGATGGTTGATCGCAAAATACATCTTCCCACGAAAAATTATCGGAAAAAAGGGGACGAAAAATAATTTGCACACAATCTTCTATGGATCCTGCATTATCTGGTTGGTTCGGCCCCCATGCCACGTAGTCAAATACCTTTCCTGTTGAAAGCCATACAAATTTTCCCTCTTCAGCTAAATCAGTACCAGAAGTCCAAATTTCACTTATTTTTGCTGCAAAAGGAAAGAATTAGCAGCTATGTTCACTCTATAAAATTTCACCCATAGCATCATTTCAATAAATTCATTCATTGTTCAAAGAGGGACTATGAATATTATGGAAACTTTTTGAGGTACCTGATGTAACTATAGTCATATCTACTCACATTCGTTCAAAAAATTTGCAATAGCTTCTTCTTCCGCTCTGCTTTCTATACTGAGCAAATCCATCTTATGTTTCCTACAGAAGTGAAAAGCCCCAAGGAAATTCGCCTAAAAATTTCAAAATGAAACTGGTCCGATTGTTTATATTCGATAAATTACCTTAATGTCTGTTTGTACATGATAAAACTTTCTCCCAATAGCTACTAGAGGCAATTTAGAATTTTTCATCAAATTGGAAATGCGAATTTGCTTGGACGTTAGGGCGAAGGAAAACTTCGGTGGTGGACTAGAGGAAGGGAAAGACATTTTAGATATTCTTCTGGGTGTGTTTAAATGTAAAATTGGGTTTTTGAAGTTGCGACGTTTCGGAGAGGGCGAGTCTATATCCGTAGAAGAAATTGTGGTCTTTGTTGGAACATATCTCGTGGTTATTTCAGTGGACGATGTATTGTTGTTTTCATGTACTCCTGGGGAATTGTTATTGTTATAAATCTCAAAAATCCAGGCATCTGTAGTTCTTTTCGTGGTAGAATCATGTTTCGTCACATTCCATGCCAATGAATTCGTTTCCATTTCTGATGTCTCCTCAAATTTTTCAGTAGTTGTTTTATCATAAGTAGCTGAAATGGTGGACGAAGAAAAATATTCAAGTGATTCAGTAAATATAGTTTCAGGATCCTCAGAAGTTATTTCTATTTTAGGCGTTGTTAGAGTTATGTTAACATTAGTAACAAGTTGTGCTCCTTCAGTGCTCTTAGTTTTATATATATTTTTCAGTGGATTCGAACTGAGTGAGCTTATTGCATTAGTTTCAGTCGATAACGTTGATTTCACTGTGCTTTGCATGGTATTTTGGTTCAGTGTTGTGTGCCTTTGAGTAGATGCGGTTCGAGGTATTCCTGTTGTTATCTCCGTATCAAACAGATTTTTGGAAGAAATGATGTCTTTTCGAGAAAGTGTGGGTAAATTGGATAGTTTAATAGATTTATTGGCATCTAGAATCATAAAGTATATCAGTAAATTAAATGCGTCTTGCCCTTTAGACTATATAGGGTATAGTCAAAGGTCTTGTCTAGTCTGTTGAGTTTTTTTTGTAAGGAAAAGTGCTCGTTTTGTGGAAAAGTTTATGCTGGTTTTCAACATAGCTTACTAATTAATTTTCTTCAGAATTATAGTAGGTATACAGATTCCTTATACTATGCCCCAATCCACTTTCATATTATAAAAAAGAATGATTGCAATTTGATACCTACCATCTGAGGAATTTGATAATATACTTGTTGAATATTTAGTAGAAGTTTTCAATGAACCTATTTTGAAAAAACCTTTTGGAGGAACCTCAAAATGTTGTCCACCACTGAAAACACCTGAAATGGAAAAACTATAATGATGCGATAGTGAATTTATTCATTTATTTTTTTGAATAAATAAACAAATAAATGATTAGAAGAACCAAAAAGCACTAGAGCAGTCGGACATATTTCTCAGTTTTACGAAAAGTGAAGAAGCATTGCTGCCCAATAAGTACTTTCCATACATGCCATGTCAAAACTTCCCAATTGCATAAGCGCTCATATAGGATAGAAGGGGTAGGGGGAGTCATGGCGCACCCTGAGACTTCGGAAAATGTCATAATTTAAGAAAAAAATCCTGATAATTTTCATGTTTAGGAAGGACTGAGGTACGGACGGACAAAATTTAATTTCACCGTGAATTTTTGTTCAGTGAGTCGAACCTATTCGAACGAAATCATTCGCTCAAATGAGCTCAAATGCCTCAAATCGTATTTTTTTCGAAATGCAGGTAGATTTGAATTAAATATCTCATAATTGTCAGATGATGATACGATATGATATATTGTTTATCCTGATTATTCCTAGGTCTCCTGAGGAGACCACTCTGAAACTACAAGCTTCGAAGCTACATCACACAACGACATAATATTCGAATTTAGAGGCAAATAAGCACACGAATAAGCCTAATACTCACCAATTAAAATTATCAGAGTTATGTACGATGAAGTATCCATAATAATAAATCGGTTATTAACAATTAAATGGAACAGTTTTTTTGGATACAGGACAATTCAAATGAAACTCCAATGAAAGAAATATTATACACCAAACCATTCTATCTCAATGTTTGTATCACCATAATTAAAATGCTTTTTAACATTATCTTCTATTCATTAGAAGCGAAAAATTCTGTTTGTATCCGAGAAATATTTTAAACCTCTAATCTTTCCCGGGGACGTCTAATGGCAGGTACGGATTCAGGGTTTGAGGACTATATTACGAGAAAGTTATACAGGGTATATTTCTAAATTCATGCCAAAAAATTCAGTAGATTATTGCTCCCATGAAATTGAAATGGGTCTTTTCATAACAAAATTTCCTCAGCCAACACCTTTCCGAGATATCACCCTTAAAAAGAGGTGACTTTTTCATTTTTTTTCTGAAATTTCTAGCTAGAATCTTGAATTTCTGTAATTTTCTTGCTCTCACAAACGACTTATCACGGGTGTTTTTTCAATATTTCTTCCTGCTACATTATACGGGATTGAAATTAGCTATCCTTACGTTATTTTTATTTCATATCAAAACATTTTTTGCGAGATGAAGTTTCATGAAATAAAATTATAACTTGAAATCCAAGTTTTATTTAAAACAATTTTTTTATTCTAAAGTTTTTTTCCTAATGCAATAGAAATGAATAGAAAAAAAATAAAAACTCAATTTTTATCACCACCTTTTAAGGTGATATTTTCGGAAAGGGGTGGGCTGAGGAAGTTATGTTATAGGAAAGACATATTTAAATTTCATACCTGCAATCAGCTCCTGAATTTTTTCGCTTGAATTTACCTGTATATGGCGGTATTATCCTCTGCAGTTTGAACTCACCAGATCTGATATTGTTGAAGTCCAAATGAGCTTTATTTAAGGTTTCTTTTCACTTATTTGATATTTGGAAACTATAGAGACAATTAAATATGTAGAAAAGAACAATTCTTTAAAAATTAAATACTTACTCTACAATAGCGAACGGAATGAAATAAAATACAAATTCAACAAAATGTTGATGAAATACATGGTTAAGTGTATTATAAAATTGAAAATTACAATAGTTTGAAAAATTATTCACAAATAATGTAAAAATAGAGCTTTAATCGTTGGTAAAATATCCCTAACATGTTTTCGTCCTTCTTGAGATCTCATTTAAGATTCTAGTAGGCTATGGAAAATATTAATCTCCAACTAATGCAAACCAGGAAGTATACTTTTCGGAGTGCTATATCTAGAAAAAAATGGAAAATCTGTCGACCTGTTATGAAGTAATGAATGGTCTCAACTTTTAGTGAAACATGTAAATTAAAAAATCTGCGATTGATCAATTATTTCTAAATTGGATCTTACTTGATTCAATTCATATTCATTTAATGGCTTCTTAATACTGATTACTGATTAGTATTCCTGGAAATCACTGAAGTTGGTTTTTTCCTAACCAGGCATCAGAACACTGAGCATCTCCAAAAATGAGAGGATAACTGACACTTCATTTAATTGAATATCGATTTAATTTGATTATAACCGGAAGAAATACTTCCATTCAAAGTCCACAATGTTGTGATCACAGTGACTATCACAGCTGCTAATCTGGACTTTTCTTCGGTATAAAAGATCCACCATCTTGTATAGAAACCATAGCATAGGCTTACAATACCAATAATGTATCCTAAAATACCAATCAGATTATGGATGAATTTCAACGTCACAGGTTTCAGGAAATTTCTCAGTTTTCTTGAGTTATAAGTTGCAAGCCCAATTATGAGAGATAGAAGGCAGAGTATCATGGATATCAGACCTGAAATATAATAGATATTATGTAGGTATATTTTCCAAGTATAGATAACTATTAATTTCAAAAATCCAATTTTTTTCCAACTGTAAAGTATTTCATTCAATTTGGCAACGAAGTTATAATTATGCATCTTATGAATCTTTGGATTGAACTCACCTGTTATTCCATGAATAGTAGAAAAATGAGCTGTTTTTGTATAATACATTAACGTTATATTTCCTGCAGTAAAACAAACTGTTCCTACTGTTATAAGAACACCATGAATAATGTATTTTGTTCTCGCTGTGACAAGTTCAGTCCAACCATCATCCCCAGTAAAAAGAAGGATAGACTCGGCCATTATTGGGACATACTGAAAAATAAGGTGAGTCAAAACTCAATTTTTTGAATTTTCAAACTGGAGTGAAATAATTAGTAGGTACATAACGTGCGTCAACAAATGCTTCAGCCCTTCAGATTATTTCTTACACTTATGGTTTGGTCAATACTTATTTTGGGTTTGTGATATGATGTGATGAATATTCTGTCCAAAGAATTTTCGTTAATTAATATTTGAAGGTTTTAAATTCAAATATTTTGCCTACTACCAGCTCTTATCATGTTGGGTCAAAATTTCAGCATGAAACCATGCACGCAGAACGAAAATACTAAAAGCGCATGCAATGCGGCATGTCAATGTTTAAACAATTATGTCGGTAGATTGATCAAGTGGTACAAACCAAAAATTTTGAATTTCATTAACTTCACAGACCCCAACGTAGAATAAAAAAAATTGGAACATTCTCATTACTCACCCCTAAAGTACAGAGGATAACATGCCAGGAAAACCAGTAGTGGTAATGTTCTATCGGAAGCCAAATAGAATAGGTGACGACTCCAGCTAAGCCTGCTCTGGACAATAGGTTCAGGATGAATCGAACTAAAGTCACTGTCAATACATATCGTTTGTTCTCGTCTTCAGCCATTTTGCAGTACCAAATGACCAACTACTCACAAAGCAATGAACAGATTCTTCATAATCAATCAAACTGTGAGCAGAATTATTTTGATCTTGAACATTGGGAAATCCCAATACGTAAACAATACAGGAATTTTGTCTCTACTGATTAGGTTGTTCTGAGGAACCCATTGCACAAATCTATACAGGGTGTTCCTAAATCAGAGTTACGAACGATGAAAGGAGATTCCTTGCATAATTTCAAGAAAAACAAGGTCGGATATAGCTCTTTTTCATGGGAGGGGTAATGATTGCATACTCTACGCCCTCGAATCAGTGAATCCAGCAACTTTGGTGGTGATCCGAGAATTTTTTTTTCTGAAAATACGCGAATTTTTCCACATTATGGAAATTTTGCCGAAATATCACGTTTTCTCAGATAGCCACCAAATTTACTGTATTCACTAATTCGAGGTCGTAGATTACGAATCTTTGATTAGTTTCTCCTAGATTTGATACTTCAGGAAATTTTCAACTCATTGTGGAAAATTTTCGAGAACTTTTGTATTTTTCATGGTCATTACTCGAAAACTGTATTTTATAAAAAATATTTGATTGCATATTCTTAATCTACGCCATCGAATTAGTGAATCCAGCAACTTTGGTGGTGATCCGAGAATTTTTTTTTTCTAAAAATACGTGAATTTTCCTACATTATGGAAATTTTGCCGAAATATCACTTCCTGAGATAGCCACCAAAGTTATACTGTATCCACTAATTCGAGGTCGTAGATTACGAATCTGTAATTAGTTTCTTCCCAGGTTTGATATTTCAGGAAATTTTCAACTTTTTGTGGAAAATTTTCGAGAGTTTCTGTATTTTTTTATGGTCATTACTCGAAAACTGTATTTTATAAAAAATATCTGATTGCATATTCTCAATCTACGCCCTCGAATTAGTGAATCCAGCAATTTTGGTGGTGATCCGAGAAAAATTTTTCTCTAAAAATACGCGAATTTTCCCACATCATGGAAATGCCGAAATATGTAAAGTGGCGACCGGTCAAATTTTCTGAAAGTGCGGTATGTTGTTGTAACCGACTCAGTGACCAAAAGTATCAATGGGTCCAACCCAATCCTATGGCTAGTTTTCTAAATACGGGGTGTTAAAGTTGAAAATTGCCCAGATTTTCGGATTTATTTTTTAATTATTAAGAGTTGGATTGGATTTCTGTTGCATACACACGTTTACTACATGTTCTAGTAATGAAATAAGTGGATACGTATGATTAAAAATATTCATATTTACAGGGTGATTCAAAAATTCACTTTTTCTACTGTGACGTCAGGAAGGCATATTTTTGAAATGTTCTTTTCGATTTAGTATTAAGACGACGAAATATTGCACAGTGCATATTTTTTATACAGGATGTTTCACAGAGAGAACCACTAGACATAATCATATTTTTTTAGGATTAATTCGAAACCCTGTATTTTTGAATTGATTTTTGGGAAAAGTAATACCACAAACATATGTGTGTCTCTAATCGCCAAAATATTCAGGGTGGTTTATTCATAGGAAGGTATTCTATTTTGGGAAAAGTACAAAAAACATGAACACCCTGTATTCGAAAATTTCCTCGGTCAAATGCAACTATTTTCTCACTATATATTGATTCCCACAACATCTCCAGAGGTATGAATTCTAAATCCGATACTATGACCAGATTTCGAGATACAGGGCGTAAAAGCGGAGAATAACTTATTTCATCAATTTTTTTAAAATTGAAAAGCCGAATTGATTTTATGTTGCGCCCATGAGTTCAGTATGAGTACAGATCAGATTCACATGGAAACGGTCAGCTAAAATATTTACTGTTACAGGGTGATTCAAGAATAAATCACAACAGCTTTTGCAAACACTCGATAATTCTACAGTTTCGTCACAGAGGAATTATTCGATGAAGTTAATACCTAGTCGTTAACAATTTTTAGTCTGAAATACTTCATTATGATTACTTTTCAAACAGGGTGAATATGCTTTGAAATAATTGAAAGGAGAACTTTTCTGGTGAATTTTGAATAACATTACATCAAGTGAGCATAACCGCAAGAATTTTTAAATATATAAATATACAAGGTGATTTAAAAATAATCACCTACCAAAAATACACATTTCTTGCATGTGTAGATCATCCTATTTTTTGCTGAAAAAGGGATATTTATAAAGTAATAACCGAGGTTATGACTATAATGAGATTCAAACTGTTCAATATACCTAGTTTTAACTCACTCAACACGAATATTGCGGAGTGTGGAGTACCCACCAATAAAAAAATATTCGTTTTTACCTACATAAGAAGAAGGTTTATTGTCATCTTTTTGGGGGTGATAGCGCAGTTAGTAAGCGCGCTTATAAAGATACTCAAAATTCACTAAATATTTCTTATTTCAATCAATTCAAAGCATAAGTATTTTTGGTATGGTTGGCTGTATGGCTCACCCTGTATGGAGAGTAATCATAATGAAGTATTTCAGTGAAAATTGTGAACGACTAGGTATTAACTTCATGTAATAATTTCTCTGTGTCCTGTGACGAAACTGTAGAATTATCGAGTGTTTGCAAAAGCAATTGTGATTTATTCGTGAATCACCCAGCACCCTGTAACAGTAAATATTTCAGCTGAAACTTTGCATGTGCATGTGCATCTGATCTGCTCTCATACTCAACTCATGGGCGCAACATAAAATCAATTCGGCTTTTCAATTTAAAAAAAATGGATGAAATAAGTTATTCTCCGCTTTAACGCCCTGTATCTCGAAAACTGGTCATAGTATCGGATTTAGAATTCATACCTCTGGAGATGTTGTGGGAATCAATATATAGTTGATATACAGGGTGTTTGGAGGGTGAGTAGCCATAAGTAAATGGTGGATAGGTGATGCTCTTGGCTACTTGTTGCGCCTAATAAAACAACATTTTGCCCAAATTTCAAGGTGTTATAATTTTTTTACCATTTTTCTAGAAATTTCCCATTTTTCTCATTAAAACCTTGAATTTTTTCAAATTTAATGCTCGAGGTGCCTATAAAATGATTTATTTCCTTAGTCTAGTCTTGTCTTATTCAGATCGAATCATAATTTCATACAAACGTCTTCAAAAAACCTGACAGCGTCGTATCAAACATCAAAATGAAAAAAAAAAAATGTTGTGTCCACTTTACAAAGTGAAATAAAAAAAAAATTTACATGGTGTTGGGTTTTAAAATGGCTTTAAAAACTTCTCTAGTTAATACTCTTTGCAATGGTATGTAACATGTACCATTAATAATCAGATAACTCAACAAAAAACCGTTTTGTCTTCAAGGATGCCTTGAAAGGATGACGACAAAACTATTCCCTTGAGCAGGCAAAATCTTTTCTCTCATTCTACCACAGCTAAAAATAGCGTGCCCTCTCTATCATCGGCTAACAATACTCCCAAGGGCGTCGCCAGGGAGGGGTCAGCTGCCCCCGTGCCCCCCCCCCATTCAGAATAGAAAAAATGAACTGATTTTCGTATATTGTGCTATTATTTCATAAGTTTTTAAGGGATTTTTGAGCTCTAGGGAGGGGGAACTGCCCCCCGTGCCCCCCCCAGCTCAAAAGCTGGGGTGTAATTACTACATTTGCAAGTCATTTCATAGGCCTGCAGTAAAGGTGCAGTAATGCAGTTTTGAGTTCACTCAACATTTCGGTGGTTCATCAACATATTCTGTAGCATATTTTGAGCTGGGGGGGAGGACACAGGGGGCAGCTGCCCCCCCTAGAGCTCAAAAATCCCTCAAAAACTTATGAAATAATAGCATAATATACGAAAATCAGTTCATTTTTCTATTCTGATTGGGGGGTGGGGGGGCACTGGGGCAGCTGCCCCCTCCCAGGCGACGCCCTTGGGAGTATTTTTAGCCGATGATAGAGAGGGCACGATATTTTTAGCTGTGGTAGAATGAGAGAAAAGATTTTGCCTGCTCAATGGAATAGTTTTGTCGTCATCCTTTCAAGGCATCCTTGAAGACAAAACGGTTTTTTGTTGAGTTATCTGATTATTAATGGTACATGTTACATACCATTGCAAAGAGTATTAACTAGAGAAGTTTTTAAAGCCATTTTAAAACCCAACACCATGTAATTTTTTTTTTATTTCACTTTGTAAAGTGGACACAACATTATTTTTTTTTCATTTTGATGTTTGATACGACTCTGTTAGGTTTTTTGAAGACGTTTGTATGAAATTATGATTCGATCTGAATAAGACAAGACTAGACTAAGGAAATAAATCATTTTATACGCACCTCGAGCATTAAATTTGAAAAAATTCAAGGTTTTAATGAGAAAAATGGGAAATTTCTAGAAAAATGGTAAAAAAATCATAACACCTTGAACTTTGGGCAAAATGATATTTTATTAGGCGCAACAAGTAGCCAAGAGCATCACCTATCCACCATTTACCTATGGCTACTCACCCTCCAAACACCCTGTATATCAATATAGTGAGAAAATAGTTGCATTTGACCGAGGAAATTTTCGAATACAGGGTGTTCGTGTTTTTTGTACTTTTCCCAAAATTGAATACCTTCCTATGAATAAACCACCCTGAATATTTTGGAGATCAGAGACGCACATATGTTTGTGGTATTACTTTTCCCAAAAATCAATTCAAAAATACGGGGTTTCGAATTAATCCTAAAAAAATATGATTATGTCTACTGGTTCTCTCTGTGAAACACCCTGTACGAAAAATTTGCACTGTGCAATATTTTGTCGTCATAATACTAAATCGAAAAGAACATTTCAAAAATATGCCTTCCTGACGTCACAGTAGAAAAAGTGAATTGTTGCAAAAAACTACCGTCATATATTCGTGAATCACCCGGTAAATATAAATATTTTTAATCATACGTATCCACTAATTTCATTACTAGAACATGTAGTAAACGTGTGTATGTAACAGAAATCCAATCTAGCTCTCAATAATTACCAAATAAATCCGAAATTCTGGGCAATCTTCAACTTTAACACCCCGTATTAAGAAAACTAGCCATAGGATTGGGTTGGGCCCATTGACACTTTTGGTCACTGCGTCGGTTACAACAACATACCAAACTTTCAGAAAATTTGACCGGTCGCCACTTTACATACTAAAAGTGCGGGGTCCTTTACTGTATTCACTAATTCTAGGTAGTAGATTACGAATCTGTAATTAGTTTTTTCCTAGATTTGATACTTCAGGAAATTTCAAACTTTTGTGGAAAATTTTTGGATTTTCTGATGGTCATTACTCGAAAACTATATTTTATGAAAAATATCTGATTGCATATTCTCAGTCTACGCCCTCGAATTAGTGAATCCATCAGCAACTTTGGTGGTAATCCGAGAAAAAATTTTATCTAAAAATACGCAAATTTTTCTACATTATGGAAATTTTGCCGAAATATCACTTCCTCAGATAGCCAAAGTTACTGTATTCACTAATTCGAGGTCGTAGTTTACGAATCTGTAATCATTTTCTTCCTAGGTTTGTTACTTCAGGAAATTTTCAACTTATTGTGGAAAATTTTCGAGAATTTTTGTATTTTTCGATGGTCATTACTCGAAAACTATATTTTATAAAAATATTTTATTGCATATTCTTAATCTACGCCCTCGAATCAGTGAATTCAGCAACTTTGGTGGTGATCCAAGAAAAAATTTTTTCTAAAATTTTCCTACATTATGGAAATTTTGCCGAAATATCACTTTCTTAGTTAGCCAAACTAATTGAGTCTGGGGATCTGGCGGGCCATGTCTGATGTCCACCTCGTCCACCTGTTATCATTCAAACACACCCTGTATCCCCAAAACGAATCTTTTGTGGTTTCATGTTTATTGGACTTTTTCTCGTTTTTGGTATTCACCCAGTTGAAAAGTATCAATTATTTTTCGAAGAAAAGAATATTGTCTCCATCTGAACATAAATAATAAATGATAACTGAAAATAACTGAATATTATTTTCTGAATTGTAATGCATCCATGATTGTACAGATTTTTCTAATTAACCAAACCATTAACTCTATTTGCTATTGTATTGCCTTTCTTTCCTACCAAATATAACATTATCTAATATTAAATGAGTATTCTTTATTCGAATTGATAAGTCGAATTGCTGAAACATAAATTACGAAACGAATAATCTCTGATAAAATACAACAAAAACCACAATGTGCTGTTCACTCATCATTATAAACCTGACATAGATTTTGCATTCTGATGTTTAACCGCATGTAGTTTTTTTTTTCTTCTATTTGACAAAGAATTCTTACGATTCAAGAAGTGGAAAGTTGAGAAAAGTGAGTAAATCATAGAATTAATCAGAGTGGTTTAGAATGTGAAAACCTGCGCTTTGAAGTCTGAAATCCTTATTTTTGGAAGATAATGCGCAACCCCATCGTGCAAGAATGGTTTTGCGCATTTGTCCCTGCCCTCTCGGTCACCAGATGTAAAACGCTAGGGATCAGCATCAAAGAGTTTTGGATTCTCATCAACCACATCCACACTTCGAGAACTCATACAGCTTTTACCGCTACTCTGGAGAGAAATTGATCAATTCAACACAATCTTATCGAAAGTATGCAAAGGCTGTGTTTGATGTTCGAGGAGGTCGTACTTCATTTTTTCACTTTTTCGAGTTTGTTTCGCAAATACTAAAAATAAATTTTCACCTGAAACTGTGAAATTTAAAATGAAATGGGCAATAGAATGAGTAAGATAAGTGAGTAAACATTTAGATTTCTCATATATAAAAATTTGTGAAAAAACGTTCGTGGAGCAGTACATGTTTAACAATTTTCAAAACAATCCTACATTTGTTTCAATGAATGTCGTTGAACTTATTTTTGGGAAACCTGTGTACGTATCCGCTCTAATGGCAAATTAAATCTATCTGTGCGAAATATTTGCCACAATAGTTAGGTGTGTCGGATTTCCAACAACTAATCTATCAGGTAGTAGATACCATTGTCTAAAATTAAATCCTTTATCAATTGATCCTTGTTAGTCATCGATGCAATCAACAATAATGTAATCAAAATACTTTTGTAAGTTGCGTTTCCATTCGGGGATAATCGAATCCTCCTCTTAATCTCCACTTATGTTCAGGATTATCGAAACGTCACAGAAACGGCCGTAACATCCCAAAATTATCGCATCTGCCATCTGAATTCACCTGAGCTTCAGCCGCAGGTACCGGTTTTCAGATTCAAAATATCTCTGTATATAAACTTGAATGGAAATTTCAAACTGTTACTTTCACATTGTATGAAATCGAGTGCCAACTTCGAATTCTGACCACGGCCTCGTCGTATTGTTTAGTTAGAATAGGAATTGTGAAGCAGAAGAGGTGTAGGTGTAGTGAGTTTGTTCCAACCTCTATCAGGTAATTGCTGGATATAAAATGATTCATCTATGATACATTCGCATTCAACTGATTTTATGAAAAAATGATAAATATTTCATTAGGTCTTCACAAAAAGAACGGCGAATCAAGTTGCACTATATTTTCAAAGCAAAGCACTCGAATCAACTTCAGTAAATAATTATATACCCCGCAAACAAAGAAGTGTAAAAATTGGTAGATGTGAAAAATTATTTTCCTGCTTTTTAAAAAGCAGGAAAATAATTTTTCACATCTACCAATTTTTACACTTCTTTGTTGGAGCGAAAACATATCATAATTATGATATGTTTTCGCTCCATGCTTCATGAATAGCTGCATAATTAATTTCTATATATATAGTCTCGTTTGATTTTATCAATTTTATCATGTGTGATGACCGATAAATAAATAAATAATTGTATTTGAGGCACTTGACTCAAGTTATTAATTCATCATAATCCATAATAATAGGAGCGTAGATTCTTGACTGAATGTTTTATTGATCAAACTGTAATTTTTCTCACATTTTTTATATTTTTTTAGATATGAGGATATCTGTCTTTTTTGGCTTTTTATGCATTGGATACATAAGGTGAGTAGGTACCATAATAGTATACTTCGAAATTCCATTAATATCAAAATTATGTCTTTCCAACCAGTGGCGGTGCTATCAATATTTTTCGGAGGTGCGAGATTAGAAAGTGGCGCCCCTACAACGATAAAACCGAATTATTGCTGTCATGAATTCAAATCATTGAAAAGTTCGTTTCACCAATTTGTGTGAGTTTTTGAGAGTAGGATCTTTCATAGTGCGAGTATAATAATAGATATTAGATTTGACAACTTTTATTTATTTCAAACAACTCAAATATGCACTTTTCTGGCTTTAGCTATCGCGAATTTTGTTTATCAATTCACAATATTCACAATATTTCGTGCAATAGCTTTTTCTATAGACAAAATTCCAAGATAGGATAGTCTTTATTGGCACATTGACCATTGTAAATCGTAGAGTTTTCATAAGCTTCAATTCACTGAAACTCTCCTTTGGCTACGTTTATAGGAACAGTCAGCAAGATACGAAACGCTGTCCCATTTGGGAAAATATCTTGCAAGTCGAAGAACTGTTATTGGCTCTGCTGCTTGAAGATTCTTCAATATTGGATTCAGGCTCACAAGTTCTTCAACAAAAGCATAGGTATCCAGAGATATCACATTTTTCACCATCACTCAAAGCGATTTTCAAATCAGCACAGGCAAAAAACTTCCTTATTTCAAATGGAACACCTTGAATATTACGGATTCATAACAAGCGCGAAAAAAGGCCTCTTTAAGTTTCATTGAG
This sequence comes from Adalia decempunctata, assembly GCA_951802165.1. Classification (NCBI taxonomy): domain Eukaryota; kingdom Metazoa; phylum Arthropoda; class Insecta; order Coleoptera; family Coccinellidae; genus Adalia; species Adalia decempunctata. The sequence goes on from OX637697.1 coordinate 32,157,797, forward strand.
CATTACCTATGGTAAGCTTCACAAGTGCTCAAAAAACCTTTTTTCAAAAACTGACAAGTAACCAAAAAAAGTGAATTTGAGTAAACTACTTTCTAAACAAACAAGAAATATATTTGATTTTCAATTTGAAGTCTAAGAGTCATTCACTCTTGAAAAAGCTCTACTCCAAATTTTTCTCATTCTCATTCAACTATTAATGATGACTTGAAACGTTCTAAGTGAAGAATCTTGGGTTGAATTCCATTATGTTGAAAATCTCGGATACCTTCAATATTTTCGAAGTGAAGACGAAGCTGTGTAAAAAGTGTTCAATATTCTTCATGTAAAAACTGAAAAAGTGATATAAAATATAGGCTTGTATTCGAAAAAACAAAATTGGGTCAGCCCAGCAAAATTTGAAGACCCTGTATAACCGGCAATATCTTCCATTTTGTATTAGATAAGAATGTCATAATAGAAAAGGAGTGATAATAAATAAAAACAATATTGGGCAACAGGAAAAGTTTTATTAACCTTTTGTTATTCACAAGGCCAACGTTTCGAGGATGGATTTCCTCTTTCTCAAGGCTAAAAAAGACAATCACAGAAGTGATAATCATATTATTGAAACACTCGTTTTGTTGTTTCTTATCGAAAGAAAATTGAATGTTAAAAAGCTACTCAATTAATTATGAGTTTATCTTAAATACACAATAAGAAATCCTAAATTCCTTAGACATAAAAATTTAGAATACCTACCTAGTAAAAACTTTATAATTTTAACACTGAACAGAATCTCAACACAACGTGGTTTCGAATGTTCGTTCTCAGGAATTAGAAAAAAAGAAATGAAAATACTTCGTGAGATTCTCCCCCTTTATTTAAAAGAAAACTCTGATTGGAGGATGGGCAATCATAACAGAAAAGCCGCATTAAGAACAGCTCATCAAAAAAGCCGCCTGAATCACGCATCAAAGGAGCCGCCCAATAAACTATTTTGGTGACGGGTGACGTTTGAGAAAAATACCGACAAGCGTAATGAACTTAAATATTTGATCGCAGGGAAAGACATGGCATGCCGACTGAAAACCCAAGCTGTTTATTGAAAATATATGAAAATATTTCTCTATTTTTTCGGTCGAATTGTATAGTCGCGCGAGTCCGAAAGAGGAGCAAGACTTCAGAATTCAACAGCCCCCAATTCCGCTCGTCGCGACGTCCCGTTTTCTATCCCATATTTGATTTTGGCGCCCCTACATGATGGCGCCCGGTGCGGTCGCACCGCTCGCACCGCCCTAGAACCGCCCCTGTTTCCAACAATACCCACTTTTTTCCCAAATTCTATGTTAAATTCTGTAATTATTGAAATTTGGATCATTTTTTAAGTACAGGGTGCGGCAAGTAGTACTCCCACAATTGAATGAGCTGTTAAAAAAATACGAAGAAAGATATTGAAAAAATTCGTTTTTATTTTGAAAGCCTTCATAATCAAGTTTTTTTTCATTTATGTCTTGAAAATAATCCAAATGACGACCTCGGCGAGCGACGTACCTGTGGAGTCTTTCGCTGAAGTTTTCCAATACTCTCTACAGCATAGCGGTTTCAATTTGGATGATTTCCTCCTTGATTGCCTGTTTCAATTCATCAAGGTTCCTAGGGCGATGTTTGAAGACCTCATTCTTCAGGTGACCCATAAACCCTTACATTTTTGAGGAGCTACAGTCACTGAGACGTCCCAACGATATCGCAATATTTTGGACAAATTTTTGCGGCCGAAAATTGAGGAATATGGGGATGAGCATGACACAGAGGACTTCTGGTTCCAGCAGGATGGAGCCACGATCCATACAGCCCTTCGTTCAAGTGAGATTCAGCAAGGCATGTTCTCGGGTCGAGTGATCTCCCCACGGAAGATCATTTCTTGGCCCCCGTGCTCCCCTCAATTTAAGTCCCTGTGATTTGTTCCTGTGGGGTTTCGTCTTCATAACCATCGCCCTCGGATCCCTGATGACTTGAAGAGGCAATCAGGGAGAAAATCATTATGATTGGTATACCGTTAAGATATCTCCTGTTCAGAAGTCATTCGATAAAAAAAATTACGGACGAATGAAGTCCAGGAATTTTTACGAAAACAAGTTCTCTCATGATCATTTATTGTTCAATAATAAACTAAACTCAAATTGTGAATTTGTTTCTCGATGATGTAAGGGGTTTTAATTTCTACAATAGTAATTTACGTAACAAGTCCGGAAAATAGGGTTTTTTTGGACGAATAGACAAGATTCTAGGACGAGCCGGAGGCGAGTCCTGGAAGTCTGTGAGTCCAAAAAAACTATTTCCGGGCGTGTTGCGTACAATATTTTTTCGGCAACCGTGAAGAATTACAAATCAATGAGATGACACATCTCTTTATTGATTTTGATTCATATTTGAATTAAACAGAACACAGAACAGAACTGTCATCCGTTATTTCGTTGCTATTGTGATGATCATAACAATGACAACAACGACGTGTTTTTCCGGCCTAGGCCGGGAAGTACGTACTTTCCGGCCTAGGCCGGGAAATGCTACTTTCTCAAAGAAAAAGCGTCCGGGAAGTGGGTACTTCCCGGACGGTTGCCGAAAAAAGGGATTGTTTCTGGTATTGACTATGACATTCTTTGAGAACATTATAAATATCAAATTCTTTTCTGATTTCCCTTCGGAGAAAATTTAAATGTAAGCGATATGCTTCTGTCCCCTTTGAACAACGAAGTTGCCGATAATTCTATCCGCTCTCCACCATTTAAATCGAGATAATTACGAACATACTTATAGGATAAACTTCTATTCTGCAGTGCATTATCCTCCCCTTGGACATGGGAATGCAAGAACGAAAGATGCATCAAAAAGGAAATACAGAAGGGCGAGGAAGAGAAAGCAGTGTCTTTAGAAGCATGCCAAATGTATTGTTCTAAGATTTCCGGCATTTGGCCAAAACCAACAGGGAGAGTTGATATAAGTAGCCATTTAGTGCCTTTGGATCCTTCTCAAATTGAAATTAACTCGAGGAGAACAGGATCCCTCACGAGCAAGGCAGCGAAGCTGTTCAAGGAAGATCTTATAAGTAGGGCAGCAACAACAAGGGGGTCTTCAAAAAGTGATGGAAAACCACTTTCAATCAACATTTTCCTGACAGAACCTGATAGCGATAAACTCACCCTGGAAACAGATGAATCCTATTACATTGCTCTTTCTCCAGATGATAAGGGAAAAGTAGAAGTTAATATAACTGCACCTACTTTCTATGGTAGCAGACATGCTCTAGAAACTCTAGGCCAACTTATAATATACGATGACCTGAGGAATAAACTTATGGTTCCATTGAATGTCAACATCACAGACAAGCCAGCTTTCCCATACAGAGGAATTTTGTTGGATACTTCAAGAAACTACATATCGGTCGATGCCATAAAGAAAACCATCAATGGAATGGCTGCTTCTAAGCTGAATACTTTCCATTGGCACATAACCGACAGCCATAGCTTCCCATACGTCTCTAAATCCAGACCAGAACTTTCTCTGTATGGCGCGTATTCTCCAAAGAAGGTTTACACAGACAAAGACGTTGAGGAAATTGTGGACTTCGCTAAATCAAGAGGCGTCAGAGTTTTGCCAGAATTCGACGCCCCAGCTCATGTCGGTGAAGGTTGGCAAAAAACTGGTTATGTTGTCTGTCTGAACGCTCAACCATGGGGCTCTTACTGTGTCGAACCACCATGTGGTCAATTCGATGTGACCAAGGATGGCCTCTATGATGTTTTGGAAGGTTTGATTCAACACAAGGTACCGAAAAGGTTTTATTTTAACGGAATGATTTTCAGATATTTACGGAGATATGGTAGACCAATTCGATCCGGATATTTTCCATATGGGCGGAGATGAAGTCCATTTCACTTGCTGGAACAACACCAAGAGCATTACAGATTGGATGGCACAAAAAGGATGGGGAAGGGAAGAAGACGATTTTGCAAAACTGTGGGGCTACTTTCAAGATACAGCAGCAGATCGACTCTTCAAAAAAACGGGCAAAAATATTCCGATAATCATGTGGACCAGTACTTTAACGAAAAAAGAACACGTTTCAAAATATTTACCAAAAAACAAGTACATTATACAGGTTTGGACGACAGGAAATGATCCTCAGATCGATGAATTATTGAGTGAAGGATATAAACTTATATTGAGTAATTATGATGCTCTTTATCTTGACTGTGGTTTCGCTGCATGGGTAACAGAGGGCAACAATTGGTGTTCACCATACATAGGGTGGCAAAAAGTTTACGATAATAATCCGCGTAAAATTGCAGGTGAGTTTGTTATAGATACCTATAGTCTATTACATTAGCCACAAAAAGTATCGCGGGATTTCGAAAAATATTACGTTCATGGTCTGATTAGCCTACTCTTACTGCATTTCATCGAACTGTTGTTGATGAATAAAGATAAAAACAGAGTAAAAGTAAATGTGAAAATGTGATAAAAATATTGTTATCAATTATGTTTAAAAGCGAGTAACTCAAGGCAAAATTGAATTTCAATAAAAAAAACTCGACTCCTGTATAGGTAGCCCAAATTGTGGCTTTAAGAAGGCTTTTTACCACGAAGAGCTTTCTGGGTAACTGCCGACATCGGTCTATTGCACCATATGTTAGAGATTCCTCCTTGGGCAGGTTCTCATGGCTCCAGTATTGCACAAACTCATGTCATTGTATCTTGGAGGGCTTTTCATGACTATATTTCATGTTTTTGTTATTTGAAGGTTCTAGAGTCGACCAGATACTGGGTTCTGAAGCAGCTTTATGGACTGAACAAGTAGATAGCACTTCAGTGGATTCCCGACTGTGGCCTAGGGCTGCAGCAATGGCGGAAACGTTGTGGTCTGATCCTCAAACATCGTGGCGAGAAGCTGAGAGTCGATTCCTCATTCATAGGGAGCGATTAGTGAGAAGAGGAATTGATGCAGATGCTTTAGAGCCTGAATGGTGTCTACAAAATGAGAATGAATGTCCTATAAATAAAGTATGATAATTCTAGATCGAAGCCCACAATTACTAATTAAGATATACTATTAATATGGATATTTTCCTGATGAACTGTAACAAAAGTGAGAATACTAAAATAAAATATTTCTTTTATCTATATTGACTATTTCTTCTGAAAGAGTATTACCTGATTCCTATGTATTATAGTATATTAGTGCTGCATCCTTATCTACTCAATCTTAAAGAGGGTTACAATTGTGAAAATTTGCCTATAAAAAATCTAATTATAGTGAATTCATGTTCTTGATTATATTGGCAAAAATATGTCAATTAAGCAATTCAAATATAATAGAAAAAAAACTTGCCTACCACACAAATTAATTAAGGCTGATCCAAATTAAATGAATAAAACTAAAATGAAAGAAATGATATTTTTATTTAAAAAATCTTGGACATCACTCATCTTTCACACCAGTATTTTTCACAAAATACATTAATAAATAGATCGTAATTAGGAATTTCTAATGAACAACATTCTCCAAGTATGAAGACATAAGTAACTTATTCAATGAGCTTCTTAGCTTTGAAATATCTCCTCAAATACAACACTTGCCAAGTTGCCAATCCAAGTAGACAGAACATTGAGAAAATTGAGAAGTAGAGGACTCTGTTATTGGTAGATTCTGTAAATGAAAAAAATCCTCATGAATTTTATAAACATGCAGAGATATTTCGTAGTTTTCAAGTAATGAATGTATGTATTGGAATGGGTATGTAACCATACCATTGGTGTCTCTCATTTCTTCTTCTCTTTTACGCATGTAGGCAAAATCTTGTACAATTTCATTGGATAAATCTTCAAGACGTTGTAATTCTGTTTCAATAGGTTTCAATTTGGCTGCTTCCCCATACTACAAAGTAATAGACTGTGAAAATATATTCCCTTGTGGAATTAATTCTTACTCACAGATGCATAGTCTTTCACATCTACACCATGTTTAGTAATTAGAGAAACTTCTTGTGTGATACCTCTGACCTCTGTAAATGAATTGTTCACCCTTAATTTCACCAGTTTATACAGAATTCAGATTATTTTCAATATGAATAGGGAGTATTGCTGTGAATGAACTTACGTGGTGGAACTCGTGAAATAAAACAGATTTCGTAGGTGTCATAACTCTCAGTATTGAAGGAAAACTTTCCTTTGCTAATGTCTTCCTTTTGCGATAATGTATGACCTCTTGAGTCTTTTACCTGGAATCAAGGTATATCTAAACATGAATATATTCAGAACTGAATCATCTACTTACTATATAATCAACTTTTTGCCCTTGTGCCTCCGATATTTCATATTCTCCTTTGACTGGAACATTTTGTTGTAGTTCCTCTCGCAAACATTTTTGGGTATTAGGTGGAAGATTAAACATAATAGCATTCGTTGCTACAAAAAGTGAAAAAACGTATATACATTGTCTCCAAAAATCCATGATTTTAATTATTCCTCTATTTTACATTAGTCAAAATAGGATATGTTTTGCTCCATGCAAGTTAATTCAAGTCGATGAGGTGGCCTCAAACAAATTGACAGTTGTCGATTTTGAGTCTACGTAGCATGTCATTTGATCTACTTTACCGTAATATTTGACCTACCTCATATGAACTAATAGACACAGAACATTGTTACATCGGCGGTGGTGTCACAGAAATACACAATTTCATGGAATATTTCTGTTTTCTGTGTTCTAAGGCGGTCTGTGATTCACTAACCTCTTTCTTCAAAAGCTCTCCGTTGAATTTGAGGTTGACTATTTGCGTTGCAGGTAATTTTAAAAAATCTGATCAATCTCTATTTATTAGAGAATTTCTTGTAATAATTTGGAAACATTTCATTTGTATAGGAACGTAAGATATGTAATTTTTGCTCTATAGTTTGTCATGAGAGTTTTGTTAAACATTCATTTGGCGGAATTTTCTACTCGGCCTTGATTATTCAGTATTCATTTTTACATGTTGTTTTCAAATCTTCCCATGTGTATTTCGAAGCTTACAGAAATTCACGTATCTTGATTTCTGTGACGCAAACATGATGCTAAGGGTATTTATTTATGTTTATATTTACAGATTCACACAATGCCAGGTATGACTGAAGTTGAAAAGGCTGCTGCTGTAGAACCAAAGGTTGAACAAAGTTCAAGTTCTACAGACAGTGACTCAGATGAAGAAGATTTGCCGGAATTGAATGAAGCTGTAACAGTTCAAGCAGCAGCCGCTGCCTCTAATGCAGACAATGCATCTGGAGCTGCCTTCCCTGGTGCCGCCGGTACTGGCTTACCAATTGATATGGTATCCAAAGCCAAACAATCTAGGGGTGAAAAGAAAGCCAGAAAAATAATGTCAAAATTAGGTTTGAAACCAGTAAGTTTGCTTAGTAGGGAATTAATAGTCATCTTATTGAAATTCTTCGAAATCTTAGGTGCAAGGAGTCAGTAGAGTAACAATAAGGAAATCCAAAAATATCTTGTTTGTTATTAACAAACCAGACGTATACAAAAACCCTGTCAGTGATACATATATTGTATTTGGAGAGGCTAAGATTGAAGATTTGACTCAGCAACAACAGATCGCTGCTGCTGAGAAGTTCAAAGAGGTTAATCCTGCTGGTGAAGGTGAGGCTTATTGATTTCAATAAGATTGGCAGAAATACTTTTGGTTAATTTCTTTTATACTCAATCTACCATTCTTTGTTCACTGAATAATGCTTCTTAATTTTTTATAATCGTAGTATTCATTTGGTTATCATTTTTCTACTAAATGACTTGCAACTTCTTGAAGTTATACAATGCCATGTCTTCTTAATTTTCTTTGTTTCTTAATTTGTTAATCTCCAGTTCTCATTTTAAGAATTGTTATGCAAATGAAATAAGTACGGCTTACATATGAATATTCACTCTTTTCTGACTGATGAATACTTTTTGATTCTGAAACATCATTGTTGAATCATATCTTCCTTGGATGTCTGATTGAAATGGAAGCACCACATTGCTTTCTACCCTATCAGCACAAAGTACTATTTGTTATTGTTTCATTTCAGAAGCTACAGGAAATCCTACAACTTCAGTGGCTCCAATTGCTGAAGAATCAGAAGATGAAGAAGTAGATGAAACGGGGGTTGAAGACAAAGATGTTGAGTTAGTTATGTCCCAAGCCAGTGTTAGTAGGGCAAGGGCTATAAAGGCCCTGAAAAATAATTCGAATGATATAGTGAATGCTATTATGGAGTTGACCATGTAGTGCTTTTAAAGAATCTGGAAATCGTGCTATCATTTCATCATCACTTAATTTCATAGAGCCACCCTTATACCAAGGAGTGTACATAAAGTTTTAGTCATTAAATATTGCCCAAAGCCTCCATTTTTTTTTGAGTCCAGACCCTGGGGAAATGTTGGTATAGGAATATTTGTGGTTATGCCTTCAAGTTTTTGTAAGTGCAAGAGTATGAAAATAAGGTGACAGTGGTTGAGAAGTCAGAAGTTATGAAAATTTAGATTGAAAAAAATATTGAATAGTTCTAGGAGTATGAAGAAGATTTGATGGTAAGTAATATTTAACTGACTTTGATTGTCAAGCATAATGTATTAATAGTCATGAAAAGCTGTTGAAAATCTATTTTATGTGGTGCAGATTTAGAATCATGTGCAAAATAATATTGGAGAAAGCTGCAATGCCTTTCAATAAAAGGAATTTTCAGGTTATAATAGGTAAGTTTTAATCCTAATGCTGTGTTACACCAACAATTTTAATGTGAAATTCCAATTGGACAACTGCTAGAAAACCTGGAATAATCTAGATCTGAAGTTGAATCTGGTTGTGGAAGCCTTCATCAAAACAATTTTAATCTCGGTTGAAGGTGCGTTTTGTGCAAGGGAGGTTTGGGTGGTGACAGATTAGAAGATGTATTGGCAGATGCAGATCGAAATATCACAAAAGTTCATTTGTTATCTTCTCAATAGACATTCAAAACTTAGGTGAAATCTAGCCCTAGATGTACAAATAGATGATATTCAGTAGTATGGAATGAGAAGGTTTCTGTAAAAGTATATTCTATTTTTTTGGTTTAATCATCTAAAAAGTTTGATTCAATTTCTGTATATCTTTGGTATTCAAAAATATATTGAACTTTCAGGTGAACTCAGGAACTGATTCCAAGAATAATTCAGAACTATCTTGTTGGAAGGAGAAACAGTTATATTGAGGTGAGTCTGAAAATATTGTTGAAATAAAACCGTATGATTCTCATCGATTCATGATGATACTAACCAAGGTTTCGCATTATATTATAAATGAACATCATAATGATTTCATTCTTGGCAGACTGATGTAATATGATAAAAAAAATTTAATTATCTTAGAACCCCATATGCTTCATAAATATCTATTCACAGGAGGAAAAATTCATTTGGATGTATGGACACATTGAATACAAAGAACAAGTTCTAAAAGGTGAGATATCTTTCAAAATATTTTACATTAATGCTGTGAAAAGTAATATAGTGATGACAAATTTTTGTTCTGAAATTATGTTGAATTTATCTTCCTTGGATGTCTGAAATTACTGATTTGAAATTCAATTATTGTTTTGAATGAGGATATATTGATTGTTATGTTTTGTTTTTTTCTAGTGCCTACCAAAACTGAGAGGGAAAAGTCGCTTCGATTGTGAAAACAAGGTTAGTTCAATTTTTTTTATCTAGAAATCAGCCAAACCTTCTTATTTGATGATGATAACAACCAAGGTTTCGCATTTTATAGTTTATGAAAGTTTAGTGATTTCATTCTTGGCAGACTGATATAATGTAATGAAAAAACTCCCATATTCTCAAAATTACAATGCTTCATAACTATCTGTTTTACAGGCCAAAAATTCTTAAATGGAATCATCAACTACAAGGACAAATTCTTAAAGGTAAGATACATTTATTCAAAATATTGTGTTAATTACCATGAAAGTTAACAAAGTGATGATAAATTTTTAATATCTGAAATTTCAATGTCGAATTTTGCTTCCTTGGATGTCTGAAATTCTCTATTTTGATAACAATAATTTTTTCAAATGAAGAAATCCTATTGATTGCTATTTTTTTTCAGTTCCTAGAAATTGGACATTCAGGTATATAATTTTGAGTTTGGAAAAACATGGAGGCCCAAAATGAAATTTCCATAATTTCATAACAGAGAGAAAATGTTGTAGAAAAAGGTTAGTTCAATTTTTTCTATCTGGAAACTAAGCTAAATTTCCAAATTTGATGATGATAATAACCAAGGTTTCGCATTATTTAATCAATGAACATTTCCATGATTTCATTCTTGGCAGACTGATATTCAATAATAATAATAATACCCCAATATTCTCAAAATTGCAAACACTTCTTAAATTTCTGTTTTGCAGGAGAAAAATTCTTTCGAATGAATCAAAATATTGAATACAAGGAGCAGGTTCTTGCAGGTGAGATATTTTTGTTAAAAATATTCTATTACACAAATGCAGTGAAAGGAAATAATGTGATGACAGATTTTAAGCTACTGAAATGTAAATGTTGAATTTATCTTCCTTGGATGTCTGAATAAATTCTCCATTTTGATTTCAGTTATTGTTCGAAATAATGAAATACTGATTGATATTCTTGATTTTTTTCAGTACATAGAAGTTTTCGTTATTGGACATTCAGATATTATATAACTTGACGTTTGGAAAGATTGGGATCTATTGTGAAAACAAGGTAAGTCCCATTTTTTTGATTCAGGAACTTTAGGCCTATCCTTCAGCTTTGAATCTTTGATGATGAAAACAACCAAGGTTTCGCATTATTTAATTAATGATAGTTGTAGTGATTTCATTCTTGGCAGACTGATTTTATGCAATGAAAGTTTTCCAATATTCTCAAAAACAACAGTGCTTCATAAATTTCTCTCTTACAGGAAATACACATTTTTTGCTTGAATGGAAACATTGAATACAAGGACCAATTCTTCAAGGTGAGATATTTTAATAAAAAATATTTCTTGCTCATATACAGTGGAAAGTAACAATGTGATGACAAATTTTAAGCTTCTGAAATTTAAATGTTGAATTTATCTTCCTTGGATGTCTGAAGTTGCCCATTTTGCATTCAATAATTGTTTCAAATGAAGGAATATTAAATATTATTTTTATTTATTCCAGCATATATTTCTGTATTTCTGATTCTGGAGGAGTTGGATGAAAAAATGAAATCCTATATCATTAAGATGAAGGGAAAACTGCGTCTGTTGTGCTTACAAGGTTAGTAATTTTTTTTTTTTAGGTATCAGCCAAACCTGTAAATTTGATGATGATATTATCCAAGGTTTCGCATTATTTAATAATGAACATTCTTGTGATTTCATTCTTGGCAGACTGATATTATGTGATGAAAATACTCCAATATTCTCATAACTACAATGATCCATCAATTTTTGTTTTGCAGGACAAGAAAATCTTTGGCGTGAATACAAAGATGTAAACATTGAATACATGGAGCAAGTTCTTGTAGGTGAGATAAATTTATTGAAACTATTTTATTGGCTGAACACAGTGAAAGGTAATAATGTGATGACGAATATTAAGCTACTGAAATTTAAATGTTGAATTTATCTTCCTTGGATGTCTGACATTACCTATTTCGAATTCAATCATTGTTTTACATGAAGGAATAGTAAATATTATTTTATTTTTTTCAGTACTGACATATTTTCATCAAAAGGCATGCACACATATTTCTGAGTATGGAGGAGTTGGATAAAATATGATTATCTAGTCTATATCATTAACATAAAGTGAAATTTGCCTTGAAGGTTAGTTCAATTTTTTTTCTAGAAATTAGCCAAACCTTCTGATTTGATGATGATAAAAACCAAGGTTTCGCATTATTTAATTAATGAAAGTTTTAGTGATTCCATTCTTGGCAGACTGATATTATGAAATGAAAATACTCCAATATTCTCAAAACAACGATGCTTCATAACTTTATGTTTTACAGTTTTTTCATGAATTGAATGATGGAAATATTGAATACAAGAAGCCAGTTCTTGAAGGTGAGATAGCTTTTTTCGAAATATTTTATTGTTTTAAATACTGTGAAATATAGCAAAGTGATGACAAATTTACGATTACTGAAATTAAATGTTGAATTCATCTTCCTTGGATGTCTGAAAATACCCATTCTGATTTAATTATTGAGTCAGATGAGGAAATATTTATTATTTATTGCTATTCTTTTTCCAGGGCCTGGAAGTACAGCTATCCAGATTTTGATTTGAACATGTTGGAGAAGAACTGGTGATTATTTTCATAATCCCGGAGTAATGATACCTAATAACTTAATGTTTATAAAATTAAATGTAATTTCAGAAATAAAAAGTACTTACCTTGAAGACAGTTTGCATTTTATTTAATTCCTTTGAATGATTTTGAGGGCGGGCAATTTATTACTGCATATTGAATATTCAAAAAATTATAAATTATTGGAGGGTCTAGGTGAGGCGTCCTGGGTCTGTCTTACGAGAAGCGTGCTGAAACATGAACAAAATTAATGACAAAGTCTCCAACGTACAAACAAAAAGTGAAAAGGATCCCAACAAGGGGAGGTATGACGATTTGAAATTTCGGATTTTTGAACAAATGCCATTTGACAGGTGAAAATCTAAACTATAATAGATAGCGACTTGAATTTGGCCTTATTGGATAGATCGTCCTCGAAAACCTATATTTTGATACCAAACATGTCCATATAGGCCTTCTTAGAGGCGATTTTTAATTGTTTTATTGTTTCCAAATTTCCTTTTCGAGTTTTGTTAAGACGCTCAGAGCACTCAAAGTATAGGTGGTACTGATCAGTCTAATGGATATTCTGCATGATTCGAATGGGTAGTAGATCGTCAAGATTGAAAAAGGACTTTGATTTCGCCAGGGATTTCTTGGTGATGACAAATAATATGGTGTTTTTGGGGGGTCTTACCCCTTTGTCATTTTTCACTCAAAAAGTTGAGATTTTCGATATCGATTTTATTATGCCCAGAGATACTCAAGATAATGCTGATTTACAATATATAAACAAGAAGTGGATAGGATCCCAATAAGGGGAGTTATGACGATTTGAAATTTCGGATTTTTGAAAAAAATGCCATTTGACAGGTGAAAATCTGAACTTTGATAGATAGCGACTTGAATTTGGTCTTATTGGATAGATCGTCCTCGAAAACCTATATTTTGATGCCAAACATGTCCATCGACTTCGAGTCGACTTTTCATTATTTTATTTTTTCCAAATTTCGTTTTCGAGTTTTGTTCAGACGCTCAGAGCACTCAAAGTATAGGTGGTACTGATCTAGTCCAGTCATATTAGTCAAAATAAGGTAAGAATCTCGGAATGAGAGATACCCAGCTGAATATTTGTATAAACCTTTATTTTGACACCCTAAAACATGTCTCAAAACCTACATATTGTAAGGTGTCCGCGTCTGTCGAAAAATAAGGTCAAAGGTCACAAAAATCGATTTTTTTTGACGTTTTTTGCAAATATCTCGTTTTCTATGGGGTTTACGGGATTTGTATTCATTATCAATATTATAGAAGATAAAATTCTGTCTTGTATAGAGTTTCGACCGTTTTCTTTATCAAGGAACCACTTTATAGTAACCATGGTTATTCGTAAGTTTAAATCGTATCTTGGTAACTACGTACGTACTATTTCAAGAATTATGGCTGATGTGTGTTTTATATGTAAAACTCTAATTCAAAAGATGCATTAGTTGAAGTAGTGCGCGGCTTAAAGACTTTGAGAAAGGCAAGTATCGAAAGAAATGAGCAGCATCGACCATCTGCGTTATACCCAATATATTGAATTTACAAAATCAAATAAACCTGTGCAGTTGTCAAATATTCCACCAACAAGTGCTGCAGCTCATCAACATCTTAATCGTGTTCATTATCAAGTCCAAACTTGGTTATAGGGGCGTTAGGGCATGATTTGGAACCCCAGGAGTGGGGTTGGACAATGCGTGATGAATTCCTGGAACCAATCACAACAATTTTACCACCTGCTCCAGAGGAATTGCTTAACACAATATTCTGCAACTGCAAAAATGGTTGTGGTTCGCGATGTGGTTGCAGAAAATCGGGGTTGCAGTGCTCTTTAGCTTGTGGCCAGTGTAATGGCCAAGCTTGTCTCAATGCTCTGCCATACCAGAGTGATGCCAGTGAAGATGGGACCTTTGACCCTGACATTATGGAAGACCTGGAGACAAATGTCGTTGAAGAAGAAAATGAAGAAGAAGCGCAAATTCAACCAGAAGACGATGATAATGAGGAAGAAGAAAAAAATTAAAATCAGAGTTTGTCGTTGTTTGAATAATTATTCTTTTTATTTAGTTTATATTGATGAACACTGAGAGAATTTTTCCACTTCTACAACAGAAAATCAAACTACCTCAGCAGAAAACTCTATTTAAATAGGCGCCAGGCAAGAACTTTGGTATGGTGGCATAATCCATTTTACAATCATTCACTTTATCATCTTAGTAAAGTTATCTTAACTGAATTTCACAAAAAAAACTCTGTTATCGTAGCTTCGCATTGTTTTACCACCCTAGCTAAAGTTACTTTTTGTTCCAACTACAGTGCTCTATGATGACTGTAAAGTATTTCTTGTTATAACATAGTGAACCTTCATATTAGAGCATAAAAATATCATTATGATTATCAAAATCTTTATTGCAACGGCACATAAACACTGGTAAGCTAGGTAGAATAATCGCCTGCATTTACAAATACTTTTGCGACAGTAGCATTGATTTATGCTGCCTCACATATAGTGATCTACAGCTGCTGTGAAATATCTATTGCTATAGCATAGTGCCTTTTACTGTCTCAACAAAAAATTATGTAACACTAGAAAATGCCTATACTATATTAGTACAATACACCACTGCTATGCCAGTTAAATCAATTGCCTGCTACTGCAAATATTTTTACATTTGCAGTAATGATCCATACTAATATGAAAAAAAATCACTTCTGATGCTGCGAAGAAATTCTGCTATTGCAGCAGTTTTTTTTTGAGTTACAACAATAGCTGATTCACTCCTTAAAAAGATCCCAAAGATTTTGATAATGCTCTAATGAAAATAGCCCCATTTTGTTTTCAATTCAAATGAACTTGAAACATAAAAAATTTGCATTGTTATGTGGAATACTGAATTAGGTACACATTACATTTCTTAGTTCATTTCAATCAAATATCCTGAAATGAAGCAAATATTCTCATTGAAGTATCAACAAAATTTTTTCAGATCTCAAGAAGGAAATAGTCCCCTACAAAATACTCCATCACTTGTATGTCTATTTGAAAGGATAATAAAACTTGGTATTGAAAAAAAAATTTAATGTTATGAAAATGAAAAACAATTCTCAACAATAGTAATAAAATTCTTCTATAATACTATAACATTATAATAAACCAAACAATTTGAATATAAAACTTCAGAAAAAATATAAAATTTCAAATAATATAAGGTACATTTATCACGCTGATATGTTATTTCTTAATTATTAATACAGAGAACCAGAATGAAAAATATAATCATTAGTGATTTAAAAAACTTATCTTGTCCTTTAACATTATCAGAAGTATGCAAACATAAATTATAATTCTTAAGTATAAACAGCGAACATGAATGAAATAATAATGAAATGCTTGACTACTTAGTTAAACTGATATGTGATTTATATCATTTCTTTTAGTAGCTGTAAAAGTAGTAAAGATTTGTAGGTGATTGACCTACTTTTTTGATCAGGTCGTTGATGCTAGTTTCATCTAACAGCTCAAAGCTATAATCCGTTATTCCTTCATCTATAACAAATTGAGAGAAAAGTGAAAAAACCTTTACAAGTTACATGGACATTCAACCATTATAGTACCCGCCATTTTCTCCAGTTCATGGTAATCTTCGGTAGCGATTTTGTGAACTGGCGATTACATTTGTACAGTAGGTATATCAACATAGGATAAAAAGCAAATATGTACTTACTCTGAAATATTTCTTCATAATCCTGTAACCCCCATTCTTTTAAGTAATTCAAATACTCCATTATGAAAAAAACCAAAAAACTTGCAAATGGACAATATAACACAGTTAACACACACACCCAATACCAAATTCCACTTGCCAAGCCAACTGCCTCTGAACCGATCGCGACGACCGACGCTTCTTTCCTTAAAAACGCGCCAATTTTATTAGTGAGTTACCGTCGTTACCGATGATCATCGAAGACACGAAGTTTGGCATAAGAGCGACAAGAAGAACTAAGACAGAGAACTAAGAACTCCATCACGCCATCTGAATGCTCTGTAATAACAGCAGATAATTTTTACTGAAAAGCATCATCTGTAGATTTACTTTGAGGCGACAGCTGAAAATTATTCCCTATACTGCTACTGCATGCGTTATATTTTATATTAGGAGAGTTCGTTTGCTTCCACAGCTAAGTGACATCTGTGAAATGGTCTTTTCGACCGCATCAGAACGTATTTGCTACAACAAATATAAAGTTTGATGCGATAGCTGAAATCTTCTCAGCAAAGAAAGCTTTAAATTTCGTTTTCTCAGTGAATGTATCGATTAAAAATTTTTCAGAAAAAACGTTAATTAGAAATTTATTTCATTTCTTCATTTTTACTTATTTCAGTAATTAGTATAGCTTTGATTAACATTAAAAATAATTTAGGTATTTGCCTCCGTTACTTCTAAGTACACAACCAGGTAAGTGTGATTAAATACATTGATACTTAATTAACAATAGATAAGTCATAAAAAAACATTAACTATAATGTAATTTTCGAAAAAAATTATAGGTAATAATTTATAATTATATATTTCTGAACATTTTATAAACTATTTGAGACATATTTTCGATCGGACTTACCGGTTGACCTTTAAAGATCCTCTATATAGTTAAACATTGCGCGCTCACAGCCCTCTATCTCAAAAATGATTCAACGTATAAAAAAAATTTTCAGACAAAAGTTGTAGAGAATTTTATCTCCTATAATATTGATTAATAATACAAATCCCGTAAACCCCATAGGAAACGAGATATTTGCAAAAAACGTCAAAAAAAAAATATCGATTTTTGTGACCTTTGACCTTATTTTTCGACAGACGCGGACACCTTACAATATGTAGGTATTGAGACATGTTTTAGGTTGTCAAAATAAAGGTTTATACAAATATACAGGTGGGTATCTCACATTCCGAGGTGAAACTACTAAAATGACTGGACTATCAGTCTAATGGGTATTCTGCCTGATTCGACTAGGTAGTAGATCGTCAAGATTGAAACAAGTCTTTGATTTCGCCAGGGGTTTCTTGGTGATGACAAATATGGTGTTTTTGGCGGTCTTTACCCCTTTGTCATTTTCACCCAAAAAGTTGAGATTTTCGATATCGATTTTATTATGCTCAGAGATACTTTAAACAATGCTGATTAACAATATACAAACGAAAAGTGAATAGGATCCCTACAAGGGGAGTTATGACGATTTGAAATTCCGGATTTTTTGAAATATGCCAATTGACAGGTGAAAATCTAAACTATGACAAATAGCGACTTGAATTTACTCTCATTGGATAGATCGTCCTCGAATACCTACATTTTGATACCAAACATGTCCATATAGGCCTTCTTAGAGTCGATTTTGAATTGTTTTATTTTCTCCAAATTAATTATCGAGTTTTGTTCAGACGCTCAGAGCACTCAAAGTATAGGTGGTACTGGTACTGATCAGTATTTTGGGTATTCTGCATGATTCGAATGGGTAGAAGATCGTCAAGATTGAAAAAGGACTTTGATTTCGCCAGGGATTTCTTGGTGATGACAAATATGGTGTTTTTGGGGGGGTCTTTACCCCTTTGTCATTTTTCACCCAAAAAGTTGAGATTTTCGATATCGATTTTATTATGCTCAGAGATACTTTAAACAATGCTGATTAACAATATACAAACGAAAAGTGAATAGGATCCCAACAAGGGGAGTTATGACGATTTGAAATTCCGGATTTTTGAAAAAATGCCATTTGACCGGTGAAAATCTAAACTATCATAGATATCGGCTTGAATCTACTCTTATTGGATAGATCGTCCTCGAAAACCTATATTTTGATACCAAACATGTCCATATAGGCCTTCTTAGAGTCGATTTTTAATTGTTTTTTATTTTTTTCAAATTTCCTTTTCGAGTTTTGTTAAGACGCTCAGAGCACTCAAAGCATAGGTGGTACTGAATAGTCTAATGGGTATTCTGCAAGATTCAAATGGGTAGAAGATCGTCAAGATTGAAAAAGGACTTTGATTTCGCCAGGGATTTCTTGGTGATGACAAATATGGTGTTTTTGTGGGGTCTTACTTACCCCTTTGTCATTTTTCACCCAAAAACTTGGGATTTTCGATATCGATTTCATTATGCTCAGAGATACTCTAGAGTCTAGACAATGCTGAGTAACAATATACAAACAAAAAGTGAATAGGATCCCAACAAGGGGGGGAGTTATGACGATTTGAAATTTCGGATTTTTGAAAAAATGCCATTTGACAGGTGAAAATCTAAACTTTAATAGGTAGCGACTTGAATTTATTCTTATTGGATAGATCGTCCTCGAAAACCTACATTTTGATACCAAACATGTCCATATAGGTCTTCTTAGAGTCGATTTTTAATTGTTTTATTTTTTCCAAATTCATTTTCGAGTTTTGTTCAGACGCTCAGGGCACTCAAAGTATAGGTGGTACTGATCAGTCTAATGGGTATTCTGCATGATTCGAATGGGTAGTAGATCGTCAAGATTGAAAAAGGACTTTCGATTTCGCCAGGGGTGTCTTGGTGATGACAAAAATGGTGTTTTTGGGGGGGTCTTACCCCTTTGTCATTTTTCACCCAAAAAGTTGAGATTTTCGATATCGATGCCCAACCTAGTTGCCAGGTTGGAGCTTCCCGTTAAGGGATATTCTTATTGCATCCAGCAGGCTGCATTTCCTCACATGTAGATGTAAGGAAGGAAAATCGAGTAGGGTCCTCAAGCGCTGCCATATAACCTGTACGCATAGCTCTCGTGACAAACAGGCCAGCCTTTGCGGCTTATGCAACCGGTTGCCTATGGTGACCCCTTCGGTTTTAGCACGGCCCTCTAAAGACTTTAGAAGGCCGTGGTTTTAGTCTACCATGCTAGACGCTAGAGACGCATAGTATAGGTGACAACAGGGCGTACCTACTACCGCTGTGTATATAACGATAACCTCAGTACCATTTTCGGTTTCACGCCCCATGACCCATGTCTTTCCAAAGAGTTGCTTGCACAGGCGACAGAAATATTTTCTGCAAAAACATGTTCATTCCCCTAGATTTCTGTAATTATACTTCTTTTCGAGTTCGTAACTTCATGCTGAATCCAAAGCTGAAATTCCCAATAACGGAATCAACTCAATTCATCAGACCGTTTCATGAATAATTCTTAGATTATTGGAAAAGGTTTATTCAAACATATATCAACAGCACACAACTACATAAAAATTGCACATTCGAAAAGCAATACACAATTCCTGAACTTTTCACAAACTTGGTTCTTATCCTATTGAATAAATTTCCGTAAAGGTGTTCGGTTTCATTCTCCCCTTCGATTTCCAAATCAGACTTTTTTCTAACAATTAGAATATCCGAAACTGAGCTGTACTCGCATTTGTTCGAGTCGTCGTTCCAAGAGTATCCCCATTTGCAAACACATTTGAAAGATCCAGGCAGATTCAAGCAAGCTTCACTGATAGTGTTACAGGGTTCAGAATTTTCCTCGCATTCATCGATATCTACACATATTCCATACAGGGAACTCCATCTGTACCCAGTCCAAGGACAAGAACAGCTCACGTTCCATCTATTAAGAATCATATCGTTCATCTCTGTGTTTTCATGTATATTGAACGAACATTGCTGTTGACCTGAAATACAGGTGCCTTTGAGCATTTCGTTACGATTTCTATATTTTTTCTTCATAATTTATTTGCAAAGTTGGAAACGTTAATAGTACTGACTGAGTCGCGAGGAACTGTATGGAGGCTGGTGTGGTAGAGCGTTGGAATTAGTACCCAAAGGTCCGGAGTTTCAATCCCGAGCTAGTCTCACTGCTGGGTCAAAAATTAACAGTGCTGCGCTGTGCCTAAGGTGGCGTAAGGACACAGTAACAAAGCCTACACAGAACACAACTACTTACTACTCCGAACTCGGCACAAGTTACAAGCTTCGAAGCTTGTAGTTTCAGAGGGGTCTCCTCAGGAGACCTAGGAGTAGTCAGGATAAACAGTATCTATATATATAAAAGAAAGATGTTGGTTACACCATTTATAACTAGAGATCGGATGGACTGTTTGTTATGAAACTTCATTTATGGAATCGTCTTCGGTCTGGTTATTATAAAATACAATAAAACTTCAAAAAAATTGATGAAAGTTTTACTTATGCAGGAAATGCTTTTCCTTCTTTTGAATAAGGCCACTAGGTGTCGCTACCATTGATGCGTAGTCGTACAGTGAATAGACAGGCCACTGTACGTAGTCGTAGGTTGATATTACCGCTGTTAGATGGCGATATGTGATTCGCATAGAACTCATAGTAACATAGAAGTCTATTGCCAGATCAAAAAGCGGGTAAACTTATCTCAAGTTGGTGGAACAGTGAATTTTCACCGAAAGTACAAGTATCTGATTTTGACGATCAGTTTCAAACGTGAGTTGGCCATCTTCATCTTTTTTCTTTATTTTTGAAATGCTTTCGAATTTCTGTTTGGGTAATAGATATATTTGCGGAAATAACTGAATCCAAAATTGCCCATAATTCGTAATTGACCTATTGTATTCGTATTTCTGTTCGCACAGAGACAGTATTGTAAGTGTCAATAATTTTGAAACGTTTGCTCATCGGGCTTTCACTTATGATATACAATATTGTTTCATGGGTTGCCTAATCTGATCTGGTCGAATGACCATCAATGAATTTGAATATGAGTTCAACATAATTCACAGTGTTGATAATTTTGCCGTGTCGATCGTACTATCGACATTTTAACATCTGGATTTGTCTTCTAACGAGCTTGATATCGTCAACTAAATTGAACAAATTGAAGAGAGATTGACAGCTCATATCCATGGAATAATGAGAATCGCGCTGCTCCACCAACTGAGATGTTTACCCATTATTTTGAGCTTAGCTGCATAGCTAAGATGTCTAAAATAATGGTTTGAGAATAAAAGAAAAGTTTTTTTTTCCACTTCAGGTTGGGCTATTAGCAAATGACTGATTTTTTAATTCTGGTCGACGGGCTGTGTTAATAGTCGATAGTTCATTAAAGGAATAATTTTTGTTCATATTCTGGACATTTTGATTCATATAAGAGGAAAGGTATAATATGGATTATACTCCTGCTATTCACAGTCACATGAGGTACAGCAAAAGAGAACTGTGCAACAATTAAAAACAAAAAGTTATATGTTCAAGTTCAACAATTAGTTACCGCTTAAATAGAGAGAATTCTTTCCACGTGAATAACAAAATTATTAAAATTTTGTATATTTTGAACTTTAATTTTGCCTAATTTTTTTCCTGCTTGAAAAAAAGCAATGGTAAGTTTACACAACTTTTAAGTATAATTCAGGCGGTACAAAGTTCGCCGGGCCAGCTAGTATTAATATAAATATCAGCTCAATCTGTAAACACTTCACTTATACAGGAATACAGAGTCCTTGCTGAGGTTTTTATCTGTGCTCTTGCATCATCATCATACGTATACGTAGAACCGTATGGTGCCCCGTTTAACATTTCCTCTGGTAATACTGAGATAAGGAGCAGGGAATAGATCAATCTGTTTGTTGAATGATTTGTTCCTTGTTGGCCTTGTTGCCTTTCCATTACAAATGTCATGATGTTTGATTTTTTTCTTCCAAAACAAATCTGTACTGTTCTCTTTCATAGGAATATACAGGGTGTTTCTCAATTCATGCAAAAAAATTCAGGAGGTAATTGCTCGTAAGAAATTTCATGATGGGTTTTTCCTATAATAAAACTTCTCCCGAGGGGGTGATCACGAGCCGAAAATGTGTACAACATTTCCAAATATCCAAGTATTTCCACACATTTCCATACATTTCCGAGCATTTCCAAATATTTCCACACATTTCCACATATTTCCATACATTTCCAAGCATTTCCACACATTTCCAAGCATTTCCACACATGTTCACATCTTTTTCAAAGACCCCAAGTGTTAAGATGGCCCATAAAAAGTAATGTTTTTATAAAAAAAGGCTTGATTACTGAAGATAGCTGCATATTATAACTTTATAGGGGATAAACGGGGGGATAAATTCATAAATAACACAAAGGTTTAGTGTTTAGACCATTTAATAATATCCAACATCCAACAATATCAACAATGTTAAAAATTCCTATAACAAGGCAAAATTCTCAAAACAAAAACTCAATACTTTTAAGAAAACTCTCAACTTCAAAGAACTTGAAAACATAGAAAAACTTTATTAATAACAGAACAAAAACTCATTATGAGACTAGAAAAGTAGGATGCTATATGCTCGCCGTTATGTCCTTGCACCTTTGGGGAATTTTTAAGAATTATTTATCATTTGAAACCGAGGGGTAAACCGGTTGGCAATATGGTGTACAACATTGGGCATTGCCAATGGCATTGGCCTTGGTTGGCATTGGCATTGGTTGGCATTGCTGGCATTTGCAGGAATGGTTTGGCATTTGCAGGCATTGTTTGGCATTTGCGGGCATTGTTTGGCATTTTTTGGCATTTGTTGGCATTTGTTGGCATTGTTTGGCATTCGCCCACCTTCTATGAGGTTATGTTTTGAATTTACAACCTCAAATATTTCGTTCAATTATCGTTGAATGAACATGGCGTCTCTTTGTAGAATACCGCTTTAATTTCAAAGAATGTTTGGTGTTATTTCAGTATTGAAGTGGTATTTTGACTCGTATTTCCTTGATTTAACGATAAGAGCCGTTTCACATGGGACTGATGATCAGTCCTGATGGTCGTTCTAACTGATCATCAGTCGGCTGTATTTGTTTTCACATGGATGCGTATCGTCAGTCGTCGCTATCAAGGACTGTTTGCCGCTATATAGATTTGAAGAGTAAGGAGCGTGACACTGTGGTCGTCCTATTCCCGACGATGTGAAAACTTTTTCCGTATTTCAAAATTATTATATTGGCATTATTCTTTGGTGAATTCTTTGTTTGAAAAGTTATATAGAAAATCTGCTCGCTGATTGGTTTCACTTTTAAATTTCACTCAATCATCCTGTTTATCAAAACCCAAGGACCTCAGACGAAAAGTTGAGTGGGGAAAATATTATTGACGATCAATCTATTGATGAATATGCGAACTTACTTGCCTTTGGTTGTTTCATTGAAAAAGATTCTGAAATCTTCCTGCAATAAACAGATATCTGAGCCACATCCTCCCAATATTCAATTTTCAAATCTTTATTTCTATAATTTTCTGAGGATTTCCGCTTTTCTTTCAATGACACTAATCAGCATTTCTGTTTCAAAATTAAATTTTTCCTTCCCATCGATTATTATCCATATTATCTCCCGAGGAGACCCCTCAGAAACTACAGGCTTCGAAGCTTTCAACTTATTATTGGTAATCAAATAAAATACCTTCGTAAATAAGTAAAAAAAATCCTCAGAATATTCAACAACATGCGCAACACCGCAATCGAAATGTGAAAACCTCCTTTGTCTTTTTTGCCCCGACATGTGCCGACAAAACGCATACGCAGCGGGTCGAACCAACGCTCGTGCTTGTTTCATCGGTCGACTGATGAAACCCAAGCATGCAAGTGAAAGGTGGAAGGATTGCAAAGTCCACTTCAAACGCCGGCCCCGACTGACCATCAGAACTGATCATCAGTCGCATGCGAAACGGCTCTTAGTGTTTCCCGTTCATTGTTTTGTTCTGCTCGCACACGTATAATAAAACTGAAATCTGCGTTTTTCCAACCTTCTGGACCTGAATGAAAAAATGTGAAAAGCATATCGGAAAACGCAACCTTTGCCGAAATTTTTTTCTGGGACCATTATCTGGATATCACATAGTTTTAGAACTCAACTATTTGCTCGTTCATATTGAAATACCTGGAGTACATAACAAAATAAAGATATGAAATTTTAGGAATATATCTAATATGTACTTACTATTTATATTATACACACAATAATATATCAAATACTAAATTTTTACACGTTACTACTATAAACACCCGTATAAACACGCTAATGTTCATCAAATCTTAGATTATATATCTTATATCAGGGATATATAATCTAAGCATCAAATGAATAACCTAACCTCACTTACAGTACGTCATTTGGTGCCATTGCGCATGACTATTTCCAAACATTTCCACACATTTCCAAACATTTCCAAACATTTCCACACATTTCCAAACATTTCCAAACATTTTCACATATTTCCAGACATTTCTACACATTTCCAAGCAACTGTACAACCATTTCCACTCGTGAGCACCCCCTCGACTTCTCCCCTTTCCGAGATATCACCCTTAAAAGGTGGTGACTAAAATTGAATTTTTATTTTTGTTCTCTTCAGCTGTTGGTTTCGGGAAAAAAATTTAGAATGAAAAGTTGTTTTAAATAGAACAAGGATTTAGGTGCGTCAAGTTGGTGACACACCCCCCGAATTTTGATATCAAATTGTTTTGGGAATTTTGTGCCCATTTTGTGCCAATTTGTGCTGTATGTTATGAATTTTGTGCCCGTTCCGTTCTCGAGATATTTCAAGTTTTCCAAGTGTGTCACCAACTTGACGCTGTGACACACTTGTGGAAATTTGAAAATTTTCTTCTTTCGATAAATGGTGCCCATTTTGTGCCAATTTGTGCCGTATGTTACGAATTTTGTGCCCGTTCTGTTCTCGAGATATTTTGAGTTTTGTTTGTGAGGAGCGTCAAGTTGGTGACACACCCCTCGAATTTTGGTACTAAATTGTTTTGAGAATTTTGTGTCCATTTTGTGCTAATTTGTGCCGTATATTATGAATTTTGTGCCCGTTCCGTTTTAGAGATATTTCGAGTTTTTCATGGGAGTCACCAACTTCACGTTGTGACTCACATAAGGAAAGCTGGAAATTCTTCTTTAGATAAATTGTGCCCATTTTGCGCCAATTCGTGCCGCATAGAATAGATTTTGCATGCTTGCAGTTTTTGAGATATTTGAAGTTATTCCTGTGAGATGAATAGATGTATAGTCCATCCAAGAATGATTGACATCAGAGCAGGCCTTGAAAGTCCAGTCGCAGCTTTATTTCTAGTTACAAAAAAGTAACTAAAAATTTTCTGTGCTTTTATCATAGATATAGAAATAACCTAAAAATTTAACGATATTTTTTTAAAGTAAGGAACTTTGAACATCAAAATGTTCCCAATTTTCACATACGATTACCAGCGTGTGAATCTGTATACCAGCAGTATATTATTTTCATCTTGTATTGATACATTTTCGATCTTACGATCAATTATAGGAGCATACATCCTGGAAATTCTGGTTTGGTAACGAAAAATATCGTGGGTGATTAAATAGCACGGTCCTTTTCAATGTTCAATATGAATATTCGCTAAACCGAAAAAATCTAGTTGATAATTTGAAGCGTGTTACTGCAATGTGAATTGATTGGGAAATTTGTAATAGATATCAAGAAACTAAGATAGAAACAAAACTTAAGGTGGGCGTTCAATGAAGTGTGTTTTTATTTCAAGTTGATTTCGAAAACGGTTTCACTTTGAGAATTGAAATTTTGTGGGTGAACTCAGAAAGGATTAGGGTTCTTGTTGAAATAATTTTGATCGATTTCATTCCGACAGTTAATTTTTTTTCTTTCAAAAATAGAAGAAAATGAGCCAACCCATGCTTCTGTTTTATTTCAACAGAAAGACCCTTGAAAATAGTTCAACTTCCGATTAAAAGTGAATCTACTGATAATTTCGTTCAGAAGATCAACTTGAAATACGGAATCGGCAGAAAATGGCCAAATTCAAATTTTGGCGGGAAAAAATTCCTGCTTTACCCACAAATTCACGTATTTCATAGTTCGGCGATTTTCGGATAGAGAGCGCCATTGTACATTTCATTCATGATTAGAGAACTTATTGGCGAATCCAAAGATCAAAGCGCCCTCTTTCGGCAAAAACGCCAAACTATGGAACAAGTAATCCGTTGAGATCTTCTATGTTTCGCGTGCTTTTGAGCAATAATATTTTGTTTCATATCCAGGTATTCTTGAGTGATATTTCAAAGTTTTTATAGTGTTCTGAACAGATTAATTAGTACTTAAATAAAAATTGTTGAGAAGGTATTTATATCAGTGTTATTCATTTAAAATATTATTCACAAAGTTATCATGTTTTAGGTTACCAGACGTCTTGTTTGAGTTTGATTTTCTGGTGCAGTTTTAACTGATGTGAAAGGTTGATACCACAATTATCAATAAGAGTGTTACGAAATTGATCATCGTAATTCACGGTACTGAGCTGTGCCTTTATTATTCTGTAAGAATTATAAAATAAGGTGAAGTATCTGAGCGAAGGGGTTCATGTTTTAATGCTAATGTTATGTTTAATTTCAGGCCAGTGCATTGATTATAGAACAATGAGTAAGCTTAGTTCTAGTGCTGAAGAAAAACTGTATTCAACTGTTGTGGTTTCAATTGTTCTTCAAGGAAAAATAAACACCAGTCTATACGTTTTCATAAATTTCCTGAGAAAGATGCCTTAATACTATTTATCACTAATGCCTTCGCTAAATTGGAAAAATTGGACTGAAGAAAAGCATGGATAAACTATAGATGGAGAAAACTTGCTGAAAAGATTTTCGTTGTTTCTCGAACAACTGCGAACAATATTTTTAGTGAATATATTAAGTATTCAGCAAATATTTTGGAAGGTTGTATTCAGTGGCCAAGTTCTGAGGTTGAATTGATGAATTTACTGCTTAACATTTTGGGAATATTCAAGTGATACTTAATTATGAGGATATACCATACAGATCTTCATGTTTGTCATGTTGCATCAGAACATATTCACATTCTGATCATAGTTTAGGCAGATGTGAATCTTTTTGTGTTGCTATTTTGTAGTATATTTCCATGAAAATAAAGAACATTCAAAACAATAATTTATTTACATAATTTCCATCGTATACCTCGTGAATTGTCGATCCAATTAGAAGGGAAAAAAGCCAAATTGTATAACAAAATTTTATAAACTCGACACTGTGCTGTCAATAATACATTAATTCACTGAAATTATGCACAAAATCATCACGAGAACTAAGAAAATCACTCAAAATAATCTGTTTTACATATCAAAACAACGTAGCTTCAAAAGAGATTACTGGAATTCCGCCATGTTTGTTTACAGTCAGCAGCGCCCTCATCGGTGGTTGGAATCGCCAATTGTGATAATGAAAGTTCTGGAGATATTCCTTAAAAAGGACGGTGGCGCCTCTATCGGCTGATCTTTCCTACTCGGTTTAAACGCCGACCTTAACCAATGGATCTATTCAATATATGAAGAATTTTGTCATGACATTGTAACTTTCAATATTTGTGAACAATGGAGGTGTAAAATATGAAATATGAAAAATATAAATATTCCTATTATTCTGTTTCAACAACCACAACATGTTATTTTTTCCTCATCTGGGCAGAACTCGTCAACTTTTGGGCAGTTTGTAGGCGCAATAATAATCACAGGGAAGCGTACGATGATATGCGAGAGAAAGTGACAAAAATCACCGAGAAGTCAACAATAAATACCTACTTATTCATTGATTTTTACATCCTGTGATTTGATGGTTTCATATTCATTTAGCTACAATTTATATTTTTCACGTTACATTCATGTTTTCATTTGTTTTGTTACTCTTGTTGTTTTTTATTTGTTTTGAAGGATTTATAAAGTTATATATTTTTATGAGTATTGTCTGTTTTATTGAATCGTAATATACTTCATAATGGATTGAAGTAGAATACTACTAATATATAATTGAAACTGAGGATGTGTCAACGTATTCGATAAACCTGTACTTATATATTAATTCATCAACTCAATTATTATATATTGAATTGATTATTCCAAGTGAAAATGTCGTCGAATCATTGAAATTTGGTTGTTTTCACCGAATGTCTGCCAGTTCAACAACTCATACTTTAAAATGATCACATAATATTATGACATGGAATTGACGCTCGTCTTTGAATTCTGCTATAGTCCATCCAAGAATGATTGACATCTCGGGGGGCTTTGGAAAATCGAAACTATGTTGGTAATGCCCATTCAGTAATATTTTGAGTTGCAGAATTCAGGTTGGTGTTTAAAATAACACTGACATTTTGTTCTGTCATTAATGTTTCGAACAAATTTGGCAAAAAAATTGAGCAAGTGAAATAAATATCTTTGTAATGAGGCTCTTGAAGAGTGAACAGCTTAAAAGTGGAAAGCCTGCACAGAGCATGTAGAAAAAGAAATGAGAGAAGATTAGTCAAAATATAAGCAATGTTATGATATATTGTTGACAAAATCTTTCATTATGAACATGACGAGTTCTGCCCAGATGAGGAATAAATAACATGTTGTGGTTGTTGAAACAGAATAATAGGAATATTTATATTTTTCATATTTCATATTTTACACCTTCATTGTTCACAAATATTGAAAGTTACAATGTCATGACAAAATTCTTCATATATTAAATAGATCCATTGGTTAAGTTTTGTTTCTATCTTAGTGTCTTGATATCTATTGCAAATTTCCCAATCAATTCACATTGCAGTCACACACTTCAAATTATTAACAAGATTTTTTCGGTTTAGCGAATATTCATATTGAACATTGAAAAGGACCGTGCTATTTAATCACCCACGATATTTTTCGCTACCAAACCAGAATTTCCAGGCTGTATGCTCCTATAATTGATCGTAAGATCGAAAATGTATCAATACAAGATGAAAATAATATACTGCTGGTATACAGATTCACACGCTGGTAATCGTATGTGAAAATTGGGAACATTTTGATGTTCAAAGTTCCTTACTTCAAAAAAATATCGTTAAATTTTTAGGTTATTTCTATATCGCTATGATGAAAGCACAGAAAATTTTTAGTTACTTTTTTGTTAACTAGAAATAAAGCTGCGACTGGACTTTCAAGGCCTGCTCTGATGTCAATCATTCTTGGATGGACTATACTTCTATTCATCTCACAGGAATAACTTCAAATATCTCAAAAACTGCAAGCATGCAAAATCTATACTATGCGGCACGAATTGGCGCAAAATGGGCACAATTTATCCAAAGAAGAATTTCCAGCTTTCCTTATGTGAGTCACAACGTGAAGTTGGTGACTCACATGAAAAACTCGAAATATCTCTAAAACGGAACGGGCCCAAAATTCATAATATACGGCACAAATTAGCACAAAATGGGCACAAAATTCCCGAAACAATTTGATACCAAAATTCGAGGGGTGTGTCACCAACTTGACGCTCCTCACAAACAAAACTCAAAATATCTCGAGAACTGAACGGGCACAAAATTCATAACATACGGCACAAATTGGCACAAAATGGGCACAATTTATCGAAAGAAAAAAATTTTCAAATTTCCACAAGTGTGTCACAGCGTCAAGTTGGTGACACACTTGGAAAACTTGAAATATCTCGAGAACGGAACGGGCATAAAATTCATAACATACGGCACAAATTGGCACAAAATGGGCACAAAATTCCCAAAACAATTTGATACCAAAATTCGGGGGGTGTGTCACCAACTTGACGCACCTCAAGGATTTCAAGTTATAATTTTATTTCATGAAACTTCATTTCGAAAAACAGGTTTTGATATGAAATAAAAAGTGAGGATGGCGAATTTCAACCCAATGTAATGTAGCAGGAGTATTGAAAAAATACCCGTGATTAGCCCTTTGCGAGTGCACGAAAATTGCAGAATTTCAAGATTCCGGCTTTACTGAAATAAAAAAAAAATTAGTCATGACTTTTTATTTTTAAGGCCGATATCTCGGAAAGGGGCGGGCTGAGGAAATTTCGATATGAGAAAGACCCATCTTAATTTCTTAGGAGCAATCACCCCCTGAATTTTTTGCTTGAATTTAGAAACACCTTGTATATGTTTGTCTCCTCTCCATAACTTCAATACAGGGTAATAATCGTTTCTTACAGAAAATTTGAATCCGCCATAACTATTGAACGGTAATTTTGAATCAATTGAAATTTTCAGGGAATATTGTATTGTACGTTCAAGAACCAACTTGGTCATGGTTCTAAAAATCCAGACCTGGCTCTAAAAATTTCGATTGTTTTATGTTTTTCTAAAAAAATTTCACCCTGGATTTGGTTTTTTCCATGTTTGATGAGGAATACATATCCAAATCTTATTAAAGAGGTAAAATGCTAAAATGTTTTTTCCTGACACTATTGTGGGATTTTTAATTAAACACATTCAGTAATTATTTTTGCTTAGTACCTATTATTAAACAATTTTTTTTTTATAAATGGTGCGGTACTCATTGATATGGTAGGGTTTATTCACGAGGATGTATTGATATCTAGTTAGCCTAGACCAGGTCCATGCATAACCAAAATATTGCGATACCATATCAACGAACAATAACTTTTCAGAAGTGTCAGTGTATAGTTCGACGTCAAGAAAGTAAACCAGTGTTACGCAATAAATTAAAAAAAAAGATGTCCACCGAAATTGTAAAAATCGAAAAATTGGAGTATCGAACCATCATCGAGTACCTGTATTTAAAAAGGTTAAGAGGTAAGCAGATTTACGAAGATATGCTTAATACCCTTGGTGATCAATGTCCTTCGTATGCGACCGTTAAAAATTGGACTGCAAGCATCAAAAGAAGTGAATTTTCCATTAAAGATGAAGGAAGGCTAGTTTCTGTGTCAGTTCCCGAAAATATCGATGCAGTTAATGACATGATTTTATCAGACCGTCGAATTGGGTTGAAACGGATATCTGAAGCACTGAAGATTTCATACGAACGCGTTCATCATATAGTTCACGTCAATTTGGACATGAGAAAAATTTCTGCAAAATGGATCCCCAAATGTTTGAATGTTGACCAAATGCGTGCAAGGGTAGAAGCATCGCGTTAGATCTGTGAAAACGATGTAGACTTCTTAAACCAAATTGTTACTATGGATGAGACTTGGGTACATTTCTTCGATCCAGAAACAAAGCAACAATCGATGGAAAGGCGACACTCTGGTTCTCCAAGACCTAAGAAGTTTCGTGTCCAGAAATCTGCTGAAATAGTTCTTGCTTCAGTTTTTTGGGATTGCCATGGAGTAATCATGATTGATTTTCTGGATAAGGTTAGAACAATAACTGGAGATTACTATTCGATATTACTGACCACTCTACGGCAAAAAATTGAAGAGAAAAGACTTGGAAAGCCATCCAAAGGTTTTTTGTTTTTACAGGACAACACCCAGTACACAAATCTCATGTCGCCATGCAAAAAAATCTTGATTTAGGGTTAGAATTACTAGAACACCCCCCTTATTCACCAGATTTGGGTCAGTCCGACTATCATCTCTTTCCTCAACTGAAAAAAAGTTTAAAAGGTCGTAAATTTTCTTCCAACGAGGAGGTAATAACAGCTGTGGAGGACTGATTTGCACAGCAAGAAGAAAC
Source organism: Adalia decempunctata (assembly GCA_951802165.1). Classification (NCBI taxonomy): domain Eukaryota; kingdom Metazoa; phylum Arthropoda; class Insecta; order Coleoptera; family Coccinellidae; genus Adalia; species Adalia decempunctata. Next base: position 32,189,691 of record OX637697.1, read on the forward strand.
ATTTTTTTTGAAAGGTCTAGAGACGTTGCAGGTTCGCTGTAATAAAGGTATTCAATTAAGAGGAGAATATGTTGAGTAATAAAATATTATTGTTATTTTGTTTGGTTCTATAGTAGGCTAAGAATTTTTCAATATATCCTCGTATTAAGATTTTTTAAGGATTGTTTTGAATTTACCGATTGTATTTGTATTTACATGCAAATTACCTGGTTCGTTGACTGCCGAGCAGGGGTTCTCAGAAGCACCCCAGCATTCCTCGTAACTCCTCATGTGGTAAATGGGACAACAGGGGTCTGGACAAAAACTGTATCTCGCACAGTTAAACGGGATCGTATCGTTAGCTCTTATATCTTGATTGTGTGCACCGAAATATGGATTGAGGCAATTTGCATGATTATCACAACTTGTTTCATTCAAGTGCTTCAATTCTGGTATTTCTTTAGTGGTAAAAGAGCACATGAAATAACTGGCCGTAACTCGCCACTGAAAACGCTCTAATGGACCTATGGAGAAATGAGAAATTTGATGATTTATTGATTTGGAATGAAAATTGCGATGCTGAATCCAACTAGTTTGGAGGAGGAACACGAATTACTATTTGATTTCATTTGTGTTTACCTGGGATACATAATCGACATCTGCGTTTATATAACCAGATGTTTTGAAAGGTGTATTACTTGAAAATGGACCACCTAAAGCACTTACTTTTGAGTGAACGTTCATCCATTACTTATAGGTGGATTTGCATTCAAGAATCCAAAGAAAAAACAATTGATAGCAGCTGTCAAAGCAATCTTCCCTTATTCTGGATTTTTGTAAATAATTCGCTAGGATTTGAAATGATTTGTATGTTTTTATGTTGACCCGTAGACTCTACCTATCGGGTGTTTTTTTAAGAGTGATGAAACTTTTAATTGAAATAAAACACATTTAGATCAAGACTGAAGCCAAATTCTTCATTTCAAAGATAATTGTATGACATTTATGTTTTCGAAATAATTTCCGGCATATGTCCACCACGACTAGCTCTGAGGAACCGTATTCGACCAGACCAATTTTGAACCACTTTTTCGAGTAATTCAGGCCTTATTTCACCAATAACACGAGTTTTGTTGGCTTCCCAAGCGTCTATTGTTTCTAGTTTATCAGCATAAACCAATGACTTGACATAACCCCAAAGAAAATAATTCATTGGAGTTATGTTGCACGATTTTGGAGGTCAATCAATTGGACCATTCCCCGAAATAATGTTATCGCCAAATTTTTCTTCCAATAAATCAATTATAACGGTAGCACCTTGTTGGAACCAAAACACTTCGGGGTCGTTACCATTCAAATTTTGAAAAAAATTATGATTGAGATTCGATCTGTAACGAGCACCATTCACTATAACATAAGCTCCAGCATCGTTTTTGAAGAAATATGGACCGATAATGCCACCGTCGTGTAAAGCACACCATACAGTGCATTCTTCAGGATGCAATGGAACCTGCAGAACTTCTTGAGGAGTGTTTTCAATCCATATATTTTTTTTCCAACAATAAATGAGCTTCATCACTAAACACAATTTTTCGATAAAAAAGTGGATCAACTTCAAGCTGTTCTAGGGCCCAATCAGCAAACAAACGACTCTTATTATTATGGCCGAGTGGCTTTAGTTCTTGAACCAGTGGATCTTTTGTGGGTGTGGACCAAGATCTTCACGCAAAATTTTTCATGTGGTGGATTCAGAACTTGTTGTGAACGTCGACGAATGTCTATTTGTCTAAATAAAGATCTTCATTAACACAATCACTTACAGAAGCGTTATTTTCTTCTGTACGTAGGGGAAATACGTACAAAATGACATATATGGACAAAATGACATAGGTATCATAACTTGAGTTTGGAGCTATCAAATGCGAAACTGTCTTCTGTATTACGTGACCCGAGTGGCTCCTTCCAACCTCCGAAAACGCACAAGCTCTCAACTAGTTCATTCGGTCGTTGTGAGTAATAACAAGTTTGGATAGGTTACGAGTTTTTTTCATCGCACCAATAATAAGGTTTCTACAATTTTTTTCATTTCTGTTGCATTCATTTCAAACCTTACTTATTCATAATTGAATTCACAAAGCTTTTGTCATGTTAGATATCCTTTTTGCATTCATATGATATGTTTCTTTTGTAATATCGCTATATGGACAAAATGACATATATAGTCAACGGACAAAATGACAAAGGTATGTCATTTTGTCCATAAGAACTCGGGCAAGAAACTTAATTTAATTAGCTGTTGATTTTCTTTACAGACATCAGTAAGCCGCGTAACTATCAGCGCACGATTGATCGTCAATCCTTGAATGCAGAGTCAATGCAAAAAGCTATAGAAGTGGTGAAAAATAATGAAATGGGTTGGTTATTGGCATCAAAAATATTTGCTATTCCTCAAGCAACGCTTCGATGAAATGCTTCGGGTAGTAATACAAATTTGGGGTCCAATTCGAAGGGTCTTGGTTGTTGGAAAACTACTTTTCATTCGGATGTTGAAAGACAATAAGTTCAACATTTAGAATTACTGGAATCTCGGTTATTTGGATTGATACGAACATCGGTTCAAGAATCAGCTTTCGAGTTTCCTGAAAGAAATGGTTTCTCCCACAGATTCAACCCACAAAAAAGAAATGTGGGACAAGAATGGTTAGATGGTTTTTTAAAACGGAATAAAGAGATTTCTTTACGCAAGCCAGAAGCTACTTCAGCAGCTCATGCTCAGGCTTTTAATCGGCCCCAGTATTTAATGATAATATAATATAATTTAATATAATTTTTCCCTTGCTGTTCCTGTCGAGGAGATTTATCCAGTCCCTAAAGGACGATATATAAGTAGACAAGGCAAACGTAAGCCGAAAACTATACAAACGTCCTTAGTTTCAACTTTCTCGCCGAATATGATTGCCATCACATCAAAAAATAGACCAATACCTTCTCCAAATAAAAGGAGACATAAAGTCATTGAGGCATTTGAAGAGGACAGCGAGGAAGAAAATGTTCGAATCAACTTTCGAGATGATGACTGTCCATGTAGTATATAAGTATTACATTGACCTTTTTTCCCAATCTAAGCCTGGAGAAGAATGGTTACGATGCATAAATTGCTTGAATTGGGCTCACGCGTCTTGTGCTAATCTTCCTAGTAGAACTAAGCGTTTCATTTGCGAATTTTGTCAGTAGTTCTGTCGCCTATTGCCTGTATGTCATTTTATCCGATATGAATGTGTCATTTTGTCCATAGCATACGGACAAAATGAATTTTCGTTGATCTCAATTCATTTGAGAATATCTAATTTTTTGTTACTTTTATTTTATGAATGTTGGTGAAATTTTGTAAAGAAAGGGTCAAAGATCATTGTGGTAGAATAGGACATTACTGTGATTTACCACTAAAAAGTTATGCCTCTGAAACGCAACCCTATGTCATTTTGTACGTACTTCCCCTACAGTTGTTTGTTTTGTTGTTGTTGTTGCATCGAGTAGAGAAAATGTTGTCCGAAAGCTATCAATAGTTCGACGAATAAGCTGCTCTGATGGACGATTATGTAAACCTCAAATTTCACGAAGTGCTCTATAAGTTTGGCGAATAGAACACTGATTTGGGAAACAAATTTCAACAATAAGAACACCCGATACTTCCATTAGAAAATTAATCGTTATACCTTGGAATGGATCAGCTCTATCCTCGGCAGCAGCCCACAATTTCTTGCATTCCAAATCAGTCTGTTCGATTTGTTGGGTGAAGTCTCCACTGAACCATTTCTGGTCCTCAATGACGACAGAAGTATCGTCATTCCTTTTGAGGGCAGTGTTCCTGATGCGTTTCGTCAAATACGATATGCATTCGAGAAATGAAGGCTCACAATATTTGTGGACTTCCCAGTGGAGTGATCTGAGTGGCGGTTTTGGAAAACCGGCATAGTTAAATTTGGATGCCTGACCTTCATCAGTGTTGACAATGTAGCGCCGATCGTATTCGTTGAACTTATGCTGCCGAAGAAAGTATGCAATATTCCGGATGTCCTCCCCCAAACTGTCTCCGAATTCGTATCCTTCTGAAGTAGAAGTGGTACTCGTACTTGTCAAGGTGGAAGTGGTTTCAGCACTAGTAATTTTGAGCAAGTAAGAAATCATCACAACTCGAATCATACTTATGTTGACCTTATTTCTAAACGTCTGAAATGACAATCGGAATCGTGTCAAAAATGTTGTGGATGCTTCATGTTTGTACTGAAATAACAGGTTGAGGGTTGGTTCTGCACCTGAAACAAAATTGTACACTGGAGTGTAACATTACAACATTTTTATTCTTCATTGACTAATTCTGAGCGGGGACAGAGGATTTTAATGGTAAAAACTTGAACATGAATATACAAATATTCAAAGATTCTTAGTTGCCTGTTCCGAACTCTTACACTGCAGGTACTACAGTAGGTTCCGCTCAGAAAACCCAATCTGAAGAATCCTATGAGCGGAGCTGGAACGAAACGTAAAACCGATATTATTGAAATTAGAAAATTCCGGGAGAGTCTATTTGTGGTCAAATAAGAATTTAACCTAACGTTTTGCCCATACCAACTGCGGTTGGCATATTCCGGGGTATCTCGAAGATTGTTACCTGAAAATTGACTGCTCCGAACTGACAATGCTGCGGGATCTGGCATGGTTTTTATAGCCGTAGTACTAATATTGACTTGACCGCTGGGTTCATCCCATCAGCTCATAGGCTAAAGGTTTGATAATAAAAATCTTCATTTCTGCCTCATAATCAGCAATATTGTTGATGGCGTCAGAGCCTTGAACTTCATTTTATAATAGAAAGATAAAGTACATTTTATAATAAGAAGGAAAATGAACTTTGTTTTCGAACTTCAATATAACTATACAGGGTCTTTCACGAGGAACCTCACCCATATTTATACGGGAAACTACTGAACGTATTTTCATGAAATTCAGCACTTATAAGTATTTCACGATGCTGATGAAATCTAAAATATTTTCAAGGCATGAGCACCTCCGGTTTTTCCGGAAATGACGTCAACTTCCGTTTTCCAAATTAGAACACCATTTTTTTATTGCAGAAATAGATTCCTTAGAAAATTTCAAGTTATTTTGATGTAACATTTTTCAGTTTTGGTTGGAAAATTCTCTCTGAGCGGGAAAATTCGAAAAAAAAAGCGAAAATAGAGCTCCGCTGAAACAAGAATAACTTCGAGGTTTTTGGATGGAAAATTTTCATTTTTGGGATTTTTCAAGATGTAAGATTGATGTATCCACTTTAAAAATCGAAATCGCGATTCATGATACAGGGGGTGAAAAAATCGCTTTCAAAGTTAGGGATGACAAAATCGTGAAAAATCAATTTTTTCAGATTAGAATCCCATTTTTTATGGCAGATATTGAATCTACTTTAAAAAATAATGTGAGTGTATGCATCACACCCTTGCCTTAAAGTGGATATTTTCTGAGTTATTCACAAAAAACTGTTTTTCGTCTTGAATTTTCAGCTATTTTTTTTCCCTTCACGCCAAAAAGATGAAATTTTCAGGAACTGTTACTTAAACCATGTTTTAGATTTTACTACCCTAATATGCAAGAGAAAAAAGTTACAGGTTGTTCCTAAATAGATGGCGAATTTGCATTCGAATTTGTATCGGAATTTCAACTAATCGGCCATCGGTTTTCTCTCCAGTGATAAATAAATAATTCCTTATGAACCATATGCAAAAACTTACCAAGTTTTACGTTCTTTTTTTTTATGATAGATATCATTAATTACATCTGCCAAATTCCTCTTTATTCAATAGCATTTTGTGTTTACTATTAATTTGGTGATAATTCGTATTAAGTTATAAAATCGATCACTATGCCTAATTTTACCAATGAAGATTATTTAAATCTCATTCTACTTCATGGAGAATGTAATAAAGTTGTAGATAGAACGATTCGACTGTTCATTGAGAGGTTTCCTGACCGACCCAGACCAACGAGAGATACCATTAACAGAACCATGACAAACTTGAGAAATGTCGGATCTTTCGTTAAGAAAACTATACACAGAGAAAAAAGTGTAGTAGAAGATGAGAACAACGAAATTACAGTTCTTGCATATTTTCGTGTGAATCCTCAAAATTCCCTCAAAGATGCCGAGATCGATCTGAGATTATCTCAATCGAGTGTTTGGAGAATATTAAAAAAACATAAAATGCACCCATATACATTCAATAGGGTACAGCATTTGAAGGAAACTGATTTCGTCAGGAGAACAGAGTTTTGCGAAGCTATGATGATTCGATTTCAAGAGAATGAAAACTTTTTGGACTGTATAATTTGGACAGATGAATCTAAATTCACAAAGAATGGTTCTTTCAATAGGCATAACAGTCATTATTGGGATGAAGAGAACAACCACCACTTCATACAATGGAACTTTCAAGAGACCTGGAGTTTCAATGTATTTTGCGCCATCAAAAATAATGCAATTCTCGATGTTCACATTTATGATGGGACTTTAACTGGTAAGATAGAACACTACACATGTTTGCATTATTAAAAGAATGTTCTCCCTTAGGAGATAGATATTCTGACATATTGACTCGAATAATTGGTATCAACAAGATGGCGCGCCTCCACACAATTCACTCAATGTGTCAAATATCCTCTACGGGCTATTTGAAGATCGATGGTTGGCGAACAATGGTCCACATCTTTGGCCACCACGTTCTCCCGATTTAACTCCTTTAGACTATTATGTTTGGGGTAGGATAAAAAATATTGTCTACTCAACTCCCCTGACTGATAAAGAGGACTGCATAGAACGAGTCAGAAATGCGTTCAGGTTTCTTTAGATTTTTAGATTCATAGTTTTGAAACTCAATTTGGTTTTTAAACACTTTTGCAGATCTCTTCCTCCCGATGAAATAAGAAGAGCAACGCACGAAGCATTCCTGAGACGTATAAATAAATGTCTAGAAATTAACGGTCAAAACTTTGAGCATCTTCTCTAGTTATAACTGCGAGAGTTTGCCATGGTTCTCCTAATAGTAACTTGAAGTCGGTTTCAAGAAGGGGTGAAAAATCTACAGCATGGTTCAAATAACAGTTCCTGAAAATTTCATCTTTTTGGCGTGAAGGGAAAAGAAATAGCTGAAAATTCAAGACGAAAAACAGTTTTTTGTGAATAACTCAGAAAATATCCATTTTAGGGCAAGAGTGTGATGCATACACTCACATTATTTTTTAACGTAGATTCAATATCTGCCATAAAAAAATGGGGTTCTAATTTGAAAAAATTGATTTTTCACGATTTTGTCATCCCTAACTTTGAAAGCGATTTTTTCACCCCCTGTATCATAAATCGCGATTTCGATTTTCAAAGTGGATACATCAATCTTACATCTTGAAAAATCCCAAAAATGAAAATTTTCCATCCAAAAATCTCGAAGTTATTCTTGTTTCAGCGGAGCTCTATTTTCGATTTTTTTTTTAAGAATTTTCCCGCTCAGAGAGAATTTTCCAACCAAAACTGAAAAATGTTACATCAAAATAACTCGAAATTTTCTAAGGAATCTATTTCTGCAATAAAAAATGGTGTTCTAATTTGAAAAACGGAAGTTGACGTCATTTCCGGAAAAACCGGAAGTGCTCATGCCTTGAAAATATTTTAGATTTCATCAGCATCGTGAAATACTTATAAGTGCTGAATTTCATGAAAATACGTTCAGTAGTTTCCCGTATAAATATGGGTGAGGTTCCTCGTGAAAGACCCTGTATATATAAATATAAATATACTCCATTCACAATTATAAAATCACAACTCTGGCACTGGAAATTTGACACATTCCACTCTGTATCGAAGTTATGACGTTTTTCAAAATATTTTTATGTTCCAAGTCAACACTATGTTGCCCTTTCTACATTCTTAGCGTATTTCTCAGAATGTGAATTTATTCGGAAAATAAATGAATTGGAAAAGATGTGATGGACGAAAATAATTAACGTTTATATGAATTGATAAAAAGGATTTCTTTTCTTGTTATTTGCATGAAAAGTACAAGAGATCACTGTTGAAATATATTATTTTTCGCCATGGAAGAAAATTGCATTGCTTTCACATAATTTTCATATGTATGTTTGTGAAGATGTTTATTATCCTCTTGAACTGAAAGTTCAAGACTTGACGACATAAATTGTTGATTCTAATCAAGAATTCATTAAAAAAAATCAACCCAAAGATATAATAAGGATGAATTGATGGGTAATTACAAGAATCAAGAATAATGTCAATTTTATTTTGTTGATAACTTTCTTAAAATCAATGTTGGGATATAAAACTCTGCTGCGTTTGTTCGAACAACATCTGAAGAATACATTTTTCAACATCTCGACATTTGAAAGTCGTTTCTTATAGGAGAATTAGGTCTAAGTTCCACCTCATTAGTGAGGTAACTAACTTTTGCAAATCTGCTCAGATATCGCCAAATTTCTTGGAAAACCTGGAAAATATCATCCCAATCGACCTCTCGAGGCTCCATCCGATCCATCTACTGCGATATCTGTCCAAATAACAACTTTTTCAACGAAATTCCCGTGTACCCCTTCAACCTCGAAATGTAAACATTCGTCCTGGTCTTGAAAATCGTCCTCACGCTCTAAACTGGTGCTGAAAACAATGAACATACGTTAATCTTGGATATTCGACGAAAAATTCACCTGCAAATATCGATTAAATACCAAAAATCTGCGAACAATTTGTAAACCTAACAAAATGTAGAATATCTTTCATACTTTTACTTTGATGTAAACAAAGAAACTGGCATCGTCGTTTTGTCAGTAACGATATTTTTTGTGCGCGCACTGATTTTTCACCACATGCTCCGTTCTTTTCATCAGGTTCACCAACTCCTGAAAACGAAACCATGACCTCCTATGTGATTAAATAAAAGTGAATGGAGTATATATTTCAATGAAAACCCTGATCTTCAATATAATTCATGAAGTTTCTAGAAAAAAAAATATAATAGTCGTCTTCGATAGTCTCTGGTTTCAAATCATATGTGGTTGTCATTGGTGAATCTTGTGCCTTGGATATTTTGGAAAATTTTTCTCTCGATATTTCTCTCCTTATTCGGTAGTTAAGACAATTTTACTTGTTCTACGTCTGTTTACATCTTCAGTCTTTTTTGTTTTTATTTTTGTGAATCAGTTTTGTTAGGGATGGTGATTGGACTTTTCGGTTAGATATTTCTGTCGGTGCTTGTCGATTTTCTATAAAACATTTTCAAGTTTGTCAGCGGTGGTCAGTACATTTCCGGTCCATTGAACACCATCTTAAAATTGAAACTGAATATAGTACAGAACCTGTAGACAAAATGGACTGATATACCAAATCTCATCACCAAAAAAATAGAGAAAAAGTATGTATGAGATTACCACAAAGTGAACGCTGAAAGAATAGTACTCACACTTGATGCTGGCTTGGGAGATATTTCTGCTTGTCCGCTGGCATCGTCCATGCGTCGTAATAATAGGAGTTTCTTCTCACGTTTCGAATTCGCTTTACGAACATGTTTTTTTTAACTAAAGGTTCTGCAGGCGAGTGCTTAGTAGAGATTCAAAATTTCCTTGCGCGTTCGTATCCACTAGTTCGGACTGTTGAATTGAATAGCAATGGGCTATGCCGATTATGGCTCATCTCAGTTTTCGAGATCTCTAGACCGCAGAGTCAAAGAGAGTGGGTTAAACCACTGAGGTCCGCAGGTCCAGTTTGAATGAAAATAAAAATTTATACCCTGAAAAGTGTGAAATCACATATTTGGGGATGAAGGCTCTTAATGAAAGAGTTTCCATTTTGGATATTGAAAATTCAAAATTCATAACTGAATCTGAATCCTGTTGGTTCCTGTTCATAATTCAGAAAATAGAACAGATCCTTCAGCAGGGCGTTTCGGTAATTTGACTTTTGTCGACAAGTGTCTTGAATATAACTCCTTGTCATCTCGTCTGCATTCCATTAAGTATAGAAGCTGAGAAAACGACAGGGATGTCTGATTTATTTGAACGTGCTCTAGCTCTGGGAAATCAGAGTAAGCGGCAGATTCAGATTTTACGAGAATTCTACGGACTAATTACAAATTAATGAGGAACGTTTGTTTCATGATATTATACCAACTTGCTCCTTTATTCGATGGTGGGTTTATTTGGAATGTTACAGATGTTTTCGGAGTTCAGAAAGTGTTTTACGTTTTTCAGGATCCATGAATTATTCAAGGAAATGTGCGTAAACTGCGATGACTTTGCTCCTGCTGTTTAGAAATGGGTATTCTCTTCCAGATTGTCTCCAAGTTATCTTCGGGGTGAATTTGTTCAATTAGGAGAAACACTGCGCTTCATTGTAGGTAGATAATCATTTCTGGTTATAGTGGGAGTAGCTAAAACCTTTGTTTTTTATGAGTTTTTCCAAATGGCCTGGAATTTTAATGTGACTCGGATCATATAAATTCACTGATATCCCCAGGCTTTCCGAGTTATTTTAGTTTGTAGATAAATATTCTCTATTCGGATGATCAGAAAGATTCTCATATCGACTTGCTCTTCAACGTTAGATGGATGAAATTCTCAGGAACTGTTACTTAAGCAATGTTGTGGGTTTTTCACTTTGATCTTGGCAATTCAATTCAATTCTTCCATTATTCGTTTATTTCGAATTTGTGAGTTTCATAGTGAACGAGATGATCAGTGGTGTTAGGTAAAACTGTGGTCTATTTAGTAAAGGCAACAAAAAGTAGGATTTTCAAGAATTATCGAACTGAATTCAAACACTATTTTACTACTTTTCTATCAATTTCTAATAATTGATTTGAAATATTTTGCATATATTTCATTCACTTCTGTTGAGCATCCCGGTTGGCCAAAATTCAGGTTTTTCAAGTTTTTTTACTTAAAACTGACACAGGTTGGAACTCTTGAAAAATCGGCAATGTCAAAATAATTCTTAGAGTTTGCTGATTTCTATTTATTCTCTTTTAACTTTGTTAATGGATTTAGTTCTTTCGAGGTTTAACTGTAACACAGGTTTCGTAGTACCTACTACATTATGGAGTATCTCAAGTTGTGCAAAAGGATATTAAAATGTTAATATTTCTCGAAGAAATGTAGCTGTATCATCTGCGACCTCAGCTATCTTGCACCTTATCGTTTTTAGCATGTCTGACATGAAAATTTTGAAGAGATATTGTCCTAAGAACGATCCTTGTGGTACGCCAGCTACAGTTTTTTCAAACGTCCACTTCGTGTCTTCTATTTTCACTTTAAATTACCCATTGTCCAAGTATGCCTGTATAAGGGGTGAAAATTTAGGGTTGTATGTATTTTTGTGTGCTGTATCATAAAAAAATTAAAATTGAAAATTTTTTCTGAAAAAATTGAAAAAAAAAGGTAGGGGTGGACCACCCTTAACATTTAGGGGGATGAAAAATAGATGTTGGCCGATTCCCGGCCCTACCCGATATGCACACAAAATTTCACGAAAATCGGTATAGCCGTTTCGGAGGAGTTCGGCCACAAAGTGCAGACAGGAGAATTTTATATATTAGATTATTGGTGCCACACCTTGTCGAAAGCCTTTTCTATATCTAAGAAAACGGCTCCCGTTTTTGCCGACAGCCTCATTTTCTCTTTAATTTCCTCCGTTATTCTAGCTTTTTGGTCTGTAACTTGTTGTAGCTTTTTTGAATTAATCGTTTTTGAGAGCTTTTATTTCCTATCAATGCAGTATGCCGTTTTCCATCTATTTGGAAGTATCCTGATGATATCATATTGCCCTTGCTATCTCTGTTTTTTCTTGAGTTTCTTCCGGTAGATTTTTCAAAGCTTGTTTCAGGATTCAATCTGTTTCTAGAGCCCTTCTATTCTTCTGTTGGTTGATGAAAGTTATTTTTTTAAGCTTTATTTAACTTGCAATTTATTTTATATTTTCCAGAGATGAGCGTGTTCGAAAAAAAATTTTCTGTGGAAGATATGTTTTTGAATGCTCTACAAGATACCACTCTCCAAATTTTTTGGGATGCCGTCTGGGACTTGAGAAATCCGAAAAATGACCCAGCAACGGTTTTCCTTCAAATTAAAACCTTCATATTTTCCAGAGATGAGCGTGTTCGAAAAAAATTTTTTGTGGAAGATGTGTTTTAGCATGCTCTACAAGATACCACTGTCCAAATTTCTTGAGATGCCGTCTGGGACTTGAGAAATCCGAAAAATGACCCAGCAACGGTTTTCCTCTAAATTAAAACCTTCATATTTTCCAGAGATGAGCGTGTTCGAAAAAAAAATTGTGGAATATGTGTTTTGTAAGCTCTATAAGAAACCACTTTCCAAATTTTTGGGATGCCGTCTGGGACTTGAGAAATCCGAAAAATGACCCAGCAACGGTTTTCCTTCAAATCAAAACCTTCATATTTTCCAGAGATGAGCGTGTTCGAAAAATTTTTTTTTGTGGAAGATGTGCTTTTAGATTCTCTACAAGATACCACTTTCCAAATTTTTTGGTATGCCGTCAGGGCTTGGGAAATCCGGAGAATGATCTGGAAACCTCCATATTTTCCAGAGATGAGCGTGTTCCCAAAAAATTTTTTTGTGGAATATGTGTTTTTGCAAGCTCTACAAGTTACCACTTTCCAAATTTTTTGGGATGCCGTCTGGGACTTGAGAAATCCGAAAAATGACCCAGCAACGGTTTTCCTTCAAATTAAAACCTTCATATTTTCCAGAGATGAGCGTGTTCGAAAAAAATTTTTTTGTGGAAGATGTGCTTTTAGATTCTCTACAAGATAACACTTTCCAAATTTTTTGGTATGCCGTCAGGGCTTGAGAAATCCGGAAAATGATCTGGAAACCTCCATAGTTTCCAGAGATGAGCGTGTTCGCAAAAAAATTTTTTGTGGAATATGTGTTTTTGCAAGCTCTACAAGTTACCACTTTCCAAATTTCTTGGGATGCCGTCTGGGACTTGAGAAATCCGAAAAATGACCCAGCAACGGTTTTCCTTCAAATTAAAACCTTCATATTTTCCAGAGATGAGCGTGTTCGAAAAAATTTTTTTTGTGGAAGATGTGTTTTAGCATGCTCTACAAGATACCACTCTCCAAATTTTTTGGGATGCCGTCTGGGACTTGAGAAATCCGAGAAATGACCCAGCAACGGTTTTCCTTTAAATTAAAACCTTCATATTTTCCAGAGATGAGCGTGTTCGAAAAAAATTTTTTTGTGGAATATGCGTTTTTGCAAGCTCTACAAGATACTTTTTTCCAAATTTTTTGGGATGCCGCCTGGGACTTGGGAAATCTGAAAAATGACCCAGCAACGGTTTTCCTTCAAATCAAAACCTTCATACAGGGTGATTCACGGTGGATGGCACATTAGACGTTTCTGGAGAACCAGACTTCGGATCGTTCTGAAAATTTAATGGAATGCATTATTGGACCTGTTCTACCCAACTAAAATATTTTCTTCAATGCGGTGTTGCCACTTCTATTAGAAGGTAGTAGCAACTTTGCTTTTTCAAATGGAACACCCGGTATATTATATTATTTTTGGAATCTCCAACAACTTCTCGACAACTTTCATTGACATTTCCCTAAACCTATCTATTGCCGTTTTCGAAATATAAATTAATTTCAATTTTTTTCACCGGAAAACATGACCTCTAAAAATGCTGATAACTTCAGGTTGAGAAACACTATGGCATTGAAATTTGGTTTGGAGTTAGGTGATACATAAATGTTGCCAACCCTTCAGTCTGATTTACGGTACTTCAATACAGGGTGATGAAAATATACAGTCTTTTCGGTTGCTTGAAAAAGTGACTGAAAGTTGTTTATTTCAAATGGAATGCCCTGTATATTATTCGAAATTCGGAAAACTGATGAAATTCGCTTTCATTCTATGTATATCATGCCTATACCTAACTAGTCAAATGTCGGACTTATGAGAATTTATTTGTCAAAATGTCCCTTCAGAATGGTATTTCCATTCGATATTTGGTAGGCAGGCCATGATTACTACTTGATAGTAACTTGTGACATTCTCCTAATAATAAAGGCACCAAGAAACTCAAGAGTTAAACTGTCTATATGAATTATTATTAAAAAGTAAAACAATCATGTCGAATACTTCAAAGTATGTTCAAATCGCTGGCCGTTCACTTCCAAGCACTTCAAAATGCGGGTGTTGACTGCTTTCGTCGTGGCAGATCGTATTTCTTTGAAATCCAAATCTTCTAATGCTTGGGCAATCCTTTCCAATAAGTCATTTCTCGAATGCACGGGTATTTTGTAAACTTTTTCTTTCAACATTCCCCACAGATAAAAATCTAACGGACTAAGATCGGGTATTCTTACTGGCCAATTCCATGGTCCCAAAAAGTCTCTCAAGTAAATAATAATGAACAAATTCATGAGCACTTCGTTTGAATAGTTTTCTTCCATCGTTTCGAGGGTATTTGCAACTTCTGAAATGAAGAAAATGTCGAAATTCAAGCTTCTTGGTGCCTTTATTATTAGGAGAATGTCAAATAGTAATCATGGCCTGCCTACCAAATACCGAATGGAAATACCATTCTGAAGGGGCATTTTGACAAATAAATGCTCATAAGTCCGAAATTTGACCAGTTAGGTACAGGCATGATAGACATAGAATGAAAGCGAATTTCATCAGTTTTCCGAATTTCCAATAATATACAGGGCGTTCCATTTGAAATAAACAACTTTCAGTCACTTTTTCAAGCAACCGAAAAGACTGTATTTTTTTATCACCCTGTATTGAAGTAACGTAAATCAGGCTGAAGTGTTGGAAGCATTTATGTATTACCTAACTCCAAACCAAATTTCAATGCCATAGTGTTTCTCAACCCGAAGTTATCAACATTTTTGGAGGTCATGTTTTCCGGTGAAAAAATTTTTATTTAATTTATATTTCGTAAACGGCAACAGATAGGTATAGTGAAATGTCAATGAAAGTTGTCGAGAAGTTGTTGGAGATTCCAAAAATAATATAATATACCGGGTGTTCCATTTGAAAAAGCAAAGTTGCTACTACTTTCTAATAGAAGTGGCAACACCGCATTGACGAAAATATTTTTGTTGGGTAGAACAGGTTCGATAATGCATTCCATTAAATTTTCAAACCGATCTGAAGTCTGGTTCTCCAGAAACGTCTAATGTGCCACCCACCGTGAATCACCCTGTATATGTTTTTCAGGTAGAATCTTGCTATTCAATTTTGAAACAGATATCTTCAACCGTTTGAGCTGAAATTTTGTGTACACGTCTAATTTGGATGATAATGCACGGTGCGCTGTGTGACGTCATTATATATCCAATATGGCGGACCATCCAAGATGGCGGAATAGTTATTTGTAATGCATTTCTATAATGTGGGTATCAAATGATTGTTGAGAGTAATTCGAAAAATAAGTCGACCTCATTCTTAATCCAATATACATCTTGGATGTTCCGAACATCCAAGATGGCGGAATAGTTGTGTTCTGTGTAGGCTTTGTTACTGTGACCTTACGCCACCTAATTAGGCACAGCACTGTTAATTTTCGACCCAACAATGAAATGGTGGACCACTACCGTTGACTGGGCTAGAGGCACAGGAACTAGTCCCGTTGAAACGTTCCCATATATTGTATTTAAATAGATCTCTAGAACTGGAAGGCGAACTGGAGTGAGTGGTGACAACAGCTCTATAAGGGGCAGAGCCGGACCGTGAGCGTGGCGAAGGAGGCATTTGCCACGGGCGCAAACGACCTAGGGGCGCAAAATGTGAAATATCAGAGATAAAAAATTATCAGGACTTAAAAAAACACGAGTGATATCTCAAATTACTTCAAGAGTGAAGCGGTTATTGTCCCGACAAGAAGTTATTCCGCGAATGAGGCCTATGTTGCAGAAAGTATTCCTTCTAATTCTTCAAGTACTGAACACCTAAAACTGAACTATTCTATTTCGGACGATTCAGAAAAAAAATTCTTTCGAAGAATCAGGAGTTACTAAGGAACCACTTGAACTAGTTGATTTCAATGACCCTACAACATGGCAAATTACGAAAAATAATATCAAAATATTTCTGAATTAGGCGATGATCTCGACTTTTATTCTTCAAGTGACGGTGATCGACGTTTTGATAAAAAATGGTTCTTGAAGATTTTGCCAAATGGAGATAGGTTGCAAAGAAACTGGCTTATTTATTGTAAGAGGATGGATGCTTTATTTTGCTTTCCCTGCTTGCTCTTTTCTGGAAAAAAAAGATTTTTGGACTACAGGCTATCGAGACTGGCAACATCTCAATCCATCACTACCCCGTCATGAGATTTCTTTAAGGGGCAGTATCACCTTTTGAATCGTGGTAAATCTCCATTCAAAAGAGGTCTCTTTATTTCACGAGTAAGTACCCTAATTTACGACGTAGAGACTTGAATTTTTCTTCAAATTGAAGTTGAAGAACGTCCTGAGGGCAAATAGTTTTCTTTTTTTCGATTTAATTAGTTTTTCAATTAAAAAAACCAGGGTAATCGTTAGATCTGGGGTTATTGAATATGTTTTTCGTTTTTCATGAGTACAAGCTATATTTTTGAAATAATTATCATGAAAGTTTTTGTAGTTTGTAGAAGGTTAAATTGCCGAGGGCAAATAGTTGCGATTTTTTCCAAAAAGTGATGAAAAACCGTCGGAAAAAAATCATTAAGTGTAGTTTCCAAAACGCTGAAGTGCAACCTGTTTTTTTTTAATTGAAAAAATCGCAACTATTTGCCCTCAGCAATTTTTAATCTTCTATAAACTACAAAAATTTTCATGATTATTTTTTCAAAAATATAGCTTGTACTCATGAAAAACGAAAAACATATTCAATAACCCCAGATCTAACGATTACCCTGGTTTTTTTAATTGACTATTTCACTCTTTTCATTTTCAGTGAGGAAGTTTCTGTAGCAACGATCGTTTCATCCCGAAAAAATTTTCAAGCCGGCAAAACCAACATGTTGGTTTTTCAGCGACAACATTTTTGACGTTTCCCGAATTCATAGATAGCTTCGGAAATAAATATCATAGAGAGAACAAACAACGTTTAGTGGTTTAGTTAATCTATGATGAATTCTAATTTGCCAAATAGCGCAATACGCGTCAAATGTGAACATATTATCCTATTTTCTCGTGGAATAGTCATGCCGAATTCTACTCGAGATGAAATTTAAGTAGGTAAAATTTCTCTCTTGTAATATTCGAGTTTGTTGCTTTTCGGAAATTTCGCTCATGACATTTTTTCCAAATATCATTCGCGAAAATTCCGAGCAACAAACTTTCATATCACAATCGAGAAATTTTGTCGGCAAAATTCCATCTCTAGTGGTATTACATATGAAAAACTAATTGAATCGAAAAAAAGAAAACTATTTGCCCTCGGGAAGTTCTTCAACTTCAATTTAAAAAAAAATCAAGTCTCTACGTCGTAAATTAGGGTACTTACTCGTGAAATAAAGAGACCACTTTTGAATGGAGATTTACCACGATTCAGAAGGTGATACTGATACTGTCCCTTAGGCCTTAAGTCATAGGGAAACTATATAAAATTGCGAAGTTTTGAACGGAGTTTTAATATTGGCGGATTCATTTGGAGAAAATGATCATGGATGAGAAATAGAAATGGTGGCATATCTTAAAGGTTATCTTCTTGGATGCAATTCTTCACTGCGTTAAGAATAATGATGCTCTAAGGGGTACTTCTGAAAAAATAGGAGAATTGCGGAAATTTGTTTTATCGTTTTCTATTCATTTTGTCGATTGAGTTTTTGTTCATTACCTTATAAGAAATATGGGAGATTATTGTGAATAAAAAGTTCCTCAAAACTCCAAAATATAATCAATAAATGTCAATTATGAAAAACATGTATTTATTGAAAAATGAATTTCTTCAAGGGCGCATTTTGAAAGTTTGCCACAGGCGCTAGAATCGTAGTTCCGGCTCTGATAAGGGGGCATAATAGACCTTAAGATCGCAGTGAACTGTACCCCTTTTCTAAATATGTATAACTATACAACCATAAGACTTCCTTTGTTTAGATTCGGAATTTTTGTTTTTGTTACCTTTCCAGTTAAAGGTATGACATTTTTCATAGAGATAAACTTTCTGGGGAAAAAACAGGAGAAAAAGATATGCTCTCGCAGGCTAAATTGCCCCAGTGCACTCCGATAAAACGGGAAATTCTTCAACTAGAATCCCATTCACACTGACTACCTACAGTTTTTTTCAGAAATGAAACAGCATTTGTCACTCTCACAATTCATACGATTGCAATGACATATTATATGCTGAAATCCAGTAAGCCGTTCAGACTCTAGACCGTGCCAATAAACATTATCCTCCTCGCGAAGTTGGGTAAGAATTGAGTTTTGAGAAACATTTTGTGGCTGCATTCAAATTAATTATTAAATATTCAAAAAACTACTTGCAAATTCTCTTTCTACAACACAATATTCATTCATTGTCAACATTTGGGCAACAGAATGCAGACAATCTTCCAATTAATTATTAACCATCAACATTCAAAACGAGAAGCAAAATGAAGTTTATTCCAATTTGCTCTAAATGGTCCCTTTCCTTTTTCATGGTAACTAGATGGAACATAATATTCTGGAAGTGTTTGAATTAGTCGTATGAACTCATCAAATAGATCTTATCAAAAGGGGAGAAGTCCGCTATTGAAGGAATTTGCTGAATCGTGGACATTTAAATATACTTTCAGGAAAATTGACGCGGAAATATAATCTGTGAAAATGAATGTAGATGAAATGAGTTTTTAGATGAACCCCATGATATTTTGCACGAAAATGTTTGAAGCAGCTATCTTTGCCAGATTGAAGTGGTAGGTACGCAGTTTTCATCAACATTTTAATTGCTTTTCAAATATTTATGTAGTGGAAGCTTCATGTATACCCAGAGTTGGAAAAAACAATCGGCTTCAAATTATAGTACGGTGATTATTTACATTTACTTAGTTTCGTTGATTGGTAACATTGTATTTATTCAATTGTATATTTTAGTTCATACTCGTTATATAAATAAGCACTGAAAATTTTCGATTGATTGATGCATTTCAGTAGGTATTAGAATCATATGAAAAATAAAGGAAGCTGGATAATATGACAAAGAATGCTGAATCAAAGACATACCGAAAAAAGATTTGATATGGATTTTCAAACATGTCGTGACGTTTTTATTCCGCTTCCGTTCCAGCGCTGTCTTCCATGACATAAAACACTACTGATGTATGTTTCAACCATAACGGAAGTATGAAAAAACACGTAATTTGAATATCAATATGAGGGGGAACCACAGTTTCCTTCATGAATAACGATCCATCGTCCGAATTTGGCGAATGTTTCACCCGCAAGCTTGCTTGTCTATTCGTTTCTGATGGGATACGTAGCTCGCTTTCGCAGGAAACATTTGTAGAGCAGGAAGTGAACATTTTCATCACTGAAGGATGGGTGATTTACTGGAGTACAAACTGACTTAGGCACACAGGGACTGCTTATAAGAAAAGATGGAGTATACTCCATTCACTTTTATAAAGTACTAGCTGGCCCGGCGAACTTTGTTCCGCCTAAATGATACTTACGGTGGATTTCAGAAATCGTAATCACCGGTAATCGGAGATCAACAGCTTGGTTCTCTGATTTTTGAACTGTCAAATGTTTCGATGGATATGAGCTGTCACACAGAACAGATACATAAAAATAATATGTCAATTACCAATTGCAGCAATTTTGGATTTAGTGATTTCCGCAAATATATTTATTACCCAAACAGAAAATCAAAAACATTTTAAAAATTATGAGAAAAGATGAGAATGGACATATCACGATTGAAACTGATCGCCAAAATCGTATATACTTGACATTTCGAATATTTCGATAAAAATTCACTGTGATATTCACTCGCTTCTGGATCTGTTAATAGTCCTTCATGGTACTATAAGTCCTATGCAAATTACACAGTAATTGATGTCATGTGTTCTTTTTTCGACCATTTCAAACCACGACGATCGAAATTCTCGAAAAAAAAAAACAGATGACATAAATCGATGGTCGCGAAAGCCTCAACAAATTCATCGCCATCTAATGGTGCTAATGTCAAATATAGAACCTTCACGATAAGATGTCTAGAATGATGGTATAGGCACCCGTCAATTTTTGAATGAAACATTCGACCAAATCAAAAATATTAGCAATGTTTCGTGGCGGCGCCGCAATATCATTTCAGTGTATTTTCCGTTGTCAATTTGATTGATGTATCCACAGCTGATTTGTCAATTATGACATGACAGCAGAATGACATCTTTTTATAACGAAAGTTTTCTACTTTTCCTAAGAACTAATATACATCAGAATGTCAGGAATATAAACACACATTTGACATTATTGCTTCACAAAATTATCTACCATTAACACGCCACGTTCGCCAGAATAAATTCAAATATTTGAAATAACTGATAAAATCAGTCATAATTTGTGAATAGCGCCACCTGAAGTGGAAAGAACGAAACATTGCTAATATAATCAATTTGGTCACAACAAAATCTAATCCGTGCCTACATCATTATTCTAGACATCCTACTTCACGATTACGTTATTTTGAATAAATAAAACTATAAAAATAACTAATAATCAGTCATAATGTGTGAATAGCTCCATCTGAATTGGTACGAAATCTAATCATTTTAGACATCTGTACTACTGTACTCCTACGCTAAGACCTTTTGGTGTTGGCCAACAGCGCAGAGTTGTAGGCAACTCAAATTACACACTATTACAGTGACTATAGTGGTAATATAGTCACTGTACACACTATTTGTTCACATCGCCATCTAACGGAGAGAATATGAAATCAAGTACCTACGAATAAGCGGTAGCGTAACTGTAACTGTAGCGACACCTAGTTGTATCGCTCAAAAGGAGGAAAACCATTTCCTGTATAAGTGAAATTTTCATCGATTTTTTCGAAGTTTTATTGTATTTTATAATAACCAGACCGTAGACGAATCCATATATGAAGTTTCATAACAAACACTCCATCCGATCTCGAGTTATAAATGGTGTAACCAACATCTTTTTTTATATATATATAGATACCGGGTGGCCAAGATTTAGGTTGATTAAGTTTTTTTTTATTTACAACTGGTACTCGTGAAATGTCAAATAATTCTCGGAGACATTGCCAATGCTGATTTCTATTTACTCTTCTTCAACTTTGTAAATGGAGTTAGTTCTTTTAATGTTTAACTGTTTACTGTTAACGTAGTAATACTATACATTTTCATACTGGAGTATTTGCAGTAGTAGAAAACGGTATTTAAATGTCTTCTGTAGGCATATTTCTTGAAAATTTTGAATTTTAAAAAGTGGGTCCGTCTGTTCGTTCAGAAGTATTTCTGTCGGGTTATTCGAGTACCTACTTTTATTCTTTTTTCGAATGAACTATCACAAAGTAACGGACTATTCTGTCCATTATTCTTTAGTAAAATTTCAGCACTCGATTCTTGATTTCCTAACTAGAAAATAGCATAACTGAATCTTCCAACCATGCTTTTATACGTGAAATATTTCCATTATTAATATAAAAAAAGAACACCAGGTCTTTGGAATTATTGAATTCACATAATATTTTCTCAAATTCATTAGTTTCTTAAAGTAACTAAACATTTTAATAAATACGTAGTCACTACGACCTCTATGTAGAAAGGACATCGTTGCTCAGTTATCTGACAGGAAAAGGGATATAACCTAACATTTTCAAAAAACACAAGGCGAAATGAGTCAGAATGTCATGGACAACCGAAATACTTTATGAAAGTGAATGGAGTACCTATATGTCAGAGCGTGGATCGAGACGTATTGGATACTAGCTGGCCCGGCGAACTTTGTTTCGCCTAAATGATACTTACGGTGAATTTCACTAATCGTAATCATCGGAGATCAACGGCTTGGTTCTCTGAAATTTGAACTGTCAAATCGAGTTGATGCTAGATCAAGCTCCAATCGCCATAGCTATTTTATCAAGCAGGAGATAAATTAGGCAAAATATACAAAATTTTAGTACCATTGTTATTCGCACGAAAAGAATTCTCTCTATTTAAGCGGTATCTAATTTGTGAACATATAACTTTTTGTTTTAAATGCTTTACAGTTCTCTCATTGCAGTACCTATCTTGTAATGAACGACACCACGAATGCAAATATAGATCATGATCGAATAATATGGATGAGAAATAGTTCCAATGATGAATTACCTCTGATCACTCTATAAACTACTTTAGTTCTGCCAATGCAACGCTGAAAATTCGAATTGAAGTACTTTGTCTATGGTAGGTACTTCGACTTCACTCCAAAGAATAAAAATACGCTACGACGTTTTCTTATTTTTCTTCTTGACTAAGACATTTTTGTTTTGGTCCACAGCACAGAGTTGCAGGCAACTCAATTTACTATAGAATATGCATTGTAATGAAATGATATAAGCTTTGCTTAAGATGTCTAAAAACATGGAGTATGCACTTGTCAATTTTTGAATGCATTGAAATCGACCAAATCGAAAATAATAGAATTGTTTCGTGGCGGCGCCGCAATGTCATACGTGTCATTTCATAATTCCAATATGGGCAATGAACCAATGAAAATTGAAGCTTTGGCTTTGGTAAGAATCCAGATCTGCGTTTATGCAGCAATATTGAGAATAAAAATAATTTACTAATTCAGTCTCTCTCTGACACATCGTAATACGTCGTGAATCATATGTCATTCACAACTCTATTTGAATACTCTGGACCATAACCGTAATTGTATGTAAATCGCCATCTAATGGTGATAATATAATATATAGTACCTTCACGATTACGTTATTTTCAATAAATAAAACTAAAGTAGTGTGAAAATAATAGTGTGAAAATAACTAATAATAATCAGTCATAATATGCGAATAGTGCCACCTGAAGTAGTAACAACGAAACTTCTCCCATATCTCAACGAAATCTAATCATCTTAGAGATCTGTACTCCTACGCTAAGACATTCTGGTTTTGATCAACAGCGCAGAGTTAAAGGCAACCCAAATTACACACAAAATGTTTACATTGCCATCTAACGGGGAGAATATAGAATAAAGTACCTACGAATAAGCTGTAGCGTAACTGTAACTGTAGCGACACCTAGTGACCTTAGTATAAAGGAAAAGCATTTCCTGTATAAGTAAAATTTTCATCGATTTTTTCGAAGTTTCATTTAATTTCATAAAAACCAGACCGTAGACGAATCCATATATAAACTTTCATAACAAACAGTCCATCCGATCTCGAGTTATAAATGGTGTAACCAACATCTTTCTTTTATATAGATAATATAGATGCGAATATCGACCAGCAATTATTATTGGAGTCATCTATTGACAATCAGCGAGAACCAAGTTGGCCGTGTAATCAAATATTCATATTATTTCGTATATTTATTTCATTTATCATAATATCGGTTGAAAAATGTAACCAGCCCCATCTGACTTTTCCACGAAACTTCATAATTTTGAAAAATGTCTTGAGGATTTCCTAAAGAAGCTCATGAGGAATGATAACGCCAAAACACGAAAGACTGCCAATTGACGTACGGCATATCATATCTCCTGGTTTCAGTAAGATTCGAAGGAACTCTCGGAATAAATCTCCTTCAGCGAACGAACAAGTTTTATACATTTCCACCTGCATAAACTTTGCTCCTGCATCCGTTTCCCGAGCAGCAACTCCCCCAAGACTGGGCCGAGCCGCCCGAACCGTCGACAGGGTCTTTCTTCCTGGAAAATTATGTTGAAGTGTCACATATGACTGCCGATTATTCGACTCACTCCGTTCTGAATTTATTCCGAGAGCGCCCTTCCGAAGCCGCCTTCGGGGATGTGAGGCAGATTTTGTTTCCAGGTCAATGGAGGGATGAGCCATTCGCAGGATGCAAAATCTGGAAGTGTCAGCCATAATTCATTCATCCTAAATGCGTTTATGGTCTTCAAGGCTCTCGAGTGATTTAAGCGGAAAAGGCTGATCTGTATTTATTGGTGATTGAGTTCGATTCGCAGCGTTGACTTCCGTGCAGGTTAATTTCATAACAGTTGAACTGTTCGATCGAAAATACAAGCTTGTTGAATTTTTATTATTTCGACCTTGACTCCAGTTTTCTTATCCTGAATGGATTAGTGCTCTTGGATGATTTCCGTTTGGGAAAAAATTATAGTTGGAATAGGAAAAATTATAATTATGATGCTTTGATGACCATATTATGACCTTGTTCTCTTGAAATAATGTGAGGGTACTTTTGCTTCGAATTCAAGATGATCTAGATAAACTCAAATACATCAGAATGGTGACATTTCTAATTATTTGAAATCTTGTTCAGGGCTCTACAATGAATCAGAAGTTAACAAAACTACAGCCAAAAACTCAGAAATGTTAAAGCTGAACAAAACCGATTACAAAACCAATATGGAAATAATCACATGCAAAACGAACGTGGTATGAAAAGAACAATCGAAGGCTAAAATGTCTGAAGAAGCTTTTAAAATTGTTCGAAAAAAGAACAAAAAAAGTAAAACTACGAGGATGTATCGATATCTAGTTAGCCTAGACCAGTTCCATGCATAAACAAAATATTGCGATACCATATCAACGAACAATAACTTATCAGAAGTGTCAATGTAGAGTTCGACGTCAAAAAAGTAAACCAAAGTTACGCAATAAATAAAAAAAAGATGTCCACCGAAATTGTACAAATTGAAAAATTGGAGTATCGAGCCATTATCAAGTACCTGTATTTAAAAGGGTTAAGAGGTAAGCAGATTTACGAAGATATGCTTAATACCCTTGGTGATCAATTTCCTTCGTATGCGACCGTGAACAACTGGACTGCAAGCTTCAAAAGAAGTAAATTTTCCATTGAAGAGGCTTTGCTACCTGATTGGTAAACAACGCGGGGTAGCACAATAGATCTTCAGGTCAAGGTGTTTGCGAGGCTAAGCAAAGTCTAAACGCCCCTCTTTAAATCTAATCTAATCTAATCTTCAAAAGAGGTAAATTTTCTATTGAAGATGATGACCGATCGGGAAGGCCAGTTTCTCTGTCAGTCCCCGAAAATATCGATGCAGTTCATGACGTGATTTTATCAGACCGTCGAATTGGGCTAAAACGGATATCTGAAGCACTGAAGATTTCATACGAACGCGTTCATCATATAGTTCACGTCAATTTGGATGTGAGAAAAATTTCTGCCAAATGTTTGAATGTTGTGTGCAAGGGTAGAAGCATCGCGATCGATCTGTGCTCGATTTGAAAACGATGTAGACTTCGTAAACCGAATTGTTACTGTGGATGAGGCTTGGGTAGGTACATTTCTAAGATCCAGAAACAAAGCAACAATCGATGGAATGGCGACACTCTGGTTCTCCAAGACCTAATAAGAAGTTTCGTGTCCAAAAATCTGCTGGAAAAGTTCTTGCTTCAGTTTTTTGGGATTGCCATGGAGTAATCATGATTGATTTTTTGGATAAGGGTGGAACAATAACTGGAGATTACTATTCGATATTACTGACCACTCTACGGCAAAAAATTGAAGAGGAAAGACGCGGAAAGCTATCCAAAAGTATTTTGTTTTTGCAGGACAGCGCCCCAGTACCCAAATCTCATGTTGCCATGCAAAAAATTCGTGATTTAGGGTTAGAATTACTAGAACACCCCCCCTTATTCACCAGATTTGGCTCCGTCCGACTATCATCTCTTTCCTCAACTGAAAAAAAGTTTAAAAGGTCGTGATTTCTCTTTCAACGAGGAGGTTATAAAAGCTGTTGAGGACTGGTTTGCAGAGCAAGAAGAAACATTTTTTTTGAAAGGTCTAGAGACGTTGCAGGTTCGCTGTAATAAATGTATTCAATTAAGAGAATATGTTGGGTAATAAAATATTTTGACATTGAAATTTTTTTTGGTTCTATAGCAGGCTAAGAATTTTTCAATATATCCTAGTTTATTTCTATCTCTGATTTTTTTTTCAAAATTGCAGTTACCTAAACCGTCTCCCTTTTCAAATCAGGACTAAATGAATTTATTTTCAAATGAAATACAGACCTCCGTTAATAATCGATGTTATGTACCTTCATTAGTGTTCTGGTTTCATTTTTGTACCCTGATTGTTTTATCAGGGTAATGGTCTTCTTGACTGCTTTTATTTTTTGAGATGTTGGTGTTCTCATTAATCTCGATGATTGAGACCGCTGTGACTGCACAACCGATGTAAGGGGTCAATTTAAATGTAAGCAACCTATGGCAACCTTGATGATCACTGCGATAATTTGTTATCTGTACTTAGATAATAAATGCGAAGAGGATGAGGAAAAGGTGAAATTTGAACGCACTCTCAGCAAACAACAAACTTTATTTTCTTGTTACCTCAACTTAGATAACAAGCACGAAATAATTATACAAGTATGTATTGAGTATACAATAATTGTAAAATTTTCTGTCACTTCCTGAGACGTCCTTTAAAAAGAATGTAACAATATTTCTGCTGAACACGATGTGATAAATTGTGATTTATGTTTATCTTCTCTTTGGAAGTTTTTTGTATTTTTTGTGGGCTTTCTTTATGATCTTGAATTTTCTAGATCTAGGAATATGTACATTTTATTTTGGTTGTGCAAATAGGTTATTTTGTATTTTGTTGCTCACCAATTATTGTCAATAGAGTATATAATGTGCAATTTTGCAATTTGTATTTTAGGAAAAGTGTAAGATCGGCTTCGGCCGAACTATATTCCATTTGGCTAACCTAACATAGTGTAAGATTTGGTCAATAAATAGTATTATTATTCTTATTATAACCTTCTATGTAAAAATGTATAGCAATAAAGAAGAAAAATGATCAGTTGTGATTTACGAATATGTACGGTGTACTAACAGAGTTGACTGACGCAAATTGAATAACGACTAACTTACAATTATGATGATATGGTATGATATATTGTTTATCCTGATTACTCCTAGGTCGCCTGAGGAGACCCCTCTGAAACTACAAGCTTCGAAGCTTGTAACTTGTGCCGAGTTCGGAGTAAGCAGTTGTGTTCTGTGTAGGCTTTGATACTGCGTCCTTACGCCACCTTAGGCACAGCACTGTTAATTTTTGACTATACAGGGTGAGTCTTTGACTTGTACATATATTTTTACTCTAGATTCTTGATGCTAAAGGAAACCTTTTTTTCATTTTACATTTTTCCGAATTCGGCTCTGTTAAAGAGATATAGCCATTTGAAAAAAAAAGTTGGGCTTAATACGTGCCTGGAACAATTTTCTGCAAACACCTCAAATAGTCCAAGATCCCAGGGCCGCCAGACGTCACGTATTTTCTGACGAACGAAATATGGACGATTGAATAGTGTTAGTATGTACTACGATCGCATGCCTACCCATTATCTTGCTCAGACGGCCAATTTGCAGATATCAGGTCATCAAGTTGCATAAAAACAATGCTAACCTCACTTATTTTCTGATGGCTGATTTTCACATATATTTTAGACAATTCCGGTTAAAATAAGTTGTCGATAATGCCAGACACTTCCCGTCGGCCATATTGCTTAACAGACGCCTCAAAGGTCTCAAAAAAATTAGTTAGCTTCACGTAAATTCTGATGCTCCATTTTGATATATGTTCTCCAAACCACTATCTTAAAATTTCTTACAAGAAGACAGACCGATCCAAGGGGCCAATCATCCCCCAAACTCAATTTTAATGCCTCTATGGCTTAGAGCGCGAGGGTATTATCCGCACGCATGAGGATGAGTGAGAGATGTTATTAGCTCATATTGACTTTCCTGACTCTCATTTCAGTTTACTCATATCAATCAATAATTAATATTTGTAGAAAAATCAGCTAAAAACTAATAAATTGAAAAATCAGGTGAATTATTGAAGATCAATATGTAAAAAAGTGCTCATCTGGCCGTAATAATTCTAGAGTTTTGACCTGCAAACTGTTTCAATAAACTCGAGTAGCTATTTCTATATCAATAAAATGTTAAAAAACGAGCAAATCTATTGAATAATATAATCAAACCTACAAACAACAAAACAAAACAAAATTATTCCGTGAACATTTCGAAGTAGAGGCTTTTAATCTTCATTGTCATCGTCGTTGAAATCAGACAATTATCATCCAGCCAATCTTGAAATTGAATATCCAAATCCTCATTGTCATTTTCTTTCGCTGTAAAAAACAAGTCAAACCATGAAGCTCTGACAAAATTAAATAGACACAAATAATATGAGAAATGAAAAAAAATTACCTGATTGTTCTTCCAGCGGCTGACTAATATCCAGCGATTCTTTTCGGGACTGAAAATATTTATAATTTTCGTACTTGCATTGCTCCAAAGGCTAGCATTTTAGTTAGCACGTCGGAACTGTTGCCAAAGCTCACTTTTGCATGGCGGTAAGTTGCTTGCATCGAATTTTTTCAAATTCTTCCGTTTGAATTCTTCATTGATATCAGATACCATATTATACGTATCAATGAACAGTTGAAGTCTAGCAGCATCCACATCAATTATTTCAGGAACGTTATAAATATCACATATGAATTTTTATATTACATTGAATATGTTTTCTTCTTCATCTGCATTACCAACAAAATCCAGCATACCAAAACGGTGAAATGCTTTTTGGTACTCTTCATTTTTCTTCAAAATATTGAGAGGCTTTTGTTTGCCCTTTTTGAAAAATGCTGGAGTAAAATTACATTCTGTGATGGCATGGAATGCTGGTAAACAACGACTGGCCTAATTGTTCGTAGATATTATTCAAATAAACGTATCTCTTATTGTTACCAGTGCCGGTCAAAATCCAAACGTGGGAACCATCATTTTTCAAATGCTGCATATTTCCCAGCATTATCTCTGCTATATCAGTATCTGAACATCGTATCACAAAATGAGCCTGGGCATCGATGTTGCAAACAAGGTATACGATCTTTGTATCAGCTTCCTCATGCTCGGAACACGATAAATCTGCATGGATTTTAGTCATAACTTTATTGTTGACCACGGCGAAAGAACGGCATTGTCGAAAATTAATGAAAATTTTTGTATTGCCGATGAATGGAATCATTTCGTCAGTAGTTTATTGAAACAGGTTTCAGGTCGAAATTGTACAATTATTGCGGTTAGATGAGCACTTTTATACACGTTGATCTTCAATTATTTACCTGATTTATGAATTCATTTGTTTTAAGCTGATTTTCTACAAATGTTGATTATTGATTAATATGAGTAAACTGAAATGAGAGCCAGGAAAGTCAATATGAGCTAATAACATCTCTCAATCATCCTCATGCGTGCGGATAATACCCTCGCGCTCTAAGCCATAGAGGCATTAAAATTAAGTTTGGGGGATGATTGGCCCCTTGGATCGGTCTGTCTTCTTGTAAGAAATTTTAAGATAGTGGTTTGGAGAACATAAATCAAAATGGAGCATCCGAATTTACGTGAAGTTAAATAATTTTTTGAGACCTTTGAGGCGTCTGTTAAGCAATATGGCCGACGGGAAGTGTCTGGCATTATCGACAACTTATTTTAACCGGAATTGTCTAAAATATATGTGAAAATCAGCCATCAGAAAATAAGTGAGGTTAGCAATGTTTTTATGCAACTTGATGACCTGATATCTGCAAATTGGCCGTCTGAGCAAGATAGTGGGTAGGCATGCGATCGTAGTACATACTAACACTATTCAATCGTCCACATTTCGTTCGTCAGAAAATACGTGACGTCTGGCGGCCCTGGGATCTTGCTCTAAAAGTTCATACTTTTCGATTGAAATTGAGGTGATTATTAGATGTTAGAAAATACTCAAGCACTAACCTTATTTGAATCAGAATGTTACAAACACGATATTTCCTAACAAAACACTTAGTTCTGTCCGATCATTTCGGCAATTGAAAAGCTATATTTCTCACACCAAAATAAGTTCCTTCTTGGATTGTCCTGAAGTTTAGTTTATAGACACTAATAATTTGTTTATATTTTCCTTGATATTCCAAAACGATCTCATAAAAATTGGTTTTTCACTAACCTATCCTAACTCTATTAACCAAAGTCATATGATTCGGGGTCAATGATCTAATCTTACCACATTATCTGTGATATTCCACAGAACTATAGAGAAGACGATGCCAGATTGCCGATTTTCTCTTCAAACAATGCGAACTCAAGAAAGCAGTACGTCCCCTATCGTTAGCGGATGAACTATCACAATCGCTAAAGGCGCCTAGGCGTTGCTCTCTGAAAATGCCAAAAGAATAGTTCTGATTCTCGCCAATATAGCGCTACGTTCCTAATTTCAGTCGCCAACGGCCTACTCTTCCCTTCAGAAGGCCGTGGATGTACCCGCGATGCTCTGTGCTCCAACCGGTCCAACCTAAAACGTTAGTCAACACGGCATAAACAAAGTTCACGCTTTATTTATTTACAGAGAATGAAGCAAACAGGTGATGATTATGTAAATGACTTTCAGTGAATTGATGTAATAGTAGTGTCGTTCTGGTGTCGAGTTATATTGTTTCGATAGATATTTTGCTGAAGGACCGGTAACAATGAATTTAAAATAAAAACTGCCTATAAAATGTATAGTTTCATGCTTCTTAGATTTCAATTTTATGTCTCACGAATGTGGAATTTTATTATCAAATATCTCTACATCCAACTTTTTTCATCGAATAGATTTTAGTCTTGACAAAGTTGAAAAACATTCTGACAACGTTGGTAACTTGTTGAGAGACCAAAGACAAATAATATTCGATGAGATTTAACTCAGGACAGCATTCAGATTATTCTTGAAATTCATGATTTTTTCCTCTAATTCAATCTTATACAATTAGGAATAACTTGACAACAACGCGTTTTATTGAAAAAATATAGGAATACTTTTGTTTTCTAAAATAATTAATTCTTTCGAAAACGTGAACCGTTCATCTTTTTCAGGTGGTTTTATAGTATTTTTGCGTGAATTTATAAGTCGCCCATACTGTAACTTTTTTTACCAGGAGAAATATGAGATAAGTTTCAATTGAGGAATATGCACCATGAATAGCGTAAACAATCAACCAAAATTCAGTTCATTCGAATTATCGGTTCCGAATATATGGAAAGAATAGTGTTAATTTCATGGATTTTTGACACCCTGTATCTTCCAAACGAAACCGAATTTTGAAAAATGGTATGGAAAAAAAGTGTTTCGTTTGATGAGAGGAATCTACAGTTAAAATATATGTACAAGTCAAAGACTCACCCTGTATAACTATATAACAACTGACCGAACTGATGAAGTAACAACTCACGGCTAAAATACGTACCTACTAAATGCTTTTCTCTGTAACATAGGGTTTTGAAGACAAGCTGGAGAAAAAATAGGAGTTTCAGTTCCTCTCAGTAAAAAAGGGGATGATCAACACTTGTTTGGATGACAGAATCGAAAATTAGTCAAATAGTCAAAAAAGTGCTCTCATTTGTCATTTTTGACTATAGTGGAAAAACAACTCATTTCTTGTGTCTACGGACCAATGAGAGCACCCTTGTACTTGGGCATTCGTTGTCTGGCATGGGTTTCCCAATTTAAACTTGTCCTGCAATTACCGTGTCATAATATATTATTATTTATATTTATAACCCTATTCTGAGAAACTGAGAATTAAGGTTCACACGACATGGTTGTGGTCTTCAAAAACCAGATGGATTTCCCAAAACTTGACCTGACTATCTTGGGTTGAGAACACTTTCAAAAACTGACCCATAAATCAGTCTAAAGGGTGTTTAAACAATGATCGAAGATTTTGAACCAAGGAATATGGAACAAATATTGGAGTACAAGATCGATCCGATGTTGTTGAAAATCTATTCATCTATACAACCTATTTTAAACAAGACAGCTCAATTTCTATGGCCAAAGGAAATTTTTTTGACCCGATGTTGTCGTAGTGATACGCAACAATCGACTTGTTACTGTATGTATTATAGCATAATTCATAATAATAATGTTGTTCATAAAATGTGTTGAAGCCAATTGGAACAAATTCATTTTCTCGGCTATTGTGGATATTCATAAAATATCCTGAAACATGCCTAACTTAAATTTTAAAGTGTCATTCTTCTACGTAAAATGCACACCCTACCTCCAACCCCCTTCGAAAGACAGGTACAACTCTTAATTTTTAAATAGAAATCAAGCTCTTGTGATACATCGTTTGAAAGGTCTGGTCAATCTCAATTCAGTATCCATGTTATTCATTTTATGTTTATTGCAAAAATCGAAATAGAGAAAACTAATTAAGTGTTTATCGAAATTTATTATAATATTTCCTCGAATATTCCCAAATCTTATCAACAAAGCTGAACTTATTCACATTCAAGATGTGAAAGAAAGAAATGAAAAAACTATAACATATTGTTTTACAGGTTGCACCATGAGAGCTATGTAAAAACACATTGTGTGGCAATGCTGTCTTTAGAACGCCTTCGAAAATTGTTTTGAGCTCCTATGGTGTAGTTTATAAATTGTCTAATTTCTGTTTGAATTTCATAAAATTCAACACCTCTAAAATTTTGCTGGCCCCCCTAGAACTTTTTGACATACTTAGACTTTCAATTTTCACGTTGTATTTCTATTTACTTTGGCACCTCCTAAAAAATTCCGGCCTCCTTTTGGCCCCCCTTTCTTTGAAATTTGACGTCGCCACTGAAATGCCCCCACCCCCCCCCCCCCAACATTCAATGTCACAACACAAACATCTTGAATGGCAACTGACAACAATGAAATGAATAAATATGATATTATCACATACTACATAGATGAAAATTCAATTCGTGAATAGACAATAGCACACTGTGTTTTAAAATAAATAAATAAATATAGTTGGGAAAACTGTGGCACACAACAACTCACCAAGTTCATTCAGTCTGATGAAATAGATGTTATTATTGCTAACATTCAGAAAATGTAGTCAACTGAACATAATTCAGGTTACGATGTTACCAAGGCGCTCGCGTTGAACACTTTGAACGTCTACTTCATTAACAGTAATGTATTGCTACATTCTGTATTACATTTTAGTTTTTAATATTGTACCTTCCTATCAAATTTCGCAAATTACTTGGTTATATTTTTTTCTATTTTCATTTTTGTAATGAACATGAGAATTATTTCTGAATCTTTCGAATGGGATCTAAAGTAGGGTTCGCTTTTCTACGAAAAGAATGACAATTAAGAATTTAAATTTGACGCATTTCGGGATTTTCCATAGATATGTACAGAAACCAAGATAATGTATTCCATTTGAGTTTTTCACACTGTACATCTCTACCATGGATTTATAACGTACGTGACGTAGAACAAGCTTGTCAGAACATACATAAGAATATTGCAGAAAAACGTAGAGCAAGGCTTCAGCCATATATTTTCTCAGGGAAATTGAATAAGCCATTATCCTTCCACACCTTCTGCATAAATTGGAAGGGTCTTGGGGTAGAAAACTCCGAAATGAATTGTAAACAATTCCAAGTTCCATCCCACAACTTTCTGAGCCGGCAGTAGCGACCTTGAAGCAGAAAATATTTCCAGACATCAATTATTTTAGCGAAACGGGAAACATTTGAATATTTTATCTTCTTGATCCAAAACTCGGACAGCTTCAACTTCCCCTCTTGAAGGCTTAAATTTATTGCCCATCCTTCAGGTGTACGCGGTACAAGAAGACGTCTTCATAGCGTTTGACCTATTTTCAGAGACGATACGACGTCTGATCCGCCTAGGGAAATATTTGGGACGACGAGTAAGTTCATCAATTGGTTATTCGTTCTTAAATGATGTACATAAAGTTAGCCAAACAACTTTCGCGAATCAAACTCGGAATAGCTCAAAATTTTACCGTTATTTATCCGTAATTTATCCGTGAAAAAATAAATTTTGCCGCTCTCATATTCAAAAAGATATGGGGTATGTCGCTAAGTTGATATAAAGTTGGCGACACAACTTTTCAAAAAATGGTTTCAGCACAAAACGAAATAGCTCTTTTTTTCAGTGATTTATCCGTAATTTATCCGTGAAAAAATAAATTTTGCCGGTCTCATATTTAAAAAGATATGGGGTGTGTCGCTAACTTGATATCAAGTTGGCGAAACAACTTTTCGAAAAATGGTTTCAGCACGAAACAAAATAGCTCATCTTTTTAAGTGATTTATCCGTAAATTATCCGTGAAAAAAGAAAATTTATATCAATCAAGGTTTTGAAGAAAAATGACAAAATCTGATTGATCGATCAGCAGCCGACGGAACATGATTTATGCATTTTTCTCGAAAACTACGCGAGCAATATTGTTGATATTTGAAAAGGAGATGTAGCTTTTCATCTTTGATTTATCCGTGAAGAAAAAAATTTTGCCGCTCTCGTTTTTAAAAAAATATCACGTGCGCTGGTATGTGTACATCAAATTACCAGGTGACATATTGAAAAAATGATTTCAGCAATCAACAGATAATGCAATTTCTTTAAATGATTTATCCGCAAATTATCCGTGAAAAAATAAATTTTGCCGCTCTCATATTTAAAAAGATATGGGGTGTGTCGCTAAGTTGATATCAAGTTGGCGAAACAACTTTTCAAAAAATGGTTTCAGCACAAAACAAAATAGCTCATCTTTTTAAGTGATTTATCCGTAAATTATCCGTGAAAAAAGAAAATTTGTATCAATCAAGGTTTTGAAGAAAAATGACAAAATCTGATTGATCGATCAGCAGCCGACGGAACATGATTTATGCATTTTTCTCAAAAACTACGCGACCAATATTGTTGATATTTGAAAAGAAGATGTAGCTTTTAATCTTTGATTTATCCGTGAAGAAAAAAATTTTGCCGCTCTCGTTTTAAAAAAAATATCACGTGCGCTGGTATGTGTTCATCAAATTACCAGGTGACATATTGAAAAAATGATTTCAGCAATCAACAGATAATGCAATTTCTTTAAATGATTTATCCGCAAATTATCCGTGAAAAAATAAATTTTGCCGCTCTCATATTTGAAAAGATATGGGGTGTGTCGCTAAGTTGATATCAAGTTGGCGAAACAACTTTTCAAAAAATGGTTTCAGCACAAAACAAAATAGCTCATCTTTTAAAGTGATTTATCCGTAAATTATCCGTGAAAAAAGAAAATTTATATCAATCAAGGTTTTGAAGAAAAATGACAAAATCTGATTGATCGATCAGCAGCCGACGGAACATGATTTATGCATTTTTCTCGAAAACTACGCGAGCAATATTGTTGATATTTGAAAAGAAGATGTAGCTTTTCATCTTTGATTTATCCGTGAAGAAAAAAATTTTGCCGCTCCAATTTTTAAAAAAATATCACGTGCGCTGGTATGTGTACATCAAATTACCAGATGACATATCGAAAAAATGATTTCAGCAATCAACAGATAATTTAATTTTTTTTAATGATTTATTCGTAAATTATCCGTGAAGAAAAAACATCGCCACTCTTGTATTTTAAAAAATATCGGATGTTTCGCTCAATTGATATCAAGTCAACGAAAAATCTAATATTTTTTTAAATGAGAGTGGCGATGTTTTTCTCTTCACGAATAATTTACAGATAAATCATCGAAAACAATTAAATTATCTGTTGATTGCTGGAATAATTTTTTTCGATATGGATATGTCACCTGTCAATTTGATGTACACTTATCAGTGCACGTAATATTTTTGTAAAAACAGGAGCGGCAAAATTTTTTTCTTCACGGATGAATCAAAGATGAAAAGCAACATCTTATTTTCAAATATCAACAATATTGCTCGCGTAGTTTTTGAGAAAAATGCATAAATCATGTTCCGTCGGCTGCTGATCGATCAATCAGATTTTGTCATTTTTCTTCGAAACCTTGATTGATACAAATTTTCTTTTTTCACGGATAATTTACGGATAAATCACTCAAAAAGATGAGCTATTTTGTTTTGTACTGAAACCATTTTTTGAAAAGTTGTTTCGCCAACTTGATATTAACTTAGCGACACACCCCATATCTTTTTAAATATGAGAGCGGCAAAATTTATTTTTTCACGGATAATTTGCGGATAAATCATTTAAAGAAATTGCGTTATCTGTTGATTGCTGAAATCATTTTTTCAATATGTCACCTGGTAATTTGTTGTACACATACCAGCGCACGTGATATTTTTTTAAAAACGAGAGCGGCAAAATTTTTTTCTTCACGGATAAATCAAAGATGAAAAGCTACATCTTCTTTTCAAATATCAACAAAATTGCTCGCGTAGTTTTCGAGAAAAATGCAAAAATCATGTTCCGTCGGCTGCTGATCGATCAATCAGATTTTGTCATTTTTCTTCAAAACCTTGATAGATACAAATTTTCTTTTTTCACGGATAATTTACGGATAAATCACTTAAAAAGATGAGCTATTTTGTTTCGTGCTGAAACCATTTTTCGAAAAGTTGTTTCGCCAACTTGATATCAAGTTAGCGACACACCCCATATCTTTTTAAATATGAGAGCGGCAAAATTAATTTTTTCACGGATAAATTACGGATAAATCACTGAAAAAGATGAGCTATTTCGTTTTGTGCTGAAACCATTTTTTGAAAAGTTGTGTCGCCAACTTTATATCAACTTAGCGACACACCCCATATCTTTTTAAATATGAGTGCGGCAAAATTAATTTTTTCACGGATAAATTACGGATAAATAACGGCAAAATTTTGAGCTATTCCGAGTTTGATTCGCGAAAGTTGTTTGGCTAACTTTATGTACATTCTTAAATGTAATCATTAATGCATTGGTCACAGTTGAATGGAATTTATCGATTCCAGGAGAGAATTTGGAATGGGCGCTGATTTAGTTTACGATATTCGCCACGAAATAGTGAGTTTCTTGTCAACTCACTCTCTGGAGTAACAAGAGTTTTACAACTAAGAAGAATTAGAGAGAAAGAGTTTCATTAACTTCAAAAATTCGATATAGCGCTGAAAAAGTGTCATAGAAAAAAGAAGTTGCTTTTTTCTTTCCATTATGCTCAGACTGGAAAAACGAGAATATTTTCAACAGCTTAGCGAGTTTATAAGAGGGGGAACAGAGGGCTTCCAAAGGTAGGTTGCTGTTTAAGTTTCATCTGCACTCGAAAATTTTCAATTGGAGCTTAGCTAAGCTCTACTCAACTTTCAAGGGGTAGTTGAAGCACACCAAGGTCTGAATTTTCGAATTTCACGTTGATATTGGGAATCTTTGCTGTCTCCTTGCAATGAAAAGTTGGGTTTCATACGAAAATTAGGAATGCAAATCAGGAAAGAGAATATTGTTGTGATATAAAGGATGATTCACGGTGGATGGCACATTAGACGTTTCTGGTGAACCAGACATCGGATCGCTTTGAAAATTTGCATGAGTGCATTATCGGACCGTCTCTAATCAACTAAAATATTTTCGTCAATGCGGTGTTGCCACTTCCATTAGAAAGTAGTAGCAATTTTGCTTTTTCAAATGGAACACCTGGTATATTATATTTTATTTTTGAAATCTCCAGCAACTTCTCGACAACTTCTCCTGACATTTCCCTATACCTATCTGTTGCTGTTTTCGAAATATAAATTAATTTCAATTTTTCTCCCCGAAAATCATGACCTTTAAAAATGCTGATAACTTGATAACGGGTTGAGAGACACTATGGCATTGAAATTTGGTTTGGAGTTAGGCGATACATTAATGCTTCCAACACATCAGCCTGACCTACGTTATTTTAATACAGGGTGGTAAAAAAAATTATTGACACAAGTATGTACTTAAGTACTTTGAGATATTACAATACATTAACGTGTCAACAATTATTGGCTTAGTTGTTTCAACTTTGGGCTTACAGCAGTATGTATGCCAAGATTGGGTATTGTTGTTTCCACGACCCATAAAACTTGGGATTAAGGTCGGCGTTTAAAGCGAGTAGGAAAGCTCATCCGATAGAGGCGCCACCGTCCATTTTATGGAATATCTCCATTATCACTATCAAGTTCTATGAATGTCTCTCTGATTATGAATGAAATGTACAATGGCGTTCTCTATCCGAAAATCGCCGAACTATGAAATAAGCGAATTTGTGGGTAAAGCTGGAACTTTTCCCCGCCAAAATTTGAATTTGGACATTCTTTGTCAATTCCGTATTTCAAGTTGTTTTTCTGAACGAAATTATCTGTAGATTCACTTTTAATCGGATATTGAACTATTTCCATGGGTCTTTCTGTTGAAATAAAACAGAATCATGAGTTGGCTCATATTCTTCTATGTTTTAAAGAAAAAATGAACTTTCGGAATGAAATCGATTTCAATTATTTCCTTTAGAACTCCAATCCTTTTTGAGTTTACCCACAAAATTTAAGTTATCAAAGTGCATTTTCAAATGCAACTTGAAATAAAAACACACTACATTGAACGCCCACCTTAAGGTGGGCGTGTTTTTATTTCAAGTTGTAGTTGGGAATGGTTTCACTTCGTGAACCAAAATTCAGTGGGTGAACTCAGAAAGGATTGGAGTTCTTAATGAAATACATAATTGAAAGCGATTTCAATTCGAAAGTTAATAATAATAATAATAATAATAATACATTTATTGTTATTTTCTTCCACATATAAAATTTTCACAATGTTTCAACACAGCATTAATATAAATGGAGAAAATACAATAGGCCTCAATAATTGCAGTTATCTGATGCCAGAAACTGTTCAGGCCTCAATTTCGTTCAGAAAACTTGGGCATAATTTCGACTTAATGAAATTTGAATCATCAGTAGGAAGGAAATGGAGGTGGAAAGAAAGGAGGAATTGAAGTTATTTTTTTTCTTTAAAAAATAGAAGAAAATGAGCCAACTCATGATTCTGTTTTATTTCAACAGAAAAACCCATGAAAATAGTTCAATATCCGATTAAAAGTGAATCTACAGATAATTTCGTTCAGAAAAACAACTTGAAATACGGAATTGGCAGAGACTGGCCAAATTCAAATATGTAACGAGAAAAGGTTCCTGCTTTACCTACATATTCACTAATTTCATAGTTCAGCGATTTTAGGCTAGAGAGCGCCATTGTAGATTTCATTCATAAGGAGAGAGATATTCTTAGAACTTATAATGACAATGTAAGTTCTATGTAGATCTTCCATAAAATGCACGGTGCCGCCTCTACCGGATTAGTTCTCCTACTCGTTTTGATCGGCGACCTTAAGCATTGAGCTCATCGAATAATCTTCAGAAAAATCATCTGAAGTGCATATAAAATAGTTTGATGATGATTTTTTTCATCGGACCTACTAGCGGGGTGAATTTATTTTGTTTTTCGTTTTTGAACTCAACAAAATCTAATTTGAAAGTTTCAATTCGCAGAAGTTTTTTTTGAAGGTTGATGGATTTTGAATCTAACAATGAAAGTTTAAATTAACGATAGGGTTGGAGAATGATTACGCTTCTAAATTCAATAATTTGGGAGTTCACTGACATTTTGTAGATTCATGTTATAGCTAGAGACAAGTTCATTCAGCCTATTCCCAGAATTTATCTTTTGAACCGTTCTGTCATCAATTCTAATTTTATTGATGAATCCATCCGCGAAAGCCTTCATCGATATATTTATCAGGAATCATCAGCAATTCTGAATTTTTTTGGCATTTGTTTATACGTATTGATTTTCACTGCCATTCTCGAAACACCCATTTTCTGAAACTTTATCCCAAATAAAAGTCGGTTCTGATCAACTTTCTCATTTATGACTCATAACTCAGTCACAAATGAGTTCATTAACTTCATTCATCAAAACTTCGAGTTCGGCTTTTTCCCTCCGTTTTATTATAATTCGCATTATTTGTCGTCTTAATGAGGGCTTTTTGCAACATGCGCTCTGATCAGCAAAGGGTTGTTACTCGTGGAAAATGAATTTCCTGAATAGGGAGCGAAGGTTCCTGTTACATACAAGAGTGTCCCGGTCTGTGTCTGTGCGGCAGAAATGGAAAGTAATGAGAAGTAGAGGTCAAAATATAATTCAATTAAACTGATTTATTACTTGGACTTCGGGTTTTTCATTACATAGCCCTGGTCCGAATTTAATGAATTATAAGATTTGAGGAATGATTAACTACTCGCTGGAAAATTATTTCGTCCGTTTCGTTGCCCGATTCCAGATATGGCGCCGAAATGGACACTCTGGATTCTTGCCATATCGCTCTTATGACATTAAGCGCTCTGTAAAAATTTTTAGAGGAATTGGAGAAATAAGTCTCATGCAACGAACCACAGTGAATCGTGATAGAGAGACCAGGTACTTTATTGGAATCACACATCAAGGACTAGAAGTACCAGTTGAAACGAAGAGAGTAACGGGTATTTTTACAAGCTTTTATAGGTTTCACCTGTCCCGGTGTCTGTCTGTCTGTCTGTAATCAAATCTTGAAAGTTAAATATGACACACTTCTAATTGTTCGATTGATTTGAAATTTTGCAGGTGTACCTAATTCTGGTGACAATGCATCATGAAATAAAAATGGCGGCTCCAAAATGGCGGATGAGTTTTGTAATTATGATCCGATTCCATCCAAAATTAGTATCTGGGGGTATTTGGGTTCGAAAATGATGATACTTTTGTCAGAATTGGGAAATTCAAGATGGCGGCCACAATATGGCGGACGAGTTTTGTAATTATGATCATATTCTATTCGAAATTGGTATATGGGGGTTTTCTGGGTCGGAAATTACGATTCTTCAAAATCGAGGAATTCAAGATGGCCGCTTCAAAATAGCGGATGAGTGTTGTTATAAAAGCTTATCTTCAAAAAGGTTTTTTGAGAATTAGGCTTGTTTTCAGAGTGATAGAACTTTAAATTGAAAATACACACATTCAAATTAAGACTGAAACCAGTTTTTTATCTGAAAGATAATTTCATGACATTTATGTTTCAGAAATAATTTCCGGCATATGTCCAGTGTCCACCACGACTAGCTTCGAGGAGCCGCATTCGACCAGACCAATTTTGGACCACTTTTCGAGTATTTCAGGCCTTATTTCAGCAATAACACGAGTTTGCTTCCATAGCGTCTTTTGTTTCTGGTTTATCAGCATCAACCAACGACTTGACGTAACCCCAATAAAAATAATCCACTGAAGTTATGTCGCATGGTCTTGGAGGCCAATTAATTGAACCATTTCCCGAAATAATGTTATCACCAAATTTTTCTTTCAATAAATCAATTGTTACAGTAGCAGCATGAGGTGTAGTACCATCTTGTTGGAACCAAAACACTGACATGCAAATTTTGAAACAAATAATCATTGATCATCCATCTGTAACGAGCATCACCCACTGTAACATTAGCACCAGCATCGTTTTTAGAGAAATATGGACCGATGATGACTCCATCGTGTAAACCACACCATAGAGTGCATTTTTCAGGATGCATTGGAACATGCGGAACTTCTTGAGGATTGTTTTTAGTCCATATACGGCAATTTTGCTTGTTTACGTAGCCGTTCAACCAGAAATGAGCTTCATCACTAAACACAAGTTTTCGATGAAAAAGTGGATCAACTTCAAGCTGTTTTCAGGCCGAATCAGCAAACAAACGACGCTCAGTATGGTCAAGTGGCTTCAGTTCTTGAATCAGTCGGATCTTGTATGGGTGTAGATCAAGATCTTTACGCAAAATTCTCCATGTGGTGGTTGCACAGAGTCCAACTTGTTGTGAACGTCGACGAATAGACAAATCTATAGATATTCATTAACACTTACAGCAGCGATATTTTCTTCTGTGAGTACAGTTCTGTTGTTGTTAATGCATCCAGTAGAGAAAATTTTGTCCTGAATCCATCGAAAGTTCGACGAATAAGCTGCTCTGATGGACGATTATGTAAACCATAAAATTCACGAAAATGAATTTCAACAATTTGAAATCGTAGTTGCGGCATGAGTCTTTCCATGATAATTGGTCAATGTTTACTGAACATAAATATCAAAACAACATGGCCCCTACCATAATGTAGAAGTCTAATCACAGTTCACCCTATCGAAAATTCTATCACTCTAGAAAAACACCCGATAGTTTAAGGTATGTTCTCATGTCTCATAAGACATGGCACATCAGTCGATTAAGGTGGGCGTTCAATGTATTGTGTTTTTATTTCAAGTTACATTTGGAAATGGCTTCATTTTGAGAACTGAAATTTCGTGGGTAAACTCAGAAAAGATTGGAGTTCTTAATGAAATAATGAAGATCGATTTCATTTCGAGAGTTTTTTTTCATGTTTTCAAAAATATAAGAAAATGAGACAACTGGAGCTTCTGCTTTATTTCAAACGAAAGACCCATGAAAATAGTTCAACTTCCGATTAAAAGTGAATCTACAAATAATTTAGTTCAGAAAAACATACGGAATTGGCAGAGAATAGCCAAATTCGAATCATGGCGGGAAAAAGTTCCTGCTTTACCCACAAATTCACTTATTTCATAGTTCGGCGATTTTCGGATAGAGAGCGCCATTGTACATTTCATTCATGATTAGAGAGATATTCATAGAACTTATTGTGATAATGTAAGTTCTATGGAGATATTCCATAAAATGCACGGTGGCGCCTCTATCGGATGAGCTTTCCTACTCGCTTTGAACGGCGACCTTAATGATAAGGACACATATCTTACTAGAAAATGTTTATCAGAAGTATGAGTATGATCGAATGTATCACCTTCAGTGAAACACAATAATTTAAATATGTAGTTGAATTAATAGTTAAAATGAGCTTGAGGATCACTTGCAAGCTGAAAAAGAATAACATGATGCAGGGTTACCCTCAATAATAACAAATAGATAAATACTCATCAGATAAATAATTGTGTCATGGATTTGTGTAAGTAATTAGTGAAATAACGTCCACATACGAGTTTATGAAAATCAACATACAATAACAGATTCAAATGGCTATGACGCCAGGAACAACATAGCGAACTCACACATTGTTAGAAAAACGTAGAAGGGAGTAGAGACAGAATTATGAAACAAAATAAATGGAAAGCCGTTGCTTTGTTCTGAAACAATAACAACCAATAGAGAATCAGAATGCAATGTTGAAATTGCAGTAATAATTAATGAAACTAGAAACTGACGGCTTTGAGGTAGACAGAAAGGAGACTAATAGAATATGAAGAAACCCTTTGATCTCAGGAAATCTTTAATTCTAGAAAATACAATTCGTCAAGTGAAGTCGCTGCCATTTTTCTCATGCTCTCTGAATGTTTTCTGGAATTTGAACGCATTATTATATTATTTTCTATAAGGATGAACATTGAACATTACTTGAATAATTCAATTAGAAGAGAGTAATTGAAATCAAATGAGACTATACTAAG
Source organism: Adalia decempunctata (assembly GCA_951802165.1). Taxonomy (NCBI): domain Eukaryota; kingdom Metazoa; phylum Arthropoda; class Insecta; order Coleoptera; family Coccinellidae; genus Adalia; species Adalia decempunctata. The sequence continues at coordinate 32,233,288 of OX637697.1, forward strand.
TTCTCGGTTTTTTCAAAGGCTGGTCGCTTTTGTTATATCCAAAACTCATGAACCAAGTTTAGACATAAAGTAAGCAAACTGTTTTAACACATTAGTGACTTGGTTTGACGTTATACCGGGTGAGGCTGAGAGATGGGGCACCAATATTTTGGAGAGAAATAATTCGATTCAAAGCACGAAAATTTAGGGGGCTTTTGAACAACTAAAATATGATTTTTTGAGATGAAAATGAATTCTGTAGCACTTCCGGTTTCGACAGAAACGATCAGAGTAGGTGTTCATTTTTTGAGGAACACATGTACGTTTTCCCATTCTTATAATCTAGAGCAAATTCTGAATATGATGAGCTGAATTTTTTTGTGACAGTTCTGTTCTGTTTATTTCAAATAAAAATCAAAATGTATAAGAAAGAGATGTGTCGTCTCATTAATTTGTAATTCTTCACGGTTGCCGAAAAAATATTGTACGCAACACGCCCGAAAATATTTTTATTTGTTTCTCATTTGTAAACGTCAGTTTCCAAAAACACAATATTAATCAAGAAAGTTCATTTTATCAAGTCAAACAAACCTGCGAACAGGGGCATTTTCTTTAATTTCCAAGCAGCTTTTCAGCCTAGATCATTTTGCCCATAAAGTATTAGGGCTGAATCTAGCTGATAGTTGATTCAAGTAGACTAACAAAACATCTTCAGTTACCCCAATCCCACTATTTTTGTTTTGCCACTTTTTTGAAGTCGTCGTATTCTCGCTCGTACCTTGAAGCTGATTTTGCAGGTAATAAACTTGAAGCTACACTGCTGGCTGCCTCAATAATTTCTTTTGGTACATTCATTTTCGCTTTCGCCAAAACAAATGTAAAGACAAATAAACAGACATGTTCATGGCAACGCTTCCATAGCTTACGACATATGCGACAAATTATCGAGATTTTTTTGGAATTTATCTAACCTTTTTACAAATGAGAAACAAATAAAATATAAAACAATACACGCAAGGTAACAAGCCGAGGTATGACATAATTTTTTAAAATGAATATTTTTCGAATTAAATCGCTATTTGGAGGTAAGTATTCGCTCGATTATCGAAGATTCAAATTCAAAATGATCGGGAAAACATAATTTCGAACGATCATATTTACAGAAAATGTAGTCAAATATCGTCCATCAAAGAAAAAACCCGAGGAATTTGAGACCAAAACCCACACCGAAAATTTCAAGTTTCTTGGTATTTCCGTTTGAATCATGTTTACGACCGGACGGCTACAATTCAATTTGACAACGAATTCGTGATCATAAAACGTTATAGAATGATTTACAGTAGGGGTCCCAGATGAACATCTTAATGGCCAATCAATATAGGAATTAATTGAGAATAATGGACGAGAATCTTGAATATGTGTCGGACACATCGCCGTAAAAATATCGTAATTTCATTGCGATATTCCCACAACGCACTTTATGATGAAATGCCTCCACCAAGATCAATAAAAAATGCATAAAGGACCGCCCCAATGGTATTTCAGATCATCTCCGTGTATTAGATGTCTCTTTCGATTACCTTCTTTGGCGAATTGAATTATTTCCGGCGGTGGCGTAGCGGAACTCATTTTCCAGCATCTAATGGATGCTTCCAATGCGAATTAGGGGCCATTTACGAGATACCTAATTCGTCCCCCGAAACCTTTTAAATTTATAATGCCGAATTCAGGAACCGGAGAAAACAAGTTCAGCAAATTCCTTCAATATATTTTTAAAAAGATAAGGTAGTCCGAGACAAGGAACAGATGCTTTTGGGGGCAGCACTGAAGTTGTTAAATACTCGTTCCGAATGCCCAGCTATGAAAACGATGGTGTAAGTGCTCAGAACCCTCTGACATTTATTAATTGAAAAACGAGAAGATACACTTATTTTTTTTTCAGTTACCCTGTTTTTATTTGCGACCTCTAATGAAGTACCTACCTACCATAAAGTTGGTTCCGAGGTTGGTTCAGAAATATATTTCTGTAACAACAGATACGATCGGGTCAATTACATATTGTAGATTATACTGTTCTACAAGTAAGAACACTATGGTTTTCTGGGCGATCCTCTGAGTTGGCTTGAGTCATATTTCTTTAGTACCAGGTGATTCACAAATGATTGTACAGGCTTTCAATGTCGACGCAAGACATTTTGGGATACTGTATTAGAAACGGAAATGTGTCCGGTGTTTTTTAGAGTGATAGAACCATATCTAATAATTCCTATATGGGGAATAAGCCAATCAAAACTGAAGCTGGGCTTTGGTAACAATCCAAATCTGAGCTTGAGCGGCAATATTGAGGATAAAAATATTTTTTTAATTCTGTCTTTCTCCGACACATCGTATTATGTCGTGAAACGTATATTTCATTCTTAACTTCATGTGAATATTTACGATCATAACCTTACAATTTCATGTGGAATGTTTCAATCGCTTCATTCCGTTTTCTTCAAGTTCTAAATATCATTGTTAACTCCTATTCATATTCATAATTGAACGTATTTAAGTGACATATTTTCATTCTCGATATCTATTTCCTTGTTGTCTTTCAGAATAAACATAACCTATACATTTCTCATTTCTCGCAATTTTTGAATTTTCAGTTGACGCCAGCGTACAACTCAATCCTTACTAGAGATTTGGCTTCACCTTATGACTGTGAAAAGCCGGGGTATAATCCATATTGATGTTATTAGACATATGGATAAAACCTTGAATTAAAATAGAACACATTTAAATTAAGGTTGGAGCCATTTTTTTTATTTGAAAGATAATTTTATGACATGTTTAAAGACGAATTTTGGACCACTTTTTCGAGTAATTCAAGCTTTATTTTAGCAACAACACGATGTGGGCTTCAAAAGCGTCTTTTGTTTCTGGTTTATCGGCGTAAACCAATGAATCGACATAACCCCAAAAAAATTATCCATTGGAGTTATGTCGCATGATTTTGGATGCCAATAAAGTGGGCCATTTATCAAAATAATGTTCTAGGGTCCAATTGGCAAACGAACGATGCTTATTATGGTCAAGTGCTCTAGTTCTTGAATCAGTTGGATTTTGTATGGGTGTGGACTTAGATCTTAACGCAAAATTTTTCATGTTGTTGGATGCACAAAGTCCTACTTGTTGTTAACGTCGACGAATAGACAAATCTGGATCTTCATTAAAACTATCACTTAGAGCTGCGATATTTTCTTTTGTACGGTACGTACAGTTCTTTGTTTTGTTGTTGTTGTTGCTTCGAGTAGATAAAATGTTGTCCGAAATCTAGAGATAGTTCGACGAATGAGCTGCTCTGATGGACGATTATATCTATATATATATAAGAAAGATGTTGGTTACACCATTTATAACTCGAGATCGGATGGACTGTTTGTTATGAAACTTCATATATGGATTCGTCTACGGTCTGGTTATTATAAAATACAATAAAACTTTGAAAAAATCGATGAAAATTTACTTATACAGGAAATGCTTTTCCTCCTTTTGAGTAAGGATGTCGCTGTACAGTTACGCTACCGCGTATTCGTTGGTACTTCATTTGATATTCTCCGCGTTAGATGGCGATATAAACAAATAGTGTGTACCGGGTTTTTCACTATAATTTGACCCCCCCTTTAACTTTGTTACTAAAGGAGATACAAAAAAATGTTTTATACAAAAATCTCACGAAATCAACTGAGGTTTTTTGATATGACTTCACGAACTGAAATATATACAAGGTGGCCAACATATTGATGGCAACTTCATTTTTTCAAATGGAACACCCTGTATATTTTCCTATATTTGGCTAGCTCTTTTTCCCCTAATTTCGAATATGTAACATGTATGGTCTATCTCTCTTTTTCTGAGCACCACAGAGTTTCAAATTTAAAGAACAACCTGGCAAGCTCAGCAATAACTTTTCAAGTGGCAGGCTGCGATTACTCAAAATGCCCGTTTTTGGAGTTATCTCCTTAGTAACGATATGACATACGTTATCATAACTCCAAAAATGGGCATTTTGAGTAATCGCAGCCTGCCACTTGAAAAGTTATTGCTGAGCTTGCCAGGTTGTTCTTTAAATTTGAAACTCTGTGGTGCTCAGAATAAGAGAGATAGACCAACATATTATGTTACATATTCGAAATTAGGGGAAAAAGAGCTAGCCAAATATAGGAAAATATACAGGGTGTTCTATTTGAAAAAATGAAGTTGCCATCAATATGTTGGCCACCTTGTATATATTTCAGTTCGTGAAGTCATATTGAAAAACCTCAGTTGATTTCGTGAAATTTTTGTATGAAACATTTTTTTGTATCTCCTTTAGTAACAAAGTTAAAGGGGGGGTCAAATTATAGTGAAAAACCCGGTACAGTGACTATATTCCCTCTATAGTCACTGTAATAGTGTGTATTTTGAGTTGCCTACAACTCTGCGCTGTTGGGCAAAACCGAAATGTCTTAGCGTAGGAGTACAGATGTCTAAAATGTTCAGATTTCGTTGAGATATAAGAAAAGTTTCCTTCTTACCACTTCAGATGGCGCTATTCACACATTATGACTGATGATTATTAGTTATTTTTAAAGTTTTATTTATTCCAAATAACGTAATCGTGAAGGTACTATATTTGACATTATCACAATTAAATGACGATGAATTTGTTGAGGCTTTCGCGGCCATCGATTGATGTCATCTGTTCTTTTTTCGAGCATTTCGGTCGTCGTGGTTTGAAATGGTCGAAAAAAGAACATATGACATCAATTACCGTGTAATTAACATAGGGCTTATAGTACCATGAAAGGCTATTAACAGATCAAAAAGCGGTTGAATATCACAGTGAATTTTTATCGAAATTTCAAGTGAATCGGATTTTGGCGATCAGTTTCAATCGTGAATTGTCCGTTCTCATCTTTCCTCATAATTTTTGAAACGTTTTTGAATTTCTGTTTGGGTAATAAATATATTTGCGTAAATAAACTGAATCCAAAATTGCCATTATTAGTGATTGACATATTATGACATATTATTTTTGTGTATCTGTTCTGTGTGATAGCTCATATCCATGGAAACATTTGACAGTTCAAAAATCAGAGTGGATTTGTGAAATCCACCGTAAGTATCATTAGGGCGGAACAAAGTTCGCCGGGCCAGCTAGTGTACCATAAATTTCAAGAAGTGCTCTGTGAGTTTGGCGAATAGAACACTGATTTTGAGAATGAATTTTCATAATTTGTAAACGTTTGTTGAAATGTCAAAACAACATGGCATCTACCTTCTGTCAAATCACAGTTATCCCTATCGAAAATTCTATCACTCTGAAAAAAAACACCCGATATATTCGTTCAAGAGATACATGTATTTTTATCAGAAACTAGAATTATTGAGTTCAGTCGAGTGCGTCGAAATCGAAAAAAAAAACCAGATTGGTTCTTTCATACAAACCATCTGAAGGATAATCTGGAACAAATTGAAATGATGGGGCAAAACACCGACATTTCAAAAAAAAGCTTAACCCAACGGATGCTCCTTGGGGGAATGAGAAACTGTCAAACCTTTGAAACGAGGTCTGTCGGCTCTTTAACAGGCCAAGACGGGTTAACAATTGGCAGGGGTTCACCGAGAAACTTACTCAGTACAATATGGAATCCAGAAAGGCCAAAAGGATTAGCTTTCAAGGTCATTATGAAAGTATCACTTCGTCCCTCACTGCAGCCAGACATGGTAAAAGAGAAAACCAAACCCACAATGTCACTTAAGAAGCCAATCAGGTCATACACTGAAGGAGAAGAGGAACTATTGATTCTTCTTCCCAAAACACAAATTCCAGGTAGTAAGCCATAAGTAGGTTCGAAATAGCGATCATAGAGTACACCAAGAAACCCTATAAGGAACATTGATATTGCTAAGAAAATAATCACTTGGCAACGACTCGAATAGTGAATCAGTACCTCTCAGCCGTATAAATCACAAGAAGTAAGTGGTTTGTTTCCTGTGCTCCTGCAGAAGGGAGCGTAAGAGATTCTGCCTCATCTGCTGCAGATCACAAGAAATAGATTAGCATTGGGTCCAATTTCTGATTAATGGAAAAGGGCAGAAGTAACACTCATTCCAAAAACAGGGAAAAAAGACGGGACTGATCTTTTAGATCCATTTGTTTCTGCTGAAAACGATGGAGAAGAAGTAGAAATCAACAAGAGAAGGAGAATCTGGAGAAAACAACATTCAGTATGCGTAGAGTGCGAGTCGTTTCACGGAAACTGCTCCGCATCAGCTGACTGAAGGTATCCAGACTATGAACAATAAAGAAATCGCATTTTGCGCTTTCCTAGACATATACGGGGCCTTCGACAACACAACACACGTGTCACGTGTCTGTCAGAGTAGTCTGGTTTGCAAAGGCAGGATAGGCAAGCACGATGAAAATACTCGACAAGGTACAAAGGCTTGCCTGTACCTGGGCACTCCTCATCATTTAGTGATCAATAGGGTAGTCCATGTGGATATTCTTAGAATACCTAGAGAAGGTACTGGTGAAGAAACTATCAAGGATGTGACATAGTCATACATTCTCAATTCTGACAGTCAAGCTGCAAAGCACTTAACCACAATGTCATCGTCCCAAAACTGATATGAAAGTGCCGAAGGAAACTTAATGAAATAGGCAAGAAAAACAATGGCTCTTTAGTCTTGGTTCTTGGTCACTCAGGAATCAAGGAAAACGAAAGGGCACGAAAGGGAGCACAGAAACCAACATAATGGACCAGAACCCTTCTGTGGTTTCAAATGCAACTATAAGAGAGAATTTCTGGAGAACTGCAAGAACCAAGAATTTATTGAATCTCAGTAAGAATAAGATATGCCTCCTCACTGGCTTCTATAAAGGATATTGCCACCTTAGGAAGCATATAATGAGATTGAAGGCCAATGCCAGCCTGCGCAGGGAATGTCTTCGACAAGAGAAGTATAGGTGGAACGAGGCTTCAGCCACCTCAGATACTTGGAGCTCTGGAGCGGGAGGCTGATCTGTACATATAGTCGATCCAAGAATTATTGACATCTCGGGCGGCTTTGGAAAATCGAAATTAGGTTGGTAATGCTTGTTCAGTGATAGTTTGAGTTCCAAAATTCAGGTTGGTGTTGGAAATAACACTGGCGTTTTGTTCTGTCATTAATATTCGAATAAATTTGGCAAATAATTGCGCAAGTGAAAAATCTTTGGAATGAGGCTCTTGAATAATGTGGGCACAGTATAAGGTACCTTATACTGTGATGTGGGTACAGCTAATTAATGGAAACCCTGCACAGAGGACGTAGAAAAAGAAATAAGAGGAGATTATTCAAAATATATGGGATGGTATGATATTGCTGACATAAAGCCTTCAATTATGAACATGACGAGTTCTGCCCAGATGAGGAAATGATAACATTGGTTGTAATAGAAATATTTACATTTTGAATATTAAATATTTTACTCCTTTGTTCACCAATATTGAAAGTTACAATGTCATGACAAAATTCTTCATATATTAAATAGATCCATCCGTTGAGTTTTGTTTCTGTCTTGATATCTACTACAATTATTCGAATCCATCGAGTTTGCAGATACACGCTTCAAATTATCAACTAGATTTTTCTGGGTTAGCGAATATTCATATAGAACTTTGGGAAGGAGCATGTTTATTTATTATCCACGATATTTTTCGTTATCGGACCAGAATTTCCATACTGTATGCGTGCTCCTATAATTGATCGTTCGAAAATGTATCAATACAAGATGAAAATAATTTACTTCAGGTTAGCAGATTCACACGATGGTATGCGATAATTGAGGACATTTGATGTTCAAAGTGCCTTATTTTGAAAAATTCCATTTAATTTCAAGGTTATTTTTATTGCTATGATGAAAGCACAGAAAATTTTTAGTGACTTTTTTGTAACTAGAAATAAAGGTGCGACTGGACTTCCAAGGCCTGCTTTGATGTCAATAATTCTTGGATGGACTATAGTGCAGTTGCTTAAGGGCCAGTATCACCTTTTGAATCGTGGTAAATCTCCATTCAAAAGGTGGTCTCTTTATTTCACGAGTAAGTACCATAATTTACGACGTAGAGACTTGATTTTTTATAAAATTGAAGTTGAAGAACGTCCCGAGGGTAAATAGTTCTTTTTTCGATTTAATTAGTTTTTAATTTAAAAAAACCAGGTTAATCGTTAGATCAGGGGTTATTGAATATGTTTTTCGTTTTTCATGAGTACAAGCTATATTTTTGAAAAAATCATCATGAAAATATTTGTAGTTCATAGAAGATTAAATTGCCGGGGGCGAATAGTTGCGATTTTTTCGATTTAATTAGTTTTTCAATTAAAAAAACAGGTTGAACTTCAACGATTTGGAAACTACACTTAATTATTTTTTTCCGAAGGTTATTCCTCAGTTTTTGAAAAAATCGCAACTATTTGCCCTCGGCAATTTAATCTTCTATAAACTACAAAAATTTTCGTGATGATTATTTCAAAAATATAGCTTGTACTCATGAAAAATGAAAAACATATTCAATAACCCCAGATCTAACGATTACCCTGTTTTTTTTTTAATTGAAAAACTAATTGAATCGAAAAAAAAAGAAAACTATTTGCCCTCGGGACGTTCTTCAACTTCAATTTGAAAAAAATCAAGTCTCTACGTCGTCAATTAGGGTACTTACCTACTCGTGAAATAAAGAGACCACTTTTGAATGGAGATTTACCATGATTCAAAAGGTGATACTGCCCCTTAAACAGCTTGGATGGGGGGCACAATAGACCTTGACGTCGCAATGGAATGTAAACTTCTCACCAAAATGAACTGAACCAAACTAAACTATCAAAAACTGTATATCGTTGAAACACTTGAAAGCCTTCATTGATTGGAATGAAAACTTCTGGAAATGAGTATAGTATACTGAATAATTAAGGAAAGATATAACGGCATGCAGACAATTGAAAATTTTTGAAATTCTGGAAAAAGTCACACAATTGTCTGCATGCCATTATATCTTTCCTTGATTATTATTTACAGACGTTAAACCTATTTTCACAGTGAATAATATTCTCTAATGATGAAATGTACGAGTAAAATTAGACTGATAATGAAAAATTCTGACATTGTAAAGTAAACATTTATAAAAATGTTTTACTGTTGGATTGTTCCTATTGCCGTAACATTTGTATGCAGTCTTTTAATATGAAAAGTTTACCGTATTAGATTAAATACAGATAACGGAAACAAAGGCGAAGTTAGCTAATTCATCCCCCAGTGCGAGTTGTAACAGAATGAAGTGACCCGCAAACCGCATAAAAATAGGAATGAAAATGAGAAAGTGCTAATCATGACGATTATCACATCTTTTTAATCTGCCCTTTTAATTATTTCCTTGCTTTTTCAGGCGAAAATCCTTTCGGGGTCCCAGTTTTCATTATTTTCATTATTCAGTGGCCCGGCACCGGCTTCGCCCAGATTTTTTTCCACGCACGGCCCCATTGTATCCGAACTCCTCTTTGTGCAGCGATTCAAAATTCTCCTTTCATTTTTAATGGTCGTCTTCAGGACCCCATACTCCCCGAAATGAGCAATTTTTCGTCGGGAGCAGTGGCGGTTCTAATACCACCTATGCGTGGGCTCGCGTAATTATGAATAATGACTGCGTAAATGTTAACGTGCAACGAAAGAGTTGATGAGGGGACATTTTCGCGTTTGTGAATTTCGGGTAAAACAGGGACACGTCGTATTAATGTTGGAACCTCCGAATGCAAAATATTCAGAGGAAATACTGGAATTTACGACTGAAGAGGAGTTCGGCTGAAATTTTAGGAGTATGAGATTATAAAGAGTTTATCACTTAAAATATGGACAAAACACCTAATTGGCTTCAGGAGTACCATAGGCAGAACGAAAACTATTAACCAATCTATCTCCTACCTGTTAACCTCTCAGAGTGGCTAAAGGACGAGAAGTGAAAACTGGCGACTACTCAGGATACCTTCGCATTCTAAATGAGTGCAAGGAGCTCCTGGGTGTGGTGACAGATCCTGACTGAGACTCGAGTTTCAGAAAAACTTCAACACGGAATTCCAAAGTCGTGAACAATGAAGTGGTTTTTCCTCAGATGGTCTGCGGTATTTTATTCCGATGACTGAAAAACCGAAGACGGATGGGTGAGAGCCGGCGTACATGGTTCCTTGATACAATTAACCATACCAATGAGTATTTCATGCAGAAACCTTTGCCATGAGGGAGTGTGTTGCGCTTTGGATAAGACGCAACTAACGTAGAGCAAGAATATACATAGTATATATCGCCTGACGGCTCGTGATTTTGATACAAATGTCATTCGCGAAATTTCCGAGCAACAAACTTTCATATTACAATCGAGAAATTTTGCCGGCAAAATTCCATCTCTAGTGGTATCACATATAATTAAATATTTTTAGGGGCGTTTTAGGTTGGACTGGTTGGAGACACAGAACAACGGTTTGCCTAGCGTGGCGGCTACATCCACGGCCTTCTGAGGGCAAGAGTAGGCCGTGGTGACTGAAATTAAGAACGCAGCGCTATATTGGCGAGAATCAGAACTACTCGTTTGGCATTTCCAAAGAGCAACGCCTAGACGCCTTTAGCGATTGTGATAGTTCATCAGCTAACGATAGGGGACGTACTGCTTTCTTTAGTTCGCCTATATCATTGTTTGAAGAGAAAATCGGCAATCTGGCATCGTCTTCTCTAGAGTTCTGTGAGTGAATATCACAGAGGATGGGTAAGGTTAGGTCATTGACCCCGAATCATATGACTTTGGTTAATGGAGTTAGGATAGGTTAGTGAGAAACCAATTTTTATGAGATCGTTTTGGAATATCGAGGAGAATATGAACAAATTATTAGTGTTTATAAACTAATCTTCAGGACAATCGAAGAAGGAACTTATTTTGGTGTGAGAAATATAGCTTTTCAATTGCCGAAATGATCGGACATAACTAAGTGTTTTGTGAGGAAATATCGTTTTTGTAACATTCTAAAGGGCCGCTTGCACCGTATGACGAAACTGTAGATTAAATCCAAAACCTCGATTAGTGTCTATGATTCTCTTGCACCGTGTCGTAATCCTAGTTTAACAACCATAACTAACGCTTAAAGATAATACTCCAAATTGAGAGGATTCAATGGAAGTTTAACGATAAACTTTGAATTCTAACCCTACATTCAGGGATGACAAATGTCGGGCTTGTTTCAAAAATGATGTTTAATTATAAATCAAATTGAAAAGAATAATGGCTGAAGTAGAAATTATGGATTTTGGTTTTCCTAGGCGTAGATATGAAAGATCAAATTGGTGTGGAAGGAAAAGCACACCCAAGAATGAATAATTGAACTAAATATTAACGGTCGAGGTAGAATATGAACTGAACAAATTCATACATGTCTAATAAAATTCAGGTTCAGTTCTTCTGATACCTATCAGAATTATTCTTCAATTCACAGTGATCATTGGTAGGTATCATTCAATCGACACCAATGTTATCACCTATGTGTTGTAATAAAAGTGAATAAATATTAACAAAATTCCAAGATGCATGTGTATTGAAAAGAATTCATATCACATATTTTCTTGTAGATGTTTCCCTATTATCGAAAATCAGGTTTGTTCATGCTTTTCGATCATTTCTTCTCTATTTGCCTCAGTTATTTCCATACAAGAATCCATTAGTGTATCATATTTTACATCCAAATCTGAAGTGGTTTCTTACCATCAGGTATCATTTTATTTGAAGAAGAATATTCCAAAGGAAGATGTCAACTTGTGAAATGAATGTTGCATCGGTTTTTACCAAAGAAATTCGTTATTACAAACTCTTTCAATTTGCGAAATGCTCGATATCAAAAAATGTCTAAACATAGAAACTGTCAAAGCATAAAAAGGGATAAAATAAACAACGTGAAGATAGGCACAAGTACCAATTTACGTAAAAATAACCAGATTTGTGGATTAACCATGGAGTTAAAGGAAGGGGAGGGGGCATAACGATTGAAAAATGTCACGTAAACAAAACAATGCAGGGACACACCAATATGGCCGATGGTCAAATAGTACGACTATTTAAACGTTGGATTTTATTGTTTGTGCCTCATTTGTTCTTCATATTCTGTACAGTTTGTAGCAGAAAGACATCCAGTGTTAGTTAAAAATGGTTTCATGTTCGGTAAATTCGTCAAATTCAAATTTTAGAAATTCGCACCACAAATTGCCCATACAAATATGGCCGATTTTATGTGACACTTTTGCATCAAGGGAAATATAGGATATGCTCCCTCCCCTTCCTTTACCTCCATGGGATTAACTTTAATCTAGTTACATTCAGCCTTGGTGTAAACCAAATATTTAATCCTGGATTGAATAAATTAATCGACGCTTAACTAACTAACGATTAGAACCAATACGGTGCGAGTGGCCCTTATTCAAATAAGGTTAGTGCTTGATATTTTTTAAATGTATCACCCAGAATTTCTAATAATCACATCCAATTCAATCGAAAAATATGAACTTTGAGGTGTTTGCAGAGAATAATATCAGGCACGTATTTAGCCCTATTTTTTTCAAATGGCTATATCTCTTTAACCGAGCCGAATTTGGAAAAATGGAAAATGAAAAAAAGATTTTCTTCATCCTCAAGAATCTACAATTAAAATATATGTACAAGTCAAAGACTCACCCTGCATAAACCCGCCATTTCCTGTCGGTGACATTATTTTACGAATTTTGAACAGAACATGATAAAGACCGACTCATTGAAGACGAATCGGAGGCAAAAAATTATTCGGCCGACTGTAAGTAAACACTATAAAACTCAAAGAGTAAAACCTACAAAATTTAAATTTTCAGGGTGAGTTCGGATCTGGAATGACGTGGCTAAGTTCGTTAATGGACGGGATTCACGTATTCAAATTGAATGCAAAATTCTCATAACTGGAGCCATATAAAGTCCAAGCGAGTTTTCGGAAAAAAATATCCAAAATGGAATATTAAAATTCAACGTTGCCATCGTCACATTGATCATTGCTCGTGGCTATTTTTATTAGTAGCAGGTAACGATTTTCGTTGCAGAATTAATATTTAGGAAATTGAGAATCCCTTAGTGTTTAGATTGCACAAAACTGTATTCACCTAATCTGTATACTGGGAGCTTCTGGGATATTTCACAGAAATGTCAGGATTAATGTTTTGTGGGTATCAAAGGGAATATTGAATGAAACTCCTTCAATGAGAAATAATTTATTTCCTTTTGTAATCGTTGCCATTTCAGTATATTTCAGGCTCAACTATCCAACTGATCCAAACCATCGTTACGCCTAAAGAAACCTCTTCATCGTAAAGCTTCAATAAAAACTTCCCATTAAATAGAGGGAAAAGCGTATGGCTCGTCATGTCTACGTATCCCACGAATCCCGTTTGAAACCAGAAACAAATCCACAATGTGTTTTATCACGGAGCAATAGCTTATGGTTATGTTAGTATAAGAACCAACTCCGTAAACTCCAGAGAATATTCATTTATCATGATTCGGGGTACCCCACCACTACTTCTGGATAAGTGAGAAACAAAGTTTTATTCACTGGGGAATTCCAGGTGCGGATTTAAGAGATTTGTGTTCAGAAGGTGGATTACTAAAAAATAACTATAATAATAATAATAATAATAATATAGTTTATTTGCAAATAACTCAACCTAAATACAATTTACTAATGAATAATGCGAATAAACATGTGAACAGAGGCTTTCTATGAGGATCGCCTGTTAGTCCTTTCTAAAATAAAAAAATAAAAATTTTTTTTTCTGGAAACGCCGTGATAACACAACATTCTTGAAAAATAATGTTCCCATATCGTCAAAAAAATACAACAAATAAGTATGTTCAACACAGCACCTAAACAGTGTTATGAGATATAAATGTCCAGTGAAAACAAAGTCGGCAGTCTACATTTGGTGTAATCATATGTCAAATCCGGTTCTGAAAGTCTTAATCGTGGTAAATTCGTCAACTTTTGTGAGCACTTAAAAAAGTTTTTTTCATAAGATACAAATTAGCCAGGTAAGTCCATGGTATTATTTACAAATTCACAGACTTTTCTTCTATCCGTGTTCAGAAGCCACTCCTTCACTTTAGTCACGAATGTTCGGTGACTTCTCTTGCTTCTGCACTCTTCAGGAAGAAGAGCAAACATCCTAGGAGCCTGGAATGTCCAGCACCTCTGCCCAACAGTTTTATGAGTACGCAAAGTTTTGAAATCGGTGAGTTTTTGTCTTGTGGCGTAAACATGATCAAGTGGTGTGAGTTTAATTTTGCCTCCTTTAACGAGTACTGTAAGTTTTAGAAAGTAGAGCTGTCTAACATCCAATACTCTCGATATCCCAAATAACTCATCTGTGGAAAACAGTAGAGGCTTCCCAAAAATGGTCTTCAGTATCATCCTTTGAATAATTTCCAATCTATTCACATGAACATTGAGTGAAGCTCCCCATCCAACATTACACTTAACTCGTCTATACAATGGATGAAGAGTAGCTTTGGGGCAGATTTATAGGGTTATTGGAAGCGTTTCAAATTTCCAGAGAAGTGAATAACAGCCCAAATCCCGCTCTGATATTTTCAGCACGATGCTACAAAATTTAATGAAAAGAGAAATGTACTATTTGTACCATTGAACGTCACTCCGCGATTTTTTGCAGCCATATTAATCATTCCATTAATATTCAATTCTCATTTGGAACTTGTTGCATAAAACTCAATTAAAATGAATCAAGGGTCTCATGAACACTTCAACAAATATTTTCTACTTTTAGCTTAGCTTGCTTTCAGGTTCGGGTATTTACAGGGTGTTTTAAAAAAGTAACCGCATCCATTGGATGGGTAGAGAACTGGAAAATAATTGGGGTTGGCTGTGTATAGTTATTTTCCTAACAAGTGCGGAAAGTGATATTTTCCCGCACGAAACTGCCGTTACCCGAACGACGCGAAGCGGAGTTCGGGTAAGCAGTTGAGTGCGGGAAACACACTTTCCGCACGAGTTAGGAACAATATTTTTTCTACAAGCGCTTATACGAGATCGATTTCAACACACAGATCAAATGTGAATTGATCATTCTAAATACACATGAATGACAAAAGTCTCTGACAAGTCGTTACCATTGTACTCTCATCGTTGACCTTCGGTCCATAGAGACTACAAGCCTATGAAATAAATTTAAACTGTAATAATATTCATAAATTCTTTATTAATTGAAAAGAAAACTAGACTAACAGCACATAAAAATGAATTTTGATAAGGAATCTATGTACATTCTGTTTCTTCCCATTATTATCAATATATTCATTAGAAATATTCAGTTATTAGTTATATTTATTGTAAACGTGCAGTTGGTCGCGTTATGCAAATTTATAGCAGAAGCCATCATATTGGTCGAAGTCAGCTGCTCCTTGGAAGATAATGATTCTGTATTACAGTTTGAAGAGGAAGAAGCAAAACGTTGAATATTTGCCATCATATTGTTCGAAGGCTCTTTGGAAGGTAATGATTCTGTATTACAGTTTGAAGAGGAAGAACCATTCAAATTAAGAATTTTAGTGGACATTTTTTTTTTTGGTTAATAGATTCTTCCAAGTATCCCTCAGCAACAGCAGTTGACTTCCATCCTCCTAAACGTTTAATATTTGTGATACCTTCTCCACAATTGGCTAGGAAAGTAGCCGAGGAGCGCCTAAAACTGTGTCCTGTGTATAATTCCGGATTTTGTAGGCGTAAGTAAGCTGCAATTTCGGACGGTATTTTTCCTATTGTATTGATTCCGACAGGTTGAATCTTACATTTTCCCCGATTATACTTTATGAAAATTCGGCGATGAGGTATTTCCTTTGGACGTAAATTCATATATTTTCTGTATATGTTCAGAAAATATCCATTATTGGTGTCTTGGGATATAACAAACGATCTTGGTGAATGATTTTTGGAGTCCTTAATATTGACGATGATCAAGTCTCCTTTATCATCTATATCGTCGATGGTGAGTTTTGTAAGTTCCTCTCGTCTGCAGGCACCAGCTAAGCCAAAAATTGTTACCAACTTCATCATCAAGTAAATTTCATCAGATGCCTCACTCATGAATTTTGTTATTTCCTCTTCATTAAAAGCCTGTTTCAGTTTACAAACACTCTTTATCATTGAATATCGGGACCATAATGTGTTTGGTCTCCAAATTTTGGACATTTCCAAAAAATACGCCGAAAACACTTCCTCCTTTCTCGGTTGAACCTTTTTGGAATTACACCAATCAATGAATTCTGAATATTGCTTCTCATATTTTATCTTCGACTTGGCCGGTAACAAATTTAAACTCGCTTCATAAGAAGCTGCTAATATTTCTTCGGGCAGGCCATCATCAGATCCCGAAGTATCCATTTTACCGGAGCGTACTGATTGAATTCGAGTTGATATTATTTATATTTAAACACAATTTCATAATATAATGACAATGTATTAATTCTTATTCACATGCCGTTTCCATAGTTACGTCGTCGGTGGCATAGAGATATATCATTATTCAGTTTATTCTTTAGAAAAAGCGTGCGAGAAAAGCCCTTGCCATTACCACACGCATTTGCGTGCGGTAATGGAATAGCAGGGGTTTTTCCCACACTGTTTGGCAATGTGACTCTTTACGAATTGAAATACGTGCGGGAAAGAGAATGAAAGTGCACGCTTGTAGAAAAAAAAATTTTCGTAAAGCCATCCGTATTTTTCTTTCTGACAAGGGAGATTATTTTGAACATCGTTACTAAATGGCGGAGGATCTTGTCCATCATGAATCAATCAATTTTCAATCCTCGACAATTCTTCAAATTTTCAAGATGATTGGAACTCTTGAAGTTGGTGAGAACCATAATTCAGATTGTCCGTTACATACAGTATGGTGCAAATGAAAGGAATAAATTCGTTATTTTGTAAACCGCCGAATTTAAGGAAAAATCCTGAAATACGTCGATTTTTATTTTAAAACAGGCTATTCGTCAGGATACCTTTTTATTTTTGACGTTATCTGTGTGAGCGTGATGACGTCATCGCTCAAATTTTTAAATGGAAATGTGGGTGTTGTGATACATTATTTGAAAGGTATTTTAAATACCTATCCAGTCATATCAAAAATTTGCAGTAATTGATTTTTGTATTTGTTTAAGAAATCAATAAAATTCTATTATTACAATGAATATTTAATATGTATTACTCATTAAATACAACGAAACCTAAATTGAGTGCTTAAATTGTTTACCTTCAGCTAAAATACAATGACGGCCTTCACAAAATTTATTTTTGTGTGTCAATAAATACATCATACCAATACTTAATACATTTTATTAAGAAACCTGTTGAAATTTCATCAATAATATTTGTGACAATAAGCAAATCAATTACTGTATGTATTGGTATGGCTGAATAGGTATTTAAAAGACTTTTCAAATAATGTATTACAACACCTACATTTCCATTAAAAATTTTAGCGATGACGTCAAAAATAAAAAGGTATCCTTACGAGTAGCCCGTTCTAAAATAGAAATCGACGTGTCTCGGGATTTTTCCTTAAATTCGGCGGCTTACAAAATAACGAATTTATTCCTTTCATTTGCACGATACTGTATATAGATATACATACCTTATACAATATCTTTGATTTTTACATATATTTTTCACTGTAGATTTCACTCATGAAACTGAATACTTTTTTCCCATACCATTTATCAAAATTCGGTTTCGCTTGAAAGATACAGGGTGTCGAACATCCATGAAAAAACACTTTTCTCTTTATATTTTCGGAACCGTTATTTCAAATGAACTGAATTATGGTTGATTGTTCACTCTATACACGATGCATATTCTTCAATCAAAACGCATAATCAATAATTCCCCTGGTATAGAAGCTACAGCGTTACCGATTCATAAATCCACGCAAAAATACCATGAAACCACTTGAAAAGATAATCGGTTAATATTTTCGAATGGATCAATCATTTTAGAAAATAAAAGTATTCTTATGTTTTTTCAATAAAACGCGTCGTTTTCGAGTTATTCTTAATTGAATACGATAAAATTTGAAGAAAAAATCATTAATTTCAAGAACAATCTGGATGCTTCCCTGGATTGAATATCATCGAATATTATTACTTTTCTGGTCTCTAAACAAGTTAACAATGTTGTCAGTGTAGAAACTTAATTTTGTCAAAGTACGTTGTCAGTTCTTCAACTTAAAAAGTTAATTCCTGCAGAGTCTGAGCTGTTCTGTTTGAAAGTTTACATTGGTCCTTCGAAGCCTTCAGTTGAATACGCTATGGAAAATGAAAAAGTGCAGGAAAGTGCCGATAAAAATATTGGACTTCATAGAAGCGCTAGGTGCAATAAAGGAATTCCCGCAAGAAGATTTTCCGAATCAGAAATGGCTACTGTAGATCTCTGTACAAATGTGCCTTCTTCTAGAGTATGTGTAAAACCTAGACGAGAGAAAGGTTGCATGAGTGAAACAGAAATAACCTTTTCTGGTAATGGTTTACCGGTAGCTGATAATTCCCTTAATATTGTCACTGAAAAAAGTGCAGAACTTGAATTGGGTACTGAAAAGCACTCAGTTAGAGAAAGGAAGTCGAGCAAGGGATCTGCAATTTCTAAGAGATCCAATATTTCCAAGTTGAACTTGGAACTGATATTGTTAAAGGAGCAACAGAAAATTGACGAAGAGGAAGAACAAGGAAGAAAGAAAGCCCTTGAAAGAAAACGTTTGAATTTAATCAAAGAAATGGAACTGAAGAAGAAAATCATGGACAGTATTGAAAATAAAAGTGACACAGCTTCAGTTTATTCGCAAAGTTTATATAGCGATGAACATTATTTGGGAAAGTGGGTCGAAGATTCCAAAAAATGTATTGATCCCGAATATACACATTCTCAAGGAATCCAAGAAAGGAATGAGCATGAAAAAGTTGAAAGCCTCTGTTCTTGTACCCATAAATGTGACAATAACACTACCTTTTCTGTTGGGTGTGGAGGAAAAGATAATTCATTTTTTGATATTGCCAGGCAGTGTATTGAAAATACGACAAATACCAACAAACTTTTGCTTCGTCAGAAGGTGCGGGACCTTACCACTTCTCTGGTGAACTCTCGGAATGACCCATTTTTATTAGTGAATTCCATAGAGCCACAACGCGATATGGACTGACAGATGAAGATAATCTCGTTCGGTTGGAAAGGTCATTGAAAGGGAGAGCTCGAGAAACTGTAAAAGCTCTTCTAACTTCTCCATTGAATGTTGCTCAGATCATCAAAATGTTGGAAATGAACTTTGGCCGAGCAGAGTGG
The DNA here is from genome assembly GCA_951802165.1 of Adalia decempunctata. NCBI lineage: Eukaryota > Metazoa > Arthropoda > Insecta > Coleoptera > Coccinellidae > Adalia > Adalia decempunctata. The sequence continues at coordinate 32,252,728 of OX637697.1, forward strand.
ATTATTTTAGAGTTGATAGAAAAGACTAAGCAATGTGAAAGAAGATAAATTAGAGTCTTGTGTTGCTTTTTCCAACGCCGTGAGCAATATGGTAACTACCATGAAAAACGTTAAAGCTGAATTTTATCTATATAATCCTGAACTTCTTTGCCACTTAGTGGAAAAATTGTCTCCAATACAAAAATACTCGTGGGGAAAATATAAATATCAACGTGAACTTCAGTCCCTACAAACATCTTTGAACGATTTTGCAAATTGGTTCGAGGGAGAAACAAATTCTTTGGCTGGAATAAGTAGTCCCTTCCAGAAGACTCAGGCAAAATCTCTCCCCAGACGGGAAAATGTCATGATATCGAAAAAGAGTTTTCAGAAAAAACAAGTTGACTCAAAAGGATGTGTTTTATGTAAGAATGTCAATCATATTGTGCAGAATTGTGATGAATTCCTGAAACAGACAATCACAGAAAGACGAAAATCCGCTATGAATCTCAAGCTTTGTTTTTTATGTCTTCAAACCGGTCATATGGTGAAAAATTGTTATAAGAAGAATAAATGTGGTAAGAGTGGATGTAAAGGACGACACAACAAATTACTTCATGTTGAAAGGAATATCGAAGAACCTAAAGCAGAGGATGAAATCGTTTCTCCAAGAAATTTTTGTGGAAATCTATCCGAAAACAACACTGCAGAAAAAACGGTGTTGATGAGAATTGCTCCAGTCAAACTACGTGGACCCACAGGAGAAATTCGAACATTTGCCCTTTTTGATGAAGGATCCACATGTTCAATGATTGAAGAAGAGCTGGCCAATAAAAGTTGTCTGGTCCAATTATTCCACTTTGTTTTCAGTGGACCAACAACATTAGTCATTATGAGGACGATTCTAGATTAGTTTCGATTGATATATCAGGTGCCGATGAAAAGTCAACATTCTACAAGATGAACCACGTGAGAACCGTAAGAAATCTTAGTCTTCCATACCAGAAAATTGATGCTAATGAAATCAAAAGCAAATTTCCTTATTTGGACCTCAAATTATTGGAATCTATCGAATCAGCATATCCTCAACTGTTGATAGGCCAAGATAATTATGGACTCATTGTTCCGCGAAAAATTATTCAGCCAAAACTGAATGAACCAATCATGTCGAAGTCGAAACTAGGTTGGACCATCAATGGGAACATAACAAACAATGAGGTATCAAGAATGCCCCATGTGAGTCTTTGTTGTCGTTTGATTAGCAATGAAGAACTCCACCTGTTAGTCAAAGATAGTTTCCGAATTGAATCATTTGGTGTGAAACAAATTCCCATTGTAAAATCAGCAGAGGATAAAAAGGCGATTGATATAATGGAAAAAACAATCAAAAGAATAGGACAACATTATGAGATAGGACACCTCTGGAAAAATGAAAACGTTTCTTTTCCAGACAGTAGACCGAATGCAGTGAGACGTCTATTATGCATGGAGCGAAAAATGGATAGAGATTCAAAATTTGCTGATGAATACTGCAGAAAGATTGAAGAATATCTGATTAAAGGCTATGCAAGAATACTAACAGACACCGAAAATGTTGAAACCCCAAAAACCTGGTACCTACCCCATTTTGCGGTATGGAATGTGAATAAACCAGGAAAAATAAGACTTGTTTTCGATGCAGCAGCTAAATCTTATGGATCCTGTTTGAATGATTTCTTACTACAAGGCCCAGACTTCGTACCATCATTGATCTCTGTGTTATGGCGATTCAGGCAGAGTAAAATAGCCTTGAGTGGGGACATATGTGAGATGTTCCACCAGGTTCTGATTAGTCAGGAGGATCGATGTGCACAGCGTTTCCTGTGGCGTGGTAGAGATCGAAGTCGAGATCCTGATATTTACCAAATGAATGTGATGATTTTTGGAGCTGTTTCATCCCCGTCCATAGCTCAATTTGTGAAGAATAGGAATGCCATGGAGTTTGAATGTCAGTTTCCAGGTATAATCAGATGCATGGAAAAGCAACACTATGTTGATGATTATTTGGACTCATGTGACACCGAAGAAATATCACTCTTGATCCGAAAGAAGATCCTCCCCAAGTCCAGCAGGCTTTTCAAGTTGTCCGCTTTCCTAGATGAAACTGGCATTATTCGTTTGGGTGGAAGATTTCCTGAGAGTCAGTCATTGAACCTAGGATATGATTTTCGATATCCGGTTATTCTAGATCCCAAGAACAAATATACCCAGCTGCTGATCAACCACTATCACCATGAATCTGGTCATAATGGTGTGGAAACGGTTATAAACAATTTGAGGCTCAAATATTGGATTCTTCATATTCGACAAGCGGTCAAGAAATGTTTTAACTCCTGTCTCTATTGCAAAATCCGGAAATGTGAGCCAATAGCTCCTGAAATGGGTCTTCTTCCACCAGAGAGATTGGAATCTAACGTATTCCCTTTCACTTACGTTGGTATTGACTTCTTTGGTCCGATGACCATTTCCGTGGGGCGAAGAAGAGAGAAACGATATGGTGTTCTCTTCACATGTCTAAGTATCAGAGCAGTGCATATCGAAGTAGCAGCATCTCTGGATACCAGTTCCACGATCCTTGCCATCAGACGTTTTATGTGTCGCCGAGGACAGCCAAAGGAAATTAGATCCGATAATGGAACAAATTTTGTTGGTGCTGAACGAGAACTGAGAGAAAGTGTGAATTCCCTGGACGATGTTAGAATATCTGACGAACTTTCTTCGAGAGGCATCAAATGGAAGTTCAACTGTCCAAGTGCTCCAAGTATGGGAGGCATATGGGAAAGGATGGTAAGATCGATAAAGACAGCACTCAAGGTATCGCTCAAAGAGGTCAATCCAAAGGAGGAAGTTCTCTTAACTCTACTCTACGAGGCAGAATATATGGTGAACTCTAGACCATTGACACATATATCGGTGGATCCTAATGAACCGGAGGCAATTACTCCCAATCATTTTCTGCTTCTTCGACCTGGAGGAGTACAGTCTCATGGGGAAAACGACATAAGAAGCAGGAAACAATGGCGGTTCGCACAAGCCCTGGCGGATCTATATTGGAAGCGTTGGATCAAAGAATATCGACCAACTCTTATTCAAAGACAAAAGTGGCACACAAAAACTGAACCTCTCAAAGTGGGTGATATCACGATAATGGTGGATGACAAGGCACCTCGAAACGAGTGGCTAATGGGACGTGTCGAAGAAGTCTATCCAGGAAAAGACGGCACCATAAGGGTAGCAAAAATAAAAACCATGAAAGGCTTCTACACAAGACCCCTAACAAAGTTGTGCATTCTTTCCACGTCTACCAGTTGATAGTGAAGTCTCTGGTTCTTCACGGGGCGGAGAATGTAGAAACTTAATTAGTTTATTGCCATATATTTGTTTCATAGGAATCAGTAGTTCTGTTCATGTCATTGTTGATATTGTTAAAAAGTCATTGACAGAAAAAATATAATTTTGTCAAAGTACGTTGTCAGTTCTTCAACTTAAAAAGTTAATTCCTGCAGAGTCTGAGCTGTTCTGTTTGAAAGTTTACAGTCAGAATGTTTGTCAACTTTGTCGAGACCAAAATCTGAACGATGGAAAAACATTTGATGTGGAGATAAGTAATAATGAAATCCCACAAATGTGGGAGATAAAATTGAACACCAAGGATCATGGAATTATACATTCAATACGCACATTTAAAAATTTATTGGTACTGGTCCAGATTGAAAATAGGTTGGAATGATAAGTTGGTGGCTTGAGGACAGGGCAAATGAATTTATCCTTTTCGAATTATCGACGTTTCGATCCACTGTTTGGATATTCTTCAAAACTTTTCAAATGGAAAAATGAGACAATAAAAAGTTCTTCGGAAATTTCTTGTCAAGAAACGTCGACAATTCGAAAAGGATAAATTTCATTTGCCCCGTCCTAAAGCCACGAACTGATTATTCCAATTTAGTAGAAGGATGCGAAGAAGATAATATCGAAAATGAATGTCAACGAAATACAAAATTCAGATATATGAACGGAATCACGATACAGGTATTGAGTTGAAAATAAAATGATACTTAGCCCTAAATAAGTAAATAATCTGTGGCGATGTTTCTATCTAAACAATATCCTCTTGGAATTTTATAAACTCGACACTACACGGTTATTACTACATCATTCACTGAAAGTCTTCACATAATCATCACGAGAAGAAAAACACCTGATATTATCACTTTTCCCTTTTATTACAACAAGAAACAAGAGAAAGATTTCCTCCATGCTTGTTCCGAGATCGCTATACTCAAGCGTCGTTCTCAGACGGTTTGGTTATATTACGTACAACGATTATCTCTTCAATCTTGATTACGCAGACTACAGATGGGTCGATTCACAACCCCCTCTCTAGAAGGCTGTGATCGATTTATAGATATTACGTAGTTTCGGCTGGCATTGTCTACATAAGGATTTCTGTGAAATACTCACAGTTTTAACACAAAATGGGTTAGGTTAAGTTGATTAATAATAAATTCTGATAAATTGATTGAGAGACATTCTTAATGAGATATTTTTGGGATATCGAGGAAAATATGGACAAGTTATCAGTGTTTACATATTAATCTTTGGAAAAATCGAAAAAGGAACTTATTTTGATGAGAGAAATATGGCTTTTTAATAGCAAATATAAAAGTCGGATAAAACTAAGTGTTTTTGTTAAGAAAAATCGTATTTTTAACATTGGTATTCAAATAAGGTAAGTACCTACTTGAGTAGGAACTCCTCAAATGTATCAACCTAATGCCAATCGGAAAATATAAAATTTGAGGTGTTTGCAGAAATTCGTATCAGGCATGTATTTGGCTCATTTTATTTTTCAAATGGCTCTATCTCTTTCATAGTTCATAGAGCCAAATTCGGAAAAATGGAAAATGAAAAAAAAATTCTTTTAGCCCCAAGAATCTACATTTAAATATATGCACAAGTCAAAGACTCACCCTGTATAGACAAGGGCGGATTTACGAGGGGGTACTGGGGGTAACTATCCCTCCCATGAGTATCGAAAGCATAAGAAAAAGGTGGTGCACATGAGACATTCCATACATCCAATGGTTTTCAATCGTTATTACCCCCCCATGATCGTTTTTACTCCTCCCATGAAAAATAGCTATATCCGTGTACAGATGGATGGAGGTAAAGTCTAAAATCACGCTAAGAGTAATTTTCTTTTTTGTCTAAGAACTTACCTCCCGTATTACATACCCACTTTGGAAACACGCAATCTATATATTTTTTTGTCAATATGGACAATTTAAGAAAACTGAATGAATATTATTTAGGAATATTATCGTCCCAATTTTGTGGACCAGAGGTAGTGTCGGAAATATCTATTGGATACCTACGTATTTCGCAAGAACATTTGACTGAATGGATTATTTACTTTACACTTAACTTCTTTTCTAAAAGGTGGAAGAAGGTGAAAATAAAAGGTTTTTTAGAGAGATCTCCATTCTTCCATCAAGCAGTTCAAAGAATTGATTTCCATCGTCACGCCTAAGTTTCTATTTTTTCGTGTTGGGACTTAGTTCACCGCAAAAATTCATTGTCGAAGTATTGATCGTATATTATTTGATTTGGTGAATTATTTCAATTGATGAACATTTAGAGTCTAGCTGGAAACACACGGAACATTAAAAAGATTATATTCAATGTCTCTTAATGAGTTTGTATGCCATAGTCGGCAAGTTTGCGAGGAACTGCAGGATTTGGACTGATGAAATTTAATCAAGATACATTACATTACATACATACACAGGGTGATTCACGGTGGATGGCACATTGGACGTTTCTGGAGAACCAGACTTCAGATTGGTTTGAAAATTTAACAGAATGCGTTATCGGACCTGTTCTACCCAACTAAAATATTTTCGTCAATGCGGTGTTGCCACTTCTATTAGAAAGTAGTAGCAACTTTGCTTTTTCAAATGGAACACCCGGTATATTATATTATCTTTGGAATATCCAACAACTTCTCGACAACTTTTATTGACATTTCCCTACACCTATCTGTTGCCGTTTTCGAAATATAAATTAATTTCAATTTTTTTCACCGGAAAACATTACTTCTAAAAATGCCGATAACTTCGGGTTGAGATTGCCATTGGAATTTGGTTTGGAGTTAGGTAATACATAAATACTTCCAAAACTCAAGCCTGATTTACGTTACTCCTATACAGGGTGATAAAAAAATACAGTCTTTTCGGTTGCTCGAAAAAGTGACTGAAAGTTGTTTATTTCAAATGGAACGCCCTGTATATTATTGGAAATTCGGAAAACTGATGAAATTCGCTTTCATTCTATGTATATCATGCCTACGCCTAACTAGTCAAATTTCGGACTTATGAGCATTTATTTGTCAAAATGTCCCTTCAGAATGGTATTTCCATTCAGTATTTGGTAGGCACTAGGCCGGCCATGATTACTACTTGATAGTACCTTGTGATATTCTCCTAATAATAAAGGCACCAAGAAACTTGAGAGTCAAACTATTTATATGAATTATTATTAAAAAGTAAAACAATCATGTCGAATACTTCAAAGTATGTTCGAATCGCTGGCCGTTCACTTCCAAGTACTTCAAAATGCGGGTGTTGACTGTTTTCGACTTGGCAGATCGTATTTCTTTGAAATCCAAATCTTCAAATGCTTGGGCAATCCTTTCCAACAATTCATCTCTCGAATGCACAGGTGTTTTGTTAACTTTTTCTTTCAACATTCCCCACAGATAAAAATCTAACGGACTAAGATCGGGTATTCTTGCTGGCCAATTCCATGGTCCCAAGCGCCTTATCCACCGATCTTCAAAAAGTCTCTTCAGTTAATAATAATGAACAAATTCATGAGCATTTGGTTTGAATTGTTTTCTTCCATCGTTTCGAAAGTATTTGCAACTTCTGGAATCAAGAAAATGTCGAAATTCAAGCTTCTTGGTGCCTTTATTATTAGGAGAATGTCAAATAGTAATCATGGCCTGCCTACCAAATACCGAATGTAAATACCATTCTGAAGGTACATTTTGACAAATAAATGCTCATAAGTCCGAAATTTGACAAGTTAGGCATAGGCATGATATACATAGAATGAAAGCGAATTTTATCAGTTTTCCGAATTTCCAATAATATACAGGGCGTTCCATTTGAAATAAACAACTTTCAGTCACCTTTTCAAGCAACCGAAAAGACTGTATTTTTGTATCACCCTGTATTGAAGTAACGTAAATCAGGCTGGGGTGTTGGAAGCATTTATGTATTACCTAACTCCAAACCAAATTTCAATGCTATAGTGTTTCTCAACCCGAAGTTATCAGCATTTTTAGAAGTCATGTTTTCCGGTGAAAAAAATTGAAATTAATTTATATTTCGAAAACGGCAACAGTTAGGTATAGGAAAATGTCAATAAAAGTTGTCGAGAAGTTGTTGGAGATTCCAAAAATAATATAATATACCGGGTGTTTCATTTGAAAAAGCAAAGTTGCTACTACTTTCTAATAGAAGTGGCAACACCGCATTGACGAAAATATTTTAGTTGGGTAGAACAGGTTCGGTAATGCATTCCATTAAATTTTCAGACCGATCCGAAGTCTGTTTCTCCAGAAACGTCTAATGTGCCATCCACCGTGAATCACACTGTATACGGTGGGTTTCGCAAAGCGTAATCACCGGTGATCCAAGATCACCGTCTTGATTCTGTGAATTTCGCACTGTCAAAACACGATCAACCTCCGATCACTGGTGATAACGCTTTGTGAAACCCACCGATAATGAAATAGATTATGGAGAAAACCCATTCGAAACTACTATCAGTAGTTGTTAATTATACAAGAGCACTCTTGGAGAGAAGAATGTACTGCTGTGTCAATTCTTATCACCTCGAGAATCTATGTATACTCCATTCACTTTTATTTAATTACATAGGAGGTCATGGTTTCGATTTCAGGAATTGGTGCTCCTGATGAAAAGCACAGAACATATGATGAAAAGTCAGTGCGCGCACAGAAAATATCATTAATGACAAAACGATGTTGCCAGTTTCTTTGTTTACATCAAAGTAGAAGTATCAAAGATATTCCACATTTTGTTAGGTTTACAAATTGTTCGCAGATTTTTGGTATTTAATCGATATTTCGTTGAAAAAGCTGTTATTTGGACAGATATCGCAGTAGATGGATCGGATGGAGCCTCGAGAGGTCAATTAGGATGATATTTTTCAGGTTCTCCAAGAAATTTGGCGATATCTGAGCAGATTTGCAGAAGTTAGGTACCTCACTAATGAGGTGGAACTTAGACCTAATTCTCCTATAAGAAACGCCTTTCAAAGGTCGAGATGGTGAAAAATGTATTCTTCAGATGTTGTTTGAACAAACGCAGCCGAGTTTTATATCCCAACATTGATTTTAAGAAAGTTATCAAAAAAATAAAATTGACATTATTCTTGATACCTACTTGTAATTACCCATCAATTCGTCTTATATCTTTGGGTTGATTCTTTTTAATGAATTCTTGATTAGAATCAACAATTGATGTCGTCAAGTCTTGAACTTTCAGTTCAAGAGGATAATAAACATTAAATCTTCACAAGCATGCATATGAAAATTATGTGAAAGCAATGCAATTTTCTTCCATGGCAAAAAATAATATATTTCAACAGTGATCTCTTGTACTTTTCATGCAAATAACTAGAAAAGGAATCCTTTCCATCAATTCATATAAACGTTAATTATTTTCGTCCATCACATCTTTTCCAATTCATTCATTTTTCGAATAAATTCACATTCTGAGAAATGCGCTAAGAATGTAGAAAGGGCAACATAGTGCTGACTTGGAACAGAAAAATATTTTGAAAAACGTCATAACTTCGATACAGAGTGGAATGTGTCAAATTTCCAATGCCAGAGTTGTGATTTTATAATTGTGAATGGAGTATATGCTAGGAGCATAGAATAACTGGAGAGAAGGCTCCCCTACGAAAATGAACTGCCAAAAACGTCCGAACTTGTCAGTTCGCCGCAAGGTCACGAGATGGCGACAACGTCGTTTCTTCCTACAACATGGCTATCCTTAATAATATTATCGTTAATGGTTATTCGTTGTTATTACTTATTAGGTCCCATTTATTACTAAATCATAATATATATTCTTTTGAAAGAAAGCAATACATACTTTTTTTCGTAAATCCGACGATATAATGCATATAGCACGTGTAAAGAAATGGCTACAAGGATCAGATTGAATATAGGAATAAAAATCTGTTTCCCGCTCCGAATCTAAGTGTTAGCAGAGGGAATGTAAAAGGGGTACCATACAATTCTGCGTATAATACACGAGAACAGATAAAACCTCAGTCTTCCCGTATAATAATAATAATACTTACCTGAATGTTCGCTTTTTCCGATAAGGGTATTGTTTTGACAAATTTATTACCGATCACAGACTTCCCATAAAATTGCGCATAAAAAGTTGATTAGAATAAAGCGATTTTCATCATCATAGTCCGGACGTCGTTCGACGTGTGGTGACAATTTGAAGTTATCAACTGTCCTCATTAAGCTGGTCAATAACTCGTCCTACGGTTCTCTGCCACTGCCTTCTGTTTTGCGTAAGCCTATTCGCAGATTCCATACTTGTATTAAGCAGCTGGGTTATTGTATCCGTCCAACTCGAAGGGGGTCTGCCGCGCTTGCGTTTGCCTTTAGTTTTTCCTTGCACTAGAAGGCGTTCGATGTTGTCGCCTCTCATTATGTGTCCATAAAATTTGAGAATCCGCTTGTACACAAGCGTTGATAGTCTCTGTGGCACATCAATTTCTCTTAAGATGGATACATTCGTTCTTCGAGCAGTCCAAGGTATTTTCAACATTCGACGCCAACACCACATCTCAAAAGCGTCTATTCGTCTTTTATCCGCTCGACGCACCACCCAGGTCTCGGAAGCATAATTGAACACTGAAAACACCAAAGTCTGAACGAGTTTGACCTTAGTTGCCTTGGTGATATTCCTATCCTTCCGTATTTTTGATAGTTGCGTCATTGCAGCTCTTCCCAGTTGTATTCGTCGCCTTATTTCAGGTTCAGTATCTCCATCATCACGAATTGTCGCTCCCAGGTAGATAAATGAGCTTACCGTTTCGCAATTGGCGACAGTATTAGGAATTCGATGTAGTTTGTTCCCACGATCAATTATCATAATTTTTGATTTTTGATAGTTTATCCTTAAGCCGTATTCTTCACCAATATCTGATAGTCGCTTCAAAAGTTCTTTCATGGCTTGTATCGTTGATGTGATCAACACTGTGTCGTCGGCGAATCTCAAATTAGTGAACCTGGTACCACCGATCGAGAGACCTCTACTCCATCCCTTCAACACCATACGCATCACATATTCACTGTATATATTATAAAGCATGGGTGACAGCACGCAACCCTGTCGTACACCTTTATCTATTTTAAATTCATCCGAAAGCATATTATCAATACGGACAACTGCTGTACTGTTGGTGTACAAGTTGGCAATAAGGCTTATCAAATGAGCAGGAACTCCCATTTCCCTTAATATAACCCATAACTTCGGCCATCTTATGTTGTCAAACGCCTTTTCAAAATCGACAAAGCATAGAATCGTTGGGATGTAGTCTTCTCTCGATTTTGAAATAATATTGCGGATATTCAAAATTTGTTCTCTGCACCCTCTGCCCTTCACAAACCCTGCTTGCTCAGGGGCTATTTCAGGAGCTATGAAATACGATAGGCGTGCTTGTATGATATAGAGCATAATTTTGCTCACATGAGTTATCAGAGCCAACGTACGGTAGTTGGCGCAAAGAGTAGTAGACCCTTTTTTTTGAAGTGGTATTATGATTGAAGTTGTCCATTCTTTCGGCCATTCTTGAGTGACCCATATTTTATTGCAAAGGGAATGTATCACCTCAACATCCTCGAGTTTTTTGAAAATATCAGCTGGTATTTTGTCTATGCCCGGTGCCTTCCCACTTTTTATGTCATCAATATTGTCTATGTTATGATTTATGGCCATTTTCAATTAAAAAGAAGCATAAGTGTATCAATAACAATGACAGCCACATTATATTCTTTGCTATTGTAGCGCCATAGAACAAAATATCTGACATGTTACTGAATAAAGGATCTCAGCGTTATCTATCGGGCGTCACACGAAACTCTAACCTCCGCCGTTATTGGCAGTTCAAAATGATCTGTCGAGCGTATGAAGCCTTCCCTCCAGTTATTCTATGTATATGTATTATAAATATTTGTTTTTTATTTAATGTCATTTTTAGACAGAAACGAAAAAACAGGCAAATACCTGTAAAAATTAAACGTTCAACAACCCTTTTCCTGTTCCCGCCCTGTTAGCCATTCGATCAGTGAGGGCGGATTCAAATCATTCTGATGGACGTGTTTGAAGAGCAAATAACCAAAGTAGTATTTCGGTGAAGAGCTCAAGACCAGACATCCATTTTTTCATCCGCCACTTTGTTTCAAACCCTTCAAACTTCAAGTTCGGAACCTACATCATTCTCTCGAGCTTAAATAAAATTCTCCCTGCCTTTCTCGAGAATTCCGTGACTCCGGCTATTTCTCAGAATAATAGTTTTATAAGTCGTTCGATAATTAGATTATAGAAACTTGTAGCCGGTTGGGAAGGTTCGAGGGCTTGAATTGGTATAAGCGGAACGAATTCGGCCATACTCTCTCTCTGTTAGGTCGAAGTTCGCGTGAAAAAAATTACGAGTATCTAGGAAATTCGATTATACCCCGCCTCAAGGTGAACCATGTTTTCTACTTTTTCGCGTGAACTGTTCGAATAACGGAACGGCACACTAACAAGAAGGGTCAGCCAAATGACCCCTGGAAGTTGTTTATGCCGAGCTTCGATTCTTTAATTTTCTGATATTACAGAAAACGGATCTGAGGCAAGTCAGCGGAATGGAACTTTCCTTCATTTTGCCGACAGTTCATTAAGAGAAAAATGTTTCAGTATAAAACATTTTTGTACGAATGTACAAATTGTGCATGTTTTTATTTATCGAAGCGTAACGATAAGTTCAACCCTCTAAGTGCACAATTATGTCAGTTTTTCACGGGGCTTGCCTGTAGTGAAATCGCCTTCGTGAAATCCAAATGTATGAAACGTATGAAATATTTTTTCAAACAAAATTTGCAGAGAGTTTTGTATTCTACATTATTGATCATAAATTCAAATAGCAAAAAATCTATATGAAATGAGATATTTACAAAAAAAGCGTAAAAAACCGATTTTTGTGACCTTTGACCTTGAAATTTAACAGTTGCGTACACCCTAGCATAAGTGGGTTTTGAGACAACTTTTAGGGTGTCAATAAAATCAAAATAAAATAAAAAAAAATAAAAAAAAATAAAAAAAAATATACAAGTATTTACAGACTTACAGCTGGGTATCTCGAATTCCGAGATTCTTACCTAATTTAAGCTTAAATGACTGGACTAATTTTCGTATATTCTCTTGCATAAATCGGAAACTATTGATTTAAAAGCACAGATTGCTTTTTAGTTGTTTATTTTACCACTATGACCTTTTTTTTTGACTAATTCTTCAATTGAAGAATAAAGGATTTCTCAGGTAAGAGATGAGGGAAATAATGTTCCACAAACAATCTAGTCAGTCTCCGAACAGGGAATTTCTTCACTGCTTATTTTGTTGAAGATTCGATTATGTTTTTTAAAATTTTAAATTTTTTTAATGTTTTCACCACAAAGTCACACACATGTTTTTAATTTGTTCTGATTTTATTGTAGCCTGAGGAAGGCGGAATATAACGCCGAAACGTCGCTTTAGAATCCAATGAGTTTTATTCAGTTCCTTACACCGAGATCCATTTTAGTTCATGAAATTCTGGAAGGAACGAGAATAATCCATCGATATTGATTTAAAAATTCAAAAAATGTTTTCACAATTTTTCTGTTATTTCCCCAGATTGTAGATTATGTCAGTTCTCCTCCTACAATTTCCTTCAAAAGTCGGAATGCTATTTTTCAGTTCACATTGAAATGAAAGCTCTTACCAACAAGACAATAATTACTATTTTTTTTATTTTTGAGATGCATAGTTCTTGAGATATTCAGGAAAACATGCAAACATTTGGCATTTGTCTTGTTAAATAAGAAATACAATTTTTCAGTTCACATTGAAATGAAAGCTCTCACCAACAAGACAATAATCATTCTTTTTTTTTTTCTTTTTGAGATGCATGCATGAAAATGAGGGAATCAAGAATATTACTCACCTACAATAATATTAACTCCATTGGTATTCACTAACCATTATGCGATGAAATCCATTTTTTTTTCTAAGTAATGATATTGAATCGAGAAGAAAAAAAACTGGATTCGGAAACCGAATGAACAAATGGTGCATATTTCTGAAATATGGCTAATTTGGACGACCAAAACCTCCTTTGAAAGTAATTAGAGCATTTTTTCATATTCACAACCTTAACGAAGAAACATAAGTGAATTATTTGTTCAATCACTCTCAACGAATTCATTAGACACAAGTTTTCGCAAACCCTTCATTAGTATTGTGTTTGTCTATATATGTGTATATTAGTTCTATTTTTCAGATGTGATTCACCTTTTTGCTTGTTTTATGAGACATATGTACATATATCTATACGTTTTTTTACTTTTCCGTAAAGTTTTGAGGAAATAAAATGAATATGAATCAAAGATTAAGAAACTCTTAATATTTTTTATTTAAAATCTCAATAGATCATCTTAATGATTATATAATGTATGTACATACAATAGAATAATTACAAAACGAATTACAATTATGAGAAGTTTAATATAAACAGATACAAAGAGAATATCTATGTTATTTTGAGCTCTGTACCTTCTCCATTGGTGGAGGAAATCAAGGTGGTATTCAGATGGAGGAACTCAATACTGTGTAACTCACGCATTAATTTGCCTACCCTCTTATAATTTGGGTGGGCAACCCTTCAACAGACCCTAATTTTTCTTCCGTTGAAATATTTTGAAAATTTTCGAGTTAATGGTCGAAACTTCATTTTGATTGATTGAAGGGAACTGGAAAGAATTATTGTGTATTCATTTCTTTCGGAAGGATTGATTTATCCTGAAAAATTTGGATATTGGAAGATGAATGGTAATTATTGCTGGGAACGACCAAAAATACGTTATCAAAATGTAATGATATGTCGTCAATACGTTCGTTGATAATTTACGTTTCCTATATGATATGATAGTTTACATAAAGAAGGAAATACGATGATTGATTCTCGTCAAAGAAATGTCTATTATCGTTCATTTGAAAACAACGAGTTGTAGGTTTCTTTGTTCATTCTATCACTCGAACATTCCCAAATGATTATGATGGGAATTTTCTTGCAACCAATTTCTTTCCGCTCGAATACCGCCCTGACATCGCGACACCTTCGCAAAGTATTGTGTTGGGAAGAAATCTCACAAAACATCCATTGTTTCATTATTTAGACTCAACGTTCAACTGTCTTTATTTTACACGCAACTCTCTTGTTGGTGGCCCATCAAGGGAGTTCTGATCGTGATTACCTCTCGCTGGTGAAACGTCGGTTTTGTGACTGGAAATAAAGAAGAGACGGGAGACATCAGAGGGGGAGACTTCACAGTCGGTTTTTGGGGATATGCCTTCTTGCTGTGGTCGATTTGTGCATATATTGTTGGATCGTCTCTGATTTGGTGTTCTAGCTGGTTGAGTCCGTTCTTGCACGTCGCTAAGGTGTTGGGTCGCACAAGGGAGAGCTCTGCGTATGTCACTTCGTTAGTTCTCTGAAAGTGAAACAATAAATATTGAAGATGAAGACGATCTGTGAATATGAATTTCATGAGAAATTGAGAATTCAATACGAAAGGTGTTTTAGTCGTTTTTGCGGTTTTCTTTGTCACTGAACTGGACTATTCAACCTAGAAAACTCATTTTTGGCCATGTGCTTCGTCAATTGTACGATTTTTTTGGACACAACAAACCACATGTGCTAAAATAGACTCCAATGCACCCAAGAAACATGACTCTGTCATGTGTTTTCATTTAAGGAGAGGAGGCTGAAGCATATGTATTTTCTGTCGATGAAAATGATGGACATGTTACGGCCAGTTTAGTTCGATATTATGTCGTGCTGGAAATGGATGGAATTGAAATCAATGAATGTCCTGCTCCACGAAAGTTCAGAGAAGTTGTGACCTATTCAAAAGTTGCTTGCCCATTTTTTTTCCACTAATTGTTCATTTATCAGAAGTCAAATGATTACTCTCTCATATCGGGTGTTTTTTCATATGTAATACCACTAGAGATGGAATTTTGCCGGCAAAATTTCTCGATTGTAATATGAAAGTTTGTTGCTCGGAAATTTCATGAACGAGAATTGTATCAAAATCACGAGCCGTTAGGCGAGTGATTTTGGAAAAAATGTCATGAGCGAAATTTCCGAAAAGCAACTAACTTGAATAATACAGGAGAGAATTTTTACCTGCTTAAATTTCATCTCGAGTGGTATTCGGCATGAAAATGTTTAACATTAAGTAACGTTGTTTGTTTTCTCTATGATATTCATTTCCGAAGCTATCTATATGAATTGGAGAAACGTCCAAAATTTTATCGCTGGAAAACCAACTTGTTGGTTTTGCCGGGTTGAAAGTTTTATCGAGATGAAACGATCGTTGCTACGGAAACTTCCTCACTAAAAATGGAAAGAGAGGAATAGTCAGAGTGACAGAACTTCAAATTGAAATAAAACAAATTCAAATTGGGACTGAAGCCAATTTTTTTTATTAACCCTCCAACGCATAGCGCCGCCTCAAGGCGGACCTTATTCAAACTGCTCTAAATGTAAAAAAAGAAATGTAATTTAAGTTATGAACAGCTGAATCCAGAGGTAGACTATACGCGTTAATTCGGTGTATGTTTAGTTGCCATCGTGTTTACTCTATAGGGGTTACATATCGAAGATGTTGATACCATGTCCGAATGATGCATTAGAGGGTTAACCTACTAATTTCATGTCATTTATGTTTTAAACATAATTTCCGGCATATGTCCACCACGACTAGCTCTGAGGAACCGCATGCGACCAGACCTATTTCGAACCATTTTTTCGAGTAATTCAGGCCTTATTTCGACAATTAAAAGAAATATGTTGCCTTCCAAAGAGTCTATCGCTTCTGGTTCATCAACATAAATCAATGGCTTGACATAACCCCAAAGAAAATTATACATTTGAGTTATGTCGCATGATCTTCGAGGCCAATGAATTGGACAATTTCTCGAAATAATGTATTAGACCAATCTTTCTTCAATAAGTCGATTGTTACGGTAGCAGAATGAGGTGTAGCACCATCTTGTAGGAACCAAATCACCTCTGAGTCGATAGGATTCAAATTTTGAAACAATCATTGATCATCGATCTGTAACGAGCACCATTCACTATCACATTAGGTCCAGCACCGTTTTTGAAGAAATATGAACCGATGATGCCTCCAGCGTGTTAAGCACACCAAACAGTACATTTTTCAGATGCAATGAAACCTGCAAAAATTCTTGAGGATTGTTTTCACTCCATATACGGCAATTTTGCTTGTTCAAGTCGCTGTTCAAACAGAAATGGGCTTCATCACTAAACACAATTTTTCGATGAAAAAGTGGACCAACTTCAAGCTGTTCTAGGGCCTAATCAGCAAACAAACGACGATTATGGTCAAGTGCCTTTAGTTCTTGAACCAGTTGGATCTGCTATGGTTGTAGACCAAGATCTTTACGCAAAATTTTCCATGTGGTGGATGCAAGTCCAACTTGTTGTGAAGGTCGACGAATAGACAAAACTGGATCTTCATTAACACTATGACTTACGGAAGCGATATCTTCTTGTGTACGTACAGAGGCAATCAAGAATGAAATAATCCAAATTGAAACCGCTATGCTGAAGAGAGTAATGGAAAACTTCCGCGAAAGACTCCACATGTGCGTCGCTTGCCGAAGCCGTCATTTGCATGATATTATTTTCAAAACATAAATGAAAAAAACTTGACTATGTAGGATTTCAAAATGAAAAAGGATTTAACCAATATATTTTTTCGTATTTTTTCAACAGCTCCTTCGAATGTGGAAGAACTAGTTACCGCACCCTGTATTATTGTTCAATGAAATTTATCTTACCTTTAACCAGGGCCTCAGTTCATAACAGGTACTTTTAATGGAGACTGAGCAATAGTTATTCGTCTAAAAAGTGGAAAAAGTGTATATTGCGGTAATTTTCTGCACGATCGTAGAAATACTAGTTTATACCTAGCAGAGTGGACCCTGGCAGAAATCGAGATTTTACTGCCACATTTATTATAAGTACTTAGCCGTTCATACTTCGCTTATTCTATTACAAACTTGAATGTTTTCACATCGCATCCTTTAATCCACCAAGTCCAATTTATACTTCGTCGTTATAATCGACCATGTGTTGCCAATCGCTGAACTGCTGGAAACTTCGAACACATTTTCTTCGATTGCTGCCGAAGTGAAGTGAACATTTCGGAAGTTTATAATAACGGCATTATCGACTTTATAATGAGAATTTATATACCATCACCGTCTGCAACGAGTATGGCGGAATGATTATAGATTTTGTTCGATAGCCAAAACTCAGTTTTATTTCAGAAATATTCCATTGGACAACCAGGACAACCTTGAATGCGGCCATTAGAATGGAAGTCCACCTCATTCGGATCGACATTTTAGAGTGAGTGATGGGCAACTACCGATCGAGACTTCGAAATTGAAAATGAGGGTCAACATTTCATTGGCTTTATGTCAAATTTTACAGTTCATGAAACACATGAGTATCAATGAATTTTACACATTAAACCCAGGGTCGGTATTCATCCTGTAAATAGGTACCTATACTGTAAAATGACTTTCCCTATTTCAGTATCGTAATGAGTTCATTACAGTAGGTACTGAAAACAGTGCTGTAATGAATTCATTACAGCATCAGTTTCAGTTGCATTTTTCGTTTTGTGGTTCAACATTGACTTCCGATCCTATCAAATTTCAGCAGATATCAATTTGGAAATGTCAATTTTCGTATTTCCTAGCATTCACACCAACTGCCAAGATACAATATGAAAGTCACTAGGACTTATAATTTGAATTTTTTATTGAATTGCCCAAAATTTGACTGAAATAGAGAGAATATCGTCTAATACTTGTTGCAGAATGCAATTCCAATACTCTTTTCGCATTCGTATTGGAATAGGAGCCCATTCTGCAACTAGTTTTAGAATATACTATTATTGATAGGAATGCGGTCCTTACCACCTTTTAATTTCTCAGTAGGAGAGAGTGATTGTTAAATTTGTCTTAGCAAGTGGATGAATCTAGAGATCAGTTGAAGTTGAAAGTAAGTCTTTATTTCCCAGAAACCTGACCTAACATTCCAATGGTTAGGCATTTTTATGATCTGAACTAATTCTGTTATGTTTTGTTGAGTTGATAATAATGAATAGTAAATTTAATTTTGCGTCCACGGTCGCCAAATGTGGACAATCTCACTAATAAAATGACTTTCTGAAAGATTTCTACGATTATCAGACTATATAGGCGAAATCATAAATCTCACAAATGATAATTATTGTGAAGATTTTATCAATGCGAAGCTCCTTTTAATTGTCCCGAGGGTACCCAATAATGTCTAAGCAATCTAACAATTTCAGTTTCTAGAGTTAGAATAAAAACTTGACCTACATTTTAAAACCAAAACAATACATCGATTAGGTTAATCCGTACTCGCTATATAAACATCACCGGTTCGGTTTTCGAAGAGCAACAAAAGATCTTTCGAGGGATCTTCTATTACTCTGAGGTTTTCGACTTCGCTTCGTGCATAGCTCTCTCTTGCACTATTGACCTTGTTAAAACATCGTGTCATCGTAATCTGCTTCATATTTATCGAGGAGATAATTCTTGGTCAATATACTCGAATTAGTTAGAGGCAGTCGATAAATTTTTACGTATGGTAAGTTATCAGACACTTCATAGGTTGAGCATACCGGCCCTTAGTTGTTTCTCTCATCGGGCTTCTAAAGGGTGTTTCAATAAGAGCGCAAGATTTCAGTGATCAATAACACAAAGTTTTCTGTAGCAAAGTAAACTGCTCCACATGAGTTGGGGATATTGACTTAAATAAAGTTAAAATAAGATTTTTGTGATGAAAATTCATATTAATATGATTTCAAGTTGCAAATTGATTTTAGCCTGTAAGTCTGCAGCGTATACAGGGTGGTTAAGGAAAATCGAGTAAAATAACGAAATTTGATTTCCAGAGAATTCAAGCATTTTAAGACTATCAATACAATGTATGGCCTCCACGGGCATCAATAACAGCTTGACATCTTTTTAGCATACTATACACGAGTTTGTTGAACATTTCTTGAGAAATTTGGTTCCATAAACGGGGCAGAAGCTCTCTCAGATCATTTAGGGATACTATGGTGGGTTGATGATTATCTAATCTTCTTTGGGGCATATCCCATGCATGTTCTATGCAATTCAAATCTTGTGAGTGCGGAGGTATTGGTAAATGTGGAATACCAAGCCCCTCGCGCGCATTCTCAACTATGGCTGCACGGTGCGGTCTAGCGTTATCGTCTAAAAATTGAAAAGTTTCACCAATAGCATCGTGAGAATTTGGCACAACATTGTCAATGACAGGCTCCCTATAGTGTAAGGCGGTCATATTCCCAGGACAAATGTGTATATCCATATCTGGATTCATCAGTGAAAAGGACACTACGCCATTGATATGTTGCCTTGCCATTCCAGTCTTTGACGCTTATGGTCACGTGTTAATGGAACTCCTCTTAATGGACGTCTAGAACCTAGATTCACCTCTTTAAAACGTCGTCTGATGGTTTTGATGGAAACTTTTTGAAGAAACCCTACAGGATTCTTCTCGCCGAAACGGTGATGAAACGATCCTGAGCAGGTGTTGTTTTTCGTCGCCCACCAAGCCTAGGTCTTTCCAACACGGAACCTGTCTCCCTGAACCTATTTTTGGCTGACGTGGAGCCTTTCCGCCACAACAACCTGAGTTAGGTCACCCTGTAGCATTCCGATAGCCCTATTAGCCTCAGCGTTTGATAATTTACGTCTTGGAATTTTCAGAAAACTCGTTTTAAATCGAAGCCGTTGATAAACTGACTTCATTTCAAAATAAAAACATTCACGAAGCATATGCAAAGAACCAAACTTAAGAAAAAAGGCGACCAGATTGACGAAATGTCTCATACTGATTTTTATTGGATCGATTCAAGTTGTAATTGAGTTTTATATTATTTTTCAGCAATTTACTCGAAGATTACACACTTTTAAAAACGATTGAATACGATATCCCTAACTCTTGTGGAGAAGTAGGTATAAGTTCAGGCTTATTGGCATAAGTCTGTGACTTCAGATAACCCGACAGCCAGAACTCTAAAGGTGTTAAATCGCAAGGGTGTGGAGACCAATTCTGGCCCCCGAATCGGAACACGACTAGGAGCAAACTCGTGCAAGATCGTCAATGTTTCACGGCGATATGACATGTGGCATCGTCCTGCTGAAACCACATGTCGTCAAGACCAATAGCTTCCAAATGAGGCGCAAGACACTTTGTTTTCAGGGCAGGATAATGCTCGCCATTCACCGGTACTGCATTATCTTCTTCCTTTTCAATGAAAAACGGTCCAATTATTCCTCCAGACCACAATGCTTATACTAATTCCCATCTGTCAACTTTCGATCTGTCACGTCATAATCATTTGACATTATGACTGACAAACATGGCGGAAATTCAAATCTTGCGCTCTTATTGAACTAGCCTGTATAATGGCTAAGTATGGACATACTCTGTATATGACGTTATCGTCGTTATCTTTGATTACGAAGGTACAAGGGAATTATTTATGTCGTCAAATTCACAGCAATAAATAATATTCCACTTTATCGCACTAATCGGACTAATGGGACACACTATTTCGTGGCAGTAAGCAAGAATCTCTCCCAACTCTAATGTAAGACGCAATTTGGTCTGTAGTGTGCGCTGTCTCTGAAAGCTGCCCAATTCATCGCATGGTGAAACTGAGCAGCACAAATTACAAGAATTTCCCCAACCACGTCAACAAATTACCAGAGACATAATTGAAAGGAAAGAAGGATAAAATATCCTCTTCCCCCACAAATTGCATAAAAATATTTCATTTCCCCCAGAACGCCAGAGACGTAGCTCTCGCACAGGCCCTATTAATAGCAAATGATATTTCCGACGTAGCTAAAGTCCCACACTCATTTTTATCGTTTCTACTCCGTTGTATCTGCCCGAATGGGGTGAAAGACAAAGTAAACTCACGTTCTGAAAGTTATACGCCTGTGTCTTGTCTCTTGCGGCGTAACCCTCGGCGGAGGGTGTGATGCTGCGAGATCGCGTCACCTCGCACGCCACAGCCACGTAGTCGCCGTCAGCTGCCTCCAGCGAATTGGGGCCGGGGGTCTGTGCTGCGGATTCCAGGTGGTGATTGGAATCTGAAAAGAACAACGTTTCCGTTAGAATTGGATCGTTTCCGGAAATTGCGGCGCTGTAACAATCCCAAAAATCGTATTGACGATACTTCGTAATGCTGAAGTCAAGCATGCATGCAGCGTGGCTTGGATAAATTTGAAACGCCACTGTATAAGCTTCGAGCTACCGAAAGTTCGAAATGAAAATCTCGGAATTTTCAGATGAAAAATGTGGCGTGGAAAAAGGGAGATGGAGTAGATCAGTCAGCCATATAGCTTATATACAGGGTGACTGGTGACGTAAGGGACAACGGCTAAGTGGAGATAGAGGACCTCAAACTGAATGAGAATTTGGGTTTCAAATGTCCCATAAGGGTATTCGTTTCGGAGATATAGGGTGATTTATGAAAAAATGCTAAATCTATGAACTCCCATATCTTCGTTAATATGATATGTTTTTCGCTGATATTTTACATGTTTGTTCATACAGGCATTCTCTGTCAGCATAAGAAAAAAAAATTGAAAAAATTGCTGGCCCGTACTCAAAAATTTCAATTTACATGTCAAGTGAGAAATATCACACGGTATATGAGATAAAATAAAATCAAATAGAAATTTGGAAAGAGGGAAAAAAACTGATGAAATATCTGTTTTTTGTTTGAATGGCACAAATTTTCTTTCGTTTCTATGATATGTTGAAGTAAGAATATTACAATATTTTTATATTCAAATCATGAAAATTAGTACTACTGATAGAAAAAACCTTGAATTCGAGGCGCTAGAAGGAGCCTGGCATCAAAATATTCCTTCAAATCTTGAAATCTATTTTTATCAATTAATATTTCGATGCCATGTAAAATTTCAAAATAAAATTTGTTGTAGATGGGGTGATGAAAGAGTTGGATACTCAAACACAAAAATAGAAGAAGTCGCAAATATAATTCATAAAAAAATCAAGTAAGCAAATGTTCGAAATGAGAGCCGTTCACCTCCATACATTTATTGGCTCTCTTGAACAAATGAAGCACAGCTTTTCTAATCAGAGGAATATTTGTTTTAATTTCTTCGCATGCTTCAGTTATTCTGCTCTTCAAATGTTCACGGCTAGTTATTGTTTCTTTATACACCGTATCCTTAAGATGACCCCATAGCAAATAATCCAGAGGAGTTAGATCGGGTGATCTAGCAGGCCAATTCCTAGAACCTCCCCGACCAATCCACCTGTCAGGAAACTCCCTATCCAGAAAATTCTTTACTTCATTTGCAAAATGAGGAGGTGCACCATCATGTTGAAAAATCATACCTCTTTGATTAATATTTTCTAAAAGACGAGGCAAAACATTCTGCAAGAAATCCAAATAAACAGATTTGAAGGAATATTTTGATGCCAGGTTCATTCTAGCGCCTCGAATTCAAGGTTTTTTCTATCAGTAGTACTAATTTTCATGATTTGAATATAAAAATATTGTAATATTCTTACTTCGACATATCATAGAAACGAAAGAAAATTTGTGCCATTCAAACAAAAAACAGATATTTCATCAGTTTTTTTCCCTCTTTCCAAATTTCTATTCGATTTTATTTTATCTCATATACCATGTGATATTTCTCACTTGACATGTAAATTGAAATTTTTGAGTACGGGCCAGCAATTTTTTCAATTTTTTTTTCTTATGCTGACAGAGAATGCCTGTATGAACAATCATGTAAAATATCAGCGAAAAACATATCATATTAACGAAGATATGGGAGTTCATAGATTTAGCATTTTTTCATAAATCACCCTATATCTCCGAAACGAATACCCTTATGGGACATTTGAAACCCAAATTCTCATTCAGTTTGAGGTCCTCTATCTCCACTTAGCCGTTGTCCCTTACGTCACCAGTCACCCGTATATAGGGTGTGGCGTGCGCGTGATGAATAGATATGATGGTATCTGAATGTAAATAAGTTCTGATGCGACATGACAAACATGAAGATATCTGAATAATATTTCCTTATAATCAAGTATCACTGGAATTTTCCAAAATTTCCAATTTAAGGTGGGCGTTCAATGTAGTGTGTTTTTATTTCAAGTTGCATTTGAAAATGGTTTCACTTTAAGACCTGAAATTTTGTGGGTAAACTCAGAAAGGATTGGAGTTCTCAACGAAAAAATTTGAATCGATTTTATCTTGAAAGTTCATTTTTTTCTTTCAAAAATAGAAGAAAATGAGCCAAACATGCTTCTGTTTTATTTCAAACGAAAGACCCATGAAAATAGTTCAACTTCCGATTGAAAGTGAATCTACAGATAATTTCGTTCAGAAAAACAACTGGAAATACGGAATTGGCAGAAAATGGCCAAATTCAAATATATGTCGGAAAAATATTCCTGCTTTACCCACAAAGCCCCTAATTTCATAGTTCAGCGATTTTCGGATAGCGAGCGCCATTGTACATTCATAAGGATCGAGATATTCATCAGAAAAAAATATGCAATTCAATGGTGAAATGAAATTTAGGGTGCCCCATTTAAAAAACTATAAGTTTGGTTTATAACTTGAAAACGATAGCCCAAAAAATTGTTCGTGTACGACAATGAATTCTACGTCAAAATATCTGCCAAAGACATTTTTCATCTTGAAAATATCGTAAGAGGTTATCGAGATACACAGTATGCCTGAAAACGCCATAATTTCAAAATCACCCAGTAAATTCCAAAGTTTTTTATATACCAAAGAACTGAAAGCATCTTTGAATAAGTCATGAAAAACCTCGTGAATAACTGAACCATAAATTTCATACTTAAAATTTTATATCTCCAACGGTTTCAGAAATACCCTAAGCTAAAGGCCTCTTGCAACGACAGAGAATTCTCGCGAGAATTTTCTGTCAAATTCACTGACCGAAAATTCTCTGCCGTTGCATACTACTTTCGGTAGAATTCTCTGTGGAATTCCATTGTTCGATCGTATGCATCGGCAGAGAATTCTCGGTCAGTGAATTTGACAGAAAATTCTCGCGAGAATTCTCTGTCGTTGCAAGAGGCCTTAAGGGGACACCGAATTTGGGATGCACTGTACAATGGCGCTCTCTATTCGAAAATCGCTGAACCATGAAATTAGTGAATAAAGCAGGAATATATTCGAATTTGGCTATTCTCTGCAAATTCCATATTTCAAGTTGTTTTTCTGAACGAAATGGTCTGTAGATTCACTTTTAATCGGAAGTTGAACTATTTGCATGAGTTGGCTTATTTTCTTCTATTTTTGAAAGAAAGAAAAAGAACTTTTTAAATTTTTCCATTAAGAACTCCAATCCTTTCTGGGTTTACCCACAAAATTTCAGGTCTCAAAGTGAAACCATTTTCAAATGCAACTCGAAATAAAAACACATTACATTGAACGCCCACCTTGAATTCAAATAAGACGCCTTGTAACATAAAACATGATAACTTTGTGAATCAAATTTCAAATGAATAACACGGATAAAAATAACTTCTCAACCAAAATATTATGGCTCAAAAGAACGCGAAATATACAAGATCTCAAAACATAACTCATTTTCTAGTATGGAATTTTTGCCGAAAGAGGGCGTTTTGATCTGTGGATTTAACAATTCATTTCAAAATGATGAGTACATATTCATAAAAAAATTGTGATTCACAGTGAAGTTCAATAAATTTCTGAAATAAAACACATAAAAGTTCATGTAATGGCTAAAACTTTATAATGGACTAAAAAAAATAGGAATCATTAATTTTTTAAGGATTATTTCGGCCTCTGCTAAGCCCTGGATGATCTATTCATAAGCTTAAATTTTCAATCATTGAATGAGATTATGACGGAAATATAGCCAGTTACGAGAAAAATGTTCGCCTTCTATGGCTCTATGGTAGCTGAATGTTTTGTTCATTTTCATTAAGTGAGAAATGGGTCATTGAACAAAATTCTTCATCTGATCTTCATTGAACTGTATCAGGGCTATCTTTCCTCGCAGAATTCAACGCAATACTTAATGATTGATGTGTTTTAAGGCCAATTTTCGATCACAGTTTTCGACACAAAATTTGGAACACCTTCCCACATTCTTCTACTTTCACGTTATGATAACGTTTTTCACTCGGGATGTTGAAAACAAGAAAAATTATTATAATACTGACACTGAATATCTGACTTTTTCCGGTGTTTTTCGATATCTTTAAAACTATTCAAAAAAATACAATAGTTCAAAAAGAAATGTATTCAGTATTGAATACTCACATCACATTAGAAACAAAAAACAAATTTATTTTCACTTCTTGTATAACCCGAAGTGCTTTGACTCTAAAAATATTTTAGCTCAGTAGAGAATTTCGAACAATATCATAATCCCAATTTTCAGATCTCTTATATGTCCACATCTCCTCTGTTTTCTTTCCCTCGTCGTTCTTAATAGAGCGAATTCGTTCAGTGAGACAAAGACTATTCAATACACCTACACGAGGCAGAAAACCAGCAGATAGATCTTTTCAAGTCACACCAACCGAAAGTAAGTACCATACTTGTGTTTACTTTGTGGTTTTCATTTCTATTTCATACAATTTTTTTTTTCTTTAATTCACGTGGTGATAAGGATTGGCGCAGCAGTGCATTCTTCTTTCCAAGAGAGGTTCTTTATATTTAACAGATGTAATTTTCTGATTTTTCGGAAATGTCGAGTATCTCGTGAACCAAGACAAAACATGGAACATCTTTTTCAGCCATCACAAAGTCTTCTACCCGCAAGTACCTTATTATTTATTAATTACGCCACACCCTGTTAACACATAGATTCAAAAGTTTTGCCTCACTCATGCCTCCGAAAGTTATTTTTTATCATAATGAAGTATATTTATACTACTTAATTGAATATTTTCAAAAAAAAATACCTACACCAACGGTTCTTGTAAAACTTTCATTAGACATTATTGAACTTCCTTTCAAAAAACGAATATTTAAGGAAAAACTTTTATGCGATATTCTCAAGAGAATTACGAATTTCAGGATTCTAGAATTATTGCTGAATGTACCTATTAGAAATCATACAGTTTGATTCACTTGAGGCGATAATTCTTCAATTTTAAAAATTTTTTATTCAGATATAGTATCTAAACCGTAAGGGCTTGTTCGGACTAGGCCAGTAGATTAGTCGAGTATCGAAAGATTTTGTAATTTCCCGTGTGCGAACGCCAGAAATCGAGTCGAGTAGAGTCACAGGATGATGTACCTACTATCTTATACTGTTTAAGAGTCTTATATACTGTGGTAGAGTAGTCAGTGGGCGAATCGACTCTCCACTCGACTAAAATACTGGCCTAGTCCGAACAAGCCTCAAGCTCTACATGCTAGTATGCATTATTTTGAAATTCAACTTTTCCTAGCCTACTAAAACATCGTAAGAATACGCAAAACGAGCGAAAAAATGATAGAGATATGATTACATAAAAAACAGATATCTCTATCGACTAAGGCATATAATGAAATCCGCAAATCCCAAATTTCAATATCGCAATTCATACCGAGGGTTCACAATATAAGTGCAGAAGGAAAACAATATTTGAAGACCATCAATATCAATCTACCCATTGTCTACGTGTCGATGTGTGCACAGGTATTACGAAGCCCTTCGTGGTAAATCTTTGTTTCAATCAGAGATTGTGAGGAACCTCATTGAAATTTATCAGACGTTAAGCCTCTTACGGATTGCGTAAAGTGTGGAATGCTCCTAATCCCATTTAAACTCTAGTCATCTGTCAGGGAGAGTGAGGTCTTCATTTCCATGAAAATCTGAGATTTCTCATGGGAGATTAATGCTTGCGGGGTATCCTCTAATTGTAAGATAATTGAGCCGCATTAAGGTAGTTTTTTGTGATTCCCTGGGAGCATTCGTTAGGTTTTGTTGGAAGCCTCATGAAAATTCTTGCCGTTCCTCCCGGAGAAATACAACCGTGCCCTTTGTTCTTGAATAAATAATGGTTCTGAGAACTGATCAGGAGTTTTTTGCATTCGTCAAAGTATCAAAAGAATTTAAAGAAAGCTGCAGTTATACAGGATGATTCGATTTTGGAAATCATATGTGGGATCATTCATGATGCATACTCAGTTCGGAGAAGTCAATCGTCGGGTTACAACCGCCGACCGAGATACCACCACGAAATAATAGACAACCGTAGAAATGAATTTTGTGTGTTACGGTTCACATACTCTGTATAGCATTCTTTTTACTACATGTTTAATGGGGTGCTGCATGCGTCAATAATGGAAAAAAATGGAATTACTCAAAAATGACAACAATTGGAGTCCCATAAGTTTTGGCACAAATTTAATAGACCAATATAGTGGTTATAAAAATGAGACAACAGGTTGCTATTGAAATAAAAGTTTGTTTGTAACCTTGACTTCATTCTAACACTTCAGCTCTTGAAGTGGTAAAGTCGATATGGCTTACAAAAAAGAAATTCGGAAAAGTATTTAAAATTTAGTTGGACGAGTCAATAAAACCGAGATTATACGCATTTTGAAAATCAGAATAAATCCTGCAGAACTATTTATCGGACAATCGCAGAATGTGGGCAAGGTATTACTTGTATGAACCTTGCAAAAAGTGGAAGACCTAGGATTTTTGCCCAAGTAAGGACCGTAGGACTGGTAAGATGAGTGGAAAACAAGGTTGGTGCTTCTCTAAGAAAACTAGCATGTCAATATAGGACATATAACTATATCGCTATTTAATTTTTTTTTCGAAGCAGAACATGGTGGAGACGATATTATGTTCTGGCCAGCCTTGCGTCCAGGCACTATGCAAGAAAAACGCAAGCTTGGCTAGCCGACCAAAACGGCAGTCTCCCTAATAGTCCGGGTGCCCGTGGGACAAATTTCAAATTATTAATAAAGTTTTTTTTCTGTTAAGCTTTATTAGGGGGAGTCTACCACGTTTTTCCTCCGTGAAAATTTCTGTAGTCGCGGTTTTTTTCAGCAAACCCCTCGTAAGTCGACCATATTTTCAATTTTTCAAATCATACATACTCTTTTTTTTGTGAAATGCAATCATAAAAACAATCTGGGAGAAATGAGAAAACAAGAATAGTGTGACTTTGAGCGTGTCTACCAACATGAACATGACTGAAAATCGCATTTTTTTAAATTATCAATACCCTCCTGAATCTTTCAGAATCGGTTGATATGACCATAGGTATGAAATATGAAAATCATTTAAGAAGGATGTGCTGAATACTATCATTCAACTGTCCGACGAAAAAAGTTCGTCAATTTCTCAGTCCACCGAATGAAACATGTTGGTCTCGTGAGACTCCATTTTCATATCTATCATTTTCAATCATTATATTTGACATTGTAAATTTCGATGAAAGTTGCATTTTTCCATACCTTTGGTTGTATACGGAAATTCTTCTCTAGAAGTGAAATGTTGCACGAAGTGGTAGAAGGTACCCGGGACACCTTTTTTGAAACACCTCTGGGGTTATGAAAAAATTTTTCAATTGTTTTTATACTTGTAGCTATTTACTTTAAAGGCTGAAGATGTAATCATAAATATGAGGAAATGGACTATCAAAATAAAAATGCAGAAACTGAATTCTTTCTGCCCCAGTTGAACCCCAGGTCGAAATTGCGAATTCTTCGAAAAAAAGTGGTAGTTTCATGGAATTCCGTTTGAAGATGACCAAGGGTTGTGAAAGTAGTTTGGTAATTTTCCCTATAAATATGAGTGCTCTTTCGGTTTTGCACCGCAGTCCTCTGCAGTCTGAAACTGTGTAGACGAATTTAAGTGTGCTGCCGAATGTTCTCTTCTTGAGGTAATTCTTGTTCTATTCTATTTGACTTTATGTCAAATAGTCAGTTTTTCAGTTGTTGCCGATATAATATTCTCAGTAGTGATGAAGTGTTTTTTGTTTAAATATTAGAAAAATAACCCTGTCTACGAAACGCAAAGGGAAGAAGTGAAAAAATTCACAGCATGAAAAACACACCAAAATCACAAGAATAAAGATGTCATTCTATACCTGACGATTGGTGTGATACTTTCATTGGATACCATTCGTAGAGAAGGAGTATTTTCATTGTTTTTTTTTTCATAAGATTTGAATGAAAATGCCAGTAAACAATTCGAATTATACACTTTCAAATAAAATCAATAGTTTCATTTCAATAATAATCGAACAAAGATTCTGAAACAAAACCATATTTTTCAAGAAGTTTTTTGTCCGCATTTTATAGGGTGAACGGCTGTTCTTTCTATGAAACGTAACTCTCTAAAATATGAATTCATTCTTGTCCGACAAATATTGATGAATTTAAAAACTCAAAAAAAATCGTCGATTTTCATTTGTCGGACAAGGAAAACGCCACATTTTTTTTGTCGGACAATTGCATTTTCATATTTCATATGGTCATCAACCGATTCCGAAAGTATCAGGAGGGTATTAATAATTAAAAAAAATTTGATTTTCAGTCATGTTCATGTTGGTAGACACGCTCAAAGCCACACTATTTTTGTCGGACAATTTAGGATTGCATTTTTAGGATTGCATTTTACGAAAAAAGAGTAGGTGGGTAATTCTCATCGAATTCCGAAATTTGAGTCCACCGCTATTGATACAGATACCCATGTAATTATTATCGATGTTAGGTTTTTATTTTGACGCTAGGTACCTTTTCTTCCATCATCCCGAAAAACGAGATATCATTAAATGCAATTAAAAATTTATTACTAATTTTATATCATAAAAATCACTCCCTCACGTTGTCCCACTATCCCAGTTTCCTGCTGAAACTCAATATTTTCATCCTATTCAGTAATTTTTTGTGAATCAAATTTTAGTCGAATATTGTAATGGTAATTTTCGTTATATTTAGACAACAATTCAAGCCACGACAAATACTTATTGAATAACTATGGGATTTCAATGTATGTCCCTTTGAATAAAATCATTCCCTCACCTTGTTACAAATATTCGATCTATGGTCATATTGAGCGAATTCTATGAAAGTAGCTTGAGTTTTTCTAGCCAGTCAATGCGCGAATTATGTTACTATGGTGATTCTGATTAAACTCAACTCGGTTTCGTGCAATAGTGTATTCAGGTACAATTATTATTATATTACTTTTCCTCACATCATTCCCCCATCAGACATCATCAAAAAATAAGGTGAATATGAGTAAAAGATTCATTATATTTGGGGGGTAGTGTTCATAGTTCAAAATGTTTTCATAAGGTCAGGGCTATGTATCTATGCTATCTTAGTTTTCATGTTATTTCGTCATTCCCTCACCGTCATTCCCTCATTTCAAATTGAAGTGAGAGAATGACGGTGAGGGAATGACTTTTAGGCCCGGTTGTACAGTCCGAGTTTAAACCGAGTTCAAGACTGAGCCCTACTCAAACATGAAACATCTGTTGTACAGTGCGAGTTCAAGCCTGAGCTTCGCTCAAATCTACCCTCAAGTTGAGCTACCGAAATCGGACGCTCAAACCTGGTTCAGATGAAATGTCACTTCAAATTAACAATTTATTGGTTATATGTCAAATAGTTGAGAGTTGAAACCACAGAATACCTGTGATGAAACGCTCCGCTTTCTCTTGTCAGTATTATTTATTTTTGTGAATGAGTGTTTCACTCAAAAACATAGATTTTTGTACATCAAATTGATAGAAATGGATTTTCAACTCGGCAATAATCTTGCGGAAATGGCCGATGATTAAGATTTTGTGGAAGCAGTGTATTTTGCAATGATCGAGAAGAATTCCAAAGAAATATAGGGAGAGAATAAATCATTTTGAGGTGTGTGAAACTGCATTTTTGCAAAGATTCTGTTTATCGAATGATGGATTACGTTTTATTCTTTCCATTTGTCCAAAATTTGTCACAATTCGTATCGAAAACGCATGTCCCAGAGGAAGCGACGTTGCCATTTTCTGAAGAATTGCATTCAAGGAAAGTTTAGTTGAACTCGACTCAAACGTAACCTGTACAACCGAATGACATATCTGAACCTAGCTCAAGAGTGAGCTGAGTTCAGTTGAGCGTGGAATTGAGCTAGCACTGTACAACCGGGCCTTAAACTAAGATAACTCAGATTTTTATTTCTTTTGTCATGTGGTACGTGAGTTTATCGTTTTTTCTCGTTTAAGGGGCAATTAATGGCAAGAAAAAAGAAATTGTCCGATACAGAGGCAAAATTAAAAAAGAAAGAGTACGATAAGAAACGCCGAGAAGAAATGAAATCTACTCCTGATAATTTAAATGACTTAAATCTGGGGACCACTATATGAGTGAAATCTAGTATCATATGTATTACAAAACTGCCACAAAAAAAATTCAAATTTATTGAGAAATTTTTTGAGAATTCGTTCCTGAATAATTTTGGAATTTCATGAGAATTACCCAGGTATGGAGGATCGGAAGCCCAAAATGAAGAGGAACTTCGACGCCGTCCAAAACCTGATGCTAGGTGTTAGCAGAAAATTGCACTCTGTGGAAGATAATGGTCCTCTTCATTCAATTTGAATTGATAGTTTTGTTGCTTCTGAAACGTAAATTAATACGTTTCACAATATTCGCAATACAATAAACAAATGTATATTTTTTGTCACTTTTTTGGTCTCTGAAATTAGTGCCGAAACTCATGGGACATACGTTATTATGATACTTCGATTACAATAAGGCTTCATTTATGAAAATAAAGTGGATCAAATATAAATGTTCCAGCTAGAAATATCGTTTTCGAAATCCCGTGTATTAAATTTTCAGGAAACCAATACCAGTGGTTTTTCATCAAATATCCTCTCAAATTGTCTAGAAAGACCCTGTGAATGATCCATCTAAATTACATATTTCGAGTTTTATACCAAGACCAATATTTCAATTTCAAGAGATTCTTCCAATCACCCTTGAGAGTTCAGACAGCAAATAGCTGACAATTCTAATACCATGAACTGGAAACAGCTGGAATCATGAGTGTATTGTGGTCAACATTTTATGTTGTCAAGTTTTTCACTCAGCGACTTGTAATGAAAAAGGCTGTGGAATGAACCAATTTATGCATGCCACTGAAGAACGTATTTCAGTTTGATGACTCATGTACTTTTTACCAATCACTCTCATGAAATAATTTTCCATAAACCAGTATGAAAAATGACCGAATCATTTAATGTCAAAGCTATCTCCCAGCTGCAAATGTTCAATCGGAAATTGAAGAACGCCGCTCCCTAATTTCTGCTATAATGACGAGAATTCATCATGTCTGAAGGCGACTGATCTCTGTAACTGAAGAGCAAATGTAATTTATTCTGTCCCGTGAAGCGCAGTAGCTTGAGCTACGTTGTCATGATTATTTATCAGAATGAGGGCTGAAGCTGCTCAGAGATTCAATATCAGACAAAGAAAGTTCAAGAGGTTAGATGGCCGCGATAACTTTTCCTTTGTATCTAAGATTTCTTCCCTTTTCCCGGAAAGAGTCTTTATCTAATGGTAATCTTGACAATTTTGGGAGCTTAGTCCGGCTTTTTCCGAATGAAGAAATCGACGGCGTTGGACCTTTGAACCATTGTGATTTTCCTCCTCATTCCGTTGTAATGAGCAAACACACGGTCAGAATCAGGAAATCGATTTACCACAGAAGCAATAGAGATGAGGGAGTAAAACGGAAAATTTTCACTTATAATACCACAAGAGCTTCAAAATTATCGGGTATTTCCCGATAGGTTCGTTGCAAACAAATGAAGGAGTCAAGTTTTTCAGGTTAAAAAATCACGAGCGCGAAGCGCGAGTGATTTTTCCTGAAAAACTTGACGACTTTATTTGTTTGCAGGGAACCTTGTGGGAAATGCTAGATAATTTTGAAGCTCGTGTGGTATTCGGGGGATTATTTTTCCGTCCCAAATGTCGGCCAATTGAATTGCACAATGAGACGAAATGTAGAGTTAACAAATAAGAATTTCATAATGAATAAAACAACATTTAATTAAGATAAAGACTAGTGCAATTAAAAATACAATTGTTGTAAACATTGGTGCATGTTTTCTTCAAGTCAGAGTTATCGGTAATGGTCCCAGAAGAGGTAGATGGCATGAGGTTTATGCTTTGATGGCATTTTCTGCAGTAGGCTCACTCCTTCGCAGTTTCTTGACAATTAATTCGTGGTGTTCCTGGTCGAGTTGGAGATACGGCTTGATGGAGTTACTGTTGGCATGTCCAGTTATTTTGATTATCTGCTGCTCTCCCAGGCCCGATTTCGCTAGATTGGAGACGGCTGTTGCACCACTGGAGTGATTGGTGATTTTTTTGTTACCAAGGTCAAGCCCAGCTTTTTGTGCTGACTCCTTAACCCACTTTGAAATCGTGTTTTGGCCTACTGGGGAATCCTTGTACCACCTAGCGCCTGGAACTTTATTCCAGAATGGATTTTGGGTCAGGAATAGTCTGTCGCTCTTGATATTGGCATCTCTCTTCTCTCTCAATTTCTGGAACAGTCTCACTGGGCACTTGTCAGGGATCCCGATTCTCCACCAGCCACTTGCTGTCTGATAATTTTTTATCACCACCTTGTGTGGTCTTGCTGAAAATTGGATTGTATTCAATTCTCCCAGTTGTTTCCCCGTCATTTCGCTGTTCTGCCTTGAAGTGATGTATTGACGCCATGCTGCCCTCACCACCTCTCCAAGCCAATTCCAATGATATTATCATGAATAATTTTTTCTGGAGGCCATCAGGAGTTTCCTCGTCCCAAACAGTGGTCATTGCATCCCAATCTTTTTCCTCCAACGCTGCTGCACTTGCCCTCCGTTTTTCCGGAATAGATTGTAAAGCCTTACGCTTGGCATCACGAGCTCCTCGAGCGGTCTTGAATGCAGCATCCGAAAATGGGTTGATTTTGATGTCGAAATCGTTCAAATACTTTTCTTGAAGTAATTTTGCAGTCTGATTCCACATTGTTTTTATTGTACCTTCCTTATAGTCTTCTCCATCCATTTTCTTCATATTGTAAGCGTAATCTTTCATAATGTTTGCCAATTGCGCTTCACTCGTTTCAGCACTCAATGTGTATTCCCTCTCAGTACAAAGAGTAGTAAATTGGTCCCAAACTGTTTTTTTTTACTTCTCCGTATTAATGGGAACATTTCCTTTGACTTTTTTATCGATGGTGGACAGAGAACAAACTCCAAATCGACTCATTTTCATGCAAAATCTCCAATTTTCACAATTGAATACAACCTGTCAGTTTGACGTGTGATTAATTTGACTGGATCATGTTTTGTTTTTTATATATAGCAACTACCAGAGAAAATTCTCAAAAAATTATCAGTATAATACCATGTAGGTTGTACCATGTGACGTCGAATGGTGCAATTCTATTGGTCGATATTTGGGTCGCAAAAATAATCATTGAAATTCTCACAATCGGTATTATTCTGAAGGTTGAAGAAAAATCATTCTTATGTTTATAGCAAAATTCAAGATATAAAAAAATAAAATCATGTGATTACCGAAACTCATTATAATATCCCCTCGAATACTCTCAAATCTTATTACAATAATAATAGAAATTCTTGACGTCTATGCAAAGCGTCCCAATTAACACTACTGGATGGGAAGAACACACGCAATTTTGCCAAAAGTTTGGAAATATCCAGGAAATGTTCGAATCCATATAATGGGTTCCTTTTTGCATTGAGGGCAATTTGAATGAAGATAATTGTTCAGCACTACATCAAAATGATGTCGTTGTAACTTTGGCAAATTCATATCTTGATCATATCTTGTTCAACCACTCTTACAAATTGGGTGTTTTCCCATCCAACTGGAAAATCGCAAGAGTACAACCAGTCCTTAAAAAAAGCAAAAAGACCCTACCTAGCAACCTCGCTCTGTTATCCATTATTTCAAAGATCATGAAAAAAGCCATCAACTTCGAGCTCATGAAACATCTGGAACACTCAGGAATAATTATCAACGATAGACAATATTGTTTCCGTCATCAGAGATCCACTCTTGCTCGCTTACGTCTCACATATATGGCAGCTATCTGTTGATAAATATGGTGAAACCCTAGCCGTAGCACAGGATATCTGCAAGGCATTCGATCGAGTCTGGCATCAGGGACTCCTTGCCAAGATTCCATCTTATGGCGTGCCCCCAGAGCTACGTCCTCTGCTGGCTAGTTTTCTCTCAAACAGATCTCTCCATGAAGTGGTCGATGAAGTTTCATCTGACTCTCTACCCATGAATGCTGGTTTTCCGCAGGGATCAATTCTGGCTCCAACACATCACATCAACGATTTGCTTGAAGCAACTTCGTGTCCAGTGCACAGCTTCGCGGATGATAGTACCCTCCATGTCGCTTTTTCTTCTAGGGCTCCAATACCAGCCCCCCGAATCAGAAACGAGCAAGGAAGAAATGTTAACAACATAAATATGGACTTTTCAACAATTCTTGAATGGGGATCTAATAACTTGGTGGAATTCAACGGAAACAAAACACAAGCATGTCTTTTCTGTAGAAAAGCCGATCTTACTGTTCCCAGCATAGAATTGTCCGGAGTGACCATATCATTGAAGTAATCCATTTCGATGATTGGTATTACTGTCGGCAGTAACCTTTCTTGGAAGAATCACGTAAGATCCATTGCTGAAAGTGTATCCCAAAAACTTAGTTTTCTGTTTCGTGCCAGGAGCTATTTCTCCTCAGGTCAGTTGCTTATGATCTATAAGGCACAAATTCGACCTGTCCTGTTTCCATATTTGGAGTGCTGCACCTAAACAAATCCTAAAACTCTGGGATTCTGTACAAAAAAGGGCAATTCGTCTCGTCGGTGATGCATCGCTTATAACCTCGCTCACTTCTCTGAAACACCGAAGAAGAGTAGGAGATCTGTCTCTATTTTATAGATATTTCCATCCTTCCCCCTCTGGCAGTCTCTTCGAGACCGTCAAGTCAAGTCTTCACATCCCTTCGTGGTCACTTTCGAGACCTGCAGAACATCTCCCTTCAAAGACTCGTTCATCCAACGAACAGCGAGGCTTTTAAACACATTGCCTAGGGAGGTGTTCCCCGAGGCATATAACCTCCAGAAATTCAAGAAGAACACGAATTCCTACCTGCTTGCCCTTGGTTCTCACGATGTTCTCTAAACATTACAGGATATTCCTTTTCGTGAAAACCACAACATAAAAAAAAGGAAAACCTCATCAAGTTTCACGAAATACTGTATGACTGCGGCAGGATCACCAACGGAATGCCTGGCATTAGCTCGAAGCAATATTTCCAAATTGGTATATAGAAAAACGAAGAACGATCGCATAGCCAGAGTGATCCCCTGATCTTGTCCCATTAGGTGGACACTCTGAACATATTCTTCATTAACATGAAAATCATATATGGAAAGAGCCTATCAAACAACTCGAAAACACGAGCAACCAAGGAATCTTAGAGCTGTAAAGATTAAAGTGAAAGATTTCCATAAAAAACCACGACACATGTTTTCCTAAAATTTTAATCACTCAGGTAGAACTTTGAAGTAAAATGGTAATGTCGTGATTGAATTAGTAACCAAGTGTTTGGGTAGATATTGACTTCTCATGGGAACACATTGAGAGTATTTACGAGATTACATCGAAGGAACTAGATTGATGAAGGATTATTGAATATCCAGTCATATTCAAGAGTGACGAATATAACAATAGTGATATTGAATGAACAGGCAATCTTGAACAATTCGCCACTAGAAATTACATAATCCTTCGTCCATTAGAGCTCCTAAATGTTACCCTGTAACAACTCTCAATGACTCAATGTGTACATATTTAATGTATTCCCTATTAATCAATCGATATGTCTTCCGAACACATTGTTTCAAGAGGATCATAGACTTCCCTTCAGTGGCCGCTTGTCCTATGAGGCAGGTGAGGCAGTGCCTCACCAATAAATGTCGAAAATTACACGTATAAATATCATTATCTTCTTCCATACGCATTTATATCGAAATTTCCCTTCATTATATAGATGCAATAAAATGCGTCTCTGGTTGGGTCTAAGGTCTAAGTTTCCGTATCTCACGATTTCTAGGTACCCAACTACCAGTAAACGTAAACGGCAGAGGCAGGCCTCACACTGCCTTTCTTTACGCGTCATTTTACATCATATGGAACGGACGGCAGGCGAGAAAACCGCACCCCTAAACGACAAATATTACGTTGAGTCTGAGGCTAGCCTCCCTCTAGTCTTGATATTCTCTCGCGAAGGGCAAACTGTAATTATTCTGCACTATTCGAGAACTCGGGTCAGTTTTCAAATTGGGTTCGATTTGTAAAAATAGTTTTATCTGTTTTTCGTGTAGATTTAGGTTTGTCCCAGTGTTCATATGATGTCCTTCAATCTTATTACTGAATTCAATTTCCATCGGAGACCCGAAGGCGAAATGTATTTAACGGGGCCGGTGGGACGTCACGAATTCCCCAGTAAGATGTAAACGCTCGAAAGACTTGTGATTTTTTTTTGATTTTTCAGCTAATCGGCAAAGTTTTTGGCGTAATTCTTATGGGTATAAATCATATATAGTTCAAGAAGTAAAGCGATCTATTCCAGATTTGAGTGAATGTCTTGAGAATATTACGCAACTGACGAAGAAGAGAGTTCACTAGAATTAGTTATTTATAGGTATATGTAGGTACATATACAGAGTACATAGTGTCCCATTAGTGCAATGAAGTATATAATTTCATTACTTACGTCAGTTACGGAATAATTTTACTGCAAAAATGGTTGCTCTTGCACTGATATATCAGCCTAAAATAATAGTACCGGCCACAGGGTGTTCGTTTGAAGCGGTATTACTGGTATCAGAATTAGGTCGGTTTGTTCTAATGGTAACCACTT
This sequence comes from Adalia decempunctata, assembly GCA_951802165.1. Lineage (NCBI taxonomy): Eukaryota > Metazoa > Arthropoda > Insecta > Coleoptera > Coccinellidae > Adalia > Adalia decempunctata. The sequence goes on from OX637697.1 coordinate 32,291,247, forward strand.
CATATTATTTCATCTCTTAGTGCCAAATTAGTATTTCTATTCATTGGCATCAACATTTTTCTTAATTTATCTGGCGTGGCTGACATATAACGAAAAAATTATGGGAAAGTGGAAGATTTTACTCCATTATCAGAGTGACATAAACTTCAATATTCTCAATGTTCTAGTTAATGGGTGTTTCAAATCTGATGATATGATGAAAAGCAACTTGCTTGTAGGGGATGTTCTTAACAAGGTCGAAAATTGAAGAATTTCAATAAGGATGCTCATTTTTTTCAACTGGCTTCAAATTACTTTTCATACACACCCTTTAAAATGTTTAGTTTTCGAGTAAGATGATTCTTAATCGCTAGAAGTAAATATTTTACGAAGCAAAATGTTTCTCGAAAAAGATGACCCTGAGTATGCTAGCGATAAAGAATTATTCTTATCATCAGTTTTGCAATAGCCTTTTTCACGGCAACGCCACGGCAGGGAATCTTTTTTCTCCGATGTGCCTCACCACCTTAAACTATCACGAGCCGCCACTGCTTCCCTTTGTATTAAAATAGCGGAAAACCAAAAGAAAAACCCTTCATATAATATTAACAACCTACGAGTATATCCTTATGCAGAAAGTGATGACATTGAATATTTCCACACCTAATCCAGCTTTGAATGAAACTTCTTCCGACACTTTCGAGACAGAAACTGTTTAACGATGTATATTACACCCTTCTCTCGGATGTTGAACGAAATGAGTAACTCGTGAAAACCCTTCAGAAACTTAATTAAAATATCAATTTCAGCTCAGGGCCGAATACACGTATCAAGCCTTCTCAATAAATCCAAAGAAGTGGCAGCCCCTTTCAGCTTCCCACAAGGGGGAGGAAAACTGCAGCGCCAATTTTCTCGAGAAGATGAAAGAATGATGAATAGGGTTTTAATCAAGTTTTTCATAATGGGACCAAGGACTCAATAACACATCAAGTTAATTGAAAAAGAAAGTGAGAAATAATTTTCAACGAACTTGAATTCGTATTTTATGTATAAATTTGGTCCAAAATGGATATTGCGCGAAGTGATACTTCAGTCACCCACAGAAAACGAGGTACATAAACTTCAGGCTACAGATAACTCCGATATCATTTCTAGAAATCGAATGTTTATTTTTGAAACAGTGAGAAAAATTAATACGAGGATGTATTGAAATCTAGTTAGCCTAGACCAGTTCCATGCATAAACAAAATATTGCGATACCATATCACCGAACAAAAACTTATAAGGATTATAAGGAATTTTCCATCGAAGATGAAGACCGATCGGGAAGGCCAGTTTCTGTGTCAGTCCCAGAAAATATCGATGTTCATGACATGATTTTATCAGACCGTCGAATTGGGCTAAAACGGATATCTGAATCACTGAAGATTTCATTCGACCGCGTTCATCATATAGTTCACGTCAATTTGGACATGAGAAAAATTTCTGCAAAATGGATCCCCAAATGTTTGAATGTTGACCAAAAGCGTGCAAGGGTAAAAACATCGCATTCGATCTGTGCTCGATTTGAAAACGATGTAGGTAGACTTCTTAAACCGAATTGTTACGATGGATGAGACTTGGGTGCATCTTTACGATTCAGAAACAAAGCAACAATCGATGGAATTGCGACACTCTGGTTCTCCAAGACCTAAAAAGTTTCGTGTCCAAAAATCTGCTGGAAAAATTCTTCAGTTTTTTGGGATTGCCATGGAGTAATCATGATTGATTTTTTGGATGAGGGTAGAACAATAACTGGAGATTGCTATTCGACATAACTGACCACTCTGCAGGAAAAAATTGAAGAGAAAAGAGGAGAATATGTTGGGTAATAAAATATTTTGACAATTAAATTTGGTTTGGTTCTATAGAAGGCTAAGAATTTTTCAATATATCCTCGTATCTTGTTCAGTTTTCGATTATGAGTTGGTCATTTCAAAGTGTTTGGATATTTTGAAATACTCCTTTTATCTCGAGGTTAAGAAAGGATTCAATTATAAATACATAAGGAATCATTGAACCTTTCTGAGCATTTTCCTTTTTTTCTGAACGACGTACGTAATGCAAAATAATTTTATTATGAGCCTCGTTGCAAAATGGTGGAGGATCCGGTTCGTATGAATCTTTCGTTTTTATTCTGGTGATCGTGATCCGAACGATGGGATAATATAATTCAATTATTATACAGGGTGGCCATTTGAAAACGAAACAGACGAGATTACAGACGAAATAAATTTTTTCGATAGAAATGCTCGGACAGGTCGATTTCTGTTTCGAGGGGGACAATTTAAGATGTAGGTTACGGACGCATAGCGCTTCAACCCTTGCTGCTACAACCCCCACCCCCAATTTTTGAATAGGGAAGATGGGGTGAGTGATACCTCAATTCAAAGGTATTTTCATACTGATTTCAGCACAGTAATTGTTTTTTCATTTTATGCATTAGTTCTCGAAATATTCTTAACTAAGTATTTGAAAATGAAGTGGTGTTTTCATGGCACTTGTAGTGTCTTTTTGTGAAGAATCGACATCTTGATTAAAGATTTCTATGTCAGTGGATTGGAGGAAGGAAGCCACAGTCATGGTTGTTTTGAAGCTCAAAATGTCGATTTTTCACAAAAAAACACTACAAGTTCCATGAAAACACCACTTCATTTTCAAATACTTAGTTGAGAATATTTCGGGAACTAATGCATAAAATGAAAAAACAATTACTATGCTGAAATCAGTATAAAAATACCTTTCAAATGAGGTATCACTCACCCCATCTTTCCTATTCAAAAATTGGGGGTGAGGGTTGTAGTAGCAAGGGTTGAAGCGCTATGCGTCCGTAACCTACATCTTAAGTTGTCCCCCTCGAAACAGAAATCGACCTGTCCGAGCATTTCTATCGAAAAAATTTAATTCGTCTGTAATCTCGTCTGTTTCGTTTTCAAATGGCCACCCTGTATATTCATCGCTCATTGATACATGCGCCAATTTTTAAGTTCATCGAACCTCTTGAAAAAGGCGAAAACCACGTTGATTTTTGAAATTAAATTAGTTACAACAATTTATGACAACAGAAGTCCATGCACCTCCTATTCGTTCTTGTGAAACAATAATCAGAAAAAACCTAAAAATTCATCTAATCGAGCATGAATATTCCAATGAATTTGAAATTGTCAGGACATACTTTTATCGATTCACTAAGTAAGACATTGTGATATTATTTTTTAGATTCCCCAGCATTAGAAACCCACTTATTTATTTGTGAAAGTGTCTTTCCTAACCTCCATATAATGCTATCAGTTTTCCTTTCTACATTCTGGAGTATTTCGGGGGAAATTTTGGAGAGGCTTCTTACAATCATTTATTCCACAGAATGCCCTCTCTGGAAGAAATACTCCAGCGAATTGACCACGAATGTGGCTGAATTATCCACGAAATGCTCCTAAATGTGGGGCGAAAGTTTGAGCAAAATTTAACTACTGTAAGGAAGTTGGTGGGGCTCAATTTGAGCATTCGTTAGACTAATCTATTCATGATCTCATATTTCTGAACAAATATACCCCCCTGTATTGTTTCTTTGAAATTGGTTATCACTCCAGGTGAGTTGGGTCATAAATTATTTTCGAAGTCGAATAATACGCAGAGGAAAAAAAAAAACAAACCACTATATTTCGGATTTTTGTCTCTCTGTTCATATATTTATTTGTTTCTCATTCGTAAACGTCAGTTTCCAAAAACACAATATTAATCAAGAAAGTTTATTTTATCAAGTCCCTAACTTGTAAAACTGACAGTTAACTTGCAAAATTTTTACAAGTTAGTAGTATTATTTACATTAGAAAATTTTGTTTTATCGTCATATATGTTGAAAATCATGGTAGGTACAATTGTTATTTCCAGTAACACAGATAAGATGACGAAAGAGTTGATACTGATGATGATGAACCATCTGTTGACTCAGAAACTGCTGAACTCGAGGACTGCAGAACATTTGTACTCTCCTTACTACCAAATAATTTGCTAGACATTTCGATTTTTTTGTTGACCGAATCATCGACATAACTCATCGCAATTTCGGTGCTCTTCCACCCTCCTGCACGCTTTAGTGCTAAAATATCTCCACCCGAATCCGCAACCATAGTGGCTCCAGTTCTGCGAAAAGAGTGCCCGGTGTATAACTCTGGGTCTTCTAAACCTAAATATTTCGCTATTTGCTTTGCGACACCACCAATAGTGTGCTGGCCAGCATTAAGGGAAATGCACTTTCCATGTCGGTATGTCAAAAAAAATCTTAGGCTTTCTGTTCCAGGATGCCGAAGATTTACATATTTTCTGTATAACATGCAGGGCTTGAAGCTGCAGCCATCATCGGTTATGGTGAATCTTCTTGTTGTTAAATTTTTTGTTTGCCGCAATGTCACAATAACGTATTTTTCCATATCTTCTACATCATTCTTGTTTAAGGAGAGAATTTCGTCACATCGACAACATCCAAAAATCCCAAATATTGTTACAATTTTCACCAGCAACCACTGGTCATCAGGAGCATGTGAAAGAAATTGTTCAGCCTCTTCTTTACTTAATACCTTGGCGTTTTTTGGCGTATAACGCTCATTTTTTCGTTTCAGAAACGCTATTACCTTTTGAAATCTGGAAATGACAACTAAACGTCATATTTTTCAATAAATTTTTTAAGGAAAACAAACCTGCGAACAGGGGCATTTTCTTTCATTTCCAAACAGCTTTTCAGCATAGACCATTTTGCCGATAAAGTATTAGGGCTGAATCTAGCTAGACCAACAAAACATCTTCAGTTACCCCAATCACACTACTTTTGTTTTGCCACTTTTTGAAGTCGTCGTATTCTCGCTCGTACCTTGAAGCTGATTTTGCAGGTAATAAACTTGAAGCTACACTGCTGGCTGCCTCAATAATTTCTTTTGATACATTCATTTTCGCTTTCGCCAAAACAAATGTAATAATAAACAGACATGTTTATGGCAACGCTTCCATAGCTTACGACATTTGCGACAAATTATTGAGATTTTTTTGGAATTTATTTAACCTTTTTACAAATGAGAAACAAATAAAATATAAAACAATGCACGCAAGGTAACGGGTTTACTGGCTCAAGGAGGTAACTTACTCGCCTGCGGCTCGTCAGTTATATCCTTCATTCGCCAGTAAAAACCCTCTTACCTTGTTCGCGCATCACGCAGTAGCCTGGGATTTTGTGCTATTCACAGTTTTTTTCCTGGATTTATTTTAATTTTCATACGCTTGTAAGAAATAAATATAAAAAAATCCAGGTACCTTAAAAATATCGTTAGTCAATCAGAATTATCGAGCCCATGATGACAGGGTCGATAGAGCAATTGGATGATCCAGAATTGGAATACGTGACCGGGCCCGTATCCTTGGCAAGTGATCTTTCGGTGCGTACAGGTTTTCTGTGTTATCATGTTTACCAAACGTATACAAACCGAAAGATCACCTGTCAAGAATACGGGCCTTGGTGTATTGATAAAAGTTAAGTGGTAGTACAGAATGGTGCATGCGCTAGTCACTTGAACATAATTTTCAAAAGATCAATCGCAAATAACGAATTATAGATTTTTTTATGATTTTAGTATAGAGTCTTTCACTTTTTCCATAGCCTACTAAAATAACAGATACGACTCCAAAATTGAGAAAACTTGCCAGGCTTTTCATATGAAGAATCAAATATCTCTGTCACCTCAAGTACACCTGAAATCCACAAATCAGAACTAGAAGAATAAAGCTTTAACTTGAGGTCGAGAGCTTTGGAGAAGTTCATCATAAGAGTTATTCCATAATCAGTTAAATTTCAATTGTTAAAGTGATCGCATTCGATTCAGCCTCTCAGCAGTAAACTAACTTTAGAAACTTCATCAAAATCAGCAAGATTTAATGAAATCATGTTTTTGTTGACATGCTGAAAAGGAATCAAATCAGTTTCTGAGAGCCTCTAATTCTGAAACATGTCATCTTGGAGTTAACTTTTTCAACGAGGACATGACATTATATAAAGGTTCCATTGCCTAAAAACGTCCATGTCTACTTTTGAATGACCTTCGAATTAAATTTGTAACCTTCCACTAATCTCAACACGTTTCTTATAATGACTCGAATTGAAATAAAGCTCAAGTAATCTACGACAGAGGAAACGATGAGTTTAACAAGGGCGGAATTACAGCCTACAATACCTAAGCCCTTGTACCCTTATCGTATACATCATCAGCATGCATAAGGCCAAATCCCATCACAAACAAACCCCCTTACCTTTGTTAGTCGGAATGACATCCGGGTTCTTCTCGTCCTTCTCGAACAGGTCCTCTGATTCGGATCGCAGCGACATTGCTGCCTTCTCCTTGCCGGTTAGGAATCCTAAATGGAATCCTTTTCGCCTAACCCCTCTCAGTCGCAAAGTCCAAAGTATTATAACGGCGAGCAAGGACAGCACGCAAACCATGCCGACTAATATTCCCAGGACTGGGTGCAATTCGTTCTGATCCCTGGTGTCCAAGGAGAGCACTGAAAGTGAAAGTAACGACTCTAAGTACAGGTAGAGAGAGCCTTTGAGTGCTTGACAGAATACGTGAGTTTCACTCAGGCTCTGATAGCTGAGCAGGAACACGCTGGCTCACATGCCAATTCGAAATGGACGAAACTAAAAATATGATCGATTTCTTTAGCGCTTCTGTTTTTAGGTATAGCTTTGATTCAATATTCCACGGTAGTTCCACAGTATCGAAACTGTTGAATAGTATACGTTTCATCATTGAAATTCTGTTCAGCATCTTTGCTTAGAATAAACTAAATCCGCGGATTCCAGTTCGACCAAACGAAATAACACTTAATCAGTGCTAACCATAAAGTCTTAATACAGAGAGGGCCAATCGTCGATATCTTGTATTGAGAGCTCATAGCGCAGCTTTCATTTCGTTCAAATAGTTTTTACCTCGGTTTTTACCATACCTTTTCAACTTCAAATTGGGAACTATCAAAATCAAATTGGGAATAAACATATTCGAATTGGGAATTAACATATTCAATTTGGGAATAATCAATTTCATAATGGAATGACATCCGTTTCTATGTCTAACTCTCAAATTTGTCAACGAACGATAAGTTTACAATTCTTTTTCATAATCATGCCTTATAGAAAGAAGAAAACTGCAGATTCAATGAAACAGCAGGTATATACAATAGAAGTGGCGATTGGAGAGGACTAGCGCCTTGGGTATCAGTAAATCTACAGCCTATAGATGAGTGACTATACACAAACTCAAGAAGAACGCGAACGCAGTGGGAGAAGGAGAGTAAAAATCGAAGAGGTACATGAGAACAGCATGATAGGAATATATCGAGGAAAACCCAAAAATTACTTTGATGGAGTTTACGCACAAACTTTTTTTTTAAAGTACTCGTTCCACTTTTTGAATATTTGATTAGTTAAATTTTATATTAATAGTTTTATCTTTATGTTTTATCAATAAAAAGATCTTCTGATTATGTGAATCTGCAAACTGGTGACCTCACATCAACAATGCTAATATGGGAATGGTGGTGGAAAAGGTCAAAATATTCGGGATTTAAACTTCCAACTTAGCCAACGTTTCGGAAATTATATTTCCATCATCAGGGCACTGAAAATGAGAAAACAAACTCTGAAAAGTCTCTCCCTACACGATAGTGAGACAAAAGTGCAAAACATCAATACAAGGATACTTGTTACTTCTTAAAAAATTGGTATAAAAAGTGATTAAAAAAGAAAATTACAAAATTACTCGAAATTACAAAATATCACAAAAATAAAACTGACAAAGTCAAAATCAAGAAGCACAGCACAGAGGAGAAAAGAAAGAAAACATATAAAAAACAAGAATTACCAAATATATGAATGTGCATATAAATATCAATAAATAAATAAATTAATAAATTAATAAATTGAAATGTAAAAGAAATCACAGATCAATTGGTACTCACAAGATGAAATTGCTTTTCCCACAGTCATTGAAAAATATCATATATAAAATTCATTAAAACAAAACAATGGTACGCTTTCATCGAGGTAAAACAATGACAACAAAGGGAGATCGGGAACATATGAAGACAAACACAGAGAAATGTGGACGGACACCGAGAAATGTTCACGTTTTCTTTCTTACTTTCTTCAATAAATTATGATATATTATAGAAAGGTGTTGTATGTCGGTTCTGGAATTGACAGAATCGTGAACCTTGATCTGGATCATCTCGTGCAACAATCGTTTGCCGAGGAAAGGATGTCTTCCCAAAAGAACAACATCATCGAAATCAAAACGGTGTCCAGTTGACTCACAGTGGTGGGCTAGTGCAGTCTTAGGGTTGGTGATGGGTAGACTAACAGAACGTTTATGCTCCTCAACTCTAATTTTTAAATATCTGCCAGTCTGGCCAACATATACTTGGGAGCAATCATTACATCTAATCATGTAAACAATGCCGGACTGTAGGGAAACCGGAGTTACGTCCTTGATACGGGTGAAAAAATTAACGCCGACAGTGTTCTTATTTCTGAAAGCTACATGCAAAACATCAGATTTCAATATATGCGCCAACCTTTCCGATAGGGACCTAACGTAAACTAGTCCGTAGAATTTTTTTGTTGTTAAGACATCCCCAACACCATCAACCCCCTGGGAAGCAACCGGGACATTAATCGGAAAACCCTCACCGAGAATACGGTTTATAATAGAAATAGGATAATTATTTTTAAGAAGTATCGATCTTATGTATTCTAAGTTTTTCCCCCAGTATACCCCATCAGAGAGGTGTAACGCTCTATGTTTCAAATTTCGGATAATGCTGATCTTATGCACGAGCGGATGATGAGAGAAAAAATTTATATAACGTTCAGAGAAGGTTGGCTTATGGAACCAATCAACAGTTAGAACGTTCAATTCATCTCGTTGAATCTTAAGGTCCAAAAAGCTTATGCTGCCATTGTGTTCGTTCTCTAGAGAAAATTGCAACCGGGGGTGGAAACTGTTAAAGACACGCAGAACCTCATCGTCACCACCGACCGGTATCGATATCAATAGGTCATCTACATACCTACGAAAAAGTGGCACAAGAAAAGGTAATTTAGCAATGGAAACCTTTTGTAACCGGGACATAACTATTTCAGCACATTTGGAAGAAATGCAGCCCCCCATACCAAAACCAAAGATCTGCAAATAAAGGGTGTCATTAAAAGAAAAATAACTGCTATCGATGATGAATTCGTAAATTATTTTAAAGGTTGCAAAATCAAAGGACTTGTTTTCAACGAGATGCCATCCATCTTCAATTATATTCAAGGCTAAATCTGTAGGGGTATTGGTGAAAAGGGATATCACATCAAGGGACACCAACTTATAGCCTGGTGGTAACTGAAATTTATTGATAGAGTCAAAAAGTTCAAAGGAGTTCCTTACATATGATTCATCTTTAATAAAAATTGGCTCCAGTGTCATAGAAATAAATTTGCTAAGGGCGAAAATCGGTGAACCTACAAAACTCAATATTGGTCTGAGTGGAACCTGCTCTTTATGAACTTTTGGTAAAAAGTACATTTTAGGGGTAACTCCATTATTAGTAGTTAACAGCCTAGCTTCTTCTTCGGTTATTATATTCTTAGCAAGCAACACTTTTACTAATCTATTATTCTTGTTCTGTATTTTAACAGTGGGTTCAGAATCTAAAACTTTATATGTACTTGAATCACCAAGCAAGTTGAGTGCTTTGCTGAAGTATTCGTCCCTATCCATGATAACTGTAATGTTTCCCTTATCAGCCCTGACAATTATAATTCGCTCTCTATAACTAGACAAAAACATCCTGGTTTCCTTAATCGATCGAGAGATCCAAGAGTCATGTTGTTTCCCCCCATGGTATGAACCGACAAAGTTTGTAATAACATTAACAACCCTGCTCCGCAGTACATCTCTATCATCTACATTATGTTTTTTAATGATAGTTTCACAATCAGCAATTATTTCATCGATAGGAAGTGATCGCGTATAAGGCAAATTAAAACGATCACCCATACTAAGTAAGTAAAGAACATTATCAGGGATGTCCTTAATTGAAGAAAAATTTTTAATCCATCTTTCATTTACATTGGAAAAATCTTTGGGTTTCTGTGATCTCAGCAAATTATCAAATTTTCTCAATTGTCTGTTACGAATAGAATAAAAACGATCATTATAGAAACCAACCTGGCTACGAGAAAAGGACTCAAAAATATCCTCAGTGACCGTGCTCCTCACCTTCAACTTTACAAAATTTAGCTCAGACTTCAACTTATTATACTTCCAATGACTAAAACTAATTTCAACATTTAAAATATTTCGCTGGAATTTTCTCAGAGCACGGAGACATTGGTTGACAAAAGGACTTCCGGAAAGCGTTAAATTAGTTATGCATCTTGAGTATTGCACAATATGAGAAGGTAGGATACTTTCCTTTCTACAGTGAAGGAGAAACTTAATGTGGTTGACCATGCTTGCTAGTTTTTTGACAAGCCTCGCCCAGCTTTTAAAGGCTTCAACCAGGTCAGGACCATACATTTCCTCGATGTCACGAAAGAAACTCATTGTCAGATGATGAACTGTGTCAAAAGTTGAACCAAACTTAATATCTGAATCTGCAAACTGGTGACCTCACATCAACAATGCTAATATGGGAATGGTGGTGGAAAAGGTCAAAATATTCGGGATTTAAACTTCCAACTTAGCCAACGTTTCGGAAATTATATTTCCATCATCAGGGCACTGAAAATGAGAAAACAAACTCTGAAAAGTCTCTCCCTACACGATAGTGAGACAAAAGTGCAAAACATCAATACAAGGATACTTGTTACTTCTTAAAAAATTGGTATAAAAAGTGATTAAAAAAGAAAATTACAAAATTACTCGAAATTACAAAATATCACAAAAATAAAACTGACAAAGTCAAAATCAAGAAGCACAGCACAGAGGAGAAAAGAAAGAAAACATATAAAAAACAAGAATTACCAAATATATGAATGTGCATATAAATATCAATAAATAAATAAATTAATAAATTAATAAATTGAAATGTAAAAGAAATCACAGATCAATTGATACTCACAAGATGAAATTGCTTTTCCCACAGTCATTGAAAAATATCATATATAAAATTCATTAAAACAAAACAATGGTACGCTTTCATCGAGGTAAAACAATGACAACAAAGGGAGATCGGGAACATATGAAGACAAACACAGAGAAATGTGGACGGACACCGAGAAATGTTCACGTTTTCTTTCTTACTTTCTTCAATAAATTATGATATATTATAGAAAGGTGTTGTATGTCGGTTCTGGAATTGACAGAATCGTGAACCTTGATCTGGATCATCTCGTGCAACAATCGTTTGCCGAGGAAAGGATGTCTTCCCAAAAGAACAACATCATCGAAATCAAAACGGTGTCCAGTTGACTCACAGTGGTGGGCTAGTGCAGTCTTAGGGTTGGTGATGGGTAGACTAACAGAACGTTTATGCTCCTCAACTCTAATTTTTAAATATCTGCCAGTCTGGCCAACATATACTTGGGAGCAATCATTACATCTAATCATGTAAACAATGCCGGACTGTAGGGAAACCGGAGTTACGTCCTTGATACGGGTGAAAAAATTAACGCCGACAGTGTTCTTATTTCTGAAAGCTACATGCAAAACATCAGATTTCAATATATGCGCCAACCTTTCCGATAGGGACCTAACGTAAACTAGTCCGTAGAATTTTTTTGTTGTTAAGACATCCCCAACACCATCAACCCCCTGGGAAGCAACCGGGACATTAATCGGAAAACCCTCACCGAGAATACGGTTTATAATAGAAATAGGATAATTATTTTTAAGAAGTATCGATCTTATGTATTCTAAGTTTTTCCCCCAGTATACCCCATCAGAGAGGTGTAACGCTCTATGTTTCAAATTTCGGATAATGCTGATCTTATGCACGAGCGGATGATGAGAGAAAAAATTTATATAACGTTCAGAGAAGGTTGGCTTATGGAACCAATCAACAGTTAGAACGTTCAATTCATCTCGTTGAATCTTAAGGTCCAAAAAGCTTATGCTGCCATTGTGTTCGTTCTCTAGAGAAAATTGCAACCGGGGGTGGAAACTGTTAAAGACACGCAGAACCTCATCGTCACCACCGACCGGTATCGATATCAATAGGTCATCTACATACCTACGAAAAAGTGGCACAAGAAAAGGTAATTTAGCAATGGAAACCTTTTGTAACCGGGACATAACTATTTCAGCACATTTGGAAGAAATGCAGCCCCCCATACCAAAACCAAAGATCTGCAAATAAAGGGTGTCATTAAAAGAAAAATAACTGCTATCGATGATGAATTCGTAAATTATTTTAAAGGTTGCAAAATCAAAGGACTTGTTTTCAACGAGATGCCATCCATCTTCAATTATATTCAAGGCTAAATCTGTAGGGGTATTGGTGAAAAGGGATATCACATCAAGGGACACCAACTTATAGCCTGGTGGTAACTGAAATTTATTGATAGAGTCAAAAAGTTCAAAGGAGTTCCTTACATATGATTCATCTTTAATAAAAATTGGCTCCAGTGTCATAGAAATAAATTTGCTAAGGGCGAAAATCGGTGAACCTACAAAACTCAATATTGGTCTGAGTGGAACCTGCTCTTTATGAACTTTTGGTAAAAAGTACATTTTAGGGGTAACTCCATTATTAGTAGTTAACAGCCTAGCTTCTTCTTCGGTTATTATATTCTTAGCAAGCAACACTTTTACTAATCTATTATTCTTGTTCTGTATTTTAACAGTACTTTTTCGTAGGTATGTAGATGACCTATTGATATCGATACCGGTCGGTGGTGACGATGAGGTTCTGCGTGTCTTTAACAGTTTCCACCCCCGGTTGCAATTTTCTCTAGAGAACGAACACAATGGCAGCATAAGCTTTTTGGACCTTAAGATTCAACGAGATGAATTGAACGTTCTAACTGTTGATTGGTTCCATAAGCCAACCTTCTCTGAACGTTATATAAATTTTTTCTCTCATCATCCGCTCGTGCATAAGATCAGCATTATCCGAAATTTGAAACATAGAGCGTTACACCTCTCTGATGGGGTATACTGGGGGAAAAACTTAGAATACATAAGATCGATACTTCTTAAAAATAATTATCCTATTTCTATTATAAACCGTATTCTCGGTGAGGGTTTTCCGATTAATGTCCCGGTTGCTTCCCAGGGGGTTGATGGTGTTGGGGATGTCTTAACAACAAAAAAATTCTACGGACTAGTTTACGTTAGGTCCCTATCGGAAAGGTTGGCGCATATATTGAAATCTGATGTTTTGCATGTAGCTTTCAGAAATAAGAACACTGTCGGCGTTAATTTTTTCACCCGTATCAAGGACGTAACTCCGGTTTCCCTACAGTCCGGCATTGTTTACATGATTAGATGTAATGATTGCTCCCAAGTATATGTTGGCCAGACTGGCAGATATTTAAAAATTAGAGTTGAGGAGCATAAACGTTCTGTTAGTCTACCCATCACCAACCCTAAGACTGCACTAGCCCACCACTGTGAGTCAACTGGACACCGTTTTGATTTCGATGATGTTGTTCTTTTGGGAAGACATCCTTTCCTCGGCAAACGATTGTTGCACGAGATGATCCAGATCAAGGTTCACGATTCTGTCAATTCCAGAACCGACATACAACACCTTTCTATAATATATCATAATTTATTGAAGAAAGTAAGAAAGAAAACGTGAACATTTCTCGGTGTCCGTCCACATTTCTCTGTGTTTGTCTTCATATGTTCCCGATCTCCCTTTGTTGTCATTGTTTTACCTCGATGAAAGCGTACCATTGTTTTGTTTTAATGAATTTTATATATGATATTTTTCAATGACTGTGGGAAAAGCAATTTCATCTTGTGAGTATCAATTGATCTGTGATTTCTTTTACATTTCAATTTATTAATTTATTAATTTATTTATTTATTGATATTTATATGCACATTCATATATTTGGTAATTCTTGTTTTTTATATGTTTTCTTTCTTTTCTCCTCTGTGCTGTGCTTCTTGATTTTGACTTTGTCAGTTTTATTTTTGTGATATTTTGTAATTTCGAGTAATTTTGTAATTTTCTTTTTTAATCACTTTTTATACCAATTTTTTAAGAAGTAACAAGTATCCTTGTATTGATGTTTTGCACTTTTGTCTCACTATCGTGTAGGGAGAGACTTTTCAGAGTTTGTTTTCTCATTTTCAGTGCCCTGATGATGGAAATATAATTTCCGAAACGTTGGCTAAGTTGGAAGTTTAAATCCCGAATATTTTGACCTTTTCCACCACCATTCCCATATTAGCATTGTTGATGTGAGGTCACCAGTTTGCAGATTCAGATATTAAGTTTGGTTCAACTTTTGACACAGTTCATCATCTGACAATGAGTTTCTTTCGTGACATCGAGGAAATGTATGGTCCTGACCTGGTTGAAGCCTTTAAAAGCTGGGCGAGGCTTGTCAAAAAACTAGCAAGCATGGTCAACCACATTAAGTTTCTCCTTCACTGTAGAAAGGAAAGTATCCTACCTTCTCATATTGTGCAATACTCAAGATGCATAACTAATTTAACGCTTTCCGGAAGTCCTTTTGTCAACCAATGTCTCCGTGCTCTGAGAAAATTCCAGCGAAATATTTTAAATGTTGAAATTAGTTTTAGTCATTGGAAGTATAATAAGTTGAAGTCTGAGCTAAATTTTGTAAAGTTGAAGGTGAGGAGCACGGTCACTGAGGATATTTTTGAGTCCTTTTCTCGTAGCCAGGTTGGTTTCTATAATGATCGTTTTTATTCTATTCGTAACAGACAATTGAGAAAATTTGATAATTTGCTGAGATCACAGAAACCCAAAGATTTTTCCAATGTAAATGAAAGATGGATTAAAAATTTTTCTTCAATTAAGGACATCCCTGATAATGTTCTTTACTTACTTAGTATGGGTGATCGTTTTAATTTGCCTTATACGCGATCACTTCCTATCGATGAAATAATTGCTGATTGTGAAACTATCATTAAAAAACATAATGTAGATGATAGAGATGTACTGCGGAGCAGGGTTGTTAATGTTATTACAAACTTTGTCGGTTCATACCATGGGGGGAAACAACATGACTCTTGGATCTCTCGATCGATTAAGGAAACCAGGATGTTTTTGTCTAGTTATAGAGAGCGAATTATAATTGTCAGGGCTGATAAGGGAAACATTACAGTTATCATGGATAGGGACGAATACTTCAGCAAAGCACTCAACTTGCTTGGTGATTCAAGTACATATAAAGTTTTAGATTCTGAACCCACTGTTAAAATACAGAACAAGAATAATAGATTAGTAAAAGTGTTGCTTGCTAAGAATATAATAACCGAAGAAGAAGCTAGGCTGTTAACTACTAATAATGGAGTTACCCCTAAAATGTACTTTTTACCAAAAGTTCATAAAGAGCAGGTTCCACTCAGACCAATATTGAGTTTTGTAGGTTCACCGATTTTCGCCCTTAGCAAATTTATTTCTATGACACTGGAGCCAATTTTTATTAAAGATGAATCATATGTAAGGAACTCCTTTGAACTTTTTGACTCTATCAATAAATTTCAGTTACCACCAGGCTATAAGTTGGTGTCCCTTGATGTGATATCCCTTTTCACCAATACCCTTACAGATTTAGCCTTGAATATAATTGAAGATGGATGGCATCTCGTTGAAAACAAGTCCTTTGATTTTGCAACCTTTAAAATAATTTACGAATTCATCATCGATAGCAGTTATTTTTCTTTTAATGACACCCTTTATTTGCAGATCTTTGGTTTTGGTATGGGGGGCTGCATTTCTTCCAAATGTGCTGAAATAGTTATGTCCCGGTTACAAAAGGTTTCCATTGCTAAATTACCTTTTCTTGTGCCACTTTTTCGTAGGTATGTAGATGACCTATTGATATCGATACCGGTCGGTGGTGACGATGAGGTTCTGCGTGTCTTTAACAGTTTCCACCCCCGGTTGCAATTTTCTCTAGAGAACGAACACAATGGCAGCATAAGCTTTTTGGACCTTAAGATTCAACGAGATGAATTGAACGTTCTAACTGTTGATTGGTTCCATAAGCCAACCTTCTCTGAACGTTATATAAATTTTTTCTCTCATCATCCGCTCGTGCATAAGATCAGCATTATCCGAAATTTGAAACATAGAGCGTTACACCTCTCTGATGGGGTATACTGGGGGAAAAACTTAGAATACATAAGATCGATACTTCTTAAAAATAATTATCCTATTTCTATTATAAACCGTATTCTCGGTGAGGGTTTTCCGATTAATGTCCCGGTTGCTTCCCAGGGGGTTGATGGTGTTGGGGATGTCTTAACAACAAAAAAATTCTACGGACTAGTTTACGTTAGGTCCCTATCGGAAAGGTTGGCGCATATATTGAAATCTGATGTTTTGCATGTAGCTTTCAGAAATAAGAACACTGTCGGCGTTAATTTTTTCACCCGTATCAAGGACGTAACTCCGGTTTCCCTACAGTCCGGCATTGTTTACATGATTAGATGTAATGATTGCTCCCAAGTATATGTTGGCCAGACTGGCAGATATTTAAAAATTAGAGTTGAGGAGCATAAACGTTCTGTTAGTCTACCCATCACCAACCCTAAGACTGCACTAGCCCACCACTGTGAGTCAACTGGACACCGTTTTGATTTCGATGATGTTGTTCTTTTGGGAAGACATCCTTTCCTCGGCAAACGATTGTTGCACGAGATGATCCAGATCAAGGTTCACGATTCTGTCAATTCCAGAACCGACATACAACACCTTTCTATAATATATCATAATTTATTGAAGAAAGTAAGAAAGAAAACGTGAACATTTCTCGGTGTCCGTCCACATTTCTCTGTGTTTGTCTTCATATGTTCCCGATCTCCCTTTGTTGTCATTGTTTTACCTCGATGAAAGCGTACCATTGTTTTGTTTTAATGAATTTTATATATGATATTTTTCAATGACTGTGGGAAAAGCAATTTCATCTTGTGAGTATCAATTGATCTGTGATTTCTTTTACATTTCAATTTATTAATTTATTAATTTATTTATTTATTGATATTTATATGCACATTCATATATTTGGTAATTCTTGTTTTTTATATGTTTTCTTTCTTTTCTCCTCTGTGCTGTGCTTCTTGATTTTGACTTTGTCAGTTTTATTTTTGTGATATTTTGTAATTTCGAGTAATTTTGTAATTTTCTTTTTTAATCACTTTTTATACCAATTTTTTAAGAAGTAACAAGTATCCTTGTATTGATGTTTTGCACTTTTGTCTCACTATCGTGTAGGGAGAGACTTTTCAGAGTTTGTTTTCTCATTTTCAGTGCCCTGATGATGGAAATATAATTTCCGAAACGTTGGCTAAGTTGGAAGTTTAAATCCCGAATATTTTGACCTTTTCCACCACCATTCCCATATTAGCATTGTTGATGTGAGGTCACCAGTTTGCAGATTCAGATATTAAGTTTGGTTCAACTTTTGACACAGTTCATCATCTGACAATGAGTTTCTTTCGTGACATCGAGGAAATGTATGGTCCTGACCTGGTTGAAGCCTTTAAAAGCTGGGCGAGGCTTGTCAAAAAACTAGCAAGCATGGTCAACCACATTAAGTTTCTCCTTCACTGTAGAAAGGAAAGTATCCTACCTTCTCATATTGTGCAATACTCAAGATGCATAACTAATTTAACGCTTTCCGGAAGTCCTTTTGTCAACCAATGTCTCCGTGCTCTGAGAAAATTCCAGCGAAATATTTTAAATGTTGAAATTAGTTTTAGTCATTGGAAGTATAATAAGTTGAAGTCTGAGCTAAATTTTGTAAAGTTGAAGGTGAGGAGCACGGTCACTGAGGATATTTTTGAGTCCTTTTCTCGTAGCCAGGTTGGTTTCTATAATGATCGTTTTTATTCTATTCGTAACAGACAATTGAGAAAATTTGATAATTTGCTGAGATCACAGAAACCCAAAGATTTTTCCAATGTAAATGAAAGATGGATTAAAAATTTTTCTTCAATTAAGGACATCCCTGATAATGTTCTTTACTTACTTAGTATGGGTGATCGTTTTAATTTGCCTTATACGCGATCACTTCCTATCGATGAAATAATTGCTGATTGTGAAACTATCATTAAAAAACATAATGTAGATGATAGAGATGTACTGCGGAGCAGGGTTGTTAATGTTATTACAAACTTTGTCGGTTCATACCATGGGGGGAAACAACATGACTCTTGGATCTCTCGATCGATTAAGGAAACCAGGATGTTTTTGTCTAGTTATAGAGAGCGAATTATAATTGTCAGGGCTGATAAGGGAAACATTACAGTTATCATGGATAGGGACGAATACTTCAGCAAAGCACTCAACTTGCTTGGTGATTCAAGTACATATAAAGTTTTAGATTCTGAACCCACTGTTAAAATACAGAACAAGAATAATAGATTAGTAAAAGTGTTGCTTGCTAAGAATATAATAACCGAAGAAGAAGCTAGGCTGTTAACTACTAATAATGGAGTTACCCCTAAAATGTACTTTTTACCAAAAGTTCATAAAGAGCAGGTTCCACTCAGACCAATATTGAGTTTTGTAGGTTCACCGATTTTCGCCCTTAGCAAATTTATTTCTATGACACTGGAGCCAATTTTTATTAAAGATGAATCATATGTAAGGAACTCCTTTGAACTTTTTGACTCTATCAATAAATTTCAGTTACCACCAGGCTATAAGTTGGTGTCCCTTGATGTGATATCCCTTTTCACCAATACCCCTACAGATTTAGCCTTGAATATAATTGAAGATGGATGGCATCTCGTTGAAAACAAGTCCTTTGATTTTGCAACCTTTAAAATAATTTACGAATTCATCATCGATAGCAGTTATTTTTCTTTTAATGACACCCTTTATTTGCAGATCTTTGGTTTTGGTATGGGGGGCTGCATTTCTTCCAAATGTGCTGAAATAGTTATGTCCCGGTTACAAAAGGTTTCCATTGCTAAATTACCTTTTCTTGTGCCACTTTTTCGTAGGTATGTAGATGACCTATTGATATCGATACCGGTCGGTGGTGACGATGAGGTTCTGCGTGTCTTTAACAGTTTCCACCCCCGGTTGCAATTTTCTCTAGAGAACGAACACAATGGCAGCATAAGCTTTTTGGACCTTAAGATTCAACGAGATGAATTGAACGTTCTAACTGTTGATTGGTTCCATAAGCCAACCTTCTCTGAACGTTATATAAATTTTTTCTCTCATCATCCGCTCGTGCATAAGATCAGCATTATCCGAAATTTGAAACATAGAGCGTTACACCTCTCTGATGGGGTATACTGGGGGAAAAACTTAGAATACATAAGATCGATACTTCTTAAAAATAATTATCCTATTTCTATTATAAACCGTATTCTCGGTGAGGGTTTTCCGATTAATGTCCCGGTTGCTTCCCAGGGGGTTGATGGTGTTGGGGATGTCTTAACAACAAAAAAATTCTACGGACTAGTTTACGTTAGGTCCCTATCGGAAAGGTTGGCGCATATATTGAAATCTGATGTTTTGCATGTAGCTTTCAGAAATAAGAACACTGTCGGCGTTAATTTTTTCACCCGTATCAAGGACGTAACTCCGGTTTCCCTACAGTCCGGCATTGTTTACATGATTAGATGTAATGATTGCTCCCAAGTATATGTTGGCCAGACTGGCAGATATTTAAAAATTAGAGTTGAGGAGCATAAACGTTCTGTTAGTCTACCCATCACCAACCCTAAGACTGCACTAGCCCACCACTGTGAGTCAACTGGACACCGTTTTGATTTCGATGATGTTGTTCTTTTGGGAAGACATCCTTTCCTCGGCAAACGATTGTTGCACGAGATGATCCAGATCAAGGTTCACGATTCTGTCAATTCCAGAACCGACATACAACACCTTTCTATAATATATCATAATTTATTGAAGAAAGTAAGAAAGAAAACGTGAACATTTCTCGGTGTCCGTCCACATTTCTCTGTGTTTGTCTTCATATGTTCCCGATCTCCCTTTGTTGTCATTGTTTTACCTCGATGAAAGCGTACCATTGTTTTGTTTTAATGAATTTTATATATGATATTTTTCAATGACTGTGGGAAAAGCAATTTCATCTTGTGAGTATCAATTGATCTGTGATTTCTTTTACATTTCAATTTATTAATTTATTAATTTATTTATTTATTGATATTTATATGCACATTCATATATTTGGTAATTCTTGTTTTTTATATGTTTTCTTTCTTTTCTCCTCTGTGCTGTGCTTCTTGATTTTGACTTTGTCAGTTTTATTTTTGTGATATTTTGTAATTTCGAGTAATTTTGTAATTTTCTTTTTTAATCACTTTTTATACCAATTTTTTAAGAAGTAACAAGTATCCTTGTATTGATGTTTTGCACTTTTGTCTCACTATCGTGTAGGGAGAGACTTTTCAGAGTTTGTTTTCTCATTTTCAGTGCCCTGATGATGGAAATATAATTTCCGAAACGTTGGCTAAGTTGGAAGTTTAAATCCCGAATATTTTGACCTTTTCCACCACCATTCCCATATTAGCATTCTTCTGATTATGCCTGATCTTGATTCACATAGCCACGAATGTCGTTTCAATATGAAATGGATTATTCCCAATTTGAATATGTTTATTCCCAATTTGATTTTGATAGTTCCCAATTTGAAGTTGAAAAGGTATAGATACATTGCCTAACTACTTTACACGAAGTGTTCATTGATGAACTTAATACTGCTCATGATCCGTTTCTTGTCTCCTCTTAAATACTCATAACTCTTCATGAACTCATTATTTCATATTTCATTGAATAACATGATCATTACATGAGCACTGATCTCAAACCTTTATAACAACTCGAGTCTCATCATTGAAGTTTATTATTATGAAGATTTAGTTAACTATTCTGTGACAGGATCCATGTGGCTTTTGAATTATATATATAAAGAATCCAAGAAGAAAAAGAGATAAATCAAATATGTATTTCTCGTTCATTGATCATTTAATTCAATCTTCTCGTTATCCAAACTTGAAAAGGTTTCAATTTATATCTATATATATATATATAAAAGAAAGATGTTGGTTACACCATTTATAACTCGAGATCGGATGGACTGTTTGTTATGAAACTTCATGTATGGATTCGTCTACGGTCTGGTTATTATAAAATACAATAAAACTTTGAAAAAATCGATGAAAATTTTACTTATACAGGAAATGCTTTTCCTCCTTTTGAGTAAGGCCACTAGATGTCGCTACAGTTACAGTTATGCTACCGCTTACTCGTTTGTACTTCATTTGATGTTCTCCGCGTAAGATGGCGATATAAACAAATAGTGTGTACAGTGACTATATTCCCTCTATAATCACTGTAATAGTGTGTAATTTGAGTTGCCTACAACTCTGCGCTGTTGGGCAAAATCAAAATGTCTTAGCGTAGGAGTACAGATGTCTAAAATGATTAGATTTCGTTGAGATATGAGAAAAGTTTCGTTCTTACCGCTTCAGATGGCGCTATTCACACATTATGACTGATGATCATTGGTTATTTGTATAGTTTTATTTATTCCAAATAACGTAATCGTGAGGGTTCTATATTTGACATTATCACAATTAAATGGCGATGAATTTGTTGAGGCTTTCGCGGCCATCCATTGATGTCATCTGTTCTTTTTTCGAGCATTTCGGTCGTCGTGGTTTGAAATGGTCGAAAAAAAACATATGACATCAATTACTGTGTAATTTACATAGGGCTTATAGTACCATGAAAGGATATTAACAGATCCAGAAGCGGGTGAATATCACAGTGAATTTTTATCGAAATGTCAAGTAAATCGGATTTTGGCGATGAGTTCCAATCGTGAGATGTCCATTCTCATCTATTCTCATAATTTTTAAAATGTTTTTGAATATCTGTTTGGATAATAAATATATTTGCGGAAATAATTGAATCCAAAATTGCCATTATTAGTGATTGACATATTATGACATATTATTTTTGTGTATCTGTTCTGTGTGATAGCTCATATACATGGAAACATTTGACAGTTCAAAAATCAGTGAACCAAGCCGTTGATATCCGATCACCGGTGATAACGATTTGTGAAATCCACCGCAAGTATCATTTAGGCGGAACAAAGTTCGCCGGGCCAGCTAGTAATACAATAAAACAACGTAGAAATTAGGATCATTTGGGTTGAGTGGAACATAAAGAGTTGTCCGATAAGAGGTGAACTTTTGACATTCAAAGAAAAATGACATTTTTTCGGATGAATGATCGGATGATTATTTCATCAATCAATGGTTTCGTTGCTTGTGTGGCACTTAGTGACGTCTTGTGGAAAGTAGATTTGTTCAGATCAATACCATACAATTCCGGCCAAAAAAAACCATCGATCATCTCTCTTATTATTCTTATGAAAGGGAGCTGTACAGATTTGTTTCCAATCAAAACATTATGGCATGTGTCATGAAAAGGCAACAAGAAATAGATCATTCAAACAAACAGGAAACAGATTGACCCATATCCCGCTCCTAATGTCAGTATTAGCAGAGGAATGTTAAACGGAGCACCATACAGTTCTGCGTATGATGCAAGAGCACAGATAAAAACCTCAGCAAAAACTCTGTCTCCCCATATAAGTGTAGGGATATTGGATTTGTTTACAGAATAAGCTGATATTCATATTGAGGGGTATGTTCTTCTTCTAGTACTATTCTTTCTTCTTTTCTGCAAAGGCGTTGACAGAGCATTTTAAAATAATCTGAAAATAAACAAAGGAACAAAAAACGAAAAAGGAAAATCAACTAATATATTCAAATTATTTTGAAAGTACCAACCCATCCCAAAAATGACTCAGATACTGAATGAATAGCCTTAAAACCACCTGGAAATTTATATATTGAACAATTATTGCTCTTCATGACCACACTCACATCTCAGGCTATCAATGGCATTCCATTTGAAAAGCATACTGTTACAACGTCCATGACCTGTCCTAAGACGATTCAACAGACTCCAATTTTTCCTAGACAGATGAAAATCAGGAACTTTCTCAGACGGATCGAGAATTAAACTTTTATTGAAAAAATCATATGAAGTCCATTCCGAACTCCAAAGTTCTTTATGATTTTTTTAAAATGAAGGAAATTATTTATCCAAAGAGGATTTCGAGATTTCAATCTAGCCAGTCTTGTATCTGGTATATAACTCATAATAGGACATGAATTTGGAAAGGAATGAAATTTATCCCAAGACAATTTTTGAATTATATTAGGTATTTCTCGTTTTTAACTTGAGAGGTTAACTTTCAAAATGAGCCTTAAAATTCAAAGAAGAATCTACTTTTATTCCAAGATTCTTGGGAGTGAAATTATGATTCAAAACTGTATTGTTGAAACTAACCCTCAAAGATTTATGTTTTTGGTGGTTATTCAAATGAAAACACGACACCATTGTTTTATTAGGGCTGGGACATAAACGCCACTCCAGAAAATAATTCTTCAAAATTTCTGAATACTCATTTAAAGTATTCTCAATAATGTTGAAATCAGAATGACGGAAAGCAAGAGCAATATCATCTGCATAAATAAATTTCTCGGAGGAAGTATCCGGAATATCGCTTAAATATAAATTAAAAAGAAGGGGTGATAACACCGATCCTTGGGGAAGTCCGTTATTCAAAGACTTGAAACTACTACCTAGGAGCATAGAATAACTGGAGGGAAGGCTTCATACGCTCGACAGATCATTTTGAACTGCCAATAACGGCGGAGGTTAGAGTTTCGTGTGACGCCCGATAGATAACGCTGAGATCCTTTATTCAGTAAAGTCAGCAACATGTCAGATATTTTGTTCTATGGCGCTACAATTGCAAAGAATATAATGTGGTTGTCATTGTTATTGATACATTTATGCTTCTTTTTAATTGAAAATGGCCATAAATCATAACATAGACGATATTGATGACATATCATCGCTTTATTCCAATTAAGATGTCTAGAATAATGGTGTATGCACTGATTAGATTTTGTTTCGACCAAATTGAGAATATTAGCAAAGTTTCGTTCTTCCCACTTTAGGTAGCGCTATTCACAAATAATGACTGATTCCAATCAGTTATTTAAAATATTTGAATTTATTCTGGCGAACGCGTCACGTTCATAGTCGTTAATTTTGTCAAGCAATAATGTGTGTTCATATTCTTGACATCCTGATGTATATTAGCAGGCGCGTACCCAGAAAGGTGTGTTGGGGGGGGGGAGGGCTCAGCTTTCATCATGAAAAGATGTAACAAAAACATTTATGTTTTTTAACCATAAGAAATCATAAAAAACAAATAAGAAAATATTAAAGCATGCAATAGTTGACTAATTTGCAGTTACTGAATAAAATTTATTTCTTGTAAATATAAATCTTTAAAAACACAAAAAAACAAAAATTGAATCATTCAAGAGATTATTAGTTTTTAGTTATTAAATAAAAGTTGCAAGAGCCAGTATTAGCAAATCTGGTCACAATCATTTCTGTATCTACGACTCTCTCGAAATTTATGTGCACTAGAGCTAATCCGTTCAGGCGGTTTTCTGCCATAGTGCTTCTGAGCCAGGTCTTAAGTTTAAGAAAAACTGTGCTCTGCTTCAGCCGTTGTTGGGAACACGGGAAGTACACTGTGTACCATAAAAAGGTTTGAATCACATGGCGTTTCGAAAAAGTAATAAATTAATGCAGGTGTGAAAGAATTCATGGCCTACTATTAAAAAACAAACATAAATATGGATTTTTCTGATTTTTGAAGCTATAATTTATTGAAGATAAGGTTCTGATACATCAATATATTCAGAAAAAAAAAATTGCAAAAATTTGACGTTTAAATATACAGGGTGTTCCATTTAAAAAATACCAAGTTTGTGCCCAATCAGTGCTCTCAAGAAAAAATTTAAATACGGCAGTGACTTCTATGTAAAAATATCTATTATAAACAGTATTCATTTTTTTCCTATCTTATACTAAGAAATAATTACATTTCCAAAAGAGAACATTTTCGTTTTCGTCCTGTATTTCAGGAACAAGAGTAGTTGGAATATTTATGTTTGTGGCTTTGAGTTTTACAAAAAATGATACAGGGTCGCGAAAACCGCATGTCTCTTTCTTTAATAATAGCTGAGATACAGTGCAGTCTCAACCAAAATGGAACACAGTGTACCCAAATATTTAAAGCAATATATGTACAAATTTGGATAGAAATCTCCGCTACATTTCTCTAGAGCTGAAAGTGCAAATGAAGCACATGATTTGGAATCATCCGGTGTTGAAGTAGCCCACTTTTTTCCCATCTTTTTAATTCACTGGATAAATGAGGCTTTCGCCTGAGGCGAAAGCCTTGGGGGGGGCTAAAGCCCCAATAGCCCCCCCTGGATACGCGCCTGTATATTAGTATAAAACTCTCATTATAAAAAGATGCCATTCTGCTGTCATGTCATAATTGACTTTGGCAAATCAGCTGTTGTTAAATCAATCAAATTGACAACGGAAAATACACTGAAATGATATTGCGGCGCCGCCACGAATCATTGCTAATATTTTCGATTTGGTCGAACGTCATTCCATTCAAAAATCGGCGAGTGCCTTCACCATTATTCTAGACATCTTAATTCCAATCAACTTTTTATGCGCAATTTTATGGGAAGTCTGTGATCGGTAATAAATTTGTCAAAACAATATCCTTACCGGAAAAAGCGAACATTCAGGTATGTATTATTATTATTATACGGGAAGACTGAGGTTTTATCTGTTCTCGTGTATTATACGCAGAATTGTATGGTACCCCGTTTACATTCCCTCTGCTAACACTTAGATTCGGAGCGGGAAACAGATTTTTCTTCCTATATTCAATCTGATCCTTGTAGCCATTTCTTTACACGTGCTATATGCATTATATTGTCGGATTTACGAAAAAAAGTATGTATTGCTTTCTTTCAAAAGAATATATATTATGATATAGTAATAAATGGGACCTAATAAGTAATAACAGCGAATAACCATTAAAGATAATTTTATTAAGGATAGCCATGTTATAGCAACGAACGACGTTGTCGCCATCTCGTGGCCTTGCGGCGAACTGACAAGTTCGGACGTTTTTGGCAGTTCATTTTCGTAGGGGAGCCTTCTCTCCAGTTATTCTATGCTCCTAGCTACTACTATCACCATAAATAAAAATACGTCTCCTGTCCGTCAACATATTCTCAATTAAACCAACCATTTTGCCACATTTCAAATGCTTAAGAAGTTAAAAAATTAATCCATCTTTCCAAACAGTATTTAAGCCGATGATAAGTCTACGAATGTTGTTCCTGTTTTTAACTTACTATTGAAGCCTGATTTAATGAAAGTAGTGATGATCAGTGTTCTTGACTTCTTGTGTTCACTGAAAGTTATAAGCCTCAAGACTCAAATCCTTATTCAAAATACGGTAAAGTGACGTTTGTGGAATGCATAATTCCAAAGAACGACGAAGAATGGACAAACCTGAGTTTTCATCTAAACTTCCGGCTACAGCGGCAATATTCTCGGCTCTCCCTGAGCGAAGGGCATGGGTTTTATTCTTCACATCACTAACTCGTCTCAACAGCTTGAATTTTTCACCAATTTCTGTATTGCGGTTCGACAAGGTGCTTCACGACGACCCAAAAATGTTCGAGCTTTACGAACCGTCTCAGCCAATTTTTCAAAATTTTTATAATAAAATTTATTGATTTCAATGCGTTGTTGAAGCGTGCATCATTCCATTATTATCAATGTCGTAGTTTCTACTTGTGAAATGACAAAAAAAAATGACAGCTTCAAAAGTGACATATACCGAAATAGTGAACCACTTAAAATAACACCTCTTATTGGGAAACCCCCTACATATCCTTTCAGTTGATTTTTCGGAATATCTGTTATCCGTTAAATCTACACGAATCGGTTGACAAAAACCACTTGATCGCAAATTAAAATGTGTACGAATCCAAAAAATTCTAATACACACTTGAAAATACACTATTGAACCTTTCCAGGGATCAACAATGTAGGCGAAACGGTATTCAACTGTGACCACTTTTGTTACAGATATTTGAATCCCCAATTACTGAATGAAGTCAAGTGTGGATAACAATGTATTCAGACTTGTTTTCATTCATTTTTCATGGTAATTGAAATTGGACATTTTTATTGATTGGGACCTCATCCAAAAATTATATCAAATTTATGTCTATAAAGTTAACAGTGCCACTTTCGAGAAAATCAATAAAACCTATTGCATTAATTGCCGAATAATTGTCGAGAATTTGTCGTGAAAGAAAAAAATTTGTCGCGTCCCTAGTTTTTTTTCTACGGGGTGGCTTTGCTAACTTAACGTTAAGTTAGCAGAACCACTTTCTCAATATCTTCCAAATATCATGAAATTGGTTATAAATAATTGTCGAAGTCCACATGAAGAAAAAAACACAAAGAATCCATTCCTTTTAGTTTATTTCACGTTTTTTTCCCGCGAGTTTGAGATGTTTCTGGAATTATCGCATTTTTGGCAACAGCGCATTCGTAATTGAGTCTTTCTTCATTGCATTAATTGTCGAATGCCTGCCTCGAATTTTTCGTGAAAGAAAAAAAATTGTCGCGTCCTTAGTTTTTTTTTCAACGGGCTTCGCTAACTAACGTTAAGTAAGCAGAACCACTTCTTCAATATCGACCAAATATCATGAAAATGGTTATAAATAATTGTCGAAGTCCATATGAAGTGAAAAAACACAAAAAAATCGTTTCCTTTTAGTTTATTTTACGTCTTTTTCCCGCGAGTTCGAGATATTTCTGGAATTATCCCATTTTTGGCATAGACGCATTCGTTATCGACATTTTTCGATTTCATTAATTGTCGAATACCAGTCCCGAATTTGTCGTGAAAGAAAAAAAATTGTAGCGACCTTCGTTTTTTTCTACTAGGTGGCTTTGCTAACTTTATATTAATTTAGCAAATAGTGGTCGAATATCATCATGATGATCATAAATGATTGTCGAGTAATTGTTGATGTTCAAATGAAGTAAGAAACACACAAAATTCCAATCTTTCTAGCAATTTCCACTCCATTTTCTCGCGATTTCCCTATATTTCGGCCACTATTTGTTAAATTAATATCAAGTAAGCAAAGCCACCTAGTAGAGAAAAAAAACGAAGGTCGCGACAATTTTTTTTTTCGCGACAAATTTGGGGCAGGTATTCGACAATTAATGCAATAGAAAAAGAGTCAATTACGAATGCGCTGTTGCCAAAAATGCAAAATTCTATAGAAACATCTCGAACTCGCAGGAAATAAACAAAAAGGAATGGATTTTTTGTGTTTCTTCATATGGACTTCGACAATTACCTATAACCAATTTCATGATATTTGGTAGATACTGAGAAAGTGGTTCTGCTAACTTAACGTTAAGTTAGCAAAGCCACCCCGTAGAAAAAAAAATTGAGGACGCGATCATTTTTTTTCTTTAACGACAAATTCGGGATAGGTATTCGACAATTAATGCAATAGAAAGAAAGTCAATAATGAATGCGCTGTTGCCAAAGATGAGATGTTTTCAGAAATATAGGGAAATCGCGAGAAAATGGAGTGGAAATTGCTAGAAAGATTGAATTTTTGTGTGTTTTTTACTTTATTTGAACATCAACAATTACTCGACAATCATTTATGATAATCGTGATGATATTCGACCACTATTTGCTAAGTTAATATAAAGTTAGCAAAGCCACCTTGTAGAAGGAAAATGAAGGTCGCGACAAATTTTTTTATTCCACGGTAAATTCAAGGTAGGTATTTGACAATTAATGCAATCGAAAAAAATTCAATAACGAATGCGCTGTTGCCAAAAATTGGATAATTCCAGAAATATCTCAAACTCGCGGGAAAAAGACGTAAAATAAACAAGAAGGAATGGATTGTTTGTGTTTTTTTCACTTCATATGGACTTCGACAATTACTCGACGATTATTTATAACCATTTTCATGATATTTGGTAGATATTGAGAAAGTGGTTCTGCTAACTTAACGTTAAGTTAGCAAAGCCACTAAAAAATTGAGGACACGACCATTTTTTTTCTTTAACTACAAATTCGGGATAGGTATTCGACAATTAATGCAATAGAAAGAAAGTCAATAATGAATGCGCTGTTGCCAAAAATAAGATATTTTCAGAAATATATGGAAATCGCGAGAAAATGGAGGGGAAATTGCTAGAAAGATTGAATTTTTGTGTGTTTTTTACTTTATTTGAACATCAACAATTACTCGACAATCATTTATGATAATCGTGATGATATTCGACCACTATTTGCTAAATTAATATAAAGTTAGCAAAAGCCACCTTGTAGAAGGAAAATGAAGGTCGCGACAAATTTTTTTCTTCCACGGTAAATTCAAGGTAGGTATTTAGCAATTAATGCAATCGAAAAAAATTCAATAACGAATGCGCTGTTGCCAAAAATTGGATAATTCCAGAAATATCTCAAACTCGCGGGAAAAAGGCGTAAAATAAACAAGAAGGAATGGATTGTTTGTGTTTTTTTCACTCCATATGGACTTCGACAATTACTCGACAATTATTTATAACCATTTTCATGATATTTGGTAGATATTGAGAAAGTGGTTCTGCTAACTTAACGTTAAGTTAGCAAAGCCACTAAAAAATTTCACGACAAATTTTTTTCTTTCACGACAAATTCTCGACAATTTATGCAATAGGTTTTATTGATTTTGTCGCAAGTGGCACTGCTAACTTTATAGACATATCAAATTCTCCGATGACACGACTTTTGAACTTTATACCGACATGACATTGCCGTTAACGACACGAACCCGATATATCGGCCAATATAAGAGCGTTCCTATTTATTTATTTGAAATGACACCTGACACCCCCAACCATATGGTTACAGCTAAGATGCTGAGATGAAAACATTCTGGACAATGGACATCTTAAGGTGCAGACACATTGTTGTCACGTCACGTGAGCTCACGCGAGGAAATGGGAAGAAGATATGGAGAATATAGCTGCTTTTACAGTTGCTGGTGATTCTCATAGAAGGGATTCGATTTACCAAATAAATCAACGAATAGAAGAAGAAGTGGGGGAATTCCATCAATTAATTCAAGAATTTTTGAATAAGCACCCAGATCGGTTTCAAATGTATGTCAGAATGACATTTCACAAAATATCAGACGTGATGTCACGTGCATTCAGAAAATGTAAGTTTGCGGAATATAGATCTTGCGTGCTTTCAGTGCTATAATGTGACAGCAGATACAATGTCGCAAAAATTTTTACTACATTTTGAGTAGTAGTATAATCACCCAGTTTAGTTCTGATGATTCACTATTTATTATTGAAAGGTGTGTCTCTCTTCCTATGGTCTAAAGGTGAATACAGACTATTCTGACGTGACGTGATTCCACGTCACGTCAGACGCGTACTGTGCTCCCATTGGCCTGATATGAACGTGAACGCACAGAACGATGTGTTGCATTTTTATATCACTCACATTTTGACGTTCACGTTCATATTAGGCCAATGGGAGCACAGTACGCGTCTGACGTGACGTGGAATCACGTCACGTCAGAATAGTCTGTATTCACCTTAAGTTCCATGCATTATCGTGGTTGCACATTTTGGGAAGATGACGTGATGTGACGTGACGTGATAACAATGTGTCTGCACCTTAAGTTACAGCTGTCGTGTCGGTATAGGGTCTATGTGTCTGACAACGCCTAATGAAAATAACCAAATCGCAAAGTGGCTGCCCTTTGTCCTCGATAGTCTCACGGATTCTCTCTTTGAGGTCTTGAATCGACGCTGGGCTCTTGGCGAAGACCTTCCCTTTCAAATGGCTCCAAAGGAAGAAGTCCCAAGGTGTTAAATCCCAAGATCTCGGTGGCCAATTGGGATTACCTCTTCGAGAAGTTTCTGGACCGTGTTCGAGAAACTTCTCCCGAAAAAAGATCAATGGTTTTGTGCTGTGTGGCACTTAGCATCGTCTTGTAGAAAGTACACGTTACCCAGATCAATACCATCCAATTCCGGCCATATAAAATCATTAATCTTTTCTCGATAGCACAATCCATTCACCGTTACTGTTACTCAAACCTCATTCTCGAAAAAATAGGCTCAAGGACCCCGCTGGAGCTTGAACCTCACCAAGCATTCACACGTTGAGGAAAAAGAGGCTTTTCAACAATAACTCTTGTGTTTTCCATGATGCAACAATTTTGCTTCTGGACGAAGCCTCGTAACTCAAGATGATTTTTCGATGAAATTCCTGATCATTTTCATGTATTTCAAGGACCCAATCAGCAAAGACACGACGTTGCTGACGATCGGCCGACTTGAGTTTTTGTGTTAACTGAACTTTATAAGACCCAAATCTTTATGCAAAATACGGTGTATCGATGTTTGTAGAATTCTGCAACAGCAATATTCTCGGTCCTTCTTGAGCGACGTGCATGGGTTTCATTCTTCACATCACTTATGGGCCTACCACACGCTCAAGATCCACGACAGTTCGGCTTGCGCAAGCATCTCGTACATTAATGGCGCGTTTACATTAGTCAAGTGAGTTGATCAAGTCAGTTGAATTCAAGTGACTTCCACAAAGTTGACCATGCTCCAACTTAGAAGCCGTTCGAGTGAAACGAATTGGGGGTTTACACATTCAATTCGCTTTCAATCCAACTGACTTGATCAACTCACTTGACTAATGTAAACTAATGTAATCGGCCATTTTCGCAGGAAAAACGGGTTCTTCACTGAATAAAAAGTAATCTCGAATGAGGCTTGAACACTGTACGTCAACGTCGTCAACCGGACGTACCAGCCGGGCTTGCACGAGCAAAAATTCAAGCAGGTCGAAAATTACTCAAGCCAAGCCGTGGGGTTTGCGCGGTGTACAGTTTTCCCAACCACACGCTCAGTCTTCAAGCCGGTTTGCGCAAGCAAAACTGTCGTGAACCTTGATCGAGTGGTAGGCCCGAGGGTAGGCCTATTTCTTGTTTCAACAGCTTAAATTTTTCCACCAATTTCTGTATTGCGATTCAACAAGGTACTTTACGACGAACCAAAAATGTTCGAGTTTTACGAATCGTGTCACCATTTTTATAGTGAATTCCAATAATTTGAATGCGTTGTTGAAACGTGTATCGTTCCAATTTTTATTCACGGAAAGAAATCTATCCTCAAATCAAGAATCCCAATATTCTTGAAATATTAGAGTTGTTTCAAGTATATATAGAATCAAAACAAGTAAAAAGGGAAATTTTGTATACTTGGAATGAATTTATTTTACTCAAAAAACATTATACTTGATTGAAGAATGAAATTCTCCATCGGAGTAAATTATTTATTCAATCCAAACTATTCACTTATATCAATTCGAGAGTACTTCTATATTTCAGGTAACTATATGATATCTTGACTAAAATATAATATTCTCAGTTCGAGAATTGGAATATCCTCATTCCATGTGTTATATTCAAGAAATTGGTTTTCTTGAAATAATAATTTCGATTGACATGAAATAATGAATTGACATAAAATTATGAATTGAATAATTAATTAATCAATCAATAATGACTCGAGAATATTTCGCCAAATGGAATAAAATCGAAAATAAAATATTGCTAGGATAACGTTCAGATATTAGATTATACCTATGTATACGATAAGTTAGAAATCTGAAAAAAGTTACCATTGAAATAGATAGACTCTCCTTTCAAAATACATATATACATTGTATGGATTGAAATATGAAGTTGAAATAATAAAAAAGTTGTGAAAATATAATTTGAAAGAAATTTTCAATAAGGTACTTTTCACAAATCTATTTATAATAAAATTATGTGATGAAACATTATAGAAAAAAAAATCACCAAATCTATTACACTCTGTAAAACATTTCTCTTAGTGTAATTCCATAATTTTGAAAGGGAAAGAAAGAAGTTGTTGAAAAATTCATCGTATTTGTAAATTTAAGTGAAATGACATGCATTCACTCGATCCAAGTGTAATTTTCAGAATATACTAAGATGCTAATTCTTCTTCCAGTAGTTAGGCAACATGCATGAATAAGAGGGACCGTGATCCGTTTGCGAGCAGTTTCATCGTAATCCAAGTATAAAAATTTCTCCATCCACTAGATCCAAGTGAATTATTCGACAATATACGGTCTTTGGGTTAACAATGCCAAACCTCTTTACTTCTGTATTTATGCAAATAAAGTATTGGTATTGAATGTGGTGTCGAAATCGTTCGAGGATGTTACAACCCCAGAAAGGGCCTAGTATTAATAAGGGCTCTATATAGCACCCTTACTTGTTGATTTTGACTTCGATTTCATTATATAGGCATTAAACTTGAGACTGTGAATTATCTCAAAAACTATCAACTATAGAAGAATATGTTTCAAGTGAAAATTGTTAGATATCACATCTGGTTTTCACCTTAACCTTTTCAAGGTTATTTCAGAACCAACTTGATTTTTAATGAATTTTTATTGAAGAGAATGTATCTAATTTTTCCATATTCTTCTACATATAAGTATGTAGTATGAAATATTTCGTTTAGAGTAAATTTTCATAAGGGTAAATATCAAAGTATCCTAAAAATGTTTCATGAAAGATGTATACAGAAATCATCAAATCTGGAACATTCAGAAATTCCAAAATTTTGAAAAGAAAAGTAGAACAATTCTATATAACTAAAAAATTCAAGTGAAACTATATATTACTAATCTTGACAAAATTTTCATTCACTTGATCCGAGTAAGATATTCAGCGATAAACTATAATACGCCAATTATCCTTCCGGTAGTTAGGTTTTATCGTAATCCAAGTTTATGAATTTCTCAATCCACTAGATCCAAGTAGATTTTTCAACAATATACTAAAAAGCGCCCTCTATTCAGTGCCCAAAAGGGGATATCACTCTCGATCTT
This sequence comes from Adalia decempunctata, assembly GCA_951802165.1. Taxonomy (NCBI): domain Eukaryota; kingdom Metazoa; phylum Arthropoda; class Insecta; order Coleoptera; family Coccinellidae; genus Adalia; species Adalia decempunctata. The sequence goes on from OX637697.1 coordinate 32,325,463, forward strand.
GATTCGACTTGTTCATATCGCGTCTTTCGTCCAAGTTCAGTGTGTTGAAGAAAGTTTACCAATTTTTAGTGAAATGTGGAAAAATTATTGGGACAATAGGGATGTTCGGGCAGTGTTAGCAAGCTATTTCAAGGTAAGACATGTTAGTTATGTATTGATTTAAACTTATATTGAGATTTAAAAAAAAACATAATTTCTTCTTTGAATCTTATACGTTTTGAATCACCAAGCTGTTTTCTTTTTCGATAAATTTAATACTTGAAATACTCTAAGTGCGCATCTCTTACATTTCTAGGAACATTCCATTTTCAAAAATCCTATTACATTGGGATTATCAATTTTTCAGAACAAGATATTTCCTTATTAGAAGCTCTTAAAAAATCTCAATGATCATGATCTCATACCTACCTTAGGAATGAAAACTGATTTCAAGGAAAATTAAAGAGATGAATTCTGAAGCAAGTGAAATATTTTTATTTTTATTTTTATCAAATGAATTCGCTTTTACTACTTCCAAAAATGATTTTTCGAATTACACAATACTGTACTAGCATCGTTGAATAAAAAAAAGAGCGATAATCAACCAGTTATACCATATTTTCTTATGTAACTCACGAATTTTGAATTATTAGATTGAAATGGTCTCGTACAGTACTGTTGTATCTTTTTTGGGGGGAATAGCTCATCATATCACTCATTATAGAATGCGGATAATAATTCAGAGGATACAGAATTTATAAGCATTTTTCTTGCAGAGGTTTGGAGATATGGAAAATATTATCCAAGAGCAGAGGCAGAAAACAATACAATGGAAAGGAACGGTGCCGCCCTATTTGTTGGTTTTGGGACAGTTTCTATTAGAACCGAAAAGCTTTTTGATTATTGTTGAAAACCTCTACCATCAGTTCTCCTCTGCACGTAAGGCATTCAAAATTATTTTCAAATTGTTTCACGTTTTGAATGTTAATTATCCCTTTCAGTGCCAGTACCTTTATGTGATTATACTGCGATATATAATTTTTTTATATGTGGTTCTTCTGATATTTCTTCTGTTCTTGATTGTATACTTATTTATATGTGATAATATTTTTAGGATTATGATTTGTCTTATCGGATAGAGTTTTTATATGTGGTAGGTACTTATTTTTTCACATCAGTTATTATTGGGTTTATTTGTACCTAGTCCAGTTGATTATATGTTGAATTTAGCATTTTCTCTATTTGTTTCAGTGATCACTTTTATACTCTTGTTTGTTTATAATTATTTCAGAAGTATAATAAATTTGTTTTCAATTCTTATAAGCCTCTTTTTATGAATATAATCCTCATCCTGAAATCACAGCAATGTTAAACGATTATCGTATTTCAAATAATTTCACTATTTGTCAAAACAAGCATAAAATAAATCTCATTATTCATCTTGAGAATATAATATACTGAAACTGAATATTCAGAATTCTCATTGGTTCAGAGTGAGAATATAAATGGTTTTGACCAAACAGGTATTTACTTCTTGTAAGTAGACCGAAAACTAAATCTGAAGTTAATATTTACTCAAAACCATTATTGAATGAAATTTGATTTGAAAATATGATATACTCAATTTAACAATTTTCTGATGTTGTTTTGAGTGAAATTATTGAGTTCATTCAAGTATTTGGTATCTTTGCTTTGAACGAAGAAACTACTGAGATTAAGATGTACAATAATTCCATTTGAGATTATGTTTCCCTTAGATGAAATATTTCGCATACTCATTTCAAAATTCTCATTTTACTCACAAGGAAGATATGAATATTCTTGAATCAAAAATACGTGATTTATTAAATTCAAGTATATGATATACTTAGTCGAGAGAATTATTTTATTTGAATTCGGAGAATAAGGTATACTTGAATCGACTAAATCTTATTCTTGCTCATATATAAATCTATCATTTACTTCAATCAAATAGTATCCACTTGGTACGAGAATAGATTTCTTTCCGTGTTGATGGCGTAGTTAACGTGGCGTCTACTGAAATAGCGGGCTATTCAACTAAACACCTCTTATTACAACTTTCAAAGTGCAGGATAAAGTTATGTAATATGAATTTGTGTTGCGACGCTAGCAGATCGATTTCTTCTTGTTGATTCGAAGATAACATGTTGTAGAACAATTAAAATTCCGAAGCCTGCGTTGCCTTTTTCGTGGGAAAGTTTAATTTAATGTCCTATTGTTGTCCCAGCCCCCTATAATGTTCTCCCATTGCGACTTCATACATTACGCAAATGTGCGGAATGGCGAGCACGATCTTCACTAAGGGTTCATGGAGGCAGCACTTGCGAAGTAAAGCTATCCCGATCTCCCATTCATTTGTCAAGTTTCTCAAGGGCATCATTCGGAATAATTAATGCCTTCGGATATCTTCTCACGGATTTTTTATATTGATGTGATCCTGGGTTTAAAAATCTGCTATCCATGTCATTTCTGATCTTTTATCATTTCAGATCATCATTCTTGAGATAGGAGAAAGTCTTCGCATTTTACAAATGGATTCTCATGAAAAATTACTGATACATTTTCCATTATCTATAGACGGATAAATTTGCTCACATTCAATCACGGTGATTACCCTTTATTGAAAAAAAGCTATTTACTTTTAGGGCTATAAAAATGAGGGTTTTCCAATGAGAGGTGTTATTTTTGCCCGCTATTTCGGTAGATGTCACTTTTGAAGCTGTCATTTTGACAAAAGCAAACAACGCCATTATTAGAAATGGAACTATACACGCTTCAACAACGCATTGAAATTATTAAAATTCACTAAAAATGTTGAAAATGTGACGGTTCGCAAAACTCGAACACAAATTGGTTGAAAATCTAAAGCTGTTAGGACCAGTTAGCGATGTGAAGATTATTTTTATTATAATTATTATATATTTGACAAGAGTTTAGGAAAATTCTATAAACTCAAAGGAAATTAAAAATAAATTCAAATGCACATAGCTAGACAAAAAGAAAGTATAAATTACAATTGAAAATAAAAACAATTAGAAAGCAAGAAAGGCAAAAAGAACTTCTTCTTAAGTTTGGCGACGATCAACTCTGCATCCACCTGTCAAATCGGTTTTTGAACGAATTGACAGAGGATGCCTCCACAATGGCAGACGGTAGACGGTTTCATGAAGAAAACACTCCGTTGGACAGGAAGTGTTCTCTCTGAGTTGTCCTGAAATTCTCCCTCCGCAGCTTGTATCTGCGGCCATGCAGACGTTCGTCATCATTCAGAGTGAACCCCAGATCTGCCGGATCTGCGTTAAAAAGACCGTTCAGAGCTCTGTAGGTGATAATGAGGTCACCTCGGGCCCGTCTGTCTGAAAACAAGGTGAGATCCATAATAGAGAGCCGTTCAGGATAGCTGGGTCGCAGCATATCATAGGGTAATCTAGTCGCACGACTCTGGATACTCTCGAGCAGCTCCACATCGCGAACCAGAGACGGAGACCAAACTGCCCCGGCATATTCCAGGATTGGGCGCACATAAGTAGTATAGAATTATTAGAATTCTACAGGAGGCCGGATCGCAACGGGAAAATGATCTGCCCAGCAGATAAAGAATTCTCTTCGCCTTGTTAACGGTGTGCAGGATGTGATTGGACCAAAAGAGATCATGGGAAACCACGACTCCAAGGTCACAATGAGAGGTTTCGGCAGAAATCGTATGGCCGCCGAAAAGTAATCGACACCAGGCTTGTTTCTTCCCATGTGAATGCCGAACACTTCGAAATATTTAGAGGCAAACACCAGTTCACAGACCAGTCGTAGAGGGCATCTACAGTGGCTTTATACACGACAGGGGCGACAATAGACGTTCACGTTTTGATTGGTCGGACTGCTTTCGACCACTAATGGCAGACTTTCATTGTTTTGTTGTCATGTATCTAAACATAAAGCTCAAGATCGAGTCAAATGTCAAACAGCACGACACTCAAATGTAAACAAATATACGCCATGTTTGTGCAAAAACGTGTTCTATGACCCTATTGTCGCCACTGTCTTGTATAAAGCCACTGTAAGGGCATCGAGGTCCTTCTGAATGACACAAGGGTCCCCAAGCGGACCACCAAAGATTTAAGCATCATCGGCAAAAAGCGAACAATTAGATGGAATGGTTCTCGGCAAATCCGAAGTGTAAAGAAGGAAAAGAAGTGGGCCTAGGACCGAACCCTGGGGGACCCTACTGACTACTGATCTCGTAGTCGATAGAGAGTCTCCCACGCGAACGCGAAAAGTGCGATCAGAGAGGAATGACCTGATCCACTGAAGGAGGGAACCCCGAATACCCAATCTCTCGAGCTTGAGTAGTAGACGCCTGTGTGAAACGCGATCGAACGCATTGAAACCACTTCCCTCAAAAACAGCCGAGAATATTGCTGCTGTAGCCGAAAGTGTTGAAGAAAACCCAGGTTTGTCCATTTCTCGTCGTTCTTCGGAATAAGGCACTCCAGAAACGTCATTACACCCTGTTCTGCAAGATTTGGGTCTTGAGGCTTATATGAACTTCAGCTAACGCAAGAACTCAAGCCGGCCGATCATCAACAACATCGTGTATTTGCTGATTGGCTCCTAGAAATGCATGAAAATGATCCGGAATTCCATCGAAAAATCATCTTGAATAATGAGGCCCAGTTCCACCTCTCGCTGGCTTCGCCAAAAAGCGAAAGTGTCGCACCTGGTACTCGGAAAACCCAAGAGATATTGTTGAGAAGCCTTTCTATCCTTAACGTGTTACTGTTTGTTGCGGTTTATGGTCCGGCAGGGTAAACGGATCTTATTTTTCGAGAATCAGGCTGGAGCTCCAGTTACGGTGAATGGATTGCGCTATAGACACATGATTAATGATTTTTTATGGCCGGAATGAGATGGTATTGATCTGCACAACGTTTACTTTCAACAACACTGCTCATTTGATTTTTTAAGGGAAAAGTTTTCGAGCTATGTTATCACTCGAAGAGAAGGTCATAATTGGCAACCAATAACAAGATTATTTAAGACCTTGCGACTCCTTCCTTTGGGGCCATGTGAAAGAGAAGGTCTAAGCCAAGAGCCCAGCATCGATTCAGGAGGTAAAATATAGAATTCGTGAGGCTATCGAGGACATAGGGCAGGGACTTTGCGAGTTGGTTATGGAAAATTTCTTGAAAAGGACACGGTCTGGTAGTCGAGGTCGTGGCGGTCATTTGGTTGATGTTATTAACGACATACCCTCCATATTCATTGTCAGAAATGACAATGAAGTGTCAGACGTTTTTCGAATTTGCTCCTGCTTTTTTGCTGATTTTTCGCTAAAAACAACCACTCTAATCTATGGGAGATGATCCCCCAACATAAGGGGCCTGTAGCTTTCCTCGAACACCTGAAGAACAGAAGAATCATCACTTGGAAGATCGGACCTGATCGAAAGATCCTCCCGATCCATGAGAGAGTTAGGACTTTGTAAAAAGGTTTATTTAGCAGGTGAAGTATTTTTTTTCTACTGCTTCTTTCTCGTTTTTCTTCTTTTTTGTCTTGTTACAGATATAATTTCAAAATATTTGCCTCCAGTTCGATGAAAAGGCATGTTTCAAGCACAAGGAGCTCTGTAACATGGATAGCAGCATATTTTTTGAACAAATTCAGTATCACCACACATACACGGGGAGACAGAGTTTTTTCAGAGGTTTTTATCTGTTCTCGTGTATCATACGCAGAATTGTATGGTACCCCGTTTACATTCCCTCTGCTAACACTCAGATTTGGAGCGGGAAACAGATTTCATTCTTTTATACAATCTGTTCCTTGTCGCCATTTCTTCACACGTGCCATATGCCATATATTGTTTGATTTTACAAAACAGTATGTAATTCTCTCTTTCAAAAGAATATATATATATTTATATGAAATAAACATCCGATCATCTACCTAAAAAAATTGCATTCTTCTTGGAATGACAAAATAACACCTTTTATTTGAATTTCTCTAACCTTCTTGTGTTCCCAGTGTTCACTGTTTTCTTTTCGAAGTGCGAAACTGATTCGAGAAAGCTTAATTTCGTTTTCACTTCACGCCATTTCACGAGAAAATAGCTTTCCATTTTTTCATATATTCGAATCTGATAATTTTTATCTATCATTGATTTACAAATTGTAATAATAATAATAATAAAGGGTTTTCCCCTCACACGGACGTTAAAAAAAAAATAATAATAATAATAATAATAAGAGCAATTGGATGAGCTTCTGACAACCGTCAGTTCTTTTTCAAGTGATGTCCGAATGGAATTCGGCATTGAAAAATGTAGAACCCTGAACATCCATAGGGGAAAAGTCGTGGACGGTGAATCACAACTACCGAATGGAGATATACTTCAAGCCATGAGGGATGGAGAAACTTATAAATATCTGGGATACCAACAGGCTAGATGTTTGGAGCAAGAGCACTCGAAGGCAAAAATCCGGGAGGAGTATACTGGCCGACTGAGAACGGTGATGAAGTCACTGTTGACTTCTGGAAATCTCATCAAAGCCATCAACAGCTACGCAATCCCAGTGCTGGTTTATTCATTTGGAGTTATCAAGTGGACCAGGACAGATCTGGAGGACATTCAAAGGCAAACCAGAACGATGCTGACGAAACAGAGAGGTCATCACCCAAGGTCGTCAGTATTAAGAACCACTTTACCACGGAAGGAAGGAGGACGGGGACTTGCGGATATTGTCAACCTTCACACTCGCCAGATTAAAAACCTCAGGGAATTCTTCTTTGAGAAGGCGAATAATTCCAATCTACACAGAGTTGTTACTTTGGTTGATAAGAAGTTCACACCTTTAACTCTGGCTACTGCAGATGAATTGCTGGATCTGCCATCTCTTTCTGAAACTGACAAGCTAGAACAATGGTCAAAAAAAGAACTCCATGGACGGCATCACCATGAGTTAAATCAGCCACATATTGACAAAACCTCATCCAACAAATGGTTGTCGAAGGGTGAACTGTTTCCTGAGACGGAAGGTTTTATGATGGCTATACAAGATCAAGTCATCTCCACCAACAACTACAAGAAATACATCATGAAGGACCGTACAGTGCCAACAGATATGTGTAGGAAGTGTCATCAAAAATCTGAAACAATTCAGCATGTAACTTCTGGCTGCGAACAACTGGCCAACACTGATTACCGCCACCGACATAACCAAGTGTGCAACATCATACACCAGAAATTGGCGCTCAAGTTCGGACTTCTCAACTCCTACAAGCCGTATTATAAGTATCAGCCGCTGCCTGTGTTAGAAAATGACTCTTTTAGACTATACTACGATAGGCCTATTATCACTGATGGAACGGTGACGAATAACAGGCCGGATATTGTGGTTTACGACAAGAGGGTCAGAAAGGCAATTTTGGTGTATGTAGCTGTGCCCAACAACAACAACATGTTGAATAAGTACCAGGAGAAGATAAGCAAGTACACAGACCTGGCTTTCGAGATCAAGGAAATGTGGCACCTAGAGAAGGTTGATATCGTTCCAGTGATCATCTCGTCGACTGGATTGATACCCAAGAGCTTACACAATAGTCTGAACAAATTAGAATTAAATGTAAACAGCTACATTGAAATGCAAAAAGCGGTTATTCTCAATACCTGTAGAATTGTTCGTAAATTTTTGTCAAGTGTATCGTGATCGAGCCTATTCTCTTTGATTATTGTATCTGGGAAAGGTAAATTTATCCGGCCGGATGCCGAGATAGTGAATAAGTCCACGATCATAATAATAATAACTGTTCTTTATTGCCTATGCAATGGGCCATCGACCAAGGGTCCTTCAGCCTGTATTTTATCAATGTTTTATATATCTCATTATTGTTCAAGATAAAAAGTTAACATAAAAGTTAAATATTTCAAACATTCTTATTTTAAGCTTTTAATTTTAGTCAACAGTGGAAGCTTAGGGTATTCTTGATATTGGGAGATCACTTCGTCCAACTTCAGCAATCTATTACAGAATTACTGTTCATTCTTTTCTCAATAGGCTCTATTTTGGTGTTCAGGTAGAGTAGATTGTTCGGAGGATTATGAAGTGGGTTGTTGGGATGTCTCATTCGAGTTATGGCTCTTAATACTGTTGTCTCTGCTACTGTGAGGTTTTTGATTGCTGGAGGTTTGCAGTTTGCAAACAATGGGTGGGCGTATTCTAAAATGGGTCTGCAGATTGTTTTGTATATCATTGCTGCACATTTGATATTGATGCCTTGTTTTCTGTAGGATAATTTGGAAAAGTATTTTGCTCTTGATAATTTTTTCTCTTCATCAACTTGGTGTGTAAGTACAAATTGTATTTAATATGGAAATATGTATAATTGTGTCACATACCCTTTGCGAGAAATATCTTCTTCTGAACCCGTAATATCTATAGTGGAATATTATTGTTCGATGTTTTTCAATTCATAAGTGTAAATATCTATATCCAATCGAAAATTCCAGATGGTGATTTCTATAGTTGAACAAGATATTTTGACTGCTGCGAATTGTCCAACTGCGTTGACATTTCGCTGCTGCATCGCGAAGTCTTGGAGAAGAACCATAAGAATATCTGTTTTCAGAAATTGATCATCAGCTGAACATCGCGAACAGTTGGATTCAACAAGATGGGACTACATGTCTCAGACGTCCAGAATGGATTTATTGAAATATCAGTTAGGACATAATTGTTATTCCAGGGGCGCCTGCAGAAACCCGCAGAAATTTTTATCAGGGGGGGGCAAATAGATATTAGAAAGTAAGGCTATCCAAATCTCAGGGCCCCCCTCTTGCGGGGACCCATGAGGGATCGTCATGTTTTATGAGCCGAACACCTAGCAACTCTTGAAGCACTGGAAGCACACATTCAAACCATCCAGAAAGAGAAAGGCTAATCTGGCTAACGAATGCTTGTGCCAGTTGTTGTCTTTCTCTGGAATTCTGATAAACTCACGACAGTTGACAGACGAGGAAACAAGGGACAAGTATTAGCGCAAATTTGGCCTTGCGTATCTCAGAGAATGTTCAATTTTGAGAGGATAGTGCAGCTCTTCATGGTTTAATGATCAAACCCATAGTATAAAGCGATTTCTGAGCTCAGTTTACGTGACCCACAATTCTTTCATATCTTCAAACTTATCATTCGAATTGTTTTGACTATATCCATTCAAAAAATTGAGGTTTTAATAAAGGTTCCAGAAATTCCTTGACGGAGTTTTTATGTGATACCTCAAAATTAAACTTCTGCAACGATCATTTTGTGATCAACCCCGTACGTGGTCTAAAGCCTTCGAACCTAAAACTAGAGAGAAAACATTCAATTTAAGTACCAAGTCGTAAAAAGTTAATCTCGCGAACTTCAACCAGAGCACTGCGTCAGCTACTTCGAAAAGCTACACCTTCCCGAAGCCATACTGCATGTGATCCAGACATGTCGTGCAAAATACTTGAATTTGTTCCGTGCGCGTGATACCACACGGAGCCAGACAAGCAAAAAGGAGCAGCAGAGTACCATTGTCTCAGTATTAATTCAGTGCCAATTCAGTTTATCAATTATTTTTCTTAATGTGAGCATAGAAGGTTTGATAGCTTATTGTCCATTGCACTCTCCGAGAAAGGAAAGAAAGTTTCATGGACGTCTTATCCATCGAGATAAATTCCACATTTCGACCTCTGTCGAATCGAGTTTCCTTGTGGTCGGACAGAGTTTCTCGAAGTATTGGGGCGATTTCGAGGAAAAACTCCACCCGAGTCTCGTGTATTACGTGATATCAGCCGTAAAAAATATGCCCGAATCTACGCCACTCAATCAAACCGTCCATAGGAGGCACGGCCAACCTTAAATACAAGGGACGGAACGGCGTTCATTTATAACACGGACGGATCCTACGTGATAATTGGATACGTGGCCGGGGGATAGAAAAATCAGCCATGTTCTTTTTGATAAAAAAATATGACTCATTGGGGAATTATTTTCCTACATTGTTATCATTCTAATCGTTTAATATATCAAGAGTTACGTTCGCTGTTGTGAATTTGGAGGAAGATGAAGTCGAGAAAAAATGGAACTTGATGTAATCTTCGTGACGTAGAAATATTTACGGTATGAAGGGCCCATAAATACAGGGCGAGTCATGGGCGGTCTCCGGAGGCGGCAAAACGTATTTCGGATAATTCATTTTTTGGGATCCTGTAGTCTGTAGTGTACTTGTGGTAATGATTTCAATTCATCCTCACATACATAGGATGTTCCTTGTTCCTGAATTATTGAATAATTCAATTGAAACAGATGAATCTTCAAAATTTTTTTCCTATCTACATCTTTTCCAATTTTAAATCAGAAAACGTAAAATGTAATTCAGAAAAGCAAATTGCATTTCAGAAAATGGAAATTATTATTCAGAATAGTAAGTGGATATTCTGAAACGGTAATTTGAATTTCAGAATAATGATTTGTAATTCAGAAAGGGTAATTTGAATTTCGAAATAATGACATGTATTTCAGAAACAGTAATTTGAATTTCAGAAAAAATGATTGTAATTCAGAATTGGTGAATTGAAATTCAGAAATGGGAAATTTTAATTCAGAAAAACGAAATTGTAATTCAGAAAAAAGAAATTGTAATTCAATTTTTTGGTACCCAAACCATATTCTCTAATATTATGTATGTAATTCAAATGGAGACATGATTTCATTTAAAATGGGTGGCGAAAAATATTAATAATGATTCTTGAGGTTATTTTCGACTTTCAGAGCACGTCTTGATAGAAGCAAGAAATATAATGATAATAACTTTATTTCAAAAATAACATAAAGGTATATACATTCAAAAACGAAAACAGGAAAAAAAAAACAAATTTGAAAATACCAAATACCTACTTAAGACAAGTTCGATGCCACATTGTCATAGATTCCCTTGTTGCATCACTTGATACCGAGCTCGATACTTCTTTGAATTACATATTAAATTTTCTGAAATTGAATTGATAACATCTCAAATACAATTTTCCAATTTGCCAATTCTGAATTTCAATTCATTATTCTGAATCACAACTTTGTTATTCTGAATTACAACTTCCTAATCTGAATTTCAATTTAGTTTTTCTGAAATTGAATTAACTATTCTGAAATTCAATTTCTGTTTACTGAATTACATATTGCTATTCTGAAATACATCTTTCCTCTTTTCTGAAATTCAGCTTTGAATTTCTGAATTACAACTGTGAAAAGCGTAGACTATACAAAGAGGAGACGCGGCCTTTTGAAAATAAAGGCCAATTTTCTAAATCTTCAGAGCTAAACTGGGTAACTGTAGTACTATAGTATTTCAGATTGAAATTCATTTGAACATTTGTGCGTGAATTTCGGAAATGAGTATTTGTTTCTTCAAACATTGTGAATTCTTTACATTACTCAGTACTAAGGCATGGGAATCTTCACGAATTGGCTCGGCCGTTTTTGCCTCAGATAATGGACGGCCATGTTATGGCAGCACCGCTTTCTGAATCTGTGGCCAGTTCATTCAATTTCGTACCGCTATTTCAATTTTGTGTTACTAATGACGTTCTGAACGATATCGCGAATGAAAAGTAAGATTTGGATTTATTTCTGAATATTAATGACGAAATACGTTGAAAAAAAAAATTCGTAAGTGTCTTGTTCATGGTAATGGTGAGTTATGTTCTATCCTTATCATTCTAAGTAACAGTGGCGTAGATTCTTCGATTTTAAGAATTTCACTTTTCAGATTACCTTCTGATAGCGAGAGGAGGAACCATTGGTTATCAATTCTGTATTTAGCTGACTCTATTTACCTAACTCAGAATCTGTTTCAATGTTCGGAACTTGTTATTTCATTTCCATTCTTCGACCACGCCACTGGACCTTTCAAAGTGAGATTCTGCAATGTTGCCACGGCAGTATATAATGATATTGCTATCCCTTATGCTATTTTCGTCCCACTTATTGAAAACTGACTGAATTTTGCCTTCACCAATTCTCAAATTTATGAATGAGATGCTGTTTCCCCTCCTTCTATGATCTAAGGTACCTAGCCATCACGAATAATTATCTTATTGTACGTAGAATATGCGTTATATCTAATTCAGCAATAAAAAGTGACGTTCAACACAAAAGCGGTTTCGAGCGTTTTGTTTCAAGTGAAACTTTGTCGTACTTCATATTGAAATGGTTCATTGTGATGAATATGTCTACCTGGTAAAAAAGATTCACTTTTAAACACTGCTTGTATCCACACGGACATAATAGTCGGAACAATAAGAATTCTGATTGAATTTAATGTTAAAAAACTTCTTCCTCTGATTTTTATCGTAATACTAGCTGGCCCGGCGAACTTTGTTCCGCCTAAATGATACTTACGGTGGATTTCACAAATCGTAATCACCGGTGATCGGAGGTCAACGGCTTGGTTCTCTGATTTTTGAACTGTCGATTTTTTCCATGGATATGAGCTGTCACACAGAACAGATTCACAAAAATTATATGTCAATTACAAATTATGGCAATTTGGGATTCAGTTATTTCCGCAAATATATTTATTACCCAGAAATTCAAAAACATTATGAAAATTATGAAAACAGATGAGGATGGGCATCTCACGATTGGAACTGATCGCCAAAATCCGATTTACTCGACATTTCGATAAAAATTCACTGTGATATTCACCCGCTTCTGGATCTGTTAATAGCCTTTCATGGTACTATAAGTCCTATGCAAATTACACAGTAATTGTCATATTTTTTTTTCGACCATTTCAAACCACGACGACCGAAATGCTCGAAAAAAGAAGAACAGATGACATAAATCGATGGCTGCGAAAGCCTCAAAAAATTCATCGCCATCTAATGGTGATAATGTCAAATATAGAACCTTCACGATTACGTTATTTTGAATAAACAAAACTATAAAAATAACTAATGATCAGTCATGATGTGTGAATAGTGCCATCTGAAGTGGTAAGAACGAAATTTTTTCATATTTCAACGAAATCTGATCATTTTAGACATCTGTACTCCTACGCTAAGACATGTTGGTTTTGGCCAACAGCTCAGAGTTGTAGGCAACTCAATTTACACACTATTACAGTGACTATAGTGGGAATATAGTAACTGTACACACTGTTTGTTTACATCGCCATCTAACGCGGAGAATATCAAATAAAGTACCTACGAAGAAGCGGTAGCGTAAACTGTAACTGTAGCGACACCTAGTGGCCTTCCTCAAAAGGAGGAAAAGCATTTTCTGTATAAGTAAAATTTTCATCGATTTTTTCGAAGTTTTGTTGTATTTTATAATAACCAGATCGTAGACGAATCCATATATAAAGTTTCATAACAAACAGTCCATCCGATCTCGAGTTATAAATGGTGTAACCAACATCTTTCTTTTATATATAGATTGATTAGGTTTGTATTGATAAAAGAAATGAATAAAACATTACATTGCTTCGAAATATCCTGCGAAGATGTTCAGTAATCTTACACCATTCAATTATGCTCAACTATGAAGTGCAATTCATTATTAACATTCTGCTTTCTCATTGATCTCTATATCTCTCTCGATTCAGGAATTTTCAATTTCTTCATGATATGGTTTGAAACCTCATTCCCTTTGAGGCCAGTAGGGATCTTCTCTTAATCGAAAGAGGAATTTTGACTGGTTCTCAAATGTATATAAACAGAGTTCTTGAACAAGGTGTTATTTTTGCATTTATTGATGACTGCTGGCCACGCTCATAGAGCAAGAATAATGGTCATTATTGAGAAAAGTTGAAATATGCAATGGCAAGTTTTTAGTCCTGAAATAATTCAAATAAGAATGGACACATGAAAAGAATGATGGGACTCCGGCGACGAAAATTATTAACCCTCCTACAGCTTCAAAGCTCCATGAAGGAAGAATGGAAAAACATTCAGCAGTTGGCACCATTCAAATTTTTATTAGAAAAATGTTCAAAATCTAAATTTTTTCTATTTAATAGAAAATGAGATATTCTCTGAAGAAGTCGAGTTGAATCAACGTGCAGCATATATTCAGAGGTCACGAACAACTCGCTTGAATTCGTACCAATTCATTAAATATAAATTGTATGAATTGTGATAAACAGAGCACCGCCCTTTGATTGAATCAGAACTTCATTCATTGCTGCCTTGTAAGAATTTTTTCTGCCTCCACTCAATTCAATATTTGTTCGGTCATTGCATTATCTATATATATAAAAGAAAGATGTTGGTTACACCATTTATAACTCGAGATCGGATGGACTGTTTGTTATGAAACTTCATATATGGATTCGTCTACGATCTGGTTATTATAAAATACAATGAAACTTTGAAAAAATCGATAAAAATTTTTCTTATACAGGAAATGCTTTTTCTCCTTTTGAGTAGGGCCACTAGATGTCGCTACAGTTACAGTTACGCTACCGCTTATTCGTAGGTACTTCATTTGATATTCTATGCGTTAAATGGCGATATAAACAAATAGTGTGTACAGTGACTATATTCCCTTTATAGTCACTGTAATAGTGTGTAATTCGAGTTGCCTACAACTCTGCGCTATTGGGCAAAACCAAAATGTCTTAGCGTAGGAGTACAGATGTCTAAAACGATTAGATTTCGTTGAGATATGAGAAATGTTTCGTTCTTACCACTTCAGATGGCGCTATTCACACATTATGACTGATGATTATCAGTTATTTTTATAGTTTTATTTATTGCAAATAACGTAATCGTGAAGGTACTATATTTGACATTATCACAATTAAATGGCGATGAATTTGTTGAGGCTTTCGCGGCCATCGATTGATGTCATCTGTTTTTTTTTCGAGCATGTTTTTGAATTTCTGTTTGGGTAATGAATATATTTGCGGAAATTACTGAATCCAAAATTGCCATTATTAATATTTGACATATTATGACATATTAGCTAGGCACACACGAAAGGGAAATCTGTAAGATCTGATCGGCAGTCCAGATCTGTAACAGATCTGGACTGCGGATAGGATCGCTCCCGCTGATCGGGTCCGTCGCGGATCATATATCTCATTGATCCGCGACGGACCAGATCAGCGGGAGCGATCCGATCCGCAGTCCAGATCTGTTACAGATCTGGACTGCCGATCAGATCTTACAGATTTCCCTTTCGTGTGTGCCTTGCTATTATTTTTGTATGTAATCTCCGATCACCGGTGATTACGATTTGTGAAATCCAACGTTAGTATCATTTAGGCGGAACAAAGTTCGCCAGGCCAGCTAGTTAGAAATAAAGTATTAATTTCACTAAATGAATATCACTCTACCAAAGTTTGAATAATCAGTCACAATAGTAAGGGTTCCTCTACTATGAAACTGCACAACTACGAAATTAAGGTAATTATTCTAGCGATGAACATTTCTTGGGGCTTCTAGACAGATGAAGATCAAGGAATTAGAACTTTCAGTCTCATTCCTACAAGACGAATTCAGCCATGGCAGAAAATATCCAGCTTCTAAATACAAGAAGAATCTACCACCATCAAAACAAAATATGCTGCTTATACAGAGCCAACAAAATTTTAGTGGCAGCAAAAAAGATATCCAGCTTCCAGAGGCAGAGCCAAAAAGATGTTGGAGCTAGCGGAAGCAGTTTCCACCTAAATAATTCCATTATTTCACCGAGTGAATATTAGGGGTGAGTTCCCTTGAAACGGACAATTTAATAATTTTTGGTCTGAACTATTATTTCAAATGAAAAAGGTTAAAATTTTACCGTTGTAATATGAGCATAAGATTTGTGGATTCACTTTTTCAGAAAAAGCTAATAAAAGAAAAGCTAGTCACGCGAAAAAATAAGTCCAAGTTCATTTTATAAAATATCCATTTCATGGGATGGTGCCCTTGTTATGGACAGTGTTATTCCCATGGTACAAAAAACATGAGAATACTGTCATAAAGTTCTAGGAGAATAGTTAGAATCATTCAGTGGTACCGAAACAGAGAAAACATACAGTATTTTCCATGTTAAATATTGAATTACATAACACACTTTCACATCTCCCTTTAATCGGGCACATTGCAGCCCATGAACTGGACGTAAATTTCCAGGGCGTCGGAATGTCCGATTCATGGAATATTATGTAGTTTTTATAATAACCTCGAAATATAATTTCTATTAATCGTTATATCAATGATTTAACATACCTGTTTGATGAGGGATAATCACTTGATGTTTGTATGAAAAAATCGGCAACTTATCGTCACTAGAAACAAAGCTATTCACTTCGCAAATGGTGGTACATATTTACTTTACCGGTAACGAATTCAATACATTCCTCGTCAACAAGACGCGTGCCACAGATTCAGCCATTTTCCAAGACACGTGGCTCGATGTTGCGAAAATGGGATTTACGTAAAGTATGCTTGATTACTATCCGGTGTAGTAGAAAACTATAGCGTCCGGTTCATTGGCTGTCCAATTCAAAGGAACTCTCCCCTACTCTATCAAAAGTTTGATGAATAAACCACACTGGTGAGGTTCCCTATAGACTCTAAAACTACATAACAATAAAATCTCGCTCCTTCTTCTTGAGAAAACATATCATTTTATAGTTCTTCGAGTTAAATGAAGATCAAGGACATCGAACTCTAAATTTCATCTTCAACTTCCAACAAAATTCAGCACCGGCGAAGACAATATCCAGGTTCTAGAGCCAAAAAGAATCTATCCCGATCGAAGAAAATATTCAGCAAACAGAGCAAATGAAATTCCAGTGCCAGCAAAGACATTTTTCAAAGCAAAATAGTATATAACATTACTAGCAAGGTAAGAGGGTTTTTACTGGCGAATGGAGGTTACAACTGACGAGCCGCAGGCGAGTCAGTTTCCTCCTTGAGCCAGTAAAACCCGTTACCTTGCGTGTATTGTTTTATATTTTATTTGTTTCTCATTTGTAAAAAGATTAGATAAATTCCAAAAAAATCTCAATAATTTGTCGCAAATGTCGTAAGCTATGGAAGCGTTGCCATGAACATATCTGTTCATTTTTCTTTACATCTGTTTTGGCGAAAGCGAAAATGAATGTACCAAAAGAAATTATTGAGGCAGCCAGCAGTGTAGCTTCAAGTTTATTACCTGCAAAATCAGCTTCAAGGTACGAGGGAGAATACGACGACTTCAAAAAGTGGCAAAACAAAAATAGTGTGATTGATGGGGTAACTGAAGATGTTTTGTTGGTCTACTTGAAACAACTATCAGCTAGATTCAGCCCTAATACTTCATGGGCAAAATGGTCTATGCTGAAAAGCTGCTTGGAAATGAAAGAAAAAGCCCCTGTTCGCAGGTTTGTTTTCCTAAAAAAATTTATTGAAAAATATGACGTTCAGTTGTCATTTGCAGATTTCAAAAGGTAATAGCATTTCTGAAACCAAAAAATGAGCGTTATACGCCAAAAAAGGCCGAGGTATTAAGTTGAGAAGAGGCTGAACAATTTCTTCTACATGCTCCTGATGACCAGTGGTTGCTGGCGAAAATTGTAACAATATTTGGGATTTTCGGATGTTGTCGATGTGACGAAATTCTCTCCTTAAACATGAATGATGTAGAAGATATGGGAAAATACGTTATTGTGACATTGCGGCAAACAAAAAATTTAACAACAAGAAGATTCACCATAACCGATGATGGCTGCAGCTTCAAGCCCTGCATGTTATACAGAAAATATGTAAATCTTCGGCCTCCTGGAACAGAAAGCCTAAGATTTTTTTTGACATACCGACATGGAAATTGCATTTCCCTTAATGCTGGCCAGCACACTATTGGTGGTGTCCCAAAGCAAATAGCGAAATATTTAGGTTTAAAAGACCCAGAGTTATACACCGGCCACTTTTTTCGCAGAACTGGAGCCACTATGGTTGCGGATTCGGGTGGAGATATTTTAGCACTAAAGCGTGCAGGAGGGTGGAAGAGCACCGAAATTGCGATGAGTTATGTCGATGATTCGGTCAACAAAAAAATCGAAATTTCTAGCAAATTATTTGGTAGTAAGGAGAGTACAAATGTTCTGCAGTCCTCGAGTTCAGCAGTTTCTGAGTCAACAGATGGTTCATCATCATCAGTATCAACTCTCTCATCATCAAAAATCTGTGTTACTGGAAATAACAATTGTACCATGATTTTCAACATTATATGACGATAAAACAAAATTTTCTAATGTAAATAATACTACTAGCTTGTAAAAATTTTGCAAGTTAACTGTCAGTTTTACAAGTTAGTGACTTGATAAAATAAACTTTCTTGATTAATATTATGTTTTTGGAAACTGACGTTTACAAATGAGAAACAAATAAAATATTTCAAAGCATACATATCGCCGAAAAACAATTGGAGGAAATGGGGAATGAGAACATGCATTAACTAAGAGAGCCAATTGAATCTAGACAGATCTCATACGCACACAAATCTCAAGATTGTGGTACATTTCTGATGCTCTTCACCCCCATCATCAATTGCAAAGCCTTGGAATTTCCTTTGCGGCTGTCAGCGGTGTTCAGGCAATTTCTTGACGGTGGGAAGCCACCGTCAAATTCTTGAGGGGTAGCCATCCCGCTTGAGGCCATAAACTTACACCCACGAATTGGCAAACAAAAGAAGTAAACTTCAAAATGAAAATCTAACTATCTCGGCATTTTTTGGACAAACTCAAACGGAAATATCAAGACCAGACTACGGTTTCTAGTTCTAATGAATAAGTATCCGAGTTTGATTAATCATCAACACCAATTTATCCGAGTGCCTTTCCAAGGAAGTTTTTAGCTGTGAATTATGCCTTGAGCAATTTCAATTAGACGTTTGATTGGCTATTCCAAATCAGTGCCATCTATGTAAAAAATCTGCAAAAATAGGGAAACGACCATGTAATAATAGGGTTCCTATATTACTCTCATGTACCATACTCTTCAAATATTTATGGCAATTATCCGCTGCATGGGAATATTTCCAAGCATCTCAGGACCTGTAGGTGCTACTTTATTTTATTAGCTCTGCAACCTTCAGTGAATTTTATTATAACTTCTAAAATGAGCATATACTTCAGTCAAATATAGGGAGAAAAACAAGCTTTAAGTTCCAGCGCGTGATCCATAAATTGTGACAGTTTACTTCTAGTAAAATAATGCACTTGACGTTTCAACTCCCTCTTAGCCACAGAAGGTGTAATTTATAGCATTGTACACCTCTTGAAATATATCACGCCAGCTTTCCTGTGTTGAAAATAACGGGAATAAAGAAGTGTTGCCTTCGAGGAAGCACACGAATGGCAACCCAGTCGTTCGGGAGAAAATCAGAACAGTTTCAGGTTTCAGAACGACTGGAAACGTTCAGAAGGCGGTTAGGGTTGATGAAATTTTTTGTGTTTAGGATTTGGCGCAGGATTTTTCTGATTATTGTCGCACCATGAACGCAACCTTCTCACATTTCACTTGAAGTGAATGTTGAATGTTCTTCAGATAATTCAATTTCTTTAAATCTCATAGTTAAGAAATGATGAATCTGTGGCAGAGGCAGGGGAGGGTCATCTCGACCAATCATCCTTCTTATGATAGTTCATAACTCCAAAAAGTCATCGTTAAATCTTTCACAGATTTCACAGATTTGAAGATTAATTCCTGTCACACATGAGTGTGGACAGTTTTGAGAAAATTCGAAGACAAATGATGGGAAACTCTTTTCTTTCATTGGAATGTTCACAACGTTATCGAAATTTTGTTAAAAAAAAGTAAATTGCAATAAAATTCAATTGAAACTAATTCTTTCGTCAAATTGGTTGCCACATCGATTATTCGACTGATTCTTACAGAAACCAGTGGAAGAATTTATTTCTATGAATTCAGAAGTAATGAAAATGAAAACTGTTTTTTTCGAAACACCATCATTCCTGAGATTGCAATTGACAATATTGTGAATTGAAGAATTTTTATGGATGCCCAACAATTTGTGAGATCTCGTTCCAGTCGAATGAGGGATATATCTATATGAGCCTGATTCATATATTAAAAAATTGGGTTTACATACGAATTGGGTCCTATGAATATCATCGTCTCAAAATATAGAAGAACGAAATAGTTCTGTGATTTGGCAGTTCTTCGATGGTTCTCTTTGAACCAAAACACAACACTGCGAATATCATCAGTTACAAGATATTCCAGCAGAACAGAAACCATCTGTGTATTAGGAAATCGCTTTCGGATCCAAGTTAAGATTCTATTTCGTTGAATCTAGTATTGCTTGGGTCTTTTTCCTCTCTGTTATTCCAAGAAGCACTAGTTTTTTGTGATCACATCCAAAATTGGTTGATTTTCCCTTGTGCATTAATTGAGTTATCCGCGAAAAGTAAACGCACGGTCCTTACTTTCGTGGTTGTTAACCCCATATTGATAGGTTCAATAGGGGCATTTTCACGTAATACGATCTCCAAGGAAGCCCCCTTCAAGCCACGGGTTATCAAGACGATATCACAAGTTCCAGCCAGAAAACCCATACATGAATTTGCAATTCATTCTTCAGTACATAATCCTGTGTGAACGTTCAGAAATATCAGAGTGACTTGGTGGAGCCTGAAATTGCTCCGAGAAAGAAGGTATTTTATTTTTATTTATTTAATTTTTTTATAATTCTGAGCAGTTTCAGGAAAATGTATTTGTCAAATGTTCTTTGTGAAACTGGCTACATTCATTAAAAAGATCCGAATTCAGAAACATGAAAACAATATATAATACGAATAATCCCACTGAGATGTTGTATGAATACTCCATTCACTTTTATAATGTATCTCGGTTGGCCATGATTTAGGTAGATCAAGTTTTTTTACTTGAAACTGACGCAGGTTGATACTTGTTCAATGTCAAATGATTCTCAAGGCGTAGCCAATAGTAATTTCTATTCACTCCTCTTCAACTTTGTAAACGAAGTGAGTTCATTTAAGGTTCTACTGTGACACAGGTATCATACTTTACTACTGCATTTTCATACTGGAGTATTTCAAGTTCTGCAAAAAGGTATTTAAATTATGTCTTCTGTAGCTTATTTCTTGGTAATTTTGAAAAGTGGATACTTTCACTGTTCGTTTATGAGTTTTTCTGACGATTTGATCCAGTAATTTTATCTTTTTTCGAAAGTATTGTCACAAAGAAACGGACTATTTTGACCATTCTTTTTCAGTATAATTTCAACCGTGGTTATATACGTGAAATACTTCCAGTATTAACAGACAAAAAAGTTACTGCGCCAGGTCTTTGGAAGTATTGAATTCACAAAATATTTTTTCAAATTCATTATTTCCCCAGAGTAAATAAACATTTCGATGAATATGTAACTTCTACGACCTCTATGTAGAAAGGACAACGTTGCTTGTTCATTTAATAGGAAAATGGCTATTACCTAAAATATTCAAAATACACACTGTGACATGTTTCAGAATTTCATGGCCAACCGGGATACATTATAAAAGTGGATGGAGAATACGTGAAAATTCACAAATGTATGACCAATACCAGGAGATACATATCGCCGTTCAGTGAATCTAATCTTGTTCACGAATTCATTGAGTCATGTTATATTTACCCGGTAGAGTTCGTCGTGTTTGACAAACAAGTGACCCATATTTGAAGTTTCATCAGCAATATCAACAAACTCCGGGTTGCTACATCGCATACTGCACATCAGAAGACCAACTTCAAACTCATATTCGTTCAATCAATTATTCAAATTCTCTTCTCGGGAGTTGGGATAGCATGAATTATGCCATGAAATTTTCATAAAAATTTGAGCTTCGACAACGGTTGGCTCTTATTGCAGCAACTTTGATAAGGAAATTTTGCAATCACTGAATTATAGAGGGTGTGTCACGTCGATTTGGCGCGAATTCAGTGTCAGTTTCATTGATTTCTCATTGAGAATTTAATAACTTGGTATAGAGGACCTCTCTATGAGGATATCAAACCAGCAGCATGATGTTTCCAATGCACTTCTTCTATAGTCATATACTGGTTGAATTGAATGCTGCTTCCATAATTAGAAAAATTCAGGACTAGTCGAAATAAAATCATTTTTCCCAATGCCAAAAACTTAATTGAATTGAACATCTCACATTCTCCTATTAGCTCAAGAAAAACAAGCACTCTGATGATGAATACATATAGAAAGATGTACAGGCTGAGTTTTTGAATTTTAATTTTTGTATCAACTGTAGGTCTATAGAATCCTTTTTTTATTTTCAATTTTTCGAAATTCAGCTTTCTTAAAAAATGCCCCATTCTCAAAAAAAAACTGGGCATGTGCGTATCATTTGTTATTTCTTGATTGGAACTGACTAATTACATTTAGGAAATTTCCTGAAAATTTCGACCTCAATGAGTTTATTGATGCCCAAAGTTTGAGAAAACTACATTTCGAAACAAAAATATTAGGTTTTGTTCGATCGTGTCCCTGATTTAAGAGCAATTTTTCCTCCTTAACAAAGTATCTGTTATTTGATTTCCACAAGCTTTTCTTGTTAACAACAGAAATTCATTCATATTTTCCTTGATAACTCGAAAATATCTTATAATCAAGGGTTTTTCATCAATTTATCTTGATTTTATTGTGATTCAAAACAGAGATCAAGTTAAGCTACTATATTTATCGGGAAAAGAAGTCGAAAATGGGTCCCAATCGATATTCTTCATTGACAGTCACATTCCAAGCTTTCGTTCAACTTCTTTAGGGAAACTAAAATAAAACATTGTTGATTTTAAAAAGAGAAAACAACATCTGAAACATCGGTTCTCTCCAAAAGTAAGACGTTTACAACAAATCAAAAGTTCAAAAAAATCAAAATTCAAAAACCACCAGAATGTTTAAAATTTTTATGAGCATTTTTCAAGGTATGATAGTTGAAGAGGTTATTATTTTAAGACACATCTATCATACCTTGAAAAATACTCATAAAAATTTTGAACATTCTGCTGGTTTTTGAATTTTGATTTTTCGAACTTTTTATTTGTTGTAAACGTCTTACTATTGAGGGGTGTCCGATGACACTGTTGTTTGTTCAAAAGAGTCTAGAGTTATGACCCGTTGTGGTGGATTTATGTAAGTTATTTGAGTATGGTTCGATAATGTTGATTTAAATGGTGCAATCCGTATTAATTTACATATTGAGATGTTAGTTGTTTCAGATGTTGTTTTTTCTTTTCAAAATTAACAATGTTTTATTTTAGTTGCCCTGAAGAAGTTCAGAAGTTGAACGAAAGCTTGGAATGTGATTGTCAATGAAGAATATAGATTAAGACCCATTTTTGACTTATTTTTTCGAAAAATGTAGTAGCTTAGTTTCCAACGAAGTCGATATACTTCCACCAGAGTTCAAGTTATATTTTGAAAGCGTTGCTGTTTGTGCAATTTTATGCTCTAATACGGTGGTCACATCCGTGTGAGTAAATTATCAATCCATCCATTATGTAAAAATTTGTGATTCTTTGTGAAAAATGTTAATCTATGTTATGCTCTGAAACTTCTCGTAAATGTTTGGAAAGTTTCGAAAATTTTTGTAATTTTCGGAAATTCACGAATCTTCCAAAACATTCAGTTCCATGCTATTGCTTGTGTAATTACTGTTATTATAATCGTGAATTATTTATAATTTTTTGGAATTTTACTCACTGTTTTTACAGTGTATAAAAAAAGGATTCCGTTTGATGAGAGGAATATACATTTAAAAAATGTACATGTCAGAAGTCACCCTGTATACATCGATTAGAAGGTTGAGATATGTTTCAGCCAGAGAATGAAAGCGTGTTAAAAATCGATCTCTCCAAACATTTTCCTCCTTTCCGGACTAGGAAATATGAAATTGATTCTCAACACAATTAAAAAGTGGCGAAGGAGCCGGTTCGTAGAAAAAACTGTATTTTCATCTGTCCTTGATACGTGTGCAGATAGAGAGATGAAGAGATAGATATATAGAGATATACATAAGTAGTATACATACTATACAGGGTCTTTCACGAGGAACCTCACCCATATTTATACGGGAAACTACTGAACGTATTTTCATGAAATTCAGCACTTATAAGTATTTCACGATGCTGATGAAATCTAGAATATTTTCAAGGCATGAGCACCTCCGGTTTTTCCGGAAATGACGTCAACTTCCGTTTTTCAAATTAGAACACCATTTTTTTATTGCAGAAATAGATTCCTTAGAAAATTTGAAGTTATTTTGATGTAACATTTTTCAGTTTTGGTTGTAAAATTCTCTCTGAGCGGGAAAATTCGAAAAAAAAATCGAAAATAGAGCTCCGCTGAAACAAGAATAACTTCGAGGTTTTTGGATGGAAAATTTTCATTTTTGGGGTTTTTCAAGATGTAAGATTGATGTATCCACTTTGAAAATCGAAATCGCGATTCATGATACAGGGGGTGAAAAAATCGCTTTCAAAGTTAGGGATGACAAAATCGTGAAAAATCAATTTTTTCAAATTAGAACCCCATTTTTTTATGGCAGATATTGAATCTACGTTAAAAAATAATGTTAGTGTATGCATCACACCCTTGCCCTAAAGTGGATATTTTCTGAGTTATTCACAAAAAACTGTTTTTCGTCTTGAATTTTCAGCTATTTCTTTTCCCTTCACGCCAAAAAGATGAAATTTTCAGGCACTGTTATTTGAACCATGCTGAAGATTTTTCATCCCTTCTTGAAACCGACTTCAAGTTACTATTAGGAGAACCATGGCAAACTCCCGCAGTTATAACTAGAGAAGATGCTCAAAGTTTTGACCGTTAATTTCTAGACATTTATTTATAGGTCTCAGGAATGCTTCGTGCGTTGCTCTTCTTATTTCATCGGGAGGAAGAGATCTGCAAAAGTGTTTAAAAACCAAAGAGTTTCAAAAGTGGTGGCCAAAGATGTGGACCATTGTTCGCCAACCATTGATCTTCAAATAGCCTGTAGAGGATATTTGACACATTGAGTGAATTGTGTGGAGGCGCGCCATCTTGTTGATACCATAAGTCATTATGGTTCTGTACTAGCGGCTCAATTATTTGAGTCAATATGTCAGAATATCTATCTCCTGAGGGAGAACATTCTTTAAATAATGCGAACATGTGTAGTGTTCTATCTTACCAGTTAAAGTCCCATCATAAATGTGAACATCGAGAATTGCATTATTTTTGATGGCGCAAAAAACATTGAAACTCCAGGTCTCTTGAAAGTTCCATTGTCTGAAGTGGTGGTTGTTCTCTTCATCCCAATAATGACTGTTATGCCTATTGAAAGAACCATTCTTTGTGAATTTAGATTCATCTGTCCAAATTATACAGTCCAAAAAGTTTTCATTCTCTTGAAATCGAATCATCATAGCTTCGCAAAACTCTGTTCTCCTGACAAAATCAGTTTCCTTCAAATGCTGTACCCTATTGAATTTATATGGGTGCATTTTATGTTTTTTTTTAATATTCTCCAAACACTCGATTGAGATAATCCCAGATCAATCTCGGCATCTTTGAGAGAATTTTGAGGATTCACGCGAAAATATGCAAGAACTGTAATTTCGTTGTTCTCATCTTCTACTACACTTTTTTCTCTGTGTATAGTTTTCTTAACGAAAGATCCGACATTTCTCAAGTTTGTCATGGTTCTGTTAATCGTATCTCTCGTTGGTCTGGGTCGGTCAGGAAACCTCTCAATGAACAGTCGAATCGTTCTATCTACAACTTTATTACATTCTCCATAAGTAGAATGAGATTTAAATAATCTTCATTGGTAAAATTAGGCATAGTGATCGATTTTATAACTTAATACGAATTATCACCAAATTAATAGTAAACACAAAATGCTACTGAATAAAGAGGAATTTGGCAGATGTAATTAATGATATCTATATCATTAAAAAAAAAGAATGTAAAACATGGTAAGTTTTTGCATATGGTTCATAAGGAATTATTTATTTATCACTGGAGAGAAAAACGATGGCCGATTAGTTGAAATAAAAAGGTTTCCGATACAAATTCGAATCCAAATTCGCCATCTATTTAGGAACAACCTGTAACTTTTTTCTCTTGCATATTAGGGTAGTAAATCTAAAACATGGTTTAAGTAACAGTTCTTGAAAATTTCATCTTTTTGGCGTGAAGGGAAAAGAAATAGCTGAAAATTCAAGACGAAAAACAGTTTTTTGTGAATAACTCAGAAAATATCCACTTTAGGGCAAGGGTGTGATGCATACACTAACATTATTTTTTAACGTAGATTCAATATCTGCCATAAAAAAATGGGGTTCTAATTTGAAAAAATTGATTTTTCACGATTTTGTCATCCCTAACTTTGAAAGCGATTTTTTCACCCCCTGTATCATGAATCGCGATTTCGATTTTCAAAGTGGATACATCAATCTTACATCTTGAAAAACCCCAAAAATGAAAATTTTCCATCCAAAAACCTCGAAGTTATTCTTGTTTCAGCGGAGCTCTATTTTCGATTTTTTTTTCGAATTTTCCCGCTCAGAGAGAATTTTACAACCAAAACTGAAAAATGTTACATCAAAATAACTTGAAATTTTCTAAGGAATCTATTTCTGCAATAAAAAAATGGTGTTCTAATTTGAAAAACGGAAGTTGACGTCATTTCCGGAAAAACCGGAGGTGCTCATGCCTTGAAAATATTCTAGATTTCATCAGCATCGTGAAATACTTATAAGTGCTGAATTTCATGAAAATACGTTCAGTAGTTTCCCGTATAAATATGGGTGAGGTTCCTCGTGAAAGACCCTGTATATCACAGATATATAGATATAGGTCATGCTAATAAAACGGGTCAACCAACAAATAATAGATTCGAGAGAAGAAACCACCTCATCACATATGGAAATACATATATTTATTTTCTATTGCTCCAACTCGCTCTTGCTTGAACTCTTCTGGTAGATGTTAAATTCAGGAGAAAACTGCCGAAGTACGAAAAAAGCATTAAAAATTTGTGAAATGTAGGACTGAAGGTTGTTGCAGACGTATAAGTATCGATTTTCATCTGCGCTATTCTAGCCGAAATTCCCGCACTTCGTTCTTTGAATTGACGTTGTGACATTCGCTGCAGAGTGAATTCGATATTGTTGTACAGCCGAATTGCCTTCCTTGACAGACGAATTGACATAAAAGATGTTCCTTCAAGTACAATCGGAGTCAGGCTTCCTGAAAATTGGAGAAGAGTCCTGGCATACTGTGAAGGACAACAAACGGCAACGCAAACACGTCAGTAATTTCAAAGAGTTTAGATCCGGGAGAGAATTGAAAAGATTTATTTCTCGAAACGGTAGCCCGACATCGGGTTATTTTGTTGTGGAACATGCGGGAGAGCGAGCAGATGTTGTGTTATTTGAAACACTGTAGAAGTTTCTGATTCGTGAGGAGAGAACCACGGGAAATCTTTACACTGAACGGTTTATCTTCGAGGAGAAACAAGTTTCTGGCCCATCAGAACATTCCAGTGTACCAATCTGAATGATTTTGTTGGTTGCCTCCAAAAATATCCAAGAATGTACCTATTCAAATGATTAATTTATTAAGTTTTGCATCCTAAGTGATTTATTTTATGTACACCTGCATCCAAATTTTAGCAAGCCTCTTTTTATAGGTCTTCTCACGACAAGATGAATCTACAAAGGCAGTCTTGACCACCCTATTACAATTTTTAGTGATAATGATAGGTTACAATATACATTAATGCCACAAAAGATGTGCACAGGTATTTGAAAATTGTTTTTGGGCCTCACTCGATAAGCTTCAACTCAAAAAAGACCAACATTCGTGGTTTAGAGCTATGGCTTGGCTACTGCTGTCGCTCAAACCCCATCTTGGGCAATTGCGCCTGATGGATTAAATGATTTTGCATCAGCTTTTTGAAACTAATTTTTTTGTCAGTTGTATATCAGATAATTATCGACCAAAATGTAGATTCTAGGGCTGATGGAGTAACTTGTAGGATTAAGGGATGGCTCTACATGGGAGCTGATTACTTTTCAAAAGTGAATGTGTTGAACTTATAAATCTTGACAACCTTCATCTTTACATAGAATATAGATGCATAGAATACCTGGTGTTGGCACTGATTAGATTTTGTTCAAGACTTTCTTGTCGATCGAAAATCCGAGAATTTGTTCTGCTTTTCATTACTCCCGAAAGGGGTCGCGCTGTTTGTCGTTGCCGCAGTAGCGCCACGACCGAAAAATATTGCGGATTTATTCCGGAACTTGACCAAAATCTGAAATCTAGAATGCCGTTTTGATCTACAAATTTTGGTCAAGATTTTTAGTAAGGAGTCGATACTAAGATGACCAGAATAATGTTGTAGGCACTCGTCAATTTTTGAATGGCATGACGTTCGACCAAATCGAAAATATTAGCAATGTTTCGTGGCGGCGCCGCAATATCATTTCAGTGTATTTTCCGTTGTCAATTTGACTGATGTATCAACAGCTGATTTGCCAAAGTCAATTTATGACATGACAGCAGAATGGCATCTTTTTATAATGAAATTTTTATACTTTTCCTAAGAACTAATATACATCAGGATGTCAAGAATATAAACACACATTATTGCTTGACAAAATTATCTACCATTAACACGCCACGTTCGCCAGAATAAATTCAAATATTTGAAATAACTGATAAAAATCAGTCATAATTTGTGAATAGCGCCACCTGAAGTGGAGAGAACGAAACATTGCTAATATTCTCAATTTGATCGAAACAAAATCTAATCAGTGCCTACACCATTATTCTAGACATCTTAGTCGATACACCAGTTATTCTATGCATCTATCATAGAATGTTTTCAGTGGTATTCTATTTTTTTGAGGGATATTACCTACTTCTTCTGATGCTATATAGTTTTTTGCTTTTTATATGTCGGGTGAGTTTTTTAGACTGATAGAACTTAAAATTAAAATAACATATATTCAAATCAAAATTGAGGCCAATTTTTTTATTTGAAAGATGATTTTATGACATTCATGTTTTGAAAATATTTTCCGGCATATGTCCACTACGACAAGCTCTGAAGAACCGCATTAGACCAGAACAATTTTGGACCACATTTTCGAGTAATTCAGGCCTGATTTCAGCAGTAACACGAGTTATGTTGGCTTCCAAAGCGTTTTTTGTTTCTGGTATATCAGCATAAACCAATGACTTGACATAACCCCAAAGAAAATAATCCATTGGAGTTATGTCGTATGATCTTGGAGGCCAATCAATTCGATCATTTTTCGAATCAATGTTATCACCAAATCTTTCTCTCGATGAATCAATTGTTATGGTAGCAGCATGTTAGAACCATTCAAATTTTGAAGCAAATAATCATTGATCATCGATCTGTAACGAGCAACATCCACTGTATCATTAGCTTCAGCATCGTTTTTGAAGAAATGTGGTACGATGATGCCTCCAGCGTGTAAAGCAAACCAGATAGTGCATTTTTCAGGATGCAATGGAACCTGCAGAACTTCTTGAGGATTGTTTTCAAGCCATATACAGCAATTTCGCTTGTTGAGGTGGGCGTTCAATGTGGTGTGTTTTTATTTCAAGTTGCATTTGAAAATGGTTTCACTTTGAGAGCTGAAATTTCGTGAGTTAACTCAGAAAGGATTGCAGTTCTTAATGAAATAATTTGAATCTATTTCATTTCGTAAGTTCATTCATTTTCTTTGAAAAATAGAAGAAAATGAGCCAACACATGTTTCTGTTTTATTTCAAACGAAAGATCCATGAAAATAGTTCAACTTCCGATTAAAAGTGAATCTACAAATAATTTCGTTCAGAAAAACAACTTGAAATACGGAATTGGCAGAGAATGGCCAAATTCAAATATATGGCAGGACAAAGTTACTGCTTTACCCACATATTCACTAATTTCATAGTTCAGCGATTTTCGGATAGAGCGCGCCATTGTACATTTCATTCATAATTGGAGAGATATTCATAGAACTTATAGTGATAAATGTAAGTTCTATGGAGATATTCCATAAAATGCACGGTGGCCGTTCAATCAGAAATGACCTACATCACTAAACACAATTTTTCGAAAAAAAAGTGGATCAAATTCAAGCTATTATAGGGGCTCTAGGGCCCAATCATCATACAAACGACGGTTACTAAGGTCAAGTGGCTTTCGTTCTTGAACCAGTTGGATCTTGTTCCAACTTGTTGTGAACGTCGACGAATAGACAAATCTGGATCTTCATTAACACTATCATTTACAGCAGCGATATTTTTTTACATACAGTTCTTTGCCATGTTGATGTTGTTGCATCGAGTAGTGAAAATGTTGTCCAAAATCTATAGATAGTTCGACGAATAAGCTGCTCTAATGGACGATTATGTAAGCCATAATTTCACGTAGTGCACTATAAGTTTGGCGAATAGAACACTGATTTTGAAAATGAGTTTCAACAATTTGTAAACATTGTTGTAGCGTGATTTTTTCCATTATGATAAGTCAATGCTTACTGAACAGAAATGTCGAAACAACATGGCTTCGACCTTCTGTCAAATCACAGTTATCCCTATCGAAAATTCTATCACTCAAAAAAAAACACTTGACTTGAAATGGAGATTCAACTGAAAGTGTGAAACCTACGAAGAAATGGACAAAGAATGATTTTGGTAAGTGAGCAAATATTCAGATATCTCATGTTCAAGACATAGGCTAGATTGGTGAAAATGTTGAAAGTAGTCCTGTGTTCGATTTTCGTGGCATTCATTAGAAATTCGACACCTTATCCTTTTTTTATCTCTTTCATGAAGGGAGAAAAAGAACAACTTTCTCATCTCAAATACAAATGGTATCTTCTTTTGATCCTATATGTAATGCAAAAAAAACAGCTCTTCGTTGATTGTGTTTCTACACTTCATACAAGAGATAAAAACTGAACACGGTGTCGTATTGCTAATGAGAAAGTGCCTGTAGAAAGTTTTTATCGTTTTAAGATATTTTAGAGAATGAAGAAGTTATGGCACATTTTCGAAATCGCCGAAATATCAAAATTTCATTATATCTTCCAAACAAAT
Source organism: Adalia decempunctata (assembly GCA_951802165.1). NCBI lineage: Eukaryota > Metazoa > Arthropoda > Insecta > Coleoptera > Coccinellidae > Adalia > Adalia decempunctata. The sequence goes on from OX637697.1 coordinate 32,356,605, forward strand.
GAAGATATCGTGAAACGGCTTTCAGTTATGGAGTTTTCACGAAAATTGAGCCAAAGACTCCTGTCAACATTTTTACCTATCTTGCCTAGTACATTTGTGATTATAGCTGAAATATTGAACATGCTTCTTTGAAGGAGTTGTAACATGTCTTGAACGAACTTATATATTTATTATATTTTTTTCCAAGGCTGTTCGTGATTGTGTTTAATTTCGGTTGTTTTTCGTGTGACCTTTTCCGAAAATATCTTCACTAGCTACCTCTACATGACAAAAGCCAACTCACCTGTCTGTTTTTCAGCAATCTTCAACGTATACCCTTCTAGAGTTGCAGGATCGCTCGAACCTCTCGTATTTACTCCGAAGACCACAATTCTCAATTCCTTTCCTGCTTCCAAACCAGCAAAGCCGAAAGAGGGAGTGCTCGATGATACGTTAGCTAAAAGTTTCTCTCCTTGCTGCTCGTAAATCTCCAATATAAAATATTGCGGTAGGCCGCCATTGTAACCTTCGCTACACTCTACCTCCACCTATAACGTGATAACGGAATATGAGGAAGAGCTCCGGTTCAATGAACCAGATGATTGTTTGATGAGTTGATGTTCAAGAATTGAATTATTGATTTTCAGGACCAAAAATACTGCAATCAGTCGTGCTATCGATTGAAGTGATGTATGTGGAGATACTCGTTTTCTGCGCCAACACGATGTTATAAATTCGCTAAAATTATGTGTACCTCTCTCTTCTACTGACGTTCGATGCCGTTCTTTTACAGAGTTTTCCTAAATAAGTGTATCAACGGTCAACTGCAGGTTTTTTATAAAAAATATTTTTTTTTTCTCTCTCATTTTTTCCTCCGGGTATTCGTTTCAAAGTGTCAAAAATTTAGATTTTTTTCAGTTTTTTGCTAATGTCTTTTACATCAGGAACTGTTTGAGTAACATAAGAGTTTCTGTACACATACGAGGATGTATTGATATCTAGTTAGCCTAGACCAGTTCCATGCATAAACAAAATATTGCGATACCATATCAACGAACAATAACTTATTAGAAGTGTCAGTGTAGGGTTCGACGTCAAAAAAGTAAACCACAATAAATTTAAGAAAAAGATGTCCACCAGAATTGTAAAAATCGAAAAATTGGAGTATCGAGCCATCATCAAGTACCCGTACTTGAAAGGGTTAAGAGGTAAGCAGATTTACGAAGATATGCTTAATACCATTGGTGATCAATGTCCTTCGTATGCGACCGTGCAAAATCAGACTGCAAGCTTCAAAAGAGGTAAATTTTCCATTGAAGATGATGGCCGATCGGGAAGGCCAGTTTCTGTGTCAGTCCCCGAAAATATCGATGCAGTTCATGACATAATTTTATCAGACCGTCGAATTGACCTAAAACGGATATCTGAAGCACTGAAGATTTCATACGAATGCGTCCATCATATAGTTCATGTCAATTTGGACATGAGAACAATTTCTGCAAAATGGATCCCCAAATGTTTGATGTTGACCAAAAGCGTGCAAGGGTAGAAGCATCGCGTTAGATCTAGGCTCGATTTGAAAACGAAGTAGACTTCTTAAACCGAATTGTTACTATGGATGAGACTTGGGTACATTTCTACGATCCAGAAACAAAGAAACAATCGATGGAATGGCGACACTCTGGTTCTCCAAGACCTAAGGGGTTTCGTGTCCAAAAATGTGCTGGAAAAGTTCTTGCTTCAGTTTTTTGGGATTGCCAGGGAGTAATCATGATTGATTTTTTGGATAAGGGTAGAACAATAACTGGAGATTACTATTCGACATTACTGGCCACTCTATGGAAAAGAATTGGAGAGAAAAGACGCGGAAAGCTTTCCAAAGGTATTTTGTTTTTACAGGACAACGCCCCAGTACAAAAATCTCATGTTGCCATCAAAAAATTTCGTGATTTAGGGTTAGAATTTCTAGAACAACCCCCTTATTCAACAGATTTGGCTCCGTCCGACTATCATCTCTTTCCTCAACTGAAACAAAATTTGAAAGGTCGTAAATTTTCTTCCAACGAAGAGGTAATAAAAGCTCTGGAGGACTGGTTTGCAGAGCAAGAAGATTTTTTTTGGAAGTTCTAGAGACGTTGTAGGTTCGCTGTAATAAATGTATTCAATTGAGAGGAGAATGTGTTGAGGTATAAAATATTTGGACTTTTAAATTTTGTTTGGTTCGATAGTAGGCTAAGAATTTTTCAATATATCCTCTTATTATCACTAATAATAGCTACTTTCTTGCACTTTGATCGGTTTTGTTAGACTTGTGCTGGTGGCGGAGATATTGAATTTGCACAGAGGTTTTACCACCCAACTTTTACACCCCAGGACAAATTCGCATTTACAAAGCAAATTCTGATTCGACAATTTGTTTGAAATGAAAAATGTATCACTGGTTTAACACTCTGAAGCACTGTTTTTCAACCATTTTCATGATGCGACCCCCCTGGTATGAAAAATATTTCGCGACCACATGAATCTTCGCTTCTTCATCATGTGTGTTTTTGTATGTTGCAGTGTTACAAATATTCATTTCATACATCGATGTGAAGTTTCCCACATCTACACATGCACTTCAGGACAAAAAATGGCTAATGGAAAAAAATTCATAACTCATTGAAATGAGATGGTATTGCAATCAGATTTAGATGTTAGCTTGATGGGTTGATAAGAAATTGAATCCTCTTTCATTTGGAAACTTTCGAGACTCAGGGAGGGAGTTGTAGGGGTTCTTGAGGGTGGTTTCTGACCAAAATCATAACTCGAGGAAATGAGAGTGTTTCAAGATGGGTTTCGAATGTTTTTTTTTAATGCCAAAAGAATGAAATGCAATACCCCTCATAGTTTGTTATCCCCCAGGTTTGGAGATTTTGGGGGTTGTTTATGAAGAATGATGAAAATAATTCATATCTCGACGAAATGAGAGTGTTTCATGATCAGTTTCGAATATGCGTTTCTTGAATGTCGAGTGAATGAAATACAATAAACCCCGTAGTTAGTTAGCCCCCAAGGTTTTTGATTCGAGGGGTTGTTCATGAAAAATGACAAAAAATTTTTGTCGGTGAAGTGAGATTGTTTCACGATCAGATTCGAATTTGCAATTCTTAAATGATGAAAGAATGATATAAAATAAACCCCGTAGTTTGTTAGCCTTCAGGTTTGGAGATTTGGGGGGTTGTTTATGAAAAATGGTAAAACAAATCATATCTCCAAAAATGAGAGTGTTTCACGATCAGATTCGAATATGTGTTTCTTGAATGCCGAAGGAATGAAATATAAGGAACCCAATAGTTTTTATTCCCCAGATTCGGAGATTTGGGGGATTGTTTATTCAAAATGATGAAAAAAATTCATATCTCGACGAAATGAGAGTGTTCCTTGATCATATTCGAATATGTGTTTCTTGAATGTCGAAATAATGAAATACAAAAGACTCCATAGTTTGTAAGCCCCCAGGTTTGAAGATTTGGGGGTTTATTTATGAAAAAAATTTATATATCGGAGAAACGAGAGTGTTTACTGAAAAAGAATTGTGTCATTTGTCCAAAACAAGTACATACAACCTTTGCATTGGCTTGAGTCTCAGGATTCTACAGGGTGTCTCAAGTTCGAGTGCCTATTAGACGTTTCTGGAGAACTGGACTCAATTGAAATCTGAAAATTGGGATTATGATATTGTTGGAAATTGTCTACAGACCTAAAATATTTTCAGAGCCAGAGCACTTCCGGTTATACAGGGAGTGAAAATAAATTTGCTCAAACAATTTTTTTCAATCTTTTCGTTTCTGATATGATTGAGTATCCAATACTGAATACATTTCTGTTGAAAACATTGTATTCATTGGAATAGTTTTCAAAATATCGAAAAAAGGTCAAAAATTCATAGTCAGTATCATGTTAATTTTTCTTATTCTGAACATCCTGAGTGTAAACCGTTCTCACAACGTCAAAGTAGAAGAATGTGAAAAGGTCATGCATCTTTTGAATTTCATAAATATCATCACAGAGGGTTTCAAATTTTGTGTCGAAAACTGTGATCGAAAATTAGCCATAACTTCTGTTTTTCAAATTAGAACCCTATTTTTTTATGATTGCGTTGGATTCTGCGAAGAAAAATAGTGATAGCACTCTAAAATACTGTTGCTTCTAAATTCAGTAATTGCCGAGTTATTCGAGCTTTTCTCGATTCATGGTGTACGTAGAGTCAAATTCATCGAATCTAAACAGATTCGATGAATATTCTCATGAAACCGTAGTAACAATTAATAATTAGATCTGTCACTTGTGAATTATCAATGGGATCATTTATCTTCTATGGTCACAGAATATTCTCATGCAACATATTCGATGAATATTTTTATGAAACCATTGAATAAAATCGAAAAGTAAAAATAAAACCTAAAATTAGACCTGTCACTTGTGAATTATTTGGGAAAATTCATGTTCTATGGTCACATAATATTCTCAAGTAAAAGATTAGATGAATTTGATTCTACGTACAACATGAATCCAGAAAAGCTCAAATACCTCGGGAATAACTGAGTTAAGGAGCAAGAGCATCTGAGAGTGCTATCATTATTTTTATTCGCAGAATCCAACGCAATAATAAAAAAATAGGGTTCTAATTTGAAAAACAGAAGTTATGGCCGATTTACGATCACAGTTTTTGACACAGAATTTGAAACACCCTGTGATGATATTCATGAAATTCATTTGATGCAAGACCTTTCCCCATTCTTCTACTTTGACTTTGTGAGAACGGTGTACACTCAGGATGTTCAGCATAAGAAAAATGAACATAAAACTGACTATGAATATTTGACTTTTTTTTTCAGGTTTTTTTTCGATATCTTGAAAACTAGTCGAATGAATTCAATGGTTTTAACAGAAATGTATTCAGAATTTGATACTCAATCATATCAGAAACGGAAAGATTGAAAAACAAAATTTGAGCAAATTTATTTTCACTCCCTGTATAACCGGACGTGCTCTGGCTCTGAAAATATTTTAGGTCTGTAGAGAATTACGAACAATATCATAATCACAATTTTCAGATTTCAAATATGTCCAGTTCTCTAGAAACGTCTAATAGGCACTCGAACTTGGGACACCCTACCCTGTATTCTTTGTTAATTTGTTTGTATTAACATTTTAATGTTTATGAGTGATTTTGTTGAAATTCTTTTATTTAAGTTCTCTCGACCTCTGGAGACCCTCCTTCAGAAGCTTCTCGACCCATCAGGTTCGAAACACTGCTCTAAAGTGACCCTTTTCGAGAAATCTGACATTTGATGATCAAAAACAACTTGCTAACGCATTTTATATTTCTTGTGATTCTTGTGAACTTGTTAGCTATGGTCGCTGAAAATAATGAAAAACAATTTTGCAGTTTAAACTTTAAAACCTAGTCGTCAAATTGAAATATGAATTTTAGACACCCTGCATCTCGGAAACGAAGACCTGGAGGAAAAAATGGAAGAGAAAAAATGTTATTCTTCCATGAGAAATCCACAATTAATCGTTCATACACCTATTTAGGAACAGTCTGTATATGATGAGAAATATAGAAAACTACGAATTTTCAACAGGAAATATGAATTCATTTCGAATTTTGAACTTCTAAAATCGAAAAAACTTCTATTGAACTCAAAATAAGGGAGACAAAAGAATATTCTCTGTAAAAACAAATTTGCATATACTCATACAATGAGAATGTTTTTCGAAATGCGAAACAGGGACTATCATACCTAGTCACTCATCCCTTGTTCACCGGTTTCGCAATCTTGTCCTAGAATGACTGATTCAATAAATTATCACACATCTGCCCAAATTGGTCCTCGAAAATTTACAACAACGTGAACACCATCCCCCAATAAATCGTCTATATGTGAGGATACTACTCGAACGTTGATTGGAGTAAATAGGACTTCAATCAGCGACTTGACGGTTTTCCTAGAACTACAATTCAAACTGCAACATCCTTGTGAGGTTTCGGAGTGTTACAATCTGAACTTGCACGTCCCAGAAAAACGTCTCACGTCTCAATTCCCAGATGTCTGGCATACCAGCTCGGAAACAAAATTAAGCCTAATTCACACGAATAGGAACGGAAAGTCATTCTAGAATTATTTCGAACGCAATCGAGAAATGAAAGCTTACATATTGCGGTAGTTTGGTCAGAGAATAATCCAACTCTGCTGTATGGAATCTTGAGTTTTGGTTAGGTGTTACCCAGATTTTTTCGAAATTTTGTATTCCTGATAATTTCCAAACTTCACATTAGATCGAGATGAAATTCCGTATCGAGATAGAGAATTACATATTCAAGTTACATTCAGAATTTTATCTTGATCTCGTCACCAGAACTATACGCACATCGTCAAAAGTTTTTGCCCCCTCAAGAAATAAACAATCCATGTTCTGTTCTCTATTTCAACTGCAATATATTCGATAGATAATCTTTGCTTGATACTCTTTGCTGTGTGCAGGATGAGACAAAATAGGAAAAATGAAAAAAAAATCTTTATTTATTCGATTAAGAATTTTTGATTTATTATAGTTATTCCACAACTGAATCCAAATTCAATTGTCCGTATTTCCACCTCTTCTTTCAATCAACTGCCCAATACCCCAAGGCATCGCACGAATCAAGTCATTAATGAAATTTTCAGGCATATCGTTCCATTCTTCCTGAAGAGCTGAACTCAATTCCTTAAAAGTTGAAAGTGGGTTTCGGCGATTCGATATTGTTCTCCCTGAGTAATTCCATACGTGCTCAATTGGATTCATGTCCGGTGAGTTTGCTGGCCAGTTCATTCCCTGGATTTTGTTCTCGTGAATACTGTTTTGAACCCTTCGCGAGCGGTGTGGTGGGGCATAATCTTCCTGATAAATGAAGATGAATGATCGGTTCAATGATGTTTTCTATACGTAGATTTCACCAGTCTTTGTTTGTTCAACGATAACAAGAGGGCTAAGGCGACCATACATAAGACCCTCAGCTTATTTTTGCTCCGCCTTGGAAGGGCACAATTTCCTGGGCGAAATTGAGTCGCTCTAGTCTGCCTGGACCTCTCCGAATCATTTCTGCAACCGTCTCTGTATGGTACTGGTTAAGACTACCCGTCTATTGGTCCTCAAAAAATGACCTTCGAAAAGATGTTACAGATACGGTTCGATTCCTTCGAGTAAAATGTTCGATACAATTTTCTTCCCTTGCAGATGTTACTCTGGATCGACCAGGCACCGGTCTACGGGCAACGTTGCCGGTTTCCAGAAAAAAAGCCACAATACGCCTGAAAGCCGTGGAATATTCAAACGTTCAGGAATCTGGTGATTCGGCAAAGATTCTTGATGTAGGGCTACTATTCTTGCCCTGCAGTCGAACTGAGAAATTGGATGCCTCGACATTAACCACGGAATATTCTCAATATGCATTACAACTCACATAATTCGCTGAAAACCGATTAACTGCGAATAGATCTGTATTCTCCCGAACAAAAAAATATTTTTTGCTGGTTTATTGTTTTCATTCAAGAGATAAGATACTGGACACAACAAATTATCCTGATACATTCAACAAGTTGTCAATTGATAGGGGGGGGGGGCAAAACTTTTGACGATATGTGTATACTGCGTTCATAGGTTTCTTAAATTTCTACTTCTGTCTCTCAAAAAATTATTCTTCCATAAAAGATATTCAACAAACCGGGGATTTTTCCTATGAACTGCCCCGTTTATTCACTTGTATTTTCAATGACCTTCATTTTCTCTATTAAGACGAAAAATTTCACTAACAAACTCTAACGGTACACATCTTATTAAGGGTCTACTTCCCTGAAAAAAGGGAGTCAGAAACGATTTATTTTTTTCTGATTGATGAAGGGATGTATGAGTGTATAAAGATAAAAATAATAAAAAAAATTTTTATAAGTACGGTAGAGCGGTGTGGCTTTGCCAACGGAGGTGACTTTGCCAAACTACCTAATGTTTTATGTTTCATTTTATTTTGGTAAAGTCAGTAACTTCTCAACGACAGCACGAATCGGAACCTAAGAGACACTATATCCCCACATTGTTTCAACAGTCGCAGTCCTTTGGCTTGGATTGAAGGGTGTGCTATGCTGTGTTGTGTGAACAGGTAAGTTTTAACGTGTTTATAAATGCGAAATACTAAGGGTTGTGTAGAAAACATGAAAAATGGTACATCAAAATACATTTAGTAGCTTATTTCACACGTATTTAGAGTCGCGTAAAAAAAACTGAGAGCATTTGGTTGGGCGGGTCTCGAAATTTCAGGAAATTATTCTATTGTTTGCAGATTTATGCAGACAACCCATCTACGTTGGGAAGAGGAAAATGGAAGCGATTTTTTGTAGGAGGATAAAAAATTGAATGGAAGCAACAGTTCTGCTGTTTTGGAATATGAATTATCATTATTATATATTGTTCATTTACAAAGAGACTCATTTTATGTATTTTATGAAGAATAATAGATTTTATTTTCTTATAATTTGTTGTTTTATTCGCGACTAGTACCTAGCTAACAAACCTTCAAAAACGTTAAAGAACAACGTTCTCGTAGCAAAAATACCACCCGCACTTGATTAAATTGCCAACAAATGCCTTTTGATGCAAGTGGCAAATTCGCACCGATGTGCGGGTGACTTTGCCAAATTTTCGAAATGGAAAAAAAAATTGTTTCACACTTTTCTTTGCGTTTCTAATAACAGAAATCTATAGCTAGATTGTTGAAATTAAACATAATTCAAACACAACTAATTTCACAAAAAAACGAGGAAGTTACATCAAGAATACTCTAAAAAGTGGTGCAAAGTCACACAGCTCTACGGTATTAAATGAATGAAAAGGATGTTCCCCATCATTTTTGGTAATTTTTCAACATTTCCACCATCAAAACGAACAAATATTTTTGTGTTTTTTCATTTCAGTATTGAAGTCTGTCATTTAGTTAATCAAATGTCTATCTCCTTTTTCTTTCAAAATTTACCGTTTTTTTGTAGATAATATTACAACAATGTGTTGTTTTCGCGAAATTTATTTCCTTGAATTTTTCTATTCGAAATGATGAATATCCATTTTTACCAAAGACATTTTATTACAGATTTCATTAGCGGTCGATTAGTGAAAATTAATTGTTTCTTACAATCGTGGATTCTTATATGGAATTGAATTTCTTTTAAATGATACGCCCCGCAGGTATCTACTCCCAGATGACTGGTGAAGGAAAATAAGTGTATTATATAGTCAGTGTGAGATCTAGTTCAGGGTTAATATTTCCTGCGCCCTAACATTTGTTCTATTAAGCTGAATAATCGAATAAATAAAAATTAATGCACTGCACCGCCATCTGGCGGTATACGTTTCCTATTTTGAAGGCTGAAGACTCTTAAGAGAAAACTGGAAAGAGTTGAACGCTGAGCACATCGCTAAAAGAACTAAAACGGTTGCAAAAACAAGACGTAGCACGAATCTCATACAAATTTTTGGTAACTGAATGATTCTCAGAGTCATCATTACACAAAAAAGATTGATCTGTCCTACACAGTATGTCCCTTATCGATTTCCAAATATCGGGTATTTTTTTAGAGTAATAGAACTTTAAATTTAAATTTCTGGATCGATACCATTCGAATTTTGAAAAAAATAATCATTGATCAACGAGACTGGTGACGTAAGGGACAACGGCTAAGTGGAGATAGAGAGGACCTCAAACTGAATGAGAATTTGGGTTTCAAATGTCCCATAATGGTATTCGTTTCGGAGATATAGGGTGATTTATGAAAAAATGCTAAATCTATGAACTCCCATATTATCTTCGTTAATATGATATGTTTTTCGCTGATATTTTACATGTTTGTTCATATAGGCATTCTGTGTCAGCATATGAAAAAAAATTGAAAAAATTGCTGGCATGTACTCAAAAATTTCAATTTACATGTCAAGTGAGAAATATCTTACGGTATATGATGAGATAAAATAAAATCAAATAGAAATTTGGAAAGAGGGAAAAAAACTGATGAAATATCTGTTTTTTGTTTGAATGGCACAAATTTTCTTTCGTTTCTATGATATGTTGAAGTAAGAATATTACAATATTTTTATATTCAAATCATGAAAATTAGTACTACTGATAGAAAAAACCTTGAATTCGTGGCGCTAGAATGAGCCTGGCATCAAAATATTCCTTAAAATCTTGAAATCTATTTTTATCAATTAATATTTCTATGCCATATAAAATTTCAAAATAAAATTTGTTGTAGATGGGGGTGATGAAAGAGTTGGATACTCAAACACAAAAATAGAAAAAGTCGCAAATATAATTCATAAAAAAATCAAGTAAGCAAATGTTCGAAATGAGAGCCGTTCACCTCCATACATTTATTGGCTCTCTTGAACAAATGAAGCACAGCTTTTCTAATCAGAGGAATATTTGTTTTAATTTCTTCGCATGCTTCAGTTATTCTGCTCTTCCAATGTTCACGGCTTGTTATTGTTTCTTTATACACCGTATCCTTAAGATGACCCCATAGGAAATAATCCAGAGGAGTTAGATCGGATGATCTAGCAGGCCAATTCCTAGAACCTCCCCGACCAATCCACCTGTCAGGAAACTCCCTCGAATTCAAGGTTTTTTCTATCAGTAGTACTAATTTTCATGATTTTTTTTTATTAAATTCATGTGTCTCGACTGCTCGGGCCATTGACACGGTTACAGTTTATTTTTACAAAATTAAATTAACAAACTATAAATTTTCAAATTTGACTATATAGATGAATAGACTTAAGGAAGTTCATTAAGTTTTTGAAATTTCTGGAGTCTTGGAGAATCTCTTTTAAGGTCAGCTCAATTTTGTTGTTTCTCCTGTCATTAACATATTCCGGGCACTCCACCAGAAAGTGAGGGATGGTCAAGGGGCTGTTACAGTGGTGGCATGTTGGAGGGTCTTCGTTGCTCATAAGGTAGCCATGGGTAAGTCGACAGTGACCAATCCGAAGCCGTCTGACTATGTTTTGCTCCCTCCTGGTCATTGGAGGTAACTGAATGGGATCCCTTATGGAGTCCTGTATGTTTCGTAGTTTTCCTCTAGAGTTGCTCCACTGGTTTGAATATAAAAATATTGTAATATTCTTACTTCAACATATCATAGAAACGAAAGAAAATTTGTGCCATTCAAACAAAAAACAGATATTTCATCAGTTTCTTTCCCTCTTTCCAAATTTCTATTTGTTTTTATTTTATCTCATCATATACCGTGTGATATTTCTCACTTGACATGTAAATTGAAATTTTTGAGTACGGGCCAGCAATTTTTTTTTCTTATACTGAAACAGAATGCCTATATGAACAAACATGTAAAATATCAGCGAAAAACATTTCATATTAACGAAGATATGGGAGTTCATAGATTTAGCATTTTTTCATAAATCAACCTATATCTCCGAAACGAATACCCTTATGGGACATTTGAAACCCAAATTCTCATTCAGTTTGAGGTCATCTATCTCCACTTAGCCGTTGTCCCCTACGTCACCAGTCTCCCTGTATAACGAGCACGATTGACTGAAGCATTTAAGCATTAGTTCCTTGGAGGTAGTCGTGGTGGACAAATGCCGGAAATTATTTTTAAAACATGAATGTCATGAAATTATCCTTCAAATAAAAAAGGAATTTGGCTTCAATCTTTATTTGAATATGTTTCATTTCAATTTGAAAGTTTATCACTCTAAAGAACAACCGTTATGATGAACTTGAAATAGGTATTTCTCTAATGCAGAGAATTCAATGCTTCACATTATTCCAAAAGCAACTTTGGAGTTATATTTAAGACCAGAAATTGCTCGATACTGAAAAAAGGAGTATTTTTACAGGTAAATTAGTTATTCTGGGATTTGATCATACCAAAAAAGTCATAAACATCGCCGCAAACAATATATTTTCCTGTTGACAGAACCGTTTGCCTGCGCAAATTTTGGTTCAGATATTTCTAATGAAAATGGTCCATTTTCCTTGAAATAGTCTATGGGATAAAATCGAATCAGTTGATTACGAAAATGATACTTTTTTGTTGTGAAAAGGCCAGTTAGAGCGTTTTCGCTTTAATCAATCCGCTGCTCTGAAATAAAGAGAGAAAGAGGGTTAGACGCTTCCACCTCGGATAATTACCGAGATTCACTTTCTATAACTGATTGTTTTTCCAATCCGTAAAATTGCATACACGGGGATCCGATTGATGAGAAAGGCATTCCACATAATTAACCAAATCCTTTTAACTCACCGAATCCGAGGTCTGATTGATGATCGAACAGTTGAAAGGAGGGTCCGGTTTGCTCGCCGTAATAATATGAAAAATACACGGTTCACCCTGTTTCCCTGCCAGGTTGCTCGCCCAGCACATGACCGTGCCGTAGTCCATGTCCGTTTTGGGGGTGTAACTGAGACGAGATGAGAAACGGCTCGCCCCAAACTGAAATCGACTCGGGGGCACCTCGATCAATTCTGCCGAGTTATTGAAGGACCACTTGAACTTCTCGGGCGGTGGATATGACTCGACCTCGCAGAGGACATCGGCGTTTTCCAGTTTCGCCACGCCGTAAATCCGCTTCTGGTCGCCCACACAAGTCGGCTTATCTGGGAAAAGAGGGATGCGGTGTTTTATTGTTGAAATACGTTCTTACAAGAGGTAATTCGGTGGATTCTTACAAGATTGTGAGAATCTGTAGACATCCTGAAGAATGTAAAGGGGTCGTAGCTGGTTTCACTATACAGGATGGTCTACGGTCGATTGTATCCTAGACTTTGAGAATATAACGTGCGTTTTTATTGAAAGATTGTTTTTTGGGCTAGGAACACCCTACATCTTATTCCTTTTTTCAATTCGATGTATAGGTACTCCATTCACTTTTATAAAGTATCCCGGTTAGCCATGATTTAGGTTTATTAAGTTCTTCCACTTGAAACTGACGCGGGTTGGTACTCGTGAAAATCAAGCGACATTGCCAAGGCTACTTTCTATTTACTCTTTTTTAACTTTGTAAATGTAAGGTTCAACCACAGACTGGTCTGTGGTTTAACTGTGACACAGGTTTCGTAGTACTACTACATTTTCATACTGGGTTAAGTTGTGCAAAAATGTATTTAAATGTCTCCTGTAGGCTTATTTCTTGAGAATTTTGAAAAGTGGGGAATTTCATAGATCCGTCTGTTCGTTTAGAAGTTTTTCTGGGTTATTCGAGTACACGAAGTTACGGATTATTCTGTCAATTATTTTTCAGTGAAATTTCAACACTCGTTTTTTGATTTCTGTAAAAAAAATAGCATAGCTGAATCTTCCAACAATTTTTATATACGTGAAATATTTTCAGTATTAACAGAAAAAACGTTTATTCAACATTCGCCAGGTCTTTGAAATTATTGGATTCACATAATATTTTCACAACTTCATTATTTTCTCAAAGTAAATGAACATTTCGATAAATACGTAATTGCTACGATTTATATATAGAAACGTCAACATTGCGGGCGTATCTGACAGGAGAATGACCATAACCTAACATTTTCAAAATATACGGGGTGAAATGTGTCAGAATTTCATGGCTTACCGATATGCATTTTTCCGTTCCCTACACAGTCATCGCGACAGGTCGCTCTCACTGTAATGCACAATGGAACACTCCGTTTCCTAGCAGATATGCGCGATGTGCTCACTGCCCTGTTAGTCTTCTGGTGCCGATGGGACGAATTGCAAATTATTAATAAAGTTTTCTTACTTTCTGTATAGCTTCATTAGGTAGAGTCTACCACATTTTTCCTCTGTGAACATTTTTGTAGTCGCGTTTTTTTTCAGCAAACCTCTAGTAAGTCTAATATATTTTTATTATTCTTGAACCAAATATACTCTTTTTTGTAAAATGCAATCATGAAAACAATTTGGGAGAAATGAGAAAACATGATTGTCTACCAACATGACTGAAAATCGCATTTTTTCAAAGTATTAATACCCTCCCGAATTTTTCAGAATCGGTTGATACAACCATATGAAGTATGGAAATACAATTGTCCGAGAAAAAAATGTGGGGATTTCCTTGTCCGACAAATGGAAAACGAAGATTTTTTGAGTTTTTAAATTCATTAATATTTGTCGGACAAGAATGAATTTATATTTCATAGAGATTCGTTTCATAGAAAAAACAACAAATTATGAATAATGTCTTTTTTTTCTTATTCTCTCTCCACCGTGAAAATACAATGTGGAACACCAGTTGTCCGACAAAAAAAATGTGGCGTTCATTCAAAAATTGAAGAATTCACTGCTCTAATTTGGTTATGAATAGACTATATGCATTTATCGGATATAACTTTGCTCATGTTACAAATAAACATTTGATTTTTTGAGGACCATTTAAGAAGGATGTGCTGAAAATCATCCAGCTGTCCGACGAATGAAGTTCGGCAATATCAGTTGTTGCCAATATAATATATTCTTAGTAGTGATGGAGTGTTTTTTTGGAAACATTTAAAAATATCCGTGGCTTTGGAAAGAAAAAGGAGGAAGTGACATCCCTAAACTGTGCAAAATATTCTTGGCATCAAGAGAACATCATAATCACAAATATAAAGATGTCATTCTACCTAACGATTTACTGGATACCATTCGTCTTGTTACAATGAATTCAATGCGAGGAAGGAGTATTTTCATTGTTTTTTTATTAGATTTGAATAAAAATGTCAGTGAACAATCATACACTTCCAATCAAAATCATTAGTTTCATTTCAATAATAATCCAAAAAAGATTCTGAAACAGAACCATTATATTCAACTAGACTAAGGATTTGCCGCATTTGTGGACAGTTGTTTTTTCTATAAAACGAATCTGTGTAAAATATAAATTCATTCTTTTCTGACAAATATTAATGAATTTAAAAACTCAAAAATTTCGTCGATTTTCATCTGTCGGACAAGAAAAACGCCACATTTTTTTGTCGGACAATTGCATTTTTATATATCATATGGTTATATCAACCGATTCTGAAAAAATCAGTAGTGTATTAATAATTTAAAAAATTTCAGTCATTTTTATATTGGTAGACAATCATGTTTTCTCATTTTTCCCAGATTGCTTTTATGATTGCATTTTACAAAAAAGGAGTAGGGGAGCGAGGGGCTTGTTGTAACAGTTTTCATGAAAACTAATATATCTTGAGATCCATTGATTGAATTGCTACCGAATGAAGATGGATGGATGCTGTAACTCTTTCTCCACCAAATCGAGTAAAAATAATACCAAAACTATGGTTCGTTATTTCACCATTAATTATTTTCCAGAAGAAGTGCGGTGTTACAATTTACCTCGTGCTTGGGGCAAGTTGTAACGTCTATCGGGGCAGGTAGTAACGACAAAAAAAAGACAACAATAACACCTCTGATTATATAATCCTTGTTTATTTTGACGAAATTAACATCTTTCTAAAGTAGGTATTATGTGATTCTTATCGAAAATCTACTTGAATTCACTTTTTTAGTAATCAACACCTGAAAATTAAGTAATTAATAGTTTCATTCAGATGAACACTCCTTATAATCATCATAGCACTTTCAAATCACAGAAAAATTAATGAAATTATTTATAACGGAGGTATGCTTCCTAAATATCCCCTTTTAATATCTATCAAACAAAGTATTGCACATATAAGAATCAACTTTCGGCGGGTTTCATCATAATTAAATTCAGTCTTCATCGGAGCTACAATTAAAACAAATAAAAGATATTGTGTCTCTTGTAACACATTTCAAATGTGCCCACATCTCACAAATGATACACTCGACCAATCTTCCTTATTTTCATCTCTGTAAGCTTCACCACATACAAGACAACACCACACTTCTGATTCAGATTCTGAATCTGAACATAAAATCTTTCTTTTAGCTCTGTCCACTCCGGTTTTATTTTTTTTGTTGATTCACCTTTGCCTGTGCCCTTCCCCTTACCTTTTCCTTCAATTTTGTCATCCTTTTCCACTTTAAACACCCTCATCATAACTTGGGGCATGTTGTAACACGTTACAACTAGCCCCGGGATTTTGTTACAACTAACCCCATGGCATGATTTCATACGTTTATCAAAATAACTATTCAAACAATTCAGCAATCTTAAAAACTGTAACACATTATCAGATATAGATGAATTTGAATGTAAATAGAATACAGAAAGTTTGAAATTAGTCGATAATATTAAAGCAAACCAAAGTTTTACGACAGTACAATTTTATATGACCTAGTAAAAATGAAGCACGAGCACACACCCGATCACTGCGCAGGCTGGCAGGATACTTGATGTGGCAACATTATGCGGCGTGGTTTATAGGTAAAATCGAGTCAAAGAAATACGCCCCTGTTACGACAAGCCCCTCGCTCCCCTACGTATGATTAAAAAAGAATGAAAATATGGTCGACTTACGAGAGGTTTGCAGAAAAAAAACCCCAACTACAAAAATGTTTACAGAGGAAAAATGTGGTAGACTCTACCTAATAAAGCTATACAGAAAGTAAGAAAACTTTATTAATAATTTGCATTTTGTGCCATCGGCACCCAGAAGACTAACAGGGCAGTGAGCACATCGCGTATATCTGCTAGGAAACGTAGTGTTCCATTGTGCATTCCGTTTCCTATACGGTGAGAGCGACCTGTCGCGCTGACTGTATAGGGAACGGAAAAATGCAACCGGTATACTTTATAAAAGTATATGGAGTTCAGCCTCCTGATTTTTCCAGTTCACTTCTATTTTTTTGTGCAAAACAAAGCTTCAATCTATTACTTCGGTAATCATTCAAGGCTGCACGAATTCCGAAACAATAAAACGACAAAAAGTTTTTTTCAAATAGAACGTCCTGCATATCAGAAGACGAATTAAAAGAGCAATAAATTTCCTATCATTTTCCTGCACATAAAATCATAAGCTATCAAACTAAACGCAAGTTTTCGTTCTAATGAAAAATTGAGATGCATTTTGTATTTCAATAGGTATCCATGAAAAGTCATAGAACATGTGGATTATGATAATTTGACTTTGGCCATGCCCCCCCCCCCCATGTATCCGCCAGTGATGAATCACGTCATATAGGTAATCCATACACGAAATTGCAGCTATCTGTGATTTGAAGTATCGAAGTGATTAATGTAATTCAAGTCATATTCTGCATAAAATAAGAAGAAAATCAATATATCACTCAACTCCTCTAGATAGGACAAGGAAGTTGTTACAGGGATAATCATAAGGCTTTGGAATCGAAAAAATCAATAATTCACAGGATGTTCCATCCGAAATATCACAGTACTTTTCGATATAAGCGGCTAGACAGTAGATTTGAAATTATTCGAGATTTGATAGAGCAGTAAGTGCTACCCAAGAAACCAACTTTCCAATAAAATCGAATGTCCCATTCTACATGAAAGTCCAGGGTGCCATTGACCGTGGCTAACCCTGTATAGGGATATTGGTGGAAAATAAAAACCTGCTCAGTTTCTTCCAAATTTGACTAGAAATATAGGAATATCGAATCCAAATATTGAACGCACAATTAATCGTTATCGTAAGTTATTTACGAGCAATTTATAATAAATAGATCAGCAAAATAATCATGTTCTCTATTTGCTCGAAACACCACGACATGGTTCTAATCAATGAATTCACGGAATACTGAATGGACCCGTAAATTGAATAAATGGGGAAGTACGGTTATCCCGAACACAAACAAGGAAAAGAAGATAACTGCCGTGTTCGCTAATTCCTCTTCCTGCCATAATCGTTCCATTAACTAATTGTGGAAAATTGTTTGAACTTCTTACACCTGTTAAGAGATTCAAAATATTCCAACTACCTGAGATATCTCCGAAGTTAGACTTGATAGGGATTACAAGCTTACATCGGTTTGAGCCATAACTTGCTGCTGATTCGAGTCTAATTAACGCAAATCTCGTAATTTTGGTATTCTCGAGTTGTGGAGTTTTGGCGTGGATTCATCAGGGTTGAGAACGTTAACGGTGTATTGAACCAACAGTTACATACCTCCTACGTAAATTTCGAATCATTTTGCTGGTTGACAATAATAGTATATTATTTCATAAGGAGGAGAAGTGTCACTTTTCATGGCGAGCTTGAGTTTACCTGCCGAACGTAGTGAGGCGGGTAATTGAAAGCGAGCCATGAAAAGTCACTTCTACTTCGAATGAAATATGTTATTTTGTTTTCAAACATTTTAAAATTCATGGGAATCTGAATATTCATTTTTGGATTGACATTTACGTTCATTTCAATTGAGTGAAAAATGGAACATATGCTTAGTTACAGTTTGTCATGCAAAATTCATCCTTTGCATAACAACACTTTTCCTGCCGCCGCGCCGGAGGGAAAAGTAAGCCATAGCAACTATTTCTCCGCCTAGGCGGAGAAATAAAATTTTTCTATGATCCTGTCAGTCGAGAAATGACGTTGTTATCGTACGTTTGAAAATAATAGTATATTATTTCATTAGGAGGAGAAGTGTCACTTTTCGTGGCGAGCTTGAGTTTATCCGCCGAACGGAGTGAGGCGGATAATTGAAAGCGAGCCATGAAAAGTCACTTCTTCTCCGAATGAAATATGCTATTTTATTTCCAAACGTTTTCAAATTCATGAAAATTGTACATTTAATGTAACTTTATTTCCAAACGTACGATAACAACGTCAGTTCTCGACTGACAGGATCATCGAAAAGTTCTATTTCTCCGCCTAGGCGGAGAAATATTTACTTTTCCCTCCGGCGGCAGGAAAAGTGGTTGCCACGAAAAAGATTACTTGGTTACCATGAACATAGATGCATAGAATACAAAAACTTCCAATTAAAACGTCATTTTTATTTGATGAAGTTACATTAAATGTACAATTTTCATGAATTTGAAAACGTTTGGAAATAAAATAGCATATTTCATTCGGAGAAGAAGTGACTTTTCGTGGCTCGCTTTCAATTATCCGCCTCACTCCGTTCGGCGGATAAACTCAAGCTCGCCACGAAAAGTGACACTTCTCCTCCTAATGAAATAATATACTATTATCAAATAAAAATGACGTTTGAATTGGAAGTTTTTGTATTCTATGCATTTATGTTCTTAGTAACCAAGTAATCTTTTTCGTAGCAACACTTTTCCTGCCGCCGGCGCCGGCGCCGGAGGGAAAAGTAAATATTTCTCCGCCTAGGCGGAGAAATAGAACAACAGAATGATCCTGTCAGTCGAGAACTGACGTTGTTATCGTACGTTTGGAAATAAAATTAGTAGTCTCATTATCAATCTGAATAACGCCCGAGAGTTTTCGTTTCAAGGCTTTTTTCTTTGACCATTTATGTTCACATGGTCTCCTCCTCAGACTTAAGAAAGAGTAGACACGCCTTTCAATAATGAATAGTGAAGCCAATTATCAAAATCATCAGACCTAAACTGGGTACCAGTTCTATTACGGAATAAAAATGTTATGGAAATTTTTGCAACTTTGTGGCGTTCTTTGAATTTCGTAATAAATAAACTCTCAATCCAATTGAAAAGTATTTCAGATTTTTTCATTCTTTTACTAATTTTTGCGTGAATGTCAGAAATGAGTATTTGTTTCTTCAAATACCTATTGTGCATTCTTCACATTACATATTCAAAGTGAGGCTTTTCTTTTGACAGGTGATAGAACTCATCCAAATAAGTCATTTTACCGGAATTTTTTTTATGAAACGTTCAATTTGAAAAAATTATAAAACATTTTGGGCATCAATACCTTCATACTACTCTGGCCTGCACTTCTCTGTTCATCATATCTCTACATCTCTGCACCAAGTTTATGAACATCCGCGAAGTTGGGTGATTGCTTAGCGAAAATCTTGATCTGAACAACTTATACGCTGAACTGGCATTTTGTTTTGATTCATCATAAATTAAAAGCATATCAACAAGTTTATTATTCGAATAAAAGTGCGGCATTTTCGAAACAAAACCCTCGTACGATCTACACCGTACCCTCGCCGTGAGACGATCGAAAATTACTGATCACAATCAATATTCTGAGTCATGTAGGTATGACGGAAGAGGACAAAAAAACAAGATGTTTATGTTGATATCTACGAAGGAGCAGGCAAGAGAGCAGTTTTGGACTGGGGAATTTTCTGATTCACCTAGAAACTGTGAAATATTCTTGTTTCATTTTCTCGAAACAGGGGCATAGGTAATTCATATAAGAAAATTTTTGGTTGAATGACTCATTTTGATGAGTTCTCCTATCTTTCAACAGAAGAGCCTCCACTTTAAATACACCCTGTAGGTATTAGTGTATCGGAATGTACGCAAAACGGCTCGGCCGTTTTTGCATCAGATAATGAATGAGCAAGATATTACATTTTCTGAATCTGTGGTCAGTTCACTCATTGATTTCGAACCGCTTTTTTCATTTTGTGTTACTAATGACGTCTTGAACAGTGTTTTCATCACGATATTGCGGACGCAAAGTGAGATTTGGATTTATTTCTGAACATTATTAGCAAAATACGGCGAAGAAAATGGTTCGTTGGTGTCATATTCATGTTGAATAACGTACGAAAAGTGAGATTTGGATTTATTCCTGAATATTATTGGCAAAATAAGGTGAAAAATTGGTTCATAGGTGTTATGCGTTTATGTTAAATTGGACTATTTGAATCCTGATTTGGATTTACACAGGTATGTTCTACCCTTATCATTATAAGTGAGGGTGGCGTAAATTTTTTGAATGTCATCTGTGAATTTCTCGTCTGTTATTGAGAAAAAAATATTTGGTTATCAATTCTGAATTTAGCTGACTCTATTCGCAGCTGAACCAAAAAGCGTTAATTAACTTGTAATTTCATATCCATTCCTCAATACCGATAACATCACGCCACTGGACCTTTGAAAGTTTGATTCTGCAATATTGCCACGGCTGTATCTGATAATATTGCTATCCTTCATGCTATCTTTGTTCCACTCATTGAGAATTGTTTAAATTATGACTTCACCAAGTCTCGAATTGATGAATGAGATGCTGTGTCTCCTCTTTGTATGGTCCAAGGTCTTCTCAAATATTAGAGAAAATTTTCTTTGGCAAGGGCAGATATAGCTCTTTTTCATGGGAGGGGTAATAACGATCATGGGAGGGGTAATAACGATCATGGGAGGGGTAATGATTGCATATGCTTAATCTATGTCCTCGAATTAGTAAATCCAGCAACTTTGGTGATGAACCGAGAAATTTTTTTTTTCAAAATACGCGAAATTTTCCAACATATGAAAATTTTGCCGAAATATCATTTTCTCAGATAGCCACCAAAGTAACTGTACCTATTCGTCCTATTCACTGATTCGAGGGCGTAGATTACGAAACTGTAATAAGTTCTTTCCTAGATTTGATACTCCAGGAAATTTTCAACTTTTTGTGGAACATTTTCGAAAATGTAGTCATTTGTGGATGGTCATTCCCTAATCGAAAACTATATTTAAAAAAAATTATACTGCAAGATAAGGGATGTCGATCAGAAACAATGTGGTCTTGAAGTTTACTCTTTATTCATAACCGCAAGCTTTCGAAACACTTTCGTTTCTTCTTCAGTGTAACTACAAAAAACATACAATATTCATGAAAAAATCAATAATCAGAAATCTCACACTCCATCTTACCGAATGTGAGGTCTAACTAAATGATGTTCATACTTTGTTTAAAGTATGATAAAACAATAATAATCAAATCAGTCATAAATTCTAAGATTGAAAAGACAAGGCACATGTGTACAATTTTAAGGTTAAGTATTTCTAATCTGTCAATTTTTACCACAGAATTTACCCATCTATAGCACCATCGGAAAATTGTTTCGGATCGACATTCCTTATCTTGCAGTATAATATTCATATTATACGATCATTATTTACAGATATTTAAAAAAAATATCGCTGATATCTATAGCTCTTTTTCATTGGAGGGGTAATGAAATTCTTAATCTACGTCCTCGAATTAGTACATGCAGCAAATTTGGTGGTAATTAGAGAAATTTGTTTTTCCAAAATACGTGAAATTTGCAAACATATGGAAATTTTGCCGAAATATCATTTTCTCAGAAAGCCACCAAAGTTACTGTATTCACTAATTCGAGGTCGTAGATTACGATTCTGCGATTAGTTCCTTCCTAAGTTTGATACTTCAGGAAATTTTCAACTTTTTGCGGAAAGTTTTCGAAAATTTAATCCTTTTTTGATGATCATTACTCAAAAACTATATTTTACCAAAAATATCTGATTGCATATTCTTAATCTACTCCCTTGAATTATTGAATCCAGCAACATTGGTGGTGATCCGAAAAAAAATTTTTTCAAAATACGCTAAATTTTCCAACATATTTAATTTTGCCGAAATATCATTTTCTCAGATAGCAACCAAAGGTAGGTACTGCATTCACAAATTCGAGGTCGTAGATTAAGAATCTGTAATATGTTCCTTCCTAGGTTGAATACTTCAGGAAACTTTTTGTGGAAAATTTCCGAAAATTTTGTCATTTTTTGATGGTCATTACTCGAAAACTATATTTTATAAAATACATCTGATTGCATATTCTTTATCTACGCCCTCGAATTAGTAAATCCAGCAACTTTGGTGGTGATCCGAAAAAAAAATTTCTTTTCAAAATACGCGAAATTTTCCAACATATGGAAATTCTGCCGAAATATAATCATCAGGTACACAATGTATGAAATATTCTATGTGCACCACCTTTTCCTCAGGTCTTCGATACTCATGGGGGGGTAGTTAACCCCAGTACCCCCCTGTAAATCCGCCCTTGGTCTTTGGATAAAAGCTGCGATTATTCAGGGGGTAAGTGAAACGGTACTGCTCGGATAATTTACCGATCTGTATCAAAAATTTTCTCAATTCTCTTCGTGGTCCAAATACTGAAATTTATTCATTAATCACGAAAAGAGATGTTTTAATTTGTCGGAAATAATGCGAATTTTATGCAGAAGCAGAGTTCAGTCGATTTTTTTGAACATTGCATTCGCTCACAGTGTATCAATTTTTCATTCCACCTACTCTGCGAGATATTGTTTGTATTGGAACAAGATGCGGGTATGAAAATTGCAAAGATATCATATTACTTCTCAAGTTCACTCATTCGGAATACCAGATTGCAGTTGGGATATCGAATCCAAAAAGATAACTCGGAATAAAGCAAGAAGCAAACTTTTGAGCTGATTGCACCAAGAAACTTTCATAATCTAAAATTGAGGAAACTACGGTATAGGAAGAAACTCAGAATATTCTTATTCCTAATAACTTACACATAATTTGGAGTGAAACAGTGTTGCTTTCTCCATCACCTTCGACGTTGGAAGCTA
The DNA here is from genome assembly GCA_951802165.1 of Adalia decempunctata. Classification (NCBI taxonomy): domain Eukaryota; kingdom Metazoa; phylum Arthropoda; class Insecta; order Coleoptera; family Coccinellidae; genus Adalia; species Adalia decempunctata. Next base: position 32,380,062 of record OX637697.1, read on the forward strand.
TACAAGAGTAGTTTCCTGATTGTCCTTTAGTAATCCCTTGAAGAACTAAGTCACTCGAACTGATGATGATTCCACCTTTCTGATCATGCTGCATTACTTTTCCCTGAAAATGAAGGAAATATGTCAATATCCGCGGAAATTCATTGAATTGCGAAGGGAAGTTACGTGGATTCTAGGAAATCCATTATATAATGTTTGAAGGGGACTCATTTTGATGCAGTTGATGCCTCCTGAAAAGGCATCCTACAGAAAGTGCAACCCTTTAACTTTTGTGAGTTTTGCATTGGCAAGATAGCATTATTTTGAAGGTTTAGAAAGTTTTCAACCGAAAATATCCAATTTGCAAGAATTTAGATTTTTGTCAGTAAAAATCCCAACATTATAAAATCGAATTTTGCAACATCGAATCCTGACATATTCTGATTGTGAATCCTCATCAGCATCGCGAATTTCACTCATCACGTCCTCATAAAATTAACATCTTGATATTCAGCACACATCTTGGGAATATTTTTACGTATCGCGATTTTCTACCTTCCAGAAAATGTTGAACATGTTTTCCAAAAATAGGAAATGAATGTTGCGGATTAACTCCTGAATTGTAGGTACAATATAAAACGAGATTTTGAATCTTGATTTTTTTTGTATGGACAAAATAGGTTCGAACATCTTCTACAGCTTTCTGGAGGGTTTTCCAATAAGGGGGGTTGATTTGACATTCAAAGAAAAATGGCATTTTTTTAGATAGATGATCGGATGTTCATTTCATTATGAAGAGGAAGGTATGCCGTTAAAATGGAAATTAACATCAGCCAAATCACTAACTTGTCCCAACTACTCGAAATTTTTCTGTATTGCGGTTCGACGACCCAAAAATGTTCGAGTTTTACGTACAGTCTCTGTAGAATTTTCACCATTTTTATTGTGAATTTTAATAATTTCAAAGCGTTGGCGAAGCGTGTATCGTTCCATTTTCATTAATGGCGTATATTTTCTACACGTCAAGTGTCAAAAAATGACAGCTGCAAAAGTGACATCTACCGAAATAGCGGGCTATTTGAAATAACACCTCATATTGATCTTTGATCAATACTCATGAAGAAAACTATTATAGTTTTTACAAGCTTTTTTCAATTCCGGCTGTCCCAATGTTCGTCTGTAATCAAATCGTGCAAGTTAAATATGAGACACTTCTGATCGTCCGATTGATTTGAAATTTGGCAGGAGTAAAAATTCTGGTAACAATGCTTCATGAAATATTTGTTATGGAAATAAACAGAATGGCGGATGAGTTTCGTAATTATGATCCAATTCCATTCAAAATTAGTAGCTGGGGGTTTTTGGCGTCGACAATGATGATTCTTCTGTCAAAATTGCAAAATTCAGGATGGCATCTACAATATTGCGGACGAGTTTTGTAATTATGATCCGATTCTATTCGAAACTAGTTTCTGGGGGTTTTCTGGATCGGAAATTTCGATTCTTTAGAATTGAACAATTCCAGATGGTGACTTCAAAATGGCGGATGAGTATTGTTATTATAAAAGCTTGTCTTTGAAAATGTTTTTTTTCATATAATATCTTCTTGTAATTAATTCGAAATTGGTACTCCAGTTGTGAGAGGAGAAATTTTTGGGTATTCACCAAAGGTTGCTCTAACCTTCGGAAAGAATACCATTTCAGGATGTGTTTATTGCAACAAAATTCGATCATCTTCAAACTAAATTTCACATTTTGTTGGGACATTCTATAGGTAGATATACAGGGTGGCCATTTGAAAACGAAACAGACGAGATTACAGACGAAATAAATTTTTTCGATAGAAATGCTCGAACAGGTCGATTTCTGTTTCGAGGGGGACAACTTAAGATGTAGGTTACGGATGCATAGCGCTTCAACCCTTGCTGCTTCAACCCCCACCCCCAATTTTTGAATAAGGAAGATGGGGTGAGTGATACCTCAATTCAAAGGTATTTTTATACTGATGTCAGCACAGTAATTGTTCTTTCATTTTATGCATTAGTTCTCGAAATATTCTCAACTAAGTATTTGAAAATGAAGTGGTGTTTTCATGGCACTTGTAGTGTTTTTTTGTGAAAAATCGACATCTTGATTAAAGATTTCTATGTCAGTGGATTGGAGGAAGGAAGCCACAGTCATGGTTGTTTTGAAGCTCAAAATGTCGGTTTTTCACAAAAAAACACTACAAGTGCCATGAAAACACCACTTCATTTTCAAATACTTAGTTGAGAATATTTCGAGAACTAATGAATAAAATGAAAAAACAATTACTGTGCTGAAATCAGTATAAAAATACCTTTCAAATGAGGTGTCACTCACCCCATCTTCCCCATTCAAAAATTGGGGGTGAGGGTTGTAGTAGCAAGGGTTGAAGCGCTATGCGTCCGTAACCTACATCTTAAGTTGTCCCCCTCGAAACAGAAATCGACCTGTCCGAGCATTTCTATCGAAAAAATTTATTTCGTCTGTAATCTCGTCTGTTTCGTTTTCAAATGGCCATCCTGTATATCAAAATTTTGTCCTCAAATAATGCAGCAGACAACAAGTTGGTATTCATCAGGTTCGAGAAGGAAACATGAATCGCTAAATTCTTCGACAAGTTCAGGTGACCCTTGTTCAAACTTCATGCAACATAAAAACACTTACGTTGTGCTTCCAGAGGACTTTGTAAGCCCAAGGATTCGCGTTCACCTTACACTCGAAGTAGACGTCGTCACCCTCTTCGATGTCGTCTGGATTAAGGTTTGATCCGAGAGTCAGCAGGGGTATTGGCACATCTGAAATGGAAACGTGGAAAATTAATTTCCTTTTGTTTTATGTAAGGTCCGATAGGATTATGCTTTTTACCGTGAGGGACGGCTCAGATGATTAGATTTGAGAAGGTTCGCCCATTCGCGAAGGGTGGATATAACGTGACAAATCGAATTCTGCTTCATTCCTTACAGTTTGAACTTCAAAGAGTCACAACTGGTATTTTCTATGCACTCTTGCAATCATCCAGCATGAAGAGTGACGAAAGCCTGAATGGAGGGCAGTTGAAACTCTTTTTGAAGTTTCCACACTAACCTTTATTCGGTGTTAGTAAAAAGTAACGCAAATAATCAATATCTTCGAGAATTACTATTTTGGAGAGAAATGCTCGAACAGGTCAGTTTGTATATTAAATTGAGCAACTTTCCAATATTATTAACTACTATCAGAATATAATAGAATAGTTTCATGTAGTATTCATGTTGATCTACTCCCATAGAATAATATATACATTATTCAACTGATTTTGATCTGTAATAGTCTCTATAAACCAAAAGTGTGAGGTAATGATAACTCACGCCTATAACTCAATCTAATACAAATAGGAAAAATGTAGCTTACGAAATGAATAAGAAAGTCGGGTCAATGGGGAACTCTATTTCAGACATCTAGGTAACGTTCTCGCCATCCATTTCTACATTTTCCTAGGTCTGAATATCCAAAAATTGAATTTGGAAAACTTGAATTTCTGACGTTTTCTACGGGATTCGATATCGATACGCTTTTCGTCCACAGAAATCGCTTTTGACAACTGATGTCAATTTTGAAAATGCCGATTAATTCGAATTTTACTGAAGGAGTCGAATATAAAGTATAGTGTTCAATTCGCGTTAATGGTCACCCCTCGCTTGACGGCTCGGGCTGCAAAATTCATCTGCGTGTGTTATGACTTACATTACCGCTCATTGAACAATATACTATTATCATCGTCACATTCAAAAAATAAAAATGCAGGGTGTTCCTGAATGAGTGTATCAACGGTCAACCGTAGATTTCTACCCTTTTTTCCATTTTTTTCTCCGGGACTTCGTTTCCGAGATACCTACTAGTTGTCAATTTTTTTTTTCAGTCTTTTGCTAATGTTTTAGAAACCGTTACAGCATTGAGTTTCTGGACACACATTATCACCAATAATAGCTTTCTTCTTGCACTTTATCCCTTCATTAGACTTGCCAGTAACGGAGATATTGAATTTGTACAAAGGTTTTACTCACCAACTTTTGAACCACTGCAAAAATTTGTATTCGCATAGCATATTCTGATGAGCCAATGGGTTTCTCATAAAAAAGTACTCCTGATTTATTGCTCTAAAGTGAACCGTTTTCGAGAAAAGTGACATTTTAAGATATGAGAGAATTTGATAACGCATTGTAAATTTCAGTACGTTTAATCGTGATGAATTCGCCGACATCAAGTTCAGGTTGCTGTGGAGTAATTTCTTTTTCGGAATAGACAACATTTTTAGAAAGTCTTCACCAGCAACTGCCACCTCTGTTCCTGTATCTGGAATAGCCTTAAATGTGGCGATATTTGAATTTTTACTGCCTACCAATTTAATATCAACCCAAATGTGACGAGAACTCCCTGATGAATGTTGTTGTTCTAGTGAATTTATCATTAAAAATCCTAATTTCGAAGATTCACCAAATTGATCCATTTCAAGATAGTCCACATGATCGATATTTTTTGTTCGACAGAACTGTGAAAAATGTCCTTTGATTTTGCATTTTTTACAAATATAATTTTTTCCTGGACATTCACTGAGAGTCTTATGCCAACTATTTTTACATCTTGGACATTTTTTCTGGGGAATATTTTTCCGTTGGATTTTCAGTACATTTTTATTATAGTAACTTTCTTCTTTATTGGCTGTTTCTTCTAATTCGCAAATTTTTATAATTTCATCTATACCGGCAGAGTCTGGAAGAATACGGCACTTTTTCCTCAAATCTGAGTCGTGAAGGGATTCAATAATGTGATCTGCTAAACATTTATTGTAGCAGTGGCCACAAGGTTCAGTAAGTTGAAAAAGTTTGAGTTTCTCCCTGTAGAAATTGAGGAATGGCTCTCCTTCTTCTTGTTTTCTGTTCATGAATTGACTTCTTCGTATTCGTCCATTTTCTTTTTTCTTGAAGTATTCCTCCAGTTTACATAGAATTTCGCGAACATTCGATTTACTCAAATCATGAATATTCAAAACAAGTCGAACTACATCTGATATATCTTGGTTGAAATAGGATGCCAAAAAGGCTGTTGTTTGGCCAGTATTTTCAGTATTCAAACCTTGGAGTAAAAAATAGTTTTCAAATTTGTGTCGCCAATCTTTAAATTGTCCTAGTGTTAAATCATCAGACAATTTTTCTGGGCCAGGTATTCCACTTGATATACGGATATTTTTGTCCGCTATACTTGATTGTGGAATATCTTGTATTATTTCGTTATTGGAATGAATTACTTGACTAGCCTCCACTGAATTATCAGTTATTTCTTCGGTATTTTTTTTAGTCACTAATTCAACTAAAGCAGTTTTGAGATCTGCTATTTGCCGAGTGAAATAAGATTCAATGCTCTTGAAGGATTCTGTTGTTCGTATTTCCAAATTTTTCATTGCATTTTGTGTGGAAGCAATGGAGCTCTCCCAGGGTTCCAATACCTCATCGACTCCAACTGATCTCCTTCTAGATTTCTTCGATTTCGACATTTTTATATTGCTACCACTGGTTCTCAATATATCGACTGCGCCATGTTATGATAAAGGAAGAGATATTATTTGAATATAACTTTTATTGTCTTCCTCAAGTCACTGTCACCTTGACAATCTCAGGTAACTATATGTATACAATGTATCACACTGACTGAGGAACAACTCAGTAACAATTGACTGATTGAAGACTAGTCTCTGTAAAATAGGGTTTTCAAAGACAAGCTGGAAAGTATGAGAGGTTCATTTCCTCTGCGTAAAAGATCAACACTCGATTGGGTGTCAAAATCGAAAAACACCTTGCTGAGCCACAATGGTGCTATCATTGGTCATTTTTGACTAAAGTGGGACAAACAACTCATTGCTTGTTTCTACAGACCAATCAGAGAATCCTTGGACTTGTTCTGCAATAAATGTCACCATATATTTTGTTTTAACATATAAGCCTATTCCGATCGAGAACTAAGGAGGTTCACAGGACATGGTTATGGTCTCGAAAAACCAAATGGATTTTCCAAACTTGACCTGAGTATCTTAGGTTGAAACGACTTTCAATAAATGACCCATGAATCATACCAAAGGGTGTTTACACAAGGAACGAAGATTGTAAACCAAGGCATATGGAACCAATATTGCAGCACAAGCGATCGATTCCATGTTGTTCAAAATCTATTTCTCTAAAAAACATATTTTTAACAAGAGGGAATTTTGTTTTGTCCAGATGTTGCCGTAGTGAGACGCAACACGCCTGATATTTTGGAATTTTCTTCGATCTGTCAGTTTGAGCTGAACTGAAGTTCCTACTTGAATTTGAAGCGAGTTTTCGAACTATAATTTGGCAATATTCAAAACACACTCGATATAGAAGACACGGAAAGCTTCAGATACCTTATAGGTTCAGATTCAGTTTCCCTATAACTTGTTCTATACTGTGTGTTGACTCGCTAATAGAAAAACTTGTATCTTCTTGAGCATTTCGAAGGAAATTACCTCCACAATCTAAGCAATTCAATATAATCATTCGTTCAGTTTCAGAAACTCAAAATATCACATATTATTCTACATATTTTGGGGATGAATTCTACTCCATTCACGAAGCAAAACAGTTTTCGTTAAATCAAAATACGAATCGCATTATTTCATCCCATATCAAAGGCATCCGTATGGCGGAAATCGTGTGGTTCTTACGGAACCGAAGTTCCTTTTGTCTGACGCTTTCCGTGATGGAAATAGGGAGTTTTCCTATTTCCATATCTTTTATATAAGAGCCTGTGAAATCTGTGCCAGCTTGAGAAACCGCATATACATATCCGAATGGCACAAAAGTGTTCCAGACGTTTTTATTTCCTTTTGCCGTTTTATCGATTTTAAATTGCTTGAGGAGCAACAAGAAAGAAGAATGGGGAACTGCTCTGATGATAATTTCACAACAAAAACTGAGAATCCGAAGATCAACGAGGAGTTGTGCTTTTTAAGTTGAAAATCTGAATGAGGAAGATTGTGGTGAAAAGACGTTCAATCGTCGCTTTGAAAAGAATTTACATTTTTGAAGAATATCGATACTCAACATTGACCTAAAAGACATCCATCGAAAAAAATGTGATAGTAGAGTAATCATTGATATACATGGACATCAACAAATGCCATCCCACTTGAACTTCCATCATGCAACCATACAAAGAGGCCACAAAAGTTCTGCCCTTGCGAGATACAGGGTGTTCCTAAATTGGAGGTACAAGCAAAGGGGGGAAGATTTCTTGCATAATTTTAAGACGAACAAGTCAAGGAAATATAGATATGGTGTACTAGAAAGTATTTGAACGAAAATTATGAAAAGATGTGGGGTGGACAGGGTGGACGCCAGTCACGGCCATACTTAAATAATTTTTTTGGGGATTTCAAGAGGATGGTTCATTTTTTTTCTCGGAAACATAAAGTTCAGTAGAAGAACATATCACCTTCTCGTAATTTTTCAAGCCAACAGTGGCACTTCAGAGAGAAGTTCTAAAAGAAAGCAGGGGACAGTGTACCAGAAAAATCATCACCCTCTTGATATATACAGATTAATAGCTTATGGTCGTCCCGGCCTTATTCGGCCGCCCCAGAGCAACACAAATGGACGTCGAATTGGAATCCAAGTCCTTCAAATCAGTACCTACTATTTGACGCCATGAGCATTGGTTATGCTTCGGCGCCATCCAGTGCAGACTAACCTCCGTGTTAGGCCTGTGCCTGTACTGGATGGTGCCAAACTGAATCATCCAATGGAATCCAAATTACATAAAATTGAAGCACAAAGAGTGTGCAATTGAAAACAGAATTACTTTGGAAAGAGAAGATTAGAAAAAAATCGGGAATATTTGAATCTATCATTGTTTTGTGTTTATTGAAATGAAGGTCTTCAATATTTCAATTGTTATGGCTATTTTTATTATATTTCGAACGAAAACTTCCGTTATAGCAGGTGTAATTTTAGCTACGTCCAGAAACATAATAATATTATTCTTTTTCTTTCCTAACCTCCTCCCGAACTATTTTCAAAGTTGGCTTTTTACAAACTGCCCGCCTGATTTGGATGATTGTCTCATTTCTTTTGTGTGTTAATATAATTGATAGAGATCAAATCATGAGAGCTTTGAGACTAAACTAACTATGAAATTGATGTTCGATTCTCAACCTCTGATGTTCAATCACTTGTATGAACATTATGGTGGGAATCTGACCAATAACTGGAGCAATGTTTGCTTCCAAGGCTTCAATCGAAGCTGCCTATTTTGATTATTAATGTATTAATTGAGTCAGAATTGGCTCTAATCAGTGAACAAAAGTCTTTGACGAAACAGTGTAGTAGATGGGAGTGTTTGGTTAAAATTGCTAACCTGATACCACCATTCAAAGGAAACAAAACTTAATTTTGCTACCTCCAATAGTCTAAACACTTCTTCGGGCGAAGGAAGCCTGGAGTCGTGACAAGAGCAAATTTGAGGTCTATGGAAAAGTTCAGCATCTTCTTGAAAGTCGAGATGGATGCAATAAAAAAAAATTCATTGAAATGAACTATTTATTGATTTATTAACTATACAGGGTGATTTTTTTAAGTGTTTCATAAGACGTATTCGAGAAAGGAATTGCGATACAAATTCAAAATGACTTATTTTGGTTTTAGAGTACATGAACTCAATTTGTATAATATTTTCAAGCGGAATGTACTTCCGTTTCTACCGGAAACGAATGTGAATTTCGTTATTTCAAATGCAACACCCTGTATATTCATACATATTTGAATTCTTTCGATTAATTCTGCAATGATTTGATATCTGATATGCGCAACAACATCAAGCGATCGTTGAGTTATTGCCTGATTCTCAAATTTTTGACAGAAAGATTTTCACAAATTAGTGTTTATATCTTCAAAATCTCTCATTGTAAGAAATTTTTTGCCCAACAGTGGAACAAAAGAAAGTATGTTTATACTGTTTCTTGTATAAATTATGATGAAATATTATACAGGGTGTCTGAAACAGGGCTTCAAAGTGAGCGTCAATAAAACCATAAAATCTCTTTATTTTCGAATGGTAACCATATAATTTTGTAATTCCGATCGATTCCTCGTCAAAAAATAGTTAGAAAGCGCCAAACATTTCATGTCTTTTAAATCACTAGTTTTGCCGTTATCAAATAAAATTCAAGAAAATTATCACATAACACTCCTCAATAATTATGTGTATTGTATAATTCCACGCGTTTGGAATATTTTCATCTATAGTCCAACCAAGAATTATTGACATCAAAGCAGGCTTTGGAAGTCCAGTCGCAGCTTCATTTCTAGTTACGAAAAAGTCACTAAAACTTTTCTTGCTCTTATCATATCAATAAGTATAATCTCAAAATTAAATGGTTTTTCAAAGTAAGGCACTTTGAATATGAAAATGTCCTCAATTATCACATCATGTGAATCTGTATACCAGCAGTATATTATCTTCATCTTGTATTGATACTTTTTGGAACAATCAATTATAGGGGCATACAGCCTGGAAATTCTGATCCGATAACGAAAAATATCGTAGGTGATTAAGAAGCATGTACCTTTCCAAAGTTCAATATGAATATTCACTATACCAGAATTTGATAATTTGAAGCGTGTTGCTGCAAAGTGAATGGATTGGAAAAATTGTAATAGATATCAAGACAGAAACGAAGCTTAACGATTGGATCCATTTAATATATCGTCGGTCTCATGACAAAACCATGAATGTGCAAAATTACAGTTTGGAGATAATCGCATTTGAAGTTTGTAAGGATTGGGAAAAATTGGGATTCTGTGTGACTTTAAATATTCTCTGCAAGAAGTAGAAGTCGTATTGACCAATTTATGTTGTCTGATAAAATAATATGGGTCATTTTAAGACTTAGGATGCACTTAGGTCAAAACGGTCAGTTTTGCACATTCATGGTTTTGGCACGGGACCGACGATATGAAGAATTTTGTCATGAAATTGAAAATTTCAATATTTGTGAGCAATGAAGGAGTGAAAATGTGAATATTCCCATTATTCTGCTCCAAGTACCACTATTAAGGCGAGTTTATACAGCAACTAAAATGAAATAAGAACTAAAATAAAATAAGAATGTTCACTTGATGACAGCGTTTATACAGGAAATTAGCTAAAATAAGGAATAAGAATAAGAGATGGTCAACTTTATTTTTATTCTTATTACTTATTTTAGCTTATTTCCTGTATAAACGCTGTCATTGAAATGCATGAAGTGGACATTCTTATTTTATTTTAGTTGCTGTATAAACTCGCCTTTACTATTTCATCATCTGGGCAGAATTCGTCATGTTCATGATTAAAGGCTTTAGGTCAGCAATACCATAACATCCCATATCTTTCGACATAATCTTTTCTCTTATTTCTTTTTCTACGTGCTCTTTGCAAGCTTTCCATTGTTAGCTGTACATTCTTCAAGAGCTTCATTCCAAAGATTTTTCACTTGCGCAATTATTTGCCAAATTTGTTCGAATTTCAATGACAAAACGAAATGTGAGTGTTATTTCCAACACCAACTTGAATTCTGCAACCCGAAATATTACCGAATGGGCTATTACCAACATAAATTCGATTCTCCAAAGCCCTCCGAGATGTCAATAATTCTTGAATGAACTGTTGAATGAATGCTACTGGATAAAAAATGTATTCAAAACAGGTTACAACAAAATTCTCCATCCTACATCATTCAATTTCATGTTTATATTTGTTGAATTTTATAATCCTACAATTAATAGTTTCGAAATAGTTGCCTTGTCCTTCATTTTCTTTATTTTATTTCCATGGATGGGGATCTATATTTCTGAGTAGTGAGTGGATATATTCCCAACTAAATATAGTGTAGCAGAACTCGGTCACGTGTTATATCCCCGGAGAAATTCGCCGACTTCAATAAAAAAAAATGATGAAAAATATCGTGTTCACCAGGCGATTCTCCGGTGAACTACGATGTCGCACCGGACAGATTGCTGAAAGCAACAAGATCAAGCCATCTAAAAACAGTCCAACTCACAGAAAACGTTCAATTTGACGGAAGCTTCTTTCACACCATTTCTAACGAAATGGTTCGACGCCCGACAGCTTAACGAGCGTCCGTTTTCCAGCCGCGTCGGGATGAAGGTCAGCGTCGACGTTGTCATGTTTCCATCTGTGGAATCCTGCAAAAAAAACAGAAGTTTTAGAGATGCTGGAGATGCACTATTTTTTTCTCCACGAAGACACAATGGGGGTATACAGATTGAATAAGGTCATTCCGGATGCTGAGTCGTGAACTTAAAGCGCGGCCCCCGTATAATCATTTCGAAAACTAGGACATAAGATGAGGGTTTAAATTGCCTACGCCTACTTAAGATTTTTTGGTCAACATTAAGGAGAGAAGAATTAATCTTTATGATCATTTTATTCAATAATCTTTCCCTATACAGGGTGTTTAAAAAAAAGTTAACCCCGTCTCTAGGATTGGTAGGAAACTGAAAAATATATGAGGTTTGCTCAGTGAAAAATGTTTGTAAGGTCTTCCGTATTCAAGAGAAAAAAATTATACACATTGTTACGATTTTGCCGAAATTACTTGCAACATTGTAAAGAAATTTTATACGAATATGTTTTGAAAGGTGAAACATCCAATGAATTTGTTTTATGTCTCAATCTCATAGCGAGCGTTAGTTACATGGTTCGTACCAAGTAGTATTGAACATAACTTTTCAATATTGTATTTATTAATCAAAATTTATAGTGAACTTAAACACCATGCAGTTTTATACTAAAAGGGTACCGCTGCTGGTATAAAGTAATTATAAACCTACATACAGAAATAATGGACGTATGAATTGGAAAAAAAATCACAAGTTGAAAATTAAAAAAAAAGCTAATAATATAAAATGGAATTCAATTGTAGGTGTCCAAAATTTCCTCCTTTTTCACGAATACACAAGTCTATCCTTTTTTCTAAAGAATCCACTAATCTTGTAAACGGTTTGGGGTCAACTATGAGGTCATCAAAGTGACGTTGAATTCTGTGTCTCAATTCCTAAGGTGAAATTACAACTGCAGCATAAAGTAAAAGAGTATCTTTTTGGTGTAAAATTGAATGATGTTGTCACTTGAAATTTGGCTTTTTAAATTGAATATTGAAAAAGTTGTGTTCAATACTTCTCGGTACGGACCGTGTAACTAGCGACCTCTATGAGAGTCAGATAAAAACGAAATCATTGCATGTATCGTATCAGTTTCCAAAACATATTCGCGAAAAATTTCATCACAATGTTGCCAGTATTTGCGGCAAAATCGTAAAAAAATTTTATTATTTTTTTTTCTTCAACGCCCTTTATCTTGAATACGGTTAGCATTACAAAAATTTTTCTACTGAGCAATCCCCAATGATTTTTCAGTTCTATATATCTCCTAGAGACGGGATCACCTTTTATTGAAACACACTGTATATGTAATAGGTGCAGCATCATTGGTGAGTTAATTTTCAAGTATTCATTCTTCTTCTTCAAATTTTCATCTGCGATTTAATCGAAATCTGCGGTTATGGATGATAGATAATTCTATGAGAAAGACAGAGTGCATGCGAAGGGCCATGAACGTGGACCGTACGTTTAACGTATACCACGAAAATTTTGTCACGGCACGAATTCCGACTCTGATCGGGAAAATCCGCGTAACTCGAACGTGACACAAACAAACCATCCATACTCTCGTCCGCAGCCTTCGCGCCAAATCGCCTTGTAGAATAGATTTTGTCGAATTCTGAACACTGTTGATGCTGATAATGAGTGTCTTTATTCAGGTTATTCAGTCCTTTTTTTACTAGAGCAACTATCTCGAATGTTCCCATAGAAGCTTCTCCGCAATATTTCGAACTGAATTCGAAATCCGTGTACTCCCAACGGTTGCCAAATGCATTAACAAATATAAATACGTGGAGCATTAGTGGGACATGGCTTGGCAGTAAGCTCTGTTTATAGGACCATAACCTTCTAGCACAGATATGAAATTCTTGTAAAAGGTTCATTCCTTAGATGGTACATACACTCCCTTACATAATAACTACAGTGGTGGAGACTGCAGGTATGTCCCTGGAGGAAAAACATTTATTCAGCAATAAAAGGTGGTTGATATTGAGGCGAATTTTATAACCAAAGTTGTATTGAAGTTTGATTAGAAAGTGTTTTCCATTGAGAGTTGTTATTTTGAATAGTTCGCTATTTCGAGGATGTCACTTTTGAAGCTGACCTAAAGCTTTTGCGTAGCCAAAGCCGTTACCCATTCGGGAAGTGATTCCACTCATTAGATCTATTTCATGTGAGGCACCTGAGAAACTTCAACTGAATTGGGCTCAATATCGAAAATATTCAATTCTTTCCATAAATTTTTTACACACAGAAAAGAGAATTGCAAGACTCAACACCAAATTTCAAAATGATCTGCCATGCATTTTTGAAATACATAAATGGCCAGCTTATTGATAGCTCCAAAGAGATGGGGTTTTCACTAGTTTCACTAGTTTATCAAAGAGATTTTTTTAGGCTTGGCTGGCATTTCATCTCATCAACACGGGGTGTTTTACTAATGTTGGTCAAATTCAAAAGGGGAAAATATGTATTATTTTAAATGAAACACCCTATAATTTTTGATCTCATTCGAAAGAGCAATCATTCTCCTTTCCAAAAATGTATAGTTTTCTCTCTTTTGTTTCATTAACAACAAAGATATTCGAAGTTTGATGTAGTAGTACCTTTTGAATTAGTAGTTTTATATGAACGTATTTTTATGCATAAAATAAGCTCAAAATTACTATTGTCAAAATGGCAAAATTGTTGTTATGCGTCAAACGGTCACAGCATGAGCTGATTTTAGGCATCAAAATACGTTCATATAAAACTACTAATTAAAAATGTACTACTACATAAAACATCGAATATCTTTGTTGTTAATGAAACCAAAGATAGAACTATACATTTTTGGAAAGGAGAATGATTGCTCTTTCAAATGAGATCAAAATCATAGGGTGTCCATTCGAAATAATACATATTTTCCCCCTTAAATTTGACCAACATAAGTGAAGCACCCTGTGTTGATGAGATGAAATGCCAATCAAGCCTAAAAAAATCTCTTTGATAAACTAGTGAAACTAGTGAATACCCCATCTCTTTGGAGCAATTAATAAGCTGAGAATTTATGTTTAAAATCAGTCACTCTCATTTGGGACACCCTGTATTTGCAAGATGAAATTTCGAAAACTATCATATCACCAAAACCATTGAGTTTTTTTTGCCCAGCCGCTAAAATTAAATTTGGTCACGAATTCTTCATCAATCTCGCTATTCACTGCTCCAAATTCTAGAAATAGAGAGATTTGGCGCAGGGGTGCCATAATGAAAAAAAAATGAGATAAAGAATTCATTCCATCCGGCTTTTCCACACTGTATAATTTGAAATATCGTTGATGATTCTTCTTCATTGGTCCACCCTGTACATAGAAACGACATGTAATTCATTTGGACATAAAATTACTCCGTTATAGCTCAAGAGTAACTGTACACCGGAGGTCGTTGGCGAATGGCTCAGCCATACATCATAATTCATTCGGAAATTTCAAGTATTGTTGTCTCCACTCCAGCAAATGGAGGGTTCACCAGAGTCATGTTACATGTGGATCTCACTGGATGAACTCCAAATTGAAACTCTGTCAATCTGGCCTTACTCCTCGTGATGGATATAATGGGAGGTTAATTGACTTCGTTAGAGTTTGAGCATTGTTCGCAGCCCTAATTTTCTAATTTCTCTTCTATTAGGATCACATATTCTGCCCAACTTTCCGACTGCAGATCACGGAAATTGACACTCCGAGATGCAAGTTTAATTATGAATGATTTTAGTCGGATGGGAATGATGGTCTTGAGAATCATAGATAGGGAATTGGACTTTGCGTCTGTTGGTGTGAATGTGATCTTCAATTCATCGATCCGTTCAGAATGAAAACTTTTTCAAGTCATGATTTGACTCTGTCGATTGTATGAAAGGGTTACGTTGCACTGAGACCTTGAGGTCTATGATTGTGCTCCACGTCAGAGCTGTCCTCTCCGTTCCATCATCCTTGGAATATAGATAACTGAAATGATGTGATGGTCCTCCGAAATAAACGAGTTGAAGAAATGGCATTTTGTTGGCATTTTTTTTAAATAAAAATAAAGAAAGCAACGTTTAAGATCTTAACGCAAATAATATTTTCGTAGGAGTACCTATATACTCCATTCACTTTTATCACATAGGAGGTCATGGTTTCGTTTTCAGGAGTTGGTGCCGCCCCTGATGAAAAGCACAGAACATATGATGAAAAGTCTGTGCGCACAAAGAAAATATCGTTAATGACAAACCGACGTTGCCAGTTTCTTTGTTTACATCAGAGTAAAAGTATCAAAGATATTCCACATTTTGTTAGGTTTACAAATTGTTCGCAGATTTTTGGTATTTAATCGATATTTGCAGGTGAGTTTTTCGTCGAATATCCAAGATTAACGTATGTTAATTGTTTTTAGCACCAGTTTGGAGCGTGAGGACAATTTTCAAGACCAGGACGAATGTTTACATTTCGAGGTTATAGGGGTACACGGGAATTTCGTTGAAAAAGCTGTTATTTGGACAGATATCGCAGAAGATGGATCGGATGGAGCCTCGAGAGGTCGATTAGGATGATATTTTTCAGGTTTTCCAAGAAATTTGGCGATATCTGAGCAGATTTGCAAAAGTCATCAACAAAATAAAATTAACATTATTCTTTATTCTTGTAATTACCCATCAATTCATCTTATATCTTTGGGTTGATTTTTTAATGAATTCTTGATTAGAATCCACAAATGATGTCGTCAAGTCTTGAACTTTCAGTTCAAGAGGATAATAAACATTCAATCTTCACAAGCATGCATATGTAAATTTTTTGTGAAGCAATGCAATTTTCTTCCATGGCGAAAAATAATATATTTCAACAGTGATCTCTCGTACTTTTCATGCAAATAACTAGAAAAGGAATCCTTTCTATCAATTCATATAAACGTTAATTATTTTCGTCCATCACATCGTTTCCAATTCATTCATTTTCCGAATGAATTCACATTCTGGGAAATACGCTAACAATGTAGAAAGGGCAACATAGTGTTGACTTGGAACATAAAAATATTTTGAGAAACGTCATAACTTCGAAACAGAGTGGAATGTGTCAAATTTCCAAGGCCAGAGTTGTGATTTTATAATTATGCATGGAGTATATCTATCGGGGGATTTTTCAAGATTGATAGAACTTCAAATTGAAATGAAACACATTCAAATTAAGAGTGAAGCCAATTTTCTTTAATCTAAAGATAATTTTCTGACATTTATGTTTTGAAAATAATTTCCAGCATATGTTCACCACGACTAGTTCTGAGGAACCGCATTCAACCAGACCAATTTTGGACCACTTTTTCCAGTAATGCAGTCCTTATTTCTTTCATAACACGAGTTATGTTGGCTTCCAAAGCGTCTTTTGTTTATGGTTCATCAGCATAAACCAATGACTTGATATAACCCCAAAGAAAATAATCCATTGGACTTATGTCGCATGATCTTGGAGGCCAATTAATTGGATCATTTCTCGAAATAATGTTATCGTCAAATCTTTCTTTCAATGAATCCATTGTAATGGTGACAGCATGAGGTGTAGCTCCATCTTGTTGGAACCAAAACATTTCTGGGTCGATACCATTCAAATTTCGAATCAAATAATAAATGATCATCGATCTGTAACGAGCACCATTCACTAAGTCGTGGTGAACATATGCCGGAAATTATTTTTAAAACATAAAAAAATTATCTTTCAAATAAAAAATTGGCTACAATCTCAATTTAAATGTGTTTTATTTCAATTTGAAGTTCTATCACTCTAAAAAAATACCCGATATCTCTCTCAACATTACCCAATTATTCAGAAGTTTGCCTTTTTAATTGCTGGATTAGTTGAATCTCATGTTATTGCTTTTTCGAAATTCTCGATTTAATTTCTGTTTTAAGTGTTCCCTAAGATATTTTCTTCATTCATGATACTGCTTTTGCAAGCGTCTCGATTGTTGGATGAAAAAGACAAAGATATCCATCAGATATAACAAGATAGAGGATGATCACATCAAGTATGTACTTACAGATGTGAAGAATAGGTATCATTGAGGCAATAAATTTGGACATTATGTGCGACAAAATGCCAACAATGTATCAAGTAATATAATACTACACTGTATCGCAGATCCATATATGAGAGTATGACAGTCAAGCAGTACTGAAAGCACGTATTACCAAGGACAACAAAGTGACATTGGCATTGTTGCCCGGACGCGTATTGGCATTGTTTACTACGGTGCAACGCATACATGGTGTTGGAACGCAGTAAAGAATGGCTGAACCAATGCTCTCTCTACCCAGCCATATCTTACTACGACTCAGCGCAGAGAGGTGTTGAAGCGTAATAACTATTGTATTATGGATAAGCGAATATTCTCGGGTCATTGTTTACCGCATTAAAGACATTGTTCTACAAAGATGTAAAGCGTTCAATGCTTGTGCCCTATTGGATTTAGTTGCCAATGTTTTCGAGTCCTATCAAAGACGCCACTTTCTGTCATTTGCAAATTTCCGGAACTCAAAGAATAAGATACTCTTCAGAAAAATGTCACATTCTGCTAATGTCTCTGTTGAAAGAATCGACGAAAATACCTTTTTAGTCTTTAGTTTCTTCGGAGACCGATGATCACATGTTTTATACTGCATATGTAGATATTGCATTTTGCGACTGTGTTTTTGGACAGGGTGGAAGGTATTGTAAGCATCTTTGCGCCATACTAAATAAGTATGGAATCACTTTTAGGACCTGAATGCAAATAAACGCTAACGACAGAAAATAATAGGCAAAATTAGCTCTAGGAGAAAACATATCCTCAGAATTTCATGACGACATGTCAACTGATGTGAGTATAGAAAATGACTTGCAAAATAGGTACTACAAAGCAACAAAACAATGTTTCTACCCAACAAGATAATGTTTCTATACCAAGTACCAATAAACACTGTCGATAATGCCAACGAAATTTAGATGAAAAATATTCCGCTGCTGCTGCAGAACTAACAGAAAAATTTGAACGCATTACTAAAATAGCCGGCAAAAATAAAACGGTTCATATGGTTAATGCCATAAAAAAATTTAATCAGACTTTAAACAAAGTTGTTACACCATACGACTTATTAAATTTTATTCTTGCTTCAAAAAATATCCCACGAAAAAAGAACATTTCTCTTCAGCCAACATCAGTGAGCCGAAGAAAAATTAGACGTGGTTTTTCATGCTGGTAGGTCATCCAACAAAGAAATGACATAAAATCCTAAAAGGCACAGATCTTTAAAGAAAAATATTGATCTTAATAGATCCAATGCAGAATCACGTGGAAATGCACACTAGGATTATACGTCAGTTGATTTTACATTTTATGTAGTTGCTTTCAGCGATACTGAAATTATACTATTGTTATCTTTATGTATCATTTTCTATATATTATTCTTTTTTTACTCAAGTATGGTTCAATAAACTATTTTTGGCGATAGTATATTATTGTTATCTTTATGAACGATGGTTGCAAAATTGCGGAAGAAAGCAATTTTGAACGTAGTGACCCGAGAATAGGTGCGTATCCATAATACTACGCCTGACCACCTCGCTGCGCTGAGCCGTAGTAAGATATGTCTGGGTAGAGAGAGCATTGGTTCAGCCATTCTTTACCGCGTTCCAACACCATGTATGCGTTGCACTGTAGTAAACAATGCCAATACGCTGCCCGGACACAAGATACCAGCAAAATGAGAGAGCCGACAAACGGGCCGAACAAGACTCATGAACGGCTTCATCGTCATCATTAATAGGGCTCAAATATGTAGATAATCCTAATAATCCTGATGCAGGATTTCATTATGGAATAAATACACAGCGTACCAAATTCGTAATTTTCGTTCAACGGATGTGAAGATAAAGCGATGCAGGTTGCCTATCAGAATGAATCGCTAGGTCTAATCTCTGATTCTTCTGTAAGTCGTCTAGGTAGGGTATTTTCTTTCCTAGTCTACCATCCCACTCTGCATTGTAGTGAAGAGAGAACCATACTCGCTGATTTTTGATTATCTCATTAGTTGTACCCTTCCTCAGTGGCTAAACTTGCTATCACTAGACGGATAGGTGTGAGATCTGTGACGATATCGAATGCCCTAGTTGGACACGTTGACATACCTCCATAGATGCAAACTTTGTACCTTTTCTAGGAGATCTTGCTGTCTCTCGGATATCTTTTTTGTGGTTTGCCTTTAATTGTCTTTGTTGTTTCTTTGATTTGAAACAACACTTGCTTTGAGGTTGAGGCAACTGAACGACCAGACTCAGAACGTTCAAGGGATTTCTTAACTCCACAGTTGCCGAAGAGGTGTATTGATCAGACTAATGATGAATGATCCCTTTATTGATTACAATCTAATCTTATATACTAAATTGAATATTGACGATAAAAATAACATTGCCTTATTTGGTATCATTTCACTAGCGGAGTCCCCGGTTGCATCAATTGCATCAATTGTTTCTAGCCAGTCAGCAGATTTTGGTCGATCAGCGGCTCACTCGGTCGTGACCCACTTTTGATTAATAATTTAAATGGAATTTTCCATATTATCGAAGATGAATATTTTTTTGAATAATGTTCGAATTTCGAACAGTCTTAGTTTCACGAGTTCTCCATTATAATGTTCCTAGAGTACAACAAGAGCTTCCCTGTCTGACTATATGACTTACATTTCCACTTTTCGACCGCTTTTTCCTCCATGAAATCCTTGATTTTGGTTCTGTCAATGTATTGTTCTTGTTTCTGATTTTGTCTCTCATTGTTATGTTGAGCATAGTGCCCTCTGTGTATATTTGCATTCTTACTGTAAAAGCTATGGTCCCCATCTAGTTTTTGGCATTATGTGGGTTACGAAGTTAAAGACTATTAGTTTGGGATTTATTGGAATATTTTAGGGTTTGTGCAAGTCTTCCAGAAGCTACTCATATCAGCAATATTCCTCTAGTGAGTTTTGATCTTCGATTTTCTTTTCCCAAAGTGATATTGTGCCCTAAATATAATATATGAACGAGACTTTTCCTATTTATTGCTGAACTCCCGCTCTCTTGGTCTTCTGGATGTTCATCTTCAGGTACAATTGTTTTGATGCATGATTTAATTGATGAATATACTGAAAAACAGTACAATGTGATCATCGAATAGCAGGTGGTTTATGTTTGCATTTCGGCATTTTCATATATGACTTGTTTTTTATAATATAAATTAAGGTAATGATACCGACTTTTTATTGAATTGAGTGATTGAGTAAGCTTGAGACCTAACCTGAATTTTGGTATAGGTTTTTAACTCTTTGTTTCTTTAACCCAGACCTCTGAAGAAGCCTCACAAATGAGGCGAAGCTAAGGATATCAATAAAGAGCACAAAAACCAAGAAATTGGTTTTCATGATATATTTATTCATAAATTGGGATTTTATAGCTGGAACTGTTTTTTTGGTGAATGCAGTTAATTTGGTCATGATTGACTACCAACCATCATTGCTTGATAATATCACTCATGTAATAAATCGCACTTGATCTATAAACTGTGGAGCAGGTCATCAACGTAAATGGTGAGATATCACTCTTGAGTTTGTTTGATTACCCAACTTTATCTCAACTAATCTCGGCATCAACAACTCATATATCCTTTTTTATTTCAAGATTAACTCCGATGAGGTGGGAGTGTTTTTATCCACTTCCTATGAACAGATTTTTTTTTATGTAATATGAAAATTATTTATTTATGTTATTCTATTCTTATTCCAGCATAAAAGAAAATCTGGAAGTGGATGAAAACTCTCAGCTGTATTGATGTTTCAATTTCAAGTACAATGGTGAAAGAAAACTCCCACCTCATCGGAGTTAATCTTGAAATAGAGGGTGATGAAAAAAAAGGTGGTTTTTGGTTATTTTCGTGAGGTTCAAAGATCATTTAATGACTGAATCACCGTGTATTCTTTGAAGTCCATGATGATATGTTCTAAAAAAATTAAACAAACACCTTGAATCAACCCATAAATACAGGGTGTCCACTTAACCTTCCTTGAGAATAGTTTCTATAATAATGGACCCAGTATAAATTCTGGGTATTACAGACTTTTTCGATGTAACAACAACATATCTATTGTAATAGTTCATTTTGTGAACGTTCTCGCTCTGAAACTGACATATTTTATACTTTCAAAATCGGGCATGCATTCAGTTATGGATAACCCTGTATTCGTAACGATTTTCGGTCATATTCCTCTATATGGTTGCTCCCTGGGGATGTCATGAAATGTTTCTTGAGAAAAATTGAAGTTCATTCGATGCTGTTCCGAGATACGAGCGTAGTAAAAGTGGGTAATTCTCAACTTCAACGCCCTGTATCTCAAAAACTAGTCATAGGATTGAGTTTGGGCCATGGACCATTTTGATCAGTAGGTTGAGTACTACATTATACCAAAATTTTAGAACATTTGACGGAACGCCATTTGCCATAGAAAAAGTGCGGGGTCCTAAATCATTTGCTCCTTGCTATACTATCTGTTTTGCCGAAAATTTTATAATATAAACGGCTCCTTCTGGGTGTTGCAGTTTAATTGTCAGTTGGTATATTTTGAATAACCTTGAATAAAATGACATGGCATTTGGGTCTTCACAACAAACGTACATAAATCTATCAATTATTGAACCCAACACTCATTTTAGAAATTCAGAGTTATTGTGGTGGAATGCTCTTGATTCCCGCTTCTGTTATAGGAAACATTGGATTGTTCAACTTAATCATCCTCCCTCATTAGAACTCATTAGGTCGGCGTTAAAACAGATCACGTCGTCGTAGAGCTGATCTGCACCAAGAGCATTATCATGATTCCGATAGATGCGAATGCGCCAATTCCAGTCAATATGTTTCCATTTACCCCGCACCGGAACCCCGTTAGAATGTTAAAGTAATAATATGTCAGTAACTCACCGACTGCGTATAGTTGAATCTGGGGGGCTTCAGCTCCTTGCCATCCATAATCCAGGTGATTTGTGCAGGTGGCCGGGAGCCGTACGTTTGGCACGGGATCTCGTACTTCCGGTCCGCAGATAGGGGATTATTCATGCCGAAGATTTCTACGCCCAGAGGTTGAACTGAAAATGTAGATTCATTTAGTTGTGGGAATGCCGGCGAAATGATCGGGCCTATGGTATAAAAAAGGATAACGGGGAGCGGTATCGATTGGGGGCGCCTAAGGAGATAAAATATTGGGATATAGTAAATGGAAATTTTTTTCCTCAGGTGAAATACAGAGGAAACGGTTTCTTTTGCTCGCAGGATCCTCGGAGTAATCTCGAATTCGGATTCACTGAAAAAATTATTTGCTGCTTCGATATCGGTGGATTGCAGGGATTTCGAACAGACAAAAAGTATGAAGTTTACCTCGACTTTTTTGCTTGACACGCAATTATAATAGATTTGTTTTTTCGATCAATCCACATGGTAAATGTAAAATGTCAAACACAAACAGTATCTGTAAATCTCGAAGATAATTTTTTTCAGAACTCTAGTTTATAGAAGATTAAATTGCTGAGGGCAAATAGTTGCGATTTTTTCGATTTAATTAGTTTTTCAATTGATTATTCCACTCTTTCCATTTTTAGTGAGGAAGTTTCCGTAGCAACGATCGTTTCATCCCGAAAAAATTTTCAAGTCGGCAAAACCAACATGTTGGTTTTTCAGCGACAAAATTTTTGACGTTTCTCGAATTCATAGATAGCTTCGGAAATGAATATCATAGAGAGAACAAACAACGTTTAGTGGTTTAGTTAATCTATGATGAATTCTAATTTGCCAAATAGCGCAATACACGTCAATTGTGAACATATTACCCTATTTTCTCGTGGAATACTCAAGCCGAATTCCACTCGAGATGAAATTTAAGCAGGTAAAATTTCTCTCTTGTAATATTCAAGTTTGTTGCTTTTCGGGAATTTCGAGATCAACAAACTTTCATATCAATCGAGAAATTTTGCCGGCAAAATTCCATCTCTAGTGGTATTACGTATGAAAAAACACGTAGAACTTCAGCGTTTTGGAAACTACACATAATGATTCTTTTTCGACGGTTATTCATCATTTTTTGGAAAAAATCGCAACTATTTGCACTCGGCAATTTAATCTTCTATAAACCACAAAAATTTTCATGATGATTATTTCAAAAATATAGCTTGTACCTACTCATGAAAAACGAAAAACATATTCAATAACCCCAGATCTAACGATTACCCTGGTTTTTTTAATTGAAAACTAATTAAATCGAAAAAAAGAAAACTATTTGCCGTCGGTATGTTCTTCAACTTCAATTAAAAAAAAATCAACTCTCTACGTCGTAAATTAGGGTACTTACTCGTGAAATAAAGAGACCACTTTTTGAATGGGGATTTACCACGATTCAAAAGGTGATACTGCCCCTTAAGTATACAGGGTGTCCCAAGATGTTCCAAACAGCCAATATCTCGGCTCTCAGACAAGGTAGAAAGTTCGAACAAAAAGTTCTTCAAATGGCATCAAAAACTCTACCAGAATCCGTCATCAAAATTCTGTTTCTAATAACCACCCCTGAAAAAACTACCCCAAGATATTTTGCTCACTCTAAACGATTTCTTAGTGAAAGAAGAAATATGTTAAAACAATTTTTCATAATTTTGCATAATTAATTAATATTGCCGGCACATCACCATTTTTCTCAGGCCTTTCTCTATGTCTATGTTCTATACTCTATAATTATCCTATACTCAAAGGTTGCCACCGAAAACAATGCCAGTTTTCGAAATAAAATAAGTTGTCAATTCAACTAAATTGTTGTAGGTACCTGTTTTACGAATATTGAAAATGGCTTTCACCTATACCCCTAATGAATATGTCGACAGGTACAACAATTTTTTTGAATTGACAACTTATTTTATTCCGAAAACTGGCATTGTTTTCGGTCGCAACCTTTGAGTATTGAATAATTATAGAGTATAGAACATATAGACTCAGAGAATGGACTGAGAGAAGTGGTGAATGTGCCGGAAATTATAATTATTCTTTTGAGGGTTGAATTTATGTAAAATGAAATTAAAAATTGTTCTAACATATTTCTTCTTCCACTAAGAAAAATATAAGAGTGCCATTCGATAGAATATCTGGAGGTAGTTTTTTCAGGGGTGGTAATCAGAAACAGAATTTCAACGACGGATTCAGACTCACCCGGTATATATTTATAATTCATTCTATGTTCCATGGATCTGATGCATCACACTCACCTCAGAAAACACATAAGACTCAGCGAAATTTGTCCGAGGTTAAATTGAACCTCTTTTGCAAACTCCTATTGCATGGTCCCAAAAATCACTATGTGCAGTCACTATGCGAAATTCTGAATATATTATGTTGGCGTGTTCTCTTCAATATAAATGGAATTGGAAATACTCAATGCGAGCTCCCAAAGATATCAACAATGTAACCAAAACCAGAATTTCTTGATACGAGCTGCCAAACATATCCCGAATGCAACCGGAATGAGAAATGCACATTGCGAGCTCCCAGAGTTATCTCAAATATAACAAGAACTAAAATAGCACTATCAGAAGAAGGAAAGGGTCGATAGTGATTGAATAAACTGCGAAAACTAAATTTATCACATCGATGACCACCGCAGTTCTAGGCGAATCACCAGATGAAATTCCTTTTGGAACACGGCTAGAAAGCCCTGAATTTCCAAAACTTTAAACTAAATTCGGCCGTGAGAGCCTTTATTAATATATTATTAGATCGACTCTGCAGAAATAAAGGCAAAGCGAACGGCCCTACAATTTTAAAAGGAACAAGATGAAAAAGGCAATTACCATTAAGAGAAGAGAAAACTGGTCAATTATGGAAAAAATAATGACGTCGAATAAAATTAATGATACGAGGACAACAACGACGAAATGGGAAATGAGAATTAATCCTCAAATAATAGGAGACTAGCGGAATTTGCTGATTCGATAGAAAAAAGTAAGATTCAGATGAAGCCGCATTCATTTCAAATAGATAACCATTAAAAATCGGAGCGACGGGAATACCTACCTAATCTATAATGCCAGAGATAGAAGAGGACTTATGAGGATATCAACTAGGAAAAAATAACAGGAATTACAAATGGTGCTCATCCATATCGAGCGCCAGTATAAATCTTTAAATGGAAATATGAAATAGAGAAAATGATAGGGATCGACGTTGATTGGAAAGATTACGAGGAAGAGATATAATTCATCGTTATCAAGGATTTGCACATCTAGAGCGGAATTGTACAGGCTAAAATCGTTACCTGAAATGCAGGGAAAATGATTCGAACAAAATATGCGAAAAGAAGGAGACGCACGATTGATTGTCTCCACACATTTTTAGCTGATATCTTTTTGTTTTTTTTCAGGATATGAGATCAAAATATTTCGGATCACAGGGAGAAAACATCACATCTGTACCTTTTCAAAGGAATACAATCAAAATAATGTTTTTCCAAGAACGATCGAATTAATTCATCTGAAAAAGTTCTCTTCACTTGAGACGACATCACATCCCAGATTTATGATATCATCATGTTTTTCGGAGATCGGTTCTCACATCTCCCAAGGGGGAAATCGGGTAAATTGAAATTCATTGTGGAAGTAATAGCATGGGAATGTGATTGACAGCCGTTCTACTCTCAGCTGCCGCGGAACGATTTTAAATATTTCATAACTTTCAACGGTGTCGTTCTTCGAAATATGCGCTCCCACTTTACATTGAATCGTATATTTTGCCATTCTCAAGGAGGAGAATTCGCTCAATTGTTGTATGACTTCACAAAGTTTTATCAAGATAATAAAAATTCTTTGTTATTTGATTATGTCAGGTTTTTATGCAATCGAAATAATAAGATGTTTGTCTGAAACAAAAAAAGGATAAACTTATACACGTTCCCGTGAAAAGATGTCGTTATTGCGTATTTCAAGTTTCTGAAATCAACTGTGAGAGAAATATCCTAGCTTCATCAAATGTATAGAAAAAGATAACGATGCAAAATGGCGAAAGCGCTTCGAAACTGAAGGCTGCGTATGTATGGAGTGCACTGAGTTTTAGTAGCGACAATTTGATGTTTTCTAATGGACGCTGTAATTATTCGAGAACTCTTTCTTCGAAGTAGTATCCCGAATGTTCTGATGTATTCTTTATGCATCACTTGTAGATTCACATCTTTTTTAGCCTATTAAAGCGCAAATTTTCGAGTATATCGGATTCCTGAGAACTGGAAATCAAGTCGAATTGTTCAGCTTCATAGATACAGGGTTTTCTAACAAGAGATGTTATTTTGAAATTAAAAAACAATGCCATTTTTCGGATAAATGATAGGGTGGTAATTTCATCATTAAGAAGAAGCTATGCCGCTGATAAAAGAAAATAACATCAGCCAAATAACTACCACGACCACGACTATCGGACCATATCCTTGTCATGAAATTTTCCATAACCAAATCGCAAAGTGGATGTGCCCTATTTCCTCGATAGCCTCACGAGTTCCATCTTTGAGGTCTTGAATCTACAGGCTGGGCTCTTGGTGAAGACCTTCTTCTTCACATGAACCCAAAGGAAGAATTCGCGAGCTCTGTATTCAGAATTAACCAGCTTGAGTATTTTTCTTCCTTTCAGGACATAATAATTGAAAATATTATTTTTTTCTGGTCGTTACAAAATGGCGGAGGATCTGGTTTGTGTAAAAAATGTACCTATACTCCATTCACTTTTATTTAATCACATAGGAGGTCATGGTTTCATTTTCAGGAGTTGGTGCCCCTGATGAAAAGCACAGAACATATGATGAAAAGTCAGTGCGCGCACAGAAAATATCGTTAATGACAAAACGGCGTTGCCAGTTCCTTTGTTTACATCAAAGATATTCCACATTTTGTTAGGTTTACAAATTGTTCGCAGATTTTTGGTATTTAATCGATATTTGCAGGTGACTTTTTCGTCGAATATCCAAGATTAACGCATGTTTATTGTTTTTAGCACCAGTTTGGAGCGTGAGGACGATTTTCAAGGCAAGGACTAATGTTTACATTTCGAGGTTGAAGGGTTACCCGGGAATTTCGTTGAAAAAGCTGTTATTTGGACAGATATCGCAGTAGATGGATCGGATGGAGCCTCGAGAGGTCGATTAGGATGATATTTCTCAGGTTTTCCAAGAAATTTGGCGATATCTGAGTAGATTTGCAAAAGTTAGGTACCTCACTAATGAGGTGGAACTTAGACCTAAATCTCCTATAAGAAACGCCTTTCAAAGGTCGAGATGGTGAAAAATGTATTCTTTGGATGTTGTTTGAACAAACGCAGCCGAGTTTTATATCCCAACATTGATTTTAAGGAAGTTATCAACAAAATAAAATTGACATTATTCTTGATTCTTGTAATTACCCATCAATTCATCTTATATCTTTGGAATTGACTGCTCGCTAATCACTCGGTGAAACATTGTTATTAATAACAGGGTAAACAAACACACTTGCAATCATTTCATAGATTTTGGTAAAACAAAAATTCTACACAAAGGTGAAAAAAGTAAAAGATTAGATCTCCTAGAAATTTAAGAAATATCATCAGCATTTAAACATAAACTTCCAATCGTAAATGATCAATTAGATTTCCGTTTATCTCCGGTGTTGACATCTGTCACTTGAAGTGTACCAGTTGTGTCTATATATTTTGTTTTCAGTTTTGAGAATGGGTTGAAACCCGAAACATGCATGTCAACTGTATAATTTATTTCTATTAAAATTGTGAAACGTATCGTCAAGTGTGTTTGTTTACCCTGTTATTACATCTTTGGGTTTATTTTTTTAATGAATTGTTGATTAGAATCAACAATTGATGTCGTCAAGTCTTGAAGTCTTGAACTTTCAGTTCAAGAGGATAATAAACATTAAATCTTCACAAGCATGCATATGAAAATTATGTGAAAGCAATGCAATTTTCTTCCATGGCGAAAAATAATATATTTCAACAGTGATCTCTTGTACTTTTCATGCAAATAACTAGAAAAGGAATCCTTTCTATCAATTCATATAAACGTCAATTATTTTCGTCCATCACATCTTTTCCAATTCATTCATTTTCCGAATAAATTCACATTTTGAGAAATACGCTAAGAATGTAGAAAGGGCAACATAGTGTTGACTTGGAACATAAGATATTTTGAAAAACGTCATAACTTCGATACAGAGTGGAATGTGTCAAATTTCCAAGGCCAGAGTTGTGATTTTATAATTGTGAATGGAGTATATATTATAATATTTTTTTCATCTTGATGACCCTATTGAAACAAAGTTGAGAAATAATAATAGTCAGTAGTCTTTACGTGTGCCAATTTTCATGTCTTTTTCCAAGTCTCGAAGTTGGTGAAAGCCTCTTAGGAAGATTCCGTTACATATACAGGGTGATTCATAAGGAGCTGTACATATTCCTTCCACGTATAGAGGCTACTAAGGTGAATATCAGAAAACCATTCGTGTGCCTTTCCCTCTTCATAAGTTTTATACAGGGCGATTTTCAGTTTTCAGCAAAAATTACGATCCGTCATAACTTTCGACCGATTAACTTGAATCCATTGAAAACTTCATCAAATATTGTCCTGAGAAACTTCGAGGATGCACTTTTTTTATAATTCTGAACATCTAGGTCCAGCTCTAAAAACATCGGTTGTTTTTGTCTTTCGCAATAACTTTACCCAGTGTATGGATATTTCAATGTTTGATGAGGAATGTTGAGGTAGTAATTGAGGAAGAAAACTGCCGAAAAGCTTTTTCCTAACACTATTGCAGGATTTTTAATTAATGGATGAATGTCAGTTATTATTTTTGGAATATCAATTTCTTCATTGAATTCAGTATAGGGAGCAAGTAAAGGTGTCGCCTGTACAATTCGTACAGCATTTTCAAGTTAGTGCCATTTCCAGTTTCGGCTCATGAAAATTTCCCTATTAAATCGCATAAAAGATTCATCGACACTATCGACAGTTTAGGACATTTTGTGAATTTTCGAACTCAGAACTGATTATTTTCCAATAAACCTCCAATCGAGGTGTTCTGATACAAAGTACAAATTCAACGTTATGAGCCAGACCTGGAAACAGCTCGAACTTATGAAAGTGATGTATGATTCTCCTTCAACTGAATTCAATAACACCATTTACATTTGATGCTTAGCGAAAACAATTACTGAATTCACTACTAAGTTTCAAATATTCTTCATAAAATATTGGAAAAAAAAAACATACAAAAGGTGAACAACCGGAATTTTCAGAGTTGGACCTGGATTTTCGGTAATATAAACGAGAGTGCTTCAAGACAATATTCTCTGAATATTTGAGTTGATTCAAGATAAGCATTGAAAGTAATGACGAGTCCAAATTTTCTGTGAAAACTGACAATCACCTTGTATAAAACTTACGAAGAAGAAGAGGCACTTAAATGGTTATTTGATTCTCACCTGAGCAGCTCAAATCCATGGAATATGCACAATTTGTCGTAACATCCTGTAGAATTAAGATACAGATAGACAAGTGAAGCTAATAAAAGCGTTTCAAAGAGATATTGATCTCGGACGGGATCCAAATGTACAATAGCAGTAAGATTATTCTTCTGATAGTGTTCAAACATATTTCTCCCAGATTCATTTTATTAAACCGCCTTGAATAACGAATCCGCATAAAATTCCACATAGCCGAGTCGATAGCTCCAATCTCCTGCAGTTTGTTCGAAAACAAATTCAAGAATCGATAAAGAAGGGAATGTCGCTGAAAAGGCACTTGTGCAATAACCAATAACAAAAGGATACGGTATTAACGTCCAGGACTCGCCATTCAAAACTTTCATGTTATATTATTTGAAATAACTCACATTGTATGTCGAGTGTGGTTGTGGTCGACACAGGCTGGCTTATATTGTTATTGGAGGCTTTGCACGTGATTGCGGTGTGGAGGTCTGACCTGGAGAGACCCCGTATGGTGAGCTGACTCGAGAGAACGTTGTGAAAACCGCTCCTTGGTTCTGTGCCTTTGATCGGCTTGTCTCCTCTCCACCATGTTATGTGCGGTTGGGGTTTCCCTGTAAGGTAGAAACGTAGATATATTCCTAGGAATTCATGCGATACTTGAGAGACCAACATGTTATGATTATCTTTTGATGTTTCGAATACTTCAGGTACACGATTGAAACGGATACAAAGGGGATAAGCTCAATATGGTTGATATTCGAATCTTTTCTACTCCAACTTATCGGGAAGAAAAATATCTCAGTATGCATTATTCTTTCTCATTCCCCACTATGATATCAAATATGAATCTAAGAAAGAAGCATTGGCGTGGAGTTCATTCAACTTGTAGGTAGATTCGCATTTGCCAGTGCGAGAAAAAAATTGTAATATTTTAATATTCAAATTCCGGCACTAAAATTTCAAACAGGACTTAGATTAATCAAATGATGAATTATCAATCGAGATAAAATTATCATTTATACAGGGTGTTTCAAAAAAATTCGAGGGGGTGATTCCTTGTTCAAAATAAAGGGGACTTTGTTATATTAATGTTGTCTCAAAAGTAAAATGTCAGGGAGATATCGTGGTTCAAAGATGGCGAAAAAATGATGTTTCAATTTTGTATCTTAAAAATGACAAGCAATAGAATGATAATATTTTTATTTGTTTCTCATTTGTAAACTTCAGTTTCCAAAAACACAATATTAATCAAGAAACTTCATTTTATCAAGTCACTAACTTGTAAAACTGACAGTTAACTTGCAAAATTTTTACAAGTTAGTAGTATTATTTACATTAAAAAATTTTGTTTTATCGTCATATATGTTGAAAATCATGGTATACAATTGTAATTTCCAGTAACACAGATTTTTGATGATGAAAGAGTTGATACTGATGATGATGAACCATCTGTTGACTCAGAAACTGCTGAACTCGAGGACTGCAGAACATTTGTACTCTCCTTACTACCAAATAATTTGCTAGACATTTCGATTTTTTTGTTGACCGAATCATCGACATAACTCATCGCAATTTCGGTGCTCTTCCACTCTCCTGCACGCTTTAGTGCTAAAATATCTCCACACGAATCCGCAACCATAGTGGATCCAGTTCTGCGAAAAGAGTGGCCGGTGTATAACTCTGGGTCTTTTAAACCTAAATATTTCGCTATTTGCTTCGGGACACCACCAATAGTGTGCTGGCCAGCATTAAGGGAAATGCACTTTCCATGTCGGTATGACAAAAAAAAATCTTAGGCTTTCTGTTCCAGGAGGCCCAAGATTTACATATTTTCTGTATAACATGCAGGGCTTGAAGCTGCAGCCATCATCGGTTATCGTGAATCTTCTTGTTGTTAAATTTTTTGTTTGCCGCAATGTCACAATAACGTATTTTCCCATATCTTCTACATCATTCATGTTTAAGGAGAGAATTTCGTCACATCGACAACATCCAAAAATCCCAAATATTGTTACAATTTTCGCCAGCAACCACTGGTCATCAGTAGCATGTAAAAGAAATTGTTCAGCCTCTTATTTACTTAATACCTTGGCCTTTTTTGGCGTATAACGCTCATTTTTTCGTTTCAGAAAAGCTATTACCTTTTGAAATCTGCAAATGACAACTAAAGGTCACATTTTTCAATAATTTTTTTAAGGAAAACAAACCTGCGAACAGGGGCATTTTCTTTCATTTCCAAGCAGCTTTTCAGCATAGACCATTTTGCCCATAAAGTATTAGGGCTGAATATAGCTGATAGTTGATTCAAGTAGACCAACAAAATATCTTCAGTTACCCCAATCACACTATTTTTGTTTTGCCACTTTTTGAAGTCGTATTCTCGCTCGTACCTTGAAGCTGATTTTGCAGGTAATAAACTTGAAGCTACACTGCTGGCTGCCTCAATAATTTCTTTTGGTACATTCATTTTCGCTTTCGCCAAAACAAATGTAAAGAAAAATAAACAGACATGTTCATGGCAACGCTTCCATAGCTTACGACATTTGCGACAAATTATTGAGATTTTTTTGGAATTTATCTAACCTTTTTACAAATGAGAAACAAATAAAATATAAAACAATACACGCAAGGTAACGGGTTTTACTGGCTCAAGGAGGTAAGTCAGTTATATCCTCCATTCGCCAGTAAAAACCCTCTCACCTTGCTAGTAATGTTATATACTATATGGCTGTATCAAAATTATGAAAATACACTTTCTTGATATTTTTTCATGTTTCTAGAATAAGTGGAGGGCGTGGTAACTAAAAAAAACACTCACGCAACAACGTGAATTAAATCCGAATAGCCTGGGTTTGTTAGAAACTTATTCATCTCCTGTATTTTCTTCGTGAAATGTATCATTTCGGAAAAAAAATCAAATGAAATAAACTTCCCATCCCAACACTTGATGATTTAAATTTTATTTTTATTTCAAAACGGTACATTTTACGATAAAAATACAAGAAATCAAAACGTTTCTAACCAAACTAGACTATGCGAATTTGGTTCTATCCAAGTAGTTGCGTTGGTTTCCCTTTAAATTTCTTTTTTTCGCAATCTTTGAACCGCGATGTCTCTTTAACCCAACATTAAGATAACAAACTACCTTTCATTTTGAACAGGGAATCACCCCCTTAAATTTTTCGGACTTGTTGTGAAACATCCTGAATATCTGTACAATCAAATACATATTGCATCAAGCCGTATTCCTGAAACCTTCCTATATTGTTGTTGTTGTGTTCCAGTTTTTTGTCCAAAAAACACAGGTATTGTGATTTTCGAATACTAATTCGAAAATATTGAACAGGAAGGACTCAGCTTAATTAATTGATGAATTAAGAATAAAGTTATCGTTGATATCGATTAAAGAAAATTCCGATTAGCACATTTTGATTCAGGCTATCCGGATTAGGCAGATTTATTTCAATTATGAACTCACCTCCACTAACTACACACGTCAATTTGATATCTTCTCCTCCTTCATAAGGCCCGGCCACAGAAGAAAGTTCTTTATCTTTATGATCCATAATGGTTGGCTTCTGGGGAGGAACTGCAAAGAATAAATCATTGAAATTCGATTGGATCTTATCAACAAATCTATGATTGATGTCATAAAGATACGGGGAAGTTTTCTTTTTGAATTTATGCTGATTGAAAATGCAGACTAACCATCCAACTCGTATATTGTGATGGGTAATATGAGGTTTATCAAACGAGAAGAAGTCAAGGGTTCTGTAAATAAAAGCCAAAATATGCGAGTGAAAAAATTACTTTGACCACGACTTTCGAATGATTCTTATTAAAAAAAGGTTATTTCTGAAAATAACTTCATTGCATCAGCTGGTATTGTATCATAAAATTGAGAATAGCTAGAGATCGTTTGAAACTGATCCACACTGTAAACAGAGGTGCCAAAATAAGATACACAAGTATTTTTTTGTTTCTGAATGGAAACCTCCGTCAGACTTTTTTATTTGCTATTCATTTGTCTTTATAAAACGATATGAAAATATTACTGATTACCTGGATATTTAAATGTCGAAATTGGGTTTGAATTACAGTTTTATTTTTTCTTAAACTACAGCCCCCTTATTATCATCATCATTATACACTACTGGAAAAAATTAAAGGATCAAAAAAAAATTCCAAATTTTTCGGCAATTTTCAACATGCCGTAACTTTGAGAGGAATGGTCGTACAAGGAATTAAAAAAAAAAGAAATGTAGCTCCAGGTGTCTCGTTTTTGGATTAGAACTTCAAAAATTTTAAGTTTCAGTGGTTTTCGAGTAATGATAGAAAAATCAGCAACAAAAAAATTCTCAAAATTTTACCACTTTTTTTTCTTGTCTACGAGCGTGGTAATTTTATTTTTGCAAAATCGTTATAATGATGGGATACTTTGTTAATTCAGCTTTAATTTATTTTTTTATTGACCTCAATACGTCCACTTCTCGCCGAGATATCGGTCTTCAAATGGAAAAGGATCCATTTGTCTTTGATTATCGATTTCTCAGCAACCAATGATCGCACAGAAAATTGAAGGGAGGTTTCAAGAACTTAAATGAACTCCCATTAATGAACAACCATTGCTTATTCATAGAAATTTTTTTTCTCAATGTCGCATCAATATGAAAATTTAACAAAAAAAGGGCTTTTGGTGCACTGAGAAAAAAGTTACAAGTAACTTTTTTCACTTGACTGCGATTTACTTGAGATTAATAAATTTTCATCAACGATAAGCAAACATTTATTTGCTGCAGATCATCATATAATCATCGTTAACAAACACGTTAACCTGGAAATTGACAATTGTCAGAACTTACTTTTTTTCTCAATCCCACTTGAAAAGTTATTCAATCTGAATAGCGCTGTTATTTAAATTCTGTTTGTTGATGATAAATAAGCTGCGTATACAAATCAAGCAATAGATTAACTCATCACAAGTTACTTCTTCACTTAAACATTTTCATTAACTGTGAATAACAAAGTTATTCCACATATTCAAGCATCCAATTGGGGTAGGTACGTGTGTTTATTGTAATAAGTGTAAACAATATTCGTGAAGTAACCGATTTGAGCCGAAGATTACCCGATCTCGTCGATCCTTTGAAATTGCCGTTAGATTCAGATGTTGCATTTGCATACTATGCAGTGGTCAGAATTCAGGGTGTGAAGGTGAAAGGTTCATTTATAAAAAGTGGTTGAATTCGCGCCCCGCCGGAATCATCAATGTGTGAGTTTATCCAGATATTATTGCGAAAAGGATCTATTACTTGTGCAATGTGCATGGTTATTGTATTTCTCTAAAATGGATTACGAAGACATCCTCAAGTAATGGTAGTTCGAACATTATACATTATTGTTTTTATTTATATTCTTAAATTAATCAGTTATGAAGTATGATTTGTACGATATATAAAAAAGCATCTTTGTTCATCTGAAATGAACTCGAAATATTATAAAAATATAACAACTCATTTGTTACTAAGTGACTTTCATTTAATTGTTGCCAATAATCAGACAACACCTGACTTTGAGGATTTTCACCTAATCATATAATTTTGTCTCCAAATTTATAATTTCTTCGTGATATCAATTTTTCAATAAACCAAAGAATAGTTTCATAAAAAAATAACTATATCTAAGTATATCATACTGCCTAATCATAGAAACCATATCACATCCGAAGGTTCTATACTTCTTCCTCAATTATGGTATTAGTATATGTTTTTGTTTTCCGCATGAAAACTTGCAATTGGATGTTGTACCTATATCATGCACATAATACAACATCATGTTGCAATTTTTCAAGTATGCAACATATTTCTTGCCATGAGTATAGACGCTGGTACACTTATACCTCGAGTACACATTACAATATACCCCCTTTTTTTCTTTGTAGTAAAAGGTGACTTACTATAGTGAAACTGACGTTTTATATCACCTTTTGTTACAGGGTAATTCACTACTTCCAGCTGTATATGTTACTGAAAAAAGGGTGACGTCAGTAGTAATTTCGCACTGCATATTTATTTCTTTTTTATCGAGTCTTATAGACTAGTCAAGTTTTTACAGCAATCACATTTCTTTCAGTAAAGAGGTACTGGGTGGTATGTAGCAATTTGTGCTTAAGGTTAGTATTAGGGTTAACCTAGGAAAGTGATAGAGCGTACTTGCGGTAAGTAACAGTGACTCTTATCGTAACAAAAGAGTTTATTGCAATCATAAACGTGTTATGAAGTCTGAATGAAGAAGTAACTTGTGATAAACATACATTTTTACTAACTGTAAGTAACAAAAATACTTGGACTATGAAAAACTGTGCTTAGCATAAATTAACTGATAACTTGCGCCAAGTAACTTTTTAAGCTGCGCTGAATAAATTTTTAATCTGCGCCGAATAAATTTTTTATCAGCGCCGAATAACTTTTCAAGTTGCGCCAGATAACTTTGTAAATCGGTCCGATTAACTTTTCAATTTGCAGTAAATCGCTGAATATCATATTGAGTAACAAATGCTCCTATGAACAAGTCAGAAAAGTCAGTTACTCTGATTAAAAATAAAAAACGATTTGCAAGTAACTTCGCTTACTTATGATAAGATACTTTTTGTACTTGTCGCAAATGAAAAAAGTTCTTTGTGCCTATAGCAAGTCTAAATTTCTATTTGGGGTATTCAAATTTTTTTCTCGGTGTGGTTTCTTGGAAAATCTACCGCTGGATCGAAAATGTTGAGGAAACCAATAATGTTAAGTGTGACTTTCACAGTTCAATATGTTGATAAAAACCTTACGAAGAGCCAACTCAATTCAGCGAGAATAGAGGTAAATTCGAAGGCACTCTCTGCGACCTATTGCAGAAGGGCCTTAGAATTATTGAGCAGTGGTGCTTGTCAGTGGGGTTGAACATCAACCCAAACCAAGACCACATTGATTCCGTTCACTCGGAAGAGGAAACTTCCAGCCATGAAAACGTTAGTATTAAACGGAAATATCTTGGAGTGGGGGTCTGAAGTCAAATACCTAGGAATAACACTGGATAGCAAACTTCTGTGGAATAAGCATGTTGATAATGCTACTGGCAGAGCTACAAGAGCTCTGATGGCATGCAGACGTCTATGCGGCAGGAATTGGGGCTGTAACCCAAAAATACTGCGATGGATGTACGTCATGATTGTAAGACCTATAGTCACATATGGGGCAGTAGCCTGGTTTGCAAAGACAAGTCAGGCAAGTACGAGAAAAATGCTCGACAAAGTACAAAGGCTTGCCTGTGTGTGCATCACGGGAGCTATGAGAACGTGCCCAACCAGGGCGCTTGAGATCATCACAGACCTCACACCTCTACACCTAGTGATTGATAGGGTAGCCCATGAGGCCATCCTCAGAGTATCTAAAGAAGGAGCAGGCAATGAGAGAGTCAGGTTTCAGAGCGCTTGGTCCTCTCTGAATGACTACACCTCATCTGCAAACCTTCCTAGCGATGTAATGATCAAGAAAGTAAGCACTGAGAAGAACTTCAGTACAATGCTAAGTAAAAGAGAAGATTGGGAAAGGGAATACACCAACTACAATCTCAAAGAAAATACAATGAAATGGAATACTGATGGTTCTAAAACCGCTACAGGAGCTGGCGCTGGGATTTATGGAACAAGTACCAAGTGTGCACTATCGCTAGGCTCCTGTACAAGCGTCCTTCAAACGGAAATACTTGCAATCGGAATATGTCTAGATATACATCTAGAAAGAAACTATCAGAAGTGCGATATAGCTATTCATACAGATAGTCAAGCTGCTATTAAAGCACTGAGCTCCTACGTCATTGACTCAAAGCTGATTTGGGAGTGCCGAAACAAACTCAATGAGGTAGGCAAGAAGAATAAGGTCTTTTTAATCTGGGTTCCCGGTCATTCGGGAATCGTAGGAAACGAGGAGGCCAATAAACTGGCCAGAAAGGGCGCACAGACGCCACTCACTGGCCCAGAACCCTTCTGTGGTATAGGAAAATGCACCTATAAGAAGGAATTTATGCTGAAGGAGAAAACCGAAAGAGAAAACTCTGGCGGAATCTCCCAGGAATGGATCACTCCAAAAAGTTCCTCCGGAACTTTGAAACTGCTAGATCCAAAAAATATCTGGATCTCAGTAAAAACCAACTTCACCTACTCACTGGCTTTCTCACAGGACATTGTCGCCTAAAGAAGCATCTGTTGAGAATGGGTTTATCGGACACTGATGAGTGTAGATTCTGTAGGGAGGAGGAAGAAACTCCTATTCACCTGGTTACGGAATGCTATGCCATTGTAAGCCAAAGGAAAGATAGCTTTGGACAAGAAACTTGTAGAAGTGGGGAGTTATCCTCCTTGAAGCCGTCCCAGATACTGGATTTCATCAAATCTCTGGAACTGGAGGGCGAGGTGTAGGAGGCGCGATGATGACAGCTCTGTCAGGGGGCACAATAGACCTTAAGGTCGCAGTGGACTGTAACCGCTTTTCACTATAACTATAACTATATATGGATATGAATGGTTTGACAACTGATAAATGTAAATTAGAGAAGTCAACATAAGTTTTTCTCGAATATGGAATTTCTGACCTTTTATTCTGTTCGTGAAATAGTCTTATAAAATTTCACTCGAGATTGAATTTACCTCATAAGTCTTTCTTTTCTTTCCAAACTCAAATGAGTTGCTTTGAGGAAACACCACTCGTCCTCCGGACACGTGATGTTTCCAAGCAACTCATTTTCGTTTGAAAATAAATCGATAGACTTATCACGGAAATTCAATCTCTTGTGATATTACTACTGATAAGTTAGAAGCGTCAAAGATTAATTCGGATAGAACAAAAGCACTTAGTTCGGTATCATTACTCATTAGAAACAGAGCCTCATAGCCAACCAAGAACATCAATTCAGGGAATAAATCAGACAATTTTATATAAAACATGAGGTTTTTAGAAAACGATTGAAGATGGACATAAGGAACCCTCGGAAAATATGTTTTAAATTAAATTTTCTGTCGATTTCTGCACAAAAAATATGGGCATGACATTTGAAAAAATTAAGTGTTTGCAGTTTGAAATTTCTCAGAAATATAAATTTTATTATGACACTTCCAATAGAACAACATGATTCGATAGCCGTGCAATACGAAGCGAAATTATTGAATTTTGGTAGGATGATTTATTTGTTTCTTTATTATGGATAGCATGCATGCTATGATACTATTCGCGGACCTCTGCAACTGGCCATTTTCTCATAGAGGTCCTTATATCTTCGTATCCATGACAACTATGTACAAATGTTTCAGATAAAAAATGTGTAAAATTCAAAAGGGAATCCAAAAAATGGCGGTGTGCCAAATTTCAGAAATCTCTTCCCCATAGAAGCCGAGAAACGTCTAATGTTTGGATTATTATGATAACCCTGTATACATGATTATTGTAAGGTCATTAATTTTCAAGATTAAATGAACAGAACAAAAC
This sequence comes from Adalia decempunctata, assembly GCA_951802165.1. Classification (NCBI taxonomy): domain Eukaryota; kingdom Metazoa; phylum Arthropoda; class Insecta; order Coleoptera; family Coccinellidae; genus Adalia; species Adalia decempunctata. Next base: position 32,419,363 of record OX637697.1, read on the forward strand.
AGTATTGTATCTCATTTTGGGACTGGATATTTCTAGAATGTTTTGAAGAGAAATCATGATTGGATGGAAGGAAGTTTAGGAGTATGAATTTCTGGGTCAACCGGTATTTTGCATATTTCCCGAAACTGCGAATTCCTGTGAAAAAAACAAAACGGGGATATATGCCAAAATTGAACTCAATTTCTAATTCATTCAAATTATTCGGTTAACTGACCGACGTAATTTGTGCCGTAATTGTCTTAGAGGTGTAGGAAGGGTATATGAGAAACTCTGGCCAGGGTGGATTCCTGTAGAGGCCATTAAGCTACCGAAATTATTCCGTGGAAATGTGGGTAGGGTCCAATAAGTTATAAAACCTTATTGAATACGTTGGCGCGGTGGTTAAACCGTAGGGTTCATTCTCTCGAGTATCAGAATCACAACCCCCCGATATTGCCGTTCAAACTGCGTGAAATATTGATATGGCCACACAGCTACACGGCGCTGTCGTGAACCCACTAATCTGTCATATAGTCACGTAACGCTTTGTATTACGGTGCACATATGGATCGATCCGGATTCCTAAATAATGTAGGATAAATTACACCCAACCACACGGTTGGATTAATTTTGTTTATAACCTGCTTCCTGCGATCTATTTTAATTTGCTCCCAAGAAAAGGGAATTTCGTGATTAAACACAAGGCGCCCGTCCATGTTTTTGAATGATGTAGGTAAAGGTTGCGGCCCATATTGAAAAAGCTCTGAAACTTCATCATGTGGTTCGAATTAATCCAAACCGAAAGATGATCACATCATGTTAGGGAATTCTTTATGTTCGGCCTTTCGTTGAATTGAAATTTAATGAAACTCTATCAACTCCATTAATACAGTTCTTATCTGATATTAAATTGTATTATTGGATTATATTAGAGATGTTCTATATCAATGATATACAGTGGGCATAAAAATTATAGAACAAATTCATTTTCTCAGAAGAAAAATAGTTGTCAACAAAATCCTGAAACAGGTCAATTTTGTTTCACTTTTACCAAATTTTTATGCATTTTTGAAGGATATTTGTTGCACCATGTGCCATCCTCATTAACCCTCTGAATTTTTTGAATCAGGAAAGTGGGTCATGTGGTACTTTTTTTAGCTTGGTCTTTGTATCGTCTTTACAGGCGTGCAGAAATTTACAAGAGAAATTTTTTGTTGAAAAATTAGTTAGTTCAAAGAGGTTTGCCGTATGTGCACTTTGTCGTGGCTCTCTCTTTGTATTGAAACATTTTATGGAAAAGTTTCAACTTCAGTAGAAACGTACTAATAACATATACTCCATTCACTTTTATTTAATCACATAGGAGGTCATGGTTTCGTTTTCAGGAGTTGTTGCCCCTGATGGAAAGCACAGAACATATGATGAAAAGTCAGTGCGCGCACAGAAAATATCGTTAATGACAAAACGACGTTGCCAGTTTCTTTATTTATATCAAAGTAAGAGTATCAAAGATATTCCACATTTTGTTAGGTTTACAAATTGTTCGCAGATTTTTGGTATTGAATCGATATTTGCAGGTGAGTTTTTCGTCGAATATCCAAGATTAACGTATGTTTATTGTTTTTAGCACCAGCGTGAGGACCATTTTCAAGACCAGGACGAATGTTTACATTTCGAGGTTGAAGGGCTTCACGGAAATTTCGTTGAAAAAGCTGTTATTTGGACAGATATCGCAATAGATGGATCGGATGGAGCCTCGAGAGGTCGATTAGGATGATATTTTTCAGGTTTTCCAAGAAATTTGGCGATATCTGAGCATATTTGCAAAAGTTAGGTACCTCACTAACGAGGTGGAATTTAGACCTAATTCTCCTATAAGAAACGCCTTTCAAAGGTCGAGATGGTGAAAAATGTATTCTTTAGATGTTGTTTGAACAAACGCAGCCGAGTTTTATATCCCAACATTGATTTTAACAAAGTTATCAACATAATAAAATTGACATTATTCTTGATTCTTGTAATTACCCATCAATTTATCTTATATCTTTGGGTTGATTTTTTTTAATGAATTCTTGATTAGAATCAACAATTGATGTCGACAAGTCTTGAACTTTCAGTTCAAGAGGATAATAAAAATTAAATCTTCACAAGCATGCATATGAAAATTATGTGAAAGCAATGCAATGTTCTTCCATAGCGAAAAATAATATATTTCTACAGTGATCTTTTGTACTTTTCATGCAAATAACTAGAAAAGGAATCCTTCCTATCAATTCATATAAACGTTAATTATTTTCGTCCATCACATCTTTTCCAATTCATTCATTTTCCGAATAAATTCACATTCTGAGAAATACGCGAAGAATGTAGAAAGGGCAACATAGTGTTGACTTGGAACATAAAAATATTTTGGAAAACGTCATAACTTCGATACAGAGTGGAATGTGTCAAATTGCCAAGGCCAGAGTTGTGATTTTATAATTGTGAATGGAGTACCTATACCTACTTAAAATGATAACTGAAGCGTAGTGTTTCACATAGTATTCTAATTTTTCATGTGAGGGAATTGAAATGGATTGAAAGTTGTGCATGAGCAAAACTGTAATGGTCGACATTCATTCGGTGACAAATTTCATCAGGTACCATCGTCTCAAAGTGAAGTAGCCAAGACAAAGTGCACATACTGAAAACCTCTTTGAACTAACTAATTAAAAAAAAAATCTTGAAAATTTCTGCACGCCTGTAATGAATATACAAAGACCTTGCCAAAAAGGACCACATGACCCACCTTTCCTATTCAAAAAATTCAAAGGATTGATAGGGATGGCACAGGGTACAACAAAAATCCTTCAAAAATGCATAAAAATTTGGTAAATGAAACAAAAATTGACCTGTTTCTGGATTTTGTTGCGAAATATTGTTCTTCTGAGAGAATGAATTTGTTCCATAATTTTGACGTGCACTGCACTGTATATTCATTTGAACATCCAAAAAAGGACCAAAGATGTTATGAATGAATAAAAAATTTAAGTATAAAGGAACATTAGAGACAACTTAAAATATCTAACAAAAACGAGATAAGAACGTAAAAAAATGTGAATATAAGAATGTCGTAACGAAAAAGGTTTATGTCAAATTAAATTTCCATTTACTAATGTATCCTGGTTGGCAAAGATTTAGGTTTATCAAGTTTTTTTACTAAAAAATGACACAGGTTGGCTCTCGTGAAATGTCAAATAATTTCCAGGGGCATTGCCAATGCTAATTTCTATTTAGTCGTTTTTTTAACTTTGTAAATGGAGTTAGTTCTCCTTGAGTTTAACTGTGACACCGGTTTCGTAGTACTACTACACAAGGGCATCCCTAGCCACATTATATATGTCGCAGTCGGATACTAAAATCCGTCAGTTTGCGAAATGACTAGGCAGTTTGTAATCTGACGAACGTTTTCTAAAACGCTCTTGAAATGATGATCGTTTTACAATCGGTCTGAAATTTTTAGTCGGTTTGTAAACATGCGAACAACGCATCCGACGGATTGTCAAATCATTTGAAGCGTATTCTGAAAACGTTTCGTGTCTTGTTGCAAATTGAATAACTGTTATATTCGTATAATCAGCTGTACTTCATTATTCTGGATACAGAAATAATAATTATTCACACTTATTCTTTCAATATTTCATTATCGAAAGACCACAAAAAATAAAAATTATTACTTATTGCAGCAGAGGCCGCTCATATGGCACCTGCTGTTGCATTTTTGATATGCTTTGAAACAAAAGCACCTCCTTGCCTTACACTGATTTTTGTTCGGAAGGCAAGCACATTTTTCGAGACCTTGGCCACCGAACTTTGAGGAATTCGCTACTGCTTCCCTTAATGTTATTGTTTTTTCAATTGGAACATTGAATTCTACAGAATTGAGTGACGTGTTCGGTAACAGCTACTCCCTCGAAAACCACCGGTTCAAAACGCCATTTTCTGTAGGACCTATTTTTTGATAAACGTCATTTTTTCTATCGATAATTGTAGCTTATAATTTTTTTCGGAGCAAGCAATTTCAGGTGGAACGTTTGAAAGGATGTAGGATATGACAATCCGTCTGATACGTTATACGCAGTTTACCAACCGACTGAAAATTTCAGGCCGATTGTAAAACGATCTGTATCTTGAAAGCGTTTTAGAAAACGTTCGTCAGTTTACAAAATGACTAGTCATTTGGCAAACTGACGGATTTTAGAATCCGACTGCGACATATATATTCCTATGAAAGGGAGCCGTACAGATTTGTTTACAATCAAAACATTATGGCATGTGTCATGGAAAGGAAACAAGAAACAGATCATTCAAATAAACAGATTGATCCATTCCCCGCTCCTAAACTCAGCATTAGCAGAGGAATGTTAAATGGGGCACCATACAGTTCTGCGTATGATGCAAGAGCACAGATAAAAACTTCAGCAAAAACTCCCCGTTTAAGTGTATAGGAATATTGGATTTGTTTATAGAACAAGCTGATATCCACATTGAAGGGCATTTTCTACTTCGAATACAATTCATTCTTCTTTTCTTCAAAGAGGTTGACGAAGCATGTTTTAATAATCTGAAACAAAAGACAAAGGGAGAAAAAACGAAAAAGGAAAATCAACTAATATATTCAAATTGTTTTTAAGGTACCGACCCATCTCAAAAACTAATCAGATACTGAATGAATAGCCTTAAATCCATCTGGAAATTTATATTCTGAACAATGATCGACCAAGTGGTCAATAGTTTGCTCTTCATGACCACACTCACATCTCGGGCTATCAATGGCATTCCATTTAAAAATCATACTGTTACAACGTCCATGACCAAGACGATTCGACAGACACCAATTTTTCCTGGACTGATGAGAAACAGGAACTTATCGGGAAATAAACTTTTATGGAAAAAATCATATGAAGTCTATTCCGAACATTACGATTTTCGTATATCATGCTATAATATGGCTTCGGCCTAAGAAAGATAAACATAGGCAAGAAACTCAAGATTTTTGCCGAACTGGCATAAGAAAACTGTACCTTCCGACGTTATTCTTCGGAATTCAGATGCCAAGTGTTCGATCCCTGGAGAATATAAAGAAGCTTCTATTTCCACGTGTACCGGAACGAAAACTTACGAACGCTATGAAGTTGATAGATAAGAAAAACAGTAAACGGAAAGCTCGATAAAATATACACGGTTCCTTTCATTATTAATCCTGGACGTTTTCTTTGCATCATTATCGGGCCACGTTTGGGAAAAGATCCTGACAGTTCTAGGTCAACCCGTCTATATATTCTTTGAGAAAAGTTGATCGATCGTGACTCCCCGTCTAGTTCCTACATCACCTGCGGCAATCCGTTATGAAAAAACTTTTTCCAGGCAGAATCTAATTCTTTGACTATGCGAGATACAGCCTTTCCTCAAATATGGCGTTGAATTCACATTGGGAGTAATAAACTTCTTTGTTCTTGTTATTGAGCGATACCCCCAGGAAATGTTCATTATGAGACTCAAATGGAAAGAGGACTGGCGTGGATGTACACAATGGAAATACTGTGTGTTTCGGTGATATTTCGGCACAGCATAACTTTTTCCATTAGAGTCATGAATGGGAATCCAATATCCCTTCGAAGTTTGTATTTTCATTAACCTAGATATGATGACCTAAGCTACACATCGTTTTTTAATAACGGGAATCGTCAATCAGATGATGGATGTTTTATTGATGCGAAAAATGTGTTAAGGATAATGACTACTAATTGTGTTGGAAAGGGTTCCCGTTTGCTGCTGATACTCCCATATTTTATAACACATCGTTATTTTCACATATTATGGAGACACATATACACAACAAAAGTCTTTGATGCCCTCATAAATGTTTTGTTCCAAAAACCATATATTTTTTTCATATTTTCTGGATCCGCTTTTTGTAAAAGGAACATGACAACTTTTAAAAATAAAGTCCTATAAGCATGGAACCGTACACGTTTCGTTTTCGAGATGTTTGAATTGATTATTGAATTTTTTCATAGGATCTGTACTTCACAAAATATTCAACTGAAATTGAGGATATACAGGGTGAGTCTTTGACTTGTAATGTAGATTTTCAAGAACAAAAAAACTTTTTCCGCAAATCGCTAGGATATTTTGACATTCCAGTAAAAATTTGTCATAGAAAAAGTCAAGAATTCCTAACTGTTAGGAAATAATCATTTCCTCACAGTAAGGAAATTATATTTCCTCACAGTTGGAAGTGTTCGACATATGCTAATTCGAACTTTTCTCATGATTTCTTCGGCAATCATTCTAAAGAAGCAGTATTTCCACTGCCTCAACCAGTTCTGGAGGAGCCCCAGAAATGGAAAATTCATTATTAGGTACTTATCATTTCACACTGTTCTGTCTTCGAAAACACCAGCAATTAAATTAAAATTCGTCAAGCTTGACAATTCTACATGAATTCGTTCCCATAGTAACGTAACCAATATCATTACGAATTTCGAAGCATAATTTATTTTGTGAATGAAATAATTCGCGATTTCATCAAAATTAATTGAAATCTGTCGAATTTTAAACGATTTGCGGAAAAATAGTATGTTCACCTCGTAGGAAAAGCCACATTCCTGGACTCTGTGTAGCAATCTTCACAATCGTCCAGGAATGTTACGCTTTTCCTACCCGGTAAAAAAATGTACAATTTTTTCATTTTCCATTTTTCCGAATTCGGTTCTGTGAAAAAGATATAGCGATAGATATTTGTCGAAAAAATGGGACAAATACGTGCCTGATACGATTATCTGCAAAGACCTCAGAGTTTATATTTCTGGATTGGAATAGTGTTATTATATTTAGGAAATACTGAAGTACTAACCTCCTTGGAATAAAATGTTACCAACACGATATTTCCTAACAAAAACACTTAGTTTTGTCCGATAACTTCTGCAATTTACCAGCCATATTTCTCCCATCGAAATAGGTTCCTTCTTCGATTTTTCTGTAGATTAGTTTGTAAACACCAACTCATTCATATTTTCCTCGATATCCCAAAAATATCAATAGAAGAAATAAGCTTTTTCATTCAATTTATGATTAATCAACCTAACCCAAGCCATGTTGAATACAAACAAAAATCCTCTATGACAGAGCTATCACGGAGCCAGATTGTTGATTTTCTCTTTGCAATGGTATAACCGTGCGTTTGCGAGGTAGTGGGCGCGCAAGACACACCGTAAGATCTAAGAATCGATCGATCTCAAACCTTACATTGATGTTCTGCGTCTCAAACGTCAGCGTCTGTAAACGACGCATGCGTATAGCGACAAACGATGTTGTTTTAAAAGAGGAAATTGATTATTTTAGGTGTTATTCTTCGCTCTCGTAGTGATTTTGTGAATTAATGTAATATGTATTAACCGTGTATTGTCGAGTTCATAAAATTCAAAGGGGATATGGTTCAGATAGAAATATAGCCACCAATTATTGAGTGCTAAGTATTATTTCGATTTAATACGTGGTTTGTATCGACATTCATCATTCATATACCTGAATTTTGTATTTCATCGACATTCATCTTCAATATGGACCAGTAACAATAAATTTTTAATAGAAACTGTGCGTATTAAATTTATAATAACATGCTCCTTGGTGTTCTTTTTTATCTCTTACATCTGTCGGATTTTATTATCACATATATCTTCATCGAACGTTTTTACATCAAGGATATGCACCATGAATAGAGTAAGCAATAAACCGAAATTCAGTTCATTTATAATAATAGTTCCGAAGATATGGAAAAAAAAAGTATTTTTTAATGAATTTTCGAATTCCTGTATCTTCCAAACGAAATCGAATTTCAAAAAATGTTATAGAAAAAAGTATTTCGTTTGATGAGAGGAATCTACAGTTGAAATTTATGTACAAGTCGAAGACTGTAAATTACAGTTTGGAGTTTACACCATGTGACATGCCAATTTCCATTGTAAATCTATATGATATTTTCACTGTCCCCTGTTTTACTTTTTGGTGAGCCTTTTTGTTGAACAGACTCTTATAGTTTTGTCATATCTATTATCGATTTTGAGGAAAAAATCTTGAACGATTCTCCCAAAATCCAAATTGTCACAAAAATCCATCTAGTAAGCGGCAGTGAATAAGTTCAATGTTTGTAGCAATGATTCAGTTAAATGTCTTCCAAAGTGCAGATACAACGAGAAAAAAATTGAAGAAAAAACAAATTTCAATAACCTATATCTCGAAAACGAAACATTTTTGGTCCTATGTTCATGGGACTTTTTTCTTTAAATCTCAAAATCTCCCCTCCTAGTTCGTCCCTTCAATTTGGTACATCCTGTATATTAAGATTACTCATATTCAATTCCAGACCTCTCTGATCATTGGTTTTCTATACCGAGTGAACATTTGAATTTTCATATATTTCTTAAGTACATATAATGCAACATACTTTTCGAATTCGGCTCTGTTGAAAAAATATAAACATTCCTCTAAACTGGGTCTAAACTATAAGGGTAGGTACATTCCCGACCCCATTATCTGCAATGAAATGAAATATGTCAAAGTGGTAATTTCTTGATTGAAATAGGGTACATACATTTACAGAATAATCTACTTCATTCACGCCAACCTTATTGGAGTATTATTGTTAAGCTAACGATGTAACAATAAAGTTAAAATCGACATCACTGTTTCATTTTTTCCTACAGAATACATTTCATCATCGATTTTCCATGTTATTGGCGAGTAAACATCCATGATCGGATAATATTTAGCTCGTTGATACGGAGATTAGTATACTCACTTAGGACAATATTATATTATAATTGTTTATAAACAACAAATCGAATACCTACAACTCAAAGACCAGATCGGGTAATTATAGGGCGCTATGTCAAAGAGGTGATTTTGACAGATCATAAACGATTAGGTATAGGGGTGAATATTGTAAACATAAGGATGTCTAGAATGATGGCGTAGGCACTAAGCGCGTTCGTCAATAGCATCCGAGAGCGGACGGATTTTTTAGTCACGTGATAACAGATTGTACATATTTGTCAGATTTTTCTGTAATAAACGAACGCTACGGAGCATTTAGATCGATTTTTCTGTTTGACGTATGTAACGCCTTACCCGAGCCAGATATTAAATTAGAGCTTGAAGGTCTATTCGTCCGTAGAGGTAGTCTGGGTACTATTTTAATTCTTTTGTTATAGTTCTCAACATTTCTACCCCTTGGTTAAGATGATTCAATATTTTAAATCATTATTTTTTTATCAAACAACATTTTTTCATTTATTACTACACAACAAATAACATAAGACACGAAAATTCAATGTGACTGTTCAAGAATATTCGAAGCGGGATAAAAAATTCATTCACAAAGGCCGAAAAGTAATTTCTGTTTCTGTTCTGTGGAAAAAAATCCGTCATTTCATTCAAAAATTGACGAGTGCCTACACCATTATTCTAGACATCTTAGTAAACATGAAGTTTGATTGCATTGAAAGACAGAGACGGATCTGAAAGAACAGTGAAATTTTCGACTTTTCGACTAATCTAGATGGATAAGATTAGGAAAAACTCGAAAATGTTGTCATCGTTTTAAATTAGTCTTGTTGTTTATTTTGATGATCTTAGGTTACAGGAGAAATAATGAAAAAGCATTGATTGAAAAATATGTACCATAGATAAGTAAAGACATACAAAGCATTCAAAATCACGTTTCTTAAGTATCCCGGTTGGCCATGACATTCTGACACATTTCATCGTGAATATTTGGAAAATGTTAGGTATAGTCATTTTTTTGTCAGATAACTACGAAACGTTGTCGTCTCTACATAGGGGTCGTTGAAATAACGTTTTCACTAAAATGCTTATTCACTTTGAGAAAATAATGAATTTGGGAAAATATTTTGTGAATTCAATAATTCCAAGGACCTGGCGAATGTTGAAGAAACTTTTTTCTCTGTTGATACTGGAAATATTTCACGTATATGAACAGGATTGGAAGATTCAGTTATGCTATTCTCTTGTACGGAAATCATGAATCGAGTGTTCAAATTTTACTGAAAAATAGTCCGTTACTTTGTGATAGTTCATTTGAAAAAGGAATAAAAGTACTCGAATAACACGACAGAAAAACTTTTGAAGGAACAGATTGACCTATGGACCTTTTCAAAATTCTCAAGAAATTAGTCTACAAAAGACATTCAAATACCTTTTTGCACAACTTGAAATACTAAAGCATGAAAATGTAGTAACAAACGGAGCCATGGAATTCTTCACTCTTCAAAACTCTTAAGAAAGAAGCCTACAAAATACCCTTTTGCACAACTGGAAATACTCCAGTTTGAAAATGTAGTAGTACTACGACACCTGTGTCACAGTTAAACCTTAAAAGAACTAATTCCATTAACGGAGTTCTTGGGAATCCGTGTGTATGATATTGAAAAGAACATATTTCTAAACTGGAATGCAGCTTAGCTTCAGTCTGTTACCTTTGTGTGTAATGACATGTTATGTGGATAAATTCTCCATGAAAACTATAATTATTCTAGTCAAAAGGTATGGAATTAGGTATGTTTTATGGACATACTTTGAAGTCATTTCAAATATTTAGAGTAGAAATTAGCATTGGCCACGTCTCTGAGAATCATTTTGACATTGCCGATATTTCATGAGTGCCAACCTAAGTCAGTTTTAAGAAAAAATCTTGATAAACCTAAAACTTGGCCAACTGGGATACTTTATAAAAGTGAGTAGAGTATAAGTAAATACTTCACCGAACGTCAGCGTATTCGACATAATATATTCGAAGATAAGGAGATAACAATGCTATTTTCACAGATTTTCAACAGATTTTCTTTCAGATTATGCCGCATTTTGAAAAATGGAGTAGTGAAAAAAAAATTGTGTGATGAAATGAATCAATAGTCGAAAAGATAGAATGATTCGAAGACCCATCCTGTATATGGAGTTTTCATCCTGTCACCTTTTATTGTGAGAACGAATGTAACAATGTGTCGCCATGAATTAGTGAGATCCAAATAAAAAATGTCCTGGAGAGTGGACAATTGTACAGTATTGACGTTCATCGTAAAGGTCAAACAACTAATTATATCTTCGACCAAAGTTAATCCATTTCCCTTATTTACATTTCTTGTCACTATACGTGATGATGTAGATTGCGTGTTTAATACGATATGGATTTTCCGTTCGATTGCCAGCCAAATAATCCATTAATTTAGGGGCACATATCCATCAATTTAGATATTACGGTTTTTGCTGTTTGCAGCATAATGTTGACGTGATGTGTGTACCGCAGGGGCAGGGTTTGAAAAAAGGTTATTTGATTGCGGCGTCAGACTTCTCCCTGCATATTTTAGGTTAGGTTTTTGTTTTGTCGATATTATTTTACAGACTATTCTTCTCACATAATTTTCATTGTTTTGAACACATTGAATTTCTGTGCATATTCGTCAATTACCAATTATTGAATATACAGGGTGCCCCAAGTTCGAGTAGGTACCTATTAGACGTTTCTGGAGAACTGGACATATTTGAAATCTGAAAATAAGGATTATGATATTATTCAAAATTCTCTACAGACCTAAAATATTTTTGGAGCCTGAGCACTTCCGGTTATACAGCGAGTGAAAATAATTTTGTCCAAAATTTTTCAATTCATTCGTTTCTGATATAATTGAGTATTCGATGGTGAACACATTTCTGTTGAAACCATTGTATTAATTCAAATAGTATTCAAAATATAAAAAAAATTGAATAAAGTCAAATATTCATGGCCAGTATTATGTTCATTCTTCTTATTCTGAACATTCCGAGTGTGAACCGTTCTCACAACGTCAAAGTAGAAGAATGTGGAAAGGTCATGCGTCTTTTGAATTTCATAAATATCATCACAAGGTGTTCCAAATTTTGTGTCGAAAACTGTGATAAAAAATTGGCCCTAACTTCTGTTTTACAAATCAGAACCTTATTTTTTTATTATTGCGTTGGATTCTTCAAAGAAAAATAATGATAACACCCACAAATTGTTTTGCTTCTAAATTCAGTAATTACCGAGGTATTTGAGCTTTTCTGGATTCATTTCGTACGTAGATTCAAATTCATCGAATCTGGACAGATTCGATGAATATCCTTTTGAAACCATAGTAACAACTAATAATTAGACCTGTCACTTGTGAATTATTAATGGGATTATTCATCTTCTTAGGTCACAGAATATTCTCATGCAACAGATTCAATGAATATTTTTATGTTCGACTGCTTCATAAACACTTGATTGATGAATTCGTTTAGCGTCCATAATTGACTACTTTATTGGACACCAGTTTATTGGACTCAACTGTCACAGTCTTCTCTCGATTTTGCAATTTTCTTCGTTTCACACCACTTGTTATGGGCCGCATACAAATTTTTATAAGCACTTTTAGTGGGTAGGAGAGATTCTTTGGCACTTGCGGCTAAATTATTCACGCTTTCCTCTTCCGAACTATCCATTTTTGGGATTATTATGACGTTTGTCACAGAATTAACGAAGTGGACAACTTTGTTCAGTGAGGTTGCTAAGGTCGCTGATGGTTACTGAGGTAAGATGAGCACAAGCACACTCAATGTATTTCTTGAAATAAAGCGATGAATATATTAATTGTCATTTCAGAAAATAAAATGTCTGCATTGCAGTCAAACATAAAGCTTTGTATCCAACTCGTACATAATTAGGCTTATGGACTTGCCCAAATTATTGGCCTCGCTCGCTTTGCTCGCTCTGCTATAAACTTTGGACTCGTCTATAAAGACCTAATTTATGTACTTGTTACATAAATAGCTATTATGGAACCATTGAAGTAAAATCGAGAAGTAAAGATAAAACCTAATATTAGACCTGTCACTTGTGAATTAATTTATCTTCTATGATCACAGAATATTCTGATGCAAAAAATAAGATGAATTTGACTCTACGTACAACATAAATCAAGAAAAGCTCAAATAACTTGGAAATTACTGAATTTAGGAGCAAGAGCATCTGAGAGTGCTATCATTATTTTTATTCGCAGAATCCAACGCGATCATAAAAAAATAAGGTTCTTATTTGAAAAACAGGAGTTATGGCCAATTTACAATCCTAATTTTCGACACAAAATTTGAAACACCATGTGATGATATTTATGAAATTCAAAATAAGCATTCTTCCGCTTTCACGTTTTGAGAACAGTTTGCACTCGGGATGTTCAGGAGAAGAAAGATAAACATAATACTGACTATGAATATTTGACCTTTGTGCAGGTTTTTTTTTCAATATTTCGGAAACTATTTGATTAAAAACGATGGTTTTAATAGAAATGTTTTGAGCATTTTTTTTATAAAATTCATGTGTCTCGACTGCTTGGGCCATTGACACGGTTACAGTTTATTTTTATAATATGTGTAATGATGTATGAGTGCCCTTGAGTGGTAGAGCGTTGTATTAGGACCCTGCAAGTCCGAGGTTCAATCCCGAGCAGGGCCACCATTCTCACTGTTGGGTCAAAAATTAACAGTGCTGTGCCTAAGGTGGCGTAAGGACACAGTAACAAAGCCTACACACAGAACACAACTGCTTACTCTGAACTCGGCACAAGTTACAAGCTTCGAAGCTTGTAGTTTCAGAGGGGTCTCCTCAGGAGGCCTAGGAGTAATCAGGATAAACAATATATCATATGTAATGAACAAATTAACAAATTATAAATTTTCAAATTTGAAGAATCTTTTTTGAGGTCATCTCTATTTGTTTTAAGTATTGAATACTCAATCATATCAGAAACAAGAAAATTAAAAAAAAATTTTTGAACAAATTTATGTGAAATTTTGCATTTGGATGGAGAATAACGTATTTTTTACGGTTTGTCCCGAAAAAAAAATCAACAATCTGGCATCGTCTTCTCAAAAGCTCTGTGAAATATTCATAGAAGATGGGTAAGCTTAGGTCATTGACCTAGAATCCTACCTAGTTAGGTTGATTAATCATAAATAGAGTGAAAAAACAATTCATTGTCAGTTATTTTTGGGATATCAAGAAAAATATTAACAAGTTATAAGTGTAATCTTTAACAAAATCGAAAAAGGAACTTATTTTGATGCGAGAAATATGCCTTTTCAATTGCAGAAATATCGGACAAAACTAAGTTGTTTATGTTAAGAAATATCGTGTTTTTAACATTCTTATTCAAATGGAGTTAGTACTTGAGTATTCCCTAAATGTATCATCTCAATTTCAATCGAGAAATATGAACTTTGATGTTTTCCCAGAGAATCGTATCAGGTTCGTATTTTGCCCATTTTTTTTCCAAACGGCAAAATCTTTCAAACAGAGCCGAATTCGGCAAAATGGAAAATGAAAAAAAAAGTTTTTTTTTGCCTCAAAAATCTCCACTTAAAATATGAATATGTAAAATTCCAATACTCGCTCTGTATACAGGGTGTCCCAGAAGTCGCGCACGTAGATAACTAGTATTTAATTAAGGAAAGTGACCAATCCGGACGCCCTACAGAAGACTAAGTAGACAGTGGGGACGCGAGAGTGAGACACCAGAACTGCTGACGTGTCCCCAGTATCGGTTTACTGCGTGAAAAGTCGGCAGCAGCTCTGGCGTCCCACTCTAGCGTCCCCACTGCCTACTTATTCTTCTGTAGGGCGTCCTGATTGGTCACTTTCATTAATCAATTACTAGTTAACTACGTTATCAAAAAATTTCAAACATGGATTTTTGGGCTTAGAATATTTTTCCCTTTCGATCCCCTCAAAGGGGTGCGCGACTTCTGGGACATCCTGTTGTATGTTTCATAATAAGTCGAGGACTAACCGTGTAGATCTCCTCGAACAAAATAGTGTCGATTCTTACTGATGATATTCATACATATAATGTAAAGAATGCACGTGAGTGGTTGTAGATGAAATACAGAAAAACCATTTCGCTTTCTTCAATTTCAAAAACCTTTATTGGAAAGGCCGTCACTTCCTGCCAAACGGACCAAATATAAATGGGCAGCACAGGAACGTGTTTTCGAGAGATAGACTAATAATTTAACTTCGTAGGGCGGATCAACTGAAATTATCAATAACGCTTCATGAATCTCCCCGTAATGTGTCGAATTATGCGGGGCATTTTCATAATTGGATCGTTATGGAAATTGATAAAGTGATTATATGAAATAAATCGACTTTCCTCTTTCTACCGCCCATTTTGGAATTATTCATTCTTCTGATAGGTACTGATTAGAAATGAATTATGTATGAAATTCTGGCGCTTCCACAGAACGCGATATACAATAGGAACGCAAGTTATGAGAGAATAAGCTGAATGAACTGACCACATGCGTGAAAATTTTTTCATAATTCCTCAAGAGAACCCTAAGCGGAGGAAAAATTTGATAAAATTTTATTGCTCAACAAGGAGAATACCACCACTTTTCCATATTAGAATCTGAAAATTCATCAACATTGAACTTATGCATAAATAGCTTAATTTCTTCCAATCCTCAAATCTTCTTGTTTTAATAATAGACACAAAACTTAACGCTCAGTCTAATTTGATAGCTTTCTCAATTCTTCAGTTGCTCTACTTGCCTGCAGGCGCTGGCTGTGTATTGTAACGGAATCATGTGTGTTTCAAAAATATAATAGCATTTTTTATTTGGATTCCATTCAGGATACATTTCATATCTAGTCAAATGTCAAATTGAATTCTAGTTTCTGTTAAGCCAGCTCCACACTCATGGCAAGAACCTTGGCCAATACCGCGAACGTGAGTTTAGATTACTTTCTTGTGTAACGTTCGCGCTTCGCGGCCTTCCCCGTGGGTTTGCGCCGTTTGCGGTCTCCTGTCCCGCGACAAAGGCTTCGCGCCTAAGCACACGTCATGTTCCATCCACACTCACAGGCATTCGCGGTACCTGCGCAGTAATGATTCAATGCTTGTTCACTGACTTTATTCGCTTTTGAAATGAATGATTCATGTAGCAATTAAGTGAAATTAGAATAGATTGAGATTTAGATAAGTGGAATGAGAATTTCTTGATTATTATCAAAATAAACTCTTTTTATAGCTGGCTAAACAGGCGAAAAGTCTTCGTGAACAGCGAGGATGCCGCGAACCAAAGTGCGAATATTTGTGTGAGTGTGGATGACTTTCTTGACCGCGAATTCTTGCCGAAGTTCACGGCAAGAATTATTGGCGCGATTCGCGCCGTGAATGTGGAGCGGGCTTTAGAACAATAAAACGTCACTTCTTAAGAAATATAATGATCTTCTCTTTAGACTTAGATGACCGAATAGTCGTTTATCGCGAAACATGAGAGTTTCATATGGCAATTTCTTAATTAATTAATAAATTTCTTCACACGTCGGCTGCAACTTGCAAGAAATTACTGATAGAAATGTCGTTTTATGTTATTTCTGAAAAGTTCCTCCTGAAAAATTTATATTTGATGCACTCAACACAAAGCTGTCAAGTTTAGTGTTTTCTGCGAAATATGAAAAAAAGCAACCATCCTATTGTTATTTCACTTTTCAGGAGCATTTTGCTGGGCCTCTTTTCGACAATTTAAACCGTTTAAATTCGACCAAATTTAGCACAGATTCAGTATGGAGAATGCTGATCAACAATTTGAAAATTCCAAGAAGATCAAATAGAAGGAATTTTGATCATTTGAAACTCCATTTTAAATATTCCTTTTTTGAACCATCTTTGGACAATCATAGATTTTATGTTCATTAGTGAAAATGACGAATCGAAAGCAATGAAATCTTGCTCCATGTAATTGTTTACGTGACATCATTCGGCCATGATTTTCAATGGAAAGGCAAACTATCAAGAGACATAAATCTTTCTTCCTTCCAGCTTCTTAATTCAGAATTACTGGTCATTTTATGAACCCCATCCAAGATACGAGGCATTTTATTTGAGTCCCCGAAAAATATGAGACTGTCACTGATCTCGCATTCTTTAGCATCCTTTTTATCTCGTCTTTATTGAACCCCGCGAAACCTATAAAATCCGGTAAAGATTAATCGGTACTTGGGTTAGTTCAAATACTCACCAATAACGGTCAGCCTGACCCGAAAGTTTTTCGTTGGAGAACGTAAATAATCGATGCGACACGTATAATCACCCTCATCCATTTCATTGACACTGTCCAGGCTCAGTGTCGGTATTTCCGTCATAGTTCGGAAAAAGGCTCGAGTGTCCAGGCTTTTGTCCTGCCAATGCTTCGCCAGTTTGCTGTAGGGTCCTCTCGTATCGTAGCTGAAAGGAAATTTAGAATTATTTCTCATTTTATTTCGATATTTCGATTCCGCAATTCATTCAGTACATGTCTCGTCTCGACAGGGAATTTGCATATATCAAGACCAGACTTTCTGCTTTGGAAGTTCAGAAAACGTTACTTTTGACCACCACTGGATTAAAACCATACTTTATAGCAAAAGTCAAATATACTCATTGACATTAGGAATGCTACACCCCAGGAGGAATGATTCATTGTAGAGTAAACATGATGAATCCTGATCAACTGTACATATTCCATATAGAAATGGAGAACACTCATCCCTCAGGCTTTCAGCCTTGAGCAATATTATCACGCTTGATAAAAATAAAAATGAACAAGTTGGAATTCCATACAATCTCTATATATTTAAAAGAAAGAAGTTGGTTACACCATTTATAACTCGAGATCGGATGGATTGTTTGTTATGAAACTTCATTTATGGATTCGTCTACCGTCTGGTTATTAGAAAATACAATGAAACTTTGAAGAAAATGATAAAAATTTAACTCAACTTTTCTTTCTTATGAATAACGTCACTAGGTGTCGCTACAGTGGCGTATCCGTAGGTACTATATTTGATATTGCCGCTATTAGATGACTGTGTGATTTGAATGAAGTTTATAGTAACATGGAAGGCTTTTACTAGATAAAAAAGCGGGTAAACATCTGAAGTTGGTGGAACAGTGAATTTTACCGAAATATCAAGTAAATCGGATGTTGACGATCAGTTTCAATCGTAAGTTGCCCATCTTCATCTTTTCTCTTCATTTTTGAAATGTTTCTTAATTTCTGTTTGTGTAATAAATATCTTTGCGGAAATAACTAATACAGAATTGCCCATAATTAGTAATTGACATTATTTTTTCGTTTCTGTTTGCACAGAAAACGTTTGCTCATCAGGATACCACTTATGATATACAATAATAATTATGATAATATAATACGTATATATTATAATAATATAATAATATATATTATAATAATATAATAATAATTACTATGCTAGCCTTAGGACGTTATCCTCTTCGTTATATACAATAATATTTCATGGGTTGCCTAATCTGATGGAATTCGACCATCAATAAATTTGATGGTGCGTCCAACACAACCGGCAGTGTTGATAATTCTTTTTCTTCCATTTTTCACTCTGCCGTGTCGATCGTGCTATGGATTTCATTTGAACATCTCGATTTGCCTTCTAACGAACTTGATATCTTCAACTAATCTGAACAAATTGAAGAGAGATTGAACCCTGAAGTTTTTGGATCTTTGGCGTAGTGTTCGACAATAGAAAATTCACCTAATTTGGTCAACCTTTTAGGTAATCATTGTAAGAGATCATGGAATGTTTGAAAATCATTGGAACTATTCCTCATCCATATAATTCTATCGTGATTTGAATTTGCATTCGTGGTGTCGTTCATCACAAGGTACCGCAATGAGAGAACTGTAGAACATTGAATACAATAAAATATATGATCAACAATTAGGTACCGCTTAAATAAAGGGAATTTCCTTCATGCAAATTACAATATTATCGAAATTTTGTATATTTTGATTTATTTATATTTTGCCTAACTAAACTCATGCTGGAAAAATAGCAATGGTAAGTTTAAAATAATTTAACGGTGGGTTTCACAAAGTGTAATCACCGGTGATCGGAGATTGATCTAGACTGAACTCGATTTGACAGTTCAAAAATCAGAAAACCAAGCCGTTGATCTCCTAACACTGTAATTACGATTTGTTAAATCCACCGAAAGTATAATTTAGGCGAAGCGAAGTTCGCCGGGCCAGCCAGTTTATTATAAATTGAATGAAAGTTCGATAAAAGGAAATGCATAAAATAACACTTTTACGTATGATTGGTTACGGATCTAACACCCGAACAAAAAAAGAAGTAAATCGCTAGTTTCCGGATTTGTCGCCTATATCCCAAGGGACAACAAGTAAAATAGAGGAACATCGAGTACAGATTTTTCCGCAACATTCAGTGTCATCAGTCATACCTCGATTCTAAACATACTAAAACAAAATAAAATGTAGTCCTATAAAATGATACCTACCCAGAACCTCTCGGAAGACGATTTTAATAGGATAACTTATTTTTGTGAACAAATGACGGATAACAATACTATCCAATTAGTAGACGAATTGTTTCCTGATGAGTTTACTTTTTCTCTCAACGGCCCTGCTCATCGTAAAATTACTCGTATTGGTCCACCGAAAATCCACACTGAATGAGAGAGCAACACACGATGCAATATTTCCAGATCGATGGAAAGGAGAGCAAGGAACGTTCGAATGGCCAGGGCGATCCCCTGATCTCAACCCGTTAGATTTCTTTTTATGGGGAAATGTGAACATGACCTAAAGGATCGAATAACGCTTGCGATTCAGTTGATCCCTCCTAAGAAGTTGAATAATGATGGAAGAAATTTTTATTTGAGGTTATGATTTTACTTAGACGTTCGCAGTGAACATTTTGAATCTTTTTCATTCAGATTATTCTCTTGTTACATTTTGTATCACATTTTAGTTTTAGATATTGTACCAAATTTCCCCAACAACTTGATTTTATTTTGTTTTTTCTTTGTTTTTGCAATAAACATGATGTGTATATGAAATCGATCAAATTTCTGAATACAGAAAAACCTGACATTTCATATCACGCCTCACAAGCCCATATTTCCTATTTGTAAAACTGGGGTTTTTACCTCTCTTTCTAAGGGGTTCGCATTTTTACGAAGAAGGATGACAATTTCAAATTAGAATTCCACCTGTTTTTGGATTTGACGTAAAGAAAGGGTTTTCCAATAAGAGGTGTTATTTCGACATTCACAAAAAATGCCATTTTTTTAGATAATTGATCGGATCTTTATCTATATACAGGGTGAGTCTTTGACTTGTACATATATTTTAACTGTAGATTCTTGAGGCCAAAGGAAACCTTTTTTTCATTTTCCATTTTTCCGAATTCGGCTCTGTTAAAGAGATATAGCCATTTGAAAAAAAAAGTTGAGCTTAATGCGTGCCTGGATCAATTCTCTGCAAACACTTCAAAGTTCATATTTTTTGATTGAAATTGATGTGATTATTAGATATTCTGGGTGATACATATGAAAAATACTCAAGCACCAACCTTATTTGAATAAGAATGTTATAAACACGATATTTCCTAACAAAACACTTAGTTCTGTCCGATCATTTCGGCTGTATGAAAAGCTATATTTCTCACACCAAAATAAGTTCCTTCTTCGATTGTCCTGAAGATTAGTTTATAGACACTAATAATTTGTTCATATTTCCCCGATATTCTAAAACGATCTCATAAAAATTGGTTTCTCACTAACCTATCCCAACTCCATTAACCAAAGTCATATGTTTCGGTGTCAATGACCTAACTATACCCATCCTCTGTGATATTCAACACAGAACATATTCAATTCACCCAGAGAACTCTAGAGAAGACGATGCCAGATTGCCGATTTTCTCTTCAAACAATGCGAACTCAAGAAAGCGCTACGTTCCCTTCAGATGGCCGTGGAATCCACGGCGTGGATGAAGCCATTGTAGCCGTGACGCAAGACCGTTGTTCTGTGCTCCAACCAGTCCAACCTAAAACTTTAGTCAGTGATCCCATAGACGAAGTTCACTCTTTATTTATTTACAGAGAATGAAGCAAACAGGCTTAGAATATAAAACAAATATTCTAAGCAAACAGGTGATGATTATGTAAATGACTTTCAGTGAATTGATGTGATAGTGTCGTTCTGGTGTCGAGTTATATTGTTTCGATAGATATTTTGCTGAAGGACCGGTAACAATGAATTTTAAATAGAAACTGCCTATTAGTGCCTATAAAATAATTTCATGCTTCTTAGAATTCAATTTTATGTCCCACGAATGTAGAATTTTATTATTACATATCTCTACATCAAACGTTTTTTCATCATAGAGATTTTAGTCTTGACAAAGTTGATAAACATCCTGACAACGTTGGTAACTTGTTGAGAGACCAGAGAAAAAAATTATTTTCGATGAGATTTAACCCAGGACTGCACTCAGAGAATTCTTGAAATTCATGATTTTTTCCTCTAATTCAATCTTATACAATTAGGAATAACTTGAGAACGACGCGTTTTATTGAAAAAATATAAGAATACTTTTGTTTTCTAAAATAATCAATTCTTTCGAAAACGTGAACCGTTCATCTTTTTTAAGTGGTTTCATAGTATTTTTGCGTGAATTTATAAGTCGACTATACTGTAACTTTTTTACCAGGAGAAATATGAAATAAGTTTCAATTGAGGAATATGCACCATGAATAGAGTAGACTATTTACCAAAATTCAGTTCATTCGAAATATCGGTTCCGCATATATGGAAAGAATAGTGTTAATTTCATGGATTTTTGACACCCTGTATCTTCCAAACGGAACCGAATTTTGAAAAATGGTATGGGAAAAAAGTGTTTCTTTTGATGGGAGGAATCTATAGTTAAAATATATGTACAAGTCAAAGACTCACCCTGTATACATGATTGGATCTTCATCTTCTATATATCTATATATCTATATATATCTATACCTATATATATATATATATATATATATATATATATATATATAAACCCCTGTTAAGCTGTGACCTCCGTTAATTAGACTGGGCGACCTCACCTCCGGGTGAAGGAGTAGCCTCAATGGAAAAATTTTTGTTGATATATGGAGAGGGGAAGCCAAAGAACAAAATTACCGAGAGAGGGGAAAACATTTTTGCTGAAAAAATTTTGCTTGAACAATCGAGGCGCTGTAGCCTCCGCTTATATTTCTTGTAGTGTGAACGTTATAACCTCCGGCGGTGTTGCCAAATTTCGGAGGTGAGTAGGTGAAGTGAATATATGAAATTCAATATTCATATATCGAATGCAGGTGGCTTGGTTTTTCAGGGTGGATTCATGTCTATAGAGGAGTCGGAGATCGGGGAGTATTCTTGTTGTTGTGGATTCGAAACGATATTTATCGTTTCGTCAAAATATCTTCAATTGAAGAATTTTAAGCCGAAATGATCTTGAACGATAAGGTTGGAATCAATGGTGAAGAATATGTGGTCAAATTCGAAACTCCTTGCGACCAGTGAACCTTAAATAATTTAATTTTCAAAGGAAATCACCAAGTCTTGAAATTATTGAAACCTCTAGCCATTTGCCACGATTCATCCTAACAACTTTTAAAATAGTAATCCGACTCCAAAGCTGGTACTGGTATAATAGTAAAGATACAAAAATGAATAAATCGAAGGTTTCTTTCTGGGGAACTATAACCTAAATTCAGAATTTCGTGGAAATCGAATCATTTGTAACATGAATAAAAACTCGAAATTAATAAAGAGTTGTAATATCAATATACATATTTCGAATTGTGAGAGATCGCTAAAAAAATCCCATCGCAATGCTGCGAAATGAAGTTCTTGGAGAAAATAAGTGCAGTTTTTTTCGCAAATCGATAACTAAATAGTAAGAATGAAAATAGCCACAGAAATTGAGGTGAGGGGTTTTTCGTAATTTTACAATAGTAGCAATTCCAAAAATTATTGAATCAAACAATAACGGAAGGGAATTATATCAAGACGTTATTTTACTGCAATTGGAAAGAAACAAATCTTCAAATAAAATGGGAGAGTGAATAATTAATTGGTATAAATGCAGCTTTTGAATGGATAAAATACTCGGCCTAAAGAATCATCATTTATTTGATGCATGGAAATATGTAATTGTTATAAGGGACTTACGGAAAGACATAATAATCTTTATCTACTGCCATAGAATAATATATCCATTATTCAACTCATTTTGATCTGTAATAGTCTCCATAAACCAATAGTGTGAGGTAATAATAACTCACGCCTAAAACTCACTATAATACAAATAGGAAAAATGTAGCTTACGAAATGAATAAGAAAGTCGAATCGTTTGGGAACTCTATTTCAGACATCAAGGTAACGTTCTCGACATCCATTTCTACATTTTCTTAGGTCTGAATATCCAAAAATTGCATTTGGAAAACGTGAATTTTTGACGTTTTCTACGGTATTCGATATCGATTAGATTTTCGACCAAAGAAATCGCTTTTGACAACTGTTGTCAATTTTGAAAATGCTGATTGATTCAAATTTCACTGAAGAAGTCGAAGGTAAAGTATAGTGTTCAATTCGCGGAAATGGTCATAACACACTTGATGAATTACACCCCTCGCCTGACGGCTCGGGCTGCAAAATTCATCTGCGTGTGTTATGACTTACATTACTGCTCATTGAACAATATACTATAAAATATCATAACCAAAAAAATGTCATATTTATAAATTCCTTCAACCAATAGCTCAACATAATATTGGGCGGGTAACTGAGGGAATGCAGATTGTATATAAGAATTCAATTTATATCGACATATTGCTAAGCTTCTCATTTTTTTATTCATTAGGATAAAGAAGGGATATTCCCTATGGAATACTTTCTGTTATCACAAACTGAATAATCATTTGGACAGGGTTATTGGATGTTGTAAACTATTCTCAAATTTAGTTCTGATATAACTATACCCTAATTTAGTTCTGATGTAACTATATCCTTTAAAAAAAATGTGGGGTGATCTTATTTATTGAACGTAATTTTCGAAGGGATTCTGCCCACTTAATTTTTCGAATAGTCTTCCAATCATACTTTTACTGTCATAAATTTTTCCAAGCAACGATGATTCTTATTCTTTTCTTTCGTATATCGCACATAGATTTCAATTAAGTGAGATTCTTTTTCAATACCGTTTCCCTTTTGACAGCTTTTGAATTTCATAACTCTTCTAATAATTTCGAACTTTAAGCTCACTGATTCTTCTTTTAAACGGCTTTTTACTTTGTGTATTTTTCCATCAGCAACGGGAATGAAGATTAATTTTGTCAATTCGTTTCAGAAGTGGGAGGCCGGTATTATAAATGCAAAAAAAGTAACTTGGTCAATAAGAACAACTGATAGAACACCCCTCGAAAATTGAAAAAAAAATACCATTTAAGAGATGGTTTTAGTCATTCTTTTTGCTTCGGTATAAAATCTATTCTAAATATCCTCATGTCTTCATCCTAGTAAATTTATTACTAAAAAGCATTTACTCTTGAATAAAAGGAATGATCAATTTTATCCTTCCGAACGAGAACATTCAGAAAATGAAGGAAAACTTGTGTTGAGCCGAAATCGGGTTCCAGATGAAAGACGAAGGAAATAGCAGGCAGTATAACCTACTGCTTGCTCGACGAAAAAAAAAACCAAAATCTCAACACTCCTTAACAAAATGCGTCGAAGAAAATATTAGTTTGTGGGATAACAAATTCGTTAAATAATTCTTTCAAACTCATTTTTATATTATTTTATATATTTATTGTTTACACCTATTTGTTGAGAGGTTTGTTTCTATGTGATACATAATTTATGTTCGAGATTTCAATTTTTTGTTCAACCCAATCATCCAAAGTAGATCCCATTTAAGACATGATTTCGACCATTTTCTTCGCTTCAGTATAAAATTTTATCTAAATATACTCATTCCTTCATCCCAATAAATTCATAACCTAATGCAGGGCACTGACGAGGACTCTCTACGGGACTTTCGGGCATCCAGCATCGTACGAATGCTCGAAAAGAGTCCCGTGTATGGTCTATCGAGACTACCCTTCGGCGTTCGAGGTAGGAACTTGGAAGCCCATGTATTACATATCCAGAACCTCGAATATTTCTAGCGATTATCGAAAGAATTTCAAGATATTAAGGTCGGAATCACGGACAATATCACTGTCAATTTTTTTACGGCCTCAGCCATTTTTTTATAATTACATTCTCGGACTGAAAAATGCGAATCTACCTACTAGGTGGATAGACGAGCACTCAAAAGCTACATACACAAAAAGCTATTTGATTTGTATTTCAAATTTTGAATTCAGTTGCTTGCTGACAGATATAGGCTCGTTTACTTGTTTACGCTGTTTTGCTGCATACTTTTTTTTGTTAGATGAAGCTCTTGATGAGAACATTGATTTTAAATTTTTGGGGCCGATCATTCGTAGACATTCAACTTTCGAGAGAAAGGAACAAACATTAGAAATTTTCTGGCTCGCTGTGGAGTCTTGATGGTGTGACTCTCTCTCGAACTAAATCTGCTCGACTGTTTTGGAGTTACATCCATTATCATTCACTCAATAACTCTAAAATACGATCGAATTTAAATTCATCAAAAAGTATATTCCGAAAAGGAAATGATGCGAAATTATGTGAGGATCGTATTATAAGAAAGTTTCATTTTGACATCTAACCTATTCGTCAAGTTCGGCTGAAATTCTGCATGAACTTTTGAGTCGACATATTTCATCCAAGATACCATATTTCAGTTGGATCGAATATGAAATCTTGAATAGATGGTGACATTAACATTTCGGATCTGCTGAATCATCGGGTGGAATTTGAGGAAGCATAATTTTGATGCTCGCAAATAAAGCCGCTTCGTGAATATCGAATCTTCAAGTACTTTCTTTCGGAAATTATTGTGCTCTCGAGAGGCAAACTTTCATATATCTCGAAAAATATGTTACTAAAAAAACCTAATGCTTATGTTATAATCAACATACGAATAGAATTATTTATTATTAAGTGTTCATTATTGAAAGTCTCCAACTTTTTTCAAGGAACCTGTTTATGAACAATGATTCCACCTTTCTCTTGAATCTGTTTCTGTGGAGAAATGTTCGCAGTTTATCTTGAAAGGAAACTTTTAAAATGCAATCAGTCACAAAGTTTTTTCCTTATTTTTCAAAATTCGACGAAACGGAGAAATTATGTACTATTCACCTTTGACGACGAAGCTCCAGTTCGTATATCGTCTAAATATTGGTGCAATGTATAAGGATAAGAATTTATAATTATTTTTTGGGATGATTTCATTAGGCTCTAAGAACTAAAAAACTCAATTCGTGTAGGTGAAAAAAAATAAACTTCATTAGAAAACCGGCTCGTAATTCAGTTTCGGGGAAAATATACTGTATTCAGTCGTACTAGTGTATTTCAATGAAATCTGGTGTATGCAATTTTTTTATTCTTAGACAAACTCTGATAATCTTGCAAAATAAAAGAAGAAAGAACCTAATGAAGCTTTTAACAACGACAATAACAAATGTTCCATTTAAACATTTTTAGTTATCTCATAGTCGGGTCAGAAATATCGACCTCCGAACTTTTCACAAACGATTCATTTTACATCAACCAGACGATTTTATGGTTCGAAAGAATGCCAGATGTTGTTTTGATACACTTTTTTATGCATGCCTCAGTGCACCTGCTCCGTACGAGTATGGTTTACAGTGTTGCCATTTACGGAGGTGACAACTGACTGAATGTCTCTCCGACTTATTTCTCCATATATAGGACGGCGCACTAGCGCTGGTGGTATATAGCTGAACTAAAAGATTGTACAGTACAGAAATATGGTGCGTTCTGACCTCAAAACGATTTTTTGATATGTTGATCCCTGAAGTCTCCTGAGTCTAACAAGCTAAGAAACAAGGCAAAACGTTGTGACCTCCGATTTCGGAGGTGAGAGCGTTATATATGAGGTGACAACGCTTGTTGAGTTTATATTTTGGAGGTGACGATGACCATTAATAACTATATATATATATATATATATATATATATATATACCATTTATAACTCGAGATCGGATGGACTGTTTGTTATGACACTTCATTTATGGATTCTTCTACGGTCTGGTTAATATAAAATGTGATAAAATTCAGAAAAAATCGATGAAAATTTACTTATGCAGGAAATGCTTTTCCTTCTTTTGAATAAGGCCAATAGGTGTCACTACAGTTGATGGCTTTTTCGTAGGTACCTTATTTGATATTACCGCTATTAGATGGCGTGACTGTGCGATTTGCGTAGAACTTATAGTAACATGGAAGGATATTACCAGATCAAATAGCGGGTAAACATCTCAAGTTGGTGGAGCAACAATATTAAGGGAATCGGATTTTGACGATCATTGTAATTGATATATTATTTTTCTGGTTCTGTTTGCACAGAGACAGTATTGTGCGCGTCAATAATTTCGAAACGTTTGCTCATCGGGCTACCACTAATGATATAAAATAATGTTTTCTTTATTTCAGTATCGTAATGAGTTCATTACAGTACAAAAAACAGTGCTGTAATGAATTCATTACAGCATCGTTTTCAGTAACATTTTTCGTTTTGTGGTTCTCAGCAATGACTTTCGATCCTTTTAAATTTCAGCAGACGTCAATTTAGAAACGTAAATTTTCGTATTTCCTAACATTCATACCAACTGCCAAGATACATGAAATTCACAAGGACCTATAATTTGAATTTTTTCGTTGAATTTCACAAAATTTGAGTGAAATAGAGAAAATATCGTTGCAGAATGCAATTCCAATACTCATGCGTTGAAAAACTCGCTCCTTCGTCGCTCGTTTTCGAATTTCGCATTCGTATTGGAATATGAGCTCATTCTGCAACTAGTTTTAGAATATAGGTACCATTATGGGTTGCCTAATCTGGCCATTCGATCAATAAATCTGAATGTGGGTTCAACACAACCGGCAGTGTTGATAATTTTTTTCTTTCATTTTCACTCTATATCAATCGTGCTATCGATTTCATTTGAACATCTCCATTTGGCTTCTAACGAGTTTGATTTGATATCGTCAACTGAGAGACTGTACCCAAATGTTTTTTTTTTATTTGCCGTATTGTTCGACAATAAGGAATTCCTCTAATTTGGTCAAGCTTTTAGGTAAGCATTGGTGTGATCATGGAATGTTAAAAATTCAAGTTTTCAACCTTTTAGATTTTTCCAAGAAAATAAAATAACATTTACTGGAATTTTCCATTTACTCTTATTGGTGAATCACATCACAGCCTTCCAGAACACGTTCTGTGTGACAGCTCATATCCATGGAAACATGAAAATCTCGCTGCTCCAACAACTCAGATGGTTTGAGCTTAATAGAATAGCAATAAATATGTCTGAAATATTGGTGTGAGCACTGATTAGATTTTGATAAGGCAAAATTCAGAATATTAAAAAAGTTTTGTTTTTTCACTCCAGGTAGCGCTATTCACAAATGACTGATTTTTATTTGTTATTCAAATATTTTTTTATTCTGGTCAACGGGCTGTGTTAATAGTCGATATAGTTCTTTCAAGCAATAATTTTTGTTCATATTCTTGACATTTTGATTCATATTAGTTCTGAGGAAAAGTATAATATGGATTATTCACCTGCTATTTACAGTCATATAGCGAAGCCAAATTCGAAAATTGCGAGAAATGTAGAGTTTATGTATATTCCGAAAGACAACAAAAAAGTAGATATCGGGAAAGAAAATATGTCACTCAAATATCTCCAGTTCAATTTTAAAACATGAATAGCAGTTTACTTGAAAATGATATTCAGGGCTTGAATTAGAGGAAAGAAAGCGATTGAAACATTTTACATGAAGTTGTGAGATTACGATCGAAAGTATTCACATGAAGTATGAATGGCATACGATTCACGACATATTACGTTATGTAATTCACAATATTATTAATTTTTTTTTCATTTTGAACTTTAATTTTGCCTAACTTATCTGCTGCTGGAAAAAATAGCAATTATATGTTTATACAAAGGGTAATCATCGGTGATCGCAGCTTGATCTAGAATCAACTCGATTTCACAGTTCAAAAATCAGAAAACCAAGCCGGTGAAGACGATTTGTGAAATCCACCGTAAGTATAATTTAGGCCTTAGACTATATAGATGACTAGATGAGTCAAGGAATTAGGCGAAACAGAGTTCACCGGGACAGCTAGTTTCATTATAAAGAGGAAGGTATGCCGTTAATAATAGAGAATAACATCAGCCAAATGACTACCACGATCACGACTACAGGACCATATCTTTTTCATGAAATTTTCCATGACCAAATCGCGAAGTAGCTGCCCTATGTTCTCGATTGCCTCACGAATTCCAACTTTTAGGTCTTAAATCGACGCTGGGCTCTTGGCGCAGACCTTCTCTTTCACATGACACAAAGAAGAAGTCGCAAGGTGGCCAATTGTGATCACCTCGAGAGATAACACGGTCACCTACGAGAGATAAAACGGTTCGGAAACTTTTCCTGTAAAAGATCAATGGGTTCGTTGCTTGTGTGGGACGGAGCGCCGTCTTGTTGGAAGTAAAAGTTGTCCAGATCAATGCCATCTAATGCAAGCATGAAAAATCAATAATCATTCCTCGGTAGCGTAATCCATTCACCGGAACTGTTGCTCCAGCCTCATTCACGAAAAAGAAAGTTCCAATGACTATAAACTGCACCAAACAGTCACACGGTGAGAATAGAGAGGCCCTTCAACAATAACACTTGGGTTTTCCGAGCCCCAAATGCGACAATTTTGTTTGTCGACGAAGCCACCGATGTGGACATGAGCCTCATTAAAGAAGATGATTTTTCGATTACATTCCGGATCAATTTCATGCATTTCAAGGACCCAATCAGCAAAAACACCAGGTTGTTGATGATCGGCCAGCTTGAGTTCTTGTGTTAACTGAACTTAAATAAATAAATAAATAATTCTCTTTATTTCAAATCATCATGTTACATGACATAATAATTATATGACATTGCAAACAATTAGAAGTGAAATTGTGTCAAAACTTTACGTCTATTTAGGATGGTTACTCATAAAAAATTCCTCGACGCTATATGGTTCCATTTCAAGAAGCATTTTGAAGATCTTTCTTTTTTATATATTAATATTAGTTTCTGTTCGGATTTCTATAGGACAATGGTTGAAATATCTTATTGATTGGTATTGTGGCCCCTTTTCTGTTGTTGTAAGCTTGTGTGCTGGGTACAAAATCTGTTGTTCTTGTATTGTAATGCTGACTTCTGTTTTCGGTATAATAATGTCTGTTCTTAAAAAGAAAAAGTAGGTTCACTTGTATGTGAATAGCAGTTGTTGTTAAAAGGCCGTTCTGTTTAAATTTACTTCTACAAGAGTCTTTTGACTTCATGCCAAGGATGATTCTTAGTGCTCTTTTTTGGATCTTGAAGACATTATTCACATTTGAGCTCGCACCATAAAACAGAATCCCATATCTCAATTTTGACTCGAAAGAGTTCTGATAGATTATTTTCAGAGATTTTATGTCCAAATACTGTTTTATTACCCTCAGAAGGTGACAAGTTATTGAGAGTTTTTTTGATAAATCTTGAATGTGTTCTGTCCAGCTCAAATTTTCATTTATCCATAATCCAAGAAATTTTGTTGTTTTATCGAATTGTATCTTAGAGTTTGATAATTTCAGATATTCTGGGGTGTCAAAGCCGGCATGATTAGTTTTAAAAAAGAATTATGCTTGTTTTGTCTACATTCATACACAATTTGTTTCTGGTAAACCAATTTTCTGTCTTATTCAGAACTGCTTCTGCCATGATCGTTATTTCCGGAAAGGTATTTGCTTTCAATAATATATTTGTATCGTCAGCGTAATTGATGACTTTGGTTTCATCTTTTTCATCCACGATGGTGTGCAGGTCATTTATGAAGAGTGTAAAGATGATTGGTCCAAGAATACTACCTTGTGGTATACCTAATTTTATGAGGTTAGGTTCGGATAAGCACTTAATAAGCCTTAAGACCATAATACTTATGCAAAATACGGTATGTCTAAGCTAGCCTTTATTTTGAGCTTCAGTTTCTTACAATGTTCGAAAATAGCCACCCACAATAAACTTGTGGTTGTTAAGAGGTGCAAAATGCAGATTTCTCAGTTTTGTAGTTGAGATACACTCTTCCACTAATTTTCCTGTGAAAATCTCATGTCGATAAATTGGTCAGGGCAATGTTTCGAAATACTTTCATTAAGTCATCAGCGAAATCAAGTACAGTGAAAATGGCTATTGACCGCTTGATTCTGTGTGTGCGAAAACCAACTTCATTTTTCTTTGTTATAAAAACTATAAAACTCAAAGAAGGAAAACAAAATATTTGCTTCTTGGGACGATGTTGCCTACAAGTAAAGTTTTTACTCTGAAAGGAGTTTTTTAGTTTGTTCCTCAAGAACTTGCCAGTTATGCTAATATCGTGGTTAAAACTTTTCTAAGTGTACCTCCGCGGTGTTGAAAATTCAAGCTTGATGAATATAGAAGCGGCATTGCTGGGGGCGTTTCAAAAATATTGTTGTGATAACAAACTGCATATTCGCCACTGAAACTATTTCAAATAATTTACGGTGCACACTCGATATGAACATTTTCGATAAGGACGACCTGGATGATGTGCTGTATGTGAGTTAATGGAGTAAACACCATCTGTCATCATAATAACTCCATGATATCAGCAAAAATTATGTTTGTTGAATTTTTGCAGCATTCACAGAGTGTATCTTGTCAGGTGAGCCGTCAAACCCAAGACTTGTGTACTCTTTATTGATGTCCAAGCTTTCGACCACTGACGTAGTCTTCTTCTTTTCACTTAATGTGAGGTTACCAAATAAAATCGTTTCGAATAACTCGAAGGGTGTTGCAATTGGAGCGCCAGATTTGAATTGCGCGCCATGTTTGACAGTCATAATGTCACAAGATTATGACGTGACAGACGAAAGTTGACAGATGGGAGTCAGGGTGTGTTTTAACGATAGATGTTCTTCAAATTTTATTCAAAAATAATTTGTACCTATCCTTTGCTCCCTATCTATAATCGATATATTGTTAACAACATCGAGTATCTAATTAATCTTTCTTGCACAAGTAAATGGAAATAAACCCAATTTATCAATATTTTCTTTGAATATCATATCATCATGTGAAACTAATTGGCTATATATTTTACATGAATGTTCTTGAATACATTAAATAATTCAGTCATCCATTTTTTTCTTTCGATTTTTCTTAGACCTCCCTTTTACGATTTCGACAACACAAATATCCCCCACATTTTGTGAAGTGATCAGACAAATAGCTTCCATTTGGCGTTCACTTCAACGCGTGTGGTTGGGTTATTTATTTCGATAGGCTCAGAATTATCGATTTTCTGTCTTGGTCTGATTCATTATCATGTTGTTCATTCAGTAGATAACATGCGGATTATTTAGAGAGTTATTTGAAGAGTTTCTTAACAAATTCTCTTGGATATGGAAAAATATACTGCTCTGATGATGAATTATTCATGACAGCGAAACATCGAAAACTAGGACGTTTCGAATATCGGTCACCCAGAAAGAACTCCCTTTTCAATAACTTATGTGGCTGCTAACGCTGAAGATAGAAGACCTGAATTTGTCGGAATGTTCACTGGAAACTTGCATTTGAAGTTTTGCGTTCGTTCGAGGAAACTTTTTTCTCATTATAGGAATTATGTTGATGCTGGATTTAATTCCGGATCCATAGTAGTTTCAGGAAATTTCCTGTTCCAATGTTGTGTCAATTAGTTACATGCAGAAATGGATTCCCAACAAAATCACTTTCGAATAATATTAACTAATTTTTATTTTTTCGAAATATAATACTGTTAAAAAACAATTGTTTCGCCACAATCTGTTTTCATCAGGTTCACATTTTAATGAGATTTCATTCAATGAACAAGGAAAACTTGCTCTAATTCCGACGAACCCACATTCAATAGATGAGACTACACAAAAATTTATATAGTTAACTCATGTCAATAAAAAATAAGAAGATGAAGCTGAGTATTTTAAATAGAATTTTGAATTCTAGAGATCTTTCAGAACCAACAATAATCTAGGGATTTTCAACAAAAACAATGAGAATGAAATAAATTGCGATAATGGATAGTAGGTAAGAGTTTACAAGCTAACTCGCGTGATTGCCCTATGGTTTATATTTGTCAAATCGTAAGATATTTTAAAGGGAGAATATATCAAATAAGTTATAATATATGAAACACTTCTCATTCGACATATGCGAACCATTTTGAAGAATCGGTACCCAATATCAATAGAAACTATAATAACTATACATACTGAAGATAAGAGCTCTGAATTGATACATCTAGAAGCACTCGCAATAAACAGGTACAATCCCTAAATATTCTATCAAATGAACAAATATATTTAAACACATCTTCCTGGTTAGATATCTTCTGATAGTTTGGGAATCCCAATGGCAGACTTCAATATAACTTACTTCAATTTTACCATGTCCCTCTTTTTTTCAGCATGTGAACCTGATGAATCCACGTTGTGGAGAAACAATTGTTGTTCAACGATATTGAATTTTGTAGAAATGGAAGTTTGTTATTCTGGTTATTCATGATGAATTCCAATCAAATAACGACTGAATCAATCGAATAAATTAATATTCATATTACATGTAAATAGGTATTCCCTTATTAAAAATAGTTCTTCTTGAGAAGGATTCTAAAAATGATTAGGTCACCTTCATAATATAGAATAGTGGAACTGTTTCACTTCCATTTCGATCACCAATTGGATTTCACTTTAAATTCCCTGTTTTGAATTATAAAATACCGATTTGCGGTTGAAAGTAAAATTCAGTTTGAGTAATTTCCGACAAATAACGTACAATCCGATCACAGAATGAGATAAAATCACGTTTTCGCAAACAACAGGTGCACTATAATTGGGTAAATACAATAATTCTGCAGCTTGTTACATGCCAACACGGGCCCGTCCCTATTGGAAAGATTTAATCTAATTTTTAAATCGAACTGCAATTTGATTTAGTCCGTTTATTTCAGTCGAATAGTCAAAAGTCGATCCGATAATAAATCATGACCCAAATCCGGCTACAATTTAGCCGAACAGAATGGCCGATTATCCAAATAATTGATCAGAGATCAAAGAAACGAAAAAAGCAGTCAGGCTGCCGATCGCGTGAGGAACAAAAAAGAGTGTTGTAATTAAAGCCATCGAGGAAAAACTTCCTCGATATTCGGGTCACGGAACGTTATTAAAAATAAGTGAAAAAATTGACGTTCCTGTGTTCGTGTTGGAAATTGTGAAGGTACTTGTGATGACCGGGAGTTCACCTGCCAAAGTAATTAGGAATGTTGCACCTTCCTTTTGTTTTCGCGTCGGAATTCGTTATGGATAATGCTTAGTTTTCAATTCAAAGACAATTTGATCATCACTCAAGTGCTCTTTTGGTCTTTGGGGTTCTGTGGATCCGATATGAAGAGGAATCCCTTTAACTCGCAATCAATTATCTCCGAATCTACTCGACAGAAAAATTTGCACTTTCGAAAATCAATGACGAACGTAAATCTGAAAAAAAGGAATTTTGATTTTTTTAGGAAACTTTTGGAGAAAAAATCGAAAACTTCGAATTTAAAGTATCCCAAGCCTTCTAGTCTTTACCAGCATTTTTCTAGCCGTGGTCCAGCTAACGTTTCGCCTACAACTGCGGAAGGCATCTTCAAAGTTTTCTCGCTTGGAGGTTGTAACCCGGCAAATGACTGCTTCGAATTGGTTATGTTACTCGATCTAGCGATCTGTTCATAATCGGAATAGTACATATTTAAAACCATAAGTTATTGAACAATTTTTTTCTATGCAGTATAATAATCATTTTTTTTTCATTCACTCCTCTTAATGATAATGTCAATTTGTTTGAATTTTCTTAATATTAGAGAAATATTGGATCTTTCTCTAATTATTCACAGACGTTAAAACTATTCATTTCTTATTATTGTTTGAATATTAGGAATTCACAGCCGATTTGGATTTTGCAGAACATTTCAATTATTATTATTACGTTGAGTGTACGGTTGATTGTGGATAAAGGGCCTGAGACAATGTGAATGCAAGTTGAACGGTCAACATTTCAATCTCCGTTGCTTTCTCATCCGATGTATTGATCGTTTTAACAGGAAACCCAACACCAAGCAAAGAAAGAAACGGATAACGATCCTACAACCGGAAACGAACCAATTTTTCACTCGTGTCAAAAAATCCGTCTGGAAACAAACGAGAGGAATGATCACCAGCCACCCTCGACAAGCCTCTCTATCTAACAAACACAAACGAGGAATTCGCACTGAAACAATTATGCAAACGCCGGTTGGTTCCTGGAATGAACTTTAGCTGAATTTCATCAGAAACCACTGCCTACAAACAAACCTGGTCTTTCCAAATACATCCCAGAATTAACGAGTCAATCATTCCACTTCCTCACGCTGGATGCGGAAAGCAGGGTCGTATTGGGAAAAAACGAGGTGAAATTGGACTCCAGTCCTCAGTTCGTGAAGGGTGACAGATGATTTCACAATGAAATTGTGTTTCAAACAATACTGTTCCCAAATAGAATAGTATTCATATTTCAAAGACCGACATGAAATTGACAATTCATGTTTTGACGAATATTCACTGGTAATGGGATTTTTTCGAGTCTTTGAACGAAAATTATTATAAAAGGTGGATTGATTTGTCTGATGATTTCGAGATGATTGTTCCATGTTTCTTTCTCGGTATCGATAGAGATACAATATATATTTTTTTTGAAAGAGAAAAATACATATAATACTGTTTTCTCAAATCAAACAATATATGGCATATGGCACGTGTGAAGAAATGCCGACAAGGAACAGATTGTATAAAAGAATTTAATCTGCTTTCCGCTCCGAATCTGAGTATAAGCAGAGGGAATGTAAACGTTGTACCATACAGTTCTGCGTATGATATACGAGAACAAAAAAAACCTCCCCGTGTATGTGTGGTGATACTGAATTTGTTCAAAAAATATGCTGCTATCCATATTACGGAGCTTCTGGATGAAAATATCTTGAAATTATATCTGTAACAAGAAGAAAGAGGAAAAACGAGAAAGAAGCAGTAAAAAATACTTCACTTGCTAAAAAACCTTTCCACAAAGTCCTAACTCTCTCTTGGATCAGGAGGATCTTTCGATCAGGTCCGATCTTCCAAGTGATGATTCTTCTGTTCATCAGGTGTTCGAAGAATGCTGCAGAGCCCAGACCAAGAAAGGTCTGGTGTAAAACAGGGGACAGTGTTCCAGGAAAAATATCACCCCATAAATTTTAAATCGAAATTGGCATGTCAAACTCTAAATTGTATTATCTGTGCCTAATTCCAGTTGAATATTTTGAGAAATGCAGATGCTATGAGAAAAATACCTTTGTCTGTTGAGGGGAGGTGCTACACGTCCGAGCTCGCTAGCTCCCCTAAAAAACTAGGATTTTTATTTACATGATATCTCAGTTTGTAGGCGGCGTAGACCAACAATTTTTTTTCAAAGCTTAATCATTTCTCTAGAATATGTTTTACTCGCTTTTCCGTTTTTCTTCGTATTTTAGGAAAAAAAAAACAAGTGAGCTGTAATTTCATAAAAATCTGAACAAACGATTTTATTTTCATGATATCTCCGTCAATTTTCGGGATAATATCATGAAATTTTCAGTATACTTGCGGAATAATATTTTGCAGAATGTGCATTAATCAGTTTTTCTCTTCATTGCCCCCTGGATTTTTAAATAAATTATAAAGTAGGAACTTTATTGATAATAGTTTCAACCAGGTTTATTTCCTAATATACGGAGAAAAACGGACAAGCGAGTGAAATACATTCTGCAGAATATTATTTCACATGTATACTGAAAATTTCAAAAATTTATCCCGATAATTTAATGAGATACCATGGAAATAAAATTGTTCAGATTTTTATAAAATTTCAGCTTACCAGGTTTTTTTCCTTATATACGAAGAAAAACTGAAATGCGAGTAATACGCATTCTATAGAAATGATCAAGCTTTAATTTTGGTTTATGCTGCATACGAACTGAGATATAAGTGGGTAATGGAAAAAAAAGCCCAATTTTTGAAAGGAGCTCGCGAGGTCGGACGTGAAGCACCTCCCCTTAATGGGACTGTTTTCTTGAATTAATGCGGAGAAACTCCCTCTGCAATCAGCTCGACCTGAGACCGATGACGAAGTTTATTAATAAAGTTTGTTTAGATAGATAAATAAACGAAATACATCACAGAGGTACATAATTGCCTATTATAACAATAATAAAAAAAAACAACAAAGGACCCCGCACTTTTTCTATGGCAAATGGCTTTCCGTCAAATGTTCTAAAATTTTGGTATAATGTAGTGCTCGACCTACTGATCAAAAGTGTCTATGACAGGGCGTTGAAGTTGAGAATTACCCACTTTTACTACGCCTGTGTCCTGTGTCTCGGAACAGAATCGAATGAACTTCAATTTTTCTCAAGAAACATTTCATGACATCCCCAGGGAGCAACCATATAGAGGAATATGACTGAAAATCGTTACGAATACAGGGTTATCCATAATTGAATGCAAAATGAACTATTACACAAGATATGTTGTTGTTACATCGAAAAGGTCTGTAATAACCAGAATTTATACTGGGTGATCCATTATTATAGAAACTATTCTCAAGGAAGGTTAAGTGGACACCCTCTAATTATGGGTTGATTCAAGATGTTTGTTAATTTTTTTCAGAACATCATCATGGACTTCAAAGAATACAGGGTGATTAAGTCATGAAATGAACTTTGAACCTCACGAAAATACCCAAAAACCAGCTTTTTTTTTCATCACCCTCTATTGAAAGATTAACTCCGATGAGGTGGGAGTTTTCTTTCTCCATTGTACTTGAAATGAAAACATCAATATGGCTTAGAGTTTTCATCCACTTCCTATGAACAGATTTTTTTTTATGTTATATGAAAATTATTTATTTATGTTATTCTATTCTTATTCCAGCATAAAAAAAAATCTGGTCATCGGAAGTGGATAGAAACTATCAGCCGTATTGATGTTTTTATTTCAAGTACAATGGAGAAAGAAAACTCCCACCTCATCGGAGTTAATCTTGAAATAGAGGGTGATGAAAAAAAAAGTGGTTTTTGGGTATTTTCGTGAGGTTTGAAGTTCATTTCATGACCTAGTCACCCTGTATTCTTTGAAGACCATGATGATATGTTCTAAAAAAATTAAACAAACACCTTGAATCAACCCATAAATACAGGGTGTCCACTTAACCTTCCTTGAGAATAGTTTCTATAATAATGGATCACCCAGTATAGATTCTGGGTATCTTTTTCGATGTAACAACAGCATATCTAGTGTAATAGTTCATTTTGTGAACGTTCTCGCTCTGAAACTGACATATTTTATACTTTCCAAATCGGGCATGCATTCAATTATGAATAACCCTGTATTCGTAATGATTTTTCCGATCATGTTCCTCTATATGGTTGCTCCCTGGGGATGTCATGAAATGTTTCTTGAGAAATATTGAAGTTGATTCGATTCTGTTCCGAGATACGAGCGTAGTAAAAGTGGGTAATTCTCAACTCCAACGCCCTGTATCTCAAAAACTAGTCATAGGATTGAGTTGGAGCCATGGACACTTTTGATCAGTAGGTCGAGTACTACATTATACCAAAATTTTAGAACATTTGACGGAACGCCATTTGCCATAGAAAAAGTGCGGGGTCCTTTGTTGAAGAAAGCCATCGAAAATATCATATAAATTTAAAGTTCATTCATCAGCAAAAATTTCACTATGTAATCACTTTCTTTCACATTCGTTATTGGGAGTAGTTTCCACTCAAGTGAGCATAGCGCATATCATCATCGGGTATAGTCTTGTCTAATCGGGTAAGTAGTATTTATCATTTTTTTTGTCTAATCGAGTAAGTAGTATTTATTGTAACGATAATTTATCATATTTCAAGTTATTTGTCGCCATCACCAGATTTTATAGTCATTGTTCAAGATATATTTCAATTGTTATTTATTAACGTTGGAATGATGTCTCTGGTTTTACTAGTCATCCAAGACTTTAATCGTTTTTTGAACGTTTTAACACTTTTTATATACGTCAGGCGCTCGGGAATAATGTTGAAAATTCTTGGTGCAGGATAGATTCAACTTCTTTGACTATTACTTTAGTTGCATCTTCGTTTTTATACGTATAGTCTCTTTCTCTTGTTGCATATTCATGTATAAATGCACTTACAGGTATTTTCTCCGAAACGATGTTTAGTAAAATAATCAGAGCATGAAGATGTCTTATATCTTATAGAGCATATGATAATAGGGTGAGAAATTTAACTAGTGCAGAGGAATTTGCCTGAGATTTTGAATT
The DNA here is from genome assembly GCA_951802165.1 of Adalia decempunctata. Taxonomy (NCBI): domain Eukaryota; kingdom Metazoa; phylum Arthropoda; class Insecta; order Coleoptera; family Coccinellidae; genus Adalia; species Adalia decempunctata. The sequence continues at coordinate 32,458,934 of OX637697.1, forward strand.
TCATTTTTCCTATTCAATATCAGTCTTAAATCATTAATTCTGACCCTCACAAGTTGTGGTTGCACCTTTTAAGGCGGAAACACATTGTTATCACGTCACGTCACACCACGTCATCTTCCCAAAATGTGCAACCACGATAATGCATGGAACTTAGACCATAGGAAGAGGAGACACCTTTCAATAATAAATAGTGAAACCAAATCATCAGAACTAAACTGGGTGATTGTACTACTATAGAATCAAAATGCAGTAAAAATTTTTCCAACATTGTATCTGCTGTCACGTTATAGCACTGAAAGCACGCAAGATCTATATTCCGCAAACTTACATTTTCTGAATGCACGTGATATTACGTCTGATATTTTGTGAAATGTCATTCTGACATACATTTGAAATCGATCTGGGTGCTCATTCAATAATTCTTGAATTAATTGATGGAATTCCCCCACTTCCTCTGTTCGTTGATTCATTTGGTATATCGAATCCCTTCTATGAGAGCAACTGTAAAAGCAGCTATGTTCTCCATATCTTCTTCCCATTGCCTCGCGTGAGCTTACGTGACGTGACAACAATTTGTATGCACCCCAACAAGTTGTGTCGTGGTTGCAAGATGGCGAATGCGCTGGTATTTCCTATGGACAAGAGCATCATCATTTCGCCCAAATGTCTTTATTGTGAAATTTTGAGCCGAAAATTATCGTAAGAGATCAGTTTGTGCTCTAAAGAAGTATTCGTGGTCAAATTCAATTCTGTCTGCCGGGTCATTCGGCCGTCCGTAAACCGTCCAGGATCTTCAAGATTTCAAATTTTCTGGGAAATGCCTTGGCAAAGTTACATAAAAGTAGGAACCATTTAGGTATATATGAATAATATTTTCGGTAATCGATGCTGCATCTTGCATTACGTTCATTTATATTCCTAATTATGAACATCACTAACCGACAATTTTCGCCTGAGGTATCAGGAAATGGGTTTTCCTGGAGAAATGGATTATTATGGAATATTCTCGGAATGAACTTACCTGTATATAGGAGTATGCTCATTCTTATACCAGACAACGAGCAGGGCATTATCGTTTGGTACTGGAGATGAAAGGTCACAGGGCAAAAGAGCCGTGCCCTTCACAATAGCTTGCACGATGGTTACAGAGTCACCTGAAACACAAATTGAATGTCACTTCAGGATTGAACTTCACCCATTCCATGATATATTCTGTTTCATCTAGTTAGATTGGAGGCCAAAGCTAGATTACATGGCTCTGGATGAACCTGAATTGCAACAATGTTATCGGCAGGCATGAAAATATCATTTTAGGAAAAAAATTATTATTTAAAATACAAAATCGAAAACAATTTTTTGTGGGACTAGGACCAAATAATAAGAATGACTTCTAAAACATATATTCGGCGACGTTTCGCAGATTATTTCGTCTGCTTCCTCAGGCCTAAAAGTTAAAATTCGAATTAGACATCACTGATCAAGTGATATCCAATTGAAATATTAACTTTTAGACCTGAGGAAGCAGACGAAATAATCTGCGAAACGACGCCGAATATATGTTTAGAAGTCATTCTTATTCTTTGGTCCTAGTCCTACAAATTTTTTTTCGATTTTGTATGATTCTTGAGGACACTAAAAGAAAGTATATATTATTTAAAATGCTGAATATCGATTCGTTCATTTTTCAACTTGGAATGTATGTACCTATGTATAATGTTGCATGTAAATTTTTTACCCACTTCTAGATTTTCGGTTGACTTGCAATTTGGCAGTTGCGCTGACAATGACTTTTGAAAATTCGAAATAAACGAAATGGCATCTCCAATACGGAGGGCGAGTTTTGAGAATTTTCGAGTTTTTATGCAGGAAACAGTTCAATCAAAGGATTTTTGGTGTATGTATCCAATTCGTACTGAATCCGGCATTGAAACGTGGTAACTGTACGAATCTCTTCAGAATTGGTATGTGGGGGATTTTGGAGTCGAAAATAATATCGTTGTTTCATCATCAATCCCCAATTCAAAATGGTCCGATTATATGCGAAATTGGTGAGTGGCACTTTTGCAGTTAGGAGGTTCATTTAGATGTCATATTTCCTGAAACCAAGATGGCGGTGTCAAAATGGCGCTCAAATTTATGAAAAATGAGAACATAGCGGTTTGGAGGACCCATAAATTCAAGATGGCAGCGACTTTGAGGCTTACGAGTGTGAGTTAGTGTGAGTAAGGTTCCTCGAGGTGGGAGACACTGATTTGTCCGTCAGAAGCCCTCATATCAAGATGGCAACTTCAATATGGCAGACGAACTTCGCGATTTTAGGAATCATGAGTATGCAGGGGGTTTTCAGATCATGAATTCAATCCAGCATTGAGAATAAGAATATTCAAAATAGTGGATACAAAAGTTAGAGATTATGAATTTGATGAAATAATAGGATATAAGGATGAATATTTAGACATGGTTCGATTTCTTTTCAAAATTGGAATGTACGGAGATTTTCGTGTTGTGTCAGAATCAACAAAATTAAGATAGCTTATTATTGTTTTTATCCGCTTTTTTTTTTCTACCACATTTCTTTATAATACGTTTATAGGTATATTTGGGGTTGAAGATTATAAATGTTATTGAAAATTTCACTCTAACTAAACTAGAGAAATAAGAATTAAGAATGACCAAATAAACCTATTTAAATTCAAAAGATTTGTCAACATTATTTCGCAGAAACTCCTTGCTTGATGCAGAATGATTCAAAATAGGAAAAAAGAGAAGAAATCTGAATCAATTTATTATTTATCTTCGATTCATTATAGTAATTCCACAACTGAATCCTAATTCAATAGTTGGTATTACCACCTTTTCTGCCAATAAACTGCCGTATAAGCCTTGGCATCCCACGAATCCATTCATTGATGAAATTTTCGGGCATATCGTTTCATTCTTCCTGAAGGACTCAACTAAGTTCCTGAAAAGTTGAAGGCGGGTTTTTGCGTTCGGATGTTGCTCTTTCTAAGTAATCCCATACCTGCTCAATTGGATTTATATCCGGTGAGTTTCCTGGCCAGTTCATGTTCTAGATATTGTTCTATAGAAGAATGTTTTGAACCTTTCGTTATCATCCTGATAAATTAATATATCCCCAAATTCGTTGCGCAGAGGATTTGTTCAATGATGTTTTCTACGTAGATGACACCAGTCATTGTTCGTTCAAAAAGAAGAGTACGGCGACCGAGCATCATACCTCCCCGCACATTATTGATTGGCCCAGAAAAAGCACAACTTCCCGGGCAAAGTTGAGTCGCTCTAGTCTGACTGAACCTCTCCATGTCCTTTCTCGTCGAGTATCAGTTGTAAACCGAATAGTGGCTCGTCCGAAAAAGTACGTTGCGCCACTGTGGTAAAAGCCAGTCTTGGTGGTGTTCTGCACATTACCGACGGGTAGCTCTATGTCTAGGTGATAGCCAAGATAACCTTAAAGGTCTTCTTGCACTTAAATTTGAGGAATGCAACCATCTCCTTATGGTAATGGTTAACCCGTCTCAAGGTCCTCAAAAAATGACTTCGAAGGGCTGTTAAAGTTACCGTTCGATTCCTTCGCGTAAATTTTGCGAAATGTTGGTCTTCCTTTGCAGATGTTACTATGGGTCGACCAGGCCCCGATCTCTGATGGGCAACGCGGTTGGGGTTTTCGGGAAAAAAGCCACTATGCGCCGTTGAATTTTCAAAAGTTGCGCAATTTGCTGGTTCGAAACAGCTTCTCGATGTAGGGTCAAAGTGAGAAGTTGGATTTCGCGACATTTTTCACGGAATATTCTCATTAGAACTCTCGTTACTCGCTGAAAACTGCTCAACTTCGAATAGACCTGTTTTCTCCCGAAGAAGAAAACTTTTTCGCTGGTTTATTGTTTTCATTCAAGTGATATAAGATAGTAAGGATTTCACACACAAAAAATTGTCATGGTACATTCAACAAGTTGAGAGGGGATAGAGGGCAAGACTTTTGACGATGTGTGTACATGCTATTAGGATCTCATGTCTGTGTCGGAAGCAAATCGTGTTACATCAAACTATCAATCGTCTATCTATAAAAAGGAGTTTACATTATACCGTCTAAATTGAAGTTTTCGAATTTATGGCAAATATATCATCGGCTGTCCTTATTCCCGTATCTAACAATTAGTATTCCACCGGCGGGACTCGTAAATTCTCCTAAAACACGCTATCTAATAGTTCACTTAACTATAATGTGTATATATTGTGCAATATATCGGAAAAATTGGACTCCGTCACGATGGATTAATGGACGATTATTTCCTGGGATAAAGGTATCAGGTTCCACCTGAGGGACCGAGTCATCTTTCCAGTAAACTCCGGGAATCTTTTAGATATGAGATGAAATATTTGCGGGATGTGGAAAGTTTTACGGTCAGTTTCGGCCGGAGTTCATTCTTCGAATAAATCTTCATTTCTGTCAGGAGGGGGGACCACGAACGAGAGTGATAAAATATTTAATGGTGATGAAATATTTCTTTAGTTGTGAACTTAGTTTTACATGTACATAATACAGTACGAATACCTTATTAGTTTTATGGATGCCTATTAGACGTTTCTGGAGAACTAGACATGTTTGAAATCTGAAAATTGGGATTATCAGACTGTACAAAATTCTCTACAGAGCTAAACTATTTTCAGGGAATACACGGAGTAAAAACAAATTTGTTCAAAATTTTTTTTTTCAGAATTTTTCGTTTTTGATATGATTGGATATTCAATACTGCATACATTTCTGTTAAAATCATTGTACTCATTCAAATAGCTTTCAAAATATCAAACAAAAACCGGAAAAAGTCAAATGTTCATAGTCGGTATTTTCTTCGTTTTTCTTATTTCGAACATCCCGAGTGCAAACCGTTCTCACAACGTCAAAGTAAAAGAATTTGGAAAGGTCATGCATCTTTTGAATTTTATAAATATCATCAGAGGGTGTTTCAAATTTTGTGTCGTAAACTGTGATCGAAAATTGGACATAACTTCTGCTTTTCAAATAAGAATCCTATTTTGTATGTTTGCGTTGGATTCCGCGAACAAAAATAGTGATAGCACTCTGAAAGGCTCTTGCTCCTAAATTCAGCAGTTTCTGAGTTATTTGAGATTTTCAGGATTCATCGAATCCAAGCAGATTCGATGAATATTCTCATGAAACCATAGTAACAACTAATAATCAGACCTCTCACTTGTGAATTATTAATGGGATAATTTATCCTCTATGGTCACAGAATACTCTACTTCGATGAATATTTTTATGAAACCATAGTAACCATTGAAGTAAAATCTAGAAGTAAAGATGAGGCCTGAAATTACACCTGTCACTAGTAAATTATTATTGGGATAATTTATCTTCTAGGGTCACAGAATATTCTCGTGCAAAAGATAATATGAATTTGACTCTACGTACAACATAAATCCAGAAAATCTCAAATAACTCAGAAACTACTGAATTTAGGAGCAATAGCATCTCAGAGTGCTATCACTGTATTTATCTTTGCAGAATCCAACGCAACCATAAAAAAATAGGGTTCTAACTTGAAAAATAGAAGTTATGGCCAATTTTCGATCACAGTTATCAACAGAAAAATTAAAACTCCCTGTGATGATATTTGTGAAATTCAAAATATGCGTTGTGAGAACGGTTCACACTCTGGATGTTCAGAATAAGAAAAATGAACATAATGCTGACTATGAATATTCGACATTTTCCATGTTGACGCTTGACTATTTTTGTGGTATATGTGATGTTGCTAGTTTACGCCGATAAGCCTCAAACAATTGACCACCTGGAGGACCATATTCATCTCGTTCTTGCCGATATTCGCCCAAAATATTGGAAAATGTAATCGAAAAATGGACCTCCAGATTTATAATCTTCATAATCAATTCGAAAAAATCACCTATGTTTTATTTCAATTCAAAGTTCTATACTACAAAAAAAATATCCATTAGTATAATCGGTTGCTTGGAATGTAATTCTGAATTTTAAGTTTTTTTGTTACACTGAGGTTTAACTGTTTCATCACGTCTTTATTATCTATACAGTGCGCGTCATAATTATGGAACAAATTCATTTTCTCAGAAGGAAAATATTTGGCAACAAAATCCCGAGACAGGTCCTTTTTTGTTTCACTTTTACCAAATGTTTATACATTTTTGAAGGATATTTGTTGCACCCTGTGCCATACCCATCAACCCTCTAAATTTTTTGAATAGGAAAAGTGGGTCATGTGGTCAAAATTATGTGACGAGCAATGCAGTTACCATAGTCGGAGAGGTAGTGACAATTTTTTTTAGGCAACTTAGTATTTTTATTCCACCTTGAAGATTATGCAAACTCTTCAGTTACATATTTGTTGGCTGACTTTGAATAATTTTGCGCGTGAGTAATGATCTTGTGTCCGCTAGATCCAACTAAATAGTCCGGGGCGTATTTATATAGCGTTCGCAACTGTTCACTGTTCAGTTGCTCTACTTGCCTGAAGACGCTGGCTTCGTATTGTTACTGATTCACGTGCATTTCAAAAATTGATTACCAGTTACTATTCAAGTTCAACTCAGGAGATGTTCCATAAAATGATGTTCCGAAAGTCATAGATAAACTTATTATTCATCATTTGGTAGAGAGCATTCACAAACTGAAAACACTACCCTGCACTACTCAGAGTTCTCACGAGAACCTTTGACATATCCATTTCTGAATTGTTGACAAATGAACATCTGAATCAGAGAACTACAAAGAATGTTATATCAATAAACCGAATGAACATATTTCCCCGAATCGAAATGCCTTTCTGATTGCCTCTCCAGCATGACTGGACGTTCTATCTTCTGAATCCTATGCTGCAAAGATTATAATGCTATTTGAAGACCTTTTCTCCGGTCCCCGCATTCATCTAAGAGGCTATGCAAAGGCTGTGATGAATGAGATTTTCTCTCGTTAAGTCCGCCAAAGGAGATTCTGCACAATAAGAAGTGCAGAGTAGGTAAAATTGAATATGGGCCCTGACGCCGTTAAATTGATTTTACGGGTACAGGGAATTTCATCCAACGGATATGATTGCCAGGCTTTGGACAGAATAAATATTTACCTTCCACCTTGGATTTGTATGAAAATTAATGCTAGACGCTATGGAATACATCTCAGAGTTATGAGGTAAATATTTAGTGGAGACCAAGGCTGATGATATAAATGTTTCAATGTTTCAGGGTTTCAGAGTAAATTGAAATTACCACTTTTTTTTCGGACTAAGCCTTATTTTTGAAAAATGCTGATGCTTCCGACTTTGATCTGAGGAGAATATCATTACATTGTGTAGTACATGTTGGTTGGGATTCGATTATCGTGATCCAAATCAGCGAATAGTTGCGTAATTTGATGTGAAACAAATTTTTTTGTTTTCAGGATTTACGAATAACATGAGACATTCGGAAATTTATGGACCCTCTTTTGGGCGCTCGTTATACAGGGTCTTTCACGAGGAACCTCACCCATATTTATACGGGAAACTACTGAACGTATTTTCATGAAATTCAGCACTTATAAGTATTTCACGATGCTGATGAAATCTAAAATATTTTCAAGGCATGAGCACCTCCGGTTTTTCCGGGAATGACGTCAACTTCCGTTTTTCAAATTAGAACACCATTTTTTTATTGCAGAAATAGATTCCTTAGAAAATTTCAAGTTATTTTGATGTAACATTTTTCAGTTTTGGTTGGAAAATTCTCTCTGAGCGGGAAAATTCGAAGAAAAAATCGAAAATAGAGCTCCGCTGATATAACTTCGAGGTTTTTGGATGGAAAATTTTCATTTTTGGGATTTTTCAAGATGTAAGATAGATGTATCCACTTTAAGAATCGAAATCGCGATTCATGATACAGGGGGTGAAAAAATCGCTTTCAAAGTTAGGGATTATAAAATCGTGAAAAATAAATTTTTTCAAATTAGTGGATATTTTCTGTGTTATTCACAAAAAACTGTTTTTCGTCTTGAATTTTCAGCTATTTATTTTCCCTTCACGCCAAAAAGATGAAATTTTCAGGAACTGTTACTTAAACCATGTTTTAGATTTTACTACCCTAATATGCAAGAGAAAAAGGTTACAGGTTGTTCCTAAATAGATGGCGAATTTGGATTCGAATTTGTATCGGAAACCTGTTTATTTCAACTAATCGGCCATCAGTTTTCTCTCCAGTGATAAATAAATAATTCCTTATGAACCATATGCAAAAACTTACCATGTTTTACATTCTTTTTTTTTAATGATAGATATCATTAATTACATCTGCCAAATTCCTCTTTATTCAGTAGCATGTAAGTAATGATATCTATCATTAAAAAAAAAGAATCTAAAACATGGTAAGTTTTTGCATATGGTTCATAAGGAATTATTTATTTATCACTGGAGAGAAAACCGATGGCCGATTAGTTGAAATAAAGAGGTTTCCGATACAAATTCGAATCCAAATTCGCCATCTATTTAGGAACAACCTGTAACTTTTTTCTCTTGCATATTAGGGTAGTAAAATCTAAAACATGGTTTGAGTAACAGTTCCTGAAAATTTCATCTTTTTGGCGTGAAGGGAAAATAAATAGCTGAAAATTCAAGACGAAAAACAGTTTTTTGTGAATAACTCAGAAAATATCCACTCTAGGGCAAGGGTGTGATGCATACACTCACATTATTTTTTAACGTAGATTCAATATCTGCCATAAAAAAATGGGGTTCTAATTTGAAAAAATTGATTTTTCACGATTTTGTCATCCCTAACTTTGAAAGCGATTTCTTCACCCCCTGTATCATGAATCGCGATTTCGATTTTTAAAGTGGATACATCAATTTTACATCTTGAAAAATCCCAAAAATGAAAATTTTCCATCCAAAAACCTCGAAGTTATTCTTGTTTCAGCGGAGCTCTATTTTCGATTTTTTTTTAGAATTTTCCCGCTCAGAGAGAATTTTTCAACCAAAACTGAAAAATGTTACATCAAAATAACTTGAAATTTTCTAAGGAATCTATTTCTGCAATAAAGAAATGGTGTTCTAATTTGAAAAACGGAAGTTGAAGTCATTTCCGGAAAAACTGGAGGTGCTCATGCCTTGAAAATATTTTAGAATTCATCAGCATCGTGAAATACTTATAAGTGCTGAATTTCATGAAAATACGTTCAGTAGTTTCCCGTATAAATATGGGTGAGGTTCCTCGTGAAAGACCCTGTATTTGAACGAGAGCTATATCATTTCGTACCGATGACTGTATGTTTAGAAATTTGAGTCAAGAATGTTCTCAAAAGACGAATACGTATAGTTAAATCCATGTCTGACCATCTATCCGTGACATAACATAAATCTCGAACAGCAAAACCTTGAGAATAGACACTTTCATGGTCGTTTCGGATCTAAAATGATTGATTTTTTGAACTGGTGAATCTTCCTACCAGGTAGATAAACGAGCCTTGAATTCAGAGTATCGAGTGATCCACTTTTCATTACTCATTCAAAGCGTTGTAATCAAATCAATGATATCGCATTATACAGGGTGTTTCCAAATTTGACGTGAACCTGAAGGACTTGTATGACTCAGTTGATGTCAGTTGAGCCATATTCATTGATAAGCAGAAATCAATAGTCTTCGAGATATTCGAGTTTTAGTGCTTTTCCCTCCATACTTAATTTTACTTCAATTTTTTCCACGTTGACTAGGTTTGATTGGACTTCTTGAATTTTTCATGAGAAAATGATATGGCATGAATGAAAGAAGCATAACTATGGTGTAATGGATGTTAAGGAAGAATAACTTCGATTTGAAAGGCGTTATGAGAAGAAAAGATGAATAGTCAATTTCTGATATCAATTTGCCTGCAACTTTCTAATTTCGAAATTTATGTACGACGAAATTATTTCAAAAACTTGCCATATTCCTCCTTCATTTCCAAAAGAAGTTTCCTTTAAAATGCAGGCACTAGTTTTGTTCCAGTAAATTTTGATTTGAAAAGAAAATAGAAGCGAAGAAAGGAAAGTAACGTATTAAATATTTTTGGAAACAACCTGTGAATTGATGAAGGTTTTCACAGCCGGATTCATTTCTAATATAAGAATATTCTGGGTTTTTCAGCCCTAGGTTTGATCTACAACTACGGTAAGAATCTTCAGAGGTATCTAGGGCGCAAGTAACCGACGATTGATGGCTTCGAATTGGTGTATTTTCGTGTGCTTTGTGTAAACGATGTTCTCAATATAAGACTGACCGAGATTAAGAGCTTTGGAGAGTGCGATTATAAAATCCTATGAAGAGAGCGCGGCTAGAAAATCGAAACCAAACCTACTTCCAAACATTCATATGGCGATACTGCAGAAGAGGTGAAAAAACCAATAAAAGTTAACCGGAAACTAAGAAGGAATTACAGAATGTATAAAACAGATAATGACAAAATGAGACTGAATAGACAGAATCGAATACTTGGAAATGCACTAAGAGAGCTCAGAATGAAAAGATGGAATGAAAAAATCAGTGAACTCAACACGAAAGACCACTCTGCGTGGAAAATGCAGAAAAATTTACGCAATGAAAAAACGCAAATTCCAACACTGCATGGTATGCATGGAATGGCATATTCAAAAAACGATAAATATAACGCTCTTGCCGATACTATAGAAAAGGATTCAAGAATAAATTATTGTGAAGAAGACGATGAGGACCTAGAAGAATTAATTGAAGATAATGAAGAAGAAATGAAAGAAGCACCACCGGATGGCAAAATCCCTCACACAACCTCTCCGGAGGAAATAAAAGAGATAATCAACAATTTGAAAACAAGAAAGGCTCCTGAAAAAGAAATTACAAATCTCATGCTGAAGAAAATGTCAAAGAAAGGAACAGTAACTCTCACTAGCATAGCAAACGGTGTGATGAAAACAGAGCACTTTCCAAAAAGATGGAAAACTGCCGAAGTGATTGTTTTTAATAAACCAGGTGGAGACAAAAAGTTTCCACAGAACTATAAACCAATAAGCCTGCTCTCAGCCCTAGGGAAAATTGTGGATAGATTATTAACCAGACGACTTAAGGGGAAGTATCACCTTTTGAATCGTGGTAAATCTCCATTGAAAAAGTGGTCTCTTTATTCCACGAGTAACTACCCTAATTTACGACGTAGATACTTGATTTTTTTTTAAATTGAAGTTGAAGAACGTCCTAAGGGCATTTTGTTTTCTTTTTCTTGATTTAATTAGTTTTTCAATTGATAAACCAGGGTAATCGTTAGATCTCTGCAATATTTGGGTTATTGAATATGTTTTTCGTTTTTCATGAGTACAAGCTATATTTTTGAACTAATCATCATGGAAATTTTTGTATTTTTGTAGTTTATAGAAGATTAAATTGCCGAGGGTGAATAGTTGTTATTTTTTCCAAAAAGTGATGAATAACCGTCGAAAAAAAATCTTTAAGTGTAGTTTCCAGAACGCTGAAGTTCAACCTGTTTTTTTAATTGAAAAACTAATTAAATCGAAGAGAAGGAAACTATCTGCCCTAGGGACGTTCTTCAACTTCAATTTAAAAAAACAAGTCTCTACGTCGTAAATTAGGGTAGTTACTCGTGAAATAAAGAGACCACTTTTTGAATGAGATTTACCACGATTCAAAAGATGATACTTTCCCTTAATGAAGAAACCGAAGCCCTGGCGACGATACCGAATGAACAATTCGGATTCCGAAAACAAAATTGAACTGAACAACAGCTCCTAAGAATGACCGAGTATATCAAAGAAGGATTTCAGAATAAAGCCACAGGACTTCTACTACTAGATGTAACCAGAGCTTTTGGTAGAGTATGGCATGAAGGACTAGCATAAAAAATGATAACCGCACGTTATTCACCCAAGCTATGTAGAAAAATAAGAAATTATTTGAGGGATAGGAACTTTTGTCTGAAAATAGATGATGTTTATTCCATACTAACAATATGAAATATGTACATGAATACATGATATACTTGTGGATTTCAGTTGGGCCTTAGTCCAAAAAGGTTTCGGTATTTCTCCCCTTTGGCGTTTTTGCGAGAGGGTATATTTCCATATTGGTTACAAACACCAATTTATTTTTCCTATTTTGCCATTTAAGTTTGGACACTTGGTATAAGTTTGTGTTCTGATAGTTCAAAATTGATCACCCTGTGTATATATCCTGAATATACCCTTTATCGCATTAATTTAACTGACCTCAAGAAAATAAATCGAAGTACTTTATCCCTCCAAGGAAATGATCATTGCGAGCTTAAATTTTTAATCTTAATGTCCCGGAAGTATCCTACTTCTCATTTTTTCCGCTCGAGTGTAACCGGCCAGATTGGAGATTGCACGAAATGAACCGTGAAGCAGTCCAGATGTTGGGATATTTGGAATATTTGAACATTTTATTTTACTTTGTAAATTAAACGGATCATTAGAAAAGCCATTTATTATTCGCAAAGTAATTAGGAGAGAAATAATTAATTTTGCGCTAAATCTTCCGTACCGTATCGAACGGCAGCGAGCTTAATGAAAAGAAGCCGAAATAGCAGCGGAACGAAGGAAGCTGTTGAGTATTTTCGATTAGTGCGGAATTACCATTGATCCTCTGTACTTATTTTTCCACAGATACAGATTAAGGTCGTTAGTTTCTCATCGTAAAACAATTTCTTCTTCATTGGGATGTATCAACTCATTATGAGATACTCTCAACCGTTATTTCGATACTTCCTGAAGACTGTTTGAGACTGATCCATATATAATATCGGAAAGGTTCGTTTACATAACAATTGTGTCAAATGAATATCTGCATCCGCAAATAAATAACAACGAAATATCTGAATCGGACTCCGTGATTTCGATCTTCGAAGGTCATTGAAAATACGTGACAATATACGGGCAATCCATTTAAAAAATCATCCGTTTGACGAAAATGATTTTTTGGGACACCCTGTATATTGTAAAATAATTCCTAGAGATGCAGAAATATAAAAAAAAACTGTTTTCGAACGAAATTGCAGGACCCTATATTATGAGTATGAATCACATCGTTACAAATTGGCGGAGGAATCGGTTTCGACAAAAAAGAAAAAGGTGCAGAACCAATCGAGTTATGCGGCAAAGGCATTGACCTACGTGTGCATATTGAATTTTCATCTAGATCTAGGTCATGTGTCATGTTTAATGTTCATTATATCACTTTTTTGGAACAAACTACCAACCGGCAGAAGATAATTTTAATTACAATTTCTATTTCACTATGATTCCGTTGAATAAAAATCGAATCGCTGTAGTTGCAGAATGATATAATGATTAATTTAAATTCTTAGAATTCACGCAGCAGAATATGACCCGAACTAACAAGCAGCGATTCAATCACGCACTCAAAAGAGCCACTAAGTCTTTTGAGAACAATTTTCACAGAAGGTTTTATATTCAGAACCGCTCCCAAATTTCCATCTTATACACGGATTTCCTTTGGACCATTCGTCATGACTTTGTATGACAGAATAATTTTCCACGGATCGTGCCCCCATTTTCTTTGTCTTCGCCATCTTCATTTACCCAGTTCAAATAAACCATGCAATGAGCTATTGACATTGTTAACACCATTTAATATGTCTGGTCGAGTATCCCTTGATTGATCAAGCAGATTTTGGAACGAACATATTATTTTGCTCATGAGATCCAGTAGGGTAAAACCCGGATAGATGCCCCAGTTGGATAGATGCCCCATTTTCAAAATACCTAATTTCCCAAACTTGCCACTAGGAATTAATAGTGTAAGAATGAGCGACTGACACCCTAGACCTCAGTTGGTCACGAAATATTGTACAGTGAGGACGCGTTTTGCAAGTGTATGTGATTATCTCCGCAGCGAACTTCGAAAACACGTAAAAGTTTCAAAAGTTAGTATTTGCCGTTGTAGAACTTTTGAAGTAGTTATAAATTCCGTTATATTTTTTATTATATCAAAACACTGGTTCTTTAAGTGTTCATCTAAGTATGACTAGTTGCCTTTTTGTTTTTAATTTGTGAAAAAAATGCATAGGCATCTATCTCTATCAAAAAGGATAGTTGCCCTGATTTCCGAGGTATAGAAGCCCTTAGGGGCATCTATCCCTCTATACACCCTATACCCCTGTATAGTCTGAGTGTTAATTCTTTTATATATTTTTAGTGTTCTGTTATAGTTTGTGTACCAATCTGAATAAAAAAATCAGCAGATATTTTGAATTCTAACGAAAATATTATAAAGAAGAAAGTTGTGGGGGAAAGGAAGGAGAAACAAATAAAAAATAAGAATAAGCAATACAGGACTGAAACTAAGGAAGAAAAAAAAAACCCAAGATAACAAAAAAAGGAACCAAATACAAAAAAAAACAGAAAAAATGAAAATATTAAACAAAATAATAATCATTCTTCTAGTGATAGCTATGATGAGGAAACAGCTGATTTCTGTGAAAAGGAAAATTATTCATAGTTCTAACAGCGAAGATGAAAACAAACCACCTATCTTCATATTCAAAAGAAAGAGAACAAAAGGATTGCCCATAAAAATGATAGAAATGAAAAGATGAACAAATAACTCTAAAGACAAAGAGGAATGTTATTGCATAGAGTGTTTCGAGAAATATGAAAACACAAAGTCTCAATCCGACTGGATTCAGTGTGTAAGGTGTCACAACTGGCTTCATGAAACCTGTACACTCTTTAGGAACTACTGCTCAAGATGTGGAAAACTTAAAGCACTATCTGACTGATCTTCTCTTCGTTGTTTTTGAAACAGTACATATTGCTGTTTCTGTTGAAACCTATTATTTAATATTTTATAACAACAATGAAAAATTCATATACCTATTTGTTGATACCTACCTAACTAATATTTTATGATATAAAGAATTCATATTTTCGTTTAATGAATGCTTCTGAAATTTGATTAAGTACGCTTATTTATGTTATATTACGATTATAACAGACATAACGAGAAGAGATTTCATTGAATTTGGTTGGGTTTTTGGATAACACAATGTCAAGGGCATCTATCCCGCACTGTAGGCATCAATCCTTCTCAGTAATTTCATGGTGGGGCAACTATACATACCTGTAGGCATCTATCCCCAAAAAAAGTGTTCCACAAAAATCAAAATTCTGTAAAATCTGCAAATGCTAGGTCAGAAAAAACTAACAGTATTTCAACTCAAATAATAAGGCTAGCTACTTTTATGGAAATTATTCATATAAAATCGATATTTTCGAAAATATGAGCCAATTTCAAAAAGTGGGGCATCTATCCGGGTTTTACCCTAAGTAATTCAAAAAATGCAATGATTTCTTACGCGACTTGAAAATCGAACCTTAATATTGCTGTTACCTGAACAATACTCGTATTTATAGTGATCATTACAAGTAGATAGTTTAATGCACGTTCAACAGAACTTTCTTGATGCACAGATCAAGAACAATTGTGAAATACCAGGTGAAATTGAGTATTAATACTAGTTCATCAAATCCTAAGACATGATCCTGTGGTGGATAAATGCGGCAATGTAAGAGCATGAATGAATGTATCACCTTTTTGTTCACCTCATTTTGAGTATACAAGATCAATTGAGCATTATCATCACCATGTACAGTTTGAAAAATACAAGATATAACAAGGTGATTTTTGCTGAAACGTACCATTTTGTCTGAAACATTGATATGTAACTTCAAGGAACCGAATCATGTATAGATTGGACCTAATACAGGACACAGGTGCATGAATGGATATAGAATGACAGACCATTCATTTCGAATGCACAGAGCATCGATTAGGGATGAATACCATTTACCAGCTAATGCTGGTCACAGGTCAGTATTTGATACAAAGACATCATTTCCAATCATCTTATCAGGGATCGTTTTGGGTTTCACGGTACATCCATACAATAGCAAACTTTACGGTACGCATTTACTCAAAGGTGAACTTATAGATGGCGGTCTTTTAGTGGCAAAGAACTTCGAAATGGATAAACAAAGATGACTTTTTTGAAATGACATGGAATTCACTTCATTCGAAAGATGATCTTCGGGCATTATAATTCAAATATAATTTCTTATATATGACAGCCACGGCTTGCTCAGACGTAGTTTAATCTCGAGGTCCTATTTTCGTTTACTTTTTTCAATATTCGATGGCCGTATATCTTCAATAACGCGGCTCATGTTGTCCTCCAAGTGGTGAATAGCACCCCATACCATAACGTTTACTGTCCGGTATATACGACGCTCAACACGAACTGAGGTTCCCGTCTTTCTCCCCGACGTCGTCTAACCCTTTTCAGGCCATCATGTGCACCCAAGGAGAATCGAGATTCATCCGAAAAGATGACCTGATGTCATTTCACATTCCAATGTTGACGTTCTCTTCAACACTGTAATCGTTGCCGGCGATGCTCAACCGTCAGAGGTAACACAAGATGGGGGTCGATAATTCTGCAGTCCAAAAGACCCTATCCGGCGGTAAACCGTTCGGACAGTTACAGGATGGCCTTGTTCTCCTAACCACTCATCAGCCAAATATCGAATTGTCGCAAATCGGTCTCTAAAGGCCATAAGTCTTGGACGTCGATCTTGAACTTCATTTGTGCCCTTTCGACGTCTGATCCCTACTCTTTCTCGATTTTGGGCATTATCAAACCCCGCTTGACAACATCTCAAGCAGAAGTTGAATTTATGTTCGTTCAGTTAGCTATTTCTCGAAATAAGAACCCCGCGTTCCCTAGACCAATAATTCGACCTATTTCAATTTTACTTAGCTGACGATGAATCCTGAGTACATGTGCTCTAGGCATTTTAACAACAACTTAACCTTAAGTTTGGATCTACCCGAACACTTTGTTTGTTGTGAATTAAAAAAAATTGCAAAACACCTCAATATTTAAGTGAGAAAAAATATATACCTATGTTGTGGCTAGACCAATTTACTACCACTTTTTTATCTTGAATAATAAAAATGACTTTCACCTTTAATTATATGTTGATAACTCCTTTTCAACTCTTTTTTAAATCCTATGATCTAACCAACAATATAATAAAATTATTACAATTGACCCGCCAGGACATTCTCCGCGGCCACGAAAAAAAGAACAATAAAACTTATCCTTTGTCTAAAAATTGTTGAATTTGACTAGAATATTTCTGACGAAACGTAGAGTCTTGCTTCATTTTATTTTCTACAATTTGTAGTCTTCTCAATGCGGTTGATCGACTTTCTGGTAAAACAATATTGGTGTTTTTCCATAAAAGTCTTTTTTCCCAATGGCTATCTTCAAGTTGGCGACAAGTTTGTTTCATTATTTCTAAGCTTTCCTTCTCTTCATTTGATAATATTTTTTTATTGTGTCTAGTAACTCCTAAACTATAATTTACAACAGTTTGTTCAATTAAAATTTCAATTTATTCTTTCGGTTTTTCATAGCAGAAAATTAATTGTCAATTCGATTTTCCGCAATGAAGTTATTTCCATAATTTTCAGTATTCACTTGATCTAACCATATTTAAATCTGCTCCTTATTATATTATTTTCCATTGAGGCTTGAATAGTTTCAGGTACCTCTATATCAGAACTATTCATCGCACAGACGAATTTTGTAGAACTGGTTCAATTTCCATTGAAGCTTGAATATTTATAATTTGTTCTTTTATTTCCATGCATTTCCTCATCTCTTGCTGCTTCTACTTCTTCTGCTGCTCTTGCTGCTTCTGCTGCTCCTACTTCTTCTGCTCTTCTTGCTGCCCTTGTTGCTTCTGCTTCGTTTTGTTTTATCGCTTTCAACTTTTAATCTTATGATTGAAGCTTAAATATATATAATTTGTTCTTCCATTTCCATGCATTTCCACATCTCAGCGGCTTCTGCTTCTGCTGCTCTTGCTGCTTTTGCTGCTTCTACTGCTTCTGCTGATATTGCTGCTTTTACTGCCTTCGCTGCTTCGCTTTTGCTGCTTCTGCTGTTTTGTGACTTCTGCTGGTCTTGGTGCTTCCGTTGCACTTGCTGCTTCCGCTGCTCTTGCTGATTCTGCTACTCTTGCTGCCCTTGTTGCTTCTATTTTCTTTTGTTTTATCGCTTTCAAAGCTTCTAATCTTTTCAATTCAATTTGTTTCAATTCAATAGTACTTGAAGATTGTTTGGTTTTTTGAGAGTTCTTAGTTGATTCACTAGGACTATACCTTGAGGGAGGTTTTTCTGCATGTTTCCTTGTAGACGTCCTTGAAGACTTCGCGATCTGTCATATCCGGAAGAGCAGTTTTATGCTCGTGGCTCAGAGCACAATTTTGGTATCTTTAAAGGATCGAAGGACCAAAAAATGTTGTGACTAGACCAATTTATTACCACTTTTTTATCTTGAATAATAAAAATGCATTTTTCGGCAACCGTCCGGTATATACCCACTTCCTGGTCGCTTTTTCTTTGAGAAAGTACATTTCCGGAAAGTACGTAGGTACTTTCCGGACTAGGCCGGAAAAACTCACATCGTTGTTGTCATTGTTATGATCATCACAATAGCAACGAAATAACGGATGACAGTTCTGTTTCTCTCATTGATTTGTAATTCTTCACGGTTGCCGAAAAAATATTGTACGCAACACGCCCGAAAATAGTTTTTTTGGACTCACAGACTTCCAGGACTAGAATTTTGTCTATTCGTCCAAAAACCCTATTTTCCGGACTTGTTACGTAGATTACTATTACCTTCAATTATATTTTGGCAACTCCTTTTCGACTCTTTTTTATATACTATGATCTAAACAACAATATAATGAAATCATTTGAATACACCCGCCAGAACAATTAACATAAAAAAACATTCACGATTTATTTCTCCAAATTTAATCAATTACTTCTTTACCAAAAAAAATTGAAATTTAAACAGCTCCTTCTGGGTGTTGCAGTTTCTTTGTCAGAGTCAGTTAGTATATTACTTAATAGACTTCGATTTAAAAAATATTATCAACATTTTCTATGACATTAGAACACTTTTTCTGAGAAACAACAAAAAACAAGAGCCAGTTGAAAAACTCCTGGCTTTCGCCTAATTTTCGGAGTTCATGAGTTCCCCATGAGCAGATGAATGGAATGAATAAAGACTATGAAAAATTCGTTGAGAAATGGCCGTGTGTGAAAAAAGCACTCAAAATTTAATTTGAATTTTCCGAGATTTCCTCATTCGAGAAATCTATGTGTAATATGAATATATGAATTCAAACCGTGCGATGCGAAGGCGCTGACTACGCCGCTTGTAGGCGGCGTTCGAACTGATATCCTCCTACATTATGCAAACTACAAGGAAAGCACATCTTCGAAAAAAGCTAGAAAGTTGGGAATCTAAGTAGATTAGAACGGAATATATACTGGAAGGAAACGATGAAATTGGCGTTATTTCATTGCTTCATCTCGAGACTCTTATCCCTTAATGGAAATACACAGAAGTCTCATCAAGGACCCGGGGTTTAGATAAACTGAGGTATGTAAATTTTTTCGGAACATTTGGAGTCGAATGAATTAATTCTGAAGTTCTCTCCCATTCAATTAAAACAGAAGTCGTTTACATTAGGAAGGTTATCCGAAACGCGATGCTTTACATTTTGATGGGAGAGTTGCATTTATAATGCAGTTTGAAGAGTGAGCAGAATTTACGGGATTGAATTTGAATACCATCCCGACCGGGAGAACCCTGTTGATGTATTTTTAATAGCCTTTGAAGAAGTTTTTGCTCCTTTGCGAAATGTGAGGGTATGTTGTATGTTATTATACATCCGGTTATGAGCAATCTTTGCAGAAAGACGGCAAAGCGCTTTCAAGACCGCCCCTTTCGGCACTGAAGAATTTGTAGGTACAGTTCTGAAGCAAGTCTCCAAAATTTATTCGAGAATGCATCAAATGCAATATACACACATCGCCACAAATCTTGCCCCCCCCCCTAGGTTTCGCAAGAAATAAACATCTATGTTCTGGACATGGAATGAATATTTTCCCCTATTTCAACTGCAATACAGGGTGCTCCTAAACAAAAACGAAAAGGGGAGATTTCTTAATTGAGTTAAAGAAAAAAAGTCCCATAAACATGGGGTCGCAAAGGTTTCGTGAGGAGATTAAGAATTGCACACACCAGGCTGACACACAGCTACTTGATGTCATCGGAAGAACATCCTATACTCCATTCACTTTTATTTAATCATATAGGAGGTCATGGTTTCGTTTTCAGGAGTTGGTGCCCCTGATGAAGAGCACAAAAAATATCGTTAATGACAAAACGACGATGCCAGTTTCTTTGTTCACATCAAAGTAAAAGTATCAAAGATATTCCACATTTTGTTAGGTTTACAAATTGTTCGCAGATTTTTGGTATTCAATCGATATTTGCAGGTGAGTTTTTCGTCGAATATCCAAGATTAACGTATGTTTATTGTTTTAGCACCAGTTTGGAGCGTGAGGACGATTTTCAAGACCAGGACGAATGTTTACATTTCGAGGTTAAAGGGGTACACGGGAATTTCGTTGAAAAAGCTGTTATTTGGACAAATATCGCAGTAGATGGATCAGATGGAGCCTTTAGAGGTCGATTAGAATGATGTTTTTCAGGTTTTCCAAGAAATTTGGCGATATCTGAGCAGATTTGCAAAAGTTAGTTACCTCACTAATGAGGTGGAACTTAGACCTAATTCTCCTATAAGAAACGCCTTTCAAAAGTCGAGATGGTGAAAAATGTCTTCTTTAGATGTTGTTTGAACAAACGCAGCCTAGTTTTATACCCCAACGTTGATTTTAAGTGATTTTAAGAAAGTTATCAACAAAATAAAATTGACATTCTGACATTGCTCGGTTGAAGGAATAAAAAATGTTTTTTGAGGTGAGTATAATATACAAATTTTTCAATGGAAGCCATTGTTCTCAGGTACCTGCCCATCATGATACCATGGGTTGGCAACCTTTTGAGTCAGAAGAGCGAAAAGTAATATTTCATGAAACCCTGCATTTTTTTGAAGATCCCGCAGAATGTCAATTTTACCCCTTTTTTGGAACCTCTTTTTATTGCTGATAGAACTGATGAGCCACTATTGCATTGAAATTATTAGTTTCTCTGTAAACAAATTCGTTAATTTAGTTATTATGTTTATTTTCTTTGTGATGATAAAATTGTTATTTATTTGAAATAAAGAAATATAAGAAATAGAAATGTTATGCACCCTCACAATCATATCACATACAATATCATGATGAAAACAAAGCACATCGATAAATTTTTACGATCATAAATCCAAAAACTCCTTTATATGTAGAATATTGTTCACAATTTTCTGTTGTGTTCTCCAAAATGAAATATAATGAAGAATAGGTATCTTGTTGACAAAGTTGTGAGGACTAGAGTTGTTAGCCCAATTCCCTGAGATACCTGTTCTTCATTGTTTCACAATTTTTGTCAGCTGATAGACTCCCTCTTCAAATATACAAGTGCCTTCATTCTCTTTGGCAGGGATTCAAATAGTCTCATTGCCATATACCTAGAACATAATATTTTCAGTCAGGTAAGTATGTAATCAATAGAAATACTTGAATATTTTAACTGGTTTCATTTTCTACATCCCTCAAAGTAGTGATTACACTCAGTGAAGAAAAAATAGCATTTGGTAAACAAGACCAAAACATGTTGGTATATGTAGAGAATAATATGCTTCTCTTCGAAAACTCAACATCATGACTATTCGTACCTCAACCAAAGCATATTGCTCTCATGGCAAAAGCTTTTGAACCAAGAATACTAATTCAGTAGACTTACTTTACCCCAATGGGAGATACCATAATTAATTCTCCTCTGAAACCTTGATACTATACTACATAATTCTTCGCAGTGGTATCTCCATCCAAGTTGGTGGTGCACCATAACTCCCAGCACTAGGTGTAGTATATTCATTGAAACTGAAATTTGTTAGGAATTCTGAGCTTGTCTTCTCTCAAGAATTATCCTTTGGGTTTGACGTTTTTTGAGTGAGGGGCCATTCTTTTAGCACTATTGATTTATGATCCCTGTGGTCTCAGTCAGTCTAGAAATCAGATTAAGAACCTTTATCTTTTGTAGACACTAAAACATAGTTATCATCAGCATATTATATAGGGACCCATAGATCAGCAAGAACGACACGTTTAAATAAAAAGTTTCAAAGTACCTAACTTACCTGCGGTGGTCCAACCTTAACTAGAAAAGGAATCCTTTCTATCAATTCTTATAAACGTTAATTATTTTCGTCCATCACATCTTTTCCAATTCACTCATTTTCCGAATAAATTCACATTCTGAGAAATACGCTAAGAATGTAGAAAGGGCAACATAGTGTTGTTGACTTGGAACATAAAAATATTTTGAAAAACGTCATAACTTCGATACAGAGTAGAATGTGTCAAATTTCCAAGGCCAGAGTTGTGATTTTATAATTGTGAATGGAGTATAATATATATGCGAATACTGCCCAGAACATCGATTAACTGTGGAACACTTCCTAACTCGCTGTCAGCATTATGCTGACCTCAGACATCGAGTGAGCCTCAAAGAAAATTTAAAAGACATACTCAGCTCACCAACACAAATTGAAGCAGCAATAGAATTCCTGAAAGAAAGCCAACTGTACATATATATTTCTCTTTCTGAATTAATATCCATATCTTGTTAAAATATTTGGCTTCATCTGTAATGTAAAAATAGAATAGTGTACTGTGTCAATGGCCTAGTTGCCGAGACACGATAATTTAAAAAAAGTTTCGTTTTTGAGATATGTACTAGGTGTACTAGGGATTATTAGAGCGATAAGTATGAAAACAGGTGGATTGGACGAGGTGGACATCAGCCATGGCCGACCAGATCCCCAGACTTAAATAGTATAGATTTCTTTTTATGGTAATTAGATTTTTATGACAACTTTGATTTCGAGGGAATCTTTCAAAATTTACTTTCTCGAAATCGGTAGCAGAAACGACAAAACTACAGGAGACCGAAAAGTTTAGTATACCAACAAAGCTTCTTTTTACATTTTTTAAATTCACAGTTGCTCACCAAAAACAAGTTCTGGAGGAAAACAGTTGACAGTGTTCCAGAAAGAATATCACTCTGTACATCTGCTACCGAAATTGCCATGTCACGTGGTGAGATAATATCTATGCCAAATTTCAGTTGAATATCTTGTAAAGTGTAGATACTATGAAAAAAAAACTTGAAAAAAATTCAAACTTCAACACTCTGTATCTCGGAAACGAAACGTTTGCGACCCCATGTTTATGGGATTTTTTTACTTAAACATACCTAAGGAATCTCCTCTTTTCGTTCAATTTAGGGATACCCTGTATATTTGATGAAAAATCTTTGTTTGTTTGAGACAAAATTTGAAAGGGCACAACTTCCCGGGCGAAATTGTGTCGATCTAGTCTGACTGGACCTTTCCAAAGCCTTCCTCGTCGACTACCACTTTGTGAACCGAGTCCTAACTAGTCCGAAAAAAGTACGTTACTCCATTGTGGTGAAAGCCAGTGATGGTGGTGTTCTGCCCATTGTCAACGGGAAGCTCTATGTCCAGATGATAGCCCGAGGTATGCTTAAAGGTCTTCTAGCACTCAAATGTGAGGAATGCAACCGTCTCCTCATGGTACCTACTGGTTGAGACTACCCGTCTACAGATAGCGTTCGATTTCTTGTAGTAAACTTGATATAATGGTCTTCCCTTGTAGACGTTACTCTGGGTCGTCCAGGCACCGGTCTCCAGGCAACGCTGCCGGTTTTCTGAAAAAGGGCCTATATCCGCCTTACTAAAGTTCGTGGAAAGACAAATGTTACGCAATCTGGTGGTTCGACAAAGCTTCTTGACGTAAGGCTACTTACTAGTCTTGTCCGGTCGAACTGAGAAATTGGATTTCCTGGCATTTTCCACGGAATATTTTCAGTATTACAACCCACGTTATTCATTGAAAACATCGAGAATACCTGTATTCTCCCGATCAAGAATTTTTTTTCTTCTTCAATGTTTTGATTTGAGTGATAAGATAATGAAGATTCCACGCACTAAAAATTGACATGTTGCATTTAACAAATTGAAATACGATGGGTAGAGCCAAGACTCTTGAAAATTTGTGTAATGCTTAAAATGCTCTATTACAATATAGAGTATTCCGAAATTCTTCAAAGAATTATTATTGATTACAAAATAAAATTCAAAACGATTATTCAACAAGAAGAATCCATGATATTCGTCGCAGACAGCTTCTTGTAGGTACTTACATGAATTTAAAAATTTTGAAATATTCCGATATAACTTCATAAATATTAATATTTGAGTAGTCGAATGAAACAACACAAATATGATTTGAAAGAATTGAAAGACGTAAAAAACAAAGAAAAAACACCCCTCTGTACCCATTACTTTAATGAGGATCATATCATTGAAGTTGAAAGTGTCGTAATTTGTGACAGGAAGGAAAACTTCAAGAAGAGAAATATTTTAAAGATGATTTATATTAGTTTATTTGATACCATGAATTTTAGAACTGATACGGAACAACTAGCTGGACCTTATAATTCCATCTTTTCTGAATATAAAAATCTTGTAAATTTGACATAGAATAATAATAAAGTAAAATATAAAGGAAGAAAAGAAGGAAAAATTAATGCCAGATAAACAGAGCAAAAAATAAAAAAAAATTGAGGATATTTCATTTGATATTTTGTAATTTATGTATTTTAAGGATGAATTCCACACAAGAGTGTAGAATGGAATAAATAAGTTCATGTTTTGTTTCTGTGTCTGTGTTCGACCGGTAATTTTAGACGAATGTTATTACTTGATAATCTGTCAATTTTTTGATTTGCTGAGTTGTTTACACCGCTGGTGCTCTTTTATTGCTTTAGGAAGTTAGACTGTTGAACTTGTAGATGTTCGTGAATTGTTGTACTTGTTTTAATGTTAGTTCTTATGTAGGTTCTTTTATCACGCTTCTTAGGTGAGGTTGATTGTATACTTGAAGATCTGTGAATTTGAGTGTATCTATTGTTTTGAATAAATTGTAGGCCTGAGGAAGCAGAAGGCAACTTCTGCGAAATGTCGTCACGGTTGATGTAAAGAAACCATAACACCATTTGTTTTTATTTTGTCCTATTTCCCGAAAAGAAGATTTCGATTGTTTTAATGGAGGACGCAATTTCCAGAATTCATATTAATATTTATTTTGCACCTTTGTTGCTTGACCATCATATTCATTTTGCTTGAGAATGCTATTGCCAACTTTTGCTTGTTTTTTTCAGCTTTGAGAGAAAATAAATTCACATTTCCAAACCTGCGTAGGTCTCTGTTTTATAATTTGTTATTTTTATTTTCTCATTCACTCAAATTTCCCTTAGGATCAGCAATTCTGATCAAGAATTCAATGCAGCACTACGGAGAATCGAGGAAACATCATATTTAGTCAACTGCAATAAAAATGAAAAACTTACTTTACGAACTCACAATATCAGCGGTCTATTACCCGCCTAGGCACAATTTGACACAAAGCGTCTGCATGGAATATTTTAGAACTCTCGGAACCAAATTTATTGCTGGCGGTGACTACAACAGTAAAAATACCAGATGGGATTCGCACAACTAGAAATGTTGGAAGATATCGAAAGAGGTAGTTAATCCATTTTATGAGATGCGTCTGGCGGATCCAAACAGTTTTCAGGGGAGGGGCATGAAGTCTTTCAAGGGGGGGGGGCATCAATAGATAGAAATTTTTCACCAAAGTTATAGGACTACCAATAAAGGGATTATTGTCAATTTCGAGTTCCAAGGCGGGGGCCATGGCAATTGTTTCTTAAATCATTAACTAGTACTGAATCTGAATTCAGATGCCATAATTCCCTTTTTTTGTTTGAATAATCTGATGTTTTTCATTTTTCTGTATTCGATTGGTAGAGCGATATACATTTTTGGGACTAGGTACGTCCAATGTCTCTGGCCAACCATCATTTGGGCGCGTGTAGTCTTGAAGTTTGTATCGGGTGATCAATTGATTGCAGCAATGTTTCTTCGAAGAAAACAAAAGCGGCTTCCCAAATATCCTTTTTTGTTCAATTGTGTCTGTATCAAACCAAAATACAGGGTGAGTCTTTGACTTGTACCTGTATTCTAACTGTAGATTCCTCTCATCAAACGAAACACCATTTTCTCATACCATTTTTCAAAGTTCGGTGTCGAAAATCCATGAAAAAAACACCTTTCTGATCATATCTTCAGAACCGATATATCTAATAAACTAATTTTTGGTTGATTGTTTACTGTATTCATGGTGCATATTTCTCAATCAAAACTTATTTAATATTCCTCTTAGTATGAAAGTGATAGCGTACCCGTCTCATAAATTCACGCAAAATACTATGAAACCACCTGAAAAAGATAAACGGTTCATATTATCGAAAGAATCAGCCATTGAATACAATAAAAGTATTCCTATGATTTTTTCATGAAACGCATCCTTTTTGAGTTATTCCTGATTGTATACGATGAAATTTGAGAAAAAAAATCATGGATATCAAAAAAATGCTTCCGTGCCTTAAATATCATCGTGTATTATTTCTTCTCTGGTCTCTTAACAAGTTAACAATGATGTCAGAATGTTTATCAACTTCGTCCATCTAAAATTATAAATGATGGAAACACGTTTGATGTAGAGATTATATGTAATAACAAAATCCCACAGATGTGGAAGATAAAATTGAATTCTAAGAAGCATGAAATTACACATTTTATTAGCACAGTTTCTATTAAAAATTTATTGTTACCAGTACTCCAGGAAAATATCTATTTAAACAATATCCTTTTGGACTTTTAACTCGACACCACAGGTTCTTATCACATCTATCCACTGGAAGTCCTCACATAACCTTTTTGCTTTATTCTATGTGAATAAATGAATGAACCGTAGTCCATGGCGCAGGTTATCGCGTAAGAGTCGTTCATCACTGACTCACTTTGGAGATACAGAACAACGGTTTGTCTTGCGTGGCGGCTACTTCGAAGCGCACCGTTATACGCGACTGAAATTAAGATCGTAGCACTATATCGGTGAGAATCAGAACTACTCGTTTGACGTTTCCAAAGAGCAACGCCTAGACGCCTTAAGCGAAAAGTAAACAAAACTAGTGCCCTCGCGATAGACCAGCCGTTAACGATAGGGGACGTACTGCTTCCTTGGTTTCGCCTATGCCCTATACCATTGTTTGCAGAGGAAATCGGCAATCTGGCATCGTCTTCTCAAAAGTTCTGTGAAATATCACAGAAGATGGGTTAGAATGGGTTAGAATCCTATGACCTAGGTTAATGAAGTTATGATAGGTTAGTGAGGAACCAATTTTTTATGAGATCGTTTTAGAATATCGAGCAAAATATGAACAAATTATTATTCAAGAAAATCGAAGGAACTTATTTCGGTGTGAGAAATATGGCTTTTCAAGTGCAGAAATTATCGGACAAAACTAAGTGTTTTTGTTAGGAAATATCGTGTTTGTAACATTCTTAGTCAAATAAGGTGAGTGTTTGAGTAGTTCCTAGATTTATCACCCAAAGCATCTAATAATCACCTCGATTTCAATCGAAAACTATGAACTTTGGGGTGTTTGCAGAGAATTGTATCAGGCACTTATTTGGCCCAATTTTTTTTTTCAAATGGCTATATCTCTTTAATAGAGCCGAATTCGGAAAAATGAGAAATGAAAAAAAGGTTTTTTAAGCCTCAAGAATCTACAGTTAAAATATATGTACAAGTCGAAGACTCATCCTGTATATGGTTTTCATTTGCCTAATATTCATCTGCGATTTCAGATACCTGTCAATGATTCACAAAAAAGCAAAATGCTCCACAGGAGAAAAGGTACGGCCACTTTTCATGAATGCACAGTTACGAAAAACACTACAAACTCTAACACTGAATTGAAGAGACATCGACATCTGTTTTTGTTCAACTAGTTTATAAATAAGAACATTCAAATTTGTCCAATTTGGCTCACTCTCTACTCTTGATTGAAAATTTGTATGCCCCTCCTGAAAAATTGCCTTGATCCGTAAGTGCTTCAGCTATTAGCTTTATATTTTTGATGGCTGAATAAAAATTTCTCATAGAAAAAACTGAATGCACCCAATATAATAGTGAAATGTTCATAGCTGAATGGTTGGAAATTGCGACCTTCTATCCCAGTCTTCGCCATTAAATGTAACATGCTTTATGAACTATAAGCAGCAATTTAACAAATGCTGTTTCGTGTAATACAACGATGAATGTGTGGATACAGATACAACGGGTCGATTTCATCCCGCCCTCTGAATTTCCAGGGAAAACGTTCTGAAAGGGAGATAGGTCAGGCAATCGGCGCGTATTTCGCAGAGCCGATAATGAGGAGCTCGCGCAAAATAAAATATTTTCACCGGGCTGAATAAAAGATGGTATTTTCAATTTTATACGTTCTACTAATGGATAGCGTGCTCCGCTTTGCGTGTCCTTAATGACTGCAAACTACTTTCTGCTAGGGGAAATTTCTCGGCGAATGTCCGTAATGGACATCAGCCTGGACCGCCTACAGGAAGGAATTTTAATGAATGGATTCGACTCGCATTTCCGTAGAGTGAGTTTCACATTAACAATGAAAATTTAATTCAAGATATGGCGCTTTCCACGGGAAGGCGGACCTGGCGCTTGAATCATCACCAATCGGAACTGATAATTGATAAGTTTCTTTCGCTGTTCGGATCCTGCGATATCACCTCATAATTCAGTGATTCCAGTTTCTGCCTTAAAGAGTAATGAGAAAGGAAAACCAATTAGGCTTCATGTCGAATAATGAGAAAACGGAAATATGAATTTGTATCATCGTCAATTAAGAGGGATAATGACAAAAAATTTCAGATCACAAATGGGTCTGATTAACATTTCAGTTGCTGACCTTTTGAACAACCTGTAACGTTAGGAATGATTTTACCAGCTGAAACCCTACTTTCAGAAATACTATATATAATTGCAGGCGGGGACAAATTGAAATCTACCCATTTTAATTTTCACAACCAGTTTCGCGCTCTTCATTTGTCCCCGCCTACAATATATAAGAGCATTCACGACATATTTATATTGAAGTATATATGTACCATAAAAAAAAAGGATCTTGCGAATTATAGGTAGGAGAAAACTCATGACACATTCTGTAGTTATTTTTCCCTGACTGATCGGAACCTGAAAACAGATCCAGCCTATCGTTCATAGTTTTCGAGCTATGGACGAAATTTGAGAAATTGTCATTTTCGATAATTCTGAATCACTCGCTTGTTTGAACTCGTATTCGAAATTTGTTTTTTTTAGGGAGTAATTCAAATAAAATATGATTGATTTTTTTAATTCAGGTACTTTTGAGAACTGAAAAGGATTTATGATTTCGTGAATGTAAACTATAGTCGGAAGTTCTTTATCTTGTTACAAAATATATGTATGTACGAGGATATATTGAAAAATTCTTAGCCTACTATAGAACCAAACAAAATTTCAGTGTCAAAATATTTTAATACTCAAAATTTTCTCCTCCTAATTGAATACATTCATCACAGCGAACCTGCAACGTCTCTAGACCTTAAAAAAAGTTTCTTCTTGCTCTGCAATCCAGTCCTCCACAACTTTTATTACCTCCTCGTTGGAATAAAATGTACCTTTTAAACTTTTTTTCAGTTAAGCAGAGAGATGATAGTCGGACGGAGCCAAACCCATCGAATAAGGGAGTGTTCTAGTAATTCTAACCCTGAATCACGAATTTTTTGCATGGCAACATGAGATTTGTGTACTGGGGCGTTGTCCTGTAAAAACAAAATACCTTTGGATAGCTTTCCACGTCTTTTCCCTTTATTTTTTTTCCGTAGAGTGGTCATTAATGTCAAACAGTAATCTCCAGTTACTCTTCTACCCTCATCCAAAAAATAAATTATGATTACTTCATGGCAGTCCCAAAAAAGTAAATCAAGATTTTTTCCAGCAGATTTTTGGACAAGAAACTTCTTAGGTCTTGGAGAACCATAGTGTCGCCATTCCATCGATCGTTGCTGTTTCTGGATCGTAGAAATGTACCCAAGTCTCATCCATAGTAACAATTTGGTTTAAGAAATCTACATCGTTTTCAAATCGAGCACAGATCGAAAGCGATGCTTCTACCCTTGCCACGCTTTTGGTCAACATTCAAACATTTGGGGATCCATTTTGCAGAAATTTTTCTCATGTCCAAATTTACGTGAACTATATGATGAACGCGTTCGTATGAATTCTTCAGTGCTTCAGATATCCATTTTAGCCCGATTCGGCGGTCTGATAAAATCATGAACTACATCGATATTTTCGGGGACTGACACAGAAACTGGCCTTCCCGATCGGCCATCATCATCAATGGAAAATTCACCTCTTTTGAAGATTGCAGTCCAATTTTTCACGGTCGCATACGAAGGACATTGATTACCAAGGGTATTAAGCATATCTTCGTAAATCTGCTTACCTCTTAACCCTTTTAAATACAGGTACTTGTTGATGGCTCGATACTCCAATTTTTCGATCTTTATAATTCCGGTGGACATCTTTTTTGTTAATTTATTGCGTAACTCTGGTTTACTTTTTTGACGTCGAACTCTACACTGACACTTCTAATAAATTACTGTTTGTTGATATGGT
Source organism: Adalia decempunctata (assembly GCA_951802165.1). Taxonomy (NCBI): domain Eukaryota; kingdom Metazoa; phylum Arthropoda; class Insecta; order Coleoptera; family Coccinellidae; genus Adalia; species Adalia decempunctata. The sequence continues at coordinate 32,489,739 of OX637697.1, forward strand.
ATCGCAATATTTTGTTTATGCATGAAACTGGTCTAGGCTAACTAGATATCAACACATCCTCGTATCATATGTCGCTATTCACAGGAATATTACATAAAAAATTCATACTTTTGTCTTGCTTCTCGATTCACTGTTGATTTATGAGAAGGCTGGCGGTAACATAGCGACTGTTGAATATGCATTATAGTTCGTGAACTCCACATAATTCTATGTGAAATCAATCTTCTGTTATAGGAATCACAAGGGGTAGAATAATTATCTCTTTAATGTGCCGATTTTCTTCAATAAAGAGGAGAAGACTTTGATCTCATCGTTCAAGAAAAAATTTTATTCTATTATGTTTTTCCTATTTATGAAAGAAATTTGGCAGGTCAGTAATATTGAAAAATAAATCATAGTTGAATATAATTATCATTTTTACAAAAGTGACATCACGAAGAAAAATTATCAACGGTAGGTAGTGCTCGAATTGTGAATCAATATTAATTTTTCAGATTGCGAGCGCTGGCAATATTTTTCACCCGGTTGCTTTCGAAATAGACTTTCCTTGCTACTTGCTATTTTCATCTACTTGAATATAGCAAAATATATCGAATATTTGGTAATTTCGATCATTTCGGGCCATTAGGGGTAATAAACACATTCTCAATTTCAAATCTTAAGAATAAACGATGGCAAATTACCCATAGAAATATTTATTCCGCAATAAGCGATTCCAATAACAGAGGCTCAAGTTCTCAAAAAATCATGCATATTCAACGGTCGTTATGGTAACGCCAGCCTACTTATACTCCAACAATATCAGAAGCAAGATGAAGATATTCAATGATTTTCTGGTGTAATATTCATGTGAATAGAGAGATGATACATTTTTGAAATCAGCAGAAACTTTGTAGCATGATGAGAGAACATTCGACTTCAGTTTGAATTCGGGAAATCATAAATCCTGCTCATTTCTCGAACATAGAGGAAATTCAATCATATTATATTCGAATAACTCCCAAAAAGTTCCTGTAGAATGTAACAACGGATTTCGAAAACGAGTTCAAACAATAAGCGAGTTATTCAGCATGATTGAAAATGAGAATTTCTCAATTTTTGTTCATAACTCAAAATGCATGAAAGATGGGCTGGATCTGCTTTCAGATTCAGATTAGCCAGGAAACAAGTGCTAGAATAGCTATTTATGTAACAAGTACATAAAGTAGGTCTTTATGGACGAGTCCAAAGTTTATGGCAGAGCGAGCAAAGCGAGCGAGGCCAATAATTTGGGCAAGTCCAGAAGCCTAATTATGTACGAGTTGCATAGAAAGCTTTATGTTTGACTGCAATGCAGACATTTTATTTTCTGAAATGGCAATTAATATATTCGTCGCTTTATTTCAAGAAATACATTGAGTGTGCTTTGGCTTATCTTACCTTAGTAACGATGTTGTATTATATGTTCTGTGGTAACGATCAGCGACCTTAGCAACCTCACTGAACAAAGTTGTTTACTTCGTTAATTCTGTGACAAACGTCATAATAATCCCAAAAATGGATAGTTCGGAAGAGGAAAGCGTGAATAATTTAGCCGCAAGTGCCAAAGAATCTCTCCTACCCACTAAAAGTGCTTATGAAAATTTGTATGCTGCCTATAACAAGTGGTGTGAAACGAAAAAAATTGCTAAATCAAGAGAAGACCGTGACAGTTGATTCACGAGGGGGAAGTTTGCGACACGAGCCGCAAGGCGAGTGTCGCAATTCACCCGAGTGAATAATAGTGATTATGTGCGAATAGAATACTATACTTTGTCCACGACTTCCTCGGTAAAATTCGATTTAATCTGCATTTTCAACAACGAAAATAGTTATCAAAAGCGTTGACATAACATTTTCTGTGTTCGCACTGAATAATGCAAAATCTCAATAAACGTCAAAAAGTTCAGTTGACATCGATTCATTTCCATACTTTCGCTCTGATGAAAATGAAATAGAAATGTATACAAGCTAGTGTTTTACCTTCATTACAAGATATTTTTGATCGCATACTTTAGGAATAATTTCTTCGCAAGAAAATACTCTAGCTTTCTTCATTCTGATTTCCTTTTCAAAAGTGAACGTAGTTTTTCATAATTTTCAATATCGTTGAGAGTATTTTTGAGCATGGAATAATGGCTCCATAGGGTTGTTTGTTCATAGGTAGCTGATATTTTCGAAGTCAGAAAAACTGCTTCCGAAAATGCTGCTCTCAGTCCATGAAATTATTAAACGCTTTTAGGCTGAGGTTCCTCGATTTTTCCGGCAATAGAATAATAATAATAGAATAATGCAGTATTTCTTGCAGCCTCGCTTATTTCTGGTGGAGTACACAACATTCATTTCTTCATGACTCTCTGTTATGCAGGTATCTTCGAGAAGAATTTCAATTTATGGGAGGCACAATGAAAACGACGTTTCGAATATTTTTGAGCTTGTCAAACTGAATGGGAATCATAGAAGAAAACATTAAGTGGTGATTTTTTTCTCTTAATTGTCATCGCGCTGATGGCTTGGTGGTTGGCAGTCAATTTTCCATGGAAAAAAGGCGTTCGGGTTCGAATCCTGATAGATTAAATATTTCAGAAGTGAATGTTTAGCAGTGATTAATGAATCATTATTCACCGCCATTATTCACCGGTGAATGATGACTATCATTACGTTTCTCAAAGGTCATTCGAAATGTAAGGAAGTCGTGGACAAACGATATTTTCACACTGACTGAAACTTCTTCAAAAAAAATATAGATAACGAATTGTTTCTTTTCAAATTGGCTTTACAATTTCAGAACAACGTGTTTTAGAAGTTTAACTATTACAACAAAGTCATTACAGTCATGAAGTACCTGGTTAAAATGAAGAAATGTTCTGTCACGAGAAGAAAGGAAACTATATGGAATAAACAAAGTTGTGAAAAATCGAATACCGTAATTTTCCGCCCGGATAAATCACATTATCTGTCCTCGGAGGACAAGGGCCTAACAAGGGAAAAGCCCCACGCGAACTCAACGAGGATTTCGATAACATAACGCCTCTCGTCGATCTAGCAAATCTCGGCAGTGTCGTTAAATGGGTATTCCGAGCGAAAGAGTAAACAACGGCGCCAAAGGAAAAACAAATATCGAGAGAAAAACTGGAAAATTCAATGAATGCTCCGGCAAACAAATGGATCGGAATACTTCCGAAATATATAACGCTCTTACTGAATGGCAGAGGGGATTTGCAGGGAGACCACTATATTTTTCATTCTAAAGAACACCAATTAGTCCCACCGGATCAACTTTTCATTATCAGATGTGCGGATAGAGACTTAACGGCCAGCGCTGGAGTGAATTGATGTGTGGACTGAAGTACATTTTCATCAGTTCTAAGAAATCCCTGGGATGAAAAATCCTGGAGACGTTCCAATGGGATCGAAATTATTTTGCAGGACATTTCAATGTAAAGGATTGAGAAAGTTTTTTGTGCATTTGTGAAGATTTGGAACGATGTTTCTTTACAAATTTTTATACAGGGTGTTCCCAAATAAGTGTATCAACGGTCAATTGTAGATTGCTCATGAAAAAATAACATTTTTCTTTCTCTTCCGTTTTTTCCTTCGGCTCTTCGTTTCAGAGATACAAGGTGTCGAAATTTTTTTTTCAGTTTTTTGTTAATATCTCAGGAACCATTCGAACTACAAAATTCTTTACACACAGTGTCACTAATAAAAGCTACTTTCTTTCACTTTATTCGGTTCTATTAGAAGTTTCAGAGGCAGTATTGAATTTGCACAAAGGTTTTACCGTCCAACTTTCACATCACTGGATAAATTTGTATTTGTATATATATACAGCAAATTCTTATGCCTATTTCTCCCCATATTGGAGACCTAGTCAGGCCAGGATCTACGATTTTTTCTGCCCGGGGCAAAAATTCATGATGGCGCCCCCCCCCCAATTCTTGAAATATATAAATTCATAAAAAATAACAAAAATAAATAATACAAATGAATAATAAAAATAAATACTAATAATAAGGAAAATATCACAAGGACAGAAATTAAATTTTTTTCTTGACAGCTTCACGCGGAGTGATTTTCTTTACGCGAACTCATCTATCAACTCCTCGAAATCTGTTTCGGAAGCAGTTATGTTTTTTATAGCTAAGATCGAGAGACCATAGAGACGTTTATGACTCATTGAGGAACGCAAATAATTTTTTTATTATTTTCAATTTACTGAAACTGCGTTCACATCTTGCAGACGTGGTAAGTAATGTCCAGTATATTCTTAAAGCTATACTGACATTAGGGAAAGCTTCTTGCAGATCTTGCCTGTGAAGGTCTAATGAAGTCGATCTTCCACAAATTTCAGGAACCATCTCTCTGAATACCGCTAGTTCCTAACAAAAATCAACTGCATTCAAGTCTATCCAATATTTTTGCGCTAAAAGGGTCCCATTTTTCTGCACATAATTTCCTTCGATAATCTTTGAGTTTATAGAATTTTTCTAAACTCTTGTCAAATATAGTAAATATACAATAATAATAATAAACCAACTAGATCTAGCGTTCTTGACTCAACTTCGCACATTTCGTCGACCTGCTTTATTTTCTTCTTGAAAACACGTTCATTTCTAATAATCGGGTCCAAATCCAATTCTTCTGAAAGAAGTGTAGCATCCGAGATCCAGTTTTCAATAGGTTTTTCTCTCATTCCTTCCAAGATCTTCACAAGACCTCGCATTATGAACGTGAAATAATTATATCCCCTTTCTGAATTTCCACGTTGACCCTATTAATCTCCCGCAGAATATTACACCGAATTGTTAGGTTCAGGATGAATCTAAAATCCATCAGAGCATGAAGCAAATGACCAGCTTCATTCTTGGATTCTGCGACTAGTGAGGATTCTTTGATTTCTTCCAGAGCCTTCAAAAGTCCCGGTAAATTATTGAGCAAGGCATTAACAGCATGATGTTTGGTCCATCTTGTTTGGTTACTTCCTTTCAAATTTGTTTTCATGCACTTTTTCATAATTGTCCATCGTGTGGTTGAACTAACAAAAAAAAATTACAGTTTTTGTACAACACCAAATAAATATTCTGCTTCTGAACATGATGAAGTCGAAGATTCAAAGAGTGTGCTTTAGGCATGGAACTAATACTGCCAGCTCGTTCATCAGAAGAAATCTGGATTGTCCTTTATACTTTATGCCAGCCATATTAGATCTGCTGATCTTCTTGCAATTTATCAAGAATTCGCTATGATTTTATTCTCCAGTTTTTCCGTCAACTTCTAAGAAGTTAATAAAACTTTCCTTCATCTCATATCCAGACTCCGTTCTCTTTAAATATCGTACAACCTGGTTCATTTATTCTGTGTGAGATACATCTGGGGTGCAGTCGAACATAATAGTGAAATAGTTGGCCTCCTTGATCTCCTAATGTTATTCCGAAATTTCGTGGCCATTAAATCGATAATTTCTTTTTGTATAGTTTTGGACCGATAGGATGTATTGTCCTTTTTTGAGTGATCAAGATGGCACTTCAGAGTTTCCGAGAAGTAAAATAAAATTTAACCTCTGGTTGTTTTTGGCGCCCCCTTGAGCTGGCGCCCAGTTCGTATTCACATTTCATTTGTTATTATTTATAATGGCAAATGATTTGTGTCCTATTTCTCTCGATTGAATGCACCTTATTGCTTAAATGATTTTGTATCATATTTAATATCTATAATGTTTCTTATTTTGTGTAAATCAACAAATAGATCCCCCAGTGGACACTGAAAAGAAATGAGAACATAATCTTGCTCAAACTTCTCTTCGCCATATTGAAGTCATGCTCATACCGATAGTTTTCCCAGAGAAAGTTGGGAACCCTTGAATTTCTTCGATAAAGAAGTTTTAATCAAATCCCATAACTTATACTACACTCCCGATCTTACACTCGATAGAGGGGCTAAGTCGAAATGAAAGTTCGGCCAGCAATGGGACTCCGATATCATCAGGTGAAGATATATTATTTTGCTCCTACGTGGAAAAGATAAAAACTGATGAAAGTTAGGGGGGTTAAATAGATAACGATGGAAATTCCTCTACGTGAGCTTGATAATTTAATATACTTTCTCCCCATGATTTAACTGTTCTCATTCTATTGAATTTCATACGTCAGAACATGAATATAAATTATTATATAACATCTACAGGGGGAACTATCAACTTGCGTAATATCTCCATATCTTCGTATCCCTTTTTTCAAATAAATAAAATTTTAGTGAAATGTTTATTCTGTTCAAGGTGCATATTCCTCAATGATACCGTATGCAATGTTTTCTCTGGTATCAAAGTTGCATCCTATACGAATCTCAAAGTCACGTAAAAATACTAGAAAACTAAAAGCGGTTTATATAGGGTGTTTCAGAAAAAGGTGACCCCGTTTGCAGGAAATGAAGAAAAATATTTGGGGTTTGCTCAGTAAGAAATTTTCGTAGAAGCTGTTGAAGAAAAAAAATATCTATTCGTGAAAACGGAGGACATTTTGACCACCTACTCTAATTGAATTCTGATTTGATATTATTATTACCCTTCATTTTAATTTTCATTTTGTGATTTTTTGTCTCATTTATACATTTATCATTACTTCATACCAGCATCAGTTATTACTTCATAATGATGATAATGATACTGAATCATGATATTTACTTCATAATTTTGAAATCAAAATACTCTGAAAACGGTAGGAACCGTATAAGTAGCGTCCTCAAGAATATTCAGACATTAAAACCAATCCTCTGAATGTATCAGCTTCCAAAACATATTCGTATAAAATTTCATCACAATGTTGCCAGTTGTTCCGGAAAAATCGTAGAAAATGTGTATATTTTTTTTTTCTTCAACACTTTTCATCTTGAATACCGATGACGTAACGAAAACTTCTCATTGAGCAAACGCCAAATATTTTTCAGTTATCTGTATTTTTGAAAGAACTGATCATTTTGGGATGTATTCACAAATAATTCGCAAGTTTGCGAGTTAAACTTTCACCCAAAATAATTTCTAATTCCCTGGAATTTGAATAATTCGAAATATCATCGAAAACCATGCTCCATACTGTTGTAATTTCGCTTCTTGAATCAAAATAATCAATAGGTACTGATATACTCCATATTTGTAAATTCGCATACATAAACATGTCACAAAACTGTCGCAATTCTAGCAAATATTGGACGAAACATTTCTCAAATGAATTGACAATAAAAAGTTGGTACATGTAGTTTGAACTATGCCTAGTTGAGCTATCGCCAAAGTCGCCACGGTGTACTACTGAAGATTCGTTAACGTTATATTCTATGGTGCATTCTAAATCTGCGGTAGAAATTAGACAATGTATGGTTTTTGTTCTGAATGTTAAATTTTTGAGGATAAATGAATGAAGAACGTGTGCTAATGAGATATTTTTAGTTGTTCGAGGAAAATAGGAGTGAATTATTAGTTTTTACGAATTCAGCTTGTGAAAATTGAAGACATAATCCCACAAAACTTATCGTTTTGTTATTTCAGAACTTTTTCCGAATGTATTTCTTCGTTTCAATCAGGAAATAACAAATTTGGATTTTCACATCCATTCCAAAGAAATTTGTCAGACACGTGCTCGCCCATTTTTTCCTGGCTATATCATTTCAACAAAACCTTATTCGGGAAAATGGAAACTGGAAAAAATCTAAAACTCAAAAACTCATTCTGTATATATGAGAAAAGTATTGATGTAAATTCAAAAGTGGATGATCTTAATATGGAACGAACTAAGTAGGCAGACTTCAACTAACTATTCCTCATTTTTATTGAATAACATACAGGTTCAGAAATCATGTTTTTTTATTAATACATACCCAATATCATGAAGTTCATACGGCAAAAGGACTACTTCGGTATCAAAAATAATACTTTTATTTGGACCCTGTGGTCTAAAGTTCTCAAGGAGAGGTACCTAGGTACCAGGATTTCCCCACTTCTCTTCTTGCCACGGCCCTATTTCCAATTGCGTCAAGATGGTCGCTGGTGAACTTACGCGAGATCAAGAGCTCCTGTCTCGAGAGCTAAATAGAGTAAATAAAGGAGTAATAATTGATATTTTAGTTACTAAAGAGGTTCCAAGTGATATTTCAAGTGATGTGTTGAAGGATTTCTTCACGGATCTACAAATAAAGAAAATGTCGATGGAACGGACAGTCCCAGATGACAAATTAATGGATCAACTGAAATTGGAAAATGATTATTTGAAGAAATTGTTGGAAGAATGTCAAGAAAGTAATCGAACACTTCGAGAAAATAATAAACTGCTATCAGAAAAGGTTAGTCCATTCCAGCAGAAATCCGATAAAAAATCGTATAGTCAGATTGTACAAAAAAATGTAAACACTAACTTGAATCCTCCGCCACAGTATAAGGTACCTTATACTGTGCCTCCGCCCCAAGGAACGAGTAGGCATACTGACAAACAGCCTTCGGAACTACGCGCATCGAAACCGATGTTGATCATACCGTCACAAAATGACGTGAATGTCAATCCTAACCCCAATTCGGCGAACACTGAGAATAAACAAACATCGCCAAACAACAACATTAGAGACGATTTATGGAAGAAAGTGAAATCAAAGAGAACAAGAACGATAGGCACAGCGGAATTAACAACGGAAAATGAAAATTTTACATTTCAGGGCAGAAATACTGAAAGTAAGAAAGTATGGCTGTTCATATCCAAAATAAAAACAGGAGTGACGGAGGAGATAATCAAAAACTACCTCACAAAGAAACTGAAACCATTAGATGAAGAACCTGTAATTGTCAGAAAAATAAGTACATACCATAAAACAACTGACAATGAATGTTTCCAAATTGGTTTAGATTTTAAACATAAGGACAAAGTTTATGAATGTAAATTTTGGCCCGTAGGAGTTGCTTTTGCACGGTTCAGGTTTAACTCTAATAGAAATCTGACAGAAAATACATCGCAAAATCCAAATTTTCAACAAGTATCAATGTTCCAACAACCAAATTGATGTCAACAAATATTAAATTATTAAATCTGAACATACAATGTTTGAAAAATAAATTGAGCCTAATGAATCTTACCCTGAATGAAATACTTCCTGATATTGTTTGTATATCCGAACATTGGTATAGTGATAAAGAGAGTGTGATCTTCCCACATATTAAATTAGATGATTATATCATTGCTGATCACTTTTCTAGATCAAAACTCAAGAATGGTGGTAGTCTGATACTCGTCAAGAAATCCTTAAATTTCAAACAAATAGCCGATATTAGTGAATATAAAGAAGAAATCACATTAGAAATTTCTGGGGTAGAACTTCCAGAAGTAAAACTAATAGTTTTTAATGTATATAGATCACCAAAGGCACATATTGATCATTTCCTAGCCAAAATGGACCAAATTTTTGAAAACATTATCCAACTTGATATTTTCGGTAATTATAGATGGATTGTATCTGGGGATTTCAATATAGATGTTTTAAATGAAAGCAAAGATAAGGAAAAACTATGCAATTTATTCAGATGCTACAATGGGGAATATAAAATAAATGAACCAACTAGGGTAACAACTGAAAGTTCAACATGTATTGACAATATTTTCTGCAATTTCAAACCGGTCACTGTCAGTGTAGAAAACCTGTACATGGGAGACCACCTCGCCCAAATTATGACTTTTCCATCTGAAAGAAAAAATGTAGTAATCAAATATCCAAATGTCAAATATAGAAAAATTACAACAACAGGTATAAATATAATTAGGGAAAAGATCAAAGATATGAACTGGGAACATATACTCACTTCTTTGTCAGGAGAAGATAGTTTCCGATGTTTCTTCGATAAACTGAGATTCTGGTTTGATTTAGAATTTCCTGAAAAAAACAGAAAAATTGGTTGCAATTCTTACAAAAATAAAATACAAAATAATAAGGAAATTAAAGACATCAAAAATAAATTAGAAATACTTGACACAATTTTCAGAGTAACTAAATCAAAAGAAGTATTCAAAAAATATAAGCTGTACAAGGAAGAGTTAAGAAATCATATTGAAAAAACAAAGAGAGAACTGAATGAAGAGCTCATAAATAATTCTGAAAATCAATCAAAAACAATATGGTCCATCATAAAAAAAGAAACCAATAGAAAGAACACTACTAAAATAAATGAAAATTTGAATCCTGATACCTTTAACAATTATTTTTCCTCAGTAACTGATCAAATTAAAGAAAATATGAACTTGCCACCTAATGTCACAGATGAAGCACTTAAACTTCTTCAACAAATCAATCTAAAAAGGGATAAATTGACTGGATTCGATGAAACTTCGGAGTTTGAAATCCTGAGTATCATGAAAATAATTAAGGGAAAGGAAACTCAGGACATTTATGGTATGACAACCATATTTATTAAATCCCTATCAATAGAAATTGCCCAACCTCTCAGAATAATTTTTAATAGGTGTCTATCTGAGGGTGTATTTCCTGAAATGCTGAAGATTGCAAGAGTTGTGCCAATATATAAGAAAGGGGATGAAAACGAACCATCTAATTATCGTCCAATTTCCATCTTACCAACTATATCAAAGATACTGGAAGAAATCATCAAAATCAGACTCTTGAGACATTTTGAAGACGGTGAAATGCTTGGCAAACAACAACATGGATTCAGGAACTCCAAGTCCACAACAACTATGCTACTGGAGGTCATGAAGGAGATAATTACAGCCTTGGAAGAGAGGTGGCCCTCAAAGATTATTTCAAGGGACTTATCGAAGGCATTTGATACAGTGGATCATGATATCCTTGAGAGAAAAATGAATTATTATGGATTGGAGGGTGCTGCATTGAATATGATTTGTTCCTTCCTTTCAAGCAGACAACAACGAGTCCAGTGGAATGGTTCAAGGTCAAATTGTAGGAACATAACATCTGGAGTTCCTCAAGGATCGAAACTGGGACCCTTGCTTTTCCTAGTCTACATAAATGATCTGAACTTGAAAAAAAATGAAAAGGACATTTACTTAATGACTCTATTGTTTGCCGATGACACTTCCTTTTTCATGAAGGCCTCGGACATCACCGGTCTGGGAATGTTAGAGCATTATGTCCACTCAACATCAAACCACTGGTTCAACTGTAACTCCCTTGCTGTCAATGAGACAAAAACGCAGCAAATTAAATTAAAAAGTAATAAAAATGAAACCATTAGACTGCTTGGGATTACAATTGATGGAGCACTTTCATGGGAGCCTCATGTTCAGGAAACAAAAAAGAAACTTACAGTAGCAATCTACGCAATCTCTGCGGTGAGTAGATTTTCAACCAAAAATGCAGCTTTGATCGCCTATTTCGCTAATTTCCACTCCATAGCGACATATGGGATTCTCCTATGGGGTGCAACCACTCATGCACATGATCTTCTTATTCTCCAGAAGAGGGCAGTACGAGCAATAATGAGGCTGAAACAGACAGACAGCTGTAGACCTGTGTTTGCTGAATTAAAAATACTTACCATACCAGCAGTATATGTATTGGAGTGTGCAACCCATGTGCATACAAACTTAAGAGACTTTCCAGCCAATGCTATTTTCCACAAATTCAATACCCGCAACCGAAACCACCTAACAATACCATACCACAGTCGCAATTACTCACAACAAGGAGTGGACTTTTGGGGTCCTAAAATCTACAATAAAGTACCAGATAACATCAAGCAATTCCAAGGGAAAAAATTCAAGAAATGTTTAAAAAAAATTCTAGTTAAAAATGCAATGTATAGTTTGGATGAATTTCTGAAAAATTGATTATTTCTGTAATTGTTGACGAAGCATGTAAATATTTTGATGCTGAAATAAATATTATTATTATTATTAGTTCGCCACTCTATCTCTGTTCGCTGAGCCCGAACACACTTCGCGCTCATGAACATCAGTTGGAACCCACATATCCATAAAGTGAATTCGTTCCGTGAGAAACACCTACACGAAGCCAGAAAACCAATACAATATTCTTATAGATTTTTCGGGTTTCGATTTCACAAGTTCATTGCAGACCATACTGAACCAAATCTCGTAGTCGAGTCGACACATCTCCAAATTGTTTTTTTTTAATTGGACTCGAATATTCCATACATTAGCAACTGGAGCATGGAGTTCAGATATTGTCTGCTCTCGTGACTCTTTATTTGGGCATTAAATTATTGCAAATAGAAACAGATAAAAATGTCGACGCAATAAACTAAGCTTGCTGCATCCCGATGGGCGATAGCATGCTACGCGGCATGTCCCGAGATATCAACCTAAAGTATGCTAATTCAGTGCAATAATATACAATGGGATAATACGAACAGATTATTTGTTCGGACGTTGCGATAAGTCTGCATAAACAAAATTCACCGCGACATCCGTACCTAGATCATTTGTCAGCCAGTGATACACAGGAGAAAAACCCGAATTTTCATGAGGCATGAAATTATTTTTCCTGGTTTTTAACTCTTTAACCAGCTTTATGACTCTTTCAAACATAGATCGGTACACGATTGATCAATATGAATTGCTGATTTTCTTTTTATTTCTATCATAAGGGCATGTGTCATGCAGCTTGGGAAAAGAGCTTGGTAGGTACTAGGTATCCATTTCATTCAATCTTTACAACAGTTAGATGACCATTTTTTGACAGCTTTGATGTTTAATACGAAATTGTCCTGAACATCAGCTCCAAAAACTTTTCAGTTTCAACGCAAATCCAGATTTCCTTACTATTTCTGATATGTTGGTGCTCAAAAATGGGCTGTTAGGACTCTGCTGTCAGACAATTTTTATATATAATATGAACCTTATAATTGAAATGGTCGGAGAGGTCCAATAGAAATGCCAGCCAGATCTCCACATATGTATCCTTTAGACTTTTTTTGTTTAGCCACTGGAAATGGAAAATGTATATGCCACAGAATGCGCGTCTCTGTAAGAATTGCGTCCACGAATTGTTGACGAATGTACAAGAATCACTCCCGAAATGCATTGTGCAAAATTTAAACCATTTTATGGAGTTTGGCGTAGCTCAATTTGAGCATTTTTTAGATTATTATATTCAGGACATTGGGGATACCTACAATAACTTCAATAATTACAAATAAATCAGCCATAATCAGCTCTATTGACGTGCGCTGCAAAAACCGTGAGACTTACGTGGATACAATGTATAATAGACATGTACCTTCCAAAAACACTGCGCAAAAAAATTAACGCACATTATAGAAATCTCAAATTTATTCTACAACTGAAGGTGTTCTCAATGATAATTATTTTTATCAGAATTATGCATGCATAATATGTTATCCACTTTCAACGTTTTTCTTCAATACAGATGTTTTGTCCCAGCAGGAATAAAAAAAAGATGATTTTATCAGATTTCGAATGTATTGGCTCCATTCTAAAAAGAGTTGTTCTCGATCAATTCTAGTGATCGATATTCAATAGTTTTTTTTTCGTTTGACTCGATCGCTATGCAACGCGGAACACGCAATTTGACCCAATAGGAATGTGCCCAAGTGGTAGTTTTGCGAGAAGAAGGGTGGACGTACACAAGAATTGCAGAAAGGTTTGGAGTTTCCCATACAAGTGTGTCCAGAATGTTGCAGCGATTCAGGGAGACAGGTATGAATGTCCGAAGACCAGGACAGGGTAGACCACTGGTAACAACTGCCATTCAAGAACGTTACTTGAGAGTTTCTTCGTTGAAACAACGGTTTGCAACCGCTCGCCTCCTTCAAAATCAGCCTGAGCAAACTCATGAGGTGCAAATTAGCACTCAGACACTAAGAAATCGCCTCAGAGAATATGATTTAAGGCCTCGTGTCGCGGCAGGAGGCCCAGCTCTTACCCCAGCCCATTGAAGGGCGCGTTTGGATTTTGCGAGAGAGCATATCCATTGGGAAGAGGCCGATTGGGAAAGAGTTCTCTTCACAGATGAGTCTAGATTCTGCCTCTACCATTGTGATCGACGTTCCCTTGTATACAGACGTCCACATGAAAGATATGCTCAGTGCAATTTCCTGAATACTACTGGTTTCGGGGGAGGATCGATTATGGTATGGGGTGGAATATCTTTGACTGCTCGCACAGACCTAGTGGTCGTTGATAATGGAGCTATGAATGCTGATAAGTATATAAGGAACATTCTTGAAGAGCATGTAGTGCCATTTGCCCCATACATTGGTGAAAATTTCATTTTTATGGACGATAATGCCAGACCCCATCGTGCGCGCATCGTTCAGGAGTACCTTGAAGAGGTTGAAGTCTCTCGAATGGAATGGCCAGCAAGAAGTCCAGATCTCAATCCGATTGAGCAGGTTTGGGACAACCTCAATAGAAGGCTGAGAAGTTCAGAAAATCATCCAGCTAATCTTAATGACTTAGGAATCCAACTCGGAGAAATCTGGGAAGGATTAGATCAGAACATTTTAAGATCACTCATTTTGAGTATGAACCGTCGTTGCCGAGCTGTAATTAACGCAAGGAGTGGAAATACCAAGTACTAAATCACTTATCAGCATTTCGGTATTTTGAAAATTGTTCATTTCTCTTCTTTCACATAAGATTCGGTGAAATCCTGAATTTTTCTTCCATATTTAATGTGTCTTGTTTCGTTCAAAACCATCCCGAGAGAACATAAAAAATAAGTTATAAAGTCAATGTAGAGTTAACTTTCATTAAAATTGAGATTTTCAGAATGTGCGTTAATTTTTTTGACTTGCTATCACCTGTTCATGGTAATCAGATAATGCACTATTTGAGAGTGTGTTTTTATAAATAGGGTATTGATCCTCATCCAACATAATACGTTATTTATCCCCAGTGTTTAATTTAGAACGAAATTGCGCTTCACTTCATACAATTACAATCAAAAGATATGGCAGGTTGAAGTGTTGAAGATGAAACCGCACGACCGGACCAAAATGCGTATTTAATCTGTCAAGATTCATATTTCATCGATGAAATAAGTAAGGTGTGTTGAAATCTTAGTCCAAGGTTGAAATATCGCGAATTGACTTGTCTTTGCTAATTTGACCTGAAAGAATATACAGGGTATTTCTGAATTGATGCGAATAATTGCAAAGGATGACTCCTTGTTCAAAATAAATGCTAAGTCAAACGATAGGGATATACTGCGGTTCGAAAATGGCGAAAAAATTATGTTTTATTTTTGTATCTTGAAAACGAAAAGCAATAGAATGATTATATTTAATGGAAGTATCACCATTATGAAAACACACTTTCTTGATATTTTCAGGTTGAAGTAGACTATCCCTATCATTTTTGTTAACGAAAACTGAATTATTCTGTGGATGAATAAAGAAATATTTTTTCACATTCTTGTGAAAAAACTCAAATTGCTGGTTATGGATAAAGTATATTGAAGGCGCTGCAACATTGTAAAAGTCATATATGGGTTTACATAAAACAGTCACGCCGGATATTTCAGTCAGTATGAGTTTTCCGGAAATCACCGAGTCGGGATTTTATTTGTAGGGGAACATTTTTTGATTGCAAATTCGCGAGCGAACGATCATCCCCGTATGCGGGGTGGTAACCTCCTTTAGAATGAAGAGTCTTGCGGTAGTTGCCACCCCGCTGTACTGTACTCCTGTATATTATTTATATAGGAATTCAAACGAGGAAAATGATGAATAGTGGGGTAAACGAAACTACGCTTAATGTATATCAGCTACGTAAACATTGAAATTCGTAAAATCCTACCGCAGTTTCACAGCGAGGTATTTAAAAGGCGCACGTGAGAGTTCAGTTAACATCAAACCACTTCAAGATGTGGAAAAAGTCTGCGTTTCTACCTAATGGTCATAATAAATTCACTTGGAAACTTAGCATGTACCGTCCTACTTTAAGAACATACAAGAAATGTATGAGGTTTTCAAGGTAGGTTCTCGTTTTGATGTTTTGTTTCTTACGAGTCGTGGATGGTTACCGTGCTGCCAGTGGCGGCGCGTGGATTTATATTTTGGGAGTGCACATGTGGGCAGATACCGGGGGGTCTAGAGGGTACGGACTACATGGGGAAGGGGGGTTCTGGGGAGGAAAAAATGTGAAATCAACCTTCGAATCTCGCAGTTTGGGGAGTTTGTGATGTTCTTTGGCCTTATCTTGGAATAACATTCAGAAAACCCCAAATTCTCACAATAGGGGTACCGTCTGCTGAAGCATAACGGCAAACTATAACCATTTGGAAAATGTTTGAAATGTCAATTGTTTCATCACTTAACACGGACACGAATTTTGAGGCAGCAAGTTCTTTCTTAATGTGTGCATGACACACAGAAAGCAATGAAAGCATACAGTCCAACTATTCATTTTGAATGTCTTTGGATGTTCCGCTGAATACTGTGGATTGATCCAAATGATCCCTGAGTGCTAGATCTAATTCAGACGAAATATTGAAAAGACCAGGACAGGCAATTTTGATTTTTGTTTTTCTTTCTACTGTCAGCGAATTTGGTTTTGAATATTGTACGCGAATGCTAATCGGATTCCCAAAATTTGCGGCCATAATTGCGCGAAATACAACCAATTGAATATTTTTGTGTGTTCTCTTGAGTGAAATATTATTATTTGCCTTGACATTAATTCATGTAGATAACAAACATTCATAAATGAATAATATTTAACTCCTATATAAGACTTTGATTTCAATCACTGGTGCTCTACATTTCAAGCTTTTTATAAGATTTAGTGATTGCTTTTGAATACAAATAATCATCGTATCTAATGAACTTGAAATTTGAAAAAAAAATTTATACAAATGGTACATAAAACCATGTCCCTTGTTTTTTCTACAAAACCGCGAGATGACGCCTCTGTTTTCTTACGCCGATATCATCTGTTAGTATTAACGACCGAGTATACATAGCGCAGACACAATGAACAGAATTTGAATTAAGAGTTGCCTATCTATAGCTTGTCTATGCAACGACCGTACACATTCTGGATGTGTACCTATGTCAGCTAAATACTATGGACTGTTACGAGGAGTGAGGGACGCGAAGGGTAGCGGCTGCTCCAATGAGGGATCAGTTCGAGAGTGCAGTGTACGGGCTACGCGTATTTGCATTGACCGTTGGCGTTCGAAGTTGTGACTGTTGTGAGTTCGCCCGCCGTCTGTTTATTGTTTCTATAGTAGTCTACAGTAGAACAGAACCGTGAACTGGAACATCGGAAATTAAAAATAAAATTAAATACCCAATAGAAAACGTTACATTTACGTCAAACACAAAAATAAATTCCTTTAGATGAAGATATTACTTGGGGGTACACGTGCACATGTGCACATATGGAGGAGCCGCCACTGCGTGCTGCAAGCGCTAAGGACTATTATTCGGCTTCATGAGGTAATATTCTATTCTTTTATGCTAGGTTCTTGATGTTCACTTCATTTGATCCGTTCGCGAAGGATATTTGTAGGTACATACATTGTTTCTCGACAGACTCGACAGAAATAAAGATAACATTGAGTAGATAAAGATGGCATCGTAAACCTATTTTCAGGGGAAATTTTCCTGATTTCCGATTTTCAAACGAATTTTAAGGGTGGGTGGTACACGTCCGAGCTCGCGAGCTCCCTTAAAAAATTGGACCTTTTTTTCCATGATATCTCAGTTCGTATGCGGCGTAGACCAACAATTTTTTTTTAAACGAAGCTTAATCATTTCTCTAGAATGTGTATTACTCGCTTCACCGTTTTTCTTCGTATATTAGGAAAAAACCTGGTGAGCTGTAATTTCATAAAAATCTGGACAAACGATTTTATTTAAATGATATCTTCGTCAATTTTCGAGATAAATGTATAAAATTCTCAGTATACATGCGAAAAATAATATTCCGCAGAATGTGTATTGATCAGTTTTTCTGTTTATTGCCCCCTGAATTTTTAAATGAATAGTAAAGTAGGAACTTTATTACTCATATTTTCAGCCAGGTTTTTTTCCTAATTCACGAAGAAAAATGGAAAAGCGAGTAATACACATTCCGCAAAATATTATTCCGCATGTATAGAGAAAATTTCATGTATTCATCCCGAAAATTGACGTAGATATCATTGAAATAAGATCGTTTGTAAAGATATTCATGAAATCACAGTTCACCAGGTTTTTGCCTAATATAGGTACGAAGAAAAACAGAAAAGCGTGTAATACACATTCTAGAGAAATGGTTAAGCTTTAATTCAAATATGTTGGTCTACGCCGCATACGAACTGAGATATCATGGAAATAAAAGCAGATGAGAATGAGCAGATTTTTATTGTTTTTTTCCAACTTGCATTAACTACAAGCATTGAGTTTAAATATACATAGAGACACAGCCTAGTTCAACGATTTGAAGCTAAATTTTGTGTAGTTCCTTCACCGGTTCATAGATGGATAAGTGTGTTTCAGAGAAGCGAAAATTTTTACTCCCGCATCTGGCGGTAAGTAGCTGAACTATAAGGCACTATTTCCGAAGCCGAATGCGATGACGATCAGGACCGGCATATGGAAATGTGGGATGTTCAGTATTTCATCACCTGATTGTTTTGATGCAATAAAACGACAATGATTTATAAATACATTTTCTAAGAATTTTTAAGAAGATTTAATTTTTTAAAAACCGCGGGATGCTTCTGTGTCGAGATTCCTTTGGTTTTTTTTCTGTTCCTTGTACAGCTTCACTCTAATCAGTTGTCTCAACACATGAATCCTGTGCTTTTCAAATCCTGGAGTTAACGGAGAGTTCCAATCTTCTATAAATTCATTTTTTTTTTAGTTTTCCTAAAATATACCTTTGAAGTCATATATTTTCTGATTTTGTGACCATAATTTTCTTTATGACCAACAGCGCTTTCCTCATCAAATGTTTGATATCGGTTGAGGAAATTCTCAAATGTAACCGATTTCGATTTGCAATATATATCTCCAATCATTACCAAGCTTATTCAAATTTCAAATCATCAATGAGGAGTGCTTTTTCGCACTTGCCGCATTTGTTTTTTTTTTTGGCGATGTTCCTCATCAAATACCCCGAGAAACTTGCGATTCAGTTGGATTCTAGGGTATTAAGGGGTTCAATTAACTCTTCATCCCTTATATACCCTCACTAGGCTCACAGTTGCCCGAATCCGCAGAAGAAATGGTCGAATCTGTCCAATCAACCACATCAATGGGCCTACATTCAGATTCTCCCATTGTACACAGGTCGAAATCATTGTCGTCTTGGCAGTTAGAATTATCGGAACATTTTTCAAGACAACCAGTCATGACCGACTGCAACCCAAATCTGAAGCATCGAGCTGAGGGGTTTGGATCATAACCCCTACGCTGTCTTATTTTGGAGAATGAATTCTCGATTGGGTCCTGGTTAAGCCGACTTTTTATCAAATATGGAAATGTTTCCTTCGTCTCCTCACACAATTGAAGGATGCTACTGATGGTTTGTATCAAACCGTTGAAACAATAGGGAATATTTTTCCCAACTGTTCAAGACTTAATGAATTCAATTGATTCCGTCAGAGTTTGTATTGCTGATGGCTGATTATTTCCCTCAGATTTTCCATTCGAATTGAGGCAGTCTAAAAAATCATTAATTTTCAGAATGAACTGAGCAGTTGAATTGGCACTTCTCGACCTGAGCTCACCAGTTGCAATGACTGTTCTCATAGCCGAATATGAAAATCTGCGTGGCCAATTTAACCTTAATTTTCTGGAAGGCTTTTGGATTTATGTGGTTTTCAGTTATCTCCAAGAGAGTACGAGAAAGACAAATTCTTTTCATCGATTAAGTACGTTTCTTTTATGTCCCTCCAAAAAACATTTTCAACCCTCATTTCCTACCTGAGAACACTCCTTTGGAGAAATTCATGGCTAATAGTTCATCATTATTGAATCACACCGTTTGTAACGAATTTGGACGAATCCGACCCTGCCTACTATTCATAGAACTAGAGGAAAATAAATCTCCTACAGATTTCTATAAATCAGTAGTGACAAAACGGATCGGACGAATATAGTTCCTTTAGTAGCTACTATGTGCCGCCACTTAAGTTGGCAAATTGGCAAGTAAACTGCCAAAAATTTGTGCATCAAATCAATGAACTGGGTTGTGTCTCTATGTATATTTAAACTCAATGCTACAAGACATATTTTTCAGTATGCTTTGTCATGAATTCGTACGAGTTTAATCAAACTACTCCTCGTTTGATAACTTTGTCAGTTGTCGACTGACAGGATCATCTAAAAGTTCTATTTCTCCGCCTAGGCGGAGAAATACTTTTCCCTCCGGCGCTGGCGGCAGGAAAAGTGTTGCTACGAAAATTTTTTCTACAACCGGACCTAACTAACTACTTTCCCGCATTGTTTTAGATTCGGAAAGTGTCACTTTCCCGCCCTAGTGCGGGAAAGTGACTTTCCCGCACTAGTGCGGGAAAGTAAATATGTGTTGAATTTGGGTATAATAATACCTTTAAAATGAAATCTCTCAATCTACTTACTTATATATTTAGTTGAATATTTCAAATTTTGCAGTTTCATCCATGTCAAACTAATTATTAATACAGATTTCCGTTTTAAAATTATTGCATTTTCAAAGAGAACTTAACATCCTTCAAAAATTATGACTGGCATACATGGATCTGTGTATTTATTTCTATGTTATGATCTATGATTTTCCATAGATTCCCAACTTCGTTAATCCATGTGTCAAAACGAATTTTCGCCAAAGTTGTGTAGAAGGTTTTTTTGCATTTTAGAATACGGTTGTAGAAAAAACTTTGTTCCTATCTTGAGCGGAAAGTACTTTCCCGCACTAGATTGCTTGCCCGAACTCCGCTCCGCGTCGTTCGGGCAACGGCAATCTAGTGCGGGAAAGTACAACTTTCCGCCCTTGATAGGAAAATAACTAAATTGGTTACCATGAACATTGATGCATAGAATACAAAAACTTCCAATTCAAACGTCATTTTTATCTGATAAAGTTACATTAAATGTACATTTGAGGTTACTGTTTTTGCAGTGGAAGGACAGGTAAATATACTATTCTTAGTAAATTGCCAACGTTTCGATCACTTTATTATGATCTTCTTCAGGGCTAAAATATAATATCGAGGGTCAGAACAGCGACACTAACTCTTTCAACATCACACACAAGTTAAAACAACGGTATAAGAACATATTGCTTCAGATTTTCAATAATTTCCATCCCCGGTTGAAGTTCACCATCGAGAGCGAAAGAGATTCTGAAATAACTTTCTTGGATATCAAGTTAATACACAATAACGACGGAACTCTGTCCACCAACTGGTTCACAAAATCCACATCTTCGGGTCGTTTGCTTAATTATAAATCGGCTCATTCTACAACACAGAAAATAGGCACAATTAAAAACCTTATTTTTTGGGTCTTCGAACTGAGTGACGAGAAATTTCATGATGATTGTTCTGGCTGGTGTTTCCAAATATCATTTTTATATTGTTGTGTAAAACATAGTGTGTGAAAAGAGTTGAAGGAAAGGGGTTGTCAAATATATAATAGAAGAAAAGTCATAATTTATTATTTGAGAATTAAAGAGGTTTTATATTGGTTTAGCCACACCATTTTTTGGTCCTTCGAGCCATTATAGATAAAAAAGAAAGGAGAATGTTCTGGCTGGTGTTTCCAAATATCATTTTTATATTGTTGTGTGAAAACATAGTGTGTGAAAAGGGTTGAAGGAAAGGGGTTGTCAAATATATAATAGAAGAAAAATCATAATTTATTATTTGAGAATTAATAGTATATTCTAAAACTAGTTGCAGAATGGGATCCTATTCCAATACGAATGTGAAATTCGAAAACGAGCGACGAAGGAGCGAGTTTTCGAACGCATGAGTATTGGAATTGCATTCTGCAACGAGAATTAGACGATATTTTCTCTATTTCAGTAAAATTTTGTGAAATTCAATGAAAAATTCAAATTATAGGTCCTAGTGACTTTCATATTATATTTTGGCAGTTGGTAGTTTTACGAAAATTGACATTTCCAAATTGACGTCTGCTGAAATTTAAAAGGATCGGAAGTCATTGCTGACAACCACAAAACAAAAAAGGTTACTGAAAACGATGCTGTAATGAATTCATTACAGCACTGTTTTTAGAACTGTAATGAACTCATTACGATACTGAAATAGAGAAAGAGGTTTTATATTGGTTTAGCCACACCATTTTTTGGTCCTTCGAGCCATTATAGATAAAAAAGAAATTGTGCTCTAAGCCACGAGCATAAATTTCAATCTTCTCGATATGCCAGATCGGGAAGAATCTTTAAGGAAGACCACAAGGAAAAATGCAGGAAAACCTCCCTTAATTATTCAATTGAAACGAATTGAATTACGAAGATTAGAAGCTCTGAAAGCGATAATACTAAAGGAAGCAGAAGCAACAAGGGCAGCAAGAGTAGCAGAAGCAGCAAGGGAAGCAGAAGTAGCAAGAGCAGCAGAAGCAGCAAGAGCAGTAGAAGCAGCAAGAGCAGCAGAAGTAGCAAGAGCAGCAGAAGCAGCAAGAGCAGTAGAAGCAACAAAAAATGCGAGAAAACCTCTCTCAAGGTATAGTCCTAATAAATCAACTAAGAACTCTCAAGAAAGCAAAAATTCTTCAAGTAGTATTGAATTGAAACAAATTGAATTGAAAAGATTAAAAGCTTTGAAAGCGATAATACTAAAGGAAGCAGAAGCAACAAGGGCAGCAAGAATAGCAGAAGCAGCGAGAGCAGCAGAAGTAGCAAGAGCAGCAGAAGCAGCAAGAGCAGCAGAAGCAGCAAGAGCAGCAGAAGCAGCAAGAGCAGCAGACGCCGTAGATGCAGTAAGAGCAGCAGAAGCAGTA
The DNA here is from genome assembly GCA_951802165.1 of Adalia decempunctata. NCBI lineage: Eukaryota > Metazoa > Arthropoda > Insecta > Coleoptera > Coccinellidae > Adalia > Adalia decempunctata. The sequence goes on from OX637697.1 coordinate 32,512,684, forward strand.
GAAGCAGCAAGAGCAGCAGAAGCAGCTGAGATGAGGAAATGCATGGAAAAAGAGGAACAAATTACAAATATTCAAGCTTCAGTGGAAGTCGAACAAGTTTCACAAAATTTGTCAGTGAGATCGAGTTCCGAAGTCTCTATAAATAGTTGTGATGAAGAGGTACCTGAAACTATTCAAGCCCCAATCGAAAATAATTTCCAAACATTGACCAAAGGAAAAAAAGAGAAAATTCGAATATGGCTGGATCAAGTGAATATTGAAAATCATGGAAATGAGTCAACAGACAATCAAGTTATTTCTCCATTAGATTCTAATTCTGAACCAGAAGCTGACAGCGCTAAACGTGAAATAATTCTTGGCCTGGAAAGCGATCAAAGCATCGACGATTTCTTCCAAGACACGGAGTTTCTACGAAAGAGCAAAGACGTATGCGAGTCCTCCATCTCAGAACTGCTCGACACGTCCAGAGCACAAGCGACCCCTTGGGAGGTAGAAATACGAGAGTTTTGTCTAGAAAGAATACCCTTCAGGCAAGAAGAAATCATCAAAAAGATGAACGACGCTCTAGAAGACTTCGACGATCGACATGAGAACTTGAACAACGAACGAGCCGAGCCATTGGTGGGTGGTTTATTCTGCGACCTCTCCATCCACAGACTACACCAAGAGCTAATAATTCTGAGAGATTTCGAGGCGCACCAAGAGGTCCTCCAGGAGAAGGTGTTTGCCAGGATGACGAGCGTGCTAGACATGGAGGATGTGATAAACGGGGTGAAGTCGCAGAAGAACTTGGAACAGCAGGATTTGATACACGAGCAGTTCTACAAGCTGATCCACGACAACAAGTTCTCCAAATTTCTGAAGAATGTGTTCAAGAAGAAGCACAAGCCTCCTAAGGTCCCGCACGGAGATGATTCCAGTTCCGGGTCATCGTCTTATTCCAGTTCGGAATCGGAAGAAGAGCAACGTTCTATTAATTTTTTGTGGCCGCGGAGAATGTTCTGGCTGGTGTTTCCAAATATCATTTTTATATTGTTGTGTAAAAACATAGTGTGTGAAAAGGGTTGAAGGAAAGGAGTTGTCAAATATATAATAGAAGAAAAGTCATTATTTATTATTTGAGAATTAAAGAGGTTTTATATTGGTTTAGCCACACCAATGATAATGAAATCAAAGTGGTCAACATTTTGAAAGAAAATAATTATCCAAAAGCTTTGACAAAGAAACTAATATCACAGTATAAACAGCAGAATGGTAATACGGTTTAAAGTAAAAGTAATAAAGAACAGTCTAACTCGATACGTACTTCTTATTTCAAATTCCCATACATAAGAGGTCTATCCGAAAACTTGAACAAAATAGTACAATCAATCAACCCAGGATGCAAACTGGCTTTCTACCCTGTACAGACAGTTAATTGCATATTCTCCAAACTTAAAGATCCCACCCCTATGAGTTTGAGGTCCAATGTTATATATAAGATCCCATGCAATGATTGTTCAAAATGTTATATCGGTATGACCAAACAATACATAAAAAATCGAGTTCGCCAACATATATACGACTGTAAACCTATTAATGAAAATAAAAATGAAAAAACCGCCCTAGCCCTCCATCATTTCGTAGATAAACATGACTTCAGTTTTGCGGATTTTGAAATTCTTGACTGTGAGAGCAACTACCAAAAAAGATGTTTGAGTGAGATGATCCAAATTTCAATCAATGATACCGTCAATTTGAGAACCGACGTGTCCAATCTGAGCGCGATATATAGCAGTATTTTACATAAATATAAACATCCAGATTGATTTTCCTCACCCGAACATGCCAACAATCCTTATCTTTGTCAGGGCACCTGTCAGCGTGTTGACAGATTTCATTCGTTAGTTCGACTGGGAATTAATAAACAGTTTTTGGGATATTCCATCGAATTTTAAATCATTTAACTTCAAGTTTTTAATTTTTATGATTTCTTGACCCATGTCTAATTTAGACAACAACAAGATTAAGACGAATCAGCCCAACAAAAATTCGCAAGTATTCATGAAGAGGTGAAGATATTCGTGTAAAAAGGTATGCTTGTTGTGTTTTTTACTACCTTTTCACTTGCACTTGCAGTTTTTACATTATTTGTTTTTACCCTTGATGATTTATCTCTGAGCGGAGTTTCATTCTATTTTAGATATATTTATGTGTGTTAATAGATGTTATTTTTCATATCTGAGGATTGATATGTTCTCATACCGTTGTTTTAACTTGTGTGTGATGTTGAAAGAGTTAGTGTCGCTGTTCTGACCCTCGATATTATATTTTAGCCCTGAAGAAGATCATAATAAAGTGATCGAAACGTTGGCAATTTACTAAGAATAGTTTATTTACCTGTCCTTCCACTGCAAAAACAGTAACCTAAAATCTAAATCTAAAGGACACAATACTTCTTACATTAAATGGACAATTTTCATGAATTTGAAAACGTTTGGAAATAAAATAGCATATTTCATTCGGAGAAGAAGTGACTTTTCGTGGCTCGCTTTCAATTATCCGCCACGAGAAGTGACACTTCTCCTCCTTATAAAATAATTTTCCGTCGACCATAGAATAAAAGCTCATTTTAACGCACTCGAAATCATCCATTAATGACCCCTATTAATGCATGATTTCTTGTATTAATGCATGATTATCATGGCAACCGAACATAAAATATTCAGTCGGAGCATAGATGCATCTATGTCGGAGCACTATCGAGCTGTCAAATTTAATAATTCGCTTTCGATCAGAATCTGATTTTGCCAGTTACCTACGCTATTTTACATAATGAATATCGAAGAAAATATCCCTTCGACACAGCTAGATGTGGGAAAATCTGCTGAAGCAGCAACTTTGAATATGCTACCTGGAAAGAGCCGACATTTATGAGAAAACCTAGGAAGAATTTCGATCTTGGTGCAAGGAGAAGAACGTTCTGAAATTTTGGGTAACGGTTTTGTTGGCATACTTTAAGTGTATTGCAGAAAAGGGGCATTAAGCAAATTTATGGTCGAAGTATTCGATGCTGAAGACAACATTGATATAAGCGATACCACAAACTGTTGATCGAAAAATCGAAAAAGAGCATGTGGAAGAGTTCATAGCGAATGCTCCTAATAGTATTTTGTTGATGTCTAAGGTAAAAATAAAACTCAATTGAATCCAACTTATTCTCATAAAAAAATGTGAACTATTCAGAATGTCACAACATGTCCAGCGGCGTAGCTACGTGGGTGCAAGGGTGTGCAGTGCACCAGGGCCCCCGACCTCAGAGGGCCCCCAAGCGCTGACCATCAAATCGCGTTTGAAAAATTCAAACTTTGATTTTTCTCTGTGATCTATTATGTGAATAACATTGTTTTTATTATATTCAGTTGTTGAATTTAGGGATTTATTGCCAAAATTCACTGGTGAATCGGGCACCTATCTAAAAAAACTAAATCCGACCAGATGGTCCCGTACGGTTAACATAATTTCGGCAATCAAATTTCATTCGTGCATTCGCTGAAATAGAAGAATAAATTCTTGCAAATAAGAGCGAAAACAAGCAGAAATTAAAAAAAAAATGGTGAATTTTGAATTTATTTTCCTCGGCGATTTAATGCACCGCATTCTCAATGATATCAATTATGCATCTGAAGTATTACAAAAATGCGATGTCAGTTTGGACGACGTATGCAGAGCTTTAGAAGAGACTTTATAGGAGTGACTTCGAGTCCTTCAACTGCAAGGCTAGAGAAAATGTTATAGCATATGGTAAAGATCTCCATTTCGAAGAAAAGAGACAAAAAAAAGATAAAAAATATTTCCATGAATTAGCTTCCGAACACCGATTTCGAAGCAGCGGAGAATTTTCCGAAATAAATATTTTCAATAGAGTGCTCGATACAATAATTTCTTGATTTTAGAAGTCGCCTTCTTATGTTTCAGTTGCAGTTTTTTAAAAGAGAATTGAAGGCGCCATTTGTAACAAAAGCGTATTATTCGCTCTCAGAGTTTTTCTGCGACACAAACCTATCTGTGATATGAGTATAGTTTGCTCTAGACTGTAAGTTCATTTTATGTCCAGATTTATTTTAATAATGTGTTATTTATGCTGAAAATTGACGATTACACGCTATTGTATTAAGCCTGTTTTACAATAAAGATTTGATTGATTGATTGAATTCAAGTTTCGGGTGTATAACTGCAGTCAACAAAATTTAGAATTTTCACCATCATTTCTACTAGATATAGGCGTCTGAAATTAAGATCGTAGCGCCATATTGGCGAGAATCAGAACTACTCTCTACACACTACAAACATATATTTGTTTACGTTGCGAATGCTTTTACGTTGAGCATGCTTTCACACGTTGTTCTGGCAAAGAGATTTTGTTCTGGTTTGTGTTAAGAGTTGTTCAAGTGAGGTACATTCTGAATGTGATTTGATTGTGGATAATAAATCTGTTAAACAGAAGAGATATTCAAGTGAAAAATCAGTCATTTTCTTATTTCCTGCTTTTGGAAGGGTATGAAAACTATATTCAGGATTTCTTTTAGTTGAAGATGAACAATTAGGTACACAACAATAGTTATTCATGATCTCAGAACAAAAATGAAACAATAATCTAAATGAAGCACGTGTAATTCAAACTGTAAACAAAACAATGTTGTGTCTTTGCGTTAGTTCATTCGTTAACGCTAGGGGGCGTACCGCTTCCTTGGTTACGCCTATAGATGTAGACGAAAAAACTGTAATTCAAAGCTTCGACCAATTTCAAAGTAAATATTGCGATATGAAAGGGACCAACTTTTAAATTCAAGTTCTTAATATTTATCACATATTTCTACCTGAATTGAATAAGGCATGGACAATTCATGAATTGTGTATGAAAATGATAAGGAAATACGGAATGATGGAATGCGATCTAACAGAAGTACATATTTACAGCAATATTACTCTTCCATACAATCTTCCTGTCACCTCTGTAGAAGCTGAAAGATCTTTCAGAAAATTAAGAATAATATAAAATTATTTGCGGAACACCATGAGCCAAGCTCAACTTCGACATTTATGGCTTATACCTATCAATTAAAAATGAAGCTACATCAAGTCTAGATTTGAGTGAAGTCATTGAATCTTTCGCAAAGAGTAGGTCTAGAAAGAGGTTGTAAACATATTTTCTCCGAAGGAATAAATGACTTCATATCTAGACTTGACCTCTAGGTTCGAATCCCCAATAATTAATTTGAATTCATTCCTCGAATAATTTATTCTAATTGTGAATTCACCAAATAATCTAACGTATCAATAAAAAAAATAAGGCTAGAAGGTCCTAGTGACAATGACAATTTTTTTGTGAATATTTGTACATATAGTAAATATCTATAAAAAATGTTTTCAAAGCCATTTTTTTCATCCACATTAATATAATGAATTCAAATATGTACATAAATAACAACATAATTTATTCAAGTATATTCTCCATCTGTACCTTCAGTAAGTAACTTTGCTTCTTCGAAGTATCTATATTTTGACTCGAAAACAATTCATTAAGGGGCCCCTCTTCGATTTTTGCACCAGGGCCCCGGACTATCTAGCTACGCCACTGAACATGTCCTATATTCCATCCATGAATTTTTCGAAAACTTCTATAGGGAGCATAAATATTAATATGTAGAAATTAACACAGAAGTTTACATTATGTCAAATTTGTCTATTACGCAAAATAAAAATCTTTTTGAATTCAGAGTTTATTTTCAATTAATGATGAGGTCGACGGAAAATTCTTGCAATCAACTCGTTTATTAATCTAGCGATTAATAAACTAGTTGATTAAATAACTAATACTATTATTTCCAAACGTACGATAGAGACGTCATTTCTCGACTGACAGGATCATAGAGAAGTTGTTTGAAATGTTTGAAAATAAAATGACATATTTCATTCAGAAGAGAAGTGACTTTTCATGGCTCGCCTTCAATTACCCGCCTGGAAATATTTCACGTATATTGTGGAATATCTTCGTGTCCTCTCCTCCTTACCGCTAGGTGGAACCAGCCCCATGTACTGACAGCTTGAGAACCACGCCGGTGTCCGCGCATCCCGAAGGGCCACGGAAACAACGAAGTTCAGTTGTACCCAAAGTCGCTTGCTATCAACAGTTGGAACCACTACGTGTTCATATTTAGAGTTGCGTCAGCCATATTGGATTCCCTTTGTTCCCTTTGTTCGAATAAAGTTTCGTTTTGTGTACAGTGTTTAATCGCACCTTTAAAACACCCAACCACACACTCCAACAGGTTATTGGCCACGCTTGTGTTTTATTGACGAAAATTTGGACAAGGATTATCCAAAATTCAGAGTATTCAGGCGAGTAATATAACAAAGAACAAAGTAAGTGGTTTCCAACAAAATTAATATCTTGTCTATATACAAATGCTCGAAATATTATTACACAAAAGGATTATTTAATAATAATTCAGTCAGATGTAGATGAATATATTAGTAATATCGAAGCATATCAGACGAAATAGACGGTGAGCATTTTTGATTTTCATAAAATACCTAGTACAGAAAAATATGATGACTATGCATCAAGTACTTAATAAAATTCTATTGAAAAATTAATCAGAGGCTCATTAAAAATTCATCAGATTGGAATTTTCTTAAGAAATTTATTGAAAAATTCAGAGGCTTATTGAAAATTCATCAGATTGGAATTTTCTTAAGAAATTTATTGAAAAATTCAAAGGCTTATTGAAAATTCATCAGATTGGAGTTTTCTTAAAAAATTTATTGAAAAATTCAGAGGCTTATTGAAAATTCATCAGAGTGGAATTTTCTTAAGAAATTTATTGAAAAATTCAGAGGCTTATTGAAAATTATCAGATTGGAATTTTCTTAAGAAATTTATTGAAAAATTCAGAGGCTTATTGAAAATTCATCAGATTGGAATTTTCTTAAGAAATTTATTGAAAAACTCAGAGGCTTATTGAAAATTCATCAGATTGGAATTTTCTTCAAACATTTATTGGAAAATTCAGAGGCTCTTTGAAAATTCATCAGATTGGAATTTTCTTGAGAAAATTTATTGAAAAATTAATCAGAGTCTTATTGAAAAATTAATCAGAGGCTTATTGAAAATTCATCAGATTGGAATTTTCTTAAGAAATTTATTGAAAAATTCAGAGGCTTATTGAAAATTCATCAGATTGGAGTTTTCTTAAGAAATTTATTGAAAAATTAATCAGAGGCTTATTGAAAATTCATCAGAGGTTTATTGAAAAATTTATCAGAAGTTAAATTTTTTATATAAAAGAAGGGACATAAATTTTTACTTTTCTAATGAAAATGCTGAAATACAGGTCGTACAGTGGATGTGAAAAAAAAAAGACAGAGTATGTATACACCGTACTTAATTCACAAGTTAATCAAATTTGAGGCAGTGCCCATTTTTGATTTTCTCAAAATCTGTACATCTAAGTACTGAGTGCATGTACGTGTGTATGAATTTATATTCTCATGTCTTTTTCATAAATCAGAATTAAATAGAAGCACTAAACAAAAGATAAAGTTCAAAAGCAGTGCTTTGGATTTTTTTTCTTTTTGTCTTTTTAAACGACAGTCTACCTTGCGCCATCTTAACAGTATACATGTGTGTGATCGCCTTTTTCCCACGTAATGAGTAGGTAGCAGTGCATCTACTCAGAGAGGGAGGGAGCACATGTATACCGAAAGAATGCGTAAGTTTTTCTGTTCGCTCCTCATTTTAACTAGCTGTGCAGTTAATATATGAGAGAAGCCAAGGAATTTTTTATGTTTTTTAAACATGTATGTTTGATAACCTTGCAGATGTCAGACGATCAAAGTCAGAGATGAAGTGTTTTCTATTTATTTAGAATGTGAACATTATATCAGAGAAACCAGATCTGGCTATTTGTTTGTTTTCTCCAGAGAGAGCAAAAATAGATTCAGAGGAATTTTATAATGCAAGAATATCAGAATTAATGTTTACAATTTCAGAGAACTCAGAAATGAGCTACACACCACCTAGACGCAACAGAAATATTTCCCCTTTTATGTTTGATAGGGCACCTTCAGAGAGTAGGCAGCAGTCTGAACTAGATCAGATGAATTTTTCTAACCAGTTTTCCTGCAAAGCTCGTATTGGTAATTTATGTGGACGAGCTGCTAGAACAATCTCAGACGGATATAATGGAACTTGACGAACCGATTGAGGTTTCTAACACAATCAGTGACGGAAATTCAGAGTATCCGGCTGAGATTGGGAGGGAGAATAGCATGCCCGTCCAAGTTTCCGAAGAACCAAAACAATCAGAAGATATAGGTTCCGACTTTGACGCCAACATTCCACACTGGAATATCACGAATCTGGAAAATCAGACGGAAACAAAATTGATGGTCTTGCAAAGTCCGTCGATACAAATATCAGAAATGAGGGCAAAACCCCCAACCAGTGAGGGAATGATGTGGCATATTAAGTTAGGTCACATAATATCACTGAGCTATCTCAGAATACTTCATAAGTCAGAGCAACCACTAAAGAAAGTAAAATTCAACGACGACATATCAAATTGCGAAGTATGTACAAAAGCTAAGATGGAAATACCAGATGGTCTGAAGGTGAGTCCGAAATTGAAGCAGCAAAAAGTTTGCTTGCTGACAAAGGCTCTCAGAGTAAGTCCAAAGAAGTGGGACGAAAGATTTTCAGAGGAGATGGTATAATTGGGTTCTGAAAAAGACATCAACCAACCGTGTTTGTTTACTTGGAGAAAAAAAATAATCAGATGGTTATATTGGTAATTTATGTGGACGACATGATCCTGGCAGGCAACAACAGCAACAAAATCAGAGAGGTTGAAGAACATTTAAGTTCAGTATTTCAGATGAAAGATTTGGGTGAACCCAAAAACTTTTTATGTATAAAAATATTCAGAGACAAAAGTAAAAAAATCATTACTTCATCCCAATCAGAGTACACAGAAAAATGTTTGGAACGATTAAACATGAAATAGTGTCAACCTCAGAAGACTCCCATCATGGTAACCAAACAAGTCAAAGTACGAGAAGTCAGAGACCTTGAAGAAAATGTATCATAAAGTAAAACAGGAGCACCTTATCGTGAAGCTATTAGTAGTCTTCTGTACCTTGCAGGAGCTACTAGACCAGATATCGCATACGCGGTGAATCACCTTTCAATGTTTCAGAATTCCGTATCAGCGGATAACTGGAAAGACGTTAAAAGGGTTTTTAGCTACCTCAGAGGAACCTCAAAAATTAGGTTCAATCTTCAGAGCTGAAAGAGATGATCTACAAGCCATGACAGACGCCAGCTTTGGTGACTGTAGTGACTCATCTTCTACTGGAGGAGTCACAAGCAAAAGACGGCAAACTCACTCCACATGTCAAGCTGAAACCTTGGCAATGACAGACGTATGTCAAGAGCTGATATCATGACGAAAGCTCTATCCTTGAATGCGTTTCAACACCTCAGGAATAAAATTACGAACACAGCAGATGAGTAGTCTAATGTCATATTTTGTTTCTCAGAGTAAAATGTGTACCTATTTATGTATGTATATGTCCTTTTCAGATAGGTGGAAACATCACCTCGACAATAGAGCCAAAAATCCTTCAGATGAAAAGAGAAATTCAGATGGATGATCAGAGGCGCAGTGATGCGGTTCCAGTCGGGACGACACGAAGGGAGGGAGTGTGGAATATCTTCGTGTCCTCTCCTCCTTACCGCTAGGTGGAACCAGCCCCATGTACTGACAGCTTGAGAACCACGCCGGTGTCCGCGCATCCCGAAGGGCCACGGAAACAACGAAGTTCAGTTGTACCCAAAGTCGCTTGCTATCAACAGTTGGAACCACTACGTGTTCATATTTAGAGTTGCGTCAGCCATATTGGATTCCCTTTGTTCCCTTTGTTCGAATAAAGTTTCGTTTTGTGTACAGTGTTTAATCGCACCTTTAAAACACCCAACCACACACTCCAACATATATAAACATGGTTAGAAGATTCAGTTATTTACGGAAATCAAGAATCGAATGTTGAAATTTTACTGAAAAATGGGCAGAATATTCCGTAACTTGGTGATAATATTGCATTGGCAACACAATTATTTTACTTTCACGAGTGCCAACCTACGTCAGTTTTAAGTGAATGAATTTGAATGAAGTATATATTCTCTAAGCTATCTCGAATTTAAGAAATTAAAATTCTTATTGGTTTTCCGGCTTGCATGTTTTATCGCTTTTAAACGAGCATTCACTATGGATTTTTTTCATTGTAAATGGAGTGTAATAGTCGCAGCAAAATTATTTCACTATAATAAGATAATCGATAACCCAAGATGCCGGAGGAGTTGGTTTGTGCTGACAACGTCCTGTATAATTTTGTTATTCGGGCTGTGTCCCGTATGATACAATAAAGCTTCAATCAACAATAACTCAAGTTGAATTATGACCGCTTCTTCTCGCAATATCGCAAATTCTATAGAGCCCAAGGCTATAATTTGACACCTCCTTCGTCGATTCTAGCGGTTATTACTACCGGAATGGCGTTGATACCATAAGCCTACTTCTCCCCTGCAGAGACAATCTCCGAGATCATTAAATGGCCCGAGACTAAGTAGGTGTATTCTTGCCTGAATGAGAAATTGTTTCATGCGTCTCAGCGGAACTGTGGATAGGGGCAGCCTTTGTACAACGGAAATGTTTTGAAAACTAAGAAACTGGGACGGGGTAATGATTTGGTAGAGTGGGAAGTTCTCGCTCATTCTGAGTGCTCGTAAGTGTAATGTGTCAAACGACAGAAAGGAGGCTAAGAACGCACTGAATAAGCGCGGTTCACTCATTGTAACAAGCGTGTGTTCAGATCAAAGACATTTATTGTATAGGGTCCTCTAGATGAAGATTCATGTAAATGCGGACGTTTTACAGGCAAGAATTGGCAACATTCTGAATTCTCAATGAAAATTCACATTCGTCTGCAGATTTCGAGCTCACCTTTGGTTTTCCCACATCTGTGTCTCCTTTTATGATGAATTAATTATTGCTCGTTTTATGCAATTTCAGATGTGAATCAAGGCGAAATTGAGAGATAATATTCACAATAAGTAATCGCAAGGAGATATTAAAAATTATCACAGCTTAATGAGTGACAATGTTGAACAATTGAAAGGAATCGAACGGCATCTGTACCGGCCCTTCGAAGTCATTTTTTGAGGACACAGAAACGGGTAGTCTCAACTAATATCATAGTAGACGGTTGCATTCCTAAAATATTAAGGGCGAAAAGACTTTCAAGAGTACCTACCTCGGCTATCACCGGGGCTTATAGGTACCTACCCAATACCCATCGTCAATGGGCACAACAACACCAAAACTGGCTTTTACCACAATGGCGCAAAGTATTTTTTTCTGACGGGTCACGATACGGTTCACATAGTTATAGTCGACGATAAAAAGTTTGGGAAGGCTCAGGAAGAGAAGAGCGACTCAATTTCACCCGGGAAGTTGTGCCCTGTCAAGGCGGATCAATGATTTGCTGGGGATATGATTTTTGGTAGCAGCACTCCTTTTACAATCGTCGAACGAACAATGACTGGTGCCATCTCCGTAGAAAACATAGTTGAACCAATCATTGTTCTTCTGCGCAACGAATTTGGGGATCATTTCATTTATCAGGATGATAACGCCCCACCTCGTCGCACATGAACTGAAGGGTTCAGAACCTTCTTCGAGAGAACAATATCCAGAGAATGAACTGGGCAGCAAATTCACTGGACACCATCTGAGCTGGTATGGGTTTACTTAAGGATCTCTTCTCTCTTCTCAGAAATTAATGACTTGATTTTTGAGATGCATAGGCATATTGGCAGGTAATTGAGGGAAGGGCCATGCGGACTATTGAATTTTGATTCAGTTGTGGAATAACTATCAATTAGAAATAAAAAATCGATAAATTTAGATTCTCCTCATTTTTCCCATTTTGTCGCATCCTGCATAAAGTAAAGAGTAACACAGACAGATTTTCTTTCGAATATATTGCAGTTGAAATAAAGAAAGTTATTCATCTCATATCCATAGATTCAAGGGCGGATAAAGCTCTTTTTCATGAGAGGGGTAATAACGATCATGGGAGGGGTAATGATTGCATATTTTTAATCTACGCCCTCGAATTGGGCATTACTCGAAAACTATATTTTATAAAAAATATCTTATTGCATATTCTTAATCTACGCCCTCGAATTAGTGAATTCGGCAACTTTGGTGGTAATCCGAGAAAATTTTTCTTTCAAAATACGCGAAATTTTCCAACATATGGAAATTTCGCTGAAATATCATTTTCTCAGATAGCCACCAAAGTAACTGTATTCACTAATTCGAGGTCGTAGATTGTGAATATGTAATGAGTTCCTTTCTGGGTTTGATACTTCAGGAAATTTTCAACTTTTTGAGGAAAACTTCAGGAAATTTAGTCATTTTTTGATGGGCATTACTCGAAAACTAATTTCATGAAAAACTAGCTGGCCCGGAGAACTTTGTTCCGCCTAAATGATACTTACGGTGGATTTCACAAATCGTAATCATGGGTGATCGGAGATCAACAGCTTGGTTCCCTGATTTTTAAACTGTCGAATCGAGTTGATTCTATATCAAGCTCCGATCTCCGATGATTCCGCTTTTTGAAACCTACAGTTAAAGTTGTTTCAACTAATCATTGCTATTCTTTCAAGCATGAGATAAATTAGGCAAAATATACAAAACTAGCTGTCCCGGCGAACTTTGCTTCGCCTAAATGATACTTACGTTGAATATCACAAATCGTAATCACCGGTGATCGGAGATCAACGCCTTGGTTCTCTGATTTTTGAACTGTAAAATCTATTTGGTGCTAGATCAAGCTCCGACCACCGGTAATTACGCTTTGTCAAACCTACCGTTGAAGTTGTATAAACTAATCATTGCAATTTTTTCAAGCAGGCGATGAATTATGCAAAATTTCAGTAGTATTGTTATTCGCACGAAAAAAATTCTCCTCATTTAAGTGGTATCCAATTGTTGAAAATATAACATTTTGTTTTAAATGCTTCACAATTCTGTCATTGCAGTACCTATCTTGTAATGAATGACAACACGAATGCAAATATAAATCCCGATCGAATTGTATGGATGAGAAATAGTTCCAAGGATGAATTACCTCTGATCACTCGATCATTGTATAAACAACTTTAGTTCTGCCAATACAACGCTGAAAATTTGAGTTGAAGTACTTTGTCTATGGTACTTTAACTTCACTTCACAAATACGCTAAGACATTTTCTTATTTTCCTTCTTGACGTTCACCAGAATTAATTCAAATATTTGAACCAACTAATGAAATTAGAACTTATCTTGCGAATAGCGCTAACTGAAGGGCAAAAAACGAAACTTTTCTAATATTCTCAATGTTGGCTAATCAAAATCTAATTAGTGCCCACACCATTATTTCAAACATCTTTGCCTTTTGGTGCTCAGCTTAAAATAATTGGTTAACATCTCAGTTGTCGGAGCAGCCAGATTTCCATGTTCCCATGGATAGGTGTGGGCTGTCACACAGAACGGAAACAAAAATGTTATTACTAATTATGGCAAACATATTAATTCCCAAACAGAAATTCGAAAACATTTCAAAAATTATGAGAGTAGATGAGAATGGACAATTCACGATTGAAACCGATCGCCAAAATCCGATTTACTTGACATTTCGATTAAAATTCACTGTGATATTCATTCGCTTCTTGATCTGGTAATAGACTTTCATGGTACTATAAGTTCTATTCATCGCCATCTAATGGTGATAATATCAAATATAGTACCTTCGCGATTACCTTATTTTGTTTTGAAACTGTAAAAATAACTAATAACCAGTTTAGTATAGATAACAATCAGTCATAATGTGTGAATAGCGCCACTTGAAGTGATAAGAACGAATTTTCCCTCATATCTCAACGAAATCTAATCATTTTAGAAATCTGCACTCCTACGCTAAAACATTTTGGTTTTGGTCAACAGCGCAGAGTTTGAGGCAACCCAAATTACACACTATATGTTTACATCGCAATCTAACGCAATCTAAGCTGTAGCGTAACTGTAACTAAAGCGACACCTAGTGACCTTACTCAAAAGAAGGAAAAGCATTTCCTGTATGAGTGAAATTTTCATCGATGTTTTCAAAGTTTTATTGTATTTTATAATAACCAGACCGTAGACGAATCCATATATGAAGTTTCATAACAAACAGTCCATCCGATCTCGAGTTATAAATGGTGTAACCAACATCTTTCTTTTATATATATAAGATTATAGAAACATTGTTATTCGCACGAAAAGAATTCTCTTTATTTAAGCGGTATCTAATTATTGTTGAACATACTCGTATAATTCTTCTTCGAATGCTTTACAGTTTTCTCATTGCTGTACGTAAATAAAAATATAAATCACGATCGAATTATATGGATGAGGAATAGTTCCAATGATTAATTACCTCTGATCACTGTAGAAACCATTTTAGTTCCGCCAACACAACGCTGAAAATTCGAATTAAAGTACTTTGTCTATGGTTCTTCAATCCATTTCACAGAATACAAATACGCTAAGACGTTTTCTTATTCTTTTTTTTGACTGAGACATTTTTGTTTTGGTCCACAGCACAGAGTTGGAGGCAACTCAAATTACACACTATTTGTTTACATCGCCATCTAACGGAGAGAATATCAAATGAAGTACCTACGAATAAGCTGTAGCGTAACTGTAATTGTAGCGACACCTAGTAGCCTTTCTCAATCGAAGGAAAAGCTTTTTCTGTATATAAGTAAAATTTTCATCGATTTTTTCAAAGTTTCATTGTATTTTGTAATAACCAGACCTTAGACGAATCCATATATGAAGTTTCATAACAATCAGTCCATCCGATCTCGAGTTATAAATGGTGTAACCAACATCTTTCTTTTATATATGTAGATATCTGAATGCATTTTCTTAATCTACGTCCTCGAATCAGTTAATTCAGCATATCATTTTCTCAGATAGCCACCACAGTTACTGTATTCACTTATTCGAGATCGTAGATTACGAATCTGTAATTAGTTTCTTCCTGGGTGTGATATTTCAGGAAATTTTCAACTTTTTATGGAGAATTTCCAAAAATTTTTGTGCTTTTTGATGGTCATTACTTGAAACCTATATTCAATAAAATATGTCTGATTGCATATTTTCCATCTACGCCCTCGAATTAGTAAATTCAGCAATTTTGATGGTGATCCGGGAAATCATTTTCCTAGATACCCACCAAAGTTACTGTATTCAGTTATTCGAGGTTGTAGATTACGAATCTGTAATAAGTTCCTTCCTAGGTTTGATACTAATTTTCAACCTTTTGTGGAAAACTTCTGAGAATTCACTCATTTTTTGATGGGCATTACTGGGAACATTTTTCAAACATCATATCATATCTGCGTGACAAAACCAACCCCTTGAATTCAGATACACCAGATAGATCCGATAAATTGTTGAAAGTTGAAATGGTTACTTCGTCCAATACGACAGGTAAATATCTTTCTGAAGATCTGAATATTCGCTTGCACAATGAAAAATCTCCCAATTTATCTGGAGCATAAAATGATTACCTACCAATGTAAATAGTGAAAGGCTGAGTGTAAAATTCGATGAAGAAACGGGATTAGTGTCCAGAATAGTTTTATCATTTCGATATTGATGCATGCAGGATAATGACTTCCAGAAAAATCCGGAATAAGACATGGAAATCGGAGCAAAATTACTATTTTACGGAAGGTAAAATATCTCGTTTCTCCATCGAATTTAACTCACCTGTCTTGTTTTATTGACATTGATGTTGCAATTTCAAAGTTGAATATACGAAAGCGAATAATCAGAGCTTGAAAGATGTTCACTGTCATATTCGGAAGGAAAAAAATCTTTTCAACAACACATCGCACAATCCATCTTCTCTATCCAAATTTAAGGGGTTTGGGTTGCCGCAATATGGGACCTCAATATCTATCTTGCCCTTTATAACCAGTATCATAATAACTGATTCAAATTGTGAATATCTGTAAAGTAAATAATCTTAAAAGGAATATTACTTTTTTTTTTAAATATATTCTGAGAAAAATTTCCAGTAATTTCTCGTGAAAAGTGCATAAGGTTTCATAACATGTGCGATCAAGAAGTAATATGAAACCCAACAATCCAAAAGCCTTCGCACAAAGCAACAGAAGTCCACTACGGAATTTCCTATATTTCAATAAAGCTTCATCGAAGTATTCTTCTCGGACCCTTCCTGGAATTGAACAGACTTTCAAACAGGTATTAAAATTCGTGGAAAACGACATAGATTCAGCTCCATATTTTCATCGCTGTATCACCTTGCTTCTAATGATAATATCTCGCTTTATTGGAAAAACGGCAGAGCATACATTTCCGTGAAAAATTGTTTCCATAAATAAGAAGTGTATGCTCCCGTGATGAAAATTTATGAAAGACTATCTGAGGGGCGCTTCTGGTCGTCTATATCGCCCTTTTTTCACCTGAAATATATGAATGTTTGTGCTTCATCTCGTTAAAAATGCCTGTCGTGTCAGAATACCGTCCACATGAAGGCATTTCCATTTGCGAAGAGCTATCGCCGTATATTCTGTTCTTCATTCCATGGAACGAAATGGTAGGTGTGAATTATATGGGAGCAGTGGAGAATAGAGACAAATATGGCATGTTTTGGAGTATGTTCACTCTCATCGAGTGAATTTCGTAATCACCGTTTGCAGCATTCTCCATTATGCTGTAGAAATGGGATGTATGAGTAAAGGGTTGCCCAATAGGGACATCAAAGTTTTCAAACGTCACGACCTCCGTATTCAGAATGCCCGAAATGTCACTAGCTGCTATTTGTGTTCAGTACTCCTAGGGCAGCGTTCATTTGTATCCAATAAAATATATCGATGTCAAAGAAATATCTGCTCTGCATAGACGAACTTGAATCAATGTATATATTAATTTTCTTAACATTTCGCTAGCAATATATTTCTTAACAATAGGGGGTTAAGCGAACATAAAACTGAGGTATGAAGTACCATGCCTTCTATACGTTCCGCGTATGACTTGGACAATACACAGGGACAATCAGAATAAACCTCGCGTTTCATAGAGATAACCCAAATAGGCATAGTACGACGTAATAACTCGATTGTCTGAATAGAATCTTGACCTGGGTGGGGAACTAACTCACTATTGGGCATTGACGGGTTACTCTATATTCCGGAATCTCTTCTACCTGACATTGACATTGTGGTGGGTGAGGTTCAAGCGGGAACCATAGAAAAACCTTATTACCTATTTTAGATAAAAATTTTTGCTTTTTGGACGAAAAAGGATATTTATGCATAAAATTCATATTTTAATGTTGAAGTATCCTCATTTCAAAATAATAAATAACTTATTTATTGTTGATATTAGCAATTACTATTCTAGGTGGATAAACATAGGTATAGAATTAAATTCTGATAACTTGATTCAGTTAGAAACTCTTTCATTTTCTGTATTTTTCTCGTGAAATGTACCGTTTCAAAAAAAAATATAATGTAAATCATTACGTGTCGGGAAAAAGCAATTTATTTCAAATT
The DNA here is from genome assembly GCA_951802165.1 of Adalia decempunctata. Taxonomy (NCBI): domain Eukaryota; kingdom Metazoa; phylum Arthropoda; class Insecta; order Coleoptera; family Coccinellidae; genus Adalia; species Adalia decempunctata. The sequence goes on from OX637697.1 coordinate 32,530,406, forward strand.
TTTTTTATTTTGAAACGGTACATTTCACTAGAAAATGCAAGAGAAGAAAAGTTTTTAACCAAATCAGGCTATCCGAATTTTATTCTTTTCAAGTCGTTGCTTGAGTTTTTCGTTGAATTTAGTTAACAAAAATGATAGATGTGGTCTACTTCAACCTTCTCAACTCATTCTGAAAATATGAAAAAATATCAAGAAAGTGTGTTTTCATAATAGTAAAACTTCCTTAAAATATCATCATTCTATCGCTTTTCGTTTTCAAGATACAAATTAAAAATTTAATTTCTTCGCCATCTCGAGTCTTCTGCAGCAATCCAACTCTGGCACTGGTGTACAAAAATATTGAAAGTATAACAAAGTGATTCGGAATTTTGAAAATTAAAGGGCAATCATAATTTCCATTGATTAATACTGAATTTTCACCAAAATAATTCCAAATTGAATCAAATATAACGAAATAAAAAATAAATGTTGATTGAAATGAAAATTTCAGACTTATACAACACGATGTACCTAGTAGTACTCAGATTATAAATTCCCATTTAATTTTTCCCAATACATACAGGGTGGGCCATCCATAACTTTCCACCCCGAATTTCGAGCTCTGGGATGGAATAACAAAAAAAAGCTCGGACAGATCAAATTTTGTTGAAAGAGGGACAAATAAGGGTGTTCAAATTAGTTTGATATCACTGTCTCTAGCTACAACCCCTTACATTTTTGAATAGGGAAAAGGGGTCGAGCAGCATCTTGTTGGAAAGGTAATTCAATTTCCTGCATCCTGCATTATCATTATACACATGTTGAAAATGCTGAAACTGAGACAATAACTGAAAGCAATAATATTAACAAAGTAAATCGGGCGCTTTTGAAAGTTATCGATGGATTACTGAGTCACTCTGTATAATAATGAAGCGACGAAAAAAAAACACTCATGCAGGAAATTCAATTGCCTTTCCAACAAGGTGCTGCTCGACCCCTTTCCCTATTCAAAAATGAGAGCTGTTAGGGGTTGTTATTTGTCCCCCTTTCAACAAAATTTGACCTGTCCGAGCGATTCATTATTCCATCCCAAAGCTCAAAATTCGGGGTGGAAAGTTATGGATGACCCAGCCTGTATAATGTATATGTTACTCAAACGCAAAATGTTTCATATCACATCAGTGGATTTTGTTCTTTTGATGACTTACAAGCAAACGTCTGAACATACAAATATTTGCGTAAGGTATCGATATCCATGCAACTTGTAAAGTTAGCGCATATAATTCAAACAACTGCTCTTTTTATGATTTTTATACAGCGCACGCGCTCTCATTTCTCAATACTCAAAATGTGTGTTGTACACACGTGGTCTGACGTGGAATGCGCAAGCCTTAAGCCGGCCATAGACATCGTTAATTTTCATCCGTTTTCCTCGCCACGATTCGAACCGCCGAGTCATATCGCAGAACTGTTTTGCCCACACACTTCGGTAAATTCTACCAGTTATTTTGCTGTCGATCGCGAATTAGCACGTCATGAAGAGGAAACATCTCTTAGCAGTGGCGGTCGCGGTTTCGGTGCTGAATAAAAAAGAAATAAATAAACGGTCAATATGGGATTTGTACTACGCTAATGGAAAATAACCGCCGATTCTCGACGAAATCCCCCACACACAGTCGGTATGGCACGCCAACCGATGAACCGTCTTGACAAAAATCAAGCATCGGCAGATATTTCTACCGACGATGCGAACCGACGGTTCTTCGCCACACACATCGGTTTTTGGCGCTTTTGCCGAGACGGTTCGTATCGCGGCGTTATAAACGGATGAAAAATAACGATGTCTATGGCCGGCTTTACCCCTTCGCTGATTTCAATAGGTGGACATTTCGTGGAGACATTTGGAGTTGCATCGTATACCAAATCTCAGACATTTCAAGTAGAAACTAAGTCGATAGATGTGTGGCAATCAAACATTCTATAACCTTACTTCTCAGGATTTCGAAAATTCACCCGGACAGACAAATTATGCCCATGAAATATTGATATTATGCATGAAGATGTACTTCAATGTAATTGCTCCATATTCTATATTGCATTTTTACAATTTCTCTATCAATTAAGTTTTCTGTATCCGTCGATTATGGAAATAGTTATTTATGATATGAGTGTTAAAAGTGACGTTTTATTTTGTGAGTGAAAAAGTTTGTCAAATGAGCGGAGCGAATTGAACAATTTCACGAACAAAATAAAATCACTTTTAACACAAATACCATACAATGTTTTTTGTACAACTGCCCTATTTTGATAATGAAATGCGCGAATTTGCAATGACAATAAACTTCAAAATGCATTTTGATATTCAAATAATCAAAAAGTTGTTGAAAAGATGCATAGAATACCTGGTGATGGCACTGATTAGGTTTTGTTTAAGACTTTCTTGTCGATCGAAAATGTGACATTTTGTGCTGCTTTTCATTTCTCCCGAAAGGGGTCGCGCTATTTGTCGTTGCCGCAGTAGCGCCTCGACCGATAAAAATTGCGGATTTATTCCGGAACTAGACCAAAATCTGAGATCTAGAATGCCGTTTTGATCTACAAATCTTGGTCACGATTTCTAGAAAGGAGTCGTTACACCAGGTATTCTATGCATCTATGTTGTTGTTAATGGCAAACGTTGCCAACGTTATGATTACTAACAAATGCGAAAAGACGCTGTCATTTGAATTTCGTTCCTGTCCAATTTTCGTCTTGGGTTTTTAACTGCTTAATATGTTTGTCGAGTCCAATTATCAATAAAAGTGACGATTTGGTTGTTCCTGTGGATATTGAATAGTCTGCAAAGAGAGCAAATCTGGAACTCCTACCTAAAAAATCTGTTCAGCAGTACGTTATCGCTTATAACGATTTCATGGCCTGGTGTAAATTGAAAAATGTTGAAGGGAACTTCAGTGAAGCTGTTCTCCTGGCATACTTAAAAGAAAAATCAAAAACTTTGTGGAGCAAATTTTCAATGATAAAGTCAAGCGCCCTTATTAAAAATGGTGTGGATGTCAGTAAATATTTTAAGGTAATGGAATATTTAAAACGAAAAAGTGAAGGATATCGTCCCAAAAAATCGAAAATTCTCACTCGTGAACAAGTTGAAAAGTTTATAAATGAGGCACCAGATGAGAAATACTTGATGGTTAAGGTTGAAACCATTTTCGGATTATTTAGAGCCTGTCGGCGTGAAGAATTGGGCAATTTATCAGTGGAAGACATCGAAATAACAAATAAATCATTGGTTATACAACTTCCAAACACAAAAACGAAAGTCAGTCGTTCTTTCAGTATTATTGGGAAGTATTTTGACTATTTTAATAAGTACTATGCACTGCGCCCTCCTGTCATCAAACATCGTCGTTTTTTCCTGAAATACATGAATGATAAATGCACTGCCAATCCAGTTGGTATCATTACATTTGGGAAAATTCCATCTATTGTTGCCGAATTCCTCAAACTGCCAGAACCAAAGCAATATACAGGACAGTGTTTTCGAAGATCCTCCGCTTCATTGCTAGCAGAATCAGGAGCAAATATTACGGATATAAAAAACATGGGCGATGGAAGTCTACGATGGTAGCCGAGGGCTATGTAGATCATTCCATTGCATATAGAAATGTCATTGCTGAAAAAATTCTCCCAACCTCGAATGATTTTGGATCATCATCATCCAATATTGTACAAGTAGGTACTGATGGTGCTGATGATTCTAATAATGTGTTGCGAAGCTCCCTAACGTCACAGGGCATTAATGTTGGTAATTGTTCTAGTTTTACGATTCATATTGATGTTCATAAGTAATGATTGTTAAATATTGATAATAAAAATTTGCAATTGCTGAATTTATTTCATCAGAAGAAAATGTATACGCTTCCTGCACGTAAACAATCAATTTTAACATTGTTTGCTGTCATTAAAAGTGTCACTTTTAATGACAGTTGTACGAAACAATTTACGTAACAAGTCCAGAAAATAGGGTTTTTTTGAACGAATAGACAAAATTGGAAGTCTGAGAGTCCAAAAAAACTATTTTCGGGCGTGTTGCGTACAATATTTTTTCGGCAACCGTGTAGAATTACAAATCAATGAGCCGACACATTTCTTTATTATACATTTTGGTTATTATTTGAATTGAACAGAACAGAACTGTCATCCGTTATTTCGTTGCTATAGTTATGATCATCACAATGAGAACAACGACGTGAGTTTTTCCGGCCTAGTCCGGAAAGTACGTACTTTCCGGGAAGTGGGTACTTCCCGGACGGTTGCCGAAAATAGTAATTTACGTAACAAGTTCGGAAAATAGGGTTTTTTTGGACGAATAGACAAAATTCTAGGACGAGCGAGAGGCGAGTCCTGGAAGTCTGTGAGTCCAAAAAAACTATTTTCGGGCGTGTTGCGTACAATATTTTTTCGGCAACCGTGTAGAATTACAAATCAATGAGACGACACATTTCTTTATTATACATTTCGATTATTATTTGAATTGAACAGAACAGAACTGTCATCCGTTATTTCGTTGCTATTGTGATGATCATCACAATGACAACAACGACATGAGTTTTTCGGGCCTAGTCCGGAAAGTACGTACTTTCCGGACTAGGCCGGGAAATGATACTTTCTCAAAGAAAAAGCGTCCGGGAAGTGGGTACTTCCCGGACAGTTGCCGAAAATAGTAATTTACGTAACAAGTCCGGAAAATAGGGTTTTTTTGGACGAATAGACAAGATTCTAGGACGAGCCGGAGGCGAGTCCTGGAAGTCTGTGAGTCCAAAAAAACTATTTCCGGGCGTATTGCGTACAATATTTTTTCGGCAACCGTGAAGAATTACAAATCAATGAGATGACACATCTCTTTATTGATTTTGAATCATATTTGAATTAAACAGAACTGTCATCCGTTATTTCGTTGCTATTGTGATGATCATAACAATGACAACAACGACGTGTTTTTCCGGCCTAGGCCGGGAAGTACGTACTTTCCGGCCTAGGCCGGGAAATGCTACTTTCTCAAAGAAAAAGCGTCCGGGAAGTGGGTACTTCCCGGACGGTTGCCGAAAAAATAGTTTTTTTTTATCAGATTCGACTAGTGCAGTAAAACTCATGCTATTTTATTTCAGATCGAATTTGTATGAATTGACTTTGTAATCCAAGAATCCTACCAAGAAGATATGAGACACTTTAGTACCTTACTTCAAATCTTTCAATATTTCCTTCAAATTCCACCTTCGGAGGAATGTTCTGAGTCTTCTTCCACTAGTTTGAGATAACCTACAGAATGTTCCACTTAAAATACCGTTAGAGTAGTGATCCATACCCAAGAAACCAAATTTTTGAAAAAATTCCCCATAAACGTCTAGGGTACCATCGACCGTGACCTTTCTGTATGTCAGATTTACGAAATACGAATGGAAATAGTCTCAACTTCCATGCAACAGCAGAGTGTTAACTGAATTGGTAACCAAGCAATTCAATAGCAGGTATGCAATATTCGACAAATATGTTGAGAAGTTGGCTCGTTCAATTCGATCAAAATCCTAGAACCGAAATGCCGTTACGATTTCCATCGGAATCCGCTGGCGAGTTTTCGTTTCATACATTTCCGATTGTCTGAACTTTCGGGTTGTTTTTGTGATATAGTCGTGCTGTAGCTAGAAGTTTCAACATTAGCCGAACTAGACGGCAGCGGCTCCGCATTTAATATAAATGAATTCCGAAGAGAAATAGAACAAAACAGCTGTTAAGGGTCGAAATTTGAATATTGTTCGTAGAACCCTTTGAGCCCTCTCTGCCTATCGAAAGTGTTTATGCTGTTGCGTAGTGTGAAGTGCGGTTTTAATCAGCTGCGTGTATTATAGACGCAGTTGGTTTCCGAATGGTGTTCCTTAATGAATTGACTTTGTCGATTAAATTAAACAGCATCACTACATAATGCCAATATTGGCTCCTGGTGTTTTTGTGTATTCGAGAAATTTGATTACACACTTCTGTTGATTCATTTCCGTTGTCTATGGTTATATGATTTTCGCTCTGGTATTCAAACCAACATTACACAGTTCTCCCGAGAAGCAATAAAACTCTATTCTATCCTTTACCATAATGAAGATTCAGTTTGCGCCTTCATGCTGGTTGAAAAACACATAAAACAAATAAGGATTCGATGCTTGGGGTCTTCTATAATACAATACTCATTCCCTTGAAGAATACAATGCATGAGAATTAAAATAATGCATGAGAATAAAGATAAAAGTTGGTAAATACGACCGAAAAGTTCACAAATGAAATGAATATCAAAAATTAAAATTTGAAAAATGTCGAACAGAAAGGAACGAAAATAGTGAGTTCCTGGAAACCTCATGAAAAGTGACATCCATACATAATGTATAGAAGAACCATGAGCATGGGACCGCATTCATAAGATAACAAATGAACAAGGAACGTTCAGATATTATGTTGCAAGGAATTCCTGGGCAGTGCAGGGTTTCATATCTATAAGTATCTGCGTCAGTTTTTAGTAAAAAAAACTTGCTGAACCTTAATCATGGCCAACCAGGATACTTCAAAAAAGTAAATGAAGTATAGGTGTACTACACTGCGCAAAAAAATTAACGCACATTCTGAAAATCTCAATTTTAATGAAAGTTAACTCTACATTGACTTTATAACTTATTTTTTATGTTCTCTCGGTAAGGTTTTGAACGAAACCAGACACATTAAATGGAGGAAAAATTCAGGATTTCACCGAATCTTATGTGAAAGAAGAGAAATGAATCATTTTCAAGATACTGAAATGCTGATAAGTGATTCAATACTTGGTATTTCCACCCCTTGAGTTAATTACAGCTCGGCAACGACGGTTCAAACTCAAAATGAGTGATCTTAAAATGTTCTGATTTAATCCTTCCCAGATTTCTACGAGTTGGATTCCTAAGTCATTAAGAGAAGCTGGATGATTTTCTGAACTTCTCAACCTTCTATTGAGGGTGTCCCAAACCTGCTCAATCGGATTGAGATCTGGACTTCTTGCTGGCCATTCCATTCGAGAGACTTCAACCTCTTCAAGGTACTCCTGAACGATGCGCGCACGGTGGGGTCTGGCATTATCGTCCATAAAAATGAAATTTTCACCAATGTATGGGGCAAATGTCACTACATGCTCTTCAAGAATGTTCCTTACATACTTATCAGCATTCATAGATCCATTATCAACGACCACTAGGTCTGTGCGAGCAGTCAAAGATATTCCATCCCATACCATAATCGATCATCCCCCGAAACCAGTAGTATTCGGGAAATTGCACTGAGCATATCTTTCATGTGGACGTCTGTATACAAGGGAACGTCGATCACAATGGTAGAGGCAGAATCTAGACTCATTGTGAAGAGAACTCTTTCCCAATCGGCTCCTTCCCAATGGATATGCTCTCTCGCAAAATCCAAACGCGCCCTTCGAAGGGCTGGGGTAAGAGCTGGGCCTCTTGCCGCGACACGAGGCCTTAAATCATATTCTCTGAGGCGATTTCTTATTGTCTGAGTGCTAATTTGCACCTCATGAGTTTGCTCAAGCTGATTTTGAAGGAGGCGAACGGTTGCAAACAATTACTCGACAATTATTTATAACCATTTTCATGATATTTGGTCGATATTGAGAAGTGGTTCTGCTAACTTAACGTAAAGTTAGCAAAGCCACCCCGTAGAAAAAAAACTAAGGACGCGACAAATTTTTTTCTATCACGACAAATTCTCAACAATTATTCTACAATTAATGCAATAGGTTTTATTGATTTTCTCGCAAGTGGCACTGCTAACTTTATAGACATTTACAAACCAGTTGCAAGATGTGAAACTGATTATATATGATTATATGATAATATGGTGAATAAATGTATTAATAACAGTGTATTCTCGAGTTTGTTGAATATAGGTGTATAAATTGGCTTCTGCCTTCCCATTGGATCGAAGTTCTACGAGGAAATCGAGGAATTCAAAGGTAAACTTGACTATTTGAATCCTGATTTGAGTTTACGCAGGTACTTTCTACTCTCATCATTTCTAAATAACAATGGCGTATATTTTTCGATTTTTTGAATTTCACATCCCAGAAAAATCAATTCTGAATTTAGCTGACTTTGTTCACCTAACTAAGAATCTCTTGCAATGTTCAGAACATTGTATGAATTCGTCAAAAAGAGTCAATTCACAATTTTGTCTTCATTCTTTAATAACGTTGACACCACGCCTCGGGACCTTTCAAAGTAAGATTCCGCAATATTGCCACGGCCGTATCTAATGATATTGCTATCCTTAATGCTGTCTTCATTTTACTCATTGAATACTGACTAAATTCTGGCTTCACAAATTCTCGAATTCAAAATGAGATTCTGTGTCTCATCCTTCTATGTTCTAGATCATTATCTGCTCAAAACTCCACTTTTGTCCATGGAACAAACCTGCAGAAGTTGAACCAAGTGGTCTAGGGCGAAATCTGTACTCGTATACGTGAAAGCACTAGCTACGAATTACTCAATACTTTCTTATTCCTCGACTTTGTATTTGAGACAATTCGGAGCTGAAAAGTTTCATTCAACCCTATTATATTTTGATTACGTGGTAGTTTAATATTCATAAAAAAGCTATTCGCGGCTACGAAACTCATCTGGTTGCCCGTAAATCAACTTAATTAAATATCAGGATGTGTGCAGCCCCCCTCCAAGTTCAATCTTCAGTTTAACCCTTAATAAATAGCGGTGGAGGTTATTGAGAGCTCGCCCCAGGAATCCATTCTGGGATACTAAGCATGCTCGACGCGAATAAACGAGTTAATTAGCTATATAATGATTTCACCCCGCGTGATTTTTGCGATTAGGTGCCTACGTGTTCCTGAAGAGCAATTGCTCGCAGATATACAGGGTTGAGATAACGTGCGGATATTGTGTGGTCCGATCGATCGTTATATTGGGCCAGCTTCGCCAGCCCTCTCTTCCGGCGCTGCCGTGAGTGAGAGGAATTCACTAATGGTATCTTTCCAATTAAGATACCATTTTTGCAATGTTTTGCGTGAGCTGGCTCAAGGTAGATTTTCTGAAGTACAGGTTGGTTGAAATGAATGGTCAGCAGGGGGATACAATTTTATGGTCTATTTCCGCATCTCCTATATAAGAGACCTTGTTCCTCCGCCAATTTGCAACAATTGAATGCACCCAACATTTTTTGTTTAGAGCCTCACCATTCTTGTTAGAGCTATGGAACATATCACAAAGTTGTACAAAATCTGTATAAGATCGAGGGAAACTGATTCATGTCTGAGGATCTTCTTCCCGAAACCAGGTATGTTGCAAATAAGTGTTACGTTTCTCATTTTTTTTTCTTGTTTAGAGTTTGCAGCACATTTCGTGAATTTTTATGGCAAATTTAAGGGGGGTAGTATCAAATAACTTATTAGTACATAAAGGGGGCATTTTTTGACCATAAAAATATAAAATATTTCTAACTCCCAGTAAATTCCAATGTTGTACAATACGCGCTAGGGAACAACCGATCTTAGGGTGGAGTTGAATTCCCTATTAGGAATTGAATTAGGTCAGCTCCATAAACTTAGAGAAAGCGGTGTATGTGTCTTTTCAGTTTCATCGTATTTCGTGATTTTTGATGGCAATTTAAAGGGAGGTAGTATCAAGTAACGTATTGGGCCATAATGTGTCAAATAGAACATCTCAGGTGAATAAACAGGGTGTTGCTAAATCGGAGGTACAAATGAAATGGAAGATTTGCTGCATGAATCAAAGAAAAAAATACTCTAATGAATATGGGACTGTAAACGTTTCGTTTTCGAGAGACAGGGCGTTAAAGTTTGATTTTATTATCGAGTTTTTTCTCAAAATACTTTCACTACAAGGTATTGAAATGAAATTAGTCAAAGATATAAAAATTTAGAGTTAACATCATTTGACAAGGCAATTTAGACTAAAACTAATAGATTTTTGTAGTTTCGTCCTATGTGAAACAGATTTCGAAAAAAAAATTCCTATTGGACCTTGGCTAGAAAATCCGCAATAATAATAATAATTTAATGGCCATCAACAAATACATGGTATGTCAATTCGAAATGAAGTAAAGAAACAAGCACATAACCATATACACTCATACATAACTACATATAACAAATGTAGTTGACAATGAAATAGAAAAAACTTATTCAATTAGAGCAATACTGAACCAACTCCTCTACGCTATAAAAACAATTTTCTATGAGACAAGACTTCATACACTAGATTTGAGAATTGAGATTCAGTTAGTAAGCTGTGGTGAATGAATTCATTATTAGTTTTGACCCATCAAATGAAACTCCCGTTCAGTTGGATATCTTTTGAGGTGCATATCCTAAGAAAAAAAAAATTCAAAAAGAATTGATAATTTAACACCCTGTATTTCTAAAACGAAACGTTTGTGGCCCCATATTTATGCGACTTTTATCCTTAAAACTAGCTGGCCCGGCGAACTTTGTTCCGCCTAAATGGGACTTACGATGGATTTCACAAATCGTAATCACCGGTGATCGGAGATCAACGGCTTGGTTCTCTTATTTTTGAACTGTCAAATGTTTCCATGGATATGAGCTATCACGCAGAACAGATACACAAAAATAATATGTCATAATATGTCAATCACTAATAATGGCAATTTTGGATTCAGTTATTTCCGCAAATATATTTTATTACCCAAACAGAAATTCAAAAACATTTTGAAAATTATGAAAAAAGATGAGAATGGACATCTCACGATTGGAACTCATCGCCAAAATCCGATTTACTTGACATTTCGATAAAAATTCACTGTGATATTTACCCGCTTCTGTATCTGTTAATAGCCTTTCATGGTACTATAATCCCTATGTAAATTACACACCAACAACCGGTAGAAGAGGTTTATAGAAACATAGTACATAGTATAAAAAATGCTGCCGAGGAGGCAGTTGGGATCAAAACGAAACAAGTGAGTAAGAACTTATGGTGGAACGAGGAAATCGAAGAACTAGTGTGTCAGAAGAAGAAATTATATCAAAGATGGTTAAACACTCAAAACCAAGAAGACAGGGATCAGTATCTAGAGATGAAGAGAACAACAAGGAGAATGAGGAATACAGCAGAGCGAGAGATGTGGGACCGGAAATGTAGAGAAGTTGAAACATATTTGGGTGGCCAAAAATCATCAGAATCGTGGAAATTCATAAAAAGCTTAAGATCACACGCAAAAAATAAGGCAAATATCCAAATTGTACCAACTGAAAAATGGATGGACTACTATAAAGGATTGCTAACTGAAGATAGAGAACAATATTTGTTGAATTCTCCAATAGATGTCCAGGTGGAGGGTGACGAAATAACAGTCACCGTTGATCAAGTGAAGAATGCTGTCCAAAAACTGAAAAATGGTCGCGCTGCTGGTCCGGAAGGAATTCCGGCGGAATTAATCAAATGTGGGTCAGAACACCTATTTGAACTGCTTACATGGTGTATCAACCAATACCTTGGTGGAGAGCCAGTCCCTGAGGATTGGAAGGAAGCCTATATCTCGTCTATCCATAAGAAGGGAAACAAACTTGACTGTTCAAACTATAGGGGGATATCTGTAACCAGTACTCTGAGCCGTTTGTATGGAAGACTTGTCCGAGACATGATAGAACAAGAATATAGGAGTAACGAAGAAGAAGAACAGTCGGGATTCCGAGCTGGAAGGACATGTACTGATAACATATTCTGTCTAAAACAAATCATAGAGAAACGAACAGCAGTTAATCAAGAAACTCACCTAATGTTCATAGACCTCAAGAAAGCCTACGATACTATCCCAGTGAAAAAATTGTGGAGTGTTCTACAGCAGACAAATATTAGCCATACCCTCATAAGAGCTCTCAAAAACATATATGAGGGAACCACATCAAGAATAAAGATCGGTAGCAAATTATCAGAGAAGTTCTTGGTAGATAAGGGTTTACGCCAAGGATGCTGTATATCGCCCACATTATTCAAGATCTATGTTGCGCGAGCTTTATTCCAATGGAAGAGGAAATGTGGCGGAATGGGCATCGATATCGGAGAAACCTACTTGTACACCCTACAATTTGCTGATGACCAAGTTGTCATAGCCAACGATAAAGACGACTTACAATATATGGCGAGAAAACTGCAAGAAGAATATAAGAACTGGGGACTGGAACTAAACACACAGAAAACGAAATATCTCCCTATAGGAGCAGAGCAATCTAACATCCAATTAGACGGAGAAGAAGTTGCATGTTGCAGCGTATACACCTATCTCGGAGTGGAATTCGACACGTCTGGCAAAGATGATAAAGAAATACAAAAGAGGATAACACAGGCCAGAAGAACTATTGGATGTCTGAATGGCATACTCTGGAGTAGAGATATCGGAAGACAACGAAAACAGAATATTTACGAAGCATTTATTAAAAGTAGCTTGACTTACGGAGCAGAAACGTGGAGAATTACCCAACACAACCGAAGAAAACTCGAGGCCACAGAGATGGATGTATTTCGAAGATCACTGGGTATATCAAGAAGGGATAGAATAAGAAACGAAGAGGTGAGACAACGAATGGGAATAGATGGCTCGATAATGACCGATATAGAGCGAAAACAGTTAATGTGGTACGGACATGTTCAGAGGATGGAAGAAACACGACTGCCCAAAATGGCTATGAAGTGGATATCAACAAATCGCAGAAAGCGGGGGAGACCGAAGAAAACTTGGAAGGAGGAAGTAACGAAAGCCATGAGTGCCAGAGATTTGAGGGAAGATCAATGGAAAAACCGGAAAGAATGGAAGTTAGGCATCGGACAACGAAGAAAAACGTTTTAAAACCGATATATATATATATATAAATTACACAGTAATTGATGTCATATGTGTTCAAGTTAACTGTCAGTTTTACAAGTTAGTGACTTGATCAAATAAACTTTCTTGATTAATATTGTGTTTTTGGAAACTGACGTTTACAAATGAGAAACAAATAAATAATATTCCATGATGACAGAAAATGAATAAAACATTTCCTTCTGAAAATCTGTTAGAAACAGGTCGATGTCGGTGAGTATGGCATCAGATAGAATCCATATAGTTTCGATCATTACTAGCGGATTAAACATTGAATTCTGGAATCCCTACAGAAGCTTAGAGCGTTTGTTCCAAATATAACGAGAATTCAGATCGAACGATTGGAGGGATCCGAAATTCATTAGGAAATTCACATCATTTCAGCGCGGGACAAATCCTCAGGACCGGAATTACTCGAGTTGAATATAAGGAGATCAGGAGGCTCAGATGAAGGGTTGTAAACTTTCAAAGGAGATATCATTCTCTGTCACACTGAAATTCAGCGTAACTGCGTAAACAACAAGAAACTTCCGATAAGATGGAGGATGACGTTCTTCCTCGCAAAAACGATGACAAATCGGTTATGTTGTCAGGAGTATGACGAAAGCGTTAATGAGCAAGGGATTACTCTTTCTTGATTGGAACACTCACAGAACCAACTGGTTTCAAATAATTCAGTACACAAATCGATAATAATGTAAAGCAGAAGCTGTTTCATTCGAGCACACCTTTGGTTCATAATGTTCTTCTAGGACTTTTGATTCAACAGAACTGTTTCATGTACAGAAATATATTATTTAAAAACTAATAATTATACCAAGTTTGAGCTCAAAATCGGGTCAATATACTCGATCGATCTAGTGGCCATTGTCCTTTATTTACAAACGACTCTCAAAAATCTTTACAAGAAATAATTGAATTGCCTGCCGTGTTTGACAGTCATGAAATAACATGATTATGACGTGACAGGTCGAAGGTTGACAGATGGGAGTTAGTGAACATGGAACATTACACGGTAGAACAACGCGTACTGATGATCTAAAACTATTTTCAACATGGTGAAAGTTTAATTGCCACTATTCGTAAAGTTCGTCCAATGTTCGGTCGAAATAATGTACCTAATTTAACTACTACGAGAAGAATAATCAAAAAATACGAAAGAACTGGTTCGGTTTGTGATGTGAAATAATCTATACGAGCTCTGCAACCATCGAAGGCATTAACAGCCGAAATTAGATGCTGTATCAATGAAATACCACCACATGTATTCAATAACGTTATTGAAAATTCTGTCAGAAGGGCACGCACATGCCAACAAAGTCGTGGTGACCTTTCACAAGATATTTTGTTTTATACATAACTCCCGAATATGTATATTCTCTCAATCACTCAATATTTCAATACTTTCTGGACGGAGATTCTCGGCACAAGGAACAATAAAAACCAAAATTATTCATCAAGCGACGTTTCGACGACTTTATTGGCGTCTTCTTTAAGCTAAAACAAAATATCTATATACAGGGTGAGTCTTTGACTTGTACATATATTTTAACTGAAGATTCTCGAGGTCAAAAGAAACCTTTTTTTCATTTCCCATTTTTCCGAATTCGGCTCTGTTAAAAAGATATAGCCATTTGGAAAAAAATTGTGCTAATTACGTCCCTGAAATGATACTGTGGAATTGATTCAAAGTTCATATTTCTCGATAGAAATTGAGTTTATACATTTAGGGAATACTCAAGTACTAACTTTATTGGATACATCTGTGTACCGTGGTATAAATATCTATGAATTCTGCCGTTTCCATCATAAATCGACTTTGCCGCCAAATTTTACCACGCATGCGTAGAGCGAAAACCGAAATATTGGTTATCTAACTATAAACAATAACAAAGCAGAGTCTCTGAACAAACTGTAAACATTATGTGAAGTTCTGAATACATTCATTACATTCAGTGGATTATTGTTCTAATGTGATTATTACATGAAGTGAATTAATATAATTTCAACCGTGTCGAGTTTATAAAATTCCAAGAGGATGTTGTTTAGATAGAAACATCGCCACAGATTATCAGGTATCGTTTCATTAATTTCAATTTAATAAGTAGTTTGTGTCGAGATTCATCATTCATATCCGAATTTTGTATTTCATCGACATTTAACTTCAATATGGACCGGTAACTTTGAATTTTCAATAGAAACTGTGCGTGTTAAATCCTCCTTGGTGTTCAATTTTATCTCCCAAATTTGGGAGATTTTATTATTAAAAAATATCTCGACAGAGTTGATAAATATTGTGACAACATTATAAACTCGTTTGAAGACCAGAGAAGGAATAATATTCGATGATATTTAATTCAGAGACGCATTCAGATTATTCTTGAAATCAATGATTTTTTCGTCAAATTTCTCCGGGTAAAATTGGAAATAACTCGAAAACGACGCGTTTTATTGAAAAAAAAATAGGAATAATTTTAGTTTCTCAAATGATTTATGTTTTCGAAAATATGAACCGTTCTTCTTTTTAAAGTGGTTTTATGGTGTTTTAGCGTGTATTGATGAGTCGACTACCCTGTAACTTTTATACTAGTAAAGATATTGAATAGGTTTTGATTGAGGAATATGCACCATGAATAGAGTAAAAACTCAACCAAAATTCAGATGATTCGAAATAACGGTTCCGAAGATATAAACAGAAAAGTGTTTTTTTCATGGATTTTTGACACCCTGTATCTTCCAAACCAAACCGAATTTCGGAAAATGGTATAAAAAACAAATGTTTCGTTTGATGAGAGGAATCAACAGTTAAAATATATGTACAAGTCAAAGACTCACCCTGTATACTATCTTGACACACTGCATAGACTGAAGAAAAATGGTTTACAAAAATTTTGTTTACAACATATCAAATCAATAAATCGCAAATGATGCCGAGATAAGCTGAAAATACATAAATAACAACCACCAGAAAAGCACTTAAACATACACAGGACAGAACAACTAAATGGAATTGAGAACAATAAATAATAAAAAAAGAAAATAAAAACCAGTCAAGGTCAGAGAAGCCAACAATTCACGTTCTCAAGAATAATTGTTGGAGACTTTCGACTAAAAATGCAATATCAAGTGAACCACCCCAATAAACTCAACAATGCAACACCTCAATGTTCTCAGTCATAATTCGAAATTTCCCAAATTCAATATAGATCTGTTTTTTCATTTCAATCTTTGAATACCCAGGGAACGCTGCGACTACTATGCATATGGAGAACGACAACTGGATTGTCTTCGGATGAACGCATATTGTGTAGCAAATCAAAAGGATAATGAAAATATTTATTATTTCATTACGTTCGTCCGAGCTTATTAATAAGCTCGGACGAAGATTTATATAAATATTACTGAGACTCGATGTATCAGTGTGTAAATTAACTGTATTATTTTCACTCCTGATGTAAATCATCTCCTTGAAATTTTTTTAACCATTTTCCTCCGAAACGTCGCTTGTTAAATAATTTTGGTTTTTATTGTTCATTGTGCCGAGAATCTTCGTCCAGAAATAATACTGTTGGAACGAAAACATTACTTTGGATTTCAATACTTTGCTACAGAAAACCATGTTTAATTGAACACTGAAATCGGCCGCTCTTTGAAACACCCTTTATAAGGTAGATCTACCGAAAGAGTGTGGGAGAGCCTAATTAATGTTTGCCTTTTTCTGTAATAACGAGGTTCAACATTTAGCCTCAGACATGGAATATGAGGGCAGATGAACTTGGACAGACGAACTGATAACAGAAATTTTGAGAGTTTAATTCACAGCACAGTGGCATACTGTACCAAACACCATGCAACTTTTCACTTCCTGCGAAAAGCTTGTACTCGTATGTTGTCGGCATCATTTCAAATGATGAACGCAGAATGAGAACTTAGGAGACAATGACGCTAAATGATGGGAGATTGTTCGGTAGAGTAGGTCCAAGTCTGTATCTATAGAAGTATCTTTTAAAGCAATTTGTGAAATTTATGGTTTACATAATCGTCCATCAAAGCAGCTTATTCGTCGAACTATCGATAGATCAACAACAACAAGACAAAGAACTGTGCGTACAGAAGGAAATATCGCTACTGTCAATTATAGTGTTAATGAAGATCCAGATACGTCTATTGGTTGACGTTCACAACAAGTTGGACACTGTGCATCCACCACATGAAAAATTTTGCGTGAAGATCTTGGTCTACACCCACACAAGAACCAAATGGTCCAACTGCCCAAGAACTAAAGCCACTTGACCATGATAAGCGGCGTTTGTTTGCTGTTTGACCCAAGAACAGTTTGAAGTTGATCCACTTCTTTATCTAAAAATTGTGTTTAGTGATGAAGCTCATTTCTGGTTGAACGGCTACGTAAACAAGCAAAATTGCCGTATATGAATTGAAAACAATCCTCAAGAAATTCCTGCATGTTCCATTGCACCCTGAAAAATGCATAATGAGCCTCGTTTGTTTGCTGATTGGTACCCAGAACAGCTTGAAGTTAATCCAATTTCATTTTTTATCGAAAAATTGTGTTTAGTGATGAAGCTGATTTCTGGTCGAACGGCTACACGTAGACAAGCAAAATAGCCGTATATCGAGTGAAAACAATTCTCAAAAAGTTCTGCAGGAGCCATTGCATCCTGAAAAATGCACTGTATGGTGTGTTTCACATGCTGGCGGCATCATCGGTCCGTATTCCTTTTTAAACGATGCTGGATTTAATGTTACTGTGAATAGTGCTTATTACAGTTCGATGATCAATAAATATATATGGTTCAAAATTTGGATGGTATCGACCCAGAAGTGTTTCGGTGCTACACGTCATGCTGCTACCGTAACAATTGATTTTTTGAAAGAAAGATTTGGCGATAACGTTATTTCGAGAAATGGTCCAATTAATTGGCCTTCATCATGCGACATAACTGCAATTGATTATTTTCTTTGGGGTTATGTCAGCTCATTGGTCTATGCTGATAAACCAGAAACAAAAGACGCTTTGGAAGCCAAAATACCTCGTGTTATTGCTGAAATAAAGCCTGAGTTACTCGAAAAGGTGGTCCAAAATTGGTCTGGTCGAATGCGGTTCCTCCAGAGCTAGTCGTGGTGGACATATGGCTGTATTTATTTTCAAAACATAAGTACCATAAAATAATCACTTAAATAAAGATAAATTGGCTTCAATCCTGATTGAAAGGTGGGAAAAACATTCAAATATGAACCCTCTGCATTATTATGTTGGCTTTTCAGAAATGAAGAAAATCCTTTTCCCTCTCTTCGCGATCACAGACTAATCATGCGTACGGATCATCTCGACGGCATAAGAGTTAGCTCGTCATGCCTAAAAATTCGTCAATTCCTCTCCTGCTTCGAATCAATTTCCAATGCGGCATGACCGACTGAAATTGGATTGATTATCGTTTATCCCTCTTTACCGCTTTCGATACTGTCCGACGAACTGTATCCTTACCGAAATATCGTTTCTCTGTGGACCTACAACGTAATACATATATCGAGGTGCTGCGACGGTATTATTTATCTTTACGTGTTAGCCCTAAAGCCGGGTTTGTCGTGTGGGGTGTAGTCGGATTGAACCATAAATTCATGTTTGAGTACATGGAAATAAAAAGGTCCGAATCATTTCACGCGGATTTGCTGGAAATAAAGGTTTCCCCTCACTAGTTCGTGGCCACCGCACTTTTCTGGCGTAAGCCTATCGAATAAGGCAAATCCAAAAGAAAACGTTCATTTTCCGAGGAATATGGTGAAAAATAAATCTTTCGAAGGGATGCATTCTTTTTGAAGAAATAGGGGTCAGATTTATTGATGTAGGGTTTCACGATCGGATTCAACTTCAAAATTAGAATATTTCGGGCTCTCAGCAACTGCGGTAGACATCCTCAGAGGTATCTCGGTTGGAGATTGTAGCACAACGATTTACTTCTCCGATTTGGTAATGTTACTGGATCGAGAACTGTATTCATGGACCAGACTTAGTATGCCCCAGGAAAGTATTCTGTTTTTGTTGTACAACACAGCAAAAATGATGTGCAATTTAGGTACACTTGAATATTGGAAAGGCGGCATCTTTCCTGAAAAGTCCTAGGGTTGTAATACGAATAACACAACACAACAATGAAAACCACAACTACCCACAAAAGTCAAAATTCACGTCTTACGTGAAACACTTCATGTACAAGGTTTGCTGGAAAATATGAAACGAATTGGAAGGCAGTATGTTGTTGGAACAACTTACATGAGCACCAATACTATTCAACAAATACCGACACAATTCAAACCCGAAAACAAAGAGGAAATAACTAAGAACTGCATTCACAATATACAATGTTCATGTGGAAGGAGTTACATTGGGGAAACATCAAGACCATTACAAACTCGAAAAAAGTATCATGAGAATTATATCCAAAATATTCAGGCCACAGGCTCTAGGTTATCAGAGGCCTTTTTTTTACATGAACAAAGTCACACTTTCCATTGGAATGAAGCAAGTACTTATGTTTCCCATAAAAACTAACACAACATTAAACAAGATTCACATTTTTTAAAACATCGATTATCTCAAAAAAGTGCAGTTCAAATATGGGACATACTTTGTAAAACATGTGGACATTTGAAAAATAAATTTCATGAAAGAAAAAATACAAAATACGATTCAAAAAAATCGAGGTATCGCATATTCAATCTGAGTAAATTCAATCTGAGTAAACTGGAAAATTTTCTTAAATATCGTTCTTTTCGTTTGAAAGATATACGGCTCCACAAGAGTTAGGGATATCGTATTCAATCGTTCTAAAAAGTATTTTATCTTCCAGAAAACCGCTGTAAAATCATTTAAAACTCAAAAACAACTTGAATCGATCCAATAAAAATCGGTATGAGACATTTCGTCAATCTGGTCGCCTTTTTTCTGAAGTTTGTTTCTTTGCATATGCTTCATGAATGTTCTTATTTCGAAAGTCAGTTTATCAGTGGCTTCGATTTGAAACGAGTTTTCTGAAAATGCCAGAACGTAAATTAACAAACGCTGAGGCTAATAGGGCTATCGGAATGCTACAGGGTGGCCTAACTCAGGTTGTTGTAGCGGAAAGGCTCCAAGTCAGCCAAAGTGTGATATCTCGACTTTGGAATAGGTTCAGGGAGACAGGCTCCGTGTTGGAAAGACCAAGGCTTGGTGGGCGACGAAAAACAACACCTGCTCAGGATAGTTTCATCACCGTTTCGGCGAGAAGAAACCCTACATCTACGTGTAGAATGCTACGGAATACTCTTCAAAATGCAGATGGGGTCCAAGTTTCCATCGAAACCATCAGACGACGTTTGAGAGAGGTGAATCTAGGTTCTAGACGTCCATTAAGAGTTCCATTAACACGTGACCATAAGCGTCAAAGACTGGAATGGGCAAGGCAACAATTGGAACGATCAATGGCGTAGTGTCCTTTTCACTGATGAATCCAGATATAGACGATTTTCAGATTCTCGAATAATAAGGGTATGGACAATCCCACGCATATCCCGTAATCGTCGCTATGTCCAAGAAGTCTATACATTCCGAGGGGTTAGTGTTATGGTATGGGCCGGGATATGTTTCAACGGGCGCACACAAAGCCGTAGCCAGGGGGGGGTCCGATGGGTTCCGGACCCCCCCCCGAAATTTATTTTTTCAGAAATGCCAGATAATCATTTCACCGAAAATTCTTCGAATAAATTTTTTTCTAGCTACGGCCTCGGACGGACCCCCCCCCCACCCCGAAATTTTTTTCTAGCTACGGCCTTGGGCGCACAGATCTTCACATTTGTCCTGGGAATATGACCGCCTTACACTATAGGGAGCATGTCATTGACAATGTTGTGCCAAATTTTCACGCTGCTATTGGTGAAACTTTTCAATTTCTAGACGATAACGCTAGACCGCACCGTGCAGCCATAGTTGAGAATGCGCGCGAGGAGCTCGGTACTCCACATTTACTAATACCTCCGCACTTACCAGATTTGAATTGAAAAGAATATGCATGGTATATGCTCCAAAGAAGATCAGATAATCATCAACCTACCCCAGAATGATTTGAGAGAGCTTCTGCCTCGTTTATGAAACCAAATTCCTCAAGAAATGTAAAACAAGGTCGTGTGTAGTATGCAAAAAAAAGTCACGATGTTATTGATACCCGTGGAGGCCATACATTGTATTGATAGTCTTAAAATGCTTGAATTCTCTGGGAATAAAATTTTGTTATTTTACTCGACTTTTCTTAACCACCCTGTATACGCTGCAGACCTACAGGCTAAAATTAATTTGCAACTTGAAATCATATTAATATGAATTTTCATCACAAAAATCTTATTTTAACTATATTTTTTCGCAATTTAAGTCAGTACCCCTAACTTATGTGGAGCAGTTTATTTACTTGGTTCCATACTTTATCCCAACCCTATCTGTATGTTCTGAATGCCCAGGCAAATATTATACATACTGATTTTTGTGGACCGGCCCAGTATACTAGCTCCATGTGATTTTATTCAATTGAAATAACTTTTCAGTTGACTTTGGACTTTTGCGATGCAATGGAAAGTCTGCTCTTGCGTGAAATGAAACAATTTGTTAGTGACCACAAAACTTCGATGACCAGTTCATCAAAAGCACCATATGGGATCACCAATCCCAACCAGGTGTCCTCAATATTTTCATTCACTGCAATTCCATGTGAAAGCGCACTGAAAGCGAATATATAGGATTTAGAAGTACATACAAAATTGGAATGTTTGAGTCGGTTCCTTTTCGCATTTACATCCCATCAGCGGAAATTTTCACGACAGATTTGGCTCATTCGTGTTTGTAGAACCGAATGTCGAGAAGTCACAGGAATGGTGGAACATTGATATACTGGAACGACTGGAGTTTCGACGGGGCTTTTGTGGAGCGATGTCTGAAATAAGTTTGTCGTTTGAACTCTTTCACAGTTTGCTCTGATGGGAGCCCAGCATCTTTTCATTCTGGAATTTCAAACGGAAACTTCTAGGAGATATCATCTGTTGTAGTCTTTCCGCTTTTTCACAAAAGGATCGTGATCTTTGGTAAAAAGGCTGGTAGCTAATCCACTCGTTTTAATCTCGGGAAGTTTGGAAACTGAGAGAATTAAAAAATTAATATTTATTGCTTTCGGTGCGTTATTCGTGCAGATAAGCTCCCTTATGCATTTCATTCCCGATTGGGAACTTCATTTCCTCTTTTTGCTTTATTCGTTCGGTGTTCATGAAATTCTCCGAGTTTCAGTAATTGGTCGTCCACTTTCACAATCATTTGATATGATGGTAACTAAATGTTTATTCCATCCCATCGAACACAGTAAATTGGGCGTATTGTTTATAAACAGATGAATTTCCATTAATAATTACCTGGCAAGTATACTCCATTCACTTTTAAAAGCTATCCCGGTTGGCCAAGAAATTCTGACACATTTCACCGAGTATATTTTGAAAATGTTAGGTTGTCGTTTCTACATAAAAATCGTACTAATTAGGTACGTATTTATCAGAATTTCCATTTCATTTGGGAGAATAATGAATTTGAGAAAATATTATGTGAATTCAATAACTTCGAAGACCTGGCGAATGTAGAAGAAACTTTTTCTCTGTTAATAGTGGAAATATTTCACGTACTTATATAAAAATGGTTGAAAGATTCAGTTATACTATTTTCTTTCAAAATAATCAAGAAAAAAGTACTCGAATAACCAAGAAAAACGAACAGAACAGACGGACATATGGAATTCCCCCCTTTTAAAAATTCTCCGGAAAAAATACATTCGAATACCTTTTTGCACAACTTGAAATATTCCAGTATGAAAATGTAGTATTAGTACGAAACCTATGTCACAGTTAAACCTTAGTGAACAAAGTTGAAAAGAGTAAATAGAAAGTAGCCTTGGCAATGTCGCTTGATTTTCGCCTGCCAACCTGCGTCAGTTTTAAGTGACAGAACTTGTAATCCTAAATCATGGCCAACCGGGATACTTCATGAAAGTGAATGGAGTATACGTACTGGGACATGATTTCTGAGTTTGTATGATAACACCTCAAATTTAATAGTTCCTGATCGATGCTTTTTGAATAGATTCGGAAAATACTCTAATACAAAACAGAATTTTGTAAAAATCATTTTTGGTAACAATAACACAAAGATCTTTTTTTCATATCCAGGTATTCTTGAGGAATATTGGGAAGTTTTTATCTTGTTCTGAGCAGATTAATTCGTGTTGAAATAAAAATTGTTGTGAGGGTATTCATATCACTATATCAGTGTTATATTCATTTAAAATATTATTCACAAAGTTATCATGTTTTAGGTTACAAGGCGTCTTGTGTGAGTTTAATTTTCTGGTGCAGTTTTAACTGATGATTATAATTATCAACAAGAGTGTTATAAAATTGATCATCGTAATTGAAGGTATGTCTCAATCTTTCTGTAAGACAGAAATCAAAGAGGTGAAGTATTGAAGCGAAAGGATTCATGTCTTTATGCTTATAATAACTGTTTATGAATTTTAAGCCAATGCATATTGATTATATAACAATGAGTAAGCCAAGTACAAAGTACAAGTACTGAAAAAAACTGTTTACAAATGTGACCATAAATGTAAATGTGTAAACAGTTCTATACTTTTTCATAAATTTTCTAAGAGAGATGCCTCAACACTATACAGGGTGTCTCAAGTTCGAGTGCCTATTAGACGTTTCTGGAGAACTGGACATATTTGAAATCTGAAATTTGGGATTATGATATTGTTCGAAATTCTCTACAGACCTAAAATATTTTCAGAGCCAGAGCACTTTCGGTTGTACAGGGAGTGAAAATAAATTTGCTCAAAAAATTTTTTTTTCAATGTTTTCGTTTCTGATATGATTGAGTATTCAGTGCTGAATACATTTCTGTTGAAACCATTGTATTCATTCGAATAGTTTTCAAAATAGCGAAAAAAACCTGAAAAAAAGTAAAATATTCATAGTCAGTATTATGTTCATTTTTCTTATTCTGGACATCCTGAGTGTTAACCGTTTTCACAATGTCAAAGTAGAAGAATGTGGAAAGGTCATGCATCTTTTCAATTTCATAAATATCATCACAGGGTGTTCCAAATTTCGTGTCAAAAACTGAGATTCCAAATTGGCCATAACTTCTGTTTTTCAAATTAGAACCCTATTTTTTTATTATTGCGATGGATTCTGCGGAGAAAAATAATGATAGCACTCTCAGATGCTCTTGCTCTTAAATTCAGTAATTCCCGAGTTATTTGAGCTTTTCTGGATTCATGTTGTACGTAGAATCAAATTCATCTAATCTTTTACTTAAGAATATTCTGTGATCATAGAAGATAAGTTTTTCCATTAATAATTCCCAAGTGACAGGTCTAATTTTAGGTTTTATCTTTACTTTTCGATTTTATTCAATGGTTTCATAAAAATATTCATCGAATATGTTGCATGAGAATATTCTGTGACCATAGAAGATAAATGATCCCATTAATAATTCACAAGTGACAGTTCTGACTATTACTTGTTACTATGGTTTCATGAGAATATTCATCGAATCTGTTTAGATTCGATGAATTTTACTCTACATACGATATGAATCCAGAAAAGCTCAAATAACTCGGGAATAACTGAATTTAGGACCAAGAGCATCTGGGAGTGCTATCATTATTTTTCTTCGTAGAATCCAACGCAATAATAAAAAAATAGGGTTCTAATTTGAAAAACAGAAGTTATGGCCAATTTTGGATCACAGTTTTTGACACGAAATTTGAAACACCCTGTGATGATATTTATGAAATTCAAAAGATGCATGACCTTTCCACATTCTTCTACTTTGACAATGTGAAAACGGTTAACACTCAGTATGTCCAGAATAAGAAAAATGAACATAATACTGACTATGAATATTTTACTTTTTTTCAGGTTTTTTTTCGATATTTTGAAAACTATTCGAATGAATACAATGGTTTCAACAGAAATGTATTCAGCACTGAATACTCAATCATATCAGAAACGAAAACATTGAAAAAAAATTTTTTTGAGCAAATTTATTTTCACTCCCTGTATAACCGGAAGTGCTCTGGCTCTGAAAATATTTTAGGTCTGTAGAGAATTTCGAACAATATCATAATTCCAAATTTCAGATTTCAAATATAACCAGTTCTCCAGAAACGTCTAATAGGCACTCGAACTTGAGACACCCTGTATATTACAATGCCTCTGGTATATTGAAAAAATTTAATTGAAGATAAATAATCTTGCAATAAAGAATTGTGTTAAAAGTTTCTCAAACAACTTTGAACAATATTTTTAATGAATATAATATAATAATATTTACCAACTATTTTGGAAGATTGTATTCGATGGCTTCGAAGTTGAATCGATGAATTTACGGCTTGAAATTTTGAGAATATTCAAGTGATACTGGATTATAAGGAAATATGTACCTCACATAGATCTTCATGATTGTCTTGTCGCTTCAGAAATTTTTCATATTCAGATCATAGTTTATGGCAGATGTAAATCTTTTTTTGTTGGTATTTTGAAGTGTATTTCCATTAAATTCAAGCAATCATTTATTTTCATAATTTCCATCGAATTCCTCGTGAAATGTCGATCCAATTACAAAGAAAAAAGCCAATTTGTACATCAAAATTTTATAAACTCGACACTGCACTGTCAATCATACATTAATTCCCTGAAATTCCTCACAAAATCATCACGAAAAAAAAAACACTTGAAATGATATGTTTCACATACCAGGACAACGTAGCTATAAGAAAGATTTTTCATTATCCTCCATGTTTGTGGTTGAAATCGCCACTACAATGGTGAGAACAGTGACGACCTCAATTACTCATGTCGGCCACGTTCTCAAGGTCTCATAGCTCCAGTGATGCAAACACAGGCAAGCCTTGTTCCTAGTTGAGTGAACACTTCACCAAATTTCAGTTAATTTGAAATTACGGTTCAGGAGATATGGATAAAAAAGTACCTATTTTATTCATGGATTTACGACACTCCGTATCTTTCAAACGAGGCCGAATTTCAAAAGATGGTATACAAAAATTTGTTTCGAACAGTAATAACGAATGTACAAGTCAGAGACTCACTCTGTATAATTACCTCACCAGGTTTCAGGAATGCAATTTGGTAGATGTTAGATGAGCAGAAAACCATTAACTGTTTCCGATAACACACAATTTTTCATCATTGTAAATTAGTTTCTCCACGTTCACATTTGATTGACTTCGGCCTGGGAGAACTCAATAAAGCGTTTCCTTGTCGATTACAATCATTTATTTCTTTTCCCCCGGTGGCTTTCGGATCGTTCGATCTACTGTCGGCAGCCGTTCGTCTGTAGAAAAGCAGAAAGGGATAGGGAATTGATCTGAACAAAAGTGTTGTCCCTTTGACCTCACTTTTCGAACGACATAGTGAAATTCCCTCTTTTTCCATTATGGTCCGGTTTGGTCTGATTGATTTCTCAGTGAGCAGTCAGATATTTCCTTAATTGCACTTTTTTTATAACAACTTGATTCGGTATTGTTGAAGATGGATGATTTTATTCTGATGGAATACAAACTTGAATAGGTTTTATCAGTAGCGGATTAACCGGTACGCTTAGTACGCTGCAGCGTAGGGCCCCGAGGTTCATAGGGGCCCCCGGCGATCGAATACATTTTTTTTTCTAGAATGAAAATTCAGTCTGTAAGTGTGAAAAAAATTGTCAGACTGTACTATATTTTATAAGGAGCTCACAGCTCAGAAGCAACTTGTGAACATGAAACGCAATTGAATAACCAAAGCTTCAGAGCAAAATTGGAAAAAACACACCATTCAGCGTACTGTCCTTAATTATCTTGTCTGCGTGCAATAAATTCCGTCAAGGCGGCCCAATTCAAATGTTTACAATTATGTATATCATAATTCAATAAATTTGTCGGCATTTCCTCTAAAATCTAGGAATGTGCTACAGAACGGCCAACCAGATGTTGATTCGTTTAGGGGTGTAAATTGAAAAATACTTGTGCAGAAGTTCTTAGGTCTGCGTATTTTTTTCTCACATTCATTTCACAATAAGATTCGAATTGTGTTGACAGTGACGGGCGAGTTTCGTGTAAGATTCAAGTATTGTGTTGGTGTTGGTGAATTGAACCATTTCTGTTTGTGTATAGATGGAATTATGTTGAGTATTTCCAAATTACAATATTCCTTAAAATGTTTGAGCGATACCCGATGGTGATGGTGTGCTCATCATGAGGCTGTTAAAGCATTGAAGTTTGGGTATAATGATTTATTAAAGGCTTTGAAGCACATTTATTTGGATGAACAGAAAAAATAAATTGTAAAAATGAGGCCAAAAATTTATAGTCACAAAAAGCTTATCGAATTAGAATACGCTATGTTAACTGTTATTAAAACAATTCTAGAACGCTTTGATAAAGTTTCTTCCAAACTTCAAAAACACTCTTGGAGTATTATGAGAGAGACCTTGAGGAGGGAATTATTAGCGAAGCTGGAAGCATCTCAATTCAAGGAATATCTTAGAAACTTGAAAAAAAAAAATACTAGTTGTTTAGAGATGTTGAAAATAATATATGATGAAGGAATGATAGGAGTATTCTCCAATTTATATATCTATAACTTTAAAGTTATTTGTAACGCTACCTATTAGAAACAAGTTGTGTAGCAGTCCGCTCATTTTCCAACTATCATTGATAAAAAAATAAATATAGAACTGTTATGACAGAAAATATACGGCAGTTTTTAGGAATACTATCGAAAGTGATATAGTGAGCAGTGTCGATTATTATTCTGCAAAAAAAGAATTTGCTGATATTAAAATTAAAAAAAAAACAATTTTTCTAGTGACATTTTAATTTGTAGGTAACTGATTTACAACTTGACGATACTTGTATCTTTTGTGATGATTTTATTTATTCCTTTCCCAATGCCGCAATAAAAAATTTGCAGATATGATATTCTAGAGATATTCTGTATTTGAATTTTTGTGATATTTTTCCCTTTTTTTAAGATTTTTATTCATTTTTTATATTTTGTTTCGATATGCTTACCTACATACCTTGTATTTTCTTAATAAACTTCATTTTTTGTTTTTAAAGAAGTGCGTTTTAATAAAAAATTCTTTTGAAAAAAATCGAAAATGTTTCAGAGGTTGCCCGAAAAGTTTCGAAGCGTAGGGCCCCTGAAATCGTAAATCCGCCACTGGGTTTTATATTTACCAACAGAGAAATTCACTGCAATTCAATAGGTTATTGGCATCTACAGGATGTCACAAAATGTAGTATTTCCTTTTTATCTCAAAATCCAGTCATAGGAATGTTTTATGATATTCGAAATATAGTGCTGCCTATCTTGATGATGAACCCACTTTTCTGGGTCACAAAGCTATTGGAATAATTAAATATTAACCTCGTATTTGAATTCCTTGAAAAATTCTAAACCGTTGGAAGGCTCGATTTGGAAACTTTCTTGTCGTCTACAATTTTGACATGAAACGTATTCAATCACGTTTCTAGATTTTTTCTGAAAAGCAAGTGAATATTCAATCGAATGGACTTTTTTACGGTTTGACAATATTCAGTTTCATAAAGAAAGCTACTGTAACATTCATAAACGTAGAAAAAAATAAGTATTGAAACGTAGATTATACAGTGCGCGTCAAAATAATGAAGCAAATCCATTTTCTCAGAAGAAAAATATTTGGTAAAAAAATCCTGAAACAGGTCAATTTTTGTTTCACTTTTACCAAATTTTATGCATTTTTGAAGGTTTTTTGTTGCACCCTGTGCCATCCTCATCAACTCACCAAATTTTTTGAATAGGGATATTTGTATCTTCTTTACAGGCGTGCAGAAATTTTGAAGACATTTTTTTTTTAAATTAGTTCAACGAGGTTTTCAGTATGTGCACTTTGTCATGGCTCATTTACTTTGAGACGATGGTGCAGGATGAAATTTGTCACCGAATGAAAGTCGACCATCAAAGTTTTGTTCATTCACATTTTTTAACACCCTCACGTGAAAAATTAGAATGTGTGAAACACTACGCTTCAGTTATGTAGGTATTGTTATGATTCATTATATGTCTTTATTATCCGAATATAAATTAATTTGAAATCAAACAAATTAATGAAAATTTTAAATTTTTTTATGCCCAACAACTCAATTGAGAGTCCAAATCATAATGAAAAATTTGGATACTTATATATCAATATTTGATATAAATTCTACTTTTAATTCAAATTCAAAAATAAACAACTTATTCTACCTCTATATTATAAAACTACTCCTACTTATCTATTATAATTTTCCATACAATGTTATCCTGTTTTCACCCAACAAACATTCTCTCCATATTTCTTCTGTCTTCTTATGTCTTCATTAATAATTATATTGGGCATTCAGGATCACGTCAATTACAATTACTTCTTATGTTTTCAATTATTTCATCTCATTTTCCCCAATTTATTATCTGACTTCCCTTGATTTTCCATTTATTTCATCTCCCTGATTTCCATGCTTCCAAACATCTTCTACCTTCTTGATTTTCCTAATCTAATTCAAACTATTCATAGAATCCTTAGTCTATGTACAGACTTCAAAGACTATCTATTTCTTTCATTTCAAATTTGGCCTCAATAGATCGGAATGAATTTTGAAATGATGATTTTGGACCATAACAGTATGTTTTCATTACGTTTCTATTGAAGTTGAAACTTTTCGACAAAATGTTCCAACTCAAAGAAAGGGCCATGACAATATTATGACATACTGAAAACCTCTTTGGACTAACTAATTAAAAAAAAATTTTGCATGCCCGTAAAGAAGATACAAAAACCTTGCCAAAAAAGTACCATATGACCCACTTTCCCTATTCAAAAAATTTACAGGGTTGATGGGCATGGCACAGGGTGCAATAAAAATCCTTCAAGAATGCATAAAAATTTGGTAAAAGTGAAACAAAAATGGACCTGTTTCACGATATTGTTGCCGAATATATTGAATGTTGAATCATGGTTTGGTTGAATTTCGGTTTGAAAAGTGTTGTTACAAAGTTCAACGATTACTGTCTAATCAACGTAGCAACGGTATGCAGGGTGTTTCGGAATTGATGCGAAAGATTTCTAAGGGTGATTCCTTGTTCAAAATAAAACATAGTTTGTTATATAGATGTTGGGTCCAAAGACAAACCATACATAATGATTTGAGAATCCCATACGTCACCACCAAAATAGAAAATCATTCTAGGAAATACCACCAGGAACTAGAAGGGCATGCTCACCAATTGATTGATCAACTGACAGAAAATCCATTCAACTTCAGAAGATAACAACGGATCTGGCCAAATGACTTGATGAGAAGTAATATTATGAAGTATTAAAATGTTTAATATCTCCTCATAGTCTGTACATACATAAAATTTACTCAATACTCCATAAAAGTAGATTGTAAATTAAAAATAAAGGAATGCCTGTAAACTCCAACTTAATTCCACTCGCTGACAATCAGTTCCTTCTCTCTATTTGTACTACAACAATCCACTTCTTCCAAACGTCTTTATTTTCACAGAAAATAAATGGGCAATACTGGTGTCTCTAATACAATTGTCTTCGTACTTTCCGAAGTAGTTATACAATATATATGGGGTAATAATCCCCTCTTCCAATTTTCTCGATACGTTCAATGCTGAAAATACACTGTGATGGAAGGAATTCGTTCAGGAGTGCTCACGGATATTAGTTCTACCTACAAGATAAACATGTCGCATTCAGAAAATCATCTTGTGAGAGTTTCCTTGAAGCAATCGAAAGGAAATGAAAAATGAAGGTGAAACCAGGGCAAACTCCGACTTTATTTGACTTTATCTTTTATCTCATGTAATGAAACCGGATCGTTTCATTGGAGGAAAAAAGGATACCCAAAGAACAGTGGGGGCATGGTGCTGAATGGGAATAGATTGAAATGGAACCGGGTAGTAATTCGAATGATATGGAGTAGATGCTCCAATGAGAATAATTGTTTCAAAACGCATCATGGAAAGAATTGAAAAGAAGGTGAAAGATAGATAGATAGATAGACTTTTTTTCGATCATAAACAAAGTTACATTTTACCACATGGGTGTAGATCATGTCAACAAGTTAGCACAAATAATGAAGAACAATAAAGCACCAATATGAAAATACCATAAAATATCCATATCTACACATAATTTGAACAACTGTCCGATAGTTTGAAGAATAAAAACATTATTTTGTAGATACTCCTTCAGAATATGAAAAATTGACTCCGTTAGACATTTGAAAATCAACTAGTATAGCAACTAGCGGATCATACACATATGTCACAAAAAAAGAGGACCCAATATGCTACCCTGCGGCACTCCCATCGAGCCATCCGATGTGGATTGCGAAACTTTCTGCCTTCTGTTTTTCAAATAGCTCTCTATTAGATTAACCTGAGTATCCAAGATCCCATACATACCTGACTTGAGTATAAACATCTTGTGAGCTCCAACAATTTTTTTTAACATCAGAATCCCATATGAGAATTTCATCAATGATTGAGTCAAGAATATTCAAATGTGATAAAAACTTCACTGGAACGTCATTGAAGATCAAGCCGACACAACTTATCAGTCTCGGAGGAACATGAAACTCTACAGCGGATGTTATCTCCAAACAGATGACTTCGCTCATAGCAACAGATCCAGGTCAAATTTTCTCTAAGTTCGGTGATTTTTAACAGGTTTCTAGGTCCAAAAATAATTCACAAAACCATCTTTTTGGAAAAATGGCCAACTAGTTTCGATTTTATTCTAAAATCTTCATCAGGGCTCTGAAATGGAATAACATACACTACAATAATCTAAGATGTTCGAAATTACAATTAAAAGATTAAAATCATATTTTTTTAACACTTATTTTGAACACATACAAACAAACAGGTATATAAATGAGGAAATTGGTTCGGAATATAGTGTGAATTTTCGACTTACATTCTCACTTTGTGTGGTTTCGTTGTCAACAATTCTGATGTCAAAAATTAATAATTTGGAGAGGACAACAACTGCTCGCATGGGGGACATTAAAAGATTGATGTCATCAATTAGATGATTCTGGAGTATGCGCGGATTATTATAACAACTTACACACCTGCGTTGGAAAACAAACTTCTATACATCCCCGATTTTTCAATTAAATAATAATATGCGGTATTCAAATTTTCTATGTCGTTTCTTTTATTAATGGAATTTTTTTCCTGTTTGATTGATATCATCTCATCTAATAACCGTCTTTTCAAATTTGTTTGCCTACCTAATATTCCAACCGAGCCAGGATCGAAATTAAAGGAGTGGAGAAAACTTTTTACATGCTCAGCTAGTGCCGTATTATTTTCCTTTGTGTTTTTCAATGGATTGAGGATATTAAGGGAGTCTCTTTTATGTTCAGAAATTCGATCCTTAAGGTATCGACCAGTTTGACCAATATATGTGGCTGGACAGTCGTTACAAGATATTTTATATATGATGTTACTGAGTAATTCTTTTGGAGTTGCAGTCTTAGTTTTTGTAAAAAGTTTCTTAATAGTATTGTTAGATTTGAATGCAATTTTTATGTTTAATTTGGTAAATATATTCTTGATTTGCTCTCCTAGATTTTCAACATAAGTTACCCTGTAATATTTTTGGTTTTCTTTTTCCTCTTGTGGTCTGTGGTGTTCAGGTTCTCTCTTGTACAGAATTTTTTTTTATGAATTTGGTCGGATAGTTATTTTTTTCCAGAATTGACTGTATTTTGAGAATGTTTTTTCCGTGAAATTCATTGTCAGAAAGTGTGAGAGCTCTATGTTTTAAATTATTAATTATATTAATTTTCTGTGCCATATGATGTTTTGAGTTAAAATTGAGCATTCTCCCGGAAAAAGTCGGTTTCTGGTACCAATCTGTTAAAATTCCATTATTTCGTCTAATTAACAAAGTATCTAGAAATGGTAGTGAATTACCCTGTGATTCCAATTCAATGGTGAATTTCAAGCGAGGATGAATGCTATTGAATGCTTCCAGGATTTCGTCCTTTTTATCGAACGGAATACAAGTGACAATATCATCAACGTATCTTTTAAAAAACGGTAACGAAAAACTCAATTTATCAATGGCCAAATTCTGAATTTCCACCATTACTATGTCGGATGTTACTGGTGCCAAATTATTCCCCATACCCAGTCCGAAGATCTGCCTGAAAAATTTATTATTGAATGCAAAATAACTATTTTCGATGCACAATGTAAACAGCTGTAAAAATTCGTCAACAGATAATGTTGTATGAGGTTCAATTTTTCCCCAATTGTTTTCGATTGTTGCCACTGCCAAGTCAAGTGGAACATTTGTGTATAGTGAGACTACATCTAGTGAAATAAGTATGTAGTTGTCTGGAATTGTGACAGTTTTTTAAATATTCTACTAACTCGAAGGAATTTCTTGTGTATCTATCATCTTTCTCGAAGGCATGGTTTAAAAGTTGGGCTAAATATTTACTAAGGTTGTATAATGGGCTTCCGATGTATGAAACAATTGGTCTTAAAGGGTTATTTATTTTGTGTATTTTAGGTAAGAAATAGATCCTAGGACATAAACCATTAGTGCATTTCAAGAGTTTGTGAGTGCTATCTTCAATCTTTTTTTCTTTGTATAATTTTGTTATGATTTTATTTAATTTAGATTGAATCTTTTTGGTTTTGGACCTAGAAACCTGTTAAAAATCACCGAATTATTATTCATAGGTCTCATCATCATTCATCGTTTCTCTAAGTTGATTTGGAAACCAATCACATCATCAGTACATATGAAGAGGGGACAAGTCCAACAGAAGTTCTCCACGATCATTCGCGAAAACATTGAACAACAGAGGACCAAGTAGGCTACCCTGAGGTATTCCAAGCAGATTGTACAACGAATCGGAAGATTTTTCAATGAGTCAGGAACGATTTAGCCTACAATTCAGAACTCCTTTAAGGCTAATTTTCTCCAATTTTTCGGACAGAAATGCCGGATTCAGGCAATCAAATACTCTTCTCGAATAAAAACAGATGACAACGACGTTCTCGCTCTGGTCCATAGAAAGACACAGCATCTGATTCATAAATTCGAGAAACGGTGAAGACAAAATTTGGTCAGTATTCAATGAGTGGAACGAAGATAACATAAAAGATAGTAATATCATTTTATACTGCCGTGGCAACATTGCAGAATTTAACTTTGGATGATCCAGTGTTAAATGTTATCGGT
Organism: Adalia decempunctata; assembly: GCA_951802165.1. NCBI lineage: Eukaryota > Metazoa > Arthropoda > Insecta > Coleoptera > Coccinellidae > Adalia > Adalia decempunctata. The sequence goes on from OX637697.1 coordinate 32,564,718, forward strand.
ATTGAAGAATGGAAATAAAATAACAAGTGAATCAACTCTTTTTGACGAATTGCGATGCTTTAGTATATGTAATATTAAGAATAGTTACAAATACACATTTCTGACATTCACGCTTAAATGAGTAGATGGGTTTCAAACTCAGGTACTTTTCATTCTGAATTTTTACTAGGTAGGCACATTTCGATTCCGTAGTAGTAGTGCATTCAGAGGCAAAAATGGAACGGTTTTCTTCAGCGCACAGTAACAAGTAAAGAAAAATTGTTTTATCACAACCCAAAGTAAAGAAGTTCATGAGGACTGGCCAGTCATGCTTCTACGTCGTCGCCTTTACCGAATATTCAAGCTGCGAAAGTTATGCTGTGTATTTGGTGTAGTTTTCATTATGGGGAACGGTCACGGCTTCAATCGATGTGATTGAGTCAAGGACTGCGCCAAAAAGGTCTACTATATTCGGGCAAAGGCGCGATAAAATGATTCCACAGCATGACAACGCTCTGCCGTTCCTACCGTTTTGGAACATGGGCTGGCTCATCCGCAGTTCCACTCATGAAGACCTCAGAAGAAGGCTTGAATCCTGGATAGCCTCAAAAGATGCAAACTTTGGTCGTAACTAATAACTATCATAGACAGGGTGATTCACGGTGGATGGCACATTAGACGTTTCTGGTGAACCAGATATAGGATCAGTTTGAAAATTTGCATCAGTGCATTATCGGACATTCTCTACCCAACTAAAATATTTTCGTCAATGTGGTGTTGCCACTTCTATTAGAAAGTAGCAGCAACTACGCTTTTTTAAATGGAACACCTGGTATATTATATTATTTTTGAAATCTCCAACAACTTCCCGACAAATTTTCTCAACACTTCCCTATACCTATCTGTTGCCGTTTTAGAAATATAAATTATTTTCAATTTTTTTCACCGAAAATCATCACCTCTAAAAATGCTGATAATTTCGGGTTGAGAGACACTATTGCATTGAAATTTGGTTTGGAGTTAAGTGATGAATAAGCATGAATGCTCCTAACACATTAGCCTGATCTACGTTACTCACGATACAGGGTGGTAAAAAATGCAGTCTTTTCGTTTGCTTGAAAAAGTGACTGAAAGTTGTTTATTTCAAATGGAACGCTCTGTATATTATTGAAAATTCAGAAAGCTGATGGAATTTTCTTCCATTCTATGTATATCATGCATATACCTAACTAGTCATGTTTCGGACTTATATGAGCATTCATTTGTCAAAATGTCCCTTCAGAATGGTATTTCCATTCGGTATTTGGTGGGCAGGCCATGATTTCTATTTGATAGTACCTTGCGACATTCTCCTAATAATAAAGGCACCAAGAAACTTTAAAGTCGAACTATTTATATAAATTATTATTAAAAAGTATAGAACAATCATGTAGAATATTTCAAAGTATGTTCGAATCGCTGGCCGTTCACTTCCAAGCACTTCAAATGCTTGGTTAATCCTTTCCAACAATTCATTTCTCGAATGCACGGGTGTTTTGTAAACTTTTTCTTTCAACGTTGCCCACAGATAATAAATCTAATGGACTAAGGTCGGGATATCTTGCTGGCCAATTCCACGGTCCCAAGCGCCTTATCAACCGATCGTCAAAAAGTCTCTCCAGTTAATAATAATATACAAATTCATGAGCACTTCGTTCGAATGGTTTTCTTTCATCGTTTCGAGGGTTTTTGCAACTTCTGAAATGACGAAAATGTCGAAATTCAAGTTTCTTGGTGCCTTTACTATTAGGAGAATGTCACAAGGTACTGTGAAATAGTAATCCTGGCCTGCCTACCAAATACCGAATGGGAATACCATTCTGAAGGGACATAAGTCCGAAATTTGACTAGTTAGGTAGGTAAAGGCATGATATAAATAGAATAGTAGCAAATTTCATCAGCTTTCTGAATTTCTAATAATATACAGGCGTTCCATCTGAAATAAACAACTTTCAGTCACTTTTTCAAGCAAACGAAAAGACTGTATTTTTTACCACCCTGTATTGTAGGTAACGTAGATCAGGCTGATGTGTTGGAAGCATTCATGTATCACCTTACTTCAAACCAAATTTCAATGCCATAGTGTCTCTCAACCCGAAGTTATCAGCATTTTTGGAGGTCATGATTTTCGGTGAAAAAAAAATGAAAATAATTTATATTTCGAAAACGGCAACAGATAGGTATAGGGAAATGTTGGAAAAAGTTGTAGAGAAGTTGTTGGAGATTTCAAAAATAATATAATATACCAGGTGTTTCATTTGAAAAAACAAAGTTGCTACGACATACTTTCTAATGGAAGTGGCAACACCGCATTGAAAAAAATATTTTAGTTGGGTAGATAATGCACTGATGCAAATTTTCAAACCGATCCGATATCTGGTTCACCAGAAACGTCTAATGTGCCATCCACCGTGAATCAATCACCATGTATATTCGAGCTCTACCAATAAATGCGATAAAGTTGTAGCTAACAATGGGTAATACTTTGAATGATTCAATTGTGATCAATTCTTCACAATGATGTTGCATTTTCATCGAAAAAACAGACGGAACTTATTCGCGGTCGTAATACTGAAATCTCTGGAGTTATATTAGCTATTCAACAATGAATTTCATCCATTGCGCCAACACACGGAAGAGAGAGAATCCATCAAATATCACTAGAGAATTTTAGAGAAGACGAAGAAAATGAAGAATGCTGAAAAGTTCAAGAGTTTACAGCAAATCCTTGCGACTGCTCATCATCCATCGTCCAATTAGAAATCGTACACGTTTGAATAATCCACAACTCCCTCTTGACCAGAATCAGAAAGTTCAAATCCCGTCATTCGTCCTCTCGAACATTTCGCCATAAGCTAATCGACTGTTTTTTCAGCAGATCTCCACTTCCGCTGAAAGGGATAATCCCTTGGGAGCAAAAGAGAAAGACCTCCCTCGTTTCACTTGCGGAAAAGTTCCGAAAAAGACCATTACAGATTGTTTGGATTTCGAGATTCGAAATTCCCTCGAACCGTAGACGATTCGAATGAAATGATGTATTTTATGTCGAATTACTCCGAGTACAGACGTTCTCGATATTTGCCTCGGAATTTTAAGACTTCGTCTCGAGAATTAAGTTCCTACGAAGCGCGAATTCGCCATAAAGCCGCACTTTCGGAATTATCGGAAAATGCAACTGGCAAACTCAATTACGTTATGGATTTTACTCACCCAGGATAAATTATGTGAATTTCACGGGGGCCAGATGCATTCTGAAGGCTTTCACGCCAATGAAGAATCATAAAACTGAACGATGACGCTGGCACTAAACTTATGCAAATAATTCAAGAAGCTGTTGCATCTCTCGAGCCGAACTCGCTCTCAGTACATAGGAATCCTGTCTTGAATGCGTTGGAATTACCAGGTCACTCGAAGATTTTCACAGCGTTATCTTTTCAACATCCAGAAGAAAAACTTGATAATCAAGGAACAATTCCTCTGCCTTTGAACCAAATTCATGAAATGTACGTTAAAGCCAACCATTTTTTTTGCGCGAAGATAATAATGATGGCTGATAGCAAGAGATGAAGAAAATAATTGGGATGGCAAAAGAGGTCATGGGGCAACTGTTCAAAATTTGGAAAGAAAAAGTATAGACACTCGAACTTGGAACACCTTGTGGTGTTCCAAGTTCGAGTGTCTATACGACCACGACGTTTCCGGAGAACTGGGCCAATTTGTAATCTGAAAATTGGTATTATCAGATTGTTAAAAATCCCCTGTTCAGCAAGAATATTCAGCAATAAATTTTTTCATATATAATACCACTAGAGATGAAATTTTGTGGGCAAAGTTTCTCGATTGTAACATGGAAGCAACTTGAATATCACAGGAGAGAAATTTTACCTGCTTAAATTTCATCTCGAGTGGTATTCGACATGACTATTTCACGAGAATTGGTGTCAGTTATATGGTCACATTGGGCACGTATTGAGCTATTTGACAAAATAAGAGGTATTCAACATAGATTAACTGAACGTTGTTTTATCGCTGGAATACCAACTGGTTATAGTTTTGCTGGCTTGCATATTTCATCAAGATGAAACGAGAGTTGCTATACGGAAACTTCTTCACTAAAAATGGAATGAGTGAAAAAGTCAACGAAATGTTTGCATATTTTTATGACGAATTTTTTGCCCTAAATCAGACATATTCACACAACCAAAAGTATATAACATCACAACAGAATCACTTGAGTGTTGAAACAGTTTTGTTACCATATGCCCAAGCTTGTTTCCTGATGTTATCAGTATGTCAAAATCGACCAGCATTTACTGCTGATGCCATCTATTGACAAACAACGGGAACTTCATTGCGCCCCTTGTTATCTACGTTTTGTACGATTTGCTACTTAGTCCGAATAGTTTTCAAAATGAGTGATGATTTTTCAACTGTTTTCTTTTTGGCGACACTGATTTTGACAGCTCACGCACGTTTTGTGTCTTGTGTCACTGTCCAACATTTTTAATTTAGTCTATAATTAAACCATCAATCGTCTTTCAAACGAACAACGCTTGCAAATCATTGAATTTCATTATCAAAATGAGTGCGCTGTCTCAAGAAAATTCATCGCGCACTTCTTCCATTTTATGGTCAGTTGGACCCACTGAAGCGGCTATTCGGAGTATTGTGACTAAATATCACACCAAATATACAATGTTGGACATTTAACCACCATCACGCTAACGTGCAGTGCAAACTCAAGAAAATATCGCAGCTGTATCGGCCAGTGTTAATGATGACCATCAACTATCAATTGGGTGCCGTTCGCAGCAATTGGGCGTCTGTTACTCAACATATTGGAAAATTTGCGGAGGGATTTGTGTTTGAAACCTTTCAAAATACAGCTAATGCAAGAATTGAGGCTGCACGAACCAAAACCACGCAAAATTTTTGCTCGAAAGAAGATCCACTTTTTTATCGAAAATTTTCGTTCAGCGACAAAGCACGCTCAAGCTCAATGGATACGTAAATAAGCAGAATTGTCGATTTTGGGGTGAAGTTCCGCTAGAAGCATTGCAAGATCTATCATTGCATCTAGAAAAAGTTAATTTTTGGTGCGGATTATGGGTGATGGCATCATTGGACCGTACTTCTTCAAAGAGGATGCGATTCGCTACCGTGTGATGATATCCATTTTTTTTTGCCCGAAATGGAAGAACTCGTTTTCCCTCGGTCATTTTTTATGAGGCTATGTTGACGCGCTCATGTCTATAATGACAAGACATGCGTTGAAGCATTCAGTCGTGAGATACCGGCCGAACTGTTGGAAAGACTATGCCCAAATTGGACTAAACGGATAGACCATGGTCATCATTTGGATGAAATTATCTTGATTCAATTAATTATATGGAGCGTACCATCGATTCAAATAATAATGTTTCTGAATTTCATGTGTTATATTATTTCCTATAGCTCTTAAAAAATTCAGTATGGAAAAATACATCAAACAAAAGCCTTATTTTTGGTGGATCTAATTTATTTTTTATTTTTTTTTAATTTTTTTATTTTTTATTGACAGCAAAAGCTTGCCTGCTCGACTAGTTAATTTATATTTTAACCAAGGTTTGACGATATTTGTAATTTTATCTTTTTTAAAATATTTCCCGATCGATTGTTCGGCATGTTTGTGAAACTGTGACAGACTGCTGCATCTTGTCTTGTTACTTGGCTCTTGAGAATGGTGAGTTGGACTCACCGAAACTAGTCGAGCAGGCAAGCTTTTGCTGTCAATAAAAAATAAATTAGATCCACCAAAAATAAGGCTTTTGTTTGATGTATTTTTCCATATTGATATGATGGTGGACGCCAAAGGGTTCAGAGATATTATCTTAAAAAATTACCCATTATTCAGAAAAATCTGAAAAAACTACAAAATCTTTGTAGTTGCTATAATGTATATCATATTTATATTTTCACTGGCTGTCCTACTTCCCATTATCCTTGTTTGTGTATTTATGATGTACATATCATTCGAATTCTCAATATCCTCAGCGTCTCAACATTCTTGAAATAGAAGAATGTGGGAATGCCCTGCCTCTTTTGAAGTTATATAATATTGTGTCAATAGTAATTTACGTAACAAGTCCGGAAAATAGTTTTTTTTTTTACGAATAGACAAAATTCTAGGTCGTGCCGGAGGCGAGTCCTGGAAGTCTGTGAGCCCAAAAAAACTATTTTCGGGCGTGTTGCGTACAATATTTTTTCGGCAACCGTGAAGAATTACAAATCAATGAGACGACACATTTCTTTATTATACATTTTGATTCTTATTTGAATTAAACAGAACAGAACATTCATCCATTATTTCGTTGCTATCGTGATGATCATAACAATGATAACGACGTGAGTTTTTCTGGCCTAGTCCGGAAAGTACGTACTTTCCGGACTAGGCCGGGAAATGCTACTTTCTCATAGAAAAAGCGCCCGGGAAGTGGGTATATCCCGGACGGTTGGCGAAAAAGGCTTTTACAAAATGTAAGCAATTTTTTTCATCAGAACCGATTTTTTTACAATTGCGGTGGATTTAACAAGGAAAATATGTTCAAATAGCTTATGCTTCTAGATTCAATTTCAAATCAAGGCAATGTATGTTATAGCTTGAGTCATATGATTACTTATTTGCTAGATAAATACACTAATTTCTAAACCATTAACACTTCCCTTTCTTTCTCTATTCTCTAGGTGCTTTTATACTACTCAAACTCCGAAAGTTCGAAACATACTTTCGAAACGTCTTCTCTGGCAGAGAGTGAATGGGGATATTTTTTGTTGGAGCTCGGCAAGTTCCACAACAATTCTGTTGTGTTCACCGTTAATTAGGAATGAATCCAGAATTCGTAAAATCCAACTGCAAATTCTGGTGAAAAGAACTTTTTTTCATTTTTCCGAATTCCAGTCTGTTGAAAATATACAGTCTGAATCTTTGACTTGTTCAGTTTATTCAACTGAGATTTTTGAGGTGAAACGAAAACTTTTCCATGTTTCCCAACTCGGCTCTGTTAGAATGGGAATAAGTCCAGACATCCATCAATGAATCTCGAATGTAAGGGATAGTTTCCGACGTTTTTTTCCACATCCTTCACCGCTGACTATGCAAAGGGAAACGTCAGTCCCAATTTTGTATCCCCAACGAGACCCTAATCGTTTGAGTGCCTGAATACGCCAAAATCCAAAAACTAAGTGGATAAGAAAAAAACGAAGAATAAACGCTTGCATCTGAAGTCAAGAAGGATGTCCTCGACCGAAGTGAATGCAAATGGAATGATATGTCTCAATTTTCCTTATCGATCTGAGGGATCAGTCGGGTTGGCCACTAAACTAGGGATTTTATTGGGGGTTCCTCATTGGAATACTTTCAGTCAACGTATGCTTCGCCATTTAAAATTGGATGTGACAGTATATCCAGGGCTTGGACCGTTCAATTCCTATCGAAAATGGGAATTGGGATTCTAGGTCCCTCAGGATAGACATGCTTTATCCATACATGGAAATGCGTTATTCCATATTATCGTTGAGCTCGATCGGATGGAATACATGCTGAATGGTGATGGGAATTCACTTTGATTTCGACCATTTCCATATTTCGCCGTTTTATGTTTGTTCGACAGAATATCTGCAGAAGGAAGTACAACAGTTTTGAATGTCTCGGAAATATCAGTGCTCTGGAACATGGCTTCAATTCTTACTATTTTGCAGTCATATTTTGACCATTCCAATTTCAACGAAACAAACAACCTGTATACACTATTTTCAGAATCCAATTGAAAAGTGGAGAAGAAGATGTAGAATGAATTAAACTAGAACTTTAGTGCTTTTGTCGCCATCATTCCGTAAGGGCTGCTGTTGAAAATTGAGAGCACATAACTCTGTTTTCATTTCGTGTAAATAGGAACCACAAAACAGGAATAACATGGGTAGTGAAAAAGCATTAGGAACGTCTCCTAGAGCATTCGATAGATTGAATATTGCGAATATTAATTTTTAAAATTTCTTCTTTGATGAATCTGAAATTAACCAACAATGTACAGTTATCAATACTTGATGATATACATATTCATATACTGAATAATCAGCGAAACAAGAGATAACTAACAGAATTGTTTATTTTTTTGGCACTCCCCAACTACAGATGTTGAATTCAGTAATGAATATGCAAATCATCAACGTGACATTTCAAAATTCAAACCTGGATTTGGGTAGATTTCACACAACTTTTCTGTCCCAACAAAGAATCACACTCAGTTGCATATCATTTCCAAATGAGTAAACATTTCACCCATGAATCCTAAACTAATTTTCAATGCAGTAAAGGAAACATAAGCATTTCATGTTTATGCGTGACTCGCTCAGTATTAATTAACAAATACATATCTCCTGGAAAATCATCGACAAATTACCTTGTACTTTAAATAACTTCAATTAATATAATTCACTTGTAGAAACGAATTAACATGAATAAATAGATGACGGATCTGTCGACAAAACGAGAATACATTCATTTGAATATTTTATGCAGGAGGAATTAGTATTCGAGGCGAATTTCAGTTTCCTCTGTTTAGAAGTTGAGAAGCATTCTGAATATATTTCCAGAATTGAGACAAGCTGGTGGGGTCTAGTGAGAATCTCAATTGTATTTACCGGCAACCTGGACTTTGTAGCTGAAGTTCGGAGAGTTGGCAGTTACCGCACTAAGTTGACCTGAATAGAAGACCACGCCGGTGGATTTTATCAAGCGAGAAAAGTTTGATGCTGATGCGTACAGGTATATATTTCGGTCTAGATGTTAGAACAGGATTATAAAGATAGGCCCTGAAGGTTCAGAAATGGACTTTCTCTCGTGTCGTGATAAGGAAAGTTGAATGATTTCGAACAACTGTTGGAAAGATAAAGCTTGAAATTTAAAAATTGTGTGATGTATGACGTCCTTTAATGTGATAAATCTGTACAAATAACAGGTGTAGGTCTTTGGTTGAAGAAAACTGCTATGATTGAAAGGCCAACGTTTCGATATACTCAATATCTTCCTCAGGGCTCTGAAACGATACAAAAACCTAGTTTCAAGTGGAAGCCAGAATATCTCCAACGCATATACAACTGAAATATTGGACAAATTTTGCAATCGTAATGAAGTAAAAGTAACAGTATCTTTTAACAATAAATAAAAAAAAAACAAAACTATGAAACCATAATTAGAACTATTGGGGTAGTAAGTGAATAATCTAATAAATAAATAAATAATCGAATAAAAATTATTAATAAAGAAAAGAGTAGGTAAACTGTATACTATTCAATAAAATAAAATAATATTATTAAATACATTTCTTCCGGAATCTATTTTGTGAATGTAAATAGGAAACTTCGGAGGTGAAATCTGACTATCATGAACTCTCTTGTCGGTATGAAATTTACAGCAATTAAATTAAAATTAAAATAAGTATTATAAAAATCATCAACCACTCACATCAACAGTCAGCTCTCCGTGTTAAAATATAAATTAAGAATTCAAGGAAACGCATACTTCGGCAAACCTTCATTTCACATGCGTTCCCTTGAATTCTTGATTTATATTTTAACACGGGGAGCTGACTGTTGATGTGAGTGGTTGATGATTTTTACAATATTCATTTTTATTTTTATTTAATTGCTGTTTGGTAAATTTTATACCGACACCAAAGTTCATGATAGTCAGATTTCACCTCCTAAGTTTCCCATTTACATTTACGAAGTAGATTCCGGAAGAAATTCATTTACAAATATTATTTTATTTCATTGCATAGTATACAGTTTACCTACTTGTTTATTCATTAATGATTTTTATTCGATTATTTATTCATTAGATTATTCACTAACTACCTCAATAGTTCTAATTATGGTTTCATGGTTTTGTTTTTTTTAATTATTGTCAAAAAATACTTTCACTTTTTACTTAATTCCGATTGGAAAATTTGTCCAATATTTGCGTTGGAGATATTCTGGCTTCCACTTGAAACTAGGTTTTTGTATCGCTTCAGAGCCCTGAGGAAGATATTGAATATATCGAAACGTTGGCCTTTCAATCATAGCAGTTAACTTTAACCAAAGACCTACACATGTTATTGTACAGACTTGAAATTTCAAGTCGCCGATCACAACGAGTAGGAAAACTAATCCGATAGAGGCGGCACCGTGCATTTCATGGAATATTCCATTAAATGGTCTCCCTTATGAATGAAATGTACAATGGCGCTCTCTATCCCAGAATCGCTGAGCTATGAAATTAGTGAATATTTAGGTAAAGCTGGAACTATTTCTCGCTATACATGGTGTTTGGAGGGTGAGAACCCATAGGTTAATGGTGGATAGGTGATGCTCTTGGCTACTTGTTGCGCCTAATAAAATAACATTTTGCCCAAAGTTCAAAGTGTTATAATTTTTTTGCCATTTTTCTAGAAATTTCCCATTTTTCTCATTAAAATCTTGAATTTTTTCAAATTTAATGCTCGAGGTGCCTATTAAATGATTTATTTTAGTCTTGTCTTGTCTCATTCAGATTTAATCATAATTTCATACAAACGTCTTCAAAAAACCAGACAGCGTCGTATCAAACATCAAAATGAAAAAAAAAAAAAAATGTTGTGTCCACTTTACAAAGTGAAATAAAAAAAAACCTTACATAGTGTTGGGTTTTGAAATGGTTTTAAAAACTTCTCTAGTTAATACTCTTTGCAATGGTATGTAACATGTACCATTAATAAACAGATAACTCAACAAAAAGCTATGTTAGATTAATTATTAACACAGCTCAATGGAATAGTTTTGTCGTCACCCTTTTAAGGCATCCTTGAAGACAAAACGGTTTTTTGTTTGAGTTATCTGATTATTAATGGTACATGTTACATACCAGTGCAAAGAGTATTAACTAGAGAAGTTTTTGAAACATGTTAAAACCCCACAATACGTAATTTTTTTTTTTATTTCACTTTGTAAAGTGGACACAACATTATTTTTTTTTTCATTTTGATGTTTGATACGACGCTGTCAGGTTTTTTGAAGACGTTTGTATGAAATGATGATTCAATCTGAATAAGACAAGACTAAAGAAATGAATCATTTTATAGGCACCCAGAGCATTAAATTTAAAAAAATTCAAGATTTCAATGAGAAAAATGGGAAATTTCTAGAAAAATGGCCAAAAAATTATAACACTTTGAACTTTGGGCAAAATGTTATTTTATTAGGCGCAACAAGTAGCCAAGAGCATCACCTATCCACCATTTACCTATGGCTACTCACCCTCCAAATACCCTGTATATTTGAATTTGAAGTTGAAATATTTTCATGGGTCGTTTGAAATAACTAAAATAGAATTATTTTCTTCTGTTTTTGAATGAAAAAAAAAACTTTCGAAATGAAATCCATTTAAATTATTTCATTAAGAACTCCAATCCTTTCTGAATTTACCGACAAAATTTTAGTTTTAAAAGTGAAACCATTTTCAAATGCTATTTGAAATAAAAACACACTACATTGGACGCCCACCTTGAAATGGGAAAATCGAAACATTTTTTCGTATCGAGGCTCAATTTCAAAGTAATTAACTTTCACTTCACAAATTCGTAGACTTTTCACTGCCAATTTCAATATCGAATTCAGTCAAACCTAAAAATTTTGAAACCTAACTTCTGCGAATCAATTTCTCCGATAGACCAGAGACGTTGAGAATAACGCTCGTTTAAACGTTTGTGTCGATTAAATTTCAAACAGGGGTGAATAATTCAAAGATAACTCGCCAATGATTATTGCCGTAGCTATTTCAAGAATAATGAGATCGATCATTGAAATATTGAAGAGGTGAATTCTTTATTCGATTTTTCTAGGTGTGAGGATAAATGAAAGAAGTGGCAATTTGATAATTGAGAATTTATGTTTTTGTTTGAATCAAGGCCAATTGAACAAAGTCGAAGATGAATATGATGTGATCGCCGGCTTTTCAGTTAATGATTTCATTCATTTCAGAATTTAATATTCAGTGTACTGGTGCAAATATTCTCACTGTAGGTACCTTAATAATACCATTCGCTTTGTTTCACATTCTTTTTGTTTCCTGTTTTCAATTTTCGGATTAATATGCATGCCCTCCAATTCATTTAACTTTCTTTTTCCGGAATTCATTCCTTTCTATGTAGATACCTGTCCACTCTAGAGATTCTAGGGAGATTGTAAGGGGGGCATGAAAATTTTTAACCAAGATTATAGAGAAAGTGAAATTGGACATTATTGAATGTGAAGTCCTATTTAAGAATTAAATGAACAAAAACGGATATGGCTCTCTCATCGTTTCAGTGTTAAATGTTGTATTTTGTGAATGTGCATTTGTAAAAAATGACTAGAACGTCTGCCTTTCTGGGAAGACATTTCTATGGCACTTTTTCATGTACCATTCAATAGTGCCTGAATATTTTCCTGAAATTATGCCTATCAATATTCATTCATAAAATAATATTTCATTTCAAATGGAAGTCTGACACTAGGGGTCTTCGTATATTTCAGTAGAACTTCCAAAAATATACAAAACTTGATCACTTCGTCAGAATTTCACATATATTATTAACGTCAAAAAACATTTCGAATCTGTACTTTACCACTGCAATTATATCACACGAGGATACTTGTAATCTCCAAATTTCGAAGATGATTTCAGTTCAATACCAAGTAAGGCATATTCTGAAATTGGAATTTTATGCTCAACTGAAATATTAAGGATTTCCCTTTCGAAATGAGAAAAAATTTATGTGTTTTCAGTATGAATGATGCCATTGTACTACAAATATTTTACATCCTATTTGGCACTTGAGCCGGCAGAAAATTTTGTTACGAATATCTGATTATGAGACGATTAAATTGCTTTTTTTTTGTTTTCAAAAATATAAAACAAGATACATAAATTTCGTATCAAACTATGAAAATAATCAAAAGATTCATTTTCATACGATAAATCAACCTATCTATGATTATCTGTGAACCGATAATTATAATATTCGGTGGTTGAGAGCAGAATTATATACCCATTTTTTACGTGTAGTTTAAGTTTCGATAGTTAATATTCTTATTTTGTACTATTTTTATTGTTCTCAAAAAAAATGAAAGAAAAAATTTACTAATTCGATTTTCTTGAATGTGAATATGAAAGATTCAGAAAATTGAATTCCCAAGTAGGTATTCGGCTCTCAACCATCGAATATTATAATTATCTGGAGTTTACCCATTATCATAGATAAGCACCTGACTGATTTTTTGTGTGAAATTGAAACTTTTGATGATTCTCATAGTTTGATAAGAAATTTATATTTCATGTTATATATTTTGGATAAGAAAAAAAAGAAATTTTATGTGTCACAGAGACATGTATGGTTTACATTATTTTATAAACCACAAGTTTGTATTATAACTCCGAAAATAATTGTGCTCGTATAATGTTTTTGTTTCGTGTTTATAGCACCAGTAATGAAGAAGTTATGAGAACTTTTCATTTGAGGACATTTTATCTAATGGCTCGGCTCACGTCTAAATTACAATGCAAAATTTGGATTCCGTGGGTAAAGATACTTTTTTATTATTACTCCAAAATAGGTCGAGACAAAATAATTTTTCACACAAATTATAATTTCTGAGTGATAATACGAATACCCTCCTGTCCTAACTAGTCCCTTCATCTTCTTAAAATTAGTCGAACGACTGCGATTTTTGAGACAATTTTCCTGCGTCCAAATTGAGCTCGTCAACTGCGCTCCCTAATGATAAGTATACCAATTATATATCCAAATAAATCGAGACGAAATACACGCCCACCACCGAGTGGAACTCGAACATTATTCCAGCAGTACATGGTGATTTCATGAAATTTCTCATTGCCATAATTCCTACTGCACATAAAATCCTGGCTCCAACCTTGAAAAATAAAACCCATTCGAATATCCCCTTACATAATTATTAAAAATTGACGGTCGCCATCGAACTGTGAAACGTAACTCATGTGTAATTAATGGCTTGCTAAATTCGAAAATGACCCGCATGATGTATGTGATGTTGCCACTTTCAAGCACGCCATAAAATCATTTTCTCCACACGAAATTGGCTGAATTTTGAAACAATACGTTAACCTTATGCGTCCAAATGACTATTTTCACGAAATATAAGAATCAAGTTCGCGTCGAGGAGCTTGAGTGTTTGCTTTATTAAGTTATCATTTCGCTGTGTATTTTACGAGTTGATTAACTCCTGCATTCGGGCTTGAAACATTGAAAAATGGAAGTTATGCTATGAAAAAATTAAATCAAGTCGACTTTGTGGATTTTCTTGATACTCGAATTTTTTGTCTGGTACATTTGTCTTTTCCTTTCTCAATTCCTTTGAAAAGTTCGAAAACATTCAATTTTTTTTTCGAAACGCATGTTGTCCTTGCTAAAAACGTTCTGCATAATGAAAATAATTGGGAAAACAACAGAAACAATTTATAACTCAAGGATTAAGTTTTAAAAGGTAATGTATAATTCTTCCAAGATCATAATTCATTTCTATTTATATTAGTTGTCTCCTTATCGTAAATGTTTGAAATGTATTACAAAAATCCTCAAGGTTTGTTATCCGTTTATTAATGACGAAAAATGTTATTACTGGGGGGTTCAAAAATATGAATTGAAATTGAAGATTTGACCATTATATTATTTGGATTCCTCTAAACAATGAGTAGGTGCCTACAAGAAAAATAATTAGGTAGGAACTTACGGTTTGGTTGGTTCATGACGTGATGAGATAGTTTGGGAGATATGTCGATTCCTGCAAAAAAAAAGGTGTTTCATTCCAAAAATAATATAATTCAGTACATATAATACTGAATTTGGGAACAAATGTAAAATGGTACTCCAAAAAATAATGAAAATATGGGCTTGTTCCATTGTTTACATGGTGAATGACAGATGCAGTTTTTGTCACGTTTATTTCTTAAATTTGATATATTATTCGGCATACAAATTTTCGTTACTAATGGAAATTAACATCAGCCAAATGATCACCTCGACCACGACTACAAGGACCATATCCTTTTCCATGCCTAAATCGCTAAGTGACTGCCCTATGTCCTCGATAGCCTCACGAATTCCATCTTTTAGGTCTTGGATAGACGCTTGGCTCTTGGCTTGAGTTTTTGTATTAACTGAACTCTATAAGCCGTCAGACCCAGATCTTTATGCAAAATACGGTGTAATGACGTTTGTGGAATGCCTCAAATGCCTGATTTCCGATAACGTCGAGGATTGGACAAACCTGGGTTTTCTTCAACACTTTCGGCTACTGCAGCAAAATTCTCGACGTGCACTGGTTTTATTCTCCACATCAACTCGTCGCTCAAATTTTCTCACCAATTTCTGTATTGCGGTTCGACAAGGTGTTTCACGACGACCCAACACTGTTCGAGTTTCACGAACAAATGTCGAAAGATGACAGCTTCAAAATTGACATCTACTGAAATAGCGGGCTATTCAAAATATCACCTCCTATTGAAAAACCCTTTAGTTTCGTTACATCGGTATTAACGGAACTCATCCAAGTTAATTTGACCACAAACATCTTTCACTAAGTGAACAAAGTAGGTGCGAATATTGTTACGACGAGTTCTACGTTGTTGAAATCCATTTATTTATGAGTGCACCGTGTCGTCTTAACGGAGGAATTAAATTCTAGCCTCATTAATTTTCAATTTCCTCAGAACCAATCCTCGAACCAATAATTTCATTTGATATTCGCCCTCTATTTTTGAGGAAGTAAACCAAAATGAAAACATGCGCACTATCCAATCGAATGTTGCTTCCTCGAAGTTACAGCGACATCTTTTTGGACAGGGGTGGATTCACATCCCACCGAAAAAACCATTTTAGAAATAAGCACATGAAGATCTGCATCCTCAAATAAATTCATTGTTCCAATCCCAATTTTTGGTGAGTCCATTTTCATTCAACCTTCAGAATACGCTTTATTGATATTTTCAAGAATAGTTATGATCATATCATTATTTCTTCAGAAAATTATTGAAGGATGAGCTCGAAAAATACAGAATATGGACCAATTTCATTTTCACCTTGATATACTCATCCATTGGAAATTTAGATTTGAATTTATTCATGAAACGGGGTCAGCTTCCAATTTTATAATCTTGATATGTGATATTCGATAACGTTATTTGATGATATTAATATAGACGTGTGTAACACTGAAGCCACACGCTGTTGACGGTTCAATATCGCCTGTGTAATTGTAGTATAACATTTTTGAAATTCGAGAGTGTTGAGAGTTGTATACAGTTAACCGATTCAAACGAATATTTCGAATTTTGATTCATTAATTGAGAAGCCGGTGTACTTTTAAATGTTTTATTTCGATCAGTATTCATAGTCCATCATATTGTTAGTGAAAAAATATTCAAAACATGTGATCCATCAAATGAAAACATGTTCGATTATTTCGGCATTCAATTTATATCATATTGATTGATGAGAAAAATAGTTAAAAATTCCCACATTCGAAACTGACAACGACTATGCAATTCGTAATTATCATGACTTCATCTGGTTGAGGTAAAAAACTGACGATTGGGTCTTCTTTTAATACAAAATCGAAATTCCTTTCTTTCAGGTATTTTATTTCATATAATAAATATTTTTTTCGAATGTTTTTTCTATCTGTCCCATATTGATTTTAGGACAAGTACAACCGGTTGACTCATACAGAGAGTAAAAAGTAAAGCATGAAATTTATATCTTCGGTCTTCACAGTATTTCTGGAGAACAGCGGAAGGAAGCAAAGGAAGCCATATTTCATTCCAACTAATGAAATCTCTGATATATTGATAAATTGTTTGTTCTGATTACTCCTAGGTTTCCTGAGGAGACCCCTCTGACCTACTGAAACAATTTTAATTGAAGCATCTACATTGGTGTACCTAAAATTGAGGACCCAAAGAAATAAAATAGATAGGTCAAAAAAGTGAGGAAATAGTTGAATATTTATAAAGATAAAAACAACGACAATAATAGATCAGAAGTATATAAATTTAGCTGTGATAGTATACAAAGTGTGAATGAATAGTTGCGGAGAAATTCAAAATGATTCATCGTCAAAAATAGAGGGTTCTTTCATATAAACTTTTTTTGAGCCCCCCAGCCTAGTTACAGATCTTAAAAATGGCACCCAAAAAACTTTGGTTTAAGTTTTCTCCAAAAACCGGAAAACCGACAAGAATATAATTGAGTAGACATTTTATGTGAGCTAAAAAACACTCAAAAATTTTCTGATGGTGTTTCTATATAGGTATGATTGCCAGTCGTGGAAAAAGCCCCTCCTAAACCGGGTTCGGCAATTCAATGAAAAATTTATTTTGGATAGCTGATTCATTTTTAACCAATGAAAATTCTTATAATTTTTCCCTAAAGGTTTTGTGGGAAAAATAATTAAGGTGGGCGTTGAATGTAGTGTGTTTTTATTTCAAGTTGATTTCGAAAACGGTTTCACTTTGAGAACTGAAATTTTGTGGGTGAACTCAGAAAGGATTAGGGTTCTTGCTGAAATAATTTTAATCGATTTCATTCCGACAGTTAATTTTTTTTCTTTCAAAAATAGAAGAAAATGAGCCAACCCATGCTTCTGTTTTATTTCAACAGAAAGACCCATGAAAATAGTTCAACTTCCGATTAAAAGTGAATCTACTGAAAATTTCGTTCAGAAGATCAACTTGAAATACGGAATTGGCAGAGAATGGCCAGATTCAAATTTTGGCGGGAAAATGTTCCTGCTTTACCCACAAATTGACTTATTTCATAGTTCGGCGATTTTCGGATAGAGTGTGCCATTGTACATTTAATTCATAATCAGAGAGATATTCATAGAACTTGATAGTGATACTGCATGTTCTATGGAGATATTCCATAAAATGGACGGTGGCGCCTCTATCGGCTGAGCTTTCCTACTCGCTTTAAACGCCGACCTTTATCAACAGATAATACACCTGAGTCGTAGAGGCTGGAATTATTTTCGACCTTAAATTTATACATTAGGCGGATGTCAAGTAGACGGTACAAATATTAAATAAATGTAGCATAACGAACAGTTCTAAGCTTTATAAGAATTGAATATCAAAATTGAATAGGAAGAAAGCAAACGTCAAAGGCAATAAATGACGAATAGAAAGAAACCAATATTCATCGATTGCAAAACCATGAACGTTAGCAAAAAATTTCAAGAGAACCTTATTTGTTAAGAATGGATCAAGCAATCCAACATTAATATTTTTATTGGGAAATATGTTAGCCCCATCTTGAGGGGGCTAACTGATCAGAGGAACTCAAAAAAAAAGTTTGTATGGAAGAACTCGCCTGTATTTAAATACAGCCTATATAAAGAAAAAACAGAAAGGATATATTTTTAATATTTTGAATTCAGAAAACAAAAATTCATGGTGAAATGATTAGAAGCATTGAATATTAACAAGTTATTAGAAACAACGAACTCTAAACTAAGATCAAACCTTGTACCAAAGTTTGAGTTTTACCAAATTCGTTTCCCCACCAATAAATATATTTTGTATCAAAGGAGGTGAGCGTAAATTGTCCGTTTTGAAAACGCAATCTCAATTTTCATTGGCTCATTGTTCATATTGGAATTATTAGATAAATGCACCGAAATGACACTTATGTTATGACATCGCGGCGCCGCCACGAAACAATTCTAAAATTTTGGATTTGGTCGAATGTCAATGCACTCAAAAATTGACAAGTGCATACACCGTGTTTCAGGATATCATAATCAAGACTAATCTCATTTCATTTTAATGTAAATCCTATAATACATTGCGTTGCCTTCAACGCAGTGTTGTAGACCAGAACGAAAATGTCTTAGTCAAGGAAAAGAATGAGAAAATATCTAAGCGTATTTGTATTCTGTGAAGTATCAAATACAAAGTACTTCAATTCGAATTTTCAGCATTGTATTTGCAGTACTGAAGTCGTTTACACAGTGATTCATCATTGGAAATTTTCCTCATCCATATACGAGTATACATAATTCGATCGTGATTTGTATTTGCATTGGTGGTGTTGCTCATTAGAAAGTACTGTAATGATATAACTGTAAACCATTAAAAACAAAAATTATAATATGTTCTACAATTAGGAACTGCTTGGATAAAGATAATTATTTTTATGTAAATATCAATGTTATTGAAAATTTGTATATTTTGAACTTTAATTTTGCCTAATTTATCTCCTGTTTGAAAAATAGCAATGGTGAGTTTATACAACTTTATCGGTGAGTTTCACAAAGCGTAATCACCGGTGATCGGAACTTGATCAAGAATCATCTCTATCTGGCAGTTGAAAAACCAGAGACTGAAGCCGTTGATCTCCGATCACCGGTGATTACGATTCGTGAAATCTTACCGTAAGTATCATTCAGGCGCAACAAAGTTCGCCGGGCCAGCTAGTAGTGTCATTTATTTTAACAGAAGGATTTGGGAACTGAAATGAAATCATAGAGTCTATCAAGGATGTGCTTTAATTCACCACCCAATAAGAACGCACAGGATTAAATTAAAACACAATTCTTCTGCTTACAAGGGTGCATTATAATACACAACCTGAATACTTTCAATATAAAAGATTTCCTGATTGTTGTAATCTAAGATTATGTAGAAATACCCACATACATTGTTTTTTAAAACACTTGATTCTGAAATGAAATCCCGCATAACTATCATGATTTAATTGGAAAGCAGATAAAAAAAAATTTGCGTTGGAAGCAATCAAATTCAGATTTTCTCGAGATCCCAAGAGGGCGATCGGAATGAGAACTAACTGCGGATTCTTCTGCCATCTGCTCTTTGCTCCCGGGACCAATGCAGAAAATTTCTCCAATCAAGTATCAGTTGAGAATTCTGGAGAGTGAAACTGCCCTAACTTCAATAAAAAATTATGCTTCTTTCGGCTTCGCAAGTTGTGCCGACAAATGTCGGTGTCAGGAGAATTTTTTCCTTCCGCCAGTGGGGTTGTGCGGAAAAAACTGAACGCCGAATTTCCATATTAAATGGCTGTTTCTTCAGGCCTGTCTTGTCAACATTTCGATTCAATTTTGTTGTTGTGAACCTGAACGTAACAGTTTTTGTGAGCCATGTCTGAAACCGCAGCCCTAAAAGCTGATGAATAAAACATACATACAGTTTATAGAGAGGGAATCCAATATTTTTACAAAGGGTTTCACTTCCTCATTCATATTCGATGTTTGGTATTCGATGCTCATTTTAGATGGATCTGCAAAAGAACCTGCTTTATTGATATTTGTGCAATTATCTGAAAGATGAACAAGTGGCTTCAGAAGCATTCACTATATTTTCGATATATAGGTACTACTCCACATTAGTTGAGGATCTTCAGAAATTTTATGACCGTTCCAAAAGTTACCGATTTTTGTCCACCAAATGTGCATTTATGAGAAATCGAGTAGGTATTAATTCACTCTTATATCTAAATATTTTGTTTCCTCCCAGTTTGATAACTTTTCCAGTTTCGTGAAAGATCTTGTCGCTTGCAAGAATTTTGGATCAGTTATTGTTTTACGTTCAACGTACAAATACCATCCGAAGCTACAGAATGAATGCGTGAGGTGAATATGTTGAAAGACAACAAGAACGAACTGTAGAGAAATTTAAGAATATTGACAGTATCATCATCATGCATCTTTTTATGAATTGAAGAATCTCTTAACTGATTTGTAAGGATACAATTTAGTTATTCTTGGGAATACAGCGCTAATAAAGTAGACTCTTTTTCCATATTTTGCTCGAGCTTTCAAAGTTTATTACTTCTTCATCGGGAGCACTACAAAAGGTGGGATGTAAAAGTGTTACAACATCACTTACAATCAAATATTACTCACACGCGTTGAGATTATTATCTTAAAAGAATTAAAAGTTCTTAAAATGTAACATTAAACTTGTGGACTCGACTGTCATGTGGAATATTTTCTGATCGAAAATCTAATTATTTATTGATTTCAAAAATCAATTTTGACAAATTTTTCTTAACATACATATTTATATGACATTGAACTATTTCATGTAGTGCGAAGCACAAAATTTCCGTTGAAAAATGATTTCAGCCAAAAGTGGAGACCTAATCATCAAGAGGTTAGCATATGTGATAAATTCAGTTGTTCATCTGATATGTGTGATATTATTGTTTATAGAGACATCCACCAAGTTTGCATAGATGTTACTAAGCTTCTCTAATATCCCTCCTAGAATTTGTAGAATCTATAGTAATTTCCAATTCATCTGGATTTGGTTTTTGTCCGATATAATAAATTGAATGAAGCTGCAGAATTTCAATCTGCCCCATTTCGTTGAAATAAAAAAATGCCAGACATTAATCTTTCGCATGTAAGCGTCAGTCAACCGTGACAGTTGAATATAATATTTCAGGAAGCCGAATGAAGAAATGGAATCGCATAAGATTTTCCTTTCTGATTTAGATGCGGAATAAAAAATTTCCGGAACTACGTGATATGTGTGACTATCGCATTTTTCATTTATTCTGAGCCTTCGCATACAAGGAAAGGTTTTTTCAAATGATATTCATGTCAGAAAGAAATATTGTTCACATGACCGAGTGATGTATTTATTGCACTGAATAAATTTTTTTCTTCGAGAAATAGATATTGTGAATAGAACTGAATTGGATACCGATTTCAGTTTAGAAATTACAATTGATTCATTTCAGAAGACTCATTTTCCAAGAACGCAGTGGAGTACATTCATTATGATCGGAAAGATTTAACGAAATTCTGTTCTATTCAGGTTTGCTTTCAGTTTTCCAAATGATAAAATATCTAATACGATAAGTTCCTAAGCTTCAAAGGTAGTAAAATTTATTTAAAATTTGGCAATGGAGAACGAAATAATTTAGATATCTAAACTGGATCCAGTAGGTTAATGAATTTTTTCGTGAAATAATTGGAAATAAGGTATATTTTCCAATCGAAAATAGTGATGCAAAGTTCTACCTTCTCAGGCAAATTACTCAGGGAATATTCAAACCATATTCTCGTATGAATATTTAATATAAGTCACAAATGCATAATATTCACCCCTATCCAAAATATTTGAAACAATAATTTTTCTTCTTTAATTTATCACGAAGGTTTCGATGATGTCAAGGAACGCTTCTAAAAAGAAACGTAATCATTATTGGAATGAATTATTGTTTATTAGTTTTACCTCGCATTGTTAGGTAGCGCACCGTTATACCATCGTTTGAAGAGGAAATCAACAATCTGGCATCATCTTCTCAGAAGCTCTGTGAAATATCATAGAAGATGGGTTAGGTTAGGTCATTGACTTAAAATTCCATGAGTAAGGTTGATTCATAATAATAAACAGAGTGAAATTTATCTATGAGATATCTTTGGGATATCGAGGAAAATATGAACAAGTTATTATTGTTCACAAACTAATATTCAGGAAAATCGAAGAAAGAACTTATTTTGGTGGAAGAAATATGGCTTTTCAATTGCAGAAATAATCGGACTAAACTAATAGTTTTTGATACGAAATATCGTGTTCGTAACATTCTTATTCAAATTAGGTTAGTACTTGATTATTTCCTAAATCTATCAACTCAATTTAAATCGAAAAATATTAATTTTGAGGTCTTTGCAGAGAATCCTATAAGGCACGTATTCTGCCCAACTTTTTTATTCAATTGGCTCTATATTCGGAAAATAAAAAATGAAAAATGTTTTTTTTTTTACCTCAGGAAAATACAGTAACAATACTCACCCTGTATATAAGGTGTTACTGAGTGTTACTCGACAAAAAGTACAAATTTTCAAGGAAAATTTTAAGGAATTTCAATTCTGTCTAATACTTCTTAAACATATTATATTCTTATCAACGTAATCATCAAGGGCACTTATAAGTCCAAACCAAGATGTTCGTTTCGAAACGTGAAGCGAGCTAAAATAGATTCAACGTTCACAAAAATGTCGAAATGAACTTATCGCAACCAGTTGGCCTATCAAGATCATTTTACAGTGAAGAAGATAAGCGGAAGATATTCGTTACATCTTATTGTTTATCCCCATTGTTCCCCAGTTAATCCACGCCTAGAATAATATATATTGTTTCTCCAACCAGTTTCAGTATAATCGAATCGACCCTAAAGAATTGAATTATATCAGAATAACCGAAACCCACATGAACTGACTTACAAGTGGGCCTACTTCATAAATATTCGATGGAGCTTGGACATCGATGGAAGAAAGTGAAACGAAAAAGTTGGAAACTTGGGGCCTATAAAGAGAAAGTTTTCCGGACGCAAAGCTGAGTTTTCCATATGCTGTACGTGACCACAATTCGAAAATGAAAAGAGCATTTTTTCTTTCCGGATAAATATATTTTCATAACACGAATCCATCTTCAGATTCTTATATGAATAATTCCCCTCTGATATACTCCTACACAGAAAGAAAAATGTATTTATTTTCTCGGTCGACCGTCCATAAGAGTTCCGAACATTTCTTTGTTCCTGAAAAAATAAATAAATATATTCGTTTTTGGTTCCTCCTAAAGAAGAAGATATCAGAAGAGTTTCATTGAAAATTGAATTCCAATGTCAACAATTACCTCCGTCAACTGTGAATTCTTTGATCGAAAATAATAGCCCCCGAAACATAAAATCTATTCTAATGATTATTTTTGGGTGACTGTGTTAATTAAATATTAAGTTATCACTGCCACCATATACAAAAAATTGAGAATTCAGCCAATTCTATTTTCCATCACAAATTCTTATCAATTATCAGACAATTAAAGCAAACTGTTTAATTTATTCTCTTCTGCTAACTTTATAGGGCTCCTATTAATTGCTGACCAAAAGGTCTTATTCTTCTGAAATTTCGATTGTCTCACATATTATTGGATTATCCTAAGCCATAGCCAGGTCCAGATTCACTATAGCGGTTAATATCAACATATGAACATCAAAACGGTGATTTTCCGGTTTACATCTTTAATTATTCAACACATTCAGTTTCGAACTGTTCGCATTGAATGATCGTGGCTTGTGATTCAGGCAACATCTATGGTTGTGAATGAAGCCCAGTCTCATAGCTTGCGACTCTGCCAACATCTGTAGACTTCTGTGTCCTTCATTTGATCTGAACCGCCCAATAAGATCTGATAGAGGGTGAATATGTTTCCATATATGGTCGCAAGAACATTCGTGGATTGCATTAGTTGTATATTCAAGCCTCAAAACTGCTAACCGTCGTTACTCAGTGGCGGACACTGAATGATTGCGAAATCTTCTGGAAATTTCTGAGATTATTGTGAAGCATAAATTCCGTTACTGTTATTTGAGTTTGGTCAATGCTTCATTTCTTTGCTTATTTTGAATCAGAGAAAAATTGATGAAACATATATTTCTTCTACTTGGTGGCTCGAGCAGTAGAAGAAGTTAATATTGACAGAGAGAAAGAAATCTCAGCTACTCTAACGAGAAAGAAATGAACAAATTTGATCCGATGAAAATACACAAGAAAAAATTGTAAGAAACTCGTGCTGTGAAATTGGCTTGGCATGGAGATATTCGACAATTACGATCAATACACAGGACGTGTACTGACTACACAATCCCGCATGTCCTCCAAAACATCACAACGTGGTGAAAAACTCACTACTGATTCAAAATGGTTGATAACGAATGAAAAGTCTGTAGATTCCTTGGAAATTATGTAGCAAAAGATATCAAAGTATCACAACTAATCATCTCTTCTTAGAAGCTTTTATTTAGTTTCACCTATCCCGATGTCTGTCTGTCTGTTTGTAATCAAATCTTGCAAGTTGAATATGACACACTTCTAATCGTCCGATTGATTTGAAATTTGGCAGGTGTACATGGTGGCCAGTTTTCGATGGTTTAGCACTACAACTCCTAAACTATAAAAGATAAAGAAAAAGTAAGATACATGTCATGTTTTCTTTTTTCGAGAAACAGAAATTACTTAAAACCCCAAGTTGCTACGGCGTCTAGTTTCCAAGCTATAGGGCGATTTCTATTTGGTCCATTATTATAATTGGCTATAACTTCCGTATTATAGGATCTACGTTCTCGAAATGAACACATCTTTAGGACACTTTTTTTACTGCTTTTCATCGGTGCTATTGGATTTCTTGTATCCGCTCAAATTTCGGAGATATAACAAACAAAAAATTTCTCAAATGGAGACCATAGTGGTAAATGAGGCGGTCATAGAATTCCATGTCTTATTTATTTTCACTTGTCAAATTCAATTCAGTTTCATCATTGTTGTATTGTCTGGCGCTTTTAAAGTTCCTATAATAATAATAATATAATAATAATCAGCCTCTCAGCCCTCAGGGGCTCTGGATGGTTTTCTGGAGTACGGGCTTAGCACACCCGAGGTGCCCTAGCTACCTGGCAGTAGGTATAAAATGCACTAGCAATGG
Source organism: Adalia decempunctata (assembly GCA_951802165.1). Classification (NCBI taxonomy): domain Eukaryota; kingdom Metazoa; phylum Arthropoda; class Insecta; order Coleoptera; family Coccinellidae; genus Adalia; species Adalia decempunctata. Next base: position 32,590,324 of record OX637697.1, read on the forward strand.
AATGTACAATTTACGGAGTAAACGGGTGAATCGGCATTGTACCACCAGAACCTCCTGTCGCGTTCAAGATTTAGGAAGAGGGTCTTGTTCGAAAAATGAGTCACAGTCTCCCTCGGATAACGACGGAAGCAGCGTGATACCGAGTAGGGCTACTGCAACACCCCACCAAGAGGAAACTGCTATCAACAGGCCTCAACCCACTCTTGATGCTTCAACGGCGACGCAAGTCACTATGCCCGCGACCACGAGAGCTGGACTCCCTAGGAAACGCATGAAGTGGACTCAAAGAAATGAACTCCTTCATTATGCGCTCCTACTACAAGATCACACACTTGGAATCGAACATGACAGCATACCGTTATGGATTGCATCAAGAATTCATAGAAAGATATCCAGAACTCCACCACATTTCTGAACAAAGGATATCAGATCAACGACGAACTATTGTGAAAAACAACCAACTCTCTACGGACACATTGAGGAGTATACGAGATGAAGTCCTCATGGAACTGAGCAACGACACTGGAGCTAACATCGAAACACATCCAGAACAAAACCAGAATGAGATCCAGAATATGGAATCTAATGATAATGGGGAAGTTCCGTCTGATTCAAGTGGACCAGGGGAATATGCGCACTCTGCAAGATCAGTACTCAACACAGCCATGGTTGAGTTCCAGGGAACCAATCCAACAAAACGCCCAAAGCTGCCTAAATTAAAAACTAACAAGAGCACCAATATTATTCTGGCCAGTGTAAATGCAGCCTTCGATGACCACGTTGAGGACTTCAACAGCCTGGAAGGAATACACACTCTCGTGTATTGTGGAGCAGTAGCAACCCTTCGACTACACAAACAACAAGTCCACACCCCCGAATATCACACACGGGAAAGAACCATAAAGAAACCACCATGGCAAACCCGATTGGAGAAAGACATCGACAAAATCAGAAAGGAAATTGGCCGACTTACTGAGTTCCTGCGGAATGAATCCCCGTCACGATGCCTGAAATCGTTTGTTAGAAAAATTCTGAAGAAGATTGATAACACCATGAACAAATCTGAAAGCAAACATCACATCATCATATATGTGGATACTCTGAAACAGAAACTTCAAGCGAAGGCGAAAAGACTATCCAGATATTTGAAATGCACTCAACGGAAACAGAATAACCAATTGTTCCACAACAACGAGGCAAACTTCTACAAACACATCACCAAAAGCTCAAACAAAGTCACCAGAGCTATGCCAGAAGCCCAATCATTAAAAAAATATTGGGGTTCTCTGTGGTCGATGCCTAAGGAACATAATGAGAATGCTGATTGGATCAGCAGGGAGAAAAGTCGAACGAACATCCCACAAATGAACTTCGAAGAAATATCAGTGGATGAAGTGGTGACAGCACTGAAGGAAGCAAGCAATTGGAAGGCTCCAGGAGTCGACAATATCCATAACTTCTGGTACAAGAAATTTTGGCCATCTGCGTGAAGCCATAGCGAGACAGTTTACGCATATACTTCAACATCCTCAAGAAGCTCCTAAATTCTTAACCGAAGGAGTAACCTATTTGCTTCCAAAAAGCGATAAGACTCAAGAACCATAGCAGTACAGACCTATCACTTGTCTTCCAACACAGTACAAAATACTCACCTCATGTTTATCCAACCGAATATATCAACATTTGGATGAAAACAACATTATGGCAGAAGAACAGAAAGGATGCAGAAGAAAACACCAAGGGTGCAAGGAACAACTCATCATCGACTCAGTGATCATGAAACAGGCCCATGAGAAAGGACGCAACTTGCACTCAGCCTTCCTCGATTATAAGAAGGCATTTGATAGCACCGCTCATTCGTGGCTCATCGAGGTGCTGCACATTTATGGAATCAATCCTGTTTTGGTGGAATTTTTGAGGACAACAATGTCTCAGTGGCGAACATCAATACAAGTCACTATGAACAACAAGACGATTAAGCTCGAAGAAATCCCCAATCGTCGTGGGATCTTTCAAGGAGACTCCTTGAGCCCATTATGGTTCTGTTTGGCAATGAACCCTTTATCATCGATGCTCCAAAAAACGAAATGTGGATTTGAGATCAAGACAGCGCGGGAAGAACATACTATTTCCCACCTACTCTACATGGACGACATCAAACTATATGCTGCAAACAAGAAGCAATTGGATGAGCTTCTGAAAACCGTCAGTTCTTTTTCAACTGATGTTCGAATGGAATTCGGCATTGAAAAATGTAGAACCCTGAACTTCCATAGGGGAAAAGTCGTGGACGGTGAATCACAACTACCGAATGGAGATACGAGTATACTTCAAGCCATGAGGGATGGAGAAACTTATAAATATCTGGGATACCAACAGGCTAGATGTTTGGAGCGAAAGCAGTCGAAGGCAAAAATCCGGGAGGAGTATACTGGCCGACTGAGAACGGTGATGAAGTCACTGTTGACTTCTGGAAATCTCATCAAAGCCATCAACAGCTACGCAATCCCAGTGCTGGTTTATTCATTTGGAGTTATCAAGTGGACCAGGACAGATCTGGAGGACATTCAAAGGCAAACCAGAACGATGCTGACGAAACAGAGAGGTCATCACCCAAGGTCGTCAGTATTAAGAACCACTTTACCACGGAAGGAAGGAGGACGGGGACTTGCGGATATTGTCAACCTTCACACTCGCCAGATTAAAAACCTCAGGGAGTTCTTCTTTGAGAAGGCGAATAATTCCAATCTACACAGAGTTGTTACTTTGGTTGATAAGAAGTTCACACCTTTAACTCTGGCTACTGCAGATGAATTTCTGGATCTGCCATCTCTTTCTGAAATTGACAAGCTAGAACAATGGTCAAAAAAAGAACTCCATGGACGGCATCACCATGAGTTAAATCAGCCACATATTGACAAAACCTCATCCAACAAATGGTTGTCGAAGGGTGAACTGTTTCCTGAGACGGAAGGTTTTATGATGGCTATACAAGATCAAGTCATCTCCACCAACAACTACAAGAAATACATCATGAAGGACCGTACAGTGCCAACAGATATGTGTAGGAAGTGTCATCAAAAATCTGAAACAATTCAGCATGTAACTTCTGGCTGCGAACAACCGGCCAACACTGATTACCTCCACCGACATAACCAAGTGTGCAACATCATACACCAGAAATTGGCGCTCAAGTTCGGACTTCTCAACTCCTTCAAGCCGTATTATAAGTATCAGCCGCTGCCTGTGTTAGAAAATGACTCTTTTAGACTATACTACGATAGGCCTATTATCACTGACAGAACGGTGACGAATAACAGGCCGGATATTGTGGTTTACGACAAGAGGGTCAGAAAGGCAATTTAGGTGGATGTAGCTGTGCCCAACAACAACAACATGTTGAATAAGTACCAGGAGAAGATAAGCAAGTACACAGACCTGGCTTTCGAGATCAAGGAAATGTGGCACCTAGAGAAGGTTGATATAGTTCCAGTGATCATCTCGTCGACTGGATTGATACCCAAGAGCTTACACAATAGTCTGAACAAATTAGAATTAAATGTAAACAGCTACATTGAAATGCAAAAAGCTGTTATTCTCAATACCTGTAGAATTGTTCGTAAATTTTTGTCAAGTGTATCGTGATCGAGCCTATTCCCTTTGATTATTGTATCTGGGAAAGGTAAATTTATCCGGCCGGATGCCGAGATAGTGAATAAGTCCACGATCATAATAATAATTTTATTCAACAAAAATCATTGTTACAAATCAAATGCTTACACTATAAGGTCATATAATTCGATGTCTCATAATTATTGTAAGCTGACAAATTGATTCAGGAAATATTAGCTTTATAATTACTCAGACAAAACTTGTTGATTCTAGTATGATTTATCCGCTTAATTGAAAAATGAAAAGCATTAAAATACTCAGATGAAACAATAGCCATTAGATTATTCTTTAGCCTTGTGAATATATTTTTCTGCGGCTGAGTTCTTTCAGGATATCTATGAAAATATATTTGAGATGTATTATCAGCGTCATAATTTGCTTGTATAAAACATTCTAGCATATTATATTTTTAATAATTCTCGTAAGGCATGATGTGATATTGATAAGAATTTTAGAAGCGCCAGACGATACAAAACTGATTTGAATTTGACATGTGAAAATAAATAAGACATAGGATTTTGTTGAACGAAAAGTGTTTTTTCGAAATTTTCGATTTATAGTGAACTCGGAAGTATATCATGATATATATTTTTGAAATCGTTGAAGAAAGATGAATTTGGAAATATCATTTCCCACTATGGTTTCCATTTGAAAAAAATTTTTTTAGTAGTATTTTTTTCAAGGTAAGTCTAACAGTAATACTTATATTATAGTAGGGCATAAAATGAAATATCGTTAATAATATAGCTCCGAAATTTCAGCAGATACAAAAAATTCAATAGCACCGATGAAAAGCAGTAAAAAAAGTGTCAAGCCAATTATAATAATGGACCAAATAACAAGATCGCCCTGTAGCTCCGAAACTAGACGCCGTAGCAACTTGGGGTTTTCAGCAATATCTGATTCTCGAAAAAAGAGAACATGACATGTATCTTTCTTTCTCTCTATCTTTTATAGTTTAGGAGTTATAGTCTGGCCACCCTGTACATAATTCTGGTGACAATACATCATGAAATATTTGTTATAAAAAATTTGAAGGATGAGTTTTGTAATTATGATCCGATTCCATTCAAAATTTGTATCTGGGGATTTTGGGGTACGACAATGATGATTCTTCTGTCGAAATTGGAAAATTCAAGATGGCGGCTCAATATGGCGGACGAGTTTTCTAATTTTAATCCGATTCTTATTCAAAATTGGTATCTGGGGGTTTTCTGGGTCGAAAATTACGATTCTTTAAATTTTACTTAGAAATTAAAGATGGCGGCTTCAAAGTGGCGGATGAGTGTTGTTGTTATAAAAGCTTGTCTTTAAAAATGTTGGTCTCCACGCTTTAACGCCATTAGATTTCAATTTGAAGTTATCTGAAGATACGGACTTATGCCAATAATCCTGCAACCATCGAAGCATTGAAGGCCGAAATTAGATGTTGTAACAATGAAATAGCACCCAATGTATTCAATAACGTTATTTAAATTAAGAATATAAGTGGTATAAGGATCAAATTGCAGGAAAATGACACACTGTCAGTTCGCCGACGTTTCGGAAATATATTTTTCCATCTTCAGGGCTCTGAATTATTAGAGAACATCATGAAACAAGATATCTACAATAATCTTATACAAACAGGGAAATTACGAGCTACTCCTTAAACTACTGACTAGAGAAATTACAAAACACAGTATGATGTAAATGGAAATACATACAGATACACAAAAACACTTTTGAAATATTAAAATGTATAACAATATATAATATATACAAGTAGGTACTTACAGACCAGACAAAAGTGTCTTCCCAAAATCATATCATGAAAATTCAAATCAATCATCCAAAAATTAGCTCGAAAAGAAAGCATAACCGTCGGCGAACTGACAGTGTGTCATTTTCCTGCAATTTGATCCTTATACCACCATTTATATTCTTGATATAATTTTTGGATCACCAATTCAGAATTTGTTATTTAAATTTTCCAAAAATTAGCTCGAAAAGAAAGCATAACCGTCGGCGAACTGACAGTGTGTCATTTTCCTGCAATTTGATCCTTATACCACCATTTATATTCTTGATATAATTTTTGGATCACCAATTCAGAATTTGTTATTTAAATTTTCGACAATGGTACCCGTATGCCATCAACAAAGCCGTGGCGGCCATGAAAAAGGTATTTTGTTTCAAACATAAATCCCAAATGTACGAGTATATTTTGTAAATCAATAAATATTCCAATAATTTTCCACAGAAAACCATTTTTTTTTTAAGTTTCCATTCTCGAAATATGAAGTTCGACGACAAACAACGAAAGCAAACCGCGAACTTAAGTAGCTGTTCGAAAAGCAGCCATTCCTTTATTCAGCAAAAAGAGAATATGCTGCACCCGACGTAAAACAGATGGAGAACACACTAATCTCTTGCGAAGAAATAATTATTACTGCCAGTCTTCCAGGAGAATGTACAAGCGAATTCCCCACAGAGGATTTCAGATTTTCATTAAAGCGGATCAGTGTCCTCGGTGGCTCCGAGTGCACTGAATTACCTATCAGGAGGTGAAATGCGGTAATGGAATAGTTAGGCGCGATAGCTGATGCTCCCCGGTTGCATTTTCCACATTTTTATGTGACATGTGTCGACTTGAGACCATCAGAAGGTGGCAATTTATGGAGGGGCGAGGGTGTTAATTAAACTGAGCTAAATTCTAGCGGATAATGAGCACGGAGAAAGGTGACATTAGTACAATAGCAGGTTTGTATTCAGTCGGTAATATTGCATTCTATGAATCTGGTTTTATCCTACGTCCGACATAGTATGGAACTATTGCGCGCCTAAGCGCTACACTGAGAAACTTCATGTTTTCAATTGATTATACAGGGTGTTTCCAAATTGAAATTTTTTCTGGAAAACTGTCCCCCGTTTTCCTTCAGAATTCTTTTTTGTAGACCACTCTTAGTTCCAAAATTTGCAAAAGGAAGCATTGTGGTTATACTAAACTTTATGAGGAAAATAATTTGCTCGATTCTCATGAATTCCTCAGAAAAATCAGAATTACCATAAAAATCCAGTTAGTAAGCTGCGGTGAAGAAATTCATCATTTGTTCTTATGGTAATTTGGATCATGGTTGATATTTTGGAATGACACACTAATAATATTCCTTGAAATTAGTGTGAATTAGTATGAAAGTGACCCCAGATCAAAATTGTTCTATACACTACAATTTAGAGTTATGGTTTCAAAGTGGTGTTAGTTTCAATATAATCAATTCCAACGATCGAAACGTGTACTTTCCTCTGAAGTCCCCGTCATCTTATCGTTGAGCCACGTAGCCTATGAAGTCCACGAAATAAACTCCGAAAACAGATTCGAATTGGATGGTGTTGGTACTTGCAGAAATTTGACAGAATGAAAGTTTCAGAAAATTAACCCTGAATCTAGTTCGAACAATATTTATAAACTACTATTTTGTTGCCTTTCCACTGGTCCACTATTTCATTAATTAAATTTAAAAATTTGTGTGAACCAATTATTGGAGAAAAAAACCGACTGAAGAAACACAAGGTAAAAACACAAGGTAAAAACACAAGGAAAATACACAAGATCTATATTTACTAATATTATCTTGTGTAAGGTAAAATATGTTCTATGCTTTTGTCCTTTTTGCTACGTACCTGAGCCATTAATAATATACAGGGTGGCCATTTGAAAACGAAACAGACGAGATTACAGACGAAATAAATTTTTTCGATAGAAATGCTCGGACAGGTCGATTTCTGTTTCGAGGGGGACAACTTAAGATGTAGGTTACGGACGCATAGCGCTTCAACCCTTGCTACTACAACCCTCACCCCCAATTTTTGAATAGGGAAGATGGGGTGAGTGATACCTCATTTGAAAGGTATTTTTATACTGATTTCAGCACAGTAATTGTTTTTTCATTTTATGCATTAGTTCTCGAAATATTCATGCGTTAGTTAATTTTATCACTAAAATTAATTTTTTGCGAATAATTGACATTTCGTGCTTACGAAACACCAAAATTTCCGTACTTGTATTTGAAATTGCAAAACATCTACCACTGGGCAAATGAAGTCATACCGTACGTGTTAATGCTACTAGGGTCAGATGTTCGACTAGCTGTTTTATTCACTGAAATCATTCTCCAACTGTACGGTATCAGAACGATTTGAAGTATTGATCTAAGAAATAAGACTTTTCAAAGTAAAGTAAATAATTTATCAAAAACTCACATCAATTAATTAAATATTCAACTTGTTCACCATTAGCTTCCATACAATGAAATAAGTTTTGTTCGAAACGATGGCGCACATTTTGCAGCATTTCTGTAGTGATTTGACGACATTCGTTCACTATACGTCTTCTTAAATCTTCTATGGAATCGGGCTGTGTAGAGTAAATTTTACTCTTCAAGTGGCCCAAAGAAAGAAATCTAGTGGTGACAGATCTGGCGATCTGGCTGGCCATTCAGTGGGACCCCTTCTTCCAATCCACCGATTTGGAAATCTTTGATCCAGATATTCTCGAACTGGTAAGGCGTAGTGTGGAGGAGCTCTATCCTGCTGAAACACAATCTGATCTTCCACATAATTTCCAGCATTGTTTTCAATAATTTCCGTCAAAATTGGATCAATGTGATTTTGCAATAAGTCCAAATACATATCTCCAGTAAGATTACCAGGTAAAAAGAACGGGCCGACAATGTTGTCACCAAATATTCCAGCCCAAACATTGAGTTTTTGTGGTTGTTGAGTATAAACTTCGTGGAACAATCTCGGATTAGCATCGGCCCAATAACGACAATTGTGTCGATTTACTGTGCCGTTTAGAAAGAACGAACACTCATCGGAGAAACAAACATTGTACAGATAATTGGGATTAGCAGTTACTCGTTCACTCATTGTATCACAAAATTCAACACGACGGTCAAAATCATCTTGGTTTAGAGCGTGTGAAAGATGGATTTTGTAAGGATGGAATTTATGATGCTTCAAAATATTTGCAATTCGAGTTCGTGTAAAACCAGATTCATGTGCTAGCTGCCTCGTACTTGTCATTGGATTCAGAGCAATCTGTCCAAGAACAGCTACTTCAGCTGCTTCATTTCTTTCCATGTTTCGTTTTTTATTAGCCACGGACCCGGTTTCTTGAAACTTTGACACTAATTCCAAAACATACTTCCTATTAACATGTTTATCTAAATGTCGTTGATTGAAGAATTCTGCGGTTCTATTCGCACATTGATTGTTTGCAAAAAAAGTGAAATTATTTCCACCCGCTCTGCAATTGAAAAAACCATGTCGAACAATGAATTAGAACACATACAAGTCTCGATTCAAAACTAAGAATAATTCACATGTCAAAGAACTAGTAAGCCAACTTAATGATCTGTTCGTAATAAATAAAAAATTATCGATTCTCATTTTTTTGAAAAAGATATGAATTCAATAATCAACAAAATGAAAACATAATTGAAGCCAACTGAGAAAACACTTCATAATTAAGTCGGAAATCGTTTCACGAATTGGGACTGGAATATTTCTGTGGCATCTTACCTGTTAATCTGATTAGAGATATGTTCGTATTTGGACTTTTTGGAGATTTCTATCAATCAAGTGTTACCGCATGTTATTGGAAATACTGCAAATTATATCGAAGATAATTTAGATTGAGTTTCAGCAAGATTGAGCTCCTTCGCAATACGCTTTGTTTGTTCGACATCTTGATTAAAGATTTCTATGTCAGTGGATTGGAGGAAGGAAGCCACAGTCATGGTTGTTTGGAAGCTCAAAATGTCGATTTTTCACAAAAAAACACTACAAGTGCCATGAAAACACCACTTCATTTTCAAATACTTAGTTAAGAATATTTCGAGAACTAATGCATACAATTAAAAAACAATTACTGTGCTGAAATCAGTATAAAAATACCTTTCAAATGAGGTATCACTCACCCCATCTTCCCTATTCAAAAATTGGGGGTGAGGGTTGTAGTAGCAAGGGTTGAAGCGCTATGCGTCCGTAACCTACATCTTGAGTTGTCCCCCTCGAAACAAAAATCGACCTGTCCGAGCATTTCTATCGAAAAAATTTATTTCGTCTGTAATCTCGTCTGTTTCGTTTTCAAATGGCCACCCTGTATACTTCAATATCTTTGGCACGACTGAAACAACAATGAAAGAGTGAAGTACATGCTTAATATTGTGAAACAATAACGTGAATTCCATAATATATTGCAGGGTTTGAATTGGCAAAGGTATTGAATATTTTAACAAAATACTTTGTTTCATCAAGTCACTACAATTCCACCTTTTGCTTTATAAAACCTCTCATGTTAAAGATAATGAAAGGATTTCACCAATAATGGAATTAACTATTTTGAAGTAGTTAAGCTGTGATTATGTAACTGAAACCATTTTATAATGTATTGTATATACAAGCTGGCCCGGTGAACTTAGTTTCGCCTAAATGATACCTACGGTGGATTTCACAAATCGTAATCACCGGTGATCGGAGATCAACGGCTTGGTTCTCTGATTTTTGATCTCTCAAATCGAGTTGATTCTAGATCAAGCTCCGATCACCGGTGATAACGCTTTGTGAAACCCAGCGTTAAAGTTGTATGAACTTACCATTGCTATTTTTTGAAGCAGGAGACAAATTAGGCAAAATTAAAGTTCAAAATATATGTGCTGGGAGGCTGGGACGGGGTTTACCAATGAGGGTAAATGGAGAATTCATGTAGATGTTATTTTATTTCATAGAAAAAATCTAAAAGGTTGAAAACATGATGCTTACCTAAACGGATGACTAAATTTGGTGAATGTGAATGCCTTATTGTCGAACAATACGGCAAACAACCACTTTAGGGTTCAATCTCTCTTCAATTTGTTCAATCTATTGATGATATCAAGCTCGTTAGAAGGCAAATCGAGATGTTCAAATGAAGTCAATATCACGATCGAAACGGCAGAGTGAAAAATGCAAGAAAAAAATTATAAACACTGCCGGTTGTGTCATTCGACCAGGTCAGATTAGGCAACCCATGAAACATTATTGTATATCGTTAGTGAAAGCAAACGTTTCAAAATTATTGACGCTTAGAATACGGTCTCTGTGCAAACAGAAACACAAAAAATAAATGTCAATTACTAATTATGGGCAATTTTGGATTAAGTTATATCCGCAAATTTATTTATTACCCAAACAAAAAATCAAAAATGAAGAAAAAAGATGTAGATGGGCAACTCACGATTGAAATTGATTTATGATTTACTTGATATTTCGGTTAAAATTCACTGTTTATCTAACTTGAGATGTTTACCAGGTTTTTGACCTGGTAATAGCCTTCCATGTTACTATGAGTTCAATGCGAATCACATATCGCCATCTATTATAGCGGTATTTACGACTACGCATCCACGGTAGGGACGTCTTGTGGCATTTCCTGCGTAAGTGAAATTTTCATCGATTTTTTCAAAGTTTTATTGCATTTTATAAAAACCAGACCGTAGACGAATCTTTAAATGAAGTTTCATAACAAACATTCCGTCCGATCTCGAGTTATAAATGGTGTAACCGACATCTTTCTTTTATATATATAGATTTCATAGCCCTCCAAGAAAAACAAACATCTTCGACGGAATTATATAATTTTTTATTGGGGTTAATCCACTTTTATTAAAAGAAAAAAAATTAAAAAACACATATGTGGCTCTGTGAGAAAGTTGCAATTTGGTGGATGCGGCAGTATTTCAATTCAAGGAGATTCTTTGTTAGTTACATTGAAATGATCATCTAATCAGTGGAAACACCAGAATTTTGATAAATCAATATTTTTGGTTTTTTTAACAACATCAAAATCTAACACATAAATGATAAAAATTATTTTGAATAATTAAACGAACTCTTAGTTTCGCAACAATGGCACTTGAATATTATTATAGTTTTTTGAATGATAATTGATTTAGTTGAAAATACGTCCAACAAGAAAAACCGCTTCACACCCAGATCACTTCCTCGGCCTGATTTTTCATGGTCATTCTTCATTCAAAATTTTCAATTTCGCGATGACGCCACCTTTGCTGTCGCCAGCCTTAAATGGTTTACATTTTTTAGTTCATTAATATTCAATAGAAAAATGAAATATGAATAAGTGAACAGGACGTTATCTGGCTTCTTGAACATGGTAGTCGTAAGGACAGAATGTTGAAGTGTTCGACAGTAAATTGCAATAAATCAAATTTAATAAAACTCTATTGCTGTCTACAACATTTCGATTCAGCATTCTTATCCGACAGTAAAGTAGTTTTCTCTGCGACAGCCGTACAACCCAATTTAATAACTTCGAACGCTCTGAGTGCCCGTAACTATATACTTTGTTATCCTCAGTTCCCACCAGAATGACTTTTTCAATTAACGTCTACTCGAAAGCAGAATGTAGGGAGGGCTAAGAGCTGGATAGGGAGTGTTTCGGGAGTCAAAATATTCTTGTTGATGGGGAAATATGACACAGTTGAAATTAATAGATGGAAAGGCTTAGGATATTGAAACCTCCAGACTATCTCAATTAAATTAATGCTTTTGTGATATACAACACTACGAATATCTGAATGCTAATTTTCATTTCAAACACCTTATTTCAAAGGATTTTTTTGTTGAATTTTTTTGTGTTGATTCATTCAATTCGAAGTTTTCCCGATACTTTTTATTTCAATTTTCATTAGAGTTTTATGATTTTTTTCGATTCGTTTGATTTTGTTGTCAATCTTACAGTTGAATTTTCATGTTCAAAATTGTTTAATCCAGTTAATTTGTTGGTCTTTCAGTTAAAAATTATATTATTATAAACATCGTTGCAAAGTGGCGGAGGATCCTATTTTATAAGAATGTATGGTCATATTGAAGTTTATCGCACGTCCCGAAGTTTGAGAAACTCTCATTGGAAGATTCACTTACGCAGATCGAAACAAGTGACGACAAAAAAATCGTGATACAAATATAAGTCCTCATACATATTTTGAATCGTTGTTTCACTTTATGTGAGATATGTCTTAATTGATGTTAGAATTTTGGTCGAGTGTATTCTCGCCTCATTGTGCACATTGTGCACGAATTATTGAATATTTTTTTATATCAGAGTTGCAGCCTATACGAGCCTTAAATCTACGAGGAAATGATAAAAGACTACTTGAAAATGTTGAATGTTTCAAACTTCTGAAAGAACCCATGAATTCGATAAATAGAAGTATTTTCAAGATTTTCACCCGATAAGATTTATTGAAACAATCGAGAGTTTCCAAATTTTTCAGGATGCTTCTCAAAATTTGAAATATACCAGAATACCGCATTTCGATAGTGATGTAGAAGACACCGAATCTGTGAAAATATTTGAACCATGGAGTAAGGGAAACAGATCGCATATCAAGAAGAATCATTCCTTTTGAATCTAAACAGATTCGATGAATATTCTCATGAAACCATAGTAACAACTAATAATAAACTAGACCTGTCACTTGTGAATTATTATTGGGATCGTTATGTATCTTGTATAGTAACAGAATATTCTGATGCAACAGATTCGATGAATATTCTTATGACACCATAATAACTATTGAAGAAAAATCGAGATGTAAACATAAGGCCTAAAATTAGACCTGTCACTTGTGAATTATTAATGGAATTATTTTTCTTCTATGGTCACAGAATATTCTCATGCAAAACATATGATGAATTTGACTCTACGTACAACAAAAATCCAGAAAACCTCAAATAACTCAAAAACTACTGAATTTGGGAGCAAGTGCATCTTAGTGTGCTATCACTATTTTGTCTGCAGAATCCAAAAAATATGGTTTTTATTTGAAAAAAAAGTTATGACCAATTTTCGATCTCCGTTTACGACACAAAATTTGAAATACCCTGTGGTGATGTGTTTGAAATTCAAAAGATGCATGACTTTTCCACATTCTTCTCCTTTGACGTTATGAGAACGATTTTCGCCCAGGATGTTGAGAATGAGCAAAAGAAACATTATACTGACTTATTTGACTATTACTCCGGTTTTTTTTGATATTCTGAAAACTATTCGTACGAATACAATGGTTCCAACAGAAATTTCTTCAGCATTGAATACTCAATCATATCGGAAAAAAAATATTTTGAACAAATTTATTTTCACACCTTGTATAACCGGAAGTACTCAGGCTTTAAAAATATCTCAGCTCAGTGAAGAATTTTAACAATATCATAATCTCAATTTTCTGATTTCAAATATGTCCAGTTCACCAGGCACTCGAACTTGGGATATTGTATATCTCGAAGAAGAAACATTTGTGGTCCTATGCTCATGAGACTTTTCATTTTTTAAATATGCAAAGAATCCCTCTCTCCGTTTTCCCTTCAATTCAGGAACATCTATAGCTGGATACAATTTCATGTTTCACAAAAGTAATTGATAAAAAACCCAAATCTATAATGGAGAAAGCTTAATGAAAAATGATACGAATGATACGATCCATAAACAAGTGTATTTGTGCTGATAATGGATAAAAAATCCATCAAAGATCTGTCTTAAATTTCACATTTGGAATGGAAATATGTGTGAGGAAGCACTGAACTGTTACATAATGCTTAGGGTGAGTTCTTTTTATTGTCAACTCTTGCCATGAGTAGGATAATGTAGTATAAATACACAACTTGAGCTCAACTTCTATGCAGTTTGTTCTTTCGAACATCTTCCAGTTTGAACAGTCTGTTTTTCGCGAAGTAGGAGAGCAACTTCTAGTCGAGATTCGGTGAATTACGAGGTAAACTAGTTCACTCGTTGCAATTTACCTTGCTGGGTTCTCTCTGATGAACAAAAATATTTTCACTACTGAAACAGCGTTCTAAACCCTAAAAGCCGTGTTTAGCTACCCGCTCTCCGTATCCACCCCAGGTTATTCCCTTGAGCACAGGAGCTGGCAGAATATTTAATCATTAAAGCCATAATTTCCAACTACTATGGCAATAACGGCTGTGATGTCATGACACAGCTCTAACCTCAAGAGACTCCTCGATGTAAAAAACCTCTTTCTGTCAGTGACAAGGATAAACACCCAAGTCACGACAGTATTATTTATAATTTATTCAGTTGTTTATCTCGCAAATGGTTCTCCAGTCCGGTATATTATTGGGTCGAGGTTCCGACATGGAAACTAGAGGAATCAGGGGGCTTTTCCAGTCTAATCATTCAATTTCGATTCGATTATTTATCTGAAATGGAGCTATTTTATCACTGGATTCAACAGAAGGTGGAATATCTCTCACGATTTGATATGTCAGCCTTCTACAAGTCCTAGCACGAACTTATACTGTAATAACATCGATCTGTAACGACAACATAGTTGAGTATTAATTTAACCATTGTAAATATCGAATCTACATTGTGAATATACACCATGACGGTAATGAAATGTCCAACCTACATTGATGGAGAGGAGTAAGCTGAGGTGAAGCTCACAAAGTCCTAATGAAGAATTATCCTACATATCTAATTCAAATAAAATTGAAAATCTTTCATTTTATTCTCGTTTTCAATGAACTTATACCCCTCGGGATTATCGAATAATTAACAATAACATCATCTAGTTATTTTTCTGTATTAACTAGTCAAATTTAGGATGAATTTGATGAGAAAAAAGGATAGTGAAACTGGGACACAGCTATTCAGCGAAATCTCTGAGAGTTAAATGCGAACTTCTTTGTACTGTTGCTAAGTCAACTTTCAGATTGATTCAAAAAAGGAAATTTTTAGCTCCGGTGGATATGTTGTCACAAGATTTAGAAGTGCCTAGTGGGATGTCCCAGAGATATCCTGAATGCAACGACAATAAGAAGTTCACATTTCAAGCTCCCGAAGATAGCTTCAAGAAATAATTTTGAACGATTTATTTCAAGCAGAAAAGATCGTCCTAGTATGAATACCTAGTTTAAGTTCATCTGTTGAGTAGATGTGTGCTGTGAACTGATCTCTCTTTGAGACATTTTTGAGGATATTATAACTGACAAAGGGACTGTAATGCCCAGAAGGACCTGTTCAAATTTAAAATTTTTTTGGTTAAACATAAATAGTATACCAATAAGGAGTAAATGATTGAAATTTGGAAACAAAATCGTGGTAAACATTTTTGTTACTTGAATATTGTAGTCGTTTTTTGCATTTCTTTTAATTTCCAACAAACCAGCTATAAGAAGAGCTCAAAAATTCATGTTTAGTTGTTAAATAGCCTTGAGCACGTGTACGCGGAATTTATCGCCAGCTAAAGGAATATAATTATTGATCTACGGGAGGCGGGGTTGTTATTTCGAGAAATCGCCAACCGTACGAACAGAAATCCAACTACAATTATGAGATGTTGACAAGCGTGAATTGATAATTCTCAAAATCGAAGAAGAGTACGCACCGGAAGTCGAAGGGGCACAAATGAAGTTCGAGATCGACGTTTAAGAATTATGTCCATTAGAGACCGATTTGCGACAACTCGATCTTTGGCTGATGAGTGGTTAGGAGAACAAGGCTATCCTGTAACTGATGTTCGAACGGTTTACCGCCGGATATGGTCTTTTGGACTACATCATTATCGACTCCATCTTGTGTTACCTCTAACGCTCGAGCATCGCCGGCAATGATTACAGTGGTGCAGAGAACGACAACATTGGAATGTGGAATGGCATCAGGTCGTCTTGTCCGATGAATCTCGATTCTACTTGGGTGCACATGAGAGCCAAAGAAGGGTTAGACGATGTCGAGGAGAAAGACGTGAGCCTCAGTTTGATGTTGATCGTCATGTTCTCGTACATCGGTCAGCAGGCGTTATGGCATGGGGTGCTATGGCACATGTAAGTTGGTCACATTTAGTCATTATTCGAGGTAACATGATACGGCATCGTTACATCCAAGAAATAGTGGAGCCATTTGTTCTCACTTACCTCAACCGGCTGGAGAATCCAATATTTCAGCAAGATAATGCTCGACCTCATGTTGCCAGGGTTTAAACTGTTTTGAACCGACCCGTGTGAATCTTTTTCCATGGCCGCCCAGATCTGTCGATATTTTGCCCGTAGAGCTTGTTTGGGACATCATGGATAGAAGGCTTGGAAATTTACCCCAGCCCCCACGGACTGTGGCGACTCTCAGACATGAAGTACAGGTATCTTGGGATATTATCCCTCAAGAAGATATAGACCATCTTACCACATCAATGCCAAGACGTGTTGGAGAGTGAGGAAACACATCATCAACAAATTTGTAAAGAAAATTGTAACCAGTAATCAGTTAGTATTTTTTGAATAAGATCTAATGTCAATCTTTGAAGCGAAAGTCAAGGTTTCAGAAGCTATTAGTGACTCCTAGAAAACCTTATAGATTCCTATCCTATTACGAAACAGTAAACTGTTCATTTCTATTTTCTCCATAAAAAAGTACTTTCTTCCTGTATTTAAAAATGATATGGATGAGTTAAGGTACCATCTTCGTTCGAAAAATCCTTTCTGGTGGTTTATGATATAACATTCTCATATTCATTTTGAGGATGGTAGGGAAATGTCGAATTTTGTGAGCATGTTGTGAAAATCACATTCTAGGCCCTGAACTATATGATAAGAAATACATAAAAATAAGGTTCTACAATTTTATAGGTGTTGAGAACGACAACGTTTCTATTAATTTTCCTTCTATATTTGATGTCTGTCCCTAATATTTTATATTCATCGTTCAGATCCAGATAGAACTTGTTATTTATAAACCATTTATAAATTCCGAAATATGACGCTCCTTCTTGCAAGAGGCAAGAATGAAAATTACCAATAATTTGTGAGACTCGAGCGCTGTTTTCTCTCTCTCGGAAAGATTCTATTATGTTCTCCAAGCAAAGAAGTAAAAATGAGTTCGATGCTTCGATATTTTAAGCTCTTAGAAGGCTTTCTCCTTTCAGTACTTCTGTCCTGAAAATAATTTCAAAAGATGAAAACCTTGTTGGCTTCCTCCGCACTTGATTTGCGAGCCCGAATGAAAGATGAGAGAGGCGAAACTCATCACCATTTCCTTTAATACACGCCATTAACATGTTTTTTCCGCAGCCAAGACCCAAAAATTACGAATCATCACGCGAGGGCATGAATGGAGAGAGTCGTTATTTCCAATTATTCCAACCAGCCTGTTATTGGGCATCACCCTTTGTGTTTTCACCGGATGCCGAAATGCATTAGTGGATTCCTGGGTAACCAGGGTAACAAAGGTTTGAAGTTGGCATAAATAGCTGGAACGTTTTGTTAGAATGTTCTCACATATATTATGAAAGGTGAACTGATATTTGGAACAAATGTGCGATCCACAGCCTTCTCTGTTTTGAAGACACGAACTAACACATGTGGAAATACTGCACTGTATTTACTCAATGTACCTAAATATCTGATCGAATCCGAATATCAGCCGAAAGTTGATTGTACGTTCCATCTACGTTCTTCTTCTTCTTGTGAGGTGCCCTTGGTTGGTCGAACGTAGGCCTTGAGGCCCATTGTTTATACCACATTTATGCGATACTAGAGAGACTCAAACCCGAAGGCCCTCCGACAAGAATACCGCGAGCCGACAGGGAGGAGTCCCTCTCACCATAAAAATCAAATATGGAACATACTTCGTTGAAAATGTAGAGATTTGGAAAAAAAAATTTCAAGGAAGAGGCGTCCTATTTGAAATAATCGAGTTATTGCATATTCAATTTGAGTAAATTGGGGGTTCTGTGGGAAAATCGCTGACACCCCTTGTAGTTAGTGGGTATTTGAAGAACTTCTCATTAACTTCTTTTATTGAGATTTATAACAGCTCGCATGAAAATCGATTGCGATATAAGTAGGGAGAGCAGATATTTTTGTGATGTACCTATCTGTATGAGTGACCTCGTATTCATAATGTCAAAGGCAAGTAATGTAAAACTATTGTTGTGTGAATCGTTAAACTGAATAATAGTTATAGAATACAAGAAATAGGATGAAATTCTAGAATCATACATTATTCTCTGCTGTAATAGAGGAATTGGTTTATGGAAACAAACAAAACACACATGAGCTTTATTAAGGATTCAATATGATGGCCTCTATTCAATTCATGCTATTCCATATTTATGGTATTGTTCCTATCCTATCTCTTATTTATCTGATGTTAATATCTCAACAAGTACGGGGAATGCACTTCGAATTCTTGTTCTTGATATTTCTTGTCTGCTTCAAAACTTCTACAAGAGTGAAAAATTAGAAAAAAAATTACAAGATCAGATTTTACTGATGCCATCCGAATTATCTCATACTACAAATTGAATAGAGTGACATTAGGGAAAAAAATCTGAATATTCTCAAAAAATAATTATCACAAATGCTGAAATTTCAAAGCAGCACAGGATCTCATGAAAACATTTCACACAAAAATTCATTTGAAAAAAAATGGTATAGTATTCAGTAATCGAACTAATCAATAATGGAATGATTGTGGTATGATACAAGAAGAGTGGAATGAAATTACCTCAGAAAATAAACCAGCTTAAAATTTTACTCGCATATTTAGATTTCGAATAATCACTTTTGATTATCTTATCAGTATCACAGATCATCTTTGTTATCACGATATATCTAAACAATATCGAGCTTCGCCGACACATCTACTCAACAGATAAACTTAAACTAGTTGAGATTGAAACGAGACGAAGGTCCTTCCCCAAATGCTCATTTCACGAAAAGAAAATTTTTTCTCTTCGCTCTGAAAACGATATAATTGAGACTATTATGAAAGTCGTGCTTTTTCAGCGTATATTCATGAAGTATTGTGATACTATAAGCCATGAATATTGAATTAAAGCACCCATAAGGGTAAGTTGAGTCAATTGTTGTCTTCAACTTCCAGTTTGACCTTTTTTGTGTTAAGTTCTTCTCTTTCCATTAATTCAGGTATCTTATTGATTCCCTGCTGTGATATCTCGGGAAATTTTCGATGAAGGATCGATGACTATGAAAAATACTTCATTCGTCTATTTCATTATAGGTCTTGCATGCATATTTCACCGTATTCATAGTCACAGAGGTTGAATATGTATAATAAATAAACAAGCAACTTATGGAAACCCAAAAAGAACTCACTGACGTTATTTCAGAGTTGCGGTGTGTTTGATCCATTAAAAATATCATGTGAGGCATAATTTTGAAAAAGATATGTTAAACTATACTGTAATGTGAAGAAAATATAGTGTCCCATTCGAAAAATTTTTTTTCATGAAAAATTATTAGGACGCGATAAGACGTGAAGATCTAATAAACACTGCCAAAACCATTCAATGCCACGTAAAAAAGTGTTTCCAATATCTTCTCACAGAAATCTCAAATTTCCTACCTGAATAAAGTAACATCAACTTTTCAAATATACACATTTTCCATGTGTTGCTCCTAGGCTGTGAGGAAACAGCCTCTTGCAATAGCTAACTAGGATCCTTAGGCTGGTTGCAAAAGATTAGAACGATACAAGGTACATCAAATAACAACAAGCTCCAGAGATTTTTCGAGAAACAAATTCATATTTCTGTTTTCTAATACCACAAAGTTTCCAACTGCAAATGGTGCAGTAACAAAGAAGAACCAGCTCTATGACTCTACCCACTTTCTCCGTGGTTCAGTTAGAATCCCAAAAAACTCTGCCACTAGTCGCAGCGGTTATACGGCCCAGCTCGCCACCCTTAACATATATATTCCCCCGCTTTTCCCTTAGTCGAAACCTCTTGAATTCGTACCCAGAAAGTTAATTCGATCCGTGAAATAAGGACTTTACCCGGTGCAACATAACACGAAGCCAGAAAACCAGCAAATATCATTGATATACTCGTATCCCTTCAAAGTCAGAGTTCAGACCAACCGTAAGTACCATTTCCCAGAGTGTTTACTTTGTGGTATTTATTTTTATTTTCATACATCCATTTCATTCTTTAATTCTCGTGGTGATTAGAATTGGTACAGCAGTCCATTCTTCTCTCCAAAAGAGCAGTTATATTTTATTCATCGGATGAATTGGGAAAATCTCATTCGCCTTGAAACATAATCATAGGGTTGCACATTTCGGGATTCCCCACCTAAATAATTTGTGTTCCCGGACTTTAACGAAAAGTATAATTCAAGTGTGATTCCATCAGTTGATAGGATGCATAATATACTCCCGAAGTTCAAATGAGCAATCTACACATTCCTTTTCTCTCATTTGCGCCCTAACCTATAATAAGCGGTGATCTCTTCCTACGAACGAGACATTTGGATGGTACAAAGTTTCAAAATTGAAATAGTTTTCTACTTCTGTGCCTCAGAAACATTAACGTAAAGTTTCGTTCTTCCTCCCCTGAAATGGGGGCCATTACAAGGATCGTTTTTACCGAAGTGGATAGCGTTGATAAAGTTCAGTTTATAGGAGATATGGCTTTTTCATTAATTATATTGACCGATATATCTTATCACCTAATAGTCACCTAATAGAGGAAAACTGAAATGGAATAATATTTCATCGGGCCACTTTCATTAGAATAATATTGTTTGGCCCAAATGATTCAATCTATTTCAGTTGACATTAAATGATTGTTAATCTTAGTAAAGTGAAGGTTTGTCCATACTTGATGATTTGTTCTACATATTCCTGTTATAACCATAATCATTGTTTGAATGGTACTTACTACTCGTGAAGGGCAAACTGTTTTTTTACCTTCTTCAGAATATAATCTCTCAAGTTAAGAACAACTTTATATATCGATCTAGAAAATCTATGGAAGTGTAGAAGGCTAAATTAGCTAATATGAAATGTTACTGCATTCACAGCTCAGTCAGGGGGCACAATAGACCTTAAGGTCGCAGTGGACTGTAACCCCTTTTCACTATATAACTATACTGCATTCACAAATAGTTATTTATTATACAAGGGAAAAAAGTATTAGATTAGCTCGAGAGCTAAAATCTAATATTTTTCCCGTGTATAATACAATATTTTTTTCTGTGACAGGAAAAACGACGATTTAATAGTGAAAGAACATATTATTACAATATATTAAAGTCAGAATGTTATCGATATGAGTTTTCAAATTAGTATGCTGTTGTAGTTATAGCGACAATTAGACCTGCGTTGTTAAGGAAAACTTCAAAGTATCAAATATCTGTCAATTTAATTCTGAGATTTGATTCAAAAACTGCGAACTCAGTAATTGTTTAGTAGTTATTTGGAATAATATAAAGTGAAAAAATGTCTGATTTCGAGTTTTCTCTGACTCCACCGAAGTTGATAGAAGCAGCGCATGTAGCGTGACGAAAATTGTTGCTAGCTAAATCGCGGAAAATTTACGAAACCGCGTATTCAAGATTCAAGGAATGGAAAATGAAAAAAAATGCAGTTCTTTCTCGGAGACAGTGTTATTGGCTTATTTTTCGGAATTTTCAATGATAAAAAGTATGTTACGATCCAATAATAATGTAGACATTTCAAAATAATATTTCAAACTAATAACATTTCTAAAACAAAATGGGAAAGGTTATACGCCCAAGAAAGCTGCGATTTTTACGAGTACACAAATTAGTGATTCTTTAAATAATGCACCCGATGAAGGTTATTTAATGGCCTAGGTTGTTGTTGTATTTAGGATTGCAGGAGTTTGCCGAATTTGTGAAATCAGCAAGGTAACATTAGATGATATTGAAGATTCGGGAAAGTTATTAATTGTGAAACTGAAGCAAATAAAGAATGATGTAAACAGGAGATTTGTAGTTACTGAAGAATATATTAAATATTACCGAATGTACATAGCCCTTCGTCCAGCAGCAGCAAAAGATCGCCGCCTGTTTTATGCATATCGCAATGGAAAATGTATAACTCAGGTTGTGGGTAAAAATCGGTTTTATAAGGTACCTGAAACAGTGGCTAATTTTCTTCAACTTGAAAAATAAATGCTAACTCATATACAGGTCATTCATTTCGAAGATCGTCCGCTACACTTTTAGTTGAATCTGGGGGAGACTTGATGACACTAAAGAAACATGGCGGTTGGAAGTCATCAACGGTCGCTGAAGGGTATGTTGATGAATCGGTGGCACACAGAACAGAAATTGCTAATAAAGTGTTCAGAACGTGTGGCAGTTCTGAAATAACACCCGATTTTCGACCAGGTACATCAACAGCAGATGGGTCCATGTCAGAGAAAAATGTTATTTCAAATCTTCGGAATTAAAGGTTATTTTAAATGAAATGATTTTGTTGATTATTTTCTTTATTCATGGTGCATATTCCTGAATCAAAACTTATTCAATATTTCTCCTGCTATTAAAGTTACAGCGTAGCTGACTCATAAATCCACGCAAACTACCATAAAACCACTTGAAAAGTATGAAGAGTTCATGAGGAAAATGGCTATATCTTTCAAAACAGAGCCGAATAACTGTAAAACGAAAAGAAGGTTTTTTGGTCTCAAGAATCTAGAGTTTAAATTTATGTACAATTTGAAGACTCACCCTGTATAAACCCTTTGGGAAACCCCCGAGATTCTCGATAACCAGCGCATTCACCATTTGGAACAAAGACATTACCGCTATTTCTTGAAATACTTGAAACCGTTTGTTTTATGTACTAATGCTTCTATTCGAATTCTGGAATCATGGAAGGGATGACTGCTAAGGAAGTTCATGTTCCAGCCTAAGTTGGCGTCAGAAATTAATCCCAGATTCCGTAGTTTGATACTTAATGAGATGCCTGGGTTCGAGCCATTATTTCACGATGTCTCCCCTGATTTTATGTACCCTGAGTGAAGTGAGTGTTCCCTTTCATGGAACTATAATTGATATGGTCGAGTACACAGTGCGTCAGAGGTTAATAGCGTGTAATTACACATAATGCTTAGTTCGCTACAGCACGTAATTAGTGGAAAATAAAGCAGACCCAAGAAAATTCACATATTATATCGTTTTGTCTACGAAAATTGCCACTCTACGCTCTCAAATTCGCGGGATTTAATTATCGTTATCAAGCAAGCGGCTGCTTTGAGGATGGAGGATATAACAACGCCCTTCATCAAAGAAAAAATACCGTGGAGTTGACATGATATATGTTCGAGCGTAGGCTCAGAAATTATTCCGTATATTACGCGGAGATGAGTGCGGTCTGAAATGGACTAGCGCTACAGCGCCGGAATTGCTGTATGTATATGTATTGTTCAGAAACAACATGCGAAATGCGATTCCGGAATTCAATTCCATCTAAAAATCAAGTGAGCGCGCTATGATGGAATACGACGATGCAAAGGAGCTTGGGAACCGTAAATATTTTCGATTTTCTTCGAGAATAAAATATTCGAGTTCATTGACTGAATAGATGGATATATTTGAGTTAAGATGGTTCTTTTTATTGAATTTGTAAAAATATACTCCATTCCTATCGCGGTTTGCCATGGAATTCTGACACATTTCACATTTTGAAAATGTTAGGTTGTGGCATTCCTCTGTCAGATATGCCCGCAACGTTGTCGTTTCTGTATTAAAATCGTAGTAATTACGTATTTATCAAAATGTTTATTTATTACTTTGAGAAAATATTATGTGAATTCAATAATTTCAAAGACCTGGCGAATGCTGAAGAAACTTTTTCTCTGTTAATACTGGAAATATTTCACGTATATGAACATGGTAGAAAGATTCAGTTATGCTATTTTCTTGTACCGGAATCAAAAATCATGTGTTGAAATTTCACTGAAAAAGAATGGACAGAATAGTCAATAGTCCGTTAGTTCTTTTGCCAAATTTTGCTTCGTCAATTTCAACAATTTGCCCGCCGCCCTACTTTGTGATAGTTCATTCGAAAAAAAGAATGAAAATACTCGAATAACCCAGCATACCGAACGGAACAGACGAACCTATGAAATTCCCCACTTTTCAAAATCTCAAGAAATATCTTCAGAAGACATTTAAATACCTTTTTGCACAACTTGAAATACTACACTATGAAAATGTAGTAGTTCTGCGAAACCTGCTTCCCAGTTAAACCGTAGAAGAACTAACTCCATTCACAAAGTTAAAAAAGAGTAAATAGAAAGTAGACTTGGCAGTGTCGCTTGATTTGCACGAGTGCCAACCTGCGTCAGTTTTAAGTGAAAGAACTTGATAAACCTAAATCAAGGTTAACCGCGATACTTTATAAAAGTGAACGGAGTATATTCGAGATATTTTTCAAATTTCTGTAGATTTGAAAAATTTTTTAAGCACGAAGAAACACGAAGATATTTCGACTGGAACAGTAATTATTGCCTGTGAAATTCAATTTTGATCAAATTTTTTTTTACACGATATTATTCGGATTTATGGTTTAATAAAGGGTTTTTCTAAAAGATCTCAGTGTTTAATCAAACATAGTTTTCTATAGCAAAGTATTAGAATATTCATTGAATTAGAAGATATACTTACATTTCAATTATGCATACTCTTATTGAAACACCCTTTATAATGAATTCCAAAGATCTGAACGAATGTTCCCATCTGAAGTCCCCACAATCTAGTCGAAGAAAAACGTAGCCCATAAAGTCTACGAAATCTAAAATCCGAAATGTGAATGTTTGTTGTTAGCCAGTAATTAGACGAAATGAAGTTTTAGAAAATTAACTCAGTATCTCCTATTTTGTTGCCTTTCTTAACTCTTCACTCATTCATTAATGAAACTTATTGGTTTGAATGAACTAATTTTTAAAGAAAGAACAACCTAGCATTCAAGCCGAAAGAAAAAACAAGTCCTATACTTAATCAATGCAATTCTGTGTGAGTTTTGTAGGAGGATGTGTTGATATCTAGTTAGCCCAAACCAGTTCCATGCATAAACAAAATATTGCGATACCATATCAACGAACAATCACTTATTAGAAGTGTCAGTCTAGAGTTCGACGTCAAAAAAGTAAACCAGAGTTATGCAATAAATTTAAAAAAAAAGATATCCACCGAAATTGTAAAAATTGAAAAATTGGAGTATCGAGCCATCATCAAGTACCTGTATTTTAAAGGTTTAAGAGATAAGCAGATTTAGCAACCTAGCATTCAAGCTGAAAGAAAAAACAAGTCCTATACTGAATCAATGCAATTCTGTGTGAGTTTTGTAGGAGGATGTATTGATATCTAGTTAGCCTAGACCAGTTCCATGCATAAACAAAATATTGCGATACCATATCAACGAACTATACCTTATTAGAAGTGTCAGTCTAGAGTTCGACGTCAAAAAAGTAAACCAGAGTTATGCAATAAATTAAAAAAAAAGATGTCCACCGAAATTGTAAAAATCGAAAAATTGGAGTATCGAGCCATCATCAAGTAGGTACCTGTATTTTAAAGGGTTAAAGCTAAGCAGATTTACGAAGTTATGCTTAATACCCTTAGTGATCAATGTCCTTCGTATGCGACCGTGAAAAATTGGACTGCAAGCATCAAAAGAAGTAAATTTTCCATTGAAGATGATGACCGATCGGGAAGGCACTGTTTCTGTGTCAGTCCCCGAAAATATGTATGCAGTTCATGACATGATTTTATCAGACCGTCAAATTGGGCTAAAACCGATATCTGTAGCACTGAAGATTTCATACCGAAGCGTTCATCATATAGTTCACGTCAATTTGGACATGAGAAAAATGGATCCCCAAACGTTTGAATGTTGACCAAAAGCGTGCAAGGGTAGAAGCATCGCGTTCGATCTGTGCTCGATTTGAAAACGATGTAGACTTCTTAAACCGAATTGTTACTATGGATGAGACTTGAGTACATTTCTACGATCCAGAAACAAAGCAACAATCGATGGAATGGCGACACTCTGGTTCTCCAAGACCTAAGAAGTTTCATGTCCAAAAATCTGCTGGAAAAGTTCTTACCTTAGTTTTTTGGTATTGCCATGGAGTTCTCATGATTGATTTGTTGGTAGAACAATAACTGGAGATTAGTATTCGACATTACTGATCACTCTACGGGAAAAAATTGAAAAGAAAAGTCGCGGAAAGCTCTCCAAAGATATTTTGTCTTTACAGGACAACGCCCCCATACACAAATCCCATTTTGCCATGCGAATAATTCGTGATTTAGGGTTAGAATTACTAGAACACCCCCCTTATTCACCATATTTGGCTCCGTCCGACTACCATCTCTTTCGTCAACTGAAAAAAAGTCTGAAAGGTCGTAAATTTTCTTCCAACGAGGAGGTAATAAAAGCTGTGGAGGACTGGTTTGCGAAAACGTTACCTGGATGTCTGTAAAAATAGAGTTCACGATCGATCTGACTATTTTATTCATTTCGTAGGCAATTTCATTCTTCCTATTTTTATTTGAGTGAGTAGTGAGTTATAGGCGTGAGTTTTTATAACTCACGCTTATGGTTTATAGATACTATTAAAGCTCAAAATCAGTCGAATAATGGATCTATAAATTCTATATAGGAGTAGATAGTTAATCTATATATATATAAAAGAAAGATGATGTTTACACCATTTAAAACTCGAGATCGAATGGACTGTTTGTTATGAAACTTCATATATGGATTCGTCTATGGTCGGGTCATTATAAAATACAATCAAACTTCGAAAAAATCGATGAAAATTTTACTTATACAGGAAAAGCTTTTCCTTTTTTGAATAAGGCCACTAGGTGTCGCTAATGTTACAGTTACGCTTCAGCTTAGTCGTAGGTTCTTCATTTGATATTCTCCCCGTTAGATAGCGATGTGAATAAATAGTGTGTACAGTGACTATATTCCCACTACAGTCACTGTAATAGTGTGTAATTTGAGTTTCCTGCAACTCGACGCTGTTGACCAAGACCAAAATGTCTTAGCGTAGTAGTACAGATCTCTGAAATGTTTAGATTTCGTTGAGATATGAGAGGAGTTTCGTTCTTACCACTTCAGGTGACGCTATTCACATATTATGACTGATTATTATTGGTTATTTTTTCAGTATTATATATTCACAATAACGTAATTCTGAAGGTACTATATTTGACATTATCACCATTAGATGGCGATGTTTATACAATTTCTGTGTAATTTGCATAGAACTATTAGTACCATGAAAGGCTATTACCAGATCAAGAAGCGGGTGAATATCACAGTGAATTTTTATCGAAATGTCAAGTAAATCGGATTTTGGCGATCAGTTTCAATCGTGAGTTGTACATTCTTATCTTTTCTCATGATTTTTGAAAATTTTTTGAATTTCTTCTTGAGTAATAAATATATTTGCGGAAATAACTGAATCCATATGTTCAACTATTCGATACCGCTTAAATAAAGAGAATTCTTTTCGTGCGAATAATAATGGTACTGAAATTTTGTATATTTCGCCTGATTTATCTCCTGCTTGAAAAAATAGCAATGGTGAGTTTATACAACTTTAATGGTGAGTTTCACAAAGCGTAATCACCGGTGATCGCAGCTTGATCTAGCACCAAGCACCAACTCGATTTGACAGTTCAAAAATCAGAGAACCAAGCCGTTGATCTCCGATCACCGGTGATCACGATTTGTGAAATCCACCTTAAGTACCTATCATTTAGGCGGAACAAAGTTCGCCGGGCCAGCTAGTACTTAAATATAAATATGATGTGAATGCTATTATGTATTGCAGGCCGGGACAAATTGATTCATCTTCCTATTTTAATTTTCACAATATTTTTGTGCTTTTTATTTGTTCCTGCTGAAGAACATTCACTTCATATTCATTATGGTATGAATGATTAATTGCTCACACAAAAGTATATTGTTTAAGTAGACGACTTGTTTTTTCATATGTATCTAATACCACTAGAGATGGAATTTTTCCGGCAAAATTTCTCGATTGTAATATGAAAGTTTGTTGCTCGGAAATTTCGCGAATGACACTTCTATTATTATTATTTTGGAAAAAATGTCATGAGCGAAATTTCCGAAAAGCAACAAACATGAATATCACAAGAGAGAAATTTTACCTGCTTAAATTTCATCTCGAGTGGAATTCGGCATGACTATTCCACGAGAAAATAGGGTAATATGTTCGCATTTGACGCGTATTGTGCTATTTGGCAAATTAGAATTCATCATAGATTGACTAAACCACTGAACGTTGCTTGTTCCCTCTATGATATTTATTTCCGAAGCTATCTATGAATTCGAGAAACGTCAAAAATTTTGTCGCTGAAAAACCAACATGTTGGTTTTGCCGGCTTGAAAATTTTTTTTTCGGGATGAAACGATCGTTGCTACGGAAACTTCCTCACTAAAAATGAAAAGAGTGGAATAGTCCCCTCGAAATGTTTTGGCAGTCGAGTTTTTTTTTAAATAATTTCCAATTGACGTTTCACAAGATTGGGAATCGGAAAGGGAATTATTCATAAATTGGCTGCTTTATTACTTGCGGAAGCTTTAACCGATTTCACATTTTGAAATCGTATCGTCTCATATAAACGAACCCAAGGGCTAATTCCAAGGATTAGGAAGGTTAAAATAGAGGTGCTGATTAATTTACCGTTGATTCATTGAATCAAACAGCAGCATTGAAACGAATCTCGGAATTAATTACACCTGCGTGCAGTGGCGGCTCGTGCGAACTATGAGGATGAATTTATGATGAACCATTTTGTCAAGTCTTCTGAGTCAATAAATTATATTTTTTTTCAAAATTGATATGTTCTCAGCTTTGAAGGCTACAAAGTAGTTCAACCCTCAATTCATTGTGAAAGCTTTCAAGTCAAATTTGAAATTAGAATATTCCGGACAACTGCGTTAGGCATCTTGGGAGGTATCTCGTACTGTGTTTGAAACTTCATGATTGACTGATCTGAAACAGTTTCTGATCATCATTGACGTCTACTGAAAGAATCTCGAGAACTATTGTAGCAAAAAAAAACGGATGGCACATCTTAAGCTCTTTCTTTCCTGATTAATCCAAATCAGAAAACAAAGCCATTCTATTATTCCTAGATTCTGAATTATGATCGAAATTTGAAAAATTGCAGTTTCCAATAATGCTGAATAACACGTATTCGAAATGAAGGGTTTTCCAATAAGAGTTGTTATTTCGACTTCCTTTTTTTTATAAATGATCGCATGTATATTTCATTATATGTCCTCAATACCCTCACGCATTCCATATTTGGGGTCTTGAATGGACGCTAGGCTCTTGGTGTAGACCTCCTCTTTGACATAGCCCCAAAGGAAGAATTCGCAAGGTCTTGGTGGCCAATTGTGATCACCTCTTCGAGATATCTTTGAGTTCAAATATACATGGAGGTACATCGCCCCATCTCACGTAAAAAGTAAGTATTTTCAATGTTCTTTGAAGTCCGATAGTTTTATACTTCTTAGAATGATCTCTCAAATTTTTTATGTGATCGGTGCTTTCATTCATTAAGTGTAATAACAATAATTAACTCAAGAGATATATGACTTCAATATATTTGAAATCCGCCATTTTTTGCAACAACAAGGACTGTTGTACCTCGGCCAATGCTAAACAATTGTGCTTTGGTTGGTGGCCGAGGTACATCTTGGTTGTTGCATTTTGGCTAATAGGATTTATTTGAATCAATTCATATTCTTTTTATGGATTTTAAATAGAAAACATCCAATATTTCAGAAATAATGCCTAGGAGTAAGGAGCAGAAGAAAAGAACGCCCATTAGTATCAAAATGATTAAGGAGAAAAATTTCATAACTTTTGGTGCATCTTCAAATGTTTTATTTTTTTGTATTTTCATACATATAAAAGACTTGCTTTGTTGTGTTTAAATGTACCTATGTATTTGCATCTACTTGCCTTGCAGACAGCCATGTAACAAAAGACAAAATAATTATTGAAAACTTGGTTGTTTTTGTTTGCAAATTACGTTACTTATGTATGAAAATTATAATGAATGTTATGTTGATTTTGTTGAAAATTTATGACTTTAATATATTGTTTCACTGAAAATAAAAAGATTTCAGTTGAGAAAATTTAATATTTTCCCTGAATAATCGTATTTTACCCCCAAATCCCTATATGTCCTAGGTACAACATGATACTGGCCGAGGTACATAGGGTGTGTTTTACCTTGGCCTCTTTCACCAAATTTATGCAAACGTCTCAAACATGTAAGTATGAAATGGATATTCCTTAAATTTTAGTGGAGGGTACTCAAATAAATAACCTTCGAATGATGCGAATACAGTTGGTGTACAGTACTTCAAATTGCAATTAGAAATATATATCTGAAAAACTGTCCTAAGTACAACAGGTTCCCCTATATACAGGGTGTAACTGAATAAGTGTGAAACATTTAAGGAGGTGATTCCTCATCGAAAAAAAGATAGGATCTTTCATATAAATAAACTTCATTGGAGCATCCCTTGTTAAGATACAGCTCCTTAAAGGGGGTACATAAAATTTGTATAACAAATTTTTTCACAAGCACTGAAAAAGTTACAATATTGAAATTAACCTGACGTTTTGTACTACCAAAAAGACACTTAGCCAGTAATTTATTTGGTTTACCCCATGGTTGTAAGGGGTGAAAAACGCAACCCCTAAAATTTATTTCCAATGTAACTTTTTGTCTTATTATTTGTTTACCATTTAAAAATTTATTTCCGATAGCCTGTTTCATTCTAAACAAAAAATGTCTCTTGGGTTTTTTGCCCAAAATAAACCAGTAAGCAAAACATTATTTTACGAACAACTACAGAGATACATTGGAAATAAATTTTAGGGGTTGCGTTTTTCACCCCTTACAACCATGGGGTAAACCAAATAAATTACTGGCTAAGTGTCTTTTTGGTAGTACAAAACGTCAGGTTAATTTCAATATTGTAACTTTTTCAGTGCTTGTGAAAAAAATTGTTATACAAATTTTATGTACCCACTTTAAGGGGCTGTATCTTAACAAGGGATGCTCCAATGAAGTTTCTTTACATGAAAGATCCTATCTTTTTTTCGATGAGGAATCACCTCCTTAAATGTTTTACACTTATTCAGTTACACCCTGTATAAATTGATTAATATATGAATCTTCATGCAAATTACGGAGTTATGACGTTTTTGAAAGGCCTGGTTCCAGAGAACGACGACGAATGGACAAATCTGAGTTTTCCGCTACACCAGCAATATTCTCGGCTGTTCTTGAGCGACGTGCATGGGTTTCATTCTTCTTATCACTAACTTGTCCCAACAGCTCAAATTTTTTCATCAATTTCTGTATTGCAGTTCGACAAGGTGTTTCACGACGACCCAAAAATGTTCGAGTTTCACGGAGAGTCTTTGTAAATGTAAATTTCAATGCTTTCAATGAAACAAGTATCGTTTCATTATTATGAATGGCGTAGTTTCTACTTATCAAATGTCAAAAAATTACAGCTTCGAGAGTGACATCTACCGAATTAGGGCCGGTATTATAAAGGGCAACTGAGGGTTGAACCGTTGCGTCAACAACGAAATACCTCACTAAAAATACGGGATCTGGTAGTAGGCGCACGGTTCAACTGTCGGTTCTCCTTTTATAATACCGACCCTTATTGGAAAACCCCATGTGACATACTGTTATCATAAATATATAGGGCCTTTCTGCACGAAACCAGGAAATGAAACACTGATTGTGTTTTCATATTTGGATTGGTCAAAAAAAAGGAGCTCAAAAAGTTGCAAGCATTTGATGAACATATCCTAGCGTCATTCCCATTGTTCCGCCACTGCCCGCGCGCAGTCGATGCGAAGCGAAATAAATTGGAAAGCCATACTTCCTTCTACAACGAAACAACCCCTTTAATTATTTCAAAAGTGACGTTCACACCTGTTTCTCAATTAATTAGCACATTTCTGTTAAATAGCTCGATGGAAACAAGTCGAAAACCGTGCTCAATTTCACAGCTCCGTAAAGCAGGAATTCAATAACGGAAGGTCGAGCCGAATTGATGGTTGCAGTATTTCATTCAGTTGGACTTTTAGCAATTTACTGCCTTATTATTTTATCCACTGACTAGTCAAAAATGATTTACGTCCCTATTTTGCGGACCTTCCTCGAAGTGGAATAATTGGTTGATTTTGATAGGTATAGACAATGTATTGTGGGATATCACGACATAATTGAATAACTGGCAGTACTTTCAGCTTGGGTTACATAGACTCTTTAAGCTTACCATTGAAAATGTTGATGAATGAGATCTTTTAAAATCATGCAGCTGAGAATTTTGAATATACAGTATTTGAGAAAATGAGTAAAAGGATGCTTTTTGGATTGATGTAGTGCATAGCCGTTAGGGTAGATTGAAGGACAGTACTCTTATAGCTGAATGTCTAACATCTAACTGCTTGTCAAGAGTTGGGTGACCACGTGATAAGAAGTGAAAAGTATGGAGGTTAAATACAAGTAGGGCTCATTGTTTGATTTGAAAATGCAATAATATTAGTTGTAGAAGTTGAAACTTTTGTCGAGTCTTCAACTCACGTTTGACTTGAACACTTTTATGACGAGTTCATTAGGGATTGGAGAAACCTCCTCATAGTATCAGCAAGAGTAGTTTGAGATGCATTGCCTCTATCAGACGCAGATGAATTTTTTGTTATGAACAAGGGCGGATTCATGGGGGGGTACTGATGGGGTTAACAACCCCCCATAAGTATCGAGGACCTGAGAAAAAGGTGGTGCAGATAAATTATTTCAAACATTGTGTACCTGATTTTATGGTTTTTAATCGTTATTAATCCCCATGATTTTATGGTTTTCAATCGTTATTACCCCTCATGATCGCTATTACCCCTCCCATGAAAAAGAGCTATATCCGCCCTTGGTTATGAACATGTTGAGACAAGTCCTGGCTCTTTTTTTGCTGATGTAGCCTGTGATGAATGGGCTCGGTGTTGTCAGCTAGATACGCCGGTTAATTTAGCTGAAATACCGTCATTTTGTCCATAGAGCGTTATGAAACCAATAATATATTGAATTGATACAAAATAATGTATAATACCATAAAGAAAGCTTCGTGAATACAATGACAAATAAGTAAAGTTTGAAATGAGTTCAAAATAAATTTAAAAATTGTGAAAACTGGCCATTTCCAAAAATTTGGCACAATGAAAAAACTCGTCACCTATTAATTTTTGTTATCACTCATAACGACCGAATGAACTACTACTTATGTTTGCAGTGCTCTGACGAAGACCATGATTATGGTTGGAAGGTAAGTAAAACCTATAAAGAATTGAAGAGGAAAGAAAAGTCTTTCAAAAACTTCGGTGGTGGAACTATGTATCTTAAATCATCCGGTTACATATTTCGGCATATTCACCATAATCAAACCATGGATTTCTTTTGAAGCTTCCATTGTGATAGGGTAAAACGCAAATTCACAAAGTCGAAAAAAATGGAATAAAATCAAGACTAAAGTCAAGGCATAATATGAGAGGTCAAACTATAAACAAAATGTTTACGTCTGATTTGGTTAGAAACTTTCTCAATTTGAATTTTTCTCCTAAAATGTACCTTTTTGAAATGAAAAATAAAATGTAAATCATTACTTGACGGGAAAAAGCAATTTATTTCAGAACTGATTCACATTTTATTTTTATTTCAAAACGGCACAATTTGCGAGAAAAATTCATGAGATGAAAAAGTTTTCCCTTTCAATACACAAAATAAAAACATTATTTTGTTGAAAATGAGAAAAAAGAAAAAACTGCCTGTGCAAAAAATACCTTTCGAGCAATATCCAATTTAAACGATCTTTCAAACTACATTATATAATTATTTAATGTCAATTTCTACCCCATTTGGCTGTAAATAATAATTCATTTCCAAAATCTCCAGGTGCAGGGCCACACAAAGGCACTGAATCAAGGAAAACGTTACTATGAATTATTATATTCACTATTTTACCCAGTTAAGTCCTCATTATTCGTGAATATATCCAGGTACCCAACTGATGGCCAGGTCCATAATTCTATAATGATTTTTGGCTTACGTGAACAACGAATATGCCTATTCAATGTGCTATCAGAGTGAAATACGGTCCCGAGGGATAGATAATTCGACCCGGACCAGGAACGGCTGGGTCACCATCGTGTAGGTTAAATTTCTGA
This sequence comes from Adalia decempunctata, assembly GCA_951802165.1. Taxonomy (NCBI): domain Eukaryota; kingdom Metazoa; phylum Arthropoda; class Insecta; order Coleoptera; family Coccinellidae; genus Adalia; species Adalia decempunctata. The sequence continues at coordinate 32,625,144 of OX637697.1, forward strand.
CAAAATATTCCCATTCAGCTTGGACGGGGTCAAGTAATTTATTTCTTGATAAATAGGTATTTCTTCGCGGGACAGACCGACGTTACCTGCACAGTTGTGAGTTCTGCATATTGATGAGTTCCGTGGACTTTTCCCGATAAACGATGGAAAATTTATTCCGATCAGAATTCGAAATGAAAGGAGTTATTGCTACGACTGAGTTTGGGAATTTTCGGGGCTTTTCATTCCTCTGGTAACTGGGGTTGGGAATATTGATAACAAGGCGGGAGAGGGATGAATAAGGCCAATCTCGGAGAGAAATTGTGAATGCTAACCGATTTAATTTCTATTTTAATTTTACGTGATATTATTCAATTAGGATCTCCACTTCGATTTTCAGTAGAGGGGACTAGGGTGCTGGTCAAAATTTGTGCTATTCGCAATTTCCTGTTCTTTGAAAACAGTTTCTTTGTATTTTGGTTATATGTCTTCCCAAGATTTTCATGAGGAGCATTGGTCCATCCAGGAAAAGTAGTAATGACATGGTATATTAGAAACAATTGATACTGATTTTAATTCTACATATTTTGTTTCCTTTCTTTATTATGTAGACTTCATTTTTTACCTTCATAATATATTGCTTTTTATACAGGATGATTCTTTGTTTTGTACAAATATTCTAACTGTAGATTCTTGGGGCAAAAAGAAACCTTTTTTTCCATTTATTTGAATTCGGGTCTGCTCAAAATAAATAGCAATTTGAAAAAAAATTGGGCCAAATACGTGCCTGATACGATTCTCTACAAAGACCTCAAAAGTCATATTTCTCGATTGAAATTGAATTGATACATTGAGACCCAGGCAACACAGACTTCTCCGCGATAGCTCTGAGAGGTTACAATGCGACTTTTATAGGAGCTCCTACCGCGAGTTCCCAGAGATCTCTATGTGATGTAACTAAGCGAATTTCCCACTGATGTGCCCATGCGATATCTTGGAGACCTCGCCATGCGATATCCTTGGGACTACTCCATGCGATAACTTGGAGAGGAGAGCGCACCATGCGATTGACAAGGTCAATCTGTTCACGCAGACGCTATTTGTCTATCAAGTCGAACTTGTATAAACAGCGAGTTTACCAAGACGGCAAGACATCGAGAGGGGCTTTCGGCTTTGTGGATGGAGTAGTTAACTGTGTTTATCGGTGTTACTGTGCTGTGCGAGGTTCGTTATTGTGTGAAATTTCGATGAGGATATTTGTGCTCCAAGTAAGTGTTATTTTCATTAAATCCTGGAGTTTTCCCACCTATTAGGACATATACCGTAACCATTTTTACCGCCATTTATGTTATCCGAGTAATTCAACCACCAATAACCAACACCAACAATAAATTGATCAATTCACATTAAACGATTTTCTACTTGATATATTGGTGATCAGGATAATTGTTTCTATTAAGAATATGGATGAGTGTTATAACTTCACAACAGATTTTACAAGAATGGTTAGTAAAGTCGAATATTCCCAAAATTCAAGCTAATAAATTATTGATAATTCTTAATAGGCATGGTTTAAAAGTTCCTATGGAAACCAGTATTGCAATTCCACGGGAACTGTTTGAAATTATATCTCATTTTGTTCCAAGCTGATATATGAATGCAGAATGGGCATTGAAATGTTGTTGAAATCCTCTTTGTTCAATTTGTGCTCCAAAAGCACTCGACACAATGTTTATTCACGTTTTGATTAATGTATAAACTGACCTCACAAAAGTGTTACCGATTTTCTTGTCAATCTACCGATCTAACGAAAAAGCACATAAATCTACCGCAATTTGATGGAGTGAATGTATGTTCTGATATTCTAGGAAATCATGACTCTTACGATATTATTTTGAAGATTTCCTAAGCATACCATAATTTGATACATAAGTTGAGTTATACGTTGACCAATCTATATTTTTTTCAAGTAATTTGATGTACATACGTTTATTTTCAGAATATTTGCTGTTTTCAATAGGTGTTAATTTTTTGAATACCTATTTATTTTGTCAGAATACTCATTTTGTTCGAAAGATCCGTTTTTCGAACATTAATTTTGTAATTAAATGAAATCCATTTTCAATTTTGCTTCATTCGTAAAATAACCTTCTTGCCCAATATTTCGGATAAAGGGTATTTCAACTTGAATAACACAAAAAATATGTGAAAAGGTATCTTTTTCAAAAAATCTACCGAAATCTACCTATTTTTTTCCAAAAATCTGCCGAAATCTACCAATTTTTCCGAACTTGTAGGTACGGAGGGTGGCAACACTGCATACGTGGTGGACAACAAAGGAGTCTTTTCTCAAGATGGGCTGAGAGATTGTACCCAGAGGAAGAAAGAAATGTAATGTTTTGAATAATTTTTTTTTAATTTTTTATTGCAATTTGTTCATAATAAAGATTGAAGGATTTATTCACTTGTTTTAGTTTACCTTCTGTTGCAGCCGAAAATAATGAATAACTTTCAACACTGTTTGTTTTATAGTTCAAATGTTCAATTCTATAATAAAGCTAATATGCAGATTCTCATCATAGGAATAGGACAAATCAAATTTAGTTTTTGATGTTCTATTAACATTTCGCAATGCGACCTGTATATACCTGTGCAAAGCGGCCTGTGTAGAAACTTCTTATACATCCCGCAATGCGACCTGTTTGAGAATATCTTATACATCTCGCAATGCGGAGGTTAATAAGAAGTTCTCAAAGTCCTCGCCGCGGGAGGTGTATGCGAACTCTCAGTGTGGCTTGTTTGAGAATATCCACATAGGATATCGTCAAGAGTTCTCTGGGAACTCTTTTGTGGCGGACATTTGGAGGAGATACAGAGCTCCCTGCGACCTCCCAAAGAAGTCACAAAAGGCGTCACAACTTCCTAAAAAGAAGACGCATGGATTTCTCTGGGATATCTTTGTGTTGCCTGGGGAGAATACTCAATACTCATTTGAATAAGAATGTTAAAAAACGATATTTCTTAACAACACACTTAGTTTTGTCCGATTCTTTCTGCAATTGAAAAGCACAATTTCTTCCACCAAAATAATTTCTTTCTTCGATTTTTCTGAAGACTAGTTTGTAAACACTAATATCTTGTTCATATTTTCCTCGATATCCAAGAAATATCTCATGAAGAATTGGTTTTTCACTCAATTTATAATCAACCTGACTCACAGGATTCTAGGACCTAACCTAAGCCATCTTCTATAAATATTTCACAGATTTTTTGAGAAGACGATGCCAGATTGTTCCTTTGTGTCATTTTTGATTCTGACAAGCGCCTTTTTGAAGACGTATATTTTAAGATTAATATTAATGAAATTTGTATGTTTAACATTGCCGTTCCATTCCCAGGACCATCTCGAATTGTTCTCTCTGAAGATGGTCACAATGATGACCGAAAGCTTGGATTGATACAATAAAGAGATTGATCTTAGGTATTGCATTTGTGATTACTATACCCGATATCCCAAAGCATCAAGAATAAATTTTTTCGTAATCGATATCAATACTTGATTTATATTGTTGTTCTGTGTCTCATACGTGAGTGTCTCTGAACGACGCATGCGTATAGCTATGACGAAGAATAATTATTCTCGGTCAAAGGCGTAAGTATAGCGACAACTGGCGCGATCCGTAAATGGCGTAAACAAATATGGAGGAAATCATTTCTAGAACTGTGTTGTTATAAAAGGGAAAAGTGATTATTTTAGGTTATTTTTTGGGTCTCGTGATGATTATGTGAAGACTTCCAATGAATGAATGTAATATCAACCTTGTTGTGTCGAGTTCATGAAATTCCAAGGGGATACACAGATACATTTGGTGACCGGACAGGGCTCGCTGGAGAATTCGACCCAATTGAAGAAGGTAATAAATCAAGTGAGAAAGTTATTCTCAAAAACCTACAGGGCGATGAAGAAATCGGAAATATCAATAGTAGAATGATTAGATCATTCATGACATTATTCAGATATCTTCGTGTATTCTCTTGCCTTGTGGAACAAAAAGCAAAATAAAAACATCAATTTATCAGCCGACGTTTCGTCAAATTTATTGACATCTTCACAGCCTTAAAACCAAAAACAAGAGAATGTATTGGCTCCATTCTAAAATCAGTTGTTCTCGATCAATTCTAGTGATCAATAGTTTTTCTTTCGTTTGATTTTTTACACTCGATCGCTATGCAACGCGAAACACGCAATTTGACCCAAAAGGAATGTGCCCAAGCGGTAGTTTTGCGAGAAGAAGGGTGGGCATACACAAGAATTGCAGAAAGGTTTGGAGTTTCCCATACAAGTGTGTCCAGAATGTTGCAGCGACTCAGGGAGGCAGGTATGAATGTCCGAAGACCAGGACAGTGTAGACCACGGGTAACAACTGCCATTCAAGAACGTTACTTGAGTGTTTCTTCGTTGAGACAACGGTTTGCAATCGCTGGCCTCCTTCAAAATCAGCTTGAGCAAACTCATGAGGTGCAAATTAGCACTCCGACAATAAGAAATCGCCTCAGAGAATATGATTTAATGCCTCGTGTCGCGGCAAGAGGCCCAGATCTTACCCCAGCCCATCGAAGGGCGCGTTTGGATTTTGCGAGAGAGCATATCCATTGGGAAGAGGCCGATTGGGAAAGAGTTCTCTTCACAGATGAGTCTAGATTCTGCCTCTACCATTGTGATCGACGTTCCCTTGTATACAGACGTCCACATGAAAGATATGCTCAGTGCAATTTCCTGAATACTACTGGTTTCGGGGGAGGATCGATTATGGTATGGGGTGTAGTGTCTTTGACTGCTCGCACATACCTAGTGGTCGTTGATAATGGAGCTATGAATGCTGATAAGTATATAAGGAACATTCTTGAAGAGCATGTAGGGCCATTTGCCCCATACATTGGTGAAAATTTCACTTTCATGGACGATAATGCCAGACCCCATCGTGCGCGCATCGTTCAGGAGTACCATGAAGAGGTTGAAGTCTCTCGAATGGAATGGCCAGCAAGAAGTCCAGATCTCAATCCGATTGAGCAGGTTTGGGACAACCTCAATAGAAGGCTGAGAAGTTCAGAAAATCACCGAGCTACTCTTAATGACTTAGGAAGCCAACTCGGAGAAATCTGGGAAGGATTAGTTCAGAACATTTTAAGATCACTCATTTTGAGTATGAACCGTCGTTGCCGAGCTGTAATTAACGCAAGGGGTGGAAATACCAAGTATTAAATCACTTATCAGCATTTCAGTATTTTGAAAATTGTTCATTTCTAATCTTTCACATGAGATTCGGTGAAATCCTGAATTTTTCTTCCATTTAGGGTGTCTTGTTTCGTTCAAAACCTTCCCGAGAGGACATAAAAATAAGTTATAAAGTCAATGTAGAGTTAACTTTCATTAAAATTGAGATTTTCAGAATGTGCGTTAATTTTTTTGCGCAGTGTAGATCTTCAATTAGGTCAAATTCTCCATCGGTCTGTCACGGTCGTCAACTGTTGATAATCCGCGACTTCTTACTTAAAATGTATATTTATGAAAGAATTCTCCATCGATATACTTCATAGTTGATATTGATCTCCTAATTGATCATTATGATGTAGATTACATGAATGCGAGGCGACCTTAAAATGGTTTCGATATATATATATTCTTATGAAATGGGGCTGTACAGATTGGATTCCAAATATGGCATGTGTCTCGAAAAGGCAACAAGGAACAGATCATTCAAACAAACATATTGATCCATTCCCCGCTCCTAATCTCAGTATTAGCAGAGGAATGTGAAACGGGGCACCATACAGTTCTGCGTATGATGCAAGAGCACAGATAAAAACCTCAGCAAAAACTCTGTCTCCCCGTATAAGTGTAGGGATATTGGATTTGTGTACGATTATTCATGTTGAAGGGCATCTTCTTCGAATGTAAATCCTTCTTCATTTCTTCAAAGGGGTTGACAAAGCATTTTTAAATAATCTGAAACAAAAACCAAAGGGAGAAAAAAGGAAAAGCAAAATCCACTAATATATTCAAATTGTTTTGAAGGTACCAACCCATCTCAAAAATGAATCAGATACTGAATGAATAGAGTTGAAACCATCTGGAAATTTATATATTGGACAATTATTGACCAAATGGTCAATAGTTTGCTCTTCATGCCCACACTCACATCTCGGGCTATCAATAGCATTCCATTTGAAGAGAATACTATTACAACGTCCATGACCTGTTCTAAGACGATTCAGAAGACACCAATTTTTCCTAGACAGATGAAAACCGGGAACTTTCTCTGAAGGATCGAGAATTAAACTTTTATTGAAAAAATCATATGAAGTCCATTCCGAACTCCAAATTTCTTTATGATTTTTTTTAGAATAAAGAAAATTATTTATCCATAGAGGCTTTCGAGATTTCAATCTAGCCAGTCTTGTATCTGGCATATAACTTATAATATAGGAAATGAATTTGGAAAGGAATGAAATTTATCCCAAGACTTCATGGCAGCAACCTGTCTACGAATATGAGGAGGTATTATATTAGAAAGAACTGGTAACCAAGCTAATGGAGTAGATTTAATGGTTCCAGTTATAATCCTCATAGAAATATTGAGTTGCCCATCAATTTTATGGACATGGGAACTATTCAACCAAACAGAACAGCAGTATTCAGCTGCAGAAAAAACCAAGGCTAAAGCAGCCGTACGAAGAGTGGTAGCATCGGCACCCCAGGATGTACCAGCTAATTTTTGAATTATATTATTCCTCGTCTTCAACTTTAAACGTAAACTTTCCAAATGAGCCTTAAAAGTCAAAGAAGAATCTAGTTTTATTCCCAGATACTTGGGAGTGAAATTATGATTTAAAACTGTATTGTTGAAACTAACCCTCAAAGTTTTATGTTTTTGATGATTATTCAAATGAAAACACGACACCTCTGTTTTAGTGAGACTCGGGCATAAACGCCACTCCAGAAAATAGTTCCTCAAAATTTCTAAATCTTCAGATAAAGTATTCTCAAGAAAGTTGAAATCAGAATGACGGAAGGCAAGAGCAATATCATCTGCATAGATAAATTTCTCGGAGGAAGTATCAGGAATATCACTCAAATATAAATTAAAAAGAAGAGGTGACAACACCGATCCTTGGGGAAGTCCGTTGTTCAAAGTCTTGAAACTACTACTATCACCATCAATAAAAACACGAAGTCTCCTATCCGTCAACATATTTTCAATTAAACCAACCATTTTCCCACATTTCAAATGCTTAAGAAGTTTGAAAATTAAACCATCTTTCCAAACAGTATCATAAGCCGATGATAAGTCGACGAATGCTGTTCCTGTTTTTAATTTCTTATCAAAACCTGATTCGATGAAAGTAGTGAGACTAAGAACCTGATCAGAACAATTCCTATTTTTCCTAAAACCTCCCTGACAATTCTGCAAACCATCTTCAACATGGGATTCAATCCTAAAGAGAATCAATCGTTCTAAAATTTTGAAAGGGACACTCAATAAACTGATAGGACGATAACTACTTGGATCTGAAGAATTTTTACCACGTTTAAGAATCGCTATAACTTTCGCTCTGCGAAATTCAACTGGAAAAAGACCAGAATTCAAAATATCATTATAAAAAGACAATAACCAGGATAAAGCCTTCTTTCCCAAATTTTTTATAAACTCAGGATAAATTCCATCAAACCCAGCTGCTTTTCTAGACCTAGTACATTTAATTGCAGATGTTAATTCTTCCATGTTGAAAGGACTAGATATAGTATCTGAAACAGATGTCGATGTTCTTAACCTATTTTTATGAAATAATTCTCAAACCGATGGGACGACTTGGAATTCTATCAGAGATTCCGTCTAACCAATCTAACAGTTTCCACTCCACTTGCAAGAACCAAATCAATAACACGAATAGTTATACGTACTCGTAATATATGTGTCACCTGTTCAGAGTAATAGAAGTTTTTTTGAAGGATCTTTAATTATTTCTTATTATCTCTCTCTTGCAAGATGGTGAATAAACCCAAATTAGTTGCAGAGGTGTTGGATAAATTTGACGAACGGAGAATTTAGAAGTTTCACAGACAGCTTGAATATACCGGTCCTTAAAATATCATAGCTCTTCAGGAAAATTTTATAGTACCTCTACAGTTCCTCGTGAAACTACAATTCCCCGAAAGTCGCCCTCAATCTACCTCATCAAGCCATACGATGAATTTCATATACAGAAAATCCCACTGCAGACCTCCTGTAACCGTAGGAAACATCTTCCTCGTAAAAACTGCGATAACTCAAATGAACGAAAATCCCAAAAACAGCCTCCCGCAATATAACATAAAATATGTCGCATTTCCTCTTCCCAACCCATATCCGACAAACGGACGACATGTTACAAGAGATACGTCTTGACCTTCCCGTTCCGTTAACGTCCAGCTTCGTCATAAACGGGATTGCGCAACGGACATTGAATCGGGGACTTTGCACTAGATCGGGTGATAAGGAAGATTGGAAAGTATGAGGAACAAAAAAGTTGTCAAATAGGGGTCCTGAACTATCAAAGTGGATATGAATTATTCAACGTTTTGTTTTATGTATCAGTTGGGCGGAGATAAAAGATGATTGTTTCTCCTTAATTGAAAAAAAAAGTGGTTGAAAAAAGTTGAAAAAACGTTTTTCATAGATCCTTTCTATACCAAGAAAGACCCTTATCTCGTAGTTCTGGAATGAAAGAACAACACGGAATTGTTCGAAGATTTCTCTTCTGCGATAAGTGTTCAGCGTACTCACAGGTAAAGCAGTGAGGCACGTAACTACTCATTATTTAGTACAAGACTTCCATATTTCTTGAGAATTTGAATAATTCCTTCGTTACAATAATTGGATAACAACACAGCAGTATGAATTTTTACCAAGCTATGTGAGAGTGTGATGTTGATATTTCTTAGATACATGATGACAATAATTATTTATTCACGAAACAGCATAATAAAGGCTTTTCCAATGAGAGGTGTTATTTCGAGCCCGCTATTTCGGTAAATATCACTTTTGAAGCTGTCATTTTTTGACATTTGACAAACAGAAACTACGGCATTAATAAAAACTAAAAAGGGAACTAGACACACTTCAATAACGCTTATAAAGTTCAGTTAACACAAGAACTCAAGCCAGCTGTTCATCAACATCGTCGCGTCTTTGCTGATTGGGCTTGAAATGCATGAAAATGATCCGGAATTCCATCGAAAAATCATCTTGTGTGATGAGGCCCATTTCCACCTCGGTGGCTTCATCAACAAGCAAAATTGTCGCATCGGATGCTAGAAAAACCCAAGATTTATTATTGAAAAGCCTCTCTATCTTCGATGTGTGACAGTTTGTGGTCCGGAGGGGTGATTGGACTTTTTTTTTCGAGAATGAGACTGGAGCAACAGTTACGGTGGATAGATTGCGCTATCAAGAGATGATTAATGATTTTTTATTGTCCGGAATTGGGTGTTTTTGATCTGGACAAAGTTTACTTTCAACAAGACGGCGCTACGTGCCACACAAGCCAAGAAACATTGATCTTTTACGGGAAAGAATTCCGGACCATGTTATCTCTCGAAGAGGTGATCAGAATTGGTCACCGAGATTTAACACCTTGCGAATTTCCCCTTTGGAGCCATGTGAAAGACAAGTTCTACATCAAGAGCCCAGCGTCGATTTAAAACCTCAAAGATGGAATTCCTGAGGCTATCGTGGACAAAGGACAGCCACTTGAAATAAACATCTGATCATTTATCTAAAAATTGGCACTTTTCTTCGATTGTCAAAATAACACATCTCATTGGAAAATTCTTTACATTTCGAGGACGTATTCTTATTGAACAAAAACGATAACAATGCCTTAGTAAAGAGAAGGAAAAATATAATTTCGTAGACCGCAGTTTGAGATTCAGGAGACATTTTGCGTCGATGATACAATAGTTAAATGAGGTCTATTAGTAGGTGCGTGTGAGGATTTGTTCGATCACAATATCAGAAAACAGTTATGTAAAGGCAAATGCTCTTCTATACAAATTTTGCTGACCATGCTCTAACGACCTTCTTGATTCAATGTTGTTGCATCTAAGTGGGTACAGAAACTTCGAAACTCACAAGAAAATTAACCCAAAAATCCTAATTGATTTCAAATTTTCGGTAGGCCACTGTACAGGGTGTGCAAGATTTATTGTCTACTGAAGGGATCTCGAGAACATAGCAGCTAGTAGAAAACTGATAACACATTGACAAATTAACCATAAAATTGTTTATTCAGCAATCGGTGATTCCGATCATAGAGGCTCAAGTCCATTAAAGATAATGCCTATTCAATGATCATATAATGGTAACGCTAGCCTACAATTATAGCGGTGGATTTCCATGCATCCGTCATCCGACGTCCGATTCAGATATCGTATACATTTTGTCGGAAGGACGAAATTCTCAAAACGTTGTCGTGTGTTTTAATGAGAAAAATGGTAACATTTTGTATATAAAGTGCGCGTCAAAATTATGGAACAAATTCATTTTCTCAGAAGAAAAACATTTGGCAATAAAATCCTGAAACAGGTCAATTTTTGTTTCACTTTTACCAAATTTTTATGCATTTTTGAAGGATTTTTGTTGCCAAATATTTTTCTTCTGGAAGAATGAATTTGTTACATAATTTTGACGCGCACTGTATAATTATTGAATTATCAAATTACAAACCATTAAGTCAAAGCTAGTCTTTCACCCGGGGAGATGGGTTCTCATATATGGTACATTTTTGTGAGAGATGGTCCAACAATACTCAATAATTTGTTGAATGTGATATTGTTCATTCTCAAATAATTGAAATACTGTCCACTATTGGACAATCGCATTTATTGCACCAAGTTATTGAACATTCCTTGGGCCTTTCTGCTCCTAAAAATATCTTTCACCCATAATATAGGTGAACTTCGATTTCTTTCTTTTTAATAGAAGAATCGAAAGCAACAACAAATTTTTCATTGATATTTATATTCTTCCCCAAAAAGAGATAACGCCAAACATTCAAAAAGTTATGTCGAATTTGATACGATAACGGACTTGTGACTTGTGACGTGTTAAACATTTTTTCAACTTTTTCCGATAACGGAAGAGAGTTGAAACTTTCGGACGAATGTTTTGCGCTCTTTCAATTTTGAATATTTCCGCCAATCACAACACTTTCGGACGATCGTATCATCGGATGACGGATGCATGGAAATCCACCGTAATTCAACAGTGCATTCAAATTCAATTCAATTCAATTCAATTCATTTTATTCATGCTATACAATGTCATGACAAAGAGTATCCAATATCTAAGTCAAATTGCTTACACACGTCATATAGATAAAATATATCATAAAGTAGAAATAATACATATAATTAACACAGTGGAGCCAACGAGAGGATCACAGTACACAAAAGTCCAACTCCAGGAACTCCTCCACACTATAGAAAGCATTTCTGCATAGGATATCCTTTAAAAGCAATACAGAAGTATCAAAATTTTTGCTCATGTAATATTTATGTGAATAGTGACATATGATTAATTTTTAAAACCAGCAAATATTTTGGATCAAGATAAGTGAACTTTCGAATATAGCTCACATTTGAGAAAACATGAATCCTTCTCGTTTCTCGAGAAAAACTAGATTACTAAACTTTATTATCCTACACATATTTGAATTACTCCTAAAAAGTGCTTGTAGAATGCAACAACAGATTTCGAATACGATTTAAAACAAGCGATTTATTCAGCATTATTGAAAATGACAATTTCTCAATTTTCATAACTCGAAATCTATGAATGATTGGCTGGGTCTGTTTTCATATTCGGATTGGTCAGGAAAAAAGAGTTAGAAATTGTACTATCAGTTCTCATTCCATCAGTAGACAACGAATTTTACCCACCCTGTATACCATAATGATCGTCATTCCCTGTGGAACAAATAGGTCATAGAAAAATATACGGATCTGAGCCTATTTTTCTACGAAACCTTTCATGCTTCTGGACTACGTCCAATGATTATAAATTGATTACTTGTTGTTGGTATAAAAAGGCAACCCTTAAACGTTTAATCATACCTCCGACTCAATTTTCCCCTCCAGTTGGAGCAGTTACAAATGAACTTTATGTTATTTAAAAGACGTCACATTGCACATTAAAAATTTTAATGACGAGGGAGATATTACAGCGGTAAGCACGAATAGGTGCAGGTGTACAAGATCCTTGTTAATTTGCTTTATGAGGATAAATGGCCACTTAGGTTGCGCTGCCATTGTTAATTGTTCCAAAAAGAATACTGATAATAAATAAAAATCTCGAACTTCGGTGGAGCAGAGAAGAAATCTTGTGAGTAATTTATGCCATAATTTTCGTCTCGAAAATTTAAGCTTTCGAATTTGTGAGCGAGGTGCTTTTTTGCTTTTTTGAGTAAATCTGGCTAATCTTAATTGAACATCCAGTTTCTTTCTTTGATGAATAGCATTGTGCTAGGATTTGGAGTTCTATTATTATTGTGTAGTTTTTAGTCTTCAGATGCTACGATGTTCCTCTGTATGCCATGCAGTTGAGTGACGATCGTTTTATAAATATGTATGTACATATTGTTGCAAGCACGTAGATATAAATATGTGAATTGAATGAATAGATAATTATTGTTCCTCATCACATCCACAGCAATGTTTATTTTTCATTGATTTTATCACTTCCTCAATTCCTGTTTGGGTGATTTTTCTCAGATTAATTGATTTATCTGAGGTGGGCGTACAATGAAGTGTGTTTTTATTTGAAGTTGCATTTGAGAATGGTTGCACTTTGAGAACTGAAATTTTGTGGGTAAACTCAGAAAGGATTGGAGTTCTAAATGAAAAGTTGAATGGATTTCATTTCTAAAGTTCATTTTTTCAAAAATGGAAGAAAATGAGCCAACTCATGCTTCGTTGAGAAAAAAAACTTGAAATACGGAATTGGCAGAGAATTGCCGAATTCAAATATATGGCGGGAAAAAGTCCCTGCTTCACCCTCATATTCACTAATTTCATAGTTCAGCGATTTTCGTATAGAGAGCGTCATTGTACATCTCATTCATAAGGATAGAGATATTCATATAACTTAAAGTGATAATGTAGGTTCTATGGCTATATTCCATAAAATGCTCGGTGGTGCCTCTATCGGATAAGTTTTTCTACTCGCTCTGAACGGCTCATATTGTTCTTCATTATCCTTCTTCATAATATTTTTCGTTAACTCTGTTCCTGCATCGATGAAATATGTCATTTTTTATTTCATTCACAATTTTTAATGGATCCCCTGTTATTACTTCTCTTTTCTGTTGTTTCGAATTTTTTAGAGAGCTTACCAAAGTCCAAACGGCTTTACTCTTATTATCAGAGTGTTCAATCAAATTCTCATATTTCTTCACTTTGTGTTCTCTAACTCTAAGTAACTTGTCATATTGCATTTTAATCTCACAGTATTTGCCGTTGTATTTATCATTAAGTGTACTTGCGACTAGTAATATATATCTCTAATTTATTATTCATCTCTTTAATTTACGGGTATGTTTCTATTATTTTATGTTTTTAACTCATCGTTTTCTTTCTCATTGGAAATGCCTTATTGAAATGTTCCAAAGATAACCCCAGGAATTTGTCGAATCGAGTATTCGACATAGTTCTTTCGGGATTTCAGAATCGTTAATATCCGAAATTTTTTGGATCTCAGTGAGAATAAGAAAGGCCTCTTTACTGGGCTCAGCAAGCATATGATAAAAATGGGCTTGAGCCCTGGAGCCTATGCCTGGACAAGAGAATTATAGGAGGAACGAGAATTTAACCTCTTGGAATCCCCCTCATATTATCTACAATAAATGCAATATACCAAGCACTCAAAATCATCATAAGATCACTGAACCAGTAACATACTACAGTGGCTCTATGCTTGGACCTGTCAAAGGCTTTCGATAGAGTTGATCATGAGAAGCTATTAGCCAAAATGGAAAAGTATGGGATTAGAGGTGTAGCACTAACACTGATGAGGTCATATCTCACAAACAGAATTCAAAAAACAGCCAGTAAGGGAAAAGATGGTAGCATAAAATCTTCTGAATGGAAACAAGTATGGAGTGGGGTTCCCCAGCGATCCATCCTAGGTCCATTGCTCTACATACTTTATACAAATGATTTGTTTCAATTCATTGAGACAGATGTTGTTATGTTTGCAGATGATACAACAGTAATATCTATAGCTGAAATGAAAATGAATGTAGAATCAGTTATACAAGGTGCGGCACGGAGGGCGGACGTTTTTCAGATGGGCATAACTTTCCCCCACTGAGGATGAGAGAAGTGGGGAAGGTGCCGTTAGACTCGTGTGTTCCTAGCATTTATTTACCAGTTGTTACGGTTTGGTGCGCTGTATCGCAAACTCGCATCATTGGCCCTTACTTCTTCGAAGAAGTTAATGGTCGTGCTGTTACCGTGAACTCAGAGCGGTACGTCGAAATGATCAACAACTTCTTTATCCCCGAATTACGACGGCAACGTGTTCCAATCCGACGTGTGTGGTTCCAACAGGATGGGGCGACCGCCCACACAGCCAGAGCATCAATGGACGTTATTCGCCCTCTCTTCCCTGGTCGCCTTATTTCCAGGTTTGGCGATGTTCATTGGCCTCCCCGGTCCCCAGATTTATCCATATGCGATTTTTTCTTATGGGGACACCTCAAGGCTAGAGTATACGAGACCAAGCCCCGAACTCTGGACGAATTGAAAAGGGCTATTCGCGTGGAAGTTGCCCAAGTTGAGAGAGCGATGTTGGAGAGAGTCTACGCGAACTTCCAAGAGCGCCTCCAGCACTGCATCACCGATTTCGGCCACCACATGCCTGATGTGATTTTCCACACTTGACTGTCTCAAATGCTATTTCCTTGAGAATCTGATTCCGTCAATAAATGTGTTTTTGAGTAAAAATTAACGCTTTTATTATTTTTTTAAAACCATCCATCCTCCGTGCCGCACCCTGTACATCATAAAGTGTATCAGAACGTAGTTTTGGAATAAATGAAATCTCTAACCACGAGAATCGTTATCCTACCAAAAGAGTCTATAATGGCCTACCGCAAACGTGTAAGAATACTGATTATGAATCTGAGAGAGCAATCCATCATTCTCGAGCTTCATTAACTCATCAACGACATCAACCATCATCCCTTAAATAAGTAACCAATATCTCCACGACCGGCGCAGGAATGTAGGACAAAGATGCATTTCTAAGAGCTGTCACATTAAGGTAATGTCAACACGTTAATAAATCAACGTTGCTAAAAATGTTTCCGAGGAGAAGAAGGGAGAGAGATGGTGACATATAAAAAGGGCGGCGTAGTGACACGAGCAATTTATGTCGGGAATTTTTTATTGTCAGCCGCCCGGGCGTCGCTTTCCGATATTGACACTTTAATTATTTCACTATTGACGATTTTATCACGACGAGTAGGCTCTTTTGTCGTGGAGTGAGCGAATTTATTCCTCGAGAAGGAAGATGGATGTCTATCGGTATTCTTGCCGTCTTGTTTTGAATTTTGTCGTGTTTGCCCTCTGACTGGCTTCCCCTCTACAGCTGGATCGGATATTTATTATTCAATAATGGGTAATTGATGTTTGGATTCCGAATTCCTGGAATGCTCAACGTTGTCGACGAGACAGGGGTGATAGGATTGGGGAAAGTAGGTCGTTACTCGTTTTTCGAATATTGACCCTTATTTATCATGATCCAAAAAAAAATGAACTGGATCTTCCATTAAGAATATCCGTTCGAATTATTGAAATGTTACGATGACTTCGGAAGTACTTAGCTCAAGAAATTGTTTTGATTCCAATACTCGAACACATTCACATACAGGTGGCCCACATAAAAAAAGTTTTACCAGATATGCCGATGCGTACGCCGAGACAGGTTAATTTCTTATTGTTCCAGATTGGGCATATGTTATGCCTGGTATCATCATTGTCTTCAGAATTTTTACTTCATTTATCGAAGAAAATTTGCTCTCTGCATTCAAGAGCGGATGTAGACTACCGGGTAGTTGTCTCATTTTCTTCTTGTTTTTTTTTCAGCTGTTTGTGAAAGATTAGTTATTCGTTCACTATCACTCCAAAATATTTATTTTTTTTTCATTCAATATTCTGATCATCTATCATTATATTTTCTTCTCCTCTTGTGAACCTCGTTGAACCGAAAAGCACAGCGACTGTTCTCTTCGGGTTTATTTTTATTCTCCATTTCGTGAATTAATCTATGATCTTGTATCTTTTCGTAGAAAGCTGATCTTTCAACTATATTTTTGGTTCGCCTGACATGAAAATATTTAACATTGGCCCTAAGACCAATTCCGAATTTACGATACCCCAGATACAATTTTTCTACTTGTCGTCTTTTTTCACTCGATTTTTTTTTATTTTCAAACTATGACTGTATTAAGCTTTTTAATTTTGTAGGGAATTTGAGCATCTTCATTGTATATATCAATTCTTTATGGCTCATTATGTCGAAAGCCTGTTCTATACCTATACTTTTTATTGCATCTGTTATTTCTGCCAGTTTGTAAGCTCTGAAATATTCTTCTTCCAACCCAAACTGGTGTAATTTGTTGTAACTTGTTCGACTTTTTTTTTCAATATCAATATAGTATCTGACGTTTTTCATCTGTTGATATTATTGGCCTTGCTACCTCTGCAATTTCTACTGGCAGACTTTTCAACGCATGATGCAGAATTTCATCTGTTCCTGGGGCATTTCTATTCTTCAGTTGTTTGACTATTTCATTCATTTCCACTTCTGTTTTATCCTCTATCCCAGAATTTTCAATGGCTTGGGATTTTCCTAGTTTTCTCTTGACCATTGAAGAATTCTCATTGTTTTCTATATTGGAATTTGAACTTCATGTGGTAGTTGATTCCTCTTCGATATTGGTTTTACTTTTGCCAGCAAGGCCAGTCGGTTCTTTCCCTTCACTTCGGACAAGTTCAGTTCTAGTATTGCAGATGGTAGGTAACCATGCAAGATGAATTATGGGAGTCTTTTCGGCCCTGTACATGTAACGTGAAATTCCTATTATATTATGGGTAAACAGGGCGGAATTCTTTAATTTTGTAGTGGAATCCAGCCGTGAATGCTTTCATCTAGAATCTGAAATACATTCGATGTTTGGTATCAAATCTTTGCGATGTCGAAAGCAGTCCTACCTGATCATGCAATTAAATCTTACATCGACAATCGGAAATTAGCCATTCATATGACTCAATTCGAGAAAATGTTTGCAGTTATAATCTCTTATCATTCATATCGAATCTAAAACGAGGAACGAATGTGCAAACTCCATATATTCGTTGGAAATTACCATTTTTCACGAATGAAACCTAAATCGCACGTTAATTCCAGGAGTCACGAGTGTTTGAAATCAACCATATCATTTGAACTGGTTCAGAGATTGCGAAATAAAAAAAAATTGGTAATGAAGATAATCTTTGAATTGCAAACGTTCGTTAGCTTTTTCAGGGATTCAGTATGAATACGAAAGGAATATGCAAATTTCGAAACGATCAATTAGGTTCAGTCTCAGAGTAATAACCAGAAGTTACTACTCTGTGGGTTCTACAAATCTGTACATGTTCTCGGGGTTTCATTCATTTTTTGTTGGTTCTTTCACTGAAGTTTATTTGAGTTCATTCAAATGGATACTTTGATGATATTGATTCAGTAAATTATATTCAGCTGTTAGTGGTGGGCAGTTCAGACCTCAGATGATGATCAAAGGGCCGAGAACTGAAAGGGCCGGATTTCGTGTATTTTGAGATAATTCGATTCCAACCCTATTAGTATAACATTCTTATGTAGAAGATATTTTGAAAATGAAGGACATTTATCTCCTGGTAACAAAAAATGTATGTGTGAATATACTTCGTTCATAGATATCTGTTGATTGTTCAACCTGACTTTGTTCAGTTGCTTCCAATCCTTTCTTCAGTTATTTCGAAAAGAAAAAAAAACTACGTATGTTTCTTTCAATTTTTTTAGTGTTTTCTTCTAGGGCCAAATAATTGTTTCTACATTTTTGCTTTTATTTGTTGTTTCTTCAAAATTGTCCATATTACTTTATTTCTTTTTAAGCTGCAACAAGTATCTTCAGTTGTTTTGTTGTGTTATTTTTTTTTCCGTGCTCTCATTTCAGTCTTCTTGATGAAAAAAATCCTCTGTTCAGTATCCTCAAGAACAGATGAAATGCTTTATCTGTGTTCAATTTAATTTCATGGATTTATCTCAATTCCCTGATTTTAATTTTATTGCCACCTTATCACAGTTTTTCTGAGGGGACTGTAAGTACTTGAGCTTTATGATCCGTGATGAGGTTCAAAGGTTCCAGAATTATTTTTTTTGTGTCCTTCGAAAATATTTTATCATAAATATTGGTCCGTTTCTCGTTGAAGAAGGGGATATGTTCATATGCACTCATGCTTTAAATTAGTTTCTGAAGTCACGCCCCACCTTTGAATACTTTTGTGGATATCTCCTGTTAATCTTATTCAGTAGGCTGTTCATTTTTCATAGCATATTTTTCTGGTTGCTTCAGGTGACTTGTGGATCCCTACTTTTGTCGTATTGATTTCACCTTCTCCAATTGTAGAACATTCAAAGTTTATATCCTCAGCTTGGCTGGTGGCAATTCGATACAATGCTATCACCTACATGTTTTCTATGGATTCTTGAGAAATTTACTAAAACTTTTTTCCCATTCAGGTTCCTGTCTTCAATTGTTTCCCATGGTCTGTTTTTTTTCTACCTCAAAGTTGGTTATCGAGTCTCCCACAGAAAGTGGTGTGCTTTAGAGAAGCTCAAGTAAATGCAAGTCCATAAGGTCAGAACTCTTTGAAATTAAATGGTTGTTTTTGAATTCCTGAACTTCCAAGAAAACTCTCATATTCCTCTCTTTAAGTGGTCAATTCTACAACCGATACTTGGTGCTTTTCTATTAAGTGAATGGAGTATATATATTCTTCTATTTCAGTTTCATTCACTTTGTTTTTTATTTTGATGGATATAAAAGTACAGTTTTTGTTGCAGTCTTCTGCTACTGTTTCAAAATCCCTTTGTTTTCTAATGAATAATAACTTCTGAATTTTTCCTGGTATTCATTGGTTTCATTTTGTATAACTCTCTTCATTTCGATCACTTTATACACTGCGCAAAAAAATTAATGCACATTATGGAAATCTCAAATTTATTCTACAACTGAAGGTGTTCTCAATGATAATTATTTTTATCAGAATTATGCATGCACATGTTATCCACATTCAACGTTTTTCTTCAATACAGATGTTTTCTCCCAGCAGGAATAAAAAAAAAGATGATATTATCAGATTTTGAATGTATGGGCTCCATTCTAAAATCAGTTGTTCTCGATCAATTCTAGTGATCAATAGTTTTTCTTTCGTTTGATTTTCTACACTCGGTCGCTATGCAATGCAAAACACGGAATTTGATCCAAGAGGAATGTTTTGCGAGAAGAAGGGTGGACATACACAAGAGTTGCAGAAAGGTTTGGAGTTTCCCATACAAGTGTGTCCAGAATGTTGCAGCAATTCACGGAGACAGGTATGAATGTCCGAAGACCAGGACAGGGTAGACCACGGGTAACAACTGCCATTCAAGAACGTTACTTGATAGTTTCTTCGTTGAGACATCGGTTTGCAACCGCTCGCCTCCTTCAAAATCAGCTTGAGCAAACTCATGAGGTGCAAATTAGCACTCAGACAATAAGAAATCGCCTCGTGTCGCGGCAAGAGGCCCAGCTCTTACCCCAGCCCATCGAAGGGCGCGTTTGGATTTTGCGAGAGAGCATATCCATTGGGAAGAGGCCGATTGGGAAAGAGTTCTCTTCACAAATGAGTCTAGATTCTGCCTCTACCATTGTGATCGACGTTCCCTTGTATACAGACGTCCACATGAAAGATATGCTCAGTGCAATTTCCTGAAAACTATACTGCTTTCGGGGGAGGATCGATTATGGTATGAGGTGGAATATCTTTGACTGCTCGCACAGACCTAGTGGTCGTTGATAATGGAGCTATGAATGCTGATAAGTATATAAAAAACATTCTTGAAGAGCATGTAGTGCCATTTGCCCCATACATTGGTGAAAATTTCATTTTTATGGACGATAATGCCAGACCCCATCGTGCGCGTATCGTTCAGGAGTACCTTGAAGAGGTTGAAGTCTCTCGAATGGAATGGCCAGCAGGAAGTCCAGATCTCAATCCGATTGAGCAGGTTTGGGACAACCTCAATAGAAGGCTAAGAAGTTCAGAAAATCATCCAGCTACTCTTAATGACTTAGGAATCCAACTCGGAGAAATATGGGAAGGTTTAGATCAGAACATTTTAAGATCACTCATTTTGAGTATGAACCGTCGTTGCCGAGCTGTAATTAACGCAAGGGTGGAAATACCAAGTATTAAATCACTTATCAGTATTTCAGTATTTTGAAAATTGTTCATTTCTCTTCTTTCACATAAGATTCGGTGAAATCCTGAATTTTTCTTCCATTTAATGTGTCTTGTTTCGTTCAAAACCTTCCCGAGAGAACATAAAAAATAAGTTATGAAGTCAATGTAGAGTAAACTTTCATTAAAATTGAGATTTTCAGAATGTGCGTTAATTTTTTTGCGCAGTGTATTTGGAACTCCCGTTTTCCATAATGTTTGAGATTGAAAGGTGCGGTTTACTATATGGTTAGTTTTGTTTCCCTCCTCTCGTTTTGTTTAGTTAAAACAATTTCTTTCAGAGACCCATATTCTCCACAAAAGTAATCAGCAGAACTTCAGAGTTCTTTCTTGGGGGACATTCTGCCTTCTTATTCCTCCTTACCCAACTCAACCCAATCTGTATTGACCTAACTTAACCTAATTCTACCTAACCTAACGTTACTCGTAAAGACTAAGGTGGGTGTAATACAAATACAAAGTAGATATTGCTAGCTCATGATTGGCTGCAGACAACAAGGAAGACATAATTTCTCATAAAAAGGGGGAAACGAATGTTTTAATCAGGAAGTTTTCCTTCCTCACCCATATGAATCGAGGAAATTACTGGTAAGGATAAGAGAAACGTCAAGGGAATGGAGAATGTCAGATTCAGGGTATTCTTTTCCTAACCTCAACCCTAAGGAATTCATCTACCAAAACAATACGATATTTCTGAAAGAAAAGCAGATGCGAAATCACCGGAACTGGATAGAAAGGCGGCTAGGAGGGAGGAGTTCATTTCGAGATATGATTAGGAGTGTAAATGAGACCTCCTGGGGAGAAACATCGTCTCTCTCAGCGTGGATTCTTATTCGCCCTACGTAATCTCGCAGCGAACAGGATAGATTGTCCGCCCATTGAACCGAGTAATTCCCGTTTTTGAACGTCTCCACGAAAGTGGAATGGATCCCCTTCGGTTGTTCTAATGAGAATTCTAACTTCGGATATCCAAATATGAATGGTTTCTACTTGTGTTTGGTCTCAGGATATTAAAGTGTTGTTTGCTCTGGCTCTTAATGTGCTACGGAGAACCGAGGCTAATATTATGGCAACTTCAACTGAGAACATTTTGTGGAGAATGAATATTTCTCGAACAATGTTGCATTCCTTCAGCACCAATGATGATGAATGCCGATGCTGGAGATCTGAACGAGAACATTGATAGTTGCTCACAAAGAAAATTGTTAATTTTCAATTTGAATGTAGGTTTATGGTGCTTGGAATCTTCTGGTGGCTTGACTTCTACTACAGTCTTGATATTACTTCTGACTTAGGGCAGGCTTGCTTGAGGATGGTACTGCACTAATAGATAAAGGGTTTTCCAATAGGAGGTGTTATTTTGAATAGTCCGCTATTTCGGTAGATGTCACTTTTGAAGCTGTAATTTTCTGACATTTAGTAGAAACTACGCCATTTATAAAAATGGAACGATACACGCTCCAACAACGCATTGAAATCATTAAAAGTCAGTATAAAAATGGTGAAAATTTAGCAGAGACTCGAACATTTTTTGGTCGTCTTGAAGCCCCTTGTCGAACCGCGATACAGAAATTGGTGGAAAATTTGAGCTGTTGGGACAAGTTAGTGATGTGAGGAATGAAATCCGTGCATGCAGCTCGAGAACAGCCGAGACTATTGCTGCTGTAGCCGAAAATGTTGAAGAAAATACAAGTTGGTCCATTCCTGGTCGTTTTTTTAGGATAAGGCATTTCACAAACGTCATGTTGTTGAAAGATTTGGACAAAAAGGCTTATAAAGCTGTGTCTTCGCTGAATTTGTCCTTGAAATGCATGAAAATGATCCGGAATTCCATCGAGAAATCCTTGATTGATGAGGCCCATTTCCACCTCGGCAGCTTCGAGAACAAGCAAAATTATCGCACCTGGCGCTCGGAAAACCGAGGAGTTATGGTCGAAAAGCCTCTCTATCTTCGAGGTTCAAAATTTTGGTGCGGTTAATGGTCCGGCGTGGTCATTCGACCTGACTTTTTCGAGAAATAGGCTGAAGCTACAGTTACAGTGAATGGATCGTGCTATCAAGAGATGATTAATGATTTTTCATGGTCAGAATTTGATTATTTTGACCAGGACAACCTTTACTTGCCACAAGCAACGAAACCGTTGATCTTTTACGGAAGAAGTTTCCGGACCGTTATCTCTCAGAGAGGTGATCACACCGAGATCTTGTGATTTAACACCTTACGACTTCTTTCTCTGGGTCCATGTCAACGAAAATCACTTCTTTAACCCTCTGTTCTTATTGTTGCCGTTTTCCGCGCGTTGCTTGTGTGAATCACAACAATTGAATTCGATACCGTTCTCCATCAATTGTTCCACTCGATTCTGCTGATATCTCATTACAAGTAACACCGTCCTGGTCCCTCCAAACTCAGCATTACCCTAGCAGCAGGAATAGTCGAGGCGACGACCTAGAAGCATGACCAGGAAGTATCCAGAACCAATCACAGCACGTTGTACCACTCCGCAGCATCTCTGTAAACTTTTTGATCTCGATGCGCTTCAGCTGCCGCTTTCTTCCATATGTCTAAGCTTAGTTCATGTTGTTTTGGATATGTCAAAAACAACAAGCACTTGCTGGAGCCATCCAAAATATGAATCTCTACCTAACATTTCCAATTTTTCCCAAATTCAAATGTAGCATCTACCATATTGAAGCTCAAGATGTATCGGATTGTTACTCTCAATAAGAGACATAAGAGTGAATAATATACACGAGCTCTCTTGGAGAGAAGAAATGGATTGCTGTACCAATTTTTATCGCCTCGATAATTAAAGAAAGAAAATATATGTTTGATAGAAAATAAATACCACAAAGCAAATACTGAAGGAATGGTACTTACGGTTGTTCAAACTAAAAGTTACGTATCTGCTTCTGTGTGGTTTCATGTGGTGTTGTGCGGGGTAAAAGTTCTTGTCACACGAATTCACTTTGTAAAGGGTGGCGAACTAAAGGCCGACGTCGTGGAAAGTATTTGTTGAGGGCTTCGAGCCAGGCCGTACAGAAACAATGCTACTGAAAGCAGGTATCTTGGCGAACTGTGTGGGATTTTTGTAACAGCCATAGAATCGCACAGAGCACAGAAAATTTCGGTCTCAATCTTAACCGAGTAAGCCCATCCTATAAATAAACTTTGTGGTATATATAAAATAAAAAGTATGAATTTTGAACAAAGAGTACTTTTTCAAAAAAAATGTCTGGTAATTCAGGGCCTGTCCTCATTATCTTTTTCTGCCTCCAATGAATGAGAAATGAAAGGCCGGTATGCCGCGGGGTGTGAAAGAGAGTAAAGCCTCATTTTCGAATCCGCAATTTTGGAATGCCCGAAATTAACATGTTAACGAGCGGGAAACACGACGTAGGTGTTGTCGATCGATATTACACAGACTTCGTATGTTATTTACAGTCGTGCAGACTTTTCTCCCCATTTGTTGATGTTCGCCATTCCCCATTGCCACTCCTGAATGTTACAGAAATATAGGTGAGCCATTGAAGTTGTAAATCTTTTATCAAATTCACTTCGCATGTAGCGTAGAAAAGGTTAATATTTTAAATTGTAACTTGGAGTTCGAACTACGTGAAAGGGCATGAGCAATGTCACGTTGGATTTGAATATGCTCGGTTCAGAATGTGATATTTCTCTCGGAGCGAGGTGAAAAAGAGGAAAACCAGCATTTTCCATTCGCATTACTCGAATATGTACAGTACATAACAAATGCAGATGACGTCTTACAAGGCCGTATTTCAACAGGTCTCACTCGACTCGACTGCCTTTCCTTTATAATTCACCAGAAAAGCTACATTCTACAGGGTCTTTCACGAGGAACCTCACCCATATTTATACGAGAAACTACTGAACGTATTTTCATGAAATTCAGCACTTATAAGTATTTCACGATGCTGATGAAATCTAAAATATTTTCAAGGCATGAGCACCTCCGGTTTTTCCGGAAATGACGTCAACTTCCGTTTTTCAAATTGGAACACCATTTTTTTATTGCAGAAATAGATTCCTTAGAAAATTTCAAGTTATTTTGATGTAACATTTTTCAGTTTTGGTTGGAAAATTCTCTCTGAGCGGGAAAATTCGAAAAAAAAATCGAAAATAGAGCTCCGCTGATACAAGAATAACTTCGAGGTTTTTGGATGGAAAATTTTCATTTTTGGGATTTTTCAAGATGTAAGATGTAAGATGTATCCACTTTAGAAATCGAAATCGCGATTCATGATACAGGGGGTGAAAAAATCGCTTTCAAAGTTAAGGATGACAAAATCGTGAAAAATCAATTTTTTCAAATTAGAACCCCATTTTTTTATGGCAGATATTGAATCTATGTTGAAAAATGATGTGAGTGTATGCATCACACTCTTGCCCTAAAATGGATATTTTCTGAGTTATTCACAAAAAACTGTTTTTCGTCTTGAATTTTCAGCTATTTCTTTTCCCTTCACGCCAAAAAGATGAAATTTTCAGGAACTGTTATATGAATCATGCTGTAGATTTTTCACCCCTTCTTGAAACCGACTTCAAGTTACTATTAGGAGAACCATGGCAAACTCTCGCAGTTATAACTAGAGAAGATGCTCAAAGTTTTGACCGTTAATTTCTGGACATTTATTTATACGTCTCAGGAATGCTTCGTGCGTTGCTCTTATCTGTCAGGGGAGTTGAGTAGACAATATTTTTTATCCTACCCCAAACATAATAGTCTAAAGGAGTTAAATCGGGAGAACGTGGTGGCCAAAGATGTGGACCATTGTTCGCCAACCATCGATCTTTAAATAGCCTGTAGAGGATATTTGACACATTGAGTGAATTGTGTGGAGGCGCGCCATCTTGTTGATACCATAAGTCATTATGGTTCTATACTAGCGGCTCAATTATTTGAGTCAATATGTCAGAATATCTATATCTAAGGGAGAACATTCTTTAAATAATGCAAACATGTGTAGTGTTCTATCTTACCAGTTAAAGTCCCATCATAAATGTGAACATCGAGAATTGCATTATTTTTGATGGCGCAAAAAACATTGAAACTCCAGGTCTCTTGAAAGTTCCATTGTCTGAAGTGGTGGTTGTTCTCTTCATCCCAATAATGACTGTAATGCCTATGGAAAGAACCATTCTTCGTGAATTTAGATTCATCTGTCCAAATTATACAGTCCAAAAAGTTTTCATTCTCTTGAAATCGAATCATCATAGCTTCGCAAAACTCTGTTCTCCTGACGAAATCAGTTTCCTCCAAATGCTGTACCCTATTGAATTTTTATGGGTGCATTTTATGTTTTTTTAATATTCTCCAAACACTCGATTGAGATAATCCCAGATCAATCTCGGCATTTTTGAGAGAATTTTGAGGATTCACACGAAAATATGCAAGAACTGTAATTTCGTTGTTCTCATCTTCTACTACACTTTTTTCTCTGTGTATAGTTTTCTTAACGAAAGATCTGACATTTCTCAAGTTTGTCATGGTTCTTTTAATGGTATCTCTCGTTGGTCTGGGTCGGTCAGGAAACCTCTCAATGAACAGTCGAATCGTTCTATCTACAACTTTATTACATTCTCCATGAAGTAGAATGAGATTTAAATAATCTTCATTGGTAAAATTAGGCATAGTGATCGATTTTATAACTTAATACGAATTATCACCAAATTAATAGTAAACACAAAATGCTACTGAATACAGAGGAATTTGGCAGATGTTATTAATGATATCTATCATTAAAAAAAAAGAATGTAAAACATGGTAAGTTTTTGCATATGGTTCATAAGGAATTATTTATTTATCACTGGAGAGAAAACCGATGGCCGATTAGTTGAAATAAAGAGGTTTCCGATACAAATTCGAATCCAAATTCGCCATCTATTTAGGAACAACCTGTAACTTTTTTCTCTTGCATATTAGGGTAGTAAAATCTAAAACATGGTTTAAGTAACAGTTCCTGAAAATTTCATCTTTTTGGCGTGGAGGGAAAAGAAATAGCTGAAAATTCAAGACGAAAAACAGTTTATTGTGAATAACTCAGAAAATATCCACTTTAGGGCAAGGGTGTGATGCATACACTCACATTATTTTTTAACGTAGATTCAATATCTGCCATAAAAAAATGGGGTTTTAATTTGAAAAAATTGATTTTCCACGATTTTGTCATCCCTAACTTTGAAAGCGATTTTTTCACCCCCTGTATCATGAATCGCGATTTCGATTTCTAAAGTGGATACATCAATCTTACATCTTGAAAAATCCCAAAAATGAAAATTTTCCATCCAAAAACCTCGAAGTTATTCTTGTTTCAGCGGAGCTCTATTTTCGATTTTTTTTTTCGAATTTTCCCGCTCAGAGAGAATTTTCCAACCAAAACTGAAAAATGTTACATCAAAATAACTTGAAATTTTCTAAGGAATCTATTTCTGCAATAAAAAAATGGTGTTCTAATTTGAAAAACGGAAGTTGACGTCATTTCCGGAAAAACCGGAGATGCTCATGCCTTGAAAATATTTTAGATTTCATCAGCATCGTGAAATACTCATAAGTGCTGAATTTCATGAAAATACGTTCAGTAGTTTCCCGTATAAATATGGGTGAGGTTCCTCGTGAAAGACCCTGTATAATTCGTTCAAAAATGTATGTTGAGGTGGCATTCAATGGATAAATTATACAGGGTTTGCAGTTTCATTGCTTTATTCTAGTGGCCATTGGAATATTTCCTCCATTTCTAACATCAGCCTAAAAAATTCGATACTAACTGGTTATTAAAATTCTTATTCCGTGATACTCTGTTGTTTTGAATAATTCTGTATACCTACATTGGTTCCAATGACTTTACACAGATCACCGAATTTACAGGTTCCATTTACCTCCCGACTGTCAATTTTGTTTTCTGTTTCAGCTGCATGTGAGTTGAAAATTTTTTTCAACTCTTTCAACTGTCAAGTTCAAATTTTCTCAATCTCAATATAAATTCCCAGCTTGGAAACTAAAAATGCCGAAGGTAGTTTCGAAGAAGCAGAAGAAAAGTATCAGCAAGTGCTATGTAGAATTGAAATCTGCTTACTCTGATAGAAACCCTGTTAATTCGGAATCAATAATCTATCACCAGCTAGCCAACATTTCCGACGTACCTATGTGACTTTTTAAGCTCCACATGAACACAAAAAAAAAAGATTCTAAGTGAATGAGACGACAAAGAATTTCCATCTATTGGTGCACCCAGAAAGAATTTTGAAAAGTGAGGAACTCCATAGGTCCGTCTGTTCGTTTAGAAGTATTTATGTTGGGTTATTCGAGTACTTTTATTCTTTTTTCGAATGAATTATCACACAGTAACGGACTATTCTGTCCATTATTCTTCACTAAAATTTCAACACTCGATTCTTGATTTCAGTACAAGAAAAAAGCATAACTGAATCTTCCAACCATGTTTATATATGTGAAATATTTTCAGTATTAACAGAGAAAAAAGTTCCTTCAACATTCGAAAGGTCTTTGGAATTATTGCATTCACATAATATTTTCTCGAATTCTTTTTTTTCCCACAGTAAATAAACATTTTTATGCGTAATAAGTACGACCTCTATGTAGAGAGGATAACGTTGCGAATTCATGTGCAAGAAGAATTGCTATAACTTAATATTTTGGAAATATACACAGTGAAATGTGTCAGAATGTCATGGCCAACCGGGATACTTTATAAAAGTGAATGGAGTATACATGTATTTCTAGTTAAGTTCAGTTTTTAGACTGAGAATATCGGACTACTTGAAACTAATTGTGAATTACTGCCTGCATATTTCAGTGTGACGCCTGACATAGACGATCTTGAGGATCTGAGCGCCGTGACTTAGTCGGTTCTGCTAGTGGGGCCTTTGAAAGGGGCATACACAATCATAGGCTAGTTATTTCAAGGTAATGGCTATGTTAAGTTGTTCATGCTGTAAGACATAGTTACAGGCTGATTATATCTGGATAACTAATAAATGATCTGATACACAAAAGTATAGCACAGGCTCGAAATATCAGTGTCTCTTCAGAGACCTTATAATTATTATATATCCGTCACCTATGAAGAAGTTCTGATTGCTTTTAATGATAATCTATTTACTAATAA
The DNA here is from genome assembly GCA_951802165.1 of Adalia decempunctata. Classification (NCBI taxonomy): domain Eukaryota; kingdom Metazoa; phylum Arthropoda; class Insecta; order Coleoptera; family Coccinellidae; genus Adalia; species Adalia decempunctata. The sequence continues at coordinate 32,653,903 of OX637697.1, forward strand.
ATGGTCTCCGGCATGTCTCTACTTGCCACATGTGATTTTATTCAACTGTAAAGCCGAGGGTTTTTGCTTTTGGGGAACTGAACAACTGTTGGGTTCCTCTTTCGTTTTACCCTATCAAATGGTTCGAAACTACCGTATCACGGAACAATCATCCTTTGTGTCCAATCAAGTGGTTTTTTATCAGTTTGTCACCTCATTATTTCCCATCTCATATTTCACTGATAACGAAGCTGAATTGAACGAAAAGATTAGACGATCAAAACACCAGGCCGAAAATATAAGTAGGGACTCTTTTAAGGGTTATAGTGTAGGAGTTGCTTTCTTATTTCGTTTTTGAAAATATTGTCAATGTTCCACTGGCGGTATGACATGTGCAATAGCTTCCAAATGAGGCCCAAGAAACTGTGTTATCTTAGAACGATAACGCTAGCCATTGATCAACATCAACATCAGGACGCGTTGTTCTACCTTCTCATAATCATGTGAAATTATGACTGTCAAACATTCACACATTGTGTAATTTTAATTACAGATTAAGGATACACCACAAGTCAAATATTATTTGACAACGTTGCCGATTATTCGATTTTGTCCTCTAATACCCTTGCCACATCAGTCATAAATACAGCTCTAAGGTCTTACATGGCTGTAGATAATAGATCTACATTTTTTCTATCTAGGGTCTCTCTTGCGTAGTTGAAACTATCTGGTTTAACATGCTCGTAATTTCAATTTATTCTTATATTGGTGGCAGTTCCGAAAAGTGTTTACCAAGTAACTGTATCCAAATAGAGTTGAACATGCTTTGATGGATGGACATAACTTTCTGTTCGCTAAAACAGAGGTCATTTCCAGCATCAAGAGTCATCATCCTAGGATAAATATGGGGGCCGTCGAAATGTAGCACAAAAACAACATAAGCAGGAGTGAAGAGACTTCCATTGTTCATAGTGCGTGCTTCTCTGCGATGCAAGAATTTATTATACCTGTGCGAAGCGGAAGGGATGAATCGACCGGGAAAGCTGTCGATAGGGGATAGGCGCAGTAACGTCACCAATTCGGAGCAGTCTACCGTCGGTTTACAACCTCCTACTGGGATATCTCTGAAGATCACTCTCGCAGCTGTAGGAATATCTTAAGATGAATTTCCCATTCGGAGCACGACTAAACTGTCCGGAATACTCTTTTTGAAGCAATTAAATACACCAAACGTTCCAGCTTTATTTGTATGCAACACCTGATTCCCATACGATAACGCGTACGAGATATGACGGCAATGACACCTTCCCATCACTCTCCATATTCCATTACCGAAAGAGAACGACCAAATTATTTCTGAATCATAAAGCGTGCCTCCCTCCACGTTGTTAAACTACTTTCCATCCCATTTAACTTCGAGTTCGAAATTAAAGGCAGCTTATGTCCCAAATTGTATATTATCAACCTGGAATCCATGCACGCGGAGGAAATGTGCACTTTCTCCAGCCGCGGGAAATAGATAATGCAGTAGACCATTGTTTCAGTCAAGAGCTTGTTAATTCGATCGCGCATCTATATTAAGTTGTTGATACAGTTGTTGGCGTGCTTAACGAACAAATCCTGCGAGTGAGGAAGTTCTTATTACAATCCCCGCAGGTGTTGCAGACGATAGAGCCATATGGTTGCCTCAATATAATTCGAAAAGTTCGCAAAATCTGTTCGGCATCCCGGAACTAAGAAGTGGCAAAGTCTACCCGAAAGTGGTATATAATGGAAAGAGAATGTTCCTGATGCGTTGCGGAATGTTGATGACACGTGAGCCGGGTAAAATAGAACTCAACTGAGCAACTCATCCCAGCTCTAGATAGAGTTTTTTTCTCTTAAAAAAAAACTATACATCCAAAAAGACTATTTCATGAAAGATCAGCTAGAACAATCATTGTTTACTTTTCACCACTGATCAACTCGTTAGTTGATGAAACTTTAAAGACTTAAATTAATAAAATATTTCAGAGAAATAAGAAACTACCGCAAAATCATTCAATCGACAAGAAAAAATAATTCCTATGTAGGTAATGTATTTTCAATAAAAGCAGTCTGAGTGATTTCCGACAGTTCTATATTTTATAAATTTGAATAATTTCTATTTTATACATTTGAATGTCGACAACTATTGTAATTTATAATCATGTTTTCTGTGACTGTCACAAAATATTTCATCACAGAATATCTGAACCTCTACACCTACACTTAATCAATGTAATTTTTTTCATTTTTCATTTTTCCGAATTCGGCTGTGTTCAAAAGATATAGCCATTCGAAAAAAATTGAGCCAAATACGTGCCTGATACTCTGGATTTAATGCAAAGTTCATATATCTCGATCAAAAATGAGTTTTTACAAATAGGAAATACATACTCAAGTGTTAACCTTATTGAAATAAAACTGTTACAACCACGATATAATATCTTAACAAATTCACTCAGTTTTTTCGGTTATTTTTATCTACATTTGAAAAGACATATTTCTACCATCAAAATAAGTTCTTTCTTCGATTTTCCTGAAGATTAGTTTGAGAACAATGATTATTTGTTCATATTTTTCTCGATTCTTGAAAATTACTATTTTGTATTAACAACAATAATCTACTATGAATATTTCACTGAGATTTCGAATACTCTTCTGAAATACGAACAATGAATTCTTAATAGAAACTGTGCGAATAAAATGTATTATTGCATGCTCCTTAGAATTCAATTTTATTCCCCATATTTGTGGGATTTTATTATTCCATAATATCTCTACATCAAAAGTTTTTTAATCACAGAGATTTCAGTCGCGAAAAAGTTGTTAAACATTCTGACAACATTGCTATTTTGTAATGCCATCAGAGCGTCTATAATTTTTCTGCGGTTCAGTGATATTTGAAATCCAGGGAAGTATCCAGATAATTTTTGAGATTTATGATTTTTTCGTCAAACTTCATGGGGTAAAATTAGGAATAACTCGAAAACGACGCGTAAAAAACATAGCAATATTTTTTCAATGATTGATTCTCCAAGGAATATTCTATGATGAGGCTACGGTGTAACTTTTATATCGGGAGGAATATCGAATAAGTGTTGATTGAGGAATATGCAACATACATAGAGTAAATACTCAACAAAAATTCAGTCTATGCGAAATGACGTTTCCGAAAACATGGAAATAAAATTGGTTTTTATGGATTTCGGAAACCCTGTATAATTTTCAAACGAAACCGAATTTGGAAAAATGATATTGGAAAGATGTGTGTCGTTAGAAGAGAGGAATCTACAGTTTGAATATACAGGGTGAGTATTTGATTTGTACATATATTTCAACTGTATACTCTTGAGGCCAAAGGAAACCTTTTTTCATTTTCCATTCTTCCGAATTCGGCTCTGTTAAAGAGATATGGCCATTTGAAAAAAAAGTTGGGCTTAATACATGTCTGAAACAATTCTCTGCAAACACTTCAAAGTAAATATTTTTCGATTGAAATTGAGGTGATTAGGTGTTCTGGGTGATACAATTAGAAAATACTTAAGCACTAACGTTATTTGAATAAGAATGTAACAAAAGCGATATTTCCTAACAAAAACACTGTCCGATTATTTCTGCAATTGAAAAGCCATTTTTCTCCCACCAAAATAAGTTCCGTCTTCGATTTTCCTGAAGATTAGTACATAAACACTAATAATTTGTTCATATTTTCCTCGATATTCTAAAACGATCTCATAAAAATTGGTTTCTCACTAACCTATCCTAACTCCATTAACCAGTCATTTGATTCGAGGTCAATGATCTAACCTTCGGGTTCCATCCTCTGTGATATTTCACTCACAGAACTCTAGAGAAGACGATGCCAGATTGCCGATTTTCTCTTCAAACAATGGTATAGCCGAACTCAAGAAAGCAGTACGTCCCCTATCGTTAGCGGATGAACTATCACAAGCACATTAGTTTTGTTCACTTTTCGCTAAAGGCGTCTAGGCGTTGCTCTTTGGAAATGCCAAACGAGTAGTCCTGATTCTCGCCGATTTAGCGCTACGATCATAATATCAGTCGCGGACCGCGGTCCGCTGCGATGTAGCCGCCACGCAAGACAAGCCGTTGTTCTGTGTCTCCAACCGCCAACGAGCTCCATCACAGGCCAGTCTCTGATACAATGAACGACGCGATAACCTTATTTATTTATCTACTTGCAGAGAATGAAGCGAACAGGTGATGATTGTGATGTGCAGATCCGTGTAGTGTCGATAAAACACTCCGAGAGGATATTGTTGAGATAGATATTTTCCTGAAGGACCGGTATAACAATAAATTTTCAATAGGAACTGTGCTTATAAACTGTGTAATTCAATTATTACATCGAACGTTTTTCCATCATAGAGATTTTAGTCTTGACGAAATTGATAAACATTGACAACATTGTTAACTTGTTGAAACCAGAGAAGAAATAATATTCGATGATATTCAAGGCAGGAAAGCCTTCAGATTTTTCTTGAAATGATGATTTTTTCCTCAAATTTTATCGTACGCAATTAGTAATAACTCAAAAACGACGCGTTTTATTGAAAAAATATAAGAATGCTTTTATTTTCCAAAATAGTTGATTCTTTGGAAAATTTGAACCGTTTATCTTTTTCGAGTGATTTAATAGTATTTTTGCATGAATTTATGAGTCGCCTACGCTGTAACTTTTATACCAGGAAAAATATGGAACAAGTTTGAATCGAGGAATATGCACCATGAATAGAGTAAACAATCAACCAAAAGTCAGTTCATTCGAAATATCGGTTCCGAATATATGGAAAGAATAGTGTTGAATTCATGGATTTTTGACACCCTGTATCTTTCAAACGAAACCGAATTTTGAAAAATGGTATGGTAGAAAAGTGTTTCGTTTGATGAGAGGAATCTACAGTTAAAATATATGTACAAGTCAAAGACTCGCCTTGTATGTGCAAGTCAAAGACTCATCCTGTATTTATATTAAATTGCAAACTATTAACTGCTCAGGTAGGTATCGAAAAAACATTGCGTAGTGGACAAAATTGATCGAATAGAAATGAAAGGAATCATTGTATAGAGAATGAACTTTGGTGAAAAAATTCGAGGTTTGGTAAAACTTTCTGCTTTTTCATTGTGCTTTATTGACACCGTTTGTGTTTGAAATAGCAAACAAGCAATTACAGCCGGGATTTCAATTAAAACAAATTTTGTGACATATGAAGTCGTTATTCACACACTATAGGCAACGAGGGTTTTCCTAACGATGCAGTCACGTTCATCTGCACACGTTGGGCGCTAACTACGTCATAATTGACAAAGCAAATGAGGTTACCGGTCTCATGAATTGCCAAATGAGACGCCCAACCGAATTAACTTTCCACTCGTCCTCTTGAATTTTCCGCCCTTTTTCATTGCCATGGAGCTATCTTCCAGGATGCCAGAGGATTATAGTATGTATTCCGACCTAAATTGGACACGTGCGGTTCCTGCTTGCCTAGAATGCAAAGAATTCCCATCGGGAGTTTCGGAATTGATTTGTTCCTCTTTCGATCGAAAGTTTCTGTTTCGAATCATATTCTGAGCAAAAATTAGCTTTCTAGCCGTGATCTAACAGGAATTTCACCTAACGTTTCATCTAAACAACTGCGGAAGGCGTATTCAGAGTAATTCAGAAGTAATCTCCAACTTAAAGATGAAGAGTATTAATATGGAGACCATCAAAATCGATGAGCACAAAAACCACATGAATATAAAAGAAGAGATTCTCATTGTTCATAGTAGCGTAATTGCCTGATATCTGCAATGATATAACTAAACCTGTCCGCAGCGGAGTGGATGAAACGACCGGCCACGCTAGCGCTGGGGCTGCAGCTATAAATACAGCGATAGATGGAGTAACATCTTTAATTCGGAGGAGTCAACCATCGAGAAACAATTTCCATCCGTGATTCCTCTGAGGAAGCCCTTCGCAGTAGAAGGAGAAGTCGGATTCTTATAATTTTGGAGTTGAATCCGGCTGTGAAAGCTGTATGTCATAAATGCTCTGTCAATAATGGCGCGCTTCTGAACAATGACATATTATCAAATAAGAAGTTTGTTCGAAAAAACCGATCTACGTTTTTCTGCAACCAATTGTTGGAGTGGTAATAATTAGAATGTATAGTAGTACCCCTCCACAGAAAATTTGAATTTCATCAGAGAGGCTAATGAAGAATGTTCCGATGAAAATTTACATCGAATTGAGGGACCTCCTTTGGGAATAATCTAGAAAGAAATTGTCAGTGAAAGTAGCGCCTGAGACTGTTCTGTATGCAAATCGGAATTGATTTTACTGCTTCCACGAAATTAGAGGGGTAATTCGGCAATTTAAGTTTTTCAATCGTCCAACCACTAATAACGCCATGATAAAAACGAACATTAAGGGAGCACCACAATTTCGATTAACTGTTTTTGGACTTCGAAGACTTTATCTGGCGCAAACGAGAATGGGAAATGAAAGTTACTGAGAGAACAAAGGAAATGTTGCTCTCAGGTTCAATTAATAGACCAGCAGAAAAGAATATAGCAAGTATTTTATGTCTACGGAAAGAGTACTTCAATGTAGTAATATTGTTGGTATAGTTGGTTAGAAACTAACCGGCTAATTTTAAATAAAGAGAAAACAAATCTTGTTTTCTTCAGAACACAGAGATCCAAGCAAGTGGTCCCTGATACTGTGAGTGTCGGTAGCTCTGTCCTACGAAGGCAAGAGTCCACAAGATTCTTGGGTCTCATGTTGGATGAAAATATGAGCTGGAATATGCATATTGAGTCGATTAGAAAAAAATTGAATATAACTCTTTATCAACTGCGAGTAGTAAAACCCTATGTCGATGAGCATACGTTAAAAATTGTCTATTCATCATGCTTCGAGTCCGTACTGCGTTATGGCATAGTTTTTTGGGGCCAAAATGTGGATATTAAGGATATTTTTGTTATTCAGAAAAAGGCATTGCGTGTAATTTTGGGCTTAAACTATTGTGAAAGTTGTCGTGGGCACTTCAAAGAAAACAATTTATTAACAGTTACAGGGTTATACGTATATGAGCTACTGACGTTTATGTATAACAACAAAAAATTATATGACTCTTCCAAAATGGTCAGTAATAGAAAAACAAATTTTATATTTCCTATTCATCGGCTCACCATTTATGAAAAAAGTTGCTACTATGCGTCAATAAATGTTTTCAATAGATTACCTTCAAAAATTAAGGAATTATTCTCAGAGACAAATTTTAAAAAAATTGTTAAAGAATTTTTAATTGATGTTGAACCGTACACACTCGCGGAATATTTTTCAAATTGTACTCTTTCATTCTCTTAGGTTTAGGAAAATGTTCTGTTATTCTGTAGTTTAAGTTTGAATTGGCTTATATTGACGTAATTTCATATTTACTTGTTGATATTGTTATGTCGGTGTAATTATGAAATAAAGGGATTATTATTATTATTTTTTTTATTTTTTATTATTATGAAAATAAATGCTGTGAAGATGGACTAGCGGATCTAGGGAGTTTTTCAAGTAGAGGCCATGAAAATTCTCAACCAAGAGTACAGAGTGAGCCAAATTGGACACATTTGAATAATATTTTTAAATCAGATAAACAAAAACTGATGTCGATGTCTCATCGTTTTAGTGTCTTTTGTAAATGAGCATTTTTTAATTTTGTCTCTAACTGTTTTCTTGTGAAAAATTCCGCGGTTTTGTGAAAACATTTCTGTGGCACTTTTTTATGTACTATTCAGTGCTCTCGGTAGATTTTTATAAAATAATGCTTATCAATATTTATTTATAGAACAATATTTCATTTCAAATGGAATTCTGACTCCAGAGATTTTTGTATATTTCAGTGAAGCTTGAGGTATACAATACTTGATATTTAGCCAGAAATAGTCACATCTGAATAGAATTCCACATTTATCATCAACTTCAAAGAATTTTTCACACCTGTTCTTCACCTCATCAATGATAAATCCTATATAAATGATGCCATTTCCCTTCGCATATTTTACACATCATTTGATTTTTTGTAATATCTAATTATGTTTCAGATTTTTGGAAAAACTACTGACATCATTCAAATCTACTTGAAAAAATGTGCTTCAGGAAAATTGGTTTCAGAAGGAAAAAGTTAAAGCAACTTTTCCAAAATTTAAATTTCATATGATTCCAAAGGGATCTGCCCAAAGGAATATTTTAGACGAAATTAAACGCCCAAGAAAGATACAGATAATTCCAGCCAACACAACAAAGCCATATAGACAAACCTACTGACCATCCACCAACCAGTATGAATAACAAACATAAACAACAATTATAATAGAAAAATAATGAATCTCCATACAGCATTATAGATACCAGTCAGACCCTGAACATCTTCCATGAAATTCACGATTATTTTTCTAAATATAAAGTATTAATTTACCTAATATTACTGCCATGATAGTAAGTCATCGTTCCGTTTTGTTAACAAACTTGGAATTGAAAAACTTATAACCCCATTTCAATGAATTGTCTTTATATCCGCTTCTGACTTTCTCATAAATGAAGGTTCTGAGCAAAGCATACTGTTGCGTTTTTCTCAAACAAATGTCATAATTGAAAGCGTCTTTAAAAGTCTTTCAGGATGAGGCTGAGTACAAATGACATCAAGCATGATGTTTCTGAAGAAGACTATGATTTCCATATATTTATTGTCGCTAAGGTGTGGTAAATATCATGAGATGCATCATTTCACTCAGAGGAAAAGTTACTGATGTATTATTTCTCGATAAATTTCATCCAAAATCTTAACTTCCGTCACACACTCACTCTGGTTCCATTGTAATACATTCATTCCGTAACCGCATATGCATTCTCCACCTATTTCCCTGCTCTAAACTCATTTTATATCGAACTTTTATTGCCACTGCTTTTGCTGCTCCATCTAAAACACTTTCTATGTTATATACGCTCACGCTCGTATCGACTGTGAAACCGGAGAAATCCACATAACAATAGAAATTTGAAGAAAATAGAAATCTAAAAGTCTATTTCTGTGGAAGCAGTATAAGCTCTAATTTCAGATGTTGCCGCAGAAATAAAAAAACTATTCAGTAGAAACGAATTGGATTCAAAAGGAACCATCAATAAGATATCTGTTGAGTGATAGCATCCATATTCAATAAATAATATCAGGAATTTGGATCAATTGAAATAGTCTGTATTGATGTTTAAACATTCACAACTTCACAACGTTTCGGACACTATTTGTCCATTCTCAAGGCTGACACGATGAATTATTTATCTAAACGAACACACTTAACACGCACCTCGTTATAATTTTTATTCAATTTTATTCAGTGATACTTGCAGCCTACAATTTTTATCTTACATTGTTTTAATTCATGACATCAAACTTATCAGCCAAATTGTTTGCTTTCTGGATGTTTGTTGTTTAAAATTGACTGTGAAAGAAGAGCAAATTTGACGGCTCACTGACACAAGACACATAAGATAACTAATAATTAAAAACAACAACCTCATTTTTTGACCGAAACTAAGAAACCAAGATTAATGGCCAAGAGAAAATATTTCTGAAAATTATAATGACCATTTTGTAGAAGGACTCAAGCTGTCAATGTTGATATGTCATAAGAAGAAATTGTAATTTTTGTGAACTCACTAAAGGGTGATGTTTGAATCCATTTATAACAACATATCATAACACAACGACTCAATTCTCTGCTAAACCATCATAACATAAATCTCTCATCATAGTTCCACTAACTCAAGGCGTGAGACAGTTGTCTCTATTTTTCTCGCCGCATGAGGTGTTGTATTTCAATGGTAGGCCTTGCGCATTCGCCATTTCGTACAAGCACGAAATGGAAAATATTTGTCTACGTTGTATGTTGACTTGAACATTGAAAACGGGATGAAGAAATTGTAACTTCTAATGTCATGAATCAAAGGTAATGTAATCAATTAATCCGATGGCATATGATAATGACAACCTCAGTCAATTTTGATGGAAACCCATTATGAATTTCTAATTTCTATATGAAAAACATGTGATGGTGAGATCGAAAAAGTTTATTCGAAGTGCAATCCTATGTACAAAAGAATATTTTTTCATAGGGAAGAGAAGTTTCTGTTTTCATGGCGAGCTTGAGTTTACCCGCCGAACGCATTAAGGCAGGTATTCGAAAGCGAGCCATGAGGACTCACTTCTCCCTCGAAGAAAATATGTTATTTTATTTTCAAACGTTTTCAAATACATAAAAATCTGAATATCCATTCATTTCTGGGTTGATTCGCATTTACGATTGTTATAATTGAGTGAATAATGTTACCGTTGTCTTGCAAAATTCATTGTTGCATAGCAACTTTTTCTCTTCCTAGGCGGAGAGATAGAACTTTTCGATGATCCTGTCAGTTGGAAAATGCTGTTGTTATCATAAGTTTGGAAATAAAATTACTTCAATTTGCAATATTGATTCCAATGGATTCTAGAGTTTTCACACAAGTAGTTGATGGTTTTTGGTGAACTTGTAATTCTCTTTTGTAAATGGCACCCAAAATTGCTTTTGATATTTTTTTCTCTTTCGAATTTTCGATGTAAAAACACTATTGCTTTTCCATCAGTTGAAAATTAAGGCATGATCTCTGGAAACAATGTCCAGTATATTCTTGAGGGTGGGATGAATTCGAAAAAGTGGCAATAAACTCATGCATTCCACCAAATGTGTGAATTCCAATGTTTTGTTTCGCGCATTTTTCATTTTCATCAGTTACAAATGCGTGGTTTCTGTTGCAAGGTCGTATTCCACATATTGAATGTACACCCTGTACATTCCGCTTTCAAAAATTCGCTACCTGCTTCTGATTCTACCATACGTTTACATTACTGAATCGTTTTTATTTATTTTCGGCACACGTCCAGTTTTCCTAGAAAAAGAAGATGTGAGAATATTCTGAACTAGATAGTAAAGCTGTATACCTATCTCCCAATGATACGAAGCTCTTCCCGAGTCCTAAAGTAGTCATTCCAAATTCGTATTTCATTTTCAATCACCCATATTCTTATGTATTAAAATCATTTCATCCAGAAAATATCACTATACGTACCCTACGTAAACCAAAAAATCTACAACTAATAGGTATAGAATAAACATTCGAAACAAATCATGGAAGGCAAAACTAAGGATTAACACAAAATTCACAGAGAATGTATGTTCGAAATGAATTTTTTTTAATACATATTCGCGACCTTTTTATTAAATTTTGAATCGACCTTCTAATGAGGGATCGATTTTGCTTTAAGATATTACATTTCTCGAGAATTCTTTCAACAAGGTGTTCTCTTCCTCAAATTTCAACCTTATAATGTTTTGTTTTCAGATGTCCCCACAGAAAATAATCTAAAGGGTTCAAATTATGTGGCTGATAATTACCCGAACAGATGGATTGGTCGTGAAGGCCCTATTGCTTCACCACCTGATTTAAACCCTTTAAATTATTTTGTGCAGACACATGTGAAAACAAAAGTCCATTAGGTTGAGATAAGATGTAGAGAACACCTAATTGGAAGAATTTTTGGGGAATGTTATATCTTAAAGCAAAATTAATCCCTCATCAGAAGGTCAATTGGAAATTGAATAAAAAATCGTGAATATGTATTCAGAAAAGAGGAAGTCGTTTCGAACAATCTATGTTAATTTTGTGTTAATCCTCAGTTTTGCCATTCCTAATATGTTTCGAATGTTTATTCCGTTTTAGTTGTAGATTTTTTGGTTTACGTACGTAAAAAATATTTTCTGGATTAAATGATTTTATACATCAGACTATGGGTGATTAAAAATGAAATTCAAATTTGGAAAACTACTTTAGGACTCAGGAAGACCTTTGTATCATTGGACGATACAGCTATCTAGTTCAGAATATTCTCACTGCCTTGGAGCGAAATAACGATATTGTTCATCTTTAAAAAAAATTTCTAGGAACACTGGACGTATGCCAAAAAAATAATAACGCTTCTGTTATCTGTAATGTATGGTAGAATCTGGAGCAGGTACGAATTATGGAAAACGGTATGTACAGAGTGTTTTTACAACCTGCAAAGTCAATCTGAACTTATCATAAATCTCATCTTGTATTTTTCAGAAGGTGTTGGAATTATTGAAAGAAGACAATCATATTGTTCTACACTGAAAATTTCATCAATATTGATCACGCCATACAAAAGTTATGAATAAAAGAAAAATCGGTCGAATCGGACAAATCCTACTGTTGACTCCCAATAAAGACCCCCAACCATAAACCAAACATTGTTTCAAAACTGCCTTGACTAGTGTAAACTTCTCCAAAAATCTGACAGTCTACTCCGAAATCACCCTGTATTTAAATATAAATCATCTGATGCTTCAGTAAAAAACTTTGTGAACTCTTGTTTCAATTTTGAATATTTTAACTCTGCAATCTTGGTATTTACGTTTTAGTGATGTATCCAACTAAAGTTACTCCTGAAATCAAGGTTCTTTTTGTTAATAATATACTTCAGAAGTCAAACAAACAGTTTCAGAATCGATCATTATTATTTTAATTATATTCAATTCTACGTGACAATTCACAAAAGCCAATCTGATGAGTCCTGTAAGCGAAGCTTGGAGGAAATTCAAACGAAGCTTGTAGTTTCTAAGCGGTAGCTGAGGTAGTAGCCATCAGTATATTAATAATATATGTTTATTTAATAAATTTCAATAAATAAACAAATGAGTTACAGAGGTTATTAATCTAGGAGAAATGACCTGTACGTAACTAAGAAAACAATTTTTTTTCCATCAAGAGTTTATCAGATACATCGCGTTCATTGATATAAATATCAACAACCGCCCTTTACCTGCATCCACATAACGAACCATAATCGAAAAATTTACTCTTCAAAAAATTAATTTCTATCTTATGCGTATAAGAGACCCAACCCCAAAAATTAAAACAAAACAAAAATTTTTTTAAACGCCCTGACTGCGCGTATCCAACTATAAACAACTTTACATTTTACATATTTTGGTCGTAGTTAGTTACAGTACATCACAGTTATAGAAAGTAGGTTATATGTTATATCATAATCATTATTCGTCTTATATTATTATGTAATTACAACATCATTCACTACAGGTAGGTATTTCGAGGTAGGGGTAGGCTTCCTGTGGCATTTAGGTAATGTATACACGTATATAGTTATGTTTTTCTTTATCTTCTTCTTTTTTTTATTTTTAATATTGATTAATGAACATCTTTATCCAGTGTCTATTTTTTTCGGTAAGCCATTTTTTATGTTGAATTTGAACTTTTTGTAACTTTTGACTTATTGTTACTTTTAACTTTTAGTAACTTTTAACTTTTTTCAGATCACCGGGTATTTGTGCATATATTTTTGGAGCTATGTATAAATGTGACAACATCATTCACTAGAGGTAGGTATGTCGAAGTAGGGGTAGGCTCCCTGTCGCATTTAGGTAATGTACACACGTATATATAGTTATGTTTTCTTTATCTTCTTCTTTTTTTTTAATTTTAATATTGATTAATGAACATCTTTATCCAGTGTCTATTTTTTTCGGTAAGCCATTTTTTTATGTTGAATTTGAACTTTTTGTAATTTTTAACTTTTTTTAGATCACCGGGTATTTGTGCATATATTTTTGGAGCTATGTATAAATGTGACCTTTGGCCTCTTCGTTTATTGCATCTGGTTGTTTGGTAAGTGTAATTCTTTTTTCGGGTAGAATACGAATGTTCGATTTTATTTAGAAGTATTTTTCCTGTGAATATGTAAGTGATTATTTTAAGTGCATACGATTGCTTTGCGTCGAGTACATTTGTTAGCTCGTATAGCTTGTCACTTGGAAATGTGGGGCTTTTTCCAAATATTATACGTAATAGCCATTTCTGTATCGTGTGCAGTTTTTCCAAGTGACAGTCGTAAATTCCCCCCCATCCTATAAGGCCATAATTGACCTGAGACTGTACCAAAGCATTGAACAGTATCATCATGTATTTTGTATTTCGTAGATATTTTTTCATTTATTCGAATTTGTAAAGCAATCCTCTCAATTTTTTTACTAAGTGGTTAACATGTTCGTTCCATTTCAGACTCACATCAATAACTACCCCAAGATATTTTATATTTTTTGCCTCTGGTATAGGTAGCTTTTCGTCTATTTCTATGCTCCCAAGGGAAGGCAGACCGGTATTGTATGAAGCAAAAGGTGAATATCTAGTTTTTTTTTTTTTATTTAATGTTAGTTTATTGAATTTGAACCAGTCAATGATATATTTGAAGTCCTTCTTCACGTTTGATTTTGAACCATTCCAAGATGCTGCGTTATATTGTATTACCGTGTCATCTGCAAAACTGATTATATGGCCACTGCACTCGCTCTTCAGCAAACCGTTGATATAAACTAGGAACAGAAGCGGACCCAGCACCGTCCCCTGGGGAACACCATACGTGACCGCTCTCTGCTCGCTTCGAATTCCATTGACCTCAACGATCTGCCGGCGATTTGACAAATAACTTTCAAAAAATTTAAACGCAGTACCGCGGAAGCCATATACTTTCCAATTTTTTCAACAAAGTCTGATGACAAACAGTATCAAAGGCTCTGGCCAGATCCACGAAGATGCACAGGGACGGAATTTGTTTATCCAAATATTCGTAAATCTTTCCTGTTAGTTCTCCTATAGCATCCTCGGCGGATCTGCCCCGCCTGAAACCGTACTGCCTATCACTGATGATATTGTGTTTATCTAGAAAACTCAATATCAATATAAATACCCCGGTATAAAATTGAGAGCAACACGCTTTAGATTAATAGATTGTCAGAATATTCTAGAATCGAAGAGAAATCTGGATTTTTTACTTCCACTGTATACACATAAAGTTCTCTTCGCAACCCAATATAGCATATACGACCTATCCCTTCCTTATCCTACCTGCGAGTGATTAGCTTCGATTTTATTAAGTATTTTCGATGTTCTTTTCATAGTCCCACGAAGTATCCTTCCCGCTTTTTTGTGTATATAAGAAGTCAGGATGTTCCTGCTCCAGAACCGACGAGCATTTCTTATTTAATCGAGTTTCTCATCGTGTTTTTCAGGAAACTCAGCCTAGTTTAATTGGCCCGAACTTCTGCAGGAAATCGATTAGGTACGTAATTCAATTAAGCCTAATGAACCAAGTCCGTCCGAATTCCAGCGCCTACCCGGAATTTATGGAAATAGATTTCATTTTTAATCCGAGATGTCGTTTCATTGTTGCTCGATGTTGATGCTTCATATTTAGAATTTAAGCTGGGAGATTTATGGGATCTCTGCCAAATGAACGCGGAAACAAAATTCGTAATACTCCAACCAGTAAATTTCTGTGGATGGCAAACGAGTTGTTGAATTTCAAGGGGGAAATATTTCATTCAGTGATATTAAATATATTTCAAATATTCTGCGATACCCCTGAAATAATTAAGGTTCGAGCTGACCAAGGAGAGGGTGAACTAAATATTCCTTTTCCGACGACCTCATGCGAAAATATCAAATAGCACACTATTCAGTTTCTTCGAAAATGACAAATATCACCATAGGGATGAATTGTTGAATAACTCTCTAATCCAGACACTTATATAGAGTATCCCGGTTGGCCATGAAATTCTGACACATTTCACTGTGTATATTTTGAAAATGTTCGGTTATAGTCATTTTCCTGTCAGATACATACGCAATATTAATTTATTTAGGGAAAATAATGAATTTGAGAAAAAGTTATGTGAATTCAATAAATCCAAAGACCTGCTTAATGTTGAATGGACTGAAGAGTCCGTTACTTTTATTTGAAAAAATAATAAAAATACTCGAATAACCCGACCCTGCATATCCTGAGTATAAGTGTACATTACTTGTGTAGAAAGGGTCATTTCATACTCGTGGGAATATTCCCCCACCCATGCGAAATGGTTTACTCCGCACCCTAGTAGCGTAATATACCAATCTCTTTTTTCAAAATGTCGCCTTTATAAAAAATTCTAGATGAAGAATTTTAATGAATATTTCAGTGAAAACGTTCTTATACCAACCTGGATCAATTGTCAGAAGTGTAATTCAGCCCATTTTGAGCCACTTTTGAATGTACGTAATTCAAGTTCAATATCGAGAATACTGATTATACCTACTATACTATTTGGGATAAAAGGATGGTTCGTAGAAATGGAAGTGTTGAGTATGAGTACGATACCGAGAATGGTGAAATTCACTCATTTACCAGGATGAATAATCGTCTTACACTACAGAAAGTCTCGTTACGAAAGTAATCAAAGTTAAAAAAGTTTTTTGCCTGAGTGCACATTCAAAATTTAATGCAGATCTGAAATTTCTAAATTAGCCTTCATCCAGTTCGACAGAAAGAAAATCGATTTCAATTTGCATAAGGAATGAGAGACGCGAAGCAAGCTATCAGTGACAAAGTCATTCCACTTTCTATTACGACATTGAAGTCAAATACAAGTCCTGGATTCAGGTGGTAACGGGAATACGGTTCTTCATCTTTCGAGGAATCAACGGATCGATTGATTGCGAATCAAGGAGCTATTCGAAGATGATGTATTTTCTTATGACTTTTCGAATTAAAATTCGGGAAGTGAACCAAGCTACAGCAAGAAGCACTTTACACACATAATAGAAGACACCAATATCTATACTATCTTTTGAATGACACTTGGCAAATAGAAAAACCAGAGTCCGCAGGCTCAAAATCGCTTTATGGAATTGAAATAATGAGAAAAAGTGCAAAAAATTACAGCATATATTATATGGAATTTTCAAATATCTCTGAAAATTTGAAGTATCGTTGTCATTGATTTATGTGAAGACAGGCCTCCACTTCGCCTTGTCATGATTACAATTATGAAAATCAAATGCAGCGGAGAGAAAATAATCTTATTTGACCAGAAAAAACGCTTTCACCAATCATTTTAGTCAATATCTTCTGATTATCATATACACACATCATCAAAAGTCCTGGCCTCCCTAAGTTTCTCAAAAATAAACAATCCATCTACTGGCAATGAGATGAATATTGTCCTCTATTTCAACTGCAATACATTTGATAAAAAATCTTTGTTTATTACTCTTTGCTTTATACAGGACGAGCGACCCGCCCCGGCTTCGCACGGATGCTATGCTGATATACTAAATACCTACTACCTACTACAGAATGTCCTTATAAACAACGTTTGTTCAGAAGTTACTCTTGAAAGAGCGACATATAATTGACCATGAGAAAAACACTCAAGCCCCTATTCAGCACCATAACGCCTCTGGCCAACATATAGCAATATTCACAAACTCATTGTCCTCAATTCAAGCTATATCCAACATTTACTCTAAGAACCCATTGACACTAAAGATTCAAGAACGATGCCATATACTTAGAACGAACAAAAACATCTATACGAACATAATTTGGGTACCATCTCTTATAGGTATTGAGGGAAATGAAACTGCAGATCAATCAGCGAAACTGGCACGAACCTCTGATCTTCCCATCACAAACATACAGCTGTACTCTGACTTAAAGGCATCAATAAAGTTGAAATCTCTTAGAGACTGGCAAACCCAATGGAATAGCAGCGATAATAAACTTCATGCAATCCAATCCGAAATAGATTCCCCGATAAAAATTTATCTAAAGAGGAAAGACAAAATAGTAATGAGGAGATCAAGAATTGCACACACCAGGCTGACACACAGCTACTTGATGTCATCGGAACAACATCCCATATGCGAATACTGCCCAGAACATCGATTAACTGTGGAACACTTCCTAACTCGCTGTCAACATTATGATGACATCAGACATCGACTGGACCTCAAAGAAAATTTAAGAGACATCCTCAGCTCACCAACACAAATTGAAGCAGCAATAGAATTCTTGAAAGAAAGCCAACTGTTCAATCAAATATGATCAATACATCCATAGTTTATTTCTCTTTCCGTTTATAACCATATTTTGTGAAAATTTTTGTCTTAAGGTGGGCGTTTAATGTAGTGTGTTTTTATTTCAAGTTGATTTCGAAAACGGTTTCACTTTGAGAACTGAAATTTTGTGGGTGAACTCAGAAAGGATTAGGGTTCTTGTTGAAATAATTTTAATCGATTTCATTCCGACAGTTAATTTTTTTTCTTTCAAAAATAGAAGAAAATGAGCCAAACCATGCTTCTGTTTTATTTCAACAGAAAGACCCAGGAAAATAGTTCAACTTCCGATTAAAAGTGAGTCTACTGATAATTTCGTTCAGAAGATCAACTTGAAATACGGAATTGGCAGAGAATGGCCAAATTCAAATTTTGGCGGTAAAAAGTTCTTGCTTTACCCACAAATTCGCGTATTTCATAGTTCGGCGATTTTCGGATAGAGAGCGCCATTGTACATTTCATTCATGATTAGAGAGATATTCATAGAACTTGATAGTGATAGTGCTTGTTCCGGCTTGTTCTATGGAGATATTCCATAGAATGGACGGTGGCGCCTCTATCGGCTGAGCTTTCCTATTCGCTTCAAACGCCGACCTTAATCTGTAATGTAAAAATAGAATATTGTACTGTGTCAATGGCCTAGTTGCCGAGACACGATAATTTCAATAAAAAAAAAACACACTCAACGCTCAAATCTAAACCCGTAACGTTGAAAGTTTGACCCTGTGATTTATTAATGTTCATTGCAAAAGATGTCGCACCGCTATGTCCCTGCATTTTAAATCTGTAATATCTTCGGAAATATTCGGAGGTAATATCACAAGACTATTACAAATAGCCGACTATTATTTTCGACCTAATTCTATCGAGAGCGTTTTGTATTTCGACAATTTGATAAGACCATATGAACATTAATAATCTGAATAACTCCCGAGAGCTTTAGCTCGAGGGAGTTATTCTTTGATTATTAATGTTCATTTGGTCGAATTGAATTGTCTTGAAATGCAAGTTGCTCGAGATGAATTAAAGAAAATAATAGTCGCTTTTTGTCATAGTCGAGTGATATTCAGGAAGATTATTTCATGAACACGTTCAGGCAAGGACAGAAGAAGGCATCTCTATTTATTTTATTCAATGTTCAAATGTTTCGCTAAGATTCCTGTCACTTTCGCTGTAGTGAAAGCAAGCCAATTCATAAACTTCTATCATTTAATTACACGTACAAATTAATCATCAACAATAACTTAAACTCAAATATAAAATAATTGATTATTTGAAATTGAAAACGCAATTATTGTAAGTGATGTTTGCACCAGCACCATAGATGAGTCCTGTAGGTGTCGCCTTTTCTATTTTTTCTTGGATGACCTGTGCTGCTGAAGTTGAAGGCTGTGTTTCTTCAAACTGTCGCATTCTATTCATGATTTTGTTGTGGTGTTCCTCATCGAGCTGAAGGTAAGGTTTTATGGATGATGAATTGCTGTGGCCCGTTATTTTAATCAGTTCCTGTTCCTGCACGCCAGCCTTTGCTAGTTGTGAAACGGCTGTAGAGCGACTTGAATGATTCGTTATTTTTCTTTTCTTTTCATCCAAACCAATACGTTCTGCACCTTTTTTCATCCATCCCGAGTATTCATTTTTCCCGATGGGACAATTTTTGTACCATGCAGTTTCTTGTTTTTTCCAGTACGGATTTGGAGTCAAGAAAAAACGGTCGGTGGTTATGTGTGAAGGTCGATGTTTGAGAAGTTCCAAGAAAATACGTACAGGACAACGATTTGTATTTTGGCTGTTAGCTGTGAGCCATTTACTATCAGCGCACTTTTGGTTCCCTCCTTGGCAAGTTTTTGTGAATACAGGATTATATTCGATCCTTCCAGAATAGGTTCCGTCGTTTTTCATTTCTCTTTTAAAATGGTCTATTTTACAATGAATACCTTCTCCTCCTCGCCAGGCCAACTCTACAGATACTATTTGAAAAAATTTCTTCTGAAGGCCGTCTGGGGTATTCTCATCATAGCTATCTATAATAGCATTCAACTCATCTAAAGTGAGTGCTTCTGAACTTTCCTTCCTCTTTTGAGGACAGCTTTGCAGGGTTCGCCTTTTCGCATTACGCGCATCTCTGGCACCTTGGAATTCGATATCTTCGAATGGATTCACCTTTCTATTATGTTTGGTGAAGTATAATTCCTGCAGAGATTTCGCTACTGAATTCCACATCAATTTAACTGTATACTCTTTATATTCTTCACCATTTTCTTTGCGCATATTCCATGCCCAATCTTGAAGAATTTCGGCTATTTTGGAAATTGGGGTAGTCGCACAAAATTCGTAATTTTTCTGCCGACAAAAAGACATAAATTGTCTCCAGACAGACTCCTTACTTCTTTTTGTATTTTTCGGAATGGATTTAGATACATTTTCACTAATTTCCGTAGTGGAACATGAACCAAAACGCGACATTTTTAATTTTGAATGAATGTTATGTCAAATTTCGACACTTTTCATAGCACACATATGCAATCGAAATAAATAGCCGCTGATATTTCTTTGTTTACCTGAATATCCGATAATATTGCATATCGCGTGACTGAATTCGTGACTTTTCATTGGCGGAGCCATGTGTGAATGAAATAATCATTTGAATTACATTGAATGGACAATGTATTTAAGGTACTTACTTGGATAAGGATTGATTCTGTATTGCTTAAAATAACTTCATAAATAAGCCATTTTTCCCCTAAAATGTGGAGGATAAAAAATTGTTTTTGTGGGTTATCCTTGAGAGATAGACATATACCATCGCTGACTTTTTTGTAGGCCATTTTTAGGTGTATAATACCGAGTACATTATTTTGATTCATCTCATGGGGTTCAGTCAGCGTTTGCAATGTAAGCGCAAAAAATGTGTTTATTTACGACATCACATTAAAAACCTGTAAATTCATCAGTGTTTCTCTCCAATATTATGCAAGTATCATACATATAAACCTTCCTCTTGAATCACTTTATCTATTAAAAAAAGCGTTTCAAAATCCGTTGCGTAGTTTTGAAGATTTAAGCATACATAGGGACAGACAGCGATAGCGACTTTGCTTCATACTATGTATTGATGAGGCGAAATACGAAAAATGTGAAAAAATCTGAATTTATCCTTCATTTATTTTTGATCAATTATAGTTATTCCACAACATAATCCAAATTCCGTATTACCACCTCTTCTTTCAATCAATATGCTTACGCATTCCACGAATCAAGTCATTATTGAAATTCTCAGGCATATCGTTCCATCCTCTGGAGGGCTTAACTCTTTTTCTGAACAGTTGAAGGTGGGTTTGGACGATTGGATATATTGCGCTCTCTAATTAAACTCATACGTGCTCAATTGGATTCATGTCCGGTGAGTTTACTGGCCCTTCATTGGATATTGTCGTCTTGAAGAATATTTTGATGCCTCCGTGCGGTGTGATGGGCATTTTCATCCTGATAAATGAAAGTATCCCCAAATTCGCACAGAGGACCAATAGTTGGTTTAATGATGTTTTTCACGTAGATGGCACCAGGCATTGTTCGTTCAAAGATAATATGACGGGTACGGCGGCCGAACATCATACCTCAGCACATTATTGATTCACCTTGAGAGGGCACAACATCCCGGGCTAAATTGAGTCGCCCTTGTCTGCCTGGACATCTTCGAACCTTTCTCGTCGACTATAACTTTGTAAACCTCGTCCACGTTGCGCAATTGTGGTGAAAGCCATTCTTGGTGGTGTTTTGCCTATTGACGACGGGTAGTTCTATGTCCAGGGGTTAGCCGAGGTACCCTTGAAGGGCTTCTTGCCCTTAGATTTGAGGAATGAAACCGTCTCCTTATGGTACTGGTTGAGACTACCCGTCTTTAGGTTCCTAAAAAAATGACTCCGGAGGGTTGTATCAGATACCGTTCGATTTCTTCGAGTGAAATTATAGCTATATAATGGTGCTCTTTTTCAGAAAGTGCCCTGCGTCGACCAGGCACCGGTATCCGGGCAACGCTGCCGATTTCCAGGAAATAGTGAAGTCTGTGGAATATTCAAACGTTGCTCAATCTGGTGGTTCGACAAAGCTTCTTGATTAAGGGCTACTATTCTTGCCCGATCAAACTGAGAAATTGGACGTGCTAACATTCTTCATGGATTATTCTCAATATCACAACTCTCGTTATTCACTGAAAACTGATTCAATTCGAATACACCTCCCGAAAAAAAAAATTTTGCTGGTTTATTGTTTTCATTTATGTGACTTCATAGTCCATATTCCACAAACAAAAAAAAGTCATGTTACATGCAACAAGTTGAGAGTTGTTAGGGGGGGGGGGGCAAGAATTTTGGTGGAGTCATCGGTTTGATCTTGATTTCCTCATCTGATTTCCGAAAGTTTGAGTGTTCGCCATAAATAAGTCATCCTATGTTTTCTGTTTTTTTTCTTTTATTGGAATATCACTTCAAAATTTTTCTATTGTTGGTCTTTTGTTTCTGATAATGTAAATTTCCATATACTGATTTTGCAAAGTTTCATCACTGTACACATTCATTATAATAATTTGTGAATATTTTCTTGTTGTGAAATCACCTATGTGTATTCCTTGGTTAAAATATAAATAACTAAATTTCTTGGCCAGCATTACCAAATAAAGAATTCACCTTTACGATCTCTTCATTCCATAGTCTTCTCTAACATTCTCCCCTAGAAATTAGTAAGGCCACAATCAATGTTAAGTTAACTTTACAGTACATATTCATTTCATACTTGTTCGAAATTTCATCTCAGATTCAATCGAAATCAGTGGTCAAAGTTGTCTTCGGGTGTTGAAGTGCACTTTAACGCCCGGCCGAACATAATCTATATGCATATATAAAAGAAAGATGTTGGTTACACCATTTATAACTCGAGATCGGATGGACTGTTTGTTATGAAACTTCATATATGGATTCGTCTACGGTCTGGTTAATTTAAAATACAATCAAACCTTGAAAAAATCGATAAGAATTTTACTTATACAGGAAATGCTTTTCCTCCTTTTGAGTAAGGCCACTAGATGTCGCTACAGTTACAGTTACGCTACCGCTTATTCGTAGGTACTTCATTTGATATTCTCCGCTTTAGATGGCGATATAAACAAATAGTGTGTACAGTGACTATATTCCCTCTATAGTCACTGTAATAGTGTGTAATTTGAGTTGCCTACAACTCTGCGCTGTTGGGCAAAACCAAAATGTCTCAGCGTAGGAGTACAGATGTCTAAAATGATTAGAATTCGTTGAGATATGAGAAAAGTTTCGTTCTTACCACTTCAGATGGCGCTATTCACACATTATGACTGATGATTATTAGTTATTTTCATAGTTTTATTTATTCCAAATAACGTAATCGTGAAGGAACTATATTTGACATTATCACAATTAAATGACGATGAATTTATTGAGGCTTTCGCGGCCATCGATTAATGTCATCTGTTCTTTTTTCGAGCATTTCGGTCGTCGTGGTTTGAAATGGTCGAAAAAATGAATATATGACATCAATTACCGTGTAATTTACATAGGGCTTATAGTACCATGAAAGGCTATTAACAGATCAAAAAGCGGTTGAATATCACAGTGAATTTTTATCGAAATTTCAAGTAAATCGGATTTTGGCGATCAGTTTCAATCGTGAATTGTCCGTTTTCATCTTTCCTCATAATTTTTGAAACGTTTTTGAATTTCTGTTTGGGTAATAAATATATTTGCGGAAATAACTGAATCCACAATTGCCATTATTAGTGATTCACATAGGTATTATGACATATTATTTTTGTGTATCTGTTCTGTGTGATAGCTCATATCCATGGAAACATTTGACAGTTCAAAAATCAGAGTGGATTTGTGAAATCCACATTAAGTATCATTAGGGCGGAACAAGGTTCGCCGGGCCAGCTATAGATTCGAACGTTGGCTGCCTAATTCTCTACATCTCCACGATGGAAACCCATTTACCCGATATATTTTTCGTCTGATTTGCCCCTCAAATTTTCCAGACTTTCTGAGCTGTGGGAAGACTGTCAATTATTCGTCAGAACCTGAATTTTTAATTAAATGAAGAAGTGGCATTTCATTAGTTACGTAAATTCATGATGAAGTAGGAGTAAATTGGCAATTTTTCCATTGTGTTAGAATATATTGTTAGAAACATAAGAATTTACAAGAGCCGCTGCCGGTCGTGAAACAGTTTTTCCACCTACATGATTTATCAGTGATATCTGGTAACCTGGTAACGATGATCAGAGGAGATGACAATACGTCAAGAACGAAGAACTGAAAAGAGAGTCTTTGAAGAGTATCGAGTGCTGGTGGAAGCTGTATTCACGCTCGGAGTACAAGCTGCTCACACAAATTGAATTTGGGAGTTCCTTAGAAGTTTGGTTGATTAAAGTTTGACGTTTCTTAATAGATCAGTGTTTAATTTCTAACATCAGAAGTGGGATGCAACTCAAGCAAACAGTGGACTGGTAAAGTGTTGTAGATACGTAACGATCAAGTTTTTGAGCTTGAGGGTGCCCAGTTACTAACTTCAATTTAATATTGTGAGTTTTTAGATCCGTTGTGACTTTTAGACAGAAGTGGCAAGCGACTTTGAAATCATGGAAACTTCGAATAATGAGGCAGTGAATGTGTCTTCTATATTGGTAGAATTAGTGAAGGCATTGCAGTCACAAAAGTCTACTGACCAGATAGACTTACCTTGTTTTCGGCCTGAAGTGAATGAATCAACGAAATGGGTAAGCGATGAGAAACTATTAAACAAGAATTGGGGTGGTCCGATGTGCAAACATTAGCTAGGATTGGACGATATATGCTGGGTGATGCAAAAAGATGGTATGAGAGATGGGACCCCGATTGTAGGGATTGGTCCACATTTCGCAAAGAAGTTACCGAAGCCTTTCCACCAGAAAGAAATCTTGGTAGATTGCTTGTAGAGGCTTCAAAATTCGATAGCTCTTACGTAAACACTTACGAAACGTACGTTCATGAAAAGTTAGCATTGCTCAAAAATCTCCGAGCTTATTGGACCGAAAATGATTTAGTAGAGTTGATTGTTTATGGAATTACCGAATTAGACGTTCGCAACGCTTGCATGAATGCGAATTGTCAAAAAATTTCTGAACTTCTTATCTTCTTATCTTCTTTTTCAAAACAGCTGCGCAATGATGATTTGCATCAAAAGGTGTCTGGTACTGGGGGTCCATCATACATGAAAAGAAAACAGTCCATGATGGACAGAAATGTTGCTAGTTTCAGTAAATCGCAAAGAAAGTGTTTTCAATGTGGGAAGTTAGGCCATATCCAAATTAATTGTAGGACTAAAAGGCCAAAATCATTATCCGATAAAACAGAAGATAAATTTACCCAGGGGGAAAATTCAAATAGAAGAAATACAGAAATCTGCGACTTTTGTGCTAAAAAAGGACACAACGTTTCCAATTGTTTCACTAAGGCCGCTATTGAAAAGCGCAAAGTTAATTTTTGTACTTCGGGAGAAAAATTGGCTAGTGCAACCGAAATTTTTATAGATGGTCATCGATTTTTGGCTTTAGTTGATACAGGAGCCGATATGTCACTGTTTTCTGAGAAAAACGCTCACTTGTTCGAGGACAAAATTTCTCCATGTCGTATCCTGTTGAAAGGAATTGCCAATGCTAATGTTGAGGCAACCAAGAAGTTTCAAGCTAATACAAAAATTTCAGCTGTCGAAGTCATTGTCACATACGCAATTGTTCCGGATGAGTGCATTGATTATGATGTGATAATAGGGCGTGATATTTTTGAGGATCCCAGTCTGGTAACGATAACGACTCATGAAGGTTCGCAAGTTATGCGCCGTAAATTAGTCGGAGTCAACTGTATTTCGAGCGAGATGAATACTTGTAAATTTGAAATAAATGTCCCAGAAGAATTCAGAGAAGCGCTCCAGAATGTACTACAAAATTTTGAGCATATGATCACAACTGGAAATCGTGTCGGCCCAATCAAAAATGTCGATTTGAAAATACGTCTAGAGAAAGACATCATTGTCCATCGTCCACCATATCGTTTGTCGGTCAAGGAGCGAGAATTAGTTCGCGGAATCATTTTAGATCTTACTGCTAATGAGATAATCAGGCCTAGTGAGTCACCTTTTGCAAGTCCAATAATATTAGTGACGAAGAAAGATGGTTCTCCTCGAATGGTAGTCGATTTTCGTGAACTCAACCGTTACACCATTAAGGACAGGTATCCACTGCCATTAATTGATGATCAGTTGGATAGACTTGGCAAAGGACGGTTTTTCACATCTTTGGACATGGCATCAGGTTTTCACCAAATACCGATCCATGAAGATTCGATACAAAAGACTGCTTTTATTACCCCAGATGGACATTTTGAATATCTTAGAATGCCGTTTGGGCTAGCGAATGCTCCAGCTGTTTTTCAAAGAGCGGTAAATTTGGCGTTAGGGGGTTTGAAAGATTTAGTTGCCTTAGTATATCTGGACGACATCCTGATCCCAAGCTTAACGGTTGAAGAGGGTCTTGCTCATTTGCAAGAAGTCTTGAATGCTCTCAGTTCCGCAGGTTTTTCTCTCAACATCAAAAAATGTCGTTTTCTACAAACTAAATTGGAATACCTTGGAAGAGAAATTTCAAGCGAAGGCATCAAGCCAGGTAAAGGAAAAATACAGGCCCTGATTGACTCTCCAGCTCCAACCAACGTTAGACAGGTCCGGCAGTTCATGGGACTTGCTGGTTATTTCCGTAAATATGTGCCCCAATTTGCCAGCAAGACGGCTTGCATCACTAAACTAACCAAACAAAATGTGGCGTTCGAATGGGGTGATGAACAGGAAAAAGCTAGGAGGTATGTCATAGATAATTTGATTTCACGACCACTCCTTGTAGTATATGACCCTGATCTGCCTACTGAGTTGCACACAGATGCAAGTAGCATTGGCTATGGAGCAGTTTTAATGCAAAAACATGGAAATGCGAATAAGGTAGTCGCATATTATAGCAGGCGTACGACCGATGCGGAGGCTAAGTATCACTCATACGAACTGGAAACTTTGGCGATAGTACAAGCTTTGAAGCACTTTCGTACTTATCTACTTGGAATTAAATTCGTAATAGTTACTGACTGTAATGCGATCAAGGCAACATCCACCAAAAAGGATATTGTCCCTCGCATTGCTCGATGGTGGGTTTACTTACAGGACTTCAACTTCGAAATAGTTTACAGAAAAGGTAGCAGTTTACCGCATGTCGATTATTCAAGTAGAAATCCGATGAAAACCATCAGAAGAGTTTCAAATCAGAACTGGGCATACTTAGAACAGAAAGGAAATCAAGAAGTACGAAATCTTCTCAGCGACTTGAGAGAGGGCAGGCTTGACTCGAAGCAATACCTAGAAAAGGATGGAATGTTGTATCATCGCCACATCAACAAGGATGGAACAGTTAATCTCCAATGGTTCGTGCCTAAGCAGAGTCGTTTAGGGTTGCTACGAATCTTCCATGATGAGCAATGTCACGTTGGTTATGAAAAAACCTACGAGTCAATGTTTCAGCATTTTTGGTTCCCACGTATGAGGAATTCCGTTAAGTGTTACATAAAACATTGCGTTGTTTGTGCCGTCAAAAAGACAAGGACTGGACCCTTTCAAGGCTTTATTAACAACGTCGAGGTTCCCAAAGAACCGTTTCATACTTTGCACATGGATTGCTTAGGACCACTACCACCTTCCACAAAAGGTTTTAAGCACATTCTTGTGATTGTAGATGCTTTCACAAAGTATTGTGTATTAACCCCTATGAAATCAGTGACTACGGCAGAATGTCGTGAAAAATTGCAAAACGTTTTATCTCTATTTGGCACTCCAAAAAGAATTATTATGGACGCTGCAACTGCATTTAGGAATACGACATTTCCAAAATATCTGGAAGACTGGAAAATTGAACATCACTTCGTGACACCTGATGTTCACAGGGGCAATGGACAAGTGGAAAGATATATGAGGACCATCAGAAACCTTCTGAGAATTGAAACCCGAATAAAGTCAGAATGGCCAAGCGGTTTGTGGAAAATTCAACTGGTTCTAAACAGCACTATGCAGAAATCAACGCAGATGACTCCGTTACACCTACTGTTAGGAATTCAAAGTTCCGTTCCATTGATACAAGCAGTACTGAAAAACGTATCAAAAGACATGACCCCTATACGCAACAGAAAATTGGATCGTGAGCGAGTATCTGAAACATTATCTTCCACAGTAAACTTAGAAAGAGTAAACAGAAAGAGGAGAAATAGTGTTCAGTACAAAGTTGGTGATTTTGTGTTGATGCATAGAGACTCGCAAATGCATATCTCCAAAAGCGATTACGAGTTTTTGGGACCTTATGAGATTATTGGATGTTTGGAGAATGATCGTTATGAGATCAAAAAGGTGGGAACCAACATTGTAACCAAGGCTGCAAAAGAACAGCTCAGAATGTGGCCATTGCAGTGGGAGCTGTCGTGCAATATGGAGGAAGTTCTTGAATTTCTGGATGATGAAGTCAAGAATAATGAGAATAACGAAGAAGGTTCGTATAATCTCGGTTTCTAGGTCCTGTTAAAGGTAGAACCGAATGATAATTGTTGTTATTTTGATTTTGCATCATCTCGGTTTCTAGGTCCTGTTAATGGTAGAACCGAATGATAATTGTTGTTATTTTGATTTTGCATCATCTCGGTTTCTAGGTCCTGTTAATGGTAGAACCGAATGATAATTGATGTTATTTTGATTTTGCATTATCTCGGTTTCTAGGTCCTGTTAATGGTAGAACCGAATGATAATTGATGTTATTTTGATTTTGCATTATCTCGGTTTCTAGGTCCTGTTAATGGTAGAACCGAATGATAAGTGATGTTATTTTGATTTTGCATTATCTCGGTTTCTAGGTCCTGTTAATGGTAGAACCGAATGATAATTGTTGTTATTTTGATTTTGCATCATCTCGGTTTCTAGGTCCTGTTAATGGTAGAACCGAATGATAATTGGTGTTATTTTGATTTTGCATTATCTTGGTTTCTAGGTCCTGTTAGAGGTAGAACCAATAATGTTTAATTTCGAAAGAAGCATCTTCTAGTGTAGTAGATGTTGTTTGTCAAGTCTTGCATTATTGCCTGAAGGGATAGATGTTGTTTTGTTATTTTTTTAGATGAGTCCACAGCTGAAGAGGGTGCCGAGAACGTCACCTCTGTCAGGTTGGCCGTGTTAGAAACATAAGAATTTACAAGAGCCGCTGCCGGTCGTGAAACAGTTTTTCCACCTACATGATTTATCAGTGATATCTGGTAACCTGGTAACGATGATCAGAGGAGATGACAATACGTCAAGAACGAAGAACTGAAAAGAGAGTCTTTGAAGAGTATCGAGTGCTGGTGGAAGCTGTATTCACGCTCGGAGTACAAGCTGCTCACACAAATTGAATTTGGGAGTTCCTTAGAAGTTTGGTTGATTAAAGTTTGACGTTTCTTAATAGATCAGTGTTTAATTTCTAACAATATAGAATACCCACATCACTGACAGAGGATGATAAAAAATGAGCGTTTATTTTAGAGCTACAAACTACATAGTTTATTGTCCGTATGTATGTACATACAGAGTAAAATTCGTTTCGCGATATAAGTGGAACACGTTTCTACCCGTTTCACGATGTAAATATAACTCAAAAATTTGCATCTTACATATGGGTTCGTATGAAAAATTGCTACTGCCTGCGAAAGGATATTCAACAATATAAATTGTGCCGAAAAAACAACGGTAGAGGTCGGAGCGTAACACAGGGACTGCTGAGCATGAAAATAGTTTGTTCGATAAAAACTTCCAGAAGGATAATTTAAAACGAAGCAGGTTAGATTTACGAGTGACGGATTCGCACGAATATATGAAAGTAACGAGAAAATAATTTATGATGTAGATGCTGTAATAATTCAAGTACAACAGGGATTGAAAAATGGAAAATTGGAAGTCTGCTCTTTCTCCTATTCGGAAGATCCAAATTGGCCTGAGTAAAATTGATTCTATGTAATTTAAAATGAACGACGGCGTGCGAAAACATTAGTTCAGTAAAGATTTTTGGTACTCTAGGATTTAATTCGAGTGAATCTTTACTCATCAGCAAAGTTGGGAGAGGAGGTTTGAATCCTCTCATCCTCGCATTGATGTTCAATAAGAAGCAATCGATAGAGCCGGAATGAATATACAGGACGAGACTTTGACCTATGCATTTTTTCAACTGTAGATTCTTGAAGTCAGAAGAAATTCTCATTGAAAAGGTACTTATAGCCATTCTTCATCAAGGATGTAAACACCTCAAATTTGTTATTCCTTGATTGAAACTGACTAAATAGATTTGGGAAATATTGTAATACAAACAAAACCCACTGAAAAGAAAAAACCATGTTTCGTAACTGCAGCAATGAGTTTTTTTTTCATTATGTGTTCAATTGAGAAGCCAGATTCATTCTTCCTCCAGGACCTTTTGGGGCAGTTCTAATTAATCAGTATTACAACGCCAAAATAATCATAATTTCAGTTTATGTTTATGGCGCTGCCAATTTTGAAATTTTCGGAGTTACACCATTACAATATCAGTAAGTTTTGATTATAATTCAAAAATCAAACTGACAACGTTGATACATGGGCCCCAATGATATTTCAAACAATTTTATTTCTAGGGCTGCATCCAGAATTTTCTACTCCTTGGAAAAATCTTGAGTGATAAAATTCAAAATATCCCGAAAACGACACAAAAAAATAATTTCATTTTCCAAAATATGAACCGTTTATCATTTTCAAGTAGTCTTATAATATTTTTCTGAGGATTCATGAATTGCTAGTCTGTATGCTTAATACCAAAGAATATGGATTACGTGTCTTTTGAGGACACTATGACACTATGACACTATGACACTATGACACAGATACAAGTATGGCTACTGTTAAGACGCGTGTGAATGAACTTCCCATAAAGAAGTGCAAAAAGTGCCACAATACACCAAATAATGGGCTTAAATGTGTAAATTGTGGAACCCTTATGCACCCAGGGTGTATTAAATATTACAGCGATATAGTGAAAATAGATGATACCCACATTAAGTGCTGTGAAATAAGTGAAAACAATCACGAAGATGTTCAGTCAGACGACCTAAATAGTTCGACTGATACAGTGATAGACATGTCAGTTTTGAATAAATCCAGTGAAAATATAATAATAGAACTTACTAAGGAGAATGAAAAACTTTCAAGTGAAAATCAACTTTTACGAAGATTAGTCTCTGAGATGGAGGATAAGAACAACCTTCTTCAATTCAAAATCAGTGTGTTAGAAAGGGACAGCAATAACGCAGTAAGTCGAGTATCAATAAAAACAGATGATACTAAAAAAGTATATACGAAACGCAAAGAAGAAACTCCACATCATGTATCAATCCCGTCGCCGATGACTAATGGAGCAAAAAACGCGTCAAGGGACCGACCTCCTGTTCAAAATACGGCGAATAAAATAAACAAAGAGGAATCAGCTGTTTATCGGAACCAAACACTTTCGGGAAATGAAACAATTAATGGATCCGCTGGGATCAGTAAAAATAAAATTACAGCTGGATCGAAAATAGTGAAAGGTACGAGATCTGATACAAAAAACTCCCAATCATTCTCAAGTGTAAAACAGAGAACATGGTTGCATATCGGCAGAGTTGAACCTAATACAACTGAAGAGAAAATAAATAAACACCTCACACATATTTTCCCAGGTCGATCATTCGTAATTGAAACTCTAAAATCTGAAAGAAAAACATCGAGTATGTCCTTCAAGATAGGTGGTGACTTAGATCTGATGGACGAGCTTTATAAAAGCGATAATTGGCCTACCGGAGTAACTGTACGTCGCTTCAGTTTTTTTTCGCAGAGACGGAATACCAAAATGAAAAATTAAATGCAAAACTTTCGAAATTTTTAACATTGACAAATATAAATTTGCGATCACTAGCCAACAAAATTGACGAGTTCGCCCATTTCTTGAATCGACAGAACATTCACTTGGCCTGCATTTCGGAGCATTGGCTTACTTACGATATTCTGGATAGAATTAATATAGATGGATATGTTGTGGCCAGCACTTTTTGTCGGGAGTCATCACGTCACGGTGGAGCAGCAGTATTGATAAAGAAATACGATATGCAATTCAAGGAACTTGAAAAAATAAAAAGTCTCTCCATAGAAAAGGAGGCCGAAATTGCAGCTGTGAGAATACCTAAACAGAGTTTAATTGTTGTAGCCCTATATCGCCCACCATGTGGAAAATTTTCGACTTTCCTCTCTGTTATCGAACAAGCCCTTGATATCTGCCTGGGGGACCATTGTCATGACCGCTTTATTTTCGCTGGAGACTATAATGTGGACTTTTCTGGAAGTTCACCTGAGAAGAATCAACTTATAGAAGTCTTCAGCTCTTATAACATGAAACATATGTTTTTTGAGCCATCTCGTGTGAGTCGACAATCCTCAACTTGTATAGACAATATATTCGGAAATTTTTCTGAAAATTGTGAAAAAATAACAATCGAACCCTATCTCTCTGATCACCGTGTCCAGTTGTTGAGGTTTCCATGTGGGGACCGTCAATCTGAAAAAGATAGCTTCAAAATAGTTAGGAATATAAACACCACGAATACTTACCGATTTGTGCAAAAGATTGAAACAGAGGATTGGACTATCCTATATGCCAGTGATGCGAAAGAGCAATACACAAACTTCCACAGTAGATTTCTTGAGATATTCGCATCTTCTTTTCCTGAAACTAAAATAAAAATTATGCAACGAAAAACGTATAGAGAAACGAAGTACACTAGGGACCTGAGAAACAAACTCGAAGCAGCTACTACCATTGCCGAAGTAAAAAACGACCAAGCTAGTAAGGACCTCTGCAGCTTTTTGAAAAAGTCACTAAAGGATGCCATAAATAATTCAGTGAAAATACGAAACGCCGAAAAATTGGAGGGGGCAGCGAACAGAAGTCGAGAAACTTGGAAGCTGATCAATCGGGAATCAGGAAGAAAAATAGATTCAAACTGTATAGAGGATGACAATATGACAGCAAACAATCTGAATGACTATTTCACATTAGTCGGCAAGAAGATATCAGATCAGGTTAGGCCCAATCATGAGGCTGCCAATCGCTTTCTTAAGAAGTGTAAGTCGAGTACCTCAGATTCTCTATTCCTGTTTCCGGTTACTGAAGTTGAAATAGAAAATTTAATGAAGTCACTGAAAAACAAAGACTCAAAAGACATTTATGGAATGACAGTACCGCTGATGAAACACACTGCATCATGCATAAAAAAGCCATTATGCAAAATCCTGAATGACTGCATAGACCAAGGCATATTTCCTGAGGAACTGAAAACGGCAATGGTAACACCCATACCAAAAGAGCGAAATGCAGAAGACTACACAGGTTACAGACCAATATCGATTCTACCCGTCTTCTCTAAGATTTTCGAGTTGATATTGAAGAGTCGTCTGATAGACTTCTTGGAGGAAAGGTCATGTCTCAATATTGCTCAACACGGCTTTAGGGGAGGAAGGTCAACAGTAACGGCTATGATAGACGTCCTTGAGAGTGTTCTGGAAGCGTACAACGGCTGTGAGGAGGTGGAAATGTCATGTGTGGACCTGAGTAAAGCGTTTGATAGTGTCTGCCACAAACTGCTTTTGGAAAAACTCCAACACTATGGAATAAGAGGAAAAGCTTTGGAGATCTTCAGGTCATATTTGTCCGGCAGATATCAGGCAGTGAGATGGAGTGGGGAGACCTCCGTTTTGAAGAAGATAGAGGTAGGTGTTCCCCAGGGATCAATTCTAGGTCCCCTGCTTTTCATTTTGTTTGTTAATGACATTTTTGATAATGTACCCTCGGATAAGACTTGTAGCTATGCGGACGATACTTCATTTCTGAACAGGTCTACTTCGAGAAGAACTCTGCATGAAAAAACTAGCCATACTGAGATTAACGCTATAGACTGGTTTTCAGCTAACGGCCTACTAATGAATTCCTCCAAAACACAGAAAATCATCTTCAGTAATAAACTGCTCACGACATCGTCCGTAAAATACTTGGGGTTGGAATTTCAGTCAGATTTAAATTGGAAGAATCATATAACCAACCTGTGTAAGAAGTTATCGACTGCAATATTCTTGATACGGAGAGTGAGACAAATAAGTAACATAAACATCGCTAAACTCACTTATTATTCATCCTTCCATAGTCTGGCTGTTTATGGTATAATCTTGTGGGGTCAGGGTGCGGAAGCTGAGCGAGTCCTCCTGCAACAGAAGAAAGCGGTTCGCGCCATATTCGGGATGAGGAGCACTGATAGCTGCAGAGATGTGTTCAAAAGGGAGAGAATCTTGACAATAACATCTGTCTTTATACTTACATGCGTTAACTATGTTCACCAACAACCGAACAAGTTCACTAGAAATTCGCATTATCATGGCTACAATACAAGAGAGAAGGACAACTTTGCTATCCCCCATGCCAGAATAACTAAGACTCAACAGGGCTCTAATCACACTTGCCTCAAACTCTACAATCGACTTCCAGACCACTTGAAGCGACTGGGTACATCGGCGTTCAGTAGACGAGTAAAGGATTTACTACTAGAGAAAACTATATACAAGTTGAGCGAGTTTTTAAATTAATTGTTTAATTTTAATTGTTGAAATTTTCAAAGTAGGTGTTGTATATGTGTGCATATATTTTATATAATGTGGATATACTTGTTTGACAGGCCATGTAATTTTGATGGTAAATATTTGTACATGTAATGTTTACTTTGTCATGTATGAATAAAATTATAAAAATTATTATTATTATATTTCTTGCAGTGGCAGAAATATAAATATATAAAATAGAAACGGGCGCTCAAAAAAGGGCCACATTTCATCGCGTATATTTTGAAAATGTTAGGTTATAGTAATTCTCCTGTCAGATGAATGAGCAACGGTGTACTTTCTATATATAAAACGTAGTAATTTAGTTTTTATGAAAATGTTTATTTACTTTGAAAAAATAACTAATTTTAGAAAATATTATTTGAATTCTATAATCCAACAGACCTGGCACCTGTTGAAGAAACTTTTTCGCTTTGAATACTGGAAATATTTCACGTACCTATATAAACATGGTTGGAAATTTCAGTTATGCAATTTTCTTGTAAAGAAATCAGCAATCGAGTGTTGAAATTTAACTGAAGGATAATGGACAAAATAGTCCGATACTTTGTGATAGTTCATTCGAAAAAAAAATAAGTACTCGAATAACCCGACAGAAAAACTTATAAACGAAGAGTTGAATTTTTCACTCTTGAAAATTCTCAAGACTTAAACCTACAGAAGACATTTTAACACCTTTTTGCACAACTTCAAATACGAGAATGTAGTGGTACTACTGAACCTGTATCTCAGTTGAACCTCAAAAGAACCAACTCCATTCACAGAGTTAAAAAAGAGTAAATTGTAAATTATTGCATTGGCAACATCTCTCAGAATTATGTTACTTTCACGAGTGCCATCCTACGTCAGTTGTAAGTAAAAGAACTTGATGAACCTAAATCATGGCCAACTAGGATATTTAAAAAAAGTGAATGTAGTATAGATATTATGTTAATACGATAATCCATTAATGGACACAATCCATAGCCTACAGAATAAGGACTGTAGCATTCTGCTATTAATATCAGCTTGAAGAACGTAATCCTTTGCCTATAGTTTGATCCTTGAAAGTAAATCTGAAACATCTAGTCTGGCTGTGTGAACTACTGCGCCTGTGCGATGAAGGGGTTGGGGCTTGGAGTAGGACCTCTAGAGAAGTAGGGGCAATAGAGCGATTACGTAATCGACAACGGCATCACGTGTCATGACAGGCTATCGAGAAAAATGACAATGATGAATTCCACATAATTTGACGATGGATACATAAAAACCTATTACCATTGCCTCGAAAGTACACCACGCATTCATATAGCGTCAACAGAAGCTGGATTGAAGCGAGGCCTACACTTTCGTGTACTTATTAGGCACAAGGCTCACATTCTATATTCATAATTCTATGGCTACTATTACCTGTCTATATCACCTTCGTAATATTCATTGTCATTCATGAAACTCAAAAATTTATTTTATTGGGGATATCCCCTTTCGGCAATTATTTTAATAACCGCAGAGCAGACCTCCATACTCCCCAATTCCGGACCTTCTTCATGGGTGGGTGTTGAAGGGCACACCAAAATATAATTCCCCTTGAGATTGGTTGGGTGAACAGCGGTATTATAACAGCACGCACAGACACACCACGCTCATAAATATTGATATGGTATAATTTCATTAAATTCAATAATTAAGTATGCATATCGAATTCCAATTTCGGGTTTGGAATTGACGAATTTAAATTCGAATCGGTGAAGTACGAAATTAAGATAGCATCGGGTTGTTTACGGCCCTTCTTTGTTAATCAAACTTTCCGATGGAAGTACACTGTGGGATTTACACAGTGTGATCCACATGAAATAATTCAGAAAAATATTTCGTTAATGAAGAACAATCTCTATACTGAACCAATGTATTGTAAGTGGGGACAAACCAGTATCTACCTACTTCAATTTTCACAATATGATTCGTAGTTTTCATTTGTCGCCGCCTTTAATAAAAAGTGCACATACTGAAAACCTCTATGAACTAACTAATTCTTCGAAAAAAAAATTATAAGATACCTACAATGACCTTGCCAAAAAAGTACCACATGACCCACTTTCCCTTTTCAAAAAATTTATAGGGTTAATGGGGATGGCACAGGGTGCAACAAAAATGCATAAAAATTTGATGAAAGTGAAACAAAAATTGACCTGTTTCAGGAGTTTGTCACCAAATATTTTTCTTCTGAGAACATGAATTTGTTCCATAATTTTGACGCGCATAAGCGTCTGTTTTGAGTAAAAGAAAGAAGTTTCTAATGACGTTTTGAACAGTGTTGTATCACGATATCACGTTTTATTTCGTATGAAAAGTGATATTTGGATTCATTTGTGAATATCATCAGCAATAGTGAAAAAATGGTTAGTATGGGTCTTGTTTGTGTTGAATTGGACTACTGGAATCCTGATTTGAGTTAACTCAAGAATATTCTACCCTTATCATTCCAAGTAACAGTTGCGTAGATACTTCGATTTTGAAAATTCCACTTTTTTAGATTCCCTTCTGATATTGAGAAAGGAACATTCGGTTATCAATACTGAATTTAGCTGATTCTGTTTACCCAACTCAAAATCTGTTTAAATGTTCGGAACATTGTACGAATTCGTCTAAAAGAGTAAATTCACTTGTAATTTTATTCCCATTCTTCAATACCGATAACACCCCGCCACTGAACCTTCCAAAGTTGGGTTCTACAATGTTGCCACGGCAGTATATTTTGGCTTCAAGAATTTATGAATGAGATGCTGTGTCTAAGGTGAAATCATATTCCTATTCTCCCGAGCCAATTTTCAACATAGTTATGAGAATCCTTGATATCGGGGAAAGCGAATTCCAATTATGTCAAGACGTTTTACCCGAAACGCAGATTTCGGGATATTCAAATTTTAACTCGGAAATATTTAACAAACAGGACAAAAGTCCTGAATGGTTCAATAAAACGAATGCTTAAATTGAACCACTTCGACAACAGCTTTGGTGTTTCAAATGGAACTACCTATTTTTCTAACCAGAAATGGATTCCTTCTTGGATTTTACACATTTTTCATCTGAAACATTTTTATGTTGTTGTCATGGTTACGAAGATATTAGGACTTCTATGAGAAAATGGCCTGTTTCAGAGGTCCGCGAAACGTATCATAGCATGCATGCTATCCATAATGAAGGAACAAATGAAGGATCTTACGATAATTCAATAATTTTGCTTCGTATTGCATGGCTTTCGAATAATGTTGTTTTATTGGAACTGTCACAATAAATTCATATTTCTGAGAAATTTCAAACTGCAATAACTTCATTTTTTCGAATGGCATGCCCATATTTTTTGTACAGAAAATTTAATTTCAAACATTTTTCCAAGGGTCCCTTATGTCCATCTTCAATTGTTTTCTGTACACATAATATGGGCATGCGATTCGAAAAAATTAAGTTATTGCGGTTTGAAATTTCTCAGAAATATGAATTTATTGTGACAGTTCCAATAGAACAACATGATTCGAAAGCCATGCAATACGAAGCAAAATTATTGAATTTTCGTAAGATCCCTCATTTGTTTCTTCATTATGGATAGCATGCATGCTATGATACGTTTCGCGGACCTCTGACACTGGCCATTTTCTCATAGGAGTCCTTATATCTTCGTTACCATGACAACAACGTAAAAATGTTTCAGATAAAAAATGTGTAAAATTCAAGGAGGAATCTATTTCTGGTTAGAAAAATAGGTAGTTCCATTTGAAATACCAAAGCTGATGGACACTTCCGGTTTAAGCTAAGCGTCCACATGTCCGCATCGGACGCATCGGACGGATCGGATTTACGGATCTCCATTGTAGAAATGCCGATGCTCCGATGCGTCCGGTGCGGGTCTGTGGACGGGCTTGCACGAGTTTCTATACAAAGAATACCGAAATCCGTTTGATCCGATCCGTCCGATGCGTCCGATGCGGACCTGTGGACGCTTAGCTATAACCGGAAGTGCGATTTCGATGAAAATATTTTAGCATGATTTCCCCCTTTGAAAAACCGCTGTGTGCCAAATTTCAGAAATCTTTTCCTCATAGAAGCCGAGAAAAGTCTAATGCACGGATTATTATGATAACCCTGTATTGTTCAATGAGCGGTAATGTAAGTCATAACACTCGCAGATGAATTTTGCAGCCCGAGCCGTCAGGCGAGGGGTGTAGTTCATCAAGTGTGTTATGACCATTACCGCGAATTGAACACTATACTTTATCTTCGACTTCTTCTAAAAAAATTCTAATTAATCTGCATTTTCAAAATTGACAACAGTTGTCAAAAGCGATTTCTGTGGTCGAAAATCGAATCGATATCGAATCCCGTAGAAAATGTCAAAAATTCACGTTTCCCAAATTCAATTTTTGGATATTCAGACCTAAGAAAATGTAGAAATGGATGGCGAGAACGTAACCTTGATGTCTGAAATAAAGTTCCCCATTGACCCGACTTTTTTTTTTCATTTCATAAGCTACATTTGGGCGTGAGTTATTATTACCTCACACTATTGGTTTATAGAAACTATTACAGATCAAAACCAGTTGAATAATGGATATATTATTCTATGGGAGAAGATAAAATGGTATAAATTTTGCCTCGATTTCCGTCCTCTTCATTTGCGTATTTGCTAGATTGAACTATTTAGAACACAAATCTCGTCTTTTTCCGAATTGATAATCATCTTATGCTCCAGGTAAACTAAAGAAATTTTTTTTTATTGTAACACCCTGTGAATGATCATCGCTTTCGATCTTTCGATCTTGTGGATTCAAAAGTCACTACGGCTACATCTCATCTGGATTATAAATCATGAACAAACAATACATTTGTGAAATTGTCACGTCTTCAAACGAGATAAGAACCAGAATTTATGATTCAAACTCAAATCCTGGGAAGGCACCCCGAACATCCCTAACGACATGAAAGGGATGAATTTCATAACAAATGAAAATACAGACCTCACTCTTCACTTGGCGGTCTGTAAGTCATAAACGTGCGAACTAACCGCAAAGTAGTTTAATAATCTTCCGAACAGAATATTTGAAGTTGTCAGTTTGGAATTGAGTTGCTTTGAAAATTAACTGTCGGTAAATATAGGCGAAGACGAATTACAGTCAGCTCCCCCATCGAAACGTCTCTCCAGCGTTCGGGGAATTGAGTTAACGTAAAGTTAGCAAAACCGCTCCTTTACCAGATTCCTCGTTGTCCCGTATTTACCGCATTTCCTGTTCCGCGCCCGAATTTCAGACTAAAGGGTCCCAGGGGACGCGACAAAAGCTGTATCCATCCCACAAGATTTATGAATGCCATGCATTTTCATATTTACTTTGATCAACAAGTCGCGAACCGGTTGAGTGTGTTTTTTCAACATTTCAGTGTACCGTTGAGACCTGAATACTCTCTTGAGTGGTCACAGTTTGAGTGGAGTTTCGGGATAAATTACTGCAAATCCATTTACGTTTCGAGTATTCGCATGTAATTGGTGCACTGGAAATTCCTTCAGTATGAATATTTACTCGATTTTTCCTACTCTTGATGTTACGGAAAATATCAAATAAAGGTGAAATGAAGTCAGAATGTATTTCATTTTCAAATGGATTTGGAAGCAATGCACATGGAAGTATGATACATATACCCCAATGAAAACTACTGCGACAATTGCATGGTGTTTTCCACTATGTACTCGCAAATAGCTGTGTACCTTAAATGAGAAAAATCTGGTTTAAACATACATTAATATTCAAGGTGAAATCATGAAGGACAGGAATGAAAAATTCTCATCACTCAAATGAAAACTATAAATCAGAAAAATATGTTCCTTGTCCGGAAGAATACAGTTGTATTGGAAGTAAATCAGTTTTCATGGGATAAAGAGAGTTGTCTTATTGAGAATATTCCACGGAATATGCCGGGGCATCCAATTGCTCAGTTTGCATTTCTCAAAATTCAAGGGCAAGAAGACCTAAAGGAGTACCTCGAATTTTATCTGATGGACATAGAGCTACCCTTCGGCATTGGGCAGAAACCACCAAGAGTGGCTCTCAACACAATAGTACAACGTATTTAT
Organism: Adalia decempunctata; assembly: GCA_951802165.1. Taxonomy (NCBI): domain Eukaryota; kingdom Metazoa; phylum Arthropoda; class Insecta; order Coleoptera; family Coccinellidae; genus Adalia; species Adalia decempunctata. The sequence goes on from OX637697.1 coordinate 32,694,903, forward strand.
TTCGGACGAATAATGATTCGGTTCACAAAGTGATAGTCGAAGAGAAAGGGTTTAGAGAAGTCCAGGAAGACCAAAGCGACTCAATTTCGCACCGAAAGTTTTACCCTTTCAAGGCGGATCCATATTGTACTGGGGGTTAATGTTCGGTCGCCGTACCTGTCTTTTTATTGTTGAAGGAACAATGACTGGTACCATCCACGAAAAAAACATCATTGAACCAATCATTGTTCTTCTGCGCAACCAATTGGATGAAAATTTCATTTATTAGGATGATAACGCCCCACCACACCACACAAGAGAACAATATCCAGAAAATGAACTGGCCAGCAAACTCACCGGACATGAATTCCATTGAGCACATATGGGATCACTGAAGAAGAGCAATACCATATAGCCTTCAACTTTTGATGAATTTAGTTTTGCCCTTCAGGACAAATGGAATAATATGTCTAAATATTTCTTCGGTGACTTCATTCGTGGGACGCATGAGCGTATTGAGCAGTAATACGGACTATTGTTGGGGAATAACTATAATCAATCAGAAATAAATAATCGATAAATTCAGATTTTTTTTTTTCATTTTTCCTGTTCTGCATCATTTGACCTGAAGCAAAGAGTAACAAACACAGATTTTCCATCCAATATATTGCAGTTGTAGTAGAGGAAAAGTGCCCCTTTCGTGTGTGACATTTTGTACAAATAGTACTTCCAAAACTGTCCAACTAACCTGATGAGTCTATCAAATACAAGATGACAAGAAAACTTCGGACAAATTTTGCTGTGGTCTGGAACAAAAGTATTTCAGCGCAGCCGAATAATTTTTATTCTCTTGGTTTCTCTACACTTTCCTGTACTAATATGTGGATTTTCAGTTTGATATAATTTGATATAATTAGAATGTCAAACAAACGTAGTGAGATTTTGGAGCTGTTTCGTCAAGGTAGGCGTCAATGCGAAATTGTTCGTTTGCTCAATGTGCCTCGACAAACCGTGTTCGATGCAATTCGTCGTTTCAAGGAGCTTGGCCATGATGGTCGTCGTCCAGGAAGTGGTAGAAAACGCACTGTCAATATACCTAGTAATCGCAACATCGTCAAGAAGCGAGTCAATCGAAATCCGAGGGTTTCCATGGGGAAAATAGCCCGTGAGACCGGTATCAACCGCGAATCAGTCCGTCAAATTGCCAAAAGGGAGCTCAACCTCAAGCCATACAAGCTCCAAAAAGTTCAACTCCTCGCGGAGGAAAACAAGCGCGTACGACTCCAAAGGTGCCGCCAACTCCTTCGTCTCGCCGCTGGTCAGCAATGGGAGCGTATTCTCTTCACAGACGAGAAGCTCTTCACCGTAGAACAATCCCACAACCACCAAAACGACAGAGTCTGGTCCGTAGAGGCTCCCGGTAGCATTTTCAGTAACAGCAGACGCTCTATGTTTTCGAATAGAATAAAAAACGGATCATTTTTTAAACTTATTTTGTCCTAATCCTATATTCATATTGACATAATATTCTTGTAGAGAATGAGGTGCTTCAGCCTTTTTTTTAAGTAAGCTTTTCACTTTTCTACCAGCTGAGGAATGTTTTTTGCCACCCATTGCCGATTTTCTTCAAGCTGCACTTGTTGGCTGCACACTTGTCATTTTTCCTTTTCTCATACCAAGGCGCTCATGCTTCGGATTTGCTTCGTGGTATTTAAAACCCTGATATAAGAGAGTTATTGCTTTTAGCACACTTTTCTCAATTTTTTAGGGAAGTGGAAATTGCAGAATAAAATTCTATTGGATTATTGTCAAGATGTGTCAGGATTTCATGTTCATGTTTTCCAATCTTCCATTAAATCATCGAGTTCCTTTGTCGTGGAGACATTTAAAGTATACGCGGAACCACTTGCTTCATCTTCATTCTTCATTTATTAAAATCTTAGACTTTGTCTAAGATTAAAATGCATGTGCGTCTACTGTGTTAGTCAAATAAGCGCGTACTCTATCGCCCATTACTGAAAAGCCGAAAAAAGCCGAAGCACCGCTGATGATCTAGCGCGTCTGCTGTTACTGAAAATGCAAATGGTACATCGGCCATCGTCGAACACCGTCAAAATCCGCAATCCGTCATGGTCTGGTAAAACTCCCTAAGTTTTCGCGGATCAAGGGGTCAAAATCATCATCGAGGCCGTAGTACTTCCGTGGGCCAAGCAGCACTTCGGCGATACGCATTGGACCTTTCAACACGACTCCGCTCCGGCTCACAGAGCGAAAATGACGCAAGAATGGTGTAAGACCCATTTTCCTTGTTTCATCTCATCTGCAGAATGGCCGCCCTACTCACCGGATCTCAACCCAATGGACTACAGCGTGTGGTCGATTTTGGAGCACAGGGCTTGTGCTAAAAAACACAAAAATTTGGAGTCGCTGAAGCAATCTCTGCGCCGGGAATGGAACCGATTAACGACCGAGGAGCTGCGGCCCATTGCCGAAAATTTCAAGAAGCGTCTGAAGCTGTGAATCGCCGCCAAAGGAAGTCACTTCAAAACGGCTTGAATTCATTATTAACAAATGTTCAAGCTATTATTATTTGTTGTTGTTTAGTTCAATTTCTCCTGTTTAATAAAGTTAAATGAAAAAGAGTTTGTCCGAGGTTTTTCTTGTCACACTGCATATCCAATATCCATTGTTCATTTTCGATCTAGCGCAGTTCTTGAAAACCTTGAATTCTACAATCAAAAACAATGTCGAAGGAATTCGAATAATATCAGCTAAAAGTCTCGCACGAAATACCTGCGTCATTGAATTTCTAGAAGCGTTGAAACGAGTATTTCATAATTTCAATTATGAATGGAAATTTCATTCACGAAATAAATTATTATCCAAGCGCATGCAGTTACCAGTAACTCGCCGGCTTCATCTCATGTGTACAAGTTAATCCCCAGGAAAGTCACAATTTCTGACACTAACTTGTTTTGTGGTGAACTTCATGTTATACAGAATAATTTATTCAGATACAGAATATCTACCGAAGTTTGGAATCCCTCCTAGTCACTTTGTAACAAGCAGATCGCATTGTTGTGCGGGAATGATGGAGCATACTCATCGGGATCAAGCTACGAAACCGAAACATGTTTTAGAACATAAAATATCAATTTTGACTGTTGTTTGGAACTACGTCTGAAGCCCCTCATAATATTGAGAAAAGTTGAGGACTGTGAAACAGGAGCTTCTTTACAGATGATGAACAATTGAAGAGTTAACTTGAATAATTACCGAAAATTGAAAGACATTTTTTTTTCACGAGGGCGTTGAATACCAAGCTCCTTGTTCTTCGAAAGGGGCTACGTTTCAAAAAAACATTTTGTTCTGTAACTGGTCCTGAAGATGCCGCAATTGTTTGTATTGAAACAAATGATTGATCATCTTCACAAAACACATTCTTTATTTTTCTTGATTCCTATAGAAAAAATTTGACGATATTTCGTAGCAATAACACTCAGTTTTGCTCGATTATTTGTTCATATAAAAAGTCATATTCCTCACTTCAGAATGTATTTCTACTTCGATTCATTTTATAAATGAGGTGTATGTGAAAATTAATAATTAAAACATTTCGTCCTTCATGACCTAAAATATCTCAAAAGCAAACATTCATCCATCTTGAATGATTCATAATTTAGAACAATAATTATTACACAAATGTGTAATTTCTAAGGCAAATATGCCACACAGATCAAGTTCTAGATATTATCTGATAACTCAGCCGGTTTGGGTCATGCTGGTGTTTTTGAAATTTCAGCCTCTGTATTCACCAAATCCTTTTTTTGTACTGCCATTGAAAGTGACACTTTTAATGACAGCAAACAATGTTAAAATTGATTGTTTACGTGGAAGCATGTTAAAAATATTTTTAACATTAGTGTTAAAAATATTTTAAGCACTCCATTTTTTTATGATGAAATCAGATGAAAAAAATTCAGAACATTTTTATTATCAATATTTAACAATCATTACTTATTATGTTATGAACATTATGATATTAATCGTAAAACTAGAACAATTACTAACATTAATGCCCTGTGACGTAAGGGAGCTTCGAAACACATTATTAGAATCCTCAGCACCATCAGTACTTTTAGAAACCGGAGGTACAATATTGGATGACGATGATCCAAAATCTGTTGAGGTTGGGAGAATGTTTTCAGCAATGCAATGGAATGATCAACATAACCCTCGGCTACCGTCGTAGACTTCCATCCACCATATTTTTTTATATCCGTAATATTTGCTCCTGATTCTGCTAGCAATGAAGCGGAGGATCTTCGGAAACAGTTTCCTGTATATTGCTTTGGTTCTGGCAGTTTGAGGAATTCGGTAACAATAGATGGAATGTATTGATACCAACTGGATTGGCAGTGCATTTATTATTCATGTATTTCAGGGAAAAACGACGATGTTTGATGACAGAGGGGCGCAGTGCAAAGTACTCATGAAAATAGTTAACATACTTTCCAATAATACTGAAAGAACCACTGACTTTCGTTTTTGTGTTTGGAAGTTGTATAACCAATGATTTATTTGTTATTTCGACGTCTTCCACTGGTAAATTACACAATTCTTCACGCCGACAGGCTCCAAATAATCCGAAAATAGTTGCAACCTCAACCATCAAGTATTTCTCATCTGGTGCCTCATTTACAAACTTTTCAACTTGTTCACGAGTGAGAATTTTCGATTTTTTCGGACGATATCCTTCAAATTTCCGTTTTAAATATGCTATTACCCTAAAATATTCACTAACATCCATATCATTTTTAATAAGACTTTATCATTTGAAATTTGCTCCACAAAGTTGATGAACTCCAAGTATACCAGGAAAACAGGTTAACTGAAGTTCTTTTCTATATCTACAACAGATTTTTTAGGTAGGAGTTCCAGATTTGCTCTTCAATATCCACAGGAACAACCAAATCGTCATTTTTATTAATAATTGGATTCTCGAGAAACATATTAAGCAGTTAGAAACCCAAGACGAAAATTGGACAGGAACGAAATTCAAATGACAGCGTCTTTTCTCATTTGTTAGTAATCATAACGTTGGCATTCACAACAACCTTTTGATTATTTGAATATTAAAATCTTAGACCATAGAAAGAGGTCTAAGATTAAAATGCATTTTGAAGTTTATTGTCCTTGCAAATTCGCCCATTTCATTATCAAAATATGGCAGCTGTACAAAAAACATTGTAGGAATGGTATTTGTGTTAAAAGTGATTTTATTTTGTTCGTGAAATTGTTCAATTCGCACAGCTTAAACTTTTCCACTCACAAAATAAAACGTCACTTTTAACGCTCATGTCATAAATAACTATTTTCAAATAGAACAGTACTCACTACTCATATGATGAAGCGAACGTTATTGATTCATTCATTTTGAATAATTAGAACCAAAACAATCATGCAATGTGTAATTTCCATGACATATTCAGGGATATGCATTTGATTAATAATAATAATAATAGTAGTATTTATTTCGAAAATCTTACGTATACAGTTTCAATAATTATATACATAGTCAGAACGAAATATTTGTCAAAAAACAAACCATAATTCTAAGTTATATTTAACGAAAAACCAACCAGAAATTTCATGGAATGAGTGTAGAATTAAGAAATTCATCCATCGTATATGGTTCAAGGTCTAGCAGAAACATATGCAATTTTTTCCTGAAACTATTATGGTTATCAATTTTCCTTATACTCAATGGTAACTTGTTAAAGTATTTCATGAAAGAGTACTTTGCTTCCCTCTCTGTAACAGTCAACCTATGAACTGGATATACATAAAAACAATTTCTGCTATTATAAGAATGTGATGGTAAATTTGAGCTGTAATAATCTCTATTCTTAAAAAGAAACATTATACATTCTTGGATATGAAGTGCTATTACTGTCAAAAAATTACTCTGCTTGAAAAAACCCCTGCATGAAGCCCTGAAACCAAGTCCATTGATTATTCTGACTGCTCTTTTCTGTACTCTGAATACTTTTTCTACTGCCCTGACACTACCATAGAAAATTAAGCCATATCTAACGAGGGATTCAAAATTTGAAAAGTAAATCACCCTTAGACCATCTTTGTTGAGATATTTTGACATTACTCTCAAAGTGTAACAGACTGAGTTCGACCTGTTATTGAGTTTATCTATATGAGCCTCCCATGAAAGAACTGAATCTATCGTTATTCCCAAGAGCTTAGTTTCGGTACTTATTTTAATTTCAGATTCATTTAAGCTTATTTTGTCTGGACATTCCAAGTTAGATCTGTTAGTTTTAAAAATCATACAGTTTGTTTTCTTTTCATTTAAAATGAGTCTCTTATTTGCGGTCCATTCCAACAATGATTTGAAAATCCTATCTGAGTCATTGAGTAGCGTTTGCATTTCTTGAGCGGATATTAATATATTTTTGTCATCAGCGTAGCTGGTTAATATGCAATTTTGTTCCATAATGCATTTCTGAGCGTCATTTATATAAATAATGAATAAAACAGGGCCTATTATGCTTCCTTGTGGAATGCCCATCCTCACAATCTCTCTCTTCGACTTTACTGTTACTCCTTGTTTTGTAACAACAGTTTGTTGCAATCTTCCTGACAGATAAGATCCCAACCAGGAAAGAACACCTCCAGTTACTCCATACAGCTTCAATTTCTTCAATAAAAGTTGGTGATTCACACAGTCATAAGCTTTCGTGAGATCCAAAAACAGACCCATCACATGGTTTTTATTCTCCAGTGCTTCTAGGATTGATTCAGTGAACTCATATAAAGCAGTTTGAGTTCCCCTTCCTTTCATGTATGCATGTTGACCCATATACAACATATCATTCCCCATGAAGTAGTCCATCAATCTGATACTCATGCATTTTTCAAACACTTTGGAAAAACCGGGCAGCAGACTTATTGGTCGGTAATTTTCCTTATCTGAAACATTTCCTTTTTTATGTAAAGGTGGCCAGCTTCAACTTATCTGGAAAAACCCCAGTTCTAAAGGATGTGCTGATGGCATAAGTAAGGGGTGCTTTGATTTCATGTACACAAAATCTTATTAATGAAGTTGGAATTTCATCATCACCACTACTGTGCTTATTACTCAAGATGCCAACTGGCCAGAATTCATTCTTGTATACTTCCTCTTTCATTGTCAAAGGAACTCCTATCAGAAAGCTCTCGAAGCCAGCTTTGTTCACCCTAGTTTTTAACCATGTCACAGATATTTGATCAATTTCTGAATTTCTGATTTAACTAACAACTCGAAGACTCACCCTGTATATGACAGCTATAGCGAATTTCACAAATATTTTTTTTTTCAGAAATGGTAACAATAATCAGTACACTCCATATTATTTGTCAACCGGTCGTTGTGATACAGAGTGTACTGATAATACGCTCATTTGTAAGTGTCGCTTGAAGGGACCAACAACATGCCTGTCAAACTGACATGAAAATTCGTGAATGGAGATAGATACGATAATTTCAGATTACCCGAACAGAACGCATAAATTCACATTTATCAGAAAACGAACACTGCTGAAAATAGAGAGCAGGAACTCGGCAGAATCATAAAAAAGCTTTTTAGGACATTCTGCACACGTTACACACCAAACCTTGCAGGCAGCCGTGACAGATATAACCTAATGCAGGTTCAGGAAGAGATACACTGATTGAAATTTCAACGCTTTTTATGGAAAACAAATTTCGGGATCTGCATGGAATTGGGGTTCGACAAAGGATCGGATATTTTCAGGAAGAAGGGAATGATTTTTCGGTGAGGTATCGAGGCAATAAATTGACATTTTGCCAACCCGACTGCCGTTGAAATAACGTCGCAGTCCTTTCTCGCGATATGATTTCGATTTGATAAGCGGAAGGCGAAGAAGTGGCGGAGAAATAACGCAGAAAATATGCTATGAACAATCAAAAATCACGACATGAATGGCAGTTACAGTGAAGCTAGTTTACATTTGGGAGTTTCGTTGGTATGGATGTTTTGACTCGGAATACGAATTTCTGATGTGGAGGATTTTGTTTATGAGACTTGAGTCGGGTATTTCTACAAGTGAATAACCGCATGGAAAATAACCTACGTTCATTAACATTTGTGGTTCTTCACATGCAAAGTTGATTATTCCTCGATTGTAGTTTAATATTTCTCGACGAATCTTGGCTCTCTAAAGGCTTGTTCGGATTCGCCCACTGACTACTCTACCACAGTATCAAAGACTCTTAAACAGTATAAGGTAGTAGGTACATCAACCTGTGACTCTACTCGACTCGATTGCTGGCTTTCGCACACGAGAAATTACAAAATCATTCGCTACTCGACTAATCTACTGGCCTAGTCCGAACAAGCCCTAAGTCTCCGATAAACTTATCAATTGAAGCCAAAACACCAAAAAGCTTTGAATAACTGCTGTTCCATGGTTCAAAAGGTACTCAAAGGCTCTCTGCGGGTAGACACAGACAGAAACCGATCTCATGCAGGGGTAGTCCTATTTCGTCCTATTTTCGATCTTTTGGCCACGTTTCCAGTTTCACGATATCGATAAAGGCATTATCCCAAAACAAATTTTCAAATTTTGAATCAGTTCTGATTCTAAGAACGTGAAGGTATAACAGGCGCTCTAAGATCCACTCCCACAGCATCGATGGAGTGCATGTTGGGCATTCTTCCCATACACTTCGCCATCATAGAGGTGGCTATGAAAACAACACTCAGAATCTGGAAACAGGGACAATGGCGGGATCGCGGCGGATTCAGGGGGCACCCCATGGCTCTCAAGATGGTGGAGGACATTAAACCGTCCCCCTCCACAGAGTCCTACAAAGAAGTTGTCCCTGACAGAGATCAGTGGCGTAAACCAGATAGGCTACTAAAATCTGAAGGTCCCACCTGGTACACCCACGGCTCGGTTTGCAACACCGGTGCCGGTGCTGGGATTGTTGGACCAAGAACAAAGTGGTCCATTCCCCTAGGAAAAGGCTACTCAATATCACAAGCAGAGCTATATACTGTCTTCGTATGTGCAGTGAAGAGTATCCACAGAGGATACTCGGGGAAACACATATACATATGTTGCGGCATTCAGGGTACTCTGAGATCCCTCTCTGATATAAAAGTAATCTCGAACTTGGTATACGAATGCAGAAAGGCCCTGCGCACGCTTGGCTCAGATAACACTCTCAATGTTGTCTGGTGCCTGGCGCATGCGTCTATCTCTGGTAACATAAAAGCAGAAAACTTAGCCAAAGAAGGGGGTCGCTCGACGTTTACTGGGCCGGAACCCGCGCTTCCTATCTGTCATACACATATCAAAAACCTCTTCAAGAGATGGATTGATAAGAAATTCTCCTCTGAGTGGAACACAAGAACGGATCTCAGGCAGTCCAGACTCCTTATCGAGGGGCCTTCTTCGAAACCGGAGGTAAAAAAGCTCTTGATTCATTTGAAAAGAATGGGTCTAACTGAGTGTTCCCTGTACCGTTGGTGCAAGAACGCGGATGAAACGGCGGATCATATACTGTTCATGTGCGGCAACTTATCTATACTGAGGTTAACACACCTAGGGAAACCTACACCCTCCGTCTCTATGGTGAGAGGGACTCCTCCTTGTCGGCTCGCGGCATTCTTTTCAGCGTGCCTTCGGGTCTGAGTATCTCTAGTATTATACGAATAAGGTATGACCAGTGGGCCATAAGGCCGACGTTCGGCCGACCAAAGGCGCCGCACAAGAAGAAGAAGGAGAAGAACGTAAAACAATAACTGATCCGAAATCCTTAAAAACGCAAACGACAAAAACATGTCTGAATCTGAAAAAGTAATCTAACCATGAGCACAAAAACCATCTAGATATAAGAGACTAAATAAACTGCTTCACATGAGTTAGTGATATTCACTTAAATTGCAAAAAAAATATAGTTTAAATGAAATAAGATTTTTGTGATGAAAATTAATATTATATATTATAGAATATAGAATAATGACCTGCGGCATAGAAACGAGAGCTGACAGTAAAGTAACGAAGAACGCACTACAAACTGCCGAGATGAAAGTACTCAGAAACATTCTAGGCTTCACATTGCGGGACAGAAGGAGAAATGAAGAAACCCGCAACGACTGTGAAATTCCAGATATAGTTCGATGGGGCCGAAATAGGAGAAGAGCATGGAATGCCCATGTGGAAAGGATGGACGAGAGCAGAATTGCGAAGATTGTAAGAGACGGAACACCGGGAACACGACGACCGTTGGGTAGACCGCCGAAACGATGGAGAGACTCATGGACGTCGATCTCGCAGGAGGCATAACTATTGGAAAATACAAGCCACAGGCTCACAATATGAAGAAGAAGAAGAAGAAGATTATATTTCAAGTTGCAAATTAATTTTAGTCTGTAGGTCTGCAGCGTATACAGGATGGTTAAGAAAAATCGATTAAAATAATAAATTTTATTCCCAGAGAATTCAAGCATTTTGAGACTATCAATCCAATGTATGGCCTCCACGGGTATCAATAACAGCTTGACATCTTCTTTGCATACTACACACGAGGTTGTTGAACATTTCTTGATGAATTTGGTTCCATAAACGGGGCAGAAGTTCTCTCAGATCATTTAAGGATTCTGGCGTAGGTTGATGATTATCTAATCCTCTTTGGAGCATATCCCATGCATGTTCTATGCAATTCAAATCTGGTGAGTGCGGAGGTATTGGTAAATGTGGAATACCAAGCTCCTCGCGCGCATTCTCAACTATGGCTGCACGGTGCGGTCTAGCGTTATCGTCTAGAAATTGAAAAGTTTCTTACCAATAGCAGCGTGAAAATTTGGCACAACATTGTCAATCACATGCTCCTTATAGTGTGAGGCGGTCATATTCCCAGGACAAATATGTAGATCTGTGCGCCTGTTGAAACATATCCCGGCCCAAACCATAACACTACCCCCTCGGAATGGATGGACTTCTTGAACATAGCGACGATTACGGGGCGTGTGTGGGATTGTCCATACCCTTATTCTTCGAGAATCTGAAAATCGTCCATATCTGGATTCATCAGTGAAAAGGACACTACGCCATTGATCGTTCAAATTGATATGTTGCTTTGCCCATTCTTTGAAGCTTATGGTCACGTGTTAATGGAACTCCTCTTAATGGACGTCTAGAACCTAGATTCACCTCTCTAACGTCGTCTGATGGTTTCGATGGAACCTTGGACCCCATCTGCATTTTGAAGAGTATTCCGTGGCATATTCTACACGTAGATGTAGGGTTTCTTGTCGCCGAAACGGTGATGAAACGATCTCCCACCAAGCCTTTGTCATTTCAACACGTAACCTCTCTCCCTGAACCTATTCCAAAGTCGAGATATCACACTTTGGCTGACTTGAAGCCTTTCCGCTACAACAACCTGAGTTAGGCCATCCTGTAGCATTGCGATATCCCTATTAGCCTCAGCGTTTGTAAATTTATCTCGGCATTTTCAGAAAACTCGTTTCAAATCGAAGCCGTTGATAAACTGACTTCATTTCAAAATAAGAACATTCATGAAGCATATGCAAAGAACCTAACTTCAGAAAAAAGCGACCAGATTGACGAAATGTCTCATACTGATTTTTATTGGATCGATTCAAGTTGTTATTGAGTAAAAAATGATTTTACAGCGATTTTCTCGAAGATTACATACTTTTAAAAACGATTGAATGCGATGTCCCTAACTCTTGTGGATCAGTATATTTGATTTCCCATAAATGAACATTTGGTGGACAAGAAGCAGCAACTTTTGAAATTTCTGAAAGGACCCCGCACTTTTTCTATGGCAAATGGCGTTCCGTCAAATTTTCTGAAATTTTGGTATAATGTAGTACTCGACCTACTGATCAAAAGTGTCTATGGCCTCAACTCAATTCTATGACTAGTTTTTGAGATACGGGGCGTTGAAGTTGAGAATTACCCACTTTTACTACGCCCGTATCTCGGAGCAGAATCGAATGAACTTCAATTTTTCTCGAGAAACATTTCATTACATCCCCAAGGAGCAACCATATAGAGGAATATGACCGAAAATCGTTACGAATACAGGGTCATCCATAATTGAATGCATGCCCGATTTTGAAAGTATAAAATATGTCAGTTTCAGAGCGAGACCGTTAACAAAATGAACTATTACACTAGATATGTTGTTGTTACATCGAAAAAGTCTGAAATACCCAGAAATCATACTGGGTGATCCATTATTATAGAAACTATTTTCAAGGAGGGTTAAATGGACACCCTGTATTTATGGGTTGATTCAAGGTGTTTGTTTAATTTTTTTAGAACATATCATCATGGACTTCAAAGAATACAGGGTGATTCAGTCATGAAATGAACTTCGAATCTCACGAAAATACCCAAAACGCACCTTTTTTTTCATCACCCTGTATTTCAATATTAACTCCGACGAGGTAGGAGTTTTCTTTCACCACTGTACTTGATATAAAAACATCAATACGGCTGAGAGTTTTTATCCACTTCCTATGACCAGATTTTTTGTTATGCTGGAATAAGAATAGAATAACATAAATAAATAATTTTCATATTACATAAAAAAAAATCTGCTCATAGGAAGTGGATAAAAACTCTCGGCCGTATTGATGTTTTTATATCAAGTACAATGGTGAAAGAAAATTCCCACCTCATCGGAGTTGATCTTGAAATACAGGGTGATGAAAAAAAAAGGTGGTTTTTGGGTATTTTCGTGAGGTTCAAAGTTCATTTCATGACTGAATCACCCTGTATTCTTTGAAGTCCATGATGATATGTTCTAAAAAAATTAAACAAACACCTTGAATCAACCCATAAACACAGGGTGTCCATTTAACCCTCCTTGAGAATAGTTTCTATAATAATGGATCACCCAGTATAAATTCTGGGTATTTCAGACGTTTTCGATGTAACAACAATATATCTAGTGTAATAGTTCATTTTGTGAACGTTCTTGCTCTGAAACTGACATATTTTATACTTTCAAAATCGGGCATGCATTCAATTATGGATGACCCTGTATTCGTAACGATTTTCGGTCATATTCCTCTATATGGTTGCTCCCTGGTGATGTAATGAAATGTTTCTTGAGAAAAATTGAAGTTCATTCGATTCTGTTCCGAGATACGGGCGTATAGTAAAAGTGGGTAATTCTCAACTTCAACGCCCTGTATCTCGAAAACTAGTCATAGGATTGAGTTGGGGCCAAGGACACTTTTGATCAGTAGGTCGAGTAATACATTATACCAAAATTTTAGAAAATTTGACGGAACGCCATTTGCCATAGAAAATGTGCGGGGTCCTTTCCCAACTGCGAAAAATAGATGTTATGTATTTATTACTCTCAAGTGGTCCAAATACCCCATGCTCCCTGTCCAAATTTCATGTTTCATGTATCTAAGATATCTCTATACAATTATCCACAAGTCGGAAGTTCTGCGACCTAATGTATCGAAGGCCTGTTTCCAAAACAGCACAAGCATAAATCGAAGACAATATAGCCAACCCCATAACGGCAGCCATTAACAAAAGTCGAATAACGATGACACTGGTGAGAGAAGTATCGGAACTCCGTGCCTTATTGCCTATTGTGCAAGGAAAGGGTCAAAACTCAGAGCGAACACCTCCAGACTTTTCCAATAAAACACAGAGACCATCAGATTGCGGTTCAGTCTTCGTGCCATATCTGAACCGGCGCTGTCCTTATGACGACCCCAACTTCTGTTCCTCCGAACTAACTATAGAGTCGTTACGACCTCCAATAACGAGGAAACTTGGAAAAACTCCAATAGCAGAAATAATAATAAGCGATATTGCACCTCATACCCGTGTAATTTCTTAGGTTTCATTTGTGGCGGAGTTCCTGCCGTGTCTGAAGTGCGACATCCGTTTTTGTCGGAAACAGTAAATGGTCCCATTCAAGAGTGTAGCACGTACGTAATGTGGTCGTGTATAAGTTGCCAAGTTCGTATCAGATGGATTTCACGATTAATCCTTCAATGGCATGGATGTTTCCAATATTCTAAGCAACGAGAATTAATGATAGATAGCCAATACATTTTATTTTTAGGCAGAATATAAATTTTTTTCTCTATTTCAGTATCGTAATGAGTTCATCACAGTACTAAAAACAGTGCTGTAATGAATTCATTACAGCATCGTTTTCAGTTACATTTTTCGTTTTGTGGTTGTCAGCAATGACTTCCGATCCTTTTGAATTTCAGCAGACGTCAATTTGGAAATGGCAATTTTCGTATTTCCTAACATTCACACCAACTGCCAAGATACAATATGAAAGTCACTAGGACCTATAATTCGAATTTTTTCATTAATTCCACAAAATTTGAGTGAAATAGAGAAAATATCGTCTAATACTCGTTGCAGAATGCAATTCCAATACTCATGCGTTCGAAAACTCGCTCCTTCGTCGCTCGTTTTCGAATTTCGCATTCGTATTGGAATAGGAGCCCATTCTGCAACTAGTTTTAGAATATACTATATTTTTGAGTCGGATTTAAAATACGGGAATTATCTAGACTCTAGAGTAGGAAAAGAAAAATGAAGTTCACTGAAAGAGAAAACCTTGAATACAATATCTTCCTTCTTCTCATCTTCTACAGAGTCAGGATGCCTATACCATATCTAGGGTGATTCACGGTGGATGGCTCATTAGACGTTTCTGGTGAATCAGACATCAGATCGGTTTGAAAAACTGAAATATTTTCGTCAATGCGGTATTGCCACTTCCATTAGGAAGTAGTAGCAACTTTGCTTTTTCAAATGGAATACCTGGTATATTATATCATTTTTGGAACTTCTCGACAACTTTTCCTAACATTTCCCTATACCTATATATCTGTTGCCGTTTTAGAAATATTAATTAATTTCGATTTTTTTTACCGGAAATCATGACCTCTTAAAATACGGATAACTTCGGGTTGAGAGACACTATGGCATTGAAATTTGGTTGGAAGTAAGGTGATACATGAATGCTTCCAACACATCAGCCTGATCTACGTTACTTCAATACGGGGTGGCAAAAATGCAGTATTTTCGGTTGCTTGAAAAAGTGACTGAAAGTTGTTCATTTCGAATGGAACGCCCTGTATATTATTAGAATTTCAGAAAGCTGATGGAATATGCTTTCATTCTATGCATCACGCCTTAACCTAACTAGTCAAATTTCTGACTTATGAGCATTTATTTCTCAAAATGTCCCTTCAGAATGGTATTCCCAATCGGTATTTGGTAGGCAGGCCTTGATTAGTATTCCAAAGTACCTTGTGAAATTCTCCTAATAACAAAGGCACCAAGAAACTGGAATCTCGACATTTTCGTCATTTCAGAAGTTGCAATACCCTCGAAACGATAGAAGAAAACTATTCACACGAAGTGCTCATGAATTAGTTTAGCATTATTAGCTGGAGATACTTTTTGACGATAGGTGGATAAGGCGCTTTGGACCATGGAATTGGCCAGCAAGTTCACCCGATCTTAGTCCATTAAATTTTTGTCTGTGGGGAATGTTGAAAGAAGAAGTTTACTAAACACTCGTGCATTCGAGAGATGAATTGTTGCAAAGGATTACCCAAGCATTTGAAGATTTGGATTTCAAATAAATACGATCTGTCACGACGAAAGCAGTCAGCACCCGCATTTTGAAGTGCTGGGAAGTGGACGGCCAGCGATTCGAACATACTTGGAAATATTCGACATGATTGTTCTATTTTTAATAATAATTCATATAAATAGTTTGACTTTCAAGTTTCTTGGTGCCTTTATTATTGGGAGAATGTCACTAGGTACTTTGAACTGTGGAATAGTAAACATGGCCTGCCTACCAAATACTGAATGGGAATATTATTCTGAAGGGACATTTTGACAAATAAAGTCTCATTAGTCCGAAATATTTTAGTTGGGTAAAGAAATTCCGACAATGCATCACGAAATGGCCACTTAGAAATGTCTGCTATCTTCTTTACCAATATACAGGTTGATTTATTCATTCTGAATTTCATTGTCATATGTAATACTACTAGAGATGGAATTTTGCCGGCTGAATTTCTCGATTGTGATATGAAAGTTTTTTGCTCGGAAATTTCGCGAATGACAATTGAGTATCAAAATCACGAGCCGTTAGGCGAGTGATTTTGGAAAAAATGTCATGAGCGAAATTTCCGAAAAGCATGTATATTACAAGAGAGAAATTTTACCTGCTTAAATTTCATCTCGAGTGAAATTCGGCATGACTATTCCACGAGAAAATAGGGGTAATATGTTCACCAGGCCCGGATCTACGATTTTTTCTGACCGGGGCAAATATTCATGATGGCGCCCCCCCCCCCATTGGTGTAATATATGAATTCATAAAAAATAAGAAAAATAAATAATACAAATTAATAATAAAAATAAACACTAATAATAAGGAAAATATCACAAGGAGAGAAATTAGATTTTTTTTCACAGCTTCACACGGCGCGATTTTCTTTCCGCGAACGCATCTATCAGCTCCTCGAAATCTATTTCGGAAGCAGTTTGGTTTTCTATAGCTAAGATCGAGAGACCATAGAGACGTTCCTGACTCATTGAGGAACGCATATGATTTGTTATTATTTTCAATTTGCTGAAACTGTGTTCACATCTTGCAGAGTGCATTCGTGGTAGGTGATGTGAAGTATATTCTTAAAGATATACTGACATTAGGGAAAGCTTCTTACAGATTCTTGCCTGTGAATAATTCGTAGCAGGTCCAATGAAGTCGATCTTTCATTAATTTTAGCATCCATCAGCTCTTTGAAAACCGCTAGTTCCTAACAAAAATCAACTGCATTCAAGTCTCTTCAATATTTTTGCTCTAAAAGGGTCCCATTTTTCTGCAGATCCTCTTTTTGTATGTTTGAAAGGGCATGACCGTTGAAGAATGCGAAATTCATATGCAGACTCTGTGCGCTTTCTAAGCTCTTTCTGATTTTTGACAAAAATCTGTCGAAAACAACCTTAATTTCCTTCGAGAATGAACCAACTAGACCAGCGTTCTTGACTCATCCTCGCACATTTCGTAGACCTGCTTTTTCTTCTTGGAAATACGTTTATTTCTGAGAATTGGCTCCATATCCAATTTTTCAGAAGAAAGTGTAGGTACCGAGATCCTGTTTTCAACAGGTTTTTTTCTTATTCCTTGCGAGATCTACACAAGACCTTGCATCAACGATAATGAACGTGGAATAATTATATTCCCTTTCTGAATTTTCACGTTGACCCTATTGATCTCTCGCAGAATATTATCCCTAATTGATAGGTGCAGGATGAATCTAAAATCCATCACAGCATGAAGCAAATGACCAGCTTCATACTTGGATTCTGCGACTAGTGAGGATTCTTTGATTTCTTCCACAGCCTTCACAACTCCCCGTAAATTATTGAGCAAGGCATTAACAGCTTCATGTTTAGCCCATCTTGTTTGGCTACTTCCTTTCAAATTTGTTTTCGTGCACTTTTTCATAATTGTCCATCGTGTGGTTGAACTAACAAAAAAAAATTCAGTTTTTGTACAACACCAAATAAATGAACTGCTTCTGAACATGATGAAGCCGAATGGACACCCACTAGATTCAGAGAAAGTGCTAGGCATAGAACTGATATCTACTGTCTGCAGCTGGCTCGTTCATCTGTAGAACTCTGGAATCTGGATTGGACTCCTTTATATATGCCAGCCATATTAGATCCGTTGTCGTAGCACGAAATTTTTTGACAACT
Source organism: Adalia decempunctata (assembly GCA_951802165.1). NCBI lineage: Eukaryota > Metazoa > Arthropoda > Insecta > Coleoptera > Coccinellidae > Adalia > Adalia decempunctata. The sequence goes on from OX637697.1 coordinate 32,712,722, forward strand.
TGCAGTTTATTTAGAATTCGCTATTTTCCGTCAACTTCTAAGAAGTCAATAAGACTTTCCTTCATCTCATATCTAGACTCCGTTCTCTTCAAATATCGTATAAGCTGGTTCATTTGTTCTGTGTGAGATTCATCTGGGGTGCAGTCGAAAATAATAATGAAATATAGTTGGCCTCCTTGATCTCTTTAATAACGTTATTCCGAACTTTGGTGGCCATTAAATCGATAATTTCATTTTGTATAGTTTTGGACAGATAGGATGTTTATCCTTTTTTTGAGTGGTCAAGATGGCACTTCAGAGTCGGGTCACATTTAATAATAATACTTTTTCCCGAGAAATCAAAAATAATTTTTTTTTATTGTTGTTGTTTTTGGCGCCCCCTTGAGCTGGCGCCCAGGGCAAGCGCCCCGCTTGCCCCGCCCTAGATCCGGGCCTGATGTTCACATTTGACGCGTATTGCGCTATTTGGCAAATTAGAATTCATCATAGATTAACTAAACCACTAAACGTTGTTTGTTCTCTCTATGATATTTATTTCCGAAGCTATCTATAAATTCGAGAAGCTTCAAAAATGTTATCGCTGAAAAACCAACTTGTTTGTTTTGCCGGCTTGAAAATTTTGTCGAGATGAAACGATCGTTGCTACGGAAACTTCCTCACTACAAATGGAATGAGTGGAATAGTCATCATAAAACATCTTGTAATAGAAAATGCCATCAATTTCTTGAATGAATTCGAGGAAATTCAGTTCAAGAATATTCAATAGACCAAATTAATATTCGAATGAATCACTGAAAATAAAACACATAAATTAATAATTATTATGGGAACATTCAATGAACATGATCCTCGGATTGAGATGAAGGTAATCACTTTCGATAAATTCAATACTTTTTCAAATTTGTTAGATCAGTATGAAACTTTCAGATGTGTAACAAAACTTTTTATGAATGAATTCTATTCTAGTGGTTTTGCATTTCAAACAAATGTAGAAAGAATTTACGAGAATGGACCATCGAGTGTTCATTTTCACATCAGCAGTCAATATTGAATTTCTGTGTTCGGCACTGGCAATTATTATATTCAGTATAAATAATCCAATAGATGCTATAAAGTGATACAAATTCTGAAAACATCATGGAATTCTGATATACAGTACCAGAAATATAGTCGAATGAAATTCGGTCAGAATGAATAAATCATCCTGTATATTGGGGAGGAGAGATGGGAGTCATTTCAAAGTGGACCTTTCGTGATGATGATGATAGGCCCTAGGCACTTTTTACTGTGTCAAAGTATCTTTGGAACTTTTTTTTCCCTGAAAATTCTCAAACCATTAGAAAGCCCATCATTCAATTGAAAAACTCTCTTGTCTCTTGCAAGTTTTTCAGAAAACGCAAGATATTTGGGATAAATTTTAAAATATGATCAACAAGTAGAATTCCTGGAATTCCATATCAACCTCATAATGCGTTCAATCATATTTTTTTTCGGCAACCGTCCGGGAAGTACCCACTTCCCGGACGCTTTTTCTTTGAGAAAGTAGCATTTCCCGGCCTAGGCCGGAAAGTACTTACTTCCCGGCCTAGGCCGGAAAAACACGTCGTTGTTGTCATTGTTATGATCATCACAATAGCAACGAAATAACGGATGACAGTTCTGTTCTGTGTTCTGTTTAATTCAAATATGAATCAAAATCAATAAAGAGATGTGTCATCTCATTGATTTGTAATTCTTCACGGTTGCCGAAAAAATATTGTACGCAACACGCCCGGAAATAGTTTTTTTGGACTCACAGACTTCCAGGACTCGCCTCCGGCTCGTCCTAGAATCTTGTCTATTCGTCCAAAAAAACCCTATTTTCCGGACTTGTTACGTAAATTACTATTTCTGGATCTTTCTCAAAAATTGCAGGAGACAAGAAATTTTTTACAATCTTTTTATACATTAACAGCACTTTCATTTCGAACATCTACTTGTTCAAGATCTTATTTTTCAACAATGCAATTTTCAATAACGTGGTCTGAACACGATCGCTCGGATATCAAAAATTTGAAACGGCTCCTTCACCATTTTGTAATGTGAGAAAAATTGGGAGAAGTAAAACATTTTTTCGGCAACCGTCCGGGAAGTACCCACTTCCCGGACGCTTTTTCTTTGAGAAAGTAGCATTTCCCGGCCTAGGCCGGAAAGTACGTACTTCCCGGCCTAGGCCGGAAAAACACGTCGTTGTTGTCATTGTTATGATCATCACAATAGCAACGAAATAACGGATGACAGTTCTGTTCTGTGTTCTGTTCAATTCAAATATGAATCAAAATCAATAAAGAGATGTGTCATCTCATTGATTTGTAATTCTTCACGGTTGCCGAAAAAATATTGTACGCAACACGCCCGGAAATAGTTTTTTTGGACTCGCAGACTTCCAGGACTCGCCTCCGGCTCGTCCTAGAATCTTGTCTATTCGTCCAAAAAAACCCTATTTTCCGGACTTGTTACGTAAATTACTATTTTGAATGATCAATACTGGTTTGAAATCAGTGAAACAATATCGTATTCGATTGAGAAACAAGAAACTGATTATTAGATATATTCGACTCGAGTGTTTTGGGATGAAATAACAAACAATAAAACGTAAAGAAAACCGCTTGAATAAAAACGGGAAAAATATCGGAACATTTTTTCACATATGTGTGAAATATTTTTTTGTGGGTCCAAATATCTGCCAGGGCCATTTTTTTCAACTCGTTCTCTGGCCATTCTGACTGTGTTTCCCTATTGTCCCTCCATCGTTGGTATAAATATTAATAGCCTCGATTTGAATGCAGAAAGACTCCCGTAGGTTGAATAATTAAATATTTGCCGAGACAGCGGAAGACAAATAACATAACATACCCCTAACGGTCGAGTGTGAGGCCAAAGATCAGGGGCCAGCCTGGAGAGTGCCCAGAAAATGTCATAACCGCTATCCGCATAAAAAACGATGGCTCTTTCAAAATTGGAAGTCGGTAGGTAAAAGGCATTTATTTCGACCTCTTGCTCCGTTCCAATCTCCCTTCTGCGAATGACAAATTATTCTTTCCCCTTTTGCGTACATAAGCATGGGTAGTAGGTATGGGATTTCGGAGCCATCAGTGAATCTGACCGCATACCAAATTTAATAGGTCTTTCTGATATCCTAATACCCTAATAGATCTTGAGGTACTTTACGCAGATTTCTCAGGGCAGACGAATCATCTTCCGAATATTTTACATTTCTTTTTCTATTCTCTACAATACTAAAATGGTAACTCCCTTGATCGACCCGAGGGACTCTGTCGAAAACGTGTGTCTAGAAGAATACCAAAATCGCAGCAAAGCTGTGATACAGTAAAGACATTTTTAAACGGTCGAAAAGGCGAATAATCGATTCATGGGACAATTTCAATTTTCTAGCCAATCTAGCCGATGTGAAATATCCTTGAAAATTTCGCGAAAATCGCTGAAAAATCCGGCAAAAAGGGCAATTTCACACTCGATAAAACTTTTTCCATAGATATCCTGGCCGTGCTGTAAATATACGGATAGAAATAGAAAAGGTCAATGCAAATTACCTTGGTATTCGAATTTTCAATTATTTCTCCATTTCCATAACATAATTTATTGATCCTGGAAGACACTAAATGTATAGGACGAGTCAAAAGAGGTGATTACAAAAAAATATATGACTAATTCTAAGTTTAAGAACCATAAGCATTAGCAATCAGATAAATTCTCTCCTAGCGAGTAGAAATATTTCGACAATAATATGTTCTTAACTTCATTCTTGAATTCATTTATATTTATATTCATAGACTTCACAAGGGTGTGGCAGAAGATTATATAATTTAATGCTCGGATACAAAGGAGAACATTCATATTTATGCGTTCTATGTTTCGGCACGAGAGAGATTTGAGACTTCCTGGTAACATACTTGTAATAACTTGAAACTTGAAACTGATTTCCAATTAGTCATATTCTCTGTGGCATAGACAAGATATTTAGAAATATAGATACAGGACATGAAGAAGATGCTCCTACGCATCCAGCTGAACTATTTGATGTGGGCCACTGCGTATCATGGACTACATAATACTGTAAAAGCCTCAACATCACTGGTCAGTGAGATTAACGAACTGAGAGGAACATATGTGGGTTAGATTGAATGATTAGATGAAACTTGGATACCCTGGACAGTTTTGAAAGCCCCACAATACCTAATCAGTAAATTTAACTGACAGGAGTCGCCAACGCACTCCGTGTCCTGTTTGTTTTTGAAACCGTATTATCCTGTTGATCATTGGTAGCTTAGTAACTGAAGTTCAAACTTATTCCCACTCTGGCTTGAGTGAATGAATAATGTGCAACATGAGACCAATTAGGTTAGAAGTACGAGGTTTCAGTGATGAAAACAAACCAATTGATGAAATTGTATTGTTTGCGTGTTGAAAATCTGTCGACGACAATGTATATTTTTTTCATTGTATATTATTGATTGAGATAATGAATAAAAATTACTGTGTTTTGGAACGCAATGATTGACCTTATGTGTTCAGCGATGGGGAAAGTATATTGATATCAAGACAGAAAACAAGGCTATAAGATACGATAAATGAAAAAGGCAAAATAAAAATTGAAAACAATAAAGAGAGATGTAATTTAATGATGTATGGATACTTTTGGCTAGAAAGTCCTATTTATAAGCTTGATAAACGAAAAATAGTGCGACTGTCTGCAGGTAAATCTTCATGAAAAATTCCAGGTATATCGATATATTTTTCTATTTTCCCTCAAAAATATTTTTCATTTTTGTGAAAATATTAATGGTGCACTTTCGCTCCTAGAATTCATGATACAATGAAACATTACTCATTTAACATTATTCAGGAAAAATTTTGTTTTCGAACGAAAGACCCTATACAGGCTGTTTCAAAATTGTATTTACAGACAAAGACGGGAGATTCCTGGCAAATTTAAGAAAATGTTCCTTAAGGGTCTACGTCCCTGAAAAAAAGGGAATCAAAAACAATTTATTTTTTTCTGATTGATGAAGGGATGTATGAGTGTATAAAGATAAAAATAATAAAAAAATATTTCATCCGTATTGAATGAATGAAAAGGATATTCGCCATCATTTTTGGTTATTTTGTAACATTTCCACCATCAAAACGAACAAATATTTTTGTGTTTTTTCATTTCTGTATTGAAGTCTATGATTAAGTCAAACGTCTATCTCATTTTTCTTTCAGAATATACCGTTTTTTTGTAAATAACATTACAACAATTTGTTGTTTCCGCGAAATTTATTTCCTTGAATTTTTCTATTCGAAATGATAAATATCCATTTTTATCAAAGGCAATTTGTTGAGGTTTATTTTAGCCGTCGATTAGTGAAAATTAATTGTTTCTTACAATTGTGGATTCTTACATGGAATTGAATTTCTTTTAAATGACACGCTCCGCAGGTATCTACTCCCAGATGACTGATGGTGAAGGAAAATTAGAGTATTATACAGTCAGTGTGAGATCTAGTTCAGGGTAGGATTTCTTGTTAATATTCCCTGCGCCCCAACATTTGTTCTATTAAGCTGAATAATCCAATAAATAAAAGCACTGCACCGCCATCTGGCGGTATACGTTTCCTATTTTGAAGGCTGAACACCCTTAAGGTGGGCGTTCAATGTAGTGTGCTTTTATTTCCAGTTGCATTTGAGAATGGTTTCACTTTGGGAACTAAAATTCTGTGGGTGAACTCAGAAAGAACCCAAGTTCTCAATGAAATAATTGAGATTGATTTCATTCCGACTGTTGATCTTTTTTCTTTTAAAAATAGAAGAAAATAAGCCAAATCATGCTTCTGTTTTATTTCAAACGAGAAAATGATGAAAATAGTTCAACTTCCGATTAAAAGTGAATCTACAGATAATTTCGTTAAGAAAGTTAACTTGATACACGGAATTGGCACAGAATGGCCAAATTCAAATGTATAGCGAGAAAAACACCAAAATAGCGAGCAAAATTTACATGATGATATAAAGGCCCTTGTTGGAGTATGGACACAGTATTCTTGAACTCCCCAAAGACAACAACGAAAGACATAGAAGTTGCCGAAAGAACTTGCCTTAGAAAAAATCACAAAACTGAGACAACTAAACAATCCACTCCACAACCCGTCCAATTAGCTACTCTATGAGACTACAGAAGTGGAAGCAATCCTAGGAAGACTCGAAAATTTAAGCAAAAAATTCATCACCAACCAGAATAACATAAATATTATGGTATTGTGCAATTGTTGGTATTCTATACAGCCGACTAACAAATTGCAACTTCATCGAATAATAAGATTTCATAATATTGAAAAAAATCAGATAAAATTCATATGTACATCAAACGACCCCGGAAAGGACCCCGCACTTTTTCTAAGTCAAATGGCATTCCCTCAAATTTTCTAAAATTTTGGTATAATGTAGTACTCGACCTACTGATCAAAAGTCTCCATGGCCCCAAATCAATCCTATGACTAGTTTTCGAGATACAGGGTGTTGAAGTTGAGAATTACCCACTTTTACCACGCCCGTATCTCGGTACAGAATCGAATGAACTTCAATTTTTCTCAAGAAACATTTCATTACATCCCCAGGGAACAACCGTATAGAGGAATATGACCGAAAATCGTTACGAATACAGGGTTATCCATAATTGAATGCATACCCGATTTTGAAATTATAAAATGTCAGTTTCAGAGCGAGAACGTTCACAAAATGAACTATAACACTAGATATGTTGTTGTTACATCGAAAAAGTCTGAAATACCCAGAATTTATACTGGGGGATCCATTATTATAGAAACTATTCTCAAGGAAGGTTAAATGGACACCCTGTATTTATGGGTTGATTCAAGGTGTTTGTTTATTTTTTTTAGAACATTTCATCATGGACTTCAAAGAATACAGGGTGATTCAGTCATGAAATTAACTTTGAACCTCACCTCACGAAAATACCCAAAAACCACATTTTTTTTCATCACCCTCTATTTCAAGATTAACTCCGATGAGGTGGGAGTTTTCTTTCACCACTGTACCTGATATAAAAACATCAATACGGCTGAGAGTTTTCATCCACTTCCTATGACCAGAGTATTTTTTATGAAATACGAAAATTTTATTTATGTTATTCTATTCTTATTCCAGCATAAAAAAAATCTGGTCATAGGAAGTGGATGAAAACTCTCAGCCGTATTGATGTTTTTATATCAAGTACAATGGTTGAAGAAAACTCCCACCTCAACGGAGTTAATCTTGAAATAGAGGGTGATGGAAAAAAAAAGGTGGTTTTTGGGTATTTTCGTGAGGTTCAAAGTTCATTTTATGGCTGAATCACCCTGTATTCTTTGAAGTCCATGATGATATGTTCTAAAAAAATAAAACAAACACATTAAATCAACCCATAAATACAGGGTGTCCATTTATCCTTCCTAGAGAATAGTTCCTATAATAATGGATCACCCAGTATTTCAGACTTTTTCGATCTAACAACAACATATCTAGTGTAATAGTTCATTTTGTGAACGTTCTCGCTCTGAAACTGACATTTTATAATTTCAAAATCGGGTATGCATTCAATTATGGATAACCCTGTATTCGTAACGATTTTCGGTCATATTCCTCCATACAGTTGTTCCCTGGGGATGTAATGAAACGTTTCTTGAGAAAAATTGAAGTTCATTCGATTCTGTACCGAGATACGGGCGTGGTAAAAGTGGGTAATTCTCAACTTCAACGCCCTGTATCTCGAAAACTAGTCATAGGATTGAGTTGGGGCCATGGAGCCTTTTGATTAGTAGGTCGAGTACTACATTATACTAAAATTTTAGAAAATTTGACGGAACGCCATTTGCCTTAGAAAAAGTGCGGGGTCCTTTCAAGAGTTCAAGTCTTTCATAGCGAATGTGTGTTTAGAGACGGACATCCGAACGCACTTACAGAGTGTCATTGAAAATGAAACAGAAATCAATTCGGACCTGCCAATTATGTTCATAAGGAGGATCTTTTCTTACATGAAAACCATCGTCATATCATTTCATTTCTCGACAACCCAAAGTTCTTAAATTCTGATTGGGTAGGTGGGTCGATATGTTGAGAAGGTTCTTCCTTTGATTATGACAGTAAAAATTAATTTGAGATATGACCCTTCGTTAACTCAATATTTAACTTTGTTTCATCAGAAATGAACTGCATTTCATGCAGTTTATTTCTGACCTCTAGATGGCCCTGAGCAAGCTACATGATAAAACAGAACTGTATAATTAAAATACCGCACTCTGGTGGAGATACATTTCACAATTTCAGTTATTAGTTGAATTGCCGGAATTTACTTCAGGTATGGGGCCGACGAGAAAAGCTGGTGGTCATGCTAACGACGTTACTGCTTGAAAAGTAGGCCCACAAAGTTCGAAATGGGAGATAGTTCTAGGTATCTCTCGGATCTAGGGTTCGTTTTATTATTCCGCAAGTTCTGCATAACAATGGTTCCACACTATTTCATGAATAAACATATCTGCATTTGTTTCTGATCCTAATGCTCTCCTTACTTCCACTATGGACAGAAATGCTTCCACACGAAAGGGATTAGTATTCCAAACCTTCGTAACATGTCAAACTTGATCTTCACGTCACAACTTTGAATATTGACCATTCAAGTTCTCTTTCAGATTCCTAATTATAAATGCAAATTGTGAACACCAAAGCTCCAACCTTAGTCCCCAAAATAGCCCAGAAATAATGAGAATATCTCATTACGTTTGTGAATTTTGCGTTGTTTGAACAGGGAATCGCTGGCGCGCTTTTTGCCACGTAAGTATCTGCTTTTTCTATCGAATATACGAAACCCTATAATCAACTTTGCGGAGCTTTACCCTTCGTAGAATTTTCGAATGCTCAATATACGGAAAATAAAACCCACAATTGATTCCATTCCACGGTGAATATTTCTGTTTGTGGGTCAAAATTTCCAACCGAGTAATATCGGATTGACGTGAACTCCAGCATTCATAATTGTCTCGGTCTTCTGTTTTTCATTCCGCATTCCACAATTCTTCGGATAGATAAAAACGATATTTTATTTTCAAAAGAAATCCGTCCCCTCATTTCATTTCATATTCATGCCAGAGACGAGTGCTCTCAAACCGGAGAAGAAAGATGAGTAAAGCCAGCAATTAGGAGAGCAAATATAATATTGTTGGGATTCAAATAAAATTATGTCGGGTCTTTCTGCTCCGCGAGGAGATATGAATCGAGAATTCCTCAGGTTTAGGGTATTACCGTGAATGAAATAAACATCCCATTTCAGTTCGGTTCATACGGATTCGAAATGAAAAAAAAATTGACATAAGCATTACGTGAGTAAGTTGGGATTTCCGTAGAAATAATAATCATCGTTTGAGTTGCGTGAAATAATTAGTTCTTAAGAAATTATGAAAAGTTTCAGAACTCTGTAGCTCAGGTAATAAATTTAATTTTAATAATTTTTTTTCCGTAAATAATCAATTTTTTAGTGAATATAGTAATAAGCTATCAGAAATATCAGTATATCGATCATCTTATGAAAAATAGTTAAACAACAAATTAATTGCATATTATCGTTATTGAAACGGTTTTCTTGCACTTTACTCGTCAGTGGCGGAGAAATGGAATTTGCTCAAACGTTCTATTCTTCAACTTTTAGACCACTCGACAAATTTGCATTTCAACAGCCAATTCTGATGCGTCAATATGTTTTACATAAAAAAGTACTGTTGATTACTCTAAACTCTAAAGTGGACCGTTTTCGAGAAAACTGGCATTTTATGATAACAGTGAACAAAATGGAAAGAATTTCTCCAATTACAAGAAATTTACAATGCGTTAGCAAATTGTTCTGATCATAATATAATGCCAGCTTTCTCAAAAACGGTTCACTTAAGGGGCAGTATCACCTTTTGAATCGTGGTAAATCTCCATTCAAAAAGTGGTCTCTTTATTTCACGGGTAAGTACCCTAATTTACGACGTAGAGACTTGATTTTTTTTTTTAATTGAAGTTGAAGAACGTCCCGAGGGCAAATAGTTTTCCTTTTTTCGATTTAATTAGTTCTTCAATTAAAAAAAACAGGGTAATCGTTAGATCTGGGGTTATTGAATATGTTTTTCGTTTTTCATGGGTACAAGCTATATTTTTGAAATATTTATCATGAAAATTTTTGTAGTTTATAGAAGATTCAATTGCCAAGGACAAATGGTTGCGATTTTTTCCAAAAAATGATGAATAACTGTCGGAATAAAATCATTAAGTGTAGTTTCCAAAACGCTGAAGTTCAACCTGTTTTTTTTTAGGTGAAAAACTAATTAAATCGAAAAAATCGCAACTATTTGCCGTCGGCAAGTTAATCTTCTATAAATTACAAAAATTTTCATGATGATTATTTCAAAAATATAGTTTGTACTCATGAAAAACGAAAAACATATTCAATAACCCCAGATCTAACGGTTACCCTGGTTTTTTCAATTGAAACACTGATTAAATCGAAAAAAAAACTATTTGCCCTCTGGACGTTCTTCAACTTCAATTTAAAAAAAAATCAAGTCTCTACGTCGTAAATTAAGGTATTTTCTCGTGAAATAAAGAGACCACTTTTGAATGGAGATTTACCACGATTCAAAAGGTGATACTGCCCCTTAAGAGTAATAAGTTGGGGGGTGAAAATTCTCCGCCACTGGCTAATAAAATCGAGTAAAGTGCAAAAAAGCATCTATTTTTATTGACAATGTCAATTCTGTAATTCAAACGGTTCCTGAGATATTAGCGAAAAACTGAAAAAAAATATAAATTTTTGGCACCCTGTAACTCCGAAACGAAGACCTGGAGAAAAAAATGGAAGAAAACTTTGTGTTGTGGTCGATGGTGCGGAGTCTGCACTTCATTCCGTCAACGCCGGTGTACCCCAAGGCTCAATCTTGTCCCCAACTCTTTTCCTAATATATATTAATGACCTTTTGAAATCAACCAAAAATCAAATTTTGAGCTTTGCAGATGACAGCACTCTTATAGCGTCCACGACAAACGAGAAGCCTGTATCAGCGTCAACATCCAGTTCCCAACGAATCGCCCAAGCCGCGACAATCAACAAAGATCTAGAAGTTATTCTACAATGGGGTTCTGATAACCTGGTTGAATTCAATGCCTCTAAGACCCAGGCTACGGTGCTCACAAGAAAAACATCAGCGGTCGCACCCCAACTAATAATGGACAATGAAATAATAAAACCGTCTAATGGAGTTAAGCTTCTAGGGGTCAACATCAATTCAAATGCAACCTGGCATGAGCACGTCTGCTCAATTGCCAAGTCAGCTGCACAGAAGCTTAGCTATCTATTTCGTGCAAAAAAATTATTCACTCCAAAGCAACTATTATTACTCTACAAGGCACAAGTTCGTCCAGCTATGGAGTATTGCTCCCATGCTTGGAGTTCAGCTCCTAAGCACTCGTTACACCTACTTGACTCCGTTCAAAAAAGAGCAGTGCGCCTAATAGATGATCCAACATTAACTGCCAACCTTCATAGTCTCGATCACCGTAGGAAGGTTGGAGACTTATGCCTTTTTTACAGATATTATCACGGTAGGTGTTCTGCTGCCATTGCATCCATAATTCCATCAGGGGCACAATTTGATAGACAAACAAGGCTGGCCGATAGTAGTCACCGATTTGCCGTGCATCTTTCTACAGCTAGGACATCAGTGTATCAAAAGGCTTTTCTTTACCGAACTGCAAGGCTATGGAATGCCCTACCACAAGATGTATTTCCTTTTGGTTACAACTTGCAGCAGTTCAAGACACGCACAAACCGATTTCTACTTAATTCATCTCGGGACGCTTGAAAAGGTGTTATAAGCTCAGTCTTTTCCCGAGAGATGCGTATAAAAAAATAAAAAAAAAAAACAGTTGACCGTTAATACACTTAATTAGGAACAGCCTGTATTGATGGACTGAACCTGGTGCTAAGGCAATTGGATTGAATTTAAAGGACATAAAGATTACAAATCACTCGAATAGATCAACAGCTGTTTGGCAAATTGACAAAAACTGGAGAACAACAATTGCTGAAAGTTCCTGGTCATAGCAATCATAGTTCTTTCAATCCATACTTAAATTTAGATCAAAAACCACATGACAAGATCATAAATATTATGTTTGGTAAGAGATCTTGAAAAGACCAACAACGAATGTCATGTTAAGTTGGATTTCAATAATTGAACTTTCACAAACTGAACTCTCAATAGATAAATGCATGATTCGTCGTTGTGCTGAATTATAAATTTTTTGGGCAAAAAATTTTACGCCGAATACCCTTCGGAGTAATGCTTCATATTTTTCTAAAAACTTTCTCCAGCTCGTTATCCCTCATATTATCTAAGTTTCAGGGATATTACTACTGATGATAACTGCAAACTACGGCGTTTGTCTATGATTTTAGGAGATTTGTTTGGTCATCAAGATCCTATTCATCGATGGATCGGACGGTCCCAATGACGATATGAATAATAAAAACTTGATTATTCACAGATGAAAAATATTGTTTTGTATTCAATAAGCATTTCTGCTTTTGGTCATTTAAAAGTAGGTTTAATTGGTGACATCAAAATAAAAACATGTAATAATAGTTGTAATATTTCAATAAGAGACAGTCGAACATTTTGCCCAACCTGTACCTGTCTCCTAACCCAACACCGAACATACCATGTTGCTATAGGAAGGGAAACATACACGAGCAAACACAGAATCGAACATGTTAGTTAACATAGCGATGGATTCCGACCTGGTCATGTTGTATGTGGTGCTTTTTTGTGTTTACATATAAAACGAAAAAAAAACGAGAGAAGAGGTGACTTGGGGAGCATTCATTTCAGTGATTAGAAGTTTATTACATCGAATTTATTTCAATCAAAAAATCATTGGAGTTCACATCAGAAGTGTATACTTTGAGATGGGACTTATCATGTTGCAATTGATGGGGTTAGTTCAGCTAGATCAAGGATGATGATAATACGATCATCCTGAATTTTTTCTCGATCATTCATGTCGTTATTCAAAAGAATATACAGGGTGTTCTACTAGCTCTATGAAATACATTGACCGATGTCAGCTGTGCTTATTCTGAACATTTTCTTTCCTATGAACCTATGTCCGATTCGTTTTCGTTTGGAAGATAACAAATCATAATAATAAATGGAAATTTTGAGACTATAAGAATTGTCCAAAATGTCCACCTTCTGCTTGAATGCAAGCTTCACATCAACCAACTAAAGATGACGTTACTCGTCAGATCAGATTTGGGTTGTTTCGTATTTAGTTTGCTGCATCTTGAATTACCTATATCAACTATGATGAGATTGGATTTCAACATGATGAACAAGATTCTTTATATGTCGTCATAAATAAAAATCTAAGGGATTTAGATCAGGCGAACGAGGTGTGATTGTATTGGTCCTCCTTAACCTATCCATTCATTCGGTAAATGTTCATTCAGCCAAATGACGACTTGTCTCCTTCTATGTGGTGGTGCACCGTCGTGCTGATAAAAATGTTCCAAAAATGAAATACAAGTCTGCAATTAAACGATAATTTATAACTATAATTCTCTCCTTCGTGTCCTTCAATTAAATAGGAATAATAAGTTTGCGGCCTAAGGACTGGGCTAATCAAACAAATCCTTTTTGAAGTGTCGACGTTTCGATCCTTGGTTTGGATCTTTTTCAAGACTGAAACATTTAATATCGTGTAAATATCAACTCTGACAACAATTAAAACAATACCTTGTCACACAAGAAACTATCTCAAAAAACACAAATCACAATGGTCAAAGAAACTCAACTAATATCGAGAACAAACGTTTAACCTTCTCTATGGAAGTAGCCAGGTTGATCAAGTCGAGAAAGTACCAGAAAACAAAACTAATTAATCAAATTTACCTTTTCAAATGGATGTTAGAGGAAGCACAATGTGGTCATGAAATCTATAGGTCATTCTGTAATTTTATTTCTGTCAATTTTGTATAAAACAATCATCACTCTCAATAACCTGAATTGAAATGAGAAGATGGAACGAATGGAACATGTTATTCGGGGAAATCAATCCTATATCAATTTTTTGTTGGATGCGACAAATGTAGAATCGCAGGTGGAATGCACTAGTTATTTGTTTTTAAATTTTGTTAATAAATTACTGTAAACAATACTGAGTGATTCTACATCAGTTCTTAGGTTGATTGTATTATTTATTGAAATATGGATCATCTCACTTATGCATCGCTTGAAATAAGTGTTTTCCTTGTCCAAGATCTTTACATTCTCAAAATCAAAATCATGATCATTTTCAAAGTGGTGGGCAGCGAGAGCTGTTTTTTCGTTTTTTTCCTTGTTAATTTCTCTACAATCATAAGAATGTTGATATATTCTTTTTTTCAAATATTGTTTCGTCATACCCACATACGTACTACCGCAATCTTTACAATTTATCGAGTAAACCAAATTGGATTTTTGCGAATTAGGTGTTGGGTCTTTGAGCTTGCTAAAAATGCTTCCTACTGTTTTAAGAGGATAGAAGGCGAGTTGGCAATTTGGTGTTGTATTTTTCACTAGCTGGACCTTCCCAGACAAACTAGGTATATATGGAAATCTATGATAAGTTTTTTCTCCTTTTTCTCTTTTTCTGTCTAATGATACTATTTGGTTGCTGCGACTGTATTGACTAGTTTTGTGGGGTAATTATTAATCCTTAACAAGTTTTTAATTTTTTTCTCATTCTGCGCATTGTATATCGGGTCACTGAACTTGTAATTTCTAAATAATAGATTTTTTATAGAGGCTATTTTCTGTGATGTAGGGTGGTTCGAATAATAATTTAATAATCTACCTGATGATGTGTCTTTCATATGCCAATTCGTTGAGATAGTTCCATTATCTTGTCTGATGAGAGCAACATCCAAAAAAGAAATTTTGCTTTCGATCTCGTGTTCAACCGTGAACTGAATTCTTTCATGTACACTGTTGAATGTTTCTACTACCTCACTTGTTTTTCCTCTTGGTATCGCTAAGATGGTATGATCGACATACAATTTCAGGAAAGGGATGGTGAAAGCTTAATTATTTACCCCAATAGTCATAACATGATTCATCACGATACTGGCAAGTGTTGGGCTAGCCGGATTACCCATAGCTGTACCCTCTATCTGTTGATATATGACTCCGTCAAAGGTGAAATAACTTGACTCGAAGATAAACTCTATTATACGTCGAAATAGGGTTCTTTTGACAACAGTGTACGCCGAAATATACGTTCAATTAGATCTTATTATGTCAAGTAAAAGTTGTTTAGGTAGGTCAGTGAAAAGTGAAGTCACATCTAACGATATGAGCTCGTAATCATTAGGCAACTGAACCGTGCGAATGAACTCCACGAATTGTGTCGAGTTATTTATATTGTGATCAAATGTTGTGATCCATGGCGCTAAAATCTCATGGAACAGTAGGGATAGGTTATATACTGGAGAGTCTATACAGCTGACTATGGGTCTTAAACTGATGGTGTGCGTCTTATGTGTTTTTCGCAGACCATACATTTTTGGGGATATTGCGTTGTGTTTTTTCAACCTATTTGCTCTTGAAGAATTTATTACCATATCCTCAGAAAGTTCACTTATAAGTTCATTATTCTTACGTTGAAATTGTGCAGTAGGATCAGATTTTAAAATTGTATATGTTTTTTCATCTTTAAGGAGTTCTTTCATCTTTTCTGTATATTCTGTTTTTAACATTAAAACTGTGCTGTTATCTTGATTTTGATAATGTAAAGATCTTGGACAGGGAAAACACTTATTTCAAGCGATGCATAAGTGAGATGATCCATATTTCAATAAATAATACAATCAACCTAAGAACTGATGTAGAGTCACTCGGTATTGTTTACAGTAATTTATTAACAAAAATTAAAAACAAATAACCCGTTAACTAGTGCATTCCACCTGCGATTCTACATTTGTTGCATCCAACAAAAAATTGATAAAGGATTGATTTCCCCGAATAACATGTTCCATTCGTTCCATCTTCTCATTTCAATTCAGGTTATTGAGAGTGATGATTGTTATATACAAAATTGACAGAAATAAAATTACAGAATGACCTATAGATTTTATGACCACATTGTGCTTCCTCTAACATCCATTCGAAAAGGTAAATTTGATTAATTAGTTTTGTTTTCTGGTACTTTCTCGACTTGATCAACCTGGCTACTTCCATAGAGAAGGTTATACGATTGTCCTCGATATTAGTTGAGTTTCTTTGACCATTGCGATTTGTGTGTTTTGAGATAGTTTCTTGTGTAACAAAGTATTGTTTTAATTGTTGTCAGAGTTGATATTTACACGCTATTAAATGTTTCATCCTTGAAAAAGATCCAAACCAAGGATCGAAACGTCGACACTTCAAAAAGGATTTGTTTGATTTGCCCAGTCCTTAAGCCGCAAACTTATTATTCCTATAATTTATAACATGTACCTACTGGCATCAAATCATATTCCTGAGTCGTGAAAGGATGCATTGTTTTCCAAAACTTAGATCTTTTCGTCAAGATATCTTGACGAAAAGATTTTCCATCTAGCGTCAATTTTGGGATATTCGACCCTGATGAGTCCTTAACAGGACGAAACTGCAGTCGGTGCGATTCTCAGTTGACGTTGAACCATTCGGTCTTATGGGGTGAACGGTATGGGAGACCTAGTTCCTATTCACATTTCATTTGTCAATATTTTATAGTTGCAAATAGTTTGTGTCTTAATTATTTCTATTGAAGAGGTGCCTTCTCAGCTCGATGAATTTTATCAATCTCTTTTTGTTAATATGGAAAATAATGAAATCTGTAGCTTTCATCCAACAACCTTCAAAAAAATGCCTTTAAATACAGCCTTCGAATTGAAATATCGTTTTGTCATCACAATTCTTACAAGTATCTACTAATTTTCAATAGAAATTAGTTCTACCAGTTTTATTTATAAAAATGGTTGATTCTAAATATTTTGGTTTTATGATCATGCTTATTCAAGAAAGGCTGCAAGCATTTATTTCTATCCTCTAAAAGTTAGAAAGGGTCCCAATGTTGCGGGCTCGAAAAAGTGAGATCTCATCGCAACCATCTGCCCGCTAACCCAAATTCATCCCCCAAAATTAATCCAGACCGCAGTATTTCGAACCTTCCACCGAAGTGTTCTCTGACCGGATGTTGTAAACCTCCGGTAGCAACCCTCGGAGGTCGCCGGAAATGTTAGCACGCTCAGGGTGGAACAGTTTCGTTTCCTCTCAAACAGATCCTTAAAGGATTTTATCTCCGATAAATATAGCCTGCCACAGAAAAAACGACGTTGACACAAAAGCGCAAGCACCTGCAGACTCATTCCGCATGGATTTAATAGATGGTCGGGAATATGGTGGGTTTTAAATGAAGGATGAAAGTCCTTGTGCTCCGCGCTTCGTGCAGCTCGGATCATAAAAAGCATTGGGAAGTTGGAAATGGTTTTTCGATTATTCCTCGACTAGATCACGCAGTACGGAAAACGCATTTTCACTCGATATAATTGCTATAGGTTCAATAACCTGCAGGGTTTTCCATGAATTTCAACCCAACAGTCAAGTATTTGAAAATCAAAACTTTTCGATAATCATGAAACTTTGCAGTCAAGGATAATGAACCATAATACCTCTGATGTCATGGTTTTTGTAACCTCTGTATTTCCCCTTTCACCAATCATGGTCTCATTTTTTTTTAATTCAAATGGAACACCCTGAATATTTTGCGGATTTTCAAAGACCTGTTAGGACTCTGCTATGGGGTAGTGGGTTAGTTAACGTTAGGATAGTTGGAAAGGGTAACAGTTCACTACGACCTCAAGGTCTATTGTGCCCCCTAATAGAGTTCCGGAGATCTAATGGAATACAATCTGAGGAGGTTTCAACGAGACTAGTTCCTCATTTCTTCAAGGAGTTCACAATGTCAAGATGAAACTTCAAAGGTTCGACGTCCAGAGAATTGAAATGATTTGGTATAGGTACTGAATTTAACTAAAAACCTGACTGTAATTATTTGGATATTGATTTTAATTAATCGAAAAAATTCCCTCAAGTGAGAAATATAATTCTTCCGTCGATACTGTGATTTCTTCAGGCTTGCATCTTGAACAGCATGAAAACAGATGAAAGTGATATTAAGATGAGATTCAATCATGCAGTAAGTTATACAGGGTGAGCCTTTGACTGGTACATATATTTCAACTGAAGATTCTTGAGGTCAAAAAGATATAGCCATTTGAAAAAAAATTTTTGCTAATTACGTCCCTGAAATGATACTGTGGAATTGATTCAAAGTTCATATTTCTCGATAGAAATTGAGTTTATACATTTAGGGAATACTCAAGTACTAACCTCATTGGAATAAAAATGTTGCAAACACGATAATTTCAACAAAAACAGTTAATTTATCTGCAACTAAAAAGCCACATTTATTCCACCAAAATAAGTTCCTTCTTCGATTTTTCTGCAGATTAGTTTGTAAACACTAATAACTTGTTCATATTTTCCTCGAAATTCCCAAACAATATCATAAAGAAAGACCTTTCATTCAGATTTATTATTAAACAACCTAACCTAATCTAATTTGTATCGATTCTGTGAAATTTGGCACAGAAATTTCAAGAAGATGTTGTCAGCTTGCTGATATTTTCATTGAGGTTAAGGATTTTTTACGAAACATAGTATAAATCACAATACATTTGTGTACCGTGGCATAAATATCTATGAATTCTGCCGTTTCCATCACAAATTTTACCACGCATGCGTAGAGCGAAAACCGAAATATTGGTTATCTGGAGGCCAAACATAAACAATAACAAATCAGAGTCTCTGAACAAACAGTAAACATTATGTGAAGTTCTGAATACATTCAGTTAATGTGATTATTATGTGAAGTGAATTAAAATAATTTCAACCGTGTCGAGTTTATAAAATTCCAAGAGGATGTTGTTTAGATAGAAACATCGCCACAGATTATCAGGTATCGTTTCATTAATTTCAAATTAATAAGTAGTTCGTGTCGAGATCCATCATTCATATCCGAATTTTGTATTCCATCGACATTTAACTTCAATATGGACCGGTAACTATGAATTTTCAAGAGAAACTGTGCGTGTTAAATCCTCCTTGGTGTTCAATTTTATTTCCAACATTTGTGGGATTTTATTATTAAAATATCTCGACAAAGTTGATAAATATTGTGTTAACATTGTAAACTCGTTCAAAGACCAGAGAAGGAATAATATTCGATGATATTTAATTCAGAGACGCGTTCAGATTATTCTTGAGATTAATGATTTTTTCGTCAAATTTCTCCGGGTAAAATTGGAAATAACTCGAAAACGACGCGTTTTATTAAAAAAAAAATACTTTTAGTTTCTTTAATGATTGATTCGTTCGAAAATATGAACCGTTTATCTTTTTAAAGTGGTTTTATGGTGTTTTAGCGTGTATTGATGAGTCGACTACCCTGTAACTTTTATACTAGTAAAGATATTGAATAGGTTTCTATTGAGGAATATGCACCATGAATACAGAAAAAACTCAACCAAAATTCAGTTCATTCGAAATAACGGTTCCGAAGATATAAACAGAAGTGTTTTTTTCATGGATTTTCGACACCCTGTATCTTCCAAACCAAACCGAATTTTGAAAAAAGGTGTAGGAAAAAAGTGTTTCGTTTGATGAGAGGAATCTACAGTTAAAATATATGTACAAGTAAAAGACTCACCCTGTATAAGATTGAAAGTGATCATTGGAATATGCAAGCACCACTCCAATAATTCTAAGGCCTTGTTGCAGCAAGTCGCAAAGAGTCCCTCAGAATTTGCCTTTCACTATTAGGACTTTGTCATCACCATTCTAGGCTCAATAAGAAGAGAGTCATTACCCACCTTGAGGTGTTCCAGAAGTAGCTTAGACAAAAATGGATTTATCGCCCATCGATGTCTCGTCAATTCTCATAGTTTAACACTTCAGGCATCCAATTTAAAATGGATTCATTCACTCCTCAACTCTTAAGTGTATCTGTGATATAAATGTGTGTTGTGTTCTCAAAGACCACAGAGAGTGTTGGGTGAGGTCTATATCGGAAAAATAAACCAGTCTTGCCTGTTCGAACAGTTTTCTATACATCAAAAGGAAACGATCTTAATCAGAGTAATCATATGTCCACAAGAAAGACTTCAATAACACTCCTAAAGCTTCTTATGAATCAGCCTTGAAAGTTTATCATATCCAGACCGAGGCACAGCTTGACGAGTATCGATCCGAGGATATCTATTAGCTTGCCTAGACAACAAACTCTGCGGCCGCTGGTAATCCCTCCTTATCATCCCCTCTTTGGATTAATTGAATTCCATGAGCATGCAAATCTAATACCTTAGTAGAATTGTCAATACATTGATTTATTCATGTAAACGCCTAATGAATGGGTGAGATAAGGAGGAGATTTGAGTCAGCGCATGAGATCTCGCCGAGTTCGTAATCGACATTTGGGCCAGATTAGGATGTGTGAAATTAGATGAGTTTCCAGGAGAATTAAGCGACAGGAATCAGTGAAAATTCGAATTATGTTTGAACGGGGTTTCAGGAAGAAATTTTCGAAGTATTTATAGGTTTGGTGTTGATTTTCTAGTCAGTTTCTATTCAGGATTGATGTTTCGATAAGAAACTCTCAGTTGAAGCCGGCTGCTCACACGTCTTAGATTGGCCCTGCTGCGGGTCTGTTTGTTCCAATGACTGTTTAGCCAATGAGCCGACCTTGTAAATTCACAGCAAAAACGCCCTAGATTGCCCCTGTCGCAGGCTTGTGAGTAGCCAGCATAATGCATAAATTATGTGGAAGAACAAAAAGAACGTCAAAGAATGTCAAACTCTGTCGTCGAGATCTAGAGGAACAGTAAATTTTGGAAAGGATGTGTTTACTTCACCAGAACGGCCAGTAGTTATTTAGGATTAAGATGATGAGGATTAATAATCGGAGAAATAATATTGTTTCAAGAACTAGAAGCACTCTAACCTATATATATATATATATATATATATATATAATAAATTGGATATTTTAAGGATTTATTTTGACTCATTTATTATTAAAGGAGACTTTTATATCATCTACTCTTTATTTCAATTGCCAAGCTTTCGGGCCAATTCGGTCCTTCCTCAGGGCTTTACTATAAAAAACATTTAACAGTTTTAATTTGCATAACATAAACACACGGACATAAACTTACAAAATATTGAGGTTCACGTTTTTAAAAATTGTACATTCATCAATTTCACAGAAAAATCGAAATACTTTGAAAAATTTTTTATTACTTTGTTTTGATCTATCTACGTCTTAATTAATTCGAAATGTCAGCGTCTGGGAGTTTTTTGAGGTTGTTGTCATTTTTCTTCTTCTTGTTTGTCGCATTATGTCACCCATCTACTGGTCCCAAATATATTCTGTTGTTCATTTTCCATTCGTCAGAAATTAAGTATGTGTATATACTACTCAATTTGTTGGTATCCGTCTTTTTATTCATTGTCTGTTGTTCCCTATTAATGTAACACATCTCCAAAAATAATCGTTTATTGTATTTGGGTTCTATGTCAAGGACAGTGGCGTCACTATAGTTTGGTCTATGATCTTGTTCATTAGCATGTAATGCCAGAGCACATCTCTGTGGGTGGTTTTTGATATCACTTTTGTGACCAGCTATTCTGTTTTTGACTTTCTGTTGTGTTTGTCCCACGTATACTTTATCACATTGTTGACAGGGTATCTTGTAAATTACATTTGATAGGTCTGATATGTTGATTTTGTCTTTTTTATTGGTGAATAATGACGATACTTTTCTTATGTTGCGTGTTGTTATTTTTATTTTTGGATCTTTCAATTCTCTAATTAGTTTAGTTGTTAGAAACTTTATATTGGGTAGTGATGTGAACCATATATTTTCTCTACTCTCTTCGCTTACACCTTGTTCGCTTACTGCTGCATTTGTCTGTTCTATTGTATGTGAAGTTTCTGTATGATGTAGTATCTGTCTTATTAATGTTCTGGGGTATCCATTTTGCCGAAGTGATTTTTCTAAATGACTGAAATTTTTCTTCCATAGTGTGTTGTGACATATTTTTTTTATTCTTGACTTCGCTTCTTTGATCATGTTTATTTTTGTTTTCATTCTATGATTTGACCTATAATGGATGTACCTTTCAGATGCTGATGGTTTTATGTATTTGTCCAGTAGAATCCTCTGATTTTCTGTCCTGATTACTTTTGTGTCCAGAAATGGTACCCAATTTTCATTGTTTTCCCTTTCTATGGTGAATTTTATGTTGTCATCTATTGTTCCATTATTAAAGATAGTTAAGAGATTATCCACTTCTTCTGTCTTGGTTGAAATGATAAGGTCATCAACAAATTTTTTTATGAATGTTGGTTGGTAATTCAGTTTTGGTAAGACCAAATCAAGGAAATAGTCCATTACGTAGTTAGCCAAAATTGGACTGAGCTTCGATCCCATAGCACAACCTTTTGTTTGCTTATAGTAATTTGCCTTGTATACACATACGTTGTTGTTGTGGACAAACGTTATCATTTCCATAAAGGTATCTTTTTTTATTCCATTTGTGTGTTGTCTAATCGATTCCCACTTATATTCCATTGATTGTTGTATAATGTTCAGTGTCATGTTCCCAAATAAATTTATAAAAGTCTCCTTTAATAATAAATGAGTCAAAATAAATCCTTAAAATATCCAATTTATTAAATATACAAACTGACTCTTAAAACATATTAAATTTATATATATTTGATGTATTTTAAGAGTCACAATATTATTTATATAGGTAGGTAGGTTAAGGATGTATTTCGACTCGCTACTTAGTATTTGGAGGCTTTTATTTCATCTGCTCTTTAAATGAAATAATAATGAAATAAAAGCCTCCAAATACTAAGTAGCGAGTCGAAATACATCCTTAACCTACCTACCTATATATATATATATATATATATATATATAAAACAAAAATGTTGTTTACACAATTTATAACTCGAGATCGGGTGGACTGTTTGTTATGAAACTTCATTTATGGGTTCGTCTACGGTCTGGTTATTATAGAATACAATGAACTCTGAAAAAAATCGATGAAAATTTCACTTATGTAGGAAATGCATTTCCCCCTTTTGAATAAGGCCACTAGGTCATAAAACTTAAAGGGCGAGACAAAGTTTTTACTGAGGTTTTATCTGTGCTCGTGTATGCTTCTATGGTACGGTATGTTAAACCTGTCTATGTAGTGACTAATAACTGACCGTTCATCAAAATTACCCATTACCAGGAACTGATTTGGGTACATTAACCATCATTTACTGCTTCGGAAGCAGATAACAATGAGAAGATGTTTTTACAATGTCAGTTAAATTCGACGAGAAAGGTAACGATATACAAGTCCATAGTGCCATAGAGAGGTTAAAATCTTAGAGTAATAATAGATCCTTCAAAAGCTCTTTCATTACTCTGCGACAACCGAATCAATGAGGTATGACGAACACGAATTTATTATTTGGTTTTATCAAATAAGGTGGGTTTTTATTCACGTCGGAATCTTAAACTCCTAGATGGGTTAGAAGGAATCTCTGATAGAATTCCAAGTCGTCCCATCGGTTTAAGTTATCCCCTGGTTGGGTACTATCGGAACTACACTGCGCAAAATAATTAACGCACATTCTGAAAATCTCAATTTTAATTAAAGTTAACTCTACATTGACTTTATAACTTATTTTTTATGTTCTCTCGGGAAGGTTTTTAAAGAAACAAGACACATTAAATGGAATAAAAATTCAGGATTTCACCGAATCTTATGTGAATTAAGAAGAGAAATGAACAATTTTCAAAATACTGAAATGCTGATAAGTGATTTAATACTTGGTATTTCCACCGCTTGCGTTAATTACAGCTCGGCAACGACGGTTCATACTTAATATGAGTGATCTTAAAATGTTCTGATCTAATCCTTCCCAGATTTCTCCGAGTTGGATTCCTAAGTCATTAAGAGTAGCTATAGATGATTTTCTGAACTTCTCAGCCTTCTATTGAGGTTGTCCCAAACCTGCTCAATCGGATTGAGATCTGGACTTCTTGCTGGCCATTCCATTCGAGAGACTTCAACCTCTTCAAGGTACTCCTGAACGATGCGCGCACGATGGGATCTGGCATTATCGTCCATAAAAATGAAATTATGAATGATTTTATCGTCTGTGAATTTAATTAGACAGGAAGATTTAGCGGCATGCAGACAATTTTTTGAAATTCCGGAAAAAGTCACACACCGTGCAGGTGTGACTTTTTCCGGAATTTCAAAAAAAAAAAAAAAAAAAAAAAAAAAAAAATTGTCTGCATGCCGCTAAATCTTCCTGTCTAATTAAATTCACAGACGATAAAATCATTCATAATATCAATTCTCGGCTTAGTATATTTCATCATTTGTCGGAATCCAACATCCGACCTAAAACTGAAATCGAAGAAATTCGATGAAGTGAAGTGAAGGATAAAGGAGTCACCTGGCTAATGATGACGAATCAGTGCTCCCCACCTAGTAACCCCCCTCTCTCACTACATATGAGGTGAACCTCATGATATTGAATTCCGGGAAAAGTATCATACACACTGTTAGCTCAGTTGGAGAGAGCACCGACCCGGAAAGTAGGAGACGCAGGTTCAATTCCTGCACGGTGTGTGACTTTTTCCGGAATTTCAAAAAATTGTCTGCATGCCGCTAAATCTTCCTGTCTAAAAATGAAATGTTCATGTATGGGGCAAATGGCACTACATTCTCTTCAAGAATGTTCCTTATATACTTATCAGCATTCATAGCTCCATTATCAACGACCACTAGGTCTGTGCGAGCAGTCAAATATATTCCACCCCATACTATAATCGATCCTCCCCCGAAACCAGTAGTATTCAGGAAATTGCACTGAGCATATCTTTCATGTGGACGTCTGTATACAAGGAAACGTCGATCATAATGGTAGAGGCAGAATCTAGACTCATCTGTGAAGAGAACTCTTTCCCAATCGGCCTCTTCCCAATGGATATGCTCTCTCGCAAAATCCAAACGCGCCCTTCGATGGGCTGGGGTAAGAGCTGGGCCTCTTGCCGCGACACGAGGCCTTAAATCATATTCTCTGAGGCGATTTCTTATTGTCTGGTGCTAATTTGCACCTCATGAGTTTGCTCAAGCTGATTTTGAAGGAGGCGAGCGGTTGCAACGAAGAAACTCTCAAGTAACGTTCTGGAATGGCAGTTGTTACCCGTGGTCTACCCTGTCCTGGTCTTCGGACATTCATACCTGTCTCCCTGAATCGCTGCAACATTCTGGACACACTTGTATGGGAAACTCCAAACCTTTCTGCAATTCTTGTGTATGTCCACCCTTCTTCTCGCAAAACTACCGCTTGGGCACATTCCTCTTGGATCAAATTGCGTGTTTCGCGTTGCATAGCGATCGAGTGTAGAAAATCAAACGAAAGAAAAACTATTGATCACTAGAATTGATCGAGAACAACTGATTTTAGAATGGAGCCAATACATTCAAAATCTGAAAATATCATCTTTTTTTATTCCTGCTGGGAGAAAACATCTGTATTGAAGAAAAACGTTGAAAGTGGATAACATATGCACGCATAATTCTGATAAAAATAATTATCATTGAGTACACCTTCAGTTGTAGAATAAATTTGACATTTCCATAATGTGCGTTAATTTTTTTGCGCAGTGTATTATAGAGTCGCTTCGCATTTATAAAATCTTCAGCATAGTTATCAATTATGAGATTTATATCTACGGAATTTTTGATAATCGGAGAATTTTTTCAGAAAGATTTTTACTACATTTTTTGACCATCAGGACATGATTTTTCTATCGTGTAATGCTCGTTCACTACCTCCCATCTGTCATCTATCGCTTGGTCACAATTCAAACGTTGCGCTCCTTCTGAAACGCCCCTTAGTCTATTACTTGTATTTAAAAAAAAAATGAAAATTCCTCATCATGATTGTCAAAATTTATGGGACTATAATTGTGTGAACAACAGAATGGCCAAATAAATGATCTTTTCCTCCTCATCAAGGAATCATGTTCATATGAATGGATATCTCCGATCCATTTAAGAAACTCCATGGATGTAATGAAATAAAGTATTGCCCTCACTTTCTCCGCGCAGTAAAAATCTCACGATATGTGGTGAGTAACGATTCATGAATTACATCTCATATATCTCGACGGATTTTCCATTAGTCTCACCCTATTTCGAAGGGAAACTTTCATCAGTTTCACGGATACACAGAATATAGGAGGCAAGATGAATATTATTCATTTTCACTCGCGCAGCATACCCATTTTTCAAGTAACTTCGTTTCTTTCTCCTCAATATTCATTGGGTTGGATGCTTTATTTATAACGGCTCCTGAAAGCCACTTTTCTTATATTCAATGTTTTGCGAGTTTTAACATCGATCTACGCAAACGATGAAAATTGAATGTTTGTCAGGAGAAAAATGTTCGAGAAATGAATTGATTGATGATATCGCATATTTCACATTCAATTGGAATCATTTCGAGAACTTAAACCAACATCAACATTATTCTGAATATATGATAGGGTAGATTGTCTACAATGGCTAAAGAAGTACCTTTCAGAACTGCGACCTCTGATCAGTACCTACCGAGGAGATCATCTTCCATCCTCATAAATCGTATGATATCCATAGGAGCTTTCGCAATCACACCGAGAGGATCAAAAGTGGCTTGTCTAGAACTAATCATTGTACAGAGAAAAACATTTTACTAAAACAAAAAGAAGAAATGGAGAACAATAGCCGATGCCACCATTTTTCGTACGACTGCTTCAGCCTTGGTTTTTTCTGCAGCTGAACGCTGCTGTTCTGTTTGGTTAAATAGTTCTCATGTCCATTATATTGATTGCTATTTCAATATTTCTATGAAAATTATAATTGGAACCATTGAATCTACTCCATAAGCTTGGTTACTAGTTCTTTTTAACATAATACCTCCTTATTCAATAAATGTTTTCAGGAATTTGGACAACTTTATTTATTTGAATCGTTTCTAATACATTGCCAACGTTTCGAACCGTTCATGGTTCTTTTTCAAGGCTCGTATTCAATTCGATTCGAAATATTCTGATTTATTAAAATTTTCATTTTCTCTCCGCACAGGAAATCAATAAGAAACTCTGAAACATATTTTACGAAGTATAATATATATATATACTTCGTAAAATATGTTTCAGAGTTTCTTATTGATTTCCTGTGCGGAGAGAAAATGAAAATACCTCCTTATATTCGTAGACAGGATGCAGTCTTGGAATAAATTTCATTCCATTCCAAATTCATTTCCTATTATGAGTTATATGCAAGATACAAGACTGGCTATAGATTGAAATCTCGAAGGAAATTAATTATCCATAGAATAAATAATTTCCTTATCTCTAAAAAAAAATTATAAAGAAATTCGGAGTTCGGAATGGACTTCATATGATTTTTTCAATAAAGCTTCAATTCTCGATCCTTCTGAGAAAGTTCCTGGCTTTCATCTGACCAGAAGAAATTAGTGTCTGTTGAATCGTTTTAGGACAGGTCATGGTCGTTGTAACAGTATGCTTTTTAAATGGAATGCCATTGATAGCTCAATAGCTCAGTTCATAAATTTTCGAATGGTTTTAAGGCTATTTCTTCAGAATCTGATTCGTTTTTGAGATGGGTCGGTACCTTCAAAACAACTCGAATATATCATTTGATTTTCTCGTTTTTTTCTTCCTTTGATTTTTGTTTCAGATTATTACAAATGCTTCATCAACCTCTTTGAAGAAAAGAAGAAAGAATTGTTATCGACGAAGAAGATGCCCTTCAATATGGATATCAGCTTATTCTGTTAACAAATCCAATATCTTCACACTTATACGGGAAGACAGAGTTTTTTTGATGCTCTTGCATCATACGTAGAACTGTATGGTGTCTCATTTAACATTTCCTCTGCCAATACTGAGATTAGGAGCGGGGAATGGGTCAATCTGTTTGTTGAATGATCTGTTCCTTGTTGTCTTTTCATTACACATGCCATGATGTTTGATTTTATTCAAAACAAATCTGAATTGCTCTCTTCTATAAGAATATATGTATCTATATTAAGAATTATTTAACATCGTAATGGATCAAATTATCCAGGATGTCAACAAAGTCAATGCAGGATTCAGAATGGGTCACCGCTCCCTAAAGGTGTTGTTTTATGCAGACAATGGTGTTGCCGTAGCAGAAAACGAAGATGACTTACAACGCCTACTATATAAGATGAAAATTTCTGCCGAAAAATTTAATATGAGCATATCCGTCAACAAGACAATGGTAATATTAAAAAATCCTATCAGATGCAAACTGGCAGTGGATAGCGAAACAATACAGCAGGTATCAAGATTTAATTACCTGGGAGTGAATATATCTAGTGAAAGAAACCTGACAGAGGAGGCACGAACACAAGCGATGAAAGCATCAAGAGTCAGCGGCTGTCTGAGAGATATAGTGTGAAGGAACAAAGCGATGAGTTCAATGAGCAAGACCAGAATCTATAAAACGTGTGTGAGACCTATTCTCACATATGCCTCAGAAACCAGAGCCGAGACATCAACGACAAAAAGAATAATGAGAACCACAGAGATGAAAATACTGCGAACCATCAAGGGAGTCACCCTCAGAGACCGAATAAGGAGTGATGACATAAGAGAAGAACTGGAGGTACAGGAAGTGGTGAGATGGGTCAGGGCACGAAAAAGATTCTGTAGGGACCACGTAGAAAGAATGCCAGAAGACAGATGGGCAAAGTCGGCTAAAACTCAGAGACCGAACACACGAAGACCTGTAGGTAGACCACCAAAGGGGTGGTACAAGAGCTGGAGTTCAGCTTCTCAGGAAGATACAAGAAGGAGGCCAAATGTACAGGACTGAACAGGACCTGGTCCTATTGAAAGAGGAAGAAGAAGAATATTAAGAATAGAGAGATGAATAAATGAATTGAGATTTAATCACTAGGAGAACTCATAAAGTTTTATTCACAGAGAAAGATTTGATAAGTGGGGCCCCACAAGGCACGATTCTTAGCCCTTCCCTTTTTACAGTCTATATTGTTGAACTTCAATATGTCTTTACGAATGATGATATAAACCAAATCGAGGATGGGGAAATAACAACTGCTGAGGACAGGCAGAATGCTACTTACAGTTGTGCATGACTATTCGATCTGATTCCACATAGAGCAGATATCGATTTAATATCTCTACACCGGTGATATTAATGTCCTTGTATCTTCCAATAACGTCGAATCAATTACAATCCACCTAAAATCAGCCATGAAAATGGCTGATAGCAGGAGTAGCTAGATTGCTCTTGTGTTGAATGCGGAGAAGACAAGTAGGTATCATGTATTTCTCCAGCATAAGATCGAACGCAGTCTACCCTGTAATGTATGCTTACATCAATAATAATGAAATAATAGTCAGCTCGAATATCAAGATATTAGGAAACTCAATTGACAATAACCTCAAATACGGATAACATTGCAGCAAACTAATATCCAGATTGAACTCAATTTGATATACATTGAAAATTGTTTAGAATAAAGTCGGACCCTCAGAGCAATCAAAAAAATATATAACGCAAGTTTTAAATCACCCCCTACCTATGGTATGACATTACGGGGCAACAGTTTGCTGGAATAACATTTGATGTAGAAATATGCGATGATGAAATCTCACAAATGTGGGAGATAAAATTGAATTCTTAGAATCATGAAATTATATATCTTATACGCACAGTTTCTATTAAGAATGTATTGCTACCGGTCCATATTACAAATAAATGTTCGGATATTAGTGATGAATGTCGATACAAACCACGTATTAAATTGAAACTAATGAAAAATAAAATGATACTAAGCACTGAATAATCTATGGCGATCTTTCTATCTGAACAATATCCTCTTGGAATTTCATAAACTTGACGCTACACGGTTATTATAACATATTCACATAATCATCACGAGATCGAAGAAAATCTCCTAAAAGAATCACTTTCCCCTTCTGTAACAACACAGCTCTAAAAATGATTTCAAATCACATTGTTTTCGGTATTTGTACACCTGTTTGCCTTCTCCTCGGCAAATAAATAAAACGTTGTCCATTAAGCAGGTAATCGCTATACACATGCGTCGTCCGGTGGTCCACGTTTTCCTTGCGCGCCGGCTACCTCGTATTGCGAGGTAGCGTTAGGTTATGTTAGTGAAAAAACTATTTTTTATAAGATATTTTTGGGTTATCGAAGAAAATATGAACAAGTTATAAGTGTTTACCAACTAATCTTCAGGAAAATCAAAGAAGGAACTCATTTTGAAGGGAGAAATATGGCTTTACAATTGCTGAAATAATCCGACAAAACTAAGTGTTTTCGTGAGGAAATATCCTGTTTGTAACATTCTTATTCAAATGAGGTTAGTATTTGAGTATTTCCTGAATGTATAAAGTGAATTCTAATCGGGAAATATGAACTTTGAGAATCGTATTAGTAACGTGTTTGGCCCAATGTTTTTTTTCGAATGGCTATACCTTTTGAACAGAGCTGAAGTCGGAAAAATGGAAAATGAAAAAAAAAAGTTTCTTCTGGCTTCAAGAATCTACAGTTCAAATAAATGTACAAGTCGAAGACTCACACTGTATAATACCACCACAAATGAAATTTTGCCGGCAAAATTTCTCAATTGTAACATGAAAGTTTGTTGCGAGGCAATGTCGCGAATGACATTTGTATCAAAATCACGAGCCGTCAGGCAAAGATGCATAGAATACCTGGTGTAACGACTCCTTTCTAAAAATCGTGACCAAAATTTGTAGATCAAAACGGCATTCTAGATCTCAGATTTTGGTCTAATTCCGGAATAATCCGCAATATTTTGCGGTCGTGGCGCTACTGCGGCAACGAAAAACAGCGCGACCTCTTTCGAGAGAAATGGAAAGCAGGACATATTCTCAGATTTTCGATCTACAAGAAAGTCTTAAACAAAATCTAATCAGTGCCAACACCAGGTATTTTATGCTTCTATCGTCAGGCGAATGATTACGGAAAAAATGTCATGAGCGCAATTGCCGAAAATCAACAAACTTGAATATTATAGGAGAGGAATTTTACCTGCTCAAATTTTATCTCGAGTGGTATTCTGCATGACTATTTCACGAGAAAATGTTTTTAACAGTACATATCATGATCACATTGGGCACGTATTGCACTATTTGACAAATAAGTATTCATCATAGATCAACTAAACATTGTTTGTTTTCTCTTTGTTATTCATTTCCGACGCTATCTATGAATTTGAGGAACGTCAAAAATTTTATCGCTGCAAAACCAACTTATCAGTTTTGTCGGCTTGAAAGTTTTGTCGATGGAAAACGAGATTTGCTATGGGAACTTCCTCACTGAAAATGGAATGAGTGGAATAGTCGGAGGTAATATCACGAGACTATGACAAATAGCCGACTATTATTTTCGCTCAATTCAATCGAGAGCGTCTTGTATTTCGACAATTTAATAAGACCATATGAACATTAATAATCTGAATAACTCCCGAGAGCTCTAGCTCGATGGAGTTTTTCTTTGATTATTAATGTTCATATGTTCGAATTCAATTGTCGAAATACAAGTTGCTCAAGATGAATTAAAGAAACTAATAGTCGCTTTTTGTCAAAGTAGAGTGATATTCAGGAAGATTATTTCATGAACACGCTCCAAACGCTCGAAACCGAGGTCTTTTGTATTTTCGACCGAGCGGGCCGACTCATTTATAATTATTTTCCAAAAAAAAAAATTGCTATCCCAACCAAGTTTTAAAACGGGACGGGACCTTTCGTACATTTTCAATTCTGAATAAATGTTATGCCAAATTTTGACAATTCAAATAGCCGCTGATATTTCTTTGTTTACCTGAATAACCGATAATATTGCATATCGTGTGACTGAATTCGTGACTTTTCATTGGCGGAGCCATGTGTGAACGAGATAATCAGCAATATTTTTCAAGTGTGAAATTCGAATTACAGTAATTCATTTCTGCAGTAGGTACCTCTCTGTGCATTGATGGAGAGAAGCTTTCCATTTGCTCGCTAGTCTAAAACCTCCATAAGTTCAGTAACACACTTCCGAAACTGGTGATATTCAATGTCAAAACAAAGAATACTAACCTAAAAGCAACCCCTCCTCATTCATATGTTCTAATATTCATGAGACTAGATTCATAAATTTGTCTTGATAACGAAAAATTTCAGTGTACGAAATAACTTTACAGTTATGACAAGTAACACAATGACATGAGAGTTTACAGATAACAATGAAACACGGCGGAAGCAGTTGCGCGACATGCTTCCTGATTATTTGGAACATACGATATATTTCATTTTGTTGATTAGCAACTGTGAGATTGGAATAATTTAACGAAACGGCTCAACTTAATGAAATTAGTACGTGTTCTACATATTTGCCGAAGGAATTACCGCATCTGAAATTACTCCAGCCCCCAATGCAGACCCGCGATCTCGATTTCTCGTCACTTTTTCACTACCTGTTTCACGAAATTTATAACTACCCGAGCTGGCATTTACCCAAGGCCGAAACCTCTGACCCGACATGTCATGCCTTGACTTGGATAACATCAAAAATTCATGATTGTTGGAAACGAGAGAGCTGTTTGCATGTTCTGCTCTTCCTTCAACATTTATCCAGGTATGGGTCTGGCAGTCAAGTCAAAGATAATTAGTGGTTCATTGCTGAACAAGGAGGGTGCTTCTGATAGAAACATTCGCTAAATATTAAATTCGAAGATCCCTTCAATTCTTGAATTCAGTCGACCTTATCGGCTAATTCGTACCTAAATTATACTTGTTTCTGTTAAGACTCTCGGTCAGAGTGATGACTTTCATTCTGTATGCAGGGTGCTATGACTTGTACATATATTTCAACTGTAAATTGCCATTTGAAAGAAAAATTGGGCCAAATACGTGCCTGACACGATTCTCTGGAATATTCATTCATTCCAGAGAATCGTGTCAGGCATATATCATATACTTGATTGAAATTTAGTTAATACATTCAGGGAATAGTCGAGTATTAACGTTACTGGAATAAAAATGTAACCAACGCGAGTTTTCTGAACAAAAACACTTAGTTCATTAATTGAGACGCTGGGAACTATAAACAAAAATGGAGGATATCTTTTCTAGAACTATGTTGTTAGGAAAGGGAAAAATGATTATTATAGGTGTTTTTCTTCTATCTCGTTATGATTATGTGAATACTTTCAGTGAATTAATGTAATATTAACCGTATTATGTCGAGTTCATAAGGACTGAACGAGAATAAATTCGCTATCACA
The DNA here is from genome assembly GCA_951802165.1 of Adalia decempunctata. NCBI lineage: Eukaryota > Metazoa > Arthropoda > Insecta > Coleoptera > Coccinellidae > Adalia > Adalia decempunctata. The sequence goes on from OX637697.1 coordinate 32,746,373, forward strand.
AAAACGCCTAGATATCTCTTGAACAAATTGAGAAGAAAATCAAAATTTGATCATAGTTAGCGTTGTCATGAACGTCAGAAACATGTGGAACATTTACTTCATAGATATTCCAATTCTCTGTCGCAAAATGTTAAGCGAAGTGAAAACACGAGAATCTATAGTGAAACTTTTTCAAAATAATCCAAAATGGAGCTTCAAAAGAATCGCAAAAGAGGCTCGCGTTCGTCCGGAAACGATATCAAGAGTTGTTAAGCGCTTCAACGAAGATCTTACCATTAACCGCAAGGAAGGAACCAGGAGGAAAAAGGGGTTTCATAGCCCAAAAAAAGTGAAGAAAGCCATCAGCCTTTTTCAGGAGAATCCTAACCTTTCAGGACGAAAAGTGGCCCAATTAGTGGGTTGTTCGCAGTCAACCGTTCAGAAAATCAAGTCGAATTGTGGGCTTAGAACATACAAAGTGCAGAAAGTGCCAGACAGGAACGCTGTGAAGAATCAATAAGCGAAATCAATAGCAAAGAAATTAAAAAAAGATTTCTTGAAAAATGTTTCCTGTTGCGTGATGGACGACGAAACCTATGCCTTGGCTTATTTCTCGCAACTCCCTGGCAGGAATTTTATACTGCAGATTCTCGTGGAAATGTTGACAAACAATTTCGCGTGAAGAAACAAGCAGAGTTTCCTAAAAAATTCCTGGTTTGGCAAGCAATTTGCAAGCCAAGGCTCTGTTGACTCGAAGACATACATCGAGGAATGCTTGAAGAAGCGACTTTTACAATTTTCACGTGAGCACGATGTGTCAACAATCTTTCGGCCAGATTTAGCTTCATGCCACCACAGCAAGGCCACCAAGGGATGGTACGGAGCTAATGAGGTGGTTTTTATCCCCAAAGAGGCCAATCCACCAAATTGCCCAGAACTCAGGCCAATCGAAAGATATTGCTCCCTGGTAGAAAGAGAATTGAAGAAGACCAAGAAATCAACGAAAACATTAGCGGAATTCAAGCAAAAGGGGAAGACAGCATCCAGAAAGTGACTGAGGACACTATAAGAATCATTATGGTAAGAATTCTAGAAAAAATCCATGAATTTTGTAAAAAGTTGTTTTGGTTTTTTTATTGTAAAAACACTTTTCATTAGAATTAGAAGATGATTCAAAAATGAGTTTGATTTTCGAAATCGGTCCAGTGGTTCAAAAGATATAAGCGTTTTTGTGATAGCGAATTTATTCTCGTTCAGTCCTTAAAATTCACGTGTGTACTTTGGCATTAGTTTTTTGCAGAAGTTTTTCACTACTTTGAAGTTCCATTGTTCGTGTTAGGGTTTCTGCATATTATCCCAGATGACATTATTCAGATAGAAACATCACCACGGATTATTTATTTCATTTTTCATTGAATTCGAATCCAATCGTGGTTTGTATCGACATTCATCATTCATATATCTGAAATTTGTATTTTACTTACTACTTATTTTCTATATTTTACAGAATGATGGACCGGAAACAATAAATTTTCAATAGGTACTGTGCGCATAATAGCGGTAATTGAATACTATATTCTCTATCTTAGACTTCCTCAGTATAATTCGAGTTAATCTGCATTTTTCAAATCTATCTCACTAGGGGAAGCCCGGGTAAGACGAATATGTTAAGGAAAAGGCTGAAAAAAGCACTAAGATTTCTAGAAAATTTTTATTATTAATTTCAACTCTGGCTAATCATCTTTGGAAAAATAAGTGGAAACTTTGAAAACTAAACAACCCGGGTAAAACGGATACACCTCCAGGGTAAAAAGGATTTGCTTGAGCTTGACTTAGTGTTTTAATCTTGGCACTCATCACAGTAGTAGCTGCCTTCCCCTGAATAAGAAGTACCTACAGTTCTCGTGTGCCCACTTCTTGCATTGGTTGCATTCATAGACATATTATCCATTTGATAAGTCTATGGTTGCATTCTATCCAATCTTCGGAAGGCGGTTCAATATAAATTTCTGAGCATACTAAACATAAACAACTTGTTTCATCCTTCCGATTTTTGTATGAATTAGTTTTTTTGTGGGCGGAATTTCCAAGACCTGCTAACCTAGATGTTTTTGTTATTTTATATGCAGTTTTTCTGGAGCCTGCTAACTGAGCTGTTTTTGTTTTTTTAAATTTTTTAGCTTGCCCTTCTTTGACAGGAGTAGATGTCAACACTTCTGATTTTTGCCTCCTGTGTTTGCGATTTGTTTTTAGAGCAGCCTTGGTTGGTATGGTTCTGATTTGCAATGGTGTGAGACTCTGTTTCACTACTTGTAATGAAATGTTGGCAGCTGGTGAGCTTACTGATTTTATTTCCTGCAGGATATTGATTTCAGGCACTTATTACTCACATACTATTTTGCCTATATGTAAATAGACTCAATTAAAAATGTGTTTAATCCCAATAGGAACTTTTTATCGAACTAACCGGGCAAAACGGATAGCTATGCGTCTTGCCTCGATAGCTACGGTGAAATTTCTACTGACGAATGAAAAGTTACAAACACAAATTAAACTTCATTGAACATGCAATCGATTAAACAGAGTCTATTCGTTAAAACTCAATACATAGTACAGTAAATCAATACACATACCTTGCCAAAAATCGTAAGGAATCAGTGTAAAACATTTATTCTTATTTTTACAACAAGTGCACGCATTTATCGTTCTGGTTGAACTGTCATGGCGCGAACGAATTGCTATTTTACCGACTAGTGCTCGTCCAGTAAAGCCATCTCTTGTAGGCTTTTGAAAAAAACGAGTATGCATCTTGCCCGAGTTTCCCCTATCTATCACCATCTCTTACAGTTACCTTGATGCCTGAATTAGAGTTCCCGATCGATCTGACTTTTTCCTATTTGTATTAGAGTGAGTTATAGGCGTGAGTGATTATAACTCTCGTTGTTGGTTTTTAGATGATATTACAGCCCAAAATCAGTCGAATAATAGACATAAGCCGTGTTTCATAAACGTTGATCAAATGCTTGATGGAGTGATTCTGTGATAAAAAATCCGTAAACTTGTAATTCTATATGGTCGATTTGACTAAAACGTCAAGGTATTCTGTGAATCACTCAATCAATGATCTTTATGAAACCCACGGAAGTAGATGAAATGTATAATTTCAATTCATCTCCCACATTTGTGGGATTTCATTAATACGTATCTCTACAGCAAACGTTTTTCCATCATAGAGGTTTCAGCCTCGAGTTGATAAACATTCTGACAACATTGTTACCTTGTAGTGCGATCAGAAGGTAAATAATTTTCCTGCGATTCGGTGTTATTCAAAATCTAAGGAAAAATCCAGATTATTCGTGAAATGTATGATTTTTTCGTCAAATTTCATAGAAATAAATAGAAGACGACGCGTTTCATTGAAAAAAACACAAGCATACTTTTATTTTCTGATTTATCCTTTCGAAAATATGAACCGTTTATCTTTTTCGAATAGTTTTGCGTGAATTTATGAGTTGACTACGATGAAAGTTTCATACCAGTAGAAATAGTGAATAAGTTTTGGTTGAGGAAAAGAGTGAACAATCAACCAAAATTCAGTTAATTTGAAATGACGGTTCCGAAGATGTAGAAAGAAAAGTGTTTTTTTCATGTATTTTCGACATCATCTTTCTCATAAACGGAATCGAATGTTGAAAAATGGTTTAGGAATAAAATGTTTGATGATGAAATATTACATTCAAAATATATGTTCAAGTCAAAGACTCACCTAGTATAATAATGGTTACAACACAATAAGATCCTGTGGTTGTTGAATATACCTTCTGTATAAAAAGTACCCGGAATTGTAAAAAAAAAACACATAAATTTAAATTTAATCATCAATATTTATTTTGTCTCCTTCAAAATAGTCCCCATTGCTTACAATACAACTATGATATCGGCGAACCCACTTTTCCATGCACCGCTCATACGCCGCCAAAGGTATGGCCTTCAGTTCTCGTTGCGAATTTGTTTTGATGGCTTCAATGGACTCAAAACGCGTTCCACGTAGGGGCAATTTGAGTCTTGGGAATAGAAAAAAGTCGCACGGAGCTAAGTCAGGTGAATACGGCGGTTGTTCGATGGTATTTATTGAGTTTTTGGTCTTGTATTCCTTAATAATTATGGCTCGGTGCGACGGCGCGTTATCATCATGCAAAATCCACGAATTGTCTTTCCATAAATCTGGCCGTTTACGACGAACATTCTCACGCAAACGCCTCAATACACCCAAGTAATACTCCTTATTCACTGTCTGTCCTTCAGGAAGAAATTCTGAGTGCACAACACCACGATAATCGAAGAAAACAGTGAGCAAAACTTTAATTTTCGATCGACTTTGACGTGGTTTTTTCGGACCGTCTTTGAATGATTTGTACCAATCGTATGCTTGTGTTTTTGACATACAATTATCACCAAAGGCTTTTTTTAACATTTTCAATGAATCGGCACAAGAAAATTCGTTTGCAAGACAAAATTTGAGGCAAACTCTTTGATCAACTATTTTTTCCATTGTAAAATTCGCAGAGCACTTTTGAGGTCGACTGATACTGACAGCTGTTGTAAACACACTAGTTGACAGATCGCGCTCAAATTCGGCTTGGTAATAAAGGAAGGTCCTACCAACTTTAAGAAAAAAAAAATTACCGATTCCTTTTTGGCGGTTCATTTAAATAACATTTTCCGGGTACTTTTTATACAGAGAGTACGTTCGAAGATGAGAAACACGAAGATAGCTGCATCTCTGCATCCTTTCTGACACTCCTACAATAGATGAAACCAAAAAAGATATCGTTAAAGACGGATTAGAGGGCAGTTTACCATCCTTTACTGGATCTTTGAAGACGGACAAGATGCAGCAAAATGAAAAATCAAATATTATTTTGACACGAACCGGATCCTCCGCCACTTTGTAACCATGTTTAGTATGAAATTCCTATTTTCAGTACAGAAAGGAGGATAGCTAGGCACACACGAAAGGGAAATCTGTCAGATCTGATCGGCAGTCCAGATGTGTAACAGATCTGGACTGCGGATCGGATCGCTCCCGCCGATCTGGTCCGTCGCGGATCATATATCTCATTGATCCTCGACAGACCAGATCGGCAGGAGCGATCCGATCCGCAGTCCAGATCTGTTACAGATCTGGACTGCCGATCAGATCTGACAGATTTCCCTTTCGTGTGTGCCTTGCTAATGATCATAGTTCGATTATTAACACAGTTTTATTCGCTTGAATGACATTCGTCTCATCAATGGTGGTATCCATGTAATGGATTTTTCCAACATAGATGCATAGAATACCTGGCCTTGGAAGTGATTAGATTAGGGATCGCGCTATTTTCCATTGCCGCAATAGCGCCTCGACCGCAAAATATTGCGGATTCATTCCGGAAGTAGCCCCAGTGAATTTTGGTCACGATTTTTAGTAAGGAGTCATTACACCAGGTATTCTATGCATGTATCTTTCAACGTATGAACTTCAATGCTTTATTTGATCAACGTGACAGTTTCCAATTTCCTGATATATTTATAATTAAATTTCTTCTGTTTTCTAAGATAATAAGAGAATTTCAGGAAGAAATGAAATGAATATTTCAAAATGAATTTGGATCGATAAACTCATATTCGGAAACCATTCATTAAAAAAGTATGAAATTTGAATCAGATGTTCTCAGAAGATATTGAATTTGAAATTTACTAAAAAATCCGATTTTGAAGATTCTGGAAAGGTTTCGAAATTCAAACTTGGAGTTCCTCAAAAGAAAGAGATCAGTTCCATTAAAGCAAATCACTGTGATATTCAAGAGGGACAAGATGCAGCAGGATAAAAAATAAAAATGTTTTCAATACAACCAGTTCCTTCGGCATTTTGTTACTATGTTTATGGTGAAATTATTTATTTTCAATCCAGAAAGGAGGATAATGTTTATAGTTCAATTTTCAACACGGTTTCATTCGCTTGAATAATATCCATTTAATCATTCTAATCTGTCTTTATACCTTTGTAACGGAATCCTTCAAAGTCTGAACACTCTGAACGTACAACGTGAAAATGTTGAGATTTCCGATGAATTTGTCTTCGAATTGCTACTGTTTCACGAAAAAAACGAAAATAGTCGAGAACGAAAAAATGAAGCATTCCAAAATAAATTTGGGTCGATGAACTTTGTAATGAATAAGTCATTTTTGCAAATATTTATTCAAAAAGGTATGAAATTTCCATCAGAAGTTTCGAAAATGTATTTAATTGAAAAATTACCAAAAATTTCGATTTCGAAGATTGTGGAAAAAGTTTTGAATTTCTTATTATGAAAAAGGTAACTGCAAATAGTTAATATCTCGACTAATCAGATACATCGCAATGATAGATATAAATACATATCTACAATTTACACATCAGAAAAGAATGTGCTATAACTTCAGTCAGGTAGATTGCCATTGTTTTTGGCGAAGTAAGTAGATGCAGATCATTGTTTCGGCCTCATATGGTCTTCCCAGAGCAATAAAAATAGCAATTCCAGGAACCTTGTTCGTTTGATCCGAAACTAGTAGACGTCAAGAAAATTGGTTATACACTGAGAAAAATGAAACAGCTTTATTAACTCTCACATAATTATCACAATAGTAAATTGAATTAATTCGATTATCTGTCTGATCATTTCAATTATTTCGTTTCATTCTCATTAGAAGTTCTATTTCATTGTTATCAATTTAATTGGAATAATGACAAATCCCATAGTGTCAATAATATGATATATTGTTTATCCTGATTACTCCTAGGTCTCCTGAGAAGACCCCTCTGAAACTACAAGCTTCGAAGCTTGTAACTTGTGCCGAGTTCGGAGTGAGCAGCTGTGTTCTGTGTAGGCTTTGTTACTGTGTCCTTACGCCACCTTAGGCACAGCACTGTTAATTTTTGACCTAACAGTGAAATGGTGGCCCCTACCGAGACTAGAAAATTTCTTTCCTAGCTCGGGATTGAACTCGGACTTGCCGGGTCCTAATCCAACGTCCAAACCACTGGACCAAGGGCAATGTTAGGTATAATTATAAGACAACTTCCTGTTTCATTCATAATTTTACCATTATTTTAATAAACATTCTGACTGCGCTGAAAAAAAAGCATTATTGTTTTTATGTGACGCTTCATTGCATCTAACATATTATAGAGTGAACATGGCTTGGCGTCACTTTCGTTTATTCTTATCCATTTAAAAACAAAGTCGTGGAAGTGCGTTGCAAGTGGTCATTTCGTTACTCTCTTGGTTTTTCATTGTGCACGTGTGAGTTTGAAGCTTAGGCTCATATTTGATCTCGGTTTAGGTGAGTTACATTAGAAATTATATGTGAGCATGGTCGTCTTTTCAACAATAACTACACTGAGAAAAATGTTCATGTTGATTCTAATGAAACAGCTTCATTAACTCTCACATAATTATTAATACAATAGTAAATTGAATTAATTCGATTATCTGTCTGCTCATTTCAATGTTTTCGTTTCATTCTCATTAGAAGTTCCATTTCATTGTTATCAATTTAATTGGAATAATGACAAATCCTATAGTGTCAATATTAGGGATAATTATAAGAAAACTTCCTGTTTCATTCAAAATTTTACCATTATTTTAATAAACATTCTGACTGCGCTGAACAAAAGCATTATTATTTGTATGTGACGCTTCATTGCATCTAACATTTTAAAGAGTGGGGTTGAACATGGCTTGGCGTCACCTTCGTTTATTCTTATTCATTTAACAACAAAGTCGTGGAAGTGCGTTGCAAGTGATCATTTCGTTACTCTCTTGGTTTTTCATTGTGCACGTGTGAGTTTGAGGCTTGAGCTCAAATTTGATCTCGGTTTAGGTAGGTTACATTAGAAATTATATGTGAGCAAGGTATAGTCTTTTCACTGACAACCAATGAAAAACTGACTAAATGCTTATAATAACTTCATTTTCCACTCAAGCTGAGATCATTGAATGACATTGTGCCGAAACTAATAAAATCATTCTGTTAGGTGACATTTTTCATACCTTATTGAATACCTGCTTGAGTCTTGAGTACTGTATAGTTTGTTATGGCATATTTTCTAGTTTTCAGAAGGATAAATAGATAATGAATCTTTAAGTTTCATTTTACTGGACGATAGGATTCTACAGAAGATAGTGCCTAAAGAAGGCTCAAGGCTTTGACATGTATATTGTTTCATAATACTGAAATTGATTGTTTGTAATGTTTTGAGTTATATAGAATTGAGTTGAGTTTTTATTGTTAATAGCTATGGAGTTTTAGAAGTACCTATTATAACTGATTGTTGAAACTGGAGTTTATAATGTTAATTTATGTTATATCATTTTTTCAAAATAAAATACCCAAATGTCTTATATAATTATATGCCAATACCTACATTATATTATCTTATTTTCATGGTTAAATTCTATGATAAATTTCCATATTATTTTCATTATTCCATAGTATTTTTCTATTATCTCATATTGCAAAATAATCAATTTTTCTTTATTCTTGAATTGGAGTATGATGCCTAATGAATATAATGTGCTATCTTTAAAACAACAGTGAAACTGAAATTCTGAATGTATGATGCAGTACGATTATTTTTATAATTCACTTCATGCTATTCAGTAGGTGGCTACATCAATTTTATTATACTCTTTAATTGAAAATATAACTCAGTTCATTAAATTCAATAGGAGTGTTCATCAAGTTGAAAATACTTTTTAATCAAATTTATAACTCGCATTAACAAATTTAGTAGGAGGTTTCATTAATTTCATGATGAAATTTCATTGAGGTGATTAAACTTAACCATAATGAAACGCTTCCATTGTTGCTAAAGCAAAGCCAAATCCATTTTTATGAAACGAGTTTCATTGCAGTTATGGGACGTCCAATGGTCACCTATTTAATGAAGATAGCTTTATAAAATCAATGAGAATTATAATCGGAATAATGAGAATTTTTTGTCAGTGTAATGAAAGGCTTAAAATAACTGCATAATCCACTCAAGCTGAGATCATTGAATAGAGACATTGAGCCGAAACTGCTAAAATCATTCTGTTAGGTGACATTTTTCATACCTTATTGAATACCCACTTGAGTACTGTAGAGTTTGTTATGGCATATTTTCTAGTTTTCAAAAGGAGAAATAGATAATGAATCTTTTCGTTTCATTTTACTGGACGATAGGATTCTACAGAAGATACTGCCTAAAGAAGGCTCAAGGCTTTGACATGTATATTGTTTCACAATACTGAACTTGTATTGTTTGTAATGTTTTGAGTTGAGTTTTTATTGTTTATAGCTATGGAGTTTTAGAAGTACCTATTATAACTGATTGTAAAATAAACCGGAGTTTATAATGTTTATTTATATTATATCATTCCTTCAACACAAAATACCCAAATGTCTTATATAATTATATGCCTATACATACATTATCTTATTATCATCATTAAATTCTATGATAAATTTCCATGGTTTTTTCATTATTCCATAGTATTTTTTTATTATCTCAATCTTCATATTGCAAAATAATCATTTTTCCTTTATTCTTGAATTGAAGTATGATGCCTGATGAATATTATGTGCTATATTTAAAACAATAGTGAAACTGAAATTCTGAATGTATGATGCAGTACGATTATTTTTATAATTCACTTTATGCTATTCAGAAGGTGGCTACATCCATTTTATTTTACTCTTTAATTGAAAATATTACTCAGTTCATTAAATTCAATAGGATAGTTCATCAAGTTGAAAATACTTTTTAATCAAATTTATAACTCGCATTAACAAATTCAATAGGAGGTTTCATTAAGTTCATGATGAAATTTCATTGAGGTTATTGAACTGAACCATTATATTAATGAAACGCTTTCATTGTTGCTAAAGCAAAGCCAAATCCATTTTTATGAAACGAGTTTCATTACAGTTATGGGACTTCCAATGGTCACCTATTTAATGAAGATAGCTTCATATAATCAATGAGAATTATAATCGGAATAATGAGAATTTTTCTGAGTGATACTATGGCGCCTACAAGTGAAATTTATTTTCCGTGGTCAACCTGAACGAATTGTTTATTCAACATGATCGAGTGTAATATTCATCCAAACAAATTCCATTCATAAAATAATACGGAAGAATTGAATAATACCATACTGAAAAATTTAACCTTACGTTCTTGACGGAATAGTAATTAGGGAATCTCGAACTACTCAAATTGTTGCCAATTCAACTTTTTCTGATGCTGTTTGTGGAATAAAAAAGTACATCCACCTTTTAGGTAGATTCGCATTCCACAAGAATTAAAGAAGATTTTTTTTCGATAATTCGCTAAAATTATATAAGATTTTAGTTACGCGATCTGAACAAAATCAAGTCATTCAGAATATGTCATTCTCCATTGAAATATGACTTTTTTCTTAACCGATGAGGTTTTTCATGGCCGTATTTACAGAAGCCCTGACCGAATACTGCCCATGAAAGAAATTCCGCGACAACCGAACTTAACATGATGAGAACTTCTTGTTTACAGACTGCCCAATGGACCGAATTGAATTTAACAACGAATTCAATTTAACAACGAATTCCTGATCAGTGAATGGAACAAATTTTTTTTCAATTAAGGAAAGAATAACGGCATGCAGACAATTGAATATTTTTTTTGAAAGATTTTTTTTTCAATATTTCGCTTGAATTTTTTGAATGGGTCTGGTTTCTCGATCTGGACAATTTTCCTACGTGGCTTGAATACGTCATTCTCCATTTAAACTCAAATCAGGAAAACAAAATTTCGAGCACCCATGTTTGAAGAAGCTCTGGTCGAATTCCACCTTTTAACTTAACTAAGCGGTATTCAAAACACCAAGTTATTTTGAAGTCGTTAATGACCGAAAATGCCATTTTTGGGAATGTGTAGTAATTACAGATCATGTGGTGAAAGATATGACTGAATGTGATTCAGTATATAGTGAACACAGACATATTCAAAAAAAATTGAATAGAACCACTTTTACAATGATAGGCAGATAAAACTATTATTTCCATGAAATATCGTTTAGAGTAAAAATTTATATGTCGTAGGATGCGCAAGTATATCCTGGATTTCCGTACCATTTATTAGTAATAACGAAATAATGCCAAATGAATGTGAATTTGCGCCATGTCCAACTGTTAAAATAAAATGGGTTTCCATTGTGGTGGTCAATGAAACTATAGTAGTTATGTGTATTAATAATTCATTTTCTTTTATGATTGCCTATGGAATTTGAGAAGTCTATGAATAACAAATTGTTTTATAATTCCCCGTGTCTATATTCAAAATCTAAATCCAATAAGTGTCGTATCACTTCCGAAATTTGAGAGATCCTTTCGAACTAAATGGGTTGATGTCAAAGTCGATTCGATTTTATAATAGCAGGTAACCTCGTAGTGCTTCATTATCAAGCCCGACAAAATGAACGTCAGGATTAGACAGTGAAACTCATTTGTTCCGTCCATTATGTCGTTACCTCGACATCATCAACTCAATTTATTTCTGAAATTCAATACCCCTACTAGCGCCTCTGAAACCATTGTACCTATTTGCTTTTGTGAACTGATAAAATAATCATATTACGCAGTCTGGGGTTCTTTCGATGAAAGGGATCACATTAAAGTAGGATTGAAAACAGTGAGTATCAGGACCCTCTCCATTATTCTGGGTGTGCTCAGAGGCTCGAAGCTTCCTGCTTTCCCCGGCACTAAATTATGCCGAGTATTCATCTAAATCTTTTCAGGTAGGTTTGAACACTCAGCTTCATCGAAGTGGCACGTGGATTAATCTTTCCGTTATTCCTAGATTTTCGTATAGTTCTCAAGGAGCATCCATCTCGAGATGAAGATTTCCAGGCAGTTTACGTTTTCTGCATCGGAGTTTCCGACATTGATTTTTGAATGCTGAATTTGAACATAACGAATTCCTCTCAAGTACCGAAATTGTTTCTGAGAGGACAAAAATCTAGTTTTCATGGGCGCAGGAATTTCTAATGATCTGAAGTTCAACTACATAAGATATACAGCCGTGCGGAAAGCTTTATTGTGTGATAGGATACAAAACTCTCACGAAAAAATTGAAAGATTCGATGAAACATTTTTTCGTATTGGAGAAGATCGGAGATAATGTTCTGATACCGAAAGACTGGCATCGATGGAAACATCAGACAAAATCCATAGATTGGTGAATGTATACTAAAGGGTTTTCCAATAAGGGGTATTATTCTGACTATCAAAAAAATTTGCCATTTTTTAGATAAATGCTCGGATAGTTATCTATATCTATACTAATATTATAAAGTGGAAAGATTTGTATTTTTGTGTGTTTGATACGACTTGACTCAAAAACCACTGGACCGATTTCAGATATTTATTTTTTCAAATGGAAATCATAGTGAGAAATGATATTTCCAAATTGATCTTTTTTCAACGATTTCAAAAATATGTCATGATATACTTCCGAGTTCACAATATAACGAAATTTTCGAAAAAACATTTTTCGTTCAATAAAATCCAAGCAGGCTTTGATTCGCTTCCTTCAAAACTGGGGCGATCAAAGAATTTCATGTCTTATTTATTTTAACTTGTCAAATTCAAGTCAGTTTCATCATTGTTGTATCGTCTGGCGCTCCTAAAGTTCTTATAAGGTCATAGAATTCCATATCTCACAATTATTGTAAACTGCCAAATTGATTCAGGAAATATTAGATTTGTTATTACTCAGACCTGACTTGATTCTAGTATGATTTATCTGCTAAATTGAAAAATGAAAAGCATTCAAATACATGAAAGAAAAGCCATCAGATTATTCTTTAGCCTTGTGTACTTTTCTGCGGCTGAGTTCTTTCAGGATATCTATCAAAATATACTTGAGATGCATTATCAGCGTCATAATTTGCTTGTATAAAACATTCTAGCATTTTAAATTTTAAATGGTTCTTGTAAGGCGTGATGTGATATAAATAATAATTTCAGAAGCGCCAGAAGATACAACAATGATGAAATTGAATTGAATTTGACAAGTGAAAATAAATAAGACATGAAATTCTATGACTGCCTCAGTTTTGAAGGAAGAGAATCAAAGCCTGCTTGGATTTTGTTGAACGAAAAGTGTTTTTTCGAAATTTTCGTTATATAGTGAACTCCGAAGTTTATCATGATATATATTTTTGAAATCGTTGAAGAAAGATCAATTTGAAAATAACATTTCCCACTATGGTTTCCATTTGAAAAAAAATTGTTATAGCTCCGAAATTTGAGCAGATACAAAAAGTCCAATAGCACCGATGGAAAGCAGTAAAAAAGTGTCCTGAAGATGTGTTCATTTCGATAGCGTAGATCCTATAATACGGAAGTTATAGTCAATTATAAAAATGGACCAAATACCAGAATCACCCTGCAGCTCGGAAACGGAAACTAGACGCCGTAGCAACTTGGGGTTTTCAGCAATTTATGTTTCTCGAAAAGAGAGAACATGACATGTATCTAACTTTTTCTCTATCTTTTATAGTTTAGGAGTTGTAGTACTAAACCATCGAAATCTGGCCACCCTGTACAATCACCCAGTTTAGTTCTAAGATGATTTGGCTTCACTATTTATTATTCAAAGGTGTGTATCCTCTTCCTATGGTCTAAGTTCCATGCATTATCGTGGTTGCACATTTTGGGAAGATGACGTGATGTTGCGTGAGCTCACGTGACGTGATAACAATTTGTTTCCGCCTTAAGACTTACGTGTAGGTATACAATGTATGACAGAAATGTAGCTCTTAAATAGTTCCACAAAAAAGTCCGCGATAGCATATACCTATCTCTCACGATTGACTTGCTATTACCTGATATATCTAGTAACATCACCAGTTCGGCACAGTCATTCAGTGGGTTAGAACCTCCGACCAAGAAACCTCTGAATTAAGGCACCGCACTCGATAAGAGAAACGTAAGATGATATTCGGAGGTAATATCACAAGACTATGACAAATAGCCGACTATTATTTTCGACCTAATTCTATCGAGAGCGTTTTGTATTTCGATAATTTGATAAGACCATATGAACATTCATAATCCAATATCGAATTATGAACGAGTGTGACCCCGTGCTTCGGTAGATTAGTTGGTTGAAGTACCTATCTAGACAATTGGGCCTTTTTTGTTCGAATCCTGCTCAAAGAAATAAGATTATAACAATAATTCCATTTCACTATATGCCTCTGAAAAGCAGACCTATTGGTGTTATTAGATAATATGGTTTGAACATACAAACACGTCGATTGATTGACACTCGAAGCTAAGAGGAATTATGGTAAAATGATATTTCAAATTCCACTCCGAGCGAATTTCGCATGCCATCATTCAAAAGTGAAATTATCCTGAATTATTGATATTGCATAACGATAAAGTTTGAGTTGAATTTATGTTGTTTGAGTTATATGTATAAATCATTTGAATAAATACACATACTCTCGTTCATAGTTTATATAATATTGGGTTTTCGTGCCTAGTCTGTAGGTAATTAATAAATTTGTGGCCTCGAATGTTCGATATGAAACAAATTGGTTTGACATCGAAATATTTATGACCAATGGTCTTCTTGTTGAATTATGTCTAGACAAAAATTTGTTCACCCATTCTGATATTTCTACTGTAGATAAATGGAGCAATTTGTAAAATACTGTTGGCACGATCTTGTGTGCGAAAAATTCAACTTTTTGCACCAGTGCAGAAATATACTTTGATACTTTATGAATATCATCAGAAGACAACTTTCTCCCTAACGTTTGACTTTTGACAAAACATTCGCATAACAAACTACCCTTTATTTCGAAAAAGAAATCACCCTTTGAAATCTTTCGCATCAATGTTTTTGTATTTGAACCGTCAAGTTGATAGTGATTTTCGATCGTAGAAACAATGTCTTATGCAACATGTGCAAAATGTATTTCGTCGCACAAAGTTAGATTCATGACTTCATGCACTATTCAACAAATTCACACTTTTTGCTTTTGAAACACAATTTTAATCCAACTCCTCATTACATCGATGTCTTCGGCCAGTACATTGATTCCTAGTAGTGCTTTCTTCACATCCATGGTGAATATAAATACCGACATAATATCCATTTTTGTGGGCCGATCAATATTCTACAATTCTGATATATGACACATTCTTCGTACAATATTTGCGTGACTGTCGCTCATGGAATATTCCTAGCGAAACTCGAGTATTTATTGAATTAAAATATCAAAAACGATGTTCAAACGCGATTTGATCATCACGCTATGGCATGAAAGGACACAGCGATAAGGATTTCCAGCATTTGTCAAACTGACTTCCAATTAATATTGAATTTCACTTTGAGAAATGTGGAGTGCACTGAATAATTCTTCTTGATTTGGAATACTTTCTACGTCTATTGAAGTATTCGAACTGAAAAACTGAAAATAACGAACGTTCTAGAAAAAAAGTCAAGGAGGCTTTTGAATTTTGAGTTATGTTGCTCTGATATTTGAACACAACTGATTCTCCAAACTGGCTCAAGCTACAAGCTTCTGAGGGGTCTCCTCGGAAGACCTAGGAATTATCAGTTTAATCATAATCATCATAAACAAATAAAATAGTCCATCCGAAGTCCATGAAGAAATTAATGTTTGAATTTTACCTCAAAGCATGATCTATTGTTACTTTATTTTTATTATTCAATGTCGTATTCAATTGAAGGCATCTTTATAAAAGTTAATTAGTACTTTTATCAACCTACAACATGTCCAAATTGTGGATTCACAAACCTTTATTATCGAAACAAATCGGACGACAAGTTTCGGAGATGTTTTCTCTATCTGCAGGTCATCATTACTGAAAAGTAAATTAGTCAATACACAGTAAAAAGAAATTTCATTTTATTTTAACCCAAGTTTGTAATGATAGGATGCTATTGTTCTGTTCCACTTTTTACCGTGTATTGACTAATTCGCTTTGTTTTTTAGTAATTTTGTGTCATCATTTTTGTTGCAAAATTTTCATGCTGACCTGAAGATGGAGAAAACCCTATCTCCGAAACTGTCGACCGTTTTGATTCAATATTGAAGATTTTCATGGATTTTAAGCATTCAATTTTTTGGGAAATTGTGAAAAGAGTGATACGTCAAGGCTTGGAATCCCGAACTTTATTTGTCATAGGTACTGAATCAAAATTTCAAATATTTTATCAAAATGACAACACTAAATCAAAATGAACGACACTAAATCAAAATTACAATATCGAAACAACATAAACACCAAATCTGAATCACTAAATCAGAACTTCAGTCAGAATCGTGAATTTATGATGCTGATACAAAATTTGAACGTCAACTAAGAATTTACGATACTAAATCAGAATTAAATCATTAAAATTTAAAAAATAAAACTTTTCAGATTGAGTTTGACTCCTTTAGCTAGTTCATTAACCTCCAGATATGCGTGCTATTTTTTCAACTGTAGATTCTTGAAGTCAAAAGAACTCTTTTCCATTCTTCCGAATTCAGCTTTGCCAAAGAACTGGGCGAGTACGTGCCTAACATGATTTTAGGTATGGATGCGAACACCTCAAATTCGTTTTTCCTTGATTGCAACTGACTAAATACATTTGCGAAAGACTAATACTAACCTTACTGAAGCCAAAATTTTGACAGAACGAAATTTTGTATCAGCAACACTAAGTTTTGTTCGATTATGTTAATAATATTGCCAAATTGATAGTTCACTTACTGGATATTGATATGCGGAAAACAGATTGATGAAAGTCCCCGAATCAATCAAACGTTGGGTCAGGGAGATATCGCGAAAATGATGTTTTTATTTTGCATCTCAAAAACTAAAAACGATTGATGATGATATTTTATGGAAGTATGTATTACTATTATGGAGACACACTTTCTTGACATTTTTTTATGTTTTTAGAATGATTGGAGGGGTTTGAAGAAGACTACCATTTTTATAAACTAAAAGTAAGGACAACATATGCAATGACTTAGTAGGAATTAAATTCGGATATTACCTGTTTTGAATTTAAAAAAATATGATAATCAGTTCTAAAATAAATTGCCCTTTACCGACACGTTCATTTTGTTTCAAAATGGTATATTTTTCAAAAGAATCATGAGGTGGAAAAGTATCTAACGAAATCAGGCTGTCCGAATTTAATTGTATCCTAGTCGTTGCGTAAGTTTTTCTTTTTTTTTATTCATTAAGATTTGCCGCTTCGACATCGAGGCCATATATTTACAATAAATCAAGTATTACAAAAAAGTGCGTTGCGTAAGTTTTTCTTTAAATTTAATATTTACGCCATCTTTGAACCGCGATATCTCCCTAAAGTTTGACTTCTGACCCAATATTCATATAACAGAGTACCCTTTTTTATTCAAAGAATCACCCTTTGAAATCTTTCGCATCAATTCAGAAACACCCTGTATATCAGAAATAATGAAGAGGTCTTGCATAACAAATGCGCAAATTGATACGGGATAGGGATTTGATTTGGGAATTGAATCATGTCAAAATGAATGCGGAGTAGAGTGCAGAGCTTTATTATTGTTACATCATGATTTATCATAAAACTCAATAATTGCAAGTATTGGAAATATTGCATCATATGATAAAATATCCCAGTTTTCAGTTTAATTCGCTCTGGCATCAGTACCGCCTAAATCAATGGACGCATAAAATATTTATGTGTTTTATCGGAATTAATATTTTTCGGCCCATTTCATCATAAATCCACAAAAATTGGAAGTGCCACCATCTGAAAAATATCGTTCGAATTAATGAAAGATAATAACGAAACCGTTTGTTGCAGCCATCGTTTCCATTGTATACGATTCCTGATTGGTTATTCAGTGCTGTAATTTATTATGGTGAATTGTGCTACTCATACCAGAGTTGATTTTATCCGATATTTGTAATTGAAAACGGCGCCCCGATAAACATTGAACCAACGATCCTGAACAGTGTGAAAAACTGGATCAGTTACTGCGAGTGGACCAGTAATTGTTATCGCCAGAAGATAAAATGCCTACCCGTTAACAATTTTGTCAATCTTTCTGATTGACGCCATGAAAATATATGTCTCACTTTCAATACGAAGAGAAGACAGTTATGTCTTGCAAAATAACGTGTCACATAATGTTATACTTCAATTCTGTTCATTACAGTTTTTAACTATATCAGTGAGAAAGGTGAAATGCCCATCTTCTTTTTGAAGATGCGCGAAAAGGACTAAGTACATCAGCTTCCACTTGAAGTCGGTAATATGTGAGTTGAACCTGAAATATACAGGGTGTTTCTGAATTGATGTGAAAGATTTCAACGGATGATTCCTTGTTCAAAATAAAGAGTAGTTTGTGATATAAATGTT
Organism: Adalia decempunctata; assembly: GCA_951802165.1. Classification (NCBI taxonomy): domain Eukaryota; kingdom Metazoa; phylum Arthropoda; class Insecta; order Coleoptera; family Coccinellidae; genus Adalia; species Adalia decempunctata. The sequence goes on from OX637697.1 coordinate 32,764,845, forward strand.
GGGACAAAAGTCAACCGTTAGGGAGCTATCGAGGTTCGAAATTTGAAGAATAACTTACGCAACGACTTAGATAGAAATAAATTCGGATAGCCTGGTTAAATAAGAAACATTTTTATTCCTTGTATTTTTATCGTAAAATGTACCATCCTGAAATAAAAAAATAAATATGTAGTAAGGGTAGTGGCTAAGAGGACACGAACACTGAAAATGAATGATAAAAAAATAAAATAGTTTCTAGAGCAAATCAGGCCATCCGAATTCAATTCTATCCAAGTAGTTGCGTAAGTTTTTTTCTCTATTTCAGTATCGTAATGAGTTCATTACAGTACTAAAAACAGTGCTGTAATGAACTCATTACAGCATTGGTTTCAGTTATATTTTTCGTATTATGTTTGTCAGCACTGGCTTCCGCTCCTATCAATTTTCAACGCACGTCAATTTGGAAATGTCAATTTCGTAACAGTCACCAACTGCCAAGATACAATACAAAAGTCACTAGGTTGAGTTTTTTATTGAATTTCAACAGTATTTCACGAAATTTAACTGAAATAGAGAAAACATCGTCTAATACTCGTTGCAGAATGCAATTCCAACACTCATTCGCATTCGTATTGGAATAGGAGCCCATTCTGCAACTAGTTTTAGAATATACTATTCTATTTAGTCAATAAAAATGATAGGGGTAGTTTACTTCAAAATCCTCCACAAACAGTCCATATTTTCGAAAAAGTCAATCATTTTAGAAAATGAAAGTATTCATAGGTTTTTTTAAATAAAACGCGTTATTCCTAATTTAATTATTTAAGTTTGACGAAATGATCACGAATCTCGAGAATGATCTGGATGCTTCCCTGCATTTCAAATAACACTGAATCGCTGAAAAATTCATCGCACTACAAGTTAACAATGTTGTTAGAATGTTTATCAATTTTGTCGAGACTAAAATTTAAAGGATGGAAAAACGTTTGTTATAATAAAATCCCACAAATGTGAGAGATGAAATTGAACACCATGAAGCATGAAATTATACTCTCAATACACACAGTTTTTATTGAAAGTTTATCGTTATCGGCCCATTTTGAAGATAAATGTCACTGAAATACAAAATTCAGATATATGATTGGTGAACGTATTAACGAATTAAATTGAAACAAATGAGAAATAATATGATACTCAGCACCAAATAATCTGTGACGATATTTCTATCTGAACAATATCATCTTGGAATTTTGTAATCCCGACACTACACGGTTAATATTACATTAATTCACTGAAAGTCTTCCACATAATCATCACGAGATCGACGGAAAACACCTAAGATAATCAATTTCCCCGTTTATAAGAACATAGCTCTACAACGAATGTCCCCCATATTAGTTTTTACTTTCAAATCGCGCTGGTTGTTTCATTACGCCTGCGTCATTCACAGACGATGACGTTTGAGACACCGATCAACAATATAAGTTTTGAGATGGGTCGGATTCATACTGTGTGTCTTGCACGCCCGCTACCTCGCACCATTGTTTGAAGAGAAAATCAACAATCCGGCATTGTCTTCCCAAAAGCTCTTTGACTGTGACAGTTTTGTCATAGAAGATTTTTTTGTACCTCTGTACGCAAAATGGCTCTTAGATTAGGTTAATTAATCATAAATTGGATGAAAAACCTTTTTTTACAGGATATTTTTGGGATATCGAGGGGAAATGATTAAGCTGTTAGTGTTTACTAGTATGGGCCAGCAGATGTTACCCCTTAAGGGGCAGTATCACCTTTTGAATCGTGGTAAATCTCCATTCAAAAGTGGTCTCTTTATTTCACGGGCAAGTACCCTAATTTACGACGTCGAGACATGATTTTTTTTTAAATTGAAGTTGAAGAACGTCCCGAGGGCAAATAGTTTTCGTTTTTTCGATTTAATTAGTTTTTCAATTAAAAAAATCAGAGTTATCGATAGATCTGGGGTTATTGAATAATATGTTTTTCGTTTATCATGAGTACAAGCTATATTTTTGAAATAATAATCATGAAAATTTTGTAGTTTATAGAAGATTGAATTGTCGAGGGCAAATAGTTACGATTTTTTTCAAAAAATGATGAATAACCGTCGGAAAAAAATCATTAAGTGTTGTTTCCAAAACGCTGAAGTTCAACCTGTTTTTTTAAATTGAAAAACTAATTAAATCGAAAAAATCGCAACTATTTGCCCTCGGCAATTTAATCATCTATAAACTACAAAAACTTTCATGATGATTATTTCAAAAATATAGCATGTACTCATGAAAAACGAAAAACATATTCAATAACTCCAGATCTAACGATTACCCTGGTTTTTTTAATTGAAAAACTAATTAAATTAGAAAAAGAAAACTACTTGCCCTCGAGACGTTCTTCAACTTCAATTTAAAAAAAAATCACGTCTCTACGTCGTAAAATACGGTATATACTCGTGAAATAAAGATACCACTTTTGAATGGAGATTTACCACGATTCAAAAGGTGATACTGCCCCTTAACTAGTTAGCCTCATCGATAGAACTCGGGTGATTTTTTAGGCGAAATGTCAAGGTTTGATTTTTTTTAAATACTTCTACTTCGCCTACAGAATCGAAATTTCACACACGTATGAACCGATTATTCCTTTTTTCGACAGTGAAAAAATTTCCTCACCATATCGCAGCTTCGCTGCGATTTTAAAATTCTTCTGGACCCACTTTTCGACAGATTCCCTCGGGCCGGTCCACCGAGTAACCATTTTAGTGTAGTATAGACTATAGAACAACCTCATTTTCAGGAAAATTGACGGAGGAACTTATTTTGATAGGAGAAATATGGCTTTTTAATTGCAGATATAATCGGAGAAAACTAAGTGTTTTTGTTAAGAAATATCATGTGTTCAATACATTCAGGGAATACTTGAGTATTGCCTAAATATATTTACTCGATATCAAGAAATAGCAACTTTGAGGTCTTTGCAGAGAATCGTATCGGGCACGTATTCGGCCAATTTTTTTTCGAATGGCTATATGTTTTTAACAGAACCGAATTCAGAAAAATGGAAATTAAAAAAAGGTTTTTTTGGCTTCAAGAATCTGCAGTTGAAATTTATATATAAGTCAAAGACAAGGCAAAAAAATCAAGACTTGCCATTTGAATAAATGACCGTTCGGACCACCTGTAAAGTGATACGTAGAGTGGCAGAAGACTTGAAAAGTGTTGAGAATTCAATGAAAAAAAATCATACAATTATCTTTAACGGTTTTCAAGATATGATCTTTAGTTTAACCCATTACTTCCATGAAAGCTGTCGAAGAAAGTGGACAACGTCAAAAAGGAACACAGATTAATGATGAAAGGTGGGGTAGGTATATGGAAATTTAGAAATTGATGGAGATTATGAGTATGATGAAAAAATTGTCATTCTCATTGGAAAAAACAAGGTGACTAGCCTGTAGAGTCAAAAATAATTCAAGCTTATGCGGTGAGTACACATAAATAAATAATTTTCTCATTACATAAAAAAAATCTGGTCATAGGAAGTGAATAAAAACTCTCAGCCGTATTGATGTTTTTATATCAAGTATAGTGGTGAAAGGAAACTCCCACCTCAAAGGAGTTAATCTTGAAATAGGGGGAGATATAAAAAAGGTGGTTTTTGAGTATTTTCTTGAGGTTAACAGTTTATTTCATGACTGAATCACCCTGTATTCTCTGAAGTCAATGATGATATGTTCTGAAAAAATCAAACAAACACCTTAAATCAACGCAAAAATACAGGGCAGGGCGTTCACCTAACCTTTATTGTGAATAGTTTCTATAATGATAGATCACTCAGAATGAATACTGGGGATTTCAGGTTTTTTTCGATGTAACAACAACATATCTAGTGAAATAGTTCATTTTGCGAACATTCTCGATCTGGAAATGACATATTTTTTACTCTCAAAATCGGGCATGCATTATTAAATTATGGCTACCCCTGTATTCGTAACGATTTTCGGTCATATTCCTCTATATGGTACTCCCTGGGGATGGAAAGAAATGTTTCTTGTGAAAAATCGAAGTTTATTCGATTCTGTTTCGACTTACTCGCGTAGTAAAAGTGGGTAATTCTCAACTTCAACGCCCTGTATCTCAAAAACTAGTCATAGGATTGAGTTGGGGCCATGGACACTTTTGATCAGAAGGTCGAGTACTACATTAAACCAAAATATTAGAACATTTGACGGAACGCCATTTGCCATAAGGAAAGTTCTCTCCAGAAGTTTTCGACCGATCGAGCTCTATCGACTCAGCCTGTATATATTGGACCATCTCGGTTCAAAACTGCAGACATTGTAACGAAATGATATAGCCCTGATTCAAGTGGACCACTCAAAAAGAATGGATCGCTTATCGAAAACTGATTCTCACTTTCCCGTTCCTTCAGAATGGATTCAACAAACCGAGCAAGTCCAAAAATAAATGGAGAACGTCCCGCCTTTTTTGGTTATATCTGAAGAACTTGCTGGATATCGCAGAACACTTTTTGATAGAAGGAACACATATGAGGAAAACTGCTCCCCTGATATTGATGCGCCCTTTTTACGAGGCAAAATCCAGGAAAGGCCAGAAAAACATATTTCGGGATATGCAGCAGGTATAAAACGGAAGCAGTTTGCACCAGAGGAGGGTGGATTCGGCAAATTTAGACGTCAGCGGCAAGGTGATAAAAACGGTCACATATCCAGCACAAAAAATTCCATTGTATCGCAGTAATGAACATACAGCTTTTTCATGTCAGGAAATGATAAATTGCTTGGTGGCTTTCGCTTTTCCAGCCTCCGTTTTCGAGTTTCAAGTCGGTTCATTAATTTTCGATTGTTCACTTGCAATCGAGAAATGGATTTTTTCACATGAAATAATAAACGTTTGTTTCGAAATCAATTCATCAAACCCGAAAAAGTTTATGCATCATTCAAATCTACTTTTTCAATCCTGGTCGATGTTGTGAAAGTAATAACCCAGATTCACCTGAATTATTCACCTTCACTGGGAAAGGATAGCAATTTATACATTTTGCGTATCGTGAGGCAACATAAGTTTGAACAGATATTTTTCGGGCATTTTCTCGTATTTTCCGAATAGCAAAGCTCACACTCGACCTTCGGACATTCATGTCATGCATGCTACTCCGAATCATTTGCAACCAGTAAGTCAAGGAGCACACTGAAAAACCCAGATTTCATTCAGAGGTAAACTCCACAGGGTGTTACTTGAGTAAGTGCACAACTTTTTTGGAAGATGAAAAGGCGAAAATTTCAGATTAACATTGGGAGGAATTCTGAAGGAAAAAATGGGTCACCCGAAACTCTGACGCCATGTCAGAAGCTTTTGAGCTCTCATTCACCTTGAGGGTGAAAACACATATAGAGCTGTGAATTATAAGCATCAGACAAAAACAGTAAAATGAATAAGCTCATGTTAGTTGTAGTCTACCCATCAAATGGAGAAACAAAAAAAATCGTTTCACATCTTCTATGTCGACGAAACACGCTTAGAAAATTAACAGAACTACTTGATGATGATAATCAGAGGAATTTTGAAATGCTAACGCAGGTACTTTTCTTACTCTCTATAACTGTATCTAAAATTCAGTTTTGGTTTCCATCAAATACCGTTGAGCTGATTTTCTTCGACTGTTCCGTTGTTATGAAAGATAAGAAACGTTTTAATTCTTATTCACCTGAATGGCGGAATGGCTATCATAAGCTGATTCAGCTCGATTGTTATGATTCACAGCTTCATAGGAAGACTGATTATGGAAAAGACAGTAATCGAAATGAATACATTCGTATGGATTTTGTGAGTTCAAATATTTTTTCCATGCATCTCTGAAAATCCACTGTGAGAAGACAGGCTTCGTCTGATAGCTTTTTTACTAACTGGAGACAGGAGTTATGCAAATAAACCAGTTCACGCAAAAATTTCGTTTACAGGCTGTTCCTAAATATGTGCATCAACTGCAGATTTTTCGTTTCTAGAAAAAATAATATTTTTTCTCTTTCATTTTTTCCTTCTGGTGTTCGCTTCGAAATTCGTGTTGTATATAAAATATGTTTCTCTATTTCAGTATCGTAATGTGTTTATTACAGTACTAAGAACAGTGCTGTAATGAATTCATTACAGCATCGTTTTCAGTAACATTTTTCGTTTTGTGGTTGTCAGCAATGACTTCCGATCCTTTTAAATTTCAGCAAAGTCAATTTGGAAATGTCAATTTTCGTACTTCCTAACATTCACACCACTGCCAAGATACAATATGAAAGTCACTAGGGCCTATAATTTGAATTTTTTCATTGAATTTCACAAAATTTTAGTGAAATAGAGAAAATATCGTCCAATACTCGTTGCAGAATGCAATTTCAATACTCATGCGTTCGAAAACTCGCTCCTTCGTCGCTCGTTTTCGAATTTCGCATTCGTATTGGAATAGGAGCCCATTCTGCAACTAGTTTTAGAATATACTATTTTTTCAGGTTGTTGCTTATAACTCAGGAACCGTTTGAATTACAGAACTGAGTTTCTGTACACCCATTGTCACTAATAATAGCTACTTTTTTGCATTTTACTCGGTTGTATGAGACGTGCCAGTGGCGGTGATATTGAATTTACACAAAGATTTTACCCCCACTACTTTCACATCACTGGACTAATTTGAATTTGCACAAAAAATCTGATACGCTAATGTGTTTTACATATTGAGAAATTTGGTTTGGGTTTATTGGGAAGGCATCAGTCAAAAAAACAATGAGGACTCTTTTTTCTTTGAGCTCGAGCTTTCGGAATATGTTTATTCCTTCATCAGGAGCAGCTACAATAAAACAAAAATACATGTATTTCTTATTAGCTCAAAGGAAAATGAGTCCTCCTTGTTTTTTTGACTGCCTTCCCAATAAACCCAAACCAAATTAAAATAAGAAAGTTATACTCTTGTTGGTTGCTCTGAAGTGAACCGTTTTTGAGAAAACTGGCCTTTTATGATCAAAAATAATTTGCTAACGCATTGAATTTCCTGTGATTGGAGAAATGAGTAGTGATAATAAACAAGTTTATTAAACTCAAGAATATTTGACAACTAGGTTCTCAAGTTTGAATTGCAAGGGTATTTTTCATTATTTTTATCGGCAACAGTTTATTATCACTAATCATTTTTTCTATAACAAGAAATTTACAATGTGTTAGTTAATTGGTTTTGATCATTAAATGCCAGTTTTCTTGAAAACGTTTCAGTTAAGAGTAATATGAACCATTAGTAATTTTTATATAAAACACATTGCCGTATAATTTGTTGGGCAAATGCAAATTTGTCCAGTGGTGTAAAAGTTGGAGGATAAAAACATTGTGCGAATGCAAAACCTCCGCTACTGGCACGTCTAGTGAAACCGAGTAAAGTGCAAGAGAGTAGCTATTATCAGTGACAATGCGTGTACAAGAACTCAATTTTGTTATTCAAACGGTTCCGGTGATATTAGCCAAAAACTGAAGAAAAAATAAATTTTTGACACCCTGTATCTCGGAAACGATGAATTGAAGAGAAAAAGAAATATTTTTTCATGAGAAATTGAAGTTGACCGGTCGAACACTCAGTTGGGAACACGCTGTATTCATCCTGCATATATAGCTTCAATTGCTATCAAATTATATAAATTCTTCAAATGAAAAATGTTTATCAATCTAGATTTTTCCGGCAATCTTTCCAAATTTCTAGTGAGTATTACATTTTTCTATTCGAATTCTGAATTTTCTTCGAATCGCGTTTGTATTATATCATCTTCTGTTCTTGATATGCATAGCTGAAATATTTAAAAAAAAGATAATGATTTTTCATGTCAGAAAGTCAAAAGTGTTTGAAAAATATATACGATTCAAAAAACATCGAAGGAACTAAAAAGAATAGCCAAATTATCTTGAAAAATTATACCAATACTTCGTGAAGACGATCATACATGAGGTAAAATAATGAAAACTCATAACAGTAAATGGAATATCATTATTTTCAGATTTACAAAAATTAAAATGAATGTCTTCAACTAGTATTTATTATCTCGTTATTCCCGATTTTATTCGTTAGAAACAATCGAATCGAATTAAAATCTACTCTACCTTTCGTACACCTCATGAAATTAACGTGTCGTTGTATGTTGTTTGAATTTCCATACCTGAAAAAAAAAGAATTAGAAAACTGCTGGATTTTTTTACCTTAATTCTATAAATCATTGATACATATACATGAAGAATTCCATATATTGAATCGTCAGTTTTTATACTGGAAATGGATATGAATCGATCTGGATGTTTATGAATAATTGAAGGAATAGTTCCATCACGGCAGGCATAGCGATATGTTGTACCTGGCCATGAATTCATGAAATATTTCATGCCGAATGGGTTGTTTCCATGAAAATATTTGATGTTGAATTCGAAAGACTATATAGACTCAACTTTGACATATCTCGTGTGAATGGCTACCCTGATCAATATATGAGGTCTCCGTCTTGAGAGCCTATTGGATCGAACCTAAGGAGGAATATGTGGACAAAAATACATTTGGTTTTATGTGGTAAAATAGAGTTACAGCTTCCTGTTCAATCTCATGTTCCGAAAGTGACTTCCTTTGTTCCGTCTTGATATTTTCTCATGAATGACTTTTCCAGTTTTTCTCGATTAATAATGAAATAATCGCGAAAGCTTGAGTCATAAGAAAAATATGGATCTTAAATCATTAACTGGAAATCAGGGGCTTTTGAGTGCTTTTTCATTTAACTTTCAAACAGATCCATCTTAAAAGAAGATTCGCACTCAAGATTCAAACGGACATTTTGTCGTCGAGAAATACAGACATTGAGGTGGAATTATACTGGGTGTTAGGTGAACATAGGGCAAAAATTCAAGGGGTTATTTTTTGGACTATTTTAAGCATGTATTTCATGTATTGCTGCTGGTAATGCATTAGAAGACGAGCAATTGTACGTTGAACGATTTCCTAACTGCCGCTTTGTATTCGATGGAAAATATTTAAAAGTAATTCAGCGAAGAGGTTTCAGCTGAATAAGCTCTCCTTGAATAAAGAAAAAACCAGATACTTAGCGTTTACGTCAAACAGAGTGAGCCGACCAAGGTTGGGAGATCTACAAATAAATGATAACCTCCATATTCCTGAAACAAATTCTACAAAATATCTCGGTAGCGTTACAGACGAAAATCTAAAATGGGAAGAACATGTGTTCAACCTAACTAGGAAGCTGAGAGGTATTTTGTACAGATTTAGATACTTAAAAAAAAACATGAGTTCCGAAAAATACTTACAGGTACTCTATTGCGCATTGGTACAATCTCAACTCTCCTATGGTATAATTGGATGGGGAGGTATCTTAGACACCCATAAGAAAAGAGTAGATGTATTGCAAAAACGCATTTTAAAATTAATGTATGGAAAAAAAATAACATTTTCTACAAATAGCATATACGAATTATCAAAGGTACTAGATTTACGTCAAATATATGCACAAAGAATAATAATAAATATTAAACAAGGTAAATTTATTTACGATAAATTACTCAGCAATATTTATTGATAAAGGTAGTTTTAATTATGGGTGTTGCTGGAGGGTGTATAGAATCGGCGAGCTGGTGACTATGACAGTAGATGACGTGGAAGATCGGGGCAGCGTATTGGTTATTCAGATTCCAGATACGAAAACTTATAAGAAAAGAGTGTTCACTGTGGTCAATGGTACTTATAAGGTTGCTGCACTCGATATATTCCGCAAGTATAGGAACTTGAGGCCAAGCAAAGTTGATCACAAGCGTCTATTTATAAATTATAAAAATGAAAAATGTACCGTCCAGCCTGTAGGTGTGAATACATTTTCGAAAATGCCCGCTATAATTTAAAGTATTTGGGCGTTTCTGATGCTGAAGAATATACGGGCCCAGTTTCAGGCGTTCTTCTGCAACCCTACTCGCAAATTCTGGGGCAGATTTGACAGTTTTGAAAAGACATGGTGGATGGCGCTCAAGTTCTGTTACAGAAGGATATATTGAAGATACACTACAAAACAAAATTAATATTTCTGAACAAATACATGGTGGGGTCACAATAACCGGAATTCCTGATGCAGAAATGGATATTTCAACAGGGCCTGAGAAGTCCTAAACACATGTGCTATAACGACTTAGCGTGTTTCCTTTGGAGAAGGTGCAGGTTTCCAGTTTCAAAATCTTAATAATTTTAATTTCTACTTTAATGATAGAAATGACTGTTAATGTAGAATTTTTGATAAATTTTAATGAACTTACTTTAAAATGAGTTTTAGGTGCATTGTATGTGGACAGAATAATTTCCAGAAAGTGAGTGGTGAAAATTTTATTCCGTTAGTGAATTAAAAATATTTTAATTCACTCAGTGGATAAACGTCAACTTACCCTTGTTGCCATGGGTTGAATATTGTCGTCTTTAAACGTCAAAATGGGATAAAATAACTTATCCGATTGCGACAGAAGGAGTTTATTCATTCTGACTGACATTTTATTCATTCTAACTGCTATTCAGAATATATCTTTTACTCCTACTATAGTCCAATCGATTGATTATATCAGATTGTTATAATCTGCATGAAATATGTGTATATTCACCAAGATAACAACTGAACTATTCACAGTTGCAAAATTGAAATTTCCTTTTCGTCATGAATATCTACGAAATTCCACATGAAAATTGCTAATTCATTAGTGAAATATGACGACGAATAATAAACCTTGACATTTTCTTCTGTGTCATCTTTTTTCTACCACCAATATAAATAGGTATATATTTTATATCATAGTGGTTTGAGAAATTTGTATTGATTAGCATGAAAGTTTTTATGAACTGAATGAAAAATATTTGACTGATTCATATAAATAGAATGAAATTTAGTTTGATTCGAGTAACATTCAAACAGTCAACTCAACATCAAGCATTGGAAATGAAATATGTATTTTCTTCAATGAAGTGAAAGAAAGTTACGAATTTCCTCGTCAGAATGTGATCATTCCTCTTCAAGTTAGCTTTGAAAATTTCAAAATATATCTGGAAAATATTGCCTACTTAAAAATTTCAAGATTTGAAATTGAAGATGTATATGTGTACAGTATTTTCAGTTAATCTTTGATGAGCCGTTAGTGAAAGTTGGATAGTAACCGAAATCAGCGTCTGCAGGCAAGTAGAGCAACTAACAAGTTGCGAGCGCTTAACAATACGTCTTGTATTTAATATGTTATCATTCAGTCTGATGAACCTTACCGAACTAGCAAATACGGGTAAAAAATAGATTGCGGACAATTTTTGAGTCGTCGAAATCAACAGCTCAACCCGAGGCTCAACCATATTTCATCGCAGGAAATTTCGGCATAATTCCTTCCCAACCTAGATAACCAAATACTCGCCTCTGCATTATTGCTTGCAACTAACTCGGTTCACGAAAAGGATAATAAGGCTTGTGATTTATACGATTATCTACCACTCTTACACCTCCAGGCACTCCATTCACACCTTCGTTCCGCGGAGGCGCTACATTGAGAATTAACCCGAACGAAACTCCAGCCAACGAATGTAAATTACTTCTTCAACTGTTACATTTGTTGGCAATCTTTCATCGAGTAATTTATCCTTGCGTGACTCTAGAAGGGAGGAAAACCGAAATTGATTCCGCATTGTCGGTGTGAACTTAGTCGATAAATTGTAGCGTATCTGCGAAGAACAAAATTCGGGAAAACATTCTGGAAGTCCGGTTGGCGTGAAATAAGGAGGCGGAAATAATTCATTGATAAGCCTGAATCGAGAATTAATTGCCAGGAATGTTCAACTCACTCCACCATTCGGAATAAACACGAAACAGACAAGGCAAAGTTTAACCTGTCAATATTATTGACGTACGAAAGAGGAATATTGGTATTTTTCTGACTAGTTCCGGACTTACCGCACGCGAATAGGGTAAGAAGAACGATGCGAAACTGAGTTCGAATAAGTTTAGGCGTCCAGGAAAGGCACTCAGCACACGTGTGTATTTATTCCCATCCATATTTGATACTACAGTTCATCCAAGAATTATTGACATCAGAGCAGCCATTGGAAGTCCAGTCGCAGCTTTTTTCTAGTTACAAAAAAGTAACTTGCGGAATAATATTTCGCAGAATGGGTATTAATCAGTGGTTCTGCTAATTGCCTCCTGAATTTTTGAATAAATTATAAAGTAGGAACTTTATTGGTCATATTTTCAACCAGGTTTTTTCCTTATAGGTATACGGAGAGAAAAGGAAAAGCGAGCAATACACATTCTGCAGCATATTATTCCGCATGTATACTGAAAATATCATAGATTTATCCTGAAAATTGACGCAGATACTATGGAAATAAAATCGTTTGTCCAGATTTTTAGGAAATTACAGATCACCAGGTTTTTTCCTAATGTACGAAGAAAAACGGTAAAGCGAGTACCACACATTCTAGAAAAATTGTTAAGCTTTAATTTAAAAAAAAAATTGTTGTTCTACGCCGCATAAGAACTGAGATATCATGGAAAACATCAATACATATTTATATAGGCGAAATATTTCCAGTATTGACAGAGAAAATATCAACACTCGCCAGGTCTTTGGAATTATTGAATTCACATAATATTATTTCAAATTCATAATTTTCCGAAAGTAAATAAACATTTTGATAAATACGTAATTACTGCGATCTCTATATTGAAACGACAAAGTTCTTATGTATCTGACAGGAAAATGACGATTACCTATAGCCGCGTATACATGTGCGAGCCGAACCTATCGCGAACCGTTCGCGATAGGTTCGTGTCATGTTCGTTAATTTCACGTACACACTTGCGATCCGCTCGCGAACCAATACCGACGGCGAACCAACCACGAACCAACAACGAACCTACCGAAATACCGGCAGTATATCGTTCGTACTAGTGACTACTAACTATGTCTTCCGAAGATTATGCGATGCTGGTAATGAGTATTGCTACTATATTGATGGCATATTTAGAAGAAAAGTCAAAAAAGGCGAAAACAACGCCGTTGGTGGCAGACTGATTTGTACAAAAAAAGGAATGGTATGGAGCTATTATTGGATTTAAAGTCACAGCAAATAAGCGGTCAGTACAAAAATTTCACTAGAATGTCACTGTTGGGAGTCTGCATAAATTTGTATTTATTTTCATTTATCGAGAGTTGAATAAGGTAGGTAAATAGACCCATATGTTCTGTTCTTGCTGGCGGGATAAGCAGAGGTTCCCGTTTAAAACATATTGATATAATCAATGAGAATTTCGACTCGAATGGTACGAAGTTTATATGAATCATTGTAATGATTTGAATGTGTAAAAACTGAGGGATTAATTTGGAAATAAATCTTTGGAAATTATGGTACACTTTGTTATATTGGTCAAACAAAACGACTGTCCTCGCTAAACGGAACGAAGAACTCTTAATAACCACTGAACCACCCAACATTTGGTGCATCGGCCGGGAAACCTGTGTGTTTGACCATTTGGATTTGGACAATGAATACTTAATCTCATCGCTGCAAAAAGGGGTCTACAGATTAATGCACTTAAGTTGTTTGCTTGAAGTAAGCCCAGTCACAAGGGGAGATTCAAGAAATTTGAGACAATTCATTATAAAGGTAAGGCAAAATTTCAACTCTCTACAGGCTCTCAAAATGCCGGTTCACAATTGGGATGTTATTCTTGTTTTTCTTTTGTCTTAAGCCGCGTATACATGTGCGAGCCGCACCCATCGCGAACCGCTCGCGAAGTGTTCGTGTCATGTTCGTTAATTTCACGTCCACACTTGCGATCCGCTCGCGAACCAATACCGACGGCGAACCAACAACTAACTTACCGAAATACCGGCAGTATCGTTCGTACTTGTCTACTAGTAACTACTAACTATGTCTTCCGAAGATTATGCGATGCTGGTAATGAGTAGTGCGACTATTATGATGGCCTTTTTGGAAGAAAAGTCATCGAAAGACTTCTCCGCCATAGCAGTGGCGATTTACCTCCATGCATCCTCTTTCAAATGCGTTTTAAAATGATCCTCGTGTTTAGGATACCACAATAAAGGTTTACTTTTGTAAATATCAATAAACTGAATAGTTTTTTCCTCTGACCACTCCATAATAAAAATAATGATATTAGTAAAAACTGACGAACCTGTCTACGCGCCGTCCAAATTTACACTGGGCTCGCGTTGTGTTCGTGAAAAAACCGACTATCGATGGATCGGCGCGAACGGTTCGCGAGCGGCTCTATATACGTTCGACATGCCGTCCAAATTATTGTCGCGATTGGTTCGCGAGCGGTTCGCGATAGGTTCGGCTCGCACATGTATACGCAGCTAAAAAACACGATTATCGATGGATCGGCGCGAACGGTTCGCGAGCGGCTCTATATACGTTCGACATGCCGTCCAAATTATTGTCGCTATTGGTTCACGAGCGGTTCGCGATAGGTTCGGCTCGCACATGTATACGCGGCTTAACATTTTCAAAATATACACAATGAAAAGTGGCAAGAATTTCATGGCCAACCGGGATTCTCTAAAAAAGTGAATGGAGTATATGTTGAATTTCCAATTTCAGGTTGAAGGTGAGAAATGGGATAAAATTTGTTTTGTTTCAGTAAGCTCGTTAATGCATTTCAATAAGCACTAAGCAGTCACCCCAAAATGTTATCTTAATCACTTTCATCGGTTTAGCGAGCCGCAATGGTTAAAATAATATTATTGATACTATTAATGTATTGATTTCATTGTCCCAACAACAATTTACATCGGTCAATAAACACAATATTCAAACAATTCCACCTAATGTATTTATTCATTAACATATTGTTTTCATCGATTGAAACCAAATACATTCGTCAGGATGATAAAACCAGTGTTTTTTTCATTATATCATTGTGATTCATACAGGGTCCGACAGAAATCAGAACACGAATGTGGAGAACTCTCATATTTTAGTAAGGTTTCATATAACCATTGAGTTTAAATACAGGGTTATCATAATGAACCGTGCATTATGGTCTCCACTCACGAGGCAACCGAACCGGACACAAGCGGCAAAGATAATAAAGGGCCATGAAATCCGGCGCGTGCCATTGCAGATGCTATCAGTTCCCATGAAGAACTTTGGAATTTTTGCAGTTGTTTCAGTCACTTCTACGAAAATTTCCATAGAATTAGGAAATTCAGAAAGTTTCAACGGCATCTCCGATTTTGTTGAATATTATTGCACCAGGTAGTTGAATTCTCATCAGTTTTGCAAAATTGGTTATGCTGGCATTAGATGTCATAAAAAAAACATCTGTTTACAATTCGCACCCTTTGTTCCTAGACTGGTGGTGCTTGTACAGGTAGGTACGCTTTTTTTCACTCCTATTATTATGAGAAGACGGTCGAATTTGGGTAATCAAGATTTTGTTGTGTTTGCATCTGTGATTTCCGCTAAGAATTATCTATTCATTTTATACTCAGTCTTTCTCCAGCCTCCTTACTGATAGCTTCCCCATTTTCTGTGGAAATTCATTGTGGTGTGTGACATTTTTATTCAATTTAAAAGGTATGTTTGACTTCCCGTTATTGGTTTCTTTCATAATTTTACCTTACAAATTTTTTCAGCTCATTTTTAAGTTACGCGTGTGGCAGCACTGGGCAGTCGATTCCAGAACATCTTCTAGTTGAAATTCAGAAGACTTTGCTTAAAATGAAAGAATTTTTAACAGGATTCATAGAATTGTACAGGCCTGTGGAAAGTAAAAAGCACAGGATATTCCAACAGATATCTTAAAAATAAGGCCTATGAGTGGCAACGCTGGCAAATTCTAGCAACATGATCCGTCTACCTCTTGTCAAAACCCAAGCGGCACATTTTATTGGCCATGATTTATTGCAGATCGGGATACAATGTTTCCGATTCGGTGTCCCCCGTGGATGGTCACTATTAGACGTTTCTCGGCTTCTATGGGAAAAAGATTTTTGAAATTTGGCACACGGACGTTTTTCAAAGGGGGGGAAATCATGCTAAAATATTTTCATCGAAATCGCACTTCCGGTTATAGCGGAAGTGACCATCAGCTTTGGTATTTCAAATGGAACTACCTATTTTTCTAACCAGAAATGGATTTCATCTGAAACATTTTTACGTAGTTGTCATGGTTACGAAGATATAAGGAATTCTATGTGAAGATGGCCAGTTGCAGAGGTCCGCGAAACGTATCATAGCACGCATGCTATCCATAATAAAGAAACAAATGAAGGGATCTTATGAAAATTCAATAATTTTGCTTCGTATTGCATGGCTATCGAATCATGTTGTTCTATTGGAACTGTCACAATAAATTCATATTTCTGAGAAATTTCAAACTGCAATAACTTCATTTTTTCAAATGGCATGCCCATATTTTTTGTACAGAAAACCATTGAAGATGGACATAAGAAACGCTTGGAAAAACTGTTTGAATTTAAATTTACTGTCGAATTCTGTACAATAAATATTGGCATGCATCGATTCTCTGGAACACACTTATCCATCTTCGAACCAGGGAAGCAACTATACTAAAATCAGCTTCAAATCGATCAAGGGCGATGTACCTCTATGAATATTTAAATTCAAAGATACAACGTAGCTTCGACGTCGCCATTTTCGGTATGCGGTGGTCGAGTGAGCAACGTTCAAAATGGTGAGAAATCTATCGAAACACAGAGCGCTCTACGCACAACGATTGGCCTTGATCCACACGATATTGCCCCAGCTTCAAAACAGACAAACGTAGGGTGGATAATTTGAATGGAACTAGATCTACTGAAAACAAAAAGAGAAGAGGCAGACCCTTTACAGACAAGGCACCTTGAATTGTTGAGGCGCACTATCATCTCTAGGAGAGGGAACATCAATAGACGAGTGCCTTCATGCTGGCCAACTGTTTAAAAATACCTGAAAATCGCTTTCCTTTTTTCCGCAATGATTCAGCTCTTACCTGAAAGCTTTAATCCTAATGAGTGTATCCTGAAAATATTAGATGTCACGAAGGTCTTCATCAAAAGCTATAAATTTTTGTTTTCTTATTAATAAAAATCTATGACTTTCCAACCTAGAAAACGAGTTGTTCACATTTTTACTTGCTCCTAAGCTGTTTCCATTGACTTAGAAATTAGAATATGTATTCTAAATCAAGGGCTGTTTCAGGTATTCTCGAGGGATATGAATGATATGATCCTCGTAATTCGAGGTACTGAGCTGAGACTTCATCTTTCTGTAAGATGGAAATTAGAAAAGGTGAAGTATCTGAACAAAAAGATTTTTATGTTTCAATCCTCATGATATATTTGAATTTTAGGCCAGTAGATGATTATATAACAATGTAAGCAAGGTACTAGTACTGGAAAAACTGTTTTCAATTGCTCTTCAAGGAAAAGTAAAAACACGGCTATTCGTTTTGATAAATTTCCTGAGAAAGACGCCTCAAACCCGAATATCATTAATGCCTTTGGCATATTGCATAAATTGGGCTGGAGAAAAGCATGGATAGACAAACTATTGATGGGAACCTTGCTGCAAAGAATATATGTGTTTGTTCCGTTCACGTGGAAGATTATGTCAAGTTAATTTCAGATTTATATCCAGAAATAGATTGCTTAAGAGAGATTAGTTTTAGTATTAATAAAACTGAAACTGTTTGTGAAGTAGCCATTTTTTAGGGAGTTTCTCAATCAACTGCGAACAATATTTTTACTGAATAATATTGTGTGTATTTAGCTGATATTTTGAGATGTGGTATTCACTGGACAAGTTCTGATGTTGAATTGATGAATTTACCACTCTACATATCAAGAATATACTATGATTTCATTGATACTTGATTATAATGATTTTCCAGTACAATGATCCCAATTTCTCATGCGGCATCAGATCTTATTCACATCCAGATCATAGTTTATGGCAGGTGTAAATACTTTTGTGTTGTTATTCTGTAGTAAGTTTCCATGCAAATAAAGAACATTCAAAACAATAATTTATTTCCCTAATTTCCTTTGAATTCCTCGTAGAATTTCTATCCGATTAGAAGGGAAAAGCCAATTTATACACCTATATTTAATAAACTCCACAATACACAATTAATAATACATTAATTCACTGAAAGCCTTCATATGATCTCCACGAATTCAAAGAAAACACCCATAATTATCAGTTTCACATCTTACAACAGGTCTTTAAACGAGTGCTCCTTCTTCGGAAATGAATGAAATTTAAATTTGATATTTCTGCAGTATCTTGAATCATTGTTCCACTGTTGATAGAAACATCTCATTTATGAGAAAAGGTATGAAGTGCAAAAAACAAAGACTCTAGCGAAATCCCCATTTGATTCGAAAAATTCAAATTCTCCATTCAAACATTTTGGTGGGGATATTTATTTTCCATTGATGAAACCCTAAGAAAACAAAAATTTATAGCTTTTGATGAAGACCTTCGTGACATCCAATATTTTCAGGATACACTCATTAGGATTAAAGCTATCAGTTAAGAGTTGAATCATTGCGAAAAAAAGGAAGTGATTTTTAGGTATTTTCAAACAGTTGACCAGCATGAAGGGACTCGTCTATTGGACCCCAGTTACCCGACCTACAATTCTTCTGAATAGACTGGACGACAATGGGCTTACCCGCCTTAGATCTTAAAAGATCTTAAAAACGTACTAACTCAAAACATGGCGTTTGTTTCGAGAGAAATGTGGGAGGTTTTCGTTTGCCTGCGTCACCATTGAATGTTGACATAAGCCAGAAGTGATTATAAAATGCACCATCTGTGTAATATAGGTATTTAATATTGAGTTCGAGTAAGTTTTCGTATTTTCATTGAGCTTTATTTACTTTTTGAGTTCTGTCGGCACTGAACGTTTGAAATCGAAAACATTATGATCAGACGTCTCATAACGCTTTTATTCAGACATATATGAATACCTACGTTTTTCAATGACAATGATTCATCTATTATCCAGCTGCGGTCATTATCTTAATTATCATTAAATGATGAGGTCGATTGGCTAAAGAGGAACCTTTCAGAAATGCGACCAGATTGATCTATTGTTCTTACACCCTACTGAATCAGTTCCCGAGGAAATCATCTACCATCCTCATGAATCTATGATCTTCATAGGAGCTTCAGCAATCACATTGTGAGGATCCAGAATCGAATTCCTTAGGTGTAATCCTGAGGCAGGCAAGATCCGAACACACCCTGTGTTCGGCGGTTTCTGCCTCCCATTCGCACAACTGAAAATTTCGTCTGCCAACTCGACCATTCGAGTTACTAAGTTAATAAAAGTTACACATACCTGTCAGCAGTCCCCCAATATCCCAAACCTCTATCCGAGTTAGCTTGAATATCAACCCAACCGAGACAACAATAATTCCGTTCACTCGGAAGAAGAAACTTCCAGCCATGAAAACGTTAAAATCAAACGGAAATATCTTGGAGTGGGGGTCTGAAGTCAAATACCTAGGAATAAGCGTAGACAGCAAATTTCTGTGGAATAAGCATGTCGCTAATGCTACTGGCAGAGCTACAAGGGCACTGATGGCCTGCAGGCGTCTATGCGGCAGGAATTGGAGTTGTAAACCAAAAATATTTCGATGGATGTACGTCATAATTGTAAGACCTATTATCACATATGGGGCAGTATAGGCTGGATTGCTAGAGCAAGTCAGGCAAGTTCGTGGAAAAAGCTCGACAGAGTACTAAGGCTTGCCTGTGTGTGTGTTATTTTTTATTTTTCGCAATTGCGTCGTTACCAAGATGGTTATTTCGACTAACTGGATTTTTTCGAAATCGGAATATGTTGATGCCAAGTGTGAAGCTTGCACCAAAAACTTCAAATCCGAATGACTGGAAAACTATAATGGTGCTGAAATTGATTCAAACAGCACAAATTGGGCAAATATTGATGATTATTTCAGAATTGGTGCCGACATTGTTTCGCCAACTTCACGCGGCCTTCAAAACAAAACTTTTCGAAATTTCTGTTCAAATGGACAGTTCATGTTTTGATTAAGATTCGAATTATCGTCCACGATATGAAATATATTAAAATACTTCTCAGGTCTTTGGACGTTTTATTTGATTGGCAATTCTTATGTTTTGTTTTCGACCTGTCCTCTTGGTGGAAACCTGGTATTATTTTCTCCTGTAAAACTAAGGGTTCTAACCCTATTGGCAAGGAAACTCTCAGTATGGAACCATAAACTCCTATGTCTCTTTCCTCGGCAGATTTTGATACATCAATGTACCATATTAATTTCTGTCTATTTGATTCACGTAGTCAACTGCACTGTCGCGTATGACCGATGCAAAGGGTGTTGAGACATCAAAAGTAGTTGGTATGACGTCAGAGGGTTTTGCCAAGAGGTTGGGATCTCTTTCATTTAGGATTATCATATGTCACACTCAGAGACCAGAAAGTAACTTGCTGTTTTATGAGACTCTGCAAGCTTCTCGCAGGCCATATTTACTAACAGTTAGAGGAGGCAGATTAAGTATCACCTCTAACGCTGCTGTGGAAGTCGTACTGCCAGCTCCGGTAACACATGTAAGCTGTTGCAGTGTCCGCCGACGATTACGGGTGTTGACCTATTCTGTTTTTGTCCACCATAGACAAACAAATAGGTGACAATGGAGCGTACTATAAACATCGAGGACCAGAGTACCAAGTCTGGTTTCAGCTCACAAGTCATTCCGAAGAGCCTTTTGCATGCTCATTCAGTCGATGTGACCTTGGAAGGAATTTTTTCGATGGAGCTAAGAAGTTGTAGTTCACCGATGGGAAACTTGAAATTATAATTATAATTTCTTCGAATCGTGACTAATCTGAATTTCATTTCTTGGCAGATTGTGCTTCAGATATGACATTTTCATTAACCGTTTCTTTTCCCTCACACGCGATACATTATTTGCGGCGTTATCGTACCATTAATTTCCATGGATCACCTGTAAATGTTAGGCTTGAAGCTCATACCTAAATCGGTTTTATTTGGATCAATTAGTCCTTTCTAAAAACAAACTACGACAGCATATTTGAAATTAATAAATGCTAGATTTCCCCTATTATCTCCACAGAAATAACTAAACATTTTTATACCTAAAGATAAACGACAATAACTCTCTGAATTATAAATCCTGATGTTCGCCAAATACTGTAATTCTGAATGAAGGTTTCGTGTTTACACTATATTATTTATTTTTCCATACGACATAATGTGGTGGAATGAAAGCTCATTGATTTCGAGGGCAGTGAATAATTAGGGCGTGGAAAGAGTTGAGGCGTTTATCGATTTTAGGAAAATGTTGAGTAATTTCCTTCATTACATTCCGAAAAAGGTCGGACATGAAGCTCGCGATACGTGATTGAGGTATTATTACAGAAACTAACGCTCCATTTAAAAGCTCATTTTATCTACTCGATAAAATAATTATTTACTTTCATTGAATCGATAATGTATTCGAATGTATGTTTTGAGAGTCCAGAAGGAAAATTTGTAGTTCAGTAGACTTCAAATTATCAGAAATATCGATACGTAGTAATAGCTCTATTCATGACACCTTGAAATCAATTTTTGTAAGTTCCTCTCAATTTGCTATCGGAAATAAGCGAAGGGTTTTCTTGATCCCCAATCAACATACATATAACAAAACTGTGGTATTTGTCAAGTAACGACACCCTTATAACTTGTCGAAAGAACAGGAAAATGAAGGCGGACAGCCACATTTTAATAAAGCACGTTTTAAGGAATGGTTAATCTGGCAACATGGCCAAGTTTGATGATTTTGTCGGTTTCAGTAAGTTAAGGTACAATTTTCTACCTGAAAGGAGAATTGCTATAGCAGATTTGACAGAGAAATTATTGATAAATGAAGTGGAGTCGCAAAAAAATCAACCGGCATTGAAGGAGGAAGCGTTGCAAGTTGCAGTTGCAGTCAGATATTGAGTTCTATTTTCTTCACAACCTCGATAAAATATTTTCATTACACCGCTCTGAAAACCCTATCAAAACATGTCGATTCAGGGCACCGAAAGTGACCCTTTTCCGTGCGCTGAGACATAGATGCATCTATGCAGAGACACAAAGCAACGATTGCGTGATGACAGTAGACGTCAGTGTTTCGAATAATTATTGTTTTAAAATATCGAAATGCTTTCTGTCGAAGAACAAATATCGTTGGATTGTTTTCAGAGAGGTGTAATGAAAAATATCGTTCATTACACGTCCAGAAAGGCTTTTTCCGTGCTTGCACGAATTCCCGTGTTCGGCTCCGCCTCACACAGGAACTCTTCGCGCGCGCACGGAAAAAAATTACTTTCTGGGCTAGTAATGAAATATACTATTTCATTACACCGCTCTGAAAACCCTATCAAAACATGTCGATTCAGGGCACCGAAAGTGATCCTTTTCCGTGCGCTGAGACATAGATGCATCTATGCTGAGACACAAAGCAACGATTGCGTGATGACAGTAGACGTCAGTGTTTCGAATAATTATTGTTTTACAATATCGAAATGCTTTCTGTCGAAGAACAAATATCGTTGGATTGTTTTAGGAGAGGTGTAATGAAAAATATCGTTCATTACACGTCCAGAAAGGCTTTTTCCGTGCTTGCACGAATTCCCGTGTTCGGCTCCGCCTCAGACGGGAACTCTTCGCGCGCACACGGAAAAAGCTTTCTTTCTGGACTAGTAATGAAATATACTATTTCAACATTTGTGTGATGGTTTTCTGATCACAATATAATTTTTAAAAATTCATTGTATAAGTTTACATTAATTCGATAATAATACTTTATTTTATTCATTTACTAGCTGGCCCGGCGAACCTTGTTCCGCCTAAATGATACTTACGGTGGATTTCACAAATCTTAATCACTGGTGATCGGAGATCAATGGCTTGGTTCTCTGATTTTTGAACTGTCAAATGTTTCCATGGATATGAGCTATCACACAGAACAGATACACAAAAATAATATGTCATAATAGGTCAATCACTAATAATCGCAATTTTGGATTCAATTATTTCCGCAAATATATTTATTACCCAAACAGAAATTCAAAAACATTTTAAATATTATGAGAAAAGATGAGAATGGACATCTCACGATTGGAACTCATCGCCAAAATCCAATTTACTTGACATTTCGATAAAAATTCACTGTGATATTCACCCGCTTCTGGATCTGTTAATAGCCTTTCATGGTACTATAAGCCCTATGAATATTACACAGTAATTGATGTCATATGTTCTTTTTTCGACCATTTCGAACCACGACGACCGAAATGAGTACTCAGTCATATCTCAACGAAATCTAATCATTTTAGACATTTGTACTCCTACGCTAAGATATTTTGGTTCTGCCCAACAGCGCAGAGTTGTAGGCAACTCAAATTATACACTATAACAGTGACTATAGAGGGAGTATAGTCACTGTACACACTATTTGTTTATATCGCCATCTAACGCGGAGAATATCAAATGAAGTACAAACGAATAAGCGGTAGCGTAACTTACAGTGACTCTATCAAACATTGTTTGATAGAGTCATTTACTGTAGCGTAACTGTAACTGCAGCGACATCTAGTGGTCTTACTCAAAAGGAGGACAAGCATTTCCTGTATAAGTAAAATTTTCATCGATTTTTTCAAAGTTTTATTGTATTTTATAATAACCAGACCGTAGACGAATCATTATATGAAGTTTCATAACAAACAGTCCATCCGATCTCGAGTTATAAATGGTGTAACCAACATCTTTCTTTTATATATATAGATAAAACTCAAGAGTAATTTAATTTTCGTGTTGGTATGTGGAGAAAAGATCATGTCAGTTCATGCGATAACACTGAAATTTTTTTAAATAATGCGCTTTTATTGGTATCTTTTTTTTAAGAATGTGAAATATCCCAAAAAAGAGCAAGTTAAGTATATACTTTGTAAAAAATTTTGACATTTGAAAAACAAATTTCATGAAAGAGAAAAATATAGGGTGTTCCATTTGACGTACCCTGTATATGTAAAATCATTTTTATTTTGTTGATTCTTGTCAACCTTATAACCATGCGATTTTAGCCGTACGCCTTGCTGACACACTCTGTATGTCGTAGATTTCATTGAATCTATTTATTATATGTGGTATTGAATACCACAATCACAACAACAAACACAAACAGTTTCTACTCCTTGACAAATAACTCGTTGATACGGCCAAAACTGACAGATAAGTTCTTTTTTGAGGTTATGAATCCTCAAGACGGCCGTAAGTCTTCCTTAAGGACCTTAAGCCATGAAATATCATGGCTTTAAATAAGAAGGACTTTATCTGCACTCAATCTGTGGTGCAAGAGAATCTGTGTCTCAAACCTTACTTACATTCAAAGACGTCCTTAAGGCAGACTTAGATTCAACGGTGCAAGTGGGCATAAGACGCTGAATTATTATTATTATTATTATTATTATTACACAGTTAGAAGAGTTGAGGCAAAGCCTATAAACTCACAAAATGAGAAAAAAAACACAAATTTGAGAGTACAAAAATAACACAAAAAAAAGTACTAAGTGGTACAACTATAGAACACTACAGCCCAAGCCATCGATCGTACGAGTTCTTGAACGCATTCACCGAGCCAGAACCGACAACACTATCAGGCAAACGGTTCCAAGTGTCGAACACGCGGTTGGACAAGAAATGCTGCCTGTGGACCGAAGAAAAACTTTCTTTTTTCAATTTCAGTGCATGACCACGTAATCTTTGGTCTCTGTTAATCTCGAACAGGTCCTGCAATTCAACGCCGAAGAGGCCACGGAGGCACCGGAAGGTGACAATAAGATCGCCACGCGTTCGACGGGCTGCAAAAGACGTCAGACCCATTATTGCGAGCCTCGTCGCGTAGTCAGGACGAAACACACCGTACGGCATTCGCGTAACCCGCCTCTGAAATTTTTCCAAAATGTCACGGTCGCGGCACAACACTGGGCTCCAAACTGGTCCAGCGAATTCCAGAATGGGTCGAATATACGTTTTATAAACTGCACTACATGTGGCTGGATCACACCTACCGAAAGTCTTCTGGACCAAGAAAAGGGATCTTCTCGCTCTGTTTACTGCAGATTGTATGTGCTCGGACCAGGTCAGATTTTCAGTTATGATAACTCCGAGATCAGAGTGGCTGCTGGCAGAAGAGATCCGTTGACCACAAATATTGGAGGAATTGGAGGTATTGCTCGATGAGGATCCGTGCCAAGCGCAAGAAGAGCTTGGGAATGATTCAAAAATGAGGACATTGGGTTTCTTATGAATTCAAGTCAAAGAACGTAGAGTTCCATTTTCCATTTTTTTCCTGCTGATAACGCTTGAGCGGATAAAAAAGAGTTTTCTTCATCACATTGTGACGGCTGATAAAAATGAATATATTACTGCTACTCAAGGAAAAGTAAGTCATGAGGATCACTGACTGGTCATGCTTGCAGGTCGTCGTATCTACCGAATATTCAGGCTGCGAAGGTTATGCAGTATATTGGGTGGGACCAGATCGGTGTTATTCATCATGTGCTGTTGAAACTGGGAAACGACAACGACTTCAATTGAAGCGATTGAGCCGTGCAGTGCGCGGAAAACGCACACAATACGAGCAGAGGCATGAAAGAGTGATTATACTGCATGACAGAGATCGGCCTTATGTTGCTGAACCCATTGAAATCTGGAAATGCTCAAATGGAATGTCCTAACCCACCAGCGTATTCCGTATAGTTGATTACTTGATCTAGTCGATGGTCTAGCTCATGGGTCTCCAAACTACGGCCCGCGGGCCAAATCTGGCCCGCCAGTGTTAAGAATCCGGCCCGCAAAAGCTCATCAGCTTATATATGTATACAGGGTGTCCCAAGTTCGAGTGCCTATTAGACATTTCTGGAGAACTGGATTATTTGAAATTTGAAAATTAGGATTATGATATTGACTCTACAGACTTAAAATATTTTTGGAGCCTGAGCATTTCTGGTTTACAGGAAGTGAAAATAAATTTGTTCAAACATTTTTTTTCAAATTTTTTCGTTTATGATATGATTGAGTATTCAATGCTGAATACATTTCTATTGAAAACATCGTATTTGATCGAATAGTTTTCGAAATATCGAAAAAAACCTGAAAAAAAGTCAAATATTCATAGTCTGTATCATGTTTATTTTTCTTCTTCTGGACATCCCCAGTGCAAAACTGTTCTCACAACGTGAAAGTAGAAGAATATCAGCACAGGCTGTATCAAATTTTGTGTCGAAAACTATGATCGATAATTGGCCATAACTTCTGTTTTTCAAATTAGAACCCTATGTTTTTATGATTGCGTTGGATTCTACAAAGAAAAATAATGATAGCACTTTCAGATGCTCTTGCTCCTAAATTCAGTAATTTCCGAGTTATTGGAGCTGTTCTGGATTTATGTTGTACCTAGATTCAAATTCATCTTATTTTTTGCATGAGAATATTCTGTGATCATAGAAGATAAATCAATTCTCAAGTGACAGGTCTAATTATCAGTTGTTACTATGGTTTCAATGTTTCAAAAGGATATTCATCGAATCTGTTTAGATTTGATGAATTTGAATCTACGTACGAAATGAATCCAGAAAAGCTCAAATAACACGGGAATTACTGAATTTAGGAGCAAGAGCATCTGGGGGGGGGGGCTATCATTATTTTTCTTTGTAGAATCCAACGCAATAATAAAAAATAGGGTTCTGATTTGAAAAACAGCAGTTATGGCCAATTTTGGATCACAATTTTCGACACAAAATTTGGAACACCCTGTGATGATATTCATGAAATTCAAAAGATTCATGACCTTTCTTCATTCTTCTACTTTGACGTTATGAGAACGGTTCACACTGGGAATGTTCAGAATAAGAAAAATGAACATAATACTGACTATAAATATTTGGCCTTTTTTCAGGTTTTCTTTACGATATTTTGAAAACTATTTGAATGAATACCTACAATGGTTTCAACAGAAATCTATTCACCATCGAATACTCCATCATATCAGAAACGAATAAATTGAGAACAAATTTATTTTCACTCCCTGTATAACCAGAAGTGTTCAGGCTCCAAAAATATTATAGGTCTGCAGAAAATTTCGAACAATATCATAATCCCAATTTTCAGATTTCAAATATATCCAATTCCCAAGAAACGTCTAATAGGCACTCGAATTTTGGACACCCTGTATATTATTACTGTTGCTGTAATATGTTGGATAAGAAGCACAGAATGATGGTAATTCGGCTTTATTCACTTACATGCTAGTTGAGGCCTATTAACAAGCAAAATATAGAATTCAACATAAGAAAAAAAACGCTCAAATATTTTGGCCCTCCGCATTTGCTGGAGTAAACATTATGGCCCTTAGGCTAAAAAGTTTGGAGACCCCTGGTCTAGCTCATCAGCAGTTTCACTCATATTAAGTCGTCAAAGAATGGCTAAATTCGTGGATAGCCTCAAAAGATGAACACTTTCACCATAATGTTATCAGAGCTTTACTAGCATGATGGTATTAAGTTGTAGCTACAATGGGCAATACTGGGCATTCTTTTGTAAGAATTTTTTGACAATAATCTTGCATTCTCATCAAATACACAAAGCGAGACACAAAGGCACTTAGATGCGCAACCAATAATGAAGTGAGCGTGATTTCATGAAGCTACCATGAAATATTTCAGGTCTCTTTTATGGTTCGAAAATTTCAACGACCTGATACTTCCTTCGAGTTCTTAAAGTGCAAAGCGAAATTCCGAACACTATCATTTTGTACATACATTCACATTAATTCAGGTCGTATGTAAGAATTTACTGATACACCTCAGGAAATTCTTGAAAAATTTGCAGCTCAGAAATAACGAGGTGAAGGAATTCGTTTTGCAAAAGGCCTAGAAACAGCACAAAACAAATGAAATATTCTGTGGGATGTGTGATGATGAGACTCAATCAAGTTCCATAAACTGAATTCATTGCGAAATTGAATATTCAAAGCCAAGCGAAAATAATTACTGAAATTCATTTTTCAATTGAAAATCCTACAATACCTAATGTTGTGAAAAAATTTTTTGGCTGTTTT
This sequence comes from Adalia decempunctata, assembly GCA_951802165.1. Lineage (NCBI taxonomy): Eukaryota > Metazoa > Arthropoda > Insecta > Coleoptera > Coccinellidae > Adalia > Adalia decempunctata. Next base: position 32,793,084 of record OX637697.1, read on the forward strand.
TATCCTCAATTATTGAGGTACGAATATTTCTCATCAAACACTGAAAAAACAATACAAAGGGTGAAATTCTGGCGAAATACAAAAACAACCAAATTTTTGAAGCCGGACTAGAATTTAGAATAAAGAACAAATTGGTCCCTCAAGGTACTTTAAGGCAATATTCCTTGAATATTTCAATTGTTCAAGATGACCATTCAAATGTTTTGAAATCGCCATGTTCGAAACTTATGTAGAGGAAAAGGCACTTTTAATTGACCATTTGATATTCACCCAAAATGCTCCTCTACGTAGTAGGAATATGTAGAGTTTCTTGTGGCTCACCCTGTTTTGTTTACTTTATCTATCTTACAAACTATTATTTCGGACTGTTTAAGCTCAACCTGTTATCTATTCTAAATTTGATAGGAATTCTTCTTGAAAATAATCTTATGTCAATAATTCTACTTTTACATTTGGCTCCAGACAAACTTATACTTTTTTAAAGTATCCTGGTTGGCAAAGATTTAGATTTATCAAGTTTTTACTCAAAACTGGTGCAAACTGGCACTACTGAAATATCAGTACTCTAGAAATAATTCTCAGAGACGTGGTCGATGCTATTTTCTTCTTTCAATAGTGTCAATCTTAATATAATCATCACGCTTTGTAACTAAAAATGCCGAAGTAGAGACGAAGTATCAGGAAGTGCTATGTAGAATTGATATCTGCTTATTCTGATAGTAACCCTGAGAATTTGGAATCAAAAATTTATCTCCAGCTATCCAACATTTTCAACGTGTGTGAATGAAAACCAAGGTATTATATATTATACTAGCTGGCCCGGCGAACTTTGTTCCGCCTAAATGATACTTGCGGTGGATTTCACAAATCGTAATCATCGGTGATCGGAGATCAACGGTTTGGTTCTCTGATTTTTGAACTGTCAAATGTTTCCATGGATATGAGCTATCACACAGAACAGATACACAAAAATAATATGTCATAATATGTCAATCACTAATAATGGCAATTTTGGATTCAATTATTTCCGCAAATATATTTATTACCCAAACAGAAATTCAAAAACATTTCAAAAATTATGAGATAAGATGAGAATGGACATCTCACGATTGGAACTCATCGCCAGAATCCGATTTACTTGACATTTCGATAAAAATTCTCTGTGATATTCATCCGCTTCTGGATCTGTTAATAGCCTTTCATGGTACTATGAGCCCTATGTAAATTACCCAGTAATTGATGTCATATGTTCTTTTTTCGACCATTTCAATCCACGACGACCGAAATGCTCAAAAAAGAACAGATGACATCAATGGATGGCCGCGAAAGCCTCAACAAATTCATCGCCATTTAATTGTGATAATGTCAAATATAGAACCCTCACGATTACGTTATTTGGAATAAATGAAACTATACAAATAACTAATAATCATCAGTCAAAATGTGTGAATAGCGCCATCTGAAGTGGTAAGAACGAAACTTTTCTCATGTCTCAACGAAATCTAATCATTTTAGTACTCCTACGCTAAGACATTTTGGTTTTGCCCAACAGCGCATAGTTGTAGGCAACTCAAATTACACACTATTACAGTGGCTATAGAGGGAATATAGTCACTGTACACACTATTTGTTTATATCGCCATCTAAAGCGGAGAATATCAAATGAAGTCCAAACGAATAAGAGGAGCGTAACTGTAACTGTAGCGACATCTAGTGGCCTTACTCAAAAGGAGGAAAAGCATTTCCTGTATAAGTAAAATTTTCATCGATTTTTTCGAAGTTTCATTGTATTTTATAATAACCAGACCGTAGACGAATCCATATATGAAGTTTCCTAACAAACAGTCCATCCGATCTCGAGTTATAAATGGTGTAACCAACATCTTTCTTTTATATATATATAGATGAAAGATGAATATTTATTTATTTTTTCGAAGTTTTTCTTTCGGGTTATCCGAGTACTTTAATTCTTTTCGAATGAACTATCACAAAGTTATTTTTCAGTAGAACTAGAAAATAGCATAACTGAATCTTCCGACCATGTTTATTTAGGTGAAATAATTCCACTATTGACAGAGAGAAGAGTTTCGTCAACACTCGCCAGGTCTATGGAATTATTGAATTCACATTATATATTTTCCCAAATTGATTATTTTCGCAAAGTAAATGAACATTTTGATAAATACGTAATAACTACGACATCTATGTAGATTGGACAACTTTGCGTAGGGGTCTGAAACAAGAATTACTATAACCTTACATTCTCAAAATATACACGGTGATATGTGTAAGAATGTCATGGCCAACCGGGATAATTTATAAAAGTGAATGGAGTATAGGAAACAATACTTCATAACTGTGCGCCCTTCAGAGTGCTTATCTACTTTCCTACTAGAAAATAATTCCACCTTTCTACAATCAGAATGAATTCCTGCAGTATTGCAAAGTTTTAATAATAGCAAGTGCAAATGTTCCTACAGGGTGGATCTCCTCCCCAAGATGGGTGGACGGGCGCTCAAAAGCTCCTAACTTCATGTCAGTGCTTCGAGCGACCTATGTTTTCAATTCACCCGGTTAATTACTGCAAATGTGAAATTCATTGATTCGTTCTTCAATATGTTCAAGTGTTCTCTCATTGCTCTTTCTGAAAAGGCATCTAGATCATCTGTTTCAATGGAAATATTGGAATGAAGTCAACGTTCCATTTTAATCAGAATCTGAAAAGACATCGAAATCTCTTAATATGAAAACACCCCCAGGTAATGTCGAAAAACCTTTCACCTTTCACCAAAAACATCATTCTCGATGGAATTAACCTCCCATTATTCATTTTCCTCTGCTTTATAACCCGAAATGAAGTTATTAAAGAATGTCACCTGAAACGCAAGCCCCTTATTCTGACGGAATTGATATCGGAAATGTTACGGCTAAAATTATGAAGCAATTTTGCGCTTCCACAGTTATTTCATCCGGCCTTATGAAAGACCGGCACCTACTCAGGATCGAAAACCGCAGGGTGCTTTATAACATCAGCACTCGCCATTAAAGATGTTTTCCCCCCTTGTAGATGGCCCCGAATAATGACATTCTCCATTCCAGTTCGCCTCAAAAAGTTCGGATTAACTTTGGGTAATCCTCTAAATCCAAATAAGTTGTAAGATATGACTGCTACAAACAAAACCATATTGTGCAATCTTCCTGGGCCTCTATTCTTGAAAACCAGGGAGTAGAACGATCGAGAGAACGGTGACGTGGCCCTACTAATCAGTAGGGCCACGTCGCCGTTCTCTCGATCGTTCTACTCCCTGGTTCTCAAGAATAGTGGCCCTGATCTTCTACTTCGTATTTTCATTTACTCTGGCCTCTTCTGAGATGGTAATAAATAAAATCGGTTCGCCGCTTGGAATAAGGCCTCGTACATATTGGGAACTGTTTGCTTTTCGAGAAAAAATAGGGAAAGAGGTGTGGAAGGATATTGTTTCCGAGAAATCCCCGGGGGATTTCTGTATTAAGATTGTTCGATTTATTTCAGCGCCTTCGCCATTTGGGATCGGAATATTAAGAGGCTGTGGAAAAACCAAATGGAATAAGTATATTAGTATAAGTGGATATCAAAATTTGAAATCATACGAATACTGATATAAATAACAAAAATGCAAGTAAGAACTAATAGTTGAATGGTTGAGATCGTGACGTTATAATTCTTTACCTTCCGTTGTCAAACCAATGAGAAAAAGAATTTTTTCTGTGACGGGAAACAATTTTGACATTTCATCTCTGTTGACAGGTAACGAAATATGACTTTTCACGAAATTACTTTTTTCCCGGATATAGGTACAGGGTTATCATAATAATCCGTGCATTAGACGTTTCTCGGCTTCTATCAGGAAAAGATTTCTGAAATTTGGCACACGGCCGTTTTTCAAAGGGGGAAATCATGCTAAAATATCTTCATCGAAATCGCACTTCCGGTTATACCGGAAGTGACCATCAGCTTTGGTATTTCAAATGGAACTACTTATTTTTCTAACCAGAAATAGATTCCTTCTTGAATTTCACACATTTTTTAGCTGAAACATTTTTATGTTGTTGTCATGGTAACGAAGATATAAGGACTCCTATGAGAAAATGACCAGTTTCAGAGGTCCGCGGAACGAATCATAGCATGCATGCCATCCATAATGAAGAAACAAATGAAGGATCTTACGAAAATAATTTTGCTTCGTATTGCATGGCTTTCGAATCATGTTGTTCTATTGGAACTGTCACAATAAATTCATATTTCTGAGAAATTTCAAACCGCAATAACTTCATTTTTTCAAATGGCATGCCCATATTTTTTGTACAGAAAACAATTGAAGATCGACATAAGGAACCCTTGAAGAAATGTTTGAAATTAAATTTTCTGTACAAAAAATATGGGCATGCCATTTGAAAAAATGAAGTTATTGCAGTTTGAAATTTCTCAGAAATAAGAATTTATTGTGAAAGTTCCAATAGAACAACATGATTCGAAAGCCATGCAATACGAAGCAAAATTATTGAATTATCGTAAGATCCTTCATTTGTTTCTTCATTATGGATAGCATGCATGCTATGATACGTTTCGTGGACCACTGAAACAGGCCATTTCCTCATAGAAGTCCTTATATCTTCGTAACCATGACAACATAAAAATGTTTATGATGAAAAATGTGTAAAATCCAAGAAGGAATCCATTTCTGGTTAGAAAAATAGGTAGTTCCATTTGAAATACCAAAGCTGATGGTCACTTCCGGTGAGTATAACCGGAAGTGCGATTTCGATGAAAATATTTTAGCATGATTTCCCCCTTTGAAAAACGACCGTATGCCAAATTTCAGAAATATTTTCCCCATAGAAGCCGAGAAACGTCTAATGCACGGATTATTATGATAACCCTGTATATACCTCTATAGATAAAAGAAGATATTTGATTTTAGAATATTTTATTGCACATAAGTTACATTTCCTTTATATCAAAGCGCAATTATTAAATGTGCATTGCGTGAATGACATGTTCCTTGAACTATTCGGTACAACAGACGAATTTTCTTTTGTTGAAATAATATTTTTCTCTGACATGGACACAACTACTGTCTACATTATTATTGGATCGTAACATACTTTTGATCATTGAATAATTCGACCACACTGTTGATGCCTTTTGTGGTTGTGCCAATTCCGAAAAATAAGCCAATAACTCTGTCTCCGAGAAAGAACTGCATTTCTTTTTCATTTTCCATTCCTTAAATCTTGAATACGGTGGAGTCAAAGAAAACTCGGAATCAGACATTTTTTCACTTTATATTATTCAAAATAACTACTAAACAATTACTTAGTTCGCAATTTTCGAATCAAATAATGGAATTAAATTGACAGGTATTTGATTACATTGAAGGTTTCCTTAGCAACGCAGGTCTAATTGTCCCTATAACTACAACAGCTTACCAGTTTAAAAATCCAAATTTCATATCGATAACATTCTGACTTCAATATATTCTAATAATATGTTCTTTCACTATCAAATCGTCGTTCTTCTTGTCACAGAAAAAAATAGTGTATTATAAACGGGAATAATATTAGATTTTAGCTCTCGGTTTTTTGTCTCCCTCCGCTTTGCGTCGGGAGACAACATAACCTCGAGCTAAAATCTAGTACTTTTTTCCCTTGTATAATAAATAACTATTGCAAACCGTCACATAATATTTCATTCAACATTCCAAGGTAAGTACATTTGATCGATAAATAATTAAAAGTTAACGTTTACATTTCACGCTGTTTGTGTTCGTGATGAGAGTCGCCATGACAACTTTAAAACACACGTGTTTTAATAACACGATAAGGCGTACTTAAAATGAGCAAAATAGGGTACCAATATAAAAATCATTATCTTGGTTACTGTCCATATTTTTGGAAAATACTGATAAACTACAAAATTCAATTTTGAATTGTCATTCTTCGTCGTAAAATGCGAACCTTCATTTTTTTTCCATGAACATAGGTCCGATTTGTTTTCGTTCAGCATGCATTTGAAAAAAATGGTTGATATGGTAATTGACCTTATTTTAATTATTCATTTGACACTTGATGTACTTTTGGAATAACAATGCTTTTACGACTCAGGAATATGATTTGATGCCAGTGAAGTTAGAAATTACCGTTTAAATGCAGACTTCTGTAAATATTTTTGGAGCACAACCTTTTTGACTTCATTGATGACTTAGAGCTCAACATTGTTAGAAATATAAGGTATCAGCACGATGGTGCACCACCACATAGAAGAAGACAAGTGGTCAGTTGGCTGAATGAACATTTACCGAATGAATGGATAGGTCAAGAAGGACCAATACCATGGCTAACTCATTCGCCTTGTCTGAATCCCTTGGATTTTTATTTATTGGGACATATAAAGGAGCTTGTTCATCATGTTGAAATCCAATCTCATCAAAAATTACTTGATATACCTAATCCAAGATGCAGCAAACCAAATACAAAACGACTTAAATCTGATCCGATGAGTTACGGCATCTAGAGTTCGTCGATGTGAAGCTTGCATTCAAGCAGAAGGTCGACATTTTGAACAATTTTTATAGTCTCCAAATTTCAATTTATTATTTTGATCATGAAAATATAATTTTTCGAATGCTTGTATCTTCTAAACAAAATCGAATCGGACCTATGTTCATAGGAAAAAAAGGTTCAGAATAGACACAGCTACCATCTGTCAAAGTTTGTCATAGAGCTTGTAGAACACCTTGTATATTCTTATGAAATAGAAAAAATTATGGAATTTAATGATGCAGATGTTCTAAGTGTTCAGTTCGATTGCCTTGAAAACATCAAATAAAAATTTCTTCCTACATTAATCAACATCGTAGTACTAATCTACCAAATTGCAAGCTTCTTTCTATATTTAGGACATTAAAATCAAAGAGCTTTGTTCGAAATTTTTGAAAATGCGAACTTTTCAACAAAAAATTATTTCGACAATTACCTACCTCTATTTTTTTATTCATTCGAAATATTCCTGAGAACATAGATAGGTATGTATAAAGGGTGTCCGGGAAAATGTGGGAAATCTCTCGCATTCAGATAAAACATGAAAATATAAGATGACAAGTCACCCCATGGTAAACTAAAAGGACTAATTTAAATTTAAGGGCAGTATTTTAAGGTCCTTACTACTGTTCATTATATATTTTTCTTTGAATTATATTAAGTAGTTTGTGATTTATTCCAGTAAAATGGATTTCCTGTGACCTCATTTAGGAGGCCGTATCTCCGTAAGGAGGGCCGCTAGGAACAAAAATTATGGGAACTTGTCATCTTATTTTTTTATGTTTTATCTCAATCCGAGAGATTTCCCACATTTTCACGCACACCCTGTTTAACACGAAACCCCTTCGGCTGAATGTGTAGTTAACTCCTAATTCTGAGTCACTCTGCGCAAAACACAAACAAACTCTCATGAATTCTTTATAATGAAGCTTAGTTGCCATCCTCTGACAAATCTAAAAATAACCATTCCAAAATATATATGGGTTGGAGGTTGGAGGATAAGCAGGAGAGTCTGATGAAATTTTCAATAACTTGGAGCTTGTCGACGCTTCCCATTATTTTCTTATCCAATTTCAGGAGGAGCTACAAGACACCGTCGAATTCTAAGATGAATTAATCATGGTTTGGAAGTACATGCACTTATTTATTCATGAAATTAGGAAGAAGGGCCAGACGAAATTAATCTTGCTGCCGTTCTGTATGCCCTAAATGATTTATAATTACTTGCTAACAAGAATCCAAAGGCTACGCATTTCTGAAATATCAAGGTACTATATATTGTTATCGTGTAAAATTTCCTCTTGAGGGTGATATGAGAACAATTCAAGGATGTTGTGAAAATTACTGAATATGAAGTGAATATACAGGATGGGTCTTTGACCTGTACACATATTTAACTGTAGATTCTTGAGGCCACAATTTGTCCGAATTCGGCACTGTTAAGAAGATATAGCCATTTGAAAAAAAGTTCAATTTGAGATCAACCAAGCTGTATCAAACCGTTTTATATTCGAAACAATCAAAACAATAATTTGCTATGAATATTTCACAGAGCTATTAAGGGGTTGCCAGCTTGTTGATTTTTCGAAAAACATAGTACTTATAAATATGTATGAATTCTGCCCTTGGATAACGTCAGAAATTGATTCTTTCCTGCGCCGCAAAATTTCACAACGCATTGATAACGGACACCCTGTATAAGACAGCTTGATCATTTAGGAACGATGACTAGGCAAATTCTTGAGTTAAAAGAAATCCTGATCAAATTCATGTTTCTATCGCTTCTGGAAATCGGTAAAGGGCTTTTACCGAACCACTGTTTCGTCGAAATTTTGCATTTTTTTCTTAATAAGATCCGTACTGTTGGAAAAACATCCTTAATATTTCGCATCATGGTAGAGGTATTGAAGAGCATTGAAAATATGCAAAAATATAAGGGTTGTTCCATTTAAAAAATCACTGATTTGTTGAATAGTTTTATTTGGGAACACCCTGTATATCATAAAATAATTTCCTGAGATGCAGAATTGCAAGTACAAAGGGAATACTTTCCCTAAATTCCTAAAACGTCTGGTTTAGCAACTATAGAAGCTTAACGCACTATTGCAGGACCCGGTATATTACGTATCTAATTGGCATGTTTCAATTAGAGAAAATACTGAAAAATAAATGTTTCCTGAATTGTAGTTGCATGGAAGCATCTCTACATATTTACTATGTCTCTACAAATCAATTCAAGAAAATCTCCGAACTATATCGAACGCATTCCAGACGAACATGAATTAGGGTGCCCCGAATGGCCTATCAGTCGAGCCAATTATATATTACCGGTATCATTAGACCGAAATTGAATTTACATTGGCGTAAAAGCTTAATAGACCAATGAATTAATTACCGATAGCACCTAATTGTATTGGATGGTGGTGAGACGATACAGTATGAGGGGACCTAACAGATCATGAGGAGATGCGAACGATCTAGACTGTCTGTATTCTAATTATTCATTCCCCTATGGTAATTAATGTAGTTTGAGTAAACTCAGATTCCCAGATGGTCTTCCGACTTGATTAGCTCGGTGCAGGTGGAACACGCCATATCTGTTTATTTTGAAGGCGAAATCTTGTATCAAGAACAAACATGCATCTGTTAGAACTATAGACGTCTAATCCTTACAATATGTCTATAGTTAGAACGGGATTGTTTTGGACATATTGAATGATCCTCATGATTGACATCGTGGTGAATCAGTGTTTCTCAAACGGTGGCATACGCCACCACAAAACTTGGGGGAAGTTCAGATATTTTGAGGCTGTTTCAAAAGTGCTGATTTTTATAACAATTTTTGAAATGTGAGAAATTTAAATGTTTACTTATTTATTTCACTCACTCTTCCGTCCATTTTCTATAAATTAAACAGTTTTAGGTGAAATTTTTATTTTTAGTGTTTACACTGCGCAAAAAAAATAACGCACATTACGGAAATCTCAAATTTATTCTACAATTGAAGGTATTCTCAATAATAATTATTTTTATCAGAATTATGCATGCATATGTTATCCACTTTCAACGTTTTTCTTCAATACAGATGTTTTTTCCCAGCAGGAATAAAATAAGATGATATTATCAGATTTTGAATGTATTGGCTCCATTCTAAAATCAGTTGTTCTCGATCAATTCTAGTGATCAATAGTTTTTCTTTCGTTTGATTTTCTACACTCGATCGCTATGCAACGCGAAACACGCAATTCGACCCAAGAGGAATGTGCCCAAGCGGTAGTTTTGCGAGAAGAAGGGTGGACATGCACAAGAATTGCAGAAAGGTTTGGAGTTTCCCATACAAGTGTGTCCAGAATGTTGCAGCGATTCAGGGAGACAGGTATGAATGTCCGAAGACCAGGACAGGGTAGACCACGGGTAACAACTGCCATTCAAGAACGGTACTTGAGAGTTTCTTCGTTGAGACAACGGTTTGCAACCGCTCGCCTCTTTCAAAATCAGCTTGAGCAAACTCATGAGGTGCAAATTAGCACTCAGACAATAAGAAATCGCCTCAGAGAATATGATTTGAGGCCTCGTGTCGCGGCAAGAGGTCCAGCTCTTACCCCAGCCCATCGAAGGGCGCGTTTGGATTTTGCGAGAGAGCATATCCATTGGAAAGAGGCCGATTGGGAAAGAGTTCTCTTCACAGATGAGTCTAGATTCTGCCTCTACCATTGTGATCGACGTTCCCTTGTATACCGACGTCCACATGAAAGATATGCTCAGTGCAATTTCCTGAATACTACTGGTTTCGGGGGAGGATCGATTATGGTATGTGGTGGAATATCTTTGACTGCTCGCACAGACCTAGTGGTCGTTGATAATGGAGCTATGAATGCTGATAAGTATATAAGGAACATTCTTGAAGAGCATGTAGTTGCCATTTGGTGAAAGTTTCATTTTTATGGACGATAATGCCAGACCCCATATCGTGCGCGCATCGTTCACGAGTACCTTGAAGAGGTTGAAGTCTCTCGAATGGAATGGCCAGTAAGAATTCCAGATCTCAATCCGATTGAGCAGGTTTGGGACAACCTCAATAGAGAGCGGAGAAGTTCAGAAAATCATCCAGCTACTCTTAATGACTTAGGAATCCAACTCGGAGAAATCTGGGAAGGGTTAGATCAGAACATTTTAAGATCACTCATTTTGAGTATGGGCCGTCGTTTCCGAGCTGTAATTAACGCAAGGGGTGGAAATACCAAGTATTAAATCACTTATCAGCATTTCAGTATTTTGAAAATTGTTCATTTCTCTTCTTTCACATAAGATTCGGTGAAATCCTGAATTTTTCTTCCATTTAATGTGTCTTGTTTCGCTCAAAACCTTCCCGAGAGAACATAAAAATAAGTTATAAAGTCAATGTAGAGTTAACTTTCATTAAAATTGAGATTTTGCGTTAATTTTTTTGCGCAGTGTATTATTCAAACTCGGTTAGCTCATAAAATTGAAAAAATGGAGTTCATCAGACAGTTTTGTCTGCTAAACCATCAAAAATAACCTGACACCGCCTTTTAGAAACTTTGGATCTGAATGTTAAAGTAGCCGTTCACAATTCATATTTTTATATTCCAATACCACAAAGTTCATACTGCGAATGGTTTCGTCGGTAACAAAGAATTCCCAGAGCTCCATGATAAATCTACTCACTTCGACGCTGTGTTCTAAAGGAATCGGACAGAAACCCTCCAAAATTCTACCTGTTTTCATTACACTTATACTACTTGTCTAGCAACGACCACATACAACGCCATCAGTTCGCTATCTCTCGTCGTTGTTCAACATTTCCTTCAGTCTGCCACCCTATCAGAGTTCACCTCATATTTTTCCCCACGCCGGAACCCGCTAGTCTCGTATCTAATAAATTTAATTCGTTTCGTGCGAAGGAAAGAAGCCAGCAGATACATCCCTTCAAGTCAGACCAATCGTAGGTACCATTATTTCAGTGTTTACTTTGTGGTTTTTATTTCTAACTCGTCCATACATTTTTTTTCAATTCTCGTATTTGACTTCTAATAAATGAACATTTGGCGTCAATAATAAGAGATACAACATTTCTCTGAAGTTCCTCAAGTTTTGCGGGACAGTGATTTTTGTCGTATGCAAAATTTTTGATTTTGAACGAGAAACACTAGTGTTATGACCATTTTTAGCAAAAAAATAATTATCGAATTCGATTATCGATCTATGTTGAGGTCACAGCAATACAATACATATTATGTAGGTTTTCATTAACTAGAGTAAAACAGCTCAAAAATTGAAAACCGTAGCCTAATCATGACCCCATTGATAATCGTTCTATTGAATATCCACACAACATTTGCACATTCGAATTATGGAGTCCACGAGCTGAACGTGTTATTGTAATAGAATTTTCCATGCTTTACATATTACCGCTGTTGAATTACTTGGTAATGCACTGGGAGTGTTATTATAGTTAGAACCAGATCACTCTGGCACCACATAATCAAATGTAATCAAGGTATCGATGTACTGTTTATGCAAGAGGTGACTTGTTAATGTGCTTTCGTTCCATTAATGGAAGGGTTTCTATAGGGAGTAGTTGTTACTATTGAAGTTGCGTAAGAAGAGTTGGCAGATCGTAATATTCGTTTGAGTTCCGATTACAATTCATTCAGTATGGAGTGTTACCAGGGCGAGTCTTTGCCTTCCACAATTTTTCAATCATAGATTTCACAAATGGAACTCTTTTTTCCCACACCATTTTTCAAATTCAGCTCCTTTCCAAAAAAATTATGGAAATAATCCTTTTCTGTCCATATCTTCGGAAGCGTCATTTCGAATGAACTCAGTCTTGGTGAAATGTATACTCTTTTCGTGGTACATATTCCTCCACCAACACTTATTGATTATTTTTTCTAGTATCAAACTTACGACCTAGTCGACTCATGAATTCACGAGAAAATACTGGAAAACTATTTGAAAACCATAAAGGTTTTATATTTTTGAAAGAACGGAACTTTTTTGTGGAAAAATATATTCCTAAGTTTTTCGCATGAAATGCGCCGTTTTCGATTTATTATATCCAGAAAGATTTGTCGAAAAAGTCGTGAATTCTAGGATAATTCTGAATGCTGCCTGGAATTGAAATGTTTAGAAATAGATGCATCCATGGATAGAAATATCATCGAGACTCATGCACCAACGTTGTCATATCGATTCATTTTTCATAGATGCATAGTATTCTATGCATCTATCATTTTTCCATGGAATTGACAACTTCATTGGGTAGCTTATTGGCATGTTTTGGTACCACGTTTATTTAAACAATGGTACTACTCCATTTCTGAACAGTAATCCGTTGAATTAAGGTGGGCGTTCAATGTGGTGTGTTTTTATTTCAAGTTGCATTTGAAAATAGTTTCACTTTGATATTTGAAATTTTGTGGGTAAACTGAGAAATGATTGGAGTTCTTAATCAAATAATTTAAATCGATTCAATTTCGAAAGTTAATTTATATTCTTTCCAAAATTGAAGAAAATAACCCAACTCATGCTCCTGCTTTATTTCGAACGAAAGACCCATGAAAATAGTTCAACTTCCGATTAAAAGTGAATCTACAGATAATTTCGTTCAGAAAAACAACTCGAAATACGGATTTGGCACATTGGCAGAGAATGACCAAATTCAAAAATATGGCGGGAAAAAGTTCCTGCTTTACCCACAAATTCACTCATTTCATAGTTCAGCGATTTTCGGATAGAGAGCGCCATTGAACATTTCATTCATAATTAGAGAGATATTCCTAGAACTTATGGTGATAATGTAAGTTCAATGGAGATATTCCATAAAATGCACGGTGGCGCCTCTATCGAATACGTTTACCCACTCGCTTTGAACGGCGACAGATCAGAAATTGAAATTACGAGCACTTCGACCTTTTGATACCCTTGTCAGTTTACACAACAGCTAGAGGCCAATTAGTTTGAACTTCGCCTAAAGGGTCTAGAATCTAGATTCTAGATAGTTGATAAATATATTTGATCGTAGTGGTAAATCAGTTTTTAAAAGAGTAGGACTCGTTCCAGCACCAGTTGTCGCTATACGCATGCGTCGTGAACTTTCGCGGCTAAGAGAAGGAACATGGCGGTCCCTAAACGCACAATATTGTTGTGCAATATTCTGGTTTTGTACAATATAATTGATCGTGTGAGGGTGAGATTGAAAGATTGTGCAATAAATTGCGTGATTGACGAAGACTCGTCAATATATTGCGCAAACTGGAAAAGATTGAGCCGTCTGAGGGCAATATTGCGCAATATTCCTCCGGCCGTAATCTATACTAGGGCAGCTCTGGGTAATGGGAGCCTACTTGGGGAAAGAGTTTGATCAATTTTCCTGAAGAAATGGGAAAATTATGGGGAATATGAATACCAAGGTATTTTGCATTGACTTTTTCTTCTTCCATCCGTATATTTACATCACGGCCAGGATATCTGTGAAAAAAGTTTTATCGAGTTTAAAATGGCCCTTTTTGTCGGATTTTTTCGCCATTTTCGTGAATTTTTTTGAAAATACACACACGTATGAATCGATATTATTCCTCTTTTCTACCGTATAAAAATCGAGTTTGAAATGGCCCTTTTTGTCGGATTTTTTCGCCATTTTCGCGAATTTTTTAAAAATACTTCTACTTCGCCTGGAGAATCGAAATTTCACACTCGTATGAATCGATTATTCCTCTTTTCGACCGTATAAAAATCGAGTTTAAAATGGCTCTTTTTGTCGGATTTTCTCGCCATTTTCGCGATTTTTTTAAAAATACTTCCACTTCGCTTGGAGAACCGAAATTTCACACACGTATGAATCGATTATTCCTTTTTTCGATTGTAAAAAACTCATAATTCACTGTCACTTTATGTCGACATATTGACCTGATGGAATCCTGATGAGCTCTGTTTGCACAATATTGTTCCACGTCTGATTGTGACATTGCGCAATATATTGCACAACCTTCAATGTCGCCCTCACACGGTACAACTTTTTGCACAAACGATAATATTGTGCCATAACATTGAGCGTCTAGGGGCTGCCATCAATATTTGTGCAACCCGGTTTGTACAATAATATGGCGCGTTTAGGGACCGCTTTATGTATCCATGAGTACCTTATGGAATTTTCCGTGATCACGATTACCCAATCACAATATTTCTATCGTACATGAAGCTTTTTTATTCTGTTGATTCATCCAAACTGAATGAACCTAAGTCTTATCATAAAAACACAATAGATTTTTTCCCCAAAATAGCTTGACAAATGGCCGTGTGATAAAAAACGTGATTTGATACGAATTGGAGATCTGTGAATTTGCTGATTTTAATATTTTTCCAAATCAAAAACATAACTCCTCCTATCATAAAAGAATGTTCTTCCATTCAATTTCCTATACTTTGCCGACAAATTTCCTGAATCTGTTCTGTTCTTCATCTCGATAAAGTCTCTACTGATCACTGACCTGTCTACAGTATTTCTGTTACTCATAACCCCGAATACTTCCCTGGAGATAAGACAACGAACGCTTTCATTTCGAGGGATCGTAACAAAAACCAGATACATTTCTGTAATGGGCAAACTGAACTCTCGCATCCAGACCTGGAATACCGCCCACCCTAGGGACGTAGTGAGTTTAAATGTGTCCATTTCTTCACACCTTTAATTGTTGTGGCCACACCGAGCAGCAGCAGGTAGACCATCATCTAACTACGCGTTACACTGGATATTATAAGCGCAAACAAAAGTTCATTCCAGTTTCCAGTTTTCCGACGTGGGTATGTATTTTCCGCTTTCTCATTCTGGTTAAGGTCGAATTGTTTCACGCAAATTATCATCATGCTCCACCACGGTAATGAAAAATTATACGAGCGTACATCGATTTTTTTGCCCTCCAGTTACCTCAAATAATTCATTTTACAGAAGGAATTTTCATTTGAAATGGGGTGATGAAGACTGGAAAATAGCTATGAGAATCTTTATGAAATGACGAATTTTGGCAATCAATTTTGTTGCCAACCGTTACCCATATTCCAATGTTTTTCTTATCGATCTTGCTCTGTTGAAAAGCCTGTGGCGAAGAGATCTTCAAATAATCGAACTTCATACCAATCCAAGCAGAAAGGTTAGATATGGGTCAGTCTAAGTACACTGCAACACATAAGCATGTATTTGGAACCACTTTCTTAGCAATTATCGAGATACAGAATTGCATTTCCTCGCAATCATCCAAAGCAAACTTATGTGTGTCAATTTATAATATTGTTTATATTTATATAACTATTATAATGTGGAATTGGATGAAGATAAATTTCCATCGAACGTTGAAAAGCGGAAAAGAAACAGAACAACATTTGAACCCGAAGAAATATAATATAATGACGACAATACATCTATTTATTTATTTTATTTATTTACAGATAAGAATGCTAACAGGTGTACGAACACCCAAAAAAATATGTGGGGAGTTTCTTCTTACCAAAAGAGAGGGTTGGTTCAATCGAATCATTTGTCCAGAAATCGTAAATACAGGGTGTGAAAAAGCAAAGGCGAAAAAATTTAAGGGAACGAAAACTTATGTTTGGATTTGGATCGTCTGTGGTATATTTTTTGGACCATCCTTCCTACAACGTGATCATTTCCAAAGATTTTGGTGGACAGCAAAGTTTCCACTGGTTGTCGATAGATTGCTTCAGCAGTGATTGATGGTCAATTTTGACATATTTTGGTTTGATAATGCCCAAAATCGAAAATGAGTAAGCACCGGACGTCGAAGGGGCACAAATGAAGTTCAATATCGACGTCTAAGACTTACGGCCATTAGAGACCGATTTGCGACAACTCGATCTTTTGCTGATGAGTGTTTAGAAGAACAAGGCCATCCTGTAAATGTCCGAACGGTTTACCGCCGGATAAGGTCTTTGGACGGCAGCATTATCGATCCCATCTTGTGTTACCACCTCTGACGATTGAGCATCGCCGGCAACAATTACAGTGGTGCAGAGAACGTCAACATTGGAATGTGAATGGCATCAGGTCGTCTTTTCAGATGAATCCCGATTCTCCTCGGATGCACATGATGGCCGAAGAAGGATTAGTCGACCTCGGGGAGAAAGACGTGAACCTCTATGTTGAGCCTCATGTGCACCGGACAGTAGGCGTTATGGTATGGGGTGTTAGTGCACGTGTAATTAGATCCCTTTTAGCCTTTCTTCGAGATTATTTGATAGCGCTGCATTACCTTCAAGAAATAGTGGAGCCATAAGTTCTCCTTCACCTAAACCGTCTCGAGAATCCAATGTACCAGAAGGATAATGCTCGAACTCATGATGCCAGAGTTAGTTGAAACTTTTTTGAAGCGACCCATCTGAATTTTTTGCCATGGCCGCCCAGATCTCCCTATCTTTCGCCTGTAGAGCATGTTTGAGACATCATAGGTAGGAAATTTACCTCAGCCCCTACGGCCTTTGGCGGCTCTGAGACATGAAGTACAGGTAGCTTGGGATAGTATCCCTCCAGAAGAAAAAGACCATCCAATTGCATCAAAGCCAAATCTTGGAGAGTGTATAGATAATCGTGCACAAGAAACTGTGTCATCATAACACGATGACGTTCGCCATTCACCCTTACTGCATAACCTTTTTGGTTTTCGAAGAAAAATGGTCTAACTAGCTCCACTAAATCCTTTCTGTCAACTTTCGATCTGTCACGTCATAATCATGTGACATTCAGTGGCGGCTCGTGACAGTTTAAGGTGGTGAGGCACATAGGAGAAAAAAGATTCCCTGCCGTGGCTATTGCAAAACTGATGATTAGAATAATTCTTTATCGCTAGCATTCTCAAGGTCATCTTTTTCGAGAAACATTTTGCTTTGTAAAATATTCACTTTTAGCGATGAAGAATTATCTTATTCGAAAACTAAACATTTTAAAGGGTGTGTATAAAAAGTAATTTGAAGCCAGTTGAAGAAAATGAGCATCCTTATTGAAATTCTTCAATTTTGGACCTTGTTAAGAACATCCTCTACAAGCAAGTTGCTTTCCATCATATCATCAGATTTGAAACACCCATTAACCAGAACATTGAGAATATTGAAGTTTATGTCACTCTGATAATAAAGTAAAATCTTCCACTTTCCGATATTTTTTTCGTTATATGTCAGCCACGCCGGATAAATTAAGAAAAATGTTGATGCCAATGAATAGAAATACTAATTTGGCACTAAGAGATGAAATAATATGAAGTGGTTACCATTAGAACAAACCGACCTAATTCTGATACCAGTAATACTGCTCCAAACTGTAACGAACACCCTGTGGCCGGTACTATTATTTTAGGCTGATATATCAGTGCAAGAGCAACCATTTTTGCAGTAAAATTATTCCGTCACTGACGTAAGTAATGAGATTATCTACTTCATTGCACTAATGGGACACTCTGTATATGTACATATACCTATAAATGACTAATTCTAATAGTGAACTCTCTTCTTCGTCAGTTGCGTAATATTCTCAAGACATTCACTCAAATCTGGAATAGATCGCTTTACTTCTTGAACTATATATGATGTATTCCCATAAGAATTACGCCAAAAACTTTGCTGATTGGCCAAAAAATAAAAAAAAATCACAAGTCTTTCGAGCGTTTACATCTAACTGGAGAATTCGTGACGTCCCATCGGTCCCGTTAAATACATTTCGTCTTCGGGTCTTCGATGGAAATTGAATTCAGTAATAAGATTGAAAGACATCATGAACACTGAGACAAACCTAAATCTACACGAAAAAGAGATCAAACTATTTTCACAAATCGAACCCAATTTGAAAACTGACCCGAGTTCATAGATTAGAGAACTAGTTCCCGAATAGTGCAGAATAATTACAGTTTGCCCTTCGCGAGAGAATATCAAGACTAGAGGAGAGGTTAGCCTCAGACTCAACGTAATATTTACGTTTAGGGGTGCGGTTTTCTCGCCTGCCGTCCGTTCCCTATGCTGTAAAATGACGCGTAAAGAAAGGAAGTGTGAGGCCCGCCTCTGCCGTTTACTGGGAGTTGGATACCCAGAAATCGTGAGATATGGAAACTTAGACCCAACCGGAGACGCATTTTATTGCTATATAATGAAGGGAAATTTCGATATAAATGCGTATGGAAGAAGATGATGAAAACAATTTTAATTGATTGAATAAATAATTAATAATTATATGATATTTATACGTGCAATTTTCGACGTTTATTGGTGAGGCACTGCCTCACCTGCCTCATAGGACAAGCCGCCACTGGTGACATTTGACTGTCAAACATAGAGCGCAATTCAAAGCTTGATCATTTATTGAAACACCCTTTATAATCCGTATATATCGACGAGTCTAGAATTAGATATTTCTCATGAAATATCTCGGTTACTGTGAGTAATCATTTACTCACAGTAACCGAGATCATGAATTTATTTCATTCGGTTTTTCCATACTGTATGTATACATTCCAAAAAGTTTTTTATTTGCCCCCAATAATGAACTGAATATTTGGAAGGCTCTACCCCATTCTTCAGAACAAAAGTAAGGATCAGCATATTCGAGTTTATACCGACTTGAATAAATAAGGCTTTCCTCCCTCTCCTCATTACAATATGTCAACAATCAGCAAGAAACATTCATCTTCTCCACTTGGAGCGAGTTCCGAACTGCTTTTTATCAACCGACACTTCCCTATTTTCTTCCCGAAATATATTTAACATAGCAGATAGGGAATGCCACGGAAATTCTCCGTATTTATTTCAATAGAGGTCCTACAAAGCATACGGATGAAGAATGCGAACGGAATATATGTGAGTTTCAGATATTTTGATGCAGGGCGTGATGCTACAATAGGGCCGATGATTGAGTATTCAGAGGTGCGAGTACGCGGAATATTGGATCTGTCAGTCGAGTTATTTATTTTTCTATCAATAAAATGCTCAAGTGATTTTTTTCTTCAGTTTAGCCGAACTCTATCATTTCAGAACGAGAAATATTTTATGTGGGAGGAGTGGCGTCCCATAAGAGGGTCATAGATTAGTTTTATTGAGTGGCTGCAAGATTTGAAAGCTTTTTGTTGGGAAACTCGTTGAATTTCTATAAACTTTTTTATTCGGTTCCTCAGGAAAGTTATTCAATGAACTGTATTCATGAGATTCGGTTCAAGGGAACCGGATTTATAAAATGATTTTTTTTTCTGACGCATCTACAGGGTGTTTCAAGTTCGAGTGCCTATCAGACGTTTCTGGAGAATCAGGTTCAATTGAAACCTGAAGATAAGGACTATTCAATAAAGATGATTCGCAGCATGCAGACAGTTTTTTCACGTTTCAATTGTTGCGTTATACAGGGTGATTCACGGTGGATGGCACATTAGACGTTTCTGGTGAACCAGATATCGGATCGTTTTGAAATTTTAATGCACTGCATTATCGGACCTTATGTGCCCAACTAAAATATATTCGTCAATAGGATTCTATTGGAAAGTAGTAGCAACTTTGCTTTTTCAAATGGAACACCTGGTATATTATATTATTTCTGGCATCTCCAACAACTTTTTTTCATCATTTCCTATACCTACGAGTATCTGTTGCCGTTTACAAAATATAAATAAATTTCAATTTTTTTCACCGGCAATCATGACCTCTAAAAATGCTGATAACTTCGGGTTGAGAAACACTATAGCATTGAAATTTGGTTTAGAGTTAGGTGATTCATGAATGCTTCCAATACTTCAGCCTGATTCACGTTACTCCAATACAGGGTGGTAAAAAGTACAGTCTTTTCGTTTGCTTGAAAAAGTGACTGAAAATTGTTTATTTCGAATGGAACCCCATATATACTTTCAGAAATCTGCCGATTATTAAAAATTCGGAAAGCTGATGAAATTTGCTTTCATACTATGTATATCATGCCTTTACCTAACTAGTCAAATTTCGGACTTAGGAGCATTTATTTGTCAAAATGTCCCTTCGGAATGGTATTCCCATTCGGTATTTGGTAGGCAGACCATGATTGCTAATTGACAGTATATTGTGACATTCTCCTAATAATAGGGGCACACAATATGTTCCATTTGAAAAAGCGATGTTGCTATTTCTTTCCAAAAGAAGTGGCAACACTCCAATGACGAAAATATTTTAGTTGGGTAGAGAATGTCCGATAATGCACTCCATTAAATTTTCAAACCTATCCGATATCTAGTTCACCAGAAACGTCTAATGTGCCATCCACCGTGAATCACCCCGTATTTTCTGGAGATGATGCAATATAATATTTATTCATGGAGCAATATTTTATTTCACATAGGATTCATACACCAGAAATTTTTGTATATTTCAGTGAGCTCTAGGTTACCATTTCAAAAATTTACAAAATTTGGTATTTGGTGCTAATTATAAATTTCCTGGAGAAACACTGTTCTGAAAAAACAATTCATTTACTGAATACAACTTTCGTTAAAGACTACTGACTTAACAATTCTAAATTTTGTGGAGAAAACAGTCTTTTGAGAAACTTAGATAGCGAGCACGATATAATTATACAAGTTATATGTATAAAATTATGAAACCACAACAGGATAATGACAGACCGATTACTGGCTTATTAGCCTTCTTCAGTGCCACATAACCCTTTTTGCGGTAGTATCCAACTGAAACGGTAGAACTTATATTACATCCTAGTAGGAACATCTGAGTACAGATTCAAATGTACAGTGTCACAACAAGCGAATAAATGTCTACGCGCTTCATCCCAGAGGTTTCTTCGAAAACTAGATCTCTACGTACACCGTAGGGAAAAATGAATGTACGTAGAGATCTAGTTTTCGAAGAAACCTCTGGAATGAAGAGCGTACACATTTATCCGCTAGTTGTGACACTGTACATTTAAAACTGTACTCAGATGTTCCTAGTAGGATGTAATATAAGTTCTACCGTTTCAGTTGGATACTGATACTACCGCAATAAGGGTTATGTGGCACTGAAGAAGGCTAATAAGCCAGAAACCGGTCTGTCATTATCCTGTTGTGGTTTCATACATATAACTTGTACAATTATATTCTGAGAAATTTAAAAGCTTCGCAGGACATGGTTATGGTCTCAAAAAAACAGATGAATTTCCTAAACTTGATCTAAGTATCTTGGACTTAGGAGTCTTTCAGTAGATGACCCATAAAAAAGTCTGAAGGAATCGAATATTGTTAACCAAGGCATATGGGGAATAACTTTTTATCTTTACAACCTTTTCAAAAGGACGGCTCAATTCTTGTGGACAAAGAAATTTCTTTTTGTCCAGATGTTGCCGTAGTGAGACGCAGTCCTTTAGACTCAAGGTTAGTTTCAACTCTTTTCATTTCATTGAAAATATCCGAAAGAGGGTTTATTCCAACCTTTATGCAACTCATCCTGTTCAGCATCAATTTAGTTCAGCAACCATAAAGCAAACGTACTTCAAAGAGCGTTTCGAATATATCTGATACACCTAATCCGAAATCTCAAGGTCTCCTCGAGAAACAACATCTACAGTGGGTCGTATTTCATTTCGGTATTCTACCCCTGATGTATTCCATGCCATGCTTAGAAAAGCAGATGACAGGACGATACGACGAACGCGTCACACGATTGGCGAAATTTTCGTCTCCGATAGTGAAATTCTTCGTGCGTGCTGTCAGAATAGCTGAACCAAATCGTGTGTCGCACATTTCAAAGGAGTTACTTGACATCTCTTAGAGCTTTGAGGGGATGAAAGTCGATGTATGTATATTCCATTTGATGAGATTGATAGGTGTCACCTGTTGTCACTTCTGTTTTCAACGCGGTATAGGATGGCATTTTCAATCGCATTCCATTCGTAGAATTGTAAGGAATGAAGCCTAACTTCAAACTTATGATATTCCGGGCGATTTACAAAACTTATTGCACTATGACGGTCAGCTATCACCGTTTCAATGGGCGTTTCGAAATCGAAGATTTTTGGTATAACATCCAATGGTTTCGCCAAGAGGTTTGAATCCAGTTGACTCACTATCCTCATGTGCCCAACGCAGTTTTCAGGTAGGAGTTTCCCGTAAAGGGATATTCTTATTGCTTTCAGTAGGCTGCATTTCCTCACATGTAGATGTAAGAGAGGCAAATCGAGTATGACCTCACGCGCTGCTGTAGGAGCTGAGCGCATATCTCCCATGACACCAATACAGGCCAGCCTTTGTAGCTTCTGCAACCGGCTGCGTATGGTGACCTTTTCGGTTTTGTCCATCATGCTAACGAAGTATGGCTGACAATAGAGGGAACCACCGCTGTGTATAACCAGAGTGCCATTTTGCCCGATAGTACACGAATGAGACTTATCAACTTTATTGGATCGGATGGGGAGGTCCAGTATCTTGGCCTCGGCGGTCTCCGGACCTCAATCCGTTGGATTTTTCGTTTGGGGATCTCTGAATTTCAAGCATGTTCTTGAACGCATTCGAATAGAATACCAACAGTGTTAGGTGAGGGGTTTTCTTTTAGTTAATTCGAGTTGCTTGGTCAAATCATAAAGAATGAGCCCTTGGAAGAAGTTTCGAGCTTTTTAAAATTGAATTTGCAAACTCTCCTATTTCAAATTTCTTAAAGCAGTAAATGCCACCCTCTCAAAAAATGGTGTTGACATCATTAAAAAAAACACCTATAGATTCAGTCCACTTTACCCAATTTTTTCCGTTTTGTCAAGATTTATTCTTCATCCAAGTGGAAGAATATTAAACACCTGGTCCCTTTGTTCGCTATCATCGCTAGGCAAATTGAGATATTCAGAACAATCCCTCATTTTAATTGAGGAGAACAAAGCGGCCATAGTTATTCGAATAAATTTTCTTTCATGCACAATTCCCTTGTTGAGATCCTTTTCTTCATTAATGAATTGGTCGCGTTAAGTCTGCCCGAGATCTTGTACGTAATAACTCGGAATCTCAAAAGAATTCTACTTGTTAGCCATTATTTGGGCAGTAATCTGGGTTTCCTTTTGTATCAATTCCGTGCTCTAACCGAGTGCATCTGAATTATTCCTCGGTCCTGATTGCGTGCGTAGCAGGAAGTTTCTTCCCAATTAGTCCCTACGAAGTCTCTGGAGTCTCGGGATATACACCCACTCTCCGAAATGTAGTTTTGTGATATTTCTCAGACAAGTTCGTTTTACTTGAACTTTAGGGAGATGTCACAATGGAGGTTGATTCAAGAAGAAACTATTTAATTTTACTGGGATATATCATCGTGGTTTTAAACTACCACGGATGATGAGATCTATTCACAGGGAACATCTACCTTTTTGTAGTGATTATTGGAAAATATTTAGAACTCTTTTTCAGAAAGACCTTTAACTTCTATCATTTATTCATGGTCTGTCCGTTCAGAATCTCATCAGCGAGATCTCATAAGAAATTTAGGACACTGAAATTGATTTCCAGAATCATCAATGAAAAATTATTCAAGCAATTGTGAATATTAAAGTTTATATCCCTCTGATGAGGAAGACCAACGCTGTTCCAAACATTTTTCGTGGTATCTCAGCATCGTCGACGAATGGACAAATTCTTGTGGCGCTTCAAACAACCAAATAATTTTGGGCTGATGCACAGGAGAGAACAACTTTTGCAGAGAATCTTTTTCGTAACTATCGTGTGTAACGAAATATTGTATTTTATCGAACCAGTGAGGAGCCCTGTATACAGAGAGTCCCAAATTTTATGCAAAAAAATTTGGAAACAGATTCTCGAGACAGAATTAGCAGGCCGATATTCCTGTTGAATTTGGGGGGACTGGGATATAGACAACGGTGGATTTAAGGGGGGAAGTATAGGGGGTAATTACCTCCCCCTATGAGTATCGAAGACCTGAGAAAAAGTTAAGCAATTCCAGAGTGTTTCCTTGAATAATATGGCAATAAGTATCTGAGAGTGTGGAATTCTTAGGAGTTTGGATGGATTTGAACTTAAGTGGAATGCCAGCTGAACAGCAAACTGAACTCTGTAGTTTACACTTTCAACTTCATGAAACACCAGAAAGAGCTCGTGAAAAACCTTTATTATGCGAATTTTGAATGGAAAATCACATATGGTATTTTATTCTGGGGAAACAGCTCAACATCAGATAAAAGTCTCAAGAAACAAAAGCAAGTACTGAGAACAATGAATGGAATCAAATATAGAGAATGTTGTAGAGGAATATTCAGAAAAAAAGGAATACCTACTCACTATGATAGGAGCTTACATTTTAAGATGTATCCTCTTCTTAAAAAAAAGAACAGCGAGTTATTTCAGGACTTTAGAAACACATACAATACAAGGAGAACATATCCCTACATTTATCCTTGTCATAAGCTAACCCTTACTCAGAAAAATTCTCAATACATGTGCTTGAAACTATTCAACTATCTACCCAGGAAATTCCAAGACAAAGAGGATATGAAAACTTCAAATAAGAAGGTCAGGGAATTCTTGAATAAATTGTGAACCCAACACTCTCCAAGAATACTTTGAAGGATGCAAGAGCTTCAATTGAATTTGTACTTGACCTATTTCATTTTATTGTGGAAACACATTAATTGTTGAAATAAATGCTATTATTATTATTAATAATCCACTTCATCACTCAATAATGATCTAGAGGCCATCGATTTATTTTATGCCATATTCTTCGAGTATAACTATGTATATCCTGTTACAGGAAGTAGTGAAGAGATTTACAAGCAGCTCAACAAAATCCATAGTGAGCATCCGCAGAAAAAATGGAGGAACAGCTCGAATATTGTAGCGTCATTAGAGAGGAAATTCACTGTCTTTTCATAGCATCCAGCTAGACTAGAAGCTTTCGAATTCAAAGAGAGAATTTTCCTCTTCATTTCCTGTTCCAGATTTGCCCTAGTTCATTAAACTCTCCACAATATGTGGGTGGAAATTCATGGAGAACAATGACATGAATTTAATCTTGGAATTAAAATAGAGCTCTCGCCTCATTTCGTGAATAGATGTTCTAAAAATCGGTTTATTTTGTTCATTTCTTGAATTTTCGAATGTGAAATGGAAAAATGGTCTTCCACCGAAATCAACTTTTTTATCGACAAACCGTTCTTTATTACAAGCAGTGCAGTTTTCAACGACGCCATTATGGCAGCTAAAGGGTGTTTCAATAGGAGTGCAAGATTTGAATTGCGCGCCAAGATTGATGATCATAACACATGATTTCGTCGTGACAGATCGAAAGTTGACAGATAGGAGTTAATCAGTAGAAAAACGCGACCAGATTGTCGAAACATGCAATAACGTTGAATGGCGGACGATATCGTGCTATTATAAAAGAGTTTCTTGTGCCACATTTGGTAGCTATTGATCTTGACGACATATGGTTTCAGCAGAACGCCGCCACATGTCATATACCTCCGTGAAACATTGACGATATTGCACAAGTTTGCTCCTGTTTGTGTCATTTCCCGATTTGCAGACCAGATTCGGCCTTCATGCTCTTGCGATTTAATGGTTTTAGACTTTTGGGTGTGGGGTTATCTGAATTTACAGGTTTAAGACAATAAGCCTGCAACCATCGAAATATTGGAATCCGAAATTAGAAGTTGTATCAATGAAATATCTTCAAACATATTCAGTAACGTCAAAAGGGTACACATATGCCAGCAAAGCCGTGACTGCCATTTACAATATATTTACTTTCGGTAAAAATTTCACAGGGATTAGGACCACTAAAGGAAACAACTTATTGCAACGCCGGCGTTTCGTCCATATATTTCGACTTCTTCAAGGCTGCAAGGTATTAAATATATAAATTACAGACAAATACAAAAAGGCACTCATACACGGCTAACCCACCTTAAGCTAAATGTCGATAAGTGTTTCTCACATCACAATGCATCAGAAAACATCGTGGGAGGAACGGAAATGCGGTCAAATCAACCCAAAATCAAATCATGAACGAACAAATTACGGAATAGAATAGGAACTATTAAGAATGACATACACTATGCGCAACGACAGATGGCATCAACATCGTATTTATTTAAAGCAAGAAATATCTCCGATATTCCTATCATTCGTTCCACTGCAATTTACATTGTAGTAGGGTTATGTTGTCCTGAGGAGATCAGAACAAGATCGAAACCTAGGTCGACTTCTACCCACTTCGATGAGGTTGGAACTTTCACTAGTTCCCTGGATGAGGATTTGTAGCGAGTTCGAGTCGGATCCATGGCGGTTGTTGATATTTATATCAATGAAAGCGGTGTATCTGATAAACAAACGATGTGTTGTCGAATTTATTTATTTATTGAAATTATGATTTCTCAGACTTGTACCATATCAATATAATATCAGAATAAATTAAACTCAAACACGGAATGTCTGTCTTAAAACTCACACATTCCTTTAAATTAATATAAACCATCTCACTTATACATCTTTCCTTGTAATTTTCTTCTTTATCTAAAATTTTCACTACACTAAAATCAATATTACGTCCCATTTCGAAATGATATCTGGACAATGCAGATTTTCAAGTTTTTCCCATGTTCTTTACTTCACAATCATAACTTTGCTGACTAATTCTGCAGTGAAAATATTAATTCTTTTGTCCAACGTATCCCTTATCATAGTTGGTACTTGGTATACAGGGTGATTCACGGTCACGGTGGTTGGCACATTAGACGTTTCTGGGGAACCAGATATCGGATCGGTTGAAAAATGCATTATCGGACATTATCTACCCAACTAAAATTTTCTTCGATGCGGTGTTGCCACTTCTATTAGAAAGTAGTAGCAACTTTGCTTTTTCAAATGAAACACCTGGAATATTATATTATTTTAGGGGTCTCCAACAATTTCTCGACAACTTTTTTCTACATTTCCCCATACCTATCTGTTGCCGTTTTTGAAATATAAATTAATTTCAATTTTTTTCACCGGAAATCATGACCTGTAGAAATGCTGATAACTTCGGGTTGAGAAACACTATAGCAATGAAATTGAGTGAGGAGTTAGGTGATACATGAATGCTTTCAACAATGCTTGCAACCTGATCAATTCAATACAGGGTGGTTAAAAAAACAGCCTTTTCGTTTGCTTGAAAAAGTGACTGAAAGTTGTTTATTTCGAATGGAACGCCATATATATTTTCAGAAATCTGATGAAATTTGCTTTCATTCAATGTATATCATGCCTATATACTCCATTCACTTTTACAAAGTAGTGCGGTTGGCCAAGTTTTAGGTTTATCAAGTTTTTTCACCTGAAAAAATCGCAGGTTGACACTTGTGAATGACATTACGTCAATGAATAAATCTCGGAGACGTTGCCGACGTTTACTTTTCATTATTAATTATCAGCCTGGAAACTAAGAATGTCGAAGGTAGTTTCGAAAAAGCAGAGGCAAAGTATCAGGAAGTGCTATTTAGAATTGAAATCTGCGCATTCTAAAAGTAACAGTGATAATTTGGCATAGACAGTTCATCACCAGCTATTCAACATTTTCGACGTATGTGAGTGAAAACCAAGGTTTTATATTTTAGATGAATAGATATTTATTTTTTAGCTGCACATAAACACAATTAGGAGGATTTTAAGTGAAAGAGACGACAAAGACTTTCCTACTATTGGGGCACCCAAAGAGACACTGACTGAAGACTTTATTTTGAAGAAAGATCTGCAACGACAAATTTGGGATTATAATTTGAAAAATGAACACTTTCCGATTGATAACTCGCTTTTGCGAAAAAGCTGCCTTTTTCAACAGAACCCTCTATGCAGTGTGAAAGACTTAACATTTAGGATTTCTAGTACACATTGCAAAAATGTCGAATACCCTCCCTTTTCAACTAGTATTGTAACGGTGTTAGAAATTATTTTTTTGTGATGGAAAATTTTTTAAGTTTTTTTTTATTATGTATCAAAACCAATTTCTTTACTGTGTTACCGTTTTCTCATGTTTTTGTAGCCAATCATTTAATGCCAGTTGATATGATAATTAAATTTGTCATTTAAGACGTTTAACACCCACCTGGAGATTGAATATTTGATTTAACTTCTGTGTACAAGCAAATAGCATAACTGAATCTTCCAACCATGTTTATATACGTGAAATATTTCCAGTATTTATGCGACAAAAGTGTCTTTAACATTCGCCAGGTCTTTCAAATCATTGAATGCAGAATTCACATAATATTTTCTCGCATTCATTATTTTGCCAAAGTAAATAAACATTTTGATAAATACGTAATTACTACGACATGAATGTAGACACGGCAACGTTGCTTGTTCAACTAACAGAAGAATGACCATAACCTAACATTTTCAAAATGAACGTGGTAAAATGTGTAAAGAATTCCATGGCCAACCGATATACTTTATAAAAGTGAATCTAACCTAACAGTCTACCAAATACCGAATGGGAATACCATTCTGAAGGGACATTTTGAGAAATAAATGCTCATAAGTCCGAAATTTGACTGGTTAGGTATAGGCATGATATACATAGAATGACTTTCAGTCACTTTTTCAAGCAAACGAAAAGACTATATTTTTCACCACCCTGTATTGCAGAAACGTTGATCAGCGGATGTGTTGGAAGCATTTATGTATCACCTAACTCCATACCAAATTTCAATGCTATAGTGTTCCTCCACCCGAAGTTATCAGAATTTTTACAGGTCATGATTTCCAGTGAAAAAAAATGACATTAATTTATATTTCGAAAACGGCAGCAGATAGGTATGGGGAAATGTTGAGAAAATTTGTTGGAGATTTCAAAATAAGTATAATATACCAGGTGTTCCATGTGAAAAAGCAAAGTTGCTACTACTTTCTTATAGAAGTGGCAACACCGACGAAAATACTCTAGTTGGGTAGAGAATGTCCGATAATGCACTTCATTGAATTTTCAATACTGTCCGATGTCTGGTTCAGCAGAAACGTCTAATGTGCCATCCACCGTGCATCACCCTGTATGAAATGCGAAAAATGGTACATGGTATATAAAAAATCATGTGAAGAATGTTCTCCAATTCTTAAAGGAATGACGTGAAAACTTATAATATTTTCAATGTGTATTTTCTAAATCATTTCAATACATTTCTACAGAAAACCATGATTTATTGAACACTGAAATCCTGCGATCTTATTGAAACACTTTTTACATCAACGGGTTGAATCATATACGTATTTAGAAGGTAGAATAAACGTTCAGTTGAATGTTGGTTTCAGAGGTGATGATATTACAAAATTCAAGGACTAACGTCTGATCAACGTAGCAGCCGTGTTTGTTTATTGTGCTGTAGATACAGGGTTTCACTCTATAAAAATTGAAATCGGCCACCCTGTTTCTGGGAAACGCCTCGAAAAACCGTCTGAAGATCCAGCGAACCCAATTTTGAAAACCCGTGCACATCTGTTCGGGAATCGATAAAGTGATAAGGACGGAGCAAAGATATCCGCTCCTGTGTACTTGCCCCATTTCCGCAACACGAAAATCATCCTTGTGGAAACTGCGGCTATTTCTGCTACCCACTAAATCTGATATCCGTTCGGACAGTATGATAATGGAATATCCGTCGAGAAATTGGAATTACATAACTGTTATCCTGTTGCGCGTATGTCCTCCGGAATTCTGGAATATAAATTACGTATCATATATTTCAGGGGACTCTGAATTCGGATAATTTTGTGGCAGAGAGCCAGAACCATTCGACGGACATTAAACTACTCGGGATGGGGTCGTAGTTATGCAAATTTGGTCATTTATAAAACTTGAAGAAGTTTCGCTGTGTAGCTTCAACTTCAGAAGAATTATTTCGCCTGGTCTTAATGAACTTCGCTGGTAGAATGATTATTTTGTAGCATATACAGGGACTAAGTTCTCGCTG
This sequence comes from Adalia decempunctata, assembly GCA_951802165.1. NCBI lineage: Eukaryota > Metazoa > Arthropoda > Insecta > Coleoptera > Coccinellidae > Adalia > Adalia decempunctata. Next base: position 32,823,628 of record OX637697.1, read on the forward strand.
AACTATCCATTCGAAAGATATCATCTGATGTCGGGAGGATGGGGCGTTTTTTTGCAGTTGACAGAGTAATGTTTTATTCAATTTTAATTCTGGAGAGGAGCGCAAGAAATTAAGGTCAGTTTAGTGGAAAGAAGAGTCTGTCCTTCCACGGAAAGTTCGAGAATCACTTTGTGCTTCATCAAATTCTATTAATATGCTCCTCTCAGTTTAAACTTGTTCCTCTCCTCGAAAATTCGCATGGTCACTTTGTAAAATGCACATTCATTAAACTAAAAAGATATCGAGAGGATTGATCAGAATTTCTGGAAATTTCTTCGAATCATCAAGTTTGGTGCAATTTTCTGCACTCTTCAGGAGATTATGCCAAAGGTCAATGAAAATAAAATGTGCCATATGAATATATGGCTTTTCACGCTCCGTTATCCGTTTACCTGTCTCTCTGTGATTTTTTTGGGAAACCCAGAAAACACAGATTTCTCCTTTCGATCTCTGAGAGGATACATTGCGGCTCTTATGCTCCTATTGCCATATCCCAGAGATCGCTATGTGATATTTCCTAGCGAAATTCTTAGTTTATTCTTTTTGCGAGCTTTCAAAATTGTCACGAAAACAACAGAATCATATCTTTTTCGGTAAAAAGCAGGTTTTTATGCCAATGGGAATATTAAGGTATTTTATATTGGCTATCCATTTTCGAAATAGTATATAACATTACTAGCAAGGTAAGAGGGTTTTTACTGGCGAATGGGGGATATAACTGACGAGACGCAGGCGAGTCAGTTACCTCCTTGAGCCAGAGTAAAACCCGTTACCTTGCGTGTATTGTTTTATATTTTATTTGTTTCTCATTTGTAATATATTATATATTAATAAATTGATAATTTGTCGCAAATGTCGGAAGCTATGGAAGCGTTGCCATGAACATGTCTGTTTATTTTCCTTTACATTTGTTTTGGCGAAAGCGAAAATAAATGTACCAAAAGAAATTATTGAGGCAGCCAGCAGTGTAGCTTCAAGTTTATTACTTGCAAAATCAGCTTCAAGGTACCAGCGAGAATACGACGACTTCAAAAAGTGGCAAAACAAAAATAGTGTGATTGGGGTAACTGAAGATGTTTTGTTGGTCTACTTGAATCAACTATCAGCTAGATTCAGCCCTAATACTTTATGGGCAAAATGGACTATGCTGAAAAGCTGCTTGGAAATGAAAGAAAATGCCCCTGTTCGCAGGTTTGTTTTCCTTAAAAAATTTATTGAAAAATATGACGTTTAGTTGTCATTTGCAGATTTCAAAAGGTAATAGCGTTTCTGAAACGAAAAAATGACCGTTATACGCCAAAAAAGGCCAAGGTATTAAGTAAAGAAGAGGCTGAACAATTTCTTTTACATGCTCCTGATGATGACCAGTGTTGCTGGCGAAAATTGTAACAATATTTGGGATTTTTGGATGTTGTCGATGTGACGAAATTCTCTCCTTAAACATGAATGACGTAGAAGATATGGGAAAATACGTTATTGTGACATTGCGGCAAACAAAAAATTTAACAACAAGAAGATTCACCATAACCGATGATGGCTGCAGCTTCAAGCCCTGCATGTTATACAAAAAATATGTAAATCTTCGGCCTCCTGGAACAGAAAGCCTAAGATTTTTTTTGACATACCGACATGGAAAGTGCATTTCCCTTAATGCTGGCCAGCACACTATTGGTGGTGTTCCAAAGCAAATAGCGAAATATTCAGGTTTAAAAGACCCAGAGTTATACACCGGCCACTCTTTTCGCAGAACTGGAGCCACTATGGTTGCGGATTCGGGTAGAGATATTTTAGCACTAAAGCGTGCAGGAGGATGGAAGAGCACCGAAATTGCGATGAGTTATGTCGATGATTCGGTCAACAAAAAAATCGAAATGTCTAGCAAATTATTTTATAGTAAGGAGAGTACAAATGTTCTGCAGTCCTCGAGTTCAGCAGTTTCTGAGTCAACAGATGGTTCATCATCATCAGGATCAAATCTTTCACCATCAAAAATCTGTGTTACTGGAAATAACAATTGTACAATGCTTTTCAACATATATGACGATAAAACAAAATTTTCTAATGTAAATAATACTACTAACTTGTAAAAATTTTGCAAGTTAACTGTCAGTTTTACATGTTAGTGACTTGATAAAACAAACTTTCTTGATTGATATTGTGTTTTTGGAAACTGACGTTTACAAATTAGAAACAAATAAAGTTTGTAATTTATGATAATTTGGCAATGGGCAATGATTCCTAATTTTTTTTTTAATTGAGATTGAATGAATGAACGGAGAAAATTTATTGAAAAACGATTGTTAAAAGTCCCAGTTGTTTCTAGCATATTGAATATCAATTAAATACCTGGAAAGTGATAATCGAACAGCCCTCGAAGTATAAGAGCTTTCGAATCATGGTTCACGTGAAAATATATTCATGAGTCAAGATATCGAATTCCTCATATTGAGATATAGACGTGATGTTTACTTTCTATTCAGTTTCTGAACGATGCGAGAATGTTTGAGGGTTTTCGATGGTATATCGGGTTAAAAAGAGACTATCCGATTTCCTGAAAACAACTTCACAATAGCTCGGAAGTGAAATTCATATAACACCACTTCGTTTCGAAACGTACTCTTCTGCAGGATAATGAATTGGAGGAGAGTGAAATCGAAGTATGCGGTTAAAAAGATAGGTATCATATTAATATATTATTATGTCTTCATTGGACGAAGTCGTTTTTTTTTCATGATAAGTGTGTTTATGGTTGTAAATTTTTCAGGAGAAATAGTGATTTGTAGTTTAGATGCCTTAAAAAAACATGTTGGGTACCAAAAACTGCATGATTATAACTTCGGCAGGCGTTTAAGTAGTATTCGAGCTTTAAAGTAGAACTGAAGCGTTGAAATATGTCACGCCCTCACAGGTCACGTTAAGAAGCACCTCAGCATAAGGTTGGACGTGAAAACTTTCACTTTTATCTTCCTCGAAATAAAGGGGAAAGAAGAAACTTCGATCAATGTTTCAGAAATGGAAGAAAGGAGGAATAAGGAGTCAACTCACCCTTCCAAATTAAATAAAATTGAAATTCTATCCTTTCTTTCATATTTCACTGAACTAGTTGCAATTTTTTCACAGAAATAATGCGATGACACATGATTGATTCAATTCGAAATCTGAAAATTGAAGACTAGCTATTCAGTTTCATTTCGATAGATTCAATTCCTTTTGAATCACAGCTTGGAAATAACTAGTTCCAATTTATTTTATTAATAAGAACTATTCAAATTCGACAAAATGTTTGGTCTACTACTTCAAAGAAAAAATGTAAAAAATTTCATCAATAAAATTAAACCGTCGCATTCACCATTTAGTAGCCGCATTACTCTGATTATCATTTGATGATTCAATTATTTGCAGCACATTTTTTTAACTGAACAATTTCTGTCACGATATGAACCACTCAGGATTGGGCCATTTGTTTAATCCGGTTCCTTCCTGATTCTTCAAAATCTATGAAAATCGCCTTTTTGAAATGTTCCGAAATGAAAAGAATTATAAAGAGAATTAACCACCCAATTGCCGAGTAGGTAGTGTTGGATGTAATTCAATTTGCATAGAAAGGAAACTAGTGAACTAAAAAATACTACTATGGTGTGGGTATAAGCTAAATTGAATAGTTTTGTCGACGTTTGTGGATCATGTTAATCCTGAAGTAGTGGATGTTTCAGGACATTTCGATCGATCAGGCGACTCTTTGTGAACATTGAGAACTAGAGAACATTTTAAATTGATGTCGACTTCACTATTTTGATATTGTATGAGCTCAATTTCCCTTAACGTTAAAATTCATTCGAATTATATGTCTACAATGTTTTCAATAATCTGATGCATGTTGCACTGACCTTGGGGTGATTGAAATGATCGAACACTATTCATTCATCATGGCGCTACTGTGTATTCAGTCGTGTTTCTATGCTCGATAACTCTGAATAGAAATATCAGCAGGTTAATTCACCAATACAAATATTGATTGTAGGTACATTTTTTCTAAATTATCAATTCTATGGAACTGATTCATTTATAATTCCAAGGAAATAACGGATGTACACTCAACTACCAAGAAATTCGATGCTATTTTCTAATCAGTATACGGAAATATACCATTTTTTTTCTAAATAAAATCAATACAATACAAAATGAACACAGATTTATTCTCGTAAGAATCATATGAAAAATTATCAAAATGTGTACATTTTCTTACCAAAAATTTGACTTGCAGTATTACTCCTCATCTTCCGTAATGTAAGCAGTGAAAATTCCATTTTAATTCAAACATGATGAAAATTAATGAACGGAAACAAAAAGAGTAAATTCATTCTACCGGAAAATCTAGAAAAAATTGTATATAAATAAGGTAGGTGAAGCGCTAAATTGAATAGCAGTCGGCGTTGTGTTGAATATGTTAATTTGAATAAATATTCCTGAGACGGTTGATATATCATGACACTTTGATCGATCAGGCATACTCTTCGTAAACAATGTGAATGAGTGAACATTCGAAATGGATGTCGACTTCATTATTTTAATGTTATATGAGAAGGAAATACATCGACAATCGATAGGGCTCATTTTCTCCTAACGATACAGTTGATTCAGCTTATATGTGTACAGTGGCGGCTCGTGACAGTTTGAGGTGGTGAGGCACATAGGAGAAAAAAGATTCCCTGCCGTGGCTATTGCAAAACTGATGATTAGAATAATTCTTTATCGCTAGCATACTCAAGGTCATCTTTTTCGAGAAACATTTTGCTTTGTAAAATATTTACTTCTAGCGATGAAGAATTATCTTACTCGAAAACTAAACATTTTAAACGGTGTGTATAAAAAGTAATTTGAAGCCAGTTGAAGAAAATGAGCATCCTTATTGAAATTCTTCAATTTTGGACCTTGTTAAGAACATCCTCTACAAGCAAGTTGCTTTCCATCATATCGTCAGATTTGAAACACCCATTAACCAGAACATTGAAAATATTGAAGTTTATGTCACTCTGATAATAAACTAAAATCTTCCACTTTCCCATATTTTTTTCGTGATATGTCAGCCACGCCGGATAAATTAAGAAAAATGTTGATGCCAATGAATAGAAATACTAATTTGGCACTAAGAGATGAAATAATATGAAGTGGTTACCATTAGAACAAACCGACCTAATATTCTGATACCACTAATACTGCTCCAAACTGTTCAAACGAACACCCTGTGGCCGGTACTATTATTTTAGGCTGATATATCAGTATTATCAGTGCAAGAGCAACCATTTTTGCAGTAAAATTATTCCGTCACTGACGTAAGTAATGAGATTATCTACTTCATTGCACTAATGGGACACTCTGTATATGTACATATACCTATAAATGACTAATTCTAGTGAACTCTCTTCTTCGTCAGTTGCGTAATATTCACAAGACATTCACTCAAATCTGGAATAGATCGCTTTACTTCTTGAACTATATATGATTTATCCCCATAAGAATTACGCCAAAAACTTTGCTGATTAGCCACAAAATAAAAAAAAATCACAAGTCTTTCGAGCGTTTACATCTAACTGGGGAATTCGTGACGTCCCATCGGTCCCGTTAAATACATTTCGCCTTCGGGTCTTCGATGGAAATTGAATTCAGTAATAAGATTAAAAGACATCATTAACACTGAGACAAACCTAAATCTACACGAAAAACAGATAAAACTATTTTCACAAATCGAACCCAATTTGAAAACTGACCCGACTTCATAGATTAAAGAACTAGTTCCCGAAAACTGCAGAATAATTACAGTTTGCCCTTCGCGAGAGAATATCAAGACTAGAGGAGAGGATAGCCTCAGACTCAACGTAATATTTACGTTTAGGGGTGCGGTTTTCTCGCCTGCCGTCCGTTCCCTATGATGTAAAATGACGCGTAAGAAAGGCAGTGTGAGGCCTGCCTCTGCCGTTTACTGGGAGTTGGATACCCAGAAATCGTGAGATACGGAAACTTAGACCCAACCGGAGACGCATTTTATTGCTATATAATGAAGGGAAATTTCGATATAAATGCGTATGGAAGAAGATAATGAAAACAATTTTAATTGATTGAATACATAATTAATAAATATATGATATTTATACGTGTAATTTTCGACGTTTATCGGTGAGGCACTGCCTCACCTGCCTCATAGGACAAGCCGCCACTGTATGTGTATACACTCTTAAATAATGCAACGATTGTTTCACTGGCCTTGGTGTGAGAGGTACAATCGAATATAATTTATTCGGTCTTGGTTCCGTGTTCGATAACTAAGGATATAAAAATTCGCTTGATAATAAAAATAACAAATTCCACTATCGTAACTTATAATGAGTGTTCAGAATTTCACTGTAAACACTACTGAGACTATTGACAATATAAGATTGGCAAAAGACTGAAAATATTCCCGTTTTCAAATCTTCGCACAGTCATTCTTCTTAACTGATAAAGAGTGTTCAAAATAAATAGGGATAAATCCTGATGAACATATACTCCATTCACTTTTATTTAATCACATAGGAGGTCATGGTTTCGTTTTCAGGAGTTGGTGCACCTGTTGAAAAGCACAGAATATAATATGATGAAAAGTCAATGCGCGCACAGAAAATATCGTTTATGACAAAACGACGTTGCCAGTTTCTTTGTTTACATCAAAGTAGAAGTATCGAAGATATTCCACATTTTGATAGGTTTACAAATTGTTCGCAGATTTTTGGTATTCAATCGATATTTGCAGGTGAGTTTTTCGTCGAATATCCAAGATTAACGTATGTTAATTGTTTTTAGCACCAGTTTGGAGCGTGAGGACGATTTTCAAGACCAGGACGAATGTTTGCATTTCGAGGTTAAAGGGGTACCCGGAATTTCGTTGAAAAAGCTGTTGTTTGGACAGATATCTCTAAAAAATCCTAGTCTGTTAAAAATATGTATATCATGTATTCGACAAAAAATGAAGTAAAATGAATGGTGATTACAATGATGAAAAAGAATTATATGCATTGCATTTGAAAAAATGAAGAAAAATCGATTTGAAATTCGTCATGTTGATAGTCTTTTAATGGACACTCCATATGCTGAAGATACTTTATTATAGCTGGCTAGGATACTTTGAAGTCTTGTCTTTCAATCTATATAAAGATCTTATTGGTATGTGCAAGGGTTCGTGAAATATAATTGGATAACATAGCCACTACAAGTAACATTTTTTTTATCAAAATGGTCAATATTTCGAAAGCTGTTGAAAAAAAAATATATAAAAAGTATACGAAAGCATGCAGGAAGTTTCAGAGAATTGAAAAACACTATTGAATATAGGGTGTCCTATTTGAAAAAACAAAGTTTTTTATTCCTCTTTTTTGGACCACCCGATATATTCGAAAATATTTTTAGGTTGTGCTCTTCTTGGAGTATATAAAGTCTGTATCAAAAAATTTTGCCAAACTCAGACCGTTACGCGTATCGATATACGAGTGACGCAGCGGACGATTCCGCTGCGTCACTAGTGGGACACCCTATTCAACGTTTCAGTAATTATTTTTTGCTGTTTTCAGAAGTTTCAATAGCCGCCATTTCAAAACATTTCCTTATCGTATGTTAACGCCACACTTTTTATAATTCAACAGGGAATCGAGAAGCAGGGAAAAAGTATAAATTCATTTTCTTCTGTTATACAGTGCGCGTCAAAATCATGGAACAAATTCATTTTCGCAGAAGAAAAATATTTGGCAACAAAATCCTGAAACAGGTAAAGAAGATACAAACACCCTGTCAAAAAAGTACCACATGACCCACTTTACCTATTCAAAAAATTTAGAGGGTTGATAGGGATGGCACAGGGGCAACAAAAATTCTTCAAAAATTCATAAAAGTTTGGTAAAAGTGAAACGAAACTTGACCTGTTTCAGGATTTTGTTCCCAAATATTTTTCTTCTGAGAAAATGAATTTGTTCCACAATGTTGACGCGCACTGTAGATATTTATGTGAATAGCAACATAAGAGCAAAAATTTTAAAACAAGATAAGAGTACTCTTGACTACATTTTACATTCGAGAAATCATCAATCCTTCTCATTTCTCGAGAATGAAAAATGAATCAAAGTAGGGGAATCCAGGGCAAAACGGGGTACTGGGGCATAATGGGGTACCGTCATTTTACGTGAATTCTATTCGAATAAACCCGCCAAATCTCAAACGCATTATCCCTAATACCAATACCCTTCTCCGCAATAGACGCACCACGAATCGGACGTACGTTAGTTTGACTTTGTCCGCCATAAAGATATGAAGACCTTGTGTTGTAAAAGTGGATCATTTATTTTCTTAAGGTACGTACATTTTTCGAAAAGTTTTTGTTGTTTTATTCATGCTATATCGTTATTGCCTCTATATAGATACTTTATCAAAAGCATGGCTTCAAGATCACTTTAATACTGATTTTTTTTTCTTGTTTTATTTGAGCAGGTATTTCGGGACAGAATGGGGTTTTGATTATGGGGTAAAACGGGACCCCGTTTTACCCGGTCCTTGGGGACCCCATTTTGCCCCAAGCAATGTATTGAGATTTATTATGTTTTTATTGGTTTCAGATGGTACGAAAATACGCAAGAAAGACAACTCGTCAAAATTGGTCTGAAGAGTCGATGAAAGAAGCAGTGCAGGTGATTATTGGGGGTACAATGGGTTATAAAAAAGCAGCACAGCAATTTGAGGTGCCTCAAACTACATTAGAACGTTATGTTGCAAAAGCAAAAAGAGATGTGGGGTCGAATTTTGAAATAGCGCAATTAGGAAGCGCCAGAAATGTGTTTACCGAGGCTCAAGAGTTAGAGATTGTGGAATATGTGAAAGAGATGGAATCAAGATTATTCGGTTTTACAATGAGGGAGTTGAGAAAATTTGTTTATCAATTGGCGGTCGCAAACGGTGTTGCAAACAGGTTTAGTGAAGACACTCAGATGGCCGGTCCTGACTGGATGGAACATTTTCTTCGAAAACACCCTACCATAACCCTAAGGAAACCAGAAGCTACATCAGGAGCTAGAGCAATGGGCTTCAATAAGGTCGCTGTAAATCAGTTCTTTGGTTTGCTTACAGGTATTATCGATAAATATCAATTAACTGCAGAGAAGATTTTTAATTGTGATGAGACTGGTATCACTGTAAATCCAAAGGGACATTCGAGGATTTTAGCACTCAAAGGAAAACGCCAAGTTGGAGTTCTCACATCTGCAGAGAGGGGGGAAACCGTTACTGTTGAAATTTGTTGTTCAGCTTCAGGAAGTTATTTTCCTCCTTGCCTTATTTTTCCCAGAAAAAGGAAACGCCCTGAATTTGAAATTGGTTTGCCACCTGGTTCTATGGTCGAAACAAGTGATTCTGGTTGGGTGACTGGAGAAATTTTTTTCAGATGGTTTAAAAGATTTGTACATTTTTGTGGGGCTTCAAAGGATAACGCTGTGCTTTTGATTTTTGATGGCCATGCTAGTCACACAAAAAATCTTGACCTTATTAATTATGCCCGAGAAAATGGGGTGATTCTGCTATGTTTACCACCGCATTGTTCGCACAAGTTGCAACCTTTGGATGTCGGCTTTATGAAACCTCTCAGCAACTACTACGAAAATGAAGTAAGAGTATGGCTACGAAGTAATCCCGGAAAAGTCGTAACACTTTGGCAACTTTCGACTCTTTTTGGTGCTGCCTATGTTAATGCAGCAACAATGAAAAATGCTATAGGTGCTTTCAAAAAAACTGGAATTTGGCCACCCAATGAAAATGTTTTTGATGAAAGTGACTTTTTACCAGCTTCTACGACAGATATCCGTTTAGAAGATGAAGGCAATAAACACCAATCAATAGGACAAAATGCCCATATGACTCCAGAAAAATCTGAGATCCATAAAAATAGAGTAGAGAAAACTCCGCCTCCACATCTGCCAATGAACAACATAAACAATGATTTTTCCCCATTACCACAGTGTTCTTGGATGCCCAGTGCTCCTTCAACTCTTAGAGTAACACCGACTAAAGTAGTTCTACAAGAGTCAAATGTATTTCCTCTGGCATCGCCGCAAGATTTGCAGCCAATTCCTAATGTTACTTCTGTTGCAAAACGCCCTCAGCGAAAACGAGGAAAAACAGCAATTTTAACATCCACTCCTTACAAAATGGAATTGGAAATATCTGTTCAAGAAAAAAATAAGAAAGCTAATGGTGTCAAAAGAAAAATAGGTAGTGTAGGGAAAAATACTAAGAAAAATGCAGTTCCTAAATTAATAAAAAAAGAAGCAATAAAATATAAAAATAATGAGGATTCCACAAGTGAGGAAGACGATGCGATATGTTTTTATTGCGAAGAATTCTATAGTACTTCCACCGAAGGATGGATTTCATGCTGTCTTTGTCACAAATGGGCTCATAATAGCTGCGCAGGTATTGACAGCGATGACGATGAGACTTTGTTCCGATGTGAATTATGTTCCTAAATAAGTTTGTATATCATATATTCATATATCTCTAACAGTTTTTGTATTAATAAAATATTTTCTTTCACCTACACATACCTAATACACTAACCCATTTTACCCCAGACACAATTCCCATTTTGCCCCGTATACGGGGCAAAACGGGGAAAAGCCTGACCTCTGAAAAATATATAATAAAACTACGTAAAAATTTTTAGTTGGTGATTTAGTTGGCTAAAGTCTAAAGAAAATATATTTAGCTAGCTTGATTCGACATGACAATGTTGAGTTATTATGTTTTATAGAAAAATCAGGATCTTAAAGTTAGGTACCCCATATTGCCCCGGATTCCCCTATATTTGGAATACTCCTATAAAAGTGCATGCAGAATGTAACAACAAATTTCGAATACAGGGCCGGTTCATTCAGCATTATTGAAAATGACAATTTCTCAATTTTCATTCATAACTCAAAATACATGAACGATAGGCTGGACCTATTTTCAGATTCGGATTAGTCAGGAAAATATTGCTCGATAATGTGTCATCAGTTTTCATCCAGCTGCTATAGTTTTCGAGATTGCTTCAGTAGTCAACGAATTTTGCTCACCCTATATACTTCAATATATAAATATTACGTGAATACTATAATGATGTATTGCAGTCGGGGACTAATGAACATAACAAAACATATTGTGAGAACTAGAATAGGTAGATACATAATAGCATTCACGTCATTTATATTGAAGAATACATTATTAACTGATCAGATAGGATCGGAAAAATCATTTCGTAGTACACTCTATACATTACTGACACAAAATTATACAATCCTCTGATGACTAATTGAATGGGGAAAGTAGTTTTATTTCAATAGATTCGCTTCATTTTCAATCACAATGAGAGCTTTAGAAAAACTGTAACATTCAGGTCGATATCTACTTTTATGTAATTCACAATATTTTCACAGATATCGGTCGAGTTCAAGGACAATCAATCTATTTTTGAATTATCAAGAATTTTGAATTTAAAGCAGAAAGTCAAAATATATCTTCATGGATTGCTTCTCATATAAATGAGAGGAAACCATCACCTCCGCCATTTAGCTGCCAAAAAGGATCTCTTGGTCTAATCATGTTTATTTGATACCATGTTACTTCGCTTCACATTCCCAAAGTTTTTAACCAACCAAGAATTTGTCAGAGTTGTATCAGTCAGTGGACAATTCGTTTCCTGTTTGATTTTTTCGACAAGTCTCTATGAAGTAAATTCAGTCTATATGAAAGTTGGAAATTTACAAAGTATACAGCTAACTGAAAAAGAAGTTGGCGTGGTGTTTAGTATGTTAATGTGAATAAATATTCTGATACAGTTGATATATCCTGACGCTTTGATCGATCAGGCATACTCTTCGTAAACAATAAAAACGAGAGAACATTCGAAATGGATGTCTACTTCATTATTCTAATGTTATATGGGAAGAAAATACATCGAAAATCGATAGGACTCATTTTTTCAAAACGACACAATTGATTCAACTCATATGTGTATACAGTTTTCAATAATGTAACCATTGTTTTACTGACCTTGGTAAGTCGGAATAATCGAACACAATTTATTCATTGTAGGGCTAGTGTATAATTAGATCTCATCATGTTTCCATTACGGATAAATATGAATAGAAGCATTCTCTGGTTCATTTGCCAGCACAAATTTGGATTGAACATTAATTCAATGAAATTGAATTATTTATAATTTCAGGGTAATTACGAATCCACACTTGACTTCTGAGGTATAACATAACAACATAACAAACTAGCAAACTCCATTATGTACTAGTCTCAAAACTGGCCGTAACTCTTTTGTAGGCAGAAGAACGTTTTGATGAGGATATCGCTTTTCCAAAAAACTTTAATTAGAGCGAGACGTTGATGCAGATTTTGATAGCATCAATTATGTGCCCAATTATAAAGAGCGGATGAACTAGGTATTAGTTTTCTTTTGGAGACCTGAACTTCAACATAGAAGAGAAAAGCGACAACATAAACGAGTGTTGGCTCTTATTTTAAATGCGTTCGACCGCTTCCATTCTGAAGTTGATTAATGGATGCACCAACGAATTGTGGACAAATCGAATGAGGGTAGCCCGCAAATAGCTATTTATGCAACTAGTGTGTTCAGTAAGTGTCCTTTCAAGGAATTGAGAGAATAAAAAAAGAACTTTTCACCACGCCCGGATCTACGACTTTTTCTGACCAGGGCAAAAATTCATGATGGCGCCCCCTCATTTGTGTAGTATATGAATTCATGAAAAATATCAAAATAAATAATACATGATAATGATTCATGAAAATCAATACTTATAATAAGGAAAATATCACAAGAAAAGAAATCAGATCTTTCTCTTCACAGCTTCACGCGGCGTGATTTCTTTCAATAGCTAAGATCGAGAGACCATAGAGACGTTCCTGACTCATTGAGGAACGCAAATAATTTTTTATTATTTTCAATTTGCTGGAACTGCGTTCACATCTTGCAGACGTGGTAGGTAATGTGCAGTATATTTTTGAAGCTATACTGACATTAGGAAAAGCTTCTTGCAGATCTTGCCTGTGAAGAATTTGAAGCAGGTCTAATGAAGTCGATCTTTCACTAATTTCAGGAACCAGCTCTTTGAAAACCGCTAATTCCTAACAGAAATCAACTGCATGCAAGTCTCTTCAATATTTTTGCGCTAAAAGGGTCCCATTTTTCGGCAGATCCTCTTTTTGCATGTTAAAAACGGCATGGAAATTGAGGAATGCCAAATGCGTATGCAGACTCTCTGCGCTCTCAAATTTTTTTCTGTTTTCTTACAATAATCTGTCGAAAACAACCTTATTATCCTTCGAAAATAAACCAAATAGATCTAACGTTTTTGACTTATCCTCGCACATTTCGTCGACCTGCTTTTTCTTCTTGGAAACACGTTTTTTTCTTAGAATTGGCTCCACATCCTATTCTTTCGAAAGAAGTGTAGCTTCCGAGATCCAGTTTTCAATAGGTTTTTCTCTCATTCCTTGCAAGATCTTCACAAGACCTTGCATCAACGATAATGAACGTGAAATTATTATATCCCCTTTCTGAATTTCCGCGTTGGCCCTATTGATCTCTTGCAGAATATTTTCCCAATTTTTTAGGTTCAGGATGAATCTAAAATCCATCAAAGCATGAAGCAAATGACCAGCTTCATACTTCGATTCTGCGATTAGTGAGGATTCTTCGATTTCCTCCACAGCCTTCACAACTCCCGGTGAATTATTAAGCAAGGCACACAATTTTTCAAACGGGCAAGGGCTGACCAAAAGAAGTCCTGGAGTAAAACAGGGAACAGAAAAAATGTCAATCAGTAGATTTGCAATCGAAATTTCCATTCTGAAATATGTATGCCAAATTTCAGTTGAATATCTTGTGAAGTGCAAATACCTTAAACTATAGAAAGAGGGGACGCACCTTTCAATACTAAAAAGTAAAGCCAATTTTCAAAATCATCAGAAATAACTGGGTAAATGTAATACAACTGAATCAAAATTTAGTAGAAATTTTTGTAACGTTGTGACGTTCGTTGAATTTTCTAATAAATAAACTCTCAATCAAAATGCAAATTACTGTAGATTGAAATTCAGTTACTGTGTGAATTCCTCAAATTACATACAGGGTTATCATAATAAACCGTACATTAGACGTTTCTCGGCTTCTATGAGGAAAAGATTTCTGAAATTTGGCACATGGCCGTTTTTCAAAGGGGAAAATCATGCTAAAATATTTTCATCAAAATCGCACTTCCGGTTATACCGGAAGTGACCATCAGCTTTGGTATTTCAAATGGAACTACCTATTTTTCTAACCAGAAATGAAATCTTTTTTGAATTTTACACATTTTTTAACTGAAACATTTTCACGTAGTCGTCATGGTTACGAAGATAAAAGGACTTCTATGAGAAAATGGCCAGTTGCAGAGGTCCGCGAAACGTATCATAGCATGCATGCTATCCATAATAAAGAAACAAATGAAGGATCTTAAGAAAATTCAATAATTTTGCCTCGTATTGCATGGCTATCGAATCATGCTGTTCTATTGGAACTGTCACAAAAAATTCATATTTCTAAGAAATTTCAAATTGCGATAACTTCGTTTTTTCAAATGCCCAAATGGCATGCCAATATTTTTTGTACAGAAATCGACAGAAAACTTGATTTCAAACAGTTTTTGCAAGGGTCACTCATGTCCATCTTCAATCGTTTTCTGTACAAAAAAATATGGGCATGCCATTTGGAAAAATTGAGTTATTGCATTTTAAAATTTCTCAGAAATATGAATTTATTGTCCCAATAGATCAACATGATTCGATAGCCATGCAATACGAAGCAAAATTATTGAATTTTCGTAAGATCCTTCATTTGTTCCTTTGTTATGGATAGCATGCATGCTATGATACTTTTCGCGGACCTCTGCAACTGGCCATTTTGTCATAGAAGTCCTTTTATCTTCGTAACCATGACGACTACGTGAAAATGTTTCAGTTAAAAAATGTGTAAAATTCAAAAAGGAATTCATCTCTGGTTAGAAAAATAGGTAGTTCCATTTGAAATACCAAAGCTGATGGTCACTTCCGGTATAACCAGAAGTGCGATTTCGATGAGAATATTTTAGCATGATTTCCCCCTTTGGAAAAAGGTCGTGTGCCAAATTTCAGAAATCTTTTCCTCATAGAAGCCGAGAAACGTCTAATGCACGGTTTATTATGATAACCCTGTATACTAAAGTATCGGAATGTTCGCGAAACGGCTCGGTCGTTCTTGATTCAGATAATGAATGGACATGTTATGGCAGCACCGTATCCTGAATCTGTGGCCAGTTCATTCATTAATTCCGTTCCGCTTTTTTAATTTTCTGTTACTTATGGCATTTTGAACAGCGGCGTAGCTACGTGGGTGCAAGAGTGTGCAGTACACCAGGGCCCCCGACCTCATAAATATTTTCAATAGAGTGCTCGATACAATACTATCTCAATTTTAGAAGCTGCCTTCTTATATTTCGGTTGCAGTTTTCAACAAACTGCCGAATCATTGAAAACTATCAAGTTTCAAAGAGAATTGAAGGCGCTCCTTGTAACAAAAGCGTATTATTCGCTCTCAGAGGTTTTCTGTGACACAAACCTATCTGTGATATAAGTTTAGTTTGTCCTAGACTGTGAGTTCATTTTATGTCCATATATTTATTTCAATAATGTGTTATTTATGTTATTTATGCTGAAAATTGACGAGTACAGGCTATTGTATTAAGCCTGTATAGTACAATAAAGATTTGATTGATTGATTGAATTCAAGTTTCGGGTGTATGATTGCAGTCAACAAAATTAGGAATTTTCACCATCATTTCTACTAGATATAGGTAGACGAAAAAACTGTATTTCAAAGTGAATATTGCGATATAAAAGGGACCAACTTTTCAATTCAAGTTCTTAATATTTATCACCTATTTCTACCTGAATTGAATAAGGCATGGACAATTCATGAATTCTTTATGAAAAAACAGAAGTATTTATAGCAATAGTACTGTTCCATACAATCTCTCTGTCACCTCTGTAGAAGCTGAAAGATCTTTCAGCAAATTAAGAATAATATAAAATTATTTGCTGAACACTATGAGCCAAGCTCAACTGCGATACACGGAAAGAAATCTATCCTCAAATCAAGAATCCCAATATTCTTGAAATATTAGAGTTGTTTCAAGTATATATAGAATCAAAACAAGTAAAAAGGGAAATTTTGTATACTTGGAATGAATTTATTTTACTCAAAAAACATATACTTGATTGAAGAATGAAATTCTCCATCGGAGTAAATTATTTATTCAATCCAAACTATTCACTTTTATCAATTCGAGAGTACTTCTATATTTCAGGTAACTATATGATATCTTGACTTCGAAAATATAATATTCTCAGTTCGAGAATTGGAATATCCTCATTCCATGTGTTATATTCAAGAAATTGGTTTTCTTGAAATAATAATTTCGATTGACATGAAATAATGAATTGACATAAAATTATGAATTGAATAATTAATTGATCAATCAATAATGATTCGAGAATATTTCGCCAAAATGAATAAAATCGAAAATAAAATATTGCTAGGATAACGTTCAGATTTTAGATTATATGCATACGATGAGTTAGAAATCTAAAAAAAGTTACCATTGAGATAGATAGACTCTCCTTTCAAAATACATATATACATTGTATGGATTGAAATATGAAGTTGAAATCATAAAAAAATTGTGAAAATATAATTTGAAAGAAATTTTCAATTAGGTGATTTTCACAAATCTATTTATAATAAAATTATGTGATGAAACATTATAGAAAAAAAAATCACCAAATCTATTACATACACTCTGTAAAACATTTCTCTTAGTGTAATTCCATAATTTTGAAAGGGAAAGAAAGAAGTTGTTGAAAAATTCATCGTATTTGTAAATTTAAGTGAAATGACATGCATTCACTTGATCCAAGTGTAATTTTCAGAATATACTAAGATGCCAATTCTTCTTCCGGTAGTTAGGCAACATGCATGAATAAGAGGGACCGTGATCAGTTTGCGAGCAGTTTCATCGTAATCCAAGTATATAAATTTCTCCATCCACTAGATCCAAGTGAATTATTCGACAATATACGGTTTTTGGGTTAACAATGCCAAACCTCTTTACTTCTGTATTTATGCAAATAAAGTATTGGTATTGAATGTGGTGTCGAAATCGTTCGAGGATGTTACAACCCCAGAAAGGGCCTAGTATCAATAAGGGCTCTATAGCACCCTTACTTGTTGATTTTGACTTCGATTTCATTATATAGGCATTAAACTTGGGACTGTGAATTATCTCAAAAACTATCAACTTTAGAAGAATATGTTTCGAGTGAAAATTGTTAGATATCACATCTTGTTTGCACCTTAACCTTTTCAAGGTTATTTCAGAGCCAACTTGATTTTTAATGAATTTTTATTGAAGAGAATGTATCTAATTTTTCCATATTCTTCTACATATAAGTATGTAGTATGAAATATTTCGTTTAGAGTGAATTTTCATGAGGGTAAATATCAAAGTATCCTAAAAATGTTTCTTTAAAGATGTAAACAGAAATCATCAAATCTGGAACATTCAGAAATTCCAAAATTTCGAAAAAAAAAGTAGAACAATTCTATATAACTAAAAATTCAAAATTCAAGTGAAACTATATATTACTAATCTTGACAAAATTTTCATTCACTTGGTCCGAGTAAGATATTCAGCGATAAACTATAATACGCCAATTCTCCTTCCGGTAGTTAGGTTTTATCGTAATCCAAGTATATGAATTTCTCAATCCACTAGATTCAAGTAAATTATTCAACAATATACTAAAAAGCGCCCTCTATTCAGTGCCCAAAAGGGGATATCACTCTCGATCTTGATTCGACTTGTTCATATCGCGTCTTTCGTCCAAGTTCAGTGTGTTGAAGAAAGTTTACCAATTTTTAGTGAAATGTGGAAAAATTATTGGGACAATAGGGATGCTCGGGCAGTGTTAGCAAGCTATTTCAAGGTAAGATATGTTAGCTATGTATTGATTTAAATTTAAATTGAGATTTAAAAATAAAACATAATTTTTTCTTTGAATCTTATAAGTTTTGAATCACCAAGCTGTTTTCTTTTTCGATAAATTTAATACTTGAAATACTCTAAGTGCGCATCTCTTACATTTCTAAGAACATTCATTTTCAAAAATCATATTACATTGGGATTATCAATTTTTCAGAACAAGATATTTCCTTAAAAATCTCAATGATCATGATCTCATACCTACCTTAGGAATGAAAACTGATTTCAAGGAAAATCAAAGAGATGAATTCTGAAGCAAGTGAAATATTTTTATTTTTATCAAATGAATTCGCTTTCACTACTTCTAAAAATGATTTTTCGAATTACACAATACTGTACTAGCATCGTTGAATAAAAAAAAGAGCGATAATCAACCAGTTATACCATATTTTCTTATGTAACTTACGAATTTTGAATTATTAGATTGAAATGGTCTCGTACAGTACTGTTGTATCTTTTTTGGGGGGAATAGCTCATCATATCACTAATTATAGAATGCGGATAATAATTCAGAGGATACAGAATTTATAAGCATTTTTTTTGCAGAGGTTTGGAGATATGGAAAATATTATCCAAGAGCAGAGGCAGAAAACAATACAATGAAAAGGAACGGTGCCGCCCTATTTGTTGGTTTTGGGACAGTTTCTATTAGAACCGAAAAGCTTTTTGATTATTGTTGAAAACCTCTACCATCAGTTCTCCTCTGCACGTAAGGCATTCAAAATTATTTTCAAATTGTTTCACGTTTTGAATGTTAATTATCCCTTTCAGTGCCAGTACCTTTATGTGATTATACTGCGATGTGTACATATACAATTTTTTTATTTGTGGTTCTTCTGATATTTCTTCTGTTCTTGATTGTATACTTATTTATATGTGATAATATTTTTAGGATTATGATTTGTCTTATAGGATAGAGTTTTTATTTGTGGTAGGTCCTTATTTTTTCACATCAGTTATTATTGGGTTTATTTGTACCTATTCCAGTTGATTATATGTTGAATTTAGCATTTTCTCTATTTGTTTTCAGTGATCAATTTTATACTTTTGTTTGTTTATAATTATTTTAGAAGTATAATAAATTTGTTTTCATTTCTTATAAGCCTCGTTTTATGAATATAATCCTCGTCCTGAAATCACAGCAATGTTAAACGATTATCGTATTTTAAATAATTTCACTATTTGTCAAAACAAGCATAAAATAAATCTCATTATTCATCTTGAGAATATAATATACTGAAACTGAATATTCAGAATTCTCATTGGTTCAGAGTGAGAATGTAATTGGTTTTGACCAAACAGGTATTTACTTCTTGTAAGTAGACCGAAAACTCAAAACCATTATTGAATGAAATTTGATTTGAAAATATGATATACTCAATTTAACAATTTTCTGATGTTGGATTGAGTGAAATTATTGAGTTCATTCAAGTATTTGGTATCTTTGCTTCGAACGAAGAAACTACTGAGATTAAGATGTACAATAATTCCATTTGAGGTTATGTTTCCCTTAGATGAAATATTTCGAATACTCATTTCAAAATTCTCATTTTGCTCACAAGGAATATATGAATATTCTTGAATCAATAATACGTGATTTATTAACTTCAAGTATATGATATACTCAGTCGAAAGAATTATTTTATTTGAATTCGGAGAATAAGGTATACTTGAATCGACTAAATTTTATTCTTGCTCATATATGAATCTATCATTTACTTCAATCAAATATTATCCACTTGGTACGAGAATAGATTTCTTTCCGTGTATTTATGGCTTATACCTATCAATTGAAAATGAAGCTGCATCAAGTCTAGATTTGAGTGAAGTCGTTGAATCTTTCGCAAAGAGTAGGTCTAGAAAGTGGCTGTAAACATATTTTTTCCGAAGGAATAAATGACTTCAAATCTAGCCTTGATGGACCTCTAGGTTCAAATCCTCAATAATTAATTTGAATTAATTCCTTGAATAATTTATTCTTATTGTGATTTCACCAAATAATCTAACCGCTAACGTATCAATAAGAAAAATAAGGCTAGAAGGTCATAGTGACAATGACAATTTTTTTGTGAATATTTGTACATATAGTAAATATCTATAAAAAATGTTTTCAAGGCCCTCATTTTCATCCACATTGATAGAATGAATTTAATATACCTACTCAAATACATAAATAACAACATAATTTATTCAAGTATACTCCTCAACTGTACCTTCAGTAAGTAACTTTTGGCTTCTTCGAAGTATTTATATTTTGACTCGAAAACAATTCATTAAGGGGCCCCTCTTCGATTTTTGCATCAGGGCCCTGGACTATCTAGCTACGCCACTGATTTTGAACAGTGTTGTCATCAGGATATCGCGAAGAAAAAGTGAAATTCGTATTTATTTCTGAATATTTTCAGCAGAAAACGTTGAAAATGGTTCGTATCTGTCTTGTTTGTGGTAAATTGTACCTACTATTCGAATCCTGATGTGAGTTCACACAGGTATCTTCTACTCTTATCATTTCTGAGTAACAATGGGGTAAATTCTTCGATTTTTTTAATTTCACTTTTCAGATTCCCTTCTGATATTGAGAGAAGGAAAATCAATTCTGAATTTAGCTGACTCTGTTCACCTAACTCAGAATCTGTTTCAATATTTGGAACATTGTATGAATTCGTCAAAAAGAGTTAATTCACTTATAATTTTATTCCTCAATAACGTCCACACCACGCTCCTGGATCTTTCGGAGTTAGATTCCGCAATTTTGCCACGGCCGTATATGTATAATGATATTGCTATCCTTTATGCTATCTTCGTTCCACTCATTGAATATTGACTAAATTTTGGCATCATCAATTTTCGAATTTAAGAATGATACTCGGAATGATATGCTGTGTCTTCTTTTTCTATGAAAAAATAATTGAAAAGAATGCAAACTTCAACATCTTTTATCTCGAAAACGAAATTTGTGCGGTCCCATGTTTATGGGACTTTTTTTATAAAAATTATTCAAGGAATCTCCCCTTTTCGTTTGTGCCTCCGATTCAGGCACAGCCTGTATATCAATAATAAACTCCAAGCAGAGTGAGGGATACAGCTGGCAAATAAGCTGATACTGATACAAGTTTGAGAGTTACCGTGTTTACTGCCGGATGGACAGACCTAATCAAATTTGAACTCGGATTTGTCATCAGTGGATCCAAGCAAGTCGATCAAGACTCGATAAAAACTAAATTTCAGTCGAAAAGTATAGCTTGGCTATATGTATCGTGTTTAAGGGCACCCGGACGGACAGAAATGAATTTTGCCGTGGATTCATGATCAGAGTCAAACCCAATCGATTGAGACCACTTCGGGCTCCAAATCCGAAAAAAATAGACATCGTAAGAAATGGTATAACCCTCGTTCAAGTAGAACTATCGCTCAAAAATAATTCTTCTATAGAAGTGACCATGCATGCCCTAAAATAGTGATATTTCTATGTTGATTGTCAAGTAGTCAACAGAGAATCCAATGAGAGTCAATAAGGAATAATATTACATTGCGAATGTTTGTGTATTTCGTGTGACTTATTGAAACTTATTGTCTGTTGTTTTTTATTTTAGCCTTGTGAATAGAACCAACCCAGGTACAAAACATTGACTCAGTTATAATTGAGGAGTCTTTCTTCTCCCAATAGGAGACCAAGTTCCTGTTAAACCTAATTATTAACTGAAAGAGAGAATGGACGTTAACATTAAATCGAATTGTTATGATCTCTCAAGATGAATTCCTTGCTGAGAGTGCAGATATTTGACAAGCTGGGAAGAGAATTCTGCATCAAAAAGCACTCCTCCTGAGAAGAATTTACTGATAGCAAAAGAGCTTCTTGTTCTATTTTCACCCAGAAATTTTTCAAAACATTTTACCATGAAATTATTCGAGAAAAAATGAAATATTCTTAAAATGGAGATGAATTTCATGCCACTGAAGAAATCATCATTATTTCAAATTATTCAAACGATGATATTTTAATCCCATATTAAAAAATTCATTTTCGGCTTCGGAGACGTGGACAACCTGTATATTCGTCTCTCTCTACTGAACTTGATTTTTAGCTTGAATGATATAGCGATTAAACTAGGAAATCAAATAAATTATGAAATCATGAAAGATGGTTAATCTAGCTTAAAAATTATGGTTATTCACCTTGAGCTCGAACTACTGTAATCCAAAACATAAACGACAGGAAGTGTCTTGAAGTAAGTTCCATAGTTCTCGAATTATCACTTCACAAATGAATCACAAATTTTCAGAGATAGATATGTCACAAAATCCAGATATGTAGAAGATATGCATAAAAACTTTCAAATTAGTTCACAACCGAATTGGAATCCTATCAACAGTCAACCGTAGCTTTTTTAGCAGCTGACAACTCCTACGAAAGGAGGAAGAACGAAAACAATTAAGCGATCACATCTCGAACGGTCAAAACTGGCCATTTTTTCGCGCGACGGTTCAAATTCCTCGGAGGTGGGCGGATCCACCAGGCTGAGGTCCTCGAAACAGCCGCGACCGTCGTAACAGCCCGCAAGGAAGAGGTGCTACGAAATCCTCGCGTGCTACTGAGCTCGGCGGCAATTCGAATCCTCGAAACCTTGCGCGCGAAATCGCAGCACCGCCCCACCACCTTTACCTATCGCCCGACACCGCTAGAAGGAAAACTACGGTAAATATATTTTCACCGACGGCTCTCGCGGGGGTTGAAAAAGGCGGCCGAAAACAACAGCGCTGTTATAATGCACACCTGAGTGAAAGCACTTCTGATACCTAATGGAATAAACCGATGATTGGGCCAATCCTTGGCAATTTTCCAGATGAACTGGTAGAGGGAAGATGAGGCGGAACTAATTCTCACTGGAATCTGAAAAATATAGTTTTTTATTTTCAATTCGAAGTTTTCATTAAAGTATAATTCTGAACCTCGTCTGTGAATATGTTCTAGTGCAGTAGTTTTTAGATCGCCATAAACACACACACACTTACGCATTTCTGAAACTTTGCTACGTTAATATGTAATAAATCGAAATAATGCGGGTAACCAATATAGATTTTTAAATTTTATATTCATGGATTCCAATATTAGTTTGTTGCATATGGATATTAAACAGGATGTAGGCGAGACGATAAGCGATGATGCTGTTTCTGATTTCAGGCCCGGATCTAGAGTGGGGCAAGCGGGGCCCTTGCCTTGGGCGCCAGCTTAAGGGGACGCCAAGTTACAACCAGAGGTTAAATTTTTTCAATTTTTGATTTGCTCGGAAGAAAGTATTATTATTAAAGATGACTCTGAAGTGTCATAAAAAAAGGACTAACATCGTATCTGTCCAAAACTATACAAAATGAAATTATCGATTAAATGACCACCAAAGTTCGGAATAACATTATTAATGAGATCAAGGAGGATTACTATTTCAGTATTATGTTCGACTGCACCTCAGATGTATCTCACACAGAACAAATGAACCAGGTTATACGATATTTAAAGAGAACGGAGTCTGGATATGAGATAAAGAAAAGTATTATTGACTTCTTGAAAGTTGACGGAAAAACTGGAGAATAATATCATAGACAATTATTCTAGATACACTGCAAGCTGATGATTTAGATGTCAAAAAATGTCGTGGGCTACGACAACGGATCTAATACGGTTGGCATTTATAGAGGAGTCCAATCCAGAATTCTACAGATGAACGAGCTGGCTGTACTAATTCCATGCCTAGCACACTCTTTGAATCTTCTGGGTGTCCATTCGGCTTCATCATGTTCAGAAGCAGTAAATTTATTTGGTGTTGTACAAAAACTGTATTCTTTTTTCGTTAGTCCACCACACGATGGACAATTATGAAAAAGTGCACGAAAACAAATTTTAAAGGGAGTATCCAAACAAGATGAGCTAAACATCAAGCATTTAATGCCTTGCTTAAAAATTTACTGGGAGTTGTGAAGGTTGTTAAAGAAATCTCACTAGTCACAGAATCCAAGTATGAAGCTGGTTATGTGCTTCATGCTGTGATGGATTTTAGATTCATCCTGAACCTAACAATTTGGGATAATGTTCTGCGAGTGCAAGAGATCGATAGTTTCATCGTGGAAATTCAAAAAGTTCATTATCGTTGATACAAGGTGTTATGAGGATCTTGCAAGAAATGAGAGAAAAACCTATTGAAAAGTGAATCTCGGAAGCTACACTCCTTTCAGAAGAATTAGATGTGGAGCCAATACTTAGAAATAAAAGTGTTTCCAAGAAATGTGTGTGGATGAATCAAGAACGCTATATCTAGTTGGTTTATTCTCGAAGGAAATTAAGGTTGTTTTCGACAGATAATTGTCAGAAATCAGAAAAAGATTAGAAAGCCCTTTTAAACATGCAAAATTGGATCTGTAGAAAAATGGCACTTTCTTAGCGCAAAAATATTGAAGAGACTTGAATGCAGTTGATTTTTGTTAGGAACTAGCGGTTTTCGAAGAGCTGGTTCCTGAAATTAGTGAAAGATCGACTTCATTAGACCTGCTACAAATTATTCACAGGCAAGATCTGCAAGAAGCTTTTCCTAATGTTAGTATACCTTTAAGAATATACTACACATTACCTACCACGTCTGCAAGATGTGAACGCAGTTTTAGCAAATTGAAAATAGGCAATAAAAAATTATTTGCTTTCTTCAATGAGTCAGGAACGTCTCTCTGGCTTCTTAGTTATAGAAAACAAAATTGCTTCCAAACAGATTTCGAGGAGCTTATAGATGCGTTCGCGGAAAGAAAATCACGCCGCGTGTAGCTGTGAAGAAAAAAATCTAATTTCTTTCCTTGTGATATTTTCCTCATTATTAGTTTTTATTTTTATTATTCATTCGTATAATTTATTTTTATTATTTTTTATGAATTCATATATGTATTACACGAATGGGGGGGCATCATGAATTTTTGCCCCGGTCAGAAAAAATCGTAGATCCGGGCCTGGTTGATTATCGGGTCAAGTTTCCTCATGAAATTAAGCAAGAAATCAAAATCATCGACGACCTGGGTGGATTGGATGCGAAGGCAGCGTAAAATTCAGGGCTAGATCGTGAGACTAACAACATTGCAACTAACCGAATATTTCATGCGAATTACGTCACCCTTTTCGGATTTCGGGGTGGGTGTCCCCGATACTTGTTGTTCTACAAATGGATGATTTTTCTAATGGATCACCCCATATATTTTCACATATTTTCAATGACCTTCTCTCCATGAAATTAAGCAAGAATTCTAAATTATCTCACGACCTGGGTGATTGGGATGCGGAGGCAGCGTAAAATTAAGGGCTAGATCGTGAGACTAACAACATTACAACTAATCGAAAATAAGAAAATCGTGAAATGCTTCTAGAAACGAAGAGGTGGCAGTAGCTGGAGAATTCTTAAACGGGAAGGTTCTCTATTGACTTGGTTTCGGTTTTCGAAATATTTTGTAGGTACTTGGAAGTATGGCCTCAAAGCGGTGACGGAAAAAGTGCTATTCGGGAAATAGTGGTGTAAAGTGTTGAATCGGAGGTAAAATGTTCGAAAACTAATCAGAAATATTTAGATCACGTCTCGTTCATCATCCTTTGAATTGAATTCCAGAAGAAGAAAGGTCAGAAATTTTTGAGCACGCTCCGCTCATTTGGTAAGAAGGCTGCATGTAATGCCAAAAGCATTTAGAGTCCAGAATCCTGAAATCTCCCCAAGTTTTCGGTACTTTGAGTTTGTGTTGTTTTAGTAAAACTCCCAAGTTTTCGGTACTTTGATTGATTGCTGTTTTGATAAATCTCCCCAAGATTTTTTTGATACTTTGACTTTGTTTTGTTTCGATGAATCCTCAAGTTTTTTTGTTAATATTTTGATTCGAGCGAGATTAGAGGAGTTCACCCATTAGTGGGAAGATTTATTTTTTTGTTGTGATTGATTTATTTAAGCTCTGCCGTTTCAGTTGGTTGCTACGGCAATAAGGTTACTGTGGCACTGATGAAGGCTAACAAACCAGAAACCGGTTTGTCTTAATCCGGCTGTGGTGGTGCCACTAGTCCATTTTCCTCATTTATGGACAGAATGGGTGGAACCGTTCATTTTATTTTAGTCTTAATATACGTCTTAAGTATATCATTTACCATCCTCCTCCCTGGAGAATAATTTAACACTCATTCCTATCCCTAGTGCGGCGGGCCGTACCCACACTTCTTCCCTTTAAGGTCGGCGTTTAAAGCGAGTAGGAAATCTCCTCCGATAGAGGCGCCACCGTGCACTTTATGAAATATCTCCATAGAACTTACATTATCACTATAAGTTCTATGAATATCTCTATAATCATGAATGAAATGTACAATGGCGCTTTCTATCCGAAAATCGCCGAACTATGAAATAAGTCAATTTGTGGGTAAAGCAGGAATTTTTTCCCGCCAAAATTTGAATTTGGCCATTTTCTGCCAATTCCGTATTTCAAGTTGATCTTCTGAACGAAATTATCAGTAGATTCACTTTTAATCGGAAGTTGAACTATTTTCATGGGTCTTTCTGTTGAAATAAAACAGACGCATGGGTTGGCTAATTTTCTTCTATTTTTGAAAGAAAAAAAAATTAACTGTCGGAATGAAATCGATTAAAATTATTTCAACAAGAACCCTAATCCTTTCTGAATTCACCCACAAAATTTCAGTTCTCAAAGTGAAACCGTTTTCGAAATCAACTTGAAATAAAAACACACTATATTGAACGCCCACCCTAAGGGGAAAGAACTTCAAAATTAATAACATCTTTCTTTTTTTAAGTAATAACACCTCATGGTTGGTGGAAAGCTATTCTTCCGTAGAATCTCCTAGGGGTTTTTCTATAATGATAAGACATTCTTCATTGAATCAAGTTGGCAACACTATTTTAACTAGCGGCAATTTGGTCAGTTGTCGAGTGATTTATGTTCAGTTTGCTTCGTCGTTTCAGCATGAAAAGACTCATGCCCGAACAACGCTCCCAAACTGTTCAAAATAATTTTAAAAATCATGGTTAATTAATTCGATCAACTATGAACGTTTTTGTCCACGTTTACTCTAAATGATAACACGCATTTCCAGAGATGTCGTCAAGTGTATATAGAAGTGTATATAGAAGTCATTGCTGCTATAGAGCGTAGCGTAGAGGAAAGATCTTCTTTGAATTGGATTTTCGAATCAGTTTTCTTCCAAATAAAAAATATGGGTTTTCAATAAATTTTTCTTTATTTTTAGGATTGAGGTATTCGATAAAATTTTTGGTTTTTCAATTATCTTCTTGAAACCTTTCAAACTGAGTAATTTTGAAAATGTTTGCACCTCCGATTTCTTTCAAAATCAACTGGAAGATTTTTAATCTCGTTGCAAATTGGCGGAGGATCCTGGTCGTGTCAAAATGAAACTAGAGGATTCCCATATTTTGGCATTTTTTTCCATTTCTTTAGGACTTCTTCGAAATATATCTTGTGTGGATGAAATGCAAAAGCATTGTTTCAGCGCTGTATTTACTTGGAATCCTCTGGTTATTCGTTTTTGATTTTGACTTTTTCTTCAGCTTTGCTGTATTAAATCGTTAAATTTTTCTGCAATTCTTCGAAATTACTTAATTAACAAAAATCGAACGGAATAGTCCGACCTCGTGTTCGCCTTTTGAAATATTCGTGTTTGATTCAACAAATTTCGAAATTCCATTCACATATAAAAACAGGAAGAAAGAATTTTCAGCTTTCGGAACAACGATCTACAAGCAATTCTAGAGGATATTCCACAAATAAATCTGACTTTTTTTCGCAGATTGAATAAGTGCCCGCTATACATATCGGAACTCCGAACAATATATCATAGAACCAAAGTGGCTGGAGTATTAAGACATGCATATTATATGATTCGTAGATCTTAGTCTAGACAGGGCTTAACATACGGAAGACAACTGAGAGCAAAAGCCTTGTTGATTCACTTGAGGTTACAGTTAATTGTGATGCCTAGAAACCTGGTGATTCCACTTGCTCGACATATCTAGAATCAATCCTCAACAGAACAAGAACTTGATGAATACCGTTTTTTTTCTTTAGAAAATAGTTCATTCTCAGCAAACCATTTAGGCATCTGGATAGCCTTTCTGGTGCAACTAATAAGGCCTCATGAAGCGGTTTCCGAGTAGGTACAAAAAAGAATATTGTCATCGGCAAACATTACCAAATTTGATAGCTCATCAGTAGCTTCAGTCAGGTCGTTAATAAATACCAGAAAGAGCAGAGGTCCTAATATGGATCCCTGTGGAACACCGCATTTTATATCATCGTGGGATGGGGTTCTCTTTCAGTTTAAACCAATTTAATTCTTTCTGACAAAATGATTGGATCAATATGTTGATCTGTCCTGCTTTCCGCAGTGAGTTCATTTTCTTCTGACGTAGCTTTGGAGATACTAAATCAAACGCCTCGATTAAATCCATAAAAATGGCCATGCACTTCTCCTGATTTTCGATACTTTCATTGAGTTCCATTTTAAAATCCTTCATAGCTGATTGAGTAGACATTTTTAGTCTTAAGCTATGTTGACAACTCGATTGTAAATCATGTGTATTGAGGAACGGTATCTTTCGAACATTGCTCGTTTCACAACTACAGAAACCAATGATACTAGTAATGTTGGTATGTAATTCTCAAGTAGCTCTCTGATCACTCTTCTTTAAATAACGTGAACATGTTAATTTCCAAATAGAAATATGCCATCCTTGAGAGATATTGAATTAGTTGAATCGGGCGTTAAACAACAAGCAGTCAAATGGATGAAATATTATCAACGCCTTGTGAACACGAATTCTTAAGACTATTTAGGATATCATGCATTCAGTTCAGATCAAGATATTGCAGAAGAGAGTGAACATATACTCCATTCACATTTATAAAGTATCCCGGTTGACCATGATTTACGTTTATCAAGATCTCTTACTTAAAACTGACGTAGGATGGCACTCGTGAAGGTAAAATAATTCTGAGAGATGTTTCCAATGCAATTATTCACTATTTACTCTTTTGAAGTCTGTAAATGGGTTTAACGGTGCAACGGATTTAGTAGTACCACTACATTTTCATACTGAAGTATTTCATGTTGTGCAATAAGGTGTTTTCTTGAGAATTTTGAAAAGTGGGGAACTCAACCGTACGTTTATAAGTTTTTCTGTGGGGTTATTCGAGTACATACTTTTATTTATTCTTCGAATGAAATATCACAAAGTATCGAACTATTTTGTCCATTATTTTTCAGTTAAATTTCATAACTCGATTCTTGATTTCCGTACAGGAAAACAGCATAACTGAATCTTCCAACGATGTTTATATACGTGAAATATTTCTAGTATTAACAGAGAAAAAGTTCCTTCAACATTCGCCAGGTCTTTGAAATTATTGAATTCACATAACATTTCCTCAAATTCATTATTTTTCCAAAGTAGATAAACATTTTGATAAATACGTAATTACTATTAGGTACTTATATGTAGGAAGTTGCTCATTCATCTGACCGGAGAATGACTATTACCTAGCATTTTCGAAATACACGTGTTGAAATGGCCAACAGGAATACTTTATAAATGTGAATGGAGTATACATGAATTTATTCTATTATCTTTTTCCAAAATTCCGCTAAAGTTCAACTTTATGATCTTCAAACCCCTTGACATAATGAAGAGAGTAACGAAATATGTATAAGAAACTAACCTGGAACCAACAAAAGTAAAACGACACTTATGATGTGCAGGAGAGCTTTTAGAAAAACTTGCGGACTCAAACCGAAAGCCATGCACTGGCTTTACACAGCGGTAATATGACCCAGAATCACTTAAGGCTCACTCCTGCGGTGGCCAAAAACAAATCTCTTGTCTCTGCATCACGGGTGCAATGAATAGCACTCCAACAGCTGCTATGGAGGTCATCCTTAACCTCTCACCCCTTGACATACACTTCATGGGAGAGGCCAGGATGGGTACAAATAGACATCATAACAAAAAACTGGAGAACCAGCACAACTGGGCACACCAGAATCACTCATGTAGCTGACGTAGCCGAGCTTGATATGATTTCAGACAACATGCAACCTCTATACTCATTCGAAAAACCATTCAAAACACAGCTCGACTGGAACAGATGGGACTCGAGTATAGAATCACAATCATCTGCAGAAATAGTCTGGCACACAGACGGTTCTAAGACAGATGAAGGAACAGGAGCTGGAATACACGGAGTGAGGCCAAGAAGGGACTACATAATACCTCTCGGCAAACACGCCACGATATTTCAAGCTGAAACACATGCCATTAGGACAAGCATACAGAAGAACCTGGAAAGTGGCTACCAAAGAAAACACAACCACATTCTCTCTGACAGCCAGAGCGCCATCAAAGCTCTCAACTCGACACAGATAAAGTCTAGACTCGTCTGGGAATGCCTCCAGGACCTTCTGGAGCTGGCAAAACACAACAAGGTCACTCTGATGTGGGTGCCAGGTCACAAGGGACTAGCGGGCAACGAAAAAGCAGACCAGTTAGCAAGACAAGCATCTGAAACGCCATTCACAAGGCCAGAACCTGTGCTTGGAATCAGCAAAAACCGATGTTGGACCCTGATTGAGGAGTGGATGAAACAAAGACACCGACAACACTGGGAACAGAGCGACGGGCAAACACACAGCAAAGCCATGGTAGGACACACAAGCCAAACCTTGAAGGCTGACTTTTTGAATCTAAACAGAACAAAGGCACGTTTAATAGTAGGTCTACTGACGGGACACTGAACATAATAGGATCACTTGGTGAACCCGTGGATTGCAGACTGTGCGATGAAGAGGAAGAAACAGCCTCTCACATAATTTTTGAATGCGACGCCCTGGGAAGAAAGCGCCACAGAAACTTCGGAGAAATCAATCCGGAAACGGCAATGAATCCGAAAAACCTCATAAACAGGCTACTGAACCTGATAAAGGACACGAACCTATTCTCGAGAGGAACCACCGACGAAAGAATGATACAATAGACCCAAGTTGGTCGCAGTGTCACAGAGAGGCCAAGCGCTAACTCGGTCTCTTGTTCGTCAGCTTATCAATCAATCAAATCAATCAACAAAATATGTTATATTCGTTTCATTTCATCGTTCACTGAAATGAGTTTCCAATTTTTTTTACTGTTCCATCCTTAACTATACCTAATACGGATCCTTCCGAGCTTATTTAGAGAATTTATGAGGATTAATACTCCTCAGTTACACGAACCTACGCAAATATGAGTCGGTGGAAGGTCACATCTAGAACGTTAATAATATCTAGATTGATAATGTCAGATGGTTAATATCTTCCCGAAGTCTTGGGAAATACGATCCGCTGAAAATGGATATACAAGATGGCAATATTATGGCGTACGTATCTAGTAAATGAAACTCGGTTTGCTGCAATACGAGTGAGGTTCAGCGTAATATTATAGGATCAAACATCGCAGCATAAAAATGAATTCGCTTTCATCACAAGCTGGATCACGCTTCCGCCTAATACTCTGATAATGAAATTTTTCGTGAAATTCACATTTCCCGTTCACATACAATACCTAATTGCGTTGAACACTTCACCTAATCATTTTCACACAAATTAATTCTCTTTCAATTCAGAGCGGAGAGTATCAGAAAAAATAATGAACGAAATATCCTGTTTGGAGTTTTTGCGCACATGTTCAAATCCTTTGTAAGCTTTCAGATGAAAACGCTTTTAGTAGATATTTAATTTTTTCAAATCACACGATCTTCATGAAACAGTTAAGCCTCGAATATCGATATCGAAACCAAAATTTCAGAGTCTAAAAAAATGTCCACCAACTATATATAAAAAAAAGATGTTGGTTACATCATTTATAACTCGAGATCGGATGTACTGTTTGTTTTGAAACTTCATATATGGATTCGTCTGCGGCCTGGTTATTATAAATCACAATAAAACATTGAAAAATATATTTACTTATACAGGAAATGCTTTTCCTCCTTTTAAGTAAGGCCACTAGGTGTTGCTACAGTTACAGTCATGCTGCAGCTTATTCGTAGGTACTCTATTTGATATTCTCCCCGTTAGATGACGCTGTAAACAAATAGTGTGTAATTTAAGTTGCCTTTAACTCTTCGCTGTTGACCGAAACCAAAATGTCTTAGCGTAGGAGAATAGATCTCTAAAATGATTCGATTTCGTTGAGATATGAGAGAAGTTTCATTCTTACCCCTTCAGGTGACGCTATTCACACATTATGACTGATTATTATTAGTTGTTTTTACAGTTTTATTTATTCAAAATGAAGTAATCGTGAAGGTACTATATTCGATATTATCACCATTAGATGGCGATGTTTATCCAATTACTGCGTAATATGCAAAGAACTTAGAGTACCAAGAAAGGCCATTACCAGATCAAGAAGCGGGTGAATATCACATTGAATTTTTATCGAAATGTCAAGTGAATCGGATTTTAGCGATCAGTTTCAATCGTGAGTTGTCAATTCTCATCTTTTCTCATAATTTTCGAACTTTTTTCAAATTTCTGTTTGGGTTATAAATAATATTTGCGGAAATAACTTAATTCAAAATTAGTATTGATTGATTAATTAGTAATTGACATATTATTTTTGTTTTTCTGTTCTGTGTGACAGCTCATATCCATGGAAACATGGAAATCTCGCTGCTCCACCAACTGAGATGTTTACCAATTATTTTAAGCTGAGCACCAAAAAGCTGAGATGTTTGAAATAATGGTGTGAGCACTTATTAGATTTTGATGAGCCAACATTGAGAATATTAAAAAATTTTCGTTTTTTCCACTTCAGAACGCACTATTCACAAAATAAGTTCAAATTTTTATTAGTTATTTCGAATATTTGAATTCATTCTGGTGAAAGGGTTGTGTTAATATTCGATAGTTCTTTCAAGAAATAATTTGTGTTCATTTTCTTGACATTTTGATTCATATTAGTTCTGAAGAAAGGTATATTATAGCTTATACTCCTGCTATTGTCACAAAGCGGAGCCAAATTTTTGGTACGAAATGCGTCAACTGCATATTCAAAAATTGCGAGAAATGTGGAGGTTATGTATATTCCGAAAGGCAAAAGACAAGAAAATAGATATCGAGGATGAAAATATGTTACTTAAATATTTTGCGTTCAATTCTTAAATAATATGAATAGGAGTTAGAAATGATATTCAGAGCTTGAAGTAAACGAAATGAAGCGATTCAAACATTTCACATATAAAATTATAAGGTTATGATAGAGAGTATTTAAATGAAGTTATGAATGACATACGATTCACGACATATTACGTTGTGTTAGTGAGAGACTGAATTGAAAATTATTTTTATTCACAATATTGCTGCACAAGCGCAGATCTGGATTCTTCCCTAAGCCCAGTTTCACTTTTCATTGATTTATTGCCCATATTGGAATTATGAAATGACACGTATGACATTGCGGCGCCGCCTCGAAACAATTCTAATATTTTCGATTTAGTCGATGTCAATGCATCCAAAAATCGACAAGTGCATACACCATGTCTTTAGACATCTTAAGCAAGGCTCATATCATCTCGCATATCATTCCATTATCGTGTAAATTCTATACTAAGTTGCCTGCAATTCTGTGCTGTGGACCCAAACAAAAATGCCTTATTCAAGAAGAAAAATAAGAAAACGTCTTGGCGGATTCGTATATTGTGAAGTGAAGTTAAAGTACCATAGACAAAGTACTTCAATTCGAATTCTCAGCGTTGTATTGGCGGAACTAAAGTGGTTTATACAGTGATCAGAGGTAATGAATCATTGGAACTATTTCTCATCCATATAATTAGATCGTGATTTATATTTGCATTCGTGGTGTCGTTCATCACAAGATGTGTACTGCAATGAGAGAACCGTAAAGCATTTAAAACAAAAAGTTACATGTTCAACATTTAGATACTGCTTAAATAAAGAGAATTCTTTTCGTGTGAGTAACGATGGTACTAAAATTTTGAATATTTTGCCTAATTCATCTCCTGCTTGAAAAAATTAGTTTATACAACTTTAACGGTGGATTTTATGAAGCGTAATCATCGGTGATCGGAGCTTGATCTAGCATCAACTCGATTTGACGTTTCAAAAATCAGAGAACCAAGCCGTTGATCTCCGATCATCGGTGATTACGATTTGTGAAATCCACCGTAAGTATCATTTAGGCGAAACAAAGTTCGCCGGGCCAGCTAGTTTTAAATATAGTCACACGTTGAGGATCGAGAGTCTTTTCAACTATAACTCTTAGGTTTTCCGATCCCCAGATGCGACAATCTTGCGTGTTGACGAAGCCACCGATGAGAAAACCGGCCTCATCACTCAACATGATTTGTCGATGGAAATCCGCATCATTTTTATGCATTTCAGGGACCCATTCAGCAAAGACACGACGTTGTTGGTGATCGGCCGGCTTGATTCCTTGTGTTAACTGAACTTTAAGAGCCTTAAGACCCAAATTTTTATGCAAAATACGGTGTAATGACAAATTCCAAAAAACGTCGAGGAATGGACAAACCTGGGTTTTCTTCAGCACATTGGACTACAGCAGCAATATTCTGGGCTGTTCTTGAGCGACTTGCACGGGTTGTATTCTTCAAATGACTCGGTACTGACAATAAGAATTATAAGATTGGTTTAAGACATAGCTATAGGGAAGGATTATCTCAAAAAAGTACATACCAGATTTTACCTACTTTGTTTAGAAACGACACAAGTCGTTATGGAGCAATGAATGGTCGATACTAAACACTCTACATGAAAAACTCCTTTGTCAATTAATTATCATCATAATTTCATCATGAATTTAATCGTCAGTTAAATGAATTAGCG
The DNA here is from genome assembly GCA_951802165.1 of Adalia decempunctata. Taxonomy (NCBI): domain Eukaryota; kingdom Metazoa; phylum Arthropoda; class Insecta; order Coleoptera; family Coccinellidae; genus Adalia; species Adalia decempunctata. Next base: position 32,858,794 of record OX637697.1, read on the forward strand.
TAGGTTGAAAAAACTCAATTTGGATTTTATGAATCTATTCCATTATCTGTGAATAATCCTTCACTACAGCCATACAATCATTATTTCACCTGAATATATTTTTCATTCTTATCGTTAACCTATTACCATTATTTATGTCTTTTTCTAATCGACTTTTATGAGAATTCACTCTTCCAATTCAGTTTTAAATGGAAGAATTTCTCACCAGCTAATAAAAGAACTTATTTATGGATATCGGAAATCAACTATGTGATGTCATGAAATGTTTTTACTTTTGATGTCGGTATGTACCTAAAATAGGATCCTTAGGAGCAAAGACGCATGTTTCTGAAGTAAAAATTGTTCCATCACCTGAAACTCTATAGTTTCAAGCCAAAAGATATCGCCCACTTCAAAACAAGCACCTGTGTGTTATATCTCTAATAGAATCTGGTACAAAAATTCCTATTAGGCTTTGATAGTTGAAAAGTAATCCTGAATATGCAGATTGAGTACCATTCAATTCAAAGAATCTTGTTATCTGGTCCATGGCTTTTATCGGTCCTGCATGCTCACTGGGCCAATGTTTCAAAGATTGACTTGTATGGTGTTACACGTAGTAATGAAGGGTATTTCAATAAGAAATATATAGATTATGTATGAAACAAAATATTTTGTGAATGGCCGCCACAACTTTGCTTGCATTTGCCAAAATTATCAATATTGTTATCGAATACATGTGGTGGTATGTCCAGGCTTCTTAAAAATTCTTCCCAAAAATACTGCGTTGAAATACCGAAAAAATGGGGCAGTTGTAGAAACTGACGTGAAGTCCGGAGCTTTAGAGCTATCATAAGCTATCATAAGGACTCGATCCGAGTTCAATCCCGAGCGTGAAAAAAATTTCTAGTATCGGGGCCACCATTTCACTGTCGGGTCGAAAATTAACAGTGCTGTACCTAAAAAGTCTACACAGAACTCAACTGCTTCTCCGAACTCGTACCAGTTACAAGCTTCGAAGCGTGTAGTTTCAGAGGGTTCTCCTCTGAAGACGAAGGAGTAACCCATATAAACAAGATGTCATTACCTTCAAGGTTGATATGTAGGCAACTCAGTTTAATACAATAAAGAAGAAAGTTCGAAGAAAGTTCCTGACTGCAGCTTTAAAAAAAAATCATCAATCAATACGAATCACTTGTTGAAGTAATATTGCAAATTTTTTCTCGATAATTCGCTCTGATTTAATAAGATTCTAGTCATGCAAACTGGAAAACACTTTGCGATCAGTTTATTCACGTCTAACTCTTTCTAAATGAAAAATTTCTTATCGATCGATTCGGTTAATTGAAATTTTCAGAAAAACAAAATTTCGAACTACTTCATTCACGGAAACCCTGTTAGAATTTTGCCCATTAACAAACTCGAATGCTGCATTCGAAATTCAAAGTCTGTTCGGCAGAAAGTTATCTGTCGATAGACAGAATTGAATTTGATCTTGGATTCATTTTCAGTAAATCAAACCAAATCGTTTGAGACCATTTTTGGTTTGAAACGCGATACATAAAAACATCTTGACGAAATGGTATATACTTCGCTCAAAAATATAAATTACAAATAAATGATCTCGTTGAAAATCTTATTTTTTGACTACACTAAAATACGTTTCATTATACAGAAAACGTTCAATTATAGAAACGTATTTCTTCTTTATCCAACTTCCCTAGGTGAGTAAATATATTTCTTAATCTGACGTATCATAATCTAAGTTCCCACTTACTTGTATCCTGAAATTATTTCGATAGAATCTGGAGAAGAAGCCATTATGCTAATGCAATGGGGTTTCAGATACTTCTTTCAAGATGAACCGTTTTTACGAGCTACTCCACTTTCCCCTTCTCCATATAAAATAAGCTCAATCGAAAACATTTGCAGAAAAACCCACATGGAGGAAAGCATCATAATTATGCAACAGACATAATATGTGCATAAAACTCGTAATGGGTAGCTGCAGTTCGACAACTGGTATAAGCAAAGAGGAAAAAACAAATTCTTATTTATTCATGAAATTGTTCCGATCAATTAGTCGATCTAGAACTGCTCAATTGTTGCTGTCATCCACTGACTGAGGAGTACCAATCATTATCGAGCTTTTTGTTTCTCGTCCAATCATATTCGAGCTTCCCAATATACATGATGTCCCAGAATGAATAGATAAGCCTGAAACACCTCATAGTAGAGCTATTGTTCGCTCCAAATGAAATACAATAGTTATTTTTGTATCTAGTGCGCGAAATGCTACTTTGGTGATCGAGAACAGTTTTTTTAACGAGGCGCAGCCGAGTTAAAAAAATAGTCGAGATCACCAAAGTATTTCGCGCATGAGATGCAAACAAAATTTTTTCTACAACCGTTCGTGCACTGACCGCACCATAAATGTTAACATTGTAAATAATAAAAATAATTAGGTAGTGTTAAATTTCTCACAATTTGAAAGCCTCAATTATTGTTAAACAGTAATGAATAAATTATTTCTTGGATTTTTGCTCTATTGAGGAACATATAAAGGTTAATTAAATATAAAAATCCCATGTAGTTTACATGCAGTGTGCGAAGTAAGTATTTCGCACACTACTTCGCGCACGGTGACAAGGTAACGAAGGAAAATGAAAAAAAGGGTCACTTCGCATATTGTTGTCTATGCGCGAACCTTGTCATTTTTTGACATTTGTAGAAAAAAACATATTTTCATTACACCGCTCTGAAAACCCTATCAAAACATGTCGATTCAGGGCACCGAAAGTGACCCTTTTCCGTGCGGCCGCACCGAAAGTAACCCTTTTCCGTGCGCTGAGACATAGATGCATCTATGCTGAGACACAAAGCAACGATTGCGTGATGACAGTAGACGTCAGTGTTTCGAATAATTATTGTTTTACAATATCGAAATGCTTTCTGTCGAAGAACAAATATCGTTGGATTGTTTTCAGAGAGGTGTAATGAAAAATATCGTTCATTACACGTCCAGAAAGGCTTTTTCCGTGCTTGCATGAATTCCCGTGTTCGGCTCCGCCTCACACGGGAACTCTTCGCGCGCGCACGGAAAAAGCTTACTTTCTGGACTAGTAATGAAATATACTATTTCATTACACCGCTCTGAAAACCCTATCAAAACATGTCGATTCAGGGCACCGAAAGTGACCCTTCTCCGTGCGCTGAGACATAGATGCATCTATGCTGAGACACAAAGCAACGATTGCGTGATGACAGTAGACGTCAGTGTTTCGAATAATTATTGTTTTACAATATCGAAATGCTTTCTGTCGATGAACAAATATCGTTGGATTGTTTTGGGAGAGGTGTAATGAAAAATATCGTTCATTACACGTCCAGAAAGGCTTTTTCCGTGCTTGCACGAATTCCCGTGTTCGGCTCCGCCTCACACGGGAACTCTTCGCGCGCACACGAAAAAATTCTGGACTAGTAATGAAATATACTATTCCATCTTGAAATAATTCTTTTTTTTTCAATGATGGTTTCTGCTAGAATATTGGCCTTTTTTATGCCATAGGGACTATTGAGAAACCTCCTTAATCTATCTATTTTCCATTTTATGATATCCTCCATGAAATAAACTAATTATAATTTAGTAAATCGTATGAGTAGCAGTTGTCATTTTTCGAGATGGCAACAAATCTCCACCCTGATTTGAATGAAGCATGCATGAAATAAAATTGTATTTTAGACGACCGATGCTGGAAAAATCTATTGTTCCGAAGGTGGACGAACGTATGAAAACAAAGCTCTAACACTGGGTTAATATGTTTTTTATGTTTTCAGCCAACAGCAAATGAAAATAGCATTGTAATAATAATTAGAGCCGCTGAAGTCAGTTAAAAATTATTATCATTCAAAACTGCAGGTGCATAATGGTTTATTCATAATTACTGTTATATTTTTATATGCTACCTAAAAATTTTTACAGCAAGTGGCCCATTCGTATAGAATGGAGCATCAACCCAACCAAGACCGCAGTAATTCCGTTTTCTCGGAAGAGGAACCATTCAGCCGTGGAGACATTTGACAGTTCTCACCACGTGACATGGCAATTTCGATAGCAGATAAACAGGATGATGTTGATATTGAACACTGTCACTCTAGGACTCTCTTTTGGTGAGCAACTGTTAGTTTGAAGAAATGTGAAGACAAGCTTTGTTGTTACACTATGGTTTCCTCTATTTTTATCGTAGCTGCTTCAGATTTCGAGAAACAAGTTTTTGAAGATTCTCTCGAAATCCTCGGATTTTTCTCAGGATTTCGAGAGAATAGTTCAAAAGAGTCCGAAAAGTCTAGTATAATAAAAAAGCTTCTCTTTACATATCTTGTAAAGTGTAGATACTATGAGAAAAAAATTAAAAGTTCAACACTCTGTATCTCGAAAACGAATCGTTTGCGACCTCATGTTTATGGGACTCTTTTTCTTGAACTAACTTAAGGAATCTCCCTTTCTCGTTTTAACGTTCAATTTAGGAACACCCTGTATAGGCTAATTTGGTAACAATTACGATAAGCTACTGACAAGTTTTGTCTATTTTTCGAGGTGAGATTATTATTTGTCCTTTGATACTTGAATAGCTCATCTATTTGTTTATTACCGAAATACACACAAGTTACGAATGATATAATATGTGTGGCTCACAGAGGTAATCGAGTTACCTGCATGTGGGCTCGGTCAGCTCGGTGCCAAAAATCAACCAAATTCGAAATGAGTGAAAACCCTCAAAACGTCAGAATATGACAAAATCAAACGCTACCTCACAATTTACTACCATGATTATAATAATAACAATATGATATGAATTACAATCATAATAATATAATGTGATGTAATACTAATAAATACAATTTGAAAAAGAATCACAATAATACCAATCACAAATTAGATGAAACCCATCTCTTCAATTTACCCTTCCTGGTATATCGACCGATCAAAATCTTCAATTCATTAGGAAGTAAGTTAATTACACTATATTGCTGTAAATATTTGTTGATTCAGGTAACAGAAGGTGATTAGGTACCCTAAAAAAGGAACCTAGAAAGCAAACCATTTCTCCCCAAAAAATGAACTCTGAGAGTCTGAGCAATACTGATAAAGTATTCTCTTTGAATATCGAATTCAATGTAATCTTTCAATAATAGATGTTGAAATGAATAAAAGTGATACGATTCGGACTCTCTCCTTCCATTTGCATACAGCCTCGTTAATATCCTTATAGCTTTAAATGAATTTAGAGCACGAAATGAAAGAGTTTATCTCCATTAGTAATGATTTCTTGAAATTGAGTTTAATTTAATCTTCAATCAAATGTCTATAATTTATTTCCTATGATACATGTCATTTGTAACAATGATTTAGAAATAAATTATTCATTAGCAACATATGAGCAGATTATTCATGTTGAAGGAAAAATACTAAGTTACATAACGGATTTCATTCAGAGTGATCATTCATTTCTGTACATAATTTAGTATAATAGGTAAAAGAAAACTCTACCAGATAAATAACTTAGGTGATTATTAATACCTCAACATGTTTCGAGCTCTATGAAGCTCATCTTCAGGAGTAATCACACATAAGTGAAGCTGAAAACAATTGAGAAAGCATAAAAAAATCTCAAAAAACAAAATAAAGCGCAAAAACAACTACAAGAATGAAAAAACAATGTAACTTAACGAGCATAATGACATGACGCAATAATAAAATAAAACAAAATGGACAATACAAAATAGTGAAAGTACAGTAACATAAAATCATGACAGGATGTCATGAAAAACTCACATTAAAATCTTCAAGCACAATTCACAGGAAGTAGTTCAGTGTCATGTAGATGGTTTAAAATGATTCCTCCCGGAAATTCCAACTTAAGAGGGGGGCTCAAAGCACGAACAAATATACTTCAGATATAAATAAACAAAGAAACGAACAAACATGACGAAAACAAAGAAAAAAGGAGTAGTTTCATGCTCGGACAACTAGATGGCATGAGAGTTGGAATTTTATCATATTTGATATTTCAGCCCCCCCCCCTTTTTTTCTTTGTTTTCGTCATGTTTGTTCGTTTCTTTGTTCATTTATATCTGTAGTATTAGGGAAAGATTTAGCGGCATGCAGACAAATTTTGTGAAATTCCGGAAAAAAATTTGTCTGCATGCCGCTAAATCTTTCCCTAATTATTCACACAGACGATAAAATCCATTCATATATCTGTAGTATATTTGTTCGTGCTTTAAGCACCCCTTTTATGTTGGAATTTCCGGGAGGAATCATTTTAAACCATCTACATTACACTGAATTACTTCCTGTGAATTGTGCTTGAAGATTTTAATGTGAGTTTTTCATGACATCCTGTCATGATTTTATGTTACTGTACTTTCACTATTTTGTATTGTCCATTTTGTTTTATTTTATTATTCCGTCTTGTCATTATGCTCGTTAAGTTACATTGTTTTTTCATTCTTGTAGTTGTTTTTGCGCTTTATTTTGTTTTTTGAGATTTTTTTATGCTTTCTCAATTGTTTTCAGCCTCACTTATGTGTGACTACTCCTGAAGATGAGCTTCATAGAGCTCGAAACATGTTGAGGTATTAATAATCACCTAAGTTATTTATCTGGTAGAGTTTTCTTTTACCTATTATGGATCGCCCAGATATTAGGACATTCACTTCAAATCTAATTGAGTATATTTTGTTTATTATGGCGTTGATAATGCGATAATAATCGGGATGGGTTCATGTCTCGTCTCAGCTCCGCTCATAGGACTTATCAGATAGGCTATTATAAGCGTACTCTGCTATTGACTTAGGTGTTGCAGTTGCCCTGCTCGAAGAATTAGAAGACTTGAAGTCGATCCTACCGCGGTACCCTGTATCGCTTTCGAGTGGCGTCCTCAGCTAAGCACTTGCCCAAGTGCTTAATCCTATTAGGGCATTCTACCAGAGATTTCAGTCTCGGATAAGGACCTTAAAACCACTAAAAAGTATGGTTTAGCTCCGTAATAGAGATTCGAAACAGTTTTGAAACCAGGACTCAAAGATATTCATTACCGAGATTAACAATAAAACTCAATCACGAATATTGCAGATATCTTCCAGCATTTCGGCATCTTCCGCTGAGAACTAACTTATCAAAACAACAAACTCCTATATGTGTGCATTTTCCTGAAGTAGAATTTCTACCTCGTATATCATGCTAGCTCCAAAGTTGGCTCTGGAAATATGTTCTTATTCAAGGAATGGGTTGTATGATTGAAAGTAGTATTCCTGCAACAGGCACGAAACTGACAAAGAGCTCATTGTTTTCAAGAATTTCAGATTGGAGATTGTTTTTGGAATACGCGAATATCCTGAGTTGGTACATTTGAAATGTATGTGAATGTGGAAAGGGATTTCATTCCTCAGACTCATATTTTTCATGCAGAAGACAAACAAATGTGTTATCAGAAATACAGGGTGAGTCTTTGACTTGTACATATATTTTAACTGAAGATTCTTGAGGTCAAAAGAAACCTTTTTTTCGTTTTCCATTTTTCCGAATTCGGCTCTGTTAAAAAGATATAGCCATTTAAAAAAAATGGGGCTGATTACGTGTCTGAAAACATTCTCTGGAACCAATGCAAAGTTCATATTTCTCGATTAAAATTAAGTTGGTATATTTGGGGGAACTCAAGTACTTACTAACCTCATTTGAATAAGAATGTTAAAAACACGAAATTTCTAGAAAAAAAACACTCAGTTTAGTCCGATTATATCGGCAATTGAAAAGCCATATTTCTCCTATATAATTGAGTTCCTTCTTCGATTTTCCTATAGATTAGTTTGTAAACAGGATAGCAATATCATTTGATTCTGCCGTGGCAACATTGCAGAATCTAATTTTGACAGGTCCAGTGGCGTGGTGTTATCGATATATAAACAATGATAATGGGAACTAGGATAGCCAGTGAAACACAACTTCTTCACCGAGCAACGTATACATATATTTAGACTTCTTCACAGCCTTAGTTAATTGTTGTAGGCTAACGATGTGATGCATAAAACATTGAACACACAATATACTTAACAAATAAAATCTTAGTCAAATATCTACATTTGAAATAATAAATTAGGACGGACATGAGATTTGGACATTCAAAATGGAAAATAACCACAACAACAAATGACAACTTCACCTCATCAACAGTTTAACATTAGGTCGAACCTGATCTATCCACTGATTTTGAGTTCCTCAAATAATTTCAATATTGCAGTTGGATGCTGTGATTTTCAACTAGATACATAAAAACCTAGAATTAGAGTTTATTACTCCATTTTAATGTACGAATTCACAAAAAGGAAAGTGTGATACGCTCTGAGAAGAGGCAAGAAGGTATCATAACAGTAAACGGAATGGGTGTATTAATAAAGTGAATACATTACGGAGAAGGAAGAATATGTTCTTGAGTTAATGTCAACCATCATAGGCGTTCTGAAAGGGGTGTCTAGGGTTCGGAATTGAAAATATGATATTTATCAATAAGGTGATATTTCTTATCGGCTGCTTTGTCTAGAGCTGGAACATAATCCTTCAGATACCAGCGCATGCACCATTTTGTGAATGTGATTTCACAGGAAACCCAATTACTAATTGCATGGAGCTAGTTTTCTGTGACGGAAATAGCCCATCATCTTGGTCCTTATTTGATTAAATAACCTTCCACAGCCTACATCAATAAATATAATATATCATATATGACCTAATAGTTCATCCGAGAATTTAAGGCTTTTATAAAATACACTCTAATTATTGGCCCATCAAGCAATTGAATGAAGAACGAAGCAAAATAATAATAAATAATCCATCACTTCTTTCTTAACTAGCTTTTAATCAGCAATGATTAAACCTCATTCAAATTTCCAGCAGAGTTATTGAGTTATTGACAGATATCATGAGAATCTGTCATAGAATCAAACGTGGTTCAGTTTTGATAAAGTTATTGCATAATCATTCCATAACTTTTCCCCTCCTTCTTAGAAGGTGCCAGGTAAATTTCAGGAACTAGTACCTACAGATGTACTCAGTACCAGATAATAATATGAGATCTTATTGCTCTAACGTACGCCATTATCTCTGGCAAGAATGCCTGCTGTTTCATTCCATTGGATGCTGTATCCATCTTCAAATGTGAAATTATAACTTTACATACATGAACATGGTGTTTTATGCATAAAGTTCCAACTCAATCTTTCTGTGTTTCTGGGCTTAAGTCGTGTAAGTATTTGTGGAAGAATATTACTAGTTTGGAAAGTTGTCCCAGCATTAAACCTATTTCTAATTAGTTGTTTCGTGTTATGTTATTATGTAGTATAGCTAGTGGCCAAGAACACTGGGAAAATGAAAGTCCTTTATGAGGTGCCAATGTTTCGACCTTCATTTCTGTTCTTTTTCAAGGCTTAAGTAGAAAAATATCGAAAGCATATGGCACAACATACATTCAAGCTAACACAGAGTGCCATGAAATCCTTTACAACAACAATAATATAATACAATATAGTATGAAAGCAAATTATATCCACGGGGTTGATTGTCTTTTGTGATTTTACTTATAAATATTGTAATTGTTATAATAATTTCATGGCACGCTGTGTTAGCTTGAATGTACACTGCGCAAAAAAATTAACGCACATTCTGAAAATCTCAATTTTAATGAAAGTTAACTCTACATTGACTTCATAACTTATTTTTATGATTTCTCGGGAAGGTTTTGAAGGAAACAAGACACATTAAATGGAAGAAAAATTCAGGATTTCACCGAATCTTATGTGAAAGAAGAGAAATGAACAATTTTCAAAATACTGAAATGCTGATAAGTGATTTAATACTTGGTATTTCCACCCCTTGCTTTAATTGCAGCTCGGCAACGACGGTTCATACTCAAAATTAGTGATCTTAAAATGTTCTGATCTAATCCTTCCCAGATTTCTCCGAGTTGGATTCCAAAGTCACTAAGAGTAGCTGATGGATGATTTTCTGAACTTCTCAGCCTTCTATTGAGGTTGTCCCAAACCTGCTCAATCGGATTGAGATCTGGACTTCTTGCTGGCCATTCCATTCGAGGTACTCCTGAACGATACGCGCACGATGGTGTCTGGCATTATCGTCCATAAAAATGAAATTTTCACCAATGTATGGGGCAAATGGCACTACATGCTCTTCAAGAATGTTCCTTATATACTTATCAGCATTCATAGCTCCATTATCAACGACCACTAGGTCTGTGCGAGCAGTCAAAGATATTCCACCCCATACCATAATCGATCCTCCCCCGAAACCAGTAGTATTCAGGAAATTGCATATCTTTCATGTGGACGTCTGTATACATGGGAACATCGATCACAATGGTAGAGGCAGAATCTAGACTCATCTGTGAAGAGAACTCTTTCCCAATCGGCCTCTTCCCAATGCATATGGTCTCTCGCAAAATCCAAACGCGCCCTTCGATGGGCTAGGGTAAGAGCTGGGCCTCTTGCCGCGACACGAGGCCTTAAATCGTATTCTCTGAGGCGATTTCTTATTGTCTGAGTGCTAATTTGCACCTCATGAGTTTGCTCAAGCTGATTTTGAAGGAGGCGAGCGGTTGCAAACCGTTGTCTCAACGAAGAAACTCTCAAGTAACGTTCTTGAATGGCAGTTGTTACCCGTGGTCTACCCTGTTGTCTTCGGACATTCATACCTGTCTCCCTGAATCGCTGCACCATTCTGGACACACTTGTATGGGAAACTCCAAACCTTTCTGCAGTTCTTGTGTATGTCCACCCTTCTTCTCGCAAAACTACCGCTTGGGCACATTCCTCTTAAGTCAAATTGCGTGTTTCGCGTTGCATAGCGATCGAGTGCAGAAAATCAAACGAAACGAAAACTATTGATCACTAGAATTGATCGCGAACAACTGATTTTAGAATGAAGCCAATACATTCAAAATCTGATAATATCATCTTTTTTTATTCCTGCTGGGAGAAAATATCTGTATTGAAGAATAACGTTGAAAGTAGATAACATATGCATGCATAATTCTGATAAAAATAATCATCATTGAGAACACCTGTTGTAGAATTTGAGATTTCCATAATGTGCGTTAATTTTTTTGCGCAGTGTATGTTACGCCCTATTGTTTTCAATATAATTCTATTGGAGCCATCGAAAAAACCAGAAATAAAGGTCGAAACCTGGTTATCTGATGAAGGATTTTCATTTTTTCGCCCTCTCCACTCCTTCACTTCCCACACTACATATTTGAAGAATAGAACACGAATACTTTTTAATGTTATCCTCGATTTCAGCGAAAGTTTTGTCTAGATATTGTTTCCTGTCAGGAGTTTCTTATTATAAACCTCCTGTTCATTTTTCATTATTTCATGATGAATGACAAGCTCTTATAGCTCTAGGGTACACAAACACATCACAATACCCTTTTTCTTTCATAACTTCTTCTGTCATGTTTTGGGTGACATAGGCAGGAAATTACACCAGCAGAACAAAACATTTAATTGTAAGAACAAGATGGACACAGTTCCCTCTTGCAGTCACCTTTGTGTTAAATTGAACTCATAGCGACATCTAGAAATAACTCGATCAAAGCTGGAGCTCCTTTTCCCTGTCCACCTGAAAGGAAATAAATGGCAAAATATCAAAACTAAGAGACGTGGGTACTTTCAAATTATCTGGCAATCCAGTTCAAAATTATATTAAATGGAGAGTTAATAATTTTCATAGGCAAGAAGAATAAAATCACGAAGTGGGCGACCAGCTTAAGACTACAGTCAGCATTTAATTTTGACGATTTCTGTCGAATAACCAAAATATCTGTTCTATACTCCTTTAATAGAATGCATTCCGGCGCAAATGAAGTTTTTTCACGCCAGTGCATGGTGTCATTTTCTGTTCAGAGTTTCAAGAACATAAAGAACAATGGCGTGCTATCTAGGACGGCAAAACCGGCTTAAATCCTAACACCGCAATATTTTCCAAAGTGCCTTGTTTCTTTGTTTGCCACCAGGATCAGATAGTGTACGAATGTTGTTCCGCTACTGGCATCTACGTTGTGAGAAATCCTAACCGTGAATGTTCTGCTGAAATTCAAGGAACTATCGTAAAAACGAATAGCAGCTGTGAGAGTTGCTTCCCAGTTTCTACTCCCATAGTATTATAAGTGGAAGAAAAATGACATCATTCCAATTACACTTAGTCGTGACTTCGAGGGCTATTACTGCAACAATGTATCCATTTAGAAAATAGGGTAGTGCGGGTGTTTGCAATGCTGTAAGATGAACCGCTGGGATGAGAATGGGTTGGAATGTTTGAGATGTGATATCTCCGAAATATTTTCGAAAGCTCTTTGTTATTCGCATATAGTCTCCATCTTCCTTGATAGCGAAGTTCAACTTATCTTCAGAAATTTTGAACGCGTTTTCCTCAAAAAAGACCTTCGGTATATGTATTTGTTCTACTCAAATGGAAAAAGTAGGTACCAGGGCTGCTGATAGAATTTTCAATTGACCATTTCATTCGCCACAAATACGTTTTATGTATAGTGGAAAAATTCCAGGCTAGTGGTTCAGTTCACAATCGAAATCACCATCAGAAAGAGTTGTCAATGATGAAGATAAAAAAGTTGCTATTTTGGGTCATATTGCTTTGATGCTCAACACCCAGTACACATCATCAGGAGCATGAGTTATATTCTCAAAAGGAGAAAATGAACTGAAAAATAAAAATGAAAAATTTTATCATATACGAGGATGTATTGATATCTAGTTAGCCTAGACCAATTCCATGCATAAACAAAATATTGCCATACCATATAAACGAACAATAACTTATTAGAAGTGTCAGTGTAGAGTTCGACATCAATAAAGTAAACCAGAGTTAGGCAATACATAAAAAAAAGATGTCCACCGAAATTGTAAAAATCGAAAAATTGGAGTATCGAGCAATCATCAAGTAGGTACCTGTATTTCAAAGGCTTAAGAGGTAAGCAGATTTACGAAGATACCCTTGCTGATCAAAGTCCTTCGTATGCGACCGTGAAAAATTGGACTGCAAGCTTCAAACGAGGTAAATTTTCCATTGAAGATGATGACCGATCGGGAAGGCCAGTTCCTGTGTCAGTCCCCGAGAATATCGATGCAGTCATGACATGATTTTATCGGACCGTCGAATTGGGCTAAAACCGAGGCTAAAACTGATATCTGAAGCACTGAAGATATACAGGGTCTTTCACGAGGAACCTCACCCATATTTATACGGGAAACTACTGAACGTATTTTCATGAAATTCAGCACTTATAAGTATTTCACGATGCTGATGAAATCTAAAATATTTTCAAGTCATGAGCACCTCCGGTTTTTCCGGAAATGACGTCAACTTCCGTTTTTCAAATTAGAACACCATTTTTTTATTGCAGAAATAGATTCCTTAGAAAATTTCAAGTTATTTTGATGTAACAGTTTTCAGTTTTGGTTGGAAAATTCTCTCTGAGCGGGAAAATTCGAAAAAAAAATCGAAAATAGAGCTCCGCTGAAACAAGAATAACTTCGAGGTTTTTGGATGGAAAATTTTCATTTTTGGGATTTTTCAAGATGCAAGATGACTTTGAAAATCGAAATCGCGATTCATGATACAGGGGGTGGAAAAATCGCTTTCAAAGTTAGGGATGACAAAATCGTGAAAAATCAATTTTTTCAAATTAGAACCCCATTTTTTTATGGCAGATAATGAATCTACGTTAAAAATTAATGTGAGTGTATGCATCACACCCTTGCCCTAAAGTGGATATTTTCTGAGTTATTCACAACAAAATGTTTTTCGTCTTGAATTTTCAGCTATTTCTTTTCCCTTCACGCCAAAAAGATGAAATTTTCAGGAACTGTTACTTAAACCATGTTTTAGATTGTACTACCCTAATATGCAAGAGAAAAAAATTACAGGTTGTTCCTAAATAGATGGCGAATTTGAATTCGAATTTGTATCGGAAACCTCTTTATTTCAACTAATCGGCCATCGGTTTTCTCTCCAGTGATAAATAAATAATTCCTTATGAACCATATGCAAAAACTTATGTTTTAGATTCTTTTTTTTTAATTATAGATATCATTAATTACATCTGCCAAATTCCTTATTCAGTAGCATGTAATTAATGATATCTATAATTAAAAAAAAAGAATGTAAAACATGGTAAGTTTTTGCATATGGTTCATAAGGAATTATTTATTTATCACTGGAGAGAAAACCGATGGCCGATTAGTTGAAATAAAGAGGTTGCCGATACAAATTCGAATCCAAATTTGCCATCTATTTAGGAACAAACTGTAACTTTTTTCTCTTGCATATTAGGGTAGTAAAATCTAAAACATGGTTTAAGTTACAGTTCCTGAAAATTTCATTTTTTTGGCGTGAAGGGAAAAAAATAGCTGAAAATTCAAGACGAAAAACAGTTTTTTGTGAATAACTCAGAAAATATCCACTTTAGGGCAAGGGTGTGATGCATACACTCACATTATTTTTTAACGTAGATTCAATACCTGCCATAAAAAAATGGGGTTCTAATTTGAAAAAATTGATTTTTCACGATTTTGTCATCCCTAACTTTGAGAGCGATTTTTTCATCCCCTGTATCATGCATCGCGATTTCTATTTTCAAAGTGGATACATCAATCTTACATCTTGAAAAATCCCAAAAATGAAGATTTTCCATCCAAAAACCTCGAAGTTATTCTTGTTTCAGCGGAGCTCTATTTTCGATTTTTTTTTCGAATTTTCCTGCTCAGAGAGAATTTTTCAACCACAACTGAAAAATGTTACATCAAAATAACTTGAAATTTTCTAAGGAATCTATTTCTGCAATAAAAAAATGGTGTTCTGATTTGAAAAACGGAAGTTGACGTCATTTCCGGAAAAACCGGAGGTGCTCATGCCTTGAAAATATTTTAGATTTCATCATCATCGTGAAATACTTATAAGTGCTGAATTTCATGAAAATACGTTCAGTAGTTTCCCGTATAAATATGGGTGAGGTTCCTCGTGAAAGACCCTGTATAGTTCACGTCAATTTGGACATGAGAAAAATGGATCCCCAAATATTTGAATGTTGACCAAAAGTAGATGTAGACTTCTTAAACCGAATTGTTACTATGGGTGAGACTTGGGTACATTTCTACGATCCAGAAACAAAGCAACAATCGATGGAATGACGACACTCTGGTTCTCCAAGACCTAAGAAGTTTCATGTCCAAAAATCTGCTGGAAAGTTCTTGCTTCAGTTTTTTTGGGATTGCCATGATTGATTTTTTGGATAAGAGTGGAAAAATAACTGGAGATTACTATTCGACATTACTGACCACTCTATGGGAAAAAATCAAAGAGAAAAGACGCGGAAAGCAACCCAAAGGTATTCTGTTTTTACAGGACAACGCCCAAAACACAAATCTCATGTTGCCATGCAAAAAAATTCGTGATTTAGGGTTAGAATTACTAGGACACCCCTCTTATTCACCAGATTTGGCTCCGTCCGACTATCATTTCTTTCCTCAACTGAAAAAAGTTTAGAAGGTCGTGAATGTTCTTCCAACGAGGAGGTAATAAAATCTGTACAGGACAGGTTTGCAGAGCAATTGCCGAAAAGCAAAAAACGTGAAAATAACAAGAGTGAAATTTCATCTCGACTGGTATTTGACATGACTATTTCACGAGAAAATATGTTTAACACCGATATGGTCACATTTGACACGTATTGCGCTATTTGGTGAATTAGAATTCATCATCATAGATTAACTAAACGTTGTTTGTTTTCTCTGTGGTATGTGGCATTCATTTCCGGAGCTATCTATAAATTTGAGAAACGTCAAAAATTTTATCGCTGAAAAACAAACTTTTTACTTTTGCCGGCTTGTATGGTTTATCGAGATGAAACGATAGTTGCTACGGAAAGTGGAATAGTCATTGAAAAAAATAAAAACAAATTTTTGTTGAGGAATTTCTTCTTCATAGTATAGCTCTCCACAATCAAGAAATTTATCCATAAAAGCTCCAAGAATGTCTTATGGTTTTTTTGATGGTTGTAAAAAGTTTTTAAGGGAAACTTCCTCTAGTATTCTGGCTTTAGGTTGATTGTCCTAAAGAGAATAGCTGATATTTTCTCTTCATTCAGGATGATTGGTATTAGACCATTTTTCAATTCTGTGAACTGTTGGCTCCGTCCATATACTCTTCTACAGTGTTTCCCCAAACTGAAAGATTGGTGTCATCAGCTCATTGGGGGGGATTCAACATCTATTTTCTGTGTTGAGTTGGTGGTTTCTTGATCATTGTGATTGATGTCGTCGTTTTCTTGTTCTTCACGGTGTTCTGAAAAAGAATCTTCATCATTAACAAAGATCACAATCGAAAGAGAAACCAATTCACCGGTATTCCTAAACGATTTTCTCCTTTTATGATATTGCTTTCACATTTTTTTTTCATTTGAAAGACCCTTCTAGTCAAATAGGTTTTCAACCATGCATATGCTTATGCTAGTTGCTCGAATGCTAGAGCTTCTTTAATAGGATGCTGATAGACAAACGTATGTTTTCGAAAAACCAAAAGCATTCCTAGTACCTACATAGTTTTTATTATCGAGCGGGTCTTTGATAGCTTGGACAGAGTTACAAAAAGTTGTAGTAGTCTATTTTCATTAAGATGGCCATGTTCTTTGGACTTCAAAATTTTGTAGTTGAGGAGAAATTCCACCATTACATTACGAATTCAAATATTCTGAAGGAACTTTTGAGTTAACTCATCGGTCCGTAACTTCCAATTTAGTTTGGATCTGTTTCTTGTGTTGGATATATAACTGATATTTTTAATGCTTGAAAAAATACTCCATATGTTCAGACTTCTTGTTTTAATTTTCGTTCATATACGACAAAGTTGATACTGAGGCCAGCAGGCCATCAGATTTATCTCTCAAGTCAGCAACTACCATTATTCAGTCTCATATATAACATATATTTCTTCTATTTTTGTTCTGATAAGAATTGGTAAATTAGTCCATTCTTCTCTCCAAATAAGCTCTACGTATATAGTTAATATCATACTTCAGGGAACATTTCATGATAAAGCACAGAACCTCTCTGTTTTCTTCAAAACTCAAGTTATTATGATAAAGATCTCATAGTGAAATTTTGTAATGAAAGTTTTTTCATTTGAAAAGAAATAAATTATGTTATAATTCTCGTTTTCCTTCCATGATTTTTCTCTTTCGAATAGAACATAATAAAATCTGTCATTAAATTGGCAGGAAATAATTCTCGTGTAAAATTATTCACTTCACTTCAGGAAGCTCCGACTATAATGTCCAAAATGAAATCTGGTATATATGATAGCCATTCTCATATATCAGTTTTAATAAGCGAGTTGAAAATAATGAAAACATGTATCATAAATTCACGAAGCATTGCCGAAAAACAATGCAAACGATATACCAATAGTTAAACCATTACGCTGAAACGCATCGCAGAAACTCACCTATTTCATGAACCGGATTTTAATGAAAAGAATCCAAACCATTCATTTCATTAGCTCATATGAAAGTTTCAGAAATTTACATAACTACACAATGCTCATAATGGGAAATTACCCGGATTCCATAAGTTTTCGGCTTTATTGTTATAATGATCGTGTTATTAACTAAATATGTATCATCGCTTTTTAGAACATTATTTATCTGTTGGGGATGGTGGAATAATTGATGAAAAAATCTGTAGTTTTCGAGGGAATCATATTTCAAATTATCTGACGATGAATTAATAAGCCATATGATGTCGTTTAGGATTTTAACTCGCAAATAGAGTGGTATTTTTTTAGAAATGTTTTATTCGGATTAGATCAATCTCCTGAATCCAACTTCAATCGTTCAAAATACACCACACCAATAAAATTGATTCAAATTATTCCCGATACTGTCACCATCACTTTTATGTGTGCAAATTCTTGATGTGCATGGTGAAAAAGCCTATACTCCATTCACTGTTATAAAGTATACCGGTTGGCCATGATTTGGGTTTATTAAGTTCTTTACTGAAAAATGTCGCAGGTTGGCACTCGTGAAAGTCGAATAATTCTAAGCGACATTGCCAAGGCTACTTTCTATTCACTCTTTTTGAAGTTAGTTCTTTTAAGGTTTAACTGTGACACAGGATTCGTAGCACTACTACATTTTCATACTGGAGTATTTCAAGTTGTGCAAAAAGGTATTTGAATGTCTTCTGCAGGCTTATTTCTTGAGAATTTTGAAAAGTGGGAAATTCCATTGGTCCGTCTGTTCTGTTTGTTCAAAAGTTTTTCTGGGATATTCGAGTACTTCTATTCTTTTTCCGAATGAACTATCACAAAGTGTCCATCAATTTTCAGTAAAATCTCAACACTAGTTTCCGTGAAAGAAAAAAGCATAACTGAATCTTTCAACCATGTTTATATACGTGAAATATTTCCAGTATTAACAGAGAAAGTTTCTTCAACATTCGCTAATAATAATAACTAGTTTCTCGAATTCATTATTTTCCCAAAGTAAATAAACATTTTGATAAATACGACTTTACTACGATTTTTATGTAGAAACGACAACGTTGCGGGCGTAACCGACAGGGGAATGACTATAACCTAACATTTTCAAAATATACGCGGTGAAATGTGTCAGAATTTCATGACCAACCGGGATACTTTATGAAAGTGAATGTAGTATACTTGCACCAACAATCTACGAGCAACGTTCAATATGGAGTTCCATTTCTTCTATACGTACATTATTCACTTCTCGTCACGCTTCCTTTTTTGATTTTCAATGAATGAAACTGTTCAAACAACAAAAGAATACTGAACATGTTTGTGATCGACGTCGACAAAAGAGAAAAAGGGATAGTAACGAACAAACTAACCTAGAAATTAATTAATACAAGGAGCCATAGAAAAAGCGAACATTAGCGATGTTGGTGGAAAATATTGAATTAAGGTGCAGAACAGAAATAACTGATGTACAGAGAATTAAACAAGTGACAGTGAGTCGTTTATGTTTGCAAGTCTATGTTCGTGAATTGGAGACAGAGAGATAAACGATAAACCTCAAGAGCAATAGGCCAATGATGCCAAGAAAGCAAACATTACAGTGGGCAGGCACATTATAGAGAAGCATAAGTATCGGAGAGACCTCGGTTCAGGAGTGAAAAAGAAGGCAAGGCATTCGACAATCTTAGTGCGACACCAAAAATTCTCGCCCTGGATTCACTACAATGATGAAGTGAAGAGAACAGTAGCCTTCAGATACACTCGTTATATTATAAAGTATTGAAGGATCTGAAATATCGCTCCACGTTGTCTACTTGGTTTGCCATGCAATTTGATCAACAATAAAATCTGAGATAGAAAAACCAAAAACACTGGGAGATTGTGAACTAAAATTATTATTTAGAATCGTCCGACCAACGGAGAATAGACTTATTATATTCGCAATTTTTATGGCGTGCAAAAGCATACTCTCGCACATATCGTTTCCGAGACAAATGGAGGACGCAGCTGTGCTTGCGTTTTCCTCTGGTGCGAAAACGAACGAAAATTAGTTATGGTGCACGAGATCGATCGCACTAATAGCGTTCCCAGTAATCAAATAAAACAGGATGTGTTTGCGAAGGTGCACCTTTGTGTGATATCAACGAGATATATGCGGGATGGGGCAGAAACGTTGGATGGGAGGGAATCTGTTTGGATTCTCAATAAAAACACATGCGGTCTCACGGGCCTATGTTTTGATTTGATGGGATGGGGAGGAAATTGACGGTTTTATTGTAGAACATAGAATTCAACATATTATTGTACATTAGGGCTTTTATATTTTCGTAGGCTTGCCATGCACTGTTATTGTGCGTTTGACGACTTCGCCAGAAGGAGAGCAATATACACTGCTCCACAGAAGTTAAGGAAGCCCAGAAATATTGTCACTGTTTCAAAAGTTGCCGATTCTTGGTCACCAAATATTCATTAATGGAAAAAATCAAATGTTTAATCTGAATGGTTTTGTTCTTAGACCATAGAAAGAGGAGACACACCTTTCAATAATAAATAGTGAAGCCAAGTTTCAAAATCATCAGAACTGAACTGGGTGATTGTAATACTACGGAATCAAAATGTAGTAGAAATTTTTGCAACGTTGTGACGTTCGTTGAATTTTCTAATAAATAAACTCTCAATCAAAATGAAAAGTTTCTTAGATTGAAATTCATTTACTCATTTGTGCGTGAATGCCAGAAACGAGTATTGGTTTCTTCAACTATTGTGCATTGTTCACATTACATATACTTAAGTATATGTAAATGTTCGCGAAACGGATCGATCTTTTTGCCCCAGATTAATGTATAAAAACCATATATCTACTAATACCAATATGGATTATACGCCTGCTAATAGTTGTCTGAAAGTGAAGTCAGATCTTTGGTAAAGATTGAATTGTACGCATGCGTCAACTCGAAATTCAATTATGACAATAGACTTGGAGGTTATGTCATCATTTATTTACATTTTAGGCTTCAAGATTTTCTTGCTTGGATGAAAACGTTCTACTAAAACATTTCTATTTTAGTTTTCGCAAAGAAATGAATGTTATAAGTTTTCAGAAAACTATTTGATTCATCGTATTGAAGGGAATGCATTCTTTTAGCCGGAATAAATATTGATAATTCATGTATCAAGGATTCATCGAGAAATTTTCGTCAGAAGTTCTAATGGAATTCCGACTACCCGATAAAATAAAACGTAGGTATAGGTATGAACATCTTTGCTGTGAGAGGTTGATAAAATGGTAACTCACATTATTGAATAATCCATCGTAAATCTATCTATAGTTAAATGAACTCTTGTTATCAAAGTAATGTAGAAGTCAAAAAGATTCTTGTGTTTTAGCTGAATTGAATATTTCATTACTGAAACAAAATTGAAATGTGTTTTTTCAGGTAGGTATTCAAGGATATGTTTATTCGCAATGTTACCTACCAATAGTTATTCTCCACAATTTTTGTTTGATAAGTCTTGAATTTTTGTCTTGTTTATCTACTTGCTCAGGATTTAATAATTTTTGATTGTTTATTGAAAGGTTTCAATTCTGAATGAAAAATTCCTTCTTTGCTTCAAACATTCCATTTTGAGATCCTTTTTATAGCAACTATTGAAGTACTATCAAGTAGAGGCCATGAACATTAATTATTCAAATTTGTGTTACGCAATTTCTTAAAATGATGTATTCAATCATTCTATGTAATAAAACAAATAATAACTATTTTACAGTTTATTTACACATTTTTTTCATTACAATTTCATACCAAAAATTATTGTCAAGGAAGAGAACAAACCAGTTTACATGCTGAGGTAGGTAGATTTGGATGAACTTACTTCTTAATTGAGACATATGAAGTTTTGTTCACTTTGGTAGATTGGAAAATATGGGGCCTATTTGATAAGGTTTTTGGGGAAATAAGCTTTCATGACATTCAACATGAGTAAAGTATTAGAAAAGTTTGAATCCTCCTCCAATTTTGAAATGGTTCCTGAAATTACTTCGAAATATTTTCTTACTATGAGTTTTCAGGTAAACTATGAATTTTTAGTCCATGATCCATATCATAATTGCTTACATAGTAAGTGAAATAGCCGTCAGACAAGGGTAAATCCAAAATTTTTCTCAGAGGGGCACTTTCGAGAACAGGTTGAACTTTTCTGATTGGATTATTATATGAATATGTGATTTGGAGTTTGTTACGAGTACCTTCATGGAAATATGCAATTTTTTAACAACCCGGGGACTGCATATTCCATTAAAATTGAATGAGAGGCTATTATTATGACATATCGAGAACATGGGAGTTGAGTTAGCAGTACATACACTAAGTAATACAGTATTGCAAAAATACTGAACCATGACCTAAAATAAAAAGATGTTGAAATTGCTGAATTTTGTTAAATTTTCAATAATACCATCTAAATAGTGAGCATGATATGTAATCTAAAAAACAAAGTTGAAACTGAAAAGACATACCGTTGATTGGAAGGATTGCCTGTAAACAGTAGAAGATTAAAATCATGCAAGTTTTTTGCTAAAACAAGATGAGTACGTAATGTTGAGGTGAATAAACCTAGAGTGAAACCTCGATATAACAAATTTTAGACCAATCTCACCTCAGTTTAACGAATTTCTACTTGCTCCCTTCCGATTTGTTATATCGGGGTTCCACTGCGTATTGATATGATGTAATCAAAAGCCAAGGCAAGTTTACCTCTCAATCTAATCTAATCTAATATGTAACAAATGATTTATTAAGTTTCAGAATGCACTTATTCTAGAGTCAGTTTAATTGACTGATTTCATTCATTTGATGAAAAGAAAAACACATCCAATATGTGTGTTGAACAGCTCTTTCACCTAACGGTACATTGGCCATTAAAAACTTAGAGCCAACCCTTTCAGTGGGTTACTATTCAGAAAGAGATTTATACTTTAAAAGATGTCCTCCATCCAAACCAAAATTGACTTCTCTGGGTGTTTTCTATTAGTACCTTTCCCTGTAAAATAATTTTCAACAAAATGTCTTCCACAAATTCTCAGCTGTGCGACATCAGCATTTAGGTGACATAGGGCCATCCACTGAGATCTTTGTAGGTGATTCTGAGGGAACCTGAAAAAAATATAGTGGTAAAGGAGAAAGCATGAACGTATAACAGTTGTATTTGAATTTTTTACCTGTGATATGAATTCGAGCGTGTAGGGTCACAAATGTAACATTTGTGAGTAGAGCTCCTTAAAGACATGTTTAATTCCTTATTGAATAAAAGAACACAACAACATTTTCAAATAGATATAAATACTATTCAAAAACGGACCAACTATACCTATAAAGACTATAACCAACTCAACTAGGTAATTAAACTATGATTATATCAAACGCGAAAATGAACAATAACAACAACGATTATAAGTGAAAAATGAACGAGGATTTAAACAACGAACGAATTTTCACAAACGGAATAAATAATTTGTTTGGTTATGAGCGTATGAAATAATACATCACATCATTAATTTTACGTGTATGACATAATACAAGGTGCCAGAGAGAGATAGAATAACTACGTTATTTTTTTTCTTAATATTTCTGCACTTGCGCAGATCTGGAGTTTTACCAAAGCCCAGCTTCAGTTTTGATTGGCTCATGGCCCATATTGGAATTATTAGATATATGATAAAAACGTTTGGCAATACGGTTTTTTGAATCTATGTCCAGTTCATTCATTAATTACGTGTCGCCATCTTTATTCTATGAAATTTCTGACATTTCGAACAGTGTTGTCAACAAGATTTTGAGCTTCATTGTATGTTCAAAGCGTTATTTGGATTTATTTTGAATATCTCCAGCTAAATACGATAAGAAAATGGTTCGTAAGTGTCTTGTGTGTGGTAAATTGGACTATTTGAATCCTAACTTGAATTTGCACAGGTATGTATATGTTCTAATCTTTTCATACTTAGTATCAGAGGCGTAGATTTTTAGAATTTCACTTTTCAGATTCCATTCTGATATTGAGAAGAGGAACATCTGGTTCTCGATCCTGAATATTACTTGATGATCTTTCTCAGAAACTATTTGTATGTTCTGAACACTTCGAGCTAAAAGATTTAGTTTTTCGAGTGAATGGTACCAGATATCTCAAAAATGATGCCAATCCCCTTCTTGCCAAACCAATCTTCGAACTTTCGTCCTTAAGGTAAGTTTCTGGGAATTTCCAGAGAAAGAACCAAAATATTGAAATCAAATATTAGCCATTTCATCAAAAAATCATCATTGTGTCGGTACTCTGGAAACTCAACAGAGGGATGGATCAGATATAAGCATCTCACATATGATAAATTCGATAAATTGATAAGTCTCTTCCCAGTACCTGTTCTCCTACCGGCAGGTGGAATGGTTGTAATTTTTGTTGCATTAGTGATTAATTATATCTGGTGTAATCTGTTTTGCAGGGTTGAAAAAATTGAGCCAGTGGAGAAATGAGGTTCATCTTCCCGTTTCACTGAGGCACCATCTTCTTCTAAAATTAGAAGAATAAGGTGGATATTTCATCTCAAATCTCTTAAATTCCATTAACTCTGACAACTAAGTCATGATCATATCAAAAAATCTTCTCTTCTTTTCAGGAATTCATTAATTCAGGAGTTGCAAGAGATTCATTTCAAATAATGTTAAGAGATCCAAGCAAGCAGGAGTACAACGTACAACCCATGATTGAAAGCCTCTGCATTAACATTGGCCTCTTTTTTCCCCAAGAATGCAATTCTGTGAGAAAAACATTCATCAACAACCCTCCCCTTTTAGAAACTATCTCAAAGTATAGATCTGTGGATGGAAGTCCAGGTATCATAAAAGAAGCATTGACTGCTCTGGTCCAAAGACAAGAAGAAGTTTCATATCCCTGGTACTGGTACAAGATTCTCAGGATATGTTAATATTGGTAGTTGGTACCAACTTGGATTCTGCCTTCCAAATAGAACTATGACTATTCAATGTAATATGGCTTTGAGAGGAGCCGTTAACAACAAATGGACCTGTTTTCAATATCAATGTTTATTTTAATATCGCATTCAGTAGATTTACTATGGTTTTATGATTGTATTATGTTCTTCTTCATGATGTGGATAGTGGATGAATAAATGAGGTTCATTTTCTTCAAGGAATTATGCTAAATTTTGTGAATAAATAAAGGAGGCATGAATTATTGTTGCTTTTTTCATACTGAACGCCGTTCATAGGCATATAATGTACGCTCGGCAATTCGCCGCCCCGTAGATTTTCATCTCAAATATTGATGACTCGGTTTGATGCTTTTTGCAGCCATTACTTATCATACTTGAATTAACGTGATAAAATACCTCAATTTATTATAAAATCTCGTGAAGAGGAAAATCTGATTCCTTCACATGAATTTACACATTTTTGTGGTCAGTTTCAGCATTCAATGAATCGTGTAGTTTATTTTATATACCTTAATTGACTTCCTAAAGAATCAATTGTTTTTGTATAATTTTTCATACTTATTTTCACTAATTCCAAGTAATATGAAAAAGCTACGCATTTCAATAAGTTCAATAATTCATTTGCATCAATTACGAATCTTCGAATATATTTATAGTACAAAATAATTTCACATTTCTATAAACTGCCCTCGTACCAATATTGAAAGAATTCGCCTTAAAAAGATTAACTCGTTATTTTATTTCCATTCTTCAAAATCAATAACTCCACGCCACTGGATTTTTCAAAGTTAGATTCTGCAATGTTGCCACATAAATGTAAAATGATATGCTATCTTCGTCCCACTCATTGAAGTCTGACTGAATTTTGGCTTCATCAATTCCCGAATTTATGAATGAGATGCTCTGTCTCCTCTTTCTATGGTCTAAGGTTTTGTTGCTCCTTATCGTTTGTTAACTTTTTCAGTTTCAGGCAAGTCATTGTCGTTTACGTTCCTACGAATTTTAGACTAGTTATTGTTCTACCTTCTCACAATCAATTCTGATTCAAAATCTGAAAATTTGTGTTCCAATAATGCCTAGACGTAAACTCAGTGCGAATGAAGCCAGCAAGGCTTTTTCATGATCGAGGCGGGACGTCATCAGAGCGTGGTTGCCCGGTCGTCCATCGATATCGAGAAACTGGAAACGTGACAAAAAGACCGAGAAGTGGACGCATCAGATTTACTACCCCTTCACAAGATCGGTTTCTGGCTGTGTCTACCCTGAGAGCCTTTGAGCTCTTGCCAAATCATACAACAGCGGCTTTTGAACGCTTCTGGTGTTTTGGTTTCGATTGAAAAAGATCGTCAGACATCGTTGATCTAGATTCTCGGCGACTTTTGAGAGGGATTCCACTAACTCAAAATCAATGCGACTTCGGTTTGAATGGGTAATGAGCACGCAAGTTGGATCGATCTAAGGAGGACTGTTTTGTTGGACAGATGAGATATGGACGGTTTTTGCATCAAAGCTTGTGTTCCGGCATGGGGCCTTTCTCTGGTACCCAGAAATCGTAGATCTCTTAAAGAACTTCAGCCTATCAGAGGTGGTACAGTTGCTGTTTCGGATGCATTTGCTTCAATGAACGAAGACATTGACAATATTATTCCCTTGTTCAATGCTGCAATTAGGCAAAAATTTCTTAATCTAGCACGATAATGCGGTCCGGTTGAAGCTCTGGATGAAGCTCTGGAAATTCATGGGATTCCGCAGTTGGCCCTGCCTTCTCGGTCGCCTGTCCTCAATCCCATTGAACAAGATTTGGATCAACTACATAGAGCTTTAGATTCTCATCAGCCACCTCCATATACACTTCAAAAACTCAGACTTCAACAATCTGTTCGAAAGTATGCAAAGTCGTTATCAGGTTGTGGTTGATGTTCGAGGTGGTCATACTCTTTATTTTTTCAATTTTTTGAGTGAACTCAGTTTGTACTACCATTGAGTTTTAATATACATAGAGGCACAGCCCAGTTCAACGATTTGATGCACAAATTTTTGGCAGTTTACTTGCCAATTTGCCAACTTAAGTGGCGGCACATAGTAGCTACTAAAGGAACTATCCAGCAAACTACAGGGTGTCTCAAGTTCGAGTGCCTATTAGACGTTTCTGGAGAACTGGACATATTTGAAATCTGAAATTTGGGATTATGATATTGTTCGAAATTCTCTACAGACCTAAAATATTTTCAGAGCCAGAGCACTTCCGGTTAAACAGGGAGTGAAAATAAATTTGCTCAAAAAATTTTGTTTTCAATGTTTTCGTTTCTGATATGATTGAGTATTTAGTGCTGAATACATTTCTGTTGAAACCATTGTATTCATTCGAATGGTTTTCAAAATATCGAAAAAAAACCTGAAAAAAAGTAAAATATTCATAGTCAGTATTATGTTCATTTTTCTTATTCTGAACATCCTGAGTGTTAACCGTTTTCACAACGTCAAAGTAGAAGAACGTGGAAAGGTCATGCATCTTTTGAATTTCATAAATATCATCACCTGGTGTTTCAAATTTCAAAGTTTCAAAAACTGTGATCCAAAATTGGCCATAACTTCTGTTTTTCAAATTAGAACCCTATTGCGTTGTATTCTGCGGAGAAAAATAATGATAGCACTCTCTGATGCTCTTGCTCTTAAATTCAGTAATTCCCGAGTTATTTGAGCTTTTCTGGATTCATGTTGTACGTAGAATCAAATTCATCTAATCTTTTACTTAAGAATATTCTGTGATCATAGAAGATAAGTTTTCCCATTAATAATTCCCAAGTGACAGGTCTAATTTTAGGTTTTTTAGATTCTATTCAATGGTTTCATAAAAATATTCATGGAATATGTTGCATGAGAAATGATCCCATTAATAATTCACAAGTAACAGTTCTGACTATTACTTGTTACTATGGTTTCATGAGAATATTCATCGAATCTGTTTAGATTCGATGAATTTTACTCTACGTACGACATGAATCCAGAAAAGCTCAAATAACTCGGGAATAACTGAATATAGGAACAAGAGCATCTGAGAGTGCTATCATTATTTTTCTCCGTAAATTCCAACGCAATAATAAAAAAATAGGGTTCTAATTTGAAAAACAGAAGTTATGGCCAATTTTGGATCACAGTTTTTGACACGAAATTTGAAACACCCTGTGATGATATTTATGAAATCCAAAGATGTATGACTTTTCCACATTCTTCTACTTTGACGTTGTGAAAACGGTTTACACTCAGGATGTTCAGAATAAGAAAAATGAACATAATACTGATTATGAATATTTCACTTTTTTTCAGGTTTTTTTTCGATATTTTGAAAACTATTCGAATGAATACACTGGTTTCAACAGAAATGTATTCAGCATTGAATATTCAATCATATCAGAAACGAAAACATTGAAAAAAAAAATTTGAGCAAATTTATTTTCACTCCCTGTATAACCGGAAGTGCTCTGGCTTTGAAAATATTTTAGGTCTGTAGAGAATTTCGAACAATATCATAATCCCAAATTTCAGATTTCAAATATGTCTAGTTCTCCAGAAACGTCTAATAGGCACTCGAACTTGAGACAGCCTGTATATTCTGCTTGCTATTCATTGATAGAAATCTGTAGGAGATTAATTTTCCTCTAGTTCTTTGAATTGTAGGCAGGGTCGGATTCATCCAAATTATACAGGGTGTTTGGAGGGTGAGTAGCCATAGGTAAATGGTGAATAGGTGATGCTCTTGGCTACTTGTTGCGCCTTATATTCTTAACTAGATGTCGCCATGTGGTAGTCTTTCCCCAGAACGATCTTCCGTTTTGTTTTAAGAGGACCTTCGTTCCGTTCCAATGATATGATTTACTGCAGAGATCCGTACAAGATCTTGAACAGATGTGTTTGGAACCTTTACTTGGTTCTTGGATGATGATGTGTGGCAAGCTGACTACCTAGTTTGAGTCAGATCCCATGGCGTGTTGTGATGTTATAGGTATATCTAGTAACGCCGTATCTGATTAATTTCAGTGTTACTGAATAATTTCCTGGATTTAAATTACGTTGAATATTTGTTTAAATTATTAATAATAATGAATTCCTCATCTTGTGGTGGATGATATTAACAGTTTTTGAAAGTGAAGCATAGACCGATATTTGCAGGTTACGCATAATAAACATCCATTGTTCATACAATGTACGTACATATGACATACAATGGATGTCCAAGATAGGCACAATGTACATACATTGGACGTTATCTGGACTTGAATTGTACGTCCAAAGTTGTGTCCTGGACGTCCCATGAACGTCAATTGGATGTACTATGTACCAATTCTGGGCATCCAATGGATGTTTCGAACATCCATAATAAACGACCATTGTTCATCCAATGTACATAGATGTGCATCCAATGTACGTACAATGGATGTCCAAGAAAGACACAATGTACATCCATTGGACGTTATCTGGGCTGGAATTGTACGTCCAAAGTGGTGTCCTGGACGTCCCATGAACGTTCATTGGATGTACTATGTACCAATTCTGGACATCCAATGGATGTTTCGAACATCCATAATCAACATCCATTGTACGTACATGTGCTGTGTGGGATTGTCACTGACTCTGAGAGTCGAATGGCTTTTTCGATTAACGTATGAGGTGTCATTGAGATCAAAATGGAGAATAGGAAATAGGAATGTCTAATAGACTGCTACCCTATGATCTATTTTGTTCCTCAAATGGTTATTGCAAAATATTTCTTCAAGGAAAAGTAAAAAGGAAAACCTTACCCTGAGGATCTGGTTCAATATCATACAAAAGTTCATTCGAATCAACAATTTATAGGTCCCATTTTACTCTGGGAATGCTATGGTATTTACAAATTGAACAAATCAATAATGAAACGATTGTGATTAAGCCTATGAACTTCCATAAATACAAATACAAGTTCTTATGTAGTTTTTCACTGACATTACGATATATCTATACAATATAGAGCTTCACGCGACAGATATACTCAACAGGTGAACTTACTTACTAGTTGAGATTTAACCGAGACGAAATTTCAATCGAACGAACCAAAAATGGACGATCTATTTACGTTCTGGGAGACTCTGACAAAATAATTTCTTGTTTCCATTATATTCGAGATATCTTAGTGAGAAAGAAAAATGAGGAGAGCCCGAAAATTCACAGTTTTGGGACCATGACTTATGTCTTACTGATTCTAGCTAATATTTCACCTTGAATTACTCGTTTAAATTCCAATTTTGGCACAACTAATCAATTTGTTCAGTGAAGTCATTCTTAACATTCAAATTTTTCTGAAACTACTGATTATTTCTGCGTCAACTTCAATGAAGAAAAATGAATCTCCATTCTTGACAATACGTTAAATTTTCAACTGAGAGACATGCAAGGATCGTCAGTCTTCCCTTGATGGCATGACTGCATTCATCCCATACAATTCTTTAGATTCCATTATCCATAAATCTACTCTTTTCATGAAATGCTAAGGACACCTACATTTATCGTTCATTCCATCACATCTGTTTCCTATTTTGAATAATTGCTTAAAGCCTCAGTTAAAACGTGGTCCTATTGAAAGAGGAACAATCGAGGGGGACAATCGTCAAAACCGAAGCCACCATTAACTGGTTGATTATCTGTTGGTGTTGCATTTGGCATCTGACGATTCCATCGATCGACCAGCGTGCGTGAACTGGCGCTACATCTATGACACGAACGATTTGCCTAATATGTGAGTGACATTCGCTTTGTGGTCCTGCAAATGTTTGGAGTTCCTCTCTGATTGAGTTCATACTACTATCGACTGCCTAATTGCGGGTCGTTCATTGCGTCGGGTTATCTCGTTCGTGATTTCTTACTACCGGCTGTTTGGTCGTACAAAGCATTAATTATTAGAACAACAATTACATTGATTCGGTCTTGTATCTATTGGAAGCAGGTAATCAATGTCGACCCTGTCATTAGAGAAGGGGGTTAGGATAATTATCGATGAGGTTCTTCCAGAAAAGGATACCTTGTTCACAAAGTTTCAGAAAAATTTGTGTTCGAGTAGTTTCCAGCTAGTATCGAGGGATCTGGGATAACTCTGTGTGTCATTGATTTCAAGTGGGAATGCTTTAAGCAAAGGTCTTCTTTTGAATATTAATTGACCACACGTAATTGGTCGATGTGCTTAGGACTATTGGAGGATAACTGGGTAGGAAGTCAATAATCAACTTTTCTGACAACTAGTGTAATGAATGGAAATATTGCGTTTAATCAATATATTCATTCATTAATTCATTTCTCTATTTCAGTATCGTAATGAGTTCATTACAGTACTAAACAGTGCTGTAATGAACTCATTATACACTGCGCAAAAAAATTAACGCACATTATGGAAAACTCAAATTTATTCTACAACTGAAGGTGTTCCCAATGATAATTATTTTTATCAGAATTATGCATGCATATGTTATCCACTTTCAACGTTTTTATTCAATACAGATGTTTTCTCCCAGCAGGAATAAAAAAAGGTGATATTATCAGATTTTGAATGTATTGGCTCCATTCTAAAATCAGTTGTTCCCGATCAATTCTAGTGATCAATAGTTTTTCTTTCGTTTGATTTTCTACACTCGATCGCTATGCAACGCGAAACACGCCATTTGACCCAAGAGGAATGTGCCCAAGCGGTAGTTTTGCGAGAAGAAGGGTGGACATACACAAGAATTGCAGAAAGGTTTGGAGTTTCCCATACAAGTGTGTCCAGAATGTTGCAGCGATTCAGGGAGACAGGTATGAATGTCCGAAGATAACAGGGTAGACCACGGGTAACAACTGCCATTCAAGAACGTTACTTGAGTGTTTCTTCGTTGAGACAACGGTTTGCAACCGCTCGCCTCCTTCAAAATCAGCTTGAGCAAACTCATGAGGTGCAAATTAGCACTCAGACAATAAGAAATCTCCTCAGAGAATATGATTTAAGGCCTCGTGTCGCGGCAAGAGGCCCAGCTCTTACCCCAACCCATCGAAGGGCGCGTTTGGATTTTGCGAGAGAGCATATCCATTGGGAAGAGGCCGATCGGGAAAGAGTTCTCTTCACAGATGAGTCTAGATTCTGCCTCTACCATTGTGATCGACGTTCCCTTGTATACAGACGTCCACATGAAAGATATGCTCAGTGCAATTTCCTGAATACTACTGGTTTCGGGGGAGGATCGATTATGGTATGGGGTGGAATATCTTTGACTGCTCGCACAGACCTAGTGGTCGTTGATAATGGAGCTATGAATGCTGATAAGTATATAAGGAACATTCTTGAAGAGCATGTAGTGCCATTTGCCCCATACATTGGTGAAAATTTCATTTCCATGGACGATAATGCCAAACCCCATCGTGCGCGCATCGTTCAGGAGTACCTTGAAGAGGTTGAAGTCTCCCGAATGGAATGGCCAGCAAGAAGTCCAGATCTCAATCCGATTGAGCAGGTTTGGGACAACCTCAATAGAAGGCTGAGAAGTTCAGAAAATCATCCAGCTACTCTTAATGACTTAGGAATCCAACTCGGAGAAATCTGGGAAGGATTAGATCAGAACATTTTAAGATCACTAATTTTGAGTATGAACCGTCGTTGCCGAGCTGTAATTAACGCAAGGGGTGAAAATACCAAGTATCAAATCACTTATCAGCATTTCAGTATTTTGAAAATTGTTCATTTCTCTTCTTTCACGTAAGATTCGGTGAAATCCTGAATTTTTCTTCGATTTGATGTGTCTTGTTTGGTTCAAAACCTTCCCGAGAGAACATAAAAAATAAGTTATAAAGTCAATGTAGAGTTAACTTTCATTAAAATTGAGATTTTCAGAATATGCGTTAATTTTTTTGCGCAGTGTATATATATAATTTCAGTTATATTTTTCGTGTTTTGGTTGTCAGCACTGGCTTCCGCTCCTATCTATTTTCAACGCATGTCAATTGGGAAATGTCAATTTCGTAACAGTCACCAACTGCCAAGATACAATACGAAAGTCATTAGGATGAGTTTTTCATTGAATTTCAACAGTATTTCACGAAATTTGACTGAAATAGAGAAAATATCGCTCCTTCGTCGCTCGTTTTCGAATTTCGCATTCGTATTGGAATATGAGCCCATTCTGCAACTAGTTTTAGAATATACTATTCTTCACACCTGTTACAAGCAATTGAATTACATGTATAATAATTTGCCATTTAATCTTATATGGCTTGTCAAAAAGTATAAAGTGGATATAAGAGCTCAACAGCATATACAACATTGTTAATACATAAATATATCACAACATCTAACACTGGTAGGAAAAATGCCAGTTTAAAACTCATTCAGGTCAAAATTGGTTTTTTGCGATACCATATCAACGAACAATAACTTATTAGAAATGTCAGTGTAGAGCTCGACGTCAAAAAAGTAAACCAGAGTTACGAAATAAATTTAAAAAAAAAGATGTCCAGCGAAATTGTAAAAATGGAAAAATTGGAGTATCGAGCCATCATCTGTACCTGTATTTAAAAGTGTTAAGAGGTAAGCAGATTTACGAAGATATGCTTAATACCCTTGGTGATCATTGTCCTTCGTATGCGACCGTGAAAAATTGGACTGCAAGCTTCAAAAGAGGTAAATTTTTCATTGAAGATGACGACCGATCGGCAAGGCCAGTTTCTGTGTCAGTCCCCGAAAATATCGATGCAGTTCATGACATGGTTTTATCAGACCGTCTAATTGGCTAAAACAGATATCTGAAGCACTGAAGATTTCATACGAACGCATTCATCATAATATGATGAACGCGTGAACTATATTATAGTTCACGTCAATTTTGTACATGAGAAAAATTTCTGCAAAATGGATCCCCAAATGTTTGAATGTTGGCCAAAAGCGTGCAAAGGTAGAAGCATCGCGTTCGATCTGTACTCGATTTGAAAACGATGTAGACTTCTTAAACCGAATTGTTACTATGGATGAGACTTGGGTACATTTCTACGATCCAGAAACAAAGCAACGATGGCGACACTTTGGTTCATGTTTGATTTTTTGGATAAAGGTAGAACAATTACTGGAGATTTCTATTCGACAATACTGACCACTCTACGGAAAAAAATTTAATAGAAAAACGCGGAAAGCTATCCAAAGGTATTTTGTTTTCACATGGGACAACGCCCCAGTACACAAATCTCATGTTGCCAGGCAAAAAATTCGTGATTAGGGTTAGAATTACTAGAACACCCCCCTTATTCACCAGATTTGGCTCCGTCCGACTATAATCTCTTTCTTCAACTGAAAAAAAGTTTAAAAGGTCGTATATTTTCTTCCAACGAGGAGGAAATAAAAGCTGTGGAGGACTGGTTTGCAGAGCAAGAAGAAACGTTTTTTATAAGGTCTAGAGACGTTGCAGGTTCGCTGTGATAAATGTATGCAATTAAGAGGAGAATATGTTGAGTAATAAAATATTTTGACATTGAAATTCTGTTTGGTTCTGGTAGACTAAGAATTTTTCAATATATCCTCGTACCTCTAAAGATGCCTATCTTACTGCAAAGTGTAACGGGTTTTTGTTTTTTCTAGTTGGTTTGTGCATATTTTTTAGCTTTCGCATATTTATGTTTATTTAATGACTTGATTCATTTATTTATTATTCAATTTATTTATATTTCTTTTATTGATTTTGATAGTTTGTGTTTGTTTTTGTTATGGCGACTCTTTGTCCACAGCGTGTGCAATCTACACATGCCTTCGAAATTGACCATATTCACCGTCGCCATATTGTTGTGCGACAATACCAACTACCCATTGTTCCCAACGGTGAAATATTGAGTTCAACAAGAATACTATCAGATTATTAGCACAGACCTGTGTAGTATGGTTTGTGGTATGAGAGGTTATATAAAATTTGTGGTAAACTTTGGTTAAGTAGTTTGTGATAAAATCCAGGAAATATTGGTAGATATCAGTATAGTGGAGGCCACGGTTGTTGTGTCAGTAATTGTTCGGCAAGAAATAGATCTAAAAATAAAAAAACTGACACCAAAATATTTCCATTTAAACTTTCGCGGTCCTAAAAAATTAGTGACTTTCGTTATTCGATGTTGAGAACCCTGGGTAGTTGGTATTGTCGCACAACAGTATGGCGACGGTGAATATGGTCAATACTCAGCAGGGAAATCCAACCCGAAGTGAACCGGAATACCGTGCTCCGATAGGTTTTGGCAGCAGCCTTGTCTTTCCACCCGATTTCTTTCGCTGCGATCCGTGCAACTTTCATCACCTACGTCAGGCGAATCTGGATGAGTCCTGTGAGCGAAGCTGGGACGAACCGTGAACCCCATACGGGTGCACAATTTTTGGCAACCCGCTTTGTTGTTGAATTTTTGTTTTTGTTAGTATTCGTAGGTTTGTGCTCTTTTCTTTTCCGATTATTTCGTTCAATGTTGTTTATTTTGATTGTTTGCGTTTGTTTCAATCCTTATCAGATTATTTTTGTTCTTTCTTTTTATTTTCTGTTTGCTTTCGTTTTTTTCTATTTGATTTCATTCGTTTCTGTTTGTTTTTGTTCGCTTTATATGGTTTGGAGCGTTCATGTGTGTTTTTGTTAGGCATTTTTGTTTCTGAATGTTCTAGTTTTCGTTTGTGAGAGGAACTCCTACCTGTCGGCTCGTGGCATTCTTGACGGCGTGCCTTCGGGTCTGAGTTTCCCAGTATTACATAAATGCGGTATGAACAATGGGCCACAAGGCCTAGGTTTGGTTGACCAAGGGCGCTGTACGAGATGAAGAAAAAAAAGAAAATAATTGGACTGGTTGAATAGTAGAAATATCACGCAAAAATTGTAGCATTCATACAAGGTGCTCCTAAAATCGAGGTTCAAAGGAAAGAGGAAGATTACTCGAATAATTCGAAGAAAAGTCCCATAGACATCATATCGAAAACGTCTCGTTCTTTGGATACAGAGTGTTGACATTTGAATTGGGAATTTGATTTCTTTCCATAGTATCTGCACTTCACCAGATATTCAACTGGAATTTGGCATACATATTACACTGCTGCTTTTTAACAGTATTTTGTGACAATTTTTCTGAGGATTTTCAGAGGATCATGAAGAATATTTTCTCGAAATTATTCAAGGAATGACCTTTCAGGAACATCTTGTACAATTCATATAATTGACCTGATTGACCATCATATTCAAAAGCAGAATGTACTGATGAAAACCTTCTGGTATCTAATTAATTCCTTTTTCTCTTATATCCCTAAGAGCATTGGGATAATACATAAGCTCACTACCCCTAAGAAAATTCCTCGAATTGATATGGCATTCCAGTGACGCAATTAATGATCCCAAAAAATCAGGTATGGAATTTTCCAGTATACTCAGTCAGCCATCAACCGATGTGAATGCAGACCTATTTCGCGGAACAAAACCTCGACCGCTTGACAAGATGAAAACAGCTTCGAAATCAGGTTATTCTCGAACAAAAGCCCGAAACCTATAGGACAGACAGACCGATTCGATTCGTGAGCGAACAGTGTGTACGTCCTTCAATTTGTCCGTGCTGAATAACCTCCTATCGAGCGTCCAAGGATATTTGAGCCCGAAATGCAAATGACATGCAATAATGGTTGATGGTGATTCGCACAACATTCTTGCTTTGCTGCCGATGACCGCTGAAACCACATGCCCCCTTCGTCAAAGTACACTCTGTATTGTATTGAAACATCGTTCTATCAGAATTAATAATATCGGTATTAGAAGACGAGTCTCTTGAACTTACTCAAGCCGATCCAATTTCGTCGAGCAATTTATCCTAAGATTGAACAGAAAAATTAATACCTCAAATTAAAAACTTTTACAGGCTTGATTGAATTAGTTGCCAGAGCGGTCGCCCATTCAGCTTCTAGATCGTCCCAACGATGCTTTGCTTCCAGATGAGAACAATTTTCAGATCTTTTTCTGGAAAAATCTATCGAGTTTTCCTATCCATTTCATTGATGTTTATGAAAAATTCTAGCGGCCTCGAAAGTCCTAATTTGACAACGAAGGCAATTTCGACTTGGTCAGATTTCTAGGGCGAGTCTTTAACTTGTTGATTTTTCACACTGTCGAAAGTCCATGAAAAAATAAATACTTTTCTGCTTATATATATTAGGGGCCGCTTTCATGAAGGACTGAATTTTGGTTGAAATTTCTGCTCTATTCATAGTTATTATGCTTGAATGAGCAATTATTCAGTATTTTTTCTGGTATCCAACTTACACTGTAGTCGTCTCATAAATCCACGCAAAAATGTTATGGGTTCACTTAAAAACGATAAACGGTTTATATTTCTGACGAAAATTAGGAAAATACAAGGATTCTCGAGTTTTTTGATTGAAACTATATAAAATTCGACAAAAAATCATAAATCTGAAGAAAAATCTGGATAATTTCCTGACTTTGAATTTTCATCAAATCGTTAACAATGTTGCCATGACCTCATGAGTATTATAATATCAATGCATGGCTTATTCTGTTTAGGAAATAATAAGTAGAATAGTAGAATGAAAGTGACCATCACAATATAATTTGTTGAAATCTCAACAAGTATTCAACTTTTCTAGGTATTCAATTTATACAGGGTGTTTGGAGGGTCAGTAGCCATAGGTAAATGGTGGATAGGTGATGCTCTTGGCTACTTGTTGCGCCTAATAAAATATCATTTTGCCCAAAGTTCAAGGTGTTATAATTTTTTTACCATTTTTCTAGAAATTTCCCATTTTTCTCATTAAAACCTTGAATTTTTTCAAATTTAATGCTCGAGGTGCCAATAAAATGATTTATTTCCTTAGTCTAGTCTTGTCTTATTCAGATCGAATCATAATTTCATACAAACGTCTTCAAAAAACCTGACAGCGTCGTATCAAACATCAAAATAAAAAAAAAAAATAATGTTGTGTCCCCTTTACAAGGTGAAATAAAAAAAAAATTTACATAGTGTTGGGTTTTAAAATGGCTTTAAAAACTTCTCTAGTTAATACTCTTTGCAATGGTATGTAATATGTACCATTAATAATCAGATAACTCAACAAAAAACCGTTTTGTCTTCAAGGATGCCTTGAAAGGATGACGAAAAAACTATTCCATTGAGCAGGCAAAATCTTTTCTCTCATTCTACCACAGCTAAAAATAGCGTGCCCTCTCTATCATCGGCTAACAATACTCCCAAGGGCGTCGCCAGGGAGGGGGCAGCTGCCCCCCGTGCCTCCCCCCCCCAATCAGAATAAAAAAAATGAACTGATTTTCGTATATTATGCTATTATTTCAAAAGCTTTTGAGG
Organism: Adalia decempunctata; assembly: GCA_951802165.1. Classification (NCBI taxonomy): domain Eukaryota; kingdom Metazoa; phylum Arthropoda; class Insecta; order Coleoptera; family Coccinellidae; genus Adalia; species Adalia decempunctata. Next base: position 32,896,770 of record OX637697.1, read on the forward strand.
GATTTTTGAGCTCTAGGGGGGGGGCAGCTGCCCCCCGTGTCCTCCCCCCCCAGCTCAAAATATGCTACAGAATATGTTGATGAACCACCGAAATGTTGAGTGAACTCAAAACTGCATTACTGCACCTTTACTGCAGGCCTATGAAATGACTTGCAAATGTAGTAATTACCCCCAGCTTTTGAGCTGGGGGGGGGCACGGGGGGCAGTCCCCCCCTTAGAGCTCAAAAATCCCTTGAAAGATTATGAAATAATAGCACAATATACGAAAATCAGTTCATTTTTTCTATTCTGATTGGGGGGGGGCTGGGGGGCACGAGGGACAGCTGCCCCCTCCCTGGCGATGCCCTTGGGAGTATTGTTAGCCGATGATAGAGAGGGCACGCTATTTTTAGCTGTGGTAGAATGAGAGAAAAGATTTTGCCTGCTCAATGGAATACATTTGTCGTCATCCTTTCAAGGCATCCTTGAAGACAAAACGGTTTTTTGTTGAGTTATCTGATTATTAATGGTACATGTTACATACCATTGCAAAGAGTATTAATTAGAGAAGTTTTTAAAGCCATTTTAAAACCCAACATCATGTAAATTTTTTTTTTATTTCACTTTGTAAAGTGGAGACAACATTATTTTTTTTTTCATTTTGATGTTTGATACGACGCTGTCAGGTTTTTTGAAGACGTTTGTATGAAATTATGATTCGATCTGAATAAGACAAGACTAGACTACGGAAATAAATCATTTTATAGGCACCTCGAGCATTAAATTTGAAAAAATTCAAGGTTTTAATGAGAAAAATGGGAAATTTCTAGAAAACTGGTAAAAAAATTATAACACCTTGAACTTTGGGCAAAATGATATTTTATTAGGCGCAACAAGTAGCCAAGAGCATCACCTATCCACCATTTACCTATGGCTACTCACCCTCCAAACACCCTGTATAATCGACAGTGTTTGAAAGTTATTCAATATAAACTAATTTTTTTCCATTAAAATGCCAAAAGATAACGTATCCTGTGTTTTTGTGTTCCTCAATAAATGAAAAGCTTAGGTCACATAAGATTAATAGAAATAACATATTCATTTTCAACCTTAAAAATGTAAGTATCAACTTTCAATACCGATATCTTTTTTCAAGATTCTCGATCATAATAATCTGAATTCTGTTTGGAATTGAACTCACAAAAACGTACTTGGAAACAACAAAACAACTTACCGCAGAATCTGCATTTCCTGTACTTTTTTATATGAATTTGACTGAAATACAGTATGAAGACAATAATAAAACAAAAAATTTACATAGGTGAGACAAAACAAAAATTGTCCAAACGATTATACCAGCATAACTACGACTGTCGGTTTCATAATAGGGATAAAAATGAAAAGACTGCATTGGCCTCACACCATTTCGACACAGGTCATAATTTTGACTTTGAACATGCGAAGATTTTGGCTAAAGAGGCTGGTTGGCAAAAAAAAATAATTCTTGAGATGCTCCACATTAATAAATTCAATAACACCATTGTGAATTTCATAACAGATACCGCTAATCTGAGTGCCATCTACTGGAATTTGTTAAAGAGATGGGATTGTAAAGAATTAAAAAAATTTATAACTATATTCATTACAGTTTTCTTGGTTTGTTGTTGATATCATCTATTCTCATGTTGATCATGTGAACCTTTTTTGGATTTGGACATCTGTCATTGTTTAGCTCAAATTCATGTTAATTGTGATTTCATAAGTAGCTGTTTCCATGATATTTTTACGATTGCCTAAGATTATATCGAGAAATCCTGGAATTCTCTTTTCATGTTTTTATTGGCCAACGAATGATTTTAAGTACGAGGTAAATTTTTTGTTTTCATTAGTTGTTTTCTTGACTTCGATGTTTTGACTCTTTTTAGCACTGAAGATGCCCTTGAATATTAAAGGCGAAACGTCGGCTTAGTATTTAATCGGCCTTTGTTTTATTGTTCTTATCCGACCTTTTTTCTTCCATATATTACTTTATTGATGACACAAACATCTCTATTTCTTATTGTATTTTGAAAATTTGGATATCTTCAATGCAAACAAATGTGATATAGTGGTAAGTTATTCACGCGACCAATAAAATTAAAATTCTGTAGTGTTCGAACTTCGGAAACTGTAGTCACCGATCAGAGGCGGGCATAGGCTATTTTATATTTGATGGATTCGGTCTTTACTTGATGGAAAATCATATTTAATAACAGGTTAATAAAATTCAATTTCCACAAACAATTTTTAATCTTGAACAACGATCGTTTCGCCTCACCGAGGCTTCGTCAGGTTCTACAGGTTCTCAGTGAGGCGAAACGATCGTTGTTCAAGGCTTCGTCAGGTTCTACATTTGAACTAAATTTATTAGTTCAAATGTAGAACCTGACGAAGCCTCAGTGAGGCGAAACGATCGTTGTTCAAGATTAAAAATTGTTTGTGGAAATTGAATTTTATTTACCTGTTATAGGCTATTTTAGATTAATTTCCTGATTTTATGGTGGATTTCTTAGATATTTATACCGAAAAATAAAATTCCTTCAGGAATATTGCCGTTGCTGGCGACGTCTATATAATAATCTCCCTATGATTCTTGTGATTCATAGAATTAAAATATTTGAATTGTTTCAAATGGAAAATTCGTTCATAAAACTCGAAAAATTATAAATCGAATGAATAACGTTTGTTTATAGGATGTTTTTGTGTGTTTTTATGATCAAATTATTAGCGTTCATAAATTAATCTTAAGGAAAATAGAAGAAAGGAATATGGCTTTTTTGCAAACGTTATCAAACAGAGCTAAGTGTTTTAGTTCATAAAGAAATATAATCGTAGCAATATGAACTTTGAGCTTTTTCCATTCATACCAGAGAATCTGAGACTTATTTGGCCCAATTTTTTCATCTGTTTAACAGAGCTGAATTCGGAAAAATGGAAAATGAAAAAAAGATACTTTTCAGCCCTAAAAATCTACAGCTGAAATAAATATAAATGTCAAACCCGACATAGTGTTTAGAGAAATATTGGGAAAATGATACCTTTAATCGAAAAATCAATCTACAGGGTCTTTCACGAGGAACCTCACCCATATTTATACGGGAAACTACTGAACGTATTATCATGAAATTCAGCACTTATAAGTATTTCACGATGCTGATGAAATCTGAAATATTTTCAAGGCATGAGCACCTCCGGTTTTTCCGGAAATGACGTCAACTTCCGTTTTTCAAAATAGAACACCATTTTTTCATTGCAGAAATAGATTCCTTAGAAAATTTCAAGTTATTTTGATGTAACATTTTTCAGTTTTGGTTGGAAAATTCTCTCTGAGCGGGAAAATTCGAAAAAAAAATCGAAAATAGACAAGAATAACTTCGATGTTTTTGGATGCATACACTCACATTATTTTTTAACGTAGACTCAAAATCTGCCATAAAAAAATGGGGTTCTAATTTGAAAAAATTGATTTTTCACGATTTTGTCATCCCTAACTTTGAAAGCGATTTTTTCACCCCCTGTATCATGAATCGCGATTTCGATTTTCAAAGTGGATACATCAATCTTACATCTTGAAAAATCCCAAAAATGAAAATTTTCCATCCAAAAACATCGAAGTTATTCTTGTCTATTTTCGATTGTTTTTCGAATTTTTCCGCTCAGAGAGAATTTTCCAACCAAAACTGAAAAATGTTACATCAAAATAACTTGAAATTTTCTAAGGAATCTATTTCTGCAATGAAAAAATGGTGTTCTATTTTGAAAAACGGAAGTTGACGTCATTTCCGAAAAAACCGGAGGTGCTCATGCCTTGAAAATATTTCAGATTTCATCAGCATCGTGAAATACTTATAAGTGCTGAATTTCATGAAAATACGTTCAGTAGTTTCCCGTATAAATATGGGTGAGGTTCCTCGTGAAAGACCCTGTATATCATAGAAATCTGATGTTCGGGATGACGAGAACACTGTTTTCTCGTGATTTCATTTTTGCCAAGGTGAATTTTCTCTATTCTTGGATTTCAGGAGTTTACACCAATCAGGCTCAATCTAGTTCCCGAGCATCTGGGTTTCACAACACCTTCAATCATTCAGCTCAGCCATTTATCGTTTGTTGCCCATCTGTGCAAGAGTAAGCAATACGTGGAAAGTGGTTTGAGATAAATATCAGTGTGCGAGCAACATATGATAGTAATTATTCTCAATGACACAATTTATGAAGAGACGCTGGCAGGGGGATTCTGATAGCTCAACGCTGAATTCGCGATTAGCCAAAACTAATTTTGAATACAATGTTCGGAAACTCGAATTCAAAAGATACAAGTCATTCCCATATCATTTTATGATATACATATACATATACTACCCATATTTTCCCGTGTATCAGATTTTTTTGAATACTTCAAATGGTTATTTTTGTTCTCAAGAGAGTCGATTTATAACCTTTTTTGCATCTTCTGAAACATTGGTCCTTGCAATTTCAAATTGATATATGAAGCATCATTAAATTTTGTAATAATCTCCTTCAGCAATCTGCAAATGGAAAGCACATTACTTAAGAGCCTATGTTGAAGGACAATTGAACTCCAATTAATGACAATTGATTGAATCGGAACTGCAAGATAAAGCCAGCCAATACAATTTAATAGACGGCCATAAACTGGACCTTGTTCTTGAACGAAATACCCTCCCTTAACTGACTGTCCCTAACATCTCTGTTTATTCAATTCTATTATCGATTTATGCACCTATTCTTATACAAAGCTTTCAGTTTGTTGTAATCATTCGACCATTCATATTTGTGGTCTTTCAATTGTGTATGTAAATTATATCGATATTGTGGCAATTCAAGAATCGATATTGTTTGATCCTGATGATGATTCTAGGTTTCACAGTAGGACTTCATGAGAGAGGAAATATCAACGAATGCGAAGTAGGAAAAAATTCTGTCAAACATCCCATTCAACTAGCTGGTTCCGCCTAAATGATACTTACGGTGGATTTCACAAATCGTAATCACCGGTGATCGGAGATCAACGGCTTGGTTCTCTGATTTTTGAACTGTCGAATGTTTCCATGGATATGAGCTATCACACAGAACAGATACACAAAAATAATATGTCATAATATGTCAATCACTAATAATGGCAATTTTGGATTCAGTTATTTCCGCAAATATATTTATTACCCAAACAGAAATTCAAAAACATTTTAAAAATTATGAGAAAAGATGAGAATGGACATCTCACGATTGGAACTCATCGCCAAAATCCGATATACTTGACATTTCGATGAAAATTCACTGTGATATTCACCCGCTTCTGGATCTGTTAATAGCCTTTCATGGTACATCGCCATTTAATTGTGATAATGTCAAATATAGGACCTTCACGATAACGTTATTTGGAATAAATAAAACTATAAAAATAACTAATAATCATCAGTCATAATGTGTGAATAGCGCCATCTGAAGTGGTAAGAACGAAACTTTTCTTATATCCCAACGAAATCTAATCATTTTAGAAGTCTGTACTCCTACGCTAAGACATTTTGGTTTTGGTAAACAGCGCAGAGTTGGAGGCAACTCAAATTACACACTATTACAGTGACTATAGAGGGAATATAGTCACTGTACACATTTTTTGTTTATATCGCCATCTAACGCTGAGAATATCAAATGAAGTACAAACGAATAAGTGGTAGCGTAACTGTAACTAGAGCGACATCTAGTGGCCCTACTCAAAAGAAGGAAAAGATTCTTCCAAAGTTTTATTGTATTTTATAATTACCAGACCGTAGACGAATCCATATATGAAGTTTCATAACAAACAGTCCATCCGATCTCGGGTTATAAATGGTGTAACCAACATCTTTATTTTATATATATTGATTATATTGATATATATTTTTTTGAAAGAGACAAAAACATACTGTTTCCTGAAATCAAACAATATATGGCATATGACACGTGTGAAGAAATGGTGACAAGAAACAGATTATATAAAAGAAAATAATCTGTTTCCTGCTCCAAATCTAAGTGTTAGCCAGGGGGAGTGTAAACGGGCTACCATAGAATTCTGCGTATGATACACGAGAACAGATAAAAACCTCTGAAAAAACTCTGTCTCCTCGTGTATGTGTGCTGAATTTGTTCAAAAAATATATGCTGCTATCCATGTTACGGAGCATATTGTGTTTGAAACAAGCTTTTTCATCGAACTGGATGCAAATATCTGGAAATTATATCTGTAACAAGAAAAATATAAGAAAAACAAGAAAAAAAATACTTCATCGGCTGAAAAACGTTTTCACAAAGTCCTAACTCTCTATTGGATCGGGAGGATCTTTTGATCAGGTCCGATCTTCCAAGTGATGATTCTTCTGTTCTTCAGGTGTTCGAGGAATGCTACAGGCCCCTTATGTTGATGGATCATGTCCCATAGATTGGAGGGGTTATCTTTAGCGAAAAATCAGCAAAAAAGCATGCGCAAATTCTATTGAAGATGAAGAAACGACCTTCTGATTGAAAGGATCGGTTTTTGAGAATATACACACATCGTAAAAAGTCTTGGCCACCGACAGCGTTGCCCGGAGATCGGTTCCTTTTCGACCCATAATAACATCAGCAAGGGAAGCCAATGATATCGCAAACATCACTCGAAGGAATAGAACGGTATCTGTCACAGTCCTTCGAAGTCATGTTCTGGGGGCCTATAGACGAGTAGTCTCAACCAGTACCATAAAAGAACGGTTGCATTCTTCAGAATTAAGGATAAAAAAAAAACTGAAATAGTACCTCGGCTATCACCAGGACATAGAACTTCACTTCGGCAATGGAACACCAACAATTGTGGCTTTTACGACAATGGCGCAACGTTCTTTATTCAGACGAATCACGATAGTGCTATTCGACGAGAGAGGATTTGGAGCGGTCTAGGCTGACTAGAGCGACTGAATTTCGCCCGGGAAGTTGTAACTCTTCTCTCATTGAACCATTCTCCGCGCAACGAATTCGGGGATAATTTTATTTATCCTAATGACCGCACACGAGAGTTCAAAAAATTGTTCAAGAGAACAATATCCAGAGAATGAACTGGCCAGCAAACTCACCGGACCTGAATCCAATTGATCATGTATAGGATTACTAAGGGAGAGCAATATACAATGACCAAAACACACCTTCAACTTCTCGGGAATTGATTTTAGCCCATCAGGAAGAATGGAACGATGTATCTGAAAATCAAATGACTTGATTCGTGGGATGCCTAGGCGTATTGAAAGAAGAGGTGGTAATTTGGACTACCGGATTTGGATTCAGTTGTGAGAATAACTATAACTAGTCAAACATAAAAAATCGATAAATTTCGATTTCATCTGATTTTTCCTACTTGGTCTCATCCCGCATAAAGCCAAGATTTTCAATAAAAACTATTGTAGTTGGAATAGAAGAAAATATTCGTCTTATTTCCAGAACCGAGGGGGCCAAGACTTTTGTCGATATAATATGTACTACCGTTTTGAAAAATTTGAATCCATCTTTTTCGCACATGACATCGATGCATCCAATGAGAATCCTTACAGGAACAGATCTCTGTCTTCATCAATACAAAAAAGGATTTTGATCGATGTTGAACTAGACATGAAAACTATGGTAAGAATTACGTCCTGATGACTCAATTTTTATAAATTTTCACCTTTTCAGCAAGAGTTCTATTAGGAAATTAATCAGCAGCGATTAGGAATTCGTCGAAAATTCAATTTAACAGTAAGCATCAGTATAGAGTACATTTTCATTCTGCAACTAATGAGTTTTCCAAGAAATGGTGAAAATATCATTAGAACTCCTGGACCTGCCGTTAACTGAAACGAGGACTAATTTCCTTTTATACTGGCGCATTCGCCAATTTGCATTCCGGAAAATGTCAACTTAGGGCCGGTTTCACAATGTCTGGTTACCAAAAGTTAACCTAAAGGTTAGACAAAAACCACTGAAAAGTGTTTCACAATTGTTGGTTAGGCATTCACCAATAGTTAACCAGTAGTTTTTTTTACAATGAGATAATTCGATGGTTAAGAACTGACCAGAAGGTTCCAACGTCACTTTTTCTGTTTCTACGACTGTCAGGATATTAGTTAGGAGGTTCTGTTGAGGATCTCTATTGAGTGCTATGAACCATTTCAAGAAATATTATGTAATTTTACTTTTTGTATAAGCTTAGGTATCTTTTAGGTTTGTTTTCCACATGCTTACTTTCAGATAATACGATATCCATTATGTTTGAATGTTATTTCTCAAATACAGGATTTAATTGGGGTAACATGATTTGCAGCAGGGAAATAAAGTACTGTTGAAAAAAAATATTTTCGGGGTGAACATAAATACAATTTTAAATTTATATTATTTTTTGTAATTGACACCATATTTTGCCAATTTCGCATCAATCAGCAAATGTTTCTCCTTCAAGAGCTCCATATTCAGATTGAACTCCTCCAAAAATTTTTCCTTCTGTAGCCTTATAAACTGTAATTTCTCTTCAATGAGGGTATTAGTAGGTGTACTAATTGTTTTTACTGTCGTAATTTTCTTCAAGTTTTTTACATGTCTGAATCGCAATTTTTCTGAAGGAGGTTTCCTCAGATTTTTCGCACTGTAGGATGTCCAGGTGTCCTCAGCCTCTTCCCCATTGCTGGTTGCTGGATTTCCAGCAAGGCCTTGACTTTCATTATTTTTCAATATAGATGAAGATCGATCGTCCTCATTTTGTGGTCCATAACCAATAGTCTCCTCAGTATTGGTAGGAGGTATTTTCCGTGTCAGTTGGCCCCTGTCATCATCATAAAGGTTACTCAAACCAGTGAGTTGTTCCCCCAAAATCCCTTTGACGACCACATCAATTTCATTTTCTGGAGGCAATGTATAATGTCCACCTCCTGTTTTTAATACACATTTTTTTCCTCTGTATATTTCTTCTTCGTCCTCTTCTTAATATTATTGAATTTTTCTTTTAAATTTTTAATAGAACGCGGACACTTTTCACTAGAAGAATTGAATTCTCGGCATATATCTTGCCAAGCCCTCTCTTTATCCTTCCATGTTATTGTGTTGCTCCTCTTACATTCAACAACATTTTTATATTTTTCGATAAGACTAACAAGTAGTTGTTCTTCCTCAATTGTGAAATTTGCCGATCTTCGCTCCCTGTTTATATTTTCATTTGAAACTTCCATCTCCCAGCAATGAAAATATTTTATATCTACCAAATATTTCAATTAATTTATTTTATATATTATAGAAGAATTATACTCACACCACTAATTATAAAACAATACCTAATAACTAGAGTATATTCGCTAACCGAATGGGACGACTGACAGCTTCACGCAAAGAACAAATTCAAATTTCAAAATGCCACCCATTTTGTGCACTGAATACGAATAAATAACCTATGAATCAGTGGGTTCTATGGCTTGAAAATTTTCAACTATTGCCAACCTAAGTTAACCAAAGGTAATTTGACCAACACCGTTAGTGGTTGTTGTGAAACGTTTTCTCAGTTAACTACAAGTTAACTAGAAAGTATATGGTCAAGTTACCTGAAAGTTAACCAGACATTGTGAAACCGGCCCTGAGAATATCAGGAAAAAACTGTTTGCCCAGAATATGCATCTTTATTTCTTATAATTATATCATAACACTGCTCCTGTAGATATATGGTGGATCAAAAAAGTTTTTCTCCAAAGCATTGAAATGATTAAAAATCACTATGAAAATGGTGAAAATATGGCAGGGGGTCGTAATAGTAATTTACGTAACAAGTCCGGAACATAGGGTTTTTTAGGACGAATAGACAAATTCTAGGACGAGCCGGAGGCGAGTCCTGGAAGTCTGTGAGTCCAAAAAAACTATTTTCACTACACCGCTCTGAAAACCCTATCAAAACATGTCGATTCAGGGCACCGAAAGTGACCCTTTTCCGTGCGGCCGCACCGAAAGTGACCCTTTTCCGTGCGCTGAGACATAGATGCATCTATGCTGAGACACAAAGCAATGATTGCGTGATGACAGTAGACGTCAGTGTTTCGAATAATTATTGTTTTACAATATCGAAATGCTTTCTGTCGAAGAACAAATATCGTTGGATTGTTTTGAGAGAGGTGTAATGAAAAATATCGTTCATTACACGTCCAGAAAGGATTTTTCCGTTGCTTTGCACGGAAAAAGCTTACTTTCTGGACTAGTAATGAAATATACTATTTCGGGCGTGTTGCGTACAATATTTTTTCGGCAACCGTCCGGGAAGTACCCACTTCCCGGACGCTTTTTCTTTGAGAAAGTAGCATTTCCCGGCCTAGGCCGGAAAGTACGTACTTCCCGGCCTAGGCCGGAAAAACACGTCGTTGTTGTCATTGTTATGATCATCACAATAGCAACGAAATAACGGATGACAGTTCTGTTCTGTTTAAATCAAATATGAATCAAAATCAATAAAGAGATGTGTCATCTCATTGATTTGTAATTCTTTACGGTTGCCGAAAAAATATTGTACGCAACACGCCCGGAAATAGTTTTTTTGGACTCACAGTCTTCCAGGACTCGCCTCCGGCTCGTCCTAGAATCTTGTCTATTCGTCCAAAAAAACCCTGTTTTCCGGACTTGTTACGTAAATTACTATTTTCGGCAACCGTCCGGGAAGTACCCACTTCCCGGACGCTTTTTTTTGAGAAAGTAACATTTCCTGGCCTAGTCCGGAAAGTACGTACTTTCCGGCCTAGGCCGGAAAAACTCACGTCGTTGTTGTCATTGTGATGATCCACAATAGCAACGAAATAACGGATGACAGTTCTGTTCTGTTCAATTCAAATAATAATCAAAATGAAAAATAAAGAAATGTGTCGTCTCATTGATTTGTAATTCTACACGGTTGCCGAAAAAATACTGTACACAACACGCCCGAAAATAGTTTTTTTGGACTCACAGACTTCCAGGACGCCTCCGGCTCGTCCTAGAATTTTGTCTATTCGTCCAAAAAACTCTATTTTCCGGACTTCTTACGTAAATTACTATTTTCGGCAACCGTGAAGAATTACAAATCAATGAGACAACACATCTCTCTATTATACATTTTGATTCTTATTTGAATGAAACAGAACAGAACTGTAATCCGTTATTTCGTTGCTATTGTGATGATCATAACAATGACAACAACGACGTGTTTTTCCGGCCTAGGCCGGGAAATGCTACTTTCTCAAAGAAAAAGCGTCCGGGAAGTGGGTACGTCCCGGACGGTTGCCGAAAAAAAACATTTTGTGATCGTCTTGAAGCACCTTGTCGAACCGCAATACAGAAATTGGTGCAAGAATTTGAGACGTTGGGACAAGTTATTAGTGATTTGAAGAATAAAACCCGTGCACGTCGCTCAAGAACAGCCGAGAATATTGCTGCCGATAGTTTTGAAGAAAACCTAGGTTTGTCCATTCCTCGACGTTCTTCGGAACAAGGCATTCCACAAATGTCATAACACCGTATTTTATATGAAGATTTAGGTCTGAAGGCTTATAAGGTTCGGTTAACACAAGAACTCAAGCCGGCCAATCATCAACAACATCGTGTCTTTGCTGATTGAGTCCCTGAAATGCATGAAAATAATCCGAAATTTCATCGAAAAATCATCTTGAGTGATGAGGTCCATTTCCACCTCGATGGCTTCGTCAACAAGCAGAATTATCGCATCTGGTGCTCGGAAAACCAAAGAGTTATTGTTGGAAAGCCTCTCTATCCTCAACGTGTGACAGTTTGGTGCAGTTTATGGTCTGGTGGGGTCATTGGGCCTTACTTTTTCGAGAATGAGGCTAGAGCAACAGTTACGGTGAATGGATTGTGCTATCGAGAAATGATTAATTTTTTATCGCCGGATTGGATGGTTTTGATCTGGACAACGTTAACTTTCAACAAGACGTTGTTACGTGCCACACAAGCAACGAAACCATTGATCTTTTATGGAAAAAGAGATCTTGTGATTCAACACCTTCCTTCGAGGCCATGTGAAAGAGAAAGTCTACGCCAACAGCCCAGCTTTGATTTGAGACCTCAAATCTGGAATTCGCGAGGCTATCGAGGACATAGGGCAGCCACTTTGCGATTAGGTTAAGGAAAATTTCATGAAGAGGATATGGTCTTGTAGTCGTGGTGATCATGTGGCTGATGTTATTTTCCATTATAAACGGTACCTATACTTTTTAATGAATTAGACATCATTGATCTGAAAAAATTGGTGTTTTTCTTCGAATATCAAGATAATACCTCTCATTGCAAAACTCTTCATAATTATTGTTGTAAAGAAAATCATAATGTTTCCTTCACAAGAGTTAAAGGAGTTTTTTCTCGTCTTTTCCTTGAGAATTCACAAACACTCCTGTTTGGCATTAAAGCAGATGGAATTCTGATAAGAAGCACAAAAACGTATATACGAAAACAACTCTCCAAAACTCTTCAACTTATTTGAAAATTTATATTTCTTCGTCTTTCCCAGTAATTTTTTGTGTACTTCACTACTGTATTGAGATATGGTAATTGTTCACGTCAAGTGGAGGGTTCAGGAAAAACTTTTTTGAATTCTCATTTCCTTCCAAATTAATTTAATTTCTCCGTACTTGGGGAGATCCCATGTGTGGAGGTGCGAAAAGAACCCGTCAGCTATGTAGCGCATCATATGTCGCATATTTGTTTTATTCTCATTCCTCATTCAGTTCATTGATCACAACGATCGAGAATAATTCTGCTTCCAATAAGTGCGAATTCTGTTTCCTGTTTTCATTCGTTCGACTTATTTAGAATAGAAGGATTGTTACCAGTGGTTGGATATCTAGTGATACCACAAGGATAAGTGTGCACAATTTGACATTTTAGCAACGGATTTTCACGTCAGCTGATTCCATGTTCGTTTGTCGAGCTCGATCACTCTGTTCATGGAAATAGGAGTCACCGACAAGATCTGACCGTTTTGCTGAAATAGGTAAGACTATATTTCAACTGTTTTTTGGGGTACATTTATCTTTTCATTTGTGTTGGTTTTCAAATACATTTCATACATATATACAGTCCATTAGCTCTATTATTTTTCTATTCGCAAACTAGGTATATTTTTCACTAGTTGGCCCGGCGAACTTTGTTCCGCCTAAATGATACTTACGGTGGATTTCACAAATCGTAATCACCGGTGATCGGAGATCAACGGCTTGGTTCTCTGATTTTTGAACTGTCAAATGTTTCCATGGATATGAGCTATCACACAGAACAGATACACAAAAATAATATGTCAATCACTAATAGTGGCAATTTTGGATTCAATTATTCCCGCAAATATATTTATTACCCAAACAGAAATTCAAAAACCTTTTTAAAATTATGAGAAAAGATGAGAATGGACATCTCACGATTGGAACTCATCGCCAAAATCCGATTTACTTGACATTTCGATAATAATTCACTGTGATATTCACCCGCTTCTGGATCTGTTAATAGCCTTTCATGGTACTTTAACTATAAGACCTATAGAAATTACACAGTAATTGATGTCATATGCTCTTTTTTCGACCATTTCAAACCACGACGACCGAAATGCTCGAAAAAAGGACAGATTACATCAATCAATGGAAGCGAAAGCCTCAACAAATTCATCGCCATCTAATTGTGATAATGTCAAATATAGTACCTTCACGATTACGTTATCTGGAATAAATAAAACTATAAAAATTACTAATAATCATCAGTCATAATGTGTGAATAGCGCCATCTGAATTGGTAAGAACGAAACTTTTATCATATCTCAACGAAATCTAATCATTTTAGACATCTGTACTTCTACGCTAAGTTATTTTGGTTTTGCCCAACAGCGCAGAGTTGTAGGCAACTCAAATTACACACTATTACAGTGACTATAGAGGGAATATAGTCAGTGTACACACTGTAAGCGGTAGCGTAACTGTGACTGTAGTGACATCTAGTGGCCTTACTAAAAAGGAGGAAAAGCATTTCCTGTATAAATAAAATTTTCATCGATTTTTTCAAAGTTTTATTGTATTTTATAATTACCAAACCGTAGACGAATCCATATATGAAGTTTCATAACAAACAGTCCATCCGATATCGAGTTATAAATGGTGTAACCAACATCTTTCTTTTATATATATAGATTAAATAAAATTGAACAACACTTCAGTTGGTTAACTGAGTTCTTAACTCCAACCGTAATTCATTATGGAATAGAAGAAGCCACCACCCAACTTTTCAATTTTTTCATTAATGGAAATATCGATTACTCCACTACTACCCCGATGTCAAAGTCTTGTCAACGTGCACGCAATCAATAGAGCAGAGACCACAGATTAAAATCGTCAAATGGAACAATCTGAAACCCACAGTCATCCTGATCAAATTCACCATGAAACTGAATAAGAGAGCCTACCCGATTTCAGCAATGCGATTCACCCGAACTATTCAGTTTTACCGCCTCCACAAACTGAAATTTTATTTCCATATAATGCGGGTGCCCGGGAGGCGGTTTCTGAATTGAAATCAATTTTCAGTACTTCAGTCTGAACTTTCGGAAAAATAGATGGAGTCGAGTGGAAACGCGGTTGATGATTCGATCCGATACTTTTTTTAATAAAAGGATGTTATTTTCCATACCATTGCGATTGCCGCTTGCCGGACGGAACGGAGCGCTGAATGAACTCGGTCGGAATTTCGGAAATCGTTAGAAGTGCGGAATTTGAATTAAAGTTTGAAGATGGAAAGTTGAAAAATTATTGTTTGATTCAAGGGTCTTCGTAATGTGGTGTTGGGATTTCCGGATGTTCAAAATTCATACTTTTTATTTTATATACCACAAAGTTTATATATAGACCGATATTTTCTGTGCTCTGTGCAATTCTATGGCTGTTACAAAAATCCCACAAGCATATACCTGCTCAGTTCGCCTAGATACCTGCCTTCAGTCGCATTGTTTTTACACGGCTTAGCTCGAAGCCCCTAACAAATACTTTTCCACGTCGTTGGCCTTTAGTTCGCCACCCTTTACAAAGTGAATTCGTGTGATAAGAACTTTTACCCTGCACAACACCACACGAAACCAGACAGAAGCAGATACGTAACTTTCAGTCTGAACAACCGTAAGTACCATTCCTTCAGTATTTGCTTTGTGGTATTTATTTTCTATCAAACATACATTTTTTTATTTTATTCTCGAGGAGATAAGAATTGGTACAGCAGTCCATTTCTTCTCTCCAAGAGAGCTCGTGTATATTATTCACATTATTCAATTGAATTGAACTCTATTTATTTTATATTTAATATGATTTCATATTGACATTTGACATGTCTTCATTTGACAGTTTCTTGACCACTTCAGCAAATTCTTAAAGGTTTTTCGGCTCCGAATGGAAATGGCCATCCTCAGTCCTAGGAGCCCGCTTGCTATACTACTCATATGTTTATTTTATTTTTTACCATCGCGTTCTGCTTTTGGATACAGTAGCAGTTACAAGTTGAATAATTGACTTCCGCATGGATCACCTCTTCATCACCTATGAAATTCCTGATACTTCCTCCAAGAAATTTATTTATGTAGATTATGTAGCTCTTGCCTTTCGTCATCTGATTTTGTTATTATTGGAACATGCTCAGATAAGGATCAGCCAAATGACCACCACGACCACGACTACAAGACCATATCCTTTTCACGAAATTTTCTATAACCAAATCGTAGATTGGCTGCCCTATGTTCTCGATAGCCTCATGAATTCCATCTTTGAGATCTTGAATCGACGCTGGGCTCTTGGCGTAGACTTTCCCTTCCACGTGGTCCTAAAGGAAGAAATCGTAAAGTTTTAAATCACAAGATCTCGGTGGCCAGTGTGTCATCACCTCTTTGAAAGATAACAGGATCCGGAAACTCTTCCGTAAAAGATCAGTAGTTTTGTTGCTTATGTGGCACGTAGTGTCGTTTTGTTGGAAGTGAACGTTGTCCAGATCAATACCATCCAATTACGGCCATAAAAAAATCATTAATCATCTCTCCGAAGCGCAATCCTTTCCCGCAACTGTTGCTCCAGCCCTATTCTCGAAAAAGTGAGGTCCAATGACCTCAGCGAACCATAAAGCCACCCAAACAGTCACTCGTTGAGCACTCCGAGCGCCAGATGCGACAATTTTACTTGTTGACGAAGCCACTGAGGTGGAAATGGACCTCATCACTCAAGATGATTTTTTCGATGGAATTCCGAACCATTTTCATGCATTTCAAGGACCCCAATCAGCAAAGACACGACGTTGTTGATAATCAGCCGGCTTGAGTTCTTGTATTAACTGAACTTCATAAGCCGTAACACCCAAATCTTTATGCAAAATACGATGTAATGACGTTTGTGGAATACCTTATTCTAAAGAACGATGAGAAATGGACAAACCTGGGTTTTCTTCAACACTTTCGACTATAGCAGCGATATTCTCGGCTCTTCTTGAGAGACATGCACAGGTATGATTCTTCAAATCACTAACTTGTCTCGACGTCTCAAATTTGCTTCAGCCTTGGCTCTTTCTGCAGCTGAATACTGCTGTTCTGTTTGGTGCTCAATGCTCATGTCCACAAATTTCAGTTTGGTTACCAGTTCTTTGAAACACATGAATTTTTGGGATGAATTTCATTCCTTCCGAAATTTGTTTCGAACCATAAGTTATATGTCAGGTACAAGACTACCTATGCTAGAGTCTCGAAAATTCTTTATGGATTAATGATTTCCCCTATTTTGAAAGAGGTTAGAGCACCATACGTTTTTTCATATCTCAAATTGAAGAAGTAATGAAACCATAAACCTTACTTTATTTTGAAAAAAAAACAGGTTTTACAAAATCCACTACTGGTCTGTTCTGTTGTACCCTTACTTCTGTTTTAAAATACAGTTCGAGTGACGTAGGTGGGTGACCGATTTCACGTTACTATCTATATCGTTTGTGAAGAGATCCTAGTATAGAACCCAATGGTACTCCCGCTAGGAACTCTTTGTCATGTGAGAAAGAATTATTTCATCTTATTCCTCAAGATCTGTTTATCACATATGACTCAAAAATCTCGTTAGGCCTTCCTTCGCTGGCCTGTATTGGTGTCACGGGAGCTATGCGCACAGCTCCTACGGCAGAGCTTGAGGTCATACTCAAATTGCCTCCCTTACATCTACATGTGAGGATGTGCAGCCTGCTGGATGCAATAAGAATATCACTTAACAGGACACTCCTACCTGGAAATGGGTTGGGCACATGGGGTTGGTGAATCAATTAGATTCAAAATGGCGAAATCATCGGATTTTATGCCAACAATCTTCGATTTCGAAACGCCCGCCTTTGAAACGGTCGAAGCTGACTGCCCTAGAGCAGTCAGTTTCGTAAATCGCTTGGGCAAAAAGTCATCCATATGGTTCACCGATGAATCGGATTCAGAAAGAGGCATTGGGATATACGGACCTAAACTAGAGATCTCTGAAGCCCTGGGAAGTGAATCCTCTATTTTACAGACCGAGATACTGGCTGTTTATCTTCATCCCCATGGACAGCCAGGCCACGCTGAGATCCCTGGAATCGCATTGTCAGGGATCTCTGCTGATCTGGGAGTGATGTAACGCAAAGAAGCAACTGGCCAGAGGCAATAAAGTGACTCTACTATGGGTGCCAGGGCATTCTGATGTTGAAGGAAGGAGCTTGCGAATAGTGCATCAAGGTTAACACCTGCTGGACCTGAGCGTTTCTGTGGGCTTGGAACAGACCAATATAAGGCAGTGGTTCAACAATAATGGGCGTTGGACAACATAATTACACTCTGTAGAAACACTCCTGGACTTAGGCAGCCGTCTGAGAACTTCGTGATGATTTCACCGACCTATACCAGTAGGCTCCTAAAGCTGTCACGAGCTGAGCTTCGGGTGATGGTAGGTCTGCTGACAGGGCCCTGTCGGTACAAACTTCACTTGTACCGTATGGGAAAGTCAGCAAATGAGGTCAGTGGGCTCTGTGGATGAGAGGCAAAAACAGCTGTACACAGGGTATGCAAGTGTCCAGAACTGGCTGATCTTAGAACCATTCATGAGGGAAACCGGTTCTGGATACCTAATAGGTAACGGCCAAGCCCAAGGCTCCTGAGGATGTTGTCGGTCTCATCAACACCATTGACGACCTCCTTGGGTTTTAATGATGGAGTAGGGTAGTGAACAAAAGATCTATGTGGAATGTGGTCGCAGTTCCCGGAAGGCTAAATGAGCCATAACGACCCCAATTCAAATAATAATAATAATTTTCAATAAATGTTTTCTGGAATTTGGACAACTTTATTTATTCGAATCGTCTAATACATTGCCAACGTTTCGAACCGTTCGTGGTTCTTTTTCAAGGCTAAAATAGAAAATAGTAATATAGACGATGTGCACAGTTATTGGGAGGGATTTGTCACTCACCTCGTATTCAATTCGATTCGGAATGTGTCTGGTTAATTAAAATTTTCATTTTCCCTTTGTACAGGAAATCAATAAGTCATATTTTTCTTACAAGAGAAGTTATTTAGTTTATCCCAAGCGTGCATCGGATGCACACTTGTGTTGAAGTGTTAAACGATAAGAGCAATCATTTCTACGAAGTTTCAAGTGTGAAACCTGAATCCTTTAGATTGCATAGAGATCAATTAGCACCACGTTCCCAACAGGGGAACTAGTTTCCAAAGATGAATAACAGGATGTCCACTTCTGAGTACAGGGGTGCATCTAATGCAGGAACGAGTAAAAAATTTTCTCAAGTCTTGAAAGATTCTCAGTTTCCCAAAAAAGATCAAGCGATTATACTGAATCATGTAAACGAGTTAAATAAGATTGATTATGCAAGAGCCGTAGCAAATATAGTGGAAGCAAAAAATATTATAGCCATTTCTAAGATCTCTAATAACAGAATATGCGTTTATCTAAGCAACAAAGAACTAGTTGATAAAATAACAGTCAACGATACTCTACTAATCCAAGGCAATGAGGTAGGAGTTAGAAGACTAGTAACACCAGCAAAACGTATAATACTCTCGAATGTCAATTTGTGTATTCCACATGATATGAGAGAAGCAGAAATAGAGAGAATTGGATTTAAACTAGCCTCACCTATGAACTTTTTGAGAGCAGGCATACCAGGAGACGAATTTTCACATATATTGAGTTTTAGACGTCAACTGTATGGATTCCCTAATGAAGATATCGAACTTCCAAATTTCATAGATTTAAATCACGACGACATATCTCAACGTATCTTTCTAAGTTTTGATGCCGTTACATGCTTTAATTGCAAACAGCCTGGCCATATAGCTAAAAACTGCACCATTGTTAACCAACCAAATACATATACAGCAAATGTTGATCCTATCGAGATACCAAGTCAACAGGTGAGGGAGGAAATAATGGACCTGACAGGAACAGTTAATTCACTATACTCCACAAACGACGATTATAACGAATTGAACCTAGATATATCGAAACATGAACAGCCCTCCCAAAACTCCAAAGGCCACAAGAGACCTCCTTCCCCAACCACGCCAATCGCACCTGACCTGAATATCATACAAGTAGAGTTTAGGACGGTACCCAAGCGTAAGAAAAATAAAGTATCTAATGAAAAAGCTAGCTTTGAAGAGCAAATGGAACCCATTCAGAAATTATTTGATGACAGCGATTCACAGTTTACCCTGAATTTCAATCAAATTTCCAGTTTCCCGCAGAACTCCTTTGGATCCAGTGATCCAGTGAGTATAGCTCAAGAGTATACAGATGACTTACCAGGATTACTCAATATGTTATCGTCAATATACCCTCATTGTACCCATAGAAGTCTCAAAAACCGAATAACAAGATTACAAAAGAAAATCAGATCACAGCTGAACATACCTCAACTACCGTCAAACACGAGCTCGGACAGTGATAGCTACCTATCAGATTTTAACACCACCTTATAAATATAATTCATCCTCCAATGGAACCTTAATGGGTTTAAAACCCAATACGAAGAACTACAAATTATTATACGTGAGTCGTCCCCAGATGTGATTTGCCTCCAAGAAACAAATTTCAAAAATGACTTCCACTTTACTCTCAAAGGATATCAATGCTTTTACAAGAATAGATTATCAACTCGCGCTAGCGGTGGGGTGGCCATATATGTCAAAGAGTCTTTCTTATCAGCGAATATCCCTCTCACAACTGGGCTGGAGGCTGTTTATGTGGAAATACAATATTATGAAACGAAACTCAGAATTTTGAATCTATATATACCAAATAGCAAAGAATGCTCGTCAGCAGACCTACAGAATCTTATGAGTAACAATAAGAAGCCTAATATAATTCTTGGAGACTTTAACGCACATAACATCATTTGGGGCTCCAATACAACAGACACAAGAGGTTATCAGCTGGAGTCTTTCATGGATAACAATAACTTGATTCTACTAAATACTGGAATAGGTACTAGGTTCAACTCTATCACCTCCGAATTCTCTGCCATCGATCTAACAATGTGTGATCCTGCTATCGAACATATGCTGAGTTGGGAACCCTTTGATGACTTACACGGTAGCGATCATATCCCTCTGAAAATCGGCATCCAGAAAAATACTCCTGCCGCACCACCACAGAGCTCTAACAAGTGGAACCTCAAATCAGCAGATTGGATTAAATATGCTAACTATATTGAGGCCCACATAACTTCTGTCGATTCAAATGCGAACATTGAAGATGTCATTACACAATTCACGTGTAAAAAGCACCCTCTGTGTTATTACTTAAAGAAAAGAAAAGATGTTATTTTAATTTTGAAGTTCTTTCTCCAGAAGGGAGAAAGTGTGGGATCGGCCCAACGCACTTGGGTCGGGACTTAGTGTTTAAAAATATTCTCTAGGGAGAGGGATGATAAATGAAACTTTTTGGATTAAATTTAAGACGTATATTAAAACCAAATCAGACTAAACAACTTTACATTCGTTACGTATATTTCAACGATATAAATTATCAAAAGTACTCGAATATTTCTCAAATCAAATGCAATTAATCACAACAAATCAAATTGATACATCAACGTTAGGTTGTAAAACATAATCCAATTATCGAAATCAAATCAACCATCGGTGTGAATTCCAATTAAAAAATGATGAAGTCAAGTTATCAACAAAAACAAGAAGGGTTTGTCAAAATAACCCCCAAGATCATTAACATGGGATGATCTCAAAATTCACTTAATTAAACCTTCAGCTACTCAAGAGAGATTTAAAGAATAATACAAATTCAAACTTTCTAATATACAAGGGAAATCTCAAAATTAATTCCCACTTAAACTTTCCAACACTTAAGGGAACCCAACAAGTATTTCCATATACACTTTCAGTTACTTAAGGGTGATTACAAAAAAATACAATATACTTTAAAAGACATTTACGACTTGTGGGAGATTTCAGGACTCTGGACCATAAGAGATATATGGGCTTTCATGCAGCTTTCTACCAATACTCAAAATAAGCTAAGCATAAACAAAATAGTCTGACCTTTTTCCTGTACCAATAATCCAAAGAATGTTGAATCTAGGATGATGACTCTTTGACGGAGCTTCTTTCCTGAAACAGACAGATTAAACACCAAACACGACACCCACACGCGTTTCGCAAATTGACCTCACTCCCGAAGATACCGACGATACGCAATCTAAGATACCGACGATACGCAATCTAAGATAATTCCAAGTAATTTAGAAATTTTATTAATTTCGACTTAACACCTTTTTATGTCCCTGTTTGAGACTGACCGTCCGAAATAAGACCAAGACTTATGAGTTACCCTAACACCGTCTTCCGAATAACTTTAACTGTTTTCGTCTCCGCTTTGAGACCGTACTTCCAAACACTGAAGTACCTACCCTAAAACCGTACTACCCTTAGTTTCCGATTCAAACTCAACTGTTTTCGTCTCCGCTTTGAGACCGTACTTCCAAACACTGAAGTACATACCCTAAAACCGTACTACCCTTAGTTTCCGATTCCAAACCTGAGTCAACTGAGGACCTTCCCTTTAGGTTCCTCCAGTTACTCCCTATTACCGAATGCGAGCACTGGCGACCTTCCCGTTTTAAGGTTCCACCAGACACTCCCTATTACCGAACGCGAGCACTGTGGCAACCTTCTCGTTTAAGGTTCCACCAGACACTGCCTTTTTCGTCTCCCGAGCAAGTCGAAGTTTTTCCCCTCTTCGTCTCCTCCAAAAACCAATCGTCAATCTTTCAAAACCAATCAAATCAAAACTTCTTCCATCTTTGTTTTTATGAACCAATCAAATTAAAGATTTTTTTCTGCTTCCCACCTTCTTCTTGAGATATCGCAGTTTCCCATGCAATGGTTTGGGAAATGCTACGTGACAATTCTCAACAATGCCTGCGTTGAATTTTATTCCTGTCATCGTGTGCAGTAATTGCAACCAAATTCGTGGGACAATTATAATTTATCATTTAGTTCTCTAAATAAACTTAAACTGAAAATCAACAATTTCGGTCGTTAACGTTTCGCCAGACACTCCTGTGTGGGCTTGATAAACGATCCATTAATTTTTCTAACACAAGGCTATTAAATTTCAGAAGTTGAAGTGGAAAATACCGGTTAAATATTACAGGAAAGAAAACGTTCAAGTCCCAATTTTCAAGACATGTCTGTTTTATAGTTTCAAAAATTATCTCCCCTATTACAATACCCCCTTCTTTGAAAAAGTTTTGGCATCGTTTGCCATAACTTTTCCTTAACCATCATCCCCAATAGTCCAATAGTCCCTTGTCTTCCGTTTAAGACATTATAACAGCTATAAAACTTAATTATATCGAACATAAAACTCATATCTCTCATGCATCATGCCTTAAATCTAAATATCATTCTCGCAAACTAATTAGTCTATAGTAAACAATATCCCTCAGGATCAATTAAACTTCAAGAAATAAAAAAATAAGGTTCAATACAACAAAACATCACGTGCATAACTCAAATTCTTCGAAAGAAAATTTAAGAAAATCTGTCCGTCACTGCACTTCTCCTACATGGAGTTCATTATTGTCTATTTTTCGGATTTTCAAACTTCACTCGCGATCACCACAGAATCTCCTTAATCCGGTTCTGACTACCTCCATATGTTTATTTCCTTTGGAGTTTGGGACTGACCTTCACCTCGAGAATGACCTTTCGGAGATGCACGACGACCTAGTCTCTCGTAATCGGAGTACCGCACTTTGTGTCCGATAAATTTGGGTTCTAAACACTCGAATTCAATGTTTACGTTCGTCACCAACAATCATCGTTATCGCGAGAGATGTCCCTCTACACAGCACATATTCCGGGCTCGCGACCGATAACAACATTGTGCACTTTCTTCTTCAGTCCAGTGTGGTGCGTTCGGGTTTACTGTTGGGTAAAATCCCGACGGTCATGTCTTTGCTGCTACAGCTACGTCCACCTCTGCATCCTTGTCTCTTCTAATGTTATCTTGCCTGGTCCTGTGTCGGTTCATAATCCATATGGTTAGAGTATTCCAGAAGTTGGCCAGCAGAGTTATTCCACAACAAAGGTGTAGTCCATTCGATATAACATCTATCCCTTGCTTCATGATTTGGAGTATCGCATAGAATACCATGAGTCTGCTCATAAACAGGAAGTCGGTGAACCATCCTCATATCTGTCTTGCTGGGTTGGGTGCCAGCTTTCTCATCTCTTCGGTGTTGACCATGCTGATCGTTTTGAACCATTAAACCATTTGTCAAAAGTCTCCATTTCTGGTACTCGTCGATGATGTTTTCCACGGCTTTCAAACGGTAAATGAAGTTTATTATACCCTCGGCCACGATTAAGCTACGCCTATGATTCCCGCAATGCTTACTCGACACAGTCGGTCCATACGGTTTTTTAATTGTTACTACGTCCCTCTGGTAACACGATCCCTTTGACGGATTAACTTCTGTAGATGTTCTCGAAGTTGGGACATTTCACGGCTTCGCGTATAGACACCGCGGTTATCTCACTGTTTTTCTTCGCACACGCGTACGCGATTAGCGCCTCAGTATTGTTTACTTTTACGAATAAGGTCATTCCTCTGGATAGGGTCAGTACCTTTCCCAAACTGCTAATTGGCTTGGATCCTCTTGAAACCTGTTTTTGGTTAAATTCACAAATACAACGACAACAACAAAAATGAAATTTCTACACTTTTACATAACATAGTACCTATTATTCACATAAACAACTTAAAATAAAAAAAAACATAAATCAAAATATCATCCAAAACATGCATGGCCTTGTGCTTGCGTTAACCAGCGACCAAAACGCTTCCTTACAATCTGTTAAAGATCATCTTCATATATTTTCCAATTCAAATTGTTCAAATTAAGTTCTAAATCCTCAATCGCGTATCGTAAACTACCAGAACAGAATTTTCAATACCCTTTTTAAATTTTTGAAAACAGGCCTCAAAAAAAAATGTACCTAAACTGCTTCTTCTGAATAATGTTCTAGAAATCCGAGACAAAGCTAAATTCATTATTAGGTATCCACAAAATTTACTGAAATTCATTTCGACAGAAAAGAACCTTGAAACTTTAAAATTGAATCCCAATCAAAAAAAAATTGGGCTACTAAAACCCGAATTGCCTCTGTTAACTTTACAAATAAAAATAAAAGAAAATTCAAAAATGACTTAAATGGCCTTCGCATGATTAGGTACTCATTAACTCGGAACGTGGGGTCGTCACTGCCCAATGGTACTCAAACCACTCCGTGCGGAAAATGATTTTTTTTTTCTTCAATTTTGGGTCCATCGGTCTGGTGGACGTCTAAGCCAGCTGGACTTTTCCAGCGTTAAAATTGGCTTTTCCAGAAATTCCTCCTCCGCCACATCGATATCATCTGACTCCTCATCCGAATCAGTTACGAATTCGGTTGACAGTCTATCTTCATGGACGACTTTTTCGTCCGATCCCCTACATTCCTTTATTCTGCAGGTCCCGTAACTACTGATTCCCATAATTCGATATGGTCCTATCCAGTTTTCCCCCATTGTCTTTGACGGCCCATGCATTGTGTTTACGTATACCTTGTCTCCCAACTGGAATTGGTGATCCGACACTAGGTACTCGCTCGCAAACCCCTTCAAAATTTCGTTTTCCTGACGCCCCGTTTCATGTCGCTTTTCCTTCACTCTTGGTTTCGACCTCACTTGACCAATTTTGATCTTCGCGTCTTCGCAGCCCTCCCCAACTTTTAGTTTTATCTTTTTCGCTGGTCCCTCTACTCCAGGAGCGGTTTTCCCAATACAGTTCGTATCCACTGTGCACTTCATATGTGTTGGAATCGTAGCCCCTTTTTCCCTAATGATATCGGTTTCCCATTTAATGTCATAACCTCTGATATTAGGTCCACCCATTTCTGTCTTCTCCGCCGTAAGTTCCCTATCTACCTTCTGTTGTGTTTGTGTGCAAGCATCCACGTCAACCTTCCCTTTATTCGTTTTCCTATTAGCCTCAGGGTTTCCCGAAATTACTGTTTCCCTATTCATATTTTCCGTATGATTACCCCTGTCCTTTTTATTACTAGTAATTCCCCCTATGTTTATGGAAATTTGATTTGAACTATTGTCAACCGCGTCCTTGAACATGAGTTTAAAGACATGTCCCCTTATAGTTATGGCTGGGCCGTGCAAATAGTCTATTCGCGCCTGATTGGCAAAAAGAAAATCTCTTCCCAATATGACCTGAACATTCCCTAGAATGCTTTTGTCGGAAACAACGACCTTCCAATAGGTGCTCCATTCACCATTTTCGGGTCCCATTGAAATATGGGTCGTACCCCAAGATTTTATAGGGTGTCCTGACACACTCGAAAGCCGAAATTTGTCGGCTTCGTGCGGATTGATTTCGCCCCTCGAAACCAAACCCCGCTGAATAAGTGTGACAGCCGCTCCTGTATCAACCAAGCATCGGGTAAGTGTTCCGTTCACCCTTGCTTCGATTATATGCGGGATATCTTCCATCTCGTCGATATTTACTTCCGGAATAACCATAATACTTTTTGCAGTACTACCTGTTATTCCCGAATTTCGACAGTCCCGGGCAAAGTGTCCAGCCTGACCACAGGAAAAACATTTTTTCAGTCTAATTCTCCTCGGACCCTCTCGCCTACCTCTGTAACAACTTTTCCCTGCCCAATATCCCTGCTGGTTGCAGTTATGACACGCTCCCGGTGTCATTGTTCCGTTTTGCCTATTATTCCGGCAATCCCTCGCGAGATGGCCCGTTCGACCACAAGAATAACATGTCCTCCTAAAGTCTCTTTCCCCATTTCCTCGGTTCTGCCTAATACTCCTACACCCCTTCGCGGTGTGACCTTCTTTATCGCACAATTGACACACTTTTTCGGTGTCAACTGTCGATACCCTCATATTCGCCAACCTTCCCTGCAACATTCTCCCAGTGGTCTCCTGCAGCCTAACTAGTTCCTCTGCCTTTTCCAGATCCAGGTTTTCCTCTTTCAACAACAAAATCCCAGTTTCCTTCATTACGTCCTTCCTTAATCCTATCTTGAATTGATTCAACATTAATTCCCGGTTCTTCTTTCTTATTCCAGGTTCTTCATCCCTTAATGCTCCAGCCAAATCTTCGCTTAATAGACTTGCTCCCACCGTGCGTAATCTAGTGCCGAACGAGGACACATCCTCGTCCTGTCGCTGATAACATCGACTCAGATTCCACTGATTTTCTCCCGGCAACCTAACCGTCGTAAATTTCTTAACAAATCTCTTCTTTAGCTCATTATAATCCAGGGCATCAAGCGCGACATTGGACTTGAAGAAGCTGTAAGCATCTCCTACAAGCTTAAGTTTTAGGAGAGTAAGGGTGTCCTTTTCATTCCATCCATCCAATTTTGACCGCAACTCTAATTTCTCAAAGTACCTCATCGCATCTTTCCCGGAAAAACTCTCCAAAGTAGTCGAGAGCATACCTAGCGAGTACATAGGTGTTACTTGACCCACGGGAACATTCACGTTGGATGCGCCAGCTGGTTGAGCCATTTTTCAAAAATTTAACCAAAACCCAATTATCTTAACCAAAATATGATTTTTTAATGTATTCAATGAATTATTTACTTTCCAAATCAATGAATAATTTTAAATTCTCACCCTCAAATTCCAACAGAACTGAAATCCGCTCAAGATTACGACTTCAAATTTCTCGAATTAGAAAAAAATAGTAAAATGATACTCTAATGATTCCTTCAAATTTCAAATAGTCTTGCCCAAAACACCAAAATAAAACAAATCACCTGGAAACGAGCTCAAAAAGACCAACGCCAAAAAAGAATTCAAGAAAGATCTGGCGAAATGATGTAACCAAAAAAAAACAAGAAAATCACCAAGTGTCGAATTCCTGAAAAATAAAAGTACGCAAAACCACCTGAAATAAAAATAATTCTAATTTTTATTCTAAAACTCAAAAGATCACGATCAGCGGCTCATCTATTTCCTTTTATCAAAGTGTTTCCCAAAATTTCAAACTCAAGTTAAAACAAGGAAAGCCAAATTCAATTATTCTCCAAATCAAACTCAATACAAAACCGAATGATGTTACTTTATGAAAATAAAATTTTTCGAGATTCAACCGAAATCCCGAATAATAGGATAACCAAAAACAAAACAAAATTTTCACGCAATACGCCCTGAAAGAAAATCAATCAAAATTTCAATCAATCAATAAAAGCACAATAATTTTTCAGAAAAACAAAAATAACCCTCCTGAAACAAAATTTGATCCGCTATATAACCAACAGAAAAACCAACACCTTCAAACAAAATCAAGCAAATGGATATAGTAACCAAAAGAAAATTTTTCGTGCAATACGCCCTGAAAAAAAATTCAATCGAAATTTCAATCAATCGATAAAAGCACAATAATTTTCAGAAAAACAAAATACCCTTCCTGAAACAAAATTTGATTACACATTCAACAATCAGAAAATTCAACGTCCTGAAAGAGAAAAACAATTTCCTGAAAGAAAAATATATGTCCTGAAAGAAAAGTAAATGTCCTGTGAGAACAAACGTATGCCTTTTTTTTTTCCTATAAAGTCTTAAAATCTTGACATCAACTTGACTCTATCAAAAATCCTTTACAAAAAATGATAGAACATCACAGAAATATGAACTGTTCTATAATAATTTCAAAACAAAGAAAACTTGAACTTATTCAAAGAAAAACCAACTATATTCACTCAAATCTTCAATATCTCATAGAAAAAAATCTTTAGATCAATAATTTTTTACTTTACTTTAATTCAATCCTAAACTCTGTCCCTACCAATTGCAATTTTTTAAAACTTAATTTCAAATTCATAGGCATATACGTTCATACAGAAAATATAATCCAATTCAACATAAGAACCTGAAAACCTTCATCCGGAAATCTTCCAACAAGTCAATAAACACTATTTCGATCACCCATAAAACAACAGGCTAAAATTCCTTATACCTCGAAATTTCTCTGAATTTCTCAAAATCTCTTTAAAATATCTCTCTGGGAAAATTTAACACATTTGACTCTGGTAATCTTTACATTCACACTGACGCAACATGCAGAAAACCAAAAAAAAACTTTTTATCTACCGGAAAATTCAACGTATTACAAAAGAAAAACTCTTCCCCAGAAAATTAAACACATCCCACCGGTAATCTTTACGTTCAAAGCTAATGCAACACAAATAAAAATTACACTTTTCCCGACGGACACCGTCAACACGAATGCAAAATTCTGACAAACAACAACAAAAAATTCTCCCCTAGAAAATTAAACACATCCCACCGCTGTCACCATATGTAAAAAGCACCCTCTTTGTGATTTGACGGAAGAGCGGCTTTCCACCAATCAAGGGTGTTATTACTTAAAGAAAAGAAAAGATGTTATTTTAATTTTGAAGTTCTTTCTCCAGAAGGGAGAAAGTGTGGGATCGGCCCAACGCACTTGGGTCGGGACTTAGTGTTTAAAAATATTCTCTAGGGAGAGGGATGATAAATGAAACTTTTTGGATTAAATTTAAGAGACGTATATTAAAACCAAATCAGACTAAACAACTTTACATTCGTTACGTATATTTCAACGATATAAATTATCAAAAGTACTCGAATATTTCTCAAATCAAATGCAATTAATCACAACAAATCAAATTGATACATCAACGTTAGGTTGTAAAACATAATCCAATTATCGAAATCAAATCAACCATCGGTGTGAATTCCAATTAAAAAATGATGAAGTCAAGTTATCAACAAAAACAAGAAGGGTTTGTCAAAATAACCCCCAAGATCATTAACATGGGATGATCTCAAAATTCACTTAATTAAACCTTCAGCTACTCAAGAGAGATTTAAAGAATAATACAAATTCAAACTTTCTAATATACAAGGGAAATCTCAAAATTAATTCCCACTTAAACTTTCCAACACTTAAGGGAACCCAACAAGTATTTCCATATACACTTTCAGTTACTTAAGGGTGATTACAAAAAATACAATATACTATAAAAG
Source organism: Adalia decempunctata (assembly GCA_951802165.1). Taxonomy (NCBI): domain Eukaryota; kingdom Metazoa; phylum Arthropoda; class Insecta; order Coleoptera; family Coccinellidae; genus Adalia; species Adalia decempunctata. The sequence continues at coordinate 32,926,442 of OX637697.1, forward strand.
ACATTTACGACTTGTGGGAGATTTCAGGACTCTGGACCATAAGAGATATATGGGCTTTCATGCAGCTTTCTACCAATACTCAAAATAAGCTAAGCATAAACAAAATAGTCTGACCTTTTTCCTGTACCAATAATCCAAAGAATGTTGAATCTAGGATGATGACTCTTTGACGGGGCTTCTTTCCTGAAACAGACAGATTAAACACCAAACACGACACCCACACGCGTTTCGCAAATTGACCTCACTCCCGAAGATACCGACGATACGCAATCTAAGATACCGACGATACGCAATCTAAGATAATTCCAAGTAATTTAGAAATTTTATTAATTTCGACTTAACACCTTTTTATGTCCCTGTTTGAGACTGACCGTCCGAAATAAGACCAAGACTTATGAGTTACCCTAACACCGTCTTCCGAATAACTTTAACTGTTTTCGTCTCCGCTTTGAGACCGTACTTCCAAACACTGAAGTACCTACCCTAAAACCGTACTACCCTTAGTTTCCGATTCAAACTTAACTGTTTTCGTCTCCGCTTTGAGACCGTACTTCCAAACACTGAAGTACATACCCTAGAACCGTACTACCCTTAGTTTCCGATTCAAACTCAACTGTTTTCGTCTCCGCTTTGAGACCGTACTTCCAAACACTGAAGTACATACCCTAAAACCGTACTACCCTTAGTTTCCGATTCCAAACCTGAGTCAACTGAGGACCTTCCCTTTAGGTTCCTCCAGTTACTCCCTATTACCGAATGCGAGCACTGGCGACCTTCCCGTTTTAAGGTTCCACCAGACACTCCCTATTACCGAACGCGAGCACTGTGGCAACCTTCTCGTTTAAGGTTCCACCAGACACTGCCTTTTTCGTCTCCCGAGCAAGTCGAAGTTTTTCCCCTCTTCGTCTCCTCCAAAAACCAATCGTCAATCTTTCAAAACCAATCAAATCAAAACTTCTCCCATCTTTGTTTTTATGAACCAATCAAATTAAAGATTTTTTTTCTGCTTCCCACCTTCTTCTTGAGATATCGCAGTTTCCCATGCAATGGTTTGGGAAATGCTACGTGACAATTTTCAACAATTCCTGCGTTGAATTTTATTCCTGTCATCGTGTGCAGTAATTGCAACCAAATTCGTGGGACAATTATAATTTATCATTTAGTTCTCTAAATAAACTTAAACTGAAAATCAACAATTTCTGTCGTTAACGTTTCGCCAGACACTCCTGTGTGGGCTTGATAAACGATCCATTAATTTTTCTAACACAAGGCTATTAAATTTCAGAAGTTGAAGTGGAAAATACCGGTTAAATATTACAGGAAAGAAAACGTTCAAGTCCCAATTTTCAAGACATGTCTGTTTTATAGTTTCAAAAATTATCTCCCCTATTACACACGATGCTCCTGAATCAAGCAGGAAGCGAGTCAGTTCAGAAATTCTTTTGGTCAGGGAGCAGAAAACGCACGGTTCCTTGGTGGAATGATAAGTGTGAATCAGCAACTAAAAACAGTAAGCATGCTTTCAACAAATTGAAGAGATATTTTACAGTGGAGAAACTGATTGAATATAAAAAATTACGAGCCAAAGCCCGCTACACAATAAAAGAAAGCAAAAAACAATCCTGGAAAAACTATGTATCCTCAATCACCATTAGTACCAATGCATCTGAGGTCTGGAGGAAAGTCAGGCAATTGAAGGGCAACAATATATCCAATGATGTATCCTATACAGGGTCTTTCACGAGGAACCTCACCCATATTTATACGGGAAACTACTGAACGTATTTTCATGAAATTCAGCACTTATGAGTATTTCACGATGCTGATGAAATCTAAAATATTTTCAAGGCATGAGCACCTCCGGTTTTTCCGGTAATGACGTCAACTTCCGTTTTTCAAATTAGAACACCATTTTTTTATTGCAGAAATAGATTTCTTAGAAAATTTCAAGTTATTCTGATGTAACATTGTTCAGTTTTGGTTGGAAAATTCTCTCTGAGCGGAAAAATTCGAAAAAAAAATCGAAAATAGAGCTCCGCTGAAACAAGAATAACTTCGAGGTTTTTGGATGGAAAATTTTCATTTTTGGGATTTTTCAAGATGTAAGATTGGTGTATCCACTTTAGAAATCGAAATCGCGATTCATGATACAGGGGGTGAAAAAATCGCTTTCAAAGTTAGGGATGACAAAATCGTGAAAAATCAATTTTTTCAAATTAGAACCCCGTTTTTTTATGGCAGATATTGAATCTACGTTGAAAAATAATATGAGTGTATGCATCACACCCTTGCCCTAAAATGGATATTTTCTGAGTTATTCACAAAAAACTGTTTTTCGTCTTGAATTTTCAGCTATTTCTTTTCCCTTCACGCCAAAAAGATGAAAATAGTTTTCTTAACGAAAGATCCGACATTTCGCAAGTTTGTCATGGTTCTGTTAATGGTATCTCTCGTTGGTCTGGGTCGGTCAGGAAACCTCTCAATGAACAGTCGAATCGTTCTATCTACAACTTTATTACATTCTCCATGAAGTTGAATGAGATTTAAATAATCTTCATTGGTGAAATTAGGCATAGTGATCGGTTTTATAACTTAATACGAATTATCACCAAATTAATAGTAAACACAAAATGCTACTGAATAAAGAGGAATTTGGCAGATGTAATTAATGATATCTATCATTAAAAAAAAAGAATGTAAAACATGGTAAGTTTTTGCATATGGTTCATAAGGAATTATTTATTTATCACTGGAGAGAAAACCGATGGCCGATTAGTTGAAATAAAGAGGTTTCCGATACAAATTCGAATCAAAATTCGCCATCTATTTAGGAACAACCTGTAACTTTTTTCTCTTGCATATTAGGGTAGTAAAATCTAATTTCATCTTTTTGGCGTGAAGGGAAAAGAAATAGCTGAAAATTCAAGACGAAAAACAGTTTTTTGTGAATAACTCAGAAAATATCCACTTTGGGGCAAGGGTGTGATGCATACACTCACATTATTTTTTAACGTAGATTCAATATCTGCCATAAAAAAATGGGGTTCTAATTTGAGAAAATTGATTTTTCACGATTTTGTCATCCCTAACTTTGAAAGCGATTTTTTCACCCCCTGTGTCATGAATCGCGATTTTGATTTTCAAAGTGGATACATCAATCTTACATCTTGAAAAATCCCAAAAATGAAAATTTTCCATCCAAAAACCTCGAAGTTATTCTTGTTTCAGCGGAGCTCTATTTTCGATTTTTTTTTCGAATTTTCCCGCTCAGAGAGAATTTTCCAACCAAAACTGAAAAATGTTACATCAAAATAACTTGAAATTTTCTAAGGAATCTATTTCTGCAATAAAAAAATGGTGTTCTAATTTGAAAAACGGAAGTTGACGTCATTTCCGGAAAAACCGGAGGTGCTCATGCCTTGAAAATATTTTAGATTTCATCAGCATCGTGAAATACTTATAAGTGCTGAATTTCATGAAAATACGTTCAGTAGTTTCCCGTATGAATATGGGTGAGGATCCTCGTGAAAGACCCTGTATAATATCTGATGATAAAATTATATCCAACAAAGGTGAAATTGTAGAGAGGTTTGCAGACATATATGAGAGCAACTCCAGTGATATCAATTATAATGACAGATTCCTTGAACATAAACGTCGAGAGGAACTTCAGCCATCTATTTCCGAAAACTATGAGGAGAATCAGTTGAACCACCAAATCACATACGAAGAGCTTGAAGATACACTAGGACAAACTTCTAATTCCAGCCCTGGTCATGATAATTTACCATATGCGTTTATAAGAAATTTACCGAAAATAGAACAGCTATTATTACTTGATATATATAATAAAATCTTAGGTGGAAAAAAGTTCCCAGAAACTTGGAGGGAAGCTACAATAATTCCAATTCTGAAACCGAATAAGAAGAAAACTGATCCCAAGTCATACAGACCCATTTCACTAACCTGTACTATGTGTAAAATTCTGGAAAGAATCATAAACAAACGCTTGCAGTGGTATTTAGAAAAACATGATTTGTTATCACCATTTCAGAACGGATTCAGAAAACAAAGATCAACATTGGATAATATAGTTTATTTAGAATCTGAGATACATGAAGCTTTTGCGAACAAACATATTCTAGTTGCTGTCTTTATGGATCTTCATAGAGCATTCGAAATGGTCTGGAAGCACAAAATAATAACATCACTTCGCCGATGGAAAATTGAAGGAAATATTCTGAGTTTCATTGAAAACTTCTTGAAAAACCGCTTATTCAGAGTCTGTTTAGGAGGCTATAAGTCTTCTCCGAGGATACAAGCGAATGGCGTCCCCCAAGGAAGCGTACTCAGCACGACACTTTTTTTGATAGCAGTCAATGACATCATGACGTGCTTCAGTTTACCTGTAAAAGCATTAATATTTGCAGATGATCTGGTATTCTTTTCGAAAGGACCTGACATAAAATTACTTGCTAAATTTCTGCAAGAGTCTTTAGACTCTCTACTCACCTAGACTGACACAATCGGATTCCAGTTTTCACCGGAAAAAACGAATTGTATCATATTCACTCGGAAGATCATGCCTTATCCAATTCTCACTCTGGGTGAAAACGAACTACAATTTACCAACAACATTAAATATCTAGGTATTCATTTTGATAGTAAGCTGAATTGGAAAAATCATATTGAAAATCTCAAGATAAGTTGCAACAAAGACTTGGATTTACTGAAAATCCTAGGAAAACATCAATGGGGAGCGGATCTCGTCTGCCTTTTGAGAATATACAGATGCTTAATCCGAAGTAAAATCGAATACGGAATATTGGTTCACTCAACTGCAAGAAAAAGTTACTTCAAAACTCTTGAGATAATACAAAACAAAGCTCTGAGGATCGCTGCGGGTGCATTTCCTACTACCCCCACCATCTCTCTTCGAGCCCTTCTTGGTGAAATGCCTCTTCAATACAGGATACAAATAGCCTCAATCGTATATGCGGCGAAGATATTATCTATCCCAAAACATTGCAACAGATCCATGGTAAAGTCAACTCGTTTTTCATCAATATATGCTACCAACCCAAACATAATTCCCCCATTCTACGAAAGACTCAAAAGAAATTTAATAAATTTAGATTATGAAATCCCGGACATAATGAAGTTGGTTCCTTACTCAACACCTTGGACGACAAGAGGCCCTAAAGTAGAACTAAAACTTTCCAAGTAAAATAAGAAAGCAGTTCACTCTTCTATAATACGGAAGACATTTGCAGGATACCTGGACAAATATAAGAATAATACTTTTTTATATACTGACGCTGGTGTAAATCCATATGATAACAAAGTTGGACTATCAGTGGTTACCCCAACTGTTGTAAAAATGTTTTGCATTAGGGATTCTTCGATATTCACTGGTGAACTGATGGCCATATATCAAGCACTCCTCCACATTCTGAACGAAAAAACTCCGTCTAGGAACTATTGTCTCTGCACTGATTCACTATCATCTATACGATCTCTTCAGAAAATGTATACCAACAACGCCTTGGTTAATGAAATTAACTATAAACTTCGACAAATAGATAATTTATGTATAAATATTATATTTATTTATACTCTCTACCCTCGCACACTGGAATTGATGGAAACACGCAAGCAGACTCAGCGGCTAAATGGTCATCAAAGAATGTAGAAAGACTAATTCACGCCCATATGAGGGAAGATATAAAAATCACTGCACCATATAATGTTGGATGTTTGTGGAAATCAGATTGGAGTCAAAATAGAACATTTCTAAAACAAATAAAACCTGACCCGCTTAGAATGATGACCCTTCCCAATAATCGGCTACACCAAGTCAAAATTTCTCGATTACGACTAGGTCATACCAGGCTCACGCACGCCCATGTCTTGAACAGAGAAAATGCTCCAGTATGCAGCACTTGTGACCAAACTAAGACTGCCAAACATATTCTTGTTGACTGCCCCAACTTCAGACCTCAAAGAGAACAAACTGGTATGGTGGACTCCTTACAACAGGCCCTAGGACAAGAAGCCGAAAAACTGGAAAATACCATAAAATTTCTGCGACTCATCAATCTGATCAACACAATTTAAATTTATTTAGTTTTATATAAATTTTTGATTTATAAACTGTAAATGAGATGTAATCGTTCCGTAGTGCTAATGATCTGCGAAATCGAAGCACAATAAACTTTAATAAAAAAAAAGGAAATCAATAAGAAACTCTGAAACATCTTTTACGAAGTATTCCGGCGAACTATGTTATCGTATTATCAGGGAGAAACAAATCTATCTCCCAGCCTGTTCCATGAACTCATATATGCGCACCATAGCAACAATTATTAAAATAAATTCAAAATTTTTCGATTAAAACGAATTTTGGCTAACTCACAATTACAATCGTACATAGAATATTTCTTGTATGTGGGACGAAACGATATTAATATCACAATTGAATATTTTCTTTGCAACTTATAATTTTTCTATTCAATTTGAGTTTTGAGTCCGAGTAACACTATCACCTAGTATTAAGCTATGATTGAATTTCCTTATTCCATTGCTAAGGCTCTTCGTAGACGACACATTACTTTTAGTCCCCAAAGATAAAATCGAAGAAATCCTGATAATCTTCAACTCATTTCACCAAAAAATACAGTTCACGCTTGAAAGGGAAAAACAACAAAGTATTCCATTCCTGGACATACTAGTCATCAGAGAGCAAAATAGACTAAAGACCAATTGGTACATGAAACCAATTAACTCAGGCAGATGTATTAATTTTCATTCCAACCACAGTGTCACACAAAAGAAGAATGTAGCAATGAATTTGATAAATAGAGCACTATCTCTAAGTAGTAATGAATAAAAAAAGACAATTTAATAAAAGTAACCAAAATCCTCAAACAAAACAATCACCCAGAACAATATATCAGAACATGTATGAATACCTTCAACAGAAATAACACCAACAAGAACGCACTTATCATGACCACAGTAACACAGGACACATGAGAAGAACAAAATTCACAATCCAAAAAATTCTACCCTATTTTATCATATAAGATAAACAGAATATTTCAAGAATATAACTGTACAGCTGCATTCTATAATACGATTGACAATAGGAAAAGATTCTACACAAGATTGAAAGACAAAACACCGATCTTAAAACAGTCAGAATTAGTTTATAAAATAGATTGTGAAAATTGTCAGAAATGTTACGTAGGACAAACAAAACAACTACTAAAGGAACGAGTAAAACAACATATAAATGACACGAAAAAGTTGAACAATACACATAAAACAGCTCTAACTACGCACGTGCACACTGATGGACATATATTCAAGTTTAAGGATGTAAAAATTTTAGATCGGGAAACTAATTACAGCAGAAGACTAATAAGCGAAATGATACACATCAGATCAAACAACACAGTGAATTTCAGAGAAGATATCCAACATCTAAGTCTGGTTTACAATAGCTTAATACTAGGTGATAGTGTTACTCGGACTCAAAACTCAAATTGAATAGAAAAATTATAAGTTGCAAAGAAAATATTTAATTGTAATTTTAATATCGTTTCGTCCCATATACAAGAAATATTCTATGTACGATTGTAATTGTGAGTTAGCCAAAATTCGTTTTAATTGAAATATTTTGAATTTATTTTAATAATTGTTGCTATGGTGCGCATATGAGTTCATGGAACAGGCTGGGAGATAGATTTGTTTCTCACTGATAATACGATAACATAGTTCGCCGGAATACTTCGTAAAAGATGTTTCAGAGTTTCTTATTGATTTCCTGTACAAAGGGAAAATGAAAATTTTAATTAACCAGACACATTCCGAATCGAATTGAATACGAGGTGAGTGACAGATCCCTCCCAATAACTGTGCACATCGTCTATATTACTATTTTCTATTTTAGCCTTGAAAAAGAACCACGAACGGTTCGAAACGTTGGCAATGTATTAGACGATTCGAATAAGTTGTCCAAATTCCTGAAAACATTCATTGAATATATAACCATGGACGTTAACAATCAACACAAAATAATAATAATAATAATAATACGCTTCACTTCATGAAATAATATTTTTTTTTCAAGTGACAGGGACACTATCGAAGGGAGGTAAAAGGAGAATCCTCACTTCAATTACACACCATGCAAAAAGGTGCTCTTTTTTTAATTTCTGGCTAATACTTCAGATAACCGGAATGCACAGGCAGAATCTACTTTTCCTGAGTTCGGCATGGCGGCATAATGATGTGGTTAATTAAACTTTTGTCGAGCAACCAGATGAAGTAGACACCTTAGGGAAATTCTTCGTCAATAATTAACTAGAAAATTAAAATGGCCATGCTCCAAAGGGTTATTGAAGGATGTAAGGCTTTGGTTTCACCTTGATCGATTTCCATGACCTTGATCATTTTTTCATCATGCAAATCAATGATATTTTCTTGTATTCTAAGATTAATTAGCACAATGACGCCCTCGGTTTCCGAAGAAAGATGGAAAATCGGGATTTCGTCCCACTTAGTGAGACATCGGATTGTATTCACTTTTCCTTCAAAAGTTGAAAGCCTATATACTACTGGGTCACATTTTTTCATGAACGCTTGTTAATTGAAAAACATCCTGTGGTTTGGAACGATGACTGATCGTTTCACGGGTCTCGAAGGAAATCCAATAATAAAAGGTTCGATATATTTTGCGTTCTTTCGCAGGGGGCTGCAGGATTCCTAGCAGATTTTTCCCAGTTCCTTTAACACATACTGCACGCATGAGTCAGGAATATTTGGAGCACGTTTAACGTTAACGGCGCCATAAATCCGGATACTAAATCTTCGCATTTTATACCGTTTTATTCCTATCTGTTTGCTCATTAAAATATTTCATTGTAATTCTGAGCAAGCCTAGACACGTTCCTCATGATTTTCGGCGGATTTTAAATCCCTCCGAATATTCTGGATGTGATATTTATTCGGAGAATGTGAATTTTATTGCGATGTTACTGCGGTTTTTATTCTTGAAAAAATTTCATCAGCTTGGATGAATTTTACCGCATATTTTATTACATTACCTATTTCTTCTTGGAATATGGGAATTTTCAATACAAACTATTGCTTGTGCCTTATCATATGGGAAAAATCGAAAAATATTATTTCAACAATACTTTGATTCTTGAAATTTCTCCCCAAGGAAAAAAAATTCTATTTGCAAAAAATGCTCCTAAGTTTTGAGTTACACAATATTAGTCAGGATCAAGTTTTTCCGTTCATATGGTCTTGAAACAAATATAAAATCATTCCTACCTAAGAGCTCTTGGAAGACGATTTTGATGGGAAAACTTATTTTTGTGAACAAAAATACAGGGTGTCCACTTAACCTTCATTGTGAATAGTTTCTATAACAATGGATCACCCAGTATGAATTCTGGGTATTTCAGGTTTTTTGGATGGAACAACAACATATCTAGTGAAATACAATATAATCCACTTATAATGAACTCGCATATAATGGAAACTCTCATGTAATGAACCAATTTCCAAGTCCCGAATTAAAACAATGTAAAATCCTCGGACAAGATGGACTCGTTTATAATGGAACCTCGCCTGTAGTGGACTGAAAATACTGAAATAGTCTATTATAAGCAAGTTTAAGTGGAGATCCACTGTCACGAAGGTTTGTGATGCAGTAGCAAACAACACGATTTTGACTATTTCAAAAGAGAAGAATTATATGACACAGATATTTCCCGAAGTCATATAAAAAAAAACCTCTGTCCAAGGTAAATTAACAGACTTCCTTCCGAAACACTAGTTAGGTATTGAGTATGTGTAATTATTATCAGTGTTATTAACCAATATATCTATTCAGATTCATAAAAAGTACCTATACATACTTATTTAGTAATAAAAGACAGCTTTTCAATTAATTCTCATGTAATGACACTCGGTTATAATGAACAATATGTCTTGGTCCCCTCGAGTCCATTATTTTTTTTTTTTAATGTTGTGGTTTTCACGAAAAGGAATATCCTGTAATGTTCAGAGAACATCGTGAGAACCAAGGGCAAGCAGTTAGGAATTGGTGTTCTTCTTGAATTTCTGGAGGTTATATGCCTCGGGGAACACCTCCCTAGGCAATGTGTTCCAAAGCCTCGCTGTTCGTTGGATGAACGGGTCTTTGAAGAGAGATGTTCTGCAGGTCTCCAAAGTTACCACGAAGGGGTGTGAAGACTTAACTTGACGGGTTAGTCTGGAAGGGAGTGCCAGAGGGGGAACGATTGCTGATAATTCAGAAGAGCATCGCCCATGGAAATACCTATAAAATAGAGACAGATCGTCCACTTTTCTACGGTGTTCCAGAGAAGTGAGCGAGCTTGTAAGCGATGCATCACCGACGAGACGAATTGGCCTTTTTTGTACGGAATCCAAGAGTTTTAGGGTGTGTTTAGGTGCAGCACTCCAAATATGGGAACAGTATTCCAGGACAGGTCGAATCTGTGCCTTATAGATCATAAGCAGCTGACCTGAGGTGAAATAGCTCCTGGCACGAAACAGAAAACCAAGTTTTTGGGATGCACTTTTAGCAATGGATCTCACGTGATTCTCCCAGGAAAGGTTACTGCCGACAGTAATACCAAGCATCGAAATGGATGACTTCAATGGTATGGTCACTCCCGACAATTTTATGCTGGGCACAGTAAGATCGGCTTTTTTAGAGAAAAGACATGCTTGTGTTTTGTTTGCGTTGAATTCTACCAGGTTATTAGATCCCCATTCAAGGATTGCTGCCAAGTCCATATTTATGTTGCATTTCTTCCTCGTTCGTTTTTGATTTGGCGGGCTGGTATTGGAGCCCTAGAAGAAAAGGCGGTATGGAGGGTACTATCATCCGCGAAGCTGTGCACTGGACACGAAGTTGCTTCCAGCAAATCGTTGATGTGAAGTAGAAATAGTGTTGGAGCCAGAATTGATCCCTGCGGAACACCAGCATTTATGGGTAGAGAGTCAGACGAAACTCCATCTACCACCACATGGAGAGATCTGTTTGAGAGAAAACTAGCTATCAGAGAACACAGCTTTGGGGGCACGCCATAAGATGGAAGCTTGGCGAGGAGTCCCTGATGCCAGACTCGAATGCCTTGGAGATATCCAGAGCTACGGCTAGGGTTTCACCATATTTCTCGGTAGAAAGCTGCCATATATGTGAGACGTAAGCGAGCAAGTCACCAGTGGATCTCTGATGACGGAAACCATATTGTCTATCGTTGATAATTCCTGAGTGTTCCAGATGTTTCATGAGCTCGAAGTTGATGGCTTTTTCCATGACCTTTGAAATAATAGATAACAGAGCGATAGGTCTGTAGTTGCTAGGTAGGGTCTTTTTGCCCTTTTTAGGTACTGGTTGTACTCTTGCGGTTTTCCAATTGGATGGAAAAACACCCAATTTGTAAGAGTGGTTGAACAATTTGCAGAGGACAGGTGTTAGTTCGGGGGCACATTTTTTGAGAACAATCGGTGGGATTCCGTCGGATCCACTGGCTTTGTTGGTGTTGAGATCCAACAGAATCTTTCTGATAGTACGTGGGCGAAAGGTTATCTCGGGCATATGGCTGTCAATGGATGTTATATTCGGGGGTTGTTTTCCAGATGAGTCTAGAGTGGAATTTTCAGCGAACAAATGCGCAAAGATGTTGGCTTTTTCCAGGGCAGTCGTTGCTAGTGTTCCATCTTCCTTGGTCAGAGGGGGAAACGAGCTGGAAGTGAAGTTTCTTCCTACAGCTTTGGCGAAGGACCAAAATGAACGGGATCCGTTAGGGCTTCAACAAGTCTAGATCTTATTTTGGCATTGTGAGCATCTTTTGAAGATTTGATTGTCTCATTGCATATGCCTCTAGCCTCCACATATTCTGCTCTAGTCTCAGGGCCTGGATTTTTTTGCCATCGATGGTATTGTGCTGCTTGATGGTACATGAAAAGAGCAAGTTGTGGAGATTAGGGTGTGGTCGGAGTTTCCAAGTGGGGCGCAAACTTCTATTCTATATGGATCAGGATTGGTGGTGAGAAAGAGATCCAGTATATTGCCATAGTGGTTGTTGACATCTGGGATGCGAGTTGGTAGCTCGACCAGTTGTTCTAGGCCTTGAGTGATGGAGAATTTGAGCCAGGCTGCGTTGTGAACATTGAAGTCTCCCATGATTATGACTTCAGCTGCTGGGTGGTTCTCGTGGATAAAATCCAGTTTGAGTGAGAAAAACTCAAAAAGGCTCATATATGACGGTTCATTTGGCGACAGGTAAAGGCAGTAGAGGAACTTGGTCAGTTTGGTATTGGCTAGCTTGAACCACATCACATCGAAATCTTTCGGTTCCAAACTCTCTACACGCTGGCATGAAAGATTAGCCTTGGCATAGAGGCAGACTTCACCTTTGAACCTGAATCGAGAATGGAGTTCGTAACCAGGACAGAGCATATGGACATTGTTGGTGGACGAGTTCACTTGTGTTTCCGTGAGCGCCAGAATATCTGGTTGTTCCGTCTGTAGGTGATGGTGGACGTCATTGATGTTCTTGTTGAGTCCGCGGATGTTACAAAAGTTAATCTTCAGAGATGAGTCCCCTCGAGTACCTCTCGCCCGGAAATCCGAATGGAGAGGTATTTTGCTTCCGGAATGTTTTACTCTAGGAGACTTCATCATCTTTATGCATAAAATGTGGTGGGGAGGTGGGAATAGGGGGAAAGGGAAGACCGGAATGCACTGTAGTTCATTTTGCAAACGTTCTTGCTCTGGAACTGACATATTTTATACTTTCAAAATCGGGCATGCATTTAATTATGGATAACCCTGTATTCGTAACGATTTTCGGTCATATTCCTCTATGTCGTTGGTTCCTGGGGATGGAATGAAATGTTTCTCGAGAAAAATTGAAGTTCATTCGATTATGTTTCGAGATACGCGCATAGTAAAATTGGGTAATTCTCAACTTCAACGCCCTGTATCTCAAAAACTAGTCATAGGATTGAGTTGGGGTCATAGACACTTTTGATCAGTAGGTCGAGTACTACATTATACCAAAATTTTAGAACATTTGACGGAACGCCATTTGCCATAAGGAAAGTGCGGGGTCCTTTCCTCTACAACCAAAAATGCATCGTATATAATCAAAATACACTCTGCCCGTTATTTCTGATTATACTGAACGTGCACTGACAGTTCAAACGAACCGATTCGAAATCTGTCGTTAACGATAAACTTTGGAAATATCATCACATTCCAATCCATTGAAACATTGTGGTTTGGTGGTAATAATGAAATAAAATCGTTAAATCGCATCAACGGATAAATGGCGAACACTTTCCACTGGCTATTGTCATTTTCTGTTATGAGATATTTGGATTCGAAACGGTAAAATTGTACGAGTATAATGGTATCATTGAGGCGATCAGGTCCATTATCGATTGAAACATTGTTCAGGCAAATTTCCCAATAACCCTTGATTCGTGAGACTTATTCGATGCGGTCATCGTTCCCCTGTTATCTTTTGTTAGGGCCCATTCATTAAATGGACCTTCATGAAATCAGTATAACATTGTTTTTTTCAAAAGAAAACCACCTTGTTTATTGTTGTACAATTCAATCCTACCGGAAAATGCATTTTGAATTGTTCCCTGAATGATTTTTCATTTCAAATATTCAATTTATTCTTGGATTTTGAAACTAACTGAAAAGTGTATTGCATTGTTAGGATGAAGAGTTCATTCTTTTATAGTAAACTTGGATACCTATCAGGAGATCTCAATTGTATTATACAGTTTCTAAATCTTTTTCAGATTATTTATGTCCTTTTATTTTCGCGATGTTGAATGGCAATAAATCCTTATGTCAAGTGAGAAAATCACAAAGAATAGCACAACCTAAAGATATTTTTGATTTATCGATTGTTATCCAATTATATTTCGCGAACCCTTGCATATATCAATAACAGCTTTATATGCATTGAAAGACTTCAAAGTATCCTAGCCAGCTATAATAAAGCTTCTCCAGCATATATGTCCACAAGAAAACTATCAAGATGACGGGTTTCAAATCGATTTTACTTCATTTTTTCAAATGCAATGCATATAATTTTTTATATCATTATAATCACCAAGTGTTTCCCTTAAATTCGGATATACTTCCGAATAAAAATAGCAGATTTGGCTTTTCAGTGGATATTGACAACTCTCAAATTACTCAGAATTAACATCATTGTGGTTTCAATTCATATTAGGTATCATATTATAGTGAAATGAGGAACTAGAAATTTTTGGTATATTTTCTCAAAAATGTGAAGAAATCAGTTACTTAATCTACTTGAATATTCGAATCTTGCTACTTCAAGCTCGGCAGCTTGAAGATCTGCTTGCGTGCCTATGAAACTTATGAATTTCATTTCTTCGAGGAAAGTTGTATAAACATAAGAGCGGGCACTTTTTTTGTATCCTGAAGTTTCGAAACTCGTTTCTTGCATCAAGAAATTTTGCCAAACTAAGACCGTTACGCTTATATCTTCCGCTGCGGTACTTGTGGGATACCCTGTATATGTCGCCTCATACCCAATAGTTTTAATGGATATTCACGGAAATATAATAAAACTGCGAAAAAACGCCCATTTGACTCACGACTCCTGTTGTATTCAAAACCTGAAATAAATTGATAAATCATTAAGAATGTCACATGTAACAAGGTATATAAAAGAACATTTTCAAAGACAAACTTTTATAATAACAGCACCCATCTGCCATTTTGAAGCCGCCATCTTGAATTACTCAATTTCCGACCCAGAATACCCCCAGATACCAATTTTGATTAAAATCGGATCATAATTACAAAACTCGTCCGCCATTATGTAGCCGTCATCTTGAATTTTTCAATTTGGACAGAAGAATCGTCATTGTCGAATCCAAAAACCACCATATATCAATTTTAAATGGAATAGGATCATAATTACAAAGTTTATCCGCCACATTGGTGCCGCATATTTCATGATGGATTGTCACCATCAGAATTATATACACCTGACAAATTTCAAATAAATCGGACGATTGAAAGTGTGTCATATTTAACTTGCAATATTTTATTAGAGACAGATAGACAGACAGAAACCGAGACATGTTGAAAGCTTGTAAAAATGGCAGCCAACAGTCCATAATAAAGCTTTAGCCATTATATCAAATGTTATGTTATATGTTTTATTTCAGAATATTTTTCTAAACCTTATTATGGATCACTAGTTTTATTCAGAATATTCATTTGTGATAAAGTAGTCAAGAGGGTATTATCCTTCGGTCATATTTTCCTTGGAAACATGATTGGGCCATTCACAGTAAGTTATCTGACTATTTTAGCACTAAGAAAAATAACTCTTGACCCATTGTGATAGGAGTTAATTTTGTATTAAAGGCTGCGACTACAAGGGGTTATACAATTTCGGAGTCTCAATGAAACAGGCATATTTTATTCCAATTGTGTACTCAGATGACCATATTTTTTCACACCACGTTGAATTCACGGAAAAAATAAGCCTACCATGGAATTTGATCGAAATCTTTTCTTGTTCCACAAATATCATAGTTCACATTCACTACCGCAACTATCCAGGAATACTATCCAAAAAAATTCCTTCGTTTGGAGTCTTGCCACCAAAAAGAGTGGCAAAGGGTGTAATTTTGTTCGAATTTTCGAAAATGTCAAATATCGCGAAAATTTTTACTGAACATAAATAGTTACCTATTTATGATACAAGGGAAAAAAGTATTAGATTTTACCTCGAGGTTATGTTGTCAAAAAACCGAGAGCTAAAATCTAATATTTTTCCCGTGTATAATACACTATTTTTTTTTTTTTATTGAAATTATCGTGTCTCGGCAACTAGGCCATTGACACAGTACAATATTCTATTTTTACATTACAGATTAAGACAAAAATTTTCACAAAATATGGTTATAAACAGAAAGAGAAATAAACTATGGATGTATTGATCATATTTGATTGAACAATTGGCTTTCTTTCAAGAATTCTATTGCTGCTTCAATTTGTGTTGGTGAGCTGAGGATGTCTCTTAAATTTTCTTTGAGGCCCAGTCGATGTCTGATGTCATCATAATGTTGACAGCGAGTTAGGAAGTGTTCCACAGTTAATCGATGTTCTGGGCAGTATTCGCATATAGGATGTTGTTCCGATGACATCAAGTAGCTGTGTGTCAGCCTGGTGTGTGCAATTCTTAATCTCCTCATTACTATTTTGTCTTTCCTCTTTAGATGAATTTTTATCGGGGAATCTATTTCGGATTGGATTGCACGAAGTTTATTATTGCTGCTATTCCATTGGGTTTGCCAGTCTCTAAGAGATTTCAACTTTATTGATGCCTTTAAGTCAGAGTACAGCTGTATGTTTGTGATGGGAAGATCAGAGGTTCGTGCCAGTTTCGCTGATTGATCTGCAGTTTCATTTCCCTCAATACCTATATGAGATGGTACCCAAATTATGTTCGTATAGATGTTTTTGTTCGTTCTAAGTATATGGCATCGTTCTTGAATCTTTAGTATCAATGGGTTCTTAGAGTAAATGTTGGATATAGCTTGAATTGAGGACAATGAGTCTGTGAATATTGCTATATGTTGGCCAGGCATTATAGTGCTGAATAGGGACTTGTATATTGCGAAAAGTTCACCAGTATGAATACTGCAGGTTGGTGGAAGTTTGAAGGATACTGTATTATTGAGTTGGTCAATGACTGAGCATGCAATTCCATTTTCATCTTTAGATGCGTCAGTGTAAAATTCCTTATCAAATTTCTCATTAGCTTTCAATTCGAGGAAATATTGTTTCAGTATTGTACCATGGGTTTCCTGTTTGTTATATCTATGAAGAATTGTATTGAGCTTAGGTTGGTATCTGCTCCAGGGAGCATGTTTTGAGTAGGTCATGGTAACTAAAGCATTGAGATCAATAGATTCTAAATGTTGCTGGGCAAGCTGTGGAATTGGAAGTAACGTCGTAGGGTGTGTAGTGATGAGGCGATTTGATGTTTTCATCAGTTCAAGTATCGGATGATTCGGCAAAGCAGACATCTTTAAAGCATATGAGAGAAGAGTTTGATGTCGACGAAGGTTCAGAGGGATTTCTTGTGCTTCAACATGAAGGCTCTCAGATGGGCTGGTTCGGAATGCTCCAAGGATTATGCGGAATGCAGTATTGGGAACGGCATTCAGTAGTTTCATATTTGTTTTGCTTGACGTTGAGAAGAGGATGCTGCCATATTCTAGTTTCGACCGAATTGACGACCTGTAGATTCTCAGCAAAATTTCTTCATCACATCCCCAGTGATGATGAGATAGGGTTCGAAGGATGTTCATATTTTTCATACATTCACCTTTGACGTTTTTGATGTGTTGAGTCCAGGTAAGTCTCTGATCTAAGGTCACTCCTAGATATTTCAGGTGGTCAACTAGTTCTATGGGGAGACCGTTAATTGTAAGGTGAGGTAGAACAGTTGGATGTCTCCTAGTAAAACGGATGAGTTTTGATTTTGATGAAGAGAAGTTGAAGCCAATGTTTCCAGCCCAAGCAGTGATATCATTAAGAGTTTTTTGTATCAGTTTGCACGTACTGTTTGTGTTTTTACCTGAGCAGAAAAGGAGCAGGTCGTCGGCATATAGTACTAACTTAATGGGGGCTTTGACAACGTTGCCTATGTCGTTAATGGCTAGCAAGAAGAGGGTGGCACTTAATACGGAGCCTTGGGGGATGCCATTTTGAGTGATGTGAGAAGCAGACATTTCACCATTTACTTTCACCTTGAAATTTCTATCAGTTAGAAAATTCTTCAGGAAGAGGAATATATTGCCATTGAGGTTGATATTTTTTAATTTTTTCAAGATAGCTTCGCGACTTGTGGTGTCGAAGGCACTATTTATATCTATAAGTGCGGCAATTAGGTCTTGTTTGGAAGCAAAAGCGTTCACAATTTCCGTTTGTAGAATGACAAGATTATCTATAGTGCTGCGGTTCTGCCTGAAGCCTGATTGTCTTGAATATAGCAGTTCGTTTTTCTCGAGATGCCACATAAGACGTTGATTAACCATTTTTTCTAATATTTTACACATGGTACATGTTAATGAGATTGGCCTGAACGAGTTGAGTGTGGGTCGTGACTTGTTTGGTTTTCTGATAGGTATAATATGGGATTCTTTCCATTGAGTGGGAAACCTATGATTGTTCCAAATGTCATTATATATTTCCAGAAGTTTAAATAACGTTTCTGCGTGTAATTGTTTCATAAATTTCATAGGAATGTTGTCTGGACCTGCTGCTGTGTTCTTCATGGAAGATAGTGCTAAGTTGAGTTCTTGCAAGGTGAAGGGATCATTTACAGGGTTGTCAGGTGCACTTGTACTGGTTTCTCCATTTCCAGGGCAATTTGTTGTTTTTGTGGTAACTGTTTTTTCGTAGTAGTGTTTGGCTAAGTTGTTCGCCATGTCTTGGCTATTGGTGATTGGTTCATTGTTTTCATCTAGTATAGAGGGTATTTGGTAATTGGTGTTGTGGCCTTTTATTTGTTTTATTTTCTTCCAAATATGATTTGACGGTGTGCTCGAGGAGATTGTGGAGACGTATTCCATCCAGGATTCGCGTTTGCTTTGTTTCAAAATTCTCTTCGAGGCTGCTTTACATTTCTTAAAATTTATTAGATCTTCTTGGTTTCGGGTTCGTCGGTATCTGTTCAGGGCTCTTTTGCTTTCTTTAACTGCTTTTTTGCAGGATTCATTCCACCAAGGTACTATCTTCCTACCTGGAGTTAGCGTATACTTCCCGACATGTTTTTCGGCTGCTGTGGTCAGAATGTATGTAAGTTGATTGATGGTCTGATCAATGTGTGGAGAAAAATCGGTCATTCTAATTTGGATGTTCACCTCTTCTGAAAATAGCTCCCAGTTGGCATTTGTTATATTCCACTTTGAGACGCTTTCTGTGGGCAGGGCATTTTGATCGTTTATCGATATGGGGAAGTGGTCACTATCATAAAGGCTTTCTAGGGTATGCCAGAATATGTCTGTTGCTGTGACAGGATCACACAGACTGAGATCTATCGAAGAAAATTTACCAGTGTGCATATCGAAGTGAGTGTTTTCCCCAGTATTGAGTAAGTTGAGGTCATGATTTGTTATTATGTCTTCAATCACCTTTCCTCGGCCGAATGTTTTTTCTGAACCCCACATGATGTTGTGCGAATTGAAATCACCTACCAATATGAAAGGTGTTGGTAGTTGGTTGACAAGATTGGAAAGTTCCAGATATGTGAGATTAAAATTTGGTGGTATATAAACATTACAAATTGTGAGTTTTCGGGGACACCAGGTAGTGATAGCAACAGCTTCTAGAGAGGTATTGAGATAATGTTCATTGAAATAAAGGTTTGATGAAATAAAAATGGATGCACCACCACTGGCCCTGGTGTTGGTATCTCTAATGAAATGATGACCTGCATAGTTTTTTAGTTTAGGCTTGTGGTCAGGTTTGAAATTAGTTTCCTGTAGGCAAATAACTTCTGGTGAAGTGTCAGATATTAACTGTTGGATTCGTTCTAGACGTGAGTAGAACCCATTACAATTCCACTGAATAAGGGTGAATGTGATTTTTTTTTATGTGTTAATTTTGGGATCGTAGTGAGGAGTTATCAGAGGGATCGTCTTCATCAGTGGTATCAAGGCTATTGAGGCTGCCAACCTCGATGGCATCGTCCACCAATTTGGCTCTAATTTTTTTGGAAATTCGAGTAATTCTGTTTTTAGTTGATCTTTCTACATAAAGGTAAATATTATGCAGGTCTTGAAGAAGTAATTTAATATCTGATGTGAATTTTTCTGCTTCAGAGTAGGGAGTGGAGCTACCATAAGAGTTTTCCAAGAACGCAACTAGGTTGTCATAGGGGAGGTGAAAACTTTCAATGTCTTCTAGATATGCTTTCGAGATTGCATCTTTGGTGGATTCACTTAAAGCGTGATCTTGAAGTGAATCTATTTTGCGTTTCTTTTGAGCTCTTTTGCTAGCTGCAGAATTTTTTGCCCCCATGTGGGGGGGAGGCATGGAGGTAACTTCCGTCAGGTCAGCTTCAATATATCCTTCTGATTGGCTAGTCTGATCACTGGATGATAATATTTCTGATATCCCTCGTTTAAGAGCGAGTGGTTCACCTGCTTCTGGGATCAGTGACGGTGAAATATGAGCCTGTTTTTCATTTGTCGAGGTTTGCTTTATTGGCTGGCTGTTACTTGATTGTTCTGAGTGTGGGTTAGGGCAGTTTGATGCTATATGTCCGGTCTGTCTACAAATGAAGCATTCCATCTTGTCGGTCGATAGGAATATTCTGTTGTCATTGCCATCGTATTGAATGAGTGCTGATGTTTGCAGTTCGAAATGTTCACTGGGGGGAAAAATGTAAACCTGTCTTCTAAAGCTGAGGATATGTGAATACTCTTCTCCAGGAATTCCAGCTTTAAGGAATGAAACGGGGGAGGCAAGTTTTAGTCCAAGGTTTTGTACAACTTCGGTAACCAATTCATGAGGAATACATGGCGATATATTTGAGATCACTATTCTTCTTGTTGGAGAAACTAATCTTCTTATATTCAGGTTAATATCTCCTATACAAACAGTTGGATTGGTTTTGATTAGCTGATCAACAAGTTCTATGGAAGCTAGATAGATACAGATTCTGTTGTTTGAAATTCTCGATGCAAAGCAAATGTTTTTCGGCTGAACAATTCTACCAATTGCTTGAATATAATCATGAAGTTTCAGATTTTCTTCTGCATGAATTACGATGGCTTGCTCTTTTTTAGGGAAGTTCATTTTAGGGACTGATTTGGCTGCAGCTACATATGAAGTTTTTTGAGAGGATGGTGTTTGTTCAGTGTTTGGGGACATTGTATTGATAGGACTATTAGGTAACATAATCAACGCCCTTGTACTCAAGAGCGTTTGAGGTATTAATTTGATGTAATCAGGAAGTATGCACAACAGAATACACCATAGAGTATTGTTGACTGAATACGGATGAAATGTCCGATTCTGTTGTCAGATTACTTTTCACTGTTGAGATAAGGAAATGTTTGTTTACCAATATAACGGCAATCGATGATATCGGTTTACCACTCAAAACTCGCGAACTTCAGTTATATGGCACTTATACACTCATTCGAACTATTTATGTCTTTATATAAAGAATAAACTAGGATAAATTGAAGAGCGATGTGTCACCGTATGCGTCAAACTCGCGAAATCACTATTTTTTTCTGTGACAGGAAAAACGACGATTTAATAGTGAAAAAACATATTATTACAATATATTGAAGTCAGAATGTTGTCTATATGAAATTTGGATTTTTAAACTAGGTAGTAAGCTGTTGTAGTTATAGGGACAATTAGACATATAGGTATATAATAACTTCAATATGGATTATACTCCTGCTTTTCACTGTCACAAAGTGAAGCCAAATCTTTGGTAACGATTGCGTTGTACGCTTGCGTCAACTGAAAATTCAAAAATTGCGAGAAATGTAGAGGTTATGTTTATTCTGAAAGACAACAAGAAAATAGATATCGAGAATGAAAATATGTCAATTAAATATTTTATATCAATGAACGCGATGTATCTGATAAACTCTTGAAATATTTTCAGTTCAATTTGAAAATATTAATAGGAGTTAACAATGATATTTAGGACTTTAAGAAAATGAAATAAAGCGATTGAAACATTTCATATGGAATTGTGAGGTTATGATCGAAACTATTCTCATGAAGTTAAGAATGACATACGTTTCACGACATAATACGATGTGTCGGAGAGAGACAAAATTTAAAAAATATTTTTTTGTATCTAGTGCGCGACTGCGAGTGCGCAGCCGAGTTAAAAAAAGTAGTCGAGATCACCAAGGTATTTGCGAATTTTGACGGCTGCTCAGCATGTAAAGAATAACTTTTCAACGCGGGTAACAATTTCTGAAGTACGCCGTAGACTGTGTGCATGCATAAGAAGTCGAGGGAGACAATTCGAGCAGGATCTCTAGTTTTGTTAATTTTTTGTTTATGTTTATTATACGGATTTGTTTGTGGTTAGTATCATTAAAGCAATGAACAGTTTGGTAATTTAATCTGTGATCTGTCATGCCATCTATTCCGAGAATTGCTGAAAGTCATCGAACCATGACCCGCTTACTAATCACGCCGAGTGAAATAAAGGAAAATAGGATATCTAAAGGACTCGAAAAAGTCTGTTGTCTGCTTGGTTTTCCGGCCATATTTTTTGATTGCATGAAGGAATTATTGACATATGTACCTTTTTGAAAAGCTGATGAAACAGGAAAGTTTTTCCTTACATTTGTACACCAAGTTCATTATACTTTTTTCGAGTAATTCCCAATTGTTTTATCAAGATTTTATGAGGAAAACAGGTGCAGCCATTTATGACCCTGTATTTCTTGGGTTATCTGAATTTTTAGTGAATACTTTTTCGCAAGAAATAAGGACCATCTACTCAGCTTTGAAAAAAAACTCATTGACTAAATAGAGTCGAGTAGTTTTCACAAAATCAATTATTTTCGATAACAAGGCAGAAAATTTCAAAAAAGTTGAAAAATCGCCATATCTTCGTATAACCATAGATTTTCGGACCATGCTTTACTCGACGCAATTCACTGCAAATGACGTCTAGTATATCCATTTCCAAGGTTCACGTTGAATTACCAAACACCCTGTATATCATACGGACTAAAAGTGCCTATTTTTACTCGCAATTTTGCCTTCGCTCGGCTGTGCTGCGCTCCACCTCGCAACTGCAAATTGATCGTAAAAAAAATATGTACTTTTAATCCTTATAATATAATATACTATTCTAAACCCCCAGAAAGTCCTTATTACATCTCAATTTTCGATGTCTTGCGACACCATTTATTCTCGTAGGATTGTCAAGTTCATGTGGGTGGAAACTATCGGGGGACCCCAAAAAGAGTAGAACTAAATTATTCTGAAAAGATATATAGAAAATACCATGGACTCTTCATACTCACTCTCGCGTACTTTAAACATTTCCCGGTCGTGTTAAAATTTAACACCATTAGACATTAGATTTCTCTTTATGGGATTATTTGAAGTCAAAGTTCCATGTCAACAAGCTCATCACCACCCATGCATTACATCAGTAAATTAATGCATGAATGAAGTTCGGTCTCATTTATGCGAAATAGTCATGGAAAATTTCGACAAATTAATTCTTCATTATCTATTTCGAATAAATATCGAAGGCTTTGACCCGATATTCGATTGTCATGCTGTATCCATTTTCGAATCGACTCATAATGGAAAGCCTTCGATCCGCAACACGAAACACATCAGCCTAATAAGCAAATATTCAATTTTCCATTTATACGAAATATTCACCATTAAAATGAATGAAGGTGTGATAACGTCGTACACCGATCGAAAAACAAATTCCGAATGGAAATTCCACAACGAAATCATTTATCAAATCAATTTCGATTTCCATAAAATCTAATTAAAATGGCCGTGTTCCGTTCCGGGTGGAAACGAAATGAATGATTGGAAATCGCAAAGCTCGAACAACGAAACATGGTGTACAACCATTTGGCAACTGTGCCTGCTATTCATTTCTCCCTCTCTCCACGCTTTTTATGCATTCTTCCAGAAGTAATGGATTGTCGATAGTGAAACAATGCTGGGCCGGTTATCGAATATTCAACCTGCATTTTTTTCCGAGTGAAACTTATAATCGAATGCTCATTAAGGCACGAAAACAAAGTTTTTCTGGCAAAGCTCAGATTCGATTACGATATAAAAACCCGAATCTTCTCACTTACATATAGATTACCCTGAAAACGTTAAAATTTTAGGTCTGTCTACGCACATTGTTTTCTGTAAAATATGTAAATACCAATAATTTCTATCAATATTCTTTTATCATAAAAACTTATCGAAGCACGGAAAATTATACCTCGGATTTAATTTTGTTTATATTCGTATGTTACACAAGGTGTTACATCTATACTAATATTATAAAGAGGAAAGATTTGTATATTTGTGTGTTTGATACGACTTGACTCGAAAGCTACTGGACCGATTTCGGTAATTCTTTCATCCTTAGAAAGCTACATTATCCCTGAGTGACATAGGCTATACCTTCTTGTCACCCAAAAAAAATTTAGGATACCTACTATAACTTCAATAATTACAGAAAAATCAGCCATAATCAGCTATTTTTACGTGCGCTGCAAAAACCGTAAAGGTGCAGACACATTGTTATCACGTCACGTCACATCACGTCATCTTCCCAAAATGTGCAACCACGATAATGCATGGAACTTAGACCATAGGAAGAGAGACACACCTTTCAATAATAAATAGTGAAGCCAAATCATCAGAACTAAACTGGGTCATTATACTACTACGGAATCAAAATGTAGTAAAAATTTTTGCAACATTGTATCTGCTGTCACGTTATAGCACTGAAAGCACGCAAGATCTATATTCCGCAAATTTACATTTTCTGTATGCACGTGATTTTACGTCTAATATTATGTGGAATGTCTTTCTGACATACATTTGAAACCGATCTGGGTGCTCATTCAATAATTCTTGAATTAATTGATGGAATTCCCCCACTTCCTCTGTTCGTTGATTCATTTGGTAAATCGAATCCCTTCTATGAGAATCACCAGCAACTGTAAAAGCAGCTATATTCTCCATATCTTCTTTCCAATTTCTCGCGTGAGCTCACATGACGTGACAACAGTTTGTATGAGAATATAGCTGCTTTTACAGCTGCTGGTGATTCTCATAGAAGGGATTCGATTTACCAAATGAATCAACGAACAGAGGAAGTGGGGGAATTCCATCAATTAATTCAAGAATTATTGAATGAGCACCCAGATCGGTTTCAAATGTATGTCAGAATGACATTTCACATAATATTGGACGTAATATCACGTGCATACAGAAAATGTAAATTTGCGGAATATAGATCTTGCGTGCTTTCAGTGCTTTAACGTGACAGCAGATACACCTTAAAGGTGCAGACACATTGTTATCACGTCACGTCACATCACGTCATCTTCCCAAAATCTGCAACCACGATAATGCATGGAACTTAGAGCATAATAAGAGAGACACACCTTTCAATATTCAATAATAAATAGTGAAGCCAAATCATCAGAACTAAACTGGGTGATTGTACTAGGTACTACGGAATCAAAATGTAATAAAAATTTTTGCAACATTGTATCTGCTGTCACGTTATAGCACTGATAGCACGCAAGATCTATATTCCGCAAATTTACATTTTCTGAATGCACGTGATATCACGTCTGATATTTTGTGAAATGTCATTCTGACATACATTTGAAACCGATCTGGGTGCTCATTCAATAATACTTGAATTAATTGATGGAATTCCCCCACTTCCTCTGTTCGTTGATTCACTTGGTAAATCGAATCCCTTCTATGAGAATCACCAGCAACTGTAAAAGCAGGTACATTTTCCATATCTTCTTCCCATTTCCTCGCGTGAGCTCACATGACGTGACAACAATGTGTCTGCACCTTTAAGGTGCAGGAACATCACATAGCGATCTCTGGGAGATCTCAATGGGAGAGATCTTCCGAAGGAGTCTGTGTTTGCTGGGAAGTATCAAAATCCAAAATGTCCGCACAAAACTTTAATTGTGGTCATGAATGAAAAACAAGCCCTTGAAAAAATTACATAAATATAAATTCGTTCGTTTGTTAATCTCTTGAAACAACTCTGATGTGAACAATCAAGGTGAAAATTGAATTCATTAGGCTGAATTATGAATTTTTTATCGCAATATCAACATATTTTTAACTAGTGTACTAAAAAAATATAGATTCCGAAAATTGAAAGATAGAACTCATTCTTCTGAGCACTCCCCTGAAAATATTGAAATTCCATAAGACTTCCGTCCATTTTTTTTATGAAATGGACGGAAAATGGAAATTCAATTAAAATAGGGCAGATTGCGAGGTTATGGATTTCGGAAATTCAGACCAACATAAATAATTAATTTCCGAAACAAATTGCTATTGAGCCTGTTTCAACAGTTGCAGATGAACATTAAGATGAGGTCTTTTTAACTTCAACTAAATATTCAAAAGAATTCCCCAAAAAACTGTGTTTCATAGAAGTTGGATAGGTCACACTTGCCTATAAAGCGCCAGAGAGTATTGATACATTTTTATCCGGTTGGCAACCCTATAGGCCCTCAGAATACAATAAAAATCGCCAGAATTTAAATTATCTTTCGAAACAATTACTCTATTGTGTCGAAAAAAGACCACAATATATATTATTCATCCCAATTTCTTGTATAGCCTTGAAAGAAGTAATTTTCCGAAATAATAGACACCGAATATTCGAAACTGTTTAGCGCACCCTAGAATGAAACCGTTGAAATTAAAATGTTCTTCATTCAGTTGATATCGAAGAAGAAGGGAACATATTCTTTCTAGACTTTTTTCCAGAGTTACTTGCACTATATCATTTCCGAATTCCTATAATAAATTTCGAACAGAGCGCTCTAAGCTACCGACATAAAAAATAACTGCACTATGCAGAATATTACCGAATATGTACACCCATGTACGTTCATACCCATTTCGCCGATAGTTAGAGACGTTACGAACAGCGAACACGTACCGACTTGTTTCTTATACTTACGACGCTTCGCCATATTTATTATTCATATGTTACCATGAATTTCTAATGAAGTATTCCTACGAGCCGTGTAGATTCGTCCTTTCAAATGAAATTTTCCTCCGTTTTCGTTACTCCTCGGCAGAAGTTTCCATTCAGCTGGGCATATTTGCAGAAATTGAATTGTGGAGTATGCATACATCGAATAAGAATTGAACTTAAGTTGAAATTATTTCTAATCGAAAAAGGGGGGCTGGAAGAATTACTATTCGAATTTTTGGAATGAGCAACTCAATTCTTTATGAAATTGAGATAATAAAAGAATCTAGATATTTGTACAATTTTCATTCGGTTCACCTGAAGATAAGAAATGTGTTTCACCGAAATGAAATACTCAGAAAAATTAATCATAGTTCAAAAAGGAAATCGCATAGGTACAATGATTAAGTAGACAAACCGCTCCTAATTATATAAAGAATTGGATTTTCCAATAAGAGGAGTTATTTTGGCATAGAAAAATAGTATATTCGCGGTAATGGTCATAACACACTTGATGAATTACACCCCTCGCCTAACGGCTCGGGCTGCAAAATTCATCTTCGTGTGTTATGACTTACATTACCGCTCATTGAACACTATGCTTTATCTTCGACTTCATCAGTAAAATTCATGGTACGGTAAAATTCGAATTAATCTGCATTTTCAAAATTTACAACAGTTGTCAAAAGAGATTCATGTGGTCCAAAATCGAATCGATATCGAATCACGTAGAAAACGTCAAGAATTCACGTTTTCCAAATGCAATTTTTTGATATTCAGACCTAAGAAAATGTAGAAATGGATGGCGAGAACGTTACCTTGAAATAGAGTTCCCCATTGACCCGACTTTTTCATTCATTTCGTGAGCTACACTTTTTCCTATTTGTATTAGAGTGAGTTATAGACGTGAGTTATTATTACCTCACACTATTGGTTTATAGAGACTATTACAGATCAAAATCAGTTGAATAATGGATATATTATTCTATGGAAGTAGATAAATGTAATTTTTTTAGATACATGATCGAATGTTTATTTCATCATAAGGAGGTAGGTATGCAGTTAATACTGAAAAATAACATCTGCCAAATGACCACCACGACCACGAGTACAGGACCATATATTTTCCATGAACTTTACATAACTAAATCACAAGATCCCGGAGGCAAATTATGATCACCTCATCGAGAGAAAACACGGTATGTAAAAGATCAATGGTTTCGTTGTTTGTGTGGGATGTAGCTCCGTCTTGTTGAAAGTAAACGTTGTCCAGATCAATACCATCCAATTCCGGCCATAAAAAATCATGAATCATCTCTCGATAGCAATCCATTCACCATAACTGATGCTCCAGCCTCATTCTCGAAGAAGTAAGGTCCAATGGCCCCGTCGGACAATCTTTCCGCACCAAACAGTCACACATTGAGGATAGAGAGGCTTTTGAACAACAACACTTGGGTTTTCTGAGGCCCAGGTGCGTCAATTTTGATTCTTGTTGAAGCCACCGAGGTGGAAATGGGTCTCATCACTCTAGATGATTTTTCGATGGAATTCCGGATCATCTTCATGCATTTCAAGGACCCAATCAGCAAAGACACGACGTTGTTGTTGATGGTCCGGCTTGAGTTCTTATGTTAATTGAACTTTATAAGCCTTTAGACCCAAATCCTTATGCAAAATACGGTGTAATGACGTTGGTGGAATGCCTGATTCCAAAATGGATAAACCTGGGTTTTCTTCGACACTTTTTGCTACAGCAGCAATATTCTCAGCTGTTCTTGAGCGACGTGCACGGGTTTTATTCTTCACATCACTGACTTGTCCAAATTTGTCAAATTTTTCCACCAATTTCTTTATTGCGGTTCGAAAAGGTGCTTCATGACGACCCAAAAATGTTCGAGTCTGCCAATTTTTTTTTTACAAGCTTTAATTTAGTTTCATCTATCCCGTTGTCTGTCTGTAATCGTGTAATCAAATCTTGCGAGTTAAATATGACACACTTCTAATGGTCCGATTGATTTGAAATTTGGCAGGTGTACATAATTAGTAGGTAATCATCCAATTTCATTCAAAATTGGTATCTGGGGGGATTCTGGGTCGGAAATTACGATTCTTCGAAATTGAGGAATTCAAGATGGCGGCTTCAAATGGCGTATGAGTGTTGTTATTATAAAAGCTTGCATGTGAAAATGTTTTTTTATGAAAGCTTGTTTAGTTTCACCTATCCCGATGTCTGTCTGTTTGTAATCAAATCTTGCAAGTTAAATATGACACACTTCTAATCGTCCGATGATTGATTTGAAATTTGGCAGGTGTACATAATTTTGGCGACAATGCATGAAATATTTGTTATAGAAAAAACAAAATGGCAGCTCAAAAATTGCGATTCTTCAAAATTCAGGAATTCAAGATGGCGGCTTCAAAATGGCGGATGAGTGTTGTTATATTATTATAAAAGCTTGTCTTCAAAAAAGTTTTTTAGGAATAAGGCTTGTTCTAGTGAATTTTAATAATGTCAATGCGTTGTTGAAGCTTGTATCGTTCCAGTTTCATTAATGGCGTAGTTTCTACTTGTCCAATGTCAAATAATGACAGCTTCAGAAGTGGTATCCACCGAAATAGCGGGCTATTCAGAATAACACCTCTTATCGGAACATTCTCTATCAACCAATGTCACATGTCTGACTTAAACTTACCTTAAAGCACCATCCAGGAAGACGAGCGAAAGTCCATTTCCATCAAAGAGAGTAGATGCTGAACCAGGTTACAATCTACTAAGATCTCGTCAGGGCAACATGAAACACCTTCGATAAAACAAATCAACCGAATCAGGAGCTAAACTACATCTTAGCGACATCTAAAGGAGAATCAGATCAAAAATCCTATTTCGAAGTTACCTACCTGGACGAAGGTATAGCTGGCTAATGTCTCATCTCCTTCTTCTGCAAGCAAGAATGTGCGAGAACTGCGGCGTAGCTACGTGGGTACAAGAGTGTGCAGTGCACCAGGGCCCCCGACCTCAGGGGGCCCCCAAGCGCTGACC
Organism: Adalia decempunctata; assembly: GCA_951802165.1. Classification (NCBI taxonomy): domain Eukaryota; kingdom Metazoa; phylum Arthropoda; class Insecta; order Coleoptera; family Coccinellidae; genus Adalia; species Adalia decempunctata. Next base: position 32,956,325 of record OX637697.1, read on the forward strand.
ATCAAATCGCGTTTGAACTTAAAAAAAAAATCAAACTTTGATTTTTCTCTGTGATCTATTATGTGAATAACATTGTTTTTATTATATTCAGTTGTTGAAAAATGTTTTTTCCGAAATATCATCAAATGTAGGGATTTATTGCCAAAATTCACTGGTGAATTGGACACCTATCTAAAGAAACTGAATCCGACTAGATGGTCCAGTAGGGTTAACATAATTTCGGCAATCAAATTTTATTTCTTTCATATCATTCGAGCATTAGCTGAAATAGTTATGAAAAATTCTTGCAAATAAGAGCGAAAACAAGCAGAAATTAAAAAAAAATGTTGAATTTTGAATTTATTTTCCTCGTCGATTTAATGCACCGCATTCTCAATGATATCAATTATGCATATGAAGTATTACAAAAATGCGATGTCAGTTTGGACGACGTATGCAGAGCTTTAGAAGAGACGAATACAAAGAAAAAAATTATAGGAGCGACTTCGAGTCCTTCAAGTGCAAGGCTAGATAAAATGTCATAGCATATGGTAAAGATCCCCATTTCGAAGAAAAGAGACAAAAAAAGGTAAAAAATATTTCGATGAATTAGCTTCCGATAACCGATTTCGAAGCAGGGGAGAATTTTCCGAAATAAAAATTTCCAATACTTTCTCAATTTTAGAAGTTGCCTTCTTATATTTCGGTTGCAGTTTTCAACAAACTGCCGAATCGTTGGAAACAATTAAGTTTCATTAAATTTAAAAGAGAATTGAAGGCGCTCCTTGTAACAAAAGCGTATTATTCGCTCTCAGAGTTTTTCTGCGACACAAACCTATCTGTGATATAAGTATAGTTTGTCCTAGACTGTACTTTCATTTTATGTCCATATATTTATTTTAATAATGTGTTATTTATGCTGAAAATTTACGAGTACACGCTATTGTATTAAGCCTGTATATTACAATAAAGATTTGATTGATTGAATTAAAGTTTCGGGTGTATGACTACAGTCAACAAAATTTGGAATTTTCACCATCATTTCTACTAGATATAGGTAGACGAAAAAATTGTAATTCAAAGCTTCGACCAATTTCAAAGTTAAAATTGCGATATGAAAGGAACCAACTTTTCAATTCAAGTTCTTAATATTTATCACCAATTTCTACCTGAATTGAATGAGGCATGGACAATTCATGAATTCTGTATGAAAATAATAAGGAAATACGGAATGCTGGAATGCGATCTAACAGAAGTATTTACAGCAATATTACTGTTCCATACAATCTTCCTGTCACCTCTGTAGCAAATTAAGAATAATATAAAATTATTTGATGAACACTATGAGCCAAGCTCAACTGCGACATGTATGGCTTATACAGGGCCGTATCTAGGGTGTGGCCAAGTGGCCCCCGCCACAGGCGCAAGGTCCGCAGGGGCGCCAAAAAATATCAAATGAAAAAAAAATTTGAGCGCCAAAAAAATTCAAAGAATAAAATATAGAAGCGCCAACAAAATATTCGAGATAACATGTCACGGTTTTCATGTATACGCCAAAAATATTTTTTTGCGTAAGGAGCGATGTCGCGACTCCGCCAGGTAGGATGTAAAAACCGACCGCGTGTACATAGATGTGTCCGCTGACAAGCCGAAAAGGGCTCGTCTAGATTCCCTACCGTCTACCGTGTGCACCGTGCATCATGAGGCTATTCCAGTTAAAAGCAGGGAAAAGAAGAGTTAGTTACTGTAGATTAGATAGATGATCATGTAGTTTTGTTGCCTGTACGAATAGATGTTTGTGAACAAGTCCAATAATATTAGGAAAATCGTCGAAAAACATAATTATAGTCAATACTCAATATTGAGGTAAGATTTTGAATGAAGTAAATACTAAAGGTAGCTATTATATTTGTTATTTCGATAAATGAATCACGGTGTGGAATAGAGAAACGTAGAATTTTAGTCACCAGGTAAAGGATTAAACAGATGTTCTTGTTTTAACTCGCTCCATAATTATTTATGCCCGTATTCTGCTTTTCATCTATAAGTTACGATATCGTAGCGTACGATCGATCTATAAGTGGCCGAACTAACAGATGTAAACAATGCAATTCTGGAATTCCTCCTGTAACACTTCAAATGGCAAATGAGATATTTACAGGAAGAATTCCAGAATTGCATTATTTACGAATTTGTAGCTTATTGTGGCTGAAGGTTGCGGGTTCGATTCCTGTAGAGGTCTGGGTGTTTGTGTGTGTCTGGTAGTTTTTGATAAAGAATACATAATATTATATACATTATTTACTTGAAGATTGAATCTGGGTACATTGTCAATAAGAGCAGAACCCAAATAAAGAGAAGGGGAAAAAATTCTCACGAATAGATCTTGTGAATAAACTCGGTGGGTGCTACTTTTCCTACAAAGGAAAGAGGAAGGTAGAGCGAGTACTTGATGCACCGTTGACTGGAACAGTGGATGGGCGCACTTCGGGGGCGCCTCTGAGGTGCTCCGATCGGTGACTGGAAAGGGTGAATAAAATAACAAAGAATAGGGTGAAGAAAACAAGTGTAACTGCAGAGTTAAACGAAATCGAAGCATTTATCAAAACTTATTTATTACTGTATTGAAGTATTAAGTTTAGGTTTCTGTGGAAGTGAGGAGGAGTGATAGCATAGTCGAAAATACAAAATTTTTTCGGAAAAATTGATTTCAGTTTTTTGTTTTATGAGTCTTTCTGAGGAGTAGTTAGAAATGAGAAAACAATTTATTTAAAACAAAAAGTTGATATCAAGAGTAGGTTGTTGATTGAGTATTAAATTATTTATGCATTCAGAAATTGTAGATTTACTAACAAATTTCTCAAAAAAAAACAATTTCACTAGATATCATCTCTCCAATGTTTGCAGAATCCTAGGCTTAACTTTGAAGCATTGTGTTCTCCGACAGAAACCATGAATTTTTTTAAATTCTTCGCGCAGGTTGGTTTCATAATGAAGATAAAAATAGAAAATGCTTCAATTTTAGAATTCATATTATTTTTATATTTAAATATTTTATTTGAGATGAGTATTTTAATGTTTTCAATAAAAATAGGTAAATATCCATATTATTGTGTATTATTTCTAATTTGTGACGAAAATATCTGAATAATATTATGAAAAAATATTATAATATACAGGGTAATTGGAGGGTGAGTAGCCATAGGTAAATGGTGGATAGGTGATGCTCTTGGCTACTTGTTGCGCCTAATAAAATATCATTTTGCCCAAAGCTCGAGGTTTTATAATTTTTTTACCATTTTTCTAGAAATTTCCCATTTTTCTCATTAAAACCTTGAATTTTTTCAAATTTAATGCTCGAGGTGCCTAAAAAATGATTTATTTCCTTAGTCTAGTCTTGTCTCATTCAGATCGAATCATAATTTCATACAAACGTCTTCAAAAAACCAGACAGCGTCGTATCAAACATCGAAATGAAAAAAAAATAATGTTGTGTCCACTTTACAAAGTAAAATAAAAAAAAAATTTACATGGTTTTAAAATGGCTTTAAAAACTTCTCTAGTTAATACTCTTTGCAATGGTATGTAACATGTACCAGTAATAATCAGATAACTCAACAAAAAACCGTTTTATCTTCAAGGATGCCTTGAAAGGATGACGACAAAACTATTCCATTGAGCAGGCAAAATCTTTCCTCTCATTCTACCACAGCTAAAAATAGCGTGCCCTCTCTATCATCGGCTAACAATACTCCCAAGGGCGTCGCCAGGGAGGGAACAGCTGGAGAAAAATGGGAAATTTCTAGAAAAATGGTAAAAAAATTATAACACCTTGAACTTTGGGCAAAATGATATTTTATTAGGCGCAACAAGTAGCCAAGAGCATCACCTATCCACCATTTACCTATGGCTACTCACCCTCCAAACACCCTGTATATATATGTATATAAATATATATTTAGTTTATTCAGAACTAAAAAAAAAATTTGAAACATGATGAAAAAAATCTACGCCAATTTGGGGGCGCTGAAGAAAATCTTGCCACAGGCGCAGTAGTACCTAGATACGGCCCTGGGCTTATACCTATCAATTGAAAATGAAGCTGCATCAAGTCTAGATTTGAGTGAACGAGTGAAGTCATTGAATCTTTCGCAAAGAGTGGGTCTAGAAAGACGTTGTAAACATATTTTTTCCGCCTTGATGAACCTCTAGGTTCGAATCCTCAATAATTAATTTGAATTAAGAATTAATTCCTTGAATAACTTATTCTTATTGTGATTTCACCAAATAATCTAACGTATCAATAAGAAAAATAAGGCTAGAAGGACATAGTGACAATGAAAATTTTTGTGTGAATATTTGTACATATAGCAAATATCTATAAAAAATGTTTTCAAAGCCCTCGTTTTCATCCACATTAATATAACATTAATATAATGAATTTAATATACCCACTCAAATACATAAATAACAACATAATTTATTCAAGTATACTCCTCAACTGTACCTTCAGTAAGCGACTTTGCTTCTTCGAAGTATTCATATTTTGACTCGAAAACAATTCATTAAGGGGCCCCTCTTCGATTCTTGCACCAGGGCCCCGGACTATCTAGCTACGCCACTGTGCGAGAATCGTTCTAATTTAGTGGGTCAGTTCTGGGACTGGGAAACTAGTTCCGTTATCTCAAAAATGATGTGATTTTTTTTTATTGATGCCTTATTTTATGTACCTTAGAATGTTGCAGGCTTATTCGTATGAACTGTGATAACCCCGTATGAAATGACACGACCAGGAGCAAACTCGGGCAAGATCGTCCATGTTTCACGGGCGGTAAAACATGTGGCATCTTCCTGCTGAAACCACATGTCGTCAAAATCAATAGCTTCCAAACGAAAAAGAAACTGTGTTATCATAGAGCTAGAACGTTCGCCATTCAGCGTTACTTTTTGATCTGTCACGTCATAATTAAGTGGCATTATGACTGTCAATCTTGGCGCGCAATTCTAATCTTGCGCTCCTATTGAGACACCCTTCGGATCACAGAACACGAAGATTTATATACTCCATTCACAATTATAAAATCACAACTCTGGCCTTGGCAATTTGACACATTCCACTCTGTATCGAAGTTATGACGTTTTTCAAAATATTTTTATGTTCCAAGTCAACACTATGTTGCCCTTTCTACATTCTTAGCGTATTCCTCAGATTGTGAATTTATTCGGAAAATGAATGAATTGGCAAAGATGTGATGGACGAAAATAATTATCGTTTATATGAATTGATAGAAAGGATTCCTTTTCTAGTTATTTGCATGAAAAGTACAAGAGATCAGTGTTGAAATATATTATTTTTCGCCATGGAAGAAAATTGCATTGCTTTCACATAATTTTCATATGCATGCTTGTGAAGATTTAATGTTTATTATCCTCTTGAACTGAAAGACTTGACGACATCAATTGTTGATTCTAATCAAGAAATCATTAAAAAAAATCAACCCAAAGATATAAGATGAATTGATGGGTAATTACAAGAATCAAGAATAATGTCAATTTTATTTTGTTGATAACATTCTTAAAATCAATGTTGGGATATAAAACTCGGCTGCGTTTGTTCAAACAACATCTAGAGAATACATTTTTCACCATCTCGACCTTTGAAAGGCGTTTCTTATAGGAGAAGTAGGTCTAATTTCCACCTCATTAGTGAGGTACCTAACTTTTGCAAATCTGCTGAGATATCGCCAAATTTGTTGAAAAACCTGAATAATATCATCCTAATCGACCTCTCGAGGCTCCATCCGATCCATCTACTGCGATATCTGTCCAAATAATAGCTTTTTCAACGAAATTCCCGTGTACCCCTTCAACCTCGAAATGTAAACAAAGAAACTGGCAACGTCGTTTTGTCATTAACGATATTTTCTGTGCGTGCACTGACTTTTCATCACATGTTCTGGGCTTTCCATCAGGTTTACCAACTACTGAAAACGAAACCATGACCTCCTATGAGATTAAATAAAAGTGAATGGAGTATAGATAATCTGCAAAATCGACTCTAGCGCCATCCACGTTTACAAAGTGAAGTAGAACAATATTTACAATGCCGGTTTTCGGTCGCAAATTTTAATGGGTAATAAGGGAAGTTTCTACACCTGGTATTCTATATAGCTTTCTCTCGACTCTGCTCACTCTACCAAAACTGCCATCACTCTACCAACTACTAGTAGGTAGGTACATCGAAATACTAACAGATTTGTTCTTTCAGTTTCAATCTGAATTTTGCGAGGAGTAATACTTGATGAGACCAAAAATATGATGAAAAGAAGAATTTACGACAAACAAACAACCCTCTAAGTATTCCTTCAACTTCTCGAAGTGCAGAAAATAAATTCCTCGGTAGGCAGTTAGTATTTCTTGTGGAATTTTATTTGCATATTAAAATATAATGAAGTTTTTCCCAGAGAAGTTGGGTAATGTCTGAAAAATTATTACGTTCAATTTTCCCTGAGAAGTCCCGAGGAAGTTATGGTCGCATTTGCTGATGCTTTAATAAAAATATGTAGGGGGAGACTCTTATTTTACACCTTGGGAAAAGAAGATTCTCTTCTAGACACTGAGGAATGGATTTTTCCGAACAAAACTGACGATGATTATGTCCGCACAAACTTTTACGGAAGATCTCCTCGACAAAAAACCACTGAATATTAGAAATTCATGAAATTATACATACTTATTCCGTATTCAGCAATTTTCCCGGCAAGAAATTGCTTCATCCCTTCAGATTTATGACTTGTCTCTCAAGGTTTTCGGTAGTTTTCCAAGGGAGGGTTCATCATTCATTAAAATTAATATCACGTTCTTGGATATTGGACTGTGACGGCGGCTGGGCAAGATATAAGATCCCTTAGACAAGGTCAACCAAATCAGGTGATGACGAAATTGTTGTACACGGATCGAATGGCTGAAGGTATAAATTCTAAGTCAGAAAGTCAGCATTTAATCAGTTGTACCCCTTTCCAAAGTACCTAGTCCGAAAGAACGAATTTCAAATCAACTTATGCGTTTTCGCATGATATAGAAAACTGGACGAGATAATCAGTTTCATGTGAAATTGATTGATTAGAACAACGTTTAGTTCAGGGTTCATACCTTTATTAAGTTAACGTCATTTGATACGGTTTGGAAATCACACTAGGTAATCGGTTTTTAATATGATTGAAAAATTATGCTAATACTTGGATATCGTGTTACAATGAGGTGGAAAACTTCAGGTAGTTTACCAAAAATCTAATCATTAATGAGTAGAGTCCTGATTTTGAAAATATTTATTTCACTTAGTTTCTGAATTGATGCGGTAATTATAATTGGTGAGTACAGAGGTTTTTTCCAAGTAAAATAATTTCAACCCATTTCCGACGACACACAATTCCCAAGGTTCAGAGTTTTGAATTTCTCGTTTTTCAATTTGATATTTTTTCACAATTTATTGGCCAATATTTTTTATAAACAGTACTTACCTTTTCATTGTTAAGATATACAGTCTGCAAAATCGGAGGTATTTTGTTTACAATCAATCAAACAATATTGATCCTTCGATCATTGTATTGAAAGACACTTAATGTTGCTTGTATTCAATAAAAAAATGTTCTAGGAAAAAATGCATATGGCGATCTATCGGATATATAAAGTAATCATATGTTTAAATTCAGGGTATTCCAGGTTATTCAAATGTGGTCCAATAGGAATTTCACTTACAACTTCGGTATAGTCCATTCACTTTCATATAGTATCCCGGTTGGCCAAGATTTAGGTTTATCAAGTTATTTCACGTAAAACTGACGCAGGTTGGCACTCGTGAAATGTCAAATAATTCCGAGAGACGTTGCCAATGCTATGGAGTTAGTTCTTTTAAGGTTTAACTGTGACACAGGATCCGTAGTACACTAGTACTACTACATTTTCATACTTCAGTATTTCAAGTTGTGCAAAAAGGTATTTAAATGAGGGTTCAAATTATCGTCCATGATATGAAATATAGGTATTAAAAAGACTTCTCAGGTATTTGGACGTTTTATTTAATTGGCAATTCTCAATTTATACCAAAATTCATCGACGTTTCGGTCACGGATCGGACCTTTATCAAGGCTAAAATAAATTGAAATTAAAATTTCAACGATTAGTCGTATTACATGACACTCACATCAATGGTTAAAACTAAAAGAATTCAGGCATAAATACATCAGGTTTCAACAAAATGTCCATGAATCATTTGTGATTTAAGGCTCAGTAAAATAAATAAACAACAACAATATCTACCTCATTTGCGGTTATTTAGGTCGGCATATGTACAATATGAATATAGACTGACAGGTGGCAACAGTACAAACATGACTTAGATTAAAAGACATTCATAATCGTATTCTTCAGTAGATTTTTGGAAGATCCTTTGTTGGAAGTTGAGTGGGTATCAATTACTTTCTTAATGGCACCAATAAGTTGTTATATATAGTGCTCATTCCATTCACGTCTCCTCTAAAGTTGACTGTTTTGTTTTGAGAGATATGTGGATCATCTCACTGATATTTCTCCGATAGTTGTTGGTTTCATGATCCAATATTAACGTTTTTTCAAAGTTGAATTTATGTCCCTCGTTGTGTGTGTGGGAAGTCAGAGCAGTTTTTTCTGTTTTTGTGATGACAACACACAACAGACTCAAGAAACATCACAAACACAGAAAAAACTGCTCTGACTTCCCACACACACAACGAGGGACATAAATTCAACTTTTTTCAAAAAGGGTAATATTGGATCATGAAACCAACAACTATCGGAGAAATATCAGTGAGATGATCCACATATCTCTCAACAAAACAGTCAACTTTAGAGAAGTCGTGAATGGACTGAGCACTATATATAACAACTTATTGGTGCCATTAAAAAAGTAATTGATACCCACTCAACTTTCAACAAAGGATTGTTACGGTCCAGAATTCGAATTGTCGGTTTAAAATTTCATCTTACAGTTAACGTCAATTTTAATGATTAATTACAGGGAACTCTACAAAATTCGAAATTTCTTCTTTTCATTGTTTTCAAAAGTTCCTAGTTTCCAATAAATTTCATAGATGTCGACAACTTGAATTCAAAATTTATTTTCATTCAATAAACTAATTCTCTAAAGTATCATCAACAACATGTTTAGTTTTTTTTCCATACAAGTTTTTTTTTGTGAAGCAAGTAATTTGAATAAGTCCTCAGATCTTTCTTTCTTGTTGAGAATTTCGAAGAGTAAAGACGAAGAAGTGGTGAATTCGAAAGAAGTAGTTGAGCGAATAGTATTTGGTTGAAATATTCATTGGGATTACTTATAGATTATATTTCTTTCGAAAGGCGTAGTAATCGATTAAATTCGGATAGCCTGAATCACCCTTCAGCTACCTAAATCCTCGTAATTCGAGGGTAAGTTAAAAATTCTTTTCTCTTCTACTCATTTAAAGTTTTTTTTTGCTAATGATTCTTTATTTCATCACTTAGATTTTTATTATTATCCATATCTATCTTGAGTATCTTGGAGACGGCAATCAATTTGAATAGGGGGAGTTCTGGACTGAGCATTGTTCACTTAAACTAATAGTTTGAAGATACTGGACGAAACTTTTAATCATCACAATCAACTGATCATCACCTCATCACATTTGGCCTGTGCAGGAGACAGAGTGTCCAATCTACCTTCTCTACAGGGATATAGAGAGTTAAGTTGAAATCTCGTTCTTTTCAGTTTTTTTTTTGTTGTTATAATTCGAGAGTGCCTATATAGATATCAGTTGTGATAGTCATTTTTTTTTCTTTATTCTGCTGTCAGATACTCGAGTCATTTTTTTTTCCTGCTTGAAATTGTTTTTTTGGGTTGTTATCAACTGTAGAATCACTGTTGTGGGAGCTGACTTATAGGGTAAACAAAAATAATAATACCATTCATGTCAAACTTTTGCTATTTAGTTATAGATTCCACATTTTCAGATTTTGATTGCCTACCTGTTAATAATCAACTGTTATTGCTATTGTGAATAAACTATGTCTATAAAATCTTGAGTTTAGGCCATTCCTAGGACACTAGAGAGGGAGAATTAACCCCACCTGAAAAAAAAAAAAAATAACATCCCTAGGCTTATATTCCGATAATTAAAGTAACTCATCTTTTCAATTCTATAGCCTGGAAGGCTCGTCTCAAAATTGGCGCCCAAACGTGTTAATGGCCTCAACTTGAAGGAACTAGCTGACTTCGACATTGTGAAGGGACGCATCTGCATCTTGGTTCTGCAGTTGATTCAACATAACTCATTTCATTTGTTTTTTCTGCTGGAAAGAGCGAGACAACTGGGCTGATACAGGATTTTTTTTGGTGAGGCACATAGTTTCTTTCGTTCTATTTGGACCGTATATTCTGCACAAAAAAGGTCATTTAAAAACGTTCAGTGAATTTTGGTTCCGACTGTGATACTCAAAGACAAGTGAACTTTAATGTTGATTTGATTGTTGATTATACCTTGCCTAGAAATTAATAAAACAGATCATTGTTTCCTATAATCACCCATTTTGTCATATTTTGTTAAGTTTGATAGTTTCAATTTCGTAAATACTTGAAGCTATTATCAAAATGCCATGGTCATCATTAAAAATAGAGCCAGATCGGTTGAATAAGGAAGAGGTCGAATACGAAATTTCAGTAAGAGGTTTGAAACCTCATGGTACATCTGCAGAACTCACAAAGCTTTCAAAGAGGTGTATTCATTCGATGAAAAGACAGAATTAGACATATGTAGTGTAAAAATTAAAGACATCAAAACTTATTTCGCAGAACCTTTCACTGGTTCCATGCAACGTAAAATTCGAAGTAAACTTGCTCATTTAATAGGTAGAATTGAACGCATTAACCCATCAGAGTCTGATAAGGCCTTACTGGAATCGAGAACTGATTTGTTGACAGAAGCTTTGCAATTAGTATCACAATTCGAAATCAAATTGGTGACTAGTCCTCCACGTACAGTTAAGATTCCTCCCGAAATAGCAGTCGAACATAACCTCACGAGTCAAAATAATCCAATAACGTCAACACCTAATAATTCCGGAAACGATCCGATTATTCAGTCAGCTAATATGGTAAAAAACATGCATCTATCGGATCCAAAAATGTCTTTCAAGGGCTTTGATATAAAATATTCAGGTAGAAGTGACTCTTTAAGCTTAAACGCATTTTTTGAAAGGGTAAATGATATTATTGAATCAAGAGGATTATCTAGAGACTATGTTTTTCGTTGTGCTTCTGAATTATTCGAGGGAGAAGCTTTAGTATACTATAGAGCAATAAAACATAATGCTAGTAATTGGGATGAACTCAAAACTCTATTCAGGGATGAATTTTTTAGACATGGGGATAAAAAGATTTTTGATCAAATTAAAGAAAGAACACAGGGTGAATCTGAGTCAATTGCTATTTATGTGGCTTATATGCAGAATCTCTTCAGTAGACTATCATTTTCTGTAGACGAAAAAACAAAATTAGAACTAATTCGTGTCAGAGTAAGACCAGAATATCAAATGCATTTCGGACTTATTGATGATATAGACTCCTTGGACACATTAATTAAACTAGGTCGGAAATTAGATGATACTAAGCATAATATAAATAATTTTGTTCCTCCAGTAATGCATAAGAACGCTGTTGAAATTGACTTAGAATATAACCATAAAAACTCACGTAATAAATTAGATATGGTTACCTTTGATAAGCAGGTTTCTTTTGGCAATCCTTCCACAAATCACTGTGAAAGTACATTCAGATCAAGTTCTAGTAATGGAGAAAGAGCTTACCCCAGGAATAGGAATAGATCGAACTCTAGAAATAGAAATAGATCGAACTCTAGAAATAGGAATAGATCGGTTTCTAGAGATAGGGCTCAGTCTAGAAATAGAAACGAATATCTTGATTCCTCACAGTTAAATAATTCCTATTCAGAAATCCAGTATACTAGAGATTCTAAGTTTGAAAATCCTTCAGAACCGCGTTCTAATAGTCGCCAAGATTTTAATCGGTTCAGAAACACTCATGGTTCAGCTAATTCATATCCATCATCTACACATTTCAATGTACCTTCAAGTAGTTATCAACCTAGCAGTAGAAGGTTCAATCAAAATCGTCAATCGAATACCAGTGAACAATTTTATGAATCTGATAAAAGATTTCCTAATAATAAAGTAATCAATTCACCTATAGTATGCTTTAAATGTAAAGGTCGTAATCATTTAGCGAAACATTGTACAGATAAATCTATTCGATGCTATTCATGTGGTGCATTGGGTCATACTAAACTTTCATGTCCTAAATGTAATTTAAACTACCACCGAAGTTGAGTGTTGACCGAGCTTTAACTTCGCCTACGTCATCGGTTCAAAGTGATATAATTTATGTGGATGATTTGGAATTCACTTGTACAGACTTAGAAATCAGCAATTTTCATAGTAAAAACGAACCAGTTCTGCATTACATACTTCAAGTGGCATCTGAGGGAGAATGTCCTTATATTTCAGTTAAAATTTATAATCGGGAATTTCAGGGATTGCTGGATTCTGGTGCCAATCAGATTTTTATTAACTTGAATACATACAACTATTTGCATCAATTAGGTATAACTTTAACGAATAAGGGAAGACAATCATGCACAGTAGCTAATAATGAAAAACTTAATTGTATGGGTTATGTTACCATTCCAATAGAATTAGAAAATAGAGTACATATTTTTGATTGTTACGTGTTACCTAACCTACGCCATGGTATTGTACTTGGTACAGTATTTTGGATAAAAATGGGAATAATACCAGATCTTCGAAAGGGTTCTTGGCATTTTGGATATGAGGAATCTCGTAATTTCAATGTTCTTAATTCCTTACAAACTGCTGATGATTTGACGGGTACTCAACAGAGGCAGCTTGATGAGATTGTTGATGGTTATTTCAGTTCAGTGAAAGATATCAAATTGGGGTGTACCAATGTCATCGAGCATGAGATTATTGTAACAGATAATAGTCCGATTAAGTCGAAATATTATCCAGTAAGTCCTTACATGCAAAAAAGAATAGAGGAAGAAATTGATAAAATGCTTGAGTTGGACGTTATTGAACCATCTGATAGTGGGTGGAGTTCTCCGGTTTTAATGGTGCCAAAGAAAAATAACTCGTATCGTTTTTGCGTAGACTTCAGAAAACTCAATGCAGTTACTAAAAAGTGTGCTTGGCCTTTACCTCACATATCTAGTATTCTCGACAGTTTGGGAAATGCTAAATTCCTTACTTCACTCGATATAAAGGATGCTTATTGGCAGATCAAATTAGCTGAAAACAGTAAGCAATACACAGCTTTCACAATACCTGGTAAAGGACTTTTTCAATTTAAAAGATTAGCTTTTGGGTTGACTAATGCCCCTGGAACATTTCAAAGACTAGTTGATTCTCTTTTTGGTCCAGAGTTTGCTAAATATGTTTTTAAATATCTTGATGATATTATAATAGTCACTCCCGATTTCGAGACCCATTTGAAAATATTAGATAGGGTTCTAAAAAGACTATTAGAAGCGAATTTGGTACTCAATAAGGAAAAATGCACCTTTTGTCGCTCAGAACTTAAGTTTTTAGGGTATATAGTTAATATTAACGGTTTAGCGGTTGATCCGGAAAAGATAAGTGCCATTGTCGATATGCCTAGGCCCACCAAACCTAAAGAAGTAAAAAGGATCATAGGGATGATAACATGGTATCGCAAGTTTATACCAGATCTGTCGACAATTTTGGAACCCATCACTAAATTAACACGGAAAAATTGCAAGTTTAATTGGACCAAAGAATGTGAACAAGCATTCGGTAAAATTAAAGACCTTCTAGTGAGCGCACCAATTTTATCTTGTTGTAATTTCAATTATGAATTTATCCTAGAGTGTGATAGTAGCGGTTACGGATTGGGATGTGTGCTTTCCCAAGTGTATGATGGCAAGCAACATGTCATATGCTATCTATCACGAAGCTTGACTCGCGCAGAACGGAATTTTTCGACAACAGAGCTTGAGTGCTTAGCTGTTTTGTGGTCGATTGAAAGACTGAGGTGTTATCTTGAGGGTGCACCACATTTTACAGTGATCACGGATCATCATAGTCTGGTATGGCTCAATAATCTGAAAAATCCGCACGGTAGATTGGGAAGATGGGTATTGAAACTACAAATGTTCAACTATACTATAATTCATAGAGCAGGTAAAAGTCATTATGTGCCGGACTGTTTGTCTAGAGCCATCCCTCCTGAATACAAAATTTCTAGTATTTCAATTGAGAGCGCTAATGATTCTTGGTATAATAACCTCAAACAACAAATTTCCATCAACCCACTGAATTATCCTAACTTTAGAATTTCTGATGACGGGTTTCTATATAAAAATACTGGGAAATCAATGTCAGATTCGTCTTCGTGGAAACAAGTGGTTCCTAAGAGTAAACGTTTGGATATTTTGAGTAAATTTCATGATGATCCTACAACAGGAGCACATCTGGGAATTTATAAGACGTATCATAGAATTTTGTCAAATTACATTTGGCCAGGAATAAAGCATGATGTTTCAAAGTATGTTAATAAGTGCAAAACTTGCGCAGCTCACAAGCCTGAACAGAAACTAAAAGCTGGTGAAATGGGTAGTAAACCAAATGTTGACAGGTGCTGGCAATATATTGCTATAGATTTGATTGGTCCCTTTCCACGTAGCTCTAAGGGTCATCAATATGTCTTAGTAGTGTGTGATTTCTTCAGTAAATTTACATTGCTGTTTCCTCTGAGGCAGGCAACAACGAATTCTGTCATTAGAACATTGGAAGAACAAGTTTTTCTGCTGTTTGGCGTACCTGAGTTGCTTAAATGTGATAATGGTCCTCAATTCAAGAGCAAAGAATTCTCGAAATTAATGAAAGAATATAATATCAAACCATTTTTCAACCCTTTTTATCACCCTGAACCCAATTTTTCCGAACGAGCAAATCGAGTGATTAAGACTATGATAGCAAGTTATATAAAAGATAATCATAAACAGTGGGATAAATATTTGGCCCATTTAGGGTGTGCTTATCGTACTGCAAGACATGAGGTTATACAGAGTACACCTTATTGTGTGAATTTTGGTTGTGAAATGATAACTAATGGTAGTGATTATAAGTTGGAGAATGATAGAAAAGTTATAGTATCACAGAATTCAAATCAGGAAACAATGATCGAAACATCTGAGAAACTTCGTAAACTGAACGAATTAAGAGTCTTTGTTAAGAAAAAATTGAAAGTATCACATGAAAAGAGTAAACACGAATATAATTTAAGACATAGACCACAAAAGTTTGAAATTGATGATTATGTATGGGTCAAGGCTCATAAATTGTCTTCTAGTGTCAAAGATTTTAGTGCTAAGTTAGGTAATAAGTATAATGGTCCATTTAGAATACGGAAGAGATTGGGTGTCAATACTTATGAACTTATTGATGAGTCCGGTAATTCTAAAGGCAATTGGCACGTATCTCAATTGAAGCCGGATAAAACTCATGGAGTAGATTGATGTTCGGAATTCAAATTTGATTGTTATCGGAATTATGTATACCCATAGTTTTCATGTTTCTTTTGTTCTTCAACTCATATTTTTTTTAATTAAGATGACATTTGAGCGGCTTCAGGTGTTGGGGTGATTGATTGTGCAGAAGAAAAATCTTCGATTTTTCTTTGGTAACAAGGGGGAGAATGTTACGGTCCAGAATTCGAATTGTCGGTTTAAAATTTCATCTTACAGTTAACGTCAATTTTAATGATTAATTACAGGGAACTCTACAAAATTCGAAATTTCTTTTTTTCATTGTTTTCAAAAGTTCCTAGTTTCCAATAAATTTCATAGATGTCGACAACTTGAATTCAAAATTTATTTTCATTCAATAAACTAATTCTCTAAAGTATCATCAACAACATGTTTAGTTTTTTTTCCATACAAGTTTTTTTTTGTGAAGCAAGTAATTTGAATAAGTCCTCAGATCTTTCTTTCTTGTTGAGAATTTCGAAGAGTAAAGACGAAGAAGTGGTGAATTCGAAAGAAGTAGTTGAGCGAATAGTATTTGGTTGAAATATTCATTGGGATTACTTATAGATTATATTTCTTTCGAAAGGCGTAGTAATCGATTAAATTCGGATAGCCTGAATCACCCTTCAGCTACCTAAATCCTCGTAATTCGAGGGTAAGTTAAAAATTCTTTTCTCTTCTACTCATTTAAAGTTTTTTTTTTGCTTATGATTCTTTATTTCATCACTTAGATTTTTATTATTATCCATATCTATCTTGAGTATCTTGGAGACGGCAATCAATTTGAATAGGGGGAGTTCTGGACTGAGCATTGTTCACTTAAACTAATAGTTTGAAGATACTGGACGAAACTTTTAATCATCACAATCAACTGATCATCACCTCATCACATTTGGCCTGTGCAGGAGACAGAGTGTCCAATCTACCTTCTCTACAGGGATATAGAGAGTTAAGTTGAAATCTCGTTCTTTTCAGTTTTTTTTTTGTTGTTATAATTCGAGAGTGCCTATATAGATATCAGTTGTGATAGTCATTTTTTTTTCTTTATTCTGCTGTCAGATACTCGAGTCATTTTTTTTTCCTGCTTGAAATTGTTTTTTTGGGTTGTTATCAACTGTAGAATCACTGTTGTGGGAGCTGACTTATAGGGTAAACAAAAATAATAATACCATTCATGTCAAACTTTTGCTATTTAGTTATAGATTCCACATTTTCAGATTTTGATTGCCTACCTGTTAATAATCAACTGTTATTGCTATTGTGAATAAACTATGTCTATAAAATCTTGAGTTTAGGCCATTCCTAGGACACTAGAGAGGGAGAATTAACCCCACCTGAAAAAAAAAAAATAATAACATCCCTAGGCTTATATTCCGATAATTAAAGTAACTCATCTTTTCAATTCTATAGCCTGGAAGGCTCGTCTCAGGATCTTCCAAAAATCTACTGAAGAATACGATTATGAATGTCTTTTAATCTACGTCATGTTTGTACTGTTGCCACCTGTCAGTCTATATTCATATCGTACATATGCCGACCTAAATAACCGCAAATGAGGGAGGATATTGTTGTTGTTTATTTATTTTACTGAGCCTAAAATCACAAATGATTCATGGACATTTTCTTGAAACCTGATGTATTTATGACTGAATTCTTTTGGTTTTAACCATTGATGTGAGTGTCATGTAATGCGACTAATCGTTGAAATTTTATTTTCCGTCGACCATAGAGTAAAAGCTCATTTTAACGGACCCGAAATCATCCATTAATGACCCCTATTAATGCATGATTTCTTGTATTAATGCATGATTATCATGGCAACCGAACATAAAATATTCAGTCGGAGCATAGATGCATCTATGTCGGAGCTCTATCGAGCTGTCAAATTTAATTATTCGCTTTCGATCAGAATGATTCTACCAGTTACGCAATTTTACATAATGAATATTGAAGAAAATATCCCTTGGACACCGCTAGATGTAAGAAAAACTGCTGAAGCAGCAACTTTGAGTATGCTACCTGGAAAGGGCCGACATTTATGAGAAAACCTAGGAAGAATTTCGATCTTGGTGCAAGGAGAAGAACGTTCTGAAATTTTCGGTAACGGTTTTGTTGGCATACTTTACGTGTATTGCAGAAAAGGGGCATTAAGCAAATTTATGGTCAAAGTATTCGATGCTGAAGACAACATTGATATAAGCAGATACCACAAATTGTTGATCGAAAAAGAACATGTGGAAGAGTTCATAGCGAATGCTCCTAATAGTATCTTGTTGATGTCTAAGGTAAAAAATAAAACTCAATTGAATCGTTAAAGCCGCGTATACATGTGCGAGCCGAACCTATCGCGAACCGCTCGCGAACCAATAGCGACAATAATTTGGACGGCATGTCGAACGTATATAGAGCCGCTCGCGAACCGTTCGCGCCGATCCATCGATAGTCGTGTTTTTTAGCTGCGTATACATGTGCGAGCCGAACCTACCGCGCGAACCAATCGCGACAATAATTTGGACGGCATATCGAACGTATATAGAGCCGCTCGCGAACCGTTCGCGCCGATCCATCGATAGTCGGTTTTTTCACGAACACAGCGCGAGCCTAGTGTAAATTTGGACGGCGCGTAGACTTCGTCAGTTTTTAATAATATCATTATTTTTATCATGGAGTGGTCAGAGGAAAAAACTATTCAGTTTATTGATATTTACAAAAGTAAACCTTTATTGTGGTATCCTAAACACGAGGATCATTTGAAAGAGGATGCATGGAGGTAAATCGCCACTGCTATGGCGGAGAAGTCTTTCGATGACTTTTCTTCCAAAAAGGCCATCAATATAGTCGCACTACTCATTACCAGCATTGCATAATCTTCGGAAGACATAGTTAGTAGTTACTAGTAGACAAGTACGAACGATACTGCCGGTATTTCGGTAAGTTAGTTGTTGGTTCGCCGTCGGTATTGGTTTGCGGGCGGATCGCAAGTGTGGACGTGAAATTAACGAACATGACACGAACACTTCGCGAGCGGTTCGCGATAGGTTCGGCTCGCACATGTATACGCGGCTTTTCACGAACACCACGCGAGCCCAGTGTAAGTTTGGACGGCGCGTAGACAGGTTCCTCAGTTTTTACGGTATTTCGGTAAGTTCGTTATTAGCAAGGCACACACGAAAGGGAAATCTGTCAGATCTGATCGGCAGTCCAGATCTGTAACAGATCTGGACTGCGGATCGGATCGCTCCCGCCGATCTGGTCTGTCGAGGATCAATAGCAAGGCACACACGAAAGGGAAATCTGTCAGATCTGATCGGCAGTCCAGATGTGTAACAGATCTGGACTGCGGATCGGATCGCTCCCGCCTATCTGGTCCGTCGCGGATCATACATCTCATTGATCCTCGACAGACCAGATCGGCGGGAGCGATCCGATCCGCCGTCCAGATCTGTTACAGATCTGGACTGCCGATCAGATCTGACCGATTTCCCTTTCGTGTGTGCCTTGCTATTGAGATATATGATCCGCGACGGACTGTTACAGATCTGGACTGCCGATCAGATCTGACAGATTTCCCTTTCGTGTGTGCCTTGCTATTGGTTTGCGTCGGTATTGGTTCGCGAGCGGATCGCAAGTGTGAACGTGAAATTAAAGAACATGACACGAACACTTCGCGAGCGGTTCGCGATAGGTGCGGCTCGCACATGTATACGCGGCCTAAGACAAAAGAAAAACAAGAATAACATCCCAATTGTGAACCGGCATTTCGAGAGCCTGTAGAGAGTTGAAATTTTGCCTTACCTTTATAATGAATTGTCTCAAATTTCTTGAATCTCCCCTTGTGACCGGGCTTACTTCAAGCAAACAACTTAAGTGCATATTTATAGTAATTAATTGATCTTCATACCGCTTGCTCAGAATGTCAAGTGCCACTTCGTAATTTTCATTGGTTAGTAACAAATCCTGAATCAAAGTTAGAGGTTCATTTTTTAAGCTAGACTTCAAGTATGTGAATTTCTGTACATCACTAAGACCTTCATGATTGTGAACAATAGCATCAAAGAGGTTTTTGAATGAATTCCACTCTGAATGTTTCCCTGTGAATATGGGTATGTTAATACTTGGTTTGTTAACCTTTGTACTAGAAAATTCATTGATCGAGCTTTGAAGAACGTTTTGCAAAGTTGTATTTTCCCGTTTCTTGATTTGTCCACTAAGTTGCTTAATTCTAGCTAATAGAGACAAGTATGTACCTTCGGTATCGCTTCTATCGTTATCTTCCGAATCTAAATCCTCTATATCTTCCTGTATGTCACTATATTTCTCGTAAGCTTGTATAAGCAGAGTTTCCCGTGTGAGGAATTCATTAATGTCAATATCTGTATCTATCTTATTAATTACAAAATTCTCTATTCTAGTCATAGTGCCCTTTACAGCTTCACGCTTCCTTTTCAGTTTTTCAATATCCATTATTTTAATATAAATTTTAATCCAATAGAACGTTGAAATTTCAAATGAAATTTTGATTATTAATCAATTGTAGTTTAGCACATGAACCAATTACACCTATAAATTTACAAATTCAAAGCAAAATCTGATCTTAATTGAGTGGTATTATAGCAAATGAGAGAAAACAAGTATCTACAAGGTAATATGCGAATTCCAAATAAAAATATTTCGTTAATGTCCAATATCTTAAATCAAATATTTGAGCTCAATTAGAACTAGAAGTAATGGAGTGATCTGACCTTAGTAGAATTTCTTCACCATAAATGACCAATTTGTAGGGAGCTTATCTCCTGAAGTTTCTTCACCGTCGAGAGAGGATATCTGAATTTGATTTGTGTGATGTGATGTGCCCAGTAGTTTCTGCCCTTATGTGGTTGTGAATGATCCTTGATGAGTGATAATAATTTTCCTTGATGGGTGATAATGATGTTCCTTGATGAGTGATGATGATGTTCCTTGATGAGTGAAAAACGTGGTGTCTCTTCAATTTTCCATTAATCTGTAGACCCCTTTTTGCAGCGATGAGATTAAGTATTCATTGTCCAAATCCAAATGGTCAAACACACAGGTTTCCCGGCCGATGCACCAAATGTTGGGTGGTTTAGTGGTTATTAAGAGTTCTTCGTTCCATTTAGCGAGGACAGTCGTTTTGTTTGACCAATATAACAAAGTGTACCATAATTTCCAAAGATTTATTTCCAAATTAATCCCTCAGTTTTCACACATTCAAATTATTACAATGATTCCTATAAACTTCGTACCATTCGAGTCGAAATTCTCATTGATTATATCAATATGTTTTAAACGGGAACCTCTGCTTATCGCGCCAGCAAGAATAGAACATATGGGTCTATTTACCTACCTTATTCAACTCTCGATAAATGAAAATAAATACAAATTTATGCAGACTCCCAACAGTGACATTCTAGTGAAATTTTTGTACTGACCGCTTATTTGCTGTGACTTTAAATCCAATAATAGCTCCATACCATTCCTTTTTTTGTACAAATCAGTCTGCCACCAACGCCGTTGTTTTCGCTTTTTTTTTACTTTTCTTCTAAATATGCCATCAATATAGTAGCAATACTCATTACCAGCATCGCATAATCTTCGGAAGACATAGTTAGTAGTCACTAGTACGAACGATATACTGCCGGTATTTCGGTAGGTTCGTTGTTGGTTCGTGGTTGGTTCGCCGTCGGTATTGGTTCGCGAGCGGATCGCAAGTGTGTACGTGAAATTAACGAACATGACACGAACCTATCGCGAACGGTTCGCGATAGGTTCGGCTCGCACATGTATACGCGGCTTAATCCAACTTATTCTCATAAAAAAATGTAAACTATTCAGAATGTCACAACATGTCCTATATTCCATCCATGAATTTTTCGAAAACTTCTATAAGGAGCATAAATATTAATCTATAGAAATGAACACAGAAATTTACATTGTGTCAAATTTGTCTATTACGCAAAATAATTTTTTTTTTGAATCCAGAGTTTATTTTCAATTCATGATGAGGTCGACGGAAAAATCTTGTAATCAACTCGTTTATTAATCTAGCGATTAATGGTCTCAAACATTAACGCGCTCGCTCCGCTCACGCGTTAAAATATTTCGACCATTAATCGCTGTCATTAATAAACTAGTTGATTAAATAACTATTTCAATTTATTTTAGCATTGATAAAGGTCCGATCCGTGACCGAAACGTCGTTGAATTTTGGTATAAATTGAGAATTGCCAATTAAATGAAACCTGAATACCTGAGAAGTCTTTTTAATACCGTTATTTGAATGGTTTTTGTAGATTTATTTCTTGAGAATTTTGAAAAGTTGGGAATTCTGTTCTCTTAGAAGTTTTTCTGTCGGGTTATTCGAGTACTTTCATTCTTTTTTCGAATGAACTATCACAAAGTAATGGATTATTCTGTCTCTTATGTTTCAGTGAAATTTCAATACTCGATTATTGATTTCCGTACAAGAAAATAGCATAACTGAAGCTTCCAACCATGTTTATATACGTGGAGTATTTTCAGTGTTAACAGATAAAAAGTTTCTTCAATATTCGCCAGATCTTTAGAAATAATGAATTCCCATAGGATGTTCTCAAATTCATTATTTTCCCAAAGTAAATAAACATTTTGATCAATTTCTACGATTTATATGTAGAAACGGCATCGTTGCATATTCATCTGACAGGAAAATGACTATGACCTAACATTTTCAAAGTAGGCTTTCAAAATAAAGAAGAGTTTTTCCAATATCTTCTTACGTATTTCTTTAACAGCTTCTTCGAATGTAGGAATTGCCTCACCCTGTTATTAATAAATTTCAAGAATTGTTCTTTCGTGAATTTCACCCCGATAAAAAGTATTCGAAAGGGCACTCAACTCACTACTGATGTCAGGCAATCATCCTGCATTAAACTATTGTTTTTGTTTGCATGTTCAGAACTTTCGACACTACCTAATTACACTGATACGCCGACTCTTGGACAGCAACAATCTGAATCTGTCATGAGAATGAATATATCAGGATTGGGTGGAAAGCTGCAGGAGGGCCTGATTAATTCAACTAGGCAACTAGCATTCCACTCCCGGAAATTCAAGCTTGCGGTGAGGAAATTCAGGAAACGATGATCAAGTTTGAGCTTTTGACAAACCGAATTATATGGGTTCCATAATACGTGTAGCGACGATAGTAGCTACTTCGTCCGTACCGAGGACTGTATCCTGTATATTTTCGGGTGAATTAAGGACAGGAACGCTTGTGATGTTGTCTATTCCATGATTCAAATGTTTGTGAGCAGTGGGTTTCACTTTAAGTGACGAATATTCATTTCATAACAGAACGATTTTTTCCTTTTGTCAATATGTATCCCACCAAAAACATTCTGTAAAAACTAGCCAAGTCCCGATGGAGCTGCTTGTTTATCTCTCAAAAGTAATGAAATCTAGAGGAAGTCGAGCTAAGTTTAAGGCTCCTTACTGCGATTTCTTTATTATTATAGTTACTGTTGTGTGACTTGGCCGTTGAACATTCTTTATACGTTAGTGGGTACTATAGTCAATTTTGTTTACACGTAATGCTATATCTGTTGTAACTACCTATGTTTGTTAATCGAGATAATAGCCCATGCTGGTATTGGTAATTGGACGCTAGTGTCTCGTTTTAGGCTGTTGTTGATTGTACAACACATATGCATTCAGCATTGACAATGCTGACTTCTGCTCTCTTCTTTTTGGAGCGTCAAATCGACCACCGATCTAAAATGAAATAGACGTACAGACGGTCTTCTTATCATCAATGATTAGAAGTCCGTCTGTACTGGAAATAATTTTTTATACTGTTTGTTTCAGGCTAGTATTATTGAATACGCAGCTTTATCAAGCCTACAATAATTGACTGGTTATTGAATGAACGTTTTCCAAGTGGCAATTTTCCATCGTCAATGGGTAGCGTTTCTGGCGACAGATTGGTGCAATGGTGTCATTGAGCACCTGGTTTTGTACCCTTGTGTACCCTTCAACGGCCAAGTCACACAATATCAACTATAATAATAAAGAAATCGCAGTAAGGAGCCTTAAACTTGGCTCGACTTTTTCTAGATTTCATTACTTTTTAGAGATAAACAAGCAGCTCCATCGAGACTAGGCTAGTTTTTACAGAATGTTTTTGGTGGGATTTAACTTCTTTTTGTAGAAACGTGGGCATATTCATCTATTTTATTAGATTTTCTTATTTGACACATTTTTTTATGAGTGGTTTTTTTATTACAATTCTTTATTTTTTTTTCCGGTTCTGAACTATGGTAGATAATTAGATCCTCCGATTATTCTTTATTGAATTCAGCGTCCTCGAATACCAAACTTGTCCATATAGCCCATCTCTCACCCGATTCCTTTTCGGATTCAATTTTTTCTCTCCCAATCTAACCACCGCAGACCCATCTGAAGATGTATTTTCTGAAGAGCAATAGACGTTCTATATTGCACCAAAATTTCATAGCATTTTTTATTCAATGATACAGCGAAACAGAGTTCTTCATCAAGCTCTTCGGAATGGAAAGAAGATATAGAGAACATAACTGCTTTTACAGTTGCTGGTGATCAACGAAGATAGAAAGTGGGAGAATTCCCTCAAATACTTCAACAATTGTTGAATGAGCACTAAGCACCCAAGCTTGTTGTCGTACATTCTGATCCCTGTACTCTGATGAAGAATGATCATCACTGACAAGTTCGATCAAATTTTCATCCATTTTCACTTCAATCACTTCACAAAATATCCGACGTGATATCACTTACGGTTAGAAAATGTAAATTTGCGGGTAGTTCTGATGTGCTATCAAGTGACAGCAAATGCTAACTTCGTGAATACGTGAAATGATAACAATTGAAAAAAGGATAATAATCGGGTGATCAGTCTTATACACAGTGATAATTTTCTATCTATCGTTTCCTTGAAGAATAAATGAGACAGTAAAAATATCACTGTGTATAAGACTGATCACCCGATTATTATTCTTTTTTCAATTTATATTCTTAAGTCTATATTCACATATTGAGTATGATAACAATGTGTTTCCAAGCGCATGAACTTCCATACATTATTGTGGTTGCAAATTTTGCGAAGATGACGTGATAGCACGTGAGCTCACGTGACGTGCCAACAATAGTCCAGATTTTCGATTATCCTAGTTTTTATAGTTTTCCCTTTATGTGGCCATTAAACCCTAACTCTGTACCGAATTTCAGCTCTCTGAGTTTATGGGAAGTGCTAGCTCTATTTTGATGATCATGAGTGAGTGAGTGAGGGTCGAAAATGCGAAACTTTGCTTTCGCTTTACTTCGGAACTAAATGACCTACACACTTGAAATTTTGGATTTTGAGTACGTAATTATAGCTTACTGGGTGACGAAAATTTCGGCGTTCTGGTCTCATCCGGAGGTTCTCAAATAGGGGCCTGAAAATGCGGCGAAATGATTCGGGTATAGATAGTACGGCAGTGTTTGCTTCGCGCTCGACTTGGCCCCCACTGCCGTACCCAAAATTGGATCGTCATTGGATTGAAATTCAATTAATGAATGAATTCAAACAAAATAAAATATATTAACTGACAAAGAAACTGCAGCATCCAGAAGGAGCTGTTTGAATTTAAATTTTTTTTTGGTAAAACATAGATAGTACAGTGAGAAGGAAATGATTAAATTTGGAGGAAAAAATCGTGAAGGGATTTTCATTGTTATGGCATTATGGCCAAATTGATATATTCTCGAAACTTCTGAGTCATTTTTTTTAATTAATTGAATAGATTATCTTCGAGTATGAATTTTCCGTTTCGAGATGTTTTATTCTGTTTAGTTCCTGAATTCTCCAAGAAATAGAAGTTGAAAACTACGTTACGAATTGACGAAGGATCTGGTCCTATAACAGTAATACAAAAATTATCCTTATGAATCTGGTCAGAACATCAGACGAATCCTAAACTCAATCAATGTTGTTTTACGTGAGTAATGTGTATAGCCTTCCGGAGCAGTTTATAAAGGTTGTTTTTCAGAGGTACATATAAAACTTCGAAATGAAATAAAATAAAGATGATTTTTTTTTAAATTGACATAAAGTTTTCTTCATTCGAAGGATATTCTTATGGCATTACAATTAAAATATGATTTCTGGCTTACCACAGTCACGGCTGGATCGGACGAATATATGACGTGATTGTTATAATGTTTGCATGTTTTTTTTATGTTGTGGTTTTCACGAAAAGCAATATCCTGTAATGTTCAGAGAACATCGTGAGAACCAAGGGCAAGCAGGTAGGAATTGGTGATCTTCTTGAATTTCTAGGGGTTATATGCATCGGGGAACACCTCCCTAGGCAATGTGTTCCAAAGCCTCGCTGTCCGTTGGATGGACGAGTCTTTGAAGAGAGATGTTCTGCAGGTCTCCAAAGTGACCACGAAGGAATGTGAAGACTTAACTGGACAGGTTAGTCCCGAAGAGACGATTACTGATAATTCAGAAGAGCATAGCTCATTAAAAAGAGATAGATCGCCTACTCTTCTACGGTGTTCTAGAGAAGTGAGCGAGTTTGTTAGCGAGGCATCACTGACGAGACGAATTACCTTTTTTTGTACAGAATCCAAGAGTTTTAGGATCTGTTTAGGTGCAGCACTCCAAACATGAGAACAGTATTCCAGGACAGGTCGAATCTGTGCCTTATAGATCATAAGCAGCTGACCTGAGGTGAAATAGCTCCTGGCACGAAACGGAAAACCAAATTTTTGGGATGCACTTTTAGCAATGGATCTCACGTGATTCTCCCAAGAAAGGTTACTGCCGCGACAGTAATACCAAGCATCGAAATGGATAACCTCAATGGTATTGTCACTCCCGACAATTCTATGCTGGGCACAGTATGATTGGCTTTTCTAGAGACACATTCTTGTGTTTTGTTTGCGTTGAATTCCACCAAGTTATTAGATCTCCATTCAAGAAGTGTTGCCATGTCCATATTTATGTTGTTAACATTTCTTCCTCGTTCGTTTCTGATATGGCGGGCTGGTATTGGAGCCCTAGAAGAAAAGGCGGTATGGAGGGTACTATCATCCGCGAAGCTGTGCACTAGACACGAAGTTGCTTCCAGCAAATCGTTGATGTGAAGTAGTATTAGTGTTGGAGCCAGAATTGATCCCTGCGGAACACCAGCATTTATGGGTAGAGGATCAGATGAAAGTTCATCGACCACTACATGGAGATATCTGTTTGAGAGAAAACTAGCCAGCCGAGAACATAGCTTTGGGGGCACGCCATAAGATGGAATATTGGCGAGGAGTCCCTGATGATGCCAGACTCGATCGAATGCCTTGGAGATATCCAGTGCTACGGCTAGGGTTTCACCATATTTCTCAATACATAGCTGCCATATATGTGAGACGTAAGTGAGCAAGTCACCAATGGATCTCTGATGACGGAAACCATATTGTCTAAAGTTGATAATTCCTGAGTGTTCCAGATGTTTCATAAGCTCGAAGTTGATGGCTATTTCCATGACCTTCGAAATAATAGATAACAGAGCGATAGGTCTGTAGTTGCTAGGTAGGGTCTTTTTTCCTTTTTTAGTGACTGGTTGTACTATTGCGATTTTCCAGTTGGATGGGAAAACACCCAATTTTTAAGAGTGGTTGAACAACTTACAGAGGACAGGTGTTAGTTCGGGGGCCCATTTCTTGAGAACAATCAGTGGGATTCCTTCGTATCCACTGGCTTTGTTGGTGTTGAGACCCAACAGAATATTTCTGACAGTACGTATGCGAAAGTTTATCTCGGGCATAGGACTGTCAATAGGTGTAATATTCGGGGGTTGTTTTCCCGATTAATCCAGAGTGGAATTTTCAGCAAACAAATGCGCGAAGATGTTGGTTTTTTCCAGTGCAGTCGTTGCTAGTGTTCCATCTTCCTTGGTTAGAGGAGGAAACGAGCAGGAAGTGAAGTTTTTTCCTACAGCTTTGGCGAAAGACCAAAATGAACGGGATCCGTTAGGACATTCAACAAGTCTAGATCTTATTTTGGCATTGTGAGCATCTCTTGAAGATTTGATTGTCTCATTGCATATGCCTCTAGCCTCCACATATTTTGCACAGTCTCAGGGCCTGGATTTTTTTGCCATCGATGGAAAGCTGCCTGTTTGGAAGCGACAGCTTTAGAGCAGTTTTTGTTAAACCAGGTCTCATCACATAATGTGCTTCTTGCGGTGTTCAGTATGAAAGTTTGCATCCCCAACATGATGATTTCACAAATTTTCTCGGCACATTGTGTTGGATCTACTGAGGAGAAACAAGCGCCCTTTCTTGAAATTCTGAGAAAAACATACGAAGCCCTTCCCAGTTGCCTTATAATGGGTGACAATATTTTTTTTCATGGTGTCATATGGTTTAATTTTCTTCAATACATACTCTTCTTTCGAAAAATAAGCCTCTTATACACATCTCTCTCCTATTCCTCTATTCCTTTTGGCTAACCTAACATTATGTAAGATTTGGTCAATAAACAGTATTATTATTATTACATAATATCGAATCACTTATTAGAAATATTGTGAATGAGTTGTTCTTTATTGGGAATATTTCGAACCATATTATGTGAAATTATTGGAAAACGAATATTCTCGATACAACTTTCAAGACGTTTGAAAGATATTTCATAAACGTCTCACTGAGAATAAAACTGAGAATCGGGTACCTACTTCAAACAAAACAGACAAATTTTATTGATAGAAAATTTCCTCTTTTATGATACCTGAAGTATCCGAAACTCCTAATTGCGAATGGATTACAATATCCTTGAAGCGAAAATTCAATTTATTGAGGAAAATTTATCATCTTACAGACGTTCTCGCTAGGAGTGGGGTCTGCTATTTCATGCTCCACTTACCTCATTCATTACTAATTCCACGTGAAATTGTTGATGCGCGATCTGAGCAACAATATCTTCTAGTAGTGTGGTGAATCTGACGCCTGTGCTGGAGAATGTTTCAAAGGCCGTTGGTTATTTTCAGGATTTCAGAAACTTTTCGAAGGACTCGACAACCGAAGAAACATTTTTCTTCTTGGAATGAGAAAAATTGCATACGAAATCATTTCACATAGATAAGTCGATATTGTAATGAAGAAAAACTTTAAAGCAATTACCTGAATCAAGGAGCTTTCGCAAGCTTGCTCAAATTTGTAGTAAGCATGGTCACCCATTCAGGTACTGAACCCGCCTAAAGAAGCCAGAATTTTTTTCAATACTTTTTCAACTGTGATAACATGATAACTTTTGAACGGATGAGCCTAGGGACTTGTAATGTTCATGGTTCGAATGCCGAAGTGAATTCAAAACCACTTATTCGATCTAGATGAAATTGCATTTGAATGGAGAATAATCAGAATTATGTAGAATGCTACCGAATTATTGGCAAAAAGTCAATTTTTTTTCGTTGGATTCTTCAAAGTGAATCTAACGATGAGTTGGATCAACTTACAAAATGGATCTACATTCAAGATGGATGAACGAGCGCTCAAAAAGTCCTGGCTCCACGTCAGTGCTTCAAGTGACCCATTTTTGGTTTCATTTTAAGTGAATACCTTTAGACATTAAACACATTCCTTGGCTTTGATGAAATCAAGTTCAATTCACGAGAACCACGGAAGGAGTATGTGTAGTGAAAAATAGGAGTGTCTGTATAGTAGCCTAAGTTCTATTCGTTGAAGATGCTTGTTGAGTTCGACAATAACAATTTTTCGAATGAAATGAAATCTGAGATTTAGTTGATTGTTTACTCAATTTATGGCGCATCTTCCTCCATCAAAACTTATTCAATATTTCTCCTGCTATGAAAGTTACAGCTTAGCCGACTCATAAATCCACGCAAAAATGCCATGAAACTATTTGAAAAAAAAGAAGGGTTCATATTTTCGGAAGAATCAATCATTCAAGAAAATAATAGTATACTTATGTTTTTTGAATAAAACGCGTCGTTTTCGTGTTATTTCTGAATTTATATATATTTATAAATGTCAATGCAATTCAAAGTTCAGATATATGAATGTAGAATGTCGATACAAACCAAGTATTGAATATAAATCAATGAAAAATAAAATGATGCATAGCACTAAATAATCTGTGGCGATGTTTCCATCTAAACAATATCCTCTTGGAATTTTATAAACTCGACACTACACGATTAATATAACATTAATTCACTGAAAGTCTTCTACATAACCATCACGAGATCGAAGAAGGGCACCTAAAATAATCAATTGCCCCTTTTATAACAACAGAGCTCTAAAAAAAAGTTCCTCCATATTTGTTGTTTAATATTTTTTTATTAATTGTGCAATTAAGTTCCCTCTTTTTTTTTTGAAAATACAAATTTATTGTGAAAAAATGGTAACAAATGCATCATTCAACGTATGCAATAATTTGCAGTGATAAATCCATGTTTCGTCACCCGTCACGATGCGAAGAAGCGATTGTTGTTCACAAGCGAAAGTACGACATTCAACGTCTCTAGGTTTCAATTCCTAAGGAACCCAAATTCCATGTTTTTCATTCATTCCCAACGCAAGAAGTCGATTGAAATTGGCTTGGGTAACTCCCAATGCTGAAGAAAGCACTCCTTGCGTTGGGAACTGATCCTCATCGAGCAATATTTCCAATTCAGCGTCTTCGAAGGTTTTCGGCGAGGACGCTCGTTAACATCGAAATCACCGTCTTTGATGCGACGGAACCAATTAAGGCATGTTGTTCCACTTCTTCTTCTCTTCTTCTTCTAGTGCGGCGCCCTTGATCGGCCGAACGTAGGCCTTGTGGCCCTTTGTTCATACCGGATTTGTATAATACTAGAGAGACTCAGACCCGAAGGCACGCTGACAAGAATGCCGCGAGCCGACAAGGGGGAGTCCCATTCACCATAGAGATGGAAGGTGTAGGGTTCCCTAGGTGTATTAAACTCAGTTGCCGCACGTGAACAGTATGTGTTCCGCCGTTTCATCAGTGTTCTTGCACCATCGGAACAAGGAACACTCAGTTAGACCCATTATGTTTAAATGTTTGTTAAACAGATGACCAGTTAAAGCACCAGTCACCAGAGACAATTGCTTCCTCTAGACTTCTAGAGAATCAAGAGCTTTTTGACCTCCGGCTTCAAAGAAGGTCCCTTGATAAGGAGTCTCGACTGCCTGAGATCCGTTCTCGTGTTCCACTCAGAGGAGAATTTGTCTTCAATTCATCTCTTGAATAGGTTTTTGATAGTTGTATGGCAGATTTGAAGCGCGGGTTCCGGCCAAGTAAAAGTGGAGCGAGCCCTTTCTTTGGCTAAGTTATCTGCTTTTATATTACCAGAGATAGACGCATGCGCCGGTCACCAGACAACATTGGGAGTGTAATCTGAACCAAAGCAGGGCCTTTCTGCATTCATACCAAGTTTGAAGTTACTTTCATTTCACCCTGACTGTCGCAACATACTCGTATACGTTGTTTCACTTAGAGCAGTATCTCCTTGAACTTTTTGGAGCTCTCGATGCGCTTCAACCATAGAACTTATAGTATAACATGGAATGCTATTAGCCTTGCTGCTCTGCTTGAAATACTTAATTGGTAAAACATCTCAGTTGGAGGAGTATCGAGATTTTCATGTTTCCATAGATATGCCCTGTCACACAGAAACACTATGATACTTAAGTTCTGTGGAAACTAATCATCAAGATCCGATTCGGAAAAAAATTTCTGTGTTTCTGTTCTGTGTGACAGGTCATATCTATGGAAACATGAAAATCTCGATACTCCTCCAACTGAGATGTTTAACCAATTTTTGATCTGGTGATAGCTTTCCATGTTACTATAAGTTCTATGGGTTCTGCAACCCTCATTATCTCTGAACAAAAGAAGAAAATCAGCACTTTCAGCAAATGACGATTATTTCGCACTGAATCAGATATATTCACACAACTAATACTATATGACGCCCAAACAAAGTCACTCAAGTGTTAAAACAGTTTCGTTACCATATGTCGTAGCCTGGTTCATGAGGTTTTGGATAGGTCAAAATAGCTATATTTTGACAGCGGGAACGACTGTATATAGATGCAAAGAATACTATTCTATGCATCTATGACTGTATCAATAGAATCTTTCCTTTCAATCGTTTTCGTATATTTCAAGGTGTAGAATATAGCAATGTTCGAACCCGGTGAAAAAACTGCCTGTACAGACCTTCTACGAACAAACTTTCTTCTCCCGTCTCAGATAAGCTTTCACACAAGAAAACTTCGGAGTAGAACTCTCCAAGATGCTACTGCTATAAAATTCGATATGTTGTCGAACTTTATATTATGGCATAAAAAATATATCGAACAAAGGAAGCCCGGAGCAAAGTTCAGTGATAAATTGGAACTTCAAGCAACGCCGGTCATTCTTGTATATTCAAAAAAGATCACATTTCAACCACCTCCCCTGAATTTTCATT
The DNA here is from genome assembly GCA_951802165.1 of Adalia decempunctata. Lineage (NCBI taxonomy): Eukaryota > Metazoa > Arthropoda > Insecta > Coleoptera > Coccinellidae > Adalia > Adalia decempunctata. The sequence goes on from OX637697.1 coordinate 32,988,471, forward strand.
CTCCAAATATTCAATTCAACTTTAGATTATGGGAATGCCGTGATACGGGTCCCTTATGTCTTTTCAGTACGGTCACATAGAACGGATGCGGCTCGTATATTTCCTTTTTTATGTTCTACACACGAGGGGATATTTTTCATTGATGGACTAAAGGGAGTATTTTTTCAATTATGTATCAGCTAAAATATTCATCTAATAACTCCCAACAGAGGTCCACGCAATCGAATACTTTTGGTATGAATAATTGCTATGGGACTATGTGGCGATCGAGTTGTGTTGGAACTCCTTTTCACATTTCCACTATTTTCATTCAAAACATTGCCATCAACAAAGGGACCTCATCAAAATTGAAATTGTGCCTTCAGAAGCCTCCTCTTAATTAATACAACTCTCGTACACAAAATAAGCGAGGAAAGAACTTCAGACTTATTGAGTCCATTCATTGGCAACTTCAATAATTAATATGAAACTTAAGCTATTGATTGATCTATTTATTGTTTTCTTTTTATATTCTTTCATTCATTACTTTATAAATCCATGAATTCATTGATGAACTAATGAATGTATTAATTAATATTAAATATTCCAATGATTAATCCATTCATTAGTGCGTTCTTTTCTATATCACTATACACAGTTTTCTGCGGTATGCCTATTTTCAAAAGCGGGTATAACTATTCGATATACATAAACCATTTCACCAGGAGAGGTCTGGGCGAATGGAATGATTAAAATGAATGTATTCCGAATAAATCGAAAGAAACAAGGGTTTGGAAGGGTTTAGTATTAAATCATGTCCCCGTGCAATAATGCTGAGTATGCGCAAATCTCAGTTTATACAGGGTGAGTCTTTGACTCATCTGTACACTGCAAATGACGATTCTTGACCCAAAAAAACCCTTTTTTCCATTTTTCCGAATTCGGCTCTGTTAAAAAGATACGACCATTTTAAACAAAAAATTAGGCATAATACGTGCCTGATACGATTCTCTGATATGAACCTCAAAGTTCATATTTCTCGATTGGAATTGAGTAAGTACATTTAGAGAATACTCAAAAGTACTAACCTTATTGGAATGAGAATGTTAAAAACACGATATTTCTTTACAAAAACACTTAGTTTTGTCCGAATATATCTATACACCTAGTTTCGATAGAGCATTGGACGCGCTTCACGAATTGTGGCAATTAAACTTTCACCTTTTTACCTGAAAGCTTAAATCCTAATGAGTGTTTCCCGAAAATATTAAGATGGAAACTAAAAAAGGTGAAGTATCCGACCGGAAGGATTTATGTTTCAATCCTCATGATATATTTGAATTTTAGGCCAGTAGATGGATTATATGAAAATGTAAGCAAAGTACCAATACTGAAAAAAACTGTTTTCAACTACTCTTCAAGAAGAAGTAAAAACACGGATATTCGTTTTTGTAAATTTCCTGAGAAACCAAATATCACTAATGCCTTCGGCATATTGAATAAATTGGACCGAAGAAAAGCATGGATAGATATTGATGGGAAACCTTGCTGCAAAGAATATATGAGTTAGTTTCCTTCACGTGGACGACTATGTCAAGTTAATTTCATCCAGATCGAAAAATCCATAAATAGAGTGCTTAGGAGACAATAATTTTATTAATAATAAAACTGAAAATGTTTGTGAAGTTTCTTAAACAACTGCAAACAATATTTTTAGTGAAATCATCGTGTATTTAGCTGATATTTTGAGATGTGGTATTCACTGGCCAAGTTCTGATGTTGAATTGGTGAATTGACCACTTTATATTCAAAGAATATAATACGATTTTAAAGTGATTTTAATGATTTTTCATTACAATTATCTTCATTTCTCATATTGCATCAGAACTTATTCACATCCAGATCATAGTTTATGGCAGGTGTGAATCCTTCTGTGTATTTGATAAGTCTCATCCTTGCTGTTTAATTGGGGGAATATTTTCTTGGCTTCAGGACTGCGGGGTGAATTATACACACTTTTTTGAATCGCCGACGTTTCGACCCTTTTTTGGATCTTCTTCAGGGCTGCAAGAATATTTATTTCTCAGTCTTGTACAAGTTCATATATAATATAATGAAAAAGGAGGATCATGTCCCTAAGTTGGAACAAACTAGAATAAATATCATAATTGGACTAGTAGAGACCTAGTTTCCGAAGCACACCACCAGGTGGCACCACCACAGGTGTTTTTCTGTAGTAAGTTTTCAATTTATAAACCTTCATTTAATTTTTCTGAGAGTTTATCAAACAACTGCAAACAATATTTTTAGTGAATATATTACTGGCCAAGTTCTGATGTTGAATTGATTAATGTAACACATTACATTTAAAGAATATACTATGATTTAAAAGTGATACTTGATTTTGATTATTTTCCTTTTCCAGTGCAATGATCTTAATTTCTCATAAGGCATCAGAACTTATTCACATCCAAATCATAGTTCATGGCAGGTCTAAATCCTTTTTTGTTGTTATTCTATAGTAAGTTTCCATGCAAATAAACAACATTCAAAACAAGCATTTATTTCCCTAATTTCCTTTGAATTCCTCGTAGAATTTCTATCCAATTAAAGAGGAAAAGCTAATGTTCATTTAATAAACTCGACAATACACTGCTCATAATTCATTAATTCACTGAAAGTCCTCATATGATCTCCACGAATTCAAAGAAATCACCTATAATAAACAGTTTCACATCTTGCAACGGGTTTTTAAACGAGTGCTCCTTCTTCGGAAATGTATGAAATTTAAATTTGATATTTCTGCAGTTTCTCGAATCATTTTTACACTGTAGAAAAATATCATTTATGCGAAAAGTTATTATGAAAAACAAAAAGGTACTCTAGCTAAATCCTCATTTGATTCGAAAATTCAAATTCTCCGCATTTTGGTGGGGATATTTATTTTCCTATACATTGATGAAAACCGAAGAAAACAAAAATTTATTGCTTCCGATGAAGACCTTCGTGAGGTGAGAGTTGAATGAAACAAGCTTTTATAAGAAAACATGTTTAAAGGCAAGCTTTTATGATAACAACACTTATCCGCTATTTCGAAGCCGCCATCTTGAATTAATCAATTTTGAAGATTCGTAATTTTCGACCCAGAAAACCCTCAGATACCAATTTTGAATGAAAGTGGATGATTATTACTCGTCCGCTATATTATGGCCGTAATTTTTAATTTTCGAAGTTTAGCAGAAGAATCATCATTGCCGAACCCAAAAATTCACAGATACTAATTTTGAATGGAATCGAATCATAATTACAAAACCCATTCGCCATTTTGGAGCCGCCATTTCGTTTTTTTCTATAACAAATATTTCATGATGCATTGTCATCAGAATTATGTACACCTGCCATATTTCAAATCAAGCGGACAATTAGAAGTGTGACATACTTACATATTTAACTCGCAAGATTTGATTACAGACAGACAGACACCGGGACAAGTGAAACTAAATAAAAGCTTGTAAAAAGGGAAGTGATTTTTGGGTATTTTTAAGCAGTTGCCCAGCATGAAGGGACTCGTCTATTGAGGAGATGTGTCTTAATTTCCTTTCACGAGTGATTTCACAAACCCATTTATCGCAGATGCATAATACAACGGAAGGGCATTTCGTATTCTGCGAACAAATGTGTGCACGTTGAAGTACATATTTCTCCGAATATCTTTCCACGTAACAAGGTATCGATTCGGGTTCCGTGTCAATGTTCAGCGTGAGCAGTGACCCGTTACGTTGGGGCAAATAACGTAAACTGTAGTTCATGTGCAAATTCAATATGCTTGTCTCCTGTGACCGGCTCTTTCCTACTTTCTCATGCGGGATTCCCGCGTCTGCATACAAAACACTGGGAAAAGGATACAGAACTCATCCTCGCCTAGGGCAGGGTCCGATTTAGATCTTCGGACCATCCGATTAATATGGACCAGAAACTGTGATGAAATGATATCGGATTCTGGGCATCAGATCCCTTCAGGGAGAGGAGTGCTCAACGATGTAAATATACAAGTGTCGGATATAACAGAATAGCTATGTTGTGAGAATAATTTAAGGGCTTTACTGACAAACATGACTCCTGTTTCTTGCACTTAGCGAATGAAAAATAGTTTCATGTAGTAGTAGTATTCTACGCTTGATTTCATCATTATCTAGATCTGGAATCAACTGCGGAGCATGTAACTTTTTTGAAGAATAAAGCGAAACAATATGTTTCAGGCCGCTTGGAATTTTTCGAATCTTATTTCAGCTTGTTTACAATCCAGAAATGAGAATCCCAAACTATTTGGATGGTTTTAAATTATCACCTGAAGACCAGTCTTTACTTTGCTGGTGAAACAGCTCAAAGGTCCTTGTACATAGCGCTGATGGCGTGAATCGAAGTGCGAATATAGAAGTGACTTTGGAGGATAATTTTTGACGCCTATCACGCCAAGAATTCTTGCCACAAACTTGGCCAAGACTTCGCGCTGTGTGCGCAAATCGCGCTTTATTGCATAACACCATGATAATTAGAGAAAAAGTTAGCATGAATTTGATTTCCGATAGACTTGCAAGAAAACAAAAAAACAATCTTAGATGAGAAATACATAGAAACATAAAGCTTTCTTAGCCTAAGAAAAACAAAGTGCCTGAAAATTTCATCTTTTTGGCGTGAAGGGAAAAGAAATAGCTGAAAATTCAAGACGAAAAACAGTTTTTTGTGAATAACTCAGAAAATATCCATTTTAGGGCAAGGGTGTGATGCATACACTCACATTATTTTTTAACGTAGATTCAATATATGCCATAAAAAATGGGGTTCTCATTTGAAAAAATTGATTTTTCACGATTTTGTCATCCCTAACTTTGAAAGCGATTTTTTCACCCCCTGTATCATGAATCGCAATTTCGATTATTAAAGTGGATACATCAATCTTACATCTTGAAAAATCCCAAAAATGAAAATTTTCCATCCAAAAACCTCGAAGTTATTCTTGTTTCAGCGGAGCTCTATTTTCGATTTTTTTTTCGAATTTTCCCGCTCAGAGAGAATTTTCCAACCAAAACTGAAAAATGTTACATCAAAATAACTTGAAATTCTCTAAGGAATCTATTTCTGCAATAAAAAAATCGTGTTCTGATTTGAAAAATGGAAGTTGACGTCATTTCCGGAAAAACCGGAGGTGCTCATGCCTTGAAAATATTTTAGATTTCATCAGCATCGTGAAATACTTATAAGTGCTGAATTTCATGAAAATACGTTCAGTAGTTTCCCGTATAAATATGGGTGAGGTTCCTCGTGAAAGACCCTGTATATCACACATTCAATATTTCTCCTGGTATGGAAGTAACAGCGTGGACGACTCATAAATCCACGCAAAAACACTGCAAAACAACTTGAAAAAGAGAAACAGTTCATATTTTCGAAATAATCAATTATTTTCATAAGAATATATATATATTTTCGAAAAAACATTTAAGTATTCTTATGTTTTTTTGAATGGAATGCGTCGTTTTCGAGTTATTCCTAATTTTGTCCGATAAAATTTTACTAAAAAAATCATAAATCCCAAGAATATAACCGAATCGCAGAAAAATGGGGTCTCAACTAAAGGTGAATGAGCTATACAGAAAACTAGAAATCTCTTATGTGAATAAGTCGAACTGTTCGTATATCCTGACAAATCCCGACAAATAAGATATATCCTTCTAGAAAATAGAACATTTCTGATATGACCTCTTTTTGTTTAATCAGCCTCAGCATCATGATATCAGTTTGTAAGGGTTACAAAATTCAAATTGCTTTTATGAATTATTGTGGTTAGGAAAAAATAGCCCTACCTCTTTCAAGAGAAATGAAAAGTAGGTCGAAATCTCAGACAAAAATACAAAGGGGGTTACTATCATATATCCAATAAAACCAATTGTGGAAACCAATGGAAAGTGAAGTTAGTTTCTGGTAATAATTGAGAACTGCGCATGTATTAATAATTTCCAGTGAACACATGCGCACAACCAAATCCACAACAATGATTCGGCTTCACTCTGTCACCATGAATAGCATTCGTATGATTCATATCTATGAATGATCTGATCCTGTACAAATTTGACTCAGATGTCAGTTGAGAGACTAGCAATTCAACAACAAAAAATAACCGGATTCGTTACCTTCACCCAACTTCATTTCATATAAGGTAAACTCTATTGAAGCAAATTGAAATTAAATGAATTCAGTCTTCATAAACAGGGATTCATTTGGAATAAATCATATTCATGAAAAGGAAAGAAGGCGTTTCATATCATCATCTACACTTGCAAGACAGGTAGGTAATCTGAAACATTCAGAACATCTCCGCTCACTAAAAAGGTGCTGCATCATTCGATATACATTAAAAACTCCAAACACGTCATGAATAATGTTCAAAGTGGGAAACTCCAAGCAAAACGCTCCACATCCACCGAGTGACGTGTAGACCGTCATTTGCATCCAAGCATAAAATTAATATATTTTCGTTACAAGGTCAGCAAAGGGTTCGAGAAGGTAGTATGTGGCACGATTTCAACTACATAATTCAAAGTTCCGACCATGCCGATCCACGGAACATGTACTGTTTAGGAACTGGCTTCAAAGCGGGAATCCTTCGAATCCCACACACGTATTGCATTCACGCAATAGACCAGCACTCTTAAGTATCCGCCCTTAAATCAACCTCAAACTGGAAGCCGGGGAGAATAATATTGCGCCTCACCAACCGAATCGTCGCCGAATAAATTTTCCCGATTCTCCAGAGACACAACCAGATTCCTTCCAAATTTATCTTTGCTCTCTTGGAATTCCTTTGAAGGCTCGAGTTGAAAGAAGCTTCTACTTATCATGGCAATGTTGGATTTTTTCGCGGAGCAATGAAATGAACCTTTTCAGATCTGAAGATAGAAATTACAAAAGATGAGGGGAGATCCATAACTGAAAAGAAGCGGAATATTGCTTCCAAATACTTTTTTCACTACTTAGTTTTCCGGAGCATGCCGAAGGCGAGAAACTCCTTTGAAAGTATGCTCATCAATCGTAATATAATCCTCTCTTGCTATTCAATAATTAAAAAAGCGTAGTATTCTCCATTCCAAGTTTTAGGTCATTCTCGGAAACTCTCTTCCAATCATGTCACTTATAATGGTATAGTATGATTACTGGTCCCATTCATCTTTGCAGTGGTGTCATGTCACCAATTGAGATACCAAATTCTTGATATAGGTCTACGAAATCCTGTCAAAAAATATTTAATTTGGAATGTGTCGAAAGTTGGTAGTTACTATAAAAACTAATTATGAAAATAAATTTAACAGCTGAAAACTGGAACGGAGACCATCAAACCAGTATCGCAAGGCAATATACACCAAACACACACACACACACGTGTAATACCAATTTATGTGAGTATACAGGGTGTTTTCAGTTGACCTAGTTGGATGGTAAGTTTTAATAAGTTTCATTAGAAAAAGATATGATATGTATGAAAAAAGGGACACTAGACTGTAATAGAGAAAAGAATAGCCAATTTCTAATACCAATTTGCCTGCAGCTGTCGAATTCCAATTATTCGAAAAAAAAATTTATTCTTCATTTCCTAAAAGAAGTTTTCGTTTGAATGCAGGTACTATTTTCGTTTCAGCAGATTTAGATTCGAAATGGAATGGAAGCAAAGAAAGAAAATTAATATGAGTACGGGAGAGTCGCGTAATACCGTGCCCTCAAGGAAATATAGCTATAATGTTCTTCTGTTGCGGATCAGATCAACTCAAGTAAGATTTTTATCAATAGAGTTCATCTAGCAACCAACTTCAAATACACGATTGAAAATTTTCAGCATCTATGTAGAAATATATCCAAAAAAAGAAAATCTTTGAAAGCGCGGCATTATCAAACTGGTTTGATAATAGCGTGCCCCAGTTTGATAATACCATGCGTTAATAATAATAGGCGAAAAACACTTGAATCAACATTTATTCAGGCATAAAAACATGTTGAATTAGCAATTATTTCACATAAACATATTGTGCCAGGGGAACGTCTTCATCCCTGCTATCTTCACTGCTAGAAATTTACACTTTTCTGTTCACAGATTTTTCCTTTGCTAGAGTTTTTCCTTTAACTTGCTTTCCTTTGCCTTCTCTTTTCCTCTTTTGATCTTCTCTTTTCCTCCTTGTGTTGTAACTGTATTTTTGTGGGTGTAGCGCTCTGAGCGCCGCATTATCAGACTAAGCTATTTTGTTTTTTACCTCAAAAGTATTTACACAGAACATTCTAGCCATGAAAACTCATATCTACTTTATGATAGGTACACTAAATTCGCTACAAAATGCAATACTTCAATATAATTTATCCTATCAGAAGAAAAACATACCTGGATTCGTCAGTCCGAGAAAAATTATAAGAAAGGCCCCCCGAAAGTTCTCAGCAAACGTTATGCTCGCATCACTGATTGTGGGCCACTGCCGCGCAGGGGGTGCTTTCTCAGAAGCATAGAGCATGACTTGACTCGCACACAGCCATAGTTTTCTAAGCAGATCCCTAGGCTGGGGCGCGGTATTATCAACCGCGCGGTATTACCCAACTCTCCCCTTAATGTTTTTAGTGCCATTAAACACAAAATTGCAGTGAAAATGTACCATCTGTAAAATACAACTCATTAATACAGTTTTCAAGTTTTCATTATGAGATGTATCCATATTGTGCTTCCTCAACCTACAGGTTGTATATAATTAGTTGCGAATAATTCCTTGTCAATAAAACTCTTTCAAACAAGCGTATCTTTTTTGAACATCCTTGTTTAGTTACTGGCAAGCAATCATTTTATGCAAGCGAGAAGACCCTCAATGGAAAATTGGTAGTGTTCCTCTATTATTGCAAGGGCCAAGGGGAAGAAAAAACCATCCTAAAACCTTGTTTTGCAAGAATTTTTTTTTTTTATATTCCTATATGTACTCCAAAAAAAAAGGTTTGATTTTCGATAGCTTAATCTATTCTTAACAAACAAGTTCTCTTGTAATTTCTTGCAGAAGTTCACGGTTCTCAAAGAAAAAATAAAATGCCCTGAAGGCCCTGAATTTTCTCTATTACCTTCTCTCGTATACTCTGTATAAATGTCAAGCGATGAAATCAAAAGTTTATTCTCCGAATCGTTACAAATTGGCGGAGGATCTAGTCCTATTGAAAAAATATAAAATTATTCTGATGGGCCCTGATCTATCTCAATAATAATTTCACATGATCCTCTCAAAATACCTGAAATTACACAATTTATACTATTGTCACATTCAGTTTCATGAACTGCTGCGAGTATTTGAACATATTCAATTTGTTATAATGCCTATTATGTAGCCGTAGCCTACGTATTCTACGTGTAAGCTACGCTTCACATAATTCCGTGGGTGAATGTATTAAGTGAATTGGTTCCGATGACTTATACCAATAGAATCGTCCTTATTTACCTGATGATATTCATGGATTATCATTTAGAGTAGCATATGTATTAAGGTTACACATGGGCTAATACCTCCATACACTTAATATACAGGGTGATTTTTTTAAGTGTTCCATTAGACGTATTCGAGGAAGGAATTGAGATACAAATCCAAAATTTTGATTTTTTGTTTTAGCGTACATGAACTCAATTTGTAAAATATTTTCAAGCGGAATCCACTTCCGGTTCTACCGGAAACTTCGTCATTTCGAATGCAACACCCTGTATATCTATATATATTTGAATTCTTCGTGTAATTCTGCAATGATTTGATGTATGATATGCGCAACCACATCAAGCGATTGTTGAGCCTGATTCTCAAATGTTTCGACGAAAAGATTGTCACAAATTAGCGTTTATATCTCCAAAATCTCTCATTGTAAGATTTTTTTTCGCAACACTGAAACAAAAGAAAGTACGCTGGTATTGCTTCTTATATAAATAAGGAGGAAATATTATACAGGTTGTCTGAAATAGGGCTTCAAAAGCCTCAACAAAACTATGAAATCTTATTTTTTTCAAATGGGAACCATATAATTTTGTAATTCCAATCGATTGCTCATCAAAAACTAGCTAGAGTGTTCCAACAATTCATGTCTTTAAAATCAGCAGTTTTGTCGTTATTGAAAAAATTTCGAATATCACGACTAAAGCCAGGTTTGGCTCAGTCAAATTCAGTGGTATGCTCGTCTATTTTAAAGTACCTAGGCTATGTTAGGAATTGTCATTCTTACTTATTTTTTATGATCAAGCACTATGCAAAACATGCAATAATAATTAGGTACTGTAGAATGATATAATATCAAAAGTCTGTTCTTTTTTGCAGCGAGTGTGACAAATAAACAAAGCAGATAATGAATGAGATCAAATAAAAAATCTTAGTTTAAAAATGACATATCACTTGAAAATTATCTCAATAAACGAATAAACCTCATAATTAGATAAAGAAACCTGGCTTCATAGTAGTGAAATGCGAATTTTATTCAATAACGGCAAAACTGCTGATTTTGAAGACACGAAATGTTTGGAACACTCTAGCTAGTTTTTGACGAGCACTCGATTGGAATTACAAAATTATACGGTTCCCATTTGAAAAAAATGAGATCTCATAGTTTTGTTGAGACTCACTTTGAAGCCCCGTCTCAGACACCCTGTATGATACTAGCGTACCCTCTTTTGTTCCGGTGTTGTGAAAAAAAATTCTTACAATGAGAGATTTTGGAGATATAAACGCTTATTTGTGACAATCTTTTTGTCAAAGCATTTGAGAATCAGGCTGTAACTCAACAATCGCTTGATGTGGTTGCGCATATCATACATCAAATCATTGGAGAATTAAACGAAGAACCCAAATATGTATGAATATACAGGGTGTTGTATTTGAAAGAACGAGGTTCACAATCGTTTCCGGTAGAACCGGAAGTACATTCCGCTTGAAAATGTTTTTCAAATTGAGTGCATGTACTCTAAAACAAAAATACAAAATTTTGAATCTGTATCGCAATTCCTTTCTCGAATACGTCGAATGAAACACTTAAAGAAATCACCCTGTATTACTTCACATCCATAACTTTGCTTTTCAGCTGCCACTGGTCTGAAAACCATTTTTTACTGAATCATAACGATCGTATGTGTCAATCAAAAGGTGAATATGCAGATTTCCACGAATTTCAAAGTAACATATTTTATTCGAAGGAGAAGTGACTTTTCATATGGGTCTCTTTCAATTACCTGCCTCACTACGTTCGGCGGGTAAACTCAAGCTCGGCATGAAAAGTGACACTTCTCCTCCTTATGAAATAATTTACTATTTATGGAATTCCTGGTAAGTGTTTGCCAAGATACGTCAATTAATTACCTCAACTCAATGAAGTTTTATCAATTCGTCGAAAAAACTCATGAACAATAATACAATATACAAATGAAAAACTTTGTTCCTTGACCGATACCAGCAATTTCATATTGAAGTTTGGCACGATGCTGAAAATTATCATCTTACGCAGTTTAGTTTTGATGATTTTGATAATTGGCTTCACTATTGAGAAGTTAAGGCACTTTCTCACAAAGGCCACTCTAGCTCGAGCAATCGCATGATTGCATCGCTCTTGCACAAAATTGCAAGTTAAATACTTAACACAAGTGTGAGTAGTTCATTGAGAATACACCTGAAGGACAGAAGAATTCTCGCTTGGAAAATTGAACCTGGTCGAAAGACCCTTCCGGAGGGGAAGTAAGTTCTTTTTGGCTGACCTACTTCGGGACACAAATTTTCAGGAAATCAAACAAGCTTGCAAACGATTCTACTCCAACAATTACCCCCACAACAGATTTTCTGGGGCAGATTGAGTTATAAGAGTGGAATTAAACTTCTCTGCCTATAACGCCGGATGCATGACGGAATCATTAGCATGTAGACAGTAGCGTGTTTTCAGTAAAACCGGCACGGCAATAATTACTGTACCCCGCGAACGAGCGCCGCTATAAAATGAAAATGAACACTTTAATATCGAGAACATTATATAATGATCGATTACGAAGTATGAGCCATGTTTGGCCCCGACAGGTACCGACGTAAATCTGACGATCGTGCAACATTTAACATGTATAGCCCGATGCAAAATCTATTGCCACCATTGGTGTCGGTCCAAATCGATTTCTAATTAAGGTGTGAACTATAAACTTAGATTTCTGTCCAATTACCAGAGCGGCCTTCTATTCGACATGACATCACTGTTTCGTTGTATTAAAGTTCGTGCGAGATGAACTGTATCGAGAAATATACCTCCCCACAAAGTGTTTCAAAGAGTATTGATCGACCGTGTAATGATGGCTTAACCTTTCAAATGTTCAACAACAATGAATCTTTGCCAATACATATAAAATTTAATTTGCAAGGAAAATAGTTTCCAAAGATTTGCCTGCACTCCTGCAGCCTGCAGGTTCCTTGCCAATTGACCATATTCACCGTCACCATATTGTTGTGCGACAATACCAACTACCCAGTGTTCCCAACGGAGAAATATTGAGTTTATCAAAAATACTATCAGATTACTAGTATAGTGTATGGTATGAGAGGTTATATAAAATTGGTGGTAAACTTTGGTTAAGTATTTTGTGATAAAATCCAGGAAATATTGGTAGATATCAGTAGAGTGGAGGCCATGGTTGTTGTGTCAGTAATTGTTGGGCAAGAAATAGATCTAAAAATAAAAAAAAACTGACACCAAAATATTTCCATTTAAACTTTCGCGGTCCTAAGAAATTAGTGACTTTCGTTATTCGATGTTGAGAACCCTGGGTAGTTGGTATTGTCGCACAACAGTATGGCGACGGTGAATATGGTCAATTGCCATTGTCTAGGCCAGAGGGTCTGTGATTAGCCAATGTTGCGTCTAAACTCTAAAGCTTCGTTTTCACGATAATGGTTCTGCTTGCGATTTGCTCCCATGATAGTAACTCCTCGTGTAATCAGGATGATTATCAGTATCGAGCTGTCAGGTTTCACGACAAGACTACCACATTACAACGTTTAGCGAGTAGGGAGTAACAGGGTGTTCCTGAATAAGTGTATCAATGGTCAACTGTAAATTTCTCATGAAAAAATAACATTTTTATTCTCTTCCATTTTTTCCTCCGGGTCTTCGTTTCCGAAATACAGGGTTTACAAGTTTTTGCTTATATCTCAGGAACCGTTTGAATCACAGAATGTTGTACGCACATTGTCACTAATAATAAGTTCTTTCTTGCACTTTACTTGGTTTTATTAGAAGTGCCAGTGGCGGAGATATTGAATTTACACAAAGATTTTACCCCCCAACTTTTGCACCATTGGACAAATTTGCATTTTCACAGCAGATTCGGATACGTCAATGTGTTTCATATAAAAACAGTACTCTTGATTCGTTACTCTAAAGTGAACCGTTTTCGAGAAAACTGGCATTTCATGATCAAAAATAATTTGCTAACGCATTATCAAATATCTGGTAATTGGAAAAATGGGAAGTGATAACCAACTATGGTCGCTAAAAATAATGAAAAATGACTTTGCAATTAAACCTCAAAAACCTAGTCGTAAAATTTTGTTGAAATCAATAAACTTCTAAATTATCAGTACTCATTTTTCCAATAACAAGAAAGGACCCCGCACTTTTTGTATGTAAAGTGGCGACCGGTCAAATTTTCTGAAAGTTTGGTATGTTGTTGTACCCGACACAGTGACCAAAAGTGTCAATGGGCCCCACACAATCCTATGACTAGTTTTCTAAATAAGGGGTGTTGAAGTTGAATATTGCCTAGATTTTCGGATTTATTTTTTATTTATTAAAAGTTATATTGGATTTCTGTTGCATGCAGACGTTTACTACATAATCCAGTAATGAAATTAGTGGATACGTATGATTAAAAATATTTATATTCACAATGTGAGTCACGAAGGCGATAGTTCTTTGCCAAAATTCACTTTTTCTAATGTGACGTCAGGGAGGCATATTTTTGAAACGTTTTCTTCGATATAGTATTTGGACGAGAAAATATTGCACAGTACACATTTTTTATACGGGATGTTTCACGGAGAAAACCACTAGACATAATTATTTATTTTTAGGATTTATTCGAAACCCTGTATTTATGGATTGATTTTCTGGAAAAGTTATAACACAATATATGTTTGTCCCTAATCTCCAAAATGTTCATGGTGGTTTATTCATAGGAAGATATTCTATTTTGGGAAAGGAAGGAAAAACATGAACACCCTGTATTAAAGAATTTCCTCGGTCAAATGCAACCTTTTTGATTTCCACAACATCTTCAGAGGAAGGAATTTCAAATCCGATACCATGACCACTTTTCGAGATACATGGCGTTGAAGTGAAGAATTACTGATTTCATCAGTTTCAATTATTTCAAAGCATAATTATTTTATGGTGTGTGCAAAAGTTTTGGTTATTTATTCGTGGATAACCCTGTAAATATTTTTAGCTGAACCTTTCCATGTACATCTGACCGAAACTCATATTAAACTCATAGGTGCAACATAAAATCCATTCGACATTTCAATTTGATGAAAAAAAAACTGATTAATTTTCCAATTTAACGCCCTGTATCGCGAAAACTGGTCATAGTATCGGATTTAGAATTCATACCTCTGGAGATGAAAATCAATATATGGTGAGAAAATAGTGGCATTTGACCGAGGAAATTTTTGAATACAGGGTGTTTATGTTTTTTGTACTTTCACCAAAATAGAATACCTTCCTATGAATCAACCACCATGAATATTTCGGAGATTAGAGACAAGAGACATACATTATATTTGTGGTATAACTTTTCCAAAAAATCAATCCATGAATACAGGGTTTCGAATAAATCCTAAAAATAAATAATTATGTCTGGTGGTTCTCTCTGTGAAACACCCTGTATTAAAAATGTGTACTCTGCATTATTTTCTCGTCCATTATTATAAATATGCCTTCCTGACGTCACAGTAGAAAAAGTGAATTTTGGCAAAAAATTACCCCAATAAATTTGTGACTCATCTTGTGAATAAAAAGAATTTCAATCATACGTATCCACTAATTTCATTACTAGAACATGCAGTAAACGTCTGCAGGCAACAGAAATCCAATCTTACTTTTAATGAATGAAAAATAAATCCGAAAATCTAGGCAATTTTCAACTTCAAATTTATTTAGAAAACTAGTCATAGGATTGGGTTAGGCCCATTGACACTTTTGGTCACTGAGTCGAGTACAACAAAATACCAAACTTTCAGAAAATTTGACCGGTCGCCACTTTACATACAAAAAGTGTGGGGTCCTTTACAAAGTGTTAGCGAATTGTTTTCGATCATTGGCAGTTTTCTCGAAAACGGTTCATTTCACAATAATGAATCGTACCTTTTCTAAGTAAAACACATTGGCGCATCAGAATTTGCTGTGCAAATGCCAATTTGTCCAGGGCTGTGAAAGTTGGGGGGTAAAACCTTTGTGCAAATTCAATACCTCCGCCACTGTCTAATAAAACCGAAGAAAGTGCAAGAAAGTAGCTATTATTAGGGGCAACGTGTGTACAAAAACTCCATTATGAATTCCAAACGGTTCCTCAGATATTAGCAAAAAACTGAATGAAAACATAAATTTTGGACACCCGGAGGGAAAAATGGAGGAGAAAAAAATACAATTTTTTTATGAGGAATCTACACTTGACCGTTGATACACTTATTTACGAACACCCTACATTTTCTCCAAATATAGATCTATAGATGCATTTATACTTCTCATGTATAAGGTCCGCATCTAAGTTTCCGCTGTTTTTTGGGAGAAAATGCAACTTTATTATGAAAAATGGTAAAAAATCTATATATCTACATATATATTTTGAAAGCTTTTATTCAACTTGCAATGTATGTATACTCCATTCACTTTTATCCCGGTTTTCCATGGTTTAGGTTTATCAAGTTCTTTGACTTGAAACTGTCGCAGGTTGGCACTCGTGAAAATCAAGCGGCATTGCCAAGGCTACTTTCTATGTATTTACTCTTTTTTAACTTTGTAGATGGAGCTAGTTCGCCCAAGGTTTAACTGTGACATTGGTTTCGTAGTAATAATAGGTACTATCAAAAAGTAACGGACTATTCTATCCATTATTTTTCAGTAAAATTTCAACACTCGTTTCTTGATTTCCGTGAAAGAAAATATAGCATAACTGAATCTTCCAACAATTTTTATATACGTGAAATATTTCCAGTATCAACAGAAAAAAAGTTTCTTCAGCATTCGCCAGGTCTTTGAAATTATTGAATTAACATAATATTTTCTCAAATTCATTTTGATAAATACGTAAGTACTACGATTTTTATGCAGAAACGACAACGTTGCGGGCGCATCTGACAGGGGAATGACCATAACCTAGCATTTTCAAAATATACGCCATGAAATGTGTCAGAATTTCATGGCTAACCGGGATACTGAATAAAATTGAATGGAGTATATGTATGTACGTATGTTTGTTCGGGTAGAATCTTACTACTCAATTTTGAAGCAGATATCTTCAACCGATTCAGCTGAAATTTTTATATGCTTTTAATTTTGATGACAATACACGATAATCTGTGTGACGTCATTTTATATCCAATATGGCGGACTATCCAAGATGACGGAATAGTTTATTGTAATGCATCTTATAATACGGGTATCAAATGAAAGAGGTTGTTGAGATTAACTCGAAAATTTTTTTTATTCATTTATTTATATTCACTTTACATAGACCAGAGGAAGTTACATGAAGAGGTTTTGAACTCAAATAATGTGACGTCATTCTAAATCCAAAATGGCGGAACCTCCAATATGGCGGAACCTCCAAAATGGCGGAATAATTATTTTTCATGCGCTTCTGCAATATGGGTATCCAATGAAAGGGTTTGTTGAGTGTAACTCGAAAAATGATGTGACGTCATTCTAAATCCAATATGGCGGAACATTCAAGATGGCGTAATAATTATTTTTTAAACACTTTGCAAAATGGGTATCAAATGGAAGGGCTTACCGAAAATAATTAGAAATAACTAAAAAGTAGAAAATAAATTGAAAGCAAAAAAACCTTTTTAAGAAAACTGATATTTGAATGCTCTAAAGAGTAGAAAATAGAATTTTCCTTCAAAATTTTAACTATATTAACTCATTCCTAACCTCATTATAATCATAATTTATACAGTGCTAGTCAAAAGTCCCCTCCCCCCCTCGTATCTTTTGAACAGGTATACTTATAATAATGAAATTTGGAGGGTGGAAATAAACGGATGTTGTTCGGGACATAATGGGTAGAAGTTTTGGAAATTTACCTCAGCCCCCACGGACTTTGGCGGCTCTTATAATTTTCGTATTTCTTAAATTTATCAATCAAAATCAGCCGAAAGCCAAACAAAATTGGTATGACTGAATAGGTATTTTCAATACCTTTCAAACGAGCTGTCACTTGCCATAGGGTCCCATTTAAAATTATTGGTCACAGTGGCCTTGTGACGTCATTTATGACTATTGCGTCACCTGTTATGACCAGTTGAGAAGCCTACATCCGTTTATTTCCACCCTCCAAATTTCATTATTATAAGTATACCCGTTCAAAAGATACGAGGGCGGGAGGGGACTTTTGACTAGCACTGTATAATCATAATAGCTTGTCGCACGATTTACTTGTGCTTCCTTCATCCTGTGGCTAAGGCAAACCTCTGAGAATTGCATTGACGAACGCCTCAAGAATGAAAATTTTCTAACTGCTACTACTCTTGTTCCTTTGAATATTCTCACTGCGAATACTCAACATATCTGTATATTCCAATTGGGAATCAGTACCTACCACAGGCCCTAGCGTACACACATCCTTCTGAATATTTGAAAAATGATTCTTCATTTCAATAATGAAAACTTCTGTGGTTCTTTTCAAATTAAGAGGTTTCGAGTTTTTGAAAAAGTGAAATGTAGCGGGTTTTGGAGGAGAAAAGTTGTTTGTAATTGAAGAAAATGCATGACCTGACCTAGAGTTATCCTCGTTGTGGGAGATTTCAGCTTCAGTTCGATTAATTCCCTGAGGGAATTTTGATTGTTGCTCGGTGCGAGTCGAAGATTTTCTGGGAATAATGTAGAGGCTTGATTAAAGCAGCTTTGTCTTCTACGAGGCCGTTTCAATCCTTGGAAGAGTATTTTCCCTCGGAACATCAGGGGATTTATGTAGCCTGTGTTTCACCTATGCGGCGATCCATCTTTATGGTATTCCATCTATAGGGTGTGCCTCTATTTGAAAAACAATTTCTGGTACTTCATCTACCTGGGGTTTTGTATAGCGATTCATTTGAAGGCGTTTTGTGTGTGATAATTCATTTACACAGGGATTTGTGTTTAATGGGTATGTAGAACGAGCGCTCAAAAGATATGAAGTGAGCATAAGAAAAAAATAATTAAAAATGAAATCGTTGATTCATGATACCAGAAGTGTTCAGAAATTATTTAATGCTGGTGCTACGTGATGTGCCAATCTGCATGAATCCTATTAGTTTGTCCAAAAGAGCATATTAATGAGGTAAATTGAGATGACAAACTAATTGTTTGCGAAATGCGAGTATTGTTATTCAATTTATAGGGTACTAACATTCACATAGGAAATACATATTCATGCATAATGAGAATTCGGGAAAGAGAGATATTACATATATTTTATGTTGTGAAATTATATTACCTTTGAGAAACACTGAAACATTGCACCAGTATCAGAAATATACAATACAGATAACGAAAAAGCCTACTGTGAATAGAATTCGTGTTTTAATTTTTCCTTTATTCATTTCCACAAGCACATGAAGTATAGGTGATATCGATCAGCCGAATGAGTTTTCTGAATGATTCGAATAGATTGAAGAACTTCCTTATATAATGAAACCTTCAGAATCTCCAGGCATTCTTCGTTTTTGACGAATACTGGATGCGCCAAACAGTTCTCCCACATTTGAAGGAGCTGTTAAAAAATACGATGAAAGATATGGGATAAATTCACATGTGGAGTCTTTCGCGGAAGTTTTCCGTTCTCGCATAACGGTTTCAATTTGGATGGTTTTCTCCTTGATTGCACCATTTTGCAATTGAAAAACAAGACTTTGATAGATAGGGCCTGAGATCATTTTTTTTTAATTCGGCGTCCCTGAGATCTTATATTTTGATACAAAACTGGGACATGTACCTACCTAGTCCATTTTGACTGAAATTTTGTACATAATTAATTTTCGAGTTTAGTTCGTAAGCCCAAAGCGCTCTTAGTCAAAGTGTTTTCAGAATGATTCGAATAAATTGGAGAACCATATAGAATTCCCTACGCTTCGGACATATTTAGTTTTAGCATTGCAGCACTGGCAACCAAGCACAATAGTAGTCACCTCTTTCTTGCACCTGTTGTTTTTGTGCGTATAGATTTCGATGGCCCCCATATTCATTCTAGGTTAATAACTTTGAATGTTGGAAATGACCGCTGTCTCAGCTCATATAATAATGATAATAATGAAGCTGAGCAACCATTTCCATCCTACAAGATGAATATCCTTAGGTTCATGGTATGAACCCGGCGTTTCTTGACTCATTCAAACTACAACCATAGTTAGATGACTATAGACTATGTGATAAAGCCGTCATAATAATTATAATTATCTTTATTCAATTTATTTTTAATGTTGTATAATTTAATTTTAATGTTATGTCCATCCATCAAAGCATGTTACGTGATTGCAGACTTCTCTGTTTTATTCAGAACAGCCTTCGTGTTCTTTGATGCGTATATCACCAGTTCGGAGCAGCCATTCGTAGGGTTACAATCTCCGACCTAAAAACTGTTGAAGATGTCTACAGTTGTAGCCTTGTAGGTGAAATTCCTATTGGACCACTGCTATAAAACCCGGATTTCTCTAAATTTGAAATTGAATCAGCCCGTGAAAGCCTTCATTAATATATTTCCGGTATAATCGGACAGAGAATTTCGAACATTCTAATGCCAATTTTCAAATTTCAAATAGTCCTAGTTCTCCATTAACGTCTTTTAGACACTGGAACTTGCAGTAAACTGTATAATTCTCAGCACCGGATCTCGACAAACAACAAGAAATGATTTATTTTATTGCTGGCGGCTCGTTACGTCTTTTAGAGCCGTAGCCGTAAGAAAGAATCGAATGATTTGGGACAACAGTAAAAAAATATAATCTCCAGTCCCCAGATTTCGACCCTACCAGCAAATAATTTTCGTGCGATCCTGCAATTAAATTATCCATTCCCATTAACAATGAGACACATAGGATCTTTGGTGCAGGAGAAGCAGCACGAGTCCGAACGGTGGCCCACTCCATTACGAGGTCGCACAGTATACTGTCATACACAAAATGTGGTGAATTTATAGTGGATGAATTAGTGCTGTTGGTAACAACCCTACGGGATCTTATTAAATAGTTAAAGGGACTCTTAACAGAGTTTCAATCTTAACATACCGCCTTGGTCGTGTCGGGGTTTCTACAGTTTCTACTAACGGAGTTGTAAATGCAAATGGGGTCACCGACGACGGCCCACGGCAAAAACCAGATAGAGGATTCGAAGAGGGAATGGTTTTCTATCGAAGAACATGCATCATATAAAATTTATATCATCGTGTCTCATACGCTGCATTATGCAGAATCGGAGAAAATAGGAGATATAAACTCCTGGATTTTTCAGATTCTTGCAGCAAATCAAATGTTCTGGTACGGTCAATCTCATTTCGTTTGAAATATGTTTTTCGTGGGTTAAATAAATGGTTTAGAAACTTCCTTGCATGTTAATATACAGGGTGCTCCTACTTTGAGAGACAAACGAAGATGGAAGATTCCTGGCTTTAGTATAAGAATCAAAGTCTCATAAACATGGGACGGCAAACTGTTCGTTTTCGAGATACAGGGTGTACTAGGGAGTATTTGAACGAAAATTATGAAAACAGGTGGATTGAAAGGGAATGACATCAGTCATTGCCTTCCAGAACCCCAGCCTCAAGTTATTTTGATTTCTTTTTACACTAACCGGATTCCTTATAACAATTTTGATTTCGAGATAATCGAATAATATTTTGTTCTCGAAATCGGTAGCAGATACGACAAAACTGCAAGAGAACATTAAGTTCAGTATAACAACTTAGCTTCTTTATTGAACTAGCTGGCCCGGCGAACTTTGTTTCGCCTAAATGATACTTACGGTGGATTTCACAAATCGTAATCACCGGTGATCGGAGATCAACGGCTTGGTTCTCTGATTTTCGAACTGTCAAATGTTTCCATAGATATGAGCTATCACACAGAACAGATACACAAAAATAATATGTCATAATATGTCAATCACTAATAATGGCAATTTTGGATTAAGTTATTTTCGCAAATATATTTTTTACCCAAACAGAAATTCAAAAATATTTTGAAAATTATGAGAAAAGATGAGAATAGACATCTCACGATTGGAACTCATCGCCAAAATCCGATTTACTTGACATTTCGATAAAAATTCACTGTGATATTCAACCGCTTCTGGATCTGTAAATAGCCTTTCATGGTACTATAAGCCCTATGTGAATTACACAGTAATTGATGTCATATGTTCTTTTTTCGACCATTTCAAACCACGACGACCGAAATGCTCGAAAAAAGAACAGATGACATCAATCGATGACCGCGAAAGCCTCAACAAATTCATCGCCATTTAATTGTGATAATGTCAGATGTAGTACCTTCACGATTACGTTATTTGGAATAAATAAAACTATAAAAATAACTAATAATCATCGGTCACAATGTGTGAATAGCGCCATCTGAAGTGGTAAGAACGAAACTCTTCTCATATCTCAACGAAATCTAATCATTTTAGACATCTGTACTCCTACGCTAAGACATTTTTTGGTTTTGCCCAACAGTTGTAGGCAACTCAAATTACACACTATTACAGTGACCATAGAGGGAATATAGTCACTGTACACACTATTTGTTAATATCGCCATCTGACGCGGAGAATATCAAATGAAGTACAAACGAATAAGCGGTAGCGTAACTGTAACTACAGTGACATCTAGTGACCTTACTCAAAAGGAGGAAAAGCATTTCCTGTATAAGTAAAATTTTCATCGAATTTTTCAAAGTTTTGTTGTATTTTATCCAATAAGGGCAGAAAGGAAAAGTCTCCTAGTGGGAAAAAGGACAATCCAAAAAAAACTCTTAAATTATATTTGGCGACGTTTCGCAGATTTTCATCTGCTTCATCAGGCCTGAAAACCAAAAGTGAAACACATATACACAGCATAATGGTACAAAAATTACCTCTATAAACTAGAGTTCTATAAAATCTAAAAAAGTGGACCGAAAGGCATCACCAGTCATCAATCCTAAAATACCGCTCACAACGTAATTTAAAATCAAAAAACATCTGACAGGAACTCGAAACTAAGAATAATCAGAAAGTAACAAAATAACCTCAAAACAAAGGTACAGTCATAAAATGTCAACCACGCATCACAGAACAACAATTCTTTCCCCTCTTCTATTCATCTCAGAGAAGCATAACCACAAAATCTCAAAATCAACTCAATCTCAAATACTTATTCAGAATAGAATTATACAATTTACTTAGGTGTTCAGTATCGGATCTAAAATTGATGGAATTATTGAGGTTAATATGTATCATTTCTAAAATGTTTCTCTTCTTAAAATGCTTCTCATTGTCTAAGACTCTTACACCTGAAAAGTCAAGCCTATGTTCATCTTTAAAAAAATGTGAACACAAAGCAGTCTTTTCCTTATTCTTGACATCTCTTACATCATTTTTTTAAAGATGAACATAGGCTTGACTTTTCAGGTGTAAGAGTCTTAGACAATGAGAAGCATTTTAAGAAGAGAAACATTTTAGAAATGATACATATTAACCTCAATAATTCCATCAATTTTAGATCCGATACTGAACACCTAAGTAAATTGTATAATTCTATTCTGAATAAGTATTTGAGATTGAGTTGATTTTGCGATTTTGTGGTTATGCTTCTCTGAGATGAATAGAAGAGGGGAAAGAATTGTTGTTCTGTGATGCGTGGTTGACATTTTATGACTGTACCTTTGTTTTGGGGTTATTTTGTTACTTTCTGTTTATTCTTAGTTTCGAGTTCCTGTCAGATGTTTTTTGATTTTAAATTACGTTGTGAGCGGTATTTTAGGATTGATGACTGGTGATGCCTTTCGGTCCACTTTTTTAGATTTTATAGAACTCTAGTTTATAGAGGTAATTTTTGTACCATTATGCTGTGTATATGTGTTTCATTTTTGGTTTTCAGGCCTGATGAAGCAGATGAAAATCTGCGAAACGTCGCCAAATATAATTTAAGAGTTTTTTTTGGATTGTCCTTTTTCCCACTAGGAGACTTTTCCTTTCTGCCCTTATTGGTTAAACCGTGGAGGACACTATAATCATAGTATATAAATTGTATTTTATAATAACCAGACCGTAGACGAATCCATATATGAAGTTTCATAACAATCAGTCCATCCGATCTCGAGTTATAAATGGTGTAACCAACATCTTTCTTTTATATATATATAGATTTAGGAATAGGAAGTGGGGAAGTAATTCTTATTTCGTACAGGTTACTCTACGAGTTGGTAAAATAAAGAAGCACCATCACTACAGTCTAGATTTTTATTGACAAACACAAAATGAAACACAAGTAAATCTTCAGACTATGGAATTAGGAGACGCACCTTCCAATAATGAATAGTGAAGCCAATTTTCAAGATCATCAGAACTAAACTGGGTACCTGTACTACTACAGACTCAAAATACAGTAGACATTTTAGCAACGTTCTGGCGTTCTTTGAAAATTCATTTACTCATTTGTGCGCGAATGTCAGAAATGAGTATTAGTTCCTTAAATATTATACATTCTTCACAGTTCACATCACATATACTGAAGAATCGGAATGTTCACGAAACGGCATGGCCGTTTTTGCCTCAGTTAATGGATGGGCACGTTATTGCAGACGAAAAGGCTGTTGCAGAACAGATGATCAAAATAATTCTTCATCGCTAGCATACTCAAGGTCATCTATTTCGAGGAACATTTTGCTTTGTGAAATATTCACTTCTAGGGATGAAGAATTATCTTACTCGAAAGTTTGACATTTCAGGGAGTGTATAAAAAGTAATCCGAATCCATTTGAGGAAAATAAGCTTCCTTGTTGAAATTCTTCAAATTTCAAACCTGGTTGTGAACATCCTCTACCAGGAAATTGCTTTACATCATATCATCATTCATGTATCAGAAAATTAAGGCTATTGAAGTTTATATCACTCTGATAATGAAATAATGTCTTCCATTTTTCCGTAAATTTTTCGTAATGTGTCGGTAACGAAAATTTGGATGCCAATAAATAGAAATAATAATTTGCCACTAAACAATGAAATAATATGAAGGGTTTACCATTAGAACAATCCGACCCAATTATAAAATCGCTTCAAACGAACACCCTGTACTAATATTTTAGGCTGATATAACAGTGCAAGAGCAACAACTTTTGCTATAAAATTATTCCGTAACTGACGTAAGTAATGAGTTTTTTTACTTCATCGCACTAATGAGACACCCTGTATATGTACATTCATGGGACTACAAATGAGTAATTCTAGTGAACTCTCTTTTTCGTCAGTTGCGTAATATTCACAAGACACAAGCTTTACTTCTTGAAATACTATTTATACAGGGTGAGTCTTTGACTTGTACATATATTTTAACTGTAGATTCCTCTCATCAAACGAAACACTTTTTTCCTATACCATTTTTCAAAATTCGGTTTGGTTCGGGAGATACAGGGTGTCGAAAATCCATGAAAAAAACACTTTTCTGTTTATATCTTCGGAACCGTTATTTCGAATGAACTGAATTTTGGTTGAGTTTTTACTCTATTCATGGTGCATATTCCTCAATCAAAACCTCTTCAATATATTCACTAGTATAAAAGTTACAGGGTAGTCGACTCATCAATACACGCTAAAACACCATAAAACCACTTTAAAAAGATAAACGGTTCATATTTTCGAAAGAATCAATCATTTAAGAAACTGAAAGTATTCCTATTTTTTTCAATAAAACTGTCGTTTTCGAGTTATTTCCAATTTTACCCGGAGAAATTTGACGAAAAAATCATTAATTTCAAGAATAATCTGAATGCGTCTCTGAATTAAATATCATAGAATATTATTCCTTCTCTGGTCTTTAAACGAGTTTACAATGTTGTCACAATATTTATAAACTCTGTCGAGATATTTTAATAATAAAATCCCACAAATGTGGGAGATAAAATTGAACCCCAAGGAGGATTTAATACGCACAGTTTCTATTGAAAATTCATAGTTACCGGTCCATATTGAAGTTAAATGTCGATGAAATACAAAATTCGGATATGAATAATGAATCTCGATACAAACTACTTATTAAATTGAAATTAATGAAAAATAATACGATACCTGATAACCTGTGGCGATGTTTCTATCTAAACAACATCCTCTTGGAATTTTATAAACTCTACACGGTTGAAATTATATTAATTCACTTCACATAATAATCACATTAGAACAATAAGTCACTGAATGTATTCAGATTATTCAGAACTTCATATAATGTTTACAGTTTGTTCAGACACTCTGATTTGTTATTGTTTAACGTTGGCCTCCAGATAACCATACTTCGGTGTTCGCTCTACGCATGCGTGGTAAAATTTGGCGGCAAAGTCTATTTATGATGAAAACGGCAGAATTCATAGATATTTATACCACGGTACACAAATGTATCGTGATTTATACTATGTTTCGTAAAAAATCCTTAACCTCAATGAAAATATCAGCAAGCTGACAACATCTTCTTGAAATTTCTGTGCAAAAATTCACAGAATCGATACAAATTAGATTAGGTTAGGTTGTTTAATAATAAATCTGAATGAAAAGTCTCTCTTCATGATATTGTTCGGGAATTTCGAGGAAAATATGAACAAGTTATCCGTGTTATTTACAAACTAATCTGCAGAAAAATCGAAGAAGGAACTTATTTTGGTGGAATAAATGTGGCTTTTTAGTTGCAGATATAATCCGATGAAACTAACTGTTTTTGTTGAAATTATCGTGTTTGCAACATTTTTATTCCAATAAGGTTAGTACCTACTTGACTACTTGAGTATTCCCTAAATTGGGCATAAATGTATAGACTCAATTTCTATCGACAAATATGAACTTTGAATCAATTCCACAGTATCATTTCAGGGACGTATTTAGCCGAATGTTTTTTTTTCAAACGGCTATATCTTTTTAACAGAGCCGAATTCGGAAAAATGGAAAATGAAAAAAAGGTTTCTTTTCGCCTCAAGAATCTTCAGTTAAAATATATGTACAAGTCAAAGACTCACCCTGTATATTATGATTTATCCTCATAAGAATTACTCGAAAAACTTTCTTGATTAGCTGAATAATTTTAAACATGACAAGTATGTATTTCGAGTGCGGGATTTGTGACGACCCACTCGGTCCTGCTAAATCCATTTCGCCTTCGGGTCTAGGATAGTAATTCAGTTTAGTAACAAAGTCAAAAGACTTTTCGAAAGATATCAAAAGAACATTGAGAGTAACCTAAGCCTAGACGAATACAGTTAAAAGTCTTACAAATCCAACCAAATTTGAAAACTGAACCGAGTTCCTCATTAACCTGGAAAGTGCAGAATAATTGCAGTTTGCCCTTCGCGAGGAAATATCTAGATTTGAGAGGCTAGCCTCAGACTCCGCGTAACATTTGGCTTTTGGGCGTGCGTGGGTCATGTCCAGTCCCAATGATCTAGATTCTAGAATAACGAGCTAGACGAGGAAGAAACTAAGAAACTTTCTTTTGGAACATTTTTTTATACAGGCTCTTTCCAAGGAGTTATTTCAGTGGATCTTTTAAGATGAGTCTCCCTATATAGCCCTCCTTTGAGTGGAACGAGCGCTGGAATAGAGTGCGAAATATTTTAATTGAGGACTTGACCTTGATTTTTAAGATACAGAGTGTTCAGTTTCTCGTGTCCTCTATATCATATTGTTGAACGAAGTATTTGGAATGTCGTATAGGTACTTTGCTGATTTTTTTCATTGGGTTATTATTGGAAAGGTTTATTTTTCAGTGAGAGCTTGCACGCATCTTCTTCTTATGCAAATGATAGTTGCCTGTGACATTGTCATATTCAAGTAATTTTTCTCCTATTCAGAATGGATAAGGCAGCGCTGTGGCTCTTCAATTATAAAAATTATTGTAGCTCATTCAAGTCGCATTCATAAGAGTTTAATACGGTGACTGAACGATATGCTGATTTACACAGGATTAGGTTCAAAATAACGTCACTTATCCTATTCTAGATGACCAATAAAACTACTGAGTCGTAAATTTTTCCGTTTTGGGCTTTCCGGGTGGAACTTGTGATATCGCTCTTATATCCAGAGGCTTGACGGAGGCTCCCGAAGAGATGCTATTAAACCTATCAATTCAATTTCAGTAGGAAAACGGACCATGAAGGTTGAATTGAAAAGATTCACCCGAAATCTGGCAATTGCTTTCCATATCTTCGAATACAACGTAAAATATCATTTCCGAATATTATGGAACCCCTACCAGTCTTATTATATCCAAAAACACATTTTTTCTTCAGCCAGTCAAAATTGGAATGTCTAATATACCTGATGGATTTTATTCATAACTTTCTCAAAATCGATCTTGGATTGTACATCGGGCTCTCTTCCGTTACAAGACGATCTAAATAACACTTTTTTCCCATTTCCACCTACGAATCGACATCTGAATAAGTGAATAATACAAATCAGTCTAACTTCTACCCGTTCTCGGTGACATCAATTTTCCAATTTCGCTCGAAAATTATTGGAAAATCGGAAAAATATCATTGTAATCGACCTCAAAACACCTCGTCCGAACCATCCACGACGATATTGTCTCATTTAACGGGGTTTTAAAGCATATTCCCCCTCACCCGTATAATGCACAAGGTCAAGCAAGCACTTTCTTGCGGCTGTTATCACAAAAAACCTTCGCGTCTCTTCAGATAGACCATATAGACCGACAACGTATTCTCCATTCGCTTTTATAATGTGTACCGGTTGGCCATGAAATTTTGACACATTTCACCGTGTATATTTTGAAAATGTTGGGATATAGTCATTTTCCTGTCAGTTGAACAAGCAACGTTGTTCTTTCTACATAGAAGTCGAAGTAATTACGTATTTATTGAAATAATCATTTACTTTGGGCGACTGCGAAACATGGGTTACTACACAAAGGAGTAGGAGCAAATTACAGGCAATGGAAATGAAGTATCTAAGGGGTGTTAAGGGTAAAACGAGGTTAGATAGGAGGAAGAACGATGATGTTAGGAGAGATTTGGAGATAGAGTCAATGGAAGATTATGTAGGAAGAAGACAAATGGGATGGTGGGGGCACTTGATTAGAATAGGGGAAGAGAGTCCTGCGAGACAGATATGGGGGGCGAGATTGGACAAGAGAAGAAAAAGAGGAAGACAAAGCTAAATTGGGACGATATGGTTACAAAGGAAATTACAAGAAGAGGGAAAAACATCACAGAAGCTAGATCTTCGGCGGCAAACAGAAAAGAATGGAAAGAGTTTATTGAGTTTAAGTTTCAATGGAATGTTAAATATTTTATGTTATATTGTTATTTTGGGACCCAAACACCGAAAGGTATCATTTGGGTTTAGATTATATATACAGGGTGAGTCTTTGATTTTCACATATATTTTAACTGTAGATTCTTGATGCTAAAGGAAACCTTTTTTCATTTTCCATTTTTCCGAATTCGGCTCTGTTAAAGAGATATAGCCATTTGAAAAAAAGATAGTGCTGAATACGTGCCTGATATTATTCTTTACAAACACCTCAAAGTACATATTTTTCGATTGAAATTGATGTGATTATTGGATATTCTGGGTGATACATTCAAAAAATACTCAATCACTAACCTTATTTGAATAAAAATGTTACAAACACGATATTTCCTAACAAAAACACTGTTCTGTCCGAGGTTCTGTCCGATCATTTCGGCAATTGAAAAGCTATATTTCTCACACCAAAATAAGTTCCTTCTTCGATTGTCCTGAAGTTTAGTTTATAGACACTAATAATTTGTTCATATTTTCCTCGATATTCTAAAACGATCTCATAAAAATTGGTTTTTCACTAACCTATCCTAACTCCATTAACCAAAGTCATATGATTCAGGGTCAATGACCTAACCTTACCACATCCTCTGTGATATTCCACAGAACTATAGAGAAAACGATGCCAGATTGCCGATTTTCTCTTCAAACAATGCGAACTCAAGAAAGCAGTACGTCCCCTATCGTTAGCGGATGAACTATCACAATCGCTAAAGGCGTCTAGGCGTTGCTCTTTGAAAATGCCAAAAGAGTAGTTCTGATTCTCGCCAATATAGTGCTACGTTCCTAATTTCAGTCGCCAACGGCCTACTCTTCCCTTCAGAAGTCCGTGGATGTACCCGCGACCCAAGACCGTTGTTCTGTGCTCCAACCAGTCCAACCTAAAACGTTAGTCAGCACGGCATAAACGAAGTTCACGCTTTATTTATCTACAGAGAATGAAGCAAACAGGTGATGATTATGTGAATGGCTTTCAGTGAATTGATGTAATAGTAGTGTCGTTCTGGTGTAGAGTTATATTGTTCCGAAAGATATTTCGCTGAAGGACCGGTAACAATGAATTTCAAATAGAAACTGCCTATAAAATGTATAATTTCATGTTTTTTAGAATTCAATTTTATGTCCCACGAATGTGGAATTTTATTATCACATATCTCTACATCCAACTTTTTTCATCATAGAGATTTTAGTCTTGACAAAGTTGATAAACATTCTGACAACGTTGGAAACTTGTTGAGAGACCAGAGAAAAATAATATTCGATGAGATTTAACTCTGGACAGCATTCAGATTATTCTTGAAATTCATGATTTTTTCCTCTAATTCAATCTTATACAATTAGGAATAACTTGAGAACGACGCGTTTTATTGAAAAAATATAAGAATACTTTTGTTTTCTAAAATAATTAATTCTTTCGAAAGCGTGAATCGTTCATCTTTTTCAAGTGGTTTTATAGTATTTTTGCGTCATTTTATAAGTCGACTATACTGTAACTCTTTTACCAGGAGAAATATGAAATAAGTTTCAATTGAGGAATATGCACCATGAATAGGGTAAACAATCAACCAAAATTCAGTTCATTCGAAATATCGGTATATCGGTTCCGAATATATGGAAAGAATAGTGTTAATTTCATGGATTTTTGACTCCCCTATCTTCCAAACGAAACCGAATTTTGAAAAATGGTATGGGAAAAAAGTGTTTCTTTTGATTGGAGGAATCTACAGTTAAAATATATGTACAAGTCAAAGACTCACCCTGTATATATATATTTACATTGGGAAGATAAAGAAATTGAGAAAATATTATGTGAATTCAATAATTCCAAAGAAATGTTAAATAATGGACAGAGTAGTCCGTTACTTTGTGATAGTTCATTCGATAAAGAATAAAAGTACTCAAATAACCCGACAGAAAAACTTATAAACGAACAGTGGAATTTCCCACTGACCCCACTTTGAAAATTATCTAGAAATAAGCCTACAGAAGACATTTAAATACCTTTTCGCATAAATTGAAATACTCCAGTATGAAAATGTAGTAGTACTACGAAACCTGTCTCACAGTTAAGACGTTAAATAACTTACTCCATTCACAAAGTTGAAAAAGAGTAAATAGAATTCATCACTGGCAATGTCTTTGAGAATTATTTGACATTTAACGAGTACCAACCTGCGTTTAAAGTAAAAAAAAACTTGATAAACCTATGTTTGAATTTTGAGCTCCTTCAAACTGACGCCCAGACCCAGGCAAGTGGATCCTAGACTATGATATACTGATTAACCAAATATGGGTAAATGAAAAGCCTCTCTGTGAAGTAAACCTCATCATGAAAGAATGAATTGATTGCTGAATAATTCCTTCAGTCTCGTTCACTTTTCGGATCGATTAGCTGACGAAATAGTTCAATATCAACGAAATACGTATGTAGGCTTTTAGGGAGCAGGTCGATTTTCGTACTCTCAACCCGGAACGAAACCCGAATTCACAAAGGACAGTGAAACAATTTACACGTCATTCTGTAAAGCTCCACTGTAATTAATTACAGGTTTTCATGTAGACACCTTTCCTTGCCATGCTAGTTGTCGTAAAGCTCATGCAAGAATAACTTGTGTGTACATTCACGAAATGAATTAATCATAAACAAACATTAGGACAATTAATTTATAGTATAGCAGTCATTTGCATCGTGACAAAGGTTGAAAGGTCTAGCCTAATGCCATGTGTGGAACCGGAAATGAAGGTGGTGAAGGTTAATGGACACAAACATTCCTTATTATCCTTCTGATTATTTGTCTGAATAGTTATCAAATTTTCATCTAACTTATGGATCTTGATAGTGTGAATTACATTTTGATTTGTCAGTTTCAAGTGTTATAGCATAGTTCAATTTTGTTGGATTTGCATAATTTGAAATTTATATATGATATCCGCACAAATGACATTTCGTGCATAGCTCACGCAAAAACGCTTCAAATCCTTTATAATTAATTATGGATAAGTAAGTATAACTATTTTTATTTCCAAACGTATGATATAACAACGTCAAGCTCGGCATGAAAAATAACACTTCTCCTCCTCACGACATAATATACAGGGTGATTTTTTTAAGTGTTTCATTAGAAGTTTTCGAGAAAGGAATTGCGATACAAATTTAAAATTTTGTACAAATGTTACACCCTGTATATTTATAAATATTTGAATTCTTCGTTCAATTCTGCAATGATTTGATGTATGACATGCGCAACCACATCAAGCGATTGTTGAGTTATTGCCTGATTCTCAAATTTTTTGACAGAAAGATTGTCACAACTCACAAATAAGTGTTTACATCTTCAAAATCCCCCATTGTAAGAATTTTTTTTTGCAACAGTGAAACAAAAGAAAGTACGCTGATACTGCTTCTTGTATGAATTATGAGCAAATATTATACAGGGTGCCTGAAACAGGGCTTCAAAGTGAGCCTCAATAAAACTATGAAATCTCTTTTTTTTCAAATGGGAACCATATAATTTCATAATTCCGATCGATTGCTCGTCAGAAACTAGTTATAGTCCATTCAAGAATTATTGACATCAGAGCAAGCCGTGGAAGTCCAGTCGCAGCTTTATTTCTAGTTACAAAAAGTATCTAAAAGTTTTCTGTGCTGTCATCATAGCAATAAAAAATATAGAAATAACCTGAAAATTTAATTGTAATTTTTCAAAGTACGGCAATCTGAACATGAAAATGTTTCCAATTGACCATATTCACCGTCGCCATATTGTTGTGGGACAGTACCAACTACCCAGTGTTCCAAACGGAAAAATATTGAGTTTATCAAAAATACTATCAGATTATTAGTATGGTATGTGGTATGAGAGGTTATATAAAATTGGTGGTTATAAAATTGGTGGTTATAAAATTGGTGTTTATAAAATTGGTGGTTTCCGTCGGGGCATGGGAAATCCAAAAAATGATCTGGAAACCTCCATATTTTCCAGAGATGTGCGTGTTCGAAAAAAATTTTTTGTGGAATATGTGTTTTTGCATGCTCTACAAGATTCCACTTTCCAAATCTTTTGGGATGCCGTCTGGGACTTGAGAAATCCGAAAAATGACCCAGCAACGGTTTTCCTTCAAATTGAAACCTTCATATTTTCCAGAGATGATCGTGTTCGAAAAAAATTTTTTAGTGGAAGATGTGTTTTAGCATGCTCTACAAGATACCACTTTCCAAATTTTTTGGGATGCCGTCAGAGCTTGGGAAATCCGGAAAATGATCTGGAAACCTCCATATTTTCCAGGGATGAGCGTGTTCGAAAAAATTTTTTTGTGGAATACCTATGTGTTTTTGCAAGCTCTACAAGACACCATTTTTTAAATTTTTGGGATGCCGTCTGGGACTTGAGAAATTCGAAAAATGACCCAGCAACGGTTTTATTTAAAATTAAAACCTTCATATTTTCCAGAGATGATCCTGTTCGAGAAAAATATTTTTTTGTGGAAGATGTGTTTTAGCATGCTCTACAAGACACCACTCTCCAATTTTTTTGGGATGCCGTCTGGGACTTGAGAAATTCGAAAAATGACCCAGCAACGGTTTTCCTTTAAATTAAAACCTTCATATTTTCCAGAGATGAGCGTGTTCGCAAAAATTTTTTTTGGAAAAGATGTGTTTTTGCATGCTCTACAAGATTCCTCTTTCCAATTTTTTTGGGATGCCGTCAGGGCTTGGGAAATCCGAATCATATTTTTCAGAGATGAGCGTGTTCGAAAAAAAATTTTTTGTTGAAGATGTGTTTTAGTATGCTCTAGAATATACCACTTTCCAAATTTCTTGGGATGCCGTCAGGGCTTGGAAAATCCGGAAAATGATCTGGAAACCTCCATATTTTCCAGAGATGAGTGTGTTCGAAAAAAATTTTTTGTGGAATATGTGCTTTAGCATACTCTACAAGATACCACTCTGCAAATTTTTTGGGATGCTGTATGGGACTTGAGAAATCCGAAAAATGACCCAGCAACGGTTTTCCTTTAAATTAAAACCTTCATATTTTCCAGAGATGATCGTGTTCGGAAAAATTTTTTTGTGGAAGATGTGTTCTCAGATTCTCTACAAGATATCACTATCCAAATTTTTTGGGATGCCGTCTGGGCTTAGGAAATCCGGAAAATGATCTGGAAACCTCCATTTTTTCCAGAGATGAGCGTGTTCGAAAAAAGTTTTTTGTGGTATATGGGTTTTTGCAAGCTCTACAAGACATTACTTTCCAAATTTTTTGGGATGCCGTCTGGGACTTAAGAAATCCGAAAAATGACCCAGCAACGGTTTTCCTTCAAATTAAAACCTTCATATTTTCCAGAGATGAGCGTGTTCGCAAAATTTTTTTTTGTAGAAGATGTGTTTTTGCATGCTCTACAAGATTCCTCTTTCCAAATTCTTTGGGATGCCGTCTGGGACTTGAGAAATCCGAAAAATGACCCAGCAACGGTTTTCAAAACTTCATATTTTCCGAAGATGATCTTGTTCGAAAAAAAATTTTTTGTGGAAGATGTGTTTTTAGATTCTCCACAAGATACCACTCTCCAAATTTTTTTGTGGAAGATGTGTTTTTAGATTCTCTACAAGATAGCAACGGTTTTCCTTCAAATTAAAACCTTCATATTTTCCAGAGATGAGATAAACTTGGTTAAGTATTTTGTGATAAAATCCAGGATAGGTAGATATCAGTATAGTGGAGGCCATGGTTGTTGTGTCAGTAATTGTTCGGCAAGAAATAGATCTAAAAATAAAAAAGTGACACCAAAATATTTCCAATTAAACTTTCGCGGTCCTAAAAATTTAGTGACTTTCCTTATTCGATTTTGAGAACCCTGGGTAGTTGGTATTGTCGCACAACAATATGGCGACGGTGAATATCAAAGATATTCTAGAATATCTTTGGTGAATATGGTCAATTATCACATACCTACGATTACCTCCAAACTGAATGGATTGGGAAAATTGTAATAAAGACATATATATCAAGACAGAAACAAAAAACTCAACGATTGGATTTATTTAATATATGAAGAATTTTGTATGACATTGTAACTTTCAATATTTGTGAACAATGAAGGTGCAAAATATGAAATGTAAATATTCCTACTGTTGTTTCAACAACCACAACTGTTTTTTCCTCATCTGGACAGACCTCATCATGTTCATAATGAAGGATTTTATGTCAGCAACATCCCATATATTTCGACTAATCTTCTCTTATTTCTTTCTATATGTGCTATGGAAGCCTTTTCAATTATTACTATTAGTGGTACACTCTTCAACAGCCTAATTCTGAAGATATCTTTATCACTTGCTCAATTATTTGCCAAATTTATTCGAAACATTAATGACAGAACATAATATTAGTGTTATTTCCAACACCAACCTGAATTCTACAACTCAAAATATCACTGAAGGGGCACTACCAACCTAATTTCGATTTTCCAAAGCCGCCCGAGATGTCAATAATTCTTGGATGTACTATTGAGTGTGCCAAACATTTCATGTCCTTAAAATCAGTAGTTTCGCCGTTATCGAATAAAATTCGAATTTCACGACTAAAGCCAGGTTTCTTTGTCTAAACATCAGGTTTATCGAGATAATTTTCAAGTAGGCTATGTCAATAGTAAGAATATGTCAGTTTTAAACTAAAATTTTTTTATTTCCAAACGTACGATAACAACGTCAGTTCTCGACTGACAGGATCATCGAAAAGTTCAATTTCTCCGCCTAGGCGGAGAAATATTTACTTTTCCCTCCGGCGGCAGGAAAAGTGTTGCTACGAAAAAGATTACTTGGTTACCATGAACAATATGAACATAGATGCACAGAATACGAAAACTTCCAATTCAAACGTCACTTTTATTTGATAAACTTACAATGTAAATGTACAATTTTCATGAATTTGAAAACGTTTGGAAATAAAATAGCATATTTCATTCGGAGAAGAAGTGACTTTTCGTGGCTCGCTTTCAATTATCCGCCTCACTCCGTTCGGCGGATAAACTCAAGCTCGCCACGAAAAGTGACACTTCTCCTCCTAATGAAATAATATACTATTATTTAGTCATCATTCATTATCTGCTCTGTTTATTTGTCACATTCGCCGCAAATAAAGAACATACTTTTGATATATCATTCTAGTGTACCTATCTACCTATCATTATTCAGTGTGAAGTCAAAATCAAATATTCCTAATAATATTCTTTATTCAGCACGGTGACCGGTTTCGCATCAGTATAACCTATGCATCCTCAGACCAAATCTACACACTACAAAAGAAATAACAACCAGTTCTAATATCAAGGGATAAAAGTAATACAACCTATTGCCTATACTATTCTCATCAGGGTCGTAAAATTCACATAAATGAGATACATAAAATCTATAAATGAGCACAAATACATAAGTTCTTTAACAACCTGAATTAATAACCTTAATTTTCAATCATAATCTTATATAGGTTAGTCCGAGAATACAGATTATCTATTTCAAAGTAGGCTATGTTAGGAATTGTCATTCTTTTGAATTTGTATCGCAATTCCTTCCTCCAAAACTTCTAATGAAACACTTAAAAATCATCCTGTATGTATAGGTACTCTATTCACTTTAATAAAGTATACCGGTTGGCCAAGTTCAGTTTTATCGAGTTTCTTTACTTAAAACTGAGGCAGGTTTGCACGCGTGAAATGTCAAATAATTCTGAGGGAAGTTGCCAATGCTAATTTCTATTCAATATTTTTTAACTTTGCAAAAGAGGATAGTTCTTTTAAAGTTCAAGTGTGATACAGGTTCCATATTGGAGTATTTCAAGTTGTGCAAAAAGGTATTAAAATGTCTTCTGTAGGTTTATTCTTGACGATTCATATACTTATATGAATCCTCCATAGTTCGTCTACAGGTTTTCTGTCGGGTTATTCGAGTACTTTCATTATTTTTTCGAATGAACTGTCACGAAGTAACGGACTATTCTATATCCATTATTTTTCAGAATTATTTCAACACTCGAATCTTGATATCCGTACAAGAAAACAGCATAACTGAATCTTCCAACCATGTTTTATGTTTATATACGTGAAATATATTTCCATTATCAACAGAGAAAAAAGTTTCTTCAACATTCGCCAGGTCTTTGGAATTATTGAATTCACAAAAATTTTTCTCAAATTCATTATTTTCCCAAAGTGAATAAACACTTCGATAAATAAGTAATTACCACGACCTCTATGTAGAAAGGACAACGTTGCTTGTTCATCTGGCTATAACCTAACATTTTCAAAATATAAACAGTGAAATGTGTCAGAATTTCATGGCCAACTGGAATATATTATGAAAGTGAACGGAGTATACTAAGATAAGGTATTACTGGCACATTCATAATTAAACTGCAGGATGAGATACTTAGCTACAGTTACTAGAAAGTATGGCGTCAATTTTGAGGAAGCCGGGTCAACATTATGCATACGCTCGCAGCTAGAATCAGTAAACATGGTAGTGAGAACACAAATAAAATGTTGTGCAAATAAAAAAATGCACAGATATTGTACTCAAAACTTCGTACTGCTTGAAACTTCACAGCACATGAGACCAGGAGTTTTATATACTCTCGTTATGTCTGTGATGTCATATAGATGAACGTAGAATACCTGGTGTTGGCACTGATTAGTTTTTGTCTAAGCCTTTCTTGTTGATCGAAAATCTGTTATGGGGTCCTACTTTTCATTTCTCTCGGAAGGGGTCGCGCTATTTACCTTTGCCGCAATATCGGATAATTCCGGAACTAGGACCCAATCTACAATTTTGGTCTCACTTCAAGTTAGGAGTCGTTACACCAGGGTTTGTATGCATCTATGATGTCATAATATGTGTCATTTGACAACTAAAAAGGGGTGCAATTCAAATCTTGAGGACACCCTTAAGCACTAGAGGCCCAATTCTTCTTCCAACCGGGGGCTCTCGCCAATCTAGCTACGCCACTGTGTGTATGCAAACAAAGGACTCCCAAACTTTCTTGGAATTCCTGTCACAAAATCCCAGCACGACGGAGTGTTCCAAAGACATTTCGTTCCTCAAGTAACGACAAGAAACGAATTTAGCTCAACCATGTGAATGGCACGCTGAAGACTAAGTTGATATGGCTGCGAATCTGATAGACGTAGTATCAGTTAAGAGTTAAGTAAGACAGATGTGGCTGTTGCAATTGTCATGAATTTCTTTGCAGTTTCTTTTAATCGGTAACCTACATGTTGTATGTCCAAAATGACAGTGTTGCATTTTCCGTTAACTATAAAATGAAAAATCTAACCAGTTCAATACTGTGTAGAAATAATTCACGACGAATCGTACACAATGTCCTGATCACGCTACGATCGAATAAATATGAAGACCATGGTTATTGTTTGTTGCGATATGGAACATACCTAATGCCACTATTTCCGTTGAATGATGGCTCCGGTAAAATATGCAAACGAAGATTGATGCTGCACTTCTGCAAACTAGCTGTTCGAATATGGGTTATTAATTCTGAAACAATTTCGAATGGAATTCATGAACGAGCTTTGACTAACGGACAGTTTTCACATAAACAAAGAGAATGATGTAGAGGTCCTGAATTGCACAGGTTGACTTCCTGAATTAGGCGTCACCTGAATTCGTCGCTCGGCTAGTTTTAAAACATGAACATTTTGGAGATAAAAACGAATTTTCATTTCTATTCGAACCGAAAAATATGAAATTATAAAATGAATGGATTTATCAGGATATCGGGCGTATCCTCCATTCACTTTCATAAAGTATACCGGTTGGCCAAGATTTAGCTTTATCGAGTCTTTTTACTTAAAACTGACACAGGTTGACACTCGTGAAATGTCAAATAATTCTCAGAGACGTTGCGAATGCTTATTTCTACAGTCTACACTGCGCAAAAAAATTAACGCACATTATGGAAATCTCAAATTTATTCTACAACTGAAGGTGTTCTCAATGATAATTATTCTTATCAGAATTATGCATGCATATGTTATCCATTTTCAACGTTATTCTTTAATACAGATGTTTTCTCCCAGCAGGAATAAAGAAAGATGATATTATCAGATTTTGAATGTATTGGCTCCATTCTAAAATCAGTTGTTGTCGATCAATTCTAGTGATCAATAGTTTCTCTTTTGTTTGATTTTCTACACTCGATCGCTATGCAACGCGAAACACGCAATTTGACCCAAGAGGAATGTACCCAAGCGGTAGTTTTGCGAGAAGAAGGGTGGACTTACATAAGAATTGGAGAAAGGTTTGGAGTTTCCCATACAAGTGTGTCCAGAATGTTGCAGCGATTCAGGGAGACAGGAATGAATGTCCGAAGACCAGGACAGGGTAGACCACGGGTAACAACTGCCATTAAAGAACGTTACTTGAGAGTTTCTTCGTTGAGACAATGGTTTGCAACCGCTCGCCTCCTTCAAAATAAGCTTGAGCAAACTTATGAGGTGCAAATTAGCACTCAGACAGTAAGAAATCGCCTCAGAGAATATGATTTAAGGCCTCGTGTCGCGGCAAGAGGCCCAGCTCTTACCACAGCCCATCGAAGGCCGCGTTTGGATTTTGCGAGAGAGCATATCCATTGGGAAGAGGCCGATTAGGATAGAGTTCTCTTCACAGATGAGTCTAGATTCTGCCTCTACCATTGTGATCGACGTTCCCTTTTATACAGAGGTCCACATGAAAGATATGCTCAGTGCAATTTCCTGAATACTACTGGTTTCGGGGGAGGATCGATTATGGTATGGGGTGGAATATCTTTGACTGCTCGCACAGACCTAGTGGTCGTTGATAATGGAGCTATGAATGCTGATAAGTATATAAGGAACATTCTTGAAGAGCATGTAGTGCCATTTGCCCCATACATTGGTGAAAATTTCATTTTTATGGACGATAATGCCAGACCCCATCGTGCGCGTATCGTTCAGGAGTACCTTGAAGAGGTTGAAGTCTCTCGAATAGAATGGCCAGCAAGAAGTCCAGATCTCAATCCGATTGAGCAGGTTTGGGACAACCTCGATAGAAGGCTGAGAAGTTCAGAAAATCATCCAGCTACTCTTAATGACTTTAAAATCCAACTCGGACAAATCTGGGAAGGATTAGATCAGAAAATTTTGAGATCACTCATTTTGAGTATGAACCATCGTTGCCGAGCTGTAATTAACGCAAGGGGTGGAAATACCAAGTATTAAATCACTTATCAGCATTTCAGTATTTTGAAAATTGTTCATTTCTCTTCTTTCACATAAAATTCGGTGAAATCCTGAATTTTTCTTTCATTTAATGTGTCTTGTTTCATTCAAAACCTTCCCGAGAGAACATAAAAAATAAGTTATAAAGTCAATGTAGAGTTAACTTTCATTAAAATTGAGATTTTCAGAATGTGCGTTAATTTTTTTGCGCAGTGTATTTATTCATTTTTAACTTTGTGAATGGAGTTAGTTCTTTTATGGTTTAACTGTGACACACAGGTTTCGCAGTACTACAACCAGGCCCGCCGTAAGCAGACGTGAAAAGCGGCACTTCCAGGGGGGCGGCAAATCGAGTGATTCATGATTCATAATGATTCATAATAACCAACCCGATTACAGCATAAAAATAGCATCGCACAAAAAAACATTGAAATAATCAACTCCATCAAAGATTGTGTTTATGAGAGGATATGCTCGCACATTTCAACCATTTCCACACCTAGATATAAAGCAGACAAAATCCTTTCGGTACCGAGAAAATAGTAGGTATAATATCCCCACAGCAGTTAAGAATTAACCACGTGTTGCCAAAAAACACGCTTTGAACATACAAAACTATAAATGTATTCGCTCGGTAGTAATTCGATTTGATATTTTAAATGAAATTAATCCCATGTGTTAAAAATTATACCTTCACCATGAAAAACCAAATCTATACAGCGATAGCACTTTTAAAATTTTGCACTGCTTAGAAGATACAAATTATAGAGTACCATAATAAATGTTTTATCGCCAACAAGTTTTCCTTCATTTTTTGCCACTATACAATGATAAAACTTTAAATGGCCCTTTTTGACTAAACTCAAGGTAAGTGTTCATACGGCGACATAACAGTTATTGCACGCGGGCCTGACTACAACATTTTCATACTGGTGTATTTCAAGTTGTGCAAAAAGTTATTTAAATGTATTCTGTAGGCTTATTTCTTGAGAATTTTAAAAAGTAGGGGAATTCCATAGGTCTGTCTGTTCGTTTAGAATTTTTTCTGTCGGTTTATTCGAGAACTTTTCGTCTTTTTCCGAACGAACTATGTATAACAAAGTAACGGACTATTCTGTTCGTTATTTTTCAGTAAAATTTCAACACTCGATTCTTGATTTCCGTACAAGAAAAGAGCATAACTGAATCTTCCAACCATGTTTGTAAACGTAAATTTCCAGTATTCACAGAGAAAAAAGTTTCTTCAACATTCGTCAGGTCTTGAAATTATTGAATTCACATAGGTGATATTTTCTCAAATTCCTTAAGTATATAAACATTTTAATAAATACGTATCTAATTACTACGACCTCTATGTACAAACGACAACGTTGCTTATAGTTATCTGTCACGAAAATTACTATAACATAACACTTTCAAAATATACAATGTGAAATGTGTCAGAATTTCATGGCCCACCGGGATGCATATTCATATCCCACGTACCGTATCGCAGCTCGGAGACAGCCGAAGCTTACTCGATAAACCACGCGCATGATCGCGTCTTATTTGGCGATATCAGTCGTGGAATATGAATTGGGATTATACGTTATATTGATACCCCGATTCTTTTAATTCTTTTCAGTTCAAATAATAACGATTAGGTTTTTTCCATATTCCCGAATAATAACGGCTACCCCTTATTCAAGAGTGAATGCTTTAAGGTTATGAATTTATTGTGGTAAAAAAATAAGTAAATTCAGAATAGATTTTATACTGAAGCCAAAATAATGATCGAAATCTTCTCTTTAATGGTATATTTTTTTAAACTTTTTGAGGAGTATTAGTTGTTGTCATTGATCGAGTTACTTTTGTTGCATTCATAAGTTCGGCCTCCCACTTCTGAAACGAATTGACAAAATTAATCT
Organism: Adalia decempunctata; assembly: GCA_951802165.1. Taxonomy (NCBI): domain Eukaryota; kingdom Metazoa; phylum Arthropoda; class Insecta; order Coleoptera; family Coccinellidae; genus Adalia; species Adalia decempunctata. The sequence goes on from OX637697.1 coordinate 33,030,434, forward strand.
TAATTTACATAGCTATCAAGCAAATTGAATTTTGTGAGTAGGTACATATTATATTCCGTTGCAAAGATACACAAAGTAAAAAGCTGTTGAAAAGAAGAATCACTGAGCTTAATGTACACAATTGATAGGGGAGTTAGGAAGTTCAAAAGTTGTCAAAAGGAGAATGGTATCAAAAAAGAATATCACTTAATTGAGATAAGTTGTCCAACATACGAAAGACAAAATAAGGATCATCGTTACTTGGAAAAATTTGTGAAAGTAAAAGTATGATTGGAAGACTATTCAAAAAGTTAAGGGGACAGAATTTTTTCGAAAATTATATTCAATGAATAAGATCACTCGACATTTTTCTCAAATGGTATAGTTATATCAGAACTAAATTTAGGAATACCTAATTAACAACATCCAATAACCCTGCCCAATTGATGATTCAGATCGTTATAACAAGAAGTAGTTTGTAAGGAGTAAGAGTAACCCCATTTTACCTGAATGAATAGGAAAATGAGGAGCTCAGCTATATGTCGATATAAATTTCATTCTATATATAATCCGCAATCCCTCAGTTGCCCGCCCATATATTATGTTTAGCCATTGGTAATAGGAATTTATAAATATGGAATTTTTTTGGGTATGATATTTTAAGATTATTGAAATCTTTTCACAATTATTTCCATTCATCAAATAAATGATGATTCTTTATGTTGACTCAGATTCTTTTATCCATTCAGAAACTGCACTTACCAATTCATTATTCAGTCTCTTATTTTATTTCAAGATTTGATTTTTTTAATTGTAGTTAAAGAAGGTCTTGATGTATTTCCCTCTCGTTTTTTGATTCAATAATTTTTCGAATTGCTACTATGGGAATATTACGCAAAACCCCTCACCACAGTTTGAATTTCCCCTTCCCCTGTTTTCGTTCTTACTATTTAATCATCGATTTGCAAAAAAATCTGCGCTTATTTTCTTCAAAAACACTATTTGATAACAATGCGATAGCGATCACATACAGGTCATAAAATACGTTCAAGACCGCAGGAACGGACGCGATCTCTTACGTTGAGTTTACTTCGGCTTCTGGTGAATTCGGACTGCCATACGGTACGTGGGATATGAATATGCCACCGGGATACATTATAAAAGTGAATGGAATATTAATTTCCATATTTCTCCCCAAGAGCTCATTACAAAGAATATACTTGAGCTCAAAGAGAGGCCCAGAGCTTGACAACCGTACACAAATTCCCGCAAATATTTTATTAATATACGTCAAAGACGGATTTACGGGAGGGGTACTGGTGGAAACTACCCCCCATGAGTATCGAAAACCTAAGAAAAAGCTGGTGCACATAAAATTTTTCATGCATTTTGTACCTGATTTCATGGTTTTCAATCGTTATTACCCCTCCCATGAAAAAGAGCTATATCCGCCCTTGATATACGTTAACAATAAATCGTTACAATTTATGTTAATTTCAATTCGAACTTTCTTGTATGTGAAGTTTCAAGGAGAAATCTATACAGAAAAGGAAGAAGGTCAATTGCAGCAACTTCTTGCCTGAAGTTCAGTAGACTATTCTGAATTGGAAATCCAATAACTAAGTTTCCTGATAAAGGGCCCTTTGATGGTGTCCAGAACATTGTCAATCCCAACTATTGCACTCAGATTTCCGAGAAACTTACATTCAAATCTGAAGAAGTGGGTGTGCCTTCCATAAATGAGTTCATAATAATAATGAGTTTCGCAGATGGAAAATATCAAAGGAACAGAAAGTTGAATAAAATGAAAGAAGAATTAATGAAATCTTTATTTCGTTGAATTATGCATTCTACAATTTTAATGAATTTATCGAATGCAATTTTTGTTTCTCGTTATGTTATAAGTTATAACATATCTTATGAATTCTTTTTTCACTGACTTTTCCAATATCATGTAAATGGTCTCAATGGAAAAAAGAATTATTCTTCTAATTAATATAAATATCTCCGTAACAAATCATTTGAAAAATTGTTATTTCGTGCATTTCCATTGATCAAACCATCATTCAAAATTAAAGGAAATTCATACACAACTTAGTATTAGTGTAATAAGATTTGAGCATATATTCGAGGAAAACTTATAAAGAATTTCGGTAATCACATGATTTCATCTTATAGTATTTTGATTTTCGCAATAAGCAAAAAATAAAAATATTTTTGTGAAGAGAATGATGCAACCTTTCAATGTATCACAAGTCCATACCTGTTTGGAAAATTGGTGGTTGTATCTGTCTCTCGAGGGGGTTGGAGGTAGGGTTCGAATTTTCATGCAGCAGAATGACAGTTCGATGTGTTTCAGCATATTTCATGAATTTTTACAGTAACCGACTGCCCCCCGTGCCCCCCCTCCCCCCCAGCTCAAAAGCTGGGGGGTAATTACTACATTTGCAAGTCATTTCATAGGCCTGCAGTAAAGGTGCAGTAATGCAGTTTTGAGTTCACTCAACATTTCGGTGGTTCATCAACATATTCTGTAGCGTATTTTGAGCTGGGGGGGAGAACACGGGGGCAGCTGCCCCCCCTAGAGCTCAAAAATCCCTTAAAAACTTTTGAAATAATAGCATAATATACGAAAATCAGTTCATTTTTCTATTCTGATTGGGGGGGGGGGCACGGGGAGCAGCAGCCCCCTCCCTGGCGACGCCCTTGGGAGTATTGTTAGGCGATGATAGAGAGGGCACGCTATTTTTAGCTGTGGTAGAATGAGAGAAAAGATTTTGCCTGCTCAATGGAATAGTTTTGTCGTCATCCTTTCAAGGCATCCATATTTGGAATCAAATCTGTACAGCTCCATTTCATAAGAATATATATATATATCCTTGAAGACAAAACGGTTTTTTGTTGAGTTATCTGATTATTAATGGTACATGTTACATACCATTGCAAAGAGTATTAACTAGAGAAGTTTTTAAAGCTATTTTAAAACCCAACACCATGTAATTTTTTTTTTTATTTCACTTTGTAAAGTGGGCACAACATTATTTTTTTTTCATTTTGATGTTTGATAAGACGCTGTCAGGTGTTTTGAAGACGTTTGTATGAAATTATGATTCGATCTGAATAAGACAAGACTAGACTAAGGAAATAAATCATTTTATAGGCACCTCGAGCATTAAATTTGAAAAAATTCGAGGTTTTAATGAGAAAAATGGGAAATTTCTAGAAAAATGGTAAAAAAATTATAACACCTTGAACTTTGGGCAAAATGATATTTTATTAGGCGCAACAAGTAGCCAAGAGCATCACCTATCCACCATTTACCTATGGCTACTCACCCTCCAAACACCCTGTATATCCATTATTCAACTGATTTTGAGCTGTAACAGTATCTATGAACCAATAGCATAAGTTATCATAACTCACGCCTATAACTCACTGTAATACGAATAGGAAAAATGAAATTGCTAAGAAATGGATAAAAAAAGGCGGATCGATCGGGAACTCTATATCAGACATCAGGGTAACGTTCTCGCCATTCATTTCCACATTTTCTTTCATCTGAATATCCAAAAATTGTATTTGGACAACGTGAATTTTTCTCCGCTATTCGATTCTCGACCTCAGACATCGCTTTTGACAACTGTTCTCAATTTTTAAAATCCAGTTTAATTCGGATTTTAATGAAGATGTCGTAGAAAGAGTACGTATTCAATTTGCGGTAATAGTTATAACACACTTGATGAATTACACCTGCGTGTGTTATAACCTACATTATCGCTCGTTGAATAATATACTATTATCACTTATTTCGAGGGAAACGCCTTTCTGACTCTTTGTATTGCTTCATGGGACCATATTGAGTTTTTTGCACATATCAAAATCAAAGCAAACGCTCATAAAAATTCTTTTTCCCCGAAAATAGAAACATCTCAAAGTAGGTATACTGGAATTTAATTAATATAAAATACTTAATTATAGAACTAATAATTTACAAAGTCACAATATTCAAATTTCATTCACTCTGATGATGAGGTAGATGATTCTACATCGGCGCTTTCTGTCGACGATACTTCAGCAGCATTCGTGAAAATAGGGCTTGATGTGCTTGATCCACTACCGAGAGACAATACAAGAGGTTCATCTTTTTGACTGGTTGACTCTTCTGATAGCTTGTTCTCAGATTCGACTGTGAATGATCCAGATGTTGTGCTTGATGATTTTGGCTCTTCGGAGTTGTCTACTCTTCCAGATCGGAAACTGAATCCAGAGCTTTGATTCAAATCACCGAAAGATGGGAAGTTAGAGAAGCCAGAGGATACATAAGTGTTAGGACTGAAAGTTGAACTTTGGAAGGTACCAAAATTGCCAGAGCCGAAACCTAAGTTTCCGTTTGAATATAAGTTATTTCTAGTTGCAAAGAGGTTGTTTCCTGAGCTAGAGAAGACTCTGCTTCCCAACAAAGAAGGTGTGTAGGATGTAACGAATTGGTTGTAGTTACCATCGTTCAATAATACACTGGAAGGACTTGAGACATAGCTCAATTGTGGGGCGAATGTGCTCGAAACTATTGGCAGAGGTGTTGAGGATTCGAACAGATTCAAAGATGATGGCAAACTTTGAGAGAAGGTTTGTTTTACATAAGTATTTCCTGCATTTTCTGCCAATTTGGCGTTCTTGATTGAAGCAACCAATTCCTGACCATTCACGCTTATGGATTCCTGACCTAAAGCGGCTCCTTCTTGGGCTTCTTTGATGGCCTTTTCTGCTTCCTCGCGCGTTTTGTATTTAATGTAAAAAACCTCGGGTTTTTCAGGCTTGGGCGTTGGTCCAGCGACGATTCTGACTTGTTGCTCTGTTTCTGGTTTCTTGACCAAAACATATACGCGTGTCTTTTCTTGGTTGAGTACTTGAGTAGGTATTTCAATTGGTTGTGGTTCAGGGGCAGCTGGGGCTTTGATGAAAAGAAGTTTGTAGTTGGTCTTTTGGGGTGGCAATTGAACGATTTTACGTTGACGAATTGGTTCTGGTTCTTCTGGTGCTTCATAGAAGAATACGCTCTTTGTGATTTCGGATTTCTGGTTATTTTTCACTTCAACTTGTTGGCTGTCTCCAAAGTTGTTGAATTTGAAGGAGGAAAGGTCGAATCCTTGCAAATTGTTCAAAAGAATGTCCCCATCATATCTGGATTGGATGAAACTAGATGGCAGAGGAGTTGAGCTCACGATAGGAAGACCAGTTGAGCTCACAATAGGAAAAGCAGTAGGATTGGCATTCTGGCCATTCAAATAAGATCCAGTGAAGGTGCTCGAGATTTCTGGTAGAGGAGTGACGGCTTGTGCCAGATTCCTATTGTAAATCCCAGAATATCCGAAAGTGTTAACTGGGATCGAATTGAAAGAGGAAGCAGAATTGATGGAGCTTATCTCGGAATTGAGCAGAGGTGAGATGGTACTTGTTGGGAGACTGAAGGAATCGAAGGAGACTGGGGAAGCAGTAGTTGTTGAGATGATTCCGTTGGAGTTCAGGCCAGAAGAACCGACATTGGTGATTTCAGGACCATTGAACGACGAAAATCCTTGTGATAGTACATCTCCAGTAGATCCGGAAAAGGATGCTCCATTGATTCCAAATGCGCTGGGTGCTTTTTCAGACTGACTCTCAACAATACCAAATCCATTCTGGAATGTTCTGGCACCGAACTGGTTCACATCTTGACCTAGTTGAGGTACAAATGAATTGAAGTTGTACTGTCTTTTTTGTGGGGGCTTTACTGCTGGTTTGGCGAAAGCCAAAGCGGCCAAGGAAACGACCTGCAAAAAAACGTTGAAATCAGAAGACTGGAAGGATTAGAAAAAGTCTGTTATTACTATATGGTTCTAATTATGCAATACTTGAATGCGTCATTCTACATCTAAAACAAAATTTTATCGTAATCGAATCCGTAGTTTTTAAATAATCAACAAAATGAAGTTTCTGTTTTATTGACGGAAAACCTGGTCTATTTTTACAAACTTGACGGTGGCATTCAAGATTCAAACCCCCACTGAAAATTTCAAATTTCTGGGATATATCGTTCTAGAGATATTTACGACCGGACAAACAGAATTGAGTTGACCACGAATTCTAAAACATTGAGTCAAACCTAGTCGAATGAGACCATGCTCGGCCAAAAATTCTAAAAGAATTGAAGGCAAGACCTTCAGAGATATCGTTCATCCACCTTGACAGGCTTCTCCATAGCAGACTACCCATTTTATTTTATTTATAAATTCCCTACGAGATAACTAAATAAGTTGCTCTCTGTGGGAATGTCTTCTGTAGTCTTTGGGATTTTAGTTAATGATTAATCAAGTAGACGTATGTCACAAATAAGTTTTAAAATAGACGCATAGAATACCTGGTGTTGGCATTGATTATATTTTCTCTATTTCAGTATTGTAATGAGTTCATTACAGTTCTAAAAATAGTGCTGTCATGAATTCATTACAACATTGTTTCCAGTTACATTTTTCGTTTTGTGGTTGTCAACAATGACTTCCGATCCTTTCAAATTCCAGCAGACGTCAATTTGGAAATGTCAATTTTCGTATCTCCTAACATTCACACCAACTGCTAAGATACAATATGAAAGTCACTAGGACCTATAATTTGAATTTTTCATTGAATTTCACAAAATTTGACTGAAATAGAGAAAATATCGTCTAATACTCGTTGCGGAATGCAATTCCAATACTCGCTCCTTCGTCGCTCGTTTTCGAATTTCGTATTGGAATAGGAGCCCATTCTGCAACTAGTTTTAGAATATACTATTGTTTGAGACTTTCTTGTCGATCGAAAATCTGTGGTAGGGTCTTAATTTTCATTTCTCCAGAAAGGAGTCGCGCTATTTTCCATTGCCGCAATAGAGTCACGACCGCGAAATATTGCGGATAGTTCGGGAACTACAACCACTTTTTATCATATTTAAAAATGTGTTGAAGTTGGTGGAGGTCATTCAGAAGAAGTGATTTTTTAATTATTTTAAATTAAATTAGCAAAATATTTGTAAATTATCATAAATCCCAGAGAGTTAGCTGCAATTCAGAATGATAAAAAGTTTGCTTTGTTAACTGAAAAAATTAATTCAAATGGGTGGCCTATTACATGTATACTCGCATTTTCCAATTCGAGAAACCAATTGCGAAAAATTCGACAGCATCTGTCAAATAAATCGTCTATGATTCTCGATCAAATTTGGGTAGCTTGAGTACGACTTCGTCCATCTTCATCCGAATGACGTGCAATAATTTGTCCAGAACCAAATAAAATCCTAGGGAAATATTGACTAAAAAAATCCAACAATTCTGTAATAACACCCGGGAAAGTGGACGACTCCTTTGACAGTTGCGGTCAAATTTTTTTGATACTTCAGTTGTTTCTAAAAATTCAATAAATTGAGTTGATGAATTCGTTATTCCATTTTTCAACGCGAATTCTATGTTAGATAGAAAAAAATATTTGTACTAAAGTGCCCCAATATTATTTCAAAGAAATTCACATTCCGGCTTATATAATTCACATTTTCACTGCTTTTCCTCACTAATCACTGATTTACTTACCACGAAGAGCTTCATTGCTGATGTGCACCGAATGTCCCAGGATTTCAGGAAATTTTAATTTATAGTTCGTACCCCCTCCAAAAAATTAGAAGATCCTTTTAGCAAGGACAACAGCATTTAACTTTTCGGATAAATAATTCAGATGGAAGAATTCCAAATGGTCATCCCGTTTGGGACCACTTTGACCTTCCTAATTATGGGTTCATCCAACGTTCAAACTATCTGGTTTTCAGTGAAGTTGTTTCCATTTGTAGTAAAATGGCTTATTCATCTTTTCCACTATTCTTGATGCTAATTGGATTCGGATCATCTCTATATGAATTTAAAGTTGTTGATAGTGATAAAATCGCATGTTTCATCTTTTATCGAAGTGTTTTATTGCCTGGACATCCGAGAGGATTCGGAGTCTACATATAGATTCCTATTCAAATCAGTGTGTACTGTGTGGTACCTCACAAGTATGCGAAGAATTCCCTCCAATTGAAATGTAAGATGATAAAGTATATTCGAAAAATGAGCTTCAATGAAATAAGAAAGTAGAGACATTCACTGATATTCAAACGCATAGCCAGAACGGTCATCCATCGAGGAACTTAACACACGCTGCTTGAATTCCAGATGAAAATAATTTTTGTGGAATAATACTTGCAGCATTCTGCATTAGCATTTGTGTTGATATTTTTCATTCTCAACTAACATACATACAGGGTGCCCGTTGTGTGATCAGAACCATAAGAAATTTTGGCGAATTTTCGAAAAAAAAGAACATTACAAAGTGCATCCTCTACATTACACAAAATTATATTGATCAAGTTTAGACTGGTTTCTTTATTTTCATTAGGATATTTTTTGCAATTCAGTTTTTGTTTGTTTTTTTACCAGTTTATTTCAAACTCTTGTGTTTCATCAATGGATAGATAAATAGAAGAACAAGTTGATCAGTAAAAACTGAGGTCTACAAAGTAAAGACAGTCAACAACTAGATTCAGATTCAATTCTCTTAAATGTTCATTCTGGATACCCTAGATTTTATAGGCTACTTGGCCCTACGTCATTGGAATCAATTATATCAAAATTAAACCTATCACTCCTATCTCCGAAACCATGACCATTTTTATCATGTTTCTTCGAAAATGGAACATGTTTTCGATAAACTTTCCAGAATGAAAATTGTATATTGTGAGCCATCTTTAAGGGGAAGTATCACCTTTTGAATCGTGGTAAATCTCCATTCAAAAAGTGGTCTCTCACGAGTAACTACCCTAATTTACGATGTAGAGATTTGATTTTTTTTTAATTGAAGTTGAAGAACGTCCCGAGGGCAAATAGCTTTATTTTTTTCGATTTAATTAGTTTTTCAATTAAAAAAACAGGTTGAACTTCAGTGTTTTGGAAACTACACTTAATGATTTTTTTTCGACGGTTATTCATCATTTTTTGGAAAAAATCGCAACTATTTGCCCTCGGCAATTCAATCTTCTATGAACTTCAAAAATTTTCATGATGATTATTTCAAAAATTTAGATTGGTGGATGTCTCGACTTCGTTGGATATTTAGGTAATCGATATCGGGAAAGAAGAATTACTGGGTCTTATTGAGAATTCAGTTTCTGAACTTCCTCAGGGACTATAATAAATAAAACGTAAACTCAAATGTGTTGTTAATTACATGGTTGCAATGATACTCACTTTCAATTCGAAATTTATATAGGACGGTACCATTTTAAGAATGTTACTGACCATAATACTATGGCGTATCACTCGTGTCAGTGTCACCTCTAAACATGATTTTATGTATTTCTGGCAAACGATAACCAGTCACAATTTTTAGATAATTCTCAGAAAAATTGTCTTCCTCTTTGTGAATCAACTCAGGTACCAACAAAACATTCACAAACATATAAAATAATTTAATTCAAAAATATAGCTTGTACTCATGAAAAACGAAAAACATATTCAATAACCCAAATATTGCAGAGATCTAACGATTACCCTTGTTTTTTAATTGAAAAACTGATTAAATGGGAAGAAAGAAAATTATTTGCCCTCAGGACGTTCTTCAACTTCAATTTAAAAAAAAATCAAGTCTCTACGTCGTAAATTAGGGTAGTTACTCGTGAAATAAAGAGACCACTTTTTGAATGGAGATTTATCACGATTCAAGAGGTGATACTTCCCCTTAAGAAGACTGATTGAATTTCTTTAGAAATAGAACAAAGCCTATGACACTCCCACAATTCGTACGTATCTAAGGTTACCTCATACCTTGAAATCCATCAAGTCGTTCGGGTTGTAAAGGCTGAAAAAGAAATAGACATACGCCGAATGGTCGTTCATTATAGAATTTGACCACGAATTCTTCATAAGTGAGTCCAACCTGATCTCTTACGACAATTTTCGGATGAGAATTCAGAAATTACATTCATAGAAGCAAGAAGCCAGCACACAAAAAGAATTCATTCATTTCGAATGAAATTAGATGCAGGTAATCAAAAGAAGCGTTCTTCAATATGTCCCAGTTCAACCTCCACGAAATTTCTAAATGTTAAATTGGATACTCAAGAATCATTCCCAACCTCAATAATGTAATAATTAAATTCGATTTTAACGGGTTCACCAGAACAAAACACCGAATCAAATTAAAATCATCTGAATATCAATCTGTATCATCAATCTGTATCATCAATCTGTATCATCAATCTGTATCAAACCCATTCCAGGTGCACGACATCCTTGGTCAATTCTAAAATTTCAATATATCACCGCAATCTGTAACCTTAAGGTCGATGCTTCCTAAAAGGATGTTCGAAAAATCTGATCTCCCATTATTATGTATGAGAGTCAATAAATTCAAGAAACATAACTCGTCTGCCTAATTATCATAAGTCGTAACTACAAAAATACGTTATTGGTTTTTTTATTGCATCAATGGCATTTTCTTTCAGATGTTGTGAATGGTCCTAAGTTATGCTCTATTTATGAAATATGATTAATACTTGAATGCAACATCGTAGTATTGCCTGGGTCACAACCTGAGCAGAATATTTTAACAATTATGCATTCTCGATATAACAAACAAGAATAACAGAGTGTTGTAATATACAAAAAACTATAATAAGCAATATGAGTGGAAAATAAAGGGCTACGCGCAAATAAAACTCGCTTTTTGGTTCAATTTTGTAAATTTGATTTTCGCTATAGTTTTTCAAAATCTCAAACTTATTACTTTCCGAGACAAGAAAGTGTACCTAATGTACGCATATTTCCTTGAATATATTCTAAACTCTGCATCGCAAAAATTAATGGTGTCTAAAATGATTTCCTCGTTTCAATGTAAAAAAGAATTTTTTTCCGAATTTCCTAATTTTTCTCTGGAAAGTTTATCTCAAGAATAGAATTCTTTTTTTTTAAATACGGGTCTCTCATAGGGTTATCAGTTGCCATATATTCGAAACAGAACAAAGCCAGGGATGACTTTCGGCCAATTTTTTCTTCTTTTTTATTCTTCTTCGAAGATTTCAATTCTTTCTTCTCTTTCTTACGACGGCGCCAGAATGAGGACAATGTTTTTCGAGTGTATGTGATGGCTAGATTGATTTCAGCATATGAGGTGTCAGTAGAATCGTATGAAATGTGGGAGTCATAGGTTATGTTTTTTCTTCTGGAGAAACTTTATTGAGTGTGAAAATACTGCTTATAAGATACGAGGAGAAGATCCAAAAGAAATTCCACGAAAGAATATTCACACAACTCATACCTACGGAAATGTCCGACAGTTTCATGATGTCCATTCTGTGTACATGTCTTCGAAACAATATATCGGTTTGGAGTTCGGAAGTATAAATGATAATTATTCATTTTTGAAATCTGCCTTAAGTGGATAAAATAACATTTATCTTCCAGAATTCGTTATTCTGAATTGCATAATTTGCAAGAAAATCCGATTATTATCATCATATTGAATTTCATAGGACTATTCCTAAAAGCTAGCCATTAGGTAATTTCGAAAAATCGCCATAACATCTACAAACAAAATGCCGAATACCCGTTGATTTAAAAGCCGTATCTTCTTCGTTTACTCCTTCTTCCTTCATTAATTCAGCTCATTAAACGTTTAATGGTAGAAGAATTTATTGATTGAAATATAAAAGTGACACTTTCAGTTTTCAATAAATCTAGATTTCGATGGGTAACTTGATCTTGAACTTTGAGAATTCAGTTGTGAACAGGTTGTCTCAGGATGAATCAGCAGAATAGATTTCAGTCGTTATTTATAACATTTTCATAGGATAGAGATTATACGAGAATGATGGATGTTGATGGTGAGAGAAAATAGAAAACTGAATTGAATTTTAGGTATCGTTCGAACTTGAGAATTGTTACAGTTTGTATAGATTCCAATATCCAATGAAAAATCACGATTTAGAATATTCATATGATATGTTTTCATCAATTCAAGGAATTGTACATTATTTCATATTAGGTTTCACCACACTGTTCTGATTTTAAACTGCAAAAAAGGACACATAAAACTTTAGTACCATCTTATGAATAGTTTAAAAATTGTTTGAAAGCAGCGACCAACAGTTTTGGATAGTTAATAAAAAAAAATGAAAAAGGTCCTGGCACTGAACCCTGAGGTACCCCTTTATTCACATCATGAGCAGCAGTGAATTATGACAAACATGGTTTACCTTCCAGATAACTGTAGATTCAGTACGAAAATACACTTCTGAATCCTATATAATACAAGGTGTATTTTAGGGTGAGGCTTTTCTTCTGACGGGTGATAGAACTCATCAAAATAAGTCATTTTACCGAAAATTTCTTATACCTCAATATCTTGATACTACTCTGGCCTCCATCTCTCTGATCATCTTATCTCTACATTTCTGCCCCAGGTTTATGAACATCCGGGAAGTTTGGTGATTTCTTAGCGGCAATCTGAATCTGTACAACTTATACTCTGAACGGGCATTTTGTTTTGATTCACCATAAATTAAAAGCATATCAACAAGTTCATTATTTGAATGAACGTGCGGCATTTTCGAAACATGAAACAATCGTACCGTCACCGTAACACGATCGAAGTTTACTGATCACAATCGATATTTTGAGTCATGTATGATAAGAAGACAAATAACATGTTGATATCTACGGACGAGCAGGCGAGGGTGCAGGTTTGGACTGAGGAATTTTCAGATTCACCTAGAAACTAGAAAATATTCTAGTTTCCTTTTCTCGAAACAGGGACATAATTCATATTTAAGAAATTTTTGGTAAAATGACTTTTTTTGATGAGTTCTATCATCTGTCAAAAGAAAAGCCTCACCTTTAAATACACCCTGTATGGGTAAACTCAAATGCTTGAGTATCATATTCTCGAGATTGCTCGAAACATAATCCGGCACTGTATACACCAATGCAATGGAATTTATCCAGTTCATCATTCTGTTGGACACAATTGAAATTTGTATTGCAAATCTACAGGATTATATTTTTTTTCAGGAACATCGTTCCCTTTTATCCTCCAGAACTTTTTTTTGGTGAGCCACTGTTAGTTAGAAAAATTGAAAAACGAAGCTTTGTTATATCCAAACTTATGGTTTCTTGTGTTTTGGCATATCTAATACCGATTTCGAGGTAAAAAATTGAACATTAAGATTAGCATGAAAATCGAGTTTATATAGAAAGAAATTTGAACTATTTCCTCTCCCTAGTCCAACTTGTACACCCTGTATCTCGAAAACGAATCGTTTGCGATCACATGTTGATAAGACTTTTTTCTTAAAATTATGCATCTCACCTTTCCGTTTGTACCTTCAATTTAGGAACACCCAGTATGTAATTGACTATTCGGGTAGTTAACGAACAAATTTTTTCATAGTGCTTCCTATACACACTAACCCACAAAATGTTATACATACAGTGTTTCATTAGACGAATTCGAGGAAGGAATTGTGATAAAAATTCAAAATTTTGTAATGTTGTTCAAGAGTATCTATATGAACTCAATTTGTGAAATATTTTAAAGCGGAATCTACTTCCAGTTCTACCGGAAACGAATGTGTACTTCGTTATTTCAAACGCAACACCCTGTATATTTATACATATTTGAATTCTTCGTTTAATTCTGCACTGATTTCATGTTGATATGCGCAACCACATCAAGCGATTGTTGAGTTATAGCCTGATTCTCAAATTTTTTGACAGAAAGATTGTCACAAATTGGTGTTTATACTTCCAAAATCTCTCATTGTAAGAATTTTTTTTGCAACAGTGGAACAAAACAAAGTACGCTGATACTGCTTCTTATATAAATTATGAAGAAATATTATACAGGGTGTCTGAAACAGGGCTTCAAAGTAGGCCTCAACAAAACTATGAAATCTCATTTTTTCAAATGGTAACCATATAATTTTGTGATTCCGATCGATTGCTCGTCAAAAACTAGTGAGAGTGTGCCAAAAATTTCATGTCTTTAAAATCAGTAGTTTTGCCGTTATTAAATAAAATTCAAATTTAACTACTGAAGCCAGGTTTCTTCGTCTAATCATCAGGTTAATTAAGAGAATTTCCAAGTAGGCAATGTCAATAGTGAGAATATGTCAGTTTTAAACTAATTTTTTTTATTTAGTCATCATTCATTATATGCTTTGTGCTTTTGATTCGGCATTCTAGTGTACCTTATTATAATTGGTTGTTTTGCATAGTGCTTGATCAACACAGAACACAACTGCTTACTCCGAACTCGGCACAAGTTACAAGCTTCGAAGCTTGTAGTTTCAGAGGGGTCTCCTCAGGAGACCTAGGAGTAGTCAGGATAAACAATATATCATATCAATACAAAATAGTAAGAATGGATGAGCATACCACTGAATTTGACTGAGCCAAACCTGGCTTCAGTTGTGAAATTTGAATTATTCTATAACGGCCAAACTACTGATTTTAAAGACATGAAATGTTTGGCACAATCTAACTAGTTTTTGACGAGCAATCGATCGGAATTATGAAATAATATCCCCATTTGGAAAAAAATGAGATTTCATAGTTTAATTGAGGCTCACTTTGAAGCCCTGTTTCAGGCACCCTGTATAATATTTCCTCATAATTTATACAATAAGCAGTATCAGCGTACTTCCTTTTGTTTCACTGTTGCAAAAAAAAAATTTCCAATGAGACATTTTGGAGATATAAACACTAATTTGTAACAGTCTTTCTGTCGAAAAATTTGGGAATCAGGCTATAACTCAACAATCGCTTGATGTGGTTGCGCATATAATACCTACATCAAATCATTGCAGAATTAAACGAAGAATTCAAATACCTATGCATAAATATACAGGATGTTGCATTTGAAATAACCTAGTTCACATTCGTTTCCGGTAGAACCGGAAGTATATTCCTCTTGAAAAAATTCCACAAATTGAGTGCATGTACCTACTTTAAAAAAAATACAGAATTTTGAATTTGTACCGCAATTCCTTCCTCGAATACGTCTAATGAAACACTAAAAAAATCACCCTGTATACACTCGCTTTCCTCCCCAAGTCGGAGCCCAATGTATTCGTACCGAACACAGTGAATTCGTTCCGTGAGATAAGGACATTACCCGGTACAACATTACACGAAACCAGAAAACCAGCAGATACATCTCTTCGAGTCAGACCAACCGTAAGTACCATTTTTTCAGTGTTCACTGTGTGGTATTTATTTCTATTTCATGCATACATATTTTGTTTCATTCCGGGGTAAAAGAATTGGTACAGCAGTCCATTCTTCACTCCAAGAGAGCTCTTGTATTTTTTTTCACCTATCATCTTGAAAATTCTTACAAATATGTACCGGCTAGGAATTTTTATGTGGTTCAGTCTGCACAATTCAAATACTCACCCTGTATGGTGAAATATTAAGGTGGGCGTTCAATGTAGTGTGTCTTTATTTCAAGTTGCATTTGAAAATGGTTTCACTTTCAGAACTGAAACTCTGTGGGTAAACTCAGAAAGGATTTCAGTTCTTTATGAGATAATTTGAATCGATTTCATTTCGAAAGTTCATTTTTTTCTTTCAAAAATAGAAGAAAATAAGCCAACTCATGATTCTGTTTTATTTCAAACGAAGGACCCATGAAAATTTCAACTTCTGATTGGAAGTGAATCTACATATAATTTCTTTCTGAAAAACAAGTGGAAATACGAATTAGCAGAGATTGACCAAGTTCAAATATATGACGGGAAATAGTTCCTGCTTTACCCACATATTCACTAATTTCATAGTTCATCGATTTTCGGATAGAGAGCACCATTGTACATTTCATTCATAAGGATAAATATATGCATAGAACTTATAGTGATAATGTAAGTTCTATGGACATATTCCATGAAATGCACGGTGGCGCCTCTACGGATTAGTTTTCGTATTCGCTCTGAACGGTGACCTTAAAAGTCAAACTGAAAACGAATTAACCATAGAAACAACCATCGCTTCAAAACTATTAATAATGTTGAACCAATGGACAGATTCCACCCTTCACTGTCATAGGTACGAATATGCAGTTTGCCACATTGTCCTAGTAGAATTTCATAATCTTTCTTTTATGGTTATGATCAATTGGGCATTTAAGGAGCAGTGAATGGGAGTCCCGTAGTCTCATTGCCCCAGTTATTGTTGCCAGACTGAATGGGTCTGCAAGCTGGCCTGGCTCCTGCAAGATAATTGTAAATTCCTGGATTGTTTATGTTATCCAGGCCATTGTTTAATTATCTCCAGAGTCCGGCGATATTGCCGGCTATATGTAAACAGTATAACGTCGAAATGAAAGGGCCCGAGATCGTGTAAGCATTTCGGGATCTTACAGCGCGAGGACAGAACCTAGAACTTTCTTATCTGGGTCCGTATTGTTCTCTTAATGAATTCAAATCCAGGAGGCGGTCCACGAAAATGTTGGTTCTGCATCCATTTGCATAATTGTATATATTGATGTTCGTTAACGAATGTTATTCGACCGGGTTTGAACCCGCGTCGCACCCATCGGAAAATTAGCGCCGATAAGAAATTTGTGAATATTCATGGAGCCTTTTGTCTCTGCGGGTGCCATCTTCGCTCGTTTCCACCGCACCGATTCGCCCTCACGATTTTCAACAATTCTGTTTTGATTGTCGGATTCTTCCCGACCCGTTGAGTACTGATTTTGCATGAAAGGCGAATACTGCCATTACTGCATAAATCATCGGAATGTACGGTCATTTTCTACTCGTCTATTTGGACCAAGTTCTAATGGTAATTTTGTGATCTCACTCCATTTGAGTATTTGTTTTGGAAACTGTTTACAAATCGCATTAGAACAGGTCTTATTGAAGAAGCCTTCTGTCGATATGTTTTTGAGCCCTGAAGTATCTAACGTATCTTTGGCACAGTAGTGACCCTGGCAAAAAGAGAAAGGCACCACCTACCCTTCCTCGAAACGTGATGTGAAAAAAATATGCTCAGTTGAGTGCAAAATTAAGAAAAAATATGCCTGTTTCATTAAGACTCCGAAATGACTCGCTGTATTTCCATCAGCATCTTACATGACCCACCTATGGCTTGGAACCGGAAAGAGATAACCAATGTTTACTATGTAGATGATACGAACCTACTAAAAGTACAACCATTATGGCCTGATCTCAAAAATCTCACAGATAATATAATGAGCTACACAGAACAATGGCTAACCATTGTTCTAAGTTGTTATTCTCTAAAGAATAACAACTTAGTACTCAACAAAACGAAAACCAAGATGATATTATTCCATCCAATAAATTCCAACATAGAAACTCCTGGAAGAATCAACATCAGAAACCTAGAATACAAACTATCAGAAAATAAGAAATTTTTAGGTATAAACATCGATAGAATGAAATGGAAAACACATACAGGGTGTCCCAAGTTCGAGTGCCTATTAGACGTTTCTGGAGAACTGGACATATTTGAAATCTGAAAATTGGGATTATGATATTGTTCGAAATTCTCTACAGACCTAAAATATTTTCAGAGCTAGAGCACTTCCGGTTATACAGGGAGTGAAAATAAATTTGCTCAAAAAATTTTTTTTGCAATGTTTTCGTTTCTGATATGATTGAGTATTCAATGCTGAATACTTTTCTGTTGAAACCATTGTATTCACTCGAATAGTTTTCAAAATATCGAAAACAAACCTGAAAAAAGTCAAAAATTTATGGTCAGTATTATGTTCATTTTTCTTATTCTGAACATCCTTAGTGTAAACCGTTTTCACAACGTCAAAGAAGAAGAATGTGGAAAGGTCATGCATCTTTTGAATTTCATAAATATCATCACAGGGTGTTTCAAATTTCGTGTCGAAAACTGTGATCGAAAATCGGCCATAACTTCTGTTTTTCAAATTAGAACCCTATTTTTTTATTATTGCGTTGGATTCTGCGAAGAAAAATAATGATAGCACTCTCAGATGCTCTTGCTCCTAAATTCAGTAATTCACGAGTTATTTGAGCTTTTCTGGATTCATGTTGTACGTAGAATCAAATTCATCTAATCTTCTACTTGAGAATATTCTATGACCATTATCCCATTAATAATTCACAAGTGAAAGTTCTAATTTTAGGTTTTATCTTTACTTTTCGATTTTATTCAATGGTTTCATAAAAATATTCATCGAATATGTTACATGAGAATGTTCTGTGACCATAGAACATACATGATTCCATTAATAATTCACAAGTGACAGGTCTAATCATTACTTGTTACTATGGTTTCATGAGAATATTCATCGAATCTGTTTAGATTCGATGAATTTGACTCTTACGTACGACATGAATCCAGAAAAGCTCAAATAACTCAGGAATTACTGAATTTGAGAGCAAGAGCATCTGAGAGTGCTATCATTATTTTTCTTCGCAGAATCCAACGCAATAATAGAAAAATAGGGTTCTAATTTGAAAAACAGAAATTTTCGATCACAGTTTTTGACACAAAATTTTAAACACCCTGTGATGATATTCATGAAATTCAAGAGAAGCATGACCTTTTCACATTCTTCTCCTTTGACGTTGTGACAACGGTTTACACTCAAGATGTTCAGAATAAGAAAAATGAACATAATACTGACCATAAATATTTGATTTTTTTCAGGTTTTTTCTCGATATTTTGAAAACTATTCGAATGAATACAATGGTTTCAACAGAAATGTATTCAGCATTGAATACTCAATCATATCAGAAACGAAAATATTGAAAACAAAAGTTTTTGAGCAAATTCATTTTCACTCCCTGTATAACCGGAAGTGCTCTGGCTCTGAAAATATTTTAGGTCTGTGGAGAATTTCGAACAATATCATAATCCTAATTTTCAGATTTTAAATATGTCCAGTTCTACAGAAACGTCTAATAGGCACTCGAACTTGGGACACCCTGTATAACAAACCTGGAAGATAAAATGGCATCATCACTATATGCATTCAGAGTAACAGCAAAATATCTGACTCCCGAAATAATGAAAACTGTCTATTATGCCATGATAGAAACAAAATTAAGATATGGACTGATATTCTATGGATCTGGGAATATACAATCTTTATTCAGACTACAAAAAATCGCCGTAAGGATAATATGCAACCTGAACTACAACCAATCATGCAGGAGCTTCTTTCGAAAAAAAAAGGATACTAACACTATATGGCCTATATAAAAGGTGTCCCAGAAGTCCCGTACTTCCTTTAGGGGATCGAAAGTGAAAAATATTCTAAACCCAAATATCCATGTTTGAAATTTTCTGATGACGTAGTTCATTAGTTAAAAATTAATGAAAGTGACCTATCAGTAGCGCGCTACAGAAGAATGAGTAAGCAGTGGGGACGCGAAAGTGAGACGCCAGTCTCGGTTTACTGCGTGAAAAGCCGGCAGCAGCTCTGGCGTCTCACTCTCGCGTCCCCAACTGCTTACTCATTCTTCTGTAGCGCGCTCCTGATTGGTCACTTTCATTAATTAATTACTGATTAACTACTTTATCAAAAAATTTCAAACATGGATATTTGGGCTTGGAATATTTTTCACTTTCAATCCCCTCAAGGAAGTGCGGGACTTCTGGGACATCCTGTATACAAGAATGCTTACTCTTTTTATACAAGAATAAACATTTATTTGAACAATTCAAAAATCTGAAAGAAAGATATAAAACAAGAACACAAAATTATAATTATCCCAAATTTAGACTAACAAAAACGAAACAACAAGTGGAACACAAATGCCTACTATTATACAACCATCTACCAGACGAAACAAAGAACATTACTCACTACAAAATATTTAAGAAGAAAATATTTTCGATGTTGGTGGACATGGAACCCTATCGCCTAGAAGATTATTTAGGTTATAACTAGAAATCATTGTCTGACACTATCTCACTTCCTTTCATGTTGTCAGTGCCCC
The DNA here is from genome assembly GCA_951802165.1 of Adalia decempunctata. NCBI lineage: Eukaryota > Metazoa > Arthropoda > Insecta > Coleoptera > Coccinellidae > Adalia > Adalia decempunctata. Next base: position 33,050,455 of record OX637697.1, read on the forward strand.
CTCCCCCCCCAAAAGACCCATAAAAATCAATATTTTCAATTTTTCTCAATTCATTTTCGAACGTCAAACATTATCCAACAGTCTTCTTTTGGTTGATTTCAAACTCTGTCATTTTTGAAGTATTCCATATGCACTTCCCCAATACATAATACACAAAAGACGGTTGTCTGAGTCTGGCCATCACCCTGAAATGGGGTGGAGCTCTATCTTGCTGAAAATGCATTCTTGCAATGTCTGTACCTTCAAGTAATACAGGAAGATGATTTCGGAGGAAATCTAAGTAAAGATCAGTGATCACCCGTAAGCCGTCTTGGCAGGACATATGGTCCAATCAATCGATTTTTATAAACGCCACACCATACGAACGGACATTGCAGGAATGCATTCCCAGGATGATGGAGCTCCACCCCCATTTCAGAGCAATCATCAGGCAATTTTAAGATCTGAACTTTCGAAATATGTGGATTGCCAGAGGTGGACCGCATGCCTGGCCCGCTGGATCACCAGATTTCAATCCTGTTGATTATTTCATTTAGGGTTATTTGAAATGTTCAGTATATTCATCTGAAATAGAATGTTAGGAGATCCTCAAGCGACGTATCGAAGTCGCTTGCAATAAAATACGTAATAATCCAGACATGATAAAAAAAAGTATCAGACATCTTTTGAAGAAGGCAAGAATGTGTATTGAGCAAAATGGTGGTACTCTCGAGCACCTTCTGTAAATTCACGTTAAGTTTTTATGTTCCGTTATTCATTTATTCATCATTGATGACTTCAAATAAATTTTTCTCAATCAATAATGTTTTTCCGGAAAAAACTTGGAATTATTTCTCAGAATACTATAAAATTCGAGTGTGCAATTAGTGGGACAAAAAAATTCAATTTGATCACAATGAGCGATTTTTCTGAGAATTAGTGGAATTCCAATATTCAATTGGATCTTTCCCAGAAGCTTTCTTTGAACAAAACGACGTGCGGGACAATGAAATCGACTGAACCTCATTGAAAATTTTCTGCTCTGTTCAAATATCTAGCACAAATCCCAAAATTTTGAATATCTTCTTGGAAGAATATTTTTTAAATACGGATCTGGAATTTTTGGGAAATTCAAAAGTGAATCGATCGATATGTGGAAGTGGATCATACGTTCCAAATTGCAACCGACTATACTGGTTGGTTCAAAAGTTATGAGAAATTTAAATGTTTGGTGAATACATAAACCATCCTCTATTTCGGTTATGGATTTGATTAGACCTATCATATATCGGTTTTTTTGGACTCGTCTAAGGTAGCTCTAGCTCAGGTTACCGTATATGTTCATTTATCAATGAAACTCCCTGTATATTGTATTTAGCAAGAAGAATTCTTCAGTACAGTTCAGCCCCCCCCATAACTAAATCCTGGGTACGCCACTGCATGTAAACGATTCTGAAATAAAGAGTATTATCTATCTTTCTATCTATCTATCCATTTAATACAAAATTAATTCCTATTACAATGAGTGAAGAGCTTTTTTTCTTAATTATAAAAGGGCTAAAATACACAGATACCTGTGATTGACGTTACCCTGTTTCTTAGGAAAATAGTAGCGGGGCTTAGTATTTAGTTGATGACTTTTTTACTTTTTACTGGTGATTCGCCTTGAGGTTGAGGAAAATATTTTGATGTGAAACACATAAAATTTGATGTAAAGTAAATAGTCACCCATCGTCAACAGCACCCCCTATCAACTCTCAACTTGTTGAATGTGACATGACAATTTTATGTGGGTGGAATCTTCACTATCTTATCACTTAACTGAAAACAATAAACCAGCAAAAAAAGTTTCTTGTTCGGGAGAATAAAAGTGTATATGAAGTTAATCAGTTTTCAGCGAATTTCGAGAGTGGTAATATTGAGAATATTTCGTAGAAAATGCCGGGACATTCAATTTCCCAGTTTGACCGGGCAAAAATTCTAACACGAAGCTTTGTCGAACCACCAGATAACGCAACGTTTGAATATTCCACGGAAATCAGTGAAGCGCATAGGAGTCCTTTTCCTTGAAACCGGCAGCGTTGCCTCCAGACCGGTGCCTGGTCGACCCAGAGTAACATCTCCAAGAGAGGGCCATTATATCTTATATCGAAAATTTCACTAGGAGGAATCGAACGGTATCTGTAACAGCCCTTCTAAATCAATGTTTGAGGACCTATAGCCGAGTAGTCTCAACCACTAAGATAAGGAGTTGCACTCCTCAAATTTATTGGCAAGAAGACCTTTCAGACTATCACCTGGATATAGAGCTACCCGTTGGCAATGGCCATAACAACACCAAGGCCTACCGCAGTAGCGCAACGTACTTTTTTCGGACGAGTCACGATTCGGCTTGAAGAGTGATGGTCAACAAGAAAAGGATTGGAGAGGTCCAGGCAGACTAGAGTGACTCAATTTCGCCCGGGAAGTTGTGCAGTTTCAAGGCACATCATTGCTGGGGAGTATAATGTTCTGTCGCCATAGCCCTCTTATTTGATTTATTATTTATTCATTTAATTTATTCAAATTGCAGTACTTACTGATTATTTCATACATTGTGTACCTGATTCAATGGTTTTCAATCTTTATTACCCCCATGATCGTTATTACCCTTCCCATTCGTAATCTACGACCTCGAATATGGGAATACAGTAACTTTGGTGGCTACCTGAGAAAATGATATTTCGGCTAAATTTCCATCACCTCCAAAGTTGTTGAATTTACTAATTCGAGGGCGTAGATTGAGAATATGCAATCAGATATTTTTTATGAAATATAGTTTTCGAGTAATGACCATCAAAAAATTACTAAATTTTCGAAAATTTTCCACAAAAAAATGAAATTTTTCTGAAGTATCAAACCTAGGAAGGAACTAATTACAGAATCGTAATCTATGACCACGAATTAGTGAACAGTAACTTTGGTGGCTATTTGAGAAAATGATATTTCGGCAAAATTTCCATATGTAGGAAAATTTCGCGCATTCTGAGAAAAAAAAATTTCTCGGAACACCACCAAAGTTGCTGAATTTACTAATTCGAGGGCGTAGATTTGAAATATACAATCAGATATTTTTTATAAAATATAGTTTTCGGGTAATTACCTACCATCAAAAAATGACTAAATTTTCGGAAATTTTCCACAAAAAGTTGAAAAATCAAAAGTAACAAACCAAGGATGAAACTAATTACAGATTCGTAATCTTTGACCTCAAATTGGTGAATACAGTAACTTTGGTGGCTATCTTAGAAAATGATATTTCGGCAAAATATCCTTATGATGGAAATTTCGCGTATTTTGAAAAAAAAATTCTCGGATCACCACCAAAGTTGCTGTATTTACTTACTCGAGGGCGTAGATTAAGAATATGCAATCATTACCCCTCCCATGATCGATATTACCCCTCCCATGAAAAAAGAGCTATATCCGCCCTTGCCTGAAAATTTCATTAGGTAATGGCTTGAGTTTTTGGATGCCAATACTCCATACTTTTATAATGTATCCTGTCATGAAAATCTGACAAATTCCACCATGTATATATTGAAAATGTTTGGTTATAGTCATTTTCCTGTCAGATGAATGGGCAACACTGTCCTTTCCACATAGAAGTCGTATTAATTACGTATTCATCAAAATGTTCACTTACTCTGGGAAAATAAAGAATTTGATAAAATATTATGTAAATTCAAAAATTCCACATACCTGGAGGATGTTGAAGAAACTTCTTTCTCTGTTAATACTGGAAATATTTCGTGTATACAGGGTGTCCCAGAAGTCGCGCACCCCTTTGAGGGGATCCAAAGTAAAAAATATTCTAAGCCCAAAAATCCATGTTTGAAATTTTTTGATAACGTAGTTAACTAGAAATTAATCAATGTAAGTGACCGATCAGGAGCGCCCTACAGTAGAATAAGTAAGCAGTGGGGACGCGAGAGTGAGACGCCAGAGCTGTGATTCAAGAGGAAGGTTTATATGTAAGTATGATATTTGCCTAATATTGTGGAGAAGCACTGATGAATTTACAGGTTTCGAATGTGATAAATAAACACATTTTTTGAGCTTACATTGCAAACGCTGACTGAACCCCACGGGATAAATCAAAATAATGTACTCGGTATTGTACACCTAAAAAAGGTCCACAAAAAAATCCGAGATGGTACCTATATGTCTATCTCTTGAGGATAACCCACAATGACCATTTTTTATCCTTCACATTTTACGGGAAAAAATGGCTTATTCAGGAAGTTATTTTAAGCAATACAGCATTAATCCTTATCCAATTAAATTAAATTAAATACATTGTCCATTCAATATAGATCAATGTGGCCCTTTACAGCATGTAATTTAAATGAATATTTCCGAAGATATTACAGATTTAAAATGCAGGGACATAGCGGTGCGGCGCCATATTTTTTGGTATTTCTTCTATTAAGACTTTGCTTTGAATTTAGTTTTAAGGCAAATGCAATTTAGTATTAGCGCAAGTATTTTTAACTATCCAAATTGCAGTTAAGTTAAGAAAATAACTGAATGAAATATGGATTTTTGTTGTTGATAATACATTCTGTAGTATAGGTAGTTAGTAGGTATTTAGTATCAGCATTGACAGCATTGCATCCGTGCGAAGCCGGGGCGGGTCGCTAGTCTTGAATAAAGCAAAGGGTAGAGTCATTGCTTGCTGTTGAACGAATGCACTCAAAATCTTATTATAACTTAAGGATCCCTATAATAATGATAGTTACAATAAGTCGATTAATTTGGAATTCAGCATGTTGAAAATAACAGGAAACCATGCCCATAACTAAAGGTAATCCATGCAAATTTCGAAATATCCAATTCGAAATTCATTTCTTTCCTAAGTTCGCGTAGGCAGTGAATATTCCCAGGAGGAAACCATATCTCATTTTCGCACAGCATCTACCTACCAAAAATAAACAACAAAAGTTTCTTCATGAATTTCAAATTATCCGGAAACTCGGGCGTTTCCTTATGAAGGTTTTCATTAATATTCAACAAGGTGTTATCAGTTTGTATTGAAGGAAATGAAATGAAATATAATTCGACAAAAGTAAATTTCGGGAAAAAGTTATAAAATTTCAAATGGGGGACGAAATTGAACGAAATATGCATTTTAAATCTTCGTAACGATAAAAATAATTGTTGAATATAATTACAGAAAATTCTTTGATTCAACATCGAAAAAAATTGATCGAAATAAATCATGTTTTCTTCTCCTAAAAAGTAGCTCAAATGAGAGACCGAAGTTGATGCAAGGAAACTATGCTCAGATATAGATATAGATTTTAGGCTCACCATGCCGATCATGGGTTCGAATTTCCTTCCCTACATTTAGTGTTCAAAATTCATATCGTTATTTTCAATACCACAAAGTTTATACTGCGAATGGACTACGTCGGTAACAGAGAAGACCCAGCTCTATGAATTACCCACTTTCTGTGGTCTGAAGGAGTCACCAAGAAACCCACAAAAATTCTACATGCTTCATAACACTTCTGCTACTTGTCTAAAAGAGACTCTCCAAGAGAGCTCTTGTAAAATTAACATTTAAGAATTTATAGAAAAATGGGTCATTGACGTGAAGTCTGGAGCTTTTGAGAGCTCGTCCATCCATGTTTTCAGACTCGCATTTTCCAGATCAAGAGATCCTTAAAATCTTGACAGCTATAAAAAGTTGACAGCAGATGACAAAAAAATCGTCAAAGGTCCCGGACCATTTGTTACAGAAATATTGGAGATATTTTCGATAATTATCTAGAATATTGTATGATTCAGGATAATGAATCTAGACAAAATTTTGCGTATTCCTGCCTTTTCGAGATAGCGATGCATAGGACTTCTCATCCAGTAGAAAAACTTGCAAAATTTGCAACGTTGCATTCATCATCACCTAAAACAAGAAAGGTCCTGGGATAGGTCCCGCAGAAATTAACTGACTTCTGTTTCTAAACTTATGGTTTCCTTATATTACCTACTACAGGCGTAGTGAGCCGGAGCTTGGAAATATAACAATGGAATTATGAGGTTATATTAGGTGCCTAGTTCCTCCGGATTGCCCTTCTATTGTATTCGTTGCCGAAATAATCGATGTTACCCCTTGCTGTAGCTTAATTGTTTGACCCTAAGATATAGTATCCTGGAAGTTATCCCGTGTCATAGCCATTGAAATGGATCGCATAGTTAGGCATTTTGGAGTAAAGATTTGAACGGGCGATGACGTCATCAATGTAGGTATACGTGGCCACGATTTTGTGAGAAAGGACACAACCAAACACCCATTGTATTTTGCAGAAGTATTCATCATGAAAATGTCGATACACAGAGTGTAACAGCCAAATGGAATAAATTCGATAACGAATAAATGAGGGGGTTTTAGGAAAAACGCTCGGACACGTCAATTTGTAATTTTAAATGCGCATATTTTTCAAGAAAACAAAATTATATAGGGTGTTTCATGCGACTTTGGCTAATAACAACTTTCTTATTTCAAATGCAACCCCCTGTATATTATTTATTTTTAAGATTCTCCAGAAAATTCTAGACATAATTCATGTACAATGTCCTATACCTATCTTCAACTTTTTCGGAAATATTAAGTAATTAACATTTTGAATGAAAATTATTTCATTTCACAAATTCGATACAGTACACTCAATACTTATTTTCCATTCACTTCTTGATATGAAGAAAGTAAGCAAAAACCATTACTGAGAAGAAATTTAAAAAAACAAAAACAGATTTGTTTATTCTCATAGCCTTAGTAACACGTTATTTGTAGCATGTTGCCAAGACGTTCGCGGCGAGCATTTTGAACATTTCCTACATTGACATTAATGTTTTTTTTTCAATAATTAAGAAGTAATCAGTATTACTTATTAGGTTTTCAGTTTTAATGTACCGAATTTGTGAAATAAAATAATTTTTATTTAAAACGTTGATTTTTGCAATCAATCTGAAACACTTAATACTTCCGAAATAGTTAAAGATGGGTATGGGACATTGTTCATGAATTGTGTATAGAATTCTCTGAAGTATCCAAAAAATAAATAATATACAGGGGGTTGCATTTGAAATAAGAGAGTTGGTATTGGCCACGGTCACACCCTATATAATATTATTTTCTTGAAAAATATGCTCATTTAAAATTACAAATCGACGTGTCTGAGCGTTTTTCCCAACACGCCCTTATTTATTCGTTATCGAATTTATTCCATTTGGCTGTTACACTCTGTATATCGAAATATACTTCATTTCACCATAATTTATTGCAGATTTCAGTGATCCCCGACAGAGACGATCCTGAGGATCTGAGCGTCGTGACTTAGGGGCCAACTCCACCGATTTACTTTTTCGAGATCTGAGTGGAGCTTAGCCACATTATTACGTTTCGAATTTCATGTTTCACTTTGGAATTTGAACTTAAGTTATATACGAACATTACGAATGTAAATGGATCACGGAAGAGAATGTGAAATCTTAAGAATAGATCTTTGTAAAATGCAATTTTGAAGGGGCCAAATGATGAATTGAAGCTGAGGATCAATTTCGAATGAAAAATTCACATTTGGAAATTGTTCATTGTTCATTATTCAAATTTAAGAATGATTCTAGTTATTGAGTGATTAAAATACGCGACCTCACTTGGAGAGAAAAAATGGACTGCTGTACCAATTCTTATCGCCTCGAGAATTAAAGAAAAAATGGATGATTGATTGAAAATAATTACCGCAAAGTAAACACTGAAGGAACGGTACTTACGGTTGTTGAGACTAAAAATGACGTATCTGCTTCTGTCTGGTTTCGTGTTATGTTACCACACGAATTCACTTTGTTAGGGTGGCGAACTAAAGGCCGACGACGAGGAAACTATTTGTTAAGAGCTTCGAGCTAAGCTGTGTGTAAAAACGATGCGACTGATGGCAGAGGTCTTGAACTGAGCAGGTATGTACTGCTTGTGGGATTTTTGTAACAGCCATAGAATCGCACAGAGCACAGAAAATATCGGTCTTATTCTTAACCGAGTAAGCCCATCATATGTATAAACTTTGTGGTATGATAAAATAGAAAGTATGAATTTTGAACAGTGAGGATATGAAATTTTTAGTCAGTCGAACAGACTGATTTTGGGTAATTCAGGGTGAATAAGTTAAGTTATTAGATATATCAATCAGTGTTTCTTCTTCTTCTTCTTCTTCTTGAAATAGGACCGGGTCCTGTCATTTCTGTCATCTGCCTTCTTGTGATACTGATGTCCAGCTGTCATGCCAACGTTTTGGGGGTCTACCAACTGGTCGCCTTGTTCCTGGTCTTTGCGTTTTGGCCCACTTTGCAATTCGATCTGGACCCATTCGGTCCACGTGATCCCTCCAATAGCGGCGCCTTGCTCTCACCCATCGAACAACATCCCGTATTCCTAACTCCCGCAGAGTGTCCGTGTTGCGTATTCTGTCTCTCAGTGTTATCCCCCTTATTGTCCGCAATATCCTCATTTCAGTTGTTCTCATTTTCCTCTTTGTTTCCGATGTTTCCGCCCTTGTTTCAGCAGCGTAAGTCAATACTGGCCTTATACAGGTCTTATAAATTCGCGTTTTACTTTCTGTAGACATATACTTATTTCTCCATATTATATCCTGCAAACAACCTGATATTCTTGCTGCCTTCTTCACCTGACTGTCCACTTCATTCGCTACACATCTATTGCTCGATGTTTCCACACCTAGATAGCTGACATTCATGACCTGATTCACAATATTCCCATTTACCACCAACTTGCATCGTATCGGTTCTTTGGATACTACCATAGACTGAGTTTTTTCGCACGAGATTTCCATATTGAGTTTTTGCGCCGTCAAGTTGAATCTATGTAGGAGGCGCTGTAAGTCGTCCTCATTTTCAGCCACCAGGAGTGCGTCATCCGCATAGCAGAGTACCCTCAGGCGACGATTGTTCATTTTAAAACCGGCATTAATTTCATTGACACTTTCAATTATCTGGTCCATTATGATGTTGAAAAGGCACGGACTGAGACTATCTCCTTGTCTGATGCCGGATAAAACTTTAAGTTCTCTTGTAAGGCCATGCTCTGTTCTTATCCTCGTTTTGTTGTTAGTGTTAAGTTCCTTCACTAGGTTTATATGGCATTTACTCACACCTTTTTGTTTTAAACGATCCATTACATCCCTGAGTGTTTATGTTCAATTTATACAGGCTGTCCCAGAAGTCCCGCACTTCCTTGAGGGGATCGAAAGTGAAAAATATTCTAAGCCCAAATATCCATGTTTGTAAATGTGTAAAGTGTAATAGTCATTTACAATTTATTTTATTGTTTTCTGTCAGTATGAAGTATGAAATGTACTCAACATACATGTATGAATAAATTATTATTATTATATTATTATTATTATAGTATTCAATGATTCCCAATTCATCCAAATTTTCCCAGAATATATCATAAATGCATTTCATAAATATTCCTTTCGAATGGTTTGGACGTTAAATCCAGATTATAGGGCCAATTCTGTAAACAACTGTTAAATTTTAAAGCATGGTTAAAAATTAAACTATCCGCTAACTTCATTTCACTATTCTGTATGCTTCATAAGCTTTGAAATATTAACGGAAGACGCTTAATTTTAGCCGATATATGTTAAAATTTTGTGCCTTCAATTTTTAACCAGTTCTTGTAGAATTGACCCTATTGTGAGTTTAAATCCGCCCCTCAAACCGTTAAGCGGTGGTCCTTCCTTCCCTCAAAAAAGGTTGCCCTCAAATCGCTTTGAGTGGTGCTTAGGCAACGGTGCAATCGGATTTTTTCAGTAAGCCGGGCTTAATCGTTAAGCCGAAGTAGTGCAGTTGGCCCTTAGTCGGTTAAGCTAGTGAGTCCTTTGAAAGGGGTATACACAATTACACAATCAAAGCACGTATTGACTATACAGGGTGGCCATTTGATAACGAAAGAGACGAGATTACAGATGAAATAAATTTTTTCGATAGAAATGCTCGGACAGGTCGATTTCTGTTTCGAGGGGGACAACTTAAGATGTAGGTTACGGACGCATAGCGCTTCAACCCTTGCTACTACAACCCTCACCCCCAATTTTTGAATAGGAAAGATGGGGTGAGCGATACCTCATTTGAAAGGTATTTTTATACTGATTTCAGCACAGTAATTGTTTTTTCATTTTATGTATTTGTTCTCGAAATATTCTCAACTAAGTATTTGAAAATGAAGTGGTGTTTTCATGGCACTTGTAGTGTTTTTTTGTGAAAAATCGACATTTTGAGCTTCAAAACAACCATGACTGTGGCTTCCTTCCTCCAATCCACTGACATAGAAATCTTTAATCAAGATGTCGAACAAACAAAGCGTATTGCGAAGGAGCTCAATCTTGCTGAAACTCAATCTAAATTATCTTCGATATAATTTGCAGTATTTCCAATAACATGCGTTACACTTGATCGATAGAAATCTCCAAAAAGTCCAAATACGTACATATCTCTAATCAGATTACCAGGTAAGAAAATCAAATCATTAATGATGCCACAGAAATATTCCAGTCCCAATTCGTGAAACGATTTCCGACTTAATTATGAAGTGTTTTCTCAGTTGGCTTCAATAATGTTTTCATTTTGTTGATTATTGAGTTCATATCTTTTTCAAAAAAATGAGAATCGATAATTTTTATTTATTACGAACAGATCATTAAGTTGGCTTACTGGTTCTTTGACATGTAAATTATTCTTAGTTTTGAATCGAGACTTGTATGTGTTCTAATTCATTGTTCGACATGGTTTATTCAATTTCACTTTTTTTTGCAAACAATCAATTTGCGAATAGAACCGCAGAATTCTTCAATCAACGACATTTAGATAAACATGTTAATAGGAAGTATGTTTTGGAATTAGTGTCAAAGTTTCAAGAAACCGGGTCCGTGGCTAATAAAAAACGAAACATGGAAAGAAATGAAGCAGCTGAAGTAGCTGTTCTTGGACAGATTGCTCCGAATCCAATGACGAGTACGAGACAGCTAGCACATGAATCTGGTTTTACACGAACTCGAATTGCAAATATTTTGAAGCATCATAAATTCCATCCTTACAAAATCCATCTTTCACACGCACTAAACGAAGATGATTTTGACCGTCGTGTTGAATTTTGTGATACAATGAGTGAACGAGTAACTGCTAATCCCAATTATCTGTACAATGTTTGTTTCTCCGATGAGTATTCGTTCTTTCTAAACGGCACAGTAAATCGACACAATTTTCGTTATTGGGCCGATGCTAATCCGAGATTGTTCCACGAAGTTTATACTCAACAACCACAAAAACTCAATGTTTGGGCTGGAATATTTGGTGACAACATTGTCGGCCCGTTCTTTTTACCTGGTAATCTTACTGGAGATATGTATTTGGACCTATTGGAAAATCACATTGATCCAATTTTGACGGAAATTATTGAAAACAATGCTGGAAATTATGTGGAAGATCAGATTGTGTTTCAGCAGGATGGAGCTCCTCCACACTACGCCTTACCAGTTCGAGAATATCTGGATCAAAGATTTCCAAATCGGTGGATTGGAAGAAGAGGTCCCACTGAATGGCCAGCCAGATCGCCAGATCTGTCACCACTAGATTTCTTTCTTTGGGGCCACTTGAAGAGTAAAATTTACTTTACACAGCCCGATTCCATAGAAGATTTAAGAAGACGTACAGTGAACGAATGTCGTCAAATCACTCCAGAAATGCTGCAAAATGTGCGCCATCGTTTCGAACAAAACTTATTTCATTGAATGAAAGCTAATGGTGAACAATTTGAATATTTAATTAATTGATGTGAGTTTTTGATAAATTATTTACTTCACTTTGAAAAGTCTTATTTCTTAGATCAATACTTCGAATCGTTCTGATACCGTACAGTTGGAGAATGATTTCAGTGAATAAAACAGCTAGTCGAACATCTGACCCTAGTAGCATTAACACGTACGGTATAACTTCATTTGCCCAGTGGTAGATGTTTTGCAATTTCAAATACAAGTACGGAAATTTTGGTGTTTCGGAAGCACGAAATGTCAATTATTCGCAAAAAATTAATTTAAGTGATAAAATTAAATAACACATGAATATTTCGAGAACTAATGCATAAAATGAAAAAACAATTACTGTGCTGAAATCAGTATAAAAATACCTTTCAAATGAGGTATCACTCACCCCATCTTCCCTATTCAAAAATTGGGGGTGAGGGTTGTAGTAGCAAGGGTTGAAGCGCTATGAGTCCGTAACCTACATCTTGAGTTGTTCCCCTCGAAACAGAAATCGACCTGTCCGAGCATTTCTATCGAAAAAATTCATTTCGTCTGTAATCTCGTCTGTTTCGTTTTCAAATGGCCACCCTGTACATCAGTTAGAAGACTATCCATACTCAGGAATGGAGTATAGCGTCTACTCGCTCTTCCTATCTCTTCTTACTCTTCGAAATTTCCCAAAAGAATGAAGGCTTCAAATTAGTAAACAACTTTTGATATAAAATCTTTAATTTTGCTCGAATCGGACGACAGTTTCGGAGATAGGGTTTTCTCCATCTTCAGGTCATCATAAAATTTTGAAACAAAAATGATGGAACAAATTACCTAAAAACAAAGTAAAATAGTCAAATACACGATGAAGAGTGGAACAGAACAAAAGCAACCCACCATTACAAAATTGACTTCAAAAAAGAAAAACACATTAAGAGGCCAGATAATTGCATCTTGACCGTTACAAATTAAATACAGAAAGATGAAATATGTCAAGTTCCACAAAAAAAACTTAGGTGTGATACTGTGATATAAACAATAAAAAAACAAATACATTGAGAACTACGTCAAGTCTCTATGGTCTAACCTAACTTTCAATAAATAAACAAACAAACAAACAGAATAAACAAGGAAACTAAAAATCTAAAAGTTATTTTTGCTGTCTCATATCCGCAATCTCCGTCCTGCAGTTGACGTTATTGGGATTGAGGTGGATATGCAAGGACTCAAGGCTTAGTCTTTTTTTATAGAAACGACAACGGTGTAATATGCGTGTTTCCTCAAATTTGAATTTATGACCCGTACTTAAAGGTTCCACTCACGAGGCTACCTAGACGGGCGTTTTATGGCCTTTTATGACACTTTATGAGCCCTTGACCAATCAGAGAGACTCTTTTCGCACGTGGCCTTATAACCTGTCATAAAACGCCCGTCTCGGTAGCCTCGTGAGTGGATACCATAAAGATTGATGAGCTAAACCCGAATGGTACTCGTTGTTACTTGTTACATCTTATATTATATTGGTGTTGATATAATCTCTTCTTCAAATATTGTTTCGTTTCACCAATGTAGCATGAATCACAAACTCCGCAGTCTACCTTATAAACAACACCACTGTTTGACATAATAGTATCAGTATCCTTTAGTCTACTGAAGAGAGAATTAGTAGACTCCAAGGAGAACCAGGAAGGTTCTTTTGGAAAATTTCGAAGATTAATACGGCAAGGCTTGGAACCTCAAAATTTTATCCCTTATTACGTGATTAAACTCTTTGAAAAGCTAATCAAGTATTTCATTTTATTCAAACTTGCTAGATGTTTGCTTTTTCATGATTTTCTAACAAATTATCTAAAAGTACTTCAAGACAATCAGGTATGAAACAGTTTTTTCGTTCAAATATCAAAGACCCAGTGAAATTCGATTGGTTGAAAACAAATTTAATTTCCAGTTTTTCACATGGAAAATGACCTCGATCAATACGTTGTGTCCTGGCATGTCACAGGCCATTATAAGTCATAAGGCAGAGGGCGCTGAGCCGATTTATACTGATATAGGTGTAACTGCATGTCTACCTCCAGACCTGACAATAATTAGGGTCTGTTTGTGGAAGACAGTTTATCTTGTTACAACGGAGCTGATTAACAACGATAGTTAATGAAATAAGCCTTGATTGCAACACCGATCGGTCTAGATAATGAACCGACTTCCATCTGCTTCCAATAAAGCTGCTTGTTCAGCTTGCACAGATTCGATACTCATCGAAGTAATCATTATATGTACAGAGGGAGATGTCTGAGGTGATTTTCTGCGAATCCTCCCCGACTAATAAGATCTAGATTTCCCTCTAGTAAACTGGTAACTTGTAGAGCTGCTCTGACATTCTCATAAAGGTGTACTAATAGCTTCGAAGATCTGCCTGCATTAATGCATTGGGTGACGTAATTGGAAAGATGTCGAACCAAATCTGTTCGAATTTGTATCTGCTTTTCATGGGCGTAGCCAGCGTGGGGCAGGGGGGGCAGCTGCCCCCCCCTGGAAGAAAAAATGAATAAAATCTGCCTTTTCTTTTTATCCCAAAATTTCACATTTTGAACGACCTTGGACCATGACCATGGTTTGCCCCCCCCTGTTATAAATCCTGGCTACGCCCGTGCTGCTTTTCAACAACTTTTATGATTTCTTGAAACTTTTACGGTTTTCTCTCTTGATGCGTTTCAAATTGTACAGGCTGTCCAGATTTCGATTATTTAGTATCACTCCTAAAATATAAGAGATGGAGAAAGAGTAATATACATGTGATGTTTTTTTTTCGAGAAACATAAATTGCCGAAAACCCGAAGTTGCTAGTGTTGCTACGGTATCTAGTTTCCGAGCTACAAGGCGATTTTGGTATTATGTCCATTATTATAATTGACAATAACTTCTGTATAATCGGATCTACGCTCTCGAAATTAACACATCTTTCCGGCACTTTTTTTACTGCTTTTCAGCGGTGCTATTGGATTTTTGTATGTGCTCAAATTTTGGAGCAATAACAAAATTTTTTTCAATGGAAACCATAATGGGAAATGCTATTTTCAAATTAATCTTTATTCAACGATTTCAAAAATATATATGTACCATGCTTTCGAGTTCATTATATATCGAAATTTTTGAAAAAACACTTTTCGTTCAACAAAATCCAAGCAAGCTTTAATTCTTCCATAGAGAAAAGAAACTGTCTCTGTTAACTTCCGCCCAACTGAAGAGGCTCTTAGAATTCGATATCTCACAATTATTGTATGGTGCCAAACTGATTCAGGAATCAGGAAATATTAGCTTTATTATTACTCAGACCAATATGTAGAGGGTTCGCGAAACTTGTTGATTCTAGTAGGATTTCTCTGCTAAATTGAAAAATGATAAGCATTTAAATACTTAAAAGATTTGATGAGGACAATAACTGAAAGTTTTATACAACCCGTTGATAACAGTAATGAATGCTTTCATGAGGGGCAAAAAAGCTCCTTCAAGAAAAAATATTGGTTTTTTTGAAAAAATTATATTTACAACAAATGTTCAAATCGTTGTCCATTCGAAGAAATACATAAATTGCATCTTTTAATGATGTGGAAATACATAAATTGCATCTTTTAATGATGTGATATAAATAAGAACTTTTGGAGCGCGAGACGAGACAACGATGATGATGCATCTGAATTGAATTTGACAAGGGAAAATAAATAATTATTGAACGAAAAGTGGTTTCTTGAAATTTTCGATATATCTACAGGGTGATATCGGATCGGTTTGAATAGTTGATGGAGTGCATTATCGGACATTCTCTACCCAACTTAAATATTTTCGTCAATGCGGTGTTGACACTTCTATTAGAAAGTAGTAGCAACTTTGCTTTTTCAAATGGAACACCTGGTATATTATATTATTTTTGGAATTTCCAACAACTTCCCGACCACTTTTTCAACATTTCCCATACCTATATGTTGCCGTTTTCGAAATATAAATTAATTTCAATTTTTTTCACCGAAAATCATGACCTCTAAAAATGCTGATAACTTCGGGTTGAGAAACAATATGGTATTGAAATTTGGTTTGTGGTTAGTTGATACATAAATGCTTCCAACACATCACCCTGACCCACGTCACTTCAATACAGGGTTGTAAAAAATACAGTCTTTTCGCTTGCTTGAAGAAGTAACTGAAATTTGTTTATTTCAAATGGAACGCCCTGTATATTATTAGAAATTCAGAAAGCTGATGAAATTTGATTCCATTCTATGTTGCATGCCTATACCTAACTAGTCAAATTTCGGAGCATTTATTCGTCAAAATGTCCATTCAGAATTATATTCCCATTCGGTATTTGGTAGGCAAGACATGATTACTATCAAAGTTGCTACTACTTTCTAATAGAAGTGGCAACACCGCATCGACGAAAATATTTTAGTTGGGTAGAGAATGTCTGATAATGCACTCCAATAAATTTTCAAACTGATCTGATATCTGGTTCGCCAGAAACGTCTAATGTGCCATCCACCGTGAATCACCCTGTATAGTAAACCAAAATTTTGGCAGATATAAAAAATCCATAGCACCACTGAAAAGCAGTAAAAAAGTGTCCGAAAGATGTGGTAATTTCGAGAGCATAGATCATAATACAATTAAAATAATAGACCAAATACCAAAATCGCCCTATACCGCGGAAATTAGGCACCGTATAGCAACTTGGGTTTTCAGCAATTCATGTTTCTCGAAAAGAGAGGACATGACATGTATATTACTTTTTCTCTATCTCTAAAGTTTAGGAGCTGTAGTACTAAACCATCGAAATCTGGTCACCCTGTACAATATTTGTCAGAAGTTTTGAAAAATGCTGACTAACAAAACAAAATTCAAATGCCAAAGTAACGTTTCGGAGCCTAGATCAGACCCTTTCATTAGGAAATCAAGTGAAAATCTTCAGAAGTATTCTTGTCAGACTGATGTTCCTATTCTTATAAGAACGAAAATAAAAAAATATGAGACGGAAAAATATACCAAAGTAAACACTGGAAGAATGTGTCATGTACCCCGCTAGGTTAGGTTCGGTCAATCGTTATACAGTTGAGGAATGGTGAATAATAAGATGCAGACTCATCAAAGGGGTTTATAATCATAATCAACTACAAATGGTACTCATGGTTGATGCTAGCTTGAGAGATATATCTACTTGTCTGCTGGACTCGTGTAGATGTGTGTGTCTCACGAATCGAATTCACTTTTTGGAAACACATGGTTTATAACTAAGCTTGTGAAAGCGAATGCTTTGTTCTGATTGGAAACTAACTTGTTGGCTAAATCGAGCTGGCGAATTGATTAGGAAAGCGCTATGCCGATTGTGGCCTAGCTCCATTCTCGAAAACTGTTGACTACAGAGTCGAAGAAAGTGGGTTAACCACTGAAGTTCGGATCTTCTTCGTTACTGACGAAGTTCATTCGCAGTATCAACTTTGTAGTATCAAGGCTATGCTGCGTCTTCATTCTTGAATGTGTGACACTGTATTTCATGTTATAATGTACAAATCATAATGAATAAATAATATCAATAAAATAATAAAGGGTAAATAAAGATACGAATTCTGAACATTGAGAATCAAAATTTCCTCCAGTGCTAAATAAACTGCTCTTCGAGAGTAAAAGATATTAAAGTATTTTCGTAATATGTATCTATATTGTTTGGTTGATTGCTGACCTGTCACCTCACTACCTTCAAAAGTCTGAAAAGATTTAAAACCGAAAGGAGCTTCTGTAGTGCATAGAGCAGACGTTTGGTCTATGAATAATTAGTTAATCTCTTTCTGGGAATTGGGTGAATGAAATAAAAGGAATTTTTCATTAAAATATACTACTGCATATCAAAATCACAAAAAAATATTTCATTACACTCCCCTTTTTTTCAGACAAAACATATGTTATAAGAAATAAAATAGAAATGAAGCGACGCTGGGTGTTCGAAATTCATACGGCTCGTTTCCTAATACCACAAAGTTCATACATCGGATGGGCTTACTCGGTTAAGAATAAGGCCGAGATTTTCTGTGCTCTCGATTCTATGGCTGTCACAAAAATCCCACGAGCAGTTTATACCTTCTCAGTTCGATGACACCTCTGCCAACAGTCGCAACGTTTAAACACGGCTTAGCTCGCAGCCCTTAACAAATAGTTACCCTCATCGCCAGGACTTCACCCGGTACAACGACACACGAAACCAGAAAGCCAGCAGATACATCTCTTTAAGTCAGACTAAACGTAAGTACCATTCTCCCAGTGTTTACTTTGTGGTATTTAGATATTTCTATTCCATACATCCATGTAAAATAATAAAACACTTCGGTGTGGATAACGTGTTGTTTATTCACAGTTTATCAGTGGGCTTAAATGGTACTCAAAGTACATTCCGTCAGGGAATACAAAATGATGGCAGGTTATGTTGTTGTTCACTAACTCGACCTTGCTTGCGTCTGGTTAGAGAGCGTGGTACTGAGACACTGAGAGAGAGAGAGAGAGAGAGGGGGGGATCATCGAAAGCCATCGCTTCAGATCACAGAGTGTTTGACATTAGGCCTACGCTATAGATTCGGTAGATATGGTCTCAGCTTATTATTATATCAATTCATAAGGGGGTTCAAAATTCACATTGCTTACACGGCCATACTGACACTTGAAACGACCTCGTTTCATTAACATAGCAAACAATAATACTTTTCAGGTTACATAAAGCATTGTTTGACTAAAATCTGATACAATTGAGTTTTTGTGAGGCATGGCTATGTTCAAGACGCTGGCTCGCGCTGCGGCTTTGTATTTCAGGTGGGAAAAAGAGCCAGGCAAATAAAAAAACCACAACCGCTTACATGCTCACCACTCAAGATTTAGAACTAATTAGCCAAGAACTAATGGTGGTATTCTGCTTTTCATCTGTAAGCTACGATTCTGTAGCGTACGATCGATCTGTAAGTGGCCGACTTACAGATTCGTAAATATTGCTATTCTGGAATTGTTCCTGTAACTATCTCAGTTACAGTGTTACTTTTGAACTACTTATCGATAAACATAACCTGCAATCGTAAGTTCGAATATTTGAATGTTATTGTTATGGGTACCTAGTTAACGTGTTTTCGTTTCGTTGTAAATCAAAAATAGGTAAGAAAAAAATGTCTAGTCCATGGTAAGTTAATTCGTGATTAATCATTTTGTAATACTTCTTGTTATTTCAACATTTCAGCGTTGATATTTCAATGGGCACTAAAAGAAAACGCACCAAAAATACAAGTCGTGAGCAGATGGAAATCTATTTACAGGCGATGGCGAACGATTATGTTCTCCGAAGATATACTATTAATCCTACCTTGGGACCAACTTATCTGCAGGACAAATGGGATCAGCTGAATTCTGCAGGTGATGGTCCAGTTTTGACTGTAGATGAATGGAAAACGGTAATTTTTTCTTAAATGAAGTGAAGAGAATAAAAATTCGGATTATATTTCAGAGATTCACTGATTGGAAATATTCACTGAAAGCAAAAAAAAAAGAAAAATAGAAGCCCACCAGACAAAGACTGGTGGTGGCCCAATGATGCAGACCATATTGTCTGAAATAGAGGAGAGAGATTTAGATGTTTGGGGTCGGGTAACAGTTGAAGGTGCTGATGTTATAAGGTACGAGGGCATAAATATAAATAATGATCAAGAACAGCCAATTTCAATTGAAGTATTAGATGAAGACACAGTAGCAGTAGATGTGCAAGAAAAAGAGAAGGTGGAAGAGAGAAAAAAAACAATGTGAATAAAAAAAACAAAGAGAAACCACTATCGTTATTAGCTGAAAAATTAGTAACCGTGACTGATGAAAACACAAAAAGATCTGGTCGAAGCTATAAAGAACTTTTTCAAGGAATATTGTGATCTGCAGAAAAAAATTGGAATTCAAGATTAAAACATTTCAGTATTTACATCCAGATTTTGAAATGGAAAAATGAATTCAAACATTTTTTTACCTTTAATTTTTATTAATTTTGTGACATCTATTGGATGAATATTTAGAAGAGATTATTATTTTTGTTATAACTTATGACTGAGGTTAAGTGATAAATAAAGTTCAAATGATGTTTTCAGATTGGTTTTAATTATATTTTACATTTTCCTTATTTAATGGTTTCTGGCTTCGATCCCCCTCCGGTGTACGCTAACAATATTGCCACCACCAACAAGATCTGAAACTTATGGTAAATAAATTATTAAGTTTATGGGGCACTGCTTCTTCCATCTAAACATTTTTATAAACTGAGCATCCGGCATTTCGAAAGGATTCATTTGATCACGCAACCTTCTCCTTTCAATTCTCATAAAGTTCCTATTAAAAATAACAATGATTTTCAGATCATATATATTATTGTGCAAAAATACTCACCTGTTATGGTTTTCTTCTAATAAAAAGCCAATAAACAAAGACATATTAGTATTATCATCCATTATGAATCTTATTTCAAAAAGTTGTTCACCAGAAAATAAACAAAGCATTCGACATAACCTCACAATATATCATCCGATAGGCTTCCGACCACCTCTTGAGTACTCGTAAATATTTACGGTTTCTGTAAGCTACAGATCACCGAAAGAAAGTCCAGAATCGCACTCTTCCTGTAAGCTCGTAAAAAGTTACAGATTGGCTTACAGATGAAAGCAGAATACCACCATAAAAGTCAGCTTCAGCTGATTATCACAAAATTGATGATCTGCTATAAAATTGTTCAGGTTATGCAATGGACCAAAAATTATTCGCACCTCCAGCATGAATGAACTCCAAACCCCACTGCGTTTGAAAATTTTACAGCCATGATCAACAACAAATTAAATTACAATATTTCGAGGCTAAGCTTCTTGAGAAATAACTCATTTCAGATTTTCCATAATGGTACATCAATTATTGCAATGATTATCTGTTCACACAGAAATAGGTCAGGCCAAAACAAAGCCAAAAGAACCAAAAAAAAAACTTTCACATACAAAAGTGATTAGATCTAAACAAGATAATCAGCAAAAGTTCAAATTTCTTAACAAAGTGACTTCACTAAAAATTTTTCTATCCAGTCGTCACATATGACTATCCAGTCTTTACGTATTTATTATTATTATGACTATCCAGTCATCACATTACAGTGCTCAAGAATTCACTGGCACATTACGATTCTTTCATGTCACCAACACTAAAACTGATTTTCTGTATCCACAGGCCATATTCTCAGCTGTTCTTGTCCTGCTGTAGTCATTCTGTTCTGACCTCCTATTCGCTTCAGGGCATAGCGATCATTCGGCAATACAGCCTTTTAATTTCAAATGGGCCAATGAACTTTGGTTTCAATTTACCACCATTTGACAGTTGTGTAACTTCCATTACTACTTTCTGATTTACCTCGATCGGGTAACCTGGTTTTCGAGTCATATCAAACTTCCTCTTTGTTTCCTCTGCCGAAACATCCAGTTTCTCAATGAGGGCATCTTTATCAACATTAATTTACTTTATTGGTATATCGCTGAGCAAGTTAATTGTTGACGAAAGTCTCTTGTTAGAGTTTTTCATTAAAACTACAGGAGCATATCCTGTCGACTTATTCACAGTCGAGTTCAGATCATTTTCAATGTTCGGTAAAGACTTACACCATAATTTTTCATCTTTCTCGTTCAAAATTGATCGCATTGCATTGAAAATGGTTCGCATAACTCTTTCAACCTTTCCGTTGCCTCTTGGTAGTCCTGTCGCTATAAAGTGTAATTCAGCATCCTATGATTCAAGAAATTGCTTGAATTTAGATGATAGAAAAGCAGTACCTCTATCTGATATTATTCTCTTTGGCTTTCCCAGTTCTAAATAGTAATTTACGTAACAAGTCCGGAAAATAGGGTTTTTTTGGACGAATAGACAAGATTCTAGGACGAGCCGGAGGCGAGTCCTGGAAGTCTGTGAGTCCAAAAAAACTATTTCCGGGCGTGTTGCGTACAATATTTTTTCGGCAACCGTGAAGAATTACAAATCAATGAGACGACACATCTCTTTATTGATTTTGATTCATATTTGAATTAAACAGAACAGAACTGTCATCCGTTATTTCGTTGCTATTGTGATGATCATCACAATGACAACAACGACGTGTTTTTCCGGCCTAGGCCGGGAAGTACGTACTTTCCGGCCTAGGCCGGGAAATGCTACTTTCTCAAAGAAAAAGCGTCCGGGAAGTGGGTACTTCCCGGACGGTTGCCGAAAAAAGACTTTTTTCATTACACCGCTCTGAAAACCCTATCAAAACATGTCGATTCAGGGCACCGAAAGTGACCCTTTTCCGTGCGGCCGCACCGAAAGTGACCCTTTTCCGTGCGCTGAGACATAGATGCATCTATGCTGAGACACAAAGCAACGATTGCGTGATGACAGTAGACGTCAGTGTTTCGAATAATTATTGTTTTACAATATCGAAATGCTTTCTGTCGAAGAACAAATATCGTTGGATTGTTTTCAGAGAGGTGTAATGAAAAATATAATAAATGAAATATACTATTTCAGGGCTTTAATGCTTTCTTCTGTTGTTCTCTGCTTCAGGGGACATAGTTTGATGAATCGTGTAAAAGCATCAACGACAACCAATATCTGTGTGCAGCCAAAAGATTTAACGAGTGGGCCTGCATGGTCAATATGCCAGGTATCCAACTTATCAGTGGGAACGTCTTTAAGTTGACAAAAGCCAGATCTCCTTCCGGTATGCGACTTTCCAACGGTACAGGATCTACAGTTCTTCACATACTTGCGAATGGTCTTATTCATTCCTGGCCAAATCACATCTTCTCTCATCTTGTTGACCATTTCATCAACTCCTATGTGTGAAGATTCATCATGGTACAGTTTCATTATCTCCAATCTAGCCAAAATTGGTACAAAGCATCTCATTGGGTGAGTCCTCTTCCCTTTTCAGTAAACCAAGCCATCCTGGACTGCAAAACCTTCCTCATGTAGATTTCCACTTAAGATCTCCATGCAAAATGGGTCGACTTTTTGCCATTCACCAATAGATTGAAGAGTACCTGTAACAGATTTGAGCGCCAGTATTTTGTTCTCGCAAGGCAAATTCCTATTCAAATAATCGACATGCTTCATCTTATCACCTGGGCGATATTCTAGTAGTCTTGTAAGCGAATCCACCAACGGGCTACTCTTGGGACCAATTCCTTTTTTAATGCTGTGGCCCTTACAGAATTACAATCCGTAAAAATTTTAAATTTGATGCTGTAGAGATAGTATCTGAAATAACTAGTAGCATCTACAATGGCTAAAGTTTCAAGATCGTACGAATGATACTTTGATTCTGCTGCAGTTGTTTTTCTGCTAAAGTACGCTACTGGGTGAATTTTTTTACTTTCATTTTTCTGCATCAGGCTTAGATTCAACCCCTTTTATAATCATT
Source organism: Adalia decempunctata (assembly GCA_951802165.1). Classification (NCBI taxonomy): domain Eukaryota; kingdom Metazoa; phylum Arthropoda; class Insecta; order Coleoptera; family Coccinellidae; genus Adalia; species Adalia decempunctata. The sequence continues at coordinate 33,073,777 of OX637697.1, forward strand.
TGTGCTTTCAACTGTTCGTCCAATCCTGACAAGTCTAATTCTAAATCTTTACAAACTAAAGTGAACGTTTTAGGAGTCTAAAGGAAGTCACAAAATCAACACAATTCTTATTAATTTTAAGTTGAATATCCCCTTCTTTGAGTATATCTAATCCAATTAAAGCGTCAATATCCTTATGTGGAATAATACTATCTGTAACTATATTGAATTCAATTTCTATACCAAATTCACACTTGAAAAATAGGATGTTTGCTTTTCCTAATGTTTTAAATTCAACGTATCCTATTCCCATAATTTTTTTAGTTTGAGGTATTACTTAACTTCATCAATCCATTCTCTGGTGATTACTGCATGAAATTTACGTAGTTGTTTTGAACTCGATCTTCCACTTGCCATGTTCGCCATGAATTCCATCATTTTCATCTGCAGTTGAGCTTGGATTTCCATCATTTGAATCATCGTCATTGGTTCGACTTGGGCAGCATTCTCTTGATTTTGTTGATCCATTTTGGATGAATTGGTTCAGGTGAACCTGTTCACCAGTTCACCTGAATACTTCGTAAAATATGTTTCAGAGGTTCTTATTGATTTCCTGTACAAAGAGTAAATGAAAATTTTAATTAATCAGACATATTTCGAATCGAATTGAATACGAGCCTTGAAAAAGAACCACGAACGGTTCGAAACGTTGGCAATGTATTAGAAACGATTCAAATAAATAAAGTTGTCCAAATTCCTGAAAACATTTATTGAATATATAACCATGAACGTTAACAATCAACACAATAAAACGAATGTTATGTGGGTCCATTCAAAATTTAGATACAAATAACGTCCCTTACATTATTTAAAGATGGTTATAAGCTGAGTTGTAAATTCACAGAACTTTTATGTTTCGCGGAGTACTTGAGCAATGCACAGAGGCAATTACTCAAGTGTGAATGTTACCACGAAAAAAGACTTCATCTGTATAAATCGCGAAAGAATCAGGGCAAAAGCTCTTCCTTGAGTCGAATTCAACTGTCTGGAATTTACCGAGAATTTCCTTGCTTTTCCAACTCTTTCCCCACTAACTTAACTTTGGTTGTTCATGAGGTGCTCTCGTAAATCCAGTGTTTCCAGTTTTTATTTATAATTCATTATTCTGTTACCTACTTTGGAAATTCATCAAATTATTCTGGATGAAGACAACGAAATATGATCCCAGAACTGTTTCATTAATTTCAAACTTTGCGGGCCCACTTTCAAAAGCATTTTTCATCATCATTTCGCCTCAGCAATGAAACCCAGATACTTCATGAAAACTATGCGGAATACCGGAGTTCGTGGACTCTGAAAGCAACCGGTGTAAAAGCTCCTCCAATGGTTTATACGGTCCGAGAACTCCTGAATTCGTGGAAGTTATTTCAGTTTATTACCAAAGTATTGTGAAGTTTTACTTTCCGAACTTTGCGGCTTTGATATTCGTGCGGTCGGTTACAAATGTAATATTTATATCGCCATCAGCCGTCCGCTTGTTGCATCCTAATGACTTTTTTAGGATTGTTCCTGTGGAAGTTTCAGAGGATTCGTTCCGAAGTATGAACAGAGAAAATTGTAAAGCTATGGTTGGCTGAAATCCCAGATCGCTGTTTTGGGAGAAGATCCGTTTATTCTTGTGGAATCTGGAATCATCAAGTCAGGCACATAAAAGGCACGAAATGATCCTACATTTCAGGTTGATAAATATACTAACTGACAAAGAAATTGCAACACCCAGAAGGAGCTGTTTTTTTGGTGAAACATGGATTACTATCCATATAGCAAGGAGTAAATGATTCATATAGCAAGGAGTAAATGATTCAAATTTGAAGAAAAAAACGAAGGGTTTTCAATTTTTTTAAATAAATGTGTTAATAATATCCACCGCGATTATCTATACACTCCTCAAAACGTCTTAGCATTGATGCAATAAAATGGTCTATTTCTTCTTGAGGAATACTATCCCAAGCTCCGGCAACATGAGGTCGAGCATTATCTTGCTGAAACATTGGATTCTCGAGCCGGTTGAGGTAAGAGAGAACATATAGCTCCACTTTTTCTTGAAGGTAACGCAGCGCTGTTATGTTACATCGAATAAAGACTGAAGGTGACCTACTTCCTACTTGAATGTGCAATAGCACCCCATATCATAGCGCCTACTGTGTAAATGACGCTCAACATCAAACTGAGATTCTCGTCTTTCTCCCGACGTCGTCTTACCCTTCTTCGGACATCATGTGCACCCAAGGAGAATCGAGAGTCATCAGAAAAGACGATCTCATGCCATTCCACATCGTTGCCGGCGATGCTCAACCGTCAGAGGTAACATAAGATGGGGTCGATAATGCTGCAGTCCAAAAGACTTTACCCGGACAGTTGCAGGATGGTTTTATTCTCCTAACCACTCATCAGCCAACGATCGCGTTGTCGCAAATCGGTCTCTAATGACCATAAGTTTTAGACGTCGATCTTGAACTTCATTTGTACCCCTTCAACGTCCCGTGCCTACTCTTCTTCGATTTTGGGCATTATCAAACCACGCTTGACAACATCTCATAACAGTGGTTGGATTTCTGTTCGTACGGTTAGCGATTTCTCGAAATGAAAACTCCGCCTCTCGTAGACCAATAATTCGACCTCTTTCGAATTTACTTAGCTGGAGATAAATTCCTCGTATACGTGCTGTGGTCATTTTAACAACTCAACATCGACTTTGGATCTCCTCGAGCAGCTGGTTTGGCTCATTATGCGACTATGCGAGTGCTTTGTCCTGACTCCTGATTCGAAAGTCGAAACTAACTTGTAGTGGAGTGCCTGGAGCATTCAAGCTCGGACTAGAGTTATAGTGAATGAATTGATACGATCGATGTGGGATATTGTTTTTCAAAGTATAATTTGCAATGTTTACCCATTTTTTTTTGGGCAATCCATTTTTTCATTGTTTAAACAAATTATTATAAAAAATTAATGTTTGACCATATATTTTCACTTTAAACAGTAATTTTTTGTATTTATATGTTGAATCTCACCTGAGTAGACATATAGGAACATTTTTCAAAGATACCTGTGAATAAAAATACCAGTAGGGATCTCGAACGTGGAGGGGAGAGCGGAGCGACAGCTGCTATTATCTCTTATATATAAAATTCTCCTGTCTGCATCTTTGTTACCGAACTCCTCCGAAACGGCTGGACCGATTTTCGTGAAATTTTGTGTGCATATCGGGTAGGACTGGGAATTTGCCAACATCTATTTTTAATCCCCCTAAATGATGAGGATGGTCCACCCCTATCTATTTTTTCAATTTTTTCGGACAAAATTTTTTATTTTTATTTTTTTATGATACGGCATACAAAAATACATATAACCCTTAATTTTCACCCCTCTACGATCAACCCCTTTTTCTAACACAACCTAACCTAACCTAAATTGAATTCTTTCAGGCTAGTTTTTCATTTTTATTGGCCAACATCTATTTTTCATCCCCCTAAATGTTAGGGGTTGTCCACCCCTATTTTTTTTTTATTTTTTATGTTATTGACGTGGGCATGTTACTACATCGTTGTAAATGGCAATTAAATGAAACGTTTGCAATTATATGTGACCATTATGTAAGATATTTGAAAAATAATTATAATAGTTACACATATGTGGTATTTGATGGGTATAAAAAAGATAGTATTAAATCAGCCGAACGGAAACGTCGTGCATTAAAAATTAAATGTGCAGATATTGAATTTGATGAACATATACCTTTAAAAATTGCTCAAGATAAATTTTTGACAAATAGTAAAAATAAAATTGATAGAAATGTTGAGAGTTAAATTAGCTGACAACAATATATTTACATGCCAAGCGGAAAGCGATGCCGACAAATTAATTGTTGAGACGGCAATGAATGTGGAATCAAAATATGTTGTTATAGTTTCAGAAGATATCGATGTCTTAGTGATATCAACGACATTGGTAGATAAAGATCGTGAAATATATTTTCTGAAACCATCCCGAGGCAAAGTTCAACAGAAGATATTTTCATCGAAATGTTTAGAAAAATCATTAACAAACTGTAAAGAACATATTCTTTTTTTTACATGCCTTTACGGGTTGTGACACTACTTCTGCATTTTTCAATAAAGGAAAAATAAAGTTTGCCAAAAATTTTGAGAAACGGATTGATTTACACGACTCAGTAAAAGTATTCAAGAATATCAATGAAGACCCCAATAATATATTGCAAGCAGGTGTGGCATGTATTTTGAGTTCATATGGCGCTCCGTCTAACACTCATGATTTAAATACATTAAGGTTCAATTCTTTCATAAAAGCAACAGCCAAAAATACAAGTGTTTTTTTATCATCACTGCCTCCAACAACTGATGCAGCGTTTGAGCACCTTGAAAGAGTGTACCTACAAATTCAGATATGGCTAGGAAATGACGTACTTATTGAAAATTGGGGATGGAGGTATTCCAATAACATGTACATCCCAATAACTATGAATCAATTACCTGCTCCGGATAATATATTACAAATGTTATTTTGTAATTGCAAAAAGGGATGTGGAGCTGCGTGTGGATGCAGAAAAAGTGGTTTACACTGCAGTGTAGCATGTCTACAGTGCAGCGAAAATAGTTGTTCCAATACTTCACCCATTATACAGATAGATGAAGTAGAAGAAAATATTTGATGTTGACAACAATGTTATATTTTTAAATAAACGGATTTTGTACTAATAATTTTTTTTTATGGTCGTAATTAATTACATTATTTCTTTAAATGTACACAATAGAGTACGTTTCATTTATAATTGAACTGGCCGAGAAATTCCATTGTACATAGCAGCTGTCGCTCCGCTCTCCCCTCCACGTTCGGGATGTCTACTGGTATTTTTATTCACATGTATCTTTGAAAAATGTTCCTATATGTCTACTCAGGTGAGATTCAACATATAAATACAAAAAAATCACTGTTTAAAGTGAAAAAATATGGTCAAACATTAATTTTTTATAATAATTTGTTTAAACAATGAAAAAATGGATTGCACAAAAAAAAAATTGGTAAACATTGCAATTTATAGTTTAAAAAACAATATCCCACATCGATCATATTATTTCATTCACTATAACTCTAATCCGAGGTTTTACGGTTTTGAATGCTCCAGGCACTCCACTATTGGGCGTTTTGCGGCTAACTGGTTAGGGCTAACGAAATGAAAAGAGGGTGGGAGGCTGCCGATTCTGGCCTACCTTGATTCTTGTAAACTGTAGACCTCAGAGTCAAAGAGAGTAGGTTAACCACTGAGGTCTGGATCTTTTAATTTCTGTTCATTTCATAGTTCGTTTTAATATTGATAAAGGAGCTTTGGACCTACTTCTTTTTTCATTCAATCTCATAAGAAGCAGTCGAGAGATGTTAGATCAGGTAATATACCACATCGAATTCAACCTCTTTTGATTTCTCACTTCTAAGGAAAATGTGGTGTGGCTTCATCTTGTTGAAGCAAAATACCTCTTCAGTCAGCATGTCCCAGTAGACTGCACCGAATATTTCGTAAGTAATCCAACTTGAATTGTACAGAAAACGCTCAACTTTACTGTTCTGTGCTTAACTTGTTGGAAACAGAGTGTTTGCGTCATTTTTTGCTAGCAGGAATAAAATGGTTCACCCTGTAATCTGAAGTGAGACCTTCCATAGTCACGTTTAGTTCAGTTTTATGTTTGGCAGTCCAAGCATTTGGATTGAAACTGCATGAATATTATTTATTCGGTGTTTCGTATGAGTGAAATTTAGGGTAGAATATTTTTTTTTATATTGGCAGCAACTGAAGATATTAACGTTGTTTATCATTCTTTGCTTCAGCTAGTCGTGAGGAAAACAGTGCTCATTGTCCCATGAAATTCAATTCATTTTTCCGATAGCGAAGGTTATTTAGATTCGATTTTGTCATAGTGGCTCCATCTTTGGCTTTCATTATCAATCCACTACGAGCGATAGATATGGCATTCGGGGTATCTGCTGTGTAGCATGGAAAACTTCAGTAAGCTAACTCTGAAGGATTATGATTCTAGGCAGCTGCACCGCAGAAAACGAATTTCCCTCTGACAGAATAATGTTGAAAAAGACTAAAAAAACATCCTGTATATGAACTTTTCTTTCCAGCTGCCTGTGATTTGCATGTGTATTGGTTTAAGTAAAGATACATTGCAGTGACTTATCTTGTATACCTATATTATAATCATGCCTTTCAAGAAACTCTATTTCGTTGGATAAGTGTACTATGTATTTATTGACCATTGTATCATGTTTAATTGTATGATAAAATTGAAGTAGGTACATATTTATCTTTCTAAATCAGAGCAATGTTGATGTCTGCAACTGCTTTTATCGGTTCACTGGTAGGTATCTCATATTTTTTTGTCAAACCGAGGATTTTTGCTTCGATACGAATTGTAAAGTTATAGAATATGAACGAAAAAGTAGCAAATACATGTTAGGGATCAATTTATTTATTTATTTTTCATACTAGAAGTTTCAGTGAGATAATCCTCTGCTAACCAGTCTTAATATGAATGCGTGCCTTTCCTTGTTGGTCTGATTCGGAATAACCATCGGCTCGTCTGAAAAAAATGCTCATTTTGAAAGTGGAGAAATGAAATATTCAAATTTTTTCATCTTATGTCACAGTAATGGTCGGCAGCATCACCAATTGCTGTAATTTTGAGCCGATAATGATCTTTAACAATTAAGTTGTGATCGGGTACCGTAAACACGAACACTCTAGAAAGATGACGTTTGAGGTTCAAATATTAAGTTCGTAAAAGAGCAAAATCGGTCCAATAATTTCGGAATTCTTGAAATTTTATATTCCCAATAATTCGCAAACTGCATACCCAATGGGGTTGAAATTCGGTTAAATGCAGAATATTGACGATTTCTAAGTGAAAACAAAATTTCGTGTAGATGGTGTGATGAAAGAATATTGAAGACTAAATGAGCTGAAATTTCTCATATGTATCAATGAAATTAATGAAATGAATGAAATCTGGAAGCCAACATTTGGCCACGCTTGCATCTTCAGTTTATTGATTTCATAAATTTTTATGGTTGATTTTCTTCATTGTACGAAGCTATTCAGTTTTTGTTTGGATTCGGTATGAGCAGAGTCATTACAGATTTTGTGGCCAACATTCATTTTTATGAGTCTTAGCAGAAGGCAATTACCAAATCCAATTCATTAACTTCCTCACAAGATATTCTGTTTAACTTGCAATGGTCTCATTAACAGCAAACGTGATTCTGGATCTACATTCCTTGGGGAGTTTTGAACATCTTTGAGGATTAAACTATTAAACACACATTTACCTTATACTTTTTAACGATTAATTGAAGATTAACTGCTTTATTGACTGGAATATTCCTAATTTATTGTGTTACTAGTTTTCGGAGATATATTGCGAAACTGGATATTTATTATCGAGAAATAATGAAAAATGTGCACTATTAAAATACGGATGTATTAATAATTTTTCTAAGCATAATAATTATGTAGTCTGGTGCGTGATCTTCCATGAGCCTCTTCGACAGGTTCAGTATCATCAGCCTTAACTCTGAAAAAATTGACCGAATTACAATGCTGTGGAAGTAAATCTAAACACTTTCTTCTCTTATTAATGTAGCTAAAAAACATGAAAAATTGTTCCCAAAAGAGACATATTCCTATAATAAACATCTTTCTGTTCTGTCCATTCCCATTACTGAGACAAAATGTCTATGGGTTTTATACGGAGCGTTTTTTGAAAGTCCATTTATCAGGCAAGACGTTTCAAATATGAAGGGGGTTACTCTTTATTTCATAGCCAAGCATACCTACCTAAATCTATCTTTATTTTTTCAACTCCTCATATTAGAGAAAAATATTTTGTGGAGGCAGCTATGTATACAGCATACAGCACGTAACGTAACAGGCAAGATTCAGGCCTCATTCAATTTTGGAATTCTGCTACAAGTTGCAATTATACTAACTGACGAAGAAACTGCAACACCCAGTTTAAATTTAATTTTTTTTTGTAAAACATAGATAGTATAGCAAAAAAATCGTGAAGGTTTTCTCATGTAAACATTTTTTGTTACTTAAATATTGGAGTCGTTTTTTGCAAATTTTTCGACTTCAATGGAAGTCGATACAACAAACCAGCTGTTCGAGGACATCCAAAGTCGATGTTTATTTGTTGTTACAATGCCTAGAGCACGTGTACGCGGAATTTATAGCCAGCTAAGTGAATTTGCTTACCGTACGAACAGAAATCAATCTACTGTTATGATATGTTGTCTAGCGTGGTTTGCTAATGCCCAAAATCGAAGAAGAGTAGGCACCGGACGTCGAAGGGGCACAAATGAAGTTTAAGATCGACGTCTAAGACTTATGGCCATTAGAACCGATTTGCGACAACTCGATCTTATGCTGATGAGTGGTTAGGAGAACAAGGCCATCATGTTACTATCCGAACGGTTTACATCCGAATAAGTTCTTTTGGAATGCAGCATTATCGATCCCATCTTGTGTTACCTCTGACGGTTGAATATCGCCAGCAACGATTACAGGGGTGCAGAGAACGACAACATTGGAGTGTGAATTCGCACCAGGTATTCATTTCTGATAAATCTCAGTTCTCCTTGGAGGCACATGATGGCCGAAGAAGGGTTAGACGACATCAGGGAGAAAGACGTGAACCTCAGTTTGATGTTGAGTGTCATTACACCAAACACTAGACGTTATGGTATGGGGTGCTATTGCACATGCTAGTAGGTCACATTTAGTCTTTATTCGAGGTAACATGACAATGCTGCGTTACCTTCAAGAAAAAGTGGTGCTATATGTTATCCTTTACCAGAACCAGCCCGAGAATCCATCAATATTTCAGCGAGATAATGCTCGACCTCAGCATGTTGCCAGAGTTCGTTCAAACTCTTTTGAAGCGACCCATGTGAATCTTTTGCATTGGCCGCCAAGATCCCCCGATCTTTCGCCCATAGAGCATATTTGGACATCATGGGTAGAAGGCTTGGAAATGTACCAAGTCCCCCAAGGAACAATGTCAAGACGTGTTGGACAGTGTATAGATAATCGCGGTGGACAAACACATTATCAACAAATTTATTAAGAAAAATTGTAAACCCTTCGATTTTCTCCAAATTTTAAACATTTACTCCCTGCTATATTATTTATGTTTCACCAAAAAAAAATTAAATTTAAACAACTCCTTCTGGGTGTTGTAGTTTCTTTGTCAGTTAGGATCTTATCTTTTCAACCAGCCATACCTTAAAATTCAATGGTTCTCAAAATATTCGCTTTTGAATAGCACTTTTTACTTAGAATTCAATGATGTCAGTAAAACCTTTTTTTTTTTATTTTTTTCGAATGGGACCCTTGATATTTTGGTATTCTTCAGTAAAGCTTGAAATTCCCCTCCCAAAAAGAACCCCTACTGGATATTTTGTTTTTTAGGTGAAATGAACAACGTCTTCACTTTTTGACACTTGAGTAAACATTAGCTTTTTGTTTCTCACCGCTATGAAAAGTTTATTTTCTTACGAATATCAATCTATAAGTGAGGTTATATAAAAATATTCCGACCCTATTGAAATCTACGTAATAAAGTGCTTCAGAAATGTTTTCATCGAAAGGAAGAATTTCTTACGAAAATATAGTTACTGCAAATTTTCGAAAATACAGACTTGCAAAAAACAATATCACGCTGGAATGGGTACAGATATTGATGTGCCTTTTTCATCTAAAAAGCTTGTGAATAGGACATTCCGTTCAAAAGAACCCAAGTTGGCCACCCTTTACACATTCCTAAAACTAAAGACTTCTAATAATTGGCAGTTGGGATTGTTATTGAAATTAACTGCTTGAAAAAACGAGGTGGGTGTTGAATATGAAATAATTGGTGTAGTCATTTACTGAATTAATATCTTAATTCCATCCCAACTCATCTAGAAATCCTAGAATAATCTCTGGTTCTTATATCTTTCGGTTATACAAGAAACATACCAGAACTAGATATTTCAAACGGAACATCCTATGTGTTATTGTGTTATCGCATCATTGAAATCCGTCAGCACAATTATGTACTGACATAGAGAATCTATCCAAGTACGAAACGCAAACTAATAGTTTAGGTTGTTGAAGAGAAATCACCCCAAAAGGATCAAAAGAAAATCAAATGTTCTGTTGAGTTTAGTGCTACAAGTCCAAAATTCAAAAATAAATTGTTTCAAGGCAACTCTAAAGTTAGGAGTTATGGGAAGCTGATAATTTTCTGACTTGATTTAACTTAACTTCAATATCCATATAACGCTGACCGCTGTCATTTCATAGGCCTTTTTTCAAGGAAATTGGATTCAATTTGAGGACAACTTGAATAGATTGATATTGACAAATGTATATTCAAAATACACCAAGAAATACTCACTCTGCCGAAGCGAGAACGATGGTGAAAAGAGCAAACAGCCACAAGAAATTGAAATTCATTTTGCCTTTCGGAATAATTGTGACACGATCTCAGAGCTTCAACTCTTTATATCGGGAAAGTATTGGGACATAAAATGGTAGGATAGATTTCAAATAATTGGTTTTCCATTTCGCCATATTTGAATGACTACTGAGATGAAAATATACCTGTAAATATCTATAAAAAACACATCAAACCCCATGTAGTTTACTACCTGTGATTAAAACGAATCTATAATGTTTTTGGTGTAGTACCTACTCATTTTATTTCCCGGTATTCGGTTGTACAGTTTTAGAGGAGACATGCACAGTCCAACAGGCGTGGCTCGAGTCATAGAGAAAGGATACTCCTTTCTTTATGGCTCGAGAACGCGCATCTTACTGCCTGTGCAAGCAGAATTATTATTAATCTTTTACTTATATAAAAACATCAATACGGCTGAGAGTTTTTATCCACTTCCTATGACCAGATTTTTTTTTATGTAATTTGAAAATTATTTATTTATGTTATTCTGTTCTTATTCCATGTTCTGAAAAAAACGAACAAACACCTTAAATCAACCCAAAAATACAGGTTCCACTTAGCCTTCATTGTGAATAGTTTCTATATTAATTGAACATCTAGTAAGAATTCTGAGTATTTCAGGTTTTTTCGATGAAACAACATATCTAGTGAAATTCATTTTGCGAACGTTCTCGCTCTGGAACTGACATATTTTATACTCTCAAAATCGGGCATGCATTCAATTATAGATAACCATGTATTCGTATTCTTGGTCATATTCCTCTATATGGTTGCTCCCTGGGGATGGAATGAAATGTTTCTTGGAAAAAATTGAAGTTCATTCGATCAGGTTTCGAGATACGCGCTTAGTAAAAGTAGGCAATTTTCAACTTGAACGCCCTGTATCTCAAAAACTAGTCATAGGATTGAGTGGGGGCCATGGATACTTTTGATCAGTAGGTCGAGTACTATATTATACCAAAATATTAGAACATTTGACGGAACGCCATTTGCCATAAGGAAAGTGCGAGGTCCTTTGTCAATTATCGACACCTACGACCAAAGACTCGCTACGAGTACATTACAGGCGACAGGGTAGGAGAGACGTAAACGGAAAAGATAGTTTCAGTACAACTATGCAGGCATATAGCGATCGAGAGGCTATCATCCCGTGGTGTTTGGGCTGCATAATTTCATTATTGGTCAGGAAATCCTGAAATGCGTGGCTTGTTTTGAATTCAATTCGAATGCTTTTGTTGTGAATTCTGGATTATGTTGATATTCTGTTGATTTTGGTTCTTGCTGGACAATTAGATATGCGTTTGAAAATAATTCAAAATGGAGATGTATCTTAAAGCATAAAACCTTCATTGATTTGAAACAAAATGGGCTTGACCTACGAAAAATAGTTGACTTATAATCTAAGCTTCTTCAAATGATGACGAATCGCCACTGATAGTCTTAACCATAGTATAGTACTAGTACAGGATGATGTATAAAGGAATAGATAAACATCAAGAAAAATAACTGTTCATTGATTTATTCAGTAGTATCATAGTATAAAGACGAATACTATGGCAGTTCCTATGCTCACATTTAACCATAGTATGCAGGTCTATATCCTGGCATTATCATGACTCGTGCTCTCGGATCGGCATCGTCTGGTGTTTCTCTGAAAAATAAATGCTATATTACGCAATTGATCAAATAAGTTTTGCTCTTCATGATGATGGATGTAAGATTAATATTGCGCACGCGTAGAAACATGCGGATATGGCATGAAGCAGTGCGCATGAATTTCTCGCCACTCTCGCATGACAGGCCCGTGTGGGTCAAGCGGGGCACTCGCCCTGGACGCCAGCTTAAGGGGGCGCCAAAAACGACCAGTGTTTAATTTTTTTTTCTCGCAAAAATGTCATATTATTATTATATGGCTGGACTCTGAAGTGCCATCTTGACCACTCAAAAAAAGGACAAATATCCTATCTCTGCAAATCTAACCAAAATGAAATTATCGATTTAATGACCACCAAAATTCGGAATAATATTATTAATGAGATCAAGGAGGCTAATTATTTCGCTATTATGTTTGACTGCACCCCAGATCAACAAAGGAACCAGGTTATACGATATTTAAAGTGAACGGAGTCTGGATATGAGATAAAGGAAAGTTTTGTTGACTTCCTAGAAGTTTACGGAAAAACTGGAGAATAATATCATAAATGATTCTAGATAAAGTGCAAGCTGATGATTTATATGTCAAAAAATGTCTTGGGCAATCCTACGACAACGGATCTTATATGGCTGGCATATATAAAGTCCAATCCAGAATTCTACAGATGAAGGAGCTGTCAGTATTAGTTTCATGCCAATCACAATCTTCGAATCTTATGGGTGTCCATTCGGCTTCATCATGTTCAGAAGCAGTAAATTTATTTGGTGTTGTACAAAAACTGAATTCTTTTTTTGTTAGTTCAACCACACGATGGACAATTATGAAAAAGGGCACGAAAAAAACTTTAAAAGGAAGTAGCCACACAAGTTGGGGGCTACACATCATAATTTACCGGGAGTTGTCAAGGCTGTGGAAGAAATCAAAGATTCCTCACTAGTCGCAGAATCCAAGTATGAAGCTGGTCATTTGCTTCATGCTGTGAAAGATTTTAGATTCATCCTGAACCTAACAATTTGGGATAATATTCGGCGAGAGATCAATAGGGTCAACGTGGAAATTCAGAAAGGGGATATAATTATTTCACGTTCATTATCGTTGATGCAAGAGCTTGTGAAGATCTTGAGAGAAAAACCTATTGAAAACTGGATCTCGGAAGCTATTATTTTTTGTATTCCGATAAATTCAAAACTACAGATTCGTTAGAGATGAAGTTAACTACTTATATAGATGGAGAATGACTTATTTAAGCTACAAGCAGGTTTTGACCAGTTCGTGTAACCAGATTAACATGAAAACCTAGCGAATTGTTGAAAAAAGTCCTCAATGTTTCTGTTATAACAGACCCGGGGTCATGGACGAATTATTCGAAAGATGCTGTCAATTTTTTTCCAAAGCTATCCAAAGTTTTGTCGTTGAATTTTGATATGCGAATCTACCTATCAGGTGGATCTACTTTAAAGGTGTTATATCAATTCGTCATAATTAATTATGTATTTTTCGAATTCCGGGCTGTAAACAAGCTCTTCTTCCTTGTTTTTTTAGATTTCTCAGTTCAATCAATCATGTCCCTGTAGGATTTTGGACATCCTCTGCGATATGAACACTAGGAGCAACAGCTCATTGGGACTAATCTCGTATAGCAGTTATTATTTTCAACTGCCTCTGCAGATATGGTAATTCCAAGAAATTTTCTTAAAATTATTTGAAGACATTACAATAAAATTGAGAGAAAGTGGTGCTGCCATCAGAGTAGAGTAGTAGGTTTCTGGTTTGTTATGCCGGAACCTTTCTGGTTATGATCACAATAAAATGCTCCTTATTACTTGTCCTCATTTGATAATTACTTACGTGCATATAAACACTGTGATGAAAAATGAAATAATAAAATGCCAACAAGCAACAATACTTACGCTTTCACTGAAGCAATAAGACACATTGCAACTGCAAAAAACCAAAGCTTGTCAAAGTTCATATTTACTCCTTTCTGAGTACAACTGACTAAGAAGAATTCGATAGCTCCTTTATACTCAACAAAGACAAAACATCATTAAATAAAAATAATTTTATGTGATATAAAACATTTTTGACCAATTACTTGAACATTTCAACACAATTTAGGATAATGACTAACGAGTGATTTAATGTAGACGCATAGAAACTCTGGTTTAGAACTTCTATCCAAAAATCGTAGATCTCTACAGCTATTTTTGTGAAGGTAATATATGTTATGTGTTCAGAGAGATTTATACAGGGTGATTTTTTCAAGTGTTTCGTTAGATGTTTTCAAGGAAGGAATTGCGATACAAATTCAAAATATTGTATTCTTGTTTTGGAGTACATGAACTCAATTTGTAAAATATTTTCAAGTGGAATCTACTTCCGGTTCTACCGGAAACGGATGTGAACTTCGTTATTCCAAATGTAACACCCTGTATATTTATACATATTTGAATTCTTCGTTTCATCCTTCAATGATGATATGATATGATATGATATGATATGCGCAACCACATCAATCGATTGTTGAGTTATAGCCTGATTCTCAATTTTTTTGACAGAAAGATTGTCACAAATTAGTGTTTATATCTCCAAAATCTCTCATTGGAAAAAATTATTTTTGCAACAGTGAAACAAAAGGAAGTACGCTGAAACTGCTCATTGTATAAATTATGAGGAAATATTATACAAGGTGCCTGAAACAGGGCTTCAAAGTGAGCCTCAATAAAACTATGAAATCTCATTTTTTTCAAATGGGAACCATATAATTTTATAATTCCGATCGATTGAAGACAAAATAACTGTTAATTTTCCTGGCAAGTGGGAGATAAAAAGACTAGAAATTTTCTTGTGCGCTCGACTGTTTTCGAGTTACACCCATTATCATTCAATCAATAATTCTAAAATACGATCGAATTTAAATTTACTGAAAAGTATATACCTAAAAGGAAATGATGCGAAATTCTGTGAAGATCGTATTATAAGAAAGCTGAAAAAATTCAGAAATTTCATTTTCATACCTAACCTATTCGTCAAGTTCGTCTGAAATTTTGCTAAACTATTGAGTCGACATATTTATTCCAAGATACCTGATTTCAGTTTGATTGAATCCTAAATCTTGAATATATTGTGACATGAACATTTCGCATCTGCTGAATCACTGGGTGTAATTTAACCAAGTATTATTTGGATCTACGCAATCAACTTCCAAACCCGCTTCATGAATATCGAAGTTATTGTGCTCTCGAAAGGCAAACCTAAAGCTTATGTTATGATCAACATAAGAATAGAATTCATCATTAAGTTCTCATTTTTGGAAGTCTCCAACTGGAATCTGTATATGAAGGGTGATTCCACCTTTCACCATTCTCTGGAAACTGTTCCTGTGGAGAAATGTTCGCAGTTTATCTTGAAAGGCAACTATGAATGCAATCAGTCACAATGTCTTTTCTTTATTTTTCAAAATTCGACGAAACGGAGAAACGATGTACCATTTCAGAAAATTCTGACGACGGAGCTCCAGTCCATCTACCGTCTGAATATTGGTGCAATTTATAATTCTTTTTTGGGATGAGTTCATTTTAGGCCCGAAGAACTGAAAAACTCAATTTGAGTAGGTAAAAAAATAGCAAACGTCACTAGAAAACCGGCTCGTAATTCAGTTCCGAGGAAAATATATTGTATTCAGTCGTAGGTACTAGTTTATTTCAATGAAATCGGGTATGAAAACTTTTTTTTTAATTCTTAGACAAACTCTGGTAATCTTGAAAAATAAAATACAGAAAGAACCTTATGAAGCTAAAAACAACAGTTACATAAAATTCAAAATTTTCTGTTTAGACGTTTTTAGTTATCTCATAGTCGGGTCAGAAATATCGACCTCCGAACTTTTCACAAACGATTAATTTTACATCAACGAGACGATTTCAAGCTCCGAAAGAATGCCAGATGTTGTTTTGAGTCAAACACTTTTTTATGCATTCCTCAGTGCACCTGCTCCGTACGAGGATGGCTTACAGTGTTGCCCTGTTGCCATTTACGGAGGTGACAACGAACTGAACGTCCCTTGGCTTTATTCCTCCATATATAAGACGGCGCACTAGCGCTGGTGGTATACACCTGAACTAAAAGATTGTACAGTACATAAATATGGTGCGTTCTGACCTCAAAACGATTTTTTGATATGTTGATCCCTGAAGTCTCCTGAGTCTAACAATCTAAGAAACAAGGCAAAACGTTGTGACCTCCGATTTCGGAGGTGACAGCGTTATATATGAGGTGACAACGCTTGTTGAGTTTATATTTTGGAGGTGACAATGACAATTAATAACTCTATATATATCTAGTCAATTTTGATGATTTTTTGTTTCTATATATCCGACCGACCATCTTCTCAGCTATGAGCTGCCCCCCTCTAGCTGAAATCCTGGGTACGCCCTTGCTCTCTCGCCTTCAAAAACTGGTACTACGAATGGAATTATCCTGCACCTTTTTTATTGATTTATTTTTCCCTAATATAACTTGTTTTGTATTTATTATCATTCGGCATTGTTTTCCATTTGTTTCTGTGTCCGATTGCCTCATTTTTTCATTATTTGGGATGGCAGTTGGCAAGGGCCTCGCTCTTGGATGGGCCTCGCGCAAGAACCCAAGCATGAGAGGATATTTGGCTTCATGTGTAAAAAAATTGAAGGAAATCAATAATAGTGAATTTTTTAAACAATGCAGCTACAAATTTTCCGTAACAGTAGGAGAATCATGTGATATTGATGGACATGAATTGTACGAAGAACAGTGCGTATGAGTAAAACGACGATATTATCCCGGTGCTGAAATACATAAGAGAAAAAATATAACTGAAGTTTACCCCACTATCGAAATAGTCCTGAGAATTAGAGCCGTTTCACAAGGGACTGATGGTCAGTCCTGATGGTCGGTCGAACCGATCATCAGTCGGCGGTATTTGTTTTCACATCGATGAGTATCGTCAGTCGCCGCTATCAAAGACCATTTGCTGCCATGGCGTGACACTGTAATTGCTTTGTACGAGAACCGTCCGATTCCCGCACGAAGTGAAAACTTTTTTCGTATTTCGAAAGTCTTATATTGGAATTATTATTGTGTGGATTCTTTGTTTGAAAAGTTATATGGGAAATCTACTTGATGATTGGTTCAAGTTTTTTTGAAGTTTTAAAATTTACTCTGTCATCTTGTATATAAAAAGCTAAAGACCTCAGACAAAAAATTAAGGAGCGAGGACATTATCGACGATCAATCTGCTGATGAATATGCAAACTTGCTTCGTCATTGAAAAAGATTCTTGAAATCTTCCAGTCATACACAGATCAGAGCCAGATCCTCCCAATATTCAAATCAATATCTTTATAATTTTCTGGGGATGTGTTCCATATTTCCATTTCAGTTTCAAAATTAACTTTTTCCTACCCATTGACTATTATCCACTATTATTGGTGAATAAATACAATCCTTTCGTAAATACGTAGAAATTCCTAAGAATATTCAATAATAACATGCGCAACACCGCAATCGCATCAGGACTGACGGTGCGCATGCATTATGTGCCTTTTGCCGCGACTAGATCCGACGACACGCAAACGCACAGGCCGAACCGATGCTCATGCTTATTTCATGGGTCGACTGATGATACGCATGCATGTGAAAGTATTGCGAAATCCAGTTCAAACGCCGGTCCCGACTGACCATCAGTCGCATGTGAAACGGCTCTTATTGCCACCACACCTGTTGCAGTTGCGTCTGCTGAAAGGAGTTTTTCGAGGCTTAAAATTAACAAAACTTATTTGAAGAATTCAAGATCGGCTTTCAGTACTCGCTATTCTTTAAATAGAAAATGACGTAACTCATTCGTTGGATTCGTTGTGTTCTAATTAAAGATTTGAGTCTCAGAAAAAGCCGCGAACATCAATTTTGAAATTTAACATAAATTTTAAAATTTATCTTCTCCGAATTTGTCGAATTTGTAAACCTTTCGAAGTAAAATATTTTGAAACACAAATTTTATTTAGTTGTAAAACTATGGCAGTTTTTATCAAACATGACAAAATACCTAAACCAAACGACCCGACTTAAATTCGAATGACATACTTTTCACGAAGGACAAAGGGCCTCGCAAAGACCTGCCGCCCGAGGCCTCGCAATTGGTAAGGCCGCCGCTGCCTGACGAAATATAAGAATTGAAACCGTGACACTTGACAGCCAAAATTTTCTTCATAGCCCTCTGCTCGGCGAAAACAGTGGTATATTTTTCAGCATATTGGTTAATTTCGATAATTTAACGATCACAAATGGATTTTTTCCAAATTTATTTCTGCCTACAATTCGTGGAATCAGCAGAAAGCACTCACCTGCACAAACTTAGTTAAAAACCATGTGTTTTCACAAAATCAATTCGTTCCGTGAGAAAAAGGACTCTAATTTATACAACACATACACAAGGCCAGCAGACAAGAAGATATATTTCTCAAGCCAGCACAAACCGTGAGTATCATTCCTTCAATTTTTACTTTGTGGTAGTTTTCCTATTTCATACATTATTTTTATTTAATTTTCGTCCTGATAAGATATAGCTCCATTCTTCTCTCCAAGAGAGTTCTATGTATAAATGTATATTAATCAGTTCTCGTAAAATACGAATCGTTTCTGCTCAGTGCGGTTTATTGTCTTTTTCATTATTCTGTATCCCCATTGTCTTGTTAAGGTTCTCCATCCCCGTACATATCTAGTCCTAGTCATCGCCTTCCTTCCATTTGGCTTTTCTTTCTTATGTGAACCGTCATGTTTGCACTGGCGGAACCAGACAGTTTTTTAGTAGGGGGGGGGCATGAATTTTTTCAGTGGGGTCCATGAATTGTTTCATTGAAAATATTAGGTATCGATTGAACTACTATCAAGGGATTGTTGTCAATTTCGAGGTCCAAGGGAGGGACCATGTCCCATGTCCCTCGTGCCGCCTCCCCCTCTGTATCCGCCAGTGCATGGTTGAAGAAAACTGATGCGAACGGTACCAGGAATATCCACATCATTTGTTGAGAAAACCGATTTCCTTCAAGTTCAATTATCCTCGCGATGTTCAGGGTGACAAGAAAAACTTCGGACAAATTTTGCTGTGGTCTGGAAAAAAAGTATTTCAGAGCAGCCAAATAATTTTTATTCTCTTGGTTTCTCTACACTTTCTGACTTTCCTCTACTAATATGTGAATTCAAAGGGTCAAGGGTTCAATTGAAAACTTTGAGTTATCAAGGGGTAAGCAGGGAATCACATGCCGATGGGCGACAGAAATATTCAGTATTCACGACCTAATTACGGGTGCGGCACCTTTGAACATGCAGGCTCTCGAAAAAAATATTTACGACTTGAATGCGGCTCATTTGAACAAGAAATTGGTTCATATTTATCATTTCTGACCCTATTGCCATTCCTTCCCTATCCGTACTTTCACTTTCAATATCTTTGTTTCAGATATTGAGCCAAATCAAATTTTTGCCCATCTTGTAATTGTTTTAGCCGAAGTATGTCAAATTCTAGGGGTGGCCAGCAAAATTTTAGGTGGGTCAGGGGCTATTTGGGGGGGAACGTTCCACCAGTTCCCCCCCCCCCCCTTGGATCCGCGCCTGTCATCTGCAGAATGGCGGCCCTACTCACCGGATCTCAACCCAATGGACTACAGCTTGTGGTCGATTATGGAGCACAGGTCTTGTGCTAAAAAAGACAAAAATTTGGAGTCGCTGATGCAATCTCTGCGCCGGGAATGGAACCGATTAACGCCCGTGGAGCTGCGGCCCGTTGCCGAAAATTTTAAGAAGCGTCTGGAAGCTACGTGTATATCGCCGCCAAAGGAAGCCACTTCAAAACGGCTTAAATGTATTATTAACAAATGTTCAAGCTATTATTATTTGTTGTTGTTCTGTTCAATTTCTTCTGTTTAATAAAGTTAAATGAAAAAGAGTTTGTTCGAGGTTTTTCTTGTCACACTGTATAAGTTATCGGCATAGGCGGATTTAGGGGGGGCACGGGGGTGCCCCCCCCCCCCCCCCCAGACGGTAGTATACTCTATATTTTACTTAATAAACCTTCCTATATACATACTTGTTATTCTTGACTTTTTGCCCATCCGCCCCTTGTGCCCCCCCTAAAAAAAATTCTGGATCCGCCCCTGGTTATCGGTTTGTTTTATTGGGACATTATCAATTCCCCTCGGAATGTCTACTCAGTTTCAATGAGAGAAATCTGTTAGTTTATTTTGCGTATGAACATCTTCATTTCTTTTTGTAGGTATATGTTATACAGGGTGTTTGGTAATTCGACGTGAACCTTGGAAAGGGATACACTAGACGTCATTTGCAGTGAATTGCGTCGAGTAAAGCATGGTCCGAAAATGTATGGTTACGAAGATATGGCGATTTTTCAACTTTTTCGAAATTTTTTGCTTCGTTATCGAAAATAATTAATTTTGTGAAAACCACTCGACTCTAAATATTCAATGAATATTTTTTTCAAAGCTGAGGAGATGGTCCTCATTTCTTGCGAAAAAGTATTCACCAAAAATTCAGATAACCCGAGATATACAGGGTCAAAAATGGCTGCACCTGTTTTCCTCATAAAATCTTGACAAAACAATTGAGAATTACCCGAAAAAAGTATTATGAATTTGGTGTACAAATGTAAGGAAAAACTTCCCTGTTTCATCAGCTTTCCAAAAAGGTACATATGTCAATAATTCCTTCATGCAATCTAAAAATATGGCCGGAAAACCAAGCAGACAACAGACTTTTTCGAGTCATTTAGTGATCGAACCATGGCCCGCTTACGGCTTACGAATCACGTCGAGTGAAATAAAGGATAATAGGATATCTGAATGACTCGAAAAAGTCTGTTGTCTGCTTGGTTTTCCGGCCATATTTTTAGATTGCATGAAGGAATTATTGACATATGCACCTCCTTGGAAAGCTGATGAAACAGGGAAGTTTTTCCTTACATTTGTACACCAAGTTCATGATACTTTTTTCGAGTATTTCTCAATTGTTTTATCAAGATTTTATGTGGAAAACAGGTGCAGGCATTTATGACCCTGTATATCTCGGGTTATCTGAATTTTTAGTGAATACTTTTTCGCAAGAAATGAGGACCATCTCCTCAGCTTTGAAAAAAATATTCATTGAATATTTAGAGTCGAGTAGTTTTCACAAAATTAACTATTTTCGATAACGAAGCAAAAAATTTCGAAAAAGTTGAAAAATCGCGATATCTTCGTAACCATACATTTTCGGACCATGCTGTACTCGACGCAATTCACTGCAAATGACGTCTAGTGTATCCCTTTCCAAAGTTCACGTCGAATTACCAAACACCCTGTATACAAACTCTCAATATTCTATTTTGATTACCTTCGCCATATTAATTTTCTTTGATAGTCCATCATTTCAGGCATATTTTTATATACAAAACAGTTAATAATAATAATTTCAAATCTGCAGGCGTCCCGCCACTGAGCTCATTCCCTTTTTTCTATTATTATCAATGAAATCATTTTTTACAATTCGTATAAAAGGAAGAATGGCAGTTCCAACATAAAATGCTTGAATTTTTTTTACAAATTTAATTTATATTTAACGATATATAATATATGGATTGATTACTTTTATGCTGTAGTTCTTAGCAGGTGGTTTCTTTTCGAAGATGGAAGGGCTCAAATAATTCGCTCTGTAATAATAAATTGATCGAAATTAATATAATACATAATTGGTACAGCAATAACTGTTTGGTTATTTATTTCTGATAATTAAGATCTTTGAGAATTTAAAAGAGCAATAAAGTGAGATTATATGAGCTCGACCACTCAATCAGGCACTAGCGGTTCTAGAGAGTTTTTCAGGAGGGGGGGAGGGATCATGAAAATTTTCAACCAAGAGTACAGATTGAGCCAAACTGGACACATTCGAATCTGTCCTATTTATAAACCATAGAAAAATAAATGTTCCATTGTTAGGGGGTGTTTTTTGTAAATGTGCATACATTCATAAAAAGTGGCTGTAACCATATTTTCCTGTGGAAAATTCTGCGTTTCTGTGAAAATATTTCTTTGAATTAATGTATCATACAATGGTGTCGGTATGTTTTCCTAACATATAATGCTTCTCAATATTCATTTATAGGTATAGGGCAATATTTCATTTCAAATGGGATTTTTACACTGGAGATTTTTGTATATTTCAGAAGAGCATGAGGTTACCATTTTGTCTGAAAACTTCAATTTGAATCAGAACTTCACATTTACCATTAACTTCAAAAATCGTTCCAATTCAGTTCTTCACCACTTCAATGATATAATACTCATCTACATAATCATCTTTTACGTATCTAAAATGAAAAGGGAGATTCCAAAATAAAATGCTTCAATTCTGTCGGAAATTTATATTTTAACAAATTTTAATATGGATTCTTCAATACTATTCTTCGGTTCTTAATATGCCTGCGAAAGTTGGTAATGTTCATATACGGATCCGCTCTGTAATAATAATAAGTTGATCAAAATTAATACATAATAATCATGCAGTGGCATTGCACGGCTCAAAATTCGATAGTAACAGACATTTCAGGAAATTGATAACGCCATTAATTGTTCCTAGCTAACGAGCGCGCAATAAGTAGGAGCATTGTTTAAACAATGGTAGGAGTAAGAGCAAGTGCGAGTAGAATTCAAAGACCTTTCAAATGACGCGACACTCGATCTGGATTCAAATTCTTGGGCCAGGTGCCATCAGGCGCGCCCTCGTGTAGGGGGTTGCGTTTTCATGACTAAAAGTACGCAAATTGTGGCTCTCTTCGAAGATTAATGAACGTATCTGAGTATATTTCGAAATTATAATAATATGAGAAACATCATAATGTTCTTTCATTAGTAAATTTGAGTTATATTCCATAATTTCCAATATCAAATTAAATTATATTTGATTATAGCTAATTATTATTAGCCCAGAGTGGAATTTCTTTAATAAAGTCACTGACTGGGGTCTGAATCAGCCATCACTACACCTGTTCATTTCTGAAAGGTCTGATTCTTGAGGTATTGAAGCGTAAGCAATAATATTTCATTATAGACCTGAGGATACCCACCTCTGATCCTCATCGGATATTTTATTGAAATAACAACTCGAGCTTATATGAAGATTTGTCATATTTCCAAAGATACACTAACTTACCTCACTTTCATTTGAATGATTGACAACATAGCCATCGAAAAGATAAAATATACAAGAAAATATTTCATTATGCATTTATTCCAAGATTTTTCAGAATCTTTTAGTTATGGTTGATTTAGAAGAACTCTTCTGCTCATAGGCAGAAAAAACAAATGAGAAAGTAATATCAATCAATGCATCATAAGGATATGTAATTGAATTGGAGGGAATGTAACCCTAATTATATCCATTAATCAAAACATAAAACGAATATTATATCCTCGAAAATTTCCAATTATAATTTCGAATTCAGTTCTGCGAACGTTAGATATAAAAGAAATGTGAACCACATAAAAAGATTTATTTCCTCAATTAAATCTAGTAAGTTAGGTATTCCTAATGATGTTATAAAATAACTTTTTATTCCTTCCAGTTTTGGTTTCATTATTTCTAGTAATGTTCTTACCCGATTATATTTATATATTTTTTTGGTAATTGAAATCTTTATTTACGACTGATAACAGCGATACACTAAGATTATTAGCTTTCGCGCACTTTTTCCCATTCGTAGCTAGCACAGCCTCCCATTCATGCAGGTACCGAATGTGACAAAATTGCTTGAATTTTAACTTATTGCTCGTTTTTTCCTATGGACAAGAGCATTAACATTATTGTCCATTTTAAGACGAAAATACTTTTATAAGTTCATTCTGGGGTCACTGATGAAGAACTCATGGTTAAATTTTATTCTGTCCGTTCTTTCGACGTCAGTCCTGGTGTACGATAGCTTTAAAAAAAATTAGTGTCTAGTTCGCATGAATTAGCGAACGCTTTATTGTTGAATGAACAAACTGTAATTTCTGGATTAAAAATAGCCGTCGTCTCAAATTCGCCATTGGTCCGTTGTTACAATCAAGTTGCATAGAATCCTTATGACTCGAAACTGTGTGGCTCTTTGTGGAAGGCTTGTTCCTAGAAGTTCAGTGCATTCGGTTAACATAAGACGCCCTTTCTCTTTCACTGTTCCGGAGCATCGTAATGCTAAATTTCAAAGGTGCTTTTCTTATAATGCTGTGAAATTTTTGAACAGTGTGAACAGTGATTTTTTAGCTCTTACTTATCCCCAATTTAAGCGTCGAATGAGGTGCTCACTCTTTCTTGCACAGGACAGTTAATGTTGTTTTTTTTTTCCTCAGTATTTGTTTGATTTCCTTTCTGAATATGTGGATTTACTTTTAGATGTTGATATATTTATTTATTTATTAAGCAATTTACAGCTGACCTTGAAACAGTTCCTGCGAACTGATGACAAGGCCTACAGGTACGTTATAATAAATTGGTCAGTTAACCACAAACTCCAAAAAGAATAATAAACATGTGTGTATAATCGATGTACTTTTTCACGTCATACTTGAAACTGTTTTTTTTTTCTCTTACATCATAATTGTATAGTCTTAAGAAGAGACAACCAAACGGGGTTGAGTGTAAGAGTAGTCTGGGACTAAACTTCGCCTCGGCTTGGTTCGTCTAACATCTCATCTGTTGATGTATCTGTACTGTGTACATGGGTTAATTGAAATAAAGTCGATTTATTATTATTATTATGGCTTCATCACATAGTCATCTAACTATGGTTGTAGTTTTAATGAGTCGAGAAACACCGGGTTCATACCATGAACCTAAGGATATTCTTCTTGTAGGATGGAAATGGTTGCGTAGTTTCATGATTTTAAAGTACTTTGCGTACTATGTGTGCCGTACTCAAAACAACAGTTTTTTGAAGGGTGAGAATATTGTGATTTCCAGGGATTTCTTTTATGAATTCACTGGTTGCTTTGGTTATCAGTCCTGTGGCGCCTATTACAACTGGTACAACTGTAGTTTTCATGTTCCAGAGCCTTTGTATTTCTATTTGGAGATCTTTGTATTTCAATCGTTTTTCCGCCTCTTTTTGTGTGACATTGTAGTCGGATGGTACTGCTACATCAATCAGTTTACATGATTCAGTTTTCTTGTCTTTGATCTTTGATGATTATATCTGGCTTATTTGCTGCAATGGCTCTATCCGTCTGAACTTGGGTATCCCATATGATGGTTACTTCGGGGGTATTGATTACTGGTTCAGGTACGTGTTCGAACCAATTTTCTGCGACATTAACATTATATTCTTTACAGATGTTCCAATGTAAATGAGCAGCAACTTTATTATGTCGTTCTAGGTACTCTTTTTTTGCTAGGATGGGGCAGCTGGCCACTACATGGTGAATGGTTTCGTTATGAATCCGGCAAAGTCTGCATTTTGGGTCTTTACCGGTTTTCAATATTTTTCATGTAGTTAGTGGCAATCGCTTGTTCTTGGCACGCAGTTATTAGGGCTTCTGTTTCTGCTTTTAGATTCGAGTGTGTGAGCCAGTTCCATGTATTTTGTATATTTATTGTTTCTTTTTCAGCTTCGCGCGCTATCTGGCCATGCATTGCTTTATTCTTCCAGGTACAAGACCTTTCTTCCTTCCTCCGTTGTTTCAGTCCATCTTTGAATCTCTTTACTTATTATTATTATTATTATTATAATAATCAATAATCATGATAGAAGTAAAATGCAGATAACAAAAAGAGATACTTTATTGTAACAGTCTTATGAAACAGTTATATGGTAGAATTTGAATTTTGAAAGCATAATATATTTTCATCCTTAATTCTAATGACAAAATATGAAAAAAGAAACCCTGCATTCATAATATTTATCCATATTTTATAATTTAAAGCTTCAATATACATTTTGAATTAAATATATTCGACGGGGGTACTTAAGACAAAAAAATATTGTTCTACAAGTAACATTTAGAGAATACACCCAGGATCATGGAACTTTAAAGTTTTTTCTCAACCACTTCTAGGAGATCCTTAATGACAGAGCTCAACAATTTCACATTAGTAGAGATGGGTTGCTTTTTCTTACTCTCCTCAGAACTATTTATACTATTAGTATCACTATCACTTTTCGATGTATTTGATTTATCCAACTGACAGCTTTCTGATTTCGAGGTACTTGGCAGGGGTTCATCATTTTTCTTAGGATTCTCCTTCATTTCTGAAATGATAAAGTTTGATTACCGATATGTCAAAAAACTACCCGGAAGCAGTCAATGAAAATGGATATGAATTTGTGCCTAAAGATTAAACACAAATATTTGTCACGAATTTGATCTGGTGGACGAATTAAGTATAATACAAGAAACCTTAAATCCTCACCTTTTGATTGTACTTTTGCCAATTCTTCTGTTACTCTAGTTTGTAACTGCTTCAATGTGGACTTCAACAATGGAGGAGGAACAGCTTCTGGGCTGTTGTAAACTAATATAAGAGCTCGTAGGTCACCTGATAACTTTTGTGCTGTTTTTTGGATATCCAATGAAGAAACCTGTTCACTCAGAGTAACTACAGTGTTGTCAATCATAGTCAATGTCTGTTCTGTTAAAACATGCTCGGACAGCTGTAAGAATATTGATTTTTATTAAAAATTTATTTATTCAAATAATATGAAAATCAAAGAGCTTCTAGAGGAAAATGATGCATACCTTAGGAAAAACAGCCTCTAGAAAATTATAAATAACATCGATTGTTAGTGATATTCGTTCATCCAGTAATATGGCATCAATGTAATCAATCATATAGTTACTGGTTGTTAAAGTAGTTATATATTTCTGATCTAAATGCTGGAAAACAATTGAATTATAATCAAATTATTGTTCTCAATTGCATTTTATAAATCTTACAGGGGTATTCAGTATATCCAGCCATAATTTGGGGAAATAAGTGTAATGAAGTGGTGCAGCTTCAAATCCCACAACAGCACTTAAGTTAACTAATGGCTCTGTGACAGAGTCATTGTTCACTGCCAGCCTAAACAGCACATCTATAAATTCATGATATGGTGTATAGAATTTGTCCAATGCTTCATCATATTCGGAGTCAATCCCCTGAAAAATAAATTCAAACAAAATTTTCAAATTAGTGAGCATAAAATAGAATTATGTTCATTATTATCTATAGAATTTTATTCATCACAAGCATATCGCAAACTGTAAAGTTTCATGATGAGTATTAAGTTTAAGTACAAACCCGACTACATTCCAGCTGGTTATGGGGCACTGTCATTTGTATCATGGGTCGAAGCGGTCTTGCACCGCCTTTGCCAGCAACAACAGGTATTGAATGGCCTCTCCTTGGGAAATAGGGGCCTAAAGGTACTGCGTCTTGATTGTCCTGAAATGCTGAGTGGCAGTGTGACAATAAGGGTACCAGAATCGTCAAGGCATCCGAGGGCATGATAAGAACAAATTCCTTCAACACATCTGGAAAAAATCGAGAGGTCAGAAAAATATAAAAAAATAATAGAAATACTCACCAATGCATAAACTTCGAAGTTCAGAGGGGTTGTAGGTATTGAGTAAAGTGGCTAATTTACTTATCACTTCTATCCAGTCTTTACTAGCAAGTATAATACCTCTAGCGTCCTTACAGTCTCTATATGTTCTAATACATCTTATCAAGTCTTGCATTATAGATAATATGTCCAATAAATCCCCTGATACATGACATGCTGTGGCTTCGTGCAACATCACATGTAAATTTTGAAAACTCTAAAAGTTTAAGGTGACAAAATTTAAGTTATGCACATTATTTCAATGATAATGATAAATAAACTTTTCAATAATTACTTCAAATACTATTTGGAGTCCTCTGTTGTAAACAACATAAAGTTTATCATCGTTGGATTCTAAAAGGATCCTGAATGCTGATATCAAGGTTCCCCAGCTGGTCCTACCATCTAAACATTGAAGATAGGTCATTAAAGTATTTCTTCTAAAACTACAAATTTCCCTTTGTTCGACTTCTGTGGTTTCTGGGTGTTTCAATACCATTAATTGCATCAATTTGAAGAGCTCATCCACCGCCTGAATAGAGTGAAATAAATTCAATCGAATTTTTCATCAAGATCGGATAAATGAAAATATTTCAAGTAAAGTCAATTAGAATCGTGGGAAGTCCTGAATTACCTGTGGATATTGTGTGGGGTGTGGAGTGATATTTTTGAATGCCCATTGTAAATTTTGGTGTTGTGCTAAATGTCTTGTGAACACTCTCGACTGTTGGCACATCATCCTAAGTAAACCATAGTATGCTGGTAGCATAGCTCTATTATACATAATTATTTCTTGGTCGTCATGATCAGCCCTATAAAAACTTCATGTAATCCAATTTTCATCAACTTTCGAATCAACTCACAATATGTAGTTGAATGCTATATTTTTCGTTACATGTGCATTTTGTAACATCAGCTGCACGTTTTCTGGGCAATCAGTACAAACATGATTCCAAAATGCTAGGAGTGCTTGTTTGTTGTGATATGCGGGTATTGAAGGTTCCGAAAGCTTGGGATGGAACAAATGCCATAGCTGAATGAAATACTGTCCAAACTGAAAAAGTTGAAAACACTGAAATATGCACTAGAGAAAACGAAGATGGAAGAACTAGAGAGCAGTATAGAATGAAACCAGTTTAGTATAGTATAGAATAATCCAACACAAATACCAGCAAAGTCAAAAGTAAACACGATAACTTTCGAAAGAAAGGACCTAGAGATAAAATTTTCATGTGACAATAAAAAAATATTGAAAAAAAATTCAGTTTCATTCAATAATTGATTGAGGCCATTGTGGGCTCAAAATTCCACATTTAGGGAAAATGATAATGCTCTTGTACACAGAAACAGGCGAGCAAATACGGGGTCACCATAAGGAAAAAAATGGAGTTTTCAAGATTTTAAAGTTGATAATTTTAAGTCTCTTGAGCGCTAGATATAAAATTCTTCATTTATTTTTTATATAGAAAAAGAAGGTTTTTCTGAATCCTTTGCCCTTATTTTTATCACTTTCTGATAATATTTCGATGAAACATTACATTTTTGGTGGAATAATTGAGACAGAAAAGTTCAATATCTTCAGAACTTCACCTCATTAACAAAAACCAAATATATGTTTGCGTAGATTTCTAGAAGTGTTTCCTGAACATTTCCAAAATTCTCTTCCTTTTCAACAGGAAGTGCCACAAACCTGAAAATATTTCAGATAGATCATGACGACTGAATATGAAATCCTAATTTTTAAATTCGACGTAGGTCAGATCCTCTTCGTTACATATTATGTAGTAATAGATATTCAAATACGACTTACCAACAATTTCTCAGTACGACCAATGCAGCAATACATCAAAAGCGCGAAATATGTTGTCAGTTTCATTGTACCATGCTGTTGCATATCAGTGTAGTGTTTTGCAGCTGATAGCAGCCTTAAGAGCCCAGTGTAAATTTGATGTAAAACAACTTGTGCTTCAGGTGTCAGCTGTGCCTCTCTTTGCAGACGATGATGTGTCGCCCGAAAGCCTTGACGGAACGGCGTACTAGGAACTAAAGATACTAACAAATATCCCGCAGCTGAAAAACGAGGATTATTGAATTCCCAGGTTAGAATGCGCACTTTTTCAGTGGTGAATTTGAGAGATGATGTATTATTTCTTACCGTTTCTAACCCTCTGGTTGTTGTGAGCAATCAGAAAATGTTCTAACCAAGAATCCATGGATCCCAGCACCCATTGGTGCACTAACCTGTTCCTCGTTACTTGTAAAGCTAACCAGTCTAACGCTGAATATGGACAACTTTCTGCCGCTTCCCAAACTTTCTGAAGAACCAACTGAGTGAAACATGGCTGACCTGAAGAAGCACTGGCTGCTATAGGAGTAGTCTCGGTGAGCAATGTCAATATTTTGAAGAATGGTTGGCAAGTCTAAAAAATGTCTTGTTAATTTTGATTCTATGTGTTCAATTTAAATAGCAAAATATACTTTAAGCAATCATAATTCAATGAGTTTAGAAGGAATGAATACTATATCAAGGATGAATAATTCTGTAACTCTATAAGCTGTGTGTAGTGTAGTCTTTGTTATAAAGACTGAATGATGGTTTGAAATGTGAAGAGTTGGATGATGGTTCATATAGACTCTTTACCATTTTAAATCAGTGTGAAATGTTTGCAGCTTGAAAAAACAGGACGTCCAAACCCTGCAACCTCTCACAATAACATCACTAGGATTAAATCCAACATTTTCTCCAAACATCAGGCCGCGTACAGACCGCAGGATTTCGTCCCGAATTTGCTTTCGGAGGGGAATCAAGGTGAAAAGGGATGTCGTAACATTTGATTTACGAGGATACGTACAACACAAGTTCCGACCTATGCGGACTAAACCGTGAGAGTGAATGCTGTCCCCCGCCCTAAGTCATAAATAAGCATCGCTGAATGAATGTCTTAAAGAGTCATATCATTCTATATTTCCTGTCGAAATCAAAAATGATCTTTTGGGGCTTTACCGACACACCTCGGAATTGCGGCGAACGTTCGAAGCAATTTGTATGACTCGTTCATACCCGAATCTGTTGAATTTAGGTAGAAATGTTTGATGATTTTAAAAAAATGTTTTCCTGTACCGACATTTTGATAGTTGATAGAGTATCAAAAAAACAAACAATGGTGTATAATTATTCAGTTAAGAATATGTTATGTCCCTCCTGAAAAAATCCAACACCTTACAGTAGTGTATCACTGTTAAAATACATTATTACATAAAAAAATCAACTCACCTCTGAATGGCGTGAAATAGCCTGTGAAATCATAGATATTATGGATTGAGCTAATGAATTATTATTACGGCTGAGAGAATGAATCAAATTTCTGGTTTGGTGTAAATTGATGTTATCTTTGATTTGTTGATATAAGAACGGAAACCCCTGAAAAAAAATAATTTCTCAAAATATTGCTTAGACAAGAATTGAAGTCATTTACTTTGCCTGTAGCTACAGCTTCATAATCGTTTTCACTCAAGTTTATTTTCATGTTGGTGTCTCTGCTCTTTTCAACCAGAGAAGCAATCAATGTGATCATTTTATCTAAAGATGCAGGTTTATATTTATCTGTCGGTAATGCAATCATTTCTTCCTCTTCTTCGCCCTCGCTCACGTCAACCTACAATAATTATTGTTTCAAAGAATACTGCATTTCAGAAGTGAATAATCAATAGTATAAGTATCACTCCTGTATGTTGTCAATGCTTAATTCATTTCTAACATATTAGGAAAGATATTTTTTCGAAAAAATGGAAAGTTATGGTTTCACTTTGCAATTCAATATTCACACAATAGTTCCTGAAAGACTTTTGTAGAGATGATTACTTTGAGACAACAGTTTCAGAGCTCAACCTCAATTTTAAAATCACGTTTTCACAAGAACTATGTTCACATACAAAATCATTAGCTTTCTGTCCCAAATAAAAGTTCACAGTTGTACTGATAGCTCCAACAGCTAAGAGAAATTTGCATTCCTCCTCTCCCATTTTACAGAATTCATAGAGGAAACCAAAATATTCTGTCAAATGTTTCAGGTGAGCTTTAGCGCCATGTTCCATCTAAAAATAACAACATTTTAATATTGAAATGAATAATTGGACATCAGTGTCTTACGAGAGATAATAAAGTTTTGATGAATCTAGTGACACAAGACGCATTTCCTATTTTTGCAGCATCGATATTATCCCTCTCATCTTCAGGAACATCATCATCTATTTGCAGATATAGCGCCGAGTGAGTAGGCCTAATAAGAAAGCATTTTTATAATAACATGATCCATTAAAAAATAATCGTTAACAAAAAAATCATGAACAAAAGTGGGGTATTGCGAAATCATGTTTCACCACTTTCAGACCAGGCTATAGAACCAAAAATAATTCTAGCTTATGCCCTGAGTAGAGTCGATTCTGCCAAAAATTTTCCAGAATTATTGACCGATCAAGCAGAGGTGACTCACCTTGTATTAAATCAATGTATTATAAATTAAATTCAATTTCCTCAATGAGTGTTTATTTCTCAACAATGTATCGAAAAATTCAATTTCAAAATAAGAAATATTTGATAACTTACTTAAGTCTTTGTATCACGTGGATACATAGTCTTTGGTACATTTGTCGAACCATTTGATTCGGGCATTTCAATAAAACTTGAACAGGCCACCATGTGTCTTTAGACATATGATCAAGGAACCAAACACAAGCTTCTTGGCAAGCATTGAATTGCTTCGTCACTAGTTCTACCCATTGGACCATTGTGGGCTACAAAAAAATAATTTAGTTTTATCTATGTGTCGACTGAAAATTGGAAACTAATTTCATCCAAAAAACTTTGATCGTCTGAGAAATTTTGCTGAAAACAAATCCCAAATTTAACCAGTTAAAGATTATACAAATGGAGATGAGTATTTGATTCAGTCAAATATTCACAATGATTTCAACTTACTTTTTCTTTGGCATGAATGAAAGTTTCGATGAAGAAAGAAGTGGACAACTGGGTAGCTTTTTGAGTCACGTTGGGTTCTATTGGCAATATTGTCTGAGGAATGTAACCACATATCTGCCACATAAAGCTGTAAAAAGTAACAATTAATATCATTACGAAAATATTGAGATGAAAAGTAGAAATTGATGAGGTCATTCAAAACAGTGAAAAAATTTCAGCTGCTCCAAAGAAGTAGATAATATATCACTTACTTGAAGTAGGTGTGCTCAAATATATTTTTGTCTTGAATAAAATGCATATTATCCTGCCATATCCAATTTTCCAGTTCTTTACTCAATTCCAAAGTAGGCGTAGTGGGTGCATTGGACGTCATTGCAACACTAGTGCTTGAAGCTTGTAAATATAAATTCTCGTTAGATTCTAAAGTAGAGGATGCAGATTCTGCACTATCACAATTTATCACAGGACATTGTTCATAAAATAGCATGTAAGCGCTATTTGATTTTTCGAAGCTGAAATCCATGAACTTGTCAGTTACACTATCATAAGTTTTACTCTGCAAAGAAAAAAAGAATTAATAAGAGGCCACAATATTTTTGGATGAAGTTTTCAGATTCCTATGTCAAAAGAAGAAATAAGTGATGCTTTTAGAATTCCAAAGGTACTGTCAGACTTCTTACATTGGTGACCTAAATTAAAGACAACGAGGAACTACTGAAGAATAACTTACAGTCACTTCACCACCAAAGCACTCTGCTGCAATCTGGTTGGGATCAAATGGTTTGACTTCAGCGTCATTGAAGAGGAACCATTTATCTCTAGAACCAGGACTACGATCCTTGATGAAACTATAGTAATGGCCTCCATCTGCCGTACCTGTGTGTACAGTCACTCCTATCAGATCATACTCATATTGTTCCAATTCAGGTTCTGTTCGTTTAGCTTTCTCTTCTGAAAATATCCAATGTTTGCTTGTAAATGATGATTAAATAAACAAATCAAATAATTTACCCTTGTACTGTTGTGTCATCAATTCTTTCTCAGTATATCCCTCCATATTCAATCTCATAGGAAAAGAGAAATGAGTATTAACTTTTTCCTTAAGCATAGTCAGCATATTAAAAGTGTACCTCATGGTGTTAAAACATAAAATTTGGGGTAATTTCTTAAAACAAGCCCTGAAAAAATTCATTAAGTGGAAGAAATAGATTGGCATATGTCAAGCAAACCTTTTTTCTGCCCTAACTTTTTTACCACACTGCGAACATGTATACATGTTGTCTCCTTCTAAAGTGTCTTTAACTGTCACCTCATCCAAAGATTCATATAAATTTCTCATATCGGCTACTTGACAGCGAACAGTGTAAAATTCTTCCAATGTACGACTAACATGATCACAATCCTGAAAAGATGGCATTGATGATTTGAAGAATCAAATATAGTCCTATTATTTTTTCGTAAAAACCGTTCAGAATCAATAGAACATTACTTACCAAACTAACAACATTATTGCTTATTATACCACAAAACAGCTTTTTGATTACACTCTTCAATTCTGGGGTCATTTCTTCTAGTTTGCTAACTAAATCAATAAAAAATTCAGCCATATCTTTTTGTTCAGCAGTATTTAGAGGCTGATGATCCATTGTATAGACCTTACAGAAACTTCTAGGATTATAGGCTTTCCTTTCACTCTCCTAAAGGAAATGTGGATCAAAAAATATATAACCATTTTATGGGGAGACTCATTATATTTTAACCTGTCAATTTACACGAACACTTTTCTGATAATAAAGCCACAGCAAAAGGTAATCAATCAAACTCACCAATAAATAGGCGAACATTCGTTGCAATTCTTTCAATGTGTTTTCATGCTTAGCGTGATCTGTATCTGCTGCAAGAATAGATGCCCTTGCTTGAGGCATCATATAGAGATGTTGCATGCAAGATGCCATATAACATGTAGCCCCAAGATTTGTGAGTCCAACATAACCACATTCTGACCTGCCATCTTCATGGGGCCAATAATCCCAAGGATATGGGGAATGAGGACCTAAATTATAGATCGATGATGAATCAATTCCGTATTTATGACTGCAAGACTCACAAAAATGAGAAAATTCAAAATTATGACATTGAAATTATGATGCCCATTCAACAAATTGAATTCTCCATGAATTAATACATTCATCAAGAATCAAGAGGAACTTGATTTTTTGGCAGCAGAATGACTATATTTGAAGGATGCTGCGATAATAAATCAATTATGTTTGACAGCTTTTGAAGAACAAAGTCAACTTTTTTTGAAGAAACCAATTTAAATTATGTAATTCATTGTTCCATCAGATTAATAATAGAAATTTGTTTTCCTCAAAGATCGATTCTTGATTTTTTACTTTTTATAAAGAATTTGTCGACATATCTTAGCTTAGATCATATAATCATCGAATAGATGATAAAGCAAGTTTCAGCAGTAGCAGCAACTATGTTACCATGTATACAAATAGATAAACCATCATAAGTATCTCAGTTAAATTTTACCTGGTTGGTGCTGTTTCAACAACTTCTCATGAAGAATTGCATAGTTTTCAGGAGATCCCTTCACAAACTCAACCAACAGATCGAAAGCGGATGATCGTGCTCTTGCTGATTTGCACTTAGGTACATGTCTCAACTTTGGACTAGGAAGAGCGAAGAGAAATTCGAACACCTGAAAGCAATAAAAATTTTACACCATAAAGAAAAATTTCCTTAGAATATCAATTATATCTCACCTCATTGAGAAGCTCTTGTCCTGCCTTACTCGTTTGAAAAGGAGGCTTATATCTGATCAGATTAGTTAAAAGATTCAATAGACCAATAAGACCATCATCATCCACAGTCCTGTGCCTAGTTTCTAGGAATTCCCTATTCAACACTGATTTAGCCACCTTAGCACATAAGTTATTTATATCTATTATACAATTTTGGGGATCCTCAATGCTTTCTTTGATTAATTCTTCAGGTAAGCCATCAATGAGTCTTGAAACTAACCAGAAGTAATCTCTACACGCGGGGCCGTAAGGTTCTTTGCCATCTTCTGCAACCTGCATCTGAAACAAAAATTATCAAACTATTGGAAAAGAAGAATACATGTCTAATTCATTTGAATGAAATAACCAAATGAAGTCAGTTTAAGTTTTTCTTCCATCTTTAGGATTCAGCTGATAAACAAGTACAACATACCTCATTTTTAGTAGGTCTCATGTTTTCTGCATTCTCCAGATAGAGTAAAAGTTTCACTAACATAGGTGCCACTAAGTTGAATTCTGCATTGTTAGATGTTGCAGATATACCCAAACATAATTTATAAATCGCAGTACAAGCTTCTCTCCTTACTGCTGGCTCAGGATCCTCTAAAACCTAAGAAAATAGATGATTGAGTAACGTGCATTTCATTGAATCATCTCAGTATATACCAATCTTCTCAACCAGTTAGAAAAATTTGAACTTGTGAAGAGTGCTTCTTGTGCCTCTTCACTGGAATGCAACCACGACACTAACAGACCCAAGGCGTAATGAACGACTTGAGCCCTTCCCCAGAGGCCTGTTTTGTACTGATTGAGATCTTTTGGTAGAGATGCTTCTTCGAGAATACTTGTCAATTGCGGTAATGTGGTTTTTACGTCCATCATGCTTATCATTGTCTGAAAAATATATTAGAAGAAAATACAGCTTGGTAATTTGACAAAAGTAAATCAACTCACTTCGTTAAGGTTGGGTATTACAATTTTATCAGTTCTGGTTTGCTTTATTTCAGACGTCCATTGCTCAACACCTAATTGATACAAAGTTTTCAATAAAGAGGCTAAACAGTCTTGCTGCCATTCACAACCATGGCCACCATCCCTTTGTAGAACGCCTACAAATAAAATAAAATCGTAATTTTCTGACAAGCTTCGTAATGATCGTAGTTTTAGAGAATTTTTTGCACACTTGTTCCTGCGAACAACAGGATCACCTTTTTGCCCAAATGTCCGTACAAGAAAAATTTGGACAAGTATGGTCAAAAACTCCAGAAACGATTATATTGAATTCACTCACATTTAATTATGTTTGTCAGTCAGCTGAAGATATGTAAAATATTCCATAGACTTACCAGACTTAAAAATATCAAATAAATGCCTCAAGCCTCCATGTTGGATGAATTTTTGACACCAAGAATTTTGATTCTCCTCATTTTCCTTGTTCTTCATATGTGGATTTTTAACACTGAGAGATTCAATAATATAAAGGGAGTACATCAATTTCTGTGCACTGGAGGGGTTCAATAATTCATTTAATGGAGTGTCCAATTTTTGAAAACCACTAAGAAGTGTCGGGTTTGTAGGTAGCAAGCTCAATATATCCCAGACCCTTCTGCTAAGTACTTGACCTTTGGTGTGGGAAACATGTCTCTGCAGAAAAAATAGAATATTAAATAAATAAAAATAAATAAATGTATTTAAGGCAATTGACCTAAGTCCTTCAGCCCAAAGAATATTATTATCATAGTAATTCATTATAACTTTGTAATAAATCTAAATTCTGACCGAAATCACATCTGAAATAAAGGGAGCGCCATCTATTACTTTTCTTTTACATATAAATATTTGGATTACCAGGTAAACGAGAATACAGTTGTGGAATGTATTGTTGGATGAGAGAGAATGAATATGCATACATATTAATATTACTCACCCCTCCTTTGATCTGGCTTTTCATTGAGCTTAGGGTATGCATCAACGAAAATAGTTGTTCAAAATAGTTTTCCTGTAATAATAAGAGGGCAGGTATGGATTCTCTTGGTGGGGGAGGTTGCATCGAAGGAGAGTCCATATATTCTTTTTTCTTCATATTTCTTGAAACACCAATGGAAATATATATCATCTGAAACAATCACATGAAGTTTTGAATAAATTCAGATCAGATTAAATTATCATCTACCTGATTATCTTTGAAGCCCATCTCCCCAAGTGTTTTTTCATCACAATCAATAGTCAATTCTTGACCTTGTGTAATTATTCTGATCCATGTTTCTCCACTTCTCACTGTTGAATTATTTTCTGAATCTTGATTCTTCATTTGAGACAAACTTTCACACCAATTAACAATTTCCGCCCGTAACTCAGCCACATAATCCAAACTTGATAAATCTAGGAAACATCTTTCAGTAGAACTACCTGATTGTATAACTAGTCTTATGGGGTTGGAAGATTTATCTCCCAAGTTAGCTGAATGACTACCTATTCCTTTGCCTTCTAAGGCCCACTTTCTCAGATGGTAAGCATACCTGTTATATAAAGATAAAATAATTTACTGTAATTTGAGTCGATATCAATGAGGCTACAAATGATATTTAGCCTTTTTCTGAGGCTAAAATGGTATTCTTGCACCATCAACAAAAATGACAATGTCTTTATGAGAATAGAATTACGAATAAATATCGAACACTAAAATTTTACCTCCTTTTGAATGCATCCAAGTGACTCTTCATTAATAGTAACGCCCGTTGAATGCACAGTAAAGGTGGATCTTCTACACCTGCTCCTGACGAGAAGATTAAGTCTTCAGTAGCGGCTTTCAAATGCGTCATACATTGTCGCATAAATTGTCCTTCGTGTTGTAAGTTGTGACCCATGTAATAACTATTTATGTATTGCATTGCTGCCATGCTCACATCTGCAGAATTAATTTGATATATGTATCCCAATTTTTTAAGGCATATTTTTTCTTACCTGTATTAGTGGCCCTTAAAGCTATTTTCCACATATGGTCCATGCCAACATTATGACCATTCTTGGAGTTGTCACCACCCTTAACCATCAAAAAGTTATTCAAACTGCATAGATGTTGGAAAAGGCTCAAACATATCATGCTGTATTTTTCCAAGGGCAAACTTGGTAGATGGTGAATATATAATCGTCTCAGGGCGTCTACTTTCAATGCATGGAGCTCGTTGGTCTTAGTTTGGGACAGCAACCAACTGAACAGTTCATCGGAACACTCTGAATCATGGGCAAGGCATTCCCATAAAGTATCAACTTGCTCAATGCTAAGCCTAAAGAGAGAGAGAATTTCGTTACTTTGAAGTGTGGTGAAATTTTTCTGTCCAAATTAATCAAGAATGGCTTTCTCTAGCAAACTGATGAAAAATATTATATACATGAAGGTTTTACGGGCTTTCTAGTCGTGGTCTTATAGGAATTTCACTTAACATTTGGATCAAAACTGAGGCAAATATTATCATAAAATTTTAATAGCACAAAACACATTAATGTGGTTTCAATTTGGATGATTTCCTCCTTGATTGCCTCTTTCAAGTCATCAGGGGCCCTAGGGCGATGTTTGAAGACCCCATTATTGAGGTAACCCATATATTCATACAGATAGTCAGGCTGCTATTAAAGCACTGAGCTCCTACATCATTGACTCAAAGCTGATTTGGGAGTGCCGAAACAAACTCAATGCGGTAGGCAAGAAGAATAAGGTCTTTTTAATCTGGGTTCCCGGTCATTCAGGAATCGTAGGAAACGAAGAGGCCAATACACTGGCCAGAAAGGGCGCACAAACGCCACTCACTGGCCCAGAACCCTTCTGTGGTATAGGAAAATGCACCTATAAGAAGGAGTTTATGCTGAAGGAGAAAACCGAAAGAGAAAAACTCTGGCGGAATCTCCCAGGGATGGATCGCTCCAAAAAGTTCCTCCGGAACTTTGACTCTGCTAGATCCGAAAAATATCTGGATCTCAGTAAAAACCAACTTCACCTACTCACTGGCTTTCTCACAGGACATTGTCGCCTAAAGAAGCATCTGTTGAGAATGGGTTTATCGGACACTGATGAGTGTAGATTCATTCTGTGGGGAGGAGGAAGAAACTCCTATTCACCTGGTTACAGAATGCAAGCCAAAGGAAAGAGTGCTTTGGACAAGAAACTTGTAAAAGAGGGGAGTTATCCTCCTTGAAGCCGTCCCATATACACATATACTGGATTTCATCAAATCTCTAGAACTGGAGGGCGAGCTGTAGGAGGCGAGATGATAACAGCTCTGTCAGGGGGCACAGTAGACCTTAAGGTCGCATTGGAATGTAACCCCTTTTCACTTCAACTATACTATATATATGAGGTAACCCAGAGGCCCTTACTCTTTCGAGTAAGCGGCGCTACAGTCAGTGTGACGTCCCAACGGTATTGCAACATGTTGGAGAAATTTTTGCGGCCGAAAATTGAGGAATATGGGGAACATAGACCTTCTGGTTCCTGCAGGATGGAGCCACAGCCCATACAGCCCGTCGTTCATGTGAGATTCTGCAGGACATGTTCTCCACCGATTTGAGTCACTGTAATTTCTTCCTGTGGGGTTACCTCAAGAATGAGTCCTTCACACATCGCCTTAGGACCCTTGATGACTTGAAAGAGACAATCAAGTAGGAAATCATCCAAATTGAAACCGCTATGCTGAAAAGAGTAATGGAAAATTTCCGCGAAAGACACCACAGGTGCGTCGCGTCAGTTGGATGATATCATTTTCAAGACATAAATTAAAAAAAAACTTGATTATGTAGGCTTTCAAAATAAAAAAAGAATTTTTCCAATATCTTTTTTCGTATTTTTTAACAGATCCTTCAAATGTGGGAGAACGAGTTGACGCACCCTGTAGGAGAAACGAACTTAACATTTGAAATGAATGTCCTAATATCTGGGCGATCCATAATAGGTAGAAGAAAACACTCTACCA
Source organism: Adalia decempunctata (assembly GCA_951802165.1). NCBI lineage: Eukaryota > Metazoa > Arthropoda > Insecta > Coleoptera > Coccinellidae > Adalia > Adalia decempunctata. The sequence goes on from OX637697.1 coordinate 33,114,367, forward strand.
GATAAATAACTGGTTAAAAAATAAAATCGGATGAAAATGGTCAATACAAAATAGTAAAAGTACAGTAACATAAAATCTCTAAAAGGAATAGGAATGTAAATTTACATAACTATTTTTTTCACCTTTTTAATGCTAATGACCTTTTAGAGATTTTATGTTACTGTACTTTTACTATTTTGTATTGACCATTTTCATTCGATTTTATTTTTCAATCAGTTTTTGTTCATTTTGCTTTATTTTATTATTCCGTCATGTCATTTTGCTCGTTAAGTTACATTGTTTTTTCATTTTTGTAGCTGTTTTTGTGCTTTATTTTGTTTTTTGAGCTTTTTTCATGTTTTCTCAATTGTTTTCAGTTTCACTTATGTGTGATTACTCCTGAAGATGAGCTTCATAGAGCTTGAAACATGTTGAGGTATTAATAATCACCTAAGTTATTTATCTGGTAGAGTGTTTTCTTCTACCTATTATGAACTTAACATTGTAATACTTATCAAGATCGAGATACAATTTTCATCAAATATTCAGGATAAAATTATTGTATTAAAAGTTCACTAAAATGGTGAAAGGCTATGGTAACAATAAGTATTTTGCTTAAGGAGACATATTCCATCAATGAATTTTCCACTTACTTGAATGAGCTTGGAGACACAACTGGTGAAAATACAGCAGACAAAAAATGCAATCTAACTTGAATTTGCATCAAATGTGAATACAATGGCGAAGAATCCACTGGAGGATTCGATGTGTAAACTTTCAAATCATTGAAAAAATGTTTCATCATGTGATGTTGCTTCTCAGCCCAATGTGTCACATTATGCATATCCATGCCTCTGAATGAAGTGAGTAATTTTGGAAGCATCCTCAGAGATACAACAACAGAGCTAAAAGGAATTCATACATTAAAATTTTCTTTTACTGTCAAGTAGATAATCAACATCATGTCTTAATGATGAACAACAAATGTACCTATGGTTTTCCAAATTTTTCAAGCATCCTTCAATGAATTTCATTCGGATGTCTTTGTCAGGTGTGTAACATATCAAGTTGCAGAGAGTCTTTTCTGCTTCCAGAGCCAACCCCTCCCCTAATTGACCCTTGAAAAAAAAAACATTGTTAGATCATTTTCATAACAACTTCTTTGTGATAACGACAAAAAATCAAGATAAATGAAGATATCCTAACAAGGGATGTAAATAGAATATATTTTTGGGAGACTTACAATTTTATCATCTTGAAGAAGGTCCCAAAGCAGAGTATTTCCTGGTACGCAAACATTATCTGCTTTGAAATTAGATGATAAACACGGGTCTACTCTCACTGGTGACTTATCAGGTGATGATTGACTTGACATTGCTTTCATTTGTACCTGTACATAAAAAAACTTATAAATCCCAAAGCATTAAAAATTTCAATTAGAGTGATCAATTATTTATCCTTTCTGAAGGAAACTAACAGAACCAATGAACTTACATGAACTGCAAGTTGAACCAATTCGTCCTCACAAACAGAATCTTCACCATCAAAATCAGCCATGTTCTTCTCACTTTTGTTGCTCATACGGGAAGAATAACTACCATCATTATCTCCTTCCATTTCAGCTTCTTCACCACTTAGCATTTCAAGGATATGCCTAAAAAATTTCATTCAATAAATAAAATATTCAACATATTTATGAGCAGAACACATTTCATCTCGATTAAATTTGATGAACTGGGTGTTTCCAAAGGTCCCTTTTAAACTCATTCCAGCAAACTTCTTCATATTTGAAACGATTTTTGGTAGAACGGTTTATTTTGATAGGTTCTGCATTGTGTTGAAAAAAAATCACATGTAAGATATAGACTACCTTTTTGAGCCAACAGTGAAATAATTCGGATCCATGTTGGCCTCACGATTCTCCATCATCATCACAGCTTCTTTACCCATTTCACTACAAGATGAGCTATCTTCCATGTACGTAGGTGATTTGAGGCTTCTAAAATTGAGTATTTTGAATTTCTAGTTAAAAAAAATTGTTGAAATAACTTACGACTCCATGATATCTTCAATCTCATTCATTATATCTGATATTCTATTCGGATTATCTGCAAAAATATATAGATTTGTAGGAAATTTCATAACACCAATATCAAAAGGAAATGAATCTTCCAATAATGTAGATAACACCTAAGGTGCCATCAACTCTCACCCGCATAATTTTGAGGTTAGGTTGTCAAACTACGAGCAGCTTTAGTGTTAGAATTTGAAACAATTGGAAAAACGTCATATAACACTCTATTCTCAATATAAAAGTCGAGCTAAACTAGATTTTTTTAATTAAATTCGAACCAGTATGACTTGATCAAGGATTATTGATATTTTGGTTCACTAACCATGGATAGAAGTAAGATTAGATGATGAAGGTGGATGAATTGAATGTTCTTCACAAACTTGGTTTCTAGATAGGTTTTTTTCTTGCAAACCTGAAAATACTTAGCAATTAGGATAATGACTAAACTGAAAGACAAATATTAAGAAAAAAAAAATATATCCGACGATATTTGCAGACAAACAAAGTGTAAAACAAACTATGTCACAAAACCAACTTGCTGGTAAATCATTTCGAAGAGCTTAGTAACATAATTTGATTTACTCTGCTTTTGTCTTAACGAGAGATGGAATGTCTCATTTTTCATCTGAATCTACTTCTATTACATCACATGACCATGGTGGGCAATTCAAATAATTTACCTTTTTGCTTCTTAACACGTGTCTTCCTCAAGATCTTTCTGCGTTTACGTAACTTAACAGATTCATCATCACCTTCTTCTTGAGAACTGCTACTACGACCAGCACTGGTTATATGATTTAGAGGCTCTGGTATTACAATATTCAATGCAGTCATTAGCTTTTTTCTAACAGCCCTGGAATATTTAAAATATGAAATATTATCTATTGAACACACAGAATATACTTACAGTTCTTTTTGCCGTTTATGACTTTTTGCTTTTGCAACTAAAGATTTTTTCGTCTTCTCTGAAATTCCTCTTTTGATAGGTATACCTGAAAGATAGGAAAATCAGCATGGTTAATTTTTCGGGCTTAATTCAACAAACCATCTAATTCGGGATCTGAGCTGCTAGCAATACAATGAGGCCTCCTTCTAAAGTGCTTCCTAGGTATTTTACATGGAGGCGGAGCTGTACCATCAGGGGTATCTTCCTCAATATCTACACCACCCAAGTACTCACTATCTGACTTGTGGCTTTCTGACTGACCTGTGCTGTCACCCTAAATTCAATAAGTCTATGTCACCCATCATTAACCTCGAACAACTTTCATATTTCAAGACACTTTGAACTAAATTAGTTATTAATATGATCATAAATTATATAAATTTTATATATCTCTATATGTATGGTAAAATACTCACATGTTCCTCTTCAGAGTTGCTGCCATCCAAACTAACACTATTCTCAGAGGATGTTGCACACTTATAGGAGGTAATTCCTGCATTCTCTGCAGCCAAATTAATGAGACCACCTTCTGGTACAGTTGTCCCACCTCTGGTCCATACTGCTTTTATCAAAACAGAGGCAAGGAACAGGGTCTGTATAAACAGGATTATGTCAAGAAATAGTCCAGTGATTAGAAAAATAAATTACAATTTGAAAAATCTGTAGGAACACAGTATCGATTGCAGAAACAAATAAGCGTCCTTCTGATGGTAAAATATTATTCAATTTAGCCTCACCTGCTCAGTATGATCTTTGGGTTCCAATTTCGTCAAAAGATTATATAAATGTAAGGTTGGTGCAGCTGAGAGATGCTTCACTAATCCAGGTAATAAATCATGTACTGGTTTCGCACAATGTTTTAGCTGAGCAGCAGCCCAAATAACATCCATATGCGCACATGTTATTCTACCTTCCATAGCAAGAAAGTTGAGAATAATATGGCTTTGTTTAATGACCTGAAAAACGAAATTATCAAAGAAGTATTCTCAACACTCTTGAATTGAGAAGTGTTCAAGGGAAATTTTGCATGGATAAGCTAGTGTCATGGCAATGTGATCTGATACATGTAATTGAATAGATCAAGTTACTTTTCTTCGATAAATTATTCCCATAGTGGATTTAGTACAGTTTCGAAATAAAACGAACCATGCTAATCAAATATCAAAAGTGCAATACCAGTTGTTTTTATAGCTGAAATTGTGCTTCTATCAATGGTGGTTAAAATAAATAAGAAATAAGCAGCATGATCTAAATAAATAAATATAAATGGTTCAAAATACCTCCACATGAAGATTAGGGCCAAATATGTGTGCAATGATGTTATTTGCTATAAGCCAATCTGCCATGTGCCTTGGAGCAGCTTCAGCCTCAGACATAGCTTCTCCCACACAAATTTCTGCCAAAACACCAATCTGGTTGTTTATTTGGGTTATCCCTGCTAGCCTCATTGTCAAAGTGCTTGAAGTAAAATATTTGAATGCCAAATCTAATCCATCCACATCAAATGCTACAGGTGTGTCGAGGGGATCTTTGATAGCATTCCACATGAAATCTTGAAAAACATAAAAAATTGTGAATTTCAGTAGACAAAATTTTTCTGAAATCCCCTACCTGCCATACTTTTGATAGTTGGTGTCCTGAGATCTCTATCAGACAATTTACACATATATCGCAGGACGCATGATCGTAAGGGCACAAGCATTGTGACCATACTTTTGTAGTTTAACCATAGTTTCAAATTGCAAACTGAAAAGTTAAATAAGCAATTGATTACTAACTTACACTCAAAGATGATGTGATTTCTAAATATACATAGTAGCTAGAGTAGAAGTATCAATTAGATTCTTAACAATAAACATTATGTTCCAATTAAGAGAGGACTAACATCAGAACTAAGTATTCATTAAATGCAAGAATTTTCAAACTGATGCATGTACTGTAACAATTTGTCAGTTTTCAGTGATAATGAAGAAATATTTCGTCTGTATCGATTTTGTTCTCATTAAATTTAAAATTGATTCATACTCACCAACAGAAATCATAGCATGTGCTGTAGTAACTGGCAGTAGATCTGGAGTTAGCATTGTAAAACAACTAGTCATAGCTAAAAGACCGCCAATCTTACAAAACCAGCTTACATTCTTCAGCAGATATATTGGTATTTCAGAATCATGCATATCACAAAACAAATTGAGATTTTGCAGCTCTTGTTGTGTGATTTCATCCATTTTCGTTTGAATCGTATGTTTATAAGCAACATAAAGAGGAAAATTCAGTAGAAATATTTTAGAGATCAAATTTAACAATTTGTCTGTATCTTGAGTTTCTTCCTCCTTTTCCTTCTCTTCAGTCTCTTGTTTAGTAGTAGTAGACTCTGAGCCCTTCTCTGCCAGAGATTTACAACAACATACTGCTTGATAGATCAGTCCTTGAGTTACATAGCTGAATCTTTCCAAATTTTTTGAATCTCTGTAGCAACACATACATTGCCTGCAAGTAAATATAGTAGAAAATGGAGAATATTTCGATGAGTTTGTATTATATTCTAGTTTCTAATTGAAATATGTATTACTAGTAGGCCCTGGTGCCAGTAATGTTCTTTGTTACTGTTTCAGGGTCAACAATAAAGAAGATTATTATTATTTCTGCTGTGTTCTCGTCCATATTCTTAAAATTCAGGGTATCATAGGGAATTATTATTATTATTAGATAAAACAATGATGAACTGTGAAAGACTACTTATATCTTGTAAGTTGAATAGAGATATTTTAAGGCTGGTTTTCTTGCTAAAAGGACCATCTGTTGCGTATGAATATGAATTATTTCATATAGAGGCTGTCTCAGCCAAACTCATCGCAACATCAGTGGCAGAGATTTATCGCAACTGATGGTCCACAAAGCAGGAAAATTGGCCTAAAAAATGTGCCATTAAAATACTAATATTATGAGACTAGCTGAGGACAACAATTTCACCAGACTGGACTAATTCCAAGCAAAAAAATAAAATGCCAACAGGATACATTTTCATAGTATCTGACATGGTCAGGACACATCTAGTAGTTTGAATAAGAGAGCAAAACGAGACTTCAACGTAATCTTTGTAGAGCTCTTCTGAATGAAAAACAATATGCAGTTGAAATTTGAGCTTCCAAATATTGAGCCATCCATGTGAAAACATAATTCACAAAGGAAAGTGCAGTTTCTTTGTAAATAAGTAATGGGAAAATTAGTCTGTTTGATTTGAAACACTTTGTTTTAAAGACAATGATGTTATCAAATGTTTTCCTGATTCTACTAGTCCATACCTTTATGGAGAATTAATCCATAAAAAACACAAACTAAGGGCTATAATTCAAACCTATTATTTTAATTCTTAGGCTTGGAAAATTCAACTTCCACTCCAATATAAGTGGTATCATGTAAAATACAAAATAAGATGCAACAGCTTTGGTTAGACTGCTTGCCTTACTTAACAATGGCATGTAGACAGAACACATACATCGTTTTTTCCTTTTTGTTCATTAAGTGCATGGTACTGCATGTCACCTACATAGTTAATAATGTGCAGGTGTTGTTTATGTGAAACGAATTTGACTTACATTGAAGCAAATTGTTTTACAGTAATGCAATTCATGATAAGTTGAAAGCTAAGAATATGAAAGATCTCAGTTACTTGAAAACACCATTGTCAAACTATTTCTATTTACTAACACAAATCTTGTTCCAATCACATATTATCTTCCTGAGTCTCTTTTATTAGAATTGTAATAATTACTCGTTTTAAGAAAAACAAAATGTCATTAAAATTATCACTTTCCCTATACTTTTTCTGGACAAAATTCAGTTCACCAACAATGAGGACAGTACAATTCCAAAATATGAACATGCATAAGATATTAAAAAATTTCGATAATGTGTATAATCTCCAAAAACTGATATCTATGACACTCTGTATGTTGACTTTAACATTGTAATTCCATTTTAATTAAAAACATAAACAAAACAGTATTGATTTTGATTTGTTACAATGAGAATATGGAAACTTAGACTCAACTAATAGTTGAACATCATTGTTGTAAGTTAAGTTTATATGGATAGAATATCTATTGCCAGTATAAGATAATAAATAATAAGAAATCATTATGAAGATATAAAATATACCTTGTAGTCCAAGCTTGAACATATGAATTGACTACCTCTATATCTTTTGAACACAGAAGTGGAAGTTCATTGGCTTCCTTACAGACTTTTGTTTCATCTGAAAGAAATAAATAATACCAATTTATATCGAAACTGAAAGAGTTTATTGGGGACCTTTAAACAACAGAAAAACTTACATGAAACAAGAAGCTGTATAAAATCAGAACATGTATCACACATGGTTTCAAATTAATTTTATTATCATATATCCATTCTCAATTTTTATTATCACGCTCCAATTGTAGGTGTTTTCGTCAAATCGGAACAATCAGATGGCAACAATAAATGACATAAAAGCTAAACATCCACCATTTTGAAATGAAACTGGACAATGACAACTTGATGACGTTTGATATGTCAAATGTGTGGTGCTTTCAAAATAGTTCTAACGATTGTGCATGTCGGCCTACGAGAATATAGACCCACAGACCACTGATCTGCGATAGATCCTCAGATATTCTATTGATCTGTGATAGCAGAGTCGGACTCAGGAACATAGACAAACTATAGATAGGCAACTCTCAATCCAAATTCTGTCCATTGAGTCAGCGCCATCTACACTCCACACTTAGTACTAACAGCCGATATCGGCTCAAAAAAACAGCAGCGCCATCTAGCGGTTTTTGTAGAAAAAACAAGGGAAACCGTTGTATTACGCATTATTTGTATAAATATATTTTTCAAATTTCTTATTAGATATGATGAGTATTAGAGAATTCATCAAATCTAATAAGAAGCTTGAAATTGAGAACACCAGTGATAAAAATCAAAGTCTTATATGGGGGAAAAATATTATTTATTTTCACATGTTTGAATATCTACATGAATTAGTGTCAAGGCAAATAATATTTCACTCAACGTACACACAAAAATATTTGATTGATCAAATTCTCAAAAGTATGTTTTGACAATTCCAGCTTTCAACGATGAATATTAGAAAAAATATATTATTATTTATGAATATCTACATGAATTAGGGTCAAGGCAAATAATATTTCACTCAACGTACACACAAAAATATTTGATTGATCAAATTCTCAAAAGTATGTTTTGACAATTCCAGCTTTCAACGATGGATATTAAAAATATATTATTACTTATTATAAATGATTGAACGAACAAAAATATTATCTGTTCCATCTCCTTTTATTATACTTATCCAATGCCATTTTAACAATGGGGTCAGATGGAATCCCGACAGTGGTTTTTCCAGATAATATTTTGTTTATTTCTCCTATGTAAAATAATAATATAAATTTAACACCCATATCGATGAACTGCCGGTGCACACTTTTATGTTCAATGCAGAACAAAATCTTGACCTCTTCAGTATTGATTTGTTCCCTTATTTTCCTTTTAATATTGAAACTATTGAAAAATAATGGAATATTCCCGATGACAGACTTGGTAAAATTGTGAAAAATAGAATTAAATGTTCGAGATGGATTAAACATTTTGCAACTTTTAAATGTTCTTGCTCTAATTAAAGCATTGGAAGGAACTTCATCATAAGCTTCCATTATTTCTAAACAGCTCGAACATTTATTAGTATTTTTCAGAATTTTTTTTGCCAAATATCCACCTACATAGGAATTAGCAAAATCCAAGTCTGCATTGTTTGCACAAGTTTTGAAATCCTCTGATCGATAAACAGGTGGCTTCACATTTGTTGAAGTTTCAGATATTTCAATTTTTTCTAATAAAAACTTCTTTAGCGTGTCTAGCGCTCCACAAGAGGCATCCTCTTCACAATTCGAACCTGGTGAGTGTGATGCCATGAAATTATTCATAAGGAGGGATTTAAAAGAGGAAATTAAGGATGAAGAGGTAGGATTAACATTTCTCACTCCATGACTTCTTATCAGAGAAAAAAAATTTTCAAGAGGATCTTGATTGAAAGATCGCTGGATTAAATTATTGAAATGAAGACTTTTTGATATATATAAAAAGCCATGGAGTGTAAAAATGAAATTTTTTAAAGAAGGAGTGACAATAGATTTTGTGGATGACTGTTGAAACTTCATGGAACTCAACACTTTTATGCATTGATTCCAAAAATTATAATGTGGGGAAGTGGCTGTCACCACACCCAGCAGAGGTTTGGTTGAAGGAGCATGTTCGAAACCACCATTAACTCTATCGAAGAGATCATCAAAAAAAAGCAAAACATCCGCAGTTTGTGAAGCCGAGGGATCCAAATATGGGCTTACTGATGGGTCTCTAATCTGTGCACTGAACTTTGCCATCAAATTCATCACCAAATTTAAGGACCGACTGAAAACTTGGGTTGCATTTTTTACCTTCATTTTTTTAATTTTATTTGGTATCACATGTTCATCAGTCAGTTTCGGTAACATATTGTAGGTTTGTAAAGTTTTATCTAATCGATAAACATCTACAATATGAGACCAAGTGGCAACTTTTTGAATGCCATCTTGACAAAAGTGTATATCTTTTGTCAAGAAAGCATTCCTTATACCCTTGATCAAATGTGGAGGATCATACAAATGCACTATTTCTTTTTCGTTAACCAAATAACCTTGGAATTTATTTTCTATTTTTTTTATCAAACAATATTCATTTGTTTCCCCTAGGAGTTTGTTGATCGCAGCCACATTTGTTGATCCTTGGTCTGATATTGTAGCTACAATATCTAATCCTGTTTGACGAACATGTGATACTACTTCTTTGATGATGCGTACCAAGTCAACAGTTGGTGTGGTACTTTCACAAAAATAGAAACATACAGGTTGTTTCCATTTTTTGAAAATACCTTTCAGCATAAATACTAGAGCATGATCTGCCAAGGCCACTCGACGTTCACTACCCCCAAAGTCCACAATTCCTTCCAGAAAATCTCCAGAAAAATTGTAAGAAATGCCAGGACTCAAGGAAACCTCATCAAACATGAGGACACAATATTTATCTAATAATTCCAATTTTTCAACGGTATTTTGCAAACTGTTAAAAATTTGAGCATTTGTTCCACATTTCAGTGAGACATTACTCAATAATTTTAACAGACTGCGTTTTGAAGGTAAACTGAAAATCTTAGATAAATACCTGTATCCCTTACCGCTCTGTTTATAAACAGAAAGAGCAAAAATTTTATCATTTATTGTGAAACGACGACCCCTTGGTTTAAATTTTTGGTTCCTTAACTGGGACATGAAGAAGTCAAGAGTTGTTCTGTTAATATTTTTGAGACGATCAAAATATTCTGTGTTTCCAAGCGCTTCCAACTGTTTTTTTTGAGTGTTTATCTTGGAAGTTGCCTTCTTGAAGAGTTTTTTTAGTTCCCGCAGCTCCTTCATCATATAAGATTCCCTTGGGGTCATTTTCTTGAATTTCTTCCTGGGCACTGAAAAAATGTAATTTAGATAGGAATATAAATATGGAAATGAAGTGAATATAAATACCTTTTTGGTTTCTATCAACATTAGGCACCCTAGTATCCATTAATGTTCTTGGAATTGCCAACTGATCTGATTCTAGTTCAACTAGACCTTTTGGTTCTTCACTGAAACTAAACAGACCCGTTACTGTATTGGTGTTCATCAGACTTCTACTCTTTATTCTTTGGTAGGTTATTGTGGGCTTCAGGACCTTCAGATCCTCTTTCTCCTCTAAATAGCATCTTCTTTCGCTTGTCGAACCTTAAAATTTTATTTAAGCATGAACTGAATATTGCTAATACATCGAATAAATATCACATATCTAATCCCTTGTTGGGGAAACATGTCAGGGTATTTATTTAGTAAATTGCAGAGAATTCAAAATAAAGCATTGAAAATAATATATGAGATTGATTACTACACACCAACTCATCAAGTATATCAACAAACAAAAATTTGGAATCTAGAGAAAATTAAAATATTTGAACAGACTAAATTAATCTACAACATCCAGAATAAAATGCTAAAATCCAACTTGACAATATGACATGTTAATGTATGCCACAATCATAATGTGAGAAACGCTCAAAATTTAAGAAATGATTACTCCAGGACATTAAAGTTTGCAAGCTTGTTTAATTTGAGCAATGTAAAAATTGTTGTTTAGGGGTCAGCAATGAATAAGTAGATAAATACCTTTCAGAATTTCAGGTGCTACAGCAGCAGTTCGATTTGATGACCCACATAAAAATATGTCTCTTGCATTTACATCATGAACATAATCTGAAAAAGAAGACAATTTAATTTTCAAACATTCAGAGAGATGATATACAATTATAATCAGTTTTGTTCTTTCAAACAAATTTAAATGTAAGGTATTAAGTAATTATTGCTCACCTGGCAAATTCAGTGTTGGTAGAGAAAATTTTTTCAGTTTATCACTATCTAGAATGCAATAAGGGTTGAAATGAGATTTGCATACCACATAGTTGCGTATCAAGTCCAATTCCATACTCGACAATCTTGGATTTTTTATTCGTTGCAACCAAGTTTCCTTGCATGCCTTTTGTGTCGGAATTGTATACCTAAACAAATATAGAGTATAAATTATAGAAATCATCATGAAGCAAACTACAATAACTTACCTCTTACTAGTTCTATCTACACAACCAGGAACCGAACAGTTTCTTATATTTGGAGACATTCTTGAAAAACTTTCAACACTTGAATGTAGGACTGATATTTTGAATTGTAATTTGCATGGATTTAAAATCAAAAAGAATGTTTTCATTTTGTTCGACATGGTAGAGCCTTTTTTTGAAAAAATCAGAGAACTACATAACCTCACAATCTTCTTCATTTTCGCTTCTTCACAGATAAAAGAGATTACTATGCCCCTATTGAAAGATAAATTATATGCGACTCGCATATCTTAAAATAATATGAAAAATATATTTATATCATTGAAATGATGTATCATATAATATTCACCACATTTACAATGCGAACTTTTATTGTTTTTGTTTATATCCGATGACAGAGAAACAGAGATTTGTCTATGACATGGATGGTCTGCAATAATTAAAGAATCCTATATATCGGCATTGAATTATTTGGTTGTACTCCCCGTTGGCCTCATAGAGGGCGTTTGTGTAACTGAGATTATTTATGTTTTGTGCTTTGTATGGAAGTGCCACCCCCCTGCTCAGGAACAGTTCTTTACGTGGGGTTGATTGATGAGATTAGTTGAATTTCAGACAGAAAACCTTTCGAAATTTATTATATCCTTATGAGTTGGTGCATCGAGCTGCAAACGCCATATTTTCTAATATCATGGTCTGGCACTGTAACATTCACACGCACCTTTTTTTAAGTCTCTGCAATACATTATTTTCAACGCCTCCGCACACAAAATTCCAAAAACCGTCCAAAACTTGAGACGGATTCTTTGTTCGATCCATTGTAAAAATCGCATACAACGTTTAAGATGAACTGACAAAACGGAGCACTGTGAACAAACTAATTGACAGATGACGTTAAAACTCCACCTGAGTATGACCATTGTGTGACTCCGCAACCAACTATTTATTCTGACAGTTTCAGCTGATTAATTCAAAGGTAGGTGTATAGCACAAATTTTCGTAATTGGACATGTCGCTTGTTACAAGCTAATAAGGAATAAAATTAAATGCGATTGAAGATTGAATGCTTTCATTGTGTATTTCCATATGGTTCAGCAAATACAAAAACAAAATTACACATATACAGTGTTTCTCTACACAGTGATTATTTATACAAAGAGCATAAGTAGGTACACAAGATAATTTAGTTAATAATAAATCTACCTAACAAAATTTAAAATAAAGCTCTGGGCTACTTTACTGGTCTTCTATGGACACTCTGCGACCCTTAACGTTCCGTCTGACAAGGCCTCTTTGAAGACAGCAAAGTGCCAAGAGGTCAGTCTAATGACTGCGGTTTTAGCCAAGTCAATTTACTCGGTATTTTCTATACAACTATGATCATTTGGATGAAGTGGAAACAAATCATCAAACTGTATGTACAATGAAATTTAGAAATATGTTCATAGAACATTGTAAATTGACTTCTAATTATCGCAGCTTCATTACTACCCAAAACCTTCGCCTTGCATTTCACATTAAAATTTTTTTAATGGTTGACATTTATGAATCAATATCTTCAACTGAAGTACAAAAAAGAATAAAAGTTTCATCACTGGCCAAGATTAAGACAATCTAGTTTGATTTTCTGCATTAAATTGCACTGAATGAAAAAAAATTAAATTTTAATTCTAAAACTAAGCACAGTATCAAACTCATTAGAAAGAAGTGAAAGAAAACTGACTTCTTGTAAAAATATTTCATATTGAGTTTTTGTATATTTTACATAGTCATTTATAAGCAACAACCAAAACGAAAACTAAATAAAATAAATACAAATTGGGAATAATTTACCACTTGTCTCACCTATGATAAAATATGATTACACTAATTAAATTATAATAAATGAAAAGCTAAAAATAAAAGTTACTGAAGAGAGATAAGGGCGAAGAAGTTTGAGCAGTCAATTAGACGGCTTAGGATTGATTCCAATAAGATCCTGTGTATTGTTTACCAGAAGCCTTGGCTTGGTTGGATGTTTGAGAACGTTGTCCGCTATTGTTACTCGAATCCTGTAAAAAAAAATTTTGTTGAAACAAAAAATGCAAGTACATCTGAACATTATAATGGTAACAACATTCAGCACTAATTACATTTATCAATGATCATTCAAAAAAACTTAATGTTGGTTCAGATGGAAAAATGTATATATGATTGAAGTGGATAACCTTATCTGTTTTTGACTGTTTATTTTCGAATCAGGAAAATTAAGAACCCCAGTAGGCTATCGGAGAAATTCTTGAATGATATTTTCGAAAAGTGAAGGTTAATGAAGTGAGAAACATTCATACATAGTGTGCTTGATATGGTTTAAACATTAGCTGATATCATGCCAGTAACAAATTCTCAAAAAATCATTTGTCATACATAATATAATCACCATCAGAAAAACAATTTCAATATTACATTTAAGACAAATATTAGAAAATAGGTTGTGAGATTATCAAATTCCCCATTCACAGTCATGCATGAAGCCTCATTATATTACTTTTCATGTAAATAAAGCATAATTTCTTAACTCGATTTCTACACAATATATCATTTTCTTTATGTATTGATTCATTCCAATTTTTAATATTTATTCGTGTTCCGCTTAGTTCGAATTTCTGAATGATGAAAAAAAGTGACACCTACATGGGAATTGTTTGATATTCAAAAGAAACAAATTTAACTCTATCAATTCATCAAAATCTACCGAATTCTATTTATTGGATTGTGTCTAGCAGTAACGACAATTTCCGAAATTTATATTTCAAGTTGTCAGTCTGAACTTTCAATATTTTTCTTTTGATCTAATAAAACTCTTGACTTGTATCGATCTGCAAACTCCATGCACTTGTTACACAAATAACTATTTGATACAGGTTATCAAGAACAAAACGAAATGAACACCCAGCGAGTAATGGCGGAACCATCTAATTTTTGGTCTTGTGCACCCTTATAACGCTAGTATTTATATAAAAACATACAGTTGACAAAAACATTCTATTTGCTGATTAGTGAAAAGTATTCGTGAAAGTACCCTAACTGACAAAGAAACTGCAACACCCAGAAGGAGCTGTTTAAATTTTATTTTTTTTTGTGAAACATAGATAGTAGAGCAAGGAGTGAATGAAAAAAATTTTTTCATGTGAACATTTTTTGTTACTTAAATATTGTAGACGTTTTTTACAATTTTCTTGAAATTTACCACAAACCAAGTCGAGGAGATCCAAAGTCGATGTTCAGTTGTTGAAAGTGAATTTGAAAGAGGTCTAATTGTTGGTCTACAGGCGTCGGGTTTGTCATTTCGAGAAATCGCTAACCGTATGAACAGAAATCCAACTACTGTTATGAGTTGTTATCAACCGTGTATTGATAATGCCCAAAATCGAAGAAGAGTAGACACCGGACATCGAAGGGGCACAATGGAAGTTCAAGATCGAAGTCTAAGACTTACGGCCATTAGAGACCGATTTGCGACCACTCGATTTTTGGCTGATGAGTGGTTAGAAGAACAAGGCCATCCTGTAACTGTCCGAACGGTTTACCGCCGGATAAGGTCTTTTGCACTGCAGCATTATCGCCCCCATTTTCAGCAAAGATAATGCTCGACCTCATGTTGCCAGAGTTAGTTTAAACTTTATCTATGTTTTACCAAAAAATAAATAAAATTGAAACAGCTCCTTTCTGGATGTTGCAGTTTCTTTGTCAGTTAGTATAATTGACTTCAGGTATCTTAATTGATCTATTTGAGATGGATTCCTTAAATTTCCATTTAGATCCCCCCTGTTACTGACACGGTGATTCTGTGATTCGTTAAAAGCAATAAAAACATATGCAACAGCAAAACAAAAGCATGTGGGTCGGGGTGCGACTTACCACACGTCGGCCTTGGTGCCTGACATCCATCTACAAGCAAAACATTACCTCAGTAACTTACATGCCTCTTAATGTGTTTGTTTAAAAATAATATAAATAACATAGCGGAGCGTCGATAATCTGGTTGCGATTTCGAAATGTTTCTAATGGATAGACGGAAATGCAAAATACTTTCTCTGAAAATTATAATTCAATAGAACGAATCAATTGCTCTAATTTCTGATTCGATATAAATAACGATCGTGTTTATGGAACCGAAACCGTGTATCTAAACTTTTTTCAGATTAAAATCATCTTGAATGGAAACCTTAGGCAGTAAGGACACTAACAGTAATTAGCAATAGGATTATAAACGCTCCAGTTTTTCAACCTCTATATAAAAATCATTTGCGTAATATTTTTTCAAGCAGATCTCAATATTTCTCATTTGAATCTTCAACAAACATTTTTATCCTGTTGTTGTATGATTGCAGGAATTGTATTTCTGAAGAACCATGCACATGCATAATCAACTCATGCAAAGATTGTTTGCATTAAAATAGTTTCACATAAAGAAAAACTTGTGCTTTGTGTATAAATTCATCCAGTTTTTACAAGCTTTTCTTTAACTTGTGTTTATTTTCAACAATCAAAATTACTCGATTCTATGAAATCAAGTCTTAAGATTGAGCAGTTATAATGAAATAACGTAATGGTTCCTAGTGGTCCTTGTCTATACAGACCAATAAGACAATACAGGGTGAGTCTTTGACTTAAGTGTACATATATTTCAACTGTAGATTCCTCTCATCAAACGAAACACTTTTTTCCTATACCATTTTTCGAAATTCGGTTTGGTTTGAAAGATACAGGGTGTCGAAAATCCATGAAAAAAACACTTTTCTGTTTATATCTTCGGAACCGTTATTTCGAATGAACTGAATTTTGGTTGAGTTTTTACTCTATTCATGGTGCATATTCCTCAATCGAAACCTATTCAATATCTTTACTAGTATAAAAGTTACAGGGTAGTCGACTCATCAATACACGCTAAAACACCATAAAACCACTTTGAAAAGATAAACGGTTCATATTTTCGAAAGAATCAATCATTTAAGAAACTAAAAGTATTCTTATTTTTTTTTTCAATAAAACGCGTCGTTTTCGAGTTATTTCTAATTTTACCCGGAGAAATTTGACGAAAAAATCATTAATTTCAAGAATAATCTGAATGCCCCTCTGAATTAAATATCATCGAATATTATTCCTTCTCTGGTCTTTAAACGAGTTTACAATGTTGTCACAAAATTTATCAACTTTGTCGAGATATTTTTTAATAATAAAATCCCCCAAATGTGGGAGATAAAATTGAACACTAAGGAGGATTTAACACGCACAGTTTCTATTGAAAATTCATAGTTACCGGTCCATATTGAAGTTAAATGTCGATGAAATACAAAATTCGGATATGAATGATGAATCTCGACACAAACTACTTATTAAATTGAAATTAATAAAACGATACCTGATAATCTGTGGCGATGTTTTCATCTAAACAACATCCTCTTGGAATTTTATAAACTCGACACGGTTGAAATTATAATAATTCACTTCACGTAATAATCACATTAGAACAATAATCCACTGAATGTAATGAATGTATTCAGAACTTCACATAATGTTTACAGTTTGTTCAGAGACTCTGCTTTGTTATTGTTTATAGTTAGATAACCAATATTTCGGTACACAAATGTATCGTGATTTATACTATGTTTCGTAAAAAATCCTTAAGCTCAATGAAAATATCAGCAAGCTGACAACATCTTCTTGGCATTTCTGTGCAAAAATTCACAGAATCGATACAAATTAGATTAGGTTAGGTTGTTTAATAATAAATCTGAATGAAAAGTCTTTCTTCATGATATTGTTTGGGAATTTCGAGGAAAATATGAACAAGTTATTAGCGTTTACAAACTAATCTGCAGAAAAATCGAAGAAGGAACTTATTTTGGTGGAATAAATGTGGCTTTTTAGTTGCAGATATAATCCGATGAAACTAACAGTTTTTGTTGAAATTATCGTGTTTGCAACATTTTTATTCCAATAAGGTTATTACTTGAGTATTCCCTGAATAAATATACTCAATTTCTATCGAGAAATATTAACTTTGAATCAATTTCACAGTATCATTTCAGGGACGTAATTAGCACAATTTTTTTTCAAATGGCTATATCTTTTTAACAGAGCCGAATTCGGAAAAATGGAAAATGAAAAAAAGGTTTCTTTTGACCTCAAGAATCTTCAGTTAAAATATATGTACAAGTCAAAGACTTACCCTGTAGAGTGGACAGAAAACCATAAGATATAAATAAAAATTGTAAAGTTTTATTGTGTACCAAAGAAAAATTGGCTCAACTGGCCAGAAATTGGAAAATAATATGGAATCTCAAACGTTATGGCGATGTAAACAAACAAAATTTCATTTGCTACCCCTACTGAAAAGAGAATAGAAATAAATGATAAGGGATTAGAAACACATCGATTCGCATAAATAATATACTCAGAAGCCGTTCTTTCATAATGTTGTCCTGTATTAACACGAAAAGACGGGATCAGCTTTTGCTGCACTCTCAGTCTCTGAGCTCCGATTTCTTCTTTTATTGGGTTGAATTTCAACCAACAACAAATTTTCTATCTATACTTTCCAAATAATGTACACCTTTGATTATCAGAAGATTATAATGAAGAAGTTATAACATTCGATGCTTCAGAACCCCAATTTCCACATCTTACACGAACTACCGATAACGCGGCCCTTCCAACTAATTCAAGATCATTGATAACCAGTTAGCAGTGAAGAAACTCTCGCATAATTTACCTGATGTAAAGGTTGATGCATCATCTGAGTAGAATGATGCTGCTGATGGGGTGCCATCGCAGGTATATAGACTGGTGGAGCGTAGCCAGTTCCGCTAGGTGCCAGCCCAGCATTCTGACTACCATGTAATGTACCAGTGAAAGGAGGCGGAGTACCGGAGTGGAAGCCTTGCTTTTCATAGGACTGATAAAAGAATTAGAATGAGTTACAGCAATCAATTTAGAAATATAATGAAAAAATAGGATTCATAAATCAGAATGCCAAAATAATCTGCGTGGATGTTTCCACTGAAAAAATATAACCAGAAACAAAATACTTGCTTCAAGTCAGCTTTAAAAGTTTTCACTCCCCTCAGTCTCGTCATCGTTTCATCATATTTAGAAATTTCGTGATCAATAAATAAAATTAGTTTAACTATAAGATGAAAATAGGAAGATAAGATATAGTTAATAAGTGACCAATAGTAATTAATCAAGTGATTGTTTACTCACATTGACTTTTCCCAGAGCAGTGTGAGATTTGCCATACATGGCTGTCAGATCATTTCCAGTCGAGCCTGTAGAAGAAGCAGCTCCGCTTGTAGCTTTCTGTCCTTGAGTATTGCCAACATAAGCCCCCTTTGTGTAGTCTTGAGTTTGACTGAGTGCATCATACGCCCCATAACCTGAATTATAACCTCCCGGTTTGGGATACTGCGAATTGCTATTTGTCCCGTGAGCGTTAGTCACAGCAGGCAGTTGCTGAAAGAATAGATCATAATAAATACAAATTCATCAAAAATGAATGCGAGTGACGCATCATCTTGTATGATCAGTTATGTAATTCTCATTGATAATGGATTCACTGAGGAAATTTCCAAGGATTTGGACTTGTCCCTGCTTATTTCTCTCAGATTCCCCATATCTCTGGCTAGAAAGAGTGTGTCATCATGTTGTGGTTTGAGGAACTTGCATTGAAAATAGCGTACTGTATTAACAATTAGATTTTATTCATTGAACCGAAAATATGGCAGCCAAAGGAGTAAGGACCACGACTCAAATTAGCCGATACCACAGGCATTGAGTATCGCTGAAACTATACTCCATTCACTTTTATAAAGAATCGCGGTTTGCCATGGAATTCTGACACATTTCACCGCGTATATTTTGAAAATGATAGGTTATGGCCATTCTCCTGTCATAAATGCCCGCAACGTTGTCGTTTCTGCATTAAAATCGTCGTAATAACGTATTTATCAAAATGTTAATTTACTTCGAGAAAATAATGAATTTGAGAAAATATTATGTGAATTCAATAATTTCAAAGACCTGGCGATTGCTAAAAAAACTTTTTCTGTTATGCTATTTTCTTTTACGGAAATCAAGAAAAGAGTGTAAAATTTTACTGAAAAATTATGTACAGAATAGTCCGTTACTTTGTGATAGTTCATTCGGAAAAAGAATAAAAGTACTCGAATAACCCAGAAAAACGAACGGAACAGACGAACCTATGGAATTCCCCACTTTTCACAATTCTCAAGAAATACCTACAGAAAACTTTTAATAGCTATTTATGTAACAAGTACATAAATTAGGTCTTTATGGACGAGTCCAAAATTTATGGCAGAGCGAGCAAAGCGAGCGAGGCCAATAATTTGGGCAAGTCCATAAGCCTAATTATGTACGAGTTTGCATACAAAGCTTTATGTTTGACTGCAATGCAGACATTTTATTTTCTGAAATGGCAATTAATATACAGGGTGTTTGGTAATTCGACGTGAACCTTGGAAAGCGATATACTAGACGTCATTTGCAGTGAATTGCGTCGAGTAACGCATGGTCCGAAAATCTATAGTTACGAAGATATGGCGATTTTTCAACTTTTTTGAAATTTTCTGCTTCGTTATCGAAAATAATTGATTTTGTAAAAACTACTCGACTCTAAATAGTCAATTAATATTTTTTTCGAAGCTGAGGAAATGGTCCTTATTTCTTGCGAAAAAGTATTCACTAAAAATTCAGATAACCCGAGATATACAGGGTTATAAATGGCTGCACCTGTTTTCCTCATAAAATCTTGATAAAACAATTGAGAATTACTCGAAAAAAGTATGATGAACTTGGTGTACAAATGGAAGGAAAAACTTCCCTGTTTCATTAGCTTTCCAAAAAGGTACATATGTCAATAATTCCTTCATGCAATCAAAAAATATGGCCGGAAAACCAAGCAGACAACAGACTTTTTCGAGTCATTTTGTGATCGAACCAGGGCCCGCTTATGGCTTACGAATCACGCCGAGTGAAATAAAGGATAATAGAATATCTGAATGACTCGAAAAAGTCTGTTGTCTGCTTGGTTTTCCGGCCATATTTTTAGATTGCGTGAAGGCATTATTGACATACGTACCTTTTTGGAAAGCTGATGAAACAGGGAAGTTTTCCTTCACATTTGTACACCAAGTTCATAATACTTTTTTCAAGTAATTCTCAATTGTTTTATCAAGATTCTATGAGAAAAACAGGCGCAGCCATTTATGACCCTGTATATCTCGGGTTATCTGAATTTTTAGTGAATACTTTTTCACAAGAGATGAAAACCATCTCCTTAGCTTTGAAAAAAATATTCACTGAATATTAAGAGTAGAGTAGTTTTCACAAAATTAATTATTTTCGATAACGAAGCAGAAAATTTCAAAAAAGTTAAAAAATCGCGATATCTTCGTAACCATAGATTTTCGGACCATGCTTCACTCGACGCAATTCACTGCAAATGACGTCTAGTATATCTCTTTTCAAGTTTCACGTCGAATTACCAAACACCCTGTATTCGTCGCTTTATTTCAAGAAACACTTACAATGTGCTTTTGCTTATCTTACCTTAGTAACCATCAGCGACCTTAGCAACCTCACTGAACAAAGTTGTTTACTTCGTTAATTCTGTGACAAGCGTCATAATAATACCAAAAATGGATAGTTCGGAAGAGGAAAGCGTGAATAATTTAGCCGCAAGTGCCAAAGAATCTCTCCTACCCACTAAAAGTGCTTATGAAAATTTGTATGCGGCCTATAACAAATGGTGTGAAACGAAGAAAATTGCAAAATCGAGAGAAGACTGTGACAGTTGAGTCCAATAAAGTGGTGTCCAATAAAGTAGTCAATTCTGGACGCTAAACGAATTCATGAATCAAGTGTTTATGAAGCAGTCGAACATAAATACCTTTTTGCAAAACTTGAAATACCAGTACGAAAATGTAGTAGTTCTACGGAACCTGCGTCACAGTTAAACCTTAGAAGAACATTTACAAAGTTAAAAAAGAGTAAATGGAAAGTAGACTTGGCAATGTTTTGACGAGTGAATGGAGTATACATTGTGTAGAATTTCATTTAAATATATTTTGGCATGCAAGATAAAATTAACTCAAGAATTCAACCTTCTCCGAATGCGCTATTTAAGTTTGAAAAAAAATTTGGATTTCATTAAAAAATCATCTTCATTAATGAAGCTGATTTTTGGATGAACGGCTATGTCAATAAGCAAAATAGGAGTTATTTGACATCAACAAACCCAAGATCCAAAAGACTCCATCACAACCACTTCTTCTCGTGCGGTACCCTTGATTGGCCGAACGTAGGCCTTGTGGCCCATTGTTCATACCGCATTTGTATAATACTAGAGAGACCCGAAGGCACGCCGACAAGAGTGTCGCGAGCCGAGAGGGAAAAGTCCCTCCCTAAGTGTGTTAACCTCAATACAGATAGATGACCGCACGCGAACAGTATATGTTCCGCTGTTTTATCCTCGTTCCTGCACCAACGGTACAGGGAACATTCAGTTAGACCCATTCTTTGCAAATGTTTTTATTAAACAGATGGCCAGTTAAAGCATCAGTTACCAGAGATAATTGCTTATTCTCGAGAATCAAGAGCTTTTCGATCTCTGGCTTTGAAGAAGGTCCCTCGATAATGACTGCCTGAGATTCGTTCTCGTGTTACATCAATCCATGTTTTGAAGAGGTTTTTGATATATGTTTGACAGAAATGAGGCGCGGGTTCCGGCCCAGTCAAAGTCGAGCGTGCCTCTTTTTTGGCTAATTTATCTGCTTTTATATTCAGAGTGTTATTTGGGACAAGCGTGCGCAGAGCCTCTCTGCATTCATAAACCAAGTTTGAGGTTACTTTTATTTCAGACAGGGATTGCTTGTGCTATTGAGCAGTCTTTTCCTAGAGGAATGGACCGTTGTTCTTGGTGCAACAATCCCAGCACCGCCACCGGTGTTGCAAACCGAGGCGTCGGTGTACCAGGTGGGACCTTCAGGTTTTAGTAGCCTGTTTGGCTTACACCACTAATCACTGCCAGGGACAACTACTTTGTAGGGCGCATGCACGATTCCTTCTGTGGAGGAGGGACGGGTTAATGTCCTCCACCATCTTGAGAGCCATGGCGTGCCCCCTGAATCCTCCGAGATAACGCCATTGTCCCTGTTCCCAGATTCTGAGTGATGTTTCCATAGCCACCTCAATGATGGCGAGTTGTATGAAAGGAATGCCCAATACGCATTCCATTGATGCTGTGGGAGTGGATCTTAGAGCGCCTGTTATACTAAGACAAGCTCTCCTCTGGCATCTGTTAAGGATGTTTCGGTTGCTGGCCTTCTCCATGGAAGTCCAACATACCAATGATGCATAGATGAGGATAGGCCCCACGACCACAGTATGGGGTCTAAAGTCCCACCCCTTGCCGAGCACCTTCCATGTAGTAGACCAAAATATTACATTTTCCTTATTCCCTTGAGCTTCAATGTGTTTGTTCCAAAGAAGTTTCCAAGTCCAATATCACATTACAACCACACAAGGTCACTTTGTGTTGTGGATTATATGCCTGAGCTGTCATTGGACCAACATTTGCTGTTGACGAAAATGATGTTAGGCTCAATGGAAGATTATCCTAGGCTATAATTGGAGGCACCTAATATGAATTATATGTCGTTACAAGACGTTGTCACATGCCACACACCTAGTAAAGCCATTGATCTACTGAAAGAGAAGTTTGGCATATATCTAATAATTCGAATAAAAATTGAAGCTGGGCTTTGGTGAGCATCCAGATCCAGAACTATTTTCTCCGTTCCAATATAAATTTGTTTTGGCAATCTAAAATTATCTTTTACACAATTATAAATAGAAATTCAAAGACCTATCGGGACAATTCGTGTACTACCTACGATGGAAAAAGTACTCACATAAAATGGATAGTTTGGGATCGTATTAAAATGTGTAGCAGCGAAGAAGTATGGTGGAGCCGCCGTGCCTGCCAATATGGGTTGCGCCTGATGTCCTGCCTGTGTACTCGTCTGCTGGCTCAGTGTCGATGGTACCGGCGAGGCGTTATTGTCGCCTCTGGTGAACCGTCCGTCGGACATGGAGTAACCCACGTTGCCAAGGGTGGCGTCTCTCACGGTAGCCAGTGTTGTCGGTGTCTGATAACTCATATCATAGAATGGGGTGGTCTGGATCGACATAAACTCACTCTTATCATTCAATCAAAACGACCATCCGATATGTGAAAATTTAGGTTTCCCAATTTTCCACATACGCTGGGTTGTACGAATAGTTGATCGGAGAATCAGGCGCTCATTTGAAGGCAATTATCAGCTCGATTCCCTAAGCAACTCTTCGTACAATCCATCGTTAGTGATTCAAATTAAATAATGTATGTATATTAAAGCTGATTTTGCAGAGATTGAGGTTTTACATTAGCGGGTAAAGGCGTTAATTGTTAAACATGTAGAACTAAAGGTAAAATTGGGATGTCATTTTGATAATGGATGAGTGAGATGATGTATTTTGTGTTGAATAAACTGTTTCATTTTCAATTTCTTCCAATATAGAAACCTTCATCTATATAACCAATTAGTTATTCATCATGCATAACTTGAATTTATTCAACACAAAATATAGAAACTACAGCAATATTTCAACAAGTCAAGCAAGCAAGCACTGAAGCATTAGGAAAATTAAGCAAAGTTTTCTTCAAAGCCACAAATCAAATAAAATAATAGATTGATTCAATAACACCATGAAATGAAAATATGAACTTAATCAATGGAGTTTTTTAACGAGTACTTGAAAGATCATAGAAAGTGAAAATGTGATTATTCTTTCACTGTCAGTTTTGTCAAAAATAATGTCATTCAAGTTTCAACGAAAAAATTATCAGTTTGGTCCAAACAAAATGACTAAGCCTTATGCTATGGAGTTGTTTGTTAAAGACGCAGCATTTTTTGGTATTGGAGCATCATTGGGGTCAATAGTGTCTCTTTATGGAAATTTGATATTTGAAACATTTTTTGGCGAAAGTGGAAAGAAGGATATGAGTTGGGCAGAAAAATGTCAAGAAGAGGCCGAAAGAAATGAATGTGATTGTGAAATAGACAACTGAACCATCCTAGAAATTTTAGTTCTTATAAATTCTCAAAAGTTCATTATTTGTTCACAAATTTTTGATTTGTACAAAGATCTGATATGATGTTAATAAAATTGAAATATTAATAATGGACAAATATAGATTGTGGTGAAGGAACTCAATATAGTACCGAAGGTTTTAACTTTGGAATACATTGAGAGAAAAGCACAATATTAAAAATAGGTATCATAAAGGATTTTCCAATACGAGGTGTTATTTTGAATAGCCCGCTATTTCGGTAGATGTCACTTTTGAAGCTGTCACCATTGAAAATGGAACGATACACTCTTCAACAACGCATTGAAAATATTAAAATTCACTAAAAAAATGGTGAAAATTTGCCAGAGACGGTTTGTAAAACTCGGAACATTTTTGCGTCGTCGAACCGCAATACAGAAGTTGGTGGAAAAATTTGAGCCCTTGGGACACGTTCGTGATGTGAAGAATAGAACCCATGCAAGTCGCTCAAGAACAACCTAGAATATTGCTGCTGTAGCCGAAAGTGTTGAAGAAAACCCAGTTTTGTCTATTCCCCTTTGTTCTTTGGAATAAGGCATTCCACAAACGTCATTACACCGTATTTTGCATACAGATTTGGGCCTTGAGGCTAATAATGTTCGGTTAACCAAGAATTCAAGCCAGTCTATCATCAACAACGTCGTGCCTGATTGGGTCCTTGAAATGCATGAAAATGATCCGGAATTCCATCGAAAAATCATCTTGAGTGATGATGTCCATTTCCACCTCGGTGGCTTCGTCAACAAGCAAAATTGTCGCATCAGGGGCTCGGAAAACCCAAGAGTTATTGTTGAAAAGCCTCTCTGTCCTCAACGTGTGCCTGTTTGGTGCGGTTTATGGCCCGGCGGGTAATTGGACCTTACTTTTTTGAGAATGGGGCTGCAGCAACAGATGATTAATGATTTTTATGGCCGCAATTGGATGATATTGATATGGACAACGTTTACTTCTAACAAGACGGCGCTACGTGCCACACAAGCAACGACACCAGTGATCTTTTTCTGAAAAAGTTTCCAGACCGTGTTATCTCTTGTAGAGGTGATCACAATTGGCCACCGAGATATTGTGATTTAGCACCTTGCGACTTCTTCCTTTGGGGCCATGTAAAAGAAAAGGTCTACGCCTAGAGCCCAGCGTCGATTCAAGACCTCAAAGATTGAATTTATGAGGCTATCGAGGACATAGGGCAGCCACTTCGCGATTTGGTTATGGAAAATTTCATGAAAAGGATATGGTCCTGTATTCCTTATTTGGCTGATGTTTTCCATTATTAACGGCATACCTTCCTCTTTATAATGAAATAAAAATCCGATTATTCATCTTAAAAGCTGGCATTTCTCTTTGAATGTCAAAATAACACCTATTATTCGAAAACCCTTTATTTGTTAATCCAATTGTAATTATGGAAACACCAGCATAACTTCATTTCTTCAGATTCATCCAAAATATCACAGGCTAATAAAATTTGTGCATCAACTAAAAATGCGCATAGAATTTGGTTCGATAATCCCACAAAACAAGCACAAAAATTCTTCAAAAAGTACATACCATATGTGGCAACCTCTGTTGGATAAGTTGCATCTCTTCATATGAATAAAGCGGTTGCTGGTAATACGGTACTTGTACCATATTATAAGGTGTGCTCATCACAGGTGGGGCCACTCCAGGGGGCATATTCGAGACAACATTACTCGAATTTTTAGCTGCTGAAAAATGGAATCAATTTAGAATCGAAAGTGAATCAATTTTTCTCACAAACTCACCTAAGGTAGTTGTAGTCGTTTTACTTGTCGATACTGTACTTTGTGAGAGAGAATGAGTCACCGATGAAGATACAATACTGGCCGCTGCAGTAGTTTGTGTGGTACTTACTGCATTCGTGCTGTCATAAACTGTATCTTTCAGTTTATTCGCAGCTGTACTGTAGTTATTATACTGACTCGGTGAGGGAGTATTACCGTAGGATGGACTGTTGTTCAAGCCTGCAAATGATGAATGTATTAAGTGAAAGCAAGATAAACTAAATTAGAACTTCAAAAATTAAAGATTTCATTCAATGCATTGAAAACTGTTCTTCTGAAAGTAAAGATATAATAATAATAATTTATTGATCCTTTTTGACATACTTAATATGTATAGTCCATCCAAGAATTATTGACATCTCGGGCAGCTTTGGAAAATCGAAATTAGGTTGGTAGTGCCTGTTCAGTGATATTTTGAGTTGTAGAATTCAGGTTGGTGTTGGAAATAACACTAATATTTTGTTGTCATTAATGTTTCGAATAAATTTGGCAAATAATTGGACAAGTGAAATACAATCTTCAGAATGAGGCTGTTGAAGAGTGTACAGCTAATAATTGGAAAGGCTTTCCATAGCACATATAAAAAGAAATAAGAGAAGATTAGTCGAAATATATGGGATGTTGCTGACATAAAATCCTTCATTATGAACATGATGAGGTTATCGTTAAGTTTTGTTTCTGTCTTGATATACATTACAATTTTCCCAATCCATTCAGTTTGCAGGTAATCGTGTGTGATAATTGGAAACATTTTCATGTTCAGGTTGCCGTACTTTGAAAAAATACCATTTAATTTTCAGGTTATTTCTATATTTTTTTATTGCTATGATGAAAGCACAGAAAATTTTTAGTTACTTTTTTGTAACTAGAAATAAAGTTGCGACTGGACTTCCTAGGCTTGCTCTAATGTCAACAATTCTTGGATGGACTATATAAGACAAGTCAATATTATATCCTAATAAAAAATACACCAGAAAAAAAAATTCATGTTCACAATAAAACAAAATAGTCTTCAAATAACATACCTGCATTAGCACCATATACTGACTGACTAGCATTTTGTGAATATGACTGATTCGTCCCCGAATAAGAGTTTGCCTGGGTGATGGAAGGAAACGCTGCTGAATTGTTACTCGACTGGTACGATGTAGCCGATGAGTAAGAATTTTGAAAATTATTGGCATTCGGCGTGCTGTATGATCCAGCCTGGCTGTTCACATAATTGCTATTTGGTTGATAGGAACTTGCAGTAGTCTGAAATAGAAAGTATCAATGAAGAAGATTCCATCAAAAAAATATAGTTCCAATTCCAAAAAACCCAATTCAATCTGAATTTATATTTGTAATAATAAAAAACAAACCTGGCTGGCATTATACGTTGAATTGTATGATTTTGACTGGTAGGAATTGTAAGTTGAATTTTGTGTGTAGGAATGGCCGTCACTTTGCTTGCTCATATCCAATACTGCTTGGGGCGGTGAAGACTGTGCTGTCGAATTAGCAGCAGCTGTTCTAGATGCTACAGAGTAGCTTCCAGCACCAGTTACGTGATCCGATGTTGGAATGTTTTCGACATTGGATAACTGAAAAATAATGGTGAAGTTCAATAACGTTGAGTGATATAATCTAGCCACTTTGAGAATAAAATTACTTATTTTAGGACAAAATCACATTGGTTACAATACACCCTGTTCAGCCAAGGAAACTACAGACAGGAAAGTGATAAACTCAGAAAACTGTTGATGCTACTCACATTTTGACTTAAAGCTGAACTAATACTGCTTTGCCCATTGTTTTTCGACGAATACGCATCTAAATTCGAGTTTTGATTAGAGTTACTGAGATCGAGGCTTGCATTCTGTGATGGTACACTATTTTCCAAAGTAGAGTTATTCGCACTGACATATTTCTGGTCAGCCACTCCATCAAAGGAACTACTGTCCGACATGAAGTCCATTGCACCAAACTGTACATCTAGGTATCCTATACTACTGTTCAGATCTCCAGGCATCTCCACTGCACTAGAAGGAATCTAGAATAAAAATAATAAATAATAATAAAGTTTGAGCTGAACGAAACTCAGGTAAAAATAAAAAAGAATTTCATGATGAACTTGATATTTACCTTTGACGGTGGTGGCACCCTGGCTCTTTGAGTTTTAGTTCTTAGAGGTTGTGTTGGAGCAGATTCAGGAGTTGTCCCATAATTATTACTGCCTGGGTATTTATTATTGACATATGTATTTGTTGGTTGAGTTCCGTACATTTGGGAGTTATTGAAACCTTCAGGACTAACTGTTGAAGCCCCAGCATTGTATTGCTGAGAAGGATTTTCAAAAGTTTGCGACTGGAAGGTCTGAATGCTGAAAATCCAAGGAAAATTTGGTTAACAAAATGCCTACCCAATTCGAATATAGTATATACTCCATTCACAATTATAAAATCACAACTCTGGCATTGGAAATTTGACACATTCCACTCTGTATCGAAGTTATGACGTTTTTCAAAATATTTTTATGTTCCAAGTCAACACTATGTTGCCCTTTCTGCATTCTGAGCGTATTTCTCAGAATGTGAATTTATTCGGAAAATGAATGAATTGGAAAACATGTGATGGACGAAAATAATTAACGTTTATATGAATTGATGGGAAGGATTCCTTTTCTAGTTATTTGCATGAAAAGTACAAGAGATCACTGTTGAAATATAATATTTTTCGCCATGGAAGAAAATTGCATTGCTTTCACATAATTTCCATATGCATGCTTGTGAAGATTTAATGTTTATTATCCTCTTGAACTGAAAGTTCAAGACTTGACGACATCAATTGTTGATTCTAATCAAGAATTCATTTAAAAAAATCAACCCAAAGATATAAGATGAATTGATGGATAATTACAAGTATCAAGAATGTCAATTTTATTTTGTTGATAACTTTCTTAAAATCAATGTTGGGGTATAAAACTCGGCTGCGTTTGTTCAAACAACATCTAAAGAAGACATATCTCTAATGAGAAAACGGCGTTGCCAGTTTCTTTGTTTATATCAAAGTAAAAGTATCAAAGATATTTTGACATGGGTACAAACGGCAAATTTGAATTGGACCAAAAATCGATTTATAAGCATGAATAAAGCAAAAGTAAGTACTAATCGCCTTTTTTACACTTGATAACGAAGTTTTTTTAGGTATCTGGCCGTTTGGAAAGATTTCAAACGAAATTCCGGTCCCCCAGAAGTTTGGTTAGTTTCGGTATCGTTTTTGGTACTCAAAATTTATTTGGAATGTGTAAATGGACAAAAAAGGCTTCCTTATACGATCTTTTCTTGAAAGCGACCGGAAAATATGGTTCAGGTAGGATTTTCGAGGAATTATGAGGAAAGAACTTGCAGAATGAAATTGCACGATTGTAAGTAAACGGGTTTTGGATGGCCATCATCGGTCTCTAAATGATTATTGTTGATCGTTTTCACGTTTCAGAAAAAGAACCACTTTGTATAAGCCCATTTTGAAGAAATTTGTGTATGTAACATTCAACGGTAGGTATTTGCTCTTAATCGAAAGAATATATTATATCTAGTGCTACTTCTTTCAAAAGAGACACAAGCTTTTAATGCTGTAGGGTCCCTATAATGTGGAGGAGTTTGTGTCTTATTTTAGAACAGGTGAATGATAAATGTGAAGCATATGTTTGACCTGTTCCATATTATTTGTACAAACCTACTGTGGTTGTAATGTATGAATATTTTTTAAACTAATAAATTACTATACAGTCAGAATATTTTACTTCTTGTTCATAAGATCAAATAAATGAAATGTATATCTTCTACTCTTATTTTTATTAAGTTAGCTATTAAGGTTATGTTCCAAGAAAAAGTTCCTGTTGCATCAGGAGTCCCTTCAACTATTTGGATTCCAGTAGAGGGATATAATGTTCCATTATTCTTGATTCAACAATTGATGTCAAGTCTTGAACTTTCAGTTCAAGAGGATAATAAACATTAAATCTTCACAGGCATGCATATGAAAATCATGTGAAAGCAATGCAATTTTCTTCCATGGCGAAAAATAATATATTTCAACAGTGATCTCTTGTATTTTTCATGCAAATAACTAGAAAAGGAATCCTTTCTATCAATTCATATAAACGTTAATTATTTTCGTCCGTCACATCTTTTCCAATTCATTCATTTTCCGAATAAATTCACATTCTGAGAAATATGCTAAGAATGTAGAAAGGGCAACATAGTGTTGACTTGGAACATAAAAATATTTTGAAAAACGTCATAACTTCGATACAGAGTTTTTATTTATTTTATTTATATATAATTCCGCTTCGACTTCGAGGTCATTAGCGGTTGTGGAACTTTACAATACTTATCTATACTTTGAAATACATTTGGTTCTATCTGGATTAAATTTTAACATTGATTGATTTTACAAATGCTAATGTGTTGAGACAGGCCGGTGTGCTGATGTTCAGAGCTTCTTTCATTGAACTAGTCACATTGAATTGAGTCCTTTGGATGTGATAAGATCGACACTGCGTTACGATATGTTGTACTGTCAATTCAGTGTTACATACAGTGCACATTGGTGGGCTTTCCTTCGCTAGCAGATGTTGGTGAGATACTAAACTATGTCCAATTCGGAGTCGTCTAAGAATGACTAGGTCTCTTCTATGGGTGGTTATGGATGGAGAGTATTGTATTGTGGGTTCGATTAAAGATAGCTTCGTTGTTTGAGTTTGCCATATGTTTTGCCATTTGTTCTTTATCTTTTTCTTCAATTTGTTGCTTAGGTCGTAATTAGTTAAAATCGTCGTTTCTTCGCCGTTCAAGATAGCTTCTTTCGCTGCTAGGTCAGCTTTCTCATTACCTTTAATACCACAATGAGAGGGAACCCAGATTAAATGATAAGTACTTTGATGTAGGTGTACTGTGGCTATGAGGTCTGAGATTTGGTTTACAATTGGATTTTTACTGTAAACATCTTGAATTGCTTGGATAGCACTTAATGAGTCAGTGCATATGACGAAGTTTTTCAATTTCTTCTCCATAGCATATTTGATTCCTTGCGAGATGGCAATTAGTTCGGCTGTAAATATGCTGCAGTCAGAAGGTAGTTTAAACAATTTGACTTCCGTGTGGAAAACAAAGGCACATCCTACACCTTCAGATGATTTGGAGGCATCCGAGTATATGATATCATGGTAGCGGTATGCAGACATGATTTCATTGAACTTTTGTTGGTATGCTAGAGGATGGGTATCCGACTTTTTGTATGAAGCAAGTTCAGTGTTTATGCTTAGTTCCTGCAGAGTCCATGGAGGGTGAGTTGGTAGTTCAAGGATATTAGTGGAAGGAAAAGTTGAGCCGACTAATTGGTGGTTTACTTGATGGTACAAAGGGGATTTGGTGTTTGGTTTCTTTATGTAAAGTTGTCTGTATTTTTGATTATAAATCTGGTCCCGGATAGGGTTTTGTTGGTCTGCTGAAATTCTTGAAACATATGTCAATTGGAGCATCTGCCTTCGAAGAAATAGTGGAAGTTCGCCGGTTTCCCTGCACAGACTTTCTGATGGACTAGTTATGAAGGCACCAGTGGCTAATCGGAGAGCTGTATTTTGCACTGAGTCTAGGCTCTTCAGTAAATAATTGCTGGCTGAGGCATATATGATGGAGCCATAATCAAGTTTTGGTCTAATCAGTGTCCTGTAGATGGTAAGAAGAGTTTTCTCGTCTGCTCCCCAGGTGCAATTTGCCAGTACTTTCATAACGTTTAAGCGCTTGGTACAATCTATTTTGAGTTGTTTTAAGTGTTCACGCCATGTAAGTTTAACGTCGAATATCATACCAAGAAAATGATGTTTGTTTACGTTCTGTAGGGTGGTACCGAATAGCTCCAGGTGACAGTTTGAGGGTTGTTTTTTTGTGAATTTCAACACCTTCGTTTTTGCTAGTGAAAATCTGAAACCTGATAATTTTGACCATTCTTCTAACTTCCCAATTGCTGCCTGCAAGAGTTTGGTGCTAGTGTGGGGGTTACGGCCACGGCACATAATGAGAAGGTCATCTGCGTAAATTGAAGCTTTAACTGGTAATTGAATTTGACTGATAGCATCATTCATAGCTATAAGAAATAGTGTTGTACTTAAGACTGAGCCCTGTGGTAAGCCATTTTGAGAGTTGTGTGTTGTAGACCATATGTTGCCGATTTTTACCCGAAAAGTACGTTTTTTGATGAAGTTGTCGATAAAATTCAGCATATTACCGTCAATCTTCCATTTTTTTAGGATTTTCATCAATCTATGGCGCCATACCGTGTCAAATGCTTTTACTATATCAAAAAACACAGCGATTTCTTCTTGCTTGTTTGCGAAGGCATCCAGTATTTCTGTGTGTAATTGTACTAGGTTATCGGTGGTAGATCGGAATTTCCGGAAGCCGCTTTGGTATTTCGTGATCAGCTTGTTTGTTTCAAGGAAGTAGCATAATCGTCTATTTATTATTCTTTCCATCAATTTACAAATTGTATTTGTTAATGAAATCGGACGATAATTTTTTGGATCTGTGGAATTATTATTGGATTTTTGGATGGGTATAATGGTGGATTCTCTCCAATTTTCTATGAATGTGTGTTCATGCCAGATTTTATTGAATAGGGATTGTAAGATGCTTAAAGCGGACTGTGGAAGGTGTTTCAAGAAAATAGTTGGAATTTGGTCAGGCCCTGGTGCACTGTTTTTACTGATTTGAATAGCGTGCTTGATTTCCCTCATACTAATAGGTAAATTCATAGGACTTTTGTCATTTTCCCTTATATCAATTGTTTCCGTGGACTCAATATGATGTTTGTACTGTCTAAAGTCGGGAGTGTAATTAGAGTCAGAAGAATTTTGTTCGAAATGATGTGCTAATAATTCAGCCATTTTCATCTTATCAGTTGTTGTTTTATTTCCATATTTGAGAGCTGTTATTTCGCTCTTTTGTTTTTTTCCGTTGATAGCGTTAATCTTGCCCCATACTTCTTTGATGTTAGAGTTTGTTGTTAGCTGTGAAACAAAGTCTCGCCAGGATTTTTTCTTGCTGTTTTTGAGGGTTCTTCTCGTTAAAGCTCTTTGTTTTTTGAATTCTACTAGATTTTCTGTGGTATTCCTTTTTTTCAGTTTGTATAGTGCGTGTTTACTGCGTTTTACTTGTTCTTCGCAATCGGGATTCCACCAGGGCGTAAATTTACGTCTTTTGGAGATTTTCCTCTTTCCAACGAATTGGTCTGCAGCGTCTATGATGATTTTGGAGAAGTCTTTAAAGGCCTGGTTAATATCTTCGTTTGGTATGAAACTGGACAGTTGCCGATCAATATAATTTGAGAAGGACGTCCAGTCGGCATTATTGATTTTCCAACTTTCTGTGGTTTCGATATTACTGTTACACGTTTGGTACATTATTTTGATGGGGTAATGGTCGCTGTCATAAAGGCTATCCAGAACTTCCCAATCTAAAGAGGGTCCTATGCTAGCATCGGACAGAGTTAGATCAATACAAGAGAAGGTCCCGCTGGATTCATTGAAGTGAGTACCACTGTTATTGTTATGTACAATGAGATCAGTGTTGGCCAAG
Organism: Adalia decempunctata; assembly: GCA_951802165.1. Taxonomy (NCBI): domain Eukaryota; kingdom Metazoa; phylum Arthropoda; class Insecta; order Coleoptera; family Coccinellidae; genus Adalia; species Adalia decempunctata. The sequence continues at coordinate 33,148,740 of OX637697.1, forward strand.
ATGTTTTCTATAACTGCACCTTTTTTGCTAGTTCTTTGAGATCCCCATATTGGGCTGTGAGCATTGAAATCTCCTAGAAGGATGATAGGCTTAGGAAGTTGGTTAATTAGATGTGTGATATCTGCTTCCTGGAGATCGTGATTTGGTGGAATGTACAGGTTGCATACTGAAATTTTGGATGGAGTCCAGACAGAAATTGCAATGGCTTCCAAATTGGTTGTTAGACTTATTGGTTCACTATGATGGCAGTTCTTGACGAATATTGCGACTCCACCGCTGGCTCTAATTGCTACTCTATTCAAATTGTAGGATTTGTAGTGTTTTAAGTGAGGTTTTTGATTGTCCTTGGTATTAATTTCTTGGATGCATAGCATATCGGGTTGCTGTTCGTCGAGGATTTGTTGGATACTTTCGAGGCGCGGATAGAAGCCGCGGCAATTCCACTGAATTATTGTGAAAATTGCTTTTATGTGAGGTGTTTTTCAACTATTGTGTCGGGTTCTTGAGAAAGATCTTGGGAGCTCGTACTGAAGTTACTAGAAAGATCAGTTTCTTCCAGTTGAAGTTGGTTCCTCAGTTTATTCAATATTTTGGTACATTTCATTTTGATGGTCTTGGTTGGTAAATGGGGATGAATATCTTCTATCGTATGAATGAGAATATCGATGTCATCTGTTATTTTACGTGCGTTCTCTATTGGGTTTTTGTTTTCGACGCAGAGTTCTAGAAACAGTTTAAATTTTTCAAAAGAGAGTGGATATTGTGTTGGGTCCTCTTGGAATATCGCTTCAACTCCTTCTAAATTCAAGGGATTTTGTGGAGTCTCCGTCTTCTTATACTTTTTGTTCTTGTTTCGTTTTGGTGCGTTTGAGTTTGGTTCTAGGAAGGCTTTTGGTTCGTTTATAATTGTTGAAAGCTGTTCAGTATGAATAGGTAGTTCCATAGGTTCAGGGGTATCTTCAAGGTTTGGTGAGGCTGGGGTACTGGTGGATGCGCGGCGTTTTTTCTGATTTGTTTGGTTGTCATATTCTGGTTCACCGAATTCAATGGATTTAGAACTTTCGTTATGTTCTTCATTTTGGTTTTTATTTGGCTGAGTAGACTTCATGTTTGAATCGATTGGGGAGTTTTTAGGACAGGCATTGGCGAAGTGACCTGCCTCTTTACAGTTGAAGCATGTTGGAGTATCGGTAGATATAAAAAGTCTATATGTTGTATCCTCGTGTGTTAAGAGAAATGAAGATGGGAGTTCGTTTTGATCATTTTCTGGAGGACTGATGTAGATTTGACGTTTGAAACTCAAAATATGGGAATACTCATCTCCTTCTACACCAGCCCCTAAAAAATTCAGGTTCGAAACAGTTTTCAGACCTATTTCCTTTAGCTTGTCTTCTATAATTTGATGCGGTATGGATGGACATGCGTTTGATATAATTATTCTTTTTGCTGGAGTGATGAGACGGCGTATGGTTATTTCAAAACCGGAAACTGTTATAGAAGAGTGCTCTGCTAAAAGTTGATCAACCGTCTTTATATCGTCAAGAAAAATGCATACTCTGTGGTTAGATAGGCGTGAGACATATCTTATGCGTTTTGGTCCTATGATGCTTCCAACTGCTTTGACGTAGTCGGAATTTCGAAGATCCTCGATGGCGTTGATCAATATAGCTTGTTCTTTCTTTGGGAAAGATGTCGTTGGAGATGTTTTGGTGGCATTGGCATAAGAAATTTTAGGTTTTGAGGTTGACGGTTGAAATCGAGAAGAAGTTGGTTCTTGTGTGGTAGCTTTAGTCTGGGACGTATTCATTGTGATATCATTCATATTGAAGGCGAAAGAACAATGATAGCATGTTTTCAGGAACTCCAGATGTTAGATAATAAAATCTGGCCTGTTTATGTGCGATAAATCGTTGAATGAAAACTGTTGATTTCTCGAAAAATGATTTTCGATTCCGGAGACTGAGAGAAATGAAAACTGGGCCCTAAAGGACCCGGATCGGGTATTCAAAAATTTCTTTGTCTTCCTTACTGGTGTAAATGAAGAAAAAACGAATGTTATATTCAATTTGACTGATAAGGCTCACCAGAGATAACTATCAATGATACACATGTGCACACATCGACGTATTTACTCGGAATGGATACAGAGTTGAATGTGTCAAATTTCCAAGGCCAGAGTTGTGATTTTATAATTGTGAATGGAGTATAGGTGATATTTCATCATAACTTACTTGCTGTATTGGTCACTGTTCTGTTGTGTTAATTGATTCAAATACTTGGTTTGTGCAGCATTCAGTGGGCCCACCATAGGAACTGGACTTTGGGGCGGCAAAGTTCCACCCTGCTGATTGATTTGCAGAGTTTGACTAAGATGTTGGCTTGCTGTGTCCAGAGGTCCTTCGTGCTGGTTCTCCATCGGGATATCCAGTTTGATGTTCGCACTGGGTGTGAATATTTTTGTATCAGCCAGACTACCAGTATATTCTTCAGTAGACCATTCATCAGTTCCTGGGAATTCATCCCAGGTTTCCTCAACTGAAAGCATAGGTATTTGTTGTCTTGTTCTACACTGAAGAGATTAAAAGATGAAAGATTCTTCAACTACTAACCTGGATTACCAGTGGGTAATGTATTATTATCCCAAGTGTTGGGGTTGTTGTTATCCCAGGTGTCGATGGGCCTGTTGTAGGAATTGTTTCTATTTACTCCTCGTGGAGGGTATCTACCACCGGTCCTCCCACCACCGCGACCTCCTCTACCACCACCACGTCCGCCTCCAGAACCACCTGGTCTACCCCTACGTTCTCTTCCAAATTCATTTCTGCCATCTGGATCAAGATTACGCTCGTTCTCCTAAAGAAAAATCAAATATTTGATATTGTACGATAGTGGAAATTGAAATATGGAAAAAACAAATAACATTACATGTCAGCTGAAGAAATGGACACTTTGTTGTAATTACCTGTTTCTCTCGACCACGCCAACCTCGACTACCTCCGTCCCCTCCACGCCGATAATTAGGACCGCCACTTTTGCTACGAGGTTTGTCTCTCGGGTCAGTTCCTTGATTCTCATTCCAATCGTCAGTGTTTCCAGTTTCGTCATTCGATTGTTTATCCTGTTTGTTGCTTGGCTGACGATTCTTCTTCTTTTTGACAGACCATTGACTCTGAAAATATAATATTTATGCATATATTTGGGATTTCTTGAAGAAAACAAGAAACTTCTTGAAATAAATTGGGTGATCAATCTTGAACAAAAAATTATTTTAAAAATATGTCAAAATTAGTGTTAGCACCCAGTAATTATTAACTTTTCCTTTTCAAGAGACAGGAATGGCAATGAATTGCCAATCAATTCATAGAATCCCATTCTGAAGAATTGGTGTAGAGAGGATAATAAAAGTCTAATATCTCTTCTATTTACAAATAGAAGAGATATTAGACTTTTATTATCCTCTCTAATGAATTGCTATACATTTGAAATGAGATACACCCTACATTTCGTAAAAATCTAATTTCCCAACATCAGTAAAGTCTAATGGATCAGAATTCATCATTAAGAATTTGGACGAAGTTAATAAACTGAAATGAAAAATTACCAAATTACCAAATGCTGATTTAATTCTTATTGAATTGAAATAGTTATAGTTATAGTGAAAAGGGGTTACAGGCCACTGCGACCTTAAGGTCTATTGTGTCCCCTGACAGAGCTGTCATCATCGCGCCTCCTACAGCTCGCCCTCCAGTTTCTTGCCCAAAGCTATCTTTCCTTTAGCTTGCAATGGCATAGCATTCCCTAACCAGGTGAATAGGAGTATCTTCCTCCTCCCCACAGAATCTACACTCATCAGTGTCCGATAAACCCATTCTCAACAGATGCTTCTTTAGGCGACAATGTCCTGTGAGAAAGCCAGTGAGTAGGTGAAGTTGGTTTTTACTGAGATCCAGATATTTTTTGGATCTAGCAGTTTCAAAGTTCCGGAGGAACTTTTTGGAGTGATCCATCCCTGAGAGATTCCGCCAGAGTTTTTCTCTTTCGGTTTTCTCCTTCAGCATAAATTCCTTCTTATAGGTGCATTTTCCTATACCACAGAAGGGTTCTGGGCCAGTGAGTGGCGTTTGTGCGCCCTTTCTAGCCAGTCTATTGGCCTCTTCGTTTCCTACGATTCCCGAATGACCGGGAACCCAGATTAAAAAGACCTTATTCTTCTTGCCTACCCCATTGAGTTTGTTTTGGCACTCCCAAATCAGCTTTGAGTCAATGACGTAGGAGCTCAGTGCTTTAATAGCAGCTTGGCTATCTGTATGAATAGCTAAATCGCACTTCTGATAGTTTCTTTCTAGATGCATATCTAGACATCTTCCGATTGCAAGTATTTCCGTTTGAAGGACGCTTGTACAGGAGCCTAACGATAGTGCACACTTGGTACTTGTCCCGTAAATCCCAGCGCCAGCTCCTGTAGCGGTTTTAGAACCATCTGTATACCATTTCATTGTATTTTCTTTGAGATTGTAGTTGGTGTATTCTCACTAGGAAGGTTTGCAGATGAGGTGTTGTCATTCAGAGAGAACCAAGCTCTCTGAAACCTGACTCTCTCATTGTCTGCTCCTTCTTTAGATACTCTGAGGATGGCCTCATGGGCTACCCTATCAATCACTAGATGTAGAGGTGTGAGGTCTGTGATGATCTCAAGCGCCCTGGTTGGGCACATTCTCATAGCTCCCGTGATGCACACACAGGCAAGCCTTTGTACTTTGTCGAGCATTTTCCTCGTACTTGCTTGACTTGATGTCTTAACAAACCAGGCTACTGCCCCATATGTGACTAAAGGTCTTACAATCATTGAATTGAAATGAGTAGATTACTATTATAGATGTCTCAATACTTATTTCCATTCAAAGAGTTTGTTTTGACAAATTTAATCACAATCTTTTCAGCAATAAAATTTGAAATTTATAAAAAGTTTCTTCAACTATTGTCAAATAGAATGTAAAAATAAGAAAAGAAAGTTAAGAAAACCCATTCACAGCAATATATTTTTCATTAAGTAGAATATGCAGTTTTTTAAAACAGTTTAGCTAGAAGGTAAATTAGCAATATGGGATAACTTTCAACAGTTGGCCAGTGACAACAAGTTAATGAAAACCTGTTGGTAATGAAGGAGCTCGGGAATAGACCAAAACAACATATGATAAAATACTTCTCTAATGAAACCAGAAAATGCATGAGTAGATGGTTCCACAAAAATTAAAAATTGACCGGAATTAAAGCTTGTAATAAAACAAAAGATGGTAATGTAGTATAGCAAAGTTCAAAATTTTCTACTATGCTATAGCAAGCTACACTAAATAGCATGTACCTCTAGGTGAGCGAGCATGCGCGTGATATAGGAGTATAACATCAAAATTTGCGCAAAAATAGGACTTTTGCTTATTTTGTACAGCCCAAATAATGCTTGAACATAAATCACACCAAAAAATACTGTGATGCATGTACGTCATGGAAGGTGAGACCTTAATCAATTATGGGTCAAAGGCCTGGCAAGCCAAAGCAATTCAGAACAGCACAAGGAAAACCCTTAACAAAGACTAATCTGGGTGTGCATTACAGGGATTATGAAAACGTGCCCAACTAGTGCACTAGATTCCACAAAGATTTCCAATACCAAGTATTGCCATGATACAAGCTTGAGAAAAGAGTTGTGACTGGTCCAATAAACTAATGATCATTCATCCCCCTGTTGAAAGAGAAGAAATGTCAATGTAAATGATAAACCCATCAAACACATGATATCTGTTTCAAGAAAGATGCTAAAATACATGGAGAAGTTCAACTGCAATTTGTGAGCCTGTCTCTTGTATTTATACACCTAGAGTTTAACATTTTCCATTGTATTGAGCATATTTTTGTGTTTCAGTCCATCATAATTCATTGCTTTTAAGTGGAATTGGAATAAGCATGAACAGTATTGACAGGGCATTTGATCCTCCTTGATCATGGTCACAACTAAACAGTTCTAATTCCTCATGACACAAGATATTCCAGAGTTAATATCCATGTCATCTTGGAAATAAGTCTCCCTTGGTTAATTCCCAATGGATATCAGTAAGAAACAAACAAATGCTATGATTCAAACTGATACTACCTAGCTAAAGTGACCAATTAGTGGATTAAGCATGGTAAATCAATAAGCAATCTATTTCCAATCAACAACTTGTAGAATTGTTCATAGTGCTTTCACCCTTACAATTTTCTTTGCGGAGTCCCTTACATTGTTGCACAAAGGGGCTTGTTTAATTAGATCAAGTTTCCCCATTAATGAAAAACAGTACAATCATTTAGTATAGTTTTTTATGAATATTAAACAACTTCAAAACCATACAGAATCTGTTAAGTTTCTAGAAGTTCAGTGTTTTAATGATATGTATAAATGTCATGATACTCATGATATAAACAAGGGGTATATCCCCAGTAATGGTTTTCAAACAAAGGTTTTATAACATATATAATATCGCATTTCACTCAAAACTTTTGGTTTAGAACAACAGCTAATGTAAAATTAATTAAGAATAAACTAATTACAAGACATTTATGAACTGTTCAAAATGGATCTGATTTTCTTACCCTTGACTTCTTCAAATTTGAATACATAAAGCCGTTTTTTTTTTCATTGCAATCAAGACCACCAAGCATTCGAAAACTTGAAAGCCTTAATAAAAAATTATAGAGATGTAATATAAGTACTCAAAAGAGCAAGATGAAATAGCCAAAGATAGGTTTATCAAATAACAATAAATAAACTCACCTCGGTCATGGTTTCAAAGAGCATGTTAACAGCTTGTTGTAGATCATAGTTACAATCATGGAGTGCAAGACACACCTCTTCTTCCGATCTTTGTGTCATTTCTATCAAGCGCTGAACCTTCGATTTAAGGTCCTCAGATTTAGGGGTTTCTTTCATTGCAATTTTCTCTCCAGAGGGTTTTCCTAATATATTGTAAAATGTTAATCAAACTTGTATTGAGGCTGTAATGAGAATAATTTACCTGTTTCAATTTTGTCTGTTTTAAGTATTTTTTCATTTTTGTTCTTTCCTCCCTTGGAAGAGGTTCGATTGCTCGAACTCATGTTTTGTACACTATGTACAAAATACTATATACAAGCTATCTGAAAATGGAGTATGGTTAAAATTCTCTTTATGACATGTAACTATAATATGACAAGTTGAAAATAAAAATAAAGTTGTCACATTTACGTGGTATTGGTAATGATATTGGTACCATGAAAATGATTAGGGCAACTTTGAGTATACAAATGACTTATACTCCTAATTAGCTAAACCATCTGGATAGTGGATACACAAACGTCACAAACAACAATCTAACTGAATAATATTTCCTTCTGAGAATAAATGAATGTAGGGTTCCCACATAAACTTTTATCTTCAATTCCTTTGTTCAGTAATGGAAGGTCCTCAACTTCATAACTTCTTGACAAAAAAGGGTCCGAAGAATCAGTTACCATCATTACAATGAAATCACAAAGAAAAATAAACAAATCGTTTTCCGGCTAATTCAAACAAAAATGGACATAATGCAACGGCAACACTGGTAAACAAAATGAATTCAATCAACCTTAAGAGAACATTCATAATTGCGAGGTTTATGCATAAATTCCATACGATAAACATAAATTCGAGAACGTCTACAAGATGTTGCTACAAACTGTTTTTCCTGAAAGGTATAAAGATACCATGTGGAAGGACGCCATTCCAAGCATCTACGAAAGCAAGTATTTATTGACATCCAAATGTACGTTTATCGTTTGGGAACTCGGCTAACTTTTTAACTTCGCGAAAATACGATTGTTCTTGTGTAGATATATAATTTCAATACTACCTTACACAATTTAAGCACTATTTGTAACTTATACAAAGTGGTATGTGAAAAATAGCATACCTTTTTAATTTTAGTAGTAAATTGTAATCACTAAAGTAAACCACAACGCATTGAGCATTGATCACGTGACCCCCCGTTGTAGATGGCGAACACAGAACATAATATGCCTTCCCAAAAGCTGGTTTGCCAAACTTCATAGGAACGATCACAGACGGCAACGCCTTTTTTGTGGGGGAAAATTTCAAACTCTGATGACCTTTGAAAATTGGGCTTAGCTTAGCTTGTATCATTGCTATAAATAAATATATTCAATCCAAAGACTGGGAAGTTGGACCTCTAATCTTTGATACATCTATTAAAACAATGCTTGTATCGAATTAATTAATTTTAGTGGAATGAGACATCAATCTAATAATAATAGATATATGATTTTGATTGATACAAAGCTGAGCCCTACTTTCAAAAGTAGCCACCATGGCGTTATATCATTTATATTATCATTGTTGTGAAGAGAAGAGTTCTCTTGAAACGATGATATAACTGAAAATTTTCGATCTGTATGACGCTCATATGCGTCCGCATTCCGCAAACATAATTTCCGAGGGTTCATGAGAGTCAGCTTGAATAAATCCAATCAAAACTAACGCATATGTAGAAAATAATCACTGTTTATTGATGGGGAAATCATTTTATCGGACGAATTTTGAATCCCGGAAAGTTTTCAATTCGAGCGGGAATCGGTGTTGCCGTATCAACTGTCAAAGTGTCAAATGGACGCAGTGTTCTTCAGTACTTCACTGCTGCATCTATGATTTTGACGTTTTCTTCTGTGGTGATTGGTGGATATTTATAAACAATAAAACACGAATATATTTTAATTTATAATTCTAACTCTGATCATTTATCTGAAAATATATACTTGTCGTTAGCAAGTGACGCGAACATATTGGAAAATGTTGATACCCGCTAGTGGCACAGGACAATATCTAGCTCACACTGCAAAAATTATTCGATTTGCAAGAAAAGGATGTACCAACAGGCCCTTTTTCCACATTGTTGTTACAGAAGTGAGGTTCTATTAAATATAATTGCATATTATTCACATTTTCTGTTAAATATTCCACCATAAATTACAACAACATTGAGCCAACAATTACCACTAGAAGTGCTCAGCTTCTGGGTATTGTATTGAACGAATACAAATGACAACCCAATTTGCCTCAACCGAATCAGTATTGGTATGAAGTGGTACAAGTTACTTCCAAGTATCAATTGCTAACTCCACCGTGTTTATTTTTCATTGCTCTAGAATTGTAGTGAAATTTGGCTGTTATAGGTTAAAAGGGATCAACAAGATCCGGTAATTGAACAAGTTGGTACTTATGATCCGATTCCAAATGAATATGATGAAAAGTTATGTGCACTGAATTTTGAGAGAATCAAATATTGGCTGGGTAATGGTGCATCAGTTTCTAGGCCAGTAGAAGAGTTGTTAGGTATGGACCTTTTCATGTGATATAATAACCCAAAACCACAGCTAGAAAGTCTGGATTGGAGTTATCCAATATTATCAATAATGGTTGGCTATGAGTGAAAGAAAACCTAAATTGATATCTTTTTAGGATTGTCAGGTTTCTACCCAATTCATCCTAGAACTTATATAGCAGCTTGGAGAAATAGAAGAAATCAGCAGCAGGCAGATAGTGCTCAGCAGGATGAAATTAAAGAAGAATCAAGTAATTCATAAAATGGAAGGAAATGAGGAAAAATGAATTTATGTACATAAAGCAGTCAAATTTGTGGTATTATGAAATAAAAAATTTCTAAAAGCCTTTTCTAATCATTTGAAGTTAAATAACATTGCAGACATTAATTTCACCTTTTCAGGGATCCTTCCTGGAATATTTGAATATGAATGCAGATCTTGATCTAGGAAGAAAAAAATTCATAGGGGTTTGATAGTTTTAATGTTCCAGAATTTTTTTGGGGCAAATTATTTAGATCCATAGTAGAGATTTCTCTATTCCATTAGAATCAATTTATTTTTGCTCACTTAAAAAACAGTCAACATCTTCAAATCTTACTTAAAGTTTAATCAGTCATACAAAAAAACTTGAAAAGAGCTGTAGGAAAATCAGTTGTTGTCTTTCAAATTGTTACAAATAAATTCGTGAGAAGGAGAAATTTCAGGTATTAGGCCTAAACGACGATTTTCAGTCACCATTTCCTTAACCGAAGCGACATTCAGCTGGAGGCGGCGTTGATCGCCAGCCAGAGCGGGGCACATCGTTCAACACATTTTGATCGCTTATGAATGTAATGTACCTTTCACGCGTACGTGCTTTTTAAATGATCAATTCTCAGTACATTCTTGAATATATGAATTCATATGCATAACCTTTTCTAATAATACACACGTTGTTTGTGGTGGTCATCACTGAATTAGTTTTTGAGAGAACAAATATCAGTTTATGCACTAAGGAAATAAACAGTCAGTTAAATCGTGCAAGAGATCTCAACTACTACATAACTTATCTTGAGAATGAATATGTAGAAAAAATCATAATATTTATTTCAATATACAATTCAATAATTTACCAACATTTCAAAGTAAAAGTTATAATCCATCATTCACTTCTCATTTTAGATACCACATACGGCTGTAAAATATTGCTGTATATTACTGCAGAACCGCTGCTTTCTATAGGGATCATCATCCAGAATAGAAACAGACACTACAAATAAAGATAAAAGGGATTGTTTAGGAAATTGACGAATGCGTGAATCACTTGGAATTGATCAATATACTGAAAACGAATATGTGCTACAAATTCAAACAACTGAATTAATAGCTATTAAACCTTTCACTATCCTATAGTTTCCAAACATTCGATCCACCTGTTTGGTTATGACCTTGTGAGATTATGTTATTGTATTATTGGTTTTAGTAACAAGCATGCTTCACATTAACAATTAAATAGTTTCATATCTTTGTAGACTTTTACAGAATATTCATTTATGTAAAAATTGTCTCAAGTCATATTCTCACAAATTCCATAAGTAGAAAAAGACCTTACTTGGTACACATATTACCTTCCAAACGTTTTCTAAAAGAGAAATGTCACCCAACCAAATATATTTTCCACTTATCAGTGCTGGAAAAGATTATTGATAGCAGTTCAATTCAATGGTGTAATTCTCATACTGATAATAAGGAACTGAAACATTAGTTTTAGGCACTAGCGTGTTAAAGTGGAACTTGAGAAACTTTTAGAACCGAGCAGACTTGAGATGTTGGGATTATAAGTGGTATCAACATTACATGAATGAAAATAAGTTTCATGTGTTTTGAATAGGAGGAACGTGGAGAAATTAAATACACAATTTGTAGGATAAATATATGCGATTGGTTTCGTTTATTAAAAAAAATAATAAATAGTTTTGATTTAAAATGGGAGAAATACTGTTTTATACAAAATTGTGCTTTTTTTATCAATAACAATAGGAATTTTTGGGAAAAAACAATACAATAGGTGCTAAACAAATTATGTCAAAAATTACGATACCGAATTGTATATAAGTAAATTTTTTTGCGACTTTATAAATCATTTTCCTTTTTTCTCAAGTTTTGAGAGACCTTCAGCACCTGAAAAATAATGCAGTATTTAGAAGTAGCGAAGCTTCTAGCCATGAAGGAAGTATTGAAAGAGTTCTCAAAACAAGTTGTTATTTCAGCAGACAACAAATGCATCTCCAAGGTTTTCCATTTTAAGTGGCGACCATGCATTATTTCATAACAGGCGGACTGAATAAACTGGTATTAGAAACTATTTTTTTCAAGACATAGTACTCTGAAAGCTCTACATCCTGGTATGTAGTATTTTGAGATTTTACCAAATTAGCATAATGGCAACTAGCACGTAATCAAAATTTTTTTTTTCATATTCTGTGTGTCTTAAAACAATGATTGGAGAATCCACTTCAATTGGGGGCTTGATTTTTTTTTAATACTAAACGTCATAAATTGAAAAAAAAAAATTACCTGCATTTACCAACTTGTCAATGGCTTCATCAACTGAATTTTGATGTTTGAGGAAATAGGATCTAATGAACCTAGAATAAATGAAGTTGGAACCGTTGAGAGCTCCTGGCGCCATAAGCCAGACGAAGAGAGCACACTGAAATGGAGATTCTGTTGCAGTGTTAAAAAATATGGGAAGCATAAGTAATTTTAGATCAAGCTTATTATAGAGAAAGTAAAAGTAGATATATGTTCATGAGGAGTCAGTTTCAACAGAATAAACCTTGAGTGGGCGTATTCAAGGGTTGTTTGATTTGATGCTACCGACAACCAAGAATCCATTTTGTATGGTGAAGCAAAAAAACATTTAATATGGATAAAAAGTTAGATCCCCTAAACAAAATATTACGGAACATCCTTGCAGGTATGCATATAAAAATATGTTTTCAGTAGGAACATGCCAAACCAAACTTAATAATTAATCTAGTTATTTTCCTCCAAAATAGTAATTGAATTTTATGCATTTTTTTTTTCATCATGTATATCTAGGCTTATTCTTGTTTTCCTGAAAAGCATAAAATCCACTTATGAATTTGTGAAGTTAGGGTGTATGTATTCAGATTTTTTGCAACTTTAATCTGTCAGAAATCTGATCACTTCTCAAAAAGTTGATCCAAATCCTCATGAACAATGCATGTGATTGGCAGATTAGACATAGCAGTTAGAGAACATGCAGTCAATATATAGAGATTCTGTTCAGGTAGATCAAATATCCGGAATGATTTAGCTTCATCAATTTGTATGTAATAATAACATGAAGTGATTTGACTAGACACCTTCATAACCATTCATTGTCTTAGCCAAATATACGCTCAAGTGTTTTTTTTATATTTCTTTTGCAGAAATATCAAATATCATTTGCTCATAATTTATAATCTACAAGGCTATCTTACTTTGGAAGAATCTGTCCCAAAATATAGAAAGATAGGGACAACTTGGAAGTTTTGAATAAATAGGGAGGGGGATATAATGTGCACAATAGTCAAATTATATCTTTATACATATTATATGTTGGGACTGATGATGTTCTCCCATGCCAGATACAGTTTATTCTGAATCTTGTAATTTAAAGTATTGAAAAAACCTCTGAATTCCTCTAACTCTAAAAATGGAACTTTCACAAGTTAAAATTACTTATCATTAAAAAAATTGTGTAATATGAAATGTTATATTTCCTCAATTGTTGAGAATTATCCTGGTACTCTTTCCTTAGTTATGAATTCATTACCAACTTTATACATGATAAAAAATAAATTTGGGTCGACAATTAAAAATTCAGAATAAATTATTAAAACTTTTTCATAATTGAGTACAAGGTAAAGGGTAAAAATCAAAAAATACCATACCTTTATGAGCCAGTATAAGGGGAACCATCCCACAATAAAATCTGAAAAAAACTCGACTACAGAAAAACAGGCAAAAACTACCCAGTAGGTTAGCCATTTAGTATCGTCATCCTTATTTTTGGACTCCAAGGCTTTCATTGAAGCATATGCAGGATATATGAAACCGACAAAATTACAGACCAGTTGAGCAGCAAAGCCAAATACCAACCATGCTCCCACAATTCCAATCAAACCTGAAAAATTTGAATTTACGTAAATAGTTTTGATCTTTACCGTGACAATAAACCCATATAATAAAATTACGAGGCTTTCATTATTGCTGACTATTTTATTTGAAAATTTCCTCGTATGAAAGGTTTCAAGGAGTTTCAAATGAGGGAATACCTGGTTCAAAGTGCATACTTACCGACAAAGATATAAAGTCTATCTACACCTGACTTTTTTTCTGCTTCATCAAAGCATTTTGTCCAAGGTTTGGATGTATCATGAAGCGACGCATTTACTTGATCCTTAATTGCTAAAATTTTACCGGCCATGTTACAAAAATTTTGAATCTTCTATCCCAAATGAAATGATAATTCAAAAGTCAGATTGTCAGACAGCACCATAGCAAAGAGTATAGACCATAGATTTCGAGCATATCTTTGACAACAGTGTTGCCGAACGTGAAAATTCGAAATCGGTACAGCTCCGTTTTCGAGGGTGAGTATTTTCAAAATCTTGTTAATTTGTCAGATTCAGTTGTCAATCATGATGAATTTCTCCAAACTGAAAATTATAAATACAAAGGAGCTCGTATTTCGGAGGCACTGCGCAACCGAAGCTGCAGCTCCTCTAACGAGAATAAGTGTTTTCCAGCAAACTTTGCATTGTTCTTTTATGATATTTGCAATGCTTTCTTTTCCAACTTACGTAGCTTGCAATATTGTCAATTGGCGAATTAAACGGAAGCCAGTCAAATGCCCAGAAGTAGAAGATGATGACGACTAAGTACTCGACATGTTCAACGTATTATTATTATTTTGAAATAGATTGATTCATTATTATAACAATGTTCAAAATCGAATGTATTTTCAAATTAGATATAATAAAGATTAATCTAAAAAAGATAAAGTGTTCTGCATAGAAATAAAGGTAACGTCAATCTTCCGCCATTGTATTAGAAGCCACCAAACTACATAATTTCAGTTAAAGCTAATATTGATAATAATTAAACAGTGTACTATGTATTCATTAAAATATCTGAACAAAAAAAATCATATTCTTAAGCCGGTCCCAGACAATGCGTGTATTTGACGAATGTTTGGCATTCGCGGTGCTCCGCGTACTGTGTGGGAGCTCAACTGCGGGTATCATTCGGCATTCGCCTGCTATCCGAAGTCTTGTCGGTAAAACGGCACGAATCAAAGGAAGACGAAGTACATTCGCGCTCATTCGCGTTAGCTCCCAGACAGTGTGCTTAACTACGCGTAGTAGATTGCCTATTCTGTCTTCAGTCAGCTCCTCTACTGTTCTATACTGAGGCCGTGCGGCGAACGTTTGTGAACAGAGAAACGAATGTCGAACATTTCGCGTTTGCCGCAGTGTGTGGGAGGGTACCCGAAGGCGAACTACGAAGGCACATTCGTCAAATACACGCATTGTCTGGGACCGGCTTTATACTCACATGTCTATATGAGAACAAATTCAATGTCGGGAAATTTTGACCGACCCCTATATATCTGAAACAAGTAATTGTGTTACACAATTATTGTGAAGGATGGCAACGACTAGTTCTTCAATGGAATATTCAAGACAGCCAAGGCTCAGTATAAGCAAAGAGGAAATAGTTTTTGATATAAGGTACTTTATACTGTGGCCAAGGCACTGGTTATTTGGTCGCCATTGAGAGTTTCATTTAGAAACATCGCTGTAGTCAGTAGTCAGTTGTGTCATCGATACCGGGCGTTCGTATTTTGCGAGTGTGGACTCTTAGTTGAGTGGTGAATCAGCAACCAGTGCCGGAGTTTTGGGATATCACTACCATAAAATTTGATAAATGTATGCGCCAATAAATGCGAAACCAGTATGAGCCAATAAATTTTAGAACCATTATGCGTCAATAATGCGGGACCAGTATTAGCAAAAATGCGGATCCGATATGCGCCAATGAACCACTCGAAAACAAAGCGCGC
This sequence comes from Adalia decempunctata, assembly GCA_951802165.1. Classification (NCBI taxonomy): domain Eukaryota; kingdom Metazoa; phylum Arthropoda; class Insecta; order Coleoptera; family Coccinellidae; genus Adalia; species Adalia decempunctata. Next base: position 33,164,242 of record OX637697.1, read on the forward strand.
CGAGAACCCTACCTACAGGGTGGTGTGGAAACAAGTGCATTATCTATCGCGTTCATGTATTCCCTTGGTGGAATTCGTTCAACTAACCGAGCACTCTACCTACGGCTACAGGATGGTTTGGAAACGAGTGAATTGACTATCGCGTTCATATTTCTTGGCGGAATTCTTTGGACTACAGTCACTGTATTTTGATCTCTACCACAGCCTGAATCAATTTTCACTGCCTCATGAGGCATCTAATCTTTAATTTGATCATAACAGATATACAAAAAATCTAACAATAAAATGGATAATTTATCAAAGAATATATTCAAATAAAATAAACACACAATAAAAAAGACAAATATTAAAAATCTAACAAAGAACTCAAATAATTTCTTTTTCACAGGAAATCATTTATATACTAACTTTACTGGTATTCCTCTTGCTACAACTGCTGCTTTATTGCAGTTATGTTTCATTTTAGCTTTTGCAATGCACAAAGCTTTGAGAAGATTAGGTTCATTAAATACCTCATTAGATTGCTGTTCAGCTGGTACAACTGAAAACATAAAATATTATTCATTTTTTAAGCTCGCAATTATTTGATATTACTTACTAATGCCTTTATCTATCCATTCTTTTTCATTGATTAATTGCCAAGGTACCTGCTGTTTATTTGGTATCCAAGTACTTAAAAGATTTGTAGTTAGGACATCCGTGTCTATATCAGTTACAACAAACAACATACCAATTAAACATGGGCTGAAAGTGCAAAGAGAGTTTCTAGAAGCTGTTATTCAATGGAATGGAAATAAAATCAAGCCATCAAAAATTGGAGGTCAAATAGATAGTGTGGCGACATTTGGGAATAGTGCATAGCTTGTATCAAATGAATGAATATGAATGTCAGTACAGTAAACTCTAGTAGATTTGGTGCAAGCTAAGTCCTACTTTCAAAAGTCTCCAACTTACTTGACTTCGATTTTTTTTGCTACATAAAATATATCTCAACTAACCAACCAGCTAGCGAGTACATTTGACTAGTACCATACATTTCCACAGATGCCCCTTGTTCAACTAACTGAGTACTTCCGCATCCAAAAAGGAGAACGACTGAATCAATCTTTTCTTTCTGAATTTTCTCAGAAGAACAATACTGAGCTCCTGATCCATGACCACTATAACTGAAATTTTGTTGTCAGAAAACAGCTTGAGAAATGAGTATGTTTTCAAAATCAACCAACCAAAAACATTCTGCAGAGGTGAGCGCATCGAGAAATTCCTTAGTACTAGGTGTTTTACCTGCCGTACCTTTCCATTCTGGCAACCAATAATCAAAAAAAGCCTTCAGTCGCTTTTCCATCAGTTGTAAATCCAAGCCTGGGTTCAAAATGAATTTACCATTATAACAGTCTGAAACTATTTTGTAACCATCTACAATAGTATCCTCATGAGCTTTATAGAGAGCATAGAGTAAATGGAGGGATGGCATTCTTGATGATGGCTGGCCATTTAAAATAGAAATCATTTCCCAAGGAAAGGCATCCAAGGCCTGCAACAGACAATTTTGAAGTATATTTACCTTAGACCTTTGTCTAAGATATGTACCTATACCTACTGCCACTCGTTTTGACAATATATGTGATAATCATTTTGATTTTTGACAGATTGATTTAGAAAGATAAATATACGTATGACTGCTTACACAATATTAATATCTGAAAAACTTCCCAACTTCTACCTTTTTTTTTCAATAAGTTATGAACAAACTGAACAAATTGTCTTCAAAGGTCGACTCCCACCCCAATATTCAAAGATCAAAAGACCCACAGGATGGTCTATAATTTTATCCCACATCTATATCCCCACAATGCAACAATATACAATAGCAGTAGAGTATCTCCTTCAGAAAAAGATATTTGAAAGAAATGGACATGAACTGTTCTGCATTGAACTGATGATTTATGTTATCATCAAACAAAAAACCATAAATGGAGTCTTCACTTCATCGTTAATCATTCACTCACCTCATCCACAATAAGAATTACTGGATGCCTTTCATCTCTTTGAATTTCGATATGATGTTTTTTCCAAAATATTTTCCATGAGTTATTGAGATTTTTGCCTGGAAAACAATACTCCAAAATTGTTGTACAATATTTATCCACAATTGATTCAGCAGTATTAGAGCAAATAGTCATTTTCACAGCTTGTATTAGTATATTTTTGATCTTATTTGATGTATGTGCAAGAGATCTGAAATAATTTTTAAGGAATAGATTAATGTTTTGATTCAAATATGATAGTACAAGGCAGAACTTACTTCTCCTTCAGAAACTCATCAACCAATTTTCCAATGTTACTTTCTATGGAGCTGTCTACACATTTTCCCATTAACAAACATTTCCATGCACCAAGCCAAGATTCTTCAATCTCTCGCAATAGACTCTGAAAACATGTGATGAATATATGAATGGAGTTTATTCAATACTGAACTAACAAAATGAGAAAATGTTAGATAGGTAACATCAAACTGACATTGAAATTAGAAGCAATAATGAAACACAAAAATTGAAAATATTCAAGAATATGAAGCTTCTAATGTTTGATTTCTTCTTTCTTCTGAAGAATCCCAAATTAAATAATGATCTAATTGCTAAAGGATCCAGCACAGTTCCTCACTTCTAATATCTCCTCCAATTCCAGCCTTTTCTTATAATACATTTTTTTACTTTTGCTACTCATATTTTCAGCTTTCTTATAAGGAAGAGAGTAAATTTCTTTCAAATAATCCTTCAATCTCTTCATATCACCTCTCAATGAAAATGCGTTGCCCCCTGGTAATGTTACACAATAAGGAATCTCATCTTTTTCACCACAGTTGAAAGTTGTTATGTGAACACCGTATATTGTGAGTTCATCTAAATTTACAGCGAAAATTTCTTTGCTAGAAAATTGAGGAGTAATCTGAATCACAGTCCATTCTGAAAATAAATGAGGTAAGGGAAGATTGAAATAAAAAAAATTGCAATTATAGATATCTCAGAAACTTGAAAACCTTTTGGTAACTCTGATACTCTTTGTAATAGAATATCGATGTCTGATTCAGTACGTGAGAATGGATTTATGTGATCTCTCTTCATAAAGGCCCCAACTGATTTCTCTTCGTAAGTACTTGATTCATATTCGATTTCAGCTCTGAATCTTAATCCGGGTATGTGGGATTCAACCAAATTGAGAATCATTTTTAATTCATTATCAACCTCGTCTACTAACATATGAGCTTTAAGACGAAGTACCTCTGTAAGTAAACAGAACTGAATTGATTGCAACTTTGAGAGCTTATTATTACTTTGTAATAGAGGTCCACACAATTGTATATTTTCTAATTCTTGTAAAATATAAGCCATTTTTTCCACACATTCTCCATTTATTTGTTCCATAATTGAATAAAAAACAAAACATGAATTAATTCAAATTTAAACTCGAGCTCAATTTATTTTCGAAATTTTCATCGTTAGAACCACAGAATCATATGCACAAACTGACAGAACTACAGTGGCTGTAGACAGAACTAAAAAGCACACAACACAAAAAAGTAAACACGGTACTTATGACCTAATCGTAGATTAAAGTAGTTCTATTGGCAGATTCTAAATATTCCTCTATGAGCGACATATCTTATCAGATGTTCTGTGTTTCTTACCTAATCGCTTGAACTTGCATCAATTTTCTTAAAAGAAAAAATTATTCTGCAAATTACAGGTAATTTTGAATTCCTTACCAGCCTCGAAAAACACTAACGAATTTGTTTTTCTAGATATGTTGTCCTTGACAAGAATTGCAACAAGACATCTTGCTCAGATCAAGAACTACCACACAGCAACATTACCCCCAAAACACAGGGTAGGATTTCCCATCAAAGTCGTTCATATGGTTTTGTTTGCAGGATCAATGTTGAGTGTGCCTGCCTATATCTGTGTTAACTTTAAAAATTACAGAGGTGAAGCTTAGATTAACGTGTCTTCTAAATGAAGTATATGTAGTAATATAAGTATCAATAGTTACAAGTACTTTATTCTGACCTTGTTCCCTAAGAATTTTGAAAACGAGTGAGAACTTAAACCATCAGAATTTCATTATGGTATCTTATAGACAATTATGTAATTAAGTGCGTTGAATGGAGTTACATTACGAAACTTTGTTCGTTTCTATCTAAAATTAATTTGAACTCAATTTTTTATAAAATAATCAGTTATGGCAGATTTTTTCCGAAGCTGGGAGGAACACTTATTGTCATAAGAATGAAGTATATTTATTGGTCTAATGAAGAGTTCATTTGCCATTCTAGTATGGATTTGTTGAAACAAATTCTAGTAGCAGTTACCGTACTTTATTACCTCTATACAATTGGCCACCGACCAAGGCTCCTTCAGCCAAAAAACTCCTATTAAATCAAACTGAATATTTTTGACATAGTTATTGGAATGTGAAGCTTGCTATAAGTTAGGGATTATTATATGAGCTTGAAATCAACTCTAAATTTTGCGTAACTTATGAAACAATTAAAAAAGTCCTTACTTATTCAATTACCATGAAGACACCTTTGCTCTGTACAAAACTGTTCAGATTTTAAATGTATTTATTAACGAAGTATGTTTTATTACTGTTATGCGACTTTTGTGATACAGTTCAATATGAATTCTCGCAGGTTTAATGTCTTCAAATTATCTGGGAGGTTTTCTTACCATGCATATAAATAAAGGACTCCAAAAGTTTCAGTATAGAATTATATTAGACATAATTTTTGCTCCACAATAAAAATACAGAAAATTTTTACATGTAATCATCTACATAATATAAATAGGGAGGAAGATATCACAATTAATAAAATATACAAGTAGAAATATTCAATAATCATGCTACTTTTTGGTTTGGGATTTACGCAATGACGACTTATTGAAATTGCATATAGCACCCAATAAAGCTGATCGATCATCAGTCACAGGTACTGGTGGTGAGACTTGGCGTTCCAAATGTTGGGGAATATCACCATTAGAGAATAAAGGTGGCGGTGGTGGGGGAGGAGGCGGAGAAGGTACATGTGAACCTGGAATATTACAAACAGGATATACAATATGAATGGATAATGACCAAACAATTATTGATGAGATAATTGTAAATAATTTATCATTGCCTCAAAATTAGCTCCAATTCATTTTGGTGATTTAATATAATTTAAGATTTCACCTGTAACTTGCTGAGAGCATCTATTTCATTACAAAAAAAATTATTTCCCTCTGACACAAAAAATTAAATCAAAATGAATCAGAACTTGGAAAATTTCAGTCTTTGGGGAACAGAACACTTACTTGTTCTGGAAGGAGGTGTTGCTGTGCCAACCGATGTTGCAGTGCTACTGTTTACACTATCAGCTTTTTCTCCTTCAACAGACTGTTGCCTCAATTTCTCTTGTTTTCTCTGTTGTTCTTTCACTAAAAGCTTTTGTTCATGCCTTTGTTTATGCCTCTGTTTCTTTTTTTCTTCTTCAGAACTCATCATTTCCTGTACTTTGACTAGACGTTTTTGGCTTCTGACCATCTTTTGTTCGTCTTTCAACCTGTTTTCTATTTGAATTCTAACAAGTTTCAACTTTTCCTTTATTGAGCTGGATAGTTTGAAAGATATTCTTTCAGCATTTGCAGCATTTATTGCAACAGAAGAGAAGAATGGTTGACTAAGCAAACCATCTATAGATGGTAATCCTGATTTACATGCGTCAAACGATAAAATTGATTCTAATACTGGTTCTGAAATAAATTCAATTCATTTAAATCATGACCTGGTAAAAAAATTATGGTGTCGATATTGTTTCATTCTAATCATTTTTGGGATGGAAGTTTGTTCACACAAACTCTCAATTTAATGAACTGTACAATTCATTGAAATTAAATGGAATTATATGCAGTATAAAATGCTTAAATGAAAATTACGGTTTTCATTCCTATAAATACATATTGAAAATTAATGTACATAATTCATATAGATTTGAAATTCACATACATAAATATGTCTTACTCCTCAATATATTTTGTATAAAATTATTCAATTACATATTCCACTTCAGTCAATTGGATATACATGACCATTTTCTAGAAATTTGTCACTTACTTATGGATGAATTGCAATTTGGAAAGTTGTCCATTATACTTTCATGCAACGGTGCACCAAAAGTCATCTCATACAACGTGTGTCCAAAACAATAAACATCAATAGCTTCCAAACTACTTATCTTTCTATGTTGCATAAAATAAGGTCTATAGAATGATGGCACTCCAAGAACTCCATTTTCTATGTCCAATAACTTAACTCTATCATTTTCTATGATTACATTGCCAGTATGTAAGTGACCTAAAAGAAAGTCTCTTATGTTTAGTGAATTCAATTCTTGTTTCTTCTATTAATGACGTATTTACCATAAGGTATTCCTTTATCATGCAAAAATTTTAGCACTTCGAGTATTTGTCTACCATACAAGGCTATTTTATTTATATCTAAGGGTTTGTGACCCTTAGGATTTCCATACTTCTTCAGGAATGATTGTTTTGGTTTCGAACTGCATAAAAGATCTCTCAAGGTTCCATCCTTATGGGACATTCTAACTACTAAGCCTCCAACATCATTACATACACACATCTCTATAGGGCTAATAAAAGGATGCTAAAATGTCACCAGTGTTATCTATTGAACATTTATTCCAATAAATTCATCTAACCTGTATTTGAGACAGACTCCTGAAAAAGCTATGCATATCTTTATCATCAAAATATTTATCAGGTCCAAAATCTGTCCAACTTCCCCAAAATTCTGTGTTGACAGCATTTTTATTCTTGATATGGTAATAATGTTTTCTTATTCTCCATCCTATTTCTGTTAAAGGAGCCACTACCTCCCATCCTATTTCACCTCTAAGAGCTAAAGATACATGCTGCAGTGCAATTTCTGAAAAATGCACAAGATCGCAGTAAGGCGATGAACGAAAATACAACTAAAGATGGTACTTTGTTAATCAACAGCAGAAACTGATGTTTTCTGATGCTAACTGTAATAGCGTAAATTATTTTTTAACTAATGTAGCACTTTATTTCAAATATACTAAATATATAATTATCTGGAAGTTAGATAATAAATAAAAGTTTAATTCCTCTTGACGTAGTATTCAACTTTCGAAGAGATGAATTTGGATTAAAATTTTCCAACAGAAATGGAGAAAGAAAATAAATTACCACTTCGCAAAACTCGAAGAAACCAATAATTGAATGAAAAAATTAACAGTAGTATTTTGTGGACAGGAGTTTTTGCGCGCTTGTCAAATTGGTAGCTAGCGCTTTTTCCCATTAACGAACTTAGGCGAACTTTGGACTTCCACAGTACGCCGAAAATTTCAAGACCTTAGCATTTTTCTTTTCACCAGGACGGATCAAAATTTCAGACATTTGAAAAAAAGATAGCGCCCTGAGGATAACACTCTCGTTCGTAGGAGCTAGTGAGCAAAAAAGGTTCCCATTTTCTGAAATTTGTTGAGTTTCATTTCTCAATAGTTCCTTTCAATTTTTATGCAAGGTAATATATTATGCTAATACACTGTGTCCGTGAAGTATGAAACAAATTCATTTTTAGCTAAACAGGTCATTTTAAGAAATAATCCTGAAACACGTCGATTTTTGATGTTAATTTACCGTATTTTAAAATAATCTAATATACAGGGTGAATTACGTTCGAGTAATGACGTCACCGTCATTTTTTTTAAATGGAACACCCCCATTTTGTCACAATTTTTGGATTACTCTAGCTGAGCTGATTCCAAAAATGTATCACATGTTGATTCCAATTGGTACAGGGTGGACAAAAATACAATAGTTTTGTGTGCGCTCATAAAGTAACGCGTAACATTACTAACACATTCTTTATTAGGTAAATTAACAATATTATCAAAAATACTTATTGTCTAGCGGCAATTGGTTTAAATGTAACACCCCGTTGTTTGCTACATGTTTAGAGTAATCAAAATGAGCTGTTTCCAAATATGTTACTTTATGAGCACACACAAAACTATTGTATTTTTGTCCACCCTGTACCAATTGGAATAAACATGTGATACATTTTTGGAATCAGCTCAGCTAGAGTAATCCGAAAATTTAGACAAAATGGGGGGTTCCATTTAAAAAATATGACGGTGACGTCATTGCTCGAACGTGATTCACCCTGTATATTAGATTATTATTTTAAAATACGGCAAATAAACATCAAAAATCGACATGTTTCAGGATTATTTCTTGAAATGACCTGTTTAGCTAAAAATGAATTCGTTCCATACTTTACGGACACATTTATACATACTGCGAATGCTTATACTAAGCTCGCCTTTTATAATGATCAAAAAATGTACGAACTATGTACATATATTCAAACTAGTTTTGGTTTTTTATGCGAGTCATAACTGGGTTTCATTTTAAGATAAGCTCCTGCATGAAAACAATTTTTTTGCGTGGAAATTTCCTACTACTTGCGGCATTTTTCTCGTTTACTCGACTTTTTGAACTCTGATAATGGAAATAAAGCAATCACGAATCGAAAAACTTTAATCCAAAACAAATAATTTCGAAATATTTAAGGAATTAATTGGCTGTAGAAAGATGAAAGGATCATTCAATTCACCAAGAAATTTACCAGTTGAAAGGGGATTTATTATTGAAACAAATCTTTTCAAGATTTAAAGATGATAACAATTGATTCGTTTTCGTTCTTGAAAATCCTAAAATGCTCTTACATGGTTGCGGATATAAAGGGGCTGGAATAAAAATAAGCTTATTATAAGAATTTCCAGAAATAGCCAAAATATCGCAAATTTTGTGGGAAATAGTTTGTTGCAAATTTTATAAACTTTCTTTTTGAATAGAAAGGATATTATTTCATTGATTCATACGATAACGTTTCGGAATTCATTTTATTCTTCGAGATCACAAGATCACAGGATCTTCTTTATACAGTGTGTTTGGGTATGACTTAGCGATAATTTAAGTGCATCAAATATACCTAATTTTATCGACAGGAACACCCACATTGTGGAGTTTACCCCCCTATTTTTGGAATAGCCGCAATTTAAAATTATTTTTTTTATTTTAGTTGACCCTTTCACATGATATCGACTTCTTTGGACATAAAGGTCCTACAGATGTGAAAAAATGTTTTTTGAAAGATAATACTACCACATTTTATTAAAGTAGAACAAAATGAAAACATTCAACTCAAGAATGTCATAAAAAAATTCTTAAAAAAAAAATTGTCAAAAAATTCTATGAATTTTTTAGTAAATCCTCAACAGTACAGAAACTAGCACATTGAAGTATAACTTTTTTTCAATGAACTAACACGCAAGGATATCAGCTACAAAACGACACCCACATCATTTCTGTATGTTACATGATTTGAAAGTTATTGCTGTTTGAATATGACCGTTATGAAAATTTATTAAATAAAATAAAAACTCAGTACTGTAATTTTGATCATTTTAAATGATCAAACTAACAAATTGTCCACAAAGCCGAGGCAGCCTTTTTGAACAATTCTTATGATAAATTTGTTAGTTTGATCACTTAAAATGGTCAAAAGTACAGTACTCAGTTTTTATTTTATTCAATAAAATTTCAAAAGGGTCAAGTTCAAACACCAATAACTCTCAAATTATGTAACATACAGAAATGATGTGGGTGTCGTTTTGTAGCTGATATCCTTGCGTGTTAGTTCATTGAAAAAAAAAATTATACTTCGATGTGCTAGTTTTTGTACTATTGAGGATTTACTGAAAAATTCAATTCATTTTTTGACATGATTTTTTTTGAGAATTTTTTTATGACGTTTTCCAGTTGAATGTTTTCTTATTGTTCTACTTTAATAAAAGGTGGTAGTATTATCTTTCAAAAAACATTTTTTTCACATCTGTAGGACCTTTATGTCCAAAGAAATCGATATCATCTGAAAGGGTCAACTAAAATAAAAAAATTAGTTTAAAATGGCGTCTATTCCAAAAATAGGGGGTAAACTCCACAATGTGGGTGTTTTTGTCGATAAAATTAGGTATATTTGATGCCCTTAAATTATCGCTAAGTCATACCGAAACACACTGTATACATTAACAAGTAATTACCAAATTTCAGACCGATCGAATGTTCAGTTTTCGAAATATTGGAAAAATGAAATTTCAAGAATTAGTAATTCCGAAACCACCGGACTTCTTCTTGGGAAGGGCGTAAAGTCCCGAGCTACTCTTCTTGACGACCTGCTAAACGTTTGAGTGGACTATTTGCGTTTTACTAGGAATAGTTCTGGTGTTCAGGAGCAACAAACCATGGTGTGTACCGGTGCAAACTCCAAAACAAAAGCGCCTATTGTTGAATAGGAATTCTAATCTGCCGCCATCAATTGAAGGGTGGTCATTAAAAAAAAACGATTCAATTCTCGTACCGCTTCAAACGAACACCCTGTATGATTGAAATTATTTCAGGCTGATGCGACAACTTTTGCGTGAAAAAAATGTAGTATATATCGTTAGCAATGAGTTGTTGCATGTATATGTCAAGCTTATTACAGATATTCAATATTCATTGTTCAAAATTCCGAAATTGGCAACAGTCCCAGTTTTCTATTTCACGAACAATAAATTTCAACGGTTTCTTTTCACACATCGTGGTAAGATAATATGTCTGGATGCATTGCCAATAGTTTCAGATATACATAACTGATTGAAACCAATCACTCAATAAAGCAGCGAATTCTGCCTTGAAAGAATAACACGACATTGAAAATTAGAACTCATATTGCAAAACTCGAATCTTATACAAACTAAGTGATGTTTTTTAAATTTTACAAGATACACTATAATAAACATGAAGTACAGTCAATGTTCTGACATTTTTGAATGTTGTGGTACAAATTTATGTTCGCCACAACAAAAGTAACGAAGAGATGTAAAATTTTTGCATTTTGTAATAGATTGTAATTTACGAAATTTGAGTCGAAAATGGACTCGCTGATCAAGAATTCGAATTCCAATTTAATTCTGTCTGTCCGTTAACATGATAACTTTTGAAAAAGAAGACCCAGAGTCTTGAAATATCAGTATTTGAAGTCCACATTAGAAAAGTACAAAATCGGCCAAACGGTTTAGGAGTTATTTATATTGAAAATAACCCGTTCGGATTTAAATTTCTTATTAAACTGTAAAATAAGGACTTGTTAATTTTTAAATACAAAATTTCGTGACGATCTAGTGATTACGAGAAAAATTAAATATCTCCGAACTAGTCACTCAATTTTACTGTTATTTCACAATGAAAAAGGTAAAACGAGATATATACGGAAACTTGTTATCAGTTCGCCATTAGAAGATTGGCAATCTTTTATCTAAAATCAAAGCAGAATTCAGATGATGACATTTACAATTTTAATCTTTTTCAAATGATGGTAGACTAAATGAACTTCAAGAATTGACATCACTGTCCCATGTGATCATATATGGAGCAGAATATATAGGCTTGAAGATTCATCATAAAAGGAAGTGGAAAACATCATTAATTGGAAAATAGGAGATTCTCATATTCACACAGGTCAATCTCTGAAGGAGAGTATCTATTGGTCTTTTAAATATCAAATCATTGAAATTTTAATCATTGGTAAACAGATCATTGAAAGAGAAGACACAAAGCACAAATCAATAATGATGAAGTCCTGATACTTATGAAATACCTCTCCTTTGAGATTTTCCTAATTCATGTCAGATTTCCCTCAATCAAAAGAATCAATTAGCTGCTTAAATATTAATCTTTCGAGTCCCAATCTACCACACATAGATAAATTATCATAACTAAGTTCTGGAGGATATTCTTAGGAAACTTATGCAACTAATCTCATACATTAACAATATATGTCAGTCACATGACCAGCACACAGTTGTCAAAATTTGTTTAAGAGAAACATTTAATTTATTCTTTATCCCAACAGGTGGTCACAGAAGTGTGCTGATAAAACATTTTAATATCTGATATGCTATACTTCGTTTTTATTAAAGATATTGTCCTTGTTTTATTAAGATAAATAACTGTATGCGTTCAAGTGAAATGAAATAACTATAAAATCTTACCACTGAATGGTTGACAATAGTTGGCAGGATCTATAAAAGACCTAGCAGGAAGTGAAGACACTAGTATTGGATTCATAAGGATCAAGTTTAAATATTTCTGAAATGAAGAGAAATATCGGTCGCATGAAATTACTTTTCAATTCATCTACAAATTACCTGTAAACCTCTCAGTCTTTCATTGATGAAATCAGGATCAAAGTTGCCGATGAGTTTTTTAGGAGGAAATGATAATTGTAGCCCTGAAGATTGTAGATAGGTATGAAGTTTATAGAAATCATTATATCGTTTGGATATCCTCCAAGTTTCGTCAGAAAATGGTCCCCTATGTACTCTTATGATGAATTCCTAATGAGTGTGTATATCATAATACCAGGGATTAACTAACTTAGTCTTATTTAAACTTACGGTATGTCCGTTTACGCTTTTCCAGTTTTCAATAGTACATGATAAAGGTTCTGTATCATCTAACAATATTTTATTAGGAGTTTCTTTCTCGAAAATAGCCATTGATATGCAAACATTTGATTGGAACGATGTTCTCCATCCATCAGATACATAAACATTACGCTGAATCGGGATATCTAGGCATCAAATGTCTGAAATTCAACCGCTCCACCACGTCAGATAATACATTTTATGAATGAGTCGAATCAACACAAATTAACAATTAAATCATTGACAAGACAAACCTATTATTGTTATTTATTTTGGAAGAATTTACAATGACGTTTTGCGTAACATTGACAGGTGACAATTGGCTGTCAGTGTGGACATTGTTGTGTTTTATTTTGACAAGACTTGACAGGTGACGTCTACACAGAAGCAGAAAATCTTCGTCTACAATCCCCGAATACAATTCTATGGTTTGGAGATCATGATATGCAGGGGCGGATCTAGGACCTTTAAGGCCCGAAGAAAAACATTTTTTAGTATCCTCCCACCATTTTTCAGAAGCGATAATAATTTTGAATGGATTGAGATGAGTACTAATAAATTAATTAAGCATAATGCAAATTCAGCATAATACTAAAAATGTTTTGGATAGTATATCTGATTTGAGTAGTCGGCAAATACAAATTAGGAATCTAAAGAAAATAATCATGATCAATTAATGCTAAAATTTACTTCATCCCCTCTCAGTATTACACATTCTTTAGTTCATCACTTGCCAAAAACATTCACCAAAGTTGCTATAATGACTGGAGATATCATAAATGGATAAATTTTGTTGCCTACAGAGTTACAGAAGTCCGTTTCACAGGTTGTACATTTTGAACCGTCCTCGATATTTCTACAAACTGCAGGGGAATTACAACCTTTGGTGATCTGTCCTGAAAAACAAAAAAATATGTTGAAATTCCTACGTATAGGTAAGTAGCAAAAGTAAACCCCAACTTTAGTTCTCTCATTCGGAGATTGACGGCAGTTATTACCAAAAGTTGATTACATAACTTACTACTTAAAAAATTATATAAAAAGCACTGAGGTGAAGTCAGGAACTTTTCAGCGGTCGTTCAATATCACCTTGTAGGTAGATAAGCATTTGCCAGTGCAAGAAAGCAATTGTTCAAGTTCGAAGTTATTCGCTTATGGGATTTTTTCTTGTTTGTTACACGGAAGTTACTTCTATACAGTCTGAAATTTGGTGCAGATCTTTGATTTGTCATACTAGTATATTCTAAAACTAGTTGCAAAATGGGCTCCTATTCCAATACGTATGCGAAATTCGTCGCTCGTTTTCGAGCGCATGAGTATTGGAATGGCATTCTGCAACGCGTATTAGACGATATTTTCTCTATTTCACTCAAATTTCGTGAAATTCAATGAAAAAATTCAAATTATAGGTCCTGGTGACTTTCATATTGTATCTTGGCAGTTGGTGTGAATGTTAGGAAAGACGAAGATTGACATTTCCAAATTGACGTTCGGAAGTCATTGCTGACAACCACAAAACGAAAAATGTTACTGAAAACGATGCTGTAATGAATTCATTACAGCACTGTTTTTAGTACTGTAATTAACTCATTACGATACTGAAATAGAGAAAAGTAATTTATGCGCAATAATTATAAAACTATTCTTTTTCAATTAATTTATGAGTTTCTCATTTCTTTTTACACATGAAAACTTCTAGTTCAAAAGTTTATCCGTTCGAGTGTTTTCGTGTTTACTGGCGGAAGGACAGAATTTCACCACGGGTTCGTTATCAGTGAGCTCAACCCAGTCGATTGAGGCCAGGCGCGTATCCAGGGGGGGGGGGGCTATTGGGGCTCTAGCCCCCCCCAAGGCTTTCGCCTCAGGCGAAAGCCTCATTCTTTCCAGTGAATCAAAAAGATGGAAAAAAGTGGGCTACTTCAACACCGGATGATTCCAAATCATGTGCTTCATCTGCACTTTCAGCTCTAGAGAAATGTAGCGGAGATTTCTATCCAAATTTATACATATTGCTTCAAATATTTACACTGTGTCCCATTTTGGTTGAGATTGCACTGTATCTCAGCTATGATTGAAGATAGAGACATGCGGTTATCGCGAACCTGTATCACATTTTCGTTAAACTTTCAAACAGAAATATTCCAACTACTCCTTGTTCCTGAAATACCGGGCGAAAACGAAAATGTTCACTTTTGGAAATGTAATTATTTCTTAGGCCCTGTATAAGATAGGAAAAAATGAATACTGCTTATAATAGATATTTCTACATAGAAGTCAGTGCCGTATTTGAAATTTTTGTTGAGAGCACTGTTTTTAGGATTGAACACAAACTTGGTATTTTTCAAATGTATCACCCTATTTATTTCATCGTCAAATTTTCGCAATTTTTTTTCTGAATACATTGATGTATCACAACCCAATCTTCAATAAGTTTTAACTTTGAGAATCAGAATAATCCAAATTGATGTTTTTGACACTAGGCCATGAATCCTTTCACACATGCATGCAAGTTGAACATGCATAAAATATTGTTTTGTTTATTGCATTCAAGAAAACTGAGTCACAAACATAGTCAAAACAAATCAATGATGATGGCTGACGGTGAAAACATGGAATTTCAAAATCTGAAAAATATTATATGAAAATATAAAATGTAAGCATATCGGCGTTATAATATAGATGAGCCCCAACCAAAGAAGCATTCAGAAACCCACAAAGGCAATCCTTAATAATTTTAAATATCGAATTGAAACTGTGTGGTTTATGTATAAGACAAAATGGACGACAGTTTGAACAACTTCATTAGATTTATATGTTTATTTTTGGTTTATGTAATAAATTGTCTAATTAGAATCTTGTAATTACATCATTCAGTTAATGTTAAATCTGTACCGATATATTTTTTTGTTTACAACATTTTTAAGTTTATGTTGAAGAGTGATATTTTGAGTTGATGTTCAAAATATAATTGAATAAAAAGGTTTGAATCACATGGCGTTTGGAAAAAGTAATAATTTAATGCAGGTGTGGAAAAATTAATGGCCTACTATTAAAAAACAAACATAAATATGGATTTTTCTGATTTTTGAAGCTATAATTTATTGAAGATAAGGTTGCGATACATCAAGGTATTCAAAAAAATCGCAAAAATTTGACGTTTAAATATACAGGGTATTCCATTTAAAAAATACGAAGTTTGTGCCCAATCTTGAAAACAGGGCTCTCAATATCTCTTATAAACCGTTTTCTTTTTTTTTCTATCTTATACAGGGCCTAAGAAATAATTACATCTCCATAAGGGAACATTTTCGTTTTCGCCCTGTATTTCAGGAACAAGAGTAGTTGGAATATTTCTGTTTGTGGCTTTGAAAGTTTTACAAAAAAGTGATACAGGGTCGCGAAAATCGCATATCTCTATCTTCAATAATAGCTGAGATACAGAGCAGTCTCAACCAAAATGGTACACACTGTACTTCCCGTGTTCCCGTAACAACGGCTGAAGCAGTTTTTCTTAAGACCTGGCTCAGAACCTATGGCAGAAAACAGCTTGAACGGATTAGCTCTAATGCACATAAATTACGAGATAGTCGTAGATACAGAAATGGTTGTGACCAGATTTGCTAATGCTGGCGCTTGGAACTTTTATTTAATAACTAAAAACTAATAAACCCTTGGATGATTCAATATTAATTTGTTTTTTTATTGTTTTTTGAAGATTCATATTTACAAGAAATAAATGCATGCTTTAATATTTTCTTATTCGTTTTTCATGATTTCTCATGGTTATAAAACATAACTATTTTTGGATAAAAGCTGAGCCCCCCCCAACACACCTTTCTGGGTACGCGCCTGATTGAGGCCATTCTAGGCACTCGATTGAGGCCATTCTAGGCTCTCAATTCGCAAAATACCGACATCGTGTCGATATGATATAGGCCTAGTTTAAAAGAAACAAAGATATATTTTTTATTACTTACTCGTGACGTTATCTACAAGACTAAAGCAAACGTCACTTTCGCTGCAAGTGATGACTCCTTTCTTCGAGTTGTCAGCACATAGCAATGAAGACCCTGTGGAGTAAATGGATGATTCAATGACTAGGAATATAAGAATAGAACGTGCATATAAAGAACTGCATCTCCTGCAGAAAACTATAGGGTATAGGGTGTTTATTTTAGGGTGATAGAATTTTCGGGGATTACTGATATGGTTTTACAGAAGGTAGAAGACAAATTATGATGGAAAAACTCATGCCGCAACAACGTTTACAAATTATTTAATTTTATTCTCAAAATCAGTGTTCTATTCGCCATAAGTACTTATAGAGCACATTTCGGACATTTTCTCCACTCGATGCAACAACAACACGACAAAGAACTATACGTACAGAAGAGAATATGGCTGCTGTAAGTGATAGTGTTGATGAAGATCCAGATTTTTCTATTCGTTGACGTTCACAACAGGTGGGACTCTTTGCATCCACCACATGGAAAATTTTGCGTTAAGATCTTGGTCTACACCCATACAAGAACCAACTGGTTCAAGACCCAATGCGTCGTTTGTTTGCTGATTGGGCCCTAGAACAGCTTGAAGTTGATCCACTTTTTATCGAAAAATTGTGTTTAGTGATGAAGCTCTTTTCTGGTTGAACGTCTCACTAAACAAGCAAAATTGCCGTATATGGAGTGAAAACAATCTTCAAGAAGTTCTGCAGGTTCCGTTTCATCCTGAAAAATGCCTTGTATGGTGTGCTTTACACGCTAGAAGCATCAACTTTGCTCATATTTCCTTAAAAACGATGCTGGAGCTAATGTTACAGTGAATGGTGCTCGTTACCCGTCACAGATCGATGATCAATGATCAATTGTTTCAAAATTTGAGAATGGTATCGATCCAGAAGTGTTTTGGTTCCAACAAGATGGTGCTACAACTCATGCTGCTTCCGAATCAATTGATTTATTGAAAGGAAGATTTGGCGATAACATTATTTCGAGAAATGGTCCAACTAATTGGCCTCCAAGATCATAACTCCAATGGATTATTTTCTTTCGGGTTATGTCAAGTCATTGGTTTATGCTGATAAACCAGAAACATACCAGAAACAAAAGACGCTTTGGAAGAACACATAACTCGTGGTATTGCTGAATTAAGGCTTGATTTACTCGAAAAAGTGGTCCAAAATTGGTATGGTTGAATGGGGTTCCTATCAGAGCTAATCGTGGTGGACATAGGTATGCCGAAAATTATTTTCAAAACATAAATGTCATGAAACCATCCATCAAATAAAAAAAATCGGCTTCAATCTCAATTTAAATGTTTTTTATTTCAATTTGAAGATTTACACTCTATACATATATTTTATATACTGACTCTACTAAAAAACACCAAAACACCGTCTTATTTTGGAAGGTTTCTAGAAATTCTGTGGGGGGAGGGGGAATTCGTAGATCATAACCCTAGTGATACGCGCCTGTTTTTAATTAATGTTAAAAATTATCCCTGTAAGTGGTTACTGGTTCAGTCGGCTATGTTTGATTATGCATAAATTTCCTGAAGTTCGGTAGTAAACATAGCTAATACCAATACAGCGAATTCTACAAAGCAATGTTACTTACGTATAAACCGAATTTCAGTCGGTCGAATTATTCCGAAATAAAAATTAAGTGAAAAAATACTTGTCACCTAGTACTTACCAGATTGGACTGAAATAAATATTATTACAAAAACTGTAAATTTCAAATACATAATTGTAGGACACGAAAACAATTCTGTTCTCTGGAAGCCAAATTTCTTTCCAACTAGGTAGATATCTATTGATTCCTTTTTAATCAGAACAATAAATTTCCTGTGCTTGATTTCGATATGAACATTACAGTTTATTAACTCCACGACAGTTAGGTACCTCTACCTACTATGTGAATTAATATCTGAGGTATAGTTCACTGCTTTTGAGTCAAATCAACTGCGGTTTTGTGAAATTATTGGGAAACCCTATGATAAGCCAACCGTTCTTGATGAGTTTGAAGATTATCTTATAGAATCAGTTCCATTCTCGAAATAACATAAAGAATAGTATATTCTAAAACTAGTTGCAGAATTGCATTCTGCAACGAGTCTTAGACGATATTTTCTCGATTTCACTTAAATTTTGTAAAATTCAATGAAAAAATTCAAATTATAGGTCCTAGTGACTTTCATATTATATCTTGGCAGTTGGTGTGAATGTTAGGAAATGCGAAAATTGACATTTCCACGTCTACTGAAATTTAAAAGGATCGGAAGTCATTGCTGACAACCACAAAACGAAAAATGTAACTGAAAACGATGCTGTAATGAATTCATTACAGCACTGTTTTTAGTACTGTAATGAACTCATTACGATACTGAAATAGAGAAAAATAATTATGAAAGCAGTAACCTGAAGTTGAGAACTTTTGGGCGCTTGTAAAATTTGTCAGCTTTTTCAAATAATTTATTATATTCAATCGTTAGAGTTAGTCAAGGTTTCTCCTGCCAACTGAAGAATTAAAACGAAAAACTATATTTTTCACAAGTTCGTAGCCAGCGCGGTCATCCATTCAGGTACTGTAGCCGCCGAACTATGCTTGTCTTTCAGATAAAAACAATATCCCTGTGTTCTGATGGGACCGATATAGATGAAAACGAATTTTTGAATTACGCAATCTATCTATTTTGTTGATGTAGAGGTATATAAATGAAAAATTTCAGTCGAATCAAACTAAATTTGGTTATGACAAATTATTTCACAGCTTGAACACCAAAATTCAAAAATCAATAACCATTGTGTTGTTGCCCTTTTGGGAACATAGCTGTCGCATATGGACTTCAGACGTATATATCAGTATGTTTCACGTGGGTAGGTCACAGGATTTTGTGTCATATTCATCGAGCAAAATCGAAAAGTGCATCATGGATGGTATTTTTCATTAGCTAACCAAATATACTATCAGAAAAATGATGGACAATAATTAGGGAAATACCATTAATATAGGTACTAACTATAATTTGACCTTATTTTCTGAATGCTCAATCGACTCTCCAATATGAATATGTGAATAACGTATGGTCCTAAAGTTTTGGGAAAAATATCACCTGGTCTGATTGAGAAGCAACGTGTCAGGGGAATTATTAGGCAGATCGAAAATAATGGTCCCTTGTCTGTTATTTGAATTTATAATAAGGATAGTTAAGTTAAATTGTTGGATAATTTGAAAAAAATATAAGATTATTTGAGTCAGAGTTATATGCTTTTGAAATTTTTCCCAAAACTTTAGGACCATACGTTATAATACTTATAATGATAGTTTTATATTTATTTCAAGCAATTTCTCTCAAATCACCCTGAGGAAATTTAAAATGAACATTTGGAAAATATATCCATGTTATCTATGGTTCAATTAAATCTCGTTAAATTTCGAAGTTTTCATACAAACCTCTCATTGTGTTCCGCCCAGAAAAAGATTGGATAATTTGTATGGCCAAATCATCATTTTTGTTATTTTTAATGTAATTCCCAAAAAATCAACTCTTTCTTATAGACTAAACATGTTTTTATTCTCGCTTATACTCGCTTATATTACAATAGAGAAAGATAGTATATTAATCAACGGAGCATTTATTAAAATGGTTATTTTTCATGCGAATGAGGTTTCCCAGACGAGACGAAGTCGAGAGTAATGGTCACAATATGCGAGTGGAATATTTATCTTTATCCACGACTGCTGAATAATTATTTTTGAAATATCTTTCATTTCTACGAACAAATTGCCGTTTCAAAATCGAACTGACATGTAAAAGAATTCTCTGGTCAGATGAATTTATGTTTCTATTCATTTATTCTGTAGTTGTCAAATTGATAAACCATAAATCATGAGTGATTAATGGCGCATAAATCCTAAGTGATTTATGGAGGTCATAATGCTTGATGAAACGGGATGATTATGCACACTTTATTCGATAGTCGTATTCAAAAGCATTCGATTTATTTTCATTTTTTCACTCACAAGATCGTCACAAACTCTGTATTAAAATAAGTCAGAAATCGTTCTATCTCAGTTCAACAACCAATTTCCACTTGAACGTTATTGAGTTTTTGAAACTTTGGTAAAATAAAATTTCTTGGCTATGGTATTCATCAATGAGCATCATACAATGTTGTTTTTGCGGCCTGGAATATTTGAATTTCGAGAATAATACAGATCTCTGCGTGAAAAGAAATCAAAAGCACTGACCTGAAGTCATGAACTTTTGAAAGCTCGTTCATACATCATGTAGGCAGATTCTCGAGATTTCAAGAAAACAATTGAAAAAAAAAGACAGCGTCTCAAAGAAATCGTCTATAATCCCTATTCTGTCGCAGAAATATTGCGCTATTGAAAATAGGGATGATAAATTCGTCTCAAATGCAGTGGCGTAGCTAGATAGTTCGGGGCCCTGGTGCAAAAATCGAAAAGGGGCCCCTTAATGAATTGTTTTCGAGTCAAAATATAAATACTTCGAAGAAGCAAAGTTACTTACTGAAGGTACAGTTGAGGAATATACTTGAAAAAGATATGTTGTGTTTTATGTATTTGAGCAGGTATATTAAATTCATTATATTAATGTGGATGAAAAAAAGGGCGTTGAAAACATTTTTTATAGATATTTACTACATGTACAAATATTCACAAAAAAAATTGTCATTGTCACTATGACCTTCTAGCCTTATTTTTTTTATTGATACGTTAGATTATTTGGTGAAATCACAATAAGAATAAACTATTCGAGGAATGAATTCAAATTGATTATTGGAGATTCGAACCTAGAGGTCAAGTCTAGATTTGAAGTCTTCATTCCTTCGGAAAAAATATGTTTACAACCTCTTTCTAGATTCAATGACTTCATTCAAATCTAGACTTGATGCAGCTTCATTTTCAATTGATAGGTATACCTAAGCCATAAATGTCGCAGTTGAGCTTGGCTCACAGTGTTCCGCAAATAATTTTATATTATTCTTAATTTGCGAAAAGATCTTTCAGCTTCTACCGAGGTGACAGTAAGATTGTATGGAACAGTAATATTGCTGTAAATACTTCTGTTAGATCGCATTCCAGCATTCCGTATTTCCTTATTATTTTCATACACAATTCATGAATTGTCCATGCCTTATTCAATTCAGGTAGAAATAGGTGATAAATATTAAGAACTTGAATCGAAAAGTTGGACCCTTTCATATCGCAATATTTACTTTGAAATTGGTCGAAGCTTTGAATTGCAGTTTTTTCGTCTATCTATGTCTAGTAGAAATGATGGTGAAAATTCAAAATTTTGTTGACTGCATTCATACCCCGAAAAGCTTGAATTCAATCAATTGAATCTTTATATTGTACTACAGGCTTAATACAATAGCGTGTGCCGTGTACTCGTCAATTTTCAGCATAAATAACGCATTATTAAAATATGTAAATATGGACATAAAATGAACTTACAGTTTAGAGCCAACTATACTCATATCACAGATAGGTTTGTGTCGCAGAAAAACTCTGAGAGCGAATAATACGCTTTTGTTACAAGGAGCGCCTTCAATTCTCTTTTAAATTTAATGAAACTTAATAGTTTCCAATGATTCGGCAGTTTGTTGAAAACTGCAACCGAAATATAAGAAGGTGACTTCTAAAATTGAGAAATTATTGTATCGAGCACTCTATTGAAACTATACTCATATCACAGATAGGTTTGTGTCGCAGAAAAACTCTGAGAGCGAATAATACGCTTTTGTTACAAGGAGCGCCTTCAATTCTCTTTTAAATTTAATGAAACTTAATAGTTTCCAATGATTCGGCAGTTTGTTGAAAACTGCAACCGAAATATAAGAAGGTGACTTCTACAATTGAGAAATTATTGTATCGAGCACTCTATTGAAAATATTTATTTCGGAAAATTCTCCCCTGCTTCGAAATCGGTGATCGGAAGCTAATTCATCGAAATATTTTTTATCTTTTTTTGTCTCTTTTCTTCGAAATGGGGATCTTTACCATATGCTGAGACATTTTCTCTAGCCTTGCACTTGAAGGACTCAAAGTCACTCCTATAATTTTTTTTCTTTGTATTCGTCTCTTCTAAAGCTTTGCATACGTCGTCCAAACTGACATCGCATTTTTGTAATGCTTCAGATGCATAATTGATATCATGGAGAATGCGGTGCATTAAATCGCCGAGGAAAATAAATTCAAAATTCAACATTTTTTTTAGTTTCTGCTTGTTTTTGCTTTTATTTGCAAGAATTTATTCTTCTATTTCAGCTAATGCACGAATGATATGAAAAAAATGAAATTTGATTACCGAAATTATGTTAACCCTACTGGACCATCTAGTCGGATTTAGTTTTTTTAGATAGGTGTCCGATTCACCAGTGAATTTTGGCAATAAATCCCTAGATTTGATGATATTTCGGAAAAAACATTTTTCAACAAATGTATATACTAAAAACAATGTTATTTACATAATAGATCACAGAGAAAAATCAAAGTTTGAATTTTTTTTAAGTTCAAACGCGATTTGATGGTCAGCGCTTGGGGGCCCCTTGAGGTCATGGGCCCTGGTGCACTGCACACCCTTGCACCCACGTAGCTACGCCGCTGCTCAAATGTCAGGGGTCCAGCTGCCTAATGATTCTAAGCCCGGCAATATGTATATGTATATTCGATCTAAGATGCCAAATTCGGATCTGTAGAACTTGACCATCAGCACAATGTCAAAACAATCACCGATCAATTCGTACCTACCTGATTAAAATACGAATGCAGATCGAATAAAATCGAAGACTGCTTGTACTTCCGTGTAATATTAAATGCTGAGGTTAGTCCACACCATAAAACTCAAGGTCATTTCCGGCAATTTCTTCGTTATTATCTTTTCTTGGGATTAATGTCAAGACCGGACATATGTTGAAAGGAATGGAAATTTATGACTGGCATGCTAAAAAGGATTTATTGTAATGTATAGGTCGGATGATGTATGAACAATGGGAATATTCGATTATTTACTTATATTGAAGGATAGATCGGAATCTTTGCAACAAGGAATCAATTCATTGAGGTACTTGCTTGCCAATATTGATTTATCATTCTAGTATTCTGGAAAATCCGAGAATGAGAGGAGGATAAGTTTGTTTTTTTGCTTTTCATTTCCAATAATAAATACTTGTAACGAGCGTTCAAACAAACTTGTGGTCCAGTTTGCTGTGATGAATTTTGGATCCAGTAAAAGGCCATAACACTCTAGAGTCTAGACCACGAATTTATTGGATCTCTTTTATGCAGGGTGAATTTTTTAAGTGATTCGTTAGACGCATTCGAGGAAGGAATTGCGATACAAATTGAAAATTATGTATTTTTGTTTTAGAGTATATGAACTCAATTTGTAAAGAATTGTCAAGCGGAATCCACTTCCGGTTCTACCGGAAACGAATGGGAACTTCGTTATTTCAATTGCAACACCCTATATATTTATACATATTTGAATTCTTTGTTTAATTCTGCAATGATTTATTGGATGACATGCGCAACCACATCAAGTGATTGTTGAGTTATAGCCTGATTCCCAAATTTTTTGACAGAAAGATTGTCACAAATTAGTGTTAATATACCCAAAATCTCTCATTGTAAGAAATTTTTTTCGCAACTGTGGAACAAAAGAAAGTACGCTGATACTGCTTCCTGTATAAATTATGTGGAAATATTATACAGGGTGTCTGAAACAGGGCTTCAAAGTGAGCCTCAACAAACCCAGGAGATCTCTTTTTGTTTCAAATGGGAACCATATAATCTTGTGATTCCGATCGATTGCTCGTCAAAAACCACTTAGAGTGTGCCAAACATTTCATGTCTTTAAAATCAGTAGTTTTGCCGTTATCGAATAAACGAACTTCACGACTAAAAGCCAGGTTTGGTTCAGTCAAATTCAGTGGTATTCTCGTCTATTTCAAAGAAGATTTTTGTCATTCTCACTCATTTTCATTAATCAACCTATATGCAAAACAAGCAATAATAATAAGGTAGGTACACTAGACTGTTATATCAAAAGTCGGTTCTTTTTTTGCGTCGAATGTGATAAATGAACAAAGCTGATAATGAATGATGACTAAATAAAAAAATCTTAGTTTAAAACTAACATATTCTCACTATTGAAATAGCCTACTTGAAAATTATCTTAATAAACCTGATGATTTTAAAGACATGAAATGTTTGGAACACTCTAGTTAATTTTGGACGAGCAATAGATCGGAATTACGAAATTATATGGTTCTCATTTGAAAAAAATGAGATTTCATAGTTTTGTTGAGGCTCACTTTGAAGCTCTGTTTCAGACACCCTCTATAATATTTCCTCATAAATTATACAAGGAGCAGTATCAGCGTACTTTTTTGTTCCATTGTTGCGAAAAAAATTTCTCACGATGAGATATTTTTGGGATATACCTAAACACTAAATTGTGACAATCTTTCTGTCAAAGAATTTGGGAATCAGGCTATAACTCAACAATCGCTTGATGTGGTTGCGCATATCATACATAAAATCATTGCAGAATAAACGAAGACTTCAAATATGCATATATATATATATATATATATATATACAGGGTGGCCATTTGAAAACGAAACAGACGAGATTACAGACGAAATAAATTTTTTCGATAGAAATGCTCGGACAGGTCGATTTCTGTTTCGAGGGGGACAACTTAAGATGTAGGTTACGGACGCATAGCGCTTCAACCCTTTCTGCTACAACCCCCACCCCCAATTTTTGAATAGGGAAGATGGGGTGAGTGATACCTCAATTCAAAGGTATTTTTATACTGATTCCAGCACAGTAATTGTTTTTTCATTTTATGCATTAGTTCTCGAAATATTCATGCGTTAGTTAATTTTATCACTCAAATTAATTTTTTGCGAATTATTGACATTTCGTGCTTTCGAAACACCAAAATTTCCGTACTGGTATTTGAAATTGCAAAACATCTACCACTGGGCAAATGAAGTCATACCGTACGTGTTAATGCTACTAGGGTCAGATGTTCGACTAGCTGTTTTATTCACTGAAATCATTCTCCAACTGTACGGTATCAGAACGATTTGAAGTATTGATCTAAGAAATAAGACTTTTGAAAGTAAAGTGAATATTTTATCAAAAACTCACAGTATGGTTGTTTTGAAGCTCAAAATGTCGATTTTTCACAAAAAAACACTACAAGTGCCATGAAAACACCACTTTTTTTTCAAATACTTAGTTAAGAATATTTCGAGAACTAATGCATAAAATAAAAAAAACAATTACTGTGCTGAAATCAGTATAAAAATACCTTTCAAATGAGGTATCACTCACCCCATCTTCCCTATTCAAAAATTGGGGGTGGGGGTGGTAGCAGCAAGGGTTGAAGCGCTATGCGTCCGTAACCTACATCTTAAGTTGTCCCCCTCGAAACAGAAATCTACCTGTCCGAGCATTTCTATCGAAAAAATTTATTTCGTCTGTAATCTCGTCTGTTTCGTTTTCAAATGGCCACCCTGTATATATATTTATATATAGGGTGTTGCATTTGAAATAACGAAGTTCACATTCGTTTCCGGTAGAACCGAATACGTCTAATGAAACACTGTATACTCGTTTATCGATAGTGATCAATGAAAATAAAGTTCAACCCAACATACCTACCTAGAGGTCACTAAAAATAAAATTCCAGTGCTCGTTCATACTACTTATAGGTAAATTCGCATTAGTCAATTCAAAAATCCAATTAAAAAAAATTGGCAGCGCAAGTGTTCAATAAAACATGGTTTTCTGTGACAAAGTATTGAAATATTCATTGATTTAGAAAATATAAACGTTCGCCATTCCCTGTAATAATAATCTTTGTTAATCAGGACGCGTTGTTCTACCGAGTAATGCTCCATGTTAATAACTTCCATATGTCAACTTTCGATCTGTCACCTCAAATTCATGTGACATTATGACTGTCAAACATGGGGCGTAATTCAAATCTTGCGCTCTTATGTAACACCCTTTATTATTGGTATAGGAATGTTGCGATTTTTTTTCTCTTTCACATTTATTATTTGTATTTTTGAGCGCTCACTCTCATTCGACAATTCGGTCCTACCTTACCGTAAACACGGTAACTCCCAAACGCTAAACCTGGAGGCTCGAAATTTTTATGGGAGGTCCCGATCTCGAATGCCACTATTGAGTTCGTTAATAGGCAAAATTCGACTAGGGGTTCCGTGAATATCGGCGTTGGAAATATGATAGACCCACTTGAGACACTTTGAACGGCGCCCCAATGTTTTTGTTGGATCTACTGAACACCGCGTATTTGAATTCCTTGAAAATTTAAAATGAACATCCTTTTTTTTCCTTGAAAATTGACAAACCGTTAAAAACCCCACTCGATTGAAGAACATTTTTGTCTCTGGCAGTTTTTTCATGAAACTCAAGATTCTTGACCAAAATCTAGAATGGTGAGCATTTGACTACTACATATTACCATTACCATTCAAAATTCTAGAGGGGATTGTCACGTTGATCGTATTCCCACAAATTTGCAATCAAAGGATTTCCCATTTCGAACAAAAATTAACATAGGTCTCGGCGTTTTCTAGAAAATATCTGGCTGGAATGTATAATGTGGACCACCTTGTATGTATATATCTAGGTAGGTACTCAAGTAGCACACATCCTCCTTGAATATAACAATGAATACTTTTTGTGGTTGTTGATCGGGCGAAGATCTATCTTTTAGACGTCATACCTACCGCAAGTATACATTCAAGAATCGTAATTATCTGTTTGATTATGCAATTAACGCTTGGCTACTCAAGCGATATTGAATCCAATTCATATTTAGCTTTCGAAGAAATTATCTTTCATTTTCCTCTTCAGGAGAAATGTTTCAATAATCCTTCGACATGGATAGGTTCAGATTGGAAGGAACTCATCAATTATTTGATACTTTTTGATAAAATTCGGATACTTAGTTTTTCCTTTACAATGTTGGTATACAGGGGGAGATGCATGAGAGGCATTCTGCATTTTATAAAATAGATAAGCAGCTGTCTATATACAGTGTGTTCCTGAATTGTAGGTACAAACGAAGAGATACAAGGTGTACAAGTTATGGAAACAGGTGTATTGGACGGGGTGAACGACCGTCAGGGCTCGCTAGATAACCAGACTTAAGTATTTTCTTTTTATTCTTTCTGGATTTTTATGTCAATTTTGATTTTTCTGAGGATTTCGGGAGAATCGTTCATATTTTTTTTCCTGAAATCGGTAGCAGATACGACAAAACTATAAAAGACTGTAAAGTTTAGTATAAAAACAAAGCTTCTTTCTGCAAATCTAACAAACTAACAGTGGCTCACAAAAAAAAGTTCTGGAGGAAAACCGGGTATAGTGTTCCAGCAAAACTAACACCCTGTAGAGTGTAGATGATGTGTAATCGAAGTTGGGATGTCACATCGTACTAACTCTGAATTGTAATATATTTGCCAAATTTCAGTTGAATCTATATCTATACCAATATTATAAAGAGGAAAGATTTGTATTTTTGTGTTTGATACGAATTGGCTCAAAAACTACTGGACCGAATTCAGAAATTCTTTCACCCTAAGAAAGCTACATTCAAGGGCGGATTTACGGGGGGGGGGGGGGTACTGGGGGTAACACTACCCCCCCATGAGCATCGAAGACCTAAGAAAAAAGTGGTACACTTAACATTTTTCATACATTGTATACCTGATTTAATGGTTTTCAATCGTTATTACCCCCCATGATCTTTATTACCCCTCCCATGAAAAAGAGCTATATCCGCCCTTGGCTACATTATCCCTGAGTAGTGAGTGACATAGGCTATACTTTCCACCCGAAAGTATGTACCTCTTGAATAGTTCAACAAAAAAGTCCGCGATAGCATATATCTATCTCTCAAGATTGACTTGCTAATACCAGTTTATGGTAATCAGATGTTTTCCCAAATTAAGCACTATTTGGGAGTGTGTTTTTATGAATTGGGTATTGATCCTCATCCGAACTGATACGTTATTTATCCCCAGTCTTTAATTTAGAACGAAATTGCCCCTCACATCATACAATTACAACGAGTACATCAAAAGATATGGCAGGTTGAAGTGTTGTCAGTGTTGAAGATGAAACCGCCGCGTGAAACAAATTTCTTGTATCTTATTACATGCTGATAAAGGGGTTTCCAATAAGAGGTGTTATTTTGAATAGCCCGCTATTTCGGTGGATGGCACTTTTGAAGCTGTAATTTTTTGTCATTTGACAAGTAGAAATTACGCCGTAATAAAAATGGAACGATACACGCTTAAACAATGCATTTAAATTATTAATATTCACAAATTCAAATGGTGAAAATTTGACAGAGACGTAAAACTCGAACATTTTTGGGTCGTCGTGAATCACCTTGTCGAACTGCAATACAGAAATTGGTGAAAAAATTTGAGCTGACAACTTGGTTATGTGAAGTATAAACTCCATGCACGTCGCTCAAGAACAGCCGAGAATATTGCTGCTATAGCGGAAAGTGTCGAATAAAACCCAAGTTTGTCCATTCTTCGTTGTTCTTTGGAATAAGGCATTCCGCAAACATCGTTGCAACATATTCCACATAAAGATACTTAAAGTGCCCATCCACGGGGGACACCGAATCGGAAACATTATATCCCAATCTGCAATAAATCATGGCCAATAAAATGTGCCGCTTGGGTTTTGACAAGAGGTAGACGGATTATGTTTCTAGAATTTGCCAGCGTTGCCACTTCTAAGGAATTCAGAACGCAGTATCTACGAAACGTACGATTTTGTTCGGTATTGAAAGGAAGTACATATTATGAAATCAATTTATGATGGTATTTCCCTGAATATTGTTTCCAAATATTAGAAACGAAGATATTCATTTATATTTACCAATAACGGGAAGTCAAACATACCTTTTAAATTGAATAAAAATGTCACACACCACAATGAATTTCCACAGAAAATGAGGAAGCTATCAGTAAGGAGGCTGGAGAAAGACTGAGTATAAAATGAATAGATATAGAGTAAGATCCCAGAGCAATCAGACATAACTTATTTTCACACGGATGAAACCTGAAGTTTTCAGTAGCGTCTCGTGTGCCTTGAATACCTACGCGCTTTGTGGAACTTGCCGAGTGACACCTGGGCAGGTACCAGGTGAGAAAGGTAACTAAAAATAAGAATTATTTTACTTAAATTCACATGGCTGATTTTTATATATGTCATGTAGAATATTATTTTAAAGTAATATCATAAGTGTCAGACACTTATGATGGACCAGAGCTTTTGTCAGACGCTTCTAAGCTACCCAAAAAATAAATGAACTGAGGGCGAGAGCACTATGCATGCGCTTCAGAGTGAGTGAGACGTCCATAACTCGGTTCCCCTTCTTAAACTCACCATCTGTTTCAATATACTGTGTATGTGCTGTTTGCGTGTAGTATTATATAACTTATAATATAAATATACAGTATGGTGCAAATGAAAGGAATAAATTCGTTATTTTGTAAACCGCCGAATTTAAGGAAAAATCCAGAAACACGTCGATTTTTATTTTGAAACAGGCTATTCGTAAGAATACCTTTTTATTTTTGACGTAATCTTTGTGAGCGTGATGACGTCATAACTCAAATTCTTAAATGGAAATGTGGGTGTTGTGATACATTATTTGAAAGGTATTTTAAATACATATCCAATTATATCAATAATTTGCAGTAATTGATTTTTGTATTTGTTCAAGAAATTAATAAAATTCTATTATTACAATGAATATTTAATATGTATTACGCATTGAATACAACGAAACCTAAATTGAGTGCTTAAATTGTTCACCTTCAGCTAAAATAAAATGACGGCCTTTACAAAATTTATTTTTGTGTGTCAATAAATACGTCATACCAATACTTAATACATTTTATTAAGAAGCCTGTTGAAATTTCATCAATAATATTTGTGACAATAAGCAAATCAATTACTGTACATATTGGTATGGCTGAATAGGTATTTAAAAGACCTTTCAAATAATGTATCACAACACCTACATTTCCATTTAAAAATTTTTTTAGCGATGACGTCATCACGCTCATATAGATGACGTCAAAAATAAAAAGGTATCCTTACGAATAGACCGTTCTAAAATAAAAATCGACGTGTTTCGGGATTTTTCCTTAAATTCGGCGGTTTATAAAATATCGAATTCATTCCTTTCATTTGCACCATACTGTATATTTATATTATAAGTTATACAGGCTGTCCGGTAAACCTTGTACAATATTGAAACTGGTGATAGACCAGGTCATGACTGTTCAGAATATCAAAATTTCACCTCAGTAAAAATATCACCATTTTCGAGATAATGCGCATTTTATAAATATCTAGAAAATCACTACCTCACTGGCATTTTACCTCTATTTCTTGAAAATTGTATCAAGTTCTGAAAAACTGTTTTGTACGTCTGAAAGCATCACTCATCATTAATCTTCAGCAACAAAGATATTTGAATTAGTCTCAATTTGTAGACAAAGCACTCAAAAAACGGAGGTGAGGTAGTGATTTTCTAGATATTTAGAAAATGCCCATTATCTCGAAAATGGTGATATTTTTACTGAGGTGAAATTCTGATATTCTGAACAGTCATGACCTGGTCTATCACCAGTTTCAATATTGTACAAGGTTTACCGGACACCGTGTATAATATTACACGCAAACAGCACATACACAGTAGATTGAAACAGATGTTGAGTTTAAGAAGGGGAAACGAGTTATTATGGACGTCTCACTCACTCTGAAGCGCATGCATAGTGCTCTCGCCCTCATACTTCTGGCCGAATAATTTTTGTCTTAGAGGATGTTTGGTCACTCTAATTTGTCTGACTGATTGAATATAACTTTTAAATAAATACTTCAATAACATATTAAAAAATCAGACATGTAATAATAAGTAAAGCTCATTTATTTTTTGGGTAGCTTAAAAGCGTCTGACAAAAGCTCTGGTCCATCATAAGTGTCTGACACTTATGATATTACTTTAAAATAATTTTCTACATGACATATATAAAAATCAGCCATGTGAATTTAAGTTAAATAATTCTTATTTTTAGTTACCTTTCTCACCTGGTACCTGCGCAGGTGTCACTCGGCAAGTTCCACAAAGCGCGTAGGTATTCAAGGCACACGAGACTCTACTGAAAACTGCAGGTTTCATCCTTGTGAAAATAAGTTATGTCTGATTGCTCTGGGATCTTGGAGTCTTGGACTAA
Source organism: Adalia decempunctata (assembly GCA_951802165.1). NCBI lineage: Eukaryota > Metazoa > Arthropoda > Insecta > Coleoptera > Coccinellidae > Adalia > Adalia decempunctata. Next base: position 33,196,209 of record OX637697.1, read on the forward strand.
TAATTCTTAGCGGAAATCACAGATGCAAACACAACAAAATCTTGATTACCCAAATTCGACCGTCTTCTCATAATAATAAGAGTGAAAATAGCGTACCTACCTGTACAAGCACCACCAGTCTAGGTACAAAGGGTTCGAATTGTAAACATATGTTTCTTTATGACATCTATAGTGCGTTCCACTTGGCGCTCACAATGCTCACGCTCACGACAGCTGTTTATCCCATTCCACATGCTCGCGATCGTTGCAATCAAACATTCAAGTGGAACGGGCTAGATTGGCATTGGCCTACTACATCAGTCTTTAGCAGGTCGTGACCAAATTATCATCCCCACTACTCGAACGACCGCAAAGACCCAAGTCTTGGGATGGGTCGTTGTGAGCTTGGCGTGGGCGAAAACAATGACGTCATGAGTGACGTATTTGCCGCGTCCACAACGACCGTAGTCGCCATGTGGAACGGCCAAAGGAGCGTTTTGATCGTTGTGATCGCCAAGTGGAACGCACTACTAATGCCAGCATAACCCAATTTTGCAAAAATGATAAGAATTCAACTACCTGGTGCAATAATATTCAACAAAATCGGAGATGACGTTGAAACTTTCTGAATTCCCTAATTCTACGGAAATTTTCGTAGAAGTGACTGACACAACTGCAAAAATTCCGATGTTCTTCATGGGAACTGATAGCATCTGCAATGGCACGCGCCGGATTTTATGGCCCTTTATTATCTTTGCCGCTTGTGTCTGGTTCGGTTCGGTTGCCTCGTGAGTGGAGACGATAAGGCTTATAAAGTTCAGTAAACACAAGACCTCAAGCCGGCCGTGTGTCTTCGCTGATTGGGGTCCTTGAAATGTATGAAAATTATCCGGAATTCCATCTTGAGTGATGAGGCCCATTTCCACTTCGGTGGCTTCGTCAACAAGCAAAATTGTCGCATCTGGGGCTCGGAAAATCCAAGTGTTATCGTTGAAAAGCCTCTCTATCCCCAACGTGTGACTGTTTGGTGCTGTTTATGGTAAGCTACAGTTACAGTGAATGGAGACATGAATAATGATTGTTTAATGCGGGAATTGGATGGTATTGATCTGGACAACGTTTACTTTCGAAAAGACGGCTCTACGTGCCACGAAACCATTGATCTTCTACGGGAAAAGTTTTCGGACCGTGTTATCTCCCGAAGAGGTTATCATAACTGGCCACCGACATCTTGTGACTTAGCACCTTGCGATTTCTTCCATTGGGGCCATGTGAAAGAGAAGGTCTACGCCAAGAGCCCAGCGTCGATTCAAGATGGAAATCGTGAGGTTATCGAGGGCAGGGCATCCACTTGGCGATTTGGTTATGGAAAGTTTCATGGAAAGGATATGGTCCTGTAGTTGTGGTCGTTGTGGTCATTTGGCTCCTTTTATTTTACATTACTAACGGCATACCTTCCTCGTTATAATGAAATTAACATGCGACCATTTATCTGAAGAAATGAGATTTTTCTTTGAATGTCAAAATAACACCTCTTATTGAAAAACCCTGTACTATGAGAGAAAAATTGATAAAAATTCAACTTCAACACCTTGTATCTCGAAAATGAAACGTTTGCGGTCCCACGTTTCTGGGACTTTTTTTCTTAAAATTACGCAAGAAATCTCCCCCTTCCATTTGAGTCTTCAATTTGGGAACATTGAATTTTTAAGGAAAAATCAGGATGAGAATTGAAATTTAACATGAGGTCTGTTACTGGATCACGCTAAATGTACCTCACGTTTCTCATTTGTCCCAGTTGACATTGTTTTGAAGGTTGTGGTAGGTAAATCCAAAATAATTGACTGTTTCCAACATTGCCAATAACGATAATTTACAGGTTCTTTTCTGAATAATTGAAAGAAATTATTTATTTTTAGATTTCGATAACTCGTTTAGATCACCAGGGAAATTTCGCAGAATTCAACAAATTGGACCTTGTGGTTCGGTAGGCTGACCTTCCAAAAAAGAAACATATATCTGGAGTTCTCTCTTAGTCTGTATCTTAAGTGAGAGTTAGGTACAAAAACAAAAAGAGAACTGACACAGCGGATATCCTTCCCATAAAATATAAATTGGAATGAACGATTGGATTATGTTCGTCACATGACGGTCATCGTCAATTCTGCGTTCACTTTCATAATTGTTCTTATCTCATTCGATAGAGGTTTTGTTTTATTTTTAATCTGACAAGCATTCAAGACCATCTCAAGAGCGCAATTCATGAACTTTCAGATGGAATGAAGGTCAGGAAGGTCTTGAAATCCTCCATTGGTGACCATCTCGAATGCACAAGCAGAGGCAGAAGTAAAGTTCGTTATTATGCCAAATTCATCCAGAGGTTCTGTAAATATGGCTGTTCAAAATCTGTTTTCGCCATAAATTCATAACCACGAATTCGATTTTTCAGCATTTTTTCCAATAGGCGTCACTCAGAATACTTGAATTTATAAAGTTATGACAAGTTCCATTGAATTCAGTTCCTAAAAATGGTTCTGTATTGTTTTCGGTTGGCTACGCTATCTATCCTATGAGTAATTGAGTACGATATCTCAACTGATGCTGGTGAAGCACAGTATACCGGGTGTTTGTTTATATTTCACTCAATAACGTCGTACAAAAACGTTAAACTAGGCAAATTTGTAGTACTTTCAATGGGCATTCAGTACTAAGAAATGCATATACTCCATTCACAATTATAAAATCACAACTCTGGCCTTGGAAATTTGACACATTCCACTCTGTATCGAAGTTATGACGTTTTTCAAAATATTTTTATGTTCCAAGTCAACACTATGTTGCCCTTTCTAGATTCTCAGCGTATTTCTCAGAATGTGAATTTATTCGGAAAATGAATGAATTGGAAAAGATGTGATGGACGAAAATAATTAACGTTTATATGAATTGATAGAAAGGATTCCTTTTCTAGTTATTTGCATGAAAAGTACAAGAGATCACTGTTGAAATATATTATTTTTGCCATGGAAGAAAATTGCATTGCTTTCACATAATTTTCATATGCATGCTTGTGAAGATTTAATGTTTATTATCCTCTTTAACTGAAAGTTCAAGACTTGACGACATCAATTGTTGATTCTTATCAAGAATTCATTAAAAAAATCAATCCACAGATATAAGATGAATTGATGGGTAATTACAAGAATCAAGAATAATGTCAATTTTATTTTGTTGATAACTTTCTTAAAATCAATGTTGGGATATAAAAGTCGGTTGCGTTTGATCAAACAATATCTAAAGAATACATTTTTCACCATTTCGACCTTTGAAATGCGTTTCTTATAGGAGAATTAGGTCTAAGTTCCACCTCATTAGTGAGGTACCTAACTTTTGCAAATCTGCTCAGATATCGCCAAATTTCTTGGAAAACGTGAAAAATATCATCCTAATCGACCTCTCGAGGCTCCATCCGATCCATCTACTGTGATATCTGTCCAAATAACAGCTTTTTCAACGAAATTTCCGTATACCCTTTCAACCTCGAAATGTAAACATTTGTCCTGGTCTTGAAAACCGTCCTCACGCTCCAAACTGAACAATAAACAATAAAAAAAACAATAAAACAATAACAATAAAACAATAACAATAAAACAATAAAAACAAAAAACATACGTTAATCTTGGATATTCGACGAAAAACTCACCTGCAAATATCGATTGAATACCAAAAATCTGCGAACAATTTGTAGACCTAACAATATGTGGAATATCTTTGATACTTTTACTTTGATGTAAAAAAAGAAACTGGTAACGTTGTTTTGTCGTTAACGATATTTTCTGTGCGCGCACTGACTTTTCATCATATGTTCTGTGCTTTTTATCAGAGGCACCAACTCCTGAAAACGAAACCATGACCTCCTATGTGATTAAATAAAAGTGAATGGAGTATACAAGCATCGCAAACCTGAAAATTTTATGAAAACTTTTATTTTTTGAATGAAACCCCCTGTATTTTATTTTCCTAATATGTAGAGCTTAATTCTGATTTAAAATAGGGGAAAGGGGGGCAAAACCGGGTATAGGGGCATATTCGGGTACTCCCAATCTACCCCCTTCGCGTTGGTTAAATTTTGTTCTCGTAGCATACGTTGACATCTCTTGTCTACGCAAGTATTTCCACAAGTTTTGACATGTGCGTGTGTTTATTTATCGGTGTTGTGTAGAACCACGTATGGTATGTAATCTTATGTTATCTACTCCCATAGAATAATATATCCATTATTCAACTGATTTTGATCTGTAATAGTCTCTATAAACCAATAGTGTGAGGTAATAATAACTCACGCCTATAACTCACTCTAATACAAATAGGAAAAAGTGTAGCTTACGAAATGAATAAAAAAGTCGGGTCAATGGGGAACTCTATTTCAGACATCAAGGTAACGTTTTCGCCATCCATTTCTACATTTTCTTAGGTCTGAATCACGGATACTTGAGTATCCGTGGGTCTGAATATCCGAAAATTGCATTTGGAAAACATGAATTCTTGACGTTTTCTACGGGATTCGATATCGATTCGATTTTGGACCACGAAATCGCTTTTGACAACTGTTGTCAATTTTGAAAATGCAGATTCATTCGAATTTTACTGATGAAGTCGAAGATAAAGCATAGTGTTCAATTCGCGGTAATGGTCATAACACACTTGATGAATTACACAAATTCATCTTCGTGTGTTATGACCGCTCATTGAACAATATACTATTTTCTCATGTTTTTTATTATTCAACATTGATTGAAATATAAGCTCTGGGGCAAAACCGGAAAACCCACGTGGGGCACAACCGGGCGGTACCCATTTATGCCCCAGATGGATATTGACCAATGCATTGAATTTTTAGAAATTTGTTAGAGTGTTTCTTTATACTCGTAACAGTTTCACATCAGTTATATGGTGCGCACCTATAATCGGAAGACTAGTCGTCAACATTGGTCTACGGATGACATGGAAAAAGCAATTATGGAAGTTGTTTCTAAAACGATGGACTAGAAAAAAGCAGGCAATAATTTTAATGTTTCTCTATCAACTCTTGAAGACAGGGTTGAAAAAAGAATGAATGGAATGTCTTTGGAAAGGGCTAACTGTAAATAATACGCAGTACCCGGTTTTGCCCCAACCCTCGGGGCAGAACCGTAAAATAGAATATGATTCTTTTTGTTGGTTTTTTCATCTTGTACTGGTTTTTTATAAATTTAACTCATTTCACTGTTTGGCTCATATGCTACGGCATAAACTAGTCAAATGTCAATCAATGAACATGAATAAATAAAAAATTTTGCAGTTTTTTCTTAGCTACCCGGTCTTGGCCCCCGTTCCCATACATATTCTTTATGGAGTTTTCTAAATATATAGGTTTTGTCGTCTAAAACTGAGGCAGCTGTGGAACGCCACATGACTACGATGCTATTTCTTTATATCAAATGAGCCGTGGATAATAGAACAACAGATATTTATTTCATTTATTTATTAACTAAAAGTTGAATTAAGTTTTCAAAATGACCCCCATATACTTCTACCCACAGTAGATATCTTTTTATTCAGTTTTTGAGGCTTCTCTTACCATTTCTGGTTTATTATTAAGATTGCCAATTTCTTTCTCTAGTGGCGTTCTCAAGCTGCCTTAGATTTAGATGAAAAAACCTTAGACCATAGGTCTGAGGAAAAACCTATACTTTTACAAAACCACCGAAAATGACCCCCAAAAGTATATATTTCCGAAATCAGAAGAAAGAGCTCTACCGATTAGGATAATAAAATACATGAGTGTACCATTTGAAAAATAATAGTTCTCATACATTTTTTAAGTTTACGATGCCTGAATTCTGAATGCCCATAAAAAATACTACAAATTTACCCATTTGAACGTTTTTGTACGACCAATATTAACTGAGATAGCTATATATTGAGTAAAATATATAGTACATGTCCAAAACCCTTTGAAAACTTTTTGTGCTTCAACTTCGAAATGAAATAAAGAACAAATTTTTCCTAAATTTTTTATTCCTTCACATCTCATTGACCTTCTTCCGTTATATCCGTACACAAGACCGGATCTAACTTCCAAACAAACAATATTGGTAAACAAATCCTCTAGTTGTTCTCACCTAATTATTCTATCCTTCCCCTGATGATTTCCGTAAACAAACTCTAATGGTTTTTGTCATTTATGAGTTCCGGAAATACGAGAATTTGGGTCAAGTTGGGATCGATTATCGTCTAAAAAATGAATTGGGCGTAGAAATTTATTTCTGACTTAAAAACATTGCTCATTTCAAGGAGTGCCTGAAATTACTTCTTTTTCCACCGAATCAATTTTTCACAGAATTATCATCAATAAGGCAATTTTTTTTATTAGCTTTAGTGTTCTGTATACATTGGATAGAAAACACGGACTTTTATAAAACCATTTCCTTGTCTCTCAATACGTTTCTCTGTCTGCCACAGTAATTTTTTCTTTTATATTCTCCTTCTCATGGCAAGTGACCACCTATGACAAACGGTATATTAAATGAATTAATTGAGGTAAAATGTGTATGAAATAAGAAGAATCGCATGAAATTGATAGTGTAACAAGAAAAATTATTGAATCTTCATCGAATCTGTCACAATCACAAGAGAAAGGCCATTTCTCAAAATTTTTAATAGTTTACTCATTTATAAATAGCATCAATAATTTCCAATTCAAGAATAACGTCATAAATAACTTTTCTCAAATTTGAAGGACATTCTTATTCTAATGCATCCTATTTTTTATAAAATGAAAATAATTACCTTTGCAGAAAACTACTGAAAGAGCATGATTACCTGACCCTGATCAAGGAAAAAAAAACTCAAAATTCATAAATACGCTTCACCTGTCTCACCATTGCTGAATTTAAGGTTGTTAGTGACTTTTGCATACAGGCCTCAAAAATAAACACCACATTAATCCAAAAGCACCAGAAACAATAGTCATTCTGTCATCGAATTCACAGTTCGTTCACTTGAAGATATCGCGCTTCAAATATGACTTCAATTAATTAAAAAAAAACATTCTCCTCCAACTTGAAGCTGTAACACATTCATAACATCTCCTCATAATATCAGTTTGACCTATTGTTGTATGTTTTTTCCAATATCGGTAACTTCACTGTTTGCGCCCTTATTTCGCGTTGAACCCTATTTACGACCTGTATTCGTCCTTAGTTCGCGTGGAAACCTACAAAAACCCATTCTTTCATCTTTTCCCTGGAAGCTAATTTATTGTCCTTTATATGTTCATTATCTTTTCTTATTCCTTCTAGGAATTTTCACTTTGAATCTATTATTTTCTCAATCGCTTTCCCTTCATCCCGGCTAACTGAATCTTCACTATTCCTTTATTCACTGTCAATTTCGAAACCCTTCTTTTTGAAGAATTCGTTCATAATTCAGATTTTTTGTGAGTATAATGAAAACAGTGAACAAGAGATGCGTTACTCCTTTTCTGAGGCAGTCGCATGAAAATTGTGTTTGAAACAAATAAACTATTTCTCATTCATACGATCTGAACCGTTTCATTGAACAAAATTATCTTTCCTTGATATTTTTTGTACGAATACTGGCAAAATCATAAATTCCAAATATGACTTCATTGGTATTGAGTGGAGATAGGTATATAGTTACTTCTATCTGAAACGTTACATTCAAGGTTGATTTGACCCAGTTCTTGATCAATGAAGAGCCACATCCCTTTCAATGTCGATTTAAATTTATATTTGAATACATTTAGTTTGAACACTTTACAGTTCACAATGTTTTGAGTTTCGCTCTCATGAAATCATTTTATAGAGTGAGCAATTTTTTGTAACTTTTTCGAAAAATAATTGAACAATTCTGTCTGTATCTAATTCAAGAAGTCATTGTGTACTGAATAAAAATATATAGTATTTAGAAATATCACGCAGAATGCTGAAGAGTATTGAAAAATGAGTTGGTGTTTAAAAAAGATCCTATTCTCTATGTAGTAGTCGGGAACCAGATAGTAATATATTAAGTGAGGGCGACATCTATCCTACAAGACAACAAAGCATACAACTATTATTTTAAGTGCTTTGAACGACTGTAAGTCAAAAAAATAAAAAAGCAAAGTCATAGAAAGTATATAAATGTAATTTGTTTCTATAAAACGACATTAAAAACTTTAACAAACATGTGAATTTTATTATGTGGACATGTCTGTTTTGTTCCGAAAACTATTCCAAGGATACACTTTTTCATGTCAAGTTTTAAATAACATAAAACAAATTAAAATAATTTAAATTTTTCATCTCTATATCTCAAACGAAATTATGTACCACTGGACGGTCATTTTTTATTCCATGAATCTTAACGCCTACATTTCCAACCAAGTATAAATCACTCAAATTAGGAGCTTTCTTTTGGATATCTGTGAAATTCACTTCCTTCAAATTTTCATTGGTTAATATTATTCTTATCAGTTTTGGCAACTCAGGAATATCTTCAGTAGTAAGTGTTTTTATTCCGTTCGAGTAAAATTCCAAAGCAATGAGATTTTTCAGAGGGGCTAAAGCTTCTCCGGGAAAATATTTGAGTTTGTTTCCTGAAATGAGTAGATATTCTAGGCTGATGAGGTTCTTGAACGCTTGAGGATCTATGGTCTCTATGTTATCATGTATCAATCTCAATTCCTTCAGATTTGTGTTTTCGAGCATGTCCTCTTTGAGAACAGGGATATCCTCTTCCAACAGGTCCAGTTTTTCTAGAGGTAGCGTACCAATTCCTTTCAAATCCATCTGTTCGAAATTCTTCCAATTTCGTATCTCTAAGGTTTTCAGTTTAGGACAACAATTTTCGAAAACCCTGTCTTCTGCTTTCTGAATATTCGAAAATACAATGCTTAGTGATTCTAATTGTTGAAGTTTTTTTAGAACATCCTTTGAAAATCCTGTTATATTGCTGAGACGAATTTCTAGGGATTTCACGTCAGAAAATTTGGATTTTTCAATTTCGTCATCTAGAGATCCTGAGTAGTTGTGAATCCTCAGATAGCTGTTCTCTGGCTTACCAACAAGTGCTTGTGTAGTCAAAGTCAGCAGCGCAAGGGTTGCTAAGTAAATGAACCTGTAAAGACATAGAATGTAGAAGAGTACATTCATTATACAGGGTGTCCCAAGTTCGAGTGTCTATTAGACATTTCTGGAGATTTGTACATATTTGAAATCTGTTAATTGGGATTATGATATTGTTCGAAATTCTCTACAGAGCTAAAATATTTTTGGAGCCTGCAAAATTTGAAACACCCTGTGATGATATTCAGGAAATTCAAAAGATGCATGACCTTTCCACATCCTTCTACTTTCACGTTATGAGAACGTTTTACGCTCAAGAAGATGAGAATAAGAAAAATGAACATAATATACTGACTATTGATATTTCACTTTTTTCCGTTTCTCTTCCAAAAATATTTTAGCTCTATAGACAATTTTGAATTTGAACAATATCATAATCCCAATTTTCAGATTTTAAGTATGTCCAGTACTCCAGAAACGTCTAATAGGCACTCGAACTTGGGACACCCTGTATGGTATAAATGACTGAAAGAAATCTTCTACAAATTTTGTAGATTTATCATAAATCTACAAAATTTGTAATTTCTTGAAAATAAAATATAATCCGCAATATCATAAATCATTTATGATATTGCGGATTATATTTTATTTTCAAGAAAACAATTTGGTAAAAAGTATTGAGTGTCTTAAGGGAAAAAGGGTAGCTCTATGGGAAATCACATGTCATGAAACTCCTGTGTTCCAATTTTTGTGATTTTTTCACCGCATTTAGAGATAAAAAGAAAATACAATTTTTAAGGAAAACCCTATATAGTACTATGTAGTTGGTACTCATGTTAAAATTAATATATAACTTCAGTAGTCACTCTCTTTCGAAATCAATGTAGCACAAGTATCATTTAATCCTGTGTTATCAAAAACTAACCAAAATTTGATCGATTGAGACCTCAATAGAAAAATTCAGTTGGACCGGTCGAAAACTTTAATTCCAGTAATATTGTGAGCAGGACGATAGGTTTTCTTCTAGAAATGAAAAAAAACGCAAAAATATGCTTTGATACCATTTGCTTGACAATCCTGAAGGTGAATATACGAGTGACTCCCATAAGAAGGCTATTTCGATAACTGTAAATTCTTTGATCTAAAATAATGCCTCTTTATCAAAGAAGATTTAATTATTTGCATAAATCTCAACTGAATATCGCACTTCGAAATACAGGTCATCAAGTAAATCTGCAAAAAGATTTTTCAAGAACATCAGAAATTCTACAACATTCAAACGAGCAGGTGAGAAAACTGGACCATAAATTAACAATTTAATTTAGTGAGCGAATGTTGAACGTTGAAATCTCCAAGTACAAGTTGTGACACCTCGAAAACGGAAATTCAAATCAAAATTTCACATAAAGAAGAATAAAATTGAAGAGAATTAACTGGTGTATTCAAAAAGTCAATCTTCGAAACCATGGACAGCCCCAAAGAGTTTTTTGTGGCTCAAAAAGTATGTTGACCTTATTCCCATTGGCCTTCTGTTAAAAAAAGCATTTTTTTCTTAAAATGAGTAATATTTTGCAATTATTCAGATGATCTGAAATGATGCTAATGTTGTTCAATCGATAATTGGGTGTTTTCAGGAGTGGAAAATATGTATTTTCGAACATTGACCGATTTCCCTATTCACACTAGAACTCTATTTAAGAATTCAACAATATAAGCCTTACATAGAAAGGTAATGATAAATGGCCAATGGTCAGCATTATGTAGATTGGAGAATGTAACAGATAAATACTCACATCTTCAAATTTTGGAAACAGAAAACAAAGATCCGATTGGGCGAGTAACACTTAATCAATTTTAGTGGTAACTTTTTAACATATATGTATGCAAAAAATCACTTATAACTGGTGAAATAGGTGAACTTCGAAGATTATAACAATACTGGTTCTGCAACAATTGATGTAAATGATTCATAGGAATGGATAATTATTTTCATTACTCATTTGTCGTGTAAATCACTCGTATGCCCACTGAAGCGATTGAAATGAACGAAGATTATTTGAAATCAATACATGTTTTTCCAAGAAATGACCAGAGATAAATCATACGTTAAATCGACATATGATTCCACATTTTTATTCAAATCCAGTGGAGTGCAACTAATTTAATTTCTGTTGATATGTGTTGAATATTCACTCTAGTCTCTTTCTTCGTTTATGTTTATATGCATGATATCTGAAATACAATTATTGATGTAAAAATTCGGTGAATGAGGTCATCCGTCACCATTGTGGTGAGAAATCCACCAAAAGAATATATGTCAATATATGAATTTCTTGATTTAGGTATGTGCGATTCAATTGATTCCCACAAAGGATCAATAAAACAATTACGTTTGCTATATTTGGTGAACAGTATGACTCTCCTTATTTTTGTCCGTGCCGATCAAGGTCAGTTAATATCGAGTAAAGCTATGACTAAGATGCCCCATAATTTGAATGAGATTATATAACCTCTACTCTAACCCATAATCAGAGGCGTCGTTAATTTACGTGAATTATTATTTCGATAATAATCTGATGAATAAGTTGTAATATCAGAAGTAATAGTATATTGTTCAATGAGCGGTAATGTAAGTCATAAGAGTCATAAGACACGCAGATGAATTTTGCAGCCCGAGCCGTCAGTCGAGGGTTATAATTCATCAAGTGTGTTATGACCATTACCGCGAATTGAACACTATACTTTATCTTCGACGTCTTCAGTAAAATTCGAATTCTCAAAATTGACAATAGTTGTCAAAAGCGATCTCTGTGGTCGAAAATCGAATCGATATCGAATCCCATAGAAAACGTCAAAAATTCACGTTTTCCGAGTGCAATTTTTGGATATTCAGACCCAAGAAAATGCATAAATGGATGGAGAGAACGTTACCTTGATCTCTGAAATAGAGTTCCCAAACGATTCGACTTTCTTATTCATTTCGTAAACTACATTTTTCCTATTTGTATTAGAGTGAGTTATAGCCGTGAGTTATATTATAACTCACGCTATTGGTTTATAGAGACTATTATATTATTCTATGAGAGTAGGAGTAGATAAAGGATTTGGCGTTTTTATAATTTATATGTTCCCCCCATGCATCAATGAATCCCACTAGCAAGTGCGTGGCTATGGCTTCGCACTTCGAGGTCGACAATACACCCTTTATGGTCCTAATATTCGAATTTCACACAAATTATTCAAATAGTTATTTTTTCATTCTCTGCATATCACTGAACTCGAATGAAACGAAAACTTCAGGAGTTGATGCTCGTATGAAATTAAGATGAGTCTTCCTATAAGGAAATTTCCTCAGCCCACCCCATCCGAGATACCACCCTTAAGAAGTGATGACTAAATTTTTTTTCTGAAATCTCAGTAAAGCTAGAATCTCGAAATTCTGTTATTTTCGTGCACTCGCAAAGGACTGATCACGGGAATTTTTTCAGTGTTTCTGCTACATTATACGAGGTTGAATCAATATCAACCCTTACTTCATTTCATATCAAAACCTTTTTTTCGAGATGAAGTTTCATGTTATAAAATTATAACTTGAAATCCTTGTTCTACAGGGCGACAAGAAAAACTTCGGACAATTTTTGCTGTGGTCTGAAAAAAAAGTATTTCAGCGCAGCCAAATAATTTTTATTCTCTTGGTTTCTCTACACTTTCCTGTACTAATATGTGAACTTTCAGTTTGATATAATTTCATTTTACAGAGTTTTAGAATGTCAAACAAACGTAGTGCGATTTTGGATCTGCTTCGTCAAGGTAGGCGTCAATGCGAAATTGTTCGTTTGCTCAATGCACCTCGACAAACCGTGTCCGATGCAATTCGTCGTTTCAAGGAGCTTGGCCATTATGGTCGTCGTCCAGGAAGTGGTAGAAAACGCACTGTCAATACACCTAGCAATCGCAACATCGTCAAGAAGCGAGTCAATCGAAATCAGAGGGTTTCCATGAGGAAAATAGCCTGTGAGACCGGTATCAACCGCGAATCAGTCCGTCAAATTGCCAAAAAGGAGCTCAACCTCAAGCCATACAAGCTTCAAAAATTTCAACTACTCACGGAGGAAAACAAGCGCGTACGACTCCAAAGGTGCCGCCAACTCCTTCTTCTCGCCGCCGGTCAGCAATGGAAGCGAATTCTCTTCACAGACGAGAAGCTTTTCACCGTAGAACAATCCCATAACCACCAAACCGACAGAGTCTGGTCCGTAGAGGCTCCCGGTACATCGGCCATCGTCGAACACCGTCAAAATCCGCAATCCGTCATGGTCTGGGGCGGAATTTGCGGCATTGGTAAAACTCCCTTAGTTTTCGTGGATCAAGGGGTCAAAATCAATCAAGAAGTCTACCGCTGCGACATCCTCGAGGCTGTAGTACTTCCGTGGGCCAAGCAGCACTTCGGCGATACGCATCGGACCTTTCAACAGGACTCCGCTCTGGCTCACAGAGCGAAAATCACGCAAGAATGGTGTGAGACCTTAGACAAAGGTGTGTGAGACCCATTTTCCTTGTTTCATCTCATCTGCAGAATGGCCGCCCTACTCACCGGATCTCAACCCAATGGACTACATCAGCGTGTGGTCGATTTTGGAGCACAGGGCTTGTGCTAAAAAACACAAAAATTTGGAGTCGCTGAAGCAATCTCTGGGCCGGGAATGGAACCGATTAACGCCTGAGGATCTGTGTATCGCCGCCAAAGGAAGCCACTTCGAAACGGCTTACATATATTATTTTATTAACAAATGTTCAAGCTATTATTATTTGTTGTTGTTTTGTTCGATTTCTTCTGTTTAATAAAGTTAAATGAAAAAGACTCTGTCCGAGGTTTTTCTTGTCACACTGTATTTAAAACAATTCTTTATTCCTAATTTTTTTCCAATACCAATAGCTGAAGAGAAAAAAGTTAAACTCAATTTTAAGGGTGATATCTCGAAAAGGGGTGGGCTGAGAAAGTTTTGTTATGGGAAAGACCCATCTTAATTTCTTACGAGCAATCACCTCCTGAATATTTTCGCATGAATTTAGAAACACCCTGTATACAGGGTGTATTTTAAGGTGAGGCTTTTCTTTTGACAGGTTATAAAAGTATTCAAAATAAGTAATTTTACCGAAAATTTCTTATATGAAATGTTGCTTTGCATTAGAATGCCGATTTACTCCCGAGGAAAGGTCTTTTCTTCTTCAAGGCCGGTTTTGAGTTTTATGAAGTTTTTCGGAATTTTTGGCAACTCTCCTGGCAACTTGAAGCCTGGCCTGTCTACCACGTTTTCTCAAAACGAGACACTGTATTAAGAAATGACGAGAAAAGTGGAGAACACTTGAGTTTAGTTTCCAAGGTTCCCCTTAATGAGTAAAAAAAAACCTTATACCTTTCTGAAGATCCGGCGCTGCCGATACTACTGAGAGAAGAGATACGATATCTACCTACCACCATTATTAGGTCAAGTTCGACCACATGTTTACTTATATTGTCCCGCAAGCTGAATTGGAATTAGCAAATTAAATGCAGTCGAGCTTTTGCCGCAAAATTGCAGGTCGTCCTTATACATAAATGCCAAAATAACGTAATGGATAGTATAATTGATCTCGAAGCTGAATGATTATTGTTTTGTATTATTCGATAAGGTGGCCTATATTTCACTAGGTAAAGAACTTGTTAAACCGTCTTCTTCATTAATAATTATAGAGTGATTTTTTAAGAGCTATAGGAAATTGAAAAAAACACATAAATCCAGAAAAGTGCATGGAATGATTATTTTCATTACACCGCTCTGAAAACCCTATCAAAACATGTCGATTCACGGCACCGAAAGTGACCCTTTTCCGTGCGCTGAGACATTGATGCATCTATGCTGAGACACAAAGCAACGATTGCGTGATGACAGTAGACGTCAGTGTTTCGAATAATTATTGTTTTACAATATCGAAATGCTTTCTGTCGAAGAACAAATATCGTTGGATTGTTTTAGGAGAGGTGTAATGAAAAATATCGTTCATTACACGTCCAGAAAGGCTTTTTCCGTGCTTGCACGAATTCCCGTGTTCGGCTCCGCCTCACACGGGAACTCTTCGCGCGCACACGGAAAAAGCTTACTTTCTGGACTAGTAATGAAATATACTATTGAATCGATAGTACTGCCCACATAATTTAATGTTCACCGAACTTGCCTCTCAATTGGTTCATTGTTTTGCGTGCTTTGTGGCATGTGGCACCGTCCTGTTGAAACCACATGTAATGCGAGTAAAGCTCTACCATTTTGTGCAGAAAAAGTTGGATGTCATCTCATGGTAGCGCATGCATCTCCATCCTTCTAAGGTTCAGACCTAAAGCTAATTGACCATGGATTGTGAAGATTTTAGAACATATGCCGATTGGGTTCTTGAACAATAACATGAAGGTGACGATTTTTCACATCGAATTTTCTTAATTTTCCACTCGATGATTATGTGAATGAGCAAAATTGACACATATGGGTCAGTGAAAACCCTCATATTACTGCTGACAGACCTTTACATCCACAAAAGTTACTGTTTGGCGTGCAATTTGGTCTGGTGGAGTGATTGGCCCGTACTTTATAGAAATTTATTTTGTTCTCATTTCTGAAAGCGACTAACTTATCCACAAAATACCCCCTTTTCGACAAGGAACCACTGCCTAAAATAACACTTTCTATTCAAAAGGATTCCTCTTTCAGGGCCATTCAATGTACCTCCCAAAATCTTGAGTACACCATATGTAGTGACATTTTTTCATAATTAATGCTTCAAGCAATAGAAAGAGCTTTTTCATCTCAAGTGATCCCAAGGAAAAACGAATGTTGTGAAAAAGAGATTTACCATGTTATACCTCAAGGTTTTTCCATATTTGACGATAGTGACCTTCAACAAATTATCACATCTCTGCCGACCGATATTGTCCACAGACTTCGTTTACGAATGGCATGATAATATTAAAGACTGAATCTCTCTTCTGAAGCAGTTATAGTCCAGTCCAGACCCGAAATAAACAAATGAATGCAAAAAAGTATGTATATTCAATTCACTTTTATGAAGTATCCCGGTGTTGGCCATGAAATTCTGACAGATTTCACCGTGTATATTTGAATAATAATAATAACAAGCTTTATTTCGAAATACAGTGAATGTTACAATTACTCATAAAACAGCTGGAAATCGAAATATTTACATATTGTAGAGCATAAATTGAAAATGTTAGGCAATAGTCATGTTCCTGTCAGATCCGTACGCAACGTTGTCGTTTCTACATAGAGATCGTAATAATTA
The DNA here is from genome assembly GCA_951802165.1 of Adalia decempunctata. Classification (NCBI taxonomy): domain Eukaryota; kingdom Metazoa; phylum Arthropoda; class Insecta; order Coleoptera; family Coccinellidae; genus Adalia; species Adalia decempunctata. The sequence goes on from OX637697.1 coordinate 33,212,627, forward strand.
CGTATTTATCAAAATGTTTATTTGCTTGAGGAAAATAATGAATTTAAGAAAATATTATGTGAATTCAATAATTCCAAAGACCTGGCGAATGTTGAAGAAACTTTTTTCTCTGTATATACTGGAAATACACTGCGCAAAAAAATTTACGCACATTATGGAAATCTCAAATTTATTCTACAACGGAAGGTGTTCTCAATGATAATCATTTTTATCAGAATTATGCATGCATATGTTATCCACTTTCAACGTTTTTCTTCAATACAGATGTTTTCTCCCAGCAGAAATAAAAAAAGATGATATTATCAGATTTTGAATGTATTGGCTCCATTCTAAAATCAGTTGTTCTCGATCAATTCTAGTGATCAATAGTTTTTCTTTCGTTTGATTTTCTACACCCGATCGCTATGCAACGCGAAACACGCAATTTGACCCAAGAGGAATGTGCCCAAGCGGTAGTTTTGCGAGAAGAAGGGTGGCCATACACAAGAATTGCAGAAAGGTTTGGAGTTTCCCATACACGTGTGTCCAGAATGTTGCAGCGATTCAGGGAGACAGGTATGAATGTCCGAAGACCAGGACAGGGTAGACCACGGGTAACAACTGCCATTCAAGAACGTTACTTGAGAGTTTCTTCGTTGAGACAACGGTTTGCAACCGCTCGCCTCCTTCAAAATCAGCTTGAGCAAACTCATGAGGTGCAAATTAGCACTCAGACAATAAGAAATCGCCTCAGAGAATATGATTTAAGGCAAGAGGCCCAGCTCTTACCCCAGCCCATCGAAGGGCGCGTTTGGATTTTGCGAGAGAGCATATCCATTGGGAAGAGGCCGATTGGGAAAGAGTTCTCTTCACAGATGAGTCTAGATTCTGCCTTTACCATTGTGATCGACGTTCCCTTGTATACAGACGTCCACAAAAGATATGCTCAGTGCAATTTCCTGAATACTACTGGTTTCGGGGGAGGATCGATTATGGTATGGGGTGGAATATCTTTGACTGCTCGCACAGATCTAGTGGTCGTTGATAATCGAGCTATGAATGCTGATAAGTATATAAGGAACATTCTCGAAGAGCATGTAGTGCCATTTGCCCCATACATTGGTGAAAATTTCATTTTTATGGACGATAATGCCAGACCCCATCGTGCGCGCATCGTTCAGGAGTACCTTGAAGAGGTTGAAGTCTCTCGAATGGAATGGCCAGCAAGAAGTCCAGATCTCAATCCGACTGAGCAGGTTTGGGACAACGTCAATAGAAGGCTGAGAAGTTCAGAAAATCATCCAGCTACTCTTAATGACATAGGAATCCAACTCGGAGAAATCTGGGAAGGATTAGATCAGAACCGTCGTTGCCGAGCTGTAATTAACGCAAGGGGTGGAAATACCGAGTATTAAATCACTTATCAGCATTTCAGTATTTTGAAAATTGTTCATTTCTCTTCTTTCACATAAGATTCGGTGAAATCCTGAATTTTTCTTCCATTTAATGTGTCTTGTTTCGTTCAAAACCTTCCCTAGAGAACATAAAAAATAAGTTATAAAGTCAATGTAGAGTTAACTTTCATTAAAATTGAGATTTTCAGAATGTGCGTTAATTTTTTTGCGCAATGTATTTCACGTATATGAACATGGTTGGAAGATTCAGTTATGCTATCTTCTTGTACAGAAATCGAGAATCAAGTGTTGAAATTTTACTGAAAAATAATGGACAGAATAGCCCGTTACTTTGTGATAGTTCATTCGAAAAAAGAATAAAAGTACTCGAATAACCCGACAGAAAAATTTCTAAACGAACAGACGGACCTACGAAATTCCCCACTTTTCAAAATATTCAAGAAATAAGCCTACAGAAGACATTTAAATACTTTCTTGCACAACCTGAAATATTCGAAAATACAGGGTGTCCCAAGATGTTCCAAATAGCCAATATCTCAGCTCTCAGACAAGGTAAAAAATTCAAACAAAATGTTTTTCAAATGGCATCAAAAACTCTCCCAGAATCCGTCGTTAAAATTCTGTTTCTAATTACCACCCCTGAAAAAACTACCCCGAGATATTTTTTTTCAAATGGCACTCTTATATTTTTATCACTTTAAACGATTTCTTGGTGAAAGAAGAAATATGTTGAAACAATTTTTCACCATTTTACATAAATTCAACCCTAAAAATAAAAAAAAATTATTTCCGACACATTCACCATTTTTCTCAGTCCATTCTCTATGTCTATGTTCTGTAATTATTTTATTTCGAAAACTGGCATTGTTTTCGGTGTCAACCTTTGAGTATAGAATAATTATACAGTATAGAACATTTTTTCAAGGTTGAATTTATGTAAAATGGTGAAAAATTGTTTCAACATATTTCTTCTTTCACCATGAAATCGTTTAGAGTGAGAAAAATATAAGAGTGCCATTTGAAAAAAAATATCTCGGGGTAGTTTTTTCAGGGGTGGTAATTAGGAACAGAATTTTAAGGACGGATTCTGGTAGTTTTTGTGCCAATTGAAAAACTTTTTGTTTGAATTTTCTACCTTGTCTGAGAGTCGAGATATTGGCTGTTTGGAACATCTTGGAGCACCCAAGCACCCTGTATAAATGTAATATTAGATACTACGAATCATGTGTCACATTCACAAAGTTAAGAAAGTGTAAATAGGCAACGTCTCTCAGAATTATTTAATTTTCACGAGAGTCAACCCGCGTCAGTTTTGAGTAAAAGAACTTGATAACCTAAATCATGGCCAACCGGGATACTTTATAATGAATGGAGTAGAGTCAGAAAATTAGCGCGACCCCTTTCAGGACAAATGAAAAGCAGGACAAATACTAAGATTTTCGATCGACAAAAAAGTCTTAAACAAAATCTAATCAGTGCCAATATCAGACATTCTCTGCATCTATCTGAAATCTCAAAGTAGCGCTCGTAAACGCAACAACTCCGTATCGGCCTTGTTCAAGTTCCGGAGGCCAGCAGCTTCATTTCCGATTTAATTATAATGAAAAAATGCTCGGTGAATTCGACTCGAATTTTCAATTCTGCTTTACGATCTTGCAATAATTAATTGCTAAGCGTTTGAATCACTGGTCCGCGCGCTGTCATTATGGTACAAAAATTATTGATTGATATGTGAATATGATCCAAGGATAGACACTCTAAACGTTCCATTTTCATTTCAATGGACTTATCTTCTTCGGAGACCTCGAGGTTCAACAAATATTTTGGGAGATTGTAAAAATGATTTCATCTTGAGGGTACCGGAGTTGCGTAACCTTAATTGTAACCGTGTAACATGATAGGAGAGGAATTAATACTATTAATAGGTATTGGCTATGCTCTATTTATGTCATTTTGTACATCCTTTAATGGTCAATATGGAAGTGGTTTCGGAGCCATTTCCTAAGGGGAGAACGAGGAAGGATTGAACCTGAGGGGGTAGTCACGATCAAAAAAAGTGTACAACATTTCGAAATATTGGAGAATATTCAAGCATTTCACACAATATGAATTTCCATACTCCAAGAATTACCACACAATTCCAAGCATTTCCACACATTTCCAAGACATGCCATTTTTTTTATGTGTTTAGATGTCCCATAAGATAAAATATTTCTATAATGGAAGCCATGGTTGCAGAAGATAGCTTTGTGATAACTTGATAGGGGATAAATATACAATGCGCTTCAAAATTATGGAACAAATTAATTTTCTCACAAGAAAAATATTTGGCAACAAAATCCTGAAACAGGTCAATTTTTGTTTCACTTTTACCAAATTTTTATGCATCTTTGAGGGATTTTTATTGCCCCCTGTGCCATCCCCATTAACCCTCTTAATTTTTTCAATAGGGAAAGTGGGTTATGTGGTAGGTACTTTTTCGGCAAGGTCTTTGTACCTTCTTTACAGGCGTGCAGAAGTTAAAATTTTTTTTTTTTTTTAAATTAGTTAGTTCAAAAAGGTTTTCCGTATGTGCACTTTGTCATGGCTCTTTCGAAAAGTTTCAATCATAACTGAAGCGCAGTGTTTCACATTCACACATTCTAATTTTTCACGTGAGGGGGTTGAAAGTTGTGCATGAACAAAACTGTAATGCAGGCCCGGATCTACGATTTTTTCTGACCGAGGCAAAAATCTATGATGATACAAATGAATAATAAAAATGAAAACTAATAATGAGGAAAATATCACAAGGAAAGAAATTAGATTTTTTTCTTCATAGCTACACGCGGCGTGATTTTCTCTCCGCGAACGCATTTATCAGCTCCTCGAAGTCTGTTTCGGAAGCAATTTTGTTTTCTATAGCTAAGAAGCCAGAGAGACGTTCCTGACTCATTGAGGAACGCAAATAATTTTTTATTATTTTCAATTTGCTAAAACTGCGTTCACATCTTGCAGACGTGGTAGGTAATGTGTAGTATATTCTTAAAGCTATACCAACATTAGGGAAAGCTTCTTGCAGATCTTGCCTATGAAGAATTTGTAGCAGGTCTAATGAAGTCGATCTTTCCCTAATTTCAGGAAACAGCTCTTTGAAAACCGCTAGTTCCTAACAAAAATCAACTGCATTCAAGTCTCTTCAATATTTTTGCGCTAAAAAGGTGCCATTTTTCTGCAGATCCACTTTTTGCATGTTTAAAAGAGCATGGCCATTGAGGAATGCGAAATTCGTATGCAGACTCTCTGCGCTTTCTAATCTTTTTCTGATTTCTGACAATTATCTGTCGAAAACAACCCTAATTTCCTTCGACAATAAACCGACTAGATCTAGCGTTCTTGACTCATCCTCTCACATTTCTTGGAAACACGTTTATTTCTAAGAATTGGCTCCACATCTTCTGAAAGGAGTGTAGCTTCCGAGATCCAGTTTTCAATAGCTTTTTCTCTCACGCAAGATCCTCACAAGACCTTGTATCAACGATAATAAACTTTCTGAATTTCCACGTTGACCCTATCGATCTCTCGCAGAATATTTTCCCAAATTGTTAGGTTCAGGATGAATCTAAAATCCATCACAGCTTGAAGCAAATGACCAGCTTCATACTTGGATTCTGCGACTAGTGAGATTTCTTCCAGAACCTTTACAACTCCCAGGAAATTTTTGAGCAAGACATTAACAGCTTGATGTTTCGCCCATCTTGTTTGGATACTTCCTTTAGAATTTGTTTTCGTGCCCTTCTTCATAATTGTCCATCGTGTGGTTCGAGGTTGACTAACATAAAAAGAATGCAGTTTTTGTGCAACACCAAATAAATTTACTGCTTCTGAACATGATGAAGCCGAATGGACACCCACAAGATTCAAAGAGTGTGCTAGGCATGGAACTAGTACAGCCAGCTTGTTCATATGTAGAATTCTGGATTGGACTCCTCTATATATGCCAGCCATATTAGATCCGTTGTCGTATAGGATTGCCCACGATATTTTTTGACATATAAATCATCAGCTTGCAGTATATCTAGAATAATTGACTATGGTATTATTCTCCAGTTTTTCCGTCAACTTTTAAGAAGTCAATAATACTTTTCTTTATCTCATATCCAGACTCCGTTCTCTTTAAATATCGTATAATCTGGTTTATTTGTTCTGTGTGGGATACATCTGGGGTGCGAACATAATTGTGAAATAGTTAGCCTCCTTGATCTCATTAATAATGTTATTCCGAACTTTGGTGGCCATTGAATCGATAATTTCATTTTGTATAGTTTTGGACAGATACGATGTTTGTCCTTTTTTTGATGGCACTTCAGAGTCGGGTCATCTTTAATAATAATACTTTCTTCCGAGCAAATCAAAAATTGAAAACTCTGGTTGTAACTTGGCGCCCCTTTGAGCTGGCGCCAAGGGCAAGCGCCCCTCTTGCCCCACCCTAGATCCGGGCCTGCTGTAATGGTCGACTTTCATTCGGTGTCAAATTTCATCAGGTACCATCGTCTCAAAGTAAATGAGCCATGACAAAGTGCACATACTGAAAACCTCTTTGAACTAATTAAAAAAAAAAATTCTTGAAAATTTCTGCACGCCTGTGAAGAAGATACAGAGACCTTTCCAAAAAAGTACCACATGATTCACTTTCCCTATTCAAAAAATTTAGAGGGTTGATGGGGATGGTACAGGCTGCAACAAAAATGCATAAAAATTTGGTAAATGTGAAACAAAAATTGACCTGTTTCAGGATTTTGTTGCCGAATATTTTGCTTCTGAGAAAATGAATTTGTTCCATAATTTTGACGCGCACATTTATTAGTATTCAAGATCAACAATTAACAAAAAATCTGCGAAAACTATCAGCTCCCACTAAGCACAGAAAAAAAATATTTTAATAACGAACGATCTGAAAAAAAACTCATCATGAGGCTAAAAAGGTAGTATGCTTTGCTCACCGCTATGTCATTGTACCTTTGGGGAATTAAAAAAATATATATCTTAAGAGTACAGTTTATCGCATTATGTATTTGAAACTCTTGAATTCCTTATAATTGTATTTGTTTATGAGCTGATCTTGAATTCTTGTTAATTGGAAAGGATGCGTACCTACCAATTAACTCAATGGGACCATAAAACTCGAATTTTTTGTCCATTTTTTCGATTTGAACATTTTTTGGCCACTTATATTAATTCAAGTAGCATTCTAGATACTTTACTTTTAGCTCTTCTTCGTTAATTTCAATTACTCTACCTAAATACCACTTAGAGTCTCAAAAAATAGCATAATAGTTTTCGTTTTGAATGTGAATTTTCATAAAAAGACTCTTCACTTTTTCCTAAATTTTCATCCAGAATAACGGCTCTATTATTGATATCTAAGGTTTCAGAGGTTTCTAGATCTGATGTTTCATCAAGCGATCGCTTTCTTCTATTTTTTTTCTTGCAAAAGTAACAAAGCCTGCACAGAACACAACTGCTTCTCCGAACTCCTACAAGTTACAAGCTTCGAAGCTTATAGTTTCAGAGGGGTCTCCTCGGGAGACCTAGGAGTAATCAGAACAATCAATATCAATATCATGATCTATAAAATCAGAAATGAAGTCCTTTAAATTCAATTTATTGCCCACTTTTGAATCTTCTGATGATTGTTGCAGCTCTTTTTCATCTGCAGCCTCTTCTGCAATATCATTTTGTTCAAATGATCGTTTTTTGAAAAATGTGGAATATCTCGAAAACAAAGCGAGGTATAAGACATAAGTTGGTAAATTTATATTAGACACTCTGTATAAAAAAAACTTCAGACGTTTACCGAACGATTAAGCTAATACCTTGAGCTAAGTATTGTAAAAATTTCGTTTATCTAGATTGAAAACAGCGGTTGCTATAAAAATTTTGATGAGCCCCATAAAACACTAAAAATATAATATAAATAAGTACAAATTAACGCCCTGTAGACCAAAAATGGCATTTATTGTTCTAAATTAACTATTCATCCTGCAAAAAATAAAATGTTAATGATCTCACCTGAGGAGTTCAAAAGAGTTTTTAATGGAATAAAAAATTGATAATGTTAGCAATCTTATGAGACAGGTTTGAGTTTTCATGGTGAAGAAATAAATTGTTATTAATAATTCATTTGGAATGATGGCATGGCATCATCCCATCACATTAATAAAGTTTATTCTTGCTAATGACCACCAATGACCGATGCTGCGGTGGTGTTTTACGGTGTCCAGCAAAGCGAGACGCATACCATTAAAATTTCAAGTGCAGTGCATCCAAGCGAGGATTCAAGTTCGAGGAGACTTCTGCAGACACTACCGGTATTATGTGCTTCCTCGTTTGAAACAATGCTGGATAAGGGGAGCGTTGGCAGTAGATGAAACCATATTTTCGACATCTAACTTTGAGATAAGCTTTGAATTTGTGAGTTCTATAAGCTACTCAAGAAGTTTTGGAGAGGAAAATGAAATGAAGTTATTGAATGAGTCAATATCCATTTATTATTCTCTCAACATAATATCCTCAATACTTTTTTCCTCAAGATACATTTAAATGGAAGACCCCCAAAATATTTTTAGATTGAAAAACAAGAATTGTCCATCATTGTTCTACTTCACTCTGTAAACGAAGATGGGGTTAGAGCCTACATCTTAGTGGAAAGTATTGTCGTTATTTTGATAAAATCTTTTTTTTATTTCTTTCGGTACGGGAAACAAAGACATTGAATGATCAGGAGCTTGTTCATATCCACATATAATTCAAGATCATTTTGTCTTTGGAAAAAATATTATAAACATGACCTGAGAAAGACAACTAGCATGAACGAAACAAAAAGAACACAAATGTCCAAGTAATATCGAAATTAAACTATCAAAATACTCAGAATTCAGAAATATTTAGTCGCCACTCACATTTCTTCCGATCGTATTTCGTTCTCAATCAGTAAGAGATAGAGCAGTTTCAATCTCTATGATCTATGACTTATTGACTTTGATACACCTGCGAAAATATATCGTGACTGTACTACTAAAATGAAATGGCATTTTCGAAGTCACATAAGTAGAGTGTCCTTCATTGTGAACAATGAAACAATTTGTTTCGAATCTCAAAACTCAATAGTCATTCTTCAATTGAGACATCGAATCGATTTTAAATTTTCTATTAGTTTTCAGTTAACGATTTGTGAATGGTTGAACACCTTGATGTCTTATGAATCTGGTATACGAGTACCACTACCCGTATCACATTGATAGAGAATGTATCTAATAGAAAGAATATGTTGTCAATATTTATTCGAATACAAAAGTACACCTTGTTGTTTCGCAACACATTCTAAGTGTTTGCAGTTACTTGTTAATATTGAATTTTCGGCAAAAAAAGCTTTTTTATTTGTGGAAACAATATTCTTATCAAATGTGTTCGCATAAATTATGAGCGCTGAGCGCATGTTCATTCATCTTTTCTGGAATTTAAATTGTTGAAAAGATATTTTGAAATTGTTATTTTTTGTCGTTCTATTTCATCATCAAATCCCACAGTTATAAAATCGATATTTCAGTAATTTAGAAAAAAAATCCTCTTCTCATTGTGATAGGAATTTATTTTTTATTAAATGCTGGAAATACAGTGAGTTATACCTCATTTTGGAATCTAAATGTTTTTTCTTAATTTGGTTCTCATATGACCATATTTTTTCCATACAACGATAGGCAAAACTTAGGACAAAAAATGAGCGAAAAATTAAATTAGAGCTAGATCTTGGTTTCACACCTCTCAGATTCTTCGGCGAAACATTACAAGTTGTAGAACAGGTGAAATACCTCTCGATAAGAAACTAACCTGGAACCCGCATCTACATCATGTATCACGGAAAGAAATCTATTCTCGTACCAAGTGGATAATATTTGATTGAAGTAAATGATAGATTCATATATGAGCAAGAATAAGATTTAGTCGATTCAAGTATACCTTATTCTCCGAATTCAAATAAAATAATTCTTTCGACTAAGTATATCATATACTTGAATTTAATAAATCACGTATTATTGATTCAAGAATATTCACATATTCCTTGTGAGTAAAATGAGAATTTTGAAATGAGTATTCGAAATATTTCATCTAAGGGAAACATAATCTCAAATGGAATTATTGTACATCTTAATCTCAGTAGTTTCTTCGTTCGAAGCAAAGATACCAAATACTTGAATGAACTCAATAATTTCACTCAATCCAACATCAGAAAATTGTTAAATTGAGTATATCATATTTTCAAATCAAATTTCATTCAATAATGGTTTTGAGTGAATATTAACTTCAGATTTAGTTTTCGGTCTACTTACAAGAAGTAAATACCTTTTTGGTCAAAACCATTTATATTCTCACTCTGAACCAATGAGAATTCTGAATATTCAGTTTCAGTATATTATATTCTCAAAATGAATAATGAGATTTATTTTATGCTTGTTTTGACGAATAGTGAAATTATTTGAAATACGATAATCGTTTAACATTGCTGTGATTTCAGGATGAGGATTATATTCATAAAACGAGGCTTATAAGAATTGAAAACAAATTTATTATACTTCTGAAATAATTATAAACAAACAAAAGTATAAAAGTGATCACTGAAAACAAATAGAGAAAATGCTAAATTCAACATATAATCAACTGGACTAGGTACAAATAAACCTAATAATAACTGATGTGAAAAAATGAGTACCTACCACAAATAAAAACTCTATCCTATAAGACAAATCATAATCCTAAAAATATTATCACATATAAATAGGTATACAATCAAGAACAGAAGAAATATCAGAAGAACCACAAATAAAAAAATTATAAATGTACACATCGCAGTATAATCACATAAAGGTACTGGCACTGAAAGGGATAATTAACATTCAAAACGTGAAACAATTTGAAAATAATTTTGAATGCCTTACGTGCAGAGGAGAACTGATGGTAGAGGTTTTCAACAATAATCAAAAAGCTTTTCGGTTCTGATAGAAACTGTCCCAAAACCAACAAATAGGGCGGCACCGTTCCTTTCCATTGTATTGTTTTCTGCCTCTGCTCTTGGATAATATTTTCCATATCTCCAAACCTCTGCAAGAAAAATGCTTATAAATTCTGTATCCTCTGAATTATTATCCGCATTCTATAATGAGTGATATGATGAGCTATTCCCCCCAAAAAAGATACAACAGTACTGTACGAGACCATTTCAATCTAATAATTCAAAATTCGTGAGTTACATAAGAAAATATGGTATAACAGGTTGATTATCGCTCTTTTTTTTATTCAACGATGCTAGTACAGTATTGTGTAATTCGAAAAATCATTTTTAGAAGTAGTAAAAGCGAATTCATGTGATAAAAATAAAAATATTTCACTTGCTTCAGAATTCATCTCTTCAATTTTCCTTGAAATCAGTTTTCATTCCTAAGGTAGGTATGAGATCATGATCATTGAGATTTTTTGAGAGCTCTAAGGAAATATCTTGTTCTGAAAAATTGATAATCCCAATGTAATAGGATTTTTGAAAATGAATGTTCTTAGAAATGTAAGAGATGCGCACTTAGAGTATTTCAAGTATTAAATTGATCGAAAAAGAAAACAGCATGGTGATTCAAAACGTATAAGATTCAAAGAAGAAATTATGTTTTTTTTTAAATCTCAATATAAATTTAAATCAATACATAGCTAACATATCTTACCTTGAAATAGCTTGCTAACACTGCCCGAGCATCCCTATTGTCCCAATAATTTTTCCACATTTCACTAATAATTGGTGAACTTTCTTCAACACACTGAACTTGGACGAAAGACGCGATATGAACAAGTCGAATCAAGATCGAGAATTATATCCCCTTTTGGGCACTGAATAGAGGGCGCTTTTTAGTATATTGTTGAATAATTTACTTGGATCTAGTGGATTGAGCAATTCATATACTTGGATTACGATAAAACCTAACTACCGGAAGGAGAATTGGCGTATTATAGTTTATCGCTGAATATCTTACTCGGACCAAGTGAATGAAAATTTTGTCAAGATTAGTAATATATAGTTTCACTTGAATTTTTAGTTATATGGAATTGTTCTACTTTTTTTTTCAAAATTTTGGAATTTCTGAATGTTCCAGATTTGATAATTTCTGTTTACATCTTTCAAGAAATATTTTTAGGATACTTTGATATTTACCCTTATGAAAATTTACTCTGAACGAAATATTTCATACTACATACTTATATGTAGAAGAATATGGAAAAATTAGATACATTCTCTTCAATAAAAATTCATTAAAAATCAAGTTGGCTCTGAAATAACCTTGAAAAGGTCAAGGTGAAAACAAGATGTGATATCTAACAATTTTCACTTGAAACATATTCTTCTAAAGTTGATAGTTTTTGAGATAATTCACAGTCTCAAGTTTAATGCCTATATAATGAAATCGAAGTCAAAATCAACAAGTAAGGGTGCTATAGAGCCCTTATTAATACTAGGCCCTTTCTGGGGTTGTAACATCCTCGAACTATTTCGACACCACATTCAATACCAATACTTTATTTGCATAAATACAGAAGTAAAGAGGTTTGGCATTGTTAACCCAAAGACCGTATATTGTCGAATAATTCACTTGGATCTAGTGGATGGAGAAATTTATATACTTGGATTACGCTGAAACTGCTCGCAAACGGATCACGGTTCCTCTTATTCATGCATGTTGCCTAACTACCGGAAGAAGAATTGGCATCTTAGTATATTCTGAAAATTACACTTGGATCGAGTGAATGCATGTCATTTCACTTAAATTTACAAATACGATGAATTTTTCAACAACTTCTTTCTTTCCCTTTCAAAATTATGGAATTACACTAAGAGAAATGTTTTACAGAGTGTAATAGATTTGGTGATTTTTTTTTCTATAATGTTTCATCACATAATTTTATTATAAATAGATTTGTGAAAAGTACCTAATTGAAAATTTCTTTCAAATTATATTTTCACATTTTTTTTTATGATTTCAACTTCATATTTCAATCCATACAATGTATATATGTATTTTGAAAGGAGAGTCTATCTATCTCAATGGTAACTTTTTCAGATTTCTAACTTATCGTATACATATAATCTAAAATCTGAACGTTGTCCTAGCAATATTTTATTTTCGATTTTATTCCATTTGGCGAAATATTCTCGAATCATTATTGATTGATTAATTAATTATTCAATTCATAATTTTATGTCAATTCATTATTTAATGTCAATCGAAATTATTATTTCAAGAAAACCAATTTCTTGAATATAACACATGGAATGAGGATATTCCAATTCTCGAACTGAGAATATTATATTTTCGAAGTCAAGATATCATATAGTTACCTGAAATATAGAAGTACTCTCGAATTGATAAAAGTGAATAGTTTGGATTGAATAAATAATTTACTCCGATGGAGAATTTCGTTCTTCAATCAAGTATATGTTTTTTGAGTAAAATAAATTCATTCCAAGTATACAAAATTTCCCATTCTACTTGCTTTGATTCTATATATACTTGAAACAACTCTAATATTTCAAGAATATTGGGATTCTTGATTTGAGGATAGATTTCTTTCCGTGTACATACTAAAGATGTTCCAATAAGAGCTCAAGATTTCACTGTTCAATAAAATGGCTTTCTGTAGCAAAACGTTCAAATAATTATTGATTTGGAATATAAACACTCTGAAATTATGAATGTGTTGAAGAAAACCCTGGTTTGTCCATTACTGGTTGTTCTTTGGAATTAGATACTCCACAAACGTCATTACCCCGTATTTCGCATAAAGATTTGGGTCTTTAGGCTCATAAAGTTAAGCACAAGAACTCGCATGTCGGCCGATCATCAACAACGTCGTGTCTTTGCTGATGGAATCCTTGAAATGAATCGGAATTCCATCGAAAATTCATCTTGAGGGATAAGGCCCATTTCCACATCGGAGGCTCGGAAAACCCAAGAGTTATTGTTGAAAAGCACCTTTATCCTCAACGTGTGACTGTTTGGTGCGGTTTAAATTCCGGCGGTATCATTGGATCTTTTTTTCAGGAATAAGGTTGGAGCAACAGTTGCCTTGAATGGATTGCGCAATCGATGATAAATGATTATTCATGGCCGGAAAACCATCCATGGAAGGTTTTCATCTGGACAACGTTTACTTTCAACAAGACGGTGCTACGTGCCACAAAAGAAACACAACCATTGATTTTTTACGAGAAAAGTTTCCGAACCGTGTTATCTGTCGAAAATGTGATTGGCCACCGCGATCTTGTTATTTAGCACCTTGCGACTTCTTCCTTTGAAGTTTGTGGCCATGTGAAAGAGAAGGTCTACGCCAAGCGCCCAGCGTCGATTCAAGACCTCAAAGATGGAATTCGTGAGGCTATCGAGGACATAGGGCAGCCACTTTGCGATTTGGTTATGGAAAATTTCATGAAAAGGACATGGTCCTGTCAGTGGCGTAGCTAGATAGTCCGGGGCCCTGGTGCAAAAATCGAAGAGGGGCCCCTTAATGAATTGTTTTCGAGTCAAAATATAAATACTTCGAAGAAGCAAAGTTACTTACTTAAGGTACAGTTGAGGAATATACTTGAATAAGTTATGTTGTTATCTATGTATTTGAGTAGGTATATTAAATTCATTATATTAATGTGGATGAAAAAAAGGGCGTTGAAAACATTTTTATAGATATTTACTATATGTACAAATATTCACACAAAAATTGTCATTGTCATTATGACCTTCTAGCCTTATTTTTTTTATTGATACGTTAGATTATTTGGTGAAATCACAATAAAAATAAACTATTCGAGGAATGAATTCAAATTGATTATTGGGGATTCGAACCTAGAGGTCAAGTCTAGATTTGAAGTCATTTATTCCTTCGGAAAAAATATGTTTACAACCTCTTTCTAGACCTAGTCTTTGCGAAAGATTCAATGACTTCATTCAAATCTAGACTTGATGCAGCTTCATTTTCAATTGATAAGTCCTATATGCCATAAATGTCGCAGTTGAGCTTATCTCATAGTGTTCCGCAAATAATTTTATATTATTCTTAATTTGCTGAAAGATCTTTCAGCTTCTACAGAGGTGACAGGAAGATTGTATGGAACGGTAATATTGCTGTAAATACTTCTGTTAGATCGCATTCCGGCATTCCGTATTTCCTTATTATTTTCATACACAATTCATGAATTGTCCATGCCTTATTCAATTCAGGTAGAAATAGGTGATAAATATTAAGAACTTGAATTGAAAAGTTGGTCCTTTCATATCGCAATATTTACTTTGAAATTGGTCGAAGCTTCGAATTACAGTTTTTTCGTCTACCTATATCTAGTAGAAATGATGGTGAAAATTCAAAATTTTGTTGACTGCAGTCATACCCCGAAACTTGAATTCAATCAATCAAATCTTTATTGTACTACAGGCTTAATACAATAGCGTCTACTCGTCAATTTTCAGCATAAATAACACATTATTAAAATATGTAAATATGGACATAAAATGAACTTACAGTCTAGAGCCAACTATACTCATATCACAGATAGGTTTGTGCCGCAGAAAAACTCTGAGAGCGAATAATACGCTTTTGTTACAAGGAGCGCCATCAATTCTCTTTTAAATTTAATGAAACTTAATAGTTTCCAATGATTCGACAGTTTGTTGAAAACTGCAATTAAATATAAGAAGGCAACTTCTAAAATTGAGAAATTATTGTATCGAGCACTCTATTGAAAATATTTATTTCGGAAAATTCTCCCCTGCTTCGAAATCGGTGATCGGAAGCTAATTCTTCGAAATATTTTTTATCTTTTTTTTGTCTCTTTTCTTCGAAATGGGGATCTTTACCATATGCTATGACATTTTCTCTAGCCTTGCACTTGAAGGACTCGAAGTCACTCCTATAAATTTTTTTCTTTGTATTCGTCTCTTCCTAAAGCTCTGCATACGTCGTCCAAACTGACATCGCATTTTTGTAATACTTCAGATGCATAATTGATATCATTGAGAATGCGGTGCATTAAATCGCCGAGGAAAATAAATTGAAAATTCAACATTTTTTTTTATTTCTGCTTGTTTTTGCTCTTATTTGCAAGAATTTATTCTTCTATTTCAGCTAATGTACGAATGATATGAAAAAAATTAAATTTGATTGTCGAAATTATGTCAACCCCACTGGACCATCTAGTCGGATTTAGTTTTTTTAGGTAGGTGTCCGATTCACCAGTGAATTTTGGCAATAAATCCCTAGATTTGATGACATTTCGGAAAAACATTTTTAAACAACTGAATATGATAAAAACAATGTTATTACATAATAGATCACAGAGAAAAATCAAAGTTTGAATTTTTTTTTTAAGTTCAAACGCGATTTGATGGTCAGCGCTTGGGGCCTGGTGCACTGCACACCCTTGCACCCACGTAGCTACGCCGCTGGGTCCTGTAGTCGTGATCGTGGTGGTCATTTGAGTGATGTTATTTTCTATTATTAACGGCATACCTTCCTCTTAATAATATAATAAACATCTGGTCATTTATCGAAAAAAATGGCATTCTTCTTTAAATGTCAAAATAAAACCTCTTATTGAAAAACCCCTTATGTACCAATCTTTTGAAATCACGAAATAATTCGTTGAGTATTGCGAGATTTCAAAGAAAATTTTGAAATCCTGTATTCTCCTAAAATTTGCATATAAGAGCAAGAGTTCTATAAACCTGTAAAAGTCTCGAATGTACCTACACAAGTAAAGGCAATTTGTCGAATCGCCGACGATGGGTGTGCTCGCTATTGTCCTGATTTCAGCGAGGTGACTGATCCGCCCAGCCCATGGCTCACCGTGCAGTCTACAACATCTAGATCAAGGAGACCTGCTCTTATGATACCTCTGAAAGAAAAAAACATGGTTTTATTTTTCGCCGGTTAAATTCTGTGTTGATTATTCATGAGTTATAATTTGAAAGGGGAAGTCTGATAAGATCGTTCTCTTAAAATATCTATTGACTTCTAGAACCAATTATTCGATCTGCCATGAATAACACATTCGCTTTGTGAAATCCAGAAAAATGAAAGAAAATAAAAGTTATTGAGTTAGTAATTATTCAAATTAACAAAAAGGACATGGAAGGAGGTATGATTCCATGAGCTTCTTTTGAGATCACTAATTAGAGCCAAACTATGAATTCCATCGATTCATTGCCCAATATTATAGAGGATTCATCTGACAACTGCTGTCAAAATTATTTCGACGAATGTCGAAATTTTCTTCTGTTTGATTATTGAATGCAAATCTACCTGCAAGGTTGATCTATACTTACAAGTGGGATAAACGAGTGCTAAAAAGTTCCGGAATTCAAGTTAATGATTCATTTATAAAATACATTATACCAGGATGTATTGATATCTAGTTAGCCTAGACCAGTTCCATGCATAAACAAAATATTGCGATACCATATCAACGAACAATAACTTATTAGAAGTATCAGTGTAGAGTTCGCCGTCAAAAACGTGAACCAGAGTTACCCAATAAATAAAAAAAAAAGATGTCCACCGAAATTGTAAAAATCGAAAAATTGGAGTATCGAGCCTTCATCAAGTAACCTGTATTTAAAAGGGTCAAGAGATAAGCAGATTAACGAAGATATGCTTAATACCCTTGGTGATCACTGATCAATGTCCTTCGTATGCGACCGTGAAAAATTTGACTGCAAGCTTCATAAGAAGTAAATTGTCCATTGATGATGATGACCGATCGGGAAGGCCAGTTTCTGTGCCAGTCCCCGAAAATATCGATGCAGTTCATGACATGATTTTATCAGACCGTCGAATTGGGCTAGAACGGAAATCTGAAGCACTGAAGATTTTATACGAAGGCGTTTATCATAAAGTTCACGTCAATTTGGACATGAGAAAAAATTCTGTAAAATGGATCCCCAAATGTTTGCATGTTGACCAAAAGCGTGCAAGGTTAGAAGCATCGCGTTAGATCTGTGCTCGATTTGAAAACGATGTAGACTTCTTAAACCGAATTATTACTATGGACGAGACTTGGGTACATTTGTACGATCCAGAAACAAAGCAACAATCGATGGAATGGCGACACTCTGGTTCTCCAAGACCTAAGAAGTTTCGTGTCCAAAAATCTTGCTTCAGTTTTTTGGGATTGCCATGGAGTAATCATGATTGATTTTTTGGATAAGGGTAGAACAATAACTGGAGATTACTATGCGACATTTCTGACCACTCTACGGAAAAAAATTAAAGAGAAAAGACGCGGAAAGCTATCCAAAGGTATTTTGTTTTTACAGGACAACGCCCCAGTACACGAATCTCATCTTGCCAGGCAAAAAATTCGTGATTTAGGGTTAGAATTACTAGAACACCCCCCTTATTCACCAGATTTGGCTCCGTTCGAAAATCATCTCTTTCCTCAACTGAAAAAAAGTTTGAAAGGTCGTGAATTTTCTTCCAACGAGGAGTTAATAAAAGCTGTGGACGACTGGTTTGCAGATCAAGAAGAAACATTTTTTTTAAAGATCTAGAGACGTTGCAGGTCCTCTGTCATAAATGTATTCAATTGAGAGGAGAATATGTTGAGTAATAAAATATTTTGACATGGAAATTTTGTTTGGTTCTATAGTAGGCTAAGAATTTTTCAATATATCCTCGTATATTCAGATAAGAAGAGATTTGAACGCCCTTATAGTTATAGTTAGAAAGAGGATTCAGTTCACTGTTACTTGAGGTCTATTGTACCCCTTAACAGATCTGTTCTCTCCACGCACATTACAGCTCGCCTTCCAGTTCCAGGGATTTCATGAAATTCAATCTCCGAAAGTTTCAACGAGGCTAGTTCCTCACTCCTGCAAGTCGCTTGGCCAAAGGATTCTTTTCTTTGGCTTGCAATGGCAAGGCATTCCGTGACTAGGTGGAGAAGTGTTTCTTCCTCCTTCCCACAGAACCTACACTCTTCAGTGTCCGATAAACCCATTCTCATCAGATGCATTCTGAGGCAAGCATATTGGTCTTCGATTCTCGAATGACCAGGAATCCATACTAAAGGGACCTTATTTTTCTTGCCTACCTCATTTAGTTTTCTCCGGCACTCCAAAATCAACTTTGAGTCGATGACATAGGGGCTCAGTGTTTCAATAGCGGCTTGACATCTGAGTGTATGGCTATATCGCACTTCTGTCTAGACATTTTCCGATTGCAAGAATTTCTGCCTGAAAAACACTCAAGTTGCAGCCTAAAGATAGCGTACACTTGGTTCTTGTGTACCCTCAGGAAACAAAAACTCTCGGGTACTTAGACAATTCTATATTCTCAGCAAACAATAATATTTGCCGACGTTTAGAACTACACTGCGCAAAAAAATTAACGCACATTCTGAAAATCTCAATTTTAATGAAAGTTAACTCTACATTGACTTTATAACTTATTTTTTATGTTCTCTCGGGAAGGTTTTGAACGAAACAAGACACATCAAATGGAAGGTTAGGTTAGGTAAGGTTAACACGGTGGTTCGGGATGGAACCCACATAGGCCAGAGGCCCGTTGTGATGCCGTAAAATGGAAGATTCAGGATTTCACCGAATCTTATGTGAAAGAAGAGAAATGAAAAATTTTCAAAATACTGAAATGCTGATAAGTGATTTAATACTTGGTATTTCCACCCCTTGCGTTAATTACAGCTCGGCAACGACGGTTCATACTCAAAATGAGTGATCTTAAAATGTTCTGATCTAATCCTTTCCAGATTTCTCCGAGTTGGATTTCTAAGTCATTAAGAGTAGCTGGATGATTTTATGAACTTCTCAGCCTTCTATTGAGGTTGTCTCAAACCTGCTAAATCGGATTGAGATCTGGACTTCTTGCTGGCCATTCCATTCGAGAGACTTCAACCTCTTCAAGGTACTCCTGAACGATGCACGCACGATGAGGTCTGGCATTATCGTCCATAAAAATGAAATTTTCACCAATGTATGGGGCAAAAGGCACTGCATGCTCTTCAAGAATGTTTCTTATATACTTATCAGCATTCATAGCTCCATTATCAACGACCGCTAGGTCTGGGTGGGCAGTCAAAGATATTCCACCCCATACCATAATCGATCCTCCCCCGAAACCAGTAGTATTCAGGAAATTGCACTGAGCATATCTTCCATGTGGACGTCTGTATACAAGGGAACGTCGATCACAATGGTAGAGGCAGAATCTAGACTCATCTGTGAAGAGAACTCTTTCCCAATCGGCCTCTTCCCAATGGATATGCTCTCTCGCAAAATCCAAACGCGCCCTTCGATGGGCTGGGGTAAGAGCTGGGCCTCTTGCCGCGACACGAGGCCTTAAATCATATTCTCTGAGGCGATTTCTTATTGTCTGAGTGCTTATCTGCACCTCATGAGTTTGCTCAAGCTGATTTTGAAGGAGGCGAGCGGTTGCAAACCGTTGTCTCAACGAAGAAACTCTCAAGTAACGTTATTGAATGGCAGTTGTTACCCGTGGTCTACCCTGTCCTGGTCTTCGGACATTTATACCTGTCTCCCTGAATCGCTGCAACATTCTGGACACACTTGTAAGGGAAACTCCAAACCCTTCTGCAATTCTTGTGTATGTCCACCCTTCTTCTCGCAAAACTACCGCTTGGGCACATTCCTCTTGGGTCAAATTGTGTATATCGCGTTGCATAGCGATCGAGTGTAGAAAATCAAACGAAAGAAAAACTATTGATCACTAGAATTGATCGAGAACAACTAATTTTAGAATGGAGCCAATACATTCAAAATCTGATAATATCATCTTTTTTTATTCCTGCTGGCAGAAAACATCTGTTTTGAAGAAAAACGTTGAAAGTGGATAACATATGCATGCATAATTCTGATAAAAATAATTATCATTGAGAACACCTTCAGTGTAGAATAAATTTGAGATTTCCATAATGTGCGTTAATATTTTTGCGCAGTGTAGTTTCAGTTCATTTTCAGGGCTTGATTGCTATAACTGTATCTGTTTAACATTTCACGGTATTTTTTCTTTCAGATTATAGTGGGTGTATTCCTGTTTCCATTACTCTCTTTTGCTTAGCATTGTACTGTGTACAGTGCTAAAAAGTTTATTAAGCCCTTAGTTTTTATCAATTCTCAGCCCTATCAGCCCTCTTCTCCCTCCTCGCTTCAGCCCTTCATCTGAATAACCGATTTACTATACAGTGCGCGTCAAAATTATGGAACAAATTCATTTTCTCAGAAGAAAATATTTGGCAACAAAATCCTGAAAGGTCAATTTTTGTTTCACTTTTACAAAATTTTTATGCATTTTTGAAGGATTTTTGTTGCACCCTGTGCCATCCTCATCTACCCTTTGAATTTTTGTGGTACTTTTTCGGCAAGGTCTTTGTATTTTTTTACAGAAATTGCAGAAATTTTCAAGAAAAATTGTGTTTTCGAAAAATTAGTTAGTTCAAAGAGGTTTTCAGTAATGTGAGAGAGAGAGAGAAAGAGTTTATTGGTGTTTTTTACAATTTCAGGAATTGTTTTCACAGGTCAATGGAAAAAAACATAAAAACACAAAACAACACAACTACAGAAATATATAGACAGGGAGTTTTGTTGCAAGAGCAGTGTGATGAATTATTAACAATCAACCATTAAATCTATAAATGAATAAATTAGGTGTAAAGATAAAATAATAAATTAATGTTGTATAGATAAAATGATATTTACAAGTTAAAATATACAAATATATAAATTAGGTGTAAAGATAAAATAATAAATTAATTGTTGTATAGATAAAATGATATTTACAAGTTAAAATATATAAGAAAAGTTTAAAGAGCTCGTAGAGTTAAAATATAAAAATGCATGAAATATAAAAGAGTAAAGCCTGCATAGATAAAAGTCTGTAAAAATAAAATGTGAAAAAATACACAATATATAAATAAATAACCATATATAAATAAACAACCACTGTAAAGATAAAATGGTGAACCAAAAAAAAGACATACACAAAATCATGTTTTCCAAAAAGAAAAGAACTCATCTATCGTATAAAAAGCGTTGCTGACTAATATGTCCTTCAATTCTTTCCGAAATTCAGGTTTGGGCAGGTTCTTAAGTCTGAGGGGTAGTCTGTTATACATAGTTATCGCACAGTACTCCGGACTTTGTTGGGATTTTTTCAACCTCAGGAAGTCTTTCCTGATGTGGAATTTATCTCTTGTATTATAATCGTGAATGTCGGATTGCAAACGATAGTCTTTATCACCACGATGAATATACAGTGCACTTTGTCATGGATCTTTCTTTGAATTGAAACATTTTATCGAAAAGTTTCAACATCAGTAGAAACCGAGGTAGAAACGTACTAATAACATACCAACTTAGATCATAAATGAAGCGCAGTGTTTCTCACATTCTAATTTTTCACGTGAGGGTGTTGAAAGAGGTTGAAATTTGTGCATGAATAAAGCTGTAATGGTCTTCTTTCATTAGGTGACAAATTTCATCAGGTACCATCGTCTCAAAGTAAATGAGCCATGACAAAGTGCACATATTGAAAACCTCTAACTAATTTTTCGAAAAAAAATGTTTTCTTGAGAATTTTTGCACGCCTGTAAAGAAGATACAAAGACCTTGCCAAAAAAGTACCACATGGGCCACTTTCCCCATTAAAAAAATTTAGAGGGTTGATGAGGATGACACAGGGTTCAACAAAAATCCTTCAAAATTTGGTAAAGGTGAAATAAAATTGACGTGTTTCAGGATTTTGTTGTCAAATATTTTTCTTCTGAGAAAATGAATTTGTTCCATAATTTTGACGCGCACTGTATATAAAGAGTGATCCCGACGCATTCGCCAATTTGTGAAGAGCCAGTAGCTTCACATCGGATAGTAATTTGAATGAAATCTGAAGATTTTCTTCATTTGAAAGAGTACACATCTTTACTGCAATTATTGAAAAAATCACTGCTCCTACTCAGCCAAATATTTTTGCAAAAAATAGGAGCTCTGACGTGAATTCAGTAGTTTTGGGCGCTCGTTCACCCACATTGTAGGTAGATTTGCCAATTCCAGATACCAATTGAGAAAAATTTCGACAGTTGCCCAAGAAATTGGGCAGCAAAGGTCAAAAAGAAAAGGCATTTGATCGCGAAGGAATATTGGGAATACTTTTACCTTTACGATAATTCCTTAAGATTATAATATGTAAAAGGCGCTAGCCGTTGAGCGACCTGTACAAAATTTTGCACGTAGCCGCAATGCGTCATTTTCCATAAGAATGTGGAATTTCATCTCGATTGAATCAGTATTTTCGAAATATGTATATGGAAACCAAAATTTCGAACATTCTTATTTACGAAACTCTTAACCGAACCTACCATGAAAATTTTTAGATTTCCGTTCGAGAATTATATACTGTTCACTGCCGGCTGGCGGACGGATCGAATTAAATTAGACCTTCGGATTTCTGGCTCAAAATTTGAAAAATACAGAAATTGTGCCGAATAAAATAGCCCACGTAAAATGAGCGCTGATTACATTTTCAAGAGCGATTGAGATGTTTTTTTGCTTACGCCAATATTTCAGAAATCAAAGTGAGAAAGTTGTCTAGAGTCAATAAAATGACGAAAAAAGGGTTCAATAATGCAGCAATAAACCATTATCAACAGAAGTCTGAAAGATATACTTGCCATGAATTTATAGTTTTTTCCTTAGACCATAGAAAGAGGAGACACACCTTTCAATAATAAATAGTGAAGCCACGTTTCAAAATCATCAGAATTGAACTGGGAATCAAAATGTAGTAGAAATTTTTGCAACGTTGGGACGTTCGTTGAATTTTCTAATAAATAAACTCTCAATCAAAATGAAAAGTTTCTTAGATTGAAATTCATTTACTCATTTGTGCGTGAATGCCAGAAACGAGTATTGGTTTCTTCAACTATTGTGCATTCTTCACATTACATATACTCAAGTATATGTAAATGTTCGCGAATCGGATCGATCTTTTTGCCCCAGATTAATGTATAAAAACGTTTGGCAATAAGGTTTTTTGAATCTATGTCCAGTTCATTCATTAATAACGTGTCGCCATCTTTATTCTATGAAATTTCTGACAATTCGAACAGTGTTGTCAACATTGTATGTTGAAAGCGTTATTTGGATTTATTTTTGAATATCTCCAGCTAAATACGATAAGAAAATGGTTCGTAAGTGTCTTGTGTGTGGTAAATTGGACTATTCGAATCCTAACTTGAATTTGCACAGGTATGTTCTAATCTTTTCATACTTAGTATCAGAGGCGTAGATTTTTAGAATTTCACTTTTCAGATTCCATTCTGATATTGAGAAGAGGAACATCTGGTTCTCAATCCTGAATATTACTTGATGATCTTTCTCAGAAACTGTTTGTATGTTCCGAAAACTTTGAGCTAAAAGATTTCGTTATTCGAGTGAATGGTACCAGATATCTCAAAAATGATGCCAATCCCCTTCTTGCCAAACCAATCTTCGAACTTTCGTCCTCAAGGTAAGTTTCCAGAGAAAGAACCAAAATATTGAAATCAAATATTAGCCATTTCACCAAAGAAATCATCATTGTGCCGGTACTCTGGAAACTCAACAGAGGGATGGATCAGATATAAGCATCTCACATATGATAAATTCGATAAATTGATAAGTCTCTTCCCAGTAGGTACCTGTTCTCCTACCGGCAGGTGGAATGGTTGTAATTTTTGTTGCATTAGTGATTAATTATATCTGGTGTAATCTGTTTTGCAGGGTTGAAAAAATTGAGCCAGTGGAGAAATGAAATTCATCATCCCGTTTCACTGAGGCACCATCTTCTTCTAAAATTAGAAGAATAAGGCGAATATTTCATCTCAAATCTCTTAAATTCCATTAACTCTGACAACTCAGTCATGATCATATCAAAAAATCTTCTCTTCTTTTCAGGCATTCATTAATTCAGGAGTTGCAAGAGATTCATTTCAAAGAATGTTAAAAGATCCAAGCAAGCAGGAGTACAACGTACAACCCATCATTGAAAGCCTTTGCATTAACATTGGCATCTTTTTTCCCCAAGAATACAATTCTGTGAGAAAAACATTCATCAACAGCCCTCCCCTTTCAGAAACTATCTCAAAGTATAGATCTGTGGATGGAAGTCCAGGTATCATAAAAGAAGCATTGACTGCTCTGGTCCAAAGACAAGATGAAGTTTCATATCCCTGGTACTGGTACAAGATTCTCAGGATATGTTAATATTGGTACCAACTTGGTTTCTGCCTTCCAAATAGAACTATGACTATCGAATGTATATATGGCTTTGAGAGGAGCAGTTAACAACAAATGGACCTGTTTTCAATATCAATGTTTATTTTAATATCGCATTCAGTAGATTTACTATGGTTTTATGATTGGTTTATGTTCTTCTTCATGATGTGGATAGTGGATGAATAAATGAGGTTCATTTTCTTCAAGGAATTATGCTAAATTTTGTGAATAAATAAAGAAGGCATGAATCATTGTTGCTTTTTTCAAACTGAACGCCGCTCGGCAATTCGCCGCCCCGTAGATTTTCATCTCAAATATTGATGACTCGGTTTGATGCTTTTTGCAGCCATTATTTATCATATTTGTAAAAACGTGATAAAATACCTCAATTTATTATAAAATCTCGTGAAGAGGAAAATCTGATTCCTTCACATGAATTTACACATTTTTGTGGTCAGTTTCAGCATTTAATGAATCGTGTAGTTTATTTTATATACCTCAATTGACTTCCTAAAGAATCAATTGTTTTTCTATAATTTTTCATACTTATTTTCACTAATTCCAAGTAATATAAAAAAGCTACGCATTTTAATATGTTCAATAATTCATTTGCATCAATTACGAATCTTCAAATATATTTAGTACAAAATAATTTCTCATTTCTATAAACCGCCCTCGTACCAATATTGAAAGAATTCTCCATAAAAAGATTATTATCTCGTTATTTAATTTCCATTCTTCAAAATCAATAACTCCACGCCACTGGATTTTTCAAAGTTAGATTCTGCAATGTTGCCACATAAATGTAAAATGATATTGCTATCTTCGTCCCACTCATTGAAGTCTGACTGAATTTTGGGTTCATCAATTCCCGAATTTATGAATGAGATGCTGTGTCTCCTCTTTCTATGGTCTAAGGTTTTTTCCAAAAATTTCATTCCATTTGCTTGTGAAATTCACATATAACATTTCCGTTGGGACTATCTCTAGTCCGCCTAAAATCATGCGATATTTCGTGTAATGAAAATTACAATGCAATTATTATTGTCAGAAACTGGCATGGGGTGAAAAATAATTGTGAATATAATGGGATATAATGCAATTAATTTTTATTTTGAATTTGCTTGCTTAGTTTGGAAAAAACTGTACGGAATTATTCGATATACATCATAATTTCCAGAGTTTTAATAACGCAACCAGGCAATCGAGATGAGTTGGTAAAACCAACTTCAAGTTTATGGTTTAGGCAGAATCAAAATTAGGAAAATACTGCCCGGAGTTGGAAGACCCCATTTATCATATTCATTTGATGCATAAACGCACTGAAGCGTTCACAAAGTGGATTAATTAATTTGTATGAGTTATTATCATTATCGATTATTCACGGTAGAACAACTCTGTTTTTGTCTGGAATTTTTAGGTACCAATGGAAAGTATGACTCGAAATACAGATAATTGAGGATATGGAAAGAATATCAACTAATCAGTTCCTTAAGAGTTCTAGGAAGGAAATTAGGAGAAAACACTTGAACAGTGAAACAAAAGTTAGATCAAATAGAATATTGTACTGTGTCAATGGCCTAGTTGCCGAGACACGATAATTAAAAAAAAAGTTAGATCAGACTAGAAATAGAATCTACCAAATGAAGGATAAAAACGGGACTATCAAATACGAAAAGAACCAAATAACAGACATCGTTGAACACTACTACTCTGAGCTATACTCCTCTGTGTCACCTGAACCCAATACGCACTCGAATAGAGAGATTTTAAATGTTCCGAGGAAATACCAGAAATTAGTATAGAAGAGATCGAAAAAGCACTGTCCCAGATGAAAGATGGCAGAACTCCAGGAGAAGATAGAATCACAAAGGAAATGATAGCAATCGGAGGTAGAGTAACTCTCGAAGCAGTTAGAATTCTGATGAATAAGTGTATACAACACACTGTCATTCCAGATACATGGCAAAATGCACAGGTCACCCTTATCCACAAGAAAGGAGATAAACTGAACCTAGATAACTACCGCCCCATCAGTCTCTTACCTCACCCCTATAAACTTCTAACTAAGATAATCACTAATAGACTATCAAATAAATTCGACAATTATCAACCAGTCGAACAGGCAGGTTTCCGCAAAGGATACAGCACAATAGAACATCTACAGACAATACGTACACTCATAGAAAAGTGTAATGAATACAATGTACCCCTACACATAGCCTGTGTGGACTATAATAAAGCGTTTGATTCCGTAGAATTGTGGGCGATCTTCCAGGGGAAGAATAACGCAAGGATAGACTCCAGATATGTATAGAGATCTCATCAAACAAATATATAACAAAGCTACCATCCAAATAAATATAGCAGAAAACCTAGCTACTCAAAAAATTAGAGTTAAAAGAGGAGTCAGACAAGGAGATACCATCTCCCCAAAATTGTTCACTCTTGTGCTGGAAGACGTATTTAAAAAACTAAATTGGGAGAAATGGGGTATAAAAATCGACGGAAAACATCTCACCCATCTAAGATTTGCCGACGACATTATACTTATAAGCAGCAACGTGGAAGAACTTCAAAAGATGTTGAAAAGTTTGAAAGGGGAGTCAGAGCAGGTCGGCTTAAAGATGAACCTAAGTAAAACCAAGGTATTGACTGAACAAAATATTAAAGTCGAAATAGATGGTAAGGAGATCGAGAAGGTTAACGAATATGTATACCTGGGACATACAATAACACTGGGCAAACAGCCGAAATCACGAGAAGAATCCGTATGACCTGGGCCGCAGTGGGAAAACTTAGAAATGTTCTTAGAAATCCAGAAATACCTATAAATCTAAAGAGAAAAGTATTCAACAGCTGTATACTCCCTGTACTGACCTACGGCGTGGAAACGATGACACTCACAGTCCACTCAGCAAATCGAATGAGAACGACCCAGAGATCCATTGAAAGGGCTATGTTGGGGATATCCTTGAGAGACCATATCCGAAATGAAGAAATCAGGAGAAGAACGAAAGTGGAAGATGTAATAGGTAGGATAGCGGAAATGAAATGGGCCTGGGTGGGGCATGTGGCTCGGCAGGAGGACGATCGATGGACTAAGAGGATTGTACATTGGAGACCACGAGAACATAAACGAAGTGTAGGAAGACCACCAAAACGCTGGTTAGATGACATCAAAGCAAAGGTTGGACGAGGTTGGCACCAGTTGGCCCAAAATCGAAGAAATTGGAGAATTCAAGGGGAGGCCTATATCCAGGAGTGGATGCAAACAGGCTGTTGAAGAAGAAGAAGATCAGACTCTGAAAGCAATTCTTCACAACTCCACAAACTTCGACAATCTGACGAATTTTTTTAAAGCAATCATCTTTATAGTCAGATTTAAAAAAATATAAATAGTTCATTACATGTATTGTAAAAAATGAACTGTAACTGTGTCAATGGCCTATGCAGTCGAGACACATAAATTTAATGCCATCATTGAATCGTTAATTCAAAAATAAATAAAAAGAAGTGGGAAAAGAAGATAGATTGAAACTCAAAACAGGGACACTACGTCACTACGCAAAGGGGCTAATCGGGGCGATTTTGTCTTCTTGCAAGGGTTCTTTGTATCAAGTGTTTTTTTCAGAACGATAGATCTTTCAATTGAAATAAGATTACAGCCAATTTTTTTTATTCGAATAATAATTTTATGACATTTATGTTTTGAAAATAAGTTCCGGCATATGTCGACCCTGACTAGCTCTGAGGTACCGCATTCGACCAGACCAATTTGGAACAACTTTTTAGAGTAATTCAGGCCCAGAGAAAACTATCCATTGGAGTTATGTCGCATGATCTTGGAGGTCAATCGATTGGACCATTTCACGAAATAATCTTTTTTTCAATGAATTAATCGTTACGGTAGGAGCATGAGGTGTAGCTCCATCTTGTTGGTACCACACCACTTCTGGATCGATACCATTCAAATTTTGAAATAAATATTCATTGATCACCAATCTGTAACGCGCACCATTTACTGTAACATTATCTCCAGCATCGTTTTTAAAGAAATATGTACCGATGGTGCCTCCAGCGTGTTAAGCACACCATACAGTGCATTTTATAGGATACAATTGAACCTGCAGAACTTCTTGACGATTGTTTTCACTCCATATACGACAATTTTGCTTGTTTACGTAGCTGTTCAACCAGAAATGAGCTTCATCCCCAAACAAAATTTTTCGATGAAAAAGTGGATCAACTGCATGCTGTTCTAGGGCCCAATCATTAAACAAACGACGCTTATTATGGTCAGGTGGATCTTGTATGGGTGTAGACCAAGATCTTCAAGCAAAATTTTTCATGTGGTGGATGTAGGTACATAGTCCAACTTGTTGTGAACGTCGACGAATAGACAAATCTGGATCTTCATTAAGGGGAAGTGGTACACGTGGTACAAAATTGGGCTTTTTATTTCTATGATATCTCAGTTCGTATGCGGCGTAGACGAACAATTTTTTTTTAATTGAAGCTTAATCATTCCTCTAGAATGTGTATTACTCGCTCTTCCGTTTTTCTTCGTATATTAGGAAGAAAACCTGGTGACCTGTAATTCCATAAGAATCTGGACAAACGATTTTATTTCCATGATATCTCCGTCAATTTTCGGGATAAATGTATGACATTTTCAGTATACCTACAGTATACCTACATGCGAAATGATATTTTGCAGAATGTGTATTAAGGTGCAGACAGATTGTTATCACGTCACGTCACATCACGTCATCTTCCCAAAATGTGCAACCACGATAATGCATGGAACTTAGACCATAGGAAGAGAGACACACCTTTCAATAATAAATAGTGAAGCCAAGGCATCAGAACTAAACTGGGTGATTATACTACTACGGAATCAAAATGTAGTAACAATTTTTCTCTATTTCAGTATCGTAATGAGTTCATTACAGTACTAAAAACAGTGCTGTAATGAACTCATTACAGCATTGTTTTCAGTTATATTTTTCGTTTTTTTGTTGTCAGCACTGGCTTCCGCTCCTATCAATTTTCAACACACGTCAATTTGGAAATGTCAATTTCGTAACAGTTACCAACTGCCAAGATACAATACAAAAGTCACGAGGATGAGTTTTTCATTGAATTTCAACAGTATTTCACGAAATTTGACTGAAATAGAGAAAATATCGTCTAATACTCGTTACAGAATGCAATTCCAACACTCATGCGTTCGAAAACTCGCTCCTTCGTCGCTCGTTTTCGAATTTCGCATTCGTATTGGAATAGGAGCCCATTCTGCAACTAGTTTTAGAATATACTATAAAAGTTCAGGGGGCAATAAACAGAAAAACTGATTAATACACATCCTGCAATATACTATTCCGCATGTATACCTACCTAAAATTTCATACATTTATCCCGAAAATTGACGGAGAATCATGGAAATAAAATCGTTTGTACAGATTTTTATGGAATTACAGCTCACCAGGTTTTTTTCCCAATATACGAAGAAAAACGGACAATGATCAAGCTTCAATTTTAAAAAAAATTGTTCGTCTACGACGCATACGAATAACTCATATATCATGGAAATAAAAAGCCTTATATCTTATACATATACTTATATTTTTCGGTGTACGTACAGTTCTTTGTCTTGTTGTTGCATCGAGTAAAGAAAAGGTTGTCCGAAATCTATCGATTGTTCGACGAATAAGCTGCTCTGATGGACGATTATGTGAACCATAAATTTCACGAAGTGCTCTATAAGTTTGGCGCATACAACACTGATTTTGAAAATCAATTCCAACAATTTATTAACGGTTTTGCGGCGTGAGTCTTTCCATGATAATTTGTCAATGCTTACTGAACAGAAACGTTTTCGAAGAAAAACGGTCCAATTTCTACTGTGTAATGCTCCATGTTCACTAACTACCATCTCTCAACTTTCAATCTGTCACGTCATAATCAATTGACATTATGACTGTCAAACATGGCGCGAAATTAAAATCTTGCGCTTTTTTTGGA
Organism: Adalia decempunctata; assembly: GCA_951802165.1. Classification (NCBI taxonomy): domain Eukaryota; kingdom Metazoa; phylum Arthropoda; class Insecta; order Coleoptera; family Coccinellidae; genus Adalia; species Adalia decempunctata. The sequence goes on from OX637697.1 coordinate 33,243,399, forward strand.
AACAAACTTTATTTTATGTTCTATGTCACACAATGGAGGCCTCGTTAGAGCCATAGGAGTGAATCATATATCTAATAATTCCTATATGGGGAATGAGCCAATCAAAACTGAAGCTGGGCTTTTGTAACAATCCGCATCTGCGCTTGTGCGGAAATATTGAAAATAAAAATATTTTTTTAATTCCGTCTCTCTCTCTGACACATCGTATTATGTCTTGAAACGTATGTCATTCTTAACTTCATGTGAATAGTTTCGATCATAACCTCACAATTTCATGTGAAATGTTTCAATCGCTTTATTTCGTTTTCTTCAAGTCCTAAATTTCATTGTTAACAATGTTAACTCCTATTTATATTCTAAAATCGAACTGAAAGTATTCAAGTTACATATTTTCATTCTCGATATCTATTTTCTTGTTGTCTTTCAGAATAAACATAACCTCTAATTTCTCGCAGTTTTTGAATTTCCAGTTGATGCAAGCGTACAACTCAATCTTTACCAAAGATTTGGCTTCACTTTGTGACTGTGAAAAGCAGGAGCATAATCCATATTGATGTTATTAGATATATGATGTCACACAATGGAGGCCTCGTTAGAAAGTAGAGGATAACGTCCCTAGGACTAGCATAATCACGAAGAAATTGGACTAGCAGAGATCTAATTTCCAAAGTACAACACTGGTGGAACCACCACAACAGGTTACAGGATAATGACAGACCGGTTTCTGGCTTATTAGCCTTCTTCAGTGCGACACAACCCTAATCGTGGTAGTATCCAACTGAAGCGGTAGAACTTATATTATATCCTAGTAGGAACATCTGAGTACAGTTTAAACTGTACAGTGTCACAACTAGCGGATAAATGTCTACGCTTCATCCAGAGATTTCTTTGTAAACTAGATCTCTACGTATACGTTCATTTTTTTTCCTACGGTGTTTCGCAAGTTCTCCACTTCGGAGTCTCATGCACTCCACCGTGGGAGGTTCTACCGCTTCAGTTGGATACTACCACGATAAGGGTTGTGTGGCACTGAAGAAGTCTAATGAGCCAGAAACCGGTCTGTCATTATCCTGTTGTGGTGGTTCCACCAGTGTTGTACTTTGGAAATTAGATCTCTGCTAGTCCAATTTCTTCGTGATTATGCTAGTCCTAGGGACGTTATCCTCTACTTTGTATGTTACTTGCGGGGTTCTGACCGTACAAGCGGGCGTGTTCAACCTCCCACGGTGGACTGCATGAGACTCCGAAGTGGAGAACTTGCGAAACACCGTAGGGAAAAATGAACGTACGTAGAGATCTAGTTTTCAAAGAAACCTCTGGATGAAGCGTAGACATTTATTCGCTAGTTGCGACACTGTACAGTTTAAACTGTACTCAGATGTTCCTACTAGGATATAATATAAGTTCTACCGCTTCAGTTGGATACTACCACGATAAGGGTTGTGTGGCACTGAAGAAGGCTAATAAGCCAGAAACCGGTCTGTCATTATCCTGTTGTGGTGGTTCCACCAGTGTTGTACTTTGGAAATTAGATCTCTGCTAGGCCTCGTTAGAGCCATAAGAGTGAATGCTTTCAATATTAATGCTTTCCTCTCATATTATTTTTGTTTCTTAAAATTATCTGTATAAAGTAAATACAAGTTGTTATTGCATTCAAGAGGAACTTCCAAATGTTAATGCATTTAGTCCAACCCCAATTATGTGAATTATGCGATACTGTTTGTGACATTGTGCACATCGACAAACAATTTTGCGCTTTTATCATCTACAGTCATGGGAAGTGACTCGACTCGACATTTTTTCATCCTTCTACAAAATAATAGCTGAGCAGAATTAGAGCGTATTATGGAAACAAATCTGAAACCAGCGCGGAATATTGGTTTTGGACAGAACGAAGAGAAAGGCGAATAACACCATCAATCCGTCGCCATAAATTATTCGAATTGAATCAAACCAGAGCTGAAATGATTCTATACTTTCGCTTAGAAAGTTCAAGTTCTTTGCTGTTTGGTGGGCACCAAACGTTGGCCGGTTCGCTAAAAATGGACACGAGAAGGCGATGACCTCCATTCCACAACAAAATCATGTTTTCATGGTCGATTCGATCAATGATGATCGCCTGATTTGTAAATTTATCATTTAACCATACTGATGTGGAAGTGGCTTTGAAGAAATTAGCACATTTATCGGACAATTGATGCTGCTATTGATGACGGTTTTTCTGATGAGGATGACTCAAAGTAAATGGGTTGAAAATTAGACCAAACGTGAAAGGATGCAATGGTGCAATTGGACTGTTTTCCAAAGTCGACTGATAAGAGCACGTCGTTTGCTGGTCGATAATATACCTACTTCCAATTCCATTGATTCCATCTTTTTGATCGCTCGTTCCACTTGAACGAGGGCTATGTCATTTCGTGACGATGTAACATTTCGAATTTTCAGCCGAGAATGGCCTCAATCGACTGGACTCACTGATCACGGATCCCTGGTCAAATTCAATTCACTCCGTCCGTCCTGCAGTTATCACGATGAAGTTCAGAGTTTTATTGCTGGGTAAGGGGGTTACATTCTTTGACCTTAAGCTCTATGGTGCCCCATCAGATCTGTTGTCTACAGCTCGCCCTTCAGCTCCAGAGCACAAATGAACTCTAGTATCTGACTGGGTTTCAAGGAGGTTAAGGGGAAGTGGTATACGTCCGAGCTCGCGAGATCCCTTCAAAAATTGGGCATTTTATTTTCATGATATCTCAGTTCGTATGCGGCGTAGACGAAAAAATGAGCTCAATCATTTCTCTAGAATGTGTTTTACTCGCTTTTCCGTTTTTCTTCGTGTATTAGGCAAAAACCTGGTGAGCTGTGATTTCATGAAAGTCTGGACAAACGATTTTATTTCCATGATATCTCCGTCAATTTTCGGGATAAATGTATAAAATTTTCTGTATACATGCGGAATAATATTTTTCAGAATGTGTACCACTCGCTTTTCCGTTTTCTTCGTAAGTAGGAAAAAAACCTGGTTGAAAATGTGACCAATTGAGGTGTTGCATTGTTGAGTTTATTGAGGTGGGTTACTTGATATTGCATTTTTGCTTGAAAGTCTCCAATAATTATTCTTGAGAACGTGAATTGTTGGCTTCCCTGACCTTGACTGGTTTTAATTTAAAAAAAAATTATTTATTGTTCTTAATTTCATTTAGTTGTTCTGTCTTGTATGTTCAAGTGCTTTTCTGATGATTGTTATTCATGCATTTTCATCTCATCTTGGCATCATTTGCGATTTATTGATTTGATATGTTGTAAACAAAAAAATTTTTTTTAACCATTTTCCTTCAGTCTATGCCGTGTCAAGATAGTATATGTATATGTATAGATATTTTGTTTTAGCTTGAAGAAGACGTCATAAACACGTCGAAACGTCACTTGATAAATAATTTTGGTTTGTATTGTTCCTTGTGCCGAGAATATCCGTCCAGAGATGACCAATAAAGTTCCTACTTTATAATTTATTTAAAAATTCAGGTGGCAATAAACAAGAAAACTGATTAATACACATTCTGCAAAATATTATTCCGCATGCATACTGAAAATTTCATACATTTATCCCGAAAATTGACGAAGATATCATGGAAATAAAATCGTGTAGTGCCATCTTGTTGGTACCATAACACTTGTGGGTCGATACCATTCAAATTTTGAAACGAAGATATCATGGAAATAAAATCGTGTAGTGCCATCTTGTTGGTACCATAACACTTGTGGGTCGATACCATTCAAATTTTGAAACAAATAACCATTGATCATAGATCTGTAACGAGCACCATTAAATGTAACATTAGCTCCAGAGCTAGTCATGGTGGACAATGCCAACAATTATTTAAAAACTTATAAATTAAAAAAAAAATGGCTTCGATCTTAATTTGAATGTGTTTTATTTCAATTTAAAAAAAACACCCGATATATACAGGGTGTAGAAAAAACATGCGGCACAAATTTAGGGGGTTATTCCTTGGCCTATTTTAAGAATATTTGTACCTTAGACGATTTTTCGAAAATCGTTTCATTTCGAAGATACAGGGCTAGATTTGCAAAGAAAAATCTATTTTTTTTTTCGAAAAGATACAGCAGATTTCATACGTATACTCCATTCACAATTATAAAATCACAACTCTGGCCATGGTTTCGTTTTCAGGAATTGGCGCACCTGATGAAAAATCTGTGCTCGTACATAGAATATGGTTAATGACAATACGACGATGCCAGTTTTTCTGTTTACATCAAAGTAAAAGTATCAAAGATTTTCCCCATTTTGTTAGTTCGTATCGATCGGTGATTTTGGGGAGAAAAATCGATAGGAAATCGCCTATTTTTCCGTTCTTCGGCGTCCAGAAGAAGTTTCGTGCAAGTGTCATTTTTTCTTTTCACGAGTTTTGGCGTGAGTAGGAACGGCAAATTTGAATTGGACCAAAAATCGATTTATAAGCATAAATAAAGCGAAAGTAAGTACTAATCGACCCTTTTACACTTGATAACGAAGTTTTTTTAGGTATCTGGCCGTTTTGAAAGATTTCAAACGAAATTCCGGTCCCCCAGAAGTTTGGTTAGTTTCGGTATCGATTTTGGTGCTCAAAATTTTTTTGGAATGTGTAAATGGACAAGAAAGGCTTCCTTATACGATCTTCTAACGGAAGCGACCGGAAAATATGATTCAGGTAGAATTGAAATGTGTCACTGGAGCTTTCATTCCTTTGCCGAAAGTAGAAAAAGGCTATATTGAACCAGAATACATCGGTTTTTTCCATATTCCAGGAGTTTGTGTCTTATTTTAGAACAGGTGAATGATAAATGTGAAGCATATGTTTGACCTATTCCATTTTATTTGTACAAACCTACTTGGTAGTAATGTATGAATATTTTTTAATCCAATAAATTACTATACAATCAGAATATTTTACTCCTTGTTCATAAGATCAAATAAATGAAATGTCGTCAATCTTGAACTTTCAGTTCAAGAGGATAATAAACATTGAATCTTCACAAGCATGCATATGAAAATTATGTGAAAGCAATGCAATTTTTTCCATTGCGAAAAATACTTAATATATTTCAACAGTGATCTCTTGTACTTTTCATGCAAATAACTAGAAAAGGAATCCTTTCTATCAATTCATATAAACGTTAATTATTTTCGTCCATCACATCTTTTCCAATTCATTCACATTCTGAGAAATACGCTAAGAATGCAGAAAGGGCAACATAGTGTTGACTTGGAACATAAAAATATTTTGAAAAACGTCATTACTTCGATACAGAGTGGAATGTGTCAAATTTCCAATGCCAGAGCTGTGATTTTATAATTGTGAATGGAGTATAGTTGGTTACATTTCCATTATGACATAAATCATTTACTGTTTTTGATAGTTGTCAAAGGTCATTTTCAATTTTCTCTAGTATTTTTATCTGATAATTTTACGTTTGTTAGTAACGTTCTCTAATATGAATCGCTATACGAACGCCGAGATGACTGATATGCATTTTATGTATGGACTTGCTAATGGAAATTCGGTGGAGGCTAAGCGGTTGTACGGTGAACATTTTCCCAATCGTTATGTCCCAGATAGAAAAACCTTCCAAACTATCCATCAACGCCTTAATGAAACAGGCTCATTTAAACGAAGTGGAGGACCAGGTAGGCCAAACACAGTAACAACAGTACAATTAGAAGAAAATGTATTGAACATGGTAGATGAAGATCCAGGTACTTCTACCAGAAAGTTGGCAGATACGTTCAATACAAGACAATTTGAAACATTTTAAAGCGGCAGGGCTTGTATCCATACCACATTCAGCGCGTTCAGGAACTTATTCCTGCTGATTTTCCTCCACGTATTGCATTTTGTCAATGGCTTCTGCAAACTTTGATTCAAATCCCTCAACTACTGATGCTGATTCTGTTTACTGATGAAGCAAATTTCTCAAGAAATTCAATTAGGAACTTTCACAATAACCATGTATGGGCTGATGAAAATCCGCATGCGACACTTGAAGACCGTTTCCAACATCAATTTTCATTAAACGTTTGGGTTGGAATAGTGGGTAACTATCTTATTGGACCGGTATTTCTACCGGGAAGACTTACCGGCGAAATATATCGACACTTTTTGGAAGAAATACTACCTGGGTTTTTAGAGGATGTACCAATGGTAACAAGGATTGCGATGTGGTTTATGCACGATGGTGCACCAGCACATTTTAGTTTGGTTGCTCGTAATTTTTGAAAGCAACATATGAAGATCGCTGGATTGGCCGAGGTGGGCCTCACTTATGGCCTGCTCGATCGCCAGACTTAAATCCCTTGGATTTTTTTCTATGGGGCCATTTGAAGTCATTAGTGTACACAACTGCTGTAGAAAATGTAGAAGATTTGAGAAATCGGATAATAGAAGGATGCAACTCAATAAGAAACACCCCTGGTATTTTTGAAAGAGTTCGGCAGTCAATGAGGAGAAGATTGGATGCATGTATTATAGCTGGGGGTAGTCATTTTCAGCAGTATTTGTAATTAAAAATCTTGCAAGTAATAAATATTGTTTTTTTTAATCCACCCCTGTATCTTCGAAATGAAACGATTTTCGAAAAATCGTCTAAGGTACAAATATTCTTAAAATAGTCCAAGGAATAACCCCCTAAATTTGTGCCGCATGTTTTTTCTACACCCTGTATTTCATATAGTAAAATACGATGAGAGCACCAGCAGAAATCAGCACCATACAAAATTGATTTGTTTTTGTTACTGTTCAGTACAATTATGGATGACTCCATATCAATCATCGATGTTTTTCTTGTTTCTCCTTTTTTGAGTATCCCTCTGTTCACAAATTCCCAAATTTCCCTCTAAAATGAACTCATTAGGTTGTCGAACAATGATTTCGCAAACGTGAGTATGAATGAATATGTTAATGTCTATAGACAGAACAGATCATTTTAGAATTATAATATATTTTTAAGTGTAGGTAATAACCACAAGCAATTACGCTATTTTTAACATGAACTGTTGTTTTATTGTTTTTGAAGTAATCTGTTACACATGATATCTCCTGGAAGTACTTTCATTCAGTTTGATTGTGTTGGTAACTTTCTTTTTTTTTGTGCACACTTCATGAAATATTAAATTATAACATGTTCCGATTAGGAAGCTTTCAGAAAACATTAAATGACGTCCATTAATCGTGAGATACCGTCCAAATCTTCCTTCCTCAAAGGAATTTATATTCCTCATTAAGGAAAAAATATAAGAGACCTTGATGAGAATAATTTTATATCAACTGAATACTTTTACCCAGAAAAAATATTTGCAAATGCAGGTACCAGAGGATCTTATGCAAGGACCTTTTGTCATTGCATATTTATATCGGCTATTTCTCTTTTTTTTGCTAATTTTTCTATAAAAATGACGACTTTAAATCTATGGGAGATGATCTTCCAATATTAGGGGTCTGTAGTGTTCATCGAACACCTGAAGAACAGAAGAATATCTCTTGGAAGATCGGACCTGATCGAAAGATCCTCCCAATCTAGAGAGAGTTGATTAGGACTTCGTGAAAAAGTTAGTTAAGCATCAGGTGGAGTATTTTTTTACTGCTTCTTCATTGTTTTTCTTTCCTGTTCTTGTTACAGATATAATTTCTAGATACTTGCATCCAGTTCGATGAATAAGCTTGCTTTCGAATACAAGAAGCTCTGTAACATGGATATCAGCATATTTTTTGAACAAATTCAGTATCACTACACAGGGGGAGTCAGAGTTTTTTCAGAGGTATCTGTTCACGCGTATCATACGCAGAATTGTATGGCACCAAGTTTACATTCCCTCTGCTAGCACTTAGATTTGGAGCGGGATACAGATTTTTTCCTTTTACACAATATGTTCCTTGTCGCCATTTATTCACATGTGCCATATGTAATATATTGTTTGATTTAAGAAAGAAGTATAATGCTCTCTCTCAAAAGAATACATGTATGAAGATGTTTCCACTTCTAAAACTTTAGCAAAATTATAGTGTTCTTTCTATTCGATTCTGTTGTTCTTCAAAACTCATGTACCACTTCGAAATTTTTTTATCAAATGCCATATTCCATTTTGTTCATCAGGCATATAAAGAAAATGCTTTTCATGCTTTGATGCCCGGTTTGCACTGAAAATCCTTTATATTTCGCCTGTGACCATTTTACTGTTTGAAATTCAATAAATTCGTATGATGATATCAATTAACTTACTAATTACCTTCATTACCAGGAAAACAACGAGTGTCTGCATGAATTGCCTGTTATTTTATAATTACAGTTTGGATATCGTGCCGCTACTGGTGAATGCGAATAGATGAGAGAATGTAGAAGAAAGTGTTATGCCTGGCATGGTCTGATAGACAATTTCACATGGAGAACGAACGGCGAAAGTCAAGTACATCGTACTCTACGTGTTCTGCGAGTCCAGGTCATCCAACCAACCTGTCGTCAACAATCGACAACGAAAAACAATGATTTGGCCATTGGTCTACAAAATAACACAAAAAGAGGATAATTTGGATAATACTCTGTCCTCTGGAGCGGCACTAATTGGGGTGGGACTGTCCTTTCACAATGTGAATTTAGTTGAAAAAATCAAAATTTTTTTCCCCAGGAATATCTCTGTAGTTTTCTTTTGCTTAGTTAAAGCCGAATTTTTGCATGTCTTCTGAACTTTGCATCCCAAAAAATGTGGATTTTGTTTGTTGTCCATACCTATTTCATTTGATTTGACACATAATCACAAAATTCCTTCATTATTTGAAAATTCAATTCTATGCTTTATTTCCTTGCGGAAAGGGTGTATGTACAGGGGGCAGGACTGGTGATATCTACACTACAACTTTTTCAGAGATAGAGGAAAAAATGTCACATTGCGATTATCATTTTTTGAGGTCATACATAATGACGCCAAACTGCACCAGTTCGGAGCAGTCAATCGCCAATTCCTATTGGATCACGGGTAGAAATCCCAGAATACTCTAAATTTGAAGCTGAATCCGGCTATGGAAGCCCTCAGCGATAGATTGATAAAGAAATGTTGAGCTTCTAAAAAAATCTCACTATTTCTCCGATTCTTTTTGAATATTTTGGGTTGATAATGATCGCTTGGTGGTGAAAGTGGCAAAGTCAGAAATACCGGAAAATTGACGGATCTCAGCCTTAGTAATCGATTCTTGGATTCTCCAATTCTCGTAGCTTAGAAATAATGAATAATAAATCATTTTTTTCGCAAAGATGAATCGCCGACGTCATTAATTGTCCACGGAAAACCCATAATTTTCCACATTTCCGGAGCTACTTGTTGGTGTCTCGGCCATGAGTAGGTCACATTGTTTTCTTCAGTCAAAAACTGCGGATGACTCCAAGTGAAAGTTCTGTTCGTTGACTCCTTCAGATTGGACAGGTCATCCAACTTAGCGGACATAGACTACGTCAATAACTCGTCGTTTAAGGATGTCATAATTTCGTTTTCATATATTTTCCCATCCTATTGGGTCAAATCCGTTCGGTCTTTCGGCTACGGTTTGCAATAAATCAAGTGTAATTTTTTAAGAATCGTGCTTTGTTAATTTCCAAAGCGTTTGGAGGTGGAGGTTTGTTAGCGTAGATAAAAATCCATAGGTGATGTAGGTATCACAATATTAACACTTCCGATTCTGGAGATCACAGACTAAAAACTAAAGAAATTTTTCGCCAAATAACTCCATAGAGGCACATGTTTTTTGGTGCAGTTTCTTGAAGAAAATCGATCATCATTTCAGCCAGCACATATCAAAAGAAATGATGCAACAATCAGGGAAAAATTACATGGAACACAAAACCTAAGTTCAAGAAACAATATCCCTAAAAATTTATTCAAAAACTGAAATCACTTTTTGGATGGTGGGGAGAATGGATATTTGAATTTTTCGTTGTTTGATCGTCAAAATAGTCCTATTCACAACTATATTCGCATTCGAATGAGATTCAAATAATCTTATTCAAATAATCAGGTACAAATGAGACTGAATAAAAATGAATTTCGCATATGTGAATTCCTGATGCTTACCACTACAGTACTGAATTATTTAATAATAATTAGAACCGAATGGGTTTTATGTTATTTCCCGAATCAGAAAGAAAAACAAACAACATAGATACAATAACAATTCCTCAAAATTTCATCCTTCATATGAATCTTATGTTATAAAGCAAGTATACAGGGTCTTTCATCATAAAAGTCATTTTTGGCTTATGACATACAGGGTGTCCGGGGAATAACTGTACAATCTCATACCAGAGATAGAGTTGGACTAGCTGATTACGAATTGACTATAAAAAATTAATTTCTGGATTTCCCTAGAAAGCTACAGGGTGATATTCCAGCTTCATGGAAATAATAAGAACATCATAAAATCCAAACTTATCGACGGATATTATTGAAACTTGGGAGGGTATTGGCACATGCTAAGGTCGAGTCTGAAAGATATCAATTATTCCATTATTCCAGGGCCGGACTCATTAATCTTCATTTAAAGTGTTCAGGGTAAAAAAAACACTTTGTATTTCGAAATACAAATAATTGATTCGCTTTTTAGAAAGAAGCTAAATTATGCTTCAATTTGTGGTATCGCTCAAAGTTGTCACATCAATAATTATTTTTTTATGAATTTCTTAATTTGGATAAAGTTCGAAAATTTTAATTCATTTTCCTGAACAGGACTTAGTCCTTTTGTGGAGGTCGAAAATAAATAATAAACTTTCTTAAAGAAGTCACTGAAGGTGAGGAATACTATAATAATTTGTTGATATACTGGGTGGCCACCCCAGACACGGATCTCATTGCGATGGACTTAATGAAGGTACATTTCGAACAAAAAAATTGGTAATGTGTATAGGTTATACATGAGCATATTTCAAAATTATTCGTATGTATACGGGGTGTTCGACAACAATATATAAGTAGACCAAAGTGAGACTTCTTCCAATGTAAAAACCTCTAACTCAATTAGGAAATCGAGTATTATGGGTAGTGATTTTTCAATTCGTTAGTCTGTTTCTTTAAAGTTTACTTATTCAATATTAAATATTATGAAGCACTCTGAGAAAGAGGAGATATGATTTTCAGTTTGGGAGAATGTTACAAAATATCTTACTAGATTCAAAGATTCAAGCTCAGAAATGAACAGAAATTAAATTTCCTTCAAGATAAAATATGAATTCCTTAAGCATAAGGTGCACAAAATAATCAAAGAGGAAAATATGTACCCGTACCACATACAACAGGTACAACGATTGGAACCTGGCGATAATGTCTTAAGACTGAATTTTGCACGTTGGAAAGCAAATCACAGTCACTTTGTACAGAACAATATTCAGTGATGAGGCTCAATTCACCAGAGATGGTGTGTTCAATATTCATAACTCGCACATTTGTGCCGAAAATAATCCACACAGTATAAGACTGAGAAAATCACAATAAAAATTTTCAGTAAATGTTTGGTGTGCTGTGATAAACCAACATTTGATAGGGCCTCATTTTTTTCACGGTCGCCTTACAAGTGCGATTTATCTGGATTTCTTGCAAAATATTTTACCCGGCATGCTACAAGGAATAAATATTAGAGGGATTTATTTCCAGCATGATGGAGCTGGACCTCATTTTGGCTTGGAAGTGAGAAGTTACCTCGACAATACCTATCCAAATAGATGGATAGGTCGAGAAGGACCTATTCCATGGCCTCCTCGATCTCCAGATTTCAACCCACTAGACTATTTTGTATGGGGAAAATTGAAGGATATGGTATATTCTGAAGAAATCCAATCAAGAGAACAGCTGATGAACAGAATTACCAACTGTTGCGATATTTTAAGAAATCATGGCGATATGATTCGCAAGGCTGTATCCAATTTGAACATTCGGCAAGAGAAATGTATACAAGCTAATGGTTTTCATTTCGAACCACTTCTAAAATAACGTTGAATCGGCAATTCATTCGTTCCTATTTTCATTTTTATTAGGTACTCTTTACTGTATTTTAGTTTCTTTCATTTGTTATTGTTTAGTTATGGAATGTGCTTATGAAAGCTCTGAACTTTTTTGAAAATTTTCTACAAATAAGTTCGCTTTTTATATTCAAACATGTGATTTTCAGTTCTCTTCATGGTGAAAAATTCAATTTATCGAACTTTATCCAAATTCAAAAATTCATAAAAAAATAATTGTTGATGTGACAACTTTGAGCGATACCCCAAATTGAAGCATAATTTAGCTTCTTTCTAAAAAGCGAATCAATTATTTGTAATTCGAAATACAAAGTGTTTTTTTTACCCTGAACACTTTAAATGAAGATTAATGAGTCCGGCCCTGGAATAATGGAATAATTGATATCTTTCAGACTCGACCTTAGCATGTGCCAAAAACCTCCCAAGTTTCAATAATATCCGTCAATAAGTTTGGATTTTATGATGGTCTTAGTATTTCCATGAAGCTGGAATATCACCCTGTAGCTTTCTAGAGAAATGCAGAAATTAATTTTTTAAAGTCAATTCGTAATCAGCTAGTCCAACTCTATCTCTGGTATGAGTATGTACAGTTATTCCCCGGACACCCTGTATATACTGTTTTCAACTTTGTGCAATATTCTGTTAACTGTGGTGAGTTATGCGTGATATTTGAAATAATGGTTTCTGGACTTCGGGTCACATCTTAGTATTTTTTAGGGCTCATTTCAATTGAAGTCCTATAGATTTCCTAAAAAATTAAAAATGGCGGAAAACCTGCAAAGTTGGAATTTTCTTCTCGGTTGCCAATTTGGAAAGCATTATTTCAACGTATTCGATTTTCTTAGATTTTCTGTGAAACATTTCTCCCAAAATTTCAACTCAACTTTTTTTTTACATGACTTCACCCAAAATTGTTGGAATCTTTGATGGTTAAACAATTTTTCATTCTAAATTCTGATGTGAAAACAGAATGAAAAAATATCCATTGTCGCCTTTCAAAGATAACGATCGGAATACTTTCATAATTTTCATTGAAAAAATTGGAGGTCTTATGAAGGCAAAAATTGTGCTAATAGGTTGCCAGAATGACCCGGATGGAAATATGAATTTATAAACAAACAAAAAATTTCGAAAAGCTTTGGGGAGAATCGAAATCTCCTTTTCGATTAACTAGCGTTACTGTAGGTGACGGAAACTTATAGGATTAGACTAAATCAAATTCACACTCGTAGTGAGTTCCATTCCTAACAAAAATTTTCGAAAAAAATTCCTTTTTTTATAATATCATTTTTCCATCCGGTTCATTTTCGAAGGATGGATATTTTTTTCTGTTTTCACCTCAGTATTTCGAATGAAAGGTTCAATCATGAAAGATTTCAACAATTTTGTGTGAAATCTTTTTTTCGCTGGAGACATTGAAAAAAAGTTCAGTTCGTATTTTCACGGAAAATCTCAAAAAATCGAATACATTGAAATGATGCTCTCGAAATTGTCGAGCGAGAAATAAATATTCCAACTCTGCATGTTTTCCGCCATTTTGATTTTTTTTCCAGAATTCTACACCACAATTGATTTGAGCACTAAAAAATATGTGACCAGAAACAGTTATTTCAAATGTCCCGCATAACTTACCACAAGATGTTGCTCAAAGCTGACATTAAACACCCTGTATCGTATATGCCATAAGGCAAAAATGACTTTGTCGGTGTCATCTATACTCCATTCACTGTTCTGAAAATTTCACCTTTTTTACTTTAATATGAAGAAAAAGGCTGCCGAAATTCGTTGTATTTTATTGCAAGTTTATGGTGACGATGTTCTAGCTGAATGTATACTCCATTCACAATTATAAAATCACAACTCTGGCCTTGGAAATTTGACACATTCCACTCTGTATCGAAGTTATGACGTTTTTCAAAATATTTTTATAATTCAACACTATGTTGCCCTTTCTACATTCTTAGCGTATTTCTCAGAATTTATTCGGAAAATGAATGAATTGGAAGAGATGTGAGGACAAAAATAATTAACGTTTATATGAATTGATAGAAAGGATTCCTTTTCTAGTTATTTGCATGAAAAGTACAAGAGATCACTGTTGAAATATATTATTTTTCGCCATGGAAGAAAATTGCATTGCTTTCACATGATTTTCATATGCATGCTTGTGAAGATTTAATGTTTATTATCCTCTTGAACTGAAAGTTCAAGACTTGACATCAATTGTTGAATCAAGAATAATGGAACATTATATCCCTCTACTGGAATCCAAATAGTTGAAGGGAGTTCTGATGCAACAGGAACTTTTTCTTGGAACAGAACCTTAATAGCTAACTTAATAAAAATAAGAGTATAAGTTATACATTTCATTTATTTGATCTTATGAACAAGGAGTAAAATATTCTGACTGTATAGTAATTTATTAGTTTAAAAAATATTCATACATTACAACCACAGTAGGTTTGTGCAAATAATATGGAACAGGTCAAACATATATGCTTCACATTTATCATTCACCTGTTCTGAAACGTGAAAACGATCAACAATAATCATTTAGAGACCGATGATGGCAATCCAAAACCCGTTTACTTATGAAAATCGTACAATTTCATTCTGCAAGTTCTTTCCTCATAATTCCTCGAAAATCCTACCTAAACCATATTTTCCGGTCGCTTTCGTGAAAAGATCGTATAAGGAAGCCTTTTTTGTCCATTTACACATTCCAAATAAATTTTGAGCACCAAAAACGATACCGAAACTAACCAAACTTCTGGGGGACCGGAATTTCGTTTGAAATCTTTCCAAACGGCCAGATACCTAAAAAAAAGGTTCGTTATCAAGTGTAAATAAGGCGATTAGTACTTACTTTTGCTTTATTCATGCTTATAAATCGATTTTTGGTCCAATTCAAATTTGCCGTTTGTACCCATGTCAAAATATCTTTGATACTTTTACTTTGATGTAAACAAAGAAACTGGCAACGCCGTTTTGTCATTAAAGATATTCTCTGTACGCGCACAGATTATTTATCAGGTGCACCAATTCCTGAAAACGAAACCATGGCCAGAGGCCAGAGTTGTGATTTTATAATTGTGAATGGAGTATACTCGGCTTTATATGTTTGTCCAGTTTATGGTCAAATACTCTGTAGATTCATTTTTCTATTTACACATCCGAATAGGGAATATTTGTGTGAAAGCAGAAACTAGCTCTGGAAAACTATATATATATATATATATATATATATATATATATCAGTGAAACGTGTCCTATGATCAAAGTTACATAAAAATTCGATGAGGAATCCAAAAAGGAACAATTAATCGTGCATAGGAACTGAAACACTGGAAATGAATTTCTTAAAAATATTTCGAGAAGTTCTCCGAGGTGTGGATAGAATGTGCCTTTATATATGTATTAGTACAGTTTCTGGTGGAACACCCTGTATTCCATATTATATTTCTAATTTTAATGCTTTTGGAATTGCGTATTTTGAATATTAACTTCATTTATTAGTGACCATTGAGATTTCATTCCAAGAATTAGAAAAAAGTCTTCTTGTCCAGAAAGGAAAGTATTACATCAGGTGTGTTCGTCACTCACAAGCTTAGCATCGTCATGACGTTAATGAAAATAAAGGTGATCAATACCTATTAAATGCGATCATTGCCCTCGAATTGTCTGAAGATATCATGTGGGCGATATAATTGTTCTAAATACTGCAAATTGCGTAATGAAACAGGCCACCCTGCTTTTATTCCAGATCCTGTTAGTTTCATAATAGTTTAATGCGATTTGGAAATTATGTAAAGTTGTGGAACGATGATGCCTCATTTCCCGGATATCGATCTGTACATCAAAGGGGGTGAAACCAGATACCCGCCCGGCTTACGTAAAATTTCGGGGAAAATTGGTTGTATCACTGTGTTCATCGCCCACTCAATAACAGGATTTCAGTATTGTTTGATTATGGAAGAGGGAGTTTATAATCCATATTTAATACATTAAAATATGGACAGTCATCGCAACTAGTACTTTCCGGAGAGAGGAAAATAGTTAATTAGTTGAAGATGCTAGCTACATCGGAGATCGGATACTTGGTTTACTTTCCATCAACTACATTATTATTATTCTGGTGACCCCGATTCAGCCTCAATATTTGAGATTATTAACTGCATGAATCGATTATTAGGAATAATGATATTTGAGCCTGATTCATATAAAAAAAATTATAGTGAAAAGGGGTTACAGTCCACTGCGACCTTGCGGTCAATTGTATTGGTTTACATATGAATTGGGTCCAATAAATATCACCGACCCCGAATATAAAAGATAAGAATGAAATGACTAAGTTCTTAGATGGTTCTTCCTTGAACCAAAACCTAACAGTGCGAATATCAGGTAGAAGATATTCCAGTAAACAGAATCCACCTGTCAAAAGTACATAGGGGATCGGCCTCTGTCCCAGCTCAAGATTTTTTTTCGATGAATCATCCTTTTTCCTGTCCATTATTTCAGGAAACACAAAGTTTTTTGTGATCACATTCATAATTGAGTAATTGCTTCTGTGCATCGCTTGAGATACGTAATTCACGGTCCTTACTTTTGTGGTCGATTAGGTTCAATAGGGAGTTTTCCATGTATGTAATACCATCTCCAGTGAAGCTTTCTCCAAGTCACTTCCTGTTTCGCAAGAAACTTTTTTCCAAATTCATATTCCACATTTAAAAAATTTATTTTGTGATTTCTTGCTTAAGTTTGGTTACAATTACATATTTGATATATGAACCAGTTCTCAATAAAACAACCCCTCTACGACTCAGGAGTATTATCTGTTGATAAATTATATTTTTCTCGAAAACCGTGAACTTCAGTAAGAAATAGTAAAAATTATTTGCTGAGAATAGATGGAGATATCCAAAATTAATTTTTTCATTGTAAAATATGGAAAAAAGTTTCTCTTGATACAAGGTTTAGTGATGACTTTTCTTTCCTTTGAAATCATATAGGAACACCACAAAAAAATGTCTTCACGCTCGCAAAGAAAGGTAACTTAATTTTATTGTTTTCAGATCTTTGGTTGTTGGGAATAGTAATTTTCATTACACCGAAAGTGACCCTTTTCCGTGCGGCCGCACCGAAAGTGACCCTTTTCCGTGCGCTGAGACATAGATGCATCTATGATGAGACACAAAGCAACGATTGCGTGATGACAGTAGACGTCAGTGTTTCGAATAATTATTGTTTTACAATATCGAAATGCTTTCTGTCGAAGAACAAATATCGTTGGATTGTTTTAGGAGAGGTGTAATGAAAAATATCGTTCATTACACGTCCAGAAAGTCTTTTTCCGTGCTTGCACGAATTCCCGTGTTCGGCTCCGCCTCACACGGGAACTCTTCGCGCGCACACGGAAAAAGCTTAATTTCTGGACTAGTAATGAAATATACTATTACGTAACAAGTCCGGAAAATAGGGTTTTTTTATACGAATAGACAAAATTCTAGGACGAGCCCGAGGTGAGTCCTGGAAGTCTGTGAGTCCAAAAAAACTATTTTCGGGCGTGTTGCGTACAATATTTTTTCGGCAACCGTGTACAAATCAATGAGACGGCAAATTTCTTTATTATACATTTTGATTATTATTTGAATTGAACAGAACACAGAACAGAACTGTCATCCGTTATTTCGTTGCTATTGTGATGATCATCACAATGACAACAACGACGTGAGTTTTTCCGGCCCAGGCCGGAAAGTACGTACTTTCCGGACTAGGCCGGGAAATGTTACTTTCTCGAAGAAAAAGTGCCCGGGAAGTGGGTACTTCCCGGACGGTTGCCGAAAAAACAATTTAAAACTGTTTTTCGGGCGTCGTATCCTTAAACACCATGTCAAACACTCTGCTAAGAAGCATTCCTTACAAAAGGTGTGTTGGAAGTATAAGGCTCGTGAAACATCATTTAACTGGTTTCGAAATTGTCCTTCAGTAAAGGTTCAATTCAGCAACAATTGTTCTTTTTCCATTGAAAAATACTGAAGTCTTTTTCCGAAGAAGAGAAAAAATGTGATCAAAAATACATATTTCTGTTATTCAACTCCAATCACACACATCGTCAAAAGTCTTTTCCCCCCCTTAGGTTTCTCAAGAAATAAACAATCTATGTTCTGGAAATGAAATGAATATTTTCCTCTGTTCCAACTTGAATATATTTAATAAAAAACCTTTGACTGTTACTCTTTGCTTTATGCAGGATGAGACAAAATGGCAAAAATGAGAATAAATCTAAATTCATCGATTAATTATTTTTGATTAATTATAGTTATTTCACAACTGGAACCAAATTCAATTGTTCCGTTCTTCCTGAAGGGCTAAACTCGATTCCTGAAAAGTTGAAGGTGGGTTATGGCGATTGGATATATGTATAGCTCTCCTAAGTAATACCAAACGTGCTCAATTGCATTCATGTCCGGTGAGTTTGCTGGCCACTTCATTTTCTGGATATTGCTCTCTTGAAGTATGTTTGGAACCCTTCGTGTGGCGTTATCATCCTGATAAATGAAATTACATATCCCCAAAATCGTTGCGCAGAGGAACAATGGCTCAATGATGTTTTCTACGTAAATGGCATAATAAGAGGGGTGCGGCGACCAAACATTTTACACCCCAGCACATTATTGATCCGCCTTGAAAGGGTACAACTTCCCGGGCGTAATTGGATTGCTCTTGTCTGCTTAGACCTCTCCAAACCCTTCCTCATCGACTATCACTTTGTAAACCGAATCGTGACTCCCGTCACAAAGGGTGTGTTGGAAGGTTAAGGCACGTGAATTATAATTCTACAAGTTTCGAAATTGTCCTACTGGAAATGATCAATTCAGCAAGAATTGTTCTTTTCCCACTGAAAAATGCTGTCTTTATTCGAGGAAAGAGAAAAAATAAATATTTTTCGGCAACCGTCCGGGAAGTACCCATTCCCCGGACGCTTTTTCTTTGAGAAAGTAACATTTCCCGGCCTACTCCGGAAAGTACGTACTTTCCGGACTAGGCCGGAAAAAAATCACGTCTCTGTTGTCATTGTGATGATCATCACAATAGCAACGAAATAACGGATGACAGTTCTGTTCTGTTCAATTCAAATAATAATCAAAATGTATAATAAAGAAATGTGTCGTCTCATTGATTTGTAATTCTACACGCCAGAAAATAGTTTTTTTGAACTCACAGACTTCCATAGAATTTTGTCTATTCGTCCAAAAAACCCAATTTTCCGGACTTGTTACGTAAATTATTTCCCTATTCAACTCCCAAGTATATTCAATATTACAACCTTGATGAACTCTAAAATCTTTTTAAATGAAATAATGACAAAACGCCACACAGACTTGATCTAAAGGGAAAAAAGATTCCGCGGAAGATTGACCAATAATTCCTTCACATCATCTGGTTCAGGGTTCAGTGTATCTCAATCAACGCTTTTCAGTACAATTGAATTAAAAATCGAAGTAAATGTTGTATTTCGAGAAATACTCAAAAAATGGAACCATACTTTCTACATTGGAGAAATTAGTGTCGTTCAAGTTTACTTTCCAATAATACCTTGATAATTGAGAAATTAGTTGCAGTTTTAAAGGAAAAATATCCACTCTGTGATGATCGTAAAAAGATTTCAAATAATTCAATTCATAATAGGTGAGAAAGGCAGCGCCATAAAACAGTCAATTCTCAGGATTTCGATTAATTTGACCGCTATAAAAATCAAAATAAAACAACAAACATAATGGAACAACTCCAAGATAACTTTCTGCCACCAAGAACGAAGGATATAGCTCCTTTCCAACAACTTCCTACTTGTGAATTGTGGCCAATCCCGAAACCTCTTCTGAATTCAAGGTCCTGAAAGGAAGGAAGTGAATAAATTCACATACACCGATATAAATATACGACTCCTTCGAAAACCCGAAGTCGTTCCATTTCCGCAAAATAAAGTTCGCTCGTTAATAAAGGTGTATCGCAAAGTTCATGAACCTGACCGTGATTCGTTGTTATCCTCGCTTCACCGACTCGATGTCTTCGAGCATGTGCTAAACCAGATGCACAGCCACGACGAAGGCTCGAAGGAGGGACATTGAAGTTTCTATAAAGCCGGCTCGGGAGTAGAACGCTTGTTAGTATACTTCGAAAGCTAGGTCAACAATCATTGTGTGTTGTGGCAGTAGCATTTTAGACCAAGTGACCTACTAACCAATATCTCCCAACAACTGATCCGTTAGGAATTTAGTGCCTTTAGGTTTTTCTCGCCAAGACTGAGACGCTTAAGTGACATTTCAAGTGTTCAAATTGTGATATTAGTGATAAGTTCAAGATGCCTGCACCAATTCCCGACACCATCAACGAACAGGATTACGAAAGCGATGTCATCGATGAGATCCAAACCACCAAACTCTTGGAAACTAGAGATAGTATTTCTTCGATCGATAGCGACGTCTCTGTATCATTTGATAAAATTCAACATGAAGACAATCCTAATGAAGCTGAAGACGAAGGGGCCCACATGGCAGACCTTTCTGACAGCTCCTCCGATAACGGATCTGCTGGTGGTGGAAAAGACTCAGGCTGTGAAGTCACCCCTGAAGTAACCGAACCACCATTCAGCCCCCCATGTGAGGAACTGGCTGATAAGATTGTCCAACAGGTAGAATTCTATTTTTCCGATTCTAACATAACTAAGGACGCTTTCCTCTTGAAACATGTTAAGAGAAATAAAGAAGGATATGTTTCCCTGAAACTCATATCGAGTTTCAAGAGAGTCAAGCATCTTACGAAAGATTGGAGGGTAGTTGCCCATGCCTTAACTCGTTCAACAAAACTGGAGATCAATGAAGCTGGAACAAAATTGCGAAGACTGGAGCCTTTACCACAATACGATGAAACTACCCCATCACGTACAATAGTAGCTGTCAATATGCCAATCGATAAGCCAACCATCGAAAATGTAGCCGAATTATTCAAGCAATGTGGTGAAATTGCTCTCATCCGTATATTGAGACCAGGAAATCCGATTCCTGGAGATGTCCGCCAATTCATCAATAAGAACCCTTCCTTAGCCGGTATGGTATGTGCTTTGGTGGAATTCGTCCATTCAGAATCAGCTAGGAATGCCATTCAACTTCAAACCCAGGTTGGTGAAGCCATGAGAGTTTATGAACTGAACAACATTCCTCATCCAGAAAGGAAAAAGAACAAGAATAAGAAGAGTAGCAACCCTAAGATAATTTCGACTTCCTCCGACTACCTTTCATCTTGTCAATCTAGCTCAGAAGCTGAAGACATGAGATTAAGAATCGATCCAAGAAATCGTTTGAGAAGAGGTTCTTCTGCACACTTCCCATCCAGATACATGGAGCCTGCAGCCTGGTTACAACGTAGACTTTCTGCGTCCAGTACTGAAGCTAACTTCATTTATATGCCTAGAAGGTTGTCCTACAGTAGTAGAGATTCAAGTGATTCGAATCTATTTTTGCCAAGGAGGATGAGTGCCTGCAGTATCAGCAGTTCGGATTGTAGCTCAAGGAGATTGTCGTCAGCTAGCCAGAGTTCCGAATACAGCAGTCCAAGGTCTAGAAGCAACAGCGCAGCTTTCCAAAATTTCGAAAATATCGTGAGGTTACCCAAGGGTCCAGACGGATCAAGAGGATTTCGCCAAAGAATGACCTACACTGTTGCTCATTAATAAAATTCTCTCACAATTTGAAATGTACACAACAAATCTGAAAAATCTCATTTCATCGCTATTGATTCGTGACTGAAATTGCATTTATAATCGTAAGATATTTCATCGGGATCAACAATTCTAGATGCGGAACTGATTGCGAAAGGTTTGAATAATTGAGAATAGAAGAAGGAAGTATTGGATGAGCGAACAATATTATAAATTCAAAATAAGAATCCACACGAACAATGTACCGTCCTCATCCAAGGCTCAATCACCTTTTTTCGTAAGGAAGAATGCTTATCATGCATCAGTATTCTAGGCCAAACAGAAAACGTTATTCATAAGATAAATGCAGTTTCAGTTCCACTTCATTCTCAACTTTCTCCGTCGAACTCGAGAGAAATGGTAGAATATCAATTAGGTCCACTTTCTATGTAATTCATCACCTATTTCATGAATTGATATTTTTTAAATTTGAACGAATGAGCTTGACGATCATTAATTCTTTCTCTATTTTGTTTTAAAAATAGGAATAGAACTTGTTTTTCTCAGCTACTAACAATTCATTCGATACATTCCCAGATTTGAAGAGGTATAGTTGAAATAATTTCGACAAATAATGTTTCGTGTTCTGTGAATACATTTCTGCTCATTTCAATAAGCTGAAAATTAGATGTAAATACATACTTTATTTATTTATTTATTGGACGAGTTTGTTCGAATTTTCCACCGAAAGGTGTTTCTTAATTTATTGAAGGATGTGTGATTGTAATAAATATATTTACTTAAAAATGTGCGTTTATATTTTCATTTATGTACCACATTCTCGTTCCTTTGCTTTGGGAACCAGTTTTATGCGATGCCTAATGTTATATTTGTTTTCTATTGCATCAGAAAAAAAATGTTGCAAATCATGGAACAATTCGTCGTATTTCTTGTTAGAATTGTTACAAATTCATTTTCTACTGCTGGGATAAAAAATAGTTTCTGTCTGTTGTGACCAAGGTCACCTTTGAAAAGAGGACTACATCACACAAGAAAAGAGCAGTTTGAATTAATGTATGCAAGTTGTTCAGGAACTCACCAGATATGGATAGCTTTCTGAGTTTCCTTCTTTTTGAATTGTTTTCTGTTCTGTATATTAAAATGATTCATTCGTTTAAACAAATGACATGAAATGTATTGGAACTGGAGAACTTTTTGGTTATAGTTGACAATGGATGAATTTCGATTTTTAAGGAGAATCTCATGAGCTACAAATCTTCCAGTATTCATTTGAAAATTTATAATTGTGATTTTTGATTTCAGATATTCACGGAAAATCTAATATTCCTTCTTACTTAATTCGAAACACAGTTTTTTAAAATACCAAAGTAAAATTTTCTCAGAAATCAGGTTGCAGGTTATTGACTTTGAAGAAAATTATGCAAGAAATTTGTCTGGTTATTTCGGAGAAATTACGTATTATAGAAGAACTTGCTCATTACAAATCCACTGGTCCATGAACTTCTTCAAGTCGATGATTCGATTCTGATGAGAAAACCCAGGTTGTATAATGATAACTTTGAATAACTTCATCAGTGGTTTGTTTGCGAAATAACGTTACCACTTCAATCTTCTCGACTAACGTTATTCAAGAGTGAATTCCTAGATGTGCAGATTAAATATTCCTGCTTTTTGCAATGCGCTCATGCAGAAGGTTTTTGTCATCAAAAGTATATTGTTTTTAAATAATGCTTATTGATATTTATTTATAAAACCACATTATTATTTCAAATGGAATTCTGACACTAGAGATTTTTATATTATTCGGTAGAGCTTGAGGTTACCATTCCATAAATAATATACAGAACTTGATATTTGGCCTGAAATCTTCACTATCTAAATCAGAATTTTACATTTACCAAAAACATTCCAATTCAGTTCTTCACCATTTCAATGACAATACACGAGGAAACATGTAATCTCTAATTTTCGAAGATGATTTCAGAATAATACGAAGTATGGCAAATTTTTGAAGTTGAAATTCAAGCTCCTGCACTGAAATATTATAAGGATGTCCCCTTCGAAATAAGAAAAAATGTATGTGTTTCTAATTTATGCCATTTCAATCCAAATATTTTACACCCCATTAGACACTAGCCCGGCAGAAAAATCTAATTAGATGCATATATTTCAGAAAAACTACTGACACCATTAAATTCTACGTCAAAAAAGTGCTTTAGGAAAATTGGTTTGAGGAAACAGTTATAGAAACTTTTCCAAAATACACATTCGCCAAAAATATCCAATAACTCGAACAAAGATAAATTGTCTTCACCATGAAAATTTACTCCCAACCTCCAAGAGATACCCACATCAGTTATCTAGCGCGTAACTTCAGTTTATTTTTTACCGATATATTCATCATCCTACTGCCTTTTCAATGCTCAGGGAGTAGGTATAAATGAGATGAATTCGGAGCTTTCAGACACCTTTGTCTGCATTTAAGATTTTGTTAGAGTCTTGCAGTTTGACAAAGTCAGATCTATATTAGATTATTTCGTTTCTTTAAAAGAATGAAAAAATAATTATTTGAATGATTTGTCTGAAATCCGAATAGAATTAGAAATTAGCTGAACAATCATCAAGGTTTTTTTTTGCCGACCTTAGCTCTTGCTGAAGGACTATTTGAAGTATTAAAATGAGTCACCTAAAGCAATGACGTGAAGTCAGGATCTTGTTTGTCAACCTTCCACCTTGAATGTAGATTCGCATTCAAGAACCACAGGCAATTTTCTTTCTGACAACTTCCAAGAGAAAATTAACAGCAGTTGTCGACCCATGATCCCGAATCTGATATTACAGAAATATTAGAATATTTTTGCATGATTCGTTAGAATTTTATATCGGTCTGTTAATGCGAACTGGTCAAAAATTTGCGTGTATTACGAAGTTATTAGCCCTTGAATTCAATTGAGTGTAATCAGAGGTACGGTCCGACCATCTCTCTTCGTATAACAATCTGTTTATTTGATGATTTTTTCATCTTCTTCATCTTGAAATTTCTAATTCAGTGATTTTTCGGGAGAAAGTTCATTTTGATGATATCTTTCTTCTGTCAGAAAACATTCATCCTCAAAATCGACCTGTTTATAGAGTGTCTGGAACTAGCATAGGCAACGATGACTCATAACAACATTTTTTGAAAAATGTGAATTACGCAACATGCAGGATGCCAAATTTGATGATGAAAAAATATTATTCAATGATAATTTTCAGTACTTTCGGAATATAAGGTTGAAATTTCGCACAAAGTTTTCCCATGTTGAAGCATTCCACAGTGGACCTTAGTACAGGGTGCGGCAACTAGTTTTCCCACATTTGAACAAGCTCTTAAAATAATACGAAGAAAAATATTGAAAAAATGGATGGAGTCACATCCCATACTGGCAGTCATTCACGTGAGATTCTGCAGTAGATCTTCTCCGAACGAGGGAAGTCATTTCGTGGCCCCCACGCTCCCCCGATTTGAGTGCCGGTTTTTTCTTCCTGTGAGTTTACCTCAAAAATGAGGTCTTCAATCATCGCCCTAGGACCCTTGATGTCCCTTAATGACTTGAAAGAGGCAATCAAGGAGGTAATCATCCAAATGGAAACCGCTATTGCTGCGATATACTGAAATTTTAAAAACCGAAATAATATAAAAATCAAATAAACTGCTCCACATGAGTTAGGGATATTGACTTAAATTGCAAAAAAATAAGATTGTGATGAAAAAAGTTGCAAATTAATTTTAGCCTTTGGTTAAGAAAAACAGAGTAAAATAACGAAATTTTATTCCCAGAGAATTCAAGCATTTTAAGACTATCAACACAATGTATGGCCTCCACGGGCATCAATAACAGCTTGCATTCTTCTCTGCATACTACACACGAGGTTGTTGAACATTTCTTGAGGAATTTGGTTCCATGAACGGGGCAGAAGCTCTCTCAGATCATTTAAGGATTCTGGGGTAGGTTGATGATTATCTAATCTTCTTTGGAGCATATCCCATGCATGTTCTATGTAATTCAAATCTGGTGAGTGCGGAGGTATTGGTAAATGTGGAATACCAAGCTCCTCGCGCGCATTCTCAACTATGGCTGCACGGCGCGGTCTAGCGTTATCGTCTACAAATTGAAAAGTTTCACCAATAGCAGCGTGAAAATTTGGCACAGCATTGTCAATGACATGCTCCCGATAGTGAGAGGCGGTCATATTCCTAGGACAAATGTGTAGATCTGTGCCCCCGTTGAAACATATCCCAGTCCATATCATAACACTACCCCCTCGGAATGGATGGACTTCTTGGACATAGTGACGATTACGAGGTATGCGTGGGATTGTCCATACCCGTATTCTTCGAGAATCTAAAAATCGCCCATATCTGGATTCATCAGTGAAAAGGACACTATACGCCATTGATCGTTCCAATTGATATGTTGCCTTGCCCATTCCAGTCTTTGACGCTTATGGTCACGTGTTAATGGAACTCCTCTTAATGGACGTATATAACCTACATTCACCTCTCTCAAACGTCGTCTGATGGTTTCGATGGAAACTTGGACCCCATCTGCATTTTGAAGAGTATTCCGTAGCATTCTACACGTAGATGTAGGGTTTCTTCTCGCTGAAACGGTGACCCTGAGCAGGTGTTGTTTTTCGTCGCCCACCAAGCCTTGGTCTTTCCAACACGGAACCTGCCTCCCTGAACCTATTCCAAAGTCGAGATATCATACTTTGGCTGACTTGGAGCCTTTCCGCTACAACAACCTGAGCTAGGCCACCCTGTAGCATTCCGTTGAGTCGTTGATAAACTGACTTCATTTCAAAATAAGAACATTCATGAAGCATTATGCAAAGAACTTCAGGAAAAAGGCGACCAGATTGACGAAATGTCTCATACTGATTTTTATTGGACCGATTCAAGTTGTTATTGAGTTTTAAATGATTTTACAGCGATTTTCTCGAAGATTACATACTTTTAAAAACGATTGAATACGATATCCCTAACTCTTGAGAGAAGTTATATTGAGGGTCCCATTAACCGATAATATACAAAGGATTTTCCATCTGAAAGAACGAACTTGAGGTCCAATTCCAGTATATAACCGGAAGTATAAGACCAGAGAAATTATTTTATCGAACAAAATCTCACACAAAACTCCTGTATATATTTTTTCAAAAAACTCGTATCACTAGTTTTTCATATACATATGGACTCAAATCGTCGAGAAAGGCCCTGTATATAATTATAATTCTACTTGAATTTTCAATCTACTTTCACTGAAGTAAATTAACTAGAATATGAGTGTGATGTGATAGCGGTATTCGTGCATCGCAAGATAATACGTTCAACTTTCTTCTCACTTAAGGTTCAATGTAACACGAGTGCATAGGTAACATTTGAAAAATTGAGGCTGACAGGATTTAGATCCTTTGAGTGTCGACAAATTGCATTATAACTAATGCATCAGTATTGATAGCATTAGGTTGTTGGACTTTCACTGCAGCATTTTTAACCACGACGTACGGAAATAATGGTACTTGTGTGAAGCTTGAAACAGTTTCTTTGGGAGAGGCCCCTTATATTTTCAGGAACTGAAACAGAATAAAAATGATGAGAATGTTTTCAGTATTTTATCTACTCCCATAGAATAATATATCCATTATTCAACTGATTTTGATCTGTAATAGTCTCTATAAACCAATAGTGTGAGGTAATAATAACTCACGCCTATAACTCACTCTAATACAAATAGGAAAAATGTAGCTTACGAAATGAATAAAAAAGTCGGGTGAATGGGGAACACTATTTCAGACATCAAGGTAAAGTTCTCGCCATCCATTTCTACATTTTCTTGGGTCTGAATATCCAAAAATTGCATTTGGAAAAGGTGAAATTTTGACGTTTTCTACGGGATTCGATATCGTTTCGTTTTTCGACCACAGAAATCGCTTCTGACAACTGTTGTCAATTTCGAAAATGCAGATTAATTCGAATTTTTCTGAAGAAGTCGAAGATAATGTGTGTTCAATTCGCGGTAATGGTCATAACACACTTGATGAATTACACCCCTCGCCTAACGGCTCGGGCTGCAAAATTCATCTGCGTGTGTTATGACTTACATTACCACTCATTGAACAATAATATAGGTACTATTATATGGTTCTGGTAACGGGTTACTATTTATGGGCAATTTTGGCTTCAATAATTTCCGCAAATATGTATATTTATAATACATACAACCAAATGCTATATTCAAGGACCAGAATCGAACCAGTGGATTCTAGATTTAATATTCTCAACAAGAAGTTTTTCAACAAACTTAAAGAGCTAGATGACATTTTTGACCTTTATCACCAAGAAGCACATTAAAAAACATCCAGAAAGTATCCTACACAGACCTTTATCAAAAAACTAGAAAACTTACAACTTTATACAATATCTATATATTTGTAATTTTTTTCTGATTCTATGTATGAAGCAAATAATTTTTATTATAATGGGCTGAAGGACCTCAGGTCGATGGCAGTGAATAAACTTTTCTTCTTCTTCTATACAAACAGCAATTGGAAAACATTTAAAAAATAAAGAGGAAAGATGAAAATTGACAACTCACGATTGAAATTAATCGTCAAATTCCGATTCACTTGGCATTTTGGTCAAAATTTCGGTGTTTCTGTTCTGCGTGACAGCTCATATCCATGGAAACATGAAAATCTTGCTGTTCCACCAATTTGAAATGTTTACCTACTTCTTGATCTGGTAATAGCATTCCATGTTAGTCATGTTACTATAAGTTTTATGCCTCAAACGCGGCGTTTGAAATTAGAGCCTAGCCCGAAAATTTCAATTTTAAATTTTAAGACTTTTCCGTTCGAGAGGTATGACGATTTCAAATCCACAAATTAGAAATTGCGCCTTTAGATCGAGACGTATTCAAGTATCCAAAATTTTGTACAGAATCATATAAAAATTCTAGCAGATTGAAAAATCCCAATATTTTTGTGATAACGGATCATGTACAATTTTTTTGACAGTTGATTCTTGAATGTTGAATGCTAATCTACCTACAAGGTGGATCTACTACTTTACTTACCAGGTGTCGTGAATTGTGAATTGTGATCTTTCTTGTTCGAAAACCAAGGCTGTCGTTTATTGATTTTCCGTTCATTTGTACTTGAATTCAATAATATTTAATGAAGAAACTGTCCCGGGAAAATTGAAAATCGAACTTGTCCACATTACAATACTACATACTTGAAGCCAAAGGTAATGATAGTCTCTGGGTAATGAATGGAAGTAGCCAATCATTTCGTTGAATTCCTTCAAATCGAGAAAAAATAAGGCCTCCTAAATTCTGGCTGGTAAACATTTTTAAACATTCGAAACAGAAATTTGGTATAATCATAATTGCGCACATCAATGTTGATCAAATTTCAGCCTCTCTATACAAACGGTATACAACACATCATACACACAGGTTTGAAATATTATAGAATTTAACATCTCCCTCCTCTCTCAATAAATAATAATAAATTCATTCAATACTAGAAAACAGATCTACAATTTTGTTTAGGTACTGTGTTTTTTATGTATCTGGCTTTATCTATTTGAGTGTGATAGAGGAGTGAATGCACTTAAATTTGAATTATTGCGGATTCCAAATAAGTATACCTACATACAGTAAGTTTCACTTCGAATGATGAGAAAATTCATTCAATCAATACAGTCGACTGATTTTTGGAATTTTCAATTTTTTTCTATAAGTACATGAGTTCTATACTATGAGTTGTACTCCGATAGTTCCACATCTTTATGCATTACCTCTAGATTCGCCTTTTTCATAGCCATCTAGAATATCGAAAAAAAAACTCAGAAATAGGAATCATTTTCTAAAAGAGCAAATAAATCTCAAATTAAATTTCGTAACCTAAACCGAGTGTTCACAACGTCAGAGCAAAAATGTACCTAATGTTCAAATATTTGAAGAATCACTACTTATATAAATATTTGATGGATTCAGTCTTTACTTGATGGAAATTCATGTTCAATAACAGGTAAATAAAATTCAATTTCCACAGACAATATTTAATTTTGAACAACGATCGTTTCGCCTCACTGAGGCTTCGTCAGGTTCTACATTTGAACTAATTGGGTGGTATAATAACAGGCCATTATATAGGACTAGCTGGCCCGGCGAACTTTGTTCCGCCTAAATGATACTTGCGGTGGATTTCACAAATCGTAATCACCGGTGATCGGAGATCAACAGCTTGGTTCACTGATTTTTGAACTGTCAAATGTTTCGATGGATATGAGCTGTCACACAGAACAGATACATAAAAATAATATGTCAATTACCAATTATAGCAATTTTGGATTTAGTGATTTCCGCAAATATATTTATTACCCAAACAGAAATTCAAAAACATTTTGAAAATTATGAGAAAAGATGAGAATGGACATATCACGATCGAAACTGATCGCCAAAATCGTATATGCTTGACATTTCGATAAAAATTCACTGTGATATTCACGCGCTTCTGGATCTGTTAATAGACCTTCATGGTACTATAAGTCCTATGTAAATTACACAGTAATTGATGTCATATGTTCTTTATTCGACCATTTCAAACAACGACGATCGAAATTCTCGAAAAAAAAAAGATGACATAAATTGATGGTCGCGAAAGCCTCAACAAATTCATCGCCATCTAATGGTGCTGATGTCAAATATAGTACCTTCACGATAAGATGTCTAGAATAATGGTGTAGGCACCCGTCAATTTTTGAATGGAATGACGTTCGACCAAATCGAAAATATTAGCAACGTGGCGGCGCCGCAATATCATTTCAGTGTATTTTCCGTTGTCAATTTGATGGATGCATCAACAGCTGATTTGCTAAAGTCAATAATGGCATGACAGCAGAATGGCATCTTTTCATAATGAAAGTTTTTTACTTTTCCTAAGAACTAATATACATCAGAATGTCAGGAATATAAACACACATTATTGCTCAACAAAATTATCTGCCATTAACACGCCACGTTCGCCAGAATAAATTCAAGTATTTGAAATAACTGATAAAAATCAGTCATAATTTGTGAATAGCGCTACCTGAAGTGGAAAGAACGAAACATTGCTAATATAATCAATTTGGTCACAACAAAATCTAATCAGTGCCCACACCATTATTCTAGACATCCTTCTTCACGATAACGTTATTTTGAATAAATAAAACTATGAAAATAACTAATAATCAGTCATAATGTAGCGCCATCTGAAGTGGTACGAAATCTAATCATTTTAGACATCTGTACTCCTAAGCAAAGTTGTAGGCAACTCAAATTACACACTATTACAGTGACTATAGTGGTAATATAGTCACTGTACACCCCATCTAACGGAGAGAAGTACCTACGAATAAGCGGTAGCGTAACTGTAACTGTAGCGACACCTAGTGGCCTCGCTCAAAAGGAGAAAAAGCATTTCCTGTATAAGTGAAATTTTCATCGATTTTTTCGAAGTTTTATTGCATTTTATAATAACCAGACCGTAAACGAATCCATATATGAAGTTTCAAAACAAACACTCCATCCGATCTCGAGTTATAAATGGTGTAACCAACATCTTTCTTTTATATATATAGATTTCTTTTATATATATAGATATACAGGTATACATGGTATTCACAAGTTACAAGAAGATGTACCGACAGGGGCAATAAAAGTTATTGAGTTTTGCCGCTGGTTATTCCAATCTACGTGAAGATATTCAACAACGGCGATCTATTAACATCCGTTTGGTCATTTAACAAAATTTTTTGAGAATTATATCTGTTAATTTCAAGTGATTCTAATAGTGTTAATCTTGATCCTTTACTCTCGATATGGATAATTTCGTAATTGTGGTTGAAATTATGACCAAATTCTCTTAAATGGTCGGCGTATGTTGAATGTGGACCATTTGATATACTCGTATAACTCTTCTGGTGTTCATGGATCCGTTTTTTAAATGATCTGCCGGTTTGACCAATGTAGACCAATGGGCAATCATCACAAGTAAGCTTGTAGACACCCGATTTATCATCTTTGTTTGATTTATCTTTGTTATTTTTAATGTATTTATCTAAGTTGTTAGAGGTTCTGAAAGCTGAAGTATAATTGAAATTGTCTCTAAAATAATTGGCAATATTTTCAGATAATCTATTAATATATGTGATTCGGATATATTTTTGTGGGTTGGGGTCTTTTATGATTGGATAAACATAGGTTAATGCTATTTTGTTCTGTTTTATCCAATCATAAAAGACCCCAACACACAAAAATATATCCGAATCACATATATTAATAGATTATCTGAAAATATTGCCAATTATTTTAGAGACAATTTCAATTATACTTCAGCTTTCAGAACCTCTAACAACTTAGATAAATACATTAAAAATAACAAATATAAATCAAACAAAGATGATAAATCGGGTGTCTACAAGCTTACTTGTGATGATTGCCCATTGGTCTACATTGGTCAAACCGGCAGATCATTTAAAAAACTTATATAAATCTTCCACAGATCTGATACACAGTGTTCGTAATAAATGTGTGCACGAAAAATTGCCGTTAACATTTAGGAAGTCAATAAACATTTCGGTATTCACGAATTGGAAAACTAATTGAAATGATATTGCTCATATTTTGAGGAAATAATTTTATTGACAAGGTGGCACATAATGTCATAATATCCTCCAAGAGTATCTCATTCTTATTTCTATCAGTGGTTTCTTTCCTGGCTTATGACGTTAATCTCAACCATTTTATGGTCCTTTATTTGTACCCCCAGGACGTGAATAATAACCAGCTTGATAATTTTGAACATTATTGCA
Organism: Adalia decempunctata; assembly: GCA_951802165.1. Classification (NCBI taxonomy): domain Eukaryota; kingdom Metazoa; phylum Arthropoda; class Insecta; order Coleoptera; family Coccinellidae; genus Adalia; species Adalia decempunctata. Next base: position 33,276,077 of record OX637697.1, read on the forward strand.
ATATTCACAATACCCTGGCGGTCCTTGGGCACCCGGTTGTCCCCTCAATCCCGGTGGACCTGTGGGTGATAATAAATGTCAAGATCGATCTTCAAGTTTAAATTTCTTTTGCAAACTAACCTGGCATTCCAGGTTCACCTCTATCCCCTGTTTTTCCAGGTAAACCTTCTCCAGTTTGTCCTTGTATTCCTAGAATTTGAATGCAGATGACTTATCCTCTTAGTATTATTCAAATATTATAGGTATATCATGATTCAAGGCCAGAGCCTTTTTTCTTCCAAATGGATCAGACATTTTAAAATGAATGGGAAGAAATTGAGCAGCGATAATCCTGCCTGCATTCCAGTGATTGGTAAATCCATTCCGTATATGATGTGCAATGGATTTTAGCCTCAATTCTGATTTATTTACCTGGACTACCTCTCGGTCCTGGTGGTCCTTCGATACCAATTCCCTCTGAGCCTCTCTCACCCTTTTCTCCTTGGTCACCTTTGGGTCCTTGGGAACCTTGTGCTCCTTGAGGGCCCGGTAGACCCATAAACCCTCTATCCCCTGGTAATCCTGGCATTCCCGAATCACCTATATGGATCATAAATTTAGATTACGGAAGATATTCAGAATATGCACCACCTTCTACTTCGTGTAAATTTCCACACATTCCCATTAAAAATTGAATCTTTTTTAGTATGGTATGAAGAAGGGTATCTTGCAATAGTTTGCAATCCCTGGTGAATTTTGAATTGAAAAAATTGATATTTTCGTGTGAAGAATTTCGAATCTTTTCAAATTATGTATAGGTATATCGTATCACATGCTCTATTCAAAAGTGTTACGATCCTTTGTATGGTATTCTCTTTCAGGAGGTGTCACTTGCATCGAAATTCAGTCTGTATATTGAAAAATAAAGAAAAACTTTGCCTGATTCCCCAAAAATACAAAATCCTCGTAGAATTTATGTATGTATTCAAACATTGACAATTTGGATGTGCTTCATATTCTAAAGTCAACCCAATACTTCATATACAGAGTCACCAAACGAAATCTGCACATCAGGGTCATTTTCAGATACACAGTCAACATTCTAGAAATTTAAATTCTACAAGTCCCGAATATTTTACTTAAAGTTTCTTACTTTGTTCATAGTGGATCTGTTCTAATCCCTCATTTATCGTTTTTGACGTAAAGCGAAAATATATGTATACCCTTTCCGCAGACCGCAATGGCTTATAGTATTTAATTTTCAAAAAACCAATTACTTAAATGAAATAAACTACCAACTAAAACAAAAATCTAAGTTCTTAATAGATATTCCAAAATTTTAAACTTTTATGAAGAGAATTGTGAAAGCTTTCAAAATACACTGTGCAAAAAAATTAACGCACATTATGGAAATCTCAAATTTATGCTACAACTGGAGGTGTTCTCAATGATGATTATTTTTATCAGAATTATGCATGCATATGTTATCCACTTTCAACGTTTTTCTTCAATACGGATGTTTTCTCCCAGCAGGAATAAAAAAAAGATGATATTATCAGATTTTGAATGTATTGGCTCCATTCTAAAATCAGTTGTCCTCGATCCATTCTAGTGATCAATAGTTTTTCTTTCGTTTGATTTTCTACACTCGATCCCTATGCAACGCGAAACACGCAATTTGACCCAAGAGGAATGTGCCCAAGCGGTAGTTTTGCGAGAAGAAGGGTGGACATACACAAGAATTGCAGAAAGGTTTGGAGTTTCCCATACAAGTGTGTCCAGAATGTTGCAGCGATTCAGGGAGACAGGTATGAATGTCCCAAGACCAGGACAGGGTAGACCACGGGTAACAACTGCCATTCAAGAACGTTACTTGAGAGTTTCTTCGTTGAGACAATGGTTTGCAACCGCTCGCCTCCTTCAAAATCAGCTTGAGCAAACTCATGAGGTGCGAATTAGCACTCGGACAATAAGAAATGAAATCGCCTCAGAGAATATGATTTAAGGCCTCGTGTCGCGGCAAGAGGCCCAGCTCTTACCCCAGCCCATCGAAGGGCGCGTTTGGATTTTGCGAGAGAACATATCCATTGGGAAGAGGCCGATTGGGAAAGAGTTCTCTTCACATATGAGTCTAGATTCTGCCTCTACCATTGTGATCGACGTTCCCTTGTATACAGACGTCCACATGAAAGGTATGCCCAGTGCAATTTCCTGAATACTACTGGTTTCGGGGGAGGATCGATTATGGTATGGGGTGGAATATCTTTGACTGCTCGCACAGACCTAGTGGTCGTTGATAATGGAGCTTTGAATGCTGATAAGTATATAAGGAACATTCTTGAAGATCATGTAGTGCCATTTGCCCCATACATTGGTGAAAATCTCATTTTTATGGACGATAATGCCAGGCCCCATCGTGCGCGCATCGTTCAGGAGTACCTTGAAGAGGTTGAAGTCTCTCGAATGCAATGGCCAGCAAGAAGTCCAGATCTCAATCCGATTGTGCAGGTTTGGGACAACCTCAATAGAAGGCTGAGAAGTTCAGAAAATCATCCAGCTACTCTTAATGACTTAGGAATCCAACTAGAAGAAATCTGGGAAAGATTTGATCAGAAAATTTTTAAGATCACTCATTTTGAGTATGAACCGTCGTTGCCGAGCTGTAATTAACGCAAGAGGTGGAAATACCAAGTATTAAATCACTTATCAGCATTTCAGTATTTTGAAAATTGTTCATTTCTCTTCTTTCACATAAGATTCGGTGAAATCCTGAATTTTTCTTCCATTTAATGTGTCTTGTTTCGTTCAAAACCTTCCCGAGAGAACATAAAAAATAAGTTATAAAGTCAATGTAGAGTTAACTTTCATTAAAATTGAGATTTTCAGAATGTGCGTTAATTTTTTTGCGCTGTGTATATTAGATTGTGCAGAATGAATGCATATTTCGAAGGTGGCATGTTTCTATTAACAGTCTTACAGAAAATTGATGACTCACAGGAGTCACAGGGATTCTATACAAGCAGCATTGTTAAGTTAATCAGTTTGCAAGTCAAAAAAGCGGAATGATTTCTACCATCAATTTTTTCGTCAATTCACAATCATCCTAACTAATTGAGTTACAAGAATATACTGTGCTAACCTGGAATACCCATTGGTCCTGGTTTTCCTTGGGGACCTGTTCGTGTTAAGCCTTGCGGTCCAGGAGGCCCCCTCAACCCCAATGTTAATTCAACCATTCGATCTGCATGCAATTAAAGCAGAAGATATCATCACAACAAGTGGAAATCCAAAATAGAAACTTTTCCGAAGTAGGTATTAAAATAAGACAACCTGGAGTCCCATTTGTTGGAATAACAACTTTGAGTATTAGTTGAAAAAAATATTTCGTTGTGTTTGATACCTGGAGGTCCTTGTGGTCCAACAGGTCCAGGCCGACCAGGTTTTGATCTACCTGGAGGCCCAGGAGGCCCGACCAACGTAGCTGACAAAGTTGTCAGTTGATCTGACACAAAAAATGCATGAATGAAAAATGTGTCGGATATTTTAAACAACAAAATCCAATAAGAGATGATACTTTGTATAGCTATTTCAGTATATGTCACTTTTGAAGGTGTAATTTTTTGACATTTGACAAGTAGAAATTACGCCATAATAAAAAATGGAACGATACACGATTCAACAACGCATTGACATTATTAAAATTCACTATAAAAATTTGGCAGAGACGGTTTTTAAAACTCGAACATTTTTTGGTCGTTGTGAAGCACCTTGTCGAACCGCAATACAAAAATTGGTGGAAAAATTTGAGCTGTTTGGACAAGAAATGAATGAAGAATGAAACTCGTGCACGTCCCTCAAGAACAATCGAGAATATTGCTTCTGCAGCCGAAAGTGTTGGAAAAAACCCACGTTTATAAAGTCCTCGTCGTTCTTTGGAATTGGCCATTCTACATTACAACGTATTTTGCATAAAGATTTGGGTCTTGAGGTTCAGTTAACACAAGAATTCATGCCGGCTGATCATCAACACAACGTCTTTGCTGATTGGGTCCTTGAAATGCATGAAGATGATCCGGAATTCCATCGAAAAATCATCTCGAGTGATGAGGCCCATTTCCAACTCGATGGATTCGTCAACAAGCAAAATTTTCGCATCTGGGGCTCGGAAAACCCAGGAGTTATTGTTGAAGAATGAAGAGTCTCTCTTTCCTCAACGTGTGATTGTTTGGTGCTGTTTTTCGAAAATGAGGCTGGAGCAACAATTACGAGGAATGGATTGCGCTATCGATAGATGATTAATGATTTTTGTATGGTCGAAATTGGATGGTATTGATATGGAAAACGTTGACTTTCAACAAGACGGCGCTACGTGCCACACAAGCAACGAAACAATTGACCTTTCACGGAAAAAGTTTCCGGACCGTCTCTCGAAGAGGTGAACACAAGTGGCCATCGAGATCTTGTGATTTAACACCTGGGGCCATGTGAATGAGATGGTCTACGCCAAGAACCCAGCGTCGACTCAGTACCTCAAAGATGGAATTCGTGAGGCTATCGAGGACTTAGGGCAGTCACTTTGCGATTTGGTTATGGAAAATTTAATGAAAATGATATGGTTCTGTAATCGTGGTCGTGGTGGTCATTTGGCTGATGTTATTTCCCATTATTAACGGCATACCTTCCTCTTCATAATGAAATAAACGTCCGATCATTTATCTAGAGAAATGGCATTTTTCTTTGAATATCAAAATACCACCTCTTATTGGAAAACCTTTTATACAGGGTGAGTCTTTGACTTGTACATATATTTAAACTGAAGATTCTCGAGGCCAAAAGAAACCTTTTTTTTCATTTTCCATTTTTCCGAATTCGGCTCTGTTAAAAAGATATAGCCATTTGAAAAAAAAATTACGCTAATAACGTCCCTGAAATGATACTGTGGAATTGATTCAAAGTTCATATTTCTCGATAGAAATTGAGTTTATACATTTAGGCCGAATTTAGGGAATACTCATGTAGTCAAGTACTAACCTTATTGCAATAAAAATGTTGCAAACACGATAATTTCAACAAAAACAGTTAATTTCATCGGATTATATCTGCAACTAAAAAGCCACATTAATTCCACCAAAATGAGTTCCTTCTTCGATTTTTCTGCAGATTAGTTTGTAAACACTAATAACTTGTTCATATTTTCCTCGAAATTACCAAACAATATCATGAATAAACACTTTTCATTCAGATTTATTATTAAACAACCTAACCTAATCTAATTTGTATCGATTCTGTGAATTTTTGCACAGAAATTTCAAGAAGATGTTGTCAGCTTGCTGATATTTTCATTGAAGTTAAGGATTTATTACGAAACATAGTATAAATCACGATACATTTGTGTGCCGTGGTATAAATATCTATGAATTCTACCGTTTCCATCATAAATCGACTTTGCCGCCAAATTTTACCACTCATGCGTAGAGCGAAATCCGAAGTATGGTTATGTGGAGGCCAACGTTAAAGAATAACAAACCAGAGTCTCTGAACAAACTGTAAACATTATGTGAAGTTCTGAATAATCTGAATACATTCAGTGACTTATTGTTCTAATGTGATTAGTATGTGAAGTGAATTAATATAATTTCAACCGTGTCGAGTTTATAAAATTCCAAGAAGATGTTGTTTAGATAGAAAAATCGCCACACATTATCAGGTATCGTATTATTTTTCATTTCAATTTAATAAGTAGTTTTCATCGAGATTCATCATTCATATCCGAATTTTGTATTTCATCGACATCTAACTTCAATATGGACCGGTAACTATGAATTTTCAATAGAAACTGTGCGTATTAAATCCTCCTTGGTATTGAATTTTATCTCCCACATTTGTGGGACTTCATTATTAAAATATCTCGACAAAGTTGATAGATATTGTGACAACATTGTGAACTCGTTTGAAGACCAGAGAAGGAATAATATTCGATGATATTTAATTCAGAGACGCATTCAGATTATTCTTGAAATAAATGATTTTTTCGTCAAATTTCTCCGGGTAAAATTGGAAATAACTCGAAAACGACGCGTTTTATTGAAAAAAAAATAGGAATACTTTTAGTTTCTTAAATGACTGATTTTCTCGAAAATATGAACCGTTTATCTTTTTAAAGTGGTTTTATGGTGTTTTAGCGTGTATTGATGAGTCGACCACCCTGTAACTTTTATACTTGTGAATAAATGGAATAGGTTTCAATTGAGGAATATGCACCATGAATAGAGTAAAAACTCAACCAAAATTCAGTTCCTTCGAAATAACGGTTCCGAAGATATAAACAGAAAAGTGTTTTTTTCATGGATTTTCGACACCCTGTTTCTCCCAAACCAAACCGAATTTTGAAAAATGGGATAGGAAAAAGGTGTTTCGTTTGATGAGAGGAATCTACAGTTAAAATATATGTACAAGTCAAAGACTCACCCTGTATAGGCCATGATTATAATATCTACAAATTCAAATTACTCCCTTTTAAAATTTCTACAGGTTATCAAAACCTCTCCCTTGCACTTATTTCTGTTATTGAATATCATATCAAGAAGATGTTGGGAATAAGAATAAATATGTAATCAGTCTAAACGGATTTTGGGATATAAATATAGTTCGGGCACACTGTCTATATCGAAAATTCGATAAAGCAGTTGATGTAGGTTCTTCCATTAAATATAGTTAGAATTTCAATTTCTTGAATTTCTCAATACTATCGCCATAGGTAAGCCATAACTTGGGTGAAGTTTAATTAATTCATCATACCTCTCAAAACTGCAGCACAAATATCTCTCACTTCAGACTCGGTGAAGCTTTTTCCCTAAAAAAATAATGAAATACTTTATTATTTCCCCAAACTAATAGGTTCACATCGTTACAGCCAGTAGGTAATTTTTGAACTAAATAATCCTGATGGAGCTTCGTTCTATTAATTTTTTTGTAATTTCAATTTAATTTTACTGGAAATGTGTACTTACAGGAGCTCCATCCATTCCTGGAATTCCAGGCTGTCCTCTTTGACCTGGTGGGCCAGGCAATCCGGTTGGGCCATCTTTACCCGGCATTCCAGGATATCCAGCTGCTCCTTCAGGACCCCTGTCTCCTGCAGCACCTCTTTCTCCTGGCTATAAGCAAGGAAGTATATCAATGCCAAAAAATATTTTCCTTTGGAATTATTGTTTATTAAAATGAAGTTCAACTCACAATACCGGGTGGTCCAGGTAAACCTCTCGGTCCATTCGTTCCAGGGATGCTTTTCTCTTGAAGTACTAAATTACCTACCGAGTTGTCACAAGGACAAGTACCTGGAAGCCCTTGTTCCCCCCGTTGTCCAGGTCTTCCGTCAGTGCCGGGAAGACCAGGTGCCCCAGGAAGTCCTTGAGAACCTGATAATCCCTAAAATGAATTTATGAGCACAGTTCTGTTAAGTTTCTTGAGTGATTTACCGGTGAACCAGGATACCCTCTTGGTCCAATTGGTCCCTGTAATCCATCCTGTCCTCTCTCACCGTTTTTACCATCTATTCCAGGAAGTCCAGGAGTCCCGTCCTTTCCGGGAGTTCCACGAACTCCTTCCCTTCCAGGGAGACCTTGATCGCCAGATTGACCTTGGGGACCCTATATTGAATAAACGATAATTTCAACTGACATCTTAGAACAGAAATTGTTTACTCACAGGTGGTCCTTGTTTTCCTTCAATCCCTTCTGGTCCTTGAATTCCTCGTGGTCCTGGTGGGCCTGGTGAGCCAGCGGGCCCAGGAAAACCTACTTCACCTCTTTCACCATCATCGCCTTTTGAACCTTTTTCACCAGGTGGTCCTATTGGTCCAGTGCCACCAGGTCCGGTGGTAATTCCAGGTATACCTGGAGGACCTGCAGGTCCAGTATCTCCCTTAGGACCAGAGGGTCCTGGAAGCCCAGAGGGACCAACTGGGCCCTTAACATAATTGAATTAATAATATGAAAAATGTATACTTAGTCTTAATCAATATGAAATAATATATCAATTCCAATTCTAAAAATTTAAGGAAATTCTCGAGCTATATCTGTAGTTTTATATTCAAAATTTGATACTACTCTGGGCTTCTGGCATCAATACAAAATTAATTATATGATGAATTGTTGTCATTATTTCCGAATTAAATATTTCCTTGTTCTATTACCATAGGTCCAGTTAATCCCATCGATCCTTGTAATCCAGGAGACCCAATTAAGCCTGGTTCTCCTTTGGAACCATCAATACCGGGAATTCCGTTTCTGCCAGCTTGTCCTGGAAGTCCATCCAAACCTGGAATTCCTTCTTGACCTCTTTCCCCTGAGGAGTTATTCTGAATTATAATCCTAAATTCATCGAATATTTCAAATTACCTTTTTGACCCCTTTCACCTTTTTCTCCTCCTTCACCCATGTCACCTTTAGCTCCCTTCGGTCCTTGAAATCCAGCATCTCCTCTTGGTCCAGGAGGTCCTGGAATTGGTGTAAAACTTCCTCCTCCCACACTCAATCCCGGTTGACCAGGTGGGCCCTACACATATATTTTTTCCGATTCATATTTATTCTTAAGTATGAATTCTTCTACATCTGATACAGAGCTGAAGTATTGATTTGAGTGCTAATGAAATTCAGGTTTTACCGGTAATCCTGTGAATCCTCTGTCTCCACGATCTCCTGGTTCTCCTTTCAATCCTCTTAGTCCTGGTTCACCATTCCTACCATCCAGGCCTGGTAAACCTTGTGAGCCTTGGGGACCTCTTGGTCCAATAGGCCCGATCAATCCTTGAGGTCCCTTGAATCGAAATAAATCTATGAACTTTCTTGGGGAGGATACAGTAAGTAAATGATTTCCTCAGAATACATGTATATAGTTTCTCTAACAATTCAGTTTCTCTTTTTGATAGTTCTATTGAAATATGAATGGAAGATAATATATCAGGAGCAATATCAATTACATATTACATTTAACAGGCGATATAGGAAAACAGCCATCGATCCATTGCTAACTATAAAAAATACCTGTATTCCCGGGAGACCCCTAGGTCCAGGAGGTCCTTGAATTGCTTCTCCACTTCCATTAACCGAATAACCAGGTGGTCCTCTTGGACCAGGTAACCCTTCAATACCTGGTTGTCCTGGAAAACCATCACGACCTCTTTCACCTCTTTCCCCTTGATCACCCTTTGGGAGAATTTCAAATATGAAATTTTTATAACGCAAAACATCACGAGTACAATACCTTTTCTCCACGATCCCCTTTAGGACCATCCTTTCCAGTATTTCCTTGTGGTCCAATTGAGCCAGTTAACCCTCTCGGTCCAGGAATGCCAATAGGCCCTGGAGAGCCCTAGAATGTCAAATAATTAACGTCAACTGCTGGGATATTTTATATTGTTATGGTCTCACAGGCACACCAGCGAAGCCAACTTCTCCTCGGTCACCTCTAGGGCCAGGTTCTCCAGGAAATCCTTGGTTTCCTCTGGGTCCTTCTGGTCCAGGAAAACCTGGAGGACCCTTAAAGAATTTGATTAGTACTCTGTTGATTTCTTAGGCGCCTACTACTAGAATATTCGAGAATAAGAACAAGCCAATGGGTATTTTGGTTTATAGGTACATTTTCGAATTGCTACAACTTTGCGAGGTTTTGAAACATTTGGGGGCACGGCAGTGGCCCCGCCAAGTCGAGCGCGAAGCAAACACTGCCGTACTATCTTTACCCGAACCATTTCGCCGCATTTTCAAGCCCCTATTTGAGAACCTCCGGATAAGACCAGAACGCCGAAATTTTTGTCATCCAGTAAGCTATAATCACGTACTTAAAATCCAAAATTTCAAGTGTGTAGGTCATTCAGTTCCGAAGTTAAGCGAAAGCAAAGTTTCGCATTTTCGACCCTCACTCACTCACTCATGATCATCAAAATAGAACTAGTACTTCCCATAAACTCAGAGAGCTGAAATTTGGTACAGAGTTAGGGTTGAATGGCCACATAAAGGGAAAACTATAAAAACTAGGATAATCGAAAATCTGGAGTACCATTGTTGGCACGTCACGTGAGCTCACGTGCTATCACGTCATCTTCGCAAAATGTGCAACCACAATAATGTATGGAAGTTTATGCGCTCTTGGAAACACATTGTTATCATAGTCAATATGTGAATATCGACTTTAGAATATAAATTGAAAAAAGAATAATAATCGGGTGATCGGACTTATACACACTGATATTTTTACTGTCTCATATATTGTTCAAGGAAACGATAGGTTTTCGAAAGCTAGGCCGGAACAATAAATGAGACAGTCAAAATTATCACTGTGTATAAGACTGATTTTCAATTGTTATCATTTCACGCATTTACAAAGTTAGCATCTGCTGTCACTTGATAGCACACCAGAACTACCCGCAAATTTACGTTTTCTAACCGTAAGTGATATCACGTCGGATATTTTGTGAAGTGATTGAAGTGAAAATGGATGAAAATTTGATCGAACTTGTCAGGCTTCATGATGTGATCTATGATCATTCTTCATCAGAGTACAGGGATCAGAATGTACGACAACAAGCTTGGGTGCTGGGTGCTCATTCAACAATTGTTGAACTATTTGAGGTAATTCTCCCAGTTTCTCTCTTCGTTGATTTATTTGGTGAATCGAATCTCTTCTATGAGAATCACTAGCAACTGTAAAAGCAGTTATGTTATCTATATCTTTTTTCCATTCCGAAGAACTCTGTTTCGCTGTATCACTGAATAAAAAAAGGCTATGAAATTTTGGTGCAATATAGAACGTCTATTGCTCTTCAGAGAAAACATCATCACATAGGTCTGCGGTGGTTAGATTGGGAGAGAAAAAATTGAATCCGAAAAGGAATCGGTTAAGAGATGGGCTATATGAACAAGTTTGGTATCAAACTATAGGTTTTCGAGGACGCAGAATTCAATAAAAAATAATCGGAGGCTCTATCTACCATAGGTCAGAACCGAAAAAAAAATAAACATTTGTAATAAAAAAACTACTCCTAAAAAAATGTGTCAAATAAGAAAATCTAATAAAATAGATCAATATGCCCACGTTTCTACAAAAAGAAGTGAAATCCCACCAAAAACATTCTGTAAAAACTAGCCAAGTCTCGATGGAGCTGCTTGTTTATCTCTAAAAAGTAATGAAATCTAGAAAAAGCCGAGCCAAGTTTAAGGCTCCTTACTGCGATTTCTTTATCATTATAGTTAATGTTGTTTGACTTGGCCGTTGAAGGGTACACAAGGGTACAAAACCAGGTGCTCCATGACACCATTGCACCAATCTGTCGCCAGAAACGCAACCCATTGACGATGGAAAATTGCCTCTTGGAAAACGTCCAAAAAGAAGAGAGCAGAAGTCAGCATTGTCAATGCTGAATGCATATTATGCGTTACACAATCAACAACAGCCTAAAATGAAACACTAGCGTCCAATTACCCATACCAGCTTGGGCTATTATCTCGCTTAACAAACATAGGTAGTTACAGCCAAAGATGGTTACAGCAGTTATAGCATTACGTGTAAACAATATTGACTTGTACCCACTAACGTAGGTATAAAGAATGTTCAACGGCCAAGTCACACAACATTAACTATTATAATAAAGAAATCGCAGTAAGGAGCCTTAAACTTGGCTCGACTTTTTCTAGATTTCATAACTTTTTAGAGATAAACAAGCAGCTCCATCGAGACTTGGCTAGTTTTTACAGAATGTTTTTGGTGGGACATCTTATACTCCTCTAAGTGAAGTAGGTATAAACTCACTTGAGTTCCATTCAACCCAGGTGGACCCCTTGGACACACTGTAGTGCAAGGCTTTTGCTGCTCAATCGGCCTCTGAGTAGTTACAATGCTCGAAGATATCTTCTGAAATAGGTAACCTTTTGTTGAAATTGAGCGATGAGTCCTGAATAGTCAGGAGTAAAGGCTTGTTCGGACTAGACCAGTATTTTAGTCGAGTGGAGAGTCGATTCGCCCACTGACTACTCTACCACAGTATCAAAGACTCTTAAACAGTATAAGGTAGTAGGTACATCATCCTGTGACTCTACTCGACTCGATTGCTGGCGTTCGCACACGGGAAGTTACAAAATAATTCGCTACTCGACTAATCTACTGGCCTAGGCCGAACAAGCCCTTAAGGCTTGTTCGGACTAGGCCAGTATTTTAGTCGAGTGGAGGGTCGATTCGCCCACTGACCACTCTACCACAGTATCAAAGATTCTCAAACAGTATAAGGTAGTAGGTATGTACATCATCCTGTGACTCTACTCGACTCGATTGCTGGCGTTCGCACACGGCAAGTTACAAAATCATTCGATACTCGACTAATCTACTGGCCTAGTCCGAACAAGCCCTAATAGATGTTGTATGAAAGAAGTATAGGATATGGTAAAGTACGTACTGACGTGAAGTCAGGAGCTCAAATAATGAATTGAAGAGTGAAAATCAAGACGTTTATTATTACCATGGTACTTACCGGGATTTCATTGCATTTTTCCCTTTCTGGGGCTGTTGGATCGCAACTCATAACCATCCATTGAATTTCCACCTGGACAGCATATTGGTTATAAGTAATCACAAGAAAAACTTGGGTCAATCCATACTTACAGGTACTGTTTGTCGGGTATCTTGTACTTTAGATACTGATATTTCACCATTTACATCTATTGGTCCTTTGGGATCAAGAAATTGCTGGCCGATTTTTTTACAGTCTATGTATAACAAGACACGATCTCTGGAAACTCCAAAATGGAGCTTGTGCCAGTTTTTGTCGAAAACCTAAAATACAAAAACTTAATACCTGTCGATATTCTCTGCTTCATTTTCACCTGAGGATATGGGAAAACAAGAGTTTGCAATCTTCCTTCATAGTTGGGAATGGAAAATTCCACAGTTTGATTGTTGGGGTTCAAGGTTATCAGGAATTGTGGCTTAAAATCTAAATCGGTCACTCGTACTAAATGGTATGGGACTTTAGGCCATCTTCTCGTTCGGTAGGTACAAATGAACGAAAATTCTTCGGGAAGTCCTTGAGGAAATATTTCCCTAGAAAAAACATATTGTTTCAATATTGCACTCATGTATTTACCACTGGAGACAGTAGTCTCAAATTTCATCTATAAGTCGAAATGAGAATAATAATAATTCACAAAAATCACAACAGATATACACAAATAAGAAGAGAGCAGTTTTCAAATGCATGTATGTATGATGTATGACTGATGAAGGTTTGTGATTTTGAGCATATGCCATAATTTTCGGAAATTATTGAGAGAAAAAACTGCAGAACTTCAAATGTGAGTATATATTAATAATGTTTTTCGATTGTAGTTACATATTTTTGCAGTCGATTTTTTGGTTTTCCTTTAATAATTTTGTTTCTAATTCTAATATTTGGCGATGAATATTATGATTATGGTTGTTACTGCATGTTCATTATGAAATTACCTTGTGGGGAGTGTTAAATCAGCTTCTTTGTCCAGTCTGAAAGCAGTTTGTAGTTTAGTGGATCCTCTAACTCTGCTCACACCCGGAAACTTAGTTTCAAGAAAGTCTAAACGGTATTTCGTAATGAAATCATATGCCTGTAGGTCATCATCACCAACCCTAAAGTTCGCACATGGTCCCACATTTTCTTCTTCATATGTCAGATCTAATTCTGAAAGATTAAAATAGTACTTTTTGGTTAGTTTATTTTTTTTTTTTTAGTTTTTATGTAGAAGTAAGTGTACTTACGAGCAATAATTCCTGAACTTTGGATTAGCAAGATGAATGCTGGTAATAAGTAATCGTACCTATGGAATGTTAAACAAATCAGAGTATATTGAAGTGGAAAGCTATTGTTTTTAGAGACGATGAGACTTTTATGCAAGTGAGAAAACAACCACAAGGAAATTAACAAATAATCTTTCACGATTTATACATCTTATTTTAAGTCTGAAGATCTTGAAATAACGAATCAACTTTGCTCCACGAATTTGATACAATAGGTAAGTAAGTAAAAAAGTATTTTTTTCTCTGATTTCGTCTGAAAAGAAACGAATCATTGTGCCAAAGAATCTACTTTTACTCTGTTTACCTGGATTTTCAAAAAGACTGTTTGTTTCGGAAGTTAATACTTAAATTTTCTCAGGAGAACACCAAATGAGTTACACCTGTGAAAAATTCTTCGTTTTGGTCCATCCGAATCATGTTTTGAACTATTCCTGGAGGAACACATTGTATTCCGTAGTACCCAAACCCAATTTCAACCTATGGATTTGACACCATTGAAAAGTTCAATTTGGAGAAGTGGTCCTCATTTTATTGAGCTACCCAAGGTCAGATTGATTCACATTGATTTTATGTTCGTACTCGGAAATGAAATCATATTGGGTGGTCATAATGGCAATTTTGATATAAGCGATAACGAATAAGATGTCCTGAGGATTAAAAAACTAGGTCGACCGATCCGATACTGATTGATCAATCTGTAAAATGAGTATTTCTTGTGAGACGGCTTATTAGAACCTGATATACAGGGTGACACGCGAATTCCGTCCGTAAAAATGATTTTGGGAAGGAATCGAAATTCCTTCCTTGTGATTTTGAAGTAGGACTCCCTGTGAATTTTTCGAGATTCGTGGAACTTCCGGTTTGACCGGAAGTGACACAAACTTTCGTTTTTCGAATGGGTGGACCCTATATTTTATTATGAAGATTGATTCCTCATAAAATTCTAAGATGTTTGAGATGAGGAGCATTTTTGGACAATCCGTTGCTATCAAAGTAGTCGAAAATCAATTTCGATTTTGATTGATTGTGTTCTGCCTAAAAATGAATGACAAAGTTAGATTTTATTCACGAAAAAAATTTGAATGCATCGGAATTCTAACTTTAGTTGACGTTGAATTTTACAAATGGGTGAATTGCCCAATGTAATGGCTAATGGCAGTAATGGCACTGAATTGGGAGTTTCAAATGGATGGCGCCAAGCCATTGGTGTATGAGGATTCATCAGAGGTTAACAGATTAATTTGAAGATCGTTGGTGGGATAATAGGGGTCCATTCCATTGCTTTGACCACCTGGTTTTCCAGATCTTACAACATTAGATATGTAGAATTAAGAAGAAAGTTTACGCGAACGTAATAGGAAAGAGAAAACTTGTGCAAATCAAAATATCCGGAGCATTTCATCGTTTTCAAAATACGAAAGGAAATGCAGTCTCAGTCTGTCCTAGATCGAATTTTGAAATGTCTCGAACCAAAAGGAGGACATATTGAACGTTTATTCTAAATTGGGCTTACAGAAATATACCATTTCAACTTTTATTTAGATTTCTGAGAAGAATATTTGAAATCAAATCGAGAAAATTGTTTCTTCTGAATATCTCAAAGAATATACATTTCAGGGCAATGATTTCTCCGTAACCCTCCTTATTCTTCAACGTAGATTCCATTAACGCTATAAAAAATGGGGTTTTGATGTCAACTTCAAAAACGATTTTGTGATTTCCTGTATAATGAATTGTGATTTTGGCTATTGTAGCAAAAACATTATACTTTAGTTTCCACGGAAGCCTAAAAATGATGATTTTCCAGTGAGAAACCTTGAAGTTATACATGTTTCAGCAGAGCTCCATTTTCAATTTTATTTTAATAATTTCACGTATAGGAAACCCTTTCTAGTGAGTTCTATAAAGGCGCCGGTAATTCCGAATCTCGAAATTTTTTTTTCAAGTAAACCCCACCCCTATCTCAATCCACTGAATATAAAAAAATAGTATACGTTCGTCTATCATGCATACTTTCAGAAGTGGTGTTCGAAATTCGGATTCTATATACAGGGTCTCTCATTGGCAAATGAACATACGGTCACCTGAGCTAGAGCTACCCTAGGCGAGTCAAAAAACCGATATATGATAGGTCCAATCAATTCCATAACCGAGATACAGGGTGGTTTATTATTCACCAAAAATTTAAATTCCTCATAACTTTTGAACCAACCAGTATAAGGGCCAATTCTGTAAACAAGGGTTAAATTTTAAAGCATGGTTAAAAATTAAACTATCCGCTAACTTCATTTCACTATTCTGTATGCTTCATAAGCTTTGAAATATTAACGGAAGACGCTTAATTTTAGCCGATATATGTTAAAATTTTTTAACGTGTCTTTAATTTTTAACCAGTTCTTATAGAATTGACCCTAATGTCGGTTGATATTTGGAACGTATTATCCACTTCTACAGGTCGATCGACATACTTTTGAATTTTCAAAAAATTCCAGGTCCGTATTTGAAAAATATGGGACTTCTTTCAAGCTGAGATTCAACACCCTGTATATTGAAATTTTGGGATTTGATTCATATATTTGAAAAGAGCAGAAAATTTTCAATGGGGTTCAGTAGATTTCATTGTCCCGCACGTCATTTTGCTCAAAGAGAGCTTCAGAGAATGATCCAATTGAATATTAGAATTCCACAAAATTCTCCCTTTTCATCCCCAGAAGGTACAACGATCGGAACCAGATGATGAAATTAGAAGAACTAACTTTAGTAGCTGGATTTTACGAAATGAAAGAATGGTCAACAGAATTTTATTTACCGATGAAGCCATATTCACGAGGGATGGGGTCTTCAATATGAGGAATTCGCATGAATGGGCTGAAGAGAATCCGCATGCAGTCAGGCATACGGAATCCTAATACAAATTTTCAAAAAACATATGGTGGGGCGTAAAAGTAATTTCATTCTGGTAGATACAGGCGAAATTTTCTATGACCTATTGCCCTTGACCTAAATGGTAAAATGAAGAAATTTGTCATTTTTAAAATCAACAATGAAATCCGGAATAGTGAACTTTTAGATTTTGCTTAGGATGGAATAAACGTAGCTAGTTTTAATTCTTTCTTTACTATACTAAAATAATATAAATAATAACTCTGTGGACCGACTCCAGGAAATCTGTCGAAAAAGTGGGTTCAGAAGAATTTCAAAATCGCAGCGAAGCTGCGATACAGTGAGGAAAACTTTATATGGTTGAAAATGGGAATAATCGATTCAAACGTGGGTGATATTTCGATTCTCTAGGCGACGTGGAAGTCATTTTTAAAAATTCGTGAAAATCGCGAAAAATCCGGCAATTTTAAACTCGATAAAAAATTTTCACAGACATCCTGGCCGTGATGTTAATATACGGACCGATAGAGGAAAGGTTAATGCAAAATAGCTTGGTATTCATATTTTCCATGATTTTTCCATTTCGTCAGGAAAATTGATCAAACTTCCACATTTCGCCTATAAAATCACCCGATTTGCAGAGATCTACCGATAAGGATAACTACTCAGATCTACTAGTTAAGGATCTATTCTGCGAGTGGAAGCATAAACTAATCATTTTTGAAGACCATTACCTCCAAAAGTGCTTCACACTTTTTTAGCATATATGTCCCTCTTCAAATAAATATTGTCCTCTCGGTTTTTTTTTCGGAAAACCCTATACATACGCAAATATCCGACTGGGCTCTTTCATGTAGACCATCTTGTATATTATGTTCAACATTTTATAATAAGTTTTTCATTGCTTCGCAAATAAAAATTATTCACTAAGAATTTCCATTTCAAAGCTTCATTCAACATATATAACGCGGAAGTTAGTGATTTGGCGGAAATGGAATAATGTAGAAATTATTATTGCGTGTCTTCAGTTTATTGATGAATATAAGATAACCTCAGGTATTACATTGAATTAGTGACCCTTAAGAAATATCACGTGATGTTGGAACACCCTGTACATATTATGGAAATAAAATTGAGGATTAAAATAAATATTTGTTATACTTACCGCCTTGCGTTTGTCATCTTCAGGCACTACACCACATCGTTTGAATATAAAAGATTCGGACAATTTGATTAACAACTATCGACGATCTATTAAAGACTGTGCTGAAAAGATCATCTATGCATGGTCGTCTCGAAATTCCTACTTCTTAATTACAATCCCAGATACCACATTATTGTTACAGAATTTCGATGAGTTCCACAAGCACCGTCCAGATGAAATAGAACATAATATTAGCTGACATATGAACTATTTAAGGCATTGTATTGAGTCGTTTACATCACTGGTTCAATCATTTAATTTCACGTTTAATTGAGCCCATCTTCATTTGATTTACCTACTTTGAATATGCATCAGTAGGAATTCATTATGAGGTTGTTTTCCATATATTTGTCAAATTGTTAATTTAGTGATGCAAAAAGATCCCCTGAAGGAAAACCGAAATAAAAAGTACCCAGACAACAAACTCTAAAATTTTGGAAATTTGGAGGTTATAAGTTGAAATTTCAAAGGAAAATTTCATTTGTTTCTTTTCAAATCATTCAAATAAAAGCTTTTCCACAAAAAGGTTTTTTTTTTGCTTTCAATTTATTTCTCACTTTTCAGTAATTTCTAAATATTCTCAGAAAGCTCTTTCATTCGATACCCATAGTGCAGAAGTGCATAAAAAATCTTGGATGTTCCGCCATATTGGATTTAGAATCACATCAACATTCTTTTTCGAGTTACTCTCAAAAAGCCCTTTCATTTCATACCCATATTGTAGAAGTGCATAAAAATAAACATTCCGCCATCTTGAATGTTCCACCATATTGGATTTAGAATGACTTCACATTATTCTTCGAGTTACTCTCAACAAGCCCTTTCATTTGATACCCATATTGCCGACGTGCATAAAAAATAACTATTCCGCCATCTTGGATATTCCGCCCTCTTGGATTTAGAATGACGTAAACATCATTTTTCGAGTTACTCTCAACAAGCCCTTTCATTTGATAGCCATATTGTAGAAGTGCATGAAACATAACTCTTCCGCCATCTTGGATTGTCCGCATATTAGATATAGAATGACGTCACACAATTTATCGTGTATTGTCATCCAAATCGAACGTATATTCAAAATTTCAGCTCAATCTGTTGAAGATATCTGCTTTAAAATTGAGTAGCAAGATTCCACCCGAACATACATACATACCTACATTCATACATACCTACGTTCATACATACATTGCAAGTTAAATAAAAGCTTTTAATTTAAAATAAAAGGAACTTTGCTATCAATACCAGTCAGAAGTAAGCATCAAATTTCGGGTGTTTTTTTAGAGTGATAGAATTTTCGATAGGAATAACTGTATTTGACATTTCTGTTCAGTAAGCAGTGACAAATTATCATGGAAAGACTCACGCCGCAACAACGTTTACAAATTGTTGAAATTTATTTTCAAAATCAGTGTTCCATTCGCCAAATTTATAGAGCACTTCGTGAAACAATAGACGCTTTGGGAGCGAACATAACTCGTGTTATTGCTGAAATAAGGCCTGAACTATTCGAAAAAGTTGTCCAAAATTGGTCTGGTCGAATGCTGTTCCTCAGAGCTAGTCGTGGTGGCCGTGGCGGCTCGTCAGGGACGGCAGGGTCGGCACTGCCGACCCTATATATTTTGTGTTCAGCCAAAATTTAAATTACTCTTTCTTCTGTTAAATTACCAAATTTATTATAATTATTGTATTCCCAATACCTATGTGAATAAAATTCTAAAAATTATATAACTGAAATATTTCAACTTCTTGAAAATACGCTCTTCCAATCTCAATGCCGCGCCGTTTCGTCAACCCAAATCAGTCCGAGAATTGAAATGTGTGTAACTGCGGGAAGACGAGAGCGTCAAGCATCGAACGCTTTCTGGGGACCGACGTTAAAGCAGGTACGGCATGCCGTACTCGGCCGTACTGGATCAATGAAAGGCGAATACGAATGAGACGAAACGACTGATTTCTGTTGGAATTTTATTCAGATTATGATAAATATTATATTCGCCTTTACGCCTTTTAGTTAATGCTTTTTCATAATCGAAAATGGGATGTTTTCGTTCAATCTCACAAATTATAAGAGATAAAAGTTGCTTAAAACGAATTTTTGTCGTATTTCGTACTTTTACTACTTTTATAGACGTGAATGCTAAATATGATAGTACTTATATGAATTTCCGTCTATTTCCAGAAATTTTTAGCCGAAAAACAAATGCTGAACAGTAGCCGTTAAACTCTTATTGCAGGCTCAGTTACGGCAAATGAGATTATGCCGTACTGGAAATGCCTTGATTCGTAGACACGAGAAAGGATTGGATCGGGAGTACCTCTATACTGTTTTCGTTTGTATTGCGGGATGCGGATTGTTTATTATATACAGGGTGTCCCAAGTTCGAGTGCCTATTAGACGTTTCTGGAGAACTAGACATATTTGAAATCTGAAAATTGGGATTATGATATTGTTCGAAATTCTCTACACTCTACAGACTTAAAATATTTTTGAAGCCTGGCACTCCGATTATACAAGGAGTGAAAATAAATTTGTTTCATTTTTTTCCATTTTTTCGTTTATTATATGTTTGAGTCATCAATGCCCAATACATTTATATGTCAAAACCATTGTATTAATTCGAATAGATTTAAAAATATCGAAAAGAATCGGAAAATATCAAAAACGAAGAAAAAAAAAAAATTTTTTTTGAACAAATTTCAAATTTCTTTTCAATCCTTGTATAACCGGAAGTGCTCCGGATCCAAAAATATCTTAGGTCTGTAGAGAATTTCGAACAATATCATAATCCCAATTTTCAGATTTCAAATATGTCCAGGTCTCCACAAACGTCTAATACGCACTCGAACTTGGGACACCCTGTATATCTGCAGACCCAAGATAAAAGTTCACGAGCCGCCACTGCGTGGTGGACATATGCCGGAAATTATTTTGAAAACATAAATGCCATAAAATTATCAGTCGTAATATCACAAGAGATTGAATTTCTGTGATAAGTCTATAGATTCATTTTCAAACGAAAATGTGTTGCTTGGAAACATCACGAGTCCGCAGGACGATTTGTGTTTCCTCTAAGCAACTCATTTGAGTTTGAAAATAAAAGATAGACTTATGAGGTAAATTCAATTTCAAGTGAAATTTCATAAGACTATTTCACGAACAAAATAAAAGGCCAGAAAATCCATATTCGAGAAAAGCAAAGAAAAACTCATGTTGACGTCTACAATTCATATTTCATTAGTTGTCAAACCTGTCGTATCCATAGTTCAATCATAGATTATTCTGTAGTTCAATCCTTGAAAATACCGAAGTTGTCAGACCAATCATAATTCAGAGACAGTTGGTATTATCCCGATAATACGACCTGTCTTTGGACTGTGATTGGTCAGTTTTTGAAATGAGTGAAATAGTCTTTCAAATAACAAAAAATGGCTTCAATGTTACTTTAAATGTGTTTTATTTCAATTCAAAGTTCTATCACTCTAAAAAAGCACCGAATATTTGAGAAGAACTTGATCGAATAGTCTTCAATTGAAGATACATATTTAGAAATTAAAATAATGGAGCAATCGATGAAATTTTAATTGTAACACTATTTTTGATCCGAATATGAACACAGATTGAAAATTATCGATCAGTTTCAATTGAGGTCTTCAAAAGATCCATCCCATACTTCTCAAATAATTTTTTAAGCACCCAGTGGTCCTACGACTGCAAAAATAATGTAAAAGTAGTAATATTCATGGCCAAAAAAACGAACAGAAAAAATGTTCACAGAATTAATTTTAAAATTACCTTTCAAGGTGTGCATCGATTTCGATCATTTTGTCGTCTGAATAGACGACAAATGATGATACAAATGTAACATCTTTCTTTTAGTTTATCACTTGATGTCGATTCTGCAAGATTTCCAAATGAATTTGATGCTATTCAGGGTAGAACCTAAAGTTTTTCCTCTTAATTTCTGAACAACCTGTAGTGGACTTACTGACGAAATTATGTATCTTTAAATGAGTTTTTCCTTAACATTTTTTTTCAATTCACCTCAATAGCTCTTACCTGATGAAGATACGACTTTTCAAACGAACCTAAGCAATTTATAACGTGCAAAAAACCGAGAAGCGAGAAAAGCAAAAAACAAAAACAATTTTCACAGTTTCAGAATTCTGAGAATTCAGATCTCGATCCCTGCTCGAAGGACCAATGATCACAAGGATGTCTGATCGAAACACAAGATGGCGCTGACGACTGACAAACTTAGAGATCTTCATACAGATCCAGCTGTAACAAAACAGTTACAGCTACCTAACCTATCTAGTCGGTTGTAAACCAGATGGTTTCCAGAGTGCAGACTTGAGTCCAACGACCGTAGCGCACTCGTTGCCTCGGTTTGACAAACAACGAAAATAAATAAACGACTTCGTGCTTTGACAGCAAGCAAAGCGACTGGTACAGAAGTCTTGGTGTAATGTAATGGTTTTATAGGTGCTCAGGAAAATTGAGGTGTAGTGTATAATACGGTGTTTATCCATCGGACATTGATCTAGGAGTTCCTGGAGGTGAGTTTTGTATTTAATTGATTGAATCAATGTCGGTTCATGTTATCATACCGAAATTTGACGGGAACATTGATCAAAAGGCCGGTGTGAAGTCGATCTCCACTCTCCTGTTCCCTATGGCGGTAAGTGCCCTTTGGAAGCACCTGATGAATGAAACTGCCTCAAAATGTATCATTTCTTCATATTCAGCAATCATTCAGAACGTTCGAGTTGGCAGCAATTAAAATTTTGCAACTTTAAGTTCGCAATTTATCAAACTTCAGAATGAGCGCTTTTTTTCTTTCGGAAAATTTGAGTGCTTATTTGAATTATTATGAAGAAGGCACTGGTTTTAATTTGCCGAATTGTTGTCCCAATGGGTGTAAAAAAAACATGAAGCAGGACAAATGAATATTCTCAAAATAAAAATGTAAATGAGTTGTTCCGGATGACCTGAATATTTTTCATCCTTTATTTGCCATTATTTTGTGTTATATACATTCAAAGAATTAAATTGTAATTAATATTGTAATGAAAAAAGTTTAAAAGTCCGAATAAAACTCAACATAATTTTCCCTTAAATCACCGACATAAGACCCATCTGATTTCAATAATTTCTCTTGTAATAAATTCAATATATACAGGGTGAATCCTGTTGAACTGTACATGCTTCCCACAGAGGTAGAGGACACTTAGCCGGTTCCAAAAATACCCCACATGTTGGGTCTTTAGTCACTCGTGTGGATTATACAGGGCGATTTCACGTTTTGGGTCTTATTTTCAAAATGCTGTATTGGACGAACGAATAATCACAAATCCATCAAATTTGGTACGTAGGAGGACTGTACCGATCCCCATACAGCTGACTTATCAGATTATCAGTTTCCAGGACCGGACTCTATTTTTCTAATATTATCGAAATTTATAAAGAAAATCACCCTGTAGATGAAAAAGTCAATAAACCTGTCATGGCAGTTCAAACAACACTGAATACCCTTCAATAAAGAGTAATAAAATCACGTGGCACACCTACAGATTTAGAGAAAAAAAATATTGAATATGCGTACTCGGAGATAAATTTTTTTTGGACGGCCTAATTCACATGGAAAACCATACCCAAATGTATCAAAAGTTGAAGACGGGAGAATATAATCAGTTTAAATCCTCTCGATTTTCAAGTATTCCAATATTCAGGTAATTTTTGTTAGTGCATCGAAATCTATTAAATTAATTTTCTATTGATAGAAATAAAACTGTTTAATAACACTATTTCAAAAAGTAAAAAAAAAGGAATAAGAAATATTCACAAAAGATGCTCGAAATGTCCTCCTTCCATCTGAATACATTTTCGGATTATGGAATACTTTCATGGGAGTGGATATAACCTGATAATATTCGACTTTTCATGCATTTCGGTATAGTTCTTCTACGAAACTTCAGCCGTCCAAAAAAATTATCTCTGAGTACGATTATTCAATTTTTTTTCTAAATCTATTTATGTGCCTCGCGATTTTATGACAATTTATTGTAGGTTATTTAATGTTGTTCGGTCTCCCGTAACAGTTTTGTGGAGTGTTCCATATTCAGGGCGAATCTTTCGACCTATCATCTATTGAAAAACCCAATCTGAAATGGGAGTCCGTCCCTGAATATTGGAAATTGGAATACTTGAATGCCTAGAGGATCTTAACCATTAATGGCATTAATATTCAACTTTTGATACATTTGGGTATGATTTTCTTTGTGAATTAGGCCGTCCAAAAAAAATTTATCTCCGAGTACGCATATTCAATATTTTTTTTCTCTGAATCTGTAGGTGTGTCACGTGATTTTATTACTCTTTATTGAAGAGTATTCAGTGTAGTTTGAACTGCCATGACAGGTTTATTTACTTTTTCATCTAAAGGGTGATTTTCTTTATAAAATCCGATAATATTAGAAAAATAGAGTCCGGTCCTGGAAACTGATAATCTGATAAGATAGCTGTATGGGGATCGGTACAGTCCTCCTACGTACCAAATTTGGTAGATTTGTGATTATTCGTTCGTCCAATAGAGCATTTTGAAAATATGACCCAAAACTGGAAATCCCCCTGTATAATTCAAACGAATCGTTTGAGAACTTTCATGTGGGGTATTTTTGAAACCAGCAAAGTGTCCTCTATCTCTGTGTGAAGTATGTACAGTTTAACAGGATTCACCCTGTATATATATTCGCCGGAGCACATACAGAGATTTTGGTGGTAGATTCAGTAATCATTTGATAAAAAAAAATGGAATTGTTCAAACTTCGAAATAATTTTTTTGAACGGCGGTTTTCGCTACCCTCAAACTACTCTTTAATCATGAGGGGAGTCCACATCATTGCCATCGCTGCATCATAATGGACCTACTCAAATCTGAATAGCGAATACATAATATTTAGTTCGATGGAAAACAATTTTCGTAAAGTCTGAGGGTTGCGAATAGTGTCCCTGAATTTAGAGGGGAGTCTATCATTTTACCAAAAAATTAAAAAGCAATTTGCGTAATTGCAGTTTTGAGAAAGCTACCCCGTAGATCCGCGGGAATTCCATAATTCTCTCGTGTTATAATCATATCATCACACTGAACCTTCAACTGAAATTTCGTGGTGATAGGATGGATACTTTCACAGTAAAAAGTTGGACTGTTCTCCACTTGTCGGGTATTTACTGAAAACCGAAAGCGATCTGCTAACTTCACAGATCTTCATTGCATGAGGTACCGAAAAGTTTCTTACCCTTCCTTCGGTTTACATCAGGGAGACCCTAAAATACGTTCATGACAACAAGGACAAGTATTGTAGGAATGGATGGTTTCACGGCAAGAACACGAGATTTAAAAATCAATTAGTAACTCCATTGCACACTAAAAAATATACCCAACAGTTTGTGGACTTCTGGGGAGTAAAATTGTACAATCACTTACCAGAAAATATTAAATGTCTCATGCAGCCACATTTCAACAAGAAAGTGAAAGAAGTCTTGATAAGGGGTGCATTTTATTCAGTGGATAAAATCCTTCAGTCACGATTGGATAGTTGAATTTTTTTTATGTTGTTTGTTCTCATGTTATTTCTTTGTCATGTGTCATGTAATATTGATGACAATAAATTACTACTACTACTAATTTTATAAGCGCATCTGAAATCTCAATGGAACAACGAATTGCTCTAGATGCCTTCAGCCTCTGCTGTCAGAACCATTTTCAATCGTATGTCTGCAATAACCCTTTGCACATAATCTATTTCTTGAGAAATTTCACTTTTTGGTCAGTCTGGACCCCGACGAAGATACAACCTCCGACCGATAAACCTCTGAGGATGCCCACCACAGTTGTGAAAAAGGTGAAACGTTGTATGAAATTCCTATTGGACCATGGCTAGAAAACCCGGAATACTCTAGATTTGATGTTGAATCTGGCCGTGAAAGCCTTCATCAAAATAGCCAGTGTCATTCCCAAAACTTTTCCTATTTTTTACCGAAAATTGATGGTTGAGAACTTGTACATTCGTGCATTCATTCCTCTCTGAAGAATTCTTGTACAAGAAGAAATTACTTAAATTTTCTGATTCATTTCGTTGAAGAAATTCCTTTCGAATTGTGTAACTTCAGAATTAATCAGTCTAGTCTAGTGTATTGAGGACTGAACGAGAATAAATTCACAAAAACGCTTATATCTTTTGAACCACTGGACCGATTTCGAAAATCAAACTCATTTTCGAATCATCTTCTAATTCGAATGAAAACTGTTTTTACAATAAAAAATCCAAAACTATTTTTTACAAAATTCATGGATTTTTTGTGGAATTCTCCTCATCATGCTTCTTATAGTGTTCTCACTCACTTTCTGGGATGCTGTCTTCCACTTTTGCTTGAATTCCGCTAATGTTTTCGTTGATTTCTTAGTCTTCTTCAATTCTCTTTTCACCAGGGCCCAATATATCTTTCGATTGGCCTGAGTTCTGGGCAATTTGGTGGATTGGCCTCTTCTGGGACAAAAACCACCTCATTAGCTTCGTACCATTTCTTGGTGGCCTTGCTGTAGTGGCATGAAGCTAAATCTGGCCAAAAGATTGTTGACACATCGTGCTCACGTAAAAATGGTAAAAGTCGCTTCTTCAAGCATTCCTCGATTTATATCTTCGAGTCAACAGAGCCTTGGCCAACGAAAAATTTGCCTCTTTTCCAACGAGTGCAAATTGCTTGGCAAACCAGGAATTTCTTGGGAAACTTTGCTTGTTTCTTCACGCGAAATTATTCGTCAACATTTCCACGAGAATCTGCAGTATAAAATTCCTGACCAGGAAGTTGCGAGAAATCAGCCAAGACATAGGTTTCGTCGTCCATCACGCAACAGGAAAAATTTTTCAAGAAATCTTTTTTTAATTTCTTTGCTCTTGATTTCGCTTCTTGATTATTCACAGCGTTCCTATCTGGCACTTTCTGCTCTTTGTATGTTCTAAGCCCACAACTCGACTTGATTTTCTGAACGGTTGACTGCGAACAACCCACTAGTTGGGCTACTTTCCGTCCTGAAAGGTAAGGATTCTTCTGAAAAAGGCTGATGGCTTTCTTCACTTTTTTTGGGTTATGAATATGAAACCCCTTTTTCCTCCCGGTTCCTTCCTTGCGGTTAATTATAAGATCTTCGTTGAAACGCTTAACAATTCTTTATACCGTTTCCGGACGAACGCGAGCCTCTTTTGCGATTCTTTCGAAGCTCCATTTTTGATTATTTTGTAAAATTCACTATAAATTCTCGTGTTTTCACTTCGCTTGACATTTGCGACAGAGAATTGGAATATCTACGAAGTAAATGTTCCACATGTTTCTGACGTTCATAACAAAGCTAATTATGATAAAATTTTGATTTTTTTCTCAATTGTTTCAAGAGATATAGGCGTTTTTGTGATAGCGAATTTATTCTCGTTCAGTCCTCATTAAGAAATGGCTTACTTTGTAGGCGATGGAATACAATAAAATAAATTTGAACCACCAATAAATAATTGGTATTTCATTGACCGCTTTCCGGAACTTCTTGTCTGACACTTTTCAGTTTTTCCCTGATTTCTCAAATACTGGATTTCTTATATTTTCAATTATTGCACCCGAAAACCCACTATTTCGTTAGATGTCACTTCTGAAACTGTCATTGTTGACATTTGACCAGTAGAAACTACGCCATTTATAAAATGAAACGATACACGCATTGAAATTATCAAAATTCACTATAAAGCCCGCAACGGACGGCGAGCGATAATATAATATAAATTATAGCTTTGCATTGACATATGTCATTTAAGTATGGAAAAATATCGTAATATATCGCTTGGATGAAAATATATACAGGGTGTAACTGAATAAGTGTAAAACATTTAAGGAGGTGATTCCTCATCGAAAAAAAGATAGGATCTTTCATATAAAGAAACTTCATTGGAGCATCCCTTGTTAAGATACAGCTCCTTAAAGGGGGTACATAAAATTTGTATAACAATTTTTTTCACAAGCACTGAAAAAGTTACAATATTGAAATAAACCTGACGTTTTGTACTACCAAAAAGACACTTAGCCAGTAATTTATTTGGTTTACCCCATGGTTGTAAGGGGTGAAAAACGCAACCCCTAAAATTTATTTCCAATGTAACTTTTTGTCTTATTATTTGTTTACCATTTAAGAAAACCTAGGTGTGTCCATTCCTCGTATTTCTTTGGTATTAGGCTTTCCACAAACATCATTACACTGTATTTTGCATAAAGATGAAGTCTTAAGGCTTATAAACTTCTGTTAACACAAGAAGTCAAGCCGACCGATCATCAACAACGTCGTGTCTTTCATGATTAGGAAGAATTCGGAATTCCATCGAAAAATCATCTTGTATGATGAGGCCCATTTCCACCTCTGTGGCTTCGTCAACAAGCACAAATGTCGCATCTGGGGCTCGGAAAACCCTTTAGTTATTGTTGAAACGCCTCTCTGTCCTAAACGTGTGACTGTTTGCGATTCATGGTCCGGCGGAGTCATTGTAACTTACTTTTTCGAGAATGAGACTGAAGCAACAGTCACGGTAAATGGATTGCGCTATCGAGCGATGATTAATGATTTTTTATGGCCAAAATGGGATAGTATTGATCTAGATACTTACTTGCAACAAGTCGGCGCTACGTGCCACACAAGCAACGAAACCATTGGCCTTTTACCGGAAAAGTTTCCGGACCGTGTTATCCCTCGAAGAGGTGATCACAATTGGACACCGAGTTCTTGTGATTTAACACCTTCCGACTTTTTCTTTTGGGCCCATGTGAAAAAGAAGGTCTACGCCAAGAGCCCAGCGTGATTCAAGACCTCTAAGATGGAATTCGTGAAGCTATCGAGGACATAGTGCAGCGATTTGGTTATGAAAAATTCAATGAAAAGGATATGGTCCTGTAGCCGTGGTCGTGGTGGTCATTTGGCTGATTATATGTTCCATAATTAACGGCATACCCTCCTCTTTATGAAATAAACATCCGATCATTTAACTAAAAAAATGTCATGATAACAACTCTTATTGGAAAACCCTTCAGAAGAGAAGCCCCCCACACGCTAGAAACATAAAATTGCTTCTCAACTCCTACTCAATATGCAATTCCGATGTAACATTTCAATTTCAATGGGCAATGAAAGGCATTCCCGTCTGCTATTCAGTATTCAGCCAGCAAAATGATCTTAGTGCAGCTGGTTCTATGCGTTATAATTAGACTGAATTCATCTCGGCCGTTAGGGTAAATGCCGACATAGATTGGCGCACTTTCTAGCAAGACGAATCAGCCGATTGGATTATTTACACCCAGGCTAATTGAAATATCACAATGGAATTGTTTTCATTACATGGTTACTAACGTTACCGAGTTCCTTTTGAATCATCTTGTTGTGCAATCTTAATTGAGATATGTTAGTAATACGGGTGTATGCATTTTCGAGTACTCTCTCACATTCTAATGACCTTTTGATTTTTGGGGCATTGATATCTTTCAATTGGTCAATTGTCCAATCTGATGGTTGCATCTATTTATGGGTTTAGCTGTTATTGGAGCACCCTATTTATTGATTGAGATTTAAGTTTGTGTTTCCGGGGACATCTCGCAAGCTTTACTTGCTACGTTGCTTTTATGAACGAAAAAGGTCACAGATCTTCTAGACGAAATTGAGAGACCCCTATTTTCTATTTTTGCCAACAGATCTCCTCTTTCAGAGCTACAGCCCCGTGAATTTCGCCCCTAAAAATAATCTCTTCTTTTTATCTCCAAATCCAGTCATATGAAAATCACTTTTTATGTTCATGGGAGTTCTCATAGTGCTACCTATTTTGTCGATGGACCTCCTCAAGACACTTTTTACTGGGTCCCTGGAACCACCAAACATCGCGAATTGGAATTCTCTGAAAATTTTTGAAAACCTATTCAATTGAAAACGGAAGATTTTCGATCAAATTGATCAAGCAAAAGAGATTCTTCCAGACATATTACGATATACAGGGTGACTGGTG
This sequence comes from Adalia decempunctata, assembly GCA_951802165.1. NCBI lineage: Eukaryota > Metazoa > Arthropoda > Insecta > Coleoptera > Coccinellidae > Adalia > Adalia decempunctata. The sequence continues at coordinate 33,306,048 of OX637697.1, forward strand.
ACGTAATGGACAACGGCTAAGTGGAGATAGAGGACCTCAAACTGAATGAGAATTTGGGTTTCAAATGTCCCATAAGGGTATTCGTTTCGGAGATATAGGGTGATTTATGAAAAAATGCTAAATCTATGAACTCCCATATCTTCGTTAATATGAAATGTTTTTCGCTGATATTTTACATGTTTGTTCATACAGGCATTCTCTGTCAGCATAAGAAAAAAAAATTGAAAAAATTGCTGGCCCGTACTCAAAAATTTCAATTTACATGTCAAGTGAGAAATATCACACAGTATATGAGATAAAATAAAATCAAATAGAAATTTGGAAAGAGGGAAAAAAACTGATGAAATATCTGTTTTTTGTTTGAATGGCACAAATTTTCTTTCGTTTCTATGATATGTTGAAGTAAGAATATTACAATATTTTTATATTCAAATCATGAAAATTAGTACTACTGATAGAAAAAACCTTGAATTCGAGGCGCTAGAATGAGCCTGGCATTAAAATATTCCTTCAAATCTTGAAATCTATTTTTATCAATTAATATTTCGATGCCATATAAAATTTCAAAATAAGATTTGTTGTAGATGGGGTGATGATAGAGTTGGATACTCAAACACAAAAATAGAAAAAGTCGCAAATATAATTCATAAAAAAATCAAGTAAGCAAATATTTTGATGCCAGGCTCATTCTAGCGCCTCGAATTCAAGGTTTTTTCTATCAGTAGTACTAATTTTCATGATTTGAATATAAAAATATTGTAATTTTCTTACTTCAACATATCATAGAAACGAAAGAAAATTTGTGCCATTCAAACAAAAAACAGATATTTCATCAGTTTTTTTCCCTCTTTCCCAATTTCTATTTGATTTTATTTTATCTCATATACCGTGTGATATTTCTCACTTGACATGTAAATTGAAATTTTTGAGTACGGGCCAGCAATTTTTTCAATTTTTTTTCTTATGCTGACAGAGAATGCCTGTATGAACAAACGTGTAAAATATCAGCGAAAAACATATCATATTAACAAAGATATGGGAGTTCATAGATTTAGCATTTTTTCATAAATCACCCTATATCTCCGAAACGAATACCCTTATGGGACATTTGAAACCCAAATTCTCATTCAGTTTGAGGTCCTCTATCTCCACTTAGCCGTTGTCCCTTACGTCACCAGTCACCCTGTATTGAATGAAGATATATTAAAATTCACCTTGAATTTCAATAATATAAGGTGCTCCTATCAAAAAAACGAGGTTGAGGTCCAGTTTGGGTATAACCGAAATAATTTTCGCTGAGAATTCCGGTATATAAGTACAGGGTGTTTCCAAAGTAGACGTGAACCTTAGAGTACATGTTAGTATGAATTATTTGCTTGTTCTTCAGATTTTCAATCAATTTGATTATAATTTTGGATTATTATCTCCATCAGAAAAGGATATGATATTTAAGAGAAAAGCAAACTCATCCTGTATTAGACGTTGACAAAGTGCACAACTTCTGGAGATAATCGATCAAGCAGCGAGAAGATTAAGGGTAAATTTCAGGCGGAAAGTAAAACTGAAGAAATTATAAAGAAGGCACGTGCTTATATCAGGAATGATGGAGGCCTTTTCGAGAATAATTTATGAATACATTTTCTACGGAAATGTTGAGTTTAATTACAATAAAAAAATATTTGATTCGTTACTTTTTTTTCTTTGCTCATATACTAACTGTCAAAGGAACTGCAACACCCAGAAGGAGCTGTTTTTTTTGTGAAACACCCTGCAATATACTATTCCGCATGTATACCGAAAATTTCATACATTTGTCCAGAAAATTGACGGAGATATCATGGAAATAAAATCGTGTGTCCAGATTTTTATGAAATTACAGCTCACCAGGTTATTTTCCTAATATACGAAGAAAAACGGAAAAGCGAGTGATACACATTATAAAGAAATGATTAAGCTTCAATAAAAAAAAATTGTTGGTCTACGCCGCATACGAACTGAGATATCATGGAAATAAAAAGCACAATTTTTGAAGGGAGCTCGCGAGCTCGGACGTGTACCACTTCCCCTTAACCGGCTCGAAAACCCAATATTCCGGCAAGATAATGCTCGACCTCATGTTGCCAAAGTCAGTTTGAACTTTTTTAAAGCTCATGTGAATCTTTTGTCATGGCCGCCCACATCTCCCGATCTTTCGCCCATAGAGCATGTTTGGGACATCATGGGTAGATGGCTTGGAAATTTACTTCAACCCCCACGGACTTTGGCGACTCTGGGACATAACGTTCAGGTAGCTTGGGATTGTATCCCTCCAGGAAAAATAGACCATCTTATTGCATCACTGCCAAGACGTGTTGAGGAGTGTATAGATAACCGCGGTGGACAAACACATTATTAACAAATTTACTAAAAAATGGTAACCCTTCATTTTTTCTCCAAATTTAATCATTTACTCCTTGCTATACCTACTATCTATGTTTTGCCAAAAAACATTTAATTCAAACAGCTCCTTCTGGGTGTCGCAGTTTCTTTGTCAGTTAGTATATCAAAATCTGCTGAAACGAAAACTAGTGCCTGCATTTTAACGAAAAATTCTTCAGGAAATAAAGAAGGAAATTGGCAATTTTTCAAAATAATTTTCCCATACATAAATTGTGTAATTTGAAAATTTCAGGCAAATTGATTTTAGAAATTGACTATTCTTTTTTTCATAAATCAACTTTCAAATCATCACTCAATCTTTTTCAACATCTATTACAGCATAGTTTTGTTTTTTTCATACTTATCATATCCTTTTCTGATTAAAGTAATCCGAAAATTGTATTCAAACTTGGTCAACGCAGAAAAATTTGACGAAAAATGTTAAAATGGTAAAAAAGTATGGTAAGAAAATGTTTCAAAAATACAAGAGCTCAAACGACATCTAATGAGTGATATAATAACACCTCCCCCAAGATTGACATCTAATTTGGAAACACTCGATATAGTTACAGAAAAATAATACCGATAGTTTCCCAAATACATATCGTCCTGAAAGACATAGGACCTAAGGCATCCTAGCTGTAGTTTCGGATAGTGTCTATAGTTAGGTAGGCCTAAGACTTCAATTCTTTAATAACCAAAATTGATTCTTAGTTTTCTTATGAACTTGAGACATTTAAAATCTGCAAACCTCATCAAACTGAACGAAAAACCATGCCAAGCCTGTGTGCATAGGAGAAACGACCTTCAAACATTCAAATTGGTTAGTAATCCATAGGTCAAGAATTTTAAAAATAGAATATTCTTTTCTAAATTAACCGCTGCCTACTCCACACACTACAATTATATAATGGACTTTGGCATGTTACACTATCACAACGATTTCATCGAAATCAACTAACAACAATGCACATGTAGGTTCTATGTCACTACTCTGAGGTACATGACTTCTCCATCCTTTTCGAGAGTTTGAAATAATTGAATGAATACCTATCAGTCACAAGAATGGGATTAGGACAAAAGCCGCAATGATTTCAGTCAAATGGTCTTGAAGATTTCATTTGATGGCATTTATTTCATTCAAATTTTGAGTAAACACTAATCTTCACTGAAACCTCTTGGTTTCAAGCGTACTGATTTCTGTCACATCAAAAGTGCCTATGTTTGATATCCAAAAAATAATTATTGAGACTTCATCATTATAATTTCAAAAACTAACATTTGGAAAAATCTTGTTGATCATCTACTTCTGTACGTGTTTTTGGATAGAAATTCCAATCCCGGTAATGAAGATGCTGCTCTCGAAACGTTCGATGGGCATCATTAATTCGTTCAGTGAAATCACTTGAAGACGAGTACACTCGAAACTCGCAGTCTAAATACTTTCAATGACCCATGAAGCAAATCCATTATGCGATGCTCCATTAATTCTCATAGAATTATTGATCTGATCTACGCCATTCCATCAATGATTCCTCTCAAATCATATTTATGAGTGATTTTATGTATGGTCTAGAATTCTCAATGAAATGGGAACAATAAAGAATAAATTTTCGGAATTTATTTATCCAACCTCCTATACAGGGTGCGTCAGCAAGGCGTACGTCGAAAATAGCGCCTAAACTATACCTTCGAAAAAATCATAGTGCTTGGTTATAAGGTTGAAAAAAATCTACAAATTAAAAATAATTTCACATATACAGGGTGCGTAAAAAAAGTTACGGGAAAATAATAATAAGTATGTAGTTTTTTCAAATGGAACACCCTGTATTTCATGGCATAATTCTTTCGAGGACAATAAGAGCTTTACACTTCCACCTCATTTTTCAAATTTCATCAGGGCTTTGCCACATGAATCGTATTTTTAGGATATTTTTAGTGTTGTAAGGGGTTCATCAAAATTCTTATAGAAACTGCAGATGAACGAAATTTTTACAGTACATAGTTAGCTTAAGGTATCAGCTTCAGTTTTTTTTATACAGAGTGTCTAATATAAATTTACCAATTTACTCAAATTAAATATGCGATAACTCGATTTTTCCAAATGGAACACCCTGTATTTTTCTGTTTCATGAAACATGTTTTTTAAATGTCTACATTTTTACAATTTGTTTTTCCTTTAATGCTTTTCGTCCTATATCTTCGCAACGAAGTGCTTTTCGAAAATAATCAAAGGATAAAATAGTCCAAGGAATAACCTCTTGAATTTTTGACGCATGTTCACTTAACCCCCGTATATTTGCAAGTACACACCCAATTAGCTTTACAAATACTGCAAATGGAAGCTGAAGAAGATACCGGAAAAGAGATAGAAAATAACGAAGAAGAAATGAAAGAACGATGAAATTCCAATCCCAGCTTCTTCAACATTAATCCCAGGGATTATCAAACTGAAAGCACCAAGCACCCAAGCAGAGACAAAATAATGAACCTTCAATCGTACAGGATTTCCAGAGCAAATAAGCTTCATATCTTCTACTACTAGACGTCGAAAGATACTTGCTTTTGAGGTAAAACGCAGGATATTCATCCAGAAAATGCAGGCTCATTAGGTGTAACCTAAGCGTCAGAAAATGTTTGGACAAGATAAATCATAAAAAGTTCCCAAAAGAAACTCGTGTCGCGAATGCCCATGAATCATGAAGGTTTCGGAGTTGAGGGAATGCCCCAAAAGCCACAAATTATTCAGCTATGAAGCTTAATCACCCAATGGAAATCAAAACATTATCCGATTTCAGGAGGCATTCAAGAGTTCCTGTCGGAAAGGTTCCAGTAAAGTAGCAAATTTATAAACTTCGTTCACTTTTATGAACTATCCCAGTTGGCCAAGATTTAGGTTTATCAAGTTTTTCCACTAAAAACTGACGTGAAAAGTCAAATTATTCTCAGAGACGTTGCCAATGCATATTTCTATTTAGACTTTTTTGACTTTGTAAATGGAGTTAGTCCTTTTGGTTAAACAGTGACACAGGTTTCGTAGTACTACTACATTTTCATACTGGAGTATTTCAAGTTGTGCAAAAAGGTATTCAAATGTCTTCTGTAGAATTATTTCTTGAGAATTCTCAAAAGTGGGAAATTCCATAGGTCCGTTAGTTCGTTCAGTTTTTCTGTTGGGTTATTCGAGCACTTTTTTTTTCTTTTTCGAATGAACTATCACAAAGTAACGGACTATTCTGTCCATTATTTTTTAGTAAAATTTCGTTTCTTGATTTCCGTACAAGAAAATAGCATAACTGAATCTTCCAACCATGTTCATATATACGTGAAATATTTCCAGTAGGTAATAACACAGAAAAAGTTTCTTCGGCATTCGCCAGGTCTTTCGAATTATTGGATTCACATAATATTTTCTCAAATTGATTATTTTCCCAAAGTAACTAAACATTTTGATAAATACGTAATTACGACGATATCTATATGGAAAGTACAACGTTGCTTAGTTATCTGAAACAAAAATGACTATAACCTAACATTTTGAAAATATACACGGTGAAATGTGTCAGAATGTCATGCCGACCGGGATACATTATAAAAGTGAATGGAGTATAAGTATAAAATGACTGTGTTACTTTCTCCTTTTTTTAAACCTGTTGTTGAATATACATAGAGCTCTCTCGGTGAGAAGCATAATGGACGGGTATACCAATTCTTATCAGAACGAAAATTAAGGAGAAAAATGTAAGTATGGGATGGAAAAATATAACACGAACCAAACATTGAAAGAATGGCACTCACGGTTGATCCAGGCTTGAGAGAATATATCTGCTTGTCTGCTGGTCAATTCACTTTTGGGATAGACGTATCAAGTCTTAATAAGAATAAAAATACGAATTCTGAACACCTGATAATATTCACAAGTTGTTGGGTTAATAATAGCAGCTTCGTTTAATTTGATTCATTATGAAACTGCCTGTATATCATATTTCTTTACAAATTCTTTCTTTAACACTTTCGCGACTGCTAGTATTTCTTTTCATCGGAAAATTCCGCATCGATAGATCCTTAAGGCCTGTTTGCTCGTTTCCCTTTTTTATAAGAATAAAGTGAATTGAAGTGAATGCAGACCACGATGCGGAAGGTATTCAAAGAACCCCCGTGTGTGAGGATTATCCTTTTGGGCGCTAACATAGGGCTCTGTGAGGGAGGGAAGGGGTTGGCCTACCTTGTTTACGATATGCATATCGAACTGGATAGCTTGGAGAAATAGTGCTGTTGTACTGCTCCAGTCTCTTTTACTTTTCTTCCATTCTATTCGCAAGACGAATAGTAGCAAGAATCGATAAATATAAGCCGCAGCTAAGAGACCCTTTGTTGTGAGTTTAAATGTTCCTTTCGGGGATATTGAGAGTTCACGTAAGCCAGCCGAATTAAAACCCTGCAAATAATTTATGAGACATAATATTGTGTCGCATTGTAAAGCGCAGGGATTGTGAAACTTCTGCAGAAATTGGAAGCTTGGACCTGTTTGAATTTCTGGTCTCAGGAAGCTTCTCGACATGGAACTTTACCCACATATGCGGTCAATAACGAGCAATATGCCAATTTAATGGGAAATTATTCTACAACAACGGCCAACGTTTCGGAGATTCAAATTTTTCCTTTCTCAAGGCAAGCTGTATGAAAATTATACATAGAATGCAATCTACAAGAAACTGCTTTAGGCAATCTCATCAAAAACAACAAAGTTTCTTGTATCGGGTGTTTTTTTAGAGTGATAGAATTTTGAATAGAAATAAAACACATTTAAATTAAGATGGAAGCCAATTTTTTTTATTCGAAAGATATTTTTATGATATTTATGTTTTGAAAATAATTTCCGGCATATGTCCATCACGACTAGCTATGAGGAACCGCATTCGACCAGACCAATTTTGGACCATTTTTTCGAGTAATTCATACCTTAATTCAGCGATAACACGAGTTTTGTTGGCTTCCAAAGCGTCTATTGTTTCTGGTTTATCAGCATAAACCAATGACTTGCATAACCTCAAAGAAAATAATCTATTGGAGTTATGTCGCATGATCTTGAAGGCCAATTAATTGCACTATTTCTCAAAAAACCTTTCCTTTAATGAATCAATTCTTACGGTAGCAGCATGAAGTGTAGCACCATCTTGTTGGAACCAAAACATTTATGGGTCGATACCATTCAAATTTTGAAACAAATAATCATTGATCATCGATCTGTATCGAACACCATTTACTGTAACATTAGCTCTAGCATCGTTTTTAAAGAAATATGGGGCGATGATGCCTCCAGCGTGTAAAGAACACCATACAGTGCATTTTTCTGGATGCAATCGAACCTGCAGAACTTCTTGAGGATTATTTTACGTAGCTGTTCAACCAGAAATTAGCTTCATCACTAAACACAATTTTTCGATGTAATGGTATCCACTCACGAGGCTACCGGGACGGGCTTTTTATGACAGTTTATAAGGCCACGTGCGAAAAGTGTCTCCGTGATTGGTCAAGGGCTCATAAAGTGTCATAAAAGGCCATATAACGCCCGTCTCGGTAGCCTCGTGGATGGTGACCATGAAAATGGATCAACTGCAAGTTGTTATAGGACCCAATCAGGAAATGAACGACGCTTATTATGGTCAAGTGGCTTTAGTTCTTGAACCAGTTGGATCTTGTATGGGTGTAGACCAAGATATTTACGCAAAATTGTCCAAGAGTCCAACATGTTGTGAACGTCGACGAATAGACAAATCACAAATCTGGATCTTCATTAACACTGTCACTTACAGCTGCGATATTTTCTTCTGTACCTACAGTTCTTTGTTTCGTTGTTGTTAATAGAGTAGAGAAAATGTTGTCCGAAATTTATCGATAGTTCGACGAATAACCTGCTCTGATGGACGATTATATAAAACCATAATAACTCTAATAGTTTGGCGAATAGAACACTGATTTTGAAAAAAAATTTCAACAATTTATAAACGTTGTTGCGGCGTGAGTCTTTCCATGACTATTCAACTCATTTCAAAAACTGACCAATCACAGACCAAATACAGCTCGTATTATCGCGATAATTATGAATTATGATTGGTCTGACAACTTCGGTATTTACAACGATTGAACTACAGAATAATCTGTGATTGAACTATGGATATACAGATATGGAAAATGTGGTTGGAAACACAATTCGAGCAGTCTTCTAGTCCAGTTGAACAGTGGAAGAATCGAAACCTCAGTGCGATTCGATATCGAATGAGCGGCTGGTCTAGTTTTATGGTAGTTTGTAGTGGGGATGCCAGAGCGATCTAGGATCTCGGATCGAATTAGATTAGAGAAAGGAATCATTGAATCAGTAACACTCCCAACGCGCGAAGCGATGGGTGTTATCATGTCCGTTGAAAATGAATACGACAATTTTATTCCACTCTTATCGGAGGAATTAATTTGCCTCAATGAATGACACAATAATAAACGAATTTATGGTCTCCGTAATTGATTGACTACCGAAATACCATTTTATTATTCGAATTTTCTCTTGAACAGTAAACATATTCACGCGGAATCTAATTTATCTTCAAACAGTATGGTCTATCGCATCCAAGTTCGGATTGCGACTGAATTCGATCTTCGATCCGCGAAGAGCAGCAGAGATCCATGCATTCCCACTACGATCGAAACTGCTATTAAACTAGACCAGCCGCTTATTCGATATCGAATCGCACTGAGGTTTCGATTCTTCCACTGTTCAACTGGACTAGAAGACTGCTCGAATTTTGTACTGAAACCCCAGTGTTTCCAAATACATTCTCCATATCTGTATACGAACGGTTTGACAACTGATGAACATGAGTTTTCTTTGCTTTTCTCGAATATGCAGTTTCTGACCTTTAATTCTTTATAAGACTATTCTTATAAAATATCACTCGAGATTGAATTTACCTCATGAGCCTATCTTTTATTTCCAAACTCAAATGAGTTGCTTCAAGGAAACACCACTCGTCCTACGGACTCGTGATGTTTCCAAGCAACTCAACTCAATCTCTTGTGATATCACTACTGATATTTGGTCAATGCTTACTGAACAGAAATGTCAAAATAATATGGATTCTATACCTTCTGTCAAATCACAGTTATCCCTATCGAAAATTCTATCACTTTTTTCGTTTTTTTCTTTCGATATTTTCAAAACTATTCGAAAGAATACAATGGATTTATCAGAAATGAAATCTTCAACAGAATTGTATTCAGCATTGAATACTCAATCATATCAGAAACGAAAAATTCGAAAAAAAAAGGTTTGGACAAATTTATTTTCACTTTTTTGTATAGCCGGAAGTGCTTAGGCTCCAAAACTATTTCAGCTCAGCAGATAATTTCGAAACATATCATAATCCCAATTTTCAGATTTCAAATATGTCCAGTTCTCCAGAAACGTCTAATAGGTACTCGAACTTGGGACACCCTGTATTCGAGCTGCAAGTAGAATTTTTTTCAGATCGTGTTACCAGGACCATATGAAATTCTAGCGACTCATTGAAAAAAATGAATTCCCAATGTTCCTGTAATGACTGTCACGGAAGTTTTTATTTTAAACTGCTGTTGGATTCTACTTTGTGAATAGCGCTCAGAAGCTTCTGAATTCACGTCAGAGACCCATTTTTTTATTTGCCTTTAATTCGTTTCTAGTCGTAACCTTCTGCCGGGAACATTTTCGGGATTACCTGTGTTGAATTTTTTATGCGACGTTCTTAACATTTCATCAGATTGGCTTGGACGGTTAGAGCGTCAAGGATTTATGTATGATGTGGTTTTTTCTCTCAATCCCTAGCCTAGAGAGAAATCATTTGTACCCTTTGCAGATATAGATAGGTTTCGTCGTTTAGTTTTGCTTACGATTCGCCACAGTTACCTTCATGATAGATGCATTTCAGCAGCTTTGTGTTTTTTCTCTGAATCTATCGTTATACATGGTCTAAAATATAGTGGAAATGTGAACCCCTGTGAAAGGTCTTCTCGGAAAAATGATTTCCAGTTCGACGGTTAGAGAGTAGAAGCAAATTGCAGGACATGACCTACAAAACTTTCGTGAGATGAGATTTTATTCGAGGCACCTGCTCGCTGACTTGTTGCCACAAAAAATCAATGAAGTTAACTGGTTCCGGTATTCTCCTCGTTCTTTTTTCCAACTTTTCAGATTATCGATATTCGATACTTAGGGATGTTGAATATTCGTCCTTTGTGTACTAATGACATTTCGGTCGACATTGTTCAATCGTAATTCATCACTCCCATATAGGTATACCTAAGAGATAAAATATTGTGTTGAACAATAACCGAAACAAGCTAACATGGGAACTAATAACTCATGTCAATGGGGCATGGCAGCAGGGTAAATTTCCATGAAAAGAACGAGATAAGTGAATAGTTTAATCATTCTCGTGTAGGTATGCATCAAGCATAAAATTATAAATTTCGTGAATATACACAAAGCACGAAATGCCTTACAAATGTGAGGAATAACCTGTGGGAATAACTCACACTGGCAACTGTTTTTATTCAATCACGCAAAAACTGGGATAGCTGTAACACTGGGCAATGTTAACGCTAGAAGTATCTATTGATGCTATTGCTAACTGTGAACAAATATGGATGAAAGTAAGTAATCTTTTCTAAAGCTACGTTGTTTTGATATGTAAAACTGATTATTTTAAGTGTTTTTCTTTGATTTTGTGGAGAATTTCAGTGAATGAATGTCTTATTGACAGTGCAGTGTCGAGTTTATAAAATTTTTGTGTACAAAGGGACTATACCTTTTCAACTTCAAATTGAGACTAATCACATTCAAATTGGGATTAAACAAATTCAAAATGAAAATATGCAACTTCAAAATGGTAAACGAAATCGAATTGGGAATAAACAAATTCAAAATGAGAATAAGCAACTTCAAAATGGTAAACACAATCGAATTGGGAATAAACACATTCATATTGACACTAAACAATTTCATATTGAGAAAAGTCATTTTCCGTTTTATTTCATAGTTCAAGAGAATTGTTCTGAAGTAACTAAGAATTCAAATGAGGAAAAAATTTATTTTACAATGCACAGGTGTTGATGAACTTAAACTATATAATGCTATTTTATGAACAAGTTGATAAATGTGAGAATCGATACGATAAATAAAAATATTTCTTCAACAATGAAAATCACACAACCATATCAACTAAGTTTAAAACATCAGGAAAATATCGCTGTATATGTGCTACATATCGCGCACATCAGTTGTTGATATTTATTATACATATGTATTTATATTATCACGCAATATAATTTCCAATTCACGCAAGCGGAACTGGTTTTGAGGAAGATTTAAAACTTGACCACGCAAATTCTATAGGGTTCAGCATTGGACTGTAAGGACCGAGTCTGAGTAGATTATTGTCCTGAAATTCTGGTTCCTGTAAGACAATATCTTTGAAGTATCAAATTTAAGTGGAAATGTCATTTCCCAATATGAGATTTTTTAGTTCCATTTTGAATATGTTTATTCCCAATTCGATTTCGTTTACCAACTTGAAGTTGCATATTCTCATTTTGAATTTGTTTAATTCCAATTTGATTGTGATTAGTCTCAATTTGAAGTTGAAAAGGTATAGAGATCCCAAACGTGAAATAAACTGTTTATAGAACTCGCCTTTCGATTGGTTCATTGTTTCGCGTACTGTGTAGCATGTGGCACCGTCTTGTTGAAACCGCAGGTCAAGCTCTTCCATTTTGGGCAAACAAAAGTTGGATATCATCTCACGGTAGCTGCAAACGGCGTGGAATCGATAATAGGGATGTTGACTATTTTTTGGAAATGGTTTTAATTTGTAGAGAAACCCTATTCAAACACGAAAAGAATATTTTCATGGAAAAAATATAGCAAATAGGTACCAACAAAAAATGCGTAAATAAAAAAAGTTTTCAAAATTCCCTCTGAAACGCTTCATACTGTCGCGTGATTATGATTACGTCACTACACCGTAAACAGGCTTCACCTTCTGTCAACGCGAACTGATTTTGTCTCCATTATGTTCAAAATTGTAGAATATCGTTCTCGTAATAACAAATAGGTAATCGTTAAATAGTTCGCTGGTGATACGTTTTACTGTCCTCTGTTCTTCGTAAGTTCGTATTCGTAATGACACATATACAATACGAATTTTTTCAAATATACAGGCTCCTTTTGTTTTGCTTCAACCGATAAAAAAGTTTCGGGGGGGGGAGCCCCCGACCCCCCCTGGCTACGTGCCTGGCTGCAGTTAGGTTATAGGTAAGCTTGTTTACGATACAGTGACGTCACGTATTCTGATCGGTGTTTGCAGTCACGTGATAATCGTTAATAGATAACACAATTTAAATCAATTTTATTTAATTTAATGAGAGTAATTAGATCACTAAAATATTTTTTTAGAATTTCAAAAACTACGTTCAATTTGGAAAACCTCAATTTATATGATTGTTTAACATGTGTCAACATCCCTATTGATGGTCATCACTAACACTGTCCGATACAGCTGCGATATTTTCTTCAGTTTGCACTGTACGTAAGTAAGCGTGTTGGCGGTTAAATATCCAACAATGTAAAGTAGTTACGAAATTCAGTCACAATAGCGATTTTTTTCAAAAATGGTACAGCCTTTATCTAGAGAGCCCTCTGAACATTCCCTTCACTGAAAGTTTTTTGTGAGCTTCAAGAGTCCAGGAAAATTACCATTTGTTGGCAATGATTCAATGGATCAAAGATAAACATATTATCTATTGGGTAAATGAAGATGAAAATCACATAATATCGGAATTTTCATTTGGCGTTACAAATTATATCCATCATGGCCAATATTGCATCCGATTCATCTCGTACATCTGTGAAAATACAGATTTTTTTCAATACAATGCTCTCATTATATCAAAAAGCTACAATAAATCGAAGATACACTACTTATATCTATCCCATGAACAGATAAAGTTATTTATTGATAATGGTTGGATACATTGAGTTGAAATTCGAATATAAATCTCAATCTTATCTGAATTGAGGCACGAAATTATGACGATTTTTCAAAGAGTCATTCAATTATTGTTTTAGTGATATGGCATGTTTGTAAACATACGATATCAATCATCATCCCTATGTTGTGAAGTCGTCATTCAGCTCATCATTTATAATTCCTATCAAATTCATATTTCAACAATAGCAGGACAATATCTGCACTTTTTAGTGTTTGATCATTTCTCCAAGAATACAAAATTGCTGTTTACGCAGAAGCTTCTCCGATAAACCGTTTGTGGTGTCCAGTTTGACAGATATTTTTATAACTCTGTACATAAATAGAGAAACAATAGTTCGAATGAATTAATTCTGAAAGGCAGAAAACAGCTGATATAGACTTAATGAAATGAATATTTTCAGTGATATGCAAAGGACCCCGCACTTTTTCTATGGCAAATGGCGTTCCGTCAAATGTTCTAAAATTTGCTCTAATGTAGTACTCGACCTACTGATCAAAAGTGTCCATGGCCGCAATAAAAACATCAATACGGCTGAGAGTTTTCATCCACTTCCTATGACCTGATTTTTTTTATGTTATATGAAAATTATTTATTTATGTTATTCTATTCTTATATCAGCATAGAAAAAATCTGGTCATAGGAAGTGGATGAAAACTCTCAGCCGTATTGATCTTTTTATTTCAGGTACAATGGTGAAAGAAAACTCCCACCTCATCGGAGTTAATCTTGAAATAGAGGGTGATGGAAAAAAAAGGTGGTTTTTGGGTATTTTCGTGAGGTTCAAAGTTCATTTCATTACTGAATCACCCTGTATCCTTTGAAGTCCATGATGATATGTCCTGAAAAAAATTAAAAAACACCTTGAATCAACCCATAAATACAGGGTATCACTCAACCTTCCTTGAAAATAGTTTCTATAATGATGGATCACCCAGTATAAATACTGGGTTTCACAGACTTTTCGATCTACAACATATCTAGTGTAATAATAGTTCATTTTGTGAACGTTCTCGCTCTGAAACTGACATATTTTATACTTTCAAAATCGGGCATGCATTCAATTATGGATAACCCTGTATTTGTAACGATTTTCGGTCATATTCCTCTATATGGTTGCTCCCTGGGGATGTCACGAAATGATTCTTGAGGAAAATTGAAGTTCATTCGTTTCTGTTCCGACATACGAGCCTAGTAATAGTGGGTAATTCTCAATTTCAACGCCCTGTATCTCAAAAACTAGTCATAGGATTGAGTTGCGACCACGGACACTTTTGATCAGTAGGTAGAGTACTACATTATACCAAAATTTTAGAACATTTGACGGAACGCCATTTGCCATAGAAAAAGTGCGGGGTCCTTTATACCCTCTGAGATTAATATTTTGGAAAAAAAATAAATAATGGAGATCCATTATAATTCATCCAATTTTTTTTTCGAAAAAAATGATAATACTGTAGGGAATCCTACCCCACTAGGGTACGACTCGCACTTGACTTTTCCTTTAGTTCAGAGAATGTGTGTTAAATGGTAGTATTGAAGCTACGGGACAGTGACCATCGACTTGGACTAATAAATAAAGACCATTCAAATTGAATGAACGTAATACATTCATCTATTTATGAGAAGATATGTACCCTCATTCTGAATTATTATAAGTAAAATATAATAAAATGAATAAGGTTCATTCATCTCCGTGAGAAGATGAGGCTTAACCATTACCCAATTGAAGAAATCCAAATAAACAAACTATTCAAACACACAAACTACGATGAACCAGACGTTTTTCAGTTTCAACTATAATTAGCCCAGATAACATGTGTTTCATTAAAACTCAATATCCCGAACTTCAAAAAGATCTGAAGAATTCTTCACTCTTCATACGTACCCTAGTAGTGTAGATGAGATTGGAGATATATTTTTGCCTTCGATGTTTACTCCTTTTTCGTGGGGTTATTTTCGAGAATTTTTTCAGTATGGTAGGTTATTTGTTGGCTCTAAATGTCATGTTTTCATTTTTTGGTGCTCAATACAAAAATGGTGTAGAATTCTGAAAATGAATCGTATTGCCAGGGTGTCTTCTCAACCTTCAAATTTAATCTGTACTTATCATAATTCCCACCCTGTATTTTTGAAAAAGTTATTGAAATTATTGAAAGTAGACAATCATATTCTACACTGAAAATTTCATCAATATTGAATAAGCCATACCAATGTTATGAATAGAAGAAAAATCGGACAAATCATCCTGTAGACTCAATGAAGGCCTCCAACTATAAACCAAACATTGTTGCGAAACTTACTTGACTAGTGTAATCTTCTCCTAAAATCTGACGGTCTCTCCCGAAATCACCCTGTATAGATAACATAGAGGAGATGCAGAATTCAATCTATTATAAGTTTATCCAATGAAGACTTCCCAAGCACAATGAGACAACTCACTGTTCTCTCAACAAGGTAGGTCATCCTTATCACTTACCAAAGGTACATACATCTTATTTGTTGAGATAAACTTGTTGTGGGAATCATCCGAGTGCCTCATTCCAGCTTGATATAAATGTTGACATTGCCGATGAGTAATTCCAAGTAATTAAATTTCCCCCTCAGGAAGAATGCGACTCCAGTTGTTGATATGGGGTCTAACACAATGGTTTCAGGCGCAACTAGAAGATGAAAGGTATACCAACAACAATGCCATCGTTATTATCTTGCCGCTCATAATAGGATCAAGGAGTCTGGTCGAGGAGATTTGCGAGACGTATTTGCGGATGTTCCAGGAACCTCATGCGCTATTGTATCCCACAGAAAAAATCGGAGTTGAAATATGTGTATTTGCCGTAGTTGCGACAGATGTTCATTTCACTCTTTATTCCGTTCACCTGGTCCATTCTAGAATAGCAGAAAATTTTCAGGCGTACTGAATTCGCCTGCAGAAATGCAGGCATTACTGAATTGCGAAGCAGCAAGGCCTTCTTTGTTTACAAGCCGCAAAGTTATTAAATCTGAGTAACCGGGCATTTGGCTGGTTGTGTTTTCGAACGTAAATAATGTATATCATAAGAGCAACATTATTTTTTGATATTTCTCATGGTATTTGTGTTCAGTATATTTCATTAATTTTCATAATGTATCCTGGTTGGACCTAAAATTCTGACACATTTCACTGTGTATATTTTGAAAATGTTAGGTTATAGTCATTTTCCTGTCAGATAACTAAGCAACATCGTCCTTTCTACATAGAGATCGTAGTAATTACATATTTATCAAAATGTTTATTTACTTTGAGAAAATAATGAATTTGAGAAATTTTTATGTGAATTCAATAATTCCAAAGACCTGGAAGAAACTTTTTTCCCTGTTCATACTGGAAATATTTCACGTATATAAACATGGATGGAAGATTCAGTTATGCTATTTTCTTGTACGGAAATCAAGAATCGAGTGTTGAAATTGTACAGAAAAATAATGGACATAATAGTCCGTGATAGTTCATTCGAAAAAAGAATAAAAGTGCTCGAATAACCCAACTGAAAAACTACTTGACGGACCTATGGAAATACCCAGTTTTCAAAATTCTCAAGAAATAAGCCTACAAAAGACATTTAAATTCCATTTTGCACAACTTGTAATTTGTAATACTCCAGTATGAAAATGTAGTAGTACAACTAAACCTGTGCCACAGTTAAACCTTGAAAGAACTAAAAAAACCTTAATTGGTTTAACTCTTTATTGAATAATGCCTAAGGTCTGAAAAAATATAAAATGTATGAACATGGACAACAGTAAAATAAAATATTCATTTGTTACTCACTTCAATGTGAGATTTCTTCATTAAGTGAGTTATTTTATTTTTATTTTATTTTACTGTTGTTCATATTCATACCTTTTATTTTTTTGGACCTCTGATGAACCTGCACAATAGTGGCGAAAGCTTAGGCATTATTCAATAAAGAGTTGAACCAATCAAGTTCTTTTTAGGACTCCTTATAAGAATATTTTATTTTACTGTTGTTCATGTTCATACATGTTATATTTTTTTAGACCTCTCATGAAGCTGCACAATAGTGGCGAAAGCTTAGGCATTATTCAATAAAAAGTTAAACCAATTAAGGCCTTTTTAGGACTCCCTATAGCTGAGAAATTTTAACCAGATTGTAATTTCTAAAAGTCGATAAACTGTTCGAATAAAGTATAATGGTTTTTTTTCTTAAAAGAACTAACTCCATTTATAACAAAGTTAAAACAGAGTAAATAGAAATTAGCATTGGCAACGTCTCTGAGAATTATTTCAAATTTCACGAGTATCAACCTGCGTCAGTTTTATGTAAAGAAACTTGATAAACCTGGGCTGTTGAATTTTTGCTAAGTGATCACATAATAATAATAATAATCTTTATTAATCCAGTAAGACATTTTACATTGTGTTGGACAAGTCAGTATTCGATTTGATATTAAACTAATATGCAGAAATAGATTAAAACAATTAACACGCACACTTACAACTGATAGTGGTTAAATAAAAAAATCCAAATTTCAATTAACAAAACAGAAACCTAAATTTGAGCAGATACCCATTAACCTTCATTTCCTAAGAAGCGTTTATACTGGAGTTGAAATAATCACCCACACTGTAAAAAGCCTCTTGTTATATTAGACCTTTAACAGATTTTTTGAAAGAATTCAAGTTAAGTGACCTTACTGCTTTTGGTAGGTGGTTGAAAAATTTAATGCCCCGATATGATGGAGAAGATTCATATTTAGCCAATCTGTGCTTCGGTATGCATAAAATTTCCCCATTTCTGGTATCATAATGATGATAGTCAGAGAGTTTGGTGATAAAGTTGAACTAAGAGAAATAATAAATAATTCTTTTGTAATTTTCATTCAATTAGACTTCAAGTTCATACAGTTTATTCTAATCTATACATTACGTATACAAGTTCCCAACTTTTGAGATACAGGGTGATGAAGTTACTTCAAGATACATATTCTGATGTGTCAACAATGCTATTATTTTTGCCAGTGGCTTTTGTACGGGTTTTGCATTGACTATTTCCGAAGAAAAAAATGATATCACAGATTCTTGTGCCTCATTCGGAAGTCATTGATCCTGACAACATGTGGTTCCAGCGGGACGGTGCCACATGTCAAATCGACAGTGAAACATTGACGATATTGCACGAGTTTGCTCTTGGTCGTGTCATTTCTTGATTTGGTGAACAGCTCTTGCGATTTACCGCCTTTAGACTTTTGGTTGTGCGGTCATCTGAAGTCACAAGTTTATGCCAATAATCCTGCAACCATCGAAGCATTGAGAGCCGAAATTTTATGCTGTATCAATGAAATACCACCACATGTATTCAATAACGATATTGAAAATTTCGCCAAAAGGGTACGCATATTCCAGGAAAACCGTGGCAGTCTTTGACAAGATATTTTGTTTCATACATAATTCCCAAATGTATAGTTTCTAAATCAATAAATATTCCATTACTTTGCTGCAGAAAACCATGTTTTATTGAACACTGACATCTTGGGCTCTTATTTATATTGAAACATCCTTCATACGTATTTTTCTTTCTGTAAAGTAGGTTTGTGTGTATACGTTCACGAAGTAACCAATTCAATCATGAGAGAATTTAATGAATCATAAATTCTGGTATTTAGTTTACACAAATTCGGCCTCGAATGATGCAGTTTATGATTTCCAATTATATCCCAAGATGACCCGGGTTCAAGGACTCCAATCGGTTTTGTTGTAAGTTGTAAAGCAACTCTGCAATCTGCATCCGAGCTGCAGTTCAAATAACTCTTTGTGGCGGAGCTAAAATCGGAATGAGACGTCACGTGGGGTGGTCCGAGAGTTATAATGGAGTTGAAATCGATTTTCATTCGAACGAACGAACATCTGTTCGACATCCTGGTTCGTTCATCAATGGAGATAGATCGATTTTCGAACTGAAAAGCAGATAGAGAAGAAGATTTCAGAGTCGCCAAACCTGCGTCATTTTAACCAAGCTGATATTCCGATAATATATACGGAATTTGATCATTTTTGTAGTAGCAGGACTTAAACCATAGAAATCACAATATATATACTTACACCGCGTTTACATTAGTCAAGTGAGTTGATCAAGTCAGTTGAATTGAAAGCGAATTGAATGTGTAAACCCCCAATTCGTTTCACTCGATCGTCTGAATTGAACGGCTTCTAAGTTGGAGCATGGTCAACTTTGTGGAAGTCACTTGAATTCAACTGACTTGATCAACTCACTTGACTAATGTAAACGCGCCATTACTCTAGAATGCTAAATCAATTGGATCGAAGTGTTGTAAAAATTTCAGTGTGGTATACAATGCGCATACGTGCCATCAGGTTGTTTCTGAACAGGGTCGGCTTCAATAAAATTTTATGCTGTTATTGTTGCAGTTGGATTTAATCAATTCATAATTAGTATTCGACACTTACTAGTTGTTTTGAACATATTGATAATTTTCAACAGCTATTTGAATGGTAAATTTGGAATCATCAGCGACTGGAAGATAAGCTGAAAATCTTTCATTATTCCAAAACCTCTTCAGGCGTTGAAAAAACCCGGTTTCGGTATAAAAATTAATTCAAGGATCAAGGAAGACAAATTCTGGTTAACAAATAACGAATCTTTTGGTAAAGTACAGAAAAAAAAAATCAAATGAGCAAAATATACTAATATATCCCATAACGAATCTTTTGGTAAAGTACAGAAAAAAAAAATCAAATGAGCAAAATATACTAATATATCCCTTCACGACAGTTCTATTCTTCGGTGTTCCTGAAAATAGTGGAAACATGAAAATGTATTGTACATCTGCCAATGCGTTACTCTGCATCGTTTCATGAGTGAATTCTGATACCTACATTCATTCTTCAAGTCATTT
Source organism: Adalia decempunctata (assembly GCA_951802165.1). NCBI lineage: Eukaryota > Metazoa > Arthropoda > Insecta > Coleoptera > Coccinellidae > Adalia > Adalia decempunctata. The sequence goes on from OX637697.1 coordinate 33,326,460, forward strand.
GTCTTTTTGAGTTCCGAGTATATTCCAAAATCAATCTGTTATCTTATCTGAATGAAACTGCAAAGTTTTACTTCAATATATTTTATTTTCGAGTTCGAATTATCCATTAAAAGATGGTTTATTCACAAGATTTCATGATTTTTCATAATGAATTGCGTTCTTTTTCTATATAAAGAACCAATCTCATGGTGCGAGTGGATAGATATGTGTCAATCGGATGAAAAGCAAAGCGTAAATCATAAATTTCTAACAGTTTATATGAATGAAAAGGTGCACATAGTTTACATACTCAAGTGGGAAATGAACGGGTCAAGACAAGGACACCACAACACTATACAGTTCATTGTTTATCGTATACGAAAAAATCCAAATCGAACACAACACACAACAAAAGCAAAATGCACACGAAGAATATCAAACACGAAAATAACAGTTACGCACCAGTAAACTAGTTTGTCTATGCAGTAAACTAAACTGTGGCTGCAGACTGACACTATAAGCCGTTCCTGCCTAAACTTTCACTAAGGTCATTTCAAAGTCATTTGCCATGAGACAGAAAAAGCGGTGTTGCGCGGTCTATATCTATTTAGTGAAACCTACTACATTACTGCTCTGATTTTCTCACCAATTCCACAAATATTGCAATTCACTTATGATATTAATGTGTCTAATACCTAGTCGTAGGAAGTGGCGCATGAGCTATAAAATAAGTCTGTTACTCAATGGAATATTTTTATTGTTGAATTGTATTGAACTTAAAATAGAAACGACAAAACATTTAGGGACTTGGCATCGTTCTACGTGAAATTTCCTAGTGGTGAGCATGCGCACATTGTGAATCAGTTGCCTATGCGGCACGTTTTTCGCTGCGGAACTAGAAGGAATTAGCATTCTAGAGAAAATATATATTATGATTTCTATGACTTAAACTGCCGATTAAAAAATTATTATTATCTACAGGGTTCCCCATAATGGCCTACCCATTTTATTTTATTAATAAATTCCCTACAAGATAACTAATTTAGTTGTTCTCTGTGCGAATATATTCTGTTTTATTTGGGATTCAAGTTAATTATTAATCAAGTAAGCTCCTGTCACAAACAAGTTTAAAATTTATAATTTCGTGGAACGTCATTTTTCTACAAGAAGTTTGTTAGTTTTCATCAATAATTTTTTTGCTTCGAGACATAATTGTACCATCCGTTTGAACTTTCATGGAATACTCAGTCCTACAACGTGTTTTGTGTTGAAACTTACACAAGAAGCAATTCGATTGAAGAAGGTAGGCGTGTATTCTGGAGCCAGTTTAACAACAATGGGGGTCACGCGCCCAATCGTAAAACTGTTAAGTTATGGGTTCGTCATTGGCGTAAAAATGGTTCTTTACAAAATTTGAAGAAGCCTGGAAGTCGAAAAACAGTTCATACACCAGAAAATATTGGACGAGTAGGAATTGCGTTTGAGAGAAGTTGGTGGAGGTCATTTATAGAAGGCGAGTTAAAATTAAGCTAGCCAAATATTCATAAGTTATCATAAATCCCAAAGAGTAAGCTGGTATAGTATAAAGTTTGTTTTGTCAACTAAAAAAAATTTATTCAAATATTAAAACGGGTAGGTACCCTATTATGGGGAACCTAAATATATCAACAACCTTGAAAGTAGATTTGCATTCGAGAATCTATTGGAAAATATAAGAAAACTGAGAATTTTAGGAGAAGAGGTATTTTTTTATTATCCTTTTCCGAACCCTTATACCTACCTTAAATTTCAATAAAGAAGATGAGTCGTGTGTTTGTTGTTGAAAAGGTGTTCTCCTTTTGAATAAGTATATCAGTAATTTTTTTTGGGATTTCATGATTCGTTTTCTTGATTTCCGACTTTGTGAAAAGATCATCCAATTTACCTGATGCACAATTTGAATAACCATTTTCAAAGAGACAATGCATAAGGAGTAAAATTCAGAAAAACGATATAAATGTCCTGAATAGTTCAATGTTGCAAATACTCAAATTGAGCCCTGCCAACTTCTATATAATGGTAAAATTTTGCAAAAATTTCCGCTTCTTTAGAATTCCGAGGGAAACTCGGCTACATCCATCGATAACTTGCTGGCGTAATTCTTTCAGAGAGGCCTTCTGTGATATAAATTTCCTATTTATAATTTTATTATTGTTGCTTACTGAGGAACGAATTCCGAAAAACTCGGTACTTAGGGATGGAAACCGGAGCAAAATTTATTCCATTTCATGAAAGATGGCGGGTTTTAATTTGAGCATTTCTAGGATCAAACTATTCAGGACACTTTTTTTTTCTCATCGAATTTCACCCTCCTGTCTGTCCCATAACATTTTATGCTCCAGATAAATTTAGAGGTGCTTCATAGCGGAATATTACGTAAACGAACAATCAGATCTGGAAAAATATTGAGAAATCATTTTTAATCTGTATTCTGACGAATTGTGTTTCTAATTACACTACCAAAGATTCTCGCGATTTAGGGAATTCGATGTTGGTGATACTGCGCAGACAAATATACTATCTGAAGATGCGTGGTTCGACTTTTTTCGGAATTCAAAATTCGTCTGAAAACCGGTTAAAAATGATTTTATTTTGAAAAAAAGTTCACTGTCATTTTCAGAAGGAAGAGATCTTCTCTATTCAAAATTAATGGGTTGGGGTTGCCGCGCAGAAGCATGAAATTTTTATAGTTAAGTTTAATAATTTAAATGCGTTGTTGAAATGTGCATCGTTCCACTTTCATTGATGGCGTAGTTTCTACATTTCAAATGTCAAAAAATGACAGCTTCGAAAGTGACATCTACCGAAATATAGCGGAATATTCAAAATAACACCTCTTATTGGAATAACCCTCAATATCCATTTTTCATCAACCATCACGATGCGCTGAAAGAAACCTAACCTTTTTTGTTGAACGTTTAACGTCCCTTGGCTTCAATTTATTCATAAAAAACCCGAGTCTCCTGATTTTGAATCATTCCTAATGCATGGATTCGCTTGGAAATGGCTTGACAGGAACCTCCTAATGCTGAGGAAAACTCTTCTTCGCGTACAGACCGACAGTCAGCGAATCTGGTCGGTCGGCACAATAAGTTGACTACCGCCTACGCTTGGTATATAAACGCCTATAACAATAAAACTTGCAGATGCAGAAGTCGTTTCAATTACTTTTCTTCCGATAGCCACCTGACCCGCATGAGAAGTATATTTCGATGGATCTAATCCAAGTCGCGAGAATGTTCATTTTGAAAAACTGACCAATCTCATGTTGACTACCATCAGTGAATATCAAAACAAGGTTCTTCAATTTCTACAGCCTCTGAAGGAAATACATAGGTCATATACGAATACCATTCATGAAAATTGTGTTACCTGTTCCACCTTTCTATTTAAATCAGTTTCCTCTTTTCCGCGAATGTCGACATTTTCTCCACCTCTGCTGAGGCGGAAGCCAGATGGTACAGATTTTCATTAGAATAATTCCCGCTGAATGCACCGGAAGTTCTAAAACAGTAGACGCCGTTGTCAAGCAGAGTCGATGCACGTGATGAATACAGAAAAGCTCACTGCAGTTTGTGAAGGTGAACACATATACATAATATTTACTTTGAATTGGTTATGTTGCAACTGATCCTGAATATTAATTTGAAAATTCGTTTTTTTTTCGTTGGTCAAATGTTTTATACCTTGCAATGAGTTCATTAGGATTTTCAATATGGGTTATGAGTTACTCTGTACATATCTCGCCTTTTTTTTTAGAAGTTCTGTAATAAAATTTATAACCTCATCCTTTTTTTATAACGAGTTCATACAGGTTGAGTCTTTTTCTTGTACTTTTTTTCAACAGCGTGTAGATTCCTGTCATCAAACGAAACACTTATTTCCTATACTATTTTTCAAAATTCGGTTTTGTTTGAAAGATGCAGGGTGTCGAAAAGTCATGAAAAAATACTTTTCGGTCCATATTTTCAGAAACATTGTTTCAAATGAACTGCGTTTAGGTTAAATATTTTCTCTGTTTATGTTACATATTCTTCATTCTAAAAATAATCCAGATTTTTTCTTGTAATAACGTTACTAATTCAATCCAATAAGATTTGTCAAAAAATTTGCATATTCGAAGAGATTTTTTGATGCAGCCCTGCATATTGTATTGTTCGAAATATCATCGAAATCCATGTACCAATGTTGTCAGTTGTATTTTCGAATAATAATCAACACTGATATTAACACGTTGAGTGCCATGTGAGACCACATAGGTATCACACTTTTTTGGGAGCGGCGACCCGCGTGAGACCACTCTGGTCTCACGACCAACGACGCATATCTAAATCGCGTATTTCTCCAGTGGTCTCACGTTTACAGGTGGAAAGTGATGTATAGAGTAGAGCATGGTCTGCTACGACAAATTTTGTGTTTGGCCTGCGATATGATGCATTATGTTATTATCTAGGAGGGTTTGAGTTTTTTATGTAGTGAATATTCTGTTAGCAGTATCTCTATCAGTTGTGGCGAAAATTCACACTTGCAATCTAAGCCAAGACTGAAAATATGCATCAGACGACGAAAATGCAAGTCTATACAGAAATTATATCACCAACAATCGAACTCAAAAGTACATAAAAAATGAGAAAATTGATGGTCCATTTCATTCAATTGAACACCAGAGAAGATGAATATGCAAACAAAAAATCGTGGCCACTGGGTCAGTTTTTTCAGAAGTTATGGTGGCACTCAACGTGTTAATATTAATCTTTAGCGAAGCTAGTACAAGAAAATTATATACATATTTCTTTTTCACACATTTGAGATAAATGATCTATGAAATGAATTGTCTACATTCAAATACAAGAACAACATCTTATTGTATGACGATTTAAGTCGGTAATACATTGTACAAACGGATAGCCTCAAAAAGAGTCTTGTGTAGAATGTCAAAACATTCCTTCAACGTATTCAAATGTATTCTGGAGGAAGAAATATTACTTTTTGATTGCAGATATAATCGAACAGTTACTTAGTGGTATTGTTACGAAATAACTTTTTCAAAAGTTCCGGTGTACTGTTTTATGTGGGCCAGCCTGTATATACATGTAGAACTGTAGAATATGTATCTTTAGGGTTAATCGAGTTTGTTAGTGATTTGGGGGCACGGCAGTGGCCCCGCCAAGTCGAGCGCGAAGCAAACACTGCCGTACCACAGTATAAGGTACCTTATACTGTACATACTGTATAAGATACCTTATACTGTGGCCGTACTATCTTTACCCGAACCATTTCGCCGCATTTTCAGGCCCCTATTTGAGAACCTCCGGATAAAACCAGAACGCCGAAATTTTCGTCATCCAGTAAGCTATAATCACGTACTTAAAATCCAAAATTTCAAGTGTGTAGGTTATTTAGTTCCGAAGTTAAGCGAAAGCAAAGTTTCGCATTTTCGAAACTCATTCATTCATTTCCTCATGATCATCAAAATAGAACCAGTACTTCCCATAAACTCAGAGAGCTGAAATTTGGTACAGAGTTAGGGTTTAATGGCCACATAAAGGGAAAACTATAAAAACTAGGATAATCGAAAATCTGGAGTACCATTGTTGGCACGTCACGTGAGCTCACGTCATTTTCGCAAAATGTGCAACCACAATATGGTATGGAAGTTTATGCGCTTGGAAACACATTGCTACCATACTCAATATGTGAATATCGACTTTAGAATATAAATTGAAAAAAGAATAATAATCGGGTGATCAATCTTATACACAGTGATATTTTACTGTCTCATTTATTGTTCAAGGAAATGATAGGTTTTCGAAAGCTAGGCCGGAACAAATAAATGAGAGAGATTATCACTGTGTATAAGACTGATCACCCGATTATTATCCTTTTTTCAATTGTTATCATTTCACGCATTCACGAAGTTAGCGTCTGCTGTCACTTGATAGAACACCAGAACTACCCGCAAATTTACATTTTCCAACCGTAAGTGATATCACGTCGGATATTTTGTGAAGTGATTGAAGTGAAAATGGATGAAAATTTGATCGAACTTGTCAGACTTCATGAAGTGATCTATGATCATTCTTCATCAGAGTACAGGGATCAGAATGTACGATAACAAGCTTGGGAGCTGGGTGCTCATTCAATAATTCTTGAACTATTTGAGGGAATTCTCCCACTTCCTCTCTTCATTGATTTATTTGGTGAATCAAATATCTTCTATGAGAATCAGTAATCACCAGCAACTGTAAAAGCAGTTATGTTCTCTATATCTTCATCCATTCCGAAGAGCTTGATGAATAAGAAACTCTGTTTCGCTGTATCACTGAAAAAAAAATGTCATGAAATTTTGGTGCAATATAGAACGTCTATTGCTCTTCAGAAAAACATCATCAGATGGGTCTGCGGTGGTTAGATTGGGAGAGAAAAAATTGAATCCGAAAAGGAATCGGGTAAGAGATGGGCTATATGGACAAGTTTGGTATCAAACTATAGGTTTTCGAGGACGCAGAATTCAATAAAAAATATCTACCATAGTTCAGAACCGGAAAAAAATAAAGATTTGTAATAAAAAACTACTCCTAAAAAAATGTGTCAAATAAGAAAATCTAATAAAATAGATCAATACGCCCACGTTTCTACAAAAAAAAGTGAAATTCCACCAAAAACATTCTGTATAAAACTAGCCAAGTCTCGATGGAGCTGCTTGTTTATCTCTAAAAATTAATGAAACCTAGAAAAAGTCGAGCCAAGTTTAAGGCTCCTTACTGCGATTTCTTTATTATTATAGTTAATGTTGTGTGACTTGGCCGTTGAAGGGTACACAAGGGTACAAAACCAGGTGCTCCATGACACCATTGCACCAATCTATCGCCAGAAACGCAACCCATTGACGATGGAAAATTGCCACTTGGAAAACGTTCAGTCTATTGTAGGCTTGATAAAGCTGCGTATTCAATAATACGAGCCTGAAACAAACAGTATAAAAAAATTATTTCCAGTACAGACAGACTTCTAATCATTGATAGAAGACCGTCTGTACGTCTATTTTATTTTAGATCGGTGGTCGATTTGACGCTCCAAAAAGAAGAGAGCAGAAGTCAGCATTGTCAATGCTGAATGCATATGTGTTGCACAATCAACAACAGCCTAAAATGAGACCCTAGCGTCCAATTACCGATACCAGCATGGGCTATTATCTCGCTTAACAAACATAGGTAGTTACAACAGATATAGCATTACGTGTAAACAAAATTGACTTGTACCCACTAACGTATAAAGAATGTTCAACGGCCAAGTCACACAACATTAACTATAATAATAAAGAAATCGCAGTAAGGAGCCTTAAACTTGGCTCGACTTTTTCTAGATTTCATTACTTTTTAGAGATAAACAAGCAGCTCCATCGAGACTTGGCTAGTTTTTTACAGAATGTTTTTGGTGGGATATTATGATACGGAATGATGATGAGTGCTATTCCTACTCATAGGAGCAATCTAACAATATATGAGAACAATTGAAAAATAATTAAAAGATACTTGATAATGAACTCATATTCGTGACCAGTCAACAAATGCATTGTGAGTAAAATCGTGATGCATATAAAATATAGTATTCTCTAAACATCTATGGTTATTGTTTGCAATTTTTCACTTACTGAGAAGGAAAATACCTCCATATGTAATCAGCATGACTCAATATTTATTAACGATAATGTCATCACACTTGGTCTGTCTGAAAAGATAGCAAAACGTCCAGATATTTATAATCGATGTTAAATCATGAATGTCGAATTTGTTCAGACAGCAACCACATGATGATTCATCATTCCAAAAAGACCACAATGAGAATGCCTGATTTAGGATAAAATATTGCACAGTTACCTCGTATTCATGAAGATCGATTCCTGGTACCACTGATAAGGTTTATGTTGAATTTCATATTTATAGAAACTGCAGTTGAACTGTTACCCTATTTTGATTAAAGTTTCATTAGGTCAAGTTGGTGTTTCAAACCAGTTCTTTTTTGCAGGATCAATCCATTGGCTTCTGAAGACATATCAAGAAAGGGTGAGTTGAAAGTTCAGCTATTACGCTTCAGAAAGTTTGGAATGAAGATCCGTCCAACGTTAAGAACCAAACAGATAACAGCTGTTCATTTAAGATGTAAATGAACTCTTACTCATGAATTATATTTGCTTAGAACTTTGCGAGTATATCAGAATTTTTAGGTATAGATTTTGTGTTGTGTTATAGATTGTATGCAGTTTTGATTTTATCAATATGTATATTATTCGTAATTTGTTTCAATTATCACAAACGCTGACTATTGAATGGAAAGAAATTACCCATTTCTAATCTATTCCATTCCAAAGATATTACAAGTTATGAAATCTGAGACCAAAATATTCTATGATCAAGAAGTAATTGTAAATAAAACAAGATTGTAACAATTTTTCTCCAAATTCATTTTATTACCCTCAAAATAACATCTTCGACTTCAAAAACACGAACATACTTATTTCCAATAGTATCGCCCCATTATCCAGTAAGTCATCCACCATGTTGAAACACGTTTGGATCTAGGGACTTTTTCAGGGGAGAGGTATAAAAATTTTCAACCTGAGAAGGGAAATGTAAAAAGAAAAATGATTATACAGTAGGTGTTATGAAATGGAAGGAACGAATATAACAATTTTAAAGCTAACATCCAAGAATTGGAAAATTTGTAATCTTGGAATTTTGATGGATGTGCTTAGGCATTTTTTTAAGGAACTGTACGGAGTCAAATTTAATGAATTGTTAATTTATCGTTGTTGTGAACTATAGAATAAACTCTATCATTATCAATGAATTTTAGAGGTAGAGGCCCCTGAGTTGATTCAGTCAAATGAGATTACTCCATTTTTTGTGGAGAAAATAGTATTTTCAATTGATCTCTGATTTTTTTCAATTTTCTTCATGTGTTATTCAAACACACATATTCAGATTTTCCGGTCTATGCCTCATTCATTATTACCGAGGCAAGCTGCCCAATTGGAAGAATTCACGCGCTGCTAATAACCGTTCTTTCGCATATAGGCCTCTGTTATTTGCAATTCGACGAGTGTAATGATATTAAATCAGAACACGCACAGCGATCGATATTACGTTCGGGATATAATTAGATGGCGGTATGATTTTTTTTGGGGAACCTTTACAGAACACTTCATAAGTTTACTAAAAATTAAGACTTCGTAATAAAAATTGTATTTTTTATCTTGAAATTGGTACACATATATGGAGTCTGTTCAGTAGGACTGCATAATAATAATAATAATCATGAAAAGGAGGATCATGTCCCTCAGTTGGAACAACTAAAATACATAACAGAATTAGACTAGTAGAGATCTAGTTTCCGAAGCACACCACCAGGTGGCACCACCACAGGAAGACAATGCATTACCGGTTTCTGGCTTGTTGGCCGTCATCAGATGCATGTAGTCTTATCCTGAGATGAATGCCAACTGAAACTAGCAAGAACTATTGAGTACAGTTTTGTACAGTAGTTCCACCTAGGGGGCAAATGTCTACGCTTCATCCCGGAGGTTACTTCAAAAACTAGATCTCTACGTACATTCATTTTTCCCATTCGGAGTTTCGCAAGTACTTATATGAAGTCTCATGCACTTACCGAGGGAAGTCGAATACGCCCGGTTCATACGGTTATGGAGCCCGCAAATATTAATCATGAAAAGGAGGATCATGTCCCCTAGGGAGCAATATAAGTTCTGCCGTTTCAGTTGGCATTCATCTCAGGATAAGACTACATGCATCTGATGACGGCCAACAAGCCAGAAACCGGTAATGCATTGTCTTCCTGTGGTGGTGTGCTTCGGAAACTAGATCTCTACTAGTCTAATTCTGTTATGTATTTTAGTTGTTCCAACTTAGGGACATGATCCTCCTTTTCATGATTAATATTTGCGGGCTCCATAACCGTATGAACCGGGCGTATTCGACTTCCCTCGGTAAGTGCATGAGACTTCATATAAGTACTTGCGAAACTCCGAATGGGAAAAATGAATGTACGTAGAGATCTAGTTTTTGAAGTAACCTCCGGGATTAATCGTAGACATTTGCCCCCTAGGTGGAACTACTGTACAAAACTGTACTCAATAGTTCTTGCTAGGGAGCAATATAAGTTCTGCCGTTTCAGTTGGCATTCATCTCAGGATAAGACTACATGCATCTGATGACGGCCAACAAGCCAGAAACCGGTAATGCATTGTCTTCCTGTGGTGGTGCCACCTGGTGGTGTGCTTCGGAAACTAGATCTCTACTAGTCTAATTCTGTTAAATAATAATAATCTTTTTTCTATTGCCTCTTAGACGTTTCTGCAGAAATGGGCCTATTTGAAACCTGAAAATTTTGGGTTATGAGATTATTTAAAATTCTCTGTTCAGCTGAAATAGTTTTGGGGCTTCAGTACCAGGAATGAAAATGAATTTCCCAAAAAAAAATTTCGTATTTACTTCTTTAATATGATCAAGTATTCGATTTCCAATGACTTTTTGTAGAAACTGTTAAGGTTCTCAAAATATTTAGAAAAAAACCGAAAAAAAAAATAAACGTAGTAACTATCATGTATACTCCATTCACAATTATAAAATCACAACTCTGTCCTTGGAAATTTGACACATTCCACTCTGTATCGAAGTTCTGACGTTTTTCAAAATATTTTTATGTTCCAAGTCAACACTATGTTGCCCTTTCTACATTTAGCGTATTTCTCAGAATGTGAATTTATTCGGAAAATGAATGAATTGGAAAAGATGTGATAGACGAAAATAATTAACGTTTATATGAATTGATAGAAAGGATTCCTTTTCTAGTTGTTTGCATGAAAAGTACAAGAGATCACTGTTGAAATATATTATTTTTCGACATGGAAGAAAATTGCATTGCTTTCACATAATTTTCATATGCATGCTTGTCATGATTTAATGTTTAGTACCCTCTTGAACTGAAAGTTCAAGATTTGACGACATCAATTGTTGATTCTTATCAAGAATTCATAAAAAAATAAACCCAAAGATATAAGATGAATTGATGGGTAATTACAAGAATCAAGAATAATGTCAATTTTATTTTGTTGATAACTTTCTTAAAATCAATGTTGGGATATAAAACTCGGCTGCGTTTGTTCAAACAACATCTAAGGAATACATTTTTCACCATCTCGACCTTTGGAAGGCGTTTCTTATAGGAGAATTAGATCTAAGTTCCACCTCATAAGTGAGGTACCTAACTTTTGCAAATCTGCTCAGATATCGCCAAATTTCTTGGAAAACCTGAAAAATATCATCCTAATCGACCTCTCGAGGCTCCATCCGATCCATCTACTGCGATATCTGTCCAAATAACAGCTTTTTCAACGAAATTACCGTGTACCCCTTCAACCTCGCACTGTAAAGATTCGTCCTGGTCTTGAAAATCGTCCTCACGCTCCAAACTGGTGCTGAAAACAATAAACATACGTTAATCTTGGATTTTCGACGGAAAACTCACCTGCAAATATCGATTAAATACCAAAAATCTGCGAACAATTTGTAAACCCAACAAAATGTGGAATATCTTTCATACTTTTACTTTGATGTAAACAAAGAAACTGGCAACGTCGTTTTGTCATTAACGATATTTTCTGTGCGCGCACTGACTTTTCATCAATATGTTCTGTGCTTTTCGTCAGGTACACCAACTCCTGAAAACGAAACCATGACCTCCCATGTGATTAAATAAAAGTGAATGGAGTATACACTCCATTCACTTTTATAAAGTATCCCGGTTGGTCATGATTTAGGTTTATCAAGTTCTTTCACTTGAAACTGACGTAGGTTGGCATTTGTGAAATAAAATAATTCTGAGAGATGTTGCCAATGCAATTATTTACTATTTACCCTTTTTTTTACTTCGTAAATGGAGTTAGTTCTTTTAAGGTTTAACTGTGACACAGGTTTAGCAGTAAGACTACATTCTCATGCTGGATTATTTCAAGTTTTGCAAAAAGGTGTTTGAATGTCCCCTGTAGGCTTATTTCTTGAGAATTTTGAAAACTGGAGAATTCCACTGTCGGGTTATTCGAGTACTTTAATTCTTTTTTCGAATAAACTATCACAAAGTAACGGACTATTCTGGCCATTATTTTTCAGGGAAATTTCAACACTCGATTCTTGATTTCCGTACAGGAAAAAACTAAAAAAGCATAACTAAATCTTCCAACCATGTTTATATACGTGAAATATTTCCAGTATTAACAGAGAAAAAGTTTCTTCAACATTCGCCAGGTCTTTCGAATTATTGAATTCACATAATATTTTCTCCAATTTATTATTTTCCCAAAGTAAATAAACATTTAGATAAATGCGTAATTATTACGACTTATGTGTAGAAAGTACAACATTCTTCATTCATCTGACAGGAGGATGACTATAACCTAACATTATTATATTTACGGTGAAATGTGTCAGAATTTCATGGCCAACCGGGATACTTTATAAAAGTGAATGAAGTATATGTTTGGATTGTCAATGTCCTCAGCGTAATCTGTCTTCACTAGGGTTTGCATTACCGGTTTACCGATTCACCGCCCTTAATGTTCTTCAAATTACCGACGAAGAAACCGACATCTTTTACCGGTAATTTCGGTAAAAAAAATGTCAGTGCTGATCCGTTGTTTCTGTAATGCACGGAAAGCGCGAACGGGATGGATTGTAAAATATTCAAGTGTGTAAATGTGTGAATAGGATATGGCATATTTTTGGAAAGAGGGAATTCAGGGGAAATATTTAGAAATGGCTTTCGCAGCACTCATGACAACTCGGCCTACTAGTGTGAAGACCTAATCTTATTGTATTGATATATCAATACTTTCATCACTTAGCCGCTACCTAATCTTTGTTATAATTGTTCCTGCCGCAGTTATGGCTTTTTTGGACTCCACACTAGGAGGACGAGTTATCATGAGTGTTGTGAAAGCAATTTGTAAGTTTTTCCCCTGAAATCCCACTTTCCAAAAATATAGCTATTTTTTTCACACATTTACATTCTTTCGATCCCTTTAGTTTAATGAAAAAAGTCCAAAAGCTTATAAGCTTTGTTTTCTCAGGGCATAAATGAATCGTACGAGTCGTTGAAAAAGTTAGAAACGACAGATATTTTTTTATTTAAATTACTATTTCGAATTTTAAGGGCCTCTTACTAGTCTTTGAGTAAGGTATATTATTTTTTTTTAATTTACCTAGAGTTTCACCTTTCTGTTGTTATTATTTGATAATAATTAAACTTTGGTTATTTATTTTCGGGCTTATTCTTTTATGTCGGAAAAAACCGGTAAACCGGTAATTTTTCAAATAATTTACCGAATTACCGGTAAATTCAAATTCGGTAAATTTGCAATTCCTAGTCTTCACATTCTTGAAGTAGAGAATGTGGGAATGCCATGTATCTTTTGAATTTGAGGATTTGCATCATAGGATGTTCCCTATATTATGTCGAATAGTTCGTCCATAATATTTGTTTTTCAAATTAGAAAACTTTTTTTTACGATTGCGTTGGATTCCATAAAGAAAAATAATGGTAGTGTTTGGATATGATTTTCCCGTATGTGACTTTCACAATTCATATGAATCTAATGAAATCTCACATGCTCAAACCCACCAAGCCGTTAGGGCTGTAAAGCGTGAAAAAGATGTACATACATACACTCGAAAAACATCATCCTCCTTCTGGCGCAGTCAGGTTGAAACGAAGTTAATTGATACAAAAGCATGGACATGTTTCAGATTTTTTTGAGTAGTTCTCCGTGTTTAAGTTTCAGACAGAAAGACACTGTAGTTCAAACACAGTATATACACTAGTGACTATACTGTGGTTCAAAGGAAGACTTGTCGCTGAAGTTGTGGTTCATTTGTTATCACCAAAAACAAACATTTATGAGCTGATGAAGTCAGGATATGTTCCAAAATGGCATCGTTCCTTGGTTGGAACATAAATCACGATCCTATCTAATTTTCGTTAAAAAAATTTGTAAATCAATAAAATGGGGGTATATCACGAACACGAATATTTCCACAGCCAATCAAGCAATGACATTCAAGTTCCCATGCAGAAAGGTCGGGTGGAGTTCAATGTTTCATCTATTTTCGGGTTTTAATTGACATTTCACCTCAAATTCTAGAGCAAAATCACCTAATTTTTCTGCTTAATTATTGTATTCTTTCACTGATCTGACCTAACATTTTGCCTAAGGAATTTCATTCTTTTACTATGAAAAAAACTTCAGGAGTGATGTGATTATACAGGGAGTTATGTAAACATGCGGCAAAACGTCAAGAGGTTATTTTTCGGACTATTTCAAGGATATTTTATGCATTGATCATTTTTGAAAAAGCTCTTTGTTGTGAAGATATGGGGCGAAAAACATTAAAAATAAGAAAAACAAATTCCCTGCATTATATGCTCCTTTTTCGCTCTGTGGTATAACCAACGCCTTCTAGGTATATAGTTCTGTACCATTATTCTATTTTGTGGCGTGAGCGTTAACATAGTTGACTTTTAAACTATTGTAAGTGAAGTCCTGGCCCCAAACAAACTCATTCGACGTGTTTGGGAACTTTTGCAATCACTATGGGATGAGAAATATACAGGGCGGCTCGTCTGAGATGGAACAGCCTGAATACAATGAGCAAAAACTCAGTGTGAGAGTGTTTTATTCTTGTAGGAACGTCATTTCAGATATGACAGTTCATTTAATAAGTACAGTACTCCACATTTCATTTTTGTAGTCTCGAATGAAAGGATGCTGCCTTCGAAGAATTCGCTAATGGCCATTGGTCTTTCCGTATATATCAGAAAAGCGACCGCTCGATATCTGCGCTGTCATAACACACAAATTCCTAGAATACTGCAGATTTAGAATTCCTGAAACCAAATAAGACCGTTCCAGGAAATCTTTTCATTTTGGAATACCTCTTAGGTGGACTATTATAAGCGAAATGAGAATGGGAAATAAGTATGGCCTTTGCGAAATGTTTGGTCGGACAAATTCATTTCCGGAAAATAAATTGAGCGTAGTGAGGAACGGATAGTCCGAAGTGAACTGACAAAACTCAACGGGATCATTTAGGGAAGAGCGCATTACTTCAGGAGCTTCGTCTTGAAACGATTAATGAAATTCGACTTGATTAGTATCTTTGGGAAACTGATTTTCCCTGCGAGGGCGATGTTGAAGTATCCGGAAAGGAAGGAGGGGGAGTAATTTCTTAAGAGCCAAGAGTCTGCTAACTAATTTAATGGTGTTTATCTGAAACTCCGAAACTTTATTTGAGCTGGGTCCTTGATATGAGTTCAGTTCATGTGTATGTGTAACATATTGTCACTAAGTTGAAGATGATCCTTTTGGGAATGTTAACATTGAAGGGGATGGTGGGAATGAACTTACCACGCGCTGCCAGAAATGAAAAAAACAATGAAGAAAATGAGTACAAGATATGTATTTCCAAAATATACTCAATCCATATTTTTTTCGTGAATATGGGTTTTTCTAGAAATCGCCCGAACTAGTCAATATTCATTAGGATGGGGATATATTTTTATTGCAAATTCGTGAGTGTACGAGTGTTTTGGTCCAAATTTGAAAGCCCTCCGGGTAGGTATTCTCAACTTATCAATGCAAAAAGTGTCAATTTGAAATATCGCATGAAAATAAGATAATTGCCAAAAAGCAAATGATGAGCAAGTTCAAAATATCAATACCAGAAACTCGAACACTTAATTCACTTCACCCATCACTCCCAACGATTTTTTTTACAACGAACAAATTTTTAGCATAATCGTAATCTTCAAAATGTGTCACTCGACCCCTACTGCCATTTAAGATTCTTGAGGGGTTTGAAACCCCACTGATAGGTGTGATCTTTTATCTACGAATTCTTAATCAGATGAGGATGGCCAACTTCAGATAAAAACATAACTCAAGTGGAATATTATTGTTTGCTGTTTTTCAATTCACAAGTGTAAATAAGGGTTATTGGGGTATCAGCCGTTTTGTTCAGAAAAACTCTTTTTCCTTTGGCTCGAGCTTTCGAGAATTTAATTTATCTCTTCATCAGGAGCACTAAAATATAAAAACATAAAAAGAAAAAACATTACGAAGATACGATATGATGAAGTTAGTTATATTAATTGGGGGTGGAAAGAAACAACTTACAGGAATTGAGGTTGTTTACCATATATTGACCAACTGAATAAACCTCTGACAGGACTCCTAAAGACTGAAAATCGAATAATTGCTAACAAGAATTTGGTAACAACAAAAAAAGTACATACAAGACTCAAAAATAGGACCCCCAACATAAAGAAAAGTAATGTGGTATACAAGATTACATGCAAGGACTGTCAAATGATATATATAGGAGAAACAAAAAGAACTATGAAGAAAAGAATTACAGCACATAAAAGCGATTCTAGACGTAACACTGGCAACTGTGCACTTGCAAACCACGAAAATCAATTGAACCATCAAGCCAACTACGAAGAAGTACAGATCCTTGAAAATGAGAACAATCTTAAAACAAGGAAATTCCTTGAAATGATTCATATAAACAAACAACCTAACACTATGAATTTCAAGAGAGATGTAGAAGGCCTACATTGCATTTATTCGTACCTCCTAGAGTCCTCTATAGACCAACTGAATCCACACTCACTACGACCACCAGATGCCGACACCAACTTATAACTCAGCGAAGAAGAATTTTTTATACATGTTTCTGTGATTGTTTCCTTGAACAAACTTGTTTCTATGACCCTCTGTCATTTGTCGTGACGGTGACGTGTCACCGAATTACGTCTTTTTAATTGATGACAGTTTTTCATTGCGCGGTGAAAATTTTCTTTTTAGATCATTGTTCATTAAATTCAAAGGAGATTGATTGTTTTTTTATGTTTATAGTAATTGTCAGATACGATAACTGAGACTCTCCATGATAGATAAAGAGGTCTCCTTCACGTTTAAACAACCTCAATTCCTGTAAGTTGTTTCTTTCCACCCCCAATTAATATAACTAACTTCATCATATCGTATCTTCGTAATGTTTTTTCTTTTTATGTTTTTATATTTTAGTGCTCCTGATGAAGAGATAAATTAAATTCTCGAAAGCTCGAGCCAAAGGAAAAAGAGTTTTTCTGAACAAAACGGCTGATACCCCAATAACCCTTATTTACACTTGTAAAAACATAACTATCTCCTCATCCTGGATGACTCCATAACTCGAGAGATGCTGAAAAATGTCACAAATATAGCTCATGCGCTATTTATTCATTTCCACTCCTTCCATTTATAAGAAGATAAATTTAAATGCATGAAGAGAGGTTGAACTCCGTGCAATTTCATTAAAGCCAACTATTTCTGCCCTACCAACCATGAGAGATTCTTCAATTTCACTCTCTCATTTTGGTTGTCTGACCTCTTCGAAAATACTACCCGGAAGAGGAAGAAATTAGGACATAAACAGAATATTGCTGTTTCTAGAAAGTTAATCTAGATATGTGCAATGCTCCTGTTGAGGTGGGCCTTCAATGTAGTGTGTTTTTATTTCAAGTTGCATTTGAAAATGGTTTCACTTTGAGAACTGAAATACTCAGAACGGATTGGAGACCCATGAAAATAGTTGAACTTCCGATTGAAAGTGAATCTACAGATAATTTCGTTCCGAAAAACAACTTGAAACACGGAATTGGCAGAGAATGGCCAAATTCAAATATATAGCGGGAAGAGTTCCTGCTTTACCTACATATTCACCAATTTCAAAGTCAATCGATTTTCAGATAGAGAGCGCCATTGTACCTTTCGTCCATAAGAATAGAGAGGTATTCATATAACTCATAGTGTTAATGTAAGTTCTATGGCGATATTCCATGAAATGCACAGTGGCGCCTCTATCGGATGAGTTTTCCTACTCGCCCTAAACGGCGACCTTAAAGCTTTAAATTATGAATTATTAGGTTGTCACTTCATAGAACTCTTTCAATTAATGCTCCGTCATGAATCTACAGCCCTAGATGACAATCAAAAAAGGTTTGTTTGCGGATTTACCTGATGCATTTTTCAAAAAACCCAAATCTTGATTTAGCTTACATAGAAGAGTTATTCTTTTCAAAATGTTTTAAAGTTGACTGTTCTTTATTCATTTGAAGTTCATGGTTGACGTATACTAAATACTACATTCAAGCCGGGTTTCACAAAAGTTGATCGTGTGATTAAATGCTTAATCGAGCGATTCTGTGATAAAAAATCCGTAAATTTGAAATTCTATTGGTCGATTTGACAAAAACGTCAAGGTATTCTGTGAATCACTCAATCAACGATCTTTGTGAAACCCACCATCAATCTTACAAAGTGTCCCGGTTGGTTGGCAATGACATAACTAGGCAACGTTGTCCTCTTTACATGCAGGTCGTAGTATTTACGTATTTATCAAAATGTTTATATACTTTGGAAAAATAAGGAATTTGAGAAAATATGATGTGAATTCGATAAAATTCCAAAGACCTAGCAAATGTTGAAGAAACTGTTTTCTCTGTTAATACTGGAAATATTCCATGTATATAAACATGGTTGGAAGATTCAGTTATACTATTTTATTGTACGGAAATCAAGAATCGAGCGTTGAAATTTTACTGAAGAATAATGGACAGTATAGTCCGTTACTTCGTGATAGTGGATATGGAATTCCCTACTATTCAAAATTCTCAAGAAATAAGCCAACAATAAGGCATTTCAATGGCTTTTTACAAAACTTGAAATACCCCAGTATGAAAATGTAGTAGTACCTACCTACTACGAACCTTGTGGCACAGTTGAACCTTGAAAGAAATCAATCAGCATTGGAACCGTCTCTGAGAATTATTTTGACATTGCCGATATTTCACGAGTGCCAACCTGCGTAAGTTTTGAGAAAAAAAACTTGATAAACCTAAATCTTGGCAAACCGGTATACTTTATGAAAGTGAATGGAGTATATGATTGGGAAAAAGATGCATAGAAACATGTAACGACTCCTACTTAAAAATCGTGACCAAAATTGTAGATCAAAACGGCGCTATTGCGGTAATGAAAAATAAAGCGACCCCTTCCGCGAGAAATGAAAAGTTTATAAGTATAGAAACTGTACCGGTATTTCGAACAATGTCGATGATAATCGGTAATTAAATTTGCCTACCTATAAAATAGTTGAATTATTTATTCAAATTGATAGATACAAATTGATTGATTTTTTCCGAAAGTTTGTCTATATTTTTGTACGCCATAAACTTTTTTTCAATCTTTTTGGATTCAACTCGTTTTATAAGTATTAGGTACTTCCTAAAACCTGTAAGCAAATACTCTAAAAATATTCCTATTTCACAGAAAAAAAAATAGCGCCACTACCGTAAACCTACAATCAAGAGTGCCGTATAGATCTACAATTTTGGTTAGGATTTTCAGTTAGGATCATTGTGGTGACAAATAGTTTGATTCAAACTATCTAAAAGAGCTGGAAATCTTCCATAAATTATATTTTTCTGTAATCCAGTAAAGTCACTTATTAAGAGGCGTGGATTGATCTGCAAGGTTGTAAATCTCGTGCTAATAGAAATCTTGACTTTTGGCTTCAGGAAAGGGGTTTTCACATCGAAGGTGTTGGACTAAACTCCCCCTCCAGCAGGAACCATCAAAATCGCAGAGCCCATTTTCAAAAAAATTAATTACCGAGCCCAAAATCAACTTATTAAACAGTTTACAGGAAGGACAAAAATAGCGATCCACCACGAAGAAGAGTGAATGAAATGAGAAACGTACAAAATGTGTTCTAACGTACAAATTGGGTCATTCAATGATGGAAATTGTTTACCTTACATGTAGAAAAACGACCAATTTAATGTAATTCTCATTTTGTGTTTTACGCCCACTATTCCTTGCTTCATTGATGGTAGGCGATGAAAAAATGGTCCAAGTTTCCTTAGAAGGATCTTTCTATGTTATCGAATTGTTGGCTAATGTTGCCTATAAAAATAAATGTTTAGATACGGCATACAGAGACGCTTTCAAGTGTCAAGTTGATGAACACACATTAGGCGTTCCTTACTATGCATGAACATCCTGCTACCGTATTTGAAAACGATGAATGGAGAAATTTAGAATTCACTATTTTCTTGGAAACTGAAGGAGAATCGACCTCATTTCTTCAGAGGCCTAATTATCGATGGAGAATGTGATGTTTTCATGATATATGACTACCGCCGATCGACATTCTGAAAAGAAGCAGCCAGTGTGTTACTCGTCAGATTTTCATTATTTTCCAGTGATGCCAGTTGAAAAAATTAGGTGATTTGTTCAAATTCTCACAAACTAGGTGTTTCCAAATTTGACGTGAATCTTGGAGGAGGTGTTAGTATCATTGAGGTCGCTTGAGCCATATTTATTGGTTACCAAAATTCAAAAGTTTCCAAGATATTTGATTTATGTTTTTTAAAAATGTTCCCACCTTACTTTATTTTTCGTCAAGTTTTTTAAAGTGTTCTTTATTTTCATCAGAAAAATATATGATACGTTTGAAAAAAGCAAAAGTATGCTATTATTGATTAGTATGATTCGAAAGTTGGTATATGAAGAGAAGAATAGTCAATTTCTAATATCAATTTGTCTGCAACTTTCGAATTCTACAATTTATGCATGACAAAATAATTTCAAAAACTTGCCAAATTCTCTATTTTCTAAAAAAGTTTTCGTGTATATCTAATACAGGATAGTTTTGCTTTTTTATGAAAAGCATATCCTCTACTGATGGAAATAATCCAAAATTATAATCAAATTTGATCAACGTAGAAAAAATTGATTAAAAATCACAAAAACTCAGATATCTCGTAAATGTTAATTCACACACGTCCTCCAAGGTTCACAATTTGGAAACACCTTGTTTACATGATAATTCATCAAATGATGAAATAATCCTCCAATTTTCCAAGAGTAAAAACCTATTGGAAACAGAGATAAATTAGGTCTAAAATTAAGTGAATATTTGAAAGAATTCGCAGTTCATATTCCTATGGTTTAAGATTATGAAAATTGACAATATTCTGCAATCTTACAATTTTCCTCTCGTTCATTGCTTAAATCAGAATACATATCCTTGAACATTCTATATGTTCTTGCTACAATTTGATCGGGGCCTTGAAAAATTAACAGTTTCATCAAAACTTCAGTGGTATAATAATTGCCTTCGAATCACAATAAAAATCTCCGTTAAGAAATTCAGTAATTCTTAACAATCGATGCCGATTGTCCAATCACCATAACTCACAGGTACTATGACATTCCATGGATACCGAATACAAAAAGGACCATATTACCTATTCCTATTGGCATGAAAACTTGCAATTCAAGTATGGGAACATAATATAATATCGTTTGAATTCTTCTCCAGTACCTACCTACATCTTACGATATAATGATATAAATGTCATTTCATTTGACAAAAGACACTCTATCGTTTGCGTATAATCTCGGAATAGCCTCGGATTTTAAACAACCTTGTATGAAAAGAGACTCGTTTCATGATGATGAACGTAATATTGGTAGTCTATACCTGAAATTTCTTGGATAACAGGTATACAGAGTGTTTCTGAATTAATGCGAAAGATTTCAAAAGGTGATTCTTTATTCAAAATAGAGGATAGTTTCTTGTATAAATGTTGGGTCGAAAATCAAAAGTTAGGGAGACACCGCGGTCGAAAGATGGCGGAAAAATTAAATTTATCATTCTATCGCTTATCGCTTTCAAGATACAGAATAAAACATCATCCGCCATCTTTGAATCGCGATATCTCCCTAACGTTTGGCTTCTGACCCAATATTTATATAACAAACTACCCCTTATTTCGAAGTTCTAAATTCGAACAAGGAACCACCCTTTGAAATTTTTCGCATCAATTGAGAAACACCCTGTAGAAGAAAAGAATTAATTGAAAATATGTTCTGCAGAAAACAAGATAAATCAATAAATTCCTAGAAAATAGCTAGAGATAGGGGTGAGATACAGAAATAATCAGGAGGCAACGACGAATCCGAAAATGCAATAATATACAGGGTGAAATATCAAATATCGGTACTTTGGAACTACTATTTGCTTAGACAAGCGAACAACAACATATAGCTATAGCTATAGAGGGTTCCAAAAATTTCAAGTCTTCAAAATTAGTAGTTTTTCCGTTATTGAGTAAAATTCTAATTTCACTACTAAAGCCAGGTTTCTTTGTCTAATCATCAGGTTTATTGATAATTTTCAAGTAGGCTATGTCAATACTAAGAATATGTCAGTTTTAAACTAAGATTTTTTTTATTTAGTCATCATTCATTATTTGCTTTGTTTA
Organism: Adalia decempunctata; assembly: GCA_951802165.1. NCBI lineage: Eukaryota > Metazoa > Arthropoda > Insecta > Coleoptera > Coccinellidae > Adalia > Adalia decempunctata. Next base: position 33,348,927 of record OX637697.1, read on the forward strand.
TTTGTCACATTCGCCGCAAAAAAACAACAGACTTTTGATATAACCTTCAAGGGTATTTATTATTGCTTGTTTTGCATAGTGCTTGATCAATAAGAATAAGTATGAAAATGACAATTCCTAAAATAGCCTACTTTGAAATAGACGAGCATATCACTGAATTTACTGGGCCAAACCTGGCTTTAGTCGTGAAAATCGAATTTTATTCGATAACGGCAAAACTACTGGTTTTAAAGACATGAAATGTTTGGCACACTCTAACTAGATCTTGACGTTTGGAGAAAATGAGAATTGATAGTTTTGTTGAGGCTTACTTTGAAGCCTGTATAATATTTCCTCATAATTTATACAAGGAGCAGTATCAGCGTACTTTCTTTTGTTCCACTGTTGCGAAAAAATTTTCTTACAATGAGAGATTTTGGAGATATAATAGTTATTTTCCTAACAAGTGCGGAAAGTGATATTTTCCCGCACGAAACTGCCGTTACCCGAACGACGCGAAGCGGAGTTCGGGTAAGCAGTTGAGTGCGGGAAAAACACTTTCCGCACGAGTTAGTAACAATATTTTTTCTACAAGCGCTTATACGAGATCGATTTCAACACACAGATCAAATGTGAATTGATCATTCTAAATACACATGAATTACAAAAGTCTCTGACAAGTCGTTACCATTGTACTCTCATCGTTGACCTTCGGTCCATAGAGACTACAAGCCTATGAAATAAATTTAAACTGTAATAATATTCATAAATTCTTTATTAATTGAAAAGAAAACTAGACTAACAGCACATAAAAATGAACTTTGATAAGGAATCTATGTACATTCTGTTTCTTCCCATTATTATCAATATATTCATTAGAAATATTCAGTTATTAGTTATATTTATTGTAAACGTGCAGTTGGTCGCGTTACGCAAATTTATAGCAGAAGCCATCATATTGGTCGAAGTCAGCTGCTCCTTGGAAGATAATGATTCTGTATTACAGTTTGAAGAGGAAGAAGCAAAACGTTGAATATTTGCCATCATATTGTTCGAAGGCTCTTTGGAAGGTAATGATTCTGTATTACAGTTTGAAGAGGAAGAACCATTCAAATTAAGAATTTTAGTGGACATTTTTTTTTCTGGTTAATAGATTCTTCCAAGTATCCCTCAGCAACAGCAGTTGACTTCCATCCTCCTAAACGTTTAATATTTGTGATACCTTCTCCACAATTGGCTAGGAAAGTAGCCGAGGAGCGCCTAAAACTGTGTCCTGTGTATAATTCCGGATTTTGTAGGCGTAAGTAAGCTGCAATTTCGGACGGTATTTTTCCTATTGTATTGATTCCGACAGGTTGAATCTTACATTTTCCCCGATTATACTTTATGAAAATTCGGCGATGAGGTATTTCCTTTGGACGTAAATTCATATATTTTCTGTATATGTTCAGAAAATATCCATTATTGGTGTCTTGGGATATAACAAACGATCTTGGTGAATGATTTTTGGAGTCCTTAATATTGACGATGATCAAGTCTCCTTTATCATCTATATCGTCGATGGTGAGTTTTGTAAGTTCCTCTCGTCTGCAGGCACCAGCTAATCCAAAAATTGTTACCAACTTCATCATCAAGTAAATTTCATCAGATGCCTCACTCATGAATTTTGTTATTTCCTCTTCATTAAAAGTTTTGGCCTTTTTTGGACGAAATCCTATATTCTGTCGTTTAATGAAGGCAGTTAATTTATGGAATTTTCCAATATCCAAATCCTGTTTCAGTTTACAAACACTCTTTATCATAGAATATCGGGACCATAATGTGTTTGGTCTCCAAATTTTGGACATTTCCAAAAAATACGCCGAAAACACTTCCTCCTTCCTCGGTTGAACCTTTTTGGAATTACACCAATCAATGAATTCTGAATATTGCTTCTCATATTTTATCTTCGACTTGGCCGGTAACAAATTTAAACTCGCTTCATAAGAAGCTGCTAATATTTCTTCGGGCAGGCCATCATCAGATCCCGAAGTATCCATTTTACCGGAGCGTACTGATTGAATTCGAGTTGATATTATTTATATTTAAACACAATTTCATAATATAATGATAATGTATTAATTCTTATTCACATGCCGTTTCCATAGTAACGTCGTCGGTGGCATAGAGATATATCATTATTCAGTTTATTCTTTAGAAAAAGCGTGCGAGAAAAGCCCTTGCTAATCCATTACCACACGCATTTGCGTGCGGTAATGGAATAGCAGGGTGTTTTCCCACACTGTTTGGCAATGTGACTCTTTACGAATTGAAATACGTGCGGGAAAGAGAATGAAAGTGCACGCTTGTAGAAAAACACTTATTTGTGACAATCTTTCTGTCAAAAAATTTGGGAATCAGGCTATAACTCAACAATTGCTTGATGTGGTTGCCCATATCATACATCAAATCATTGCAGAATTAAACGAAGAACTCAAATATGTATAAATATACAGGGAGTTGCATTTGAAATAACGAAGTTCACAGTCGTTTCCGGTAGAACAGGAAGTAGATTCCGTTTGAAAATGTTTTACAAATTGAGTTCATATACTCTAAAACGAAAATACAACATTTTGAATTTGTACTCGTATCGCAATCTCTTTACCGAATACGTCTAATGAAACACTTAAAAAAATCACCCTGTATAAACCAATCTGAAAACTGGGACTGGTCCAAAGGAGTGCCAGAGATCAAAAACTGATCCGCTCTCTCAAGCTATGGTTTATAGAATACCTTGCGACTGTGGGAGGGTTTACATTATTATCCTAGGATGAATATGGGCTTTTTCCCTCCGTAATGAATGTATGGACACTTTTCTCGCCATCACTTTATAATTTTTATAATACATGGAAAATAGTCAATTTTGAAAGACGTTTCACATTGAAAACCTCTAAAGCCTAGATAGCAAATTGGTACAAGTACATGTTGGTTCTTCCCATGGCTGCGATTACAATATGGGATGAACATCGAAAAGCTCTCACTGTTTCTTCTTCGATTTCTTGGTTTTGTTGCTCTTAATATCGGAAATGGCGTGTTTGAAAGTGGCGACGCTGCTCGAATTTTCACTATGACGCCCGTCCTCGTTCGACATCTTCAAGTAATGCATGAAACCGTCCCAACTTTTCGTTATCTTGTCTTGCAACTCGATGAACTGTTTACTCATTTCGATCCTGAGCTGATAGAATTCCGCCAGCATCTTGTCCTCGATTTTTCTCTTATATTGCTTGAGATGCTCGTCCATGTCTGTCGCGAATCTGTTGAATTCCTCACAGGAAATGGAATTCTTCTGGATATCTATTTGGGAAGCGCTGGGCGGAAGCATCTCGTGCAAATATATATTTTCCAGGTCTTTCAACTCGCCTGCAATCGACATTATTGTGCTGCTGGAGGGTGAGAAGTCGGGGTTGAAATCCCCCGCCGAAGCGGGCGGTGGTTTGTTCTCAGCCTCTATGCTGTGTCTCTGATTTTTCATTTCGACCAATTCGCTGCCTTTCGTCGTCGGTCTGCTGCTTATGGGGGACGTCGATGATGGTTGGAAACACATTTTTCGCACCGAACCGTTGTAAGCCACAACTGTAGTTATCGGTGAGGTTATTTGTCTCCTGTCGTAGGACCTCAGCTGGCCGTCACTTGTACCGATCGCCATTTCGTATGAGTTATGCAGGAGTGCTAGTCCTGAAATTGGAACGCTCAGGTTGTAACAGGAAACGTATTCGCTACTTCTCAGGTCGTAATTTACGAATTTCCCGTCCAGTCCTACGCTCGTCACATTTTCTCCGTGAAATTCCAGAGCTGTAAAAATCAATTATTTTTAGAATAGCGATGATGTCAATCATGTGATTCATTATTTCACTAGATAAACGAAAATTTTCTAAATAACCAGTATTCAAACATGTATCTACCCAGAACGTGCCGATAGGCTCATTAGTTCAAACATTTTTTTCTGTCTCCAAACGAAGCACGATCCTGCGATGATTCAATAGTATATTCTAAAACAAGTTGCAGAATGGGCTCCTATTCCAATACGAATGCGATATTGGAATTGCATTCTGCAACAAGTATTAGACGATATTTTCTCTATTTCACTCAAACTTTATGAAATTCAATGAAAAAATTCAAATTATAGGTCCTAGTGACTTTCATATATTGTATCTTGGCAGTTGGTGTGAATGTTATTAAGTACGAAAATTGACATTTCCAAATTGACGTCTGCTGAAATTTAAATGGATCGGAAGTCATTGCTGACAATCACAAAACGAAAAATGTTACTGAAAACGATGCTGTAATGAATTCATTACTGCACTGTTTTTAGAACTGTAATGAACGCATTACGATACTGAAATAGAGAAAAGGTTTATTACACGCGTTAACCGAATAGAAATCCAACACATCGATTGGTTCTCGAGTTTCTGTCAGATAAAGATCAGTAATGGACAACAAAAATACTGATGAACGATTTCTGTAAAAAGCAATCTCCGAATTACATATGGGGAATATTTCCGGGGGATATAACACGTCTTTTCGAACATTGCCTTACATCGAGCTATTTCCATTGAAACAGTCCTAAAGAAACCATCCAAATGGCTTCGATATGTGGATGATATCTTAGTGATTTGGAGTCACGTTGAAGACCTACTGAATGTGTTCCTTGAAGACCTCAATAGCAGGCACCCAAATATTTAGTTCACCATGAAAGCAGTGAAAGGTGATGCACTATCGGGGTTGCCAGCGATATGCAATGCAGATATTATGTGTATGTATTTCACGATGATACATGGTATTTTGCCAAATGTGTTTTTTCCCCATATCGGGTGTTTTTTCAGAGTGATAGAATTTTCGATAGGAATATAACTGTGCTTTGTGAGGTCTAGAAGCCATGTTGTTTTGACATTTCTGTTCAGTAAGCATTGACAAATTATCATGGAAAAAACTCACACCGCAAAAACGTTTACAAATTGTTGAAATTTATATTCAAAATCAGTGTTCTATTCGCCAAACTTATAAAGCACTTCGTGAAATGTATGGTTTACTTAATCGTCCATCAAAGCAGCTTATTCGTCGAACTATCGATAGATTTCGGAAAACATTTTCTCTACTCGATGCAACAACAAGACAAAGAACTGTACGTACAGAAGAAAATATCGCTGCTATAATAAGTGATGATAATCAATGAAGATCCAGATTTGTCTATTCGTCGACGTTCACAATAAGTTGGAAATTTGGCGCAAAGACCTTGGTCTACTCTACACCCATACCAGAGCCAACTGGTTCAAGAACTAGAAACACTTGATCCTAATATGCGTCGTTTCTTTGGCGATTGGGCCCTAGAACAGCTTGAGGTTCATCCACTTTTCAGCGATAAATTGTGTTTAGTGATGAAGCTCATTTCTGGTTGAACGGTTGAACAACCAAAATTGTAGTGAAAAAAATCCTAAAGAAGTTCTGGAGATTCCAATGCGTTCTGAAAAATGCACTTTATGGTGTGCTTAACACGCTAGAGGCATCATCGGCCCATGTTTATTTCAAACCGATGCTGGAGCTAATGTCACAGTGAATCGTGTTCGATACAGATCGATGATTATTTGTTTCAAAATTTGAATGGTATCGATCCAAAAGTATTTTGCTTCCAACAAGATGGTGCTACACCTCATGCTGCTACCGTAACAATTGGTTTATTGAAAGAAAGATTTGGCGATAACATTATTTCGACAAATGGTCCAATAAATAAGCCTCCAAGATCATGCGACCTAACTCTGATAGAATATTTTTTTGGGGTTTATGCTGATAAATCATAAAGAATAGACGCTTTGGAAGCCAACATAACTCGTGTTATTGCTGATATGAGACCCGAATCACTCGAAAAAGTTGTCCAAAATTGGTCTGGTCGAATGCGGTTTCTCAGAGCTAGTCGTGGTGGACATATGCCGGAAATTATTTTTGAAACATAAAATTATCTTTCGAATAACAAAAAATTGGCTGCAATCTAATTTGAATGTGTTTTATTTCAATTTGAAGTTCTATCACTCTAAAAAGAACACCCGATAGTTACAAGCTAGATCGACCACGTCTGTAGTTCAGAAAAACATTTTTTGGACAATTTCGTGGACATACATTATTATTATTATTAGTTTCAAACTTTCCATTTCGTCCTCTTCAACAATTCTGAAAACGCGCTTTTTGACAGTTTTTGTGTCTGATACATCTTCCAAAAGAACAAACTCGTCATCTTTATCTATCTAATAAGCAGTGGCGGCTTGTCCTATGAGGCAGGTGAGGCAGTGCCTCACCAATAAACGTCGAAAATCACACGTATAAATATCATATATTTATTAATTATTCATTCAATCAATTAAAATTGTTTTCATTATCTTCTTCCATTCGCATTTATATCGAAATTTCCCTTCATTATATAGCAATAAATGCGTCTCCGGTTGGGTCTAAGTTTCCGTATCTCACGATTTCTGGGTATCCTACTCCCAGTAAATGGCAGAGGCAGGCCTCACACTCCCTTTCTTTACGCGTCATTTTACGTCATAGGGAACGGACGGCAGGCGAGAAAACCGCACCCCTAAATATTACGTTGAGTCTGAGGCTAGCCTCTCATCTAGTCTTGATATCCTCTCGCGAAGGGCAAACTGTAATCATTCTGCACTATTCGGGAATTAGTTCTTTAATCTATGAACTCGGGTCAGTTTTCAAATTGGGTTCGATTTGTAAAAATAGTTTTATCTGTTATTCGTGTAGATTTAGGTTTGTCTCAGAGTTCATATGATGTCTTTCAATCTTATTACTGAATTCAATTTCCATCGGAGACCCGAAGGCGAAATGTTTTTAACGGGACCGATGGGACGTCACGATTTCCCCAGTTAGATGGAAACGCTCGAAAGACTTGTGATTTTTTTGATTTTTCAGCTAATCAGCAAAGTTTTTGGCGTAATTCTTATGGGGATAAATCATATACAATTCAAGAAGTAAAGCGATCTATTCCAGATTTGAGTGAATGTCTTGAGAATATTACGCAACTGACGAAGAAGAGAGTTCACTAGAATTAGTTATTTATAGGTATATGTACATATACAGAGTGTCACATTAGTGCAATGAAGTAGTTAATCTCATTACTTACGTCAGTTACGGAATAATTTTACTGCAAAAAAGGTTGCTCTTGCACTGATATATCAGCCTAAAATAATAGTACCGGCCACAGGGTGTTCGTTTGAAGCGGTATTACTGGTATCAGAATTAGGTCGGTTTGTTCTAATGGTAACCACTTCATATCATTTCATCTGTTAGTGCCAAATTAGTATTTCTATTCATTGGTATCAACATTTTTCTTAATTTATCCGGCGTGGCTGACATATAACGAAAAATTTATGGGAAAGTGGAAGGTTTTATTTCATTATCAGAGTGACATAAACTTCAATATTCTCAATGTTCTGGTTAATGGATGTTTCAAAGATGATATGATGGAAAGCAACTTGCTTGTAGAGGATGTTCTTAACAAGGTCCAAAATTCAAGAATTTCAATAATGATGCTCATTTTCTTCAACTGGCTTCAAATTACTTTTTATACACAACCTTTAAAATGTTTAGTTTTCGAGTAAGATAATTCTTCATCGCTAGAAGTAAATATTTTACAAAGCAAAATGTTTCGAGAAAAAGGTGACCTTTTCACGGCAACGCCACGGCAGGGAATCTTTTTTCTCCGATGTGCCTCACCACCTTAAACTGTCACGAGCCGCCACTGCTAATAAGCGATGTTTGTATTCTTGTTTAGTATGAGTCTTCTTCATCATTGAATATTTGGACCATGAAGATCTCGAAGAAACTTTTTTAGAGAGATCGGTAGAGTATCCGAGCAGCACAGTTTCATTTAAAAATTATACACCGTTTTCTGCCATCCAGAAAATTCAGGTAGGTACTCTTTGTCATAGGAGTTTCGGGTCTTCTTTGGGAATAAGTTTTCTACTGCTTTTTCGTGGATTTTTTTTGCGAATTTTACAATTATCTTCCGTAATTGGAATTTACACATCTGAAATAGATGCATGGATTACCTGGTGTGGACAAAAACTAGTGCCATTGCTGTACTTAACACGTTGAGTGCCACCATAACTTCTGAAAAAACTGACCCAGTGGCCACGATTTTTTTTGCATATTCATCTTCTCTGGTGTTCAATTGAATGAAATCAATATATGGACCATCAATTTTCTCATTTTTTATGTACTTTTTAGTCCGATTGTTGGTGATATAATTTCTGTATAGACTTGCATTTTCGTCGTCTGATGGATAAGCGATATTGCATAGTTTATTCAGTCTTGGCTTAGATTGCAAGTGTGAAAAAATTACGCGCTGTCTTATGAAGAGAAAAAAGCAAAAATGAACAAACTGTGGCAGAAGTGCATGTCTGATGAAGAACTGAACGAGTTAGAAGATGTTTCCGAATCAGATGATTCAGCAGATGTATAACATCCAGATGAAGATACGTCCGATTCCGAAATGGATACAGCTCTGCCAAAATAAAAAAAATGAGAAAAAATGCACAAAATATAGATACGGCGATGTATTAATTGCTACCAACAAAATTTCGCCACAACTGATAGAGATACTGCTTACAGAATATTCACTACATAAAAAAACTCAAACCCTCCTAGATAATAACATACATCATATCGCAGGCCAAACACAAAATTTGTCGTAGCCGACCATGCTCTACTCAGTCTACTCTATACATCACTTTCCACCTGTAAACGTGAGACCACTGGAGAAATACGCGATATGCGTTGGTCGTGAGACCAGAGTGGTCTCACGCGGCTCGCCGTTCCCAAAAAAGTGTGATACCTATGTGGTCTCACATGGCACTCAACGTGTTAAATTTGCCGTGAGTTACTCAAAGAAAATAATCTAAATTGAAAAAAAAAATCGCAATGATCATATCTCAAAAAGCAAATTTATCCAGATGTAAAATCTACCGTTCGACTCATGGAAATGAAAATCTTCGTTTCAAAAGGGATAAAATTTATCATTCGGTCCATTCAGTTCCCATGCGCCGACATGCCCTATTAAACTTCATTGAAATCGGTGATGAATAAATCGTTTGTCAGCGTCGAATCAATCCCCATGAGCATTGTTTGTTTTCTTCTCCTGGTTCAATAACTCCAACCCATTACACTGGTGATATTCAAATCGCATCATCGAATATTATTTTTTAATCGTTGAATCGTTGTGGTTCCATGATTACATGGGGATAATGGTGGGCCTTATGTCGGAAATCACGATTCATCCGGCACTTAGGACGTTCTGCGTCGAGCTTAGAAAGTCATTATGCCAGATTGTCACAGCATAATAGTATTGGATATTGGAATATATTTGGTGTACGAGTTCCAAAGTCGATGGTGCACGGTTCTGAACTTGCTTTATACGGATATTATCATTTTGTATCTGATATAGCTTCGGTGAAGTTTTGGATAATCACTTTTCGCAAATGTGCATTTTGGACCAGTTGCTATAACTTTTTTGTCGAATCAATTTTCTTAATAAAGCACTTCTTTTCGTAAAATTCAATGGTGTCAGTAGTTGTTCCAAATACCATCATATAATTAGATATTTAAAAAAAATATTTTGCGGGCTGGCAAGTGTTGAATGAGGTGTAAATTATTTGGAATGAAATGGCATCATTTATACTGGAAACAAATACCTTCTTTCTTATCTCGAAGGAGATCTGAAGATATCCTCAATATTCCAGTGTAATTTCAAAAATATGCCCACATTTGGTATTACAAATCATCTTCGAAAATTAGAGATTTGAAGTTTCCTCATGTATTATCATTGAAGTGGCTGAGAACAAAATTGGAATGTTTTTTGAAGTTATAATGGAGATTTCATGCAAAATATCAAGTTTTGTTTATTTTTTAGAATGGTAACTTCAAGCTCTACTGAAATATACAAAAATATCTAGTGTCAGAATCCGATTTGAAATAAAATACAGGATGTCCCAAGTTCGAGTGCCTATTAGACGTTTTTGGAGAACTGGACATATTTGAAATCTGAAAATTGGGATTATGATATAGTTTGAAATTCTCTACGGACCTAAAATATTTTTGGAGCCTCAGCACTTCCGGTTATACAAGGGGTGAAAACAAATTTGTTCGAAATAATTTTTTTTCGTTTTTGGTATGATTGAGTATTCAATGCTAAATACATTTCTGTCAAAACCATTGTATTCATTCAAATGGTTTTCAAAATATTAAAAAAAAAACTGAAAAGAAGCCGAATATTCATAGGCAGTATTATGTTAATTTTTCCTATTCTGAACATCTCTAGTGTGAACCGTTCTCACAACGTCGAAGTAGAAGAATGTGGAAAGGTCATGCATCTTTCAAGGGTGTTTCGAATAATGTGTCGAAAACTGTGATCGAATATTGGTCATAACTTCTGTTTTTCAAATTAGAACCCTAGTTTTTTTTATGATTGCGTTGTATTCTGCGAAAAAAAATAATGATAGCACATTCAGATGCTCTTGCTCCTAAATTCAGTAATTCCCAAGCTCGTTCCCGAGTTATTTGAGCTTTTCTGAATTCATGTTGTACGTAGATTCAAATTCAACGAATCTAAACAGATTCGATGAAACCATAGTAACAACTAATAGATCTGTCACTTGTGAATTATTAATGGGATCATCTATCTTCTATAGTCACAGAATTTTCTCACGCAACAGACTATTCTAATGAAACCATTGAAGTAAAATCGAGAAGTAAAGATAAGGCCTAAAAGTAGACCTGCCACTTGTGAATTTTTATGGTCACTGAATATCCTCAAGCAAAAGATAAGATTAATTTGACTCTACGTACAACATGAATCCAGAAAATCTCAAATAACTCAGAAACTACTGAATTTAGGAGCAAAAGCATCTTAGAGTGCTATCACTATTTTTTCTTCGCAGAATCCAACGCAATCATAAAAAAATATGGTTCTAATTTGAAAAACACAAGTTATGGCCAATTTTCGATCACAAAATTTGGAACACCCTGTGATGATATTTATTTAATTCAAAAAATGCATGAACGGTTTTTTCACTCGGCATGTTCAGAATAAGAAAAATAAGTATAATACTGACTATGAATATTTGACTTTTTTTCAGGTTTTTTGTTTCGATATTTTGAAAACTATTCGAATGAATACAATGGTTTCAACAGAAATGTATTCAGCATTGAACACTCAATCATATCAGAAATGAAAAAATTGAGAAAAATTTTTTTTTAACAAATTTATTTACACTTCTAGTATAAAAGGAAGTGCTTAGGCTCCAAAAATATTGTAGAGAATTTTGAACAATTTGATAATCCAAATTTTCAGATTTCAAATATGTCCAGTTCTCCAGAATCGTCTGATAGGCACTCGAACTTGGGACAACCTGTATTGTTCTATATAAAAATAATATTTCGGGAAAATATCCAGACTGCATTGAATGAGGAAGTTATTTCATCGATATTGTTAATTCTGTAGTGAAAGATCATTTAGTAATGTATGGGGGATATTTATCTCAATAAACGTTGAAGAATCACCAATCAAAAAAGTCCATTTGAATAATCGGATAGTGGCAAGTTTTCTCAAATCATAAATTATTGGTGGGCAGTGTATTTTGGTGTACCATATTATCTTGCATATATTTCATTGATATCGAGTAGGTGTCAGGCAGGTCACAATTTATTTTTATTGTTTTTTTTTTTCGAGATACTTGATATATGTCCTATTTACTCCCACAGTCATGAGTTTTGTCACCATATTCATTAAATTTATCACGCCAACAATAAACAGTGGTTTAAATTTCATTCATTATTATTCGCCTATGCTCATTCATGACTTCTCTTATGGAATTTTTGCAGAATCATATTTATATTTTGGTCGTTTTGAATTATTTATTGTATCCACATTCTTCTTGCGAGAAGGTTTTAGGTTTGACGATATGAATGAACTGTGTTTATCGATCTTCGAAGGTGAAAATTAATTACCTTTTTGTTTTGGAAATATTAAAGTTTTGAAAAATGCAAAAACGTTTCCGTTATTTATAGGATGAAATTAAGTTAAAGCTTTTTAATTCTTTCAATCTGCGTGTATCCAAAATTTGTGGGGCTATGCTTTTTCTCCTCCTTGTATCATCATTCAACTGATGGAAAATCTGAGCTAGCTAGTTGGACGCTGAAACAACTGTTAAGGTGCATACAAACTGTTGTCACGTCACGTCACATCACGCGAGGAAATGGGAAGAAGATATGGAGAATATAGCTGCTTTTACAGTTGCTGGTGATTCTCATAGAAGAGATTCGATTTACCAAATGAATCAACGAACATAGGAAGGGGGGGAATTCCATCAATTAATTCAAGAATTATTGAATGAGCACCCAGATCGGTTTCAAATGTATGTCAGATTGACATTTCACAAAATATCAGACGTAATAACACGTGCATTCAGAAAATGTAAATTTGCGGAATATAGATCATGCGTGCTTTCAGTGCTATAACGTGACAGCAGATAGGTACAATGTTGCAAAAATTTTTACTACATTTTGATTCCGTAGTAGTACAATCACCCAGTTTAGTTCTGTTGATTTGGCTTCACTATTCATTATTGAAAGGTATGTCTCTCTTCCTATGCTCTAAGTTCCATGCATTATCGTGGTTGCACCTTTTGGGAAGATGACGTGATGTGACGTGACGTGATAACAATGTGTCTGCACCATTATCCTTTCATCAATAAAAATTGATGAGATACACATGAATTGCTATATGAATAATATCTGATGGAAGGATGAAAGCACTAGATTCATGAGAGTCTTACAATTGACTGCGTGCACGTTTGACAAGTTTATGACATAGGGGGTAAAACAAACTTTTATGTTGAAGTAATCCACATTTACACTGATGACAGAAAAAATTCAATAGTCCAGTGGCTCTTTCGATTTCATAATGAATTATCATGTCTTCCTGATATAATTGTAGTTAAGTACAGGGTGACCAGATTTCGATGGTTTAGTACTACATCTCTTAAACTATAAGAGATAGAGAAAAAGTCATATACATGTCATGTTCTCTTTTTTCGAGAAACATAAATTGCTGAAAACTCCAAGTTGATGCGGCTTCTAGTTTCCAAGCTACAGGGTGATTTTGGTGTTTGGTCCATTTTTATAATTGGCTATAACTTCCGTATTATAGGATCTATACGCTCTCGAAATTAACACATCGTTGGGGCACTTTTTTTACTGCTTTTCATCGGTACTATTGGTCTTTTTGTGTTTGCTCAAATTTCGGAGCTATAACAAAAATTTGTTTTTTCACGTGTAATACCACTAGAGATGGAATTTGCAGGCAAAATTTCTCGATTGTAAAATGAAAGTTTGTTGCTCGGAAATTTCGCGAATGACAGTTGTATCAAAATCACGAGCCGTCAGGCGAGTGATTTTGGAAAACATTTCATGAGCGAACTTTCCGAAAAGCAACAAACTTGAATATTACACGAGAGAAATTTTACATGCTTAAATTTCATCTCGAGTGGTATTCGGCATGACTATTTCCCGAGAAAATGTCTAACATTAAGTAATATGGTAACATTTGACACGGATTGCGCTATTTGGTAAATTAGAATTCATAGATTAACTAAACGTTGTTTGTTTTCTCTATGATATTCATTTCCGAAGCTATCTATGAATTGGAGAAACGTCAACAATTTTATCGCTGGAAAACCAACTTGTTGGTTTTGCCGGTTTGAAAGTTTTATCGAGATGAAACGATCGTTGCTACGGAAACTTCCTCACTAAAAATGGAAAGAGTGGAATAGTTAAATGGAAACCATCGTGAAAAATGATATTTCCAAATTGATCTTTCTTAAACGATTTCAAAAATATATATCATGATATACTTCCGAGTTCACTATACATATATCGAAAATTTCGAAAAAAAAGTTTTCGTTCAACAAAATCCAAGCAGACTTTGATTCACTTCCTTCAAAACTGAGGCGCTCATAGAATTTCATGTCTTATTTATTTCCACTTGCCAAATTCAATTCAGTTTCATCATTGTTGTATCGTCTAGCGCTTCAAAAATTCTCATTTATACAGGGTCTTTCACGAGGAACCTCACCCATATTTATACGGGAAACTACTGAACGTATTTTCATGAAATTCAGCACTTATAAGTATTTCACGATGCTGATGAAATCTAAAATATTTTCAAGGCATGAGCACCTCCAGTTTTTCCGGAAATGACGTCAACTTCCGTTTTTCAAATTAGAACACCATTTTTTTATTGCAGAAATAGATTCCTTAGAAAATTTCAAGTTATTTTGATGTAACATTTTTCAGTTTTGGTTGGAAAATTCTCTCTGAGCGGGAAAATTCGAAAAAAAAATCGAAAATAGAGCTCCGCTGAAACAAGAATAACTTCGAGGTTTTTGGATGGAAAATTTTCATTTTTGGGATTTTTCAAGATGTAAGATCGATTTAAAAATCGAAATCGCGATTCATGATACAGGGGGTGAAAAAATCGCTTTCAAAGTAAGGGATGACAAAATCGTGAAAAATCAATTTTTTCAAATTAGAACCCCATTTTTTTATGGCAGATATTCGATCTACGTTAAAAAATAATGTGAGTGTATGCATCACACCCTTGTCCTAAAGTGGATATTTTCTGAGTTATTCACAAAAAACTGTTTTTCGTCTTGAATTTTCAGCTATTTCTTTTCCCATCACGCCAAAAAGATGAAATTTTCAGGAACTGTTACTTAAACCATGTTTTAGATTTTACTACCCTGATATGCAAGAGAAAGAAGTTACAGGTTGTTCCTAAATAGATGGCGAATTTGGATTCGAATTTGTATCGGAAACCTCTTTATTTCAACTAATCGGCCATCGGTTTTCTCTCCAGTGATAAATAAATAATTCCTTATGAACCATATGCAAAAACTTACCATGTTTTACATTCTTTTTTTTTAATGATAGATATCATTAATTACATCTGCCAAATTCCTCTTTATTCAGTAGCATTTTGTGTTTACTATTAATTTGGTGATAATTCGTATTATGTAAAACATGGTAAGTTTTTGCATATGGTTCATAAGGAATTATTTATTTATCACTGGAGAGAAAACCGATGGCCGATTAGTTGAAATAAAGAGGTTTCGGATACAAATTCGAATCCAAATTCGCCATCTATTTAGGAACAACCTGTAACTTTTTTCTCTTGCATATTAGGGTAGTAAAATCTAAAACATGGTTTAAGTAACAGTTCCTGAAAATTTCATCTTTTTGGCGTGAAAGGAAAAGAAATAGCTGAAAATTCAAGACAGTTTTTTGTGAATAACTCAGAAAATATTCATTTTAGGGCAAGGGTGTGATGAATACACTCACATTATTTTTTAAAGTAGATTCAATATCTGCCATAAAAAAATGGGGTTCTAATTTGAAAAAATTGATTTTTCACGATTTTGTCATCCCTAACTTTGAAAGCGATTTTTTCACCCCCTGTATCATGAATCGCGATTTCGATTTTTAAAGTGGATACATCAATCTTACATCTTGAAAAATCCCAAAAATGAAAATTTTCCATCCAAAAACCTCGAAGTTATTCTTGTTTCAGCGGAGGTCTATTTTCGATTTTTTTTTCGAATTTTCCCGCTCAGAGAGAATTTTCCAACCAAAACTGAAAAATGTTACATCAAAATAACTTGAAATTTTCTAAGGAATCTATTTCTGCAATAAAAAAATGGTGTTCTAATTTGAAAAACGGAAGTTGACGTCATTTCCGGAAAAACCGGAGGAGCTCATGCCTTGAAAATATTTTAGATTTCATCAGCACCGTGAAATACTTATGAGTGCTGAATTTCATGAAAATACATCCAGTAGTTTCCCGTATAAATATGAGTGAGGTTCCTCGTGAAAGACCCTGTATATCACATCATTAAAATATGCAATTTATGTATTTCGTCGAATGGACAACGATTTGAACATTTGTTGTGAATATTATTTTTTTCAAATAAACTTATATATTTTTTCTTGAAGGAGCTTTTTTGACCCTCATGGAAACATTAATTACTGTTTGCCACGGGCTGCATAAAACTTTGTGTTATTGCCATCATCAAATCATCTAAGTATTTAATAAATGCTTTTCATTTTTCAATTTAGCAGAGAAATCATACTAAAATCAACAATTTTCGCTAAGCCCCTCTGGTCTGGGTAATAATATAAAGCTAATATTTCCTGAATCAATTTGACAGCTTACAATAATGGTGAGATATCTAATTATATAACCTTATAAGAACTTCAGAAGAACCAGACGATACATCAATGATGAAACTGAATTGAATTTGACAATTAAAAATAAATAAGACATGGAATTCTATGACCGCCTCAGTTTTGAAGGAAGTGAATTAAAGCCTGCTCGGATTTTGTTGGACGAAAAGTGTTTTTTCGAAATTTTCGATATATCTCGGAAGTATGTCATGATATATATTTTTGAAATCGTTAAAGAAAGATCAATTTGGAAATAACATTTCTCATTATGGTTTTCATTTGAAAAAAAAAATTTTTAGCTCCAAAATTTGAGCAGATACAAAAAATCGCACCGATGAAAAGCAGTAAAAAACTGCCTTAAAGATGTGTTAATTTCGAGAGCGTAGATCCTATAATACGGAAGTAATACTCAATTATAATAATGGACCAAATAACAAAATCGTCCTGTAGGTCGAAAACTAGACGCCGTAGCAACTTGGGGTTTTCAGCAATTTCTGTTTGTCGAAAAAAGAGAACATGACATGTATCTTACTTTTTCTCTATCTCTTATAGTCTAGAAGTTGTAGTACTAAACCATCGAAATCTGGCCACCCGGTACCTACACAGTACCAGAAATAAAGTCGAAAAAAATTTCGATCAGAATGAATAAATCATCCTGTATATTGGTAAGGATAGATAGGTGATATTTCGGTGTGGCCATTTCGTGATGCTGATGATAGACCCTATACATATATGGTAGGAGTACCTATGTAAAATTCCTCGTGGAACACTTGTAGTATCAATCGTGTGTATATTCGAATTTGTCAGAAAGAGTTGAATATCTTGAGAACTTTAATCAAGGGAGAAACCTAATTACACCTTCATACAGCTTAGTAGGGGACTATAAAAACCATATTGTGAATCTGAAACCCGGACGGACGACTTCATTTGAAACACAAAGTTTCATTTTCGAAATCGGTTAAGTCCTCTCTAAACTGCTTATGGGCAAGGTTTCTCAAAGCACCCCGTATAAACGTCCGATTTCATTCAGAACTATCTCTTTAATTAAATTTCCTTTCGTCCTCATTCTTCATTTATACAAGTTCCCGACGAATATTCGGAATTCCGAAGATTTCAGAAGACCCCAGCGAGATGCAAATTGCTCGCCCTAATTTTCGCTAATACCTGTTATCGTCCCGGCGTGATCTCTCCCAGTGACTAGGGAAACTCCTTTCGCAGTGTTCCAAACGTTCATTGTTCCCTCTTTGCTCGCAGCCGCCAGCAAATCAGACTGAATTTTATTGAACGTCATGGCGGTGAGGGAATGGGAATAAGGAACCATGTAGCTGGCGCAGGGTTGCGGATTCGACGTGTACAAGACCACTTGTCCGTTGGCGCACCCTGCGGCGAGGCAGGTGTCTTCGAAGGAAAAGTCCAGGAAATTGACGGAAGACGGAACCGATTGATACTCGTTAATTATCCTCTTTTTCTTCAAATCGTAAATGCAAATAGCTCCATCGAAACTTCCGAAAGCTACCGACGTGTTGCTGGTATTCGCGAACACTCCAGTTCTCGCCGTTATGTTCTTGAGGGTCCAAGTGGGTTCCAGTCTTTTTTCAATTTGGAAAGGGACCGATATCACAAGGGGGTTATCTTTGCTCTTGACGACCGCCAAAGATTTCCCGTCGTTGCTCCACGAAATTGTCTTTATGGCCACACAGTCCTCAGGTGTTTCGTAGAATCCTGCGAGGGTGATTCCGGGCCAGTTATATAGTTTCAAGTCTTTCGAACAAGTTGCCAAAGTCATTTTGATGGGGACACTCGGAATTTCCTGGTTTCAGTTGACCTTTCAGTCCCTGGCGTGCTGTAGAATGGACGTTTTTATTTGGTTTTCTGACGTTAAAGCCTCGAGCATCGAATAGGAAATTGCGTGGCAACGTGTTATGCAATTTTCATTTCTCTGGTTGATTGGTGTACTCAGTTTTCTTTGTACCCCGAAATTCGTTCCAAGCTTTATAACAAGTCATAAACTTAGTCAACAAGGCATCCCTGCTGGGTGGTAAACTAGTAGGATCCGGTGCAGCTTATGTCTTGACAGATTTTCCTTCTAATTGACTTTTCGTATAATTCCAAATGAATAAACTCAACCTTCAAAAAACTGTTGAATTCTTTCAACAAGGTTATCAATTTGGATGGATCTGAAGGGTGTTTCGATAAGAGCGGAAGATTTCAGTGAACAAACTCGTGCAAGATCGTCTATATTTCACGGGCGGTATGACATGTGGCAACGTCCTGCTGAAACCACAGATCGTCAAGATTAATACTTTATTTGTTTCTCATTTGTAAACGTCAGTTTCCAAAAACACAATATTAATCAAGAAAGTTTATTTTATCAAGTCACTAACTTAGTAGTATTATTTACATTTGAAAATTTTGTTTCATCGTCATATATGTTGAAAATCAAGGTACAATTGTTATTTCCAGTAACACAGATTTTTGATGATGAAAGAGTTGATACTGATGATGATGAACCATCTGTTGACTCAGAAACTGCTGAACTCGAGGACTGCAGAACATTTGTACTCTCCTTACTACCAAATAATTTGCTAGACATTTCGATTTTTTTGTTGACCGAATCATCGACATAACTCATCGCAATTTCGGTGCTCTTCCACCCTCCTGCAAGCTTTAGTGCTAAAATATCTCTACCCGAATCCGCAACCATAGTGGCTCCAGTTCTACGAAAACAGTGGCCGGTGTATAACTTGGGTCTTTTAAACCTAAATATTTCGCTATTTGCTTTGGGACACCACCAATAGTGTGCTGGTCAGCATTAAGGGAAATGCACTTTCCATGTCGGTATGTCAAAAAAAATCTTAGGCTTTCTGTTCCAGGAGGCCGAAGATTTACATATTTTCTGTATAACATGCAGGGCTTGAAGCTGCAGCCATCATCGGTTATGGTGAATCTTCTTGTTGTTAAATTTTTTGTTTGCCGCAATGTCACAATAACGTATTTTCCCATATCTTCTACATCATTCATGTTTAAGGAGAGAATTTCGTCACATCGACAACATCCAAAAATCCCAAATATTGTTACAATTTTCGCCAGCAACCACTGGTCATCAGGAGCATGTAAAAGAAATTGTTCAGCCTCTTCTTTACTTAATACCTTGGCCTTTTTTGGCGTATAACGCTCATTTCGTTTCAGATACGCTATTACCTTTTGAAATCTGCAAATGACAACTAAACGTCATATTTTTCAATAAATTTTTTAAGGAAAACAAAACTGCGAACAGGGCCATTTTCTTTCATTTCCAAGCAGCTTTTCAGCATAGACCATTTTGCCCATAAAGTATTAGGGCTGAATCTAGCTGATAGTTGATTCAAGTAGACCAACAAAACATCTTCAGTTACCCCAATCACACTATTTTTGTTTTGCCACTTTTTGAAGTCGTCGTATTCTCGCTCGTACCTTGAAGCTGATTTTGCAGGTTATAAACTTGAAGCTACACTGCTGGCTGCCTCAATAATTTCTTTTGGTACATTCATTTTCGCTTTCGCCAAAACAAATGTAAAGAAAAATAAACAAACATGTTCATGGCAACGCTTCCATAGCTTACGACATTTGCGACAAATTATTGAGATTTACTATTTCAAATGAGGCATCACCGTCCAACAATTACTACTTTACTAAATCCCATCTGTCAACTTCCGATCTGTCATAACCATTATGACTGCCAAACATGGCGCGCAATTCAAATCTTGCTCTCTTATTGAAAAACCCTTTATACAGTGCGCGTCAAAATTATGGAACAAATTCATTTTATCAGAAGAAAAATATTTGGCAACAAAATCCTAAAAAAGGTCAATTTTTGTTTCACTTTTACCAAATTTTTATGCATTTTTGAAGGATTTTTGTTGCTCCCTGTGCCATCCCCATCAACCCTCTAAATTTTTTAAATGGGGAAAGTGGGTCATGTGCTACTTTTTTGGCAAGGTCTTTGTATCTTTTTTAGAGGTGTGCAGAAATTTTCAAAAAAAAAATTGTTTTGAAAAATTAGTTAGTTCAAAGAGGTTTTCAGTATATGCACTTTGTCATGGTTCTTTCTTTGAATTGAAACATTTTATCGAAAAGTTTCAACTTCAGCAGAAACGTACTAATAACCTTCTTAACTGAATCGTAGTGTTTCACACATTCTAATTTTTCACGTGAGGGGGTTGAAAGTTGTGCATGAACAAAACTGTAATGGTCGACTTTCATTCGGTGACAAATTTCATCAGGTACCATCGTCTCAAAGTAAATGAGCTATGACAAAGTGCACATACTGAAAACCTTACTAACTAATTTTTCAAAAAAAAAAATTCTTGAAAAACAATATACAAAGACCTCGCCAAAAAAGTACCACATGACCCACTTGCCCTATTCAAAAAAATTCAGAGGGTTAATGTAAATGGCACAGGGTGCAACAAAATTCTTCAAAAATGCAGAAAAATTTGGTAGAAGTGAAACAAAAAATTGACCTGTTTCAGGATTTTGTTGCCAAATATTTTTCTTCTGAGAAAATGAATTTGTTCCATAATTTTGAAGCGCACTGTATACCTAAAAATGCTTGTGCATGATAGACTCAACAGTATCACATTGAAAATAGAACAGAGATCTTTTCTAGCAACCCCAACCCAAATTCGAAAAGGAGAGATGGGTAGCGATATGTCGTTGAAAGTGTCTTTTCCTTCTGAATAAGAGAGTGATTTTTTTTTCAAGATATGATCATGATCATTCGTTTACTTAACATTGGGCTTTGAAAATATAACACTGCTCATTTTATCAGGAGCATTAAATGATTACCAATGTCAATAGGATAAGAAAGGAGGGCAAAATTCGAATCGATGTGAAGTTAGCCACATCCACACATACACTCAAAAATAAAAATGGCTAGTGAAAAAAAATTCATAACTCACTGAAATGAGATGGCATTGCTTCAGATTTTGATGTGAGCTTGATGAAAAGTTGAGATAATTATCCTGAATTTAATTCAACAAATGCTCAAATTGAGCCCCGTCTGTCTCTCATTCCCGAGTTCCTTGGAAGTAGGTCATTCTCATGTATGAATCAAGAAAAAAATTATCAATTTCATGGATAGTACAGACTATGGTATGCACAATTGCTGAAAGTGGGAGAAACATCGAAGAACTTCGAAATCACAGAGATATTTCATTCTTCTTTATTTGGGGAAGTTGATATTTATTGGACCCAATGTTTTTCCAGAAAGATGGAGCACCGCCTCATTATGCCGCTGCTGTCAGACAATTTTTGGATATGAACGATTTCACACCAGTGGATTGGTCGAAGGGGTCCTACAGAATGGCCAGCCAGATCTATAGATCTGCCTCATCTAGATTTTTTTTTCATTGGACCACATAAAATAGAAAATTTATGCCACAGAATGCGCCTCTCTGAAAGAATCATTCTAGCGAATTGTCGACAAATGTAACCGACTGAAGACCTTGCTTACAAGCATTAAAAATTATTGGGAACAAAGTACAATAATGCTAGATTAATTAGGTAATGAAAACAAAATTCAATATTACTAGATTGATGAAATACCGAAAGTGTCATTTGTTCAAGGAAGGATTCACAAAATGAGGTAATGAGGGAAGAAATTTGATCAACAAGCAGAACTTTTCAACGTTCCTTTACATCCTCATAATCCTTGACGAACAAAAATGTTTTACTGCACACTCACACTGAAATGAGTTGTATTTAATGTTCTGATATGCATTCAGCGTTCTGTGACGATTTCATTGAGTGGGAATGTGAAAAAATATGTCCTGAATATCAAATTACATAGCTCGAATGCAGTTTAATAGTTGCATGTTTTATGGTTTTGTATGTCGGTAGATCTATATCCACAATTGGGGTGTCAGATGTCTTTTAATTATTGTCTGTTCTTGTTTTTCCAATTATGCATTTGGCGGGAGAGGCAGAAAATTGTCCTTTGGTTCGAAGGTTAATCAAACTAAGTATCATTGAGGAGGATACTGTCATTACTGTAGCTTCTTGACAACAAAGACACAATACAAACAACTATGTAAAGAAAAAGTTACTCACTGACTGAAGAAAAATATTGTCTTCGATCTATCCAAACGAAAATTTTGAATTCCCTTGCCATATCCGTAAACTCCATTGAATTTTTTTTAAGTACGCATTGTATTCCTTCGAAAAATAAAAGTGAAGTCAAATGTGTTTAATTTAATTCATACTTCTTAATTGAAATATTTTAATGAAGACTTTTTGTTTCAGATGTTTCTTTAATGAATGGTTTGGAACATCAAAATGAGGGCTACAGTGACTCTTACAATTTTCCTGTCATTTCTTTTACTTTCTCACGCCGATGATGAAGACTTCGCATTCGAATCTCCGGATGATATAGACGCACAACTCCAAAATTTCGACACAAATTGGAGTGCTCCATATCAAAGTTTCATCGCAACATCCGGCAAAGTGTTCCATCTGGTCGTTCCGAAAAATGTTTTCGGTAAAGATACCACTTCAAAATTCGAGGTAAGTGCTAATGAAAAAGGCCCTCCATGTTTATACAGGTTGTTAGGGAAATATACGGGAAAAATTTGAGAGGTCATTCCTTGGACTATTTTAAGGATATTTTATACTTTGATTATTTTTGAAAAAGCGCTTTGTTGCGAAGATATAGGGCGAAATTCTATTTAGCGATTGAGCCAGTTTCGCTGGAAATTCAATAAGAGAATTCCACAATAACCTAATGTGGGCTGACGAAAATCCACATGGATTTCAGCATCAGTTCTCGTCGAACGTTTGGTTTGGAAAAGTGGGTGACTGGCTAGTTGGACCGATATTTCTACCAGAAAGACTTGCCTACCGGCGAAGTATACCGTGACTTGTTGGTCTACGCCGCATACGAACTGAGATATCATAGAAATAAAAAGTCCAATTTTTGAAGGGAGCTCGGACGTGTACCACTTCCCCTTAACAGCAACTTGAGGGGGGTGTCACACGTCCGAGCTCCCTTCAAAAATTGGGCTTTTTACTTCCATGGTATCTCAGTTCGTATGTGGCGTAGACCAACAATTTTTTATTTGTTTAAAGCTTAATCATTTCTCTAGAATGTTTATTACTCGCTTTTCTGTTTTTCTTCGTATATTAGGAAAAAACCTGGTGAGCTGTAATTTCATAAAAATCTGGACAAACGATTTTATTTCCATGATAACTCCGTCAATTTTCGGGATAAATGTATGAAATTTTCAGTATACATGCGGAATAATATTTTGCAGACTGCGTAATAATCAGTTTTTCTGTTTTTGCCCCCTGAATTTTTAAATAAATTATAAAGTAGGAACTTCATTGATCATACTTTCAACCAGGTTTTTTCCTAATATACGAAGAAAAACGAGTAATACACATTCTGCAAAATATTATTCCGCATGTATACTGAAAATTTCATACATTTATCCCGAAAATTGACGGAGATATGGAAATAAAATCAGGGGATAAAATATCCTTAAAATACTCCAAGGAATTACCTCTTCAATTTAAAGTAATGCGCATTGTTAACTACAACTTTTTCCCATTTTTCCGGTAGAGCTCGAATACCGTTACGGTAAAAGCTTTCATCTTCTGAGGCTATCAGTGAATCAAGCCATTGTTTGATATCTTCATAAGAGTGGTACTGCTGATGAGCCAGACCATGTGCCTCGACCGAAACAAGTAATATCTGGGGAATACGGCGGGTGGGGTAGGGGTAGGACATAGATGCATAGAATACCTGGTGTCACGAGTCCTTACTAAAAATCGTGATCAAAATTTGGAGACAAATACTCAGATTTTCGATCAACAAGAATGTCCTAAACAAAATCTTTTCAGTGCCAACACCAGGTATTCTATGCATCTATGGTAGGACATACCACTTGAGCGTTTCCAAATAGGTTACAACAGGTTTAGTATTTTTGTCCAAGTGCAAGGTACAAATTGGCGAATGAGCCGGTTTCATGTTCTCCCACTATCAAGGCCGCGTGAAGTTGGCGAAAAAATGTCGGCACAAATTCTGAAATAATCCCCAATATTTAGTGCCCAATTTGTGCCGTATGAATCAATTTCAGCACCATTATGGTTTTCGAGATATTCGAGTTTGAAGTTTTTGGTGCTAGCTTCACACATGGCACCAACATTTTTCGATTTCGAAAAACTTTTAATGCCAATATTCAGTGCCCAATTTGTGCCCATTTGTGCCGTTTAATTGACCTCATTATCACTTGTAGTTTTTAAGTTATTTCAGTTTGAATATCTTGGTGCCAGCTTCACACTTAGCACCAACATAATCCAACTTTGAAAAAAATTTGATGCCAATATTTTGTGCCCAATTTGTGCCCATTTGTGCCGTATAAATGACATTTCTACCATTTGTAGTTTTTGAGATATTGACTGTTGTTTTATAGCCGGCGTGAAGTTGGCACCAACATATTCCAACTTTAAACAAATTTTGATGCCAATATTTTGTGCCCAATTTGTGCCCATTTGTGCCGTATAAATGACATTTCTACCATTCGTAGTTTTTGAGATATTGACTGTTGTTTTTCAGCCGGCGTGAAGTTGGCACCAACATATTCCAACTTTGAAAAAAATTTTCCGCCACTATTTAGTGCTGAATTTGTGTCAATTTGTGCCGTTGAAATGGCTTCGATATCTTGGATAGTTTTCGAGTTATGAACAATATTGTGTTTTATTAACGGCGCCATTTATGGGAAAAAGCAAGTATTGTTTCGCTTCATAATAGGTCAAATATGTCGGCCTCACATATGCGAATTCTGTTACATAATAACTTCCCATGAACTTATAAATAGACCTCCGATTTTTAAGCAAACAATTCCTTGCGTTAATCGAACAATCTATCCTTTTCGATGGTAAAAATATGTTGAATCGGGAAAATTGTTGAGTAATATTATTTCTAAATAATATTATATTTCGATATGGAATTCAAAATCAATATCTCAAAAACTACAAATGGTAGAAATGTCATTTATACGGCACAAATGGGCACAAATTGGGCACAAAATATTGGCATAAAATTTTTTTCAAAGTTGGATTATGTTGGTGCTAAGTGTGAAGCTGGCACCAAGATATTCAAACTGAAATAACTTAAAAACTACAAGTGATAATGAGGTCAATTAAACGGCACAAATGGGCACAAATTGGGCACTAAATATTGGCATTAAAAGTTTTTCGAAATCGAAAAATGTTGGTGCCAAGTGTGAAGCTAGCACCAAAAACTTCAAACTCGATTATCTCGAAAACCATAATGGTGCTGAAATTGATTCATACGGCACAAATGGGCACAAATTGGGCACTAAATATTGGGGATTATTTCAGAATTTGTGCCGACATTTTTTCGCCAACTTCACGCGGCCCACTATCAATGCTATAGTGACAATGATTAGTTATAGCATATAATGAATGGCCATTATATACAAAAAATGGTATAGACAATGTGATGAATCAATCACTTTATCTGGATAATATTCATAACAGCAAGCCGAATTTGTTATATCCTGAACCAAGGACCTCAGGCAATTAAAATATCTCGATATGAGTCCAACTAGATTACCCCTTGTTCATGCTTTTCGTTTGTCGCGTTCCTCCTGGGACACCCTTGTAAATATATTTCAATCTTCGCCTATATTCTATTACTTCAACCTAATCTTCCAAGAGACAAGTTCCCTGTCAAAGGATAACCCTTGAAGCCGGAAGAAAGAATAATTTTTCTACACAAATAATGATTTTTATCCGATCTTTTATTTCTTTAAGGCTAAAGTGAATGGAGGAAAACCACTACCCCGATGGCTGCTATTCGATAAAAATGATGCGGTGTTCTGGGGTGTACCATTAGATAGTGATATCGGCAGTATTGACTTAACCATTAGAAGTCTGAATAGTGACAAACGTCTATTTAGGAGTATAGATATCGATGTCCAAGCTTCTTCAATCCCGTTTAGTTCTACCAAAAAATGTACATCTTCAGAGGGTGTCACCCTTTTATCTCTACTAATCGATAAATGGATCGAAGCTATTAAACCCAAACAAAGGGTTATAGCCCTCAATGATATCTCTAAATTCTTCGGTATACCTTATGTAAGTATTTCTTTGTATCCAATGAATTTGTAATGAATTGATAACTAAGTGTAAGCAACATTTATATAGGTGGATAAAACTTTTAAGAACGTATTTCCATTAAAAATTTTGGCTTTCAGAGTGCCTTCATCTTGAAACCAATGAAAGAACAAGACGACATCACCGATAACTCTGTCATCCTGGCTGGGCCGGGAAACTCGAAGGAGCGAGCCTCTAACTCAACATCCATACTGGAAGTTCCTGTTGGTTGTGACGGGAGGATATTTCCTCAATACACTACTCTGATTCATCAACTCAAACAGCAGGCTAAAGATGGGACGATATCTGAAGTTATCCGATTGCCCATCGTTGGATGGAGGGTTAAAGTTAATAGAGATAAGGCTGGTAGAGAGAGAAGACAAGCCTTAGAGCAGCTACCTGATATAGGTGTGTGAAATTTAAAAACTTGATAAGTTCTCAGGTTAGGATAGAAATGCTGAAAGCTAACTCAATAATTTCAATAACATCCTGTGCAAGCATAATCCTGGATTTCTATTGTTTATTATAGGAAGTGGCGAATATGATGGTGAATATTATGATGATTACGAGGAAGATGCTGACGATTATGACGAAGAATCAGGGGGATTAACACCGATTGATGAACTTCCTAAAGTACCCCAAACAACAACAACAAAAGCAAATCCTACACTTGCATCTAATAAGAACTTAGAGACCACAACTGCTCATCCCCATAGACATCATCATGGTGAAGTGAAAAAGGATGAAAATATGCCTATTTGGACAGTAAGTTACTCATCACACTCTGAGAATGTAATAAGGAGGTTTCCGATATTACAAATTACATTGAGTTATGTATTAATTATTCGTTTTATATTGGTGCCTCCCTACTGCATGGTTGTTTTTACTTCATACATTCATTATCATTCACATATTTCCTTCAAATATTTTTTTTTACAGATTGTAGATGACAATTCTTTGGGAAACGATAATATGATACCTTTCACATCACCGGAAGTGCCTAAAACATCACCAACAACAAAACAAACAACCACTGCCACTAAAACAACTTCCACAGAGAAGACAACATCATCAACAACGATAAAAATAGAATTGCCAAAAACTATTGATACATATGATGATGAAGATGATTATAATTACAAAACTGAAGATTATGAAGATGGAGATGATGAAAACGACATTAGTGACATTGAGAGTCAAACAATAGTTCCTGTATCAAGAACTCCTAGTTTGGCAAGCAGCACTTCCACTACTACTTCTACTACAGAACAAATTATTATAGAACAAACGCCAGAGACAGAAGAGAGTACAATCAACGAAGTATTGGAAAAGCATTTGAAGAGTGAACATTCAGAGACTACCTACTCTACAACTCCAAAAACAACTATCCCAGTAGCAGTAACCACTGAAATAGAAACTACGATTCCTACAACAACTATGTTGTTAACTACTACTACTACTCCATCGACTACAGTCTCAACAACTAGAAGAACTACTCAGATGTCAACTACTACCCCAACAACTACAACTACAACAAGTGCCCCAACAACAACAGCAACCATAACAACCACTACCACTCCAATAACAACCACCACCCCAACAACAACTACCACTCCAACAACAACAACTACCACAACAACAACTACAAGACCAACAACAACCACTCCAAAACCAACTACTACAACCACCTTATCTACCACAACCTTGGCTGTTGACAAAGCAACAGAAATATACGAAGAGAAAGAAGAGACAATTCCTACAAAACTCACAACAATAAGGCATATTTCAAGCACTACCTTACCGATGACAACAATCTCAGAGGAGGATAATGAAGTTAAAAACGAACTGCCCTATATAGAAAACAGATTAAAAAAGAAAAATGTTATCGCTGGAAAAATTTTCAGATTTGTGATACCAGAAGATACCTTCAGAGATTCGGAGGATAATTACGACTTGAAGTTAGAATTCTTAGATAGTGATGAGAACCCCATTTCTGTGAATTCCTGGTGTCAGTTCAATCCACATCGAAGGGAAATTTATGGACTGTAAGACATTTTTAAGAAACAACTTATAGAAATTGACAGAAGATATCGAAACTTTTCCAAATTTCATATAGGGAGTACAAAATAGTTTCTAACGATTTTTCTCAAATGACCAATATTTGTTACTAATCAGGTAAATTGAATTAGGTGCAATGGGCGTGCACGAGCGATAAATTATAATATATAATAATAATTCCAAATAGATTGGGCCACTGCAATATTTTTCGAATTGAGTAGAGTCATTTTGGCTATGTTTCCATGTTTTTCTGTATTCCTCAAATCATCCTGCAATAATTTAATATATGTATATTTCCAGTCCCCTTGACGACCATGTTTCGAAATGGGAGTACATCATCAGGGCCACTGATAAAGAAGGCGCATTTGTACAGGACAGACTCACCATTATTGTCCAACAACATAAACTACAGCGTGTATTTAATCTTGAGTTCTCTCTTGAAATACGTATCGAAAAGAAAGAGGAATTCAAACATTATGTGGACTGGTCCTTGAAAACTTTGAGAGCACTAGGAAGAATATATAACACAAATATGTCAGAAATAACTGTGAGGACAGTAAGCTTCAAGAACCAACCTATTGTCTTTACATGGAGTAATGATTCATTACCAACAAATTATTGTCCCAAAAATGAAATTGAAAAATTATTTAAGGTGAAAATTCAATAATATTTCTAGACATAAAATTGAAATTAACTTTGATTTTTATTGTCAGATTCTCACTGCTAATGATAGAGGAGATCCTTCTAGAGAACTGAACAATGCAGTTACCCCTGAATTAAGAGTGAAAAAAGTATCTTATTATGGCATTGGAGTGTGCGAAGAATTGAATACCCCAATTGCTCCTCCTGTTAATTATCCACCAATATTAAGGAATCCAGTAAACAGGATCAATGCCACTGTTGGGGAATTACTTATTTTCAAGGTCCCAAAGGTAATGAACAGCAACTGAGCAATTCAGTATTTGTTATGAATTGAAATGCTTATTATATCATTCCATGTTCCAGGTAACATTTTATGATCCTGAAGATTTGGATACAATGTCTTTGAATTTGACTTTACTCACTGGTAATCATCAAGAAATTCCTCCAAGCAACTGGTTGCAATTTGATTCCAAAAATAGGGAATTCTTCGGTATTCCTAGGAAAACGAGCCGAAGTGAATATCAACTTGTTTGTGTTGATAGTGGAGGTTTATTTGTTATAGATAGCTTAGAAGTTGTAGTTTACCCAGCACCAAAAGTACATTTCAATGTTGAATTTAGTATGACTATTGAAACTTCCCATGATACCTTCGTTGACAATCCTGTTATTCAGAAGAAATTTGTGGATAAATTATTGGTATGTATATCACAGTTTGCTACTTTTTTCCATTGTTGTATATTCTTTTGATGTTTGATTCAGGCAATAAGCTAACGATAAAAGAATTCCCAAAATGATAGTTGTTTTTCCAGATTCATATCTTTTTTTGTGTTCATATGTTATTGGTATTTTCCTATTGATATGATCTCAACAGGATGTTTTCATTTTCTAACGATTCTTTTTATATTACAGGAAATCTTCGAAGATGGTAATGCTAGTCACATCCATTTCTTGCCCTTCAAGCAAAAACAACATTCTGTAATAGCAACTTGGTATAACAAAACACTGTCAACTGATAAATGTCCTCAAGATCAAATTGCCAAACTTGAAGCAATTATGAAAAATGATGAGAGGGGAATTTCCAATAGAGTGCATGCTATAATGGAACCTGATTTTCAAGTATCCACTATAAAAGTTTTGCCAATGTCAATTTGCAAACTTCATAAACGAAAATATCATGTACCAAAAATGCCTGATGAAAGGATAGTTATTGACGAATCTTCTCAATCTAGTTCTACCACTAGTTCTGATGAATATCTGCTGACATTCATAGTTCCTGTTGTTGTTATTACAATAATGACTTTCTTTGCCATATTGGCAGCTTGTATCTTATATCGTAGAAGGCGAACTGGAAAAATGAATGTCCTTGAAGAAGGTAAGATTTTTTTCATACAAAGTACATGGGCAGAAATAAAGATAATACTTCTTCCAGTGCAGTCTATGTACATATAACCAATACTGTATCATTGATATTTGTTACAGGACGAACGAATTATGGAAATAAGGGAATACCAGTGATATTTCAGGAAGAACTAGATGAAAAACCTGAAGCAGGTACAAAAGCACCTATCATATTGAAAGATGAAAAACCGCCATTAGCACCACCTGAATATAGCAAAAGTGGTTCACTGAAGTTCAATGATGATTCTGAGCCCTATCATCCCCCTCCTCCCTTCACTAGAACTCAAGATAATGGTAAACAATCAAGGCCTAAACCTGCCCCAACGTACAGGAAGCCTCCACCGTATGTGCCTCCTTAACAATTACAGTTTACGTTTTTCCAGCAGTAGTTCAGTATCAACTTGAAAAAAGTATTTCGACTTACTCGACTTTGAACTATCTGAAAATGAAACTCAAGAAAAAAATTTGATGAAGATACATACATTTTAATTGAATGTATACTATTCCAGATTTTTTTCTTCTTGATACTTTTGAAAAATATCGAGAAAGTCTTTCCTATCTGAAGTAAATCAAAGAATGTCATTCGAATTTTTTAAATTTGTGTTTATCCCTGGATTAAATTTATCGATTCACCTTATCAAAAGTCATATCATATACATTGAGGCTTTAGAGTCTTAAATAATTAAGTTTGATTTTGCCACACATGAGGCTTTATTATTTCAACATTGGGTGCAATTTTATTTCAATCTGCTATTGTGAATATTCAGCCAGCGATGAGAATATGATTGAAGTAATATCATCAAAATACATTGGAAATTCACCAATATGCTGTGAAAAATTATTTGTTGTGTTTAAACTTCCTGAATTCTTTCATTGAAAAAAAAAATGAGTATATTTCAGCAGCTTATCTTTATTCATTTGATGAATATCCTGATGTATTTACGCATTTATCATTTAGAAATCTCGATTAAAATAAAAACCCCACCCATTATTTACATTATAAGTGAATCGAGAAAAACTTGTCGAACTTTAGCCCATGAACTAAAACTTTTGAGTAACTAAAAATAGATAGGGGCATTTAGTTATGAGAATTCTATGTGATCTCTACCATATCTTTAAGTAGGTACTTTCAAAAATTTTTAGTTGAAAAAGAATGTCAGAATGAAAACCGCATATCTGAATTTTGCATTGATATTTGGTAATTTTGAAAAAAAAATTGAACATATTTTGTGATTCCTCATTTTCATTTATTTATAATACAGATACATTCTTTAAGTGTAATCTACTCTGGTCAGAAACCTTATGAGTTATTGAAACTTATTTTTTTTTTTCAATTTTGTTATAGTTTTATTTCCTCTTCTAAATTTATCTAATTCATGTATGGGATATTTTGTACTCAAATGGAAAATGATTTCACTTATCTATTTAAAAAAATATGCCATGGATTGCTCCCATATGTTAAGAATTGTTTTTTTATAAGAAGAGTTGAAAAGAAACAAACTTGGTATGGTAAACTATCGACTTTGAGAAGTAGTGAAAACAAAAATTGATACAACTTTAAGGCATCTTGATTGGAAGTATTTCAAATTTCAATTGAGGAAATACCTATGCAACAGATTATGGTTGAAGAAGGGACAAAAGCTGTTGCTTATGTAACTGGCGTTTCGAAATCTGGGGGTGGAGCAATGTTGCCATGTTAACTGAAATAAAATTTTTTGCTACCTTTTATTTCCAAAAGGGAGGTTATTTTTAACAGCCTCAGGATATGCCCTTGGGCCTTACGCCATGATAACTTATTGAGTTCGATTATCAGAATAAATCTATTGTCCAAACACCTATGTACCCCCCAATAGTTCAGATAATCGAAGCTATACTGTAATTAACAGCATATATGTATATTGATTACTTAAGTAAACTTAGGTCTGTGATTCGGTTAAATATTAGAAAAGTGATTAATCATTAGAAATATAACAAAAGAATGTTTAAATGAAAAAAAGATGGGGGAATTTGCTTATGCTAAATAAGTGGTTGATCAGGATTTTATCATGAATTAAGTTGAGAATACGCAAATTATAAGATAAAGATCATTTATCTAAAATTAGTGAGGAAATAGGTACTCATGGGAAGGTGTTTAATCCAAACCCCAATCCCTAGAGGTAAATCCGCCACTAAGTCTGATGTGTTTCTTTCAAACACAAGAAATAGCCATTCAGAAATAACAATAACAAATAAATTCTAAACTCAAACTGTACTTGATTATTTCATATAATAATGTTGTGTGACACTATTTGTGTTTTTGTTGTGATAATGAAGTAATCCTTTCCTATCTGATTTGCCTTACTTGATAAAGACACATTTTCTACTCTTTCAAACTATAGCATCAAGAAAAATTACTTAAGTTTATACATTTTTTAACTCCTGCGTTTTTCAACATCTATATCAATATGACATAATCATTTGTAGTTACCAAAAATTATGAACTTAAGATATAATTTATCAGTACGAGTGAATTATATCCAAATCCTAAAATTTGTATTTTTATAAAATTTTATTTATACATTCATAGGTTTTGTAAACTGATCATATATCATCATAATGTAATATCTTGTTAGTTTTACATCTAACCAATCATTAAAAAAATATCTAAGAGACAGTCTTTCTTATCCCAAAATCCACAAGAACCACTGACCTAGCATTTCAACAAGAATTAATTGATATCAGTTTTTTAATCTTCGTTCTTGAACCAAGCTCTGTGAAGAAGGAACAAAAATTGTATTTCTGAAAATATAAAAATATTCGGATCTCGAATGTAGCGGGTTCCTTATTGGGCATTCATAGTCACTTGTTTTTTTTTTCTTATTGGAAGTTCAAGAAGTTGTCCTAAACTCTCAGAAGTGATGGGCGCTGTTTGAACTTTTCACCAATGGTGTTCCAGACCTAGTTTAGCTGTATTTTTTGGGTGAACCGCTCCAAAATAGACATAGAATGAGAAAAAAAATCGAAGCTGATGGAGAGCACACTACTAAGAATGTTATTAAAATAATTACTACTGAAAATAGTATGAAGGCAATTTGGATAGTACTCAATATAACATACTCAAATTCCTGCTTTGGGCATCAACCAATGGTCCATCTTGTTTGTCTGAATAAACTGGTAAGGTAGAGTTACTCATGATATGCTACACTATAACAATAGAAAAAAAAAACTGGTGACAATCAAAGGAACTCGTGTGTCAAATAAAACAAATTGGTAACAATCAAAACCTGATTTATTTGATTCATCAATTATATAAAATATAATATTAGGTACAATTAATAATTCCAATAGTGTCCAAATATATACATATAAAAATTGGCATTCTAAAATTACTTCGAGTAAAGTTGGCATCCAAAAAAGGATTCACCTCTCAATATGCTCAGAAGAAAAATTTTCTATTCAAACATAAAATACTGGTATAATAAGATGGCAAGTTGTGTATTATTACAGCAAGTGGTACAACCTGGTTTAACAAAAAAAGCTTGGTTCGGTTTAAAGCCCGCAACAGACGGCGAGCGATAATATAATATATATTATATTCATATATTACACCAATATCGCTCCTTATGAAAATGCACCAAGCCCCGCGGACGACGCTATAATATATATTCCGATATTTTTCCATACTAAAATGACATATGTCAATGCAAAGCTATAATCTATATATTATATTATCGCTCGCCGTCCGTTGCGGGCTTAATACTCAGAACCAGGTAAGCTTATGATAAACAGGGCTCAACTTCACATATTGTAGGTTATAAATGTTTCTAGTGAAAAGAAGAGGTAACCTTTAGTGATCACCAGTCATTGAGTTAATCGACATCAAAGAATTCACTTTAAAATTTTAATGAACAATTCTATATTTCACACTTAGTTTTCTGGGTGATTATTTTTATAAACATTACCACTGATCACACACACCTTTTCCATTGATATAAATATTTTTATACCCTTCCAGGGTACGGTCAAACTGATACCACAATATATTTTGTTCTAAGTGTTCTGTGGAATTCTGCACTTCTTCATATTCACTAGTTTCCTCACTTTCGTCAAATATTTTACAGCAATCGTAATCATGTTTTGGATCCCAATTTACATTAACAGTATACTGTTTTACATTTTTCTGAAATCTGAGTGGATTGCAGGGTTTGAACATTGGCATTTTAGAATCATGGTCCTTATGTTTAGTCATGAAAATGAAGGTGTTGGTGCATGGTATACTAGAATCAATAGAGTCCATCCAGGAATCAGACATAAATATTTGCCTAAAAAATAAAAGGTAGTTGGTAATGGAAATTGGAAATTCATATCATGTGTTATATTTCTGAAATTAACTATGTTTTCGATGTAAACAGAAAAATTTAGAGAAAACAACCTTTCTAAACTTCAAATTAGGTACTACACAAATAAAATAAATACTTGTCAGCATGTTAATCTATTCATTCAATCTATTGAAAACAATCCTGAAAACATAACAAATATTTCATATTAATTTGAGAAATGTTGTAACATACTGAATAAAATTTACTTCGTACCTTGTGTTGATTTGGAATCAAAATTTTATATTTACAAATATAAAATTGTAACACACGAAACTCCAACAAATATTCTCATAGATTGTTCGATATTTGGAATCTCAGTTTACAAGCTAACTTAATACCTTCAGTGGTTGCTGAGTCTATGTTAAGTGAAATCACCAATTTTGTTCAGTATCAAATATAAACCTTTAAGCACAACTTTTCCATATCAGGAACCATTTACTGCCTTCTGTTTGATGTTATGAGTTCACTCCTAAGCTACCCAGTACCCATCTCATTCATTTTTTTCTTGTGGAGATAGTGGAGCACTCAAGTTGACTTACCTGTCTTCTCTTACCCAACTTTCAACATAAACAACACTGATTGAGTTACTAATAGGTGTTTTATTTGGAATAGTTCAGGAGCAACCACTGACATGGAATGTATTCTATGGATGCAACAGACCACCTGTGCATTTAATGCAAAAAATAGAGAAGATATAAAACGTTCAACAACCATGTACAATCTATATCTAAATCTACAACATGCCAAAGTAGGAATCCCAAATTACCTCAAAGCATTATGCTGGTGTTTAAGTGCATCTCTCTTATGGACCTCTTCAAAATGACCCAAAGCCAAAGACGGTATTTTGATTCTACAAACTTCTTTAGGGCAAAGTGGAGTTGGTCCAAATAAAATTAGAATTTCACTCACTGTATTTTTACAGAGTTCATTCGACAATCCGTTCATTACATCTTCAAGTCCATCATAAAGCTTAGAGGCTATTCTATATTGATTGTCTATTTTGTATTGATTAGACCCATTATCTTTCTCCTTTTCATTTTTTTCTTGACGATTTCGTCTTCTGTTGATAGAACTTTTCAGCCAACTATAGGGGTAGGGTATTTGAGTTTTTTGATACAATAATCCTTTTAAAAACTGATCTATCAATAACGTGCACGATATGGGTGTTAGGATGTAATCCGTTACATTTACTCCAATTTCTAAACTTTCTTCCATCTCGGTATAAAATAAATTGTAAAAATGTTCGGAAAAATACTTCTGCTTCACTCTCACTAGTCTCACTATTTATAAAAGGATAAAATCCATTTTACATAAAAGTATGGTATAAATCTTTAGGATATCACAAACAGACTTCACAGCAGATGAATTGAAGATGTCTAACAATTTATTTTTTATACAAATACATTACAAAACACTAATATAAAATTTAAACATTTGATTTTTAAGCTGTTGACTTTTCGTTTTCTGTCACAGAACATTGTCACAACACGTGCTAGGATTCTTCTTTTTTTGAGGAAGTTGGTTCAGACGGGAGAATTAATAATAAAATAACAATATTTCCGTGACTGATAAACTGGAAGAGAAAACCACATCAAGATTAAACTTTCAATACTGTTCGAGGAGTACTTCTACTGTGCTTCTACTTCTTGATTCATTTGGAAAAAATCAGTTTTGAACATATAACATTTTTTGTGCTCTGTGGCCACCAATATTTTGATGTTTGAGATGATAACGATTGAGGTTAATATTTCAACAAAATAATAAATTACATGTCTCCTAATTAAATATTTCAACTGGAGTACGGTAAGAATCATCGTAATGGGAGATCGTTACAATATACACAGTCAATTAGAACATCTACAGTCCAAGTATATAGGTACAGGACATGCTGATACGACTAAGTATGAGTGGTTAGTGAATCAACACAGGGACAGTTACTCGAGTTACCTCGGACACCCCGATTTATTGAACCATTTTTCAATATGTGAAAACGAAGCAAAAGCTAGAGTGAGGTTTAATCTGATGGAAAAGATGCTACAGCCCTGTGGTCCACCACCTGATAAACCTGAAGATTAGGTCTTCAGAAGAAAAACTTTTAACAGAGGCACATATTTAATGATTGTAATAAAATTCATACAAAATAAAGAAATCACTTAAAAACCTCTAACACTCATTATAGCCTTTTCTTCATCCGCTGGTTGCATTTTTCTATATTCACAAAACTCCATTGAGAATGTGGCAGTTCCTGATGAGAGAGTTCTGACAACAGTTGAATAACCAAGAAGTTCAGATAATGGAGTTTGAGCTTGAACCACCTGAAAAGATTCAACTGTATTTATATTACTATTTTTTTATTAATGGTGTTTCACATGTTGGGAGAAAAAACCCTATAAAGTACGGAAAAACATTGTGTTTCAATAACGATAACATGCCAATTCTCACCTTCACATTCTCTCTGGCAGAAATTTCATCAATAGTTGATCTCCTTTGAGAAAGATCAGCTAAAATTGCTGATGAGTATTCACTTGGTACTACAACCTCCATATTCATTATTGGTTCAAGTATAACAGTACCTTCTTGTTGTAACATCTATAAAGCGGAATATTTAGTTAATTGTAATTTGTCAAAATGAATAATTCAGTAGAGCACTTTTATTTAAAAAATGTGAAATATTTATCACAATCATAAGTCCATTTGACATACCTTCTGTATCAACTGGGTCGTGCCAGCTGTAATGACAGTTTCGGAAGTTCCTTTTTCTACAGAAAAATAATGCAGCATAACTTGAACATTTGATATCTAAAAATGAGAACATCTACATTATATAGCTATTATAGTTGCCTTATGCAGTTTGTAAATATTAGATTAAAATATAAAAACCTTGCAACTTATTCTGGGTCCACTAGCAAGAGCAGCTTCAACTCCATTTTTAATAGCCAGAAGATGTTTATGATAAATGGAAGCAATATTTTTAGCAGCATCTTGGGTTTTGTCAAAAACTAAGACCTCTTCGTCTCCCCCATCAGTTGGAAAAACTGATAGAGTGATAGTGAATTTTTGGTCTGAACCACCAATTTTGGTGTTAAATTCAAGAGTATCAGTAGTTTTTTCCATCAAAGTTTCATGGTAATTAATTTGCAGTTGACCCAATTCTACTTCTACTTTATATTCCTTCAGAATTCTATCTTTGATTATTTCCAAATGTAGTTCTCCCATCCCTAAAATTCCAGACAACAAATATAGAAAGAATAATATAAAGTACCTTTTACAAGTAGAGACAGTTTGTAACTAAAAATGTAAGTCATGTTTTTAATGAATCCAGATAAAGTAGATTGGGGGTGAAATGATCTAGTAGTTCTGAGAGAAAGATTCACCATGAAAAATTACATAAAAAAAATCAGTTCTTATTCATCTAAAGCTTAATTTACCCATTTTTCTATTCACCTCCTAGTACAGTTTGCCCTGTTTCATAATTTTGAGTGACAGAAAGACTTGGATCTTCTCTCTGTAATTCCATCAAGGCATTATCGAGAGCAGACTGAAATGCAGAACTTTCTGGTTCTATTGAACAGAAAAACACTGGTTCTGGTATCCTGACTCTGAGTCCAAACAAATCTTCCACTGAATCTACTGGTACTGATTTCTTCGACTTGAGAAGTTTCTCCTTAGCTTTTTCCACTACTGCTACTGAATTCGAAAGAAAGTCCCCCATTTTAGTGTGCTATAACAAGATGTGTGAGAATTTTGGAACATTAACATTTTATTTTCAAACAGTATTGAAGCTGTTAACTTATATCCTGAATCTCTTCCAAACCACATTTGGGGATATATTCTCACCTTCAAACCAGTCACAACTCCAATATTTCCACTACTAATACTTTCAACCTCGTGATAATCATCAGCAAATGCTGCATACAGACGACCCACTTGTTCATTCTTTCTTTGAGTGATGCTATTTAGCCTTTGGCCCTTCTTAATTTTTCCATTATAAACCCTTACAAATACCAAAGTTCCCTTTTGTTTATTGTGTGATAGTTTGAATGCTTTGGCACATAAGTTATCATCGAAGTATTTATGATATTCATTTAACATTTTAGGGGATGGTAAATATAAAACAACGGCATCCATCAAAGCTTGAACTCCTATATTTTTATAAGCGCTACCCATTACTACAGGAACTATATTCTGAAATGGAAACATATGTTATGCCAGATTATTATTAATAGTCTGTATTTTTCATGGCTTTAATTATGGTGCATATTTAATATTCACCTGATTTAAAGTTTCCTCTTTCAATGCTTTCACAACATCTGTTGTTTTTATATTATCCACAGTTTCTTCAAGGATTATTTTTTCAGCTAATATTCCATTATAATCTGATATTTTATCAATCACTTTTGATCTCAACGACATTGCTTCAGTCCATAATCTTAGATCATCTTTTTCAGTCAGAGGAGTGCTTTCAAGTTTCAAATTTGAATATACCAATTTCTCCATTGCTAATACATCAACAAGTCCTTAAAAGAAAGCAACTTATCAAATTAACCCTATGAGATGCCAAAACTCCTAGAACCTGATAATTTCCCATCTTTTTTTATTGGAATTTGAAGACATAAAGGTTCAACAGATAACTTCTGTTTTATTGAGTCACAACAATATTTTACACTTGCATCTAGTCTATCCATTTTATTTAAAAATATTAATCGTGGTAGTTTATACCTATCAGCTTGTCTCCATACTGTTAGTGTCTGGGCTTCTACACCTAAAAAGTTATGAATAATAATCATTCTCCTTTAAATGATACATCAGTTCGTCTCTCTTTCATTTCATGAAATGATCAAATGTATTTTTCTACTTCATATTTAATATATCAGGGAGTTAATATAACTATTGCTTGAAATCAATTTTTTTTAAACTTACTGAAATGTGCTCTGTATTAAAGGTCTTTTTATTTTCAGGATTAATATACAAGTTTCACAGCCGTCAGCCAGCAGAAAATGAAAAAGACACAAATGACAAATATTCAAACATACAATCTGACTTGTGTTTTGTGTTTTCAACAGTTGTGAACGTTTGTGGGGTGGAATATTCCACTCCCAAGAACGTTCACATATTAATATCCAAAGTTTTTTTATAATTGTTAGGGGTCACTTCATTCCAATCAAAGAAACTTAGTTTCGTTAATGAACTGACTATAATTCGTAGAAGAATCAAGCAAATAAAAGATTATATAACATCCGAAAAATTCATGGTTTTCCAAAGCATCCATTACAATATTATGTTAATGGATCGTAATTTCTATTGGCATGTATTTACCAGCTGAAGCATCTAGAACAAAAATAGCCCCATCTAATACATTCAACGACTGCTCCACTTCCATGGTAAAGTCAATGTGTCCTGGAGTATCAATCAGATTAAATTGATGATTTCTCCAATAAAATGTTACAGCCGCTGAAGTAATGGTTATTCCCCTTTCTCTCTCCTGACTCATATAATCAGTTACTGTATTTCCATGATGTACTTCTCCCATTTGGTTTATGAATCCGCTGTAGTAAAGCATTCGCTCAGTTGTTGTTGTTTTTCCTAGAATAACTCTATTCTTGATTCAAGAAAAAAACAATACAACTCAACCAACCAGCATCAATATGTGCTAAGATACCTATATTTCTTATATTGTCAACATCTACATCCCTAATAATTTTCTTAGTACAAAAGTTTCTCAAACTTGTATGGAAAATTTTTCTGAATATGATCTTCATGATCGTTTCCTCTTTTTATCTTGCAATAAAAGGGGAATGTGATGAAACAGAATTCAAATTAACATTTACACATTGGTATTTATTTTACTATTTGTATATCATTTCCACATAGATTTTTTATTATTTTATATATTTTGTATATGATTTGGGTTAAGTCCAGGAACATAGAATAGAATATAATTTTCTGTGACTTAATCAACTGTTTTAGATTTTTTATCTTTGGGCGAATGTCATAATACAGTCAAAGAGTAGACACAAGAGGCCTCACTCCCCCTATTTATGAATGAAATCGTGAACATCGTTTGTTTGACCTTGAAAGTCATTTGTGAATGACGAGGTCTAATCGAGGGGTGCCAATAACAGCCCTGTATCGGCGTAGTATTATTCAAGGTCGAAGAACTGATGTTTGCCGCCAAGCCTAATGCTGGCCATACACGTTACGGTCTACCGGAGAGGTATACCTGCGCAGGCATGCCTGTGCAGGTTTGATCCCACACACACACGCACAGGTTTAATCCCACACACGCTCCGGTTGACCTGCGCAGGCATGCCTGCGCAGGTATACCTCTCCGGTAGACCGTAACGTGTATGGCCAGCATTAGGCTTGGCGGCAAACAACAGTTCTTCGACCTTGAATAATACTACGCCGATACAGGGCTGTTATTGGCACCCCTCGATTAGACCTCGTCATTCACAAATGACTTTCAAGGTCAAACAAACGATGTTCACGGTTTCTGACGCGACGGTCGATTTTCCGGATTTCCCAAGCCCTGACGGCATCCCAAAAAATTTGGAAAATGGTTTCCTGTAGAGTATGTAAAAACACATATTCCAGCAAAAATATTTTTTCGAATAAGCTCATCTCTGGAAAATATGGAGGTTTTAAGTTGAATGAAAACCGTGGCTGGGTAGTTTTTCGAATTTGCCAAGTCCCAGACGGCATCCCAAAAAATTTGGAAAATGGTATCTCGTAGAGCATGTAAAAACACATATTCCAGCAAAAAATTTTTTTCGAACACGCTCATCTCTGGAAAATATGAGGTTTTCCAAATCATTTTCCGGATTTCACAAGCCCTGACGGCATCCCAAAAAATTTGGAAAGTGGTATCTCGTAGAGCATGTAAAAACACATATACCAGCAAAAAATTTTTTTCGAACAAGCTCATCTCTGGAAAATATGGAGGTTTTAAGTTGAATGAAAACCGTGGCTGGGTTAGTTTTTCGAATTTGCCAAGTCCCAGACGGCATCCCAAAAAATTTGGAAAATGGTTTCCTGTAGAGTATGTAAAAACACATATTCCAGCTAAAAATTTTTTTCGAACACGCTCATCTCTGGAAAATTTGGAAAGTGGTATCTCGTAGAGCATGTAAAAACACATATTCCAGCAAAAAATTTTTTTCGAACAAGCTCATCTCTGGAAAATATGGAGGTTTTAAGTTGAATGAAAACCGTGGCTGGGTAGTTTTTCGAATTTGCCAAGTCCCAGACGGCATCCCAAAAAATTTGGAAAATGGTTTCTTGTAGAGTATGTAAAAACACATATTCCAGCAAAAATTTTTTTCCGAACACGCTCATCTCTGGAAAATATGAAGTTTTCCAAATCATTTTCCGGATTTCCCAAGCCCTGACGGCATCCCAAAAAATTTGGAAAGTGGTATCTCGTAGAGCATGTCAAAACACATATACCAGCAAAAAATTTTTTTCGAACAAGCTCATCTCTGGAAAAGATGGAGGTTTTAAGTTGAATGAAAACCGTGGCTGGGTAGTTTTTCGAATTTGTCAAGTCCCAGACGGCATCCCAAAAAATTTGGAAAATGGTTTCCTGTAGAGTATGTAAAACACATATTCCAGCAAAAAATTTTTTTCGAACACGCTCATATCTGGAAAATATGAAGTTTTCCAAATCATTTTCCGGATTTCCCAAGCCCTGACGGCATCCCAAAAAATTTGGAAAGTGGTATCTCGTAGAGCATGTAAAAACACATATACCAGCAAAAAATTTTTTTCGAACAAGCTCATCTCTGGAAAATATGGAGGTTTTAAGTTGAATGAAAACCGTGGCTGGGTAGTTTTTCGAATTTGCCAAGTCCCAGACGGCATCCCAAAAAATTTGAAAAGTGGTATCTCGTAGAGCTTGTGAAAACTCATATTCCGGCCAAAATTTTTTTTCGAACACGCTCATCTCTGGAAAATATGGAGGTTTTAAGTTGAATGAAAACCGTGGCTGGGTAGTTTTTCAAATTTGCCAAGTCCCAGACGGCATCCCAAAAAATTTGGAAATTGGTATCTCGTAGAGTATATAAAAACACATATTCCAGCAAAAAAATTTTTTCGAACACGCTCATCTCTGGAAAATTTGGAAAGTGGTATCTCGTAGAGCATGTAAAAACACATATTCCAGCAAAAAAATTTTTTCGAACAAGCTCATCTCTGGAAAATATGGAGGTTTTAAGTTGAATGAAAACCGTGGCTGGGTAGTTTTTCGAATTTGCCAAGTCCCAGACGGCATCCCAAAAAATTTGGAAAATGGTTTCCTGTAGAGTATGTAAAAACACATATTCCAGCAAAAAAATTTTTTCGAACACGCTGTATTTCGGAAGATATGAATTTTTATTTGACACTCAATATACACTTCGAAAGAACACTAAATTCGAGCGTATTACCAGTTTCACAATAGATGGAATATGCTCAAATGCTTCTTAAATGATCGAATTCCATTATATCATCAAATATATTACGATATTACAGAAATACAAGCATTCAACTATAATCCTTCCTTCCAATAAATCCTTGTCAGTCTGGCAACGCTGCGCGCCTTTCGTGCCGCCTGTCAGAAACCGTGGCTGGGAATCCGTGGCTAAGGCTAACTTCTATCGAATAATAAAACATAACCTCATTATAATATAAATATATGAAGTATGAAATGAACTGATGAAAGTTGAAAATAAGGAAAATTTATGGGGAAAATACAAAGACTAAATGAAGAAATTATCGATTGTGTTCCTAGTCTATGAGAAAATTTGAGAAAAATATATACTTAAAGAATAGATATGATATATTATATTTATGTCTAAAATAACTTGTTGAAGATGGATACAAGATCTCCTTTGGAGGGTATATTCAATATAATTGGTGGTGGGTTACCACAGGGCCATGATAAACCTTTGAAACAAGCAGTATATAATGCTGTTGCGTTGCTGTTGTTATTTTTATGTTGTGCGGCAGTATGGGCACTCTTTGTAATATTAGAACCTTTTATGAAACCTCTGATGTGGGCAGTGCTTGTAGGATCTGTTCTCCACCCTTTGAAAAGATCTCTTAGAGATAGGTTTCAAGATTGGTTTGAAAAGTTAGAGTCCACTCAAACTCCAGTTGTACTTGGCTTACTCTTATTACCAATGAATATTGCCAATAATATTTCAGAATTCATTGGTGATACGCTAATAAGACACATTAAACTTATTATTTCTGTAACGTTTGTGATGATACTTGTACCAATTATATATTTTTATACTCC
The DNA here is from genome assembly GCA_951802165.1 of Adalia decempunctata. Taxonomy (NCBI): domain Eukaryota; kingdom Metazoa; phylum Arthropoda; class Insecta; order Coleoptera; family Coccinellidae; genus Adalia; species Adalia decempunctata. The sequence continues at coordinate 33,393,114 of OX637697.1, forward strand.
ATCTCTTATCCTGAAGATGTTATGGAACTTGCTATGGTTCTTAGATCTTCTGTTGATATATGTGCTTAATATCACTTCATTCTCATATGTGAGTAATTTATATCTTCATTTATTTGCTAAAAAGATGTTTTATGAGGCAATGAAAAACATTTAAAATTTCTTCTGATACATAAAAATTGATGAGATTGTAAGAGTAATTAAATAATGTTTTTTTTCTGTTTAGATAAAATTTCACTTTGCTTTCCAAAACGATATTTAAAGTCAGTTACTGTATTTTCTCAAAATTTAACAATTTTTGTTGGTCTCTAATGATATGTAGTTCAGAAGTAATTATATTTTCTGAAATAAGTGAAATATGACTGTTTCAGATATTTGTGGGACTGGTTTTGTACATAAGTTTAGTTTATTGCTTATGGACCCCAGAGAACAATCAAACTTTTCATTTAACTGCAATTGGTGTATGGTTAGTGATAAGTCTTACAATTGCAAATCAATTCGGTTCCTATGCATTACCAGTTTTTGCAATATTCCAAGTTATTATCATGGGGGGATTCTTTTCTGAAATATATAGCATTTATGAGAAGAAGAAAGATGAAGGTAACTAGTAATGATTTCAATTATGACCATGCAAAAGTCATTTTTAATGTTGAAATAACTATTTGAAACCAATTTATTGTCCCATATCAAAAGATCCTCAAGCAATTTTTCAGGTATTGATATCAGTATATGGAAATTGATTGTCTCAGCATTTCAAGGAGTATACTCCGACGATTCAGTTGTGGAGAGTGATGATTCTGTTGAGAATACTGAAAATAAAGAGAATGATATTAAGCATATACCACATTCTACAGAGGTAAATATGAATACCTTAACCGCTGTCACATTATAACTTTGCTTTGAGAATGCATTGCTGAAATTGTCCACAGGGTGGCCCTTCATTTCATGTCCAAAGTTAAAATTTGGATGCTATATATTGAGTAGTATCCAAATCACCCCCATATATGCTATAAGATTTTTCATAGTCTAGGAGAATAATTATTGTCAGGGGTTCTCTTAGTAGTAGTAGTTCAGCTTTGAATGTCAACAGACAGATCACCTTGTATAATAATAGTATATGAAAAAATAATTTATATCATTCATCCAACATAGATGCAAAGAATACCTGGTGTAACGACTCCTTACTAAATATCATGACCAAAATTTTTAGATCAAAACGGCATTTCAGATCTTGGTCTAGTTCCGGAATAACCCGCTAATTCACAGGCCTAGCGCTACTGCGGCAATGGAATAATAGCGCGACTCCTTTCGGGAAAAATGAAAATCAGCACAAAATCCCAGATTTTTGATCGACAAGAAAGTCTTAGACAAAATCTAATCAATGCCAACACCAGGTATTCTATGCATCTATCATCCAACCATATACAGTGTACACAGTACACAGTCAGTTTCAATTTTCTGTTTGAAAAAAAAATCGGTGCAATATATAAAACCTAACCATTTCAGGAAGAGAAACAATGTTCTGAAAATATCTACAATAAACCTGATTCAGAGAAATGTGTCTTCCAAAAGAAGGACAAAGAAAGTGATCCATTAACATTGGAACTCTTTGAAAACTCTTCAAAAAAACATGAAGCAATTACTAGAACAACTTCTGAAATAATATCCAAGAGATTAGATGAATTGAAATTAGATCATCAAAATATTAAGCCTGTGAATACTCGAAAAGCAAAGGCAAAAGACTCCATGACATACTCAAAATTTCAAAGGTCTTTTTCACAATCACATGTTTATCCGGGTAGTAAGTTTAAACCAGGCTTGTTCTACTATGGAATCAATTCATATAGAAGAAAATTGGTTCAACACATGGAGGAAGAGAAAAAGGGAAGTACTTTCTATTTGTATACGATAATGTGGGCTTGTGCAGCAATGTTATTCTGGAAAAATGTTGTACTACTTCCTCTCTTACCTTTACCCATATTGTTTTATGTTGTTAAACATATAGGATCATATTTACGCATTTGGCAATATATTTATAAACAATTTTATGATATGAAGACGGAAGTCCAGAGTTGGTTACATGAAAGGCATGATGCTCTTGTGCCTATACCTATAAGAGGACTTTACAAAATAATTCACAAAGTTAATACATCAATTAAAAATATTGTTAGGAACAGTATTGATACTGTTTCAAGTTGCTTGGTTATTTTGGGCCTTATTGTCTTCTTGTTTTGTGCATCAGTTTTTATCATAATACAGGTAAAAAATGAAAATATTAAATCCTCTGTACTGGTTTGTGATTTAACCATTTTTAGATTTACGCTGAAGCCATAATGCTAGCTCAAATTACCACTAACATCATAAATCAAACTGTAGTTCATAATCCCGAATTGAAACAACTTCTACCTGATACTTTTGATGATACACTGGAGTCAATTCTAGACAATGCATATATGTATGGAAGAGAAGGAATATCGAAAGCGGTATGTTCCTAAAGATGAAATGAATAAATCAATAACTGTATTTGAGGCAATTGACCTAAGTTAATTATGAAATTTAAAATTTTCTTTCAGGTGAAGGGTCTTATGACTGATGTCGATTCTTCTAAATCTGAGAAGATTGAAAAACAGGTACTTGAACTTTGGGATCGGGTTTATCAGTCTTGGATGACATCAAACTCTCCTAATGGACCATCTGTGACACAGGATGCTGTTGTTTCATCATGGGAAGATTTTGTAGCTGACATCAAGAAATCTCCAGGTATGTTACGTCATTTTACAGTGTAGATTGAATCCTTATCATTTATTTATTCATCTGCTACTAGTAATAAAAACAGTTGAAGCGTTATAGAGCATTGAAATATTAGAATTTTTCCTAATTTTCATGATGTGCAATCCAAAATTGAATTATTTATTTAATTCAATCGAGGTTATGTGTGGGAAGAATGTTGCTAAGATAATTAACGTTTGACTGCCTAATCTATACAGGATGTCTCAAAGTAGGCAAAAAAATCGATAGGGTAGATATCACTAATGGAAATAAGCACCAATTTCCTGTGGACATAGACTTAATCTTTTCACTTCCGAGATACAGGGTGATGAAGTTAAAAAAATTGAAATTGAGAAAGGACCCCGCACTTTTTCTATGGCAAATGGCGTTCCGTCAAATTTTCTAAAATTTTGGTATAATGTAGTACTCGACCTACTGATCAAAGTGTTCATGGCCCCAACTCAATCCTATGACTAGTTTTCGAGATACAGGGCGTTGAAGTTGAGAATTACCCACTTTTACTACGCCCGTATCTCGGAACAGAATCGAATGAACTTCAATTTTTCTCAAGAAACATTTCATTACATCCCCAAGGAGCAACCATATAGAGGAATATGACCGAAAATCGTTACGAATACAGGGTCATCCATAATTGAATGCATGCCCGATTTTGAAAGAATAAAATATGTCAGTTTCAGAGCGAGAACGTTCACAAAATGAACTATTACACTAGATATATTGTTGTTCTATCTGAAACGTCTGAAATACCCAGAATTTATACTGGGTGATCCATTATTATAGAAACTATTCTCAAGGAGGGTTAAATGGACACCCTGTATTTATGGGTTGATTCAAGGTGTTTGTTTAATTTTTTTAGAACATATCATCATGGACTTCAAATAATACAGGGTGATTCAGTCATGAAATGAACTTTGAACCTCACGAAAATACCCAAAAACCAACTTTTTTTTTCTTTCACCACTGTACTTGATATAAAAACATCAATACGGCTGAGATTTTTTATACACTTCCTATGACCAGATTTTTTTTTAATGTAATATGAAAATTATTTATTTATGTTATTCTATTCTTATTCCAGCATAACAAAAAATCTGGTCATAGGAAGTGGATAAAAACTCTCAGCCGTATTGATGTTTTTATATCAACTACAGTGGTGAAAGAAAACTCCCACCTCGTCGGAGTTAATCTTGAAATACAGGGTGATGAAAAAAAAGATGGTTTTTGGGTATTTTCGTGAGGTTCAAAGTTCATTTCATGACTGAATCACCCTGTATTCTTTGAAGTCCATGATGATATGTCCTAAAAAAATTAAACAAACACCTTGAATCAACCTATAAATACAGGGTGTCCATTTAATCCTCCTTGAGAATAGTTTCTATAATAATGGATCACCCAGTATAAATTCTGGGTATTTCAGACGTTTCCGTTAGAACAACAATATATCTAGTGTAATAGTTCATTTTGTGAACGTTCTCGCTCTGAAACTGACATATTTTATTCTTTCAAAATCGGGCATGCATTCAATTATGGATGACCCTGTATTAGTAACGATTTTCGGTCATATTGCTCTATATGGTTGCTCCTTGGGGATGTAATGAAATGTTTCTTGAGAAAAATTGAAGTTCATTCGATTCTGTTCCGAGATACGGGCGTAGTAAAAGTGGATAATTCTCAACTTCAAGGCCCTGTATCTCGAAAACTAGTCATAGGATTGAGTTGGGGCCATGGACACTTTTGATCAGTAGGTCGAGTACTACATTATACCAAAATTTTAGAAAATTTGACGGAACGCCATTTGCCATAGAAAAAGTGCGGGGTCCTTTTTAGATTTAAACATCTACTTCAATTTGTCTCCTTAAATTTCAAATAAAAATTCCTTTAATTTATAAGTACTCCATATTTTATGAAATATCAAAATATCAAATCAGTGAGGTTTTCGACTAAGGGTACCATTTTTGACGAATAATCGTCAAGAATTTCAATTTCGTCAAAAAATTTGCGAAAATCTCAGTGATGTTCAGGTTGGAGATAATCGTCAATACTTTCGAATACTTTTTTTCATTGGTAAGCACAATTATATTCTGATTTCAATATCCTTGCCATTGATTGAAGTATGTACAAGCTACTTGAATTAACGCTTTAACTGTGTTCATATATGAAATTTCGTCATCATTATATTAATAATAGGATATTTTTTCATTAAAGGATGCATATCTTTTGTTAAATTATAATTTTTGTTTCCCAATTAGAAATGTTCAACATAGGTGGACTGATCGAATTTGGAAAACAAAACATTGGTACTTTAATGTCTCTTCTGGAATCAGTTTGGTCCATTGTGAAAGGCAATATTAATTTAGTATTAGGATCGATTGGTGCTATTTTATCTGTTGTATTAGGAGGAGGTACTGCAGTTATGAATTTTATTTTAAATGTGGTAAGTAGGATTCAACTTTTACTAAAAACTTATTCGAAATTGAAGAATAGTTATTCACTATAATCGATTCAAGAAACATCGATAAACCAAAAAAAATCGTTTATTACAGGTTGTGTTCTTGACAACTTTGTTCTACCTCTTGAACAGTAGTGGAGATTTATACAAACCAGTGGAGATTATGACAAACTTTTCACCAAGCGGCAATCGCATTGGTTTAGCCCTGGGAAGTGCGATTAACGGAGTTTTCGCAGCTTCGTTCAAAATGGCTACGTTTTATGGATTGTGGACCTGGTTTATACATAATCTTTTTGGTGTGCGCATAGTTTATCTTCCATCAGGTCTGTTCTTCATGAATAGATCTCGAGAAAATTTTGACTCCTATTAATTCTTACAGCATTTGCTACGATTCTTGGAGCTGTTCCATTTCTTGGTACTTATTGGGCTGGCGTTCCAGCAATACTTGATCTGTGGCTGGCCCAAGATAGAGGCATAGCTGCTTTACTTTTTGCAATATTTCAATTTTTGCCAACTTCAATTGTGGATACGACAATATACAAGGAAATTAAGGGGTGGGTATTTTGAGATTTATTTTATTTCAGATCTTCTCAACTGAATAATGTCCTCATGTTCAAGAGGTTGATATATTCCTCAAGATTGAATGTTATGTACATACATGCTTATTAAATGTAACACTTCATACTTCCAAATGTTACAAAGAATCTCTGATAGAATGATGATTTTTTGGATTTATTTTTAATTAAAATACAGGTCTAAGTCTTGACTGTCATCTATGTTTTCAGAGGACATCCATATTTGACTGGATTGGCAATTGCTGGAGGAGTTTTCTGCCTGGGAGTGGAAGGTGCAATAATTGGGCCAATACTATTGTGTGGTCTTTATGTTGCCATGGATCTTTCTTCTAACATTTTCAAAGAATCTCCATCGGAAGAAACTTTGAATGTACATTTATCACAAATACAAAGTTGAACGGCTTTAAGTGATTATGAATTAGTACTATGTAAGCTAGGTGCTATGGCTTCTTCAGCTGGTCATTTGTAGATCCATTCATAAAAAGTGAGATTTTTAGGTAATCCTTCCTGATCAATGCAAAGCTAAGCGCCTTTGAATGACAACTATATTTAAATATAATCCTGCCCTAGTTTTATCAACCACGCAAAATACTATCATACAAGTGACCTTTCAAGGCCTATTAACAAGTGCCAGCTGCTGGCGAAGCTTGTAGACGCTAAGACTTTCATCTAGTCCGATATTTATTTGTATTAATTCATGTTTTCAGTGATAATATATTTTTACATAATTATATATTATATTTTCATTTTTCATTGAAAAATGAATACAGACAATGAATCAAATAGTTGAAATTAAAAATATTTTTTCATGATTGATCAAAATTATTTATCATGAATACTTAAAATTATGTAAGTATAAGTTTTATATCATGCACTACCATGATCAATTCAAATGTAATTTCATATGACATTGTAATTTCATCATGTTCCTTCTATCAATAATATTAAATACTTTATTTCTGTTCATATATTTATAATTCAAATAATATTTTTGTATAATTGATATGTATCTGTATTTTGAAATACGTTACGAAGATTTTTCCTGGCTTTAATCTAATATATTTCGCACATAGATGATTCAATAATGACGTTATGAAATATTTGATAAATTATATATCTTCCAAATATTTATAAGGTATAGTAGTTGATTTTTTGAAATGTGATTTATTATTAGGATTTGAGAGAGCATATTACCTAGGAGCATAGAATAACTGGAGGGAAGGCTTCATACGCTCGACAGATCATTTTGAACTGCCAATAACGGCGGAGGTTAGAGTTTCGTGTGACGCCCGATAGATAACGCTGAGATCGTTTATTCAGTAACATGTCAGATATTTTGTTCTATGGCGCTACAATTGCAAAGAATATAATGTGGCTGTCATTGTTATTGATACATTTATGCTTCTTTTTAATTGAAAATGGCCATAAATCATAACATAGACAATATTGATGACATATCATCGCTTTATTCTAATCAACTTTTTATGCGCAATTAAATGGGAAGTCTGTGATCGGTAATAAATTTTTCATTACACCGCTCTGAAAACCCTATCAAAACATGTCGATTAGGCACCGAAAGTGACCCTTTTCCGTGCGGCCGCACCGAAAGTGGCCCTTTTCCGTGCAGTGAGACATAGATGCATCTATGCTTAGACACAAAGCAAAGATTGCGTGATGACAGTAGACGTCAGTGTTTCGAATAATTATTGATTTACATTATCGAAATGCTTTCTGTCGAAGAACAAATATCGTTGGATTGTTTTAGGAGAGGTGTAATGAAAAATATCGTTCATTACACGTCCAGAAAGGCTTTTTCCGTGCTTGCACGAATTCCCGTGTTCGGCTCCGCCTCACACGGGAACTCTTCGCGCGCACACGGAAATAGCTTACTTTCTGGACTAGTAATGAAATATACTATGTCAAAACAATATCCTTATCGGAAAAAGCGAACATTCAGGTAAGTATTATTATTATTATACGGGAAGACTGAGGTTTTATCTGTTCTCGTGTATTATACGCAGAATTGTATGGTACCCCGTTTACATTCCCTCTGCTAACACTTAGATTCGGAACGGGAAACTGATTTTTCTTCCTATATTCAATCTGATCCTTGTAGCCATTTCTTTACACGTGCTATATGCATTATATTGTCGGATTTACGAAAAAAAGTATGTATTGCTTTCTTTCAAAAGAATATAAACTATGATATAGTAATAAATGGGACCTAATAAGTAATAACAACGAATTAATTTTATTAAGGATAGCCATGTTGTAGGAAGAAACGACGTTGTCGCCATCTCGTGACCTTGCGGTGAACTGACAAGTTCGGACGTTTTTGGCAGTTCATTTTCGTAGGGGAGCCTTCTCTCCAGTTATTCTATGCTCCTAGATATTACTAACAAATATAACCTTCTAAAAATTTTTTTTTGTTCCTTATACCCTTACCCGTGGTTTACAGCATCCAGTATAAAAATAGGACAAAGCCAAAGGTGATTCACTCGGACAGAGGTATCACATCAAAGAATTAAGAAACCTGTATCTGATCATGACGATCAGATTTTAGGAGGGGGGTAATGTTCTGATCGCCATATTATAGTATATTTTTATTCCTGAAGTATTCTCTTCATTCCAGAGATCTTGATATGTTCGCTTTTTTCTGCACAGTGTTCTCAATGTTATTGATATTATTGTCACTAGAGATATTGAAATATGTTTGACTTGATTGAAGAGTTGAATTATTTTTTACGAGAAATGAAACAATTTCAAAATTGGGTTAGTACATTTATATTTCATAAGTAACAGACGATTTTGATCGTAGAGATTCCATAGACACTGTCAATGGAAATATAAAAGATCGTGAACACTCCTCCTTAATTCTAGGAATTGAAGAGAAACGGTTTACACCCTGAAAACATTTTTTTTACATATATACACATTTTACAGATTATCTTAGATTTGATATTTGATACGATATTATTTAAATTCAGAAAGGGGACCACATCTTGGTAGGTTTTGTACGGTGGGAGAATTGATTACTACCTTCCCAATCATATATTATTATCTCGAAATCTTTATATATACTGAAAATTGTTGCATTATAAATATATTGATTGGTAATGCTTTCCGGTTGAAATAAAATGAGACATTGATCCAACGAAAAGTTCTCAACACCGTACGACTACGAAGAGAGTGACATACAAAATTTTATTACTTAATAATAATTATCACATTCAGGTTTCTCTTATATAGAATAATACTATTTACAACTTGTACAAATTTCACCTATTCGAAAGAATCAGCAAATATAAAATTATTAAATTTAAAACAAATTATTTGAGTTATTAATTACATTATTAACATTTAATATAGTGTTTTGTAAACGCTGCCATTGTGCAGAATTAATTATGATTGATTTTTGAATGAAGCATTCGCTCATGAGTAGTAAACGTTTTTACACTATCCACCATGAAGAAATTGACAAATTACTTCGTTTTATGAAATAATTTACATTAATTAATTTATTATTATATTTACATTCTTTTAAAGATTTATTTCCATTATTTTCTCTGCATTATATACATTAATGTTGTTTTTTCGTAATCGTTATGAGAAGCGGGATGAAATATAAAATTAAGACCTGATAAAATTAATGAATTACGCTATTCGTTAACCTGGACACCCGCATGTTCGGGGTTGTCTATCATTAGCATTAAGTTCATTTTCTCTACATAAACCAAAATTTTCAGCTTTTTACAGTTAATTTTTCGGTTAAATTCTTTTTCAGTGGGATATGTAGGTCTATCACTTCCTAACAATAAATAAATATTTCGAATTTTGTAGCAGCTTCTGAATCCAATAATCCAGACTAAATGTGGAACTGAACCAAAAAGTCAGTTTATAAGTCCAATAAACCGATTAGGAATCCAAAGAATAGGAATGAAATACATAATGATATATGGAATACATTTCGAAACAAACTCAGTCATTAATATCATGTGACTAAACTAGGGTTGAAATAAACGTATTTAGGTAGACTATTGACCCTTGAAAGTAATGTTGATTTAGTTTCCTTCGAAAGCTCTCTTCTTTATTTACCTTATTGGTTCTATCAGAGAGTATATTCATCAGATAAACTTTATTCTCAATGCCAAAACTGTGATGTACCTATTTAAAGTACAAGAAGGAATCGAAATAGGAAATGCTTCGTGAGAATTGAAAAAATGTCGTGAAATGATTACAGTTCATCGGATTCACCCTGTTTAATGAGTATCGAGTTTATGATTGATTGTTCCATCCATTATTTGAATTCACAATCGGATATAACGGAAAACAAAGATAACTACCCTGAAGAAATTTGTCGGAAAGTTTTCGAAGATGATTTGAGCAGCGTTTACAGAACTGTCGCATGTCAAACAGTGCTCTCCCGTTTATTTATCATAAGGGGGGTTTCGACCGTTGATTCTTCCTCAGGGGGCTGTAGAATAGGCTGAAGCGGTATAGGTGGTTCTCTAGGAGCAGGTCTTTGCCTCTGCTGTGTTGGATGAGAGCTCTGATATGGTATTGGGTAAATACCAGGCGGTAGGTGTCCAACTGGTCCATATTGCCATTGAGATTGCTGGGATTGTCTTGGTAGGGTATATTGTGGATAGTGACCCATTAATGCGGTGGAATGCTGTAAAAAAATATTCATGAATGAGATTGAGATATTTATCTTCATTTTATTGTTGAATCTTCTGGTCGCATAACCATTTGTCATATGAATTACCAGAAGGGAAAAATTGGAGCTCTCAACACTAGAAATTTCGTTTGTTCATTTGAACACTGAGTGTTTCCAGATCCTGAAGGAGGTACGATAGATTATAGTGCCTTCTTCTTCCATTAGCTACATTGTAAATTTATTTTAATTGGAAAAATTCTTGTAATCTTGTTAACTATGGTCGCTAATAATAATGAAAAATAAATTTGCAATTCAAACTCAAAAATCTAGTTGTAAAATTTTGTTGAAATAAATAAACTTGTTAATTTTCACCAGTCATTTTTCCAATAACAAGAAATTTACAATTCGTTTGCAAATTGTTTTTGATCATAAAATGCCAGTTTTCCCGAAAACGATTCACTTCAGGAGTACCTTTCTTATGTAAAACACAGGCGCATCAGAATTTGCTGTGCAAATGCAAATTGGTCCAGTGGTATAAAAATTGGGGTATAAAACCTTTGAGCAAATTCAATATCTTCGTCACTGGCAAGTCTAATGAAAACGAGTAAAGTGCAAGAAAGTAGCTATTATGGGTGACAATGTGTGTAGAGAAACTCAATACTGTATTTCGAACGGTTTGAGATTTTAGCAAAAAAATGAAAAATAGATAAATTTTTGACACCCTGTATCTCTGAAACGGGGAGAAAGAATGTTATTTTTCAAGGGAAATCTACAGTTTCCTGTTCATACACTCATTTAGGAACACCCCGTGATTCACAATATTAGTGATTTCGATTTCATCGAATTACATTCAAGAACCTTCGTTTGTGTGAATTTAGTTCGAAAAAGACTGTTACCAGTGGCGTGGATATCAAGTGATACCACAAGGATAAGTGTGCACAATTTGACATTTTAGCAACGGATTTTCACGTCAGCTTCATAACATGTTCGTTTGTCGAGCTCGATCACTCTGTTCATGGAAATAGGAGTGACCGACAAGATCTTGTTGACCGTTTTGCTGAAATAGAATAGGTAAGAGTGGTAAGACTTTTCAATTGTTAATTTGAGTACAACAATTATCCATTTGTTTGTGTTGGGTTTCAAACTATTCATACATACATGCAGTCCGCTAGCCCTATTATTTTACTATTCCAAAACTTGATAAATTTTTCATTAAATAATATTGAACTACATTTGAGTTGGTTAACTGAAACTCTACCCTATAGCCCAAGGGCGGTCCTAGGCTGATTTTCTGGGGGGGGGGGGGGTGTTATAATAATTGGATGAACAATCGAAATTTTAAACTAAAAATTTGCAGGAACACCTTTAGGTATCTCGAATACGAAGCATTTGCAGGAAAGTCTTACGTGTATGTATCCGTACTGAGTGATTATACAGGGTGTCCCAAGTTCGAGTGGCTATTATAGACTTTTCTGGGGAACTGGACATATTTGAAATCTGAAAATTGTTCATTGTTTTTCTCCGCAGAATCCAACGCAATCATAAAAAAAATAAGACTATGGCCAATTTTCGATCATAGTTTTTGACACAAAATTTTAAACACCCTGTGATGATAGGTATATATGAAATTCAAAATAATCATGACCTCTCCACATTCCTCTACTTTGACGTTGTGAGAACAGTTTGCACTTGGAATGTTCAGAAGAAGAAAAATAAACATGATACTAGCTATGAATATTCGACTTTTTCTAAGGTTTTATTTTTCGATATTTTGAAAACTATTTGATTGAATACAATGGTTTTAACAGAAATGTATCAACCATTGAAAACTCAATCATATCATTGACGAAAACATATTTATTTTCACTACCTGTATAACCGGAAGTGCTCAGGCTCCCAAAATATTTTAGGTCTGTAGAGAATTTTGAACAATACCATAATTTTCAGATTTCAAATATGTCCAGTTCTTCAGAAACGTCTAATAGGCACTCGAACTTGGGGCACCCTGTATAAAAACACAAAGCCATATTCCATGATCTGTGACTTGATTCATAATTCATATCACTTAAGGATTTTTCCATTCCCCTGTTCTCTTTATTTATTTTATGTTAATCTTATTTCATATTTCAATGCCTTAGTCATAACTCTGATTTTTTTCGAAGTTTATACCTATAACTCCAGAATGTTTTATTTATTTGTGTTGTTTATTTTTTTCTGTTAATTCCATATCATTATAATATTATTTCAAAGCCGAAGTCATATAGCCCTGCGATTTTTTCTCAAAGATGATATAACTTTTTTTGTTAGTTTTTTGATAAATAAAATTAAAAAAATCGAATTAGTTGTAGTGCTCTGGGGGGGGGGGGTAATTACCCCCTATACCCCCCCGTAGGACCGCCCTTGCATAGCCCCCATATTTGAAATTGAAGGGTATAACATTGTCGTAGTAAATAAATGGATTAGAATCTCTTGCAGATGACTGTCCCTATTCCTAAATATTTGTGGCACTTGTAGAATTATCATGTCCTTGAATTCGATCTCAACGGTGAACAAACAATTAGTATTCTGAAAATTTGAAGATCTCAGTTCTCAGCTCCTTCAAATGTGAATAAATGTGGACATAGGTCGAATTTTCCCGCGCTATTCAAAACCTGTTTCCATCTCCAATGAATGGCTGATGGGTTTCGCTTCTTGAATTTCTCGATAGATGCAAAAGCGACCTACTTTTCCAAAACAAGATTATAGTCATTCCTTCCCTTTTCTCATTCGATTACCGACGCGGTTGTAACAACACTGAAACCCTTTTAGATGGAAAGCAAGGATATAATGCTTTATTGACGGTTCAGATTATCTTGTTACGTATGGACGTTTTACAGGAAATCGAAAAACATCTGGCCGACGAACCTACAGCGTTTCTGGAACGTCCATTGAATTCATGAACCTTGTTTCTCGGGTTACATTTCTATAAAGATCAACATTCACTTAGTTGAAACGATCTGATCATTGTTTCTGTAATAGAAGAAAAATGAAAGACCACTTGGGGTCAGGAGCTTTGAGCGTTTGTTCATCCATCGCGTAGGCACAGTATAGCAGCTGTCAAAAATCTTGGCAGCTCATACATCTCGATAATGCGTGAAGAACGATAATCAATATAAGTAGAGGGTGTATTTTAAGGTGAGACTTTTCCTTTGACAGGTGATAGAACTCATCAAAATAAGTCATTTTACCGAACATTTCTTATATGAAATGTTCAATTTAAAAAATGCATAAAAAATGTTGGGCATCAATACCTTAATACTACTCTGGCCTGCATCTCTCTGTTCATAATATCTCTACATCTCTGCACCAGGTTTATGAACATCCGCGAAGTTGGGTGATTTCTTAGCGGAAATCTGTTCTGTACAATTTATACACTGAACTGGCATATTATTCTGATTCACCATGAATTAAAAGCATATCAACAAGTTCATGATTTGATTAAACATGCGGCATTTTCGAAACATAAAATACTCGTACGCGCGTCGCCGTAACACGATCGAAGATTACTGATCACAATCGATATTCTGAGTCATGTTTGATAAGAAGACAAAAAATATGTTGATATCTACGGATGAGCAGGCGAGGGAGCAGGAATTTTCAGATTCATCTAGAAACTAGAAAATATTCTAGTTTCATTTTCTCGAAACAAGGGCATAATAAAATTTTTTTTGGTAAAATAAAATGACTTCTTTTGATGAGTTCTACCATCTTTAAAAAGAAAAGCCTCACCTTTAAACACACCCTGTATCTTGGGACGAAAATGTATTTCCCAATATCATCTACACCACAATAATATTAATATATGTTTGCCCAGTTTTTGGAGAAATACCCTGTATATACGAATTCAAGATATATTTTTGTTGATTTAGGTGGTGAAGGGTGATTTCCCAAAAAGAAAGATTAAAAATAAGGTACCTCAAAGATTTTATTTTTTAATTAAAACTGAGTGAAAACATTTATGGAATAATCCAAAATTCAGTCCACTTGAAACAACGGTTATGCAGATGTGGAATGAATAGTATTTTTTTAATGAATTATATTTCGATGTCGAATTTTGAAAAATAGAAAAAAAACTTTTTAATTTGATGATAAGAATGGATCTACAGCTGGAATTTAATGTCAATAAATCACCACGTATATTTAGGAATGAAGTTTTTTTGAAATCATTTTCTTCAAAACTAGATGCATGTGAATTTGTTCCGACGCAAATATTGAATTTGAATTTGTTACAACCGGCATCTCCACCATTTTGCAACCAATTTTATTGTTGATTCTTTTTTATTGGTAAATTCTCACTTATCAGATTTATTCCTCTACTCGATGAACTTTGATTGGTAGACTGTTTTTGGGTAATATGGCAGAGTTATTAGAAAATCTGAACTCGGCGTTGTTATCAAATTAAAATTTCAAAACTTGCACCTTCACCATTTTGCAATGAATATTTCAATATTATAACATTGTGTTGCTGATCTGTCTCTAGGTAATGTCTTACTTATTAGATTCATTCCTCTACTCGAAGAACTTTGATTTGCAGACTGTTAACGCAAAGTCATCAGAAAATCTGAACTCAGCGCAGTTAGTAAATTGAAATTTCAATACCAACGCCTTCACCATTTTGCAACGAATATTTTAATATTTTTTAATATAATATGTTGATTTTCTGTCTCTTGGTGAAATCTCACTTATTATATTTATTCCTTTCCGCCCACCACTTTGGCTAGCAGATTATACATATATACAGACGTATTCTCCATTCACTTTTATTAAGTATCCCGGTTGGTCTGACACATTTCACCGTGTTTATTTGGTAAATGTTAGGTTACAGTCATTTTCCTGTCAGATAACGTTGTCCTCTCTACATAGAGGTCGTAGTAATTACGTATTCATCAAAATGTTTATTTACTTTGGGAAAATAATGAATTTGAGAAAATATTATGTGAATTTCAAAGACCTGGCGAATGTTGGAGTAACTTCTTTGTCTGTTAATAATGGAAATATTTCAATTATATAAACATGGTTGGAAGATTCAGTTATGCTATTTTCTTGTACGGAAATCAAGAATTGTCCTACCCTAAACTAGATCTCACACTGACTGTATAATACTCTAATTTTCCTTCACCAGTCATCTGGGAGTAGATACCTGCGGGGCATGTCATTTAAAAGAAATTCAATTCCATGTCAAAATCCATAATTGTAAGAAACAATTAATTTTCACTAATCGATGGCTAATAAAATCTTTAGTAAAATGTCTTTGGGTAAAAATGGATATTTATCATTTCGAATAGAAAAATTCAAGGAAATAAATTTCGCGAAAACAACACATTGTTGTAATATTATTTACAAAAAAAGGTAAATTCTGAAAGAAAAAGGAGATAGACATTTGATTAACTAAATGATAAACTTCAATACTGAAATGAAAAAACACAAACATATCTGTTCGTTTTGATGGTGGAAATGTTACAAAATAACCAAAAATGATGGCGAATATCCTTTTCATTTATTCAATACTTATAAATTTTTTATATCCTTATACACTCATACATCCCTTCATCAATCAGAAAAAAAGAAATCGTTTCTGACTCCTTTTTTTTTCAGGGATGTAGACCCTTAAACCTCAAAAGAATTAACTCCATTTAGAAAGTTAATACACTGAATTCGGAGAACATATTTCTAAATTGGGATGCAGCTTAGCTTCAGTCTGTTATCGTTGGGTGAGAATAAGCAGATTTCAATGCAACATAGCTTTTTCTGATACTTTGTCTCTGCTTCTTCAGAACTACCTTCGGCATTTTTAAATTCCAAGCGTGATGATTATATTGAGATTGAGAGTAGAAACTATACATATAACATTAGAAATGTCTCTGAGAATCATTTCGATATTGCCGATATCTCACAAGTGCAAACCTGCGTCAGTTTTAAGTAAAAAAAACTTGATAAACCTAAATTTGGCCAACCGGGATACTTGAATGGAGTGAAAGTATGTATTTCATAAGAGGATTCTCCATTAATAAATGATAACAGTTATTTATATTTGCAAGTCGCCTGAGGACATCAAGAGTCTCGCTGTCGATGTATCTACTTCAGAAGTGAACCATGAGGTAGATAGAAAAATTATTGCCAAATTCATGTGACAAAGAGTACCAAAATTTTGTGAAGTGGATGACAAAAAACTGTGTGAAAAAGTTTAAATGCAACTGTGCTGCTCGGATACTTCAACGATCGCTCAGGGCTATATTTTTTCTTGGACACTAGGATGTGCCACTGTTACTACTGTTAGTTTGAAGAATTTTAAGAAGAAGCTTTGTTGTTATACTAAACTTCATCGTCTCTTGTAGTTTTGTCGTATCTGCTACAGATTTAGAACAAGAACTCAATTATGACCAAATAAAGAATGAAAATGCTTACATGGTATCACGTAAATCCATGTTTTTGATTGCAATTCATAATATTTATCATAATCAAAGATACAAACTCATAAAAAATGCTGGGAAGCAGGGTAATTTTGTTTCCCCGTTATGAATGAAGTTCTTCCATTCGTAATTCGTGTTTTTACGAACAGGTAAGTACTCTTCATCCTAATATCAGAATTCCTGAACTCCTAACTCGATACAAGATGAAGAGAGAATTTCATCAAAACTTTTTTCGGGACTTCAACCGTCAAGACCGATAAATTGCCGACTCAAGGAGGATAAGCATTATTTTCATATTTCGCAGATTGGAGAAAGAAGGATGGAAATGGGCATCTCAATTCGAACTTTTACCTCAATAAACTTTTTCGTCTGAAACATCTTACTATTTCATCAATTCGGTTGGCCTCCTGCAGCCCGATCCCCTGCCTTGTTAGTCAGAAGTTAGCGTTCTAGTAACAGGAGCCCGAAGAGGACGACTCTCCTGTAATTTGTGACCCCATTACGGTCTCCAATTCGCAACAGAATGACACTATATTATAATTTCGATAATATCAGATACGGAAAGGGGGAATTTGTCGTCCACCTTATCCCGATCCCTGAGAACCGAGAGGATTTCTGTCAAATGTAAATAATTGTTTTGTAATTCGGAGTTGCGACTTTCGAATGGATATTTACTACTGCGTGGATATTTCGGACAATAGTTGCTAAAGGACTCCATGTACAAGGATGAAAAGTTACGGTTTTTCATCGCGGCGATGAGAATCGTCTTGATTTGACTCAATTGACTGGGTTCCCTGAAAAGTTTTCTCCAATACTTTCACTCCATAATAATTTTTACTCAGACTTGCGAACGAAAGCCTATTAGACGTTTCTATTTTAAATCTGAAAATTGGGATTATGAGATTGTTCGAAATTCTCTACAGACGTTTTTGAGGATTGAGTATTCAATGCTGAATCCATTTCTTTTAAATCCATTGTATTAATTCAAATAGTTTTCAAAATATCGAAAAAAAAACTGAAAAAAGTCAAATATTCATAGTCAGTATTATGTTAATTTTTCTTATTGATGAAGAAAACTATGTTAGAAACACAAGAAGCAACAAGGGGCCCGAAGGTGACCGAATCTTGAATATAAACATACAGTCAATGAGCAACAAACTAGATGTGGTCAATTTTCTATTGAACACGGAAAACTATAAATTTGCTTTCATAACCGAACACTGGATGGATGAGGATCAGTTAAGATGCGTCAATATTCCCAATTATAAAATTGCGACTGCTTTCACCCGCCAATGTTCTAAGCACGGAGGGAGCTTGATTCTTGCAACGGAGGACTTCAGGGCCTCTATTCTTGAAAATCAGGGAGTAGAACGATCGAGAGAACGGTGACGTGGCCCTACTAATCAGTAGGGCCACGTCGCCGTTCTCTCGATCGTTCTACTCCCTGGTTTTCAAGAATAGAGGCCCTGGGGACTTCCAGTGAGCTCAATAGATGACCTGTCAGTCGAAAAACACGTCGAAATGTGTGCTGTATTCGAAAGATCAACAAAAACTTATTATTTGTGCATTTACAGGCCTCCGCAAGGTGATTTCGAATTATTCTTGGAACAACTAGACAAAGCCTTGAATATTATTGTTTCAGATCGAATGCATTATAATGTTGTGATAGCGGGTGATTTCAACATATATTTCGAATTAGCGAGCAATTCGAGAATAAAAATTCAGGAATTGTTATCTTCATACGGTCTACATATTGTGTTTAACGAGCCATCTCGTGTCACACTGAGATCTAGTCACTGCATTGACAATATATTCACGAATATTGATTGTACTAGATATACAGCGACCACGGTGAATCATCACGTTTCGGATCATCTGGCGCAAAGACTTGAACTGGAGCGGATAAATGTATCTGATAAACAACAATATAAGAATGTCCGTATTTTTAATGAAACGAATACAAACCTCTTCCGAGAGAGTTTAGAAAGTGTAGACTGGGGTTTTGTGGATGCAAACTTAGCCTCAGCTTCTTATACGAGAATGCACAATATTGTAGTCTGCAATTTCAACCAATCTTTTCCTGAGAAACGTGTAAGAGTTAGAGACCCGCGCCATCGAGGTCATTGGGACCTACCGGAAATAAGAGCCCTCCAAAATAAAGTTGATGCTGCGCATACAATTTTTCAAATAAAGCGAGATGAAGACTCAAAGAAGTTGTATATGCTATTGAAACAAGACCTGAAAAATTTAATAAATGACACTGTTAAAATCCAAAGCGCCAAAATTGTAAATGAATCGGTTAATAAGAATCGAGCTATATGGAACATCATCAATTCCAGAACGAAAAGAGCAAAATCCAATATATCAGGATTGTCAGAGGAGGACTTTAGCGCATACTTCGAAAGAGTCGCAGAAAAACTGTGTAGACCGAATGGAAATTCGGAAATGTTTGAGAGGTTTTTGGAAAATAAAAAAATAAAAAACCCAAGTTCATTTTTCCTGACGCCAACTACGCCTGAAGAAGTCCAGGGCAGTGCTTATGAATTGAAGACGAAATCGACGCGAGATTTTTACGGATTTTCTGTGAGGCTGCTGAAAAAGGTCATCCACTGCTTGGCGAAACCACTGTCAGAAATAATAAATAACTGCTTTGAACAAGGCTACTTTCCGGATGAACTCAAGATTGCTAGACTCATTCCCGTTCACAAGAATGGCGATCAAGACGTACCCGATAACTACAGACCGATCTCAATTTTGCCAGCCATTTCGAAAATAATCGAGACGCTCATCAAAAAAAGGCTAGTCTCATACTTGGAGGGTAATTTACTGCTAAGTTCCCAGCAGCATGGATTTCGAAGATCCAAATCTACAACAACTGCATTGGCGAGTGTTATAGAATTCATAACGAAGGCATTAGATGGTTCGGAAGAGGCAGTTATAACGTGCATGGATTTAAGTAAGGCCTTTGACTGCGTAAATCACAAAAAACTTATATCCAAACTACACCACATTGGAATTAGAGGAAACACCTTAGACTTGATGACATCCTACCTACAGGACAGACAACAGGTTGTGGATCTTAACGGCAGTATGTCCACAAAACGTAAAATCATCTCGGGGGTCCCACAAGGATCTGTGCTTGGACCAGTTCTATTTTTGATTTACATAGACGATGTGGTCCGAAACGTTACCGCAGATGAAAAAATATTGTTTGCTGATGATACATCCTTTTTGAACATGGCAAAAACACATCGACTCCTTCAGGAAAAAGCCGAAACATCCAGGCTAAATGCTGTTGAATGGTTCAGCAGTAATGATATGAGGGTAAATCAGGAGAAAACACAGAGTTTAGTCATCACCACCAGGCAACAAAATAATGATAGCATCTCCCTATTGGGTGTAACAATCAGCGGAAACTTGACATGGACGCAGCATGTGAATAGGTTATGTAAGAAGCTCTCTACTGCACTATTCGCCATAAGACAAATTAACTCAATACTATCTGAAAAAGAAGCTCTACTTACCTACCATGCTCAGTTCCACGGACGTATGGTCTACAGTATAATCCTGTGGGGTTCGTCCCCAGATGCACATAGAGTATTTGTGAAGCAGAAGAATGCTTTGAGGTTGATAGCAGGAATCGACCAGAGAACAAGCTGCAAGCCATTCTTCATCAGATACCGAATACTTACATTACCATGCTGTTATATACTGGACTGCCTCTTGTACGTCCACGGAAATAGGAGTACGTTTGTGAAACATGCACAGATTCACGACCATCAAACAAGATCCAGGGAAAAATTTGTGGCCCCAATGCATCGCTTAACAAAAACACGTAACACGCATATGTTTAATTCACTCAAAATGTTCAACAGGCTTCCCGAGCACCTAATAACACTCGGTGCTGTCGCTTTCCGGAGGAGGATCAAGACTCTGCTTACAGACAACGGGTTTTACTCAGTGGAGGAGTTCATGAAATATAAATTTTAATCGATTTTATACAACTGTATGTTACTTGAAATGTGATTTTGTGGCTTATATTTTTCATATTTGTCTTTTATAATTGATAAATGTTGATTGTTGTGACACATCCTGTAATTTATTGAGGAGAGAATAAAGATATTAGATATTAGATATTAGATATTCCGAACATATCGAGTGTAAACCGTTTTCACAACGTCAAAGTAGAAGAATATGAAACGGTCATGCATCTTTTGAATTTCATAAATATCATCACAGGGTGTTTCAAATTTTATGTCGCAAACTGTGATCGAGAATTGGCCATAACTTCTGTTTTTCAAATTAGAACCCTATTTTTTTGTGATTGTGTTGGATTCTGCGAAGAAAAAGAATGATAGCACTTTTTTACTTTGACGTTATGAGAACGGTTTACACTAGGGTTGTTGAGAATAAGAAGAAATGAACATAGGACTGACTATGAATATTTGACTTTTTTTTTCAGGTTTTTTTTTTCGATATTTCGAAAACTATTTGAATGAACACAATGGTTTTAACAGAAATATATTCAGTTTTGAATACTCATATTAGAAACGAAAAAATTGAAAAAAAATTGAACTTATTCATTTTCACTCCTTGTTTAACCGGAAGTGCCCAGGCTCTAAAAATAATTTCGGTCTGTAGAGAATGCCGAACAATATCATTATCTCCATTTTCAGATTTCAAATATGTATGTCTAGTTCTCCAGAACGTCTAATAGGCACTCGAAATTGGGTCACCCTGTATACAGGGCTGTTCCTAAATAAGTGTATCAATGGTCAACTGTGGATTTTTCATGAGACAATAACATTTTTTTTCTCTTCCACTTTTCCTCCGGGTCTCGTTCCCGAGATACAGGGTGTCAAAAATTTATATATTTTCAGTTTTCTGCTAATATCTCAGGAACCATTTTAATTACATAATTGAGTTTTCGTACAACTGCCATTAAAAGTGACACTTTTAATGACAGCAAACAATGTTAAAATTGATTGTTTACGTGGAAGCGTGTTAAAAATATTTTCAACATTAGTGTTAAAAATATTTTTAGCACTCCATTTTCTTATGATGAAATCAGATGAAAAAAATTCAGCAATTGCAAATTTTTATTATCAATATTTAACAATCATTACTTTTGAACATTAATATTAATCGTAAAACTAGAACAATTACTAACTGTGACGTTAGCAAGCTTCGCAACACATTATTAGAATCCTCAGCACCATCAGTACTTGTAGAAACCGGAAGTACAATATTGGATAATGATGATCCAAAATCTGTTGAGGTTGGGAGAATTTTTTCAGCAATGACATTTCTATATGCAATGGAATGATCAACATAGCCCTCGGCTACCGTCGTAGACGTCCATCCACCATGTTTTTTTGTATCCGTAATATTTGCTCCTGATTCTGCTAGCAATGAAACGGAGGATCTTCGATTGGAGTGTCCTGTATATTGCTTTGGTTCTGTCAGTTTGAGGAATTCGGCAACAATAGATGGGATTTTCCCAAATGTATTGATACCAACTGGATTGGCAGTGCATTTATTATTCATGTATTTCAGGAAAAAACGACGATGTTTGATGACAGAAGGGTGCAGTGCAAAGTACTTATGAAAAAAGTGAACATACTCCCCAATAATACTGAAAGAACGACTGACCCTCGTTTTTGTGTTTGGAAGTTGTACAACCAATGATTTATTTGTCTTCCACTGATAAATTACACAATTCTTCACGCCGACAGGCTCCAAATAAGCCGAAAATAGTTGCAACCTTAACCATTAAGTATTTCTCATCTGGTACCTCATTTATAAACTTTTCAACTTGTTCACGAGTGAGAATTTTCGATTTTTTGGGACGATATCCCTCACTTTTCCCTTTTGAATATGCTATTACCTTAAAATATTTACCAACATCCACACCATTTTCAATAAGGACGCTTGACTTTATCATTGAAAATTTGCTACACAAAGTTGATGAACTCCATATTTTTTATTTTTCTTCTGAGTATGCCATGAAAACAGGTTCACTGAAGGTCCCCTCTACATTTTTCAATAAACACCAGGCCAGGAAATTGTTATATGCAATATCGTACTGCTCAACAGATTTTTTAGGTATAGGAGTTCCAGATTTGCTCTTCTTGCAGACTCTTCAATATCCACAGAAACAACCAAATCGTCACTTTTATTAATAATTGGACTCTCGACAAACATATTAAGCAGTTAAAAACCCAAGACGAAAATTGGACAGGAACGAAATTCTCATTTGTTAGTAATCATAACGTTGGCAACGTTTGCCATTCACAACAACCTCTTGATTATTTGAATATTAAAATGCATTTTGAAGTTTATTGTCATTGCAAATTCGCCCATTTCATTATCAAAATGAGGCAGTTGTACAAAGAACATTGTATGGTATTTATGTGTTAAAAGTGATTTTATTTTGTTCGTGAAATTGTTCAATTCGCTCCGCTCATTTTACAAACTTTTTCACTCACAAAATAAAACGTCACTTTTAACACTCATATCATAAATAACTATTTTGTACACACATTGTCATTAATAGCTTTCTGGAACTTCACTCGGTTTCATTAAACAAGCCGGTGGCGGAAATATTGAATTTGCTCAAAGGTTTTACTCCCTAACTGTTATAACACTGGACAAATTTGCATTTGCACAGGAAATTCTGATACGACAAAGTGTTTACATAAAAAGGTACTCTTAATTTGTTGCTCTAAAAAAAACCGATTCCGAGAAAACTGGCCTTTTTAGAACCAAGAACAATTCTCTAACGCATTGTAAATTTCTTGTAAATGGAATAGTATATTCTAAAACTAGTTGCAGAAAGGGCTCCTATTCCAATACGAATGCGAAATTCGAAAACGAGCGACGAAGGAGCGAGTTTTCGAACGCATGAGTGTTGGAATTGCATTCTGCAACGACTATAAGACGATATTTTCTCTATTTCAGTCAAATTTCGTAAAATACTGTTGAAATTCAATGAAAAATTCAGATTATATATCCTAGTGACTTTTGTATTGTATCTTGGCAGTTGGTGACTGTTACGAAATTGACATTTCCAAATTGACGTTGTGTTGAAAATTGATAGGATCGGAAGCCAGTGCTGACAACCACAAAACGAAAAATATAACCGAAAACAATGATGTGATGAGTTCATTGCAGTACTGTTTTTAGAACCGTAATGAACTCATTACGATACTGAAATAGAGAAAAATTCTTGTTACCTCGTTAACTGTGGTCGCTAAAAATAATGAAAAATACCTCCACAATTTAAACTTTGAAACCTAGTGGTCAAAGTTTGTTGAAATTAATGAACTTGTTAATTATCACTATTCATTTTTCCAATAACAAGAAATTTACAATGCGTAACCAAATTGTTTTTGATCATAAAATGCCAGTTTTCTCGAAAACGGTTCACTTTAGAGTAATGAACAAGGAGTACGTTTTTTAGGTAAAACACATTGTCGCATCAGAATTTGCTGAGTAAATGCAAATTGGTCCAGTTGTGTAAATTCAATATCTTCGCCATTGGCACGTCTAATAAAACCGAGTAAAGTGCAAGAAGGTAGCTATTATTAGTGACAACGAGTATACAGGAACTCAATTCTGCAATTCAAACGTTTTCGGAAACGAACACCCTGAGGAAAAAATGGAAGACGAAAAAATGGAAGAGGTAAAAAAAATGATAATTTTTCATGAGGAATTTACAGTTGACCGCTTATATACACTTATTTAGGAACCTGGAACACCCTGTAGGTATACACCATATCTTTGACAGATCCGAGATTGTCACAACCCCCAGTCGACATTCGGGATGCTTATAGACTACAGGCCCGTGTCGAAAATTGATGGGTCATTTGAACCAGAAGATGACCTATCTAGAACGATAGAAGGACATAAAATAATAAGATTCAGCACTATGCCGTCACTTGTAAGCTGTCCAACTGAGTACAGGTGGCAATTCAAAAGGACAGGTAGACTGGGTACATTTGGGTCTTATGACTTTTGACGGCATTCTTACCATCGATAGCTCCATGGAAAATAATAGGAAAACGGGCAGTGCCGTACAAAAATGATGCGCCATATATTCGGAAAATTTTTTTGATTTTCCGAAAATTTCCATGGTAAAATAGGTCATTTGACTTTGTACGGCATCAGTTTTATACGGTTGCCATACATCTTCTAATCCATTATTCAGCAACGCCGTCAAAAAATCATGCGACAAAGGGAAAATATCGAGGGTTGCAACCCCCTCTCTTGCCGTGCTCCAGGGGGTCATTTGAAACAGTACGGCTTCGGTTCCAAAACATTATCCAGCACTCAAAATTACTATTAAAAATAATGCCGTCAAAAAAAAGTTGTTCATTTTGATGTTATATCAATAATTATGCTTGACCCATAAAGCTCTAAAGTCATTTGACCCAGTACGGCAACTATTTTTTTTACATGATACTTTAAGATACAATTCGTATATTATATTGCCGTTCAAAAGAAACTGTTCTAAAAAAAATTATAGAGAAATACAAAAAGTGAAATTTTTCATATTATTGTAAAAGTTTGGAACTCATAGATTAATGATATATAACAATTTTCTACATTTTATCCCTTGTTTTGAATAGTATTAAGGTAAATAAATTAGGAACAAATGATGCCGTACATTTTTATCCAGACCATATCATTTAGGATGATGAAAATTGCGCTACCATTTTAAGGATACTCTATGGTCATTTGATACTGTACGGCATCAACATATTTTTGAAGAGAAAAATTGAAAAAATGACAAAATCATTATACCGTCTGAAGTGTCTATATCATACCCAACAAGTGAAACCGTCAATCCAAGTATCAACAGTTTTGTATACTTTTTGGTTTAAAAAAAGGTATACTTGAAACATTATTGATACATATATAATTGATTGTTCACTGTAAGTGAATGAATAAATCAACTATTCTCTAGAAAAATTTTATATATTTATAACTATCAATGGTGATAATAACACAAATTTAATAACTTAAATTATTCGCTATCCGAATCAGCCTCTGAGTTGTTAATATTGGATATACTGTTTATTCAATATTTACAGTGTTTTCATTCGCATTTGGAAGAATGATTTGAGAATGAAGACACATAAGTCATTGAGTTAGTTACGGTTTCCTGCTACAGGGGGCGCTCACCGTGGTTAGTTCAATAAACTGACACCGAGGCCGCTGCAAACGCGTATCCCATCTTTTATTTCGTAGTTGTTGTTGTGACATAACGGAAAAAGGAACCTGATGAGGAATCAGGTAGGGAATGCAATCTCGTTCTCGCGAGATCTCGGCCCTTTTTTAGCGAGATTGATCTCGGCCGAAAAATGGGCGAGATCTCGCGAGTTTAACGAGATTCCCTTCGATTGCTTTATTCTGATAATTATTCTGTAATTTTTATTAGATATAGGCATAGTTTTCTTTTGTTGATAATACTATCTCAGTTCAATAGCCAACTATACCTACTCAGTTAATGAGTGTCTGCTATTTCATTTCCTGAGATCATATTTTCAGATTTGTCACAGTATGATAGGAACCGTGGATGGTCAAGAAACTAAACTGCAATAATGCCCAAGTGAAAATATATCCACGAAACTTAGTTGGGTTTAGTATTTTGAACATCCACGTTCCTATCATTCTGTGAAAAATCTGAATAGTGAACTTTGGCGTATCAATTAAAATCATAAATGAAATAAACAACCAGTCTTCTCTTTAATATAAAAAAAACCCTTTTGATAATAAAACAACGAGAAGTTAAAAATTGAAATAAAACTAACTAAGTGGACCATCAAACTGAGAGATTATTATAAATAAAAAAAAAAACGAACTGACGTACGTCAAACTATGTTGAAAACATAAAAGTTCATTGAAAAACTTCGGAAAAATAAATTTTTATTTAGGGATACCTATAATTCTTATTTTTTTTAAGACATTGAAATATTGTGATGATTTTCAAAAATAAATACAAAAAAACTGCCAATCTCGCGAGAACTCGGAATTAGCGAGATCTCGCTGTATTGTTATTCTCACACTCGCGAGATCTCGCCTTAGCCCTAATCTCGCGAGATTTGCATTTCCTAGAATCAGGCGAAGAAACTGATGACATCATACGTAAATGAATAAATCCTTACAACTTTGATCTGTACGTGAGACTTTAATTTTGACAAAAACATACTCATGTTTCAGAAAATGATAAAGAAGATTATTCGGAAGCTGATGAAGACGTTGATTCTGATAACAACTCAGAGGCTGATTCTGATAGCGAATAATTTAAGTTATTAAATTTGTGTTATTATCACCATTGATAGTTATAAATATATAAAATTTTTCTAGAGAATAGTTGATTATTCATTCACTTACAGTGAACAATCAATTATATATGTATCAATAATGTTTCAAGTATACCTTTTTTTAAACCAAAAAGTATACAAAACTGTTGATACTTGGATTGACGGTTTCACTTGTTGGGTATGATATAGACACTTCAGACGGTATAATGATTTTGTCATTTTTTCAATTTTTCTCTTCAAAAATATGTTGATGCCGTACAGTATCAAATGACCATAGAGTATCCTTAAAATGGTAGTGCAATTTTCATCATCCTATGATCCTAAATGATATGGTCTGGATAAAAATGTACGGCATCATTTGTTCCTAATTTATTTACCTTAATACTATTCAAAACAAGGGATAAAATGTAGAAAAGTGTTATATATCATTAATCTATGAGTTCCAAACTTTTACAATAATATGAAAAATTTCACTTTTTGTATTTCTCTATAATTTTTTTTAGAACAGTTTTTTTTGAACGGCAATATAATATACGAATTGTATCTTAAAGTATCATGTAAAAAAAAAAGTTGCCGTACTGGGTCAAATGACTTTAGAGCTTTATGGGTCAAGCATAAGATGAAATTAAGATAATTATTGATCTAACATCAAAATGAACAACTTTTTTTTGACGGCATTATTTTTAATAGTAATTTTGAGTGCTGGATAATGTTTTGGAACCGAAGCCGTACTGTTTCAAATGACCCCCTGGAGCACGGCAAGAGAGGGGGTTGCAACCCTCGATATTTTCCCTTTGTCGCATGATTTTTTGACGGCGTTGCTGAATAATGGATTAGAAGATGTATGGCAACCGTATAAAACTGATGCCGTACAAAGTCAAATGACCTTTTTTACCATGGAAATTTTCGGAAAAATAAAAAATTTTTCGGAATGTATGGCGCATCATTTTTGTACGGCACTGCCCGTTTTCCTATTATTTTCCATGGAGCTATCGATGGTAAGAATGCCGTCAAAAGTCATATGACCCAAATGTACCCAGTCTACCTGTCCTTTTGAATTGCCACCTGTACTCAGTTGGACAGCTTACAAGTGACGGCATAGTGCTGAATCTTATTATTTTATGTCCTTCTATCGTTCTAGATAGGTCATCTTCTGGTTCAAATGACCCATCAATTTTCGACACGGGCCTGTAGTCTATTACCTAGCCTGAAAATTTTCAATTTGCTAGTTTTTTCATTTCGAGAGTTATCGGTCGGCTGGACGAACAGAGTGTATGTGATTCGACCCAGCCCAAAATATGAAAACTACAGTAATCCTGACCAGATTATAAATGGAATATGATACCAAGATACCAATTCAGTGGCGATTTTAAGTGGAACCTATTCAACGAATATTCGAAGAATTCAGGGAAGAATCTCAACAATTCTGTATCATTTGACAGGTTATTTGGTATTTTGCGAACTCACGATTGAAAACATATTTCATACGAATGACGACATACATCCCATAATGTCCTGTCATCTCTTAGTTCCAT
This sequence comes from Adalia decempunctata, assembly GCA_951802165.1. NCBI lineage: Eukaryota > Metazoa > Arthropoda > Insecta > Coleoptera > Coccinellidae > Adalia > Adalia decempunctata. The sequence continues at coordinate 33,421,894 of OX637697.1, forward strand.
CACGGGCGGAATCAGAGCGAAAATCCTATTTGTTTTCCTCGGAAGATTCGAGAGTCGATGAACTCGTTCTTCGAATTCCAGAGATTACAGCCAAGCGAATTCCTGTGGAGATGCGAAAATATGCCAGCTCGATATTCAACAGATTCAAGATTTATCCCTCGAGTCCCGAATATTTCTTCACTATTCTTTATGAATTTCTCATTCTCTATTTCACCGAGCATTAACCAACAATTTTTAACGACAGGAACGTAGATACTGTAATGTGTATCGACAAGAAAAATTTCGGATTTATTTTGGATGTCATTTCCCTTTAAGTTCATTGTTTTTGAACAAGGGCCCCATTAACAAGACTAGTTTCTCATACACAAATTGTCACAATAAATAACTGTAAAAGAGCTGCCATCAGTCTAGATATTAACAAATCTTTTGTTTGATAGTATGTATATGGCACAAAGGACTACTATTCAAACTGTTCTTGATGAACAACAAGAAGCCTGATTCAAATCATCAAACAATTCCTAAAGAACAGAAAACTTTTCACAAGAATTAACAACACACATCAAACTCATTCTCCACAAAGCAGGGCTGGTGATCCTTGTAGTTTACAAGGATCACCACATTCTCCATAACTCTATAATTTTTGATGCAGCGAGTTATTCATACCAAAACATTCGAGACAATAATAATATGCTACAATACGCCGATGACACTCTATCTCATGAGCACCACCCAAATAAACGTGTAGAAAATAAGGGAAGAGATGGAGTGCTAGTTCAAAACCTGGCGCCTGATTTGATGCATGATATGCGCAAGTTCGAATTTCGCGACTAAAGCCCAGGTTTCTTTGTCTAATAATGGGTTTTGTTAAGATAAATTTCAAGTAGGCTATGCCAATGGTTAGACTTTGTCAGTTTTAAACTAAGATTTTTTTTTAGCCTACATTCATTATCTGCTTTGTTTATTTGTCACATTCGCCGCAAAACAGACTTTGGTATGTCATTCTAGAGCACCTAATTATTATTGCATGTTTTGCATAGTGCTTCATCAATAGGAATAAGTAAGAATGACAATTCCCAAGGGCGGAATTAGCTCTTCTTCATGGGAGGGGTTAAAACGATCATGGGAAGGGTAATGATTGCATATTCTTAATCTACGCCCTCGAATTAGTAAATCCAGCAACTTTGGTGGTGATCCGAGAGAATTGTATTTCTCAAAATACGCGAAATATGGAAATTTTGCCGAAATATCATTTTTTCAGATAGTCACCAAAGTTACTGTATGTATTCACTAATTCGAGGTCGTAGATTACAAATCCTTAATTAGTTCCTTAATAGGTTCGATACTTCAGGAAATTTTAAACTTATTGTGGAAAATTTCCGGAAATTTAGTCTTTTTTTGATGGTCATTACTCGAAAACTATATTTTATAAAGAATATCTGATTGCATATCCTTAGTCTACGCCATCGAATTAGTAAATCCAGCAACTTTGTTGGTGATCCGAGAAATTTTTTTTTTTCGAAATACGCGAAATATGGAAATTTCGCCGAAATATCATTTTCTCAGATAGCCACCAAAGTTACTGTATTCACTAATTCGAAGTCGTAGATTACGAATCAGTAATTATTTTCTTCCTAGGTTTGATACTTCAGGAAATTTTCAACTTTTTGTGGAAAATTTCCGGAAATTTAGTCTTTTTTTGATGATCATTACTCGAAAACTATATTTTATAAAGAATATCTGATTGCATATCATTAATCTACGCCATCGAATTAGTAAATCCAGCAACTTTGTTGGTGATCCGAGAATTTTTTGATGGTCACTACTCGAAAACTATATTTTATGAAAAATATCGGATTGCATATTCTTGATCTACGCCCTGATTAGTAAATCCTGCAACTTTGCTGGTGATCCGAGAAATTTTTTTTTCAAAATATACGAAATATGGGAATTTTGCCAAAATATCATTTTCTCAGATAGCCACCAAAGTTACTGTATTCACTAATTCGAAGTCGTAGATTACGAATCAGTAATTATTTTCTTCCTAGGTTTGATACTTCAGGAAATTTTCAACTTTTTGTGGAAAATTTCCGGAAATTTAGTCTTTTTTTGATGATCATTACTCGAAAACTATATTTTATAAAGAATATCTGATTGCATATCATTAATCTACGCCATCGAATTAGTAAATCCAGCAACTTTGTTGGTGATCCGAGAATTTTTTGATGGTCACTACTCGAAAACTATATTTTATGAAAAATATCGGATTGCATATTCTTGATCTACGCCCTGATTAGTAAATCCTGCAACTTTGCTGGTGATCCGAGAAATTTTTTTTTCAAAATATACGAAATATGGGAATTTTGCCGAAATATCATTTTCTCAGATAGCCACCAAAGTTAATACCTTCTGTATAAAAAGTACCCGGAATTGTAAAAAAAACACATAAATTTAAATTTAATCATCAATATTTATTTTGTCTCCTTCAAAATAGTCCCCATTGCTTACAATACAACTATGATATCGGCGAACCCACTTTTCCATGCACCGCTCATACGCCGCCAAAGGTATGGCCTTCAGTTCTCGTTGCGAATTTGTTTTGATGGCTTCAATGGACTCAAAACGCGTTCCACGTAGGGGCAATTTGAGTCTTGGGAATAGAAAAAAGTCGCACGGAGCTAAGTCAGGTGAATACGGCGGTTGTTCGATGGTATTTATTGAGTTTTTGGTCTTGTATTCCTTAATAATTATGGCTCGGTGCGACGGCGCGTTATCATCATGCAAAATCCACGAATTGTCTTTCCATAAATCTGGCCGTTTACGACGAACATTCTCACGCAAACGCCTCAATACACCCAAGTAATACTCCTTATTCACTGTCTGTCCTTCAGGAAGAAATTCTGAGTGCACAACACCACGATAATCGAAGAAAACAGTGAGCAAAACTTTAATTTTCGATCGACTTTGACGTGGTTTTTTCGGACCGTCTTTGAATGATTTGTACCAATCGTATGCTTGTGTTTTTGACATACAATTATCACCAAAGGCTTTTTTTAACATTTTCAATGAATCGGCACAAGAAAATTCGTTTGCAAGACAAAATTTGAGGCAAACTCTTTGATCAACTATTTTTTCCATTGTAAAATTCGCAGAGCACTTTTGAGGTCGACTGATACTGACAGCTGTTGTAAACACACTAGTTGACAGATCGCGCTCATATTTGGCTTGGTAATAAAGGAAGGTCCTACCAACTTTAAGAAAAAAAAAATTACCGATTCCTTTTTGGCGGTTCATTTAAATAACATTTTCCGGGTACTTTTTATACAGAGAGTATATTCACTAATTCGAGGTCGTAGATTACAAATCTGTAATAAGTTTCTTCTTAGGTTTGTTATTTCTGGAAATTTTCAACTTTTTGTGGAAAATGAGTCATTTTTTGATGGTCATTACCCGAAAACTATATTTTATGAAAAATATCGGATTGCATATTCTTAACCTACGCCCTCGAATTAGTAAATCCATGGTGGAGATCCGAGAATTTTTTTTTTCTCAAAATTTTCTCATATAGCCACCAGACTTAGATACTATATTCACTAATTCGAGGTAGGGGTAATAACGATCATGGGGGGGTAATAACGATTGAAAACCATAAAATCATCTACACAATGCATCATGAAATATTTTATGTGCACCACCTTTTTCTAAGGTCGTCGATATTCATGGGGGGGTAGTTATCCCCAGTACCCCCTCCCCCTGTAAATCCGCCCTTGACAATTCCTAACATAGCCTACTTCAAAGAAGACGAACATACCAATGAATTTGACTGAGCCAAACCTGGCTTTAGTCGTGCAATTCGAATGTTGTTAAATAACGGCAAAACTACTGATTTTGAAGACATTAAATGTTTGGCACACTCCAACTGGTTTTTGACGAGCCATCGATCGAATTTACGAATTCATTTGAGAAAAAAAGAGATTCCATAGTTTTATTGAGGCTCAGTTTGAAGCCCTGTTTCAGTATAATATTTCCTCATAAGAAGTGTATCAGTGTACTTTCTTTTGTTCCACTGTTGTAAAAATAAATTTTCACAATGAGGGATTTCGAAGATTTAAACGCTACTTTGTGACACTCTTTCTGTCAACAAATTTGAGAATCAGGCTATAACTCAACAATGGCTTGAAGTGGTTGCGCATATCATACATCAAATCAGTGCAGAATCAAAGGAAGAATTCAAATATGTATAGAGTATAGATAAACATGGTGTTACATTTGAAATAACGAAGTTTACATTCGTTTCCGGTGGAACCGGAAGCAGATTCCGCTTAAAAACATGTTGCAATTTAGGTTCATTCACTTTTAAACAAAAATACAGAATCTTTGAATTTGTATCAAAATTCCTTCCTCGGATACGTCTCTTAAAAAAATAACCCTGTATAAGACATTACACATTACAATAATACGCACACCCAATTTTGCAGGAAACCAGTTATCAAAAGCGTAGGAATAGCAGAAACAACAGCACTCAGAAGAATAACTAGATTAAACCCATTTAACCAAGGGGATAACGACCAATTTAATAAAAGATTTTAAGAAATTCCAGATATTTTCGAAATTTTTCATGAAAATCCACATACAAATATAACAAGAAAATTCCCACAAGCAACAACATTCCAGAAGCTTTTGGAAAATTTTAGAATCCAACCACAGTTTTATGAATTTTACTAATGATGTTTGTTTTTGTTCAATACTACATAATGTTATTATTGTCCAATATAATCTGATGTGCTGAAGCTGAAAATTACGTTGAAATCGTCCTCTCTGGACTTTGTGAAAAGGTTTATTTAGCAGGTGAAGTATTTTTTTCTACTGCTTCTTTCTCGTTTTTCTTCTTTTTTGTCTTGTTACAGATATAATTTCAAGATATTTGCCTCCAGTTCGATGAAAAGGCATGTTTTCAAGCACAGGGAGCTCTGTAACATGGATAGCAGCATATTTTTTTGAACAAATTCAGTATCACCACACAAACACGGGGAGACAGAGTTTTTTCAGAGGTTTTTATCTGTTCTCGTGTATCATACTCAGAATTGTATGGTACCCCGTTTACATTCCCTCTGCTAACACTCAGATTTGGAGCGGGAAACAGATTTTATTCTTTAATACAATCTGTTCCTTGTCGCCATTTCTTCACACGTGCCATATGCCATATATTGTTTGATATTACAAAACAGTATGTAATTCTCTCTTTCAAAAGAATATATATATATTTTGGATAATGAATATTATTTTAAGCATCGATACAAAATGGCGGAGGATCGGGTACGTAAGAAATCAGTTTTTCTCATTCTGTTGATCATCGTGAAAATATTAGGCCAAGGACTGAAGAACCGAAAGTAAATGGCTCATTGTCTGTTATCAGCCAATAAAGAATAATCTCTCTCTCTGTCGACTTGTAATAGGTTGACCTCTAGAAGAACGTGCGCACAGAAACTCCTGATCTCAAGTCAATGTTTTTTATATAAGCTCAATAATAAACACGAGCTCTCTTGGAGAGAAGAAATGGACTGTTCTACCAATTCTTATCGCCTCGAGAATTAAAGAAAAAATGAATGTTTGATAGAATTGAAAATAAATACCACAAAGTGAACACTGAAGGAATGGTACTTACGGTTGTTCACATTAAAAGTTACGTATCTGCTTCTGTCTGGTTTCATGTGGTGTTGTGCAGGGTAAAAGTTCTTATCACACGAATTCACTTTGTAAAGGGTGGCGAAGTAAAGGCCGTCGACGTGGAAAGTATTTGTTGAAGGCTTCGAGCTAAGCCGTGTAAAAACAATGCGACTGAAGGCAGGTATCTTTTCGAACTGAGCAGGTATATGCTTGTAGGATTTTTGTAACAGCCATAGAATCGCACAGAGCACAGAAAATCTCGGTCTTATTCTTAACCGAGTAAGCCCATCCTATATATAAACTTTGTGGTATATAAAATGAAAAGTATGAATTTTGAACATGAGCAAAAGAAAAAAAAGAGTACACTGTTTGTATTTCTTGACTGCAACCCAAATAACTCCTAAATCCGAGTCAAGGTTTTTTGATATTTTTTAGATTTCATCGAAAACTGCAAAGAGTATCGGAAGGATGTTAAGTCCGGAGTCTGTTTTCACCAGAAAATGATGAACATCTGAATCATGATCCATCGTCGGCGTTACATCCACTTCGCGGCTTGTAAAGTGAAGGCTATGGCAAATCATACGAGACCTACCTCGACGTGCCTTTTCAGGCAACCATGTCGGACATGTTTCGTCCGAACATAAATCCGGCTTTGCACCTACGAACGCTGTACGCTCCTGTCTGGATACAAAAAAGAGCACTATTAAGTGCAAAAATTTCTTCAGCAATTTTTTCGAGATTTCCAAATCAACGAGGTTCGAATTTTTGGAGGAGAGGAATGAGGTCAACTTACGGATTGCGTTGTTAATTCGTGTAGAGGCATTCCGTTCCTGAGGGTGCAGTAACCCATATACCCTCCACTTACTGGCGTAGCTGAATTGCTGGCCTGATGTAATAAACTTCTACTGGGAGATGTTTCTATCGTGGAAATGTGTTGCCTTTTCCTAATGTAATCGCTACAGGAATCTTCGCCGTCAACAGGTTGTGGTATGATGTCTGGATTTTTTTCGTCACTCTCGTACTCGCCGCCGCTTGATTCGTGTTTGGATATTGGGCTTCCTCCTGAAATAAGAAGCAATCGACGTTAAAACCACCATAATGAGAACTTCGAAAGCTTCACTTCATAGAAAATTGCAAATGTAAATAAAGACGGTTTGTCGTTAAAATGTTCCCTCAATCATATTCATCATGGTATACTCCATTCACTTTTATAAAGTATCCCGGTTGGCCATGATTCAGGTTTATCAAGTTCTTTTACTTAAGACTGACGTAGGTTGGCACTCCTGAAAGTAAAATAATTCTGAGAGAAGTTGCCAAAGCAATCATTTACTATTTATTCTTTTTTTAACTTTGTAAATGGAGTTAGTTCTTTCCAGGTTTAAGGTGGACGTTCAATGTGGTGTGTTTTTATTTCAAGTTGCATTTGAAAATGGTTCCACTTTGAGAACTGAAATTTTGTGGGTAAACTCAGAAAGGATTGGAGTTCCTAATGAAATAATTAAAATCGATTTCATTTCGAAAGTTCATTTTTCTTCTTTCAGAAATAGAAGAAAATAAGCCAACTCATGCTTCTGTTTCATTTCAAACGAAAGACCCATAAAAATACACTGCGCAAAAAAATTAACGCACATTCTGAAAATCTCAATTTTAATGAAAGTTAACTCTACATTGACTTTATAACTTATTTTTTATGTTTTGAACGAAACAAGGCACATTAAATGGAAGAAAAATTCGGGATTTCACCGAATCTTATGTGAAAGAAGAGAAATGAACAATGTTCAAAATACTGAAATGCTGATAAGTGATTCAATACTTGGTATTTCCACCCCTTGCGTTAATTACAGCTCGGCAACGACGGTTCATACTCAGAAGGAGTGATCTTAAAATGTTCTGATCTAATCCTTTCCAGATTTCTCCGAGTTGGATTCCTAAATCATTAAGAGTAGCTGGATGATTTTCTGAACTTCTCAGCCTTCTATTGAGGTTGTTCCAAACCTGCTCAATCGGATTGAGATCTGGACTTCTTGCTGGCCATTCTATTCGAGAGACTTCAACCTCTTCAAGGTACTCCTGAACGATGCGCGTACGATGGGGTCTGGCATTATCGTCCATAAAAATGAAATTTTCAGCAATGTTGGGGCAAATGGCACTACATGCTCTTCAAGAATGTTCCTTATATACTTATCAGCATTCATAGCTCCATTATCAACGACCACTAGTGTAATTCAACTCCCGATTATAAGTGAATCTACAGATAATTTCGTTCAGAAAAACAACTTGCAATACGGAATTGGCAGAGAATGGCCAAATTAAAATATATGGCGGGAAAAAGTTCCTGCTTTACCCACATATTCACTAATTTCTTAGTTCAGCGATTTTCGGATAGACAGCGTCATTGTAAATTTCGAGATATTCTCAAAGTGATTATTTAAGTTCCATGGAGATATTCCATAAAATGTACGGTGGCGCTTCTATCGGATGAGTTTTCCTACTCGCTCTAAATGGCGACCTTAACTGTGACACAGGTTTAACCTCACCACTACATTCTCATACTGGTGTATTTCAAGTTGGGCAAAAAGGTCTTCTGTAGGCTTACACCTTGAGAATTTTGAAAGTGGGAAATTCAATTGTTCGTTTATAAGTTTTTTTGTCGGGTTATTCGAGTACTTTTATTCATTTTTCGAATAAACTATCACAAAGTAACATAATATTCTGCCCATTATTTTTCAGTAAAATTTCAACACTCGATTCTTGATTTCCGTACAAGAAAATAGCATAACTGAATCTTCCAATCATGTTTAGGTATATACGTGAAATATTTCCAGTATTAACGGAGAAAAAAGTTCCTTCAACCTTCGCCAGTTCTTTGGAGTTATGGAATTCACATAATATTTTCACAAATCCATTATTTTCCGAAAGTGAAATAACATATTGATAAAAACGTAATTACTACGACTTAGGTATATGTAGAAAATACAAAATGCTCATTCATCTGACAGGACAATGACTATAACCTAACATTTTCAAAATATACGTAATGAAATGTATAAGAATTTCATGGCAAACCGGGATACTTCATAAACGTGAATGGAGTATAGATATGCGGATTATATTGCGTGTATGAACACACCAGATGGATCTATTGGCAATCTTATAATGGGTGATTTTTTAGGTGCTTTAGGAATTGAAGAAAAACACATTGAAAATTGGGATTTACTTGTTTCAGATTACCTTAGTCGATAGAGGTATAGGCAATTTTCGTAAAAAAAACTCATCGCTGCTAATGCTAGTGATGAAGGGATTTCCTTGAGAGGTGTTATTTTGACATTCAAAGAAAAATGCTACATTACAAAGTGGAAGGTATGCCGTTAATAATGGAAAATAACATCAGCCAAATGACCACCACGACCACGACTATAGGACCATATTCTTGTCATGAAATTTTCCATAACCAAATCGCAAAGTGGCTGCCCTATGTCCTCGATAGCCTCAAGAATTCCATGTTTGGGGTGTTGAATTGATGCTGGGCTCTTGGCGTAGACTTTCTTTTTCACATGACCCCAAAGGAAGAAGTCGCAAGGTGTTGAATCACAAGATCTGTGTGGCCAATTGTGATAACCTCTTCGAGAGATAACGTGGTCCGCAAACTTTTCCTGTAAGTCACCAATTCGTTGCTTGTGTGGCACGAAGCGCCGTCTTGTTGGAAGTAAACGTTGTCTAGATGAATATCATCCAATTCTGGCCATAAAAAAATCGAAAATTCCAAATGACTACGAGGAATGGACAATCCTGGGTTTTTTAAAAAAACATTCGGCTACAGCAGCGATATTCTTGAAGGTTTTTGGGCGACGTGCAAGGGTTTCATTTCCCACATCATTAACTTGTCCCAACAGTTCGAATTTTTCCACCAATTTCTGTATTGTGGTTCGACGAGGTGCTTTACGATGACCCAAAAATGTTCTTCGAACCGTCTCTGCCATATTTTTACCATTTTTAGTGAATTTTAATAATTTCTAGGTGTTGTTGAAGCGTGTATCATTCCATTTTTATCAATGGCGTTGTTTCTACTTGTCAAATGTCAAAATATGACAACTTCAAAAGTGACATCTATCGAAATAACGCGCTATTCAAAATAACACCTCGTATTGAAAATTCTTGTCGGTCTGCCTATAGTCTTCCGAAGCTTCTTGTTATCCAGTTCGTAAATCAGAACGAACATCCATTCGTTAAGCTAGAAGATATACGGAGAATACTTAATTTATGCTGGCGTGAAGCTACTATAAACTGGTAAACTTTATCACCTAACGGTTTTTCAAATATCTTAATGCATTCAGAGTGAAACGCCAGAGCAGACGAACAAAGGAAGCGACAAATTGAAGAGGGGCAAATTCCGAAATTGCAGGATAATAAAATTCTGCATCTTCATGCTGCCTTCCATTTTATGGCCACATACTTCCACCGGGGAGCACCTACCGGACCCGGGAAAAACTTAAGGTGCATACCTAATTAGCTAATAAATTCCATCTATTGAATTCATGACAGTCTACATTATGGCGAAGGCACTGAATTAATGCTAAAAACACGTTCGCCGAAGACGTAAAAATCTTTATTACTGCAACAATGAAATATGGAGGTGCTCTGCATAAATGTCATTTTCGATAATAAAGTTAGAGATGCGATGTTCGCCCTTTTAATATAACACATTCTTAGACCGCCGGAAGATCTATTCGCCGTCCTTAGCACGGAGGAAATTTGCCCATATAATCGACAATAAACCATCAATTTCCTTTATCGGACAGAATATTTATCGCCTCTGAGACCACTGCTGGTGAAGATAGTTTTCATTTAATTTGATGGAATAATTATTGGGCCACGGTGTGGAACTATTCGATTAAAGTCGGATCGAAGGCACAAATCTGCGCGTAATTGTGAGCTGACTGTGACGTTTAATCAATTTGGTTGTATGCATCACATAAAACTGAAATAATTATGCGCCAAGAGAACTCATTACTCAATCATCCATTATCTACCAAACTCCTCACTAAAAATACGGAATATGACAGTTGGCGCACGGAGAACTGACAGTTCTCCTTCTATAAAACCGGGCCTTTTTGAATTTTTTTGATAAAACATAGACAGCATAGCAAGGAGTAAATGATTAAAATTTAGAGAAAAAAAAGGGTTCACATTTTTTTATAAACTTGTTAATAATGGGTTTGTCCACCGAAAAACCGATATATGATAGGTCTAATCAATTCCATAACCGAGATACAGGGTGGTTTATGTATTCACCAAAAATTTCAATTCCTCATAACTTTTGAACCAACCAGTATAGTCGGTTGATATTCAGAACGTATGATTCACTTCTGCAGGTCGATCGATTTACTTTTGAATTTCCAAAAAATTCCAGGTCCGTATTTTGGGATTTGATTGAGATATTTGAGAAGAGCAGAAAATTTTCAATGCGGTTCAGTAGATTTCATTGTCCCGCACGTCATTTCGCTCAAAGAGAGCTTCAGGGAGAGATCCAATTGAATATTGGAATTCCACAAAATTTTCAGAAAAATCGTACATTATGATCGAATTGATTTTTTTTTGTCCCACTTATTGCACATTCGAATTTCATAATATTCTGAGGAATCATTTGGATTACCCGTAAGCCGTCTTGGTAGGACGTGTGGTCCAATCAATCGATTTTTATAAACGCCACACTATACGTTTCTTGAAAATTTGTATTGATCTTCACTTAGATTTCCTCCAAAACCATCTTCCTGTATTACTCGAATGTACGGATATTGCAGGAATGCATTTTCATCACGATGGAGCTCCACCCCATTTTAGAGTAATGATCAGGCAATTTTTAGATCAGAACTTTCCAAATATGTGGATAGGCAGAGGTGAATCGCATGCCTGGCCCGCTAGGTCACCAGATTTCAATCCTGTTGATTATTTCATTTGGGATTATTTGAAATGTTCATTATATTCATCTCAAATAGGAAGTGGGGATATCCTCATGCAACGTATCGAAGTCGCCTGCAATGAAATATGTAATAATGAAGACATGATCAAAAAAGTATCAGACATATTTTGAAGAGGGCAAGAATGTGTGTTGAACAAAATGGTGGTACTTTCGAGCACCTTCTCTGATTCACGTTAAGTTTTTATGTTTCTTCAGTTATTTATTCATCTTTGTCGACTTCGGATAAATTTTTCTCGATGAATAATGTTTTTCCGGAAATTACTCGAAATGATTCAATTTGATCATAATGTACGATTTTTCTGAGAATTTTGTGGAATTCCAATATTCAATTGGAACTTTTCCTGAAGCTCTCTGAGCAAAATGACGTGCGGGACAATGAAATCTACTGAACCCCGTTGAAAATTTTCTGCTCTTTTCAAATATCTCAATCAAATCCCAAAATTTTAATATACAGGGTGTTGAATATCAGCTTGGAAGAAGTCCCATATTTTTCAAATACGGACCTAGAATTTTTTTAGCAGTTCAAAGGTAAATCGATCGACCTGTAGAAGTGAATCATACGTTCCAAATATCAACCGACTATATCGGTTGGTTCAAAAGTTATGAGGAATTGAAATTTTTGGTGAATACATAAACCACCCTGTATCTCGGTTATGGAATTGATTAGACCTATCATAATTCGGTTTTTCGAACTCGCCTAGGGTAGCTCTATAGCTCAGGTTACCGTATGTTCATTTACCAATGAAACACCCTGTATATACTCCCCAACACGTATTGGCATTGATGCAGTAAGATGGTATATTTCTTTTGGGGGATACTATCCCAAGCTAACTGTACTTCACGTCTCAGAGGCGCCGAAGTCCGAGGGGGCTGGGTAAATTTCCAAGCCTTCTACCTAGATGTCCCTTACATGGTCAATGGGAGAATGATTGGGGGATTTGAGCGGCCATGGCAAAAGATTCACATGGGTCGCTTTAAAAAAGTTTGAACTAACTCTGGCAACATATGGCTCCACCATTTCTCGAAGGTAACGCAGCGCTATCATGTCACCTCGAATAATGACTAAAGGTGACCAACTTGCATGTGCAATATGGCACATCATACCATAACGCCTACTGTCCGATCTACATGAGGCTCAAGCTCAACATCAAACTGAGGTTCACGTCTTTCTCCCCGACAACGTCTAACCCTTCTTCGGCCACCATATGGACCCAAGGAGAATCGAGATTCATCAGAAAAGACAACCTAATGCCATTCCACATCCCAATGTTGACATTCTCCGCACAACTGAAATATTGCCGGCGATGCTCAACGGTCAGAGGTAACACAAGATGGGGCCGATAATGCTGCAGTCTAAAAGACCGTTAACCGTAAACTCATCAGCCAAAGATCGAGTTGTCGCAAATCGATCTCTAATGGCCATAAGTCTCAGACGTCGATCTTGAACTTGAAGAGTAGTTGGATTTCTGTACGTACGGTTAGGTACCAACAATTGAACATCGACTTTGGATCTCCTCGAACAGCTGGTTTGTTGTAAAATTTAAAAAATTTGCAAAACACGACTACAATATGTAACAAAAAATATTTACACTAAAAAACCTTCCGATTTTTTTCTCCAAACTCAATTATTTACTCCTTGCTATAGGTACTATCTATGTTTTACCAAAAAAAATTTAAAATTTAAACAGCTTCTTCTGGGTGTCTCAGTTTCTTTGTCAGTTAGTATAGTCGAATCTGGTGTTTCAAGATTTGAATTGCGTGCCATGTTTGACAGTCCTAATGTCACATGATTATGGCGTGACAGATCGAAAATTGACAGATGGAAGTTAGTAAACATGGAGCATTACACGGTAGAACAACGCGTCCTGCTTGTCAAAAAATGCAATAACGGCGAATGACAAAAGTTATCTTGCTATGATAACACAGTTTCTTCAGCCCTAGTTGCAGGTTATTGATCTTGACGACGTGTTGTTTCAGCAAGACGGTGCCACATGTCATACCGCCCGAAAAACTTTGCGATCTTGCACGAGTTTACTCCTGTCGTGCTCTTTGCCGATTTGTAGACCAGACTTGGCCTCCACGCTCTTTAACGCGATTTAAAGTCTTTATACTGTGGCGTTATCTGAAGTGACAGGTTCATGCCAATGAGCCTGCAACCATCGAAGCATTGCAAGCCGAAGTTAGACGCTGTATCAAATAAATACCACAACATGTATTTAATAACGTTATTATATACAGGGTGAGTCTTTGACTTGTACATATATTTTAACTGTAGATTTCTCTCATCAAACGAAACAAAATTCATTATCGTTTGAAAGATACAGGGTGTCAAAAATCCATGAAATCAACACTATTCTTTCCATATATTTGGAACCGATATTTCGAATGAACTGAATTTTGGATGATTGTTTAGTCTATTCATGGTGCATATTCCTCAATTGAAACTTATTCCATATTTCTCCTGGTATAGAAGTTACAGTGTAGTGAACTCATACATTCAAGCAAAAATACTATAAAACCATTTGAAAAAGATAAACGATTTACGTTTTCGAAAGAATCAATTATTTCAGAAAACAAAAGTATTCCTATGTTTTTTCAATAAAACGTGTCGTTTTCAAGTTATTCCTAATTGTATAAGATTAAATTTGATGAAAAAAATCATGAATTTCAAGAATAAGCTGAATGCTGTCCTGAGTTAAATCTCATCGAATATTATTTCTTCTCTGGTCTCTCAAAATGTTAACAATGTGGTCAGAATTATTATCAGTTTATCAACTATGTCAAGACGAATATCTCTATGATGAAAAAACGTTTGGTAGAGATACGAGTATGTAATAATAAAATCCCACAAATGTGGGAGATGAAATTGGATTATAAGAAGCATGAAATTATACATTTGATAGGCAGTTTCTATTGAAAATTCATTGTTACCGGTCCTTCAGCAAAAAATCTATCAAAACAATGAAACTCGACACCAGACGACACTACTATTACATCAATTCACTAATAGTATATTCTAAAACTAGTTGCAGAATGGGCTCCTATTCCAATACGAATGCGAAATTCGAAAACGAGCGATGAAGGAGCGAGTTTTCGAACGCATGAGTATTGGAAATGCATTCTGCAACGAGTATTAGACGATATTTTCTCTATTTCAGTCAAATTTGGTGAAAATCAATGAAAAATTCAAATTATAGGTCCTAGTGATTTTCATATTGTATCTTGGCAGTTGGTGTGAATGTTTGGAAATACGAAAATTGACATTGCGAAATTGACGTCTGCTGAAATTTAAAAGGATCGGAAGTCATTGCTGACAACCAAAAAACGAAAAATGTAACTGAAAACGATGCTGTAATGAGTTCATTACAGCACTGTTTTCAGTACTGTAATAAACTCATTACGATACTGAAATAGAGAAAAGTCATTTACATAATCATAACCTGTTTGCTTTATTCTCTGTAAATAAATAAATAAATAAATCGAAGTCACTGACTAACGTTGGAGGTTGGAGACACAGAAACACGGTTTGTCTTTGTCTTGCGTGGCGGCTACATCCACAGCCTTCAGAAGGGAAGAGGAGGCCGTGCTACGTCGCAGCCGGCATTGCACCGTTATGAGCGCCTGAAATTGAGAACGTAGCGCTATATCGGCGAGAATCATAACTCGTTGGTCGCTTCCGAAGAGCAACGCCTAGATGCCTTTAGCGAAAAGTAAACAAAACTGTTGCTTTGCGATAGTTCTTCCGTTAACCATAGGGTACGTACCGCTTCCTTGGTTTCGCCTATGCCCTATACTAATGTTTGAAGAGAAAATCGGCAATCTGGCATCGTCTTCTCTAGAGTTCTGTGGAATATCATATCACAGAAGATGAGTTAGGTTAGGTCATTGACCTCGAATCATATGACTAAGGTTCATGGAGTTAGGGTAGGTTAGTGAGAAACCAATTTTTATGAGATCGTTCCAGAATATCGAGGAAAATATGAACAAATTATTAGTGTTTACAAACTAATCTTCAGGAAAATCAAAGAAGGAACTTATATTGGTGTGAGAAATATGGCTTTTCAATTACAGAAATGAATCGTGTTTGTAACATTCTTGTTCGAATAAGGTTAGTGCTTGAATATTTTCTAAATGCATTACCCAGAATATCTAATAATCATATCAATTTCAATCGAAAAATATGAGGTGTTTGTAGAGAATAATATCAGGCAAGCATTCAGCCCAATTTTTTTTTCAAATGGCTATATCTCTTTAACAGAGCCGAATTCGGAGAAATGGAAAATGATAAAAAGGTTTATTTCGGCCTAAAGAATCTACAGTTAAAATATATGTACAAGTCAAAGACTCACCCTGTATAAGCGGGGGTCCTACAGCCTATGCACACATAATTCCCAAATGTGAATTTTCTAAATCAATAAATATTTCAATAGTTTGCTACAGCAAACCATGTTTCATTGAACATTTAAACCTTGCGTTCTCATTGGGACTTTAGTTTTAAAAGCAACATTTTCGGTATTGCTTGAAATTCAAAAAACGTTGTACGGAAATGGAAAACCGTCCTGTAAAAACTTGCTGCGAATTTCTCCAAGGGTAGGACACTTGAGAGAGATGGTACTTGATATTTCAATTCCAACTTTTTCTAGTGCGAGCTCATTTTACGAATTCCCGAACGAATAACTTCCCTTCTAGATTACCCTTCTCACTTCGGAGAATGTTTTCGCTGCCGTCGAAACGCGAATTTTCGAATGAAATTCGTGAATAGGAAGTCAAGTATAATATAACAACCCTCACTACCTCCTCTAAAGTACGCCTCCCAACCCATCTTCGCTGTCAGGATATAAATAAAAAGACTCACCTCCTTTGTCGTTCAGCGTGGGACCGCATACGCTACCCCTGTGCTCCAGGGAGCCCACTCCAGAAGCAACATTTTTGTGACGTTTTAGCCTGTCGTCCTGGCTGCATTGCACCCTAAGCACCACGATGACGACGAGGGCGACTATCAAAAGAGCGGATACGACGCCAATCAGCACGCTCATCATTGGGGTGAAGCGGAACGACGCGAGCTGCGTATCTGAAAGGGAGAAATCTCGGTGATATATGGGAAAAGAGAGAAGGAATAATGGATAATAATTAATTCAATTCGGAAATTCTTATCCAACTTCTTTGTATTGGGCATCTATTTACTGATCGCTGATAGCTATTACGTGTATAAAGGATTCTCCTGATTTTCCGTTGGATATGAAGCTATCTTTGTCATTTACTCATCCTATTTTTATCATCTCGAGTTTTTCCACTATTGAAAAAGTAATAAGTACATATTTCTGAGGGAAAAATGGAAGCTTCCAGATTGTACAGTTAGATTAGATAAAATGTAAGTAGGGTTGGCTACAGATTCAAAAAACTCCATTGGGACCACTACTTGTCTATTATGACCTCTTCTTTCTATGAAATGATCTGCAAAAGCTTCATCTTTTTCACTGAATCTTGAAAATTTGACAACGCCCTTTCATGTACCTCTCTGCGTCCCCATATTCTAGGTCTTTTTGGGTCGTCTTATATTCGCCAATGCAGCATTTGCGTAAAATGCCATTGTCAACAACTCAGTTTTTATTTAGCAAGTATTTAATAAACTTGGGTTATGATTCTTTTGGGAATCTTTGAGCTTGTTTTCGATTGCAGACTTAGATACTGTTACCATTGATCTCGTGACTCCGTATTTGTATGCCATGGCACAGTCTTATCGCTAGCGCCTTTAGAGACTGCAGCCGTTGTACGCAAGTTATCTTTGGCCCGATGATCCTTGTGCTTGTACATAGAGTCAATGAGAGATTCAGTTTCCAGTTTTGAAACACATTCTAGTTGAGACTGCAGTGGGGAATTTTCGGTAGCGAATGGTATCAAGCTTCTGCACTGGCTCTGAATTTCGCTAATTCGATCAATGATCACCTATACGCCATTCACTTTCATTTAATCACATAGGAGGTCATGGTTTCGTTTTCAGGAGTTGGTGCCCCTGATAAAAAAATCTGTGCGCGTACATAGAATATCGTTAATGACAAAACGACGTTGTCAGTTTTTTTGTTTACATCAAAGTAAAAGTATCAAAGATATTTTGGCATGGGTACAAACGCAAATTTGAATTGGACCAAAAATCGATTTATAAGCATAAATAAAGCAAAAGTAAGTACTAATCGCCTTTTTTACACTTGATAACGAACTTTTTTTAGGTATCTGGCCGTTTGGAAAGATTTCAAACGAAATTCCGGTCCCCCAGAAGTTTGGTTAGTTTCGGGATCGTTTTTGGTGCTCAAAATTTATTTGGAATGTGTAAATGGACAAAAAAAGCTTCCTTATACGATCTCCTCACGAAAGCGACCAGAAAATATGGTTTAGGTAGGATTTTCGAGGAATTATGAGGAAAGAACTTGCAGAATGAAATTGCACGATTTTCGTAAGTAAACGTGTTTTGGATGGCCATCATCGGTCTCTAAATGATTATTGTTGATCGTTTTCACGTTTCAGAAAAAAAAAACCACTTCGTATAAGCCCATTTAGAAGAAATTTGTGTATGTAACATTCAACGGTAGGTATTTTCTCTTAATCGAAAGAATATATTATATCTAGTGATACTTCTTTCAAAAGAGACACAAGCTTTTAATGCTTTGAGGGCCCTATAATGTGGAGGAGTTTGTGTCTTATTTTAGAACAGGTGAATGATAAATGTGAAGCATATGTTCCATATTATTTGTACAAACCTACTGTGGTTGTAATGTATGAATATTTTTTAAACTAATAAATTACTATACAGTCAGAATATATTACTTCTTGTTCATAAGATCAGATAAATGAAATGTAAATCTTCTACTCTTATTTTTATTAAGTTAGCTATTAAGGTTATGTTCCAAGACAAAGTTCCTCTTGCATCAAAACTCCCTTCAACTATTTGGATTCCAATAGGGGGATATAATGTTCCATTATTCTTGATTCAAAAATTGATGTCAAGTCTTGAACTTTCAGTTCAAGAGGATAATAAACATTAAATCTTCACAAGCATGCATATGAAAATTATGTGTAAGCAATGCAATTTTCTTCCATGGCGAAAAATAATATATTTCAACAGTGATCTCTTGTATTTTTCATGCAAATAAGTAGAAAAGGAATCCTTTCTATATCAATTCATATAAACGTTAATTATTTTCGTCCATCACATCTTTTCCAATTCATTCATTTTCCGAATAAATTCACATTCTGAGAAATACGCTAAGAATGTAGAAAGGGCAACATAGTGTTTACTTGGAACATAAAAATATTTTGAAAAACGTCATAACTTCGATACAGAGTGGAATGTGTCAAATTTCCAAGGCCAGAGTTGTGATTTTATAATTGTGAATGGAGTATATATAGCGTGGTGGCTGTGCACTGAGCGGAAAGACCTACTTCGAACTTTCCAAGCTCTAACCAACTGCACCATGGGGATAGGACTGATAGGAGCTGTCAGGACTACACCTACAGCGGGGTTGAAAATGTTGCTATACTCTGTTCAAATGTAAGAAGGAGCAATAACAACATATTTCGCGCACCGGTAGGAGGGCCTTCGTAAAGGTACTTTCCGTCCAGAGTCGAATCGAGGAGATTTCACACAATCGTTCAGTTTATTTATCCATGTCTCATCCAGCTAATGAATTTTTCTGCCTTGTTCCCTTAATGAGCGGATTTTCTTCAAATTATCTCTTCTCCAGACAATTATTTCATCCCTATTTATCAGTAGACTATCACGACCACGTTTTTTGAACTTGAATTCCATTTTTTCAATAATTTATAGAACGTTGTTCTTTTGAAATTTGGCAAACTGTCGTCATTATTCACGATCTCTAGTACTTTAGAAATCGTTGGGGATTTCATTCCGAAAAAAAAACGTGGACAATTCTTTTGATAAGGTTCATATCGAAATCGTCAACCGAATCATTTTTAACGACTGGGCTCTCTCCTTACGTGGCGTCAATGTTTCATTCTCTTTATACTCTGTGAGAATTCTGAATACAGCTGAGTCACTCACCCCTGAGGATTTTGAAACAATTCCTACTAAGTCTCTTTTCGATAGATCAGGATGTTCTTCCAATTCTTTTCAAGAAATGTTCAAAATTATCTCTTTCTCTTCAGTAGAGAAGGCTACCTTTTGGAACTTTTTCGTGGTGGTCCCCACATATCACCATCAGATTCGACATTGTTCTATAAACACTATATACACTTTGTCAAAAGATTTTCCAACACAATACACTTTTTACAACAAAATCTAAACACTTTGAACAGCTAGACCTTCTCAGTAGCTCTAGGTATTTTAACTAGTCTTGTCAATTGAAAACTTCGATATTTATGCAAATCAAGATGGCTTGAAACCATTAAGGGAAAGGACCCAAATCAGGTGTTTCCCGGAATTACCTTGTCGGAATCTTGAGCAGCCGACAAAGAGTTTCGTACAAAATAATATAAAATTTTGGACCGAAACTAAATATGTGTATTTCGGATATTACAAGTAAATGACCATCATGAATTTGAACAGAGATCTTTTAAGAGTCTTGTCAATTGAAAACTTCGATATTTATGCAAATCAAGATGGCTCTCACCCATTAGGGAAAAGGACCCAAATCTGGTGTTTCCCGGAATTACTTTGTCGGAATCTTGCAAGACTCCGACCCAAATCTCTAAAACTCTGGTGTTTCCTGAAATTACCTTGCCGCAATCTCGAGCATCCGAAAAAGAAATTATTCAGTAGATAATAATATAAAAACAAAACAAAATAAAAAAATAGGGTACGTCGGATATAAAATGTTTATGACAGTTGCAAATCATAACAGAAATTTTGCACTAGAGTTTCTGAGGTAAAAAAGTTCTAATGTGAGAATTGTTACTCAAATTATTGAATCATTTCTATCCAGTACTATCCACAGTCCGTTCCGAGTACGACCCTGGCACTATCTTAGGGCGGTCTAAGGGTGCGTTGTCATAAAAGTTTCACCAATAGGAGCTTTATTGTGCGCAAACCAGACGAATTTGTTTGTTTACAAAGCTCCTTCTTATATTTGAACGGACTATAGATCTTGAACCTATTCATATTCTCAACGTATCGTGCTGGATTAGCAGGCTTCAGCTGGCGCTGAAGTTTGGTTTCAAACACAACTCTCTTCTTGCTCAAATGTGCATATGTTGGATCGAAATGGATGATAACGAGACTGAACAGTACGAAAGCGCCTTGCAGTGGAGACTCTATGTCTTGGCTCAAGGAAACGAATCCTCAGGTGCCCCGATTAGCTACCAACACCTGGGATAATCACATTTATTCTACCCACTAGAACACTAGAAGAAGAGCTGAGAGTAACATATCTAGGCGTGACACTAGATATTGAACTCAACTGAAACAACACATCGACAACATTCATTCCATGGCAACCATGTAAGCAAGCAAAAATATCTTTGGAAAGACCAGGTGGCTGACATCAGGCATGGTACTTCGGTTCTATATGGTCATAGTACACCCCATTGTCACCTATGCGTCTTAAGTATGGTTAAGGAAATTAGAAGAGGCCAAGACACTTAGTCGTCCGCAGACATTACAACGGCTTGCTTGTGATCAATCTGCCTTGATTTATTTATTTATTTACTTACAAAAGAAGAGAACGGTGGTGTGTTTTTTTCAAATGATTTGCGATATTCCATATTTCGTATCCATTCTTGAGAGTTTCCGATTCGACTACGGATCTTGGGAGAATATTTTATTGGTTAAACACTTTGTTGGGGGAAAACTCAAAGGGGTGCGCATAAATATTGCAATCAGCATTGAGATTAGCGGAATCTAACTGCCAGAGCTTGAAGCTTACCTAAGAATGTCGCAATACCAAAAGGCAACTAGCGAGAAGCAATAAAGTGACTCTCTTATGGGTGTCAGTCCACTGTGGTTTTAAGGCTAATGAGATAGCTGATGAACTTGCGAAAAGTAAATAAAAGTTTAAACCTATTGGTTCTGTGGCATTGGACAGGCCGAAGAACCACTTTAGGTCAGCGTTATTGTTTATCACAGGTAGGCATCGAAAGAGTTTTCCAATGAGAGGTGTTATTTTGACATTCAAAGAATGGAAAATAACATCAGTCGAATGTCCACCACGACTATAGGACCGTATCCTTTTCTTGAAATTTTCCATAACCAAATCGCAAAGTGGCTGCCCTATGTCCTCGAGAGCCTCACGAATTCCATCCTTGAGGTCTTGAATCGACGCTGAGCTCTTGGAGTAGACCTTCTCGTTCGCATGGCCCCATAGACAAAAGTCGCAAGGTGTTAAATCACAAGATCTCGGTGGCCAATTGTGATCACCTCTTCGAGAGATAACACGATAAACTATTGCCGTAGGAGATCAATAATTTCGTTGAGTATGTCATACGTAGCGCCGTTTTGTGGAAGATAAACGTTGTCTAGATTAAAAGCATCCAATTCCGTCCATAAAAGAGTTATTGATCATCTCTCGATAGCGCGATCCATTGATATAGCCTCATTCTCGAAAAAGTAAGGTCCAATGACGCCGCCGGATCATGAACCGCACCAAAAATTCGCACGTTAAGAATGGAGAAGCTTTGGTTTTCCGAGCCTCATATGCGACAATTCTACTTGTTGACGAAGCCACCGAGGTGGAAATGAGCCTCATCACTCAAGATGATTTTTCGATGGAATTCCTGATCATTTTAATCCATTTCAAGAACCCAATCAGCAAGGACACGACGTTGTTGATGATAGACTGGATTGAGATTTTGCGTTAACTGAACATTATGAGCATCGAGACCCCAATCTTTATGTGGAATGACTAATTCCAAAGAACAACGAGGAATGAACAAACCACTTTCGGCTACAGCAGCCATATTCTCGACTATTCTTGAGCGATGTGCACGGTTTTAATACTTCACATCACTAACTTGTCGCAATAGCTCAAAATTTTCAACCAATTTCTATATTGCGGTTTGACAAGGTCTCTGCCAAATTTTCACCAATTTTATAGTGAATTTTAATAATTTCAATGTGTTGTTGAAGCGTGTATGGTTTCATTCATATAAGTGGCGTAGTTTATACCTGTCGAATGTTAAAAAATGACACCTTCATAGGTGACTTCTACCGAAATAGTGGGCTATTCAAAATAACACATCTTAGTGGAAAACCTTTATATTATCAAATCATGCAGATTGATTATTCTGAAACATAATTTTTTGAAAAAGATTCAAGTTATTAGAACTTCTCAAACGATTCACCTGTAGGTGATATCCTCCACTAGAATGAATAATACTTATAGCTAATATCTCCAGAAAAAGGAATCGATATTGAAAGCAATAAAAAGCTAGGAAGTGATGGTTTAAGTGGAGCATTGTCCCCTTTCCCTAGATATCAGTTCAGAATGTCAGTGTAGATAAATATTCGCTTTTCACACCCTTAAATCTCCGCCCTCTCCACAGACAAAGCTGTGACTCCAAATCGTCAGACTCCAACGGGAAATATCGCCGCAACCTGTTCCGATGCCAATTCAATTGTTCGCGGAATTGAAAAGAAAACCGATATCTCTTTGTCGGAATATCTCACTCATGTTGAATACCGCTTGGAGATACGAGCTGAATTTGTTTGAATATTCGTCAATATTTGAACGATTCTGAACAATACGCGTTGATGAACACAAACACCTCATACAAACGGATGGTGATCAGTCTCCATAACATAACCATATGTGAGTGCTTCTGTAGAGGGCATGTTCGTAATGAGGATGTTTCCCAATGAAGGGTTTCGAAAACTCATGCAAGTACATACACATAACGTCAAAAGTCTTGCCCCTCTAAGGTTTCTCAAGAAATAAACACGAGTATGTTCTGGAAATGAGATTGATATTATCCTCTATTCCAACTGCAATACAGGGTCCTGCAATAGTGCGAAAATCTTCCATAGCTGCCGAACCAGACATCTCAGAGAATTCGTTGGAAGGTAGACCTCTTGTACCTTCATTTATGCATCTCAGGAAATTATTCTCTGATATACAGGGTGTCCCCGATAAATGTTATTCAACAAATGGATGTTTTTTTTAATGGATCATCCCATATATTTTCAATGACCTCCATTACCTCTTTCATGACGCAAAATGTTAGAGACATTTTTCGAACGGTACAGATCTTATTAGAAGAAAACTGCAAAAAGGCGAGAGAAAAGCAGTTCAGAAAAAGTCTTCTGACGATTTCCAGAAGCGATACTAACATGAATTGGATCTGAAAGTATCTTAATTGAAGAATTTGCCTTATCACCGTTCCTGAATGATCAACCTGTCATATACAGGGTGTCCGTTATTGAGGTCCAAATATGAAGAACTTCAAATTTTTATTTCTCGATTTTTTCAAATTTAACATAACTGTATTTTTTTCCACAGTAATGCAGACAATTGAATACCTTACATTTTATCAGAAGTAACCTTAGGATTATTTTCACTCCCTCATCCAGCAGACACGACAATGATATCGTAACTGAAAATTTTAATGGAATAATAACATAAAAAACTCGATTCTTTCGAATGTTTCCAATCGGAAAATTGGGCAGCATAAGTTCGACTTCCTAAAAAACAGGTTCTGTGGCACTGTCCTAACATGAAAATCATATCAACCATCCCATTTTTTCCAAAAATTCATTCTGATTCACTGTATTCGAAAGTATCTGTGAGGTCTGTGAGTAGCAACAACTTGATTGATATTTTTTTTTGGAAGCCGATAAAACCTGATATAATTGCAGGCCCGGATCTACGATTTTTCTGACCGGGGCAAATATTAATGATGGCGCCCCCCCATTCGTGTGATATATGAATTCATAAAAATAACAAAAATAAATAATAAAAATGAATAATGAGAATAAATACTAATAATAAGGAAAAAATCACAAGGAACGAAATTGGATTTTTTTTCTTCACAGCTTCACGCGGCGCGATTTTCTTTCCGCGAACGCATCTATCAGCTCCTCTAAATCTATTTCGGAAGCAGTTTAGTTTTCTATAGCTAAGATCGAGAGACCATAGAGACGTTCATGACTCATTGAGGAACGCAAATAATTTTTTATTTTCAATTTGTTGAAACTGCGTTCACATCTTGCAGACGGGGTAGGTAATGTGCAATAATGTGCATTGTGCAGTATATTCTTAAAGCTATACCGACATTAGGGAAAGCTTCTTTTAGATCTTGCCTGTGAAGAATTTGTACCAGGTCTAATGAAGTCGATCTTTCACTAATTTCAGGAACCAGCTCTTTGAAAACCGCTAGCTCCTAACAAAAATAACCTACATTCAAGTCTCTTCAATATTTTCGCGCTAAAAGGGTCCCATTCGACCCATTTTTCTGCAGATCCTCTTTTTGAATGTTTAAAAGGGCATGACCGTTGAAGAATGGGAAATTCGTATGCAGAGTCTGTGCGCTTTATAAGCTGTTTCTGATTTCTGACAATAATCTGTCTAAAACAACCTTAATTTCCTTCGATAATAAACCAACTAGATCACATCCGATTCTTCTGGAAGAAGTGTAGCTTCCGAGATCCTGTTTTCAATAGGTTTTTCTCTCATTCCTTGCAAGATCTTCACAAGACCTTGCATCAACGATAATGAACGTGGAATAATTATATCTCCTTTCTGAATTTTCACGTTGACCCTATTGATCTCTCGCAGAATATTATCCCAAATTGTTAGGTTCAGGATGAATCTAAAATCCATCACAGCATGAAGCAAATGATCAGCTTCATACTTGGATTCTGCGACTAGTTCTTTGATTTCTTCCACAGCCTTCACAACTTCCGGTAAATTATTGAGCAGGGCATTAACAGCTTGATGTTTAGCCCATCTTGTTTGGCCATTTCCTTTCACATTTGTTTTCGTGCACTTCTTCATAATTGTCCATCGTGTGGTTGAACTAACAAAAAATAATACAGTTTTTGTACAACACCAAATTAATTTACTGCTTCTGAACATGATGAAGCCAAATGGATACCCACTAGATTCAAAGAGCTAGGCATGGAACTTATACTGCAGCCAGCTCGTTCATCTGTAGAATTCTGGATTGGACTCCTTTTATATGCCACCCATATTAGATCCGTTGACGTAGCACAACATTTTTGACAACTAAATCATCAGCTTGCAGTTTATCTAGAATTCACTATGATATTTTTCTCCACTCTTCCGTCAACTTCTAAGAAGTCAATAAGACTTTTCTTCATCTCATATCCAGACTCCGTTCTCTTCAAATATCGTATGGTTCATTTGTTCTGTGTGAGATAAATCTGGGGTGGAGTCGAACTCGAACATAACAGTGAAATGGTCATTTATAATGTTATTCCGAATTTTGGTGGCCATTGAATCGATAATTTCATTTTGTATAGTTTTGGACAGATTGGATGTTTGCCCTTTTTTTGAGTGGTTTAGATGGCACTTCAGAGTCGGATCACATTTAATAATAATAATTTTTCTCGAGAAAATCAAAAATAAAAAGTTTTCAACCTCTGGTTGATTTTGGCGCCCCCTTAAGCTGTACGGAAAAAATATCATTTTTAAGTTGATGCTCAGGAAGTATGATTCTGAAAGGATTTAAAAGTCAATAATTATTCATTTAGTTTTATTTCATTCTTTGACCTCTTTTGAATGTCCGTTAGTTTTTATGTTATCACTTATTTGAATGAAATTTTCAGTTGCGATATAATTTTGCGTGTCGGCTGAATGAGGGAGTGAAAATAATCCCAAGGTTACTTCTGAGAAAATGTAAGGTATTCAATTGTCTACATTATGGGGAAAAATACATTTGAAAAAATCGAGAAATAATAATTTGAAATTCTTTATATTTGGACCCCAATAACGGACACCCTGTATATGACAGGTTGATCAATCAGGAACGGTGACAAGGCAAATCCTTCAATTAAAAAACTTTTAGATCAAATCCATGTTAGAATCGCTTCTGGAAATCGTCAGAAGACTTTTACTGAACTGCCTTAAAGCAATTCATTTGAGTTTGGAAATAAAAGATAGACTTATGAGGTAAATTCAATCTCGAGTGGAATTTCGTAAGACTATTTCACGAACAGAATAAAAGATCAGAAACTCTGTTTCGTGTATGTTGTGTTGCCTATTGGTTGACATCCATCATTTTGGTAATGTTGAATTTGAATAGGCCACAAAAAAGGAAATCGTTCTTAAGAAGGAACACATGTTGAGAACGTCAAGATCGACGAATACAACTGGTTCACAGACCGCTGTGAAGTGTGTTACGCCATTTTGCCTTTTTTGATATTTTTGATATTTCAACGCTACCTTTAGGATATTTCCATTCTAAAAACGCCGTACATATTCTATATGTGAATAAACATTTCGTACAAGTGATTGTGCCAGAACATTTATCAATACCCGAAGATCAATCGCCTTGTCGCCACCAGGAGCAGCTTAGAGGGCCCTCTACGACATCGAGGAACACAAGCAGGGTAAGGACGCTTTCTTTTAGGCCATTCACTTTTCCTTTTTATTTATGATATTAAATTGTCATCGCATAGACCGCACAACATCGCTAATAACTCGCCTATGTTCAGTTTTTAACGTCTAATTCTCTCTCCACTTGTTATCGAAGGAGGGTGAAGTTAATCGCTATCTTCATATATTTTTTTTTAATTTTCTTTACCCTCAAACGCCATACATGGTCCTTCGGAGCCTGATGAATACAGGTTTCATTTGTTTTTTCAAAAATCAAATTTCATATATACTTCAATCAAATAAAATTGTTTGATTTTGTTGTCGTTCAGTTCAGTTCCACAACCGCATATATACATCGACGCAATATAACATTTCAATACAAAATAGTTATATTCGAATATTGTTCATTGGTTTCCATTCAGTCCTTCAACCATTTCCGATTTGATCACTTATTGTCGCACTTTAATTTTCTAGCCACATCTGTTTATTTCTTCTTGTTGAATTCTCGCTCGTTATCTAGCTCCATAGGCGCACGCAAATCGCTCAATTGCTCTGAATTATTAAGTTCGGATTTTTCAGAGGAATTTACAATGTCTGACAAGGTACGTCGTAACATTGCGGTCCGGCAGAGTGCCCTCAACGAAATCGGTGTTCTCCATAAGTTGGCGATTAACGCTCAAGAGGACAAAACGCTCGTTCTCAAATTTAAGGTACGCTATTCTTCAATTGAATCGGTCAAAGAGGAATTCCTTAAATGCCATAATGCTCTCGTAACAGGATTGTCAGCTGATAAGGATCATAATTTGGATGCTGAAGACGTAACTAAGATGAATTTTTTGGAACATTACTATGATATAAGATCCATATACACATCACTATTTGACCAAGATCCTTTCAATGCAACTACTATTACGCAACCAAATTCGTCGGATTCAGCAGATTTACCACATGTCAAGCTACCGAAAATCCATTTGAATAAATTTTCCGGAGATATTCGCGATTTTCCGAGTTTTAAAGATATGTATGATGCTGTAGTACATTCAAACCAGAATTTGCCAGCTGTGGAGAAATTTAATTATTTGCGTTCGTCACTTGAAGGTACTCCTTTAGATTTAATAAAGAGATTGAATGCTTCATCCAAAAACTATCAAATAGCCTATGACGCTTTGGTAAAACGATATACCAATCCACGAGCGCAAGCCAGGGCTCATTGGCTGGAAATAGAAAACTTCCCTGTTTTGAAATCGGAAAATCCTACTCAATTACGGAAGTTATTGGAT
This sequence comes from Adalia decempunctata, assembly GCA_951802165.1. Classification (NCBI taxonomy): domain Eukaryota; kingdom Metazoa; phylum Arthropoda; class Insecta; order Coleoptera; family Coccinellidae; genus Adalia; species Adalia decempunctata. Next base: position 33,450,318 of record OX637697.1, read on the forward strand.
ACATTTTCTATCAATTGGGAAGTTTTGAAGGGTATGAAGGTTGCTGTAGATTGCGATTTCGTATTAACGCATATGCTACTATCTCGTCTAGATCCCGATACATCTCGCGCTTTTGAAAGGGAACATGGATCAACCGCCATTCCGGAATATAATAATGTTTTCCAGTTTTTGGAAGATCACTGTAACGGATTGGTTAATTCGAACAGTACAGTTCAAGGGAAAAATACCCCTCAAAAGTCTATGACTCCGGCGAATGATAGAAAAAGAAACGCTTTCATTACGCAAACTAAAACAAAAAATAGTCCGCTATGTGCTATGTGTCAATTGGATCATGCAACTTATAATTGTGCAAAATATTTGGAGAAATCGCCGCGAGAGCGTCACTCATTCTGCCGAAGTCAGCATTTATGTTTTGCTTGTCTTAGTAGTTTTCATGATTTGAAAAATTGCAAATCTTCTGCTGTTTGTAGAAAGTGTACCAGCAGAACGCATCATACAACTTTACACTTCGACCGGGAGGCAACTCCAGTCGACGCCACTGCGAGTGTATTTATCCTCGACACTCCGTCCGCCACACCGTCTTCGCGAATTCCCGTATTGCTTTGCACGGCGGTTGTTGAAATTCAGACCGGAAAGGGTAATTTTAAACGATTCCGAGCTGTTTTGGACTCGGGATCTGAAATTTCGATCATTTCTCTTAAATGTTTTTCTGCCTTGAATATGCGTAGTTCACCTTCCAATATAGTTATCAATGGAATCGGGAACGATGGTAAACATTTGCAAAATATGGGTAGTGTTGAATTGTTTATCAAGCCCATCGTTGGCGATTCTGTCGTTTTATTTAACGCCACAATACTTCCTAAAATATGTGACAAGCTTCCTTCGAATAAAATAGAGCCCAAAGATTGGAATTATTTGAATGGTTTGGAATTAGCTGATCCCGAATATTATAAACCCGGGGAAATCGACGTCCTACTAGGGGCCGATATGTTTTCTCGAGTTTTACTTGACGATCGTGTTCAAGGTCGGAATGGTGGTCCAGATGCGCTGCATACAATTTTCGGCTATGTTTTGATTGGAAAAGTTGAAAATGTTTCCTCAAATTCTGTACAATCTTTATTTTGTGAAACACAATGTGTCGACGATTTAAATAAGTCGATGAATAATTTCTTTGAATTGGAATCAGTACCTGATTTCAAAACCGGCTCCGATACAGATATTTGTGAGGATATTTTCCGTAAAAACTTTTATCGAACGGACGAAGGGCGATATGTAGTACCGCTTCCATTTAGGGAAGCAGCGCCGGTGTTCCCACGAAGCCGAGATTTAGCGGTACAACGTTTTCTGGCGATGGAACGTCGTTTGTTAAAAGATTCCAATTTATATGAGGAATATTGTTCGGTTATGAGAGAATATTTGGATTTGTCACATATGGAAATTGTGAAACCCGCGCAGGGTGAAACCAATTTTTATTTGCCTCATCATGCGGTACTGCGTCCTGATAAAACGAGTACAAAGCTAAGAGTGGTGTTCAACGCATCGGCAAAAATGCCAGGTAATTTGAAATTAAATGATTGTCTTTACGTCGGTCCCAAACTACAAACAGACATAGGTACTGTTTTGGTTAATTTTAGGTTGAAGAAGGTATGTTTCACGGCGGATGTCAAACAAATGTATCGCCAAATTCTAGTTGCACCCGAGTTTAGAGATTATCAACGTCTCGTTTTTCGGTTTTCACCTTCTGATGATTTGATCGACTTGCGTTTGAATACCGTTACATTTGGGTTTAATTGTGCACCTTTCCTGGCATTGCGTACATTACGTCAATTAGCTATTGATGAAAAAGGGGATTTTCCATTAGCTGCTGAAATTTTAATAAATGATACATACATTGACGATATCTGCAGCGGAGCTGCTTCTTTGAACGAAGCCAAAGATTTACGTGATGAGCTTATCGAGATGTTAGCAAGAGGTGGTTTTGAGTTGCGCAAGTGGACAAGTAATGAACCAAACTTTTTGATGGATTTGCCAGATGATTTACGTTCATCCAATCCTCTTTCGTTCGAAACGGAACAGGATAGTTCAATTAAGGTGTTGGGTCTATATTGGGACTCACATCGAGATTCTTTTTTTTATAAGGCCAATCCAATTGATCGCGCAATTACGAAACGGAATCTCTTATCCGAACTAGCGAGAATTTTTGATCCTTTGGGATTTCTCGCACCAGTTACATTTTTGTGCAAATATCTGATCCAAAAATTGTGGATTCTGGGTCTTGATTGGGATGATACTCCTGATCAGGAAATTTCAAGAGTATGGTTGAAATATAAAGATGAATTGAATTTGCTTTCGAATATTCGTATTCCTCGATATTTTGATTTCAATGCGAATCATGTAGTAGAAATTCACGCTTTCGCAGATGCATCAGAACGCGGTTATGGCACGATCATCTACCTGAGAGTTATAAAGGAAGATGAGGATATACAGACTTACCTTGTGTGTTCGAAATCAAAGGTAGCTCCATGCTCTAAGAAAATTTCCATCGCTCGAATGGAGCTATGTGCAGCAGTTCTACTAACCAAAGTAGTTCGATGGGTCAAGTCGATTTTCAAAGATAAAGTAAAGTTCAATAGAATTTATGCCTACTCGGACTCGCAGATAGTTTTAGCGTGGCAAATCGGGTTTTGTGGCAAATCGGGTCGCTTACGTTCAAGAGGAGTTTGATTTCTCCGATTGGAGCTATGTTAAATCGCAACTTAATCCCGCTGACGCCGTCTCTCGTGGTTTATTTCCGTCGGAACTATTGACTAATAAGAATTGGTTTGAAGGTCCGGAATTTTTGCGTACCCCTAACTGGACACCAGAAAATATCGAAGTTGATACAGGTGAGGAGGAACGTAAGGTCGTTTTATTAATAGCGAATGATTCACATATTCTGGATATCTTATTGAATAATATCTCTTCATTTTCTCGTCTTCAGAATACTGTAGTGAACGTGTTACGTTTCATTTTCAACTGCAGAAACCCTCATAAGAAACGATTTGGCTTTATTACTTCTGAGGAATCCAACGACGCTGTGGATCTGTTGATCAAACGAACCCAATCTATCTTCTTCGGTTCGCAAATTGAGAACGAAAAATTTTCAAAACCACTTCGAAAACTGAATGTTTTCTTCGATAATAAGGGTCTCTTACGCGTAGGAGGAAGGTTGACTCATGCCGATCTGAGCTATGATCGCAAATACCCCATATTGCTGCCCAGAAATGGACGCTTCGTCCAATTATTAATCGAGTATTACCATAAGAAATTTTTACATTCCGGTAAACAAACCACGCTATTTCTACTATCTCGGAAATTTTGGATATTATCAGCACGTCGCGTGATAAGATCCGTTCTATCGAAATGTTTAAAATGTTGGAGAACTGATCCCATCCCAATGCAACCCAAAATGGGTGATTTACCACTACCTCGAATTTCACAAGTAAAGCCGTTTTTACATTCCGGGGTTGATTATGGTGGCCCCTTTTCTATCTTCATGAGTAGGTATAGAGGCGCCAGAACTAGCAAAGCTTATATCTGCTTGTTTGTGTGTATGGCAACCAAGGCCTTACATTTAGAGTTGGCATCCGATTTAACTAGCGATGCATTTTTGGCGTGCTTGAGGAGATTTGTGTCACGACGAGGTCGATGTGCACATCTTTACTCCGATCAAGGAACTAATTTCATCGGGTCCCATAATGAAATTAGAAACATTTTGGGTGAAATATCGAGTTCAGAAGGTGTTGAGCACCATTTCCTTCCGGGGAACGCGCCACATATGGGTGGATTATGGGAGGCCGGTATCAAGTCGGTGAAAACACATTTGAGGCGGATTATCGGTTCGCAAATTCTTACCTACGAAGAATTATACACCGTACTGGTTCAGATAGAAGCGGTGTTGAATTCACGACCGCTAACCCCTCTTAGCACTGACGTGAACGATTTGTCCGTATTAACACCAGGCCATTTTTTAACCCTGGAACCCCTGAGTGGCATTCCGGATCGCGATGTTACCGAGGTTCCAATATCTCGTCTCAAAAGGTGGCAATTAATACAGCGCCTTCATCAAGATTTTTGGCGGAGATGGAAGGCCGAATATTTACACACACTTCAACAACGAAGTAAATGGTTGACTTCTTCTGATAATCCCATGAAAGGGACATTAGTTGTCATAAAAAATGATAATTCGCCCCCATTGCAATGGGAAATGGGACGCATTATAGATGTCCATCCCGGTCCTGATAATGAGGTCCGTGTTGCTACGGTAAAAGTAGGTCGTAGTACCGTAAAAAGGCATCTCAATAAATTGTGTCCTTTGCCTATTGAGGTGAACACACCTTGAGGGCTAAGTTTTATACATATATTTTTTTATTATTGTTTTTTTTGTTTTAAATGGTTGAAGGATTGACTGCTATTTTGATTTTGTGTCAATGGGAAATCAATGAAATATAGGGTTTTTTCTTACACCGGAAATTTTGCTTTTTTTATTTTTGAAAGCCCGCTTTGGGCTTGCCTTTCGGGGGGGGAGTATGTTTCGTGTATGTTGTGTTGCCTATTGGTTGACATCCATCATTTTGGTAATGTTGAATTTGAATAGGCCACAAAAAAGGAAATCGTTCTTAAGAAGGAACACATGTTGAGAACGTCAAGATCGACGAATACAACTGGTTCACAGACCGCTGTGAAGTGTGTTACGCCATTTTGCCTTTTTTGATATTTTTGATATTTCAACGCTACCTTTAGGATATTTCCATTCTAAAAACGCCGTACATATTCTATATGTGAATAAACATTTCGTACAAGTGATTGTGCCAGAACATTTATCAATACCCGAAGATCAATCGCCTTGTCGCCACCAGGAGCAGCTTAGAGGGCCCTCTACGACATCGAGGAACACAAGCAGGGTAAGGACGCTTTCTTTTAGGCCATTCACTTTTCCTTTTTATTTATGATATTAAATTGTCATCGCATAGACCGCACAACATCGCTAATAACTCGCCTATGTTCAGTTTTTAACGTCTAATTCTCTCTCCACTTGTTATCGAAGGAGGGTGAAGTTAATCGCTATCTTCATATATTTTTTTTTAATTTTCTTTACCCTCAAACGCCATACAAACTCCATTTTCCAGAAAAGCAAGGAGAAACTCATGTTGACGTCTACAATTTATATTTATCAGTTGTCAAACCATTCGTATCCATAGTTCAATCAGAGATTATTCTGTAGTTCGTTGAAAATAGCGAAGTTGTCAGACCAATCATAATTCAGAGACAGTTGGTATTACCGCGATAATACGAGCTGTCTTTGGACTGTGATTGGTCAGTTTTTGAAATGGAATAGTCAGGCATATTGTTCCATTCTTTTTGAAGGACTATACTCAATTCCTGAAAAGTTGAAGGTGAGTTTTGCCGATTGAATATTGCTCTCCCTGAGTTATACGTTATACCATTCGGGCCTAATTAGATTCATGTCCGGTGAGTTTGCTGGCCAGTTCATTATCTGGATATTGTTCTCTTGAAAAATGTTTCGAACGCTTCGTGATAAATGAAAATTCTCTAAGCAAAGCAACAATGATTAGTTTGATGATTTTTTCTTAGAATATGGCACCAGTTATTGTTCGTTCAGCGATAATAAGAAATGCACGGCGACCGAACATCATACCTCCCAGTACATTATGGATCCGCATGAAAAGGCATAACTTCCTGGGTGAAATTGAGTCGCTCTAGTCAGCCTGGATATCTCCAAACCCTCTTTAGTCGACACATTGCAAGCCGAATCGCGACTCTTCTGGAAAAGTACTCCGCGCTTTCGTGGTGAAAGCCAGTCTCGATGGTGTTCTGCCCATTGCTCTTTGTCCAGGTGATAGCCGTGGCACTCTTAAAGGTCTTCTTGTCCTTAAACCGGGCAACGCTGCCGGTTTCCAGGAAAAGGACCACTATGCGCCTTACTGAAGTCCGTGAAATATTCAAACGTTGCGCAATCTGATGGTTCGACGAAGTTTCTTGATGTGAGGCAACTATTCTTGCCCAGTCAAACTGAGAAATTTGATGTCCCGTCATTTTCCACGGAATATTCTCAATATTGAAACTCTCGTTATTCGCTGACAACTAATTAACTTGTAGTGAACCTGTATTCTCCCGAACAAGAAACATTTTGGCTGGTTCATTGTTTCAATTTAAGTGATAAGATAATAAAAATTCCACACACAAAAACTTGTTGTGTTACAATCAACAAGTTGAGAGTTGATTGGGGGGGGGGGGGGAATACTCTTGACGATGTGTGTATATAGAAATGGGAAATCTAGCAAAACTCTTGGTACACATCAAATATGAATATTTATTTTGAAACCATAAATCAGATAACCATAATAAAGGAACTGGTTGAATGTAAAATGAGGCACTGGCGGATCCAGTCAGTTTTCAGGGGGGTGGGGCATCAGTAGAAATTTTTTTTTGCCAACGTTATAGGACTACTAATAAAGGGATTATCTTCAATTTCGGCGTCCAAGGGGGGGGGGATGGCCCCCTCCCTGTATCCGCCATTGAAATGAGGAGCTTCAAATAATTCGATTAGCTTAATGCTGGCACACTAATAAACTGGTCACCAGGTCAGTACTTCCAGATCTCAGTATAGAACAAACGGCCATTCAAAGTTCTAATTGTGTAATCCAGCTACTCACGTATAGCTAAAGGTGGAGGTTGAACTATCTAAATCTCCCATTGACTGATGTATGTTGGGACCAGAACGAAGCAATTATTCAAGAAAGAACTAGCACCTTGCCCTGGCAGTACTTTTCTCCTGGCTACGATTTTCTCACAAGCGACATGAAAAGTTTATCTTAGGCCAGCAAAATATTTATTCTTGAACGTAAAAAAATATCCTTAGAGTAACAATTCAAACGTTTCGAGAAAATGTAGGTAGTGCTTTATATGTCGGGGCTACAAGATAAGTAGTTAACAATAGAGGCAAATACTGCCTCGTATAAGAACCTTTTGAATGCTAATGAACATACACAAGCTAATGAGTCAGTTAATACTGTGTGTATAGAGATGAGCTGCATTTCCATTGAGACATAATGGTATTATGGCATCCCGAAAAGAATCGATTTTCATAGGGAAACAAAGATTATATGTGAGGCTCTATGATATGTGAATTATCATGGAAACTATTCTCTTCCAAATAACATCTACAAAATACGACTTCTACTCCTTTTTACCTAAAAAAACAATGTTAACATTTCCCAGAATACAGTTAGGACCAAACATCTTCGAGAATTCGACTGAACGAATGTATCCGTAATTCGAAGAACGTATATAATCCTCAAAACGAAACATAATCGAATCGTTAAAAAGGACATTTCCTTTGATGAGGACAAATGCCGCGGTTCGCGAAAATCAACAAATGGAATGAAAGCTCCAGCTTTCAATATACGTTTTGAATAATTCATCCCTGGGCATTATTCTGAATGCTTTGTTCCGACGAATATTATTCTGCATATTTCGGGGTTCAGGATGTTAACCATGAGGTCAAGCAGGATCTCGTTAGGAGTGCCATTATCAGGGACATTGTGAATTTCATTTTGGAGGCAGTTGGACTTATATGAATAATAAAACTTGAGTGCCGCTTCGGAAAGTACTGAATTCTAATTTATAGGTTTTTCGATCTTCGATTCCCATAACCCTTTTAAGACATTATTGATCCAGGAATCTCTGCTTCTTATTCGTCATGAATAGCTGGAATATTTATTACGTTAATGTCTCTCTTCCAGAGGCAGCTCGTTGTGAATTGAATTGAGGAGTTCAGAAAATACCAAGGTTCTAGTCAACGAATTTCATTTTTTCAAGAGGTTATGTTTTAAGGGTCATTTTAAAATCAACTACGCTGATACGGCTTCTTACATTTCTCGATTTTGATCCAATCGATCAAATCAGAAGAATCAAGAATTCACAATAAAAGCCGGTGAATTGACATCAAAATTCAGAAGGAATATCATATTGATGGCTTTCCTTTGTCTATAATATCAATTGCAAAACTCTGACAATACTTCAGTACTCTAACTTATGTACCATAAGTTTTGGCACAAGTTTCAGAGAACACGAAAAGTGACAAAAATTACACATTTGTTTATTGTATTGTGATACCCATTGATAAACGTTTCAAAAGCAACAAAACTATCAATTTTAATTGAATGAAGAGGGCCATTATCTTCCACAGAGGGCAACTTTCTGCGAACAGCTAGCATCAGGTTTTGGACAGTATCTAGATAGATTTCTCGGATCTTCCTGTGTATTCGGCGTTCCTCTTCATTTTGGGCTTCCCATATATCCTCCATCGTGAACTTTTCGCGATAAGAGAGTCGAAAAAACTTCTATATTTCGAGCCTGTGGAAGGCTAGGGGGATTTCAGTTTCGTTAAACCAATGGTACGTTTCGGTCGGCTAGCCCATCTTGAGTTTCTCTTGCATAGTGCCTGGACCCAAGGTCTGGCCAGAACAGAATATCCTCTCCAGCGTGTCCTGTTTCAATAAAATTAACTAGCGATATAGTAAGATGTCCTATATTGACGTGCTAGTTTTCTTAGCGAACTACCAACCTTCTGTTTCGCTTTTCTTACCAGTCTAACTGCTTGGGAAAAGATTCTTCCATGTTCTGCAAGGCTCATACAAGTAATACCTTGCTCGCATTCAGCGATTGTCCGATAAATCGTTTTACAGGATATATTCTGATTTTCAAAAATGCGGCTTAATTTTATCGACTCTTCCAACTAAATTATAAATATGTTTCCGATTTTTTTTTATGTCATATAGACTCAACTATTTTCACAACTGAACTGTTAAAGTGAAGTCAAGGTTACAAACAATTTTTTATTTCAATAGCACCCTATTGTTTTCTTCTATAAATTTGTGCCAACACTTTTGGTACATACGTTATTCTAAGCATTTGTGTGCCGGAAAAAGTCTCAATTTACCATCAAATTTACAGATAAGGGTTTTATTACGTCGGTAGCAAATAAGACTTCTCTATTTTGAAGGATGAGTACTTCGAGAAATTAAACGTCCTATGTAAATACATTTACCAAGAAATGAAATCCTTTATTTATTTAATTTCTGCCGAAGGAGTCAGAATCCTCCACAATTACATAAAATAAATAAAGTGTTTCGACTCCAAAGAAGACTCAGAAAGTGGCTTCCTTATTGCATAAGGCTGCGTAATTTAATGGAGGAGAATCCTTTATGAATTGAATTGAATTTATCGCTTTTTAGTAGACTGGAACGAGACGCTTGGTCGAGACGATGAGCCTTGGATTTTATGAATAAAGGGAGAAAATTGCCTTCCTAAATTGCTATTCTTCACGTCGATGAACTTGCATCCGAGAAATTTATATCTGTCAATTTTCCTTTGATTTTACGAAACGAAACTATGATATTTCAGGAAATATTCATGACTTTACTTAGAGCATTAGCTTTGTTTCAATTATGTCTCGTCCAAGTCGATGTCAGATTATCTAATTTTGGAATGAGGTTGATAAAGTGGTAGTCGGCCTATAAAGAACAATCGGTATAACCAACAGAGTTGTTTGTTCTTTGGTATAACTATCACATACAGTATGGTGCAAAGGAAAGGAATAAATTCGTTTTTTTTGTAAACCGGTGAATTTAAGGAAAAATCCTGAAACACGTCGATTTTCATTTTAAAACGGGCTTCTAGTAAGGATATCTTTTTATTTTTGACGTCATCTATATGAGCGTTATGACGTCATCGCTAAAATTTTTAAATGGAAATGTGGGTGTTGTGATACATCATTTGAAAGGTCTTTCAAATACCTATTCAGCCATACCAATATGACAGTATTATTGTCACAAATACTATTGATGAAATTTCAACAGGTTTCTTAATTAAATGTATTAAGTATTGGTATGATGTATTTATTGACACATCAAAAGTGAATTTTGTGAAGACCGTCATTGTATGTTAGCTGTAATTTAAGCACTCAATTTAGGTTTCGTTATATTTAATGAGTAATACATATTAAATATTCATTGTAAAAATAAAATTTTATTAATTTTTCAAACGAATACAAAAATCAATTACTGTAAATTATCGATATGACTGAATAGGTATCTAAAAGACCTTTCAAATAATGTATTGCAACACCCACATTTGAATTTAAAAATTTTAGCGATGACGCCATCACGCTCACATAGATGACGTCAAAAATAAAAAGGTATCCTTACGAATAGCCCGTTTTAAAATAAAAATCGACGGGTTTCAGGATTTTTCCTTAAAGTCGCCGGTTTACGAAATAACGAATTTATACCTTTCATTTGCACCATACTGCATATGACGATACATTGGAAATTTCATTATGGGGACTTGACGATACTGAAGAACTCTGCTGACCTGGGAGTGCCTCAAGCCCATAAAGCAACTGGCCAAAAGCAATAAAGTGACTCTACTATGCCAGGGGATTGAGGCGTTGAAAGAAATAAAAAAGCCGATGAGCTTGCAAAAAGTGCTTGGTTTGTGTGCATGCAACTACTGGACCTGAGCCATTTTGGGGCCTGGAAAAACCTCAATGTTGTCTGGAGCCCGGCGCATGCGTCTATCTCTGGTAACATAAAAGCAGATAACTTAGCCAAAGAAGCGGCTCGCTCGACGTTAACTGGGCCGGAACCCGCGCTTCATATCTGTCATACATATATCAAAAACCTCTTCAAGAGATGGATTGATAAGAAATTCTCCTCTGAGTGGAACACGAGAACGGATCTCAGGCAGTCGAGACTCCTGATCAAGGGGCCTTCTTCGAAGCCGGAGGTCAAAAAGCTCTTGATTCTCAAGAGGACGCAATTGTCTCTGGTGACTGGTGCTCTATCTGGCCATCTGTTTAACAAACATTTAAAAAGAATGAGTCTAACTGAGTGTTCCCTGTGCCGTTGGTGCCATAACGATCCCGGTTCAAATTATAATAATAGGTTTCCAACAATCAACGAAGATTCATGTCTCAATCAGATAGAGAAGCTCATGCATGAGGTTATCATCAGAATATTTAGGGATGTTATAGGTAATGAAAGAATTGATCCTGGTCCTATCAGACCAATTACATCCCTCCAGCGAATTTCCCTAGTGATGTCATGATTAAAAAACCAAGCATTGAGAAAACTTCAACAAGATGTTATGTGAAAAGGAAAAATAGAAAAAAGAATAAACTACCCAAAATACCATTAAATGGTATACGGATAGTTCTAAAACCACGATAGGAGCCGACGCTGGAGTATTCCAGGCAAGAACCAAGTGTACACTATAGTGAGTCTCATAGTCGAGTTTTTATCAGGTAGAAATACTTGCAATCGAAAGGTACCGAGACATAAACCTAGAACGAAACTATCAATGGTGTAACATAATGATCCAGTTTGATCGTCAAGCTGCTATCGAAGCAATGATCTCCTTGTGAGCAAGAATAACAATGTATCTTGAGTCTGGGTTCCTGGTCACTCAGGAATCACAGAGGGCAACACACTAGTCAGAAAGGAGCACAAATGCCACTTACTGACCAGAAGCTTCCTGTGGTATAGGCAAATGCACCTATACGAGGGAGTTTTTGGAGCAGGGGGAAACTGAAAGAGAAAAATCTCCCAGGAATGGATCATTCTTAAAAGTTCCTTCGGGATTTTGGAACTGTAGGAACCAAGAATGATTTGGATCTCAGTAAGAATAAGTTACGGCCCCTAACTTGCTTCCTCACAGGTCATTGTAGCCTCAGGCAACATATGATGAGAATGGGCATATCAGAAACTAGTGTAGATTATGTGGGAAAGAGGAGGAAATTCCTGGTTACAAAATGCCTCGCCATTGCAAGCCTTCGCGTAGAATGTATTGGACAAAAGAATTATAGAAGGAACTAGAATTTAACCACCTTGAAGACCTCTCAGATACTGGACATTGGAGCTCTGGTGCTGGACGGCGAGCTGTAGATATCGCAGTTGCGAGAACATCTCTGATGGGAGTTCAATACTCCTTGAGATCGCAGTGGGATGTACCATGTACCCCCTACAAAACTATACTAAACTAGTTATACCAAAAAATAGAGCACATGTATGTTAAAAATACAAGAGCTCTCTTGGAGAAAAAAATGAATTGCTGTATCAATTCTTATCATCACGAGAATTGAGGAAAATATGTATGTATGAAATAGAGACAAATACAACAAAGTCAAAACTGGAGAAATGGTACTTGGTACTGCTGGTTTTCTTGTCTTGAGTCTGTTGTTGTACTGAGTATAGTCTTTATATCAAGGAACGAATTTCACTTTATTAGATACGAAAATAACAGGTTTCGGCGTGGAGAAGAATATCTAGGTGAACTGTTAGGGGTGACGAACTGAAGGTCTCGTGATCGTTGCGTCTCGTGGCAGAAGTATGATTGAACAGAACAGGTAGGAAAAATGTTTGTGGGATTCTAGTTGACACGACCATAGAATCGAGAATATAGACGTCTTGGTCTTAGTCTTCAACAATGAAGTCGATCCTCAGTTTGAACTTTGAGGTATCAAACAAATAAAAAACATGAATTTTAAACAATGTAGGTCATCTTTGGTTCTACCCACTGTTCAGTATATGCATATTTTGTTCAACTATCAAGTATACTCCATTCACTTTCATAAAGTATCCCGGTTGGCCATGAAATTCTGACAAATTTCACCGCGTTCATTTTGAAAATGTTAGGTAATAGCCATTCCCCTGTCAGATACGTACGCAATGTGGTCGTTTCTACATGGAGATCGTAGTATGTAATTACGTATTCAGACTGTCATTTACTTTGGAAAAATAACGATTTGAGAAGATAATATGTGAATTCAAATATCCAAAGACCTGGCGAATGTTGAAGAAACTTTTTTCCTGTTAATACTGGAAATATTTCACGTATATAAAAATGGTTGGAAGATTCAGTTATGCTATTTTATCTACTCCCATATTATAATATATCCATTATTCAACTGATTTTGATCTGTAATAGTTTCTATAAACCAATAGTGTGAGGTAATAATAACTCACGCCTATAACTCACTCTAAAACAAATAGGGAAAATTAAATTACTTACGAAATGAATAAGAAAGTCAAATCCATTGGGAACTCTATTTCAGACATCAAGGTAACGTTCACGCCATCCATTTCTACATTTTCTTGAGTCTGAATATCCAAAAATTGCATTTGGAAAACGTGAATTGTTGACGTTTTCTACTGGATTCGATATCGATTCGATTTTCGATCACAGAGATCGCTTTTGACAAATGTTGTCGATTTTGAAAATGCAGATTAATTCGAATTTTACTGAAGAAGATAAAGTAGTGTTCAATTCGCGGTAATGGTCATAACACACTTGATGAACTTCACCACAAAATTTATCTGGGTGTGTTATGACCGCTCATTGAATAATTTACTATTCTTTTACGGAAATCAAGAAACGAGTGTTGAAGTTTTACTGAGAAATAATGGACAGAATAGTCCGTTACTTTGTGATAGTTCATTTGGAACGAGAATAAAAGTACACGAATAACCCAAAAAAAATTCCAAAAGAACAGAACAGACGGTCCTATGTAATTCCCCCCTTTTCAAAATTCTCAAGAAATAAGCCCATAGGAGACAGTTAAATACCTTCTCGCACAACTTGAAGTATGAAATGTAGTAGTTCTACGAAACCAGTGTCACACTTAAACCGAGACTTAAACCTCAAAAGAACTAACTCCATTTACAAAGTTGAAAAATAGTAAATTGAAAGTAGCCTTTTCAATGTCGCTCAGAATTGTTTGACTTTCACGAGTGCCTGTGTCAGTTTTGAGGATAATAACTTGATAAACCTAAATTATGGCCAACCGGGGTACTTTATAAAAGTGAATGGAGTATACATATGGAAAACTCCATTTATTAATTATTAGTTGATATGACGATCGTTCATCAGAACGATCGCTCAAAAAGGCTTACACATCTATCGAACACACTTTCACTGTAAACCCGCATGAAGAGAATGTAATTCGGATATCAAATTGTGGGCAAACATCAGTTTCCATATCGTCTACCACACCTGTAAAACGGTCGCTTCAATCTCTATAAATTCATCTTATGTATTTTCGGCTGAAGTGAAACAACTTCGATTTCAAACATACGACCAATTTCTCTTCTCCAAATATCAGAGGTCGTGCATCTTCCACGTTTCGTGCCAACTTTGAAAATCCGTTCGAAGCGAATATATATCTTGTATCCAGGTTCGATAAAGATAATGAAAGACGAATCAAATTGTAGTTTACTGCGACGTAAAATCGGCAGTAAAATTTGACAGAGTGAGATGAAATTCACTCCGATGGATTTACGATACGCCTGAATTTTTATTCCAAGCGGCGAATTTATCTGCCTCTAGGTCGAATGTCAGAACAAATTTCGGAAAAAGGAATGAGGAAATGAGTGGGCGACTAACCGTCTATCTACCACAGAAAAAGGAGTAGTCGTAGGTACCATACCATCTCATATTTTGATTTATTTACACGATGTCACAGGATGTCTTCACTTTTTTTCTCCAGATTCCTATCATCAACGAAACCCTTCGTTCCTATACCATTTGTCAAAATTTGTATCCATTTGAATGATACTGGGTTCGAAAATTCATGAAAAAAATACACTTGTCTTTTTGAACTATGTCTACTAAAGACATACTGTCTTTCGGCGTGAGACGATAAAACTGATTGAGTTGGGCGCTCAATGTAGTGTGTTTTTATTTCAAGTTGCATTTGAAAATGGTTTCACTTTGAGAACTACAATTTTGTGAGTAAACTCATAAAGGATTGGAGTACCTATTCTAATGAAATAATTGAAATCGATTTCATTTCGAAAGTTCAGTTTTTTTTTCCAAAAATAGAGGAAAATAAGCCAACTCATGCTTCTGTTTTATTTCAAATGAAAGACCCATGAAAATAGTTCAACTACCTATTAAAAGTGAATCTACAGATAATTTCGTTCAAAAAATTAACTTTGAATACGGAATAGGCAGAGAACGGCCAAATTCAAATATATGGCGGGAAATAGTTCCTGCTTAACCTACATATTCACTAATTTCATAGTTCAGCGATTCTCGGAAAGAGAGCGCCATTGTACGTTTCATTCATAACGAGAGATATATTCATAGAACCAATGAGTTTAAATAAACTCTATGTATATTTAAACTCAATGGGTGCGTGTTCATCCGACTAAGCAGCTACCGCTACATGCTCCTTCAAACGTCAAAACCATATGATTTGTTCGATTCGTTGTGTCAAATTAGTTTTAACTTTAAACTAGGAGAACAACCTGAAAATATTTTCGAATATATCGGGTGGCCCAAAAAAAAGGAATAGAGGGTGACTTTGTTTTTTCAAATGGGACACCCAATATTCAATAGTGTTTCTCAATTCTCTGAAACTTCTTGCATGCTTTCGTATACTTTTCACATATTTTTATTCGACAGTTTTCGAAATATTGGATATTTTGACAAAAAAATGATACTTGTAGAGGCTATGTTTCCAATTATATTTCACGAACCCTTGCACATACCAATAACAGCTTTATATGGATTGAAAGAAAAGACTTTAAAGTATCCTAACCAGCTGTACTAAAGCATCTCCAGCATATGGAGTGTACACAAAAAGACTATCAACATGACGAATTTCAAATCGATTATTCTTCATGTTTTCAAATGCAATCAATATAATTTTTTTCCTCATTTTAATGATCGTTCATTTCACTTCATTTTTTTTCAAATGCATGATATGCAAATTTTTAACAGAATAGGATTTTCAAGAGCTTTTTCGAAATGTTTCCCTAAAATTCACATATACCTTCGAATTTAAATAGCAGTTTCGGCTTTTCTGTGGTTATTGAGAACTGGCAAATTATTCCACTCAGAATTAGCATCATTGAAGCTTCAATTCATATTATCATATCATAGCAAAATGAGGAACTAGAATGTTTTGATGTATCTACTCAAAAATGTGATGAAATCAGTTACTGAAGACAGAAACTTGCTTTCTGTACCCATTTTTCAAAATACATTTTCGATAATTTTCTATGTTTCTACTTAAAGAGTCGAATCTTGCAAAGATTTCAAACAAGAGCTTCAAGCTTGGGAGCTTGAAGATCTGCGTGCGTGCCTGTGAAACTTATGAATATCATTTTTTCGAAGAAAGTTGTATAAGGATAAAAGCGGGCACTTTTTTGTATCCCACAGTTTCGAAACTCGTTTTTTTGTAGCATTCATAACTTGTACATTCAAACTCATTGGTATTTTTTGAAGTTTTACATCATTATGTGAGTATTCATCCCATCCGTGAAAACTATGCTATGATGATATTAATTGAAGCGGCAAGGATGTTAATTTTGAATAGAATAATTTGACAGTTCTCAAAAACCACAGAAAAGCCAAATCTGCATTTTGAATTCGGAAGTGAATGTGAATTTAGAGGAAAAACCATAAAAAACCTATTCTGTTAAAGATATGCATATCATGTACCCATTTGACAAAAAATGAAGTAAAATGAATGGTGATTACAATGATTAAAAAAAATGTTATGCATTGCATTTGAAAAAAAGAAGAAAAATCGATTTGAAATTCGTCATGTTGATGATCTTTCTGTGGACAGTCCATATGCTGGATGCTTCATTGTAAGTGGCTACGATACTTTTAAGTCTTCTCTTCCATATGAAGCTGTAATTGGTATGTGCAAGGGTAACATTGGATAACATAGCCTCTACAAGTATAATTTTTTCGTAAAATATCCAATATTTCGAAAAGTGTCGAAAAAAAAAATGTAAAAAGTATACGAAAGCATGCAGGAAGTTTCAGAGAATTGAAAAACACTATTGAATATAGGGTGTCCCATTTGAAAAGACAAAGTCACCCTCTTTTCCTCTCTTGTGGGCCACCCAATATATTCGAAAATATTTTTAGGTTGTGCTCTTCTTGGAGTCATCAAGTATGCATCAAAAATTTTTGCCAAACTCAGACCGTTACGCGAATATCGACAGCTGCGGCACTAGTGGGACACCCTGTATATTCACTCACATGCAGCCTTTTGCAGAGAGCAATACAGATTCATTTTGAAAATCCATCATGACAAGTGTAAAGAAGAGACAACAAGAAACTGATCGAAAGAAAGTTCAATCTATTCCCCACTCCTAAACTCAGTATTAGCACTGTAAATGTAAAACGGGACACCATGTATGATACATAGGTATGATACGAACGATACATAAGCACCGATAAAACTTCCCGTATAAGTGTAGGGATATCGAATTTGTTTACAGAACAAGATGAAATTTATATTGAAGGGCATTTTTTTCTCAGAACAAAATTCCTTCTCTCTTACTTCGAAGAGGTTGACACAACCTCCGACCCAGATACCTGTGATAATTCCTACCACAGTTGTGGGCGAAACGAAAAGTGGTAAAGTTTCGGAGGGGATCGAAAGGTCGACGGATAAAAAAAAGAATGTTTCAATTCACCCCGTGCTGAAGCCCCAAACTTCATCATTTCAATTAAATTGGAGGACTCGAAGAAAATTATTATGACAAAACATTTATCTTATTGATTATTGATTTATCACTCGGCCAACGTTTTTAATCTGATATATTTTTTTTTCGATGTTAAAATGTACAAAATATCTAATGATTCCAATATGGGCAATGAACCAATGAATATTGAGGCCGGACTTTGGTAAGAATCCCGATCTGCGCATGTGCGTATATATTGAAGACAGAAATAATTCACTAATTTTGCGTCTCTCTGACACATCGTATTATGTCGTGAAACGTAGGTCATCCATAACTTCATATACACTTTCGATCATAACCTAACAATTTCATGTGATTTTATTCAATCGCTTCATATATATATGATAACGACTGATGAAAAATTACCAATAAGTCACACAAAATACTAAATTTTCACCTCGTAATATACTTTCTTCGTCGAGGCATGATATATATCAAGTTGTTAATTTCTTCTAGGGGTATATTTGCCTATTCCTCCATAAACCGCTTCTGTAAGTTCCATCAATTTCAAAATGTTTGATAATAAAATAACATATATTTCATTCGAAGGAGAAGTGACTTTTAATGGCTCGCTTTCAATTACCCGCCGAAAGTAGTGAGGCGGGTAAACTCAAGCTCGCCATAAATAATGACACTGCTCCTCCTTATGAAAGAATAAACATACTTTTTTTAAAAACGGTACATTTAACGAGAGGAATACAAGAAATGAAAAAGTTTCAAACCGAATCAGGCTGTCTGAATTTAATTCTGTCCAAGTCGTTGCGTATAAGTTTTTTTTCAAATTTAATTTTTTCGCCATCATTGTACTGCTATATCTCCCTCGTTCGACTTTTGACCCAACATTTATATAAAAAACTACCCTTTATTTGGAACGAGGAATCACCCTTTGAAATCTTCCTCATCAATTGAGAAATACCCTGTATATGTGCGAAAAGAAATAAATTATGAACTCACTTCGAAACAGTAAAATCTTGGACAAATCTCATCGAGTTATTTGTTTATCTACCTGTTCTTGATACGAAACAATAAACGAATTATTACTGGGTGATTCTATACTGGGTGATTCTATACAGGGTGACAAGATAAACCTCGGACAAATTTTGCTGTGGTCTGGAACAAAAGTATTTCAGCGCAGAGAAATAATTTTTATTCTCTTGGTTTCTCTACACTTTCCTGTACTAATATGTGAATTTTCAGTTCGATATAATTTCATTTTAGGAGTTTTAGAATGTCAAATAAACTTAGTGCGATTTTGGAGCTGTTTCGTCAAGGTAGGCGTCAATGCGAAATTGTTCGTTTGCTCAATGTGCCTCGACAAACCGTGACCGATGCAATTCGTCGTTTCAAGGAGCTTGGCCATGATGGTCGTCGTCCAGAAAGTGATAGAAAACGCACTGTCAATACACCTAGCAATCGCAACATCGTCAAGAAGCGAGTCAATCGAAATCTGAGGGTTTCCATGAGGAAAATAGCCTGTGAGACCGGTATCAACCGCGAATCACTCCGCCAAATTGCCAAAAAGCAGCTCAACCTCAAGCCATACAAACTCCTCACGGAGGAAAACAAGCGCATACGACTCCAAAGGTGCCGCCAACTCCTTTGTCTCGCCGCCGGTCAGCAATGGGAGCGAATTCTCTTCACAGACGAGAAGCTTTTCACCGTAGAACAATCCCACAACCACCAAAACGACAGAGTCTGGTCCGTAGAGGCTCGCGGTACATCGGCCATCGTCGAACACCGTCAAAATCCGCAATCCGTCATGGTCTGGGGCGGAATTTGCGGCAGTGCTAAAACTCCCTTAGTTTCCGTGGATCAAGGCCCAAGGGGTCAAAATCAATAAAGAAGTCTACCGCTGCGACATCCTCGAGGCCATAGTACTTCCGTGGGCC
This sequence comes from Adalia decempunctata, assembly GCA_951802165.1. NCBI lineage: Eukaryota > Metazoa > Arthropoda > Insecta > Coleoptera > Coccinellidae > Adalia > Adalia decempunctata. The sequence goes on from OX637697.1 coordinate 33,469,816, forward strand.
AAGCATCACTTCGGCGATACGCATTGGACCTTTCAACAGGACTCCGCTCCGGCTCACAGAGCGAAAATGACGCAAGAATGGTGTAAGACCCATTTTCCTTGTTTCATCTCATCTGCAGAATGGCCGCCCTACTCACCGGATCTCAACCCAATGGACTACAGCGTGTGGTCGATTTTGGAGCACAGGGCTTGTGCTAAAAAGCACAAAAATTTGGAGTCGCTGAAGCAATCTCTGTGCCGGGAATGGAACCGATTAACGCCCGAGGAGCTGCGGCCCATTGCCGAAAGAAGCGTCTGAAGCTGTGTATCACCGCTGAGGGAAACCACTTCGAAACGGCTTAGATAAATTACTAACAAATGTTCAAGCTATTATTATTTGTTGTTGTTTTGTTCAATTTCTTCTGTTTAATAAAGTTAAATGAAAAAGAATTTGTCCGAGGTTTTTCTTGTCACACTGTATAAGTTTGATTGTGTGCATATACGTTTTCAGGGAAATATATTTCCTAGTAAATACCTCCATTTCGTAACATAACAGAAAGTATGTTCGGGTAAGCGTTTATTTATTTTTATTTTCTAGGCATTGAAATCATATCAAAATACCAAATGTTTATTATACCATAATATGCTGAGATGATCCCAGACGGAGAAGAGGGAGAAAACAGAGGTATAACCCTGGAAATGGAAAACAACATGTAACTAATAGGTTATCTAACGATGAACATTTATTATTATTGATGTCGGTCAATAAAAAGACCGACAAAGTGGCCTTCCACATACGATATAGTTATAGTTATTCGACATCCGACAGGCGGATGTTTCCTATCACGAAAGAGAT